>BSBN01000691.1:0-10000000 GCA_027924645.1 Cunninghamia lanceolata
TTAGGAAAACTAGGACATTTAGCTATCCCCACCATTACCAATCACACTTTCTAGCAATCCCACATAAGACACCTTACCCATCACTTCACCTAGGTCATCACCAATTAAATCACCTCATTACTCCATTCAACCATACCCATACCACCCCTTTCTAACTCCAAAACCTATATTAACACATGATTAAACCTAACCCCTAAACCCTAACCCTTAACCCCTATTTCCTAACCCCTAAACCCTAAACCTGAGAAACCATAAACCCCTAAATCCTAAACACTAAACCCAAGAAACCCTAAACCTCTATCTCTCTATCTCCCTATCTCACTATCTCCCCATCACTATCATTACTCTACCTCTCAATTTCTCTCCCTATGCTTTGGCCATGTCCCTCACTCTATATCTCCCTATTGGTCCTCTCTCTCTAAACACTAAACCCTAAACCTCTAAACCTTAACCCCTAAACCATAAACCCTAAAACCTAAATAATGCCACTAAAACTTAACCCCTAACTCCTAACCCCTAAACCCTAAACCCTAAACATGAGCAACCCTAAACCCTATCTCCTATCTCTCCCTTATCTCCTATCTCTATCATCCCTCTACCTCTCAATCCTTCTCCCTATTTCTCTGGACATCTCGTTCACCTCTCTATCTCCCTATCTCTCCCCCTTTATCTCCTCTATCTCTCCCTATCTGTCCTCCTCTCTCTTTCTATCTAGCTATCTCCAAAATTGAGAAAACCTAAACCCAGGTACACCCTAAATCTAATCAACTCTAAACCTCTATCTCCCTATCTCTATCATCCCTCTACCTCTCTTGATCTCTCTCCCTATGTCCCTAGCCATATGCCTCACTCTATATCTCCTTATCTCTCTCCTTAGTCTCCTCTCTCTATCTCCCTATCATTCCTCTCTCTCTATAAACCCTAAATCCAAAACTCTAAACCTCTAAACCTAACCCCTACCCCCTAAACAATTTAAATCCTAAACCCTAAATAATGCCCCTAAACCCTAACCCCTAACCCCTAAACCTGAGAAACCCCAAACCACTAAACCCTAAACCACTATCTCCCTATCTCTCCCCTATCTCCCTATCACCTTTGTCCCTCTACCTCTCAATTCTCTCTCCCTATGTCTCTGGCCATGTCCCTCACTCTTTATCTCCCTATCTCTCCCCTCGGACTCCTCTATATCTCCCTATCATTCCTCTCTCTCTCTATAAACCCTAAATCCAAACCCTAAACCTCTAAACCTAACCCCTAACCCCTAAAACAATAAATCCTAAACCCTAAATTATAATGCCCCTAAACCCTAACCCCTAACCCCTAAACCTGAGAAACCCTAAATCGATAAACCCTAAACCCAAGTAACCATAAACCACTATCTCCCTATCTCTCCCCTATCTCCCTATCACATTTGTCCCTCTACCCCTCAATCTCTCTCCCTATGTCTCTTGCCATGTCCCTCACTCTTTATCTCCCTATCTCTCTCCTTGGACTCCTCTATATCTCCCTATTGGTCCTTTATCTCTCTCTAAACCCTAAACCCTAAACCTCTAAACCTAACCCCTAACCCCAAAACCATAAACCCTAAACCCTAAATAATGCCCCTAAACCAAAGAAACCCTAAACCTCTATATCCCTATCTCTATCATCCCTCTACCTCTCAATCTCTCTCTCTATCTCTGGACATGTCTCTCACTCTCTATCTCCCTATCTCTCCCCTCTATCTCCTCTATCTCTCCCAAACTCTATCAGTCCCCTCTCTCTATCTCTCTTTAAACCGTAAACCCCAAACCCTAAACTTGAGCAACCCTAAACCTCTAAACCCTAAATAATTCCCCTAACCAACCTCTAAACCACTTCTCTATATAGGTGCAACTAATACCACTTTTTCATTGTTTTCCACATTTAATTATATTCTTTTTCATTTTCCAAGTTCTACATGTGTCCAAGTTGTATTATTTGTCAAGTTTTTAGTCTAATTGTTAGTCCCAGCTCTCATGGTTATTAAAATGTTAGTATAGCTAGATTTATCCTTAGGTAACATTAATTTACACATTGTTGCACAAACAACCACACTAAAACATAACCTTACCTAATTAAGGTTAACCTTTAAGGTTCTTTCATAAATGACAAGCTTAACAGATCCAACTAGTTCAATGTTCTTATAATCCATGCTTACCCTTCCAAGAGAGTTCATGCCATGTTAACTTTGCATTATGTCCTAACATATCACATGAAGGATCATCATCATCACAAGGAATAACAATGTCATGAAGGATTAACGAAGGTGTAGCTTCACCACATAAAGTATCATTCATAATTTTATCACTAGAGGGTAAGGTTATATCATGTGTATCCTTCTCAAACCATGTATCATGAATCAAATCATATAAAGCAATTTAGGGCATGAGGTTTAAGGAACATACATGTTCTTTCTTCTCTTGGTGAGATAAAGTTGCTTTCATACAAGAATGCACATTTGTATGAAGTGCACTTTCTTAGTTTCAATGTGTTTTGAATCTTTTTAAACTTGGATCCTTGGCCTAATGGTTTTCCTAGGTCTTCCCTTTCATATAATTTATATCATAGTTCTAGGCCTAGCTAATATGAAATGTATGAGGAAGAAGATTGTTATAATGAAATCTCATATTACTACTCAAATAGTTATATATATCCTCTCTATATAGGGAGGTGTTATTAACAATCATTAGAATCCTTCACAAATTGAAATACTCTTAAATTTTTTCATGAATGAATACCATGCTTGGTAGTATAAATAAATTAATAATTAAAGGATAAATTAGTAATCAACAAACATTCAATCATGTGTAAGTGGTTTATATTTGGTATATCTCATGTAAAATTGGGCAAGTAATATATACGTACACTAAATTGGGGAAGGGAAACGGATATCCATTTTGGATTTCTAGAAATGGATATCTGTTTTGGTTTGGTATCCAAACCAAAATAGATATCCATTTCAAAACATATGAAAGTTAAACTTTGCCAAGTCGCGAATTTGGCTAAGTAAAAACGTGATTTTTTTCCTATTGCCACTGTTTGGCCCGCGATGATCCTGCACATACCCTTATTCATAGGTAGATTGTTAGGTCTTCCCCTCTTCAAGGGAGACCGCATTTCCATCATCACCTAGAAAACCCTAGGGGTTGCTTCTAAAAAGGGGCCACCCCTTAAGGCAATACACGTTGTAATGCTTGACCCTTATTAGTTTACCTCCATTATCGAAGGGGTGCAAAAGGAGTTTCACACTACCTACACCATGTTTGACTTCTCCCTGCCATAGTGCAATGTGCCTAATGTGTGTTGCACATGCAATGACATTAGGTGTGTATGTTTTAATCACATGTATGATACACGAGTGTGTTTAATGACATCTTTTAGAAATCTTTGATAATTAATATATCCATCCTATTTTGAATCCAAAAATCCTTGTAGATTCATATTTTTATTGTCACCAACTCCCCCATAGTAGTAGATTGCATAATTTAAGGTATCACACATATTTTTTAAAATTTTCTTCAGAATAGTTCAATGGTCCTTTTCTAGTTTAGCGACATATCTTCTCACAAATCCCACTTCATGTGCAATATTAGGTCTAGTATAGACAATTGCATATATTAGGCTTTTGACAACACTAGTATAAGAAACTTGACACATTTCCTCAATTTCCTCTTTTGCCTTCATACACTATTAAATAGTCAATTTTTGACTAAAAGGAAAAGGAATACTCACAAGTTTATTGACCTACATCTTGAACCTTTGCAATATCATCTAAACATACTTCCTTTGGTTTAACCATAGTTTCTTTGTTTACATAATCCATTTTAATTTCCATTCCCAAAATAAATTTTGTGACACTTAGATCCTTCATATCAAACTAAGATGATAACTAAGACTTACTAATCATTTCCTTTTTGTTACAAATTAACATGTCATCCAGATAAAACATAATGATAAAAAAATTATCGCCTTAATATTTGAAATACACACAGGGATTAATTTTTCTTCAATCAAGCCCAAGTTCCATAACATACCTATAAATGTTTTGATTCCACATCCTTAGTGATTGTTTTAAGCTATAAACGGACTCTTTTAGAATGCACACCAAGTCCTCCTTATCTTTCACCATACACCATTTTATAGTTGTGCTATATTAATTTCTTCCTAGATATCACCGTGTAGAAATGTTTTCTTTATATCCATTTGTTGTATTTGAAGATCAAAAATAACAACATTACACATAGAAATCTAATTGAAGTTAGTTTAGCAACATGAGAAAAAATCTCACCAAAATCAATTCCCTCTACCTAAGAGAATTCCTTTTTAACCAAGGGAGATTTATATTTCTCCATTTTTTCATTTTACATAATACTTCTTTTTGAATACCCATTTGCAACCAACAAGTTTTCTTTGAGAAGATATTTTCACTAAGTTCTATGTTTGAATTTTATCTAAGGACTCCATTTCTTCCTCTATGGTTTTCTTACAAAACAATTTTCATTCAATCCAAGTGTCTCCTTTATATTCTTGGGGGCCTCATTAGTACCTAATAAAGATATTAAAATGAATGAAAATTTAAAATTAGGACTATAACTTTTTGGTATTCTTTTCACTCAATTTGATCTTCTCAAACTAGAGTTTTTATTTTTGCATCTTCTAGTTCCTCCTCTACTTCATCTAAATCTTCCTCTTGCAATATCCAATTCATCTTCTATAGTTACCTCAAATTCAAACATAGATTCTCCCTCTTTTTATTTAACATGAACTTGTTTATGTTCTTCCTTTGGTTGTATTTCCTATTTTGGAACCCTCTTAATTTATTTGAATATTATATTATTGTTGTAAACAATCTTCTACATTTCTAGGTTCCATAGCATATATCCTTTAACATTAGTACTATAGCCCATTTGGATAAACACTTGGCTGATTTATAGTCTAGCTTATTGCTTTTCTCTTGTAAAATATACATATAAGCATCACAAGCAAAAACCCTTAAATATTTGAGATGATTTCTTATGAATCCATGCTTCATGTATAGTTTTATTGACTAGGGTTGAGGTGGGTAATCTATTGATAACCTATAACGAATAGTAGCTGTTATTTCTTTTGCATCAAATTTCTTGTCCAACCCTGCATGATTAAGCATGCTTTTAGCCTAATCTATTAGAGTTCTATTCATTCTTTCTATAACTTGATTCAATTATGGTGTATAGGGAGTTGTCATATACCTTTCTATTAACACTACTTGTCAAACTTCTTGAATGCATTTGACCAATATTCTCCACCATTATATCTTCTAAAAAACTTTATCTTATTCTCTATCTAATTTTCTACAAGAGCCTTAAACTCATTAAATTTATTGAAAACATCAAATTTATTCTAGAGAAAATATACCTAGGTCTTCCTTGAGAGATCATCTTTAAAATTAACATAATCACATCACTAGGAGTCTAGGAATTTCCTAGTGATGGAATCTTTGTAGGTCCAAACACATCACTATGTACTAAATGTATAATCCCTTCTAATCTTATAGCACTACTAGGAAACTTCACTCAAATTTGCTTACCAAATACACAATGCTCACACAAATTAAAATCCAAGGAGCAATTACAAATTCTTAAACCATACCTTTTGTTTTTAATGCTTGAAAGGTTTTATCTCCAATATGTTCCATCTGCTAATGCCACAACATTATCTTCTATAAAATAAATGTAGGAACTTTATCTACAATATTTTTAACCTCAAGAACCATGGATCTATTATACCCATCCCTTGTAATGCTTGCCTTAAGCTTGAACAACATTCATGTACAAACTCCTTTTTCCAACACCATTATTCCATAAATTATCTTGCAACTATCCTTATTAAATACTAGTTGCACATCCACACCATTCATCTTTCTAATTAAAATCTTGTTTCTAGCAAAACCTAAAATGTGTAGAACACTATGAAGGGTTTAAATTCTTTCATCTTGGAACCTCAACCAGAATCTTCCTTGATCTATGCTCTTATATATCAAGTTGTTTCCTAAGACAACTTCACCTCCATTGATATTTTCATATTCACTGAACTACTCCTTATGAGGAATCATATGAAAAGAGGCACCTAAGTCAATTAGCCATGAATCATGTCATTCATGTGAGAATGAAGTGGCCAATAATATATCCCCTAAGTCATCACCAAAAGTCTTTTTTTCTACAAAAGGGACATCGTGAAATGACTTGCCGATTAGCAATATTATATATTTGTAATCATTCTCTAACTTTACCCATCTATATTTGTTGGAGTATCCAAATAATGAAATCTTGTATTGAGATTTGGGCTCAAATCATTACCCATAATACCTCTTTGCCACTGGAAAATTTACTTTTCCAAAATTACTTTTCTTTGTCATTTTTTTTGAGTTTTTACAATTTCTTTGTTGATAGTCCTCCATAATGCCTTTCTCTTAGATAAATTTTTACTACAAACTTCCAATCTATAACACCACTTCCATTAAAATGGGCAAAACTTCATTTGTAGAATCCATGAGGATAGATGCTACACCCTTAATCTTATAGTGTGTATAGGGTTATGAGTAGTTGGCTTATGGCCACCTTAACTCTTAATTAAGTTATATGATCATTATTATATTATTATTTATATATTTAGGTAATCCTATGTGTTATATTTAGGTATCTATGTCAGCTTGGGTGACATCCAAGGAATAATTAGGGTATATATAGGAGCTAGTGGCTAGTTTATCATCATAAGATTGTAAATTGTGTTCTTATTGGAAATATTTGAAGGTTTCCCCCCTTGAAATGGCTTATTATTCTCAAGTATTATCAAGTATCTATATAATATTTCCTAATATAATCTTATTTTTTGAAAGTTATTTCATTAAACTAGTATCAGAGCATGATCTTGGCAATGTGAAGGCAAGAAACAAGGCACTTTTTAAAATTTTGGACGTCATTTTGGGAAGCACACATCTCTCTCATTTTGGTGATTTTTTTCTTGATTTTTGGAGGGTCAATCAAGAGTATATTGGAGTTTATTTAATCTTGATTAGAGGTCAACTAAAGAAGAATTAACAGAGTTATTACAGATTAGGGTTTCCACAAATTTTTCTCCTAGGGATACAATTCAATGTTTTTTTTTAAATCTCTAAAGGGTTGAACAAAAGAGAATTGGTCCACCTACAATCCTAATTTAAAGGAATTTGGAGAAGATATGAGGAAATTATTAAATTAGGGTTTCTGTTAAATTCGTTCTTAAGGTTGCAAATCAACAAATTTCTTGGAGATTTTTTCAGTAAAGTGAGATCTAGTCCCAAGTAGGTTACAATGAAAATTTTAGATCAATTGGATTTGTTTTGTCTAATTTGTTGAAATTTTATATTTCCCATCATGGCAGGGCCTGCCACAAGAGACAAAAAGAGCCCTATCATACTTAGAAAATCTTAAAATAAGGAAGATACAAAAATTGGGGAGATTTTTCCTAATGATATGAAGGATGAATTCACCAGGGTTACGGAAGATATTTCATCAATGAAGATGGAGATGACAACCATGAGAGAAGTGATCAATGAATTATCAAGGAAAATGGATTTCCTTATAAGTGGTATGAACTATAAGGGAACATATTCACATAATAAGAATTAGGGGAGATGATGCTTCTAAGGGACATGATTCTTGTGGGTTTGAATCAAAATTTAAGATGGATCAACACTCAAATCATTCTATGGATAAGTACTGCACACTAAAGATGGATATGCAAAAGTTTGATGGCAAAGATATGACCAATTAGATTTGTCAAATGGATCATTTATTTGATCTTCATCATTTTCCATGTCAATAGAAGATGGAAATGGAATCCTTATAGTTGGAACCTAACCAATTCATTTGGCATCATTGTCTTTGTGAAGAAAAGAAATAGAAGGGATGTGTTGTCACTTGGTTCATTTTCCAAGAGGAACTCACTATACGTTATGGTGACAATCTTATGGATAGTTAGTTCAACAAAATTACCAAATTAAAGAAAACAAATATAGTCAAGGACTTTATTCATCAATTCTAAACTTTGTCTTTAAGAGTGGAGAATGTGCTAGAGGAAAATTTGAAGGAATTATTCCTAGGGGGTTTAAATAACCACATCAAATATGAGGTACACATGTTCCATCTAAATTCTATTTCCCAAGAAATGATTATGGCAATGTAAGTAGTGGAAAACAAAATTGGCTAATAGAAGGGAGGAATTCCTTAGCAACAAAGATGGAAGGTCTCCTACATCATCATTTCTTCAACTTGTTAGGCTAACACCTCAATAAACTAAAGAAAAAAGGGTCAAAGGGTTATGTTTCAATTGTGATGGAAAATATATTAGAGGACATAAATGTGATGAGAAGAAGTTTTTCTACATTAAGGATACCTATGATGAAGAAAAGGATGAAAAAAAGTCAATGGTGGTGGTAGAAGAATCAGAAGATGTCTAACCAACTATCTCTTGTCATGCAATATTAAGTATTAGCAACCCATAAATGCTCAAGGTAAGGGTTTTCCTTAAATGACAAAAGGTAATAATATTGATTGACTCAGGGAGTACACATAAATTTATCAACAAAAAATTAACATAAATGAATTATTTTGTCTACCCTACCCCATAATTTTAGGTTATTATCGCAGATGATGGTATAGTCAATTGTTCGGGGAAATACCATAGTATTAAACTCACCATGGGAAACTACATGTTAGATTGCCATATGTTTTCTATACTCATGGCTAAAGTAGACATTATTTTAGGATTCTAATGGCTCACTACCTTCGGCACAATATAGGTAAATTTCTAGGATCTATTCATGCATTTCTAATCAAAGGGTAGAAAATTTGAGCTAAGAGGGTTACATGCAAAGAGTCCTTAGATGGTAAGCACACACCAAATGAAAAATATGCTAAACAAGATGTGAATAAACATATGGTTCAATTATATCATTAGAAGTGCAACAACCAAATATTCTTGCATCACTTGTTCGATAAGCAATTACAATTTTGAGGGATATGCTAAAAAGAGAACCTCCCAATAGTAATCATGGTCAAGCTCTTCAAATACTAGAGAATCTTCCACCATCCATCACTTCCCCCTTATGTACACACACTAAGGTGAGAGTAGTTGATGACCACCTTCAACACTAGCAAAAGCCATATAATCCATTGTCCTTGAAACACTAGATGTTGGATCACAAGTGGGCACCTACTTTGTATGTGCCTCATAAAGGTTCACAAAGGACTAGCAAAACTACATAGAAGTTAAGGTTACATAATTCAAAAAAGATACAGCTAGACTTCCATGCCTTTATCTTGGAGAAGCTTAATAGTCATAAAGTTTCATGCTAGACAATGTTACGAGAGATCGATGAAGAAGGAAGAATCATTGTGGAACCTCAGACAGTCTACCTCATCTAGCAAAAGAATTTTCCAATTGAAGATGCCACATGGTATGATGAAGATTTTATACAGAAGCATCCACACTTGATCAGTGTTGAGGGAAACGCTTCTTAGAAGAGGGGGCATGCTATGTCCTTAATCTTATAGTGTGTATAGGGTTTTGAGAAGTCATCTTGTGGCTACCTTAACTCTTAATTAAGTTATATGATCATTATTATATTCTTATTTATATATTTAGGTCATCTCAAGTGTTATATTTAGGTATCTATGTTAGCTTGGGTGACATCCAAGGCATAAATAGGGTATATAAGAGCTAGTGTTTAGTTTATCATCATGAGATTGTAAATTGTGTTCTTATTGGAGATATTTGGAGGCTTTCCCCTTGAAGTGGCTTATTATTCTCAAGTATTATCAAGTATTTACAACATATTTCCTATTATATTCTTCATTTGTGCAAGTTATTTCATTACATTAGAAAAATAATAATAACCATGTACAAGTAAATAGGTCAGGAAAAATATAGTCAATCAATCCAAATAACTTATTTAGATGGAAGTAATCTATTTGAACAAAACTTCGATACTTGAACACTAAGATTTTACTTTTGATACCATGAAAAAAAAGGGTAGCAAACAAACCATAGAAAAAGAGCATATAGTTAAATAAATACTTATTTCTCAATCAAATTTATAAATGAAATAGTACAAATCATGCTAAATTAATCTAACATGTATTTAATATGTATACAATTAATCCAAATGATTGTACTATATTCTTCTTTTGTGCAAGTTATTTCATTACATTAGAAAAATTTTAATAATCATGTACAAGTAAATAGGTTAGGAAAAATATAGTCAATCAATCCAAATAACTTATTTAGATGGAAGTAATCTATTTGAACAACACTTCGATACTTGAACACTAATATTTTTCTTTTGATACCATGAAAAAAAGGGCAGAAAACAAACCATAGAAAAAGAGCATATAGTTAAATAAATACTTATTTCTCAATTAAATTTATAAATAAAATAGTACAAATCACGCTAAATTAATCTAACATGTATTTAATACAATACAGTTAATCCAAATAATTGTATTTTCCCCATAAATAGTCACATATTTATATTTTTTAATTCACATCTAAAACAATCTAAAATTATTTAGAAAATATAAAAATTACTAAGAAAAAGACTTCTAATCAATTTTACTATCTAAAGAGTTCTTATTTTCTAAAACCTTCTACTAACATAATGCACCACCCAAAAAATACCACAACCCTTTAAATAATGCATGTTATGTCAAACCATAGTCTGTTTGAATTCTCATTTGATACCTTAATGGCTATAAATTGTTAAGTCATAATGCATCCAAAAGAGTTATCTCATTTCTTCCTTGATTTATCCTTGCATTTTAAATTCACTTAAAATAATGTTAACCCATTTTCATTATCCTCCTATTTAAAGTTCACTTAAAATAATGTTAACCCATTTCCAATAGTCTTCCAAGGTGGAGGATAAAGATCATGAAAATTTTGAGTTTCCACAACTTTTTTATTTATTTTTTGGGTCAGTTCACATGAACTTTCAATTAGCAATATTAGTTTCCCTAAACAATCTTACTCAACTTTGAATTTGGTACTTGATTTACATCTAGGAAAACACAGATAACTAATTGCATAGGGGCTAACTTATTTTCCAATAAAGATGTTTACCGAGTGGAAAGACTGAGCTAGTTATCCCATACAACCCCTTGTTGATGCTTAAAAAATGAAGGAAAAAAGTAACGGTACAATGGATTCCACATTATTGTTGCAACATTAGGGAATATATAGGGAGACAAATGCCTCTTCAATTCTAGATTCACTTCTTCAACAACTAGTCAATCAGATTAAAAAAATAAATGTTGAGAGTAGTTATTACAATGAGACAGTTCATCCAAGAAGTATATAATTTAAATTGGAGAGTTTTTAATTTGTGTAGAATTGAGATGCAAACTGACGACATTCATGTGATGAAGTTGGAGAAATATAAATTATCATATCTACATTAGTGATAGCTTAAGAACATGAAGCTTGAAGAGAAATACAAGAACAACATTCTGTACTTGAAATTACTTCAAAGAAAGTCTTAGAAGAAACCAGGAGGTACATCACATATTCTCTAACATCTGTAGTACAATATAACATTATCTGGCCTTCATTGAAGTACCTTGCCAACTTGCAACTATAGAACAAATGATACTAGAACCTCCTAACCTTGAATACTAAGATCTAGATAAAAATAGATAGTCAAGAACAAAAAGAAGATGAACAAGGACACTACTTAATTCATTTAAGGTGAGGTAGAGATGGAATAAGTAGTTAAGGGTAGAAGTTAATAATATAGAAGTTGATTAAGAAACTCACTTTTATCTATTAAAGGGGTTTTTGTATGGTTGCAGTATTTTCTCTTTAGAAGGATAAGTATTGACTTGTTTGCATGTGTGCTTGAAAGATAATTTAAAAATTTAAAAATATATTAAATTGACAAATATACATTGTAAAGATAAGTATTGATTTGTTTGCATGTGTGCTTGAAAGACAATATAAAAATTGTAAAAATATATTAAATTGACAAATATACATTGTAAAGATTGGAATTATAAAGGAATAAAGTAAATTTAGGGAGGAAAATATTGTTCTAAATGGTTGTCTCACATTTTATGAGATAAAAATATGATTATGGACATTAAATAGCTAGAAATTTATTGTGAAATATTGCAAATATTCAAAACAAAAAGACCTATACAATGTCTCTTGTTTTAAAACAAATGTGACACACATTCATTATAAACCACTTTGAATAAAGTTTACAAATGGAAATCATAATATTTTCTCAACCTTATAAAACACAATGATTGCATGCAATCAAACAAAGATAATTCTTCACAAACCAAAAAAAGCTACTATAAACAAAAATCAATATGACCAAGTAACTATGCTATACAAAATATAAATGTTCAAAAAAAATGGTAAGGAATTTTTTCCAACACAAAGTAGAAGGTATGCATGCAAAAATGTATATGAACTATAAGCTTAAAAAAACACTTTTGCTTCACTAATAGAAACTTTTATTTAAAAATTTAAGACACACCCATATATGCGTATACAATTTGTAAGCTATTGCATTTCAAGCAACATACAAGAAGTTTCAAAGGAAAAGATATATATATATATATATATATTACAAATTAACTAGAAATGAAAACACAATATCCAAAAACACAACTCGTTACATATACAAACAATCATCAAGAAGAAGTTCAAGTTAACTAGGTATGCAACACTAAATTATATCAAAATGAATAAGCTAATGCAATATGTAACAATTCACTCAAAACTTGAAAATGACTCATCTCTCTTACAAATTTATATTTTTATGATTTTGGTAATAGGGACACAGAAGATCACAAACATGCTTAACTAGAACTATTAGTAATGTACTGACAAATATCAACATTATAGAAACATCATTGTCATGCTCTACTATTGAAACATCAAAAGTATTAGGTTCTTTGAAGAGACCCTTTGAATATATAAATACATATCAAAAATGAAGGGTGCATGCACATATCATTATGAAATCTTTCAAGCAATTGTGCAATAGAAAATATGTTCTCCAAACTTCACAGTGTTGTATAAATTTCTCTTCTCTTATTATTTGAGTTCAAAAAAAATTTGGGCTTCTAAAAACTGTATACTTTGTTAGAATCTAAAAAGATTAATAACCCAGAAAACTAGTGCAAATGAATAGATATTAAACTGCAAAACAAAATGATACAAGATCAAAATAACAACACAGAGTTAGTCTCCACAAGAGTAATGCAAATGCTAGAAGCATAATAGCATTATGAAGATACAAACACAAAAGATACATAATACAAGATAGGTAGCATGTTTATATAGAAAAGAGAGAGGGAGGAGGTGACGACACCAACCAATAGGAAGAAACCATCTATCATACTAAAGATAGCAAAGTATCTTCCTAATATAGCTAATGGATGCTCACTTGTAGGAAGGTAACACCTCATAACCCACTCACCTAATTAAACATGCTTTATGAACCTAAGCAAGATTAATAACAGGTGTAGGAAAAACCTAGGAATAGAAGGAAAACAAATAACCCAACTAGGAAATAAAAACCTACACTAACCCCCTCCCTTAAGTGCAGCTTAGGTGGGTAAAAGGATGGGTCTCGACAAATCAAGTTTGATGAGGTACCCATGTACATAAAAATCCCCCTCAAAGAGAAGAAGCCCCCCAGAAGAGAGAATACCCCCCCAAATAGAGAGAGAAGAGAACCCCCAGAGTAGAAAGAGTCAGGACTCTAAGTGAGAGGATGAAGCCCCCTAGAAGATGAAGCCTCCTGTACCCCTAATAAAACTTGCAAATGAAGGAACTTGCTCTTAGTAAAGGGTTTGGTGAAGATATCAGCAACTTTCTCAGAAGTTAGACAGTAGTGAAGGTCGATGAGGTGGCCATGGATGAGCTCCTAGATGTAGTACATATGGACCTCAATGTGTTTGGTCTGTTGATGATGGACAAGATTCTGTAAGATCTGAATGGCACTCTAGTTGTCATAAAATATGACTGATGATCATCTAATTTGAATACCAAACTCAGTGAGAAGATTTTGAAGCTAGATGGTCTCAGTAGCGGCATTCATAGGCCCTCAATACTCAGTCTCGGTAGAAGATAGAGAAATAACAGATCGCTTCTTGCTCAACCAACAAACAGGACCTAAACCAAGTGAGAAGTTATAGCCTAAAGTAAACTTGTGATCCTAAGAATCACCTATCCAATCTAAATTTGTGTAGCCCACCAAGTTAAGATCAATGCTCATTGTGTAGTGAATCCCAAAACTGTGAGTACCTTGAATGTGGTGAAGTATCTACTTCGCTACTTTTCAGTGCATCTCATGGGGCTCCTACATGAATCGAGAAACCATGCCTACAACATATGAAATGTTGCGTCTCATATGAGTCAGATAAATGAGACTCCCAACAAGTTGTTAGTATAAAGTGCCATCAACAAAAGGTGAAGAACACTGAGCCTCAAGTTTGACTCCAGAAAGAAAGGCAGTCAGAGCAGGTGTATAGTCAACCATATAAAACCTTGAGAGCAAATCTAGAGCATACTTGGACTGGGTGATGGTGATCCTAGAAGTAGACTAGTAGATCTCAATCCTAAGAAAGTAATGTAACAATCCCAATTCATTCATCAAAAACCTATCAGAAAGGGTAGATTTGACTACCCCAATGGCAGATGAAGAACTCCCTGTGATCAACAAGTCATCAACATATAAAACTAGAAATAGGAGTGAATCATCCTACTGCAGAATGTAGACATTGGGATCAAAATGGCACTGAGTGAATCCAACTGTTAGAAGGAAGGATTCCATCTTGACATACCAGGCCTGAGGAACATGTTTGAGGCCATAGAGAGACTTTCGAAGACGACATCAAGTGAATAATCATGAACGAACCCCTGTGGCTACTCCATGTAGATCTCCTCCTAAAGGTCATTGTGAAGAAAAGCACTCTTCACATCCATCTGGTGTACTTCCCAACGATTGGTCGCAGTAGTGGCAAGAACAAGTCAGATGGAGTTCATTCTCACAACTAGCACAAAAGTATTAGAGTAGTCAATCCTAAGAACCTGGGAGAACCCTTTGGCAACTGGGCGAGCCTTATGCTTATCAACTGACCCATCTGCTACAAATTTTGTCTGATAGATCCACTTACATCAAACAAGTTTTCTTCCCTTAGGAAGAAGGACAAGATCCCAAGTGTGGTCCCTAATCAAGGAACTATACTCCTACATAGTTGTATCCCACTCAAGAATACCAGAAGCCTCTCAAAAGGATCGTGGATCAGAGGCAATGGCAATGAAGACATGTGGAGCATCCTGGAATTGTGAACAAGTCTGCCTAGTGTTTGATAGATCCCAACCCAATCACATGCAAACTGCAAGGTCTATCTAGCCCAAAGTGGACCATAAGTTAGAGAATGTGGAGGAGAATTGTCACCCTCTGAATGATGACTAGGAGAGGAAGGAGGTGAATCCTTAGAATCACTCTTAGCATCAAAAGTGGAGGTAGAAGACTCCTCATCATCAAGAAGCTTCTCAGGTGAATCTAACTCATCAAAAGATCTGTCATGTAGCCCAAGTGACTCCAATGTCAAAGTAGGAGGTGGAGAAGTGATAGGAAGTGAGCTCGAAGAGCCCTCCTCAAACTAAACACTTCTCTCAATGAACAACTCCTGTGTAGTAGGGTGGAGTAACTAATAACCATTCAAACCATCAAGATAGCTGATAAATATGCAGGGCCTACTCTACAAATCCAAGGCCTTATATTTCCCTATAGGAATGTGGGCCCATGCAGGAGAACAAAAACTTGAAAGTGCTTAACTAATGGTTTCCTATTGCTCCAAGTTTCAAAAGGAGTGACTCCCTTCAAGGATCAGTAAGGAACATGGTTTTGGATATAACAAGCATAGTTAATGGCCTCTGCCCAATACTATGGTGTAAGAGATCTAGAGTTAATCATGCAGATCATCATTTCCTTCAAGGACCTAATCTTCCATTATGTGACATTGTTCTACTGAGGATTGTATGGAACTAAGTGCTGCAAATCAATCCCCTCTAAAGTGTAAAACCACTCAAAATGATGGTTGACATATTCACCACCATTGTTAGTGCATAAAACTTTGATGGCTTTCCTAGATTATTTCTCTACAAAATTTTTGAAGTCTTGAAAGTGATCAAATACCTCAGACTTCTGTTTGAGAAAGTTCACCCAAGTATAGTGCGAAAAGTCATCAATAAAGGTTAGAACATATCTCGCTAAGTGTTGAAGGATGGATGAGGAAATAGACCAGTCAAATCATTGTGATTTTACTCCAATATCTGTGAAGCTCTCCATGCCTTACCTTTGTCAAAATTTTCCTTAGGATGCTTACCAAGAATGCAACCTTGGAAAACACCAGCTAAAAAATAAACTGAAGGCAACCTTGTGACCATGCTCTGTTGGTTGAGCTACTACAAATACCGGAAGTTAAGATGGCCAAACTTCTCATGCCATAACTTACTCACATCATTAGAATGAGTGAGCAAAATAGTCGAAGGAGGATTAGGAACAAAGTGAGAAAATAGATAGAGTCATGATTGATGATCTACTCTCCTAACTACAACTATAGAACTAATGTGCAACTCATGAATCTCCACTGAATCAGGAGTGAACTCAACCCACTTGCATGAACCTATGTGAGTGATTTGATATACTGATAGGAGATTAGTTGATAATGAGGTTACACAAAGAACATGGAATGTGCCATCCCTCACATCAACAAACCCTCTCCCACACACCTCAATAGGAGTGTCAGAAACCATCAAAATACAAGGCATAGTACACGGCTCCAGAGATGCAAGTTCTTCCTTAGATGAAGCCATGTGGTGCAAATCACCTGAATCAAGAATCTAAGTGGATTGTTGTGAAGTAACTTCTACAAGGGCCTTGCCCTTTCCTTTCCCCTTATTTTATTTTGCCTTGTTAGACCTTCATTTGAATTTTGTTTGATAGACTCAGGATCACTGATATTATTCTTCTCAAGAATATGTGTCAAGTGATCAATTTGTTTCTTCAAACACTTATGTTCATCATGAATAGGTCTTTTACAATAGGCACATTGGACCTTCTCTTTCTTTGGTTTGTCACCTTTATAAGATTGGGTCTCATTAGGTGCTTTTGAAGCAATTGGTATCTGATCCTTCTTCTCCTTGCTACTCTTTTGTTTCTTATCCTTATTGTTACTACTTTTTCTTTTCTATTATATTGTGCCTTGTGTGGCAACCAAGACATGTGACTTAAAGGATTTTAGAGTGCCCATCTGGATTAGCTTATCCTACTCCCATGTGAGACAGATAGCAAAGTCATCCAAAGATGGCATAGTGAACTGTGTTCCAAGTGCACCCTTAGTAGCATAGAAGGTAGAAACAAATACAAAATATTTTGAACTTAGCTTAGAGAGAAAACTAAGAATCAACTACTCATCTTTCTTTTCAATTCCACATTGTTGTAACTGCAGCCTTAGTGATTTCAATTTTGTAAAAAAATCTTGAATTGTGTTGAAGTTGCCTGGACTTAAACTAATTAGTTCATTTTCCAACATGTGACCCCTCATTGAATCTTGTGTGTCAAATAGTGTTTCTAGCTTTGTCCAGATTTCATTTGGTGAATTCAAAGACTCAATGTGAAAAAGCAAATTAGGAGAAATAGACAAACACAATGTTCCATAGGCCTCATCACATTTGTTAAACCACTTAGGCTTATCTTCATCTTTAGCAGGTTCAATTTTAAGTCCCATTGTTATCCTATGTAATCCAGCTTTCCTTAAGTAGATTGTCATGTTATTTGCACTCAAAGTAGTTGTAGGGAGTTAAGATGGGTATTGTTGTTTGATCCATGATGAAGAAATGCAAAAAATAAATGTTGAAAAGAAGAGAACACACACATGACAACCCCTCCTTTTTACTCAATCAAAGAACCCCCAAGCAAAGATGATTTGGCACTTTATAATTAGTGTGTTTACAACTACCACTAGCAAGAAATACTCGATGGTCTTTATCTCAATGCATTACAAAATCCTCACAAATTGGGTGTATGTTGAAAGTACAATAATGGAATAGAACCAATCATGCACTTTCAAAAAAAGTACCTTGATTCAAGGTTGTATGTGAATGTTATGAGCCTCATGAAGTTCAAAAAATGAGAAATGTGCAATGTCATCTATCAAAATTTGTAATTTAAAAAAAAAACCATGCACCGGAATCAACAATTGTCTGCAACACCACAAAGAGCATGGAAAAATAGCCAAAATAAAAAAATTCTTGGGAAATGGAGCCAGAATGACCCAGAACAGGGCCTTAGAAGTTTTCCTTCAAAAATGAAAACTCTGATGTAAAGGGGTCTGTTTGCAAGAAAATCTCCTACCGCCAAGTTCGGTGGAATTGCCGCCAAGTTTAGCAGTGCCAGCAAATGTGGAATTCACCAGATTGATTTAGACCTCTGTCAATTTTGGAGTATTGACAAAAAGATTGCCTGCTACATCAGAAATTGTCATCCTCTATGGAATGGTACAATTTCCCTTGATTTAGCTCCTCGCATTTGGTGACCTCTTAACCTCTTTGTTTTTGGCCTTCCTGAAACCTTGATTGGCTTGTGTCTAGTTGAAAAATGTTCATTTTCTGAGATAACCATTGATGGAACCTAGAAAGAGAATTTGGATTATGGGTCCCTGGAACCCCCTAGAAGTAGATCCGGTCAGAAAATGGGGGACTGGACTTGGGCTCCCGTGCCCTAGTCCTGCCCCATTGTTTGGGATTTTGAATCTTGGTGGGGTGTCAGCTGCAGCCATGCATCTTGGGATTCAATTTTCAATTTTTTGTTTTCACGTGATATCGAGATGTTAAATCAAAATTTAAATTTCCTAAGGTTGATATAAAAAGACATTTGAAAATTATTTCATCACACACAATTTTTATGCAAGCTTGATGTCAAAACTCTGCTAAAATTGCATTGAAGATCAGTGACTTGTTGAAGATTTTGAAAGTTATTTGAATTTTCTATCATGGAGACAATGGATGGAGATTAGGAATCAAGATCTTGAGACTATCTTTCTTTTCCTAGGGTTTGTAGACCTTTTACATGATCGGGAGAAGGGTTGAAGGCTCCAACATCGAGCTTGGAGATCCTCCGCAGACATTGCTAATTCACCTTCTTATTCATGCAAGTCTTCATTGTTTTCATCTCCTTTTGGTGAAGTTATATTTGTTCATTGAATTGAAGCAAGTTATTGATCTTCCCTTGATTAAGACATCTAGGGTTTGATATTTTTGCATGCACTTTGTTAGGTTTGTACACACTTCTACAAATCTTTATCTCTGGCTATTGTTGAGGTAGGAATACCGAAAACATGGCTTGACTAAGGCAAGCTCCTATATAGCCGCAACATCTTTCTTCTCCTTTTATAGGTACAGATTGTGTTTGACAGGATATGGTAGAAAGGAGCGATAGAAAGACAGATATTGCGAATACAGTCATCACTAAATTTTTTAGTTCCAGATCCTGACACTTTTTGGACTAATGAGCGGGCACCCTAGTGCAATTGGGGAGATTCTTTGAGATCTGGGAGCTACTGGAGGTTACCAGACAGCTAATGTAGAAGGTTTTTATAGATGGAAAGTTGTAGGACTAATGAGCAGGTTCCCTAGTCCAGTTAGCCCTCAGTTTTTGGGTGCATGACCTTTGAACCTTATTTCTTCATTTTTGTGATCTGTTTTCTTTGCTTCATCTCTAAATTCAATCAATTTCTGTTACAAGGTGTAATTAGGGTTTAATTGATTAGTGAATAAGGATACTTGATAAAACCTTAGTTTAACCACCTGATCAAACCTAATTTACATTAGGGAATGTACAAGTAATCTGTAGCTTGATCCCAAGCTTGGTTCTTGTCTTCCCAATGTTTAGTTAATGGAGAAATAAGACTTAATCTTGTTTTAAGGAAACCTACTTTTTCACCCTAAACATTTTGGTGAACCCAACCTCTAAAGAATTTGCATCCTTTTAAACATCAGATCTGAATTAGTTTATTGTCCTAAAGCATCTTTAGATTGCAAACCCTCTTTTGTAAAAGTGCATGCATTGAATTTTGAATGATATTCTCTATCTTTTCACTAAAAGAGTTGGAAATTATAACTTCGTGTTTTGCATAGTGTTTCATTTTCATAAAAGTTCATACAACATTTTAAATTCAAATCTTGTGTTAATTAGGGCATGTTAAAATGTCGGATTATTTTTTGCATGATTTTCATGTATATGATAAGCTGTTTAGTTGTGATGATTTCAATATGTTAGATGAAGCCCTTGAGGACTTTATCTTGATTGAACATTCCACTACGACTTCTAAACCATCGTTGTTTCAAAGAGCTATAAATCCAAAAATTATGGTCACCTTATGTTCGAAGGTAGTTAAACCACCTTCTAAACTAGTGCTCACTGTTAAAGGTCTTCCACCTTCTCGACCTCCTGATCACACTTACAACTATGCTAAATAAATAACACATCAAAATTCACAACAACCTAATCATAATGTGGGTTCTCATGCATATAACACTCGAAATAATAAACAAAGCAAATAGCAACCAAACATTACGATATCTTTACAAGCCTCTCAACCTATGCTTCCTTAAGCACCTTGTTTAACACATAAGGTTGGTCAAGACTATGATCTTGTAGAGAAGATTCGTGCTACTCCTGCAAAGATATCTCTTTGGGAACTTATACAAACTTTGCCTAGAATTACCATGGAATGCTCCAAGAAGCTTTACAAAAGGTGATTGTCCCACCTGTTGTCAAGAGAAATGATGTAGCAGCTCTATTAGATTGTATCCATGCAACAAAAATAGATATTTTATTTCAACAAAATGAGTTGCCATCTCTTGAAGTTCACAATCAGTATGATCCTTTGATTATCTTCATTACAATAAACAAGACACTGATTAAGATAGTTATGATTGATAATGGATCAGCTCTTAATGTTTGTGGCATTAACTTATTACATAAGATTAAAGTTGATACATCCTTGATTAAGCTAGAAATGATAAGTATCTATAGCTTTGACAATGTTGGAAGACAATCCATGGGCACTATAACTATACCTGTACAAGTAGGACCTGTGATCATGCCTACCTTGATTCATGTCATGCTATGTTCTCTATCATACAACATGATTCTTGGTAGACCTTGGATTCATGCATTGGGGGCAGTTCCTTCTACTTTACATCGTTCAATAAAATTTATATTCAAAGATAAACTGCATACTATTCATGTTGATCCTGAACCCGATAACTATTTGCAAATTGACTCACAAAAACAAGTCATTTGTCATAAGATTTTAAATAATTTGAAAGTTGATTTGTCAACTTCTCTTGCCTTAGACAATGTTGTACAAGAGTCTAAACAATCAAATGTATTTCTTGGTGACAATTGGGGTTCATTAGATTTTACATCTTCTTCCATGGGAGAATATAAAGTTAATAACCCTATCCCTGAAACATCAAATATTGCATCGATATCATCTCATGATTTGAATGCAAAACATAAATCTTCTTTGGTAACGAATTTAGATAATACTTTTACTTACACTACAAATTACGAAACTTATGAAGTTCCAACTTCTTCCAAAGAAATCATGGCTTCTCTTTATGGTTGAGGATTTTAGATCCTTTATAAAAACTATGATTATGTAGGGAATGGTTGTGGTATTAATCAACAAGGAATCAAAGTCCTTATAGAATCCACTTCACGACATTACTCAAGTGGCATTAGATATAATCCTTTCAAGGAATCTAAAGCCCATAGACATCCTACTCTTAATGTGAATATAATATCAACACTTAACTTGATATTTCCTGAGATGATTAACACTAGTTGTCCTCCAAGAGCAATTCCTTTGGATATCTTTTCAATAGATGAAGCGATAATGAAATTCTTGGGTTCTTATGACAACATTCCTCATTACAATCATAAATGTGGATTACCTTATTGTTTGAACAATATTGCATATTTTAGAAAAACTACTAGCATGATAAACACCACTCTAAAGTTTGATGAAGAACCTGAAGACCTACCACAATCACCCCATCTCCTAGACCACATTACTCTGCTCAATGGAAAGACTGTTGATGTTTTCATGGAGAAAGGCAACACTAAAAAAGTTATTCCTATTGGTGATTGTTTACATGTAGAAGAAAAAGAAGAAATGACCAAGTTATTACATGATTTTTCTAAATTGTTTGCCTAGAACTATTTAGATATGCCTGGTATTGATCCTCAAAATGTAACAGATAATATCTATTAGTGTATTAAGTTTAACATAGGGATAATTTATTTTTCCCATAGGGTGGTTTTTTCTCGTATCAGGTAGTTTTCTCACCTGTCTCCTATTTCTTGCCTTTATAAGGCACATTTGTACATTTGTAAATTATCAATCTTGAGAAAAAATCATTTTTACATTGTTCTCGCTTTATCTCCATTGCATTTCTCTTGTGGCGTTCATCTTCTGGTTAGATCCTAGTTGCCCTATCCCAACATGGTATCAGAGTTGGAAACCTAAAACCCTCACCCATATCCAAAGAAGGGCATTGGACTGTGAGAGAAATCAATCATTGTTGTGTCAAAGTTTCGAAGGGTTACTGACAGAATCGTCAGGCCAAAATTGGCCATCACCATTCACAGCCTATCTAGGGTTTCTGTGGAAGGCATCATTTCAATCTCGAGAGCTTGGAGTTTGCAAAAATTTCCAAATGTGAACGGTGTAGATCCATTTCAATCCATCTTGGGACACACATCTCCAACTGTGAGAAGGCACCTATTCATTCCAATCAAAGAACTTGAAGTGTGTATATACCATTCCAAAGTTCCCCTAGAAAGGTGCAGGTTGTTCTCTTTATTCAGCGCCCAATCTAGGCATAGAAAGGCCTTCGATAGGCCTTGTGGCAAAGTCACAATCTCCATCAAGTCTGGCACAACTTCATATTCACCATGTAAAAGGCATTGATCCAATTCTGAGAGCTCAGCATGCATATACACTGTACCAACACTGTCTGGTGCGCGGGATCCAACTATGACTGGGTGCTTGGCGTGATTATTCCAGTGAGCTTGGAGTGTATGTACACCGTTCCATAGAAGCACTTCAGCATTTTGGCAGATTTCCATCCCTACACAGCATTTTGGAAATATTTTGGCTAAATACTTGAATATCCTAAAACTTTGCCATCAAATATTTGCTAGGGTTTTGGAGGTGGGCCCGTTCGTGCATGACTTTGGAGTGCCATTTGAGACAATTTGTCCCACATTTTCCCCGTGAAGGAGAATTTTGCAGTTTATATAACCTTCCCTTCCATTGTGCTTATGAAGTACTCATAGAGGCCTAGTGTCTGTGCAAGGCTTGTGGGCAGTATGGTATGCATGCTTGGCTTGGTGATCCAGATTTGAGGAATTGATTAATTGGCACAGCTGCCATCATATTTTTTGCAACACATTTGTTGCATATTTTTTGCTCACTTGCAGAAGGTGGTCACATGGATGACCAAGAGCTAATCCACTCTATAGCTTAATCCAGTTCCCTCATTCTTGCATTGAGCCCCCATAGGCGACTTTTCTTCCATGGAGCATATCTTGGGCATCTAGAGTCTGATTTTTGTGTTCCATATATCATCAGAAAGTTGACTTCACCAAGCTCGCAATGGTATAGGTCAATCTGCCTAGTTTCACTATCTATTAGCATTTATTGCATTGGGAAGTTGTCTTCATGGAAGGTACTATCTTTCTGAGTTTTTAAAGAATTAATAGCTATACTGGGTTTTTCTTTGGAGAAAGGAAACTATAGGCAATGGAGTGATTTCATCCTCACTCATCATAGTGAGCACAATCTATTGCCATATCTATATAATGATGTTCCTATTCCTAGCACACCTAGTAGGTATATTATTTGGAAAGGCTATAGGGCTAGAGTCTTTAGAGTTATTTTTGAGCATCTAAATGATGACTTTTTGGAGTCTCTTGTTCATTTTGAGTGCCCTTATGCTCTTTGGACTTACATTCAAGAATCATATGGAGATCATGATCCTCCACCATCTCTCGACGCTCCTCTTTCCAACTCTGATGTGACTCATTATCCTTCAGATAAGATAGACCATGCTTGTGATCCTTTGGACATTTGTGAGACTTTAGATGTAGTTACAGTTGCTTCAGAGGTTCCTAATTCTTTGTTAAAGATAGTTAATCAACCTTCATTAAGTACTTCCATCATTCTTGAGCAACAGGATTATCATTGTCTTCCTAATTGGGATTCTTATTTGCTAGACATTGGTTCATTGTTCATGGACTCTCACATTTCAGATTTGGAAGACACGTCATCTTTGTCTTTGGAGAATGTTCAAGATCAGTTTCTAGTGGTACCTTGTTTGTCACCTTCTATTGTGATTGGGCATGTTCCTAATTAGTTTGTGGCATCATCTTTCAAGGTCTTGGAGACACGTGAGCAAATCTTAGAGACATCTTAATTCTTCATGCTTCCATCTTTCAAAGTATATCCTGAATGGGAAGCATACCTGCATTTGTACTTGGTTTTGTTTCTTCCAAAAGGGAGACAAGTTGTTTGTCGACAATGGATCATGTTTTGTCTTCAGGCACTTACCATTTTTGTAGGCTATTACACATTGTGGGGGGACTACATAGTCTCTCTCTCTTTCCCTCTTATGGGAGGATCACTAATTATATATACATGATGTATGTAGTCCTTGGGGGATGTTATTGAGTCCTCCATCCATGCATCTTTTTTTTCTTTTCTCTCTTTTGGAGAGGGGTTTTTTCCCATAGGGTTTTCTCCTTTTCTCTAGTTGTGAGAGACTGCATTGCATTTTGCTTTGTAAATGGGTACCTAACATGGTTGTGTAGCCAGGACCCATATTCATTTTGCAGAATAATTCTCCCTAAGTTTGCAGTTAAGGGGGGGTGTTAGTGTATTAAGTTTAACATAGGGATAATTTGTTTTTCCCGTAGGGTGGTTTTTTCCCGTATCAGGTAGTTTTCTCACCCATCTCCTATTTCTTGCCTTTATAAGGCACATTTGTACATTTGTAAATTATTGATCTTGAGCAATAATTATTTTTGCATTGTTCTTGCTTTATCTCCATTGCATTTCTCTTGTGGCATTCATCTTCCGGTTAGATCCTGGATGCCCTATCCCAACAATATCATCATGAAACTAGGCGCTAAGCCATTTAAATAAAAGATTCATAAGATGAATCCTAAGGTTGCACTATTTGTCAAAGTTGAGATAGAAAAGCTTCTACAAACTGGATTTATCCGCTCTATTGACTATTCACCTTAGATTTCAAATATCATTTCCGTCGCTAAACCCGATGGCCGTATAAGAATGTGCATCAATTTTAGAGACTTGAATCTTGCATCTTTGAAAGACAATTTTCTGCTTCCTAACATTGATATGATTGTCGATTCTATAGCTGGCCATGATTTACTCTCTTTCATGGATGATTTTTCAATATATAATCAAATTTTGATAAATCCTCAAGATCAATATAAAATAGCTTTTATAACACCTTGGGGTACATTTTGTTGGGTAGTCATGCCGTTTGAACTTTAAAATGTAGGAGCTACATACCAACGCGCCATGACCCTTATATTTCATGATTACATGCACAATATTCTAGAAGACTACGTCGATGACATCTTGGCGAAGTCCATTCATCACCAAGATCATGCCATGACTCTCTGATAGATTTTTGAGCGAATAAGAAAATACAACATGCGATTAAACCCTCGTAAGTGTGTTTTTGGTGTAGACAGTGGAAAATTACTAGGGTTTATCATTTCAAATCATGGTATTGAATTGGATATGAAAAAGATTGATGCAATTGTTAATATGCCAACACCTAAGAACATATCTCAACTTCGTAGTTTGCAAGGGAAGATACAGGCCATCTGTCGATTTGTTTCACAACTCACGGATAGGACTCACCCTTTTACGCAATTACTGAAGAAAGATTCAAAATTTTAATGGAATTTTGAATGTCAAAAAACTTTTGAAGATTTAAAGGCTTATCTAGCTAATCCTCTTGTCTTACAGCCCACTGTCCCTGATAAACCCTTTCTATTGTATATCTCAACATCTAATAATGCCCTGGCAGCCTTATTAGCGCAACATAATGCTGAAGGCAAAGAATGTGCTATCTATTATATAAGCCAAACTTTGCTTGATTATGAAGTGCAATACACTATTATCAAGAAGCATTACTTAGCTTTAGTCTTTGCAACAAAGAAGCTTAGACATTATCTTTTAAATGCTTAAATACATGTGATGGTGAAATTTGACCCTTTGAAACACCTTTTTGCAAAAATAGATTTTTCGGGTCGTCTTGCTAAATTTGGGTCATGTTGTTAACTGAATTCGATCTTAAGTTTATTTCTCAGAAAGTAATTAAAGGGCAAGTGTTAGTTGACCAGTTAGCTAAAGCACCTTCACCTTTTACTACACAACATCAGGATACATTCCCCGATGACCAAATTTTAACCATTACTAAGGATGATAAATGGGAATTATATTTCAACGGATGAAGATGTTGAACTGGCTTCAGTGCTAGTGTTATATTAATACCCCCTGCAGGTAAGTTGATTCCTATGTCTTACCACCTAAATTTCTCATGCACAAACAACATTGCTGAATACGAAGCGCTTATCGTCAGGCCAAAATTGGCCATCACCATTCGCAGCCTATCTAGGGTTTCTGTGGAAGGCATCGTTTCAATCTCAAGAGCTTGGAGTTTGCAGCAATTTCCAAATGTGAATGGTGTAGATACATTTAAGTCCATCTTGGGACACACATCTCCAAGTATGAGAAGGCACTGATTCATTCCAGTCAGAGAACTTGAAGTGTGTATATACCATTCCAAAGTTCCCGTAGAAAGGTGCAAGTTGTTCTCTTTATTTAGCGCCCAATCTAGGCGTAGAAAGGCCTTCGATAGGCCTTGTGGTGAAGGCACAATCTCCATCAAGTCAGGCGTAGCTTCATATTCACCATGTAAAAGGCGTTGATCTAATTCTGAGAGCTTGGCATGCATATACACTGTACCAACACTATCTAGCGCACGGGATCCAACTATGACTAGGTGCTTGGCGTGAATATTCCAGTGAGCTTGGAGTGTATGTACACCGTTCCATAGAAGAGCTTCAGCATTTTGGCCGATTTCCATCCCTGCATAGCATTTTGGAAATATTTTGGCTAAATACTTTAATATCCTAAAAGTTTGCCATCAAATATTTGCTAGGGTTTTGGAGGTGGGCTCATCCGTGCATGACTTTGGAGTGCCATTTGAGACAATTTGTCCCACATTTTCCCCATGAAGGAAAATTTTGCAGTTTATATAACCTACTCTTCCATTGTGCTTATGAAGTACTCATAGAGGCCTGGTGTCCGTGCAAGGCTCATGGGCAGTATGGTATTCATGTTTGGCTTAGTGATCCAGATTTGAGAGATTGATTGATTAGCATAGCTGCCATCATATTTTTTGCAACACATCTGTTGCGTATTTTTTGCTCACTTGCAGAAGGTGGTCACATGGATGACCAAGAGCTAATCCACTCTAGAGCTTAATTCGGCTCCCTCATTCTTGCATTGAGCCCCCATAGGCGACTTTTCTTCCACGGAGCATATCTTGGGCATCTAGAGTCTAATTTTCACGTTCCATATATCATCAGAAAGTTGACTTCACCAAGCTCTCAATGGTATAGGTCAATCCACCTGGTTTCACCATCTATTAGCATTTATTGCATTGGGAAGTTCTCTTCATGGAAGGTACTATCTTTCTGAGTTTTTGAAGAATTGATAGCTATAATGGGGTTTTTCTTTGGAGAAAGGAAACTATAGGCAATGGAGTGATTTCATCCTCACTCATCTTAGTGAGCACAATCTATTTCCATATCTATATAATGATGTTCCTATTCCTGGCACACCTGGTGGGTATATTATTTGGAAAGGCTATAGGGCTAGAGTCTTTAGAGTTATTTTTGAGCATCTAAATGATGACTTTTTGGAGTCTCTTGTTCATTTTGAGTGCCCTTATGCTCTTTGGACTTACATTCGAGAATCATATGGAGATCGTGATCCTTCACCATCTCTCGATGCTCCTCTTTCCAACTTTGATGTGCCTCATTATCCTTCAGATAAGATAGACCATGCTTGTGATCCTTTGGACATTTCTAAGACTTTAGATGTAGTTACAGTTGCTTTAGAGGTTCTTGATTCTTTGTCAGAGATAGTTGATCAACCTTCATTAAGTACTTCCATCATTCCTAAGCAACAGGATTATCATTGTCTTCCTGATTGGGATTCTTATTTGCCAGACTTTGGTTCATTGTTCATGGAATCTCACATTTTAGATTTGGAAGACACATCATCTTTGTCTTTGGATAATGTTCAAGATTAGTTTCTAGTGGTACCTTGTTTGTCACCTTCTATTGTGATTGGGCATATTCTTGATTGGTTCATGGCATCATCTTTCAAGGTCTTGGTGAGACATGACTATATCTCAGAGACATCTTAATTCTTCGTGCTTCCATCTTTCAAAGCATATCCTAAATGGGAAGCATACCTACATCTGTACTTGGTTTTGTTTCTTCCAAAAGGGAGACAAGTTGTTTGTCGACATTGGATCATGTTTTGTCTTCAGGCACTTACCATTTTTGTAGGCGATTACACATTGTGGGGGGGGCTATACAGTCTCTCTCTTTCCCTCTTATGGGGGGGTCACTGATTATATATACATGATGTATGTAGTCCTTAGGGGGTGTTATTGAGTCCTCCATCCATGCATCTTTTTTTTCTTTTCTCTCTTTTGGAGAGGGGTTTTTTCCCAGAGGGTTTTTCTCCTTTTCTCCAGTTGTGAGAGACTGCATTGCATTTTGCTTTGTAAATGGGTACCTAACATGGTTGTGTAGCCGGGACCCATATTCATTTTGCATAATAATTCTCCCTAAGTTTGCAGTTAAGGGTGGGTGTTAGTGTTTTAAGTTTAACATAGGGATAATTTGTTTTTCCCGTAGGGTGGTTTTTTCCCGTATTAGGTAGTTTTCTCACCAGTATCCTATTTCTTTCCTTTAGAAGGCACATTTGTACATTTGTAAATTATCACTCTCGAGCAATAATCATTTTTGCATTGTTCTTACTTTATCTCCATTGCATTTCTCTTATGGCGTTCATCTTCTAGTTAGATCCTAGCTGCCCTATCCCAACAATATCATCTTGAAACCAGGTGCTAAACCATTTAAACAAAAGATTCGTAAGATGAATCCTAAGGTTGCACTACTTGTCAAAGTTGAGATAGAAAAGCTTCTACAAGCTGGCTTTATCTGCTCTATTGACTATTCACCTTGGATTTTGAATATCATTCCATCGCTAAACCTGATGGCTGTATAAGAATGTGCACCAATTTTAGAGACTTGAATCTTGCATCTTTGAAAGACAAATTTTCACTTCCTAACATTGATATGATTATTGATTCTATAGCTGGCTATGAATTACTCTCTTTCATGGATGGTTTTTCAGTATATAATCAAATTTTGATAAATCCTCAAGATCAATATAAAATAGCTTTTATAACACCTTGGGGTACATTTTGTTGGGTTGTCATGCCGTTTGGACTTAAAAATGTAGGAGCTACATACCAACGCGCCATGACCCTTATATTTCATGATTACATGCAAAATATTCTAAAAGACTATGTCGATGACATCTTGGCGAATTCCATTCATCACCAAGATCATGCCATGACTCTCCAATAGATTTTTGACTGAATAAGAAAATACAACATGCAATTAAACCCTCGTAAGTGTGTTTTTGGTGTAGACAGTGGAAAATTACTAGGGTTTATCATTTCAAATTGTGGTATTGAATTGGATACAAAAAAGATTGGCGCAATTGTTAATATGCCAACACCTAAGAACATATCTCAACTTCATAGTTTGCAAGGGAAGATACAGGCCATCCGCCGATTTATTTCACAACTCACAGATAGGACTCGCCCTTTTATGCAATTACTAAAGAAAGATTCAAAATTTCAATAGAATTATGAATGTCAAAAAACTTTCAAATATTTAAAGGCTTATCTAGCAAATCCTCTTGTCTTACAGCCTGTTGTCCCTGATAAACCCTTTCTATTGTATATCTCAGTATCTGATAATGCCTTAGCAGCCTTGTTAGCGCAACATAATGCTGAAGGCAAAGAATGTGCTATCTATTATATAAGCCAAACTTTGCTCGATTATGAAGTGCAATACACTATTATCAAGAAGCATTGCTTAGCTTTAGTGTTTGCAACACAGAAGCTTAGACATTATCTTTTAAATGCTAAAATACATGTGATGGTGAAATTTGACCGTTTAAAACACCTTTTTGCAAAAATAGATTTGTTGGGTTGTCTTGCTAAATTTGGGTTATGTTGTTAACTGAATTCATCTTAAGTTTATTTCTCAGAAAGCAATTAAGGGCAAGTGTTAGTTGACCAGTTAGCCGAAGCACCTTCACCTTTTACTACACAACATTAGGATACATTCCCTGATGACCAAATTTTAGCCATTACTAAGGATGATAAATGGGAATTATATTTCAACAGATGAAGATGTTGAATTGGCTTTGGTGCTAGTGTTATATTAATACCCCCTGCAAGTAAGTTGATTCCTATGTCTTACCACCTAAATTTCTCATGCACGAACAACATTGTTGAATACGAAGCTCTTATCACAGGACTTTGTGCCGCTTTGGCTCTTAATATCCAAAATATTACTATATATGGTGATTCGTGCAGCTAATTGTGTGACAAATAATTGGTTCATATCAAACTAAGCATGACAAACTATCTCAATATCATGAGTTTGCTCTATCTCTATTAAAACAATTCGCATCATTTTCAATAAACACTATTCCTAGGAAAGACAATCAACATGCGGATGCCATGGCAAGCACAGCTTCCCTTATATCCCCTAATGATTCTCTTGAGGAATTTACTTTCATTATCCATAATCTTAAAACACCAACAATTGAAGACCCTATAGTTGCAAATTCAGAACTTTGTGGTAATACATATATTGATGAGTGGTTCTCCCATATATTCAATTATTTGCATGATGGAACCATTCCTAATTCAACATCCAAGAATGCCCGAATTCATCTACGCAAAATAGCGGTACGTTACATTATCTTGTCGAATGTGTTATATAGACGAAGCTACAATGGAATTTTACTCTGATGTTTAAGTAATTTAGAAATCCCAATCACTTTAGAAGAAGCTCACTCTGCTACCTGTGGAGGGAATTTTGGTGGAAAATCCTTGGTACAGAAATTGTTACAAATGGGATATTATTGGTAGCACATGGAACACGATTCCTTTGCTTATGTCAAGAAATGCCCGCAATGTCGACAACATAATCACCTAATCCAAGCACCCGCTCAAGAACTTCGTGCCCAAGTTTCACCTTGGTAATTTTCTATTTGGGGCTTGGATCAAATTGGTAAAATCTCTCCACCCTCCTCTCAATGGCATACATTTATCATTATTGCCAGTAATTACTTCACAAAGTAGGTCAAAGCTGTCCCCTTACAATCCACAACCACTGACATAATTTGTCAATTATCCAACATAACATTATTTCTTGATTTGGAATACCTTCCTCCCTCATTTCTAACAATGGTACACCATTTAAGAACAAGGATGTGAAGAAATTTCTTGAAAAATATCATATTCAACATCGCTTCTCTATGCCTTATTATCCTAAATCAAATGGCCAAGCAGAAGCTTCAAACAAAATTATTGGATAGATTTTACAAAAGACTGTTAACAAACATCAAAAAGACTGGCACATTCAGTTATCCTATGCATTATGGTCCTATAGAACAAGCATTTGTATGGCTACTGGGAATACACTGTACAATCTTGTCTATGGTGCAGAAGCAATAATGCCCTTGGAGTTAGAAATTCCTACATTGAGGGTTTCCCTAAGAGACGTTATTGACGATGATACAGAATGCGAGAAGAAATTACAAGAACTTGAGATGCTTGATGAAAGATGAATAAATGCTCTTGAGCACCTCAAGGCCCATCAGAAAAGCATATAATGATCGTACAATGAACATATTATACAGCATTCATTCGACATTAGGGATTTGGTACTTTATGAAAATCAACCCAATGTAAATGCACCTCCTGGAGAAAAAGATAAGTTCAACCCCAATTAGCTCAGACCGTATATAGTTACTGAGGCCTTTGGATCAGGAGCATATAAACTAGCCGATGAACAAGGTACGCAGCTTAAAGAACCCATTAATGTTGTGCACCTCAAGAAATTCCATGCTTAGATTTGATTTTAAATGTTATAAAGCAAATTTATTAGGTAGATTAGCTTCAATTTTGACAAAGATATTCTTATTTTGTCTTAATTCATTTAACATTACATCTTTGCTCAGTTAATCATTGTTGTATCTTGTTTATATATTCTTTATTAAGATCACTCTTGTATTAACTGAACATAGCATAGAAATTTGGGTTATATGTGAATTTGTAATCATTGTGCCTTTAATTAAATGGTCTACAAAGAATTTATTAGTATGTCACATTAGCATTAATTACATTTCCATATTAGCCTTAAACATTCATCACTAGTTGCATTTTACAAAATCACATGTGATAGATTAAAATAGTTGTGAATAGATAGAAAAATAAACATCATATATATATATATATATATATATATATATATATATATATATATATATATATATATATATATATATATATATATATATATATATATATATATATATATATCATAACTTTCAAATATGCATCCAAGTCGACTATCCCTTACAACAAAATGGGATGTCATAGTACATAATATATACACATCATATAGCTGAAACTTAGTCACCTATACCCTCGGGCCCTCACGGTGAGCATGTGATAGAGGCCTGACCATGTGTGGCTACGAATTGTGAATGACTCCTAGAGACACTCCACGATTGTAACCCCCTAATCTCACCTCTTAGCCCTATCACGTCCTTGTATGCCTCCTAGTCATCTAATGGTACTAATCTCTCTCTTCCTAAGCCCTGTCTCTATCAACTCTTGCCTAGCGTAACTCAAGCAGTAAGAACTCACCGACGACTGGCTCTCTCTTAGATGTGGGTATCACTACCACGTGATCCTGCTACACCTAAAGCTTAGCCTCAGCCCGCTTAGCTCCCTAAAGTAACTCCTCTCTCTCCCATGTAGACTACTCTAGAATGGCCTCTATAGCCATCCTATACTTGATAAACGGCATAAATATCTCTGCATGTCACCCAGGGGATGGTCATGGCAAATACCCTACCCACACCTGCTGCTCAGCTACATCTGTAGGAACTATGTCTGCTATAACATGACTCACAAAGTCTTGCCAAGCATCAGTCCCAACTACAAAATAGAAAATAGGATAGATATTAGACTCTCACATAAGCATCATAAACAATAAGCATAAGAACATCAAATTACTAAAACAAGTCTAACCTGGATCTCCATCTCACTAGGATGGATTTTGAATTGGTGAAGGTGTAATGAGCTCCGTAGTCTAATCCTTAGCTAGGGGCACAGGCCTACTAGTCTCCCCCCTCTCTCTTTGACTAGGCCTCTCGACACCCACAGGGATTAGACCATGAGCCCTAGACCATGGTCTCGACTTAGTCTCCTCGTTAGTGTCCAACTCCTGCTGGTCCTATCGTGGTCTTGCCCTGAAGACGTACTATGATGGAACCTCCTCCTCCTCATCATCATCATCCTCCACATCCTCCTTTAGATCATAGTATCTTACGAAGTCACTCACATCATCCTCTACCCCTGTATCACTAGCGTGACTAACCCAAGGTTGAGCATCACTTGTAGGGTGACCAGGAGGAAAGATAGGAGCAGGCCATGCCATATGCCACCAGATCTGATATGCTTAGGTACAACTAAAATCGTCTACATCTAATGCTGGTGTTGCATCCTCGAGACCATCATCATCACTAAGAGGTACATCTACTACTGTTGATTGTTGGGCGTTGTTCACCCTGACTACGCTGCGCATGGTGTGCACATAACTTGGATGAACTATAGGAACATCCTGTACCTATCCGAACTGTCGTGCCACCCTGTCAAAGTAGAACCAAACCACGATGTGATCGAGGTGACTGACCATTAGCTGATCCTTCTACATCCTCACTAACTATCTCCGCTGGCCAGGCCATAAGATATAGCCACGATATGGTCTCTGGATGATATCGCTAGACTACAATCTATCAAAAAAAACTCTCCAGTTTAATAGATCATCGTGTCTCCAACATCTGACTAGTGGATAGGCATGAACATGTGGATAGGTGAATGCTAACTCTAGTAAACCCTATTGGTTGTGTGTACTTGATATGCTCAAAAGCCTAAACATATAATAAAGTGTAGATCATCAGACTATGCATCTCTTAATGGACATATCGTCCCAGGTTGCGGTAGAGGTGTGCAAGCATACTGCATCCTCACGTGTATATAGTTTGATGCTCCTCCATCACTCTAATGGTATGAACGAGACCCCCATGAAGGTGAATTCCTCGTTCATCTAGTGCGATGGCTAGTGTGACAATGATTATCATGATCCTCCTAACCAATGGAATGTCACTACATCCCTACTCTAGAAGCTGGAGCTGAATATGTCCTCGCTCTGCCCGTGAGACTGTGCGACCTAGACAATACAATTGACTCTCACGAGTATACTCCACTATGCGATGTCCCATGACCCTCATTGTCTCTCCTTGGATAGGTAGTCGCATGATCCTATACACATCCTCCAGTGTGATAGTCATCTCGCATGTAGGTAAGTGGAATGTGGATGTATCAGTGTTCCACCTCTCCATTAGAGCCATCAACATGCTGCAATGAAATCTGATTGTGGGCATATCAAACACCCACCATAAGCCCACTGCCTACAAGTGCTCCCTCTCTGCGCTAGACATAGTACTAGCACGCTCTCGAAGTAGTGCCATCAGGGGACCGCCTATGTGCTCTCATGTCTCTGGGATGTCCTGCAAGTCACGATATCAGTTTTTGTCATCAAACCAAAAACCACTATCTGAAATAGCAATGAGTGCCTGTGCCTTAGGGCCCATGTCCTCTGTGGACCTGAGCACCCCAAGAAGACTTGGGTGCCCCAGAGGAACACTGGCGCCCCAGTGGGACTCTAGTGCTCTAGGACTTGGGCGCCCCTACCAGGGACCCCTATCTATTATGACCCCCTCGGCACAGTAAACAATAAAAATAGCTAAAAGAAACAAGAAACAAGAGCATCTCCAATCATGGTGGTTGATACAAGCATCAGCTCGGCATGGTTGTCCTCCTCTTCTCCCTCTCTCTCTCTCTCTCCTCTACACAATGACAAGAAACAAGAATGAGTAAGTGATAAGTGAAAACTCCCTTTACATAAAGTAAGTGGATGAGAATTCCTATCGCTAACTAGGTGCAAAATTGATCTCTTTCACTCTTGAGCCTCTATCTTGAGCTGTCAAACTTGGATTTTTGTGTTGTTTATTGCATTGAAATCCTGGCTTCACTCTTTATCTTACCCAATGTGTTGTGCTTGGGTATTGTCTCTTCCAACAACCCTCACAACACATTTCTCATCAAGTTTCCCTCAAAATCGACGTGTGTAGATATCTTCTTGTTTCTACTTTTCAGACTAAGCAAGCAAAAACAAGGGGGGCATATATCTCCCTTGATTTCCTCCCTCATCATGTCTCATCGCTTAACCCCCTTAATGTTTTTAGTACTGATTCATTGGTGATGGTTGCAGGTTGATTTGGTTTTGACTTCCTGACAAGTGTTCCTTTGCAGGTTGCGATTCCTAACTTTGTGGTCTTGTAGGATTATAGACTTGGGGGCTTCTTCCTTCTCAACAGCAACACTTCGACTTCCTCTACAGTATCCTTTTGGGTATCCTTTTCATGATTGATGCATTTACTTTCCTTTAGTTGCATATGCACGTAGTGTCATATGGAACTAAAGTGGGGGTTAAATGTTACGTCAAAAATTGTCCTCCTATATGGAATGGTACAATTTCCCTTAGTTTAGCTCCTCGCCTTTGGTGACCTCTTAACTTCTTTGTTTTTGGCCTTCCCAAAACCTTGATTGGCTTGTGTCTAGTTGAAAAATGTTCATTTTCTAAGATAACTATTGATGGAACCCAGAAAGAGAATTTGGATTATGGGTCCCTGGAAGCTCCTAGAAGCAGATCTGGTCAGAAAATGATGGATTGGACTCAGGCGTCTACACCCTAGTCCTGCCCCCTTTTTTTGGGATTTTGAATCTTGGCGAGGTGTCGACTCTTGCCGTGCATCTTGGGATTCCGTTTTCAAATTTTTGTTTTCGCACAATATCGAGACATTATTTTGAAATTTGAATTTCCTAAGGTTAGATATAAAAAGACATTTGAAAATCATTTCATCACACACAATTTTTATGCAAGCTTGATGCCAAAACTTTGCTGAAATTGCCATTGAAGATCAATGACTTGTTGAAGCTTTTGAAAGTTATTTGGATTTGCTATCATGGAAACAATGGATGGAGATTAGGAATCAAGATCTTGAGACTATCTTGCTCTTCCTAGGGTTTGTACACCTTTTGCATGATCGGGAGAAGGGTTAAATCCTCCAACATCAAGCTTGGAGATCCTCTATGGACATTGCTAATTCACCTTCTTGTTCATGCAAGTCTTCATTATTTTCATCTCCTTGAGGTGAAGTTATATTTGTTCATTGAATTGAAGCAAATTATTGATCTTCCCTTGATTAAGAGCTCTAGGGTTTGATATTTCTGCATACACTTTGTTAGGTTTGCACACACTTCTATAAATCTTTATCTCTGTCTATTGTTGAAGTAGAAATACTGAAAACGGGGCTTGACTGAGGCAAGTTCCTATATAGCCACAACATCTTTCTCCTCCTTTTGCAGGTACAAATTGTGTTTGAGATACGGTAGAAAGGAGCGATAGAAAGATGGATATTGCAAATACAGTCGTCACTAAATTTTAGAGTTCTGGATCCCAACACTTTCAGGACTAATGAGAGGGCACCACCCTAGTCCAACTGGGGAGATTCTCTAAGATCTGGGAGCTACCAGAGGTTACCAAATAGCTAATGCGGAAGGTTTTTACAGACAAAAAGTTACAGGACTAATGAGCTGGCACCCTAGTCCAGTTAGCCCTCAATTTCTGGGTGCATGACCTCTAAACCTAATTCTCTTCATTTTTGTGATCTGTTTTGTCTGCTTCATCTCTAAATTCAGTCAATTTCTATTACAAGGTGTAATTAGGGTTTAATTGATTAGTGAATAAGGATACTTGATAAAACCTTAGTTTAAACACCTAATCAGACCTAATTTGCATTAGGGAATGTACAAGTAATCTTTAGCTTGATCCCAAGCTCGATTCTTGTCTTCCCAAGGTTTAGTTAGTGGAGAAATAAGACTTAATCTTGTTTTAAGGAAACCTATTTTTCACCCTAAACACCACTAAATTAAAGTATTTAAAATAGTTAAATCTCTCTAAAAATAGAGGAACTCTTTCACTGGTGGCACACAGGCCAAAGAAAATGGCACAAAGGCCAAGAATAAAATAGGACCAAACGGCCAAATAAAAATATAAAAGCCTTAAAAGGTTGAATGGCAATGGCAGGTTGAATGGCAGTGGCAAGCCAAAAGAAGGGGGTCGGGGAGGCTGAAGGCCACACCCCATGACCAGATCTAAGGATAAGTGCCCAAGGACAAGGCACACGCATGTTTAATACAAGTACGACCTATTCAAAGGGGGGCCGACTCCCTATATAGGGGGGTTCGGTCCCCAAAAGGGGTCAAAGTCCCCTTTTTAGCAGTGCTTGAAGCACTTAGGAATTAGCATTACATGCTTTACAACAATGCTCAAGGTGCTTAAAATATATATTTTTTATTATTTAAAAGAAATTTTTAATTAAAAATACCTTGAAAATCATGTCGTGAGGCCAAAAATGGGCTTTGGCAAAAAAAATTTGCCTTTCTGACTCTTGGTAGCAAAAATAGACAAATTTTATATCAAAATTCATCTACGAGGCCTCCTAGATGCAATGGAAATGTCTATTTGGTCTGAAAATGCTTCGATTGAAAATTGACTTCCAGATCTAAGCCTAAAATCTTGGTTCCTCAACTACGTCAAATGATCTCTGAATTCGGTGAAACGAAACCAAATCTAACTTTCTCAAGCCTCCTAGGCGGGTTGGAACAATGAGATATGCCGGTAGCATAACTAGAAACACTGCAATCGCTCAGATCTCACAAAACACATATGCAAAAAATAGAGGTTAAAATGTTTCCATCAAATTTTTTTGATTCTCCAGATCGTTTGAAGATGCAAGAGTAAAGCATATTGGTTTTTGGGAAAACCAGAAACAAAGCTTATTATCCCCCCAAATCTCTCAAAAAAGGAAACTAAAATCTATTCTACTCTAGAATAACTCTGATACCATGTTACAATCTGAAAAGATTAATAACCCATAAAACTAGTGCAAACGAATAAATATTAAACCATGAAAGAAAATGATACAAGATCAAAATAACAACACAGAGTTAGTCTCCACGAGAGTAATACAGATTCTAGAAGTAGAATAACATTATGAGGATGCAAAAGCAAAAGATACATAATACAAGATAGGTAGCATGTTTATATAGAAAAGGGAGAGGGAGGACGTAGCGACACCGACCAATATGAAGCAACCATCTATCAGACTAAAGATAGCAGTATCTTCCCAAGATAGCTAATGGATGCTCACTTATAGGAAGGTGACACCTCATAACTCCTCACCTAATTAAACATGCCTTATGAACCTAAGCAAGATTAATAAAAGGTGTAGGAAAAACCTAGGAATAAAGGGAAAACAAATAACCCAACTAGGAAATAAAAACCTAGTACTAACATACTTGCTTCATTGTTTCATGTTATTGTAATCAAGTTTGTATTTGCAACTCAATTAGTATTAAACCTTGCATTGACTTTGTAAATGATTCATCATAGGTACAAAAGTATTTCATGGGAACAATCTCATTCTACAATCTATTTACTTTGTCTAGTTTACAAATTACAATAAAAATGGTAGCATAATGATAATTTAAATACATAACATCATAATTTAGCTTCAAAGTTCGCAAATTTACTATTTGGAAATGCATATTATCATTTACATCACAGTCCTACATATTAACATTAAAAATCAAGCAATTCAATTTATTGATAATTAGTTCTATTAACAATAACACTAAATATGTCTACTACTACTTCATTTCATGTCATATCTCAACTCCAAAGTTAAACAAAACAACCTAAACATTGGCAAGACCTTGATGTAATATGTCTCTTCTTTATAATTATTTATAAATGTGTACATAGGTATTTGCAACTCAATTATTATTAAACCTTGCATTGATTTCACAAATGATTCGTCATAGGTACTAAAGTATTTCATGGGAACAATCTCATTCTACAATCTATTTACTTTGCCTAGTTTACAAATTACAATTAAAATGGCAACATAACTATAATTTAAATACATAACACCACAATTTAGCTTCAAAGTTCTCAAATTTACTATTTAGAAATGCATATTATCATTTACATCACAGTCCTACATATTAACATTGAAAATCAAGCAATTCAATTTATTTATAATTAGTTCAATTAACAATAACACTAAATATGTCTACTACTAATTCAGTTCATGTCATATCTCAACTCCAAAGTTAAACAAAACAACCCAAACATTGGCAAGACCTTGATGCAATATGTCTCTTCTTTATAATTATTTATAAATGTGTACATAGGTATTTGCAACTCAATTAGTATTAAACCTTGCATTGATTTTGCAAATGATTCATCGTAGGTACAAAAGTATTTCATGGGAACAATCTCATTCTACAATCTATTTACTTTTCCTAGTTTACAAATTACAATTAAAATGGCAACATAACTATAATTTAAATACATAACACCACAATTTAGCTTCAAAATTCTCAAATTTACTATTCAGAAATGGATATTATCATTTACATCACAATCCTACATATTAATATTGAAAATCAAGCAATTCAATTTATTGATAAGTAGTTCAATTAACAATAACACTAAATATGTCTATTACTAATTCATTTCATGTTATACCTCAACTCCAATGTTAAATGAAACAACCCAAACATTGGCAAGACCTTAATGCCATGTCTCTTATTTATGATTATTTATAAATGTGTACATAGGTATTTGTAACCTAGTTAATATTAAACCTTGCATTGATTTTGCAAATGATTAGTCATAGGTACAAAAGTATTTCGTACAGTAAGTAAACATTTTGGGTAAAAGTTATAAAATCTTAAGAAGGTGAAACCATTAAAAAGTCAACTACTATAATTTAAATGCTCTTGTGAATAGTTGTTTCTTCTTTAAAATCCATATTTAGTTGTTGTAACTATTTCTTTATGAGTTTCACTGTTGGTGTATTCACATTCTCACATTTTTTGAAAACTAGTATTCTTTTGTATTCTTACATTATTCTATAAAATATATTTTTTTTGAAAACTGGTATTCTTTTGTACTCTTACATTAATCTAGAAAAAAAGAAAAGAAAAGAAAAAGGGAAGCACTATTTCTTTTTGAGCCTGCTTGATATTTTGATTCCCAATTCTACCCATTTATGTGTCTTTAAAAGATAGCCATTCCATCAACTTTTTTAAAATAGATTAGGTATATCTATTTCCTTTGATCTTTATACAAATCTATTTCACCACTAAACAAAAGTCAACTACCAATAACTAAAAAAGACTTAAACAAACTGTACTGTACTTGTCTACAGAATAATCATTAATTTCTGCAATAATCTATGAATGCTAATCTGCGGTATGCAGGCCAATAGTATTCCATTGGAATTTACACAAGCAAATTGCAAGAATTCCTTTCCAATTGAGGTGGGCCTTATATACCCAAGAAAAACACAAGCCAGACAGAGGGATGTGAAATGTTTTTTAACTTTTCTTTTTCGCTGTCATATCTGTACTGGAAAAATTTGAGGCCCACGAGACAAACCCATAAAGTCGGACAATTGAAAAATCAAGGCGCGGCACGGATAATTGTTATGCCTCCATTTTCATGTCAGCAATTCGAATCGAACCGTGGTGGATTGCCAGTCAAAATCCACATGCAGAGAGGAAAAAGGACGATATACTGCTGGCTGAAAACTAAGTCGCATTTAGAAACTGGACAATGTTATTTTTAACAGGGATATATTTGTTTAAGTTGTGGGCCTCAAACTGCAGTAACACCACGAAAAATGTTAGTGGGGCATCTTTTATGGCTCCACTCTCGAAGCATATGTACAGAGAGAGTGTTGTGCCAAGCATCCATTTTCAAAAGCCAAAAATGTCGGAGGATCACTCCATCACACTTCCCATTGTGTACCTGAATTTTTGATGTTATTTTATTGGATATAATTGAGCTCTATGGATGTTGAGGGATCTATTCCATCAAAGTTATCTAGACTCTTCACATTATTATTTTGATTAAGAGAGCTATAATTTTTTCGACAATTTCCAATATTTAAAAAGGTTTCCATTTATATGTACATATTTTATAGTGAGGTAAGCCATTGCTTCAACTTGAGTCAACTTGACCAAAAAAAACGTGTGTTTTCGTGGGGGGATTTAAATCATAGGGATGAGTAATGTACATCTCGTCTTATGTGTTTAAGTTACTTTGCAAGTTGCGTGTGCATCCCATTCAAGCATGGTGGAGGTTATAAGGATCTTTCCTATTAAATCCTAAAGGCTCTTTCCTTGTTGTGTGGAAAATAAGCGTGTTCATTTATTAACATCTTTTGTACTATTCTAGATATAATTAAATGATCAAATCTAATTAATAATAAATTTGATTGTTGTAATACTGTAGTTAAAGAAGGATTATAATCTTATTTGGTTTGGTGTGGCATTGTAGGTTAGATAAAATATTGTGACAAAATATTTGAATCTAAAATTAGGATGCAAAGTTGTGATAAGGAAGATGTGACAAATTTGTAGGGGTCTTTGCTACTGAGGACCAGGTCGCACTATATAGCTTAGTCCTAGATTGGGTTGCATCATGTGATCTAGTCCAAGTGGTGTGGTGTGCTCTTCTACTGGTGTAGTTCTAATAGCTTCATACACCTTCACTTATGTACCTATTTCTAAACTTGATCGTTTGAAAAAGTACATTAAGACTTGCTTCAAAATGAAAGGAAGGCCATTGACTTGTCTCAATGGCAATTAAGTCCTTGGAAGAGAATAGTGTTGCAAACATGCCATGCACACAGTGTAGATGCAAATTCTAGTGGACTATTGAATTGGTGTAGTACCTAACAGCATAAATGTAATTTTACACACTCTTGAATTGAATGATCTTTGAATTGATTTTTTATATTACAAAATAATTAACACAATAGGTTAAATACAATATCCAATGCCTAAAACAAGCTACTAACCATACTTATAACATATACCAATACCTTGGATCTAGATCAAAATAAGGGGTAGTAGTCAATGTTGTTATATTCTATTAGAAAATATTATGGAAAGAACATGAAATCATACACAAATCCACAACATTGTCAGACATAAGGATTTAACCTAGAAAACCCTTTTAGGAAAAAACCTAGTGGCAAAAGAGAGTTAACAATTGTATTAATGTAGAAAATAAAAATTCAAATACAAGAAGTCTCCTTAAAACCTTCCTCAATCTACAAACTTCTAATGAACAAATTTAGTATGATTCATAGCATCATCACATCATCAAGTAACACTACATCAACCTATTCCATCTACACCACAGACTAGATGTAACCCTGAGTGATTATCCTAGAATTCTAATTGATTCAACACCCTAATCACTTATGGAACACTATCACAAAATTGTACATGACCATACCATGATGTTAACTTACCACATGTCACTTCCCATGAGACACCTCCAAACAAACAATCTACTCATATGCTTAGACAGATTCTTGCAATGACTTAGTTAATAGTTGTTGAACAAACACCTAAATAGTAAACCATTGTCTTCTTGAAGTTCCACCAAGGCAAACCCAAGGCTTGAAATAATAGAGACAACCTTCTTATAACATGTCCATTAGTCTAGAACACCTTGAACATATACCTATCCTTTGTTATCATTGTATACATGAGCCAACATTGTCACATGTTCACCTGCACTACCTTACATACTCCAAAAACATACTCTATTCATGGCAGTAACCAGTTCTTAACAAGGCTTCATATAGTTGCTACCATGGCAACACTAGGCTCTTAGACACCTCCATGCCAAACCACAAAGTCTAGCTCCCACTACATTCAATTGTATAGCTTCCAACATTATTTCACCACTTTGTTCAATCAAACTTGTTAATAGGAACTGGCATAGTCCCAGACCTTCTCTTAATCATAAGTTCTCTAAGGTGAATAGTACACCAAAGTTCTGGACAACATTCTCCCACTTTATATTTATTATAGAAGAGTTAAAACATAAATTAAGAAGAAACTATGCATGGGAAAAGGATAAACCCATTACATCCCTACAACAAAACTTTATATTACTTACGAGTTTTGTCAAAGAGTCAACTCCATTCACTTAAGTGTCAATTTTCTCCATTTGAACCTCACCGCCTCTACCATATCCCTAACAAAATGATATTGCATGTATCTACATGTTGATTTCAAGCATGGTAAATTGGATTCTTTTCTAGATAAATTACACTTTAACTATCACAATTTAACATTGTCCCACTCTTAAACCAATTCCAACATACCTAAGTGTCAATTTTCTACATTTAAACCTTCCCCAACTCTACCATCTCCCTAACAAAATGATATTGCATGTATCTACATGTTTAGTTCAAGCACAGTAAATTAAGTTCTTTACTAAACAAATTACACTCTAACTATCACAATTTAACACTATCCTATTCTTAAAACCAATTCCAACATAAATTCTTTGTAACCACACTACTTCTTTGCAAGCATGTTTTGTAGCCATATACTTTGCTTCAATAGTGGATAACACAACTATGGGTTGTCACTTACTAATCTAGCTCACTCCTTCAAACAAAGCATGAACACATAGCCACTTCTCAATCTCCAGCTATCTAGATTTTGAGCCCAATTAGAGGTGTGTCCCAAGGAACTAGATCGAGAAGATCAATGTGAATTTGTTGAATTGAATCACTGGAAGAAGTAACATTGGACTTAGATGGAGCAATAGGTGATGAGGTAGGAGATGAGATCTCAGTGCATGTCATCGGACTACATTGTTCATCCCCAAATGATGTGTCCACACAACATGGCTTAGTATGAACATGTGAAATAGTTGTTAATGCTAGATTGCATGAAGTCTCTGAAGGAGGAGTATCAGGAAAAGTCTCTATGTCATCTAGACATTCAAGTTATTTCTATTCATCAAGCTTCATAGCTATTTGAAAATCACATGGTAGAAAAACATCAACAGGTTTTAAACAATCTACAACAGGATCCTCTGGGAATGGAGACTCATCCAAGTAACCATGCATCTCTCAAAGTTTGGTCCAATGAGTACGAGGAGAATAAATCCATGTCAATGTACTCATTGTGTCAAAGTCGACATTTAAACCAATGAATGTTGCTACATAACTATTTTTTTGATACCATACCCTACTTTTATCAAATGATACAGGTTGAGGACAAGTTCATAGAGATAGGGTAGAATATTTAACCATCTGCAATGCTTTGACATACCATCTCGCTAAGACTTATAGTCCCCTCTTTTTAATTCAATTACAACTTGATGCTTTGTGATACCCATGATTGCTCCTTAAATTTAGTCACACACAAGACCAATTAAGAGATTGAATCCATCAAAAGTAAGAATACCAAGATGTTGAACACACCAAGATACTGAAAGGGGGGGTGAATCAGTATCTAATTAAATTTTAGATCCTTCGAAGAAGATTAAAACTTAAGCATTACAGCATCAATATAAGCATGAAAGATTAACACAATGCACATCAACACATAACACCAAATATATGTGGAAAAGCCAAGAAGGGAAAAACCATGGTGAGGATTAACTCACAATATATGAAGCTCAAAATTACAACTTTGTTTTAGGGCTACAACCCAAGGAAGCTACTACTCCCTGATAACTTTGATTTAGGGTCACTCCCAAGGAAGCTACAACTCCTTGAAGACTTTGTTTTAGGGTCACTACCAAGGAAGAAACTACTCCCTGAATTGAGAACAAACTTAGAACAGATTACAGTATGACAGTCTCTCTACTGCCTGCAAAACTGACAATGAAGCTCACACCTTTGATGATTGCAATTCTGCCTCTTCACACTTCCTTTTGATGATCGGATTAGTTAGACACACTCTACACTTGATCACTGTCACATATATGTCTTCAAGATGAATTAGGATAGCATCTACAACTTCTGCTCTTTCTCCTTCAGTCGCACATCATAATGCATTCATTCTGCTCCTTATCTTACTTGCACACTTATTTAATCACATTGCAATCACACCTCACCTAACTCAATTTGATTTACAATTTATACATGATATTATATTAATTACATTGCTTGTCAGCCAAAGACAACATGAAAAATACATTTACAAGTCGGCCAAATAACACACAATATGAAACATGTAGAGGACAAGTCTTAAACAAGACTACACACTACACCAGCAGAAGACCCATGCCTTGTGGACATCAACACTTTCTTAACCAAGTCCAAAACATCCTTCACAACATCAAACATCAAGAAATTACATCTACACACTCCACTTATTTGAAAATAGGACAACCTTAAGTAAAGACGTATGAAACTTGAAGCATAACGGCCACAACAACTTGAAAACATTGTGTGGTACTGGAAACAAGAAAGATCTTCATGAAACTCTTCTAGATGAATCTACAAGACTCATATAGCATCTCCAAACACTCCTTTGCCTCCACACATCAAAGATTTTGTGCCACACACCTTCATCCATAAGCTCTGAGAACAAAAAGTCATTCAAAACATAATGCAACATATTGTCATTGAAAAACTGAGCTTGTGGACCATCAAGAAACTTAAAACTACAAGGAAGCATCTAATGCACATTCATAAACATGTCCACAAAACCACAAAGGCAAAAATTCACATCCGGTGGAATGCAGAACATTCCAACATGCCTTCAACACCACCTTGTTTTGCTAGAACACATACCAACACTCTATCATGCATAACTTTCACAGTGGAAGGCAAAATAATCTAAAATTTTGGAATTATCACCTTCTCAACACCCTGAACATAGTTCCATAACCACATATCCATAATTGCAAATGCGGAGGAATGGGAAGCATTCCATTACTCTATAGAAAATATCTTCTTTAGAACCAACACTGTCTTCAAACAGTCAACTGCAAAACACTCTTCCAATAATCTGATCATCTTAGTGCATCTAATTCCCATATTAATGTATCTTCTTGATGCTTCTAATTCCCATCTTAATATGTCTTCTTGATGCTTCTAATTCCCATCTTAATATAACTTCATACTCAACTCTGCATTGATCAAGGCATGACATCCAACCATGAACTTCGGTAACCTCATTATTTTCAACATGACATCCAACCATGAACACCATCACACATCCATGATAGTGTTGACATCAATGACAACCTTAGGAACCATATGTGTAACAATCTCCCCCTTTGGCATTGATGGAAACACATACCTGCACATTTCTCCCCCTTTCACATCAAGGACAAAGGGTAACTTCTTCACCCTTAGGGAATAACTTCTTGCAACAAAAATACTCCCCCTATCATCAACAACCACTACCTGCTCCCCTTGAGAGGTAGCCACCATCAGTCCAAGAAAAAGATATAACATGAACTCCCCTTGGACGGATGCACCACTATGCATCTAGAAAGAAGGAGGGGCAATTACCCCTAATCTCTATCGGAGATCCTTGAAAGTGTCTTTTGCAAGAGCCTTTGTGAAAATATCTACAATCTGATCCTTTGTTGGAATATATTCAAACATTACTTCCTTTTCTACAACCTTCTCTCTCAAAAAGTGATACCTGATTGCTATATGCTCGGTTCTAGAATGCATCACTGGATTCTTGGAAATATTGATAGCACTTGTATTGTCGCACAGAATAGGAATAGGCTCATCATACAATACCTTGATATCTTTTAGGGTTTGCTTCATCCACAACACTTGTGTACAACAAGATGTTACAACAATATACTCTACCTCTGTAGTTGATTTAAGGACACTAAATCTTGCTTCTTGCTCTGCCATGAAACCAATCTGCTTCCTAAAAAGAAAGCACCGCCACTTGTACTCCTTCTATCATCAACACAACCAGCCCAATCATTGTCAGTGTAGGCACTCAAATCAAAGTCATTACCTCTTCAATACCATAATCCATAATCCAGAGTTCCTTTCAAGTATCTGAATATTCTTTTCACTTCCTTCTCATGTGTTTTCTTGAGATTGGCCTGATATCTAGAAACCACACATATTGCATGCATAATATTAGGTCTAGAAGCAGTTAGGTACAACAATCTTTCAATCATAGATCTATAGGAAGTTTGATCCACCTTAGGAGATTCGACATCCTTGCTTAAGTGACATCCAATGACCATGGGAGTACTCACTAGTTTTGAATCCTCCATACCAAACTTCTTCAACAACTCTTTGACATACTTAGCTTGAGAAATAAGATACCATCATCTAGCTGAGTAATTTGAAGTCCAAGGAAGAAAGACATCTTACCAATCATAGACATTTCAAACTCTTTTTGCATCTCCTCTACAAACCTCTTACACATATTATCATCTCCACCAAAGATGATGTCATCAACATATACTGCAACTATCAATATCATGTCTCCTTCCTTTATGTAAAGATTTCTATTTGTAGTACCTTTTTTGAAGCCCTGCTGAAGTAAGTACTTATCCAACCTAGCATACCAAGCTATAGGTGCTTTCTTGAGTTTTTACACCATGTCCGAATCTTCTAATATCTGAAAACCATCTAGTTGCTCAATGTAGACTTCTTCCTCTAGATCACCATTCAAAAATGTTGACTTGACATCCATCTGATATACCTTGAAATTCTTATGAGCAGCAAGGGCAAGGAACAACCTAATTGTCTCCATCCTTGCTACCAGAGCAAAAGTATCCTCAAAATTAATTTCTTCAACTTGTGAGTATCCTTTGCACACTAGTCTTGCTTTGTTCCTCACAACTTCACCTTCTTCATTCAGCTTGTTCCAAAACACCCACTTTGTTCCTATGAAAATTTTTTTGGCTGGTCTAGGAACCAATTCCCATGTCTGATTCTTCTCTATCTGATTTAATTCTTCTTCCATTGCTTTTATTCAACCATTATCTTTTCTCACATCAGTAAATGTTTTGGGTTCTACTTTTGATAACAAACACAAGCTCACTTGCTCATGTGTCTTAGCAAGCCTTCTCCTTGTCTCGACACCTTCATTCTTATCTCCAATGATCCTGATCTGCTGAGTGGTTCTTCTTAACATCCTTTGTTGGAGTCTTAGGTATCTACTCTAATTCTTGTTCCTTTTCTTCTTTCACTTCTTCATCTTCAATATCAGATCCAGATTCCTCTGAATCTTGTGATATCAGATACAAGTCTTCATCTACTTTGACAATTGTGTTTTCAATCATCTTTCCCAACCTCTTGTTGTAGCATCTATAGGCCTTGCTTCTGGTTGAGTAACCAAGAAAGATTCTTTCATCACTTCTTGAATCAAACTTTCCTAGGTTTCTTCATCTCTTTTGATATAGCATTTGTTGCCAAAGATCCTAAAGTATCTGACAGTGGGAGGTCTTCCATACCATAGCTCATAAGGGGTCTTAGTGCTATTGACCCTCAGTTGCACCCTGTTAATTAGATAGATAGTAGTGTGAATTACTTCCTTCCAGTACATACTAGGCAAATCTCCATCTTCCAACATTGCCCTTGACATCTCTTGCATAGTCCTATTCTTCCTTTCAACTACCCCATTCTGTTGAGGGGTCCTAAGAGCTAACAAATGTCTCCTAATACCATGATCTTCACAAAACTTTTCAAATTCATTTGAAGTGGACTCACCTCCTCTATCAGACCTTAAGCATTTGATCTTTGCATCCATTTCATTTTCAACCATAGATTTGAACACCTTAAATTTATCAAGGGCATTTGATTTTTCTCTTAAGAAAGTAACCCAAGTCATTCTAGAATAATTATCAATGAGCAACATAAAATACCTCTCACCTTGTTGACTTTTCACTCTTATATGGCCACATAGATTAGTGTGGATCAGGTCCAATGGCATTGAAGAAGAATACTCCTTGCTTTTAAAAATTGTCTTTGTCTGCTTTCCCATTTCACATTCCTTGCATACTATGTTTGCAGGCTTGATTATCTTGGGCATGTTTCTCACTACATGAGTAGAATTGATTCTTACCATATTATCAAAATTGTTGTGTCCCATTCTTTTTTTCCATAGCCAACACTCACTGGACTGAGCCAACAAAAATGTTCTTCCATTTTCCTCTTTCAAAAGATAGATATCACCATATGACTTGATACCTTCTACAACTAGTTTTCTGGACCCTGCCTTCCTGATCTCACAACCTTTGGCATGAAAGGAGAGATTGTAACCTTTGCTACACATCTGATTGATGGTAAGAAGATTGTGCTTTAGCCCTTTGACATAGAGGACATCCTCACTCCTATTCTTCCCATAAATAGTTATAGCACCCTTTCCATGAATTTGTGTTGACTCATCACCACCAAACTTGACAGCTCCACCATCCCACTTCTTAAGGCTAATAAACTTCTCCTTGTCACCAATCATATGATTTGAGAAACCACTATCAATTACCCAAGCCTTGTCTTCTTCTCTTGCATGAAAGAAAATCCATACAACCATTGATCTATCATTGTTTTGGTCTGTTTGCAAAGCATCAGTCTTCTCACATTTTCCAACATCATCCTTTTTATCACCAACACTCAAGGCCATGAAAAGTGTTTCATCATGGTCCTTGTCTTCTAAAAAACAACTGCTCTCTATGGAATACAGACTTCTTTTAAACTTGTCTCTCTTGTTACTACCTCTTGATTCTTTAAAAGACATTTAGAAGAAAAGTGACCAACCTTTTCACAATTGAAACATTTGAAAGGTAACTTACCTTTGTATTTGCCAGTGCCTTTGTTTAGTCTTCTCACAAAATTTTCTTCAACTTCATTAGAGCTTTCATCTTGATCAGTAATTTCATCCTTTGTCTTCATACTAGCTTTGAAGACTACTACTTTCTTTGGAGCATCACTGCCAAACTCTCTCATTTCAAAAGTAGTAATGGTACCAAACAATTTGTCTACGGTGTATGTATACAAGTCCGCATTCTCCTCAATAGAAGATACCTTATGAATTATGACTGTAAGATTTGGGGAGAGATCTCAGAATTTCTTCTTCACAATTTCATCCTCTTCCACTTTGCCACCAAGACCTTTGATTACATTGACCACTTCATTCACCCAGAGCACATATCCAGCAATGTCTTCATCCTTTGTCATTTTTAGGGTCTCAAATTTGCTTTTGAATATTTGCATCTTTTCTTTCTTTATTTTCTTATCTCCTTCATAAATGGTTTCAAGTTTATCCCAAACTTCTTTAGTAGAAATACAACTCATTACCTTTGAAAGTTCTAAATCAGCGAACCCACTCATGATAGAAAACTTTGCCTTGGCATTGTTATCATACTTCTTAACTTCATCTGAGTTTGTAGGAGTAGTAGTAGGAATAGTATAACCAATCTTGATAGATTCCCAAACACCGCACCTTAGAGAATTGATATAGGCTTCCATCTTTAGCTTCCAAAAAGTATAATTTGTTCCATCAAACCTAGGTATCTTGCTGGATCCATTATGTGCCATCACGGTCCTTCCTCAAGCGGTTAATCTTCCTTCAGAGGAACTTGGCTCTGATACCAATTGTTGAACACACTAGGATACTGAGAGGGGGGTGAATCAATATCTAATTAAATTTTAGATCCTCTAGAGCAAATTAAAACTTAAACATTGCAGCCTCAACATAAGCATGAAAGATTAACACAATGCACATCAACACATAACACTAGATATAAGTGGAAAACCCAAGAAGGGAAAAACCACGGTGAGGATTAACTCACAATATATGAAACTCAAAATTAAAACTTTGTTTTAGGGCTACAACCCAAGGAATCTACTACTCCCTGATGATTTTGATTTAGGGTCACTCCCAATGAAGCTACAACTCCCTACAGACTTTGTTTTAGGGTCACTCCCAATGAAGCAACTACTCCCTAAATTGAGAACAAACTTAGAATAGATTACAATATGACAGTCTCTCAACTGCCTAAAAAACTAACAATGAAGCTCACATCTTTGATGATTGCAATTCTACCTCTTCACACTTCCTTCTAATGATTGGATCAGTTAGACACACTCCACACTTTATCACTGTCACATAGATGTCTTCAAGATGAATCAGGACAGCGTCTACAACTTATTCTCTTTCTCCTTCAGTCGCACATCATAATGCATTCATTATGTTCGTTATCTTACTTGTGAACCTTATTAATCACATTGCAATCACACCTTGACTAACTCAATTTGATTTACAATTTATACATGATATTACATTAATTACATTTCTTGTCGGCCAGAGACAACATGAAAAATACATTTACATGTCAGCCAGACAACACACAACATGAAACATGTAGAGGACAAGTCTTAAACAATACTACACGCTACACCAGCAGAAGACCCATGCCTTGCAGACATCAACACTTGCTTAACTAAATCCAAAACATCCTTCACAACATCAAATATCAAGGAATTACATCTGCACACTTCATTTATTTGAAAATAGGATAGCCTTAAGTAAAGACATGAAACTTGAAGCATAATGGCCACAACAACTTGAAAACCTTGTGCAGTATTGGAAACAAGAAAGATCTTCATGAAACTCTTCCAGATGAGTCTACAAGACTCATACAACATCTCTAAACACTCCTTTGCCTCCGCATATCAAAGATTTTGTGTCGCACACTTTCAACCATGAACTCTGAGAACAACAAGCCATCTGGAACACACTACAACATACTGTCATTGAAAACTGAGCTTACGGACCACCAAGAAACTTGAAACTGCAAGGAAGCATGTAATGCACATTCATAAACATGTCCACAAAACTGTAAAGGCAAAGATTCACATCTGGAGGAATGCAGAACATTCCAACAGGCCTTCAACACCACCTTGTTCTGCCAGAACACATACTCATACTCTATCAAGCATAACATTTATAGCAGAAGGAAAAGTAATCTAAAACTTTGGAATTATCACCTTCTCAGCACCTTGAACATGGTTCTAGTACCACATAGCCATAATTGCAAATGCGAAGGAATGGGAAGCATTCCATTATTGTATAGAAAATATCTTCTTTAGAACCAACAGTATCTACAAATAGTCAACTATAAAACACTCTTCCGGTAATCTGATCATCTTAGTGCATCTAATTCCCATATTAATGTATCTTCTTGATGCTTCTAATTCCCATATTAATATAACTTCATAATCAACTCTGCATTGATCAAGGCATGACATCTAACAATCAACTTCAGTAACCTCATTATTTTCAACATGAAATCCAACCATGAACAACGTCACACATCCATGATAGTGTTGGCATCAATGACAACCTTGTGACAATGTTGACATCAATGACAACCTCAGGAACCATATGTGTAACACAAGAGACCCCCTTAGAATTACTCAATCATGAGAACCCCCCAGAAAAATATAATCATAGCACTTTATACTTAGTGCAATTACAATTGCCACAAACCAAAATAACAAAGTGGTTAAGTTGATCTTGGCACAAATGTGAATGCCAAAATAGGCCTTAAAATGAAAGTTCAATTCTTGTGTAAATTTGGATCAAATGAATTATAGATCTAAGAAGTAATCATAAAATTATGCACTTTCAAAAAAAATCACCAAAAAATGTTACTGTATGAGCCCTGTAGACACCCAAAATTGTCCCAAATTTGTCCATGTCTTGTAACACCTAGTCAAAAATATTATCTAGACATCATGTAGCATTTTGACCTATCCCACTCCTAATTCCACTTACTCCATTAGCCAATTAATTAAATAAATCTTATTTCCCATCATAATCCCATTTATCCTTCCATAGTCAATTAATTAAATAAATTATATTTATTTAATTAATTTCCACTTTTCCCTCATATAAATTAATTAAATAAATTAAATATTTATTTAATTAATGTATTCCACATCATTCCTTTCCAAAAATGGAAAATTCCATATTTGTCTCTATCTCCACATTTGTCTCTATCTCCATATTTGTCTCTATCTCCACATTTGTCTCCTTGTAAAGTGGAAGACCATTTGACACTTGTCACATGACTACAACTCCCTTGAAGATTGGGATAACCGAATCAATCCTAGCCATCCACATCAATCATTTAACCTTTTAATCTCAACCATCCATTTGAACCAAGCCTTTCCCATAAATCAATCCTAGCCATCCACATCCATTTGAGTTGGAGTATTCTTATGCTGTCGAAGTATCTTTAGAGCCTTTGCATCATTCATCCATTATCATTCATCTATCATCTTTATCTTATTATTATGCTACGGAATTGAGCAACCAACATATCAACTCAATCAAACAATTCATCATGCATGCATCTATCATTTGAGGTATTGAAGATTTGGATTAAGTAATGCATTTCATTATTTTATCATTTTCATTTTATTCAAATTTTTCGATCACATTTTGGTGAACCCGACGTGAACATGCTCCATTGGATCTAATCATTAGTTTTTGTAGGTTTGTGCACTTTGATTTGTAGGTTGAAGATATTTTATATTGCTAATTTTCTTTGTTTAGGACCATATATGTTGTAGAGGGTTTTCTATTTTACACAGGTCTTGGAAAAATGAGATCTTAGATTTATTGGAAAGAGGGCTTCGAGCACTTTCCGAAAAGTGGTTACATTAAAGATTTGGCTCAGTATTGAAGGAGTTATGAAGATTTGAAGTTGACCTTGCGATTCTGATTTTTCAAAACAATTTGACGCGCGACTTTTAGAAAAAAAAATCATATCTTCCAATCTAGCTAACCAAATCACATTTTATTTTTTGTAGGTGGTTAGAAATATTTAAATCCATTTTTCTATATCATTATTTTTCAGATCTATGGTACAAATAGATTTTTTTGTCAAAAAAATATTTTCTTTTTAAACCCTAGTTTATGACATAACTTTTGCATATGGAGTCCAATTTGAGCAAAAAATGTTTTTGGTATTGATTAGAAAATCATAAGGGATCTCATGCTCATATCTATTTTTCTGTTGGATGACATTATTTGCTGATTTTTTTTGCAGGGTTTATTTTCAATCTTAACACTTTCATTGAAAATTTTATTTGAGCATAACTTTTGCAATTTTGATCAAATTTCAACGATTTTTTTTTAAAAGTGCATGAAATTTCCTAAAGTTTCTATTTATGTAATCCATTCAATTGTATCAGATCATTTTAATCAAATTTTATCAGATTCTTCATTTTTGCATATCACTTTCATGTCCAAGTTTACTTGGTCTTTTCAGTTTTTGTGACTTGTAGGTCAATCAAAGGAGCTGGAGCAGCGTTTGGATCAGTCACAACAACAAGTGAAAAGAAAAAATATCCAGGTGCATTCATTCTCATATTTCATCTCTTAATCTTGTTTGATCACACATTTAAACTTTGGGCTATTAAATTCAACTTGCTTGCAATCACATCATTGAAATTAGGCTAAAACGAACTAGTGTTTTCAATCACACATTTGGATTTTGGATTTAAAAAGAACAAGTGCTTGAATTGTCTTCCACACATCTCATTTTTTAAAAGGTCAATTAACCACTGCGAGTGTGAATCAAGTGACAGCTCACTTGGTTTGCTTTTGTAAACCCTATCTAGGAGGCATGCTTGGAGACACACCACTCTAAGGGATGACCTCAACCAAGGCTGAATCAAAAGACACCCTCATTAGGAGTTAGAATCTTGTCACTCTTAGCTAAGCCCCAAAGAACTTTCTACCTTTGGGAATTGAAGGTGAAGGGTGGGTTTGTTGGCAAGAGACACTGTGTGGCTTCATAAGTATTGTCATTGATGGCAACAAAGTCTATCACACACATCCGCAATAAATAGTATGCCTATACCGGAAGTTAGATTGAAGATTGTTTTGGTTTGGTGAACAAGAATAGAGTATGTAATAAGGTTTGACAATCAGGTCCGGATCTCTCAGATGGTGTAACTCAGTAAGTTGCGGACTTGGACAAGTCAAGAGGGGTATCATGACTATTGTATTCCAAAGATTTAGCCTCCAATGATAAAGCAAGAAAAAGATATGAGCATCTGAGTGTTGGGTTCCAATCAGGCAGAGCAGACAGATGAAAAACTGACCGGCAGAGTATCAGACTTCAATCCGGATAAGAAAAAGGTGTTGATCAAGCAATTTGTGGGATTATACATTGTTGGCTAACATGATTAATGACTTCTATGCCTATGTTTTTGATACGCATCACAAATCAAGCATGGATTCAGCCGACAGATCAATAACTTACAAATATCTTGAGTGTTCTTGTTGCCGACTAGAAAGTTGATGAAAATACTTGATGTAGATATATATACCAAATGGATTCTAGCATGTAAGTGTGTGTGTTGAAGATGTAAAGAAATAAGGTGCGAAGAAAAGTAGGGATAAGAGTGAGAACAATGATTCAAGTCTAGTATGTGACTGAATAACAACATTAAACAGAGGAAGAATGAAGTGCATTAGATCAGTATATTGTGCTTAACCGGAACTAAACTCTTGCATTTGTAGATGCTTCTCATCAGTTCAAACACTTGATTATCTTCTGTAAGTTCTGTGGACAGTGAGTCTCTTGTAGGCAGTGTGCCTCTTGTGAGCAGTGTGCTCGGGCAGTGAGCCCTAATTGGCAAGTGCTATTTTCTACTCCTTTATTCTTTTAACAGAGAATACAATCTTGAGTTAGTCATCCCGTGGTTTTTCCCTTAATAGGGTTTCCACGTAAAAATCTTTGTGTTATGTGTGTTGATTTTATTTTTGTTCTTATGATTGCATATGCTTTCATGTTTTGATATAACACTGAATATTGAGATAACAAAAGAAAAGAAAATTAAAAAAAATTGAGATAACTGATTCACCCCCTCTCAGTTATCTATCTTGTTTTCAACAATTAGTATTAGAGCCAAGTTCCTCTGAACAAAGCCTAACAGCTTGAGGAAGATCTGGGAATCTCAATGGATGCATATGGTATGAAGGAACAACTTCAGTTTGCCCTAGATGATCTTGAACAATCCCACTCTGAAGTTAATAATTTGAGAGAAAGACTCAAACAAGCTGATGATTTCATAAATGAGCTAAAAGAAAAACTTAGTATCTCTGTGACAAAGAGAAAGGAACTACTTCAAAAATTAGCCAATTAGAGTGAAGTCAATGATACAAATGAAGATCTGAATGAGAAAAATAAGTTATGTGAGAAACTGTCAAAATAAGTCATTATGGTAAGACATGAAATGGAATCAGGGGTTATGAGATTCACCCAAGAAATTGAAGAAAAAAGAAAGATTGAAGATAATCTAAAACAATCCCTCGAGGAGAAAACAGAGGACTGCCACAAAATGGACAGAATGATTAGGCATCTTGAATCTGATCTTGAAGAAGCTAGAGACAATGAAGAACAACTTGAGAATCAGATAGACATTCTTAAACAAGATCTTCAAACTGCAAATGAATACAAAGAAAAATTCAAGATAAGCTTAGCCCAACTTGAAGTTCTTCTTGAAAGCCAAAATAGGGTAGATGATAAGCATGGTTTGGGATATGAGAAAGGTGAAAGCTCTAGATCCGGTCAGAAGAACTTTGGATCAGGAAATCAAAGAAACATGCCTAGAAGACCTCCGGTAAGGCAACCAAACACTCAAAGATATCCATCCTTCAATGGATATTGCTTCAATTGCAACAATTTCGGTCACAGAGCAACTCAGTGCAGAAAGAGAATGAATCAGAATAATCCGTCCTTCTTCAGACAATATTTTAATTACAAAAGGTATGGTCACAAATCTCATGAATGTAGAAATATGAAAATAAACAATTCATTCAATGGTAGATGCTTTGCATGCAATAGAATGGGACATATGGCTAATCAATGCAGATCAAAAGGATATCAATCAAATAAGCAAAGAAATGTTGTATGTTATAATTACAATAGATCCGGTCATATTGCCAAATTCTGTAGAAGCAGAAATCAGGATAGAAAAGGTCCAGTGGAACATGATCAGAAACAAGATAAGGGAAAAGGTAAAGTGAATGCGGATGAAGTTCAAAAGGAGATGAGCAAGAATTTGGTAAAAAGGAGTACAATGCATATTGGGGATGGATCCGCACTGGAATCCGGTGCTAATATTCCTTCCAGGAACTAAAAGGGTGAGCTCTGACTCAGGGGGAGTCACAAAAAAAAACAATTTCCCCCAGCCAATCAACTAGTGCCTAAATTCGGCACATTGAGTAAACATCTAACACTGCGGATTAAAGGGTTCTTAGAAAACCTCCAAATAACCTTCAATCAAAATGTGAAAGGTTCACATGGAATTTTGCAAGATTTATAACCACTCAAGTTAATCCAGTTCTGACAGCTATCCGATAAAGCAGAATTTCACAGACAAATCCAGTATGATTCAAAATTGAAATGCTTTGATCTACAGACCCATGACATGATTGAAGAAAAGAAGATACGTTGTCAATCCTCACAGAAAATGATTCTAAGTTCTGCATAGTGATTCAAGAAAATCTCTCTTAAAATAGGGCAACCGGATAACTTAAGTTGTGCATTTATTACAAAAGGAAATTAGGATTTGTGAAAGGATAAAAGGGTTCTTTCACTCATCATTTACACACTTGCACTCACGAACAAGAAAAGAAGAGCTCTACGAAGAAGACTCTACAGTTCACTCAAGATCAACTGAAAATTGAATTCAACCAATGATTCATTCCAGCTCCTACTTCAAACCCTAAAGTGTGAAAAGGTACTTCCATTCTGAAAATCTCTCTCCGAATCTCTTACAAAATGGCTACTCCAATGGTTGTCAAGATTTCTGATAGGTCAAGACCTAAATTCAAGAAACAACCTTACAAATCTCTAGAAGTTGATCCCTTGGGTTCATTTTCTAGCATTCCGCATGGAGTATTGCATGTAGAAGATGTTAGGGTTTATATCCATGCAAACATTAAAGAATTTGGAGACTCAAAATTGATGGAAATTTATCACAAACAGCTAATAAATGAGAATTTTGAACTCAAACCTAAATTCAAGGCCCTCAGGGACAACCACTTCGGACATTGCATACATTTTCTATGTTTTGCAGAAGATGATTGGGTCTAGTATGTTCTAAGTAGGATGAATGACAATTTTATTTGGCTAATGAGGCCATTCAAGATCACTAAAGATGCCATAAGGGCAGTGATCGGACTGCATTCATCTGGTTGGGTACCTGCACTTAAATCTGTGAAGAACCAAACAGTAACTGAAGCCACTAGATCAAAATTTGACAAAAGAGTAATGACCATAGAAGACATCACAGATCTGGATGTCAAGTTTGCCTCAATGATAATCGGCTACAAAATCTACCATTCAAGCAGGGAGAATTCTGTGTCTGGTACAACAATCTACGCTGCATATCAGATGTTGAGGGAAGATGCAACTTATGATCTATGTGAGCTTCTTCTAAATCAGCTGTTGGAAAACTTGCAAAAGATCAAAAAGGATAAGAAAAATTCCTTTAAATATGGTTGTCTAATACTGTGTCTATTCTTCTATTATATGAATGAGCTACCTGGATCAAATGGTTGGGTTTGGCAAAATGATAAACTGATTGCAATTCAGATCAAAGATTACATGTATGGACTTGGTGATGCTCAAGCCCAAAACACAGCCCTCTAGGGTTACTTTAAGAATTTCCAAAGCATGATGCAAACCAGAGAGAGAATACCACAGTCCATAGTTGAGAAATACAAGGACACAGTTTGCTTTATGGTTGACACTGATCAATGTCTAATGGAGGCAGTTGAGCCAAGAACTGTATGGATAATGCCTATGGGATATGAGGTTGATGAAAAATCTTGGAACTGCATATTCAACACCTACTGAGCCAGCCTAAGGACACTGAAGCAAAAATGTTTGGCACCTTTGAAGAGCTAAGTATAGAAATACATGTTGAGTTAAGACAACCAGAGATGAAGAGGAAAGTAAGAAGGGAAGTTGAAGAAATTGCCAAAAGATTTGGCTTATCAAAAGAGGTAATAGATGCAAATAGAGATAAAATGGAGAAGGCAGAGAAAGAGAGACAAGAAGCAAAGAAAGGAAATGTTCTAGTGCAAGCCTCCTCCTGGACTAGATCCTCCAAGAGATCTGCACCTGTCACTCCTAAAAGCTCAAAGGCTACCAAACTAGAAGTCAAGCCTTCTGGAAAAAGTGAAAAGAGAATGAAGACCAAAGCCTCAAAAACATATACAAGCCATAAGGATGATGAAGAAATAGAGTTAGATGAAGAAATCAAGAAAAAGAAGAAGAAGAGAACATCTGAAAAGTTCTCTACTAGCAGAAATGAGGAAGAGAAGGTAGAGGAATTTGTTGAAAAGCCCACTCCTTCCATTGTTGACATTATCAAGGCAGTTACTGTGGATGGGATCCTACAGCCGGTAATTAAGTTCTATGATGCATACAGTGATGCTGACAAGAGAATTCTAGAAGAGGCTACTGTTAGGTACTTGAACATTTACAATAAAGCCTTCATTGAAATTATATCATTGATTCCTAAGAGCCTAGAAAAGGTACTTGAGCTAAGAAAAGAGAATGCAATGGATAAAGACTTAGAAATTCAGGAGCAAATAATGATTCAGTTTTACCCATCTATCACTCCAAAACAAATGGACATGATTTTCAAGGACTGTAAGGATGAGTTCTGGAGTAAGGCAAGAATGAATAAACTCATGCTTGGAGAAACTGACCAAGTAGAAAGTGAAACAAAAGATATCCTACAGAATGCCTTGAAGAGATTCAATCTTCCTATTGTAGAGGAAACAAATGAAGAACCTTCTACCATGATGTTGAAGGATTAAATGTAATCAATGAAGAACTTTCTGACAAGGATGTAGAAGGATTAAAGAAAATAGATGAAGAGAAGTCTAAGGACTTAGACTCCTCTATTCCAGTAGAGGAAGTTCATAAAGCAACAGACACTAGAAACATAACTCCTCTAGATCCCACTGTAGCTATGACAAACATTCCAGACTCTGAAGCTGAAGGGGAAGGTGGAAGAGAGGAGGAGAAGATTCAAGGAAAAGAGGATAAGGGAAAAGAAGAAGAACAAGCAGAAAAGACTGATGATGACTCTTCTGATATTTCAAAGAAGTCTCAATCTCTAGCAAGAGACACTGCAGAGATAGTGAAGAAGTGAAGAACTTCTTAAATAGAGAAATGATGGAGCTGGATGAACCTGAGCTATTTCAAGGACCACTAAATTTTGACTCTGTCTCCCCAGTTTAGACAATGAAAATAGCATCTTTTGCTCAAGCCAAAGCAAAAGAAAAACTCTTGAAATCTCACATAGAAGATTGTGAACTATTGGAGATTGCATCTAGGATGTTGGAGAAAATCATGCCATCCTATCAAAAGGATCCTTCAGCCTCACCATCCAGTACCTTAAAAAACTTAGTAAATTCTGTTAACACTCATTTTGAATCTCTAGATAAATCAGCAGAAGCAAAGCTCCCGAAGGAGTTTCTGGGAAAAAGATTCACTGAGGTGCAAGGACTTATTGAAAATGATAGGAGGACTCTAGCTATTGGAATAAAGAGCCTTGAAAATGCTCTCAAAGATGGTGGGGACCTATTCAAATTTTGTCTGACATGGCCTAAAGTGACAAAAGATATTGAAGAGAAAGTAAAAGAACAAGAAGAAAAATTGTCAAGCCTAGTTCATAATTTTGACCCTCTTTCCTCCTCTCTAATGAATCAAGAATGCCAAGCTATTGTGATAATAAATGAAATAAAGAGACTAGGAAAAGAAAAGAAGAACATAATGAACAGAATGGGTGAACTCAGAGGGATAATTATCCCTAAGCTAGAGGCAATACATGAGGCCTTGACAGATGCTCAGACCACAGCCCGGACCAGTGATCCAGCAGATTTAAAAAGGGCAGAAGCATATGCATTTTTGTTGAGTGGTCACATTTCCATTTTGGATAGGATGAAGAGCAGCTGGACCACAAAGTTTGTACAGCTAAAGACTACTTTTGCGGATATACTTAAGTATATGTAAGTATAACATATGATTTATATATACTTATGCGGCCATGTATAGAACATTTTTTGCAAAATTTTGGTATGCGTATTTCACCCTTTGCCATTGATGTCAAAGGGGGAGTGAAGAGTAGTGAAAAATGTGGAATCCAGCTAAGGGGGAGCTCCGATAAAACAGTGCAAAAGACAAAGCATCAACCAAGGGGGAGTTACTGTGACACTTAGCCATTTTTCACTAAGTGTTGCCATCAATGCCAAGGGGATATTGTTGGCAAGAGACACTGTGTGGCTTCCTAAGTGTTGTCATTGATGGCAACAACGTCTATCCCACACATCTGTAGTACATAGTATGCCTATACCGGAAGTCAGATTGAAGATTATTTTGGTTTGGTGAACAAGAATAGAGTATGTAACAAGGTCTAACAATTAGGTCTAGATCTCTTAGATGGTGTAACTCAGTAAGTTATAGACTTGGACAAGTCAAGAGGGGTATCATGACTACTGTATTCCAAAGATTTAGCCTCCAGTGATAAAGCAAGAAAAAGATATGAGCATCTGAGTGTTGGGTTCCAGTCAGGCAGAGAAAACAGAGGAAGAACTGACCGACAAAGTATCAGACTTCAATCCGGATGAGTAAAAGGTGTTGATGAAGCAATTTATGGGATTATACATTGTTGGCTAACATGATTAATGACTTCTATGCCTATGTTTTTGATACACATCACAAATCAAGCATGGATTCAGCTGACAGATCAATAACTTGCAAATATCTTGAGTGTTCTTGTTGCCGACTAGAAAGTTGATGAAAATCCTTGATGCGGATATATATACCAGATGGATTCCAGCATGTAAGTTTGTGTGTTGAAGATGTAAAGAAATAAGGTGCGAAGAAAAGCAGGGATAAGTGTGAGAACAACAATTCAAGTCTAGTATGTGACTGAATAACAACATTGAATAGAGGAAGAATGAAGTGCATCAGATTAGTATATTGTGCCTAACCAAAACTGAACTCTTGCATTTGTAGATGCTTCTCATCAGTTCAAACACTTGATTATCTTTTGTAAGTTTTGTAGACAGTGAGTCTCTTGTAGGCAGTGTACCTCTTGTGAGCAGTGTGCTCGGGCAGTGAGCCCTAATTGGCAAGTGCCATTTTGTACTCCTTTATTCTTTTAACAAAGAATACAATCTTAGGTTAGTCACCTCGTGGTTTTTCCCTTAACATGGTTTCCACGTAAAAATCCTTGTGTTATGTGTGTTGATTTTATTTTTGTTCTTATGATTGCATATGCTTTCATGTTCTGATATAACATTGAATATTGAGATAACAAAAGAAAATAAAATTAAGGAAATTTTGAGATAACTGATTCACCCCCCCTCTTAGTTATCTGCCTTGTTTTTCAACAGGGTTGCCCCTTTCTTCCTGCTGTGTGGCAAGATTTCACTTTCAATTCCATAGTCAACCTTGTGTAATAGATAGCCTAAGAACTAATTGGCCATACCCACTTGACTAGACATTAGGCTTGTGATGTGTTTTCAAGTGCTTGTGTAATAATCATCACATTTCATTTTCAAAGTAAAAAATTGCTTATGTGTCTTGCGTGAGTGATTCGTGTGTGTATATGCATAATCATTTGTTTGAACATTGTCAAATCAAGCCATAGAACCAAACACATAAACAAGTCATCATATCCTAATCATATCCAAATCAATTTCATCCTAGTCACCTTCATCCTAATCATCAAATCAACTTCATCAAAGTCATCCACATCATCATTGAATTATAACCAAGCACTTTCCAAAAAGGGTCTGAAGACTTAAACACTTGTGTGACACCATGCCAACATTTGAAAACCAAGTACTAAAACTCATGCTCCAACTTCACAAAGCTCAAATAAGCCAATCACCTCTAAGCCAACAAACCATTCAAGAGGCCAATGACATGATCTAACAACTTCAACAAACAAGCCAATCACCTCAAATGTGACAACTCATAACACAAGCCCAACACCTCGTGGCCACTTGTCAATCACAAACACAACAAGCACATCATCCTCTATCCATTCAACATCAACCAATGCCACCTCAACCTTACATGTCATCACCCTCAACTTCACACCAACCATTACCCTATGCAATCCCTCCACCACAACACCATCAACCAATTCAACAATTTCAACCATCACATCAACACATTCAACTATAACAACATCAACCAATTCAACAAATCCAACCATCACAACAACCCATTCAACAATTCCAACAACAACAAATCATATCACAACAACAAATCCAAACACCATCTCAACCTCAACAAATTCCACCTCAATCCTATGTGTCATCCACCTTAACTTCATACCAACTTCATCTATCTACACATCATGTCAATACCACACCAACTTATCAACATCCACCCCAACATTATCCAATTCCTCATTCTACCATTCCAACATATCACCAAACCCATCCACAAAACAACCAAGTATCATTGATAGATCTAGATCCACCTTTGCAACAAGAAGCACATGCAAGTCCAAGTGGCCCCTTATACATAAACCAAATGAGTCCAAGTTATCCTATGCAAGACTTAATTACCTTTGAGAAGGGAGATACCAATCTAGAGTGGCCTCCCCCACCCAATCCCATGCCAACACATGAGCCAATAAGTCCTATCCCAACACTGCCATGTGATCCCATTCCTAGTCCATTAATCCCTCTACCTTCCAAACCACCAAGCCCTCCATTACCTTCATCACCATGTCATTCTAATCCTTCACCAAAGGATGCGGCTGAGATAGTTTTACAAAGGATGCTTGAAGCAAAACTCACTGAACTTCCCGAAGTCAAACCATGTGAAGAAAGTTCATATCATGAACATGATTATTGTGCATACCATAGGACCAAAGGCCACAATACAAATAAATGCCCAATATTTGTCTCAATTGTTTACAAGGTGTATCAACATACAATGGGAAACCATGCCACATCATCCAAATCTCATGTGTCACCCCCCTCTAATCCTAATCCTAATCCATCTAATCCAATTAGCCCTCAACCTAATCATGATCCTAAGCCTACAACACCATCTATCCTTATCATCCATCCATTATATTGTCCTTATACCCATACACTTGCAAAGGATGTGACCCATTGGCTACTAGCATGGAATAGAACACCCCCATGTCAAACACCCATTCATGAGCCTACCAAAGAACTTCCAAATGTCATGTCCAATCCTACAACTCCTTTACATAGCCCACATATCCTTGAGCCTCTTCAAGAGCCCTCAATTAACATGCCTAGCCCTTCAATCCCTTCATGTGGTCCACAATCCATTAAGCCTATTCAAGAACCTCTTATAAGTCCAAGTCAAGAGTCATCATGTTCTCATGTTTTTGACCAAGAACCTATCCAAGAGTTATCCATTTCCATCCAAAATCAAGAGGTATGTCAAGAGTTTAATCTTAAGCATGTGGAAACATTAAGCCCTAGTCCAACTCAAGGTTAAATAACTTTTATGAAACCTATCCATAACATATATCTTTTCCATGATCAAGATGATATCCATAACAATGAACCTATCCATGAGAATCTTGATCCTATTCATACCCCTATACCTATTCACGAGCAAGCTATCAAAATCCAACCTATCCATAACATTTACCTTCTTTATGATCAAGATGATACCTATGAAGAAGCTATCCATGAGCACCTTGATCCTATCCATAATCCTATATCTACCCATGAGCAAGATATCCAAATTGCTCCTAGTCATCAGCCATATAGCCCTATCCATAATGAGCAAACATCCACTTGTCATGATGAGACACTTGTCCCCCAAGTAAGCATAAAAGATCCAACAAATAACTTGTATCTTAGTGAACACAATGCTAATCAAGATCCTAATGATTCTCCTTCCACATCCACCATTGATTCCACTTCAAGTCCACCATCATATCCACTTGGTCTTACCACCCTTATACATGAGTGTTCTTCTTTGCGACAATAACTACCTTTAGCCACTTCACTTTCTCCATCCAATAATGAACTCAAGTCTAATATTCAAAGCACACCAAGTCCTATAGTCCACCGCATACTCTGAAACATGAACTACCAAGGTAAAGGCCTAGGCCTTTATGAACAAGGTATTTTGGAGCCAAACCATGTCAAGATTCCTCCATGCTCATATGGCCTTGGATATACACCCCAAGGTAAACACTTTAAAGATGTTGGTAATTCCTCCATCCATCTTAAGTCCACTTTCCATCACAAACCACATCATATACCCCAAACATATGTTGCCATTTCACCTCCATTATCCTACAAACCCTAAAAGCATGTGACCATACACCTTCCACCATCCACTTTACCTCCACTCCTTCCAACTCCTAATATCCCTCCATCCACTTTACCACCAATACTCCCAACACCTATTATCCCTATCCTCCAATCCCCTTATCCAATTATCCATAAACCCACTTTTAATCCATTTATCCATAAGCACCCTTACAATCCTAATCATGACCAACAACTGCACATATTGTCTAAACATAAAGCTTCCACTCATTACATCCATCCCATGGGATTCCAAAATAAAAATTTGGAGGACTCCTTTCATAAAGCCAAAAATCCTAAGGATCATGTTGATGATTATTTTTACACATTCATAACAAAAGTTAAAATTTACAAAATGAACCTAACTGTCTTGAAAGATATGAAGAAATCAATTAAGATTACTTAATCCCAAGTTTCTGTATGGTCAGGTCTTGACCTTGTGGACAATTTAGTAGGTTGATGTGAAGTTATAATATGCAAGGGGCCTTACTTGATTTAAGGTGATTGATGACTTACTGGACTCAAATTATGCAAAATATCATAAATATCAACATATTATCCATCTCTTTGCATAAAATTGACACTGTATCACAAAGCTTTTGTTAGGTGCCATTGCACCAAAAGATTGACCTATTAATGCCCGATACAACCACTTGACTTAACAAGCACGAGAAGCAATTAAGCCCTTGTCACAAACCACCGCAGTGCAGCGCTGAACAAGAAGACCAAGGGTCACACCTTGCAACAACCCCCCCTAGCGCAAGCGCGGGGTTTGAACCCATGACCTCGAATCTGATACCAACTATTAGTTGCCGATGCACCAAAAGATCAACCTTTTAATGCCCAATACAGCCACTTGACTTAACAAGCACGGGAGGCAGTTAAGCCCTTGTCACAAACTACCGCAGCGCAGTGCTGAACAAGAAGACCAAGGGTCACACCTTGCAATAGCTTTATATAATTTATATTAAAACAAGCCTTTCTTTTCAAATACTATGAAAATTGTCAAATATTAACTCAATTGTTCATGTTTCCCTCAAATATCAAACAATCTCCTTTAGATTTTACGTTTAAGCTAAATATTTCAAATGATTGGGGAAAAGTTAGAGAAATTTAAATTGAACTTCATTCTACTACAGGATCTAAATGTTCTATTATTCACGTTGCAAGTAGTACAACAAACTTGATTAAACAACAAATTAAACCTTTAAATGTAATCCCTGAGTATTTTCATGAACATACATTCAAGATTGCAAGCTTTTGAAGAGATAATATTTCAAATACAAATAAGAGCCAGAAAACACTCTAAAGTAGACACAGAATTCCAGATGTATTTGTATTCAAAATATATAGTCACATATGATTTACAATGTATGAGTAACTTTTTGCTTCATTAATCAACTTACAGAAAACTTACAAAACATCTTACAGATACAGTAAGAAAGCTGGACATTCCACGTGTTTCTTAGTGCAGACATAGGTGACCTCCTTCTAAACTAAAATGTTCTTTCTAATCAAAAAATATTCAAACAACTACAAGTGCTAGCTATTCTCTCAAAATCCCTGTGTAAGTAATGTACAAGTAGCAAAGTTCCTTATATAGATTTTGAAACTTCTCATTGCTACGGCTACAGACTTCATCTATGATTGAGATCCTTCCTCTTTTTGATCAATGGTACACATTCATCTCTAACCGTCTACCAAAATATTTGAATGACATCTTTTCCCTCTCAAAAGATGCTGTTGGAATCTTTTCAAAAATAAGATTCCCCTTTTCTTTGACTTCCTCTCGCTGATACTCTTTATTTGACCTTTCTCAAAATCGTTGTTCGCCTTTGCATCAAGGCCATCCTGTGAAACAATGCATCTTTTAAATTCTTCATTTTTACCTTTTTCCTAGGGTTTTACTGTGAATTTCATTTTACCCTAATCCAGTTTGTCTTTTATGTTTTGACTTTTAAATTTGTTAAGCTCTACCCAGTTAATTAACATTTAAAATAGTAATTTGACAAATGCCTATGTTTTATAACGAAATTACTGAAATTAACATGTAATCTACCATTTGAAATGTAATGGCATTTTGGGGATAAATACCTGTATATCTTGACCACTTGACTTCAACCGTTGACTTACTTTTACTATTTTACCTTCGTCCAACTGCTGTAATTCTTCCGCTCTGATGAGTTCTGCTCAATTCACTGTAACAATTCCCTTTTTTTGCAATTTTTAACTCTTAGTAGTGTATAAATCTGGAAGAAAAATATGTTAAATTTACCCTAACTTTCGTTAAATTTTACCTTTTCTTTTAGTGTTAGATCTACATTAATTACAGCAATTAATGCGCCAAACTTTTGTCCTTCTATTTCTGTGTTTATGTTTTTAAACTTTTTACCGTTAGTTTAATTTTGCATACATACCCTTTTCTTTGTATTTTCCCTCGTATGTTTTCTTTGTATATCTTCTTTGTATCCTTAAACATACAAGAATTTTATGCAAGAAATCAAACTAAAGTTCCCTCCCTTTTCCGCTTTTTCCGTACTAGTATCTTTCGCTTTGTATATCGCTCTTTGCATATCTCATTATATACAAGCGCATATACATCAACCTATACAAACCTTCTCTTTACCTTTTATCTCTCGCGATGCTTTTTATTCCTTTGTATCTCGAACATGTATATCATAAACATACAAGCACCCCGAACATACAAAGACTTTTCTATATTGAACTTCTTTTCGCATTTGGCTTTTATCTCCTATTTGCATCTTTTAACTTGTACATCGGCTTGTATATTAAAGATATACATTGTTATTATAAAAGCTCAATATGCAAGCGGTGGAGCCCACATTACTTTCCCCTTGTATCTCCATGATACAACACTACTTGTATCAAAACCCTTAGATACAAGACTAGATACATACAAACTCCCTTGTATCTCCTTTTCGGACCTCTCCTTTTTATAAACCACAATTTACTTGCTTTTCGACTCTGCGACATGTATAAAGTGCAATGCATCTTCTGATATACTTTAAGTCATGATGCATCATTTTAACTAGATTTTAACCTTTCTTGAGTTTCACATTGCATGTACATCGCAATGTATGTCCCGAAACATACATACAAAGCACAAAAAATACAACAATACAACCTCATTTCATAATCCTTTCGATTCTGTGATATGTATATAGCTTTGTATATCCCCTTGTATGCTTCCCTTTTTGTCAAGCATACAAACCTAAAATACACCCGACGAACTTAACCAATTATTCATTTTAATTCTGAACTTTGTCAGGCCTGACTTGTATGTAAGAATACAGCATTAGCGAAATGCATACAAGTATAATGATGTATATAAACCCGATGACTTCCTTATGCAACTAACACAACAACACAACATACAAACCCTCCCATAATACATCTTACCAAAAATACACATATCTTGTAAAATATTGGGAATTTGAAAATGGTTCAAAAAGTAACCCTCACTCATTTTTGACAAGGAATTCACCCATATTATGCTCTAGCACTTAATGCTATTTTTCTCTATTATCAACAGGGTTTGTACTTTTCACTCCCTTTTTTCCCTTTTACCACCAAGCAGAACAACACACAAGCAAAAGCAACAACCACATCAGGGGTCCTCATTTTGCTAAGAAGTAAAATGGGGCATGTTGTGAGCATCACAACAAGTCCAAATGCCTTGGGACATCAATGCCAAAATTCAAAGAAAAGTACATTTACAAAGCTATCCAAACCACTACCCAAGCCCAAGTCTCCACAAGAAAAGTCCAAAACTAAAATGGTTTGGGTCCCTAAGCAAAGAGAAAGCAAGTCAAATGAGGCATCCTTATCCACCTCTCAAAAATCCCAATCATCCCCTTCCATCCAAAAATCCCTTTCCATTCAAAAATGCCATTCCATACAAAAGTTTCAACTTCCTAAATCCCACAAGCAAAGCAAAAATCATAAAAATACTAAGTCTATGTGGGTACCTAAATCGTTAAGTCATCCATCCCATAAGCAAACATCCCCATTGCTTCCTACACCACCTTCCCATCAAAAGCTTAAATGTTTATCACGGTGTGTGCAACCGTTGGTCATGATTCCCTTCTATTCCAAAACATTCCCACATACCTCCATCTCCCCAACCTTCATCCATTATCTTACATATCACCCCATCACTTTCCTATGGCCCATGCTTTTGCATAAGTTCTTCATCCATCCTTTTTCATAAGCCCTACATAATCCACATCATAATCCACTATCCCTTATCTTTCCATAATCCACATCATAATCCACTATCTCCCATCCATGCATAAATCTTTCATAATCCACTATCTACCTAATCCATCTCCCTTTCATGCAAACCATCACCAACATCTATATGCATTTTGACATGGTCTATGTGATGACATTCATCCAATGGGACTATTACCTTTCATAGCACTAGACACTTGAGTCCCTCCTATTCATTACCATGGTGAAAACCTGGCAAACATGCACCATGTGTAATTGTCATCCCATCTAAAAAATAAAATTAAAAAAAAAGTAAAGAGAAATCCCTTCGTCCAACGGTGAAAACCTGGTAACAGGCACCTTGGATAAGTACCATGATTAAAATCTGGCAAACAGGCGTCATGAGTAGGTTGATCTTCTATGGGGGGCATGTTGTGTCATCCATCTTATCATTTCCAACTTATCATTTTCCATCTTATCATGTCCTATCTTTCCATATCCTATCCTACCATCCTTATCCATTATACCCATATACCTATCCTATTGAGTTCATTCATCCTCCCTTCCTCCTTTTGATCCTGATAAAGATATGGGGGCAAAATGTTGAAACATGCTTTGGATATCTCTTGATATACCTCACCCTTTCCAAACAATCCTATCATTATCCACCTATCATAAGCCTTGTCATGTACAATCCATCATGTCATCCTATTGTCATAAGTTTTGTCATGTAAAATCCTAAGTCTACTACCTAGAATGGGGCATGTTATTCCTATGCGACATAGTCTTTGGAGATCACATCCTAGCTCCATTATGAGGCATACATCCATCCACTATAGCCTATCCTTATATCTATCCATTTATCATGAGCTTTCCATTCCATAACCTATCCTTTTCATCCCATCCATCTATCATGAGCCTTCCATTTCATTTACTATCACCCATCCTTTTATCCATCCTATCCAATCCCATTCATTCCTTTGCACCTGGACTTAGTTTTCTCCCTTGTCATTGGTATCAAGCACAAAGGGTACACAAATTATAAATCCATTGACATTCCCAAAATCCAAAAAATCAGATATTTCAAAAAACACACAAAAAAATCAAATATTCAACAAAAATCCAAGCAATAAAATCAATCATCATCAAATAATCCATCATATCAAATCCATCAAAACAAATCCAATCAAATCATCACATCAAGCTAATCCATCAAATTAATCAATCAAATCAATCCAATCCAATCACATCAATCAAATAAATCCATCAATCCCATTCATCCAATCAAATCGCATCAATCCAACCATCAAATCAATTCATGAAACCAAATCAATCCAATCATCCATTCATCAAATCAAATCAATCCAATCATCATAAAAATCAAAGCACGTCAATCCAACCATCACATCAATTCATCAAACCAAATCAATTCAATCATCAATTCAATCCAAACAATGATCCAAATGTAAGTCATCCTTAGTCCATACCAATCAAGTTAATCAATCGTGTCAAATTATCCAATCGTAATCAATGGTCTTGATCCTAATCTTGTCATAAACCAAAACAAATCAATCATCATCATCATCAATGGCATATATCGTTCCCACATCCTTGTGTTAATCTAGGGATACATCGTTCCCTGCAATGACAACACTATTATCATCATCACTATCAATCAATCAATCATTCAATCAATCATTAGTTTACAGCTTGACATGGGTAATACCTTGTTTGTTTTCGTATCATTTGTGCATGCTTGCTTGCTTGTGTGTGTTATTATTTTATCTTGCATTTGTATCAAATCTCTATCATTCCAGCTAATATTCATATCTTGTGTATGTTGGAATAGCTTTTTACACTATCCTTTGCATCTAAGGTCATATTATACCTTTTGTTCATTAGGACTTCAATGCTCTAAGTTTACTTCCTCATACATTACACAAGGTTGTATTACATTGGATGCACAAGACACATCATCACCCTGGTCCTTATACCTTGGTGCATAACGTCTAGTGCTATATCAGACATCATGGTTGCTCACTTTTATTGCAGCATAACGCATCATTCATTTCTTTTATCCATTTCTTTACCTTTCTTTCTTGACCAATCCCTTTCATTTCGAGAGCCTACCCATGTTTGTTCAACCCGCCTATCCTCTCGAGGGGGCATCATCATCCTATCTTTCCATCATCATCCTATCTTCTCATTATCCTATCTTTTTCCTTTATCCATACCTTAGCTTCTTTGAAATGATGTTACTCGACATAAATCTCATCATCTCAAACATTATCTCAAAGAGGAGCGAATTGTAGACACCCAAATTTGTCCATGTCTTGTAACACCTAGTCAAAAACATTATCTAGACATCATGTAGCATTTTGTCCTATCCCACTCATAATTCCACTTATTCCATTAGCCAATTAATTAAATAAATCTTATTTCCTATCATAATCCCATTTATCCTTCCATAGTCAATTAATTAAATAGATTATATTTTTTTAATTAATTTCCACTTTTCCCTCATCTAAATTAATTAATTAAATTAAATATTTATTTAATTAATGTAGTCCACATCATTCCTTTCTAAAAATGGAAAATTCCATATTTGTCTCTATCTCCACATTTGTCTCCATGTAAGGTGGAAGCCATTTGTTTCTATCTCCATATTTGTCTCTATCTCCACATTTGTCTCCTTGTAAAGTGGAAGACCATTTAACACTTGTCACATAACTACAACTCCCTTGAAGAGTGGGATAACCGAATCAATCCCAGCCATCCACATCAATCATTTAACCTTTTAATCTCAACCATCCATTTGAACCAAGCCTTTCCTATAAATCAACCCTCTCCAAAGCCATTAGCATGCATTGAGTTGGAGTATCCTTATGCTGTCAAAGTATCTTTATCTTATTGTTATGTTGCAGAATTGAGCAACCAACATATCAACTCAATCAAACAATTCATCATGCATGCATCTATCATTTGAGGTATTGAAGATTTGGATTAGGTAATGCATTTCATTGTTTTATCCTATCCATTTATCCAAAATTTTCACTACACAAGCCCAAATGGAGCCCCAAAATTTCCCAAAACAAGAATTGCTTAGAAACAACGATGAAGATCTATAATTTCTGGGAAAAATATGTACCAAAAGTAAAATATGATTGCACCATTGTGAAACCTATGAAATTCTAAACCAAATAAAAAAAAAAATCTCAAAAAATGGAGAAAATATGAGCAAGTTAGAGGCATGCAAAGTTTGATTACCAAAGTGAAAATTGCAATGAGAGGGGAGAAGGATTAGGGACCAAAGCCCAATGATGTCACTTCTAATGGAGTGTTGACATCACTAGTACAGTCAAAGAATCTTTCTAGATTCCTTAAAATATCCTCCTTACACCAAAACTATCAGCCATTTTTGAAAAACCACCTAGAATCTGCAAAACCACCTAGGTGAAGAAAAAATCACCCTGTAGGATGGCAGGAAACTACCTACCAAAAGAGATGCATGGTATGTAGGAAGAATATTCTATTTGATAGCTAGTATATGCTTTTGAGATGTGAAGATGCCATCGATTTGATTACATATTTTGTCGACAATGAGATTTGCTTTCATCGGGACTATAAAAATGCTAGTATGTTTTATTACTTGGCGGTCTGCGTAGAGATTGGGGTGCCCTTGCCACGTGGTGCCCCCACAATGGCTCAATGTACACATGTGATTACTATGCAAATAGGATACAAAGTACCCTACTAACATAGGCTTTAAACAAAGATCTGCAAAAAAATTAAAATAACCAATAGTTAAGAAAAACAAACCAACGGATAAAAATCTTTTACCTGAAAGATAACGAACCTGTGACTAATTTGATGTCGATGGAGATTCGCTTGTGTAGAGAGGTATGACAATGATGCAGGGTCATACAATGTATGGATCCATATGGATTTTCGACGAAGATTCCTTCAAACCCTTGAAAATGGTTGAATTTCAAAGTACTCCAAAATATAGAGTATTATATGTCAAAACTTGTCTCTCAAGCCTTCTAGATGCAACAAGGTCTATTTTGCACCAAGATGCACTAGAAAATATTTCATGGTAGAAACTCTCAAAAAAGAAGGAAGGAGATCATAGATATGGTACTATGATATCATGTAAGAGTCGTCAATGGACTCAAGGAAGCCCGAGATCACCTGCAAACAAAACAACCTTCCACAACAAGAGATAAAAGCAATAACAATGCTTTATATTGCCAAGAATAATGATGCATAAAATATACAAGATGCAAAGCTTGACTTGATACATTGAAATGTCTAATGAGATACCTTGCTTATATAGGCAAGGTTGAGATGTAGGACAAAGGCCGACATAGGCACAAGAATTAAATGTCCTACCTACCTAAGTGAACATTATTGAATGCACTTAGACACCACTAATAAATGCATGCACAATATTAAATGTCCTAAGGAGAAAAAGTAAATGCTCCTAGGAAAGTCACTAAATGCTCTTAATGACTCCTAAGTAAACTTAAGTAGACTAGTGTGAAGAGGACCTAGGAAATGATTAACTAGGTAATATCCCCTTTTACACTAATAGATAGAAGAGAGATGTGTAAGTAAGAAGATATATGTAAGATGGGAGGATAAATAAAGAGATAATATATATGTATGAGATATGTTATATATTAAGATACTAGTGTGAATATACAAGTCTATATAATGAATAAATGATGTTGTGTACTAGCTATCATATGAATGTGATGAATGATTATGTGTATGCATTTTTTTGCATTATATTCTACTGCACTTCACTATAATCCACCACACTAATTCTAACTTTCCTCTTACCCCTTTACATCATGGTATAAGCTACACTTTGAAGAGCATATGCAAAAATCTTTGGTCTATGCTCCCTCTTCCACTAGCATTTTGGTTCCATTGTGAGGACCCTGGTAAGAGGTAAGGAAAGGTTGGAAGTCAAAAAATAAATCTTTGTGGAAAAAAGAGATATATCGATAAAGGATTACAAACATAAAAGAAGCATATTTGATGATTTTTGAAAAATACACTAGGTCTTATCATGTGAGAGGGGCTAGGCACTTAGAGGGCAATAAATGGAAAGGGGGAGGATCCTAAAGAGATACGACCACTGAAGCTAGGTCTACATTAATCCATTACAGATGGATAAAAGGATAAAGAAATTCCAAACCAAAAATACCTATGGAAAAGGAGATAGAAAAAAGTTGAGAGATTTTGGAAAAGATGAAGATGGTTATGGATATGAACATTAAAGAAAAAGAGGTTACAACAAATTTAGAAAAGGCAAATATAGATACCACTAAAGGATGGAAAAGGAAAGAGAAGATGATGTGGAGAATTTTGGTAGCGTTTTTGCTAAGAGTATTGAGAATGATGGGAGTTGTGAGAACCCATCACTAGATAGAGAGTTGACTACAATTGAGATCACCAAGAGGGTTGCTGAGAATGTTGAGAATTTTGTGAGTATAGAAAATGATCTAATATTTTGAAAATAGAGTGACAAGTAATAATTGTGCCACTAAATAATAAAGATACATTTGAGGAACTAAATTATAACTGGATTAGCACAACAAATTGAGGAATATGTTGTTTTGGGGGAGTCATTAGAAGGAGGACTTGGGAGCCAGAGTGCTCATCTAGGGCATGGAAGTAGGGGTGCTCCAAAATTTGAATTTGTTACTCGTAAACCACACTCTAAACCTAACTTTTCAAACCTAAGTGTTATAATTAATGATGGATTAAAAGGTTTATTAACCTCTTTTATAAAAGTAAAACCTCTAGATTTCAGCATGGAGTATTTAGACAAATTGGTAAATAAGAGTGTGGGATTATAGAAAGTAAAGATGATGGAAGATTAGGAATTGAGAAAAGAAGAAAAGAATGCAAAGAAAGAATAGTTGAAAGACATATTTAGAAACCTATCCATTGATACAATCAAATCAATTAAAGAAGGATGGGAAAATCCTATATCAATTAATAAAATATCCCTACCTAATGAAAATTTATCTCCTAAACTGAAAAGGCGCCATGAAGAGGTGAAACCCCTAATGAAGAGTCATCCCCCATGTCATTTAAGACAAGAAGAGTTTCTAGTGAGGATATATCTAGTGATTCATTGCAAACTAAAAAAGAAACAAAAAGAAAATAATTTGTTAGTGAGTGCAAGAAGTTATTGGGAAGAGATTTCTTTGATATAGAATTGACAAGAGATAAAGGTGGAACAAGTAAATTAGTAAAGTAGAAAGAAATTAATAAGTTCCATGGGAAAGACATGGATCTTAAGGACATACAAAGGCAAAAAAATTAAGTGAAGGGAAACCCTTGGTAAACAAAGGATTAGAATCACATCAAATTGTTTATCTTTGGTGAGGATACCAAAGAGGCCTTTGAGCATACCTTTGTATTGAAATCAACATGGAAAAGGAATGGAGTAAGAGGTAACAAAACCAAACTATATGATTTTTTGGGCACCTTGAGGGATGAAGCCCCTAAATGGTACATAAAGGGTTGTCCTGAACATGATAAAAAGTGGAATGATATAAAGGAGGGATTATTAAGCAATTTTCAATCCCTTGAAATATCTTCTAGAATAATCAAGATGAGGGAAATGTTGAAAAAGAAAGGAGAATTAATAAGAGAATTTGATCAATGGTTCAAAGGAGTTGTCAGAAAATTGGAAGGACCCTTTGCAAAGAAGCAAAAAGTATAATGGTTTGTGTTTGGAGTGTTACTGACAATTAGAGCTTCATTAGATGGAAGATTTTTGAGACTTATGCAAAAGCAGTAGAATTAGCACCAAGAACTAAAGCCTGGCCTTGGAGAAATAAAAATGAAGAAAATACTAAAATAGAAAGGTTAAAATTAGAGTTGGAGTAGTTGAAAATTAAAAAAGAGGTTTTAGCAAAAGGGGAGAACAACTAGGACATAATGTCAAGATGGAGAAAGGAAATCTAGTATTCTTACTATTCCAATGAAGGGCATCTAAGGAATGAATGCCCAATCCAAGAGGGGAAAAGAAAAGTTGTGGCAATAAAAGTAGACCTTGTGAAACCTCCCAAGAGGTTGAAAAGTCTTTTTTGTGGTCTTTGTGGTGAATGGGATGACCATGAAATTGATGATTATTCATTCTTTCTATTCTATTTAAGAGATGAAGAAGAACATGAGCCTAGGTATAATCATAGATACGAAGATAATGATCCCTATAACAAGGGTATGACCTATTGGTTCCCAAATCTACACACATCAAACTCTAAAGATTTGCCACTTCTTATGCTCAAGTTCAATGGAAGACTTGACCAACTAAGTGGGAGATTATCCCATATCTCCCTTGCACTTCAAGTTCTACCGCACCTAGGGGGTGTCCCTTTTACTATCACAATAGATTTGTCTTTCACACAAGGCAGAAATATTCTCACAGATTTGTATCAAGATGTATAAGATTAAACCCGGATTGACAATGTTCATGATTTATCTTCACCATTTATATCTGAGAGAATGCAGCTCCTAAACTAAAACAAAACATAAAATAACTGATTTAAATGATTTGTCTTTATATTCAATGAGTTTCTGGACCTTTGGGAAAATAGATTCCAGATCAGTGCCTTGTTTGGGTAACAGAGTCAAATATTCAACCAATGCAGATGTTTCCTAATAACAACACAACTTCATATCCAGAAGGCTTAACAGAAATCATTATTGTCTTATAGAAATGGCCCAAGAAAAGGTATAACCTATGGCTCTACTTTCACTAATCCCTTGGTATAACACACTTTTCCCTATATCTGATTTAAAGTAATTTTAATCCTTTCCTTAAAAAGATGTAGCAAATCAAATACACAACATAGCAAGTGTATGCAGATAAGCTCAGAAACCCTTAGCAATTTGCTTAAAAGAAAAATGTTCATACCCAAGGAGACAACCATATGTAATACACACAAAAGGTGTTTTTCATTTATCTCAACCTGAAATAGAAAGATTGTTATACAAAATTTTGTTCACTTACAAAGCAAAATGCAACCTTGCAACCCAAAATCAGACATCTTCTCCTACAGAATGATATCTCCCAAATGTGTGAATACCTTGTACTCAGAGTCCAGTCCCCTACAAAGTGGAACAAGATGCTCTCTTAAAGACACAAGAGCATGTTGCCCTAAAATTTATTACATCCTGCCAGTTAGGTGAGTTTTGCATTATAAGTTGCTGCCAATAAGCCTAGGGAAATTACAAAATATACAAAAAAGAGGAGAAGACAAAATATAATATAAAATATGGAGCAAAATGACTTTAATTTATTTTCCCCTTTGATTTGACTTTTAATTTGTTGTTGCCGGGAACCTCCATTTCACACTGTCACATAACATGTCTGAAGGCTTCCCACTCCTCTTGTGATACTGCGACATGGGACTGTGTGGCCTCTTTCCAAGCTCCCTCTTGATTGCTCCCAAAATAGAGAAAACAAAGAATGAATTGCAGCAATGTCCAATTCAATTTTTATTCTTACTAGGTCATTTTTCTTGATGCAAGGACATTTTTGGCCATTCTGGCAACCAAAATTCATCATAAACATGCTTAAAATCCCTACCCAAGCATTAGGAATGGTCAAGGGATGAATTTAAACCATGAAACAACAATTTTGAGCTCCAAAACATTCCCAAAATATGGGCTGAAAACAAAAAACGTGATCAGCAGCTCCATCAGGCAAAACTCTGTTTGAATCTAGCCCAGAAGACCTCCAAAATGCCTCCAAAGAGAAGAAAATATGCCCATCCTTGCTGTAGAGAAGACTGCAGGCCCAAAATTGCTCAGAAATGGTGATTTCACACCATCGCACAACAATAGAGGAGAGGAAGAAAAGGTCATGTGATGATGCAAAATACCAATAGAAGACCTTTATTTCTGCCCCCAAACATCATAAAACAAGATTATAATGTCTCCTTATAATATTTGCATCATAAAACATTAAATTTGCCAATAAAGGATTTTAAAATTGCAATTTTTAACTTTAGGCAAATGGAAAATATTCAATTCCTCCTCCCAAGCAAACGATGCTTGTTCACTGTAGGCACATGGGATATCCGGAGGCCATAAAAATTTGCATAAGGCCATTATCAATTATTTAGAGCAAACCCATTTCCTCAAAATATGCATCGCCGAAAGATTTCAGGGACTTCCTTTGTAAAATGGCCTGTCCGATACCTTTGTCGCAACTGAAATGCATTAAAATGATGCATCATATGATCTCCAATTTTGATGAAACTAGAATTGGAGAAGATTTGGACCAAAACGAGAAATAGGTTGCCCTCAAAATTGCGAGATTTGAAACTTTCTAGAACACCAAATCTAGCCCGGTCGTAGTCAGAAAAGAATTAAATACCCCATCAAAACTCGTCATGGAAGCACGAAACTGAGCAAGCATGTTACCATATGTGCCAAAAAATTTCCTACCATATGGATTTTCAAGATTATCTTTGAGTTGCAATATTTTAATCGGCGAAGGTGGGCTCCGGGGTAGATTAAGCAACATGTTGACCTGGCCTTTGTCGACATATCGAGAGGAGATAGGCACTTCAAATTTGCAAAATTTGAGGGTACCAAGAGTGGATCTTGTTCAGGGATGTATGCCTCTTGCAAGAATGGCGAGATTCCAATTATCTCTAGGACGAAGACCATGTGCCAAATCCATTGGGTTACTACGTAACTACTCTGTCTTGCATCAAAATCATATCTATTAATTTTCATTGGGTGGCCCCGGGCCACCAAAAATGAAAAACCAATATTTCCCTCTGTCACATACCCTATTTTCATTTGATTGCTTCTGATTCAAACCAAAGGCATTAATATCAACTACATCCTGACTGATAGTATATTATAAATACACCACCATACTACGAATTATGCTATATTCAACCACACTCTCATCAATCTGCTCTTTGCAACCTTGGAGTAGTTGAAAAACCTCTTCAAACAGTAGGTATAGAAAACATGGGTCAAATATATCATTTATGTGTTTACAATGTCTCCTATCCCCAAAATCAATATTATGCATGGCAACAGATATCTTTGATTCAATCTTATTAAAAAAAATGTGCTTCTTATCCACACAAATTTTATCCTCTAATAGCTCGTTATCTAGATATAATCCTTCAATACCCTTTTCATATTTAGAATCTTCAAGATGAACATCATCACTATGATTGAATTGCAATAAAACATCAACGTGCTAGCATTCATTCCATAAACTAATTCTTCATATTGGATGTTTATGCATTCCTTTACCTTTTCAGTAACAATGTTGCTACAAGACACACTACCATATATGTCCTGATTACAAACATTTTTATCACTGCAAGGCATGCTATCACTCTTCTCAACCATCAGCAAGTCAACCTTTTCATTATTATCGGTGCTGCTAAATACTTCTTCATTCTCTATTATATGATTTTCATTTCTTTGCACAACATCATAAGTATGATTCATATGAAAGCATACGTTGTTTTTATGCACAAGATCAATTGCTAAGTTCAAACATTCATCCTCAATGCTGTCCATTAGTACCTCATATTGATTTTCTTCAAGCTCCTCACACTCATCATCACTTGCAAAAAGAGGGTTAATCCTGTACCAATAAGGAATATGACTTACAATGTCCAATGTATCTGAAGGCTCATCATAAAGGAGATTCATTCTTATTACAAAGGTCCTTGCTTCTTCTACATGAAAGTCCAACTCTTCTTCAGCATTACCAAATCTAGAATCAAGAGAAGAACACACCTCATCCATGAACTGATCATAGACTTCACCTTCATCATCCAATTACCTTACATACAAAACTTTTGCCACATCAATGCACTTTAAAACTGCATGATCTATATCACTTTCTAGCTCTCTGATGCTTCCTGATGAAATTGATATTGAATCCTAATCTATATGATCACAACTGTGCACAACTGAATCATTTAAGTATGAACATTCCTTGTTAAGGACTGGCATATCAATGTCATTTTCACGCATTGTGAATTCTTCCAACTCAACTTCATTCAAATTGTCATGAGCAACAATATAAGGATCATCATGATTAATCTTAGGAGATAAAGGTATATGAGCAAACTTAGTAATTTCATGATCACTGAACGAATCACTTCTCTCATTATCACCCAAACCATTGAAAAATTCATCTGATGGATATACTTCTAAATCGTTTTCATCATGCAGTTGTATATAATTTTCTGATTTACTTCCAGTATCTAAGAATACCTTTGTCTCCTCTCTAATTATATTCATGTGAGGCTCTTGCTGATTCATTACCATTATTTCATCATTTGTTACATAATCACACTTGATCTTGTCAATAATTCCAATCCATTCACATACCTAATCAAGGCTTTGAGGCTTAAATTTCTTTGGCAATGAACTCAAACCTTATTCATATATTTCAATAAACAAGTCAATGCATGTATCTTCCTTAAGCTTGTAACCATCAGGAATTTGCGGGAAGGCATCAAAGAATCTGGCAAACAAAGAGTATGCTGAGTCTCCCATGAATCTCCTTATGTCAAACAAATCTTGCTTGCATTGCTCACTTACATTTGAAACTTCATGGCTATTGGTACTTCTAGATTGATATCCTTTACACATTCCAAATTTCTCATTATTTTCAATATCCATTGCCAGTTCATAAGCATGATGAAGTGTAGAAAATTCCTTGCCTCTTAGTAAATAACTCATTTCCTCATCAAATGCACCAAGGTAAACTACCAAACACAATGCATCATTAGGTCTCATATATTCTGGAATGCCTTTGACTATTTTTGAAAAGCTCAGGTTAAAAGCTGGAACTAAGTCATCTTTTTCTTTCTAAATACCCATAAAATTATTGATTAATAATCTTACATCAATTCTCTCACCGAACTGCTTCAAAAAACTTGCCTTAAACTCATCCCAAGTATAAATAGAGCATGTCAGTAAATAAGAGAACCAATCTCTCGCATCTCCCTTTAGAGACTGAACAAATAGCCCCATGATCACATCCTCATGATTTACCTCATAGTCATCCATTAAAATATTGAATTCTTGCATATGCTTATTAGCTAACTCAGACTTCTCACCATTACATTTTGGTATTTTATCTCTGATTTCGGATGGTATGACATTTGAGAAACCACAAATGCCATCAAAATTTATGGCTTTGTATCTTTCAGTGCTGAAATTTCTCTAATGACATGACAGGGGCTGCACACTATGTATTGTTACATTTGGGTCCATACAAGGATGTAGGGGTTGGTGATACATTTTCGTACACCTTTACGAGCCTTTTCATATTAACCTCGCAGTTACACTCAAACCCCTTTTACAACATGATCTTAAGCCTTTACAAAGAAAATTTCTATCTCAGATTGCTTAAGACCCTCTAAATGAGTTTCCTCAAAAATATTGCATACTTCTTTCAAAATACATATTACAATCTCAGTAATGCAAAAGTATGCAAGCCAATCACTACTATTTCCCTTCCTTAGTGCTTAGTTTCACTCAATAGGGAACCAAAAAAAATTCAAGACTTTCAAATATGGTTTTCATGCACAAGCTTATCCTTCTTGAAAGCCAAAATATAAAAAATACCTAGATATGCTACAACTGCTGCAAATTCCTATCCCTGACTAGAAATCTTTATTGATCTAAAACATTCTTCACATCTTCATTAGGTTCTTTTGATAGAGTCTCCACCTCTCTTCATAGAGGACTATGCTTCAAATAGCACAAATCTCTTTAAAGCATTCAATCATTCAAGGTTCTCTCCAACAGCAGAGCCACACATAAATTCTTTTAATTTGTTGCAACAAAGCCCCTTTCAGGTCTAAAACTTTAATATTTGAACCAGATGCTCAAACTCATCAAATTCTTTGACTCTTTGTTCATAGATCTATCACTTTCCCCAGTAGAGTCACTAGTTATGTTGGTTCCCAAATCTGCATACATCAAACTCTAAAGATTTGCCACTTCTTATACTCAAGTTCAATGGAAGACTCGGCCAACTGAGTGGAAGATTATCCCATATCTCCTCTACACTTTAGGTTTTGCCACACCTAGGGGGGTGTCCCTTTTACTATCACAATAGATTTGTCTTTCACACAACAAGGCAGAAATATTCTCACAGATTTGTATCAAGATGTATAAGATTAAACCCAGATTAGTAATGATCCTGATTTATCTTCACCATTTATATCTGAGAACATGCAGCTCCTAAACTAAAACAACACATAAAATAACTGATTTAAATGATTTGTCTTTATATTCAATGAGTTCCTGGACCTTTGGGAAATAGATTCCAGATCAGTGCTTCATTTGGGTAACAGAGTCAGACATTCAACTAATGCAAATGTTTCCTAATAACAACACAACTTCATATCCATAGGGCTTAATAGAAATCACTACTGTCTTACAACAATGGCCCAAGAAAGGGTATCACCTATGGCTCTACTTTCACTAATCCCTTGATATAACACACTTTTCCCTATATCTGATTTAAAGCATTTTTAATCTTTCCTTGAAAAGATGCAGCAAATCAAATACACAACATAGCAAGTGTATGCAGATAAGCTCAGAAACCCTTAGCAACTTTGCTTAAAAGAAAAATGTTCATACCCAAGGAGACAACCATATGTAACACACACAAAAAGTGTTTTTCATTTATCTCAACCTAAAATAGAAAGACTATTATACATAATTTTGTTCACTTACAAAGCAAAATGCAACCCTACAACCCAAAATCAAACGTATGCTCCTATAAAATGCTATCTCCCAAGTGTGTGAATACTTTGTATTCAGAGTCCAGCCCCCTACAAAGTAGAACAACATGCTCTCTTATAGACATAAGAGCATGTTGCCCTAAAATTTATTACATCCTGGCAGTTAGGTGAGTTTTGCATTACTAGTTGCTGCCAATGAGCCTAGGGAAATTACAAAATATATAAAAAGAGGAGAAGACAAAATATAATATAAAATATGGAGAAAAATGACTTTAATTTATTTTTCCCTTTGATTTGACTTTTAATTTGTTATTGCCAGGCACCTCCATTTCGCACTGTCACATAGCATGCCTGAAGGCTTCCCACTCCTCTTGGGATGCTGCGACATGGGACTATGTGGCCTCTTTTTAGGCTTCCTCTTGATTGCTCCCAACAACAGAGAAAACAGAGAATGAATTGCAACAACGTCCAATTCAATTTTTATTCTTACTAGGTCATTTTTCTTGATGCAGGGGCATTTTTTTCCATTTTGGCAACCAAAATTCATCATAAACATGCTTAAAATCCCTGCCCAAGCATTAGGAATGGTCAGGGGATGAATTTAAACCATGAAACATCAATTTTGAGCTCCAAAACATCCCCAAAATCTAGCCTGAAAACAAAAAACGTGATCAACAACTCCATCAAGCAAAACTCTATTTGAATCCAGCCCAGAAGACCTCTATAAGGCCTCCAAAGAGAAGAAAATATGCCCATCCTTGTTGCAGAGAAGAATGAGACCCAAAACTACTCAGAAATGGTGATTTCGTACCATCGCACAACAATAGAGGAGAGGGAGAAAAGGTCGTGCGATGGTACAAAATACCAATAGAAGACCTTTATTTCTGCCCCCAAACATTATAAAACAAGATTATTATGTATCCTTATAATATTTGCATCATAAAACATTAAATTTGTCTATAAAAGATTTTAAAATTGCAATTTTAAACTTTAAGCAAATGGGAAATATTCAATTCCTCCTCCCGGGCAAACATCACTTGTTCACTGCGGGCACATGGGATATCTGGAGGCCGCGAAAATTTGCATAGGGCCATTATCAATTATTTAGAGCAAACCCATTTTCTCAAAATCTGCATCGCCGAAAGATTTCAGGGACTTCCTTTGTAAACTGGCCTACGAGATGCCTTCGCCACAACTGAAACGAATTAAAATAATGCATCATATGATATCTGATTTTGATGAAAATAGAATTGGAGAAGTTTTGGACCAAAACGAGAAATGGGTCGCCCTCAAAATTGTGAGATTTGAAACTTTCCAGAACACCAAATCTAGCCTGGTCGCAGTTAGAAAAGAATTAAATACTCCATCAAAACTCATCCTACAAGTATGAAACTGAGCAAACATGTTACCACATATGCCAAAAAACTTTCTACCATACAAATTTGTAAGATGATCTCTGAGTTGCAAGATTTTAATCGGCGCAGGTGGGCTCCAGGGTAGATTAAGCAGCATGTCGACCTAGTCTTTGTCGACATATCGAGAGGAGATAGGCACTTCAAATTTGCAAAATTTGAGGGTGCCAACATGACCAAAGCTAAGGGATTGGAAGAAGAAGTATTTTACAAACAACCCAAATGGGGAAATCAATACAATATTAATTGAATTCAAAATGTGGCACTACAAGAACTGGTAGAAAAACCTTCTACTAGTTATGGGAATGATTATGGTGATAATAGGCCCTACCACAATGAGTTCAAATGCCCAGGGAAAAGAAGAAGAGAAACATTACCTACTGTAAATATGGTGAAACATGACATTACACAAATGATTGTAGGGAGGAAATGAAGAAATCCTATGGATTTTACAACTATTCTAGTCATGATTTGTATAATTGTCCAAGAGCTACACAAAATTACAAGAACAATCAAGCTACCACAAAGAGTGAGGAATTATTTAGACCAAGCATGCCAAAAGGCCGGATAAGGTGATCATGAAAATACCTAAGGACTAATCTCTTAATATTTACAAATGTCAAAAAGTAAATCTAATTAATGGACATAAGGAAGAAAATTGTCTGACAAAGGAAGAGTAATTGGAAAGAGATTACTTGAAGAAGAAGGAATTGTGAGAAAGAAATCCATGATAGAGGATAGGAAGAAGAATAAGGTAGTGGTAATTTAACAAGAGGTGGTAAAGATACCACAAAAGGGGGATTGATAATAGATGAATCAAATGAAGAAAGTATGGAAGAAGTCCTTACTAAGATAGGTCATGACTCAATAGTAGAAAAAGATACAAAAATTATTAGTTAGGAGAAGGAGAAATAAGATTATCAAAGGGCCTATTTTTCTAAAAAGGAACTTTTGATGTTGAAGGAATTGGCCACTTTTGTGGAAGAGGAGAATATACTACACATATTGAGATAGTTCATTAAATATTGGAATAAGCATCACAAATCTAGTACAACACAAGTAAGAAGCAAAACAAAAACTAAAAGAAGATGTGAAAATATATGGAAGATGGATGAGAAAAGCATTAGTGGACCTCATAGATGATGTAGGTATAATGCTTAGTCAAGTATGGGAAGATCTAGGAAAGAAACTATTACATGAAACTCCATAAAACATCATGTTGGTGGATGCTTCACCTATAGACATAATAGTAACCTACATAAATTTGGAGATAAGTTTGATGGGAATAAAGAGGATGCTAGATTTTGAGGCCATAGAAATGAAAGTACCCTCCAACACATTCGGTGTCTTACTAAACCTAGAGTTGTTTGTAAAATGTGATAGAATGTTTGAATCCAAAAAAAGAGGAATTAATTGTGCATGGAGGAGACAAGATAGTTCACATACCCCTATATACTAGCATGAGTGGCGCATACATATAAAAAGTGGCACAAGAGGAAGATGTGGAAGATGTGGAAGATGAGGAAGATTATTAAGGCCTATACTCCTTAGGGAGAATCCTCGCGGTAGAAACAGATGAATATCCAAAATGAGAGGGGGAAATTGAGATAGATAATAGCCACTATATTACTAACATTGAAGAAGTGATATAATCTTGGCTTCTCAATGAGCCAAAAGTTAGGGCTAGAAGAGTCTTAGGGATTAGAATAATGAATAGCCTTAGAAAAACTTATAAAACAAATAACAATAGTACTACAAAAAGATAGAATCACGTCATAACTTATAGAAAACAATAGAGAAATAGAATTAGTGACACTGCAAACCCCTTGAATCCTTTGCATTACATGGGAAATATCTCATGTCAAGCTACCTCATTATTCTAGAGTAAGAGAATTACCTAGAAGTCATGAAGAAAACATTTGAGAGGGTGGACCTTAGGAAAGAAGCCTTAGATGATACACTAGTGTGTAGTGTAGAAATATGGTGGTGCACTCATAAACCTAACATTCCCACCTAGAAAACACTAACAATATTAATAAAAACTAGACTTTTGGAGGAAGGAGAATGGGATTGTATTAGAGAATACGATGGAACAACTGACCCTAATAGACACATTCAACAATGCATTGGAATTTGGAATAAAAAGAGAATTTGATGAAAGGCTTCAAGTACAACTATTTTATTGAGCATTATCACTAGTTGTTAGAACATGGTATATCAACTAGGAGAAGAGAGAAAAAACAAAAAGTTGGGTTATGATTAAAGAAGATTTTTGTAAGAAATTTTAATTTTGGATTCTTACAACCAATTTCACAATTTCCTACAATGAATGAAACAAGTAATTACCCTTCTGGAAGAAGTGAGGAAGAATTTTGGAGAAAAGAAGAAAGGAAAAACTTCATAGAAAACATAGGATATGAAACCTAGAAGAATGATTAGATGAGGTGGAGATAGTATCAAACAAGAACTGTTGAAAAATAAAGAAAATAGAAATTCCAAAAAATGAAGAGGATCCCAAGAACTTGGAAGTTCATGTGGAAGAAGGAGAAAGGGAACTATCAACACAAAACCTAAACAAATCCTAGTACTTTTACCAACTCTTAATTATAAGAGAAGAAGACATTGAAATTGAAGGGACAACTACAAAGATTGGTAATTATTGGGGAGGAAAAGAAGTCATATAGATGGCAGAAGTGTTAATATATTATGAAGATCTCTTTCGTAGGACTTTTACAAATCTAAGAGGCATAAAAGAAGAGGTAGGGGTAATGAAAATATAGTTGAAAGAAGGTTCAAAACCCATTGGGAAAAGACCCTACCACCTTAATCCTAATGTGAAATTCAAAGTAAAACAACAATTAGACAAGATGCTAAGTGGAGGAATCATTAAACCTATAAAGGATTTAGAATGGATAAGTATAATGGATTCAAAATAAAAGGAATAGGGAGATTTGAATTTGCATTAATTTTAGGGAGTTAAATAAAGCATGTATTCACGATCCATTTTCCATGCCCTTTATAGAAGTATTAGAATTAGTAGCAAGTAGAGAATAAATTATTTTACCGATGGATTTTTAAGTTATCATTAGGTAAAGATTCAGGAGAAAGATTGACCCAAGACAACCTTTTCTACAAAATTGAGGTCATTTATGTATACCATGATTCTATTTGGTTTGAAGAATACCTCAATAGAATCATGGTCAATGCTTTTAAAGATTTTACATAGAACTTTTTGGAAGTCTACTTGGATGATTGGACTATTTATGAACTATTGAAAGATCATGTAAAAGTATTAACATTGATGTTGGAGAGGTGTAGGAACCTCCAAATAGCCTTGAGTTTAAATAAGTCTACATTTGTGGTACCATTTGGTACCATATTAGGGCACATTATATGAAAAGAAGGGATGGTGGTGGATCTTGTAAAAGTACTGATAATATTGAACTTGTCACCACCAAAGACAATATCAAAAGTAAAAATATTCCTAGGGTATATAGGATACCATCATAAATTTATCAAGAATTATGCAGCAATCTCCATCCCAATACAAGAGCTATTAAAGAATAAAAACAACAAAAACTTGGAGTGGATAGAGAAACTCTAGAAGGCATTTAACACACTAAAAACTAAAATAGTAGAGGCACCAATTTTAATATTTCTTGATTGGAAGTTACCCTTCCATGTCCATGTAGATGCCTCTAGTACTCCAATAGGTGTAATACTAGCACAACTAAAAGGAAATAAAGATCATCCAATAGATTTTTCTAATAGGAAGTTATCAAAGGCTAGGTAGAATTGCATAGCAACAGAAAGAGAAGTCATGGCCATGGTATACATATTACATAAATTCAAGTATTATTTATTAGCTACTCCATTTTTATTCATTATAGATCACGAACCATTGTAATACCTGATGAATAGACCTATAATTCAAGGAAAAATATGTTGTTGGTTATTGTTATTTCAAGAATTTGAGTTCAAAACTATGATGAAACTTGGCTATGCTAACTTTTTCAGAGTAAAAAAGTGAGTTGAAATGCCTAGTGCAAACTTGTTCAAAGTAATTGTAGTACCTCAGGAGCTCAATGAAGTAGAAACATTATTATCAACAGGGAAAAATCCTGAAGGAAGTACAAAACAAGAGAAGAAGAGATTGCTGTGGAGATCCTTCCCTTACACTTTAATTGGAGGCTTGAAATTTATATCATAGGAAAAGATAAAGGTAATTATAAGAGTGGTGTTAAAACATGAGAAGGATAATACTCTAAGAGAAGCACATGAAGGCATCCTAGGAGGACATAACTCCAAAGAAGGTACAACCAAACAAGTAATGTTGGCAAGGTTATGGTGGCCTACTATTGGTGTGAATAGAGTTATTTACTTGATTGATTCCTTGTTTAAGTCCTTTTCATACCTAGTTGAGTTTACTTAGGTATGATAGGATAGATGAGTACATGTCATTTTCTTCTTTCATGGGATTCTTTTTTCTTATCCTCTGAGATTTAGAAACTCGGAGGTCATCCTTTGATTTTTGGTTTTTTCCTTTCCATCATCCTCATCGAATTCAAAAACTATAAGGCTATATATTGTACATACTATCTCTCATTGTAATCATTCATTTTGTATTTTTATTGAATAAAATACAATTTATTATATCATTTCTATTTTTTTGTTAATGCTTTCCTTTCACTCATTTACATTCTTGGGTGGCCTTATAGACAAATATTACATGGTATTAGAGTGGTTGTGGTGTAGTCACAGATGGAGGGTCCAGAGAATGGACTATCCAATCATGCAGCTAGAGTAAACACAATGGAAACAACACAAGAATACACAAGAATATAATGCAATAGAAGAGTTATATGCTTAAAATCTTAGACAATTACAATGCTTATATGCAGGCTACAATCTAGCTCACAGGCCTACCTTCCAAGTTACAACATACATGAATGATATGCAATTGAAGTGCCTGTTATCAGATATCAATCAACTGACTTCCAAATGTATCTAAGAAATACTTATATATCATCTTCTAGCTCATAGAATCCTTTGTGTTGGCATCAAGAGGTCTCAAACCCCAATGCAAGATGAAATATGTAGGAAACATGTAGGTTAGCCTACAACTCATGGTAATGCTTCGCAAATGAATGAAATGTGATGCAATTCTCAATTAAGGTCTATCTAGTCCCAAATTATCTTGTGTGTCACAGGAATGCTTTGCAACCTTGTATGTTCAAACTGAATGATGATTGCTCTATTCTAAACATACTGATGATCTTCTGATAGCGATATCTCTCTACAAACAACTCCATATCTCATGAAATATGAATATGATGTAGGTGACATAGTGTAGAATCTAGGTCCTGGTCCATAAGCTATGAAATGATGATGTGGTACAATGCGGTGGAAAATACTAGAACTGCAACTGAAATGCAAGAAAAGAAAAGAAAGAAAAATATGTTTTGTTGATGCAAGATTGCTCTTCAACCTGGGATGCTCCTGCATCAGACACCCGAGGTTGTTTGGAAAGTAAGTCCCTCACTTTTCAAGGGCTAGAGGAAAACCAAGGCAGTTGTAAAGCCCTCAAACCATCACAAAAGTAAAATGAAGTAAATAATCCACTTAAATACAACTCATCAAATAACGAAAGTAAAATGATGTAATTAATCCGCTTAATTACAACTTCACAAGTAAAAGATAAATCTCATAAATATGAATCAATAAAAGTCATCAAATCTTTCAAAAATCTCATGCTCACTCTAGGTGATAGCACTATAAAATAATATACAAAGTCCAATTGGCTTTCACGCCATAATACATCCATTTAAAAGTTACAATGATCATGTACAACAAGTATAAATAAATCAAAACACTCTCCAGTCACCACAAACCCAAATGGTTCTCCTGCAAGCCGAGAGATGGGAACGTGGCTCAAATGCTTTTCCACCCAACCATGAAGCAATTACACTTCCTCGGATCCCTTCATGACACAAAGGAAACCTAGCCCTGCACGAGATGTCTAGCTACCTAGAAACAACTAGCAGGAGGGAACACCCGATGCAACCTGATGTCTAAAAGTGCAATTCTAAATAATGAAATGTAGATTGTCTCACAATAGGATGTGGCAGAGATATATATCAATCCATCAATAAAATTTTCTAGACATAATATTCATCTTTTTCAACAATAGCTAGTTTAGATCTAAACCTTTAAAACATAGTAACCCGTCAATTCCCAAAAAGAGGAAAAGCCATCTCTGATACTCCACATTCTTAGAAAACATCTACTTTCTTTCCCCAAGAAAGAAAGAAAGAAATACGTGAATAAACAAATAAATAAGTAAATAAATCAAAATCACTTATAACCATCTCTAATCCCTTTCCCAAGCATCAATAAAGAAAACACACTTTTCAAACAAGTAGTAATGAAGAGTATCATAAATCATTTAAAAGCAATATAGATTTTGAAATCTGATTATATTCTCAATTCGTATTTCCATGGTTTTAATAGATTATAGAAAACTAATGATTTTACTTCATATCCAATATTGTTTCAGTATTCAAGCAATAAACTCAAATGTAAGCCAACTCCATCTCAACAATATGTTTTTCATGCATACTTATTTCAAATGTTATTATTACTATATGTCTCAGTTTTGCTATCTATTTCGTGAATTATGTGGCATAGATAATTTAGATAGAATAGGCGCCAGTAATATATAAGATGCAATTCACATAGATATACATAAAATATGCTCATTGACTCCAAACTTTTGAGCTATGATTTCATATTCAATTCAATAACACATACTGTATCCTAAATACAATTTATTAATTCCTTTGCTTGCTCAACCAACAAGAGTGTACTTTCAAGAAGGTAATAAAGAAGAACATCTTTCCTTCATTTGTTATTCAAATATACTTATAAATATTATCTATAATCTGATTCAATTCTTTGATCTTATTTTATTGTTTAAATAATTTGTAGAAAACTAAATTTAGTTACTTCCTATCTATTGTTGTTTTGATTCAATCAAATAGTATAAAAACAAACATAATATGAGTTTAAGAATGGTTTCCACATCAAATAATCATAGGTAATAACAAGAATATCAAATGGTCTCTGTTTTGAAATTGTCATAATTGTTTTAAAGAGTTTAAGAAGCTACAAGAACTGTTTAAAATATAGTCTATAGGAACTGTTAAAACTAGTGACAAGAACTATCAAAAATTGGTGACAGGAACTGCTTAGTTGGCGGAAGAAATAACAGAAAGCTACAGGAACCTGATAAATGGGTGACAGGAACTGATAAACAAGCGACAAGAATAACAGAAAACTAACAGAAATTTAATAGGCTATAGGAATTGTTTTACAAGGATAAAAACAAAATTATTTAGATCCATGACAGGATAACAATAAGATGAAGGTCAAGAAATAACAAATAAACAGACAACTAAATAATTTCAGCAATCAAAGGTAGGTAAAAAGATAGCTATAGGGACTAGCCAATTAGCAACAAGGATAATAAAACAGCGACCATAGGCTAGTAAAATCCACAACATTCAATATTATTTCACCATTAATCTATTGCTAATAATAGTAAAATACCTTATTATTCTGATGCTAAGGTTCAAATTCTATTCATTCTGCTGATCATCTCTTGCTTTCTGTTGCTAAAATTAAAATGATCTCCTATCTTTCCTTGCTACTGCCAAAATGTGGTGTCCTCTTCTCTACCCAGTCTTCTTCTTTTTGTCCCTCTGAAAGAATGATTTTTCATCCCTTCTGCTGTATTATTTTATTAGAAATTTCCCCTAATATTGACATTGGAATTTAGGTTTTGAGGCTACCTTTTTAACTAAATTTTGTTTTTAGTTTGCATGAAATTTGGCCTTTCAAAAGCCTCCAAAAATAACAAAATAAACTTATTTTAATCTTGCATGATAGAATTATTATTCTTTTAACTCTTTTTATTAGATTTCTAAATATAATATTCATAATAATAAAATAATTTATCTAATTTTAAATAAATACTAACCATTTCTTTTATTTCCAACATTTAAATTCTAAATATAATATTTATTATTAGTATAATTTATTTATCTTCAAAATAGCCTAATCACTTAAATCAAACAAGAAGTATTTAGAATAATATAAAATAATATATTTATATATATCTATTATAATTTAAATATAATTGTATTAAGTCTAAAATAGATATTGTCTTCCAAATAATAATATTTATATAAAAAGGAAAACATTTATTATTTATTATTAAATAAATATATTCACCATTCAAAATAAACCATTTAATATACACCATTTTAATAAAATCTCAAAGAACATTAATATTTATGACTAAATCAAGCATTCGAAAGGAACTTACTGTCTCAATTAAAACACAATATTTTCTAAGTATCTAACCATCCATTGCATTTATTATCCACACAATGATGCATAAAAATAAGCCATATGAGTCTACATGAGTGTGTGAGTGCATCAGGGTTAACCATCTCAAACAGTTATTGCCAAGTGGCTAGAACACCTCTATCTCAACTATGTTCTTGTCTTCGACGAGTACCTACATTCATTCACACTCAACTTGACGTCAATAGGTTAGTTCCCTAAAACATAGCTGAAGCAAAACATTATAATCACATCGATAATATTTAATATAAATCAACTTTCCAATTTACAAAAACATAACTTCATGATAATTACCTTCACACATGTGGAATTTACTCAAAGTAAAACAATCATGGTAAATGTTTACTAATCTAGAATAATTATATAGTCCATAAAAATGAGATGTGACATCCTTCCCCACTAGGAAGAGACATCATCCCAATGTCCTATTACACAACAAAATAATAATGTATCAATCCAAAGTATCATAAAACACTAACAACAACTCAAAGTATTATAAAATAATATCAGCAACTCAAGTATCATAATCCATGCGTGAATAAGAAATCTATGCTATATCCTCAAATGAGGAAAAGATCTATTAATCTCATCCACATCCTCCCATGTGGCACCATCCACAAAACTATTGGTCATACTCAACCTTATACAAAACAATATCTTTATTTCACTTTTAACATTGCATCTATCAAATAAATCTAAGTATATAATCAATCAATCAATTCACATGGCACAACTGCCAATTCAAAGTATATAATCCAACACATGGTACAACTACCACTTAATTAGATTTATTCTAGCATAAGAGTAACAATCACATCTTTAATGCACACCAAGAAGGCATAAATCAATTCATCATAAACACGAATCAATCATCACAATGCACATGCAATCGCATGGTAACACAATATAATATCAAAAGATCAGTCCTCCAAACAAACATTGGTCAAGATCTCCAACAATAAGACAAAACTCTAAAGGTACACCAAATAGATCATATCCAATTAGTGCAAATGAATCCTCTGAAACTATACAACTCATATCATTCCTATCAATGGAATCCATTTCCTCTTTCATTACTTGTAACCAAACTTTATCTTCAATCGGATCTACAATTCAAAATTTCTAGAAAAGCTCTTCCTTGTCTTCCTTATGCTTTTGTACAATGCTAAAACAATTCAATTTCTTCAATTTCTTTACTATTCTCTGCATTTGGTTGTTCACTATAGTTGGTTATTTGTTTCTGTTGTTCAATTCTTTGTCCTTTTCTCCACATGAGAAAACTTATGTCTAAAAAACATTCTAAACATACCAACGATCTTTTGCCAATCAAATACATTTATCCAACCACACCTCATTTTCAAACAACTTGTCCTAGATTCATTTTTCAACTCTCTATTCCAACATGTCCTTTCACTATGATTTTTCCAAACCACAAATTTTGCAAGGTTGTAAATTCCAACAAATTTATTTTTGATGCTCTTCTCTATCACAATGGGAACAATGAAAAAAAATCTCTTTTTTTGAAATGACTTCTTAGTACTTGCAAAAACATTTGCCTTTTCTTTTCCTTTACCTCGATAACTTGAGACCACACTTACAAACCAACATTATCATTAAAACAACTAGCTATGATAGCAAATTCATCATCATTTTCATCCTTACATTCTTCAGCAAAAGCAACTTTGGAAAACCTACCACATGATTGATCAAAAGAACATAAATCATCTATGTCACATGAGACTTCACAATTGACAGCTTGATTTTAATACTCATTTTCTTTTTGGCATGCTGCAAACATTTGTTTTATCTCATCATTTTAATCTTTCTATTTGAATTTTCTCCATCTAGATTCTTCAACTTTTCTTGCAAATATTCATTCCTTCAAACAACTTCAACTCTTCTTCTAATTCTTCATTTTTTTCTCTTGAACTTTCACCAATTCTTTTTCCAAAATGTCATTTTCACAAAACTTTTCATATTTTTCCTTTTCTAACTCCTTTATTCTTTCCATATATTCTATATTACTCCTTTTAACATTCATCAATTCTTTATTAACCTTTTTCCAATTCTTTTATCAAAAATTCATTTTCACCCTATAAACCTTTAACTTCAAACAAAAATTTCAACTTACTTCAAGTGATCCATAGTGACACCAAAATCCATTTCAGAACTTCCTCAACACTTCAACAATGTTTAACACATCTAATTAATGAACTCATTCTACCAAATCTCTTAGTAGCACAATCGCTATGAAATAATATATTCTCCACATCCTACTCCCTTACACAACCTATCAAAGGCCAGTCATGGACATGATAGAAAACATAACATGATACATGACCAACAGTTTTAAAACATTCAAGCATAGTCACCAATAATAAATAAATAAATAAATTCTAAAGAATAGAAAAATTCAATTCCAACAATGAGGTATAAAATGAGCTCAATTTTAACAATAAATCAAACATGACCATCAAGGTCACAAGATAAATAAATATCAAATTTTGATAGCTATACTTTTTCATAAATAAAAAGAAATTTTCAATGTTGGTCTTTACAATGTTTAGAGAAATTATCAAAGTCAAATAAATAAATATCAAAATTCAAAAGTTTCACATTACATGAACTATGTGAATAATTCTAACCACTAGAGAGGGAGTACGATGCTACACTACACCTGGATCCAAATTGGAGTGAGTTAAGAGAACACACTTAATCGCACAAACAACCAAGTCCTCTAAGACTCCAAACACATCTATATCATAAGATCATTCCCACGCAACATCACTCAAGATACCTAGCAACAAATATTGCATTCCAATCAAGGAAATCATAATCAAACTGAAGAATGCCCAACCCTACTCGAAGGGCCTAGCAACCTGTAAACAAATGGCAGGGTGGAATCTGGTGCGTGCCTGTTAACCTACATGCATCCCTAACTTGAATGCAGCATCACATTAACAGGATATGGCAAGGAAATAAATACATAAAACTAGGTATACAATCCATCTGTTTTAATCGTACACACGTCTATTTCAACGTCAAATATTAACTTTGGCCAAAGTGTAAAACTAATTACTGGTGTGTAGGTTTTAAAAATAAACCTACTTCCCTGTTTCCCCATATTCGGCACCCATCCTGGAAGGCAACTTCCCAAAAGAACAAAAGCTAAGACAAAATCAGGTTCACAACCAAGATATTGCAACACAACATTCTTTCCTACAAGCAGCGGTTATCATTTCTCTCATTAAAACTTCAATAAGGCAATGCAATACATCTTTCTTATAGCCACATAATGAATCCATATTCATGATCATGCTCTCTATAAAACAATGCAATATGCATTGCAAGCAAGCATTCACTAGAAGACAATTATATAAAAAAATAAGACAAACATATGATCCAACATCCTCTTTCACATACTAATGCATAACTAAAAATAAATAAACCTAGTTCATTCATACTCAAGAACAATCATCAAGGTCTATCTAACCCCGTAAAAAGAAGAAGGCACATGTTATTCACAGCAAGTCAACACACAAGGACCCACACATGCTCAATCAAATTAAGCAACACACACACCCAGAGCTCCCAATGCTAGAACCGCACTCTGATACCGAATGTAAAGCACTCAAACCATCACAAAAGTAAAATGAAGTAAATAATCTACTTGAATACTACTCATCAAATAACGAAAGTAAAATGATGTAATTAATCCACTTAATTACAACTTCACAAGTAAAAGATAAATCTCATAAATATGAATCAATAAAGTCATTAAATCTTTCAAAAATCTCATGCTCTCTCTAGGTGATAGCATTATAAAATAATATAAAAAGTCCAATTGGCTTGCATACCATAAAAACATCTATTTACAAGTCACAATGATCATGTACAACAAGTATAAATAAATCAAAACACTCCAGTTGCCACGAACCAAAATGGTTCTCCTACGAGCTGAGAGACGAGAACATGGCTCAAGCACTTTTTCACCCAACCATGAAGCAATTACACTTCCTCGGATCCCTTCATAACACAAAGGAAACCCAGCTCTGCATGAAATGTCTAGCTACCTAGAAACAATTAGCAGGAGGGAACAAGTGATGCAACCTGATGTCTAAATGTGTAATTCTAAATAATAAAATGTAGATTGTCTAACAACAAGATGTGGCAAAGATATATATCAATCCATCAATAAATTTTGCTAGACATAATATTCATCTTTTTCAATGACAGCTCATTTAGATCTAAACCTTTAAAACATAGTAACCGATCAATTCCCTAAAAGAGGAAAAGTTGTCTCTGATACTCCACGTTCGACATCCTAACCCAAAAGTAACCCAATCATATTCCTAGATAAAGTCTACTTTCTTTCCCCAAGAAATAAATAAATAAATACGTTAATAAACAAATAAATAAGTAAATAAATCAAAATCACCTATAACCACCTCTAATCCCTTTCCCAAGCATCAATAAAGAAAACACACTTTTCGAACATGCAGTAATCAAGAGCATCATAAATCATTTAAAAGCAATTTAGATTTTGAAATCTGATTATAGTCTCAATTTGTAACAACCCCTGTGTTCATATTTTGATGTTTTTCCTTGATGGATTCTGATAACTATATTTTGTATTGGATTGTTCATCCTATCATTATTTTGTATTGGCACCTATGAGGTGCAATTCTGATACTATTATCATGTTGACATGATTAGTTATTATGCTAGATTACATGCTTATATGTTTATATACTATTATCATTGCTTTTGTATGATTATGGACAAGAAAGGGATGATGTCGTAACACTTGTATCCAAGAGGCTTACGGTATCATCACCCTCTTCCTGATGATTGATGTTGCTTCGGCTATATGATATATTTTATATGGACATGCACTTTAACATGTGATTGGAGTGATACAGGTACTGGGTATCAACTCTGCCTAGATTCACAGGCCTAAGCGTACTCTTATTCCTCGATGGTGGTTACTGGAGATAGTCACAGGTCAAACATTCCCTAGCCTAGCCTGCTGCACCTGGTTAGTGCAATGATTCTGTGATATGTGTTTACCTTCTGGTTACCCTATGGTAACGTCTGGATTGCCCATCTGGTCTTATGTGGTTTGTCAGTATTGTTTGTTGAAGTATCCCGTTATGGGTTGTCCGTATTTTATTATGTTTTTGCATTAATTTATGATGTGGTTTATTTTAGTATGTCATATCAGTGATTTAAATGATTATAATTGTGTGGTTTTGTGAATGGAGTTTTATGTGATTTTTAAATAAATCAGTTTGAGAACTCTATTAAGTTAATTAGATTATTGGCATTTTAGGTATTTGTGCTAATTGATATTTTATGTGTATTAAGGGAGCTTGATATATTTAGTAATTTTATTTGGAGTATGGAATGTTATATTTCATTAAGTGATTTCAAGTATTTCAAATTGGTTTTACGTTAGTGAATTTAATAAATCATTTATGTGAGCTTTGATAATTGTTTATTTTTAATTTGAAGTTCCATTTTAAATATGAGTGTGGGCAGTTTATTCACACAACAACTAGGTTGCAACATTAATAAGGAAATGTGAGGATTTTGGAAAGAAGGGCAGCCTTCTATAAAGGAGCTAAATCAGATTCCTAAAAAAAAAAAAAACCTAACCGCTAGTCTTAATGGTGAGACATTACCTTGTGGAGACTTTATCATACATGTATGTAGCTTTGTGTTTGGCTAGCCACCCAAGACAATAGTGTTCAGTTATGTGTGCAAGGCATGAGGAATTTGAAGACAATCACTGCCTAGATTTGAGTATATTAAAACCTATTCACCAGCAACTTTTTCCCAGCAAAATTATGTTCATTTCTAAGTATCTTACCAGTGATCTGAGGAGTTGAAAGGTCTGAATAATCAACTACAGCAGTTCTAGGACAAATACAATCAATTAAGAGGAATTTTTTAGCAGTACAGACATCACAGCAACCTTATAACGTATTCCTCTATTTACTCTCTTGAATCCTTGGGTGATTGGTAGGGTCCAAATTGCATTTGAATTGCTTTATGTTTTTGGGTTGTCTGTATCTCTTCTTGGCAGATTTAGTTGTAATTCTCTATTTTAGTTTCATGATATCCATCCAAACAATGGAGAAAAACCATGATTTCTTTAACCATGACCAAACCTCCTGTCATAAACATAAATTAAACATGAAATTCAATTGCAAACACTGAAATCTCAACTGGATTTGAGTCAAAAATGAATTCTAGACACTTTCATTTTTGGTCAAAATTTGTGCCAGCCTGGTAAAACACGTTTTTAATCTTGCACCTTAACCACCTATCATAAACACAAACTAAAGGTGGATTCCATGTAGAAATGCCCATATCTCAACTGGGTTGAAGTCAGAATTTAATTCCGGGCACTTTGATTTTTTTGGGCAAAATCTACCCTGCCAGTGTACCCTGTTGCCATTGTTTGCTGCTAAAACAAAAAAAGAAAACCATTTGTTGTGGGGTTAGGAGCTGCTCTTCTCACCTTCTATCACCCCCCCTTTTGACCTCTTGAAACATATCCAACCACTGTTGTTTTGTGCGTTTGAAGACTAGTTGTGCGTGCCAGTTACTCTTTATTTGGCCACAACGTTTCTTGCTCTCACTACTGCATTTATTTTTAATGAAACCTCCTGTCACTTTATGGCCAGAAGACTGTTATTTATTCAAAAGCTTATTATTTTAATTAATTTAATAGTGGATACATGATGTGTTTTAAATGATATTAATGACAGAAATTTCCTCCTTGCTTGGTTGTTTAAATGATTGAATCGACTGATTTACTTGACTATTTTAATTGATGATATCACGGATGGTGCTTATTTATTGAATTGATTTAATTTGGTTTTGTATACTTCATTTGACTAAATGAGATGAGCTTAGGTCTAGATAATTAGAGTGGTCTTATGGAGTGGCTCTCTACGGGCTCGGGGCCCGCAAGTGGCTACCAAGGGAACTAGTAGCAGAGTTATAGTAAACAAGTGATAACTAAATAAAAACAATGGGGTAAAACACTAATAAGATAATGAGTCCTCATGCATGGCCTTGAGCACTTGTAAAGGCTAAGGATGCACACGAGAAGGCATATCCGTCTACGGGGCGTCGAGTTATTCGTCTGTAGGGCGTTGATTCGGGCATTATTGAGTCTCCTCGTCCATATGAGAGGTGTACTTGGTTCTGTGTGGTGCCATCCCTTTGAGCACGCATGATGACACTCCATCTGATCTGTACTCTAGTATCTAGTACCTTAATAGTCGTGAGTAGTACCCAACTTATGATTGGATGAGTATCTCTATGTTGTGACATTGGCATTGTATTCCGTGTTTGCTTTGTGTCTGATGTGAGTGTTGGCCATCTTGTATACCCTTGCTATTATTACCTATGTTTGGGCCTTGTGACAACCTCCGAGCACAGTGGAGTGGTCTCTTATGTGTCCACATGGTTGGGAGGCATTGCCACTGCCATTGGGGACCGGTGTACAGGTTATTGGAGCACCAATTGAAGATGTTCTCTCTTGTAATTATTTTATTAGTTATTGTATCTTATTCATGGCTATGCCATTGTACTTATGTATATTCTTTTATGTAATTTGTACTCTCTTGAGAGAAATGATGTAAATTATATTAATGAGAAGAAATGAGATATTTTATATTTGGCTTACAATTTTTCTGTGTTGGTATCGGACCCGCTTGTACTATGATGATCGTTATGGCTTTATGTTTACAAGTGGAAATATGTATTGGGAACAACTGAATTGGTGTTTAAAATGAATGTAGTTTTAATGATGTTTGCAAGGAGGGTGATTTAGTCCTCTCCTTTGGGTTGTACATTCAGCCATACTTGGCCATGAATGTTGCTTATCTATCGAATCGGCAACCATATTATCTGTATATTATCACTTTTTATTCAAAAAAAACATTCTTGTCTTCTTTTGGCTCTTACACTTTGGGGTTATGTAGCAAAACATTACATCTGGTATCAGAGCCAATGTTCACACACTAGGAGCTCTGGCGTACTTGAGCCTTCTATGCTATGACGTGTTTGGTGTATGTGGCGTGAGCTTGTTATATTGTTTTTATAGTCTTGTTGTTATGCTTTCATGCTTTAGTATGGTGTATAGGTCATCCTTGTGATGATCTAATTTGATGTCTTCCTTGTCTTCCTAAGGATGCCTCCTAGGGGCAGAGCCAGAGGCAAAGTTAGAGGTAGAGCCACTATTCTTCAACGTAGTACCTGGCATAATGCCGATCAGGGTAATCAGTGTGAGCATCAGGAGGGGCAGTGTGCTGAGAACCAAGCCGAAGGGCTCGAGGGTGCTCAGGTTTTAGCTCTTTTACAGTAGATTATGGACCGATTAGGACCTTGTCAAGAGGTATCTCATGTGGAGGAGTTAACCCTTCTTGTCAAGATGGTTAGGATGCTAGAGTTGAGCGTGAGTGTTCCCATAGTCTAGGTCATTTGAGAGAAGATGTTGTGAGGGATAGGGTGGATTGAGACAGTGTTGTTGTAGGTCACATGAGCGATCTTTCATCCCCCTACTTTTGATGGTTCTGGTATAGGTACTGAGGCAGAGACTTGGTTGATCGATCTCGATCGATGCTTTGCTATGCATCCTTATAGTAGCAATACTAGAGCTTGATGTGCCATTATGCATCTTAAAGGTTTTGTGTCTACATGGTGGAGAGTAGAGGAGAAGAAGCTTCATCTAGACATTGCTTCTATTTCTTGGGGACTATTCTCAGAGAGGTTCTGTGCATGATTTCTTTCAAACTACTACCGGTAGAGATGTGCTGATGAGTTCCATGAGCTTCGTCAGTTGACTATGATGGTAGATCAGTATGAGCACCGCTTCTTTAAGCTTAAGCATTATGCTAGCATTTACGATGATGAGTCGATGTTAGTGCAGCATTTCATCAGGGGCTTGAATGCCCATATCAGTGGGGGTGTCCATGTTGTTTGAGCCAAAGACCTTATAGATCACCATGGAGAAGGCAAGGTTGATAGAGGAGAATTTTGCTAGAGGCTTTGGTAGTCAGTCAAGTGTTCAGATTGGTAGTGCCCCTCCTTCAGGATCAGTTGCTCTAGCTACACAGTCTTAGGGAGCTGGACCGTCTAGATCTCAATCTACACCTTCTAGATCTGGTCAGCAACAGAGGCATAGGTTTGCTCAGTCTCAGCAGAGTGGGCAGAGTCCTAGTACTCCATTTTCTAGATTTTGTCTGAATCATCATTCTTAGAGTAGGCATCAGAATGGTCTGATACAGAGTTCCCAGAGTGCACAGCAAAGTTCTAGGGGTGGTGGATCCTAGCAATCGCGTGCACCATTTTCAGGCCGAGGTTTTGGCAGAGGTGGTTGTTTTGCTTGTGGGCAACATGGTCATATAGCTATTCATTGTCCTCAGAGATCAGTGGCTGGAGGTACTCAGAGACAGGCTACTTTAGAGCCTACAATAGGTGATGCTGGCAGATCGCATAGACTTTTTGCGGCGGTTGATAACTGTTAGGCTGAGCATCAGGGCACCGTGGTTGAGTATTCAAGTGTGTTATGTGGGATTACCACATCTATCTTGTTTGATTCAAGAGCTTTAGATTCTTTCATTTCTCCCTCTCTCATAGAGCAATGTAGACTCGTGGTGGCAAGGCAAGATGTCGGTCAGCAAGTTGAGTTAGCTACTGGAGCTAGGGTGGCTGTAGACTCCCTTGTTCGTGGTTGTGTGTTGGATTTGGGTACCTTCACCACCACAGTGGATCTCCATGTGTTGCCTTTAGGGTCCTACGAGATTGTTTTAGGCATGATTGGTTAGAGACCCACCTAGCCAGTATAGATTGTCGGTGTAAGTCAGTTTAGTGTGTAGATGATGTTGGGGAGCGTGTTGAGTTAGTTGGGGTCCAAAGACCCATTTCTCTCTGTGTGATTTTGGCTATGTAGCTGAAGCGTGCCATGCGGCAAGGTTATCAGGTGTTCACTATTTCAGTTAGTAACCTTGTTGAGGGTGGGATTCAGAAGGTATCTCTTGATGATCATCCTATTCTTCAGGGATTTGTGGATGTCTTTCCGAGTGCTATTTCAGGTATGCCACCTAAGCGTGACATAGACTTCAGTATTGATCTCATTCCTGGTGCGGAGCCTATTTCTTGGGCACCAAATCGCATGACTACTAAGGAGTTGAGTGAGTTGTGGTTGCAGTTAGATGAGTTACTAGAGAAGGGTTTCATTTGTCCTAGTGTATCCCCTTGGGGAGTACCTGTCATCTTTGTGAAGAAGGATGGATCTCTTTGCTTGTGCATTGATTATCGCCAGTTGAACAAATTGAAAGTGAAGAATCGTTACCCATTGCCTGAGCTAGATGACTTGTTTGATCAGATGAGGGGAGCCAAGGTGTTCTCCAAGATAGATCTGAAGTCAGGATACCATCAGCTTCGCATTCATGAGGTAGACATTCATCAGATGACATTCCATACACGCTATGGACATTTTGAATTCACGGTTGTCCCTTTCACGTTGACCAATGCTCCATCAGTTTTCATGAGTTTGATGAAGGGGGTGTTTCACACCTATCTTGATCAGTTTGTTCTTGTGTTCCTTGATGATATTTTGATTTACTCAAGGACTATGGAGGAGCATGAAGGCCATTTGTGGCAAGTGTTGTAGTGCTTGCGAGATAATCAGTTGTTCGGCAATTTGGCCAAGTGTGAGTTCTTCCAGACTGAGGTGAGATATTTGGGCCATATCATCTCAAGAGAGGGTATCTCAGTGGATCCTTCTAAGATTCAGGCTATTGTGGATTGGTCAGCACCAACGAATGTGGTTGAGGTTCGCAGTTTCATGGGATTGGTGGGTTATTATCGCCGATTTGTGAGAGATTTCTCTCGGGTAGCCCATCCCATCACTTTTCTTCAGCAGAAAGGGGAGAAGTTTGTGTGGTCAGATAAGTTTGAGTCATCTTTTCAGGCTCTTAAGGAGCAGTTGACTAGTGCACTTATCCTAGTAGTGCTAGATCCTACAAGAGATTTTGTAGTGTACACTGATGCTTCGTTGGAAAGATGAGTGATTGCATATGAGTCCTGTCAGCTCAAGGATCATGAGTTGAACTACCCCACCCATGATTTGGAGTTAGCGGTTGTTGTCCATGCACTTGTGCATTGGAGACATTTCCTCTTAGGACATCGGTTTGAGTTGCATAGTGATCATCGCAGTTTGCAGTATATCTTCACTCAGTCAAATTTGAATGCTCGGCAGTGCCATTGGATGGAGTTCCTTTGTGAGTATGACTTTGAGGTTCACTATATCTAGGGTAAGGAGAATGTTGTTGCGGATGCCTTGAGCAAGAGGAGACATGAGATCTCAGTTTTGTCCCTTGGAGTGGATCTAAGGAGCCATATTTTGGAGTCACTTCCTAGTGATACTTGGTATCAGGAGGTTAGAGTGGAGATTGAGTCTAGAGAGTCCTTGAGGGTAGATTTGCTAGTTTCTCTCTTGAGTCTAATGGACTTGTAGACATTCAAAATTGACCGAACCTTTCATTATTCCTAAAATCCATAATTATCCCTAAATATCCCATTAAATCCTTCATTTTAACATATCCCATAAATAATAAATTAAAATTAATTTATTATTTACCTATGAGCTAATAAAATAATAAATTAAATAAACTTAATTTATTATTTTAATCTAAAACCCGTAAAAATGCCTACCATAACCCTAACTACCTTTTACCGTTTACCGAATCAAAAATCCGTTTAACTACCCAAACCAATTTTCTATCCAACTATATAAAAATCAAATGCATCCCTCATTGATCCGGACCCCCCAACCATTTCTACATTTGGAGTTATGCAATTATGCGAGCAACCACATTTTAATATTTTGGTAACAGTTATATTTTGGTGGTTTTTATAGCTTTTATCATTAATCTTTTCTATTGCTCATAGTATAGATTTTAGGGTTTTGAAATAGTTTCAAATCATTTTGCAAAAATCTATATTGGCTGCAAACAATTGTGAACCTGACGTGAACGAATTCCTATTGTGTAAGCATTGTGCTGGATTTGTGTAGGACACACAAGAGCATTATTTTTTTTTGTTTGATGGTTTTTGTTTATAATGCTTCTTCTTCTGATTCGCTGTAATGGATTGATAATGGAGTTTTTCTAATATTCAATGTGGGCACAATCTTTTTAGCCAAGTTATTTGTTTATGCTTTGACTGGATATTCATATATTATTCCATCACATTTGCTTAAAAACTTCTAAAGCTTTTCCAAGGGATCCATTTTGATATGAATGATATTTTCTGGAGAATCTCTAAAAACCTTTTTTAAAATTCTATTTTGTATGTTCTTGCAATTATTGCACTCTCCAAGACGGCATTTCTTTGAAGTTTAACACTTTCATAGGGTATTGCCAACTATAATATCTCACAAGAATCCTCTTTCTTTTATGCTTTGGTGGATACCCATACCCTATTCCAAAGCCTTTATTTCGGTGGAAGTCGGGAGTATACAAACAATGGTGAATTGACTAGATTGCACACCTATCGAATAGTCTTAATGCTTCCTGAGCATTCCCATGTCTTCGGTTGAAATTATTATGCATGATTACAAATTTAAAGTTTAACAGCTTTGACGCCAAACACATGCACACTGAACTAAATCATTCCATTGCAAACATTTCTAAAATGATACTTCATTGATGTTTTGTTGTATTTGATGAAACCGGGATGGTGAAAGCGCAAGTGGTGATACTAATATCATCCTGTTTTTATTCGCGTATCGCTGGTAGAGACAACCGATGAGTTCAGAAATTTCCCCAGCGTGAATCTTTTAACCTCCTGTGAGTAAAAAAAATGTTAAGTATGCTATTTTTTAGGGGCATGTTCTTTGAATTTTATGTGGATGTAGGTAAACAATCATGCCACCTGATTTTCTAAACTCTTTTGCTATCTTATTGGCATTCCTTAAGCCTCGTGTATGCAAATGCTGGTTATTTCAGAGAAATATCTCACGTCGTAAACAAATTCACACTGAAAATTTTGCTAAACTCGTTGCTCATTTTTACCAGCACTATATTTTGGCATTCTAGATGTTCACTGAATAACTAAATCTTGATCATTGCTATCTTAAAATGCCAGGCATGGTTAAAAAGGTAATATTTCCAACCGCTGCCTATTAACTGGACATTGTTAAAACATAAACCTTTAGCTATATTTTCTACTTCGAATATATATTTGTTTGCAAATGGTTTTTGTTAAGAGTTACTGATTGTTGTCATTTACAGATATAAGGTTTCGTGGTAGCCATGAGTGAAACTTTTGCGAAGAGGTTCTTTTTATCCTTTGTGGGTCAGTGGTTTATTCGATAATCATTGATAATGTTAAATTTGGGCGTAAGACATTCCGATTAATAGATTCAAATAGTCATTAGAAAGATAACTTGTTATAAGCATGCAACAAAATCCTATTTGAACATTTGTAAGCCAAAGCATGAAACCCCTTAACCTTTGGAGTATAACATCGCATGTAATCAATGACTCCAAGCTGATAATAGTCAAATCAAATGTTACAATAAACATTTTATATTAAGAGATAACGGTAGGCCTAACTTTTTCATTTTCCGTCAGATTTTCACGTTTTTGTAGGCATCGGAAAGCTGATTCAGAAAACTACATCACAGTGAAGGCTATTTTCTCAAACTGATCTTAGATTTTCTGGTATAATCGTTTTAAATTCATTCACTTTGTCAAACATTTTTCAGCTCGCAACACATTTAACATTTTTTGGGTTTTTGCAGGTTCATTTGTCTTGGTCTAACATTTTCTTGCAGCTACACGCCTGTCAAAGATAAATTTTCAAACTACTAATCGGTTTTTTGCAGGACCGATTGTCAAAGAATCTAATCTTGAAACATTCTGTCTTCATTTTATAGATTAGATCACATCATAAGCAAGGGTTAAAATTAACAAGTGTTTGCGATGTCTTGTGGCTTGCAATTTTGTCATTGAATGCGTATGCTCTTCTCTTGCGCCATTCGATGATCTTGAGAATCAAAAGCATTTTCTTTGACATTTTGTATAACCACCCACACATTTGGATTTGGAATTAAAATGAACCCCATGCGAGTGTGAGGCAAAGGTGTTGTGTATGCTCTCTCCTTGCATTTCATGCGATCTGGGAGATCAAAAACAACGTGTTTCCTTGCTTTTGTTATCCTTAGAGTGGGCCTGCTCTTGAGACACATCCGCAAGGAGAACTCATTTACGACCCCAAGCGGGACTTTCGTCCGGCCCGCTATATAAATTGAGGATAAGGCGAAAGCCAAGTCTAACCGGTATTAGCGCTTATCGTACAGTGCTAGCTCGAAAGGAGGTGTACCTTGTGTATATTAAAACTCCTAGTAGGGTTAGTCAAAGCCTTTAGTGGCTTGCTGGACGCTCGTAAGGTGCCGATTCCCTGGATATTCACTAGAACCCTTTTGTTTAGTGGCCAAAAACCCTCTACTTGTTGATACAGGAGGAAATTCTGATAGCCGTCCCATATTTTCACGGCTTATGGCAGAGATAGTAAGGTACCTCAGGATCTGCGCATCCTAGGACCTGGAACTTGGTGTGCCTAAGAAGTGAGTGCACTGTAAGGGGGAGCCCGTGCCCCAAGTTCCTGGAGCTATACACCATAAGTAGGCGCGGCTGGGTAAAACCAAGTGGGAACTCAACAAGTATTGTCCTTTCCTAGCCTAGGATCGTGCATGTTTACAAGTGTTTGCAAAACATCAAAGTGTCATCAAAAGCAACCAATCAAATTGTTGTGTGTCTTATATGATTGTGTGTACCTAATCATCATCATAACTACAACTTGTCTCCTATATCATCAACCTGACTTTCAGAATTGAGAACCTATCATCCTTCTGTGTCACATCTCAAGTGAAACCTTGTCACTTTGAATCCGAAGGAGCTCTTTCAATTAATCCATCCATTTCCCACCTAATTCATTTCCCACCTAGTCTAATCCTTATTCTTCAACGTCAAAATGGTTGTGACCATCAACAAATCTAGGACAAATCAAAAACCAAAACTCATACTCTGCGGAGGCCCTCCTAGATATAATAATGATGAGAATATGGTAGATCATGATGCATATTTCGATACCCATGAACTGTATATCTCCCCATTTTGGCCTCCACCAACATCACTATCATCTCAAGACTATGAGGAAATACAAGAGGTTCAACATATCTATGATGATCATTATCCATAAGAACATTCCTATCATCACAACACAACCCAAGATTTTCCTTCCATGCCCTCAACTTCACAAAATTATAATCCTACCCAGGTCTCAACCTTGACATCCATTAATCCTGAAGTCCTTCAGCTATAACAACAACTCGCTCAATCACAACAATTTGTCTAGTCGCTACTCCAATCAGCACAACTATCACAATTATCTTCACAATTTCAACATCCTACCATGTCAACACCCCAACTCTATGAGTCATCTCCATTCACCTCATATGAATCTTTATCACAACCAATCTACCACTCATATCAACCCAACACATCCATACCTCAAACCTCACAGGTCCAGATCCCTACCCATGCTTCATCTTCACACATACCAAGTCCCCTCATCTTATATCTTCAACAAAAAAGCCAAGAAAAACAAGCCCTCCTTCGACAACAACAAATCTTAGCCCAAAAACCACAACCTTCATTTAGCACATCATCCACCATACCTTTATCCATGCAACAAAAACAAATTCCATCTAATTTCAATCCTAATCCATTGGTCCCCCAGCCTTCTCATTCATCAATCCCTTCATTACCTACACTACCATCATCCACACAACATCAACAAATTCAACCTAAATTCTATGAGTCACCCCCATCATCATGCCAACCTAGTCCCTCCACATCAACCAATCTCATGAATATTCCTCAATATCCATCTCAAAATCCTCCACAACATGAGCATACTGCAACTAGTCACTCCTCACACCATGATCAGGAATCCTTAAGCCATCTTAATGATACCTTTGACAAGGGAGACACCACCTCAAGTTTGGAGTCATACACCAATCCATTCACTAGTCCTCATTCATCCGTCTTTATGGAACCTTCGTCATATATTCCTTCCAACCCTCCAAATCCTACTCCATTAAGCCAATCCCGAACACCCTTAAAGTCTAAACCATCAATTTTTCCACCTAAACCCAATCCTATGATCCATCAACTAAAACTTGATCCTAATCCCACTCCTATCACGCCTAATCCCATTATCCCTCCAATGCATTCTAATCCTACACCTTCCACCCTTATTATCCATCCATTATATTGTGCATCCACTCGTATGCTAATGAAGGATGTGATCCATTGGCTTCTAGCAAGGAATCAACCACCATCCTCATGCCATCAAATCCCTATCCCATCTTCTAGTCCACAAATTATCCAAGAACCTTCAAATGTTCTTGAAGATCCACGTGCCATAAGCCTAATTCACTCTCCACCATACATTGAATCTATCCAAGAAACCTCCATTCCTATCCAAACTCAAGATTTATGTCAAGGGTCAAATCTAAAGCATGATCAACTTTGCCCCTTACCAAATCAAGATCAAAGCTCTTCCTTTCCACCTATTCATAACCTATATCTTTTTTATGATCAAGATATTATCTGTGATCAAGAGCTTCTCACTTCCTCCACTCACGGTCCCAATACTATTCATGTTCAAGAAACCTCCACCATTCTTATCCATCATCCCACAATATCCACTTCCCTTGATGAGACACTTGGTCCTCACAAGCACATAGATAATCAAACAAATACATTGAATCTTCATGAGCATAATGAGCATAATCAAGATCCTATTGCTCCTTCACCATCTCATCCTGATACCATTTCAAATCCACCATCATGTCCTATTATTCTTACTACCTTCCTAAATGAATGTTCTTCCCTAGGAGGGTAGCCACCTATATCGGCCACCTCATCCTCCTCATCCAATAAGGAACCCGTGTCTTGTATCCTCAAAAATAAGCATCCCATTGCACATCGTATGTTCCAAAACATGAATTATCAAGGTAAAGGCTTAGGCCTTCGTGAACAAGGTACCTTGGAACCCATCCATGTCAAAGTCTCCCCAAAACCGCACGGTATTGGTTATACACCCCAAGGTAAGCAATATCAAGATGTTGGTACCACATTTCCGCCTCCTAAATCCACTCTGTCTAAGCCTAAACTAGGTGCACCTCATCGCACTCATAATACATATGTTTCCATTCCTCCTCCATCATCCTACAAACCCAAAAAGCATGTGACCATTCATCTTCCTCCATCCACTTTACCTCCACTTCTACCAACTCCTAACATCCCTCCATCCACTTTACCTCCACTCCTTCCAACTCCTAATATTCCCATCCTCCAATTTCCTTATCACTTTAGTGACAAATCCATTCATACATCCCGTTCCCATAAATCCCCTACAATTCCTAATCATGATCAACAAATGCACACATTGAATAAACATGAAGCTATCCTAAACACCCCCATGGGATTCAAAAATAAAAATTTGGATGTCTCCACCCATAAAGCAAAACATCCTAATAATTCTCATGCCACATGGCACCAATCCACAAAATCAAAGCAAAATCAAAATTCAAAAATGCTAAAGTCCACATCTCAAAAAGATAATTTCAAAACCAAAATGGTTTGGGTCCCCAAGCAAAAAGTACCTAGTTCAAATGGATCATCCACAAATCTAAAATCCCAAATATCCCGCTCCCTATCACAAAATCCTAAAATCCATAAGTCCATTTGGGTTCCTAAAGACCTAAATAGGCAAATCCCTAAGATAACATCTCCATTACTCCCACATCCCCCTTCCAAGCTTCAAAATCCATTTCGGTGTGTGCAACCGTTGGTCTTGGTTCCCTTCCACTCCATAACATTCCCACATACATCCATCTCCCCATCTCCCATCTACTATCCTACTTATTTCTTCCATCATAATCCTATGGTCCATGCTTTTGCATAAGACATATCTATCTCGTTAACTCCATCCTCATCCACTATCCTTCCATCATTGTCCACCTCATACTCTCCTATCCCCTATCATTCCTTGCATGAACCTTTCATAATCCACATCAAAATCCATTGCCCTCTCATGCCATTCCCTACCAACATCTATGAGCATAACGACATTGGACAAGATCTATGGGTTATCCATCTAGGGACATTTCTATGAGAACAACATCTTGAGTCCCCATCTATTCCATCCAACTATCTCCTACAAAACAAAAAAAAAAAAAAATCAAAATAGTAAAGAGAAACCATTTCATCCAATGGTGAAAACCTGGTAAACAAGCGCCTTGGATAAGTACCATGATGAAAACCTGACAAACAGGCGTCATGCGTAGGTGATTATCTATGTGCTTTACACCTGGGGGCATGTTGTCACATCTATCCCATCTCATAGCCTATCTACCCATCGCATATCCTATCCTATCATTTTCTGTCTTATCTTGATAGCCTTACCCATCATATCTATTGTACCTTCCTTAACTGTACCATCCATCTTCCCTTCCTCCTTTTTGATCTTGATGAGGCTAGGGGCAAAATGTTTAAAAATGCTTTTAGACACCTCTTGTCATAATCCCAATACCATCCATCTATTTATAAAAATATGCTCCATACATCCATCTGTATCCTCAGTTCATTCATCCCTTCCATCCATTATCCCTATCATGCATTCTATTCAAAATCACCTTGTTAAATCCTCTGGCATAATATCTAGAGTGGGGGCCGGTTTTTCCCATGCAATGTAGTCCTTAAAGATCACATCCTAGGCTCCCTCCATCCATCTATCATATATCGCCCATCCATTATCCTTCTATCACCACTCCTGGTATTCACCCTATCTTTATGTTATCGCCACTCCTCATATCCATCCGTACTCCTACCTTATCCTCTTGTCCATCCTTTTATCCACCCATCCAATCCTACATTTCTCTCATTACCAATATTTTATTCCTACTAGTTTGATCCTATCGCCCGCATTCCCTATTGTTCCTCCCCATTTATTATTGATCCTTGCCTTGTGGTTTGGTTTTCCCTTGTCATTGGTATCTACCCAAAGGCTATCTACACATAATCCCATGCCAACAATCCACAAAAAAATCATACCATTTGAAAAGCCAAAAAATCACAATATTCCTATAATACAAAAAAATCAAATATCGAATAAAAATCAAATCAATCAAACCATCCCCTCAACCAATCAAATCAATTACATGCAAGTATCCTTCCATACCTATCAATGTCAATCAATCAGGTCAAATTATCCAATCACATCCATGGTCTTGTTCCTAGCCTTGTTGCGAACCTAATCAATCATCATCATCAATGGGATATATCGTTCCCAATCCTAGTGTTGTTCTTGGGATATATCGTTCCCATATCAACAACCCAATCCTCGCGTTGTTCTCGGGATAAATCGTTCCCACACCAACAACGCTATCAATCGAATCCTCGCGTTGTTCTCGGGATAAATCGTTCCCACATCAACAACGCTATCAATCAATCATTGGTTTTCAGCTTGATAGGGGCAATGCCTTGTTTGTTTTTGAATCATTTGTGCATGCTTGCTTGCTTGCTTATGTGTGTCATCTTTTCTTCTTGCATTTGAATCGCATCCATATCATTCCAGCTAATATTCATATCTTGTGTGTGTTGGAATAGCTTTTTGCATTATCTTGTGCATCTAAGGTCAACACATACCTTTTTTGCATTAGGACTTTTATACCCTAAGTTTACTTCCTCATACATTAGACAAGGTTGTATTACGCTGGGGCACAAGACACATCGTCACCTTGGTCTTTCTACCTTGGTGCATAACGTCAGGTGCCATATCAAACATCAGGTTGCTCAACATTTAATTAGCATAACTCCTTCATCCTTCTCTCTGTTTCCTTTCTCAAGAGCCTATCCACCTCCTTTGTCCCTGCATATCCTCTTGAGGGGGCATTATCTGCCAATGCTTCATTTTTATGAGCCCCATATAAACCCCAGCCTACCCAAGATCCAAATCTAAGCTAATGATTCATTTTTATGAGCCCCATATAAACCCCAGCCTACCCAAGATCCAAATCTAAGCCTATGTTTTAACTTTCTTTGAAACAATATTGCTTCGCAACATTGTCTCAAAGAGGGGCAAAATGTAGACATCCAAAATTGACCGAACCTTTCATTATTCCTAAAATCCATAATTATCCCTAAATATCCCATTAAATCCTTCATTTTAACATATCCCGTAAATAATAAATTAAAATTAATTTATTATTTACCTATGAGCTAATAAAATAATAAATTAAATAAACTTAATTTATTATTTTAATCTAAAACCCGTAAAAATGCCTACCATAACCCTAACTACCTTTTACCGTTTACCGAATCAAAAATCCGTTTAACTACCCAAACCAATTTTCTATCCAACTATATAAAAATCAAATGCATCCCTCATTGATCTGGACCCCCCGACCATTTCTACATTTGGAGTTATGCAATTATGCGAGCAACCACATTTTAATATTTTGGTAACAGTTATATTTTGGTGGTTTTTATAGCTTTTATCATTAATCTTTTCTGTTGCTCATAGTATAGATTTTAGGGTTTTGAAATAGTTTCAAATCATTTTGCAAAAATCTATATTGGCTGCAAACAGGACTTTTGCGGCATCTTGGTCGTATTTATGTTCCAGATTCTAGTGATCTTTGTTCCTTGGTTTTGTCAGAGGCCCATCGTGCACCCTATTCATCTCATCCAGGTGTCACAAAGATGCATGCCAATCTTCGACAGTTGTATCATTGGGCAAGTTTACGGTGAGATATTGCTAATTTTGTGGCTCAGTGTCTTGAGTGCCAACAGGTGAAGGCAGAACATCAACACCCAGCAGGACTGTTGCAGCCTCATTCCATCCCTAGATAGAAGTGGGATACAATATCTCTTGATTTCATAGTCAGGCTACCTATGTCTTCACGTCATCACGATGCTATTATGGTTACAATGGACAAGTTGCCCAAGGTGGCACACTTCTCACCCATGAGATCTTTGTACACTGCAGCATCTGTGGCTCGAGTGTTTATGGAGGATATTGTGCGTCTGCATGGTATTCCTCGTAGGATCATTTTCGATCGTGATCCAGTGTTCACTTCAACTTTGTGGACTTCTCTTCAGCATGCTTTGGGAGCTCAGCTTAATGTCAGTTCTACATACCATCCTGAGACTGACAGACAGACGAAGCAGGTTAATCAGGTTTTAGAGGATATGCTTCGGATGTACATTATGGATCAACAGTCTCATTGGGAGGACTACTTGTACCTAGTTGAGTTAGCTTATAATAATGGGTACCATAGTTCTCTCAGTATGTCTCCCTTCCAGGCCTTGTATGGTAGGCCATGTCGCACTCTGTTGAGTTGGGATCGCTTAGAGGACCTAGTTCTTCTGGGTCTAGGGATGCTTCAGGATATGGAGCAACAGGTAGTGCGGATCAGAGAATAGTTGGCTACAACTCAGAATTGGAGGATGTATGTCGATGCCCATAGGTTGGATTGCCACTTCTCGGTGGGTGACCGTGTGTTTCTAAGAGTTCATCCGCGGAAGAGCCCCATCCATTATGGGAAAGGCTTGAAGTTGGCACCTCATTTTGTTGGACCTTTTGATATCCTTGAGAGGATTGGTCATGTTGCCTATCACCTTGCGTTGCCACCGAGTCTATCACACATTCACTAAATTTTCCATGTTTCAGTTCTTAGACAGTATATTCCTGATGTGACCCATGTTCTTGATTGGACTGCTTTGCAGGTCGAGGCGAATGAGCAGCTTTCTTTGGAGCTCGTATGCATCCTTCAGTGTTGGAGGTTGACCCTTAGGGGTCGAGACATAGAGCAAGTAAGGGTCCAGTGGGATCTTGATGGTGAGTCCTCAATATCTTGGGAAGATGCGGCAAGGATGAGAGACCTTTATCCATATCTTTTTGCAGGCTTCCAGGAGTAAGCCTAGTCCTAGGGGATAGGATGTAACAACCCCCGTGTTCGTATTTTGTTGTTGCTTTTCCTTGATGGATTTTGATAACTGTGTATTTGTATTGGATTGTTCGTCCTATCATTCTTTTGTATCAGCACCCATGAGGTGCAATTCTGATACTATTATGATGTTGACATGATTAGTTATTATGCTGGATTACATGCTTATATGTTTATATACTGTTATCATTGCTTTTGTATGATTATGGACAGGAAAGGGATGATGTCATAACACTCGTATCCGAAAGGCTTAAGATATCATGACCCTCTTCCCGATGATTGATGTTGATTCGGCTATATGATATATGTTATATGCACATGTACTTTGACGTGTGATTAGAGTGATACAAGTACTGGGTATCAACTCTACCTAGATTTACAGGCCTGAGCGTACTCTTATTTCTCGATGGTGGTTACTGGAGATAGTCATAGGCCAAATGTTCCCTAGCCTAGCCCACTGCACCCGGTTAGTGCAGTGATTCCATGATATGGGTTTACCTTCGGTTACCCTACGGTAACGTCCGAATTGCCCATCTGGTCTTATGTGGTTTGCCAGTATTGTTTGTTGAGGTATCCTGTTATGGGTTGTTGGTATAATTTATTATGTGGTTTATTTTGGTATGTCATATCGGTGATTTAAATGATTATATTTGCGTAGTTTTGTGAATGGGGTTTTATGTGATTTTTAAATAAATCAATTTGAGAACTCTATTAAGTTAATTAGATTATTGGCATTTTAAGTATTTGTGCTAATTGGTATTTTATGTGTATTAAGGGAGCTTGATATATTTAGTAATTTTATTTGGAGTATGGAAAGTTATATTTCATTAAGTGATTTCAAGTATTTCAAATTGGTTTTACTTTAGTGATTTTAATAAATCATTTATGTGAGCTTTGATAATTGTTTATTTTTAATTTGAAGTTCCATTTTAGATATGAGTTTGGGCAATTTATTCACACAGCAACTAGGTTGCAGCATTAATAAGGAAACATGAGGGTTTTGGAAAGAAGGGAAGCCTTTTATAAAGGAGCTAAATCAGATTCCTAAAAAAAAACCCTAACCACTGGTCTTAGTGGTGAACACTATTTGTAATTACCTTGTGGAGACTTTGTCATACATGTATGTAGCTTTGGGTTTGGTTGGCCACCCAAGACAATAGTGTTCAGTTATGTGTGCAAGGCGTGAGGAATTTGAAGACAATCACTGCCCAGATTTGAGTATATTAAAACTTATTCACCAGCAATTTTTTCCCAGCAGAATTATGTTCATTTCTGAGTATCTTACTAGTGATCTGAGGAGTTGATAGGTCTGAGTAATCAACTACAACAATTCTAGGACAAATACAATCAGTTAAGAGGAATTTTTGAGCAGTACAGACATCATAGCAGCCATATAAGGTATTCCTCTATTTACTCCCTTGAATCCTTGGGTGATTGGTAGGGTTTGAATTGCATTCGAATTGCTTTATGTTTTTGGGATGTCTGTATCTCTTCTTGGCAGACTTAGTTGTATCTCTTCTTGGCAGATTTAGTTGTAATTATCTATTTTAGTTTCATGATATCCATCCAAACAATGGAGAAAAACCATGATTTCTTTAACCATGACCAAACCTCTGTCATAAACATAAATTAAATATGAAATTCATCTGGAAACATTGAAATCTCAACTAGGTTGGAGTCAAAAATGAGTTCTAGACACTTTCATATTTGGTCAAAATTTGTGCCAGCCTGGTAAAACACGTTTTTTAATCCTGCACCTTAACCACCTATCAAAAATGTAAACTAAAGGAGAATTTCATGTAGAAACACCCATATCTCAACTAGGTTGAAGTTGGAATTCAATTCCAGGCACTTTGATTTTTTTGGGCAAAATCTTCCCTACCAACATACCTTGTCACCATTGTTTGCTGCTAAAAAAAAAAAGAGAAAACCATTTGTTGTGGGGACAGGAGCTCCTCTTCTCACCTTCTGTTGCCCTCCCTTTTGACCTCTTGAAACATAGTCAACCACTGTTGTTTTGTGTGTTTGAAGACTAGCTATAAGTGCCAGTTACTCTCTATTTGGTTGCAACCTTTCTTTCTCTCACTACTACATTTGTTTTTAATGAAACCTCCTATCACTTTATGGCCATAAGACTGTTATGTACTCAGAAGCTTATTATTTTAATTAATTTAATAGTGGATACATGATGTGTTTTAAATGATATTAATGACAGAAATTGCTTCCTTGCTTGGTGGTTTAAATGATTGAATCAACAGATTTACTTGACTATTTTAATTGATGATATCACGGATGGTGATTGTTTATTGAATTGATTTAATTTGGTTTTGTATACCTCGTTTGATTAAACGAGATGAGCTTAGGTCTAGGTAATTAGAGTAGTCTTATGGAGTGGCTCTCTATGGGTCAGGGCCTGCAAGTGGCTGCCAGGGGAACTAGTAGCAAAGTTATAGTAAACAAGTGATAACTAAATAAAAACAATGGGGTAAAACACTAAAAAGATAATGAGTCCTCGTGCATGGCCTTGAGTGCTTGTAAAGGCTAAGGATGCACACGAGAAGGCCTATCCATCTGTGGGGCATTGATTCAGGCATGATTGAGTCTCCTCGTCCATATGAGAGGTGTACTTGGTTCCGTGTGATGCCATCCCTTCGAGCACGCATGATGACACTCCATCCAATCTGCACTCTAGTATCTAGTACCTTAGTAGTCATGAGTAGTACCCGACTTATGATTGGATGAGTATCTCTATGTTGTGACATTGGCATTGTATTCCGTGTTTGCTCCGTGTCTGATGTGAGTGTTGGCCATCTTGTATACCCTTGTTGTTATTACTTCTGTTTGGGCCTTGTGACTACCTCTGAGCACGGTGGGGTGGTCTCTTATGAATCCACATGGTTGGGAGGTGTTGCCACCGCCATTAGGGACTGGTGTACAGATTATTGGAACACCAGTTGGAGATGTTCTCTCTTATACTTATTTTATTAGTTATTGTATCTTATTCATGGCTATGCCATTGTACTTATGTATATTATTTTATGTAATTTGTACTCTCTTGAGAGGGATGATGTAAATTATATTAATGAGAAGAAATGAGATGTTTTATATTTGGCTTATAGTTTTTCGGTGTTTGTATCAGACCCGCTTGTACTATGATGATCGTTATGGCTTTATGTTTAAAAGTGGAAATTTGTATTAGGACCATTTGAATTGGTGTTTAAAATGAATGTAGTTTTAACGATGTTTGCAAGGAGGGTGATTTAGTCCTCTCCTTTGGGTTGTACATTTGGCCATACTTGGCCATGAATGTTGTCGATCTATCGAATTGGCAACCGTATTATGTGTATGTTATCACTTTTTATTCAAAAAAAATATTGTTGTCCTCTTTTGGCTCTTACCCTTTGGGGTTACGTAGTGGAATGTTACATAGTTCGTATTTCCATGGTTTTATTAGATTATAGAAAGATAATGATTTTACTTCATATCCAATATTGTTTCAATATTCAAGCAATAAACTCAAATGTAAGCCAATTCCACCTCAACAATATGTTTTCATGCATACTTATTTCAAATGTTATTATTACTATCTGTCTCAGTTTGGGTATCTATTTCATGAATTATGCAACATAGATAATTTAGATAGAATAGGCGCCAGTAATATATAATATGGCATTCACATAGATATACATAAAATATGCTCGCTGACTCTAAATGTTTGAGATATGATTTCATATTCAAGTCAATAAAACATACTTTATCCTAAATACAATTTATTAATTCCTTTGCTTGCTCAACCAATGAGAGTGTACTTTCAAGCAGGTAATAAAGAAGATTTTTATATTCAATACGACAGGTTTACTTATCTGTGGTTAGGGGGTTATGAAAAGGCCCCAACCAAATTGCCTCGATATGCTAGTGATTTTCTAGTTTTCTTGGAAGTTTGAAGACAAATGGTTGTTTTGAATGTTAAGTATCAAAACATGAGGAAGAGGGGGTATGTTTTTTCATTGACGCTATCCTCCTATACTTGCAAAAGTAATGAAGTTGCTAAAGGGGCAGAACAGACCCTTAGTGAATTCAATTTCCACTCTTTGTCAATGAGAGCCAATTTTGACAGTAAAAATTATGTAAAGCAGAACTTTCATGGCTCTGGTTCGTATGAACATCATTCGAGTCTAGAAGATTTCTGGGAGGATTGCATAGATGACCGAGAAGTTCAGAGAAGGCACTGCATGAGACTCACTTTGGGTCAAATTCAGGCCTTTGGTCTCTCTTTCCATATTCTAGATGGAATTGAAGATAATTCAGAAGTTATTGATGTTGGGTATCAAGCTCTAATTTCAAAACCCCTTCCCTGAATTAACTGGTTGGAGAAGGAGGTGGTGAAATTAGAAGTTTGTTTTGCTTCAGTGTTAAAAAGAACTAAGAATTGGTTGGCGGGAAAATGGCCCGGACATGCAGGCTCTCCCTACGAACAGAGAACATCCTAAGTTGGTGAACAGGGGTCTGCGTAGAGTTCTGGTGCCCATACTACATCAGGGAGACAAGAAGTGACACCGTCTAACACTAGTTCCTGGTCTGGAGGCGACGGCTAAAGGCCAGACGAAATTGTGAAATTAAAATCAACATGTGAGCTAGGTGGTTTGCCTTTGCCTACTCTAAGAAAGAAAAATACTCAAGTGAAGTCTGTGTATGTAGATTCTGACCCCATTTTCTAGCAAATTGTTGATGATGGTTCATTCCCCCTATTATTTGATGTTCCCTCTTCCCCCACTGATGAAGAAGTTACCATTTTTGTTTTTGTTGGTGATAAAAAAAAATTATTCCACGTAATAAGGATACTAGTGTGGTGTCGTCTTCCCCGAGATGGTTGAAGAAAGTAGTAGACAAGAAATGAAAAAGTGTGCCAACGGTGGCAATTGAAGTAGATACAGTTGCTAAGTTATTACAAAGCACCTCAAAGCCCAAAAAGGCTAAGATGATGTCCAGAATGGTGACCAATACTACTTCCAACCATCAAATGCTAGAGATTGTTGACCCAATGAAGGACTTGAATGAAAACGAGATAACTAAGGCTAACTATAAGATAAGCCATATAGACCTAGGTCCCTCCACTCTTGAAGGAGATGATTATCACGCAAATTATTCTGTAAGTGCTTTGATTAAAAGAGTGAAGGAAGAAAGGAAAGAAAATATAAAGTTGCGGTCTCATGTTCTTTCTTTAAGTAATTTCATCTAGTCTATTGTGACACATGCATCCCATGAAGCTTCCAGCTCTAATATCATAGGCATTTATGCTAATACGATGCAACAAATAAAAAAAATATGAATTTTGCTAAAGTTGTGAGTGGATTGAAAAATTATCTTGTGAAGCTATATTTTTCCTTAGCAGGTCAGTGGAGTCTTATACTCAAGTACACAATATGAGGAAGGAGTTGATTATTGAGCTTCATCAAGTGAGGAAAGAACAGGGTAGCACTTACATGCTTTCAAAAGAAGTCTCGGATTTAGTAGCCATGGATTCTCTCACACTCATCAAATAAAAGTTGATTAATGATCCTCGGGACATAGATCCTTCTTGGAATGATTGATTAGAATGGAAATTATCTATGTACATGATAATTTTATTGTTGAAATTAACAAGGTATTGGGTCAATACCTCGACGTGATGATTGAGATAAAAAAGGAATGCAATCCATTGGAGGTGGACATCACAGATGAGTTTGGAGAAAATCTATTGGACATGAAGGAAATCACTCTGAAGTTTAAGGAGATGTTCAATAAAGAGATTGCGGATCCTGAAACCATCACTGGGGAATTGCTGGGGAAATTGGGTCTCATGCAAGTATATCTTAATTCCTTCAAGACTAGGGCTGATGACTTCCATGAAACCTTAGCAAAAGCTAATAAGGTGTTGATCAAATGGAGGACCCGGTTACAGATCACAACCAGACCTAGCAGTAAAAGCATCACCTCTATTGTGACCAAGTACAGGGAATATAAGACAAAAATGAAGATACATGAAGCTTTAGCAGAAGAACAGAATGGTGAAAGTGTCGAGGACCCGATGGAAGGCAAAGGGGTGGCTGCATGATCTATTTTTGTTTTATGTTATTTCTTTAGTTTGGCTCAAAACTTATTTTCAAGACTTTATTATTATTATTATTTTAAAACGATTGTCTCCAAGAAACCATTCTATTCCAAGACAGTTATGACGTGGATGTTATAAATATATGTAGATGGGATGTAGTAGGGATCTTTTTTGGGCAAACTTTATTTTTCTCATAAAAGTAAAAAGACTCTGTTATACTTTACTTTCAATTACTTCAATATAGAGGAAACATATGGTGAAGTTCAAGCCAGCATAAACTTTGTGTTATGGTGTTTGAATGTTATTCTTCTTATGTTGAATATATTGCCAGTGCTTATCTCTTTATATGTATTGGAGTATTGGATGTTCATTTTGCTTCATTGCTACAAGGTGTTTATCTTTGAATGAATATTTCATGGTGATGGATATATAATTCTTTATTCAGTATAGTGATTGTTTTGAATTCTTTGAACTTCTTTTTGAGATTTCAGTTGTGGTAGAATTGTAGGATTACCTTTCTAAGCTTTCCGGATAAAAGCATTACCTTTTCTTTGCTTTCTAGTCAAAAGCAATACAAATTTAAATTCATTATATATCTTAGAAGGTAGCTACCACATTGTAAAATAAGCAGAGAATTGGTTATGAAATACCATTATAACTAGTTCAACTGTTAGTACATTTATTACTTCCGGGGTGTGAGAATATAGAGTTAGGTGACAAATCTATTTACTAACAAATCCTCACCATGGTTTTCCCCTTTTGGGGTTTTCCATGTACATCTGGTGTTATGTGTTGATGTGCATTGTGTTCATATTTCATGTTTATGTTAATGTTGTAATCTCTAAGTTTTAAATTGGTCCAGAAGAATTGAAGGTTGTTTAGATACTGATTCACCCCCCTCTTAGTATCCTGGTGTGTTCAACAATTGGTATCAGAGTTAGGTTACTTAGAAGAAGCTTAACTACTTGAGGAAGGTCTAGGATGGTTCATAATGGATCTCTCAAGATACCTATGTTTGATGGAACAAATTATTCCTTTTGGAAGCTGAGGATGGAAAACTATCTATCTTCTCTAGGGTTTGGTGTATAGCACGTTGTCAAAAAGGGTTACACTGCTCATGCTTCTAAGCCTACTGATGCTGATGAGATTAAGGTGTATGACAACAATGCCAAGGCAAAGAGTGCTATCATGAGTGGGCTAGCTGATTCAAAACTTCTAAAGATAATGAGCTACAAATCTGCTAAGGATGTCTAGGTAAAACTTGAAAGCATTTATGAAGGAGATAGTAAAGTAAAGCAAGCCAAGATGCAAATATTCAAGAGCAAATTTAAGACCTTGAGGATGACAGAAGATGAATACATTGCCATTTATATGCTCTGAGTGGATGAAGTAGTTAATGGCATCATAGGTCTTGGTGGTGAAGTGAAAGAAGATGAAACTGTGAAGAAGGTACTAATAACTCTTCCCAAAACATACAATCATAAGGTATCTGCTATTGAGGAGACTCAAGATTTGGATAAATACATAGTAGATCAATTGTTTGGCTCTCTCATAGCCTTTGAAATGAGAGAATTTGACAAAGGTGCTCCAAAGAAGGAAACAACACTCAAAGCAAGTAAGAAGACAGAAGATGAAGTAGCTAATCAAGATGATGACCTTGATGGGGTAGAAGCAAACTTTGTAAGAACATTAATGAAAGGCACAGGAAAATACAAAGGTAAGTTACCTTTCAAATATTTCAATTGTGGAAAGATTGGTCATGTTTCTTCTAAATATCCATTTAAAGAATCAAAAGGTAATAACAAAAGAGAGAAGCCTAAAAGAATTATGTATTCCATGGAGAACAATTGTTCCTCAGAAGATGAGGATCATGATGATTCAAATGATGAAAAACTTTTCATGGCCTTGACTGTTGATGACAAAAAGGATGATCTTGGAAAATCTGAAGAGTTTGATACCTTGCAAACTGACCAAAACAATGATAAATCAATGGTTTTGTGGACTACCTTTCATGTAAAAGAAGCCAAAGCTTGGGTAATTGACAGTGGTTGCTCTAATCACATGACTGGTGACAAGGAGAAGTTTATTAGCCTTAAGAAGTGAAATGGTGGAGCTATTAAGTTTGGTGGTGATGAGTCAGCACAAATCTGTGGCAAGGGTGCAATAACTATTGATGGGAAGAATAGGATTGAGGATGTCCTCTATGTCAAAGGGCTAAAATATAATCTTCTCAGTGTCAGTCGGATGTGCAATAAAGGATGCAATCTTACCTTTCATGCTAAAGGTTGTGAAATTAGGAAGGCATGATCTAGATAACTAGTTGCAGAAAGTATCAAGTCATATGGAGATATCTATCATCTAAAGGAGGTAAATGGAATAACATGCTTATTGGATCAATCCAGTGAGTGTTGGTTGTGGCACAAGCGAATGGGACACATCAACTTTGATAATATCGTAAAGATCATCTCTACTCATGTGGTAAAAGATATGCTTAAGATAACCAAGCCTGCAAACACATTATGCAAGGAATGTCAAATGGGAAAGCAAACAAAGACAAATTTCAAGAGCAAGGAGTACTCTTCTTCAATGCCATTGGAATTGATTCACACTGACTTATGTGGCACTACAAGAATAAAGAGTCAACAAGGTGAGTGGTATTTCATGTTACTTATTGATGATTATTCTAGAATGAATTGGGTTACTTTCTTAAGAGAAAATTTAGATACCTTTGATAAGTTTAAGCTTTTCAAAGCAATGGTTGAGAATGAAATCGATGATAAGATCAAATGGTTAAGGTCTGATAGAGGAGGTGAGTTTACTTCAAATGAATTTGAAAAGTTTTGTGAAGATCATGGTATTAGGAGACATCTATCAGCTCCTAGGACCCCTCAGCAAAATGGGTAATGGAAAGGAAGAATAGGACTGTGCAAGAGATGGCTAGGGAAATGTTGAAAGACGCAGATTTGCCTAACATATACTGGAAGGAAGTAGTTTGCAATGCTATCTATCTAATTAACAGAGTACAACTAAGGGTTAGTAGCACTAAGACCCCTTATGAGCTATGGCATGGAAGACCTCCCAGCATCAGATACTTCAGGATCTCTGGCAACAAATGCTACATCAGAAGAGATGAATAAGACCTATGAAAATTTGATTCAAGAAGTGATGAAGGGATCTTTCTTGGTTACTCAACCAGAAGCAAGGCCTATAGATGCTACAACAAGAGGTTGGGAAAAATGATTGAAAGAACAAATGTCAAGGTAGATGAAGACTTGTATCAGATCTCACAAGAACCAGATGATTGCGTATATGATATACTTCCATGCATTGAAGAAGAAGAAGAAGAGGAGAAGGAAGAAAAGGAACAAGAATCAGAGCAGATCCCTAAGACTCCAGCAAAGTATGTTCAAAGGAATCATTTACAGATCAGATAATTGGGGATAAGAATGAAGGTATCCAAACCAGGAGAAGGCTTGCAAAAACAAGTGAACAAGTGAACTAGTGTTTACTATCAAAGGTAGAGCCCAAAAATTTTTCTAATGCTAGAAAAGATGATGGATGGTTGAAATCAATGGAAGAAGAATTGAATCAAATAGAGAAGAATCAAACATGGAAATTGGTTCCTAGACCAGCCAATAAGAATGTTATAGGAACAAAGTGGGTGTTCTGAAACAAGATGAATGAATATGGTGAAGTTGTGAGAAACAAAGCAAGGACGGTATGTAAAGGTTATTCACAAGTTGAAGGCATTTATTTTGAGGAAACTTATGCTCCGGTAGCCAGGATGGAGGCAATCAGGATGTTTCTGGTTCTTACTGCTCACAAGAATTACAAAGTTTATCAGATGGATGTCAAGTCAGCATTTTTGAATGGTGATCTAGAGGAAGAGGTCTATATTAAACAACTGGATGGGTTTCATTTGTCAGAAGATCCGGACATGGTGTGTAGACTTAAAAAGGCTTTATATGGTCTCAAGCAAGCACCTAGAGCTTGGTGTGCTAGATTGGATAAGTACTTACTTTAGCAAGGAACCAAGAAAGGTACCATAGATAGTAATCTTTACATTAAGGAAAAGGAAGACATGATTCTAATAGTTGCAATAAATGTTGATGATATCATCTTTGGTGGAGATGATAGTATTTGTAAGCGGTTTGCTGAAGAGATGCAAAAAGAATTTGGAATGTCTATGATTGGTGAGATGTCTTTTTTCCTTAGGCTTCAAATTTATCAGCTAGCTACTGGTATTTTTATTTCTCAGGCTAAGTATGTTAAAGAGATCTTGAAGAGGTTTGGTATGGAGGATTCCAAACCAGTAAGTACTCCTATGGTTACCGGTTGTCACTTGAGTAAGAATGATGAGTCTCCAGATGTTTATAAAACTCTTTATAGATCTATGATTAGAGGATTGTTGTACTTGACTGCTTCTAGACCTGACATTATGCATGCATTATGTGTGGTTGTGATGCAGGAGCATCCTAGGTTGCAGAGAAATCTTGCATCAACCAAAAAATTTTATATTCTTTCTTTTCTTTCATTTTTAGTTCAGTTTAGTCATTTGTAGTTTCAACATTTTGTACCACAATTTTCCGCATCTTCAAATCAGAGCTTGCAGAGTAGGACTTAGCATCTACATAGTGTCATCTACATCATATTCAAATTTCAAGTGATTGGATTTGTTTCCAGAAAGTTATCGCTATCAAAAGATCATTAGTTCTCACATAACAGAGCATCCAGACACTCAGTTGAAGGAGAAGGTTTGTGGAGTACTTCCGTGACTTGTGGAGCCTAATGGAACATTATACATAGCACATATGGATCAGATAGATCTTCCTTGAGGTCCACACCAAGTTCAATCCATTTGTGGAACAATACCAGATGTTGTAGGCTGACCTACTTGTTTCTACATGTTACATCCTCCATTGGAATTTGTAACCTCTTGTGGTCGACACGGAGGATTCTTTGATCTTGAACATGATATATATACATCTCCTAGATGCATTAGGAAGTCAGTTCTTAGTTAGCAGTTTTAGAATATGATTGAGAGTTTAAATTTCCTTCTGGAATGCACTTTAATGCCATATCTTGCATATTTGTTGTAACCCAGAAAGTAGGCATGTGAACCCTTGATTATAGCCTGCATGTTGTAGGCATATGAACATTGTAATTCCTTGATATTTTGAATATATGAATCTTCCATTGCATTCTATGATTGTGTTGTTTCCATTGTGTTTACTCTAGCTACATGGTTTGGATAGTTCATTCTGTGAACCCTCCTACCATGACTACACCAAGTGGTATCAAAGTAAAGTTTTGAATCCTTGGGAAGTGGAGGCATTCCATAAGATCTTGTGGTAAACAGAGCGCTAACCTAAGGCAGTCTACTTGTGTTTGTCAACAGAGCGCCGATTGTGAGGTAGTTGCTACCTTGTACTTAGATCATTGAATTGAGGCAATTGCACTGGATCCTAGGAAGAGATGTCGTCGAGGCGGATGCCTGCTATGGCCAGTGTTGCTTGAAGAATGGAAGAAATGATTCAAATGATGAGGACAATAAAGGTTAGATTGGATGCTATAGAAGAAGATAGAAGAGGAGGACTAAATCCTAGACATGATGCTGAAAGTGATGATGAAGAATTTCAATATGCTGACCAAAATAAAGAAGCCCTAGAAGAAGAATAATCTAATTAGGTGAGGATGTTGAAAGCTATTTCTAAGATTAGTAAGAGACCTGGAGTGGAAGTACCAAATTATACTAGAAATTTGAATCCAGAGGAATTGATTGATTGGATAAACAACTTTGAAGAATACTTTGACTATGAAGAAATTGAAGATCTGAAGAGAGTAAGATTTGCAAAAACTAAGTTGAAGAGACATGTTGCTATTTGGTGGAAAGAAGTTCAGTTGGATAGGAATAGGAGAGGGAAAAAGAAGATCATAAAGTGGGACAGAATGGTGACAAAGTTGAAAAATTAGTTCATACCTGCTAACTATGAGTTGGAATTGTTGAACATATTACAAAACATAAGGCAAAAGGAGAAATCAGTGGAGTACACTGAAGAATTTCATAAGATGATCATAAGGACTGGACATAGTGAAGAAAGCAAGGAGAGCTTGGCAAGATACATAAATGGATTGAGGATGAATATTCAAGAAGAACTTAGTTTGGTGAGAATGCCAACAATAGAGGAAGCATATCAGTTTGCATTGAAAGTTGAAGACAAGTTGAATAAGAAGCATAAGCAAAGGCAAAGAGGTAGAGGACGTAAATTTCAAAGAGGTAGAACATATTCCAAAGGAGAAATACCTTATGCGGAGCAAAACAAAGAAGTAGCCCTTGTCGGAAGGATGAAAAGGACAATATTTCATACTACAGAGGGAGAGATGACAGAAGTTTCTACCGCAATAGTAGAGGGAATCATAATTCTTACCACAATGAAGGATACAGGAGAGATGAAAGAGGGTTTGATAAGAGATCATTCAAAGGAACTTTTTTTAAGTGTGGAGGTGAAGGACATGAAGCATTTAAATGTTATCAGGGAAGTACAAGCAAGAGGACAGAGAACAATGCAAGAGTAGCTTATGCGGAGGAAGAACCTGTTGGATCACCTAGTTTAGTGGGAAAACCAGAGAAAGGAGAATCATTAGTCATGAGGAGAGCACTATTTCAAGTAAAGACAACTGAGGAACCAGTGCAAAGGAAAAGTTTGTTTCAGATAAGATGCAAATTAGGAGATAAATGTTGTAAAGTGATCATTGATAGTGGGAGTACTGATAATTTGGTTTCAGAGGAGATGGTGACTAAGCTAAACCTAGAGAGATTGAAACACCTTAAGCCCTACAAGATAGAATGGATTCAAGATGAACATAAGGTACTGGTGAGTGAACAATGTTTGGTGAAATTTCATATAGGATCTTATAATGATAAAGTATTGTGTGATATTATGCCAATGGATGTATGTCATATATTGTTGGGTAGACCATGGCAATATGATAGAAAAGCTATACATGATGGAAGAAAGAATACTTATACTATAACCTCGAATGGAAAGAAATGTATCTTGATACCTTTGGAAGATGAACCTAAAAGTGAAGTATGTGGGAATGATGTAATCTGTTTGGTTGATGGAAGGAAATTTCTAGATGGATTGAGACATGAGAATATGTGTTTTGCTTTGATTCCAAAGAAGTGCGGAGACCTAAGTGTAGAGACTGTTACCGAAAAATAAGAAGAACCACCGCTAGAGGAGATATCTGAATTGTTGACAGAGTATGAAGACATCATATCAGATAATGTACATTAAGAATTGCCACCAATCCGAAGTATCAGTTATCATATGGACCTTATACCAAGAGCTAGTTTTCCTAACAAAATAGGAACTGAATGACACGAGCAAAGAATGCGGAGCTGAATAGATAGGTACAGGAGCTGTTGAGGAAAGGATTGATCAGAGTAAGTTTAAGCCCATGTGTGGTACTTGCAGTACTAGCATCGAAGAAAGATGGAGAATGGAGGATATGTACAGACTCTAGAACAATCAACAAGATCACAGTTAAGTATAAATTTCCATTGCCAAGGATGGATGACATCATGGACTGTTTGAGTGGAACCAAGTATTTCACAAAGATAGACTTGAAGAGTGGATACCATCAGATCAGGATCAGAGAAGGAGATGAGTGGAAAACTGCATTCAAGACAAATGAAGGATTGTATGAATGGTTAGTGATGCCTTTTGGATTGACTAGTGCACCAAGTATACAATAACAAACTTACCCAAGAATTTCTTCAACATCAAGAAATGTAGTTTCATTAAGGAAGAATTGGTATATTTGGGATTTGTGAATTCTACGGAGGGATTGAAGATGGACCCTGAGAAAGTTAGAACAATTATTGAGTGGCCAACACCTGTGAATATTGGAGAGGTAAGATCATTTCATGGATTAGCAAGTTTCTACTGGAAGTTCATCAAAAACTTTAGTCCAATATGCACACAAATGACAGAGACAATGATGGGTGATAGAAAGGATTTTAAGTGGACATCATTAGCAAATAAGAGTTTTGAACTATTGAAGCAGAAAGTGACAGAGCAACTAGTGTTAGCATTACCAGATTTCAACAAAGTATTTCAAGTAGATTATGATGCTAGTGGGAGTACAATAGGAGCAGCATTGAGTCAAGAAGGGAGACTAGTAGAATATTTCAATGAGACGTTGAATGATGCAAGGAGAAGATATTCAATTTATGATCAAGAGTTCTGTGCCATAATTCAAGCCTTGAAGAAGTGGAGACATTATTTGTTACCTAAGGAATTTGTGTTGTACATTGATCATCAAGTTTTGCAATATTTGAACAGTCAAGGAAAGTTGAATTAGAAACATATGAGATGGGTAGAGTTCATGCAGAGTTACACATTTGTATTGAAGCATAGGAATGGGAAATCAAACAAAGTTGCAGATGCATTGAGTAGAAGAAGGAATTTGCTGACAGAGATGAGAGCAGAAGTATTAGGATTTGAAGAATTGAAGCATATGTGTGATCTATGAAGTCAAAATCAAAGCTAAAAACACAAATCAAATGCAAAAAATAAATGATATACCTTCACATGTGACCCAAAAATCCAAGATAGGGTGGAAAGAGTTGCACCCAAACTCCTTAGATTTACCCAAGTAGATGAAGAATGTGGATTGCTCTTTAGATTCAACACAATAGGATGAGAGATTTTAGATTTAGATGGAGATTGAGATGGGGATGAGGAATGATTTTGGCATTATGATGTTGGGATAAGAAGATTTTGGCATAGTAAGGATGCAAGAAGAAGTCGTTGTAAATGGCTTGGGTGAGGGTTTCATTTATAGATTTTTGAAAAGAGGATGGAGGGTGAGGATCAAAAGTTGAGATCAAGGGCTAGAAATGATTGAGAGTTAGGGTTAGGATTGAAGTCATAGCCTTGTGACAAGTGTCACAAGAGGAGTGGATGAGAGAGATCAATGGTTGAGGTTTAGTCAATGGGATTGGAGGGCTCTTATTATTTGTGAATTAAAAATTCACATGGGGAAAGGTGTTGAGGATAAAAATGAATTAAAAATTTATTTTTGGGAAGAGTGGATATGACAAGTGAATTAAAAATTCAACTCATGGGGGAGTGTGAATTAAAAATTCACTTTATGTGGAGATGTGAAGGTTGAAGGACACATGTACACTTACATGTGTAAGAGGGTGATAAATGAGTTGTAAGGGAGATTTGACCATTTGAATAAAAAATTTATTTTTATTCAAAGGTGTGTTGGAGGATGGGTAAGAAAGGTTAATTAAGTGTTTAACTTAATTAATTTAGGTCTAGGGGATAGGTAAACTAGGGTAGCTAATTAAATAATTGGTATTTAATTAACTAGGATAGGGATAGGTTGATTAATAGGGTAGATTAATTAGACAAGCATGATTTATCTAATTAATAGGGATTAGGGAGATGGACAAATTAGCTAAATAAATATTAGGAATATTTATTTAATCAATGAGGATATAGTTATAAGGTATAGTGATAAATTAAGTGAATTAATTGATCAGAAAGGATAGATGATAGATGGTTAGGGATAAATTAATTAAATAAAATAAACTTATTTAATTAATAGGAGGGATAATTGGTGTAGAGATACAGAAAATTGGTTTGCGGAGCAAATCAATTTTAGGTGTCTACATTTGCCCCTCTTTTAAATGGTGTTGCAGCTAAGTAATATTATTTCAAAGAAGTTAAAATATAGAATTGGATTGGATAAAAAAGATTTTGGCTTAGAAGAAGAGGGTAAGGTTTAGGGATGATTGGTAAGGGGGATGCCCCCTCGAGAGGATATGTGGGTTGTAAGAACACGGTTGTGCTCTTGAAATGGATGGAACAGATTGGTAGAAGTGGTTGGAAGATAAGGGGTGAGATGAAATAATGATGATGGATTGATGATTAGATGATAGATGGATTGGAAAATGGATGATCATTGTGTTGAACATGATTTAGAGCAATCCTAGGTTTGATATAGCAAAGTGGATATTTTCACCGAGGTATAGAAGACCAGGGTGATGATGTGTATCCAACATTTGCATGGACCAGACACGCAGACAAAGGGACGATCCCATGCATGCCCAAGATAGTACAACCTTATCTAGATGAGGGAAGGGGACTCATAGCATAAGTCCTTAATACACAAAAGGTATGATGAACCTTAGATGCACAAGGAGATCAATATGCTAGAACCGACCCTATGATCCACAAGATATGAATACTAGCTTGGAGAAATGAGACCAACCCACAAGCACAGCATACAAAGCAAGACTATGCCCCATTCTAGATGTTTTAACCACATACCATGATATAGTGAGATCAAGGTGGCTTTGATGTGATCTTCGAATAGGACAAAAGATAAAAATAAAAACCAAACAAATAGCCATTGTATCTCTTACCAAGATGGATGATGATTGATGGATTTTGCCTATCGTAGGAATGATATATCCTAAGGCAGAGATCGATGGATGATGTTGTAGGATTGGCACAAGATATGATAGTTACAAGTTGTGGTTGATGTTGATTTCATAGCCGATGATTTTGATAAGGGATGATTGTTTTGATGGGTAATGCGATGCTTGAGAATATTGTGTTTGGATCTAACGTAAGCTCAGTAGGTAGGGACCATCCAAGCTGGTTGGATGGGTGCATCTTATGTACCTAAGTACTGGAAACTTCATGCGTATTCCAGACTACCTACATACCCTGTATCCATGGGATCAAGGCACATTAAGATGCGGGTGGTGATGATATGTAGTTCTGGTTTGTGATGATGATGTGGGAATGGTTCGAGATGGATGTGATGATGATGAGATGTTGATGGAACGACGTTGATTTTGGGATGGATATTTTTGGGATTTTATGGACTTTTTTTTTTTTTTTGGATTTTTGCAATTTTGAAGGTTTTGGATGGGGTATGGTTTTATTATGAGATGGTTGCATTTTTGTTTGGATAGCCTTTGCGCTAGATACCAATGACAAGGGAACACCAAGTTGATGGGGTTGGATAGGGGGATTGGCGATGAAAGGATAATGGATGGGATATTTTTGATAGATAGATAGATACATGCGGATAAGGGATAGGATGGGGGATAAAGGATTGGGTAGGGATACATGATAGATGGATGGGGGGTTTTAGGATTTTCTCCAAGGGCTAAGTTGCAAGGAATCATATGCCCCAATGCCTAGAATTTTGCATGATGGGTTCACATTTGAATGGATGGACTTTGTTGTAGATGGATGGAGGATATGCTTGGAAAGGGAGTATGCCGAGAGGTGTCCAAAGCATGTTGTTGATATTTTGCCCCTTGTCTTTATCAAGATATAAGGAGGAAGATATAGTATATGGGATGGATGGGAAATGATAGGATAGATAGGGGATGGTGGATAGGAATATGATGGTATAAGGATAAGATAGTGGATAAGATGTGCAAGGGATATTATGGATGTGGATGCAGGGTATGATTTTGCCCCCAAGTGTAGGGATCCAAAATGGATGGAGAAGGGGTTACATATGATGCCCACAAGGGGTTTTCATCATGGTACTTGCCCAAGGCGCCATGAGGAGTGGTTTTCACCATTGGACAGATTTTTTCTCTTTACTATTTTCTTAATTTTTTAATTTTTTTGATGGAATGGGGACTCTAGATACTATTTCCATAGCAAGGTGAAGATGGTTCCATGTTGGATAGTATTATGGATGACGATTGCATGGATGGTGGATAGTGGATTATGCAAAAGCATGGACCATAGGGATGTGATGGGGGAGATATGTAGGATAGTGGATGAAAGATGAAGAGATGGAGGTATGGGGGAATGCCATGTGGTGGAGGGGAACCAAGACCAATGGGTACACACACTCTGATGTATTTGGAAGCTTGTATTTTGGATGTGGAGTTGGGAGTAATGGGGATCAGGATAAGGGATTTTTGGATGGCCAATTTGGGGTTTTAGGTATCCAAATGGACTTAGGAGTTATGGGATTTTTAGATGGGGAGCAAGATGTTTGGGATTTTGGGATAGATTGGGAGGTGGATGCCTCATTAGAGTTTGGTGCTTTTTGTTTAGGGACCCACACCATTTTTGTTTTTACTTTTTCTTGTGATGGTGTGGGCTTTGGTAACCTTTTGGATTTTTTAGTTTGCTTGGAAGGGATAAAATCTTTAAGCTTTTGTACTTTGTGAGTCAAGGCATTCAAATTATTACTTTTGAATCCCATGGATTTGGAGGAAGCTTCATGCTTAAATGATGTGTGCTTTTGTTGGTCTTGATTGGGGATTTTAGGGGATTTATGGGTGGAGGGGTAAAAAGTGAATTTATGGATAAATGAATGAGCGGATTTGAGGATAGGGATGTTTGGGAGGATGGGAGGATAAGAGGATTTGTGGATAGGGATTTTTGGAGTTGGTAGGATAGGAGGTAAAGTGGATTTAATAGGAATATTTGGAGTTGGAAGTAGTGGAGGTAAATTTGATGGAGGAAAATGGATGGTCACATGCTTTTGCAAATGATATGATGATGGAGGAGGGATGGTGACATGCTTTGGGGGTGCGATGAGATGCACCATGTTTGGGATTGGATGAATGGATTTAGGAAGGTGTGTGGGTGGTACCAACATGTTTAGATTATTTTTCTTGGGGTGTATAGCCAAGGCCATGTGAGGATGGATGGAATGTGGTGTGGATGGGCTCTAAGATGCCTTATTCATGAAGGCCTAAGCCTTTTCCTTGATAGTTCATATGTTGGAGCATGCGACATGCAATGGGATGTTTGGTGCTTTGGAAAAAAGACGCGAGTCCATTATTTGTTAGAGAAGGATAGATGGTGGATGGAAGTTATTCACCTCCTACGAGGGAGTCACCGCGGATGAAGGTGCTTTGTCCAAGTGAATAGGAGGATGGATTTGGGATTAGATTGGTAGATGGAGGTAAAGGATTCATGGGGGATGGTAAAGGGGTGGTAGAAGATGGTGTGAGATCAGTAAGTTGATCGATAGATGGGAGGGGATCAGGGATGGGATTAGATGGGATGGTTAGATCTTGATTAGGAGAAGGAGATGATGTTTCAACATGCTTTAGATTTGATTCTTAACATAGCTCATGTGCTTGGATAGAAGTGGGAGTGACTTGGATAGATGTGGCGGGTGCTTGGATAGATGTGATAGGTGTTTGGATGGATGTGATAGGTGCTTGACTTATGGGTTCTTGAACATGGCTGCATGATGGTTCTTGAGTTATGATAGGAGATTCTCCAAGAGGTTTGGTGGGTGTTGGATTGCATGAGGTTGTTTGATTCCTTGCTAATAGCTAATGGATGGTATCCTTCATGAGTGTATGGGTTGAAGACCAATGTAATGGATGGATAATGATGGTGGATGGTGTAGGATTAGGATTGGGATTGGATAGGTGGGTGATAGGATTAGGTAATGATGGTTCTTGGATGGTTTCAAGGATAGGTGTGGGACTAGATGGTGGTGTTGGAGGGGTGGAGGATTTGGGGGATTCCATTGCTTTGCTTGGTGATGTTCTTTAGAGGAAATCCCACAAGGATTCTTTGGATGTCGTGGGCTTAGGATTTGGAAGATTTGATGGTGGATTAGAAGGTGTATGTGTGATAGGGGTTGGTGGATTGGGAGATACATAAGGTGATGGATTAAGGTTGGAGGGATATTGTGATGGGAGGATTGGAGGATGGGGATTAGGGGATGGGGGATTTGCATGGAGGAATGGTTGTTGATATAAGCTTTGGATTTCAAATATAAGGTGCACTAGATTGGTGTTCCCTTGATCAAAGTTAACATGACAAAGGTAAGGGGATGAATAAGTTAGAGGTATTGATTGGTTGGATATGTATGATGGCATGGATGTATGAGGGGATGAAGATTGGTATGATGTTAGCGGGGATGAAAGATAGGGTGTTTGTTGGTATGATGGAGGTTGGTATGAGGTTGATGGTGTGGATATGTAAGATGTAGGTTGGTATGATGGAGGTTGATATGATGTGGATGGGGATGAAATGTAGGGTATTTTTTGGGTAGGGGCTTGGGATTCTCCAATGATGAGGTGTGCTAAGCATATATCCCTAATGTCATTTTTACATTTTTCCTTAGCATTAAGATCCATGTTCTCATAGATTTTTCTAAGTCTATAATTGTTGCATTGCTACATAAGGATCCATTTTGTTGGGGAGGTATGGGATGATGGAAGATGATGGATGATTTGTGATGTTGGGGATCAAATTTCAAGACCTTAGGGTGATTAAATTTGCTTCAAAGGATGGATGATTCTCTATACTTAAGGTGGACTAATGACACTTAAGTAATAGAATTGATTGGGTTGATTTGATTAGATGACTAATTAAGGTCTTGATTTTTTATTGGGTTGATTTGGATTTGGAGTTTGATAGTGATGTTGGGGGACTTGGATGTTGATTGGGATTGATGTTGATTTTGGATTGGATTTGGAATATGGTTTGGAAGATTATGGATTAATGTTGGTTGGATTTTAGATTTGATTTGGATGAGATGGGATTAGAATGATGTTGATGAATTGGATTAAGGATGATGAGGGTGATTAGAATAAGATTGAATTGAATGATTTAGATGATGATGTGGATAAGATAGGTGGTTAGGATGACTAGAATAGATGGGTGATTGGATTAATATGAAGTGGATAAGAATGATTAGGATGATGAAGATAGATTATGACTAGAGAGGAAGTGGATTAGAATTTGATCAAGCTCAAATAAAGGGATTAGATAAGCTCAACTTATGGGGTTTGATAAATAGGGAGATGGTTTAGTGGTGTTGGGAGGAAAACCCAGCCCGACGTGAGGGGGGATGTAGGGGGCCGGACGCAACCCCCCGCTAACAGGGGTTTGGGGGCATAGCCCCCAATTAGAAATTTTTAAAAAAATGGGCTTATAAAATTGATGTTTTTATGGGAAAATTTGATTTTTGAACATGGATGAAGAAGGCACTAAAATAGATGGAAATGGCACTAAAAGACTATGAATGGTTGGAATGATAGATGAATTTGATTTTTCTTGGCAAGTAGACAAACAAACAAGCAAGAAAACACAATGGCCAAAGGTTTTGTTTATGAAAAATGTGAAAGATTTATCAAGCATGCACAACCCAAGGCAAGGCAAGGACAATACTTGTTGAACAAGTAGAGGGATTTTAGCTTATAAAACAATGGTTCGTAGTGGAGGTACATCCGGGGGATTGACACCTTACGAGCATCCGATAAACCACTTAAGGTTTTGACTAGCTCTACTAGGAGTTTAATATACCTCAAGGGTACTACTTCCTTTCAAGCTAGCACCGAATGGTAAGTGTCCATACTGATTAGACTTGGCTTTTGCCTTATCCTTAATTTACATATAGCAGACCAGATGAAAGTACCACTTGGGGACGCCAATGAGTTCTCCGAACGGATGTGTCTCAAGGGCATGCCCACATCCTAAAAAGAAAAATAGAATAGAACCATTTCTCTTCACCCAAGATCCTTTTGAAGGCAAGGGGAGATGATAATTTGATTCTACCTTATGGGATAACACAAACGTGCAAGTGCACAAGACACGGCAAATAAAAGCTAATGTTCGTTTTAAGCCTAAATAAAAAATGTGCCTAAAGTTGTTTGTTGAAAGAAATGATTAATTTTAGTTGCACCAAAATCAAATGTTCTTTACACTAAGGCACACAAAGATTCTTTTGAGGTGCGCCAAGATAAAGTGTTTGATTGTAGATTGTTTGCAAGCAAGATTGATTTTATGCACCAAATTTAAGTGTTTTCTAAGCTAAGCACACAAAGGTTCTTTTTAGTGCACCAAAAGAAGATGTGACTAATCTACTGAACCCTTGCAAAAGATGTTAGTAGTTTCAAGATGATAGTCTTGGATGATCTGAAATACCCTACAGAATAAAGACCCAACCCTACATATATCCCTAAGCTAGTACAAAAAATAGCATCAATCCAGAGGCAAGATAGCGCTAATATAGAAGATAGTGCTAATATACAAGATAGTGCCAATACAAAGGCAAGATAGTGTCAATATGAAAGATAGCACCCATACAGATACGAGATAGCACCAATATAAAAGATAGCGCCATTATACAAGATAGCGCCAATATACAATATAGCGCCAATATAAAAGATAGCGACAATACACATACAAGATAGCGCCAAACTGTGTTTTTGCCTTAGTTTATCTTCTGCAGCGAGAAAGATAGCACTGAACTGGGTGTGTTTAGTGCCAAAACGATGCAGAGATGGTCAAGGGTCTAATTTTAGGAAAAATTTGACAGTCTCCCCCTATCCCTGTATAAAATCCTATAAAATAGAGAGCAAAAGACACAAAAGATGCTGAAAAGGTGAAAGAACACAAAATATGTGAGTCCAAATGATCAAGCAATGTCATGGTAAGAAGGCGCAACCACAATCTGAAAATAGCGCCAAAATGCGAGTAAAATGGTGCCACTGTGCAGAGAGATAGCGCTAATCTTCAAAAAATACGTCTTAAATAACAAAAAAATTCACAAGATTGTTAGATTAGGACCTTGTGGGTCCCACTGGGCGTGCCAATGTGATCTATGAAGTTAAAATAAAAGCTAAAAACATAAATCAAATGCAAAAAATAAATGATATACCTTCACATGTGACCCACAAATCCAAGATAGGGTGGAAGGAGTTGCACCCAAAGTCCTTAGATTTACCCAAGTAGATAAAGAATGTGGATTGCTCTTTGAGATTCAACACAATAGGATGAAAGATTTTGGATTTAGATGGGGATGAGGAATGATTTTGGCATTATGATGTTGAGATAAGAAGATTTTGGAGAGATTTTGGCATAGTAAGGATGTAAGAAGAAGTTGTTGTAAATGGCTTGGGTCAGGGTTTCATTTATAGATTTTTGAAAAGAGGATGGAGGGTAAGGATCAAAAGTTGAGATCAAGGGCTAGAAATGATTGAGATTTAGGGTTAGGATTGAAGTCATAGCCTAAGAGGAGTGGATGAGAGAGATCAATGGTTGAGGTTTAGTCAATGGGACAAGAGGGCTCTTATTATTTGTGAATTAAAAATTCACATGGGGAAAGGTGTTGAATATAAAAATGAATTAAAAATTCATTTTTGGGAATAGTGGATATGACAAGTGAATTAAAAATTCAACTCATGGGGGAGTGTGAATTAAAAATTTACTTTTATGTGGAGATGTGAAGGTTGAAGGACACATGTACACTTACATGTGTAAGAGGGTGATAAATGAGTTGTAAGGGAGATTTGACCCTTTGAATAAAAAATTGATTTTTATTCAAAGGTGTGTGGGAGGATGGGCTAATAAAGATTAATTAAGTGTTTAGCTTAATTAATTTAGGTCTAGGGGATAGGTAAACTAGGGTAGCTAATTAAATAATTGATATTTAATTAACTAGGATAGGGATAGGTTGATTAATATGGAAGATTAATTAGACAAGCATTATTTATCTAATTAATAGGGATTAGGGAGATGGACAAATTAGCTAAATAAATATTAGGAATATTTATTTAATCAATGAAGATATAGTTATAAGGTATAGTGATAAATTAAGTGAATTAATTGATCAGAAAGGATAGATGATAGATGGTTAGGGATAAATTAATTAAATAAAATGAATTTATTTAATTAATAGGAGGGATAATTGGTGTAGAGATATGGGAAATTGGTTTGCGGAGCAAGTCAATTTTAGGTGTCTACAATATGTATAAAGAAGATCTTGATTTTGTAGAACCATGGAAAACATGTAAGGAACCTATTGTGACAGCCAGGAGTAAGTGGTTAGTGTAGACACCTAAAAATGTCTTTTACCATCAAACCAACTTCCGACATCCCTAAACACACCAATTTTCCTTCTAACCAATTAATTAATTTTTTATTTAATTAATTATCCCTCCATTTCCTAAATTCACATCATTTTATCCCCAAAATTGAATTAATTTCATTAATTCAATAGTCCAAACCTTAGCCAATTGATTTAATAAATATACAATATTTATTTAATCAATTTCTCCCTTTTCACTAAATCCAATTAATTAGCTAAACCATGTTTAACTAATTGATTCAGCCTATTAATTGACCTATTCCTACTCTAGGTAATTAAATAGCTATTATTTAATTTGCCTACACTAGCCTACCTCATCCTAGCCCTAAGATTAATTAAATAAACCTATGTTTAATTAATCCTAACCCCTCATTTGGGTGGTCAAACCTAGTTTAACACCCTTCCCCACATCCTCCAAATAAAAAATTGAAATAAATCCACATAGGTCAATTTTTTATTTAAAAACATCCCACATCACAATTAATTCTCCTTACACCCCCTTACCTCACCCATACTCATTTATTTCCACTTATCCCCAAATGAATTTTTAATTCATTTTACATTCCCCCATATGAATCTTTAATTCAAAAATAATCCTTCACACCCATGCTCATTTAATTACCCCTTTTTCCCAAAATGAATAAAAGATTTACTTTTATTCCTAGCCCTCCATTCCTCCAAGATCAAATCTAGGCCCTTCACATCACTTTTATCCTCCACCATTGATCTTCCAAATCAATCTCCACTCTTCGATCAAAATCACTCCAACATCTCTATAAATACAACATCTCTTAACCCATTTTGGGATCCAAGTCTTAAGTAATGTTACCATGTCCAAATGTCTATTGAGCTAGAATTGTGAGTTGCATAATTAGGATAGCATTTCACATTTGAATCACTTATCTAGGGATTATCATGTCTTAGGAGCTCTTGGGTGCAAGCTTCCTCTTCCCTTGATGAGATTGGGTTTTCATGTGAAGGTATAACTTTGTGTGTTTATGCATTTAGTTAGTGTTTCAACTCATTTTGATTTCCTAATCTACATTAGCACACCCGGTGGGACCCACAAGGTCTGATTTTAATTAATTTTTGTGAGTTTTGGTGTGAGATACATGTTTTTGCAGGTTTGGCACTATCTTACCTGTGCAGCGGCACTATATCTGGCTTCTTTTAGCGCTATTCTCTGTTTTAGCACTATTTTGCGTAGCAATTTTCTTTCTTGAAACTCACTCATAAGTCTGTTTGTCTAGGCTCTTTCTGCTGCTTGTTCCTATTTAGTTGCTCTCTGTTTTTGCAGAAATCTTCAAAAAGGAGGAAATTATGCCAAAATTTTCATAAAATCTAAGCATGCATTTTGGCTTCTATTTTGTCCTATTTTTCACTTGTCAAGACTAACAATGCTAACAGGACTTCTTCTATGTGTAGCCTAACCTCTGTTTCCACTTGAAAAACCTCTATTTTGCAGGACGGACACACTGAGACTCGTATCGATGCTATCGGTGCCCAGATTGGTGCTATCTACAGCTGTGACCAGACCGCTTGACAACTTGCACAGTGGTGCCTTATTAAACCCATTTTAGCGCTATTACCTGAATTAGCGCTTTCTGTATATTTTATTACCACTATGTATTTTATTAGTGCCTTCTGTATAATTTTGTAGCGCAAACTGTTATTTTGGTGCCTTCTGGGTTTGATATTAGCGCTATCTGATAAATTGGTGCTATCTGTATAAGGTGTCAAGTTTCCAGTTTATTTTCTGTCAGTGTTGCCATTTGCTGTCTGCAGTGGCACCATTTGATCTCTATATTAGTGCTATTTTTTGAGACTAACTTTTGTTCTCTATGCAGGGACTGACAATTTGTTTGCAAGTCCAACATCATCTCGAAGATACTAACAAGTTTTTACAGGGTTCTTTCATCTTTGTTTAAAACACTTGAATTGGAAACTTAAAACAAACCTTTGCATGCTAGTTTACACAACATTTTGATTTGGTGCAATAAAATTGAACAAACAAACAAACAAACAAATCTTTGTGTGTGTGTGTGTCAAACATTTGAATTTGGTGTTCTAAAATTCATAAATTGTGTGCCAACAACTATCAAAACACTTCAATTTTAGGCTTTAAAAAGAACCACAAATTGTATCAATCAAATCATTAGATTTAAAAAGAACAACAATCTGCATTATTCACTCATATAATCAAGAAAACCAATTTAAATTGTATGAAGTGTTTTCGTGGATTGTGTTGGTAGTGTGAAAAGTGTATGCTCTTCCCTCGCACCATTTGGTGACCTTGGGAATCAAAAGCTTCTTACAAAACTTGTATTAATCACCCCCAACATAATCTAAAGAATTAAAATGAACCATGTTTAGTGTGATGCAATCATAAAGAATACATATGCTCTCCCCTCGCATCTTTGTATGAACTTGGGGATCAAAAGAATTTTTGTGATTGTGTTTCTTTTGTTAATCCTTAGAGGGCCTGCCACCCTGCTTCGAAAGGTGGGAACGACCCAAGTGGCAACAAGCTAAAGCCAAGTTTTTTCAAGCTGCTATATAAAATAAGGTGTTTGGGATGAAAGTCATAAGCAACAGGTGTTGTTGTGTTATACCGATAGCCAACCTCCCCCAAAACCCTCCAAGATGTAACCCTTGGAGGCTAGGAGACTCCATAACAGAGAGTAGCGCTATCGCATGTATAACCACCTGAATGAAAACACTTACTACGAACCTTTGTTTAGCAAGCCAAAATCCTTCTATTTGTTGACGCAGAAGGGAAACCTTTGAAGCAACCCTGATTCATGCGGTTCTTAGCCAAGGTAGTAGGGACAATCCAAAGGTTTGGTGAGGGACAAGCCTTATAGGAAACCCAGATCTTGGTATGCGTGAGAAGTGTGTGCAATTGTAAGGAGGAGCTGGTGCTACCAAGATCCTGGAGCTACCCGCTTTGAATAGGCACAGCTAGGGGATTCAACAAATATTGTCATATCTTCACCTTAGGTTGTGCAAAGTGCTTGTTTAACAAAATCACACATCATTTCACAAACAAAAATCTTGGTTATTGTGCGTTCATGTGCTTAATTGTGTGTTAATGTGCTTAAATTGTTTTCAAACAACCTGCCAAGAGACATTGAAAACCATTTGATCAAATCTCAATCAAAACAAATCCAAATTTGCCATCAAAATCTATCTTTTTCAGGACCTCGACCAACACTGCCCTGTATCAACACCATCTCTGTCTGATTTTGGTGCCATTTCACCTGTGGATTAGCACTATTTTCAAATTGACTTTCCTGAGACTACGACCTATTAAGTTGTGATCTTCACCGTCTACTCTGCCATAATCCATATTCACTTTCCAAAAATCTGACAAACTTCCATCCATTTTTCCTCAAAATTTTCTAAATCATACCTTCATTTTGACCTTAGAGAATCAATCACTATCATTATTGGACCCTCTGCTATATCAAACCCACTCAAATTCATATCCAATCATCTTTATTGATCTTTGCATACCTTTTGGACAAAACAAATCCTTATCACAAGAAAATCATTCCAAAAAATCCAAAAACCTACCCAAAATCTTCCAAATCAAAACACCCATCAAAAAATCATCATCAACTAAAAACTCGTCATCCCTTTGAGTTAAAGCTAGATCTAGATTTTATCCTTTACATCATATCTTGCTTGGAGAGTCAATAGTCTACCTTCCAAGTGAAACAATCATCCTTCTTTGCGTAAGGTCATTAGTCTACCCCAAACAAAGAAAAACATCCATTTGTGCGACACAAATCTAGATCTTACCTAACCTCAATTTGTTGACCATCAAATCCTTTTGGACAAACATCATCCATATCAAACATCAAAACCAAACATCAACAATCTTTTCAAAACAAACATCACCCATCATCTATCTTTTGGTCCAAATTTGTGCAAAATAAATCACGATACCATTCTTATCATCCCTAGAAACCTATCGATCTTTCATCACACTACAATCACCCCTTCATCTTCTTCACGACTCCATCTCACTACCACATTCATCTTTGGGTCCAATAATTTAATCCAAATTCTCTAAGGTCTCTATCCCCTTTCACTCCACCTTGTAAAACAAATCCATCCACTTGCATGCCCATAACTAGATCACAACACAAGAAAAACCAAGCAATGGCAGAACAATATCAAGACATAGGAATGTCTAATACCAATGATCACAACATACCAATCAACCAAACATACAACCCACCCACGTTCTTTCACATCCCCACATATAATCCCAATGAAAATCCCTTCCATTTCTTGCAACAACCACCTACACCACTGTTGGTAGGTGGCGACTGATTAAGAAAGTACTGTACACTAGCCATGTATCCTTGCCAGGGTTCAGGGGCGGTAGCCCCCAAGAAATGGGGGTTCGGGGGCGGTAGCCCCCGAGAAAAAATTTTTTAGGGCCGACTTAAAAAATCCTATTTTTTATGACGACATAAGAAAACCCTAATTTTTTGTAACCGACAAAAAGGCTTGATAAAAAGCGGCCAAGGGTTAGGGTTTGAGTATTGTATTGTAGCATTTGCAGCGGTATTGAGTTGCAGGGATTGCTGATTGTAATCGGTTTGATTTACTGGATAATAATATTGGACTCTTTGTTTGGTGGATGTAGCCCGAGTTTGGGTGAACCACGTTAAATCTTGTCTCTCGCTGTTATTAATTCTGTGTATTTCCATTTCTCTGTTTAATCTTTATTTGCATTTAATTGATATCTTCTGCCAACTAACCCTAACAAGTGGTATCAGAGCGGGTTGTGTTCGATTATCGTCTGCAATAAAGTCTCACGGTTGAGTGGGAGCAATGGCGGACGAGGGTAAAATGAAGGTTGATAAATTCAATGGGCAGAACTATCAGTTATGGAAGATGCAGATGGAAGATTACCTCTATCAAAAGCATTTATGGAGGCCGTTGGAAGGAGTAGCCAAGAAACCGGCAACAATGTCTGATGAGGATTGGAATCTTCTTGACAGAAAGGCACTAGGAACCATTCGGTTGTGCCTGGCACTGTCGGTGGCATTCAATATAACGAAAGCGAAGACAACAGATGGTCTGATGAAAGCTTTGGCTAAATTGTATGAAAAACCCTCAGCCTCAAATAAAGTATTTCTCATGAAGCAGTTGTTTAATTTGAAAATGGTTGAAGGTGGATCTGTGACAGGTCATTTAAATGAATTTAATACGATTGTCAGTCAATTGACTTCTGTAAATGTAAAATTTGATGAAGAAGTTAGAGCTCTCTTGATATTATGTTCATTGCCTGAAAGCTGGGATAGTTTGCTAATGGCAGTTAGTAACTCTGTTTCTGGTTCAAATACCCTAAAATTTGATGATGTTGTTGGTGTTATTCTGAGTGAGGAAATTCATAAGAAAAGCTCAGGTGGATCCAAATCAGGCAGTGTTTTGAATGCAGAAAGCAGGGGTAGATCAAAGGAGAGAGGAAAAGGTTCTGGAGGTCATGGGAAGTCACGAGGAAAATCAAAGGACAAAAGATCCCAAACCAGAGGACAAAAGGATTGCTGGTACTGTGGAAAACCAGGTCATCTGAAGAAAGATTGCTGGTCTCAGAAAAATAAAGGAGACAAACAAGAAGGCAATAAGGAAGCAAATGTGGTAAGCAATAAGTCTGAAGATGATGCTTTGATTCTTTCCCTAGATAATGTTGATGATTCATGGGTTTTAGATTCACGGGCCTCATTTCATGCTACGCCCCATAGAAGTTATTTCCTCGATTATGTCCAAGGGGATTTTAGGCTGGTTTATTTGGGAGATAATGAACCCTGTCAGATTGTTGGAAAGGGAAGAATCAAGATTAAGTTGCAGAATGGGAATCATTAGCTACTACAAGAGGTGAGGCATGTTCCAAGGCTTAGTAGGAATTTAATTTCAGCAGGGCAGCTAACTGAACAAGGTTGCACTGTTACATTTACTGATAAAAATTGGAAGGTTTCAAAAGGTGCCTTAGTAGTAGCAAAAGGTGTAAAAGTAGGCACCTTATATCTTTGTACAGGTCATACTGTTCCTTCTACTTTAGATTTTATAGAGGAAAAACAAACAGGTTTAGGAACAGTTGCTGCAGGTTTGCAGGAAGAGACTGGAAAAGTTGCTGCAGGTTCTGAAACAACATTGTGGCATAACAGACTTGGGCATATGAGTGAAAAAGGTATGAAGGTACTTCATTCTAAGAAAGTTTTACCAGGTCTGAAATGTATTAATATGGATTTCTGTGAAAGTTGTGTGTATGGAAAACAAAAGAGAGTCAGTTTTCTCAAAGATGGAAGCAAAAGAAAAATGAAAAGTTGGAGCTTGTGCATACAGATGTATGGGGACCAGCTCAGGTATCTTCTTTTGGTGGCTCTCGGTATTATGTTACATTCATAGATGATGCAACTAGGAAGGTCTGGATTTATTTCCTTAGACAGAAATCTGATGTATTTGAAACATTTAAGAAATGGAAAAGCTTGGTTGAAAATGCGACAAGTAAAAGATTAAAATGTCTCAGATCTGATAATGGCAGTGAGTATTGCAGCAAAGAATTTGAAGACTATTGTTCCTTTAATGGAATTCGTAGGCAGAAAACAGTTCCAGGGACTCCACAAGAAAATGGAGTGGCTGAACGCATGAATAGGACAATAATGGAGCGTGCAAGGACCATGAGATTGCATGTTGGACTGCCTTTAAACATGTGGGCAGAGGCTGTCAACACTGTTGTATATTTTATTAACAGAGGTCCTTCAGTTCCTTTGGGCTGTGGTATTCCAGAGGAAGCATGGACTGGCAAGAAGGTGAGTTATTCTTTTCTGAAAACCTTTGGCTGTGAAGCATTTGCACATATAGATTATGAAAATAGAACCAAGCTGGATGCGAAATCAAAAAAATGTGCCTTCGTTGGATATGGCATTGATGAATTTGGTTATAGGCTTTGGGATTTTGAAAATCAGAAAATTGTGAGAAGCAGGGATGTTATATTCAATGAGAAGGTGTTGTACAAAGATCAGTTGCAGTAGCATGAGAAGAAAGAAAAGGATTATGTGGTACTGGATGATACTCCAAATAGTGATGTTCCAGTGGCTCCTCATGCTCCACAACAGCAACCAGAAATACCACAAACTCCAGTGAATATTAGACGGTCAACAAGGATAAGTAGACCTCCTGAAAGGTTTTCTCCCTCTTTGTATTCTATTTTGTTAACAGATGCTGGTGAACCAGAAGGGTATGATGAAGCTATGCAGGTGAATACACAAGTTCAGTGGGAGCTTGCCATGCAAGAAGAAATGGACTCCTTGCTGAAAAATCAGACTTGGGAATTATGTAAGTTACCTGTAGGTAAAAAGGCTTTACCAAACAAATGGGTTTACAGGCTAAAAGAGGAAGATGGAGGTAAGAAACGATTTAAGGCCAGGTTAGTTGTAAAAGGATTTGCACAGAAACAGGGCATTGATTTTGATGAGATATTTTCTCCGGTTGTCAAGATGACTTCTATTCGTACTGTTTTAAGTATTGTGGCTGCTGAAGATTTGCATTTGGAATAGCTAGATGTGAAAACTGCCTTTCTCCATGGTGATTTGGAGGAGGAGATATACATGGCACAACCACAGGGATTTGAGGTCAAAGGTAAGGAGAAACAAGTGTGCAGATTGAAGAAAAGCTTGTATGGCCTAAAACAAGCACTTCGGCAATGGTATTTGAAATTTGATAGTTTTATGGCTGAGCAAGGCTACAGTAGGTGTAATTCTGACCATTGTGTTTATTTTAAGAGGTTGGATAATGACAGCTACATCATTTTATGTTTATATGTTGATGACATGCTTGTAGCTGGGTCTAACATGGATCACATCAGAGAGTTAAAACATCAGTTATCACAGTCATTTGATATGAAGGATTTGGGGGCAGCAAAACAAATCCTTGGTATGAAAATTTGCAGAGATAGGAAGAACAGAAAATTGACTCTATCTCAGGATGCTTATGTTGAAAAGGTGTTGCAGAGATTCCATATGGAGAATGCCAAAGCTGTCAGTACACCTTTGCCTAGTCATTTGAAATTGACTAAGGAGATGTGTCCAAAGACACAAGAGGAGGAAGAGAAAATGTCCAAGATACCCTATGCTTCAGCTGTAGGAAGTTTAATGTATGCCATGGTATGCACAAGACCGGATATTGCACATGCTGTCGGAGTCGTTAGTAGGTATATGAGTCATCCTGGATTTGAGCATTGGAATGCGGTCAAATGGATTCTCAGATATTTGAGAGGTACATCTAATAAACACTTATGTTTTGGGGGCTCTAATACTAATTTAGCAGGTTATGTAGACTCATATTTGGCAGGGGATATTGATACTAGGCGGAGTACTACAGGTTATGTCTTTACTGTAGGTGGAACATCAGTGAGTTGGATTTCTAGGTTGCAAAAGGTGGTTGCTTTATCCACCACAGAGGCAGAATATGTCGCTGCAACAGAGGCAAGCAAGGAGATGATATGGCTACAATCTTTCATGGAAGAATTGGGTAAACAATAGGGTAACAGTTCTTTGTATACAGACAGTCAGAGTGCCATACATCTTGCAAAGAATTCTGCCTTGCATTCAAAGACCAAACACATACAGTTGAGGTATCACTTTATTCGGTCGGTGTTGGATAATGGACAGTTAAGGCTGGAAAAGATACATACAGATGAAAATCCAGCAGATATGTTTACAAAGGCAGTGACAAGGGAGAAGCTGAGCTCCTCTTCAGCTTCGATTGGTCTTCTAGACTGAACACAATAAAAATTGAACAGTAGAGTCCAGGGTGCTTATTTCCAGTGGGAGTTGCATGCGCAGCGGTGTCGTCCAGGATCAGTCTCCAAGTGGGAGATTGTTTTGGTGTGGAGCTTGATCAGTCTCCAAGTGGGAGATAGTTGGTAGGTGGCGACTGATCAAGAAAGTACTGTACACTAGCCATGTATCCTCGGCGGGGTTCGGGGGCGGCAGCCCCCAAGAAAAGGGGGTTCGGGGGCGGTAGCCCCCGAGAAAAATTTTTTTAGGGCCGACTTAAAAAATCCTATTTTTTTATGACCGACATAAGAAAACCCTAATTTTTTGTAACCGACAAAAAGGCTTGATAAAAAGCAGCCAAGGGTTAGGGTTTGAGTATTGTATTGTAGCATTTGCAGCGGTATTGAGTTACAGGGATTACTGATTGTAATCAGTTTGATTTACTGGATAATAATATTGGACTCTCTGTTTGGTGGATGTAGCCCGAGTTTGGGTGAACCACGTTAAATCTTGTCTCTCGCTGTTATTAATTCTGTGTATTTCCATTTCTCTGTTTAATCTTTATTTGCATTTAATTGATATCTTCTGCCGGCTAACCCTAACAACCACCACCACCACCACAAAACATCCCCACCATATCCCAAGATGATCTAGATGTCTTGACCTTCACACAAGATGCTGATAACATGGACATGCTTGACAAAGTCCTAAGGTCAGATCCAAATAGATTTCTTGATTATCTCCTCAAAATTGGTGCCCAACCACCCCATAACACGACCTCGTCACAACCATCCACCTCTAACACCATTCCTACCACATCAAACACCCAAACATCTACATCAAACACCCAACCCATCATCCCACAAACATCAACACCCACCATATATACCACCTCCACAAGCTCTACAGTTACCACATCTACAATCCCCACAAATGCCTCCATCCCTACCACCTCCCAACCTGTCATCACATCCACTATCACTACAACACCTACCATAAACCCTTCCATTCCACAAATCACCTTGGGCATACAAGGGAACATCACGCATGCAAGTACCTCCACGAGTGTGCCTCCACCCAACCCTCAAACCATAGCATACCTATGACAATTATTCTCACAACCACCTCACAATACATCCAACCCATCTAACGTCCACCTATCCAATGTCAATCCATCCAATGTCACATATCCACATAACCCCATAACATCATCTACACAACATCAAACCAATCCCCAAATACCACCACATATTCTTCAACAACTCTACGCATATCAACAACATCAAGCAAAAATCAACCAAAACACCAACCCGTAGTACCAAAACCTCAACCAAACAAATCCCCAACATCAAATCCCACCCCATCTCTAACATCTCACCAATCAACAGGCCTACACACAACAACCACAACTACCACAAGATCTCACAAACATTGTACAGGCCTTGATCCAAAAGGTAGTCAACATGCAAACTGGAGGCAAGTGTAAACACTATTCCTTTGAGGACATTTACCCCTATCCATTTGATCGCACATTATATATGCCCCCTTTCCCCAAGAACTTTGAGATACCTAAATTTGACAAATACAAGGGAAAGGGAGACCCTAGGGATCATCTTAGGGAGTTCTACATCGCTTGCTTAGAAGTCTCAAATAACGATACCTATCTAATGAGACTATTTCCAAGAAGCCTCAGCGGTCAAGCCACTGAATGGTTCCCACATCTTCCCCCAAGAATTAGGACTTTCCCTGAGCTTGCAAAAAAATTTGTAAACCATTTCTCCTACAACTTCGAGAACGAAATGTCTATGACAGACCTTTGCAACACCAAACAAAAGAACAGAGAAGCCTTCGCTTCTTTCTTGCAAAGGTGGAGAGGCTTAGCAAGCAAACTCCCATGGCCAAATCCTAAAAAACAACTCGTCACCATGTTTGTGACCAACCTCAATCAAGAATTAGGATTCCATTTACAAATTCTTTGTGCATCTACCTTTGAAGAGGTCATCGACAAAGGTACCACCATCAAACGCGCCCTCATTGCCAAGGGCTCCATCAAATTGTATGACTACAAGTCCAACAACAACAACAGCAGCAACAACAACAAAAAACCCCATATCAACACCCCCAATACAAACAACAATGCCAACACGCAATCAAATGACAAGTCATGCTATTGGAGGAAGAACAAGAACACTTTGAACGATGGCGTCACAGATGTGAAAGCCATCCAACATGTACAGAATCAAACACCTGCACATACCTATGCCACCAATGTAAATAACCAAAGGGGGAAAACTAAACCACGCAAACCTTGAAGATAATTTACACCCTTAGGGGAACCCATCGATGACATCCTTGACAGATGTCTCAAAAAAGGTTTGATCACACTCCCACCTATTAGACCCCGTCAAGAGAATGAACTCAAAATAGCATGGTACAATGAAAATGATTACTGTGAATATCACCAGATTGTGGGTCATAAAACCGCTGACTGCATGCAACTAAAGCATTGCATCCAAGACCTTATAGATCATAATCAAGTCAGCCTTGATCAAAGCACCCAGCCATCACCAAATGCCAACCTCAGAGCTTACAAGGATCCACTGCCCAACAATAATAAAGCCTCCTCATCCAATCAAGCATACAACATCACCCCACCACCCGCATCTTATGACTCTATCATGGGGCGGATAGAACCATCATCCCACCATGTCAACACAATCACCATTCGAGCACAAGCACTTAATTGCGCTGTCACAACTTGTCGTGGCCTTGTATCTATTCGCATTGCCCCTAACACTGAACAAACGCCCGCATCCACATCCGATCCCCTACCCCCTCGTCCAACCTCACCTCTAACACCTACCAATCAGTACAACCTCCTAGAGCATCTAGGAAAGACACCCGTACAAATCTCCATCCTCGAGCTGCTTCACACATCACCTCTTCACAAAGACGTCCTTGACAAAGCACTCTTGGAAACTCAAGTCCCCGCCAACTTGAATGTAACTCAATTCCAAGCCATGGTAGGACATATCGCCGCACCTCACCATCTCACATTTTCAGAAAAGGACCTTCCCACTTCTGAACACCTACACAATGACGCCTTACACATTGAAGTCTATATCCACAAACACATAATCAAAAGAGTCTTAATAGATGGTGACTCCGGCCTAAACATATGCACTCTTAAACTATTAAAACACTTGGGGTACTCTGATGTGGTTGTAGACACCAGCGAGTGTATCACAATCAAAGGCTATGATGACACTGAAAGGCTATCTGAAGGCACCATCAAGCTTCCCATTCAAGTAGAACAGAAAATATTGGAAACAAAATGTCAGGGCCTTGATCTTGACCTCCCCTACAACATTCTTCTTGGTTGACCATGGATCCATGCCATGCAAGCTGTCCCATCCACATTCCATCAATGCCTCAAGTTCCCTCACAATGGCACGGAAATAACTGTCTATGCTGATCCTCGCCCCTTCCAATACTGCAGTTTCTTGGAAGGCCATAACCACACCTTCTGCCCATAAAACAAAGCCACCACCAAAGCCAATCCAACAACATCAACCTCATACATCGACCCCGCCAACATTGCCACCACTTCATCCCAAGCACCTCCACCACCCGAGGTCAAGATCAAGCTCAGCGACATGGGATGTGGGGAATACGACCTACACAATACCTTTTGTGTGGGCACATTACCCAATCCTAAAACATTTGGCATCCCAAACACAAAAGCATCCGACACAGTAGTCATCAAATGTAAACCATCACCCATCTTTGAAAAGAAACATCTCCTAGATCAGGATGTGCTCGAAGATATCTCATCCTGGCTATATAAGGACAAAGACACAGAACAAGAAGCTCCCACCATACCAACAGAAATCTATGGAAAAGGTTAGAAAATGTCGAAAACATGGGTTACAAAGGACAAGGCAGTATTGGCCTTCATGAATAGGGGATCATGGAACCCATCCAAGAAACAAGAAACCCCTATACCCAAGGGTTAAAATATGGTCAAAGACAACATATCCTCACTACCGGCGAATGTATCTTAGTCAAGGTTGCTACAGTCTCCCCTGAAATCGACAACATCAATGAAACAGACCAGCAAGACTCCTTTAGTGACTTTGTCGATTTCTTTGACTCATCCATATGCACCATCCACATAGTCACCACCCTAGCCTCGTCCTCTAATGACTTACCACTAGTATACCCAGAACTTATAGATTGGGACCAATAGGGACCTCCTATCTTTGACGTAGCACCAAACAATGAGGCCATCACTGAAATGATGGGGGTTAGAGATCACTTCCCCCTGGGAGATCACAGAGCAAGATACATCATGGAACTTGATACACATGCCTATTTCAGGGAGACAACCCCTACTTCCAGTCATAAAAACATAAAAATCAAAAATGAATCTAATGGTGAAAACCATTATGCAGTAGTGTCAGATCCCAAAAAAGTAAAAAAAAAGACGTATCTCCTGGTGAAAACCTCCACAAGGTGCTAGGAGATGGAAGCATGGGCCTTCCTGAGATAGACAAGGTTTATCCAGACAAATCACCTGTCCTAGTCGAGCTAGCCCAAGAGATGAATCTAGGGACAGAAGAAGATCTGAAAATCACTTTTAGGGTAGAATCTCTCAGCACACAAGAACAGGAAAATTTTTTGGCATTCTTCAAATGCTGAAATCACAATTTTGCATGGACCTATGCAGACATGCCAGGGCTAGATCCCACCTTGGTCATTCATCATCTTGAAGTACGCCCTAATGCAAACCAGTAAAGCAGAAACTCAGAAAAATGAATCCTCAGGTGGCCCTCCTTGTCAAAGCAGAGCTAAAGAAACTACTGGATGTTGGGTTCATTTGCCCAATTGATTATCCCGAATGGGTCTCCAACCTAGTACTAGTAGTCAAACCGGATGGTCGAATCTGCTGCTGTAACGACTTCAGAGATCTCAACAAAGCCTGCCCAAAGGATGACTTCCCATTGCCTAACATTGACATGATAGTGGATCTCACAGCAAGACATGAGATGTTATCCCTCATGGACAGCTTTTCAGGATATAACTAAATCAAAATCGCCGAAGAGGATCAGCATAAGATAGCCTTCATATGCCCATGGGGGACGTACTACTGGGTTGTAATGCTGTTTGGCCTGAAGAATGCCAGAGCTACATATCAAAGAGCTATGACTTTCATCTTCCATGACTTTTTTCACCACATCATGGAAGACTATGTGGATGACTTACTGGGGAAATCAAAGACAAGAGAAGAACACCTGGATGTCTTGGCCAAGATCTTTGACCGATTAGAGCAATACAATGTTTGCCTAAATCCAAAGAAGTGTGTCTTCGGGGTCACCTCAAGCAAATTGTTGGGATACATAGTCTCCAGAAGAGGAACCGAGGTAGATCCCACAAAGCTCAAGGCCATCACCAAAATGCCTCCTCCAAAAACATTGAAACAGCTGAGAAGTCTGCAAGGAAAACTCCAGTCTATCTGTCGGTTCATTGCCCAACTTGCAGATAAATGCCAACCATTCTAGCATCTACTCTGAAAAGATATAGCTTTTGTCTGGAACACTCAGTGTCAGGATGCCTTTGATCAACTAAAAGAATACCTGGCTAATCCTCCTATTCTAACTCCACCAAGGCAAGGAGAACCCCTCTTGTTATACATCTCCGCAAGAAAGACAACTATTGGAGCCTTACTAGCACAACATGATGAGCAGGGGAAGGAAAGAGCCATCTACTACATCAGCCACACCCTGATCTCATATGAGCTAAACTATACACAAATTGAATGAGCATGTCTAGCCCTCGTCTTTACTTCACAAAAATTAAGACACTACATGCCCAATCACAAGACCAAGCTCATCACCAAGATTGACCCACTGAAGTATCTGCTAAACAGAGCTGCTCTTACCGGGAGAATGGCAAAATGGGTCATGATTCTCACTAAATTTGACATTGAATACACTAAGAGGAAGGCCATCAAAGGACAGGTTATTGCCGATCAGTTGGTTGAAGCACCCATTCCTGCAGAACATCCTACACTAGCAAAGTTTCCTAACAAAGCTATCTTGACAATCACACCAGCCACAGACACATGCAAGATGTACTTCAATGGATCGTACACACACAGAGGCTCGGGGGCAGGCATCCTGTTTGTTACCCCTCAAGGCGACACCATCCCTAAGTCCTTCAAAATCACATTCCCATGTACCAATAACGTGGCAAAATATGAGACCGTCATTACAGGTCTCTGTATGGCAATAAAATGGAAAATTGAGAAGTTGACTGTGTATGGAGATTCTCAACTAGTCATCCAGCAAGTAAATAATGAGTACAAGACCAAGGATGATAAGCTCCTGCCCTACAAAAAGATGGTCGATGACTTCAAAGACTACTTCGATGACATCCACTTCAAGAAAATCCCAAGGCTCAATAACAAAGCTGCAGACGCCATGGCTACCATCGAATCCCTGGTCGACATGAAGAAAGACAACAAGAAATGTGAGTTCCTGATAGAAGAACTCCCCATCCCAGCATATGACGTTCCTCAATCAGAACTAGTGTGCGAAGTCATTAGTCCCCTATCCCCATGGTATCAAGAAACCTATCTATACCTCCACGATAATAGCCTCCCCCCTAACCTATCCACCTCATAGCAAAAATCATTCATCCGTCGAGCCTCCCGCTTCATCCTTGTAGGCGACACCCTGTACAAAAGGAGTCTTGATGGCACGCTTCTATGATGTTTAGACTCTAGGAAAGCTGAGGTAGCCTTGGAAGAGGTACACGCAGGCATCTATGGGGCGCATTCAAGCGAACCCTCTCTTTCTAAAAAAATCCTGAGGACCAGATATTATTGGCCAACCATGGACCGAGACGCCTACCGATTTATCAAAAAATGCCTACCATGTCAACAGCATGGCGATCTCATCCACGCACCAACATAGGAGTTGCAACCCATCACAACACCGTGGCCTTTTTCACAGTGGGGACTCGACCTCATAGGGAAAATACATCCCTTATCCTCTAATGGCCATAAGTTCATAATCACTGCTACCGAGTACTTCACCAAGTGGGTGGAAGCAATACCACTCACCTTCACCACTAGAACCTAGATAGCCAAATTCATCCTCCACTATATCATCTGCCACTATGGTATTCCTCATGCCATCATCACCGACAATGGAAAGCCATTCAAGAACCAAGAAGTTTGCACTTTATGCAAAAAATTCAAAATCAAACACCATTTCTCCACCCCGTATTACCCTGAAGGAAATGGTCAAGTAGAGGCTTCAAATAAAACCATTCTATGCATCCTAAAGAAGACAGTCAATGACGCTGGCTGCGACTGGCACCTCCAACTCAACCCTGCCCTATGGGCCTACCACACAAGCATCCACACTCCCACAGGAGCCACCCCAGTTTCCCTCGTATTTGGATCTGAAGCCATTTTACCTATTGAGGTCAAGCTCCCATCCCTATGAGTATCCCTACGAAACATAATCTCTGATGAGAAATACAGAGTCACAAAATTGCATCAACTAGAACTACTGGAAGAGAAACACCTGAATGCATTGAACCACCTGCAAGCATATCAAAACTGCCTCAGAAGAAGCTACAACAACAGGATCAGAAACTAAAAATTTGAAGTAGGTGACCTTGTCCTTATGGAAAATCAGAAGAACCTGCAAGAGCGTCCTAAGCAAGGAAAGTTCAAACCCAATTGGCTAGGACCTTATGTCGTCACAGCCGACTATGGATCAGGAGCTTATCAGCTTGCAACACCTGAGGGGCAGCCTCTAGATGAGCCTATGAACATCCTACATCTAAAGAAATTTTATGCATAACCCATCGGGTACCCCAAGTCAAAAATCAAAAAAATTAGAAAAATCAAGAAAAACCTGAGTGCAATAAAAACTTCCAATGGTGAAAATCACTTCGGTGACGCCTTGGATAAGTACCATGGTGAAAACTTGCTTTAGGTACCATGTGTAGTAGCCGGTTTTACCATCTAATAAGTCCTCTTTCCGTCACAACAATCCATATCCCACACATCCCATGGCTTGGAATTCTGAAAGATCAAGTCCTATCACCCAACCCACACTATCCCATCCCAAGGCTAACTCATGGAATGAGGATCCTTGTAAGCTCCCCTTTGTAAATACAAAATCAGAAAATCCAAAATAAATACAAAATCAGAAAATCCAAAAACAATACAAAACTAGAAAATCCAAAAACAATAGAAAAACACAGAAAATCCAAAAAATGACACAATTCACCGTAAATCACCCCATACATCGATCTCACTGCAAATCGCAATCATCAAAACATACATCAGTCCCCACCATCACAACCATCCCAAACTATTTCCACAACATCAAGTCTTTCCAGAACTACATATTCATTCCGCCCACATCTTGAAAGTACCTTGATCCCGTGGATATAGGGTATGTAGGTAGCCTGGAATATGAAGGACGTTTCCAGTACTCAAGTACATAAGATGTACCCATCCAAGCCATTTGGATGGTCCCCATTCACTGAGCTTTCTGGATCTAATACATGATACACATGCTACGTATACACTTGAAACATGGTCCCTAGCACAAAAATCATCAATCAACATATCAACCATAATCCTACACGTGGCCAGACTGTCCTTTTGCCCACCTCTCAAAATTCTCCAATCAAATCAAACTAATTTACATCCTAGGATATATCTTTCCCACAATGAACAAAAATCTGTCATCCTATCAACATGTCTCTTAGCAAGAGTACACAAAGGCTATTTGTATCTTTTCATTGGTCTTTTTGATTATTGATTTTTATCTTCTTTTTCACTCTAGGTCATCTCCAAAGCTACCTATGGCAAGTGGCAGACAACGCCTAGAGTGGACATGGTCATTATTTCTGTATGTTGTGCTTGTGGGTTGGTTTCATTACTCCAGGAATAGCATTCATATCTTGAAGCTTGGGTCAGTTCTAGCATGAGGTGTCCCACTTGCATATATAGGCATCAAAACCTTATATGTACTATTAGCACTCATCGCTATGAGTCCCCTTCCTAGGCTAGGCAAGATTATACTACCTTGGGCACGCATGAAATCAACCTATTGTTTGTGGGTCTAGTCCATGCAATTGTGGGATATATATCATCACTTAGGTCATTTCATACTTTGTGAACTGTATCCTACATTGCTATAGTAAACTAAGAAATGCTTTCAATTAATCTTATGCAGCTACTGTTACTAGCTCAAAATCATCATCCTAATCAACTATACCATCTCGGCCTAGATTTGATAATCACTTCCCCCCCAACCTATCTAATCCCCTCACTAATCCCATTCCCCCACCGTATCTCCACTCAACACATCCTGAACCAAAGTAAATATCCCCTCAATGACGTGGTGTCTTATGACCTAAACAATCCTCTCGTTTCCCCACCCCCATCCTCTAGACGCTCCCAATCCTATCCATACCCCATCCATACAACCCTATCCTCTCCCCACCTGATCCCCTTTCCCACAGCCTCACTACTCAGGGTCAAACAAAGAACGTCATGTGTATCAAGACTTGATCATCTCACCTATCACCTAGTTTGCATCCCACCCATCACCTAGCATCTTCCATATCATCACATATCAATAGCATAATCATTTAGGTTCATTTTAGAATCATTTAACTTGCATAATCATTTAGGTTCAGTTTAGAATCCTTTAACTTGCATAATCATTTAGGTTCATTTTAATCCTTCAAATTGCATAAAGGTTCATTTTAACCATTTTAATTTGCGCAATCATTAGGTTCATTTAATAAATCACCACATTCCATTCCATATATCATTGCATAAATCAAAAAACATTTAGTTGCATATCCATATTTCCATACATAACATGTGTTTATTTCGATAAACATACATTTCCATTGCATCACATTTTTGCGTCCATAATAAATGTTTATTAATCTAAACATTCATTTGCATTATACATCACATACTCCATAAATCACAAACCATGCATATACCAAAATAAGTAAACTATCATTACATCCATCATAGGTGCATCCATAACATCAAAAACATAATTGCATAAACACAATGCATCCATAGCATATAAATCCATAAAGCATAATACATCCATCAACATGGGCATCATCATAAGCATAAATAGAGCATTATAAACAAACACATGACCATCAAAAAACATCATATCATATATCATTGCCAAAAATACATCGCTCATATATACATCAAAAAATATAATGTCCTGATACAATGCCTCTAAGGGCTACAATGATACAATGTCACATAGAGGACCCTCTCTCTGATGGAGTCGGGGATCCTGACCCTGGTGGTGCCTAGGGCCCTGTTGGTGGCTGCGGTGGCAGTTGTGGCTATGGATGTACCTGCACCTATGGAACCTGCTAGGGCACATGCGAGGGAGGAGGCATCATCTGCTAAACTGACTGAACTGATCTAGATCTATGTGACCTAGATGCCCTTGATCCACTGACCTGGCTATAGCTCAGTGCCTGCTACTCTACCGGTACTGCCGCATAATAAAGGCCCCGATAATACTCCACCTACCCTCTGGTCTTTGCCAACTCCCCCTGTACCTAAGACATCTGTATATGAGCCTGAGATAGCTATGTCTTCATCAATGTCAAAACTGGGGCTAGCCCAGCCCCTGAAGCCTGTAAACTGTTCACTGTAGCCTCTGCTTGTCGGGCTCTCACGAGCACCACATCCCTCTCCCCTATCAAATTGACAATCTCACCCTAAGCCTGGGCTAGCTGTGCCTGCAATGCAGCCACCTGTCCATCTGCCCCATCTAATAATGCCAATGCCCCCCACAGCTGAACCAACTCTGCCTCCCGGCTCTCCAAAGCCTCCTACAGGCTTGCCACCTGTGCTCGTAGGGTCTCCATCTCCTCCTCACCTTGGCCCCTCCGACGGGATGCTGACCTCTCAACCTCTGCCTCTGCAGTTGTCCTTGAAGGGCCTACCTCTACCTGCTACCTTGCAACCTACTGCTGCGCTACCTGTGGTGGGGGTAGATCACCCCTATCCACTCTCAGTTGTCCCCCATGACGTCGAGACCCTCTAGGATGTCACCCCACTCCAATCTGCACCTGCTCAATAGGAACCTGCTAAACAGGTGTCTGTTGTCTCACCTGCTGCTGGGGCACCTGTCCAGCTGCAGCTGCCTCCAGCACATCCATCGTTTGTCCCTCCCCTCCAACCACCCTCTCCTCTCCATCTACTCCCACCTCCACTAGGTAATCCTCAATGATCTCCTCCCCCTCCTCCAGGAAGTCATCCCCATCTAAATCATCATCTCCCTCATCCTCTGAACCATCACCATCTGACCCCGTTGCCTCCTCCGCAGGAACTGCCTCTGTCAGGTCTGTAAACCGAGTCGGCTGCCACATCTGTCACCATATATCATATGCAGGAGTAGTGCCTGCATCAATGAACATGCTCCCCCAATCCCACCACACTGGCCATAGAGCTGCAAAATCATCTAATGCGACCTGTGGCTATATGGTTGCAGGCCAGTAGGACGCATCTCGACGGGTCCGCGCAAAGATGGCCATCTGCTACGGTGTATCCTGTCGCAACCCAAACTGCCACATGACCCGCGAGGGTAGGTACATGTCTATAGTGTGGTCTCCTCAACCCATCAAGTATCGCTACTAAAAATTAAAAGGCATGTGAATATCATCATCAGGCCACGGCTCCACTCCGATGTATGGTCGCTAAGTAACCCGAATGACATCATCCAGCATTAGTCTCCAGTATCAGACCTATCTAGTGTAAGTGTACTCTGCATCTTGATATAAGAAGACAAAGGCCTCGAACGGATGGTGATAGTACCCACATCTCGATCGCATGACTATGATGTGCTCCCAAATCCACACATGCAACAGAGTCACCCCAGCTGATAACGTTGAATCACGAAGATGGGCAACTGTATGCATCTCATGATATAGCTACCCTAGCATCACTGGTCCCCAGGCATAGACAGTCTCATGCCTCACCATCCCCTCGATAACCTCCCCCCATCCCACTAGGAATCCCTTGCCTCTCCTATCAAACATCACAACCCCTCCAATCAAAGCACACAGGAATAAGGCAAATGGATCTGCACCCATCACTAGTGTCCCCTCGTAGCTCATCTCCTGCCCATCTGCTGACAACACAATGTGAGCCTTGCCAAAAACCCTAATCAGGGCCCTCCATCCCCTCCTCGTGTCATATCGCACTCGCCAGCCACAAATAGGTAGCTTGAGGATGCGATAAACATCCTTAAGCGTGAAAGTGATCTCACCAGTCAACAACAAAAACGTGCATGTCTTTGAACGGTACCGCTCCATGACCGGTGTCATCAGAGCTCTATGAGCTCGTAGCACTGGCATCGACGCCATTGTCAGAAGCCCCAACCTAGCCAGTCGGGCCTGTGCGGCATCATCAAACTAGTCAAACAATGCCATCACAGATGGCACACGTCGCTCCATCGAGTACACTATAAATGAACGTGTATCCTGCATCCACAACTCTAGGGTCAGAAATCTACCTGCCTTCTTCCAAACCCCCCCTATTTTTTCTTCTAAAGTTGAAACACCAACATCGTTTGGTGCCAAAAAACCCCATACTTAGCGTCGTTTTACACATAGCACTAATACTTCTTCTAAATGGTGCTATTATAAGTAATAGCGCCACTGCACAATACACTTTGCGCTAATTCTAAACATAGTGCTACTGTGCACAATCCTTAGCGCCATTCTATAAAATGGCACCACTATGCCACTTGGCGCTATTCTAAGGAATAGCGCCAATTCTCCCAAAAAACGCATATATCGCACATTGCGCTAAAATAGAACATAGCGCTACTCTAACCTATAGCGCTAGTTTAGAACATAGCACTACCATAAAGCCCATTTGGCGCTAAAACGCCAAACCCTAATCTCTGTGCTCACATTATGCCAATGCAGACGATGGTGCCAAAATGCTATACATTTGGCGCCAATCAACCCCTATTCTACCCTGACGGATAGAACCAATCCAGAGGATGGCACTACTCCGCTTACCTTTTGGCGCTACACGTCCTGCGATAGCGCCACCATTCTAAAAACCTAATTCTCAAACCCCAAAAATGCACACAAATCAAAAATATGCAAAGCTAAGATTAGGCCCTACCTGGGGTCGAGCCACGGGTGTCTGGCCAAACGATCGGAACCGCTCAGAGATGTGTCGAAGTCGCGGGAACTGGGGGTTGCAGTCTGCCATCTCTACTTCACTCCTTCTCAAAAGTCAAAAGTGTAAATGTGGCACTCTTAGGGCCCACTTCTCCTAATATAGCATGCCATGTCATCCCCCCCCTCTTTTTCTCTCCAAGGTGCAGATCTTAGCCTTTTTCCTCCGTTTTTCTTCTTGTCATCCTCTTTTTCCATCCCCTATCCAAAATTCACTCCCGTCGCATCCTTTCGAGTACTCACCCCAAAAAAAATTATTTTTCCCGCCGACCTCTCGAGGGGGCATCCCTTATCCATCTTATTCCTTCCCGGCAACTGGGGCATATTTTTCTTCAACATGACACCACTTCCCTCCTAGGTCCTAACGCCACGTCAAAGAGGGGCAAATGTAGACACCTAAAAATGTCTTTTACCATCAAACTGACTCCTAACATCCCTAAACACACCAATTTCCCTTCTAACCAATTAATTAAATTTTTATTTAATTAATTATCCCTCCATTTCCCAAATTCACATCATTTTATCCCCAAAATTGAATTAATTTCATTAATTCAATAGTCCAAACCTTAACCAATTGATTTAATAAATATGCAATATTTATTTAATCAATTTCCCCCTTTTCACTAAATCCAATTAATTAGCTAAACTATGTTTAACTAATTGATTCAGCCTATTAATTGACCTATCCCTACTCTAGGTAATTAAATAGCTATTATTTAATTTGCCTACCCTAGCCTACCTCATCCTAGCCCTAGGATTAATTAAATAAAACCTATGCTTAATTAATCCTAACCCCTCATTTGGGTGGTCAAACCTAGTTTAACACCCTTCCCCACATCCTCCAAATAAAAAATTGAAATAAATCCATACAAGTCAATTTTTTATTTAAAAACATCCCACATCACAATTAATTCTCCTTACACCCCCTTACCTCACCCATACTCATTTATTTCCACTTATCGCCAAATGAATTTTTAATTCATTTTACATTCCCCCATATGAATCTTTAATTCAAAAATAATCCTTCACACCTATACTCATTTAATTACCTATTTTTCTAAAATGAATAAAAGATTTACTTTTATTCCTAGCCCTCCATTCCTCCAAGATCAAATCTAGGCCCTCCACATCACTTTTATCCTCCACTATTGATCTTCCAAATCAATCTCCACCCTTGGATCAAAATCCCTCCAACATCTCTATAAATAAAAATCTCTCAACCCATTTTGGGATCCAAGTCTTAAGTAATGTTACCATGTTCAAATGCCTATTGAGCTAGAATTGTGAGTTGCATAATTAGGATAGCATTTCACATTTGAATCACTTATCTAGGGATTATCATGTCTTAGGAGCTCTTGGGTGCAAGCTTCCTCTTCCCTTGATGAGATTGGGTTTTCATGTGAAGGTATAACTTTATGTGTTTATGCATTTAGTTAGTGTTTCAACTCATTTTGATTTCCTAATCTACAGTTAGATTATTTCATTTAGAAAGATATGTCGTTCAAAGGAAATCAATTATGTATACTTAGGAGTTCAATGAGAGATAATTTGATAAAGGAGAAACATAGTGGTGAATTAGCATGATATTTTGGAATTGACAAAACAGTGGCTTTAGTAAGCGAACATTACATTTGCCCTCATATATATAAGGATGTAAGGAAATTTGTGCAAAGTTGTAGAGTTTGTCAAGTTGCAAAAGGGAGTAGTTAGAATACTGGTTTATATAAATCTTTGACAGTATCGGAGAGACCTTGGGAAGATATAAGCATGGATTTCATATTAGGTTTGCTAAGAACACAGAGGGGATATGATTCTATATTTGTAGTAGTGGACAGATTTTCAAAGATGTCACATTTCATTCCCTATAAGAAGACATGATGCAGTGCATGTTGCTGACCTATTTTTGAAGGAGATTGTGAGATTGCATGGATTACCTAAGAGTATAGTTTCAGACAGGGATACAAGATTCATTGGATACTTTTGGAGGACGTTGTGGAAGAAGATGAAGATAGAACTAAAGTTCAGTTCAACATTTCACCCACAAACAAATGGATAAATTGAAGTGGTAAATAGGAGTTTGGGTAACTTGTTGAGATGTTTAGTAGGAGACAAGGTAGGGAATTGGGATCTAATTCTATCGCAAGCAGAGTTTGCATACAATAATTAAGTAAATAGGAGTATAGGGAAAACACCATTTGAGATTGTGACAGGAGTAAAACCTAAAGCAGTTGCAGAGTTGAGATACATCAGTATGGAGAATAAGAGAAGTGCAGAGGTAGAAGAATTTGTAGGATACATGGAGACACTACATAATCAGGGCAGAAAGCATTTGGAAGAGATGAATAGTAAGTATAAGGAGAAAGCAAATGAGAAGAGGAGACATAAGGAATTTTTAGTGGGAGATGAAGTAATGGTATATCTGAGAAAAGAAAGTTTCCTAGTAGTGACATACAACAAGCTAAAGATGAAGAAGTTTGGACCATGTAAGATACTTAAGAAGTTTGATACAGGAAATGCATATGAAGTGGATCTATCGGAGACATTGGGTATATCACCTACATTCAACATTGTAGACCTATATTAGTATCATGAAGGAGAATCAAGTGATAGCATTGAAGATGGTTTGAAGAATCAGTTACCACAGTAACAACCAGAGTAGATAGTGGACATCTTGGATAGTAGAGATGGACGCAGTACCAGAGGCAAGCAGTATAAAGAATATTTGGTTAAGTGGAAAGGAAGACCGGAAGAAGATTCATCATGGATTTCTCAAGCTGAGGAAGACCGCCTTGGTTTTCCTCTAGCCCCAGCAAAGTGAGGGACTCACTTTTTTAACAACCCTGGGTGTCTGATGCAGGAGCATCCTAGGTTGTAGAGCAATCTTGCATCAACCAAAAATATTTGCATTCTTTCTTTTCTTTCATTTTCAATTCAATTCATTCATTTGTAGTTTCAACATTTTGTACTACATTTTGCTGCATCTTCACATTAGAGATCATAGAGTAAGACTTAGCATCTACATAGTATCATCTACATCATATTCAGATTTCAAGTGATTTGGATTTGTTTCCAAAAAGTTATCGCTATCAGAAGATCATCAGTTCTCACAGAACAGAGCATCCAGACAGTCAGTTGAAGGAGAAGGTTTGTGGAGCACTTCCATGACTTACGGAGCCTAATGGAACATCATACGCAGCACATATGGATCAGATAGACCTTCCTTGAGGTCCACACCAAGTTTCATCCATTTGCGGAACAATACCAAATGTTATAGGCTGACCTACTTGTTTCTACACGTTGCATCCTTCATTGGACTATGTAGCCTCTTGTGGCCAACGTGCAGGATTCTTTGAGCTTGCAGATGATATATATATACATCTCCTAGATGCATTAGGAAGTCAGTTCTTAGTTAGTAGTTTTAGAATATGATTGAGAGTTTGAATTTCTTTCTGGAAGGCACTTTAATGCTAGATCTTGCATATTTGTTGTAACTCAGAAAGCAGGCATGTGAGCCCTTGATTATAGCTTGCATGTTGTTGACATATAAACATTGTAATTCCTTGATATTCTAAATATATGAATCTTCCATCGCATTCTATGATTGTTTTGTTTCCATTGTGTTTACTCTAGCTACATGGTTTTGACAGTTCATTCTGTGAAACCTCCTGCAATGTTTGCACCAGGTTGCCAGATATCAAGCTAATCCTAAGAAAACACATGAGAAGGTAGTAAAAATAATATTCAGGTACTTGAAGGGAACTTTAGATTATGGCTTATGGTATCCCAGAGGTAATGACTTTGATCTAAGTTCCTACACTGATGTTGATTGGGCTCGTTGTGTTGATGATAGAAGAAGTACAAGTGGTGGTGCTTTCTTCTTAGGAAGTAAATTGGTCTCTTGATAGAGTAAGAAGCAGGACTCAGTGTCCTTATCCATAGCAAAGGTTGAATATATTGTTACAGCATCTTGTTGCACTCAAGTACTTTGGATGAAGCAGACTTTGAAGGATATAAACGTGATATATGATGAGTCTATCCCTATTTTGTGTGATAATACTAGTGCTATCAATATTTCCAAGAATCCAGTGATGCACTCTAGAACCAAGCATATATCAATCAGGTATCACTTTTTGAGACAGAAGGTTGTAAAGAAACAAGTGAAGTTGGAATATGTTCCAACAAAGGATCAGATTGCATATATTTTTACAAAGGCTCTTGCAAAAGATACTTTTGAGCATTTCTGGTAGAAGTTAGGGGTAATTTCCCCTTCTTCTAACTAGATGCATGATTGGTACAACTGTTAAGGGGGAGTAACTCCTGCTACATCTTTTTCCTAGGCTGATGGTGGCTACCTCTCAGGGGGAGCAAGTAGTGGTTGTTACTAATAGGGAAAGTTGAAAAGAAGAGTTTGTTACCCTTTGTCCTTGATGTCAAAGGGGGACAATGTGGAGGTATGTGTTGCCATCAATGCCAAAGGGGGAGATTGTTGCACATATGTTATCTAAGGTTGTGATGTGGTTGTCACTAATGTGGTTGTAACACTCCTGTCAACATGGTTGTAATACTTTTGTTAACACTCAATTTAGATTATTTGATATGTTGCAGATATTGGATGTGATGTGGTTGTTGAAGTTCATGGTTGGATGTCATGCCCCAGTCAATATAGTATTGAATATGATTGTATATTAAGATGGGAATTAGAAGCACTTCTAAGGATGTTTGAGCTGTCACAAGAATGCTCTGGCCTCCAAAAGTTTATGAAGATTTCTATTGCAAGAAGCTACCAGGGAGACTGCTTGGGAAAATGCTCCGCATTCCTCCGCAGTTGAAGATATGGTCATGCGGTTTAGAATCTAAGTTCAGTATATTGTAAAGGTGTTATATCCAAGAGCTAAAGCCTATATACCTTCTACAATAGAATTTATGAGTGATAGAGTTTCAGTCGGTGCTTTGGCAGAGTAAAATGGTGATGAAGACCTGTTGGAATGCTCCACATTTCTCTAGATGAGAATATTTGTCAATGCAATTTTGTGAACATGTTCAAGGAGGTTCAATGCATACTTTTATAAAGTATCTAGTGATTTGATGTGCTGCAAGCAATGTTTAATCTTCTATGTGTACCACCAAGCTAAAATGACCAATGTGTTACAAGCTTCACATGTTCTTACTTAAGTGTGACCTATTTCAAATGAGCGTGACATGTGGATGTTAATTTTTTAAGGATGATGCTCTGAAGAATGTTTAGGACCAGGTTAAGCATGTATTAGGGTCTGCAAGGCAAGTTTCTTCTCTAGGAATAGCATGTAGTTCATGTCAAGGCTTGTCCTCTACATCTTTCATGATGTGTGATCTATGGTCGACTTGTAAATTGTAATATTGTTGTTGTATTGGCCAACTTGAATGTAATCAATGTATTATCATGTATATATTCTAAACCTAGTTGATCTAGGTGTAGCATGATTGCAAAATGAAGAATATTTATCTGTAAAGAGCAGAACATGAACATGATATGCATTATGATGTGCGACTAAAGGAGAGAGCAGAAGCAATTAGGGTTGTCCTGATTCATCTTGAAGGCATTTTTGTGATAGGAGGGAAGTGAAGAGTGTGCCTAATTGATCTGGTCATTAGAAGAAGCAGAATTGTAATCTTCAAAGGTGTGAGCTTCAATGTCAGTTGTTAGGCAGTAGAAGGATTGTCATGCTGTAATCATTTCTAAGTTTATTCTCAGTTCAGGGAGTAGTTGCTTCCTTGGGTTGTAGCCCTAAAACAAAGTCTTCAGGGAGTACTAGCTTCCATGGTAGTGACCCTAAAACAAAGTCAGCAGGGAGTAGTAGCTTCCTTGGGTTGTTGCCCTAAAATAAAATTGTAATTTTAATAGAAGTGAGCTACATATATTGTGAGTTAATCCTCACTGTGGTTTTTCCCATTTTTGGGGTTTTCCATGTACATCTAGTGTTATGTGTTGATGTGCATTATGTTCATCTTTCATGTTTATTTTAATGTTGTAATGTCTAAGTTTTAAACCACTCCAGAAGAATTGAAGGTTGTTTGGATACTGATTCACCCCCCCTCTCAGTATCCTGGTGTGTTCAACAGTGTGTTGTTTATGTACTCTTTTTTTAAAAGATTAATACATACTTGAGCCTCTCTTTAATGGTAGAGTTTTCTATGAAAGGGTTTCTCCACGTACATCTGGTGTTATGTGTTAAATTATTATGGTTTATTTAATTTATGTTTTCTCTATTTCTATTTACATATTGGTTAATACATGAATGAACTGCTTCTTCAATTTGTCCACCATATGATCCCATCTGGTGATCTTTCCTTTTCCTCTTCTATTTCTCTCTAACTGGAGCTCCTTCCACCAAATACTGGCATGGCCCTTCAACTTTGTTTTTGCAAACTTAACTTGTTCTAGATCTTCCACATCTTCATACTCGAAATATTCTTCCATATCATTAATCCAATCAATAAACTATTTCGTATTCAAATCTCCAAAATAGGTAGAAACTTCGATCTTGGACCTCTTTCCAATCTTTGAAATGGCCCTCAACAAGCTAACTTCTACAGGATCTCTTGCAACTTCTTGTTCTTCCTCAAATAACTCTTCTTCAATTTCATCCTCACTTTCTTCTCTTATTCTCAACTCAAACCCTCTTCTCAGCTCCTCTTGCAATGCATCAATTTTCCTTTGCAGGGCTCTAAAACCCTCTTTCATCAAAGCATTTTTTCCAACACGGTTTCTTCATGGAGGCATTTTGATCTTTGCAGCAAACCCACAACTTCAGGTCCTGGTGCAAACTACCTCACGGTCGGCAATCTGTCTACACACTCAGGAACCCTTTCTCTGATACCACTTGATGAAGGGGGTAAATCATAAAACACACAACAATAGAAATTGTACATAGAAAATAGAATGTTCTTTTATTGATTTGGACAACCCATTACATTACAGAAGCTTAAATACAATTAGAGGATGAATCCTCCACAGGTTGCAACACATTACAGCTTCCTATCTCTAGACTCTAGAATCTTCTACCTTTTGTAACTCTAAATCAGCTAGGGTTTCTATTTTCCCACCTCTTCTTGACTCTACACTTTCCCCCTTATCTCTACTATTGCCCAGGGTTCCCAAAAATAATCATAAATAGCCATTTTGGTGGCCTCCAGCCAAAATTTTGAAATTTGTAACTCCCTCCAAAAATAGGTCAACTTCTAAGAAGCATAACTTTTGATCCGGGTGTCTGATTGACGAACAATTTGAAGTGTCGGAAAGCTCGCGAAGTGAACTATCACGCTAAAAATGCATGAATGGATTTCTGTAAACCTTTTTAGACGTTATGGGATGTTTTAGTGCCTCCTATCTGATTTTGGAACTTTTCAAGAGACCTCACAAAATTGAAACTTTAATATCTTGAAATCCAGACATGATCTTGAGCTAAAATTTACCAAGAATGCTTATTTGACTATTCTGAAGCTTTGGGGAAAATTTCGGGGTCAACCACTTCTCCGATAAAGAATTACTAAAAATAGCAAATTCTAGTATCCTTAACCCTATTAGAAACTTTGAAGGTTCTGAATCATTTTTCAAGCAAATGGGTATCCAAAAACATAAATTTTGAAAAGAAATGAAAACAAAGTCATCAATTTTGAATCACATTGTTTTTGGGTGATGCAAGATTGCCCTTACACCTCTAGATGCTCCTGCATCACATACCATGGCAGAAATGGTTCAGCAAATTAAAGTGATAGTTGTAGACTACAATGTACCTCCCATTCAAGGTGATATACCGCATAATAACTTCCACCACCTCGGCCCCTATCGGCTTTATAGAAAAGCGATTATACCCTCCAGACTGCAACTTAACCATCTTGCTATGCTTGTTGCCCTTGAAGAAATTGTTCAGAGCTTCCTCACTGTATTTCCTTTCACGAAAAAATTGCTTCCCATTGGTAGATAACCTAGAGACCGAAGCAATAAAATCTTCCGTTGTGGTTAACTCCCAACCATAGGTCATGACCTTCCTGTTATTGTAATTCTTCACAAACATCGTAGTGACATTGGGGTCAGCCCCATGTAATCTCTCCATATAGGGAGTTAACCCTCCAGCTTCCATGATTTTCCACACCTTATGCTTCTAAAGAACCCCTTCACAGGAAGAGGGCTCCACTCTATTCCTCTCACCACCCATGATAATATTCAAACCCCTATTTCCTTCGCAACCAACAAAGAGCAGAAAGAGAATTAGAAAAAGACTATTATGAAAGCTCGGACCCTCAATTCTACCCATAATCCATGTGGCCTAACTCTTCATAAAAGAGTTGCTCTTCAAACCCTTCGAGATTGTAATGATCTCTTCATTACTTCTCAAGCCTAGTTCCATGTTTGTAATCATTAGCAATCAGTGTCTTCACCTTGCTCAGGGTTAATGCCATGTCATCCTAGATGGTTTTGGAATGGCATGTGACTCCAAGCTTGGCAAAAATACCTGCCACCCTATTTCCCTCGTGGAAAATATGAGATACATAAATTTCATCAGAGGTCTCTAATAGCTTTCTAGCATCTTCAACAAAAGCCACTACAGACCAACTAGGTTTTCGGGAATTCTTAAGGCAATTGATGATATTAATGGAATCCCCTTCCACCCAGACTTTATTATACCCCTTGGCATGAGCAAGAGCAATCACGTGATAGGCCGATGCAGCTTCGGCAAAGTGGTTTATCTGGGTACCCAGAGGGAGTGCCACTACCACTAAAAACCTACCAAGATCATCTCTCATCACTCCCCCACTGCCAACAGCTCCAGGGTTCCGTTTTACTGCCCCATTACACTTAATTTAATGTTATTGCTACAATAGTTCACCTTTCAACATTTGGTATCAAAGCCTTGATTTTGATGAAAGAACACCTTTCTAGAAGTGTTGTGACTTTTTGTTTTGCAATGGGAACATTTTGCTTTTTATATTTGCAGATCTATGTGTATATTGAAAGCCATGACAAGTATATCTCAATCGGGGATTGAGAAATTCAATGGTGTCAATTACAATCTTTAGAAACTTAAAATTAAAGATCTCCTTGAAGAGAGAGATCAGTGGAGAGTTGTTTCAAACAAAGATAAACTAGAAATCATGGCTGATGATGATTAGAAGAAAGTAAATAAAAAGGCACAATGCACTATTCATCTTTGCCTTGTAGATTATGTCCTACTAAATGTATCTAAGGAGGCTACCACATATCTCCTATTGAGAAGGATCAGTGAGATCTACCAAACAAAGAGTCTGGTAAATAAGCTTTATTTGAAAAGAAAATTATACTCATTAAAAATGAAAGAAAGAGACTTTATTGAAAAGCATTTGAATGCATTTAATTTGATTTTGACTTAGGATCAACTGATGATAAGTTTAAAAAGAAGGATACATGTATTTTGTTACTTTGTTATTTTCTTGAATCATGGGAGATTATAGTCCTTGCTACGAGTGGTTCTATGATAGATCCAAAATTGGATGCCCTTTTTGTTGCCTTGCTTACAGAGGAAATGAGGAGAAAATCTATGGATGAGGACTCAAAAGATGCACTACATCAAAAGATAAAGGAGGGTTAAAAGGGAATTAAAAAAGTCTACCAACTGATCTAAGTCTCAAGGCCATTCTAACACACCAAGAAAGAGCAAAGTGAAATGTTGGAATTGTGGAAATTAGGGCATGTTAAGGAGTGCAAAAATAAGAAGACTTATGACTACACTAAAAAAATTGATGATGGTGAATCCAAAGCTTTATTTATTTCTTGTAATGTTGTTTTTGATGAATCCTAGTTGATCAACTCAGGTTTCTTGTATCATATGACTCCTCATAGGGAGTGGTTCTCTTCCTACCATGCTTATGATGGAGGAGTGTATCTAGGTGACAACAATTTGCATTAGATTGGTGGTCATGGGAAGGTATAGTTATGTTCTAGTGATAGGAGGGTAAAAATCCTTACTGGTGTTTTGTATATTCCAAGGATTACAAAAAAATGATTTATGTATCCAAGATGAATGATTGTAAATTACATATGATATTTAACAAGTTTGGTTACAAGTTGGTGAGAAGAAAATTAGTGGTTACTAAAAGATCTCAAGTTGGGACTTTGTTTAGGTTGAATGCCTTCACATTTTGTAACTCAGCTAATTTAACTGGCTATTTTGAAAATTCATATATGTTGTGGCACCAAAGTTTGGGCCACCTGTTGGCAATATAAGCATGATGGTGTAGAAAGTGATAAGCATGATATCAAGCAATGTTGTCATTGATGGCAACAAAGACTTATGGCAACTAAGATTGTAATGTTGTCGATATTGGGTTCAAAGAGTAAAGATACAGTGGTCCGGAGAATAGCAACAAAGGTTAAAGTCAAGAACATCATAGGACAGAGATAGTGACAAAGTAGAAGGCAAATTTGCAAGAAGGTTTGATCTGGCAAAGAACTTTGGATTTCTGAGTTATAGAGCATCCGGTATTTTGGTCCACATTTCTCCATTGTTGAATATTTTGCTCTGCAGTTCTAGTATGGTGTTATTGGTTGTTAGAATCTTCTAAATCTAGCATTTTGTATGTTTTCAATGTATGGTTTGAAAGTAATGAGTAACAGAAGTTCAGCTTGATAGAAGATAGTCATTCTCAGTTCAGAGCAGATGTGCAAGAGAGTTTGCATTCCTCTGTGGATTGGTTTTTGACTATGTGGTTTTAGGAGAATATTAACAGATGTGAATAGAGTGTGATTTCCATTTTTCATGTGATTTGGAGATATATGGGTCAGCTTATGAATCTACAGTTGAAGGGTTTTTGTATTAGGTCTCCAGTGATGCTAACCTATTAAGTGTGAAGTTATGTGGAGGGTCAATATGCTTTGCGGAGTTAAGTGGGAGCTATTTTAGGTCCATGCCAACCTATTTCTATTTATTTCAAAGTTTGAATCTTGGCGTGAAGCGTGTGAGTAATGTTTTGGGGCCGATAAGTCCTATATAACATGTTTTGCACGTTACATCCCATTAGGCTGACCTAATTGATGTAGTGAAAGAAGCGGAAATATATGAAGGATTGTTTTCAGTGTTTTGGTGTACATGCATGTATGTGATATGTTTTTATGTGAAAAAGAGCCTATGAATGTGAATTGAGTGAATGCAGAGCAGTGCGATATTTCAGAATAGTGTGTTGAGTATTATTCTATAAATTGAGATTCATTGGAACTATATTCCATGCATATGTTAGATGCAATTATAACAGTTCAATTCTGGCAGTGAGCCACCTCTTCTATCTTTTTCTTTCTACACAGTGAGCCACATGTAGTGAGCATTCATAGACAGTGATTCCACCAATTGTATCAACCTTAACCTGTTGTCTTATTATAATATATTGTGAGCTAATCCTTACCGTGGTTTTTCCCTTTTTGGGTTTTCCACGTAAAAATCCTGGTGTTCATGTGTTATAAGTTGTGGTTGTATGTTTTATGCTTAATTTCCTTTACTGCAATTGAATATGCTAAATGGATTAAAATGTCTGATGTGTACATGGTTTAAGAGAATACTGATTCACCCCCCTCTCAATATTCTGAGTGTTTAACAATTGGTATCAAAGCCAAGTCCTTTGGAAGAAGCCTAACCACTCAAGAAAGATCTTGGAAATTGAACACATGGGTGCTAAAAGATTACCTATTCCTCCGGAAGAGATTCCTGATGCTAAATACATTGGAGAAGATTGCATACTTGACAAAGCTGGAGAACTTAATGCTGCTCTTGAAGATCTTGAAAGGATGGAAGGCGAAATCAAAGGCCTGAAGGAAAATGTCAGAGAAGCAAATGAATGAATCAAAAAATTGAGAGAGCAAGTCAAAAAGTTTAAAGAAAGGCATAAGGAAGTTAGTGAAAAATTGAAGCATGCAAATGAATCTATCAGTGGTCTAAAAGTGCAAGTTGAGGAGAAGACAAGAATTGAGGAATGTCTGAATATGATGATGAAAGGCAAATCAAAAGAATGTTCAAGACTTGAACAAGAAGTTGTAACTTTGAAATTAGATCTAGAGAAGGTAAGGATTCATGAAGACAAATTCAAGATGAGCTCTGCAAAGCTTGATGAAATGATTGCAAATCAGAAAGGTCCAAATGATAAAGAAGGTTTAGGATTTGAAAAGGTGAAAGCTCAAAATCAGGTCAGACACCAAATGCTGAAAACAAGAAGAATAATGGCAAGCTGCTCCAAAATCAAAGGAATGAAGTTAGAAGACCACTGGTCAGACAACCAAATGCTCAAAGGTACCCATCTTTTAATAGTTTTTATCATTCTTGCAATAAGTATGGACACAAGGGAATAGTATGTAGAAGCATAATAAATCAAAATATACCATCTTTCTTTGGTAAATGTTTTACATGCAAGAAAGTTGGTCATAGAGCTAGTAAGTACAGAAGTCAAATGAGAAATGGCTATAATAATGATAGAATGGTTCAATCTTTCAATGGTACTGGTCAGAGGAATGTTGTGTGCTACAATTACAATAGACCTTGACACATTTCTAAGTTTTGCAGAAGAAGAAACATAAAGAAGGATAATCCGGTAGAGAAGAATAAACCACCACAAAAGGTAGATCCGGCAAAGACCAAGAAGGAAATGAACAAGATTTGGATAAAGAAGGATGTAACAGAGGTTAAAGATGAGCCTGTACCAACATCCAGTGCAAATGTTTCCTCCAGAAACTAAGATGAGAACTTTGGCTCAAGGAGAGCTTTAATGGAAATCTTTCACCCCCTAGAATGGTGCTGATGCCTCAGCACGAAGATATAAGATGAAGCTCGACATGCTTAATTCTTTGGTAAAGACCCTAGTAGCAAATCTCCTATTACAGAAGTTTGCGGAGCATTTGAAGTCGACTGTGTATACAGAGAAAGGTTTGACAACTTTATCAGACAAGGCATTTATGGCAAATTAGGTTAAGGAAAAAGAGGTTATAAGTGATTATACTTGATCAAAATTCATATTGCAATCAAACTTTCAAGTGAGAAAGAGCTGAGCAGTGTAGTGGAAAAGAGATCAAAGCGTCCCAAGATTCAGTGCCTTCAAACCCTAGTGCGGCAAGCAAAGAAAATGTATTTTCTGGTTTGCCCTATTTCAATATGAATTTGCATTGAAGGTTTTGAATTCACTAGCAATGGATACACTGCAAGTAGTAGAGGTAACTGAGTACCCACGACCTAAATTGAAGAAACACCCCTTCAAATCCATGGAAAGGGATCTGGATGGTGCTTTCTCAAATATACCATATAGTGTCTTGCACACAGAGGATGTAAGAATGTATATACATACAAAGATGGAAGAAGACAACCATGCAAAACTAGGAGAGATTTGGGTTAATGAGTTAACAGATGACAACTTTGATCTGAAGCATGAATACAGTGCCCTAACCGAGAAAAAGTTGGATGTTTGGAATGATTTTCCCATTGTGTTATGAAGATGAATGGGTAAGGTATGTATTGAGCCACATTCATGATAGATTCATGTGGTTGGAGCTTCCACACATGATAAACAAGGATGCCATTAGGGTTGTAATAGGGTTGTGCTCCACCGGAGTTGTTATGGCACTTAAATCTGTTAAAAATGATGTTGTGATGAAACTCACAGGAGCTAAATTTGATAAGAGGGCCTTGGTTGTGAATGATATTGAAGATCCGACAGTAAAATATGCATCTATGATGATAGGATACAAGATCTACTTCACAAATAGGGAAAATTTTGTAGCAACCGCAATATACACTGCATATGAGATGGTCAAAAAGGGTATGGATTATAACCTGTGTGAGCTGCTAAAACAACAATTACTTGAAAACTTGCAAAAGACAAAGGATTCAAAATATCCTTTCAAGTTTGGGACCTTGGTTATTTGTTTACTATTTTATTTCCTCAAGGAGGTTCTGAGTGCACAAACATTGTGTGGTTAGGACACATTTTGGTTGCAACCTAGATCAGAGATCATTTGAAAAGAATTGGAAACATTCAAGCTCAAAATGCTGCACTCTGGGGTTACTTTAAAATATTTCAGGAGAAGATGCATGCTAGGGAAAGGATTCCTAAGAAAGTAGTGGAGAAATATAAAGATGATATCCTCTTCATGGTAAGTAAAGATGGATGCTACATGGAGGCAGTGGAACCTAGGACAGTCTGGATTCCAGAAATGGGATGTGAAGTGTCTGAAGATATCATTGTAGGTCTTGCAGACCTAATGTTGAGAAAGCCTAAAGATACCTCTAAAGAAAGACTTGAAACTTATGAAGTAAAATCTACTGAGGTGCATCTTAAGCACAAAGAGAAAGAGATTAAGAAGAATGTGGAAGAAATGAAGTCTAAAGTTGAGGAAATGATGGCACAAAAGGGCCCTGCGGAGAAATCCAAGGGTACATCTAAACCTAAAAGGGAATCACCAAGTATTAGAAGGTCAACAAGGACTTCTAAACCCTCTGTTGCTACTCCTAATACCTCTGGAGCCATGCCTACCACCAGTCTTGAGAAGAATGAAGCAGTCAGTGCTTTTGAACCTGTAAAGAAGAGAAGAGTAAAAGGAAAAGCACTGAGAAAGGATTACATGACGCATGATGTCATTGAGGAAGAAGAGGAAGAAGAAGAAGGACCTAAACTGGTCCAAAAGAAAAGAGAGTCTCTTGCCTCCGGAGAAGAGACACAAATTAAAAGGACAAAAATAGAAATTGTTATAGAACAAGAAGAAGATATTGAGAAAGAAAAAGATGGCTTTATCTATAAGAAAAGTGAAGTCATATCTGGTGAAGAAGGCCAAACTTCAGGAAAAAGAATGAAAAGAAAGGAAGGTGAAGCTACAAATAAGGGAAAAGGCAAGCAAGAGAAATCAGAAAAATCATGTCTTCCCCCTCTGCAATTGGAAGCTACAATTAATGCTATAACTGAGTATGGCAATATGAAGCAGGTAGTTGAATTGTATAACGAAAGGTCAACAGAAGATCAATCAATCATTGAAACATCTATTATAAGGAACATGGACGCATTTAATGTTGCATTAATAGAAATAATTGACAAACTACCTGATAGTCTTGCTAATGTAATGACAAAGAGGAGAGACGATGTCATGAACAGGGACATTGAAATGAAGAATAAGGCACTTGAGAAGGTTTCTCCTACAATTTCTGAACAAGACAAGATTAAGGCTACACAGAGGTTAGCCAAGGAATTCAGGACAAAAAGAAGACAACACTTTAATGTCAAATGACAAAGATGAAATGGAGAGGTTGAAAAAGTACACACTCAAAATAACTTCAAATGTTCTTGAAAAACTACAGATTGCTACAATTGAAGAATGGTCTTCTGAAGAAGATGGAAAAGATAAAGATCAGACTGAGAAAAATAAAGAAAAAGGTGAAACCAAAATAGAACTGCATGTGTTGACTAAGGAAAAAATTTCCTATCACCAACAGTAGAAATGAATGCAGAAGATCTGAATGCGGTTGGCTCTCAGAAGAACACAAAAATTGTTGATGAGCAAAGGGAGTCTCCAGAAGAAAAGACAGATGGAGATGAGAGAGAACAAAGAGAGGCTATTGCAGATCAAGTTGCTAACACTATGGATAATACCTTTGTCCCAAAAAATGTTGAAGTACATGATGGAAGCAATTCTCCAGAAACCTCTGATTCTCAATTGATATCTGAAAAGGAGAAAAAGGATAAGGTTGGTGAATGCTCTAGAGTCTCTCCATTAGACTCCATCAGAGAATTTTTGGTGAAGCAAAGGCAAACACAAATTATGTCCTCACCACAACTCCTGCAAGTGCCATCCTTAGATGGACAGATTAAGTTATCCAACATTTCGCCATTGCAAAAACTTCAACTGGGAACAATCTTTCAAGAAATTGCTCAGGAAGAAATTTTGCAGTCCCACATAGAAGGTAATGAGCTGATGGATGAAGCCATGAAATATTTTGAGAAGATAGTGCCTGATATTAAGAGAGATGTCTCTCAGTCTCCTCCACTTCAAATGAGAAAACTAATGGAGTCTGTAAATAGTCACTTTGAATCTTTTGAGAAAGCAGTGGAGAAGATCAAGGAAGAATTTGATAATCAGAGGCTAATACAATTGACAGATAAGTGCTCCAAGGCACAAATTTTGTTAAATAACAGAGTAAAGAATATTCAGAATGTTATAAGTGATGTCAATGCATTATATCAATTTTGTTTATCTTGGCCCATAACCACTAAGGAAATAAAAGACAAAATGGACGGCCTAGAAGGGCAACTAGCAAAAATCTCCAGAACCTATGATCCCTTGAAAGACACAAATGGAGATCTAAGAGCAAAAGTAGAGAAGACACATGCCATAATAAAGAAATTGCAGAACCAAAAGGAGTCGATAAAAGATCAAATGGGTCAGATGAGAGAGATAGTAAGTTTTAAAATGGCCTCTTTGATTGGGTTGCTAAAAGAAGTTGATAAAGTTGGAAAGATGACTGATGCCCCTACAACAGTGGATAAAGCAAAAGAATTAATCTTGCATATAAATGGACATATACAAATATTATACTATGCAAAGGTACATTGGGACTCAACAGTGATCAAATTGAAGAGTATCTACAAAGATATCTTTCCTACAAATTAGTAAGTCTCTTATTTTCTAATCTCCTGTATATATATATGCGGATGGTTAGAAGGAAATAATTTTGATATTTTGGTATAGAAATAAGTTAGTGAGGGGGAGTGCAATGTAAAGAAAAGTTAAAGAAGTTTATGATTTGTAAATAGTCCCTTTGCCATTGATGTCAAAGGGGGAGAGTGTTTTGGGGAGAAGTTTTGGCTATGTTGCCATCAATGCCAAAGGGGGAGATTGTTGGCAATATAAGCATGATGGTGTAGAAAGTGATAAGCATGATGTCAAGCAGTGTTGTCATTGATGGCAATAAAGACTGATGGCAACTAAGATTGTAATGTTGTCAATATTAACTTCAAAGAGTAAAGATACAGTGGTCTGGAGATTAGCAAAAGATACAGTGGTCAGGAGAATAGCAACAAAGGTTAAAGTCAGGAACATCACAGGATAGAGACAATGAAAACAAAGGATAAAGTAGAAGACAAATTTGCAAGAAAGTTTGATCTCGAAAAGAACTTATGATGAAATTTTGGCTGTGTTAACTTTGGATTTCTGAGTTACAGAGCATCTGATATTTTGGTCCGCATTTCTCCGTTGTTGAATATTTTGTTCCGTGGTTCTAGTATGTTGTTGGTTGTCAGAATCTTCTAAATCCAGAATTTTGTATGTTTTCAATGTATGGTTTGAAAGTAATGAGTAATAGAAGTTCGGCTTGACAGAAGATAGTCATTCTCAGTTCAGAGCAAGTGTGCAAGAGAGTCCGCATTCCTCTACGGATTGGTTTTTGAATTTCTAGTTTTAAGAGGATATTAATAGATGTGAATAGAGTGTGATTTCTAGTTTTCATGTGATTTGGAGATATATGCGGCATTAGTTTATGAATCTACAGTTGAAGGGTTTTTGTATTAGGTCTCCATTGATGCTGACTTATCAAGTGTGAAGTTATGCGGAGGGTAAATATGCTTTGCAGAGTTAAGTGGGAGCTATTTTAGGTCAATGCCAACCTATTTCAATTTGTTTCAAAGTTTGAATCTTGGCGCGAAGCATGTGAGTAAAGTTTTGGGGCCGATAAGTCCTATATAACATGTTTTACACATTACATCTAATTAGGCCAACCTAATTGTAGTGAAAGAAGTGGATATATATGAAGGATTATTTTCAGTGTTTTGGTGTACATGTATGTATGTATGTGATATGTTTTTATGCGAAAAAAAGCCTATGGATGCGAATTGATTGATTGTAGAGCAATACAGTATTTCAAAACAATGTGTTGAGTATTATTTTGTAAATTAAGCTTCATTGGAACTGTACTCTATGCATATGTTAGATGCAATTATAATAGTTCATTTCTGGTGTAGACACCCTAAAATGACCGTGTCGTCAAATCACTTGCATTCTGTAATCTGTCGAATCACCTGCATTTCAACGTTAATTAAATAATCTAATTATTTAATTAATTTCATCAAATTCTTCTAAATCTCCTAAATTCAACATTAATTAAATAAATCCTCTTTATTTAATTAATTAAATTAAATTCCTCTATATTCTTCCACAATTAAATAATTTTAATTATTTAATTTGATCATTATCCTCTTTCCAAAAATCATATCCACATTAATTAAATAAATCTAATTATTTAATTAATTCAACAAATTCCCTCTTATCTAAAATTAAATAATTCTTAATTATTTAATTAAATCAAAAATCATTCTCCCAAAATCATGCACAACAATTAAATAAATTTATTTAATTAATTTGCTTTTAAATCTTCTAAATTAAATAATTCTAATTATTTCTTCCAAAATATCTTCTCTAAATTTAAATAAATCAATTATTTATTTAAATTGCTTTTTCTTCTAATTTGAGTTATCTCTAATATAACTCAAGCTTTCTTGCTCATCAATTAAATATTTCTATATTTAATAAAGTAAAATATCTTATTCTCATGCAAATCCCTTCTTCTTGTTTTAAATCACTTAACTGATCATTACATTCTGTTAATTGCTTTAACTCATTCTTCTATTCTTGATAACTCCTCTCATGCAAAAGCAAGCAAGACACATGTCTTCTTCTCATTCGTTGCACATTCCTCAACTTATCTCCTCCATTGATTCTTCTGAATTATTTGGACCGTTGATCGATCTTTGATGAAATCTATATAAACCCCCCTCATCTCCTTCATTTAGTCTCTCTCTTCGATCGTATTCTCAGGCATACTTAACAGAGCTTCGAGCATACAAAACGCGTCGATTGAGCACTATCACGATCTTTTGACATTGATCTCTTGAGCACATACTTGCTTGTTGCAGCCATGGCTTTGCAACTACATTGAGCAATCCACATTCAATCCAAAGAAAACAACACAGATTTCGGTAAAAGTCTTTATTTTGAGTATTTGTTATGGCTTTTACTTAGATTGGTTTCCTTTATGTTATTGGGTTCTTTGGTTTTATTTAGTTTAGATTTAATCAATTTTTCCTCATACACATTCTGGCACGCCTGGTGGGACCCACTAATCCCTTTGTTTCTTTGAGAAATTTGTTTTTTTTGAAGTCACAGTACGGTACGACGCAAGCGACACCCCACAGCGCTTCTGACAGGATCTTTGAGCGCTTTTGCAGACACAGTTAGGCACTTCTGGAGGTTCTGCGGCGCTTTCGGCAGCGCAGCACAGCGCTTTTGGCCTGATAGAACAGTGCTTTCGGCTGTATTATACAGCGCTTTTGGCTAGATTAGGGTTCTAACCTTGTTCACTGTTTTACAGGATTTTCACGCCATCTATCTTATTACTTTGTATGACAAGCTGTTGTATTTGTCAGACAAACCTATTTTTCTTGTTGGACATCCTAAGCTGATTTATTTAGGAGTATCTTCGACTTTTGTGTTAATCCTTGGTGTTGTTACAGCTTTTTGAGTTCTTCAATGATTGCAGAACACAGATCTCTCAGCTATCATTTCTTAGATCAGTCAGTCAATCATGGAATTTTACTTTAGATCTGATTATTTTTGAAAAAGTTCCCCTCTTTGTGATCTGAGATAGCGTGGCGCTTCTGGTTATATTGTTTCACGCTTTTGGTAACACAGTCTCACGCTTCCGGCTATTCTTCAGCGCTTCTGTTATTATTATATTGCGCTTCTGGTCTGCATCACAGCACCTTCAAAAACACAGTGAAGCGCTTCCGGTTATTTTGCTGCGCCTCTGGTAATATTATACAGCGCTTCTGGTCTGCAATACAGCACTCTTGGAATACAGTAAGTCGCTTCTGGTAAAGTTGTGCAGCGCTTTTTGGTTAAAATTGATTTGTTTTTTGCTAACTTGTGAAATTTTGGTGGAACTAACTCACTTGTTGCAGCTTCTTATTACTCACACAGAGCCAATAGGTGTTTTCTTAATATGTTCATGCAGGACGAGCATTGAAGACCTCTTTTGATTTATCTCACTAAGTCTTAGAAACACATTGCATGCTTAAAAGGATAATTGAACAAATCTTTTCTTGCAATCTAAGTCTTAAGAATATACTGCATTTCTTAACGGACAATGGACATGTATGAACAAACACCTCAATTTTCTAAAGGACAATGGACATGAATGCCAAACACTTCATTTCATAAGGGACAATTTACAACTACAATCGTGTGTGTGCATAGCTTAGTTGCACCTTATTTTTCTTATAACGGGACAATTGAACCTTTGTTTGACGTGCTTGCTTTTACTTTTTTTTGTACTTCCTTTAGAAGGGCCTACTTTTGGATTGCGATTCATCCAAAAGGGACGACCCTAAGCGGAGTTTTCCTTTGAACCGCTATATAAGAGGGATAAGGCGAAAGCCAAGTCCTAACCGACGTCAGCCTTACCTTGTGGTGCCAAACTGAAAAGAGGTGTACTAGCTTTTTGTGGAAACGATTTTCACATTGAGTGAAGTGTTTGAAACTCTTAGTAGGATTGGTTAAAGCTTTTAGTAGCTTTTCGCATTGCTCGTAAGGCGTTGGTCCCTCAAAGTCACTAAGAACCAATTTAGATAGAGACTACCCAACCTACCTCCGAACATTGCGGTAATCATCAGTGCAAGGGAAATCGATTTAAACCCTTAAGATACTCACCATTGGCTCCCTTGAGAAGAGATAGTATTCCCTTGGACATAAAGCTCTTGTGACCTACTTGAGCTTTCCAAGGGGAGGGTGAGATATCCCTACCTATCGTCTCTCGCAAAGATACTAAATATCCGAGACCTTTATGGAATGATATTTTTATCGACGGAGTATTAAGCTGTGAGCTGATCTACTGCAATGAAACCTTGTCTCTAGGGATAAAAAGTGCTTGTTATTGATTACAACTATCTTAGACCTGTGGAAACATTGGGCTTGTTTGGAGCCTTGAACATACACTATCTGTTGTGTCAGTCCTTGTGCCTTTTTTTTTACCACTTGTTTGTTGTGTTTTCTCTTGCCAAACCAATCCAATCAGAAACAGAAAAATTTTGCCTTTGAAAAACATCAGACACTACTTCAGCACCCCTGGTATTACAGCAGCTCGCCTTTGGTAGTACAGTAGACCGCCTTTGGTACAGCAGTAACCTACCTCTGGCAAAACTCTACTTCGGCACCCTTGGTATAACAGTAGCTCGCTTTTGGTCACTGTAGCTCGCCTTTGGCATAGCAGTAACTCGCTATTGGTAGCTCAGCCCATCGCCTCCAGCCCACAGTAGCACACTTTTGGTAGCACAGTCCTGCGCCTCTGGTCAAATAGTATAGCGCTTTTGGTCCAGTACTTTGTGCATCAGAGTTTGTCCATTTCTTCAAAAGCATCTCACAGATTCCCAGCATTACATTGTGCCTAAGTGTATCCCATGGTCACCACTAGGCTACAGCAAACCATGAAGTCTAGGCAAGTTGTCCCTAAAAAGCACAAGTCACCCCCTCGCACACCACAATCAGGTCATCTCAACATTACTCCCAAGGTGACTCCTAGTACACCCGCGGCAAACCCAATCAGCTCTCCAAACATGCCGCACATAGATGAACCAAGCAATCCTCATGAGGATAGAACCCCTTTGATAAATGCGCCTCAGTATACCACAGGCTTGCCTCCAGATTTTGTCCCACAAGGTTATATCGTAGATCAAACCCCATCTCAAGAAGAGCGATACTTTGAAATAGGTCAATCCTCTCAAGAAGATGGGCAAGATCTTGATGAATTTATACAAGATCCTAGAGCTATAGCTGCCTTTGATAAAATCTTTAGTGAGAACCAGGATCATTTCTTTCGCTTGCTTGCAAAGCAAGGCGCCAAGTTACCTCAGGATTTTGATGTGTCCACTCTCAAGGAGAGCAACAACACCCAAGAAACCATACAAGCGGTGCAAACCATGTCCACAGTAACTACACCCTTACCTACTCAAGGTTCGTAGTATAGGAATCCCCTTTTCCAAAATCCAACAGAGGAGAGGCCCATATCACCGCTTTTGACTCCTGTGGAGATCTATCAAAACCAACAAGAAACTCTCCAACGTCAAGCAGAATTAGCTAAGCAAGCCACCTTAGCTCGATCGAATGTGCAACCACCTCCTAAAGTGTCCACTCCAAGCGCAAGTGGAATCTTGGTTACCCTATCACGCATAGGTTTCCCACCCAATTACAATCCAGGGAACACTTATGTAGCCATGCAACAAGGGTCTCAACAAATGCCACCTCCTATATCATCACACCTGCATGTCTCTCAACCAATTAGAGTCACGCAGCCCCAACCACAACATTCTTCTACTCTCGTCCTCAAGCAGCCCCAACCACAACATTCTTCTACTCTCATCTTCAATCAACCCCAACCGTCGCAAATCACTTCTACCTATGTTCCTCCTCCACAACATTCATCCTCGCTCAATTTCTTTCATACATTGCCTAGTCACTCTCAACATTCCCAACATCAGGTTTCCCAAAGCTATGTGCCACCATCACAACCTAATCAAACGCACTTTAGCTTTCCTCCCCCCAATGCCTTTCTTCAATCGTCGCAAAGCCAACATTCTTACCTAGCGCCACCTCCACCTCTGCCTAATCAAGGCCTCCAATTCCAACCCAATCTGAACCAATCGTACAATCCCAATCAATCTTACGACCCTTATAATACCAGTACGCATGGCTTACACTATAATCTTCCATATGTGCAACACCAACCACTTTTTGGACAACAGGAGATTTTATCAACCCCTCCCACGACTATGGAGCTAAAGATCGCAGAAGTTCAACAGCAGCTATCTGATCTTATGTTTGGCCACACCAAAAAGACCTTCTCTTTAGAGGAAGTGTGTCCTTATCCTTTTGATCGGTCGTTACCCATGATCCCTTTTCCTCAAAATTTTACTATTCCCAAGTTCAATAAGTACAAAGGAAAAGGTGACCCTAAAGACCATCTTAGGGAATTCTATCTTGCTTGCTTCGAGGTCTCTCACAACGACACGTATCTTATGCGTCTCTTTCCTCGCAGTCTTGGAGGTCAAGCAATAGAATGGTTCTCACACTTACCTACGGGTATCAAGTCTTTCAACGAGCTAGCAGAGAAGTTTGCCACCCATTTTTCTTACAACGCAGAGCATGAGATTTCCATGACGGACCTATGCAACAATAAACAGAAAAATGGTGAAACTTTCATTTCTTTCCTTCAACGATGGAGACAAATGGCTAGTAAATTCCCTTTCAAGATTCCGGAGAAACAGCTTGTTAGCATATTTGTGCAAAACCTCAACCAAGAGTTAGGTTTCCATTTGCAAATTCTTAGTGCTACAACCTTCGATGAAATCACATACAAGGGTATCAACATTGAGAAGGCCCTCATTGCTAAGGGTGTGGTCAAAATCTTTAAGGAGACGAAAGATAGTACTTCTCATCAACAGTCGAACGATAAACCCAAATATTGGAACAAGAACAAAAACGTGGTCAATGATGGGGTGGTCGATACTAAGCATGTCCAAACGTTGCAAACACCGTTGCAACTCTCCAAACCAAGTCAAGCTCTACCTCAACAACAGCAGCAACAAAAGCAGCCTTATCCCAACCAACAGCAACGACAACAAGAGCGGCCCCAACAAGATTACCCTCCGCGACGTCAATTCATCCCCTTGGGAGTGCCCATCGAATCGGTCTTACAGCAAGCTTTGCAAAAAGGGCTCATCACCTTACCTGATGCTCCCCCATATGGAGAACCTGTCTACAAAACTGCACATTACAGAGACAATGAGTATTGTGAGTTCCATAGGAGCAAAGGTCATCGAACTGCGTCTTGCATGAAGCTTAAGCACCTCATCCAAAACCTCATCGACGGTAATCAAATTACTTTTGAGGATGAATCACCAGCGCAACACACGAACAAGGATCTCGATATGTACAAGGAACCATTCCCTCATCATGGTCCACCTCCTCCTCAGGATAGGGGTAAAGGTATCAATCACGCTTCCACGTCTTTCGATTCCATTGTAGGTCATTTTGAAGAGAGTTGAGTGTCTACCCTCACCATCAAAGGCAAATCTACGGATTGTGCTGTTACTACTCGTCGAGGTCATGTCACCATCCGTGCACCTACACCTAGGCTTCTGGTTCAGTCTGATTATAATCTTGTCGAACATCTAGGGAAAACACCAGCACAGATCTCTATTTTGGACCTTCTACGGTCATCACCTGCACATAGAGTGGTGCTAGAAAAAGCCCTCCAAGAGTCTTTCGTTCCTAACAACATAGTAGTCGCAGATTTCCAAGCTATAGTGGGTAATATTGCTTCGCCTTACAACGTGGTCTTCTCTGAGAAAGACCTCCCCTCCCATGATCCTTGTCACAACGATGCCCTCCATATTGAAGTTCTCATCCATAAGCGCAAAATCAAACGCATCCTCATAGATGGTGGTGCTGGTCTCAACATCTGTTCTTTAAAGTTACTAAAGCAATTGGGATACTCTGAGGATCACGTCAACACTGATCATAGTATTACAATCAAGGGGTATGATGATGCAGAACGCCGTTCAGAAGGTGTTATTCACTTGCCTATACAACTGGGCCCTGTCATGCTTGAAACCAGGTGTCAAGTTCTTGATATTGATCTGCCTTACAACATTATTCTTGGCCGCCCATGGATCCATGCAATGAAAGTTGTCCCCTCCACGTACCATCAATCTCTAAAGTTCCCATACAATGGTACGGAGATCACCATCCCAGGAGATCCTAATCCTTTTGAATTTTGCCGTGTCTTGCAAGGAAGCTATAAGAATTGCAACCAAGTGCCTAAAAATGACAAAGCCCTTGAATCCCCTCTTTATGTTGACCCTGAAACTCTCACGCAAGCCTCTACAAGTGAGCCTACACCCCTCCCCAAAATCACAGCACGCGTCCGAGATATAGGCTTTGGCACTTATGATATCTCTGAATCTTGTTGTGTAGGGCGGATGCCTTTATCTCCAAAATCTTACGGCAAACCACCCATTGCCAAAGTAACCAAAAAAGCAGCTATTCCTCCCCCAACATTCCTAACCCAATTCCAACATGGACGGTTATTGGAAGAAGAAACTATTGAGGACATCTCTTCTTGGCTCTACAAGGAGAAAGAACCAGTCATGATACCAGTCAAGCAATATGGCAATGGCTTAAGGATAGTGAAAAACATGGGCTATAAAGGCAAAGGTGGCCTTGGGAAACAGAATCAAGGCACTATGGAGCCCATTGTGGTAACAAAGAAGCTAGACAAGAAAGGATTAGGATTTGGTAAGAAGGTACCACGCGCCTCGAACATCGAGTATATCCTCGACGAGGTAGCTGACACTTTTCCCGCCGATACGACGTCTACAGAGGATATCACCGATGACTCTTCCCTCCACATGACCAATCTATTCGCAAAATCCTCCATTTTTACACTATCCTCCGTATCCTTAACTTCCACCACCAGCACCCAGAATGTCACGCTTGTCTACCCTGAACTTATCGATTGGGACCAACAAGGGGCCCCCGTTATAGATGTATTTCAGAATGACGAAGCTCTAGCTGAGTTCATGGGACTTCGGGAAGGTATCCCTCTTGGCGATCACAAGGCAGGTTTTGTAATGGAACTCGAGCCCACGGCTTATTTTGGTGAGAATGCCAAATCCTCCAGTCGCAAAAGTGCAAATAAAGAAAGATCTCGAGGTGAAAACCACACTGTAGCACCTCTTGATCATAAAATAGTAAAAATAAAGGACGTATCCAAAGGTGAAAACCCAACTGTGGCACCTGAGGATGGAGGATTTGACCTTCCCTTACCATCTAAGTATCAAGAGAAATCAGCTCTCTTAGTGGAAGATTCTACAGAAATAAACCTGGGTACAGAACAGAATCCAAAGACAACATTCCTAGCAGCATCCTTATCTGACACAGAGCACAGAAATCTTAACAGCTTCTTCTTGCAACGAACCATCAACTTTGCATGGACCTATGCAGATATGTCAGGGCTAGACCCTAAGCTAGTAGTTCATTATCTCATAGTTGATCCCAAGGTGAAACCAGTCAAGCAGAAATTGAGAAAGATGCACCCACAGATAGCTCTCTTGGTGAAGGTGGAAGTACAAAAGCTATTAGATGCCAAGTTTATACGACCTATTGACTATTCAGATTGGGTTTCAAACATTGTACCTGTGTCTAAACCCAATGGGCGCATCCGCATGTGTAATGATTTCAGAGATCTCAATAAGGCATGTCCTAAAGACGACTTTCCACTACCAAACATTAACATTATAGTGGACTTGACAGCAGGTCATGAGATGCTTTCTCTCATGGACGGATTCTCGAGTTACAATCAGATAAGGATAGCTGAAGAAGACCAACATAAAACAACCTTTACTTGTCCGTGGGGCAATTATTGTTGGTGCGTCATGCCGTTTGGTCTCAAGAATGCAGGAGCAACCTATCAGAGAGCAATGACAGTGATCTTCCACGATCTATTTCATCACATCATGGAAGACTATGTTGATGATATACTGGCTAAATTTTCTTGGGCGGATCACATACAGGTCTTAGGACAGATCTTTGACAGGCTGGAAAAATACCAAGTAAGACTCAATCCAAAGAAGTGTGTATTCAGTGTCACATCAGGAAAGCTATTGGGATACATTGTATCTCGTAGAGGCATTGAAGTTGATCCAGCGAAAGTAAAGGCTATAGTGGAGATGCCTCCACCAAAGAACCTAAAAGCATTAAGGAGCCTCCAGGGAAGGTTGCAATCCATCAGGCATTTCATCTCACAGCTAGCAGATAAATGTCAACCCTTTCAACACTTGCTCTGAAAGGATGTCTCATTTCGATGGGACAACAAGTGTCAAGCAGTGTTTGATCAACTTAAAGAGTATCTAGCTACACCTCCTGTATTGGTTCCACCAGTCGCAGACAAACCTTTGATCTTGTACATCTCCACTACAAACTCAGCCTTAGGGGCCCTGCTAGCGCAGAATGATGACACAGGAAAGGAGCATGCAATTTATTACATTAGTAGAACCTTGGTGGGATACGAGCTCAATTATTTACCAATGGAAAGGGCTTGTTTAGCAGTAGTGTTCGCCTCCCAAAAGTTGCGACATTACATGTTGAACCAACATACAAATCTAATAGCCAAGATTGATCCCTTGAAGTATCTACTAGCAAAAGCTGCTCTCACAGGCAGACTAGCTAAATGGGTCATGATCCTTAGTGAGTTTGACATTGAATACACAGATCGTAAAGCAATCAAAGGACAAGCCCTCGCGGATCAACTAGCAGATGCACCTATGAAAGATACACATCCTATGGTAGCAGACTTTCCTGACGAGAATCTCTTCACTCTTGCTACCTCCATAATGTGGAAGTTGTACTTTGACGGTTCTTACACACAGCATGGATCAGGAGCCGGCATCTTATTTGTTACACCTCAGAATGACTACATTCCAAAGTCATATCAGCTAGCATTCCCTTGCACCAACGACATAGCCGAGTATGAAGCACTCCTTATAGGTCTCAATACAGCAGTTCAATGGGACATCATAGAATTACAAGTATATGGAGACTCACAGTTAGTCATTCGCCAAGTCACGGATGAGTACCAAACAAAGGATGAAAAGTTGGTCCCCTACAAGCAACTAGTGGATGCCTACAAACCACACTTTTCTAGCATCACATTTGAGCAAATTCCAAGAGAGCATAACAAAGCTGCGGATTCTATGGCTTCTGTAGGGTCACTGATTGACATGCCTGCAAATACACAAAAGTGTGAATTCTTGATCGAGCAATTGTTGATACCAGCCGTCGATGTTCTTGTTACTGAAATCATCTGCGAACTTGTTGGTCCCAATTCCCCATGGTATGAAGATATCTATGAATACCTCAAGAACAATACCTTTCCTCCTGACCTATCATCCACCCAACGCAAAACCTTTATCCGTCGATCCTCTCGTTATACCATTCTGGGTGATACATTATATCGCCGGAGTCTCGATGGTATCCTCTTACGATGTCTTAACGCGGAAGAAGCCGAAGCTACCTTATGAGACATACACGAAGGTGTCTGTGGCACACATTCTACCGGTCCTAATCTTGCTAAGAAGATACTCAGAACAGGTTATTACTGGCCTACAATAGAGCAAGATGCTGCACAGTTTGCTAAGAAGTGTCTACAATGTCAGCAGCATGGAGATTTGATTCACACACCAGCTCATGAATTACAACCTGTGACAACTCCATGGCCTTTTTCTCAATGGGGTCTCGACCTCGTAGGACAAATCCACCCTTCCTCCTCAAATGGCCACAAGTTTATCATTACTGCCACTGAGTATTTCACGAAGTGGGTGGAAGCCATTCCTATGACCTATATCACCGGTAAACAAATAGCCAAGTTTATCCTAAACTACCTCATATGCCGGTATGGTATTCCCCAAGCCATTGTCACTGATAATGGGAGACCATTCAAGAATCAAGATGTCCGTGCCTTATGCATACAATACAATATCCAACATCGCTTATCAACTCCCTACTATCCGCAGAGTAACGGCCAAGCTGAGGCTTCCAATAAAACCATTCTCAAGATCCTAAAGAAAACGGTCAATGAAGCTGGTCGTGATTGGCACTTGCAACTCAATCCCGCCCTATGGGCCTACCGCACTAGTATCAGAACACCAACTGGTGCCACACCCTATGCCTTGGTCTTTGGCTCTGAAGCCATCCTACCTATAGAAGTCGAGATCCCATCCCTCAGAGTATCCATGCAGGACCTGATCGGCGGAGATGAGTATCGCACTTCCAGATTAGCTGAGCTTGAACTACTAGATGAGAGGCGCCTTGCCGCACTTAATCATCTCCATGTCTATCAAAACCGCCTCCGGCGTAATTACAACAAAAAGATCAAAGAAAGACGGTTTCAAGTTGGTGATCTTGTACTTAAGGAGAATCAGAGAAATCAAGCAGATCGAGAGAAGAAGGGCAAGTTTGAGCCTAACTAGTTAGGTCCCTTCATTGTGACAGCAGCATATGGATCAGGAGCTTATACTTTAGCTACACCTGACGGCATTCCTCTAGATGAGCCACTTAACAGTGTCCATCTCAAGAAGTTCTATGCCTGATCCTCAGAGTATTCTAAAAAAAATAAAAAATAAAAAAAATCCAAAAAAAATCCGTCCTCTGGTGAAAACCTGGCAAACAGGCACCTTGGATAAGTACCATAGTGAAAACCTGGCAAACAGGCGCTATGCGTAGAGTCAGCATCTGTCGTCTATCAAGTCCTGTCCACTCCTTGTCCAGTTCGCAGCGCACTTTCCATCCATCCATAATAAAACCATTGACTTTGTTTGCATTTCCATCTCCCTATCTAGTATAGCTTGGAAATTTGTCAATGTCCCTCGTCATCTTCCCATGTCGTGATCTGTGTCTATAGTTAACACTGTCTTGTCCTAGGTCATGTCTTTCTGTGTCTTCTTCGGCAGTCACCCATACAGTTTCCTCTACCAGAATGGGGGCAACTCTTTCCTTAGCTTCGGTCTAGGATTGGTTCCTTGTTCGTGGTTCACAGCGCATACTTTGATCTTTTCTCTTTTCCACAGGTAACACCCTTTAACGGACACATCGCTCCTACGATAAGGCTGTTATCTTCTCAACACTTTTTCTACATCATCACCCCCACCAGAACTACATATTATCTCTTCTCGGTCTTAAGGTACCTTGATCCCATGGATATGGGTATGTAGGCAGTCTGGATTACGAAGGAAGTATCCAGTACTCAGGTACATAAGATCACCTCTTCTCCGCACTTTTCCCCCTGCATCACATCAACCAGAACTACATATTATCATCTTCTCAGTCTTAAAGTACCTTGATCCCATGGATATGGGTATGTAGGCAGTCTGGAATACGAAGGACGTTTCCAGTACTTAGGTACATAAGATCCCCTCCTTTCACCTTAACCCATTCATCACTCTATCCAGAACTACATATTTATCACGATCATCTTCCATCGTAAGTGTGCCTTGATCCTGTGGATACAGGGTATGTAGGCAGTCTGGAATACGAAGGATGTATCCAGTACTCAGGCACACACGATCCATCATGCTCCACCCGTTTCAATCCATTAGCATTCCATCCTTCTAGTCTTCCGTTTTTCAAAATCCATTCGCCTCAACTTGACTAACTCAAGCAGCAAGCTAGCGCATCCTTTCAAAGCAATAGTCCTTCGCAAACCTGAAGCAAAGCAGCTTCCTTCCAGAGTCATCTACTGTCCTGCATACCGATTGCCAACATCAGCTAAGTACCGCTTAACCAACCCTAGATCAACAAGCTTGTCTGCTTCGAAGTGTTCCATTATCGAGACCAACACACGCGTCTCCTGCAACATGTGGCATTTCCTGCAAGTGAGACATTGTCTTTTTAGGTAGATAGCCCCCTTTAACGGACACAGAGTTCCTACGATAAGGCTGTTATCTTTCCTATCCAATCTATCCTGAGCAACCTCTTTGGCAAGAGAATATGTTGGCTGTATGTTTACTTTGTAAGTCAATCAATTTGTGTTATGGTTTATCTTTTGTTCCCTATTCCCATACCTATTCAAGGCTACCTTGATTTTTCTATAATCTTGGTATGTTGCGATGCAGTCAGGATTGGGGGGCATAGTCATTGCTTTCTGTGTGCCGTGTTTGAGGAATGATCTCTAGTATCTTTCTTAGCATTCTATTTATCTTGTGTGTGTTACGTCCTAGCATCTTACATATTAATATTTCTTCTTGCATTCGCATGTATGGAAGTTTATTTTATGTTCAAGACTATGGCTTATTCACATATACCTACAAGGTTATATTATGTCTAAGAGGATCTAAGTTCAAACCGTTTGCTTGCAGAGTCAACGTCCATGCACTCGGATATTACTACACCTTGGTCTTTTATACCTCGGTGGCGAACTATCCACGTGCTATATCAAACTAAGGATTGCTCTTTATATACAAATGCGAAGCCATTGCAACAAGCTCATTCATCCATTTCCACATCCTTTATATCGCTTTCATTGCAATAATCGATCAACAGTCTCTGTCTCCATCTCCTCCTATTCTCCTCTCTGGTGCATATCTGCAAAACCCACATGTCAGATATCACTAGTCATCACATCTATATCATCATATATCTCTATCATCATACATCTATAAGCATCATATAAGCCACATATGTCATCACATGAATCCATAATCATACATACATATCATCACATCCATGACATCAAGGAATGCATACACAAAAGCATGAACAGCAGTGAGTCGAACAGATCATCATATATATATATATCATGTAATGGCCATCATAATACAAAGTCTCTGTGTCTACATCAATAATACAAAAATATGTATACATCCAAATATACACCAATATCGTACATCAAGGCTATCAAGAGCCCTCAAAATATACATCAGAATGCACGCAGGCATCTGTCCAAAATGATACAATGTGATACAATACAAATGAAAGTGCCCTAGTGGGTAGAGCTGCCCTCCTGCTGTGGCCCCTGGCCTCCCCCTGTGCTCAATGGAGGTCCCCCTGATGGTCCTCCTCCTCCCCCTGGCGGCAAAAGTGGCCCTCTAACTGAGGACGATGACTGCCCTGTCCTCCGGGATCCTGAGGCCCCCGACCTGCTCCTGTCTCTATAACTCGGTGCCTGCTGAGCTACCGGCACCGCACCCACATATAGGCCCTGTAGTACTCTGCCTCTCTGCCGGCTGATACTAGCTCGCCCTGCACTCGGACGAGCTCGTTGTACAAGGTCCTCTGATCTACACCCAGCGCATGGCGTGCCTCCTCTCTCTCCCGCCTCACTCTGAATAGTGTGGCCTCTGCTGTCAAACACAGCTGCACCTCTGTGTCTCTCTCTCTCCTAGCCTGCACTAGCTCATCTGCGTCTGCTGCTGGTGCGGCTGGCGGCTGCACCTATACCTGTACCTGTGCCTGTATCTGGGCCTGCAGCTGTCTGTATGCCTGCACCTGTGCTTGTAGCTACGCCTGCACCTGTGCTAGGGCTGCCTGTGCTGCTGTGGCTGCCTGTGTCTATGCCTGGGTTGTGGCCTCTGCCTGCCTCGCATCGGCCCGCGCTGCATCCTTGTCTCTCCTGAGTCATGCCATCCGGAGCTCTAAGCAAGTCCTCCGGGCTATCTCCTCCTGTAGCAGTCGCTCTGCTCTCTGTAAGTCGGTCTCTACGACCGGGCCCACTGCCTCTGCCATCTCCACATCGGTCTGCTGGTCGCTGCCCTCTCCGCCTGCCTGCTAGCCCGTTGCCTGCTGCCTGGCCGCCCTGGCCTGCCGCCTCATCCTGGCCTCTCCTCCAAGCACTAGCACCTCTCCCACTGCCCCTGCTACACCCGGTGTAGTCAATCTCATAGGCCTGTGTGTCTGCCAGTACTGATCGTACTCTGGCAGTGTCCCTGGGTTTGCTAGCCTAGAATCCCAATCCCATCTCACGGGGATAAGCCCCCGCACCTCTGTCAATGCTATCGCCAATGGGATCTCAGCATCCTAGTCTCCTACCTCCCTCTGTGTCCTGGCATGAGTGGCCTCCCCCACTGGTAACCCCTGCGGCAACCCAAACTGCCTGAGAACTCGCTCGGGTAGGTATCTCTCTATCATATTTGTTCGTCTATCGAACAGATAGCGAGCCTGTCTACAATACATGAGCTGCTCATGCTCATCCGCCCACTCCTCGCACAGTAACCAGGGCCTCCATATGAATATGTCCATCTCATCTATCTGTCGCCACCAGTAGCTCACACACCCCATCCTCCGGTGTGTCATCACCCCGTCGTATAGAAATGCATATGGCTCCCCTCTGTCTCGGTGGCGCTGCGCCATGGGTCGGATGACTGGAATGTGCTCCCATGCCCATACCTGTAGCAACGTCATGCCTGCTGAGAGGCTCCTGCCTCTCCTGTACACACAATGGTGCATATCATGGTATAGCTGGCCTAGCACGCAAGGTCCCCACGCATACTGTCTGCCGTGGGTGAACATCCCTGATAGAACTGTCCCCCAGCCAACTGATAGTCCTCTTGATCTCCTGTCCGGGCACAGGAAGCCGCCAATCAACGAAGCAACGATCCATCTGATCCTATCACAGAGTCTCGGGACGTTTGCCCATCTGATCTCCCCATCCTCGATCCACAGGTCGTCTGTGCAGAAGACCTCCAAGCCTGCCTCCCCCCGTGCCGGGTCAAAGTCAACGATCTCTCCGTCTATCCGGATCCTCAGGATGCGGTATACATCTTCCAGTGTCACTGTCGCCTCCCCTGTCGGAAAGTGGAATGATGAGGTCTCGCTGTGATACCTCTCCACGACTGCTGTCACTAGGGCGAGATTCGCCCTAATGTGTGTCAAGTGTGCCACGTGCCACAGTCCCGCATGCTGCAGGAATGCGTCCTCCTCCCATGTAAGCTGAACAACCTCATGCGCTATCGCGTGATGTCGCTCCCACGACATCAGTGGTGGCAAAATCCTCTGCATCCATAACAAATCACTTGTCAGTTTCTTTTCCAAATCCCTCAAAACCTATCTACCATTAGTCCCTCAAACCCCCGACCATGCCTTTTCCCTCTTGACAGCTAGGCTAGGTGTCCCTCTTCTAAGTCCCCCATCCTATTGCACCCTAACTTTCTTTTCTATCTAGCCAAAAGCGCTTTGTTATTTGTAACTGTGCTGTGTCTCCCTGCCAACTGCGCCACACTGTTGGCGCACCTGCGCTGCGTTTTGTCTACCAACCGCGCCTTGTGTCCCACAAGCGCTTTAAACCCATACCAACCTCGCCTTTCTACACTACCAGAAGCGACGCGTTTTATTTACCTCCCGGCCAGTCGCACTATCCTATCCGACCAAGCGCGCTATACCCCTCCACCAAATGCACTGCGGCATTTCCCAACTGCGCTGCGGCGCGAGCTTCTAATACCAAAAGCGACGCGGTTTTACCAAGTGCGCTGCAGGCGACTACCAGCCGCGCTACAGCGCGCCAAAGGCGCTGAAATGCTATACCAAACGCGCTGCGGCTTCCTAAAGTGCTTTTGCTTGACATGACTGACCCTGCCTATACCTAGCCCTAAACGACCCTAAATGACAACTGAAAAGGGGGTTTTTGATCACTTACCGCTGTCGGAGCTCTTGCTGGCCGTCTATAGGTCCGCACCAACTCCGCCCGATGACTGTGCGCTGGAATCGGCATCTCTCCTCGCTGACCGCTCAACTCACTCCTCCTAGGTTGGATTTCTCTTCTCTCTAAATTTAGATTATCCAAGGGTGCAAATGAGGATTGTGGTCCCCATGGGACCTATTTATAGTGTCCCCCCCCCTTAGTTTTTCTTTCCCATCCCTTCTTCTACTTTTCTGTCTGCCTCGTCGCGTCCTCTTCTGGTCGAGCGTCAACCCCTTTCCTCTGTCGCTTCCCTGTCTTCCCGCTCGAGGGGGCATACACTGGGGCAACTACCTACACTGGGGCATCAAAAACATTGTATTACATCTTCAACAATCGTTTTCTTTGACGCAACGCTACATGCTGCATTGCATCAAAGAGGGGCAAAATGTAGACACCCTAAAATGACCGTGTCGTCAAATCACTTGCATTCTGTAATCTGTCGAATCACCTGCATTTCAACGTTAATTAAATAATTTAATTATTTAATTAATTTCATCAAATTCTTCTAAATCTCCTAAATTCAACATTAATTAAATAAATCCTCTTTATTTAATTAATTAAATTAAATTCCTCTATATTCTTCCACAATTAAATAATTTTAATTATTTAATTTAATCATTATCCTCTTTCCAAAAATCATATCCACATTAATTAAATAAATCTAATTATTTAATTAATTCAACAAATTCCCTCTTATCTAAAATTAAATAATTCTTAATTATTTAATTAAATCAAAAATCATTCTCCCAAAATCATGCACAACAATTAAATAAATTTATTTATTTAATTTGCTTTTAAATCTTCTAAATTAAATAATTCTAATTATTTAATTATTTCTTCCAAAATATCTTCTCTAAATTTAAATAAATCAATTATTTATTTAAATTGTTTTTTCTTCTAATTTGAGTTATCTCTAATATAACTCAAGCTTTCTTGCTCATCAATTAAATATTTCTATATTTAATAAAGTAAAATATCTTATTCTCATGCAAATCCCTTCTTGTTTTAAATCACTTAACTGATCATTACATTCTGTTAATTGCTTTAACTCATTCTTCTATTCTTGATAACTCCTCTCATGCAAAAGCAAGCAAGACACATGTCTTCTTCTCATTCGTTGCACATTCCTCAACTTATCTCCTCCATTGATTCTTCTGAATTATCTGGACCGTTGATCGATCTTTGATGAAATCTATATAAACCCCCCTCATCTCCTTCATTTAGTCTCTCTCTTCGATCGTATTCTCAGGCATACTTAACAGAGCTTCGAGCATACAAAACGCGTCGATTGAGCACTATCACGATGTTTTGACATTGATCTCTTGAGCACATGCTTGTTGCAGCCATGGCTTTGCAACTACATTGAGCAATCCACATTCAATCCAAAGGAAACAACACAGATTTCGGTAAAAGTCTTTATTTTGAGTATTTGTTATGGCTTTTACTTAGATTGGTTTCCTTTATGTTATTGGGTTCTTTGGTTTTATTTAGTTTAGATTTAATCGATTTTTCCTCATACACATCTGGTAGTGAGCCACCTCTTCTATCTCTTTCTTTTCGAACAATGAGTTTGTTGATGTCAAGCATCTCCCAAGAGCACAACCTGCAGGATAAACCTTCACAATACGAGAGAAGGAACACGAGAAACTATTTCACCAGCAATGAAAAATGCATTGAGATGAGATATATTACAATGTACAAACCCAGATATAAATAGCCGAGTGAAAATGAGGTACGGGAACAACCAACCCCAACTAGCTCAACGACAAAAATAATATTAGCCTAAGTAAAAACTTAAGCCTACTCTAACAAAGTCCACCAATTGTATCAACCTTAACCAGTTGTCTTATTATAATATATTGTGAGCCCATCCTCACCATGGTTTTTCCCTTTTTGGTTTTTCTATGTAAAAATCTTGGTGTTCATATGTTATAAGTTGTGGTTGTATGTTGTATGCTTAATTTTCTTTACTGTAATTGAATATGCTAAATGGATTAAAATGTTTGATGTGTAAATGGTTTAAGAGAATACTAATTCACCCCCCTCTCAGTGTTCTAGGTGTTTAACACCACATTGGTGAAAAACGTTTTCAGACCCTTATTAATAAAAAGATGGTTGACAATTTTGCTATTTACTCTAATAAGCACTTTGATTTCAATGAACATTGCATGTTTGACAAACAAAATAGAGTTTTTTTTGGAAATTATAAAGCAAGGAAAATATTAGAAATCATTCATTCGAATGTGTTTGGTCAAGTGGATGTGGATTCTATGGGTAGATCTCAATACTATGTCACATTTATTAATGGTTGTTCTAGATACACCTAGATTTATTTTCTACATTCTAAAGTTAATGTTTTATCTATTTAGAAAAACTAAGGCACTTGTTGAAAAACAAACTGATAAGAAAATAAAGGTGTTAGACATACGATAATAGTGGTGAATATTGTTTGAGGGAATCTAATAATTTTTGTACAAACATGCAAGTATTGTTTGGCAGAAGACTGCCCCATACACACCATAACACAATGGGGTTTGTTGGTTCCCCAACCTTCTTTGAAATCCTTCTAAGGGGTTGTAAATCTTTTTTTTAAATTCACTTAAAGGATGGCCAACGAATGAGAGATAGATAATCTCTCCTACACTTTAGGCTCTACTAAACCTAGGTGGGTGCACCTAAAATAGATATTTTAGAAAGAGCAGATGATTTATTCATGCATGTATGTCAAGGGTTTGAAAATGACTTCACAATTTCAACCTTCCTTATACTCTTAATGACTAGACATGAACACTACAACACCATACACAAGGTTTTTAGGATGCAAAAATAACATTCTCACTAGAAGTATTACAGATCTGAAACAATAAACCTATGTATGATGGATGAAACCCTAGACTACTAATATACAATACCAAATGTGTGGTTTATTTATTATGAGTATGAAATTGGATGGATTTCTAAAAAGATTGATGCCTTCTCCTCAGGATCACAAAGTCTAAAATGGCTAGAACATGATATTTTAACAAGATTTCATCTCAAGGGCTTACCAACAATATCACTGCCTTAAAAGTAAATTAAACCCACAATAGTAACTTTTAAATTTGATTATACTTAATAATTCTTTGCAAACACTACATACCCCACTTGTTGCTTGAAGAGATTTACCACCCTCCTTGAAGATGAACTAATCAAACATACAAATCCTATAGCAAATGTGCAAGCAGAAATTTTTTGTTTTCCTTGAAAACCTACTTCTTTCCAAGAACATGCAACAATATGGAGACAATCAACTTAAAAAGATATCACTCATATCTTTATTTTAGAGTAAATTCATTACAATATATTCATGTTGCAACAAACTTAAATACCCATTACCCTAAGAAAAAGATTATTTAGAGTATTTCTTACAAATACTTTTCTCTCCCAAAATCTCTCGTTACCACTTTACCCTTTACAATAAAAATTTTACATCTTTATATTAAACCCAAGAAATTGGGCACCCTAATTAGTCTAATTGTCTTTTTATCGCTTTTAAAAATCTTCAAATGTTGGCTCCCTCCTTTTATTTTATTTTATGAGCATTTGAAACCCATCACCAAAAATACATGAAAAATAGCACAACTTCAAGTGGCCATAACTTTTGATCTAGGTACCTAATTGATGCTGTTGTTTTAAACTAAAGAGCTCAGAGAGATCTATGACCCTAAAATTTGATGTAAGCAATTTCCATGAATCTTGGAGCCTCATTCAATCATTTAAAGCCTCAAAATTCAAATTTAAGATTTTTTTGGGTATTTGAAACTTTAATAACTTGATATTTGGACATGACTTTGGTTCAAATTCACTCCCAATGATTATTTAGAATTCTGAATCTTTGGGTAAGATTTCGGGTCCATATGTTCTCAATGCAAATATACTACAAATACAAATCTTACTAGTTTTATCTATTTTAGAAATTTTGACTACTCCAGATTGTTCTAGGAGACTTTTTAACAAATCTCAACCTGGTTTGGGTAAACTAAGACACCATAGGGGCCAAAAGTTGGAATATCACTTTTCAAGAGGCAAATTGACTTTTCGAACATGGGCATAAAATAGGAAAATGGACTAGAGCTCTAACAATGGTTCTTGTTCAAGGACGTATGTTCCAATGGGACATGGCGAGAATTCAAGAAATTCCATGATGCAGACCACACAATATGGAAAACAAACAAACACTTCAGCATGGGTCATAGACAACCATGGTTGCAAAAGACAAACCTACAAGGGGAAGACTACTATGCATGGAAAAGATGAGTCAAATCTCAAGAGAAATAATGTTTCAGGAAATGTCTATGCACTAGCATTTCCTAAAACTCTCTATTCGAGCTCTTGATGAAGAAAGCATCCTTACCATACAAATCATCAACAACAAAAGGGCCCAACCACATAGGATCAAACTTCTCATGTTTCCCTTTATCTTGTGATCTTGTATTCCAAACAAAGACCATATCTTCAATTTCAAACTTTCATGGGCTTGCCTTCTTATCAAACAAGTATTCCATCTATCATTGCATCTTCAAACTATTGTTCTAAGCCTTCCTCCCATTCTCATCAAATTCAATCAATTGATTGATTCTACTTGTCATTGCATCAGTTTGTTCTTTAGTTGTCTCTTGAATGAATATATACACAAGTAATAGATTATTGATAGGCATAATTGCATTAGCTCCATAAACCAATTCAAAAGGTGATTTACTAGTGGATTTCTTTGAAGTACACTTATCAGCCCAAATTGCAAGCCTAATATTAGAATCCAATGCCTTCTTGTTTTGACCTAACTTTCTCTTGATTATCTTCATTAGATTTTTGTTACTTGATTCAACTTGTACATTCCCCTATGGATGATATGGATATGGGTGTGATATGGTAATTCTATATTCAAAATAAACTTTCTTGAATTTCACTGACTTGAAGCACATTGCATTATCAACTATAATCTTACTAAGAACACCAAATCTAGTCACAATATGATCCAACATGAAATCAATCACCACCTTACTAGTAGCCCTCCTAGTGGGAATAGCCTCAACCCAGTTAATAAAATGATATGTTGCCACTAAAATCCACTTAAATCGTGCACTAGATTTTTTAATAATTTCTCTTATAAAATTTATTCCTTATTTTTGAAATGGACCTTCTACCATTGTTGGCCTTAAAGGTAATACACCCGATCCCTTTAGCTTACCTGAAAATATCTAACAAGCATCACAATTCCTCACCAGTTTGTATACATCAGCAAATAGGGTTAGCGACCAATATCCCATCCTGAGAATTCTATGAGTTGTAGTCTTTGCTATGAAGTGACCACCACATACTCCTTTATGCATTTCTGATGATACTTTCTCGGCTTCATCTTCATTGAGGCACCTCAAGAGTACTCCATAATTACTTCTCCACATCAAATTTCCATCAAGTATTGCATATCTTAAGGAGTGCAATTTCAACGTCCTCTTCCAATTTTCATTCATTTCAGAAGGGAAATTCATATGGATGAAGTAATGAATAATATCCTTATACCAAAGAGAGTTTTCTGTATTACACCTTTTTTCATTAGCCTCTACCTCTACTTGATTTATCCCTACAACATCTAGATTTGACTCAGCCATCAACTTAGCTAATCCCTACCCTCTAACCAATTTTGTGATTTGCAATTCAATATTAAAATCTTGGATTTTATTAATCTGCCTACATCTTCTACCTGTCACTTCTTGCTATGTAAAGATATCTTTACCAACTACATGTTGTACATAGGCAACATTTTAGCACCTACTAAGTATGATCTAAAACATTTTACAGTCTTTACTAGTGCATAAGCATGTTTCTCCATGATGTCATAATTCAATTCAGCATGTTGGAGAGACTTGCTAAAAAATGAAATGGGTTGTTCATGTCCATCTTGATTCTTATGTAACAACACAGCTACAATAGTATGATATGAAGCAAATGAAAACAATTGAAAGGGCTTAGAAAAATCAGGTGAGGCTAACACTAGAGCCTACTTGATTGCATTGAGTTGGCTTACCTTCCCATACTATACTTTGCACTTCAACATCTTAGAAATAGCTTTCATTTCTCAAGAAAATTAGTAATAAATCTTCTAACAAAATTGATCTACCCAAAGAAAGATTGGATATATTTGACTGTTTAACGATGAGGAATTTTGTCAATTGCAACAACTATTTCTATATCAATTTTAATTCCATCCTTCGATATTGTATGCCCTAGTAAACTTCCTTCCGTGACCCCAAACATACATTTCTTGGGATTTGGGGATATTCCATACTCTAGACACATCTTGAAAATCTATTCCAAGTGACCACAGTGTTCTTCCTTCTTTGAGAAAGTTGTTAGATCATCTTGACACACAACCAAGATATCATTTACTATATATATAAAGGCTACATACATTTCTCTTTGAAATGTTACTCCTACATTTGTGAGTCCAAAAGGCATTCTAACATACACATATGTACCCCAAGGAGTTGCAAAAGTTGTCTTGTATTCATTCTAACTCCTTAACTTTAACTTTATTATACCCTGTAACTTCAACTTTATTATACCCTAAGAAGCCATACATCAAGGATAAAAACTCACATCCAATCACCTTTTGCAAATGCCTCCATGTTTTGCAATGGATAGTTATCCTTTAGAGAAGAAATATTCAAATTCCTGAAATCTACACAACCTGATAGCCCCATTTCTTTCTAACAGGAACCAAATTTGACACCCATGTGGAATGCCTAATGGGCTTGATAATTCCTCCTCTAATCTTGGCCAACACTTGTTGCATTTTAGGGGCTAAAGTAGGATTTATTGGTCTTTGTTTTTGTCTAAATCATTTAGCATCAGGTTTGAGGGGTGTCTCATGCTAAAATAAATATTTTATGTATCATTTCAAGTCATCATGACCATGCAAATACCCTACGTACTTCCTTAATAATGAAATCAACAATGTTTTGATCTTAGGATTCAATCTTTTTCCAATATACACACATTTAGAAGAGGAATGTGTGCGTAAAATGATTTCTTCTAGATTATTATCTTTTGCAGCAACAGGTTTAACTAAGATTCTATTTGCTCCATCAAATACCCTTTCTAGATATACTAACCCTTTGGGAATTGTATTAGTTTTAAACTAAATTATTTCATTCCCAAATAGAGTTTCTTTTCCATCCACATTTTCTACAACATGCTAAAAATTAATCTCTTAACTATCATATTCATCAAGGCAATTTAGAAATATAAATAAGTCTTGGTCATCATTGAATACTTGCCAATGGTATATGTTATTGATGAGGGTGTACTCCACCCAACACACTCACAATGACAAATTATAAACATCAAAACACAAACACAGTGGTTTATATGGGAAAACCCTTTTAGGAGAAAACCCCACCTCGAAAAGCAACTCAATATATTATTCAGAAATCTCAACAGGATTACAATATACTTGCAAAGAAAGTTTCCACAAGAATATCTCCAACTAGAAATCTGAAGTCAACTCAACATCTATCATACTCCCACACACAACATCTATCTCAAGTACCTGACATATAGGAGATACAATATAGAAAACTATCAAACGATATTACAAAACCATGAGCTAAAACCACCGAAAATTGGCACTCAAATTATCTAACAATAAAAGATGTCTTATCATGTGTCAAAACACTCATCAACACATGTAACTTCCCTTAACAACTTTTTCCTATGTCTGGCATGTTTTTACATTTTCTAATACGGGAGGCCCAACTTCCAAAGGCCATAACTTTTGATCCGGACGTCCGATTGACGAATTGTTTGATGCGTTGGAAAGCTCGTGAAAAAACCTAAGCTTTACAAAATATCCTATTTAGGGAGATTTTTATTTTTGACCAATTTTCGGGCTGTTACAGAACCTCTAAGTGCCTCGAAATTGATTCTGAATCTTTTTTCATGAACCTCAAAAACTAAAACTTTAATATCTTGAAATTCAGACATGATCTTGGGCTGGAATTTACCACAAATGTTTATTTGACTATTTCAAAGATTTGGAGAAAATTTCGGACCCAACTGTTTCTCCAATATAGGGTTACTAAAAATAGTAAGTAATAGTATTCTTAGCCTTTTTGGAAACTTTGAAGGTTTTGAATCATTATTCAAGCAAATGGGTATCCGCAAAAACCAAAATTGAAAGAAATAGAAAATAAAATTATTTTTTTGGTGATGCAAGATTGCTCTACACCTCTAGATGTTCTTGCATCAACACCTAGGGTAATTTGAGAAGTGACCTTGTCACATCTCTAATGTGTGAGGAAGACCAATTTTAGTCAACCTCTACTTTGGATAACCATGATGAATCTTCAATAGGCCTTCCTCTCCATTTGACCAAGTATTCTTCATATTGCATGTTTCTTGTGCTCCTTCCCACACGACTATCTAAGATTTCTTCAATTTCTTCCTTCTCTGAAATAGGTGTTGGGATATGCCACTGTCCTTCTTGATGAGGCCATGTTTTGTCTTATTTCTCCTGCTTTAAGTACATGCTTCCTAAGGTATTCCCAGACTTTTATATATATTGACTATGTCTATAATCATCCTTAAGACATTGAAAGCATGAAGATTGGTATATAATATGTTGTTAGTTAATTGTGGGTGAATTGATGATTGCTCATGAAATATGATGGTACTTTATGTTAATTTTAGTAATTGTGATGTATAGATAGTATATGATGGACTAACCCCCCATGCAGCAAGTATGTGGCTACATTTCATGAAGACCACTTGGCAACCCGCAGCAAAGGAGGTGTTGATGTCCACAGTAGACAGTATAGGCACCTGTAGCCAAAGGAAGAAGACTCTGAATTGATTGGAATGAGTTATACTTAACTCTTCACTCTTTGACAGTTATCCTTCAACAGTTGATGCAATTATGAGTAACGAGGGAATCTCATATCGTGCTCCATGTTTTGTTTCTATTCTTGACTATTTTTCATAATGATTATATAGAGTTACAGTAGGATTGTGTCGTCTATATTACCTTCATGACAGTTTAGTTTCCTATTCCTAGTTTGCTTTGTAATAAAGTCATCTTCCTATGCTGTGGGATAATGGACAATTATGGTATTTATTGTTCAGTAGTTTTGTTAAAATAAAAAAAGTTTGACCTTCTCTATATGGATTATTAGATTCTGTCTATGAGACAAGAAGGTTAGACAAAGATTACATTATCAAATTTGTTATTGTACTTTTCTCTTCAGTATTCAATAAAGAAACACATGTTTTGAGTCCAGTCGATGGTTTTAGAGATATAGTAGAGATCTAGTTAGATTTTGTGGGATCATAGTCACTCAAGCAAGGGCCACTTGAGGTAATTGTGTCTCTCCTATATTTTCATGTGTTTAGTTTATGTTATATGTTTGTGTATGTGATTAATGCATGTTGTAATGAGTTTATGTCATATGAATTAGTTAGATCTAGATAATCTGTTTCGTTGAGTCAAGGTGATCACTGATTAACTATTAGTTGTTCTCTTATTTGGAATCACATAAGACCATTTGATTTATAGCCAACTTAATAGCATTAGTTATTTCTTATTAGCATTACTTATTTCTAGTATTTTTCAATCCTTGCAATTAGAATTTGTTTACTTTTCAATTAGTTTATTCCTATGCACAACCCCTAGATTACAATTCAGGAATTCTCAACTGTACACGTAGTACAGGTATCATCCAAGAAGAATACGATTCTCTGGTTTGACAATTTAAATGTAACACATTATAGCCAGTATGTTGCTTGATATATAGTATCCATTGGTCTGTTGAGTTGTGTGCATGCCCTTTCTGCATCAATGTATTGGTTAATAATGGATTTTGACACTTCTGCTTGTCTGTCTTCTATACTTCATGATATTCTATGAAATCTGCAATATTGAACACAGGTGAAATATTGATCCCACTTGGCAACTCAACTTCATAGACATTCCTCGATTCATGTTTCTTCAAAATCCTACAAGGTCTAAATTTCTTCATCCTCAGTTTATTATATGTTCCTATGGGAAATCTCTCTTTTCTACAATGGACCATAACCTCTTCTCCAACATTGAATTCTTTGAATCTTCTTTTCTGATCTACCTTCTCCTTACACTGATTATTCATTTTATGGATATGCTTCCTTACCTCCTCATGTAGATTCTTCATGTGTTCTACAAAATCTTCTGCATCTGCACTAATTAACTATTAGTTGCTCTCTTATTTGGAATTACATAAGACCATTTGATTTATAGCCAACTAAATAGCATTGGTTATTTCTTATTAGCATTACTTATTTCTAGTATTTTTCAATCCTTGTAATTAGAAATTGTTTACTTTTCAATTAGTTTATTCCTATGCACAACCCCTAGATTACAATTCAGGAATTCTCAATTGTACACATAGTACAAATATCATCCAAGAAGAATACGATTCCCTGGTTTGACAATTTAAATGTAACACATTATAGCCAATAGGTTGCTTGATATAGGATTCGTTGGTCCGTTGAATTGTGTGCATGCCCTTTCTACATCAATGTATTGGTTAATAATGGATTTCGACACTTTTGCTTGTCTGTCTTCTATACTTCATGATATTCTATGAAATCTGCAATATTGAACACAAGTGAAATATTGATCCCACTTGGTAACTCAACTTCATAGACATTCCCCAATTCATGTTTCTTCAAAATCCTACAAGGTCTAAATTTCTTCATCTTCAGTTTATTAGATGTTCCTATGGGAAATCTCTCTTTTCTACGATGGACACCTCTTCCCAACATTGAATTCTTTGAATCTTCTTTTCTGATCTACCTTCTCCTTGTACTGATTATTCATTTTATGGATATGCTTCCTTACCTCCTCAGGTAGATTATTCATGTGTTCTACAAAATCTTCTGCATCTGCACTTCTCTTCTCCTCCTTATCCATCTTCCTTAACTCTGAAACATTTCTGGGACTATTTCCATATACAATTTGCAACGGTGATTTTCCTGTACTCCTATTAACTAAATTGTTGTATGCAAACTCAACCTGTGGCAAAATCAAGTCCCATCCCTTTGGCTTTTCTCCTACCAACATTTCAAAAGGTTTCCCAAACTTCTATTTACCACTTATGTCTGACCATCAGTCTGTTGATGATGTGCAGAATTGAACTTTAAATATGTCTTCGACTTCTTCCACAATGTCCTCCAAAAATATCCAACAAATTTTTTATCTCGATCTAAAACTATACTCTTTGGTAGACCATGAAGTCTAACCACTTGAAAAATATCTCTGCAATATGAACTGCATCATTTGTCTTCTAGCAAGGAATGAAATGTGTCATCTTAGAAAATCTATCAACCACCACAAAAATAGAATCATGACCTCTCTGAGTCCTTGGAAAACCAAGTACAAAATCCATTCTAATGTCTTCCCATGGCCTTTTAGGTACAAGTAAAGGTTGATACAAACCAATATTTTGACTTACTTCCTCAACCATTTGACATACCCTGCAACTCTATACAAACTTTTTCACATCTTGATACAATTGTGGCCAATAATAGTTCACTTAATAATGCAATTGTCTTGTCTCTCCCAAAATGTCCTACTAATCCTCCACTATGCCTTTCTTTTATCAAATTCTCCCTCATGGAACTTCTTGGAATGCATAACTGACTTCCTTTGAATAACATGCCATCCTAGATTATGTAATCCAACCACTGTGTTCTATCAATGGTGACAGGGTCTAGGAAAGCTCTCCATGTCTCTAAAAAATCTAGATCTTCTAGATATAAATGTTTGAGTTCTTCAAACCCAACAACTTTAATTCTCATCTCCAACAAATTGTGCCTCCTATTCAAGGCATCTGTAACTCTGTTAGACTTCCCACTTCTATGCTTCAACATAAATGTATAGCTTTGCAAAAATTCAACCCATTTCAAATGTCTTTGATTCAACTTCACTTGACTATTCAAATATTGTAAAGTTTGATGATCAGTATAAAAAAAAAACAAATTCCTTAGGCAAAAGATAGTGTCTCCATTTCTTCAATTCTTGAACAATAGCATAAAATTCTTGATCATAAATAAAATACTTATTCCTAGCATCATTGAGTTTTGCACTAAAATATGCAATGGGTCTTCCCTCTTGACTTAATACAACTCCTACGGCACTTCCACTAGCATCACAATCTACCTAAAATGCCTTGTTAAAATTCGGAAGTGCTAAAACAGTTTGCTCTGTAACATTTTGCTTCAACAAATCAAAACTCTTGGTTGCCCCTACAATCCATTTAAATTATTTTCTATCTCCTCTCATTGTTTCAGTTAAAGGTGCACATATGCTCTTGAAATTTCTAATGAGCTTCCTGTAAAAACTAGTCAATCCATCCGTAATATTCTTTGGTGTAGGTCATTCTATGATAGCCCTTACTTTCTCTGGATCCATTTTAAGTCCCTCAGCTGAGATCACAAATCCCATATACACTAATTCCTGCATCACAAAGCTGCGCTTCTTCAAATTTATCAAGAATTTATCTTCCTTCAACCTCTCAAAAACTCTACGAACATGCATCAAATGTAAAAATTAGAATATCATCCAAATAGACAATAACAAACTTACTCAGAAATTATTTGAGTACCTCATTCATAAGCCTCATGAAAGTGCTTCATGCATTGGTTAGTCCAAATGGTATCACTAACCACTCATAGAGTCCTTTTTTTCTTGAATGTTGTCTTCCATTCATCTCCTTCCCGTATCCTAATCTAGTGATACCCACTCTTCAAATCTATCTTTGTAAAATACTTCACTCCACTCAGACAGTCCATGATATCATCCATCCTTGGCAAAGAAATCTGTACTTGATTGTGATTTTGTTGATGGCCATGGAATCGGTACACATCCTCCATTCTCCATTCTTCTTAGGTGCTAGTACTGTAGGTACTGCACACAGACTCTCTCTAATTAGCATGTTTTACAATATTCTTGAACTTGTTTGTTCAGCTCCTCATTTTCTGTAGGAGTCTTCTCTGGGATGCCTTGTCAGGCAAACTAGCTCCTAGTATCAAATCCATCTGATGACTTATGCTTCTCACTGGTGGTAAACCTTTAGGTACATTATTTGAAACAATATATTTAAATTCACCCAACAGATCTGCAATTTCTACATATACATCTTCTCCTTACTCTTTATTGTGTTTAGGAATCAAGGAAGAGCAAATACGTTCATGTTTCATTCCATCCAAAAAATTTCTACCATCTACCAAATAAATTTGAGTAGTGTTATATACCTTTTCCTATGCTTCTCTCACAGGTTTTAGCTAGTGTCTCACTCCATCTTTTGTCAAAGAATAGGTGTTAGCACGACCGTCATGAACATCACACCTATCATACAGCCACGACCTTCCCAATAACAAGTGACATACATCCATTGGCATAATGTCACATAACACATCATGATAATCTCCAATCTCAAAACTTTACCAAACACTGTCCATTAACCAAAGCTTTATAATCTTTCTGCAACCAATAAATCATATAAGGATGTGGATGCTCTATTCATTTTAAATTTAACTTTTTTACCATCTCTTTAGAGACTAGATTATCTGTACTTCCACTATCAATAATCACATCACAACACTTACCTCTTGATTTACACCTTGTTCGGAATAGGCTCTTTCTTTTTTATGGTTTTTCTTTTCCCTCTTCTTTTAGCAAGGATCTTTTGATAACAAGATGTTCTCCTCTTTCTGCATCTTCTAAATGTTTAGATCTAGCCTCCTCATCCACATGGGTAACTCTAGCATTACCCTTTGGTCTCCTATTTGTTCCTCCCTAATTTTGTTGACAGTTATATGCTCTATGCCCTTCTTCACCGCATCTGAAACAACTTCCTCTAAATCCTCCTCTTCCAGGCCCTCTTCCAGAGATTAATCAAAGGTGCATTTTTTTTCTAATCTTATTGTATTGTGAGTTATTGCCTTGGCAATACATCTCAATACACAAAAGCAAATTTTTAACCCTCAAAGTTTTTTAGAGATAAGAATTATTTGTGTTCATTATACTAAAACAAAACAAATTTACTATAATTCAAAAAATATAAAACTATCTAATCTGATCTAGTATAGAAAAACACAAAGCTAGGACTAAAAACAGTAAAGATCTAAGCTGTAGGAAAACAAAGAGAAAATGTTGTTTGTCCACATTTCTTTGTTGTTTTAAGTAATTGGTTATCTGAATTAATTCTTGGCATTTAGTCTTGGGTGGACTGCTTAAGCAAATATCATATAGTATCAAATTAACTATGTACCAAGTCTTACAGACTCAGAAAAATTGCTGACAACTCACTAGTTAGCAATATATAACAATTAATAATAAATTAGATATCTAAATAAAATGGCAAGAGCCAATTTTCCCAAATATTCATTCTATTTTCTATCTACTAATCAATTTAAGTGGGGGTTAGTGCTACTAACGTTAATGAGTCAACCACATGACATCACCCTAATACTAATGTGACATCAACAGTTTGTTGACTGTAAATTGCTACCATTTTGACTATAATATATTTTAATCCATCATAATTAATGACATAATTGACCATATTAGAGATCGCTAAATATTGTTAGTAAAACACAAAAAAACTAATGGAAAGTTATTGCAGCCGCACCTTTGCGTTAGGTAAGATAAAGCGAGAAAATGTAAGATACCCAACTAGTACTAACTGAAATTTTTCTTTCTTAGACAAATTTACTTGCACTTAACTCTTCAACTACTTAGTCTACTTAACATCACATATGAAAAGATAATAAAGGCAACTTGCATGAATCAACTTGAAGTTGGGCACTCGTATTATTACTTGATTCAACTTATTGCAAATGTCTTATTACAATGATGGTTGCCCACAATGGCATGAATATAGAATCTTATTCAAATGATTACAAGAAAAGGCCTTGAAGCCTAGATGAATACAATGCTTTCAACTTCTACACAACTAGCTCTATCTCACTCGCTGATGTATATCACTTCAATTAAACCCAATGATGTCAACTGGATGTCAACACCTCACAATGCAACAAGGGAGCATCACCTTGTCAGTTGAGGGAGCATCACCCCAACACTTGAAACTCGCAGGCCTCAAGATCACAAGCATAAAGCTTTGCAGAGAGAAATTTCACCAAAAGATAAGATGTCAAATGAATGAGAGAGCTCCTCCTTTTATAGGCCTTCCAAAGGCAATGAAGGCACGTTTTTCAAGGCATAAAGAGGAACCAAGGCATGTTTCCCAAGAAGCATATTCAAGGGAATATTCCACTTGACAACTCAGTGTGATGTGGCAACCTTACCCACTGAACCGTTACGGATCCCAATATCATTTTATTAACCAATGAGAGCTCAAGTACTTGTAACTTACTCTAGGCGCCCAACTGAGGTAGTTTGATCATGAACTTGTGCCTTACTACTGCTAGGCACCAATTGAGGGTAGTGGAGACTAGAACAGGCACCTTTCCCAAGCTAGGCGCTCCTTTGAGGTGGCAGAGGCTAGAAGGTGCGCCTCATCAATAAGACTTGTCTTCTAACACTTAACCACTTTCCCAACACTAGTACAAACTATAATGCTCTTCCTGTGATGTTTACTTGCAAGTAAATGAAGAATCCAAGTGAGGCGCATATCCAAGGTGGCACAGGAGAAAAAGTGCACCTTATGCAATTTGATGTTCTCTTTGTCATTTGATCAATATCTTGGCTTGATGAAGGATCCCTTAAGCAAGTTTGATCTTCTTCAACAAAATGAAAGGTCAAGTTGTGATTCCAATAGCCTTATCTAGCTTAGGCACATTTTCAAGGTCCTAGAGTCATGAAATAGTGCCTAACCTCCTTGAAGTGAGTTCTAACTTCATTCAAGCCTTTTAAAGAGTTTCTAAGCCTTTTCCAAGTGCAACTTAGGTATCAATATGGATAATGTCTCAATACCATTCCTCTAGGCACAATATGAGCTTTCCAAAGGAAGGCGCAATTGTGAGGTTGGAGATGAAGAAAAATGTGCCTCATTCACAATCATGTCTTGCTTATCGTCAATGATGATTTCTTGATACAACTTAATCCTTAGATAATACATTTTAACCTCCTTGTCAAGGTGCACTTTCATGGTTGTTTAAGCAAGAGCTAGCGCCTCAACACCTAGGCACACTTTTGGTGTAGAGAAGTAGATGTGCGCCCAAGTCATTATTTGATGCCTTCAACAACTATAAACTCCTTTGATGATACATTTTATCCTTTCAAACCACTATCTCGCTAAGGCGCATTTCTAGGGTTCCAGAGTCATGATCTAGCGCCTAGGCTCCCATTAAGGATTGCTTGATCAAGAAATGGCACCTTGATCTTTAGGAGCATGTTTGATGGGGTAGGAGTGTCAACAAGCACCTAGGTTTACTTAGGCAAATTTATGATCTCCAAACTCAATTTGATACTCCCGAATGCTTAACTGGAGGTCCAACACTTTAGATGTCATTAAGTTCTGCCTTCACAAGTTAGGCACTCTTTGAGGTTGCACAGAGGCCCAAGGGCACCTAAAACAATTGCTCAATTCACTTAGTCAAAATCATCTTGGGAATCCCTCAATCCTTTCCTACCAAGGCGCCTTGTTTGGTATGATAGATGTGCCTCATAACATGATGTATCTAAGCTAGGCGCCATTTGACGCTGGAGGAGAAAGAAAGTGTGCCTAACCTCACTTAGGCAACTTCTCGTCTTCAAAACCTTGATTCAGTGTGTTGACAAGCTTTAATGATGATATGCTTATCACTTTGCACTTCCAAACCTTGATAGAGGACTCCAAATCCTTAAGCGCTCATTTGGTACTAGACAAATAGAAGATGCGCCCTGGCTTTAAGAGTGAAGGTCTTGCTTACTTGGCTTCCACACTCAGCCAATTTTGCCAATTTTGTCACCAGTTGATAGCTTTTGACTTTCTACCTACAAAACAACACATTCAGTTAGTCAAAAACCAGGCTCATTCCCTTATCTTACGTATTAGCCCACAGGGAATGATGAATAGGCTAATCCGGGTTTATGATTAACTCATGCCGAAAATGAGGACATGGCAGTCCCCCCTTCCCGGGATTGCTTGTCCTCAAGAAATTGAAGGTTAGGATGCTCAAGTATCTTCTCTCCTTCCCAAGTAGCATCCTCCATCAGCAACCCTTTCCATTTCACCAAATATTCCCTTATGCTCCTGTTGCGCAGTTTCTTTTCCCTCATATCTACCACAGTCTCAGGTTCAAGTGCAAGCATTCCTTCTTCATCGAGTGGTGGTAGTTCTTCCGATGAAACCACATGTCCTAGTGCCTTCTTGAGACATGACACATGAAACACATTGTGTATGCGGCTTCATGCTGGCAAGTCAAGTTCATATGCCACTTCCCCTACTCTTCTCAACACCTTGTAGGGTCTGTAGAACCTGGGTTTCAATTTCTCTGCACCTGATTTCTTCAAAGTACTTTGCCTATATGGCTGAAGGCGCAGAAACACCATATCACCTACTTCAAAGCTCCATTCAACCCGGTGTTTATCGACATACAACTTTTGTTGGTTTTGAGCTCTTTGCAAATTGTCCTTAAGGACTCTCAAAATGTCTTGAGTTTCCTTCATCAATTCTCTTGCTTGGTGAGCTCTACTATCATCCAAGGCCAGATCAACAAATGAAACTGCATCATACCCATACAAAGCTCGAAAGGGAGACATGCCGATTGACATGTGGAAAGTAGCGTTGTAACAGTATTCACCCAGATGTAGCCACTTAATCCAAGCACACTGATGATCAGATACATAATTTCTCAAGTATCCCTCAAGCCATTTATTTACAATTTCAGTCTATCCATTGGTTTGAGGATGATAACTAGTGCTTGGTGTCAGGTCAGTTCCAGCTAGTCGAAATAGCTCTCTCTAGAATACACTAATGCACCGGCTATCTCGATCACTGACTATGGTCTTAGGAAGGCCATGTAGTCTGAAGACTTCACGAAAGAATAACTCGGCTACTTGCAATGCTGATGACTCAACTGGAATTGCAAAGAAGTGAGCATACTTTGTCAACCTGTCAACAACTACATAGATACAGTCTTTTTCATTCACTTTTGGAAGACCTGTGATGAAATCCATAGAGATACTCTCCCAGTTTTGTTCTGGAATTGGCAATGGTTGGAGTAATCCAGCTGGGAAAGTATGTTCTGACTTGTTCTGCTGACAAGTCAAACATTCCCTGACATATTGCAAAACATCTTCCTTCAAACCTTTCCAAATGAATCTTTCTCGGATCTGTCTATAGGTCTTGAAGTAGCCAGGGTGGCCTACAAGTGGAGTATCATGGTATGCCTTCAAAATTTGTTGCTTAAGCTTGGATTTAGGAGACAAATAGATTATATCTTTATAATAGATGATGTCGTCAACTACCTTGTATCTATCATCCTGAATGACTCCATCCATGATCTCACAAGCAAATTTTGATTTGGAGTACTCAACTAGAAGCTGAGACTTCCAATCAGCCGAAACTTCACTCAGGGCACAAATGGCAGGTTTTCTAGACAAGGCATCGGCCACCACATTCTTCTTGCCTTTCACATACTCAATGTCAAAATCATATGCATGTATCTTAGTAACCCACTTTTGTTGTCTTTCATTCAAATCCTTCTGTCCTAAGAAGTATTTCAAACTGTTGTGATCAGTTCTGACCACAAACTTAAATCCAACTAGATACTGGCGAAATTTAGCCAAAGCATGCATGATTGCCAGCATCTCTTTGTCATATGTTGAGTACAACCTTTCTGAGTCCTTCAGCTTCCTACTTTCGAATACAATGGGATGACGATCTTGCATCAACACTACTCCAATGCCTTCTCCAGAAGCATCACATTCTAGGACAAAAGACTTAGTAAAATCTGGTAAAGCCAATACTGGTGTTGTACTCATAACTTCTTTCAATTTATCAAATGCAGCTTGGGCTTCCATTGTCCAGATGAAAGCACCTTTCTTTGTCAGATTTGTCAAGGGTGCAACAAGCTGTGAGAATCCTTTAACAAATCTTCTGTAATAGCTGCAGAGGCCAAGGAAACCTCTTAGTTCAAATACATTCCTGGGTACTAGCCAATTGCGAATGGCTTCAATCTTTTCTTCTTGAACTTTCACACCATTAGCTCCAATCACATGACCCAGGTATAGAATCTCCTTCAAGCCAAAATCACACTTAGACATCTTTGCATATAAAGATTGATTCTCCATGACGCTCAAAACTTCATCTAAGTGTTGGAGATGTTCTTCCCATGTCTTGCTGTAAATCAAGATATCATCGAAGAAAACCAACAGGTATTTCCTCAATTGCTTGTTAAGCACATGATTTATACATGACTGGAAAGTAGCTGGTGCATTTGTCAATCCAAACAGCATCACCAAAGAATTCATAGTGTCTGTAATGACATCTGAATGTTGTCTTTGGAATGTCTTCTTCTCGAACACGAATTTGATGATAACCAGATCTGAGATCTATCTTGGAAAAGAACATAGCTCCATGAAGTTCATCAGGTAACTCATCAATCCTAGGTATTGGATACCTATTCTTGATGGTCTTCTTGTTCAATGCGCGATAGTCAATACACATCCGCATTGTTCCATCCTTCTTCTTCACTAGCACCACAGATGATGCAAATGGACTTGAAGATGGCCTAATGTGTCCCATCTCGATCAATTCTCTGATCGTCTTCTCAATTTCAATTTTGAAATGTCTTGGATGCCAATAGGGTGCAATGTTGACAGGTTTGGTCCCATCCTCCAACTCAATGACATGTTCAAAACCTCTATCAGGAGGTATGCCTAGGGGTATATCCTTAAACACCTTACTATGCTTATCCAACATTACCTGGATATCCGCAGGATAAAGTTCTTCAGCAGAGATAATCTAGTTGTCCTTGATGCAAGCCTGTGCTGCCCACTCAATGTCATTATGCTTGATCAATGCTTCCATGCATTTAGCTAAGACAACTTTGGGGTTCCCATCAGATACTGACTTCAGTTTGATTTTTCTTCCCTCATGCATGAATTCCAATTCCATCTTCTGAAAATCTTGAACTATTCTTCCAAGTGAATGTAACCACTGTACTCCAAGCACCACATCAATATGCCCAAGTCCAACTACATAGAAATCACCCTGTAAAGTATAATCACCCATTTGAATTTGTAGTTGGGTCACCTTTCTGGTACAACTCATCAGGTATCCATCAGCAACTGCTATTTGAAATCCTTCGAAGTCTTCAACTGTTAGACCCGGCCTTACTACCAAACCTTCATCTATGAAGTTGTGAGTAGCACCACTGTCAATTAGACATGTGACTCTCTGACCCTTCACAACTCTTTTGCGGAAAGCATGATATTTAGGTACTCTTGAAATAGTTGCTAATGTTATTTTGTCAGTTGTTCCTTCTGAGACAACATTAAGAGTTGGTTGTTCATGTACTTCCTCTTCATCTTGAGTTGACTCTTCTTCACTTGGTGACTCCTCTTCACTTCCATCATCAGATACTACTTCAATCGGATGAGCTTTACCTTTACCAAGGCACGTGTCCTGGTTCCCATGGTTGCTTGCATGAAAAGCAGAGTTTCTTCCTTCTCAGTTCATCTCTTTCCGCTGCAGATGTACCTTGAGTCATCCTTTGAGGAAATGAGGGTTTCCTTTGGGTGGAACTAACACCTTTATAGAACTTCCTCTTAGGCTGGTATGCAAGAGTAGTATCAAGATCAAGAGCAAAGTCAATTGCTTCTTCCAAGTTTGTTGGCCTTTGTACCTTTACCAACGGCTTAATCTGACTGTTCAATCCCTCAATGAACATAGTGATTCTTCGGTCAGTCATGCCAGGTACCATCACTGCTATCTTCTAAAACTCATTTACGTACTGCACAACCCTTCCTTCTTGCTTGAGTTGGGCTAGTTCGCGATAGTACACTTCAGTGTCTTTTCTATCAAACCTTTGAATCAACTTGGTTACAAACTCATCATAAGAATCTATCCTATCATGATGTTGAGAGACTAGGCCATGATGCCACCATTCATAAGCCAACCCTTCAAGCTGCATTGTAGCAAAGTGGATCACCTTCTTTTCTATCAACGGCTTAAGAGAAAGGTATGTATCCAACTTGTTCACCCAAGCTCTAGCACTGAGCTTACTGCTTCCATCAAAGGTAGGAATGGGAACTCGATTCAAGGCTTCTTTATACTCTGTTGTATCATCATCCCTTCTAGGACGATAGCCTCTTGCTCTACCTCGCCTGTCCCTGTCTTCCCTCTTCTGTCAGCGATATTCATTGAAAGTCATCATTTCCCGAACACGATCTGGTAATCTGGCATAAAGATCTGCAAAGAGTGTTACTTCATCTTCAAAGTTATTCTGTTCTTCCTCATCAAACTCTTCATCAGTTTCATTGCCTTGTTCAGGTGGTGGTGGAAGGAAAGTAGGTCTTATAGGCCTATCAACTGTAGGAGTTCGTGTGCGAACTCTTCTGCCTGTTGCACTAGCAGCATCATCATCAACATGTCTTTCTTGTCTCTCGTGTCTAGCTACATTACCTTACTAACCTTCAACTCCTTGATTCATGTTTTGGAGGGATTGTAGGACTTGTCGCAATATTTGAGCTGTTTGTTGTTGTCCAACGACAATGTTTCTGAACATCTCCCTTGCTGCACGTTCATTATCACCAGGGGGACTTCTACTTCTTTCATCAGCCATGTTATCTGGAGCTTTTGTAAGATGTTCTTGCCTAGCTCTTCTTGTATAATACCTGTGTGGACCTACGTCGGGTGGTTGCATAACCCAGAGGCTGGTAGGATCCAAGCTCTGATACCACTGTAAGATACCCAACTAGTACTAACTGAAATTTTTCTTACTTAGACAAATTTACTTGCACTCAACTCTTCAACTACTTAGTCTACTTAACATCACATATGAAAACATAATAAAGGCAACTTGCATGAATCAACTTGAAGTTGGGCACTCGTATTATTACTTGATTCAACTTATTGCAAATGTCTTATTACAATGATGATTGCCCACAATGGCATGAATATACAATCTTATTCAAATGATTACAAGAAAAAGCCTTGAAGCCTAGATGAATACAATGCTTTCAACTTCTACACAACTAGCTCTATCTCACTCGCTGATGTAGATCACTTCAATTGAACCCAATGATGTCAACTGGATGCCAACACCTCACAATGCAACAAGGGAGCATCACCTTGTCAGTTGAGGGAGCATCACCCCAACACTTGAAACTCGCAGGCCTCAAGATCACAAGCATAAAGCTTTGCAGAGAGAAATTTCACCAAAAGATAAGATGTCAAATGAATGAGAGAGATCCTCCTTTTATAGGCCTTCCAAAGGCAATGAAGGCACATTTTTCAAGGCATAAAGAGGAACCAAGGCACATTTCCCAAGAAGCATATTCAAGGGAATATTCCACTTGACAACTCAGTGTGATGTGGCAACCTTACCCACTGAACCAATGCAGATCCCAATATCATTTTATTAACCAATGAGAGCTCAAGTACTTGTAACTTACTCGAGGCGCCCAACTAAGGTAGTATGATCATGAACTTGCGCCTTACTACTGCTAGGCACCAATTGAGGGTAGTGGAGACTAGAACAGGGACCTTTCCCAAGCTAGGCACTCCTTTGAGGTGGCAGAGGCTAGAAGGTGCGCCTCATCAATAAGACTTGTCTTCTGACACTTAACCACTTTTCCAACACTAGTACAAACTATAATGCTCTTCCTGTGATGTTTACTTGCAAGTAAATGAAGAATCCAAGTGAGGCGCATATCCAAGGTGGCACAGGAGGAAAAGTGCGCCTTATACAATTTGATGTTCTCTTTGTCATTTGATCAATATCTTGGCTTGATGAAGGATCCCTTAAGCAAGTTTGATCTTCTTCAACAAAATGAAAGGTCAAGTTGTGATTCCAATAGCCTTATCTAGCTTAGGCGCATTTTCAAGGTCTTAGAGTCATGAAATAGCGCCTAACCTCCTTGAAGTGAGTTCTAACTTCATTCAAGCCTTTTAAAGAGTTTCTAAGCCTTTCCAAGTGCAACTGAGGTATCAATATGGATGATGTCTCAATACCATTCCTCTAGGCGCAATATGAGCTTTCCAAGGGAAGGCGCAATTGTGAGGTTGGAGATGAAGAAAAATGCGCCTCATTCACAATCATGTTTTGCTTATCTTCAATGATGATTTCTTGATACAACTTAATCCTTAGATAATACATTTTAACCTCCTTGTCAAGGCGCACTTTTATGGTTGTTTGAGCAAGAGCTAGAGCCTCAACACCTAGGCGCACTTTTGGTGATGTAGAGAAGTAGATGTGCGCCCAAGTCATTATTTGATGCCTTCAACAACTATAAACTCCTTTGATGATGCATTTTATCCTTTCAAACCACTATCTCGCTAAGGCGCATTTCTAGGGTTCTAGAGTCATGATCTAGCGCCTAGGCGCCCATTGAGGATTGCTTGATCAAGAAATGGCGCCTTGATCTTTAGGCACATGTTTGATAGGGTAGCAGTGTCAACTAGCGCCTAGGTTTACTTAGGCAAATTTATGATCTCCAAACTCAATTTGATACTCCTGGATGCTTAACTGGAGGTCCAACACTTTAGATGTCATTGAGTTTTGCCTTCACAAGTTAGGCGCTCTTTGAGGTTGCACAGAAGGGTGCCTAAGACAATTGCTCAATTCACTTAGTCAAAATCATCTTGGGAATCCATCAATCCCTTCCTACCAAGGTGCCTTGTTTGGTATGATAGATGTGCGTCATAACATGATGTATCTAAGCTAGGCGCCATTTGAGGTTGGAGGAGAAAGAAAGTGCACCTAACCTCACTTAGGCAACTTCTCGTCTTCAAAACCTTGATTCAGTGTGTTGACAAGCTTTAATGATGATATGCTTATCACTTTGCACTTCCAAACCTTGATAGAGGACTCCAAATCCTTAGGCGCTCATTTGGTACCGGACAGATAGAAGATGCGCCCTGGCTTTAAGAGTGAAGGTCCTGCTTACTTGGCTTCCAGACTTAGCCAATTTTGCCAGTTTTGTCACCAATTGATAGCTTTTGACTTTGTACCTGCAAAACAACACATTCAGTTAGTCAAAAACCAGGCTCATTCCCTTATCTTACGTATTAGCCCATCGGGAATGATGAATAGGTTAATCCGGGTTCATGATTAACTCATGCCGGAAACAGGGACATGACAGAAAATAAAAAATGTTCAAGAAAATGCCACCTTCAAAAGTTTCAGGCAAGGGAAAATAGTGTATATAATTTGTTTTTTATTAGATAACTTCACGTTGTACATTTTTTTAAAAAGAGAGAAGAAATACCCGTGGAGTATTCCAGATCTATAAGCATTTGGTGCAGAGGTTACGTGAGTTTGGAAATGGCTCTTAGATGCTCTTGAACAAGGGGAGAAAGTTCCAACGACATTCCAGCTTCTGAAATTCATTCAAGAAAAGAAGCTTTGTGTTACGTAGCCTTTGGTTGAATCAAATATAAGCCTTTAGGCAAAAGCAAAAACAAGTGAGAACCTTCAGACAGTTTTTATTTGTTTGCAAAAAATTCACTATCCAATTTCAAACATCTTATGCTTTTATTGTTGTGTGCACGTATCAAGAAGGGGAAGGGAACGATTTGTAGCAGCTCAACTAATTTAGTACAAACTGATGATGTCAATACTTGTTGCATTAAATATATAAAAGTAACACTAAATCAAGTCCTTATTGTTTCTTCTAAATGTAATTCATTTGTTAACAAATCTATATAATCATTAAGCTATTGCCAAATACAAATATATTGCCACAATCAAAATATTAAACAGATGGTATCTTAGCAACAAACAGAAATTATATAAAGACAAATATTCATGTTACCATAATCATAATAGAACTGGAATATGAAGGTGACAAATCTTGTAAAAACATTTCACTTCATACAACTAAATGCAAAATTAGAAACTTCACAGCAAAACCTGAAAAGCTATTTGCCAACCTTTACCAGGAAATAAACAGAAAAAGGTTTGAAGCTTATATTTTAAGCAACTTGATGACATCAAGGATATCCTATCATCTGACAATAGTGACTACAATTTATACAATCGTGTAACTTAGATCTTGTTTAATTTTGTCACGATAGCAACTCTAATACATTGATCAAAAGAACCGAATACTGCCAGCCCTTCTTTATCTGGACTCCTGTAAATTAATGATTGCATAATTAATAAGAAGTCAATATTTATTTTGTAAGAGGCACCAAGTAGAATAGAAAAAGTGTTTAAAATTTTTGTAGGTAGATTTTACCAATCAAAGCATGCAACTGGCTGAGTAGACAGTGGCTTAGAAGATAGAAGATTTACTTTACCTGCTATCTGCACCAATAACCCACAGGAATAAAGTAATATATCAATATACAAGTGCCTCCAAAAGCTGATAAATGATCATCTCATACTAAGGTCTAGCCACAAGCAATGTGGAAATAGCTTCAAGAGGCCTTGTTTGACAGAACCTAGAAGATGACTAGCAACTAAGGGCAAAAGGTTGATAACCTAGTAAAACTACTCCCCCCTTCAAATGCTGAATCTAAATATAAACGAATATATAAGATTAACTAAAAACTAGTAAGATAAAATATTACCAGGGAATATTGATCTGTTCAAGGTTTCTGTAGTTTATCTATTAATATTCCTAAACCAAAAAAATCATATTTCTCAGACTCAAAAAATGTGTTACCAAATGTTTGAGGACACGGAGATAAGCGAACAAAGATCCCAGAAAGTCTAGAGGATGATGGCTGAAGACATGGAGAGAATTCCTATTGGAAGAAAAAAAATTGTATTGATGTCCGCAAGTGCCAAAAGTAGGTTAATGGGTCAAGTGGTCATGGGTCTATTATTGAAGTTGATTGGATTGCTAAGATCCTACCAGAGATCCATTCATGCCAAATCCAAAGGATCGATGCCTAAAAGAGATGAGGCCAGGAGCAAGTCCTGGGTGACTTTGACCAAAGAGTTCCCCTCAAACCTTGGGAACTTCTTTGAAGGAAGCTAATTATTTGTGTGACATTTACAGCATTTGTTTTAAGCCTCCAAGTAGAAAGTAGGTCAAGAGGACAAGAATATATATCCTATTAAAAGAGTAAAGTATTATGGTAGGATAAAATCATAAAACCCTAGGAGCTAAAAAAGTGACTAGAACTAATTCAGTAAATCAACAGAATAATAACAAGAAGAAAACTCAAAGCAGATAAATCCTAAATATACAAAGAAGTACAAATATAAATAACCAGGCAAGGGGAGGATACCTAAAGGAAACAAGATGCAAGTGAAGAGTGAGCAAGGAAGGGGAGGGAAATGTGAGAATCAATAAAACCGATGCCTTGAGATGCCAAATTATGGCCACTATTGAAATGCCAAGATTAAAAAACAGAGTACAAGACAGAGAAACAATCATTCATACAAACAAGTATCAGACAAAGCAGTGAAAAAGTTCCTCAAAAAATGCCAACAGGAGCTCCTTTGAATTCCTAAGTTTGCACAGCAGGTTCACTGGCACTCTCCATGTCCCTTCAAGTATTTGTAAGATGCATAATCTATATTTTCATGAACACATAAAAACAGATAGAAAGGGCACTCACCATATTCTTTCTAAATGTTTCTAACATGCATAAACTATATTCAATCTACCATCCATTAAGAACACAAATACATATATGTATATGACATGAAATTATATAAAAAGGCTAATGGTTCTTTTGCACTGAAAAGTCCCCAGAGAGAGAGAGAGAGGGAGAGAGAGAGAGTTGCACTGATGACTGCTAATGGGTGTGTGTGTGTGTGTGTGTGAGAGAGAGAGAGAGTGAGTGAGAGAGAAAGAGAGAGAGAGAGTTACTACCCTGTGTGGTCTTCCCTCCATATTTTTGAAAGAACGCTCACTAGGGTAGGAATGTTTATAGAGAGATAAGGATCCATCCCCTCCAAGAACCATAAAAACATCCCGATTTTGTGGGAGATGCTTCACTCCCCATATTGTAGTTCCAATGGCCATCTACATCAGCAAGATTATACATTCTGAATCATTAGTCATACCCTGTAATTCTCGTCTTCAGCACTTACAATGGAAACATCAAGAAAGCATGACACTGGCAGTTAAACATGCTAATGAAATAACAGTGCAGACCTTTTTTTCATGGTTCGAGCTGACTCAATAGAGAAAGAATAATAGATACTGTCATAAACTTGTATTATGAAACTAAATACAACAAATAAAAACAGAAAATATTACAATCCTTAGTTGAATATCTATTTTATGTTATATGCTAGCAAATGATTATAAAACCGCACTTTACCTACAAAACAAAATTTATACCATGTACTACTTCTGTGATGATGTCATGACCATTACTAGGGGAAGTAATACTGTTTTGGGAGTGAAATGTTAGGCAGACCCATTGTAGGAAAACTCAAACTGACTCGCATGAACTCATGAGTCAAAAACCCAAATGCGTTGGACCAACTAGACTTGCACACCGAGCTCATACCGGGTAATTTCCAAATCGTGACTGAGTTTTGCATAAAAATGGGCAAGTTTCAGATGGAAACTCGCAAGTCTCACGCCTAAATTTGCCTGCATGAAAAATAGAAAATTTGGGCATTAAAACCTGCACTCATTTCATTCTTTGGCTCATGTAGTCTTCTAGAGGTGCAAATCGAGCTAAGAGGAGTGATTGGAATGCTAAGAGGAGGGAGTGGAAAATGTTTTTGAAGATTGAATTGAGTTTGAAGTGCATTTGACAAACTTATGTATTCTTTTTTTTTTTAAACTTTTTTGTCAAATATTAAATGTCAAATACTGAAAATATAGCTGTTATGCTGCCCAATTTCTTTTGTTTTTCTCATTTAGCAACCCTCTCTATTAGTGCTGCATTCTCTTTTATATTTTAAATGTTTTCCTTTTCGTCTTTTTTGAAATTTCACCATCAAGATTCAATACCCTATTAATTTCTTTTGTTTTTTCCATGTACAAAATCAGCAATGGCAAATTCAATGCAAGGTAGCATGGAAGCATGGCACAACAGGTGAGACAAGAGCATGGTGTGTAACAACGCTCACGGTTGGTGGAAGGTTTAATGCAAAAAAAAAAAAAAATGTCTGGGTGGCATGGTGAGGTGGCTGAGGGAGTTAAGGATGCACGAAATATCTTGAGGGCAGTTGGAAGAGGACGCAGGAGGATAAGAGAGGTTGGTAAAATGTTAAATGCAAGAGATAAAATATCTGAGATGACACCTCTTGGAGAGCGTAGGATTGTGTCGGGGTGGATAAACTCATTAAAGGAGGAAGGAAAATATCTAAGGGAAGAGGGGAGATGGGATAGCAGGAGTCAACGGAGGTTTTTGAAAAAAAAAAGACAGAAAAAAAACTAAGAACAAAAGGAAAGGAGATCAAAACAGAGAAGGCACGCAGAAGGGAGGAGAGGGAATGCAGGATCTGGGAAGAGGGTAGCAGTTTTACATAGTGGAAAAAGGCGTAGGAGATGGTTTTGGAGCGTCGCACAGGATAGGAGAGAATATCTTTCAGTTGAGAGTAAAAATGCCTCATTGGGAGGCTCTTCAAACAAAAACACAAAAAGGAAAAGCGGAGAACAAAACACAGAGAACGGAGGAAAAGCAAAGCACTGAGGAGATCTTTTGGCAAGATTGAGGTGCGTTGGGGGGAGAGCGACCAATCAATAAGGGACGTGTGATTTGTTACAGGTATTCACCTCAGTCCTTTGTTCTTCTAGCACAAAAACTAGAATATGTTAGCTGCTATTTCCTTAACCATAGCAAATTGAAACTTCATTACTATTGTTCAAAAAAGATATGCTAGAAATATATTTAAATGCCAAATATTTACATTGCCTCTTACCTGGAATCAATAGTTAAAATACAAATCTATTTCCTTGTTCTTTAGATAAATGGGTTTTCAAAAAATAGATGTCAAATTAGGTTTTCTGGGTTTCTTGAGATACGGATGCTAGTAAAATTTTCTAAAAATAGAATCTCCGATTCAGGTGTGTCCCTGATTCTAACTAGCTAATTTTGCTTCACAATCAAGGTGGTCCTAACGGAATCTGCGAAAGGTTGTGTTTTCTCTACTGGGTCAATTTTGTTTCTTCAAAAGGCGAAGCACGAGCTCCAAGCCATCAGTGGAGGAATTTCACCTGCCAGAGCTCATTTTCAAGTTTTCAACGCTGTTCAGACGACACAGAACTGACGAACAATCATCGATTTGACGAAGAACGCAAAACAGAGCAGGATGGATCCGGAATGAGTAGAAAAGTTGAAAATCCTAAAATTTGACTAAGGCATGGATTTCCAGGCGCCCAGCTTTGGCAATGTTAGATTTTTTCCGCGTTTTTTAGAAAATGCTAGAAATGCCTCTGTCGGTTAGTTCCGAGATTGATAAAAGCAGTCATTTTGGTCAACAGGCCCTGAAAAGCTGGAATCCACGTCAGATATACCCAGGCTATCCAGTACATCCCTCATCCAGTGCCAATTGACTAACAAAACGGGGCAAATTGCAAACAGAGGTTGAAAATCATGAATTTGGCTAAGGCATTAGAATCCAAGCGCCCTTGGAGGCTGGGGGCGCCCATCTTTTCATGCCTTACAAATTTTTTTACTTTTTTCAAGAAACGTCAAAAAAGTCTCCGTCAGCCGGGTCAAATTCACAAAAAACCAGTTTGGCACATTTTTCGAGGTAGGCAAAAGGTACAATCAATTCAATTTTCATCAAGCTTGCCTGTAGACCAGATCGTCAGACTAAGTTTTGCTCCGGCAAGCGGAAATCGACAGCCAAACAAGGGTTTACAGTCACTAGAGCACGCGCAAGAATCAAGAAATTGAAAAAGTTGAAATTTTCAGAAAAAATTCTAAGGCATGAAAAACCAGGTGCCCCTGGAGGCTAGGGGCGCCCAAGTTTATATAACTTAGAAATTTTCATATCCGACAGTGTTTTCTCGACAGTCACTTCCGTTCTTTGTCCGGCGACAGGTTTCCAAAATCAGATTTGCAGTCAGATTTCGTCAAATTGTCAGTCCGAGGCTGGGGATGAAATCAGAGTTGATAAATCTTCAAGGTGCCATGATCAATCAGCTTCTTCAATCGATGGTTACAGTTTGCCATCTTGTTGAAGTCAGGGACAGGCCATACTGAAGTCAAAACGAGTGCAAAAGTGTCGAAACGAAGGAAAATTTGGCTAACACTTTTGCAACCTCGCGTGTTTGATGACATCATCAAAGAAGATATTTTTAATCATCTCACACATGAAGCCATAGGCAACTATAAAATAGGGATTCTTCCTATTCGAGCATATCAACTTGGATTTGTGCTTTAAAAGTTGCTTTCTTCATGGATAAGTTTCAAGTTTTATGTTCTCACAAAGAAAGCTGCTTTTTTGCCCTAAAGTTCTATAAAGACAAGCTTTTGGCCGCTTTTATTCATTATTTTTGCAGGTTGCATCCAAAGGAAGAAAGCATATTTTTCTTCTCATGAAGATTTGAGAGCCCAAATGAAGTGTCTTTTCAGTGTTCTCCGTGGTTTCGAGATTGGGAAGCACAGAGGCACGCTTTTTCAAGGTCCATTTTTCTAGGAGATCATTTTTCAGAAACAGGGCCGAAGCTTTTTCAGTTTTCATTGAAATGGGTCCATCTAAAATTTCATCCTCTTGAAGACTGGAAATTTTTATTTTTTTCGGAAATCTCTTTTTTTGCTGTTTTTTCAAAATCCGATGATCTAGGTCGCTTCATAACGAGATTGCCTACAAAACTCATTTGCCAGCTTTTTCACTCAAACTATGCTTTTTGGAGGATATTATTTCTCAAAATATCCATGGATGATGTCACCAACGGGACAGCAATGAAGATGAGGATGAGACACAAAAAACAGCTTTAACTCAATGCTTTTTGTTTTAAAGCATTTGCTTTCATTTAAAGCTCATCCATTCTTTATTTAGAAAAAAATCACTTTGTAATAGTTGGAGCTTTCTTTGCTTTAAAGCAAATTGTTTTAAAACGTTTGTTAGTTGTAATCTTTGTCCTAGAATAGAAATAAAGCCTGCGAGTTGGCAAGTTAGATAAAATCAAGGAGATTTTAGGGTTCCCTACTCCTTTGATTTAGTATAAATAAGGGCAGCCTTCCCATTGTAAGTAATGGTAATTGTGATAGCAAATTTGTTGTGCCTATTCTAGCCTGCAGAACTTGTTATTCCAAGTGCTCGTTCATTATGTGATATCTGTTTTCTAGTGTTTGATCGTGTATTGTATGCCTGCCTTTTGCTACAATATTGTTGTCCTGGAGTTGTATCAACTTTATGATATTGGGAAAAGAAATCTTATGTCTGCCTTTTGCTTTGATTTTCTATCTCAAATCATCAAGTTTTATCGTCAGATGTGAGGCTTGTGTAAATTTTATTTCAGTTTTCATCTTAAAGTACAATGAGTCTTCTGATGTGAATCTGGACGAAGTTTATTAAAGCTTTTATGTTAAAAACAAATCATTCCTTGTCAACTTTTGATTCCTATGCTCTGTGTTTACTTAGGCAATCAAAAGCATCATTTAGTTTAGGCCTAGCTGTAGCTAGAAGTTTTAAAAAGAAAAACCTCTTCTGCAGCGAAATAGAGTTTTATAACCTTGTGCTCGCAGCTGAGAATCAAAAAGAAGATAGGCAAATTTGTTTTATTTATCTTTCAAGCGAACATCAGCAAAAAGGGAACTCCCCTCATAATAGGAGAGCAGTTTATCTGTGCATAGCTGTCCATTTCCAACTCGCATTCCAGAGGTGCGAATTGAAACGCCAACATAGATCATATTTTTCACCTTTACTATTTTAAATTTATAACTCTTGAGTCATTTTGGATTTCTCATTCGTTACATGAGGTGAACTAGGTCTAAGCATTAGAGTGGTCATCTGGAGTGGCTCTCTACAGGCCCGGGGCCCGTAAGTGGCTGCCAGGGGAACTAGTAGCAGAGTTACATTAATAAGTGATAACTAAATGAAAACATTGGGGTAAAAACATTAACAAGATAATTAGTCATCGTGCATCACCTTGAGCGCTTGTAAAGGCTAAGGATGCAACGAGAAGGCCTATCGTCTGCGGGGTGTCGAGTCATCCGTATGTGGGGCGTGGATTCGGGCACGATTGAGTTTCCTCGTCTACATGAGAGGAGTACTTGGTTCCATGTGGTGCCATCCCTTCGAGCACGTATGATGACACTCCATATGATTACACTCTAGTATCTAGCACCTTAGCAGTCATGAGTAGTACCCGACCTATGACTTGGATGAGTACACGTGTTATGACTTTGGCTGTATGCATTGTTCTCCGTGTTTGCTCTGTGTCTAATGTGAGTGTTAGCCATCTTGTATCTCCTTGTCGTCATTCTTTCGTTTGGGCTTTGTGACTATCTCCGAGCACGGTGGGGTGGTCTCTTATGAGTCCACATGGTTGGGAGGCGTTGCCACCACCATTGGGGACCGGTGAACAGATTTGGGAGCACCAATTGGAGATTTATCTCTCTCCGTCACTTCATTCAATTATTGTACCCATTCAGTCCTTGTATCATATTTAGGACTATGTTATTGTACTTGTATCATATTCTAGATTATTTCATTGTAATTGTATATGCAGTTATGTAATTGTACTCTCTTAAGAGAGAAGTTGTAATCATTGAATTTAATAAGAAGAAATGAGATGCTTCCTTTTGGTTTACGAATTCCAGTGTGGGTATCGAATCCGCTTGTATTTTATGCTTATGGATTCATGTTTTTATCAGATGGGATTAGGAACATTTGCTTTGGTGCTTAAAATGAATGTAGTTGTTTAATGTTTCCTCTGGAGAGTGAATTAGTCCTCTCTTCTGGTTACACATTCAGCCATACTTGGCCATGAATGCTATCGATCTATCAAATTGGCAACCAAATCTGTGTATGTTGTCTACTTAAGTCAAAAAAAAAAAAAATTATCTTGTCCCCTTTTGGCTCTTACCCTTCAAGGTCACATAGCGGGATGTTACATGGTGGCCTATAAATTTTGTGGATTTTCTATGGGAGGAACCAATAGGTTAAAATTCCACCTCGCTTGGAAACCTAGACATGAGGTGAAGGCTTGTCCTTAAGTGCCCAAGGAAGTGAGGAGAGAAATGGATGCCCTGCTTAGCAATTATGATTTGAAGAAAATAGAAAGGAACAGGACATGGGAAGTAGTGGCAGCAATGATGAGTTGCAAGCCCAAGTCATCTACAAATTATTGACCCACACATTTGGCATCCACTCTCCTCCACTAATGATCATGAGAGTTCTACCCATCTTCCTTTACCAAATTTCTTTGTTCCTTGGAATATTCTAGGGGCACAACCTTCGCTTGAAGGTACAGCTTGGCACAAAAAGAAACACCATGCTAAGATGGCAATGGAAAACTTTTGGTACTACAATAATATTACTCTTCAGTGTGGTGAACAACCCATATTGGGAAGGGTTGGTAAGTGCGTTGACAATTGCTGGTAAGAGATTTAAGACTCCAATCACTTAAGGATTTTAGTGGCCCATTGCTAGAGGAAGTCATCAAAAATAGATGGCTTGTAGTTGATGATTAGAGGAATGTTAACAAATTTCTTATGAGACGGGAGCTACTCAGAAATTACCACACCAAAAAAACTTCTATGTATTCTAAAATTGACTTCCTTGAGTCTTGATTTACAATCTAATTTCCCCCTCCAAAACATCTTACAAACAGACTAAACAATGTGTTTAATATAGAAATTGATCTCCTAAAAATAACTGGCAAAAACAATTAAGACAATCCTAAAATAAGTTGCCTTACATGCAATTTTCCAACGAGGCAATTAATCTAAAAATAAAACCAAAATCTAGGCAAAAATAGCTCCCTGAAAAACCAAACTTTTCCTAAACCTAGACTTGGATGGCTGGAAAATAATGCCTAAAAAGAATATGCTTTTATTAATTGTGCCCAAAATTCCAGCAAACTGTAGAATGCATAAAAACATCTTGTAGCAACTGCTATTATCTTCGTTAACAACTATTTATTATCTCCGGCAATAACTGTCTGTCATCTTCAACAACAACTATCTATTAACTTCAGCAGCAATTGAGATATCTTCATTAGCAACAATTCGACTTTGTTGGCATCAATAGTTTGTCTTCGTCAACTACTTTTAACTTCATCAATATTTTGTTTTTTGACATCAAATTTTCCTACAAAGAAAGTATGGCGGAGAAAGGGCTGTAGCATTTTATCGGATGGATGGATAGATGGTAGGAATATGACTCATTAACTTTTTAGTGGCTTTGAGAAGCGTATTGTGTTTTTGACGCCCATAGATGTCTTGCATGAAATTAAAAATGTTGAAACTTTGTGCAATCTGCTGGAGGGAGTGATCTAGAAGGTTAGGGTTGAGAATGTTGTTGAAAATGTCACAAACAATGCATCAGCACATGTAGCCATGGGGAGACTTATTCAAGAGAGGCATCCCACTATTTGTTGGAGTCCTTGTGCTGCATATTGCTTAGAGTTGATGCTTGAGGACATCGGGAAGATTGGATGGGTCAAAAGGGTGGCCGAAGATGCTAAACAAAATACTAAATTTATCTACAACCATACTTGGGTCCTTAGTTTCATGAGAGAGAATATGAATGGCAAGGAGCTTGTGCAATTAGGGGTGACACGATTTGCCACCAACTTCCTCACTTTGCAAAGCATTGTAGCATCAATTCCTTCTCTCAAACAGATGTTTGTGAGCAATGCCTAGATCAACTCTCCATATTCCAAAAAACGAAAGAGGGAAGGCTGCAAAAACTATTTTTGATGACGTGTTCATAAAAAAATCAAAGATACTCAAGGAGAGTAACAACTACAAACATAGCTGGCCCTTACCAGCTATTTACTTATCAAAAAAAAACAACTACAAACATAGGTTTTATAGGAAATAACTATTTGCTATTTTTTGTTTGAAGTTATTTTCTACTTTTTTAATAATTTAAAATTTATTTTTCAATTTTTTTGGTGACAGAGCCTTTGGTCAAGGTTCAACATTTGGTGGATGGGGATGACATGCCAATGGGTTTACCTCTATGAGCCATGGGCCATTTTGCATTACTATGGTTCTTCAATAATCTTTTTGACTGTACATGGAAGTCTATGGCTGTCCATATGTAAATTGTTTTTTGTAATCTCTTTTATGCTTCAATACAATATAAATAATTCTTATGTATTTTGAACCATCGCACCATTCTATGAATCTATAAATTAATAGGGAATCTGAATTCCATAATATCGAAGGGTTTAGTCATACGTCCAAAAAATCAAGCAGAAAAATTAAAAAAATTGCTCTTCTTTTTATATCGAACGTTGGACAAGTTTTATCTAATGCAAGACTATCAATGAGTTTCAGAGATTTATCACGAGTTTTCCATTAAAAATCGCCGCAATTTTCTGTCAAAACTTAATGGTGAGATTTTCTAGCGATTACTTGCTAGCAAGAACTCCTTGCGAGTCAAGCAAGTACTCGCTGAGTTTTAAAGCTACGGCAGAATCTACACCTTTGCCATCAGATCTAACAACAAGGAGTATTGTATTTGTTAGAATCTGAAAAGATTAATAACCCAGAAAACTAGTGCAAAATAATAGATATTAAACTATGAATGCAAATGATACGAAATCAAAATAACAACACAGAGTTAGTCTCCAAGAGAGTAATGCAAATGCTAGAAGCAAAATAGCATTAAGAGGATGCAAAAGCAATCGATACAAAATACAAGCCAGGTAGCATGCTTATATAGACCAGAGACAGGGAGGAGGTGGCAACAACGACCAATCAGGAGCAACCATCTATCGGACTAAAGTTAATAAAAGTATCTTCCCAAGATAGCTAATAGATGCTCACATGTAGGAAGGTGACACCTCGCAACCACTCACCTAATAAGACATGCTTTATTAAGCTAAGCGAGATTAATAAAAGTGTAGAAAAAACCTAGGAATATAGGGAAAAATAAATAACCCACTAGGAAATAAAAACCTACACTAACACCCCCCATAAGCAAAGCTTAGATGGATGTAGAAATGGGTCCCAGCAAATCAAGCTTGATGAGGTACCCATGTACATAAAATTCCCCCCCAAAGAGAGAGAAAACCCCCCCCCAAATTAGAGAGAGAAGAGACCCCCCCCCCCCAAAGTAGAGAGAGAAGAGACCCCAAGTGAGAGGAAGAAGCCCCCCAGAAGATGAAGCATCCTGCACCCCCAGCAAAGCTCGCAAATGAAGGAACTTGCTCTCAATGAAGGGTTTGGTGAAGATATCAGCAACCTACTCAGAAGTCGAACAGTAGCGAAGGTCGATGACGTGGCCATGGATAAGCTCCCGGATGTAGTGCATGTGGACCTCTATGTGTTTGGTCTGCTAATGATGGACCGGATTCCGTGAGATCTGAATGGCACTCTGGTTGTCACAAAATATGATTGATGGCCGTCTGATTTGGATACCAAACTCAATGAGAAGATTTTGAAGCCAAATGGCCTCAATGGCAGCATTCACAACCCCTCGATACTCGGCCTCAGTAGAAGATAGAGCAATAGCAGACTGCTTCTTGCTCGACCAACAAACAGGACTTGAACCAAGTGAGAAGCTGTAACTTGAAGTAGACTTGCAATCCTGAGAATCGCCCGCCCAATCTGAATATGTGTAGCCCACCAAGTCAAGCTCAATGCCCGCTGCGTAGTAAATCCCAAAACTGTGAGTACCCTGAATGTAGTGAAGGATCCACTTGGCTGCTTTCCACTGCAGCTCATGAGGCTCCTGCATGAATCGAGAGACCATGCCTACAGCATATGAAATGTCGGGTCTCGTATGAGTCAAATAAATGAGACTCCCAACAAGCTGTCGATACAAAGTGCCATCAACAAGTGGAGAACACTGAGCCTCAAGTTTGACTCCAGAAAGGAAGGGAGTCGGAGCAGGCTTACAGTCAGCCATATGAAACCTCAAGAGCAAATCTAGAGCATACTTGGAATGTGTGATAGTGATCCCGAAAGTAGACTAGAAGATCTCAATCCCGAGAAAGTAATGCAACAAGCCCAAGTCAGTCATCAAAAACCTATCATGAAGGGCGGTTTTGACAGCCACAATGGTGGATGAAGAACTCCCTATGATCAACAAGTCATCAACATACAGAACCAGAAATAGGAATGGATCATCCTGCTGCAGAATGTAGACATTGGGATCAGAGTGGCACCAAGTGAACCCAACTGATAGAAGGAAGGAGTCCATCTTGGCATACCAAGCCCGAGGAGCCTGTTTAAGGCCATAGAGAGACTTCCGAAAACAGCACACAAGTGAAGAATCCTGAATGAACCCCTGTCGCTGCTCCATGTAAATCTCCTCCTGAAGATCACCATGAAGAAAAGCACTCTTCACATCCATCTGGTGTACTTCCCAACGATTGGCTGCAGCAATGGCAAGAACAAGTCGGATGGAGTTCATTCTGGTAACTGGCGCAAAAGTCTCTAAGTAGTCAATCCCAGGAACCTGGGAGAATCCTTTGGCGACCAAGCGAGCCTTATGCTTGTCAACCGACCCATTTGCTGCAAATTTTGTCCGATAGATCCACTTACATCGAACAAGTTTTCTTCCCTTAGGAAGAGGGATAAGATCCCAAGTGTGGTTCCTCATCAAGGAACTATACTCCTTCTGCATAGCTGTATCCCACTCAAGAATACCAGAAGCCTCATGAAAAGACTGTGGATTTGAGGCAGTAGCGATGAAGACATGTGGAGCATCCTAGAACTGTGAACGAGTCCGCCTGGTGTCTGATGGATCCCCAACCCAATCACCTGCAGACTGCAAGGTCTGTCTAGCCCAAAGTGGACCAGAAGATGGAGAATCTGGAGGAGAATCATCAACCTCTAAATGATGACTAGGAGAGGAAGGAGGTGAGTCCTCTGAATCGCTCTCTACATCGAAAGTGGAGGTGGAAGACTGCTCAAGTGAATTTGGCTCATTAGAAGAACTGTCATGTATCCTAAGTGACTCCAATGTCAAGGTAGAAGGTGGAGAAGTGATAGAAAGTAAGCTCAAAGAGCCCTCCTCAAAATGAACTCCTCTCAATGAATAGCTCATGTGTAGTAGGGTGGAGCAACCAATAACCCTTCACACCATCAGGATAGCCTACAAATATGCAAGGTCTGCTCTGCGGATCCTAGGCCTTGTGTTTCTCTGCAGGAATGTGGGCCCATGCAGGAGAACCAAAAACTCGAAAGTGTTTAACTGATGGTTTCCGACCGCTCCAAGCTTCAAAAGGAGTGACTCCCTTCAAGGCTCGGTGAGGAACACAGTTCTGGATATAACAAGCACAGTTAATGGCCTCTGCCCAATACTGTGGTGCAAGAGATCTGGAATGAATCATGCAGTTCACCATTTCTTTCAAGGACCTATTCTTCCGTTCTGCAACACCATTTTGCTGAGGATTGTATGGAACTAAATGTTGCAAGTCAATCCCCTCTGAAGTGCAAAACCTCTCAAACCGATGGTTAACATACTCACCACCATTGTCAGTGCGCAAAACTTTGATGGCTTTCCCGGATTGCTTCTCTACAAAAGTCTTGAAATCCTGAAAGTGATCAACTACTTCAGACTTCTGTTTGAGAAAGTGCACCCAAGTATATCAAGAAAAGTCATCAATGAATGTGAGGACATATCGGGCCCTACTGAAAGAAGGATGCTGAAATGGACCAGCCAAATCACTATGAACTAACTCCAGTATCTGTGAAGCTCTCCATGCCTTTCCTTTGTCAAACTTTTCCTTAGGATGCTTACCAAGAATGCAGCCTTGGCAAACACCACCTGAAAACTGAACTGAAGGCAACCCTTTGACCATGCTCTGTTGGTTGAGCTGCTGCAAATAGTGGAAGTTAAGATGGCCAAACCGCTCATGCCATAATCTACTCACATCATCAAAATGAGTGAAGAAAACAGTCGAAGGAGGATCAAGAACAAAGTGAGAAAATAGATAGTCATGACTGATGATCTGCTCTCCCAACTGCAACTGTAGAACCACTGTGCAACTCACGAATCTCCACTAAATTATGAGTGAACTCAACCCGCTTGACTGAACCTGTGTGAGTGATCTAGTATACCGATAGGAGATTAGTTGATAATGACGGCACCCAAAGAACATCATGGAATGTGCCATCCCCCACATCAACAGACCCTCTCCCACACACATCAACAAGAGTGTCATCACCCATCAAAATAGAAGGCATAGTACACGGCTCCAAAGATGCAAACTCTTCCTTAGATAAAGCCATGTGGTGCAAAGCACCTGAATCAAGAACCCAAGTGGATGGTGAAGAAGCAACTGCTACAAGGGCCTTGCCCTTTCCTTTCCCCTTGTTATTTTCTTTTGCCTTGTCAAACCCCTCATTTGAACTCTGTTTGATGGACTCAGGAACACTGATATTATACTTCTCAAGAATGTGTGTCAAGTGATCATTTTGTTTCTTTAAGCACTTATGTTCATCATGACCGAGTCTTTTACAATAGGCACATTGGACCTTCTCTTTCTTAGGTTTGTCGCCCTTGGAAGATTGCGTCTCACTAATTGCTTTTGAAGCAACTAGTATCTAATCCTTCTTCTCCTTGCTATTCTTTTGTTTCTTATCCTTATTCTTATTGTTACTACCTTGTCCTTTCTGTTCTTTTGTGCCTTGGTTGGCTACCAGGGCATGTAACTTAGAGGCCTTAAGAGTGCTCATCTAGATTAGCTTATCCTGTTCCGAGTGAGAGAGATAGCAAAATCATCTAAAGATGGCATGGTGAATTGAGTACACCCTTAGTAGCATAGAAGGTAGAAACAAACACAAAATATTCTGAACTTAGCTTAGAAAGAATACTAAGAATCAGTTGTTCATCTTTCTTTTCAATTCCACATTGTTTTAACTGCAGCCTTAGTGATTTCAATTTTGTGAAGAAATTCTGAATTGTGTTGAAATTGCCTGGACTTAAACTAATTAGTTCAGTTTCCAACATATGACCCCTCATTGAATCTTGTGTGCCAAATAGTGTTTCTAGCTTTGTCCAGATTTCATTTGGTAAATTTAAAGACTCAATATGAAAGAGCAAATCAAGAGAAATAGACAAACACAATGTTCCATATGCCTCATCACATTTGTTAAACCACTTAAGCTTATCTTCATCTTTAGCAAGTTCAGTTTCAAGTCCCATTGTTATCCTATGTAATCCAACTTTCGTTGAGTGAATTGTCATGTGTGATTTCCACTCAAAGTAGTTGTATGGAGTTAGGATGGGCACAGTTGTTTGATCCATAATAAAGAAATGCAGAAAATAAATGCCGAAAAGAAGAGAACACCACCAAGACAACCCCCCCTTTTCACTCAATCGAAGAACCCCCCCCAAGAAAATATGATTTGGCACTTTATATTAGTGCATTTACACTAAGTGGTCTTGATCTCAATGCATTACAAAACCCTCACAAATTGGGTGTATACTGAAAGTACAGTACTAGAACTCAGCCAAGCAAAACTAACGACACCACTGTGATCTACTCAAAAAATCATGCACCTTCAAAAAAAGAATCGCCTCAATACGAGGTCGTATGTGAAAGTTATGATCCTCCGAAGTTCCAAAAATGAAAACTGTGCAATGTCACGCGTGAGAATCTGTAATTTTTGGAAATTTTCTGCATCAAAATCAAAAAAGTCTACACTAGTGCATAGAGTACAAAAAAATAACCAAAATCAAAAAAAAAAATCTCAGGAAACGGAGTCCGTATGAGCAAGAACGGAGCATTTTAAAACTACCTTCAAATCTGCAACTGCCAACGGAGAGGGGTACTGCTATAGCTTTCTGAGTTCGTTTCTGCAAAACATGAGTTGCATGCAAAAACTAAAACATCAGATGGTTTTTCTATGCTGCGAACAAAACCCAGAAGGCGTTTTTCTTGTTGATGTACAGAAGATGTTGATCCAATGTAAACAGAACGCCTTTAACAACAAAAAACGACCCCAGCAACCAAAAAAAGGGCATGCAAAGGCTGAATCAGCTACCTAAGACAAGCAATGGCATGCTAGAACCTACAATATTGATTGAAAACACCAAATATGCAAGCTGGTTGTCAGATTTGAACTTGAAACCCCGGCTCCACAACAGTCTGACGATCTCTGATTTCGGTGAAACGAAAGCCAAATCTGACTTTCTCAAGCCTCCTAGACGCGTTGGATAAGCCAGAAATGCTACCAGTATAACCAAAAATGCTGCAATCACCCAAATTTCATAAAACACCTGTGCAAACCACAGAGATTAAAAAGTTTCTGTCAAACTTTTCTGATTCTCCAGATCATCCGAAGATGCGAGAGAACAGCATACTAGGTTTTTCGAAGAACTGCAATAAGCTTAATTACCCCCCCCCCCCCCCCCAAATCTCTCAAATATGGAAACTAAAATCTACTCTTGCACATAGAAAAGCTCTGATACCATGTTAGAATCTGAAAAGATTAATAACCCAGAAAACTAGTGCAAAAGAATAGATATTAAACTATGAATGCAAATGATACGAAATCAAAATAGCAACATAGAGTTAGTCTCCAAGAGAGTAATGCAAATGCTAGAAGGAAAATAGCATTAAAAGGATGCAAAAGCAATCGATACAAAATGCAAGCCAGGTAGCATGCTTATATAGACCAGGGAGAGGGAAGAGGTGACAACACCAACCAATCAGGAGCAACCATCTTTCGGACTAAAGATAGCAAAGTATCTTCCCAAGATAGCTAATGGATGCTCACATGTAGAAAGGTGACACCTCACAACCACTCACCTAATAAGACATGCTTTATAAACCTAAGCGAGATTAATAGAAGTGTAGGAAAAACCTAGGAATATAGGGAAAAATAAATAACCCACTAGGAAATAAAAACCTACACTAACAGTATCTACCTCTGATGGCCATGCTTTTTGGGTGCCTAAGTGAACTCTTGCTTCAGAGGGCAAGTTACCTGCAAAGAAAACAATGCCATGGCACCAAATAATAAGCCATATAGGTGAGAAGGGCATACGAACCATAGAAACTAAAAAACTTGTTAAAGGGTTGCATGATTGTACTCTTGAATTTGACTTTTGTGAACAATGTATATATGAAAAATAGAACTGCATTCAATTTTTATCAAGTTCTCATAAATCGTTTTAAGTGTTGGACTTGATTCATTCAAAAATGCATTTGGTCTTGTTAATGTTCCTTCAATTTCTGAGTCTTTGTACAATGTAGCTTTTATAAATAATTATTCTAGGACATGAGTAAATCTCCTCGAGTAAATTTGAAATCTTTAGTCAATTTCAGGAGTTTTAACGCTCTTTTAGAAATTGGACTAGTAAGAAGATTAAGGTGTTGACAACTGATAATGGCAATGAATTATGTTCTACAAATTTTGACAAATCTATAGGGAGAATGGAATAGAAAGCAATAAGACAACTCCATACACCCCTCAGTAAAATGGAGTTGCAAAAAGAATGAATAAGACATTGATGGAGAGGGCGAGTATGCTTACTGTGACTGGTTGAGAGCAAAAGTTATGGGAAAAAGCAATTGCTACGACTTGTTATCTAATCAATAGGTCTCTACATCATCTCTTGATTACAATACCCCTATGGAGACATTGATGGGAAAAATATGCTCCTCGTAGCATCTTCATTTATTTAGTTGTGAGGCATATGCACATGTGCCTAGGAAGAAGTGGTTGATGTTGAAAAACAAGGCAGTGAAGTATATCTTCATCGGCTATAGTGTCGGTGTGAAAAGGTACAAGCTTCGTGTAATAACCACCCCCAAACTGTTTTTTTTTTTAAATCAAACCACAAGTTTATGATTTCCTCCACATTGGCATTCCATCAAACACTTGTCAGTGGTTGTTCAAACTGGTAATTCCAAGTTTATGTGTTTAGAGTAGCTTGCTATGGTTTAAGAGCTTGAAAATCATTCAGCATTTCATTTCAATTCATATATAAATGATAGGCATTTAATCAAACAGTTTGCAACTGATAATCAATACTGGAAATACATATGTAACATCACAATATGCTGTCATAATTCAAGGAAAAAAGCAGAGATATTAAATACCTAAGGGCTCTAGCCTCCATAGATGCCAAACTGCATGAGTGACCAATGTTGTGCTGGTGCAAATGAGTGAACAGCTCTGAAAATGATGGATGCCTTCTTCAATCTGCAACTCAGATTTAAAATCTCTTTGTATATACCAAAGTTAACTTCATCTGGGCAGCCAGCTTCAACAATCCAAATTCCAACAAATAAGGCAGCGCCTCAACCTATATACCTCACGCCATACTCCAACTTCCATTCCCTCACATCCCTTGGCAACATATAATAATCACGTCTCCTTGATGAGGAGGAGCCCACATAGCCTATGATCTTAAGATTGAATAAAGTCTTTTATAAAGGATGTTGGCGATGGATTTCAAGAAGCTTCCCAGCCTTCAATATGCGTTGAATGCCCTTTAGGCATAGACAATCAACCAGTAGCCAAGCGCTGAATTGTCTTCAAGGGCCCACCAATCTTCTCTTTATCACCACGATGCCTTTCCCTTCATATTCATAAACAATAACCCCACCGCTAAACTCTTCCCTTTGCATGGCAATCTTTTCCAACGTATTTAATTACTTCTCTTGAATGTGCAAGGCCACGGCTAGTAAAAATAAGGCACAGCCAATCTTCGATAATAGGTTGGTACGGCTAGGTAGGTTTTAAACCTCACCCCAATATCAATGAATTTTCTAATTTATTGCAAATATTCAACCTCACACACAAGCATTGAAAAAACCTCCAAATTTATTATTTTCAAAATATTCAATAAATTTGATGTAAATAAACCCTTCTGAATGCAAACTCCTGAAACTGAAAGAAGTTGTGAAATGCAATGGTGATTCCTGAGTAGAGTCACACTGGCTAGCCAGGAAATTATCTCTCAAATTCAAATCTAGAAATCAGATGAGGGTTTCCGTCCTCAACGATTGATGAAGAACACTTAGGTTCAATCCGACAACATAACCTTGCAAAAAAAATTCTTTCGTAATGTGCAAATGAGAGCTAAACCTCCTTTTATATTTCTCTTGGAGGGAAAAACATTAGAAATAATATTAAATAATCTCCATAATAAGGATTTCTAAAAATAATATTAAATATTCTCCAAAGTCCCTTTTTTGGGAAATTAATTACTATTATTTAATTATTTCTTTTTCCCCGCTCACTAGCTAAGAGCCACTTAAGAGGTCATAACATCACTTTATAATTATAACACTTAAGTTAATAATAAAATATTAACTCTTAGAATTTAAGTGTATAATCATGATATTCAGCCCAGCGACGAAAAAATGCCATCATGTCACCGAAAACTACAACTGGACATGTCGCACCATACGGCAACTGATACTCACCAAAAAACCAAGAGTCCCCCTACCACACCAATTAGCCTATAGGAACTCGGTGAATAGGCTAACTGTCACCAAACTGCCTAGGCCTTAGAAAGGGACATTACAGTCCCCCCTCCCCAGAATTGCTTGTCCCCAAGCAATTGCAAATCTAGATGCTATAATATCTGATCACCCTCCCAAGTAGCATCCTCTACTGGCAAATTCCTCCACTAAGTACTCCCTGATGATTCTCCTCAAAGTACGCTACCTGTAATCAATAACTGCCTCTGGAATCAACACTAACTTCCCTTCCTTATCCAAAGGGGGTAACTCAAAAGGAGTAACATTATGCCCAAGCACCTTCTTGAGGCGAGACACGTGAAAGACATTATGCACCTTGCTACTCTCAGGTAGCTCCAACTCATATGCCACTTCTCCAATCCTTTTGGAGATCCTGAATGGTCCATAAAAACGTGCCTTAATTTTCTCTGATCCACTCTTCTTAAGAGTGGATGGCCTGTAAGGCTGCAATCTCAAATAGACCTTGTCACCCACCTCAAATGCATGCTCTATACGATGCTGATCTGCATACAATTTATGTTGATTATGAGCATGCTAGAGGTTGTCTTTCAAGGATTTCATTATGTCTTGGCTCTGCTGCAACAAATCCTTAGCCCTAGGCACTCTACTATCATCAAACAATAGATATATGAAGCTAGGAGGCTCATATCCATACAAGGCCATGAACGGAGACATCTTAATCAACATGTGGTAGGTAGAATTATAACAATACTCACCCAATGCAACCATTTTACCCATGCCTTTTGCTGTCCTGACACAGTTCTTGAGGTACCCTTTCACCCACTTGTTGACAATTTCTGTTTGCCCATCAGTTTGTGGGTGATAACTGGTGCTAGGGGTAAGCTCAATTCCACTTAATCTAAATAATTCCTGCCAAAACAGGCTCAAGAACTTGTTGTCCCTGTCACTGACAATGTTTTTAGGCATCCCGTGCAACTTTAACACTTCTCTAAAAAACAATCTGCCACCTGTACCATCGTAAACACTACTGAAACAACATAGAAGTGTGCAAATTTTGTCAATCTATCAACCAACACCTATATACAATCCTTACCTTGCACTTTGGGGAGCCCTATAATGAAATCCATCAAGATACTTTCTCATTTCTGATTGGGAATGGGCAGGGGCTGCAACAAACCAGCAGGATATGTATGTTCACTTTTATTCTGTTGGCATGTAGGACACTCTATAACATACCTAAGGACTTCATTCTTCAGTCCTTTCCAAGAGAATCTTTTCCGGATTTGCCTGTAAGTCTTAAAAACATCCGGGTTACCAGCCATAGGTGCATCATGAAATGTTTTCATAAACTTAATCTTAAGCCCCGATTCAGGTACCCAAAAAATTCTTTCTTTGTAAAGTGTAAGTTTGCTCATCCTAAAAAGTACCATCAATAACACTAGTGGCAAAGGGGTTCTTAGCATACTCTGCAAGTATTTGTTCTTTCTAGTCAGCATTGATTTTCATCATAGAACATAAACGTGGCCTCCTTGATAATGCATCAGCTACGATATTTCTTTTCCCTTTGACATATTCAATGTCAAAATCGTAAGCTTGTAGCTCACTCACCCACTTTTGTTGCCTATCATTGAGGTCTTTCTTATTTAGGAAGTACTTAAGGCTATTGTGATCGGTTTTGACAATAAACTTACCACCAACAAGATATTGCCTGAATTTTGCCAAAGCAAGCATCTCTTTATCATAAACGGAATACCCCTTTTCTGCACCTCTCAATTTCCTGCTTTCATCGACAATAGGATGCTTATTTTGCATGAGAACAGCACCTATCCCTTCACCGAATGCATCACACTCAAGCTCAAAAGGCTTAGAGAAATCGGGTATAGCTAAAACAAGACATGTGCTCATGATTTGCTTGAACTGATCAAAACATTTCTGCGCTGCATTAGACCATGCAAAAGCCCCCCTTTTTGGTTAAATCGGTAAGAGGGCCAGCCACTTGTGAAAATCCTTTCACAAACCTCCTATAGAAACCACAAAGGCCAAAAAAACCCTTCAACTATGAGAGAGTTGTAGGTGGAGGCCAATCAATTATTGACTTGATCTTATCCTAGTCAACACTAACCCCCTTGGAGCTGATTATATGGCCAAGATATAAGAGTTCTATCATGCCAAATTCATATTTTGATTCCTTTGCATAAAAAGACTACCTTTCAAGAATGTTCAACACCTCATCAAGATGTTTCATGTGCTCTTCCCATGTCTTGCTAAAGATCAAGATGTCATCAAAAAATATCAATGCAAATTTACGGAGTTGTTTGTCAAAAACCTGATTCATGCTAGATTGAAAAGTGGCATGTGCATGTCAATAAGGCTGTGGTTCGGTGGTCAAGTCGCATAGTTGTTGTGGCGCCCACCAAGGTTAAAACCACCGCAGGGCCAACAAGCTCGCAAGTCATGCGTGCCTTCGCCAGGCTGTCGTGCTCGCAGGCTATGTGTGCCTTCGCTGGGCTGGCGTGCTCACAAGCTGTGTACCTTCGCTGGGCCAATGAGCTCGTGGGTTTGACCAAAGGGTGATAATGCCCATTGGGGATGGAGACCCCCCAGTTGTGGTCTCAAGCGATAAAGCCGATGGGAAGAAAACCCCCATAAGGGTCTCTATGGGCCAGGACCAGGCTAAAAACCTGGGTATCTCCAACAACAAAAAAAAGTGGCAGGTACATTGGTTAAGCCAAAAGGCATAACCAAAAACTCAATGTCCAAAGTAACACCTAAAAGTTGTTTTCTCAATGTCCTCTTCTCAAACTCGCATCTAATGGTAACCAGAGCTCAAGTCTATCTTAGAAAAGTAAACCGCTCCATGTAGCTCATCAATCCTTGGAATAGGGTACTTATTTTTTATACTTTTCTTATTTAAGGCCCTATAATCTATGCACATACACATAGTCCCATCCTTCTTAACCAAAACAATGAAGATGCAAACGGGCTCTTACTTGGGCGAATGTGACCCATATCCAAGAGCTCCTTTATTGCCTTTTCAATTTCATCCTTATGTCTCTTCGAATGCCTATATGGAGTAGTGATGACTGGTTTGGCACCCTCCTCTAACTCTATCACATGTTCCATGCCCCTCTCAAGACACCTCCCAAGAGGTATACCATCAAAGACTTTGTTGTGCTTGGCTAACAAAGCTTGCACATCTAGGTGATAACTTCTCTTTTCTCGTTCTGTGATAGTAGGCATGATAATACACGCTACTGCCCACTCAACTTGATCATGCTTAAACAATCTCTCCATCCTTTTGAAAGTGACTACACAAGGCCCACCATTAGACATCCCTCTTAGCACCACTTTCTTTCCATCTGCTTGGAACTTCATTTCCAGTGTTTGCAAGTTCATAGTAAACTCCCCCAAAGATCGCAGCTATTGCATACCAAGTATTGCAACTGAATCACCAATACTCACCACATAGAAGTCATCCTTGACTTCATATTCACCCAACTGTATGCTCATTTGAAAAATCTTCCTTGTGCATGTAAGGGTGAAACCATCAGCTACCATGACTTTGAAACCATCAAATGATTCAGTCTTAATACCTCTTCTAGCAACAACTCCCTCATCAATGAAGTTATGTGTGGCACCGGTATCAATGAGAGTGACTATTAGTTGTCCACATAGGACTCCACGAACTCGAAAAGTCTGAGTTTTTTGAAGGCTAGAGAATTGGGCAAGTGCACCTTCATTTTCTCCCTCTTTTTCAGGCTCTTCTGATGGCTCTTCTTCCTCTTTCTTCTCCAAATCAGACTGTTGTTCTGATTTTTCTGATTCTGATTCTTCAGCAGAATAGAACTCTATTTGATGTGCTTTGCCCTTAACCATGCACTTATGCCCTGGGGCCCGTAGCTCCTTGCAATTGAAGCATAGTTTCTTCTTTCTCAAGTCATTTAAGGTCTCCTCATCCATTCTTGATGATGTCTTGGTCTGATTTAAATCTTTTGGAAAGTGCCTCTTATCTTTCTTTTGTTGGAAAGTCCTTGATTGAAATTTATTTCTAGGGGCAGCCAGCTCCATACTCCTTGCCTTTTTTATTGCTCCTTGTAAAGATGGTGGGTCAAATGCCTTAACCCATCCCCTAAGTGGCTCCATTAATCCTTCGCTGAAAAGGACTACAAGTCTTCTCTCTAAAATGCTAGGAACAATAACTAAAAGTCTCTGAAATTCCGATATGTAAGTATCCAGTGACCCATATTGCCTCAACTGTGCAAGCTCTCTAAAATGTAACTCAGGATCTTTCTTATCAAATCTTTCAATGACCATATTTGTAAATTCATCATAGGTGGTGATCAAGTTGTGACCCAAAGTAACCAAACCATGGTACCAAAGTTAATTGCTTCATCCATCTAAGTCTATGGTAGCAAAGTTAATTGTTTCATGCTCCAACATGGGTTTAAGTGTCAAATAATTGTCTAACTTCTGCATCCAAGCTCTAGCTGAAACCTTATCACTTCCATCAAAGTGTTCCAAAAACACCTTTCCCAATGCTTACTAGTAATCTCTGTGCATAGGTAGTCCTCTATTTTCAGCTCTTCCACCTCTCTTCTTCTTTTGGTTCATAAACTGCTCTAATGTCAACACGTCATGGATTTTAGCTGGAAGAGTTATATACTCTGCATCACCAGCTCTTACTTCATCTACCATCGATATTTGGGCCTCCCGCATATGTGGGGTCTCCTCCATACAACTGAAAGTGTAATGTCCCACCCTGATTTTTTATGTTATTGTTTAGGGCTTGCATGTGGTTTTTGCTTTGCATATAATTGAAATATAACAATAAATAAACATTTCCAATAATACCCAGAAGCTTATATGAAATGAAACAATCAACAATACCCATGTGATAGGAAACCTTAGAAAATCAGATATTTCAAAACCCTAGCTGTTGTCATATGTTTTTTGAGATATATTTGCTGAATACATTAAATAGAGGGATTATAACAAATACCCAGATGATAAAATCACTCAAACATCATATTTGAAGCATACCCATTTGTTGCCTTACCATATGCAAGTCTGAAATAGTCTGTAAACAGCAATGGAAGCTCCAAAAACCCTAGCAAAAATACCCAGATTTCAACATGCTCAAAACCCTTTATTTTCCAGCCCTAGGCAATCACATTCAAGGTGAAATAACACTGAAATCATCTGAAAATAACTCCCAAAATCCCAACGTTCAACTACAACACTTGTAGCAGCCAACAATAGAGAAGGTAAAGCTCCAAATAAACACTTAAAATCTATAATGATCCTTTGCTATGCTCTTCTAAATCACTCTGTAAAATCTGCATCCAAACCGTTGTTTCAAATCACTAAAAAAATCTTCAACTATTCAGCTCCAGCATAACCTCTGTGTGAGGCTATCAGCAGAGTATTCTTGGGTGATCATTCACACCTACAAATATTGTTCCTCTTGAGGCTTTGCATCCTCAAAAAGCCATGAACCAAAGTTTAGTCTCCAACCTGTAGAAGAAAATATTTTCCAAGCATATACAAAAATGAGCTCAAACCCCCTTTTATTCTCTCCTTCACTTCCACGCACAACTTGGGCAATTAAAATAATATTTTAATTTTCACTTTATTTCCCTTATGTCTCCCTCAGTGGGCGCCCATCCCTAGGAAGTAACCTTGGCCCTCTTTTAAAAACAACTTATGACTCCCCATGGTCCCTTTATAAGCCACTTTAATATTTTAATTAACATTAAGTTAAATATTTAATTTAACTTAAATAACATTAATATTAATTAATATAACTTTGCCCACGAACTCCAACGGGCAACCGAAAGAGTGACCAATCATGAAATGACATGGAAATTGTGCCACATGAGAAGTCGGTGTTGATCAGATATCCTACTAAAAATAGCAACATGCTAAAAATAGTAAGAATGGCTCAAAAGGTCCGAAAACACTCAGAAAGACATCACCACAAACCTCCTGACATTACTAAGCTCAATGCAACACCTAGAAAGGCCTTGAGGCAGTTGAACTGCCATGTCACCAAAACAGTGTCCAGACCGACACTTATTATAAATAGCAGCTTTCTCCAAGGACCAAAGAGAACAAACCTAGAAAAACCCAGAAAGATTGTCGCCATGCAAGCATTTACTATAAATAGTAAGTACAAACAAGTTGTCCGAATTCCCTCCAAAAAGTGTTATACAGCTCCACTGGATCACCTGAGCACACTGGTGACATTGAAATACTCCTCTGATTAGGCTATCAGTAACCAAGAAAGTCAGCTCCAACTGTGCTACAAGAGAACCCGAAAATGGGGACATTACAGAAAGTAGGTTGGAGAGGTCTAGAAACTGATCCAAAAGCTACTCTAACAATGCGTAAATTATTCTGAAAATTGTTTGCATTAGAACCACTAGCTTCCCCGTTATGAACCGGAGGTGCTTGAGGCACATTTTGTGTAATGTGTCGTACCTGTTGGTTCTTTGTTTAATCTTAATAGTGTTATTTTATTAAATTTTGTGTGATCTTTCAGACTAGACAGAAGATGCAGAAGGGGTTCGTTGTTTGCATGTTTGGGTTTTTGCCAGAATACACAGAAAATGGAGCATGCAAATGAAACCCAGAAAAAGTACAATAAATAGGAGGAAAATATGAGAGACCCAGATCATAAAATATCATATAATGAATTACCATTACATACCCATATTGTATTCTTCAAGATGCAGTACTGCTATGTTGATAATGTTTTTGTGACAACAATAGAATAAAACACCAAGTGCTCTATGCTCTCTTGAACAAAGCCTCTCGAATGCTAAACTATGTGATCAAGCAAGAGCGCTCCAAGGTTCCTTATGTGTGATTTGCAACAGATAGACTCAGTGATCTGATGTGATCTTGCTGATAATCACAAAGGGACTTACGCTAAATTCCTCCTTCACGAACATGGATGAAATTCCCTACTCCTTGGATGTGAATGAATGGAATTTCTTCAATCAAACATAAAAGAAAATGCAAAAGAGACAAGGTTAAGAGAAATCTAATCTAAGGACAACGAAATGATGAATCATGTTCAAATAGACAAATTCCTTGAAAACCTAGCTTCGCTTCACCATGAGAACCAACAATTACACAAAGCCGGTGCAATCTTCTAAGGTAGTCCAAGAATTTTCATATTGTAAACATTCATCCAAATACCCACAGCTGGCGCAATTTGAACAAGATTCACAATCGAACTAAAGCAAATGAAGGTTCAAGCTAACTTTGCATAGTGACTTGCCATCAACAACTCACGAAAAGTATGAACCAAAAGGAATTCATCAAATATCTTCACATATACTCATCACATCAATGAACTTTCTAATCGATTCTATTCTACTTGGAAACATTTCTCAATCATCTTCGAGAAATAAGAAACCATGCAACGTTCCAAAACAACACAATTGTCACCAAGCCTCAATGAGAAATGTATTAATCTTGGAAGTGATTACAACAATTTCAAGAGTTCTCTCCAACAACTTAGAAGAGCTTCCTCTACTCTACTCCTATTCTATTCCTACAACAACTCTACTTCTAATTCTAATAATCACAAATGAGGCGAATGAGCCTTTTTATAGCCCTCAAAGTACAACGAAGGGCCAAGATTGATTTTGGAATCAATGGCCAAGATCTTGCCACATTAACAATTAGTTACAACAACTTGCTATTTTTAGCAAAAAGTAAAAGTTGACACAACTTGTGTACATAAAAACTCATAGGCAATGAAGGCACGTTTTCCAAGGTGATAAACATGACATGAAATCTTTAGAATCTTCTAGATAGGTGCCTTTTTCAGCCTCTTGCTTGTATATTCATTGAACTTGGATTAGTGCTATGGCAGGACATGATAGGCTTGATGATGTGCACACACCAACTCAACTTTGCGCAAACTGGTTTGATTTTCAATACGTTCACATTGCTCGAAATATTTCCCAAATTTTATCATTTTTCTTGGAATAGTCTTCGAATCTTAGGATTTTCACTGCTGGAACTTAGCATCTCTCGAACTTGTAATTTTGGAATTTTTGAATTTCTTCATGTAAGTGATGGACTTTCTTGATGCTTATGCTCATTTCTCATCTTGTGACGTTTGTTCTTGTGCAGGATTCTGGCTCTGGAGGGTGTAAGAAGTAGAGGAGATGACTTGGGCATTCCTAGACTAGACTTCATGGTGGATGTTTTGTCCTTCTGGCGCATGAAATGGATGATTTTGGAACTTGAATATGAAAATGAATCCCTTGAAATGAACCTTTGGATGGAGGTTCCTCTTGTGATGCCGGATTCTTGGACATGCAAGGTGAAGTGATGCTCTCTTCTTCAGTGATGAAACCTTGATACAATGAAGTGCATTTTCCTCTACCCTGACAATGAAGTCTTTCTCTATGGATGAAATTTCATAATATTTTCTTCATGTGGAATCTCCTTCGATGAAGTCTTCATCCTTAAATGTTCTGGATTCTTCCTTGAAATGACCTCCTCTTGGCAAGTGCATATCTCACCTCCGGGTTCTTTGATATTTGCAAAATAGAATATTATAAGTCATAGTATTTGATCATGAGAGCATCATATTAAATTCATTAATATATATAAGAAATTAAAAGCTATTCATTCAAAATATCAACAAGGAAAAACGTGATTCAAACTCAATTCCTTCTCCTTAAGGCCATCTTGGTTTTGACTTGGACAAATTTTGATTTACAAAGGGTAACTCCAGGAAGGGCACATTCTCCTTGATTAGCTGCACTATGCGCCATCCTAGAGCACGTTCTCCTCATGGATGAGGAAATTGAGACCTTGAGCAGTTTCATTGTCAAATTTCATTCTTCCCTAGGCATTTTTTCCAAACTCCTACTTCCTTTTGGCGAGTGATATTGAAATTTCTTTCAAATTTGTTGATGATTGAGCAGATTTTTCTTTAGAAGGCACTTCATTCTAGAGCGCATTCTCCTCATTCATGAGGATTTTCCACCTTTCCTCTTATGAGTTTTTATTGTATCTTTTCACACTTCTCATCTCACCTTGGCGAATTTTCAAACCTTTTGCATTGAGTCCTTATAAAATCACCTCTATTTGCAAGAATTGTTGAGTGGGCGGATTTTCTTCATGTGAAAGGATTCTCCTTTGTATGAGTGCATAATCCTTATTGAGGAGGATTTTCCAACCTTCACTTGAACTTGTCACTTTAAACTTTTATTCCACATTGCGAAAACCTTGATGAAATTGACATATCCTTAGGATTTGTTCAAAGGGTTTTTCCTCGTCGCCTTTCCATATGTCCAGATGAGTGATTCCCTAGGGCACAAATTCCTCATGGGTGAGGATTTTGCATCCTTTCGAGTACAAATTCCTCATGGGTGAGGATTTTCCTTCACTTGCAACTCTTAGGTGAATTTCTTCAAGGTTTTCACATGCATTTTCGTAAATTAGACTAAGGAGAATAACATTTCATTGTCTTGATTCCAAAAATGAGACCTTCATTAGGGCGCATTCTCCTCATGGGCAAGGATTTTGCACTCCCTTAAGTTGGATTCTTCATTTCATCTCTGAACTTGACAAATACTCTGACAAATTGTTCACAAACTTTCAATGCATCCTCCATAGGTTTGAAGTGTCTTGATGATTCATCTCATACAATTTGGAATGCAACTTCAAGTTCTTAAGTTAATGAACTCTCCTCATCCTAGGGCGCATTCTGCATGCTCAAAAGGATTTTTTTACTAGGGCGCATTATCCCTATAGCAGAGGATTTTGCACTTTTGACCTTTGACATCTTCAAATTTCATTCTCAAACTTACTTCTCTATGTCAAATTTTCAAGATCTTCAATTGATCCACTCTTAGATCTTCATGGAATTGAAATTACTTAAGTGTGGTTGATTATTGAGTGAGATGGAAGAGGATTTGGAGAGCGCATTCTCCTCATGGGCAAGGATTTTGCACTCTACCTTAGGCATTTTTATTTCTAAATTCTCAACTCCTCTCACTCCCTTGGACTCTTAGTGATTTCAAATAGGTTTCAATGTATTTCAATGAATTTCAAGTGATCTCAAGTGAGCGCATTTTCCTCAAGAGCATGGATTTTGCACTATTTTCGGGCGCATTCTCCCCCTGTATGAGAAATTTCCGCTCAAGGTCCAAGACTTGAACTTTTTTTCTGCCCGATTTTGAAGTGTCCTGGGTGGAAGTATATTTAAAAATATATTTAAGTATATGCTCAGATATTGAGCATATACTTTAAATATTTTGAAATATACTTCCAGGATGTTTGAGATAGGTCCCTGATCCATGGGATTTACCATGTAGATTCTAGATTTCTGAGGATCCACTAGATTTCAGACTTAGTCAGTTTTCAGGATCTCAGAACATCAGACTTCAGGACACCAGACTTAGTCAATTTCAGGGCTTCAAGACATGCATCAAGATGAGGGCACACAAAATCCTTAGCAAGAATTTGGCGAGACATGGGCAAATCCATACTTCCAAACCTACAAACTCAAAGAAATCTAAACCCTAAAGCAAAACGAAGCCAGAAAGCAAAAAAAAGAGAGGGTCCCCATTTGCAATGGGGCGATGTGTGATTAGGTCACAACATGCTGTACAAAACCCAACTACATGCATCCATAGACAATCACTCCAAACACCCAGTCACAATGAACTTGCAAAAATTCTGATTTTTAACTGTTATAGCAACCTCTAGGCGATCCAAGTACAACTGTTATTGAACATACACTGCATATTATTCATTCCTGGGAAATACCCACGACTTGGGTAGCTGGTACGACCTCTATTATAGGTTGGAACAATGTTGTGCAGTCCTCTTATTGATGCAAACTCCTCTAAAAATCTCTACCCAATGTCCTTCAATGCTGGCGCCAAAGACAATATGAAAAACTCACTCAAAATAAGCAATAACAGCTCCCAATGATGTACGGCCAGGACTGAGCGTGGTACGGCCAGCAAAAGAAAGTATTTCAGACCTTATATCCTCCACAAATGACATTGAAACAGAGCTATTTCCCTCACTCTCAGTTGTGTATCAAAATTTGTATTAGATAGTTGCATTATGCCCACAAAACTTCACCAAAATGGAATCCATTGAAACTCAAATGCAAACACAGGATGTATTTGCCTCAATAGCACCTTTAGACGGTCTTTCACGCCTGTAGAATGTTGTTACTAAAGGAAGTTTGCATTTCCAACAATCTCCTGGGTTCAAATCTCCTCCAAACCCTCTCAAAACCCTTGCAAAGCACAAAAAAACTTTTTCACAATATCAATGCATAACAAATGAAGCTCTTTTTTCATCTTTTATTTCCCAAGGGAGGTCGTTGCTTTTTTGAGAGGGAAATATTTTATTTAAACTCACTTTATGAGTCTCCAAGGTGGGAGCCCAACTTCTCTTAAAGTGACCTTTTAATTTTCTTTATTTATGTCGCTTATTAAAATATTACTAAAGTCCCATTTTAAATACATTAATCAACTTTCGGACTTTAAAACGGAGGCCAAGATATAATCGGAATTCTGTGTTCTATAGCTCGTTGGAAAGGTCTCGTCGAGACGCATCAACTCCAATACTAAAAATCTCGAAACGGCACAAACCCCCGATTTACTAAAAATAGCAAGTCTATGCCGAAAGCAAACAAACCACCACTAGGAAGTGCCAACTAGATATCAAACTGAACCCAAGCCAACATCCACACAACTGATCAACCCATCCAATGTCTCCGCCAACCATGGTTCCCTAACCAAGTTAATTAGTCTACGGGAACTCGATAATAGACTAACTCGATATAGAGAAAGGGGACATTACAGTCCACCCTCCCTAAGATTGCCTGCCTCAAGCAATCTCAGATCAGGATGCGATAAAATTTGCTCACTCTCCCAAGTAGCATCCTCAACTGGCAGGTTTTTCCATTTGACTAGATATTCCTTGATAACCCTCCTCTGCAAAGTTCGCTCTCTGGTATCAATGATGGCCTCCAGTACTAGGATCAACTTCCCCTCTTCATCAAGAGAAGGTAACTATGCAGAAGGAACAACATTGTGTCCTAACACCTTCTTGACGCGAGACACATGGAATACATTATGTACCCTGCTACCTGTCAGCAACTCTAGCTCATAAGCCACTTCTCCAACCTTCTTGGAGTTCCTTAAAGGCCCGTAGTATTGTGGCTTAAGCTTCTCTGCACCACTCTTTTTGAGAGTGGACTGTCTGTAGGGCTACAGCATCAAATACACCATGTCACCAACCTCAAAAGAGCGCTCAGTCCTATGCTGATTTGCATACTGCTTCTGTTGATTTAGTGCCTTTTGAATGTTTTCCTTCAAAGACCTCATAATATCCTGACTCTCCTGTAGAAGGTCTCTGGCCTTAGGTACTCTGCTATCACCAATTAACAAATCCACAAAGCTCAATGCCTCATACCCATATAGAGCCATGAACGGTGACATCTGAATGGACATGTGATAAGTGGTGTTATAACAGTATCCACCCATGCGTAGCCACTTTACCCATGCCTTTTGCTGCCCTGCTACATAATTTCAGAGGTATTCTTCCACCCATTTATTGACTATTTCCGTCTGGCCATTTGTCTGTGAGTGGTAGTTGGTGTTGGGGGTGAGCTCTGTCCCTGTCAACCTAAAGAGCTCTTGCCAAAAATTACTTAGGAACCTGTTGTCCCTATCGCTCACGATGCTCCGCAGCAACCCATGAAAACAGAATATCTCTCTAAAAAACAATTCTGCAACCTGAGCTGCAGTGAAGGTGGTCGGAATAGCAAAGAAGTGTGCAAACTTCGTCAACCTGTCCACCACCACGAAAATGCAGTCCCGGCCTGGGACTTTGGGCAAGCCCATGATAAAGTCCATCGAAATACTATCCCACTTTCCCTCAGGAATGGGTAGGGGTTGTAGTAAACCACCTAGAAAAGAATGCTCTTGTTTATTCTGTTGACATGTCGGGCACTCCCTTACATACTTCAACACTTCGGTTTTGAGGCCCTTCCAAGTGAAACGCTCTCACTTGCCTATATGTTTTGAAATAACCACGATGACCAGCCATAGGCAAATCGTGGAAAGCTCTCAAAACCCTCTGTTCCATCTCTGAACCTGGCACTAGAAGAATCCTGCCTTTGTAAATGATCAAGTCATTTACCACTGTGTATCTGTCATCACTGATAGTGCCATCTATGATCCCAGAAGCCCATTGGTCTTTTGCATACTCTGCGGATATCAACTCTCTCCAGTCCTCTGCAATCTCACCCAGAGCACACAAATGAGGTCTCCTGGACAATGCGTCAGCAACTATATTTTTCTTTCCTTTGACATAGACAATGTCAAATTCATAGGCATGTAGTTTACTAACCCACTTCTGTTGCCTGTCATTAAGGTCCTTTTATCCAAGGAAATGTTCCAGGCTGTTATGATCTATTTTTACCACAAACTTACTCCCTACCAGGTACTGCCTTAACTTAGCCAAAGCGTGCATGATGGCTAACATCTCCTTGTATATATTGTAGCTCGTTTCCACACCCCTCAACTTCCTTCTCTCAAATGTGATGGGGTGTTTATCCTGCATCAACACCGCACCAATGCCTTCCCTTGAGGCATCACACTAAAGCTCAAAAGGCCTACTGAAATCTAGAATGGCCAACACTGGATAGGTACTCATCAACTCCTTAAACATGTCAAAACACTGCTGAGCATCACTAGACCAACCAAATGCATCCTTCCGAGTCAAATCTGTAAGGGGGCAGCTGACTGTGAAAAACCCCTCACGAAACGGCGATAGTACCCACATAGACCAAGGAATCCCTTGAGCTGAGAGAGATTCTTTGGTGGCGGCCAGTCAATAATCGCCTGGATCTTTTTCGGGTCTACCTTAACACTACCAACACTGATAATGTGACCTAAGTATAACAACTCGGTCATCCCAAACTCACACTTCGACATCTTGGCGTATGACTCACACTCAAGTATGCTCAAGACAATGTCTATGTGCTTCAAGTGTTCCTCCCATGTCCGGTTGTATATAAGTATGTCAAAGAATATGAGCACAAATCTCTGCAACTGCTCTCTGAATACCTTGTTCATACAAGACTGGAGAGTGGCTAGCGCATTGGTCAAACCAAAAGGCATGACCAGAAACTCGAAATGCCCATAATGGCATCTGAATGTTGTCTTCTCAACGTCCTCCTCCCTGACCCGTATCTGATGATAACCAAATCTCAAATCAATCTTTGAGAAGTAGCATGCTCTGTGCAGCTCATCTATGAGCTCATCAACGCGAGGACTAGGGTACCTATTTTGATGGTCTTTTTATTCAACTCCCTATAATCAATACACATCCTGAGTGCCCTATCCTTCTTCTTTACTAGGACAATAGAAGAAGTGAATGGACTCTTACTCGGTCTAATATGCCCCATTTCGAGAAGCTCCTTAATAGCCTACTCAATCTCGTCTTTATATCTTTTTGGATGCCTTACGGTGTAGTAATAATCGGTTTGGCATTCTCTTCGAGCTCAATAACGTGCTCAATTCCCCTATCAGGGGGTCTGCCCAGTGGTATGTCACTAAACACTTTAGTGTGTTTAGTCAATAAAGCCTGAATGTCTAGAGGATACTCATGCTTTTGCTGCTCTGTAACTGCAGGCATCACCATCACCTCTATTGCCCACTGAACCTGATCATGACATATCATCCGCTCCATCCTCTTAAGTGAAACCGCTCACAAACCACCATCTGATAACCCTTTGAGCACGTCTCCTACCGTTCACCTCAAACTTCATTTCCATGGTCCACAAGTTGAGAGTGAACTCCCCAATGTCATGAAGCCATCTCATGCCCAACACAACATCCATCTCACCCATGCTAACCTCATAAAAATCTAACTGGCAAAAGTAATCATTCAACTGAATGGTTAGGTTGGGTATCCCCCTGGTACAGGTGAGAACAAAACCATCTACAACTCTCACCTTAAAACCCTCGAACTCTTCTTTCTTGAGTCCCCTCTTAGCAACCAAGCCTTCGTCAATAAAATTATGAGTAGCACCAGTGTCCAATAAGGTGATCACTCTCTACCCACCAAGAACTCCTCTGATCCTGAATGATCCCTCTCTCTAAATGCTAGTGAGGTGTGTTGTGGGTAGATCAGTTTGCTCCTCCTTATCTAATGCCTCAGATGCAACATCTAAACCTGAACCATTGGCTTTTGATTGCTGATCCGAATGATGTTCCGATTCCACTGACTCGTCTGTAGAAAAGTACTCCAACTGTTTTGCTTTCCCTTGGGCAGCACACTTGTGCTTAGGATCCCAAGGCTCTTGGCAATGAAAACATAATTTCTTCCTCCTAAGGTCATTAAGCTGATCATTATCCTAGGAGAACTCTGGTGTTGCTATCCGGGTTCCCTTTGAAAGTGTCTTCTATCCTTATCTTTCTTTTGAATGAACCCCTTAGACTGAAATTTACTCCTAAAGATTCCATGTCACGTGCCTTCTTCATGGCCTCCTGGAGAGTAGGTGGATCAAGACCGTTTACCCATCCTCGCAAAGGATCGGATAGCCCATCAATGAAAAGGATCATCAACTTGCGCTCTGAAATATCAAAGACCATAACAGATAACTCCTGAAACTCCGTAATGTAAGAATCAATTGAGCCCACTTGTCTGTCTTGGGCTAACTCCTTGAACTGCAACTCTGGATCCTTCTTATCAAATCGGTCAATCAATCTGGCAGTGAACTCAACATACGAAGTGATCTGATCATGGCCCAAAGTGGTCTTACCATTACTCCACCATTTATGAGTACTGCCCTCTAAGTGCAAAGTTGCATATGTGATTGCATCAACTTCAGGCATAGGGTTGATCTGTAAGTAACTATCCAATTTCTGAACCCACGCTCTAGCAGTGGTTTTGCCAGAACCATCAAAGTAAGGCAAAGTCATCTTACTGACTTTCTTCTGAAGCTCCTGATTGTGCTGCCTATTACCCCTGTTGGGTCGGTGTTTCATCCTCAGACCAGAAGACTCCCTGAAAGTCATCTCAGCACAGAACTCCTCACTGGAAGCCCGCCAATCCCTCACAATCACATCCTGGAATTCTACCTGTGTAGGCTCCTGTTCAGGTACATTGTTCCTAGGTGCAAAAACAGGTATACCGGGTCTATCACCAGTTGTAAACTGTGTAGCTCCCCTATTATTGACTAATGCTTCTCCCTCATTGTCCCTGTCTCTGTGCCTATCTCCATTGTTCCTGTCGCCTCCAATGTTAATTATGTTCCTGTCCCCATTGTTGTTCCGGTTCCTTTTATTATTGTTATTGTTGTTATCAAAATTGTTCCCAGCATTAATAGGTATCAAACAGGGAAGGATCTAAGCCAGTTCTGTTTGTGATCTTTGCATCATGTCAACATATCTCGCTGCCCTCTGGCTATATCATTCAAAGCATGCATCATGCGGTAAAATCTACTCTCCCTTCGTCGTACCGGTCTCTGCTAGACCTACCCTCACGATCACCCATGTTCTCTGAAATGGGTTCCTCTTCACTGTAAATCTCTACCGGTTGTTCCTTCCTCAGCTACAAGCACAACTAAATCTGTATTTGCAAAGGGATCTATTTGATGGTAGTTGTTTGTCATTGATGTCAAAAAGGTATTGAGGGTGTTGAGTTAGTGTGCATCTTCACAAGGTATCATAAGGACTTGCACTATTGACATAGGTTGTTCAAGATCATGTCTTTCAAAGTTGTTCACTGTATCAGGAACATCAATTAGGAGTTGTTCATTTGGATAGGATAAATGTGTTGATTATGCCTTCAATAAGGATGTTGTCAATTGAGTTGGCTTGGTTAGTGTATACCTTTCATGTGGTGTGTTGATTATCAATGGTGTTGTTGTTCATCATATTGATTATCAATGGTGGTGTTGGTGTTGCTTATACAGGTGATGGAGTTTATTATCTTACTAACATGGGTTGGTCTTATGCAAAGTCTTCTTTCAGGATGTCTTCAAGGGCTCATAAGCATCATGTGTGAGAATAAGATGTGTGATGTTGAGATCAGGAGGTTAAGTTGCTGTTGTCAAAAAGAATGAAGGTATCACTCATGCAAGACATGATATATGGTGTATAGAGACATACAAGATTTGTAGAGCTTCGTTGATGGCAGAATTAAAAAATTCATGAGGTTCATAGTATGCATAGTCTTGAGATGAATATAGTTAAGTCTGCTAATGCAAAGAGTCATAATTTCCTGCATATATTCATACTGTCTATATCATATAATGACCTTAATGTCATCATTCAAAGTCCATCCTAAAAGACCTAAACTCCTCTTTGCACTTTATTTATATTTGTTTGGTGACCTGCAGCTATAGGTAATAGTCACTTAAAGTGACTTATTAGAGGGGTTTTAAGACAAGTATGACCGGCCCCCACAAAAACCAATCAAAAGCCTAAGGAATCGAATATGCCATATAAATGGCTTTATCTTAACTTTAGAAATCTTTTTCTAAACTCCTATTTAAGCGGCCTCCTTATGTCATCTATTTATGACAGCAATTAAATTGATTTTTATGTGCTATTTTAAAGGGGGCAGATTTCAAGGAGATATGTGAGGAGTTTTTTTTTTTATATATAAAGTTTTTTTATTTCTAAAAACTAGTGGGCTTTTCTCTCGTGCCAAATGGAGAAGTTTTTTTTAGAAATGAAGTGGAGTTTTCTAAAGATTTTTTTGCCATTCAAGATGGCAATTTTCTTGGAGATTTTATATTTTTGAGAAGGTGATTTTATGCAGAGAATTTTGAAAGAGATTTTATTTTCCCTTACAAGGGCAGATTGATGAAGTTTTATTGAAGATGTTTTTGCAGAATATTGTTGAAGATAGAAGGAGATTGTTTTATGGGGAATTTGAAAGGATTTGGAAAATAAAAAGAGGGGACATCAATCATGATTTTGTTTATGCAGGGCAGATGAAAGAATGAAGATTTTTGAAGAATATTTTTTTAAAAGAGATTATTTGTTTTGGTGCTTCATGGATGTAGGGCAAAATTGATTGAAGATTTTTTTTGAGATGAATTTTTTAGAGAAGATGAAAAGATTAAAAGCGATTTTTAAACTTCACACAAAGATATGAAAAGTTATACAGAGAAAATAAAAATGGAATATGGAAAGATTTTATTTTCTCTTATAGGAATGCAAAGAAGAAATACATATATGTTTTTATTTTGCAGGTGGAACATATTTTTGAAAAGAGGAAAATGAAAGTGAAATTGTAAAAGCAGAGAAGATAAAGAATGCGAAAGGTCATGAGAGTACATTCAATTTCTTTATTTAATGTTGTCACAGGTACTTTGATGAAGTATTGTTGTGCAGATCAATGATGAAGATAATTTGATGATACAGATGAATGATTGAGTGAACCAATTTGTAGAGTAAAAGACATATTGTGTGAGATGTTCTTCATAGTGAAATATTCTTACAAGTGTATCAGAATGTATAAAGACACTTGCAGAGGTTTGTAATGTTTTTGATTGCAAGGAATCAAGCATTGATTGCAGTGATTGATGAAAGATTGATAAAGACAATTTGCAGAGATAATTGTTTACAGAGATTTGTAAGAGGAGCTTGTTTGCAGAGGTGCGTAAAAGAAGATGGTCTTGATTTGAAAATCAAACAGGAGGTATAAGGATGTATGATGAAACACAGAGTTTATATTGGTGCAAATCAGATTGAGTTGCAATCATTTCTTGCACACTAGATTTTATATGTTGATCATGGTGATTGTATTTTGCCATGAGGCCTTGTATCAGCCAGTGAGGCACAATGTATGCCAGTGAGGCGTCCTGTAAAGCTAGTGAAGCTTCTTTGGTCAATGAGACCATCATGTAATCAGTGAGATTTTGATTAAGCCAGTGAGGCGGTTGTTGAGTGGTTTTTCTACCCCAGGAGGGTTTTCCACTCGTGAAAAACATGTGTCATGTTTTATGTTGTCTTCATCTGTATGTGTGTATATTAGTGTTTTGCTTATTAAGCTTTGTTCATATCCTTCATTATTAGTCTTGTGCATATGAGCTCAACAAACCAATAATGTCTTTCTCTCTATTTGTCTTGTAAGATAAAGTTTGCAAAAAGTTAAAAATTAATACAACACTGATTCACCCCCCCCCTCTCAGTGTTGTCCTGGACTCCAACACTATTTGTAGAACCTGAATATCTCTCTGTGCCCTGTTTCGTCTAAGATAATACTGATGTGTACCAAGTTGCATGTCTTAGTTCATCTTCTGCATGTCATGTTTAACCTCACAGGATGGTAGGAAGAGTTGCGCTCTGATACCACTGTAATGTGTCATACTTGTTGGTTCTTTGTATAATCTTAATAGTGTGATTTTATTAAATTTTGTGTGATCTTTTAGACTAGACAGAAGATGCAGAAGGGGTTTGTTGTTTGCATGTTTGGGTTTTTGCCAGAATACATAGAAAATCGAGCATGCAAGTGAAACCCAGAAAAAGTACAATAGATAGGAAGAAATGAGAGACCCAGATCATAAAATATCATATAATGAATTACCATTACATACCCATATTGTATTCTTCAAGTTGCAGTCCTGCTGTACATAACCCAGCTACATGCATCCATAGACAATCAATCCAGACGCCCAGCCACAATGAACTTGCACAACTTCTGATTTTTAACTGTTATAGCAACCTCTAGGCAATCCAAGTACAACTGTTATTGAACATACACTGCATATAATTCATTCCTAGGAAATACCCACAACCTAGGTAGCTAGTACGACCTCTATTATAGGTTGGAACAGTGTTGTGCAATCCTCTTACTAATGCAAACTCCTCTAAAAATCTCTGCCCAATGTCCTTCAATGCTGGCGCCAAAGACAATATGAAAAACTCACTCAAAATAAGCAATAACCACTCCCAATGATGTATGGCCAGGGCTAAGCATGGTACGGCCAACAAAAGAAAGTATTTCAGACCTTATATCCTCCACAAATGATATTGAAACAGAGTTATTTCCCTCACTCTCAGCTGCGTATCAAAATCTGTATTAGATAGTTGCATTATGCCCAAAAAACTTCACCAAAATGGAATCCATTGAAGCTCAAATGCAAACACAGGATGTATTTGCCTCAATAGCACCTTTGGAGGGACTTTCACGCCTGTAGAATGTTGTTACTGAAGGAAGTTTGTGTTTCCAACAGCCTCCTGGGTTCAAATCTCCTCCAAACCCTCTCAAACCCATGCAGAGCAAAAACAAACTTTTCACAATATCAATGCATAACAAATGAAGCTCTTTTTTCATCTTTTATTTCCCAAGGGAGGTCGTTGCTTTTTTGAAAGGGAAATATTTTATTTAAACTCACTTTATGAGTCTCCAAGGTGGGTGCCCAACTTCTCTTAAAGTGACCTTTTAATTTTATTTATTTATGTCACTTATTAAAATATTACTAAAGTCCCATTTTAAATAAATTAATCAACTTTCGGACTTTAAAACGGAGGCCAAGATATAATCGAAATTTTGTGTTCTATAGCTCGTTGGAAAGGTCTCGTCGAGGTGCATCAAGTCCAATACTGAGAACCCAGAAACGGCACAAACCCTCAATTTACTAAAAATAGCAAGTCTGGGCCAAAAGCAAACAAACCACTAGGAAGTGCCAACTGGATACCAAACTGAACCCAAGCCAACATCCACACAACTGATCAACCCATCCAATGTCTCTGCCATAGTTTAAAAACTCTGCTAAAACTCGCCAAAACTCGGCGGACTCGCGAGTCCTAAGGCGGGCCGAGTCGACTCGCCATGGACTCGCGAGTCGAGTCTTAAAGAGTCCTATCCTAGGACTTGCAAGTCCTATCCTGGGACTCGCGCGAGTCCCAGGGTAGGACTCCCGAGTCCCGACCCTGGACTCTCGCTCTGTCAATTGAACGCCCAAAAACACTTAAAACTCTTTATTTTTGGTTTTTTCTTCATTTTAACACTCTTTGAGGCACACGAGTCCCAGGATAGGACTCCCGAGTCCCGACCCTGGACTCTCGCTCTGTCAATTGAACGCCCAAAAACACTTAAAACTCTTTATTTTTGGTTTTTCTTCATTTTAACACTCTTTGAGGCACACAACAGGTCTGCATATTGGATTAGAAGCTGGAGAAGAGGAGATTACGAGCTAAGGAGATCCAAATAGAGCCAGGTAAGTGATTTTAATTCTCTTTTTTTTTGTTTTGATTGATTGAAAATCAAAAAATCTTCAAAAATAAGGGGAAATGCTGGCAATTTTTTTTTCATTTCCCTTCATAACGTATTTCTTAGTAGTTTTAGCTTGTTTTTGAATTCTATTTTTTTTTCAAATGATTGATTATCATTTTTTTGCTGATTTTTCACAAAATTGAAAACCCTACTGATTTTTTTTTTCATGTTAAAATAGCAATGTCTACTTCAAGGCCATCAAGAAGAGACCCAGCATGGAAGTATGGAGTACAGGGAAATAAAAAGGGTGATGTCACTTGTACTGAATGTGGTAAATCGATGACAGGAGGAATCAATAGATTAAAATACCACCTTGCCAAAATACCTAGACAAAATGTGGAGATATGCACTAATTCAACTCCGGAGATGGTTAGAGAGATGAAGGCCCTTCTTTCTAGTTTTGAGATGAGAAAAGAAGAAAGGCAAAAAACAAAGGAAGCAATAGCAGCAGTGATGTCTCCGTCTCACACTTCTACGCAATCGGATCCAAGTCAAACCATCCGTCAAGGACATTCATCTTTTGGTGAGACTCCTAGTGGTTCTTTTTCTACTACTAGTCAGATGCTTGAGCCTCCATCAAGACCGAATTACTTTATTCCACGCAATGTTCCAGGAGCACAACTTTCACTTGAAGGTACCGGTTGGAATAAAGAAAAACATCAAGAAGCTAGGATGGCAGCAGCAAATTTTGGGTACTACAATAATTTACCTTTCAATGTGGCGAGCAGCCCATATTGGGAAGGTTTGGTGAATGCATTGACAGTTGCAGGCAAGGGGTTTAAGACTCCAACAGCACACGACTTGAGTGGGCCATTGCTAGAGGATGCAGTAAAAAATACACGGCTTGTGGTTGAGGAACAAAAAAGATTTTGGAGGAGAAAAGGATGCAGCATTTTATCAGATGGATGGACAGATGGACGGAATAGAACTCTCCTGAACTTCTTAGTGGCTTCTAATGGTGGATTGGTGTTCCTGAAGTCTGTAGATGCCTCCTATAAAGTCAAAAATGTTGTGACTTTGTGCAATTTATTAGATGGGCTGGTCCAGGAGGTTGGTGTTGAGAATGTTGTCCAAATTATCACGGACAACGCAGCTGCATATGTAGCTACAGGTAGATTGCTTATGGAGAGGCATCCTACAATTTCATGGAGTCCTTGTGCCGCACATTGCTTGGACTTGTTAGAGGACATTGGGAAGATTGGATGGGTAAAAAGTGTGGTTGAAGATGCTAAAAATGTCACCAAATTCCTCTACAACCATACTTGGGTCCTTTCTTTGAGGAGACAACACACAAATGGCAAGGATCTTGTGCAACCAGGAGTGACACGATTTGCTAGTCACTTCCTCACATTGCAAAGCATTCTTGGTGCCATTCCTCATCTCATACAGATGTTTGTGTCTGATACTTGGATGCAGTCTCCATTTTACAAAAAACCTGAAGCTGAGAAGATTGTAAGAATTGTTTTTGATGAGTCATTCAAGAAAAATGCAGAGGAGTTGGTTAGGGTAACTAACAAACACAAACATAAACTTTATAAGTTTATACAAGATACTCTAGAGTCTATTTGCTGTTTTTTTTTAGGTTAATTTTGTAATGATTTATAATTTGTTTTCATTTTTTTAGATGACAGAACCTTTGGTAAGGGTTCTTCATATGGTGGATGGAGAGGGCATGCCAATGGGTTTCATTTATGAGGCCATGGATAGGGCCAAAGAGGCCATTTCACATTTCTATGGCGGAAACAAGAAGAAATATACAATCATTTGGCGCATCATTGATCGTAGATGGACAAACCAACTCCACCAGCCAATACATGCCTTGGCCTACTTCTTGAATCCAAAATTCTACTTCTCTAATTCACTTAAGGTTGATGAGGAGGTCATGGTAGGTGTTATTACATGCATTGATAAGATGGCACCTGAACCTGAGTTGAGAGACAAGGTTCTTGATGAGTTGGAGGTGAGATTTTCTATATCTTATTTATGAATTTGGCAATGTTGAGTCGTTGACTATCTAGAAACATGCATTTTACATACATAGTAACTAATTTTCTATGTTTGATTTAATTTTATTTTTTATCCTTTCAAGGTCTATAAGGGAGCAGAGGGGGGACTTTTTTCATCTCAAGCAATTGATAGGAGAGGAAAACAACAACCAGGTAAAAAATTTAGTTCAATACTACAAGAAAAAAATAGAAAATTGACTCTTATATTTCTTTGCTTAATTCTTATATTTCTAAATATTTTTTGTAGATTTAAAGTGGGAGAATTATGGTGCTGCCACGCCTCATCTTCAAAAGATAGCCGTCCGTATTTTGTCCCAGCCATGTAGTGCTTCTGGGTGTGAACGCAATTGGAGTTTATTTGAGAACATTCACACGAAGAAGAGAAATAGGTTGACCTAGCAGAGACTCAATGATCTTGTCTTCGTCCAGTACAACCTTCGCCTTCGAACTAGAAAGGTGGAGGGCATTTCACATGAGTCCATCGACTTAGATGATATTGATCCATATGGTGAATGGACGACCAATGAACAAAATGATGATGATGTCCTCCTTACTGAAGAAGATCTTGCAGAATTGGAGAGAGGAACAGCAGTAGAAGCAGAAGCAGCAGAATTGGATGAAATGGAGGATGACGAAGACAATTTTGATTTTGAAGAACAAGAAACAACTGTAGCACCTAGTTCGAGGCCTCAAAAATTGAGTTACATTAGGAGAGGAAAGAGGAAGATGTAGATTTTATTTGGTTGTTATTCTCATTTTGACATCATTATATGTAAACATTTATAAACTTATGATGTTGTTACTTGTTATACATTTGAAAGTTTGAAACTATGAGTATGCATCATATGATTATGGTTCATGAATGATGAAATTTCAAATATTGAGTGTTTGAAGATCATATGACATGTGTAATGTTTGAATTATGGCTCTTATGTTCTCTAAATGCATTAATTTCTTTTTTTTTTTGGTAAAACTACAATTTTTTTCTTTGCCGAGTCCTAGCCAAGTTTTTTGCCGAGTCCCGAGTCCGAGTCCTACTTTGGGCTGCCGAGTCCGCGGCGAGTCCGAGTTTTCGAACTATGGTCTCCGCCAACCATGGTTCCCTAACCAGGTTAGTTAGTCTATGAGAACTCGATAATAGACTAACTCAGTAGAGAGAAAGGGGACATTACATTTTGGCTCATCTTTGCCAACAATTGAGACATCATGTCTAACTTAATATCAGATTTCCTCTTTGTTCTGGAATTAGGACTATCTGGTTATTCTGGTCTTTTATCTCTTTCTGTCATGTTCTCAGAAGAAATTTCATTGTCACCTATATGTTTTTCTGTCATGTCCCCAATTTTGGAGTAACTTAAAATTGTTTTAATTATAAATTAATTTTGTAAAGTATTTTATTTACTTTATAAAATTAATATTTCATTTAAGTTACTAAGTTAGTAGTACTACACTTTATTAAAAAGTGTTGTGAACAAGCATTTAAAAAGTACAAATGCAAGCATTTAATAAAGTTCATGTTGTTGTGAACAAGTATTTAAAAAGTACAAATGCAAGCATTTAATAAAGTTCATGTAAAAGCATTTAAAATGCTTTGGTCTGATGTGTACATGTAAACTCTCATTTAATAAAATTAGGCTGGGCCTAATTAATGTAATGGCTTTAAAAGCAAGCCTGAGAGTCATTTGAAGTCATGTCTAAATGTTTTTGACTTGGTTTTTGCATATTGAGTTTATCTCTTGGCTGAAGACAAATTTCAGTCCAATCAAGGTGATGATCCCTTGATAACTAGGGTTTGGTGATGGCCCCATTCCCATTTTGAGAGGTGGATGCAATCGGTATTCACCATTAGAGCTTAATTTTGCAGGTTTTATGAGAATTGAAGTGAAGTTTGTGAGCTATTGTAACTCTTGGTCAAATTGAATATCAACCAAGGTAGTGGATTAGTGAATCGTGGAGTTTATGGCATGTTGTAAAGTCTGATTTTTCATTCCAGTCAGCTGACAAATTGTTATACAGGGTTTTTATGGTCACATTTGCATGATTGGATGATAGTACAAGGTACTTGGTATGTCTAGAGACACAGTGCTTGCATTTGGGGGAGGCATTTTAGCATTTTTTATGAAATCTGGGCACAACTCCGCCATCTACAGGTCTGCTACAGCGAACTAAAGGTCTGATATAGTCTGATTTAGGAGCATATTTCATATCAGGTTAAAGGCATTTGATGTTACACATCTTTTGGAGGCATTTCCAACCCTACCGATTTGGTATCTAAGGAGATATTGATGAGAACTCATATGTTATTGCTAACTGAACTATATCAGCACTCTGACAATTTGTAACAGCAGAGAATAAGAAGAGTTTTCAGACTTATTTGAAGTCCTCATTGCATTCTTATTGAGCTGGGAACATCATTCCACCATTGGGCAATCATATGCTAGGATTTGTTATGTTTTTGGTGTACTTTTGTACTTGAAATAAAGTCTGATATAAAACAGTGGAAGTCTGATTTCATTTCCAGCCAATTTGCAATTGATTGTAACTCATTTGAAAGTTTCAATAAGAGACATATTTGATGGTGTGATTGCTTCATTGGATTGTTAATGAATGCAAGAAATCTTATCAAATCTTGAGCAAATTTTCAGTCATATATAATAGGGTCTCTTACAGTGTTATCAGAGCATTCAAAATTTCAGTCCAATATCCATTAGGGATATTAAATTTTCACAAACTCTTAAGACCTCAAAAGATGTTTCTTCTACTGGAGTTTGTGGCCTCTGGAATATCTGTCGTCTTTGTTCCCTGATATAATATCTGATTTCTCTTTCACTCATAGAAATAACTTCAACTGCATGCAATGTAAATGATCACAGGCTGGCAAGAAAAACCAGCTCTGATACCACTGTTATAACCACCCCCAAATTGTTTTTTTTTTTTTAATCAAACCACAAGTTTATGATTTCCTCCACATTGGCATTCTGTCAAACACTTGTAAGTGGTTGTTCAAACTAGTAATTTTAAGTTTATGTGTTTAGAGTAGCTTGCTATGGTTTAAGAGCTTGAAAATCATTCAGTATTTCATTTCAATTCATATATAAATGACAGGCATTTAATCAAACAGTTTGCAACTAATCATCAATACTGGAAATACATATGTAACATCACAATATGTTGTCATAATTCAAGGAAAAAAGCAGAGATATTAAATGCCCAAGGGCTCTAACCTCCATAGATGCCAAACTACATAAGTGACCAATGTTTTAGCTGGTGCAAATGAGTGAACAGTTCTGAAAATGATGGATTCCTTCTTCAATCAGCAAGTCAGATTTAAAATCTCTTTGTATATACCAAAGTCACCTTCATCTCGGCAGCTTCAACAATCCAAATTCCAACAAATAAGGCAGCGCATAAACCTATATACCCCACGCCATACTCCAACTTCCATTCCCTCACGTCCCTTGGCAACATATAATAATCACGTCTCCCAAAGATTGATGAGGAGGGGCCCACGCAGCCTATGATCTTCTTAAGATTGCATAAAGTCTTTTATAAAGGATGTTGGTGGCAGATTTCAAGAAGCTTCCCAGCCTTCAATATGCATCAAATGCCTTTTAAGCATAGACAATCAACCAGTAGCCAAGCACTGAGTTGTCTTCAAGGGCCCACCAATCTTCTCTTTATCACCATGATGTCTTTCCCCTCATATTCATAAACAATAACCCTACTGCTAAACTCTTTCCTTTGTACGACAATCTTTTCCACCGTATTTAATTACTTCTCTTGAATGTGCAAGGCTACTGCTAGTAAAAATAAGGCACGGCCAATCTTAGATAATAGGTTGGTACGGTTGGATAGGTTTTAAACCTCAACAATATCAATGAATTTTCTAATTTATTTGCAAACATTCACCTCACACACAAGCACTAAAAAAACCTCCAAATTTATTATTTTCAAAATCTTCAATAAATTTGATGTAAGTAAACCCTTCTGAATGCAAACTCCTAAAAATGAAAGAAGTTGTGAAATGCAATGGTGAATACCTGAGTAGAATCACACCGGCTAGCCAGGAAATTATCTCTAAAATTCAAAGCTAGAAATCAAATGAGGGTTTCCGTCCTCAACGATTGATGAAGAACACTTAGGTTCATTCCGGCAACATAACCTTGCAAAATAAATTTCTTCCGTAATGCGCAAATGAGAGCTAAACCTCCTTTTATATTTTTCTTGGAGGGAAAAAACATTAGAAATAATATTAAATAATCTCCATAGTAAGAACTTTTTAAAATAATATTAATTATTCTCCAAAGTCCCTTTTTTGAGAAATTAATTAATATTATTTAATTTTTTTTTTTCCCTGCTCACTTGCTAAGAGCAAAATAATAGGTCATAACATCACTTTATAATTATAACACTTAAGTTAATAATAAAATATTAACTCTTAGAATTTAAGTGTATAATCATGATATTCAACACAACTACAGAAAAACGCCATCACGGCACCAGAAGCTGCAACTGGACATGCCACACCAAATGGCAACTGATACTCACCAAAAAACCAAGAGTCCCCCTAACACACCAATTAGCCTACAAGAACTCGATGAATAGGCTAAATGTCACCAAACTGCCTAGGCCTCAAAAAGGGACATTATACTTTGAGACCCTATGACCAAAGTGGTATTGTAAAGTAAAAGTGTAACTTTTAAAGAGATTATGGCTTCTTGCACAATGTTGCAACTAGAATAGGATGGGAGCAAGATGTGATTCAACTACTACCCAAGATCGAGAAGGTTGACCCAAAAGCTCATGAAGCACTTAAAGAGGAGAGCTCAGATAAATCCAAAGAGGTAGAACCTCCACCTCAACTCTTGAGAAGGTCCACTCGACAGAGGTGACAACCGAACAAGTATACTCTCCCGAATGCAGATGTAGTTTTTCTTTGATTATTAATACTGATGAGCCTAGAACTGTGAAGGAGACAATGGATATGGATGATTCTAAGCCCTGAAGAGAAGCTATGGATGAGGAGATGGTTGCAATGAAGAAGAATGACACATGGGACTTGGTACTATTGCCCAATGGACAAAAGCTTATTGGATGTAAATGGGTGTTTAAGAAGTTCAGCTCAGACATAAGTATTGAAAAGTACAAGGCAAGACTAGTTGTGAAAGAATACTTCCAAGTTGAGAGGATTGACTTTGGTGAAATTTTTACCCCAATTGCTAAACTAGCATCTATTAGGTTCTTGTTATTTGCTACAACTTTTGATTTAGAGATAGAACATATGAATGTCAAGATAGAATTCCTGCATGGTGACTTAGAGGAAGAGATCTACATGACACAGCCAAAGAACTATATTAAAAAAGGTAAGAAGTGATTGGTTTACAGACTTTAAAAAACTTTGTATGGTCTAAAACAATCTCCTAGAATATGGTACTAGAAGGTTCTTTTGTGTTGGGATTGGGATTTCTGACATTCAAATCATATCATTGTGTTTACTATAAACTAGACGGAGATTGATTCTTTGTTATCAGATTGTATGTAGATGATATGTTACTTTTTTGGTAACATTAAGTGATCAAGGATTTGAAATCCCTGCTTTTAGTAAAGTTTGATATGAAGGATTGAGGGCTATTATGATTATACTAGTATTGGAGATTAGAACAGATAGAGCAAACAAAAAACTTTGGTTGGGCCAAAGTAAATACGTGAACTCTATGTTGCAGAGATTCAGCATGTCAATTTGCAGACAATTGAATGTTCCTATTCCGGCGAGGACTAAGTTATTCATAGAGCAGTGTTCACTACACCTGGTGAGATGGAGCACATGGCTAGTGTGCCTTATGGCAGTGATGTTGGGAGTTTGATGTATGCTATGTTTGTACTAGACTAAACATTGTTCAGACTATGGGGGTGTTAAGCCGTTTTTGTATTATCCCTAACTGATATTTTGGGTATTTTGACAAACATCTGACAAAATGCATTGGAAATTAAAGGTACAATATAATGTATTGGAAGGAATGATATTGATATTACAATAAATCTTCACATAATGGACAAACAAATTGTCGTTTGACACTAAATGTTATACTGAAATCACACATCATAATTAATAGTATACACTAAGAGTCTGAAACAACCAAAGATTATTAACCCTTGTTCTTGTATATACAAAATACTGCTACAGCCACTCAAAAGTATGTATAAGTATATTCAACTGACACGTACTGATGAGGAACTAACCTCTACAATGCTGGACTTGAAGAATATCAAATTCTAATCAGAATATACAGGTAGATCCTTATTTGTTGTAGCTGCAACTGAGAAGATAATACATACAACAGTCTAAAATTAATTAAAATCTGCTCTTCCTACTGTAAGAACCAAGATTCTCCCCTTCTATGATGATGGCCCCAACACCAAGGTGCCCAGCAAACAATATAGAGGGGCAGCCAGGGTTGTATATTCCCCAAAAACTCCTCACAAGACTGCGAACTCCTACCAATCTACTCCAGCAACAACAGCGCCCAAAATTATGATGATAGACTGCTAATACATGGTGCGGCTGGAAACTTAGCATCTTAACATCCTTCAAATCTGGTGTGCTTCCTTCTTAATCAGCCAAACACCTTACTTATGACTGTATGGCCAGACTTGTTAGCATAAACTCTCAATAAATGGACCAGCTGGAATATGTGAGGTATAAATTGGTACGGCTAGCAGATGTAAATCTTATCTCCCATGAATAATCGTTTATTATTTGCTATGCAAACGTCAATAACAATAACTTCTTCCATCCACTCAAACTAGACACAAATCACAATTCCAGAAATGAAATAATATCTATTCAGCATAAATCTTCATTAACTTCGAACATTCAGCATAATGGTGATCTCTAGGTGAAATCACTCGATCAGCTAGGTCGGTTTTGTCCACGAAACTGATTGCCAAAAGGGTTTCCGTCCTTCAGCTGAAGAATAAACCAAATCCAATCTTGAACAATTAACAGGAATTTTATCAAATGCACTGAATGAACTTTCTCCTCTTAAAACCTCCTTTTTATACACTTTTCGGAAATAATAAAATATTATTTTCCGCAACTTTTCATTTTCCCACCAAAAGTGACTTTTAAAATCTTTTAATAAAAATATTACTTTTGGACCCCATAATAAATCACTTTTATTGTCCCCTTTAAAGTTGACTCTATAATACTAACCATCCTTATATAAAAATAATTAATTAAGCATAAATTGATATTTAATATAAAATGTCCCTTGACAACTTAATTAATTATTTCTCGCATATTAACAAAGTTTACGGAAAATATTAAAATAGGCCAAATATAATTTCTGATCTCTCACCACCAATACCATAAGTGCATAGGACAACTATCCATTTGAAAGTTGGCTCTCCAAGCGATAGACTACTCCAAGAAGTTTGGAGTGCTCTCAGAATGCCAAATTTGCACACGGAAAGTACCGTTGTGCTTGTCTTGGCTTCAAGAACTCGCTGCCACCATCGGAATTTATTTTTGGAAAAACAAGTGCTCTCCAAAAAAGCTAGAGTTTCCAGGAATGTTGGAATGGACCAAAAAAGGGGGCATTACAGTTTTATGGCTAATCTTGAATGAGATCATGGGGATGCAATGAAGAGGGTCTTCAAATATTTGTGGGGTACCTCCAAGTACTCTATTTGTTATCATGGTTATTCTGTAGAGGACTAGCACTTAGTGGATATTCAAGGATTCAAATTGCGTAGGAGATGTAGATAACAAAAGATCCACCAATGAGTATGTGTTTAATTTGTTTGGTGGTGTTATCAACTGGATAAATAAGTAGTAAGTTGTGGTCTCTTTGTCCACTACAGAGGCTGAGTACATAGTAGCTATTCATGTGTATAAGGAGGCCATCTGGCTTGAGAGATTGTTTTCAAATGTGGGCTTGAGTTAGGGAGCTATTAGATTTCTTTGTGACAGTTACAGTGCCATATGTCTGGCAAAGAACTTGACCTTTGGCAAGGAACTTGACATTTCATGTGAGGATGAAGCACATAGATGTCCAATGCCATTTTGTTCGAAACATGGTAGAGGATGGGATGGTAAATTACTATGCTATGGTTTTGTAAGCTTTTGTGATTACTTTTCTATAACTATGTGATTAATTGTTATTGCACATACCTCTCATAGATTAGTGTAAGAAGCATATTACACACCTTTGCTTCCTTGCAAATCCCTCATTGTTGTCTAAAGATCAACTTACTGATTGTTGTGTTGAATTCTCATATTCACATGTCAATCAGATTTGTCAATATAATTCCCCACACTTGTGAGATGGTCAATTGTCTATGTCCAGAGTTTTTAGAGCACCTAATTGTTCACATTTTCGCAAAAAAGGTTATAAACCTAATTCATGTTTTGATCTACATCCTTGTATCTCTTGTGACAAGACCACTCATTGTATGAAGCATTGTTATGTTCAAGAAACTTTTACAAATAATGAGACGAGCACATTTTGGTTGGATTGATGATGTTGATTGGCCATTAGAGAGTTAGTTAGCAAGATCCTATAGGAGTCCAATCCACTATTGATGATGGTGATGCTTTCTCCAATGATAAAAAATCATTATGTACTATTCATTCTGAATTTGTTGATATAACTGAAGATGTTGATGATTGTTGGCAGGGTAAAACCTCTCTCCAAATTAGGAAGGGAAGTTCCCTAAGATCTAACTAAACCAACCTTAGACTAAAACTATAGACAAGATATATAGATATGCACACTATACAAGATTCACTTGGAGAGAGTTTGCATTAATAAAATTGCTTAAGTGCCTATGTATTTGCCTTGGATACATACCCCAGACTATTTACAGTCATGCCTTGCAAACGAGATTTTCATATATGAAAAAAAAGAAACTACTAATCTAAACACACATACGACATATTCAGGCCATTCAATGCAAACAAGGGCTGAAGGAAGAACAACACAATTTCAAGAAATAAATAGCTAAGATACATACAAAGCCACAACTCAAGTAGACAAATGTTATCAATACAAGGCTCAACCAAATACAATCTACTTTGAATTTACTTGATGAAATTATCAACAAAAGTTCAACAATAAACTCATCTATATAACAATTTCTGCAGCATAATCGTAGCATCAACTACCATTAAGAATATCTTGTGTCCAAGGCACTTATTTATAGGTTACAATAAATATACTTATAAGAATTTGAAAATAATAATCAAATATCCCAAAAAGAGACACTTTACAGCAACTTCTCCTAAAGCTGCAGAAAAAAACAGAAAGAAAGGAACATAATGCAAATATATCATTAAAAAATAACAAAATAGAACTAACTAAAGTGACTTAAAAATAGGCCCTTATCCACCACCTAGACATAGCACACCAAAAATTGTCACTATTGGAAATGGCCATTACTAAAAAATAAAAATTTACACGAGCACCCTCCATGATTCTTTAACACTTTTCACACCAACATCAGTGAATCCTCTTGTCAAATACTAAAACCCTAATCACCATGGATCCATCCACAACTTGAAAAATAATGCCTAGAGTTTTATCAACACTGGAAACTGAAGTTGAAACCCTAGAATGAAGATATAACAAACCCTTGAATCTGCAACTTAATGAAAACTGTCAACAAAGATGTAGAAGCTGCCATAAAAATCTGCAATGAACAAGGCTGCAACACATACTATTTCCTACTTAGGATTGGCTGGCTGAAACTTGCCCTACAGCACTTGATATTGAACACAAATCACCCATCATTCATTACTCAAAAAGATGCTAATACTGGTGATTGAAAACTCTGTTTTTGCTGCTTGTGAGAGACTGAAAACAGCTGAGTACAGAGACCTACTTGGCACGCTTCCTTTGCACTTCAACCGCCTATTTCTCTGTCGGGTCTTTTAGACTGTTCCTTTGAAACCTGACTATCCTATTCACTGTCCAAGTGCACCTATGAAGTGTTTTAGCCACTAACACACTCCTGGGCAGAAGATTTCTTAAGGCGTAGCCCTCTTAAAAGTGCACCCAAGTTGTACATAACACCTTCATGCTAGGTAGAGATTTGCATCACTTAACCATGTTTCTAAATCCTGGGCAGAAGAAGTGGTTGAACCACTCATAAAGTGTGCCAACGTTAAGTCTTATAAACTCAAGCAGAGTTTTCTCTTATGTTTGCCACCATTTCCTATGCTAGGCGAGGATTTTAAGTAGTTAAATCATAGAGAAAGTAAGCCCGTGTATGTGTTTGAGTGCTGAGCAGAACTTTAGGTGGAGAATGTCAGTAATGTTGCCACTTTTGGTCTTTCAGGCAGAACATCATATGACTTATGCCACTTTTCACAAACTAGGCAGAGTTTTATGTTGGTTTGATCCTTGCAGAGGTGTGCCCAAGTCTGCTTTTGTTATCAATTTACCAAGGCTAGGTGTAACTCTTGGTTAAAGAAACCAAAAGTGGAATTTATGATTAATGAAACCAAAAGCAGAATTTTGATCGGACTTTCCCATCTTTCAAGTTGTTGAGCGGCATTTTAGGCGGAGCTTGACAACAATATTACAACTTTTTATCATGTTGGCAGAACTAGTAAGTGGCTGAACCATCTTTGAAGTGCGTGTAATGTCCCTTTTTGAAGCCATTCCAACAATCTTGGAATGCTCCAAGATTCTTGAAGAATTGTAACACCCACTCATATTTAACAGATTATAAACTTACATCTAACAGAATTTCAGCAGAAAGAATAACTAACTATTATGAAAATAGTATCGAATGCAATAAAATTCAAATATTACAACTAACTTTCATTTTCAGCTGAAATAATCTTTCTAATAGAATACATATAATCCAAAGTAAATTAACTAACTTCCTTCAATGAAATTCAAATATAAAGGTAGGAAGAGAGATTAAGAAAAGTACAACTTGAATAGCTTCCTGCTGATTTGTTTGCAGATCCTCCTCTGAATTTTGGAAAAAGGAATATCAACAAGGGTTTTATCCACCCAACCAAAACCAACTGGTCTCTCATGCTTCTTCAACTAAAGAAACCCGACCCTTCACGAGGGTGACTAATGAGGAATCTAATAACATCAATATGCCTATGAGCCTGGTGTCAAGAACCTATACCTCCTGATCGATCTTTTCCCTATAGGTACCTCCTAACTGGAAAGATCACTCTGACCAGTGGTATATCTGGTACTTGATAGCTGACAGATGCCTATATTGCATCGTACCTTGGCCAAGGATTTCTAAAAAATATCTGACACTACTGTATTGTCAACATTCAACCTTGCTCGGCATTGACTTTATTTCATATGTTTCTTTTTGGGTTACAGGTTTGGACGAACAACATGCATAATCCACTTGACATGTTTATAGATTTATAAGAGATTCAACATATGAACATTTAGACAGAAAGGTATCCTTTAACTCAGTGAACGAAGTCAAATCTCTCAATGAGAATATATATATATATATATATATATATTCGTATATACATATATATAGATATAAATATATAGGTACGAAGACAAACTTCTGCAGATTTCAAAGATTTGGAATTAAAAGACACATATGGATTCAGGAGATTCGTGCACGAATCGCAGAATAGAAAATACAGAGAAATAGAAAGAATTATGCTCATGAACAGCTAAGGCCATCCAAATCATGCATTACTATACATCGCATGATGAACTATAATATATTGAAAGGAGCCATTGTCTTGCCTGATTAAGCTTTTGCAAGTCGAAGCTGAGGAATAAGTGACTGCAAGGACAATTTCTGTTTTCCGGACTGGTTCTTGCTATCGCTCCTATGATATTGACTCGGCAAAGTAAGAAGAGTATGAAGCTCACGCACAAGGAAAATATGATTCGGATTTCTGAGTTGCAGGGACGAAGCCACTCAAAGAATGCAATCAATAGCTCACTAATCCTGCGAATGCTCTTTTGGAAAAGGGTGTGAATGCTGTGTTTCAAGATTGAGTATAGAATGCGAATGAAAAGGATGAACGCCAACAAATATAGGCCGCCCACTCCTTCCCCCGTCCGCATGCAAGAAGAAACGTTTCCTTCTTGCGTGTGGGCAGAGTGGAGGAGTTACATACAAGACTCCAGCTCGCACTCCACTAAGCACTCCTAATGAGGTAAGTTGAAAATATATATTATTTAATATGCATAAGGAAATAATTCTTACCAACTTGAAATATATACGTATATGTATGTGCCTTGGCCAAGGCTACGATGATATAGTCGTCTAGACTTAGACTTAGACAATATTGTTGTTTTTCGATTCTCGTAACCACCCTCTCCCTATTGATATCCCTTTTTCCTTGTCGCTTGATTTGTCCTGCAACACTTCGACAATTAATGAAGGTTAAATCATTTCCTTGATACGAACATTTATATATATAATATCCGTACATCCATTCTCACATATAACTGAAAAATATTTGCATATATAAGAAAATCATTCTCACATAATTATACACCTTATTCAACGAATAAATTCATATTCACATGAAAGCAGTTGTACACAACTAACAACATAACCAACATTTCATTGTTCAGTAGAAGGGGATGTAACAAGAATTCCATCATCCTTGGAGAGCGCCAACTTTCTTTTGACAAAGTTATGTACTACAGAACGTTGGTTGTGAAGTTATGTACTGCAAACCGTTGGTTGCGAAGTTGTGTACTGCAAACCGTTGGTTCCAAAGTTATGTACTGCAGACCGTAAGTTGCGAAGCTATATTATGCAGTACACACCGTAAGTTAAAAAATTATTTTAAGTTGTCAAAAAGTTAACTTTATTTTATATTTCTATTTGACAGCTTAATTAATTATTTAAAAGGGTACTTTAAATTGTGTAGTTAGGTGGCACTAGGCACAAGGGGCAAAAAAGGTGGACTTCTGCACACATAAAAATGTTTTATTTATATTTTCGAGGAAAAAAGGAATTATTATTTGGTTGCCCTAAATAGTGTTTTTATAAGGAGTTGTTGAGCACAAAAAAAAAGTTAGACATGATATTGCAATTTCTATTTGCTCTAAATAAGAACTTGAGTTCTTATTTCTTGAGGACGAAAACCCTTTTGGAATACCAGTTTCGAAGATAAAAACCCTCCTAGCTGGATAGAGTGATTTCATCCTGAAATCACCATTGTGATGCAAATGGAGTTTTTACAAGTTTGGTGTTGAAATGAAAGTTTTTGATGCATTTTTTATTTTCTTTCTTGTGTGGTTGGGAGTTCAATTTTCTATGTTGAAAACCTCAGAAGGAAGAAGTGAAAAATATTTGAACTAATATTTTATTTTTATTTTTGTCCTGAAGACTCCAAGTTTTTACATATTGAAATTTCTAGTGTAATCTATGAGCTGCTGTTGACTGGACCATACCTTATTTTGTTAAGAGGCCATATCTTTATGTTGAGTTGGGCGTTGATTTTTTTCTTTCTTAAAGCTGGAGACAATTATCTAATGGACCGTACCTTTTAAAAACATGGAGAATATTCTGAAATTTAATTTGAATGAGTTTATTGGCTAATCGTACTCCATGGTTGTCCGTATGTATTAGTAAGGAAGGAACATTGGAAAATAAAAGGAAGAAATCGTGGTTAAAAAAGTTGAATGCATTTCAATTTGGTGAGGCCTTCAACTTTTATGCTAGCCGCCACATATTATATAGTTTTGAAAGTATTTGAATTTGATAATAAAAAGGAGGGATCGCCGGTATTGAAGTAGCAAGAATGGATGTGGGAATGAATTTAAGGAAGTGAATTGCTCCATATTTTGTCTGTATAAGTTTGGTGGGGCTGCCACCTCCTAGCAATTCATAGTCCTCATTTTGGATGTTTCTTTGGTATTAGTTAATCCTTGGGGTGCCGTAGTGTCTCATTGTTGGTTCCATACAGTTGAGGCTTGGGTTATGGGAATTTGATGGAGTTTGTAAACTCATGCTGCTGTTTTGTTTATGAGTCTAGTTCTGATTTTACATCAGAAAATTCTGAGTCGAAGTTTAGATCATTTTACTTGTTGGTGGGTGGCTGGGCTATTTATTTTATGATTATGTTCAAACTGATATGAGTGATATGAGTGAACAGCACTCAAAATGTGTGACATTTACCTCTGTGATCTCACTGGGTACTTCCAGAAATGATGTTTCAGTTCTGTTTTAGCAGGCTTATCAGCAGTAAGGTGGTTCTTAGTCTTCATTAGACTTCTCCATCAGCTTACAAGAGTTATACTGCAGTGTGCTTCAAATATTGGCTACTGTGAGCATGTTTATATGTGATTTGATGGACTAACGTGTTTTTTTGCTGCAGTGTAATAAGTCTAATCTGAATATTTATATCAATTGTTGCAGCCATTTGCTAGCAAATTAATCTTATTGTATTGCATTACATGTTTGTATGTAACCCCGGATGGTAGTACCACCGGAGGCTCTTCACTGTATGCATTCATATTGTAAAACTGGATGGTTTATTGTCAGTTTGTATAGCATTTCATATTAGCCCGTTTGGCATCACAGAAGCTTGCTAGTTATCGACCAATTTGGTCCAATCAAGCTTAAACGTTCTGCCAGTGGCTTTACATCCATGCACGCTTGTCCGCTAAATAAGTGTAGATTTGGGTCGCCTCTGCCGCCTGTGTGCTTTAATTTCACTTATTGCATTTCGAATGTTTGTCCACCGAAGAGGTGTTAAATTTGGGTCGGCTCTACCACCTGCATGCTCTAGTCGGCCTTGCCACCTTCATTTTGTATTGCATACATCCTAGATAATTGTGTGGTCCAAAACACTATATGATCTCGCCTTGCCCACACCAAGATCTTGGTGATCAGAACATGTTCGGTCATTGCATTTGCATTTCTCTATTTGCAAAAAAAAAAAAAAATTTGGGTGTGGTTGTTACAATGCGCCATGTTTCATTAGTGCCAGTTTGACTTAAGGGAGGAATTTTAGGCGAAGTTTGAATGGCTTAGACACTTTTCATGTGTCAAATGGAGTTATCCATCACTTAGTCAATATCCATGCTTTGGTGGAGATTTCGAGTGGCTTAGCCACATTGAAAGTGCACCAGCAAAAATCTTGTACACTTAAACCAAAGCAAAGTTTTAGCTCACTCACACCACCTATCCATTATGCCTTTGATATTTTCTCTAACATCATCATTTGCTTCTCACCAAACTTGTCGTGATCATCATCACCCTGTAAAAGCATTAGTTGAAATACATAGACCATCACAAGATGATCTTGCAAAATGACCGAAGAGACCACAAACTAAATTGGATCAACACACAAACGATGATCAATTTGACTACAAATGAAAAAATGGGAAGTATGAACATTCTGTTTTGTAGGGGTGCAACAATGATAGTCCTACTTGTACCAGTCCAGATAATGTTTATGCACCCAATATTCTTTCTAATAATGTAAATGATATCATTGACATGAGTCTAGACATATTTGATATGAGAACAATATTGAAATGAATTGCAAAGCTAACCCAGATCCACACAAATGATGACGTGTTGTAGCACATACAATTACTAGTATACCTATATATATCCTAGATTCGAGGCTTTGGAGCTTAATGTTTTGCCTCTTGTGATACTTTGTCACTATAGATTTTGTTCTATTTAGTGGTTTGGATGAGCTGTGGGTCAGTTCTACTTGCCTTGTGAATAAGATGTTCAAATTACCTAGTTGATTTCTTGCATAATGTATTGTGGATAGCTATTGATGATTGAGGATGCAGCTCTATGTTGTCTATAACTATTGAGTTGCTTTCTCTATTGAAAAAAAGTTCTCGATTCTTATAGACTATTCATAAACATTTGAGCAAGATGTGCAAAAATTGTATGCATTAGCTACTTGTCTAGCCTTAGATTTTTTTATAAACTTTGGTAAACTACAGTGATTGGCATTCTGTGCCTCTTCTTGATGATTTGCTAGGGCAAATAGCAGTGTTCCATAGAGTCTCCAAGATAGGAGAGGCAACGAGGATGCAATGATGAGTTTCAGGGATGGCAATTTTTTCCCGGAAATTTGGGGACAGCAAGGGAGCAGCAGCTAAGATAATGTATAATTTTTGAAAAATTAATTATAAAAGAATAGTAGAAGAAATTGCAATTCATCATTTATGTAAATAATTTGACAATCAATTGAACCAAATTTTGAATGTATATTATAATATTCAACTTCATGATTTCATCAACTTTGTAATACAAAGTGTTACAAGCATAGTTTTAATACTCACTTAGTACTTGTGAAAACAATGAGTACTCACAAGCAAACTCACAACCGATTCGATGTGTCATGTCCCCATAATGATTTATAATTAATCATTGATTTAAATAATAAGTTAGCCTTATATAAACTAAATATATAATATATTTATTTAAAATATATTATTAATATGTATTATTTAATAAATAATATATTATAAATATATCCAATAATATAAATACAAATATTATTATTATTATCTTATATTGTAATATAAATATAAATAATATAATATAAATCATATATCATTTATTATGATATAAACGATATAATATAAAGAATATAAAATAAATAATATATCATTTATTATAATCATATAATATAAATACAAATAATATAAATAAACATCTTTTAACCTATCCTAACGGAGTTAGGTATGGTTAGAACTAGTTTTACCACAAAAGGGAATTAATATAAGGTAATAAAAATAATAAGAGTCATGCCTCTTCGAAGGGAAATAAATAAAGGTTGTGAAATAGAAGGAAAAGAGGATCGGGAAGAAAATATAAAAAGAGTATCCCATAAATACATATATTTAGATTTGCAGAAAGAGTAGCAGCCAAAGAACTTAGAGTCAAAGTAAGTAATATATATTAATAATAATTTGTAAGTCTGATAATATAGTTGCAATCAAGAATTAATATTCCTTGCAATTTATATTACTTATGTATAATGAATCATGTATAGAATACGAGATAATAATACAGTATATGATATTGTTTTATTATGCATTAATATCTTTTATATATAAAATATATGGAACCATATCATGGAGGAAGGGAAGGAGACATAGGTAAGAGGGTATAAGGTTTCCATCTAAGTACCCCACCTTAGATGGATGTCAAAGCCCTGCCATCAAGGCCAAGAGGGTCAAAGTCCCGCTCTTGGGCTTAGATTGGATAAACTGGGAACTCCGCTATGATCCCCGTACCATTCCTACTATGATGAGTTATTAATTATAAGTGATAAGGCATGGATAGGGAAGTAAGACCAGCATTCTGCCAAGTACCCCACTTTGGTGGATGTCTAAGTCTTGCCACCAAAGACAGGAGGGCCAAAGTTCCGCTCTTGGGCTTAGTATGGGTTGGCTAGGTCAAACCTATCATGTCCCTATCTCGATAGTGTTGGAATTGTATTATGAGTTTGGTATATTGGCAGCTAACCCTAACAATGGCATTAGTTTATATGTATATATATTGTACTTGTGTTCTCTATGTGATGATTGCAGGAATTCTATTCAAGAGCATAATGAAGAAATAACTACTTGTAAGTCATCCCCCTAACCCTAATGTATCATAATTATGATTGTAGAGTTTAATCTAGGGAAAATCTAGAAGGGGACATTCCAAATGGTATCAGAGCAGTCATCCTGCCATCCTGTGATTAATAGTTAAACAAAAATAAATTAAAAAAAAAACAAAAAAAACAAAAACAAGAATCAATGAAAATCCTAGGTATGAATTTCATGAATTGCTAGAATAATGGTGTTTAATACATTGCTAAAATATTTTAAAAATATATATATATTTATGATGCAAATTAAAATTTACTAAATATGTTATGATGCAACATTAAAAAATAAAAATTTACTTACAAAATGAGTAAATGAGGTAAAAAATAAATAAAAATAAGACAACTCTTAATAACAATAAAATTATACTAAATGAAATAGTAAAATAAAATAATTAAAATATAATTTATAAATAAATATATATTAAACATCTCTATTTAGTTCTTATAAGTAATATATTTTACAAAGTTATTTTCATCTATGGGTAACCTACAGTTGGGTGAAGTGAGTAAATAAAATATACGTAAGCAATTAACCCAAAGTATTTATGGTGTACATAAACTTTAATAAAATATAGTTATAAAATAAAATATTTATAAAATTTAGTGTTGAAATTTTAAAAGGGTAAACCCAAATTTATAAATTATTATTTTATGGCACTCTAGTTTATTAGCTATATTAATTTGTTACATTTTATAGCGGTTATTTTAAAGGGTAAACCCAAATTTATAAATTATTATTTTATGGCACTATAGTTTATTAGCTATATTAATTTGTTACATTTTATAGCGATTATTTTATATTATTGGTGAGTGTCATGTTATTTTATATAAGGGAAACCTAATAAATTATAATGTTATTAAATATTACTTGAGGATACCTAATTATAGTTGCTTGAGGACAAGCAATTTTGAGTGGGGAGGGTTGTCATGTCCCCATAATGATTTATAATTAATCATTGATTTAAATAATAAGTTAGCCTTATATAAACTAAATATATAATATATTTATTTAAAATATATTATTAATATGTATTATTTAATAAATAATATATTATAAATATATCCAATAATATAAATACAAATATTATTATTATTATCTTATATTGTAATATACATATAAATAATATAATATAAATCATATATCATTTATTATAATATAAACGATATAATATAAAGAATATAAAATAAATAATATATCATTTATTATAATCATATAATATAAATACAAATAATATAAATAAACATCTTTTAACCTATCCTAACGGAGTTAGGTATGGTTAGAACTAGTTTTACCACAAAAGGGAATTAATATAAGGTAATAAAAATAATAAGAGTCATGCCTCTTCGAAGGGAAATAAATAAAGGTTGTGAAATAGAAGGAAAAGAGAATCGGGAAGAAAATATAAAAAGAGTATCCCATAAATACATATATTTAGATTTGCAGAAAGAGTAGCAGCCAAAGAACTTAGAGTCAAAGTAAGTAATATATATTAATAATAATTTGTAAGTCTGATAATATAGTTGCAATCAAGAATTAATATTCCTTGCAATTTATATTACTTATGTATAATGAATCATGTATAGAATACGAGATAATAATACAGTATATGATATTGTTTTATTATGCATCAATATCTTTTATATATAAAATATATGGAACCATATCATAGAGGAAGGGAAGGAGACATAGGTAAAAGGGTATAAGGTTTCCATCTAAGTACCCCACCTTGGATGAATGTCATAGCCCTGCCATCAAGGCCAAGAGGGTCAAAGTCCCGCTCTTGGGCTTAGATTGGATAAACTGAGAACTCCGCTATGATCCCCGTACCATTCCTACTATGATGAGTTATTAATTATAAGTGATAAGGCATGGATAGGGTGTTGATAACTGAGAGGGGGGGGGGTGAATCAGTTATCCTAATTATTTCCCTTATTGAATTTTCCTCTTAATTGAAGCAGCATAAAATCAAACACAAAACATTAACCATGAAATAAGAAACACATGACACAGTATTTTTGACGTGGAAACCCTGTTAAGGGAGAAAACCACGGGGTGATTAACCCAAGAATTATTCTCTGTTAGAAGAATAGGAAATTACAAAAATGGCACTTGCCAATTAGGGCTCACTGCCCGAGCACACTGCTCACAAGAGGCTCACTGCCTACAAGAAGACACACTGTCTTACAAAGTGATAAGAATCACAGTCTTGAACTGATTGGAAGCATCTGCATATGCTGGAGTTCAGTTCCGGTTAAGTTCAGTATACTGATCTGCTGCACTTCATCTTTCCTCTGTTCTTTAGTCTGCTATCCTTTCACATACCGGATCTTTCTTGCTACTTCTGCTCTACTCTGGACTTGTTCGCATATCCTTTCACACACTTCACACACTTTACAACTAAATCCATCCTCTATATATATCCGCACAAGTAATTTCATCACCTTTCTAGTCGGCATCCGGAACAGTCTATTTTCTTACAAACTTAGTTCTGTCGGCTGAATCCTTGCTCACCAAGCAATGCAGATCAAGCATATACTTGTAGATATCATCAATTATGTCGGCCAAACATGATTCATGCCTCCGCAACCTTTATCATCATCTGTAACACATCCGGAAAGTAGTCTGATACTCTATCAGTCAGTTCTTCCTCTGTTTTCACTGTCTCTCAGGAATCCGGTACTCAACTATTCATATCTTTTTCTTTGTCCATCTCCGGAGGCTAAATCCTTGGAATATACTACTTAAGATAGTCCTCTTGACTTCCCCAGATCCGCACTGTGCCAAGACACTTCCTCTGAGAGATCCGGACCAATCTGTCGGACCTTGCCACATGCTCTGTTCTTGTTCACCGGACCACAACAATCTTCAATCTGACTTCCGGTAGAGATATATCATGACGTGGGATGACCTTTGTTGCCATCAATGACAACAACCATGAATCCATATAGTGTCTCTTGCCAACAATCTCCCCCTTTGGCATTGATGGCAACACTTAGTGAAAAATGACTAAGTGTTTACACTATGCTCCCCCTTTGCTGATGCTCTTGTCTTTATATACAATTTCCGGAACTCCCCCTGAGTTGGATTCCTCATTTTTCACTGCTCCTCACTCCCCCTTTGACATCAATGGCAAAGGGTAGGGTCCGCACACCAAAATTCTCAAAAATTTTCTATATATAGCCGCATATTTACATACTCACATATACTGCAGAATGTCTGCAAAGGATGTCTGCAGTTGAACCATTTCAGTAGCCCAACTAAGCTTCATTCTGTCCAAGATTGAAATGTGACCACTCAACAAAAATGCAAAAGCTTCTGCCCGCCTGAGATCTGTCGGATCTTTTGTATGGGCGGTGGTCTGGGCATCACTGATGGCCTCATGCATAGTTTCCAACTTAGGGACTATAATCCTTCTAAGTTCTCCCATCCGGTTGGTAATGTTCTTCCTCTCCTTCTCAAGATTCTTTATTTCATTCAAGACTGCAATAGTCTGACATTCTTGATATATTATAGAGGAAGAGAGAGGATCAAAACTTTGAGATAAGCTTTGAAGCTTGTCCTGTTCCTCTTTTATTTTCTTGTCAATTGCTGTTGTTGCCTTTGACCAAGATATACAAAATTTGTAGATGTCACCGCCATCCTTAAGAGCATTTTCTAAGCTCTTTATTCCAATGCTTACAATCTTCCTATCCTTAGAGATTAATTCTAATATTTCAGAAAATCTCTTATCCAAAAATTCCTTCCGGACCTTTTCTTCAGCTGATTTTTCTAGAGAATTAAAATGTGTATCAATACTGCTGACTAAGGTTTTTAGATTACCGGAAGTGGAGGCTGTCGGATCTATTTGGATTGATGGCATGATCTTTACAAGTACTCCGGAAGCAGCCTCTATCAACTCACAGTCTTCCATATGAGACTTCAGGAGCTTTTCATTTGCCTTGGCATTTGCAAATGAAGCTATCTTCATTGTTTGTACCGGAGAGAGAGAGTCAAAATCAAATGGACCTTTTAGAAGCTCCGGTTCATCAATCTCTAGAGTTTCTTTGCTCAAAAATTGTTGAACAGTTTGTGCAGTGTCTCTTGCCGGAGACAGATGTTTCTTTTCTTCTGCAGTCTTAGAACTGTCAACCTCTTTGTCTGTCACCACTGCTTCCTTCTCCTGCAATTGCTCTTCTTCTTTGGATCCGGAGACTGTAGGGGAAACCGGAGGAGAGATGCTTGCTTGTTCATGGGCCACTTCTTCTGGAGCAGAGGGTCCCAAGTCCTCACTTGTCTGTTCATGGCTCACTTCTTCCGGAACAGAAGATTCCAAATCAGCAGCTGTTTCTGCACCTAAGTCCTCTACAACAGGAAGATTGAACCTTTTGAAGGCCTTCCGGAGGATCTCTTCTGTCTCTTGTGCCACTTTGTCAGTCTCACCAAGCATGAGCTGATTCATCCTGGCTTTACTTCTGAACTCATCTCTGCAGTCCTTGAAGATCATGTTCATTGTCTTGGGATCAATTTGAGGATATAGCTGAATAGCTATCTGCTCCCGGATCTCAAGATCTTTGGCATGAGCATTATTCTTTCTTACTTCCATTTCCTTCTCTAGGCTTTTAGGAATGAGAGATATGATCTCAATGAAAGCCTTATTGTATGTGTTCAGATATTTAACTGTGGCTTCCTGCAGAGTCTTTTGGTCTGCCTCACTGAAGTCATCATAGGATTCAGTCATTGGTTGAAGGTTTCCATCCACCGTGACCGACTTGATTATGCTCTCTAGTGACAGAGTGGGCTTTTCAACAGTTACCTCTGCCATTTCCTCCTTGTCTTGGCCTGTGGAGGGCTTACCGGATCCTTTCTTTTTCTGTTTCTTTACTTCTCTTACTCCTTCATCTGATTCTGTCTCCTCTTCATCCTTTTGGCTTCCATAAGCCCTTGTGGCTTTTGCCTTTGATCTCTTTCCGGATGCCTAGACTTCCGGTTTTGAACTTTTGGTTGAGGGAGGTGCAGATCTCTTTGTTGATCTGGTCCGGGTGGGAGCTCCAACCGGAGCACTTTCTTTGCTTTTCTCTTCTTCCTCAGCCTTTCTCCTCTTTTCCCGGCTGGCATCAAGTGCCTCTTTTGAGATGCCTAGGCCTTGAGCAATGTGCTCTACTTCTTTTCTCACTTTTCTCTTAATCTCAGGTTCCCTGAGTTCTACATGTAATTTCACGCTCAGCTCCTCAAAGGTTCCAAACCTTTCTGCCTTAGGATCTTTGGGCTGACTTAGCATGTGTTGAACATGCAGCTCTACTATCTGTTCATCAACTTCATACCCCATGGGCATGATCCAGACAGTCCTTGGCTCCACTGCCTCCATTAGGCACTGATCAGTGTCAACCATAAAACATACTGAGTCCTTGTATTTCTCAATGAGAGACTGGGGAATTCTCTCTCTTGCTTGCATCATGCTCTGAAAGTTTTTGAAGTATCCCCATAGAGCTGTATTTCTCGCTTTTGCATCCCCAAGTCCATGCAAATAGTCTCTTATCTGGACTGCAACAGGTTTGTCATTCTGCCATACCCATCCACTTGTTCCGGGTAGCTCATTCATGAAGTAAAAGAATAGACATACAATGAGAGTACCATACTTAAAGGAGTTCTTCTTGTCTTTCTTGATTTTCTGTACATTTTCCATCAATTGGCTTAGTAGTAGTTCACAAAGATCATAATCTGCATTCTTTCTTAGCATTTCATATGCTGTGTGTATTGCAGTTCCGGATACAGAATTCTCCCTGCTGGAGTGATAGATCTTGTATCCTATTATCATTGATGCATATTTGATATCCGGATCCGAAATATCTTCAATGGTCATTGCCCTCTTATCATATTTTGATCCGGTGGCCTCAGTTACAACGTTGTTCTTGACAGATTTGAGGATAGGTACCCCCCCGGAAGAGTATAGACCAGTTACTGCTCTAATTGCTTCTTTTGTGATCTTACAGGGTCTATCTAGCCAAAGGAAGTTGTCATGCATCCTGCTCAGTACATACCGGACCCATTCATCTTCTTCAAAGCTAGGGAAATGAATGAATTGCTCAAATTGTTTCTTCTGGATACCCTTATACTCTGGTTTGAGCTCAAAAGCATTGTCTATCAGTTGCTTGTGATAGAGGTCTCTTAATTTGAATTCCCCAAATTCCTCAATGTTTGCGTGTATGTAAACCCTAATATCTTCAGTATGTAAGACTCCGTGGGGAACACTAGAGAAGGCTCCTAGTGGATCTACCTCCAATGATTTGTAGGGATGTTTCTTGAATGAGGGGCGAGGTCTATCAGAGATCTTAACTATGTTTGGAGTAGCCATTCTTCAAAGATTTGCAGTGAGGCAATGAAAAACGAAGAATACCTTATGCGCCTTCGGTTTGCACGGAGTGGTTGGATTGATTTCTTTATGCAATAGCTTCGGCAGGAGATCCTTGGTGTGCTTGATGAACCTTGTTGCAGAGCTCCACTATTCGCTTCTTCTCAAGTGTAGAATGAGCAGATAACTTTTGAGAAATCCCTTATATTGTTCCGCAAACCCTAATATCTGTCTGCAATAAATGCTTCACCTGCATTATTCCGGTTTACCATGTCTGGACAGCTTGGAGTATCCCGGATTAGTCCTGATCACTGAATATCATCCGGATCTTTAAATCATGAATAAATCTAGGTAACATATTACAAGAACATCCCAAACACTCTGTCCAATCCGCAAGACAAGATCGTGCACTTCCGGATCTCTCCGGACCTTTTTGTAATCCTTTATCATACCGGAGCACTTCCCTGAACAGGTCTAACTTAATCGAACACAGCTTCTTCATAACTCCATGCGGACCTCTGAAAACTTGACTGAAGCATCTCAGAACTTATATCTACAAACCCTTTAATCCGCATCTTGTACCACATCCGGCACAACTTGTTTGGCTGGGGGAACAGAATCTTCTTTGAGTCTCCCCCTGAGCCTGAGCTCACTTTTTAATTTCCGGAAGAAATATCAGCACCAGAATCTGGTGCGGATCCAACCTCTACATTCTCTGAGCTTTTCTTCACCCAAATCTTGCTCATCTGATTCCTAACTTCATCCGCATTCATCTTTTGTTTACCCTTGTCTTGATTCTGATTATACACCGGACCTCTTTTGTCCTGATTCTTGTTTCTGCAGACTTTAGCATTATGACCAGACCTATTGCAGATTTGGCAAATAACATTTCTTTGCATATTTAACTGATATCCCCTTGATCTGCATTGATTAGCCATATGACCTATTCTATTGCATGTAAAGCATCTACCTTTGAATGATTTGTTTACTTGCATAATTCTGCATTCATGGGATTTGTGTCCATACCTTTTGCAGTTGAAGCACTGTCCGGAGAAGGATGAATCAATCTGATTCATTCTCATTCTGCACTGATTAGCTTTGTGACCAAAGTGGTTGCAGCTGTGGCAGTATCCATTGAAGGATGGATATCTTTGAGCATTTGGCTGTCTTACCGGAGGTCTTCTAGGCCTGCTCCTTGGATTTTCTGATCCAAGATTCTTCTGACCGGATCCGGAGCTTTCTCCTTTCTCATATCCCAAGCCATACTTGTCATCTGTCCTCTTTTGACTTCCAAGAAGAATTTCAAGTTGAGCAGAACTTATCTTGAATTTCTCTTTATATTCATTTGCTGTTTGAAGGTCTCTTTTGAGAGAGGCAATTTGATCCTCAAGTTTTCCTTCATTATCTTTGGAATCTTCAAGATCAGATTCAAGGTGTCTGATAATCCTGTCCATCTGGTGGCATTCTTCTGATTTTTCTTTAAGAGATTGTCTTAGATTGTCTTCAGCCTTTCTTTTTTCTTCAATCTCTTGAGTAAACTTTATAGTTCCTGATTCCATTTCATGTCTTAACATAATGACTTCTTTTGATAACTTTTCACATAACTTGGTTTGCTCAGTCAATTCCTCACTTGTATTGCTTTCTTCACTTTGTCTTGCCAACTGTTGAAGCAGCTCCTTTCTCTTTTTCATAGAGAGACTTAATTTGTCTTTTAATTCTCTCATGAATTCATCAGCATGTTTGAGTCTTTCCTTTAATTCACTGACTTCAGAATTTGACTGTTCAAGATCCTCAAGGGCAGTCTTGAGTTGCTCCCTTAAACCATATGCATCCATTTGAAATCCCAGATCTTCCTCAAGCTGTTAGGCTCTATTAGGAGGAACTTGGCTCTGATACCAATTGTTGATAACTGAGAGGGGGGGGGGTGAATCAGTTATCCTAATTATTTCCCTTATTGAATTTTCCTCTTAATTGAAGCAGCATAAAATCAAACACAAAACATTAACCATGAAATAAGAAACACATGACACAGTATTTTTGACGTGGAAACCCTGTTAAGGGAGAAAACCACGGGGTGATTAACCCAAGAATTATTCTCTGTTAGAAGAATAGGAAATTACAAAAATGGCACTTGCCAATTAGGGCTCACTGCCCGAGCACACTGCTCACAAGAGGCTCACTGCCTACAAGAAAACACACTGTCTTACAAAGTGATAAGAATCACAGTCTTGAACTGATTGGAAGCATCTGCATATGCTGGAGTTCAGTTCCGGTTAAGTTCAGTATACTGATCTGCTGCACTTCATCTTTCCTCTGTTCTTTAGTCTGCTATCCTTTCACATACCGGATCTTTCTTGCTACTTCTGCTCTACTCTGGACTTGTTCGCATATCCTTTCACACACTTCACACACTTTACAACTAAATCCATCCTCTATATATATCCGCACAAGTAATTTCATCACCTTTCTAGTCGGCATCCGGAACAGTCTATTTTCTTACAAACTTAGTTCTGTCGGCTGAATCCTTGCTCACCAAGCAATGCAGATCAAGCATATACTTGTAGATATCATCAATTATGTCGGCCAAACATGATTCATGCCTCCGCAACCTTTATCATCATCTGTAACACATCCGGAAAGTAGTCTGATACTCTATCAGTCAGTTCTTCCTCTGTTTTCACTGTCTCTCAGGAATCCGGTACTCAACTATTCATATCTTTTTCTTTGTCCATCTCCGGAGGCTAAATCCTTGGAATATACTACTTAAGATAGTCCTCTTGACTTCCCCAGATCCGCACTGTGCCAAGACACTTCCTCTGAGAGATCCGGACCAATCTGTCGGACCTTGCCACATGCTCTGTTCTTGTTCACCGGACCACAACAATCTTCAATCTGACTTCCGGTAGAGATATATCATGACGTGGGATGACCTTTGTTGCCATCAATGACAACAACCATGAATCCATATAGTGTCTCTTGCCAACATAGGGAAGTAAGACCAGCATTCTGCCAAGTACCCCACTTTGGTGGATGTCTAAGTCTTGCCACCAAAGCCAGGAGGGCCAAAGTTCCGCTCTTGGGCTTAATATGGGTTGGCTAGGTCAAACCTATCACGTCCCTATCTCGATAGTGTTGGAATTGTATTATGAGTTTGATATATTTGCAGCTAACCCTAACAATGGCATTAGTTTATATGTATATATATTGTACTTGTGTTCTCTATGTGATGATTGTAGGAGTTCTATTCAAGAGCATAATGAAGAAATAACTACTTGTAAGTCATCCCCCTAACCCTAATGTATCATAATTATGATTGTAGAGTTTAATCTAGGGAAAATCTAGAAGGGGACATTTCACGATGTGAGTCACTATAAGCACAAAAATCACGCACTGCCTCCATGAGGACCCCTATGATAATTCAAATCCTTGTCACATACATTTAAGCGTGAAATAATGTCCTTTAAGCAGCAGGCCTCTTGATGACGTGTCCTCTTTTCTTGTCTTGTGTTGCTTCTTCCTTGTCGATTTCCCTCTCCCCGTTTGCGACACTTTTCAACACTTGTTGCAACACTTGTCGACTTGCGTTTTCTGGCTTTCGACCTTGATCCTAAGCCTTGTGAGTGTCTTGTAGGTGAGTTTTCACCTCTCCCCTTTGTTTTTCCTCTAGTGCACCTCCTACAAGCCTTCTAGAGGTCTCCTTATCCATCTCTCGCTTTCGGTTTTCAGTTTCGTCGAACCAATCCAAATCTCCCCCTATTATTTCCAGATCTCCCCCGGGTTATCCTGCTGACGCAAGTGGAGATTTGGATTCTTCCACATGACTGACCTATTTCTTGATGCAGAACCTTTCCTTTTCCTCTCTTCTACCATCTCTCAGCCTGTTTTTTCTACATCTGACCCTGTCCAGCCCAGATCTCCCCCGGGCGACCCTGCCGTTTTTTAAGCCGCGGAAAAACTCAAGTTTCTCTCTCGTTTTTGCTCCATTTTCGCCTATTTTTCTTTATGTTTGCATGGTTTTTGATCCCTGATATAGAGTTAACTATTCCATGCACCCACACATGCATAATTAGCTCTATTTGATCTCAAATTAACTCTTCAATCATTCTCATGCATTCCCTCACCTCCATTTCCTCTCCAGTGATAAGCTATCATTGCTTCATCACTCTCTAATCAGCTGAGTTCACTGGGTAATCAACCTTGTGAATTCTCCAATCTATTCTTGTTAACTCATCAATCAAATCAATTAACTCTTCAATCAATCCCTTCTTCTAAACCTATAAATACCCCCTCCCTCAAGCACAAAGGGAGGCAAATTCATTGTGCACACAGCTCTTGCCAATTTTGCTCTCCAATTTAGCACTCAAATGCTTTTACAGGACGAAGGTGCCTTTTGCTTTATTTGTTCAACCAAGTAGTGTCACGCTACTTCATTATATGCCATTGTGCTCAATCCAAACTCTCATTGAGCTCATACAAGCTTCATCAAAGCTTCTTTCTGCTTCTTTGGGTCATTTTGCTGTCAAGAGGATCACCTGCTGCCACAAAAGGACTCGAGGTTGCCTATTACAAGGATTGCTTAGGGTAGTGGAGTCAACAAAGCTTCATTTCTCTCAGGTTCCTTCATTGTTTTCTTTCAATTTATAGTAATTAGAGAATCAAATTTGCTCTTGGGAACAGTAAAACATTGTTTTTTCCTTGATAGTTAGATCTTGCATGTTAGATTAATCGCTTTCATATTTCTAGATCTAGATTGTTAGAAGCATTTTTCCTTTTCTTAGATTAAATTGCATTAAAAACATTGAAAACAAAAAAAACATTGGTTAACATTGCATTGGAAAAGTCATATAAAATTGCATACATATTTCCCTTTCATAGATTAAAAGCACTTTTATTTCCAAAATACTCTAAAAAATATCAAAAAGACGTTTTGCATATCATTTAGCTTGCATACATATAGATACATTAGAACAGATAAAATTGCAAACCCTCGATTCCATCACGAGGTAAAAACAAAGTCAAAACCCTAGGTCAACTAAACCCTAGGTCAAAACCCCAGATCTAGTGAGGTTACTAATCACACATTTACCTCCATCCTGATTCACGAATGTGCTTAGGAGTGAGAGGAGAGTGGGTGAGAGCTATCCGTGACGAGATCCAAGAGATCCATCCAAGACCTCAACAAGAAACACTTATTCAACCACAAGGAGACCCATTTGTCCTCTTGGTGTTAGAAGAAACTAGACAACGCCAGATACAACAAGAACTCTTACAACGTCTACAAAGACAAGAGGACATCAATGAGAACAATCGCTTACCCACATAGAGGTGGAATCTAAGAAATCCAAACAAAAGGACTAGTGACCCTTCGGGTCATAGGGTTATCTCAACTACAACAACAATCGAACGAAACATACAACAAAGCACACAACAACAAAGGCCGCAATACTTGCCGACCCCTCTCCGCGAAGTCCAGCTCTCCAACGAGTCAGACCCCCGTCGTGTCTCGCCTCCTCTTGACTGGCTAATTCCACATGAGCGAGAGTGGCGTGGCGGATCGCCCCGTGGCAAAGAGGGAAAGGGTCCGTGTGCGTGCCGAAATCCGACCTGACAGCCCCAGGCAACTGGAGTCATGATTTTGAGCGTACAGTCATGAGCACAAACTCCCCACAAATGGTTGATGAGCCTATGCCTAGGAATCACTGCCATGTCTAGAACATGGCTCACAGAAGAAACTTGCCTAGAATGCACCAAAAATAAGAAAGAACACTAATTTTTTGAATTTTAAAACCCTGCTTACCCTCACTTCTCACTCACAAAATATTTCATCTCCTTTGAGCTCTTCTTGTGGTGATTTAAGGCGATTGTGTAAGTGATAATATGGCAATTTTCAAAGTTACTTTTTTCCATGTTTTTCCAAATTTCTTTTACATTTCTAAATTCTTCCCTTACATGTTCAATCGTGTTTCACATGCATTCGAATTAATTTGGGGTTTTCGCATTTGAAATTTTATTTTTTATTTTTTTTCAAAGCCAAGGTTCTCCAATTTCTTTTATTTTTCCAATGTCGGGGTTTGCAATGATTAAATTTGTTCTTATTTTTTTAATGCTAGGGTTTGCACTTTGTATCCAATATCATCAGCAAGTAGAAGTGGAAGCATTGGCAACAAGGATCTCACTTGGAAGAATGGCATACCAAAACCGACCATTGGATCGATCATTTGCAACTTTATAAGTTGAGAAGGAGTGGAGGTATTAATCGCCTCAAATACCACCTTGCATGGATTGTTGGTCACAACAATTAATTGTGTTTAAACATTGCACCAAAGGTTTTATGGGAGATGAATGTGGCCCTCACTTTGATAGAGCATAAAAATGGAGAGGATGAGGGCATCCACAACCATTGTAATTATAATCAATCCCAACATGGCATTGAAATTAGAGACAAATATTAGAAAGATTGTGGGCTCCATTTGTGGACCACGGATTCACAGCACATCCACTTCATCAAGCTCTAGCCAAATGTAATCACATGGATTTTTTTGTTCCACAATATATGCCAAGTTCATACACATCGCTCCAAGGTATAGGTTGGAACAAGGAGAAGCATGACAGAGCAAGCACAATGTGTGTGAACTTATTGTACTACAACAACCTTACATTCAACATGTCGAGAAGCCCATATTGAGAGAATTTGCTCATAGCCTTGATCATTGCAAGTATAGGGTTCAACGCTCCTATTCCACATGACTGAAGTGGATCATTGCTCCAAAAAGTAGTGGCAAATATAGAGACAAATGTGAAAGAGCAAAAGATATGTCAGTGCAAGTATGGATGTACCATATTATTAAATGGGTAGACAGATAGAAAAAATTTCATGTTCATCAACTTTCTAATAGCTTCAAATAGTTAGATGCTATTCTTGAGGTCTATTGCCACCTCAACAAAATCAAGAATGTTAAGAATCTGCATCTAATGATGGAAGAAGTTTATTAGAGATTGGTACAAAAATTGTGGTCCAAGTTGTGACAGATAATGCAGCAACATGTATGGCAACAACGAGATTACTTAAGGAGAGGCACCCAACACTTTTGTGGACTCCTAGCACTACCCATTGCCTTGATCGTCTCTTGGAGGACATATGAAAACTTGATTGAGTGAAATTCATAATGAAAGACACTAAGAACATCACCAAGTACATCTACAATCCCATTTCCTTGATCTCTTCTTGGGGGACATAGACAAACTTGATTGAGTGAAATTTATAGTGAAAGACACTAAGAAAATCACCAAGTACATCGCCAATCACCCTTGTGTGCTTAGCTTGATGAGAGATCACACCAAGAGGAAGGAGCTTATGCAAGCAACTACCACACAATTTGGAACTAACTTCACCATCTTGCGGAGCATTTATGGTGTGCCAACAGCTTTGAAGCATATGTTTGTGAGACAATTATTGGAAGTCTTCTTATTTGAAGACAAATGGAGAGAGGGTCGTGAAGACAATCTTTTATGCCGTCTTCATGAAGAGCACTAATGACATCATCAAGGTAACTTCAAACATCTATTTAAAAATTAAATTGTATCCTTCAAATTCACTTTTTCAAAATTCCAATTACTACTTATTGTTCAATTTTTTTCAAGTTTTATTTTTAATTGCAATTTTAATTTACTTATAGATGTCAAACCCTTTAGTCGAGGTTTTGCAGCTAATTGATGGAGATCAAAAGCCAATGGGATACCTATATTAGGCCATGTACAAGGCCAAAGAGGCCATCCAAAACTATTGCAAGGGAGATTAAAGAAAATTTAAACCCATTAAGAACGTTATTGATTAGATATGGAATAATCAATCCCACAAACTCATTCATGCAATGACATACTCCCTCAACCCCAAATATTTCTTGACAAATCACTTTAGGGATGTTGATAGGAAGGTTATGTGTAATGTCCCTTTTTGGGGCATTTCAAACATTCTTGGAAAGTGTAATGTCCCCTTCTCGCAAGTCAAAATTTCACAATCTTGCACACGATTTCAACTCACAAAAAGAGAACATTAGTACACTAAACCCTCTTTGATTTTCAACTATTTGCAATAGATGTAAGAAGTATTCAAATCATATAGTAATATTGCTCTTATAATCTTATGATTAACAGCAATTGTATATTTCACATCTTTAACAGTAATCTTATGATCACTACACATTTCTATTACTAATCTTATAATCATTATCATTATATATTTCACATGTTCCCTCAATAATCTTAAGTTCACTATCAATATATATTTCACATTCTCTATCAATTTACATTTCACATTCTCTATCATTAAATGTCATGATCACTATCAATTTACATTTCACATTCTCTATCATTATCCATGCATTAATCATTAATTTCATATGAGAGGAGTGATATGATGTCTTTGCCACTTCCATTATGGGTCCACTATTTTTATCCTTTGACTTGAGGAGTACCTTTTGTACCCTGCTGAGTCAAGGACACTATGATAATCCTTGGTACGAGGGATGCCTTTTGCACCTATTGTAACCAAGGCCTCTATATCATAATCCTTTGCACAAGGGGTACCTTTTGCACCAACTGTGACAAAGGCCGCTATATAATAATCCTTTGCACAAGGGGTACCTTTTGTACCAACTGTGACAAAGGCCAGCATATACCCATGGTTGACTAAACAGACCTCTGTACTCACCCTCTCTTATGAAGTTAATGCATTAATTTTATTGCTCAATATGCTTCACAATTGTATTGTCTTATTTCGTGTAATATCTAGCTCTTTCATTATGAGAAATTCACTTATCTATGTTCATCAAATCATTGAATAAGACATAATATAATGCAGCAAAAAGACATTGAATGTAAATTACATACATTGACCCTGTGGCTGAATAGATGCAGTTCGGCCTGCAGAAATAATGACAATATCTGTATATATATATGCTGTGACAATGATCAACAAATGTTTGATTCCAATGGCTCTTATGGATCTGTTGTGGCATAACTATTAACTGACTTCCTTCAAGTAAAGAGAATAATAGATATATGCTTTGATTGTATATGGGATATTGTTGTTATAGAATCGCTGGCTGTTCTTTACTCGTGTTTGATGACGACAAGAAGATACAACTTGATCGATGCCTTAATTCCTTCTCCTCCGCTCCTTATAAAGAGGGAGATTGGGTGTAGTTTGCCAAGGGTCGTCACCTTCTATCATTCACACCCACTCTAATCATAAACTAATTACCATTTCTTAGTCGATCCCTTATGGTAATCAGCGCTCCACTTGACTTGTCTTATATTAGCTTGTCTTTGTCTTTATGTCATATTTGGTCTCATTCCTATTTTGTCTTTTTCTTAATTTTGTCTTTTCCTTATTTTGTCTTTTCCTTTTGGCTCCCCATTTGTCTAAGTATAGGAAAGTAGAGAGAGTCCTAGGATAGAAGATGATTATGAATGCTAGTCTTTTTTTGTTCTTTACTCTATCATTCCAATCTTTAATTGGAATGAAAGTGATCGATTTGGAGGGGACATGACAGAAAGTTCCAAGATTCTTGGAGAGATCCATCCTCGTTCGAGAGCGCCAACTTTCTTTGGACGGAGTAGCGTACTACAGACCATTGGTTACGAAGTAGTGTACTACAGACCGTTGGTTGGAAAGTAGTGTACTACAAACCGTAGATTGGGAAACTATATTCAGCAGTACATACCGTACGTTAAATAATTAGTTTAAGTTGTCAAAAAGTAACTTTATTTAATATTTCTATTTGACAACTTAATTAATTATTTAAAACAGTGACTTTCATTAGTGCAATTAAGTGACGCAAGGCACAAAGGGGACAAAAAGGGACTTTTGCACATAATAAAAGGTTTATTTTATATTTTTGAAGAGAATATGGGAAAAAGTGAAAATTAATATTTTATTCCCACTTGAGTTGCCCTAAAAGTGCCTTTATAAGGAGTTGAGCTCATTTGTGGGGTTAACTTAAATATTGTTTTCTGATAATTGTTTCTAAGAGAGAGAACCTGTGTTTTTCATTTTTCTTGAGGACAGAAACCTTCTAGAAATACCAGTTTCGGGAATGAAAACCCTCCTAGCTGGATAGAGTGATTTCACCCAGAAATCACCATTGTGCTAATCGTAGAAGATTTTGGAGCAATTTCATTCATAGATTCCATTGCACTTAAAGCTTGTGTCTGTTTTTATGTGTGGATGTTTATTTGATTTCGGAGAAGTTTTCAGATGTTTATGGAGTTTTGATGAGTTTGAATTTTCTATGTGATTGTTTCTTCAATTCATAGACATAGCTTTCTAAATATGAGTTCATGAAGGCCGTTCCTTTATTTCTTGTGTTAGGCATATGAATTTTTTTTTATGTGTGGATGTTTATTTGATTCTGCAGAATTTTTAAGATGTTTTTGATAAAGTGGCAAAAAAGGTGCCGATCCCATTACATATCAGCCAAAAAGGCGCACCAAAGAACCATCAAAGATCCATGAGAGAGACACAGACACAACCAACTTGAAACAGCCAAAAAGAAACCCAAGACCAAGACACAACGGATTGACAGCAGACAAACAGCAGACCAAAACAAAGAGCACAAAAAAGCCCCCAAAGGCTAGTTGAACATCTGGTCCCAATCTTCAGCCAGAAACTAGTAGAGATCTTGGTACTCCTTGAGTTCTTTATCCTTCATACTCTGTCTGGTAAGCTCGACATCCTGGAGGACCGCAAGTGTGGTAGTCGATCGGTGCATGACTTTCCCAGAGAATATGGCCAGAATTTTGAACTTCCTCTCCAGCTCGGTGAGCCTAGCAGAGAGGGTTTCTATCTCCTTGTCCTTGACTGGAACCTTGCCCCCTTTTCATCTTGCCAGCTTCCTTCACCACTTTCTCCGAGCTCACAGAGTGAGACCCCTGGACATTGAGCTCAGGAAAATTGCTGGGGCTGTCATCAGTTTTGACCTCCACTTTATCCTGTTTGATCTCCTTGTTGACAGAAATTTCCCCCCCATCTGTTCAGTCTCAACCACAATAGTATCCACTTTGTTGTTCTTGTCATCAGAATTATCAACACCCTCCAGGTCCGCACCATCCTCCACCATTTCAGTGACCACCTTCTTATGGGAAACAGGACTAGGCTTAGCAGCAAGCCTGGAGGTCAACGGTACCCGGGGTTTACTTTCAATCATGGTAAACTCCTCATCAGCAGTGCTGTCACTACCACCAAAACCTACCTCAGAGCTAACCTCCTCCACCACCACAGAATCATTTTTAGCATGTCATGTCCCCATTTCTGGAGTGACTTCTAATGGAGTTGATGATTAGCCTATCATCCATTCCCGTAGGCTAATGCATTGGTAAGGGAATGAATTTCTAATTTGAGCTTATTGCTACACATGGAGAACCAAAAAGTTGGTATGTGTCTATACATGGAGATTCGGAATGTTAGCTCAACTAGTATGTGATCAATGAAAAATGCAATATTGAAATTGTATTTTTATTTCATTTGATGGAGTTTAGAAAATGGAATCTTTAATTGCATTTTCTATAATCGATTTTTATGGAGTTGTACATATGAATAAAGCGGATGTGTTCATCAAGGAGTTATAGGTCCAAGCTAATGGCCAATGATTGCGTTGAAGATGATCGACTTTTCTAAGATGGTTCTATTTTATTGTTTGAAGAGAAAATGTATTGGTTCGAGGTCCCACATTGAAACCAACGGCTATCCAGGAGAGGCGATTAATGCTAATGGGTCCGTGGCTTGGTATTGACGCCTTGTGCAATGAGGCGATTACATGGAATAATGAGCTTATGAGGAGAATCGATGCATAAAAAGGTTTGTTGAGTGAATTTTAATGCTTGCATTTGATCCATAGCTGGCCGCCGATTTTGAAAGAGGTTTTTAAATGCAAATGTTGGTTATTCAATGAATGCAAATGCCACCGCCGCCAAGCATGAAGGAGAGTTATTTTAAATGCAATATTTATTTATTAAATATTGGCATTAGATCGATGGCACCTTGAGGGCGATGGAGTTTATGATATTAAATGATTGCATTTGGTTTGTTATTTTGTTTGAAAGATATTAAATGCCAAACGCCTTGGATGAGGAGGTTCGATCAAGTCAAGAATTGATGTTCATTGCAACAAAAACAATATTAAATGCTTGCATGCAATTAGCCACCGCCATTAGCAAGGGGAATTCAATATCAAAAGAAGTTTGTAAATGTTTGTTGACTCCACTACATGGCCGCCGCCAAATAGAGAAGGACGCCATTTCATAGAGGATCGATCCACTTGATGTAGTTCATTTAAACAATTAAAGATTGTTTTAAATAATTGCATTCCTAGATGTCATTCATTTACTTTTGTTCAAGACCCTCTATTGTGATTGATGGATTCCAAATTTCATTCCAATTTCACAAAGAAGAGGGACGCCTATCCTTGGAGAGGATAAATAGAGCTCTTGAACTTCAATTAGCAACTAATGATCATTTTGGTAAGCTTTTACATTTTGTTCTTTTAGCTGGAAATTGCATTTTCTAGTTATTTTTCAAGGAGATGTTCCCTTGAATGTTGTGGTGATGTTCCCATGACAATTTGTGAGATGTTATCATTCAGATTTCATCATTGGAGTTGAATTTGCAAGTTTATTTGTGAAGATTTGAAGAGATATTGGCATCATAATGGAACCCTTGGTGTATTGGAGTGATTACCAAGGTAGTTGATTGAGTTTAGAGTCAAGATTGAGTGAGTTTTGCATATTTTTCAAGGTCTGATTTCATATCAGCAAAGTCTGATTTTTATGACAGCGAATTGTTTGGACAATGACAGGGTTTTTGAAGTGGATTTGACAGGCTTTCACATTTGAAGAGTTGCATTTGATAGAAGATCAAACTAGGCTTCCATCGCTTGAGTTTGGAAGTGTTTTCCTTGAAGTTTTCATTGATACAACTTGGCTAGGCAAAATCATCACTTTCAGCAGTCATATCAACATACAGAAGTTTTGGATCAGTCAATTATTCATGTACTTTAAGGGCTGTTATAGCATCATTGGATAGCTATCTTTGTTCTAGAGTGTTTGGGCTTTGATCCTATTAAGGATTTGATGTAATTGGACATTTTTAATGCGTGTAATAAGGTCTAATATAAAATCAGACAGTGACTGGAATTCAGATCAGCAACTTAACTTTTTTTTGTATTTCTCATTTGAAGGTTTCAAATAAGCAAGTATGATGTGGGTTTGAAGTTCAATTGTTGTATTGTTCATTGGTGATGATTATTTGTTGATTTGTGCAAGAAATCTTATCTAAAAATTGGCAAAAAATTTCAGTCATTCTAGAAAGGTTAATTTCATAGCCTTATTCCCGCCGTCCGTACCACTTCCTTCCTCCAAACTACCCCTTTTCTTCTTCTGTGGGGTCACCTGGGAAGAATCACCGGGTATAATCTTTCTTTTAATAGAAGTCTTCGCAGATGTCTTGGGAGTCTGGACACTAGCCTTGGTCTCAGGGCTTTTACCAGCAGTAGTTTTTTCTTTCAAAACTTGAGGGATTTGGCATACTTCTCTGGAGTGATTTCTATGATTATCACCGGGCTAGTCTTCTCAGGGTTGGAGCAGGGCGACAGAGGAGGGTCAACCCTAGTAGCCGTGAGGGCTTTAGGGGGCAGAGGGCTAAGTGGAATTTATACAGTCTGAAGATGAGCCCCTAATGGAGAGGGATAAAGGGCTTGTTAGGGTCGATAGCATGTTGTTCAATGGCAGAAACAATCGAGGCTTCTAGAGACGACAGCAAATGAAACAGGAAACTAATCACCTTGCTACGACGAAAATGATTAAGCAGAGCAAAATGATAGTGGAAAAAGCGTTTGAATCTACCTTCGAGAGTGAAGTACTTTATAATCATGTGACACACCTCGTCCCAAGGTTTCGGCAGCATTTCACGATCAAACCCCCCTGCAGACTGTGCAAAACCTCTCCTTTCTTCAGAAAACAAGCCATTCCCTCCGAGTCACGAACTTTGCTCTTTTTGGAGTGCTTGATGCCCTCCGTACGCATCCCCGTCGCCATCCTGATCACCTCCTCCAAAATTTCAAACCCCACACTGCCTAACTTAACACGACTGCCCTCCCAAGAACTCAGGAACTGCATTGAGAGGCTTTTATCGTGCCCTTGCAGGCATTCAAGATAGGAAGCCACTCCGCCCTCCTTACAAATGTGCCATAGGGTCTCATTGCGTTTAAACTCTTCACAGGATTCCGGCTCAGTACGAGTCCTATCACCTCCCATGGTAAAATTGCACCAATATGTCACAGCCCAGCTAGCAATGAAAGAAACAGCGGAAAACTTAGAAACTTTCAGTCTGGAAAAAATATCCCCAATACCAATATTCATGCTCAAGTTAATGAGTATAGTGTCCCTTCGGCCGCCGAGGGTGGCATACTTTCTTAAATTCACAATACGTGAACTATCAAACCCTTTCCTTCCATGATTATAATTCATTAATTGGTCATAATTAGAGGCCCTACAGAGAGACGTTGAGTTGGTCACATGTCTGGTCCTATGGAACCCCGCCTTAGGACTCCACATCCGACTTATGTGCGAGCAAACCTTCATACGGTAGCGGATCCAAGCTCTGACAAGTCTGAGCTGGCAAGCAATCGTCACACTCCCCAAAACACAAGTCCTCAAATCCTGATGGCAAACAAAACTAGTTCCCATAAGGCACCTAATGTGCCCCCTAGGCCAGGAGGTCAAAGGGTTTATTATTTCAAACATGAGAGACCTAGAGCGGGGCTTTGCTCCTTTTCGAGAAGGTTTTGAATCTAAATAGGTAGATTATTCTTTCTTTTCCAACATGTCCAAGTGTCCAAGCTCTGCCCAAGGTTAGCCATCCCATCAGCCACTTTATTACCTTCAAGGTAAACATGCCCAATATCTATCTGCTTGAACCTAGACAGTAAACAGATGATGTCATCCGTAATATCCTTCAGCTTCCAGCCGCTGTTAGACCTGCCAAGAGCCACCTCAATGATGATTTTCGAATCTCCTTCCACTTGCAATTTGTCCATTCCCATAGAGTAAGCAATTTTGAGCCCCCACAGCAAGGCCAGTCCCTCCGCCACATTAATAGAATGGATATCGATGCACCCTACATAAACAGCAATGAACACACCCTAACTATCCCTGAAATCCCGCCACCACTGGCCAGCCTAGTATTCTTTTTTTCCGCTCCATCAAAATTAAGTTTGATCCAATCCTTGGGAGGGGGTCTCCAAAGGGTGTCTTGCCTGGCCATCTTTTTGGAATTGTCAATCTTGGTCATGTCCGCTATCAGTCTCCAATTCTTGTCAATCAACACTTCTACTAGAGTAGGGGGTTTCTCAGCCACATGAAGAGTATTGGAGGATGTGTTCTCAGAGACCAACCTGTTGAAGGAGTGAAAGACCTCATTAGCCGATCGAGCTTTTTCTCTAAAGATTCTATTGTTCCTTTCCTTCCACACACTCCACCCCAGGTGTGGGGGAATTTGTCTCCAGGGCTCTCTAATCTTGGGGTGCGAGAAGGGAGATAACCAACTTTGGGCGAAATCCCTTAGGTTTTCTAGCAAGACCCATTCCAAGTTAAGTTTCTCTATAGTTTTCCCCATATCTCTTTAGAAAAATCGCAATGGAATAGAAGGTGCTAAATGGACTTTTCTTCTTTTAGGCAAAGAACACATCTATTGACCAAATGGAACCCCCTTTTATTGAGGTTATCAGTAGTTAGGATTTTATTATGTGCTACAAACCACCAGAAGAAGTTTATTTTAGGGATCAGCTTGTTTTTCCAGACATTCTTCCAAAACCAACTCCCCAGACCGTTGCTTGTCAGCAGGATATAAGCTGATTTAATCGAGAAGTTCCCCTTTTGTTCCTAACCCCAGAGCATTTCATCTTCCCTAGGAAATATCAGGATTTTGTACTTGTTCAACTCCTCTTGCAAAGCCTGACACTCTAGATTATCAAGCTGAATATTGTTCCAACATTCAGAGAGGTTCTTCCAAAGCCTTTGGCTCTGGGATTGGGTAGTAATGAAGTTGCTGACCAAGCTCCCAAAATGGTTAACAACTCTTTCCTTGGTGGTGTTGTTCTTCCTGTTAGCCAGGGGTCCCTCCCCGAGCCAGTTGTCCTCCCAGAACCTGATTTTGTCTCCCTTACCCAGCTTCCATATGATGCCTTGGGAAAGAGTACTTCTAGTTTTGATCATTTTATTCCAGATAATAGAGCCTTTAGGATGGCTCTCTCTGTCAAGAACTCCTAATTTATCCCATTTTGCAAATATTTGCTTTTATTATCTGGATCCAATCTTTCTCCTCCTTTAGGAAGGTCCACCCGATTTTGGCAAGCAAAGCCTTATTCATCACCTGGATTTTTCTGATTCCCAATCCCCCATGAGATTTGGGCAGGCAGACTTTGTCCCATCCAACCAGCGAGATCCTCTTTTTTCCTCAACTCCAATCCAGAGGAAGGTTCTCTAGATCCTCTCTAATTTCTCCGACATGTATCTGGGCATTTTAAAGAGGGATAGAAAATAAGTGGGGATACCCTGCAATGAGGCCTTCAATAGTTGATACTTGCCAACTTGGCTAAGGAGTTTACCTTTCCATCCCTCCATTTTCTTTTGGATTCTTTCCAGAATAGTATTCCAGAAAGCCAAAGTCAACTCCTAGACCGTGGGGCAGCCCCAGGTAGGTAGCCAAGAGGTTAGCCATGTTACATTCAAGGATGTTTCTCACCTTGGCTTGCAGCTCCAAGTCAGTGTTGAAGAACACATTGCTCTTTTCATAATTAATGCACTGACCAAAAACTTCCGCATAGGAGTTCAACAGATGTTTCCATCTTCTGGCCTCAACCACCAAAGCGGCCCCAAGGAGCATAGTATCATCGACAAACTGTTGGACTGCAGACGCTCCCAAGGTGGACGCAGCTTTGACACCCCTGAGGGTATGACTATCCAATTGGGATAGGATGTTTCTAACCAGAACCTCAGCCAAAATTATAAACAGGTAGGGAGAAAGGGGATCTCCCTGTCTGATACCTCTACCAGCATTAAAGAACCCTTGAGGAGTGCCATTGACCAGGACCAAGTACTTGACAGTGGTGACACATTCTTTTGTCAGGGTAAGCATTCTGTCTTTGAACCCAAACTTCCTTAGAACCTTGAACAGGGAATCCCAAGAGACTCTGTCATAGGCTTTAGATATATCCAGCTTGAGAGCCATGCTCGGATTGTTACTTCTGTCCATCGAGTGAATGATCTCATGGGTGGAAATAGCAGCATCCATAATTTGTATGTCGGGGACAAAGCCTTTCTGGCAATCCGATATAATACTGTCCAGCAATGGTTGAAGTCTGAGGACCAGAGTCTTTGTAATAATCTTATAAATGGTGTTACATAGGTTAATAGGGCGGAAGTCTGCCATGGATTCCGTGATGCTCTTCTTGGGGATAAGCGTAATGAACGTGGCATTGATTTGCTTGAGGATTTTGCCAATTTTGAAAAAGTCCTTGACAACAGTCGTGACATCATAACCCACTATCTCCCAAAAGTCTTGGAAAAAGGCTGGGGGAAACCCATCCGGTCCCGAAGCTTTGAAGGCCCCCATAGAGAACACAACCACCCTAACTTCCTCCTCAGTTATAGGCTCAAGAAGTCTACAGTTATCTTCCTCCGAAAGGATAGAGGGGACGCTGTCCAACAGCTTGTCTTCCCGACCTTTGTCAGGCATATTTCTGTGCTCCGCCAAGAAGTTTCTAAAATAGTTGGAGGCCAGGTTTCCCGGTTCCTTGTCTTCGGCAATTTCCCTGTTGTTTTCATCAAGCAACTTGGTGATTTTATTCCTCTTCCTATGCTTCATGGCTGACTGGTGGAAGAAAGCCGAGTTTCTATCTCCCTCCTTCAGCCATTGCACTCTAGACTTTTGTTTCCAGAAGATCTCTTCTTTACTGATGATGTCCTTGAGGTTTTTGAGCAGAGCCTCTTCCATATCAAAAGTATCCTCCCTCGCATCCCCCTTAGCCATGTTGACTTGCACTTCCATTAATCTGTCAATGATGTGTTTTTCTTGGTTCATCACATTCCCAAAACAGAATTTATTCCATCCTTTTACTTTGTGCTTAACATGGATGAGTTTCTGGGTGAGTCTGAACATGGGAGATCCATGCACCGAGATACTCCACCAATCCGCAATGCAATTTCTGAAATCCGGGTGGGAGGCCCACATAATTTCGTATCTGAACGGGAATGGCCCCTTGCGAGCCCCATCATTCCAGGAAAGGAGGAGGGCATTGTGGTCAAAGATGGTGCAAGGAAGTGCAGTAAGGATAGAATTTTGCACCATATTCTTCTGTTGGTCCAAGAATAGAGTTGATTATTCATCTCTAAATCTATAAGCCTAGTCTGACTTAGGAAGTCCACCAGGTCCACCATGTTGTCCGAGTAGTCCGTGTTGCCCCCTATTTTTTCCTAAGGGAACAATGGGGTGTTGAAATCTCCCCCCAGCAACCACAAAGTCGTTCTCTTAGGATTAATTTTAGGGATCAAGCCATCCCACAGTTCCTTTCTAGCGTTCCTAGTGTTGGGGGCATATATGTTAATCAGCTTCCAGGTTTTCTTCTTCATAGTGCACTTAAATTCCAAACTGTGTTTGCTATGCGAGCAGTAGCTACCCGAAAAGTTATATTTGTTCCACATAATAACCAGGCCCCTAGAAGCTCCTGTAGAAGGGCTGATAATGTAGTCAACCATCGGCCAAATATTATTAGCTACCTTTTTGAAGTTATCTTCAAACATCTTAACCTCTTGGAGAAGGATATCCACCTTATTGTCGAAAATGCAGCTCCTGATCATGAGCTGTTTATGAGGACTATTTAGCCCCTTCACATTCCATGTGATGATCTTCATTTACGATGTCTTCTCGAGATAGCCTCCAGTGTGCTTTGTCTCCCAATGGCTATTTCCTTGGTTGCTTCTCTGTTTCTGGTTTCTCTCTGAGACAGTCTGCCTGCCTTTCCATCTATCCCCACATCTGCTGACTTCTTACTTTTCCCCTTCTTTTTAGGAGTAATCCACCCCTCCAGGTTACTAGGACCAGCCCCAGGAGAAAGAATCCTTGTGGGTGAGAGGATAGATTTCTCTGTGCTTGCCAGAACTATTGTCTTAGCCACCACAGTACCTAAGCCAACCGACTTCCTTCCAACAGACGCCAAAGTACCAGAACCATCATTCCGAGGCAAAAGTGTCATTTCATCGGGGGTTAGGATTTCCACGTCTTCTGTCTCAACCGAGCCCAAGGAAGTGCCCTTCTTGTGAGTCGGCTGTTCAACTTCAGAATCCCTCTGAATCTGAGGTAGAGGTAGAGGTGGGGTGTCATTAGTTGAAGTTGGAAGTTCATCAACAGGTTCTCCCTGAGCCTGTGTCTTTTCCAGTGGCTTTGCCATGAGAGGGGACTTGATGATATCCAGCAAGTCCTCTTTGAACGGGTATTCCTCCACAATATTCTCCTCCTCCGAGGCCTCTTTGCCTTTTTGTGTCCTTAGATTTTTACATTCAGTCATAAGGTGCCCTTTTTTGGAGCAATTTTGGCAAAAAGTGGTAGCATTCTCATACTCTAGGTGTTGCTCCCAGCAGCCATATTTAGACTTTAAGTTGATGGTATTTGGTAAAGATTTATGAATATCTACACTAACACAGAATCTAGCAAACACTAACCTAGTTTTATGCTTAGTGGTGATGTCCAGAGCGATGAAGCACCCAAAAGAGTTCCCAATCCATGTGAATATCTCCTCATCCCAGAACTCCAGCGGAAGTCCAAGGAGCCCAACCCAGACCGGAGCCGACCTGGTGAGATCCATAACTGCATCAAACCCCGGTTTCCAGCGCCCTAGGCAGAGGTTGTGTTTGCCATACATCCAGGGGCCGCCCGCCAAAGTCGCTACCAAGTCCTCCCTGGCGGTGAACTTAAAAAGGAAGAGACCACCTACCATAGCGCTTGTAACCACGTTGCCTTTAAGGTGCCATCTCGAGGCCACCCAATGTCGAACCATGTCAATGTTGGGCCTAAAGGCTTGGAACTTACCTACCAGAGATAATTCCAAGGCTGAATTTTATTTTATCCATCATCAGATCTGGGATCTGGAAGTCTGTTCCATTCACATGCTCTGACTACACTGGGGCTGCAGAATCTTCGACAAGCCTACTAGATTCCCCTAGCAGTGCATGTTTCCAAGCCTTGGGATCCAACCCCGAGGCTGGAGATTTGAGCTCGGGAGTACTGACTGGTGCAGTACCATCATCAGCAGGAGCCTCCTGAGGGCCCATAGGGGGGGCAGGGGGTCCCCCAGGGTTGACGACCACCATGAGCGCAATAGGTTCGAACAGTGGAAAAGTGGGAAAGTTGCACAGCGAGAAAAACCTCTAAAATAAAAAACAAATTGATCATTTGGATGTTGTTTGTTAATGTGTCGAATTTTTCAGATGTTCATGGAGTTTTGATGAGTCTGAATTTTCTGTGTGATTGTTTCTTCAATTCACAGAGATAGCTTTCTGAATATGAGTTCATGGAGGTCGTTACTTTATTTCTTGTGTTAGGCATATGAGTTTATTTAATGCTGCAGATTGTTTCAATTTGTTTTGCCCAGCCGTTAAAATTTATGCCAAGCTATCGTAAAAGTTCATGAGGGATGCATGAGTTTAAACAAGAAATCATGAAGCTTAAAAAACATAAGTTTATCTTCCAGCAGCCCAATAATCCTTGGTGAATATTATTTTATGTGTTAAAGGGGTGAAGCGTTCCATTTCATTTGTGGGGATGTCAAAATCTACCGCCTTGTTTGAGAGTAGGTTTTCATAAGTTTGAAGAAGTAAGCGCTTGAAAGGAAATCGCTTCTTTCATTTGTCTTTTTGTGACTTGGTGGGGCCACCTCTCTTCTACAGCATGAGGCGATTCATTCTTTGATAATATTTTTTGTGTCTTCTTGTCTATCAAAAAGGTACGTGGGTATTGGAAAGGAATTGTTGAATTAAAATTTGTCTTTAATAAGACTTTGGTGGGGACCACCACTTATTGGCAGCTCAGTATCTCATTTTTAAATGTTTCTTTGATCATCCTTTGTCTTTGTGGTGATTCGTTGGATTTTAGAGTATTGTGGAAAGCCATACCAAGCAGCACTCTAATTGTATTTTTCTGATTTTTATATCAGAATATTCTGAGTTAGAGTTTTACTCAGTTTTAGTGTTGTGGGCAAAGTGGAAAGTGTTCTCTTTAGTCTATTTCTAGTGGGAGTATTTGGTTGCTTCTTGCTCAGTCATTTTGGGAGTTATATGCATGTTTCAGATGAGGTTTCAAACCTCATATGTCATGAATATCAACAGAGTTTTATATCAGACCTTCCTGAGTAGTTGTAATGCAGTTTGCAGTGTTGTGGGATGAGTAATCAGCAGCATATTGTGATCTTCAGACCTGCATCTTCCTCTTGTTACTTCCATCAAAGGTATACTTCAGTGTGCTCAGTTATTCACCATTGTGAGCATGTTTATGTGTGATTTTATGTTCTGAAATAAAGTTGCAGCAGTCTGATTTTAATCTCAGAATATAAGTATTCCAGTTTGATGCAAAATTCCTTGTAATTTCATTTACTAGTTGCAATGCATCCTTGTTTGTAAACCCTCAGTGGTAGTACCGCCAGTGGTCTTATATAATGCATTTCATGATTGTAAAACTGGATGCTATACTGCCAATTATTGTTGCATTTCATTAAGCCCGTTTGGCATTGAACAAGCTTGCATGTAATCAACCGTTTTGTTCTGATCAAGTTTTAGTCATTCTACCAATGGCCTACATTGCACACGTCCGCTAAACAAGCGTTGATAAGGTCGGCTCTGTTGCCTCATGTGTTCATTCTGTAATTGCATAATACACTCCGTTGAACAAGCACAAATGAAGGACGACTTATCGCCTCGTGTGTTCATACAGTGATACATCAACACACTCCGTTGAATAAGTGCAGACTGTGGACGACATGGCTACCTAGTGTGTCAACGTGAGCATTCGCACCTGCATACTCTAGATGTTTGATTGAGTTGTGTGTGATCCAACGCCTCGTATGCTCTCACCTTGCCCATCTCAGGATCTGGGTGATCAGAGGGAGTTGAAGATATTGTTTGTTGACATTATTTCAATTGCAAAATATCAAAAAAAAAAACTAGGGTGGTTATTACATTATGGAGGGCCTCTCAACATGCATTGAGAGGGTGTTGCCTAATGTTGAGGTCAAGGACCTTATTATTCAAGAGTTGCAGAGATACAAACAAGCTGACAAGAGGCTCTTCTCTTCACCGCTAGCTATCCAAGGAAGAACTACCCAAGCACTAGGTAACAAAAATTCTCAATCTTCACTTCACTTCACTTCAAATATTTGATATGTGCAATATTGCTTATTTACAAACTTGTGAATGTTTTCTTTGTAGGTGCTTGATGGAAAGATTGTGGTGGGACCACCCCAAATCTTCAAAAGCTAGCCCTCTGAATTTTGTCCCAACCTTGTAGCGGTTCAAGATGTGAGCGTAATTGGAGCTTATTTGATACCATTCACACAATGTGCAACTAATTGACACAAAAGCGTCACAATGACCTTCTCTTTGTGCAATACAACATTTGTTGTCGATGATATTGATCCATGTAGCAACTAGACTACCCAAGATGAGGATCCCATGTTTACAAATGACGAAATTGCTGATTTTGAGAAGCAAGTAAAGAAGGGTGAAGCAAAAGCTTAAGTAGGAAGCATTGAATTGGATGGCATTATGGTTCATGATGATGTTGAGCCTAATGAGGAATCATTGTCTTCTTGATTGAGGAGTAGGACCCCATCAACGTCCATCACATACATGGAAGACAAAATTATAAAATATTGTAACTTCATTGAATTGTCAATAAGGTGCATACAAGGAAGAGAAAATTATAAAATATTGTAACTTTTATTAAATTGTAATTTTGATGATGATTTTCAATGATCATGAGATTTAAATCATATTGTTGGTTGTTGTAGTTGCATGTTGATGTGACATTGTACTATTTTTTAGTTTGAATCTCTAAGGAAAAAACACTTCCCAAACATTCTTCAGACTCATTTCATATGTGCTTTGTAACTGTGTTTTGCATGAAATTTATGGTTTTTTAAGGAATTTATGTATTTTTTAATTTGCCGATTCGTCAAGTATGAGTCAAAATTGGGTCTACAGAGCTTTGTTGAGTCGTGAGTTTTAAAACTATAGTTACAAGTACACTAGGCCAATGGTTAATAAAACTCATTGTCCGATGCAATTGCCGTGGCGTGCTTCTCATCACTAAAACAGCTAAATCCTTTAATTTTTTATAAATAAAGACAAGACAACATGGTAAAGTATGTGATTTATATGCCCTGGATTCACAGGCATATTTAGAAGTTAATTAACGATATTTCTAAATCACACATGCTTGTAATGCACTTACCCTGATGAAGTGCTAGACTCTGTTGATCACATAAATGAAGTGGCAATGCAATGAAGGAAGCATTATCGTTAATCATATTAACTAAATATCTAAAACTATATGAAACCCTTATACCTCTCCAGTTGTAAGGACCCAACATAAGATTTAATGAATTCTTATTTAGCATCACATTAGTAGATTTGTGTTTCGGCATACTCTTTTGTACTTGTCCCTGCTATGATACTTCTATCATGCTTCTGCGAACTTTTTGGTAGTCATACAAGGAGTTAAGAATAAATGCATGTTAGCCTTTGATAGAATGCTCCTAACAGCAATTTAGAATCAATTCTTGAAAACGTGTGTGAAAACATGTGTGACACATTTGCTTCAGGACAAAGGTTCCAACTTTAGTGCAGGGGCGAGTACTATTACAATTCAATTTACCTTCTCTGTGATACTTGAGAATCCCTTTTCCGGATGTTGAGTTTGCAGGTCGAAAACCTACATTTCAAACAACAATTCCTATTGTAAGACTATCAGCTTTCAAGTAGAATACATACACAAGATAACTGAAATTTCAAAAAGCATTTTTACATACATGAAACTGTGACTCCAATGTGGTTGCCACACACTTGTTCATCTCAACATCCTTGCGGTCAAACTGTATGCCACATACCTTCCATCCAAAGAACAATTAACAAATTGGTTGACTATATAATTAATTTTTTTTTTAAATTCACTATCAAACTTCCCAGTCACTTATTTCTCAGATGGTACAGAAAAGGTATTCAATTCATTTCTCAGAATACATTCGATCTTAGATAATGAAGAGCAGAAGCATATTTCACCTTGGTTGTCCTCCTCAATGGCTTCCCATGTCAACCTTCAATAATGCAAATAAAAGTAGTAAATGTTGAATTAAAACAATGAATTTACCCCACTCTTGAGTGTTGTCTCCCATCGGACCTTTCCAGTTCTTAAATCAAACAGTTTTATATCTCCATTGTCATAGCCTACATATAAACACATGACAATCCAGGCCATTCACTCACAGATCCATTTACCACATCAAAATTACTTTTGACCACCTGTTCATTGATTAGACTAGTTAATCTAATGCAAACCATACAGAAGGCCATAAAATAAACAAGAAAACAGAATTGTAAACGCACCAGCCATAACACACCGTTCTTCATCATTGTATGAGTTACCTGCAAATCTTGAAAGAGTATCATCAGTAAATGCGGCAACACAACCTACTACAAGTGTCACAGCAAATACCAGATAACATTCTTTAAATGGAATTGCAAATGTCTGAGATAGAAAAAAATAACATTAAAATAATAAGAATGATAATACCAATGCAATGGAATGCTCAATCTAGAAAGTCAGTACTAAGATAATGAACAGTTAATGATTTAATTGATAGATCTATAATATCATTAACACTTCAGTAAAGAAAGATCATCTTGTGACGGTATGTCAAATATTTAGTTATTTCATTGCTTTGAGAACACTTCAAACAATAGAAACTGAGAGATGCATCTCCTCCTATCTGAGATGCATGCCGGGTATAGAGATGCAAGAAGGGTACAGAGACACCTTCAAGCTTTCAGAGACTTGGGTTGAATCTCCAACATCTACTGTGGACATCTTTTTAAAAAGTTTGCTTCTCCTACCCAGAGAAACAAACACACATATACATGCACACACTTATACACATTAAAATGTTAAAATTGAAAAATGAACAATTTTTTGTGTTAAAAATTTAATCTTTAATTAATTAAGTTAAAACTCTACAACTTGATAAAACTGAAGTTAAAAGTGAACACTAAAATCTAGAAGTTTTAGCTAACTATTGTACCATTGTGCCCCTATGAAACTTTTCATTATGAGGTCCTTCTTGCATGTTTCATTGAGTTCATCTATCAATTTGACACATAACGATGTTGAATGTTAAGGTTGAGCCTTTGTCCCTTGTATTTGTCTTGATTAAAGTTCATCGTTTAAGGGAAGTGTTGATTAATTTGTCAGGTCAATGAATGATAGTGATGCCTAGGAGTCATGGTCTATGGTGTGAATTTATAAAGCAATGAATTTCTCTTGGTGAAGATGAAATGGCAAGATGATCTCCAAGGCGCACCTTACCAAAATTTGAAAATTTGTAAGTTTTGGAGCTTTTGGCAAAGACCTCTTAGGCATGCGATTTTGATGTGTGAGCCATGAAAAATATCATTGAAGAGCTAGTCTAGGCAATTAGGAGCAAAAAATAAGTTCAAAAATTACTAAGGCGGTGTAAAGTGGCAAGCTTTACAAGTCTTGGAGTTGGTTCACAATGACTTTGCAGGACCCTTTCCATCCTTGTCTTTCAATAATACTTGCTATGAGCTCACATTCATTAATGACTTTTCTATATACACTTGGGTCTATTTCCTTCATCAAAAGGGTGAGGTCTCTAATTTTTTTTAGGACTTCAAGGCTCTTGATAAAAAGCAATCTAGGAAGTACATCAAGATTCTTTACCTAGACAATGCCACAATGGGTTCATCAAACTCTTCAAATTGAAGGTAGAATGGATGTGGATCCTTCTACCGCACAGAGGACATGATCACAACATTAGGGTCTTCCACATGTCTACATTGCCTCTACTTCAAATCCACAATCATTTCGAGAGGTATCTAGGATTGCTAAATGGGATTCAACAATGGAAGAAGAGTATTGTTTCTTGATGAGGAACCACACGTGGGATCTAGTCCCACTTCCTAAGGGAAGGAAACCTGTTTGATGCAAGTGGATCTATCGAACCAAATATCCATGGATGGGATAGTTGACCGATTCAAAGCGTGGCTTGTGGCGAAAGGTTTCTCACAAGTGCCTAGTATTGAATACACAAAGACCTTTCCCCAATTGCCAAGATGAACTCCATCTACTTGACTCTTGCTATTGTTGCAGTTCATGGTTGGGTTGAAAATTAGATGGATGTGAAAAGTATGATTCTTCATGAGGATCTTTCGGAGAAGATTTGCATGGAGAGGCACAAGGGTTCATTCAGAATTCTTCACTAGTTTGGAGATTGATGAAGTCTATCTATTTCCTCAAACAAGCCCCTTGGGCTTGGTATGCCAGGAAGGACTCATTTCTTCTCTCATTCAAATTCTTGAAATATCACTTGGATCGAAAGGTCTACATTTTGTGGCAGGCTGATGCACTTTTGATTCTAGTTCTCTATGTTGATGATTTGATCATTACAAATAGTTCCTCATCTATCATTGGCAGAGTCAAATCTACACTACAGGACAAGCTTGACATGATCGACTTGGTCTTGTTGCATTACTTTCTCAGGAATCACACAATCTTCTTCTAGAATTACTCTTGCACAACTCAAGTATAATCTTGCTCTTTCATAGTTTCACACGATTGATTGTAAGCCTACACAAACTCCCTTTCTATCTAGAGTCAAGATTGAGGCTAAGTGTTCCACTCCAATGGTTGATGCCACTTTGTATCATCAGGGCATCGACGATCTCATCAATCTAACTCACAATCACCCCAAGGATACTCATTAGATATTAGTTTATCACAAAGGAACTAACAATAAATTCCACTTCGTGCCAATATTTGAAGACACATAGAATCTTGTTAGTCCCAAGGAGCTCATGATTAGGACCGCATCAAGTTTCATTGCCTACACTTTACCACATTGATTCTAGATGGATCCTTCTACAAGTTTTATGGTACATAGAGCTTTGTATGACCTTGTTGGTCAACACATAACATTCTAATTGCTTGCAGTGACTATATAAGCATCACTCACCCTACATTGGAAGATAGTTAATCATGAAGGAACTGATAATAAATTCCAATTCGGGAGTTAGCTCAAGAGGTTCAATAGCATATTAAAAAGCATCACATTGTACATCAACTCAAAGATTTCAATTCACACACAGATTGTGCCTACAATTCATTTAAGGTTAAGGCCTCATATTGTAAGCCCCTAGGCAAGATTGTGATTGTATTTTAGACTGCAAATCAATAACTTCATTGTTCCATCTATCTGTTGTATTATTTCATTTCATTGTGTGAATCTATTGGGTGTTTATTGTTGTGCTTGCATCATACTTGCATGCTTGGATAGTTATTCGTTGAACCCTCCATCCTTGACTACATGAAGTCTTCTTTTAGGATTACTTGTGCACAACTCAAGTATGCTCTTGATCTTCTTGCTTGGTTCCACATGGTTAACTATAAGCCTCCATCGACTCCCTATTTATCTAGAGTCAAGCTTGAGGCCAAGTGTTCCACTTTGTTGATTGATGTCACCTTGTATCTTGATACAGGAGCATCCAGGGTGTAAGGGCAATCTTGCATCACCCAAAAATATTTTTGTTCATGTTTGTCTTGTTTTACAAATTTCCTAATAAAGTTATAGTCATCATAAATAAAGTTTTAGTCATCATACTCTTACCATAAAAGACTATTCATATCGCAAAGGTGTATTCTAGTTACAATCACCATGTCAGCACATCAAAGTTCCAAACAAACATCTTAGTATGCGTCACTGCATATTGATCCCAAAACTTCCAAACCAATACCAGAGCTTCGTAATGGTTTGATTCTACATTAATGCGTTGTGATTTCTCAAATTAGTCATTGGAAAAATGTTGTGATTTGTCAAACTTTTTAAGGAAAACCCAATTGAGTTGTGTGGTAAACATTCAAGCTTCACGCCAATATTAAAGACACACACAAGCTTATTAGTCCCAAGGAGACTCATGATTAGGACCGCATCGAGTTTTGTTGCTTAAACTTTACCGCATTCATTCCAAGTGAATCCTTCTACACATTTCATTGTCCATTGAGCATTGTACCACCTTGCTAGTCAATGCATAACATTCTAATTTCTTGCACTCACCATATAAACATCATTCACCCTACATTGGAAGATTGTTAATTACAAGGAATTGATAATAAATTCAATTCAATGTTAGATAAAGAGGTTCGATAGCATATTGAAGAGCATCACATTGTATATCAGCTCAAAGATTGTAATCCGCACATTAATCGTGCTTGTAATTCATTAAAGGTTGAGACCTCATGTTGTAAGCCCTTGCAGCTAGATTGTGATTGTATTCCAAACTACGAATCAATAAAATCATTGTTCCATCTATTTGTTGTGTGAATCTTGAGTGTTTGTTGTTGTGGTTGCATGGTTGGATAGTTCTTCACTGAACCCTTCATCCATGACCTAAGTCACAAGGTTCGCTGAATTTCGGCCATGGGGTTCGAAATTCGGCGGACTTCAAAACATTTCCAAAAATTCGTTGAAATTCGTCGGAAGTTCGGACGGGTAAAGGGTGTTGTTTTTTTAAGGTAAAATATATTTTTTTTAAAACGATTTGAGGGTTTTTTTTCGTTTTTTTCCCTCACCCAAGAGAAAGCCGAAAATCATCGTATATACTTTATATTGTCGTTGCGTTTAGAGTTTACGGAGTACTGGATTTTAAAGGCACGAAAACAAATTTTAGTTCTCTTCTGCTCTATCGGAGGAGACTCTTCACACTCGTCTCGTCTGTGTCTGAATCGAATAGAAGACTAGCACTTGCACCCATAGGAGGTTCAAGGAATACACCGATAGGAACAACCGGAGAGTTTAGAAAATTTCTCAGTGTGAATTTTTTTTATGGCGTGAGACAATTCCGAGCACTATAATGCTCACCTATAAAAGTCTATCGGCTAATTAAAGTTCAAGATAAGAGAGAGATGTGACTTGATTATTTTGATTCATCCAAACTTTATTTGTAGTTTGTTTTTATTTTATTTTTTATTTTTTTTATAAAATTTAATATATTTAATCAAAACCAAATATTTCTCTCGAGTTTGAAATTAATGCATTTTAAAATTTAATATTTTAATATTTAAAATATTGAAATTTAATATATTTAATATTATATAATTTAATAATATTTATAATAGTTAATATTTAATATTATATAATTTAATATATTGATTATTTATATTTAAAAAATTTAAATTTGTCTAAGGTGAATTTAATCACGATTTTTTTTTCAAAACTTTCCTTGGTGAATTTATTCTAAATTTCATGCTTGCCGAATTGGAATCTTGTGACTTAGTCCATGACTGTATCAAGTGGCCAAAGCATGGTTTTGAATCTTGACGAGGAAGTTGTAAATTTGTAATGACCACCCTAGTTTTCTTTTTGTTTTTACAATATATGATGCAGATGCAACGTTCTAACACGTTTTGATCACCCAAATCCCAATGTGGGCAACGTGAGAGCATACGGTGTTTGAACCACACAACTAGTTGATTGAATGCAAATACAAAATGCGAGGCGGCAAGCTGACCAAAAACACACATAGGCGGCGTAGCCGACTTATCAACCACTTATTCAATGGGACTAGTGTGTTTAAAAGATGAACCCTAGTAGAATGTCTAAGCTTGTATCAAGATCGAAATGGTCGATAAGCTTGTTTGATACTAAATGGGTTGAAGATGCAGTATGATATACGAACTAGCGGTAAATCGACCAGTTGATTACAAAATGACATGCACAAATGCAATTATACTAACGGTACTGTTGTGACGTTTTCACACATCGCCCCATTGCAAATGGGGACCCCCCTGTTTTTGGTTTTTAGGTCTTAGGGTTTGTAGGTTAGTGTTTCTTGGTTTTGCTCCTTCACCAAGTCCCTTGCTCAGAATCCATGAACGTGAGGCTTGGGAGGAGTTTCTACATGCTTAGCTCACAGGGAGTATTAAGGATGCTTCAAAAGTGAAGTAAAGAGTCATTTTCCTGAAGGTAAATGAAGTCCCTCTCCAAAGTCTAGGAATCTCTATTCCAAGAGTCCAATCCAGGGTCCTAAGCTCGCCTTAACTTGAACATTTCCTTGGCAAAATTTGTCTTAGAGAGATAAGCTCCTCAAGGACAGAGAAAGTCATGTTTAGAGAGATAAGCTCCTCAAGGAGAGAGAATGTCCTGCTTAGTGAGATAAGCTCCTCAAGGAGAGAGAATGTCCTGCTTAGTGAGACAAGCTCCTCAAGGAGAGACCAAGGCCCATCATCCAGTTTAAAAGGAAAGAAATCCAACAATACAAAGAATCCACGCCAAGACGAAGGAGCCAAAACCAACTCCACGTCTAGGGAGATGAAACCAAATACATGGAAAAATATCTCAAGCACCTCACGAAATACATGGACTCATGAAAAGTGCGCCTGGGGACAAGGAGCTCCTAGCAGAGAGAAAGGCATGTCAAGGAAGGAAATTCATGGAAATGATAATCCACAACAACGAAATACATGGACTCATGAAAGGTGCGCCTAGGGAGATGAAGCCAGAACCAAGGAAAACTCATGGCAAGCAGCTCACCAAATCCATGCACAAATTTCAAGCAGCTCACCAAATCCATGCACAAATGCCAAGCAGCTCACCAAATCCATGCATAAATTTCAAGCAGCTTACCAAATCCATGCACAAATTCCAAGCAGCTCACCAAATCCATGCACAAATTTCAAGCAGCTCACCAAATCCATGGACAAATCTCAAGCACCTCCCCAAATACATGAACTAAGGAAAAGTGTGCCTAACTCCAAGCAAACAAGGAGGCATGACTCAAACCAAATCCATGGACTCATGAAATGTACACCTAGGGAAGACTCATGACCAGCTCACTAAATCAAAAAAAAAAAAACTCATGACCAGCTCACTACATCCAAGAAAAACTCATGACAAGGTCACTAAGTCCAAGAAAAAGATATTTGGGGAAGCTAAATCCAAGACCTCATCACATGTACACCTTGGAATAAGAAGAATTTCAAAGGAAAAAAGCAAATTCATAACATTCATAATGAAATCCATGCCCAATCCATGTTAAGCTGCTTTTGTGCTAGGTCAGCCAATAGAGGAGCTTGAGCAGCTTAAAAACAAGGTCAGCCAATTGAGAAGCTTGAGCAGCTTAATTCTAAATCAGATCTCTTCATTCCTAAGTCGGCCAACTAAGGTGCTTGTCCAAGTAGGCCTTCCAAAAGCAAAAAGGCAGAGGTTTCTTTTCCAACAAAAGGCAGACTTCTCCATCACAAAAGTAGATTGCTTCATCAAAAACTGATTTCTTCCTATCAAACACAGATTTTCATCAAAAATAGAGATTTTCAGACCTTTCTTCATCAAAATCAGACGTTTTCATTATCACAAGAAGCAGTTTTCATTGAAAAGAACACAGATTTGTAAGGAAAAATCAAGTTTCTGTAGAAGCAGGTCAAATTTGACCAAGTAAAGACCCGATTTCCGAAGAAGGTCAATTTCATCCAAGCAAAGGCAGAGTTTTTCATCTCCAAAAGATCAGAACTTCATCAGAAACTCGTTAAATCAGAACAGAACTTTATCAAATTAGAACAGAACTCTTCATGAAACGCGAATTTAGAAAGAAAAATAGTTTTCAAAATACATTTTTTTGAACGAAATTCCTAGCAAAGTTATGGTATTTCATTTGCATTTAAGGATTTTGTTCAGCATGACTATTTGAAATTTTCTTTATTTTGCAGGATTAGAAGACAAGGATAAGTTCCATGAAGAAGAATGTGTTTAAGGATGATTCCAGATGATCAAGGCGGATGCAAGGAGGAGTTCCAATGTCGGAGAGGGAGACTGCTTCCAACATCAAGAGGACTACACATGAATGCCAGGGAAAGATGGACTTCACTATTCAAGACATCACAATAATATAAGGAATGACTAGCATCAAGATTACCCACGGGAGGAGATGCATTTCCAGTTCAGCATCAAGAATCCAAAGGAAATGCAGCACAAAGATGGAATTCCAAGTCCAAAGTGCACTTGAGACAAAAGGGTAGGATGAGGTGGCATCCAATCACCATCAACCAATCAAAGCATGCCAAGTACCTAGCCACAAAAGGACAAGATAAGGGAAGTGCCCTAGTACATGTGTCAACTTTTCATTTGCCAAAAGTGGTGGCAGCCTTATCTACTTTCTCATTAGGGTTTCTATTTGACCTAATTTTGGGCGTTGATTTCTAGGAAATCAAATATTGGCCCCTTTGTAAGCCTATATGAAGGCCCATTTGCCTCATTTGAAGGATATAGATTAGAGAGTAGAGAGGAAGGAGAATAGGAAAGGGAAGCAAGAGTGATAACTGCTGTAATATTTCTCCATTTGTGAGCAAGAAACTTCAGGACATTGGCAAATTGTTGCAAAGACATCTCCAAGTTAATACACGAACATTGAAGTATGGTGTTTATGGCATTCTTTGGATGTGTTAGCATGGTTTTCTAGTTTTCTTGAAGCAAATCAAAAGCTACATTGTTGCAGATCTGTTTTTCTTAATTTCAGTTTCATTTTCAGTTTTCATTAATTAGATTGGTGGAAGATATTGCCATTGATGAATGTTGAAACCCTTTATGTTCATACCATTTGTGATTTGTGGCTTGCAAGTTGTAGTGCATGGTTAGTCTAAACACTTTGAAAGCTTAACTTTGTAATGTCCCCATTTTAGGCAATTGTGGTTTTTGGGTGGTTTAGCCTATTCCTGGCCCTCGTAGGCTAACGCAAGTGGGTAGAGGGCCCTATTGGGCGGATATCAGTGTGGTTTCTTCTCCAGGGTTCAATGAGGTTCAGGCTTGGCCTTTGTAGAAGTTTCAGAACTCAGTTTCTCATACTTACTATTTATAGTAAGTCATTTAAACGGGGTTACTAGGCACCTGAATGTGAAATGTGGGTAGTGTCGATTCCGGTATTCCATTAGTTTGGTGAAATAAGGAGTTTGCCTAAGTTATAACGTTTAATTATTATTAAAGGTGACTTTAATAATAATTAATATTTTAATATTATATTTTAACATTATATTTGCACTTTATGACTTGAGGGGTCTTTAGTCATCAAAAGGAGGCCATTTTATAACTAATTGTTGAGACGCCAATATCAAGGAGATTATTTAATATTTCTAAAGTGCAAATATTATCATTTTAAAATAATATTATTATTTTTCTAGAAGCTTCTTGGAGATGGATTGAAAAAGTATAAAAGAAGCTCAAGCCAAGCTTCATATCATCCAGGAATTGATATTTGTTTGAAGTGTTTGCTTGGAGAAGGACCCAGCTAGGGTTTCTTCCATTATTGAGCCTTTTGATGCAGGAGCATCCAGTGGTGTAAGGGCAATCTTGCATCACCCAAAAAAAGATGTGTTTCAAAATTGTTGATATTCTTTCCATTTCTTTTCAAAATTTGTGGTTCTGGTTCCATAACCGCTTGAATAATGATGTAGAACTTTCAATTTTTCCAAACTGCTAAAAATAGCAACCTGCTATTTTTAGAAAGTTTGCATTTCGGCACGGAATGAAGTGAAAATTTACAGGAAGCTTCATAACTGAAAAATAAGACCTTTGGCGAAGGAATCACGCAAAGATCATTTGCGAGCTGAAAGATATTAAAGTTTTTGTTTCCCGAAAAATGCCTAAAAATTATTCAAACTCCAGTTTGAGGCACTAAACGGCCCCGTACGGGCCCGAAAATAGTCAGAACCGGCAGAGCGGATTCTTAGCGCGTAGAGCACTCCGCGAGCTTTCCAACACATAAAACGATTTGTCAATCAGACACCCGGATCAAAAGTTATGGCTCCCGAAAGTTGACCTATTTTGGAGGGAGATGCAAATTTCGAAATTAGGTTGTTGGCTGCCAAAAAAGCTATTAATAACTATTTTTGGGAACCCTGGGCAGTACTAGAGTTAAACGGGGAAGTGTAGAGCCAAGTATAGGCGGGAAAATAGAAACCCTAGCTGATTTGGGGTTACAGAAGGCAGAAGATTTCAGAGCCTGGTAATGTGTAGCTGTAGTGTGTTGCAGCCTGTGGAAGATTGATTCCTCTGATTGTATTTGAGCTTCTCTAATGTAATAAGTTGTCCAAATCAATAAAGAAAGTTCTATTTTCTGTGTGCAATTCTTGTTGTTGTGTTTTATGATTTACCCCCTTCATCAAGTGGTATCAGGACAAGGGTTCCTGAGTGTGTAGACAGATCGCCGACCATGAGGCAGTTTGCACCAGAACCTGAAGTTGTGGTTTGCTGCGGAGATCAAGATGCCTCCACGAAGAAATCGTATTGGGAGGAATGCTTTGACAGAAGAGGGTTTTAGAGCCCTGCAAAGGCAAATTGATGCATTGCAAGAGGAGCTACGAAGAGGGTTTGATCCGAGAACAAGAGAAGAAAGTGAGGATGAAGCTGAAGAAGAGCTATCTGAGGAAGAACAAGAAGTTGCAAGAGATCCTGCAGAAGTTAGGTTGTTGAGGGCCATTTCAAAGATTGGAAAGAGGCCCAGAATTGAAGTTTCTACATATTTTGGAGATTTGAATCCAGAACTTATTGATTGGATCAATGACATGGAGGAGTATTTCGAATATGAAGATGTGGAGGACCCGATCGGGTCAAGTTTGTAAAAACAAAGTTGAAGGGCCACGCCAGTATTTGGTGGAAGGAGGTCGAATTAGAGAGGAACAAAAGAGGAAAGGGAAAGATCACCAGATGGGATCAGATGGTGGAGAAACTAAAGAAGCAGTTCATTCCTGTGGACTATGAGATGGAGCTGCTGAAGAAGCTGCAAGGACTGAAGCAAGGTAACAAGTCTGTTAAGGAGTATACAGAAAAGTTTTATAAAATTACTATCAGGACAGGCCATGCAGAGCCCAACAAGGAGAAGGTAGCCCGTTACATTAATGGGTTGAGGCCGAGTATTCAGGAGGAGTTGAGCCTGGTCAGAATGACCACCATAGAAGATGCATACCAGTTTTCCCTGAAGGTGGAAGAGAAGCTGAATAAAAGATTCGACAGCAAGCAAAGGGGAAGAGGTCAAGGCAGAAGGACTGGTGGAAGACCCTATGGAGGCCGAAATGAAGATTCAAAGAAAAGTGAACAAGCTGGCACCAATTGAAATCAAAGAAAAGATAATGCCTACCACCCTCGTGACCAGAACAACGATGAGCAAAAAGGAAGAGGAAGAGGCCGACCAGGGCAACGACCTGGAAGAGGAGGTTTCAGAGGAACTTGTTTTCAATGTGGAGAAGAAGGGCATCGAGCATACGAGTGTCCACAACATCAAGGAAGGACGAATAGAAGACCTGAAGGTAATGCACGAGTTGCACATGTAGATGAAGATGCGCAATCTGAGCATTCTGAAGATGCTGAAAGGGGAGAAACCCTAGTTGTCAGAAGAACTTTGTTGAATGAGGAGAAAGAACCCAATCAGAGGAAGAGTTTATTCCGCACAAGGTGCAAATGTGAAGGTAAGTGTTGTGATATTATTATTGATAGTGGGAGAACTGATAATCTTGTTTCAAAGGAGATGGTTGACAAGTTGAAGTTGACAAGAAGAAAGCATCCACATTCATATCGGATTGCATGGTTGCAGAAGGACCATAGAGCTTTGGTCAATGAGCAGTGTTTAGTGAAGTTCGAGATTGGAGACTACCATGATGAGGTGTTGTGTGATATCATAACAATGAACGTGTTGTGACCAAATCACACATCGCCCCATTGCAAACGGGTACCCCCCTTTTGAATTCTAGTGCTTTGCTAAGTCTAGGATGATGTCCTTTTCATGATGAAGTCAGTATTATTTGAGTATATAGCTTTGTGGAGAGTCATATAGTCCCCTGATGACCTGATCCTGATGTTTGAGATCCTGAAAATGACTAAGTCCGGTAGCTTGAAATCCTGAAATACTGAAAATTGACTAAGTCTGAAATCTGGTGGATCCTCCAAATTCTATAATCTGCATGTTAAATCCGGTGGATTCGAGACCTATCTCAAACATCCTGAAAGGTATATTGAAAAATATTTAAAGTATGTTAAATGGGCGCCTTGATTGAAAAGTGGCCAAATGACCTTAAGCATTGGAAATTTGACAGAAAAAAAGACAACATAAGTCTAGGCGCATTCTGCATGTGTGACCACCATTTTAGGGCGCCTTAATGTAGGATGAGGTTTAAATCAATGAATGATAGCGCCTGAGGGTAAGGTAATCTCACACGGGTATAACAAATGTTGAAGAGCCTTAAAGACGTTAAGAGTGAGTAAACATTAGTCTAGGCGCCTTTCATGCATTGGGCTACCCCATATTAGCGCCTAAACTCAAAGGGAGTAATTCATTAAGCGCCTAGGAAGGGATTGAATGAAGGATCTAAACATCAAGAGACATGTTAAGTCTTTGACAATTATGATGAACTCAGTATATGGAAGTAAGGAAGTATCTAAACTTTAGGCGCCAATCCATGATCACTCCAACTCCAAAGTACGCCTAATGATGTTTTGAGCTTGAAACATGTTTGAAATCAATAGGAAATTCTTCTAAGGTCTAAGGCACCCTTTTACCTCCATGCAGACTTCAATGGGCGCCTAAGGGAGAAACCATCATATTCTAGCGCCTTAGCATAATAAGCATGATTCCTTGAACTTGAAGTTGGCGCCTAGGTGAGGGAAGTCATCCTAAGACTCACACAATTCTTTAAGCCTAAAAATGACAAGGATAAAGACCTACCTCTGCCACCTCAATAGGCACCCTAGAGGAATCATTACAAGTCTTACATTTTGAGTAAGCGCCTAAGGTCTGAGGCGCCATCCTATCCTTGAAAGTGTTTTTGGCGCTTATGTTCCAAGATCACCATCAAGAGCGCCTAGGGCCCTTGGAACAACTCAGTAGGAAGAAGTGAGTTTGGGCACCCTTGTGATTTGATCACTTTGAATCTAGCATGGAGGGTGTTAAGTGTAAGGTCTTGAGTGTTAAGGAGCTTTTCACCTCTATGAAGACATGCCTAGGCGCCCTTTTTTCCCTTTGAACACCTCTTAAAGCGCATTGGGAAGGATATTGTTTTGAGAATGAGTAGATATTGGGAATCGCCTCAAGTAGCGCCTATAGGAGTAAGGAATTAAACAATGAGTTGGGCGCTCACATGCACCTAAATTTTCATCTTTTGGCACCCTATATAACTCGCCCACTCTAGCGACATTTTGGCACCTAAAAAGGGGGTAAGTTTCAAGTCATTATGACAAGCCTCCCAAGATGGCTAAGTTTTGAAGATGACCCTCTAGGGCGCTTTGGAAGAGGATGATGAGAGTTTTAAGCACCTAAGGGAAGTATGATGAAAAAAGTCCTCAAATGCGCCTTGGGGAATGATAGGTAGGTCAATTGGGTTTGAAACGCCTTTAATCATCATGTTTTTTGGTGCCTTGCGGCCATAAAAGTGATAAAGGTGTTAGGCGCTTAGGGTTAAACAATCTCCATTTGAACACCTTAAAGAGAACTTAGTAGACAATTGGAGAATCAGTTTTGGCGCCCCTTGAAGAGAGAACTTTGAAATTAAAAAATAATGTATTAAATGCCAAACAGGCCGACCTCCTAGCTGGCTGACCAGCATTAAATACAAATAAAACTACTACATATAGGAGCGCTCCCTCTTCATTCAATCATAATCCACATTCCAATTCCAAGGAGCAACGAATTTCATAGGAGCAGCGAATTTCTTCAAGAGCAGCTAGTTTTTCAAGGCAGACCTGCCTTTTGGAGGACTGATTCTAATATTCTTCTGATTTCTACAATTTTCTATCATTAATTACAGAATTCTGCTTTTCTCTAGATAAGAAAATTGATACAAGGTATGTTTCAGTCATATTTTTACTTCATAAAGTTGCCTTTTGTTTATTGAATTTTGCAGATTTATCATGATGTTATCATCTAAAAATCAGGATTATGAGGGTGGAATGTATCATTTCAAATCGCTTATTCGAGTCTTGTTTGTAGATAAATGGGCATGACGGCAAAAGAGAGGCAAGTGATGATCAAGATGGATGCCAAGTCTACCATACCTGACTCCAAGATCGAAACGCTTTGGAAGAACGTGGGAGACACTAACATGGGACACGTCAACTTGGATGAGGTGAAGGACCTCTTGCTCGCCATCACAAGGAATAAAGACATCAAGGCCATTGCGAAGAGTGGAATTGTTCAAGTAGCATGCTTCCCACCTACCCTGCCTAGTGCTGAGTTAGTGTTGAAATGTGTTCAGCGTTATGACAAGCAAAAGAGACAAATTATAGCTAAAGATAGGACTGTTCTCGCCTATTTGCAAAGAGAAGCCATTCAGGAGATCTTCAACATCCCAAGCCAAAAGGGAGTGTTCATCTATCCAACAACTGCTCAATGTACTTTTGAAGGCGACCCTAAGCACTATATGCAAGAAGTGAGAAAGAAGTGGATGACAGATTCGTCAATCAAGATATACAACTCTGAAGATCCAAAGTATCACAAGGCAGACTTCAAACAAGAGATAAGTTACTTCATCATGTTCCTGAATCGAGTAACAGGTAGGCCTCAATCATCTACTTTCGAAGCATGGATGTGTACTTATTTTGATCATGTGTTTACAAAGAATAAGATGGTTGATTGGGTTGGCCTTATAAGTCATTGCCTTGATGAACAGTTTGAAAGGTTTGATGAAACAAAGTCATTCTTCGTGACTTCTTATCTTGTATACATCCTAGCAAGAAATGTCGTTTATAAAGGTTTAACATCTAAAGGAGAAGTAGGTACAAAACCTGGACAGATTCTTTCACATCAATGTTATCTTCAGCTTCATTTGAAGAATATCAATCATTACAAGAGGTTCAACGATGCCTTTGCCATGTTCATAGTGAGAAAGTTGCGAGGTGAGCTGCATAGAAGACTAACAGGTGCTGGTAGAAACTTCATCGAGCAATATGGAAGGTACTACATTCAATATGACAAGTTTACATTGTAATGTCCCCTTTTAGTAAGTCAAAATTTTCTCAAATTTCAACTTGTAGAAGAGAACATTAATAACCAATTAATCTTTAATTAGAGTTGATATCCACGAGTAATTATCAATATCAACGTTCATATACTTTTCACGAGTAATTCGGTACTCTTGCCTTTTATCATAAGAATCAATTTCTATTTATTTATACTCAGAAATATTTATTCTTCCTTTTGATGATTGATCCTCTATCGGTTCTTTATCTGCCATAATCCTCTAATAATGTTTGCCTTGTATCTCTTTATGACAATGCTGCCTTTAGTTAGGAGTCACTCCCTTCCTCTGCATCAGAAGGCAACATACCAATCTTATTGACAAAACACAATGCACTCAGATTTGATATAAGAATTGTCTTCAAAGGATGTTGGAAAGCTAATCGCTGGCTTAGTTTCTAATTGTTATCTCCTTATGCAGTCTTTGTAAGAATATCCGAATAGTTCTTCCCCACTAGTTTTATCACTGCAATTTTCTGGACATTCAGATTCATACTCTTGTGCTGTAGGGGTTAAAGTAATTTCCTTTCATAACCATTTCCATGTGTTGAATCTCAATTCTCCAAGTCTGACATTAGTTGCTCATACAACCTCCACAGCGGGACATGTGCAAGAGTGGAGAAATCTGCTATTAATAAATCCTTCCATATCGGATATGGTATTGTGTTTTAAAATGAAGTGTTGATGTTCAATGCTGGTCCGCTCTGATTTCCAAAAGATTTCTACCTAAATCAATTGCTGCTATGTAATATGTTCGCTGCCTTTCCTCTTAATCAGTCTTCCTTAGAATCGCTGCCTTCTCCCCTTTTTCCATCGTTTCCTATTTATACTCTTTTACTTGCCCATTGGTCGTGACTGCTCAAGATGATTGCTTGTCTTTAGTGGATCGTTGCCTATGCAAATCATTGTACTCCATATTAATCACTATTTAGAATTGCTAACTTTCCCTTGTCTTGCGAACCACAGCCTTTATTGTATCAAGCGCTTAATTCATATGAAGTGCTGCCTTATTCGTAGCCTTAATGACTATGGTTTAAGTTTCTTTATATTCTTAATATAATTTATGACTGTTGTATATATTTATATGAAATTATATATTTATAAGTATTTAATATTTAAATTATTAATACTTATATCAATATTTATTAATGATAGTTATCATATAATAATAATGATATTAACATTTATTTTATATTGATCAGTATATTATTATAGTAATAATATAATATTTGTATTGATTATAATATTTATATTATTAATATTTAATATATATATATAATAATATTTATATTTATATTATTATATTTATTTATATATTGTTTTGATAATATATTTATATTTATATTTATAATGATAATTATATTTGTCATATTTATTAAATAATATATTATATATTATATTCAAGAAATTATTTTATATAATATCATTATTGATATTATATTTACATTGATTATTATATTATTATTTAATAATAACATATTATATTATTATATAATAATAACATTATATTTTGTATTGATAATTAATAATAATAATGCCATATATTTATTATTTACAATAAGTATATTTTATTTTATGAGAGCAGCTTCATTGCCTTTATCATGATGTTTCAATCTTTAATTTAAACAATGCCTTAAAATATGGGGACATGACAAACCCTCCCCACTCGAAATTGCTTGTCCTCAAGCAATCACCGTGGAGTTCTTTTGTACTTATAACATCTATTTTCCGATGGGTTTGACTTAGAATGAGCATGCTTGATTGACGGTGATCCCATGGAAGAGTATTCATGATTAATAAACATTTGTTTGATGTGTTTGGATAATAATGGTGTGATGTAAGTATTATAGATTAAGAAGTTTTGAGAGTATTGAGATTCCAAGATTCAAATGATGAAGACATTGTTGTAGTTTTATCTTCGACATGTTATTGATCTTCCGAATTTGAGGAGTCATATTTGTTGAAGAGTAATTAATTATGTGATGTCAGGATCACAAAAGATTCGGTGAGCCTTTGTTTGAATAGTGACGTGCTTGATAAAATATAAGTATTACAGATGATTTTAAAGAATGATCCTGGAAATCTGTCAGTTATGGACCCATAATATAAGTATTGGTTTTATGTTACTTAAATGAAGAGAAGAATTCAAAAGAGATTTTTGGAAGAAGGGGTCCAATATAGAAATGAATTTGAATATTGGGTTTTTGTGATTAATGAAATTAACTTTTTATGTTCTATACTTCCCTAATGTCTCTTTGAAGGATATACTGATTTTTTCCTAGGTCTCAGGGTGGATAAACCATCCCTCCCTAGTCTCCATGTGGCGCATGCCATTCATATGGAGTGTCATAGTCCTTATGTGGCGCATGCCATTCATATAAGGTCCTTTCAATCTAATGTGGCGCATGCCATTCATAATAGATCGCCTCGAACTCATGTGGCACATGCCATTCATATGAAGTCCGCCATTTGTTCTTACCTTATGTGGCGCATGCCATTCATATAAGGTACCTTCAATCTAACGTGGCGCATGCCATTCATGATAGATCACCTCGGACTCATGTGGCACATGCCATTCATATGAAGTCCGCCATTTGTTCTTACCTTATGTGGCGCATGCCATTCATATAAGGTACCTTCAATCTAACGTGGCGCATGCCATTCATGATAGATCACCTCGAACTCATGTGGCACATGCCATTCATATGAAGTCCGCCATTTGTTCTTACCTTATGTGGCGCATGCCATTCATATAAGGTACCTTCGATCTAACGTGGCGCATGCCATTCATGATAGATCACCTCGGACTCATGTGGCGCATGCCATTCATATGAAGTCCGTTATTCTCATGATTGCCCTCTCTACATATGCCATGCTAGGAGAGTGAGATTACTAAGGTGTCCTGGTAGCCACTCCCTAAGCCCAAAGGCCGTACCCTTCATATTAAAGGCAGAACCCCTCTGGCCCATGTGGGCTCATTACGTCCCCCCCCCCGGGTGGCGTACCTAGAAGAGGGCCCTCGCACTGTTTCCTTCGTTTCTTCTTCTCCATCATAGCGAAGGTATATGTAGAATAGTGTAATCAAAATCACATCATTATTTACTTACAAATATAGGTAACATATTATACTCCCATGAGTATCCTCTCTCTTATTTGCTATTATGCTTCCCTCGATATTTTTCTTTTGGGTGCTTGGTCCTTGAATCAATTTTCTTTCCTTCTTTTACTTGCTCTTATTTCATTCTCCTCTTGTATGTCTTTGTTGGATATGACTTCTATAATCTGTGGTTGAGTTATTTTTCCACATTTATGCCCCGGCTTACATTTTTGGTTGCATCAAGTTCTTTCACAGGATGGCAGGTCGATAGCTCTGATACCACTTGTAATGTCCCCTTTTAGTAAGTCAAAATTTTCTCAAATTTCAACTTGTAGAAGAGAACATTAATAACCAATTCATCTTTAATTAGAGTTGATATCCACGAGTAATTATCAATAGCAAAGTTCATATACTTTTCACGAGTAATTCGGTACTCTTGCCTTTTATCATAAGAATCAATTTCTATTTATTTATACTCAGAAATATTTATTCTTCCTTTTGATGATTGATCCTCTACGGTTCTTTATCTGCCATAATCCTCTAATAATGTTTGCCTTGTATCTCTTTATGACAATGCTGCCTTTAGTTAGGAGTCACTCCCTTCCTCTGCATCAGAAGGCAACATACCAATCTTATTGACAAAACACAATGCACTCAGATCTGATATAAGCATTGTCTTCAAAGGATGTTGGAAAGCTAATCGCTGGCTTAGTTTCTAATTGTTATCTCCTTATGCAGTCTTTGTAAGAATATCCGAATAGTTCTTCCCCACTAGTTTTATCACTGCAATTTTCTAGACATTCAGATTCATACTCTTGTGCTGTAGGGGTTAAAGTAATTTCCTTTCATAACCATTTCCATGTGTTGAATCTCAATTCTCCAAGTCTGACATTAGTTCCTCATACAACCTCCACAGCGGGACATGTGCAAGAGTGGAGAAATCTGCTATTAATAAATCCTTCCATATCGGATATGGTATTGTGTTTTAAAATGAAGTGTTGATGTTCAATGCTGGTCTGCTCTGATTTCCAAAAGATTTCTACCTAAATCAATTGCTGCTATGTAATATGTTCGCTGCCTTTCCTCTTAATCAGTCTTCCTTAGAATCGCTGCCCTCTCCCCTTTTTCCATCGTTTCCTATTTATACTCTTCTACTTGCCCATTGGTCGTGACTGCTCAAGATGATTGCTTGTCTTTAGTGGATCGTTGCCTATGCAAATCATTGTACTCCATATTAATCACTATTTAGAATTGCTAACTTTCCCTTGTCTTGCGAACCACAGCCTTTATTGTATCAAGCGCTTAATTCATATGAAGTGCTGCCTTATTCGTAGCCTTAATGACTATGGTTTAAGTTTCTTTATATTCTTAATATAATTTATGACTGTCGTATATATTTATATGAAATTATATATTTATAAGTATTTAATATTTAAATCATTAATACTTATATCAATATTTATTAATGATAGTTATCATATAATAATAATGATATTAACATTTATTTTATATTGATCATTATATTATTATAGTAATAATATAATATTTGTATTGATTATAATATTTATATTATTAATATTTAATATATATATATATAATAATATTTATATTTATATTATTATATTTATTTATATATTGTTTTGATAATATATTTATATTTATATTTATAATGATAATTATATTTGTCATATTTATAAAATAATATATTATATATTATATTCAAGAAATTATTTTATATAATATCATTATTGATATTATATTTATATTGATTATTATATTATTATATAATAATAACATTATATTTTGTATTGATAATTAATAATAATAATGCCATATATTTATTATTTACAATAAGTATATTTTATTTTATGAGAGCAGCTTCATTGCCTTTATCATGATGTTTCAATCTTTAATTTAAACAATGCCTTAACATATGGGGACATGACATACATACATCAGGATTCAGGTTTTCACATCCTTTCCATACAAATTGCCTAGATATCCTACCAATAGAATGGTGTTGCTAGAGGTTTCAAGACAGTTGTTAGAGTTTCATAAGATGCAAAGGGCAAGAAAGAAAGCCGGAGTTCAGTTTCCTCTCCAGCGTGGCAGATATTACTCCTGTCCATCACTTCAAGCAGCTGAGCATTTAGAGGTTGAGCTTCAGGCATATCATCTACATCCTCATGATTCAAGGAGGGAGAATTTCGATCCGCATGGAGCCATTAAGCAGTCATATTCCTCTTACAAACATGTTGTGCAGCTAGAAGATCATTGGGCTAATGCTATTGATGATGATGATGTCAGAATGCAAAAGTGTTCAAGATTAAAATGGGATTTAGTGAGAGCTACTAAGATACTAAGGATTCCTGATCAGTTAGATAATGAAAGAACTCTTTTAGGTAGTGAGTACAATAAGATCCGGAACCTGCCTTATGATATCAACTGGGCTGATAGAGAAAGGGTTCATGATGAAGGATTGATAGAGCCTATCATCACTATCACTGAAGAGCAAATAAAGGAGCAAGTACAAGCATTGTTTGATGAGGGTAAAAAACTCACTTATACTAAAATGGGAGAAGTTGATCATCAGGAACAGCATAGTGCACCTGGTAGAAGTTCACATAGTAAGGACAATGAAAGAGATGCAGGTCAAGCAAAGAAAAGAAAACAACTTGAATCTGCACAAGGAGAATCTAGTAAGAAGAAGAAAAGGATAAGTATTGAAACTGCTTCTTCCAGACAGCCAGGTGATACTCCACTGAATCAAGACATAGTGGTGCATGTTGAGGATGCAGTTCCAGAGACTCCAGTTGAAGAAGTGCCTTCAAATCCACATGATACTGAGATCATTGATGAAGCTAACACCGAAGAAAAGGATGAAGCTGAAGAAGAGTCATTGCCTGTACAAGGAAAGCAAATACAACAGTTACAAGATCTTTCATCATTGCCGGAGTGGCTGCAGGAAAGAATCAGGGAAAATTACGAAGTTGAGAAATGTCCTCCTCTTCCAGTTGATGAGTTACTTCTGGACATGTCTAATGAAAAACCAAAGAAGAAAGCAACTATCCTTTCAAAGATTACTAAAGATGAAACAAGTGTAAGGAAAGTTCATGTAGCAATTCCAAGGCTTGAGAAGAATGTAGAAGATATAACACCTGATGATTATGACATCAATACAATCAATTTGGGTCCATTGACTGGGATGCAAGTAGAAGAAGAACTTCAAGATTCAATTGATAATGCTCGAGCTATCATAAGGCAAGAAACAGAAGGTAGAATTAAAGCTGAGCAAAGGTGTCAAGCCTTAAAGCAGTATATTCAGCACTTGGTTCATCCTATTCGTCAACAGGACAAGGTTTCTACACCTCCATCTCTTCTCCCTCCAAAAACAGTTGTGCATCTTGAGGAGTTGAAGTCTTCATCTCACAGGATGAGGGATTGGATGAAAAGATCAAAGGAAGCTACATATAAACACCTAGAAGATATCATGCAAGTGTATGATAAGATTGCTGATCTTAAAGAAAGGGTACTTGCATTGATGACAGTTTGTGTTGAATTTAAGCCTATCAAGGAACAATACCTGCCGCATTTGAAGAGCTTGATGGAGACACCAGTTGATGAGTTGATACATGCTAAAGTGATTGAAGAAGGTAGGACATATGACTTCTCTTCTTGGTATTATGACTTTCGCATTAAGGGACAGTTGCTAGATAAGATAGAAACAGATATGTCAAGAGTAAGAAGTGTACTTCAAAGGATTCAAGATGGAGTACATGCCTCCTTGATGAAGATATGTAATCCATTTGGAGAGATGACTCTTGATAACATGAAAGAACAAATTCAAGCTTTCTACTTTCAAGAAGATGATGTTTCTGATGAGAAGCTTGATAGTATTTTCTCACTTGCTGTCCACCTTGGCGCCAACAAAGCGAGGATGACTAATTGGGAGAAGACACTTGGCCTCTATTCAAATGATGTACTTGAAGCTGAAGGAACCACTCAAAACGCGCCAAGTGTACCTTTGGATGATGTCAAGCAGATAGTGTCTAGATTCATTGAATGTCAAGCTTCTAGTGATGGATATTCACATGGAGACTCCTCATAGGCTGGTGATGTGTTATCTTTATCTTCTTGGGAAGCGTGCCTTCATTGCCTCTTTCATTTACTAAAGATAGCCTCTTTCATTTAATAAAGATAGGAGTTCGTTATAACTACTTGTGATGTGGCATGATATGGTCCATTGGCTTGGCCGATCGATCTTGACCCTTCATACACTTTGAGGTCTATAAAAGGGCTCTTGTTGCTCTCATTTGTACGATTGAAGACTCTGGAATTGTTGCAAGAGCTCTCTGGAATACTATAAGACTCATTGTTTTGGTGACTATATATGTTTCTAAGTGTTGCATGGTTTGGTGTAATGTCCCCTTTAAGAAGATCCTTATTTTCCACCTTGCACATGAGAATTACTTCTTAAAGGAAACATTAGTAATAGATAAGATCAATAAATCATATTAAAATAATCAAATCAGGGTTGGTAACCACATAAATAGTATCAACATAAATCAATAATTCAATTATGCAATCCTTAAGTGGATTCATACTTAGGGTTGTCTATTATATGTTAATTTTATTTATTTTCAAACCCTAGTGGAGATGGGGTACTATCTCTTGTTAGGTTGCATGAATCATCCTCTACGGGTAGTGCCTTTGTATGATGTAACACATGCCCATTTCACCTTAGGTCTTACTAAGTGCCCTTGTATGATGTAACACATGCCCATTCCACCGCAGGTCTTACTCATTGCCCTTGTATGACATAGCATGGTCCATTCCACCGCAGGTCTTATCCATTGCCTAAGTATGATGTAACATGGTCCATTCCACCGCCAGTCTTATCTACCTTTGAGGTATTAATGCTACTTCTTCCTAACAAGTTTACCTCCAATCTCTCAATGTGTGCTATGCCCTTATATAAATCAAATACAATTACTCTTTATTATATTTATTTATTTTCAATATCAAAATTGTATTTAACTCAGAAATGTTCTCTTAAAAAAAAAAAAAATTCCCTGTTGTTTTTACTATCTTATAACCTTTATTTATTTCCCTTTCAAGGGATATGTTCGAAGAGACACATCTCTTATTATGCTTCGCGTAAAATACATACGTACCTTCTTATAATTTTTATTACTTTAGTAAATTACATATGTACCCTCTTATAATTTTTATTACTTTATATTAATTCCCTTTATGAGTTGTGGTAAAACTAGTTCTAACCATATGTAACTCCGTTATCATAAGAGGATAGGTTAAAAGATGTTTATTTATATTATTTGTATTTATATTATATCATTTATAAATGATATATTATTAATTTTATATTATTTATATTATATCATTTATATCATAATAAATGATATATGATTTATATTATATTATTTATATTGATATTATAATATAAGATAAATATAAGAATATTTGTATTTATATTATTAGATATATTTATAATATATTATTATTTATGTGTTATTTATAAATATAATAATAATATATCTTATTAATTGTTTTAAATAAATATTATTTAAATATATTAAATATATTCAATTTATAATATCATTCATATCTTTGATTTGAATGAATAATACATAATCTATTCAATTATAAATTACTACTATAGGGACATGACATTTGGATTTCTTCAAGCGAGTATTAAGATTAGATTAAGTTTTTTTTAAATTTATGTTAGTTGGTGGAAGGCTTCATTATTGTTTATGGTGAAATTTTTATGTTCACACCATTTGTAGTTTGTGGCTTGCAAATTGTACTGTATGGTTAGTCTGAACGAAATTGGGCTTAAATTGATCTCTATGTTTGATTGAATCCTTCATGAGCATAAGTGATTTAAATATCTTGTAATAATCTTAGAAGATTGCATCAATCTTGTGTAGTTGTCTGACTTGGCGAAGCAAGATTTGGTTTGATTTCACTTGAGCAGTAATTACACCTTACATTTAGGATTAGATTAGTGTTGCTGAACCTTTTCATCTTTTGTTCTTTTTATCGATTTGGTTAGAATTAGGATCCGGTACTTCATTGCCATATCATACGTCGTAGATTGTAGTACTTAGATGGTCCAGTGTCTACCTCTTTCATTGAATCAACAACTTGTTCGAACAATTGCGTAAGTCCCTTTGTGTTTACCAGCAGAATCATACTAAGTCACTGAGTTATCCCTCATAAAATCATAAATAAGGAACCTTGGAGTCATCTTGTTTGATCACTTTGTTCAGCATTCGAGAGGCTTTGCTCAAGAGAGGGTTAGATACTCTAGTGTTTTACTCTATTGTTGACTTGTCTAAAAACAAACATCAACATGACGCATGTCATATTCTGTTGGGGAGGTCGTGGCAGTATGATAGGAGCGTTGTCCATGATGGTCGTGCAAACACATACTCCCTAACAAATGATGGAGTTCATCATAAGCTGAAACCCCTCAAGGAGGTGGAAGAAAAGGTATGTAGTACTACCAGAATTTGTTTGGTAGATGGTAGAAAATTTTTGGAGGGTATGAAGCATGAGCGCCATTGCTTTGCATTGATTCATAAGATTAGTCAAGAAAAATGTGAAAATGTACCAGTAGAAGTCTTAGATATGTTGGAAGAATTTCAGGATATTATCTCTGATAATGTACCGGAAGGTTTACCACCGGTGAGGAAGATAAGTCACCAAATAGATTCGATACCAGGAGCTAGTTTGTCGAATAAGGCAGCCCACAGAATGACTCCTGCTGAGAGTGAAAAGCTGAACAGACAAGTTCAAGAGCTGTTAAGGAAGGGATTGATAAGGGAGAGCCTAAGTCCATGTGCGGTACCTGCAGTACTAGCACCAAAGAAAGATGGAGAATGGAGAATGTGTACAGATTCTCAGGACATCAATAAGATCATGATCAAGTACAGGTTTCCATTGCCAAGAATGGATGACATAATGTATTGTTTGAGTAGAGTCAAGTACTTCACGAAAATTGACCTGAAGAGTGGGTATCACCAGATCCGTATCAGGGAAGGAGATGAATGGAAGACAGCCTTCAAGACAAAGGAGAGTTTGTATGAGTGGTTAGTCATGCCATTTGGGCTAACCAACGCACCGAGTACATTCATGCGGCTCATGAACGAGGTACTGAAAGAACTTTTGGGAAGTTTTGTTATTGTCTATTTAGATGATATTTTGATTTTCAGTAAAACTTGGGATGAGCATCTGATGCATATCAGAAGAGTTTTAGAGAAGCTGAGGGAGGAGAAGTTGCTAATTAATCTGAAGAAATGTAGTTTTGCAAAGGAGTTGGTATTCCTGAGATTTGTTGTCTCAGAAGAAGGTCTTAAGATGGACCTAGAGAAGGTGAGAGCTATCATTGAATGGCCTACACCAAGGAGTGCTTCCGAGGTTAGATCTTTTCATGGTTTGACAAGTTTTTTATAGAAAGTTTATCAGGAATTTTAGTAGCATTTCTGCACCCCTAACTGAGACAATGAGAGGGGATAGAAAAGAGTTTAAATGGACTAAAGGAGCAGACAAAAGTTTTGACACATTGAAGCAGAAAGTTACAGAGCAACCTGTTTTGGCACTTCCATATTTCAATAAGGTATTTCAGGTAGATTGTGATGCTAGTGGCAGTGCTATAGGAGTTGTTTTGAGTCAAGAAGGTAAGCCCATTGCCTATTTTAGTGAGAAGCTTAACGATGCCAAGAAAAAGTATTCTGTTTATGTAATGTCCCCATTTTCATGAGCATCAATTCGCACAGGGTTTAGCCTATTCCTGGCTCTCGTAGGCTAATACAGTTTTATTAAAGAGTCTTCTTAGCAGTTACCCGATTAGCAGTTGGCTTTCTTTCATGGATTTGGTGATTCTATGGAGGTTCTACTATGTTATTACAAATGTTTCTAATTTGGGAAACCTCATGTTATGTTTTGACATTATGTTTTGCACTTTATATATTTTAATGTTATATTATAATATTATAATATTATAATAAAGTGCAAATATAAAATATATCTTTTATCCCACATTGACAAGAAAGTGTGTGAGCTTCCCCAAGAAAAGAATAAAAGGATCTTATGGGTTCATTCTTGGACATGAAGAATTGGATATTTGACTTAAGTTTGTTGGTGGTGAGTCCAGCTAGGGTTATGCCATTTTCTAGCCATTGTGAACGAATACTCCCAATTGGTTATGCAATTTTGAGGTCGTGAAATATCAGCTGAATTATTGCTTCATTGTGGGCTTCACTTTAGGGGTCCAATCTGTGCTACATTGGAGGATTTACATATTTTTAATTAGAGTTTATTTTCAGTCATTGGAAGGGTTTTCTGAGGTCTGCAATTTTACATCAGTCTGTTGTTATGGGGTTTGAACAGCCTATGTGAGACATGGATATTTGCTCATTGTGCACTGCTGACGCATCAAATCGTTCTGGGTATTTGAGCAATCAATTCCTTTTTGCCAAGACAATCATTTCAAGGGCAAATTGGAGGAGGTTCAAGGCTGCAATTAATTAATTTTGAGGACTGATATACTACAGCAAGGGTGCCATTGGCAAGACATTTGTGTTTATATCTCATCATTGAAACATCCTATGGTTCTGGGTATTGTTGCATTTTGATCCTTTGGTCCTACCGATCATTTCAGGTGCCAAGAAGTGGAGTTTAATTGCTGCATTTATTTATCTAGAATATTGCCAGGCAAGGGTAGAGGTGACTTCACACATAGAGGGGCTATTTCACCATTTTTAGTGGGGTTTCATCATCAACAAGTGTTGCTTCAATATCTCAAGCATATCGACTATGTGTATCAGGTTCCTTAATGTTTTGTTAGAGTATTTGCATTGTTAAGTTAATTTGCATTAGGTGTTGTTGTAGATGAACATTTATATCAGATTGGCATTGTATTGGGATTTCATTGTAAGTCAAGAGTATTGGCTAGTTATATCAGCATTGTACTAGAGATGCATTCAATTAAGAAGGGGAGATTTGAATGCCAATTATTTGATGTAATGCTTATATTGATCGAGCTCTAGATTATAATATGAGTATGCATGCCAAATGTTTGTGAAAATGCCTATTGGCTGAAGGTGGTTGTTTGTAACTTTGTATAGTGATTTGCATATTTCATCAAAAGCCTTTGCTTGCCAAGTGTTTGCATAAATGCCTAGTGGTTGTGTGTGTATATTGGCTATATTGGGATGAATGGAAAGTGTTTGTCTTAATGTCAACTAGTTGTACTAGTTAAATACAGTCACTTATATGTATGCCAAAGGTCTAAAATAGCTAGTATATCATTTCTATAACAACCTTGCATTGTTAGAAGCATTCCATAACATCATTAGCAACCTATGAACTCAAAGAAGACAATCAGAAAATTCATAACAACAGGTTCAGACTTTGTATGCCAAGTGTTTGACAATATTCCTTGAGCTTTATATTAGCATATTGAGTTCAAAAGTGGCAAGGGATATTACAATTTATGATCAGGAATTTTATGCAATAGTTCAGGCTTTGAAGAAATGGAGACATTATTTGTTGCCAAAAGAGTTTATTTTATATACTGATCATCAGGCTTTGCAGTATCTTAATAGTCAAGGGAAGTTGAACCAAAGGCACTTAAAATGGGTTGAGTTTTTGCAGAGCTATACTTTTGTTTTGAAGCACAGGAGTGGGAAGTCCAACAGAGTTGCAGATGCCTTGAGCAGAAGGCAAAATTTGTTGACAAAAATGAAGATAGAGGTTGTTGGGTTTGATAAGTTCAAAAGTTTGTATCCTGAAGATCCAGATTTTGCAGAGGCTTGGAAAGCTTGTCTGGAACCTATTACTTTGGACATGACAAAATGGTTGGATTTCATAATCCAAGATGGCATGTTGTTTAAAGGAAGTCAGTTGTGCATTCCAAGGAGTTCCATGAGAGAGAACCTGATTAAGGAGAAGCATAGTGGAGGATTGGTTGGACACTTTGGTCGAGATAAGACCATTGCTGTTGTTGGTGAAAATTATTATTGCCACAGTTGCAGCAAGATGTGAGGAAATTTGTGCAGAGTTGCATAGTATGTCAGATGGCGAAAGGAGCAAGTCAGAATACAGGTCTATATCAGCCACTACCTATACCAGAGAAGCCATGGGATGATATTAGTATGGATTTTGTTCTTGGTTTACCAAGGACACAGAGAGGACATGATTCCATTTTTGTGGTGGTGGACAGATTCTCAAAGATGGCACATTTTATTCCTTGCAAGAAGACTAATGATGCCATTCATATTGCAGAGTTATTTTTCAAGGAGGTGGTGAAACTACATGGTCTACCTAAGAGCATAGTTTCAGATCGAGATACCAAGTTTGTTGGCTATTTCTGGAGGACATTATAGAAGAAGTTGAAGACAAATTTGAAGTTCAATTCTGCACACCATCCACAAACTGATGGACAAACCGAAGTGGTGAATAGGAGTTTGGGTAACCTGCTACGATGCTTAGTAGGAGATAAGCCCAAGGGATGGGATTTGATTTTACCACAGGCAAAATTTGCTTACAACAATTATGTCAATAGGAGTACTGGTAAATCACCATTCCAGATTGTATATGGGAATAGTCCAAGAAATGCTTCTGAATTAAGAAAGTTGGACAAAGGAGACAGAACAAGTGCCGAGGCTGAAGACTTTGCAGAACACATGAAGAATTTGCATGAAGAGGTGAAAAAGCACATCAATAAGATGAATATTCAGTACAAGGCTAAGGCGGATCAGAAGAGGAGATATAAGGAATTTCAGGTAGGAGATGAAGTCATGGTTCACTTGAGAAAAGAAAGGTTCCCAATTGGAACATACAATAAGCTAAAAATGAAGAAATTTGGACCATGTAGAATTTTGAAGAAACATGATTCAAGAAATGCATATGCGGTAGAGCTGCCGAGTGGGATCAACATTTCCCCTATTTTCAACATTGTTGATTTATCAAAATATCATGAAAGTGGAACAGAGGATGGACCAACAAAAGAACAGTGGAGTATTCTGGCATCTACTTCAACAGAGGAGATAGAAGAGATCTTGGATAGTCATGTGGGAAGAAGTACTCAGAACAGACAATATGAAGAATACCTGGTGAAATGGAAAGGAAGGTCTGTTGAAGATTCTTCTTGGTTGTCTAAGGCAAAGGTTGACCGTTTGGGTTTTCTTCACACAAACACTTGAGACATGACAAGGTCACTTCTTAGATTACCCTGGGTGTCTAATGCAAAGCATCCAGTGGTGTAAGGGCAATCTTCATCACCCAAAAAAAGATGTGTTTCAAAATTGTTGATGTTCTTTCCATTTCTTTTCAAAATTTGTGGTTCTGGTTCCATAACCGCTTGAATTATGATATAGAACTTTCAGTTTTTCCAAACTGCTAAAAATAGCAACCTGCTATTTTTAGAAAGTTTGCATTTCAGCACGGAATGAAGTGAAAATTTACAGGAAGCTTCATAACTGAAAAATAAGACCTTTGGCAAAGGAATCACGCAAAGATCATTTGCGAGCTGAAATATATTAAAGTTTTCATTTCCCGAAAAATGCCTGAAAATTATTCAAACTCCGGTTTGAGGCACTAAACGGCCCCATACGGGCCCGAAAATGGTTAGAACTAGCAGAGCCAGTTCTTAGTGCGCATAGTACTCCGCGAGCTTTCCAACACATAAAACAGTTCGTCAATCGGACACTCGGATCAAAAGTTATGGCTCCCGGAAGTTGACCTATTTTTGGAGGGAGATGCAAATTTTGAAATTAGGTTGTTGGCCGCCAAAAAGGCTATTAATAACCATTTTTGGAAACCCTGGGCAATAGTAGAGTTAAAGGGGGAAGTGTAGAGTCAAGAATAGGCGAGAAAATAAAAACCCTAGCTGATTTGGGGTTACAAAATGCAGAAGATTCTAGAGCCTGGTAATGTGTAGTTGTAGTGTGTTGCAGCCTGTGGAGGATTGATTCCTCTAATTGTATTTGAGCTTCTGTAATGTAATAAGTTGTCCAAATCAATAAAGAAAGTTTTATTTTCTATGTGCAATTCCTGTGGTTGTGTGTTTTATGATTTACTCCCTTCATCACCTTTGAGAACGAAAACTCTCATTGGTTGTGCAATTTTGAGGCTGTGAAACTATCAGCTAAGATTATTGCCAAAGTGTGGGCTTCATCCAGAGGTCCAAACTGTACTTAAATTAGAGAAGAAATACAAAGAATACAAGGGTTTGATGCATATCTACTTGCAAATTATAAGGGTATTGAGGGTTCATTGTGGAATATATTTATTGCTGGCTGCTACAGTACCCGCTACAGTAACCAGCCATGGAGTTCTCGGATTTTCATTGTTGGAGGCTTATCTAGACACCCTTTCATTCTGGGTATTTGAGGGATCAATTCTTCTTGTGAAGACAATCATTTCTATACCAGTTTGGAGGTGTTTCAAGGCTGCAATTAATTAATTCTGAGGACTGATATACTACAGCAAGGGCGCCATTAGCAAGACATTTTTGTTCATATCTCATCATTGAAGCATCCTATGGTGCTGGGCATTGTTGCATTTTGATCCTTTGATCGTACCGATCATTTCAGGTGCCATAAAATGGAGTCTTATTGTTGCATTTATTTATTTAAAATATTGCCAGGCAAGGGTAGGTGCGACTTCAACAAGGCGGGGCGATTTCATGCTTGGAGGTCCTCAAAAATCCTAATAAAAATTGGGAAGCATTGTCACACCATTTGCTATTCATTCCTTGCTTCAATATCAAGTTCCTCATGTTATTTGCTTCATATATATGCATATAAAATAATGTTAATGGCTGCCATTTGTACTCAGATTTTAGGAGTTGCATAAAATTGTAAAGCCAAGAGTCTTGGCCATTCATATCAGCATTGTATTAGACAATATATCTCAATAAAGGAGTGATAAGTTGCAAGCCATATATTTAATGTAATGTGCATATTTATATCCTTCATGATTAGCATAATAGTATGCATGCCAAGTATTTGACAAAATGCCAATTGGCTGTAGGTACACATTTTTTATATAAAATTCATATATATGCATTTGAAAAGCCAAAAGAGAATTGCATATGCATTTAGTTCTTTGCTTAGACATAGTAGTAATCAATTGCAAGCTTTTAGATTACCTTTGACATCATTTCAAGCAAGCATAATCAGACTGAAACTCAGAAACAGCAAGCATAGAGATTGTATGCGAAGTGTTTCACAATATTCCTTGAGCCTCCAATCAGCGAATTTGCATTAGCACTAGCAAGGGATATTACAAACTTCGATTGCTTGTTGCATAATACATGTCTATGTTCTATGTATGAGTTATCAGAAAATCGTCATTGAAATACCTTAGAAGATTGCATCATCTTTGTGTAGTTGTCTCATGGCGAAGCAAAGCATGGTTGTGGTTTCACTAAGTCAATAGCAATTCTTACATTAGAGTAGATTCCTAAACCCTTTCCCCTTTTGCCTTTTCTCTTAAATTGTTTGAGAGGTTCCATTCATTCACAAGTCCAAGAGTAAGGAGTGAATTCAATGTGCATGAAGGAGTAATTTAGCATAAGTCTCTTTGTGATTACCTGCAAGATCACATCATTTCACTGAGTCTATCCCTGTGCACGTCAAGACCTGACATTCAAGGAACCTTGGAGTAGTCTCACTCGGTCACATACTTCAGCGTTTGAGATGCTTTGTTCAAGAGAGGATAGAGCACTTAGTGTTTTATTCTAAATGTTGCTACTGTCATAAAACACGCATCAACAGGTACTACCATCCAGTATTTACAAGAAATTATCAAATGCATTACAATACATATTACATAATGAACAACTGCTAATAGATATATTGAAAATTTGGATTCAACTAACATAACAACTTGCCCAAACTTCTCCAAGTGTCTTTGTAATGTCCCAAACTAGAATATTTGATAATCTTGATAATAACCAAGTATTCATGCACAAATTCTAACACTTTTTGATCACTGAGATCCTAAAATGGGCAAAGTGAAAGCATACGATGACTAGAATATTGTCAATATCAACTCTATTATGCTCTCTAGTGGCAAGCCGCACAACCAAATGTAACTACATAATCTGAAATAACTCGTTCTAATGGCAAGCCTTCCAAAACAATTATAAAATATTATTAACTACCAAAAATCAATTATATTTTCTAGCAGAGACCCGCACAAAATATTAAACCTCTTAATATCAGAAATCCTTCAATATTCAGATAATCATTAACTAAAAATCAGTATAATGTACTGCTGCAATATTAATCACAACTATTTCCCAAGGCCGAATATTTCAAAATATAATTAAAGATTGAATTCCTCTCACTAATATTGTTTGCAGCTATACAACTACTGGAAATCAAACAAACAGCAGCCAAAGCAGCACACCCATAATGGTGAGACCTCCCATAGAATGATACGGCAGCCAATATACATTCTACCCATTATAAAATATGGGGCCACAACTTCAAGGCATTATTGGACCACACTCAAACATCAAGCTATTGATTAACATATGCAATTCCTCCTTTGGATTATACGGCAGCCTAAAAATCATAAGATTATTTCCATAGTGTACGGCAAACCTTTATAGAATGTCATGACCCAACAATTGGTCGGTACAATTTTCACAAAGTAGTCTTTGTCATGCACAGAAAACAAATACAACAGTTGTGATCCCTTTAGGACATGGTACAGCTGCCTTTTAATATATCTAATAAGTACGGGTAGTCTACAAATGTTGTACAACATTTTATGTACTCTTCAACATGGTATGGTAGATCCATAAACATCAATATAAAGACTTGATAATAAAAATTAATAACGAAAGCATTCCATCACATATATCTAATATAATATAAAATCCTCCACAAAAAACACTTTAACAGCAAATAACATGAATTAACACTGAAAACCCTTCACAATTAATATGGAATACAATACTAAAAACTCAAATCCCAATACTCTGAAATCTTCAATATTTTCCTAGAATATTAATTTTTCTGCTCAAATGTAATCCCTAGATGAAATCGCCTCAAGCAAATCCAAGGGTTTTCATCTCCAAACTCCACTAGAAATCTAAATGGTTTTCATTCTCCAAATCTATAGCCAAAGGGTTTTCGTCCTCATGCGATGAACAATGCTTAATCTTCAAGAAAATGATTTGTTTGCAAATGACAATGGATGATTCTTCTTCTATGCTCAACTCCTCCTTTTATGACTCTTTGAGAGAAAATAACTGAATATTATATTCTTTTTCCTTTTCCCTCCAAAACTTTATTTTGAGAAGTATTTAGAAAGGTCTTTTATTAAAACATTATTTTTGGCCCTTTGTCCTAGTGACACTTTATTGACCCCCTTTTAAAAATAACTTAAGTTGTCCTTTTATAAAGTTATTATTATAAAGTAACTAGGACAAACTTAAGTTTTTTTTTAAATTATTTCCCTTACCTTAAGCTTTAGCCTACAGGAAATAAAATAATAGGCTAAGAAACTCCTAATTATCTAGGCCTAAAAGAGGGGACATGACCCTCCGCCCTTCCCAAAAATTGTTTGTCCTCAAGCAATGTTGATTCAACTCTCCAACTCCTCCTGACTAAACCACTCTAAAAATATCGAGATCCCAAATCATCCCTGGGAATGTTATGAATCCTTCATGTGATGCAATGAGTTTCTTTGATTGCATAACTATCACTAAGCTCTTCTTATGTGGTTCCTTTGCAACTTTGCCTTTCTTGCTTTCAAATTGCTTTGCTTGTCGATCCATAGTCCCTTGTGTTGATATTTGTTTTTCGACAAGTCAACAATAGAGTGAAATACTAGAGTATCTGACTCTCTCTTGAGCAAAGCCTCTCGAATGCTGAACGAAGTGATCAAACAAGATGACTCCAAGGTTCCTTTCTTATGATTTTGTAAGAGATAGCTCAGTGACTTAGTATGATTATGCTGGTAAACACAAAGGGACTTACGCAATTGTTTGACAAGTTGTTGATTCAAATGAAAGAGAAGGTAAACACTGGAATATCTAAGTACTACAACTTATGACGTATGATATTGCGATGATGTTCTTTATCCTAATCCTAACCAAACTGATAAAAAGAACAAAAGATGAAAGGTTCAGTAACACTAATCTAATCCTAGATGCAAGGATAATTATTGCTTAAGTGAAATCAAACCAATTCTTGCTTCGCCAAAACAGACAACTACACAAGATTGATGCAATCTTCTAAGGTTGTACAAGATATTTAAATCACTTATGCTCATGAAAGATTCAACAAACATAGGGATCAAATTGAAGTTCAATTTTGTTCAAACTAACCATGTACTGCAATTTGCAAGCCACAAACTACAAATGGTATGAACATAGAGATTTCACGACAAACAATAATAGAGCCTTCCACCAACTAACATAAGCTTAAAGGAAACTTAATCTAACTTATTATTCGCTTGAAGAAATCCAAACCATGCAACACTTAGAAACATATATAGAGTCACCAAAACAATGAGTCTTATATTATCTCAGAGAGCTCTTGCAACAATTCCAGAGTCTTCAATCGTACAAATGAGAGCAACAAGAGCCCTTTTATAGACCTCAAAATGAAAGAAGGGTCAAGATCGATCGGCCAAGCCAGCGGACCAGATCATGCCACATCACAAGTAGTTATAACAAACTCCTATTTTATTAAATGAAAGAGGCTATCTTTAGTAAATGAAGGAGGCAATGAAGGCACACCTTCCCAAGAAGATAAGGATGACACGTCATCAGCCTATGAGGAGTCTCCATGTAAATATCCATCACTAGAAGCTTGACATTCAATGAATCTGGACACTATCTGCTTAACATCATCCAAAGGTACACTTGGCGCATTCTGAATGGTTCCTTCAGCTTCAAGTACATCATCTGAATAAAGGCCAAGTGTCTTCTCCCAATCGGTCATCCTCGCTTTGTTGGCGCCAAGGTGGACAGCAAGTGAGAAAATACTATCAAGCTTCTCATCTGACACATCATCTTCTTGGAAATAGAAAGCTTGAATTTGTTCTTTTATATTATCAAGAGTCATCTCTCCGAATGGATTACATATTTTCATTAAGGAAGCATGTACTCCATCTTGAATTCTTTGAAGTACACTTCTTACTCTTGACATATCTATTTCTATCTTATCCAGCAACTATCCTTTGATGCGAAAGCCATAATACCAAGAAGAGAAGTCATATGTCTTACTTTCCTCAATCACTTCAGCATGTATTAATTCATCAACTGAAGTCTCCATCAAGCTCTTTAAGTGTGGAATGTATTGTTCCTTGATGTCTTTGAATTCAGCACAAACTGTCATCAATGCAAGTACCCTTTCTTTGAGGTCAGCAATCTTATCACATACTTGCATGATATCTTCCAAGTGTTTGTATGTAGCTTCCTTTGATCTTTTAATCCAATCCCTCATTCTGTGAGATAAAGACTTCAACTCCTCTATGTGTTCAATAGTTTCAAGAGGAAGAAGAGATGGAGGTGTAGAAACCTTGTCCTGTTGACGAATAGGATGAACCAAGTGCTGAATATACTGCTCTAAGGCTTGGCACCTTTGCTCAGCTTTGATTCTACCTTCTGTCTCCTGTCTTATACTAGCTCGAGCATTATCAATTGAATCTTGAAGCTCTTCTTCTACTTGCATTCTAGTCAACGGACCCAAATTAATTGTATTGATGTCATAATCATCAGGTGTTACATCTTCTACATTCTTCTCAAGCCTTGGAACTGCTACATGAACTTTCCTTATACCTGTTTCATCTTTAGTGATCTTTGAAAGGATAGTGGCCTTCTTCTTCGGTTTCTCATTAGATATGTCCAGAAGTAACTCATCAACTAGAAGAGGACATTTCTCAACTTAATAATTTCCCCTGATTCTTTCCTGTAGCCACTCCGGCAGTGATGAAAGAACTTGTACCAGTTGTAATTGATTTCCTTGTGTAGGCAATGACTCTTCTTCAGCTTCATCCTTGTCTTCGATGTTAGCTTCATCAATGATCTCAGTGTCATGCGGACTCGAAGGCACTTCTTCAGCTAGAGTTTCTGGAACTGCATTCTCAACATGTACCATTATGTCTTGATTTAGTGGAATATCACCTCGCTGTCTGGAAGAAGCAGTTTCAATACTTATCCTTTTCTTCTTCTTAATGGATTCTCCTTGTGTAGATTCAAGTTGTTTTCTTTTCTTTGCTTGACTTAAATCTCTTTCATTGTCCTTGCTATGTGAACTCCTACCAGGTGCACTATGCTATTCCTAATGATCAACTTCTCCCATTTTAGTATAGGTGTGTTTCTTTCCCTCATCAAGCAAGGCTTGTATTTGTTCATTTATCTGTTCTTCAGTAATAGCAATGATAGGCTTTATCAACCCTTCATCATCAACCTTTTCTCTATCAGCCCAGTTGACATCATAAGGCAAGTTCCGGATCTTATTGTACTCGTCACCTAGAAGAGTTCTATCACCATTCAACTGATCAAGAATCCTCAATATCTTAGTATTCCTAACTAAATCCCATTTAAGCCTTGAACACTTTTGCATCCTATATCATCATCGTCAATAGCATTAGCCCAGTGATCTTCCAGCTGCTCAACATGTTTGTAAGAGGAATATGACTGCTTAATGGCACCATGTGGATCAAAGTTTTCCCTCCTTGAATCATGCAGATGTAGATGATACACTTGAAGCTCAACTTCTGAATGCTCAGCTGCTTGAAGTGATGGACAGGAGTAAAATTTGCCTAGCTGGAGAGGAAACTGAACTCCGGCTTTTTTTCTTGCCCTCTGCATCTTATGAAACTCTAACAACTGTCTTGAAACCTCTAGCAAGACCATCCTATTGGTAGGATATCTAGGTAATTTGTATGGAAATCATGTAAAACCCTGAATCCTGATATATGTGAACTTGTCATACTGAATGTAGTATCTTCCATACTGCTTGATGAAGTTTCTAGCCGCACCTGTTAGTCTTCTATGCATTTCTCCTCTCAATTTTCTCACTATGAACATGGCGAAGGCGTCATTGAACCTCTTGTAATGATTGATGTTCTTAAGGTGGAGCTGAGGGTAACACTGATGTGCAAGAATCTGTCTAGGCTTTGCACCTACTTCTCCTTTAGCTGTTAGTCCCTTATAAACGACATTTCTTGCTAGGATGTAAACAAGATATGAAGTCATGAAGAAGGGCTTTGTTTCATCAAACCTCTCAAACTGCTCATCAAGACAATGGCTTATAAGGCCAACCCAATCAACCATCTTATTCTTTGTAAACACATGATCAAAATAGGTATTCATCCATCCTTCGAAAGTAGATGATTAAGGCCGACCTGTTACTCGATTCAAGAACATGATGAAGTAACTTATCTCTTGTTTGAAGTCTGCCTTATGATACTTGGGATCTTCAGAGTTGTATATCTTAATTGATGAATCAGTCATCCATTTCTTCCTTACTTCTTGCATGTAATGCTTGGAGTCACCTTCAAAAACACTTTGAGCAGTTGTAGGACAGATAAAGACTCCCCTTCGCCTTGGGATGTTGAAGATCTCCTGGATGGCTTCCCTCTGCAGATAGGCAAGAACAATCCCGTCTTTGGCTATAATATGTCTCTTCTGTTTATCATAATGCTGAACACATTCCAATACTAACTCCGCACTAGGCGAGGTAGGTCGGAAGCATGCTGCTTGAATAATCCCGCTCTTCGCGATAGCTTTGATGTATTCATTCCTTGTGATGGCGAGCAAGAGATCTTTCACTTCATCCAGGTTGATGTGTCCCATGTTAGTGTCTCCCACGTTCTTCCACTGCGTTTCAAGTTTGGAATCAGGTATGTTAGACTTGGCATCCATCTTGATCATCACTTGACTTTCCTTAGCTGTCATACCCATCTACCTACAAGCAAGGCTTGAATAAGTAACTTGAAATAATATACTTGCCTTGATAAACCTGATTTTATCTACAAAATTAAAATAAAGCTATGAAATTCTGCAAAATTGAATAGATTAAAAAGGCAATTTCTATGAAGTAAAGTTGATTTAGAACATACCTTGTTTCAATTTTCTGGCCTAGAAAATGCAGATTTCTGTACTTTATGATAAAAATCAGTACAAAATGACCAAAATCAGAAGTAAAATATATGAAATCAGTCCTCTAAAATACTGATCTGCCCTTCAAACCTGCTTCTCCCTTAAAAAATTTCGCTGCTCCTATAAAATTCGCTGCCCCTTGAAGAATTTGCTGCTCCTTGAAATGTAGATGTGAATAATGAGAAATGAAGAGGGGGGGCACTCTTCATATATAGCTAATTCGCCAATATTAAATGCTGGTCGGCCAGCTAGGAGGTCGGCATTTAATGCATTTAATAAAGTTATTTTAAAATTTGAAATCCTTTAGGCGCCAAAATCTCCTCTTAGAGCATTCACTTGCTAGGCGCCAAAGGTAATAAGTCATATGGAGGGCGCCCAAGGATAAAGATTTAGGTGTATGTGGCTCCCAAACTCATTGTTTAACCCCTTATTCTTAAGGCGCTCAAATGGTGATCCTTTACATTGCTCAAGGCTAGGCGGACTTCAAAGTTAAGGTGGTGTTCATTGGAGCGCCTTGATGCTTCTTACTTCATTCTCCTTCCACTGTGCATTTAACTTCTCAATCACTTCGGAGATCCCTCTAGGCGCTTCCTAAGGTATACTTAACTCCTTGAAAACTCATAGTGACTTTTATCTCCTTATACTCTTAGGCGCTAATGATGATGTCTCTAGAAAGCTTCCTTCCTCAAGGCGCACTTAGTGATGGTCTTGGCATGAATGCCCTCTTTTAGTATTAAGCGCTTAAATTCACCTCTCAGAGCAATCTACCTCCTAGGCGCTCAACATTGAGGAGCGCTAAAGTATCATTCCTTCAATCAATCTAGTTTCCATGTTCCCCTGTGTGATGTTCCAAGTAGGAGATAACGCCTAGGGTCTTTATCTTATTTTCGAAATTCTAATGATTCCAAACACTTACCAATAGTTTCAAAAGATCCTATTCTCCCTTAGGCGCTCAATCCTCTTCAAGGCGCTCATCAAGGTATAAAACAACACACAAAGGCGCCAAAATTACTCCTCTCAACCTCAGAGCGCTAGATCATATCTAAATTTACATAAGGGTGCCAAATCAAATGATCACTCAAGGGCAAGTGCACTCAAAAGGTCATCTATCTTCAAACTCAACTTCCATTCCTCTAGGCGCTTCCTTGGGTAAGTTTGGACGCTCCCTTCATGCTTGTTGTTCAAGTGACTTTAACTCATTATAGAGACTTCCTCATCTAGGCGCAAATCATGATAGTTCCAAACACTTAGCTTTCAAGGTGCCAGAAGATGATTGTAGAGGTGTGAAATTGCGCCTTGGTTCAAATAAGCGTTTACTTCATCATTGATGGATTTAAGTCATTGTATATGCTCACGAAGACTTACCTCACTCAATACTCCCCAAACTTATGGATCTAAACATGCTTTTTCTCAGGCGCTAAACTGGAGTTGTCTAGATGCACAAGTGCGCCTCCCTCAATGAAGTTCATTTTGTTAACTTAGTTCATCCTAGTGACTCAAGGGGTTATTATATTCCTTAGGCGCAATCTTTCATAGACTAAAACATTCACTCCATGTTAAGGTGCTCACAGGAGGCTCTGGAGATGGAAAATGGCGCCTTAACTCACTTGTGTAAATTTTGGACTTTAGGCAATTGCAAGGTGTCTTGGAAAGCTCAATTCTTCAAGGCACCCATTTTGTTCACCACTCGTAGCATCACTTGTTCAAGGCGCATGTTTGGGATTCTCCGGATGATGAAATGCTCCTTGACTCCCTAGGCAATTAGACTCCAACTCTAGGCGCAAAATAATGATGATTTGAGCTACAATAAGCATCTAAAAAATCCAAGGTATTTTTTGAGGCTTCCACTCCAAATTCCACCTAAGCGCTCACCTAGGGTGAAATGATTATCAAAATGCGCCTTAATCATTCTTGCCTCTAGGCGCCCACTATCAGGATTAGGTCATCAAGGAGCACTAAAACTCAAACACCACTGACCTCATCATGCAACAACCCCAAGACATCATCTAAGCTTAGTCAAACACACTGGAGTTGAAAAAAAATCAGGGGGTTCCCATTTGTAATGGGGCGATGTGTGATTTGCTCACAACACCTTGCAAAGCTTTTTTAGTCATGTCCAATTCTGTTGATTACTCTATTCCTGCAACTTCTAACTGTCCCAAGGGTTGTCCTTTGTTTAAAACAATCTCACCATTCAACTTCCACTGTGCCACTCTAATATGAACTAGAATCTCCAAATGAACATGACAATTATTTCCTTAGGTAGCAGCTGACATTCATCTGTTTGCAAGTTCCTTAGCTTTGTGTACTCTTTTGTCTAATGCATAGTACTCCTCTAAAGAGAGTGTCACCCCAGCTAAGTTACTTGTCTTTGAAGCTCCTCCTACAAAATTGCTTTCATTTAAAACTTGATTGCATTAAGATCTATTACCTTTTTAAGTCTTGGCTATTTCTACTCTAGTAGTAGCTTGTTGTAAGGCCTTAGGAAATTTTGTCATGGTTTCCTTGGCTCGCCTTTCCCCTGCTTGAACCAAATCAAATTCCTCTTTAAGCCTTTCAAGTTCATCAGTTGTTTGTTTTATTTCCTTAGCCCTTGCTTCAGTCTCTTGCTCCCCAAAAATTGTTGCAGTAAATTGTTGTTCTTCTGCCTCCTAAAGTGCAATATGGGCCATTTCTAAAGAGTCCTTGGTTAAACTAAGCTTAAAGGTGAGTTCATCAACCTTTTCCTTCATTTCCTTTGTGCATAAAAGGCCTCTTCTACAAATCTAATGGCAATATCCCTATCTCTTATCAAATGCAGATATTTTGATTTCAATGTTTTTAATGCCTTCTTCATTGCTTTCAAATCTGCATGAGTGGCTATATGCCTAGTCTTGGCAATACTTAACTCATCTGTTATGTCTTTCTTCTTCTACTCGGTCTATGCTCTTTTCAAACTTAGAGATAGCTCTTCAATGAGCCTTTTCATGCTATCCAGCTCCATTAGGACTTGCGCCTCTTTCTTTTCTTCAATTCATGCAGCTCTTCTGGCCTCCCCTTAATCCCCATAAAATGACTTTTCTTTGGTTTCTCTAGGCTGCAAACATTAACATCTTCGCATTAAAATGTCTTTGAAGTATGTCCATAAATGGAAAAAAAGATACTTGTGGGTGCAACATGATCTTCAAGGATATTCTTCCCTTTGTAAGGGTGATCCGCATATCCTAGCTGATGAAACTCTGGTACTACAATTTTCTCATCAACCATTTCTTTATGGGCGGGTATTGTTGCAATCCCATATGCTCCATTAAAGTTTGCTATGAAACATGTGCTCCTTCAAGGTGTTTGTATTGCACGTTATCCTACAATGGTTACTTCTCTCGCAACTAGTAGAAGGAACAAGATACGTACATTCTTGTGCAACATGTCCTTCCTTCTTGCAATTGGAACAAAAGATGGATTGTTTACCTTTGGCATACGTTTCTTGATTTCCCACATGTTAGGTCACCTCCTTCTTAGGCCCGGTTAGTGGTGAAGTAGATGGAGTGTAATCTCCCTATTTCTTCTTTGCATATTTTTCTCCTCCCTTATCTAAAGGTGTATTTGTCTTTGAAGGCTCTTCTTCGTCCTCTTGAGGTAGAATCTTGCTCTCCTCTACTAAATTTGATTGTTACTCATGCTTTGGAGACAACCTACAATCATGCTGAGACTTCACAAAAATAATGAAGAGGAGATTTTACCTTCCTTGGATTGTCTTTGGTTTGTGCATGGTGTAGACTCCTTTGAGCATTCACCAATCTCCATGCTCCTATATCCAAGGCCCTCATGTTGAGGTCTTTCCTCAACCATGGTGGGCTTGACCATTCCTTGATCTTCCCTACCAAGTTCTCTTCCATCATAGCCCATCCATGTTAGCATCTTGGAGCCTATACCCTTGGTATGATTTTCAAACTTGCCAATGGCTTTATCAAATTTAGCATTTCAAACGAAAAGATGCTCATGGGTGCCCTCTTCGTATCTCTAATTTGCTGTTAATTCTTCTAGAGTAGAGGCTGGTCGACTTTCCTTTGTAGAACCCCTTCTCTTCACTTCTCCACCATGTTGGAACTTTAATTGTAATTCATCTTTTACCATCAACTCTTGTTGGAATTGCTCCAGGATTCCAATGAAAAATTCTTCTTTGTTCTCCCTACTAGCTTGTAATTCCTCAATTCTTTCTTCCAGGTGAAGCACTTCCTCTTAAAGAATCCTATTCTCTACCGGCACTTGCTCATGAGATGGTTGGAGAACCCCTTCTCTTCACTTCTCCACCATGTTGGAACTTTAATTGTAATTCATCTTTTACCATCAACTCTTGTTGGAATTGCTCAAGGATTCCAATGAAAAATTCTTCTTTGTTCTCCCTACTAGCTTGTAATTCCTCAATTCTTTCTTCCAGGTGAAGCACTTCCTCTTAAAGAATCCTATTCTCTACCGGCACTTGCTCATGAGATGGTTGGAGAACCTCAAGCTTCTTCTTTAGCATCTTTGTCATGGCTGAACAACGCAACTAACAATTCCTGAAACACCTTGTCAAAGATCTGGAAATAGGGTGATACACACATATCTCCTATGTGTCACCAAAAACTCCTCCAAGCCTCAAGGAACTTGCTGTACTGATACCAATTAATCCATAATTAACTACAAGATTATGCTTATGTAAAATAACAGTCAAAAATAATTTTAAACCATGTTATGTTGTTTGAATTTCCATCCAAATGATGGTGGGATTCCTTCAAATTAGAGTAATACTTTATAAACGATAGAGACATTGATTTATCCTAGAAACCTCAAGGCGAGGAAAACCAGTTGAAAGTAGCAAATGCACATCTTCCAAGCTTCCTTTGAATATTGAAACAATTACAAGTGCTCGAGCCTCATTCTATGTGTTTGCTTTCTTCCTAGTGCTCTCTGGCATTGAATCTGCCTGGAACTTCTTCATTCTTTGTGCTGCACTCTTATTCTCTTGTGCTACTATTGAAGATACATTCACTATGAAATGCCTCCAATGATCCAATGCCACCTCCTCATTTCCTTCGATAGATGTTGGAGGATTCTCCCCACGCACAGGAAGACTCTAGAACCAGAATTAGAAGAGCAAATGTCAAACTGTTTGCTTCACATTTCCATTTCTACTGTCGAGACAAAACCATGCCTTACAATAGACAAGCAGTTTCGTAATCCCCCCTAGACGTTGCCAAACCGCAACAGCAGTATCATAACTGCTCCTTTAGGGAACTGGTGGCTTTGAAACTGCCCCCTGATTGAACCAGCAGTTTCCTACTACTGTTTCTTCTAGGGTGTTTCAGGACCTGCAACTTCAGAAGTAAATCCTCCCACTGGTTTGCCATCTTTTCTGAATCTTCATAGATAACTGGAAGGGTCAAACTTTTGCACATTAAGCTGACTAGTAACCAGATAAACTTATATTACAAATTACACATTTGAACGAGTACAAAAGCTACTCATTGGCATATTCATATCGTATCTAAAAATAAATTATGTGCACCACAAGTCAGCTACTCCATAACCCCAATACATTATAATATAAGTTCCTAGGTATATAAAATTCCACAATCTCGTATCTTAACAAAGTTAGTTTCCAATTTGGATGAATCTTTTATCCAATCCCTGTACAGAACTTGCAGATTTGTGAATTGTTATTTATGGTCAAATATGGGGTTCAGTTGTTCAGATTATTCTTTTATTACCTTTGTCATGCAACCCTCTGACTGTTTTTCTTAAGTGACATAAACCATTTCTGACCATAACATATTAGAGTTTTGTTCTGGTGTATTGTCCCCATAGATCACCCCTAGCCTTCTGACCAGTGATTTCAAAAAATCAAACTGATGTGGGCTAATAGACTTCTTTGAACATTATGATGCAGTAATTTTTAAGCATCTTCACATCTAGGTGGTATATAAATGTTAGTTCTTTCCACAAAGTGTAATGTCCCGTACTATGCTAAGCAGATTTTAATAAGCAGCGACTACATTTGAATTTAAAACTTGTTTTTCAAAGTGGCCGACCACCATCTCAAACAGAGCGCCACATATAAGTCAAGGAGGATGTTGATATGTGTGAGATATGTTGACATGGAGAAATACGGTTAACAAGTAATGATTAAAGTTTATTAAAGACTGTGATCTGGTAGGCAGCGTTTGAAATTAAAAGAGGTGTGTTAAGAGTATGAAGTAAAGTCTAAAACAAAACAAACATTGACTAATATCGCCAACTCCCCAAAGAAAGCCAACTTCCTTCTAAGGCAGCGCATACATTAAAGTTTTGATTTATTCACTTTGCACTATTGCATAGGAGAAAAGGTGCGATAGTATTGTTGTTAAGGAAACGAATAACATAAGACAAAAGGCAGCAATCTGTTTGGAAGTGATGTGACTCCTTAAAGAGTCATTGCTGTTCGAAAAAGACATATCCATATAAAGAATGGGAGATAGGAGAGCAGGGGGGCATCAATCATTGATTGAATATAACAGCAAACATTCAAATTCCATCTACAAAAATATATATATTTATTCAGTCATATAGACTATTGTGGACAGCAAAGGAATACATTGCAAATCTTGAACTGAACTAGAAGTTCAATGAGAATCATTTCTGAATATACTAAGGAACATCAAATCAAATCATTGTGAAGATGTATTAACTATCACTTACCTTTACTTATTGCATATCACTGTCATATATATACATACATAGAATATTGCAATAAACTATTAACATGGACAAGGAGGAAGTATGCACTATGGGAGAAAACAGCTAAGGGCACCCTTTGACAGTGACAAGTAGGGAGAGAACAGCTACTAGGGCACCCTACTGTCCTATAAAGGGAGAGAACGGCTAAGGGCACCCAAGGGAAAAATTCTCCTAATCTCCATGTTGAGGGTTTATTGACAAATTCAAGATCACCGGTCAAAGAAGAATGGTAAGGGGACTGCTTGGAGGGAGAACTATTGTCTGAGGGCACCCTGCCATGCCTCCCTGTACCTCCTCTGCTATGACTGAATTCTGTAAACAAGCTGAGTTAGCTGCATGATAATGAATATATAATCTCTCTATATTGATATAGTTTATGAATTTGAATGCAATGTAATCTTGTCTAACCCTAATGATTAAAGATGTATATATGTATATCTATATTTTGTATATGTTTTCCAATCTTATGACTACAGAACTCAAGTCCAAGAATTATGTAATTTTGAAGATATTCTAAGTAGTTAATCATAAACCCTAAACCTAACTTTTGGCATTTCGCAAACAAATTGAATTGTTGCATACTGATGAATATATGTTTCCCTTGCAATAATAATAGATTTATTTCATGAATTGTGTTTGCAATGTTACCTAACTGATTGCAGGATTCCAGAACAGAATTAGTTCATCTTATTCCTAAGTAAAGAGTTGAATCCCTAACTACCTTATATGCTTGTTCCATTTGGTTGTATGAGTTTGAACAGAATAGAGATTGATCCAGTAAGGGGACTTTACATGACTATTATAATAATGATTAGAATCCTACCTATAACATCATTGGATTATATGTCTATTTATCTGTTAATAACTAACATGTTTACAGGGCCTTAATCAAGCTTGTCTTGCTTCGAGCATTCAATTGGTAAGTTACAACCCTAACGATGTTAAATTTGTAATCCTAGGGCAAGATTTAGGGCAGTCCTGAAAGGGGACATTACACAAAGGACATAATAGACTAATATAGTAATGTCCCTTTTTGGCCCATTTGATATTTTCTGTGAACTTGGAAGAATATGCAGAAAATATTTTTAATTATTTAATAAAGGGGAGTATTTCTAAGAATTTCTTTATATTTAATTAATTATTGTGTTGAACAAAGGAAAATAATAAAGTAACTTTATAAAGTGTCAAAAGTGGAATTTATTTTAAAAATGGGACACTTTATAATTTGCGAGGAGAAATAAAAGAAAATAAAAGTAATTCCTCTCGAAAAGATATAAAAGGAGATTTGGGAATTCATTTGAGTTCTTGGTATTTGCATTTTATTCAAACCCCAGTTGTGGAATTTGAGCAGGTTTGCTCAACAACATCCTAGGATGAAAACCCTATGGCGAAGATTGGGTTCGGGGAAGGATTTCTCCCTAGCCAATACAAAGTGGATTCATACAGAGTTCGCCGTTGTACTAAACACTTGTGTAATTCGATTCTGCAATGTTTGGTTATTGTCTTGTGGAATTTTGTGTTGCCGCAAAGGATTCACAGGTTTCCAGATTGATCCAATTTGCAGGTGTTTGGGCATATTGATACAGGTTTGAAGGATTTGTGCGGAAGGATATATCATTTTATGCAAGTTTGGGTATTTGCTTCTAGGAAGGATTTATTGCCATAATTGTGAGATTTGCAAGCAAATACAATTTTGGAGATTTTAACTAGTGTTGTGTGTGAGATTGAAATACAAACCAGAAATTACTAAGTGCAGTGTGTGAAGTATTGCAGTGAAGTGAATCAATAAGTAATAAATCCGAAATTTATTGTTGGGTTGAGGTTAACCCAGCCGTACCACTCTATTTTCCTAAAGCAAGCTGTATCATTCATACCTACAGTCGTACCTTATTTCTCCTGGTTTAAATCTGTCGTACAAGAGGTAAAATAGCACTTGGTATTTTACTGTATGCATTAGCTAAGAGGATGAGTGGAGATTGCAAGGTAGATTATTGATTTCATTAAGTTGGTGGGCCAAACCTAGCCGCACCCTTCCTTTTGGGTGATTAATTAAAGTCTTGAGGAAGCGCTATCTTTTGAAGACTTAAATGCTGATGTGTTAAAGTTGTGGGTCCCTCTTCTCCCAATTGCCATTTTTTTGAAAGTCTTCAACATTGTAGAAAGGATGCATGAGCTTCATCAAGGAGCCGCTACCTATTGAAGACTCCACTTCATGTTTGAATATGCAAATAAGGTACGTGGGAGTTAAGGAGAGTTTGTGGGACTTCATGAGGAGCTTGGGATACATTTTTGACAGCAGCTAGACTTTGAGAGGAGTGTGCATCAGATTTCTAAGTGTTTTATGGTGAATAAAACATCATTATCAGACTCCTCCTGAATACCTGCAGCAGCTATTAAAGTTAGAGATCAATTATTCTATGCATTTGTACTTCTGATTTGTAACAGCAGATATCCCTGTAATTCTGATTTTTATAGCAGCAAGTCGTATTGTGTTTTGTATTCAAATTTCATATATACAGAAAGGCTGCAAACTGTTTGACAAAATGACCATGCTTTATCTTTGAATTTTGTGATGCAATGTTGAATGATTTGTGATCCAAACTGCATGACTAATTATTCTATAACAAAACACTCCGAAAATACTGGTTGATAAGCAAAATGCAAAGTGTTTGACAAAATGCGGGCAACGGAAAAATCAGAAAATTTGTGAGTTTAAGTTAAAATCTGAGTTAGGGTCTTTACAAATATCGTTAATCCAATTTCCTTATGGGTTGGAAAAGATTTTGGACCATGCTGGTATAGAGTAATCCATTCCCCAATCACACTAAGCTGATAAATGTCAAGCTTTCCTTTACCAGAACAACCAAACATAACCATCTCCATAAAATTTAAGGTAGTGAGCATATACCTACCACAAGTCACAAAGTTTGGGTTTGTGTTCAAGTTCAGCGAAGAAAATATTAGGAACAAGTTCATCGGTGGATAAAAGTTGATTAAAAAGAAAACATGATTAAGTTCAAAGTATATAAAATAATAAAAATTTCTATAACTTAACAAAATGCTTAAATATAAAGAATATATAATATAAAACTAAAAATAATAATAATAAAAAAGATTTTAAAAAATGAAATAGAAAACTAGACATAATATTTAAAAAAAAAAGAAAAAAAATCTAAAACACAATAAAAATTTAATAATAATAAAATCTAGTGAAAACCAACTATTGATAAATTTTAATTACAATAAAAATCTAAACTAAACCGTAATCTTATTAATGCAATAGAAGTGGACGAAAACCTAAACCTAAATGAAATAAAGAGGCTAAAGAAACATCACAACAACCAAACAGTGAATTATGATCAATGGCCTTAAGCTTTGACAGCAATCAGAGCCAAAATCATAGCAGCAAAAATCACACTGAAATATGTGAAGCACGGTCAAAGCAGGGCCGAGGTTAGACTAGCAAACACAAAAGAACTTGTCTCTTCTTTGGCACAACAGGACAGACCCAACGTAAGTTGAGACACACTTGCAGAAAACAGAGGCAAAAGCAGCAAGCAACTGAAGAGACAACAGCGACGAATCTCAATGCAAAAAGGCACAGCAGTCACGACTTCAACTAAAGCAAAAAACCCTAATAGAAATTATAGTAGATGTGAATGTTCTACATTTTTCAATAAAAATCAAAACCCTAGAGCTTATTCTAACATATCGTTATGAAAAACATTGTTGTACAAATTTCTCAGACAATTTTAAACCAACTTTTAAAAAAAAAACTACATTAGCTGAATTTCAAATTTTTACAAACAAATTCAGCAAACTCTGTTACAAAAAAATATTTTCAGACAGCCAGAACTTCCTATTTTCCCAATCTATTACTTCCATACTACCAAATGAACAATCACACTAATAATTGATGCATATAGAAATAAGATCATGCAATTGATCTGCAATCAAACCATGAACTGCTAATTTTTAGAAAGCATATCCAAAGTTCAAACAGAAGGAACATATAAACATTTCAAGTGTGATTTTTTTACCAAATGCAACACTCCAGCAATCTCGTGTCGTATCCCTGGTTTGAGATTCAAATAGAGCCACCTGCCATAAGTTTTACATACATGATTGGAAGATAAAAAAGAATTTGATAAATTGGATTCCAATATGTCAAAAAAAACATAAATTACAGCAAGATGACTGAATAAACATATATCAACATATACTCTCAATGCTTCAACAAAGCACAAAGCTATAAAATCACCCAAAAGCTGAAAGTCACGTTTTTTTTCCTGAAAGATACAAAATAACCAAGCTTTTTTTAAGGAGATATTTTCCACTGAAAATGCTCCAGGTGTGGGGCTTTGCTAAAAACCTGGGAAATCCTACTTTTACAAAATTCAACCAACTGGCAACTAAGCATGAAGTACAAGGATATGAGTAACCACAATCTAGCAGAAACCATTAGATACATGAGAAACTGTTATCAGATCCTAATTGAGTGTCAACAAAATAAACAAATAAATAAAAGAACTGGCCTAAAATAAAAAATACTCACAGGATCATTTTTTTGCCGCTGATCCCAAACACACACACGTCCTGCAAGATTCAGTAAAAGCCAAAATCAAAAGAAAGGATAAAGGCACATAATTAAAGCATAAATGGAAACAAATACAAACATGTTAGTATTGCATTAAAGCTTAGTTGTTTGACCACAGTTAAGTAAGTTTGGTATTGTAGATGCTTTTTGCATGACCACATCTTTTAGAAGTGTTCGATAGCCAAAGGGCTTTGGAATTGGTTACAAGCTGAATTCAGCTTCCTTTTTACTGCCAATTTTTCTTCCCTCTAAGTCATTCTTGGATGCCAAGGGGCAGCTCCAAGAGTCTTGTGGCATAAAATTCAGTTGGCAGCAATCAGTTTTCTTTGGAGGAAAAGATACAAAGCTACTTATCAGGAAGATACCACCCCAGTCAGTTTGGTGAAGCTGAAACCTTTTAGACAAGATTTGGCTTCGATAGTCCAAGCTAAGATTGAGCTTTATGAGAAGAATGTGAAATCTTTTTCAATTGGAGTGCAGGCCCAGGTGTTTTCTTTCCTTTCCTATGTAGGGGGAGATTTTATTTGAAATCTTGATGCGCAGCTGATGGAAATCATTTGCTCTCTAGAGTATTATAAGATGCATTTCGTCAGGAAAAAAATGTATAAACACATTTGTAACAAGGTAGATTACAAATCACCTCGCAAAATTCACTCTGAATTTTGCACTTATGTAAAAAAATGCACTTACAGTCCCATGTAATGGCAATTCAAGATATAGATTATTGTTGTCGATTTCAATGCATTATGACCAAAAGAAAAATAAGAATGGACTATTAATAGGTATTCAAGAACAAGTGCTACAAGCAATGAATGAGTCATCCATGTGCTCTGCCATTTTTCAGCCCACTTGAGTAGAGTTCACTCACCATCCTAGTTTAGGCCAAATCACCAAAACTTTTCATAGAGTACATGAGTAAGATCTCAAAAGCTATAAAGAATGACAATGTGCTCTCCATCAAAAACTCAAGGTCACCACACAAGGAGACAAATGCATTCGCCATACTATGATTGAGCTTAATAAAGATAATCCCCAATCAGGCACCATATATTTTGTTGTGTCAGATTATCTAGGGTCCAACTATTGAACTGTGTTTATGCTGCTTTTAGATGCATGGTTTTCCAAGTGTATGAACCACAAATTAGGGCATAACCCATCCAAGGAAAAGATTGGCTATCCTCAAGCATTGTTGGACATTGGAATCAGTCCAAAGAGAGCAAAAATGGAAAGTAGAGGGAACCAAAAACGCACATAATGAGGTAATGAACAATACTTTAAGAACACATAACACATCAGACAGAATTGCAAAAAATTTAAAAATAAAGGGAATTGAAACCACTTTCATATCTATTAATAATCTTAAGAACAAGCTGAGATCCACAAAAGATAAATGTGACCCTATGAAGAGTAATGGTGTGTACATGATAGAATGCTCGGGTGGAAGGCCATATATTGGGTAAACATGTAGATCCACTCAAACAAGAGTCAGGGAGCATGATAGAGATGTTGAGCATGATAGGATTGAAAAAATGGCCTTGGGAAAACATTCGCTAGGGACAACATTATATTTGTAGTAATGAGGCAATGTGCTACCTAAGAAAGACCACTCTGCAAAGAGACATTTACTAGAGGCCATTGAATCATGCAACATGAAAAAATATCCATAGAGATGGGTGTTGGACCATAATTAATACTTGGAGACCTTTGGTTCACAACCTTAAAGATAATTAAATTCTCAACACTCTATTATGATCCTAATATTCTATATTCCTAATTATAATAAGGATAAGCACTTATGGCATGCTTAACCTTAATAGTTTCATTTATTAGTTTTATTTATTCCTTAAGCTGACTTAGTTGGGATGAAAGGGTGTGTCCCTACATAGTTATGCATATAAATAAAGAAGAGAAAGACTCTCCCAAGCCATCATAACTTTTAATATTGAATTCATATATTATTTTCAGATTATTGGTCACCCCCTGGAAGTGATCTACTATTTTGATGACATCTGCATTTATTTCCAAGAAATATCATAACAAGTGGTATTAGAGCTACCATTCGGGCCAAGATTTTCTTTTCACCATAACTTACAAACTATTGTGAATCTGGACCTGATTTTTTCTGGATTTTCAACTATATAACCAAGGAATATTTAGGTAAAAATTTAGCTTTCTATGATCATTTTTGTGCAAGTTATTACAATTTTTTTTCCATAAATTGGCTCTACAAATGCAAATTTTGTTATAATAATTACTTTAAGTTTTCTTTCTTTAATATGTTCTTTTTATCCCACAGTCTTAAAGTGGCTTGTTGCCTTTCATTGTAAACATATATAAGAAAGCTCTCGCTTCTTATTTTATTAATGAATATCTTAGTAATTTTTATGTGCTCAATTTTTGTAATATGATATCAGAGCTCAGCTAGAGCTTCAGAATCTGTCAGAGCATGAAGACCTAGGGACTACTGCCAGTAGAGACAAATTTAAGGATTGCTAGTGTAACACGGTAAAGAGCCAAAAGGATTCGTACGAATCTGTCAAGAGCAAAAAGATCGTGGCATTTTCAAAGGTCACGTGGGCATCGCAAGGATTTTTATCTGAAAATCACAATTCTTTCAAAGAAAAATTATGGATTTTTTATTATTGAAAATCGCAACTTCTTTCTGGTAAAAATCGCACAACGGATTTTTTTGAAAAATCGAGGGTTTGTTCATAAGCAAAATTGCACATTTTATTCTGCATTATGAAACAAAGATTTTTATAGAAAAATCGCGCGACAATTTTTTGAAAAATCGCGCGTTGTTTTCCTTAAAAAAGGTCGTGTGGGTGATAATCAAATTTGCAAGTCGCAAACAACAATTTTGCAATAGCTACGGCAGAGGAAATCGCCATAATTTTGTATATATTTGCAATCATATCACAAGAAGTTGCTATGGGTTAGGGCACATTTTTTTGTGACAATACCCTTTTTAGGGTTGTAGATTTCCAGAGATATTTTGAAGATCGTGTTTCCTCAACTAGGGCATGGTTACAATTTGTATTCTAATGGTTGCAGATTTTGTCCTTTGTTGGGCACACTTTTTTTTTGTAGCAACATCGGTAGGGACGCATTTATTTTTTGTCTTACTCCAAGATTGCATGTTGAGGGGGGGAAGAACAATATAAATAGTCTCATTACCCAACATCATGTTGGAAGGAAACTAGAGATTCTCTAGTAAGAATTATAATACATGAAAGCAACATATGTTGAATGTTTCAAGTACAGATGCCTCACAAATACTATCCTTGGTACATATTCCTGTCCAACAACTATAGGTAAAGACTAGGACAAATTTGATGAACATGACCATGAAGCGATAATGTTGATCAAGTTATCTTTAACAAATGAAATGCTTCCTAAAGTCCAAACAGGGATGACTTCAGCTGAAATTTGGAAGCATCTACGAGATTTGCATTAGACTTCAGACAAGGAGAGAGTCTTCTTTCTGAAGAATATGTTACTTTTTATCATGGATGAGAAAGCATCCTTACAAGAGCATTTACTCAAGATCAAAGACATCAGAGATCAATTGTCAACCATTAGTCGAAAAATGGAAGAAGAGGCCATTGTGGTCATCATGCTAAGAAGCTTACCACGTACTTATGAACATTTTATTGAGACCATGAATATCACCTCTTTGAATATTGACCTGCAGTTTGAAGAGTTGTGCAATAAGCTCTTACAACAAGGAAGATAGAAGAAGCAATTCGGTAGTAGCAGTGAGACAAAGGGTGTAGAACAGGGCTTTGCAGTCAAAGACAAGGGCAAAGACAAATGGTCACAAAAGAAAGGACAAATGTGTCATTATTGTGGTAAGATGGGTCATATGAAGAAGCACTGCAAAAAAAGGTTGGCTGATCAAAATCCAACCAAGGAGGGTGACAGCAGAGGATCGGCAAAACCAAATCAAAACACTATTTGTTGACAGGATGTTATGGGATAAACTAGGACAGGGTTTTCACAGACAATCTTTTATTATGAAATATAGTTGAATGTGCCCACAACAGAGGCTACCATGAACACTAAAGATTCCTCTTCACAGCTCTATTCAGAGTAGTCTCCTTTGACTACTAGATTTCCAAAGAAGTATATAAACCTCAATTGTATGTATATTCTCTTATTGGATTTAAAGGTGTTGGGCTAGAAATGTGATAACAAAAGATAAGCTAAACGGAGAAAAACAGAGGAGATAGCCAAATATACGTGTCTTTTCATACAGTAAACACAATACACATAAATTTGTAAGCTTTGAAAAACAAATTTGTAAGCTTTGAAAAACAAATTTGGGGTAGCATCTTACACAAACTCATTTGCTCTGGCTTTAACTGTCACCATTCTAGCAACTCAAACTCAGGGGTCATCTTCTTCTTCTCCTTCTTTGACATCCTTCTTGCCATCATTTTTAACATATTACTCTAAAAGAATCATTATTAGTTATATTTTAAAAAAACACCTCAAAGATAACATCTCTTCTTATGTACATTTTTTTTTTCCATGTCGGATATATCAACTAATAGGCCTTACGTTTGTGACAATGCCCAAGAAAGAAACTTTTCACTATTTTTGTCAATTTTCGAACCCAAAATTCTCAAGTGTTGAACAGTGGGCTTCTTTCCAATTTCTGCTTCTTTAGAACACCATCTAAAGCTGTTGTTTGTGTTTGATTGAGTACAGTTACATTAATTTTTTAGCCAAATATACCATGTCCATGTTCATGTCTTTCAACATGAAACTTATCATCTGATAGATGGTTCTGTTATTTCCTTTTGTGACCATATTTTGTTGTGAATCATAAGCATTTGTCAAGTACAGCTTTAAGACATGTTTGAAGTGAAAATTCAAGCACTCCAATGACATTTACTCTGCACCCCCATGATCTATACAGAGCATATTGATGTCTTGGCCAAACTCATTCTCTGCTAAAATCTATAAATTATTGAAGAGGTAAAAAGGCCCATGCTTATTCTTAAAGAAGAAAACCCACATCTCTCAACTGTAATTACCAATCAACAACAAAGAATACTTGATGCCACTGAAAATTTGTTCAAAGGATCCATACATATCGATGTGGATGAAATCAAGATCTCCCTTGGCTCAATTCAACTCTCCACTTTTCAACTTCAATTTGTGGTCCTTACCAATGACACAGCTGAGCAAAAAAATTCAGCCTCTATTGCTAGTAGCTTATGACCCAACCTTCTCCTCTTCATCACCACCAAATAAGCATTGTTCAAAATTTCAAATCACCAATTTGTTGGTGCCACAACAATCACAACCACTTTGTAATGTCATGGGGAGCTAGGTGTTAGGTAGGCAATGCATCAAAGACCATCATCCCTCCTTGTATAGAACCTTGAGCCATGACCTTGCACTTTTTGGTCCTATCTTTGACAACACAACATTTTTTACCATCTTTCATATCAAACCCAACATCCAAAAATATTATTAAGAATCTGACCAACTGAAAGTAATTTTTTCTTCATTTCAAGCACAAAAAGAACATTTTGTACTTCACAAGCTTTATATCATGATGATGTGAGACAGCACCCTTACCTCTACCATGCAAAAAAGAATTGCTTCGCATATGAATTGTCCCACTAATCATTCAAGTTTAAAAACCATTCTTTACTCCAAGTTAAGGGCTTCATTACTAGTGAGTAAATCTACCAATGTCATCATCCTTGGTGTGAGTATCTTATTGAGAAAACACCTAAACAATCTCATCATCACTTCTTAATTTTCATTTTTGACATTACTCAAATGTCATGTCCTGAAATCTTGGACCTTATTGATGTCTTCTCTTCTTTGTGCGAGTATGAGGCTTACCACAAATGTGCATTTCTCTTCTTGCAACCATTGGGACTTTCTCAAAAGATCATCTTTTCTTCCACCAGAACCCTTTTTCCACTTTGTTGGAAGATCTTCCCCTATATGTTGGTAGGAAGGTTTCTCTTCTCCATTTGCAGTGTTGTCATTAGGGCTCCCCCCTGCTCGAATAAGTTGGCCAATTCACCATATCTGACATCTCAATTCAAGATGTTCCAAATTTTGACAAAGGTTTTGAATGATATAAGGAAAGATAACTTTTTATATTTGTTAGTCTCATCAAAAATTCATCAGCTTTCTCATCATCTCATATCTTCAAGGTATGTAATTTCTTCATGCATTACAACACTATGGATTTATTCTCTGTCATAAACTGATTTCATCTTCATCCATTTCATATGAGCATTTTCAATGTTGGGAATGTGAATTTGCACTTGGTCATCAACCAAGAGAGTGGATGACATCTAGACCTTATTATTCTTCCAGAGAGAGTACCTTACTTTGATTAAAGCCCAGTGTGCCCCCCTTAGCCTTGGACACTCTCCTATGCTAGGCATTAAATCTTGTATTGGCCATGTTGTGGTGGGGATAATGATGTTGCTGGTATTTGTTATCCTCCAAGCTTCGATATAGATATGTGACAGTGCTAATTACCAACATTGTTTATCAAATCATTGTTCCCTAGAGGCGTCTTCCTCTTGCATGGCTATTTGTATAGATTATGTGGTTCGTGTTCACCTGCTTTGGGTTTATCTCCTCTAGTTTTGACTGTTTTGTGGTTTAGTGAGTTAACTACTATTCTAATTGGATGGACTTAGAAGTCTCATTAACCTACTCTGCTTAGTGCATAACAATATAGTTTCTTCCAAAAAATTTACTGTTCTAATTGGACGGATTTTGAAGTTTCATTAACCCACTCTGATTAATGGACAACATGTAATTTCTTTCCTGCATTCTTTATATATGTTTGGAAAAGCTTCAGATTCCTTTCCACCCAATAACAATCAATTCTTTGCAAGAATAAACAAAGGTCTCCAATCGTAACAATTTTGTCTGTGCGCCTTCATGCACCATGTCAAACTGTGTAAGAAAATTCATTAACCTAGATTCTCATACAAACATAGTTAAATATTTTAGCATAAACAGAAAAATATAAAAATTCAAATACTCAGGCAAAACATTAAAATCTAGATCAAGCAAAGTTACATTGTATATTTTTAAAATCAAAAGTATTGTCCCAATGAAAAGCCATTATACCTAAATATATGTTTGTTCCACAGAGGAAATATCCAAGAGAGAAATCAACTCCTCAAAAAGCTCAACTCTAGAATAGTAAAGATAAACTTGCAGAGATTTAATAGATTCAGAATTAGACAAGAATCAGTACCAACACAAATCCCACAATAATGATAGGAAGTTCAGATTACGAATTCATATATGCACTCACAGATAGGGAACTACTAAATACTGAAAATTTTTACTTATAAATAGATGACAGGAGTTAAGGATGTCTCCTTCACTGTCTTAACAATCAAATACCAAAATGACAGAAAGTATTTAAATGCAGATTCTTATTAATCATGAAATCACAAAGACAATGTTCTAAAACAAACTCCTTGCTGCTCTATCCTACTATCAAAACAAGCAATTACATATCTTATTGGCTTGTGGCTATCGGCCTCTTCCTATCTGTGCAGTCAAAAACAATTCTAACTCCTCCCTTCACATCCGACCCTTTTTTCCCTCTGTCCCTTCGCAGATTTGATGTCACTTCCTCTTAGAGCAATCAGGGGTCTTCTTTTTGTAACCGTCGGCCTTCTACAGAACCCGACTCTTTATCTTTCCAAAACTTCTCTCTACTCGGGCTCCCTCCATCGATATTAATCTCTTCGTTGCCTTCCATCTATTCTATGACTGTTCACCGCCCGCGACCTCTCAATTTCTCTGTCTACTCAACCGTCAGGTTTGACAATAATGGTTTGACAGTTAAAATCCCCCTTCGAATGAGTTCCTGTCGCTCGAGCGACAGAAGACTTCCAAGCTAGACTTTTATTCCGAAAGGCAAGCTACACAAATTACATGTGCGACAGGTATTCCACTTGGCTTTACATATATATAGGAGTTATAAGATAATGACAGGAATTTACAAAGAAGACCAAGAGTCACCCTATCTACAAAGAAAAACTAGCAAAAAGAACCAAAATAGCAAAAAGAAGAAAAACCAAAATTGTAGGGCACAATGCCCCTGCATCAAACTCCCCGGGTGGAATGAATTCATGAGCTCCTACTCATGAGGTCTGTTACCGAATGACTGCTTAATAAAATCTTCCTCTATGAGCCAGGAAGCATCTTCAATGGGATGATTGCTCCATTTGACGAGATATTTGAAATACTCATGCTTACGGGTCTTTTTCAACAACTGCTTGTCCAGAATGCATTCTATCTACTGTGGAGCAGTGACTGTTCCAGATTGTTCTTCCAAAGATGGAATTGCTGCCTCAATTTCCTCTGCTTCTATATCCCCCTTATATGGATATAAGTCTGCCACGTTGAAAATAGGAGATATATTCAGATCTACAGGCAATGATATTTCATATGCATTGGCAGAAAATTTCCTAAGGATTTGGCATGGACCAATTTTCTTCCTCTGAAGTTTATTGTATGTTCCAATAGGAAATCTCTCCTTATGAAGATGCGCCAATACAAGGTCTCCAATCTGAAACTCTAACTGTCTCCTCTTCTGATCAACATACTTTTTGTATTGTTGATTGTTGTCTTCAATTTTATGTTTTACCTTCTCTTGAATGTCATGAATAACTTGAGCAAATTCCTCCCTATCTGCACTCCTCTTCTCCATACCAACAAGATCCCGAAGTTCAAATACACCCTGTGGATGCATACCATACACCACATAGAAAGGACTAAAACCTGTGCTTCTATTTGGGGAATCATTATATGCAAATTCAAGTTGTGCTAACATGAGATCCCAACCTCCAGGTGAACTACCAAAAAGACACCTTAACAAATTACCAAGGCTTCTATTGACAACCTTGGTCTGACCATCTGTTTGTGGATGATAAGCAGAACTAAAATTCAGATTTGTGCCCAATTTCCTCCATAGAGTCCTCCAAAAATGACCCACAAACTTTGTATCCTTGTCAGAAATTATGCTTCTTGGAATACCATGCAGCCTTACAACTTCTTTAAAGAACAAATTAGCAATGTTAGTGGCATCACTAGTCTTTTTGCAGGGTATGAAATGCACCATTTTCGAAAACCTATCTACCACAACAAAGATGGAATCATTACCCCTTTGTGTACGAGGCAAACCCAAAACAAAATCCATACTCACCGAATCCCAAGGCCTGGTTGGAACTGGTAATGGCTAATAGAGCCCAGCATTTTGACTTCTTTCGTTAGCATGTTGACAAATTCTGCACCTTTCCACATACCTTTTCACATCTGCCTTCATCTTTGGCCAATAATAATGAGCGCTCAGCTGTAGAAACATTTTATCCTGCCCAAAGTGACCAGCAAGACTACTACTATGTTTTTCCTTCAACAAATTATCTCTCATGGAGCCTCTAGGGATACACAACTTGTTTTCCTTAAACAACAAACCTTCTTAAATCATGTAATCCGTCCATGGCTCTCTATTTCGGCAAATAGGATCATTGCAAGCTGCAAATGCTTCTCCAAAATTTGCATCATCTGCATACAATTCTTTCAAACCTTCAAACCCCACACTGTTAGTTTCTATCTCACACAACAATAAATTCTTCCTACTTAAGGCATCAGCAACTTTATTCATTTGACCACTCTTATGCTTCAAAACAAAGTTAAAACTCTGAATATACTCAACCCACTTAGCACGCCTTTGATTCAATTTATGTTGGTTGTTAATGAATTGCAAAGCATGGTTATCCGTATACACAATGAACTCCTTCAGCAATAGATAATGTCTCCATTTCTTGAGGGACTGAACCAAAGCATAAAACTCCAAATCATAAGAATACTTTCTTTTTGCCTCATTTAATTTCTCACTAAAATATGCAACCGGTTTTCCCTCTTGACTTAGGACTGCCCCAATAGCCAACCCACTAGCATCACACTCTACTTGAAACACTTTATTAAAATCAGGCAAAGCAAGTATAGGCTGTTCACTTACCTTCTTCTTGAGAAATCTGAAATTTTCTTCAGCCTCTTTGGTCCAAACAAACGGTCTTTTATTCCCCTTAATAGTCTCCAAGATAGGTGCTACTACATGACTGAAATTTCTTATGAACTTTCTATAAAAACTAGAAAGACCATGAAAACTCCTTACCTCCATGACACTTCTTGGTGATGGCCAATCAAGTATGGCCTGAACCTTCTCCTTATCCATTTTCAGCGCATCTTTTGACATCACAAAGCCCAAGTAAACCAGTTCAGTCTGCATAAACACACTTTTTCAGATTGATCTGCAACTTCTCTTCATGTAGCCTCCTCATAACCTGCCTCAAATGCTCTATATGCTCCTCTTTGGACCTGCTAAACACTAAAATGTCATCCAAATATACAACCACAAACTTACCAATGAATGGTTTCAAAACCTCATTCATTAACCGCATAAAAGTACTAGGGGCATTAGACAATCCAAAAGGCATAACTAGCCATTCATACAACCCATCACTAGTCTTAAAAGTTGTTTTCCATTCATCCCCCGGTCTGATTCTTATTTGATGATAGCCACTTTTCAAATCTATTTTGGAAAAATATATAGATCCACTCAAGCAATCCATTAAATCTTCAATCCTAGGTAGGGGAAACATATATCTTATTGTGATTTTATTGATTACCCTTGAATCAGTACACATACGCCATTCCCCTCCTTTCTTTGGAACCAATACTGTAGGAACAACACAAGGGCTCAAGCTTTCCCTTATCAAACCCTTCTTCAAAAGATCCTCCACTTGCTTCCTTATCTCTGCATTTTCCATTGGTGTTAACCTATATGCAGCCTTATTTGGAAGGCTAGCACCCGAAATTAAATCCATATGATGGCTAATGCTTCTAATAGGAGGCAACTCATTAGGAAAATCAAATGCAACAATATCCATATTCTCATTCAAAATATCTTGAACTTCAATAGGCAAATCCTCCAATTTTGTATAAGTCATTACACATCTAGGTTTAAGAACCAAAGCATAACCAATTTCTTCACTCTTCAAATCATTCAAAAACTCCTTACCACTTACCATCATTACCTTACTACTACTGCTGCTACTGCTGTCCTCTTCTTTCTCTCTTATGGGCAACAAGGTATGCTTCTCTCCATCCTTCTCAATGGTATATGTATTCTCCCTTCCATCATGCACCGCTTTCCTATCAAATTGCCATGGTCTTCCAAGCAAAACATGGCACACATCCATCGGCATTATATCACATAAAACACAATCTTTATAACTGCCAATCTGAAAATCAACATAGGCCTACTCACTAACCAATATTTGATGACCTTTTTGTAACCAAGTCACTTTATATGGAGTGGGGTGTTCAATCCTTTTAAGACTTAACTTTTCTACCATTGCACTTGCAAAAATATTATCTGTGCTTCCACTATCTATAATGAGCTTACAACATTTACCTTGCGACTTACACTTGGTTTTGAACAATGCTCTCCTTTGGATTGGCTCTTGACTCTCTTTGTGGCTTCAACAACACCCTCTTAAACATTAAAGACTCACCTGATTCTGGTTCATCCTTGTTGTGTACTGGTGACCCCACACTCTCTTGATCAGCATGTACCACTTGATTACTCCTCTCAAATTTTGAATGTCCTCATTGTGATGATTTAGAGCATTCCCAACTCTTATGCCCATATTAGTTGCACTTGAAATATTTTCCGACAAATTCTCTACCTCTACCTTGTGAGCCACCTCTTCCATAAGACCTCCCCCCTCTATTTTGAAAACCACCTCTAACATTATTGGCTGTCCCACTATAACTTCCAACCTCTTCTCCTTGATGATGTTGTTGTCCCCTACTTGTTTGTTCTCTGTCTCTAAAACCTCTTCCTCTCTTCTTCTCTTGCTGACTTTGCTCCCTTTGCAACTTCTCCTCTGCCTTTAGGGCAGAGTTGATAAGCTTCTTCTAGGCTCCTAGGAAACAAAAAGACTCATTTCGTCTTGCAAACTATACTTGAGACTATTCACATATCAGGCTATTTTCTCCACATCTTCCTCAGCATGCCCAGATCTGATTACTAACTTGTAGAATTCTTCCGTATAGTCTTTCACAAACATATCCTTCTGCTTCAAATTCTGCAATCTCTTAAAGAGATTAGCTTGATAATCACTGGGAAGAAATTTGGCCTTCAACTTGGCCACCATTTGATCCCATGAGTTGATCTTCTCCTTATTTTTCCTTCTCTCAGTTTGGACAAAGTCCCACCACATGGCAGCATGGCCCTTCAATCTGGTATAGGCAAACTTTACTCTTTTTTCCTCTGCTACACCCTCATATTCGAAATACTTATCTAAGTCATTGATCCAATCTATCAAGTCTTCACCATTGAGGCTTCCGGCATAAGTTGGTACCTCTATTTTGGGTTTAGAACCCAAACTCATAACTGTCTTCAAAAAAATTTCCTCAAATTCATCTGTTTGTTCCACCTGTCCTTCCTCATTCTCTTCTCTCTGTTGTTCTTCCTCCTCATCACTTGCATCCTCATCATGAGGGGTCCCTCTTCTCTGCGCCCTCTCCAAAGCTTCCATTCTTTCAATCAAATTCTGCAATAACTCAGACTCAACCTAGTCTCTTCTGCCTTTGCCTCGGGCTCCTCCTCTGCCCATTCTTCTTGGAGGCATATTGACCGCTTACCAATGCCCAATCTCTTCAGGCTCTGATACCAATTGATGGCTGCCTTGCCAGTCACTGTAGTTAAACTTGCAGAGATTTAATAGATTCAGAATTAGACAAGAATCAGTACCAACACAAATCCCACAATAATGATAGGAAGTTCAAATTACGAATTCATATATGCACTCACAGACAGGGAACTACTAAATACTGAAAATGTTTACTTATAAACAGATGACAAGAGTTAAGGATGTCTCCTTCACCGTCTTAACAATCAAATACCAAAATGACAAAAAGTATTTAAATGCAGATTCTTATTAATCACGAAATCACAAAGACAATGTTCTGAAACAAACTCCTCGCTGCTCTATCCTACTATCAAAACAAGACATTACATATCTTATTGGCTTGTGGCTATCGGCCTTTCCCTATTTATGCAGTCAAAAACAATTCTAACTCCTCCCTTCACATCCGACCCTTTTTTCCCTCTGTCCCTTCACAGATTTGATGTCACTTCCTCTTTGAGCAATCGGGGGTCTTCTTTTTGTAACCGTCGGCCTTCTACAGAACCCGACTCTTTATCTTTCCAGAACTTCTCTTTACTCGGCCTCCCTCCATCGATATTAATCTCTTCGTTGCCTTCCATCTGTTCTATGACTGTTCACCGCCCGCGACCTCTCAATTTCTCTAACTGTCTACTCAACCATCAGGTTTGACAATAATGGTTTGACAGTTAAAATCCCCCTTCGAATGAGTTCCTGTCGCTCGGGCGACAGAAGACTTCCAAGCTGGACTCTTATTCCGAATGGCAAGCTACAGAAATTAGATGTGTGACAAGAATTCCACTTGGCTTTACATATAAATAGGAGTTATAAGATAATGACAGGAATTTACGAAGAAGACCAAGAGTCACCCTATCTACAAAGAAAAACTAGCAAAAAGAACCAAAACAGCAAAAAGAAGAAAAACCAAAATTGTAGGGCACGATGCCCCTGCATCAATTTTGTGGTTTAGTGAGTTAACTACTATTCTAATTGGATGGACTTAGAAGTCTCATTAACCTACTCTGCTTAGTGCATAACAATATAGTTTCTTCCAAAACTTTTATTGTTCTAATTGGATGGATTCTGAAGTTTCATTAACCCACTCTGATTAATGGACAACAATGTAATTTCTTTCCTGCATTCTTTATATATGTTTTGAAAAGCACCAGATTCCTTTCCACCCAATAACAATCAATTCTTTGCAAGAATAAACAAAGGTCTCCAATCGTAACAATTTTGGTTGTATGCCTTCATGCACCATGTCAAATTGTGTAAGAAAATTCATTAACCGAGATTCTCATAAAAACATAGTTAAATATTTTAGCATAAACAGAAAAATATAAAAATTCAAATACTCAGGCAAAACATTAAAATCTAGATCAAGCAAAGTTACATTGTATATTTTCAAAATCAAAAGTATTGTTCCAATGAAAAGCCATTATACCTAAATATATGTTTGTTCCACAGAGGAAACATTCAAGAGAGAAATCAACTCCTCAAAAAGCTCGACTCTAGAATAGTAAAGATAAAATAGTTGGCTCCACAATTTTCCAATTATCAGCACACAGACATTCCTAAGCTTTAAAATTTAATCACATTTTAATTTTATTTATAACAACAACTCTCAAGTTTGCTGCTACAAAACAGGGTGTGTGCAACAAAAATTGTAGCTTATAACCTGTAAAATGGCAGACAACCTTTTCCAGACCAGCAAGCATATGAAGCTCAAACAAAGCTGTCTCTAATAGCAGTGAAAAATATTAACAAAAAAACAATTAAAATTCAATGATGAATATCAGTGGTTGAATTTTTTAATGTAATTTTATGATTAATGCTACCAAATGCCCATGTCCATCTGTTGGAGATGGCACAAACTCACCATCCCTTCCACCTGTAACAATTTCAGGAGCCCCGTGACCAATTCCAAGGCCACCGCATCCATCAATAGCATTTATAATTGTTTCATGAGCTGCCAACCAAGAAACATCATTCAATAATTCAGAACAATTTATGCCTTGTATGTTCAAGTTGCCATCCCTGACTGATATGTAGGCATCTATGACACACAAAACTACAATATTCTATGATAAAATGTACAACATAATCCCTTGATTGTTAAATAGAAAAGAAAAGATGACTAGAAAAATTGTTTATAACTCTGGTTTGGTAGAATGATCCAAAATTAGCATAGATAAGATATTCCATTGCTAATTACCGACATGAATATTATATCAGATGAAAGTAATTTAGTCTATTATGTACACTGTCTTCTTAGTATTTGCATAAGGAAACAGTCAATTGTGCTTAGAAATAATTTGCTTAAGTGCTGTAACTAATGCAGATTGCTGAATAGATGAAAGGAAACAAGAAAAAGACACCAAAGATACAGAAAAGCAGATCTCAACACAACACATTTTACCCTAGAGAAACCCAATGCTTATGAAACAAAAAAGAGACTGCAAACATTCAAAAAGATGAGCTCAACATGACATTTATCCTAGAGAAACCCAATGTGGAAAAACTCCAAACAAGTAATATCTTCTAGAGACCTCCAAAGACACCAACAACCTATCAACATTATCCTTACAACTTATTATGCTCTACAACTTGCTTTAATGCACACTCGCTCGCTGTACTTACATGTTACAACTCCTAAAAACGCTCAATCAAAGTTTAAAGTTCTGATTCCATTCAAGTTATAAGAAGGAAGCAGCAAGTAATGTAAAGACGGCAATTTAGTGTCTCAATTTCTTTTCACTGCCACACAACCATAGTCATGATCAAAGTGAGACAAAAATGCCTCTGCTTGCAGAAAATAGTTATGCAGAAGGGATCAGTTGTTCTGCAGCAGAAGTAACCTGCAAATAACAATCCTGAGAGGATCCGCTACTAGCCGCATGGACACCCAAAACGAAACAAAACAAGGCACAAAATATCAAAGGATGTCCAAATGTCGAGGAAACTCCAGAACAGATCAGAATTGGGTTACAAAGGAGATAAATACTGAAGGTTGTGAACTTGTCAATAAATAAATTCTAGAACAAAAGCTAACAGTTTTCTTAGCAATTTTTAAGCAGCATGTGTGGGGAAGTGAAAGGTTTGAGCAGAGGAAGCGAAAATTTCAGCTCCAAGGAGAGCAACATCATTGTAAATATCAGACATTGATTATTACAGCCTTGAAATAAAGCATAGCCTTTCTTCTTTGTGGATGTTTTATACCCATAAGAGTTTTCCCTGCCTCAATTAAGTGTACTTCATGTGGATGAAATTCTTTTGTGATGATCCTGCTTAGTTCTTCCCTATGTGCCACAAAGGACCCTCAAAATCCTAGGAACAATATTTTAACAGTAAAATAAGATAGGGATGGGGCAGAGGGATCAAGGGATCAGCATGCATCCCTGTGCAACATAGGTTCCTGTTGTGACGTTTTCACACATCGCCCCATTGCAAATGGGGACCCCCTTTTTTCTCGCTTTCGCCGTCGTTTTTGCTTTCATCTTGCAGTTTCTTGCCCTGATCCATGAAGCTTGGAAAGAATGTCCGAGCAGTCAGCTCATAGGGAACATTAGGAATGCTTGAAATAGTGAATTTCTCCTGAGGATGAATAATGCCCTACCTATCATTCCTCGATTAAATCTGGATAGTCCATGGAAGGAGTCCATCATCCCATAGAATAAGTCCAAATCCTTCGCTCTCAGCATAAGACTCCGTGATGAATAAGGAATCTTGTTCCAAGACTCCAGTCCAGGAATCCTGTTGCAAAACTTTAGTTCAGAAGTTCCTGTTCCAACACTCCAGTCCAAAAGTTCATGTCCGGGAATCCTATCTCGAAGGTCCTATCCAGGAATCCTATTCCAAAGTTCCTATCCAGGAATCCTATTCCAAAGTTCCTGTCTGGATTCTTGTCCCGAAGTTCCAATCCAGGGTCCTGAATTCAACAAGGCTTGTCATTTCCATGTCAAAATCCATCTTTCCACCTTAGAACCCTCTCCATTCCCGGCATGGAACTCAATTCTAATCTTGTTCCAAGACTCCATGTCCCACTCAAAAAGTCATTCCTAGACTCCAGTCCAGGAATCTAGCCCGGAGGTCTAGTCCGGAGTCTTGTCCGGAAGTGCCTATCCCGGAGTCTTGTTCAAGGAATGCCTGCCCGGAATCCTGTTCCAGGGTTTATCCATGTTCTCATCCCGACTAGACCCGGAACTCAACGAAGGCTGTCATTTCTTGGCATATTCATCCTCGGCATGGAACTCAGTTCCTGGCCCGACAGCCCCAGTCCGGAAGTTCAATCCAGGGGATATTGTAAGATACCCAACTAATTCTACCAAAATTTTTCCTTACTTAGACAATTTTTACTTGCTATCAACTCATCAACTATTTCAACAACACAAAGATATATATCAAAGATAACTAATTGAATGAATCAACCTTTAGCTGGGTACTTGTTTTATTACTTGATTCAATCAACTCACAATGTCTTATTACATGAGTAATGCTTTCAATGGCATGAAGTTACACTTTATTTCAAATGGAATTACAAAGCAGGCCTTGGAGCCTTGATGATTACAATGGGCGCCTATACTTGATCAACTCAAATTGAACCCAATGATGTTAACTGAATATCAACACCTCACAGTATCACAAGGGAGCATCACCTTGTCAGTTGAGGGAGCATCACCCCAACACTTGAAACTCGCAGGTCTCAAGATTACAAGCTCAACAGCTTTGCAGAGAGAATTTTTGTCAAATGCATAGATGCCAAATGAATGAGGGAGCTCCTCCTTTTATAGGCCTTCCAAAGGCAATGAAGGCACGTTTTTCAATGCATGAAGAGGAACCAAGGCACGTTTCCCAAGAAGCATATTCAAGGGAATATTCCATCTGATGACTCATTCTGAGTTGGCAAGCTTATATAGAGACCTTGACACGGATCCCGAAGACCTTCTGTCGACCAATGAGAGCTCAGGTAGTTACAGCTACCTTATCTTCTGACTAGGCGCCAAATGTTGACCCAGGCGCCCAACTCAGGTGGCAGAGTCATGAATAGGCGCCTTTCCAGGCTAGGCGCATTCTGGAGGTGAGAAAGTTGGTAGGAGTGCGCCTTGCATGTAGAATGACTTTCCTTGACGATTCTTCAAGTCTTGATGCTCCGGGAGGTGGAATGCTTCATCTGGAGGTGAGCAAGTACCAACTTGAGATGATATTGCGCCTTGCTAGGGATAGGCGCCAAATTGAGGATTGCAAAGAGTCTAGGCGCCAAACTGAGTCATGAAGATGCATCTAATGAAGTCTCTAACACTCATCCCTTATTCACTGAAGACTTTTGGACCTTGATTCCAGTTTAGGCGCCCAAATGATCCCTCTGGAGTCTAGGCGCTAATTGAAGGCTCATTGATAGTTCTCTGATAGCGTTTGATGTTGCTTCTATGCCTTGGCGCCCATTTGAGATAGTTTTTTCATGAAACTGCGCCTTACCAGTGGTGGGTACCAATTGAAGGTTGAGGAGTCTTGGTTGTGCGCCCTGGCATCTTCCACTTCTTCTTTTAGTTCACTCTATAGCTGGGCGCTAGAACAGGGGTCTTCAGTTAGAGTATGCGCCTAGAATCTTCTAGGCCAAATTCAACCTAGATTGGCGAGGTAGGAAGCTTCTTGAAGTTAAAAATATCTTCACCAATCAATGCGCCATTCATTCATCCTTTAGAAACTCCTGTTCTTGCTTGGGCGCTCATTTGATCTTGGCATTGTGGAGCTGGCGCCTAGGTGTGGAAATCTCATAGCAGATATCAAATCTTCATCATTTAAACTAGGCGCCCTTATTGAAAGAGTTTAACCATGTTAAGCGCCTCCCTTCACAAGACCATTATCGAGTGCCAGAAGTCATCCTGAAAGCTAGGCGCTCATTGTAGCTTGTTTGATCAGGAAGTGGCGCCTTGATCATAACTTATCATCCTTTCAAAGATCCTTGAGAGCAACTTGACTTTAAATGATCATTATCTCTCCTTCTGATGGAGCGCCTTGTATCTAGATGGCTTGAGAACTTGCTCCCACCTTAGGCGCACATTTGAAGAAGTTTCCACTGGTATCTTCTACTTCAAACTTTCAGTCTAATCCATCTAAGCTAGGCGCTCAAATGGAGGAATCCCTGAAATGAGGTATTGGCGCCCTCTTGTGCTAGGCGCTCCTACTAGATGAAACAACATGATACTAGCGCCTAAAATAAATGGACCCTCATCATCATCCAATTCATTTAGAAAACTTCAGTTTGGAGACTTATCAATCTTTTCCATCAAGGCGCCCTGTTGGATGTGCTCCCTAACATGCTTCTGAGCTAGGCGCCACTTGAAGTTGGAGGAAAGAGAAAGCCTTTGATGATGATGTGATTGTCATATTGCACTTCCAAACCCTGATAGCAAACCTTAAGTCCTTAGGCGCTCATCTAGGAAGTCTGATGTGAAATTGGCGCCCAGACTTCAAGAGTCAACTTCCTATTAATTTGGCTTCCAGACTTAGCCAAATTTCAAGTTTCTGACTTTGTTCCTGCAAAACAATAAAATGTAGTTAGTCAAAAACCAATTCATTCCCTTATCATTCTGAATTAGCCTCCGGGAATGAGCAATAGGCTAATCCATTCTTCACTTGATGATCAACCCAGAAACGGGGACATGACAGATATCCTTCTAATCCCGGTCCGGCAATCAACCTCATTTCTTAACTCGGAAGATTCTCAAATCAACAGGGTTTTCAAATTCCTAGGGCAAATTTCAAAGCAACAAACAGTGTTTAAGGTACCTTCCCAGAAGGCTAGAAATGCAACAGGAACTTTCCTGGTCGCATATTCCAGTACTTGCTGGAATATGCGCCCAGGGAGGAAATTTATCCCTGGTCGCATAATCCAGCAGGTACTGGATTATGCGCCCAGGACAGTTTTTTGTCCTGGTTGCAAAATCCAGTACCTACTGGATTTTGCGCCCTAGGACTGGAAGTGTCTAGTTCTGCCTTCAGCCCTGTCAAGTCAATGCACTTGGCTTGAAAATCATTCTCTGACTCCTCTGTGGATGTTTGAATCCTGGAATTCACAGTCGAAAGATGGAAGAAACGAACTCCGTATCTCGCCATGGAAATGAGAGATTCCTTGGGGGATGGAAGAAATGAAAGATGGAACAAACGAAAGACTCCGAGATCACCAACTCCGTATCCTGCCATGAAAATGAGAGATTCCCTGGGGATGGAAGAAACGAAAGATGGAAGAAATGAAAGATGGAAGAAACGAAGGATGGAAGAAACGAGCTTCGTATCTCGCCATGGAAATGAGAGATTCCTCGAGGGGATGGAAGAAACGAAGGATGGAAGAAACGAACTTCGTGTCTCGCCATGGAAATGAGAGATTCCTCAAGGGGATGGAAGAAACGAAGGATGGAAGAAACGAAAGCCCCGCGTTTCTAATCCCGTATCAATAACTGAACCTCCGTAAAAACAACTCAAAGTGTACCTGATGCAAAAACTGAAATCCCACTCAAAATTGAAGAAAAGGATTTTTTCCAAGGCCAAAATCCATGAAACTAGACGGGCAGGGTCAAAGGCGCAAAATCCTTTACCTGTTGAAATGTGCGCTCCAGGACAATTTTTGTCCTTGGGCGCAAAATCCTTTACCTTTGGAAATGTGCACTCCAGGACAATTTTTGTCCTTGGGCGCAAAATCCCTTACCTCTGGAAATTTGCGCTCTAGGACAATTCTTGTCCTTGGGCGCAAATTCCCTGACCTACTGAAATTTGCGCTCAAGGACAATTTTTGTCCTTGGGCGCAAAATCCCTTACCTCTGGAAATTTGCGCTCCTAGGGATGTTTGAGATAGGTCTCGAATCCACCGGATTTAACATGCAAAATCTAGAATTTGAAGGATCCACTAGATTTCAGACTTAGTCAATTTTTCAGGATTTCAGGATTTGAGACTATCAGACTGTCAATTTTTCAAGATTTCAGGATTTCAGACTACCAGACTTAGCTGGATTTTAACAAAAGTTCAAGGATCATTCTAAGGAAGAAAATCTAAAACCTCAGGAAATCCCTGACGTCGCAAAATCCTTGACCATCAGGATTATGCGCTCCAGGACAAATTTTGTCCTAGGCGCAAAATCCCTGACCTTCAGGAATTTGTGCTCCAGGACAAATTTTGTCCTGGGCGCAAAATCCCTGACCTTCAGGAATTTGCACTCCATGATAAATTTTGTCCTGGGCGCAAAATCCCTGACTAGCAGGAATCTGCGCCCTAGGACATATCCCTCCAATTTCTCAAACAGAAGGCTTCAGTCTGTTATGGGGTGTTTAAACTCAGAAATTCCTCCGGCGTAATCCTCCTCGCCCAGTCACGAATGCAACCGAACAACTTGATCCGGGCCCTGTAGGAAGACGTGCCAGGCAGATTCCAACTCCGTCCAGGAGTTTCAACTTGAATGAGCTCCTGTCCACAGAAAGTAAAAGTGCGCTCCAAGAAGTCCAGTCCACTCTGAAATACGTGACATGAAAAGATTCCTGTTCAAAGTGCAAAATTACAACCTTCCATCTGAGTAAGATTCCATAGGAGAAAATATTCCAAGACTTAGCTGGATTTTAACAAAAAAGTTCAAGGATCATTCTAAGGAAGAAAATCCAAAACCTCAAGAAATCCCCGACGTCGTAAAATCCTAGACCTCAAGAATTCCCCGACATTGAAAAATCCCCGACGTCGCAAAATTCTAGACCTCAGGAATTCCCCGACATTGCAAAATCCCCGACATTCATAAATCCCCGACCACCGACATGGGAGAAAAGGACAAAAAACTAAGTCGGCCAATGATAAAGTTGGGCGCTAAATTTCTTTTCCTCTAACCCAGGTCGGCCAAGTGGCAAAAAAGGACAACTTACCTATAAAAGGGGCAGCGCCCAAGTCATTTCTAATCATTCCAATTCAAATCCAAAGCAGAAAACTACATTCTAGGAGCAGAAATTCATTCCAAGGACAGATTTCATCAAGAGAAGGACAACTTTGTCCAAGGAGGATTCCAGATTTTAGTATTTCCAAGGGCAGATTCTTCATTAGGGCAGAAATTTCTGTAGGTTTAAAGCAGATTTCTGAACTTTCCAAGAGCAGAAATTCATTCTTCAAGGGCAAAAATTCATCCTCCAGGACAAGTGGAATTCCAGGATGAGCAGGAATCCCCGACTCCATAGAATCCCCGACCACCTGGAAATTGCTCCTTGACCTGGAAATTCCCCCTGTCCATGCCTGGTAACCCTGGAATGAAGGAAAAGTCAGTCGAGTATGAAGAATGCCGGAGAATGAGGGAAATCCTTTGTTTGTTCAGGAATTTATAAGTGAAATTGATCAAAACTTGCAAAATCATTCATGTTTCATTTCATATTGCATTGCATTTATGGATTTTGTGCATCATGACTATTCAAGGTTTCCCATGTTTTGCAGGAATCCAAGACGAGGATAAGTTCCATGAGGAGGATGAACAAAGATGATCCGGGGCAAGCAAGATGGATGCAGAGAGTTCAAGCGCCGGAAATGATGACCATTTCAAGGATCCAGGAATTTCGACAATAAGAAGACTACACATGCATACCGAGGGAAGGGAAGGCAACATCAAAGATTCTAGTTCGGCGACAGGGAGACTTCGCACAAAGGGATAAGGAAGATCAAGATGTCCTTCCAAAGATTTCAAATGACAGAGAATGCCTACATCAAGGATGGCGGAATGGGAGAAATCACTCCAAGTCTAGTATCAAGGATTCCAGTTCCAGACAAGAGGATCAATCCTTGGAAAACCAAGAGGATACACTTCAAGTTCACCATCCATCAGGAAGAATGGGAATCCACGCCAAGGATGAGGAATTCCAACCCAGGAATCCAGGACAGGGAATCCTATTCCATGACAGGGAATTCCAACTCAGGAAGGAATTCCATTCCAGGACCCTAAGGAAAGTGCCCCACTGCTCAAGGAAGGATTCCTCCACATGAAAATTCTGTTCACCCTGGAATCTGCGCTCAGGATAAAGGACTCCAGGACATCATGGAATTTGAGACTAAAGAACAAGAGGAAGTTCCAGACAGATAGGACATTCCTATCCAGGAGTCCTAGACAGGTGGCGACCAGGACAGCTGGAAGTTTTCCTTACACATTTTGACGACCAAGACAGGTGACTGTCTCCTTCATGTGGATCCTGACGACCCCACCTGCTTTTCTAGAAGATATGACCCAGGGCACATGTTTCAAGGAAATCTGATTTCCTTTTGCCCTAAGATATTTTTGAGAGCCTATCTAAAGGCTGAGGGATGCCTCATTGTATCTCTCTCTTTTTCTGATTTTTATCATTTTGATGCTCCTAGAGCACCTTAGTAGCTAGCTTTTATTTCTGCATAATCTTTATGAGCTGAAACTCCCAGAATCGGTTGGATTGTTGTGATACAGACTTCTGAAGTAATAATATATGCATTGAAGAATGGTGTTCATATATTTCTTTGGATTTTTAGCATGGTTTTATTGATTTCTTGGAGCAAATCTGAAAGATATTGAAGTTCTCTCTTGTATTTTCTTACTTTCATTAGATAGATGCGATGGAAATGTTCTTGTTGAATGATTGAAGTTGATTTGTTCATACCATTTGTGATCTGTGGCTTGCATATCACTTTGTATGGTTAGTCTGAACGTAATCCATGCTTAACTTCGGCTGTGTCTGTATGATCAGTTCCATGTTCCATGACAGGCAGTGTGAAAATCTCAACCTCCACCCCAGAAGATTGCACCATCCCTGCCTAGCTGTTGTCTCACGACGAAGCAGAGGACTGGTTCCAATTTCCATCTTCAACAGCAGTCATTTCCATTGATTAGATTCCTAAACCCTTACCCCATCTTTTGCATTTTCTTTTAGATTTTCGTTAGGATTAGTTTTCTGAAAGCTTCATTGCCAAATCATCCGCCTAAACCAGAAAGTGGAACCTAGGAATTCCAAGCTGTCCATTTGTGAAAGAGTTCCATTCGCCCACAAGTCCAAGTCCCAGGAGTGAATCCCATGTCTATGAAGGAGTAAGCCCACGTAAGTCCCCCTCGTAATTACCAGCAAATCACATCATTCCACTGAGTCTATCCCTGTGCACGTCAAGACCTGACATAAAAGGAACCTTGGAGCAGTCTCATTCGATCACGTAGTTCAGCGTCTAAGAAGCTTTATTCAAGAGAGGATAGGATACCCAGTATTTTATTCTAATGTTGTTGTAGTCACAAAAACCTCATCAACAGTTCCCTCATTCCCATTGGTGGACATTTAAAAAGCATGCAATTTGAGCACTCCAACATTTGAAGAGATATGGTCTATATAATTACTTGCTTTCAGTCATAGATTGATCATTGACCTATTATATACCTTCACTGCATCATATTGAACTGGTTTTAGAGCTATTTAGACAATTTCTGCCTTATTCCTAATTTTCCAGCTACAACACTTTTATTCAATCACCTAGTCCAACATATGAAAAACAATGGCTTGTTAATGACAACTTGTACCTTATCTCTAAGGATACTTATTGTAGCCTTTGCAGCTCATGCACAAAGGGACAGGGTATTGATAAGCATGCTATTTTTTTTAATAGATCGGGTCTTTTCATGAGACCCTAGACACTCACATATATCTAACTGGAGAGATTCCAGTTTAGGTATGTCTCATTACACTTCTCCTGGGCTTCCAAGCAAAACTATATTAAAGTAATACAAACCTTTAATTGTAAACATATCACACATGCGTTTTTGAGCAGTGGAAGTTCATACTATAGAATGGTTATATATTGATCTGGAGAGTCCTTAACTGAACAAGATATGCATGAAATAATGTATCTCTAAGAACAAATGCTAAACTACGAAACCTTTACCCTTTAGATCTCAAGCATGTCACCAATATGACCATCTTTCAAGGAACTGTAGAAAACTTATTCTTATAAAGGATGAGTCAGTTACAAAAAACATTCATCAGCCTAATGAAGCCCTACTCAGAATTCTCAGGCTGATTGCCACAAAAATCAACAATTGAAACTGCTCCTCAAGAAGCTATAACCAAAAATCCTTTCTCAACTTTGCCATTTCGGAAAAGGAACTGTGAGCATGAATCACTAACTGGTTAAGAGAATATAGTGTTGCCTCCATTGAAGATAAGAATTTAGATGGTCCAACTATAGCACCATCAAAAGGACATAATAATCCTGCTGTGAAAGATATGGAGGTTTACAAGAATTTCCAAAAGTGAAAGGACTTAGAAAAAACAAGCTTAGGAATTTCCATGGAAGATGCAAGTAAAATTGTGGACAACAATGACCATCTTGAAACCTACAACGGTGAGCTGCATAATTTACCTGAACTGAGACAACTACTGTATGTACCACTTCACCTTACATTTGGTTTCAGCAGAGCTTTCCAGAACATCCTTAGAAGCCAGAGAGATGGATTCCTCCTTTACCCCAATACAAGAAAATAAAAATAAAAACCAAGCAAAAATAATTTCCATTAAGTATCATAATTTGAGTCATTGGCGGACTGTTATAAGAGAATGGCTAGGCAAGCCAGGAGAACAAGTATGAAAAAGATCAGAGCAGCTTTCCAAAGGCTTGGAGTTATTTCAAGATTGGTTTTTACTATTTGATATAATCCTGATGTATATACAAAGAGTGTCTTTTCTCGTCTCTGCATATATGCAACAATGTGTAAATGCCTATACAGTTTGAGTCTGTATGGTTATAACTTATAAGTGTGGCTCAAATGTAATGCCATAACCAATTTAGAAGATATAGTGTAATGACCACACCAAAAAATTTTGATTTTGTCAACTAAAGAAATGCTACAATGCAACATCCTTGTCACCTTCTGATCACCCAGATCCCAAAGTGGGCAAGGTGAGAGCATACAATGCTTAAGACCTTCCCCAGCTATCTAGATTTGAATGCAACAACATGAAGTAATCTTAATCAACCAAAGTAGACAAAGCAACAGAGCCAGCCAAGTCTACACTTCTTCAGTGGAGTGTGTCAATGCAATACAGAATGAAGCACACAAGGCAGCTAAGCCGACCAAATCTATGTTTATTCAACGGAGTGTGCAATTACAAACAAAGAAACAAGCACACAAGGCAGCAAACCATCCTTATCTACGTTTATTCAACGGAGTGTGCTAAGACACAATGCATGCTATAGAACTAGCGGTGAACCATCCAGTTATTACAAGATGATATGTAGGAAATGCAAAGCCACTGGCGGTACTACCTTCTGGGTTTATACAATAAATTTGATTTCAACAATATATATATATTGTTGAAATCAAATTTATATATTGTTGAAATCAAATTTATTGTATAAACCCAGAAGGTAGTACCGCCAGTGGCTTTGCATTTCCTACATATCATCTTGTAATAACTGGATGGTTCACCACTAGTTCTATAGCATGCATTGTGTCTTATATTTCAACATGAAATTAATTGCAATAAAATGACATTTCAATTTGATCCAAACTGATTACACTGCTGCAACATAATATCAATGTAAAGAGGCACTCAATAAACATGTAAATCACTATGAAAGGCATACCCACTGAAGCTTTGATGTTGTAGATGGAGGATGCCAAAACACAACTCTGAACACTCCAAATTCCACTGTAAACACTAAAGAACAGGTCTGATACAGATTTGCAGCAGAATGAAGGTATGGAATGTAAAAACTGGAACTCTAACCAGCAGTAAACACACCCAAGATCTGATCAAAACATTCAAATAAGAACATAGCAGGCATTCCCACATGAAAGCGCCCCCAAATCAGTAAAGATACTGTAAGGGAATGAGACTCTTCACTTCCCAAGACCATGTGCCTCCCTCACCCAAGCCATACGGCCTGTTGCAGGTTTTGGCCAGCAATAAGGAGCAGAGAAAATCTCAATGAATGCAGCCTATACGCCACCAAAAATGAATGTAAAAAACTCTGTGCCAGGGATGTGAAATGATGATGTCTCTTGATGAGACCTCCAATGGGTGCGGCTAGCAAATGGAGGATGGTACGGCTCCTAAGAGAAGCTCAATATCAGCAAAAATAAATTCCTAAAACTCTTCTGATAATAACAATCCAACTTGCCAAAAATTCTTCAAGAATAATCATCAAGTGTTCTAACCAAATCCATTGAAGCACAAATGTGATCTCTAAGTGAAATTACCAATTCCAACTAAGAGGGTTTTTGTCCCCAAAACTGGTATTTTCAAGAGAGTTTTCATCCTCAAAAAAATATGAGAAGAACATAGGTTCTCACTCAGAGTAGAAGCAAAATCAATATTCATTCTAACCCTTGCTTTGTGCTCAACACCTCCTTTTATAACTTTGAGGGAATAAAATATTATTTTCCCTCATCCCTCCATATTCTGCTCAAAATAATAAAATAATTCATTTCATTTGTGCAAAAGTCCCTTTTACAACCCCCCTTGTGTCTAACATCACTTTTCTACACAACTTAAAGATCTTTTTTGTTAAATAATTAATCATAAGTTGTCTTTTGCTTTATTCACTTTTTGACAACTTAAGTATTAACTATTTAATAATTTTAATTATTTTCTGCATAACAACTAATGTTGTGGAAACTATTAAAATGATTTTGAATATGGATTCTAACCATACCAAAATGACCCTTAGCTCTCAGGATGATGAACTGTATGCAGATTTATGTTTTCCAAAAATAGCAATCTCCTCCAAGAAGTTTGGGATGCACTCAGAAAGTCGAAATTGCATCCAAAAAGTACCTTCAGGCTCATCTTGGTCTTCTGAACTCACTGCCACTATTAGAAACCCTAACTGATTAAATAGGCACTATCCAAGAAGTGTGGGGTGCTCTCAAAAAGACAGAATCGCATGCGGAAAGCACCATTGAGCGTATCTTGGTCTCCCAAACTTACTGCCTCTGTTAGAATCCTAGCATGAATAAACCAACACTCTCCAGGAAAGTTGGAGTTTTCCCAGAAAGTTGGAATGTCCCCAAAAAGGGGCATTACATATGTTGTTGCTACTTGATCTCTGTCATCATTAGAGTAATGTTACCACAGACAACTTTGTTTCACCTTGTGTTATAATATTGGGCAGTTTTCCATTTATTCTATGTAAGTGGCAAGTCACCTATGCACTGTATTTCAGCTTCAGAAGCATAACTGAATTTATCTTACTCATCAATATATATGTATGCATATACATCATCCATGTAAATGGCATATCTCACCTTTGTACACAAAATTATTGCTGAAAAGTGCTGTAATAAAAATGCTCTTTTCTTGCTTCATTGACTTCAAAAAACAATTTTGCACTGTCCCAAGAGGAGGTCTTTGGAAATGTATAGAAGAAATAGGAATTCTCCACAAGCCGCAACTTTAGAATGGCAACATAAAAATTACATGAGTTGTTGCCATACTCAAAACCAACCAAGGTTTTATCAAAAACAAAAAAAAACATTGCAATATTGGAGTTAAGCAAGGTTGTCATTTATAATTTTATTCCAAACCCTCTTCAGAACACACAGACAGATTACAAGATTGCTGAGCAGGGGCAAGATGCACCAAAACCAGTCTTAGCAATTGCCAAATATAAGATATGAATATCTATACAACAGTGATATTGTCTTGCTAAACAGCTTATAAACTTACAAAACCTAATAAGGGTGCTTCAAAGTTTCAAACATTCTGCAACAATTCTGGTGTAATGGTAAATAATGATAATACCAGAATCATGATTATCAAGTCTCCTTCAACAACCACCTGCTAGAGCTTGTACACTCCTACAAATACCTATGGTTTCATCTTAACCATAAACTGAATTGGGACCTTTGTATCTTAAAAAAAAACCTATGCAATGCAATATGGAAAGCCTGTTATGGTTTAGAACAACTCCATAGACATTGAATTCTGGAATTGGGATAAAAGGAAAGCACCATTATATAGCCTAGTCGCACCAATCATCCTACACAGTTGTGAAGTGTGATGCAGAAACATATCTCATGAAACTTGGAACAAATTTGAGTGAATTCAAAAACCAGTAATCTCAGCATCGAAAGCAATGTGGTGGGCATGCTTTCCATTGAATGCATACATTTGAACCGCTATATATATTAAACAAACATTAGTTCGGTAAATGTGGTCAATATACACTTCTCATCATTGCCTAAAAATCATGTTCAACCCTTCAATGACTAAAAACGTTTGGCAAAAGAACTTAGATAAATGGTTGAAGGATTAGCATTTCTATGATACACTTCTCATTATTGCCTAAAAAATTAAAATCATGTTCATCACATCAATGACTAAGGGACTTGTATAACCTAAATCATGCGTTCAAACTAAAAACACTGACAGCTGGACAACAAAAAAATCAAAGGAAAGAAAAGGAAAGAAAAAACCTTGGTATTATAAAAATATTATCAACCACAAACTAGAACATCCCACTTATCCAAACAGTAACCAATATCAAGAAGAAATTTATGATTGCAAAATTAGGTACCAACTCGCACAAGTCAGTAGATGGATCCTACCAAAGACAACTTGGGAACATAGTGTCATTGCCTAAAAATCATGTTCAACCCTTCAATGACTAAAAACGTTTGGCAAAAGAACTTAGATAAATGGTTGAAGGATTAGCATTTCTATGATACACTTCTCATTATTGCCTAAAAAATTAAAATCATGTTCATCACATCAATGACTAAGGGACTTGAATAACCTAAATCATGCGTTCAAACTAAAAACACTGACAGCTGGACAACAAAAAAATCAAAGGAAAGAAAAGGAAAGAAAAAACCTTGGTATTATAAAAATATTATCAACCACAAACTAGAACATCCCACTTATCCAAACAGTAACCAATATCAAGAAGAAATTTATGATTGCAAAATTAGGTACCAACTCGCACAAGTCAGTAGATGGATCCTACCAAAGACAACTTGGGAACAAAGACTATGTAAGATCTGACATGTCTGCTATTCAATGATATTAAGCATAATTATGGAATCGTTTGCAATCATAACCTAGTTCATAAAATCCTAAACCAAGACAATCAAACAAGGCCGGGGGAATTTATTCTAAAACTATACTATTAGAAACAAACTTCTAAATAAGTAAACACACTTTTGTTAGGTCTTACAGATCACTTTGGCATAAAGGACGTTAAAATTCATCTTGTGATATTTAATCTTTATATGTATATGTATACGCAGGTTATCAATTAATAAATGCATGCTACTTCAGCTCCAAAAACAAAGAAAAATTAAAACTTGGTTAAGGGAGAAAGCAATAGATGCACCTTTTACATGAAAAACAGGAACGCTCAGTTTTTCCAAGTCCCTGTACAAATGAAAATCAAAAGGGAAGTCAACCATGAGTCCACAGAATTTTCTAAAAAGAACTCTACTATTTACCCTCACCATAAAAAGCTCAAGTTTATGGTTGGATATCGACTTCATAGTTAAACCAACAGAACAAAGTAATGCAACAAACTTCAAATAGAAAAGCCCAGCTCATCCACCACCACTCATAACATTCTGATATGGATCTTTGAGAATTTTCTATTCCAGGCAGAAAAATTCATGTACATGGTATAAAAAAATGAACACTATGCTCCTTATGTAAGACAAGAAAGTATTATATTTACAAAAAATTTACATAAAACAAGATCTAACAATCTATGAAAGGTCATATTTAAGAGGCAATTAGCATTGATCAAACAACATCATATACCATGTGTCAAGATTTCCTTTAAAATCACCAGTTGCTAGCTGCCTCTCAACCTGTAAAACATATGGAAATATAAATGGTAAGGACGTGTATATAAATCTACAACAGTGCACTTTAGGTGATCTTACCTATACAATAAATAAGTTCCAGTGATTTGCCAAAGTGGACCTTGCATGATCTTTACCCATGCAATAAATAACTGTTACTGACTAACATTGGCTAGAAAACCAAGTCTTTGAATGAAAACATGCAGATTTGAGTCTTTTGCAACATAGTCTTTCTTTATGTTTCATGAGAAAGGAAACTAGAGATCATCCACTAAGCTTTTATTTTGGTAAAAATATGAATGAATAATTTAATGAAAGAGAAACTTATTAATGAGTTTCTCAGCCTTTTGCACCTCCAAATCTCCATTTTTCAGCCCATCCTTTAACTATCCCAAACAAACATCAAATGTAAAGGGGGCTAAATACCAAAAACAAGCCTCGAACAAAAACAACTTTGTTTAAGAGTGGACTGCCCCTGTTATGGGAGTGTTGTATGTAAGTCAAGTTATCATCCCATCCTTTCAGAAATCTCTAATTATACTCTCAAAGCAATTGTACCAGTGTACTATTAGAACCTCTATTTGACCATCTATTTGTGGATGGAAAGCGGTAGATCTTTTCAACTTTGTGTCCATCTTCTCCCATATCGTGCACCAAAATTTGCCCAAGAAACATGTAATGTCCCCTTCTTGATACATGGTTAGTCCATCACTAAGTTCCTGTGAACTAGCAGTTTGGTTAGAAAACTGGAGTTAGTTTGGCCTTGGAGGTATTTGTCAGTGATGGAGAGATGGTTCGCATTCAGTGGATCCAGTTGGCACCCTCAGGATTGGCCTAGTCTACTCTTAGTCATTACTTACTATTTTTAGTAAGTTCGGGTTCAGTGTCAGTTCGGGATTTTCAGAGTGGGGTCAGATTCGTCTCGTCGAGGGCTTTCGGACAAACTATAGATCATTGCTTTCCGACACCGTCTTCATATTTATTTTAAAGTCCAAAGATTATTAATGTTATATTTAATATGGACTTTATAATAAATTGAGGGAAAAGTGACTTTATGTAAAATAAAGACATAAAGCAAGTCATGACCTTGGGCGCCCATCCCTAGGAAATAAAAGATGTTTTAAAATGACAAAATTCCCTCCTAAAACCTGTTGTGACCAAATCACACATCGCCCCATTGCAAATGGGGACCCCCTTTTTTTGAGCTCTAATGCTTTGCATGACGTTTTGGATGATGTCTTAGGTTCGTTTCCTCTGTCAATCCAACAAGAAATCTCCCTTAGAAGGTTTTTGCTTTATAACTGGAGGTCTCAACTGAAACATGAACTTGCAGTGATGAAGACTCTTGATCAAATTCCATCCAAGTAATGAATATTGAGACCAACCCTGATGTATGTTTGAGATCCTGAAATGACTAAGTCTAATACCCTGAAATCCTGAAAATCCTGAAAATTTGACTAAGTCTGAAATCTAGTGGATCCTCCAAATTCTAGATTTTGCATGCTAAATCCGGTGGATTCAAGACCTATCTCAAACATCCTGAAAGGTATATTGAAAAATATATAAAGTATAAGAAATTCTATATTTTTCAATATACCTTTACCCTGAGAGACCCCGAATATCGGCTAAGTACTCTAGGAGATCTCAAAAGTGTGAACCGATGCGCCAATCCCTAGAGGATCTCAAAAAGTGTGAACCGATGCGCCAATTTCTAGAGGATTCCAAACACTCGAACCAATGCGCCATCTAGGGGAAAGTGAAGTCTGATTTTAGAGACTTGCAAGAGGATTTTGAAACCCTCAACCAATGCGCCTAAGGAGGGAGGATTCAAATCTTGGATCAAATGCGCTAAGATTAAGGGGAATTCACTTTCTTGATCTGTTGCGCCACTTTAGGAAGAAGAAACCAAAACACTTAAGCAATACGCCACTTCCATAATGAGGCTAAATTTCAGTATCAAGGTAAATTTCAAGAGAAGATCCAATGATCTTGATCTAATGTGCTCAACACCTTTCCAGAGGATTTGAAATCTTGAAGTAATGCGCCATGATGAAGAGGCAGATTCTAAGTGTTAAATTGCAAATCTTATAATGTTTCAAGAGGAATTCAAAACCCTCAAGCAATGCGCCAAAGTGAAAGAAAGGTTTAGTTTATCAAGGGGAAATCAGAAGTCTTATCCAATGCGCTTCAAGTCTTGTAAAAAGGATAAAGATTTCAAATATATCATCTGCTGATCCAAAACCCCAAACTGCTGCGCCAATATCAATGGGAATTTGAAATTTTGAAGTGATGCGCCGCTAGTTTTAAGGCAATTAGATGAGGATCTAGAAACCTTGATCCAATGCGCCATTTTGGAGAGTAAAATAAGATGGAGTTTTGACAAAAGACATGTTTTCAAGAAACATTCAAAACTCGTGACTGCTGCACCACCTTTGAAGGCAAGATGAAGTAAGATATCCAAAGGAAAATCAAGACTTTGAACCAAAGCGCTTCAATTAGAAGTGCCACCTATGTGAGGGGTTAAGTTAAAATTTTGTGAAATAAGGAAGATCCAAGACTCCTAGTCGTCGCACCAATGTTGATAAGGGAAAGCAAAGTTTTGAAGTAATTTCTAGGGGATCTTGAAAGTGTCAACCAATGCGCTAGCCCTTAGAGGATTCAAAAACATGCAACCAATGCGCCCAAGGTAGAAGTGACCCGCCAGGACTGATTTGCAAGAATATGATATGCATTTTAAAGAAGAACTTGAAAACCTCATCTAAAGCGCCATATGTGATGAGAAAGTGCAAGTCTAGGCAAGTTTCAAGGGGATCTCCAACACCTTATCTAATGCACTGCCTTAAGTTGGAAGATGATGAGGATCTTAAAAAACACATCCACTGCATCAAAATCCAGAGGATTCAAAATCCTGATCTAGTGCGCCAAAATAAGAAGAAACCAAACACCTCATCCAATGCGCCTAGAACAAGGAGTAAAAAATAGTGATTTAAAAGTGAAATTTTAACCAGAGCATGAAATTGTCAACCAGTGCGCCACTTTGGATGGAGATTAAATTCAAGTTTTATAAGGAGTGAAATTGGCATCCAATGCCTCATCCATATATGATGCTTAATTTGAATTTTATGATTGCTTTCTAGCGAAGATCAGATTTCTCATCTAATGCGCATAAGCTAGAAATACATGAAGTGATTCTTATGTGTTATAAGTCAAGTATTATCAAACATTATCAAGGAATTGATGTTGTTTCTTTGTTTGTTTGTAGGAACAAGGAACTTGGATGGAGCCAAGGAGTCATCAGACGAGCATATGTCTAGAACCACCTTCATTCTAGGAGTGAAGTCAACAAGTTGCAGTGTGTAAAGAAGACATCAAGTAGCTATTCTAAGAAGTTACTTCAAGGATACCCTATTTGATCACTTCAAGTATCAACTACTTCATTTTCATCAGTCATAGCTTCAAGGCATCATGTAGCAATTTCAAGGAACCTTTTATCATCCTTGTGTTGGAATTCTTTGGCATCATGATCATCTAGAAGACATCCATCCAAAGGACATTATCTTCATCAAGACTTCCTAAGGCATCAATTCTACTTCAAGTTCTTCGACTTTCAAGGAAGAGTCATCAAGAAGCTGCTCCACCATAAGGAAGATGTTATCATCATGTTGAAACACTTCATCCTTAAATCAAGAGCAAGTGCTTGAATCAACTTCAAGTTGCAGAGGAAGTATCATTCCAAGAGGCTCACATCTAGTTTCATATGCTCCATCATCAAATGTTCTAAGGCATTCATCCATTCAACTTCAAGTTCCTCCTGAACCTTCAAGTCTAAGAGAAGTCTCCTTCGTCAAGTCATGAAGAAAGCAACATCATCATCTCCTACTACTCTATATCACGATACATCCAAAGAAGATCAAGATCATCATGTATCCTACAAGAAGAAGAAGCATTACAAAAAATTAATCAAATGAAGTAACATCTATCATACATCCAGTTTACAAGAAGATGAACAAGGCAAGATCAACAAGATACATTTCCAGACATCTCAAGTATTCATCATCAAGAGCAATCACATTGAATCCATCATTACAAGATGATACAATTTGAAATATGCTGAAGTGGCACCTACATGGCAGACACGTCATCATCTAATCATATCAGCCACATTATTTAAATGCATTCAATGTATCATTTAATAAAAGAAGCCAAAGGGACGCCTATGTGGAGATGTTTTAAATGATTTCATCTTATCCTTATCACATTGGAAAACGTGCCGTCATTGCCTCTCTCTTTGTACTAAAAATAGAAAGTTGTTGTAACTACCTGTGAGTTGGCATGATCTGAGCCCTTAGCTACATGAAATGATCTTAGCCATTCATTGTATTCTGGACCTCTATATAAAGGCCTTGTTGCCTCATTTGTAAGGAGGTACCTAGTGGTAGAGAGTAGATTTTAGGAGTAGAATAGAAGAAACTCTCGAAATTGTCTGAGAGGACTTGAAATTGTTGTAAATATTTCTCAAGGTTAATGCAAAAACATTGGAGCTTTGTTTGGTGTTCAAGTGTTGTCTTGTGGAATCACATGGTTTCTTGTACTTTGATGAAATTGAAAAATGTTTCAAGTAGATTAGAAGCTCTTTGATGTAATGTATGTTGTAATTGAATATTTGATCAACTCCTAGCTCATGCTTTTAACATTCATCGCTGGTGAAGTGTTGTGTAAAGCTAGTCTGAGCCTCATTTACTTGAGTTCGATTGTGGATGCTTGTTTGAGCTGCGCTATTCGATGGGTGCTTGTATAAGCCTTCATGATTTGAAAACCATTCGCGAACCTTAAGAGATTGCACCAATTTCATGTAGTTGTAGGCATCCTTGGCGAAGTGGAGTTAGGTTAATTCAGGAGTTTGTCTATTCAAGCATCATCATTGCTTCATTGACCTTAGCTTAGTTTCCTAAACCTTATCTTTTGCTTTTCTTTATTATTGATACATCATCCACACTGAAAGGAGAGATAAGCTAAATGAAAGAAGTCTAATGTAAGTCCCTTTGTGATTATCAGCAAGATCACATGTAATCACTGAGTTAACCCATCACGAATCATAAAAGGAACCTTGGAGTTACTTCACTGGATCACATAGTTCAGCCTTTGAAGAGCTTTATTCAAGAGAGAGTGGGATACTCTAGTGTTTTACTCTATTGTTGACTTGTCTAAAAACAATCATCAACGAAACCCAACGCCCATCTTGAAGGAAGAATAAAAGATGAAATGAAAGGTCATTTGCTCATGCATGTTTGGATATTTTCTCATGTTGAGCTCTGCTAGGGTTTTGAGCATTTGAGGATTCGAACCAGGCTCTTGGAGACGAAAACCTCCTTGAGTGACGGCATTCTATAGGTGTGCAATACCACCCAAAGGTGCCATTGATGGTGGATGCATTCAGTATTCACATACGTGTTGAAATGGAGTTTGTATGAAGAGTTTTTCGGGCTTTATTTCTCTATCATTTGTAGATTGGAGATAGACAACTAATGGCATGAATGTTATGACAATTTCGAGGCAAGTTTGAAAGTGTTTGGAAGCTGTTATATCAATCCCTCGCTGGTTGTACCCCTTTCATGCAGCCGTACCACTTCTAGCTGGAATTTTGGAAGTGTTAAGGGCAGTTTATGCACTCTAACCTGGTCGCCTAGCTGCTCAGACCAGATTCAGTCCATTACAGTGGGATTTCAGAGATCATTTATCAACTTATGTGTTGTTATTCACTTCCAGCCATGGCTGTACTTCCCCAGGAGTGACATGGGAGTCTTGGGGTGACATTTCTCTTCATGGGTATCTCATAATCTGCTTTGTACGAGGTGTTTGGAGCCCTTTGTATTGCTGCACTCAATATTAGCCTTGTACTTTGTATTTCATTGAAGTTTGGAGTGATTCCAGCCATACCCAATAGCTGGTCCGGCAACAGCATAAAACTGAAGATGTATTTCTGCATATGGGTATGTCACAGTAATTGATATTTGGCCATTTTACTATTTGGGTATCCATTAGTTTCTTCATATCTATTGTATATTTTCTGGGTTTTCCATATATGCTCTATATTGTATGCTTCAGCAACACATCTGTAGGAAAACTGAAAACCCCTTTCTGCATTCTTCTGTCTAGTCTGAAAGATCAAACAAAAAATTAATAAAAATAACACATAAAAAGATCATTTAAAAATAAAAACAGGTACGGCACATTACAAAACAAGCACCCCTATTTGAGATGATGCTCTTTGGAAGCCGAAAAGGAATCCAAACATTCTTAAAGAAAAACTTTGTTGCATCACTTCTACTTAGAATCTTTTTACAAGCAATCAAGATGCACATCATCTTACTGAACCAATCTACCACAACAACAAGATAATTATGCTCATGTTTTGTCATTGGAATACCACCTACAAAGTCCATGGAGATGCTCTCCCAAGGTCTTGTAGGCATGAGCAATGGCTAAAAAAGCCCAATCTATTGCTTGGCTTATTTATGCTGCAAATCTTGCAATTCCTAACAAATTTAGAAACATCCACACTTGTATGTGTTGCCACTTGTGCAACACACCCAATTTTCAGAGTGTTGCCACTTGTACAACACATCCAATTTTCCTCTAGAAATTGGTGGCCCTTTTTGAGCTCTACGCTTGGAGCATTTGCTTAGGTTCTATGCATGTTCTGCCCAACCCCTTGGTTTTGGAAAGTTTGAAAATTCTTGGTGGGAAGTTAGAATTTTGCTTGGGCGGACTTTTAGATTCCCCATGCAATTAAGTAATTTTGCTAAATTGCTCAAGAGCTCTAAAGTTCCACAACCTTGTATTGTGGCGGACTTCCCTTACCACTATGCAATTGCATTATCACCTTGCTTTTCTATCACGGAATTTCTTGCCCTTAGTCTTCGGCAAAACTTCAGGGTTTTCAAGCAACGACACGGTCTCTGCAAGTTTGTTTCACTCCTCCAAATCCCTATTGCCCTTCTTCATTGGACCTGCAGACTTCTCACACAATCTTACAACTGTTACAAACAAAGCTTGTAGCTCCACCCTCCTCTTTGTATTCCAAAAATCCGAACTCAATAATTGCCAATTGCATCTCCAATCCTGCCTTCCAAAATGCATTTCAGAACCTCGGACCTCTTGATGATGTTTTTGTGCCAACAACAACAATAGAATAAAACACCAAGTATCCTATTCTCTCTTGAATAAAGTCTCTCAAAGGCTAAGCTATGTGATCCAATGAGACAACTTCAAGGTTCCTTATTCGTGATTTGCATTGGATAAACTCAGTGATTTCATGTGATCTTGTTGGTAATCACAAAGGGACTTACGCAGACTTCTTACTTCGCCCAGCTTATTCCTCCTTTCAGTGCGGATGATGTATGTGCTATGTTTCAATAAAAAGGAAAAAGATGAGGGTTTAGAGAAACTAATCTAAAGTCAATGAAGCAATGATGATGCATGAATAGACAAACTCCTTAATCAACCTAACTCCACTTCGCCAAAAATACCTACAACTACATGGAGTAAGTGCAATCTCCTAAGGATAGCGAAAGGTTTTCAAATCATGAAAGCTCATATAAGCACCCATTAAACGGCGCAACTCAAACAAGCATCCACAATCGAACTTAAGCAAATGATGATGAAGCTCAGACTAGCTTTACACAACACTCCACTAACGAAAGATGTCAAAAGCATGAGCTAGGAGTTGATCAAATATCCAATACATACATACATTACATCAATGAGCTTCTACTATTCTACTTCTAATCTACTTAGAAACATCTCTTCATTCAATCAAGATATAGGAAACCATGTTATTTCACAAGACAACACTTAGCACCAAGCTCCAATGCTCCAATGTCTTTGCATTAATCTTGAGAAATGTTTACAACAACTTCAAGTACTCTCAGAGAATTTTGAGAGTCTCTTCCTACTCTACTGCCTTATTCTCCTACCACTAGTTATTAACATTACAAATGAGGCAACAAGGCCTTTATATAGTTTTTCAAAATACAACCGACAGTCGAGATTGATCCGTGAATGAACGGCCCAAATTTTTACAACAAGGCACTTATGCCTATTTTTAGCATTTTGTACATAGAAAAGAAGAGGGAATGAAGGCACGCTTCCCAAGGTGACAAGGATGATGAGTTGGAAGTCTTCTCTCTTGGAACGCCCTTATCCTCTTGTAGGTACAATGTACTTTGACAAGGATGACGTGGCAACATTTGATTGGCGAAAATGATGAACATGCCACGTGTTGTGACCAAATCACACATCGCCCCATTGCAAATGGGGACCCCCTAATTTTCTTCATAGGATTAGTTGTTTTAGGGTGTCTTGTTAGTGTTATCTCAAAGTTACCCTGTCAATATGCTTACAAAGGCGATGTAGAGCATTCCCTAGGCCTAGTTGAGTATAGATCCTTATGTGAGAATAATGTTTGAACTCAACATGCTTCGATGAGTGAAAATTTACAGAGAAAATGGCTAAGTAAACATTAGGCGCATTTTCTTGTTAAAACCACCATTTTGGCGCCTTGGAGATTGAGTGTGATGAGGTCTAGAACCTAAGCTCCTAATTGAAGAGTGATTCTTTACAAAGTCAAGACAAGTGATTAAAACTTATTGGATTGCCAAGAGGCAACCTGTATTGACCCAAAGTTGATCAAACGTGTTAAAATTAAGTATCTTCAAGCTAGGCGCCACTTTGCATCAAGACCACCTTACATTTGCGCCTAAGGGAAAAGTCAGCTTAAAATTACAAAATCTTGAGGGTAGCTAGCCTTGGAGAGGTGTTTGAGAGCAGCTACAATGATCTAATGATAGGGAAGGTAAAACAAACCAAGGCAAAAGGAGTCTAGGCGCCAATTCATGTTCAAAACAACCTCAAAATGCGCCTAGGGGTAAGGAAGCTAAGAGTCTTGAATTTTGAAGTCATTTGGGAGTAAGAAGGTTCTAAATAACAAAGCCTTGGTTGGAAGAGACATGAGATCATCACAATCCATAAGGGCAGGCCAAGAAGTTGAGGCGCACTTTTGCCATTGAGGAGCACATTTTGGGCACCTAGGGAGGAATCATTTTAAAATCATCAATTTTGAAGTTATGGGAATGAAACAAGTTTACAAGAGTTAACATAAGAAGTCAAGGTCATGAAGATTGGGAATGAACATTACATCAAGGCAGGGCGCCATATCATGCTTTAAACATCACCAATGGGCGCCTTAGAAAACTTGTCAACACTTCGCCTCTAAAACAAGGAGCCATTTCCTGTTATTTTTATCATTTTGAGCGCCTAAAGTGTGTGGCTGATTGAAGGGGCTCATTCTAAGCAACCTGAGGAAGTTTGAGTTTAAAACACTTGCTTTGAGCTTCAAGAGTTTGAGTACATGAGAGATGAATTAAGTATTTCAAGAGGGATAGGCGCACTTTTGTGTCAAAATAACCTCATTTCAGCACCTAACTTAGGGGAGCACCATATGTCACCAAATTCACGCCTAAGATGAAGAACATACCTTTTTTTGCTAGGCGCTCATCCATGCCTATTTCACCTCAGGGCAGCGCCTAAAGATTATTGAAGTTTTGGGACTTAAAACGGGTTACAAAATAAGGCGCCCTTCATGCATTGATTCATCAATTTCAGCGCCTAGTGTGGAGAAGACATTCAACCACATTAAGGTGCCAAAACATGCTTATTTCACCTTAAATTAGCGCCTATAAGTCATAATGTTTTGTTGGAATTAAAATATGTTTTAAATCATGAATAATAGGCCTCTAAAACAAGGGGCATCCTATGCCTAAGGAGAGATAGTTTGTTTTAAATATTGAAAATTTCAAAATATATTAAATGCTGAATTTGGCCAACCTGCCTATTAAATAAAGTAAAATGCCTATATAAGGAGGAGCACCCTCCCTCATTTCATCATTCACATTGCAATTTACCTCAAGGAGCGAATTTTTTGAGAAGGAGCAGCAATTTTCAAGGCAGGTCTGCAAGTATAAAGTCTGATTTTTGTCATTACAACCTGATATTTTATCATTTATTACAGAAATCTGCACTTAGTTTAGTCTGACAATTGATTTGAAGGTATGTTTCAGCTGCATTTCATCTATAAAATTGCCTTTACTTGTTCAAGTTTTCAGATTTTTATACTTTTATCATGTAAAAATCAGTCTTATAGAGATAATTCTATTATTTGACGTCATTAATGGAGGTATATTCGTCTTGTAAGTAAATGGTAATGACAGCGAAGGAGCGTCAAGTGATGATCAAGATGGATGCCAAGTCAACTCTCCCAGACTCCAAGCTCGAGATGCATTGGAAGAATGTGGGAGATACTAACATGGGACATGTCAACCTAGAGGAGATAAAGGATTTCTTGCTCGCCATTACAAGGAATGAAGACATCAAGGCCATTGCGAAGAGTGGAATCATACAAGCAGCATGTTTTCCCACCCGCCTTACCTAGCACCGAGTTGGTATTGGAATGCATTCAACACTATGATAAAGAAGGAAGGCGAATTGTGGCTAAGGATGGGACTGTTTTAGCTTATCTACAAAGAGAGGCTATTCAAGAGATCTTCAACATCCCGAACCGAAAGACGGTGTCATTTGTCCTACAACTGCACAACATACCTTTGAAGCCAATTCCAAGCAATATATGCAAGAAGTAAGGAAGAAGTGGATGATGGATCCTTCAATAAAAATATACAATTCCGAAGATCCGAAGTTCCATAAAACTGATTTCAAGAAAGAGATAAGTTACTTCATCATGTTCTTGAACAGAGTGACAGGTAAGCCTCAATCATCAACTTTTGAAAGATCAATGTATACATATCTTGATCATGTTTTCACAACGAACAAGATGATTGATTGGGCTAGGCTTATAAGTCATTGCCTTGATGAGCAATTTGAAAATTTCGATGAGTCAAAGTCCTTCTTCATGACTTCCTATCTTGTCTACATACTGGCGAGGAATGTGGTCTACAAGGGGTTGACATCTAAGGGAGAAGTGGGCATAAAATCTGGTCAAATCTTATCACATCAATGTTATACACAGCTTCATCTCAAGAATATCAACCATTACAAGAGATTCAATGATGCATTTGCCATGCATATAGTAAGGAGATTGCGAGGTGAGTTGCATAGGAGATTGACAAGTGCTGCTAGGACCTTCATTGAACAATTTGAAAGATATTATATACAATATGATAGGTTCACCTACATAAGGATTCAGGGCTACACATCCTTTCCATATCGATTGCCAAGGTATCCTACTAATAGGATGGTACTATTGGAAGTATCAAGACAGTTGTTAGAGTTCCATAAGATGCAGAGGACAAGGAGGAAAGTCGGGGTTCAATTCCCTCTAAAGCTTGGGAGATATTATTCATGTCCATCGTTACAAGCAGCCAGGCACTCTAAGATTGAGCTTCAAGCGTATCATTTATATCTTCATAATTCAAGGAGGGAGAACTTTGACCCATATGGAGCAATCAAGCAGTCATATCCTACCTATCAACATATAGAACAACTTGAAGATCATTGGGCAAATGCTATTCATGATGATGATATAAGGATGCAAAAATGTTCAAGATTGAGATGGGATTTGGTAAGAGCTACAAAAGTATTGAGGATTCCTGATCAGCTAGATGATGATAGGACTCTTTTGGAGGATGAATACAACAAGGTACGAAATTTGCCATATACTATTGATTGGGCTAATAGAGAGAGTATATGATGAAGAGTTGATAGAACCTATCATTGCTATCACTAAGAAGCATGCAAAAGAACAAGTACAAGCATTGATAGATGAAGGAAAGAGGCTCACCTACACAAAGATGGGAGAAGTTGAGCAACAAGCACAGCATAGTGCACCTGGCAGAGATTCGTGAAGTAAGGATAATGAAAGAGATTCAAGTCAAGCAAAGAAAAGGAAACAACTTGAATATGTACAAGGTGAGTCAAGTCAGAAAAAGAAGAGGATAAGCATTGAAACTGCTTCATCTAGGCAACCAGGAAGTACGCCAATGAATCAGGATATAGTTGTGCATGAAGTTGAAGATGGAGTTCCAGATGTTCCATTTGAAGAGATACCTTCCAGCCCACATGACACTGAAATAATTGATGAAGCCAACATTGAAGACAAAGATGCAGCTGAAGAAGAATCATTGCCTACACAAGAGAGATGAGTGCAGAGACAAGGAGATCTTTCATCATTACCAGAATGGTTGCAGGAAAGAATCAAAGAAAGTTGTTAAGTGGAAAACTTTCGGCATGTTCCAGTTGAGGAAGTACTTCTAGATATGTCTACAGAGAAACCGAAGAAGAAAGCAGCAACTCTTTCAAAGATAACAAAAGATGAAGTTGGTGTAAGGAGGGTTCATGTAGCTGTTCCAAGAGTTAAGAAGAATATAGAAGACATTGTACCTGAAGACTATGATATCAACACAATTGATTTGGGTCCATTGACTGGGGCACAAGTAGAGGAAGAACTTCAAGATTCAATTGATAATGCTCGGGCTATCATAAGATAGGAAACCGAAGGTAGGATTAAGGCTGAGCAAAGGTGTCAGGGATTGGAACAGTATATTCAACACCTAATATATCCTATCCGTCAGCAGGAAAGAGTTTCTACACCTCCACCCATTCTTCCTCCAGAAACAGTTGTACATCTTGAGGGATTGAAATCTTCATCTCATAGGTTGAAGGATTGGATGAAGAGGTCTAGAGAAACGACATATGAGTATCTTGAGGATATCATGCAAGTGTATAATAAGGTTGGTGATCTTAAGGAGAGAGTACTTGCGCTGCTGACAGCTTGTGCTGAGTTTAAGGTTATCAAGGAACAATATATGCCACACTTTAAGAGTCTAATGGAAACTTCAATTGATGAGTTGATACATGCTAAGATAATTGAAGAAGGAATGACATATGATTTCTCTACCTAGTACTATTGCTTTCACAACAAAGGTCAGTTGCTTGATAGAGTTGAAACAGACATGTCAAGGGTAAGAAGTGTCATTCAAAGGATTCAAGATGGTATACATGCTTCATTGATGAAGATATGCAATTCCTTTGGAGAGATGACTATTGATCGTATGAAGGAACAAGTTCAAGCATTCTACTTTCAAGAGAATGATGTTTCTGATGAGAGACTTGATAGCATATTCTCACTTGCTATCCACCTTGGCACCAACAAAGCTAGAATGACTAATTGGGAGAAGACACTTGGCGTTTATGCAGTTGATGTATGTGAAGCAGAAGGAACCATTAGGAATACACCAAGTGTACCTTTTGATGATGTCAAGAAAGTGGTGTCCACATTCATTGAATTTCATAGTACCAGTGATGGCTACTCGCATGGAGATTCCTCATAGGCTTTTGATGTGTCATCCTTATCTTCTTGGGAAACGTGCCTTTGTTCCCTCTTTTATATGCTAAATATAGTAGTTTGTTGTAACCGCCTACTTAGGTGGCATCATCTGGTCCATTGGCTTTGCCAATCAATCTTAGCGATTCATGTATTCTTGAAGCCTATATAAGGGCTCCTCTTGTTCTCATTTGTAAGATTGAAGACTCAAAAAATTGTTGCAAGAGCTCTTTGAGATAATATAAGACTCATTGTTTGGTGATTCTCTTTATGTTTCAAAGTGTTGCATGGTTTTCATTTCTTCAAGCGAATGTTAAGTTACATTAAGTTTTCTTTTAAGTGTTATGTTAGTTGGTGGAAGTGATTGTTATTGTTCTTCGGTGAAATCTATATGTGCATACCATTTGTGATTTGTGGCTTGCAAGTTGCAGTGTATGGTTAGACTGAACAAAAATAAGCTTAACTTTGATCGTTTATGTTTGTTGAACATTCATGAACATAAGTGATTTGAATATCTTGTATCACCCTTAGAAGATTGCATCAACCTTGTGTAGTTGTTTCAACTTGGCGAAACAGAGTTGGTTGATTTCACCTAATCGATAACTATTTCTTGCATCTAGGATTAGAATAGTTTCCTTAACCTTTATCTTTTTCACTTTTTTATATATCATTGTTAGGAATTAGGACCAAGAACTTCATTGCTATATCATACGTTGAAGTTGTAGCACTTAGGAATTTCAAGTGTTTGCCTCTAGCCAGTGAAACAAGTAATTTGTTAGAACAATTGTATAAGTCCCTTTGTGATAATCAGCAATATCACATCAAGTCACTGAGTTAATCCCTCACAAATCATAAGAACAGGAACCTTGAAGTTACTTCACTGGATCACATAGCTTAGCCTGTAGAGAACTTTATTCAAGAGAGAGTGGGATACTTTGTGTTTTACTCTATTGTTGACTTGTCTAAAAACAATCATCAACACCACGCAAGTGCCACCATAGCAATTTTCATGGATTTCAAGAGTTTATTCAATTTGCTTCTAGCATATTCCCAAATTGCATCATCTATGTGATGTCTTCGAACATGATTGCTTTGAACTTGAACGTTTGGGAATGTATCCTTGTTGTTCTTGCCTTGTTCTTTTACAAGTCGGATATATATGATACATGTTGCTCATTTGACTAACTCTGTGATACCTTTTATCTTCTTGGCAGGATGTACGTTGATCTTCTTTGGATGCTTCATGTGGAGAGTAGTGTAGATGAAGATACTTCCTTCTTGACTTGGAGTAGGAGATTCCTCTCAAAAACTTGAAAATGGAAGAACTTGAAGCTTGAATGGATGGATGTCTTCGATGATGCCAATGATGAAGTGTTCCAGCATGATGGCCTTGAAGTGGTCTCCTCTGCAATGACAACCTCTTGACTTCACTCCTTGGATGAAAGTGACTCCAAGTGCCTTGCTCCTTGAATGGCTCCTTAATTCCATCCACGCTCCTGCAACACAAACAAAGAAACAATATCAATCCTTTTGATAAACACTTGATTCCATAACACATAAGAATCATTTCATGCATTTTCTAACCTAGGCGCACATTTAGGTGTGCAGAGAGGCAAAAGTGCGCCTTGCTCAACTGGCCTTATACTTATCATTTTTGTGATTTTCAACAATTGAAATTGACTTAAAACATCTCTCTTCCTTAAGGCGTCCACCCAAATGTGTGGATTCATGTGATTTCTCTAGAGGCGCAGATCTAGGTTCCTACAGAGGTTAAAGTGCGCCTAACACACTGGGCCTTGTATTTGTCATTCTTATGATTGTAATCAATTGGACATCTCTTAAAATGATTCCCCTTTTCAAAGCGCTCACTTCCAAATGAGAATTCATACATTCTACTAAGGCGTTGATTTAAGGATGTAGAGACTAAGAAGTGCGCCTAGACCAAGTAATGCAATTTAGTGATCTAAAAACCTTCATTGATGCTTAATGATACCTATTCCTAACAAAGTGAGGTATCTCAACAATGATTCATACCCTTTCACTTAAGGTGCAAATTTGAGGTTTCAGAGATGAAAAAGTGCGCCTTGATTCTCTTGCCTTATATTGCCATTTTTTGTGACTTTAAACCATTGAAAAGGACTTAGAATGTTCCTCCCTCTCAAGCGCTTAATGATGTGAATTGATGTATTTTCCTCCTAAGGCACAATTTAAGGTTTGCAGAGACAAAAAAATGCACCTAGGATAGTTAATCACTATATGACTTTTCTCAACATGGATTCCAACCCTTTCAATTGAGGCGCTCATTTGAGTTTGCAGGAGGTGAAAAGTGCACCTAGACCAAGTAATGCACTTCAATCAATTGGAAACGACCTAGAATGAACCTCTTCTCCAAGCGCTCACTTAATGATGTCATTTCATGCATCCTTCCTTGAGGCGCTTATTCATGGCTGAACAAGTGGAAAAATACACCCAGGTTACTTGGCTTGTTCTTTGGCACTCTGATGGTTTCATATACTTATTTAAATGCTCAGGTGACCATTTCAATACTAGGCGCCAAAATGATGCTCTGCAAGTGGGAAAGTGTGCCTCATCAAACTGGGTTTGTCTCGGCATTCAGTGGTTTCAAGTACTTGTTTACATCTTCAGGAGACTCTCCATCCTTATAGTTTATAGCTTCCTCTTTGCAATATTAGAATAATGTCTTTCTATTTATGTTATTAATGGTCATCCAGTAGTTTCTAACTTCGTCTTGTGTTAACGATTGTTTCTTTTTAGAAACATCGTCTTTGTAATTCTATTTAAGGAGCCTTCGTCTCCTCTGTATAGTGAACAACATCGATCCTTCGTAACATGCAATGCGCACATTTAGGGTTGTTCAGGAGAGATCTTGCGCCTAGCATGTTGGCTTGCTTTTTTTGATATTTCAATGGTTTCAAACAGTTGATAAAGCCTTCAAAAGACTACCTCATTACTAGGCGCACATTCTCATGATTACATGCTCTATACTCTTAAGGTGCCAAAATTGGTCTCAGGAGGTAGGAAAGTGCGCTTCATCACTTTGGCTATTCTTTTTGGCATTGTGGTGTTTCAAACTCATGCTTAATCCTTCAGGAAACTCTCCTTCACTAGGCGCTCATCTAATGATCTCAAACTCCATGTTCTCTAGGCGCACATTTGGGGTTGTACAAGTGCAAATTGGCGCCTAGCATTCTTATACCATTTTCTTGCAAGATCTTCTGAGTTAAACATTTCCTACTTCATCCATAGGTGCCAGATGATGTCTTGTCTTCCTCCAACAGGCTTAGGCGCACCTTGGTGGTTGATCAAGAGTAAAACGCCTAAGGCTTCTAGGGTCATTTCCTTGCAAAGTTTTCAATGTTTAAGGCACTTGAAAATTAAAACATCACTTTCTATTAGGGGGCCACAGTTTGAGGCTAATTTGTTGGAGGTGCAACTTACCTTGTTATTCCTACTGACTTCATCATGAAACAAAACTTAAGACATCATCCAAGACTTAAGCAAAGCATTGGAGCTCAAAAAAAGGGGTCCCCATTTGCAATGGGGCGATGTGTGATTAGGTCACAACAGGGCCTTTTGCAATTGCATACTCCATTTGCATTTCCGCCCCAACTCCCCACACTTAGTCCTGTAACAAAGTTCTTGACCTCCCATGCAGTTGTGCAATCCTTGTGGATTGCTTGTCCACTTCCACCATTATTGTTGAAGTTCCCATCCCCACTTGCAATTAGCAATTGCATCTGCACTTTGGTTTTTGCGCCTTATTTATACATGGAATTCTCGCACACCTCTGCTATTGCATCTTCATCCTGCATCTCTGCCTAGAATGTCTACTTGCTTTACACATTGGAAGTCTGGAACTTCCAAGCAAGCATGCACTCCCTTGCAAATTGTAGATTGCTTGTCCACTTACACCTTCCACTTTACACTTCGGACTTCTTTGCTCTGCTTGCAACTACATTTCAACCTTGTTCTCTCACCTCCAACCCCCGCCTTCACCACATGTCGACACACTATTTGCCCACAACTCCCCTTTGACTTAATGACTCCCACAAGAACTTCCATATGGCATGTACAATGACACTTAGACTAGTTGATTGAGGCCACATGGACATGAGAGCAAATTCAAATCCCGACCACACCTCCATAGGTGTCTTCTTAACAAGAGTTGATGTAGGAGACCTATTAACTAGGTAACAAGTCGTAGCAACTACTTTCGCTCAAAACTTTTGTTTCAAGCCAGCCCCACTAGGCATACTCCTAGTCCTCTTCACCAACATTTTGTTCATTCTTTCTACAACTCCAATCTGCTAAGGGGTGTACGAAGTTGTCTTATGTCTTTCTAGCCCATGATCTTTTTAGAAACCGTCGAAGTCTATAGAACAAAACTCACCACTATTGTCAATCCTCAAAATCTTAATCTTTTTACCAGTTTGATTTTCAACAAGAGCCTTAAACTCTTTAAACCGACTAAAGACTTCAAATTTACTCCTAAGGAAATATACCCATGTCCTGTAGTCATCAATGAAAGATACATAATATACAGATTTTGAAATCTTAGGAGCATTAACAGGACCAAAAAGTCAGAATGTATCAAGTCTAATACCCCAAAAGATTTGAGAACTAGACTAAAACTAAACACGGTTTTGTTTCTATAAATGCTATGTTCGCAAAAATCAAACTCAAGGTTCCAATAATTCAACCCCTCAACAAGGTTTTTATTGTTCATGGTCCGTAAACCCTTCTCACCTATGTGACCCATCCACTAGTGCCACAACATTGTTTTCTCTGCTGGTAGTTTTGTCTCCAAAGCATGAGCACCCTTAGGTACCCACAAAGCATGACCATCGGAAGTGGATGCAACACTACTCTTTGTTGTTGGATCCAATGGTGAAGTTGAAGATTCTACAAATCTCTTCACTACAAGAATGGAAGAACTATGCATGCATCTAGCTAAAACAGAGTGCCAATACGAACACTCTTAGCAAGCACCATAGCTCCTCTAACCATCTTGCACCTTCCAAAAAAACAACCTACACACCCAAATCATTCAATTTACTTACAAAAAGTAGGTTCCATGCCAAACTGGAGATATGCAGAACACCATTGATCCCCTTCACTCATCCGCCAAGGAATCGTATCAGGACTCTTCCATAGCTGACAATCTTCAGATGAGAATCATCTCCAAGGTACACCTTCCCACCATCATATTCTTCATATTGTGTAAACTAACTCCGATGTGAGGTCATGCGGAAAGATGCACTATAGTCACTAAGCTACACACCTTTCGATGCATGTGTAGCCAGAGCCACAACAAAGGCATCACCATCATGCCGGGAGGATTTATCAATCTCATCATTAGAATCATTCTTTTTCTTCTTCTCCTCCTTACAATCTTTTATAAAATGGTCGGGCTTGCTGTAATTCCAACATTTAGCCTTTAACTTACTAGGACATTTTGATCTCCCATGGGATTTAGATCTTGATGTATCTTGCTTCCTGTCCTCCTTCTTGCCTTTTTCATTCAATCTTCTACAAACAGCTAGGGCCTCCTTGGCTGATTCAAAAGTCTTTCTTTGCATCTCTTCAGAAAGCAACGATGCAACCACCTCATCCATTTTCAACTTGGTAGTAGTGCTCCCAATGGCCATAACAAGGTGGTTCCAAGAATCTAGCAAAGAACACAGCAAAGTCATACATTGATCCTCCATTTTTACTCCCACGGAGTTTAGCTGGGCAATTATCATATTGAAGGCATTCATATGACTGGCTACGGATCCACCACCCTCCATTCTAAGTGTGTACAGCTTCTTTCTCAGAAAGAGTTTGTTAACCAAAGATTTAGCTTGATACAAATCTCCCAATCTCTTCCCTGTAATGGTTTCCTCATGAACATTCAATAACACCGAATCTGTCAAATAGAGTCTAACAAGACCCTTCGTCTTTCTATCCATCAAGTCCCAATCTTCTTGTTTCATTGCAGTAGACTTCGTATCGGATATTGCAATCCATAGATCTCTATCTACGAGCATATCTTCCATTTTGAGTATCGACAACTCAAAATTAGTGCTAGTAAACTTTTCCATCTCTATTCTGGATGTGTTTGCCATCTCTTCCTACAATAAGATAAAAACCCTCTATATGCAAGCTCCCACTCAAACAAAGATTAGCACAGAAAACCCTCCACCCAACATCTAGAATTTGAGGTGATCAAATTCTAATACCGACTGAAAAGAAGCAAGGTACACAAAAGCACTTCCGACACTAATATTCTAAGAAAAGTATTGTGCAAATTTTCAATCTTTAAAATTACAAAAAATAGAAACACATACATAAAATAAACAATATACCATAACACAAGGTGTACATAGGAGAAACCCTTTCGGGAGAAAAACCCCACACTCCAAAGCAGCCCAATGTATTATTCAATAAACAACATGGTTACAATACACTTGCAATGTAAGTCTTTACATGGGCATCACCAACATTCAAATCTGGAGTGATTTTGGCAACATTACAGCACCTGCAAATTAACCCACAACTCCAAGCACCATTAAATAGGTGAAACACAAACTAGAAATCATAAATGTTTTGGGAAAACCATTAGCCAATACAAGAGATATATGTCGCCCAAATTCAAAGCCCATATTCCAATGCCCCGCTTTGGTCTTGCTCATCTTGGCTATATTTAGCATATTCTCTTACAACATGTCATATGTCATAAATGTCATATTTGACCACCCAAACTTGGGCACCCCAATTTTTTTTCATTCCTAATGCATAAAGATACTCCATGACAAGTGTCTGCAGCTATCATTATGTTGATCAAAATTCCAATGTAACCTCCCTCTTACATGCTCTTACATGTCATAAGAATCTATCATAAGTAATTCTTGTTATAATGATCTTACAACTCAACAACATGCCAACACATGGCCAAACTTTGCCACCTCAAAGTGGGACGTGTTGTGACCTAATCACACATCACCCCATTGCAAATGGGGACCCCCTCCTTTTTTTGCTGTAGGTTAGATTGAGTTTTCAGGGCTTTGCTTCAACTATGTTTCGACACACGAAGGCGATGGCATGGGCATTCGTTATAGTTATCATTCGCGTCTGAGCTCCAGTCTTATGGTTTCACCTAATTGAATCGTGGCATGATTAAACTGAGATGGAATTGAATTTCTTCATCAACACTCAAAGATGATTGCTCCACGATACATGGTGTTTGAAAACATGATGTTGTAAGGTCTTGACACGGCAAAGTGGCTAAGTTTTAAGGAGGATTCAAATTGTTCATCCAATGCGCCACCTTGTGGAGGAAGTTTAACTTAGGTTTTTTTAGCCTTTTTCATAGAAGATTCAAAATCTTGATCTGGTGCGCCAATATGGAGAGGTTGGCTTCAAGTATCAAAATCCAAATTTCATGAGGTTTTAAGATGAATTCAAATCCCTTAACCAATGCGCCATCCTTAAAGGGGGTTTGACTTGAGTTTGACACCGCTTATCCCAGAGAAATCAAACACCTCAACCAATGCGCCTCATCTAGAGCGCCATCTACAAGGAAACAAGGTTCAACTTTTGAATGTCATTTCAAGGAGGACTCAAAACATGAAACCAATGCGCCCTATGTGATGCGCCTTGTCAAGAGGAGATAAGGATGATTTTAGAAGGCATTTTATTCAAGCATCAAATTGTTCATCCAATGCAACCAGGGTGAAAGGCTAGTTTGATGGAGGAACTGTAAGTTGCAAGATACGGACTCAAGATCATAATCCAATGCGACCTATCCGGTGCGCCCAAGGAAGAAGGGAGATTTGTCTTAAAGTTGAAAAACAAGAAGCACTCAAAACATGAATCCAATGCGCCTTAACTGAAGCGCCATTTTGGAGGGCAAGGTAAAGTGAAATTTTGAAGATATGTTGGAAGAAGAATCAAAATCCTCAACTCTTGCGCCTCAACCAATGCAACTACCTTAGGATAAGGACAAATGCAAGTTTAATACTAGTTTTAAGGCCTTTTTAAGAAGCGTTCAACAAGTGGATCTCTTGCGCCCCAACCGTTGCGCCAATTTTGAGACAGGAAAGCAAAGTCTTGAATGTCAATTAAAGAGGAATCAAAATCCTCAACCCACGCGCCTTAACCTATGCGCCAATTTGAATGAATCTAGTGAAGTTTAGACAAAATTAAAGAGATCTAAAAACCCCATCTAAAGCGCTTGATCCAATGCGCCATATACACAAAGGTGAAATGAAGGTTTTGATGAGTCTAAAGGAGAGATTGGAATCTGCAACCGATGCGCCACATCCATTGCGCCAAGGGATGATGGGGATAGAATGACCAAATTCAAGAAACCTTCCAAGAAGAGATCAAAAACATCCTCTAAGGCGACCTATCTAATGCGCCCTTCTTTGGAGTGCGGTTAATTTTAAGTTTTTGCATCTTTGGACCAGAGCACAAAATGATGATCCCGTGCGCCCCATCTAGTGCGCCATGATGATGGATTCTGTTAAGTAAAGAGGAATGATTTTAAGGGAGAACAAAATGATGATCTAATGTGCTTCATCTAATGCGCCTACCTCATCTAGGAGTAAACAATGAAGTCTACAAAACAACTTTCCAGAGGATCCAAGATGATGATCCAGTGGGCTTGAACCAATGCACTCTTATGAAAGGGGTTAATTTCAAGGTTTTTGAAAGCATTTAAGGAAGATACAAAATGCTCATCCCTTGCGCCATATCTAGTACGTCACCTTGGAGAAAAGAAAAGAAGTCCAAAATCCTTATCCAATGCGCCACCATTTGAAGTATGCCAACTCAAGGTTTTAAGTGAAATTTCAACCTAAGGTTGAAATTATCAACTAGTGCGCTCCATCCAATATGTTTAAAGAGGAAGTATACATCGCAAATTTTTCAATAAGATACAAAATCTTGATCTCTTGCATCCTATCAAGGAGAAGTAGTAATGAGTTTTTTTGACATATTCTAAGCAAAGATCAAAATCAAGATCCCTTGCGCCTGATCCAATGCACCATCTTGGAGTGGGATTGAGTTCAAGTTCTTTTAAAAGCTTTCAAGAAGATCATAATTCCTCATCTAGTGCGCCACTATTGATATGTGGTTTGATTCAAGTTAAATGAAGAAATTTAGGTGAAGGCTGAATTGCTTATCCCATGCGCCACTCTTAGTGTAATGCTTAGTTTGAATTTTATGATTTTTTAGCAAGAATCCAATTTGGCATCCAATGCGCTTAGGTCAGAAATGCATGAAATGATTCTTATGTGTTATGAAATTAAGTATTATCAAAAGGATTGACATTGCTTCTTTGTTTGTGTTGCAGGATGGGGCTGAATAATCATCCAAGGAGCAAGTGCTGGAATCACTTTCATGTAAGGAGGAAAGTCAAGAGGTAGTCCACAAGGAGGAGACATCATGTAGCTACTCCAAGAGGTCACTTCAAGATCATCATGCAAGTATTCTTTATCAATGTCATCTAGAGTAGACATCCATCCACCATGCTTCAAGTTCCCTCAATTTCAAGTCCAAGAGAGATCTCCTACTCCATGTTATCAATGGAACATCATCATCTACTCTATCTTATGAAGGAAGCATCATCATCATCTCCTATTACATTACTCTCCAAGAAGATGTAACCAAAGAAGATTAACTTACATCCTGCAAGAGAAGAAAGTACACAGAGTTAGTCAAATGAGCAACAAACATCATACACATCTAGTTTACAAGAAGATGAACAAGGCAAGATCAACAAGATATATTCCCAAACATTCAAGTTCATTCAAGGCAATCACATTCGAAGACATCACATAGATGATGCAATTTGGGAATATGCCCACAGAACAAATTGAATAAAAAATTGGAATCCATAAGAGTTGCTAAGATGGCACCTACGTGGCATGTACATCATCATCAAGCCAATTATGTTTCGCCATATCATTTCACTACAAGCTTATCTTCTTGGAAAGCGTGCCTTCATTGCCTATCTTATGTACTCAAAATAGCAATTTGTTGTAACAAACTGCCTTGTTGACACAATCTAGTCCATTGGCTTTGCCAATCAATCTAGGCCATTCATTGTAATTCTGGACCTCTATATAAAGGCCTTGTTGCTTCATTTGTAAATAAGTAGTTAGTGCAGTTAGAAAGTTTGTAGTAGAGTAGAAGAGACTCTCGAAATTCTCTGAGAAGACTTGAAGTTGTTGTAAATATTTCTCAAGATTAATGCAAAGACATTGGAGCTTGTTTGGTGTTAAGTGTTGTCTTGTGGAATAACGTGGTTTCTTGTATCTTGATGAAGTGGAGAGATGTTTCTAAGTAGATTAAAGTAGATTAGCAGCTCATTGATGTTATGTATGTATGTGTTGAATATTTGATCAACTCTTAGCTCACGCTTTTAACATTCATCGTTGGTGAAGTGTTGTGTAAAGCTAGTCTGAGCTTCATTTGTTTGAGTTTGATTGTGGATGCTTGTTTGAGTTGCGCCGTCTAATGGGTGCTTATATGAGCTTTCATGATTTGAAAACCTTTCGCTATCCTTAGGAGATTGCACCAACTTCATGTAGTTGAAGGCACCCTTGGCGAAGTGGAGTTAGATTTATTAAGGAGTTTGTCTATTCATGCATCATCATTGCTTCATTGACCTTAGATTAGCCTTTCTGAACCCTTATCTTTTGCCCTTTTCTTTATTATTGATATATCATCCACACTAAAGGAGAGATAAGCTAAATGAAGTATGAAGAAGTCAGCATAAGTCCCTTTGTGATAATCAGCAAAATCACATGTATTCGCTAAGTCTATCCACTACAAATCATAAGAAAAAGAACCTTGAAGTTACTTCACTGGATCACATAGCTTAGCCTTTGAAGAGCTTTATTCAAGAGAGAGTGAGAGACTTAGTGTTTTACTCTATTGTTGACTTGTCTAAAAACAATCATCAACAGGACGCCTACCTCCTCATGTAAGGACAAAAATACTAGAGGCAAATTCCATGTCACCTCCAAATGGGATGTCAACTCTCCCACAAGAAGGCAAAATACACAAACAACGAAATAGCAAATGCATACAAAAGTATTAAAAACGAACATTAGGAATGCAAAGGTGAGACACCTTTTCCCAACACATAATGCCATAAACCATAACCTTAACTCTAACATAAGTTCTTATTTTAGAGTTAGCTTTAGGCTTTTTTTCCTAAACATAACCTAAAGGCTGTCGTTTATTTTTGTTTAGGGTTTTCAACTTTTGTTTTGTACTCTAAGACTTACGTTGTAATGGGTGCACTATACTTGACGGATAATTTTATACTTACTGAGAATTTGAAAGTAATTGCCAACATTGAATCTTTATTTATGTCTTATGTTTGATGTTTGAACTTCATTTCTCTTTCAATGCACTATATTTGGCATGAAATAACAATTGCAGTTTTTTCCCATGTTTTTCCCATTTTAAACTCATGTAATTGAATTCCATTTACACTTTCAGTTTGCCATGTCAATGCCGTGTAAATGGAAGCCTACTGTGGTTTAATGGTTGAGGGCCCCAATAGATCCCTTAATTTACCAATCAAAAAAATCTTGCAGATTAAAATCAAAAACACACATTTCCCGTTGATCAGTTTTTCTATTTCACACTATCCATATTTAATGCAGTATCACGTTCTTGTACTCACTGATATTTGGATTACATGTAGTTTCTATTTTAACACCATCTACTAGACATTCTTTGAAACGGGAAAAAAATCAAGAAGCAAGTTTTAACTCATTTAAGTGCACAAACTGTGACAACATAACCAACTATGTTGTGTTCTGATGCAGGTTTCCAACAAGCTCCTTTGGAATTAGCATCCTTTGAGTGTCAGTGATTGCCAAGCAGCTGGAGAGATTCTCCAATTTCCTCAAAAGCACTTGCAAACTAGAGTGAAGATACTTCCCACATATTTCACATAAACTATCATACACAAAATATATTTATATATAATCAAAGTATTTCCTGGCTGAACTGGTTGTAATGTCCCCAAATTTGAAAGCCCCAAATCTGCCCTAATATATTAACTTTAATTAATCAACCTTGTGTTTTTTTTTTAATAAGGTCTATAACTTGATTGTGTACCTGCAAGACAAGGTTAGAGGATATTTACAAGATAGTATTATATTATATTATGCTTCTTATTGAAATAAGTAAAGTGAACAAGGCAGATAAGGTTAGTGATACAGTTACCTGTTTAAGACCTACAATCAAATTAGTAACATTTTCAATAAGAAACACATATTATATCAAATATATATTGAAGTCTGTTAGGTTCTCATGTTATTTCTTCTCGGAGCAAAATGGTTTGATAGGGTGCCCAAGAAACCCTCTACCCTAGGCCCAAGAGCGAGTGCTTCACCCCTCTTGGCCCCATGTGGCCTCTTGCCATCCATATGCGGTGGCGTGCCTAGTGAGGCGTCCTATCACCGTAACCCTACCAAAACCATTATGTTTCCTCCTATGATTCAATGAATTCCCATGATGGAGGATTAGACAGCAGGGTGTCCCGGAAATCAGTCCTTCTAAACCCAAGGGCAGCCTCTCTTGCCCCCTTGGCCCACATGTGGCAGGCCTCAGCCATCCACCATGGGGTGGCGTACTTAGAGGGTGATCCCAACGCCATTTACACTCCTTGTAGGCTCTCAATTTCCTCATCATGGCGGATTATCACAGTCAGATAGCATAAACATAACTTTATAACGTACACATGTTCTATCATATTAATCAGTGAAACAAGTCTGTTATGTCTTATTCAGCAATAATTGATAACTCAGTTTCATACAGTTATACAGACTGCAGTTATTATGATCCATAAATATTATGCACACAATACATAACAATACATAATAACTATACTGTGCATACAACAGGTACTGGTTTAAATTATAGATTGTTATCAGATTTACCAATCTTACATGAAGAGACATACCACTGTTGGCTGATGGTGTCAGGCAGAGTTTGCTGCAATTTGTATATCCTTCTTCTTTCTGTTGTTGCTACTGCTGTTCAGGAGTTTCTGATCCTACAATATTCTTCCCTGGAATGATTCAAACCTTTCATATTTATACCTCTTCAATTGATATGTGTTTTGGTGAATGGAGGTGTCTTTTCATACATGCTGTCTTTTTAATCATATTATACTCTTTCATGACAAATTATAGCCCTTAACCCATTTGCTTCCTTAACAATATTTGTCTCTTGTGGGAATCGTAGCCTTGTCTTCTCTACTAATTTGTCTCTAGTGAATGTTTGTCTTATTCTTTTTTTGTCCTTTTCTAAGTTTTGTCTTTATTCCCTGAGTGCTGCATATGTAATTTGCTGTCTAAATTGCATTGTTTAGATTTTAAACAAAGTCTTATCATCGGGTCATGACACTGGTTAATATTTATTTGTAATCATCTCCAGTTTTAATTTGTAACGCTTGTGTGTGGCTTTCTTTCTAGCTTCATTTTATATTTCACAATTAAGAATGTATGCTACTCAGAAGCATTTCAAGAGTTCCAATGCATCAATTTAATCATTTCTCTCAAACAAGGACACTATCATGCAAAGCTTCTTGTTTAGCAAATCATCTGTTGGCATTACATAAGTTTCTTGAACTACTTGGATGATAGCTTCATAACATGATCTTGTACCAACAGTTCAGATGGTGATAGAATATCCACCGCATGCTTGTGTCCTGTTATGTCAATTGATTAAATTGTTTGCAGCTTTACACTATAGACAGTTGTTCTTAGAAAGAAACATACAGTTTGCAACATTCATCAATTCCTATTAGTGTCCTTACATTTAAATTTTAATATATTCAGAAAACCAAACCATACAGTAGTTTAATGACTGGGACCACTGGCCACAAAATTTAAGTATTTAGACAAACTTGTATACAATAAAATTAAATAATGCTATACTTCACTAAAATTCCAGCTAGCAATGAAATCAATAAATACAAGCAAATAAGCCCAGCAAGTTTAACTGAGTGGTAAGGCAAAGAACTGCCACAATGAAAACCTGGGTTCAAATCTCATCCAGGAACCACCGGGCCAGCTCCACGCAATAATGCAGCTGTGATAAAGCAGACCAAAAAGCATGTGTAGTATATGCCTAGGGAATTGAGGCCCTGTCTAAGTCCCCCAAAATGGTACTGGAACCTGTTAGTGCCCGGGTACCCTTAGGAAAAAAAAAAGTACCAGCAAAATTACATTGAAAAGAAAAGAGGTGCACAAGTATAGTGGCAGAAAAATACCAGAGTGGAGGCACCAAAAGTTCCACATTTAATACTGCATGGTTTCTCCACCTGTACAGCAAATTGTATAGATATGTTCAACATAATTTTCCATATATTTGAATTAATCTATTCATTTTTTTCCAGAGCTACTGTCCTAAAGAGACTTATGCCTTTAGAACTAAAGCCCCTCTCATGTAGCAATTTCCCGACTAGAATGAGTATGAACAGTTCAATTGTCAAGTGTTTTTCTTAATACAAATCAAATAGGACCCACCTTTGCAACTTCACTCAAGTCAGAGCCACTTAATTCATAAACCTGCAAAACTACAGATTGACCATGAGGATCATTACATCAATGTAGCTTCTGCATTTGTTTGTAAAGTGAATCTTTTATCTTTGAGATTTGTCAATCCTAACTTGTCTCTTTCTAACATGGGCATAAGAATGAATGAAGATTAACTAAGAGTAAAGATAATTTACTGCAACTAATAGTAGGAAACAAAAGTCGATCAAGTAGATTATTGTTCTTCATTACTAACCTGAATGGAGCCCGTTGAACGAGCCGTGGAACCCAGGACTACAAACCTAGCACTATTAAAGAACTCATCCACATGAGTGAAAATCTTAACTTCCTATTTTTTATTAAGAAAAACATTCGGTAAATGAGTAGAAAGTGTTTGCTCTTTGCTCCTAACCTGCTAGGAACCCATAGAGTGTCATAAACTGTCGTTGTCAAAGATTTACATAAATGTTGAAGAATTTGAGGCCTGTTATTTGCATCAACCATTCTTCGCGTCCTGCAACTCTCGATAAGCCCAAGCTACAAAGGATGTCAAAAAAATTACATGAAGAAGTGAATCAGATACACAAATTGAATTGTACTGCATTAAGGAACTATCTCATGGTGCCTACAAATGCTTTAAGTAACCTCTCAAATGAAAACAAGTGCAAAATACACATTTATTAAATCAAGAATGAACTTTTGAAACTCAAGGTAGTCATAAAACCGATAACAGAAACAAAAGGAAAAAATGCAAACACATATAATCCAAGTTATAAGAATAGCCAGGAAGAAGCAAATGGAGAACAAAACACTAATGTCCATTGCTGCCCAAAACCAATAAATGGGGATTGTACAATATCATCTTAAATTCAACAATGGGAGCAAGGCACCTCTAACCAACACAAGGAATAACAACAGTATATTAGTCCAGATGACAAAGGGTAAATTACATTTGGGTAGTGCAACCCATGTTACAGGCTTGTTCAGCAAGCTAAGGAAGACATCTCCACACCAGGTATTTTCAAACCAGAGAGAGAAGGATGATTTAAGTCAGATTGCACCCATGTTGTAACAAGGCACTGATGATGTCCAAAATTATAGTAAAGGCAAACCATATAATCCACGTGATAGAAAAATCACCAGACAGATAAGCGTTCAGGATTGTTTTCATTAATTATCTTTAACCATTACTAACAAGAAAGTGGACAAGGGAGCAAGCAACTGAAAATCAGAATGGGGAGAATCTCAGGTCAAAAAACAATCTGATACAGATATGCATATAGTGCATAAATATAAAGATTTACATCTAACATATAGCCATCCCAGCAAGGTCTTGGTAGAACAAAAGTCTGGTTCATTGGACAAGGTTCCATGTCCCTATTCCTTGCAAACTAACATACTCTGGAGCCTAAAGAATTTTTAGAATAGCTATTATCATACATTCCGTACACTAAATGACATGTATTGTCTACAACTAAATACTCTCCTAGCCCCTAATACAGATATTATCTACTCAGTCTAGGGCTGTGCATCTACTGGATTTTCATTGCATGTTTTTCAATGGAAGTTGTCGGTATCCATATGAAACTCGGTGTTTGTACTACTTGATGTCCGTTTTTATCATCAATTTATCATCATTTGTATGTCAGGTCAAATCAGTTATAGCCTTCTCCCTTTTCAAGTTATGAGGTTGTTGTGTCATGGTCTTGTGTATTGGCTAACTACTCTTGCAGATTGCTCAAGGTTGCAGTATTCCAAGTAAAACATGAAGAAAATCCTGACTGATGGTGGCTCTGGCAGATATGAAAAAAGAAAAAGAGAATGATTCAAACATGGAGCAGATTACCAGCATTATACAACAGCAGACAAGGCACATGAGATATAAATCAGTTGGGCATACTTAATCAGCACAAAAACCTTGTGAATTTCCATGTAGCATAGGAGGAAATGAAGGACTTATAGTGGCGCACTTCTAATGTGGATAAGCCACCTATATTCTCCACCCAAAGTGTGGCAATAAGTTAATGAATTTCTGCCCAGCCAGCAAAGACAAAATCAGTCATAAAGGGAAAGAGGTTTCAAGTCAATAAGGCGCACATTAGAGGTGGCATAGCCAATCCAGAAACACACCTAAGGAGGTGGCAGAGTGTTAAGTGATTAGCACCCAGTCATGAAAGATTTTGGCAATTACTTAAGTGATCAATGCTCAGAAAATAAAGATGGAACAGACCTAAAAGAACGGTGCACTTCCTTGGTGGTTATGCCATCATAAATCCACACCTAAGATATGGGAAAGTGGTCATAAAAGCCCACCCAACAAATGTACAAGACAACTTAAGTCGCAGCACCATTTTGTAGTGGAAAAGCCAGTGCAGAATTTCACCAAAGAGTTGGCAACAGGATTATGAAAGCATGCCAGTTGAAGGGCCATTAAAAAGACATTTAATAGTGGCAGTAACATTATGAAATCGTGCCTAAGGGAAAAGAGGCTTTAAAACATGACAAAAGCACACTCTTCATTGGCAAATGCCACCCAAAACTCCACCTGGCATATTCATTAGTGGTGTGTGCCTAGAAGCAAGGCAAAACCTTACAAAGTTCCACCTCAACTGATGGAAAGTGGCAAGAGCTTGAGTGATTTCTGCCACTGCTTTAAGCAAAAAGAAACAAGTCTAAGGCATGCAAACATGAAAAATCAAAGGCCTATAAGATATATATACATATATATATATGTTATTCACTAATCAGATATGAGACAGTTTTCACAGCAGAACAAGGCATTTCCTTCATATTTTTGTGTTACATTTTGGAATAATGTGCAAAAGTATATTAATGAAAGAGATTAATTACAATGATAGAGCGAAGCTCTATTTATAAAGATTTCACAGAAGTTTCTAAAAAAGAAGCGGGAGTTTCACAAGGGAAACTACAGCTGGAAAAAGCAGAAAAGATAAACTAAAACTAGAATCAGAAACTAACTAAAAGAAACTAGATTGACCATTAGATATTACTTTAATACCCCCCTCGTAATGGTCAATGTACTAACTACACCAAGATTCCCCCTAAAACAGACTGCCTTCCGAGACAAATGGATGGCATAAACAGAAAACAAAACCCGAGCACAAGTGTCGAAACACAAATCCCAAGGGATCCAAAGAAGCAGAATGGTCGCCTGCCAAACACAAATGTTGAACGCTGGTCCAGCTGGTGATGAGAAGGGGCAAAGCACTGTAAGCGCAGATCAAAGAAGCCCTCAAAGCTGCGAACCAAGCAGAAAAAACTCCAAAAACAACGACTAGGCAAAAACATTGCCAAACAAAGAAGCCACCGATCAAGAAAACAGAACCCCATTCACAGGGCTACGGAACAGGAACCCAACTCTGACGAGATCCTGCAGAGAAACACCAATGATTAAAAAGTTTGCTGCCATTGAACTTCTGATTGCTATTGGTCCATGATGCCATTTTTCACGTTTTTTCGAGGCACGAAAAACGGATTACAAACTGATGGCACAAATACTGAAGCAGATAGACGGCACAGATTCTGAATAGAACCCTTGCAAGGGTTACAAAGCACAGATTCTGAAAACACAGAATAAGTCTGAAACACAAATACCAAGGCACAAATCTTGAGATAAATTTGAACACGAATCTCGACAGAAAGCAGAGAATCAGAGAATCCGAACACAGATTTCAAAACAAAATGGAAAAAATCCCTACATGTCCACTGGCACGTATTTCAAAACTCGAGTCCCAAGTTTGTAGATGAAGAAATACCCAGAAAATGACAACCAAAGTCATTAAAGACGCCTATCAAGACAAAATGAAGCCTCTGAACCACGAGCTAAGCTATGAGGATCACACCCACGAACTGCCAAAAAACGGGAGCAACAGGTGTCTAAAAAGACTCGACCCCAATACAAAGCACATGCCTTTTTAGGAAAGACCCGCCAGAATAGAGCACGTGATTGCTGAAAAAATCACGACCCATCACACAACCTTTGTTGTGAAGACAAAGGTGAAGGAAGACACAGAAATTGCAGGTTCTAGAAACAAAACATTGAAGCTCAGAGGAAAACGCCAAGATAACTTTGCAGAAAATTGTGTTTCTACAAATCAAGACCCAAAAAGGTTTTAAATAACGGCGATGCAAGACATGGACAATGGAAATCGCGATCAGATATGAAGCGCTTAGCAACCCACAAACCCGGCACAAACATGAATCATGATTAGGTTTAAACAGTGCCAAAACCCACAAAAAGAAACCACAAAAAAAAATCTGCAGAAACCCATCGACGGATGACGCCAAAAAGAATGTCCGCCCAGAAACTTTACGAAGGAAAAACACCAACGAAGAAACTCAAAACAGATTCGCGATTTTCCCACAGGGGTCGCGTGACCCTTCAGCAACAAAGACGTGATCAAAAAGTAAAAATCACGATCACGAACAGCAAAAAATACAAGTCAGGATTTCAACTTAGCTGGGGCATCAAACACAGATCCGCCTAAAATCGAAAAATGCCAGAACAGATGAAACACAAACTTCAGAATGAATAACAAATGACCCCAGAAAACGGCATCCGTTCGACGTACGGAAGAGCTCGAACCCGGAGCTCTGATACCATGTTACATTTTGGAATAATGTGCAAAAGTATATTAATGAAAGAGATTAATTACAATGATAGTGCGAAGCTCTATTTATAAAGATTTTACAGAAGTTTCTAAAAGAGAAGCGGGAGTTTCACAAGGGAAACTACAGCTAGAAAAAGCAGAAAAGATAAATTCAAACTAGATTTAGAAACTAACTAAAAGAAACTAGATTGAGCATTAGATATTACTTTAATATTTTGCAGGTTTGAAGGTACTTTTCAGCACCCTTGGACAGGTTTTCAAAATCAGCAGCAATGTCACAAGGGGAATCAGCAAGCATTCTTTCAAACTCTCCTTTCTTGTTCAATCTTCTTGCTGTTACACAGTACTCAACAAGAGCTTTCCCCTCTTCCAATAAGTTGTTTTCCTCTTTCAGAGCAAGCTGATAGATCAAATCGATAACTTGAAACCCTAGAACAAGCAATGAAGAATTCATCTTCCAAACTTTAAGTTATGGTCACAAAAGATTCAGTGCATCAAAGTGCTCCCGAGTTGGGATTTCAAATTCAGAAGATTGGCATACTGTCATGCTAAACATCAAGTTGGCATTGACAAGATATTCATCAGATTCACTCATGAGCTTTCAACGATTTTCAGAAGCTCCAGGAAAAGTTCACCCTGCTTCAAAGGATTTGAAAAAAAATTCAAGTCAAAGTGGCTTCAAATTTTCAAAAATCACTTAAGTGACAAAAGTTTCTATTTTCCCAACACAACCGCATTGGGTAGTGTTGATGTTTGGTTTTTAGACAAGTCAACAATAGAGTAAAACACTAGAGTATCCCACTCTCTCTTGAATAAAGCTCTTCAAAGGCTGAACTATGTGATCGAGTGAAGTAACTCCAAAGTTCCTTTTATAATGCATGATGGGTCAACTCAGTGATTACATGTGATCTTGCTGATAATCACAAAGGGACTTACGCAGACTCTTCTCCTTTCATTAGCTTGTTCCTCCTTCGGTGTGGATAAAGTATATACAAGGTCTCAATAATGAAGAAAAATAAACAAAGGTAAGGGTTCAGAAAGCTAATCTAAGGTCAATGAGGCAATGATAAGGTATTAAACAGACAAACTCCTGATTTAACCTAACTTCACTTCGCCAAGGATGCCTACAACTACATGAAGTTGGTGCAATCTCCTAAGGTTACGCGAATGGTTTTCAAATCATGATGGTTCATATGAGCACCCATTGAACGGCGCAGCTCAAACAAGCATCCATAATCGAACTTAAGCAAATGATAGCTCAGACTAGCTTTACACAACACTTCACCGGCGATGAATGTTAAAAGCATGAACTAGGAGTTGATCAAATATTCAATACAACATGCATTACAACAAAGAGCTTCTAATCTACTTGAAACATCTCTCCATTCAATTCAAGATACCAGAAATCATGTTACTCCACAAGATAACACTTAACACCAAACAAGTAGCTCCAATGTCTTTGCATTAATCTTGAGAAATATTTACAACAATTTCAAGTCCTCTCAGAGAATTTTGAGAGTCTCTTTTATTCTACTCCTAAAATCTAATCTCTAGTCTATATATTACAAATGAGGCAACAAGGCCTTTATATAGTGCTCCAGTATTACAATGAATGGCTTAGATTAATTCAATAGCCAAGGGTCTAGATCGTGCCACCTCAGAGGTAGTTACAACAACTTGCTATTTTTAGCACAAAAGAGAGAGGCAATGAAGGCATGTTTTCCAATGTGATAAGGTAAGGCGAAAGCATTTAAAACATTCTCCACATAGGAATCCCTTTGGCTTCTTTCATTAAATGATACATTTAATGTATTTAAAATGATGTGTACTCGCCACATAAGTGCCAACTCAGCATACTTCGAAAATTGTATCATCTTTGTGTGATGTATTCAATGTGATTGCTTGAACTTGTATGTTTGGGAATTCATCTTGTAGATCTTGCCTTGTTCATTCTTCTTGTTGACTGGATATATGATACTTGTTGCTTCACTTGATTAATTTCATGATTCTTTCTTCTTCTTGTAGGTAAGTTGATGATCTTCCTTGATGCTTCTTCATGTGAAGTAGATGATGATGATAATGATGTGGCTTTCTTCATGTAGAGTAGAAGACTCTCTTGGACTTGAAGGTGAAAGGACTTGAAGTTTGAATTAATGAATGCCCTTGCTTGATTTGAGGATGAAGTGCTTCCTGACTTCTCAAAGAGACTTGAAGCTTGATGAGTCTTGAAACTTGAAGTATGATCTTTCATGATGTCATTGATGAAGAGGACTTGAGATATATCTTGCTGTGACGTCTTGGAGCAGCTACCTCTTGAAGTGATGTAGATCTCTTAGAATGATGCTTCCTAGAAGATGATCCTGAATGAAGTAGAATATATGAAATGCTCCAACTTGATGATAACACCTTCCTTATGATAGAGCAGCTAACTTCCCAAGGAGACTTGAAGCTTAATGATATGAGGTTTCCTTGAAGTAAAATGGATGCCTTTGGAAGTCTTGATTGATGAAGATGAAGTAGTTGATACTTGAAGTGACTTCTTAGAGCAGCCACATGAGGTTTCCTTGAAGTAGAGTGGATGCCTTCGAAAAGTCTTGATGAAGATGATGAAGTAGTTGATACTTGAAGTGATGTAGATAGAGTATCCTTGAACTTCTTCTTAGAACAACTACTTGACGTCTACTGCAACTTGTTGACTTCACTCCTAGCATGAAGGTGGTTCCAGCTTCTTCTTCTTTGATGACTCCTTAGCATCATTCACATTCCTGCAACATAGAGAAGAAACAACATCAATACTTCAACTTTATAACATAAACACATAAGAAATCATTTGCTCAAGGTCTAAAGAAGATGAAAACAATAAAGAAAACAGAGCATTGAATAAAGTCCTTAAATCCTCCTTTACTCTCTTGAACTCGTCCTTCTTGGAGGAGCAGATCAGAAACTAAAATCTTCTGTCCTATCCTCTTGGTGCATAGGGCTGGTGCACTAGATCCACGTTTCAAAATCTTCTAGATAGACTTTTAAACACCAAGCAAGCTTCCTTTACATGTGGCACATTGGATGGCACTTTGGAATTCCTCTACAATTCTGCCTTGAAACTCCTTTCCCTTATCAATCTTGGCGCAGCGGTTAAGCATCTTGAAATCCTCCTCTCATCTCCCCCTTTTGGTGCATTAGATGAGGGATTTGATCTCTTCTTGCTGTCTTAATGCAATAGATCAAGTGTTTGAAGTCTCTAAGGGCTAGCGCATCACTTGGAGATTTTAAGATCCTCTTTGAAAATTCACTTAAAACTTGAATTAGGCCTGTCTTAGTAGTGGCGCATTGGATAAAGTGTTTGGATTCCTCTTTGAGGTTTGGCGCAATGGTTGAGGTGTTAGAAATCCTCATGATGTTGGCGTGCTAGATAAGGTGCTGAGGATCCTCTTGGATTGAGGTGCTTTGGTTAAGTGTTTCGAATTCCTCTTGAATGTCTTCTTGAATTTGCCTTCACTTTCCCCTAGATGGCGCATTGGTTAAAGATTTGAAATCCTCTGGAATTTCGCATTGGTTAAAGATTTGAAATCCTCTGGAATTTCACATTGGTTAAAGATTTGAAATCCTCTTACAAAGGTGTTTAAACTTGATCAAGATTTGGTTGTTCGCTTTGATATTTGCCTTGAAACTGAAATTTAGCCTCATTATGTGAGTGGCGCATTGGATTGGGATCTTGATTTCTCCTTGAAATTCTCCTGAATTTGCCTTTAAAACTTGAAAGGAATCATCTCATCCTTGGGCGCATTGGATCACACTTTTGAGATCCTCTAGAAATTGGCGCAAGAGATCAAGATTTGAAATCCTCCTAATAGGAGCGCTTTGGATAAGGTTTTTGATCTCCTCTAGGATTGGCGCATCACTTCAAGGTTTCGATTTCCTCTTCTTTTGGCGCATCACTTCAAGGTTTCGAGTTCCTCTTGCAGTGGTGCATTACTTCAAGGTTTCGAGTTCCTCTTGCCGTGGCGCATTACTTCAAGGTTTCAAGTTCCTCTAAAAAACCTTAATGTAACAATTCTAACCAAAACTCCTCCTTCACCTTAGGTCGCATTGGTTGAGGTGTTGAAAATCTTCTTGATTTTCGCATTGGTTGAAGTGTTCAAGATCCTCTAGAATTAGCGCAGCAGTTCAAATGTTTGAATCCTCCTTGTTTGGCGCATTGGTTAAGACATTTGAAATCCTCTACCTTATCTCTCCACAAGGGCGCATTGGTTCACAATTTTGAAATCCTCTAGAATTTTCGCTTTGGTCAAGGGGTTGAAAATCTTCTAGAATTGGCGCATTGGTTCATGCATTTGAAATCATCATCTTCTTCTGTCTTTGGGCGCATTAGTTCAAGCGCAAGAGATCATCAACTTGAGATCTTCTTGAAAACGGCGTGATTTATCAAGATCTTGCGCCAAGATTTTGCGCCACCTTAATATGCCGTCGCACTGGATCAACTTTTTGAATCCTCTGGAGCAGTTAGGCTTTTTTCAGGGTCCTCGAGGGTAAAGATATATTGAAAAATACATTTAAGTATAAGTTGAGAGATTGAATTTCTTATACTTTAAATATTTTTCAATATACCTTTCAGGATGTTTGAGATAGGTCTCGAATCCACCGGATTTAACATGCAGAATATAGAATTTGGAGGATTCCCCAGATTTCAGACTTAGCCAATTTTTCAAGATTTTCAGGATTTCAGGCTACCAGACTTAGTCATTTTCAGGATCTCAAACATACATCAGGATGGGTCTCAATATTCATTACTTGAATGGAATTTGATCAAGATTCTTCATCACTGCAAGTTCATCCTCTAGATAAGACCTCTAGTTATAAAGCAAAATCTTCTAGGAGAGAGACTTATTGTTGGATTGGCAGAGTAAACAAACCTAAGGCATCATCCAAAACGTCATGCAAAGCATCGGAGCTCAAAAAAAAGGGGGTCCCCATTTGCTATGGGGCGGTGTGTGATTTGGTCACAACAGGTAGCTATCATCATTAAGTAGTGGCTATTTCGGGGAGATAGAGATAAGCCTATTACTAGGCCTTTATTTTATTAATTGTTTTAGAATTAGTTTGCTTTAAAAGTGTTTTATTTCCTCTTTTTTGTAGATAGAGATAGATTGCTTTAAAGCGATGTTTTTTCGAGAATATTTTATCTTTATTTTATCTCTTAAAGCTACTTCTTGAGAGCTTATAAATAACTGCTTTGAGCACGCAATTTGTAATGAGAGTTGAGGGCAGACTTATGATGCAGAAATTTTTATTCAAACTTTGAAGTCAAGATATCGTGTTTTTCATGAAAGTGAATGAAGGAGAGTTGATGCCAAACTCGTGCTGCAGAAATTTACATTCAAACTTTTAAGTTGTATTTTTGTTGCCAAATATTGGTGGAAGTCACACTTATGTTGCAGAGGCTATTATTTAGTTGCAGTTATTGTAACTATGATTTGCATGTTTGTATTTTCACAAAGGACATTGACAATAGATTGCTTTGAGTCACACTTTGTATTAGCAAAATTTGTCTATTTAAATTGTAGCTTTGAATGCAATTTAACTATTTATTTCATGAAAACATGCGGTGTTCACTTGTCTAATTCTTTCCTATCGATGTAGATTTTCCAGTCTCTAATTTAGCCAATAGTCAACATCTGTCTATGTTTTTCCTTCAAATCTTTTTTCATAGCCAAACAGAGGACTCTGCTTTAGCCAGCAGAAAGTTTGAGTTCATTGTTCGTGCCTAATAGTTTACCCTCCTTAAGTCTGTAAATCTCATTGCAGATCTTGACTGTTGCCAATCTAGTGCTTGCATCTAGGGCAAAATCATAGTCAATAAGATATTTACATTTAAAGCAAAACCCCATTGAAATCTTGTAGAATGTTCATACTTGTAAATTATCTTAATAGCTGTAGGATCTAGGTTTAGTTAAGTCTCAAGGACTTCCCCTCATAATTTGAAGAACAGTTGTACTGTACATACTGTTTTGGTTTGAGTTGTCCTGAAAAGGAAAAAATTAAAACACTAATAGTATCCCCTATTTTTATAAAAATAACTTTACCAACACCAAATGCCAAAGCTTTTTATGTGGATATGAAGAACCTAACATTAAGGCAATATCCTATGACTCTAGAACCATTAGAACACTCTTTCAATTCAACAACTATTCATCATGAATCATCTTTGCTTTCATACATATACCAAGCCCTATAAGAGAACATTGATTAATGGAAAACTTACACTAGTCAAAGAGGCACGTCCTTTGGTCAACTAAGGTCAAGAAAAACATTTTGATTCAATTATGTTTGAATTTCATACATTTCCCTAAGTGTGGGCAAGATTCAAGCAGCCTTCTAGAAATTCTCTATATTTGATATCTATGTTACCAATTTGGCCCCTGCTATGCCCAAATCCGGGTCCAATTCATACCCGGCCTGGATTCGGGACTGATTCAGCCAGGGTTCTGTTAGGGCGCATATGGACGATTGTGGATTCGTACTAGATGACCCGCACAAACCCGTGAAGAACCCGGAAAAAAAATTGCATGCCCTATTGAACCCACTGTAAATTGCTTTGAATTTTTTTTTAAATCTTTGAATTTTTTGTCTTGATGGTTTACGGAAGAAAATACGTAAGGGTGAAAACCCTAGATGCAATCAGTTGCAGAGCTTACTCCTGCAATCCAAACGGCAACTAAAACACTTGAAGACATCAAGGAAATATGCTTCTAAATATCCATGTAGGGCTTATAATTATGTTATAGATAATATTCTCAATTCAGTTCAACAACGCAAATACTAACCACCTTATGTGATCTTTTGATTTATCTCATGCAAACTAACATTAATCTCGTGATGTGATTGAGGGGCTCAAAATGGTTACCCTGATATTTCTAATGGTTGGTCTAGATTCCACATGCATTGCATCAAATATTTCCTTAATGCACTTAAGGGTTTCAATTGTCGTATGTTCTCCCGCAATCCAAATAGGAAAAATATGATATCGAAGAGCTCATATTTTAAAAGAGCAATAATATTTGTTAGGTTAACTATTAATTAATATATTATTAATAATAAAAATTTATGTAAATAAATTAAATAAATTATTAATAATAAAAATTAATACTTATGTATGTTAATTAATTTTTAAAATTAATAATATATATTAATATTAACTTTCTTTATAATTTATTATTATATTATAAAATTATATATTAACTTTATTAATATTGTATAAGGCTTATAAATATTATTATACATTAAAAATATTAGAAAATATGTATATTGTGTCTTATTCTTGATTTTAAACTATAAATATGTAATATTTATGATTTTTATATGTTTTTGTACTAATGAACCCAAAACAAACCCAATCCCAAAAACTTTTTTGGCAAAATCCGCGAACCAAACTGACAAACCTGAACCCGAACCAGTACCAAGATTGGTAACTTAGTTTGATATGATGTGCAAGCATGCACACCAAAATCATTCTAATTGAGCACATGCAGCCTGGACTAAAATTGTATAGTCTAGCAATATATTACATGAGTAAGGAACTACAACATAAGATATTTTAAAGCCATACCAATACTAAAAAATGCTTGCAACTATAAATCATCAGTAGGCTTTTGCCCAGAACTCATATGCTCATATAAGAAGTGTACATGATGGAATGTCCACTGCCCAAAAGTAAACAATCTCGTTATAAGACAAACACCCCAACAACGAGGCAGCATATCACAAAAGGACCACAAGCAATGAAGCATCCCTCACCATTTACAAGTAATTCAATTTTTCAACACATTCCCAAAATATCCAAACCCAAGAAAAAGACAGTTCTGCTACAGAAACAAACTTCTTTGCTAGATACATCACAAGAAAAGGCTTCTTGTTATGCACTCAACCAGTGAAGATTTCAATGAAGCTCTACATTGTGTACACAACACTACAAAGGCCCTAATCAAACAATAGCAAACTCCATATTCCTTAAGCACATGCACATCTTCCACTCATGTATGTTGCATGAACTTGAGAATAGTAAAGAAGCGTCTTTCCTCTCAAGCTAGTACACCACAACTAAAATAAGTGGAGGCAGTCAGCAGAAAGAAAGATTCAAAGAATGAATGAAATTATCGAATTCCATAAATGACCAAAAGTACAGCCACCTACCAAAGAAGGGACTGCTTCAAGCATCTCTGACAACAGCAAGTGGTAGAGTAACTAAATAAAACAAAACAAAAAGGTGGATTAGAAAACAAGAAATTACAAGAATACATGGCAATATCTGTAAAAGTACAGCCCCTTTGAAAATACAAGTGAACAACAAAAGAAAAGCCCTTAGTCTTCATCAGCAGCTTACAAATGGTTTGTAGAGCTATCAACCATCATATATTCCACAATACTACATCTAATAATATCCACCGGAAGGCATCCAAGAAAGAGGAACTGGTAGAATCGTCTTCAATGATAATGGAGTTCTCCATGCTTTTTGAACATCCATAGTCAATGATCTCCTTGAAGAGTTCATAAAACTGGCAATACAAGATAGATCATGAGACTTGAACCAGGTGGGAGGAGTACAGGCACTAGCTGCAAGAGGACAGTCCCATGAAAATAGAAGTCAACAATGCAAAAGCCCCTTGTCTTCATCAATGGCAGGAGCGGGACCTGTACAGCTATCAACCACCATATACACTAAAAATCAAATAATATCCCATAGAAAGATACTAGGGTTGACAAGAACTGGTGGAGCTATCCTCGACAGAAAGATCCTCATTGACCTTCACCCATTGGATCCAAACTAACAAAATAGGCCAAAGATCTATCCTTAGAGGTAAATCTCCAGAAAACGGTGATGGAAGAACAGTCATGACAATCAAATAAATACAAGGAGGGTCAGCTGTCAAAGTGCGCTAACTCTTCTTCAGCGATACACCTATTGGCCAATGATGTAGAGGGATGTGAATAAGTTTGTTAGAGAAGCCTACAAATTGCAATTTGGACCTATACATTTTATGACCCATGCCAAGACTACCTTGGAAGAACATTTCAATGGACTTCCTAGGAGTCTTTCCAAAGATAAATATGTGGGAAGGACTAACTTTCCTTGGTGATTGACAAGTCCAGTAACAGGCAGTATAATCGCCTACACGAAGGCAATCAGATGACTAGAGGATGACAGATAACTTTTTGAGCAAAAGTATGTACAATTATTGCAACCCGTTATAGCAACTTACTTAGTTTTGGATTATGCTCAAAAGCATGATGCAAACCAAGTTTAGGCATTCTACAAAGTTTCGTCCCAGAACATTTGATTATCTGCTGTGGTGTTATAATGTCAAGCATTAATAAACTTGGGAAGCAAATATTTCCTATCTTCAACATTGTTACATCCAGTGCAATGCATGGATTTAATTTACCAGTCACCATTTGAAACATGCTAAGGCTTTCTTCTTCCGGCACTGTTTGATTCACCATAAGATAAGAAAAGACATAAAGCTGCCATACAAGGAAGTGATGTGTAGAAGGCTGCCAAGTTTTTGAAGCAAATACAGCAAGTACATTCCCAAGTGAGGAACTGTTTGGAACAATCTCAGGAAAAGCAGCAGTCTAAGCATGATCAACATCAAGTTAAACATCAGTTCAGCATGGGTGACACGGTGTGGCTAAACTTGAGCAAGGACCAATACAAGGGTGAAAGGAGAAAACTAGGGCAACTTATATAAAGTCCATTCAAAATCATAGCAAATTGGTAAAAGTATTTTGAAATTAGATTTGCCATTCTAAACATCAGCAGTGTGAATTTGTCCAAACCATCCATGTTAGATGATGAAGACAAAGCTGTGCCAATTTCGCCCTTAGTAGAGAACTTCACCCCATATGCTCAACAAATGTTGCCATAAAAATGAATACTATGAAAAATGCCATGTGCCAATCTCTTATTATTTGAACTAGAATTATATTTATAACTTTTGTTTTCCCATCTCTTCGAGGATTGAAGGTTGTGCTTTTGAGCTTGGTATTCATGTTGCTTCACAAGGTGTCCACAACTTCTCCAAAGATTTTAAGCCCTTGTTTGATACAATAGACTTAGGCAAACCTTCAATCCTTAGATGCATGCCTTGGCATTAACACAGAACTTTCAAGAAAAATCGCCTCCTTTTTATTGGCGCACACCATTATCCCTCTTTCATATAGGCATGTCCCTGCTGGCAAGTGCACACTTGAACACTAAAATCAAAACATTTTCAAAATTCACTTGCTTTGTTGAAGTGCATGTCTCAAGTTCTAGGCACGCCTTAACACTAGACTATGATCTGAACATACCTGCTTTGTATTGGCGAATACCTATGCTTAGGCGCATGCCTTGGCATTAACGCAGAACTTTTAAGAAAATCACCTCCTTTGTATTGGCGCGCGCCATTGTCCAAGCGCACACCTATACACTAGACTTGAAATTTTAAAAAATCCGCCTTCTTTGTAGAAGCACACTTCCTTTCCTAGACGCACTTGCACTCTATTTCTTCACTACAACACATTTGTCTCTGCTTGTCATGTGCTAATGCTTTGGGCAGAAAATTTTGACAATATCTCTTTACTTTGGCGCACTTGAACACCAAACTAATGTTGCAAGTATGAGTAGTAAGTGTTGTCATTGATGTCAACACCTAAGGTCAACATCTAAGGAAGTTATTTGGATGAGTTTGAGCAAGTGTTTGAGAAGTTAGTGTAATTGCAGAATTGTTGTATCTCCCAAAACAGTGCAGTGTTTTGCTCCGCATATCCTGTAGATTGAATATCTTTGTCTGCGGTTTGAAAGTTATGTTAAGGGATGTCTATAGTTGCTATGTCTCAAGTTTGAGCCTCCGGTGTGAAGAGTTGAGTGAGTTCTGTTCACCAGAGTAAAAACTATTTTTCTGAGTATTCAATGGTGACAAGGAGAATGTATTCTGCTCCGCATTTAAGTTTTATAGTTTGCAGTTCTAGAATTAAGTTTGGGATGATGTTATGTGTCTTTAGTTGAAATGGTTCGTGATTTGGTGCTCTGCGAGCGATCTTTTCTTTGTAACAGTGGTTGACAGTAATGTTTGAGTGGTTTGGTTTGAGGAATCTTTTGGATAGAGTGTTTGGAGGTTGTGCGGAAGTTCTTGGTGATTGAAACGTGCTTGTGGATGTTTCTAGATCGTGTTCTACTTTTTGATTGGTCGGCAAAGTGTAATTCGGATCATGGCTGAAGCGTGTTCCTAAAGGTCTTAGTGTTAACACCAATTTTGGCTGACCTAGTTGTTTTCACTACTTGCAATTATGCTTTGAAGTTTGTGAAAGCGTGTTGTTGCGTGGAAGATTGCATTTGACTCCTTGCTAAGGTGTGGTCTGGTCCGCATTCATTCCTTTCCACCGCGGGAATGTTTAGGTCCATACCTAATTTGAATATTGGTTAAGTTTGTTGTTTGTGCCAACCTTGAAGATTGTTTCCAAGATTGCGGATGTATAAATATGAGTTAGATGATCGGGAAATTTAGCGAAGTGGTTGCGATAGATGAAATGGCTGCATGAGAAGCATCATTTGTTGCAAGTGTGATCCAGATGAGTTTGTGAGTGTGATAGTGAGCAGTAAAGAGTATATTTTTGATACAGAGAAGTTGCGATAGATTCAGTTGAGTTTGTGGTGGATCCCTAGCTGCTGTGAGATCCGTTCTCATTGTAACTATCTTCTTCTATCTTCTTCTACTTCAGGCAGTGAGCCTCATCTCTTGGCAGTAAGCCTCTTCCTTTTGCAGTGAGCCTTGAGGCATTGAGCCTCCAGCAGTGAGCCTTGTTGTAATTTTGATATATCATTTATATTGTGAGTTAACACTCACCGTAGTTTTTCCCTTATTGGGTTTTCTACGTAAAAATCTGGTGTCTCATGTGTAGAATGTGTGGTTGTGCTTACGTTTCTGATTTCATGCTTTCATGGTTAAATCTTAATAACAGTGATTAAGTGGTTGATGTGTTGATGTTTATAAGAAGTTAAGTTTTGGTTACAACTGATTCACCCCCCCTCTCAGTTGTCTTGTGCATTTCAACAACTAAACGCACTTGCAATTGTAGGTTGTTGTCATTGTTTTTAAGACACCTGCTTTATATTGGCGTGCACTGCTGGTTAGGAGCACGCCTGAACACTGGACAATGAAAACATAACTCAAAGACTTGTTTGTATTGACGCACGCCAAAACACTAGATTCAATTTCTTCACCATTTTCATTTCTTTATAGAAGCACGCCTCTCATTTTCACACGCCACTCTTCATTTGCACGTGCCACAAAAACATTTTCACTTTTGTTCAAACGCATCATTCTCCTCAGACGTGCACCTAGGCTTATAAAAGAAAAAATATTGATCTTTTGTATTGGCACACCTAAGCTTCTTGGCGTGTGCTGATACACTGCAACAAAATTTAGAAAATAAAATTACTCTTTACTATGGCGCATGCCAACCTTCTAGCACGTGCATGAACATTGTCAACCATTTTTTTTATTTTCATTCTTTATTGTGGCGCACCTTGCCTATCCTACACGCATATCTTGCTGCCTTTTGTAGAGGCACATCCTAACCATCTAGTGCACACTTGTACTTTGTTTTTCGCACTTTCAAGACTAGTTGACGCACTTTTGCATTGGTGTATCCTTCAAATTCTAAGCATGCCTTAATACACTATCTTCCTTTGACTTTGGTGCATCGTTATTCTTCCATATGGGCCTTTGTGCCGAAATCCAATTTAAAAACCTTACATTCTTTATTGAGGAGTATTCATTTCTCCAAGTACTCGAATTCATGATCCTACAAGGGTTAGAAAAAGATCTAACAAGACGATGCAAACTAGATAAGATTTTGAAACATATCAAGGGTAGGTAAATGAAGATTCCAGTTGATAAACTTGACATAATATGAAATTTTCGTATGGGTACAACAAGATACAATTAGATTGAAGTTTTGGCAGAAGATCAATTCAAAAAAATGTTCAGCACTCCATGGAGAACATCTACATATGAAAGAATGCCATTTGGGTTAATAAATATGGGTGCAACTTTCCAAAGGGCAATGGACTTGGCTTTTGGAGACCTAACAAACAAAGTAATTGTGGTATACCTTGATGAGCTCACAATATTCTCTAAGAAAATGAGTGCACTTGATCATGGTCTCTGAGCAACATCTAAGATAGTTTGTAACTTCCTCAAAGAGAACATCTTGTCTCATTTCAGAGTGCCAAAGAATATAGTCATTGACAATGCCTCAAATTTGTCATCCAAGAAAGTCTTTAATTCTTGTTAAGAAAATGGTCCTATCTCATTCTTCAGATTACTATACACAAGGAAAATCCTCAATAAGAACATTGTTACTATTATATGCAAGTTGGTGGAAAACAATCAAAAAAAATGGCACATGAAATTATCTGATGCACTTCAAGCTGATAGAATTACACCAAAGAGAGAAATCGGGGCTTCCCCTTTTCTATCATGTACAGGACAAAGGTAGTATTACCCATCACCCTTGAATTATTCACACTATAATTACCTTCAACTATGGAAGATAGTCAATTCAAAGACCCAATTAAGAAGCGTGTTTTTTATCTCCTTAAGCTTGAGAAGAATAGGACAAAAATAGTTGACAAGATGACAAAACATCAAACACATGTGAAAAAGTTTTTGATAAGAAAGATCAACAAAGAGATTCTATTGTTGGAGATCAACTTTTGCTATGGAATAAATGTCATGAACCTAAAGAAATGCATGAAAATTTTGATTCCTTATGGCTTGGTCCTTTCAAAGTTGTCTGCAAAGATAATACGTACCATCTTGCTTGTATGGACGACACACAGCAGGCACTTTCTAAAACATTTCAACCCTTAGGGTTGTGGGCTTTTTCCCCTATTCTATTATATATTATGTTTCCCCTTTTTGTGTTATGATTCATAATGTCGTTATGTTTTTCCCTTTTCATCTAATGGGTTTGCTTATTGTTTTGTTTTAGGCATTTTGTTCAGGTTATGTGTTGGTTTTGTTTTCCCTCTATTGCCCAAAGATAAAGCACTAATCCCTCATTTTTCCTAGAAATTCTAAATTTCTCCTATGGCCCAAGTTTGACCCATGGTCTCCAAAAAGAGCCATTATTGGTACCCATATGTTAGTACCCTATGAAACTTTGACTATAATCAATTCTTTCTAGTCATGTTGTCAATACTTACTAAGTTTCTCCCTTGTCAAGTTGTAAAATATGTTTGTCTTGGTCTAGCTTTTTAACTAACATCCTTGAAGATTGTTCGAGGTAACACTATGCCATGCAAAAAATGAAGAAACTCTTGACTATTGGAGACTCAAGTATAAAATGTAAGGTGAAGAAGTTCTTCGATTGATGATATGCTCCAACATTGAAAAGAAAAGAAGGAACGGTCAAAGACTTGGAACTTAATACCAAAGCGGCAAAATGATTAAGTAAACCCCATTCAAGTGATACATCAAGGCAAATCAAGACAAGAGGGAGATGAGGCTCACGTTTCAAGTAGCTAGGCCAGCTCAAAAACATGCTAAGGTGGAAGCTTAGTCACAAACTACAACCAAGAAAGAAACACATAAGGATCAATAATTATGACACCATTTTACTATGGCATACCCAGTGACAAATAGTACTTGGAGTCGCAAGTTACTTAGTACACCGCAATAGCTATTAAAAGTCGTTGTGTCCTTGGAAAATGGCAAACAAAAGCCGCAAAAGATGGATGAAAGCACAACTCAATCCAAAATAGCGACAAGGAGGAATTTGGTTCAATTAAGTGAAGGTGTCACACTTTTCATATGGCATTACCATCAGAAAAAACCAACTTAGGTGGCAGACAAAGTCTAAAACCACAACAAAGTGGCATCAAGCAAAGTAAAATGCAAAAGAGAAAATGTCAAAGTTGAGCGCTTAAAAGAGTTGGTAGAATCAAGGTAAAATCATGAGCAATTAAGTGCAAATAGATAAGGAAAGCGTACCAAGGAGATAACACATTAAGCTAAAGTGATAATTCACATTTTTTAGAGGTATAACCAATTAGAAAGGACGACTAGGGTGGCAGATTTCATCTAAGACCACAACTTGAAGTTTGTCACACTTTTAAGGTGCCATAACCAAAATATAAGTGTGCCGCAAATGGCAGTCCTTTAAGTGAACAGCAACCAGAATGATAAGTAAAAGGATATAGCAGTTTTTAAGGGACGTTACCACTTGGAAAGTATCATTTAAGTGGTGAACATGAAAGGAAACTGCGCACAACCCAGAAACAAGCTTAAAACATAAGGAAATCACACTTTTTACCCGAAGTTGCCACTCAAAAAGTCCACCCACTTAAAGACAAATCACCTAAATTCAGTTTCAGCACCTATCTTAAGTATTTTAAAGCAAAAATATCAAACCATAGCCACCTTATCCCAATCGACCTATATGGAAAAGAAAGCAAATAAAAGTCTGATTTAGGCTATTTTGAGTGATTTAATTTCTCTTTGCAATGGATATGGAGTAGGGTTGCTTTAAAGAAAGGTTTTATTGAATAATTTATTTTTATTTTCCCTTTAAACTTTTAAAGCTTCTCCTAGAGAGGTTATAAGTGCTTTGAGAACATAATTGCGAGGAGAGTGTATGCTTGACTTATGATGCAGAAGTTTTCATTCAAGCTAAGAAGTTAGATAATTGTGTCGTAGTTGTGAGAGTTTGACAAGTTAGCAATAAAGAAGATCTATGTTTAAATTTGTGTAACATATGTCTTCTATCCTTCAAAGTAGCTTTGTATGCTTCCAACTTATTGCTCCTTGTCAATCTCATGTTTCATTCATTGCCATTATTCATGTTGTTTTCTTTGTTCAAATCTAGCCAATTGTTGATGTGAATTCATTGATCTCTGTTTTAATCTGTGGAAAGCATTTGTGCTTAACCTGTGTTATAGTTTAGTTGCATAAGCAGAAAATACTCGTGCTGAGATAAGAACTTTGCAGATCTAGTGCTCCTACCTCCAAGATCAAAAAGATAGGTCAAGTTTGCTTTCAAATTGTCTTACTTTCATGCCAAACCTCGAGGGATAATTTGTACAGCGTGCATAAGTAGCAAGCTTGTTTATTGCTTTAGATTTTAGGAGTAGATTAGATCAAAGAGGTTTCCCTACAAATTTGAAGAGAGGATTTCCTCACACATTGCTCCAGTTTGAGTTGTCCTAAAAAAGACAAATTAAAACGCTAACAAACGCATAACTTGGACTTGTGAAACCTAAATGGCTCATGATGTAGTTGAACATCCTGCCAAAGTAGAGACATCAACCATCTTCTATTCCATTGTCTCAAAGGTGGCATAATTGCCTCTATCCTTATTCTTGGATGATTGTCTTTTGCAAGTTCATGCCCATACCTTTTGACTTTCAAATCAGAAATCTGGCATAACAACCATGAATTTTGTTGATTCAAGGCCAACGAGACAAAATTTTCTTTCAGCAATTTAATTTGCAGTTTTGGATTATGATTTCAAAGTCCCGGGCAGAAATTTCTTAGCAAAACACCTTTCAGATGTTAATTACATCACAACCTACTTCATACAGTTGTAAAGAAGCTACAACAACCATCTGACGTCACGCTCCTGCTCAATATCTAAAAACTTGCAGATGTTAAACACAAACCACAAAATTTGCTTGGTTATTGTCAAAATTCATTCATTTATTGATATGCAGCATAGGTTTTTGGGTGTACACGAGTAGTTAATATGACCAAATGTTTGTGGGATGTTATGGCATGCAGTCAACCAAACAGTTGCCATTCAAACTGTCATGTTCCGATGCAAATTCAAGCCTGAGAGCAGCAATCAGCACTCATTACAATGTATTAGTGAATGAAGACAAAATCCATAAAAGACAAAGAAGATAAGACAAATATTAGCAAAAGACAAATATGTTTGTTTAGACAGCAATCGACATTTCCTATAAGGTGATTAGTGGATAAGACAAAACCCACTAGAAGACAAATTACAGAAAAAGACAAAAGCAGTGAGTTGCTACAGGACAAATATTGTTAAGGCAGCGATTAGTTTCATGAAGGAGTATGATCTTTTGGAAGGGACAACATCCTATGAAGAGTCACAATTATCCACCAAAGACACATCATTTGAGAAGGTATAAGAGTGAGGTTTTTGAATCACTTGAAGATATCATCCATTCCTCAACAGCAGTAATACCAGTAAGGAGAAAAAGATACAGACTCCAGCAAACTCTGTGAAACACCACAACAAGCAAAACAGTGGTATGTTCTTTATGTAATACTTATAATAAAATCTGTAGGATGAGCAAGTTGTTTATTGTATGAACATCATAGTTGCAGAGAATTCAATGCTTGTTAATCATGATAATAATTATAAATTCTTGCCAAATATGATACAGAATTTGTGTTACTGATTTATTATATGGAAACAATAATATACTGTTAACTGATATTGATAAACCACCAAGATGAGGATATGGGGGGCCTGCAGAGAGGGGAAATGACGTTGGGATCATCCTCTAAGTACGCCACCCCATGGTGGATGGCTGAGGCCTGCCACATGTGGGCCAAGGGGACAAGAGAGGCTGCCCTTGGGCTTAGAAGGACTGATTTCCAGGACACCCTGCTGTAGCTGCATCCCCAATCCTCCATCATGGGAATTCATTGAATCATAAGAGGAAACAGAATGGTTTTGGTAGGGGTACGGTGATAGGACGCCTCATTAGGCACGCCACCCCATATGGATGGCAAGAGGCCACATGGGGCCAAGAGGGGTGAAGCACCCGCTCTTAGGCCACATGGGGCCAAGAGGGGTGAAGCACCCGCTCTTAGGCCACATGGGGCCAAGAGGGGTGAAGCACCCGCTCTTAGGCCACATGGGACCAAGAGGGGTGAAGCACTAGCTCTTGGGCCTAGGGTAGAGGGTTTCTTGGGCACCCTATCAAACCATTTTGCTCCGGGAAGAGATGAATTGAGAACCTAAAAGACTTCAATATATATTTGATATGATTTGTGTTTCTTATTGTAAATGTTACTAATCTGATTGCAGGTCTTAAACAGGTAGCTGTATCACTAAACTTATTTGCCTTGTTCACTTTCTTTATTTCTGTGAGAAACATAATATAATACTATCTTGTAAATATCCTCTAACCCTGTCTTGCAGGTACTCAATCAAGTTATAAATCTTCCCAAACACAAGGTTGATTAATTGAAATTGATATATTAGGGCAGATTTGGGGCTTTTCAAATTTGGGGACATTACACAAACTCCAGATGTGGTTTAAATTAGGCGGTTGGGAATCTACCTGCCCTGGTTGGGTGCCGCTCAGGTGGTTGGGGCTCAACCTCAGCAAAAAGGATTCAGAGTAATTGTATAACGTTTGTGTAATGGAGTGCTTTTGTTTACAATTAATGCTTGCTGGGTTGGTGCAGGAGCACATTCTCTGTAGTGCAGGATCATCTTTTCTTTTGTTGTCTCATAAGGCTCTTAAGCCATTTCATTTTGTAATAAGGGTCAATTTGGTCCCATGAATGTAATTGTGCAAGGCACACATGTAGTTTTGCTTGTATGACGGGTAAACCAACGGCTAACTGATTTGAAAATCAGTTTGCACGGTTGGAGGGGATAACTGCTGTCTCTACATCTTCTTTAGAGGCAGGTTGTATGTCACACGGAGCAGAGAGAGAAGTGTGTATTACAACAAGTTCTTTTTTTTGATAACTGAATGAAGAGAGTTCTGGGTATGATCTGTGTTGATTTCCTTGGTTGTTCTTAGTGATTTGATATCTTTATCCTGATTTTGTAAATAGAACCCTAATCGGATGCTATCCGTCAATCCATAGTGACTCTGTAGGGTGCAGACGGTGTAAAACCCACGGTTCCACAGTGGCTGGTTCGTAACCTAGGAGTAGGGTTTTGATTCATACATGGAGGCCCTTTCCTCTGTCCACTGAAGCCCTGTATAGTAACAGTGGGATGGGGGAAAGACTTCTCACGTTTGTTGTTGTTGAATTCTTACCCAGGAAACCAGCGAACTCAGTCAAGTTCGACTAGACATCGTCATGTGGCTAGTCGGGAAATCGGAGTGAAATTGGATAGTTTTGATGTGGGATCAGGTTGCTACAAGTGATCGAGGGTTTGATAAATGAAACGGCCTAATTCCGTTGTTCTGTCGAAGGGAATTCTGGTTCGGCGCCTCAGAACAGTTGGAGATCCATCGGCGTGAAAGGCCCTCCGTCTTGCCGAAGATTGGTATAGTGCCGGAGGCACATACCATCATTGTTCGCATCGGGGAGAGAAACGACATCGGGCTAAGGAAAATATACTTAGCCGACGGTATAAAGTTTCACCGATCGGTGAGACATCCTCGGAGTATTGCCGATAAAGAGTATCGGCGTGAGGAACCTTGTCGGGGGAAGCCGAAGAAGTCACGGCGACCGTGAGAGTCCCGCCGATAAAAGTTCATCGGAAGGAGTTCGAGAAGTCTCAGCGACAAAGGACTCGTCGGAGTGAGATGAACCATCGGGACCACGAACCGAAGTCTTACCGAAGCAGGAGGTCTGGCCGATGTGCCTGACGATATCGGCGAGAGACAAGGTGTCGGTGTAGGTGAAAGAAGCTTCACCGAAGGAGGCAGTCTGGCCGACAAAGATTGGTCATCGGCGTGACGGAGTATATCGGCATAAGAAATTTTTCGTGGTCCGATAGAATGAGGTGTTGCCGATAGGCAACGAACCACTAAGGAGATATCGGTGAGAACTTGGCCATCGGGATAAAAGAATAAGGTTCGGCCGATAGTTCATGTCTTTCCGATAGCGAAGACATCCTTGACTTCGGCGAAACACTGGAGGACCTCTTGCCGATAGGGAAGATATAGTCAAATCTTCATCCGCTTCTGCTGGGCACTCTGCATCATGGGTGCACCATATTCAAGAAAAATTTCTCGTTGTTCTTAAGTTAATAAAAAGCTTACTTGTTCACAAATTCAATATATCTAGTCAAATTCTATATCATATTCTCCAGTAGAAGCAGTTAACTTTCATACTCCTCAACCAAACAATGCACATCATTGTAGCTCCATTTACATTTGTGTTTCTGCTTATAGTCATGGAAACTGTCTCTGCGTGTATTATTTGAATTTACTTCCAATCTAACAAAATCTGCTTAACTGCTGGAAACAAAAGTGTATGAACTGAACCATGGGAAGTCACTTTTGAATTGCTCTGTCCGCTAGTCCTTGAAAGAATTGTGTACAACCATATGTAAAACTATAGCCTCATTTATCTCAATTTGTCTGTTAGTCCAACTCGACACTTGCACAACCTTGTTACATTTGTTTCTTACCATACTCAGACTAAGAAATCTAGTTAGCTTTTTCTTGTATTAGTCACTATAATTTAAAACTTCTGTTGAAGGTTTATATTTTGTTCATTATGAACACTGAAGTGCATGCATCAAAGCACTTCAATTTTTTTATTTTGCGCTGGTGAGGCTCAGGTCTCATGTGTTACCCCATTAGCTTTTTCTTGTAGTAGTTTCTATAATGTAAAATTTATGTTAAAGGTTTATGTTTTGTTAATTATAAACACTGAAGTGCGTGCATCAAAGCACTTAAATTTTTTGATTTTGAGCTGGTGGGGCTCAGGTCTCAAATGTTACCCATACTTACTAGAATGCCCAAATTCAAAGCTTGGTTGTGTTGAATATCTCCAGAAGATGGATAAACACTAGTCGCTGAAGGCAAGGTGATCCTTGTAACCTAACAACTGCACCTAATCAAAAGAGGAACCATCCTAGCCCTATAAACAGGTGAAAACCTACTTGTCTCGCCTATGCATACCTGGCAAGATAATTTGCCTTTCCGAACTAGGATTTGGCTCTAAGCAGCCACACTGAAAAGCAAATACAAAAGGCGGAACTAAAATGCAGGCACAGGAGCAGTGGTTCCTGAAGTGTGAATACAAAAACAAACCAAGTCAGAACACTGTAATTCATGAGGTAAATCATACATCTCTGACATTCACTGCTAGCAAGGATCTCTATCAAAAACATTCCTGGGTCATTAAATTCATTAATATTGCACAATTCCTAGAGAAAGCTTTCATAGTCTATCTCATCTTTAGGACGTACATTTATCATTCCTGCTCACAGTCAACATTGTTTCTATTGCATTGTTTACATATTTGGTCTTCGTGAGAAGTTTCAGGGTTAATCAATCTGCCAGTTTTGCATTACAGATCGTATAAGCTACAATTCTTAACTTACACGTGCTCATTTTTCAAGTCCCGGAATTGATGATTTAGTATCCTCCTCTCCAGTACCAACATCACTTGGAGATGTTTGTGCTTTTTGAGTCCCTTTGCATTGTGATTCTTTCCAAATGTGAATGTCATTCTACCATTTAAAAGCTTACAAAAAATGCAGCTGCATTACCCTTGTTGAGGATTTTATTCCACAATGATAGCCACTTAACCCAATTTTGTAAAACCTCCAAACAAGCAGATGGAGAATGAATTTTCACCACCAATGCACAAAGAGAAAATGATCTATGGAGCAGAGGTCAATGATAAATATAACAAGAACTCTCAAAATTTGTGAATAGAATAAATCAAGAATTGGACAATATTTCCAAACTTTAAATATTACTAATGAAGGAATGAAAAAGAAAACAAGGGTTTTTTAAGAGGGAAAATTTGTAAGAATGCGGTAATGATGGAAATCCAAAAAGCCCTTGAAATTCAAATAGAAACCAAATTGCAGAAATGGTTAAGGCGTGTACAGGATTAATGGAGATGTTTTCCTGTTAATAGTTGTGGTAATGAGATTTAGAATCACTCATTTAATTGATGGTAAACTTGATAAACATTGGCCTTTGCACAAAGATTATATGGAGGAGAAAAATAAAGAAAATACGAAGATTTTGAGCGGAAAAACAAAAAGAATCCGAATATTTTGAGCGGAAAAACAAATGGAATCCGAATTCATCCCTACCTGAAAAAATGAACCGAAAACGGAGCTGAAGTCTGGACTGAACTCCCGGATAGGAGGAGACGACCAATTTAAATCGTTGGGATGTTTCTTGCAGTAGAAGCTTACCCGCTTTTCCTATTATGTATGAATTTTCATGGGTATGTGTTTTTTTTTCATTTCCCTATAGTTATATTTTGTGTTTCCCTTTTTTTTCCCTATGTGAAATTTTTGAAACTTATATTTGTATGGAATAAAAATGCAAGGGTGAAAATTTTATGGCTTAAACTTTTTTTCTCATTTTAATTAAGTTGTTCTAAATGTAATATTAGTATATAGGAATTAATTTAAATTTAATCATACTTTCACACATCTTCAAGCATTGGTCCTATGTTTAGTTTATCCATTCATTTTCTCATATAAAAATTTTAAGTGTACAAATGAATTTAGAACTTTCAAAGTCAAATTTAAATTTGAGCCCAAGTAGACTCACTTCCTACTAGTCGTTACTTTTGACTTGAACATAAAATGTGTTAATTTGTTTGTTAGGGTATTGTGTAAAAGACCAAACTCTAATTCACTTTTAAGTATCTTACATATCCACAATAGAGAGTATCTTTAGTTTATCCATTCATTTTCTCATGTAAAATTTTTAAGTGTACAAATGAGCCTAGAACTTTCAAAGTCAAATTTAAATTTGAGCCCAAGTCAACTCACTGGTAGGCCCAAGTCAACTCACTTCCTACTAGTTGTTACTTGTTGACTTGAGCATAAAATGTGTTAATTTGTTTGCTAGGGTATTGTGTAAAAAATCAATCTCTAATTCACTTTTAAGTGTCTTACATATCCACAATAGAGAGCATCAAGAGTCAATTATTTGATCGATTCAAGAGAGCGTTGCATTGCATCATTAGCATCTTCACATAGCGATCAATTAGGGCATAATGCATAATTGCTTATGCCTTCTATCTTTGTCCCAAAATCATTTAATCAAATCCAAGGGTTTGAAGATCCTCATTTAGCAAACTCCCAAAGGTGTTCGTCAACATTGCCTAATTTTTATTGTCATCAAGTTTTAATCATGGAATTTTAAAATTTTGAGTCCATCAAGTTAGAGTTCATCAGTCATCTCATCTTCTTAGAGGTTGTGCAAGTATTTCAATTTATTTACAAAGGTTCATTGTCATCTAGGTTAGATCAAATCAAAAAAATAATGTCAAATAGTCTTGGCCATAGGTGATTAGGAATAAAATTTGGTTGTTGAAGTTGTGTGTCAATTTAGTTGTAGTTGCCCTATTATAAGTATGTAAAATGCAAGTGTAGAAGCTACAAGAAGGGTGTTTGACATGCTGCCTCTAAGAAATGTGGCCCTATGAGTTGCATTGATTGTAGATTTTGTTCAAAATGGATTCATTGAAAAGACCTTACAAATTTTTTAAACAAATGTTGACAGTGTTATGTGACTTTTTACCCAAAATGGAAAAAGAAACATATTTATGAATAACCCTCTAAAGTTATAAGAGGATAAAGTTATTTACTCTTTATAATTAAAAGGGAGATGGATATTATGATCCTTTTGGTTAAAATGGAGATAAATAAAGAATAATTATGAAAACCCCTTTAAAAAGGAGGAGTTATTATGTTTATTAAACCATTGTTAATGACAACCTTTGTGAAAGGAGTCAAACGTGTGCATGGTTAGTCAATCAACATCAATGTTGAACAAATTGCAAGTTCAGTTAGGCTATCTCACAAGGTCTAAAAAGAAAGCAATACAAAAACAAAATCAAAGATGTGAATAGGTAAAGTAGACAAATTTTGATATTCAAACAGAGAAAAGGACCCCTCTCATTGGAGTGTTTATGGCATCTTCCCCTATCAGTACTTCTATCAAGCTGGATAAGCTAAAAAACTCAAGATAAGTCAACAACCCTACAAGACAAGGTAATGCCCATTATTCGCTAGTGGAAAATTCTAGAATCAGTTGGGCACCAAATACCAAGCCACCATAGAACCGACTAGTCCCTTTAATATTGTGGAACAACTCAAAAGGTCTACAATTAGCTTACCTCTATGGGAAGTCCTCCCTATCTTGGAGCAAATGAAGACATTAAAAGAAGCATTCAAAAAATAGAAACAATCAAACAAATATAAGCATCAAAGTGTTGATCAAGTAGTTACACCTTCAAAGCAACTTGTTGTGCTATAAATTGTGGGAGATTAGGTTAGAACAATAAAGCCTAATCTACTTTATCTAACTCTAACATTTAAGGATAAATTGATTCAGAATTGTATGGTCAACTTAGGCTCTAGCACTTCAGTAATGCCTAAAAGAATTACCAATATGCTAGGGCTTAACTATGAGCCAATGGACAAAAAAGTGATTCAACTTGACGGGACCTCTATTAATGTAATAGGAGAATAAAGAAAATTCCATTATCTCTCTATTATTGCCCCAATATAGAGGTCCTACAGGACATATCCGTCATAGAGATACCTATTGCATTTGGCATTTGCCTATCTAGAGAATTTACTGCAAAAATAGGAGGATATTTATCACTAGATTATAGTCACATGTTTCTATAAACTAGATATGGAATCAGAATGAAGATAGACTCTAAACCATCGAGAATGAATCATATAGAAAACATGTCATTGATTCATGACCCTTCTAATCAGTCTTATGGAATTGAAAATGAGTCATATTCCCCAAAAATTTGAGGAAGAAATTCATTCTGCTAAAAGGATAATTGATGAAGATCATAACAGTTTATGGATGGATCAGGACCCAATATTAGAAGGTTTCCAACAGTATGAAGAAGTTGGTTTAGGAACATATGTGACTAATGAACTAATACCTTTCATCCTAAAAATAATTAAAGAAACAATTGAGGCATTTAGGATATGGAAATTATATTTTGATGGTGCCAATAGTAGAATTGGGGCTAGAGTATGTGCTTATCTTATATTGCCTCAAAAGAATGAATATTTGTAGTCCTATCGATTGTGGTTCAATTACACTAGCAACATTGTAGAGTATGAGGCTCTCATTCATGGTCCTTTTTATGCTTAAAAAAGAGGAGTTAAATTGTTACAAATCTATGGAGATTCAAAATTAATTGTAAAGCAAGTACGTTCCATATGTACTACAAAGAATTCCTTGATGAAAGAATACAAGCATAGAGTTTGGGACTTGCTAGAGTATTTTGATGTAGTAAACATAGTGGCATTCCTACAAAACAAAATTACAAAAGTAGACAAAATGGCTTTAATAGGCTCTCAATTTGATCCAGTAAAGGATATGTTGCATAATAAGGATGCAGTTAAACTTATTATACGACATGTTGTTCCTTATAATAAAGGACATTGGATGTTGTTTGAGAATGATGAACAAATAGTATAATTCATTTAGCATGCTGGTAAATTTGCAGAAGAACTATCCCCCGAGATTCAAGAAGCTTGTGAGGACCAAATTTTACAATTAAAAGGGAACAAATTGCCAAGAGGAATGATTACATTAGAAGGGTTGTTTAGCCCAGATGATGCCAGTAGAAATAAAAGAGGAATTAAAGCAAATAAGAAAGATTATTGTTGACGGTCTTTTTATGCTCAAGGGCTTGCACCTCACAAGTACACTACTCAGGATTATCATTGGAAACAAGAGCCAGGGCAGGACAACCAACCTGGATGTTCACTCTTTAGATAAGGGTCGATTCCCTACCTTCAAGGCTTATAACGATTTCTTTGAGGAAAAGGAAAATAGAAAGAACAAACTAAAACATTGAATTATAAAAGGCCATAAGCCAGAGAGAAGTTCTTGCATACTCAAGGCATAAGGAATTGACTCATGATAACATAGTCAATAAGGATCATCGCAATTAGACTTAATGAAAAGCAATATTTCATAAGCAAACAACAATGATTCAGAATTACAAGAATAACAACTTCATTGTCAAATATTCTAATATTACTTATGAATGAAAAAGTAGAAAAACCTATGATCTAGAGACATAATCATAAAGGTCTCTTATCTTAACTACACAAGGGGAGAAACCTTTATTTCACATTATGCCAGGGTTTGGCTCAACTATAAGCAAAAAGTTCTCTCTTTGAATTATCAGACCATTCTTCTATATAGGAAACAGAGAGGGAAATATCGCCTTTAAGGCAGTGGTTGTTACCATTAAGAGAAAACAATGAAGGCACACACAATCTTTAGAGATATTATGTTTCCATTAATTCCCTTGTACAAATGATTTTTTAGAGATCTGGTTGATTATAAGATTTACTCATCAATGATAGTCATAACCTCAGTAGGTAAGATGGTTGACTTTCTTGATTTGATTCAAATATCAATGCTAGATGATACTAAAATATATTTCCTATCCTTGCCTTTAGCTTAGAAGTGGGGCCTTCCATTTCATTTGTTCTCGCAGGCCAATAGATGAGGGAGGCAATTTGGCAAATTGTAGGGTTGGCGAGAGTTTGAAACCTGATTTCTAAAACTCCCAACACAAACCCCCGTGATGATGCCATATAGCTACTACCTTTTGCTACTCTCATTGCTTGAATCCCACCTTAGAAATATTTTCTTTTGTTGATGATGTCAGTTGTCCTAGCGCCAAGTTGGACTAATAACGCAATCTTGAGAGCTGCTTCTTATATTTTGTGAGTTACTAGTCTCACAAGCCATTAGATGAGCTTTTCAAGAGGTTAATTGAATGGCATGGGATACAATGAGCTCATGGCCAATCACATGGATGCCACCTGATAATAAAGGTCTTGACATGTAAGAAAGGGACCAAAATATACAAGAAGGAAACATGAAGATAGAAGATATAATAGACTAGAAACCTATAGCATTTTCTGGAGAAAATAAAGAAAGGTTGAAAAACATTTTTAGATGTTTGTAGTGGAAAATCCACTAGAGTTTTGGTGACTTAGCGAGGCTTCGAGCATCAATCCCAGAATTTTAAACAATATATTCATTGGGCATCAAAGTCACATTCAAAATTTTAATAATAAAATATCAAAAACCCTTAAGGTCGATCAAAATAAGAGTTTTGTTTTTAAAAACATAATAACTTCTACTTGTAAACAAGAAAATAAAATTTGAAGCTCCTCCATGGCTAGAAGCTCAATTTGCCTTAGTAGCTTGAAATGCCTCTCTAGCTCCAAAGTTGGTTCGTATGAGATATTTTGCAACTGTTCCATACTAAGTCTCGCCTAAGTCTTCAGACTGGCCCAATTTTGACCAATTCCAACCCCTCTTGTACTGATATTGCTTCAGGAATTTTAGGGTGATCTTATGCCACTTTTTGTAGTTGCTCCCTATAACTGCCAACGTCAATGAGTCCTTGATCCTCTTTCCAAGGGGAAGGTATTCCCTTTTTTGTCAACATAGTTATTTTTTGCTTCATTTCACGTGCTCTCTTAATCACAACCTTGAATTACTCCTTGCATAAATTAATATCTCATTTCATTTCCAGTATATCATTAAGCTTCTAGGTAGCCTTATTTCTATCTTGAATTCCTATTCTTATCAGTCTGAAGGAGGGGGCCTCATATAGGATATTGAGGCATGTTGTTGCTCTTTCCTCAATGGGGGCAACAATTGCTTCGGTGGCCTCTATCCTTCTATTTACTTCATCACTTATTGTTACGACTGTTTCTATGTGTTGGAAGGTAGTAAAAAGTGACTCCATGCTTGAACATGAATAGATTGCCAAAACATTTGCCTCAAAGCCCTTATTACTTCCTAGCCTTGTGGTAGCTTTTCGAATTCTTTTATTTGATCCTCATGAGTTAAAATTTCCTACTTTGCCCTTAGTAGCTAAATTTCTAAATTGACCTTCGCATCTGTCAAATCTTTAATCCTTTGTTCGTTAGTCTCCAACTAGGTTTGACACAGGCGTGTGTAAAAAGATGGGGGACCAAAAGTGGCCAAAAACACTTTTTGGTCCAAACAAGATATAACGTGCTTGCATTATAATATGGGTGTGTTATAATGTGAGCACATTATAACACACCGACATTATTTCTTTATAGAAATTATCATGTTGAATATAGTTTCTTCTTGGCTCTTCTCATTCACTAGCTTTAGAAATTGGTCATGTGGGAGCACTTTTTTATTCTCATCTAGTGGTGAGGGCAATCCCTACTAGACCAATTGATGAATATAGGTCAACATACCCTGTATTGTTTATCCAATGAAATCTATGTGTGCTTTACATTCCTCATTGGCCTTATGTGTTTCTAATATGTCATTGATTTTCCATGCTATGTTAGTTCTACTCATAATTTGTACCATAACTAGCTTGGTTGAGGGGCAACTATAGATCTTTTTGACATAAGACCAAGCATCTTCAATTATTAGAGAGAGGGTGGTCTCCACCATATCAATCTCTTTCTTCACCATATCACTTAGAGCCTACACCATCTCCATAAACTATAAGGCTAAAGTAAAGATGATATGGCCTCTATTATGCCCTTTCAGTGTAATCTTCATAAGGCTTAGATGATGTGGCCTCTATTTTGGCCTTGTAGTGTGATCTTCACAAGAACTTGATGTGGTCAAGGGTGACAGGTTGTCATGAGGTCGTAACACTTTAGTTGAAAAATATATCAGTTTTGTCGACTAGGTAGTGTCCAAGGCTGTATGCAATAGGGGATATTTTTTAACATCTCATTTAGGAATAGTTTTCTAAATTTTTGAAAAGCTTTTAAAACATAATTTAAATTAGAAAGCATGTAAATTCTAAGCTTGAAAGCATTCAAATCTTTAATCTAGAAAACAGATAAATTCTAATCTATAAATTCACACATGCAATTTAAACTATGAACTTGAAAGGCTAAGTTGCTAATTGAAACACGCAGGAAACTTTAAACTAAATAGTTAACAAATACAACAGATGCTCCAGAAATTTCAAATAAACAGACTTCAAAGAAAAATCATTATTTTAAACACCACAACCTGCAAGAACACAACAGACCTATATACGAGATGAGATTAATCTAAACAAAACATTTAAGAACAGAAATAACACATGAAAATACTTATCTATTTTATAATCCCTCGAGTGGCTAGCTCTTGGGCATTCCTACTATCGGTTCAAATCACATGCAGTACTTTAGCAGCTTCAAAGTAAATCCCATTCACAATACTTCCATTACTCAGAATCAGATTACTCAAAACAAATTACTCAGAACAAGACTGGCGGTATTCATTCATTCATGTCATCAAAGTATAATAGTACAGAGAACATAACTAAACAATATTCAGAATATATCATAACAATGTATCCTTGTTTTGAGCAACTACATATATATACTGCACTACTACAAAATCCTAATTTGTAGATGGCAGGTAAATGCCATTGAAAAAGTCTTAAACAGAATTACAACTAACTGGTGTTCAAGACATAAAACATAGTAAAGGCTCTGAGTGGAGCCATAAAATCTCAAATATTCTTAACTGAAAATAATAGAATGCTTTAAAAGAAGTCTTCCACTATGCATGCCTAAATTTCTGGTGCCCCAACTTCCAGCGCTTTCACTTCAATCGCTTGAAGTCCATTCCTTTCATAGGCCATGCATAAGTCATGAACAATTACTCAAAGTCTATACCATTATATCAACATTAGTAGCTAATTCCAATCAATTTGAGAAATAAAGATTTATACACCATTTTATCAAAAGTAGACAATTATTGCTTCTAAAAATAAACAAATTGACATGGCTGGGGTAGTTGGCAAGAACAAAAAGGGGTATTTAGCTCATCATAAGAATGAGGTTGTTTATACCTCATCATCCTCCCCTTCCTAAGCCTAAGTAGGTCCTCCTGCTCTCTAATGGGCCCTCTGTCTTTCTGCATCCCTCTTTCTATTCAGTTCATCATATTTGGAGCTGAGATCATACATGTCTTTTGCCTTTTCATCCAAATGATCAAGGTACTTAAGAAAACCTTTGTTGAATTTAATCATCATCTTCCATGTATATAAGTCTCCAGGATTTTGCTCTGTAGTGACCAAAACTACAGGGGGTGGCTGAAGGAGCAATGGAGGTCTATATCACATCCCTATCCACTTGGTCTTGAGCTGCTGTAATATTTTTGCTAATGCCTCTGCTCTTTTATAATACCATCTGATATTGGTTGGAGAAATCATCTCCCTCCATTTGAGATACATAGGTAGGGGAGTATATCGCTCCTCACAGGCACTCCATGCCTTTTCTATTAATTGTGGCCCATTAACTTTAAAATTTTCAAAACAAATCCTAATACTGTCATTATATTTGTTCTTCATAGCTTCATAGCTTTTAATCCTTTAGAATTGAGCTTTGAAGGCAAAGGGCTTCCAGTTAGGGTATCTTATTTGGAGTCCTACAGTTCTCTTTGCTTGCAAATACTCCCTGGTTCTATCCTACCAATGGATTTGATTCTGCATATTAGACATGAAGGCTCTAAGCTGTACCTCTCCAATAAAAAGGTTAATGAAGAAATCACTATATTTTTCCAAAAATAGATTATGTATGAAAAATTCACACAGCAAATTTTGCTGAACAGGGGGTGCCTCTTTGAATGCTTCTAGGAACTGTTTATCATCTCAGTCATGAGGTAAATTGCAGGAGATTCTCAAAAGTTTCCATCTTAATAACTGTTCTTTGAGAAACATGGAATATAATCTGGATGGCTTTCTACAAGCTAGTCACAATTCTCCAATCTGGCATGCATTAGTTTTAGCCTGGTAGAGTTTGTCATAGGATTCTTTCAATAACACTATTTCTTGCTTAAGTTTGGCATTTTCTGCCACTGCTTGCCTTAATAAATAACATCTCTCCATCCATTTGGCCAACATTGGAGGAATGTGAATTTGAAACCATTTCATTTTAGTCAGCTCAGTCTGCACTTCTTTTGATTTCATCATTGGTTTCACATTGATTTCCTGCAAATCCTGCTCTAGCTCAACAGTTCTGCTCAAAGCCGCATTGAGTTCAAGTTTTTGTTTTTCCTATTTTTCTACAAATGCTTTGAGAGATTGCACCAGATTATCAGTTAAACTTTTAATCTATTTATCTTTTTCAAATAAACTAACCAAATACTCTTTATCCTTCCCATCAATTTGTTGCACTTGAGAGTACAACTCTTTAATGGTTTTATCCTTCTGCTCCAATTGGGCCCCTAAAGCTGTGATTTCTCGATCCTTTTCCTTCAAAAGTTTAGTTTGTGTGCTTATTTTATGTTGTTGCTTATTTATCTGCTCCTCATTTTGCTGCAATTTATCTTTTAACTGAACAATTTATGCCTTCAATTCTTCTAATTCTATTTTTATGTGATCATATCTTTCAATTTTTGCATTAGTGGAAAGGGGAAAAATAGAAATCTCTGCATCATTGCCAGTCACATGTCCTTCATTATTTACTTCTAGTGGACCTTGTTCTATGTCATCGGTAACCAAGGGAGACAATTGTTCATTTAGGGGGACTGTATTAATTTCCTGTGTTTCCAATGGCTGTTGTGAAGGGGAAATTGGTTCTTCAGACTCATCCTCAACAAGTATATAGTTTGGCAATTATTCTCCTATTTCTCCTCATCATGTATTAGGTGGGACAACCTCCTTTTCAGACTCAGGAGGCTTATTGCTATCCAGAGTTTGCTTTTCACCTAACTAGGTTGTATTTTCACACAGTTGGGCCACCGTTTCACAAGGCTACACTACATTTACACTTGACTAGGGTATATTTTCACATGGCTGGGCCACATTCTCATATGATTGGGCTACAGTTTCATAAGGTTGCCTATCTTGTCTTTTCTTTTTAGGAATATGCAGTTGATCACAAGCCGCAACACAACTGAATTCAGTAGCCAATCGTTTGCTTCTCCTTAAAGGGGGAGGTCTTTGCAATTTCATCTTAGGCCTCTTTTCCTTTTTGTGGGGACAACAATTCTCATCTTCAGAATCCACTAAATTTGCCTTTTCTTGCTTTTCTAGGGTCTCTGGCACATTCTGTGGTTTAGGTCCTTCCTCAGGTCTGAAAGGTTTAATGGATTTTCTGACGCTCCGTCGTCAGGAGCTTTTCTGGCATCTTGAGGCACAGGGGCATCTTGAGGCACAGGGGAAGGTTCTTTCAAATTTTGTTTCGCCAATCCGGATGACTCACCTTCCTAAAAATATCTTGAGGGTTCATGGTTTTGGAATTTCTGAAGAAATCTCTGCCATTTTTCTTTTGTTTTTCTTTTCTTCAGGAAATGATGTTTGCAAATTAGATAAATAAGACCATGATGTTTTAATGGCCCTGACCCAATTTTGAACCTTTCTATCATATTAACAAGGGAATCCTTGAGGAAAGCGGGAAGGTTAACTCTTAATTCAGGGTTTTCAGTGCCATGGCACAGGTGAGTGAGTAACCAAAAGGGGGGGGGGGCGACTATGGTGGCACATTGCCCCTCACATGTAAAGTATTTGATGATCCAGGCAACCGCCGTTCTCCATGGCTCTGCAATAGACATTCTTTGGAACCCCTCATTTTGTCCACGGGTATTCACAACTAATAGAGGATGAAGTTCTCCCTCCCTTATGAAAAGTTTTATCATTCTTTGATAAGAAATATTTGTAGTTTCTGTTAAATTAACACCTTCATCTTTAATGCCAGACAAGTTAGAAATGATTCGAGGGCTTACCTTAAACTTCTTGCCACGCACTATCGTTTGCCCATCCGAGAAGTTTTCTACAAATTCCTTGACCAGCTGTGTGTTATACCCCTCAAATTTCTTCATTAACTCAAGCCATCCTATCCTTTGAAATAGCTCGGAAATACTACTTAGTGCCAACAATTTATCTGGGGAAGTTAGTTCTGATTTGCGCTTAGCTCCTCCCATTATGTCTCTTGCTGGCAATTCTGCTAAGTGTCTACTAAATGTTGTGGCACTCTAATGGTGAAAAATTGTTTCAACAAAATTGTTATGCAGACTAAAGGAAATGCAATCTTATGACTACCTGTACTTTGACAATGCTGATGGGAAACAAATTAATTTGAAAGTTGCCACATGTCTTGTCATTGATTTGAAAGTTGCCACATGTATGCTGACGTAATGCATTATGGGTGGCAGTGTAATTAAATTCGGATGGGATGGTAAAGATGATAATGGATTTATTGGGAATGAAGATGGGATGGCTAATAAGTGTTCTAATTATTATGACGATAGGTGGTCACAATACGTTTTATTTATTATGGTAAGAGATGGCAGTATCGGGCATGAATTTTGAAAGTGGTAGAAAAATTTAGTGATGATCATGGGTATGTTGTTGGGATTGTCAGAGCATTTGCAAAGAAAGGGAAATCACAAAATTTTGGAGCATCGCTCAAAGATGCAGCCGAAATAAAAAAATTGAAGTTCCAGAGCATCATTGAAAGATGTGCCAGAATGCAAGAACAAAGCTCCAAAGCATCGTTGAAAGATGCAGCCGGAATGAAAGAACAAAGCTCCAGAGCATCGCTGAAAGATGCAACCAGAATGAAGGAACAAAGTTCTAGAGCATCACTGAAAGATGCACCGAAATATAGGAACAAAATTCTGGGGCATCGCTGAAAGATGTAGTTGGAATGCAGGAACAAAGTTCTAGAGCATCGTTGGAAGATGTAGCCAGAATGCAGGAACAAAGTTTCGAAGCATTGCTAAAAGATGCAGTCGAAATGCAGGAACAAAGTTCCAGAGCATCGCTGAAAGATGCAGCTGGAATGCAAGAACAAAGTTCCAGAGCATTGCTGAAAGATGCAGCCGGAATGTAGGAACAAAGTTTTGGAGCATTGCTGAAAGATGCAGCCGAAATGCAGGAACAAAGTTTCAGAGCATCGCTGGAAGATGTAGTCAAAATGTAGGAACAAAGTTTCAAAGCATCGCTGAAAGATGTAGCCGGAATGTAGGAACAAAGTTCTGGAGCATCGCTGAAAGATGCAGCTATAATGAAGGAGGAATGGAATAGAATGATGCAATTTGGATGTAACACATTCTAAAGTATCGCTAAAAGATGCGCTAGAATGCATGAATAAATAAGGGAATGGAACCAATCAAACGAACAAGTTTCGTAGCATCGTTACAAGATGCACCAGAATTTATATTCTATTAAAAATGAAGTCCTACAAAATAGAGATAAAATTTAGACAAGTTCAAAAGAATGAAAATACAATAAAAATGCTCCAAAGTGATTATAAGTACATACACATGCAAGAATTTTTTTTTAATTTTTTTTTACTCATTTAACTGAAAATTATACTGGCTCTGTCGTAGTAGAGTCATTACATTGGGTTTCTCCTTGCATTTCTACCATTCTCGCAAATTCTTCTTTGTTGACAAGTTTGTGATAGATTCGTAATCGATGACCATTGACTAAGAGAGTTCGAGTGTCACCATCTATGGGTTTAAGCTGCACTACTCCATTTGGAAATACTTCAGAAATTTCATATGGACCCAGCCAATGAGTCCTTAGCTTCCCTTTTTCATCTTTATATCGGGAATCAAATAACAGTGCCCAATCTCCATTGTGGAACTCTCTTTCTTTTATGTCTTTATCATGCTAGCCCTTTCATTGTTGTTGAACTAGCTCAGTCTGGTGGATAGCTTCTAAGCAGAGTTCATCTAATTCACTAAGTTGCAAGACTCTTTCTACCTGAGCTTGGTCGAGGTATAAGCCTAACTCCATTGTCGTTCTAAGAGTTTAAAGTTCAAATTCAATGGGTAGAAGAGGTTTCTTCCCAAAGACTAACTCGTAAGGAGTAAGACCAATGGTTGATTTCCAAGTTGTATTATAGGCCCGAATAGCTTCAAGCAATTTTCTGGCCCAATCTCTTCTTCCCGATGAAACTATTTTTGTCAAGATGTTTTCAAGTTCCCTGTTAGTGACTTCTACTTGACCATTTGCTTGTGGGTGATAAGGTGACGACTTTTTATGGCTTACCTGGAAATGATCAGTAAAGGCTAGCAATACTTTGGACGTAAATTGGGGTCCTTGATCTGTGACAATTGATCTAGGGGCTCCAAATCTAAGAAAAATCTTGTTATACAGGAAGTCAACAACTTGTTCTTCCCTAGCAACTCTCAGGGCTTGGACTTCCGCCCACTTAGTCAGATAGCCTCTATTTTAACAATATCTTTGAGGGTAGGGTTGAGTCTTCATTGAGGTTCATGAACAAGTCTAACATCTTTAGTATAGATGTGATGGGTACAAACACTCGGGTGTATTCCTCTCATCTCTGTATAATCCCAAGCAAAAGCTTTGGATCTGTTTACCAAAACATCAAACAATTTGAGCTCATCTGACTCTGTCAACCAATTGTTGATATTTAAAGTTTTTCCTAGTAGTAACATGATAGTTTTGGTTCCAGGGTAGTTGGAGGTGACGGTATGAACTTCTCTCATTAAGGTGTTGAGAGGACAGCTATGCGGTATAGTTCTGTGAAGTCTGGCAATATCTTCAAAGAAGTGATTTGTTTTCAAAATGATATTAGCCAGGGGACAAGGTAATGCTATGAAGTTGGTGTAATCATGTTCATTTTCATCGGTGTGGATCGGATGTCCTAAAATTTCTTCCACTTCTAAAATTTCTTCATCACATGAGTCTACGGTAAGATCTTGCATGTTGTTTTCTAGTTCATCTTCCAACTCTTCACCATGTTGTTTAATGACTACCATAGCAAGTGAGGCTAGATTCTCTTGTTTGTCAGAACCATCTGGTTCATCAACCCAAACTTGGTTATGCTTAGCAGGTTGAGCAGGGGGATACAAAAATAAGTGCTTTCTACTGGGACCATTTGAGATGGTCATTCCTCCTACTCTGCATTCAATCTTAGCTACAACTGTAGCTAACCAAGGTCTGCCCAATATTATCAGGTAACTGTCCTTGGGTGTGAGGGACTGGATTATTTGGAAATCCACTGGATATTCCCAATCGTCAACCTTGACAGGAACATTTTCTAGGACACCCTTGGGAATATCTATGGATTTATTTTCCATTTGCAATATGGTAGTTGTGGGACGCAAATCAGTGAGTCCTAGTTTTTCCATAACATCCACCGTCGTGACATTAATGGCTGCTCCCAAGTCCACTAGTGCATTAGGTATTACTACCTCGTTGATTCTCAGTGTTATGAGTGGACTACCTGGGTCACCATATTTTGGGGTTGAGATTTTTCCAACCAAAAGGTTGACTAGGTATCCATTGATGTGCACAGTATTAATATGTTTCAGTTTCCTTCCTGATGTTTTTATGCACAACTGTTTAACTAGTTGGTTTAGCTCAAGAATTTCTTTAATCACCTGTAACAAGGGAATCTTGATATGGAGTCGTTTAATTTCTTGGATTAACATGGTTTCAGTAGGTAAGGTCATTTCTAGAGGGTTATTCAAAGGAGTTGCCTTGAGGCGCTCAAGAAAAGGTGCTTGAGATCTTTTTTTCAAGGTGGGATCCTCCTTTAAAAGATCTATTGAATGTTGGCCAACTTCTTCTTGAGCTAACTCAGAAGTTCTAGGTGAGGATTGTTAGCACGTGGCTACTGATCATGCAAGTACTGTACACTCGTCATGTATCCTCACTGGGGTTCCAACTTGTTAAGTCTAAATTTTTTTCCCTATTTTTGCCCGTTCAGAGTCGGTTGTTAATTTTTGTTAACCGACAAAAGAAAAATGACATTGTAAAACCCTAATTCTAGAAGCTTCCAAAAAGCTCGATATAAGCGACTGGGATGTATGTTGTGGGTGTGGAATTCGTGAGATTATAATCTATTTTGCACTAGATAATAAAATCATTGGATGGTTAAGTTTCTGTGGATGTAGCCCATATTGGGTGAACCACTTCAAATTTCTATGTTGATCTCTTTTGTGTTATTTTTCTTTGTTATATTTGGGTTATTTAATCTGCATATAATTGTTAGTGTTTATTGCTTCGATCTACCCTAACCCTAACAACTGGTATTAGAGCGGGTTGTGTCTGATTATCGTCTGCAAGAGGGTCTCATGATTGAGTGGGAGCAATGGCAGACGAGGGTAAATTGAAGGTAGATATATTCAATGGGTAGAACTATCAGTTATGGAAGATGCAAATGGACGGTTATCTCTATCAGAAGGATTTATGGTAGCCGTTGGAAGGAATAGCCAAGAAACTGGCAATAATGACTGATGAAGATTGGAATCTTTTGGACAGAAAGGCACTGGGAACCATTCGATTGTGCTTGGAACCATATGTGGCATTCAATATAACAGAAGTGAAGACAACAAATGAACTGATGAAAGATTTGGCAAAATTGTATGAAAAACCCTCAGCCTCAAATAAGGTATTTCTCATGAAGCATTTGTTTAATCTAAAAATGATTGAAGGTGGATATGTGTCAAATCATTTAAATGATTTTAATACGATTACCAGTCAGTTAACCTCTGTAAAAGTGAAATTTGATGAAGAGGTGAGGGCTCTCTTAGTTTTATGTTCTTTGCTAGAAAGCTGGAATAGCTTGGTAATGGCTATAAGTAACTTTGCCTCTAGTTCAAATACTTTGAAATTTGATGATGTTGTTGGTGTTATCCTTAGTGAAGAAATGCGACGGAAAAGCACAAGTGAGACTTCAACATCTGGTAATGCTTTGACTGTAGAGAACAGGGGAAGAACAAAGGAAAGAGGAAAAAGCCCTACAAATCATGGGAAGTCACAAGGGAAGTCAAAGAAAGGCAGATCTAAATCCAGAGGAAGAATGGATTGTTGGCACTGTGGAAAGCCAGGACACTTGAAGAAGGATTGTTGGTCTTGAAAAAGGGAAAACAAGGAGACGAACAACATGATGATAGTAAGGAAGCTAATGTTGCAAGTAATAAATTACAAGATGCTTTAATTTTGTGTTTAGATAATGCTAATGATTCCTGGGTAATAGATTCAGGGGCTTCATTTCATGCCACACCCCATAGGAAATATTTTATAGATTATGTTCAAGACGATTTTGGACAGGTATATTTGGGTGATGATGAACCCTGTCAGATTGTTGGAAAAGGAAAGATAAAAATCAAGTTGCAGAATGGAAATGAATGGTTGCTATAGGAGGTAAGGCATGTTCCAAATTTTAGGAGGAATTTAATCTCTGCAGGACAACTGGGTAGTGAAGGTTGCATAGTTACCTTTTCAGACAAAGTCTGGAAGGTCACTAAAGGTGCATTAGTAGTAGCTAAAAGTGAAAAGGTAGGCACATTGTATTTGTGTACTGGTAATACTTATTCTACCTTAGCTGCTACAGAAACAGTTGCTACTGAGACAGTTATAGAACTTACTACAAGGACAGAAATAGAATTGTGGCACCATAGACTTGGGCACATGAGTGAGAAAGGGATGAAGATCCTTCACTCTAGAAAGTTGCTACCAGGTCTGAAAAAGATTGACTTGGAGTTCTACGAAAATTGTGTTTATGGAAAACAGAAAAGAGTCTGATTTCTCAAAGTTGGGAAAGAGAAGAAGAGTGAGAAATTAGAGCTTGTACATTCAGATGTATGGGGACTAGCTCAGGTATCTTCTCTTGGTGGTTCTTGCTATTATGTTACTTTTATTGATGATGCAAATAGGAAAACATGGGTGTATTTCCTAAAACAAAAAATTAGAAGTATTTGAAACTTTTAAAAAGTGGAAAGCTTTGGTTGAGAATGAGATAGGAAAAAAGTTGAAGTGTCTTAGATCTGATAATGGAGGCGAGTATTGCAGCAAAGAATTTGAGAATTACTGTTCATATAATAAAATCCATAGGCAAAAAACAGTTCTTGGAACCCTACAAGAAAATGGTGTGTGTAGAGTAAACTCTACCTTTTGTTTCAAGTTTGTTGACTGTTTCAGTAATTTCTAAGTCGTTGTTTCTGTATCTGTGGCTATATGTTTCTCATGTGCAGATCGCGCCATGTGTCATGTCATTATGGAGCAACAGTGTTATGCAGAGGTTGCCGAGTGTTTCTTCCATATGCTTCTTTTCTAAATATTCTGGAAGTCATCACGTATCCATGGCATTGTTTCTTTTATTAAAGTTTCATGCTTGCTATAGAGTGTGCCACGTGTTGATGTCGGAGGCCATGACAAAGTTTCTTTTGATACCACGAGCTTGCGGGTTGTGCCGAGTGTCCTTTTTTAAATGTTGTGGAAGCTACCGCATGTATATCTTTTTCATAAAGCTTTGTTAGTACCGGCGTATGTGATGGGCCCACAATATTGAGACATAGTTTATAGCTTGCTGCAGAGTGTGCCACATGGTGAAAGTGGAAGGATGAACTACTTTTTTTGATACTCTCAGGTGAAGACACGTATGTTTCTTTATAATTTTCAGTTGATGCTGGAGTGCGACAAGTGTCAATCTCCATGGGATTATAAGGGACCTTTTTATAAGCTATTGATATTATCGGAAGGCACCACATTTCCAATTTTGCTTTATACGGGAGGGGCCATGTGTTGCAGTATTGTTTCTCTGTGCAGGAATTAAAGAAGCATGTGGCGGGTCCCATATAATAATGTCTCAGTTTCTAAGTGTTGCGGATAATGCCAAATGTCATGGATACAAGTTGCTCGGGGTATAAAGGTAGAAAGCTATTAGTATTGCCAGATGCTACCAGGTGTCTCAATATAATAGTGGGTGCCGCCACGTATTATGTTCCGAGGTCTGGCAGATGGCAACAAGTGGTGCTGTTTGGTTTGTTTTGTTTCAAAGAGAAATATGTTAAGTGTTCAGCGCGTGTTGCCGTGAACTATATTTTTGAAGTTTTTTAGAGCCTGCAAGTGCTGCCATTTGTCTCAACAGAATTGTAGTTGGTGTGCCACATATTTTGTCTCTCAGCCAATGACCGTGAAAGGAAAGACGGTTACAGATTCAGATCTCAGTGTCAAAGGGGTCCCAGTTAGCTTCAGTTATGTTGATACCGTTGGAGATTCAAAGCAGTTATAGGCGATCTTGAGCCAAATTTTATGGCTATATATACGGGGAGATATTGTAATTTAATATATATAGAGGATTGATTAGAAAGTTTGGAGATCTTGCTGTGACCAGATTGCATCATTTTTCCTTAGTCTAGTTATTTCTTATAAGAAAGCTAATATACCTATGCTTGACACTGCGCCTTTTGTATTTGCTGAACTATTAATGAAAGAAGCTCGATTTGTGTCGTTGCTGATATTATCTGTGTCTTTGCATAAATCTTATGAGTTTAGCCTTTGATCTTTTAGTTCATTTACAATCTGTCTATATTAATCATGCAACATTTGCTCTTTAATATAGTTGAATCTTAAAAATTTGTTCATTGTGCTAGTTAAGGAAATACATTTCATTCAAGCGCATCGCCATAGATTTAGATTTTACTTATTGTATCTGTAATCTTGTTTCTTCCTCTACCCTTTACTCAAAACCCCATTAAAATAGGAAGAGCCGACTTCTTTAAAATCTAGAGGTTGTTTCAAGTAGCAAATCCCACATTCTTGAAACTTCCCATGTTGGTGTTAGAACCTGCGCAATTTTATGCATCAACAGTTTTTGGCACACCCAGTGGGACCTTTCTTGAAGTCTTAATCAAGATCGTATGAATCAGAGAGTGACGAGGAGTTAGAGTTGTGGACCAACAACAAGAGCTTAGTCTGCTACTAATCTAGGGATTTTATTGCCACCATTAGTTGCTACTCCAAGAAGAAGAGTGAGTCAAGTTGCAATAGCATCAGGAGTAATCATGGGAGCAACTGTAGCCCCAAGGAACTATGCAAATTGGAACACTGACAGTCCTCTCATTCTTCCGGTACCACCAGCTACTTGGGATCCAATTCCAGCTAATGCTTTGAAAGCTTTACCCAAATTTAGTGGAGAAGATTCCAAGACACCAGGGGAGCATCTTCAAGATGTATCCGATGTGTGTGCAGTATATGTCATTATTGTACAAAATGTGGCAATCAAATTGCTGGCAGCTTCTTTCAAAGGGAAGGCTCTAGACTGGTATAGATCTTTGGCCCCAAATACAATATCCACCTAGGATCAGCTTGGTGATGCTTTCTTTACAAGATTCAAAGAGAAGGGTGACAAATCTTCTCTACTGCAACAATTGATCACTATAAAGAGAGCACCACGAGAAGCTATAACTGATTTCGACACTTGGTTTCAAAAGACTTGGGACAAAATCCCTGCCACAACTAGACCACCATCAAGTATGGCCATTGTCTTCTATCTCAAAGCTTTCAATTCTGATATATCTATAATGATTCAGTCCCTAGGAGGTCAAACCCTACCAAAAGCATATGAGTTGGCTGTAAAGGTTGAGAATAATCTAATAGATACTGGAAAGTTGCCTCCAAGGCCTCCCATGCCTATGTTCCCAGAAATTTCAATTCCCTTGCCACAGGAAGTCCCTAATTCTACAGCTACACCTGTGTCTATGTATACTTTCCCAGCACCCCAACAACCTACTGCGTCAACACCCTCTGCCCCTCCATCTAAAATGGATGATATGAATAACATTCTTAGGACCTTTTCAAATGAGATTATTAATATTAAAAGGCAATAGACCTCTTACCCAAGGCCTCCTTATCAGGGTTTCCAAGGAAATAGACCCCCATATCAATCAGATCAGTATCAAGGTCCTTAAAGACCAAATAACCCTCAACCTTCAAACCAATTGGTCACGGTTGACACACCTTTTCAGGCTGTCCCTCATAACCCAAATAGAGAGATAGTCCTTGGGCAAAATAACTTAGCAGAAGATACCAATGCTTGATGCTTTCCTTGCAACAATGCCCATATGCCCAAAGATTGTCCTAGAGGTAATTTAGAACAAAAGATAGTGGAACAAAGAAGAGTAGAAGGTCAAGTTATGGTGTCTAATGTTCCTCCGTACTAGTCACCCAGTGTTCAGAATGCAGTAATGGTGGCTCAGATGCAAGGGATGTCTATTCAACAAGAAGAAGAAATTGCCCCTAAACATGCCTTATTTTCATGGATTGAGGATGAAGATTCAATGTTCTTGAATGAAGCATCTACTTCCAAGAAGCCCTTAGTGCAGTCTGATTATTATACCAGATCAAAGAGAAGAATGATGGAGCAGCTCGAAGCCACAAATAATGAGGCTGTTGGAGCTCCTCCTTTCCAGAATCATTATAATCCAATTTCAAGGCAAGAAGTTCCTCAACTAGTTCAGAATCAATCAGCCTCTAGCCAAATGCTAGAAAGAGCAAGCTATCCTTACTACCCAAAGACACAGATACTAGGACCCATGAATGTGGTGGAATAGTTGAAAAAGACCCGCATGTGTCAATCTGGGATATGCTGGCCATTCTTGAGCAAAAGACACTGTTATAAGAAGCACTGTAGGTTTAGGTTGATCCTAAACCTGCCAGTACAAAAGGAGTTGCAAACCAAGGAAAGGTTCAAAGTAAGGATGCTCCACCCTTGTAGACAACAGCTCTGTTGAATACTGCACCAGAGGTAACCAAATCTAAGCTAGATCCATTTTACTTGACCTTAATAGTGGGAAAGAAATTGCTGCACAACTCAATGATAGATTCTGGAGCTAGTACTACAGTTATGCCAAAGCAAATAACAGATGCTTTAAAGATAAAATATGAGCCACTTACTAGGTGAGTCATGCAATTAGATGGGAAATCTATCCAAACTATAGGAAGGATTAAACAGCTTCCATTGCAGCTGTATATCTGCCCTAATATAACTGTCAAACAGGATGTAGTAGTCATAGATATACCCCCGGTCTTTGGTCTATGCCTATCTAGAGATTTTACAGCTAAGATAGGAAGATATATGTCACTGGATTGGTCGCATCTAATTTTGAGAACCAAGGATGGAACAAAAATGGAAGTATTGTCTGAACCATTGTCCAAAGATCATATCATTGATGAACCAACCCCAAGAATTGAAGTGTCCCATGCCATGATGAATAAGGAGGAGAGAGTCTTTGTTGAAGAATTAGGTGACTGGACTAAACATGATCAGCAAGAAGAAGAAAATAACCAACTAATGACCATGATGCAAAGTGATCCTTATGGAAACTATGACTCTACTGGTTTGGGCACTTATTTTAGTTTTGAAGAAGGACAAGAAATACCTAATGTTATGAGAAAGGAAGTATCTAAAAAAGAGGAACCCGACAAATGCTCAGAAATCTGGACCTTAAATTTTGATGGGGCTAGGAGAAAAAATGGTGCTGGAGCAAGTATATGTCTCACTTCACCAAATGGTGAGAAAATTCTTAGAGCCATACGCTTTTAGTTTGTTTGCACTAATAATGATGCTGAGTATGAATCTTTAGTGCATGGTCTTATGTTGGCCAAGAAGAAAGGAATCAAGAATCTGGTAGTTAAGGGAGATTTAGAACTGGTGGTGAAACAGATCAAAGAAAAAGCTGTGGCAAAGAATGTAAGAATGAGATCTTATCGACACAGAGTTTGGGATCTAATAGATGGTTTTGATGCTTTCAATATTAAAGTTGTCCCCAGAACCCAAAACACTGAAGCAGACATGATGGCACAAATTGGTTCCCAATTTGATCCAGCAAGTGACCTACTCATTAATAGTGAGGCAGTTAAAGTGATAGTGAGACCTACAATCCCAGACAATGACCAGAATTGGCAAGTTTTTGATAATGATCTTCAAGTACTCTTGTTTTTCCAGCAGTCAGGAGAGTTTGATGATCGATTACAACCCAAGATTGAATAAGCTTATGCCAATCAAATTATCCAACTAAAGTCTAATAAGATCCCAAAAGGACTGATCACACTAGAGAATCTATTTGACCCTGATGATGTAAGCCTGGACAAAAGGAAATTTAAGGCAAGTAAGGATGCTTATTCTGAAATTCAGGTTAGTGAAGGAAGGAAGCTAAAGATAGGCAATGCTACTACCCAAGAGGAAAAGGACAAGATGATTTCTTTGTGTAATAAGTATAATAGAGTGATTTCTTGGACCTATGAAGATCTTCATGGCTATAATAGAGACATCATTCAACATACCATAGAACTTGCTAAAGGATCAAAACTAGTTCGTCAGAAGCAAAGACCAGTGAATCCTAGAATTGAGCCTTTAATGATAGATGAACTGCAAAAGCTATTAAAATCTAAGATTATTTTTCCAATTAAACATTCAACCTGGGTATCTAATTTAGTGCCTGTAAGGAAAAAGAATGGTGACATAAGACTCTGTGTAGATTTCAGGGACCTGAATAAGGCATCATTGAAGGATCATTACCCCTTACCTTCTATGGAACAGATTTTGCAAACTGTAGCTGGGTCAAAGAGGTTTTCTTTTCTTAACGGTTTCTCAGGATATAATCAGATTTGGTTAGCAGATGAAGACCAACGCAAGACAACATTCACTATGAAGTGGGAAACATTTGCATATGCTAAGATGCCCTTTGGTCTTTCAAATGTTGGAGCTACTTTTTAGCGTGCCATGGATGTAGCATTTGGAGATCTTATAAACAAGATTATCCTGATTTATTTAGATGATCTTACTATATTTACCAAAGATGCCAAAGATCACTTTGAGCACTTAGAAGCTATTTTTCAGAAATGTCAAGAGTTTGGCATTTCCCTGAATCCTAAGAAGTGTATCTTTGTTGTGCCCCAAGGGAAACTTTTGGGACACATTGTTTCAAAAGATGGGATCTCCATAGACCCATAGCGAGCCACAACCATAATGAATCTATCTTTACCAGTTAATAAGAAAGCAGTTCAGTCCTTTTTAGGAAAGATTAATTTTGTCAGCCGCTTTATATCTGATTTTGCAGGGCTAGTTAGGTCCATTACTCTGTTGCTGAAGAAGGATTTAATTTTCAAATGGACAACTGAAGGGAGACAGGCTTTTGAAGAAATTAAGAAGGCCATTTCCACCGCACCTGTACTGAGAAACCCAGATTTCTCTAAGCCTTTTATAATGTATGTATATGGAGGAGAACATAGTGTGGCAACTGTTTTGACCCAGAAAGATGACAAAGAAGAAGGAGAACATCTAATAGCATTCTTTTCCAGAACACTAAGGGAGTATCAATCAAGGTATAATTTTGTTGAAAAGTAAGTTTATGCTATGGTAAAAGCTCTTAAGAAGTTTAGACATCCAGTAACAGGGAATAAAATCTTGATATTAGTCGCCCACCCTAGTGTAAGGGAATATATTATGGAGGGTGAGATTACTGAAAAGAGGGCCAATTAGATAACCAAGATTTTAGAATATGATGTAGAGGTAAGGCCTACCAAATTGGTTAGAGGCAAGGGACTATGCCAATATATGACTCAAGATATAGAAAAATCAATGCCTAAAGAAGCAGAAAATGAAACAGTGTTAAGACTCCAGGGGATGGACCAAGATTCTTGGATAAGTAACAGGATACAGTTTATGAAAACTGGTGTGTTCCCAAATGAACTCTCCCCTGATAAGAAAAGGTACTATAGGAAACAGGCGGTTCATTTTGTATTAATTGATCATGTTTTTTTAGAAAGAATACTGATGGGATACTGTTAAGATGTGTAGAGAAGGATGAGGCTCAAAAGGTATTACATGAGTTTCATCATGGAACCTCAGGGGGGCATTTTTTAGCAAGGACTACTACAATTAAAGTAACATAAGCTGGCTATTTTTGGCCTACACTATTTGTAGATTGCTATCAGATGGTCAAAGAGTGTCAAGCTTTCTAGTTCTATACTGGGAAGAGAAGAAATGCAACATTGCCTTTAAGTCCTATAGTAGTGGATGAACCCTTTGCTCAGTGGGGTTTAGATTTTATTGGCATGATCAATCTAGTATCAAATATGGGACACATGTGGATCCTTACTGCAACAGATTATTTTACAAGGTGGAATGAAGCAATACCACTCAAGGAAGCTACTGAAAAGGTAATTTTAGAGTTTTTAGAAGGGATAACTACTCGATTTGGTCCTTCCCGCACTATCATATCAGACAATACTAAGGCATTCTTAGGGACTGGACTATCTGAGTTTGCTTTAAGAAATGGAATATATCTAAAGACTTCTTCTAATTACTATCCCCAAGGCAATGGTTTGATAAAGTCTACCAATAAGAACCTGATTAGACTCAGAAAAAGAATGGGAGCTGATTATCAAAGAGAGTGGCACAAGTCACTTAACACAGCACTATGGGTTGATAGAATCACACCAAAGCAAGTGACTAAAATGTCTCCCTATGAGTTAGTCTATGGCAAACAGGCAGTGATGCCACTAAGTATAGAGATTCCTGCTTTACAGTTATTGAAACAATTGGAAATTGAGGAAAATGGCTCGATGCAAGTCAAATTCGCCAAGTTGCTAGAAGTTTAAGAAAAGAGAGAAAAGGCACATGAATCAGTAATGAAGCATCAACAGATTGTTAAAAAATGGTTTGACTGGAAAGCTTCTAATCCAAAATTTGAAGTTGGGTCTTTGGTATTGAAATGGGATGAGAGAGCTACCAAGCCAGGCCAACACAACAAGTTTGAATCATTATGGATAGGTCCTTTTAAGATCCATTCTTGTAATCAACAAAATGCATTTGAGCTTGAGACTATGGACGGAGCGCCTGAAGAGATTTCGGTAAATGGGATCTTCTTGAAACATTTTACCTAAAGTCCTGACACTCACTATGTATCATAGTTAGTTAGATGCTTTTCTTCTTTTCCCGTTTTGTCTTGATTTCCTACTTTTTCCTTTTGAATAAGTGTTCCAAGAACACGTGTCTTCAACATAGATGTCTCTTTTCATTAGTAGTTGCATTTATTAAAGGTCGTTCGACAGTTCCTTAAATTTCAAGAAAGTACCCATCTTTCAGAAGATTGTCACTCCAAATACGGATCTGACACTCCACCCATTAAGGATTTCAAAGGATACAATAACTATCTTTTGGCATTAATTCCATTAATAAGACATGATGTGTCATTAATTGTTTCATTATGCCTCATCGAGCTAAGTTTTTAGTCCCTTTGAGCGTCGTATTTGCCATTGTCATTCTGCATTTCTAGTTGCTGTTTGCGTCAAAGCTTCGTTTCTCGCCTGAATTTCCTATTAAGTACAGCTTCGCTTACAGTTTCTTACCTTTTGTGTCAAGAGTTTCCAAGGATTTCTTTACGAGAGATACAGAGATGTCAGAGTCATAATCACCACAAGAAGGGCTGGGGCTTTTTGACCAAACTGATAAATTAATGAATAGCAAATCTTATGCTTTTGTGCCTGCACAACCAATTAAAAGCTATATGAGGACAAGGGTCCTAGAAACAGGGGTGTGCACGGATTCGACATAGGTGAAGGATTATGCTGATGGTATTTTCGACACACATATGTGGAAGAATACCAAGAATCTCTGAGAAGCGGCTCACCAAAGGTGCCTCGTCCATGTTTCAAAGGGGCAGTGGGAAACTTTCGGTATGAGAGTATGGACGTCCCAATTGACACAGTTCTTAGTTCCTAATGTTCACCCATGTCCTGAATTGATTGACCTATGTGCAGTACTGTTTCATCCTGCATCTCTTTCTTCAACATGGCCCCTTTATGGTTCAAATTACCCCTAAGGCAATTAGGGATATGCTAGCTTTACAGCATGATAGAACAGCCATATTTCCTACTATTTCTAAGTTGCAGGGCACATGGGCAAAGGTCCATAGTAAAGTGAAGTTTCTAAATGCTGAGATGCATTTGGGTGATGAGAATACCAAGTTGCCTTCACTACCCATAGGTCATGCTCAGTTCAATGCCAACGTTCAAGATGCCCTATGCATGCTAGCCTTTTTTTTCGGCCAGTATGATGATTCTACAGTACATGATTGGCAACTTGCGGTAATTTTTAGATTGAAAATGGTGGACAAGTCACAGGAGTACCAACTTGACTTCGTCGAACACATCTCTGCTGCCATGGTGGATCAACTTGTAAATTTTCAACAGAATCATGTCTTCAGGTATTTAGCATACCTATTCCATTTGATGCTATATCAAAATTTTAGTCTCTTTCAGCAATTCATGCCTTGAAATATGTATGACCCTGAGTCTGGTAGCAACAGAACCATCCTGGTGTCTGCATGGACCCATGTTCTCTCAGAAACCTCAGACCCATATGAATTTGTAGAATGTTTTGTTGCACCCGCTTTCAGTCATTTGAGTCCTGAGCATGTAGAAAATAGGATGACACAGAGCCTCAGAGGTTTCTTGACCAATTTGCAAATCCCTTGTGATTATTTCTTTGGGGCTCATACTACTATAATTAGAGTCCATGGCTTTGCTGAAGAACTTGTTTTATTGCCAAAGGTCTTAACCCCTAGGGTTACATTTTTAGAGGTGGCTCGTCAGGTGTCTGTCATTGACAATAATTTTGGACACAAGAAGAGGAAAAGAAAGATGTATGATGTCCCCTAGACTAGGGAGAAAATAACAATTGAGGTTAGAGGAACTGAAAATCTTCTTTTGAGAAAGTTGGTTGCCTATGGTTTTTCTGATTGTTGAAGATAAATGGAAATATGATATGGATAGCTTCTTAGCTTTGTAGATTATCAATAACAAGGTTTTTGCCAAATTCATTCATGAGGGACACCCATTCTGGGAAGATAGAAGATTCCTTAAACAAGATGACCCTGCATTCTATGCTGAATTGAGTGATTTGCCATATGAGGGCCCTAGGTCTTAGGAAACATTTTATGTGAAAGAGCGAGAGTTTGACCCCAAGATTAAGATGACCCCAGGTCTGAGGAAAACTTTGAAAAATAAGGACTGGAGTATAGAGAAAATTGAAGCCTACTAGAAATATAGACAAGAAATCTGTGAGTTCACTCACACATTTGGGGATGTAGAAACTGATGAGACATGGGAATCAATTTGGGACGAATGGCATCCATCTCCAGTTTCCAGGCCAGATACAAGCAATTTTCCAAAGGGTTCTCAAGAAGTTGAGGAAAGAAGAGAGGAGGTCCAAGAAATACAAGAGACAGGACAAGCATCATCTGCAGCACCTCAAACCCCATGGCCCCCATCTCTTAGTGCTTTAGAGAAACAAAAAGATATTGTCCCACCATCGTCTCTTGGGACCCATATAGCTTTGGCATATGGGGGTCTCAGAGCGGTACCTTTACTGCAAACATTAATTAATGTTGAAGAGGAAGACCCAGAAGAGGTATCAGATAGGCCTCAAAAGATACGTAGGTTAATATTGCCAGAGGGAGAAGAGGAAGAAGCATGAATTCCCCAGCAACAACAAGCTCCAATCATCGCATAAGTGGCCCAAGTAAGTACTTCTTCTCTCTTCTCTCCTATCTCTGTTTCTTCTCATTTAGGAGTAGCAACCCAATTTATCCAAGTTTCCACGTCTTTGGCTACTTCTATTGTGCCTTTACAAACTTTTTATCCAACTACTAGTTCACAGGCCATGTCTTCACAAGCCATATCTTTACCATTATTTTCCCCATCCATGCCCAAAAGGGCTTTGCCACATTTTGATCCTAATCAGCAGATGACTACCATCGCTTATGGTCTGCCTCAAGGTCATCTGTTTGCTGGAGGCTATATTGCATCACCTCCTACTTTTCAAGCCCAGGCTGATACAACTAGAAAAGCTAGAGAAGCTCGGATGGAAAAGAAAAAGAAGAAAGAGAATAAGAGCCCTGCTGTAACCCACATAAAGTCCTTATTTGATCCCATTCAATAGTCTTTGACTATCACACATTTTACTCCCAATGTTGTCAAACCTAATGAGCAAATACAACCCCAGGACTATTCAATGAATGCAGTGGCTATGGATATGTCTCTTTTCAGGCCACAAGATCGAGTTGAATTAATGACTGAAACTACTTCAGCAGTTGCCATTGATTATTTGAAGGTGTTCAAAAAGCTATAGAAAGTTAAACCTGACTTGACACAAGAAAAGGCCAATAGCAGTAACTTAACATGGGAAATACAGGCTAAGGTGAAAGAAATTGACACTTTAAATAAAGAGTTGCAGTCTACAGTTTCTCTACAAATTCATCAAGCAACACAGGCTCAGATTGCAACCTTGAAGGTTGAGTTGGCACAGGAGAAAGCTGCTATTGCTACATTAAGGCAGGAGAAGGCCATTGTAGAGAAAAAGTATCAAGATAAGTTGCAAGAGGCATCACAATTGCAGCAGTCACTTTTTAAAGAGTAGAACCTGAATAGTGCAGCTCAAGCACATTTTATGGCAGAGCAACAAAAGACAAAACAACTAACAATTGAGTTGGCACAGAGGCCACAGACTACAGGTGTTTTGAATTTGTTGAAAGAGCTATATGCCTTTGTGTGGAAAAGAATCTCTAAGGAGATTGTACAACTTAAGCTATCCTTTACCTTTTTGCTTAATGCCCAGTAACTGTGTGAGAAAGTTGAGTCTTCTATGCAAGTAACTTTGTCTATTATTTCATTGAGGGTTTTAGATTCTCAGCTTCTGTTGCAGAAACTATATGACACATCTGAGGAGACTCTGTCTATGGCTGGTATAAGTGATAGGATGGTGGCTACCAAAAGGGTGAATGAAGTGCTAAGTTGTAACTCTGCTGCTATGAATTGTAAGGAGCTTTTGGATGTTGTCAAAGGAGTCAGGAATATGAAGAAACATATTGAGGATTTAGTGCAGTTGGGTCTACCTTCACCTTTTCCTGATAGTAATACAGTGTTAATGATTAATGAGATAAAGGCTTTGTTGTTAACAAAACAAAATGATCAAACTATTTTTCAAGGTCTGAGTGATTCCTCTAGTGTGGGAGAGGTGGAAGCCGTATTGGTTCCAATGGCTCAGCTTGAGTTTCAATTACATGTAGTTCACATTTTGCAATCTTTTTCCCACAAGGATATTATCAATTTGGACTTTGCTTTCCAGGATTTGCAAAGCAAACAGGGGCTGTCAGATTCAGAGTGGTCTATGTACTAGGCCACATTGCAAAATTTGTGATTAAGTTTTCATTTGACAGTGGTAGTACAATTTTGTTTCCATTTTTGGAGTTCTTTCTAAGCAGGCCTAGAAGTCCTTATGGTCGCCATGAATTGTAGAGTAAATTCTACCTTTTGTTTCAAGTTTGTTGACCGTCTCAGTAATTTCTAAGTCGTTGTTTCTATATCTATGTCTATATGTTTCTCATGTGCGGATCGCGCCATGTGTCATGTCATTATGGAGCAACAGTGTTATGCAGAGGTTGCCGCGTGTTTCTTCCATATGCTTTTTTTCTAAATATTCTGGAAGTCGCCACGTATCCATGGCATTGTTTCTTTTATTAAAGTTTCATGCTTGTTGTGGAGTGTGCTACGTGTTGATGCCGTAGGCCATGACAAAAAGTTTCTTTTGATATCGTGAGCTTACGGGTTGTGCCGAGTGTCCTTTTCTAAATGTTGTGGAAGATGTCGTGTGTATATCTTTTTCATAAAGCTTTGTTAGTACCGGCGTATGTGATGGGCCCACAATATTGAGACATAATTTATAGCTTGGTGAGGAGTGTGCCACATGGTAAAAGCGGAAGGATGAACTACTTTCTTTTTGATACTTGTTGACCTATTTTGCCTCTGCCCAGAGCCAAATATTCCACCTTGTATTTTCCTTGAAAATATTTTAGAAATGCATGTAGAAGGTGTAAATTCTTCAAATACTCATGCATTCCTTGTCAAAAACTCCCGAGATCTTGCCTAAAGAGTCCTTGCAAAAAACCCAGAAACCTTTTGTTTTCAAGTGCTTTCTATCGCTGGGATTTTCTTATTTTTATAGCTTGTATTTGTATGTATTTTTTAATGTACATTTGCATATACATTCGCCTTTGTACATACAAAGGAATATGCAAAGGATATATACAAGGCAAAATATACATTGGCGAGTTGGCAAAAAATTTCCATCGGTCTTAGAAAATGGTGAAAAATGAGTTGTTTGCATTTTTCAATGCATATCGGGCCTGCATATACATTGGGGAATCTTTCGTAGATTCCCAGAATATTCTGCAAATGTACATCAAGATAGATGTATATCGGGTTTGTATGTTCGCACATACAACCTAATATACAATGAAAAACATACAAGGCCGATTTTGATACATGTGCTACAGTGGAATGTATATCGCCAATATACATTCGCAATATACAAAGACAAAGATGCATTTGCTACAGTGTCTTGTATTTTTCGCTTTGTATGTTTTCACATGCATTCACCGATATACAAGTAGATGCAACTGATGGGGCTTGTGCATATACAAAGAAGATTGTATGTTTCGACATACAAAAGATCACATGAACAGTGGAATGTATATCGGATTGTATGTTCGCACATACAAGGCCGATATACAAGGAAATTTTTACAACCCAGACCAGAATAGAAATTTCAATTTATTCTATGTTGTTCTCGAGTCCGCCTTGTATAAAGGGCGATTGTATATCAGCGATATACAAGTCAAAGATACAAAGAATGTATACAAGGCAGACTTGAATCGAAGATCAAATTCTGGTATATTTAGTCGTCGGGTCTAGCTTGTATGTATAAGTGGTTTGTATGTTTGCACATACAAAGAAATATACAAAGAGGAATGATACAAGCCGAACTCGACAGGGTAATCAAATATAGCTAATGGCCATTTTGGGGTCCGCGGCTTGTATATTTGCATATTCAGAAGAGGAGATACAATTGGTGGGATCCACCAAAGGCACGAACAGTTGTATGTTTCTTTGTTTGTTCATTATGGGATCTACTAAAGGTGCAGGTCATTATGTGAGTTTGTTTGTATTTTCGATTGTATGTTTGCACATACATTTGAACATACAAAAGGCATATACAAAGCCCGATATACAAGGCACCATGCATATACAAAGGAGTTACAAAGAAGGTTTTTGAATGTCGATTCAGGCAGCAAATTCAAGCGATATATACATAGATGCAAAGCGATATATACAGGTGGTTGACTAAAACTTTGACCGCCTGTATCTCCTCCGTCCTAACGAATTTCGACATGCTGCAAGAGGCAAAGATGCATATTTTGGTCCCCTCTTTCATTTGGCAAGGTTTTCAGGAGTTTTTGTCACCTTTCCATTTTCAGATCTGGCTTTGCATACTTTGGTCGAGTTGACATTTCAGCGACCATTTTTTAGCAGATAGAGATATTTCTTGCATTCATTGCTACACAATGGTGAAGCAGCTCGCATTGATGGTAAAAGATATTTCTCCACCGCCCTGTTTCAGATATTTTCATATATGCGTTGCTGAGGAAGGATGATGCAGCAGTTACATTAAAGACTAACAGATATCCCCCTATCTGCCCGGTTCTAGATTTTTGATGCCATAGCTGATGCAGCGGGACAGTCATAAATGTAGATATTTTCTGTTCTATCTCATAGAGCGAATTTTGTAACTGACCTAGGATATTTTTGGAATGCTATATATATGCATTCATATGTTGTAAAGAGGGTTGAAATTTTTTTGGCATTCTGGTCTTTCTGTTTCCAAACAGAGTTTTCATATACTGTAACCTTGCCTTTCGTTGGATATATGCAAGTTATTTTACCTCCTTTGCTGATTTTCTAGTTTTGTGTAAATTTGCTTATGGTTGTCTGTGAATTTCTTTTGTTCCTCTCAACCCTATTACTTCTTGCCTCTGCTAGGATCATTTGAATCTGTGTATGTTTACTTGCTGTATCTGATCAAATTGTGCATTTTCTCAGTGTTGTGAAAGTCTCTTTTAATCTGTCTGGTGCATCACCCTTTGTTTTCAAGTTTTCATCTTCATTTTAAAGTTTTACTTCTCCCTTTTCCCCCAAAAATTTAGTAGTTTTAGGTGATAATCAGGCAAGAAAGCCGGCCTTCTCCAAAGGTCTGATCTCATTTAGCAAAGTCCCACACTTAGAGATCATTCCCATGTTACTCCAGATTGCAGAGGTTTCATAATTGTATGCAAGGGTGCAAATCTGAGAGATAACAACTTTGTCACGCCCGGTGGGACTCAAAGTCAGGGCAACAATCAACTTAACAATCATTATTACTGGTTTTGATGTACAGCCAGTGATTTTCAAACCTGTAAGAGGTTAAACTTGCATATCTGGCGACTCATACTGAGGAAGAACAAATAGATCAGTTTTACTGATACATGTTTTATGAGAAAGATTCAAACCAGGAGTTCAAGCTCATTTGACTATTTGCAGCTATCTCCACCTAGAAGGCAGAGTAGAGCTGTAGCAAGGACTCCAGTTTCTAAAAGGATACATTCAACTCCACCAAATTTTAGACCAATTGCTTCTGTAGTTCCTGTAGCAACTCAAGCAAATCTACCCCCAGCTGTTCAGATGGCAAGAAATCAACCATTCATGGCTTTTGATGGGGGCAGCCCTTTAAACCTAACAGTACACGATGTTATACCCATGGAAGTTTTGAAGAGTCTGTCTTATTTCACAGGGGAAAATTAGACTACTCCTATTGAGCACATTAGAGACATCGCATCTCTGTGTGGTGTACATCATGTCACTCAAGAAAATGTAGCCATTAGGCTATTGGCTGCCTCATTCAAAGGGAAGGCATTGCAATGGTTTAGGAGTCTACTAGTGCAGACTATTACAACCTGGGATGATCTAGGGTAGAAATTAAACAAACAATTCTAAGACAAATGAGATAATCTATCATTGGTTGAACAGATGACCACCATAAAGAGAGCTCCCCAGGAACAAATGATGGATTTTAATTTTAGATTTCAAAAGACATGGGACAGAATTCCTACCATGGTAAGACCTCCAGCTGAGTATGCATTCTTGTATTTTTTGAAAGCCCTGAATAGTGATATCTCAGTAATGATTCAATCACTAGGAGGTACTAGTTTACCAGATGCTTATGAATTAGCTATTAGGGCAGAGAATAATCTGATTCAGGCTGGAAAAATAGCACCCAGACCGCCAGTGGCCATCTTTCTTGAGATTCAGGCTTCAATGCCTTTGTCAATCCCATATTTTGCCCCTTTACCTACTGTGGCAGCATTACCAAGTACTGCCAATTCTGAACCTGCTGCCACTAGTTCATCTCAAGAGCTAAAAAAGATCAAAAATAGCTAACAAAAAATAGAGAATATCCTGCAGACCTTTGGGAATGAGTTAGTAAATATTAAAAAGCAACAATCCCAGAGCAGACAGCCTTATCAGCCTCAACCTCAAGGGCAAAATCAGCAGTATCAAGGCCAAAATTAGCCTTACCAATCTAATAGGCCGCCTTATCAAAGTAATTACCAAGGTGCGAGGCAAAAAGTGAATCAGAGACCTTTTCAGCCTTATAATCCAGCACCTATTAATGCAGTAAGGGACCTTGTCTCTACTCAGAACAACCTTGCGGCTGAGTTTGAATGGTGTTATCCATGCAATCAGCCACACAGTCAAGTAACCTGTTCAAATGGAGTCATAAATCAGGCTTTAATGGTGCAAAATGTGGCAGTCTCATAGCCAAACATACCAAAAGATGGAGCTGCACAACAACAGGAACAACCTCAGAACGATTCTGCCTTCATAAATTGGCAGGAAGGTGAGTTCTGTGGCATAAACAGCGATAACACCTCAGTTGCAACAAATACAAGAGCCAAGAAGAGGGGTTATGAGATAGACCAAACAACAAATAAAGAGAAAGGACATGCTGGTGCTTCTACCTCACATATTCCCCATATTCTACAAAGAATTAACCCAGTAGCACCAAGGGAGATGCCTCATTTGCAATCAGAGGTTGCTGCTCCAAAATCAAATCAGAAGGTAAGTGCCATCCCACCTTTCAATATTATTGAAAATATGAAGAAGATGAACGTAACAATGTCCATGTGGGATTCCCTAGCCATTCCAGGCCAAAAAGACATATTGCAATCTGCCTTGTCTGATTTAAAAGTGTCCAAAGATACAACTGTTGACCCAAATAGGGCTGTCCTTACCAATTCATCTCATGATAACAATAAACAGCCTAACAAAAGTGCTAAGCCACTCCCATTTTATGTATCATTGATAATTGGAGACAAGTTAGTACACAACTGTATGGTGGATAGTGGAGCAAGCAGTTCTGTGATGCCTAAATAGATTGTAGACCAATTAGGGCTCAAATACCAACCCTCAGAGAAAGGTGTACTTCAATTAGATGGCATAGCTGTTAATACTGTGGGTGTAATAAAAGACCTAGGTCTCACTCTACATACCCATCCCAATGTTTCCATTTCATAGGAGGTGTTCATCATAGATTTGCCTCCTTATTTTGCTATGTGTTTATCAAGAGAATTTACAGCCAAAATAGGAGCATATTTATTCTCAGACTGGTCCCACATGTTTTTCAGGACCAGATATGGCACCAAAGTAACTTTAAAATTTGAGTTGCTTTCAAATCATCACATAGAGCCTTACACACCAAGTGCTGTTAAGACAAATTGCATTATTTCTGATGATCCTGAACTTGTAGCTGCTCAAGAACTACAAGCTGAAAGTATACCAGAAGTGCTGTTAAGGGAGTGGTCCTCAGAAAATGTTGTAGATGATCCTAAGGCACACATTCAAGAAACTGGTATGGGAATTTACATACTACATGAGCCTGAAACAACAATTCCAAATCTGGTAAAGGATGCAGGACGACAGACAGAGCAGCAGGAGGAAGTATGGAAAATGTATTTTGATGGCTCTAGGAGCAGAAATGGATCCGGTGGTGGTGCAATGCTGGTGTCACCACAAGGTGAAAAATATTTTTCTTCCTTCCGTTTTGCCTTCGCATGTACAAACAACACTACTGAGTATGAGGGATTGATCCAAAGTTTGCAGTGGGCCAGAAAGAGGAAGATTGGCTGTTTGCGGGTGTTTGGAGATAGTGAACTTATTGTAAATCAGGTAAGAGGGCTACATGTCACCAAGAATGATACTTTTAAATGCTATAAACATAGGGTGTGGGACATGATTGAAGAGTTTGATGCTTTCAACCTGATCGCTATTCCAAGAAATTAGAACTCCCATGCTGATAGGTTAGCTACAATTGGGGCTCAGTTTAATGTCCCCAGTGATATTCAAAGGGAGAAGGTACAACCTCATGTAAAAATAGTTGATAGGCCCTCTATCCCTGATAATAATATTCAATAGAAAGTTTTTGAAAGTGATGAGCAGATCCTGCGTTTCTTGTTGGAAGAAGATGAATTTTCTGTGATGAATCAGGATAAACTCAAACAGCAGTATGGCAATGATTAAATTGTTCGGTTGAGAACAAACAAGTTGCCCAAGGGATTGGTAACCTTGGAATCTATTTTTAGTATAGATGATCAGCTGAAGAAAAGCAAGACTAGTATGCAGGTAAAAGAAGAGCATTATGAGGAGCTAGAAATTTTCAAAGGTAAGCTTCTTAAAATTGGTAAAATCTGCTTAGCTGAGGACATAAGAGCTTTTATTGCTCTTTGTCGAGAGTTTGAAGATGTGTTTGCTTGGGATTATTCAGACCTAAAGGGATTTGACCCTCATATTGCCCAGCATACCATAGAGTTAGAACCAGGTACAAAACCTGTGAGGCAGAAGCAAAGACCTCTAAATCCAAAGTTAGAGCCCCTGATGATTAAAGAATTGACCAAGTTGATCGAGGGAAAGATCATTTTCCTTATTAAACACACTTCTTGGGTCTCCAACCTTGTCCCTGTGAGAAAAAAAAATGGAGAGATTAGGCTGTGTGTCGACTTCAGAGACCTCAATAGGGCCTCCCTTAAAGATCACTACCCATTGCCTTCAATGGAGCAAATTTTGCAGGTGGTAGCTGGCTCAGAAAAGTTTTCTTTGCTTGATGGGTTTTCTGGTTACAATCAGGTGTTAGTCAAGGTGGAGGATCAGTTCAAAATTGCTTTCACCACTAAATGGGGCACCATGGCGTACAAAAGAATGCCTTTCGGTCTCTCGAATGCTAGCTCTACTTTTTAGAGAGCCATGGATATGGCCTTTAAGGGTTTGATGTATAAATTAGTGTTGGTATACCTTGATGACATCACAATTTTTTCTAAGAACACAGCTGAGCATTTATCACATCTGAGGCTAGTATTTGAAAGATGCAAGGAGTTCAGGATATTTCTCAATCCTAGGAAGTGCATATTCACTGTACATGAAGGCAAGCTGTTAGGGCACGTTGTATCAAAGGAAGGCATTACCATTGACACTGAAAGGGTAAGAGCTATTCTGGAGCTGCCTTTACCCAGCCACAAAAGGGAACTGCAAAGTTTTATTGGTAGAATTAATTTTCTATGAAGATTCATCCCTGATATTGCGAATCTTTTGAAGCCTTTGACGTCTATGTTAAAGAGTAATATAGTTTTCAGTTGGACGAAGGAGGCCAAACTTAGTTTTGAATCCATAAAAGAAGCATTGTCAGCTAGACCAACTCTGGTAAACCCTAACTTTTCCAAAGATTTTATTTTGTATGCTTATGGTGGCCTGGATACCATCTCTGCGATTTTGGTACAACAACAGAGTGAGGGTTTTGAGCAACCAATCGCTTTCTTTAGCCAGGGGCTGGAGAAGTATGAGTAGAGATATAGCTTCATTGAAAAACACATCTTGGCAGTGATAAGGAGCCTCAAGAAATTTTGGCATCTTGTTTCTAATAATAAGATACATCTGATGGTCGCTCATCCCAGTGTAAAGGAGTTCCTGTTGAGTAAAGATGTTAGTGAGAAAAGGGTTGGTTGGATCACCAAAGTCATGGAATATGACATAGAGATCAAGATAACCAAACTTGTCAGAGGTAGAGGACTTAGTGAACAATTCGCTACCAGTTCAGAGAATGAAATAGAAAAGGAAGAAGAAGTGCTTCTGACCATTAAGGATACACCTCAAGAAGATACAACAGAAATGGGCACAAGTTGGGTTAGTAACATGGCTCAATTTCTGCAAACTGGTAAATGTCCAGCAAGTTTAGATAGAACCAAGAGGAGGTACTATAGACTGCAGTCCGTTCCATATGTTTTAATAAATGGCACCCTTTTCAGAAAAGATTTTAATGGTGTATTGTTAAGATGCATTGATGATGATCATATTGACAAGGTGCTGCATGAATTTCATGATGGAACAGTAGGGGGTCATTTTGCCCCTAAGACTACTACTTGAAAAATAATGAGAGCTGGATATTACTGGCCCATCTTATTTAAGGATGCCCATGCATGGGCTAGAAAATGTGTAAAATGTGCCATTTTTGCAAGGAAAGAAAGGCTGCAGCCTTACCTCTACGGCCTATTCAAGTAGAACAACCCTTCATGAGATGGGGTATTGACTTTGTAGGTCCCATTAACCCACCATCAAGTGCAGGCCATAGGTGGATACTTACAGCTACATATTATTTCACAAGGTAGACTGAAGCAGTGGCCCTGAAAAAATCCAATGAGAATGCTGTTTTAAATTTTTATTGTGATTTGGTTTCTAGATTTGGAGTGCCTGAGTCTATTATCTCAGACAATGCTTTGGCCTTTGTAGGATTGAAAATAACTGACTGGGCTATTAAGAATGGGATCTATTTGAATACTTCATCAAATTATTACCCATAGGGTAATGGTTTGGCTGAATCTACAAATAAAAATCTCATAAGGATTATTAAAAGATCAATGGAGGATAACCAGAGGACCTGGCACACCAATCTGAAATTTGCCTTGTGGGTAGATAGAATAACTCCTAAAAGGTCTATTGGGAACTCTCCATATATGCTAGTCTATGGAAAGGAGGCAAGGTTGCCTATGTCTATGGAACTGCCAACACTAGAAATTATGAATCAACTAGAGATGTTTGAAGAAGAGGACCCCATGGCTATCAGATATGCTCAACTAATGGAGCTTGAAGAGAGCAGAGATAAAGCTATGAAGGCAATGGAGTATCATCAACTTCAAACAAAAAGAAATTTTGACAAGAAGGCCACCCCCAGAAATTTTAGAATGGGTGATATGATGCTCAAATGGAATGAGTTGAAAAGCAGACCAGGAAAGCATTCCAAGTTTGACAGCATGTGGAGTGGCCCATTTCTCATTACTGAATGCAAGGAGCACAATGCATTTCAGTTGTCAAATATGAATGGAGAAAATCTGCCTATCCCAGTCAATGGGATACACTTGAAGAAGTGTTTTGAGGTATGAGTACCTTGTAAATCAATAGATTAGATTTCTTGCTTTCAAATAAGTGCCGATGCACAATAGTTTGGATCCTTTTGTTTTCCCTAAGTGTTGCCTAGCACAGTTAAAGAGTTTTCCTTCAGCATTTTGTTTTGGTTTTAACCTTCCAAATGTTCTTCACTATCAAGATGTTGAGTTGCTAAAATCAGGATTCTTTGTCAAGACATATTTTGTCTCTGTATGACTCCATGCCCAATGGACCCTTAAGGCCATTGATCTTATGTTTAGCAAGCAAACATCCCATAGAAGTCGCCAAATTATTGACCTATTTTGCCTCTGCCCAGAGCCAAATATTCCACCTTGTATTTTCCTTGAAAATCTTTTAGAAATGCATGTACAAGGTGTAAATTCTTCAAATACTCATGCATGCCTTGTCAAAAAATCTTGAGATCTTGCCTAAAGAGTCCTTGCAAAAAACCCAGAAACCTTTTATTTTCAAGTGCTTTCTATCGCTAGGATTTTATTATTTTTATAGCTTGTATTTGTATGTATTTTTGAATGTACATTTGCATATACATTCACCTTTGTACATACAAAGGAATATGCAAAGGATATATACAAGGCAAAATGTACATTGGCGAGCTTGCAAAAAATTTCCATCAGTTTTTGAAAATGGTGAAAAAATGAGTTGTATGCATTTTTCAATGCATATCGGGCCTGCATATACATTGGGGAATTTTTTGTAGATTCCTGGAATATTCTGCAAATGTACATCAAGATAGATGTATATTGGGTTTGTATGTTCGCACATACAACCTAATATACAATGAAAAACATACAAGGCTGACTTTGATACATGTGCTACAGTGGAATGAATGTCACCAATATACATTCGCAATATACAAAGACAAAGATGCATTTGCTACAGTGTCTTATATTTTTCGCTTTGTATGTTTTCATATCCATTCGCTGATATACAAATAGATGCAACTGATGGGGCCCTTGTATATACAAAGAAGATTGTATGTTTCGACATACAAAAGATCACATGAATAGTGGAATGTATATTGGATTGTATGTTCGCACATACAAGGCCGATATACAAGGAAATTTTTACAACCCGGACTCGAATAGAAATTTTAATTTATTTTATGTTGTTCTCAGGTCCGCCTTGTATAAAGGGCGATTGTATATCAACGATATACAAGTCAAAGATACAAAGAATGTATACAAGGCGGACTTGAATCGAAGATCAAATTCTGGCATATTCAGGCGTCGAGTCCAGCTTGTATGTATAAGTGCTTTGTATGTTTGCACATACAAAGAAATATACAAAGAGGAATGATACAAGCCGGACTCAATAGGGAAATCAAATACAGCTAATGGTCATTTTGGAGTCCGCAGCTTGCATATTTGCATATTCAGAAGAGGAGATACAATTGGTGGGATCCACCAAAGGTACGAACAATGGTATGTTTCTTTGTTTGTTCGCTTGTATGTTACCAACATACAAAGGCATGATGCATCAGGTAACATACAAGGGTACTTGTATCATATATACAAGTCACAGCTATTAAAGGAATGCAAGAGGTGGGGCCCACGCATTGTATGTATACCGCATTGTATATTCAACTATACAATGCGATATACAAGGAAAATGATGTAATGAAAACATGCGGGGGTCTCATATGCAAGACACATTGAAAGGATGCAAGGGGTCCTTACAGGAGGCATTGTATGTATATTGGGAATGTATAAAGAAATATACAAAGGAAATATACAACGGGAGCATGCATTCACCAATATACAAAGGCCAAAGATACAATTGGTGGGGTCCACTAAAGGCGCAGGTCATTATGTGAGTTTGTTTGTATTTTCGATTGTATGTTTGCACATACATTCGAACATACAAAGGCATATACAAAGCCCGATATACAAGGCGCCATGCATATACAAAGAAGTTGCAGAGAAGGTTTTTGAATGCCGATTCAGGTGGCAAATTCAAGCGATATATACACAGATGCAAAGCGATATATACAGGTGGTTAACCAAAACTTTGACCGCCTGTATCTCCTCCATCCTAGCGAATTTCGACATGCTGCAAGAGGCAAAGATGCATATTTTGGTCCCCTCTTTCATTTGGCAAGGTTTTCAGGAGTTTTTGTCACCTTTCCATTTTCAGATCTGGCTTTGCATACTTTGGTCGAGTTGACATTTCAGTGACCATTTTTGAGCAGATAGAGATATTTCTTGCATTCATTGCTGCACAATGATGAAGCAGCTCGCATTGATGGTAAAAGATATTTCTACACCGCCCTGTTTCAGATATTTTCATATATGCGTTGCTGAGGAAGGATGATGCAGCAGCTGCATTAAAGACTAACAGATATCCCCCTATCTACCCGGTTCCAGATTTTTGATGCCATAGCTGATGCAGCTGGACAGTCATAAATGTAGATATTTTCTGTTCCAGCTCATAGAGCAAATTTTGTAACTGACCTAGGTTATTTTTGGAATGCTATATATATGCATTCATATGTTGTAAAGAGGGTTGGAAATTTTTTGGCATTCTGGTCTTTCTGTTTCCAAACAGAGTTTTTATATACTGTAACCTTGCCTTTCGTTGGATATATGCAAGTTATTTTACCTCCTTTGCTGATTTTCAAGTTCTGTGTAAATTTGCTTATGGTTGTCTGTGAATTTCTTTTGTTCCTCTCAACCCTATTGCTTCTTGCCTCTGCTAGGATCATTTGAATCTGTGTATGTTTACTTGCTGTATCTGATCAAATTGTGCATTTTCTTAGGGTTGTGAAAGTCTCTTTTAATATGTCTGGTGCATCACCCTTTGTTTTCAAGTTTTCATCTCCATTTTAAAGTTTTACTTCTCCCTTTTCCCCCCAAAATTCAGTAGTTTTAGGTGATAATCAAGAAAGGAATCTAGCCTTCTCTGGAGGTCTGATCTCATTTAGCAAAGTCCCACACTTAGAGATCATTCCCATGTTACTCTAGATTGCAGAGGTTTCACAACTGTATGCAAGGGTGCAAATATGAGAGATAACAATACTCTCGGGTGAAGACACGTATGTTTCTTTGTAATTTTTAGTTGATGCTGAAGCGCGACAAGTGTTAATCTCTGCGGGATTCTAAGGGACCTTTTCATAAGCTATTGATATTACCGGAAGGCGCCACGTTTCTAATTTTTCTTTATGCAGGAGGCGCCATGTGTCACAATATTGTTTCTCTGTGCAGGAATTAAAGAAGCATATGTGGCAAGTCCCATATAATAACGTCTTAGTTTCTAAGTGTTGCGGATAATGCCAAATATCATGGATACAAGTTGCTCAGGGCATAAAGGTAGAAAGTTATTCGTATTGCCGAATGCTGCCAGGTGTCTTAGTATAATAGTGGGTGCCGCCACGTATTATGTTCTAAGGTCTGGTGGATGGTGAAAAGTGGCACTGTTTGGTTTGTTTTGTTTCGAAGGGAAAGATGTTAAGTGTTCAGTGCATGTTGTCGTGAACTATATTTTTGAAGCTTTTTAGAGACCACGGGTGCTGCCAAGTGTCTCAGCCAAACTACAGTTGGTGTGCCGCATATTTTATCTCTCAGCCAATGAGCATGAAATGAAAGACGGTTGCAGATTCAGAAGATCTTAGTGTTAGCGGAGTCCCAGTTAGCTTTAGTTCTGTTGATACCGTTGGAGATTCAAAGCAGTTACAGACGATCTTGAGCCAAATTTTATGGCTATATATATGGGGAGATATTGTAATTCAATATATATAGAGGATTGATTAGAAAGTTTGGAGATCTTGTTGTGACTAGATTGTATCATTTTGCCTTAGTCTAGCTATTTCTGATAAGAAAGCTGATATACCTATGCATGACACTGTGCCTTTTGTATTTGCTAAACTTTTAATGAAAGAAGCTCTATTCTATGCCGTTACTGATATTATCTGTGTCTTTGCATAAATCTTATGAGTTTAGCGTTTGATCTTTTAGTTCATTTACAATCTGTCTAGATTAATCATGCAGCATTTGCTCTTTAATATAGATGAATCTTAAGAATCTGTTCATTGTGCTAGTTAAGGAAATACATTTCATTCAGGCGCATCGCCATAGATTTAGATTTTACTTATTATATCTATAATCTTTTTTCTTCCTCTACCCTTTACTCAAAACCCCATTAAAATAGGAAGAGCCAACTTCTTTAAAATCTAGAGGTTGTTTCAAGTAGCAAGTCCCACATTCTTGAAACTTCCCATGTTGGTGTTAGAACCTGCATAATTTTATACATCAACAGTGTGTTTGAGAGGATGAATAGGACCATTATTGAGCATGCAAGGAGCATGAGATTGCATGCTGGACTACCCTTACACTTTTGGACAGATGTTGTACATACCACTGCTTATTTAATAAACAGGGGACTTTCAAATCCTTTGGATGGTGGCATCCCAGAGGAGGCATGGACGGGTAAAAAGGTAAACTATTCATTTCTAAAAACCTTTGGTTGTGAAGCTTTTGTCCATGTTGATATTGAAAATAGGACCAAGCTTGAGGCTAAGTGTAAAAAATGTACCTTCATTGGATATGGAGTAGATGAATTTGGTTATCAGTTATGGGATTATGAAAATCATAAAATCATTAGGAGCAGAGATGTTATATTCAATGAGAAGGTCATGTATAAGGATCAGCTATAGGAAAAGAAGCATGAACAGGCAAAAAAGGAATATGTGGTGTTGGATGAGATTCTAGAAAATAAAATGCCAGTGGTACCTGATGCTCAGCAACAAGTTATCCCACAAACTCCTACAAGTGTTAGACGTTCTACAAGGATAACTAGACCTCCAGAAAGATTTTCTCCATCATTATATTTGTTGGAATTAGTCCAGACAATTGAGAGGGGGGGGTGAATCAGTTGTCCTACAATTTAAACTTTTCTACCTTTAATCTTCTTTTACAACTTACAATCAAATAAACATTAAAGCATGAATCAATAACACATGAGCAGAAGCATAAATAACATACTTGACACCAAGATTTTTAACGTGGAAACTCGGTTAAGTGAAAAACCATGGTGGGAGTTAACCCACAAAATTATTACCCTGTTAAAAGTATTTTTACAAATGAGAATGCACATGCATTCGGGCTCACTACCCAGATGTCACTGCTCAAATAGAGGCTCACTACCTACAAATGATTACAAGAGAATAACAGAGATTTTGAATTGATGAGAAGCATCTACTAATGCATGATTTTAGTTCCGGTTAAGCACAAAACACTGATCTTACACATTTCATCTTCACTCTGTCCTGTTTACTGCTCTACCTTCATCCGAATCTTAGATCTCTACTCTTTTCGCCTTTACTCCATATTCACAGCACACACACCTCAAAATCATCCAAATCCATCTGCTATATATATCTGCATCCTGATCTTTAATTACTTTTTAGTCGGCTTCAAGAACACTTGGAACTTTATTGAATACTCTGCTCTATCAGCTACATCCATGCATAACTTGAGATGCAGACCAAAACTTGCACTCTCAAATCATTAGTCAGGTCAGCGACTATCACTGATCAACACAACTTGTCCAACCAACAACTTTCATACATCTAGAACCAAGATCAATTACAATGTCGGCCTATTCTTCTTTTGTCTGTTTTGTCAAACTATTAACCTAATACTCAGATGCTAATAACTATTGACTCCTCCATCACCGAAGGACAAAATTCTGGATTTAAATTTTCTTGACAATGCTTATGACTCTGTCAGATCCACATCAAACTTTGATCTACTCCTAAGGAGATCCAGACCAAGATATCGGACCCTGTCACACACTCTGTTCTTGACTTCCCGGACTTAGACAGATCTTCAATCTGATTTCCAGTTTGGGCAAATTATGTAATGTGGATGTGTAGAGAGACTTGGTTGCCATCAATGACAACACTTATCATGCCTAGCAATGTCTCTTTCCAACAATCTCACCCTTTGGCATTGATGGCAACACTTAGTGGAAAATGACTAAGTGTTGGAATAACTCACCCTTTGCTTGTGCTCCATACTGTTGTTTACACTACTTTCTGGTGCTCCCCCTTTGTTGGATTCCTCATTTTTCACTGTTCTTCACTCCCCCTTTGACATCAATGGCAAAGGGTGGGATCCGCAATCACTAATGATGCAAAAACTTTGTATAGATGACCACATATGTACAAACAGTCCATATGTTATATTTACATATATTTAAGGATATCTGTAAAAGTTCTTTTTAACTATACAAATTTGGTGGCCCAACTTCTCTTCATACCATCCAAAATTGAAATGTGTCCTTTTAGCAGAAATGCATATGCTTCTGCTTTCCTTTGATCTGATGGATCACTTGTTTGGGCAGTACTTTGAGCCTCTGACAAGGTATTAAACATTGTTTCCAACTTATGGGTAATCAGTCCCTGGAGCTCACTCATTCTTTCCATAATATTCTTCTTTTCCTTGATAAGCTTCTTTATTTCATTTGTCAGGCTAATTGCTTGACATTCTTGGCTCACCCGAGATACTGTTAAAGGATCAAAACTTTGAGATAGTTCTAGCAACTTTTTCTCCTGCTCCATCTTTTTCTCAATATCCTTTACTATTTTGGGCCATCACCACCATCCTTAAGAGCATTTTCAATACTCTTTATACCAATGTCGAGTGTTTTTCTATCATTATCTATAACGCCTTTTAGTTCACTAAACCTCTTATCCAAAAATTCTTTCCAGATCTTTACTTCGGCTGACTTCTCAAAGGACTCAAAATTTGTATTTACAGAATGGACAAGATTTTTCAAATTACCAGAAGGAGAATCAGATATATTCTTCTGATATGTGGGCATGATCTTCTCCAATACTTCAGATGCTAGGCTTATCACCTCACTATCTTTTATGTGAGAGTTCAGTAATTTCTCCCTTGCCTTGGCCTGTGTGAATGATGATATCTTTAGCATTTGATCTAGAGAGAGTGTCATAATTGATTGCTCCTTGTATCAGTTTTGGCTCATCTAACTCTAACATCTCCTTGCTGAGAAAAATCTGCACTGCATTCACAGTGTCTCTTGCCACACTTACTATTTCGATTTCCTTCCCTTATGCTTTGTCAAAGACAACAACCGGACTGTCTTACTTTGGTGCATTAGCAGCATCCCCTTCTGCTAGTTCTTCTTTTCCCTTTGTCTCTTCCTCTTCATTCTCTTTCTATTTTTCTTCTTCTTTCTCTTTGTCCTTTCTGAAGTGATCAGTAGCAGGAGGATCCGAAGGATCATGGCTAGTATTTGCTTCTTCTATCAATACTTCCTCTTCTTCCTTTTGCACTCCCTCTTCCGGAACATAGAAGTCTAGAGTTTTAGTCTATTGCTTATTTCCCTTTGATCCTTCAACATCCATGTCTGAGGACTCAATCTCTACATTTACCTCCTCTGCAATAGGAAGATTGTGCTTTTTCAAAGTACTCTGGAGAATCTCTTTGGTTTCCTTTGCATTCTTGTCTGTCTCCCCAAGCATAAGCTTATTCATTCAATTATTACTTTGGAAGTCATCCTTGGCTTCTTTGAATATCAAATTCATTTGCTTCGGAGTAATTTGGGGGCATAATTGTATTAATATTTGTTCTTGAATCTTAAGATCCTTGCTTATTGCATTCTCTTTTCTCAGTTCAAAAACTTTTTCAAGGCTTTTTGGTATCAATGAACATATCTCAATAAGAGCCTTGTTGTAGATATTCAAATATCTTACCGTTGCTTCCTCAAGTACTCTTTTGTCAGCATCACTATAGTCATCATAGAATTCTATCATTGGAGCCAACTTTCCATCCATAGTAATTGATTTAATGATGTCTTCTATTGAAAGGGTAGGATTTTCTACATATTCCTCTATCTTTTGCCTCTTGCTTTCTCTTTTGCTTCCAGAGGACATCTCCTTGGATATCTTGGCCGCTTTTGTGCTTGTGGCTTTTAGTTCTTTGATCTCAGTGTTTGAATCTGTATCTTCTTCTTCTTCTCTTATGCTTTCATAGGTCTGGGATGTTTTTGTTTTCTTCCTTTTCTCCCTTTTTTCTGGATGATTTTTCTTCCGGTTCTGCAGTCTTAGGAGGAACAGAGGCAGCAACAGAGCTCCTAGTAGACCTTGAGGTGGAAGAGGGTTCCACCGGAGCACTTCCTTGTTTCTTATCTTGTTTCTCTTTCTCAACCTTTTTAGTTCTTTCCCTGAATTGTCTGACAGCCTCTTTAGTTAGGCCTAGATTTCAGCCAACTGTTCAACTTGTTTTCTTACTCTCCTATTGGTTTCAGGTTCTCTGAGCTCAGTATGCAATTTTAAACTTAACTCCTCATATGTTCCAAATCTTTCAACTGTTGTGTCTTTAGGCTTGCTTAGAAGATGTTGAGCATACATATTCAAGATTTTTCCATCTACTTCATACCCCACGGGCATGATCCAAATAGTTTTGGGTTCCACTGCTTCCATTAGGCACTAATCAGTGTCAACCATAAAGCTTATTTCATTTTTGTACTTCTCAACAATTGATTTAGGGATCCTTTCCCTTAAATGCATCATACTCTAAACATTCTTGAAGTAACCCCATATTGCAATTTTCTGTGCTTTGAAGTCACCAATGCTGTGAAGATGATCTCTGATCTGAATGGCAACTAGTTCATCATTAGTCCAATGAACACCCTTTACTCGAGGTACTTCATTCATATAGTAGAAAAACAAGCATAGAATGAATGTACCATATTTAAAAGTGTTTTTCTTATCTCTTTTGATTTTGTTCAAGTTTTCAATCAGCTGGTTCTATAATAGCTCACAAAGGTCATAATCTACATTCTCCTTTAACATTTGATATTCTGCATATATGGTAGTTCCGGAGACAGAATTCTCCCTGCTGGAGTGGTATATCTTGTAGCCAATCACCATGGAAGCAAACTTCACATCTAGTTCTATAATGTCATTTATAGTCATAGCCCTCCTATCGAATTTTGCACTAGTTGCATCAGTAACAGTTTGGTTTTTCATAGATTTTAACATGGGTAATCCACCTGTAGATTAGGAAAAGAAAATGAAAGTGAAATACAAACCAAAATGCATACTAAACAAATAGTTATACCTTCACAATGTGATCCAATCTCATCAAAGAGGGAGAGGAAACTATGCACCTAAGAGCTCCTAGATTAGATAACCTTATTTGATTCAAATGTGAAATTAACTCTAATTGCAAACTCACTAAAAAGACTAGCTCAATTGATATTTGGGCATGGTAACTTTGCATAAAACTTGGATCTTAAAATGGGTGGAGAGAGATTCTATTTATAGATTTTTGGAAGGGATTTTGATCCAAGGGTGGAGATTGATTTGGAAGATCAATGGTGGAGGATAAAAGTGATGTGGAGGGCCTAGATTTGATCTTGGAGGAATGGAGGGCTAGGAATAAAAGTGAATCTTTTATTTATTTTGGGAAAAGGAGTTATTAAATGAGCATGGGTGTGAAGGATTATTTTTGAATTAAAGATTCATATGGGGAATGTAAAATGAATTAAAAATTTATTTGGGGATAAGTGGAAATAAATGAGTATGGGTGAGGTAAGGGGTTGTAAGGAGAATTAAATGTGACATGGTATATTTTTAAATAAAAAATTGACTTATGTGGATTTATTTCAATTTTTTATTTGGAGGATGTGAGGAAGGGTGTTAAACTAGGTTTGACCACCCAAATGAGAGGTTAGGATTAATTAAACATAGGTTTTATTTAATTTAACATAGAGCTAGGATGAGGTAGGCTAGGGTAGGGAATTAAATAATAGCTATTTAATTGTCTAGGGTAGGGATAGTCAATTAGTAGGCTGAATTAATTGAGTTAACATGGTTGAACTAATTAATTGGATTTAGTGAAAAGGGGGAAATTGATTTAATAAATATTGCATATTTATTAAATCAATTGGCTAAGGTTTTGGACTATTGAATTAATGAAATTAATTCAATTTTAAGGATAAAATGATGTGAATTAGGGAAATGGAGGGATAATTAATTAAATAAAAATTTAATTAATTGGTTAGAAGGGGAATTGGTGTGTTTAGGGATGTATGGAGTCAGTTTGATGGTAAAAAATATTTTTAGGTGTCTGCATTTGCCCCTCTTTGACGTGGCATCAGGACCTAGGAGGGAAGTGGCATCAGGGCGAAGAAAAGTATGCCCTAGCTGCCGGGAAGGAATAAGATGGGTAAGGGATGCCCCCTCGAGAGGTCGGCGGAAAAATAATTTTTTTTTGGGCGAGTTCTCAAAAGGATACGACGATAGTGAAAGTTGGATAGGGGACGGAAAAAGAGGATGACAGGAAGAAAGATGGAGGAAAAAGGTTGAGATCTGCACCCTAGAGGGAAAAAGATGGGGTGGAAGAATGACATGGCCCACTATATTAGGCGAAGTGGGCCCTTAGAGTGCCACATTTGCACACTTTTGACTTTTGAGAAGAAGGAGCGAAGGAGAGATGGCAGACCGCAACCCTCAATTCCCGTGACTTCGACACATCTTTGAGCGGTTTCGATCATTTGGCTGGGCACCGGAGGCTGGACCCCAGGTAGGGTCTAACCTTGACTTTGTGAATTTTTTGGTTTACGCGCATTTTTTTGTGTTCGGGAATTAGGATTGGAGTGCGTAGCACCAAAAGTTAGGCGGATTGGATAGGTTGGGGGGATAAGTGATTATTAAATCTAGGCTGAGATGGGATAGTTGAATGAGTGATTAGGATGATGATTTTGAGCTAGTAATAGTAGTTGCATAAGATTAATTGAGATCATTTCTTAGTTTACTATAGCAAGTGTGGGATACAGTTCACAAAGGTATGAAATAACCTAGGTGATGATATATATCCCATGATTGCATGGACTAGACCCACAAACAATAGGTTGATTTCATGCGTGCCCAAGGTAGTATAATCTTGCCTAGCCTAGGAAGGGGACTCATAGCGATGAGTGCGCATAGTACATATAAGGTTTTGATGTCTGTATATGCAAATGGGACACATCATACTAGAACTGACCCAGGCTTCAAGATATGAATACTATTCCTAGAGTAATGAAACAAACCCACAAGCACAACATACATAAATAATGACTATGTCTACTCTAGGTGCTGTCCGCCACCTACCATGATATAATGAGATCAAGGTAGCTTTGGAGATGGCTTAGAGTGAGACCAAAAGATAAAAATCAATAATTAAAAAGACCAACGAAAAAATACAAATAACCTTTGTGTACTCTTGCCAAGAGACATGTTGATAGGATGACAAATTTTTGTCCATTGTGGGAAAGATATATCCTAGGATGTGAATCAGTTGGATTTGATTGGAGAATTTTCAAGAGATGGGAAAAAGGACAGTCTGTCCATGTGTAGGATTATGGTTGGTATGTTGATTGATGATTTTTGCATTAGGGGACATGCTTCGAGTGTATACGTAGCATGTGTATCATTTATTAGATCTAGAAAGCTCAGTGAATGGGGACCATCCAAATGGGTTGGATGGGTGCATCTTATGTGCCTGAGTACTGGAAACGTCCTTCATATTCTAGACTACCTACATACCCTGTATCCACGGGATCAAGGTACTTTCAAGATGCGGGTGAAATGAATATGTAGTTCTGGTATGACTTGATGATGTGGGAATGGGATGGGTGTGATAGTGGGGATTGATGTAGGTTTTGATGATTGCAATTTGCAGTGAGATTGATGTATGGGGTGATTTGCGGTGACTTGTGTTGTTTTTGGATTTTTTGATTTTGTATGTACAAAGGGGAGCTTACAAGGATCCTCATTCCATGAGTCAGCCTTGGGTGGGGTAGTGCGCGTTGGGTGATAGGACTTGATGTTTCAGAATTCCAAGCCATGGGATGTGTGCGGTATGGAGTGCTGTGACGAAGAGAGGACTTATTAGATGGTAAAACCAGCCACTATGCATGGCGCCTGAAATAGGTTTTCACCATGGTACTTAACCAAGGCATCACCGAAGTGATTTTCACCATTGGAAGTTTTTATTACACTCAGGTTTTTCTTGACTTTTTTGTTTTTTTATTTTTTTAATTTTTCGACTTGGGGTACCTGGTGGGTTATGCATAAAATTTCTTAAGATGGAGGATGTTCATAGGCTCATCCAGAGGCTGCCCCTCAGGTGTTGCAAGTTGATATGCTCCTGATCCATAGTTAGCTGTGATGACATAAGGTCCTAGCCAATTGGGTTCAAACTTTCCTTGCTTAGGACGCTCTTGCAGGTTCTTCTGATTTTCCATAAGGACAAGGTCACCTACTTCAAATTTTTGGGTTTTGATCCTCTTGTTGTAGCTTCTTCGGAGGCGGTTTTGATATGCCTACAGGTGGTTCAATGCATTCAAGCGTTTCTCATCCAGTAGTTCTAGTTGATGCAACCTTACGACGCGGTATTCCTCATCAGAGATTATGTTTTGCAGGGATACTCATAGAGATGGGAGCTCAACCTCAATATGTAAAATGGCTTCAGATTCGAATACTAGGGAAAATGGGGTGGCTCCTGTGGGAGTGCAGACGCTTGTGCGGTAGGCCCATAGGGCAGGGTTGAGTTGAAGGTTCCAGTCACGACCAGCTTCATTGACTATCTTTTTGAGAATGCAGAGGATGGTTTTATTAGAAGCCTCTGCTTGACCGTTTCCTTGAGGGTAATACGGCATGGAGAAATGGTGTTTGATATTGAATTTTTTGCACAAGGTGCGAACTTCTTAGTTTTTAAAGGGTTTTCCATTGTCGGTGACGATGGAATGACGAATGCCATAGCAGCAGATGATGTAATGGAGGATGAATTTGGAGATTTGGGTGCCAGTGGTGAAGGTGAGTGGTATTGCTTCCACCCACATTGTGAAGTACTCGGTAGCAGTGATTATGAACTTATGGCCATTGGAGGATGGGGGATGTATTTTCCCTACGAGGTCGAGTCCCCACTGTGAGAAAGGCCATGGGGCCGTGATGGGTTGCAACTCCTATGCTGGTGCATGAATGAGATCACCATGTTGTTGACATGGTAGGCATTTTTTGATAAACCGGTAGGCATCTCTGTCCATGGTTGGCCAATAATATCCAGTCCTTAGGATCTTTTTAGAGAGAGCGGGTCCACTTGAATGCACCCCAGAGATACCTGCGTGTACCTCTTCCAAGGCTACCTCAACTTCCCTAGAGTCTAAACATCGTAGAAGCGTGCCATCAAGACTCCTTTTATATAGGGGGTCGCCTACAAGGATGAAGCAGGAGGCTCGACGGATGAAAGATTTTCTTTGTGAGGTGGATAGGTTAGGGGGGAGGATATTATCGTGGAGGTATAGGTAGGTTTCTTGATACCACGAGGATAAGGGACCAATGATTTCGCACACTAGTTCTGATTGAGGAGCATCGTATGCTGGGATGGGGTGTTCTTCTATCAAGAACTCACATTTCTTGTTGTCTTTCTTCATGTCAACCAGGGATCTGATGGTAGCCATGGCGTTTGCAGCTTTGTTGTTGAGCCTTGGGATTTGCTTGAAGTGGATGTCGTTGAAGCAATCTTTGAAGTCATTGACCATATTTTTGTAGGGCAAGAGCTTATCATCCTTGGTCTTGTATTCATTATTTACCTATCGGATGACCAGTTGAGAGTCTCCATACACAATCAGCTTCTCGATTCTCCATTTTATTTCCATGCGAAGACCTGTGATGAGGGCCTCATATTCTGCGACGTTGTTGGTACATGGGAATGTGATCTTGAAGGATTTAGGGATGGTGTCGCCTTGAGGGGTAACAAACAAGACGCCTGCCCCCGAGCCTTTGTGTGTGTACGATCCATCGAAGTACATCTTCCATGTGTCAGTGGCTAGTGTGATTGTCAAGATAGCTTTGTCAGGAAACTCTGCTAGTGTAGGATGTTCTACTGGAATAGGTGCTTCAGCCAACTGATCGGCTATAACCTGTCCTTTGATGGCTTTTCTCTCAGTGTATTCAATGTCAAATTTCGTGAGAATCATGACCCTTTTTGCCATTCTCCCAGTAACAGCAGCTCTGTTTAGCAGATATTTCAATGGATCGATCTTGGCGATGAGCTTGGTCTTGTGATTGAGCATGTAGTGTCTTAACTTTTGTGAAGTAAAGACGAGGGCTAGACATGCTCGTTCAATTTGTGTGTAGTTGAGCTCATATGAGATCAGGGTGCGGCTGATATAGTAGATGGCTCTTTCCTTTCCATGCTCATCATGCTGTGCTAATAAGGCCCCAATAGCTGTCTCTATTGCAGAGATGTAAAGGAGGAGGGGTTCTCCTTACCTTGGTGGAATTAGGACAGGGGGATTAGCCAGGTATTCTTTTAGTTGATCAAAGGCCTACTGACACTGAGTGTTCCAGAGAAAAGCTATATCTTTTCGGAGTAGATGTTGGAATGGTTGGCATTTATCAGCAAGTTGGGTAATGATCTATCAGATTGACTGGAGTTTTCCTTGCAGACTTCTCAGTTGTTTCAATGTTTTTGGAGGAGGCATCTCGGTGATGGCCTTGACCTTTGCAGGATCTACCTCAATTCCTCTTCTGGAGACTATGTATCCCAAGAGTTTCCCTGAGGTGACTTCGAAGACACACTTCTTTGGATTTAGACGAACATTGTATTGGTCTAATCGGTCGAAGATCTTAGCCAATACATGCAAGTGTTCTTCTTTGGTCTTTGATTTCCCTAGTAAGTCATCCACATAGTCTTCCATGATGTGGTGAAAAAGGTCATGGAAGATGATAGTCATAGCTCTTTGATATGTAGCTCCAGCATTCTTCAGGCCAAATGACATTACAACCCAGCAGTACGTCCCCCATGGGAATATGAAGGCTATCTTATGCTGATCCTCTTCGGCGATTTTGATTTGGTTATATCCTGAAAAGCCATCCATAAGGGATAACATCTCATGCCCTGCCATAAGATCCACTATCATATCGATGTTTGATAGTGGGAAGTCGTCTTTCGGGTAGGCCTTGTTGAGGTCTTTGAAGTCGGTGCAACAATGGATTCGGCCATTTGGTTTGGCTACTGGTACTAGGTTTGAAACCCATTTAGGATAATCAATTGGGTGAATGAACCCAACATCCAGTAGTTTCTTTAGCTCTGCTTTGAGAAGGAGGGCCACCTGAGGATTCATTTTTCTGAGTTTCTGCTTTACTGGTTTCGCATCGGGGCGTGCTGCAAGGTGATGAACAACCAACACGGGATCTAGTCCTGGCATGTCTACATAGGTCCATGCAAAATTGTGATTTCGTTGTGTGAAGAATGCCAAGAAGTTTTCCTGTTCTTGTGCATAGAGAGATTCTGCCCTGAAAGTGATTTTCGGCTCTTCTTCTATCCCAAGATTCATCTCTTGGGCTAGCTCGACTAGGACAGGTGATCTGTCTGGATAAACCTTGTCTATCTCAGGAAGGCCCATGCTTCCATCTCTTAGCACCTCATGGAGGTTTTCACCAGGAGATACGTCTTTTGTTTTTACTTTTTTGGGATCTGACACTGCCGCAGAATGGTTTTCACCATCAGATCCATTTTTGATTTTGATGTTTTTATGACTAGAAGTAGGGGTTGTCTCCCTGAAATAGGCATGCGTGTCAAGTTCCATGATGTATCCTACTCTGTGATCTCCCAAGGGGAAGTGATCTCTAACCCCCATCATTTCAGCGATGGCCTCATTGTTTGGTGCTACGTCAAAGACAGGAGGTCCTCGTTGGCCCCAATCTATAAGTTCTGGGTATACCAGTGGTAAGTCATTGGAGGACGAGGCTAGGGTGGTGACTGTGTGGATGGTGCATATGGATGAGTCAAAGAAATCGGCAAAGTCACTAAAGGAGTCTTGATGGTCCGTTTCATTGACGTTGTCGACGTTAGGGGAAACCGTAGCAACCTCGGCTAAGATACATTCACCGGTAGTGAGGATACGTTGTTTTTTACCATATCCTAACCCTTGGTTATAGGGGTTTCTTGTTGCTTGAACTGGTTCCACGATCCCTTGCTCATGAATGTTGATACCGCCTTGTCCTTTGTAGCCCATGTTTTTGACAATTTCTGAACTTTTACCATAGATTTCTGTTGGTATGGTGGGAGCTTCTTGTTCTGTTTCTTCATCCTTATATAGCCAGGATGAGATATCTTCGAGCACATCCTGATCCAGGAGATGTTTCTTTTTGAAGATGGGTGATGGTTTACACTTGATGACCACTGTGTTAGCTGCTTCTGTCTTTGGGATGCCAAACATTTTAGGATTGGGTAATGTGCCCACGCAAAAGGTACCGTGCAGGTCATATTCCCCACATCCCATGTCGCTGAACTTGATCTTGACCTCAGGTGGTGGAGGTGTTTGGGATGAAGTGGTGGCAATGTTTGTGGGGTCGATGTATGAGGTTGATGCTATTGGATTGGCCTTGGTGGTGGCTTTGTTGTATGGGTAGAAGGTTTGGTTGTGGCCTTCCAAGAAACTGCAGTATTGGAAGGGGCGAGGATCGGCATAGACAATTACTTCCATGCCGTTGTGAGGGAACTTGAGGCATTGATGGAATGTGGATGGGACGGCTTGCATGGCATGGATCCATGGTCGGCCAAGAAGAATGTTGTAGGGGAGGTCAAGATCAAGGACCTAACATTTTGTTTCTAGTATTTTCTGTCCTACTTGAATAGGAAGCTTGATGGTGTCTTCAGATAGCCTTTCGGTGTCATCATAGCCTTAGATTGTGATGCACTCGCTGGTGTCTACAACCACATCTGAGTACCCCAAGTGTTTTAGCAGTTTAAGAGTGCATATGTTGAGGCCAGATCCACCATCTATTAAGACTCTTTTGATTATGTGTTTGTGGATACAGACTTCGATGTGTAAGGCGTCATTGTGTAGGTGTTTAGAAGTGGGAAGGTCCTTTTCTAAAAATGTGAGATCGTGAGGTACGGTGATATGTCCTACCATGGCTTGGAATTGGGTCACATTCAAGTTGGCAGGAACCTAAGTTTCCAAGAGTGCTTTGTCGAGGACGTCCTTGTGAAGGGGTGATGTACGAAGCAGCTTGAGGATGGAGATTTGTGCGGGTGTCTTTCCTAGATGCTCTAGGAGGTTATACTGATTGGTAGGTGATGGGCGTATGGTTGGATGAGGGGGTAGAGGGTTGGATGTGGATGCAGGAGTTTATTCAGTGGTAGGGGCTGTGCAGATAGATACATGGCCACGATGAGTTGTGACAATGCAATCTAGTGCTTGTGCCCGAATGGTGATTGTGTTGACATTGTGGGATGATGGTTCGATTCGCCCTACGATGGAGTCATAAGATGCGGGTGGTGGGGTGACGTTGTATGCTTGATTAGATGAAGAGGCTTTATTGTGGTTGGGCAGTGGATCCTTGTAAGCTTTGAGGTTGGCGTTTAGCGATGGTTGGGTGCTTTGATCGAGACTGAATTGATTTTGATCTATAAGGTCTTGGATGTAATGCTTTAGTTGCATGCAGTCAACAGTTTTATGACCCGCAATGTGGTGGTATTCACAATAGTCATTCTCATTGTACCACGTGGCTTTGAGTTCATTCTCTTGATGGGGTCTAACAGGTGGGAGTGTGATCAAACCTTTCTTGAGACATTTGTCGAGGATGTCCTCGATGGGTTCCCCTAAGGGTGTAAATTGTCTTCAAGGTTTGCGTGGTTTAACTTGCCCCCTTTGGTTATTTATATTGGTGGCATAGGTATGTGCAGGTGTGGGATTCTGTACATGTTGGACGGCCTTCACATCTATGACACCGTCATTCAAAGTGTTCCTGTTCTTCCCCCAATAGCGTGATTTGTCATTTGATTGCATGTTGGCGTTGTTGTTTGTATTAGGGGTGTTGATATGAGGTTTGTTGTTGTTGTTGGACTTGTAGTCATACAATTTGATGGAGCCCTTGGCAATGAGGGCCTGTTCGATGGTGGTACGTTTGTCGATGACCTCTTCAAAGGTAGATGCACAAAGAATTTGTAAATGGAACCCTAATTCCTGATTGAGGTTGGTCACAAACATGGTGACGAGTTGCTTTTCAGGAATTGGCCATGGGAGTTTGCTTGCTAAGCCTCTCCACCTTTGCAAGAAAGAAGCGAAGGCTTCTCCATTCTTTTGTTTGGTGTTGCAAAGGTCTGTCATAGACATTTCGTGCTCAAATTTGTATGAGAAATGGTTTACAAATTTTTCTGCAAGCTCAGGGAAAGTCCTAATGCCTAGGGGAAGATGTGCGAACCATTCAGCGGCTTGACCGTCGAGGCTTCTTGGAAATAGTCTCATTAGATAGGTATTGTTATTTGAGACTTCTAAGCAAGCGATGTAGAACTCCCTAAGATGATCCCTAGGGTCTCCCTTTCCCTTGTATTTGTCGAATTTAGGTGTCTCAAAGTTCTTGGGGAAAGGGGGCATGTACAATGTGCGATCAAACAGATAGGAGCAAATGTCCTTAAAGGAATAGTGTTTGTGCTTGCCCCCAGTTTGCATGTCATCCACCTTTTGGATCACGGCCTGTATAACGTTTGTGAGATCTTGTGTTTGTTGTGGTTGGAGTGTGTAGGCCTGTTGATTAGTGAGATGTTGGAGATGGGGTGGGATTTGATGTTGGAGATTTGTTTGGTTGAGGTTTTGGTACTGCAGGTTGGTGTTTGGGTTGATTTGTGCCTGTTATTGTTGATATGCGTGAAGTTGTTGGAGAATATGTGGTGGTATTTGAGGATTGGTTTGATGTTGTGTAGATGATGTTATGGGGTTATTTAGATACGTGACATTGGACGGATTGACGTTGGATAGGTGGATGTTGGATGGGTTGGACGTATTGTGAGGTGGTTGTGAGAATAATTGTCGTAGGTAGGCTATGGTTTGAGGGTTGGGTGGAGGCACACTTGTAGAGTACTTGCATGTGTGATGTTCCCTTGTATGCCCAAGGTGATTTGTGGGACAAAAGGGTTTATGGTAGTTGTGGTAGTGGATGTGGTAACGGGTTGGGAGGTGGTAGGGATGGAGGCAGTTGTGGGGATTGTAGATGTGGTGACGGTAGAGCTTGTGTTGGCGGTAGATAAGGTGGGTGTTGACGTTTGAGAGATGATGGGTTGGGTGCTTGATGTATATGTTTGGGTGTTTGATGTGGTAGGAATGGTGTTAGAAGTGGATGGTTGTGATGAGGTCATGTTATGGGGTGGTTGGGCACCGATTTTGAGGAGATAATCCAGAAATCTATTTGGATTTGACCTTAGGACTTTGTCAAGCATGTCCATGTTATCAGCATCTTGTGTGAAGGTTAAGACATCTAGATCATCTTGGGATATGGGGATGTTTTGTGGTGGTAGTGGTTGTTGTTGTTGTAAGAAATGGAAGGGATTTTCATTGGGATTATATGGGGGGATGTAAGAGTATGTAGGTGGGTTGTATGTTTGATTGATGGGTATGTTGTTGATATTGGTGTTAGGCATTCCTATGCTGCCATATTGTCCAGATTGTTCCATTTCTTAGTTTTTCTTGTGTTGTGATCTAGTGGTGGGCATGCAAGTAGATGGATTTGATTTTGGAGATGGACTGAAATGGGGATGGAGACCTTAGAGAATTTGGATTTAAATTGTTGGACCCGAGGATGAATGTGGTAGTAGAAGAGAGGATGTGATGGAAGATCGATATGTCTTTCTAAGATATTAATCTAAGGGTGGTATGAGTGGACAGTATTGACTTTTTGCACAATTTTTGGACCAAAAGGTAGGTGATTTGTTGATGTTTGATATAAGAGATTAGGATGACATTTTTTCAAAAGGATTTCATGGTCAACAAATTGAGTTTAGGTAAGATCTAGATTTATGTCATACAAATAGATGTTTTTCTTTTTTGGGGTAGACTAATGACCTTACGCAAAGGAGGATGATTATTTCACTTGGAAGGTAGACTATTGACTTTCCAAGCAAGATATGATGTGAAGGATAAAATATAGATCTATCTTAGCTCAAAGGGATGACAAATTTTGGGTTGATGATGATTTTTTGATGGGATGTTTTTGATTTGGAAGACTTTAGGGATTTTTGGAATGATTTTCTTGTGACAAGGATTTATTTGGTCAAAAGGTATGCAAAGGTTAATGAGGACAAGTGGATATGAATTTGAGTGGGTTTGATATAGCAAAGGGTCCAACAATGGTAGTGATTGATTCTCTAAGGTATGATTTGGAAAATTTTGAGGAGATAATGGATGGAAGTTTGTCAGATTTTTGGAATGTGAATATGGATTATGGCAGGGTAGAGGGTGAAGATCACAACTGAATAGGTCTTAGTTTCAGGCAAGTCAATCTGAAAATAGCGCCAATCCACAGGTGAAATGGTGCCAAAATCAGACAGAGATAGTGCTAAAACAAGGCAGTGTTCGTCGGGTTTCTGATTTTGATGTCAACTTTGGATTTGTTTTGTTTGGAATTTGATCAAATGATTTGGTTTGTCTCTTGGCAAGTTTGTTGCAAATAATTCAAGAACAATAATCACACAATAATCAAGATTTTGTTTTGTTTTGTAGAAAAAGACGTGTGATTGTATTTAACAAGCACTTTGCACAACCTAAGGTGAGGATATGACAGTATTTGTTGAATCCCCTAGCTGCGCTTATTCAAAGTGGGTAGCTCCAGGATCTTGGTAGCACTGGCTCCTCCTTACAATTGCACATACTTCTCACGCATACCAAGATCTAGGTTTCTTATAAGGCTTGTCCCTCACCAAACCTTTAGATTATCCCTACTACCTCGGCTAAGAACCGCATGAATCGGGGCTGCTTCAAAGGTTTCTCTTCTGCATCAACAAATAGAAGGATTTTGGCTTGCTAAACAAAGGTTCATAGTAAGTGCTTTCGTTTAGGTGGTTATACGTGCGGTAGCGCTACTCTCCGTTATGGAGTCTCCCAGCCTCCAAGGGTTACGCCTTGGAGGGTTTTGGGGGAGGTTGGCTGTCGGTATAACAAAATAACACCTGTTGTCTATGACTGTCGTCACAAACACCTAATTTTATATAGTGGCTTGAAAGAGCTTGGCTTTAGCTTATTGCCGCTTGGGTCGTTCCCATCTTTCGAAGCGGGGTGGCAGGCCCTCTAAGGATTAACAAAAGTAACACAATCACAAAAATACTTTTGATCCCCAAGTTCACACAAAGATGCAAGGGGAGAGCATACGTATTCTTTATGATTGCATCACACTAAACATGGTTCATTTTAGTTCTTTGGATTATGTTGGGGGTGATTAATGCAAGTTTTGTGAGAAGCTTTTGATTCCCAAGGTCACCAAATGGTGCAAGAGAAGAGCATACACTTTTCACACCACAAACATAAACCACGAAAACACCTCAAATAAATTAGATTGATTTTCTTGATTATATGCGTGAAGAATGCAGATTGTTGTTCTTTTTAATCTAATGATTTTAATTGATGCAATTTGTGGTTCTTTTTAAAGCTCAAAATTGAAGTGTTTTGATAGTTGTTGGCACACAAATTATGAATTTTAGAACACCAAAATTAAATGTTTGGCACACACACACACAAAGATTTGTTTGTTTGTTTGTTCAATTTTATTGCACCAAATTAAAATGTATGTCTAAGCTAACATGCACGGGTTCATTTTAAGCTCCCAATTGAAGTGTTTTAAACAAAGATAAAGGAACCTTGTAAAAACTTGTTAGTATCCTCGAGATGATGTAGGTGACCTGCAAAAACACTTGTCAGTACCTGCACAGACAACAAAGTCAGTTTCAGAAATAGCGCTATTACAGAGGTCAAATGGCGCCACTGCGGACAACAAATGGCGACACTAACAGAAAATAGATTGCAAAACTGACACCCTATATAGATAGCACCAATTTATCAAATAGCGCTAATATCAGACCTAGAAGGCGCCAGAATAGAGTATGGCGCTACAGAATTATACATAAGGTGCTAATAAACTATACAATAGAATGAAAGTGCTAAAGGAGGAAATAGCGCTACAAGAGGTCTAAGAATGAGCCACTGCGCAACTTGTCAAACAGTCTAGTCATAGTCGCGGATAGCACCAATCTGGGTGCGGATAGCATCGATATGGGTCTTTGTGCGTCCGTCCTGCAAAAAGAGTGTTTCCTAAGTGGAAAAAGAGGTTAGGTTGCACCAAAAAAATGGTCCTGTTAGCATTGTTAGCCTTGACAAAAGAAAACTAGGGCAAAATAGAAGCCAACATGCATATTTAGATTTTATGAAAATTTTGGCATAAATTCTCCTTGTTTAATTGATATTCCTGCAAAATAGAGAGCAGCAAGACATAAAAACAATAGGAAGATTGTTAAGAAACGAGACATGTGAGTGAGTTTTCAAAAAAGAAACATGCTGCGCCAAATAGCGCTAAAATGCACCAGATATAGCGCCGTTGCACAGGGTGTATAGTGTTGCACCTGTAAAAACACATCCTTTGCACAAAACTCACACAAAACGGATTAGACTTGGACCTTGTGGGTCCCACTGGGCGTGCCAATGTAGATTAGAAAAAGAAAATAAAAATGAAATACAAACCAAAATGCATACTAAACAAATAGTTATACCTTCACAATGTGATCCAATCTCATCAAAGAGGGAGAGGAAACTATGCACCCAAGAGCTCCTAGATTAGATAACCCTATTTGATTCAAATGTGAAATTGCTCTTAACTCTAATTGCAAACTCACTAAAAAGACTAGCTCAATTGACATTTGGGCATGGTAACTTTGCATAAAACTTAGATCTTAAAATGGGTGGAGAGAGGTTCTATTTATAGATTTTTGGAAGAGATTTTGATCCAAGGGTGGAGATTGATTTGGAAGATCAATGGTGGAGGATAAAAATGATGTGGAGGGCCTAGATTTGATCTTGGAGGAATGGAGGGCTAGGAATAAAAGTGAATCTTTTATTCATTTTGGGAAAATGAGTTATTAAATGAGCATGGGTGTGAAGAATTATTTTTGAATTAAAGATTCATATGGGGAATGTAAAATGAATTAAAAATTTATTTAGGGATAAGTGGAAATAAATGAGTATGGGTGAGGTAAGGGGTTGTAAGGAGAATTAAATGTGATGTGAGATATTTTTAAATAAAAAATTGACTTATGTGGATTTATTTCAATTTTTTATTTGGAAGATGTGGGGAAGGGTGTTAAACTAGGTTTGACCACCCAAATGAGAGGTTAGGATTAATTAAACATAGATTTTATTTAATTAATCCTAAGGCCAGGATGAGGTAGGCTAGGGTAGGCAATTAAATAATAGCTATTTAATTGTCTAGGGTAGGGATAGGTCAATTAGTAGGCTGAATTAATTGAGTTAACATGGTTTAACTAATTAATTAGATTTAGTGAAAAGGAGGAAATTGATTTAATAAATATTGCATATTTATTAAATCAATTGGCTAAGGTTTTGGACTATTGAATTAATGAAATTAATTCAATTTTGAGGATAAAATGATATGAATTAGGGAAATGGAGGGATAATTAATTAAATAAAAATTTAATTAATTGGTTAGAAGGGGAATTGGTGTGTTTAGGGATGTATGGAGTCAGTTTGATGGTAAAAGACATTTTTAGGTGTCTACACCACCAGTTGAGTTTAACCTAGTCACAATTTTGATAACATCCTTGGTAATCTTGAATGGTTTTAATAGCGAAATGACAGCATGCATCTGACTCAAAACATACTGGACCCATTCATCTTCATCAAATGTTGGAAACCCCATAATCTGAATAAAATGTTTATCCTGTAGTGCCTTATACTCAAGTTTAAGTTCACGATTTTCATCCCTGAGATGATTCTCAAACAAGTCTACATACCTTGAATCTCCAAACTCATCTATGTTTGCATGAATATATACCCTAATATCTTCAACATAGAACACACCATACAGAACACTCGAAAAAGCACCTAACGGGTTGACTTCTATTGATTTGTGAGGATGCTTTTTAAATTTGGGTCAAGGCCTTTCAGTAATGTCAACAACATGAGGAGTATCCATCTCAACAGATTTCAGATTCAAAGCTTTACAAAGAATTACCTTTTTCTTCCGCGGGGTTAGGATTGATCAATTGCTGATGGAATTCGCTCTTTGTGCTTCAATCTTTGGATTTGCAGCTTAGATGCTCTTCTTCTTGTTTCCTCCAAATTCAAAGTGATTCAAATGGGTGACCAAGTGACCTTTTATCCTTTGCAAAACCTAATTTGGCATTGTAATAAATGTGTTGCCCTAACTTTGTCTAATTACTCTATTTTTGACAGTTCTTCATGAATCACTCCGCAAGTTTTCATATCAACATCTTTTCTTCCGAAAATCCTTCCAAAGGTTCTGAACCAATTCAAAATATCCTCTTTTATTGTGCCAAATTCAGGCACCCACTTACTGACTGGGGGAATTTGATGTTCAATGCAGCTCCCCCTAAGCTAGAGCTCCTGACTTAATTCTCGGAGGAATTGTCAGCACTGGATTATGGTGTGGACCCATCACAATTGTTTATTGTATCTTTCTTTACCCAAGTCTTTTTCATTTCACTCCATATCTCATTCACATCAATTTTCTTTTGCCTTTGTCTTGTCTCTGCTCATCCAGTTTTCTGTTTACCGGACCTTTTCTTCCATTGTTCCTACTTCTGTAGAATCTTGCAATATGACCAGATTTATTGCAATTAAAGCGCACAACATTTCTTTGCTTATGAACTTGATTTCCTCTTGATCTGCACTGATTAGCCATGTGTCCAAACCCATTGCAAGCAAAATAGTAACCATTGAAAGAATTGCCAATTCCTCTATTGTTATCATTATTCATTATCATACTTCTGCATTCAATTGATCTATGCCCATACCTCTTACACTTGAATCATTGACCAGAGAAGGATGGACCCTTTTGATTTACTCTTCTTCTGTACTAAGTAGCTCTATGACCAAATTTATTGCAATTGAAATAATTTCCATTGAATGATGGATATCTTTGAGCATTAGGCTGTCTTACTAGAGGTTTTCTAGTTCTGTTTCTCCCATTCCTTGGTTGAATATTTCTTTGTCCGGATCCAGAGCTTTCACCTTTTTCATATCCCCATCCTTTTTCTATCCTTTAATTAGTGCTTCAAGTTTAGCTGAGCTTATCTTGAAGTTCTCCTTATACTCATTTACAATTTCTAGATCATGTCTGAGAATGATAATTTGTCTTTCAAGTTCTCTCTCATTGTTTTTGCTTTCTTGTAGATTAGATTCTAGGAGACTAGCTATTCCATCCAATCTGTAGTATTCTTCAGCTCTCTCTTTCAGATTTTGATTCATCTCTTCTTCAGCTTACTTCCTATCTTCAATTTCCTTGGTTAGTCTCATCACCCCAGATTCCATCTCATGTTTTAGGACAACAACTTCTTTAGCTAACTTTTCACATTCTTTTGTCTTCTCTTTTAGAGCCTTGTCTTCATAATGATTTCCCAGTTGAAGAGGTTTCTCCTTTCCTTTTACATTGGATTTGCTCAATTTTTCTTTTAAAATCTCAATGAAGTCTTCAGCCTTTTTGAGGTTATCTTGCAACTCTTGGGCTTCTGCTCTGGACTGCTCAAGATCTTCTAGGGCAAGATTAAGTTGCCCTTGAACGTTATATTCATCCATTTTACTGCCTCCCTAGATCTTCCTTAAGCTGTTAAAATTTTTCAAAGGAACCTTGCTCTGATACCAATTGTTGGAATTAGTCTGGACAACTGAGGGGGGGTGAATCAGTTGTCCCACAATTTAAATTTTTCTGCCTTTAATCTTCTTTTACAACTTACAATCAAATAAACATTTAAGCATGAATCAATAACACATGAGCAGAAGCATAAATAACACACTTGACACCAAGATTTTTAGCATGGAAACTCGGTTAAGGGAAAAACCACGGTGGGGGTTAACCCACAAAATTAATACCTTGTTAAAAGTATTTTTACAAATGAGAATGCACATGCATTCAGGCTCACTGCCCAGAGCTCACTGCTCAAATAGAGGCTCACAGCCTACAAATGATTGCAAGAGAATAACAGAGATTTTGAACTGATGAGAAGCGTCTACTAATGCATGATTTCAGTTCTGGTTAAGCACAAAACACTGATCTTACACATTTCATCTTCACTTTGCCCTGTTTACTACTCTACCTTCATCCGAATCTTAGATCTCTGATCTTTTCAACTTTACTCCATATTCATAGCACACACACCTAAAAATCATTCAAATCCATCGGCTATATATCTGCATCCTGATCTTTAATTACTTTTTAGTTAGCTTCAAGAACACTTGGAACTTTATTAAATACTTTGCTCTGTCGGCTAGATCCATGCATAACTTGAGACGTGGACCAAAACTTGCACTCTCAAATCATTAGTTAGGTTAGCTACTATCACTGATCAACACAACTTGTCCAACCAACAACTTCCATACATCCGGAACCAAGATCAATTACAATGTCAGCCTATTCTTCTTTTGTTTGTTCTGTCAAACTGTTAACCCAATACTCAGATGCTAATAACTAATGACTCCTCCATCACCAGAGGACAAAATTCTAGATTTAGATTTTCCTAATAGTGCTTATGACTCCCTCAGATCCGCAACAAACTTTGATCTACTCCCGAGGAGATTCGGACCAAGATACCGGACCCTGTCACACACTCTGTTCTTGACTTCCCGGACTTAGACAAATCTTCAATTTGATTTCTAGTTTGGGCAAATTATGTAATGTGGATGTGTAGAGAGACTTGGTTGCCATCAATGACAACACTTATCATGCCTAGTAGTGTCTCTTGCCAACAATATTCTATATTATTAATCGATTCTGGTGAACCTGAAGGTTATGAAGAAGCAATGCAGGTAGATACCAAAAAGCAGTGGGAGCTAGGCATGAAAGAGGAAATGGATTCCTTGCTGTAGAATTAGACTTGGGACTTAGTCAAATTGCCTACAGGAAAAAGAGCATTGCCAAATAAATGGGTTTACAGGTTGAAGGAAGAAGATGGAGGCAAGAAAAGATATAAGGCCAGACTCATGGTAAAAGGTTTTGCACAGAAAAAGGTATAGATTTTGATGAAATATTTTCTCCTATTGTAAAGATGACTTCTATTAGAACTATTCTGAGTCTTGTCACTGCGAAAGACTTGTATCTTGAACAGCTAGATGTGAAAACAACTTTTCTCCATGGGGATTTGGAAGAGGAAATATACATGCAGTAACCACAGGGATATGAGGTCAAGGGTAAGGAGGATTTTGTGTGCAGGTTAAAGAAGAGTTTGCATGGCCTGAAGCAAGCACCTCAGCAATGGTATTTAAAATTTGATAGTTTTATGGCTGAACAAGGTTACAAAAGATGTCATTCTAATTATTGTGTTTATTTCAAGAAATTGGGTAATGGCAGCTAAATTATCATGTTGCTTTATGTTGATGACATGCTTGTTGCTGGGTCTAACATGCAACATATTAATGAACTTAAGCAGAAATCAACAAATTCATTTGCTATGAAGGATTTGGGTGCAGCAAAATAAATCCTTGGTATGAGGATCACACGGGATAGGACAAACAGAAAATTATTTTTGTCCCAAAGTGAGTATGTAGAGAAGGTGTTGAAAAGGTTTAACATGTAGAATGCAAAAGTAGTTAGTACACCTTTGCCTAGTCATTTTAAGTTGACTAAGGAGATGTGTCCAAAGACAAAAGAGGAGGAAGACAAAATGTCTAAGATACCATATGCATCAGTAGTTGGCAGCTTGATGTATGCAATGGTATGTACAAGGCCAAATATTGCACATGCAGTGGGAGTTGTGAGTAGGTATATGAGAAATTTGGGAATGGAACATTAGAATGCAGTAAAATGGATTCTCCGATATTTGAGAGGTACTACTTCAAAGAAACTATGTTTTGGAGGAACAAATTCTACTCTAAAAGAATATGTTGACTCTGATATGGCGGGTGATATTGATAGCAAGAGGAGTACTACAAGGTATGTTTTACTGTAGGAGGTACTGAAGTCAGTTGGATTTCAAGGTTGCAAAAGGTTGTTGCGCTTTCAACCACTGAAGCTGAGTATGTTGCTGCTACGGAAGCTAGCAAGGAGATGATTTGGTTACAATATTTTCTGGAGGAATTGGGGCAACAACAAGAAGATAGCCCTTTGTACACTGATAGCCAGAGTGCCATTCATCTTGCTAAGAATTCAACTCTACATTCAAAAACTAAGCATATACAGCTCAGATACCACTTCATCCGATCAATTTTGGAGGATGGACAGTTGAAGCTGGAGAAAATACACACAAGTGAGAATCCTATAGATATGTTCACAAAGGTGGTTACACGGGAGAAACTAATTTCCTCATCAATTTCTATTGGCCTTCATGACTGAAAATGGTGGACATAAGAAACCAACCAGGCCTGTAATCTAGTGGGAGCTGCAAGTGCAGCAGTGTCATCTAGGATTAGTCTCCAAGTGGGAGATTATTTGGTGTGGAGCCTGATCAGTCTCCAAGTGGGAGATTGTTGGTATGTGGCGACTGATCATGCAAGTACTGTACACTTGTCATGTATCCTCGTCGGGGTTCCAATGTGTTAAGTCCAAATTTTTTTCCCTCTTTTTGCTCATTCAAAATCAATTGTTAATTTTTGTTAACTGACAAAAGAAAAATGACATTGTAAAACCCTAATTCTAGAAGCTTCCAAAAAGCTTGATATAAGCGATTGGGATGTATGCTGCGGGTGTGGAATTCGTGAGATTGTAATCTATTTTGCACTGGATAATAAAATCATTGGATGGCTGAGTTTCTATGGATGTAGCCCATATTGGGTGAACCACGTTAGATTTCTGTGTTGATCTCTTTTGTGTTGTTTTTCATTGTTATATTTGGGTTATTTAATCTGCATATAATTGTTAGTGTTTATTGCTTTGATCTGCCCTAACCCTAACAAGGATTATGGAAGAGGCTTGTCTTGGTTACTTAATGGGTTTTTATCTGAAGGTATGGAAGGTGTCTCGATCCCTTCAGCAAATTTTGCATTTGGTTCATCAAGGATCTCAACTATGGTAGGCTGCTAGAGTATTTTTCCTGACCTCAACTGCAGGTTTCCACAATAGATAGTGTTAACTCTAGCCATGTTTTCCTATTCTGTCAAATACACTGGGGTAGTTTGATGATTGTTCTTTGGATTAGGGACAGGTTGTGCTGGGAGTTGTGGTTGGTTGACCTGCTCATTTTGTTGAGGGTTTTGGGGAGCTAGTAAAAGGTTCTGCTATGGATTAGGCATCCTCCTTGGTCCATGATAGAACTGATTTGCAGACTAATTCCATTAAGGCACCAGATTTTGAGGATACCATTATTGTTGAGTCTAGTTTGGCCATTGAGGGTTTTCCCAGGACTGGTTCAGCCACTCAGGTGGTCCTGAAGGGTAAGGTCCCAAATTAGGTGGTGCTTGAGGCCAAGGTGCCGTCCATTGACTATTATTCCAATTATTTGGAGATCGCTAGGAGGGATTTGAATTCTGGCCGTAACATAAATTCCCTCCAGGTCTTTGATTTACAAAATTGATCTCCTCCTCAGTGTGAGATGCCCTTTTCTTAGAATTTTTGAGTTCATTCAAGATCTCACATTGATCAGTGGCATGACTCTTTTCACAAATTTGGCAATTGTCAGCTTTATCCAAGGGGCACTTTCTTAATAGATGTTTGTTTCAACACTTAGGGTAGTAGATGGATAAGGTCTTAGGATTATCTGTTTTAGCCTGTATTCCATCCAGAGTGGTATTTATCTGAACAAGAATGTCAGTTTTCAGATTTGTTATTTCCTCTTGCAGTTTACCTATTTCATTTGAACCTCTCAAAAGACTAGGTTTACAGATACCTCCTCGAGTATAGGAGAAATTTCATCATAACTTAGTGATATCACTAAGTTCAAGTTGGGACACATCTCCTTTTCGCATTAAATCTAGACTTCTCCTAGCATCCTCATCAAGTCCTTTGAGAAATATGGTCTTCAAAATTTCTGGGCTTATGGCTTCTTCACCACATCATTTGGTTAGGAAGATGAACCTATCAAGGTAATCTTCTAGGCTCTCATCTTATTTTTGCCTTAGTTTGAACAATTCCTCTTTCCTATCACTGACTCTATAGTAACTCTGATATTCGTCCTAAAAGACAGTTTCCATTTCGTCCCACGTGGTTATCGATCGTAAAACTAATCCCATGAACTAACGCATTGCAACATCTCTCAGAGTGGAGGGGAAAAGTTTAAGTTTCTGGTTATCATTTTTGTAGTCATATGTCTGACACAGGACTTTGAACTCAAAGAGGAACTGGTCAGAATCTTTAGAGGATAATCCTCTGAAAGTCAGTAAAATAGATGGTGAAATGTTCTTCATGGGTGCATCGTCATCTTCATTGAGAGAAATAGGATAGGTAAATGTTCGTGCCACTCTTCTTGGGTTATCACCATCTCCTTGGTTTGATCTCCCATCTCCTTGGTTTGCTCTTCGTCCATTGAAAGGGTTATCATTGTGATTGTTAGCCATTATGTTAAAAGGAATGTTCTCCTCCTCAAAGATCAGGTTTATTGGCTGAATGATCTCCTCTTCAAAGGTCAGGTCTGATGGTTGAACTTCTTGGGTATTTTGGGAGGTCTCAGGTTGATTCTGCTTGATTAATTCATAACTAAGTTCTTTAATTGAGACTTCTATCTCCCTATTTATGGTTGGAACTACTATTGGGGGGTTCTTGGTATGAATCTTCCGTGTGGACCTTGTTTCCTGACCATGCAGAAAAAGAAGTTTGACAACTATTTTTTTTTTCTATATGAGGTATCTAAGCAATCTCCTATTAACACTTAGAAAAGAATCAATCCCTGTCAACAATGCCAAAAAGTGATAGGCTGTCATGAGGTCCTAACACTTTAGTTGAAAAATATATCAGTTTTGTTGACTAGGTAGTGTCCAAGATTGTATGCAATAGGGGATATTTTTGAACATCTCATTTAGGAATAGTTTTCTAAATTTTTGAAAAGCTTTTAAAACATAATTTAAACTAGAAAGCATGTAAATTCTAAGCTAGAAAGCATTCAAATCTTTAATCTAGAAAATAGATAAATTCTAATCTATAAATTCACACATGCAATTTAAACTATGAACTTGAAGGCTAATTTGCTAATTGAAACACGCGGGAAACTTTAAACTAAACAGTTAACAAATATAGTAGATGCTCCAAAAATTTCAAATAAACAGACTTCAAAGAAAAATCATTATTTTAAACACCACAACCTGTACGAACACAACAGAGCTATATACAAGATGAGATTAATCTAAACAAAACATTTAAGAATAGAAATGACACATATGAAAATACTTATCTATTTTATAATCCCTCGAGTGGCCAGCTCTTGGGCATTCCTACTACTGGTTCAAATCACATGTAGTACTTTAGTAGCTTCAAAGTAAATCCCATTCACAATACTTCCATTACTTAGAACCAGATTACTCAAAACAAATTACTCAGAACAAGACTGGTGGTATTCATTCATTCATGTCATTAAAGTATAATAGTACAAAGAACATAACTAAACAACATTTAGAATATATCATAACAACATATCCTTGTTTTGAGCAACTACATATATATACTGCACTACTACAAAATCCTAATTTGTAGATGGCGGGTAAATGGCATTGAAAAAGTCTTAAACAAAATTACAACTAACTGGTGTTCATGACATAAAACATAGTAAAGGCTTTGAATGGAGCCATAAAGTCTCAAATATTCTTAACATAAAATAACATAATGCTTTAAAAGAAGTCTTTCACTATGCACACCTAAATTTTTGGCACCCCAACTTCTGGCGCTCTAACTTCAACAGCTTAAAGTCCACTCCTTTCATAGGCCATGCATAAGTCCTGCACAATTACTCAAAGTCTATACAATTATATCAACATTAGTAGCTAATTCCAATCAATTTGAGAAATAAAAATTTATACACCATTTTATCAAAAGTAGACAATTATTGCTTCTAAAAATAAACAAATTGGCATGGTTGGGGTGGTTGGCAAGAACAAAAAGGGGTATTTAGCTCATCATAAGAATGAGGGTTTTTATACCTCATCAAAGGGAAGCCACTAACTATTTGAGCTCTTTAATTTGGGCCTTTAACCTCTTGACCTCCTCCTTTGATTCTTCTAGTATATTCTTTAGGTCAACCTCTTTTTCTCTTAGGCCCTTGAGTGTCTAGGCCTAGGTGTCCACTTGATTATTTAGCTTGGCTAGCTCATAATCTTAGCTATAGGCATTTTGCTTTAGTGATCCTATTTCAATAGCCTTGGCACTAGTTTTGTCCTTTTCATGGCTCAATTATACCTCCAAGTCTTGCATTTGCTTTGATAATTGATTCTTGGTGGTTGTCTTAGTTACCATCTAGCTTTTCCCTACTACCAACTCTATTCTTGCTTTAGTCAATTTTGTTTTAACCTCTAGGAGTTATTTTTTAGTTGCTTCTACCTATGTATCTTCAACTTCAATGGCTTGCTCTACTACTATGGTGACCTAGCCTTCTAATGCCTTTATTTTCACTTCAAATGCTTTAAGTATTTTCTTAGCCTACTCTAGCTTGGTGCACTTCTAAAATTTTCTCTCCATGGGTATTGCTGAAGTGTAAATTGCATTTGCACCCTCCGGGAGGAAATGTTCGCTAGATCCTTTATTTCAAATATAAATATAATTTTTATGATACAAGACAATTAAGCAACCAATAAGAAAGAGTTTTAAGGTATTGATATAGTCAAGAAACAAGATAGTGGGGAATTTAAGAATGTTAGACATACACTAGTACTATAGTCAATACTAGAAGAAAAAAGCAATAGATAGAGAGATGGAGAGATAAATTAATAGAGGGAGACAGAGACAAGAACAAAGAAAGATAGAGATAGAGAGATAGAGGGGGAGAGTGAGGGACAGATAGAGAGGGAGAGGGAGACAGAGAGACATAGAGAGATAGAGAAGGATATGGAGATAGAAAGATATATAGAGATGGACATATAGAGAGAGAGAGAGAGATAGAGAGGGCAGGGAAGAGAAAGGGGGAAGGGGATATTGAGAGATATAGATAGAGAGAGAGAGGTGGGGAGATAAAGAGGGAGAGATAGATAGATAGATAGATAGAAGAGAGAGGGGGGAGAGGGAGAGGGAGAGGGAGAGGGAGAGATGGAGAAGGAGAGAAAGGGAGGATAAAGAGATATAGGGAGAGTCTCTCTCTCTCTCTATATATATATATATCTCCTCATCTAACAAGGTGCATATGATGCTACTTGTTCCAACATTGCCTTTTCTATTTGAAAGTATGGAGGCCTTGAATCTTCCTCCTCGTCATCACTCAATGATATAATGTGTGTCTCTTCCTAGACATGAGGCTACTCTAGAGTGAAAGAAGATGGAGGGGTGACATGAGTCTTCTCATACAATTTGTCCCACTTATCATCCAAGGTAATTTAACTGATTTAAAATGTGAGCACAATTTTTATTGCTTTCAAAAATTCTAACCCAAAGGGTTGGACCTACCTTTTGGACACCACATAAGTGTTTTCAACAAAACATAGAAAATCAACTAAATTACGAGCGTGCGCTCCATCAAGTTTACATATTTTTCAATGTTACTATGAAAAAATGCCAAGATGACTTCAAATTTTTTATTATCTTTCTATCCATGTATTTTTATCTAAAATATGATAACATTAAGGTTTCCATACTCAATTTCTTTTTCTAATGTGTTCTTTTTTACAAAAAGCCTATGTAGTATTTTTGGCGTCATTTTTACGTGTTCATTGAAATTTGAAAAAACTACATTTTTTGATTCTAGACTCCATTCTATACACATTGAAAAAAAATGAATTTTGAATAGTTTTCAAAAAATTAGGGGGGAGCACGCTCAAATTTTTATTTTTTAGGAAGTGTCTACTTTGAAAATTCATAAAAAATCATATATTCATTAAAAAATTAATAGAAGAATCAGGCATAAACTACATGATATTAGTTAATTTTCCACTGAAGTGATTTGTGAAATACTTAAAAAAGTCAACATTTTATGGGGAGCGCACCAGATGCTATGTTATATTTTTCTGACAAAAATAGGAGCACTTTGTGTGCTCCCCCTATTCGAACCTCTTAATCTCCACTATTTTCTAAAAAAAATAGTAGTTTAGAAACTAGATTCTGAGCACTATAAATCTTGTTGTTATCACATTTTCTAATTTTTAGTGTGGCTATCTTCAATTTCTCATCCAAGATCAGTTTTTACCGATTTCGGAGAAAAAAAAAAGTGGTCACTTTTGACCCCCTTTTGGTCCCCCAATTCCATGCACATACCCACACCTTTATAAGCTATCTTCTTGCTCTATCACTTTTTCTTTTAATGTAGCTATCTCTAATGTATGTGCACCATTTTTAGATACCTCTTCAAGGAAATTAACTTCTGTCTTTTCCAAACTCTTAGTTAATCGTCTACCTTTTTCTTGTTCTAGATCTAATCTTATTCTTAGATCAACTACCTTAGCTTCAACTTTTGGCAGGGCATCCTCCTTTTGTGCAAGCTTTTCCTTGATGTTGTTTAATTCTAGTGCATTAGCCTCATCGACCTCCTCTTCTACATATATTGTTTTGCCCTCCAGAGCCTTTATCTCTGTCTCAAAATCCTTCAAATTTTGTTTTACCTTCTCCAACTCACAGGTTCTTTTCTTGAGTTTCCTCTCAGTGGGAATTAATGAATTGTCGACTACCTTCATACTTTCCTACATGAATTATTCCCTATCCTTAGATTGGGCATCCTTAATACTGACGCCCATCATTACCACCTAATAATTTGTAGAGGACATTTATCCTTGTGGCTTGTTGACAAGGGGGGTTAAATGAGAAACATGAATTGAGTCCTCAGTTTGATTATACCTTGTCCTCAATCTTTTTGAATCTGGGTCTGCATTTTGTTTAGATTTTCTTCTTTGTTCCTTTCTTTGCATTGTCATTTGCATCTATTTCTCATAAGTTACATGATCGCTTACCACAACAACTCTTGACTAGGAATTAGGCCTCTCTGGAGAAAATAAAGGATAAGTGGCCAAGGTTAATGGATCAGTTGAGGAAACAAACTTTGTCAAGGTTTGAGCCCCTTCATTATGACTTTGTGTTACTCCATATGTAGAATGGGTCATTTCCTGAATAGGTTGATGTTTTATGGGAGTTATTGGGAAAGGCATAGGCTGATAACCTCCCACATTTTTGAAAAATCAAGGTTATTGCTCTGTAGGTGAGGGGTATTGCAAAGGGTATCTTGGGGGTTGATACATATAAGGCTGTAGAGGCAGAAATTGTCTTTGTTGGGTGGAATCTTGGACTGTGGAAGGGCTTTGTCTTGTTAGATAATGTGGGATTTGATGGAATGGATGTGGGGTTTGCTCCATTAGCTAAAGGTAAGGTAGATTAAAACTAGGAGGAGGAGGAGAGAACATACTTATAGTAGGGTCCACCTCTATTACACCATGATGTATTGTGTGCCACTCTTGTGATGACTGCTCCCGCCCTTGGTCCTTCTTCTTTCTTGTTCTTTTCTTAGGCTCCTTGTCCACTTTTTTGTAGCTCTTTTCCTTTATCTCCCTTAGGGGGATATCCACCTCCCCGAGCAACTTTTGATGTTCTTGCTCTTCCTTGTGTTTCTTCTTGTTAGATGGGAGTATCCACTTGTTGATCATTATGAGTAGATTATGACTTGGTGCTTCAGCTTGGGAAGTTCTTTCCCTTATACCTGCGTCGACAAGAGTGTGGTATGTGAGCCTGGGCTATCTAGAATACTCAAGAACTGGTGGTTGTTCCTCTATTTGAATCTAAACCCTCTACAACTAAACTAAATGATCATCTTCTTGTTCTTCTTCTTTTCTTAGAGATTCCTCTATAGAAAACAATAAAGAAGGGCTTTCTGAATGATCTTTTGTTGCATATGTTGTCATTGATGCCAACAGGATGGTGATTAGTGATGTTAGAAGTGTTGTGAGGTGGAAAGAATAGTGATGTGTATATGCTATCAAAGGAGTGATGATCAAAGGAGCAAACAAAGGAGTGAGGATTAGAGGAGTTTTGAGGTGAAGGATACATGGTGATGAAAGTCATGAGAATGTTGTTGAATTAGTATCATCTGTACACAATTGTACCTTATCTTCTGAAGTTCATGGACAGGTGAAAGTTGTCAAGTTGAAGGATATGTTTCTTATTTTTGATGAAAAGAGTTGTGATTTTTGTCTATGGTGTTGTGAATGTTGCATTCGTTGCCTCTTGTTGAAAATCCTTATATGAGATATGAAGGAAAATGTATAGGGTTTCAAATTGTCAAAGGCATAGGGATTTGGACTGTAGATACTTAGAAGAATGCTCTACATTTCTCCACATTTGAAGATATGGCCTTGCGGCTTGAAGGTTAGACAGAGACAACTATGAAGTATGCATGATCCTAATTTCAGAGCATAAAAGTTACCATAGAACTTTCTAGAGCTAGCAGAGTGAAGATAGTGGTACAATGTTCTTGCAGTCACAAAGGGACAGTATAATGCTCCACATTTCTCTGCTCTAGAAGATATGATCTTTCCATTTGGAGGATAGTTAGATATTAATGAGAGGTATGATATACTTAAGTTTCAAATGATAAGATGTACAACAGTGGTTTCTGATGTTAGCTAGGTAAGGACAAGTCATGTTGTTGTTTAGGAGTATCAAAGGGAGAAAGTAAAAGCCACCACATTTCACCGCACCATAATATCTAGCTTTGTTGTTTGAAAGATAAGTTTAGATTGTCTGTATGTTTGCTCTTTTCAAGTTTCAAGTGTTGTGGAGTACCGCAAGTATGATTTTTAGTGTTCTATATCAAGACAGTGTATTCAGACTATGTAAGGGATTATAACATCAGAGGTTGTCTACTTGAACTAGTAGGAAGAAGTATAAATCAGGGAAAGGAATGTATGAGAAGGTCTTATCAAGTCATATAATGCTTATGGTGTGATCCGCATGATGCTATTTTTGTTAGGAATTTGCAGGTCCAATAAACCAATTCCACATAACCCATAAGGAGAAAATTATGCATACAAGTAACCATAATGCAAAGATCAAATAAAAAAACACAAGATATACCCTAGGAAAACCCTCAAGAGGGAAAAATTGAACCTCCAAAAGGAACTACACTCATATGTATTATTCAACAATAAGATATTACAATACATTCTCATGGGTCTCCATGTATACCTTTGAAACATCAATCTCCTCTAATGCATCCTCCATGTGTCCAAGCATGAATCCACACATCCCATGCCACACTTCACAAAATGTACTCACAAGAGAAACTCAATACAATGACAACCTCTCACACAACCTCTTGTACACCAACAATGAAGAATCAACCAACCCCCAACTAGTGACCATGTGCTTGCTTTTATAGACTAAGCTCACACAAATACAAGTAGTATTGGGTAAAACCATGTGTTCCAAAACTATGGATACACAAAACCATTGACCCCCTCATTTAATTATTGGTACTACATATTCCCAACAATTAAATAATTACAAATAAATAATTAATTACTCTATATGTCCCACACACATAAAATAATTAACCCAATGTTACATACAACATTTATAAGTGGCATCCAAATAAATATCTAATGTGGCTAAACACATCAACTAATATGCATCACAAATAAATATTTATTTTACATGAATAAAATAATACAATATTATGCAAGGTGTACAACACATATTTCCCAACATTCTCCCACTTGTTGTATACATTGCATAAGGGTCAATCAATGAAATACATCATCATCATAGACAAACATGAAATCACATGAATCTCTAGCATGCTCTCGTGCTACATCAAGATACCTACTATAAAATCAAAAGTGACCACCATCTCAAGCAAGAAATCCTCTCATCCTCCAACATGCCACCTATGGAAGAAAAGAAACATGCCAAGGTGAAGATGCACCAATCCAAAGAACACAAGCATCAAATCCAAGTGATAACAAAAGGATCCAAGCTACCGTCAAAGGTAAAAAACCCACATGACTGGAAATAGAAACCACAACATATGCTAATACATCCAACCATCCATACCTCATAGGTATCAACAACATAAATAAATTCATGCCAACAACATATCCAACCCATATGCCGCAATCATAAGCTTCATGTATAAAACCTATCAATGAAGAACACATACATCCAAGAACTCCCACTGCATGGGTAATGTCAAATTTGAAAATAGATCAAGGCATACCAAGTCTACCAATCAACACTCAAACCAAGGTGTGGCTAATCAACAAGCCAATGTAGTATCATGAACAATCACAATGATTCACATATGCAAGATAAATCACTGCATACTCTCTCACAACTATTAAGTATGAAAAAGGTGAATGATAATCACTAGAATGCACAGTAGATCAAACCCTTTTTCCATATAACATTCAAGGACAAGACGGAGCCAAATCACTACCCAATGAAGGTGGAACCAGCTACAGATCTTGTACTCAAGTATGTTATTGATGGATTAGATTTAATTCAGCCCTTCTATCAAACCCTAGGTTAATAATGAATGAAACCCTAGTTCTACAATGATCAGTTTATAATAGAATAAGTACAATAGATATATATAAACCAATTGTACAGGGATGATCAGGAAGATGATGGAACATGTTTCCCAAAAGTAGAGGTGTCAGAGGACTAATTTGGGACCGCCCAGTTCCCGATTGGAGGAATTTGCTGAAACTGTAAACTGGAAAGATGTTGCAAATGCTACCCCGATGCTAAATCTGAAGTCAGAAAGGGCAGAAAGACTAGGGTGCCACCACCCAAGTCTTGGATGGAGGAATATTCTATGACTGTTGTTGGATTCCAAAACCTTGTTCTTCTCTCAGTCTTCTTGTATCTTCACATTCTCTAGATCTCGTTCCTGTAACCTACACACAAGATGACAAGAGAGGATTTGGGGGGGTTATGGTGTTTAGGGGCTTGCCTTAGTCAAATCCTGGGATAACATTCAAGCTTCCCAACATCATTGATTGATAGAGAGTGCATGCCCTCATGGGGGCAGAGGTTGAAAACAAATGATAATAATGATGATCCAAATGATGGTAAACAACAATGATAGCATCTATGTGATGATCCCTTGGAATGATGAAGATCCTTCAAATCCTGAGGTGGATAGATGATAGCTTCATGCCTACAACAGACATACAATAATAACACACAAATCTTCTCTAGAATCACAATGAATGCTCTTGCTTGCTTCACTTTAATATCTCAAGATGGATATCTCTATCTTCATTACAAATGAATTCAAAAACACACATATATATGATTTCCCACTAACAATCATGAAATTAAACCAAAAGAGCTGACAAGGAGAAACCTTTTGAAAGGTCCCAAGTTGACATAAACTTAATTTTGCCCCGACCAATTAGGAGGGACTTGGGTGGTGGTGCCCAAGTCTGTGAGCTCATTTTGGGTCTGGGATAAGATAAAATAAGGGCCCGTTATTCCAATTTACATTGGTGTCAGGCAATTTTGCATCGAGATGAACATTTAGAATGTATAATGTAATCACGGGAACCTAGGAGCTAAATAAGGAGGTAAAAAGACAAGTGGACACTTTTTACTCCATAACAACATCTCACCATGACTATCCCCAAAGTTCAACCATATCTAGATGATCCTCCAGGAAGTAGCCATAAGACAAATAGAGAAAACATGTAGATGATAATGTCCTACCAACACCTCAAAGTGCTAAGTTGTGTCAAGTATGATCTCCTTTAATACAACCCCAAATGAAAAGCCTCAAAAACACCAACCATTCAATCTCATAGATCAAATGAACATATGTAACATGTAACCAACATGGAAGCAAGCCTCTCTAACCAAGGTAGATCAAACTCATAACCATTCCATAACTAGGAATAAGCCCAATCATATCTCCTAAACTCCTCATAATGAACATCAGAAATCAAACCATACAAACAAGGACATAACCATGCTAACATCCCTCAAATGAACCCTCCAGAACCAACAACCATAGCTCAAGATCCATAACTATGAGAAGATGAAGCATAAAGCAAAATGCATCTAAAAGGATGGGCAATACCTCATAGATGATAAACCACTGAGTAGACCAAGAGTGGGGAATGAGAATGCTTCTCCAGGATACACCAAGCTGTAAAGACTCTCTCCAAGAACAATCTCCTCTAGGTCCATAATGAACTCACATCCATATCTAGGTGTAAGGCTCATTAGTCTATCTACTGAAACCTCCAATGAGTAACTGTCTCAACAAGTGTCTCTAATCCCAAGAGAACTCCAGCCTCACCTAAGTCTCCAAGTATCCAAAAGTACCTCCATGATCAATCCATGCTTAAAACTCCAAATGCAACACCACACTATCATGAAGCTCCCAAGAAAATGATCATTGTAATAAATACCAAGAGAATCACACAAGACCAATTTCAAAAACTCCAACTGTAGAATCAGGAACCCATCATGGCATCACGATCTAACCATCTTCTCCTAGGAGATCACATGCATTGATGCACACATCCTATCTCAAGAGATCTTGTATCATGCCAATACTCAAACTATTATCTAGAGTAAACCAAGACATAATACCAACACCTCTAAACAAAGGATCAACATGTCAAACTGACACCTCAACCAAAGACTCAAAAAGTCCTCCATGGTAAACCAATATGTCAACATCTCCAATCACATGAAGATGGCCATCTACTAACAATGGAACTCAGGATGTCAAAGCACTCTCACTGAAACAAGAATTATAATCCAAGAGCCTCTCCAAGACACCCACAACCACTGCAGAAGATCATCCATCACAAAATGATGAATCCACATCACTGCCAAAGCTCCCATTGAATCGTGATACCGAGCTATACATGGAAACAAAATAACCATCTCTTAAATTAAGATTATCCATGGCCCCAACACAATCAAGGAATCTTGCTATAATATTAACAACTCCCAAAAGGTAAAGTAGACCATGATCTCCAAACCAAGAAGATAAAACCATCACTGTCAAAATCTCACATAAAACCATGTATCCAAGCTATCCATGACATTGTGACAAACATGCTATAAGTCCCAATAACCAACTATCCAGGAACTCTAATCATCCATCCTCTCATCCCAATGCAACATACCAATGTACAAATGACCATAGACAAGGCCAACTAACAAAGTCTGTATAAACACCGAATCAATCTCGTGGATAAAGACAATCCACATCCAAGTCATCCCATTGTAGCCAAGGGGTAGCTAATCCACAAAAATACATAACTCAAAGATCCAAAACAAATGTAACATGCAAACTCATCATCACATTAGTAACATGCAAACTGAGATATCAAAGAAGATAACCTGTAGACTCCAAGACTCAAACACTAAATCAATGCTAGATTCAATTTGCCAAACAAGTCCACAACAAGTAACCATAGTCAAGGAACTAATCAAGCATCCAGGAGATAAGAACAACCTCCTAAAACTACACCACAACACCACCTATAATCATGAATCAAACATCACAACCCATACCTGTCAATCACATACATGATCATGCCATGCTAATGCAAAAGTGTACCTACATATCCATGACACCATAATCATCATCATCAATGTACTTGACTCAACTCCCACTGAAATGAGACTCCAAGTCTCACAAGTGTATCAACCATGTCCTCAAACCAGAAGATAACCTGTGTACCTATCTCCATCAAAATGCAAACTCTAAAAACACCTATAAACCTATAATTAGAAGCACCAAATCTAAAAACCTGCTATACCATGTTGATGGTCTCATAACAACATGCACTCGGGACAAGTTTGTGCCCAAAAATCCATCTGAATGCTCTCATAATCACACCCTGAATCTCAGGCTCCTACAAGTGATCAAACAAGTACCAATCTCTCTTTGCACACCAAACTAAAAATCTACATGATCCAATCTATAGTACACTGCAATATCTCTTCAACACCTATTCGAAATCAAAAATTAGATTTTGTATACAAACGTTATGAGCATAAAATTGTCTTGGAGCAATGCCTGGCTTTAGGCACCTAATTATGAAACAAGTAGCAAAATTTGATCACCAAACCTATACCACTAGGTAGTTCTTGGAGAGACCTTTTTGATGCCTATAAGAAGTTGAAATTCTGATATTGTGGGTGAAAGTTATGCCTCTCAGAAGAAAATGCCCACTGAGGGCTAAAAGGGGGCCCTAGGGGACCATGTATGTACTACTGATGTCATTGCTAACGTGGCATGATGTCATCATGTTAATTGGGCATAGGTGGGCTCCACTGTGGTGCGAGGCTAGCGTGGCGGACTTCAAATGGTTTCAAAAAATGTTTAATGTTTCAAAACTCCCCACCAAACACGGACCTGAAAAAATATTTCAAAGAGGTTTTATTTTTTAAGAGTCTGCTGTTAAAATTTTTAATGCCCACGGGGGTTGCTTGTTGGCAGTACTGGTGAAAATGCCAGCCCAAGATCTAGCCGGGCTCATTGGAATGGTGCCCAAGACCGGAGGCCAAAGGCCCTGCCAGGCTAGACCCACTGACTGGGAGTTGACCAGCCCTAGAGGCTGTGCTGGCTTGCCCTGTGCCATGCATAGGCTGGGGTACAGGGGTCTACGGACCCCTGCCCCTCTTAAAGTTTTTTTTAATATCTTGATTTTTTATTTTCATTTCTATAGTTTTTTTTTAATCTTATTTTAATCAACTATAGAAAAGAACATTGCACAAGATTTTTTTTCAAATTTTTTCTCTGCATACCTCTACAGTGGTATGGTCGTACTGCCGTACTTAGATGCATTTTTTCTTCTTCCAGGCACTATGGCCAAAATAGGGCAAATTATATATTTTTCTTTGCCTATTCGACCTCCTAAATCTAATGGCGAGGTCCATTTTGTCCCATGAGGTCATTTGTGAAAAATCTCTCCTTAAAACCCTCATTGAAGCCATCCAAGAAACCCTCTTTTGCCATGATTTTTCAATCACTAGATCTGCAAAATACTCCACAAATCTACAACACCCAAAACCCTAATTCTGCAACACAACTTGCACAAAACCTTGTAATGTGCCAAATCCTTTCATGCAATTCCATGGCCTCCACTTTGCATTAAATCTACACATACAAGGATTATAACAAACCAGGGAGCTCACACCTCCCTCAATGATAAACATGGTTCTGATACATGTTAGGAATTTGTAGGTCCAATAAAACCAATTCCACATAACCCATAAGGAGAAAATGATGCATACAAGTAACCATAATGCAAAGATCAAATGACAAATATAAGATAACAAAAGATATACCTTGGGAAAACCCTCAAGAGGGAAAAACCTAGCCTCCAAAAGGAACCACACTCATATGTATTATTCAACAATAAGATATTATAATGCATTCTCATGAGTCTCCATGAATATCTCTGAAACATCAAGCTCCTCTAATGCATCATCCATGTGTCCAAGCATGAATGCACACATCCCATGCCATGCTTCACAAAATGCACTCACAAGAGAAACTCTATACAATGACAACCTCTCACCCAACCTCCCGTACACCAGTAATGAAGAATCAACCAACCCACAACTAGTGACCATGTGCTTGCTTTTATAGACCAAGCTCACATAGATACAAGAAGTAGTATTGGGTAAAACCATGTGTTCCAAAACCATGGATACACAAAACCATTGAACCCCTCAGTTAATTGTCGGTACTACGTTTTCCCAACAATTAAATAATTATAAATAAATAATTAATTACTCTATGTGTCCCACACACATAAAATAATTAACCCAATGTTACATACAACATTTAGAAGTGACATCCAAATAAATATCTAATGGCTAAACACATCAATTAAGATGCACTACAAATAAATATTTATTTTACATGAATAAAATAATACAATATTATGCAAGGTGTACAACACCTATTTCCCAACAATTTTGTCTCTCTGGTACCATTTAGGTCTGAAGCTAATGCATGAAAGGATAAGTGTTTGCTATGCCAACTTGGTGTGTTTAGGTGACTGTGCCATGTGTTTGGAAGTGTGCACTAACATTGAGATGTGTGCTAATGTAAAATAGGTCCTGGTTATCACTTGGTATGAACTGCACAATGGGGTTTGTTTCCTACATTACCATTGATGACTTGGGAGCCAACAAACAAGGTCGTTGCACATTTCATGTTACACATTTCATTCAGGCCGACGAAGATGATGTTTTGAATACTTGCAGAAGATATAAATGCAAGATCAAGTTTGTTGCAAAGATGTATGAGTGAGAATGAGTATGTCAGTATGTGCGAGTGTAAGAGTAAGTGTATGTGTGTGTGAAGAAGATAATTGATCTAGAAGTTGAGAGGGAAATCAGGAGACTAATGCATGATTTATAACAGAGGTAGTATTGTGTTGGGTTGCAAAGCTTGATATAGCAATTGTGCAGAGGTGAATGGAAAGAAGATAGTAATGCAGTGTTTTGAAAGGTTAGTAGAAGATTGAGGTTGAAGAAGCTTTGAGAAGAATCATCTGAATCAGACAATTTTTGTTACAGAGGTTGAAGCCTCCTTCTGTAAGAATTGTAAGTGTTGTAGCACTTCAGGGAGTTGTAGCTTCCTTTGGTTGAAGCCCATAAAATTGTGTATCAGGAAGTTGTAGCTTCCTTTGGGTTGTAGCCCATAATATTCAATGTAAACTTATTTTTATTTGTGAGGCTAGATTTGGATAGTAGATCCAAGCAACTTGCTCATCGTGGTTTTTCCCTTCTATGGTTTTCCATGTAAATATGGTGTTATGGTTATGTGATTATGTTTTGAATTGCATCGTTTGATTCATTATCTATTTAAGGCAGTAGAAAGATTTTGTGGATAAAGTTAAATTGGATTAAATTGTGGCATATACTGATTCACCCCCCCTCAGTATATTAGAGTATTCTAACAATTAGTATCAGAGCTAAGTTCCTTGGTGTAGCCTAACAGCTGGAGGAAGATCTTGGATTAGAACACATAGCTCAAAGCTCGAGTCCTCTTCTTCTAACAAAGCACCGCTATTTACTGGAACTAACTATACCTTCTAAAGCATAAGGATGGAAGCTTATCTTACCTCACTAGGGTATGATGTTTGGAGAGCTGCAATGGATGCTTATACTGAACCTGCTCATCCTATTATAAATTCAGATGAGAAGAAGGCCCATGAAAACAATGCTAAAGGTAAGAATGCTATCTTTAGTGGTCTAACCAATTTAGAGTTTATCAAGATAGTGCAGTGCAAGACAACCAAGGAGATATGGGATAAACTAAAAAATCTATATGAAGGAAATGACAGTGTAAAGCAAGCAAGATTACAAACTTACAGAACAATGTTTGAGAATCTGAGGATGAAAGAAGAGGAAAACATTGCTAGCTATTTGCTCTGAGTGGATGAAGCAGTCAATGGAATCAGAGGGCTAGGTGAAGAAGTGTCTGATTTAGTGGTTGTGAAGAAAGTCCTGAGAACTCTCCCTCATAGGTTTGATTCAAAAAAAATTTCTATTGAAGAAGCCAAAGATCTGAAGACACTTACCATGGAATAGTTGTTTGGGTCCCTCACTGCCTATGAGATGAGAAATGAAGTCCAAGGTACATCCAAAAGAGAAGTTGCTTTCAAAACTATGAATAAAGAAGAAACATCTGGTCCACATAGTGAGTCTAAGGAAGAAGAAACAAACTTTGTGAGAAAGCTGAAGAAGGGTTCAGGCAAGTATAAAGGTAAGTTACCTTTCAAATATTTTAAATGTGGAAGAGTTGGTCAATATGCTTCTAAATGTCCTTTTAGAGAAAATGAAAATAGCAGCAAGGGTTTCAAAAGGAGCAAGTTCAAAAGGAACCTCGTTTCCAAAGAAGACTACAGCTCCTTAGAAGAAGTAGATCACTACTCATCAGATGATGAAAGAGGAGAGTCCATATACATGGCCACGGTAATTTATGATATGCCTAACAAGACTATAGATGAAGAATAATGTGAAGTTGATTTTGAAGGTGAACTTATTTATGCTCTTCAAGACTTGGAATTTGTAAGGAAAGAGAACAAAGAACAAAAAACCCTAATTGAAGCTAAGAAAAATGAATGTACAAAACTTGAGAAAGAAATCCTTTCACTCAGGAAAGAATTGGAGAAAACAATGTCTTGAAATCTAGATGATCCTGAAGAAGCAGATATCATTCCAATCATGCCTCAAGGAAGAAGATATGAAAAATCTTCATAAATAGGTTCAATCATGCATTTTTTGGTTATTGTTTTATCTGCAATAAATATGCTCACAAGGCTATGGACTGCAAGTCTTGAATGAATAGAAGAAATTTTGTAAGTAGAAATCCTCTTTCTTCACTAGTGGATTTCAATGTGATATGTCATATCTGTGACAATGTTGGACATATAGAAATATATTGCAGGAGTGGATTAGCAAAATCAGAAACTCAGATAGTAGATGTTACTGACCAAGACAAGGAGAGTGACACTTCTAAAAGATAGGAAACAAACAATGAGGTTGAAAATTCAATGATTGTCCAAACAACATTTCATGCTCAAGGGAAAACCAATCTTTGGGTAACAGACAGTGGATGTTCAAGCCACATGACAGATGATAAGAGCAAATTCATCAATCTTGTTAAGTGGAATGGCAAATCAGTCAAGTATGGAGAAAATTCATCTGTAAATATTTGTGGAAATGGCACCATAAGTAAATTGATGGAAAATCTAAAATATAGGATGTTCTATATGTAGAAGGTCTCAAGAACAATCTTCTCAATGTAAGTCAGATGTGCAACAAAGGATACAATCTCATATTTCATGAACAAGGATGTGAAATTAGAATAGCAAATTCTAGTAAACTGGTGGTTGAAGGTTCTAGGACATAAAAAAAATTATACAACCTAAAGGGTGTTAATGGAAGAAGTTGTCTTCTAGAACAGACAAATGAATGTTGGTTGTGGCACAAAAGGATGGGACACATCGACTTTGACAATCTTGTGAAAATCAGCTCCATACAAGCAATAAGAGACATGCCAAAGATTATCAAGCCTGCAAGCACGTTGTGTAAAGAATGTTAGATTGGGAAGCAAACAAGGATAAGAATCAAGACCAAGGAGTATTCTTATACAAGGCCATTGGAACTGATTCATAATGACTTATGCGGTCCTACCAAGACAAAGAGTCTCCAAGGTGAGAGGTATTTTTTGTTGCTCATTAATGATTACTCTAGGATGACATGGGTTACATTCTTAAAAGAAAATTCATAAGCCTTGAGTAGGTTTAAGATTTTCAAGTCCAAGGTTGAAAATAAAATAAATTCTAGAATCAAGTGTTTAAGTGCTGATAGAGGTGGTGAGTTCACATCAAATGAGTTTGAGGAATATTTTGAAGAACATGGAATAAAGAGGCACCTATCTGCTGCAAGAACTCCTCAGTATAATGGAGTAGTGGAAAGGAAGAATAGAATTGTCCAGGAGATGGCAAGAACACTATTAAATGAAGCCAAGATGCTTGATGTATATTGGAAAGAAGCAGTCCATACTGCTGTCTACATTCTCAACAAAGGACAACTAAGAGTGAACAACACCAAGACTCCATATAAGCTATGGAAAGGAAGACCAACTTATGTCAAGTATTTCAGAATATTTGGAAGCAAATGCTATATCAAAAGAGTTGAAGAAGGTTTAAGAAAGTTTGACTTAAGATTTGATGAAGGAATTTTTCATGGGTACTCAACTAGAAGCAAATCTTACAGGTGCTACAATAAAAGACTGAGGAAGATAGTTGAGAGTAAAAATGTTAGGGTTGATGAAGAGTCACATCCAGTCACTCATGAGCAAGAAGACTATTGGTCAGATGAACCTGCTTGCATAGAAGAAGAAGAAGTTGAAGAAAATGAAGAATCACAAGAGAAGGTCACCAAGACTCCTGCCAATTATGTTTAGAAGAACCACTCAGAAGATCAGATAATTGGAGACAAAAATGGAGTGAAGAATCGAAGAAGATTTGCAAGGGCAAATGAATAGGTAACTTCTCTTTGTTGTCTAAGATAGAACCTAAAACTTTTGCTGATGCTAGCATGGATGAAGGATGGATCCAAGCAATGGAAGAAGAACTAAATCATATAGAGAAAAATCAGACTTGGGAATTGGTGCCAACACCTGCAGACAAAAATGTGATAGGGACAAAATGGGTGTTTAGAAATAAATTGAATGAAGATGGAGAAGTGGTTAGAAATAAAGCAAGGTTGGTCTGCAAAGGTTATTCACAAGTGGAAGGAATTGACTTTGAGGAGACATTTGCTCCAGTTGCAAGAATGGAAGCAATCAAGATGTTTCTTGTATTTGTAGTTCACAAGTACTTCAAGGTATATCAAATGGATGTCAAATATGCTTTCTTGAATGGTGACTTATAAGAAGTTTACATAGAGCAGCCTAAAGGATTTTAGCTATCAAAAGATCAAAACATGGTATGCAGACTTAAGAAGGCCTTATATGGTCTCAAGTAGGCCCCTAGTGCCTGGTATGCAAGGTTGGACAACTATTTACTTCAACAGGGCTTCAAGAAAGGTACCAATGATAGAAATCTATACATCAAAATTGAGAATAAGCAAATACTAATAGTAGTTGTATATGTTGATGATATAATCTTTGGTGGCAATGATGAAATGTGTAAGAAGTTTGCAGAAGAGATGCAGAAGGAATTTGAAATGTCTATGATAGGTGAACTATCATTCTTTCTTGGACTCCAAAGTACTCAATCAGATGAAGGTATATTTATCTCTCAAGAAAAGTATGTCAAGGAGATGTTGAAAAAGTTTGGTATGGAAGAATGCAAACTGGTGAGTACTCCTATGGTAACATGTTGTCATTTGAGTAAAGAGGATGAGTTACCTCAGGCTAATCAGACTTTGTATAGGTCTATGATTGGGGGCCTACTATACTTAACAACATCAAGGCCTGACATTATGCAAGTTGTTTGTATGCTTGCAAGGTTTCAAGCTGATCCAAAAGAAACACATGTGAAGGCAGTCAAAAGAATCTTTAGATACTTGAAGAACACTCCATATTTTAGATTATGGTATCAAAAAGGTAATGATTTTCCTCTAAGTGCATATACTAATGCAAATTAGGCTGGCACTGTTGATGATAGGTGAAGTACCAGTGGTGGAGCTTTCTTTCTGGGAGACAGATTGGTCTCATGGTTTAGTAAAAAGAAAGATTTAGTTTCCTTATCAACAATAGAAGCAGAGTATATAGTTGCATCATCCTGCTGCACTCAAGTATTGTGGATGAAGCAACCATTGAAGGATATCAAGGTAATGTATGATGATCCCATTCCCATCCTATGTGACAATACAAGTGCTATCAATATTTCAAATAATCTAGTGATGCACTCTAGATCCAAGAAATATATATCAAATATCACTTTTTAAGAAAGAAGGTTGCCAATCAAGAGGTAAAATTGGAATATGTACCTACAAAGGAGTAGGTGGCAGACATCTTTACAAAGGCACTTTCTAAGGACACATTTGAATATCTCAGATAGAAGTTAGGGCTTATTGCCCCTCCTTCTTCTAACTAGATGCACAGATGATGCATCTGTCCAGGTGGAGTAGTTGAAGACACATTGATTATACCTGGATTGATGATGGCTACCTCTCATGGAGAGCAGGTAGATAAGAGACTAAGGAGGATGACAAGGATTGCATAGATAGGGGGAGCTTGGATGTTTTTTCCAGTATAGAGGAAAACCACTAGCCCTTTTCCCTTGATGTCAAAGGGGGAGAAAATTTGCATATAAGGTTAGTGTTGCCATCAATGACAAAGGGGGAGATTGTTGCATATGTTGTCATTGATGTCAACATGATGGTGATCAATGATGTCAGAAGTGTTGTGAGGTGGAAAGCATAGTGATGTGTATATGCTATCAAAGGAGTAATGATCAGAGGAGCAGACAAAGGAGTGAGGATCAGAGGAGTTGTGAGGTGAAGGATATGGTGATGAAAGTCATGAGCATGCTGTTGATTCAGTATCATTTGTACATAGTTGTACCTTATCTTCTGAAGTTCATGGACAAGTGAAAGTTGTCAAGTTGAGGGATATGTTTCTTATTTTTGATGAAAAGATTTGTGATTGTTGTCTATGGTGTTGTGAATGTTGCATTCATTGCCTCTTGTTGAAAAGCCTTGTATGAGATATGAAGGAAAATGTATAGGGTTTTAAACTATCAAAGGCACAGGGATTTGGACTACAAATACTCAGAATAATGCTCCACATTTCTCTGCATTTGAAGATATGGCCGTGTGGTTTGAATTTTAGATAGAGACAACTATGAAGTATGCATGATCCTAATTTCAGAGCATAAAAGTTACCGCAGAACTTTCCAGAGCTAGCAGAGTGAAGATAATGGTACAGTGTTCTTACAGTCACAAAGGAACGGTATAATGCTCCACATTTATCTACTCTAGAAGATATGATCTTATGGTTTGGAGGACAATTAGATATAGATGAGAGGTATGATATACTCAAGTTTCAAATGATAAGATGTACAACAGTGGTTTCCGGTGTCAGCTAAGTACGGACAAGTCGTGTTGCTATTTAGGAATATCAGAGGGAGAAAGTAAAAGCCACTGCATTTCACCACACTATAATATTTGGCATTGTTGTTTGAAAGATAAGTTTAGATTGTCTGTATGTTTGCTCTTTTCAAGTTTCAAGTGTTGTGGAGTACCACAAGTATGATTTTCAATGTTCTATATCAAGACAATGTATTCAGACTATGCAAGGGATTACGACATCAGAGGTTGTTTGCTTACACCAACAGGAAGAAGTATAAATCAGGAAAGAATGTATGAGGTCTTATCAATTCATATAATGCTTATGGTGTGATTCATATGATGCTATTTTGTCTCTCTGATACCATTTTAGGTTTGGAGCTAATGCATGAAAGGATAAGTGTTTTTTGTGCCAACTTGGTGTGTTTAGGTGATGTGTCCTGTGTGGAATTGTGCACCAACATTGAGATGTGTGCTAAGATAAAATAGGTCCTGGTTATCACTTGGTATGAACTGCATAATGGGATTTATCTCCTACATTACCGTTGATGACTTGGGAGCTGACAAAAAGGCTGTTGCACGTGTCATGTTACACGTTTCATTCAGGCTGACGAAGATGATATTTACAAGACTTGCGGAGGTTATAAATGTAAGATCAAGTTCGTTACAAAGATGTATGAGTGATAATAAGTATGTGAGTATGTGCGAGTGTTTATGAGTATGTGTGTGTGTGTGTGTGTGTGTGTGTGTGTGTGTGTGTGTGTGTGTGTGTGTGTGTGTGTGTGTGTGTGTGTGTGAAGAAGATAATTGATCTGAAAGTTGAGAAGGAAACCGGGAGACTATAATACATGATTTATAATAGAGGTAGTATTGTGTTGGGTTGCAAATCTTGGTATAGTGATTGTGTAGAGCTGAATGACAAGAAGATAGTAGTGTAGAGTTTTGAAAGGTCAACAAAAGATCAAGGTTAAAGCAACTTTGAGAAGAATCATCTGAATCAGACAAGAATTTTTGGTACAGAGGTTGAAGCCTCCTTGTGTAAGAATTGTAAGTGTTGTAGCACTTTAGGGAGTTGTAGCTTCCTTTGGTTGAAGCCCATAAAATTGTGTATCATGAAGTTGTAGCTTCCTTTGGGTTGTAGCCCATAAAATTCATTGTAAACTTGTTTTTATTTGTGAGGCTAGATTTGGACAGTAGATCCAAGCAACTTGCTCACCGTGGTTTTTCCCTTCTATGGTTTTCTATGTAAATCTGGTGTTATGGTTGTGTGATTGTGTTTTGAATTGCATAGGTTGATTCCTTATCTGTTTAAGGCAGTAGAAAGTTTTTGTTGATAAAGTTGAATTGGATTAAATTATGGCACATACTGATTCACCCCCCTCTTAGTATATTAGAGTATTCTAACATCTTTATCATACAAAATCTCCCATTGATCATCTAGGGGATGATCTCTAGGCTCAGTGTTCTTATTTCCAACATCTTGTTAAAATTTCCACCAAGCTTACATTTTTCCCTCTTTCCATCCTAGTTTTTCCTGCCTTTTCCTAAATCCAATACTTTAATTGGGGTTTCTCTCTACCTTTTTTGGATAAAAAGTTTCATAAGGATGAAGTTGTTGATGCTATAGTGGTCGTTCAGGAGGAGGCTACAAGCAAGACAAGGTACTTTGCATGATCACCCTCTTTAGGGCTTCTTTTCTTTTCTACAAGGGGGCGGGGAATGTCCACAAATTTTCTTTAGTCCATGCTCTTAGTTCTCTGCAAGACCCTTGTGAATGCATAATCTAGGTCAAAAGCCATTGGTCCTCAAGCATTTCTTGTTGCAATTCTTTTAACTTTTGTTCAAGCACCCCCAATGCTCTTCTTTTTTTAAGAACTATATGTTCACAAGGCCGGGGAAGTGAATAATAAGCTATTTTTCCTTTTCTATTTCCATAGGTAGTATCAATCACATCAAGTTGCCTCAAATAATCAAGTGCAAAAACTCTGGGGATGACATACTTTGGGAGCTTGTATATCTTACTCGAAAGTCCATATAGCCTAATAGTTGTTCTATCATGAGTAAAAAACCAATCCCCTTTCAAAGTTTTCTTAAAAATTACCTGAGATGTTGGAAGTCTTGGGAGGGGAACCCTAGTGAATAAATTGATTGTAGGCTGCAAGAATTGCTCTATAAATAAATAGTACCAAGAGGTCTTGTGGAGGTAGGGAATCCATATAGTTACTGGGTCATAGCCTTTTGGTGTATGACACGTTCTGGGTTTCAAGTGTGGATACAAATGATAACACTAATGCAATATCATGTATATTAAAAGAGAAGGGTATCTAAAGGTTTGCATTGTTGAAAAGTTTGCCAGTTGTGAATGGATTTGTTACTCCAGGAATGGAATAAAATCAAATCTCAAGGGACTCCCTCTAGCATATTATTCAAAATTTCCAATAATTCTAGGTGTTCAGGACCTACTATTTTGTCATCCTTTTGATCCAATAACCATGACACCATACTGCACACTTACTTCTCAAATTCTTTGTTGAACTGCAATAATTGCATTTTATTTCGTTGGACTTGCTTACTAGCTGGTACCACATCCAATTCCCCTATAATTTTTTCATAGCTATAGAGATGTCCCCAATGGCATATAAAATTCTCAGGATAAGCACACTAGGTTCTTGGAGGAATACCTAGTATTTTCCTTATATTCTAGGCAGATATTACATAGATGAAGGTAACATTTTTCCCTTTTATTGATTTTGAAGATGGCTCATATTATTCAACACATGCAACAATAATTTCAAAGAAAGGGTGAACAATGGGAACTAGGTGTCCAGAAAGAGAAGTCCAGACTCTATTTATGAATTTATTTATTACTTATTCACTCGACTCTTCAATCCGCTTTCTCCTTCTTTGGAATGCTACTTCTTTTAGTTGACTAGGGTTTTTATATAATTATCACAAACTAAATCTACCTCATCTTGAACCTTATTGTCTACAGCATACGAGAAAGGAAAAGAAGAGGAAGTTTTAGTTATCACATGGTCAGGGTGTGTTTCCATGAATGAGGAATATGGTAAATCAAGCATCGAGATGTCCAGCTTTCTAGTGGTTGATGGTGGCTCTATCAAACCAATTTCTCGTATCACTCTGGTTCCCACCTCTTGTGACGTTGACGCCATTTTCTTCTATTTGTATTCTATTTTGGTTTCACCTTTACCAGCTCTAGTCTGTCTATGTTTGAAAACTCTTCTTCTCACTTTTTTTTATGAATATCTTCAATGCTTCTTCGAATGTTTTCCATTTAATGATTTCGTGTGATTGCCTATCTTTTAAGATTTCTTTATAATTGTAAATGCTTTTATCATGATGCTACAAAGTATGATTTGCAACAACTTGGAAGATTGTGTTGTCCTTTGTCAGTATCAGTTGAGGACGTGCTTTGTGGATTGAATGCATGCAATAAATAACCGCCTCCATTAGGGACTTACGTGTGTGATCAGAAGGTTGCAGATTGCCATTTCATATGTCCTTGTTCATACATGTGATCTTTGTCTTGTGTGGTTCATCTTTTCCTTTTGGAATTCAAGTAATTCCTTTCTTTAATTTTGTGTCCTTTCACATCCTTTTTTGTTTTACAATGCACACTAAAATTTTGCCAAAAACTGTAAAATTATTAATATATATGCCATTTTTGAAATATAAAAAAGAATATATACATACATTAGTGAGCCTCGACATATCATGTGCTTAATTTTAGATGGAGTTGATTTACTGGAATCAACAGGGCACTCCGGTCCATTATTGCAAGTTCAAATTGATTTGCTTTCTTGCAAGCGGTGATAAGATACGGGACACTCCATAATGGGTCAAACTTTCCATGTTGTCTCAATTTAGCTTTGTTCTCATCCCATTTTAAAACATGGTCACCTAGTTTAAAATTGTATGTTGTAGCCCCTTTATCAAACCATTTTTTTACCTTTTCTTAATGTTTTCCCATTTGATCATATGTAATTCTCCTTCGCTCCTCCAGTTGCACTAGTTCAATAAGTTTATTGGTCAAAGGCCCATTTTCATCAACCTCCGTTTGTTGTAAAATTTTAAGAGCTGGGAGCTCAATAGCAGATGAAATTCTTGCCTCTTCCACAAGATTATATGGAGATGTTCCAATAGCTTGTTTTGGTGTGATCTTGACATCCCATAGAGCCCTTTTAAGATGTTCATTCCATTGTCTTTTCTAATTTGAACCGATTCTTCTGATAATTCTTCATATAGTTTTATTTGTCGATTTGACAAGTTCATTTCCTTATGGATAGTAATTTGACAATGCTTTCAAATATATTCCATATTTCAATGGAAACTAAGTTATCCCCATTCTAGTGAATGCCTTGGCATTATCTGTAATGATAGTCTCTGGGATGTCGAACTTGGATATAAGATTTTCCAAAAACTTGGTAGCTATAGATTTAGATGCTTCTTTATTGGAATGGCTTCTGATCATTTGGTAATGTAATTTGTAGCTGTTAGGATAAACTTGTACCCCACACTTGATAAGGGGTAGATTCTCCTATGAATCTAATCCCCATTGAGCAAAAGGTCCTTATGCCAGAATGGGTTTTAGTGGCATTGGTGTCTTTCTTTTTCTTCCTATGTAGAATTGGTAGTTTTGATAATTTCTTGACCATCTATATGCATTTGTAAATAACTGTGGCCAATAGTAGCCTACCCTCATTATCTTGATGGCTGATGTATGTGCTGAATAATATCCTCCAGAGAGTCCTTCATATAATTCCTTTAGCAACATAAGAATTTTATCCCCTTCTACACATCTCAACAAAATCCCATCAAAGTTTCTTTTAAATAGGACAACCTGAATTACTCATTATGAAGTGGCTTCTAGTCTAAATGCCCTCCTTTTTTCTAGATTCATGTTCAGTGGGAGTTTTCCAGTTTGAAGGAAATCAATTTGGTCCTGTAGCCAATTAGCAGTTGAATGTTCTTCAATATTTAGATAAATTTTTTCTTATTGTATTAAAAACTCCTACAAATGCAAATTCATCCTCTTAAGAATTAAGATGTCTTCTGCTAGATGTTGGCACAAGGTTCTCCCTTTTACCAATTTTATTGGTTTTATATCAACATCGTATTAAAGAATTTTTGTTATCCATATAGATTTTTTCACTAATTTCCCCATAAAAAATGAATTATCTTACTCTTGGGTGGACCATCATAGCAATGACTTTGTTGTATAATATTAAAGACTTAAAATTCTTTAGTACTTTCAACAAGGCATATGCTTGCCTTTCTATAAAAGTGTACGTGGTTTTTGCCTCCTTTAAAGTTTGACTAAAGAAAGCAACAGGGTGTTCATCCTTTTGATCTTTTTCCTTTTGTGTCAGTACCGTGGCAATACTTGCTTGACTTCCATATGCATAAATTGTAAAATCTTTAGAGAAATCTAGGGTAACTCGCATTGGAGCTTTTGAAATTGTTGTCTTGATCTGGTGCAATGCTTCTCTCCCTTCTTCTATCCATTTGAATTATTGGTGATTTTTCAACATGAGGGTAATCGGTTGTACTATTCCTACAAAAAATGATATAAACTTTCTTACAAAGTTGATTGCAGGGTCTTTTTGTGCTATGGTAATGATAATTCCATGATTGTCTAAACTCTCTCTGGATCAATTTCTATTCCTCCTTTTGAAACTACATGTCCCAACAACTTTCCTTGTGACACACCAAATATACATTTCTTTGGATTGAGAGATATCCCAAACTCTAGACATCTTTGAAATACCTTTTCATGGTGATCAAAATGATCCTTTGAATTCTTTGAAAACACACTGAGGTCGTCAAGATAGACCAATATAGTTTTATTGATGAGATATTTGAAAGTAATGTCTGTAGCTCTTTGAAAAGTGGCCCTCATGTTTGATAATTTAAAAGGCATCTTTTGATAAGCAAAAGTCCCTCATTTTGTAGTGAATATTGTCTTATATTGGTCTTCCCTTTTTACCAGAATTTGATTGAATCATGAAAAACCATCCAACATTGAAAATCCATTAGCTCCTACCACTGTTTTGAGTATCTGATCCATGGAAGGCAGTGGGTAATGGTCTTTAAGTGGCACCTTGTTGAGATCCCTAAAATCATCACAAAGGCGAATTTCTCCATTTTTCTTTCTAATTGGGACCAAATTTGAGACCCATGTTAAATTTTTGATTAGATATATCAATCTTGCTCTTACCAATTTGTTTAGCTCATGCCTCACCAATGGTTCTATCTTTAGATTTATTTTTCTTTGTTTATGTCTTATTGGTTTGATTTCCAACCGAATCTCAATAGTATGTTGCATTACCTTTTCATCAAATCCTTTCAATTATTCATAATTCCATGCCATAATTTTATCATATCTGGTGTAGAGATGAATGAAAATTTCCTCTTCTTTTATAGTTGCAATCGTTACCAACTTCAACATTTTTCCTAGAGCTATTTGAACTTCCTTGTAGTCTTTCTTACTTGCTTCAATTCCTCTTTTGTTTCTGTTTAGCCCCTCCAATGAAATCATTCCTCTTGGTATCTTGTTTCCTTTGCGCTGCACAATTTGTTCCCCATAATCTTCTTGAATCTTGGAGGATAATCCCTCTGTAAACTCACCAAATTGTTGAATGAACTGCATGTTTGTTGATCACTTTTGAATGACATCCAGTGTTCTTATTATCAGAAGAATAATGGCTTGATGATGATTTTGATCGCATTTTTATTTAATAATAACTCTTTTATTGGGTCAAATTGAGAGCCTATTAAAGCCATTATGTTTGTCTTTGAATTCTCTTTCTTGGGGATTATTGTCATATTTACCAAATCAAAATATTCTAATAGGTCCGAGACTCAGTGTTTATATGCTTTCATTAATGAATTCTTTGTAGTACACAAGGATTTTGTTTTACAATCAATTCATAATCTTTGTATACTTGTAGCAGTTTGATTCTTTTGTTCTGAGCATATAGTAGGTCATGGATGAGGGCCTCGTATTTTGCAATACTACTAGTACAGTTGAACTGTAATCTATAACCCTGAACTTATTCATCCCTTTGAGGTGATATCAAGAAAACACCCGTGCTAGCTCTAGTCCTACTATTGGCACCATCAAAATATAATTTCCATATTCCATCTGTATTAGTGATTTGTTTAGTTATTTCTAGAATAAGTGGCGTTTCCTCATTAATCACATATGTCCCTAACTCGGCTTCTTTAAATATTTGGAAATCCTTTAGTATCTAGTTTTGGTCTTCCCACAAACCATCATGATCTTCATCAGTTATCCTCTTGGTAGAGTGGATTTCTTCCTAGGGTTTAGAAAAATTTGATCCGCTTTCAATTATATAAGATTGATTACTATCAAATTTTGGATTGATGGTTTGTTTTCTAAGTGATACATTCTCAAAGGTTTAGAGGCAATTTTCATTCTAGTCCCATAGTTGGTTTTTAGAAACATATGGTTATAATCTAGTGACAAATATTCTCCTATTTTAGCTGTAAAATCTCTGGAAAGACATATACCAAATACAATAGGGAGTTTTATAATAAATAATTCTTGTAACACCTCTATATTAGGACAAGCATAGAGGGACAATAGAATCTTTATTACTCATATTGCATTAATGGTAGAACCATCTAATTGGACGACCATTTTGTTTATAGGATGATACTCAAGTCCCAATGCATCAACAATCCTTTTAGGCATCACTGAAGTGATAGATCCCAAGTTGACCATGCAGTTGTGAATCAATTTATCTTTGAATATAAATGTCAGGTAGAAAGGTTTGGGCTTTATTGTAATGACTTGGTCTCCTACAATTTGCAACACGACGAGTTGCCTGGGCAGGGTATCTTCTCGATCCTTAATTTGGTGTTTAAATCTGTTGGATTGCTTTTGCTTTCTCAAAGCTTTTTCTAATGCTTTCATCTATTCTAGGATTGAGAGAACCTCCCATAAAGGTAGGTTGATTGTAGATCTTTCAAGTTGCTCCATGATATTGAAGGAGCCTATTGATCATGTAGCTGGTTTGACATTTGGTGCCCAACTTACCTTAGGTTTCTCTACTAGTAGTTGATGGACATTATCTTTCCTTGGATATTAAACTATTTAACAACGCTTTGTTCCTTTATCTTTTCTAGTCGCATAGGGTTAATAACTAGAGACTAGGCCATTGGTATTCCCATAATATGTATTGTTTGGTCCTCCTGCTGATTAGATGTTAATGGTCTTAGTTTTTCATCCTTGCTTTTCTCCTCTATTGCTTTCATTCTTGATTTGGTAAGATAATTTGATTGAACCTGTATCTTATTTGATGTTGACGCTGATTGGTTAATCATACACACAATAAGTTGCTCCTAGATTGCCAAATTTTGTTCCTATAGCAGTGTAGTTGGATCAACCAAAATTTCTAAGTCTTGATCCTTTTGTTTGATATTATACTCTTTATAAGAAGGAATGCCTTGAACTTGCATTGTGGTAGTGTAGGCAGGAATATAAGCACCTGACTGTAGGATGCACCATTGGGTTGATTCCTCTGTATAATTATTATGTACTACCACCATTTCCCTAGTAGAATTTGGGAGAATCTGTTGAATTGGCAATTCAACTGGCACCATTTAATTTTGTAGGGAAGGATTCAGGAAGACTTTGGGTTGGTAGGTGAGCTTTGGTATGAAATTTTGATTATTATGGAAAGGTCTAGCAACTTGACCTAGTTGATAATAGCAATTATTTGGTTGAGCTTGACACTGTTGACTATTATCATTCATTGGTCTTTGATAAATTTGTTCTCTTGAGAGTTGTATTATTAGACACATTACTCAATAGTCCCCTCATCTCGTCAATTTCAAAGATGGGTGGTGATTCAACAAAATTATTGTAGACACCTGAAATTGGCCCATTTCGCATTTAAGCATTTATCATATTTTCGCATTTGCATGTGATATGTCATCTAGCACACTTGAAAGCGGAAAACCTAATTTTCTTCTATTTTCCATAATTAATGAATTAAATTTTATTTATTTAATTAATTCTCTTCATTCTTCTATTTTCCATAGATAATTAAATAATTTTAAATTATTTAATTATGCTATCTTTCCTCTAAAGAAATAAATAAAACCAATGTTTTATTTATGTCCCTATCTCACATTATAATTTTTTTTTAAAAAGATAATGCACCTGGTAAACTTTTTAATGTGACCGGTGATGCTGGTGCGACACGCCCTCTGGCTCCACGTGAATGCTTTTGCCCGGAGCAATGAACCGGTGAGGCCACAACACGGGGGACCTCATCCCCTAGCAAGAACACTTCAAACCCGTGAGCTCGTTGGCCCAACGAAGGCGTAAAGCCTGCGAGCTCGTTGGCCTAGTGGGGGTTTGAACTCTGGTGGCCGCCACTACAACCAAGCGACTTAACCACCGAACCACGCCCTTATCAACATCTTACATTATAAATTAAATAAATTTAATTTATTTAATTTATATTTTATTCCCTCTAAATATTTCCTCTCATTTAAATAATAAATTAAATAAATATAATTATTTAATTTGTTATGGATTTTACCCACCTTCCATTTTCCTCTACACGTGCAAGTGCCCTTCAAAATAACAACAAATAAAAAATAAAAAATGGTGAGATTTAAAAAATAGAAAAGTCAAGTCATCTCCACCAAAAAAATGGAAATATCCTTTTTCGAAAAAGCAATCTCATCCTCTCAAGGACACTTGGCACATGCACATTTGTTCTTCTCTCTCACTCGCTCTCAACCATTGATCTCTCCTTTTTCTCTCCACCGTTGATCTTCCATCTTCCCATTCTATAAAAATCCTCTCCTTTTCCCATTGTGGGGTTCGAATCCATTAGCATTGGCATTATCTTTGTTCGAATCCATAAGTATCTTCATTAGCATTCTCATTATCTTTGGCATGCACACCATCTCTTGAGCGTTTTAGCACATCATGGCAGCTTTGTTGAACTTGGAGAAGCAATCTACATATGCACCAAGAAATTAAAAGCATCTGGGTGACTTACTTTGAATTGCATGACATTTGTTTTAGTCATTTGGATTGAATTTCTTGAAGGTGTTAGGGTTAGATCTTGTTTTCATTTGTTGATTTGTTAACATGGATTTTTCCCTGGTATACAATTATATTTGGGATTAGTTCTTTGAGTTGGTATAGGGGCTATAACAAGTGGCACAATTTTTGGGTGATTTTCATGAGATGAGGGAATCATGATCCGCACATTTGCAAATATAGGCATAAGAAATCTGGGTGTCAGTCACCCTATCTGTATGAGATCATTTTTCTGTCATAATAACAATTGCATATTCTCCTGGGAGGGTATTTCCTCCCCTATTCTTAACCATTACTGCTATATATGAATCTATAGCCTTTAAATAAAAAAAATAGTCCATACCTGGTGGAGGATGGATCTCAGCCAAAATTCTTTTCCATCTCTTCTCAAATCTATTGTTGAAATCATCCAACATTTCTATTGTGGCTTTTTTATAATTATGAGTTGTTCTAGAAGTATTATAGAATCACCCTTTTCTTTGAATCTATCAATTAGTGCATGACCAAGTTGGTCCCAATCTATTATTGAATGCATAGCTAGAGAATGATACCAATCCAAAGCTTTTTCTTTGAATTTGGCAGCTAGTAATCTTAGAGCAATATTTTCTTCAGTGATATTATGAACAGTACAAAAATTTACTATGTTGTGAAGATGTTCCGTCGAATTAACAAAATTTTCTCTAGTATATTGTGGTAGTGAATGTAGAGTTGCATCAAAGATGGCTCCCCATACATTAGGAGAAATGGGTGATGCTAATGGTCCTCTTGTATTCCATGCAAGGAATATTCTGGGTCGTGGGAGGGCTAGGTAACTATTTTGTTGAATGGTTTGTGATTGAACTTTAGTCATCGGTTGCCTTTTCTTTGGAATAAAAATGAGAGGAGGAATAAAAATGAGAGGATGAACTGAGATACTCGAGTTAGCTTTGGTTGTCGATCTAGTATGAACTCTAGAGGATATATATTTGCCAAGTGATTTGTAATATTAACCATGTACCAAAGAATCACTAACCTTAGCTAGATAATAGATTAAGATATCGACTTCTAATCAAGAGATTATCGGTTCAAGTTCCACCAAGCGTGCAAAAAATTGTTGATGGTCTTTTTATTCTCGAGGGATTGGACCTCACACACACACTACTTGGGACTATCAATAATGGAGAGAAGAGATAGGGTGGAAGAACCAACTTGGATGATCAATCTTTGTACGAGGGATGGTTCCCTACCTTCAAGGTTTACGATGATTTCCCTGAGGAAAAGGAAAACAGAAAGAACAAACTAAAAAATTGAATTGTAAAAGGCCATAAGCCAGAGAGAAGTTCTTGCATACTCAAGGCATAATGGATTGACTCATGATAACATAGTCAATAAGGATCATCAAAATTAGACTTAATGACAAGCAATATTTCACAGACCATAAATTATGAGATTACTTATGAATGAAAAAGTAGAAAAACCTATGATCTAGAGACATAGTCATAAAGGTTGCTTATCTTAACTACACAAGGGAAGAAACCTTTCTTTCACATCAGTTCAAGGTTTGGCTCAGCTATAAGCAAAAATCTCTCTCTTTGAATTATCGGACCATTCCTTTATATAGGAAACAAAGAGGGAAAATATCACCTTTAAGGTAGTGGTTGTTACCATTAAGAAAAAACAATGAAGACACACACAATCTTTGGATATATTTTGTTTCCATTAATTCCCTTGTGTGATTAATTTTTTAGAGATCTAGCTAATTATAAGATTTACTCATCAATGATCTAGTCATAACCTCAGTAGGTAAGATGGTTAACTTTCTTGATTTGATTTAAATATTAGTGCTAGATGATATTGATGGCTAACTTTCTTGATTTGATTTAAATATTATTTCTAGATGATATTAAAATATCTCTCCTATCCTTGTCTTTAACTTAGAAGTGGGGTCCTCCATTTCATTTATTGCCATGGGACATTAGATGAGGGAGGCGATTTGACAAATCATAGGGCTGGCAAGAGTTTGAAAGTTGATTTCCAAAACTCCCAACACAAACCCCCATGATGATGCCACGTAGCTACTACCTTTTGTTGCTACCATCGCTTGGGTCCCACCTTAGAAATCTTTTCCTTTTTTTGGTGATGTCAGCTGTCCTGGCACCAAGTTGGACCAATAGTGTGATCATGAGGGCTCCTTCTTATATTTTGTGAGTTACTAGTCTTGTAGGCCATTAGATGAGATTTTCAAGAGGTTAATCAAATGACATAGGATATGATGAGCTCGCGACCAATCATGTGGATTCCACTCAATAATAAAGATCCTACCATGTAGGGACCAAAATATATAAGAAGGAAACACAAAGATAGAAGACATAATAGATCAAAAACCTATAGCATTTTTTGAAAAAAATAAAGAAAGGTTGAAAAACATTTTCGGATGTCTATAGTAGAAAATCCACTACAATTACATGGAAATTCAAATAGCTCTAGGGAAAGTGTTGAAATTGGTAACTATTTCCACTATAGAGGAAAATGAACATTTTGTTGATCTTTGCACTAAGTATGATCAAATCATGGCCTGGGATTATGAATCTAACTAAAGTTATTTGACAAGAATATAATGTAACACACTATTGAGATTTGATCTAAGGTTAAGCCAGTAAAACAAAAACAAAGGCCGGTCAATCCAAAGATAGAACCAATGACGAGGCATGAACTCAATAATTTGATAAGTGTAAAGTTGATATATCCAATCACATTCAACATGGGTTTCAAATTTAATCCCAGTGAGAAAGAAAATAGACAAATTTACCTTAGGTAGATTTCGAGGACCTTTAGAAAACATCATTCAAAGATCATTATGTTGCCTTCAATGGACCAAATTCTTCAAACTATTATAGGGTCTAATAGAATTTCAATGTTAGATGGTTTCTCAAGATTCAACCAAATATTGATCAAAGAGGAGGACCAACACAAGACAACATTCACAACAAAATGGGGTGTTTTTTCTTATTAAAAGATACTTTTTGGCTTATCAAATGCAAGGGCTACCTTTCAAAGAGCCATGGATATTACTTTCAAAGATCTCATCAATGAGATCATCTTGGTTTATATTGACGATCTCACAGTATTTTCAAAGAATAAAGAAGACCACTTCAATCACCTGGAGAAAGTATTCTAGAGATGCCTCAAATTTGGAGTTCCATTAATCCAAAAAAACATATATTTGGTGTATCACAAGGTAAGTTGTTAGGCCATGTGATCTCAAAAGAAGGAATAACAATTGATCCAGAAAGAGTCCAAGCAATCATGGAACTATCACTGCCTCAACACAAGAAAGGATTACAATCTTTCTTGGGCAAAATATTTTTTTTAGGAAGTTTATATCAGATTTTGTAGGGATAGTGCACCCTATTACCCTCATGCTAAAAAGGGATCAATAATTCAAATGGACAAAGAAAGGTAAGAAGGAATTTGAGAAAACCAAGATGGAAATTTGTGATGCTCTGTCACGACTTTCATTTTATTAGGTTTCATACAATGACATTATATAGTAATATTTTATTTTTATTATTATTTTATTCTCAATCATCCTTTGATATAATGTAATATTTATTATAGTAATTCATATAAATCTATCATAATTAGTAAATAATTTTAATCATGATTTAATTTTAAATGTTATTATGTTGTTAAATATGTTAAGTTCTATTTTTTAAATTTCTTTTATCAACTTTAAACTTTTGAAAAAAATAAAAATAAAGAGGGCATAAGCGGGGAAGGACCCGTGGTTTAATTCCTTGTGAAGGCAGAGGGATGTATTAACGTGGCAGATAAAGGTCAAAAGGAAAATGAGTTGGGGTTACGTGGAAAACTCTCCAGGGAAGGTAAGAATATGCTAGATCAGATCACCAGTCCAAGGCTTAAGTTTGACAGTCAACCTTGACTGTCAAGCAATTCTTTTATGACAGTTATCTATTCAATAGTGCCTTTAAAATACTATTGACATACTTTAGTATAAGTAAAAATATATATATCATAATCTAATATAAATTTTGACAGTTTGTCAGAATCTCTCATTTGCATTCTCTTCTTTTTCTCCTGATGATGGATCATGGAGTGTGATCCGAAACGTTGAGGCAAAAAAAGCAACACACAGTTTTTCTAGAAACAATTCAATTAACAACATGGACTGTGGAAAAATCATGTCTACAGCTATACAACTGTCAAATTTAAGCCTGATCACCACTATTCCACTGTTTATGCCCACCCCCTAAAGAAAACCGACTCTGTGGAGTACATAAAAAGAAGGAAGAGTTAATGCAGAGGAAGGACAGGAACAAATGAAAGTTTTGGAGGAGAAATTTGTGGAAGGAGCTTAACGGAGAGGTATGTGCATTAGTTCCTGTTATTCTATCACAAAAACTAAAAATTTATCTGCTGCAATTTCTTGAACCACAGAAAAACTGAGAGTCAATTTCTTTTTAAAAAAAAATGCCAAATTTATTTCAATGCAAGATTTTTACCTCACCACACCTGTCCAATTCTACGCTGAGGTCTAGGAGAAAAACGTAAGTCATGCAGCATTTTTAGGATCCAAATCAAATTGTTCTTGTTTTAATTGATGAAAATGGTTCACTTCTCTCCATATGGTATCAGTCTTTAATAAAAGTTCTTAAATGTTAAATCTACTTCATAATGTTATCAAACCAGGTTAAAAATTGGAATATATGTATAGTGATATTGAACTATACTTAGCCACAGGTATATGATTTTCACTGTACTATAGAGGATTCATATTTCTTAGAAAATTTATACACCTGAGTGATGATTGATTTTAAATTAAATTTATTTAAATGATTTCAAATATATATTTTAGGTATTCTGGCAAACAGTTTTCCTATGCGCCCACCCTCTATGTGTTGGACGCCTCTTTGAGGTATTTCTTTGGAATGATTTAATAACTCATCAAAGAACACCATTTTGTGCACATCTTGCAATCATTGTAGTCCTTTAGACATATTTCTTTGGGATGTTTTGTCCAACAGTTCATGCCCTTTGAGCAACTTTCTTTTCACCCTAATAATTGTTGTATGAGGCATGTTTAGCAAACCAAATGCAATTTTTGACTTTTTTAATTATGGCCATAGAGAAATAATTATTTTTCCTTCTCATTCACAACATTAAGTAAATGTATTAAATCTAGAATTTACTTGCCAAATTACTTTTGAATTCCTTTGTTAATTATACCTTGTTTATAAAGTTAATATTTAGCACACTATATACTTTCCATAAATATCATTTATCATTTCCAAATATCTTCTCGTAATACATGGTATACTTCTTCAGTTTTTCTCATGTCTATAACTCAAGGTGCATTATCAATTTTGAAAAGGCCTTCAAAAATGTGTTATCTTATGTTTTCATAAGGTAGATGATAGGTCTCCTCATGAAAAAGTCATGGATATTATTCCTCTATATACAATCTTTCCAACAAGGAAAGAAAACTTCTTTAGAATTAATACCATCGAGTTGCTCCTTCCATATACTTGCAACCTTTATGTATTCATATCTTTTGGGCATTTTGTTTAACATTTCCTATGCTTTATGCATCACAACCTATGTTTTGATTAATGTTATAAACACCTACTCTTTTACATGACACAGGCTTCTAAGACTATTTTTCGATGCTCCCACTCTATATCTAGTTTAGTTTTGAAGATGCTCATTACTGCCATGTAAAAACGTATCATCTGGTAAAAAGGAACTCTCTTGTAAAGTCAACTTTAATATAGGATATCAACCAACTTAAACTCATGTATGCCTTGTTTATTTTTTTTCCGCTACTCATTTATGAGCAAATCCTTTTTTTTTCACTCAGGTCAGTGCCTTGTATGGGTTGAAACATTTACATTGTTAGATTTATTTGATAACTACAGTTAGGGTTTGAGTGGTGGGCACCGTTCATGGTATTAGATACTCTAGTTATAATAGCCCTGTAGACTTATGTTGGTTTGATGATGTTGTAGTCATTTAAATACATGGTTTGTTTATCTTTTATCTCAAAAAAATAAATGTATAGGCTTATCATCTTTATTGTTCCGATTTAATGATTCACGTTTTTATTTTACCGAGACTAAGGATATTTTCGAGCTGGGCAATGAAATTTTCCTATTTGATTGTTAGTGTTTAAATATGTATTTATTACCAAGTGGATAGTATCGATATGATTTCCGTTCTAGTATTTAAATTTGTTAATAATTGATTTTGGAATACTTAATCAATTATCCATTCAACTATTCTTTATTTTGGGTATAAGATGTCCTTGGTTAAATTGTTCATCATTCTAAGTAATTTGGTTTTCCATTATGAGTCAAGTAATTGTTATTATATGTGATGATAGTAATAGATTAGAAATTTAATGTGATAAGGATAGGAATTTCATAAGCTTCTTCGGTTAGCATAACAATGTTAAAGATCAGAATGATAATTCTCAATAAAATGTCTAGGGTAGTTACATGCACTGTTAGAAGAAAGTATGATGGACTAACCATATCATCTTAACTTGAAATAAATAACTATGGCCTTCCTTTTATGCCACACAACTAGAAGCCACAGGAACATTGTGGACCAAAACTAGAATACAACACCTTACATAGATTAATTTATGTTGAAATAAGTAGACCGTTGTATGATCTCACCTCACCTGCATGGATCTTGGTGATCAGAAAATGGTGCTTATTCTCAACACAAATCTATTTTAGGAATAACCTTAGAATTCACTAAAAAGAATTACCTAGACCGAACGAAGATCCCTACTTTTCGTATGCTCTCACCTTGCCTACGTGGATCTTGGTGATTAGAAAGCAATAGGTGATCTTTGTAAAAACTTAGTTACAAGGGAACAAGACTTGGCCTGAGAAAACAAGTCATCTTGAGTAGGCACGATATAGGAAATCATTATAATTGGATGAAACTATAAATTAAATGACAAACACCCCTTCTAGGTGTTTGTAGTGGTTTCTTGAAAAACTGTCTCTATGCACTTGAGTGGGTGGCAGCCAATGAAAAATTGTCTGGGGAAATTGGACCCTAGAAAGGGTTGTGTACTCACTCATAGTTGCATAAAACATAGTACACAACATAACTACATACTCGCCAAACTTACACAACGAATCCTATAAGTACCTTGATCTCGTGGATACAGGGTATGTAGGCATTTTGGAAGGTGAAGAATGTCTCTAGTACTCAGGTACTTAGGATATAGGGAGACTAAATAGTCAACTTTGCAAATACAAAAAAAGATATAAACAAAAGAAGAACTAAACTAAAAAATAGGTCTCCAATACTCAAAAGAATCCTTGAGAGGATTGATCTTGTACCTGGTCGGTTATTGAAATTTGAGGGAGGGTACAAGATCCTTATATATTTTAACCAAATGAACTTATAGAGATTGGACTTAGTACAATATATAGGAATATTGTATAATTTCTTGTAAGTTACCTAGGATCTAGATTAATCTCAATGAGTCTAAGTCTTTGACCAGAGCTAACCCATTGATTCATGTCCTTATAAGCCTGTATGGGTATTGTCTTACCTATCTTGTATTGGATAGAGATCTGGTCCACTTGACCAGTTATAGGCTCATATGGCCATTATCTTGCCTACCTCGTATTGGGTAGAGGTTTGGTCCATTTGACCTTGTTCCGTATGAACAACATGGCCAAAGGACATAAGAGCTCATATTGGTTATATCTTGAACAGTCTCACTTAGACATCTAAGCCCAAATTGGATACATGTTTTCCCGAGTACTCAGACTAACATAAAAATAATAATCTGATGATAACACTCTATGTTAGTAAGGTAAGAAAAACATAAGAAGAGATTTACTTGAAAATTTAAACTACTCACCTTTAAAGAAAGATAAAAATAAAAAATATTCCAACTAAGGTCCTAATTAGGTCCTTACATGCTCTAGTATTGGTCAACCTTGATTTTTCTAGAAATTTTTTAGTTTATGCATATGACAATCAAGCAAGCATTGTTACAGTACTCACAAAAAAAGAAGAGCAACAAGGGGATGAACACCCAATTTCTTTCTTTAGCCAAACCTTGAAAGAAGTAGATATAAGATATACTTTTATAGAGAGGAAAATATATGCCTTGCTAAAAGAACTCAAAACATACAAGCATTTAAGTTCTTGCAACAAAGTTACTACTATGGTAGTACACCTAAAAATAAGAGAATTTATATATTTAATGGGGAAATTAGTGAGAAAAGAGTAGGATGCATAACAAAGATCCTCAAACATGAAGTTGAGATAAAACCAACAAAGTTGATAAGAGGAAGGGCCCTATGCCATCATATTGCAAAAGATGTTTTGATTCCAAGGAACCCAAAATAGAGCCCAAATTGTGTTCTACTCAGGAAAAATAAATCTACCTAAACATTGATGAACAACCAACTGTGAGATGGCTTCAGGATAAAATCAAGTTCTTGTAGACTGGAAGATTCCCAACAAACCTAAATGGGTGGCAAAGAAAAGAGCATTCAGATTACAAGTAGCTCCATATCAACTAATTGAGGGAGTCCTATTTTAAGGAAAATTTGATGGAGTGTTATTCAGACGTGTGGATACAGACAAAACTCCTGCACTAATTAAAGAATTCCATGGACTCTCAGGAGGATGTTATTTAGCCCACACGAAAACCATCAAAATAATGAGAACTAGGTATTATTGGCTGCAATTTTTTGCAGACACACACAAGTGGTCAATAAATTGTCAAAATTACCAATATTATACATGTAGAAAAAGGAAAGTACCCATACCCCTCATACCCATCATGATTGAGCAACCTTTTGTAGAGTAGGGATTAGATTTCATAGGAGTAATCCATCCATTATAAAGTGAAGGATGTTGAAAAATCAAGGTGAAACTATTGTAATATTACCTTGAACAAAGTGTATGTAAATATGAAATTAGTTTCCAAGATTAGCCACAATGGTGTTTAAGTGATTAGCACATTTAATCAACAATAGAATGGAGAAATAAAAACAAGAAGAGACACCATATTTACGTGGAGAAATCATTGCGAGAAAAAAATCCACACCCAAAGAGATCGAAGGATTGTATTAACCCTTCGAAGAAGTTTACATCAACACAACATCTCTCTTTGAATTTTGGTAGCACTTCGTTACTCCTATAACCTGCAAAATATCATATATACTACTAACCCAAAGCACCAATTTATAGATAAGCTAGATGTGAGAATAGCTCCATGGTATCTCAAAACAAGTGGCAAAACCACATGCAAAAACATATGCCCCCTTTAGTGGACAACCAATAAACTTAGGAAATAATAATAAATCTTCACATGGCCTTCACATGGGTGCCCAACCCATAGCCAATGAAATTTGGTCAAGACTGAGTGCTCAATAACTCTTCGACGACTCCGATGGCTAACATGCACAACATGCAAACCAAGGCACCCCATTTTGGATAACATGCAAGATACATGCAACAATATGCACATACATACAAATCTAAATGGACCCCACCTCCAAAGTGGACACCCAAAAAGAATCTTCTTACAATATGCTTTGTAACTACCACTGATGACTAGATCCACCTCTATGAATGCAATTACAATTTGTCATAGACAAATATATATTAAATATTTTTATCTCTCATGACCCTAGGCATCCAAGAACACATTCCAAGGATCATGGAGACATGTGAAAATGACATAGGATTGCAAGGCTAATGTCACCTTATCATAACAAAGGACACAAATGTATATTAACAACCACATATTATTTTACTAGATGGTCAAAAGCTATCCCAGTAAAAGAGGCTACGTAGCTAACATTCATCAATTTACTAGAGGGGTTGATAACCATATTTGGTATTCTAGAGACTATTATTGTAGACAATGTAAAGGCATTTACTGGAGTAGGCATAACTTAGTTGGCCTTAAAATATGGAATATACCTAAAAGCATCATCAAATTGCTATCCATAAGGGAATGGATTAGTTGAGTCAACTAATAGAAATCTAATGAGGATTGTTAAAAGAATTGGTTCAAATTAGAAAAGGCAATGACATTTGCACTTGAAGAAGGCATTGTGAGAAGATAGAATTACACCTAAGTAAGCCATTAGAACTTCTCCATATACCCTTGTGTATGGGGGAGAAACACGAATACCCTAAGTTATTAAACTCACAGCTTTTGAGACTGTGTACTAGATGGAAATTGACAAAAATAGGCCCATGAACAATAGGTTCACTGAACTATTGCAAAGTTAAAAGAACAAATAAAGATTGCATACAACTAGATGGGGAGATATTAGGAAAAGGTGGAAAGATGGTTTGATATTGGAGCAACACTAAAAAATTTCAAGATAGGTCATCACGTCTTGAAATGGGACAAAGATAAGGAAAAACTAGGTTACCATGGTAAATTTGACTCATTATGGATCAACCCCTATCTCATAACAACATGTAAGCAAGCGAATTCATTTCAACTAACATCAATGGATGGGACTATGCTATTGATTCCATTAAATGGAATCCATCTTAAACCAAGTGTGTGAGGTGTTAGTGTTGTTGCATGTATATAATGTAATTATTAATCTTCAGTGTATTTTCTTTTTTAACCTTTGATTATAAAAATAAAATTTTTAGAGAAAGGAGTGAAAAGAGAAAGATCTTGAAAGGATTGGTGATCTTCATGATTCAACCAAACTCCAAGTGACAAGACTCGCTACATACCACAAATACCACATGTAAAAGTGAACGTGTTGCATGGGCAGTCGCCACCTTTTGATTGCACATGTAAGCCCTAATGAAGGTAGTTATTTATTGCAAACATTTAATCTATAAATCATGTCCTCAATTGCTACTAATAAAATCAAACAACATAATCTTTGAACTAATTGCGAATCAAATTTTGTAGTTTCCCAATAAAAGTTCTTGTAGTGCATATAGAAACCAAAAAAATATGTAGGGAAATTTAATCATTAAATGGCAAGAATTCACAAGTTCAGCATTCAAGATACATAAAAGGGGAGAATCAGAAACAAATCTTCAACTCTTAACCCAAACAAACTACAAGAAATACAAATAGAGAACCAAGAGTAAAAAAGTGTGGTAGAATGGTGGCAAGAACCCAAGGAACATCATGTAGAACATAAGCGAGGCCGACTTGATAGAACCAACCTCAACCAGTGGAAGGCTAAATGTTAGGGAGTTAGACCTACCATACTCCTCATTCATGACAATGTATCCCTACCACCCAATAACAAAACCTCCTAACCTTGTTCTATTTTTGCATATAATAAGTGATATGGTGCAAGATGATGCAGACCTGACTTCTAACACTATCCTCTTTGGAATAAAACCCAACTATTTAAATGAGACAACGTTTCACCAAAGAAACAAAAAAATTACCGAGATAGGTATCTATGTTGTAGATAAATCTACTAATAAATTTTAGACCTCCTCTCTCCCCAAACACCTAGTTCTCATTGTCCACCCTTGTTATGAAATTTTTGTTGCATGTGTTAAACACTATGAACCTTTAATCTAGAACAATAAGGGAAGGGGCAGAGAATAACACTTTTTCCTATGTAATATCTACACACAATATAAGGAAAATGCTAGGGATTCCTCCCGGAACCTTTAATGTGTCTGCAGATAGACTAACATAATATTAGGAATGAGTTCAAGACTGTGCTACATTCTTATAAAAACTAGATATTAGTCCATCTAGTAAGAAACTTAAACAATCTCAGATGGAACTAGCACAATTTAATAGAGACATTAACAAGCAGGTCTATAACATGGTCTAGCATACCTACTAGGGCAAGATGATGACTCAATAGTGGGACCTGAGCACCTAGCAATATTGGAATATTGAAGGGAATACCAAGGGAATACTCCCTAAGCTTTTATTTCACTCTATTTTTAGAGGAATTGATGCATTTGCAATTTGCAAATTTCATGCCAATGAAGAGGTTTAGATACCCTTATCTCTTGATGCACATGATTTTGTATTAGTGTTATCACCTGTATCCACAACTAAAGCCTAAATTATGTCACTTGAATTAGAAGTCTATGACACAATTATAGTGTGGATCCCATACATCCATAGGACCTCTTGTTATTATTAGTTTATTGAATAATTCCTATAGCCAACAATCACCTTGATTACAAGAGAATGTCTCCCGAGGCTTCCAGTGTCTCAAAATAATTTCAAAAGCACCAAGAAGGGTGATTGGTTCTTCACTTTTAATAGTACAACCATTAGGTTGTATGGATTCTCAAGGATAATAAACAAGTTTCCCAAATATGTTATAGCTAGAGTATTTTCCTTGGAGTATTTAAGACAATTGGATATAATTGATATGGCATAAGGAAATAGGAAGGATGGGATTGTATAGTTTTAAAGAAAATAAAAGATACATAAGTGCTCGATAAAAAATTCAGGTAATTACAATTGGATATCATAAATGATCACTGTGACTTTGACCCATAGTATGTATTTACAAGTTTTTGGCAAAAAAAATAAAAATATGGAATACAAAAAGTTTGTGCATGAGCCCCATCCATAGGTGGAAAGCAAGAGAAGCTCAAAAGAGGATGATCAAGAAAAATACTTAGATGATTGGACCAACCATCAGGTTCCCCCCAACAACCCCCACAATAATAGTATCATCAACCAAACATATACCTTATATCAAAAGATTGCAAACTACAATCCTCAATCAATTGATGGGTGGAGAAGGAGGCCGCAGAATATGGGATGGAAAGAGGAAAAGATAGTGGCATGGTGTAAATTTTGGCAAGACATTAGAAATAAAAACATAAAGCCAAGAGGCCATCCACTAGATAAAAAATGGAAAATTGAATATGATAAGGTTCACCTAGAGAGCCCTTCTTTATCCTATTTTAGAGAATATAATCTATTGTTATGGAGGAAGAAATGGAGGCCTAAGTTCAAATGGTCTCAGCTCAAGCTAAAATACAACCATCGAACCAAGTACCAATTATTGAGTAGCCTAGGTAGCTTTAGGATTCTATACTCTACTCATGCAGATATAGGGATAATAAGGAGAACCTTTGAACAGGGAGCATCCAACTATTCTATAACTAAGGTTCAAGGTGCATCTAGGTGTCAAGAAGCAACAGGCCTGGTTGCTCAACTAGAATCATCAACAAGAGCAAATAAGCTACAAGACAATTTAGCTGGTGAAGATGACCCCAAGGATGGGAAAGGGAAGGGGCTATAAAAGGGAGATGAAAAGCCCAAGAAAAGAGGAAGAAAGAAGAAAAATCAAGAATAGGATCAAGAATAGCATCCATAGAAGAAACAACAAGAGCATCCTGACATAGTGGAGGCAAATCCCACTGTAAGTATGCTTTCTTCCCCTCCTAGTTTCAATGTGCCATTTGTGCAATCACTTGAATAAATTTCTCCTCACTTTCCTCAATTCCCACACTATTTGGAGTGCGGATTTGTCCCTACTCAGTCCTTGAACCACCCTAAATAATTTCCCGTGCTCCAACCCTTTGTGTATCAAGCATTGGGATACCTTATGCAATACCCTACCCATACTAGGCAATCTATCTTCACCCTACCCCAATTCTTCTCTACTATAAGTGGGTAACAACCCTCACCTTTTCAAATGACTTGATTACAATATTAGCTCATCCAGGAGCCCCACCACCCTCTCATGCTCCTGTACAACCTGCTATTAGGGAGCATTCAACCTCACTAACCAATTGCTACCTCGCATATTGTTGGATGGTTGTCTACCTCAACCAAACCTATATTCTCACCAAGAGGATTTATCCCCTAGCATGAAATTGCTATAATAACCAATCTTGTAGTTTATGAGCAACAGATGCAACAAATACAATTGGCAATGCAACAAAAGGAACAAAAAAGAAAAATGCAAGAGGATATAATGCCCACCTCCAGAAGAATTAAAAAGAAGTATAACTAGATTGAGGATTCCATTCACTTTACCCATTTTAGTCCTTTCGAGAATTAGCCACAAGGGCTAATGACAATTGTTGACTACCAAATAGAGGTAGTGGGAATTAGCATTAAAGATGCTCAAGTTAAAGACATGGCATAATTTATACAAGAGGGAACTAAGACAATCAATAGTTCATTGATTGCCATTGAAAGAAAGTTAAAAATGAAAAATTGATGAGCTAAAGCAAGTGAAATAAAAATTAAAAGAGGTTGAGGTAAAAATTAAGGCCCTAGAGAACAAAACAATCTTTGTCACGAAGAAAATTAGTGAAGATAAGGAAATAGAAGAAAGTGCTAGAGAGAAACTTGCAAAAGCAGAGAATGACCTAGAAGAGACCAAAGTAGAAGTGTGAGGCCTACATTTTTCATTCTGTTCATGTGACTATTTACCTTACTGTTGCTGATACTTTTATATTTGTGGGACTGTTGATCCCAGATTTTTGAACTATTAAACCTTATTATGTTGGGTGATGTTAGATAGATGTTTGCTTTAAGATAAAACAAATTGGGTGATGTTAGATAGATGTTTATTTTATAGGAAAAGTAATTGGGTGATGTCTGATTAATGTTTACATTGCAGGAAAAACTAATTGGGTGATGTTAGAAAGAAAATTATAATGTGATTTCATTATGTTTATGAGAACTGTGGTATGTTTTAGGAATGCATGTATTAAATTTGCTTTGGCTATGATATTTATATGTGGAATTAACTTTAAAATTGAGTGTGCAGGTATTTCTAACAAAACCACAGATACAGGATATTATTCCACACCTTATGTTGTAATCCCTTGTAAAGCCGATCTGGTTCCACGAGGAACCGAGATCAACTCTGTGTTTGATTTAATATTGTAATGTTGTCTTGCATAAGATTGAATGGGTTAGGTCTACCCTCTTGTAAATTTGAATTATGATTTGTGTTGTAAGAAATGTATTTGAATTTTATTTTTAAATTTTAAATTTTTGAGACCCCTTTCTTGTGTCTTAACTTGACCCTGGGTGTCCTAACTAGGTTAAAATTGACCCTGGGTTATACCCCATGGGTCTAGGGTTCCTTTTGACTTGGATAACCCTTGGTTAAGCTCCGTATGGTCACCTTAACTTCACAATGAAGTTAAGTGACGAATTCAGAGGTATGGGAGGGATAGGATGAGTGGTACCAACACTCAAGCCCATCCCTTTTCCATTCCCAAGGTTAAGGATGACTCCAAGTTCCACCAATTGTAGAGGACTTGACTTCAAGTCTCCTTCACTATTGGTGAGAGTCCCCATGAACTTTTGTGGTCCTTCATGAGAAGGAAGGAAGGAAGGGGAGACATGTGTCACCCTTTCCCTCTTTAACTCCCCTTTTCTCTCCCATGTGCAAGAGAGATGACATGTGGTAAGGGATAAGGAAGACTTTGGGGATGGGTGAGTGACATGTGTCAACACCCATCCCTTGGGACACAATAGTGTTTGAGAGGAAGAGTGAGGAGGTGACAAGTGTCACCTCCCCATTCCTCTAAACTCATGGAATGGGTTATTTTAATCCCACTTGGGATAGGGAGAAGGGTTGTTGAATTTTTGAGGATTTTTTTTGGTTTTATTGGAAATTGTTTTTAGAGAAAAGGATAGAGGGAGTTGGTGACTTAGGTTGGAGGAGATTTTAGAGGAGCTCTACATCAACTACATCCATTAAAGGGCTTTTTAAGGTTGGATTTTAAGGCCTTTCCTTTGTATTTTCTATTTGTTGCATGAAGGATGTGTGAAAATGTTTATTTTTGCTTGTGTTGTAATTTTTGTTATTGTGGGGAATTTTTATTGGGATGTTGACAAAGCTTCTTCCACTTGGGAGAAATGCTCATCAAGTGTGGGGTAGGGGAGGAGTGATCCTCCTCGAGGTCATTGCCTTGTTTTGGGATGTTGAAAGCCTCGAGGGCATTTGAATAATTTTGAGTAAATTTGTCACATGGCTTGAGAGCCAAAATATGAACTCCTTGGAATTTTTTTTGTTAACAAGTTTGGCTTGAGGCCATGAGAATTTTTGTGTTGATATATTTTTGAAGGGTGGCACTCTAGAGTTGTGTGTGTCCACTCTCCTACCCCTTTGTTAAACTCACTGTGGTTGAGTTTGTGTTGTGTAAATAGCCATGGGTGTAATTGTATTTTTTGGGATGTTGTATTGCTTTGTTGTGAAGTGGATTTTGGAATACCCTAGGTGTGTGGATGATCTCCCTAGCTCGAGGGTGACCCTCTTGCGGGTCTATGGTAGGGAGGAGAGCAAGTTGAGTGGTGTTTTCTTCCCTTGTGTGATATGCAGGTTCTTGGAGTTTATTGTGAAGCTTGAAGAAGATTACTTGAAACTTGGAAAATATTTTATTTTCCTTTACTCTTAAGGCTCTATAGAAGAGCTTGGGCTTGTTATTTTCTACATCCTTGTTGATTCCCAAGAGGAGAGATTTCTCCTTCTATTGTTGTAATTTTGGTATTTTTGAGTTATGAGGAAATCCTATTCACTGTAATTATAGTTTTATTTGTAGTGTTTATTACATTTTGTTGCCATTTATGAAATGATTAAGAAAAGAAAATTGTTTTTAAAGGACATTAGAATTGTCTATTTCCTTATACTCCTATTTTGAAAAGTTGTGAATTAGTTGTTGTTATAAATAAGTTTGTTAATATTTATGTCATTACATGACTTGTGAAAATGATAATTTTAATGAGTTGCTTGAAGTTGTAATTTTGTCATTATGAAAATAAATGAACTTTTGTTATAATCATGCATTTGATTTGTTGTGAAGGAATGCAAATAAAATTAATTCTTTTTTCCTTTAAATCAAAAGCTTACTATAGCTAAGTTGAATCATTTGAATTGGAATTTGAAATTAAATTAAGAGAAAATTAGAATTGAATATCCTTGTATAATACTTCTAATTATCATTTTTATGTTGAGTTGCATTTGAAAATATAATTGTAAGAAAACTCATTTTAAATTCATTCAATAATCTGTCCTACAAGTTAATTGATAGGAATTATTTAATATATATATATATATATATATATATATACACACACACACACACATAAATAAATATTCTGTATTTTGCAGTGATATGTGTTACTTATGAAACTGTGAATTTTATCACTGTGAGAAAATTGTGAAGTAGTTATATCTATATTATATATATTGATAAACGAAATTAAAATGGGAAATTAAATAATATTTTCGCAGTTTTTTTATATGAAATTACAGTCTTTGAGAAGAAGGAATGGTGGTTGGGGAGGGGGTTTGAACCCTCCCCACCACTGCCGCCGCCGAAGTATTTGGGTGTGGGGAGGGGGCAAAGCCCCCACCCACACCCCACGTCATGGGATGTGGGTGGGGGCTCTGCCCCCTCCCTAGACCCCCGCTATCTCTACTACCCCTCGCAGTCCCAATGAAACTGCGGACCCCAGACTCTCCACGTCCCCACCACCGCAGACCTCCATCTCCATACACTCTTCCTGCGAACCACCACAACCCTCGTTAACTCCCCTGAGACCTGCGAACTCCACCTCCGCCCGTCCACCACTGTGGCTTCCCCCACAGTCCGCGGCCCGTGCACCTCTGTGCCTCCAAACACCCGTAGAGCTGACCTCTACCCTAAGTGCCGCCGCCACCGCCATCCATTGGACCCCTGCACAACCAATACAAACACACAAAAAAATTAGGGTTTCTCCAATGGCATTCAAAAGAAAAGCATGAATGGAAATATAACAATTTTCAATGTTATATAATGAATAAACATAAAATATAAGATTAAAATAAATGGTTTATATATATATATATATATATTAATGGTTTGCTAGGAATTTTGTAATTTAATAAATAAATAACATTATATATATATAGGTATATATATATATATATATATATATTATCTATGGGTAATTTTGTAAAAAGAATAAATAAAATAGGGCTTATATTTAGACAATAATATATATATTTATAATAATCCAACTGTAGGAAAATGTATTTCGGAAGTTAAACAATTATCACAAATAAAATACCAAGAAAACGGAAAGAAAAATATACCTAAAATTATAAATGCAAATAAGCATATATATATATTATATATGCTTATTTGCATTTATATAGATATGCATATCTTTATATATGCAATTAAGCCATCATATGCATTCCATATGCGACCACTATGAACTCGGACTGTAGATGGAGTAAATGTCTAATTGAGAAAAAAGAGAGAGAAAGAGAAAGAAAAGTTAACCTTGAAAAACAAAGAGGAGAAAATGCGAGGCATTTCTGAAATGGGCTAAGAGAACTAAGTAAGTTTGACCTACTGTTAATCCTGATTAGGGACAAGTTAATTATCAAAATTAATTCAAACGTTGAATTAAACCAGAGCATAAACCTAGGATACTATGTCAAGCGAAGTTAGTAAACTCTGTTAAGTGATCAGGTCTACCAAGAAATTAGGAATAATGTAAAGGATGTAGTGATAACTCTGATTGATAGAGAACGTGAAGAAAAGTAGGATAAAGATAAAGAAACCTTACAAAACAGGAAAGAGAATGTGATAGAAATACAATCAAAATTAAATTTTAGAGAAACGGAAGAGAGGGCAAATGAACAGGCTTTGTTGAAAATGCTAAGTTTAGAAGGAGGAGAAATTAATCTTAAATTTCAGAAAATGGGAAAGAGAACAGATGATCGGGCTTTGTTGAAAAAATGATCCATTAATGAGATCAACTGTAAATTCATTATAATTAGGGAGTCGTAGGAAATTTGTTAACCCTATCAGGAAACCCCGTGTTAAGAGTAGTGTTAGTATAATAAATCCCCCTCATGCCCGTGAGGTGTTATGCTACCAGATTTTTCTAGAATCTAGGGTTTAGGAGTTTAGTAAGTTCAACCCTGGTAGCAACATCAACCACGTCGTGAAGACCCCCTTGTTGGCCTTCTTGCGTTTGGGTGTGCGCACATGTGCGTATTACCCCACTAACAACTGTATTGTTTACGCCTTAAGCGTACGCCACTGAGCACGCTTATGCGTGCGAGGGGGTTTCTAGGAAAGCATGGGAAAATTTTTGATATTTCGTGTCATGACCACATGACACATGTGGACATGACACGTGTGATGCATGTTGTGACCGCATGGGAAATGTGGACATGACAAGAAGCCACTAGTATGAGAAGTTAGATAAGCCAAGAACTAACAAAAAAGGAGGAACTATTTAAACAACTAGAGAAAAAATAGGTAGATCTACTCTAAGAGACAATAGAGAGGTGTGTGCATAGTAGAAATAGATGGTATGAGGTAGTGACTAGAAGAACAAGAGTACTACTTGGAGAGATATAGAAACCAACTAGAAACACATGACCAAAGGATTAAGGGATTAACTAATCATGAGGTAGACCTAGAAGTTACGCTACAAGCATCAAAATAGGAGGTTCAGGCTCTGAATGCCTACATCAGTGAGATAGAAGGATCACATGATATCAAGAGGTGGTTAAATCCCTAAGGGAGATATTTTGACAATCTATATAGCTAAGTATGATATCACTATTTCCAACCTTCCAGTACATTGAAGCAACCACTACATTGAGTAACAAGGTACACAAGGAAATATAAGATAGAGAAATAGTTTTTACCCTAGTCAAAGAAAGGGCTTTGGCATATCGCAATATGTAGTGCAAGGCACCCAACTCTAGGTTGGTAGTAGTTGGAATCTAGGATAGAAGGGAAGTGGCTTGGATGCTTAATGATGTATTGGATACAAAGAATGCTATCAAACTTTACAGAGAGCAATTTGATATCATGGTCAAAAGAACTTAATAAATGAGGCAAAAGATAAATGCACTAACCTAGAAGGGAATACCTTACCCCTAGAATGACAACCAGGAACTCATGAACCTCAATGAATATAGAGAGCAACTAAAATGGAAGGTAAATGATGGTTTTGACGTTCTTGTGACAATATCTTTAGAGGATGGGTGGGAAATGGTTAAAATGGGTGGATATAGAAGGAATGACAAAGCTTAATGCAAATCAATTGTGAAGGGTTTCATACTAGCGAACTCTAGAATTGGAAAGGAGTCTCAAGTTGATAAGGTGAATTGATACTCTAACAATGGAGGCACTTGAGAATTTATTTTCTTCCTTCAAAAGTTATGAACAATTTTAAGAACTTATGTTTGATAATTTTGTTATAATTTTAAGAACAATTCTTGAATGCAAGGTTATCTTGTCATTTTGAGCACTCAAACATTCCAACTCTCTCCAACTTTATCTTTGGACACATCCATCAAGTTACTTAGTGAATCGATTGAAATGTGGAATGATGATCTAATGGAGTGAGGTTAAGAGCGAGAATGGGAGTGAGAATGGGATAGAGGAGTGAAGCAGAGGAATGCTAAATCTTCATGGGTGGACCAAGTAGACAAACATTATCAAGATTGGGAGTGAGATTGGATTTTAGGAGTAGAGGAGAGATTTGGTAAATCTTTGAGGGTAGATCAAATAGAGAAGTACTATAAGGATTGGGTTTAAGGGGTAGATCAGAGAAATGGTAAATCCTTGTGGGCAGTTTAGGCAAAAAAATATTTTCAAGATGAGATGGTCTCTGCTAAATATTGGTTTGGAAGAAGTCACCATTATAATCGGTGGTGGGATAAAAAAGGGAAAAATAATGGAGAAGCCTCTAGGGTATTTAGGCTGAATCATAAATGGCCCTTGGACCTGATGCACATTTTAGGGATTCAAAATTTGAGAGGAATTGGAAAAGCAAAGGTAAAGATCTTGAATGGGAAACATCCAAGGGAACTAGATTTGAGAAGGGATACACAAGGAATGGAAAATAAGATAGAGTGGAAAGTTGGATGAAATATTTGAATGAGCTTAGAAAGGGAGAGCAAGAAAAGAGCTGGGGGATCCATTGACTGCTGACAAAAGAATCTGTTTGGAAAAATAATCTAGTAATTTATTCTATTACTAATAAGAATATTTTCATAGAAAAATACATTTTTTTTCTGGAAGATTTTAGAAAAATTTCTATAGGAACAAAGACTATTTTAAGAAGGAAAACTATGGTAAAAGTAATCAAATCTAGAATGGGAGGTTCGGGAAAAATTTAGATCTTCAAAACTCTAGGATTTATTTTCATTTGAAATTTTTTCAAGATAGGGTGTTAGAAAACGAGTCTTCAAATCTAATGAACAAAGATCATGAAACTCATAAATTGAACCAAGCCCAAACATTGATATGTTGATTGTGCCTATTATGAAGAGAATTTAAGATTTTAAAGTAAGGTGATTATAGCAAAATTCTAGAACTCCCGCCTTGTTAGATCAGTAACAAACACTTGGATTAGAGAAAATTGGGATGAAGTGGAGGAAATATGTTTTTTGGCAAAAGGTTTTTTTATTGTGGTCTTCACGAATGAAAAATCTAAATATTTGGTCATGAAATTAGGGGCTTGGTTCTTAAATGGAACATGGATATACATTAATCACTGGAGACCTAATTTTGATCCTCAAACATAGCACATTAATCTAATACCAACTTGGATCAGATCAGTCAATTTACCTAAAGAATATTGGGATTCAATAGCTTTAGGAAAAATTAGGAATACTCTGGGAGTTTTGTTACAAATTGACAATGAGTTTGAGAAGGAAGGTTTGGGGATTTTTATTAGAATGTGCATTCTCATTGATGTTTGCAAGGAGATTCCACAATTTGTTAATCTCATTTCAGAGGAAGGAGTTTGGCATCGATAATTATATGTAGAAAGTCTAGAGTGCTTTTGTATAAGATGCAGAAATTATGGACATGCCAGTAAGGTTTTTCCCTGAAATCCAGTATGTAGAAAGTCTAGAGTGATTTTGTGGAAGATGTAGAAATTATGGACATGCCAGTAAGGTTTGTCCCTGAAATCCAGATCCAAAAGAGTTTAGTACAGAGGAATGTGATAAAAACCTGAAAGCGAATATTATTGAAGAGCCTATTTTTCTAAACACTCATGAAGTGGTTAGGAATTTAAATTTGGAATAGGATAAGAGTGATTCAGACATGAATAATTTATAGATACTTAGACAAATGTAGTAGAAGTGCAAAAAACCTCAATTGAAGGTCTTTTGGAACAAGAAATTCCAAAGGCAGATAATTGGGTTGTTGAAAACACACAAGTCATTGTGATGAATTGGGAAATGAAGTTAATCAAAAATTGGTTTTGAAGGACTCTGATAGTCTAAATCTCATAAGGAAGTTATTTCAAGATGCTCAAGAGGTTATAGACCCTAAAAACAGAGGGACTGAGGTTGACCAAGGAGGGAATTAGGATGACCAAACTAGCCAACATGAGAATGAGGATATAAATGCCAGGATAAATTTGTCATTTCAAGATCTCACAAATGTAGTTCAATTTGAAGTTGCTCTTAATACAAAAGATTTCTTGAAGAAAGTGGGAGGGGATCTCATTGAAGAAATAAAAGATGAGGTGCTATCTAAAGATTTTAAAATGGATAGTGATGACAACTTCACTATTTCTCAATCTTAAGTGGTTAGAAAATTTGAAACATCTTTTGAAAAAAACAAAAGAAAAGAGGTAGAAAGTCAAAACATGCTAGAACATAGGAATAAATTGATGCAGATACTTAGTTTACTCTTGATTGAAATCTAAGATCCTCTTCAAGGAGAGTAGGAGGCTCTCCTTGCAAACAATGAAGATCTTAACCTAGAATGTTAGGGGCTTAAATGCCCCTAACAAAAGGCACTTATTTAAGCATCATCTAGATGTCTAATGCTGATATTCTTTTGTTACAAGAAACAAAATTGAGGAAGGATAATGCAATGAATATTTTTGAATCATGGTCTAAATGACAATTTTCTTTTGTGGGAGCGTTGGGCTTAGTAGGGGGTATGACTATTCTATGGAAGTCAAGGCATATATCAATGGATTTGATATCTTCATGTTCAAACTAGATGTTAGCAAAAGTGTTTAATATGGACTCAAAATCTCAATTTTGGATCTTTAATATATATGGTCCTTCTCTAGTTCAAAAAAAGATTTTATGGGACCAGATTTCAAGACTTCTTACTCTGCTTAGTAAAGAGTTAGTGATCTTGGGGGGAGATTTTAATGCTATCTATGGATTAGATGAAAAAGTAGGAGGTCAGGGTCAAATTTCAAAATCATAATAAGATTATGGAATTCATAGATAAAAATGAACTTGTTGACATCAAAAGTATCAATGTAGTTTTTACTTGAACAAATAGGAGATTGAACTTCTCACATATAGTAGAGAGAATAGATAGGTTTCTTTTATCTTCTAAATGGCTACAAAATAATACATGAATTTATAATGCCATCTTACCTTATTATGGATCATATCATTATCCTCTTCTACTATCAATTTTTGAAGATAGATCCATGGAGAAATGTCCTTTTAAATTTGAAATTATGTGGTTTCATGATTCAAATTTTCTAAATTTTTTGGAGGAATGGTGGAATTCTACTCCTATATTAGAGGGTTCAAGAATGTATCAACTTTGTATCAAGTTGAGTTTTATTAAAGCCAAGATTAGATCTTGGAATAAGGAGTCATTTAAAAATATTTTTGAGGTAGAGCATAGAAGAGGTTCATGAATGGGAATAAAATTTTTAGACAATGTTCCACCAATTACTCATTCCTTGTTTGCAGATGATACATGACTGTTTGGTGTTTCAAACTTGAAGGAGGCTACTTCGGTAAGTTCAGTTTTGGAAAAGTACTATCAAGTTTTAGGGCAAGATATGAACAAAGAGAAATCAAAAGTGTTTTTCTTTAATACCCCTACTATTATTGTAAACAAAATCATGAATCTGCTAGGGTTTAAAAAGGAAACTCTTCCCTGCACATATCTTGGAATCCCTCTTTTTTCAGAAAAAAGTAAATATGTTTTTGGGATAAGATGTCTTAATCAAATTTGAAGTTAGGTTCTTGCAAAAGTAAATGGCCTTCACTAAAAAGAAGAATTCTACTCATTAAATTAATTCTTTTAGCTATACCTACATATATGATGTCTCATTTACTTATGTTGTCAAAGGTAATTTTAGGGGTTACTAAGATTATGGAGCTTTTGTTTGGAATGGTAAAGGTGAAAAGCATAAAATAGCCCTTCTAGCTTGGGAAAAGGTTTGTAAACCTAAACACTTGGGAGGTATAGGGGTTAGAGACCTAGTAATTCAAAATTATGCTTTGGGAGAAAAGTTAGCATGGAAAATGTATTCATCTCCTGACTACAAGTGGTGCAAAATAATGTAGAGTAAGTATTTGGATACTAATGACAATACTCACATTTTTACAATTATGAATCCTCCACAAGGTTCTTGTATGTGGAATTTTATTTCAAAATGCAGAGGAATCATCACCTCAAAGGTTTTACTTTTGTTAAAGAAGGGATCAAATCACTTAAAGGAATTTAATGTCTCACTTCCATTTGTAAGCAACTTTCCAGAACCAAATCAACTTTAATTATATGTAATTTGTTTTCAAAGATGAACTTTATTAAACGATGAAGGGTAGACATAACTGCCCCCATGGCATGAATCCATGGTCTACCAAGAAGAAGATTTTATGAAAGAGAAATAGGCATGACATGGATAAGGGTAGGCAGTGTCATAGGTCCAACCTTAATATTTGAGGTGATTGTACCAAGTGATGTCCCACCAACATTATCAAAGCAACAAATGTTGAGTTTATGTGGTTGAATTAAAGATGTATTAACATTGAGTTTATTTAACAAGTCTATATCACACACATTAAGACCTAATCCACCATCAATCATAGTGTACCTTACCCTCATGCTACCAATCATGTTGAATATCATAAGAGGCCTTTTTTTGGTTTTGAACTTCTATGGGAGGTAATTCATGTTGTTGAAATGATATATCTGATGTTGTTACATGCATACAACTAAACAAAGATGCTACATCATTCAGTCTAATTGAAGGTGGAACAACTACCTTTTGTAGAGCATCATGGAGCATTCCTTGGTATGTTGGAAATGTTTGTATTAAATCCCATAGAGAGATCTTAGCCAAAGTAGCACAGAGTTGCTTGACAAGATCATATTATTTACCAATATGTGGAGGAAGACGAGGTGCTTGAGGTAGGATAGGTTGAGAAGGTGGAAGAGAGATGGGCACACCTAGTGCATGCTTTCTTTTATTGTGGGAGTTGTATGTGTGAGCAATCGTGTGATGCTATGACACATTTTGAACACCTTGATTCTTTTGAGTAATTTGTTTTACATAATTGAGATAGTAACTAGGGGTCGAGGTGGTGATGGATCACCTTGAACCGTAATCACCAGTTTGAAGTGATGAGGCATATTAGGTGCCTCATGCACAATGATTTTAGGAACATTAGTACACTTATTCACTATCCCCTTAGTGGGCAGAATAAGTCTATTAATGATGATTGAATTGACATTGTTTTCCTTTTGAGTAAGCTCAACATCCATCCCCAAGGGATTTAATGTGAGAGACCACTCCTCATCCACTAATGCTTCATCTTTTGAAGGGAGAGCATTGGAATGAAGGGAGGGTCAAGTATTGTTGATGATTGTATCCTTAGTGATGTTCAAGTGACTTGAACATGAAACCAAAGGAGAAATACCTGAAAGGAAGCAAGGTACGTGGAAACACTTCCTACACCAATCTAATAAGGGGAGATGTATGCAAATTCTTTTTAATCCTTACAATTGCAGCAAAGTTAAACATATAATAGAGATATTACAACAACAAACACAACACAAGAATGTAGATAGAGAGAGAGACAAGATATATCGTGGGGAAATTAAAAAATATGTAAAGGATTACAATACACTTGCAATGCAATTTCTTCCAAGAGTCTTCAAATGTCATTTTTGGAGTAATTCCAATAGCATAACAGTACCTGTACATAAACTATATAACTACAACTCCAAAACTATGCAATATATAGAGATACAAGGCAATATTGAGAAGCCTTTAGAGATAGGCGTCCATCTTGACCACATGGCCATTTACACACTCAAAGGACACTTGTCCAACACATTTTCACCTCTCTTACATCTGTCATAACATGGCAGATTTGACTTCCCAAGCATAGAGTACTCCATGCTAAAAATAGGCAATGACAGATGCTCTTACGTATCTTACAGCTATCATACAAATCTACAACATGATAACACTTAATGTTGTAAGAGAATCCATCATACATGACTAAAAATAGCATATTCCTCTTACAACATGTCATAGCCCAACTTGGGAGCCCAAAGATGCCTTTCTCTCATGCAAAGATACTCTCTGACACTTGTCTCCACTTGTCATAGGAATCTCTATACTTGGCTCTTACGCGTCATAGATTCTGTCATATGGAATATCCTCTTCCACATACCACAAGATGTCAACACATGGCATATTAGTGGCACATCAAATGGGATGCCCAAATACATGTGAGTTTGACTTGACCATCCAAGTCATGTTCCAAGTAGGATGACATGTCACAATGCCACCTCAACTAAGTGACCAAACTGAATGTGCAAGTAAATACAAAATTAGGCAATAAATAAATACACAATTAAATAAACAATGCTAGGAATTTATAAAGGTTGAGACACCTTAATTCCCAACATTCTCCCACTTGTTGAACACCTTACAAGAGCCAAAAGAATGACAAGATTTAACTGCTAGGGGCCAAGAGGCCCATAGACTCTGAACACCATCTGAACTTCTCTGTGCCCACTAGTTTTGTCAATGCATTTGCAACATTATTCAAAATGTCTACCTTCTCCAATATCACCTTCCCATCTTCTACCATATCTTGAACATAATGAAACTGAACATCAATATGCTTTGTTTTGGCATGGAAAGTAGGATTCTTTGCTAGGCAAATCGCACTCAGACTGTCACAACATATAGTAATCTGTCTTGCATCAACACCAATATCTGAACACAACCTCTTAAGCCAAATGGATTCCTTACAAGAATGAGTTACTACCATGTACTCTACTTCTATAATGGACAAAGCAACCACAGGTTGTTGCTTACTCATCCAACTAATAGCACCGCCAAACATGGTAAACACATAAGCACTGGTGGATCTCCTGTTGTCAATGTCACCTGCCCAATCAAAATCCACAATTCCATGAATACTCAGAATGCAGAGGTCCTATAGGATAACCATGATAACATAGGGAATACTCAAAAGTACCGCTCAAATATCTAAACACTCTCTTCACTGCATCCTAATGTACCTGTCCATGATTAGCCATAAACTGACTAAGGACTCCCATTGCTTGGGCAATGTCTAGTTTTGTACAGACCATAGCATACATCAAATTGCCAACCGCACTAGCATAAGGCAGTCTACTCATATCCTCCATCTCAGAAGGAGACTTTGGACAATCATGAACATATAACTTTGTCCCCAATGAAACAGGAACACACAATGGTTTGCAATCTGCCATGTTGAATATTTCCAACACGGTCTTCACATACGTACTTTAGCTTAACCAAAGTTTTCTATTTGCTTTGTCTCTTCTGATCTCCATCCCCAAAATGTACCTGGCTGCCCCTAAGTTTTTCATCTCAAACTGTGCTGACAACTGAGACTTCAAATTAGAAATCATATTCTTACCATTCCCAATCAGCAACATATCATCAACATACAATGCAATAATGAGAATGCGATAATGTCAAACTTGTAATGTACACAATGATCTGATTTCGATCTTAGAAATCCAATGGACAACACAAAGGCATCAAACTTCAAGTACCACATCCTAGGAGATTGCTTCAAACCATACAAAGACTTCTTTAACTTACAAACCAAATTTTCTTTACCTTTCACCACGTAGTGCTCAGGCTGTGACATATAAATTTCTTCCTCCAAGTCACCATGAAGGAAAGCTATCTTCACATCCATTTGTTCCACTTCTAAGTCATAAGTTGCTGCAAGAGATAATAGGAACCTAATAGATGTCATATTTTCAAAGGGAGAGAAAATCTCACCATAATCAATTCCCTCCACTTGTGAATACCCCTTCACAACCAATCTGGCCTTATATTTCTCAACACTACCATTTGCACCAAATTTCTTCTTGAACACCCATTTACATCCAACAGGTTTCTGTCCATTAGGCAAAGGCACCAAGTCCCAAGTTTTATTCTTTTCCAAAGAAGCCATCTCATCTTCCATGGCCTCCTTCTGGGAACCTGCATCTTTCATGTCCATAGCCTCTTTCACAATTCTAGGCTCATTAGTGTTAGAAATCAAGGAAAAAGAACAACTAGAATCAAGCAATGAATACCCAAACCTGTTAGGTTGCTTCTTGTTTCATGTAGACCTCCTCAAAGGTTGAGGTTGAGGTTCTTCTTCTTCTAAACTTTTAGAGCTGCTAGAGCTCTCCTCATCATCAAGTCCAACAGGGTATTTCAGTTCGGTCTTCTCAGGGGTAGTAGGAAACTGAACCGCATCCTCTTTCTTTTCTTTTTCTTCTAGCTGTAAAACAATAGGAGAATGTGTTACCTCTCTGAAGATAACACTTTTGCTATACAAGACTTTTTCAGCCAGAGGATCCCAAAGCTTGTACCCTTTCACACCGACACCATAGCCAATGAAGATACACTTAACTGCCTTGTTCCCCAATTTTGACCTCTTCTCCTTAGGCACATGTGCATATGCCTCACAACCAAAAACATGAAGATGTCTCCATGAAGGCTTCTTACCAGACCACACCTCCATGGGTGTCTTATCAACAAGCACTGAAGTAGGAAATCTATTAACCGCGTAGCAAGTAGTGGCTACAGCTTTAACCCAAACCTTTTGTTCGAGGCTAGCACCACTAAGCATACTCTGAGTCCTCTCCATTAATGTTCTGTTCATCATCTCTGCAACTCCATTTTGCTGTGGGGTGTAAGGAGTTGTCTTATGTCTTTCAATCCCATGTTCTTTACAAAACTTGTCGAACTCTGCCGAACAAAACTCACCACCGTTATCAGTTCTCAAACACTTAATCTTTTTACTAGTCTAATTCTCAACAAAAGCTTTAAACTCTTTGAACTGACTAAAGACTTCAGATTTGCTTCTGAGAAAATAAATCCATGTCCTTCTACTGTAATCATCTATGAATGATACAAAATATAAAGATTTAGAAATAGAAGCAACATTCACAGGACCAAACACATCAGAATGAATTAGATCCAACACGCTAGAAGAATTATGAGAACTTGAGTAAAACTAAACATGGTTTTGCTTTCCATATATACAATGTTCTCAAAAGTCAAACTCAAGATTACAATCATTTAACCCCTTGATGATGTTTTTATTTTTCAGGGCTCTAAGACCCTTCTCACCAATGTGACCAAGCCTCTCATGCCACAACATTGTCTTCTCAGTAGGAAGTTTCATTTCCAAAGCATGAGCACCCTTAGGTACCCAAAATGCACTACCATCAGAAGTTGAAGCAACACATTTCTTCGCTGCTGGTTCCAATGGTGAGGATGAAGTGACTGAAGCTCTTCTCTTTGAATAAGAAGGACTATTGCACCAAGTAGTGCATGCATCCAGCTGAAATAGAGTACCTCTTTGAGTACCCTTAGCAAGCACCATAGATCCTCTTGTCATCTTGAATCCTCCATTCGAGAAGACAACTTGCACATCTGCATCATTAAATTTACTTATAGAGAGCAAGTTTCGTGCTAAACCGGGGATGTGCATAACCCCATTGATCCCGTTCACTCATCCATCAAGGAATCAAATCAAGACTCTTCCACAACCAACTATTTTTAGGTGAGAGTCATCACCCAAGTACACCTTCCCACCATCAAACTCTTCATACTTTGTGAACCAACCTCGATGTGAGGTCATGTGGAAGGAAGCACCAGAGTCAATCAACCACACATCATCTGATGCATGGGTGGCTAATGTAGCAATAAAAGCATCACCATCATCATGAGATTTGTCAGATTCTGAATCAGAGGTGTTTTTCTTCTTTTTCTTCTTCTCCTCCTTGCACTCCTTTCAGAAGTGTCTAGTTTTTCCACAGTTCCAACACAGTGCCTTGGACTTTCTGGGAGATTTGGATCTGCCATGGGATTTGGATTTACCCTTTTCATCTTTCTTATCCTTCTTTTTCCCTTTCTCCTTGGGTCTACCATGAACCACAAGAGCCTCCTTAGCCAACTCAGAAGACTTTCTCCACATTTCTTTAGATAATAGTGAAGACACCACTTCATCCATCTTGAAGGTGGTTGTAGTGCTCCCAATGGCCATGACAAGGTGGTCCCACAAATCTAGCAAAGAACAAAGCAAGGTCATACAATGATCCTCCTCCTCCATCTTCACACTAACAGATGTCAACTGTGTAACTAGCATGTTAAAAGCATTCAGGTGATCTGCAACCGATCCTCCATCTTCCATCCTCAGAGAATATAGGAATTGTTGGTCGTTTTAAATTCCCAACCTGATTCTTGCAGAAAATCTATAAAATAGCCACTTATTAATGATCAATCTATCTTGAGGGATTGGCCAACAAACATGAGATCAGGGAGAGAAGACTTTCTCAGTCCCCCTTTTCTACCTCTACACTTTAGGCTCTGTGAAACCAAGGAGGGTGTTCCTATGTAGATGGATTGATTTCTAATTCTCTGGCTATCTCTCCTTAACTAACTGATGCCTTCTTCGCTTAGCGATAACAACATTCTACTCAAAAGGGATGAGGTTTTTCAGAGATATTAGATTGTCATCTTTGTTTATATCACAGATATGTTCCTTATAAGATACTTGAAAGAATGTGTGATAAAGTGAGGATTGGCTAGATTCTTTAAGCTTCTATCTTATTCTTTGCAGAGGAACATGCAAGATAACTTAATCAAAATAAATATCCTAAAAGCCTATTGTTGGAAAGGAAAATATTTGGATTGAAATGAGGATAACTAGAGGGGTGTAAGTTCAATATAGTATCCATGAAATAGATCAGTGCCAATCCAAGGGCCAAGGAGTCAAAAAGGTAAAATGATAAAACTTAAACAGACAGTGATGCAAGAAACTTTAGTTTATTGTAAAGGTACAACAATGCCATACATTGAAAAATACTTTTACTAGCTTTGAAATCAACCATACTTAGTTATCCTTATATACTCGAATCACACATGATATTTTCTAATAGCAATTTTTATATTACTCCTTGAGTAAAAGCCATGAGAGAAATATGCCAGCACAGGAAAGACCATGTCGATGAATAAAGATGATTCTTCAACCAAATATATATTCATAATGTGAAACTGCAGACATGGAGTTGGAGACAGTGTATTCCAAAACTCAACAAAATCAATAAAATAAACTGCTTAGTAACTTGCATTATAGCTTTCAATGATTTTATCAAGAAACCAAAAGAGACTCAAATTGGAAACTTGAAAATAGATGACTAATTCTATTGTAGAAGACAAACTTATTTACAACTCCTCCCTGACTAGATTGATCCCTATTTTAGACTAAAGCTGGAAATATGACCTCGAACCAATATCTTTTTCTAACCCTTGAATCCCCTTTTATAGAAATAAGGGGGCAACAAGCTTTAGGCCTTAAGACAAAAGAAGTTACAATTGTTTTGTAACCAACAAATGCAGCTGAAGAGGCTGGTGCAACCACTTCATGATTGTGTGCTCAGTGTCCATGTTGGCGGGAAAAGGAGCCGAGCCTTTGATGATGGATGCATTGTTGGAGGCTGTTAAAGCTAGGCACTCCTCAAACGCCATCAAGGTGCTAAATGAGAGATTTAATTGCTCTGCCTTTTCAAACCTCACACCATGGAATGAGAAAATGTGTAAGGAACAATATTGAAAGGAAGTTTAGAATAACATAATCTCCTTCACTATTTCCAGGTTCCATTGCACAGGTGAGATTTTTCCCTCCAAGTCTCAAAGTTTCATGCAACTTCAACCGAGCAGAAACTTGGGGAATCCACACTTGGCTTGCCTTTGAAGTACTAGGAACTAAGCCAAGAGAACAACAACAACAACAATAATTCTTCTCCCACTCCATATTTGTTTCATCCTGGGGGACAAACTCCTTACACCTAGAGTTAATGCTCTGTTAGAAAAATTAGATGTAAGGGAAGGGTAGAGGAAACTGAGAAGATTTTCTACTTCAGAAGGGAATCTGTGAACTGACAGAAATAAGGAACTATTGGAGTAGGAAGAATACCCCTCAGAACCCTTTGTTAGATGAGATAAGAGACCAGAGAATAAATCACAAAGTTGTGAAGGATACTGCTACTGATCTCAAATTTTCCCTGCACCACCTATCCCATAAGACATAATTCCAAGTCTTTCTAATTCTGTAAGGACAGATTGAGAGCCATGAGAACAAGGAAGAATATCCTAAAGAATAGGGGAGCAGATAGAACACGTAGGAGCAAAGGAAAGCCATACTGTCAAAATAACTTCAGATAGTATGAACTATAACAATAGAACTTGCCTATTTATAGAAATTCAAGGATGTAAGCATACATCTGCCCATCTGTGGTGTATTAATTTCCAGTCATTTTAGTATATTTCTACCATAAATGGAAACCTATAAGAGATTGCCATAATTGAACATAAAGATAAAGCTTCATAATTTTGCATAACTTGAAAACATCACTTCTTGTATTGAATTTTGCCAGATCATGTGTCTTGGTTCTCCCAATTGAGCCCTATCATCACATCAAATTTCATCACATAGTGGATGAAAAGTCATTTCCTGTGAGGGCACAGATTTCTAAAGGTCGAGCTTGCATAAGCTGTCATTCTGTTACTAAATTCCTTAGAAGTGGTGGTGATGAAGACCCCACACACGCTTGAGCATTTAATGCTTTGATATGCAACTAAGTCATGTTTAGCGCCAATGAATCCTTCTAACATGACTTTGAATTTAGGCCATTGATCTTGATTCTTCCTGGCACATACTGACGATGCCAATTTGACCCCTTTTCCAGGTTAAATCACACTGTTTACTTCATTCAATAGTATTGTGCCACCTAGGTTTTCTCCTTTTAGCTGTTCTCCCAAGGAGAAGTCCCCTCCGTAATGTAGTTAAGACGACACTTGCTATTCCATGTATAAAGGATGTGATCAGAGATATGATCCTGGCAGAATGGTGGATAGCTATCAGAGCACTGTGCCTTAGGCATAGCATCCTTTGAAACGGTCCCACTTGATGCCACGTCTGAGATATGTATTTAATATAAGAGTCCCATCACCATGAGGAAGCCACGTGTCTCAATTTCATGATTCTACGGTCACTCAAAAAACTTCTTGATGGAGTATAGTGGAATGGAAGAATTTAGACATAAACTGATATGTAGCACCTGTGACCCACCTTCATGCCAACTGGGATCGTCCTCAGCCAGCTGTCACCTTTTCCACTTTTCTGCCAAGGCTAGTTTCCTTTGCAATTCATTATGGGAAAAATGGCAAAAATGAATCCACATGTGCCACCTACACAAAACTAATTAGTAAGACTAGTTTTAGGCATGCCTATAATCTTTTGCCAACTAGATGAAGGATGACCAATTGGGCAAATTTTATTTTAAATATCAAGCTTTTCCTTGGTGTGGGCTATAAACGGTATTTGTTTGGTGAGGAGCTGGTGAAAAACGTTAAGGGATGACATGGAAAGGGTACTTAAAAGGATAGTGACGAGAACATGCAGTCACCAAAGAATTAGACTCGAGTGCAACCATTGACTTGATACTATAGGGGTTTAGGGTTTTTGGGCAAAGTTGGGCTACTTAAAACATTTTTAGTAGAAGAACCCTAATCATGGAAATCTTGTAACCAAATCTTTGCAAAGCTAGGGATAAAACCATGGAAAATTTTCATAGTTCCATTAGGAATAACTTGTTTACTAGGGATTTAGCCTGATAAACATCACCAAGTTTCTTCCATAGCTCCTTCGCAGTCTTCTCCTCATGAACATTCAATAGGACAGAATCAGCTAAACAGAGTCTCACAAGACCCTTAGCTTTACGATCTTTGAGATCCCAATCTACTTGTGCCATTGCCGTTGGTTTTGTACCAGAAATTATTTCCCATAGGTCTCTATCAACAAGCATATCTTCTATTTTGAGTTTCCACAACTCAAAATTGTGGCCATTAAACTTTTCCAGGTCTATTCTTCCAGATGTGCCTACCATCTCCTTCCTGCAACAAAATTGTAGAATACTCTGCATAGATTCCCACTCAATCAAAGATCAGTACAAAAAACCCCTACCCAACAACTAGGATCAAAGGTGATCAAGCTCTGATACCAACTAAAAGGAAGTAAGGTACGTGAAAACACTTCCTACACCGATCTAATAAGGGGAGATGTATGCAAATTATTTTTAATCCTTACAATTGCAGCAATGTTAAACATATAACAGAGATATTACAGCAGCAAACACAACACACGAATGTAGACAGATAGAGAGACACAAGATATATCGTGGGGAAAACCTTTTCAGGTGAAAAACCCCACACTCTAAAACCTGCACAATGTATTAACAAATTTGTAAAGGATTACAATACACTTGCAATGCAAGTTCTTCCAAGAGTCTTCAAATGTCATTTCCAGAGTAATTCTGGTAGAATAATAGTACATTTACATAAACTATATAACTACAACTCCAAAAAAATGCAATATATAGAGATACAAGGCAATATTGAGAAGCCTCTAGAGATAGGCATCCATCTTGACCACATGGCCATTTACACACTCAAAGGACACTTGTCCAACACATTTTCACCTCTCTTACATCTGTCATAACATGGCAGATTTGACATCCCAAGGATAGAGTCCTCCATGCTAAAAATAGGCAATGACAGATGCTCTTACGCATCTTACAACTATCATAAAAATTTGCAACATGGCAACACTTAATGTTGTAAGAGAATCGATCATACATGACTAAAAATATTATATTGCCCAACTTGGGTGCCCAAAGATGCCTTTCTCTCATGCAAAGATACTCTCTGACACTTGTCCCCACTTGTCATAGGAATCTCTATACTTGGCTCTTACGCGTCATAGAATCTGTCATATGGAATATCCTCTTCCACATACCACAAGATGCCAACACATGGCTATTAGTGCCACCTCAAATGGGACGCCCAAATCTATGTGAGTTTGACTTGACTGTCCAAGTCACATTCCAAGTAGGATGACATGTCACAATGCCACCTCAACTAAGTGACCAAACTGAATGTGCAAGTAAATACAAAATTAGGCAATAAATAAATACACAATTAAATAAACAATGCTAGGAATTTGCAAAGGTTGAGACACCGTAATTCCCAACAATACCAAAGGTCTTCACATCCTTAGTGATATCAAAGGCACTTGAACATTCACCCAAGGAGGAAGATAAATAGGATGATCCATAGAAACCTCATGTACTATGGTAGAAATAGAAGTAGGAGAAGAACTATCACCGTCATTTTTCTCATGGCGATTCGTGGAGATGAAATTAGTAAAGTTCTCTAATATCAAAGGATACATAACCATGAGAGTTATGAAGCTATCAAAATCAGATATATAGAAGAGAATTTCATATATAGAACATTTAGAAACATCAATATCATACATGGATGCTATGTGATCTAAAATATATGGATGCATATTAGTGATTTTAGAGAAATTTTCAAAATCTATGATATATGCATGCAAAAATATCAAAGAGGAGCAACTAGAAGAATCCATAATGAAATGTCTTGTCTACTATATGAAAATATGATATGGAACAGAAATGCACAATTAGTTAATCAAGTACAACCAATATCAAAATAAGATTGCAATCAAAGACCTATATGTGCAAGAGAAGCGGGGTCTTCCAAAAATTGTGATATCCTTGGTAACCACAGCAACTAAGTCTTGCAAATGTAGGATGTGTAGTATGTGAAAAATAAGTGTCTAAATGATGTATCCACTTGAATGCAACAAAGGTTTAGAGAATTTTACTTTGATGAAGATGCACTAAATGCAAGACTAGCTAGGGTTTTCTATCAAAACCCTAGATTTTGAATACTTACTCCCTAAATCACAGTTTTTTGATTTAAGAACTTTTTTTGAAAACAACTGATATTTATGGAATGATACAAAAATGCAAGATCAGATTTGAAATGTAAATGATAGCAATAAAATCTGAAACTAAATCTTAATTACAAACCCTAGGTTTTAAATTTGACTAGATTTTCCAAAAATGCAACTTTTTTTGACAAAACCCTAGCAATTAAGAGTTTTAAATGCAAAATGTAAGACCATGAAATAATTATATACTGTAATATCAATTAGATCTAATGCAACAATAAAAAAAATTAACTCATGCTATGATGATCTATCCTAGTGTTATGCAAACAAGGTGACAAATATGCTCTTTTCAAGATCTAAAATGAAATGCTTATTTTCCAATTTTCAAATGTAAAGATGCAAGAATGTTATAAAAATTCAAGAATGATAAGGTAAAACAAATTAAATCCCTTTAATCAACCTAATAATTCAACAAGATCTGAAACAACACACTAATCTAGAAACCCTAGGTTGAAGATTAGCTAGATTTCCTATAATGCAAGGTTTTTTCAAACCCTAACCATGAAATAATGCAAAACTAAGCTACATAACTATGTAAAATGATGAATGAATGTAATCTAATCAGATCTAGGGCATAAAATAGCTTAGATATGAAGCAAGAAGGATGCCAAAGTGAAAGAAATGACGGGTTCACCAAAATGTTAGGTAGAAAAGAGAGACTAGCTTAATAGATCAAACTAGGTCAAACCCTCTTCTATCCAACATTAGGACACAAGATGAGATTAGCTTCTACCCAAGAAGGAGAGAAAAAATATAGGAGCTTTTTCCTTTTGTTGTATTAAAGGAGAATCAACCCAAATCCAACCAATCAAACTAGGGCAAGACGAGACCCTATTGAGCAAGATCAGAGCATGTAATAGAATGTCGAAAGTAGAAACCTAGAAAATAAATGAACATTAGAGATTAGGGAACAATTTAGAACCTAGATCTGGGAGTAGAAATGCCCAAGACAAGGGTGATTTAGCACCCTAGACCCTGATTAGGGTTTGTAGACTGTGATAATTCTAGTGCCTTCACTTTCCTGTGTTCTTACTCTCTGCAACTTGACTTCTACAAATTCCTCCAAATCTAACTTGCACACACATAAGAAGGAAGATGGTTGGGTTCTATTTAGGAGCTTAGCTAAGTCAAGCTCTGTGAATGGTGTTTCCACCTCCACAATAGCAAAGATGATAGATAAAGAGCGTGTGCCTTAGGAGGGCAGAGGCAAATCTGAATTAGAATGGAATGCTAGAACAAAGAATGAAGGAAAGAAGTCACCATGAGCACGGAAGCCCTAGCATGCTTGATTCAGTGTCACAACTTGACTCAAGAAGTTGATGTAGCCCAAAGAAGTAGAAAGATCTTCACAAGCCCTGCAATAAGTTAGTGCCACAATAATAATCCACAATAGAGAGCTTTAGAGAAGAGTAGAGAGCGTAAGAGAGAAGAAGAGAGAGTGCAAGAGTGTCTAGATTTCTTAGATGTTCAAATGAATGACTTAACTTGATTTTATATGCATTTCGATTGATTTCCGAAGAATTAAACCAAATGAGGTCGATATTGGGAATCACTTAAGATGTCCCAAGCTGACAAGCCACCAATTTAGGTCAGGGCTAAAGAAGGGACAAGGACGCTTGGGCGCCCTAGTCCTTTAGCCACAAACTCCTAGGATAAGGCACTTTAAGTGTTATTAGACCTGCCTCATAATTAATTTTTTAGGTTTTGTGCATTGGGATCAAGAATTACATGTTTAACTCTCAAAAATGTGTTATAATAGGTCCTAACTAACAAGTGCAAATATTTTAGTTCCACTCGGGTGTTAAACTAGGTGTATAATACTAGTGTACACATTTTATTATTTAACAAAATATAACAAATCAACAAACTCATATATGTAAACCATTACACTAGATATATGTAGAGAAACCCTTATAGGAAAAACTCCACCCCAAAGAGACCCAAGCTTGTACTATTCTCAAAAGATTAAGTACAATTGTAAAATCCACTTATCCCTTTGACAGTATATCAATTGCATAAGAGTAATTGAAAAGAACCATACAATCCACTTTCCCATGGCTCTAATATATAGGAAGATAAAAAACAAGAAACCATCAAGTGGTATCCAAAACCATGAGTCCAAACAATGAGCCATGGAAAAAATCTAATGCCCTTATGGTCATGGTCAAACATCTTGGAATAGTATGTAACTCCTCTTATAGCTCTTACCCACTCCTTACATGTCATATATTTGGTCATAATGGTTAAATTGACCAAGATCCCAATCCTAGGCCCTCCATGAGGGCATTGATTGCCTTGTCATAGTACCAAATATGAAAGATCTTACAACTTGCAATCTTGATTGATTCTTTGCAACCTCTATATTAAATTTATTTTTACACAATATCCCAAGTACCCAAGAGAATACATAAGTAATAAATAAATCCCCTCACTCACATGGGCATCCAACTTGACCCCATTCCATTATGTTAAGAGACTAATTTTTTTTATCATCTACATAATTAAATTACAATTCCAAGAATTATGACTTGAAAGGTTAATGACACACCTAGTCCTATAAAAATGTTATATGTAATAACCTTTTCTCTACAAGCCACATGAAAGAATTTAATTAGACACAAACTGCCAATTTATATGACATTTTTTGTACTCAAATGAAGTCATACCAACACAAAATTTTGCACAAAAGTAGCCTTCACGTTAAGCTTTTTTAAAAATATAAATTTTAGTATATTTTTTTATTATCATATTTATTTTCTAGTTTCAAATCAACATAGGTTTATTATAAAAATAAAGACCTCTATTTGATACATGTGGAAGAATAGAAAACAATGAAAATAAATTAAACAAATAAGACATGCCCGTGCACTGTTGTCTTTCTTTAAATGAGAAATAATAATTTTAATGAGTATATATAAAAAGGGTTATGTGTTAGAAGGAAATGTGTATCTAAATATAAATATTTTCATTTAAAAATTCATAATAAATAAAATAAGCAATATAAAATACAAAAAATATGTCCACCTCAGATATCTATGTTAATGATCTATAATTAAGAAATGATTAAAAGTTTTATTTCTAGCTCAAGTTATGTGCTACAGAAAAATATTCCTCATAAAAAATACTAGAAAGCATAAGAAGCACTTTATCAATAGATATTCATAAATGAGAAATTATTTTTAATTTAAAATAACTTAGAAATAGAATTTACATAGAACATCCCACAATTCATGTTTACATTGTCTTCAAATTCTTATTATGGTTTGCTTGCTATATTTGATAGAAAAAATATTTTTAAATATTGATTTTCATAGCCCACTTAGGCCAAAAAGCGAGACACACTATTATGTTATCACCCTTGTATGACATGACTTAGTCTACCTATTTGAAATTTCACTTTTCTTGTTCTCAATCCATCTTTCTTAAAAATATGATCATTATCCATTTGATCAACATGCTAGAAGTATCAAATTAAGTGTCTAGGGACATGCATTTTAAGACATTTCCTAAGTCATTAGGAGCATCAATTGTTAGGATCAAGATTTCATAAAAAAATAGTCACAGTCATAGTCTCAAATATGTCTCAAGTACATTAGTTACATCTAGGCTTGGTGTCTTTTTGATCTTCATAGAATTACTAAGGGGCTTGACTACTATAAAGGAAGTCAAGACTCTTTCCTTTGTTATACAATGGTCTTGATTGTGCTTTTCAACACAACCCATTGTACTCTAATGTGTTTTAGGAGGTCACATCAATCCACAACTAGGCCACACATAGTGCAAGCTCATCCAAGACCAAGCCACATGGTGACCCAAGACTAGATTGTTTGATGTTGTCCCATATTTAGCAATAGGATGTTCTAAATATCTTTGTGCCAACTTCCTAACCTCTATTCTAGAGCCAAGTCTCTGATTGTAGTTGTCTATAATAGTACATTAGTTAGTCAGCAAAGTAAAATTTGACATCACACTAAAACCCAAATAAGCTCATCATTATCTATTCAAGGCTATTTATTTATTAGTATTAGTTATTTCATACTTAATGTCATCTCTTTATGTTTTAGGTTTTAATTTGATTACCATTCTAGACAAAGACCACATTATTTTAGGATAGGCATTTTATTTTCTTTCATTTTTGTGAACTTGAGGTCAATTTCACCAATTTATGTGAGGAAAAATAATGCTTCCCACATTAAGTAATCCATGATTTCAATGATAATCAAATTAATCGTATATCTAATGGGTTGAGATTGAAATAGAAATGTTGAGATTCAAGCAATTAAGATTGAGAAATGAAATAACTAAGAGGGAAGAAGGATCTTATTTGGAATTTGGGTTTATGTGTATTTTGACCTTGTTGATTGAATAATGTGATATGATAGAAGATTGGAATCTATGATTTAGATACACAATAGATATCAAGGACCTCAGATAGAGATGCTTTGAATTTTTTGTTGTTGAGGATACAATTGTACCAATCAGTCTAGTCCTGAACTAGGTTACTCCATGCAACCTAGTTTGATTGGTGTGACCTTGTCTGGGACTTACACAACATCCAGAAACATACTCACCTCCTTCATACCTATTCATTGAGCAAGGGGTTGTGCTAAAAAGTATAGTGGGGACTACTATAGGATAAGGGGAAGACCATTAACTTCTTTGACGATAGTCAATTCCCTTACCCATTGTACAAGATAAAAAAATGCTAAGTAGAGATTCCAATGCTGATGTAACTAAGACTAATGCTACTATGATCGAGTTCTCTAATCACTCATGCTTGATGGTAATGTTTGATGTCAAATATGTGATGATAATATTAAGCTAGGAGATGTCCTTTAATGATGTTCCTAGACACATGATTTATGATTTTGGCATGTGTGCCAACATGATAATAATCATACTAAGGGAAAGTTGGCTTTGAGTTGGAAAAATAGAGTTTGAAATAGATGGACTAATTCATGTCGTGATGCAATCCAAGGACTAGACTAGTGCACTTGGCATAATTTAATGTTAGAAAATATTAAGAATAAGGATTGAGATTCCCAAATTTGTAGTGATCAAAGTGACATGTTGACTAATGAGTGTAAGGGTGATTATCAATTATTATACCAGATAAATCAAATTGAATGTTAAGGGTACAAAGTATGCACTTTTATCCCTTGAATTAGTTAGTTCACTTTGATGGTCATTCTCATTTTATTTAAAAATAAAATTAATATTGAAGCAACCAGATTAAAATGATTTTGGGAATAATGATATTATTTTCCATTAATTATGAAGTTGTCCAAAAGATAAATTCTCTTCCATTCATTTTAAATAAATATTAATCCTTTTTATTTTTCAATGATAAAATTGATCTTTATTCAAAAAAATCCAGATTTCTAAAATAGTTCTACTAAATCAATTAGTTTTTTCATAAAAAAATACCTTTATATAAAAGATAATAAATAATAATCTTTTTATTAATCCATTTATATAAAAACTAATAAATAATAATCCTATTAAAAAAAATAAAAAAATAGTAATAAATGCAACTTTCATCGATTAATTTAACTAAAAATGTTGACAGTAGATAGCTTCTGCGAAAAAATAATTGGCATACAATTTAGAAAAAGGAAAAGTGATTGATAGATGAATATGATGAAATCGCGTTCTCCGTTTTTCTAATCGTAAGAAGAACGATTTAATTGACAAAAGCATAACTCGGTACAAACTGCATAATCATAGATTGATGAGACAAAAGCATATTAATGGAATTCTCATATAATTCAGTCAATTTTATTGAAAATTGTAAGGAATAAATCAAGGAAATATAAGTTTATAAATTAAATTTCAGTGGGTTTTTAAACGTTCTATGCAAAGAAATTTATCAAGAATATAATATAGTTTATTGTCAATAGTATGGAAGGACAAAGGCATATTAATGGAGGTCCCACATAACTCAGTACAATTTTATTGAAATTTGCAAAGAATAAATAAAAGTAAACATGTGAATTAGGAGTTCATAAATAAGATTTCAGGAAGTTTTTAAAATTTGCAAAGAATAAATAAAGGTAAACATGTGAATTAGGAGTCCATAGACTAGATCCAAGTTTCTAAACCTCCAACAATTATTTGTAAAGAAATTTATCAAAAATATCATAAATTGAAAAGATAAAAGCATATTAACGGAGTTCTGGCATAACTGAGTATAATTTTATTGAAAATTGTAAGGAATAAATAAAAGCAATCTAATGTGAATTAGGAGTCCATAGACTAGATCTGAGGAAGTTTTCAAACTTTCACAATCATTTTAAATAAATTTATCAAAAATATAATATAATTAATTACCAATAGACAAAAATATATTAATGGAGTTTCCACATAACTCAGTACAATTTTATGATTTTATGAAATATTTCAGAAAATAAATAAAGAGAAACATAGAATAATTAAAGAGCAACCTGTGAGGGACCAAGGCATTTTCTTTTTTTTGGCTGTTACTTTGATGCATCAGCCAATCGCCAAGTTATTAAAGAGCAACCACTTTGTTTCCCATTTACCATATAAAGAGAAATATGTAAATTCCTTCGGAGAGAATAATTAAAGAACAACTTATGAGGGACCAAAACTTTTTTTTTAGTGTCATTTTGATGCATCAGTCAATCTCCAAATTATTAAAGAGCAACCACTTTATTTCGGACTCACCATATAAAGAGAAATATGTGAATTCCTTCAGAAAAAAACAATTAAAGAGCAACATGTGAGGGACCCAAGCATTTTTTTTTTTCGCTGCCACTTTGATCCATCAACCAATCTCCAAGTTAATTAGCAGGAGAGGGAGAGGAATTTATTATAAATAGCAAAACTTAGAGACAAAATGGGAAGTATAAAGGGCTTGAGAAAATAACAAGAATGGATCGCAGTATCTTCCTTGCTGCCAAAAAGGGCGATCTGGAAGCCCTTCGCTATGAATATAGGCAGAAGCAGTGGCATGTGACCTGCGGGGTTACTTTTGAAGGAAATAATGTCCTGCACATTGCTGCAAGAGAAGGACATCTGGAGGTTGTTAAATGGATAGTTGGTGTCAAATACTCCTTGGCTGGAGCTCGGAATTTTGATAAGAACACACCACTGCATGAAGCCGCTAAGAAGGGCAATGCAGAGGTAGTGAAAATTCTGCTTAAATATAAAAAGTGTGCTGTGTACAAGCGCAACCAGTTTGGAGAGACAGCGCTGATAATAGCTTCGGAGAACGGTCACATGGATGCAGCAAAGCTCTTGTTAGAAGCCACGCCATTGTTTCTGGTTTTCTGGCCAAGGGAGAACCATCAGACATGCCTTAACGCTGCAGCTTATGCAGGACATCTGGGTAAGTTTATTATAAACAAATGTATGGACTATAGTTGTTTAAACTTATTTTGTGGGTGTGCCTTTATATCATTCCATCCTTTTTTTTTTTAATATTGTACTATTTCTATTACACATATCTTTGGTTAATAACTAATATGTGTTGTGCAGGTGTGGTGAAGTTGATACTAAATGAAAAGCCTAATTGCTTCAATATAATACATTTTATGTTATTTATGGAGGTGGTGTTACTCCACTGCATGCTGCAGTGCATGGAGGACACATAGACATTGTGCGTGAGATTATAAAAACCCCGTTGAATTGGGATTGTATGAATTGCTGGCATAAAAAGTTGATGAGAAAGGCCAATAATCTTGGAAGGTGTGCAATTCATATAGCAGTAATGAAAGGCTTCATCGACATTGTTAATGAATTCATTTCATTAATGCCGGACTGTCTTGAAATCAGAAGCACCTCCCTTAAAACTGTTATGCACTTTGCAGTGGAATATGATCAATTCGACATAGTGAAAAGGCTTCTTTGTGAGAATGATGATGAAAGAAATGTAAAATTATTGAGCTATGACTATGACATTCATGGCAACACAGCTTTGCATTTGGCAGCACTGAATACAGTGGACCCTAAGGGTAGCTTTATTCGTGCTTTATTCCTTTAATTCTTTAATAGATTTCAATGGTAATTTTATTAATTTTTTTTTTAATATAGTAATTGTAATATTTTAAAGGCAAATTGTCCATATATATATATATATATATAGATGATGTAAGTTTTTCCACCCACTAGCAATGTTAATAAGGTAGCATTCAAAGATAATGTTTTATGTATGAGTATAATTATATTTATCAAGATGGTTATTGTTTACTTTTTGTGCAGCTTGTGGAATATATAGTGTCAATTCTAAATGCAAATTTGAATGCTATAAATAACAAAGGCCAAACTCCACTTGATATGGTAGAAGCGGAAGCATCCAAAAATAATCCAAATTATGATATTATTGTAAGGATTCTAAAAGATGCTGGTGCCACCAAAAGTTTAATTCACCAATCTAGAATTAAACTACCACCTTGGCAACATTCACAAGAGATCACTAATCAAGGCAATGAGGATGAGGAGAGCAAAATATTTGATGTGGACACGTTGGTGGCATCACTCATTGCTACAATGACTTTTGCAGCTATATTTCAGGTCCCTGGTGGTACCTTTGAAAGTGGAGTTCATGAAGGTCTTGCGAGGATGTCATTAGAAACCATTTTAAAAGTATTTTTATTCTCTGACTGTGTTGCCTTCTTTGTATCTATGACTGTGGTGATCGCTTGGGTTTTTCGTGAACGACTGAAAACAAAGCTTAATGTAGATCAATCACCACTAGTCAAATTATCTATGTTAAGCTTGGGAACCTCCATAGTCTCTACATGCCTTGCTTTTTTAAGTGCAACCATCCTTGTCACAATACCTTGTGATTTTGAAGATATTAGTGAGAATGATCCTAAGCAGGCCAAGGCATATCAATTAATCTTTGTTGGTGAGATTTTGATAGCATATATAGCACCATCACTTGCAGTTGTGTTCATATCAGTAGCATGGCTAGTTGAATATAACTTCAATGCATCTAACGAGCGACAAGCTCAACTTAAATGGAAAATCAAACAAGTTCTTATTTACACACTTTCGGTCATAGCTATTATCCTTACTATCACTTTTGTTTATATTGTAGATTACCTTTAAAATGTAGAAAGAGAGACAATGTTATGTACCTAGGGATATGATATTATAATGTATTTAGGTGGATGTATATGCCAACATGGGCACACATCCCCTAAGTTAGTTATATTAAGTCTTATGGATAACTTGTGTAATTAATTATATCAGGTGTTGAGAAGACCTTCATTAAGATTACCCCTCCATTATGTTATTAGGAGGAGGTCTATATAAAGGAGGTGATTATCATTGTAAGGATATATGTTGTGTATGCTATTGTATTTGGGATCTCTTGGAGATATAGTGTGAAGTGGCTTCTTCCATAAGGAGTATTGTACAATGTGACCATTGGATATTAGGGAATATTGGCTCATAAACATCTTTTGTGTTATGTAAGATCTATCTTCTAAATTATCTTATTGCAATTATTATATGTGTGAATCTTATCAAGTGGTATCAGAGCTACGATTTGGGCAAATGTGGACAAAACCCAAATTTTTAAAGATTCACCTATATGTTTCAAATGACTATGAATTTTTATTAAGTCTTTTTACTAAATGTGAAGGATGATCTAAGGATGCTATAGTCCAAAAATCAGGTTTCTATCATCAATATTGAGCGAGTTATTGTAAATTTATGGTTTTTCATAATTTCACTTTATAGGCCACAAATCAAGGGTTTTTTTTGAGATTTTTATATTTTTGGAAAGCTTGCCAAATTTTATTAGGGATCTATTATTTGTATTTTTATTTTTGAGGCACTCAACATTACAAAATAATTCAATTAAATTCGAGTACGTTGGAAAAATTTAGAAACCCTAGTTTCAATTGGGATTCCTAATTTTTATGGAAGTGTAGATGCATTAGAATGGTGGAAAAAATATAAAAGAGCTCATGGTAAAAGTGTAATATGACTTCTATATTTTTCATCATCCTTAAAAGTTGAAGCTAGGCAATGGTATGAATCATCATGGGAGGATATTTCTTCATTGGATAATCTAGAACAAATTTTCTTAGATAGATGGGCTCAAGAAGATGAAGGATATAGGTGCATGCACTTTAGCTCCAAGGAAGGAAGATCCAATCCTTCAATTTCATGGATACATTTAAAATAAAAACGTTATAAGGTTATTGCTTAAAATATATTTTAATATATATTTTGAATTTCTAATTAGCCTCATGCTTGATTATAATGACCCACTTGTAGTATATTAAAAAAATTAATAATAAAAATAATTCAAATATAAAAAAAATATTGTTGGATTCTTGGCTTCAAACCCTACCAAAGGGTAGTTTTAGATTTTATGAAAATATCCTTGAATGGAGAAATTTGGAGTTGAAGTTTAATTTTTGTTGAATTTTCTCCAAAAGAGGGGTTAGGCTACCACATGGGCTACCACATAGATAGATTTGCATGAAATATTTTCAGCCAAAACTCTTTCACCTTAAATTTCTCAGGCCAAAGCTATTCCATACAAATTGATATGAGTTTGAATTTTGATATCAAATTGATATGAATTTGATTTTTTAGGCAAAAGAATTTCAACTGAAACTCTTTGTGCCACATAGGTTCAAGTAGTTTTGGGTGAAACTATTTTTCCTAAAACTACCTTGTTGGCCAAAATTGTTACACAACTATGGAATTTAACCCTTAAGGGGTCACATTAGAAGATTAAGCCTTTGTATTATGGCCATTACACCATTCTTTGCATAGCTAGTGATAATGCATACTTGACCTTCCATGATGCTTGTGTCTACACATGGTGTTAAGTGTGGAACTCCTTAAGCTCTATTTCCCACTTTACTAAATCCTACAATTGTCCAACATCTTATTAAATTAGACCCAATACACTCAAAAATAGGCATGAGGGATAATATCATTGACACCAAGTTAGCATCACTCATACTTACAATAAAACTAATCAACTCTTTTGAGTCATCAAGGCTGGTCAATATGTTGGTCATACTAACTAGTACAAATGTCAACAACTTTGCACATAGTTTTATCATCTCACTAGTAATGCAATGGGAACATTACTCTTCAAGCGGGGATGAATGATCAGAGCACATCATCTAACCTCCTCTTCAACAAAATCATGTGTGCACTCAAATTCACTCAATGTGCATAAAATAACACTCATACATCCATGTGAAATGCTATCCTCACAAGTTTGTGTACATTTCTCACACACCACCACATAGTGTTGTTCACACACATCTTGCAACCTTGAACATGGTTACACATGCCAATGTCTAGTTACACCATACATGCACAATAAATTTCAAGCATCCACATCCAAATGTTATGCTTCCATATGTGTGTCCCACCTAGCAACCTCTATGCTATAGAACATGATTATACAACTAAAACTATATGTATGTGGGACATGGAAATATCTATGCCACATATCCCTACAATACAATTGGAAACCTACATGTTTGACATCTATCATCCCCTTGTCCATATAGTTAGTGCACCTTACCCACATGACAACTGACATCATATTAGTAGAACATAGTTGGTGACCTATTTGTATAAATACCTACTTTATAAAATTTTAAAGTAGAAGAGGCATAACAAAATCCTCAACTTTCCTCTTTGCACATTCATTCTATTTATTTTGAATAGAAGTGGTAATACTTACTATAAATATTTTCATGCATTTCATGTGTTTTGGTTTACAGATCTATGTTTTCCTTAACACATTATATGATCTTGTTACATTACTACCTAATCTATAGGATTGTCCCCTAGTTCACCTTGAGAATCAAATTACTCTTTGATAATAAATCTTATTGACATAGTGGTGAGAAACTAGTCTAATCAAAAGGGGTCTAATTGAACACCCCTCCAAATGAACTATGCATTCTTGTGTGTGAAAACGTTTCACATCTTTCTTGTGAAAGATAGTGCTTGTGGCATCCTATAACAAGTATCACCATCATCATCGTATCTTTGTATAAGTATTCAAGAACAACTTATAGGCCACCTTTTATAATGGTTTTTAGCATATTCAAAATTATTAGAATTAACATTAAGTTGGCTTGGAAAATTCATAATGATTAAGGGATTTTTATGACACATATTGTATTCAAACCCTAAGGCATGTTCATGTTTTGTTTTTTAAATGCTCAAAATTGCCAAGATTTTTCACCCTATCTCCAAATTAGAAGAATCAATTAAGGTATGATTGAGGGTGAAGTTTTTAGTTTTAGAGCATTAAGGTTGGCAAGGAGTATTTGTTAAGTTTGTGCTCATGGTTTTTAAATGACTTTCATAGGCTCCTTGGATAAAATTCACCAAGTTTAGAATATTAAATCAAGTTTGCAAGTCAAAGTCCATTTGTATTTTCACCAATAGAGTCTGTAACATACACCCCCCCTGTATGTGTTTTCCATTGACTAATGATGCAATGAGGGTAGCAGAGTTATTTCCTGGTATCAGAGCAGGAAGATGGCTGGGAGAAGAAGAGGAAGAGGCGGTCATGCCCAGATGCATAGAGAAATGCAAAATCTGCAAAGGCAAATAGCAGAACTTACAACACGGATGGAAAATCAAAGACTGGGTAGAGCAGGAGATGAATCTGATGAAGAGATAGGTCGAGGAGGTGCAAATCAAGATACAGAACATGAAGAAGAAGAATTAGAACGCATGAGTTTTGAAGAGAGGATGCTCAGGGCCTTAGAAGGGAAAAATCAAGGGATCAAGGGAGATGTTTCAGATTATATAGGTAGTCTTAAACCAGAGGAGTTGATAGACTGGTTGAATGACATGAGAGATTTTTTTGAATGGAAATCCATGACAGAGGAAAAGAAGGTGAAATTCACATGCACCAAATTAAAGCGTCATGCAATGATTTGGTGGGATCATCTTCAAAAGGAATGAACAAGGAAAGGTAAGGATAAGATTAGGACATGGAATAAAATGGAGAAGAATTTGAGAGAAAATTTTTCCCCCATAGATTATGCGCAAACCCTTTTTCGTAGGTTTCAAAATTTAAAGCATAACCTCTCTTCTGTGCAAGATTATACAAATGAGTTTTATACACTGTCTATATGTATAGAGCATCAAGAAACTGATGAACAAATGGTTGCTCGATATGTGAATAGACTGAAATTCTCTATTCAAGATGAATTGAGCATGCATCGACTCAACAGTATGGAAGAGGCTTACCAATTAGCTCCAAAGGCTGAAGAAAAACAAAACAGATAGTACAATCAGAGGAATAGAGGAGGAAGAAGGGGTACACCAACCCCATTTTGAGGAGGTTTAAATTATGGTAGGGGAGAGTCATCCCATGGATTGGAAAAATAGGTAGACACTCGACAAGATCCTCCGAATCAAGAACAAGGAAGGGGATTTCAAAGAGGTAGAGGTTATGGTAGCGGTAGAGGATGGGAAAACTAGAGAAGGACTTTCACTTGTTTTAGATGTGGAGAAGAAGGTCATAGGGCATTTGAATGCTCAAATTATAATATGCAAGAAAGAAATCAAGGAGGACAACCTAGGGTGAACCTGATTCAAACACAACATGAAGTGGAAGGGATGGAAGTAGAGGTTCCACCAGATATGGGAGAAAGTCTCATGATGAGAAGAGCAATGGTGATTCTAGAGAAGGAGAAAACACAAGCCAAAAGCTCTGATGGTTTATGGCTTCGAACAAATATCTTTAGAACTAGATGCACTTCAGGTGGCAAGGTATGTCAAGTTATTGTGGATGGAGGTAGTTGTGAAAATATGGTTTATAAAGAAATGGTAGATAATTTGAATTTACACTGTGAAAAACATCCTCATCCGTATCGCATTACATGGTTTAAAAAGGGAAATGAAGTCACTGTTGATAAAAGATGCCTAATTAAGTTTAGCATAGGGAAGATCTATTAGGATGAGATATGGTGTGATGTTGTCCCAATGGATGCCTGTCATGTATTTTTTGGGAAGGCCATGGCAGTATGATAGAAAAGTTATGCATGATGGAGAGAAAAACACATACAACTTTTGGAAAGATTGCTCTAAGTGATTTTATTGCCTCTTAAGGATGAAGGAAAAGGTGAGACCATGTTGTCTGAAAGAGATCTTGTTAAAGAAATGAATGTGATAGGGTGTTGCTATGCATTAAAGTAGTGAAAAAAGGTGAAGAGGAAGACATTTCAATTCCCCCAGAAGTAGTAGAGCTATTGGAAGAATTTGTTGATGTTTTGCCTGATGAATTGCTTGATGGTCTACCACCAAAGAGAGATATTCAACATCATATTGATTTGATTCTAGGAGAAACTCTACCCAACCAAGCAACTTATAGGATGAATCCAACACAACATGCAGAAATGAATAAGCAAGTAACAGAACTCATAAGTAAAGGTGTGGTGAGAGAGAGCATGAGCCCATGTGCTGTACCTACATTGTTGACCCCCAAAAAAGATGGAACATGGAGGATGTGCACTGATAGCAGAGAAATTAATAAGATTACCATCAAGTATCAGTTTCCTATACCTCGTATGGAGGACATGATGGATATCCTTGTAGGAGCCAAATATTTTAGCAAGATCAACCAACGAAGTGGCTACTAGCAAATCCGGATTCGAGAAGGGGATGAGTGGAAGACAACCTTTAAGACTGGAGATGGATTATATGAGTGGATGGTTATGCCATTTAGGTTATCAAATGCACCTAGCACATTTATGAGACTGATGAACACTATACTACGACCTTACATTGGTAAGTTTGTGGTAGTTTATTTTGATGATATTTTGGTATTTAGTAACAGCAAAGAAGAGCACCTACAACACTTGAGGATCATCTTTGGTGTGTTAAGGAAGGAGAAGCTCTATGACAATTTGAAGAAGTGTAGGTTCATGCAGGATAGTTTGGTTTTTTTAGGCTTTGTCATTTCTAAAGATGGTGTCAGAATGGATCTAGAAAAGGTCAAGGCAATTCTAGAATGGCCTAGTCCAAGCAACATCATAGAGGTAAAAAGTTTTCATGGCTTGGCCACTTTCTATCGAAAGTTCATTCAAAATTTTAGTAGTATTATAGCTCCTATAACAGATTGCACCAAAGGAAGGGAGTTTGTATGGAGCAAGGATGCTGAGGAGATCTTTAAGTACTTGAAGCAAAAGGTAATAGAAGCACCTATACTTGCATTGCCAAGTTTTGATAAGGTATTTGAAGTAGAATGTGATGCCTCCCATGTGGGAATAGGTGTTGTGCTTAGCCAAGCTGGGAAACCTATAGCTTTCTTCAGTGAAAAGCTGTATGAAGTGAGAAAGAATTATTCTACTTATGATTTGGAATTTTATGCAATTGTTCAAGCATTGAGGCATTGGAGACATTATCTAGTTCCCCAGGAGTCTGTAATTGCAGGGTTACAATTTTGTGTTGAAGCATAAGTCTAGAAAACAAAATCAGGTTGTAGATGCGTTAAGTAGGCATGTTACACTTTTGACCACAATGGAAACTGAGGTGATTGGTTTTGATGCCATAAAAAAATTGTATGAGTCTGATGATGATTTTTGGGAGATTGTGGAACAATTGAAGGCACCAATATCTAGTACATTGCATCACTTTAGGGGTGAATATTTTATGCAAGATGGGTATCTATTTAAAGGAAAACAACTATGCATACCAGCTGGCTCTATGAGGGAAAACATTATCAGAGAATTTCATAGTAGTGGGTTAGCTGGAAATTTTGGCAAGGACAAGACAATAGCCTTGATAGAAGATAAATATTACTGGCCAAAGATGAAAAGGGATATAACTAAGTATGTAACAAGGTGTAGAATCTACCAAGTGGCTAAGGGACATTCACAGAATACAGGGTTGTATATGCCATTACCAGTACCAACTACACCATGGATAGATTTGAGCATGGACTTTGTGTTGGGACTTCCACATACTCAACGAGGTAATGACTCCATTTTTGTAGTTGTTGATAGGTTCTCCAAGATGGTTCATTTTATTGTCTGTAAGAAAACTAATGATGCAACGAGGGTAGAAGAGTTATTTTTTTTAGAAGTTGTTCAACTACATAGTGTTCCAAAGACTATTACCTCTAATAGGGATACCAAATTCCTTAGTCATTTCTAGAGGACTTCATGGAAGAAGATGGGGACTAAGTTACAATTTAGTAGTTCTTATCATCCTCAAATGGATGTGCAAACAAAGGTAGTCAATTGGAGTCTGGGAAATTTGTTGAGGTGTATTGTTGGAGAAAAGCCAAAACAATGGGACGTGGCATTACCCCAGGCCGAATTTGCCTATAATAGTTATGTTAACAGATCAACGAGAAAGTCCCCTTTTCAGATTGTGTATGGCAGGAATCCTCAGGGTGTTCTAGATTTGGTACAGCTACTAATGACAGATAGGGTTAGTGATGATGGGGAAGCATTTGCAGAACACCTTCAATAGTTGTAGCAAGAAGTGAGACAGAAGTTACAAGACAGTAATGAGAGGTACACGAATACAGTGGATACTAGTAGGTGACATCAGACATTCAGTGAAGGTGACTTAGTGATGGTATATTTGAGAAAAGAGTGGTTTCCTACTAGAACATACCACAAGTTGAAGTACAGGAAAATTGGTCCTTGCAGAATTACAAAGAAGATCAATGATAATGCATATGAGGTTAGTTTACCAGATGATCTCTATATTTCTCCTGTGTTTAATATTTCTAATTTATATGCATTCCATGGTGAGGATGATGCTGAAGATAGTCAACCAGAAGTGGCATGGCCCCACCACATTCCCCATAAGAAGAAGGAAAAGATTGCACAGGTTCTTGATAAGAAAACTATCTACACTCGGCAAGGGCATTACAAAAAGTATTTAGTACAATGGGAAAGATTGCCACCAACAGATAGCACGTGGATTACTAAGTGGGAAGTGCAGAGGTTAGAACCAGTCAAATGGCAGTAGTTTGAAGACACTCACTTGCAGGAGCTGCGTTCTTTTCAACCAGAGGAGAATGATGCAAGAACTTTCAGAGATCATAACTTTTGACTCGGATGTGGGTTTTCTATGAGATTTTACAGGTGGATGCATTATGAGGTGGAAAGTGGTTTCGCAATTGACCCTAGTGAGTTTGACCCCATTTTGGTACTTTTTCAGGGCTTGAAACTTTCATCTTGGTCCTCAAAATAGTAATTTAGTGTTTTTTTGATATTTTGTGTCATGACCACATGTCAAATGTGGACATGACATGTGTGATGCGTGTCATGACCGCATGGGAAATGTGGGCATGACAGAAGTTTAGGGTTGCTTGGGTTTAGTATTGTTTAGGGTTTAGGGGTTTGCAGTTTAGGATTTAGGGGTTTAGGGTTTATGGAGGGTCAGGGCCGGGTTAGGGCTTAGGGGCATTATTTAGGGTTTATGGTTTAGGGGTTAGGAGTTAGGGTTTAGGGTTATTAGGGGCATTATTTGGGGTTTACAAATCTTCAAGGATCTAGATAGTGTGGCTATACATATTGCTACACATGTTGGTGGCTAGTTAGACACATGGAACATCAACAACCACATGTTATGCTTCCATACATGTGTACCATCTAGTGACATTTGTACTACAAAACATGATCATATAATTGGCATTGTATGCATCTGACACATGGTCACGTGTCCACATATGCCACAATATGCCACAATGACCTACTAGTTGGCACCATACAATTTTGAGTACATTTGTTCTCATCCCAACCATATAAGAAATGCACCATACAAATGTTGGATATTTGTCAACATCTACATGTAGAATAACTGATGGTATTCTTGAACAAATGCCTACTTTGTACATTTTGTAGAGTAAAAGCGAGGTATATATAACAAATTTTCATCTTACCTCTATGTATATTTCCTTTGTTCATTTTGAATAGAAGTGACATATATGTTAGAACCCTTCTATATTTGAATGTGTTTTGGTTTACATATCTATTTTCCTTTATGTATTCTATGATCTTATTAATTACATTAATAGATAATATAGGACTGTCCCTCACTACTTCACCTTGGGAATTAGATGAAATAACATCTGAAGTTGATTGTAAATTAACAACATAGTGAGCATTTTGTTGATTTTCTTGTTTATTTTCACCCTTTTGAAAATTGAATTTTCCTATTGAAAATTTGAAGGATGAGATCGATATTTAAGTGCATTAGACTTAAGAATTTGATAGTGTATCAAAATCATCATTAGGAATTTGATAGTGTATTTTGTTGACAAATTTTGAAATCCAATAACATAATCATGATTACACTCATTAATTTGATCCTTGTTTGATGCTCTCCTATTCCTAATTCAATCTATCTTAATAGTGAAGGAAAATAAATACATGGGCAACCCATAGAGAAATTTGTCATCAATTTTTTTCCTCAAAATTGTCTCATGATATGGTGAAGGAAAAAATTACCAAAGATAAATTGTGATCATTATTCATTGACCCAAAATCTAATGCACTGTTAGAAATGTAGACACCTAAATCTTACCATGGCCTAACATCACACCAGATCTATCCCACATATTCTCTTACAATGCTAATTAAATAAATCATATTTATTTAATTAATCACTTTGATCATTCCTCCTAAGATCAGTTTAATAAGTCACACTATTTAATTAATAAATCTAACTGTTCTTCTGACATTAATTAAATATTAACCCTTCCTCTAAAGTCTCATCCTTAATTAAATAAATCCACATTTATTTAATTAAATCAATCACCCCCAACATTCCCCCACAACTAAATAAATACATATATATCATGGCTATTGTGAAGCAATCTTGACTATTTTTTACTGTATGAGTGTTTTTGTTTATTATCGCTATCCCATAGGTTAATTGATTATCTTTTGCGGTTATATGGGAACAAGAGGAATGAAATATGGCACATACCACATTCCCACAGAGAATAAAATAATAGTTTGCAACTTGGCGGTAGGAAGCGGTTGATATGAAGAAGCTACTGCTACCCCATGGACGGTTCATCTGATGCTTGCGGCTTAGCAGTGTTCATCTCACGGTTGGCAGTGTTAGTCTCTTCCCGCGATCCTGTAGAGGTTTGAAAAGTAACCGGTGACATTGCGGTAATAACACTTATTGCGTCCCCATAAGGGTTTCAACCGAGGCCTATGGTAGAGTGGCAAGAGGAGAATGTAATGGGTTTTTGCCCCGCCGTCCCACGACGGTCATTCATAACATTTGCAGTTGGGTGGTAAATAGAAGGACATCAGGTAATAATTTCCTGCGATCCTGCAGAGGTCAATCTAAGCATTTGCGGTTTGGCAGTAAAGGATGAATTATAACTGTAGTGGCTATAAGCCACTGCTATCCTGCAACGATCATTCATAACATTTACAAGTGGGTGGTAAATAGATGGACATTAGGTAATAATCTCTCACGGTCTTGTAAGGGTCAATCTAAGCATTTCAATTTGGTAGTAAAGGATGAAATAGAAGTGTAGTGGCTGTAAGCCCCTGCTATCCTGCATCCAGTCTGGGTGAGCCTTGCGGCAACATGGTAAAAGAAATAAATGGCAAGCACATTCAATGCAGGGTTGCGGTTATCGAGAATTGCTATCAAATCTTGAGAAAGGAATTGAATGCTCAGATTTCATGATCTCATGGCATGAACTAGAGTAATGGTGATATGATGAACTTCTTGGCTAAATAAGATTTGAAGATTTCTTGGCATTTGCTCGTTTCAGAGAATTCGCAACTTGGAGAAGGCTCAACTCAACTTAGTGTGTTTTCTACAAACTGCAATTGACTGGGTAAGTTCATTCACGCACTCTCTGATTAGAAGTTGGTGTATATTTCACTTTATTTTTCAGTTGCTAGTACTGGGGGTTCTTATAATTACATCTTTTGTTAATATAAAATTTCTCTTTTAAAAAAGGCTGGGGCTAAGCTTTTGTGTTATATAGTAGGGGGGCTGTAGTCTGTTCTATCTCTACTACTTGCAAAGTTCCCCAATTTGATTGTGATGCTGACCGAAATCCATTCTTGAATGGGTTTATTTTTAATTTTAAATACTGTTCTTTTATTCCTATGTCTACCTACATTAATTGGCCATGTCAAGTTCATTTGCTCTTTCACTCTATTTTTCAGATGCTGGTATAGTAAGTTGAATTATGAAAAACCCTAGCCTATTCAAGTCATTAAACATGGCACCCAAGAGGTTTGTGTCTGCCAGTAAAGGTGATGAGCCTGAAAATACCACTTCAACAATCTCTGCTAGAAGTATTGCCTTGGTCCATAGACAAGGGTCCAAAGAAGATGTTCATAGATGTAGCAAAAGGGTGTCGAGATGCTACAATCCCTATCTCTGAGTGGGATTTGTTTTGGTATTTTTATGCAAAAAGGGATGGAGAGGGACCAGTGGAAAATCAATGGAAATTTGATTTGGCAAAGTTGGTGGTGCTTGCTGTATTTGTGGATGTGGAATTGATTAGGGCACTAGGACAATTTTACCATCCTGCCACTAAAATAGTCATAATGCCAAATGGATTGCCATTGGTGATAGTAGACAGGAATGCAACTGTTGACTATTTTATGTTGAACAAACAAGCTTTCAAGTGGATTTGTAGAGATTTGAATGAGATTACACAAGCCTAAAGAAAACACTTAGGAGAGATGAATTGCCAATATATATGATAAGGGGCCCAAACAACAGAAAAATTGAGATTCCATCAAATGCTATTGAGCCTTTCCCTATGGAAGATTTGTTGTATATTTCAAGAGAAGCTATTTTGCATTGTGCCAGGTCTTGGGAATTGATGCATAGGGAAAAATGCCAACTAGCCTAATGATGGCTATGAAAATACAACATCCAGAGGTGAACACTGAATCTCAGTTTTGGTGTTATAAGTGGGATTCCTGTTGCCAGAATAGTGACTACATTGTATTTCTTGATTTTTTTGTTGTCAAGATATTGAATTCTCTTGGTATCTGGTTTCCTAGGTTGACTAAGGAAGTCAGGGTAATGTTGAGGCTGCTTGCACACAAACTAGAGCAGGGCCACAACCATAATTTTGCTGATTGATTTTTTATGTCAGATCATACTATAATTAAAGTGTATGGTTGCCCCTAGCCACCTCACATATTGCCAAAATTTGTATCAGACATAATTGTATTCATGGATTTTATGTGGCAAATGATGTGGATGGAAAATGAGGTAATTAAAAGATAAAAGAAAGGTACATTTCTACCTGATGCTACAATTTTTGGCAATTGGTCTATTGGCTCTGACACTCTTAAAAATTTGCAAGCCTTTTTAAAGGTGAAATATTCTTTGAAATTGGGTATTGAGAGGAATTGTGACCCTGAGGGCCATATGAATCTTGTGAGACAATCAATTCTGACTAAAATGGCCATATCCCATCAGGTCCTGTTTGATGAGGATGTGATAAGAAATCTTGTCACTTTTGATGAGGTATATAGTAGGAAGAGAAAATAGGATATCTTGAAAAATATTGAAGATGAAAAGAAAAAGAAGAATCCCCTATTTCTTGGATTCTTTGTTGAAAAAAAAAAACCCCCTGAAGAGAATTGATGCAATCATTGATAATTTTGAAAGTATTTATGGTAAATCTGAGAAGCAACCTCCTAAGGCTACTAAACTTCTAGTGAAAAGGTCTGTAGGGATTGAGATTCATGAGTCTGCTCCTAATGTTATGTCAGTGCAAGATCCACAGGTTCTAGAATCACCACCAGCAAAGAAGCAGAGGACATAAGAGGTATCTCCACTTATCTCCTATGAAATGACTGAAGAGGTGGGGGATATTGATGAGGTGGCTAACATCTTGAGGCACATGGGAAATGAGCAAGAGGTTGATCAGCCATTGGTTGGTCAACCCACTGATGCACATAAGCCTGAGGCTAGGAAGGGTGAGTAAACCCAAGATGAACTGGAGTTGGAGGAGGATGAAAGGATTATAGCATCCATGAGGTTCATAGAAGATGACAACTTCATCAAAACTCCAAAGTTTAAGGATTTTTGGTTGAAAAAGAAAATGAAAGAATATAATGAAAAAGTTGCAATAAATAAAATGGGTGCTGATGAAACGCAACATGATCAAATCATTACACAAACTTTCAAAGAATTGAAAGTAGATGAATTGATGCGAGTCCAGAGGAGGCAAGACAAGTGATGTTGAAAAGTAATATGCTCATCATCCCTGGCTTTGAATTGAAAAATGTGTTTTTATTTGACCAAGTTAGAAGTCAAGATGATCCACAACTTGTTTCAAAATTTGATTATGAAGATGGCATAAATGGATGTGGTTTTAATCCAAAGACAAAGACCCTTGCAATCTAGACTACTTAGAAGAATACAAGCAAACCAAGATTGCTTGATATTGTTCAAGAAATGAGGGGTACAGCTGTGTTAAAGACTTTACAAGATACATCAACAACAAAAGCAGCTGCTCTCAATGTTCATACTGCTATGTTTATGCATGCTATTGTCAAGAGGTTAGAAAAAAGGATAAAAGATTATGAGTAAACTCAAAAATTAATGAATGATGAAATCAACAAATTGTATTTTGGAAATGTGAAATTAAAGAAACAATTGCAAGCTGTGGATTCTTCTCAAGGTCAAGCCATTGTACCCTATCAGTCCCTTGTGCCACAAATAGCTAGTGATGTCACAATTGAAAGGAAGAAAGGTACACAGAACACACTTCCTACACCAATCTAATTAGGGGAATGGATTACAAATTCATTTAAATCCTTACAATTACATCAACATTAAACTAATAACATAAAGATTACAACAACAACACAATACAGAAAGAAGGTGACAAAAGATATACCATGGGGAAAACCTTTTCAGGTAAAAACCCACACTCTAAACCTACACAATGTATTATCAAAACAACAATAGTTTACAATACACTTGCAATGCAAGTCTTCCAAGAGTTCAAAAATGTTGATTCTGGAGTTATTTCGGTAGCATAATAGTACCTTTAAAAATACTATGCAACTACAACTCCAAACAATGCATTTTATAGAGATTACAAGGCATATCTTAAGAGCATCTTGGGATAGGCATCCACCTTGGCCACATGGCCATTTTAACCATCAAAGGACACTTGTCCTTGCTTTCCTTACATACCTTACATCTGTCATACATGTCAGATTTGACTTTCCCAATGTAGAGCGCTCCAGGCTAAAAATAGACTATGACAGATGCTCTTACGCATCTTACAACTGTCATAAAATCTGCCCACAATAACAATCTTAAATGGTGTAAGAGAATCCATCATATGATGCTAAATATAGCATATTCTACTTACAACATGTCACAACCCAACTTGGGCGCCCAAAGATGCCTTTCCCTCATGCAAAGATGCCAACTGACACTTGTCATCACTTGTCATAGGAATCTCCAAACTTGGCTCTGACGCATCATAGATTCTGTGATATGGAATATTGCCTTCCACATACCAAAGATGCTAACACATGGAAAATTAATGCCACCTCAATATGGGATGCCTAAATCCATGTAGGATTGACTTGACCATCCAAGTCACATTCCAAGTAAGCTGACATGTCACCATGTCACCTCACTATGTGACCAAATTGAGTGTGCAAGTAAAATACAATATTAGGCAATAATTAAATATACAATTAAATTACCAATGCTAGGAAATTACAAAGGTTGAGACACCTTAATTCCCAACATTCTCCCACTTGTCAAACACCTTACAAGAGCCAAAAGAATTGACAAGATTTAACTGCTATAGGCCGAGAGGCCGATAGACTCTGAACACCATCTGAACTTCTATGTGCCCACATGTTTAGTCAATGCATCTGCAACATTCTTCAAAGTGTTCACCTTTTCCAACAACACCTTCCCATCTTCTACCATATCTTGAACAAAATAAAACTGAACATTAATGTTCTTTGTTCTGGCATGGAAGGTAGGATTCTTTGCTAAGAAAATCACACTCTGAGTGTCACAATGGATAGTAATCTATCCTACTTCAAAACCAATATCTGAACACAACCTCTTAAGACAAATGACTTCCCTACAAGCATGAGTTGTTGCCATATACTTAGCTTCTGTCGTGGACAAAGTAACCACAGGTTGTTGCTTACTCATCCAACTAATAGCACCACCAAACAAGGTAAACACATAAGCACTGGTGGATCTCTTGCTATCAATATCACCTATCCAACCAGAATCCACAAATCCATGAATACTCACAGAATGCTAAAGTCTAGTAGGATAACCAAGATAACATAAGGAATACTCAGAAGTACCCCTCAAATATCTGAATACTCTCTTCACTGCATCCCAATGTACTCATCCAGGATTAGCCATAAACTGACTAAGGACTCCCACTGCTTGGGCAATGTCAGGTCTTGTGTAGAGAATAGCATACATCAAGCTGCAAACAACACTAGCATAAGGTACTCTACTCATATCCTCTATCTCAGAAGGAGACTTTGGACAATTATTCACATATAACTTTGTCCCCAGTGAAATAGGAACACTCAATGGTCTGCAATCTGCCATGCTGAATCTATCCAACACGGTCTTCACATACTTACTTTGGCTTAACCAAAGTTTTCTATTTTCTCTATCTCTTCTGATTTCCATTCCCAAAATGTACTTGGCTGCCCCTAGATTTTTCATCTCAAACTGTACTGACAACTAAGACTTCAAATTAGAAATCATATTCATACCATTCCCAATTAGCAACATATCATCAACATATAGTGCAATAATGAGAATACGATCATTGTCAAACTTATAATACACATAATAATATAATTTTGATCTCAGATATCCAATTGACAACACAAAGGAATCAAACTTCAAGTACCACATCCTAGGAGATTGCTTCAAACCATACAAATACTTTTTCAACTTGCAAACCAAATTTTCTTTGCCTTTCTCTATACATAATGCTCTGGCTATGACATGTAAATCTCTTCCTCCAAATCACCATGAAGGAATGATGTCTTCACATCCATCTACTCCACCTCTAAGTCATAAGAAGCTGCAAGAGATTAGAGGAATCAAATAGATGTCAGCTTTGCAACAGGAGAGAAAATTTCACCATAATAAATTCCCTCAACTTGTGAATACTCCTTTGCAATCAGTCTAGCCTTATACTTTCAAAACTGCCATCTGCACCAAATTTCTTCTTGAACACCCATTTGCATCCAACAGGTTTCTGTCCAATAGGCAAAGGCACCAAGTCCCATGTTTTATTCTTTTCCAAAGAATCCATCTCACCCTCCATGGCCTCCTTCTAGGAACCTGCATCTTTCATGTCCATAGCCTCTGACATAGTACTAGGCTCATCAGTGTTAGTAAACAAAGAAAAAGCACAACTAGAATCAAGTAATGAATAACCAAACCTCTCAGGGTGCTTTCTTGTTCGTGTAGACCTCCTCAATGACTGAGGTTGAGGTTCTGCTTCTTCTTCTGAACTTTCAGAGCTGCTAGAGCTCTCCTCATCATTAGGTCTCATAGGGTCTATCTATTCAGTCTTCTTACGGGTAGAATGAAACTAAATTGCATCCTCTTTCTTTTCTGTTTGTTCTGCTATAAAACAATGGAAGATGGTGTTAGCTCTCTGAATATATCACTTCTTCTATACAACACCTTTTCAACCACGGGATCCCAAAGCTTGTATCCTTTCACACCAACACCATAGCCAATGAAGATACACATAATAGTCTTGTTCTCCAATTTAGACTGTTTCTCCCTAGGCACATGTGCATATGCCTAACAACCAAAAACATGAAGATGTCTAATTGAAGGCTTCTTACTAGACCACACCTCCATAGGTGTCTTACCAACAAGAGATGATGTAGGAGATCTGTTTACCAGATAGCAAGCAGTGGCTATAACTTCAGCCCAAAACTTTTGTTTGAGACTTGCTCCACTAAGCATACTCCTAGCCCTCTCCATCAGTGTCTTGTTCATCCTCTCTGCAATTCCATTTTGCTGCAGGGTGTAAGGACTTGTCTTATGTCTTTCAATCCCTTGCTCTTTATAGAACTTATCAAACTATACCAAACAAAACTCACCATCGTTATCAGTTCTCAAACACTTAATCTTTTTACTAGTCTAATTTTCAGGAAAAGTTTTAAACTCTTTAAACCAACTAAAGACTTCAAATTTTCTTCTAAGAAAATAAATCCATGTCCTTCTACTGTAATCATCTATGAAAGATACAAAATATAAAGATTTGGAGATCAAAGGAACACTAACAAGACCAAACACATTAGAATGAATAATATCCAATACACCATAAGACTTGTGAGAACTAGAGTAAAACTGAACACAGTTTTTCTTTCCATAAATGCAATGTTCGCAAAAGTCAAACTTGAGATTACAATCATTTAACACCTCAATGAGGTTTTTATTTTTCAGAGTACACATACTCTTCTCACCAATGTGGCCATATCTCATATGCCATAAGATTGTCTTTTCAGCAGGAAGTTTAACTTCCAAAGCATGTGCACTACCATCATAAAGTGTTACAATAGATTTCTTCACTGCTTGTTCAAATGGTGGGGATGAAGTGAATGCAACTCTTTTCTTCGAGTAAGAGGAACTATTGCACTATGAAGTGCATGCCTCCATTTGAAATAGAGTACCTCTCCGATTACCCTTCGCAAGCACCATAGATCCTCTAGTCATCTTGCATCCATCCTTTGAAAAGACAACCTGCACACCTGCATCATTCAACATACTTACAGAAAACAAGTTCCATGCCAAGCCTGGGATGTGCATAACCCCAGTGATCCCCTTCACTCATCCATTAGGGAATTTAATAGAGACTCTTCCACGATCAACAATCTTCAAATGAGAATCATCACCCAGGTACACTCTTCCACCATCGAACTCTTCATACTTTGTGAACTAGTTTTGATGCGAGGTCATGTGGAATGATGCACCAGAATCTATCAACCACACATCATTAGATGCATGGGTGGCCAGCATTACGATGAAGGCATCACCATCATCAAGTGACTTGTTAGAATCTAAATCTGGGGCCTTCTTCTTTTTCTTTTTCTTTTCCTCTTTGCATTCCTTTTAGAAATTCCTAGATTTACCATAGTTCCAACAGAGAACCTTGGACTTTCCAGGATATTTGAATCTCCCACGGGATTTGGATCTACCCTTATTAGCTTTCTTGTCTTTCTTTTTCCCTTTCTCCTTGGGTCTTCCACGAACCGTAAGAGCCTCTCTGGCTGCCTCAGAAGACTTTCTCCACATCTCTTCAGATAACAGTGCAGATACCACTTCATCCATTGTGAAAGTGGATGTGGTTCTCCCAATAGCCATCATAAGATGATTCGGCAAAGAACAAAGGAAGGTCATGCAAAAATCCTCCTCCTCCATCTTCACACCAACTAATGTCAATTATGAAATTAACATGTTGAAGGCATTCAGGTGATTTGCAACAGATCCTTCATCCTCCATCTTCAGAGAATACAACTTCTTTATTAGAAAAAGTTTGTTCACCAGGGATTTAGTCTGATAAACATCACCCAACTTCTTCCAAAGGTCTTTTCAGCTCTTCTCCTCATGGACATTCAATAGGATAGAATCATCTAGACTGAGTCTTATGAGACTCTTAGCCTTTCGATCTTTGAGATCCTAATTAGCTTGTGCCATAGTAGCTAGTTTTACACTAGATACGGTCTCCCATATGTCATGATCAACAAGCATGTCTTCCATCTTAAGTTTCCATAACTCAAAATTAGTGCCATTAAATTACTCCACCTCTATTCTTTTGAATGTGCTAGCCATCTTCTCGTTACAACAAGATCATAGAATACTCTACATAGACTCCCACTCAATCGAAGATTAGCTCAAAAAACCCCTACCCAACAACTAGGATAATAGGTGATCAAACTCTGATACCAACTGAAAGGAAGCTAGGTACATGGAACACACTTCCTGCACCAATCTAATGAGGGGAATGGAGTGCAAATTCATTTAAATCCTTACAATTATAGTAACATTAAACTAATAACATAAATATTACAGCAGCAACACATCATAGAAAGAAGGTGACACAAGATATATTGTGGGGAAAACCTTTTCAGGTACAAAACCCCACACTCTAAACCTGCACAATGTATTATCAAAACAACAATAGTTTACAATACACTTGCAATGCAAGTCTTCCAAGAGTTCACAAATGTCAATTTTGGAGTTATTATGGTAGCATAATAGTACCTATAAAAACATTATGCAACTACAACTCCAAACAATGCATTTTATAGAGATTACAAGGCATATCTTGAGAGCATCTTGGGATAGGTGTCCACCTTGGCCACATGGACATTTTCAGCATCAAAGGACATTTGTCCTTACTGTTCTTACATCCCTTACATCTATCATACATGGCAAATTTGACTTTCCCAATGTAGAGCACTCCAGGCTAAAAATAGACTATGACAGATGGTCTTACACATCTTATAAATGTCATAAAATCTGCCCACAATAACAATCTTAAATGTTGTAAGAGAATCTGTCATATAATGCTAAATATAGCATATTCTACTTACAACATGTCATAGCCCAACTTGGGTACCCAAAGATGCCTTTCCCTCATGCAAAGATGCCAACTGACACTTGTCATCACTTGTCATAGGAATCTCCAAACTTGGCTCTTACGTGTCATAGATTCTGTCATATGGAATATTGCCTTCCACATACCAAAGATGCTGACAGATGGAAAATTAATGCCACCTCAATATGGGATGCCCAAATCCATTTAGGATTGACTTGACCATTCAAGTCACATTCTAAGTAAGCTGACATGTCACCTTGTCGCCTCACTATGTGACCAAACTGAATGTGCAAGTAAAATACAATATTAGGAAATAATTAAATTACCAATGCTAGGAAATTACAAAGGTTAAGACACCGTAATTCCCAAAATTTTTAGAATTTGATTATGAAGATGGCATAAGTGGATGTGGTTTTAATCCAAAGACAGAGACCCTTGCAATCTGGACTACTCAGAAGAATACAAGCAAACCAAGATTTCTTGATATTGTTCAAGAAATGAGGGGTATAGCTATGGTAAAGACTTTACAAGATACATCAGCAACAAAAGTAGCTTCTCTCAATGTTCATACTTCTATGTTTACTCATGCTGTTGTGAAGAGGTTAGAACAAAGGCTAACAGATTATGAGTAAACGCATAAAGTAATGAATGATGAAATAAACAAATTGTATTTTGAAAATGTGAAATTAAAGAAACAATTGCAAGCTATGAATTCTTCTCAAGGTCAATCCATTGTACCCTATCAGACCCTTGTGCTACAAATAGCCAGTGATGTCACAATGTCTACTAAAGAATTTAATGCAACAAGATTGAAATTTGAAAAGGAAATTGAAAGTTTGAATAAACAAAATGAAATGATAAAGAATGAGGCCAAGATGAAAGTTTTCGAAATTTTTGAGAAAATTTTGGAGCATAGAGTAAAATTGGTTGTGGATAAGCTTGGGAGCGTGCATGATTGCTACTCTTCTTTATCTCAGGCCATTGAGCAATTAAAGATAAACTTTTTTGTTTTAGATTTGTTGTTTAAAAAATGACAACCCTATCATCACAATTTGGTTACGATGTGCTTAGTAGTGCAAAGGAATCTTGATGCACCTACAACTTTGAAGCCAACTGAGAAAATAGTCAAAATGATCATTGATGAATACCAATATGTGAATGGAGAAAGCCAGAAGATGCAAGCAAAGGTTGAATCTTTTACTACGTTCAAGCATAAATTTATTCCTTTCATATTGACAGAAGAAGAGAAAATCAAAAGTCTTGACACATGGAAGATGGAATTCGGCGAAACAATATTCCAAGTTATAGATTTTTTGAAGAAGGATGGAGATGTCAGCATTCTCAGTTTCAACATGATATTGGATTGAGTAATTGCGTTGGATGCTGGGTATGCAAAATTTGTGATGGAAGTTAGAGCTTTGGTTGATAAAAGATGGAAGGATCACCATGAGAACTTGCTTCAGATTCAGGCTTACCAATGGCCTCGTGATTTTACAATATATAAATGGGAGGAGAAATATCTTAGAGATGAATCATCAGTAGCACAGGTTGAGGTGCAGAAGAGAAATGAGCCATATGATGGCGTTAAATAGCACCACCACATCTTGAACACTCTCTTTTTGTCTCTTTATGTTTTCTTCATGTTTTCAAAATGTATTCAAATATATTTGAAAATATAAATTGGACTTATAAAAGACAAATATTGTAATATCAAGGGTTAGGAATAGAAAGAGCCATTTTGAATGTGAAAGGCCTGAATCTTGTTGCTTTGTTTATAAAAGGAAACCAAGACCTTATGGCTTGGAATCTATCTGGGATTTTGATATTTTGAAAGAGACATTGTACTGCCTGTACTTTGAAGCAAATCAATATAAAAGCTGCTATTCTTTGGTGGTCAAATTTTGGTTATCATTTGTTTGTTAAAGTAGATTGCTAATAATTTATTTGGTTGTCTCCAATTTACTTTTTCTTTGTTATTCAAATCAAAAGAGACCCCTGCATTCACATTACAAAAGAGGATAGGTGATATTTATCAAACTAAAATTATAAAGTAATAAGTTATATCTCAAAAGATGTTTATATTATTTAAAAATCAAGGAATGATATTCTATTGTAGAACATTTTGAAACCTTTAATATGATTTTGAGTGAAATAGGTTCAATAAATGTTAAACTTGATGAGGAAGACAAATGAATCTTTTCACTTTTTTCTTTACCCAAAAATTAGGAGAACATAATGCTTGTTATAAATGGTAGTGTTGCAAAGGTGACTATGGAATCCTTTATTGTTACAATGCTCAATGGAGATATGAGGAGAAAGTTCAATGATGAAGGTTCTAAGGATACCTTGCATGTTCCGCAAAGGCCCAAGGACAAAAGTGGATCTAAAGGGGAATGGTATAAATATCAATCCAAGTCAAGAGGAAAATCTAGAATCCCTAGGAAGATAAGAGTAAAGTTTTGGAAATATGGAAAAAGAGGACAAGTGAAGAAGGAATGCAAAAAATTAGTTAATCACTACCACAATCTCATGATCATTATTCTAGTAGAAAATCCTAGTTTTCATTCTTTTTTCATAATGCATTAGTTAATCACACACTTCACATTTGACATCATGCTAAAAAGATCAAATAAGTTTTGTATTTCTTCTCAACTATTTCATTTCTCTATCTTAATTACTTAATATCTCAATATTTTATTCTACTCTCAACTCCTTGTGCTTTAAAGTTTAATTAAATCTAGGATTGGACTTAAATCTTCTATTATAGGGTATGATTTATTTCCCTACATTTTTTTGAACTTGCAATTTCCATGCCTATGTTTAGGATAAAAAAAGATTGATTTTTTATTTTGAGATTTTTGTGGTTTACATTTGTTGGAAACAACCCAATGCCTTTAATTTTGCATTCCTAAGAAACATCTAGGATCCTTATGTCTCCTTCAACAAAGTACTAGGTCAAACCCTCACCTTGAAAACATGATTACCTCTTTCTCCTACTTCCTATGATGATCACATGTTGCATTCTAGTGATGAAGAAGAATATTATGATCATGATGTCTTTATTAAAAGTGTTGAAAATGAATAGAAACATGAGATCGTAAATAAATTGAAATATTTGTGCAATAAATTAGCTAATATAGATGATAATATGTCCACTTCATATTTCATTGATGCTCTTACTCAAGTGCTTATCACAAGATAACATGGCATAGATACAATTAAGGATATATATGAAAAATAATTAAAGATAAACAAATTCCTCATGTGGAAGGCACTGGTTTTTCTCTTTTGAAAGTCATTCCCTTGTATATATTTTCAAAATCCAAATTTGTTTTTCTATTTTAGGAGCAGGGTTCAAAGATTTATAGAAAACATTAATCCAAATCATATGCTAGATTGGGTTACGTGAAGTGGATGATTTAATTGACAAAATTACATAAGATCCTTAATCTGTTCTGAAGTCACTAGCAAACTTGAAAGTAAATTGTCATTGGTGAAACAAGGTAACACCCACTATTTAAGGAACTTGATGAGCTTATCCTTTGACCTATATCACTTAATACTTCCATCACGTAAGGATTATCCATTAACAAGTTATGAAGAACATCAATCGATCCATTTAATTAACATTATTACCAACAATTCATACCAAAGATTGAACAATTTAAGGATATTGCAATAGGTAATTTGTCAACAATTGAACAATCCATTTAATTAACATTATTGCCAACGATTTAGTCATCCTTTTTTAAACATGGATTACAAATAATTCTAAAAATTTAGAAGTCTTGGTCATTAACATTATTGTCTGCTACAATGTCATCCAGTGTATCAGTCAATGTTCATATGTTCTTTCAAGTGTTTAATATTATCATCATCCTCATCTTGACCTCCATCATCTTTATCATCATTGAAATATGACTGTAGACCATCTATATTGTTACCAGATGTATTTGGATCATCATTTTGTATACCATCCATATTGTTGTCTTCCATAACATCATCCCACTCTGGATTGTTGTCTTCTTGTGCTTGAACATAACCATCTTCAACATCATCATGGATGTGAATTTCTTCGATGTTCTCTAATCCCTCTCTCTCATTTTGTTGGCCATCATTGTTTTGCTCAATATCCACTAATGCATCATCAAATACATGCCTTAATCTTGGATCATAATGTATGAAAAATATCCATTTCACATCCAAAATATCTTCATAGAAAAATACCTGCACATGAACGACATACATATATTAGACATATGGTATAACAGTTTTATTGATTAATAAACACATGTATATATTCACAATAAACTATGAATTAATAGATTAATGATCACTACTGCTTCTTGTTTGAGTTAAAGAAATACCTACTCACAATGAATTGGTAGAACATAAGGCTCCTTATCCTCCGGTAGGAAACATGAGGAATCTATAGAAAACAATCCACTATGGGTATCATATCTTTGTGTCCTCTCAAATGCTTCATATCATCTACACAAACTACAACATTTAAAAGAGCGGTAATCCAACTCAATAATTTATTGTATTTTCCCAACATATTGTAGATTCCCTTCAATTATATTCTTATCTTTTGAGCTTGATTGACTGGAATGCTTGAAGTCAACCATGATGCCACAATCGAAGGATTGTCTCTTTACATCTACACTTTCTACACAATAATTTCGACCATATGCCCACATTGCTAGATATTTCCTCACCCGTGAAAGACCATTTATTTCAGTGAAAACAAATATAATGATGAATATTAAAATAGTTAATAGTCAAAGATGTAAGGAAACAACATTTTGTAAAATTTTAACTGTACCTTTCTTTCACATCCTCTAGACAAGTTAATTTCATCTTATGTTATGTTTGAATCTATACCTGCATCTTCTATTTGATTTTGAATTTTTTCAGTAACCCATTTGAGTGTACAATCTTTACCCCATTCCCCAAGAATATTAGTGGGAAGTGGAGTATTCCTTGGGTTCGATCTCTTAAATTATCTCCTTGCTTCTAACACTTCTCTCTTTTTATCATACAGATCAATCCATTTGTTCATAAAGTCCATGTGGTACAGAATGAACTTGTCGAGTATTACACTTTCGTCTAGACCTATTACATGTCAACATGTTTATTTCAAACTCCAAATGTCATGCTATTAATTTGACAAATAAATTATAGAGTAAATTAATGATTTCAAGAAAAAAAACCACACTGATAATGAGTTTACTTACTAATTTATACTTGAACACCATTAGATTGTGGTTTTTCTCCATCAATAATATTTGATGCTTGTTCTTCATCCCAGAAGTGTGGCCCATCTTCAAAATTCTTACCAAAGAATTCACATAGGAAGAAAAATGCATCATTGAATACATACCCTTCAACTATACAACCCTCTGGATGTGCCTTTTGTCAGACATATCTTTTTAGAGTTTTCCTATACCCCTCAAAGAAAAACATCCACCTCGTTGATATGACACCTGCTAATTCAATGTCATCGACTAGGTGTATAAGTAAATGGACTGGTAGGTCCATGAAACTTGTAGGGAGCTCCTTCTCAAATACACATATAATTTCTGCAATTTCCTTTTTCCATTTTGGCACTTCACATTTGTCGATCTCCTTGGAGGTCACCCACCTAATATAAGAATAGTAAATTAGTATGAACCTTTAGTTATAAATTAAAATGCAATATAATATATCTATGTCTCTCACACATTAACCACATACCTTGTAAATGCTGAAAATTGACTTGTGGCATTCCTTAAGTCAACTATAAGACAAGAATCCCCCCTAATTACCAATGGCACAATATGCTATGAAATACATTTATGAAAAGGTCATTAGTATTTTTTTCTCACACAACATAACGATATCAAAATATATTTAGTACTTAATCAATGTTACCAGTAAATGTTAAATGATGATATATAATAATTTCATAAAATTATGAAAATCATGTGATATGTCCATCAACTGTAAAATCTTTAGCCAATGATGACCCATAGCCAGTAGGTGTCCTTATTAAATGGATGACATTTTTTAGTTGGTCTAGCTCTTTTTTTTTTTCAAAATCCATGGAGCTTCTGCATATGTTTCATTTTCCCTGTTTGGCCACAAATGTTTTCTATCAATTTTGGTACGTGAAAGAGCAATATCTCTCCTCGAAGATAAGGTGTCCTTCTCTTTGCCTGATATATGTCGAAATATAGAATCTAGGACATTTTTGAAGATGTGCATATGATCTAATAGGTGAGATATTAATAGATCCTTTCAGTAAGGGAGCTCATAAAATATGGATTTCTTTTTCATTCCTTCTGGCATATTAACTACAACTTGTTTTGGTTCTTCAATTGAATCACCCCGATCAAAAAAATCCTCCCAACCTTTCAATTTAGCATCTTCATACTTCTTAAGCCAATCACCCAGACCCATAATGATGGGAGGGCCTCTATTTTCAACTTTTCCATCAAATTGATTCTTCAGGCGATTTCTAAACTTATGATCTAGTGGTAGAAAAACCCTGTTGTTTGCATAAATAAATTTATGTAGATCTTTAGAATACCACCCTTGAAATTGTTCTGCACATCTTGGACATGCAAATATCCCCTTTGTTTGAATCCCTGCAATTCAATAAGTAATGTTAATAACATCAAAAAAATAGTATAAAACTAAGTATGAAAGTTGGGATGAAAATAAATTATGAGTGTAAATACGTAAATATTTTATCTTACTAGAACAGATACCAAGCCCTGAGAAATCATAAATAGTCCAACATAGCACACCATACAACATGAAGGACCTGTTTGATGGGGGAGGTTATATGTCATACATTCTTATGCCTTTCCATAGTAGTTGCATCTCATCAATAAAAGGTGCAAGATAAACATCCATGTTTTTAACTTGATGTTTTCCTGGAACAATGAGAGTCAGCATAAGGTGCTCCTTTCTAACAATCATCCATGGGGTAATATTGTATACTATCAACTTGACTGGCCAAACATTATAATTTGAGCTCAGGAAAGAGAATGGGCACACTCCATCAATTGCAAGACCAAACCTGATACTATGGGGTTCATCTTTGAATTTTCTTGGCCATTTTTCCTCTATGTGTTTCATTGCTTTGGAGTCAGCTAGAATTCACATGAATCCACCTTTACTCTTGTTCTTTGCATGCCAATCCATCACTTGTGCAAGTGACTTGCAACGAAACAGTCATTGAAGTCTAGGTATAATTGGCATGTGACATAAAACCTTCTTTGGAACTATAGGACCTTGTACATCTATATGATATCTCTTCTCTTTGGATACATGGCATTCTACCTTGTTTTGATATTCATCTCTGTATAAAATGCAATCATTTTTACATGAATGAATTTGCTTATATTTAATCCCCAACTCAACCAACAACAGACGTGCCTCTCTGCAAGTTGATGGAAACACATTATCTTCAGGGAATATTTTAATTTTTAGTGCCCTATAAGATTGCCAGGGATTAAATCAATTGAATGTTTGACTTATGATGAACATGTTTGATATGTCAATCTATACTAGGACTGTTTATATACAATATATGGTTTTAAAATCCCCTTAAAGAAATATAAACGAAGTTGATGAATGTTTACAAATTATGTACACCAATTGACAATTGCAAGGTAAGAAATAGATTTCAACTCACTTCAGTAGGGTAGTGAATCCTTTGTTTGACCAACCAAATAGTGACTTGATTTCTAATAATATTAATGTACATGCTAGTTTTGAGGTTTTACTTGCACCTGATTTGAACACAAGTGTCTTCGTTGCTTGCTTGATGGAGTCTTTCAGGTTGTTATCATCAACATTACATTGGTAGTAATTACACATACTATCATCACTACTTTCAACCATATGATCATTATTGTCATCATTGTTGTCATCCCCAAAGAAATTTGTAAGCATTTCATTCAATCCTTCTTCATACACTACATTTTCACTATCATGATCATCATCATTAAGGCTAGGTGGCATGTCATCAGTGTATGCGGATCTCATCAGCTCTTCAAATTTCTTAGCTGGTAGTATTCTCTTCAATAATGCTCTTTTCACCCTGGTATTGTTTAAAGGATGATTTGGATCATCCCGTCTAAATCTTAGTAACCCAGTTGGATCTTGGTTATTAGTATGTGTTTCATCAACATCTTCTACCTATCAACAAACACAAGCATTATTTAATGTTTGGCAACAATTGGATAAATCATAAATGTATCAATTTCAAAGAAATATAATCAAATATGGCTTAAAAAATAAAAATATTGGTTGTATGAACATATATACATCAATTGAATAATGGAACATTATTTTATAGACTGCCTTTTTATACAATAATTTAAATAAAACACAATTTTGACAACATATTTTATAAAACATTAGTCCACACTCATTTATTATTCTTTAGTTTTTTTCCCTTAAGAACATCCTTAGGGAGACCTTGTTCTTCCCTCTTCTTTCACACAGGAGTGCGTTTTAAGAAGGGGTAATCAATCAATAACTCATCCCCAATGGTAAGGTCCATAATAGCCTCAACCATTATCAATCTATCAACCTCTCTTTCCATATCTCCATCTTTATCATTTATAACCTCAACAAATTGACAATTTGGTCTTATAGTAGGGTCCCTTCCCTTACTACTATTTATAAATCCTGCAATATTTTTATGTGTGTATGCACATCCATCTATATACGTAAGATGACCTCTATTCATTTCTTTTCCACTTTCCAATTGGAGACAATGTGTATACATGTTCGAATAGACCATATGCTGACATGCTAAGCTTATATTCTACTAGCCTTCTCCATTCACCACTGTAATATGATGGACCATAATATGGCATTAATCTCCTAGTGGTTTGTTCTGAATTGTTTCTATGTTTAGATCCCACATGTACATTTTGGACAATAAAGAGGCCTAGATTCACTCCATGAATATTGGAGGGTCGTATCATGTAGCTGTATCCCTAAAATTGAAACACCTCGTACACTCTAGGTAGTTGTTGATCACTAGGCCAAGCACAATATAGTCGACAATCAAATGTCTCTTTGTAAATTGATCTCAAACTTAGGGGCAAGTCATCATCTCCATGACATTCATTCTCATAGGGTATGTAGTCCACCTTCCCCTTGTCTTTAAGAAAATTATGCATCATTAAACCGGTTCTTGTTTTGTTGCTTGTTTTCATTAATTCCTCATCTTCCAATTTGGTATATTGGCACATATTTTTGTTAGATGTATCATCTGATAAATGATCATTACCCTCTAGGCTGGAAGTCTGTAATCCATGAAACTTTAAACCAAGAACTTTATCTTGCAAGTATCCATTAAGAAAAAAATTAGTTATTCAAATAATATAAAACAATGTTTAAACGAAGTATACATGTTATTTATATCAATTTGGAAAATTCCTTATCACAATTCCTATTGGATTTGAATCAATTGTAGGAGGCATACTACCGATTGAAATCTCATCATATATGTAATGTCTTTGTACAATCACTTGTTTGAATTGTTTCTTTCCACGACATACATAACATCCACAAACAATAATTTTCTTAAAGTATTCATCCCATGTACTATAGTCTTGACCAACCTCTTGTTTAGTGTAATCATTTGTTGTGCCTGTAGGATCCATTGTCATATCCTCTTCCACCCACTGTTGTCTACTTGATTTAACAGTTTTAGGTCCACGTCCATGTACATACATTTTTTGTTTTCTAGTTGAATGCTTAGGCTCCGCATTTGCTCCAATCTCCATCTAAAGTAATCAACAACATGCATTAATTTATGTCAAGATTGGATAATACATTATAAATTTCAATAATACTATGAAAAAAGATGGACATATCACAAAATGCCATCAGATCATTTTTTCCTAAGGAAATTGGATTTGAGTACCTGATTTCCTGCTTCATCCATTGTGTCCTCATTTGATATGACACGATCTGTTACCATGGCCTTGTCTAGTCCCTATAATACACAACATAGTAAATAATGTTTAGTACATTAATTATATCATTTCAATGAATATGCTATCCAACACAAAACCTCACTTTAGTCATATATTTAACATATTGATATCATGTTTTGGCCATCCTAATTTTCAAGCTTTTCCCTCGATCATAGAATCACATTTAATCACCATTCCTATGCATTTTTAACCAATAAGTTTGACCTCAGAGGCCTCATGGATAAAAAAATGACTTTATCTCCTCTATGTTGTAGCATTTGTGAATTCATAAACACCTTCCTCCTTTGGTTGAGGTTGCTTTCTCTTCTTACCTCTATTGTATCTATAGATTCCATTGTCATATCTATTTACACCCACTTTCCTCTCTGCGATTTAGTAGTTCTATGCCATCCACGTCCTCTCTCCATGGCCTCCTCTAGATCTTGTAATACACAAAAATGATAATAGTCACACAACAACTATGCACCAAGATAATATTCTTGAATTTATCTTGTTCATACACTCGCTTTTCATGAAGATGCACTGAGAAAAATAAAATAGGACATTGCAACATTTTGCTCTTCATAAAAAGTTTACACGCGGAATCTTGACAACTAGAGCTCAAATCTTATGATTACAAGATGACTACAAATTCACATCAAAAAGACATTTATTTCATATTTGACTCTCCTTTTTCTTTTATGGGTCATTTTAAGGCAATCTATATCTCTCCAAGTGGCCATAAAACCCTCAAAACTATCATATAACCCTCAAAACAGTCTCAAAGAGTCTTTGGCACCAAAATTTTAAATTCTTGATGGAGGGAAGGATAATTTGGATGTTAATTTTGAAATCACGTCGTTAGATCTTTGTTAGGTTAATCCTAGCCATTGGATATTCTTTAATTATAGGGACTTTATGTTATATTTCACCATTACCTTTCACTCCAAAATTAATGGTTTCCTTTGAAAAGAAAACCCTCCATTAGCTATCATAACCCCAAATATTTGTTGAAGTGAACTTAAACATTATGTGCAATTGTCATTTCTCATATTAAGCACCTACGTCCCTTCTTAGTGGTCCCACATGTGTGATGTATGCGAATGAGTCATATGGTACTTGTGCTACATGTTTAAAGTTTGAATTTTGCTCATATTGTTGGAAAAAGGCCCAAAAAGACCTTTGATTTTTGAGTTTTATACTCTATAACATGCATTTCCTTGATCTTTTCATCTAATCTATCACATGTTGTCTTTGCATTTCAATAAGATCGATTCTTGAAAAATGACAATCTAGAGGTTAAAGAGACAAGTTGATACCTTACCTAAGTTGTCATGTTCTTGAAACTTTGTCACTATAAAGAGGAGATATCTAGAGAGTAATGTCACAAGGACATAACCAAGGCATGCACTATCATGAGCCATAGGGACAACTTACTACACCATCCAAAACTCCATTTGAACTAGCTACTATCAATAATTCTCATTATTGGGGACTATCATGAAGAAAACACCATGCATAGGACTGTCATAGTCAAAGTGGAGAGGATTGTCTAGTCATTGTATGACTGTCATAATAGCTAGTGGGTTAGTTACCATGCTTCAACCTAAAATAGGTTAATGAGAACATAGAAATGAAAATCACAATACCATAAGCACACTCCATAAGCTGCCGATATAGTCCCAATATCATGTCATCATGATAGTAAGAGCAGAGTTGTTTGGTTTTTCCAAAGCCATATCACTTGCATAAGGATTGTCACCAACCATTTATGTAAGGTCATGAAAGAGTGAGTCATTATTGGCCTAATCATAAGAGAAGCATGAAGTCAAAATGCTATCATGGAAACAAGATATAGTTACTTATTATAAGGACAATCCAAATTTGGTGAGGTTATGTTTTTGTCAACTTCCAAGCAAAATGCATCATTTTGCACTGATTGGTGCTAAATTAGGCACACTTTGCACCGCCTTCTGTGCTCCAAACAAATTATATTTTGGCCTAAAAGTTGGTGCTAAAGTCAATGTTAACTGTTCAGACTATAGTGACAACTACTGGATCAAAAAAATTAAAAAAATTCCCACCTGCACATACCCCCCAAAAAATATTGATTTTTGGTGTTCATTTTTTGTTTGGAGATTGAGCATTCGGGTTGGAGTCCTACCTGAATTATATGAGAAATTTGATTATTACAGAAGAAAAACGTCGTGCGAAGAGAGGAGAAAAAAGGGAAAAACAATAAAGTAGATGAGAAATTCGATTTAGTTTGCGACACCATAGGTAAGGTTACAATTACAATAAAATTTTTTCGTTCCCAAATATATTTTTGTTTCAATTAAATGGAGAGGATTGTGAAGAAAGGGTTGTGAATATTGTTTTGTTTACAGGGGAATCATTCAAGTCTCATGTGGTTGCAAAGGAGGAGGGTAAAATTGTAGACATTGCATTATTTCCTCTGCATTCGAGAGCAGTGAAAACATTTTTCAAACCCCAATGCCTAGCTTTGCTTATCATTACCATCAATACCTTTCTCTAAAGACAACTTTCTCACTTCCTTCCTAAAAAGTAGTCAAGTGCTTTAAGACAAGTCGATTGTGAGCAAACTAAAATTAGGGCTTTTGAGAAGAGGGTGAGCAAACTAAAATAGAGGTTGGTCGAGACAATATGAGGAGATAGGGCTTTTGAGATGAGGGTGACGAAACTAAAATTAGGCTGGGAACTATAGATTCCCTCCCAAGGCACCAATTGATTCATAGGAAAATAGCTTCAAGATTTTCTCTACAAAGTAAAGGTCAAAAACCTTGAGGAATACATAAAACTTGGACGAAAAATTTCATACTGGCAGTGTGTACTTCATTTGCCTCCATAAACTAAATGAAAATAATTTGCCCTAGGTCGCTTCAAAATGTCAAGTAATAGAGAGAAGAGAACAAAGGGAGCAGACTCTGGCCACAATGAGGTAATTCATTGTCAATTTATAGATTTGTAAATGTTTCCATTGTTTCTTTGATTTTTAGTTTTTAGTTTTTTATTTGTAAATTTAAAAGAAGAAATTTATTTTATAGGAACATGAGACTGACAAAGATAAAAAGGCATTGACTTCCATATTGGGGGTAGAGGCAGTGAACAAATTGGATCGTGTGGACTTGACAATGCTTGCTAGATACATAGAAAAACAATCTAGTAAAGCCCTTGAAATATTACAATCAAATCAACAGTGTCAAAGGGAATCAAGTGATTCCCCAACCAGTCATGGATTAAGCAAAAGATCTAGGAGGAAATCAATAACAATAACCTCTAAGAATGTGGAACAGGGAACAAAGGCTTCCAATGTCCCACCCACTCTTGGGACACAGATTTCTTCGACCACCACGCCATGTTTTGCATCTTGCATTGGTACCTGCAATACAAAGATAGAATATGATGTAGTTTTAGGGGATGTCCGAATGATGGATGATGGAAAAAAAAATTGTGAATAGGTTGAAGGAACAATGCCTTCAACAGTTCAAAGACAATCTAGATTTGCATTCTCAAAGATACCCATGCACCTGCAAAAAGCAGTTATCCAAGACATGGAGATTGAATTTGGCATAGGTTGGTCTGTAAAGAAGATAAAGCTACAAATGTCTCAAAACTGCAAGATATTTTGGTGCAACCAAACAAAGAAGATAAAAAAACTCCCTCCTGAGCAAAGGCTAAAAAAAAAGGCCAATTGATGTAAGTTTGAAAGTATTTAAAGAGCTTGTAAAAGCATACGAGGAGTCCAATGCACAAAGGAAGTCCGGTGAGGAGAGTATGTAGGTATTTGAATTTGCTCATAAGATTATATCAATTTTTTAAAATGATTTTTAAATTTTATTTGTACATAGTTAAATTGAATTAGTATATGTTTCAGGACAAGGCCTCCAAGGCTAGGCTTGACAAACTTCGTGCCACACATCACAGTGGCTAGAAAGGTTTATAGGCCTTGATCTGTACATTTGTAAGTATATTTAATAAGTTAAATGATATTTTTTTTAATTTCCTAGGAAAAAGTAAATGATTTCATATTAATTTTAACTAGTCCATGTGCCATGTTTTGATAGGAGCAGAAATATGGACAGCATCCAAGCCAATTTGAGAAGAAAATGTTACAATGCAAAAAGTAGACCAATTTTGTAATCTGGATGCAGAACGAGGTGTCAATAGTTGACTCTTAATAACATAGTTGGATATTGTTGTGTTAATATGTTAATTTGAATTTCTTGTGTTGAGTTGTTTATTGATGCGTAGGATGAGTTCTAAAGTGCTTCTCTGTTGGCCCTAGAGCCCTTAAATGTAAGATTTATCTTAGATGACAAATGATTACTCTTATATCTTTGGGGACCCTTCTTGGTGCCATTAGGATCATAATGAGTATACTAGTCTTGTGCTTACTTACAAAAAGTGGTTGCAATTAACCTAACCTTGTGCTCATTATCCACAACATTTTGTGTGTGCCATGCTATCTCATATGCTTAAGTTTAATGGGATAAGAATAACATAGAAGCCTTGTTTTCTTGTCTCCAACTAATGGACTTGTTGGGACCTAAAATTTCCTACCTTTTTTTGCAAAAAATTTAGGTTCCCATGATGAAAAATCTGATTGCAGCACTCAGAAATGCACCTGTACAATATACTTCAGTGGCCTACTTTGAAGGGTTATAATTCAAAGCCTATTAATTTTTATGTCAAACCACTTGGTAGGCATACTTATCTATCATATGTGAGTGTACATGCTTGCTTGCAGCTTCCCATGATCAGATTGGACAAGGTTTTGCAGTGCCAAGTTAAAGGGTTCTGGTGGTATTTGGTGGTACCCACCTAGGGTTAGGGTTTTAAGTCGAGTATTCAAGCCTATATTTTTATTCCTTTAAACCCCTTAAGGCCTTAAGTTTTCTTGTCCTTTGGCCTCTTGCACTTTATCTTTTAAAACTGCATTGACTTCTTGTATTAAAGGGCAATTGTCTTGAGGTCTTCTTAGAGGGGTGATATGTGACTAGGGTATGAAGACTAGGACTTTGTATGTAATCTTAAGCCCTCCTTTTAGATTTGTTGGAAGCCTTCTTAATTGATACATAAGGACTATCAAGACTCCTATGATAGTGCATTTAGAGAGGCATTGAAATCACAAAAGAGATAAATGTTATTAGGCCATCACCCAATGGAGAAGGAATTGTCATAAAGAGCATGACAGTGTTACCTTGTCATAGTCACAAAGGGGACAGTCTTTGTGGTGGTAATTAAAGTCACTAAGTTTACATCCACCTTCCTAGGGTCTGCAGAAATGCTTGAAGTTGAATATGCCTATTTTAAAGATCTTGCCATGAGTATTTTCCATGTTTTAACAAATGGAGACCTCCCCAATCCTCATCTCAAGTTTCAAATGAACAATGAAATGATGGAGGACAATCATAACTATCATAATAGTACATTAGCATTTTTTGTCTCAAGGTGGCCCTTGAGACTGCCATGGAGATGGATATAGAGTTGGGATTATAGTTTTTATTTCAAAGCCCTATGCCATCAAGACCTAATATTTATTTGTGGCAAGGATCCCAATGGTCTAAAGATTACAAATTGTTGTCAAGAAAGGATTGTCATAGTTAAGTGTGGTACAGTGATACAATTTCATCTTGGTTGAGTATTGTATAAATCTCAAGCTATTTAGAATCCATGGGGTATTAGCATGTGGTATCACTATATAGGTAACCATCAAGTGATTTCTTCAACACAATCTTGGCCTATATAGTACCCAGTGTGAAGAGCAAGATAGTGTTGTCCAAGAACCTTGTTATGGTTATAGATGAGGGCAGTCTTAGCTATTGTAACCATAGTTGGAATCCCTTCTTGTTACCATAACATACGTGACCTAAAACCATGACTCTATGAGTATGAGTTGTTTGAAAGCCAAATTCCACAACCTTTGCCACCATCCTCCCTACCCGTGTCGAAATGGGAGCTTTGGAATAGGGTATGGACATCCATCAATACATAAAGGATGGAGGAATTTTGTCAGATGTTGTAGTTGTAACTACCCTGTTAGACATGTATGCAAAATGTGGAAGCATAGACAAGGCACGTGAACTGTTTGAAAGAATTCCTCAAAGAAATGTGGTCTCATGGACTGCAATGACTGCAGAATATGCACAAAATGGATTTGTTGAAAAGGCTTCAGAAATTTTAAAGAAAATGCAATTGGTTGGTGTAAAGCCAAATTCTAGAACTTTTGCCAACATCCTCCCTGTCTGTGTCAAAATGGGAGCTTTGGAATAGGGTATGGACATCCATCAATACATAAAGGATAGAGGAATTATGTCAAATGTTATAGTTACAACTACCTTGTTAGACATGTATGCAAAATGTGGAAGCATAGACAAGGTACATGAACTATTTGATAGAATGCCTCAAAGAAATGTGGTCTCATGGAATGCAATGACTGCAGGATATGCACAAAATGGATTTGTTGAAAAGGCTTTAGAAATTTTAAAGCAAATGAAATTGGTTGGTGTAAAGCCAAATTCCACAACCTTTGCCACCATCCTCCCTGCCTATGTCAAAATGGGAGCTTCGGAATAGGGTATGGCCATCCATCAATACATAAAGGATAGAGGAATTTTTTTAGATGTTGTAGTTGTAACTGCCCTGTTAGACATGTATGCAAAATGTGGAAGCATAGACAAGGCATGTGAACTGTTTGACAGAATGCCTCAAAGAAATGTGGTCTCATGGACTCCAATGACTGCAGGATATGAACAAAATGGATTTGTTGAAAAGGCTTAAGAAATTTTAAAGAAAATGCAATTGGCTAGTGTAAAGCCAAATTCTACAACCTTTGCCACCATCCTCCCTACCTGTGTCAAAATGGGAGCTTTAGAATAGGGTATGAACATCCATTATTACATAAAGGATAGAGGAATTTTGTCAGATGTTGTAGTTGCAACTACCCTGTTAGACATGTATGCAAAATGTGGAAGCATAGACAAGGCACGTGAACTGTTTGATAGAATGCCTTAAAGAAATGTGGTCTCATGGACTGCAATGATTGCAGGATATGCACAAAATGGATTTGTTGAAAAGGCTTCAAAATTTTTAAAGCAAATGCAATTGGCTGGTGTAAAGCCAAATTCCACAACCTTTGCCAGCATCCTCTTTGCTTGTGCTAAAATGGGAGCTTTGGAATATAGTATGGCCATCCATCAATACATAAAGGATAGAGGAATTTTGTCAGATGTTGTTGTTACAACTGCCCTGTTAGACATGTATGTAAAATGTGGAAGCATAGAGAAGGCACGTGACCTGTTTGACAGAATGCCTCAAAGAAATGTGGTCTCATGGACTGCAATGACTGTAGGATATGCACAAAATGGATTTGTTGAAAAAGCTTCAGAAATTTTAAAGTAAATGCAATTGGCTGGTGTAAAGCCAAATTCCACAACCTTTGTCACCATCCTCCCTGTTTGTGTCAAAATGGGAGCTTTGGAATAGGGTATGGACATTCATCAATACATAAAAGATAGAGGAATTTTGTCAAATGTTGTAGTTACAACTGCCTTGTTAGACATGTATGTAAAATGTGGAAGCATAGACAAGGCACGTGAACTGTTTGACATAATGCCTCAAAGAAATGTGGTCTCATGGACTGCAATGACTGTAAGATATGCACAAAATGGATTTGTTGAAAAGGCTACATAAATTTTAAAGCAAATGCAATTGGCTGGTGTAAAGCCAAATTCCACAACCTTTGCTACCATCCTCCTTGCCTGTGTCAAAATGTGAGCTTTGGAATAGGGTATGGACATCCATCAATACATAAAGGATAGATGAATTTTGTTAGATGTTGTAGTTGAAACTGCCCTATTAGACATGTATGCAAAATGTGGAAGCATAGACAAGGCATGTGAACTGTTTGATAGAATGCCTCAAAGAAATGTGGTCTCATGGACTACAATGACTGTAGAATATGCACAAAATGGATTTGTTGAAAAGGCTTCAGAAATTTTAAAGCAAATACAATTGGCTGGTGTAAAGCCAAATTCCACAACCTTTGCCACCATCCTCCTTGCCTGTGTCAAAATGGGAGCTTTGGAATAGGGTACGGACATCCATCAATACATAATGATAGAGGAATTTTGTTAGATGTTGTAGTTGCAACTACCATGTTAGACATGTATGCAAAATGTCGAAGCATAGACAAGGCATGTGAACTGTTTGACATAATGCCTCAAAGAAATGTGGTCTCATGGACTGTAATGATTGCAGGATATGCAGAAAATTGATTTGTTGAAAAGGCTTCATATATTTTAAAGTAAATACAATTGGCTGGTGTAAAGCCAAATTCCACAACCTTTTCCATCATCCTCCCTACCTGTGTCAAAATGGGAGCTTTAGAATAGGATATGGACATCCATCAATACATAAAGGATAGAGGAATTTTGTTAGATGTTGTAGTTGAAACTACCCTATTAGACATGTATGCAAAATGTGGAAGCATAAACAAGGCACGTGAACTATTTGAAAGAATGCCTCAAAGAAATATGGTCTCATAGACTGCAATGATTGCAGGATATGCACAAAATGGATTTGTTGAAAAGGCTTTAGAAATTTTAAAGCAAATACAATTGGCTGGTGTAAAGCCAAATTCCACAACCTTTGCCACCATCCTCCCTACCTGTGTCAAAATGGGAGCTTTGGAATAGGGTATGGACATCCATCAATACATAAAGGATAGAGGAATTTTCTTAGATGTTGTAGTTGTAACTGCCCTGTTAGACATGTATGCAAAATGTGGAAGCATAGACAAGGCATGTGAACTGTTTGACATAATGCCTCAAAGAAATGTGGTCTCATGGACTGCAGAATATGCACAAAATGGATTTGTTGAAAAGGCTTCAAAATTTTTAAAGCAAATGTAATTGGCTAGTGTAAAGCCAAATTCCACAACCTTTGCCACCATCCTCCTTCCCTATGTTAAAATGGGAGCTTTCGACCAAGCAATTTGTAGCACTTAAGGTTATGTAATAGAATTTACAGTTGATAGTTAAATTTATAACAAATTTTTTTATGATCTTTACTAACATTTATTAGAATTGTTGCATGTTTTACATCATTGGAATGACATATTAGCTGTAACTTTTTTGAAATTTTATTATGGTATGTGCACTTTGATATGATGTAATATGATTATGGTTTCGTTTCATATGTTGTAATATTAGATATATAACAAAAAAATAAATTATTGCATGAAATAAATAATAACTTTTCATTTTAATTTTTTTTTGGCAGAACACGGGTCTTCCAGAGGATCAAGATGATCCTCATGATAGAAATCCAGATTATGTTGGTTCTGGTACATATCACATGGTAGAGGATGATGATGACACAGATACATAAGATACTGAGGCCGATGATGATGATGATGATCACGATGGTGATGATGATGATGATGATCACAATGGTGGTGATGATGATGAGGTAGTTTCTCATAGTAGCTAGTGACATTCATGATCATATAGACTGCATCATGGATCATTGTTGATATATTGTTATGATTCCTCTTTTCATGGTCACTAGCTATCATATGTATCATTTTCATGACCCGCAATACCATATTAATGACTTGTATCATAAATTTATGTATCATTTTGACTTATATCTTTTGGACATGTATCATCTTGACTTGTATCATTTTGAGTTACGTAATTTATCATTTTTACTTATATCATTTGTACATGTATCATTTTGACATGTTATTGATCTACTGGCATATTTGACTTTCACTTGTTTCCGTTATATATGATGATGATCTTATCTGTATTGACTTGTCAATTTATATATATTGAAAGTGGTCAATGATTTTTGGATGGATATTTATTACGTATGATGATTTTAATTTACTACTCAGGATGGATGTTGTCAAATTCAATTAAATTATAGATATTTGACTCACTTGTTTTAATTATAGATGATCATGTTATAATAATTATCTTGTTATTTAATCATATGAGTTAAATAATTAAATTACTTTCTATAATCATATGAGTTATTTAAGAGGCATGATATATTTAACTAATTAAATTGAAATAAAACATATTAAATTAATAAATGTAAGCAAAACAAGAAGCATTTTTAGAAGAAAAAAGGAAGCAACAATGGAAGCTAAACTAGAAGCAAACCAAAAGCAATCTTGGAAACAAAACTTAGCGTTATCTAGGAAGCAAAAATGGAAACAATTTAGGTAGCAAACAAAGAAGTAATAATGGAAGCAATTTTAGAAGCAACAAAAGATGCAATAATAGTAACCATATTAGAAGCAACAAAAGACACAAAAATAGAAACAAAATTGGAAGCAACAAGTGACGTTATATTGGAAGCAAAATTGGAACCAAAACTAGAAGCAAAATTGGAAGCAAAATTGGAACCAAAATTGGAAGCAAAACCAAACACCAAATTAGAAGTAAAATTGGAAGCAAAACCAGAAGCAATATTGGAAACGAAACTGGAAGCAAAACTAGAAGCAAAACTAGAAGCAAACCTGGAAGCAAAATTGGAAGAAAAACTGGAAGCAAAACTGGAAGCAAAATTGGAAGCAAAATTGGAAGCAAAATTGGAAGCAAACCTAGAAGCCAAACTGGAAGCAAAATTGGAAGCAAAAATAGAAGAAAAATTGGAAGCAAAACTAGAAGTAAAACTAGAAGAAAAACTAGAAGCCAAACTAGAAGAAAAATTGAAAGCAAAATTGGAAGCAACAGTGGAAGCAAAACCAGAAGTAAAATTGGAAGCAAAATTGGAAGCAAACTTGGAAGCAACACAAGAAGAAAAATTAGAAGCAAAATCAGAAGCCAAACTAGAAGCTACAAAATCTGGCGTTAAACCTGGTACTAAAATCTAGCGCTAAACCCAACGCTAAACATGGTGTTATAATCAGCGCTAAACCCAATGCTAAATCCAACGCAATAGTGAGATGCTATTGGGCACCGAGTTTGGCACCAACAAAAGTGTCCAATTCATGGACTCAAATGCACTAAATTCTAGCACTATTTTAGGTGCTAATTGCCTATTTTGTTGTAGTGTGTATCATGTTTTGCCCTAGGTACCCTTAGTGCCATCATAACCCCTTCACCATCCTAACATTTCCTCTAACAAATTAAATAAATATAACATTTATTTAATTTAATCCCATCCCTCACATTATTAAATAAATAAATTTTATTTATTTATTTAATCTACTTTCTTCTATGATTAAATAAATAGTTATTATTTATTTAATCATTCATGCCACTTAATTAATTAAAATCACGTACCATTTCTGTCTCTCAAATCTTCTCAAGTTAACCCTTTCACCTTCCATTATCATCTCCCAAATCACTCTTCCACCTTCTTTTTCTTTTCCCAAGTTGCACAAGCAACTTTCCAATTTCACTATCACTTGCAAAATGGAAGTTTTATCCTTCCATTTTCTCATATTTCTCTATAAATTCATTCACAACCATGCCATTTGCATGGATGAACTTTGAAGCACCATTACATTGCCAAAATTAGTCCTCATCATCCATCAATCTCAATCCAACATTATGCTGTAGATTGGAGCAACTAACAATACAATCATTTGAGCAAATCAACATGCATGCATCATCTGAGGTATTCGTAAGGTTTGGGCTAAGGTAATTGCATGTCATTTGTTTTATCTTTATTTGTCTAAAATTTTCTCATTTACATTCTAGCACACCCAATGGGACCAGTCTTCTGGTCAAATATTATTTTTATTTTGCTAAAAGTTTGAGTTTTCTGTGAGGCCAGGTACTCAGAGGTGCATTTGAACAACAACTCACATTTGGTGGGTAAGAAATAACCTTTGTAGATTTTTCTAATGCCTTTGAAATGCAGAAGGTCACATATGGTCATTGATATATCACATATGGCCCACAGAAAATCACCTCTAGTTATAGGCTAGTCGCCTTTGTTTTAACTTGAAATCTGACTTGCCTTTTTTGTGTTTTTGGGGTTTTTACCATCTGGGTTTTTTAGATTAGGGTTGCAAGCTGATGTATTTGCTAACCCTTATCTTCATTGTGACATGCAAACTAATTTGATATGGAGTTGATGGTTATCTTGGATTTGATCATGTTCTAGGATGCTTTTTCTCCGTTTCCATTGCATGCAAGCTTAGATCTGGCATCTGGTTGTTTTTAGGGCTAATATCACTTATTCATCATGACTAGATCTTTTTTTTCCTTTAGTTTTGTGTTTCTTCTAACTTTGGTAGGATGTACATGCATCTGGTAAACAAGGAATCACCTTTGCTCTACAGGGAATCACCTCTGGTCAACAGAGGCTTGCATACGCACAACAGGTAGTCTCCTATGGTAAAATTTCAATCGCCTTTGGTCATTAGCAAATCGCATTTGGTCTTTTCTCTACACATCTAGTTTCTGTTGCATAAAATAAGGTTTTTTTGAAATCTAATGTCTTCTCGGTGCAACTTGTCTCTCTCATTTGTCGAAGACCAGATGTTGAAAATATGCTAACCTTGTTTGCAGATTCGATTAGTCCAAGTTTCTAAACAATCTTTTATACTAAAGTAGACACACTTAAATTTTGGTGTTTTAAAATGAACCCACAACTCAAACACTTCAATTTGGTACTCTAAAATGAACAATCTATCTTCATTGTGTCTGCTTTTCATTTCTTGGACTTTCTTGCTTTGATTGTGTGTAACTCAATTTAGCAATAGAAGTATCCTCTCCCCCTGCCTACCCAACGGATCTAGGGTACAAGAGAAACTATTGTTAACTCTAGAGGGCCTGCCTTCCCATTGTGAGAAGGGGTACGACCCAAGTGGCAATAGGTTAAAGCCAAACCATTCCAAGCTGCTATATAAAATAATGCATTTATGTTGAAAGTCACAAATGACGGGTGTTGTTTAGCTATACCAATGAATGTTTCCCCAAAAACCCTATAGAGTGCAACCTCGATAGACTGGGAAGCCTCCATTAACAGAGTGAATCACCACATGTATAGCCACTGAAACAGAAACCCTTATTAAAATTTATGTTTTAGATGCCAAAAACCCTCTATCTATTGGCGCAGGGGGTCAGAAGATAGACCCCTGGAGCTGTAATGTCCCCTTCTAGGCTCATGGTTAGCCCATCATAGAATTCCAGTGGACTAGCCATTTGGTTAAGTGATGAAAAATGAAAAATTTAAAAGGTCACTTAAGTTACTTTTTGGAGCACTCACTTGGGGAAATATTAAAAGTGAATTTTAAAAAAGAAATTTTTCCCTCCTAAAATGTAATGTCCCTCTTGGAGAGTTTAAAAGAGGGAAAGGTGTGTTTTGAAGGATGCTTGCTTATGATATCTCCTTCTTTTGAGCTTAGCCAAAGTCTACCATTCTGGGGGTTTGAGGATTCAAACCAGAGGCTTGTGGAGACAGAAACCTCCATAGGTAACAACATTCTACAGGTGTGCAATACCACCCAACGGTGCTTTGATGATGGATACATCTAGTATTCATTCTTGTGCTTCATTGGAGTTTATTTGATAGGGTTTTGAGGAGTTATTGCTTTATCTTCTGAAGGTTATCTGTTTTAGTTGATGGTATTGAAGAGCTGAGGATTTTTGAGGAAATAATAAAGGTTCAAGACTGATATACACTACACATGCTAGCTGCACCTCTCCTAAGTAGGTCGTACCACTTCTTGAGGCAGTCGGGGGCTTCCTTCTTGTTGTTTCTCCTTCATAAAAGGGTCGCCCAACTTAGACTACAGTGCAGACTAATATCAGAGGATTTTTAGAGGGATTTGAGAGTGCATCATTGCTGTTCATCACTCCCAGCAAGGGCCGTCCATCCCCAGGCGTGACGTGGGGCATTTTGACCTCTTTCTCTTTGGGGGAAGTGTTTGTTTTGCATTGTGTGAGGCCTCCAAGGCCTATTGTATGGATTTTAACAATGAATGCTTGAAACTCAGTGATTCTTGATGATTTGGAGCAATATTATAATTTCAAGTGGCTGGTTCGGTAGTAGCCAAAAATTGAAGTTGTATTTTTGCATATGGGTATGTGATAGAACCTTTTTATTTGTTGATATATGAACTGGGTCCTTCATATTTCTCTTACATTCCTTGTATATTTTTTGGGTTTGCATTCTATGCTCTATATTGCATGCTCAAACAACACATCTGCAAGAAAACTGAAACCCCTTTTGCATTCTTTTGTCTAGTCTATAAGAACACAAAAATAAAAATAAAATAACACATTAAAAGATCTTTAAGAATATACAAATAGGTATGGCACATTACAGTGGTATCAGAGCCATGATCTTGCCATCCTGTGAGGTGAAATAGACATGCAGAAGAAAAATGAGATATGGGACCGGCAGATAGATATTCCTTTAGGACCACCAAAGCAAGATAGGGAACACAGATTCCATGGTTGTTAGTCCTACAGAATCCTGTACCAATAACCGATCCTTTTGAGTCAGACCTAGAGATAGAGGTAGCAGTGGCAGAGGACAATTCTCAGGTTTCACAGATAGACCCATTTTCTAGAGAGTTACCTCCATTTATAGAGCATACAAGGGAAATGGGAGATATGGAGATTGAAGAACCAAACACATGAGATATCCTCAATGACTTGGCTAGAGGTTAGCAACAAATCATGGCTAGCTTGGACAGGTCTCAGAATGCACTTGGGAGGCTTCTTGGCTGGTTATTTCCTGAGCTGGAAGAAGATGAGGAGGATATAGGTCGAAACAGATATAGAAATGATAGAAATGGAGGCAGGAATGACAGGCATGGAGACCGGCATGACAGGAATAGAGACCAAGGGAATGTAGATAGGTATGGTGACTGAAACATTGGTGATAGAAATGGGCACAGGAATCATGATGGAGAGGCTTCGGTGAATAAGCGGGGTGCTACATGACTCACGGCTGCAGATAGACTAGGCATTCTGACTTTCAGGCTAAGGGATGAGATACCTGACAGGGATGCTACACAGTTGGAGTTTCAAGAAGAGATCATTAGGGATTGGCAGGCTTCCAGCAAAGAGTTTAGAGCTGAAATGACCTTCTGAGACTACTCAGATCTTCGAATGAGACACAGACCCAGAGTAGGTAATAGAAAATAGAAAATAGAACAATAAGCTATAGAAGAAGGTCAGCAAGATGACCTTACCCTACTTTGACGGTTCGAGAAAAACTTCAGCAAGAGCGTGGGTACAAAAGTTGGACAGTTACCTTCAGATCAGCCCCATGCCAGACAGATGCCATCACATACGTTGCCTTACACTTGGATGGTAGTGCATATAAGTGGTAGAGAAATGGGAAGGTGACTCTGGGACATGACCAGGTCACATCTTACATTGAGTTCACAGCCAGACTCATAGACAGGTTTGACAAGAAGGACCCTGAATTGCAGTTCAAGGAGCTAGCACAGTTGAGATATAATGGATAAGTAGACTCGTACATTTCAGCGTTCTAGGATCTCTCAGTCATGGTTTCAGACATATCAGAGAGGAGGTTGATCATTCTCTTTGTTGATGGGTTGTTTGATCCTTTAAGGGGATGGGTGAAGGGTTTAGATTGCAGGAGGCCATGAAGAAGGCCCATGATATGGAATCGTCCGTAGGGAGGAGCAAATTTTAGATTAAGAACTTTCAGCATAGGAGAGATAAGAAAAGAGATAGGAAACCTTTCCACAAGGACTCAGGACACCAGCCACATAAGAGTTCTTCCCGGATTGATAATGATCAGTTGAATGACCTCAGGAGGAAGAAGCTTTGTTTTCACTATAGAGAGCCTTGGGATCCTAAGCACAAGTGTGCTACCCAAGGGAAGGCAAAACAAATTGAGTATTTCTTAGTAGATGAGTCTGGGGAGTCAGACATGCATTCAGAGCAGCATACAGAGGGTGATGATTCAGGGACATATGTTGCATCTAAAGTACTAGATAGGGATAATGATACCTCCCTACCCACAGCCCACATTTCTAGCATTTAGAGAGAAGGGTCATTCAAGATCCGAGGAGTATTGGGTGGACAGAGGTGTATTACCTTGCTAGATACAGGTGCCACTCATAACTTCATAGATGAGGGCTTGGTTGCTAAGAGGAGGTTACAAACAAAGGAGTTTGCAGGATTTAAGGTAAAGGTAGCCGATGGGTTTGTACTCACTTGCACTAGGAGGATTCCCAACTTGATGATCCAGCTAAACCATTATACTTGTGAGTCAGAGTTCTATGTGGTTAGCATGGGTGACATGGATGTGGTGTTGGGAATGAAATGGCTTCATGAGATAGGGGAGTTCACTATCAATTTGAGGACAATGGAAATGAAGTTTGAAGTGAATGGAGTTAAGCATGTGCTCAGGGGAATTTTAGATGGTGGATTGGGAGTTGTTTCTCTCAAGCAAATGGAAAGATTGATTTGCCATGATCAGGTACAATGGGCAACAAAGATATTGGTGATGCCTGAAGCTACAGAGTAGTAGCAGTGTGAGTATCCACCTGACATACAGGCTCTTCTAACTAAACACGCCAAAGTGTTTACTGATATTCCACCAGGTAGACCGCTCGATAGGGGTATCGAGCATGTGATAGAGTTGGAGGAGGGTGCAAAACCGGTGATCATCACACCATACTGGCACCCGAAGAGATCCAAAGATGAGATTGAGAAAGCTTTCAAAGAGCTTCTCACCATGGGACACATAAGATTGAGTAAGAGCCCATTTGCATCATTCGTTGTGTTAGTAAAGAAAAAGGATGGGACTCTTAGGATGTGCATTGATTACATGGAACTCAATAAGAAAATAATCAAGAACAGGTATCCCATACCTAGGATAGATGAGCTAATTGATGAGCTACATGGGGCCTATTATTTCTCCAAGATTGACTTGAGATCTGGGTACCATCAGATTAGGGTCAGAGATGAGGATGTGGAGAAGACAACATTTAGGTGTCACTATGGGCACTTTGAGTTCCTAGTCATGCCATTCGTCTTGACTAATGCACCAGCTACCTTCCAGTCTTGCATGAATAGAGTCTTCAAAGAGCAGTTGAGGAGGTTCATCCTGATATTTTTTGATGATATCCTGATTTATAGAAAAACGTGGGAAGAGCACGTGAAACACATTGATATTGTGTTGAGTATTTTGGAGAGGGAATCCTTATATGCCAAGATGTCAAAGTGTGAGTTTGGGATGACCGAGTTGCTATACTTGGGTCACATCATCAATTTTGGTAACGTGAAGGTAGATCTGGAGAAAATCTGGGCAATAGTAGACTGGCCACCACCAAAGAATCTTACTCAACTGAAGGGATTCTTGGGTTTGTGGATATTACTGTAGGTTTGTGAATGGGTTTTCTCAGTCAACTATTCCCCTCATAGATTTGACTCGCAAAGATGCATTTAGTTGGACAGGGGGTACACAGGAGTGCTTTGACAGATTCAAATAGATTATGAGTACATGCCCTGTATTGGCCATGCCAGATTTCAGGAAGCCCTTCGAGTTGCAGTGTGATGCTTTAGGGGAAGGCATTGGTGTAGTAATTATACAGGATAAGCACCCCATAGTGTTTGAGAGTAGGAACTTGAGGGGTGTGGAATGCAACTATAACATTTATGACAAGGAGATGTTAGCCATAATGCATGCCTTGGCTAAGTTTAGACAATACCTTGTGGGTAGTAAGTTCGTAGTCAAAACAAATCACAACAGTCTGAGGCATTTCCTTGGCTAGAAAGACTTAAATGAGAGGCAATAGAAGTGGGTCAACAAGCTACAGGCCTACAAATTTGACATTGTGTATGTCAAAGGAAAGAAAAATGTTGTTGCCGATGCTCTATCCAAGAGGCCCTATTTATGTGCACTTGGAACTGTTGATGATTGTTTTGATGCAATCATAACAATAAGTTAAAATTCACATGAAATGAACTGAAACTATACTTGAAAGATAAGAAGGAATCATTTGAGATTCAACTAATCCCAAGTCTACAATGGTTCGGTTGGTCAAGTTCAGTTGGTCAATGCGAAGCTGTAATGTTCAAGGGGCCTTACGTAGTTTAGGTTTGTTTGGTGGTTTACTGGACTAAGAATATGCAAAAGATCATAGATTTCAACAAGTATTCTGTTCATTTGCATACAAGTGTTACCGGGCTGCAAGTTTTATATGGTTTTCTTGAATTTTTGCAGCTTTCTTCCTTATCTATTTATGAAAAACTGTCTACTTATAGCTCTGTTATGCATGCTTCTTCAGATTTGAGACAATTTCCTTTAGATTTCTATGTTTTCAGCTAAATATTTCAGATGGGTTGGGAAAAGTTAGAAAGATCTAATCTATACCTCATTTAATCTACCGAAGGATCTAATTGTTTCTGTTATGCACTATGTAAATACCACAGTAATTTGATCAAATCCACAGTAAAAACCTTAAATGTAAGTTCTGAGCATTTTCACAAACATACATTTAAAATTGCAAGCTCTCAAAGAAAATATTTCAAAACACAAAGAAGAGCAGAAGAACACTCAGAAGATAGATGCAGAACTCCAGATTCTATTGTATTAGAAACGAATAGTCATACATGATTTACAATGTAGGAATGACTCTTAGTTTCATTGATCATACTACAGAGAACTTACAAGCTTTACAGATACAGTAAGACAGCCAGACATTCCACGCGCACCTTACTGCAGACAAACAGGCGACCTCCTTCTTCTACCTCAAAACTATGCTAAGCTAACTCACTGTGTGCTTCTAAAAGAGAATCCTGTTGTAGCCCCTGTTGTTTTCCTAAAATCCCTGTTGTAAAGTTTTACAGTGTAGAGAGGCACAATATAAAGACAATCTGATTGTCCTCACTACAGCAAAAACCTAACTAAACCCCTGGTTCAAACCCTTGGTTACAGCAATAAATATAGGTGAACCAGCTCTTCAAAATATCTCTGAGCAGTGTCAAATCCGGGCGAAATATTGCCCCTTCTAAGAAGTTCCGGTAGCTCAGCAATAACTCTTGTTTGTCTGTTGTAGTAATACCCTCAGCTGCAACTTTGTTCTTCACTTGAATGGCCTTGACTTCTTCGTACTTCATCCTTATCTTCCTGCTCCTGAGATTGGATTTCCTTCCTCCATGAGGTCACGGTGTTGACTTTCCAGCTGCTTCCTCAACTGCAAGCCTGCAAGACAAGACAAGCAATAAGTATCACATTTATCACATAAACAGCAGGAAATTAAAATAATCATTTAAATCCAGGTGACTGTGCAAAATCATGGAAATCAGGTCCAAAATACTCTTAAAACGCGTTCAAAACGCATACAGACTGCTCACAACCCATCGGGTCAACCATCGCTGACCGGGAAAATGCCACGGGTGCCAAAAAATGTTTTAAAAATTCCACCGCTTCATTTCCTGCCCATCGGCGTGTCAAAAAAAATGTATGGCCGATATTCGCTGTTTGGCCGATGTTCACTTCATCTGCATGATATTCTGGAAATATGATGCTCTCCCTTTCGAAGGTCCAGATGACGTCATCAGGATGTTTCGCTAACCGGATCATGTTTTGGAAAATATCCTGCCGAAGGGAAATGTGATGAGGATGATCATCAGGATATTTGCAAAAGGTCATATTTCTCGGCAGGAGGACTTCACGAAATATCGGGTAGATAAACAAGATCATGATGATCTTGACAACGTGACAGGATAAAAATACGATGATCCTCCTCATCGAATATCATGATGACGTAATCATCATATTTCGTTTTCGGAGCATGAGGATGAGTTGAGGTCATCATCAGGTTAGCGCTAGGGTGATATTAAAATATGATCATGCAAAAGGAGATCAGGAGGATATGAAGACGTCATCATCATCTTAACAAATTTCAGCAAATATGACCCTCTTGTGAAAGATCAGGATGATGACCCTCCGATAGGATTTTGGCATGCGCATGCAAATATGCAGATGGTGGATTTTCTAAGTCAGGGTGATATTTAATATCAGCATGATATTATAATATCAGGTGATGTTAAAATATCAGCATGATGATCGCGATACAAAAGACCGCTCGACGGGGAAAACTTACTATGACTTAAAGTTGACGTCCGGATATTTGAACCTCAGGATATTATCGGGGGGGGCGCTTCAAATATGATGATGATGTTCTTCATACAGCAAAACCGAGTTTATAAAATATGACCCTCCTAAAATCATGATGCTCACGATGCGCATAAGGTCATTTGACGGGTAAAGGGCACTATCACCTAAGATTGACGTCCGGATATTTCGACTGCATGATTTTTATCGGGTGATAGACCAAGATCATGATGACCTTGACAACATGAAAAAATATGATGATCACTTGCGATTATCAGGTTTGACCAAAACTTTGACTGTGCATAACTTCCACATATGGACGAATTTTCAAGTGATGTAAAAGGGAAACCTGCATGGAATTTCAAGCTCTTTCTAAATATGAGGTCACAGAAACAAAATATGAACTTTGACAAACTGACCTCATGATGATGACCTACCTCATCCCGACCATCATGATGATGATGCACCTGACTCATTTTTACCAAACCGCCAGAAAGCAGACAAACACAAGCAGAAGCAAAAAGCAAAGCGACAGCAGGGGTCCCCATTTTGCTAAGGAGCAATAATGGGGCGTGTTGTGAACATCACAACAGGAACCATTGCAGATGATTAGAGGGAGATGATATCAGCTGAGTATGCAAAGGATGCATGGACTATGGGGATAATTGATGGAACCATCAAAGATGACAGGTATACAGTGGTAAATGACTTAATCATTTACAAGAACGGGATTTTCTTGGTGTCAGATTCTCAGATGAAATAGAAGATTTTGAGGGCATTCCATGACTTGTCGATGGCGGGACACCCGGGGTACTTCAAAACTTATAGGCAGGTTAGAGAGAGGTTCACCTGGAAGGGCCTCAAGACAGAGGTGATGCAGTATGTGAGAGAGTACCTGGTATGTCAGCAGAACAAACAAGAGCACTCATTCTCAGGAGTTTTATTGCAGCCCCTACCCATTCCTGAAAGGAAGTGGGACAACATTTCTATGGACTTTATCACAGGTTTACTAAAAGTCCAAGGTAGGGATTGCATTTTCATGGTAGTGGATAGGCTGACAAAGTATGCACACTTTTTTACCATCCCTACCACTTTTGCTGCAGCACTGGTGGTAGAATTATTCTTTCATGAGGTATTTTGACTCCATGGATTGCCAGGGAACATTATTAGTGATAGGGACAACAGTTTCCTCAATAATTTTTGGCAGGAGCTCTTCAGGTTGACAGGGACAGAGCTCACACCCAGTACGAGTTATCACCCTCAGACAGATGGTCAGACAGAGATAGTTAATAAATGGGTGGAAGGATACCTCTGAAACTATGTTTCAGGGCAGCAAAGGGCATGGGTTAAGTGGCTTCACATGGGAGAGTACTGTTACAATTCCACATACCACATGTCTATTCAGATGTCACCATTTATGGCCCTGTACGGGTATGAGGCACTGAGCTTTGTTGATTTGTTGTTTGGTGATAGCAGAGTGCTGAAGGCCAAAGAACTTCTCTAGGAGAGTTAGGACATCACGAGGTCTTTGAAGGAGAACATATAGAAGGCCCAGAATCAGCAGAAGCAGTATGTAGATCAGTAGAGGATTTAGCGGTCTTTTGTGGTTGGTGATATGGTGTATCTCATGCTGCAACCCTCTAGACAATTCACTCTCAGAAAGAGTGGGGTGGAGAAGTTGAAGCCACGGCACTATGGACCTTTTTAGATCTCCAAGAGGATTAGAGAAGTGGCTTATTAGTTGGAGCTTCCAGCAGGTAGCAGGGTACATAATGTATTCCATGTATCTCGCCTCAAGAAGGCGTTGGGGCATAAGGTGATACCCTCAGCAGAGTTGCCTCCTCTTGATGAAGAGGGGAAGTTGATACTGGTACCTGAGGCTATAATTGATACCAAGGAACACAATTTGAGGAGGAGAAACATTAGAGAGTACTTGGTTAAATGGAAGAACTTGCCCGTGGAGGATGCTACTTGGGAGAATGAGCAGATATTAGAGCATCCTGACTTGAGATTGCTTGGGGCAAGCAATCTTAGGGAGGGCGGACTGTAATGTCCCCTTCTAGGCTCATGGTTAGCCCATCATAGAATTTCGGTGGACTAGTCATTTGGTTAAGTGATGAAAAATGAAAAATTTAAAGGGTCACTTAAGTTACTTTTTGGAGCGCTCATGTGGGGAAATATTAAAAGGGAATTTTAAAAAAAGAAATATTTCCCTCCTAAAATGTAACGTCCCTCTTGGAGAGTTTAAAAGAGGGAAAGGTGTGTTTTGAAGGATGCTTGCTTATGATATCTCCTTTTTTTGAGCTCTGCTAGAGTCTTCCATTCTGGGGGTTTGAGGATTCAAACTAGAGGCTTGTGGAGATAGAAACCTCCATAGGTAACAACATTCTATAGGTGTGCAATACTACCCAATGGTACTTTGATGATGGATGCATCCAATATTCATTCTTGTGCTTCATTGGAGTTTATTTGATAGGGTTTTGAGGAGTTATTGCTTTATCTTCTGAAGGTTATCTATTTTAGCCGATGGTATTGAAGAGTTGAAGATTTTTGAGGAAATAATAGAGGTTCAAGACTGATATACACTATACATGCTAGCCACACCTCTCCTAGGTAGGCCATACCACTTCTTGAGGCAGTCAGGGGCTTCCTTCTTGCTGTTTCTCCTTCATAAAAGGGTCACCTAACTGAGACTATAGTAGCAGACTAATATCAGAGGATTTTTAGAGGGATTTGAGAGTGCATCATTGTTGTTCATCACTCCCAGCAAGGGCTGTCCATCCCCAGGCATGACATGGGGCATTTTGATCTCTTCCTCTTTGGGGGAAGTGTTTGTTTTACATTGTGTGAGGCCTCCAAGGCCTATTGTATGGATGTTAACAATGAATGCTTGAATCTCAGTGATTCTTGATGATTTGGAGAAATATTGTAATTTCAAGTGGCTGGTTTGGCAGTAGCCAAAAATTGAAGTTGTATTTTTGCATATGGGTATGTGATAGAACCTTTTTATTTGTTGATATATGAACTAGGTCTTTCATATTTCTCTTACATTCCTTGTATATTTTCTAGGATTGCATTCTATGCTCTATATTGCATGCTCGGACAACACATCTAGAGGAAAACTGAAACCCCTTCTGCATTCTTCTGTCTAGTCTATAAGAACACAAAAATAAAAATAAAATAACATATTAAAAGATCTTTAAGAATATACAAAGAGGTACGACACATTATAGGAGTCGTCCCACACTTTTGCAATTCTTAGCAGAGATAGCAAAGTACCTCAAGATCTACGCATCTTGAGGACTTGGAACTTAGTGTGCCTGAAAAGTGAGTGCACTATAAGGAGGAGCCCATGCCCCAAGTTCTTGGAGCTATCCACTTTGAATATGCACAACTAGAGAAATCTAAGTGGGAACCCAATAGGTACTATCTCAGCTAGCCTAGGATGTTACAATGTTTGAGAATGGCATGAGTGTTTTCCGTTGTGTTTTCTCTTCCAAATTCACTGCAAACAATCTCTAAAACAAACATTTACCACATAAACCAACTTTGAATAGTAGCCACTCGCTTTTGTGCCTTATCCAGTCACCTATGAACCTCAACAAATCACCATTGATCCTTAGAAAATCACCTTTGGTTATCTTATCTTTTACTACAAAATGTACCTTGGATCTTTGCAAACTCGCCTTTGAATCACAATAGCTTGCCTTTGGCCCAATTCCAGTCGTCTATGAGTTATCCTTTGTTGCCTATGCACAGTATCTTATCACCTGTGAATTGTAGTAAATCACCTCTGGAGTATCCCTAGTCACCTTTGCATTGTTGCTAATTGCCTTTGGTTTTTCACAGTTTTTAATTTATCCTCTTGGTCAAAATCCCATTCAATCAACTTTTCACATCAAATTTGATCATTTATAGTCATCAAATCATCCTAGCCAGTTGTCTAACAACAGTCAAACCAAACAACATCAACCAATCAACCCATTTTGGTCTTGGTCAATCTATCCCTTGATCAATCTTTTACCAAATCAATCAAATCACCCCATCAAGCAATCTACCCATCAGTTAATCTGACCAAGTCAAAAGCAGCCACCAATCAAGTCACCCAATTATCCTATCAATTTAATCAATCTACCCTAAGCAATCACATCCCAATCATTCAAAGTCTTTATCATAACCCTAATCAAACATTTGCCAAAAGTTACACCATGTCAACCTTAGAGGACCTAGTACAAAATCTCATTCACCTTCTTCACCAAAATCAAGCAAGCCAATCACCTTTGGATCAACAAACCATCCAAGACATACATGACATAATCCAAAAGCTTCGAACAAGCCAATCCTCACATATGCAACCCCTATTGGTACAAATCCAACACCTCTTGGCCACTTGCAAAATCCAACAAGCATATTCTCAACCCATGCCACATCATTCCTTTATGTCACCTATCTCATCATATCAGCCCTATCCACCCACTTATCAAGTCAATCCTATACCAACTTATCCCATTTCTTCTAATGTTAACTCTTATCCATGTCAATCTCCATCTCAACAATAACTATCCTATGTCATCCCTTCACCAACACATCATCAACCCTTTCAACCACAACAAATCATATCACAACAAACCCAACCTCCTCACATTCCATCTCAATCTCATGTATCATCTCTATCTTCATGTCATGTCAATGTCATATCAACCCAACAACATCTACTTCAAGGTCATTCAACCACCTATTCCAACATGCCATCTCACTATCAAACCCATTTCCAAGGCCAAGAGGTGTTCTCACAAGAGGCACATGCAAATTCAAATACCCCTTTGTATATAAGTCAAACATCCTCAAGTCCACTCTTGGAGCAAGATTTAATATCATTTGTCGAAGGAGACACCTATGTGTCACCTACTTCTACTCCAAGTGGACCCTTATACATAAATCACATGTCCTTAAGTCAATCTTTGGAGAAACATTTTATATCCTTTGATGAGGGATATACCAATCTAGTCATTGCATCCTATGAGATCATCCTCCCTCACCATCCGATCACATGCCAACATATGAGCCTACTAGTCCCATTTTGACACCATCATGTGATCCCATTCCTAGTCTATTGACCCACCAACCATCTAATCCATTTAGTCCTACTATCCCTCCATCCAATCCAATTTCCAATCCATCCAAGCACATTATCTCTTTATCCAATCCAAATCCCAATCCATCTAACTTCATTATCCCTCCATCTGATCCAAATCCTACTTTTAAGCCTACAACATTATCCAGCATTATCATCCATCCACTATATTTCCCATCCACTCATACCCTTGTGAAGGATGTGATCCATTGGCTACTAGCTAGGAACAACTTTTCCGTATGTCAAACACCCATCTTAGCACCTAGCAACGAGCCCTCCATTAACATGTCTAGTCCTCTAAGCTCATCATGTGACCCAAAAGCCATTGAGTCTATCCAAGAGCCTCCTATCATGAGACCAATTCAAAATCCATCATATTCTCTTATGGATGAATAACAAGAACCCATTAAACTCATCCAAGAGCCTCATACTTCCATTCAAGCAACTCTAGAGTTATATCAAGAACATAATCCTAAGTATGTGAAAACATTAGTCCCTCATCTAAGTCAAGATCAAATCCTTCCTATTCACCCCATCCATAATTTTTATCTCTTCCATGATCAAGATGATATTACCTATGAAGAAGCTATCCATGAGCACCTTGATCTTATCCATAATCCCATACCCATCCATGAGCAAGATATCCAAATTGCTCCTATACATCCTCCACCTAGCCCTATCCATAATGAGCAAACATCTATTTCCCTTGATGAGACACATGCCTCCCAAGAACACATAAGCATAGAAGATCAAACAACTACCTTGGATCATGATGAACATAAGCAAGATCTTAATGATCCTTCCATATCATCCACTATTAACTCCATTTCAAAGCCATCATGTCCTATTAGTCTATCCACCCTAATTCATGAATGTTCCTCCCTAGGAACACAACAACCTTTGTCCACCACTTCACCTTCTCCATCACATAGGGGACTCATGTCTAGTGTTCCACCTGCACCTAGTCCCATTATCTATCGCATCCTCCAAAAAATGAATATCAAGGTAAAGGCCTAGGCCTTCTTGAACAAGGTATTTTGGAGCCCATCCATGTTAAAGTCCAACCTCCATGCTCATTTGGCCTTGGATATACACCCCAAGGACATCAATCTAAAGATGTTGGCACTTCCTCCATTCCTCCTAAGTCCACCACATTCCATCATAAATCCCATCACACACCTAAAACATATGTTGCCATTCCACCTCCATCATCCTACAAATCACAAAAGCATCTGACCATACACCTTCCACCATTGAAACCTTGCCTCCACTTCTTCCAGCTCCTAATATCCCTCCATCAAATCTACCTCCATTGCTTCCAACATCTAATGTTCCTATCATCCATAAATAACCTAAAAATCCCAATCATGGCCAACAAATGCCCACATTGTATAAACAAGGAGCTTCTACCAACCCCACTTCCACCATACCCATGGGATTCAAAAGCAAAAATTTGGATGGCTCCTTCCATAAAGCAAAAAATCCTACAAACCCTAATACCTTAGGGTACAAATGCAAAAATTTAGAGCAAAATCTAGCCAAGCAGCAGCCCAAGCTCATACCTCAAAAAGAAAAGGTCAAAACTAGATTGGTTTGGATCCCTAAGCAAAAAAAAGCAATCAAGTCTAATGAGGCATCCACCTCTCAAGAATCCAAATCCTCCAATTCCATCCAAAAATCCCATTCCATCCAAAAGCCACAAAATCCCCCATCCCACATGAAAAGCAAAAATCATAAAAATACTAAGTCCATGTGGGTCCCTAAATGCCTAAATCGACCATCTCCTAAGAAAATAACACCATTGCTTCCCACACCACTTTCCCATCACAAGCTTCAACGTTTATCACAGTGTGTGCAACCATTGGTCATGGTTCCCTTCCATTCTGTAACATTTCCACGTACCTCCATCTTCCCTTCCTTCAACTATTATCCTGCATATCACACCTATCCTATTCCTATGGTCCATGCTTTTGGCTAAGCCTTTCACCCATCCCCTTGCATAAATCCATGTCATAATCCATATCATAATCCACTATCATCCCACATCATAATCTGCATCATGTTCCACTATTGCACCTTCCATAATCCACCATCTACCTACCCCATCCATCTTTCATGCAACACCCCTTGCCAACATCTATGAGCACACTTGACATGGTCCATGCAATGACATCCATCTAACAGGACTATCACCTTTCATGGAACTAGACACTTGAGTCCCTCCATCCATATCCACCTATCCTATCAAAAAAGTAAAAAAAAAGAGAAAAAAAAGTAAAGAGAAATCCCTTCGTCCAACGGTGAAAACCTGATAAATAGGCACCTTGGATAAGTACCATGATAAAAACCTAGCAAATAGGCGTCATGTGTAAATTGATCTTCTATGTCACATATATATGGGGGCATGTTGTCAAATCCAACCTATCATTTTCCATCCTATCATGTCCTATCTTGTCATATCCTATCCTACCATCCTTATCCATCCATAGACACATACCTATCCCATGGCATCCATTCATCCACCCTTCCTCTTTTGATCTTGACAAAGATTGGGGGCAACAATGTTGAAATATGCCTTGGATAACTCTTGATATACCTCGTCCCTTCCAATCCATCCTATCATCCTATCATTAGCCCATTGTCATAAGCCTAATCCTCTTGTCATAAGTATTGTCATGAAAAATCCCGAGCATACTATCTAGAATGGGGCATATTATTCCTATCCGACATAGTCTTTGAGATCACATCCTTGCTCTCTTACATGTATATCCTTTCCATCCCATACACTATCGCATAACCTTTCACCCATCCTTTTATCCATCCAATCCTACCTACCTACCTCCTTGCACCTAGACTTGGTCCTCCCTTGTCATTGGTATCTAGCACAAAGGCAACCCAAATTATAAATCCATTGACATCCCAAAACATATCAAAACTCAAAAACCCAAAAAAATCATTAAAAGTCTTGAAAAAACCCCCAAAAAATCAAAATATTGTAAAAATCCCAAAAAATTATAAAATGACCTAAAAAAACCAAAAAAAATCATAAAAAGTCTTGAAAAAATACAAAAAATCATAAAATGTCTTGAAAAAATCCACAAAAAATCATAAAAAGCCCACAAAAATTCATAAAAAGTCCTAAAAAAATTCCAAAAAAATGACATGTCAAAAATACAAAAAAATCAAATATCCAACAAAAATACAAGAAATAAAATCAAATCAATCTCATAAATTCTTCCAATCAATCAAATCATTTCTTCTAAATCCATCTTCTTCAATCTAATCATCAACTCCATCAAAACACATATAATCAAATAATCAAAATCCAATCATAAAAAACAATCAGGAATCAAATCATCCAATCATCAACATCACATCATCACAATCAAATCAAATCAAATCCATCACATTAAAATCCAACCATCAAAATCAATCCCAGTCAATCCCATCAATTCAATCAATTCATCAACCTTCATCATCACCATCATCATCATCATCACATAATCAGAACTACATCTCATCTCTATCATTAAGTGCTTTGATCCCACGAATATGGGTATGTAGGCAGTCTGGAGTACAAAGGAAGTGCCCAGATTCAGGCACAAGACGATATTCCTCTTTCTTCTGTCATCACCTTCTTTTATCATCTATCTTTATCAATTCATCAATCTTTCAAAACAATTCTTCCAATCAATCGATTTCATCCAAATCAATTCTTCAATCACTTCTTCCAATCTTCATCCAATAAACTCAAATGCAAGTCATTCTTCTCCATACCAATCAAGTCAATCAAGCTTGTCAAATTATCTAATCGCAATCAATGGTCTTGATCCTAATCTTTTCATAAACCACATCAATCAATCATCATCATCCTCATGTTGATCTAGGGATATCTCATTCCCCACCATGAAAACACTATCTATCATCATCAATCCATGAATTGTATTAATCATCACTTTACAACTTGATAGGGGCAATACCTTGTTTGTTTTTGTATCATTTGTGCATGCTTGCTTTCTTGTGTGTGTTCTCATTTTTATCTTGCATTTACATCAGTATCATTCCCAGCTAATATTCATATCTTGTACCTAGACAAGGTTGTATTATGTTGGGGCATGAGACACATCATCACCTTGGTCCTCATACCCTGGTGCATAACATCTCATGCTATAGAAAACATATGGTTGCTCACTTTCATTGTAGTATAACGTATCATTTATCTCTTTCCTCCATTTCCTAATCTTTTTCGACCAATCCCTTTCATTTTGAGAGCCTATCCGTGTTTTTCAAACCTGCCTATCCTCTCAAGGGGGCATCATCATTCTATCATTTCATCCTCATCCTATCTTTCCATCATCCTATCTTTTTCTTCTATCCATACCTTGGCTTCTTTGAAATGATGTTACTCAACACAAATCTCATCATCTCGAATATCATCTCAAAGAGGGGCAAAATTTAGACACCCAAAAATGTCCACCTTGTCATAACATTACATCTTGTATCATGTTTTGCCCTAGGTAACCATATCGCCATCATAACTCCTTCGTCATCCTAACATTTCCTCTAACAAATTAAATAAATATAACATTTATTTAATTTAATCCCATCCCTCACATTATTAAATAAATAAATTTTATTTATTTATTTAATCACTCATGCCACTTAATTAATTAAAATTTTATTTTAATTAATTAAAATCAATTACCATTTCCATCTCTCAAATCTTCTCAAGTTAACCCTTTCACCTTCCATTCTCATCTCCCAAATCACTCTTCCACCTTCCTTTTCTTTTCCCAAGTTGTACAAGCAACTTTCTAATTTCACTATCACTTGCAAAATGGAAGTTTTATCCTTCCATTTACTCATCTTTCTCTATAAATTCGTTCACAACCATGCCATTTACATGGATGAACTTTGAAGCACCATTACTCTGCCAAAATTATTCCTCATCATCCATCGACCTTTCATCTTCCTTCATCTATCTTTTATCCATCAATCTCAATCCAACGTTATGTTGTAGATCAGAACAAGTAACAGTACAATCATTTGAGAAAATCAGTATGTATGCGTCATCTGAGGTATTCATAAGGTTTGGGCTAAGGTAATTGCATGTCATTTATTTTATCTTCATTTGTCCAAAATTTTCTCGTTTACACACACACACACACACATATATATATATAGCATAATTTTACTTTTATATTGAATATATATGTGGAAAAAATATATTCATATATAAGTAAGACTTTTTTTAATACTATTATTTAGAACACGGTAGAGGGAAGAATAATTGAAAAAAGATTGTTAAAAATTAAAACAATTTTGAAACAAAATAAAGTATGCTTAGTAGACAAAAAAGAAAAAGAGATTATTATTATTCTAGAAAACTAAACTTGAGATGGGAAATAATCTTCCTATAAGGAAGAGATTTCCCTAAGCCTCCAACTTCAACCTGTAAACAAATCCAACAATTGTGAGAGAAGATTAGTCTTGTTTTTCTTTTATAAACTCAAAATTAGGGTTGGGAGTGTTGTCCTAACTTTTAGGAAACTCTAACCCCATTTTAGAAGACTAATCACACTTAGGAAATTATCAAACTATTTTGTAAGGTTCCTTAGTGGGAAATCTAATTTATTGTGAGATTTATTGTATTTGATTATTGAGGGAAGATTGTAAGGTTATAATGCCAAAATTTTCATGGATTATTTAATTATAAAATTAGAAGTGTTGATTAAATGAAAAGTGTAAATGTTTAATTAATGTTGCATTATAATACCTATTGTATTATTTTAATTCATTTAAAATATCATCTTTAGACCAAGGAGATGCTAGATTAATTTTGATAGGATTTTTCCTTGCATTAAAGTTTATTGCATGATTAATCATTTATAGATTCTTATTAATGCAACTTTAGATGATGTTAAATTTAGTTTAAGATTTAATATTTCATTTCCACATTATAGTTCATCTTATTATTTTTTTCTTAGATTAATGGTTAGGATTAGGGTTTCGACCTTAGTTCAAAATCATCCTTTCATTTCATCTAGAAAACCCTAGGGACTATCCCGTGAAAAAGGAATTTCCCTCATGGCGATGCATGCCATGACACCTAAACCTATTAGTTTAGCCCATGTAACAAAGGGATGCGAAAGGAGTTTCATATTTCCCTTACCTCATGATTATTTTCCTTGCTTAATTGTGGTGTGTTGAATGTTGGTTTCACTTGCAACAACGTTAAGTGTACGTGTCATCAAGAGCACATGTACGTGCAAGGGGGTTTTAGTGTTGGGTTATAGAAATTTTTTGTTAGTTTAGTTTTCATGTCCACATTTAAAATGTGGACATGATAGAGGGGGACTACTTTAGACCATATAATGACTGTTTCAACCTATAGACCAAGTTCTCCTTCCCTTTTACCATAAAATTATAATGTTATTTCATATGAATTTCTTCCTCAAGACCCCCGAGAAAAAAATAGTTTTAACATCCATTTGATCTACTTTTAGATTATAAGCAACAATAATGGAAAGTAAGAATATAATAGATGTTAGTTTTGCAATATATGAGAAAATTTCACCAAAGTCAACTCCCTCCACTTTGGAGTACCTTTTTACCACTAGTATTTCCTTATACCTTTCCAATAGTCCATCTGCTCTAAATTTCTTTTTAAACACCCACTTGCAACCAATGGGTTTCTTTGTTGGGAAGTTAAACTAGAACGCAAGTCTCACATGTGTCCAAGTCCATCATATCATCCTACATGACCTCTATCGAATACTCATGTTCCTTCAAATAAAAATCTTCCTTCATACACCTACGTTCATTATTAGTACAAGATAAATAAAATACATAACAATCTGGTGGGCTATACTTGTCAACTAGTTTTTGTTGCTTTGTAGACTTGGCAAGGGTGTAGTAAGAGGTTTTTCCTATTATTGCTTCAAACTCTTTGAATCTAAACCTTCTTCCTCTACATCCTCTTATACAACTTGTTGTTCTACCACTTGTACATTTTCTTGCTTCTCAATTTTGGTTTTAAAACATATAGTTTTCTTTTCCATTTTTTTTTGGCTATACTTGATCAAACTTAACTCTAAGCTCCCCAAAAATTACATCTCTAGAATATACCATTTTCAAGGTTAGAGGATTCTAAAACTTTAACAAAACACTCACTGAGAAATACTCTAATGTGCAAAATAGATGGTTTCTTACTTGTCCACACTTTATATGGTGTTTTATCAACTAAAGCTAATCAAGGTAATCTATTAATCAAATAACAAGAAGTACTTATAGCCTTAGCCCAAAAACATTGATCCAACCAAGTACTACTTAACATACTTTTGGATTTGTCCATTTATGTCATGTACATCCTTTCTATGGTGTCATTTCATTGTGGCACATATAGAGTTTTTTCTACCTTACAATGCCTACATATCTACAAAAGTCATCAAATTATCTAGAATGTTCAATGTTCCCCTCCATTATCTGACTTTAAGAATTTTATTTTTTGATTCATCTCATTTTCAACAAGAACTTTAAAATCCTTAAACTTGATAAATTTTTTAGATTTATGCCTCATAAAATAAACCCAAGTATAATGTGAGTGGTCAAAAATAATAATAGTATTTTCCAATAGAAGCAACATCCACAAGACTAAATACATCAACATAAATTACTTCCATTAATCCTTTTTCTCTAATGCCACCAAAGATAAACTTTACTCTCCTTTGTTTGTTAAACACACAAGAATACTTAGAGGGGGTTGAATCAGTATTAAATATTTTATTCCACTTTCAACAACTTCAACTTATCTGGAGTGAATTAAAACTTAAGCATCACAATATTAACATTAGAATGAAATATTAACATAATGCACATCAACACATAACACCATATTTACATGGAAAACCCTAGAAGGGAAAAACCACGGTGAGGAACAACTCACAATATACGAAGCTCAAATAATAACTTTGTTTTAGGTGCTATAATCCAAGGAAGCTACTACTCCCCAAGTAACTTTAATTTAGGGTCACTCCCAAGGAAGCTTCTACTCCCTGATGACTTTATTTTAGGGCCACTCCCAAGGAAGCATCTACTCCTTGATTGAGAACACACAAAGGATTACAGTGATGATAGTCTTTCTACTATCTGAAAACTGACATTGAAGCTTACACCTTTGATGATTACACTTCTACCTCTTCACACGTTCTTCTAACGATCTGGTTAGTCAGAAACACTCTATACTTGATCACTATCACAAACATGTCTTCAAAATGAATCAGTATAGCATCAACAACTTCTGCTCTTTCTCCTTCAGTCATTCATCAACACTGTATTCATTCTGCCTTTTATCTGCTTGCAAGATTTTCAATCAAATTGTCATCACACACTCCTTCATTAGTTATACATGATATTACATTGATTACATAGCTTGTCAGCCAAATACAATGTGAACAATACATATACAAGTCGGCCAGACAATACACAACATGAAATGTGTAGAAGATAGGTCCTTTAGTAAAACCACATGTTACACCAGTAGAAGATTCAAGCCTTACAGACCCCAACACTTGCTTAACCAGGTCCAAAACATCCTTCACAACTTCAAACATAATAGAATTACATTCGCATACTCTGCTCATTTGGAAATAGGACAACTTTAGGGAAAACACATGAAGACTTGAAGTATAATGACCACATCAACTTGAAAAACCTTGTGCGGTATTGGAAACAAGAAAGATCTTCATGTAAATTTTTCAAATGAGTCCACATGACTCATAAAACATCCCCAAAATCTCCTTTTCCACCACACATCAAAGAATTATACTACACAACTTCAATCATTAACTCTTCAGAACACTCTGTCATTCGGGACACACTACAACATGCTATCATTTGAAAAAATGAGTTGCAGACCACCAAAAGCCTTGAAACTAAGAGGAAGTATGTAATACACATATAGAAGCATATCCTCAAGACCATAATGGAAACCATTCATTTCTGGAGGAATACAGAGCATTCCAACATGTCTTCAACACTGCTCCATTCTGCCAAAGCACACACCAGTACTCTATCAATCATAACTTTCACCTTGGAAGGAAGAGCAATCTAAAACTTTAGAAACAACACCTTCAATGACCTCTAAATACAAATCTCGAATCTCATATCCATATCTGTAAATGCAGAGGAATGCAGAGCATTCCATTTAGACTTCAACATCACATCATATTGTCAGAGCATGAACCATAACTCAAGTCACCTCTTTCTTTCACAACAGAGGATAAGGTGATCTAAAACATTAGATTTAGCACTTTTACATCATACTAAACTTAACTCTTGAATTGCAAGACCATATCTTCAAAACTGGAGGAATGCAAAGCATTCCATTACCATGCTAGAAACACCTTCACAGAATGAACACTATCTTCAAAATTGTCAACATAAATGTACATACATATGATAATCAAAACATCATTAAACTTGGAGCATACATAATATGACACTGTAAGAGGCCGTGTTCCAATCCACAGAAGCACAACATCAATATAATGAGAATGTAGAGCAATCTCCTAGATAGTCTTCAAAGAGTAGTCATCCTAAAATAGAAACTGCCACCAACTTTTGGAGGCCAAATCTTCTTTGTACCAACACATACAACTAAGGAACATTAGGATGGAACATTCAACATGCTTTAGGCCATTAGAAACACATCTAATCCTCTTAGTGCTTCTGATTTATTTATTAATATATAAGTAATAAATAAATCCCCTCACTCACATCGGCGTCCAACTTGACCCCATTCCATGATGTTTAGAGACTAATTTTTTTATCACCTACATAATTAAATTATAATTCCAAGAGTTAGGACTTGAAAGGTTAATGGCGAACCTAGTCCTATAAAAACATTATATGTAATAAACTTTTCCTTCCAAGCCACATGGAAGGATTTAATTAGACACAAATTGCAAATTTATCATATTTTTTATGCTCAAATGAAGTCATCCCAACACAAGATTTTGCACAAAAGAAGCTTTCACAATAATCTTTTTAAAAATATAGATTTTAGTATATTTTGTATTATTATCATATTTATTTTCTATTTTGTAATCAACATAGGTTTATTATAAAAATAAAGAACTCTATTTGATACATTTGGAAGAATATAAAACAATGAAAATAAATTAAAAAATAAGACATGCAATAATAATAACAATAATTTTAATGAGTATATACAAAAAGAGTTAAGTGTTAGAAGGAAATGTGTATGTAAATAAAAATATTTTCATTTAAAAATTAATAATAAATAAAATAAGCAATATAAATTATAAAAATATGTCCACCTCACATATTTGTGTTAATGATCTATAATAAGAAATGATGAAAAGTTTTATTTCTAGCTCAAGTTATGTGCTACAGAAAAATATTCCTCACTAAGAAAGAATAAGAAGCACTTTATCAATAGATATTCCTAAATGAGAGATTATTTTTAATTTAAAATAAACTAGAAATAGAATCTAGGTAGAACATCCCACAAATCATGTTTACATTGTCTTCAAATTCTTATTATGGTTTGCTTGCTATAATTGATAGAAAAAATAATGAGAATGATTTAATGCGGACTAATTCATGTCATGTGATCCAATCCAAGGACTAGATTAGTGCACATGGCATAATTATTAAGAATAAGGATTGAGATTCCCATGACTGATTTATAGTGATCAAAGTGACATTTGACTAATGAGTGTAAGGGTGATTATCAATTATTATACCAAATAAATCAAATTGATTGTTAAGGGTACAAGGTATGCACTTTTATCCCTTGCATTAGTTAGTTCACTTTGATGTACATTCTCATTTTATTTAAAAATAAAATTAATATTGAAATAGCTATATTAAAATGATTTTGGGAATAATAATATTGTTTTCCATTAATTATAAAGTTGTCCAAAAGATAAATTCTCCTCCATTAATTTTAATTAAATATTAATCCTTTTTATTTTTCAATGATAAAAATTATCTTTATTCAATAAATCCGGATTTCTAAAATTGTTCCTACTAAATCAATTAGTTTTTTCATAAAAAATACCTTTATTAATCCATTTATATAAAAGATAATAAATAATATTTTTTTATTAATCCATTTATATAAAAACTAATAAATATAATCCTATTAAAAATAAATAAATGCAACTTTCATCGATTAATTTAACTATAAATGTTGACACTAGATAGCTTCCGCAAAAAATAATTGGCATACAATTTATAGAAGGAAAAGTGATTGATAGATGAATATGATGAGTAAGAAGAACGATTTAATTGACAAAAGCATAAATCAGTACAAATGGCATAATACGTTGCCAATATCATAGATTGAAAAGACAAAAGCATATTAATGGAATTCTCATATAATTCAGTCAATTTTATTGAAAATTGTAAGGAATAAATCAAGGAAATATAAGTTTATAACTTAAATTTGTAAGGAATAAATCAAGGAAATATAAGTTTATAGATTAAATTTGTGAGAGTTTTTAAATTAAAAATTTATCAAGAATATAATATAGTTTATTGGAAGGACAAAAGCATATTAAAGGAGGTCCAATATAACTCAGTACAATTTTATTGAAATTTGTAAAGAATAAATAAAAGTAAACATGTGAATTAGGAGTTCATAGATTAGATTTAGGGAAGTTTTTAAAAATTCCTAAGAATAAATAAAGGTAAACATGTGAATTAGGAGTCCATTCTCAAGAAGTTTCTAAAATTTACAAAGAATAAATCAAGGTAAACATGTGAATTAGGAGTCCATAGATTAGATCCTAGGAACTTTCTAAACGTCCAACAATTACTTGTAAATAAATTTATCAAAAATACAATATTGTTGATTGCCAATATCATAAATTGAAAAGATAAAAGCATATTGATGGAGTAAAGAGATTTATCAAAAATACAATATTGTTGATTGTCAATATCATAAATTGAAAAGATAAAAGCATATTGATGGAGTTCCTGCATAAGTGAGTATAATTTTATTGAAAATTGTAAAGAATAAGTAAAAGCAATCTAATGTGAATTAAGAGTCCATAGATTAGATTTGAGGAAGTTTTCAAACTTTCACACTCATTTTAAATAAATTTATCAAAAATATATTAATGGAGTTCCCAAATAACTCAATACAATTTTATGATTTTATGAAATATTTTAGAAAATAAATAAAGGGAAACATGTGAATTCCTTGACAGAGAGAATAATTAAATAATTAAAGAGCAACTTGAGAGGGACCAAAGCATTTTCTTTTTTGACTAGTTGGAAAGGACCAAAGCATTTTCTTTTTTTTTTTGGCTACCACTTCGATGCATCAACCAATCTCCAAATTATTAAAGAGCAACCACTTTGTTTGCGACTCACCATATAAAAGGAAACATGTAAATTCCTTCAAAGAAAGAATAATTAAAAAATAACCTATAAGAGACCAAAGAATTTTCTTTTTGGCTGCCACTCTGATGCATCAATCAGCGAATCTCTAAGTTATTAGTAGGAGAGGGAGAGGAATTTATTATAAATAGCAAAACTCGGAGACAAAATGGGAAGTATAACAAAAATGGATCACAATATCTTCCTTGCTGCCAAAAAGGGCAATCTCAAAGCCCTTCGCTATGAATATAATCAGAAGCAGTGGCATATGACCTGCGGGGTTACTTTTGAATAGTCTATGTTAAGCTTGGGAACCTCCATAGTCTCTACATGCCTTGCTTTTTTAAGTGCAACCATCCTTGTCACAATACCTCGTGATTTTAAAGATATTAGTAAGAATGATCCTAAGCAGGCCAAGGCATATCAATTAATCTTTGTTGGTGAGATGTTGACAACATATATAGCACCATCACTTGCAGTTGTGTTTATATCATTAGCATGGCTAGTTGAATATAACTTCAATGCATCTAACAAGCGACAAGCTCAACTTAAATGGAAAATCAAACAAGTTCTTATTTACACACTTCCAGTCATAGCTATTATCCTTACTATCACTTTTGTTTATATTGTAAAATACCTTTAAAATGTAGAAAGAGAAACAATGTTATGTACCTAGGGATATGATATTATAATGTACTTAGGTGGATGGATATGCCAACATGGGCACAAATCCTCTAAGTTAGTTATATTAAGTCTTATGGATAACTTGTGTAATTAATTATATCAGGTGTTGAGAATACCTTCATAAGATTACCCCTCCATTATGTTATTAGGAGGAGGTCTATATAAAGGAGGTGATTATCATTGTACAAGGATAAATGTTGTGTATGATATTGTAATTAGGATCTCTTGGAGATATAGTGTGAAATGGCTTCTTCCATAAGGAGTATTGTATAGTGTGAGCATTGGATATTAGGACATATTGACTCATAAACATCACTTTTGCTATGTGAGATCTATCTTCTGAATTATCTTATTGCAATTATTATATGTGTGAATCTTATCAAGTGGTATCAGAGCTACGATTTGGGAAATTGTGGACATAACCCTAATTTTTAAAGATTCACCTATAGGTTTCAAACGAATATGAATTTTTCTTCAGTATTTTTACTAAAGGAAGGGTCATCTAAGGATGCTACAGTCCAAAAATCAAGTTTCTATATATTGAGTAAGTTATTGCAATTTTATGATTTTTCATAATTTCACTTTATAGGCCACAAATCAAGGATTTTTTTGAGATTTTATATTTTTGGAAAGCTTACCAAATTTTATTATGGGTCTATTATTTGTATTTTTATTTTTGAGGCTCTCAACATTACAAAATAATTCAATCAAATTCGGGTATGTTGGAAGAATCTTAGAAACCCTAGTTTCAATTGGGATTCCTGATTTTGATGGAAGTGTAGATGCATTAGAATGGTGGAAAAAATATAAAAGAGCTCATGGTAAAAGTGCAATATGACTTCTATATATTTTTCATCATCCTTAAAAGGTGAAGCTAGACAATGGTATGAATCATCATGGGATGATATTTCTTCTTTGGATAATCTAGATCAATGTTTCTTAGATAGGTGGGCTCAAGAAGATGAAGGATATATGTGCATGCACTTTATCTCCAAGGAAGGCAGATCCAATCCTTCAATTTCATGGATATATTTAAAATAAAAAGGTTATAAGGTTATTGTTTAAAGTATATTTTAATACATTTTAAAAAATTTCTAATCACCCTCATGCTTGATTATAATGACCCACTTGTAGCATATTAAAAAATTAATAATAAAAATAATTCAAATATCAAAATAAATATTGTTGGATTCTAGGCTTCAAGCCCTAACAAAGGGTATTTTTAGATTTTTATGAAAATATCCTTGGATGGAGAAATTTGGAATTGAACTTTAATTTTTGTTGAATTTACTCTAAAAGAGGGGTTAGGCCACCACATAGACAATTTTGGGTGAAATATTTTCAGCCAAAACTCTTTCACCCTAAATTGTTTAGGCCAAAACCATTCCATACAAATTGATGTTAGTTTGAATTTTGATATCAAATTGATATCAATTTAATTTTTTAGGCAAAAGAGTTTCAACCAAAACTCTTTGTGCCACGTAGGTTCAAGTAGTTTTGGGTGAAACTGTTTTCCCTGAAACTATTTTGTTGGCCAAAAGTGTGACACAATTATGGACTTTAACCCTCAAGGGGTCACATTAGAAGATTAAGCCTTTGTATTATGGTCATTACACTATTCTTTACATAGCTAGTGAGAATGCATACTCGACCTTCCATGATACTTGGGCCTACACATGGTATTAAGTGTGCAACTCCTTAAGTTCTATTTCCCACTTTACTAAAGCCTACAATTGTCCAACATCTTATGAAATTGGACCCAACACATTCACAAATAGGCATGAGGGATAATATCATTAACACCAAGTTAGCATCACTCATACTTACAATGAGACTCATCAACTCTTTTGAGTTGTCAAGGTTGGTCAATATGTTGGTCATGCGAACTGGCACAATTGTCAACAAATTTGCATATAATTTTATCAGCTCACTACTAATGCAATGGGAACCATTACTCCTCAAGGGGGTATGAATGATCAAAGCACATCATCTCACCTCCTCTTCAACAAAATCATGTGTGCACTCAAATTCACTCAATGTGCATAAAATAACACTCACACATCCATGTGAAACACTATCCTCACAAATTTGTGTACATTTCTCACACACCACCACATAGCATTGTTCACACACATCTTACAACCTTGAACATGGTTTCACATGCCAATGTCTAGCTAGACCATACATGTGCAATAAATTTCAAGCATCTACATCCACATGTTATGCTTCCATATGTGTGTGCCACCTAGAAGCCTCTATGCTATAGAACATGATTATACAACTGAAACTATATGTATGTGGCACATGGCAAAATCTAGATGCCACATATCCCTACAATACAATTGGAAACCTATATGTTTGACATCTATCCTCCCCTTGTCCACATAGTTAGTGCACTTTACCCGCATGACAATTGACATCATATTAGTAGAACCTAGTTGGTGACCTACTTGTATAAAAACCTATTTTATAAATTTTTAAAGTAGAAGAGGCATAACAAAATCCTCATCTTTCCTCTTTGCACATGCATTCTATTTATTCTAAATAGAAGTGGTAATACTTGCCAAAAATCTTTTGCATTTCACATGTTTTGGTTTACAGATCTATGTTTTCCTTGACACATTATATGATCTTGTTAAATTACTACCTAATCTATAGGATTGTCCCCTAGTTCACCCTGAGAATCAAATTACCCTTTGGTAAGAAATCTTATTGACATAGTGGTGAGAAACTAGTCTAATGAAAAGGGGTCTAATTGAACATCCCTCCAAATGAACTATGCATGCTTGTGTGCAAAAATGCTTCACATCTTTGCTTGTGACCCAAGAGTGGGATACACTATTATGCTTTGACTATTAATATTTTTTTTGAAATTTTATGTGTAATGTTAGTGTAGGTTTTTATTTTCTTAGATGGTTATTTATTTTTCCCTATATTCCTAGGTTTTTCCTACACTTCTATTAATCTCGCTTAGATTAATAAAGCATGTCTTATTAGGTGAGTGGTTGCGAGGTGTCACCTTCCTACATGTGAGCATCCATTAGCTATCTTGGGAAGATGCTTTTCTATCTTTAGTACGATAGATGGTTGCTCTTTATTGGTTGGTGTTGCCACCTCCTCTCTCTTCCTAGTCTATATAAGCATGCTACCTGGCTTGTATTTTGTATCTTTTACTTTCGCATCCTCTTAATGCTATTTTGCTTCTAGTATTTGCATTACTCGCTTGGAGACTAACTTTGTGTTGCTATTTTGATTCCGTATCATTTGCATTCATAGTTTAGATATCTATTCTTTGCACTAGTTTTCTGGGTTAATAATCTTTTCAGATTCTAACATGTAATACTTCATAGCTTGGTGTTTTTCTTTGATGATATGATAGGCTTTACAATTGTTGCAAATTGGGAACATACATCACACATGCTAGATCTAGATTATTCAAAATCCAAAATCTATGACACCCTACCCATTCCTTGATTATTTGTTTCTTTCAATTTTACTTTTGCATACATACTCATGTAGATTTTCATGCACATGAAAGTGGGGGAATATATAAGAGATAAAAATGTATATCTTTCACCTTTACACTTTCATTCTACATTGCTTTGCATAGATGTCATAAATACATGGGTTTAACACTCAATTTTATTCACTTGACACACTAACTAACAATCACCAAATTAAACCCATCAACAACATGTCTCTTTGAATCACTACACATTAGGCATATGTATCCCACTTTCTATTAGCATTTTTTGTATTGGAATATAACACACAACATAGTCCAATCTTTGAATTAGATTGTTGGAGCATAATAGTATGTCTCATTATTGGGCCACATGTGTGATTTAACAAATTATGGAAAACAATATTTCTCAGTCTTATGACATAAGGAAAAACATACTAAATTCATTGTAGATGACATTCTTGACATGTATATGTGTGTCATAGTAAATTCATTGTAGGTGACATTCTTGACATGTATATGTGTGTCTCTTAAACATTGTATGATGCACCATTTTCCCTCCAAGCCACATGGAAGGATTCCATTAAACACAAATAGCCAATATATAACATATTTTGTGATCAAACGAAGTCATTACAACATGAGATTCTCTACAAAAGTAGCCCTCATATTAAGCTTCCAAAAAATACAAATTTAGTATATTTTATTTTATTATTTTGCTGAGAGGCAAACTACAGTTGTAGCTGGGGTGGAGATGAGAGCACTCATTTTTGGTCATAAATATAAACCCAAAAAAATCAAAATAAATTGCAAATGAAAAATTAAATATAAATTGAAAATAAATAAAGATTGCCAACGCCAAATAAAGAAAACTCTTAAACATGGTTACCTGTTCAAATATTCTAACTTATTACTCTACCATTGTGATATAGATATTTATCTTTTTAATTTGTTTTTTGGTTTTTTGGTTTTGTTTTTTAATTTAATAGGTAGCTTAAATTAATTGATTTTTGAATTAATTATTTTAATTTTAGGAAAAGTTTTTAGGGCAAAATCAATTTAGGAGAAAATGAAAAAGTATTTTTGATTTATTTCAATTTATTAGAAAGTTTTAAAGATAATTTTTAGTAATGTGTAAGAGTGAAAAGTGTATTTTTAATATTTTCATTCGTTTTATATTTAATATTTATTTAGGTTATTTGAATATTTGTTAAATATTTATTTAGGTCATTTGAATATTTGTTATGTTTTAATTCTTAGGTTATAGGAATTTTATGGCAAAGGTTATCAATCTAAGTTAGTTTGTAGTAATTATTATATAATCGTGAAATATTTTTATGGAAATAGATAAGGTGTGGAAAAATTATTAGACATGAATAACAATCTTTATTTTTCACAAATAAATATTGTAGAGTGACATCATTAATTGACCTATAATTAGTCTATCTTAAGTTTCCATATAGGGATATAATATTCATTTAATACAAGTGTTGTTAGAAGTTTACTTAATTGACTTAGTTAATAAAATTTAATTAACGTTAGAAGTTTAGTTAATAAATTATGATCATAACTAAATTTTAAATAAGAAATAAAATTAAATAAAAAGAAATTTATGGAATTTTATTAAATTTACTTATTATAAATTTTAATGCATGTAACATGCATTAAGAACATTCAAACATATAAAAATCTTTGCTGCTCTCTAAGGATATATATATATATATATATATATAATTGTCCTTGTGAAATCCCTCATGCATTTTTCTGAATCCATAACTGTGCTTATTCTCTTTTTCTGTACCTGCACAAAACCAGAAAAACAATAAACATGCATATGAAAAAAAAATAGAAAAATAATAAATATGCTTATGAAAAATCCAGAAAAACAATAAACATTGCATATCAGAATGATATTAGGGTAATTTTCTGTACCTGCACAAAACCAGAAAAATAATAAACATGCATATGAGAATGATATCACAAAACAAAAAAATAATAAACATCCATATGAAAAAAAAAATAGAAAAACAATAAACATGGTTATGAAAAATCCAAAAAACAATAAACATGCATATGCAAATGATATTAGGGTAAAGAGGTATAGTAGGTAGGAAAAATTGTTATAGTAAGTTTCATTTATAAGTCTGAGTTAAACTAGGAAGGTTTGAATTAACTAGAATTTGTTTGTTTTTATTTATTTATATTAAAATTTAAATATTCTATTCCTAATGATCATAATTTAAATAAAAATAATGATCATTGGGAATAGAATATTTTTATTAATATCAATAGTGTTAATTTATTAAAATCATAAAATAATAATTATTAAATGAATTTATGAATCAAATATTCTAACTTATTAATCTACCATTGTGATATATATATTTATCTTTTTAATTTGTTTTTTAGTTTTTTGGTTTTGTTTTTTTATTTAATTGGTACCTTAAATAAATTAGTTTTTGAATTAATTATTTTGATTTTAGGAAAACTTTTTTAGGCAAAATCAATTTAGGAGAAACTGAAAAAGTATTTTTTATTTATTTCAATATACTAGAAAGTTTTAAATATAATATTTAGTAATGTGTAAGAGTGAAAAGTGTATTTTTAATATTTTCATTTATTTTATATCTAATTTGGTCATTTATTTCTTTTTCTTTTAACATTTATTTCTTAAATTTTTAATCTTTTTAATTTGTTTTTTGGTTATTTGAATTAATTGAGTTAATTCTAATTAATTGCAATTAATTATAATTAATTAATTAACCCAATTAATTCTATGTTAATTGAGTTAATTCTAATTAATTAACCTAATCTTTTTAATTTATTTTTTGGTTATTTGAATTAACTGAGTTAATTAATTTATGCCTATTTTTAATTTTTAATCGTAATTAGGGTTAATGTTAGAATTAGAGACAGGGTTAGGGTTACAATAATGGTTAAGGTTAGTATTAAGGTTAGGGTTAGGGGTTGATTTATAGTCAGTGGTAGGGCTAGAGTTAGGGTTAGAGTTAAAATTAGAGCTATGTTTAGGGTTAGAATAAGCTTTAGGGTTAGGGTTAGAATTAGGGTTAGGGTTAGAGTTAGAATTAGGGTTAGGGTTACAATTATAGTTATGGTTAGGGTTAGGGTTACAATTATAATTAGGGTTAATGCTAGAATTAGGGTTAGGGTTAGGGTTAGGGTCAAAATTAGAGTTAGAATTAGGGTTAGGATAGGGGTTAGAATTACAATTAGAATTAGGGTTAGGGTTAGGATTAGAATTAGGATTAATGTTAGAATAAGGTTAGGGTTATAATTAGGGTTAGGGTTGAAATTAAGTTAGGGTCAGAGTTAGAATTAGGGTTATTAAATTAGGGTTAGCATTAGAGTTACAGTTAGGGTTAGGGCTAGAGTTAGGTTTAGATTTCAGGTTAGGGTTATGGTTAAAATTGTAGTTTGAATTAGGATTAGGGTTAGAATTAGGATTATTGTTAGATTTAAAATTAGGGTTATAGTTAAGGTAGAATCAAGGCTATGATTAGAATTAGGGTTATTGTTAGATTTAAAATTAGGGTTAGAGTAGGGTAGAATCGGGGTTATTATTAGAATTAGGGTTAGGGTTCCTATTAGAATTAGGGTTAGAATTAAGGTGGCTTACTATTACAATTAAGGTAAGAATCAGAGTTACAATTAGGATTAGGGTTCAAATTAGAGTTAGGGTTAGATTTCAATTAGTGTTAAGGTTAGTATTAAGGTTAGGGTTAGGTTTTGAATTATAGTCAAGCTTAGGGTTATAGTTAGGATTAGGGTTAGGGTTAAAATTAGAGCTATGTTTAGAGTTAGAAAAGGGTTATGGTTAGGGTTAGATTTAAAATTAGGATTAGGTTTAGGGTTTAGGGTTTAGAGTAGAATTAGGGTTACAATTATAATTAGGGTTAATGTTAGAATTAAACTTAGGGTTAGGGTTACAATAAGGACTAAGTTCAGTATTAAGCTTAGGGATAAGGTTGCAATTAGGATCAGCCTTAGGGTTAAAATTACAGCTATGCTTAGGGTTTGAATAAAGGTTAGGATTAGGGTTAGATTTAGGGTTAGAGTTAGATTTAAAATTAGGGTTATCTTTAGGGTAGAATCAGTGTTGTGATTATAATTAGGTTAGGGTTAGGGTTCTTATTAGAATTAGGGTTAGAATTAAGGTTGGTTACTATTGGAGTTAGGGTTAGAGTTTAATTAGGATTAAGGTTAGTATTAAGGTTAGGGTTAGAGTTAGGGTTAGGGTTAAAATTAAAGCTATGTTTAGGGTTAGAATAAGGGTTATGGTTATGGTTAGCTTTAAAATTAGGATTAGGTTTAGGGTTTAGGGTAAGCATTAGAGTTACAATAAGGGTTAGGGCTAGAGTTAGGGTTAGAATTTGGGTTAGAGTTATGGTTAAAATCATAGTTAGAATTGGGATTAAGTTAAGGGTTAGAATTAGGGTTATTGTTAGATTTAAAATTAGGGTTAGAGTAGGGTAGATCAACGTTATGATTAGAATTAGGGTTATTGTTCCTATTAGAATTAGGGTTAGAATTAAGGTGGCTTACTATTGCAATTAAGGTAATAATCAGAGTTATAATTAGGATTAGGGTTCAAATTAGAGTTAGGGTTAAAGTTCAATTAGGGTTAAGGTTAGTATTAAGGTTAGGGTTAGGTTTTGAATTATAGTCAAGCTTAGGGTTAGAGTTAGGATTAGGGTTAGGGTTAAAATTAGAGCTATGTTTAGGGTTAGAATAAGAGTTATGGTTAGGGTTAACTTTAAAATTAGGATTAGGTTTAGGGTTTAGGGTTGGGGTTAGGATTAGGGTTAGAATTAGGGTTACAACTATAATTAGGGTTAATGTTAGAATTAAACTTAAGGTTAGGGTTACCATTAGGGTTAAGTTAAGTATTAAGCTTAGGGATAAGGTTGCAATTAGGATCAACCTTAGGGTTAAAATTAGAGCTATGCTTAGGGTTTGAATAAAGGTTAGGGTGAGGGTTAAGGTTAGGGTTCAATTTAGGGTTAGAGTTGGATTTAAAATTAGGACTATAGTTAGGGTAGAATTAGGGTTATGATTAGAATTAGGGTTAGGGTTAGGGATAGGGATAGGGATAGGGTTAGGGTTCTTATTAGAATTAGGGTTAGAATTAAGGTTTGTTACTATTAGAGTTAGGGTTAGAGGTCAATTAGGTTTAAGATTAGTATTAAGGTTAGGGTTAGGTTTTGAATTATAATCAAGCTTAGGGTTAGAGTTAGGGTTAGGGTTAGGGTTAGGATTAAAATTAGAGCTATGTTTAGGGTTAAAATAAGGGTTATGGTTAGGGTTAGCTTTAAAATTAGGATTAGGTTTAGGGTTTAGGGTAAGCATTAGAGTTACAATAACGGTTAGGGATAGAGTTAGGGTTAGAATTTAGGTTAGAGTTAGGGTTAAAATCATAGTTAGAATTAGGATTAAGTTAAGGGTTAGAATTAGGGTTATGATTAGGGTTAGGGTTAGGGTTCCTATTAGAATTAGGGTTAGAATTAAGGTGGGTTGTTATTAGAATTAGGGTAAGAAATAGGGTTACAGTTATGGTTAGGGTCTAAATTAAAGTTAAGGTTATATTCAATTAGGGTTAAGTTTAGTATTAAGGTTAGGGTTTGAATTATAGTCACGGTTAGGGTTATAGTTAGGGTTAGGGTTAGGGTTAAAATTAGAGTTATGTTTAGGGTTAGAATAAGGGTTAGGGTTAGGTATAAAATTAGGATTAGGGTTAGGTCTATAATTAGAGATAGGATTAGGGTTATGATTAAATATAAGGTTACTGTTAGGGTTAGGGTTATGGTTATGATTAGGGTTAAAATTAGGGTTAGGGTTGAAATTACAGTTAGAATTAGAGTAAGAATTACATTTAGAATTAGGGTTATAATTTGAAAAAGGGTGACAATTACAATGAGAATTATAGTCAAAACTAGGTTTAGGGTTATAATAAGGGTTAGGTTAGGGTGAGATTTAGGATTACAATGAAAATTAGGGTTAGGCTTAGGGTTACAATGAGATTTAGGCTTAGAATTAGGATTAGTGTTAGGGTTAGCATTAGGTTTAGAATTAGAGATACAATTATGGTTATAATTAGGGTTAGGGTTATTGTTATAATAAAGGTTAGGGTTAGTACTAGGGTTAGGGTTATTGTTAGAATTAGAGTTAGGGTTAGTATGAGGGTTAAGGTTGCTGTTAGAATTAGGGTTAGGGTTCAACACTGATATTAAAATATTCTTTAAAAATAGGTACCCTTTTTCTAATCTAACCTAGGTAATTCTAATATAACCTTGGTTCTAACCCTAACCCAAACCCTACTTCTAAATCTAACCCTAATTATAATTCTAACCCTAACACTAACCTTAATCCTAACACTAATGCTAACCATAATTCTAACCATAACCGTAACCCTAAACCTAACCCTAAGTCTAACCTAAACACTAACCCTAACCCTAATTTGATACCCCTAACTCTAATCCTAAATATAATATATAATATAATATTTTAATTATTATATATTATAATAATAATTATTATAGACATAATATATTATTATATTATATAATATATTATAATAATATATTAGATATATTATAAAAGATATATCTAATATAATATGTTTTAATATATTATAATTAGTGTTAGAATTAGGCTTGCGGCTTCGGTTGCTACTAGCATATTTATATTAAATATAATATATCTAAAGTATGCCTAGAGATATCCTTCTCGAGGCGCCTATTTTTTTAATCACTAATCCTAACATTAGGCACCTCGAGAAGGATATCTCTCGGCATACTTTAGATATATTATATTTAATATAAATATGGTAGTTATATTTGTTTTATATTTTTTAATCAATATATCTTCATTATAAAAATAAGGACCTTTATTAGACACATCTCTACCTTGATATCTTTCTTTCAATAAATAATAAATTTAAATTTGGGTATATACAAAAAGAATTATGCATTATAGGAAAATATGTATGTAAATTATAATTATTCATTTAAATAATTAATAATCATATGATTAAAAATTATGAAAAGATTTTATTTCTAACTAAAATTATATGCTATAAAAAAATATTTTATTTCTAACTCAAATTATATACTATAAAAAAAAAATTACTAATTAAAAAATAGAATGTATAACACTTAAAAAAATTAAGAAATTTATATAATTTAATAAAACAAAAACTAATTATATTTTAAATTAAAAAAAGAAAAACATAACATGAAATAATAAATTATCTTTGATGCATATTCTAATTTAAAAAAATTAATATATTAAAAATTAATTGATTACAAAATCGTCCAAAAGATCCTCCATTAATTCTAAACAAATATTAATCTGTTTTATTTTTAAATAATACAAGTTATTCTCATGAAATGAGCCTAGATTTCTAAGAGTTATTCTTACTAAATGAACTTAGATTTCTCTTTTACGTTGATTAATCTCGTCAATCATTTATGTGGAAAAGCAAATAATAATAATTCTATTTTAAAAGAACTTAGATTTCTCTTTTACGTTGATTAATCTCTTCAATCATTTATGTGGAAAATTAAATAATAATAATTCTATTTTAAGAGAAAAAGTTTAAAAACTAATAAATGCAACTTTCATCTATTAATTTAGATAATAAAAATGTTCTGCTTAAAAGAAAAAATTGACATACAATTTAGAGAAGAAAAAGTGATTGATAGATGAATATGATGACATCACGTTTGACCGGTTTTCTAATCGTAAGCAAATGCAAATGGTACGAAGAACGATTTAAAAAAATCAGTACTTCGTATAGCAGGATGATTATTTACAGGCGAAGCCCATCAATTAGTAAACAGAAATTTAGGCAATAAGTACAATGAAATCTGTTCAAGATTTAAATAAATCGGTTTTTTAAACTTTTTTTAAAGTTTTAGAAATTATAAAATAAGTTAAATAGTATATATATATAATTTTAGATTTATTTTTCATTTTAAATTGTAAAGATGAGTGTATGGGTTTATGAAAAGCTTTGAGTTTTTTCTTTTCTTTAGTATTATCAAAATTTTATATTTTTGTTTTATATTTTCTTTTTAATAAGAATTTTGTGAATTTTAAATTTTTTGTTACATTTAATTTTGAAAATGAGTTTATCTAGTTAAAGAAGTTATATGTATTTTGAATTAATAATTAATGTGGGTTTGTGTAGATGTGGTGAAGTTGATACTAAATGAAAAGTTTAGTTGTTTCAATATAATACATTTTATGTTACTTACGAGGATGAATATGGTATTATTCCATTGCATGATATCATGGAGGAGGACATGTAAATATTGTGCGTGAGATTTTATGCACTTCATTGAATTGGGGTTGTATAAATTGTTACCATGAAAAGTTAATGACAAGGGTTGATAATTTTATGCACTTCATTGAATTGGGGTTCTATAAATTGTTACCATGAAAAGTTAATGACAAAGGTTGATAATTGTGGAAGGTGTGCAATTCACATAGCAGTAATGAAGGTTTCATCAACATTGTTGATGAGTTCATATCATTAACATGCCAGACTATGTTGAAATTAGAAGCACTTGATTTAAAATTTCTGTGCACTTTGTGGTGGAATATAATCAACTAGACATAGTGAAAAGACTTGCTTTTGAGAACGAGGATGAAAGAGAAGAAAAATTATTGATCTATGACTATAACATTCATGGCAACACAACTTTGCATTTGGTAACCATGAATATAGTGAGGTTAGCTTTATCCATGCTCTATTCCTTTCATTCCTTAATTATTTCAATGGTAATTTTGTTACATTTTTTAAATCTCATCTTCTAATTGTTTGGAAAGGTTAGTAAATAAATGTTAGAGTGTTATGCAAATTAAGGGCCTAAATTTGATGGTTGTATGACTGTATTTAGGCATTTTTATTGTAAAATACAATCAAAATCTTAGAAACATTGTATTACATGAAAGAAGAGATTTTGGATAGACTATCAAAATTCATATATATATATATATATATAATACTTTTTTTTACAAATTATAGCAATCCTTAATATTTGAAGGGCAACTTTGAATAGATAACTGTAACAAAAAAATTGCTTGATATGTAAGGTTGATCCTAAAATTTAGACCATAAGTACAATGAAATCTTATATTTTTGCATAAAACAATGTTCTAAACTCACAAAGTTGAATTCTAGTTAATTAGAAAGATGCACTTACAAAGGGCTACTCTTAAACATCACCCAGTTCAATGGTTAAAGGTAAAATTTGGGGACAACTATTTGCCACTTTTTAATATTGATGAGTATAAATTTGCTATTGACTAATTGACCATTGAAATAGGTGATGTTTAAGCAATGTGCTCATGAAGAATCCACTACTAACAATTTTACACCATAAAATATATTCATTCAATGAATACATACTTTAGTGTTTTAATTGTGCTATTTATTTTGTTTTAATATTTCCTTAAGATATCCCACTCAATCTTTGAATCTTTGTTTACATGATTATATATTTTAATTAAGTTCATGTTAGGGGAAATTTACATAAAAATGGGTCTCCTAAGAAACTCTAAAAAAATAAAAATTATCTCATATAATACAAATTATTTTAATATAAATGAATATAAATTACTTAACTACATGAGTTAAGTGGGGACACATGTTTCTATTATAATTCTTTAGAAAACTCAAATTCATTGTTTTAACTGATAGGCCTGGAATTTGATGGTCTATTTGATCGTTTTTTGCCATTTTAAACCATATTTTAGAACTCTAAAATTTATTGGACCATATACCTTGACTTGTTATATGACTCTTTAAATTATTAGTAAACCATAAAATTTTATAATAAGCACATATAATATAGTATTATGAGTTATAATATATATCATTTTTTAAATAGAAATATAAATAATATATCAACTTTATCTTGAATATATATTAAATTATAATGTTTATTTTAAATTTTAGAAAGTATTTAGGTAGGAAGCCTGGGAAATTGGGAATATATTTAAAACATCAATTTGGTTTTAAAACATGATCTCCTAGAAATATGTAAAAGCGATGGTGAATGCATGTAATAATTAATTTTGGGAAAGGCCAGTTTTTGGCATGGAAGATTCAAGGAAATGGGTAATTGATTTGTGAAAGCCACCTCATATTCCACATGTCTGCTTAATAATGGTTTCATTGTGGGTGTTTGGTCTTCTTCAGAGTAGAATTTCTAAATGGCCATGAGAATATTACTATTGGCATTATATTTTGGAGGTATTGATCTAACACTTTTGTGCACCTTGGTCTAATACTAGAATTCTATACGTGCAATAAATATTTTGGAGGTATTGATCTAACACTTTTGTGCACCTTGGTCTAATACTAGAATTCTATATGTGCAATAAATATATAACAATTTAATTGATTGCTAGTAGCCTAGTCCTTTTTTTTAACTGCATTTTTTAATATAAAGAAAAAACCACTCAAACATTTTTTTGACGAATGATTTTTTTTTAAAACATCAATTGAAAGGTAGTTAAATGATAAAACCGTCATAAAATTTTTATATGACAGGCAGGAGTGACTGTCAAATTCTAGTTTAACATATATTTCTATTATAATTTAATAAAAACTCAAATTCACTTTTCATTTTAGATTTTTTTTTTCTTGATTTTTTATTTATTTATTTAAGAAGTCTTAAACTTAATTGTTTTTCTAAAGTAGTAACATATAAGATTATTTCTTGATTACTTTTTTTTTAATTTAAAAAGTCTTATTTAAAAGTTATATTTAAAAAGCCACACTTTCTAATCTTAAAACAAACTCTTATAGTAGTTTATTTTTAATTTGTTTGAATGTGTATATATATGAAAGAATATTTTAAATATTTTTTTGTTTTCTTTCTCTAAATATAAATAAAAATTATTAGCTTTTTTTATTCAATAAATTTTTATCATGAATATTTTTTATTTTTTTATTTTTCTCTCTTCAATAATATTTTTATTGTGAATATTTGTTAGCTTTTTATTTTCTTTTTCCAATAAATTTTATTATAATTTTTTATTGTGAATATTTGTTAGCTTTTTATTTTTCTTTTTCCAATAAATTTTTTATTTTTCATTTTGCATTGAGTTATTTTGAAGAGAATTTTTTAAAAATTTGTGAGAGAAGAATTTTTATTTCTAAAGATTTTTTTTTTAGTATATAAATTTTAAATTAGCTTAAAAAAAGTACTGAATAAAAAATTTGAATGTAGCTTTAAAATATTCATCTATTATTATTTTTATGTATGTTTATTTAAATAAACACGTTTATATTATTTATAAATAATAGCAAACTTAGATATTTTATTTTATATTTTATATTTTATTTTTATAAATTTTATATATTAAATCAAGTTTCATATTATCATTTTATATATAGATTAATAATTTTATATATATTTAAATTTATGATTTTATAGATTTAGAATTAATATATTAAATATGTTTATAGTAGGTTTTATGATTTTTAATGCTATTAAGGAATAAAAGAAAATTTTTAAGAAAAGATTTGTTGAAATATTTTTGAAATGCTTTTTAGATTTTCTTTTTCCTAAAGAATGAAAGTATTTTTTAGAAAACATAATAATTTGTATAATAGAACTTAAGAATATAAATTAAAAAAAAAAAATAATCTTTACTATTTAGAAAGATGATTGAGATAGAATATGATATGTAGAGTTAAATTAACCACCACGAGTTAATTCATAGGATTTTAGAAAGTTTTATTTTATAAAATAAATAATTTTATTTTTATTTTGGATGATGTCACCGTAACCAGGCTTGGAATTTGATGGTCTATTTGGCTGTTTTTGGCATTTTAGACTGTATTTTACAACTTTAAAATTTATTAGACCATATAACTTGACTTGCTAAATTTTTACGTAACCGTATATATGACACTTTAAATTATTCGTAAACCGTAAAATTTTATTATAGGGTAATATAATTTAATATTCTTATTTGTAATATATATTATTTTATAATAATTTGTTATAGAAATATAAATGATGTTTTCTTTTACAATGTTTATCTTTAATATTTTTTAAATTGATATAGAAATATATATTAAATTAGAATATTTTCAAAGAATGCTTATCTTCACTAAATTTTAAAAATTAATTTAGAAACAAATCTTTGCTTTGTTTTATTGTTTTTTATTTTTAAAAATCTTTGCTTTGTGTATACTTGTTATTTATTGTTTTTCATTTTTAAAAATTAGAAACAAATGTTTGCTTTGTCTATACTTGTTAATATGTTATTCATTGTTTATTATATATGGAATAAGTACAGATTTACAAATTACAATTATAGAGATTAAGAAGAGCTATAATTAAGAGCTAAGCACAGTGTGGCGATTGAAAGTTTTCTTAGAGTTCAAAAGGAGGGCAAGTTGGTTTGTGGAGTGGGTGGGCTGCTCTTAAGGTACATCTAATATTTTTTGAAACTTATTGCTTTCTATCTTTTTGAAATTTTGTTTGAATGATTGCAATTTGGAGAGATTTGTATTGAAGTGTTTGGTTCAAGAAAAAAGAAATCCTTCGTATTTCTTTTCAATGTATAATTACTATTTTTTTAGGACTTCAATTTATATGAGAAATGAATTTATATGCCTTTATGTCCCTTTTGATAGCATTCAATGTCCACAAAAAAAAACATTCTACATTAAAATGACAACAAGTGGTTGTAATTTTTATGGCACTTTCATCTTTTCAATTGTTGAAATGGTTGGGATTTGTTGGTCTTGCTATTTGTAGTTTTGTTTGTGATCGTGGTGTTGATTGCTTCTCTTTTTCATAGCCTTTAGACTACTTTTTTGTAACTTGCATTATTTCAATATAAGAAAATTCACTAACATTTTTTGACAACTTATAGTTTTCATAAAATGTCAATTGAAAGGAAGTTAAATGACCAAACTGTCATAAAATTTCTATATGACAGGTAGGGGTGACCGTCAAATTCCAGGCCTGACCGTAACGATTGATGTCATCTTTTAGTTGATTTTTGATAACTCAAAAAGATGATGATGTCATCATTAGGAGGCCCATTTTTTATGTAATTTTCTCGTAATGTGTTGACTTATTTTAGTCTTTCTAACTCAAATATTCTTGGTTTGTTCTAAGAGGTATTTTATGGTCATTTTAAGATCCTTTCAAATGTTATTTAGATTGCATAAATAATAAATGGTCTTGGATAATTTTAGAAGTCTAAAAGGAGGTTTCTTGTAATGCGAAAGGTGGAAGAGCGTGTTTATATGGTCATCTCTAGTCACATATTAGAGTCTTAAGTCTTAAAAAGTCTTCAAATGAACCTTAATATCTCCAAAACACTACGTACACCGCTTAGAGGGAGTTTGTTTTCAAAAGGGAGTTTGAAAGAAAAGATTCAGGTATCTATAGGGTTAAGTATGTGAATGGAAGGTTATTAGGGTTTTTAACTAACTTGCAGGCTCTTTTAGGCTTGTGAATAAGATAAACTAGGAGGTTGAAGCCCTAAAACTCTATGTTTCCAAAGGAGAAGTAATTTCACAATGTGATATTACCTTCAATGAACATGAACATGGTGAACCATACATTTTTGAAGCCTTCAATGCCATACAAAAATCCCTGCAGGATGGAGGCAGAGTATAGGGGTATAGGTCTGAGACAAGTATTGCAAAACCTTTATCGACCCCTTGAAAGAAGTATGGGAATAGGGAAAAGATCCAAGGTAGTGTTTCCAAGTGTAAAAGACCTTGTAAGATTTCCATGGGAATGTTTAAATTTCTCTTCATTGTAAATGATGCAGTAGACTTGTTTCTACAGTCCTTGGGACTGGTTAAGGCACAAAATATATGCATCATGAATGTAAGTGTGTGGAAGTCTGTATGACTAAAAAAGGGGTCTCAAGCATTACAAGTGCAGGGGTGATAGGAGAAGATAGAATATATGGAAGAGTGTGTTTCTTTGTAAGTATTTATTAGGGCTGTCAAGTTATCAAACACCCCATGAAGTCATCTTAGGTCAATGGTGGTGTTTGTAAGTTTGTGGAAGGATTTGGTATGGCTTGGAGAAGATGTATTAATAGTTTAGGGGCTTGTTAACCCTAACTTGCATAAATCCTACCTTAAGAGCTTGTCTACATAGTTAATGGAGCCCATACAACTCTACGGAGCATAAGAATGTCTCAAGAGACCATAGATAGATGTGTTCAAGCATTTGGAAAGTATTCAAAAGAGTAAAAGATCAAGACCATCACTACCTCCTACAAGTATTTCAAAGGGTATACAGGTGCTTTGTTTAATGTAGTTATGAAGATATGGCTTCATCAATGAAGGGACAAGAATGCTTTAATATTACATGAGGTATTGAAACAATTTGATATGAAGATGAGTCATTATTGTTGGGATAAGTTGCCATTAACTAACAATCCTAACCAATTCATGTGTCTCCAAAGTTCTTGGAATGTGTTCCCCAACACATAAGGACTTTGAGAGATTAATTATTTATTAATTATATCACTTTGAGTTATTGCAATCAATTCCTAATTGATTTAAGGGTCAAACTTGGGTGCTCAATTTTGGGTTGGGGGCCATGAAGACTTTGTTGACTTCTCCTAAGTCTATTTTGAGAGTTTGATAACTCCTAGTGAGTGGGAGTTAAACTTGGGTGTCCTCTTTTGATGGGGACTTATATCTAGACTTGGAGTTGTGCTTTTTTATGTACATGAATGGATAATGTTGAGACACCTTGCATGTATATAATGTTGGAGTTAACTAAAGTGTTAGAGATGCATGAATTGGAATATTGTTTGCATGAGTTCATAAAAGCTTGCATGGACTTGCATATTTTTGCATGTTGTTGCATGTTACTTGCATGTACTTGCATGTTGTTGCGTGTTACTTGCATGTTGTTGCGTGTTACTTGCATGTACTTGCATATTGTTGTGTGTTACTTGCATGTTGCTTCTATGGACTTGCATGTGCTCCTATGGACTTGCATGTGCTTTCATGTTGTTGCATGTCAGTTTTTAGAGGTTGCTTGTAGAACACTCCAACTCCATAAACTTGTAGGATGGTACAACTTAGTGTTTCAGATAATGGGTATTAGTTGCATGTCGAATGAGGTGTTTGCATGTCACTTGCATGTACAAAACAAGGTAATTCATAATAACTTTGGGGACATCAATCTTGCATGTTGTTTGCATGAGATTGGTGTGTTGATCACTTCAGTTAATAGAAAGAGATTTAGCATACTTGGACACCCAATTTAAGGACTTTCTATTGTTTTTTTTGGAAATGTATTTGATGTTGGCTAAGTTTACTTGAGCAAACTTGGGTGCCCACATCCAGGACAAGTAGTTAACATAAGACTTGACTTTGTTTGACTTCAATCTTCTCTATTTGGAGCACTTCGTTTTTGCATGAGGATTTGTTCTCATGTTATCAATTACAATTAATTGTAATTTGAGTTTCAATCTTTCCAATTAAGAAGCTTTTGTATTAATTAAAAAGCCCCATACATTTTCTAGAGAGTTGAATTGTGAAGACTTAGAAGAAAAAGAAAGAAGTTTTTTGTAAAAGACTTAGAAAAAAAGGAAGCTTTTTGAAGTTTTTACAGGTTTAAAGATTGAAGAAGTGCATCAAGGAATCAAAGGATTTTAGTATTGAATGCAATATTTTACAAGAGATTTAATACAAGCATAAACACCTTTGGTGTGGAGTTTTTTCCCTTAGGGGTTTCTCCACATAAATAATTGTCTTCTTCTTTAAAGCTATTTTCTTCTACTACATTGATTAAATTGGAGAAATACTCCAACATCTAAATTGAAAGTAATTTTTAGATTTACACATGCTATTAATTTTAGATTTGAATACAATTTAAAGCTACATAGCTACAAATTTATCTTGTTCTCTCTCCCTTTTTCCAACAATTATAATCTTGCACAACCTTTGAAGAACCTGTCGAGCATCAAGAGATCTATTAGGGTATGGGAGTTTTGTGGTCATTAGCAAGGTCAAAAAAATGTGTCAAGGTATGTTAATAGTGTTAAAATCCTGTGAGGCCATCTTGATAATCCTACAAAGTATGTAAGAGAGTAAGAGAATATTACATTAGCTATTAGGAAGGGTCTCTTCAAAGTATTTTAATGTGCATTGAATTCTCGCATCCATATAAGGAAGGAGGTTCTTTGAGAAATAAGGAAACCACACTACTTTTTTACAAAGAATAACTTAGGGTTTTATTAAACCCTAAGGGCCTACCAAAATATGGAAACCTTGCTCAGTTTTGTGAGATATGTTAGGGGTCTTAAGGATCCCATATGTCATTCAAAAGAGTTCCATGTAGTCCTAAAGATCCATGCATACCACATCAAGGATCCAAGGTCTTCCAAACCATATGAACATGAAGGCAGAGTATCCACAAGTTATGAGAATGTTAACAAGGTCTATTGAGTGTATATCTCTTATACTATTCAATGTTAGGAATAGGATCATAGAGCAATATACAATAAAATGAATCAAGAAATGTAATATAAAAACACAGAGACACAAATATACATGGTTCACTCAATATGGGCTACGTCCATGGAGAAATAGGTTGTCCTTCCTTTATTTCATCCAACAAAATGAAGGGATACAACCTATAGCATATTCGCTGCAACTTCCTCTTCGCTCTCTCACAATCTCCTCTCACAATACAGAGTTGTAATAGAATGCCATCACGTAAAGATGGTTGCCTTCTAGGGAAAAAAATTCCAACATACCATTAGATTTATGACCTAATGATGAATGGTCTAGATTTTCTATGAAATTATATCATTTTACAATTTAAATATGTATCTAAAATTTGTCTTTGAGGGCACTACCCCTGAAGCCCCGCTGGTGGGATAGCCCCCTAGACCCCAAAGAGGCGAGGTAAACCCCCCTTCACTCTCCTAGAATGAAATGGGCTCCAAACATGGCTGTGAAAACACCAAAAATTATAACTTTAACAAGATTAGGCTCCATTACCAACATTTAGAGGTCTGTGAAGCTTCCTAAGAGATGAATAAAAAGGTCAAGATTAGAGTTCTTGTATTAGTCCTAAGAACCTTAAAATAGTTAAACATAATCATAGAGGATAGTGTAAGGGATATTAAACTGAAATAATCCTTCAAAGAGCCTGTATAGGAGGTCAACATCAAGGTGAGGATCTAACAAATGTTTATAAGGTCAGTGTCTTAATTTTAAGCTCCATTATCTTTATGAACCCCTATTAAACAATCTAAACTTTGTTAGGAGTTTAAGGTCCTTAAAACATTTTGAAGGGTTTTATACTCTCTTACAAGCCAAGACAAACATGATTTTAGGTTTGTCAAGTCTTGGGGAGAGCCTCTGAGATTACATTAAAAGTCTAATAGTTGTAAACATCTCTGCCAAACCTTGTATATCACCTAAACCCTATCAAATTGTTTCAATGTTTGTAAGAAGATGTGCATTAAATCCTAAAGTTTGTAAAAGTTTAGGGGTTAGTAGGATCATATAGGGACTTTTAAAAAGTTTTAGACCTATCAAGTAAGTTAAAGGATTGGTCAAAGGAGTTTGGGAGTCTACACATATTGGAAAGAACTGTATAACTTCAAAGACCTCAGAGAGAAAATGATAAACACATGAATAACTTGCAGACCATAAATGGATCTTGTGAGAAAATTGAAAGGTATGATGGTGTTTTGCAGGATTGTAACGGAGACATAGAACAAGGATACATAACAGTGCAAGACTATTACTACATTTTCAAAGTGTGAAGGTTTTCTTGGTCTTTTGAAGCTTGAGAAGGATCATCCAAGACCCTTGTAGGAATTCTTAAGAGCTCAGGTATAGATTATTAAGCTCTAAAAAGGCAGAGGAAGGTCCAAATGGGTACTAGGAGCTAGTGTTGAAATACACACTTCAAATCTCTAGCCTAGGTAGATTTAGAAGGTTTACAAAATCTTTTCAAGGTATAATCAACCATTGTAGAGGCCTATTGGGGTTTTGAAGCCTATTAAGAGTATCTACAGAGTGCTTAGCATTGAAGAAGTAAGGTATGAAGTTAGGTTGATTAAAGAGTTATAAAAAGTCTTTGAGAGGCAGTTTGGAGTCCATACTAATGAATACTCTTACCCCACACCTTCATAGAGTCAAAAAAATTACAAACAGATAGGAGATATGCCCTATTTTCATGTAGGTAGTGTTTGGGGAGCATTAGTGGCAGTTGTTGAGATTTTTCAGGAAGGTGGACAATCATAGAGGCCTAGTTGGATGCAACTACATTGGAATCTTTAGAGTAGAACAAGGACAAATCATCAGGAACTATCTTTCCATGCCCTCAAAAGGAGTTTTCATGGAGAAAAAACTAGGAGAAATGTCTTTTAGGCACCTAGGAGGTTTGACTAAGACCTTGAATGGGTAGTTAGATTTTATTCCTCCACCAAAACATCTTCCTATATTCTCTCTAGGATGTTTTCTACTTTGACATATATGCATTGTAAAGGAACAAGTTTCTCTAATTCTAGATTAATGTAAATGACCTAATTTTCTGAGTTGTAACAACTATTTTAACCTTTGATATCAATAAATAGTTGTTTTATTGTCTTTCCATGTATTGTCATATTTGTATTTTTCTGGAAGAAATCTAAGTTTACTTTTTTGAACAACAGTCCCTCTTGTAGATTTAGCTTCTTCTCCTAACCTTTGTGAGAGAATTTATGAATTTGTACAAGTGCAAGGCAGATTCTTGAGATTGTCTTTGTGTTAGAGAAACAAGTCTAGAAATCTATAACTATTGGTGCATCACCACATAAGATTTTAGTCATTTCCTTCTTCCCCTTTCCATCAATGAATGTTAGAGTAGGATTAGTTGTAGTTTTGATATATGAATCATAGGCTTAATTAGATAATCAACCCTTTATCTAGAGGTTTGACCTCAAACAACAAGGTCCCACACCTTGAGGTCACTCCCATTATATCCTTGGATTATTTGAATTAGGTTCAAACAAGGGTACAAATCCAAGTGATAACAATTCCATTCCCTCTAAATTCATAGTATGAACTCATTACCATTACTTGACTTTTTAAAGAATTTATACATATTGGTAATAAAAATTGCATAATTATTTACTACTTTTGTGTGTGAATGAAATGTAAAATTATCATTAAATTTATAAGCATTAATATATATATATATGAAAAAAAAATTATTCAAAGAAAGTTAAATACAAGTACACCATAGAGATTTTCAAATAGAAACTACCATCATGACAAGAAACAAAAGAAAAACCCACCATGGGTTCCTATAGAACCACTTATCAAAAGACAAGGAAAATCCAAACCTTCAACCAAAACTCATCTTCCCCACCCTAGAAAAGTTGAGATTCGTTCGCTTGATCATCTTGAAAAAGTTGAAGAATCTACTAAGGTTTTTCCTGGGCCCACAACATTCTAGGTACACCTCTCTTCAGAGGCCTGTCTTAGCTAAATAGTTAGCTATCTTATTCCATTCCTTGAGAATATGAATAAAAGTGATTGATTCAAAGCTTGTGGCCAAACAAAGAATTTTCTTAGTTGCCATAGCCAACCTCCAAGAGGACTCTTGGAAGTTCTTTTTATTCAGCAAGGAAACCAAAATCATGGAATCAAATTCTCTATCCCATAGCACAAGCTCTTTTTATAGCCTTAAGTATCACCCGAGCTTCCATTTGATTATTAGAATATGATCCCCATATAAATAAAAAATAGAAAGTGAACCAAACCTTCACTATCATGACCAACACCAACAATCCCTGTAGCACTTAGATTGCCTCAAGAGGAGGCATCAAATTTAAATTTTAAGGAAACCAAAAGGGGGTGGCCACTTCTTAGATATGTTCACCTCTCTAGAGGCCTGAAATCTAATGCTCGGACCATCCTTAGAGGTAGAGGAAATGAACAACTCCAAGAGTTTTACAAGGCATAGATTTGAAAAGGAAAGCGAGTCATCAAAGATGAATTTAGCCTCAATAGTCTCTTTGATCATACTTCTGATTCTACACCAAACTTGGATGACTCTACTATGACACTCTTGAAAGATTCAATGTTTCTCTAACCAATTTCCCAAGCAACCAAAAGGAAGGAAGTAGAAGTAGGGGGATGATCTAAACTATTCCAAAAATTAGTTAAGGAAGAATCATGGATAATAGGTCTATTCTAGAGCTCCAACCATAAACTCAAAATCTCCTTAGAATATAGACACTGGAAGAAAAGGTGTCAAGTTCTCTCTTCATTACTACCATAGAGAAAACAAAAGGAGGGCCCTTGGAACCCTCTTTTTCTGATATTTCCCAAGTGGGGCATTCATTTTGACTCAAAAGCCACAAAAAATTACACTTAGGCCAACCAAATTTGTTCCAAATTCTTCTCCATCAAGGAGACTCAACATTCTATTCTCTCTATAGTTCTAAAGAATGATAACCAAGTGCCATCAAATAAACTTCTTTTGAGTCATGGCCCCAAGCAAGTACATCTGAGTCCTCTAGAGAGCTACAAGGTCTCTCAGCGAAAATTGAAGCTAAAGTAGCTCTATCCTCTAAAGAACCCCACAAGGACAACTCTGAGGCTCTTTCCAATGTTGAACTCTAGGTCTACCCAAATGAAAGAAGAACTTAAAATTAGCAACGCTAGTCCATCCTACCTCTAGAAAAATGTCACGAGGAGGCTGAAGCTAGGGAAAAGAAGCCATGAGAAGGGAAATTTTAGCACATTTTGATGAAACAATCCATGAGAGGGAAGTATACTATATTAGTCATACATTAGTCAACTGTAAGCTCAATTACACACCAATGGAATGGGGATATCTACCTATCATTTTCAAATCCCAAAATCTTTGACACTACATGCTTAATCATCAAACAAAGCTCTTATAAAAAAAATGATCCACTTAAGTACCTCTTATACAAGGCTTCTTTAATATGATGTATGGATAAGTGGGTCATGCTATTGAGTGGGTTTGATATTGAATATGTGGACTAAAATTGATAAAAGGATAGGTTGTCGTACACTAGTTGGTTAAAGCCCCTCTTATAGACAATCATCTACATGTCATGGACTTTCCTAATATCTATATTTATATTAGCAAAACCTACATCTTGGAAACTCTTCTTTGATTGCTCCTACACCAGTCATAGATTAGGTGTTGGTATCTTGTTTCTCACTCCACAAAGGATTTTCTACCAAAAGCTTTCAGATTGGGCTTTCCTTGCATGAACAACATTGTAGAATATAAGGCCTTGCTTATAGGTCTTAAAACAATAGTCCAATGGATTATCCAAGAAATCCAGGTCTATGGGGACTCTCAACTTGTGATCAAATAGGTAAATGATGAATATAAAACAAAATATGACAAGGTAATCCCCTATAAATGGATAAAAGATAGTTTTAAGTAGTATTTTACACACATCTAGTTTGAACAAGTATCCTGTCATAACAACAAAGTAGCAGATGTCATGCCCACCATTGGGTCTTTATTGGATATGCCAAAGGATAGTCAACATTTTGAGTTCTTGGTCGAACATCTTCTAATAATTGCATGGGTGATCCCACAATAGCGTGTCCTACTTTTTGGCCTAAGTGGTATACTCAAAATCAATTTTTTGATCATTTTTCAATTTATGTCTGTTTAGTGTAAAAAGAGGGGTTTTCAATTTCAATGAATGTATAGGCTAAATTGTCCTTTCACACCTTACATTCAAGGACATAAATTGAGTCAAGCCACAATGTTTTGCAAGAGAGCTCTACTATATATTTAGTGTCACTTGGAAAGAAGAGGAAACTTGGAATTTGCTGATTAATTGATTAATTAAAGCTCGATTATGCTTAAAACCCCAATTTTGTAAAATCATAAGTAAACGGATGAAACATGACAAATGCTTGCAGACAGAGATATAATATTCAGAGTAAATACATACCAAACTTTGAGATTCTGGATGCGGGAAAGTTGGGGACTAATGAGTGGGCTACCAAGTCCAAGATGCTATTTTTTGTCAGGATCTCTAAAAGTTGTCTGTAACCTTTTTCTGTTGTTCCAGAGATTTCTGTGTTTTAGGATCCAGAGGACATTGGTGTGGGTACTCAAGTCCTAGTCCTACTTTTCTTCTCAGATCTGTAATTCTGACACTCTATTATGCCTCTCTACAACTCCAATTCTTCCATTTTGGCACTTGTAACCTACAATCACAGAAAAGGGAGTTGGGGGTTGTGGTGTCTAGGAGCTTGTCTTAGTCAAGCCCTAGAAGGACATTCAAGTCTTCCAAACACCATTGTCAGATAAAGAGTGCATATCCCTACAGGATAGAGGCAAAAACCAATTGATAAATGATTGAAAACACAAATAAATGTCACCTCAGAGGTGTAGCTTGCATATAGATGAAAATCTTTCACATCATGAGAAGATGAAGCCAAATTTGCATAACAAACATAATAACAAGACAAGTCTACTCTGTAACAATGAATACTTTGAATGCTCTCAAATCATAAGTGTGCCAAAAGTTCATAATCATCTTCTAGTTTACAAATGAATCCCTAAACATGCTTATATATGCAACTAAACACATTCCCACTTTAATTTTGTAATTCAAATTTGAGATGTCAGCAACGGACACTTATAATGGTCACAAAACCAACATTTAAAATTTGGGACCCCACTAAATAGGTCAGGACTAGGGCGTGGGAACCCAAGTCCTCAGCCCCTATTTAGGTTAGGGTTAAGCTCACAAGAGTCCCCTAGGCCCCATTTAACATGGGTTTTCAAGGATTTTCCATCAGGAGTTAAAATAAACATGCATGATTAATTCTAAGGACCCGAGAGCTAAACATAGGAAGGAAAAAGTCCTAGGGAGACATTTTCTGATGTAACATTTAGCCCCCACTTTGATGAATGCATGAACATGAGGCCCATACATGCATTAAAGTATGGTCAACAAACACAACAAACACCCCAGGCACTTAGAGCTAATGTATACACAAAGATTGAGAACTATTTCTAGCCCCCAGTCTTAGGTAAACATTAGAGAAGACACATCCTAGACACACCAAACACAATGAAGACAGTAATAGGCACACAAAACATGGAGCTCATTGAAGACACGCAAAACACAATGAATACAGTGAATGTGGTAATTATTTCTTTTTCATTTTCATATATGAATGCAAATGCAAGTACATGGAAAGTAAACATGCAACCCAAAATGTAGGAGGGACTCATCACCACATGTCTTTAGACTACATATGGGGCAACAGACATGCAATACAAATCTCAGAGTGTAGGAGGAACTCATCACCGCACGTCTTTAGACTACACTTGAGAATAAACACGCCATACAAATCCCAAAGCATAGGAGGGACTCATCGCCACACGTCTTTAGACTATGCTTGGGAACAAACATGTGCCATACAAAACCCGAGTCTATGAGGGAATCATTGCCACACGTCTTTAGACTACACAAAGGGGAAAACACATGGAAGACACATAGAAGACATGAATGTCATATAGTATGCCAAAGACATACTATACGTCAAAAACATGACAAACAAGTGATGAAAGGAGCCTATTGCTAGGTCCACCACCATCTCAGGTACATTATAGGCACACCTAATGGTTGGGCTTATGCCACAACAACCGCCGAAGACATGCTTAAGGGAGGATACACCAACCCTGCCTACTCGAAGGACTTTTAGAATAAAATGGATGTGCACTAGCTCAAGAGATACACCATCCCTGCTTCCATATAGGGCTTAAAATAAAAGGATATGCACGATATCCCACCTCTAAAGAGGGCTTAAAATAAAAGGATATACACGATATCCTGCCTCCGTAGAGGGATTAATGATTGCAATATAGATTAAAGATGTGCACTTGCGCAGAGATACAACATCCCGCCTCCTTAGAGGGCTTAAAATAAAAAAGGGGGAATTCTTCTGAAAGTTAGTTCAAGCTCAGAGGATCATCTCCAGATAGGAAAGTAGGGCCTGGTTCCCCAAACTAGAGGAGATCACTTGGTATTTATGCAATTCTATTTTGTCTTTCTGTTTAGTGAAATTATCCGTGTATGTTAACTTTGTGATGTGCCTCTCTTTTCTATATTAATGTTTAGCTAATTGTCACCTGCATGTTTGTTTTATAAATTCTGAAAATACCAAAAATAGGATTGTTATTTCAATAGCACTGATATATTCAGAGTGTTTCATTGCTGTGGTTGACAATGGATTCAATTACTTTGAAGTTTTGTTTCAGCACTTAAGATAGTTTTATTCTAGCAATTAAGTTAGTTTCTTTTCAAGCAAAGTGTGTTTATTTTTCCAACAATTAGAATAATTTCCTTCCAAGCAAGTGTGTTTATTTCCAAAGCAATTAGAATTGTTTCTTTCCAAGTATGTGTGTTTCCTTTCAAGAAAATAGATAGTTTCCATTCCTTGCATGTGTGTTTATTTTTGTAAGTTGAGTAAACCAGACTTTGTCCACCAACCACTGATTTGGATTCACTTCAAAATCCCCCACACTAAGAGTCTTATTGTAGATCGCTCCAGACACCTTTAGATTGATAATTAAATGATGACGAATTGATGAACACAACTACAACCTCATCATTTTTGGTGCCATTGCTAGGGAATAATCTACAAATCATTGTAGGTTTAAGGTGTTGATAAGACTTTTTGAACAAGAACATTCTAGATTCATTAGTTTATGAGAAGGCCTAGGATTTATCAAACAAACCACAACTAGCACATCTCTGGAACTTAATCATCTGAGTAATCAGGGATCTCCTGTAACATTATAATCTCCTATTCTCTCTATTACACCTATAATGGATGATAATGGTGATCATGAGGAGCCAACTAACAATAGAACATTCTCTTATCCAATCTCCATCACTCCTGAGAGAAATGAACCTCCCATGAAAAATATATCTCCTACATTCCTACCCACCTTTTGAGGGAAGACTTTTGAAGACCCAGACCAATTCTTGTTTAAATTTAAGATCCTCTGCCAGACCTATGATTATGCCACAAACAACCAGAAATTAAAACTTTTTCCTTCCAGTCTCAAGGAGTCAGTGCTCTGATGGTTCATGGGCCTAAGAACAGACTCTATCTCTACTTGGGATGAAATAGAAATCGTTTTCCTTGACAAATATCAAGATTATTGTAGAGTTAGGGATAGGAAGGATGAACTCTTCCACATGAAGCAGATGGAAGATGAAAATTTGGAGGATTATGTGGATAGATTCCTATTTGTCCATAAGAGATGTGGAAATAATCTAGATCAAGAATTAAGTAAAACCATTTTTCTAAGAGGAATTGATGATGAAATTAGGGAAGCCTTAAACCTAATGGGAAAAGGAGATATTAATAAACAAGATTTTACAGATATTATGGAAGTTTGTAGGAATTACTCTTGCACTCGTGCAGGTAAGAGAATATTGAAGAAAGATAGTACCAGTGATGTTACAAAAGTCATGGAAGAGATAGAAAATTTAAAAATTGATATCTTGCTTCATCTGAATACCACTTTGGATGGTATGCAAGTTAGTAAAAGGAACACAGAACCCTTAGCCATTTATTGCCCTTGTTGTAGAGAAAAACACCCGCTTAGGGAGTGTCCCTTAAATCAAACAGAGTTATGCAAAATCTGTGAGAAAAGTCATCCAAAAAATGAGTGTAGCTTGCTCCCTAAAATAAAAAATAGATTGAAGAAGGTACCAACATATGAGGAAGAACTAAATTTTATTGGCCAGAAACAACCAAATTATGGATTCAATTAGTTTTCAAACTAATATGCTCCAAGGGGCCCATCAAATTGGGGCACAACCTCTTGGAATGGATCTTGGGGAGGTCCACTTCCTCAAATGCAAATTCCACCCCAACGGGGACCAGCATGGCCTTAGCCAGATTGGACAAATCAATCTTGGACCAACCCTTAGTGGCCAAATCAACAACAATATCAACAGTAGTAGGCACCTCAATATAATCAAGGAATGATGCGATTTGGGAATCAACCTCAATCCTTACTTCCTGGACCCTCACAACCTACAAACCCAAATCCAAATGATAAGGTAACCCAACCTCCAATGCCTGCTCGGCCACTTCCTAATCCTAAAAACAATAGGCCACATCCAAAGGTGTATAACATAGATCCAAATATAGTCACCCTGAATGTTGTGGAAACAAATGACATCCATCTTTGATCTCGAAGCATTCTTGTAAATATTCCTATTGAGGAAGTCACTGAGGAAGAGGAAGTAACATCCAATGTTGATAAACAACAAAAAGATGAGAAGACTAAGATAAGAAACTCAGAAGAAATTCCAAAGGAAATCTCTGTTCCATTCCCAGAGTGTTTTAAACAGACTCCTCCAAAATCTAAGGAAAACCATCTTGCACATGATGACTCACAATTAATCAAGGAACTTAGAAAGATAGATATTGAAGTTCCTTTGTTACAAGCAATAAAAGATATCCTTGAGATAAATCAGACCATTAAGAGCTTATGCTTGAAAATTCCAGGAAGAAAATGGAAATTACCCAACATAATCCAAGTAGAAGGGAAACTTGCCGATGTCCTATCAGGAAAGGTAATTCCTCAAAAATATGGGGACCTTAGAAGTCCTATTATTTTAGTGGAAATAAAAGGAGTATCTGTCTCTAATGTACTAATCAATTTAGGAGCTGCTATCAATGTGATGACATCAAAAACCATAGAATCTCTAGCATTAACACATATTCAACCAACATCAACTATGTTACAACTGGAAGATTTATCTATCCATGGTTTGTTCTCATATTGTAGGAATGGTTTAGCAGGGGGATAAATGAAAAGTTCCTTCAGCTTTTTCCCATTCCAAATAGTCATCTTTCCTGACCTATAGTCAATAAGGGCTATTGTGGTAGCCAGCCAAGGTCTACCAAGTATTATTGGGTACCCTGAACATTTCTTGCAGAACATTTTGAAGAATGCAATGAGTATAAAGAATTGGAATCAAACAATGAAAACTCCTTTTATAGTGTCACCCAGAAAGAAGTCTTCGGATGGCTCTGGAGAGATTTGAAGGGATCTTTCAAGGCATTCCACTATCCATATTCAGAACAGATTGCTTCCCACTTAAGTTATCAACAGGCAAAAACATTACACCAGATTGTGCCTCACCTTTGTCCGCTAAATACTTTGTTAAGTCCTTACAAAAACCTTCTTTCTGTTCATAATGGCACAAATCAAATCACTATCCAAACCAACAAACAACTCTCTATCAGTAGTTGGTTAATAGAAGTAGAAGAAATTTGATTGACAAAATTGTTGCAAAATCATACTAGGCTTTCACATGGGAATACAAAGACATGAGAGGAATCCACCCCAGTGTATGCACACATCATATCTACACTGAAGATGCCCATCCTATTAGACAACCATAGAGGAGAATTAATCTGGCCTTGAGGGATATAGTGAAGGAAGAAATAGAGAAACTGTTACAGGTAGGATTCATGTACCCCATTTCTGACAGTTAATGGGTATCGCCATTGGTTATAATACCAAAGAAAAATGGCAAGTTCCAAGTCTGCATTGACTATAGTGAATTGAACAAAGCCACTAAAAAGACTATTTCCCACTTCCCTTCATCAACCAAGTGCTGGATAATTTGGCTGGTAGTCGCTACTTATCCTTTCTAGATGGATTTAGTGGCTACAATCCGATCCAGGTGGCTCCAGAAGATTAGGATAAGACTACCTTTACATGCCCATGGGGGACATTTGGCTATAGAGTTCTGCCATTTGGATTATGTAATGTACTAGCCACATTTCAACGGACCGTGTTGGCAATTTTTGTTGATTTAGCCAATACACATGTGGATGTTTATATGGATGATTTTATAGTGCATGGAAATTTTTTTGATGAAGCCTTGAATAGTTTGAATAAAGTGCTTGAAAGGTGTAAAGAACATCAGTTATCCCTAAATCATGAGAAGTGCCTTCTTATGATGACTGAAGGGATAATCCTAGGTCACCACATCTCACAAGAGGGAATGAAAATGAACCCCAAAAAGGTTGAAATTATAGTTCAAATTCCCCCTCCTCAAACTCAAACAGAAGTGAGAAGTTTCCTAGGACATGTTGGGTATTATCAAAGGTTTATTGAAAACTTCAATAGAAAAGCTGATCCTTTGTTTACTTTGCTTAAAAGTTTTTTTGAATTTAACTGCACACCACAATGTCAAGAATCCTTTGAAGCCATCAAAAGTGCCCTCATGACAACACCATTCATCAAAGGACTGAATTGGAGTGAGCCATTCCATATTCACACTGATGCTTCCAATTAGGCCATTAGAGTAAAATTAGGACAGGGTAACGAATCTGGAGGGATGCATGCAATTATGTTAGTAAAAACTTAAACCTTGCAGAGAAAAACTATACCACTATAGAAAAGGAATTCTTAGCAGTAGTTTATGCAATCAATAAGTTCTACCACTACATCACAGACTACAAAGTTTTTATACATACTAATCATGTAGCTATTAGGTATCTGATGAATAAAGCTATGGTGGGTGGTAGAATTATTAGGTGGTTGTTATTGCTGCAAGAATTTGACATAACCATTGTTGATAAACCTGGAAAAGATAATGTTTTCACTAATTTCTTATCTAGATTGACTGTGCAGGGAAGTAACGAACCAGTGGATGACACATTTCTAGATGAACATCTCTTTGCTATTTCCATACAATCGCCATGGTTTGCAGATTTAGCTAACTATTTGGTTTCAAGAAGATGTCCACCACATTTCAATCAGAAGGAAATTAGGCAACTGGTTCGAGATAGCTCTAGATACAAATGGGTAAATGGTATCTTATTTAAAACTGTCTTGACCATGTATTGCGAAGGTGTGTGTAAGAAACTGAAGTTTATGACATAATCTGAGCATGCCATGATGAACCTTCTGGTGGACACTTTTGAGCCCTTCGGACAAGACATAAAATTTTGGGAGTAGGGTACTTTTGGCCAACAATGGCCAAGGATATCCAACACTACGTCAAGCACTATGACAAATGCCAGTGAATGGGATGTCTAACTCTTACCACAGAGATGTTGCTCCATCCTCAAGTGGTTCTTGAACCATTTGAAAAATGAGGAATAGATTTTGTGGGGTCGATAGATCCACCTTCTAGAGGAAATCACTACATTTTGGTATTCACCAACTATGCTGCTAAATGGGTCGAAGCAAAAACACTACCACCAGCAAAGGAGGAGAAGGTTGCGGTTTTTTTGTATAAGCACATTTTGCAAAGATTTGGAGCACCTAGAGTCCTTGTTTCTGATCAAGGACCATAGTTCATGTCTACTATGATCAAAGCATTCCTGGAAAGATATCAAATCTATCACAGGAAGTCATCTCCATATCATCCTCAGAGCAATAGTCAAGTAGAAGTAACGAATAGAGAACTAGAGAACATACTCACAAAAACCATTCAGGTAAGAGAATAGATTAGGCTAACAGGATGACAGAAGTTATTTGGGCCTACAACACCACCTAGAGGACCACAACTAATTTCACACCATATGAATTAGTCCATGGGAAACACCCAGTGTTGCCCATAGAATATGAGGTGGAAACATTGAGAACAACACTTGAAGTGTTGAAATACATGAGACAACTGAGAGGGGGGGTAAATCAGTTGTAAAAAAATTTTAACTGCTTCTGCACTTTAACACATTGATTACTTATCCACTGTTACTGTGATTAAACCATGAAAGCATGAAATTAGAAAATTAATCATAATTTCAAGATCAAACACAAGAAACACTAGATTTTTACATGGAAAACCTGTTAAGGGAAAAACCACAGTGGGGGTTAACCCACAAGAATATATAAGTTATACTAATACCAAAAATCAGAGGCTCACTACCTTTAGGTCTCACTGTTCAAAGAGGTTCACTACCAAGGGGTGGATCACTGCCAAGGGTTTGAACTGAGATGATAGCATCTACACCATGCCAAGGTTCAGTTCCATTGAAGTACAAAACAATTCCTTTGCTCTGCTCTAACTTCTCACTTCTTTTCTTATCTTCACATTTTCGTACAAGGACATATTTTCCATGACTCAATTACAAGTATATATATATATATCATTCATCAAACTTGGAATGTACATCAAGGTCGGCATTACATTCATCAACTGTTGGAACAATCTCCAAGGTCGGCATTACAAACATTTACAAAATAGATCTTAACCTAATACAAAATTATGCTAAGGAAATGTAGTAAAGATGCATGTGGATCACACCACACCTTAACTGGGACTCAAACACGATCTTCCACGTCATGACATGTTTCTACAATATTCAATAGATCTCCATAATCACTAGAATTAACCAAGTCAGCTAAGATTGGTTGCACGCTATGTTATCTGGGAGTAATCTTCAAACACAATCTCAATTCCTTAACACAAACCAAAGTAAAGGCAGGGACATGATTGGGAGGCATCCACAAGCATGTTGTAATCACCAAGAGCAACCGCACAAAATCTAACCACTTTATTCATGAGATTCTTCATGCCAGAGCACATGAACTTCACTGTCTTCATCTGTCACAAAAGAAAGATAGCTTGTGGACAACCAAATCATGAACCATTGTAGTTGTAGGCACTTATCATTATCCCAAACTTCCCTCTAGAACCACAGAGCAAAATACTTCAATGCGGAGGAATGCAGAACAAAATACTTTCTCCCTGTCACCAGTGAATAATCAGAAAAGGAAGGTTTTACTCTGGTGAATGTAACTCACTTAATTCTTCATACCGGAGGCTCAAATCCAAGATTTAGTAGTTTTAGACATGCCTCTAAATAGGTTCCAATCTGCAAACCAAGATCTTCAATCTACAAGAAATGCAGAGCAATTTTCTAGACTGTTCCCTTTTTGATTCTTCTGGAGGGGCTAATTTTCTCAATGTCCTCAACATATAAGGCTTCTAATCAACCAAAAGATAAGGATATAGTTGACACCAATGGCACCATAAGTATGTTGACATTAATGACAACACCGAATAGGCACATACTTGCAACATGAAGTTGGTATTGACTTAACTAAAGCACAACAACATAGGATGATGCAACTAAATAGATTGGAAGAGATGTGGATGGAAGCATTGCAACACATAGAGTTAATTCAACAGCAGAGGAAATAATAGCTTGATAGCCACATTCGTAGTAAGCAATTCAAAAAGGGAGATTGGGCCCTACTGTACAATTCAAAGTATCAAGATCTCAAAGGAAAACTACACACCAGATGGTTGGGGCCCTATGAAATCCAGGAACCCTTCAAGAATGGGGTTGTTCAACTAGTTCCCATTGATAGGGATCACATAATTCTTCCAGTAAATGGACATAGATTGAAGTTGTATCACAAACCAGCTTCCAAAGAGGAGTTCTCTGCAGAAATTCAGTCTCAGATAGAGCATTTCACCATGGAGGATCTCTCTTTCATGGGACTCATATTCTAAATGATGATTCTGGAATGAATAAAGAAATAAAGGTTGAAAACCAGAAAAGGCAGCATTTTCTGTCAGAAAACATAAAAAAAAAGTAGGCAAAGTTGAAAACCAGAAATGGTGGCTTTGTCTAGAGGGAAGATTGAAAAGCAGCAATGGCGGTCTTTCCTTCAAATTTCCCATTTCCTTTAATAAATTTCCTTTTTACAGTTCTGTAGGTATTTGTGTTGAGAATTTTTGAAGAGCTCCAGATAGATACTAATAGATCCAGATGGCTACGAATGGCTCTAGATGAATATTGACAGATGCTTTCTTTCCAAAGTATCATTGGATGCTAAGTTATATTGCATCACAAAATGTGATTCGGTAAAAGTTAAGGTGAAACCATCTTAGGGATGAGTACTATACAAAGGTATATTCCTACCTTGAAACTTTTGATAATTATTTTAATATATGTATATATGCCACGTGTTTCCCCAAATGATCCGCTTGCAGTCCTTATTTTTCACACACACCAAGGCAGTTGCATGAATGATGGCAGTCAGATAGGTGGCAGCAGCAGGATTATTTTTTGATCTTGTGTACCTTGTAATAAGTTGCAAGTAATTGGTCATAATGATAGAAACATTTATAATAAATGCCATAAAAAGAAATATGCCATAAGATGTAATGATGATCAATAATCATGACTATAAATGGGAAGTGCATTTGCAAGGGTGTGAGAGCTAGGATTGCTGGCATCAACTCCAGATTTGAAAAGAAAACAAATTAAGGTGGCGGCTGTGAATTTCCACTTTGCACACTGCCACTCTATGTGGAAGCTCCAAACTACGCTCCATGAATGTTGAAAGGATGGGTAGGATGATTGCGATGATTGCCAACCTGACCATCATACATGTGGTTATTTGTGTTGGGTTTTCTTTCTAAATTAGCAGAGGGTTTGCCAGCTCCAATGTGCAGGCATATTCAGCCAACTAATATAGGAGGTTGCGTGAGATGCCTCCCCTTCACTTCTGGTTTTTCCACACCAAGGGGGAGTATCCCAATAGCTAAAGATTTAACCTTGACTCGCCCAATGACACAAAGATTTAGCTTTACAATGACGGGCATAATACTCTCATTTTTGGACCAAGATTTGAATGATAGATCACAAGTTTGGCAACACTCTTGGACATATCTAACTGGTTACAGATGAGAGTATGTAGGGGTCCTAATCCTATTCCTACAAACTAACATGTTGGAAAAATGGAATGATTTGAAATTATGTTTTGGATGCAAGACAGGGGGTTTTGGATCATAACTACTACATAAGATGCAGACCGGTGCCTATCTTAGGGCAAGGAGTCAACTAGACGTATATAAGAGAATGGCTTGCAACTGGCATTCAAGTTTCAAGGGGTTAGGACTGGTATTTGTCTTACAAACACCACCCAAGGATAAGTATTTAACTGTCTCTACTTACAAATATCCTTGCTGACATATAATCTTCTCCATACTTAGTCTAAAACACTTTAATCCACTCCTTGAATGGAAGTTAGAGATTAAGCATGTGATACTAAAAACCTATATCCTAGAATCTGAGAAAACCTTAGCAACTAGATTCAAAAGAAGAAAATGCATACAACAAATGGAGACAGACAAATAAACACATGCAATAATGCATTTTTCATATAAAATAACATGAAACTGAACATATGTACAAGATGCACTCAAATGCAACTCATAAACTCCAACAGAGATAAAACAACCAATAAAATGCTCTGTCTTTTATTATTTTTCCCCCAAAAATGCCCAAGTCTTCAACAACCTAAAATGAGTAACATAGTTTGCATTTTATAGCAAGACTGTGTACCCAACAATTAACACAGGGTCAACTCAAAATTCTGCCCAATACAATGCACCGTGAGAATGGCGCCTAAATCATTCAATATTCTAGGTAGAGAGAAGGAAGGGAGCAGGTGAGATTAGGAGATGAGCTGCCGATTGGAGATTTTCCTTACAAATCAGGTAGTTGGCCGGTCAATCAGACCCATACCTCTTCAAATCACCATCAATGGCTCAACAACCTGCAGTCTCCCCTCAAAATTTGTGGCAGCGTGTCTTTGAAGTTTTCTTGCCTGAAAATCGCTGCAAATGCATACAAATCCTTCGCAAGTTGAAAGTTTAAAATACGACTGTTGATTTCTCTTCTATTGCCAAGTTTTGCGGCCTCAAATTGCACTGAAAAGTCACCCACCAATAAGAACGTGCCACGTAGGCACCCTATGTTTCCATCGCTAAATTTTCTGCCATCGCAACATGCATTTTCCCCTTTTCTCCCTTGTATATGCAAAAGAACATGCATATACAAACAATTGCCTGCATACAAAGTGCGGACCCCAAATTTTATAAAGCATATTGAAAATCACCATCGGGTCTGGCTTGCATCTTGATTCCCTGTATAACTTCTTGTATATTGCATATATACAATATGCAATATACATACAATGCAGATCTCCAATTATTATGAAACAAATTGCAATCACTTTGAAATCTGGCTTGTATCTCTAATGTCTTGTATATCGGCATATACAATGCCATATACATGCAAGCCGCGGATGCCAGCGCTGAATTAGCCAAATCTGACTTTTGAATCGGGTTTGACTTGTATATCGCTCCATTGTATGTTCACCTTGTATATTGTATATACAATGCAAACATACAAGCCAAAACATACATTCATCGGACCTGAGCCTTTATCAATTACATTGCAAGCCTTTTCGGGTCCGGCCAATGCATCTCGAGAATGTATATCGCGCCTGCACATTTGGATAGACATTCTGCTTTGTATGTCAAACATATACAAATCCCTTTGTATACTTGCGAGCTCCACCCATTGTATATCGGCTCTTTGCACAATTCCTTTGTATATGGCGAATGCATATCGCATATTGTATACGCCTAAAAATGACACAATTCAACTAAATAAATATTCTAAATATTTATTCCATTCTTCATCAATTAAATTAATATTCCAAATTTATTTAATCAATTCACTATTCCGTAATTAAATAAATTTAATTTATTTAATTAAAATCCCTGAATTCTTCTAAATGTCCTACACAATTAAATAATCATAAAATTATTTAATTAATCCAAATTCCTCTATCCTAAGTTCTAAATTCCAAAAATCCACCTCATACTTACACCTCACTTTTCCACCTCACCTTGTCCACCTCATCGGGTTGCACATGTAATTAAATATATTAAATATTTAATTACCTATTTTCCCCCTCACCCACATGTCCTATTTCTTCTCAAATCAAAAGTTAGTTTACTAATCAATCAAAAGTGTTAACTAACCAGTCAATTGAGTTAATCCCTCAATCAATTTAGTCAATTCCATAATTCATTCTTCCAACTGACTAATCATGTTTGTTAACTGATTAGTTAAAGGAGTTAACTCTCCAATCAATTTTGTCAAATCCCCTCTTTCATGATGGAGATGAGACACTTGTCATATTTCTACTGGTTGCACATTCCTCAACCATCCTCAGCCATCGATCTTCATATCTCCTCTCAACCGTTGATTCTCATTCTTTTGAGTCTATAAAAGAAGCTTCATCCCTCCATTCTAATCATCTAGGTTATTTGTATTGTTACTTTGTAGAAATCCACCAGCGCACCTTTGGCACCCCCAATACAATCTACTTGAGATCACCATTTGCTTTAAAGCTCTACTTCACAGCATTATCTATCAACACAGCCATTTACTACCGACATCCTATAACACAGCTAAAAGAGTGCACTCACTGAGGGCCTACTTCATCAGCAAAGGACGGTTGTAATAGGCAAACAACAGAAGCTTTGAAACAGGGAAGGTTTGCATTGTTATTCATTTGCTTCATTCCATTCAATCTTTCTTGTTTTCATTATTTTGTTGATGTTTGGGTTTTGTTATTATTCGTTTGATTAATCCACATTTTACCCTAACATTTTTGGCGCCCACCGTTGGGCCTTTGCCCCTTTATCTCATCAAAATCTGAGCTTTTTTTGAAGATAGGTTTCGTACTGGTCACGCACAGACACGCACAGGCTACTTCGGTGCATTTGAACATTTCTACGGTGCATATACCCACTGTTATGGCGCTTCCATTATTCCTGTGCATCTGTGCTTTCTTGCTGTGCTTTTGCGCACTGTTATGGTGCTTTTGTTATTATTGTGCATCTGTTGACTCTTGCTGCGCATGTGTTCACTATTACAGTGCATTCATATTTCCTATGCATATGTTCATTTCTGCAGCACATTTGTAGACTGTTACTGTGCATGTGTCATCTCTGTGCTTCTATATGTTTCTGCCGCGCTTTTAAGCATTGTTGCGGCGCATTCATTATTGCTACGCTTCTGTTGATTATTTCTGCACATTTAATCACAGAAGCTGCGCTTCTGTAATGGGCTATGGTTTTAGTACTTTTCTAGGAAAATTTGCTAACACTAACATCTTCGCAGGTGTTTGCTGGAGCTGTTTTGCAGGATAGGCTCGAGTTTAGCTCCATATAGTTGCATTTAAATAGTTCACACTTCACTTTCCAAGGGATAGTAAAACTGATGTTCATTCAAATCCTCACCTAGCTCTAATTAGGAAAGAAGTAACTGGATCATTTGTTTCTTGCATTGCAACACTTTCCAAGTTATTGCTATCTAGGATTAAAACTGAACTCACCATTGATTTTGGGGTTAAAATTGAACTACTGCTATCTCGTTGGACCAAAACTTCAAAGTTAACTATTTCGTGCTACGAGGATTAAAACTGAATTCACCATTGATTTCTGGGTTAAAATTGAACTACTGCTATCTCGTTGGACTAAAACTTCAAAGTTAACTATTTCATGCTACGAGGATTAAAACTGAACTCACCATTGCTTTCTGAGGATAAAAACTGAACCAATGCTATCTTGCTAAAATCACTTCAAAGTTCTGAGCTTGAGTAGATTAGCCCATTTAGTTTTTCTACTTTTAACTAGGTTGGATAAATCAGTGTTTTCTGTGCTTGATGAATGCCAATAGGCTTATGCTCTCCCCTTTACTAGGTGATCAGAGTGCCAGACTTGTCATTCCATTTGTTTAACCTTTAGGAGGGGCCTGCCCTTGGATGCACGCTTGTCCAAGTGGGAACAACCCTGAGTGGTAACAGGCTAAAGCCAAGCCCTACCAAGCCACTTAAAATAAATTGTGCTTGAGGTGAAAACTTCTTGCAACAAGTGCTGCTATGTTACACTGACGACCAACCTCCCCCAAAACCCTCTTAGGCGCAACCCTTTGAGGCTGGGAGACTCCACAACAGAGAATAGTGCCGCCGCATGTGTAACCACTTGAATGGTTGCCCACATTAAGTACCTCTTGTTCTAGTGGCCCAAATCCCTTATAATCCATTTCTAGCCTAGGATCTTTGTGCTTGCTATTGTTTAGTTTAGTCCAAAATAGAGTAAAAAAAAAACCAAAAACAATGAAAAACTATAAAATATTCTTTGTGCTTGTTGTGTTTTCTTGCTGTTAATTCATAAAATCAGACCAAGAAGGCCTTTTTCCAGCCAAAAATACCAAAAGCACCAGAAGAATCCAAAAATTTTGCCAAAAAACAGAGCTGCTCATATATTTATTTCTGCTGCACATTTGTATCGACTTGCTGTGCATGCGTGTAGACTTGCTGCACATTTACAGACTATTGCTGCGCATACATATTTCACTAGTGCTGCGCAGATACTGCGACTTATGGCACATATATTCATTTCTACAGTGCATTTGTTTTTGCGCATCCACAACAGTGAGCATTTGCACTATTTTTGAGGAGATATTTCTACCTGTTTGGAGCACCCATTTTAGCCTAGCTTCACCTTCTAAGATCAGATTCAACCTTGCAGTTAGTCCTCATCCATTTCACCCAAAGTGTCTCTCTTCCGTCAATCACCCATTCACCTCCTATCAAAGCGAAGTCAGTTTACTCCATATCAGTTCGACACAGGTCCTCTTCTCATATCCATAGTGAATTCACGTAAGCCTAGTAGGTCAAGTGCCTTTTGCTAGTAATCTTGTTGAATGACTAGGCCCTACATAGTAAGACTGGTATCAACTACCCTTACTAGTGGCTAACGTCTTGTGTCAACTGTCTTACTTGAAGTCATTGAGCGAGAGAATCCTTTGTGTAAACCTTGTTTTAGGTATCCCATTCACAACAGTCTCAGTCGACACCTTGCCAAGATTTCTAATCCTAGTCCACTCCATCCCACATCACCTTGCATGGTCCTTACTCGATCCCAGTACAAAAAGCAAATAGAAATGGCCGGCTCGTCCAATCACATCTTCCCACCTCAGGATGGTGATGAAGAAATTTCTCATGAAGAATATGAAGCGCACATCCAAGATAGAAAATTCCAACGCCTAATAGAGAAGGTGCTCCAAGAAGACCCTCATAAGTATTTCCATCATCTTGCTAGCCTTGGAATCAAGCTCCCCGTAGACTTTGATATCAATACAATCATGGAAAATGTAGACAGTGATCATGAGAGGGGTACAAATGACACAGTCTCGCATGCAAATGATAGAGGAAAGAAACCCATGGACCAAAATGCTCCTATGGAAGACATGAGAAAACAACTCGAAAGTCTAAAACAAGAAATGTCAGACCTTAAAATAGGTGCCAACACTAAGAACTACTCCTTGGAAGAAATAGCACCGTACCCCTTTGACAAAAGTCTGGACATGAGACCATTCCCCTGCAGGTTTGAGATGCCAAAGTTTGATAAATACAAAGGAAAAGGGGACCCTAGAGATCATATCTAGGAATTCAATGCGGCATGTTTAGAAGTAGCTCACAACGAGACCTACTTGATGAGACTATTCCCAAGATCTTTAGGTGGTCAGGCTATGGAGTGGTTCTTGCATCTCCCACCAGGAATCAAAACTTTTGATGAACTTGTCAATAAATTTATAACACACTTCTCCTACAACATCGAACACAAAGTATCTATGCTAGATCTATGCAACACCAAACAAAAGAGTGGTGAGTCATTCGCCACCTTCTTACAACGATGGAGACAACTAGCTAGTTAGTGTTCTTACGATATGCCTGAGAAGCAGTTATTGGAAATGTTTGTCCACAACCTAAACACTGATCTTAGCTATCAAATTCAAATACAATGCCCTACATCATTCACAAAAGTTATTGAAATGGGATTATTCATCGAAAAGGCTATGATCACTAAAGGAGCTATCAAGCTATACAAGGACACACCTACTTCCAATTACACAACGGATAAATCAAAGTTTTGGACCAAGAACAAGAATGTGGTCAACAATGGGGTAGTGGATGCGGCAGCTCCCAAGCAACAACCCATATTCACTCTCAAGGGAGAAACAAATAATGGTACACTCAACAAACCACCCTCTCGGGAGCCAAGACCTTGGTTCAGTTCAAATCCAAGGAGAAAATTCACACCATTGGGGGAGTCTCAAGAGTTTGCACTAAGGAAGTTGGCTAACAATGAAATTTCTCTACCGCCAACAAGTGATTACGAGCCTATAGTCAAACCTCCCTACTGGAAGGACACAGACTATTATGAATATCATCGAGGAAGAGGGCATACAACTAACAATTGCATCCACCTCAAACATGTCATACAAGATGTACTAGATCAGAATCAGGGAGGGACACAATAGCATACCTCCAATGAATCTCATGTGGCCTACAGGGATCCACTTTTGAATCACAACAGGCTGTATAACAACAACAACAACGGTCACAACAACCACAACAGCAACAACTACAACGGCAACAACTACAATGGCAACAACATTAACGACAACAACAATAATCGCAATCGGCCATATCAGAACTGCGGGACTAGTAATGCCAACTATGCAAGTGTACCATTTGACTACACCATAAACTGCATTTTTGAGCATATCCCATAGGTCAATGTCATCTCACCCAACCAACAACCAGGACCTAACAGAATTGGTTGTAGTATAATTACTTGCAGTGGTAAAGTCATGCTCAATACTGCCCCTCCAAGGTCGTCACCATCTCCATCCAACTCCCATCAGTACAATGTCATCGACCAATTACAGAAAACTCTGGCTCACATTTCTATATTGGAGTTATTGCGTCTATCTCCTTCTCATAAGGAGATTCTTGAGAAAGCCTTAGTGGAAACCACTGTACCCACTAACTTGGCCCAGGAGAAGTTCTAGACCATGGTAGGCAATCTGACATCCTCCAACTCCATATCATTTACTGAGCAAGATGACCTTTCTGTATCTCAACCCCACAACACCCCCTGCACATTGTCGCATTCATACACAAACACCGCATCAAAAGGGTTCTCATTGATGGAGGTGCTAGTTTAAATATTTGCACACTAAAGCTAGTCCTTGCACTGGGGTTCTCCGAACAGGGAGTTGATCCAAGGAGGAAAATTACCATCAAAGCATATGACGAAGAAGAAAGAACCACCAAGGGAACAGTTGTCCTACCCATTCAAGTGGGACCAGTCATAAAAGATGTGGTGTGTCAAGTCCTTGATTGGGAGCTTGCTTATAATATCCTACTTGGGAGACCATGGATTCACACCATGAAGGCTGTCCCCTCAACCTATCATCAATGCATTAAGTTCCTGCACAATGGCAAGCAAGTCACCATTCAAGGCGACCCTGACCCCTACCAACACTGCAATTCTTTCTGTGCAAAACCTGAGTGTGTCATACCCAACAACAGAGCACACATTTCCCCTACCCCGCAACAGGACCATACTGCTGAAGCTTCTTCCTCAAGACCCAAACCACAGAAGATTACCATAAAAGAAAATGGAGTGGGGGAATACTCCATTGAGCACAGCCTCAATCTTGCCAAAATGCCTTTTTCTCCTCGCTCTTTTGGCCAACCCAAACATTTTCCAAAGCCATCTGCTCCTCCTGTGGCTCCTGCAACTCCCTTTGTAAAATGGGGGACCTTATTTGATGAGATAGAGGAGTGAGATCTCCTACAATGGCTTTATGCTGAAGAAGAAAACACACCCCAAGATCCGCCTAGACTCCCAACAGAACTTTATGGGTGAGGTGAGACTATTCTGCACAGGATGGGGTATGAAGGACAAGGCCCCATCGGCCTCAGGAAAGAAGGAATCATTGAACCTATACAACCTTCTTCATCCTCATCGGCTAGAAACACAAGTGGCCTAGGATACAAAGGCAAGGGTAAAACCAAGGAAAATGCTTGCCTTGTGGAAACAATCCAAACGCTCCAAATAGACAATGACACAGATTCAGATGATTCAAATGAGTATGAGTGGGATGAGCTAACAGAGCACTCCTACGACGATAAAGAGGTCGACACCATCCAAAATCTTAGACCTTACCGTGAGGGACAAACGCAACAGAACAAACCACTAGAGTCTGATTTGCCCATCGCTAAGATTATGGCTTTCGAGGAAAGTTTTAATTCCATTGCAATAAACAACTTGGAGGAAAGTACCACCCCGACCATAATCCCCACCAATGCTCCCAACATTTCCATTCATACCATCAAAAAATCAGGTCTATCACCCGACTCCCTTCCCCTCTTGCACCCTGAGCTTATTGACTGGGATCTACAAGGAACTCCCCAACTCGATATGTTCCAAAACAACGATGCATACATTGATTATATGGAACTTAGAGACCACTTACCCAAGGGAGATCATAAAGCTGGTTTTGCTATTGAACTAAATATCGTGGCTTACTTCGAGGAGGGTGCCAAGCCTTCTAGTCACAAAAATATCAAGATCAAAAATAGATCTGACAGTGAAAACTGCCTTGCGGCAGTGTCAGATCACAAAACAGTAAAAAGAAAGGACATATCCGAAGGTGAAAACCCAACTGTGGCACCTGACGATGGAATTCTTGACACTCTCCCTAGTGATATGTACCAAGAAAGGTCACAGATTGTTGTGGAACCAAAAGAGCCCGTGAACATTGGAACAGAAGAACAACCCAAGATTATCCACTTTGCCAAATCTCTCACACCACTAGAGAAAACTAGGTTTGTACCATTCTTTAAGAAGAAGAGAGGCAACTTTGCTTGGTCATATGCAGACATGCCAGGCCTAGACCCAAACTTAATTCTACATCATCTGCCATTGGATCTAGGAGTAAAGCCAGTAAAGCGGAAGCTGAGAAAAATGCATCCTCACATAGCAATTTTAGTCAAAGAAGAACTCAAGAAATTGCTGGATGTGGGGTTCACTAGAGCCATAGAGTACCCAGAATGGATATCCAACATTGTGCCAGTGTCTAAACTGGATGGCCGAGTTTTTGCTTCACAAAAACTCTGACATTACATGCTCACACATCCAGTTAAACTCATTGCAAAAATTAACCCACTGAAGTACCTCCTCAGCAAGGCAGCTCTCACAAGTCACCTAGCAAAATGGGTAATGCTTCTCAGTGAGTATGACATCAAATATGTGGACAGAAAGGCCATCAAGGGACAAATCATAGCTGACCAACTAGCAGATGCACCGTTACAAGACAACAAGCCCATGCAATTTGAATTTCCAGATGAATCCCTATTCAATGTGTCAACATCTTCTTGGAAACTCTACTTTGACGGGTCTTATACACACCATGGATCTGGGGCAGGTATACTATTTATAACTCCTCAAGGCGACACAATTCTGAAGTCCTACCGTTTGTTATTTCCATGCACCAATAACATAGTGGAATTTGAAGCCTTGGTAATTGGTCTCAAGATGGCGATTGAGTGGAAAATCCAAGAACTGTATGTCTATGATGATTCTCAACTTATCATCAATCAGGTCAATGATGAGTATCAAACCAAAGATGAAAAGCTCATCCCATACAAACGAATGGTTGACGACTTCAAAGAACACTTCAGGACCATCTCCTTCAAGCAAATACCTAGGATCAAGAACAAAGCAGCGGATGCAATGGCTACCATAGCCTCTCTTCTAGAAATACCTGAACATGAGTCACGGTATGAGTTCTTAGTGGAAACCATCTGACAACCAACTTATGATCTTCTTGAAACCCTTTCCATTTGCCTTCTAGTCGGATCTGATTCACCTTGGTACGGTAAGACTTACACTTACCTCAAAGACAACATTCTCCCACCTGACCTCTCTTCCAACCAAAAGCAAACTTTCATACGACAAACCTCCCGCTACACTATCATAGCCGATACCCTATACCGACGTGGTCTCGATGGTACTTTGCTCCGTTGTTTAGAACAAGAAGAATCCATAACTGCCTTGCGAGATGTACACAATGGGATATGCGGAACACACTCCAGCGGTCCTTCCTTAGCCAAGAAACTCATGCATTTGGGTTATTACTAGCCAAACATAGAAATGGATTCATATCAGTTCATCAAAAAGTGCAAACAGTGCCAAATTCACGGGAACCTGATCCATGCACCTGCTCAAGAGTTGAGACCTTTAACGACACCCTGGCCCTTTTGCCAGTGGGGACTTGACCTTGTGGGAAAGATTCATCCACCTTCTTCCAACGGCCACAAATTCATTATAACTGCCACTGAGTATTTCACAAAGTGGATTGAAGCGTTCCCCTCACCACCATCACAGGTAAGCAAATTTCCTCTTTCATCCTGAATTACATTATCTGCAGGTATGGCATTCCTTCATCCATTATCACTGATAATGGAAGACCATTCAAAAATCAAGATGTCTAGGAACTCTGTGAGCATTTCAAAATCCAACATCGCTTCTCCACTGCATACTACCCCTAAGGTAATGGTCAAGCTGAGGCATCGAATAAAACCATTCTGAAAATCCTAAAGAAGACTGTCAACGATGTTGGTCGTGATTGACATGTCAAACTCAATCCCGCTCTGTGGGCCTACAGAACTAGTATACGCACTCCCACAGGTGCTACACCCTACGCCCTTGTCTATGGTTCAGAAGCCATCCTCCCTATTGAGGTCAAACTACCATCTCTCAAGGTGTCGTTGAAAGGTCTCATATCAGACAAAGAATATAGAGTCTCCAGGTTACAAGAACTAGAGCTGCTAGAAGAAAGGCACCAGAAAGCCTTTGATCATCTCAAAGCATATCAACAGATGATGTCAAGAAGTTATAACCACAAGGTTCACCCAAAATGCTTTAAGGTTGGGGACCTCGTTCTCAAAGAGAATCCTCACAATCAACAAGATAGAGAAAAGAAAGGCAAGTTTGAACAAAACTAGCTTGGGCCCTATGTGATTGTAGCTGCTTACGGATCGGGGGCATATCAGTTGGCAATGTCTGAGGGTGAGTTGTTCGATGATCCAATCAAAAACATGCACCTTCGCCGGTTCTATACCTAGGAGAACCCCAATGCAAGGGGGCACAAAAATACAAAAAAATCAAAAATGGAAAAACAACAAAAAAATTAGAAAATAGAAAGCATACAAAAAAAATCATCCTTTGGTGAGAACCTGGCAAATAGGTGCCTTGGATAGGTAGCATGATGAAAACCTGGCAAACAGGCATCATGTTTACTTTCTAGCTTCTCATGCAAATAAAAGCAAGTGATGAAAACCTGGTAAACAGGCGTTACTTGTGATAAACCACCTTCTCCATCTTTGGGAATCCAATCACCTTGAGTCCATTCTTCCTTCGCTCATTTTTTCCATTCAACCCATATCTGTCCCATAATAAACACCTGGCAGTTACCTCTCATTGCTTGATAACTCTCCCTCTTTGTGGCCTTGTCAACTAAGGTTTTGTCCCATATCGTCTCTTTAGTATGAGCCTGGCATAGTGTCTCTCATCGGTTTCCATGGTCCAAGTCCATGAACTACGTTGCCTCTGCACTGTCACGTCAGCAAGGCCATTATTCCAATGTGCCCCCAAGGATTCCATCTGTCCCATCCATTCTGTATCTTGTCCCTCTATCAATCTGAGTCTGTCTCCACTTTCTCTCACCTAGGTCTTAGGTCTATTAGGGTTTACCTCAAACTACGTTGCCTCTGCGTCGTCACGTAGGCAAGGCCATTTAGCAATGCACCCTCGAGACACTAGGTCAGTCCCTTAGGGTCCGTCTCCCTAATAAGGATTGTGCAATCTTCTCACCATACAAGCAAATGCAAGCAGAACCCGTGCTTCATGCAGAAGTCTCGACTATGAGCATCTTAAACTATCTAAAGCAAAGCAAATACCCAAGGTCTTATAACTAATTTTATCTAAATTATAGCAAGAAAAACACATCTAATGGCAAGAATGTTTTGTGGATTGAAATCATGGTTAAGTTACAGGGTCTTGATTTTTCTTATCATGTCTTTCTATGCTACTCAAGGATGCCAAAATCTAGAGCTGCTATGATGGGGGGCATGATCATTTTCTTTATTTGCTATCTGTGGATTCTGCTTTAGTAATGTGACACCTTGTCTAAGGACATGATCGGCAAAAGATCATCGAGGACATCAAAGGTCTAACATGAACGAGGACGATCCTTGTTTGTTGAAATGCAAGGAACACTCAGGTCATCTAGATTCAAGTTTGACTAGATGCTTGTCTTAACTTGCTAAATCAAAATCCATGTAAGTTGTACTCAGGTCATCTCGGTTCAATTATACCTAGATGCTTGTATTAACTTACAACATTTCAGAAACTGTACCAAAAATAAATCACCCAATGATGAAATAAAGCACTCCAATAGCAAAGCATCCATCCTATATCCATTTATACATCCATACCATACCTCGTGCAATAAAGATCCAACAATGTAGATCATCACTACAAATAAAAGCTTGTGAGTCCTTCTATTGAGTCTTTCTTCTATCAATAAGATTTCTATCTATCATCATATCTTTCATCCTTGTCCAGTCAGTCTGAGCAATGATCCAAATGCAAGGTCCATCCTTAATCCATACCAATAAAGTCAAGTCAATCTTGCACAAATTATCCAAGCACCCTCAGTGGTCTTGATCCTTGTTTGGTTGCAAACTAACTCAATAAGTTAATCAATCAAATTGTCTTATACAGGATGTTGCATTGTCAAAATTAGACCAATACACGCGTCTTACACGACATGCTTCATTTCCTGAGACTAGACACTATCCTTCATGTTGCTCTAGGGATCTATCATTCCTCGCCATGACAACACACCTACCGTGTTGGTCTAGGGATATATCGTTCCCCGCCATGACAACACTATCGTATATCGTTATCAGTATATCATTGGTTTACTACTTGACAGGGGCAATACCTTTTTTGTTCTTGTATCATTTATGCATACTTGCTCGCTTGCTTGTGTATGTTATCATTTTCTCTTGCATCACATATCATTCGGCTCTTTCTTCACCTATTTTCTTCAAACCTAACCTTCTTCATCGTGAGATTGTCTGTCTCACGCCTTCTGCCTTCTCCCCATCCAATCTCCCGAGGGGGCACCCTATCGTCAAACTTGTACCAGGGGCAAATTGGGGCATGTATCATTATCAGACTATTTATTCTTTGAAGCAATGCTGCAAACAAAATTGCATTAAAGAGGGGGAAAATGTATATGCCTAAAAATGACACAATTCAACTAAATAAATATTCTAAATATTTATTCCATTCTTCCATCAATCAAATAAATATTCCAAATTTATTTAATCAATTCACTATTCCGTAATTAAATAAATTTAATTTATTTAATTAAAATCCCTGAATTCTTCTAAATGTCCTACACAATTAAATAATCATAAAATTATTTAATTAATCCAAATTCCTCTATCCTAAGTTCTAAATTCCAAAAATCCACCTCATACTTACACCTCACTTTTCCACCTCACCTTGTCCACCTCATCGGGTTGCACATGTAATTAAATATATTAAATATTTAATTACCTATTTTCCCCCTCACCCACATGTCTTATTTCTTCTCAAATCAAAAGTTAGTTTACTAATCAATCAAAAGTGTTAACTAACCAGTCAATTGAGTTAATCCCTCAATCAATTTAGTCAATTCCATAATTCATTCTTCCAATTGACTAATCAAGTTTGTTAACTGATCAGTTAAAGGAGTTAACTCTCCAATTAATTTTGTCAAATCCCCTCTTTCATGATGGAGATGAGACACTTGTCATATTTCTACTGGTTGCACATTCCTCAACCATCCTCAGCCATTGATCTTCATATCTCCTCTCAACCGTTGATTCTCATTCTTCTGAGTCTATAAAAGAAGCTTCATCCCTCAATTCTAATCATCTAGGTTATTTGTATTGTTACTCTGTAGAAATCCACCAGTGCACCTTTGGCACCCCCAATACAATCTACTTGAGATCACCATTTGCTTTGAAGCTCTACTTCACAGCATTATCTATCAACACAGCCATTTACTACCGACATCCTACAACACAGCTAAAAGAGTGCACTCACTGAGGGCCTACTTCATCAGCAAAGGACGGTTGTAATAGGCAAACATCAGAAGCTTTGAAACAAGGAAGGTTTGCATTGTTATTCATTTGCTTCATTCCATTCAATCTTTCTTGTTTTCATTATTCTGTTGATGTTTGGGTTTTGTTATTATTCGTTTGATTAAACCACATTTTACCCTAACACATATACATTCTACTTTATATACAAAATACAAAGCCCTTTGTATGTGAGGCAGACCCCACCAAATGTATCTCCTGCTTTGTATGTTGCCGAATATACAAGACCCCTTGTATCTTTGCAATGTACATCTTTCTTCTTGCATATGCACTGGTCAATGTATCTTTCCGTTGTATGTAGCGAATGTATATTGCACTTGCATCTCGCACATACAAACCCCTTTCACTGTAGCGAATGCATGTCGGCCTCTTGTATATTTGCAATGTACATTCCCAATGTATGTCAGACATACATTCACCTTTGCATCTGTTTCGATGTACATTATCCCTTGCATATCTCCAATGTATCTAGCCATTGTATGTCTAAACATACAATGCGATATACATGCAATCCCTTAGATACAAGCGTAACATATTCCCAGAATCTGCGATAGATTCCCCAATGCATATATAAACCCGATATGCATTGTGAAATGCATATAACTGATTTTTTCCATTTTTTGAAAGTCGATTGAACACTCTTTGGGCCCGCCAATGCACAATGCACTTGTACATACAAACATACATGTATATACAAAGATACATGCATGTAACTAAATTTTTTGCAATTTTCAACTAGGAAGGACAAAAGACATAGAATTTTTGGATTTTTCTGAAGAGTGCCTGCAAATGAAAGCTTGAAACCTGAACCAGCAGCAGGCACCAACATTGTCTCTATCTGGGGATGCATGCCTCTTGCAGGCATGGCGAGAACCATAGACCTCTGGGATGCAAACCAGTCCCTATCCATTGGGCACAAAGTCAAACACTGCACCAACCTGCATCACAAATCACACATTTTTAAAATTTACTTGGTGGCCTAGGGCAACCAAAAAGGAAAAACCAGAATTTTCCTTTGTCAAACACTTGATTTTCTTTTGATTTCTTCAAATGAAGCCTGAAAATATTTAACTGCCTGCAACACCCTACTTTGCAATTGGTTGTGCTGCTGCCCATTTCTCTTTCTTTAACAAATCTACAACAAGATTCATCAGCATACATTATCATCAGTTGTAGAATGTCACCATCATATGAGTCACCAATGTCACTTGGGAAAATATCAGACTCACATGAAGCAAATGAATCCACATCAGAATTTTCCCCTTGATAGAATAAGAGCTCCTCTGTATCAAACATGCAATATTCAGGTACAAGCAACATCTCATAATCAGATTTATCTTTATAAACACAGGTGTTCATCATCATTGCTCTCAACAATTTTATCAATAAGGTCCACCTGGAATGTCTTAAGAGAAGGCATAAATAGCTTAGAAGGAAGCCCTACACTAAAAGCTTCATAGTCACCCTTGCAACCAACACTATTCCCAACTGTATGAGCACACACATCTGCAACTGGTCCATTCACATCTGAATAGTGACCCCATTTTTCCTCTTCACCAATGCACTGATAATCAAAAGCAAAATTTTCAACCTCTGCATTGTAAAGGTAGTCAGAATCTTCAAGGAAACATTCATATTCAACATCCATATATATTTCATCATCTTAAAGGCTCACATATGCATCTGAATGCTGACAGTCACTAACATATTCACTGTCATCCCTTGAATCAGTATCTTCTATATTCAGAGTGAAGCTCTACATATCCACCTCATACAAACAATCAGGAATAACTAGGATATGCCTATCACTGCAAGACACAACTTCATGTATATCCCTCATTTCATCATTTGAAGGGAATTTTGTGTCTGCAGGCTTCTTTTCTAGAGGCTGACAACAATCTTTGTCTTCACCATTATAGGATGTGCCTACATTTTCTACAACATTGTCTTCATTTTTATGCATCACATCATGACTGCACCCATTGTTGTGAGATATATTTCCTCCTACAGAATCATCTCTTAATGAGTACACTGGGAAAGTTGAAATATATTCACCTTGATAACTATTTTAACAACTTGTAGCCATGAAGCCGACCGACATTCCATATTTCTGATTATTTTCAATATCCATAGCAAATTGGTAAGCCTGGTGAAGTGTGACTGGTTCTTTATCTCTCAATCTATAACTCATTTTATTATCAAATGCAGCCAAATAAATTGTCAAGCACAATGCATTATTGGGTCTCATATATTTAGGGATCTGCTTGAGCAACTTAATAAATCTAAGATTAAAGGCTGGAACCAGTTCCTCATCATCCTTTTTAATATTCATGAAATGTATGATCAATGAGGCCAAATCAAATCTTTCAGCAAACTGCTCTAGGAATGCAACTTCTAAATCTACCCATGAAGAAACTGAACACACAGGTAGGTCTGAAAACTAGACCCTAGCATCATCCTCTAATGATTGAACAAAAAGTCTCATTACTACATCTTCAGCCTCTACCTCATAATCTTCTATCAAATTACAAAATTTTTGCAGATGTCTGTTTGCAGACTCAGAATTTGATCCACTATATTTCGGCAAACATTTTCTAATCTTCTTGGGAATAACATTTGGATAACCATATATTCCTTTGAAATTTAGGGCTTTATATCTTTCAATAAAAAATGGTCTTCTTTGAGAACACAACCAGGGCTGTTGCTCTATATTCATCATTTTTTGAATCAAAAGATGAATACTTGGAAATATGTTGCAGCATTGATAGGTTCAATCAACAGAGTCGCCGCCTCTCACAGAGATGATAGAATATCAACAAGGCACTTTTGTTTTCTAGATTCATCACACTAGCAGAGAACCACATGGTTCTTTGGTCTTGCTGCAACAACTTCACTAGAAACTAGATTTTCCAGCCTTTAAATTATTCGACTCTCTTCCCTAGCGGAGTCGCCATTTTGTTGGGTTTCTTTCTGAATCAGAAGAGGTTTTGCCAGCTCCAATGCACAGACAGATTCGACCAACTAATACAAGAGGTTGCGTGAGTTGCCTCCGCTTCACTTCTGGTTCTACCACACCAAGCGGGGTATCCCTATAGCTAAAGATTTAACCTTGACTCACCCAATTACACAAAGATTTAGCTTTACAATGATAGGCAGAATACTCTCATTTTTGGACCAAGATTTGAATGATAGATCACAAGTTTGGCAACACTCTTGGACATATCTAACTGGTTACAGATGAGAGTATGTAGGGGTCCTAATCCTATTCCTACAAACTAACAGGTTGGAAAAATGGAATGATTTGAAATTATGTTTTGGATGCAAAACAGGGGGTTTTGGATCATAACTACTACACAAGACGCAGACCAGTGCCTATCTTAGGGCAAGGAGTCAACTAGACGTATATAAGAGAATGGCTTGCAACTGGCATTCAAGTTTCAAGGGATTAGGACTGATATTTGTCTTACAAACACCACCCAAGGATAAGTATTTAACTGTGTCTACTTACAAATATCCTTGCTGACATACAATCTTCTCCATACTTAGTCTAAAACACTTTAATCCACTCCTTGAATGGAAGTTAGAGATTAAGCATGTGATACTGAAAACATATATCCTAGAATCTGAGAAACCCTTAGCAACCAGATTCAAAAGAAGAAAATGCATACAATAAATGGAGACAGACAGATAAACACATACAATAATGTATTTTTCATATAAAATGACATGAAACTAAACATATGTACAAGGTGCACTCAAATGCAACTCATAAACTCCAACAGAGATAAAATAGCCAAGAAAATGCTCTGTCTTTCGTTATTTTTCCCCCAAAAATGCCCAAGTCTTCAACAACCTAAAATGAGTAACATAGTTTGCATTTTATAGCAAGACTATGTACCCAGCAATTAACACAGGGTCAACTCAAAATTTTGCCCAATACAATGCACAATGAGAATGGTGCCTAAATCATTCAATATTCTAGGTAGAGAGAAGGAAGGGAGTAGGTGAGATCGGGAAATGAGCCACCAACTGCAGATTTTCCTTACAAATCGGGTAGTTGGCCGGTCAATCAGACCCATACCTTTGCAAATCACCATCAATGGCTCAACAGCCTGCAGTCTCCCCTCGAAATTTGTAGTAGCGTGTCTTTGAAGTTTTCCTACCTAAAAATAGCTGCAAATGCATACAAATCCTTCGCAAGTTGAAAGTTTAAAAGATGACCATCGATTTCCCTTCTATCACCAAGATTTGCAGCCTCAAATTGAGCTAAAAAGTTGCCCACCAACAAGAACATGCCACGTAGGTACCCTGTGTTTCCATCGCTGACTTTTCCGCCATCGCAACATGCATTTTCCCCTTTTTGCCCTTGTATATGCAAAAGAACATGCATATACAAACAATTGCCTGCATACAAAGCGCGGACCCCAAATTTTATAAAGCATATTGAAAATCACCATCGGGTCCGGCTTGCATCTTGATTCTCTATATAACTCCTTGTATATTGCATATATACAATATGCAATAAACATACAATATGCAATATACATACAATGCGGATCTCAAATTATTATCAAACAAATTGCAATTGCTTTGAAATCTGGCTTGTATCTCTAATTTCTTGTATATTGGCATATATAATGCCATATACATGCAAGCCGCGGATGCCAGCGCTGAATTAGCCAAATCTAACTTTTGAATTAGGTTCAGCTTGTATATTGCTCCATTGTATGTTCACCTTGTATATCACATATACAATGCAAACATACAAGCTAAAACATACATTCATCAAACCTGAGCCTTTATCAATTACATTGCAAGCCTTTTCATGTCCGGCCAATGCATCTTGGGAATGTATATCGCGCTTGAACATTTTGATAGACATTCTGTTTTGTATGTCGAACACATACAAACCCCTTTGTATACTTGCGGGCTCCACCCATTGTATATTGGCTCTTTGGACAATTCCTTTGTATATGGCGAATGCATATCACATATACATTCTGCTTTGTATACGAGATACAAAGCCCTTTGTATGTGAGGTGAACCCGACCAAATGTATCTCCTACTTTGTATGTTGCTGAATATACAAGACCCCTTGTATCTTTGCAATGTACATGTTTCTTCTTGCATATGCATTGGCCGATGTATTTTTCTGTTGTATGTGGCGAATGTATATTGCACTTGCATCTCGCACATACAAACCCCTTTCACTATAGCGAATGCATGTCAGCCTCTTGTATATTTGCAATGTACATTCCCAATGTATGTCAGACATACATTCACCTTTACATCTGTCTCGATGTACATTATCCCTTGCATATCTTCAATGTATCTAGCCATTGTATGTCTAAACATACAATGCGATATACATGCAATCCCTTAGATACAAGCTCAACATATTCCCAGAATCTGTGATAGATTCCCTAATGCATATACAAACCCGATATGCATTGTGAAATGCATATAACTGTTTTTTCCATTTTTTGAAAGCTGATTGAGCACTCTTTGGGCCCGCCAATGCACAATGCACTTGTACATACAAACATACATGTATATACAAAGATACATGCATGCAACTGAATTTGTTGCAATTTTCAACTGGGAAGGCCGAAAGACAGAATTTTTGGATTTTTCTGAAGAGTGCCTGCGAATGAAAGCTTGAAACCTGAACCAGTAGTAGGCACCAACAATTTCCTCGCTTAAACCTCCCATCGACAACTCAAAATTCACATTCCTTCCTGTTTTGAGAAACCAGAGAGAGCAAGAAAAAATAGAGCTCCATTGTGACATTCTTCTGCAAATTCATACAAAACAGCTGGACAGATGGGCAACAAAAGGAAAGATGAGCCAGAGAATGTTATTTTTGACGACACTAGTGCACAAATATTCCAGCAGGCCGGATGGTTGGATTTCATGCAGAAGTTTGAGGGGTTTGAAGCAGAATTGGTCGACAAGTTCATCACAAACTTCCACCTGACCTTCTCCACAGTTAAAGGAGTAAGGATACAAATAAAACCTACTGTAATTAGTCAACTTTCTAGCATACCAGTAGTAGGTGTTGATTTTTTTTCAAGTAAACCATCATATAAGGAGCTAGTTCAAAATTTTCATGTTGCTCCAGAGCCCTTGCTTTGATATGTTGTGAGTAAAGGAGCAACTAAAGGAATTGAGAGGACCAGTCTTTGGGACCCATGGAAGACTATTGTCCTATGGATCATGAAATTATTTACATGTGATGGTCAGTATGGAACAATGTTAAAGCTAGGAATGAGATTAATTACTCACCTTAGGCATGGGGCCAATGACCCAAGATATTTGATTAATTTTCCTACTTTCCTACATACAAACCTAGTCAACATGTTGACAAAAAGGAAGAACAAAGAAGGGCATATTAGCCATCTCGTCTTAATACATTTGATCATGAAGCACCACTTCTTGCAATAGGAAGATGGCCAATAGAAATGGGAGGAATTTCTTGCCTTGCAACCCAAGAAGGCGAAACACCACACTTCCAATGTCTCTATTTTAGGAGACCCTATTGTAGTGTCTTGAGAATCCCCTGAAGTTCAGTTCAGACAACTCTGGAGGGGGACGAAACAACACAGTCAAGTAGGTGAAGCAGTAGCTTCCACCCTTGCTAGGATAAGCCACCCCCGTATGTTATGTATTTCTTCATATGAGGAGGATAGAGGAGAAGTAGAGCAAGGCCATATCTCCATCTCAGGTGAACATTCATCCCCTGTTGCATAGAAAAGAGAAGAAACTCATGAAGACAAGGGGACTGAAAAGACTGGCGGTGGTGAAACTCCAGAGGAAGTTGGTGAAGAAGACACCCCTGAAGAAACATAAGAGGATATATTGCAATGCAACCAAAAGAAAGGGAAAGAGCCCCTTGTGGAAATCTCTAAGGATACAATAGCCTAGGGAACTTGACATGCCTCGGCTTTATCAAAAGTCAAGTTTGATTTGAGGCAATGCATGGCACGATTAGAAGCTATGGTTCAACAATTAAAAGCTAAGGAAGAGGAGCTTGAGAAGCAGAAGGCAAAGGCTACATTGGAGAGAGAAGAAAAAGAAAAAGAAATTTCTATTTTTAAGAAGGAGGTAGATAATCACAAGGCCATGATGGCCCAAAAAGACATTTAGATTACGCAACTTCAGCAAAAGGTTGTTCGACAGACCCTTGCGCTTGCATCACTGAATGTCTATGCCCAAAATTTGTAGCTAATACTGGACAACAGACAACTCAGAGGTGAGATCATAAATCTCTTGAGAGATCTCGAGGCCCTTAGAGAAGAGAAGGTGGTGGTGGAGAAAAACTTGGCTTTAGCATGTGAAACAGGGAAACCTTGTTAGCCTAGCTCCTGCCATCAGGTGTGTATGCTCTGTTCCTGAGAGAACAATTTTTGAGATGGAAATTACTAAGGATCAGTTGCAATCTTCCATTTGATTTTGATAATGATAGATATTTTGTTGAGTGTTATATGAAAAATACAAAGGACCAACAAAATCTCTTGTGTGAGTTCTTTCAACATGGCCAAATTATAGGACATGTCAATACTTCAATGCTTAATCTATATGTGGGAGAGCTCTAGATCCAGAGCTATCTATCTCTGCTCAAGAATAAAATGTTATGGGAGGAATGGATGGAAGAATATAATGTAGCAGTAGGATCCATAGGGTTATTAATGAGACATGAGTGCCCTAAGACCACATGGTTCACCAAAACCTTCAAAGAAAATGTTTACAGGCAGGGAATCACAGATCAGTATGTGAGGAATTTAAATTTTTGTATTGCTTATTTCTTTGCAATAGCAGGTTATATTCCAAATGTAGCAGTCTCAAACTACATATTTAGATTTGAGGACTTGCCTAATACTTTCAAGAGAAGGGAACCTATGTCCCTTGCAAACATCAAGTGGATGACTAACATAGTAAGAAAAATGATACCCTTAATTCAACAGAGGCAACAAAATTGGATTGGAATGAGGTTCAGGCCACCATTGATTCTGATGCCAGCTCCTCACCTCAGTCACCCTCTATGGTACGCAATGAGAGAAGGCAAGTTCAACACATGGTTCAACAGGTTGCAGGAAAATGATGGATTCCAACCAAAGGGCAGACAACTATTTCAGTACAAGGATGAGGACTACAATTGCAGCACAATCATTGAAGGAAAGAATATACTTGATGAAAAAGATGATGTAGGATACCCATGAGGACATGGCATAGTTTTAGTTGGGGGGAGATGATGAGTCAAATCCATGACTCATTTATTTCTTTATATTTCATGTTTCAAAAGACTTTTATAAAGCATTATGGCATATACATATATTATTATAATTAAATTTGTCTCTTGGATGGATTATGCACATGTTTAGTATTCATTTCCTTTTGATGCAATCTCTTACTTATTTACTTGAATTACATTTTCAAAGTGCATATCTCATGAATTGTGGTATAAGTGGTTTTCGTTTGCATGAGGATTACGACGGTGAGACTCCTGGTGGTCTCTAGATCCCTCTAGAGCCCCTTTTCCTGTGAAGAACCTGAACTCCAGATGGCTCCAAACGTTGTTACACTCCAATAGAGCCATCCTCCCCTTGAGTCGATGACTATTACGGGCTAATCCTAGGGCTACCCAAAAGGTCCAGTAAAACAAATATAACCCACGCCTCGATTAAGGTAGTTGTTATGATCTAAGTCTCCACATCACTTCATTTTAGTGACTAACTGAAATAGTTGTTAATTGGCATCAGTTCCAACTGAAGTCACTGCCACCAAGAGCCACACCATTCCAAGAAATCACTCAAGTTCACCAACAACCAAGTTGATAAAAATCTCTGATCTTCACTAACCCACATTGGAATCATTAATGTAATAAATAAGCAACTGGCTTTAATTCCAGTTCGTTGTAGTTAGGTTCGCTGATAGTCATTTCCTTTTAATAAAGCTTGACTATATAAATAGGAGCAAGTCATCTCTCTAAGTTAGTTCTAGATTTTGATAGCAAGTTGTTAGTCCTTTTGTATTTTCCAGTTGGAGGAAAACTCCTTGTTTTCCAGTACTATATCCATGTCCATTTTTGGACTTTGATTTAATGCAAATGAAGGGCAAATTCTTCTAAAAGTTAGTTCAAGCTCAGAGGATCGTCTCTAGCTGGGAGAGTAGGGCCCACTTCCCCAAACTGGAGGAGATCACTAAGTATTTTATGCAATTCTATTTTTTCTTTTTGTTTAGTGAAATTATCCGTGTATGTTAACTTTGTGATGTGTCCTCTCTTTTTTGTATAACTGTTTAGCTAATTGTCACCTATAGGTTTGTTTTATAAATTCTAAAAATACCAAAAATAGGATTATTATTTCAACAACACTGATATATTCAGAGTGTTTCATTGCTATGGTTGACAATGGATTCAATTACTTTGAAGTTCTGTTTTAGCACTTAAAATAGTTTCCTTCTGGAAATTAAGCTAGTTTATTTTCAAGCAAAGTGTGTTTATTTTTCCAACAATTAGAATAATTTCATTCCAAGAAAATGTGTTTATTTCCAAAGCAATTAAATAGTTTCTTTCCAAGTATGTGTGTTTCCTTTCATGCAAATAGATAGTTTCCATCCTTGCATGTGTGTTTATTTCCACAAGTTGAGTAAACCAGACTTTGTCCACCAACCACCAATTTAGATTCACTCCAAAATCCCCCACACTAAGAGTCTTATCGCAGATCACTCCAGACACCTCTGGATTGATAATTAAATAATGATGAATTGATGAACACTACTATGACCTCATCACACTAAGCATAATTCATGACGAGTTTATGTGGTTAGACATGACACATATGATTACTAAGGATGCCATTAAGGTCGTGACTAGTATGTGTTCCACTAGAATAGTTCTAACTTTGAAGGCTATAAAGAATAACATAGTGATGGGGTTAACAGGTGTCAAATTTGACAAAAGGACATTAACAGTCAATGACATAGAAGATCCAGCAGTAAGGTTTGCTTCCATGGTAATTGGTTATAAAGTGTACTTGTCAAATAGGGAGAATTCAGTCTCTACAACAACCATATGCACAACATTTGAGATGGTGAAGAAGAATGCAGATTATGACCTATGTGAGTTGCTCTGGAAACAACTGATGGAGAACTTGAAAAGAACAAAGGACACAAAGTACCCCTTCAAGTATGGAAATCTAATCATTTGCCTACTCTTCTATTTCCTGATGGAGTTACTAGGTATGGACAATATTATCTAGCTTGATCAGTCTCTTGTAGAAATCCAAATTAGAAAACATCTACAAAGTTTAGGAGATGTTGATAAAAAAAATGCAACATTATCGGGATACTTTAAAATTTCCAAAAGAAAATGCAAACTAGGGCTAGGATTCCTAAAAAAGTTGTGAAGAAATATGAAAAAGAGATTGTATTTATGGTAGATAAAGATAAATGCCTCATGGAGGTAGTAGAACCCAGAACAGTATGGGTCCCAACTATGGGATATGAGGTTACAGAGGATGTTCTGACTGTCCTAGCTGATCTAATCCTGAGTAAACTAAAGGACCCCAATGAGGAAAGATTTGGAACATTTGAAGAGAAGTCTCTCAAGGTGTTTTTTAAACTAAAACAACCTGAAATCAAAAGGAATGCAAGAAAGTGGGTAGATGAGTTTGTAAAAAGCAAAGGATTTACAGATGAAGAAATAAAAGAAGAAAGAGCCAAATTTGAGGCATCCAAGGCTACAAGTTCTCTAGAAGGATAGAAAACAAAGGCTCTGGAGAAATAAAAAGAGAAATCTAAACTAGAAAAGCCTACTTTCAGCTCAAGAAGAAGAACAAGAGCCCCCTCCTCTGCTACAGACACATCCAATAGCTCCAGTCCACTCCCTACAGCTGAGGTTGAGAAAGAAAAGACAGAGCCTGCAGAGAAAAGGCAGAAAAGAAAGAAAGCAAAGGCCACCAAAAGAGTGTATGTGAGCCTTGGTGGAGGAGGAGGAGAAGAAGAAGAGACAGAGAATGGTGAAGAAATCAAAGCCAAGAAAGTAAAAATAGATGAGATCACAACAAGAAAAAAGGAGAAGCTCTCCGGAAAGGTTAAGGACAAGAAGAAGAAGAAAGGGGAGAAAACTAAGATCAAAGAAGATGAAGCAACAATATTCTTAGTAGTCATAGTTAATGCAATAGCTCAGCATGGGAATTTGAAGCCTATTGCTAGTATATATGATGATAGTTCAGATGCAGACAAGGTGATACTTGAAACAACGGTTGTAAGATTTTTGGTTATGTTTAGTAAAGCATTGATTGAAGTTATATATGATTTACCAGAAAGTTTAGCCAACATCATGACAAAAAGAAAAGAAGTAGCTATGGCTAAAGATGCTGAGTTAAAGGAATATGTTCTAATAAAACTATGTCCAAATATCACCAGTGAAGAAACGGTCAAAGTCACTAAGATACAAGTTAGTGAAAAGTTTAGAACAAAGAGAAGGGTAACACTCTAATGTCTGGTGACACTAAAAAACTAGTCAAGGAGACTAAGGAGATAACACTAAATGTGTTACATGAGCTACAAATCCCAACTATTGTTGACACTAATGAAGAGGAATAGAGTGTTGATGCTGATAATGCAGTTTTGGATATAAATATGGAACAAAACATGGAACAAAGCACAGTTACTCCTCTGGTGGGCACAGGGAATGAAGAGGAAGTGAATACAAAACAGAGTGTGGATCAAAGTGGAATAGTTTCTCTAGTAAGCTATGGGCAAGTTGAAGAAATAAAAGAGCCTGTGGAAGAAAAGAACTCTGAAGAAGCAAAAGTGGCACTTGAAGAAAATGTCCATGAGGACCAAGGTGAACAAAGAGAAGAAGCTGATGAACAGATGATTGAAAATTTTGCTCCAGAAATAGAGGGAAATGAGCAAGAACTAATTCAAGAAGACCCTCTGGAAAGGCATGATGATGAGATGTCTCATGAAGAAGACAAAAGAGACACTATTGAGAATGAGTCAATTGACTCTTTGAGAGAGTTTTTTGAGAAGCAAAAGGAAGCTCAGATTTTGACTGCATCTAAGCTACTGCAAAGACCAATTAACCTTGCCACAATGTCCCCATTACAAAATTGAGGCTAGGGACAATCTTTCAAACTACTGCACAAGAAGAGATTTTGAAATCCCATATGGAGGATAGTGAGCTAATTGGAGATGCATCAACAATTTTTGAAAAGATTATGCCCAGATTAAAGAGAGATACATCATTAGCCCCTACTGGTCAGTTGAAGAAACTCATTGAATTAGTCAACTCTCATTTTTAGTCCCTTGAACAAGTTGCAAAAAATAAGGTAAGGGTAGAGATTGATAGCAAGAGATTAATTGAGCTTACTAACAAATTTTCTCAAGATAAAATTTTGTTAGGTAAGAGCATAGAGTATGCACAAATGGCCATTAAAGAAGCTAGTGAACTATATCAATTTTGTCTTACATGGCCTAAGAAGACTAAGGACATAAAAGAGAAAATAGATGGATGGGAAACTCAAATAATGAAGATCTCCAAAAGTTATGGTCTAGTGAAATATGCTATTGGGAATCAAAGGGCTACAATTGAAACCATCCATTCTCATATAAATAAGTTGCAGACCCAGAAGGAGGTCATCAAACATAGAATGAGTCAGCTCTAGGAGATAGCAAGCTTCAAGATTGCATCCATGACCAAGCTAGTAGCAACAACAAAGAAGACAAGGCAAATCACTGAGGCCCCTGCTAGTGTGAAGAAGGCAGAAGAGTTGTTGTCCCAGTTTAATGAGCATATATTATTTTTGAGCAATGCTAAGGTCAATTGGAATGAAGATGTGGTGCAACTAAAGAAGATCTATAAAGATATTCTCCCTAAAAAATAGTAAGCAATCTAATTTCATCTGTATATATGCGGATAATACAAATAGTTTTGAAGTTTTGGTCATTTGAACATATTTCTGTATCATACACCTTTGCCATTTATGTCAAAGAAGGAGAATTAAGCATGTGAAAAACACAAAAGAAAAATAACTAAAAACAAGGAGAGAAGCATGAAGTTAGGGGAACAGTGTGAAAAGAGTAAGGGGGAGAAACATAACAGTTTTTCACATCAAGTGTTGCCATCAATGCCAAAGGGGGAGATTGTTGGCAACTTGGCAAACATCATTGATAGAGACTCTGCTGGTATGATGAAGTATGATTTTGCATGATGTTTGAGGATGTTGTCATTGATGGAAACAAGAAAAGGAACAAGGTTGGAACATAGATTTTGGTCCAGTGAAGAAGACTTAGTCATTTTGGCTAAGTGTTGGCAGTGTACAGAGACAACAATAGAGAGATGGTGTTTGGATTGGTATTGGTCCATAGTTGAAGACTAGGTATTGTGGTTCTGGTATGATGTTCCTAACTCTCACATGATCTTGTATCCAATGTTTTAGCTTTTGATCAGTTCCAGAAGTATATCTTGAAATGGATTAAGTCTGACAGAATAGAATATAGTGCCAATTGAAGCATAACACACATTTGTTTTGGTCCACATTCCTCCGGTGTTAGATATTTAGTTATTCAGTTTTGAGGTGTTGTAAACACTTGTATGAAGTGTCTAAATCTAGAGTTGCAGTGTCTGAGGTCCACCAGAAAGACAATTATAAGCCACTATGTCTCGCTACATGGTTTGACAGTGATTGGATGCGACAGTCTATGTTTCAATAGTCTAAATTTTTCCGCATGTTGATATTATGTTCTGCAATTCTAGAGGTATGATAAGTGATGTCTAAGGATTCTTTGATATGATTTTGAGCAAGTCTTGTGGTCTGCAGCATGAAAGTTGTGATTTAACAGTTAGACTAAGTTAGTAACAGTCTGTGTTTGAGGCTGACATGATAATTTGATTTGTGTGCGGTAAGTTCTATTGATTAGAACTTTATCCTTAGTGGTTCTATAGTTAGAGCCAATATATGAGAAGGTGTTTCAAGTTTTATTTGGGTCCACTATGTATTTTGGTGACTATATTTGGCCGACAAGTTACAAGTTGATTGACTACACGCTTCATCTAATTAGGCCGACCTAATATGAAGATTCTAAGTGTTGCAGATATATATATGAGATTCAATTCAGTGTTTGGTGAATCGATGTGCAAATATAGACGTGTGTGTGTGTGTGTGTGTGTGTGTGTGTGTGTGTGTGTGTGTGTGTGTGTGTGTGTGTGTGTGTGTGTGTGTGTGTGTGTGACATGCAAAAGATTGTGATTTTTTGAAGGAAATAAGTGCAGAAGAAGAGATATCTTGTTTTTATGTAAGAACAGAGTAGTGTAGTAGAGCAGTTGAAGATGAAGAGATTTGAGTTAGTTTTCTGAGCATCATTGAAGTTGTAATTATGCATTTGTAGATGCACTTCTAGCAGTTCATTTTGGAAGTGAGCCACCCTTCTATCTTCTTTCCTTTGGCAGTGAGCCACCTCTTGGCAGTGAGCCTTCCTTTTGGGTAGTGAGCCCTAAGTCAGTGAGCCTATTGTAATTTGATATTGTTATTACAGAATATATTGTTAGCTAACACTTACTGTGGTGTTTCCCTTTTAGGGTTTTCCACGTAAAAATATTGGTGTTCATGTGTCATGTTTTGTGGTTGTTCATGCTATGTTTAGTTTGCATTAATGTTTTTGAATGGGCAAATGGATTAATGATTTAATGAGTGTATGGTTTAAGAGAATACTGATTCACCCACCCCTCTCAGTATTCTAGGCATTCAACAAAAAATCACGGTGGAAAAATTTGTAGCAGAAGTTCTCGTGACAACAAATAGTTCTTATTTTTTGGTTTTTCTATGGTTTGTGTGCTTCACTCGAAATAAGGGGAACTTAAGTTTCTAGTTTTTATTTTTGTTTTTTTAGAAAAAGGTACAGAGCACCTGAACATGTATATATATTAATATATAAATCAAAATTAAGTGGAATCAACAATCCGACATTGTTTTGCTTATTCTATTAAGTGGAAGGTAATAACTCTAAAATATATTGGCCTTAATCCTAGGTAAAGAATTTTTTATCATGTGTAATGAAGGCATAGAGGTTATTGTGATCTATTTTGGTCTCTCATCTTTTTCTATTTCTTAATAAATCTAGTGGATCCATAGAGCTTATTGTAATATGTTTTGGTCTATTGTGTTTTGTATTTCTCAAGATTTGGGAGATGTAGAGAAGCAAATATTGGAAGGTCATGTAGTGAGGGCTATCATGCTATATAAAAAGGAGATGGATGAATATAGGAAAATATTCATAAAACACAGGATGAGAATACAATAAAGACTCAACAAAAGGAGAAAAATATTGACCCTAATAGGCCAATGAAGCCCCATCATCATTCCTAATTTTTTAGGGATTAAAATCCGTAGTTAATTATATGGTCTCTTTAAAATTGGTATTCATTGGTAAAATATTTCCATTGTCCAATGCTAATGTGGAAATGATTTCACATAAGTGTTAAGGCTATTTCTTTATTTTTAAAAGAAAAGTCAAATGGATTGCGGTTATAAAAAGGAGACAAAGAGAAAGTTAGTAGAGGAAAGGCCTAGTATCAGCAATGCTAAAGTCACTAGGATTATTTTTGTCAAGTGGAGGGTAACAGTTCTTCCATATATCTTAGTGATTTTACCTAACAAAAATTATCTATCATCATTCTAGTGTAGAGGTTCTTATCTAGTCTTTTTTCATCTATTATTTTCTTTATATTTTTGGAATTGGGAGATGTAGAAAAGAAAATATGGGAAAATCAAGCATCAAGTGCAATGGTACAATAAAAAAAGGAGATGAAAGGATGCACTAAAAATGTGAAGAAAACACAATAGATCTACTTCAATCAAGAGATTGGGCCACTCTACTTCATCCACAAGAACATCATAATTACTTACAAGTGGGCATTATGATTATTTATAGTTGAACACATGCTCAACCCTTTTAGTTAAACATGTCAATTCTGAGATTTTCCCCTAAATTACCAATGTATGTAAATTAAAATAAAATCAATTGATGGCATGCTCAATCTTGATAGTTGAACATCTAATGTTTGCATTGCAAATGTGTTTATTAAAAATAGATGCTCTAAAAGCAACTCTTAAGGATACCAATTGGTTATTTCATGGTCAATTGACCTCTAAGGAGTTGAACTTGTTACATACTAAGATTTGTGGATTATTCAAGATCTTATTGAAGAGTTTGATCATAAATTGATAAGATAGTGATAGAATCCTATGTGGTAACCATGCATTGAGAGTTGGACATTGTGCTATGGCATGGAGATTTATTACAACCAAGTGTTGCTATGGTAGCAATTGCAAGACACTTGGTGAAGAACTCGCTATTGCATCATGAGCTAAGTGAGCTTCTAGAGAATGTATGGTAGTGCAAGTGCACATGTGGCAATGTTGGAGTGCATGTAGTGACAATTGAGAACATTTATATGTTCTAGAGAATGTTTTGAGGTATCACAAGTGATAAGAAGCAATTGAGAGTTTTTCTTTGTTATCACAAGCCATAGTTTGATTTTGGTTGTAGTGTAGGAAGACATGTACAAGGTTCATGTGTTTTGGCCAACAAATTTTGACTAAGTGTGAAAAATAAGCTAAGTATGGTGTACCCTTGTAAGCAATGAAAGTGCTGAGTTATCACAATCAATCAATACAAATAAGTCAGTTGGCAATAAAGAAGACATTAAGTATGATGGCACACCTAGTCCCAATGATGAGCATGAGTTGAATGGCCAAGAGGATGATAGAGAGAATGATGATAATACTTTGTTATAGGGAGGTATCGATGACATAGTTCAAATTCAAGATACAACAAATTCTATTAATGATTTCAGATACAACAAAGTCATGTATATATCATATTTTAATGATTCTAATTGTATTAATACACATAATGATGACTTTTTTAACTTAGATAGTTCCACTTTTAGTGATTGTGAGTGTTCTAAACAACATAAAGTGAATTAAATTGGACATAACTAACATACCTTAGAATTCGATATTTGATTTGACCAATCCTCCAAAATTTGGCTTCAAAATCTTCAAATTGATCTTTTTGGAAAGTTTGATTATGAATTCTATATAACTCTAGAATAGGATTAGTGAAATTTATGGAAAAACAAACATATATCATCAAATTAAATCTATATCAATGGTAATTATCTTTGAAACTATATGAAACATGAAACTTTCAGTTTAAATAATCAAAATTTGTCAAAAAACATGCAAAACTAGTTCTTCTACATTGAAAAACAAAAAAGGTGGTGGATTGATCAAACAATGATTCTTAAAATCTCAAACACCATGAAAAAGAATTTTCTTGTCCGATAGCATAAATGAAAAATAGGGAATAATAGACATGTGGGATCTGAATCACGGATCCCACATGTTTTTTTTTTCCATTTTTTTGCTTCCCAAAACATGCTCATGTTTTAGGAAGCATGAAATCTTTATGCTTTCATGCATGCAAACAAGTATTTTAGTGTTTTCTCTCTATGTATAAGTATATATTTATAATTATATATCTATAAGTATATATCTATGCAAACCTTTATGTAAAAGTATATATCTATCTCTCTATCTTCCTCTCTCTCTCTCTAAACCCCTAAACCCTAAATAATGCCCCTAAACCTTTATCTCCCTATCTCTCCCTCTGTAAACTCCTAAACCCTAAACCCTAAACCCAGTCAACCGTAAACCCCTATCTCCTTTTCTTTATCATCCCTCTACCTCTCAATCTCTTTGCCTATGTCTCTGGCCATGTCTCTCACCCTTTATCTCCTTATCTCTCCCCTCGGTCTCGTCTATATCTCCCTATTGGTCCTCTCTCTCTAAATCGTAACCTAAACCTCTAAACATTAACCCCTAACCCCTAAACCATAAACCCTAAGCCCTAAATAATGCCCCTAAACCCTAACCCCTAAACCATAAACCTTGGAAGCAACCCTAAACCTCTATCTCCCTATCTCTCCCAATCTCTATCGGTCCCCTCTCTCTATCTCTCTCTAAAACCTAAACCCTAACCCCTAAAACCTAAACCCTAAACTTGAGCAACCCTAAACCCCTAAACCCTAACCCCTAACCCCTAAACCCTAAACTCGAGCAACCATGCTAAACCCCTAAACCATAAATAATTCCCCTTTAACCCTAACCCCTAAACCCTACACTTGAGAAAACCTAAACTCATAAACCCTAAATAATGCCCCTAAACATGAGAAACCCTAAACCTCTCTCTCTCTCTCTCTCTCTCTCTCCCAAAACCCTAAATAATGCCCCTAAATCCTAACCCATAAACCATAAACTACAAACCTGAGCAACCCTAAACCCTAACCCCTAAACCCTAAAATTAAGCAACCCTAAACTCATAAACTTGACTAACCCAAGCTCTCTCTCTCTCTCTCTCTCCCTATAACCCTCTCTCCCCCCTCTCTCTTCCCTCCATATCCACCCCCTCTCCCTCTCCCTTATCAAAAAATAACATGGAAACAAGATAATTTATGAAAATTCAATGGATGGGAAGAATGATGAGTAGAGGTAGAGATGAGAGAGAAGTAGAGAGTGAGAGAGGGTAGGAGGTAGATAGGGGAAGCAAGAAGAGAGTGAGAGAGAGGGTAGGAGGTAGAGAGGGGAGGGAAGTAGAGAGTGAGAAAGGGTAGGAGGTAGAGAGGGGAGGGAAGTAGAGAGTGGGAGAGAGCGTAGGAGGTAGAGAGGGGAGGGAAGAAGAGAGTGAGAGAGGGGAGGAAAGTAGAGAGTGAGAGAGAGCATATGAGGTAGAGTGGAGGGAAGAAGAGAGTGAGAGAGAAGGTAGGAGGTAGAGAGGGGAGGGAAGAAGAGAGTGAGAAAGAGGGTGGGAGGTAGAGAGGGAAGGGAAGTAGAGTGTGGGAGAGAAAGTAGGAGGTAGAGAGGGGAGGGAAGTAGAGAGTGAGAGAGGCTAGGAGGTAGAGAGGGGAGGGAAGAAGAGAGTGAGAGAGATGGTAGGAGGTAGAGAGGGGACAGAAGTAGAGAGTGAGAGAGGGTTGGAGGTAGAGAGGGGAGAGAAGTAGAGAGTGAGAGAGAGGGTAGGAGGTAGAAAGGGGAGGGAAGAAGAGTGTGAGAGAGAAGGTAGGAGGTAGAGAGGGGAGGGAAGAAGAGAGTGAGAGAGAGGGTAGGAGTTAGAGAGAGGAGAGAAGAAGAGAGTGAGAGAGAGGGTAGGAGGTATAGAGGGGAGGGAAGAAGAGAGTAGGAGAGAGGGTAGGAGGTAGAGAGGGGAGGAAAGTAGAGAGTGGGAGAGAGGGTAGGAGGTAGAGAAGGGAGGGAATAAGAGAGTGAGAGAGGGTGGGAGGTAGACAGGAGAGGGAAGAAGAGAGTGTGAGAGAGGGTAGGAGGTAGAGAGGGGAGATAAGTAGAGAATGAGAGAGGGTAGGAGGTAGAGAGGGGAGAGAAGTAGAGAGTGAGAATGAGGGTAGAAGGTAGAGAGGGGAGGGAAGAAGAGAGTAACAGAGAAGGTAGGAGGTAGAGAGGGGAGGGAAGTAGAGACTCAGAGAGAGGGTATGAGGTAGAGAGGGCAGGGAAGATGAGAGTGAGAAAGGGTAGGAGGTAGAGAGGGGAGGGAAGTAGAGAGTGAGAGAGAAGGTAGGAGGTAGAGAGGGGAGGGAAGAAGAGAGCGAGAGAGAGGATAGGAGGTAGAGAGGGGGGCAAGTATAGAGTGCGAGAGAGGGTAGGATGTAGAGAGGGGAGGGAAGAAGAGAGTGAGAGGGAGGGTAGGAGGTAGAGAGGGGAGGGAAATAGAGAGTGAGAGAGGGTAGGAGGTAGAGAGGTGAGAGAAGTAGAGAGTGAGAGAGAGGGTAGGAGGTAGAGAGGGGAGGGAAGAAGAGAGTGAGAGAGAAGGTATGAGGTGGAGAGGGGAGGGAAGTAGAGACTTGGAGAGAGGGTAAGAGGTAGAGAGGGGAGGGAAGAAGAGAGAGAGAGACAGGGTAGGAGGTAGAGAGGGGAGGGAAGTAGAGAGTGAAAGAGAGGGTAGGAGGTAGGGAGGGGAAGGAAGAAGAGAGTGAGAGAGAGGGTAGGAAGTAGAGAGGGGAGGGAAGTAGAGAGTGCAAGAGAGGGTAGGAGATAGAGAGGGGAGGGAAGAAGATAGTGAGAGAGAGGGTATGAGGTAGAGAGGGGAGGAAAGTAGAGAGTGAGAGAGGGTAAGAGGTTGAGAGGGGAGGAAAGTAGAGACTGAGAGAGAGGGTAGGAGGTAGAGAGGGGGGAAGAAGAGAGAGAGAGAGAAGGTAGGAGGTAGAGAGGGGAGTGAAGTAGAGACTCAAAGAGAGGGTAGGAGGTAGAGAGGGGAGGGAATTAGAGAGTGAGAGAGAGGGTAGGAGGTAGAGAGGGGAGGAAAGAAGAGAGTGAGAGAGAAGGTTGGAGGTAGAGAGGGGAGGGAAGTAGAGAATCAGAGAGAGGGTAGGAGGTAGAGAGGGGAGGGATGTAGAGAGTGAGAGAGATGGTAGAAGGTAGAGAGGGGAGGGAAGTAGAGAGTGAGAGAGAGGGTAGGATCTAGGGAGGGGATGGAAGTAGAGTGAGAGAGAGAGAGGAGGGAAGTAGAGGTGAGAAAGAGAGAGGAGGGGGCAAAGAGAGGAGGAAAGGGAGTGCTTTAGTTCAGCATAATGTGAGTGCATTATAATGCACTCGCATTGTGCTTAGGCTTGGTAATTACCAAGCTTAAGGCTTGGATTTTCCTTGAGCTTCCAACCCAAAGGCTTGGACTATGTTTAGGTCATCCAAGGACGTGTTTTTCTAGAGTCTAACAAAATTCACATAATCTGGAGCATGCTCCCCATCAGGATTGTACTTTTTCAATGAAAATTCAAAAAAATACCACCATAATCTTAAGCTCTCTTTTAGGTATCTAACGATATAAGTTTTTTTAAATTTTGAGTACGTTAAGGGTTTCATCTTTAATTTTTTTTAGTGTGTCCATTTTTTGTCAAAAACCAGTGTCTAGTATTTTTTACTTTTTTTTAACCGTTCATCAAAATTTCAAATAAGTTACCATTTTAGAAACTAGACTCCATTCTACATGTGTTAAAAAAAAATTTGAACTTCAATTAGTTTTCAAAAATTATATGGGGAAGCACGTGTTAGGTCTCAAAAATGCAGGTTGCTAATCCTAAGAGAATGCCAGGCTCTATGCTTAGATTCACAACATTTTTGAACTAACGCGACAGAATCAACCTTTAGGGTTTGATGATTCCCTACACTTTAGGTCCTGCTACACCTAGGCGGGTGAACCTTGGGAATTAAAGCATACTAAATGTAAATGTATTGACTAATTAAATGGATCTACCTATAGTGGCAAATGGTGTAGGATAGATGAAAGCTTGTTAATGAATTCTATATCTAATATTTGATGAATGGTTGGTAGAAATTGTATAAGCAATATCAAGGTGAATTCTATGACTGTGCTTAACTAATAAAAGGGTTTTAAGTGATGAATTAAAATGAGACTAGTGCCTTGTTGGGTAAATAGAGTCAAATGGAAGACTAAGACTAGTGGCTTATAGTTGGCAATAATTCTAACTGTTTGGCACAATATTTTAGTTTATAGCTTGTATAAACGTGCAAGGAAATGACTGACAAACTCTTCTTCACAATCCAACTAATAAAATTAGATCTCTTGTAATTCACCAGAAGGTAATTTAATCCTTTCTTGAATGAACCAATTGAATGAAATATGCAATAATGACAGATAATATTAACTTGGAGACAGAATGGCAATCCTAATTATATGGTTCTTCTTAGTAATCCAAACTAACACTTCCAGGTTACTGTGATTGATCAGAAGGACTTTTAATTCCTCTAATGGAAACCAATTAATTCAATCACACAGATATAGCAAAAGTGCATTGACAAATTAACTATATACTTGATATATTAATTTGAATAACAAGAAAATACTAAAATGGAGACAACCGCACAATTGAATAATCTTAACAAACAATTGATGCCAGAATAGAACCATTGAATCAGAGAACTTCAATTTACTTCTTCAATAATAAACTTGAGAAACATTGTAAACTATATGTATTATATTCTAGTGTTGATGATTATGTGGCTGATCCTTTTCTTTTTTGCCTTGGTTCCCTTATATATATGTGTGAAGGAGACAAACTTCAGGCCTTAAATAGTGTGTCCATTCATAATTACACCCTTTCAGGTAACTAATGCATAATAATTAAGAAACAAGCGATAGAAAAAGGCAAATGTAATGCTCATGTTCTGGGCTCTGTTAATCTTCATAGAGGGGCCCGTGACTGTTGGCCTGACAAGATCTTTCCTCCAATATTGTAGTGACTAATAAAATGTGCTTTGCCTATTCTCATTGCTGAAAGCAATACATCAATCTATATATTGCAAAATGTCAAGAAAATTTCATTCTTGCTTTCCTCGACCCTCTTCATATTGCTCTGGCAAAGAACAAATTCATCTCAGAGATACGATAAATATATATGCATCAGAAATTCCTTCGTATCAACTTTTGTATATACATTTGGGACATACATACAAATGCGGACTCCATTGGGTCTATAAAACAAACTAGAATTAATTACATATCTGGTCATGTATACTCTTGCCTTGTATATCGAATTCATGCCTCTTAATATACAGCCCCAGATCTCACATAAAGTTTTTAGAATTTAAACTTTCTAATCGGGTCCGAACTTGTATGTATTCATTTGTATCACCTTTTGTAAATTGTATCCATACACTTTCTTATACAAGTGCAAATTTTATTGGGTTTATGAAACAAATTGAAATTATCTTTGGGTCCACCTTTGTATGCATTTATGTTTGTTTTACTCTTTGCATATTGTATACATATATCCTGTAGCTGCATTTTGTTTTTTTTATAATGGATACATACATACAAATGTACAAACTTGAACTTCACTTGAAGTTCATAAAGCCTTAACTTTCCAATCACGTCCGGTTGTGTATATCAGATACATGCAATTATGTGCACACCGATACATACACATAATTTTTTGCTTCTGTCTTCTAAGCTCCATTGAATTATTGTTTCAGGTCCACGCTTGTATATTTAGGATTTGTATATTGAATACATGCATCATGATATACAATTGCGGGTTTCAAACATCATGAAGTATACCTATGAAAATCATTGGTTCCAAATTTGTATTCGTGTGTTTAATATATTTGTATGTCTTATACAAATGCATTTGTATATCCATTTTTGGTGGGGCCCATACATGCATTTGCCTGTTTTGTATTTCGAATGCTTTATGCATTTGTGTCTTCTTTCTTCCATATCTTATATACATACATTCGATATACAACCACAGACATCAAGTAAAGTTCTTCAAATTTAATTTTCCAATCTGGTCTGAACTTGCATATGTATATTAAATACATTCATTCATGTATATAAGATACAAATATAACTGTTCACTTTTCGCCTTTTATATTCAATTGAATCTTCTTTTCGGGTCTGCTCATGAGTATGCAATGTATACAAGTGGTAGATTCGCGGAATTATACACTAGTTTTGAATTCCTTTTAACATCTGTCAATGTGTATTGGATTTGTATATGATATACATGTGTTGCAATATACATATACAAACATGGATTTCAACCATTATAAAATACATCATCAAAAGGTTCTCGGGTCCGTATCTTCATGTATTTGTATTTGTGTGTTTTATGCTTTTGTATACTCTATGCTTGTATGTTTTATGCATATGTATCTTCTCACTATTTGTATCTTGCATACATACAAATAAATATTCAAAACCTTCAAACGTTCACCTTTGTATTTGGTATACATGCATTCTAACCAACATGCACTTTGTTTTTAAGGATCTTGATTCCTCTGTTTTCCGCTTCAGATCTCTGCTTGTAGGCTTTTCTCAAACAATTCTGTCCAGTTTAATTGTAATGATTTTGAATGTTATCTCAGAGGATTTCTTCCCCGTCTGCAATTAATTGTTCAAGCAATTCAATTTTCTTGATCGTTGTGAAATGTCACATCGTCATAACTCCTTTCATTAGCATGATTTTCTCCATCGGTGATTCTTGAAATCTTCTTACCGATCCTTATTCTCATGCCGATAGCTATTTTAGCTAGTTTCTCATGGATCGGTATGACAATAATGAGGTCTTGCCGATATTAGGAAATTTGAACCTTCTTATTTTTATGATTTTGGGCCTAATATTTTATGGTTTGGTTGGATACGGATGAATAAGAATACAATAAAATTTTAAATTTTCCTATCCCAACAGTGGCTCTGTCTGGGATGTATACTCCTTGTGAGTATAACAAGAATTTGTTGCAAGTATGAGGTAAACCAGTGTTGTCATTGATGTCAACATACTCATATTACTTTGACAAGAAGGATTTGATGAGCTGTGTGCTGAGGATATTGAGAAAATTAGCCTCAGTCAGGAACAGTGAAGAACAGTGATGAGAAGAAGGCAAATGTATTGTATAGGTTGAGAACCGGAGGATGCGGATTAAAGGGTTTGTAGATATGAGTCTTGAGATGCTTCAGTTAAGATTTCAGAGGTCCGCATGAAGATCTGAAGGAGTTGTGGCTGTCGGTGTAGAATCGGTTCCGACAAGTATTCAGAGGTGACAGAGGATCACAAAAAGGTCCGGTGAGGTCTAGAATTGTATTATCCTAATCTGCGGATTGGAAGGAGTGTTTGGGATGTCCTTGTGATGTGTCATCCTGATTTGTGTATGATTTGGAGGTCCGGAAGTACCTCTTGCATTATGACAGTGGCGACAGACAGTGTTCTTGAAGTTCCGGATAAGGAAGAGAAGAGATTCTAGTAAGTAAAGAAAGTGCGGATGTACCTGGTCATTCAGGCAGGCTTGTGAAGGTTCTTGGATCATGTTGAGGTTGTGTTGTTGGTCCGCATTGATAGTAGAGCCCGGAATTGAAGTTATTCTTCCGGATGAAGTTCTTGCTCTGTTTAGCCGACCGGATGAGTTGTTCATCCTGCGAATGTTCTTGTGGTGGCCGACCGGATGTGTTATTCATCTTGTGGATACTCTTATGGTTGTTTGCCGACTTAGATGTTTGTTCCTAAGTCGATGTCTTGTATAAATAATGGTTTGTGAGTTCATTTCGAAGTGTGGATTGTGTGGATGAGTGTGGGATAGTGAAGAGAGGTGCGAAAGATAGAGCAGAGGTTTTGGGCTTAAATGGAACTGATCCGGACATAGTAGAGATGTCATTCTCCAGTTCAAGATTGTGATTTTTATCACTTTGTAGACAGTGTGTCTCCTTGTAGGCAGTGGGCCTCTTTGTGAGCAGTGTGCTCGGGCAGTGAGCCCTAATTGGCATGTGCCATTCATTCTTCTTTATTCTTCTAACAGAGAATAATTCTTGGGTTAATCACCCCGTGGTTTTTCCCTTAACCGGGTTTTCCACGTCAAAATCTTGGTGTTCAATGTGTTGATGTTCATCTGCTCTGAGTTTATGCATTATGCTTTCATAGATGGTTAATTGATATGCTGTTAACTAACAAAGAACAATCAAGTGTTTAAAGTAAGAGCAAGTTTTATACAACTGATTCACCCCCCCCTCTCAGTTGTATGCCCTAGATCCAACAGAATTCAGATCTTCTGGGGAGTAGACCATGTGTTTTTATTTATTTTGGGATGGAGGTGATAATGATGAGGGATTGGGATGATCCTAAACTACTATACATGGAAAAGATTTTTTTTTTAAACATTCATAGGACTGTCCACGTACTGACAAGTCCTGATCTCTTTTGATTTCCCTAGACTACTGTGCATGGAATAAAAGTATTATGAGAATTATTCGAGAGTCGTCCATGCACTGGAAACACTCAATCCTCTTTGTGCATGATTATGAAAAGGAAGGCTTCAGATATTCCCCATGCAAAGGCAATTCCTACTTTTCTCCAGACATGTTTTGCAAATAGTAAGAATCATCACCTCCTCTGCCAATTATAACAAAAGGACCTAACCATAAAGCTTCAAACTTTCCATGCTTTCCTCTGTCTTGGCACCTAGCATTCCACATCAGCACTAAGTCATTCATCTCAAATTTCCTATCTTTGGCCTTTTTGTCAAATAGGTATTTCACTTGTGATTGCAACTTAATATTCTGCCTTTGGGCTAGTCTCCTTGTTTCATCAAGTTCTGCAAGATGTTCTAATCTTTCCTCCATTGGTTCAGGAATGTTTAAATCTTCCTAAAGAATAAATTTGTAAACTGGCATGAGATTTTCTAATGGTATTCTCACTTGTGTTCCATATACTAGTTCAAAAGGAGATCTCCCAATTGCTCTTTTTATAGTAATCCTATCAGCCCATACAACCATTCTTAACTTTGAATCCCATGCTTTCTTGTTTCCCTCCAACATTCTTTTTATGATTTTCAGAAGGCTTTTGTTGCTGGATTTTGCTTGTCCGTTTGCTTGTGGATGATATGGGGCAGCATAGGACATAGTGATGCCATGTGTACTACATAAATTTTTGAATTCATCAGACCTGAAACACATTCCATTATCCGTGATTAACCTTACTGGAGTGCCAAATCTAAATATAATATTTTCCATCAGAAAATTAATCACCACCTTTCTTGTTGCTTGCTTGGTTGGGATTGCTTCCACCCACTTTGTGAAGTAATCTATCACCACTAAAATCCATTTGTGTCCACCACTTGATTTCTCCACAACTTCTCCTATGAAGTCAATACCCCATTGATAGAATGGAGCCTCCACCTACATGGGTTTCAAGGGCAATGCTCCTTGATATTTCAACTTTCCTGAGAACTTCTGACATGCTTCACATTTCCTAGTGTAATGATATGAATCATTAAAAACTTTAGGCCAATAGTATCCAGCCCTTAGGATCTTGTGGGTTGTTGTCTTTGCTGAAAAATGACCTCCACACATGCCTTCATGTAGCTCTTTCATAATATGTTTTGATTGATGCTCATCTAGGCATAATAGTAGAATTACATCCCTATTCTTCCAGTAAAGATCTCCGTCAATAAATACATATTTTGAGGCTTGTAATTTAAGTGTCCTTTTTTATCATCATACCCCTCAGGACATTTCATGTGCTTTAGATAATATACGATGTCAGTATACCATGGAGTATGCTCAATGCTAGAACTTGTATTATCAACACAATTAGCACTACATATTTGAGAAGCCTCGAGATTACCTTCAGCCATTAATTTAGCAAGACCTTGTTCTCTCACTAATTTAGTGATCTAGATTTCAATATTGAACTCCTAAATTCTATTGATCCATCTGCATCTTCTACCTGTGAGTTCGGTTTGGACCAATACATCTTTTACTGCAGCATTAGGCACATATGCTATGATTTCAGCTCCCACCAAGTATGGCCTAAAAGTTTTAACCACCTTCACTAATGCATATGCCTATTTCTCAATAATGTCATACTTCAACTCTACATTTTGAAGAGATTTTCTAAAAAATGAGATGGGTTGTTCATGTCCCTCATTATTTTTCTGCAATAATACTGCTGCAACAGTATGATAAGAGGCAAATGAAAATAGTTGGAATGGTTTACTGAAATCAAGGGATATCAAGACAAGAGCTTCTTTGATTGCTCTCTTAATAGTGGCGAATGCTTCTATTGTTTCCATTGTCCACTTTACTTCTGAGTTTTTCTTCAACATCCTTGATATGGGACTAACTATTTTTGCAAAATTTGATATAAATCTCCTGACAAAGTTAATTTGGCCAAAAAATGACTGTATGGCTTTCACATTTTTAGGAATAGGAACTTGGTCAATTACTTTTACTCTCTCAAGATCTATTTTCACTCCATCTTTTGAGACTATGTGACCAAGCAACTTCCCCTCTGTCACTGCGAAATGACATTTCTTAGGATTCAATGAAATCCCATATTCTAGGGCTTTGATAAATATTTGTTCCAAATGTGCACAATGATCTTCAGCCCTTTTTGAATATGCTATCATATCATCCTGATATACTATCATGATTTTGTTAATCACTTTAGCAAATGCCACATCCATTGCTCTTTGGAATGTTGCTCCAGCATTGGTGAGTCCAAATGGCATCCTTAAATACACATATGTTCCCCATGGGGTGGTGAATGCAGTTTTAAACTGTTCTGACTCTTTGACCTTAACCTGATTATATCCTGAGAAGCCATCCATCATTGATAACAGTTCACATCCGGTAACCTTTTGTAATATTTCTTCCATATTAGGGAGGGGATAGTTGTCTTTTAGGGAAGATTTGTTTAAGTTCCTGAAGTCCACACATAGTCTAATATCACCATTCTTTTTCCTGATAGGCACCAAATTAGAAACCCAAGAAGAATGCCTGATGGGTTTAATGATAGCTCCATATCTAATTTTTGTAAGCTCTTCAAGCATCTTAGGAGCTAATGTAGGATTGATAGGCCTTTGTTTTTGCCTGAACGGTTTAGCATCTAGTTCTAGTGGTATTTCATGTTGAAACAAATCTTCTCTATATGCTTTTAAATCATCATATGACTAAGCAAACATGTGTTTATACTTCCTAAGTAAGTTGATGATTCTGCTCTTGATTTGTGGGTTAAGATGTTTTCCAATATACACATTCTTTGGGGCTGCTTGTGTCCCCAAATTAATCTCTTCATGGTCATTTTGTACCACTGGTGTGTCTTTCATTTTAAATCTATCATGTCCATCAAATGCCTTTTCCAATGATATGAGTCCCTTAGGTATTTTATTTGTTTTCAACTAAACTATTTCTTGACCAAAAAAGGGTTTCCTTCCCATCATATTCTTCTACAAATGCATTAAAATCAATCTCTTGATTTTCATAATGATCAGCACAATGCAGGAAGTTGATTATATCAGCATCATTGTCAAATACTTGCTAATTATGTACATTATCTGGGATAGTGGGTCTGGTTTTGAACTCAACTTCTGTAATACCTCCCAATGTGACATCATCCCTTTTTAATGCGATATTGGCTAAGAAATCTGCCATAATATTTTTTGACCTATCAATCCAATTGATTGAAAAGGCATCAAATAACTCAATATTATCCCAGACGGTGTTTCTGTACTGTCTCAACCTCTTATTTTTTTAAGGTATTTCTCTCCCACTTGGGAAGTAACCAATTCAAAATCACCATATACAGCTAATTTTTTTATTTTATGCTTGGTGGCTAAATTTAAACCAATGAGCAAAGCCTGGTACTTTGCTACATTGTTTGTGCACTCAAATGTTAATAGAAAGGAGTATTCGAAAGTTTTACCTCCTGGTGAAATAAACACTACTTCGGCCCCATTTCCTATTTTGCTGCATGCACCATCAAAATACATCTTCCATACATCATTTTCTTCTTTCTTAGATTCAATATGTATTGGATCAGAATTCTACAATTCTAGCTGATTTTTTCCAACCTTGAAGGCTCCCAAATCTATATCACAAAAGAAATTTATTTGATGTTGATCCAAGTGTTCTACAATATTTTCATACCTTGGCTCCCTGCACAGCTTGATTTCTTTACCTCCAACTAGTATTGTGGTATATGATAAGTCCAATTGGACATTCCCTCCTGCCATTGCAGCCCATTGTCTTGATAGAAGCATTCCATAATATGGTGGGATGTCAACAACAGTAATATCAATGTTATAAGTTGCTTCAGGGTATGAGGCAAGTTTTATCCCCACATCCCTCATAATACCAATGATTGGGATGGATCTATTATCCATTGCATAACACCTACCAAATGTAGTATCAACCCACACTCCTAGTTCTTTCATAACTGCTATTAGCATGATGTTCATGGCAGTACCTGAATCAATCATGCAATTCCTCACTATCCTGTTTTTGATCAATAATGTAGTGTAGAAAGGGTCCACCTATGAGGGATTCTTTGTCAATGTATCACCTAGGTATACCTTAGGCATTTGGAATGTTTCTTGATGAACATTGTTTGTTTTGTTTTCAAATCCTTTATGTTTTTGACTTGGTATATCTGAAATCAGTTTAACTACTGTATTCCTGTATTTTTCTATCTTCATCATTTCTAAAAGTGGAACTAATATTTTTACCTGAGATATTGCATGAGCAATGTCAAAAGAATGGGCCATAGTCTGATCATTCTTTTCTATCTTTATATTTTCTTTTTCTTGATTTTGTGATTTTTCTTTTGTTTTATTTTTATCAGCCTTTTCTGGTTTTTTGAATGATGACTTTGCATTATTCTTTTTATAATTTTGACCTTTTATAAAGACACTCCTAGGTGTTCCTTGTTCAACATTCACTATCCAGTTCCTAAAGTTATAGGTATTTTTAGCTTGAGCTATTGCAGCTATTGTAAGAGTCTCTCTTTCATTTTTAGTGGGCTTTCTCCATTTATCATATGGTTGATTGTTATAATAGGTAGGTTCCTCATAACCATCCTCCTGATCTAAGAACACTTCTAGTTCTCCCATATTGATATGATGTCTCTGGTTTCCCACGTCATACTCATTTCCCTCTTCCTCTGTAGAAGAGTAGTCTTCAGTCAACAAACATGGTGTATCTTGCATCATGTGTATAGTGTGATTGTCTCTATTATAATTGTATAACATTTCTTCTTGCTATACTATTTTAGCCACTTCACAATATTCAGGTGAATGTGGTAAATTGCACACTAGACATCAAGGTTTATCTTCTAACATATGTGCTACATTCCTTTTTAGAGGGTCAGGGGTATCTTTGCCATAATGTTGCTTTCTGTTGTTTTCAATGGGTCTCCCATATTTCCAATTCATATTATATGACATATCATGCAACTTGGGCCTTTCATGTCTATGCTGACCTTCTTGTTTAGTTTTCTGAATGTTTGGGTTCTGAGTATTTCTAGGGTTATCCCTCTTGCTAACCATACCTGCAGCTTTCCTATTGTTCTCAATAGTTAATGCCACTTTTTGTGCTTCAACCAGGGTTGCAGGGCACTGGTTTCTAAGTTCATACCCTGTCTTGGGATCAAATGCTTTCATATAAATGCTCAATGCTACTGGATCAGATAGTTTGGATCCATGTGGTACTTTGTTGTGTAATTTGGAAAATTTTAGATTGAAGTCATACACTGATTCATTTTGGTATTTCTAGATACTTATCAATTCATGTAATGCAAACTCAGGGGCATACTAATTACCATATTGTTCCTTAAATTGATTATGGAAATTAGTTATTGAATTGATTGAGGCATTAGGTAAGCTGTTGAACCAGTCTCTTGCATCTTCAATTAGGGACATCATGAATAACCTCATTCTAACATCTTCCCAGTCCATACCAATATCTTGCATGAAAGCAATGAATCTTTTGATGTGATCTTCAGCTGATATTGCATTGTTCCCAGTAAACTTGGGAACTATATTTCTAAAATTACTATCCATAAGATAGGGATACAACTGATACCTAGTCAGATCAAATTGGCTACATATGTTTGCGAGGTTTTGAGGTGGAAAATTCATGGGTGGTGGATTAGGCTAGTGATTATATCCACCTACAGGCTAATGATAAGCATATTACTGCTATTGGTTCATGTGGGGATTTATATAAGGATTTTGTGGTCTATAATATTGTTGGCTAGGGGGTGGGTAAGGATTAGCCATATGTTGAGATGTATTATGTATGGGAGGTGGTCTAGGATTTTGGGGAATGGTATTTTGATGACTTCTAGATGCTTGTGAATTTGAAACACCTCCTGTATTTTGGTGTATATTCTGATGTGGATTCCTCGAAGTGTTTCCCCTATGTGGAAGTACATATTTTGGGGGGTTTGTTTTAGCCCTACTTTTTATCTGTTGAATCTCTTGTTGCAACAACCTCTTAGTTTCCTCTATTTTGATCATTTCAAGTTCTTCCTGGAGCCTAAGCAGATCCTATTGTGCTTGACTCACACCTCCTGGGTTCTTTGGACTTTTATTTATTTCTTGAATTGAGAGTCCATGTTTTATCCCTTCTCCCTGATGTAGTGATATTTTAAAATCATATTTAGCTTGCCTTTGATCAATTTCCCTCATGGCCTGTGCTTCATACTCAAGCTATTCTTGAGAATCTGGTCTGTATTTCGCTAATATATCATCAATTACTCCATTGAGATTTTCATTTGATTCATGCAGAGGTGTAAACTTATTATGAATTGCAATAGTTTGCTCAACATTATCTTCTTGAGCCTCATGGTTATTATTCTAGTGAGAATAGTTTGATGTTCCATTTCTCTTGGAGCTATTTATAATTGGTGGAGATGATTGCAATTTCTTGCCTTCCATTTTAGATCTCCTACCATCCATTTGGTATCAAAATTCTATTATAACAGTTTCTAGAGTCGCCACCTATTTTGTAAATAGGAAAATTTTATCTTTTCTGGATTCTTCTTGCCAGTAGGGTTACCAATTTAAAATTTCTGAAATGACTCTATAAAAGGAATGGTTTGTTACTAAGGTATTTTATTTATATCCCAAGTAGAGTCACCAATTTGTTAGGTCTCAAAAATGCAGGTTGCTAATCCTAAGAGAATGCTAGGCTCTATGCTTAGATTCACAACATTTTTGAACTAACGCGATGGAATCAACCTTTAGGGTTTGATGATTCCTTGCACTTTAGGTCCTATTACACCTAGGTGGGTGAACCTTGGGAATTAAAGCAGACTAAATGTAAATGTATTGACTAATTAAATGGATCTACCTATAGTGGCAAATGGTGTAGGATAGATGAAAGCTTGCTAATGAATTCTATATCTAATATCTGATGAATGGTTGGTAGAAATTGTATAAGCAATACCAAGGTGAATTCTATAACTGTGCTTAACTAATAAAAGGGTTTTAAGAGATGAATTGAAATGAGACGAGTGCCTTGTTGGGTAAATAGAGTCAAATGGAAGACTAAGACTAGTGGCTTATAGTTGGTAGTAATTCTAACTGTTTGGCACAATATTTTAGTTTATATCTTGTATAAACATGCAAGGAAATGACTGACAAACTCTTCTTCACAATCCAACTAATAAAATTAGATCTCTTGTAATTCACCAGAAGGTAATTTAATCCTTTCTTGAAGGAACCAATTTAATGAAATATGCAAGAATGATAGATAATATTAACTTGGAGACAGAATGACAATCCTAATTATATGGTTCTTCTTAGTAATCCAAACTAACACTTCCAGGTTACTGTGATTGATCAGAAGGACTTTTAATTCCTCTAATGGAAACCAATTAATTCAATCACACAGATACAGCAAATGTGCATTGACAAATTAACTATATACTTGATATATTAATTTGAATAACAAGGAAATACTGAAATGGAGACAACCACACAATTGAATAATCTTAACAAACAATTGATGCTAGAATAGAACCACTAAATTAGAGAACTTCAATTTACTTCTTTAATAATAAACTTGCAACATGGTCTTTGAGAAACATTGTAAACTATATGTATTATATTCTACTGTTGATGATTCTGTGGACGATCCTTTTCTTTTCTGCCTTGGTTTCCTTATATATGTGTGAAGGAGACAAACTTTAGGCCTTAAACAGTGTGTCCATTCATAATTACACCCTTTCAAGTAACTAATGCATAATAATTAAGAAACAAGCAATAGACAAAGGCAAATGCAATGCTCATGTTCTGAGCTCTGTTAATCTTCGTAGAGGGGCCCGTGACTGCTAGCCTGGCAAGATCTTTCCTCCAATATTGCAATAACTAATAAAATGTGCTTTTCCTATTCTCATTGCTAAAAGCAATACATCGATCTATATATTGCAAAATGTCAAGAAAATTTCATTCTTGCTTTCCCTGACCCTCTTCATATTGTTCTGGCAAAGAACAAATTCATCTCAGAGATACGATAATTATATATGTATCAAAAATTCCTTCGTATCAACTTTTGTATATACATTCGGGACATACATACAAATGGGGACTCCATCGGTCTATAAAACAAACTGGAATTAATTACATATCCGGTCATGTATACTCTTGCCTTGTATATCAAATTCATGCCTCTTAATATACAGCCCCAGATCTCACATAAAGTTCTCATAATTTAAACTTTCTAATTGGGTCCGGACTTGTATGTATTCGTTTGTATCACCTTTTGTATATTGTATCCATACACTTTCTTATAGAAGCGCGGATTATATTGTGTTTATGAAACAAATTGAAATTATCTTCGGGTCCACCTTTGTATGCATTTATGTTTGTTTTACTCTTTGCATATTGTATACATATATCCCACAGCTACATTTTCCTTTTTGTATATTGTATACATACATACAAATGTACAAACTTGAACCTCACCTGAAGTTCATAAAGCTTTAACTTTCCAATCAAGTCCGGTTTTGTATATCAGATACATGTAATTATGTGTACACCGATACATACACATAATTTTTTGCTTCCGTGTTCTAAGCTCCATTGAATTATTGTTTCAGGTCCATGCTTGTATATTTAGGATTTGTATATTGAATACATGCATCGCGATATACAATCACAGGGTTCAAACATCATGAAGTATACCTATGAAAATCATTGGTTCTGAATTGGTATTCGTGTGTTTAATATATCTGTATGTCTTATACAAATGCATTTGTATATCCGTTTGTGGTGGGGCCCAGACATGCATTTGCCTGTTTTGTATTTCGAATGCTTTATGTATTTGTGTCTTCTTTCTTCTGTATCTTATATACATACATTTGATATACAACCACGGACATCAAGTAAAGTTCTTCAAATTTAATTTTCCAATCTAGTCCTAACTTGCATATGTATATTACATACATTCATTCATGTATATAAGATACAAATATAACTATTCACTTTTCACCTTCTATATTCAATTGAATCTTCTTTTTGGGTTCGCTCATGAGTATGCAATGTATACAAGTGGTAGATTCGTGGAATTATACACCAGTTTTGAATTCCTTTTGACATCTGCCAATGTATATTGGATTTGTATATGATATATATGTGTTGCGATATACATATACAAACATGGATTTCAACCATTATAAAACACATCATCAAAAGGTTCTCAGGTTTGTATCTTCATGTATTTGTATTTGTGTGTTTTATGCTTTTGTATACTCTGTGCTTGTATGTTTTATGCATTTGTATCTTCTCACTATATGTATCTTGCATACATACAAATAAATATACAAAACCTTCGACCGTTCACCTTTGTATCTAGTATACATGAATTATGATCAACATGCACTTTATTTTTAAGGATCTTGATTCCTCTATTTTCCACTTCAGATCTCTGCTTGTAGGCTTTTCTCAAACAATTCTATCAAGTTTAATTGTAATGATTTTGAATGTTATCTTAGAGGATTTCTTCACCGTTTGCAATTAATTGTTCGAGCAATTCAATTTTCTTGATCATTGTGAAATGTCACATCGTCATAACTCCTTTCATCGGCATGATTTTCTCCATCGGTGATTCTTGAAATCTTCTCGCCGATCCTTATTCTCATGCCGATAGCTATTTTAGGTAGTTTCTCATGGATCGATATGACAATAATGAGGTCTTGTCGATATTAGGAAATTTGAACCTTCTTATTGTTATGATTTTGGGCCTAATATTTTATGATTTGGTTGGATACAGATGAGTAAGAATACAAGAAAATTTTAAATTTTCCTATCCCAACAGCATGCTCAATTTTCTATTTTTCAAGATGTGTCCACTTTGAAAATTAGTAAAAAGTCAATTATTCATGAAAAAATTATTAGAAAAATCAGGGATAAAGTAAATGGTGTTAGCTAACTTCTCATTGAAGGGATTTTTGAAATACTAAAAAAAAGTTAACATTTTAGTGGGAGCACACTAGACGCTATGTTATATTTTTTTGAGAAAACCAGGACTAATTTGTGTGCTCCCCCTTTTTGAACCCCTTAATCTCAACCATTTTTTTTTTAAAATAGTAGTCCAGAAACTAGATTCGGAGCACTACGACTCTTGTTTTTGTTGTATCTTCAAATTTTGAGTGTAACTGTCTTCAATGGGTCATCCCACAATAATGGGTTACATTTTTTGGCCAAACTTGACATTGAAATCAATATTTTGAACTAAATCTTCACTCTCTAACACCTATAGCTGCTAAACCATTAGGAATTTGAAGATGATGCAAACTAGTGATTTGTGAGATTTTGTCTATAGATTCTAAATATATATATATTTTTAAAATTTGTCCAGTTGAATTGTAAATTTTTTTGCATCTCCTTTGATAACTAGTTTTTTATAGTAAACAACATTTTTTAAAAGTGATGTGTATTCTGTTGCACATAACTTTTTTTTACAAAGGATAAAATTCTGATTCTTTTGAATTTAGATTGGTAACACCGATATCTAGAGGATGCATTTGGTTTCATAATGTTTTGTGGAATATATATTTTTTAATTAAGTTTTGAAGTCAAATGAATTATAATTCAGACATAGGCGTATTCTATCCAACATAACTTTTTTCCTATGTATTAGAATTCAATTTTTTTTTGTTGGAATAAGGACATCAATACCTAGAGGACATGTATTTTTAGAATTTTTTTTTCTCTATTTTCCTATTTTTTTGTATGTGTGAAACAAAGACCTTGATGTTCATTGAAAAACCTACATTCAGAAGAAATAAAAAATAAATATAATAATCAAATTATATATATTAAAAATTATACTTTTTGGGAAGCTTATAATAAGGACTACATACTTACAAAACATAAATTTTAAATGAATTTATTTGATCCCCCAAAAGGTAAATCAAAAGTGGTTTTTTATCAGCATTTTGATAGGTGTAGAGGAGACTCTATTATAGGTATGGTTTAAAACTAGAGGGGTTCTATCCAAGGGGGTTTGAATCTAAGGGGGTTTGATCAAACAATCTTCAATTAAAATCCTTTAAATGGAACCTTTCAAGGCTTAAATCATTATATTTTCTAAAAATATGTGATTTCAACAAAAATTAGGATGTCCCAGAAAGTGTAACCCATTATTGTGGCAGCACCCCAATTTCTCATCCAACATCAATGTTTCCTGATTTCATAAAAAAGTGGCATCTTTAGACCCCCTTTTGATCCCTCATCTTTGTGCACTTACCCTTAGGAAGAGGGACTAAATTCCAAGTGTGGTTCCTCTCCAAGCATCTGAACTCTTCTTGCATAGCAGCATCCCATTCAGGGACACCAGAAGCTTCCCTGAAGGATTGTGGATGAGAAGTTGAACCAAAGAAGAGATGAGGAGCTTGCTTGAATTGTGACCTTGTTCTTCTCGTATCTAAAGGATCACCAACCCAATCACCTGCTGACTCTAAATTTTGAAGAGCCCAAAGAGGCCCAATAGTTAGAGAACCTGGAGGAGAATCATCATCCTCTGAATGATGAATTGAAGAGGAGGAAGAAAAGAACTCAGTATCATCTTCACCATTTGAAGTGGAGAAAGAAGACTCCTCATGTGGTGCAGGAGGATTAAGATCCTCATAAAAACTATCATCATGTCATCGTGTCTCCAAAGTCATAGAAGAAGGAGAAGTGTTGGAAGATATGGAAAGATCCTCCTCAAACTGAACACTCCTCTCAATGAACAATTTATGTGTGGCAAGGTGGAGTAGGCTGTAACCTTTGACACCATCTGGATACCCAACAAACATGTAAGGCCCACTCTATGGATCCATAGCCTTGTGTTTCTCTGTTGGAATGTGGACCCATGCAGGAGACCCAAACACTTGAAAGTGCTTAACCGTGGGTTTCCAACTGGTCCAAGATTTAAAAGGAAATACCCCCTTCACAACTCAGTGAGGAACCCGGTTCTGGATATAACACACAGTTGATGGCCTTTGCCCAATACTAAGGTGCCAATAATTTGGAGTGAATCAAGCAATTTGCCATTTCCTTCAATGACCGATTCTTTTGTTCTACAACTCTGTTTTGTTGTGGACTATAGGGAACTGTGTGCTGAAGATCAATGCCCTCTGAGGTACAAAATTGCTCAAACATCTAGTTGACATATTCCCTGCTATTATTGATGTGTAGAATCTTAACAACCTTCCTAGATTGTTTCTTTGCAAAAGCTTTGATGTCGTGAAAAGACAAAAAGACTTTAGACTTTTGTTTGAGAAAGTATACAAAGGTGTATCAGGAAAGATCATCAATGAAGGTCAATATATATCTAGCTTTGTTGAATGAAGGATGCTGAAATGGACCAGCCAAATCACTGTGTACTAACTCCAAGAGCTGTGTGGCTCTCTATGCTTTGCCTTTATCAAAATTTTCTTCAGTATGCTTACCAAGAACGCATCCTTGGAAAACTCCATCAGTAAACTAAATAGAAGGCAAACCTGAAACCATGTCCTATTGATTGACCTACTACAAGTAACGATAGTTCAAGTGGCCAAACCATTGATGCCACAAACTGCTCTCCTCATCTAAGTGAGTGAGCAATTCAAGTGAAGGAGAATCGGGAACAATGTGAGAAAAGTGATACAGTCTAGATTGATGATCAACCTTCCCCACAACAATTGTAGACCCATTGTGCATCTCACTGATTACCATTGTGTCTGGAGTGAACTCAACCCGCTTGCCTGAGTTAGTGTGAGTGATCTAATAAATAGATAGGAGATTAGTTGACAATGAGGGCACACAAAGAAAGTCATGAAATGTGCCATCCCCCACATCAACAAATCCTCTCCCTTGTACCTCTGTAGGAGCATCATCACCCAATAGAATAGATGGCAAAGAACATGACTCCAAGGAGGCAAAACTACCTCGTGATGAAGCCATGTGGTGCAAAGCACCCAAGTCAATGATCCAGGAATTTGGTTGTGAAGCAACAACAACTAGGGCCTTGTTTCCTTTCACCTTACTTTTATCTGTGTCCTTTGAAGATTCTTGAGATGAACACTATTTGACATAATTAGACATATTGATATTATTCTTTTCTAGAAGATGAGTTAGGTGATCAATCTGCTTATTTAGACACTTATGCTCATCATGACCAAGTTTCTTACAATAGGAACATTGAGTTTTCTCCTTCTTGGGCTTGTCATCTTTTGAAGAAGAGGCATTATTATGTGTCTGAAGTAGCTTGTTTCTATTATTGTTTCTTATCTTGCTTACCAGACCCTTCTTGATCTTTAGTGCCCTGGTTTGCAGCCAAGGCATGAGATTTATAGGGCTTAATTGTGCCCATTTGAACCAATTTGTCTTGCTCTTTAGTGAGTTCATTTGCAAATTCATCTAAAGAAGGCATGTTATATGTGGTTCCTAAGACACTTTTAGTGGCATAGAATGTAGAAACAAAAACAGAGTAGTTGGAACCAAGTTTCAAAAGAATGCTAAGAATTAATTGACTATCTTTCTTCTCTATCCCACATTGCTTTAACCACAATCTTAAAGTTTGGTGAATAAATCCTAAATTGTATCAAAATTACAAGGATATAACCCTATTAGCTCATTCTCCAGTAGATGTCCTCTTATTTCATCTTGTGTACCAAAGAGATTTTTCAAGGTGGTCCATACATCATTTGGTGTTGTTCAAGATGTTGGGAATTAAGGTGTCTCAACCTTGGTAATTCCTTGTATTTATTATTTGTAATGTATTTATTTTATTAGCCTATGATGTAATTAAGTTGCACATCATATTTTTTCATTTAGTGTGAAGTGGCACAATGAGTTGTCAGTCCACTTGTAAGGTGACTAGGATGGTCAACCCACTCCATGTGGATATAGGCATCCCATATTGTGGTAGAGGATTTCTGCCATGTGTCGGCATCTTGAGCAGTGTGTAAGGAATCATGATGAGTAACGGTCATGACAGATTCTATGACGCATAAGAGTCATAAATAGAAGATCCTATGACAGGTGAGGACATGTGTCGAAGAGCATCTTTGAGGAAGGCATCTTTGGGCACCCAAGGAAGGTTATGACATGTTGTAAGAGGAATGCACTATTTTTAGTTAGTGTATGATAGATTCTCTTATAGCTGTAAGTGCTCTCAGGTATGACAAATTCTATGACAACCGTAAGGTGCGTAAGAGCATCTGTCATAGCCTATCTTGGGACAAGGCACCCACATTGGGATGGGGTGATATGACAAGTGTAAAATCCATGTTGTGATGATGGACAAGTGTCCTTAGGCGTGGGTTTTGGGCCATGAGGCCAAGATGGATGCCCATCTCAAGAAGGTTCCATTTTTGCCTTGTAAACTCTATTTAAATAGGTGCTTGGATGGAAGATGCATACTGTTATGCTGCCAGAATATCTCTAGATACGAGTGTCGAAGACTCCTGAGAAGAATTGCATTGCAAATGTGTTGTAAACATTCTTTGTTTTGATAATACATTGTGCAAGTTTTGGAGTGTGGAGTTTTTCACCTGAAAGGGTTGTTAGTGTAAGTTTTTATTTCCTAGATGGGTTATTTATTTTTCCTATATTCCTAGGTTTTTCCTACACTTCTATTAATCTCGCTTAGGTTAATAAAGCATGTCTTATTAGGTGAGTGGTTGCGAGGTGTCACCTTCCTACATGTGAGCATCCATTAGCTATCTTTGGAAGATACTTTACTATCTTTAGTCTGATAGATGGTTGCTCCTCATTGGTCGGTGTTGCCACCTCCTCTCTCTCCTTGGTCTATATAAGCATGCTACCTGGCTTGTATTTTGCATCCTCTTAATGCTATTTTGCTTCTAGCATTTACATTACTCTTTTAGAGACTAACTCTGTGTTGCTATGTTGATTTCGTATCATTTGCATTCATAGTTTTAATATCTATTCTTTGCACTAGTTTTCTGGGTTATTAATCTTTTCAGATTCTAACATGGTATCAGAGCTATTCTATGTACAAGAGTAGATTTTAGTTTCCATATTTGAGAGATTCAGGGGGGCTAATAAAGCTTATTATAGTTTTTTGAAGAACCCAGTATGCTCTTCTCTTGCATCTTCGGATGATCTTGAGAATTAGAAAAGTTTGATGGAAATTTTTTTTAATCTCTGGGGTTGCATATGTGTTTATGAAATCTGGGTGATTACAGTATTTCTGGTTATATTGGCAGCATTTCTAGTTGTTCCAACGTGTCCAGGAGGCTTGAGAAAGTCAGATTTGGCTTTCGTTTCACCGAAATCGGAGATCGTCATACACAGTTGCGGAACCGAGGTTTCGAGCTCAAATCTGACAACCAGCTTGCATATTTGGTATTTTGAATCAATATTGCAGGTTCCAGCATCTGATTCAACATTTGCATATTGTTTTTTGGTTGTTGGGGTCATTTTTTGTAGCTAAAGGCATTCCATTTACACTGGAGCAACATCTTCTGTGCATTTGCAAGAAAAACACCTTCTGGGTTTTGTTCAGGGCACAGAAAAACTATCTGGGTATCTTTCTGTTTTTGCATGCAGTCTATATATTTTATAGAAACATGCTCAGAAAGCTACAACAGGACCGCTCTCCGTTGGTAGTTGCAGTTTTGAAGACAGTTTTCAAATGCTCCGTTCTTACTCATACGGACTCCTTTTCCCACAAATTGTTTTTTGATTTTGGCTATTTTTTTGTGTTCTATGCACTAGTGTAGTTATTTTTTGATTTTGATGCCAAGATTTTTCATAAATTGCAGATTCTCAGTCGTGGCATTACACGGTTCTCGTTTTGGGAACTTCGGAGGATCATAACTTTCACATACGACCTCGTATCGAGGTGATTCTTTTTTTGAAAGTGCATGAGTTTTTGAGTAGATCATAGTGGTGCTGTTTATTTCTCTAGATATTATGCCAAAGTTGTATTTTCAGCATATGCTTTTCATGAGGGTTTTGTAATGCATTGAAATTAAGACCACTTAGTATTTATTGCTAGTGGTAGTTGTAAACGCATTAATAGAAAGTGCCAAATCATATTTTTTTGGGGGGGTTCTTTGATTGAGTGAAAAGGGGGGGTTGTCTTGGTTGGGTTCTCTTCTTTTCGACACTTCTTCTCTGCATTTCTTCATCATGGATCAAAAAAATCTGCCTATCTGAACTCCATACAATTATTTTGAGTGGAAATCACACATGACAATTCATTTAAGGAAAGCTGGATTAAATAGGATAACTATGGGACTTGAAACTGAACCTGCTAAAGATGAAGATAAGCCTAAGTGGTTTAACAAATGTGATGAGGCATATGGAACATTGTGTTTGTTTATTTCTCCTAATTTTCTCTTTCACATTGAGTCTTTGAATACACCAAATGAAATCTGGACAAAGATAGAAACACTATTTGGCACACAAGATTCAATGAGGGGTCATATGTTGGAAAATGAACTAATTAGTTTAAGCCCAGGCAATTTCAACACAATCCAGGATTTCTTCACCAAATTGAAATCACTAAGGCTGCAGTTAAAACAATGTGGAATTGAAAAGAAAGATGAACAACTGATTCTTAGTATTCTCTCTAAGCTAAGTTCAGAATATTCTGTGTTTGTTTCTACTTTCTATGCTACTAAGGGTGCACTTGGTACTCAATTCACCATGCCATCTTTAGATGATTTTGCTATCAATTTCACTCGGGAATAGGACAAGTTAATTCAGATGGGCACTCTTAAGTCCTCTAAGTCACATGCCTTGGCTGCCAACCAAGGCACAAAAGAACAAAAAGGACAAAGTAGTAACAACAATAGTAAGGATAAGAAACAAAAGAATAGCAAGGAGAAGAAGGATCAGATAACAGTTGCTTCAAAAGTAACTAATGAGACCTAATATTCCAAGGGCAACAAGCCTAAGAAAGAGAGGGTCCAATGTGCCTATTGTAAAAGACCCGGTTATGATGAACATAAATGTCTGAAGAAACAAATTGATCACTTGACACACATTCTTGAGAAGAATAATATCAGTGTTCCTGAGTCTATCAAACAGAGTTCTAATGAGGGGTCTAATAAGGCAAAAGAAAACAGCAAGGGAAAAGGAAAGAGCAAGGCCCTTGTTGTAGTTGCTTCTTCACCATCCACTTGGGTTCTTGATTCGGGTGCTTCGCACCACATGGCTTCATCTAAGGAAGAACTTGCATCCTTGGAGCCGTGTACTATGCCTTCTATTTTGATGGGTGATAACACTCCTATTGAGGTGTGTGGGAGAGGGTCTGTTGATGTGGGGGATGGCACATTCCATGATATTCTTTGTGTGTCCTCATTATCAACTAATCTCCTATCGGTATACCAGATCACTCACACAGGTTCAGGCAAGCGGGTTGAGTTCACTCCTGATTTAGTGGAGATTCATGAGTTGCACAGTGGTTCTACAGTTGCAGTTGGGAGAGCAGATCATCAGTCACGACTCTATCTATTTTCTCACTTTGTTCCTGATCCTCCTTCGACTGTTTTGCTCACTCATTCTAATGATGTGAGTAGATTATGGCATGAGTGGTTTGTCCATCTTAACTTCCACTACTTGTAGCAGCTCAACCAGTAGAGCATGGTCACAGGGTTGCCTTCAGTTCAGTTTTCAGGTGGTGTTTTCCAAGGTTGCATTCTTGGTAAGCATCCTAAGGAAAATTTTGACAAAGGTAAGGCATGGATAGCTTCACAGATACTGGAGTTAGTTCACAGTGATTTGGCTGGTCCATTTCAACATCCTTCTTTCAGCAGGGCTAGATATGTCCTCACATTCATTGATGACTTTTCTCGAAATACTTGGGTGTACTTTCTCAAATAGAAGTCAGAGGTATTTGATCATTTTCAGGACTTCAAGACTTTTGTAGAGAAGCAATCCAGGAAAGCCATCAAAGTTTTGCACACTGACAATGGTGGTGAGTATGTCAACCATCGGTTTGAGAGGTTTTGCACTTCAGAGGGGATTGATTTGCAGCATTCAGTTCCATACAATCCTCAGCAGAACGGTGTTGTAGAATGGAAGAATAGGTCCTTGAAGGAAATGGCGAACTGCATGATTCACTCTAGATCTCTTGCACCACAGTATTGGGCAGAGGCCATTAACTGTGCTTGTTATATCCAGAACCGTGTTCCTCACTGAGCCTTGAAGGGAGTCACTCCTTTTGAAGCTTGGAGCGGTCAGAAACCATCAGTTAAGCACTTTCAAGTTTTTGGTTCTTCTGCATGGGCCCACATTCCTACAGAGAAATGCAAGGCCTTGGATCCGCAGAGCAGACCTTGCATATTTGTAGGTTATCTTGATGGTGTGAAGGGTTATTAGTTGCTCCACCCTACTACACATGAGTTGTTCATTGAGAGGAGTGTTCAGTTTGAGGAGGGCTCTTTGAGCTCACTTTCTATCACTTCTCCAACTCCTACTTTGACATTGGAGTCACTTGGGATACATGACAGATCTTCTGATGAGTCAGATTCACCTGAGCAGTCTTCTACCTCCACTTCTGATGCAGAGAGCGATTCAGAGGACTCACCTCCTTCCTCTCCTAGTCATCATTCAGAGGTTGATGATTCTCCTCTAGATTCTCCATCTTTCGGTCCACTTTGGGCTAGACAGACCTTGCAGTCTGCAGGTGATTGGGTTGGGGATCCATTAGACACCAGGTGAACTCGTTCACAGTTCCAAGATGCTCCACATGTCTTCATTGCTACTACCTCAGATCCACAATCTTTTCATGAGGCTTCTGGTATTCCTAAGTGGGATACAGCTATGCAGGAGGAGTATAGTTCCTTGATGAGGAACCACACTTGGGATCTTGTCCCTCTTCTTAAGGGAAGAAAACTTGTTCGATGTAAGTGGATCTATTGGACAAAATTTGTAGCAAATGGGTCGGTTGACAAGCATAAGGCTCGCTTGGTTGCTAAAGGATTCTCCCAGGTTCCTGGGATTGATTACTCTAAGACTTTTGCGCCAGTTGCCCGAATGAATTCCATCCGACTTGTTCTTGCCATTGCTGCAGCTAATCATTGGGAAGTACACCAGATGGATGTGAAGAGTGCTTTTCTTCACGTAAACCTTCAAGAGGAGATCTACATGGAGCAGCCACAGGGGTTCCTTCAGGATTCTTCACTTGTGTGCCATTTTTGGAAGTCTCTCTATGGCCTCAAACAGGCTCCTCGGGCCTGGTATGCCAAGATGGATTCCTTCCTTCTATCAGTTAGGTTTGCTCGGTGCCATTCTGATCCCAATGTCTACATTCTATAGCAGGATGATTCACTCCTATTTCTGGTTCTATATGTTGATGACTTGCTGATCATAGGGAGTTCTTCATCCACCATTGGGGCTGTCAAAACTGCCCTTCATGACAGGTTTTTGATGACTAACTTGGGCTTGTTGCATTACTTTCTCAGGATTGAGATCTACCAGTCTTCTTCCGGGATCACCATCACACAGTCCAAGTATGCTCTAGATTTTCTCTCGAGGTTTCATATGGCTGATTGTAAGCCTGCTCCGACTCCCTTTCTTTCTGGAGTCAAACTTGAGGCTCAGTGTTCTTCTCCACTTGTTGATGGCACTTTGTACTGATAGCTTGTTGGGAGTCTCATTTATTTGACTCGTACGAGACCCGACATTTCATATGCTATAGGCATGGTCTCTCGATTCATGCAGGAGCCTCATGAGCTGCACTGGAAAGTAGCCAAGCGGATCCTTCACTACATTCAGGGTACTCACAGTTTTGGGATTCACTATGCAGCGGGCATTGAGCTTGACTTAGTGGGCTACACAGATTCAGATTGGGCAGGTAATTCTCAGGATCGCAAGTCTACTTCAGGTTACAGCTTCTCACTTGGTTCAAGTCCTGTTTGTTGGTCTTGCAAGAAGCAATCTGCTATTGCTCTATCTTCTACTGAGGCTGAGTATCGGGGGGCTGTGAATGCCTCTATTGAGGCCATTTGGCTTCAGAATCTTCTCATTGAGTTTGGCATCCAGATCAGACAACCATCATTCATATTTTGTGACAACCAGAGTGCCATTTAGATCTCACAGAATCCGGTCCATCATCAGCGGACCAAACACATAGAGGTTCACATGCACTACATCCGGGAGCTCATCCATGGCCACGTCATCAACCTTCACTACTGTCTGACTTCTGAGCAAGTTGCTGATATCTTCACCAAACCCTTCACTGAGAGCAAGTTCCTTCATTTGTGAGCTTTGCTGGGGGTGCGGGATGCTTCATCTTCTGGGGGGGCTTCTTCCTCTCACTCGGAGTCCTGACTCTCTCTACTTTTGGGGGGGTCTCTTTTCTCTCTCTTTGGGGGGGGAATTTTATGTACATGGGTACCTCATCAGGCTTGATTTGCTGGGACCCATTTCTACATCCACCTAAGCTTCGCTTATGGGGGGTGTTAGTGTAGGTTTTTATTTCCTAGATGGGTTATTTATTTTTCCTATATTCCTAGGTTTTTCCTACACTTCTATTAATCTCGCTTAGGTTAATAAAGCATGTCTTATTAGGTGAGTGGTTGCGAGGTGTCACCTTCCTACATGTGAGCATCCATTAGCTATCTTGGGAAGATACTTTGCTATCTTTAGTCCGATAGATGGTTGCTCCTCATTGGTCGGTGTTGCCACCTCCTCTCTCTCCTTGGTCTATATAAGCATGCTACCTGGCTTTTATTTTGCATCTTTTGCTTTTTGCATCCTCTTAATGCTATTTTGCTTCTAGCATTTGCATTACTCTTTTGGAGACTAACTCCATGTTGCTATTTTGATTTCGTATCATTTGCATTCATAGTTTTAATATCTATTCTTTGCACTAGTTTTCTAGGTTATTAATCTTTTCAGATTCTAACAAGGGTTTTCCCCACATATATATATCTTTTGTCTACATTCTCTGTGTGTGTATTGTTACAATATCTCTGTTGTTGTGTTAGCATCACTGTAATTGAAAGGTTGTAAGGAATTTGCATACATCTCTCCTCATTAGATTAGTGTAGAAAGTGATTTCCACACACCTTGCTTCCTTTCAGTTGGTATCAGAGATTGATCACCTTTGGTCCTAGTTGTTGGGTAGGGGTTTTTTGAGCTGATCTTAGATTTAGTGGGAGTCTATGTAGAGTTTTCTAAAGTCTTGTTGCAGGAAGGAGATGTCATGCACATCTAAAAGAGTAGAGGTGGAGAAGTTTAACGACGCCAATTTTGAGTTGTGAAAACTTAAGATGGAAGACATGCTTGTTGATCGAGACCTATGGGAAGCAATTTCTAGTGTAAAACCAATGGTAATGTCGCAAGATGATTGGGATCTCAAGGATTGGAAAGCTAAGGGTCTTGTGAGACCCTATTTAGCTGACTCTGTCTTGTTAAATGTCCATGAGGAGAAGACCACGAAGGAGCTGTGGAAGAAACTTGGTGATGTTTATTAGGCCAAATCCCTGGTAAACATGTTATTCCTACGGAAGAAGCTATATTCTCTAAGGATGGAAGATGGAGGATCCATTGCAGACCATTTGAATGTTTTTAACATGCTAGTTGCACAGTTAACATTCATTGATGTTTTTGGGTCTCAAAAATGTAGGTTTTAAGCCCTAAGAGGATGTCAAGCTCTATGATCAGACTTGCAATGTTTTTGAACCAACTAATAGAGTTAACCTAAATGGTTGATGACTCCCTACACTTTACGCTCTGCTAAACCTAGGTGGGTGAACCTTGAAAGCTGAAGCAGATAAAAGGGATGTATGACTAAAATGAATTTAGGGATCTACCCATAATGGCATAAAGTGTGGAATAGATGAAACCTTGCAAGCTACTTCTACTCCTAATACTAAGATCTGAGATATAATTGTTTGAAATAAGATTTTATGGAATCCTAGAGTGGAATTCGTATGACCAGTGCTTATTTCTATTGGGCTAATGGACTCAAGGTGTATATGATATATGATTTACTTACTGGTTACAATTCTAATTGTTTGGCACTTGTGTTTGTTTATAGCTTGTATAAACGCGCAAGAATGTGATTGACAAACTCTACTTATTGATCCACTCGATCCTTCCAGGTTACTGTGACTTATTGAAAGGATTTTAATCCTTCCTTGAAGGAACCAATCAATAGAATCACACAATGATAGCAAATGTGTATTGACAAATGGAGTAGATGCTCAATTCGAAAAACAAGACAATATCGAGTTGGAGACAATATGGCAATCTTGTCAATTATAGGGCTCTTCTTACTAATCCAAATGTTACTTCCAAGGCACTGTAATCAATCAAAAGGAATTTAATTCTTTAATGAAAACCAATTAATTCAATTACACGAAAATAACAAGTGTGTCTCGATGAAACTGAAATATCAACTTGGAAACTCAGGTTCAAATAGCAGAGAAATAATAATGTAGAGACAACCAAATAATTGTTTGGCTCAAAAAACAATAGACACCAATATTAAATCATAAATTTATGCATTCTTCTCCATTATACAATTTCAAATGATTTTACAATATACAACATAATGTTTTATTTCGGCAACTGATCAACCCCTCCACTCATCTAACTCCTACTTCTAATCATGATGTTTTTTCTCTAATCTACTGATGGTCTTTCTTGTTCATCTTATCATACATATATACCTTGCATTTCTAGGGTTGTAACCCTTCATATAGCGGCTTTGATGTATCTCTTCATTTAATTATCTTTCATAATTAATTTAATCTTCTTCGTGAAACATAAAATATTTCTAAATTCCATATTCCATTTCTCATTTCACGTTTATTTGGAGAAAATATTTATTTGGGTGAAAATTATTATCCCTTTAAAATCTTCAGTGAAAGTGTTTTACCAGACTTCATAAAAATAATTACCTTCTTGATCCAATCCTTCCAGAAAGCCTTCCCTTTTCTAAAAATATTCTTCAATAGTTCTTTTATTTCAGAACCCTTTTAATGGAAATGTAAAATTCACATTTTACCTTATAATCACACTTGATTAATTTATTTGCTCCCTTCATATTATTAGATAGATGGACCTTTTTATTCTAATAATTTCTTCAAACAAATGTTTTAATTCTTCTCCTGGAAATATTTTACTTCTCAAAAATATGTGATTATTTAATCATGAAACTTTTAAATTCACCTAACACCTTTTAATATGGTAAATTTACTATACTTATCTTTTCCAACTATTTCCAAACTTCCCTTGATGCCGAATTCTTGTCTTTGGTTGTTTGTAAAGACCTCTGCAATCTCAACTAACATTATTTTTATCCACTCATCCTTGCTTTTCAATTGTTTCTCATTTTTGAGAAATATAGGTACACCCATTTTTGAAGCATCTATACATTCTTTTGCATCTTCTTGAAGTCCCTCAAGATATTTCTTATGTTTTCGAGGAGGTACTACAAAGTTCACCCGATGCGGGAATAATCATTTGTATTGCCATCGGCTTGACATGAACCATCGATGTGAGATTATCATATGGTTCCGATGCCTTTTGGTCTTCTCGACATGTTTCATTCACTACTTGATGCATCGGTATGAGTGTCACCGAAGGCTCTTTGGCTTTCATGATCGGTGTAACTCACATAGTCAGTAGGACCCAAAGCTTCTGCTCTGATCATACAAGTCTTCTTGACATGTCTCCCTTGTCATTCAATTGGGTGGGATAAATTGGTGTGACCCTCACTGAATAACTTCATGGTGCTTTATTATCGGGTGAATTATGTAATCGGAAGGGCTTAATAAATCCACTCTGATCATTCATATCTTGCCGATTAGGGTTTTCTACTGAATTTTTCAACTTTGTATATTCTGGCGAGAATGTAGGGTGCTTTGTAATATATTTTATACATCTGTTAAAATTCTCTTTTTGTTGCGCTTAGGTGGATGTTCATTTCCTGTGCCATAGTCCCCATCTTTGCTTTGTACATAGCCTGCAATCTTCACATTTTGTCAACAGGGTTTGCGGCTTGCAAATGCTACCATATTTTACATATATTTTGCCAGGGTATTTTCAGCATGTCTACCATGGAATTGACTTAAAAACCTCTTAATCAATTTTGAAAGGTATCTTTCTACACTAGGAGAAAGAAGGCACTACCGGATATCATTCAAATGAAACCATTTTGTGTATTATCCTGCGCTAAATTGTATTCACCGAGACCAATCTGAACAATCTCATTCCTATGTGATATATTTTTACTACATGAAGAGTATCCCTCTTCAATGCAACATTTTTCATTATTCTTCTTACTGTCATGCATTGTGAATTGACCTTCTGGCTGATCTGAAAAATGGGAGTGCTCATTGTTCTCTTCATCATCATCACAATAATCAACTGTGCTCATTTCATCATAGGGCTTCCCTTCATTTATAGATTCATTATCAGCATTATCAGTATATTCATTTTCCTGACTGTCTTAAAGCATTTCATCCTTTTCATAGAACGGGTTTGTATACACACGAAATTCGTGTTCCGGCACATTTTGGCAAAATGTCATCTAATCTTCTTTTACTTCTTCATCATACAATGGGTTTGAAGAAATCTGAAAATCATTTTTAGATATTTGCATTTCCTCCTCATCATGAGTTTGCCCTATTTGTTGAAAATAATTATCCTCTTCCTTTCCAAACTGTTGATTCATACACTATGGTGGGTGGGCTGGGATAAATGGAACATCCATATTTTGAGGGCTACTCTCATTTTTTGGAATATGATGGGGCTCCAAGTCTTGTGCAAGATGCTCATGATTGTCATCAAAATCTAGATTTTCAATGGACTCTTCATAACATTCATAGTTATAATCTGTTATGCAGGAAAAACCTTTTATATCTTTATCCTCATCATGAAGGTTGTCATAACAATCTTTTTCATTTGCACACTCATCCTTTACAAACTGATCAAAATCATTGCCTTCTTTATTGTTGTAAGGAGAATCATTTATTTTTGTTCTAGTCTTTAATGCATCATTGTCAATGCTATGGTAATGAAATCTTGGTTGCATCTCCATACCATCTGAATCACGGCTGATAAAATCCTTAGGAAGTGTATTTTCAACAACATCTTCAATACTGCAGTCATCCTCCAAGGTGGAAAATTTATCTTCAATAACTTCATCTTCATTTAAGTTTGAAAAAACTTCATTTGCACATGTCTTGTTTACTGGCTGCATTGCCTGATCAAATTCTCCATATTCATCTTCATAATAGTCATTGTAGTGGCTAAGGAATAGTCTTTTGAGATCTTCCCATGAAGAGATACTTTGCATAGGTAAGTCTATAAACTAGTCCCTTGCATCATCCCTCAAAGATCTTGAAAAACACCTCATAATGACATCTTCTAAAAAAATCTGAAAGTCCAAAATGAAATCCCAGAATCGTTGTACACGCTTATGAGCTAATTCATACCATTCTCCACGAAATTTAGGGACATGCTTTAGTATTTCTGTCAGCTCATAGGGATAAGGATTTGGGTAGCCCTGGATACTATTGCAGTTAAATGGTTTATCGATGGCTGAGATAAAGTTTGGAGGGCCATATGGGTTTTGGTAGATGATTGATCTTTGGTCATGGAATATGGGATAAGCATTTATTTGGTATGAGGCTTGTGGTAAATAATTGTTTTGTTGTGCATGGTATGCAAAATATCTGTTGCCTAAATCACGGAACATTTGTGAGTTCAAAGGATCATTATACCCATTCTCATTAGTTGTTGGTATATGTTGAAATGAACTTGAAGCTTGTTTGGCTTTTAATCGTTGTATTTATTGAATCCACCATTTTTTTCTCCTTAACAACTCCAACAATTCCTCTTCTTCTGACATATTCATTTTGACTGCAGATGGTGCTTTTTACAAGTTGTATTTTATATTCTTCATTGAATTCCTTTTCAGAGTCACCAGTTCTTATCAAAAGAGGAATGATTTTTTCTTTTCCGGGTCCTTCTTGCCAGCAGAGTTACCAATATGTGTTGGAATTCAAAAGTTTACTGACTCTATAATGAGATGATCTTTAACTAGATTCTGGATTACTTCCCCAATAGAGTCACCATTTTGTTGGGTCTCAAAAATGTAGGTTTCAAGCTCTAAGAGGATGTCAAGCTCTATGATCAGACTTGCAACATTTTTGAACCAACTAATAGAGTTAACCTAAATGGTTGATTACTCCCTACACTTCAGGCTCTGCTAAACCTGGGTGGGTGAACATTGAAAGCTGAAGTAGATAAAAGGGATGTATGACTCAAATGAATTTAGGGATCTACCCACAATGGCATAAAGTGTGGAATAGATGAAAGCTTGTAAACTACTTCTACTCCTAATACTAAGATCTGAGATGTAACTATTTGAAATAAGATTTTATGGAATCCTAGAGTGGAATTGGTATGAGCAGTGCCTATTTCTATTGGGATAATGGACTCAAGGTGTATATGATATATGATTTACTTACTGGTTACAATTCTAATTATTTGACGCTTGTGTTTGTTTATAGCTTGTATAAATGCGCAAGAATGTGATTGACAGACTCTACTTATTGATCCACTCGATCGTACCAGGTTACTATGACTTATTGAAAGGATTTTAATCCTTCCTTGAAGGAACCAATCAATAGAATCACACAATGACAGCAAATGTGTATTGACAAATGGAGTAGATGCTCAATTTGAATAACAAGACAATATTGAGTTGGAGATAGTATGGCAATCTTGTCAATTATAGGGCTCTTCTTACTAATCCAAATGTTACTTCCAAGTCACTGTAATCAATCAAAAGGATTTTGATTCTTTAATGGAAACCAATTAATTCAATTACATGAAAACAACAAGTGTGTCTCGATGAAACTAAAATATCAACTTGGAAACTCAGGTTCAAATAGCAGAGAAATAACAATGTGGAGACAACCAAATAATTGTTTGGTTCAACAAACAATAGACACCAATATTAAATCATAAATTTATACATTCTTCTCCATTATACAATTTGAAAGGATTTTACAATATACAGCAAAATATTTTATTTCGGCAACTGATCAACCCCTCCAATCATCTAACTCCTACTTCTGATCATGATGTTTTTTCTCTAATCTACTGATGATCTTTCTTGTTCATCTTATCATACATATATACCTTGCATTTCTAGGGTTGCAACCTTTCATATAGCGGCTTTGATGTATCTCTTCATTTAATTATCTTTCATAATTAATTTAATCTTCTTCGTGAAACATAAAATATTTCTAAATTCCATATTCCATTTCTCGTTTCACGTTTATTTGGAGAAAATATTTGTTTGGGTGAAAATTATTATCCCTTTAACTTCTTCAGTGAAAGTGTTTTACTAGACTTCATAAAAATAATTACCTTCTTGATCCAATCCTTCCGGAAAACCTTCCCTTTTCAAAAAATGTTCTTTAATAGTTTTTTTATTTCAGAACCCTTTTAATGGAAATGTAAAATTCACATTTTACCTTATAATCACACTTGATTAATTTATTTTCTCCCTTCATATTATCAGATAGATGGACCTTTTTATTTTGATAATTTCTTCAAACAAATGTTTTAATTCTTCTCCTGGAAATATTTTACTTCGTGAAAATATGTGATTATTAAATCATGGAACTTTTAAATTCACCTAACACCTTTTAATATGGTAAATTTACTATACTTATCTTTTCCAACTGTTTGCAAAATTCCCTTGATGCCGAATTCTTGTCTTTGGTTGTTTCTAAAGACCTTTGCAATTTCAACTGACATTATTTTTATCCACTCATCCTTGCTTTTCAATTGTTTCTCATTTTTTAGCAATATAGGTACACCCATTTTTGAAGCATCTATACATTCTTTTGCATCTTCTTGAAGTCCGTCAAGATATTTCTTATGTTTTCGAGGAGGTATTACAAAGTTCACCCAATGCGGGAATAATCATTTGTATTGCCATCAACTTGACATGAACCATCGATGTGAGATTATCATATGGTTCTGATGCCTTTTGGTCTTCTCGACATGTTTCATTCACTACTTAATGCATTGGTATGATTGGCACCGAAGGTTCTTTGGCTTTCATGATCAATGTAACTCATGTAGCCGGCAGGACCCAAAGCTTCTGCTCTGATCATACAAGTCTTCCTGACATTTCTCCCTTGTCATTCAGTTGGGTGGGATAAATCAGTGTGATGCTCACTGAATAACTTCATGGTGCTTTATTATCGGGTGACTTATGTAATCGGAAGGACTTAATAAATCCACTCCGATTGTTCATATCTTGCCAGTTAGGGTTTTCTACTAAATTTTTCAACTTTGTATATTATGGTGAGAATGTAGGGTGCTTCGCAATATATTTTATACATATGTTAAAATTCTCTTTTTGCTATGCTTAGATGGATGGTCATTTCCTATGCCATAGTCCCCATCTCTGCTTTGTACATAGTCTGCAATCTTTGTATTTTGTCAACAGGATTTGCGGCTTGCAAATGCTACCACATTTTGCATATATTTTGCCAGGGTATTTTTAGCATGTCTACCATGGAATTGACTTAGAAACCTCTTAATCAATTTCGAAAGGTATCTTTCTACACTGGGAGAAAGAAGGCACTGCCGGATATCATTCAAATGAAACCATTTTGTGTATTATCCTGCGCTAATTGCATTCATTGAGACCACATATTGTTTGCTTGACAGAATAGAAAATGAGTTATGTGCTTCTGTCATCCCAAGATATTCTGCAGCACGGCAAATAAGAAGAACATTATAGGCATTAAAGTAACAACAATTCCATAACAGAATCTGTCATACATCTCAAAAAGTTGTTGGCCCTCTAGTAAAATCAGGTAGATCCAATTCATCATTCTGTGACTCGCTAGATTTTGACACCAAACTCTGTAACCAAGTGCTCTTTGACAAAAGAGGGAACTTATGCAGATACCAAATTGTTTTTGGTTTCCTTCACAAATAATCTTCCAAGCATTTTGCACCAAGGGAGTTTGACATAGGCAATACGTAGTGGACTCTATGTATTAACAATCAAGGCCATCATTTCCAAAATAGGTTCCTAAGATTGATTTAGCAAATGTATTTTAGAGTGTAAAAACTAGACTTTTTATCATGGGAACCCAAGATTTTTGCAAAAAATTGTAGAAAATTGTAGGTCCCAATAGATGTGAAGATGGAGGAGGAGGATCGATGTATGACCTTGCTTTGTTCTTTTCCAGATTCGTGGGATCATCTTGTTATGGCCATCTAGAGTACCACATCCACTTTCAAAATGGATGAAGTGGTGTCTTCATTGTTATCTGAAGAGATGCAGAGAAAGTCATCCGAGTTAGCCAAAGAGGCTCTTGCGGTTCGTGGAAGACCCAAGGAGAAAGGGAAAAAGAAGGATAAGAAAGCTGAGAAGGGTAGATCCAAATCTTGTGGGAGATCCAAATCTTCTGGAAAGTCTAAGGCTCTGTATTGGAACTGTGGTAAATCTGGACATTTCTGAAAGGAATGTAAAGAGGAGAAAAAGAAAAAGAAAAAGAATGTCATAGATTCACATTCTAACAAGTCATAAGATGATGGTGATGCTTTCATCATAGCCTTGGCCACCCATGCATCTGATGATGTGTGGCTGATTGATTCTGGTGCATCTTTCCACATGACCTCGCATCAAGACTGGTTTACAAAGTATGAAGAGTTCGTTGGTGGAAGACTGTACCTTGGTGACGATTCTCATTTGAAGATAGTTGGTCGTGGAAGAGTCACAATTTGATTCCCTGATGGATGAGTGAAGGGGATCTCTGGGATCATGCACATCCTAGGCTTGGCATGGAACTTGCTATCTTTAAGTAAGTTGAATGATGCAGGTGTGCAGGTTGTCTTTTCGAAAGAAGGATGCAAGATAACTAGAGGAGCTATGGTGCTTGCGAAGGGTACTCAAACAGGTACTCTATTTCATCTGGAGGCATGCATTTCATAATGCAATAGTTCTTCTGACTAGAAGAAAAGATCTACAGTCACTTCATCCCTACCATTGGAACCAATAGTGAAAAGATCTATTGTATCGAATTCTGATGGTAGTGCATTTTGGGTACCTAAGAGTGCTCATGCTTTGGAAGTTAAGCTGCCTACTGAGAAGACAATGTTATGGCATAAGAGACTTGGCCACATTGGTGAGAAGGGTCTTAGAACCCTGAAAAATAGAAACCTCGTTGAGGGGTTAGATGATTGAAATCTTGATTTTGAATTTTGTGAACATTGTATATATGGAAAGCAAAACTGTGTTTAGTTTTACTCAAGTTCTCATAAGTCTTCTGGTGTATTGGATCTTATTCATTCTAATGTGTTTGGTCCAGTTAATGTTCCTTCAATCTCTAATTCTATATATTTTATATCTTTCATAGATGATTACAGTAGAAGGACATGGATTTGTTTTCTCAGAAGCAAATCTGAAGTCTTTAGTCAGTTCAAAGAGTTTAAAGCTTTTGTTGAGAATCAGACTAGTAAAAAGATTAAGTGTTTGAGAATTGACAACGGTGGTGAGTTTTGTTCCACAGAATTTGATAAGTTCTATAAAGAACATGGGATTGAAAGATATAAGACAACTCCATACACCCCACAACAAAATGGAGTTGTAGAGAGGATGAATAGGACACTAGTGGAGAAGGCTAGGAGTATGCTTAGTGGAGCTAGCCTTGAATAGAAGTTTTGGGCTGAAGTTGTTGCCATTGATTTCTACCTGGGAAATAGGTCTCCCACATCATCTCTTATTGGTAAGACACCCATGCAGGTGTGGTGCGATAAGAAGCCTTCAATAAGACATCTTCATGTTTTTGGTTGTGAGGCATATGCTCATGTACCTAGGGAGAAGAGGTCAAAATTGGAGAACAAGGCTATTAAGTGTATCTTCATTGGCTATGGTGTTAGTGTGAAAGGATACAAGCTTTGGGATCCTGTGGTCAAAAAAGTGTTGTATAGAAGAAGTGTTATTTTCAGAGAGCTAACACCTTCTTCCATTGTTCTACAGCCAGAAGAAAAAGAAAAGAAAGAGGATGTGGTTCAATTTCCCACTACCCCTGAGAAGACTCAACTGACAGACCCTATGAGACTTGATGATGAGGAGAGCTCTAGCAGATCTGAAAGCTCAAAACAAGAAGCAGAACCTCAACCTCAAGCCTTGAGGAGGTGTACACAAACAAAGAAGCAACCTGATAGGTTTGGTTATTCACTGCTTGATTCTAGTTGTGCTTTTGCCTTGCTTACTAACACTGATGAGCCTAGAACTATGATAGAGGCTATGGGAATGAAAGATGTGTTGATAACTGAGAGAGGGGACGTGAATCAGTTATCTTAATTAATTTACCTTTCTATTCTTCTTTAACTAGTGCATCATCAAAGCAAATAAGCATTCATAATCATGAAAGCAGAAACAAAGTCAAGATACATAACACAATGATTTTGACATTGGAAACCCTGTTAAGGGAAAAGCCACGGGGTGACTAACCCAAGAATGTATTCTCTGTTAGAAGAATAGAAATACAAAATGGCACTTGCCAATTAGGGCTCACTGTTCACAAGAGGCTCACTACCTACAATAGTTTATAGAAGAAAATAAGATACTTGAACTGATAAGAAGCATCCACATATGCTAAGGTTCAGTTTCAGTTAGGATCAATACACTGATCTATTGCACTTCATTCTTCTTATTCTTGGTGCTGCTGTCCTATCACATACCGGACCTATCTTACTGTCTTCATATTGCTCTTCTTCTTTTCTTCGCACTATATCCCTCTTCACACACTTCTCATCGAAATCCATTTGGTATATATATATCCGCACCAAGGATTTCATCATCTTTCTAGTTGGCATCCGGAATAGTCAATATTTCCCCAAACTCTAGTTTGTCAGCTGAATCCTTGCTTACCACATATCTCTTCACTCTTTCATCATCAGAGGCTCAATCTCTGGAATGTATTAGTCAAGGTACTCCTCTTGACTTCCCCAAGTCCGTACTTTACTAAGATATTTCCTCTGAGAGATCCAGACCTTATTGTCAGGCCTTGCTACATGATCTGTTCTTGCTTACTGGACCACAACACTCTTCAATTTGACTTCCAGTATAAGTACACCATGTCCTGCAGATGGGTGGGATGAACTTTGTTGCCATCAATGACAACACTCATGAAGCTACACTGTGTCTCTTGCCAACAATCTCCCCCTTTGGCATTGATGGCAACACTTAGTGAAAAATGACTAAGTGTCACACTGCACTCCCCCTTGGCTGATGCTCTGTTCTACTATACACTTATCGAAGCTCCCCCTTAGTTGGATTCCACATTTTTCACTGCTCCTCACTCTCCCTTTGACATCAATGGCAAAGGGTAGGGTCCACACACCAAAATTTCAAAAACAATCTATACTTAGCTGCATTAAACATATATACATGTTTTACTTACATATACTAAATTATATCTACAAAAGTGGTCTTCAACTGTACCAATTCTAACGCCCAACTCTTCTTCATCCTGTCCAAAATTGAGATGTGACCACTCAACAGGAATGCAAAATTTTCTGCCCTTTTTAGATCTGTCGGATCATTGGTCTGGGCTGTGGTCTGAGCATCACTTAGGGCCTCATGCATGGCTTCTAACTTAGGGATGATTATCCTTCTAAGTTCACTCAACCTGTTTATTCTATTTTTCTTCTCCTTCTCAAGCTTCTTTATTTCATTTGTGACTACAATAGTCTGACACTCTTGATTTACTATGGAAGAGGAGAGAGGATTAAAAGTTTGAGATAAACTTAATAGTTTATCCTCTTGCTCTTTTTCTTTATTCTCAATATCCTTGGTCACTTTGGGCCAGGATAAACAAAATTTATAAATATCTCCACCATCTTTGAGAGCATTTTCTAAGCTCTTTATCCCAATATCCATAACTCTCCTATCATTAGTTATAAGACCTTGTAACTCGGTGAATCTCTTATCCATAAACTCTTTCTAGACCTTCTCCTCAGCTGATTTCTCCAAAGACTCAAAATGAGTGCTGACAGAACTAACAAGAGACTTGAGATTACCGGATGAAGAGGCTGAGGAATCCTTTTGAAAGGATGGCATGATCTTTTCCAACATATTGGAAGCTATCTCTAGCAACTCATAGTCTTTCATGTGAGACTTTAGAAGTTTCTCTTTTGCCTTTGCTTGGGCAAAGGATGCTCTCTTCATTGTTTGAACCGGGGAGAGAGAATCAAAGTTGAATGGTCCTTGAAGTAGCTCCGGTTCATCAATCTCCATCATTTCTTTAGTCAAGAAATCTTTGACAGTTTCTGTAGTGTCTCTTGCTAGAGATAGAGTTTTCTTTCCTTCTATAGCTTCAGCACTCTCACTTGGAGTCTTTTCTATTGGGCCTTTTTCTTTTTCTTTTACTTCTTCTCCTTGACTAGTTTTCTCCTCTATTCTTTCTTCTCCTTTAGATCTAGAGTCTACAGGGGAATCTGGATGAGAGATATTTACTTGTTCTTGGACTTCCTCTTCCAGAACAAAGGAATCTAAGTCCTTATCTTTTTCTTCACTAGTCTCCTTTGCCTCTTTTGCTACTGTCTTAGTAGATTCTTCTTTGTCATCCATGGCAGAGGTTTCATCATCTAAGTCCTCTATAATAGGAAGATTAAATCTTTTATAGGCATTCCAGAGGATATCTTCAGTCTCTTTGGCCACTTTGTCAGTCTCTCCAAGCATAAGCTGATTCATTCTAGGTTTGCTCTGAAATTCATCCTTGCAATCTTTGAAAATCATATTCATTTGTTTTTGAGTGATTGAAGGATAGAGCTGAATAGCTATCTGGTCCCGGATCTCAAGGTCCTTTGCCTTAGCAGTGTTTTTCCTTATTTCTAGTTCCTTCTCAAGGCTCTTAGGAATTAGAGATATGATTTCAATAAGTGCCTTATTATAGATATTCAAATACTTGATTGTAGCTTCTTGCAAGATCTTCTGGTCAGCTTCACTGTAATCATCATAGAATTCAGTCATTGGTTTTAGGTTCCCATCCACAGTGACTAATTTGACTACATCATCAATGGACAGAGTGGGCCTTTCAACAAATTCTTCAGCCTTCTCTTCCTTGTCTTGACCGGTAGAGGGTTCACCAGATGTTTTATTTTTCTTCTTCATTTTCTTTACTTCCTCATGTGTTTCTGTCTCTTCATCATCCTTGAGGCTTGTGTATGATCTTGTAGCCTTTGTCTTTGTTCTCTTTTCTCTTTTACTGGATGATTTTGCTTCTAGTTTTGATGCCTTTGAGCTCTTAGGAGTGGTAGGTGCAGAGCTCTTAGAGGATCTGATCTGGGAGGGAGATTATACTAGAACACTTTCTTTTCTTGCTTCTTCCTTTTCTTTCTCTGCCCTTTCCATCTTCTCTCTGTTGGCATCAAGTGCCTCTTAGCAAAATCTTCTTCTTCCCTTCTTACTTTTCTCTTGATCTTAGGTTGTCTAAGTTCAACATGAACTTTTACACTTAGCTCTTGGTAGGTACCAATAATTTCTACCTTAGGATCCTTGGGTTGACTTAGCATGTGTTGAATATGCAGCTCTAGAATTTTCTCATCAATGTCATACCCCATTGGCATGATCCAAACTGTCCTTGGCTCTACTGCCTCCATTAGGCATTGATCAGTGCCTACCATGAAGCACACTGTATCTTTGTACTTCTCAACTAAAGATTAGGGGATTCTCTCTCTAGCTTGCATCATGCTTTGGAAGTTTTTGAAGTAGCCCCATAGTACCATGTTTTGTGCCTTGGCATCACAAAGCCCATGCAAGTAATCTCTGATTTGAATTGCAATAGGTCTATCATTCAGCCATACCCAACCACTGGATCTGGGTAGCTCATTCATAAAGTAGAAGAACAAACACAGTATCAGCCCACCATACTCGAAAGAGTTCTTCTTGTCCTTCTTGATCTTTTGTAGGTTTTCTATCAGTTGGCTTAGAAGGAGTTCACAAAGATCATAATCTGCATTCTTTCTCAACATTTCATAAGTAGTGTAGATTACTGTTCTGGATATAGAATTTTCTCTGCTGGAGTGATATATCTTGTAGCTAATAATCATGGAGGCAAACTTAATGTCCAGATCTGTGATATCCTCAACTGTCATTGCTCTTTTATCAAATTTAGATCCGGTAGCCTCACTCATAGTTTGGTTTTTGACTAATTTTAGAGTAGGTAACCCACTAGATGAGTGCAATCTAGTTACTACCCTAATTGCTTCCTTGGTTATCTTGAATGGCTTCATCAACCACATAAAGCTGTCATGCATTCTGCTCAATACATACCAGACCCAATCATCTTCAACAAAACAAGGGAAATGAATGCACTGTCCAAAATGTTTATCCCAGATGGCCTTATACTGAGGTTTTAGTTCAAATGATTCATCTATTAGTTCCTTGTGGTAGATATCCATCAGCTTGGATTCACCAAATTCTTCAATGTTTGCGTGAATGTAAACCCTAACGCCTTCTACATGTAGAATTCCATGCAGAATGCTAGAAAATGCACCTGAGGGATCCACTTCTAGAGATTTGTAGGGATGCTTCTTAAATTTAAGGCGCGGTCTATCAGTAATCTTCACAACATTCAGAGTAGCCATTTTCAAGAAGATTTACAGAGAGATACTCAAGAACAGAAAATACCTTTTACGCTTCTAGGTTTCACGATATGAGCTGAATCGTATTGCTGGAAGAATTAACTTCTGCGGTTGATCTTCGAGAGGCTTGAGACAATTTGTTTACAGGGCTCCTTTTCTCTTCTTCTCAAATGCAAATGTACAAATGATGAATAAAAGAACCCTTTTATTTCTCCACAAACCCTAATTTCATTTGCAATAAATGCATACCTTAAGTTATTATGGTTGCTCTGTTCTCCTTGTCCTGAGAGATTTTTTCGGATCACTAAGATGCACTTAAAGTTATTCTCGGTGGATATTAGCAATCTATCTACCTATCACAATCATTCCATGTGTCCATAGATCAAGATACATCAAATTCAAATCATATTAGATCTAACTGTGAAAATCCTATTCTTACCGGATGACTATTAAACCCGATCAATCTTGGAAGATTAATCTTTTCAAACTTCTTGTGGATCTTCCATATCTTTACCATGGATTATTTAGATATTTCTTTGAGAACCCTTTGATCCACAACCTTTCATGTGCCACTTTCAGGCACCTATTGACTGGTTGGGGGAAAATGGTTTTCTTTTGTTACTCCCCCTGAGCTAGAGCTCATCTATTTAGTTTCCAGAAGGAATATCCGCACCAGATCCATTCCCATCATTTTATGTACTTCTCTTCACCCATATCTTGTTCATCTCTGTTTGAACTTCATCCGTATTCACTTTTCCTTTTCCTTTGTCTTGGTTTTGATTATGATGCACCAAACCCTTTTTGTCATGATTCTTACTTCTACATAATTTGGCAATATGAACAAATCTATTGCAATTGTAGCAAACAACATTTATTTGCATATTTGACTGATATCCTCTTGATCTACACTGATTAGCCATATGTCCCATTCTATTGCATGCAAACATCTACCATTGAATGAATTGTTCATTTGCATATTTCTGCATTCATGAGTTTTGTGACCATACCTTTTGCAATTAAAGCGCTATTTGGAGAAGGATGAATTAGTTTGATTCATTCTTCTTCTACACTGATTTGCTTTATGACCAAAGTCATTACAATTGTGGCAGTATCCATTGAAGGAAGGATATCTTTGAGCATTTGGTTGCCTTATCGGAGGTCTTCTAGGCCTATTTCTTGGATTTTCTGATCTAGAGTTCTTTTGACCGGATCTAGAGCTTTCACCTTTTTCATACCCCAAGCCTTGCTTGTCATCTACCCTCTTTTGTCTTTGAAGAAGAACTTCAAGTTGAGTAGAGCTTATTTTGAATTTCTCTTTATATTCATTTGTTGTTTGAAGATCCCTCTTAAGAGTGTCAATCTGATTCTCAAGTTGTTCTTCATTATCTCTAGCTTCTTCAAGATCAGACTCTAGATGCCTGATTATTCTATCCATTTTGTGGTAGTCTTCTAATTTCTCCTTGAGAGATTGTCTTAGATAATCTTCAGTTTTTCTTTTCTCTTCAATTTCTTGGGTGAATTTCATAACTCATTATTCCATTTCATGTATTACCATAATGACCCCTTTTGATAACTTTTCACATAACTTGGTTTTCTCCTTCAGATCTTCATTTGTATCATTGGCTTCACCTTGACTTGCCAATTGCTAAAGTAGATCCTTTCTCTTTTTCATAGAGATACTCAGTTTCCCTTTTAGTTCATTTATGAAATCATTAGCCTGTTTGAGTCTTTCCTTCAATTCATTGACTTTGGAGTTAGATTGCTCAAGATCATCTAGGGCAGACTGAAGTTGTTCCCTCATACCATACACATCCATTTGAATTCCCAGATCTTCCTCAAGCTGTTAGGCTCTGTTTGGAGGAACTTAGCTTTGATACCAATTGTTGATAACTGAGAGGGGGTGAATCAGTTATCTTAATTAATTTACCATTCTGTTCTTCTTTAACAACTAGTGCATCATCAAAGAAAATAAGCATTCATAATCATGAAAGCAGAAACAAAGTCAAGATACATAACACAATGATTTTGACGTGGAAAACCCTGTTAAGGGAAAAACCATGGGGTGACTAACCCAAGAATGTATTCTTTGTTAGAAGAATAGAAATACAAAATGGCACTTGCCAATTAGGGCTCACTGCTCGAGCACACTGCTCACAAGAGGCTCACTGCCTATAGTAGTTTATAGAAGAAAACAAGATACTTGAACTGATGAGAAGCATCCACATATGCTAAGGTTCAGTTCTGATTAGGCTCAATACACTGATCTACTGCACTTCATTCTTCTTATTCTTGGTGCTGTTGTCCTGTCACATACCAGACCTGTCTTACTATCTTTACACTTCTCTTTTTCTTTTCTTCGCACTATATCCCTCTTCACACACTTCTCATCGAAATCCATTTGGTATATGTATATCTGCACCAAGGATTTCATCATCTTTCTAGTCGGCATCCAGAATAGTCACTATTTTCCCAAACTCTAGTCTGTCAGCTGAATCCTTGCTTACCACATATCTCTTTACTCTTTCATCACCGGAGGCTCAATCTTTGGAAGTATCAGTCAAGGTACTCCTCTTGACTTCCCCAAGTCCTTACTTTACTAAGATACTTCATCTGAGAGATCCGGACCTTATTGTCAGGCCTTGTTGCATGCTCTGTTATTGCTTACCAGACCACAACACTCTTCAACCTAACTTCTAGTATAAGCACACCATGTTATGTGGATGGGTGGGACAAACTTTTTTGCCATTAATGACAACACTCATGAAGCTACACTGTGTCTCTTGCCAACAAGATGCAAGTTCCTGGAAGGAGGCCATGGAAGATGAGATGGCTTCTTTGGAGAAGAATAAAACTTGGGACTTGGTGCCTTTTCCTAAAGAATGGAAACCTGTTAGCTGTAAATGGGTGTTCAAGAAGAAATTTGGTGTAGATGGTAGTGTTGAAAAGTACAAGGCTAGGTTGGTTGCGAAGGGGTACTCACAAGTGGAGGGAATTGATTATGGTGAAATTTGCTCTCCCATTGCAAAGATGACATCTATTCAGTTCTTGTTATCTCTTGCAACAACTTATGATTGAGAAGTGGAGTAGATGGATGTGAAGATAGCATTCCTTCATCGTGACTTGGAGGAAGAGATTTACATGTCACAACCAGAGCATTACATAGAAAAGGTAAAGAAAATTTGGTTTGCAAGATGAAAAAGTCTTTGTATGGTTTGAAGCAATCTCCTAGAATGTGATGTATGAAATTTGATGCCTTTGTGTTGTCCATTAGATTTCTGAGATTGAAATCAGATCATTGTGTGTATTACAAGTTTGACAATGATCGCATTCTCATTATTGCATTGTATGTTGATGATATGCTGTTAATTGGGAATGGTAAGAATATGATTTCTAATTTGAAGTCTCAGTTGTTAGCACAGTTTGAAATGAAAAACTTAGGGGCAGCCAGGTACATTATGGGAATGGAAATCAGAAGAGATAGAGGAAACAAAAAACTTTGGTTAAGCCAAAGTAAGTATGTGAAGAGTGTTGGATAGATTCAACATGGCATATTGTAGACCACTGTGTGTTCCTGTTTCTTTGGGGAAAAAGTTATCTATTAATGATTGTCTAAAGTCTCCTTCTGAGACAGAGGACATGAGCAGAGTACCTTATGCTAGTGTTGTTGGTAGCTTGATGTATGCTATGGTCTACACTAGACCAGACATTACCCAAGCAGTGGGAGTCCTTAGTCAGTTTATGGCCAATCCTGGACGAGTACATTGGTATGTAGTGAATAGAGTGTTTAGATATTTGTGGGGTACTTCTGAGTATTCCCTATGTTATCATGGTCATCCTATAGGACCTCTGCATTCTGTTTGTATTCATGGATTTATGAATTCTGATTGGGCAGGTGACATTGACAGCAGGAGATCCACTAGTGCTTATGTGTTTACTATGTTCGATGGTACAATTAGTTGGATGAGTAAGTGGCAACCTGTGGTTTCTTTGTCCATCATAGAGGTAAGTACATGGCAGCTACTCATGCTTGTAAGGAAGCCATTTGGCTTAAGAGATTGTGTTCAGATATTGGTGTTGATGCAGGACATATTACTATCTATTGTGACAGTCAGAGTGCGATTTGATTAGCAAAGAATCCAATTTTCCATGCTAGAACAAAGCATATTGATGTACAGTTTCATTTTGTGTGAGACATGGTAGAGGATGGGAAGGTGACATTGGAGAAGGTAGACACTTTGAAGAATGTTGCAGATGCATTGACGAAACCAGTGGGCACAGAGAAGTTTAGATGGTGTTCGGAGTCTATGGGCCTCTCGGTCTATAGCAGTTAAATCATGTTATTTCTATTGGCTCTTACAAGGTGTTCGACAAGTGGGAGAATGTTGGGAATTAAGGTGTCTCAACCTTGGTAATTCCTTATATTTATTATTTGTAATGTATTTTTTTATTAGCCTATGATGTAATTAAGTTGCATTTCATGTTTTGTCATTTAGTGTGAAGTGGCACAATGAGTTGTCACTCCACTTGTAAGGTGACTAGGACGGTCAACTCACTCCATGTGTATATAGGCATCCCATATTGTAGTAGAGATTTTCTACCATGTGTCATCATCTTGAGCAGTGTGTAAGGAATCATGACGTGTAACGGTCATGACAGATTCTATGACTCGTAAGAATCATAAATAGAAGATCCTATGACAGGTGATGACATGTATTGAAGAGCATCTTTGAGGAAGGCATATTTGGGTGCCCAAGGGAGGTTATGACATGTTGTAAGAGGAATATGCTATTTTTAGTCAGTGTATGACAGATTCTCTTACAGCTATAAGTGTTGTCAGTTATGACGAATTCTATGACAGTCGTAAGGTGCATAAGAGCATACATCATAGCCTATCTTGGGACAAGGTGCCCACATTGGGATGGGGTGATATGACAAGTATAAAATCCATGTTGTGATGATGGAAAAGTGTCTTTAGGCATGGGGTTTGGGCCATGAGGCCAAGATGGATGCCCATCTCAAGAAGGTTCCATTTTTGCCTTGTAAACTCTATTTAAACAGGTGCTTGGATGGGAGATGCATAGTGTTATTGACAGGTACTATTATGTTGCCGGAATATCTCTAGATACGAGTGTCGAAGACTCCTGAGAAGACTTGCATTGCAATTGTGTTGTAAACATTATTTGTTTTAATAATACATTGTGTAGGTTTTGGAGTGTGGGGTTTTTCACCCGAAAGGGTTTTCCCCACATTATATCTTGTCTCTCTCTTCTGTCTACATTATGTGTGTATGTGTATTATTGCAATATGTCTGTTGTTGTGTTAACATCACTGTAATTGTAAAGGTTGTAAATAATTTGCATACATTTCTTCTCATTAGATTAGTGTAAGAAGCGATTTCCACACACCTTGCTTCCTTTCAATAGACTCAATATGAAAAAGCAAATCTGGAGATATAGACATACATAGGGTTCCAAAAGCTTCATCCAATTTGTTAAACCATTTAGGATTATCTGCATCTACTGTAGGGTCAGTTTCAATACCCATAGTTACTCTAAACAACCCTAATTTCTTAAGATAGATTGTCATTTTGGACTTCCACTCATAATGGTTATAGGATGTTAGAACTAGTACTATTAATTGATCCATCTTAATGCAAATAGATTGTTGTTGTTGTTGTGTAGGAAAGAAAAAAAGAAACTCAAAGAGAGAACATAGGACACCTCCCTTTTTCACTCAATCAAAGAACCCCCCCCCACAAGAAAATATTATTTGAAACTTTATATTTAGTGCGATTAAAATTGCCACCAGCAAGAAATACTAAGTGGACTTGACCTCAATGCTATTACAAATCCTCAAAAAGAGTATATGATAAAAATACAATTTTGACACAATACCAAGTGAAATAAATAGTACCAATACAAAGTAAATAAAAAAACACGCACTTTAAAAAAAAATCACCTCGATCTGACATTTTATGCAAAAGTTATGCTTCTTTGAAGTTCCCAAAATGAGAACTATGCAGTGTCACGAGTGAGAATCTATAATTTCTAGAAATTCTATGCATCAAAATAAAAAATCATATGCACTAGTGCATAGAGCACAAAAATAGCCTACATATAAAAAATTACTCAAGAAACGGAGCCAATATGAGCTAGAACAAAGCATTTGAAAATTATCTTCAAATATGCAATTGCCAACGGAGAGGGGGCTACTGTAGCTTTCTAGTTTAGCTTTTTGAAAATATGTAAGCTTCATGCAAAAAATAATAGATACCCAAATGGTTTTTTGATGATGCGAACAAAACCCAGAAGACATTTTTCTTTTTAATGTACATAAGATGTGAGTTTAATGTAAAAAATGCCTTTAGCAATAAAAATGACATCAACAACCAAAAAATGACATGCAAAGGCCACATCAGCTACCTAAGACAAGAAAAGGCATGCAACAACCTGCAAGTTGATTAAAACACAAAATATGCAAGCCGATTGTCAGATTTGAGCTTCAAAACCCTTGTTTGTAGTTATGGCCAACGATCTCCAAAATGAGTGAAATGAAAGCCAAAAATGACTTTCAAGAGCTTCTTGGATGCAGTGGAATAATAAAAAATGCTACCAGACTACCTGAAGATGCTACAATCACCCAGATCTCATATATGCAAAAACAAGATTATTGGATCTTCATTAATCCTTTCTGATTCTTGAGATTATTTGAAAATGCAAGAGAAGAGCATATGAGATTTTACAAGATATCTACAAAGAATCTAACCTTATGAAACTTTCTTTGATACCATGTTAGAATTTGTAAACAAATTATAACCCATAATCAATTGAAAGAGTTAGAAATAAATACTGTAAATACAAAAAGCAATTGAAATAGCATAACAATGTGATACTAAGAGGCTGATGTGAAATGCTTGAAAGGCAAAATAGCATCAGATAACTATCTCCAATATCGAATAAAAATACAAGCTAGGTAGTGATTTTATATAGAAAAGAGAGAGGGTGGAGGTGGCAACACCAACCAATAGGAAGCAACCATCTATCAGACTAAAGATAGAAAAATCATCTTCCCAAGATAGCTGATGGATGCTTACTTGTAGGAAGGTGACACCTCATAACCTACTCACCTAATTAATCTCACTTTATTAACCTAAGAAAGCTTAATAATATGTGTAGGAAAAGCCTTATAAAAAGGAATAAAAAACCTACACTAACATATACTGGGGTATGAGTCTATCATTTCATCTATTATGTTTGCTTTATTATCCCATCATAGTACCCACCAAGGTTATCAGATTCATTTAGGTGTGTTGGGGCATCCTCCTTCCAAGGTCATCAAATACCTTGCGATGTGCTAAGGCATCCTTTGTTTGCTACTTGCAAGTCAATCCTATGTATGGGATACATTGTCACCTTAGTCTTCATACCCTAGTGCATAACATTTCATGCTATATCAAAATAAGTGCTCACTACATATCAACATAATTCCTACATTTAAGATCAAACCACTCATTGGATTACCTATCCATTATTCATTGCCAATTATATCCATTAGCCATAATTAATCATGGTTTAAAATGTGCAAATAATTAATTTATTAATTATTTGATTAGTTGACTATGTGATTAAAATTCATTATCAGTTTCCTCTATCTAATATCATCATTCATCATCTTCTTCAACTATTTATACCATGAACAAAAATATTAAGACTTCACTACATCATACATTTACATCCATCACATATAAGTATCTATACATTATTGTATCCATACATAGAATCATCACTATCATCTAATCTTAATACATCATCACATAAAAATCACGCCTATATGTACAACACATATCAATCAAAATTGATAATCTAATATATGCATCCATCACAATAACTATCCATTTATTATAACATCATATACATGTTTGTTTCATACATACATCATATCAATTTACATTATCCATTATCACGTCATTACATCACATCACATGAATCCAATCAAATATAAGCATCATACATCAAATAAACCATCAATAAAACCATATTATCATCATATAAGTTCATCAATATCATACACATACATCACATATGATTCCTTAGATAAAACCACATAATCCTTAAATATATGCATCCATAATTATCACATAAACATCAATAACATCACATCATAGCATATGCATCATCATAAAAATAAAAACAAAACTCATGATATAACTGTCTCATCATATATCATAAAAAATGGGGTACATTGAGCTTCACAAAACATATATCATAAATGTACATAATCAAAATACAAAACCAGAGCTAATGCTTAGCTATGCCTGACTAGAACTATTTGCATGAGACCTTGAGGGAGATACTCCTCTAGGAGGCAACAAAGGTGGTTGCATGCCCATTGATTTTGATCTACTTGATCTAGTAGACCTAACTGATCTACTCTATGTGTGCTTAGTATAAGAGGGTTCCCTCTGATCTTCTAGTACTACTTACTCATAGAGAGAATGACAGTGCATCGCCTCTCTCCCAGCTTGTGCTACCTTTGTTTCTTCCCTACCTACACCTTCCACTAGCTGAATCAACCCTACTATGCTCACTATTGCATGTGTCTGGTCTCTCTCATATCTTAGCCTATGTACATTAGATTGATCCTTCTATAGTTGTGCCTAGACCATCCCTCTCAATTATAAAGCCATCCCTCTTAGCCTATAAAGTGTCTCTCTCAGCTCTTACCTAATATGTCATCCCTAGTTTGACATGGAGATCATCCACCTCATCAAATCCTTGTCCCTCCACTTGTGGGACCTACACCTCAAGAGCATAAACATCCATAGCCTCACTACCCTGAACATCTCCTCCTTGAGAAGGTCTCTGCTATGGACTGGCCTTTCTTTTGGTTGTGCCCTTTATCCCTAATAATCTCCCCCTTGAGGAGGTCTCTTATATGGTATTGGATATAGTTCTAGTTGTACCCCTATCCCTGACCATCTCCTTCCTGAGGTGCTACCTAAACTATCAATTGTGTAGGTGGTGTTTCTCTATCTTTTCCCTCTTTGCTCTTGATGATGTCATCCTCTATGAAATATCACTATTGCCCTCTTAATTTGTGCCTGGACATCTACCTATCATAGAATAGTGAATCTAAGAGGCCTCCTATATGCCCACCAAACTCTATAATCATGGGTCACCCCTACATATGTAACCCTTAGTCTCAAATCCCAAGGTACCCCTACCAAGTGTATATGTCAGGTCCCCATTTGTCCTCCTCATGGGCTACTCATTAGAACACATCCACATCCTTTACAAAGATCCCTTGTTGGATCCCAAACTACCACAAGGCCTTGTCTAACCTATATCTCTTGATAATATGGTGATGGAACCCTATAATATACACAAGAGTCTACATAAACTGGATCACCCAGGCATCCTCCTCCTAGGTCTCAAAGTCTAGATAAGGTCTCTAGATGACCTAGAGAGAACTAGAGGCTCTCTAGATGACCCTATTCATCTCATCAAGCACGTGTTTCCAATCTATCTAATCACCCATGTGGTGGTATCTTTGCCTCACTTCCAATAAAATGCATACAATGCTACCATTCATCCCTATTTACTATACATTGAAGCACATTGATATGCTCCTATGCCTCAATTTGAATTAACATCACTGACACTATGCTCCTCTTGCTCTTGTACATGATGAGGTGTAAATATTTATAGAGCTATGCCATCACATAGCCTCATGATGTGAAAAAGTTCTCATCAATACACATATTGCTCACACACTCTGCTAACTTGATTGGGAAGAATTGCATAGTCTTGTCAGGTAGAAAAATGCCACTAACAAGAGCTTCCATGACAAGTGGTAGCTCCTTCACGATCCCCTTGTAGGCATCTAAATCTAATGAGTCCCTAGCTCGTGAGATTTAGCTTGTTGAATAGTCATAGCAATGTTGTATTAGGTGTGAGAGGGATCTATAATAGACCCTCCTCCCTAAGATGGGTATCCTAAAAATCTACCACACATCCTCCAACATGATGGTGATCTTAGGTCTATCAGTAGGTGAAATGTTTTAGGCTCGCTATGCCACCTCTTTGCTAGGGATATAAACATGGACCTATGTGCCCTAATCATAGCCATTTGTATGTTGTACCATAACCCAACTTGTGTGAGACACCCTCAGTCATGCTCCTCTTAGTGATCTATAAGTCAGAGCCTCAACCTCCTCTCTTATGCCACTAGGGGAAATAGTCACTCTTGCATCTAGCAAAAATTCATGTCAACCTTAGCCAAATATACTAACCTAGATGCATACACCACTTTCTCAGTGCACACACTACTTTTCCATGCATGTGCCACTTTGTGACACATGCACCAAATCTCCCCACCCATGCACTAATCCATGGAAAACACACTAAAAGGTAGGTGTGAATAATTTTTAATTCATGCACCACTTTGTGATGCATGTGTTGCTTCATCCCACACACACCAAAATTCTTTGCATGCACTGATCCGTTCCCCACATGCACTATTTCATGCTATGCATGTGCTAAATTATGACTTTCACATATTAGCACACACATACTTGCCTTTCTTCCCCCTCCTAACTAGTAATAAATGACCTAAAAATTAACTTAAAGCTAGCAGAGATAATACATACTGGTGCCCCTACACACATTAGCCACTTATACATCTGAACTCACTTTGCTAGATGCTCATGGATTGGCATGTTCCCCATCTTCTCTACACTCCTTTCTCTACTAAGCTCTAAATCTTCTAAGGTTGAGGGTAAAAATGAATTATTTTTATCCCCTAGCCCTATTCATACACCCCAACCTAATTTTTCACCCTCTTATCAAAATTTTCACCCCTTCTCACTCATCTTCACCCCATTTCTTCATTTTTGGGCCCTTTTCACTAGTTCTTCTTCTTTTGCCCCTCATTTCCCCTCCTTTATCATATTTTTTGATCTATTTTCTCTTTCAAGAGATCACCCACACTCTTTTTCTTCCTCTCGAGGGGGCATCATCCCTCCATCCTAATTTATCATTTTTTCCAATGGACTGGGGCATCCTATCACTCCTTCCTATTTAGAAAGCACTATATTTTATTTTTATTTGAAAGAATTTTATTTTAATGCTATTTCAAAGATGGGGAAAATGTAGACACGGGAAATTGTCTCACACTATTTCTATCATCACCATTTCAACCCTCGATCATTCCACTATAGTTAATTAAATAAATCTCATTTATTTAATTAATTATTCTAATTTCCCTTCTAATATTAATTAAATAATTTTTATTATTTAATCAATAAATTAACTATTCTTCCATCATTAATTAAATAAATTAGGACTATTTATTTAATTAATCAATCCTTCATCTATAGTCTAACCTTCATTAAATAAAATTAAATATTTATTTAACTAGGTTCATTCATCCTCTCCCCAAAAATATAATAAATATATTTATTTAATTCTTATTTTATCTATTAATCATTAATTGACTAAGTCTAATAATTAACCTTCGCTAATCATTTGTACATTCTAAAAAATGATTAATCAAGGTAAATATTGCACAATTTCCTAAAGTGTACATGAGTCAAAGCTATGGCCTTGATTTATACATGATTGTTACCTAGGCATGCGCAAAGATTTGTACATTACTCTAAAAATCTACCTTTTGGTTCTTCACCATCCACTTTCTCCAAGACAATCCTTAACTCTTGATGCCCCTTGAATCTTGGACCTCCACTTGTGCACCTACCACAAGGTGCCACTTGGAGGTCCCTCATGCCTCCAATCCTCTCAAGCATCCTCAAACATTGATCTTTCCAATCAATCCTATCCTTTCAACCACCTGTTCAAAAAATCTATAAATTGGACCCCTCACAAGATTTTTTCATATGATGAACTCTTGAATGCAACGTTATGCTTCCAATTTGAGAACTTAATATATCCTCTCAATAACAATAATCGATGTGAGCACAACCACTTAGGTGCAACAAGGATTAGTGTTTATAAGAGCTTCTTATGCTTTTGTTGACTCTGCTAGTCCTTTTCTCAATATTAATGTTGTTTGTGTTTGTAAATTAAACATATTATGTATAGAATAGCTTGTTTATATATGTTTACTTACACTTGTAGACACTTAGCATATTTATTTTCTATTTTTTAATCAACATAAGTTTATTCTAAAAATAAAGACCTTTATTGAATACATGTGAAAAAATAGAAAACAATGAAAACAAATAAAAAAATAATACACGTCTATGCATTGATGTGTTCCTTTGAATGAGAAATAATAATTTTAATTTGAGTATATGTGTTTAGGGTAAAATTGGATTTGTTGATCTTTTGTGGTTTAGATGTTAAAATCCTCCTTTCACCCTAACATTGAAGGATCTAGGGTCGAGTGGCGAGCACTATCATACCTTAGGTCACTTGCAAATGAGGGGAAGCTTGGATTAGGGAATTAATTAGCAATTTTTCTTTCTCCTATGCTCAATTGACCATTAAAACCCTAATTATGAAAATACGACAACAAATTATCAAATTACAGAAAAAGCTCTTACAGACGGGAGTAAAATACCAAATTATAGAATACCTATTTTCGGGGTTCCGAAGCGGAATAGTTAGGGACACAAGAGTGGGCGCCCAAGTCCAAGGTACCTACTTTTTTGGGGGATCTGGACCTCCTTCGGACACTGATCAACCTTGTAACTTTTGTTTTCAAGAATCAGTCTATGGAGGACATTAGAGCGAGTACCCTAGTCCTGGAAGTGCTCCTTTGTCCATCTTTCTTCAGATCCTGAATCTCTGATGTCTTTCTAGCCTTCCTGCAACTCCACTTTTCCCATATGTGACACCTATAACCTGCAATCACAAGACTTGGTTTGGGGGTTGTGGTGTTTAGAGGTTTGCCTCAATCAAACCCCAAAGGACACTTAAGTCTCTGAATGCCATTGTCAGACAAAGAGGGCATGCCCTCGTGAGGTAGAGGCCAAAACCAAAGGAATCAATGATAAAAACACAATGATATGTCACCTTGTAGTGAAGCTTTCATCGAGGAAGATGATCTTCATGCCATGAAGGAATTGATGCTCAAATTTGCAAATATCAACACACAAAACACACAAATTTGCTCTTGCAACACAATAGAAAGCCTTGAATCACCTTGAGAACACAATAGCTTGCTAGTAATCATCTAATTGAAATCTAGTTTACAAATGAATGCCTACATATGTTTATATATGCATCTACAAGCACTCCCACCAAGATATTTGAAATTCAAACTTACCGTGTCAGCAAAGGGGCCTAATAACGGTCACTAACCGACACCCAAAAATTGAGGCTGCCCTAAAATAGGGCAGGACTAGGGTGCAGGTGCTCAAGTCCTCCCCCTATTTTAGGTAGGGTATAGCTCAAGGGGTCCTCTTAGGTCCTATTTGTCATGGGACTTAGGTCTCATTCCTTTGGGATGCTAAAATATGAATTAAAATGTCTTAAATGCACTCTAAAGACCTGGGAGCTAAACCTTATGAGGGAAAAGCCCCCAAGGGGACATTTTCTGATGTTATATTTAGCCCCCATTTTAATGTATGTATGAACACGACGCCCATACATGCATTAAAGTAAGGTCACAAACACAAGAAACACACCAAACATAGAGAAGACACACCAACTGCATAAAATGTAGTAACAGGCACGCAAAACACAAAGAAGACAATTATAGTCACGCACAACACAGAGTAGACAGTTAATGCATGGAAGATAGAAATGATATCTTTTCTTTTCTTTTTCTCATATATATATGAAATGCAAATGCAAGTACTGGAAAGTAAACAAACCTCCCAAAATGTAGGAAGCACTACTTGATGGCACTGGTCTCTACATATGGGGCAACACACACACAATACATGCAAAACCTCCCAAAATGCATGAAGCACTACTCAAGGCACTGGTCTATGCATATGAGGCAACAAACATGCCATACAAAACAAGCACGCCAAAACACACACACTTGAAGACACGAAGAAAACACGGCAGACAAGCGATGGTGTGTTCCCTATTTCTAAGTTCATCACCATCTCAGGCACATTACAGGCACACACCGACGATTGCGCTTTGCCACAACAATCACCGAAGACATGCTTAAGGGTTGAGTTAGTCATAGAACTGCTCCCCTCCTCCGTAGAGGACTTTTGAAAATGATAGGATGATGTAATTTGCTCTGAGAAATACACATCCCCGTCTCCATAGAGGGCTTAAGAAAAAAGATATGCTCGATATCCCACCTCCGTAGAGGGCTTATATGATTGATTGATTGATTGCAAAAAAGCTTAGAATGCACAATGCACTACTCTGGTGTAGGTCTATGCATATGAGGTCAAACACATTGCTAACATCTATAACAGACAGCTTACCTTATATGCCCCCACCTTAAGGTGGTTGATATCAATTATCGATATCAAGAATGTTAATGTAGGAAGAAAACACACAAGGGAACACCAACTTTCACAAAGCCCATGCCCCCCAGAGGTGACATGTACTTTACGATTGCCAAATGTTCCCACAAACACATCAGTGCAAGAAACATGTTAGTGTCTACAACATCATGATAAACAACAACATCAATGCATATGGTTAACCACACAAAGAGCCAAGGTTATATAATGACTTCAGAGTTCAAGGATAACAAGGGGCTATATCATGAAGCTCTCTGAATCAAGTACCGCCAGGGCTAGATTCAAAGGCAAACAAAGGTGTACAGAGCAACAATATTGTTAAGGTTTGTAAATGTGATAGAAACATCATCAAATTCACTACGCGAAAAGCACGAGTGCTTCCACTAGCCAAGCGTCGGATAAGATATACAACTCCATTGTCATATTAAGAACTATAGTCCATTTTTTTATTTCTCTCAAAAGGGACACTAGGTCCGCATCAGTATAAATGTTTGTCATCATTCGCCTGCTAGATGGAAACACTAGAGGAAGGGAAACAATAAATAAGAGCAGAGAAAAACAAGTGTCTTAGGGAGGGTACCCCCAAGTCACCAACCATGACACTATGTCCGTAAGACACAACACACAACAATGAAATCAGAGAGAGAGCAATCAGAAGAATGATGATACAAATAGAAGAAGGTCACAACAGAGGCGGTCTCTTGGTATCTCAAACCTTACAAGAGAATCTGAGGTCATTCCAGGAGGCCTAAACAACATATAACACATTACAGGGGAAGCACATTATGATAGAAATAAAAGTTTATAGATACTTACCTGTAGGGTCTTCATTTTATATCTTGGAGCTCTCGAACCTCTTAGAGAGGTACTTGATCTTGTTTAAAGTAAAATTTGAGTGGTTCTTTTGTTTGTTATCATATGATGCTTGTTCATTAAATCCTTCTTTAAATGAGACTTTTTGTTGCTTATGAGGGGGAGAACCACTATTATTTCTGAATATTGATTGTCATTTTGCTCTTTTTCAATTTTTAGTGAGTTTTCGTTGGTAAATTTTTCTAAAACAGTAACAGGATTCATCCCGTACCATCTTGCTTGTCTATGTCAGTTTTTGTTCTTTCTTTTCAAAGACATTTTGATTATCTCCTAATCCATATAAGGATAACGGAGGAGGAACCTCAGCATAAATTCCATTTCTTCGAGGACGAGGTGGATTATCTATTTGTTTCTTATCCACTTCGATCATACCCACAATACTATCATATTCCAAGTAATCATCCTTGTCTACTTCCACTAAATCTTGTTCCACCATATTATTTTCAGTATGCTTAGGAAAAGGATTAGTGAAGATTTGTAAATTCTGATTCAGCGGAGCAACCGACTTATTTCCATTGTCATTCACACCTGATACCTGGATGACATTTGAATCAATAATGTCTTGTATCTCATGTTTAAGACGCATACATCGTTCAGTGTCATGTCCTTGCATCCGATCAACAGGTCTATGCATTGATGTCTTCCTTTGAATGAGAAATAATAATTTTAATTTGAGTATATATGTTTAGGGTAAAATTGGATTTGTTGATCTTTTGTGGTTTAGATATTAAAATCCTCCTTTCACCCTAACATTGAAGGATCTAGGGTCGAGTGGATAGCACTAGTCATACCCTAGGTCACTTCCAAATGAGGGGAAGCTTGGATTAGGGAATTAATTAGCAATTTTTCCTTCTCTTATGCTCAATTGACCATTAAAAACCTAATTATGCAAATACGACAACAAATTATCGAATTATGGAAAAATCTCTTATAGATGGGAGTAAAATACCAAATTACATAATACTTGTTTTTGGGGTTCCGAAGTGGAATAGTCAGGGACACAAGAGCGGGTGTCCAAGTCCAAGGTACTTTCTTTTTCGAGGGATCTGGACTTCCTTTGGACATTGATCAGCCATGTAACTTCTATTTTCTAGAATTAGTCTGCGGAGGACACTGGAGTGAGTGCCCTAGTCCCGGAAGTGCTCCTTTGTCCATCTTTTCTTTAGATCTCAAATCCCTGATGTCTTTCTAGCCTTCCTGCAACTCCACTTTTCTCAGATGCGACACCCATAACCTGCAATCACAAGACTTGGTTTGGGGGTTGTGGTGTTTAGAGGTTTGCCTCAGTCAAACCTTGGAGGACACTTAAGTCTCTGAACACCATTGTCAAACAAAGAGGGCGTGCCCTTGTGAGGCAGAGTCCAAAACCAAAGGAATCAATGATAAAAACACAATAATATGTCACATTGTAGTGAAGCTTTCATGGAGGAAGATGCTCTTCATGCCATGAAGGAATTGATGCTCAAATCTACAAATATCAACACACAAAACACACAAGTCTACTCTTGCAACACAATACAAAGATTTGAATCACCTTGAGAACACAATAGCTTGCTAGTAATCATCTAACTAAAATCTAGTTTACAAATGAATGCCTACATATGTTTATATATGCATCTACTGTTGGCAAGAGACACTATATGGATTCATGGTTGTTGTCATTGATGGCAACAAAGGTCATCTCACATATCCGCAAGTCATGGTGTGTCTCTACCGGAAGTCAGAATAAAGATTGTTGTGGTCCGGTGAACAAGAACAGAGCATGTGGCAAGGTCCGACAGATTGGTCCAGATCTCTCAGAGGAAGTGTCTTGGTACAGTGCGGATTTGGGGAAGTCAAGAGGACTACCTTGAGTGGTATATTCCAAGGATTTAGCCTCCGGTGATGGACAAGGAAAAAGATATGAATAGTTGAGTACCGGATTCCTGAGAGACAGTGAAAACAGAGGAAGAACTGACTGACAGAGTATCAGACTACTTTCCGGATGTGTTACTGTTGATGATAAAGGTTGTGAAGGCATGAATCATGTTTGGCCGACATGATTAATGATATCTACAAGTATATGCTTGATCCGCATTGCTTGGTGAGCAAGGATTCAGCCGACAGAACAGAGTTTGTAAGAAACTAGACTGTTCCGGATGCCGACTAGAAAGGTGATGAAATTACTTGTGCGGATATATATAGAGGATGGATTTAGTTGTGAAGGGTGTGACCATGTCAAGATATATGCGAAGAAGTGTAGAACAGAGCAGAAGTACCAAGACAGATCCGGTATGTGAAAGGATAGCAGAATAAAGAACAGAGAAAAGATGAAGTGCAGCAGATCAGTGTACTGAGCCTAACCGGAACTGAACTCCAGCATATGCAGATGCTTCCAATCAGTTCAAGACTATGATTCTTATCACTTTGTAGACAGTGTGTCTTCTTGTAGGCAGTGGGCCTCTTGTGAGCAGTGTGCTCGGGCAGTGAGCCCTAATTGGCAAGTGCCATTTTGTAATTTCCTATTCTTCTAACAGAGAATAATTTTTGTGTTAATCACCTCGTGGTTTTCTCCCTTAACAGGGTTTCCACGTCAAAAATACTGTGTTATGTGTTTCTTATTTCATGGTAATGTTTTTGTGTTTGATTCAATGCTGCATCAATTAATAAGAAAGTTCAATAAGGGAAATAATTAGGATAACTGATTCACCCCCCCCCCTCTAAGTTATCAACAATTGGTATCAGAGCTAAGTTCCTCCTAATAGAGCCTAACAGCTTGAGGAAGATCTGGGAGTTCAAATGGATGCATATGGTTTAAGGGAGCAACTCAAGACTGCCCTTGAGGATCTTGAATAGTCAAATTCTGAAGTCAATGAATTAAAGGAAAGACTCAAACAGGCTGATGAATTCATGAGAGAATTAAAAGACAAATTAAGTCTCTCTATGAAAAAGAGAAAGGAGCTGCTCCAACAGTTGGCAAGACAAAGTGAAGAAAGCAATACAAATGAAGAATTGACTGAGCAAACCAAGTTATGTGAAAAGTTATCAAAAGAAGTCATTATGTTAAGACATGAAATGGAATTAGGAACTATAAAGTTTACTCAAGAGATTGAAGAAAAAAGAAAGGCTGAAGACAATCTAAAACAATCTCTTAAAGAAAAATCAGAAGAATGCCACCAGATGGATAGGATTATCAGACATCTTGAATCTGATCTTGAAGATGCCAAAGATAATGAAGAAAAACTTGAGGATCAAATTGCCTCTCTCAAAAGAGACCTTCAAACAGCAAATGAATATAAAGAGAAATTCAAGATAAGTTCTGCTCAACTTGAAGTTCTTCTTGGAAGTCAAAAAAGGACAGATGACAAATATGGTTTGGGATATGAGAAAGGAGAAAGCTCCGGATCCGGTCAAAAGAATTTTGCATTAGAAAATCCAAGAAACAGGCCTAGAAGACCTCCGGTAAGACAGCCCAATGCTCAAAGATATTCATCTTTCAATGAATACTGCCACAGCTGCAACCACTTTGGTCACAAAGCTAATCAATGCAGAAAGAGAATGAATCAGATTAATTCATCCTTCTCCAGACAGTGCTTCAACTGCAAAAGGTATGGACACAAATCCCATGAATGCAGAAATATGCAAGTAAACAAATCATTCAAAGGTAGATGCTTTACATGCAATAGAGTAGGTCATATGGCTAATCAATGCAGATCAAGAGGATATCAGTCAATTATGCAAAGAAATGTTATTTGCCAAATCTGTAATAGGTCCGGTCATAATGCTAAAGTCTGCAGAAGCAAGAATCAGGACAAAAGAGGTCCGGTGTATAATCAGAATCAAGACAAGGGTAAACAAAAGATGAATGCGGATGAAGTTAGGAATCAGATGAGCAAGATTTGGGTGAAGAAAAGTTCAGAGAATGTAGAGGTTGGATCCGCACCAGACTCTGGTGCTGATATTTCTTCCAGAAATTAAAAAGTTAGCTCTGGCTCAGGGGGAGACTCAAAGAAAATCCTGTTCCCCCAGCCAATCAAGTGGTGCCTGATGTGGCACAAGATGCGGGGTAAAAGGTTTAAAGATATAAGTCTTGAGATGATCCAAATAAGATTTCAGAGGTCCGCATGGAGTTATGAAGAAGCTGTGATCGATCAAGTAAGACCTGTTCCGGGAGATGCTCCGGTATGACAGAGGATTACAAAAAGGTCCGGAGAGATCCGGAAGTGCACTATCTTATTCTGCGGATTGGACAGAGTGTTTGGGATGTTCTTGTAATGTGTCACCTCAATTTATTCATGATTGAAAGATCCGGATGATGTTCACAGATCAGGACTGATCCGGGATACTCCAAGCTATCCGGACAAGGCAAACCGGAATAATATAGGTGAAGCATTTATTGCAAACAGATATTAGGGTTTGCGGAGCAATATAAGGGATTTCTCAAAAATCATTTGCTCATTCTGCACTCAAGAAGAAGCGAAAAGTGGAGCTCTGCAACAAGATTCATCAAGCACACCAAAGATCTCCTGCCGAAGTCATTGCATAAAGAAATCAATCCCACCACTCCGTGCAAACCGAAGGCGCATAAGGTATTCTCTGTTTTTCATTATCTCACTGCAAATCTTTGAAGAATGGCTACTCCAAATATAGTTAAGATCTCTGATAGACCTCGCCCCACATTCAAGAAACATCCTTACAAATCATTGGAGGTAGATCCACTAGGAGCCTTCTCTAGTGTTCCTCATGGTGTATTGCATACGGAAGATATTAGGGTTTACATCCATGCGAATCTTGAAGACTTTGGAGAATCAAAGCTGATGGATATCTATCACAAACAATTGATAGATGACTCCTTTGAGATCAAACCTCAGTACAAAGCCATCCAGGACAAACACTTTGCACAGTGCATTCATTTCCCCTGTTTTGAAGAAGATGAATAGGTCCGGTATGTACTAAGTAGAGTACATGACAATTTCCTATGGTTGAACCAGCCCTTCAAGATCACCAAAGATGCAATTAGGGCTGTAACCGGTCTGCACTCATCCGGTGGATTACCTGTTCTCAAGTCTGTCAAAAATCAGACAGTTAGTGATGCAACCGGATCCAAGTTTGACAAGAGAGCTATGACAGTTGATGACATCACTGAACCGGATGTCAAATTTGCAGCTATGATAATTGGTTACAAAATCTATCATTCCAGTAGGGAAAATTCAGTACCGGGAACTGTAATCTACACAGCTTATCAAATGTTAAAGGAGAATGCAGACTATGACTTGTGTGAGCTTCTTCTGAACCAACTCTTTGAAAATCTGCAGAAGATCAAGAAGGACAAGAAAAACTCCTTCAAGTATGGCAATCTGATCCTTTGTCTCTTCTTTTACTACATGAATGAGCTTCCCGGATCCAGTGGATGGATATGGAAGAATGACAGATCGGTTGCCATCCAAATCAGAGACTATTTGCATGGACTTGGGGATGCTAAAGCAAGAAATACAGCTCTATGGGGATACTTCAAGAACTTCCAAAGCATGATGCATGCAAGAGAAAGAATACCCCAATCCCTTGTTGAAAAGTACAAAGACACAGTATGCTTCATGGTAGAAACAGATCAGTGTCTAATGGAGGCAGTGGAGCCAAGGACTGTTTGGATCATGCCCATGGGGTATGAAGTGGATGAACAGATAGTAGAGCTGCATGTTCAACACATGCTAAGCCAGCCCAAAGATCCTAAGGCAGAAAGGTTTGGAACCTTTGAGGAACTGAGTGTAAAGATACATGTAGAACTCAGGGAACCGGAGATAAAGAGGAAGGTAAGAAAAGAAGTTGAGCATATTGCTCAAGGCCTAGGCATCTCAAAAGAGGCACTTGATGCCAGCCGGGAAAAGAGGAGGAAGGCTGAGGAAGAAGAGAAAAGTAAAGAAAGTGTTCCGGTTGAAACTCCCACCCGGACCAGATCATCAAAAAGATCTGCACCTCCCACAACCAAAAGTTCAAAACCAGAAGTCCAGGCATCCAGTAAAAGATCCAAGACAAAAGCCACAAGGGCTTATGAAAGCCAAAAGGATGAAGAGGAAACAGAGTCAGATGAGGGAGTAAAAGAAATAAAGAAGCAGAAGAAGAAAGGATCCGGTAAACCCTCCACAGGCCAAGACAACGATGAAATGGCAGAGGTGTCTATTGAAAAGCCCACTCTGTCTCTAGAGAGTGTAATCAAGTCGGTCACGGTGGATGGAAACCTTCAACCAATGACTGAATTTTATGATGACTACAGTGAGGCTGACCAAAAGACTCTGCAGGAAGCCACAGTCAAATATCTGAACATATACAATAAGGCTTTCATTGAGATCATATCTCTTATTCCTAAAAGCTTAGAAAAGGAATTAGAAATAAGAAAGAATAATGCTCATGCAAAAGATCTTGAGATCCGGGAGCAGATAGCTATTCAGCTATATCCTCAAATTGATCCCAAGACAATGAACATAATCTTCAAAGACTGCAAAGATAAGTTCAGAAGTAAAGCCAGGATGAATCAACTCATGCTTGGTGAGACTAACAAAGTGGCCCAAGAGACAGAAGAGATCCTCTGGAAGGCCTTCAAAAGGTTCAATCTTCCTGTTGTAGAGGACTTAGGTGCAGAAACAGCTGCGGATTTGGAATCATCTGTTCCGAAAGAAGTGGGACCTGAACAGACAAACATCTCTCCTCCGGTTTCCCCTACAGTCTCCGGATCCCAAGAAGAAGAGAAACTACAGGAGAAAGAAGCAGCAGCTAAAGAAAAAGAGGTTGACAGCACCCCAACAGAGAAAACCACGACTGAAAGTGGTAAGAGTAAGGAAGGAGAAAAGATTCAAAAGGACAAAATTGCAGAAGAGAAGAAACATCTGTCTCCGGCAAGAGACACTGCACAAACTGTTCAAGAATTCCTGACAAAAGCCACTATAGAAATTGATGAACCGGACCTGCTAAAAGGACCATTAGATTTTGACTCTTTGTCACCGGTGCAAACAATGAAAATAGCCTCATTTGCAAATGAGAAAGTCAAAGAGAAGCTGCTGAAATCTCACATGGAAGACTGTGAGCTTATGGAGGTAGCATCTGGAGTGCTAGAAAAGATCATGCCATCCTTTCAAAAGGATCCCACAGCCTCCTCTTCCGGTAATCTCAAAACCTTAGTCAGCAGTGTTAGTACACATTTTGAATCTCTAGAAAAATCTGCTGAAGAAAAGGTTCGGAAGGAATTTTTGGATAAAAGATTTTCAGAAGTATTAGAATTAATCTCTAAAGATAGGAAGATTGTGAGTATTGGAATAAAGAGCTTAGAGAATGCTTTTAAGGATGGCGGTGACATTTACAAATTTTGTATATCCTGGTCAAAGGCAACAGCAGCAATTGATAAGAAAATAAAAGAGGAACAGGACAAGCTACAAAGCTTATCTCAAAGTTTTGATCCTCTCTCTTCCTCCATAATAAATCAAGAATGTCAGACTATTGCAGTCTTGAATGAAATAAAGAATCTTGAGAAGGAAAGGAAGAATATCACTAACCGGATGGGAGAACTTAGAAGGATTATAATCCCTAAGTTGGAAACTATGCATGAGGCCATCAGTGATGCTCAGACCACCGCCCAAACAAATGATCCGACAGATCTCAAGCGGGCAGAAGCTTTTGCATTTTTGTTGAGTGGTCACATTTCAATTTTGGATAGAATGAAGCAAAGTTGGGCTACAGAAATGATCCAATTGCAGACATCCTTTGCAGACATTCTTCAGTATATGTGAGTATGTAAATATGCGGCTATGTATAGAAAATTTTTGAAAATTTTGGTGTGCGGACCCTACCCTTTGCCATTGATGTCAAAGGGGGAGTGAGGAGCAGTGAAAAATGAGGAATCCAACTAAGGGGGAGTTCCAAAAATTGTATATAAAGATAGAGCATCAGCCAAGGGGGAGCATAGTGTAAACACTTAGTCATTTTTCACTAAGTGTTGCCATCAATGCCAAAGGGGGAGATTGTTGGCAAGAGACACTATATGGATTCATGGTTGTTGTCATTGATGGCAACAAAGGTCATCCGCAAGTCATGGTGTGTCTCTACCGGAAGTCAGAATAAAGATTGTTGTGGTCCGGTGAACAAGAACAGAGCATGTGGCAAGGTCCGGATCTCTCAGAGGAAGTGTCTTGGTGCAGTGCGGATTTGGGGAAGTCAAGAGGACTACCTTGAGTGGTATATTCCAAGGATTTAGCCTCCGGTGATGGACAAGGAAAAAGATATGAATAGTTGAGTACCAGATTCCTGAGAGACAGTGAAAACAGAGGAAGAACTGACTGACAGAGTATCAGACTACTTTCCAGATGTGTTACTGTTGATGATAAAGGTTGTGAAGGCATGAATCATGTTTGGCCGACATGATTAATGATATCTACAAGTATATGCTTGATCCGCATTGCTTGGTGAGCAAGGATTCAGCCGACAGAACAGAGTTTGTAAGAAACTAGACTGTTCTGGATGCCGACTAGAAAGGTGATGAAATTACTTGTGCGGATATATATAGAGGATGGATTTAGTTGTGAAGGGTGTGACCATGTCAAGATATATGCGAAGAAGTGCAGAACAGAGCAGAAGTACCAAGACAGATCCGGTATGTGAAAGGATAGCAGAATAAAGAACAGAGAAAAGATGAAGTGCAGCAGATCAGTGTACTGAGCCTAACCAGAACTGAACTCCAGCATATGCAGATGCTTCCAATCAGTTCAAGACTGTGATTCTTATCACTTTGTAGACAGTGTGTCTTCTTGTAGGCAGTGGGCCTCTTGTGAGCAGTGTGCTCGGGCAGTGAGCCCTAATTGGCAAGTGCCATTTTGTAATTTCCTATTCTTCTAACAGAGAATAATTTTTGGGTTAATCACCCCGTGGTTTTCTCCCTTAACAGGGTTTCCATGTCAAAAATACTGTGTTATGTGTTTCTTATTTCATGGTAATGTTTTTGTGTTTGATTTAATGCTGCATCAATTAATAAGAAAGTTCAATAAGGGAAATAATCAGGATAACTGATTCACCCCCCCCCCTCTCAGTTATCAACATCTACAAGCACTCCCGCCAAGATATTTGAAATTCAAACTTACCATGTCGGCAAAGGGACCTAATAACGATCACTAACCATCACCCAGAAATTGAGGCTGCCCTAAAATAGGACAGGACTAGGGCGTGGGCGCCCAAGTCCTCCCCCCTATTTTAGGCAGGGTATAGCTCAAGGGGTCCTCCTAGGTCCTATTTGTCATGGGACTTAGGTCTCATTCCTTCGGGATGCTAAAATATGAACTAAAATGTCCTAAATGCACTCTAAAGACCTGGGAGCTAAACCTTATTAGGGAAAAGCCCCCAAGGGGACATTTTTTGACATTACAATATATACAAAAAGAGTTATCTATTAGTGGAAAATTTGTGTGTAAATATAATTATTCTCATTTAAAAATTAATAATAAATAAAATACGCAACATAAAATTATAAAAAAAGTCCACCTCGGATATCTATATTAGTGATCTATGATTAAGAAATTGTGAAAAGTTTTTTTTCTAGCTCAAGTTATGTGCTACAGAAAAAATTATTACTCATTAAAAAATAGTAGAAAGTATAAGAAGCGCTTTATCAATAGTGAAATAAATTATTTTTTAATTTAAAGCAAATTAGAAATAGAAATCATTAGTTTATATTGTCTTCAAATTCTTAGTGGTTTGCTTGCTATAATCCATTGAAAATATGTTATAAAATATCAATTTTCACAGCCCACTTAGGCCAAAATGTGAAACACACTATTGTGTTGTTACCCCTGCATGAAATGACCTAGTTTACCTATTTCAAATTCCACTTTTCTTGCTCTCAAGACAAATTTCTCAAAATATGATCACTATGCCATTGATTAACATGCCAAAAGTCTCAAGTTAATTGTCAAGGGACATGTATTTTAAGACATTTCCTAGAGGTCATTAGGCGCATCAGTTGTTAGAATCAAGCTTTCACAAAAATTAGGACCATAGTCATAGTATCAAAAATGTCTCAAGTACATTAGTTACATCTCTTCTTGGTGTCTTTGTGATCTTTGTAAAATTTCTAAGGGGCTTGACTACTATAAATGAAGTCAACAATCTTTCCTTTGTTATACAACAATCTCGATTGTGATTTTTAACACAACCCCTTGCTCCAATCTATTGTAGGAGGTCACATCAATCCACAACCAAGAGCTCATCCAAGACCAAGCCACATGGTGACCTCATCCAAGACTAGGTTGCTCGATGTGGTCTCATATTTAGTAGTAGGATGTTCTAAATATCTTTGTCCCAACTTATTAACCTCTATTCTAGAACCAAATCTTTGATAGTAGTTGTATATAATAGTACATTAGTTAGTCTACATATTAAAATTGACATCACACTAAAACCCAAATAAGCTCATCATTCTCTATTTGGTTATTTATTTATTCTAAGTTATTCCATACTCAATATCATATCCTTATGTTTTAGGTTTTAATTTGATTACCATTCTAGACAAAGATAACAATATTTTAGGGTAGGCAATTTATTTTCTTTCATCTTTGTGAACTTGATGTCAATTTCCCTAATTTATGTGAGGAAAAATAATGCTTCCCACGTTAAGTGATATTTGGCTTAAATGCTAATCAAATTAATCCTAGATCTAATGGGTTGAGATTGAAATAAAAATGTTTATATTTAAGCAATTAAGATTAAGAAATGAAATAATTAAAATCCTAGAAGGAGTTTATTTGAAATTTGGCTTGATGTGTATTTTGACCTTGTTGATCGAATAATGTGCTATGCTAAGAGATTGGAATCTATGATTTGGATACAAAGTAGATATCAAGCACCTCAGATAGAGATGCTTTGAATTTTTGTTGTTGAGGATAGAATTGCACCAAGCCATCTAGTCTTGGATTGGGTTGCTCCATGCAACCTATTTTGATTGGTGTGACCTTGTTTAGGACTTATGTGAGATCTTGAAACATATTCACTTCCTTCATATCTATTCATTGAGCAAGGGGTTGTGCTACAAGTATAGTGGGACCTACCATAGGATAAGGGGAAGCCCATTAATTTTTTTTGACAATAGTCAATTCCCTTGGGCATTTTACCAAGATAAAAAATGCTAAGTAGAGATGCAAATGTTGATGTAACTAAGACTAACGCTATTGGGATTGATTTCTCTAAATGCAGTCATGCATGATTGTAAAGCTGGATGTCAAATATGTGATGATAATATTAACCTAGGATATGTCCTTAAATGATGTTCCTAGTCACATGATAATAATCATATTAAGGGAAAGTTGTCTTAGAGTTGGAAAAATAGAATTTGAAATAGGTGGACTAAGTCATGTCATGTGATCCAATCCAAGGACTAGGCTACAACAACTGACATAATTTAATGTGAGAAAATGTTAAAAATAAGGATTAATGAAAGGAAGCAAGGTATGTAGGATATGCTTCCTACATTGATAGATAATGAGGAGAGTTGTATTTAAATTTTTATCCTTCAACAATTATAGCAATGAGATTCACAATACAAGAAAGATATAAAACATCAAATACAAATACAAAAGCTCACAACACAAGATATACATGGGGAAAACCCTTTCGGGTGAAAAATCCCACACTCCAAAGCACAACCCAATGTATTAATATGTAAACAATGAAGGTTATAATACACTTCCATAGCTAAGCTCTTACAGGAGTTCACCACTATTGATATTCTAGAGTAATTCCGACAGCATAACAGTACCTTCAAATGAACCATACAAACTACTCCAACAAGAGCTTATTTATAGAGTTTGAAGGCAAAATGGGAAGCTTCTAGAGGTGGGCGTCAACATGGCCACATGGCCCATTTTCCAATGCCCATGTACCTATAGTGACACTTGTACAATATTTACTTGACCTCTTACATCCGTCATAACATGCAAGTTTGACTTTCCTAAATTTGTGCACTCCATCCAAGAATAGGCTATGATAGATGCTCTTACACATCTTACAACTGTCATAGAATTTGTCATAAATGATAACAATTACAGTTGTAAGAGAATCCATCTTAATGGACTAACAATCTAGTATATTCCTCTTACAACTTGTCATAGTCCAATTTGGGCCCCTAGATATATCTTATTCAACATGCAAAGATACTTTGTGATGCATGCCATACTTGTCATAATAATTTTCTATTTACAACTCTTACATGTCATAGATTCCGTCATATGTCATAACCTTTTACACATTGCTCAAGATGCTGACACATAGAAAATTAATGCCACCTCAAATGGGATGCCTATATTCCCTCATGATGATATGTCTATCCTAGTCACCTTCCTTGTGGGATGGCAACTCATCATGCCACCTCACATAAAATGATATAATAGAATGTGCATAAATAATTATAATATAGACAAATAATAAATAAATAATTAAATACCAATGCTAGGAATTTGCAAAGGTTGAGACACCCTAATTCCAACAATTAAGATTTGCATGGCTGATTTGTAATGATCAAGAGTGGTCCATGTAACTAATTAGTGTAAGGGTGATTATCAATTATTATACCAAATAAATCAAAATGAATATAAACTATACATTTACGAGATCAATGCAAAATAACATTGAACAAAATATTAAGGGTATAAGGTATGCACTTTTTTCCCTTGCATTAGTTAAATATTGATGTTCACTTTGATGTACATTCTCATTTTATATATTAAAAAAATATATATATTTAAGGTCAAATTAAAATGATTGTGCCAATAATAATATTGTTTTCGACTAATTATAAAGTTGTCCAAAAGAAAAATTCTTCTCCATTAATTTTAAAGAAATATTATTCCTTTTTTATTCTTAAATGATAAAAATTATCTTTATTAAATGAATCTAGATTTCTAAAATTGTTCCTACTAAATAAATTTTTTTTATCATAAAAGTTACCTTTATTAATTCATTTATATAGAAGATAATATAATCCATTTATAGAAAAGATAATATATAATAATCCTATTTTAAAAGAGAAAAAATTAAATGCTGATAATAAATGCAACTTTCATCCATTAATTTAATAAAAATGTTGACCGTGGAGAGCTTCTTAAAAAAAATATAATTGGCATACAAGTTAGAAAAGGAAAAGTGATTGGTCGATGAATATGATGAGATCACGTTGTCTCTTTTTCTAATCGTAAGCAAACGTAAATGGTAAGAAGAACGATTTAATGGACAAAAGCATAACTCAGCATAATTTTATAAAAGATTTCAGGGAATAAATAAAGGAAAACATGGAAATTGTAGAGAGAATAATCAAAGAGCAAGCTGGGAGGGACCAAGGCATTTAGTTTTTTGGCTGCCACTTTGATGTATGGAAGGGTTTAAACAGCTGGTGTTGTAAACGTAGGGCAGGTCGAAATGCTGCCGACAATGATACAGGTCGAAATTCTGTGGACAAAATTGGAGGTCGATGTATTAGTAATGGCAAAACTCAGAGACAAAATAGTAAGCATATCTTATTTGCTGCCAAAAAGGACGATCTCAAATGGGGTTACTTCTGAACAGATCTGAAAAAGAATAAAGAGAGAGAATATTTAAACAGCAAGCCAAGAGAGACCAGGGCATTATATTTTTCTTTTTCTTTTTCTGTTTTGGCTCCCACTTTAATGTATCAGCGAATCTTCAAGTTATTAGCAGGAGAGGGAGAGGAATTTATTATAAATAGAAAAACTCAGAGACAACATAGTAAGTATATCTTCATTGCTGCCAGAAAGGGCGATCTCAAAACCCTTCAGCAGACGAGCCGGTGCCATGTGACCAAAGGGCTTACTTTTGAAGGAAATAGTGCCCTGCACATTGCTGCAAGAGAAGGGCATCTTGAGATTGTTAAATGGATATTGGTGTCAAGTGCTGCTCCGCTGGAGCTCGGAATTTTGATAAGAACACACCACTGCATGAAGCTGCTAAGAACGGCAGTGCAGAGGTAGTGAAAATTCTGCTTAAATATAAAAAGTGTGCTGTGTACAAGCGCACACCGCTGATAATAGCTTCTGAGCACGGTCACATGGATGCAGCGAAGCTCTTGTTAGAAGCCACGCCATTGTTCATGGTTTTCTGGCCAAGGGATGACCGTCAGACATGCCTTAACGCTGCAGCTTATGCCGGACATCTGGGTAAGTTTACTTAGGAAATGAGATTATTTAGTTTAAAAAATTAGGCATATTGTTGAAATACTAATTAATGTGTGTTGTACAGGTGTGGTGAAGTTGATACTAAATGAAAAGTCTAATTGTTTCAATATAACACGTTTTATGTTACTTATTGGGGATGAATATGGTGTTACTCCACTGCATGCTGCAGTGCATGGAGGACATGTAGACATTGTGCGTGAGATTTTAAAAACTACGTTCAATTGGGATTGTATGAATACAAAGTTGATGAAAAAGGTTGATAATGCTGGAAGGTGTGCAATTCACATAGCAGTAATGAAAGGCTTCATCAACATTGTTGATGAATTCATATCATTAATGCCAGACTGTCTTGAAATCAGAAGCACCTGCCTTAAAACTGTTATGCACTTTGCCGTGGAATATAATCAACTTAACATGGTGAAAAGGCTTCTTTTTGAGAATGATGATGAAAGAAATGTAAAATTATTGAGCTATGACTATGACATTCATGGAAACACAGCTTTGCATTTGGCAGTCATGAATAAGGAAGTGGACCCTGAGGTTAGTTTTATTCATGCTTTATTCCTTTCATTCTTTAATAGATTTCAATGGTAAATTTGTCACTTTTTTTAATTTCATTTCTTATTGTTTGGAAAAGTTAATAAGTAGATGATAAGAGTATTATAGTACAAATGCAGTGGACCCTCAGGTTAGCTTAATTCATTCTTAATTCCTTTCATTCTTTAATAGATTTCAATGGTAATTTTGTCACTTTTTTTTAATCTTATTTTCTTGTTGTTTGGAAAAGTTAATAAGTAGATGTGAAGAGTATTATCCTTTCATTCTTCAATAGATTTCAATGATAATTTTGTCACCTTCTTTTAATCTCATTTTCTTATTGTTTGGAAAAGTTAATAACTAGATGTTAAGAGTATTATAGTGCAAATGTAGTGGACTCTAAGGTTAGCTTTATTCATTCTTTATTCCTTTGATTCTTTAATAGATTTTAAAGATAATTTTGTCACCTTTTTTTAATCTCATTTTCTTCTTGTTTGGAAAAGTTAATAAGTAGATGTTAAGAGTATTATAGTGCAAATGTAGTGGACCATGAGGTTAGCTTTATTCATTCTTTATTCCTTTGATTCTTTAATAGATTTCAATGGTAATCTTGTCACATTTTTTTATCTCATTTTCTTATTATATGAAAAAGTTAATAAGTAGATGTTAAGAGTATTATCCTTTGATTCTTTAATAGATTTCAAAGATAATTTTGTCACGTTTTTTTAATCTCATTTTCTTCTTGTTTGGAAAAGTTAATAAGTAGATGTTAAGAGTATTATAGTGCAAATGTAGTGGACCCTGAGGTTAGCTTTATTCATTCTTTATTCCTTTGATTCTTTAATAGATTTCAATGGTAATCTTGTCACATTTATTTATCTCATTTTCTTATTGTATGAAAAAGTTAATAAGTAGATGTTAAGAGTATTATCCTTTCATTCTTTAATAGATTTCAATGATAATTTTGTCACCTTTTTTTAATCGAACATTTTCTTATTGTTTGGAAAAGTTAATAAGTAGATGTTAAGAGTATTATCCTTTCATTCTTTAATACATTTCAATGATAAGTTTGTCACCTTATTTTAATTTCATTTTTTTATTGTTTGGAAAAGTTAATAAGTAGATGTTAAGAGTATTATCCTTTCATTCTTTAATAGATTTCAATGATAATTTTGTCACCTTTTTTTTAATCTCATTTTCTTCTTGTTTGGAAAAGTTAATAAGTAGATGTTAAGAGTATTATAGTGCAAACTTAGTGGACCCTGAGGTTAGCTTTATTCATTCTTTATTCCTTTCATTATTTAAAAGATTTCAATGGTAATTTTGTCACTATTTTTAATCTCATTTTCTTATTGTTTGGAAAAGTTAATAAGTAGATGCTAAGAGTATTATCCTTTCATTCTTTAATAGATTTCAACGATAATTTTGTCACCTTTTTTTAATCTCATTTTCTTATTGTTTGGAAAAGTTAATAACTAGATGTTAGGAGTATTATAGTGCAAATGTAGTGGACCCTGAAGTTAGCTTTATTCATTCTTTATTCCTTTCATTCTTTAATAGATTTCAATGGTAATTTTGTCACTTTTTTTAATCTCATTTTCTTATTGTTTGGAAAAGTTAATAAGTAGATGTCAAGAGTATTATCCTTTCATTCTTTAATAGATTTCAATGATAATTTTGTCACCTTTTTTTAATCTCATTTTCTTATTGTTTGGAAAAGTTAAAATAACTAGATGTTAAGAGTATTATAGTGCAAATGTAGTGGACCCCTAGGTTAGGTTTATTCATTCTTTATTCCTTTCATTCTTTAATAGATTTCAATGGTGATTTTGTCACATTTTTTTAATCTCATTTTCTTATTGTTTGGAAAAGTCAATAAGTAGACGTTAAAAGTATTATATCATAAATGCAATGAAATCTTATATTTATTACACATTTAGGGGATTTGAACCTTAGTGGATGGCATAACCAAGGAAAATACCACCACCCTCCTAGATTATGCTCAACCAATTGAACTACAACAATTTGGTATTTGAACTTTTATGTATGAATGAAATATAAAATTATCATTGATTGTTTGACCATTAAAATATTGATATTTAAATAGAACAAATTTTTATTAATACATTAATATTCAAAATAACTTTTAATTACATCACAAACTTTTGTAATGTAATATAATGTTTTATTGATCTTAAATCAATATAAAATATTTTACAATCATCTCTAAATAAAATTAGTAAGTATATGCTTACATAGTACTGGTAATTAAATAAATGTAAATTGTCCAAATAAAACTTTAATATCTTTGATGTATGTTTTTCCAACCACTGTCAATGTTAACAAGGTAGGATTTGAAGACAATGCTTTATGTATGAACATAAACCTTTTAAAGAAAAAATAGTTTATATAAATTTTATTTATCAAGATGGTTATTGTTTACTTTTTTTGCAGCTTGTGGAATATATAGTGTCAATTCCAAATGCAAATTTGAATGCTACAAACAATGAAAGCCAAAGTCCACTTGATATGGTAGAAGAGGGAACATTAAACTATGATATTATTGTTAAGATTCTAAAAGATGCTGGTGCCACGAAAAGTTTAATTCGCCAATCTAGAATTGAACTACCACCTTGGCAACATTCACAAGAGATCACTAATAAAGGCAATGGCAATGTGGAGAGCAAAATATTTGACGTTGACACGTTGGTGGCATCACTCATTGCTACAGTGACTTTTGCAACTATATTTCAGGTACCTGGTGGTACCTTTGACCATGAAGATCATGTAGGTCATGAAAGTCTTGCTAGGATGTCATTAGAACACATTTTTAAAGTGTTTTTATTCTCTGATTGTGTTGCCTTCTTTGCATCTATGACTGTGGTGATCGCCTGGGTTTTTCGAGAATGATTGCAAACAAAGCTTAATGCAGATCGATCACCACTAGCCAAATTATCTATGCTAAGCTTGGGAACCTCCATAGTCTCTACATGCCTTGCTTTTTTAAGTGCAACCATCCTTGTCACAATACCTCGTGATTTGGAAGATTATAGTAAGAATCATCCTAAGCAAGCCAAGGCATATCAATTAATCTTTGTTGGTGAGATATTGACAGCGTACATAGCACCATCACTTGCAGTTGTATTCATATCATTAGCATGGCTAGTTGAGTATAACTTCAATGCATCTAATGAGCGACAAGCTCAACTTAAATGGAAAATCAAACGAGTTCTTATCTCCACAATTCCAGTCATAGCTATTATCCTCACTATCACTTTTGTTTCTATTGTAAAATACCTTTGAAATGTTGATTGTATGAAGGTGTGCCTTCAAAAATAAAGATACCCATTACTTAGAGATATATGTTACATACTTTTTTGTTTGTTATTTTTTAATTTACCTCCTCAAAAACATTATGTTCTATCTTAAAGTGATATACTAATGAAAGATTGTAAGTTAAAATGGGTTTAAATCATCATAAGGTATTGCTTCATCTTGCATATCTAATAAAAAAGAAACTACTTAATAGGATCATAAGAATATGAAATTTCATCATAAAAGGAGTACTAAGAAATATAAAAGGAGTACTAAGAAATATAAAGATACACTCTAAGATTCTTTTAAATTGAATTTATCATAACATTCATAGATAATTCAATAAATAGAAAATTGAGATCAAACATAAAAGTAATATATAAAATCTAAGAAAGATCTTGAAAATAGTATTTCCATAAATTCCGAAAATAGCAACTTCATTCCAAATTGTTTTATTGTAACTACATACTATAGGAGTGCCTTACTACTATAATATCTAACTTTTCAACGAATTCCATGTTAGAGTAAAGATCTAAAATCAACAAATTCAAAATATGTTAACATGTTCCCTAGAATGTGAAAAGTATTATATTAAAACTAAATACCAAAGCTGAAACACTTGAAGAAGTCTGCAAGAGCTTTAGAATGCACAAAATTGCTTCTAGTTTCCTTTTAGTTAAGTAGAAACACAATATCAAATGAGAGTTAAATCATGAATATTGCATCCAAGGACCAGCAAAGAGAAGTCACCATCCAAAATGAGGCACATTCCTACTTGTATTGGCCGCCCAAAACAAGGAAATCATAATAATTAATGTGTTTCAAGTAGAACTCCCAGGCGCCTCTATCCTAGCTGCCCAAAATGAAAGATGGAAAAAATTTTAAAGCAAAAGAAAAAAGCGGAGTGATGGTAAAGTTTAAACTACCTCTACCTAGTCGCCTCTTCTCCATGAAATTCTGGGTAAAACTAAAACAATTTAATCATACGTTTATATGCTTTGTGGTCTCATAAATCAAACTTTATAAGGCGCAACCTCTACAGGCTTGGCTGGCCAAAACAAGGAATAAAAACTTGTTATTTTTATCATGCCATGATATTCCTATTTGGCTGATTATACCTGAGGTGTAATTAAATTGCTTGTTGTTTACTTTAAAATAAGGTTTGCACATCAAAGCTTAATAATAGGTGCCTTTTGACAGATATTATAGCTAGAAAAACTCTGGTATACATGCATGTTAAAATGTGGAAGCACAGACATAGAATGTAATCTGTATGAAAAAATGATTAAAAGAGATGTCTTCTCATGGAATGCAATGATTGAAGGATAGGCACAAAATGGATTATATGAAATTTTCTAACTACTTGAAACAAATGCAGTCGATAGAGACAAAACCTGATCCCACAACTTTTAACAGTGGCTACTATTAAGTAGAAGAAATCATAAAATGGAAACATATAAAGAAATGTGTAAACTGATTATCAAATGCCTCAAGGACTTGTGATCTCATGAGATGCATTGACTGCAAACTATACACCAACAAAATGGATTTGTTGATAAGGTTTTAAAAGATTTAAGTACATATAACTAGCGTCTGAAAGCTAGATACCATTCCTGCACCTGCATTCATTAATTGCACCAAAATAGTTATTTTCAAATGGGGTATGAACTTTCATCAAAGCACAATGTAAAGGGGACTTTTGGGAAATAAATTCAACATGTTGGAATCTTAAGAAGGCACATGATCTGTCTGATAAAATGTCTAATGCTGGAAAGCCTTAATTGCTAATAGGAATTAAATGGATTTGTAGAAAAGACTTCAGAAATTATAAGTGAATACAATAATTAGTTGTAATAAAATATAATCCTCAACATTTTCTTGCAATCATACGTCCTACACTAGTTTGTGTTTTATAGGAAAAGAGAAGTTGGGTTTTATGATTTTAGTTTCAAGTGTAAATCCTCCTTTCACTACAAACATTCAAGGGCATTTCAACTGAGTTGAATCTCTACTAAGTGAGAGCATTCACCTAACAGGTTGGGCTGCCACTTGGAATGTTCAAATGCTCCTAAAACCTTAAATAAGCAAAACAGTAAGTAAATTGATGAATTGCAAAAAATCCTTTCAGATTAAGATGGTAGGCAGAGATTAATAACTGACATTTTTTTGAAGTTTGGGAAGCGGAACAGTCGGGGACACCTCCACTAGCACCCTATCCAAGGTACTATTTTCCGTACGAAATATGGATCTTTTCCTGACACTGATATTCACTGTATCTTCTGTTTCTGCCCCGGAAGATGCGGAGGACACCTCCACTAGTGCCCTAGTCCAATGTCGGATGATCTTTAGGTTGTCGAAAGCTCTTCAGATGCTAATTACCACTATCCAAAGTGTTTCTATGTTCGCAACTCCGGATGACACTGCCACTACCGCCCATGTCCCAAAATGTTCAACTCTGTCCTCTTTCTTTTGGAGCTTGAATCCTTGCATTTACAACCTCTTTCTACAACTCCACTCCGCGAAACTTAGTACCTGTAACCTGCAGTCACAAAGGAGTGTGGTTGGGGGTTGTGGTGTTTAGAGGCTTGCCTTGGTCAAGCCCTGGAGAGACATTCAATTCTTCTGAACACCGTTGTTAGATGATAGTGCGTATCCTTGCAGAATAGAGGAAAAATCCAAATGATAAATGATAGAAAACACAATAGATATCACCTTGAAATGTAGATCTCATGGAAGGAAGATGCTCTTTCATGCCATGAGGAGATGGAATCAAATTTGCAACAAACAAGCATAATAACAACACAAGATTGCTCTATAACACAATGAAAGTCTTGAATCACTTTCGCATAGAGTCACAAGTTCACAATGTCCATCTAGTTTGCAAATGAAGTCCTAAACATGCTTATATATGCAACTACAAACATTCCCGCTAAAAATTTCGTAATTCAAACTTGAGATGTCGACATGAGACCTAAATAACGGTCATAAAACTAACATTTAAATTTAGGGCTGATCCAAAATAGGGTAGGACTAGGGCACTAGCGCCCAAGTCGACCCTCCCATTTTTGTTTAGGGGACATCAAAATAGCACACCCTAGGTCCTATTTGCCATAAGACTTCAGGGTTTTCTCATCCGAATTCACAATTATCATGCAAGATGCTCTAAATGCATTCTAAGGACCTAGGAGTGAAACCTTAAGAGGGAAAAGCCCCAAAGGGGACATTTTCTGACATAACAGTATGTTAACCTTCAAACAAAATAGGTAGAACAAAAATATCCATTCATCAGGGTGTAAATGGTGAGAAATTCAACATGGTTACTTGGGGATGGATTCACACTAATGCACCTTTAGATTTGGGTAATTTGCATGAATAAAAAAATACATATACATGCATAAATGTAGAAACAGGAATAATTACAATAGGGATTCGAACCAAATACTTTCATTTACATAAACAGAGATATCTTAGATTAAAGAGACTTTGAACCATTTTTCTAGATGCTTCACTTCCTTCCTCCCTCCAAATCCTCGAGTTCTCCTCCCTTCACATGCTATGACCCCTCCCTAGATCAAATCCCTTGTTTAGATTTTTTTTTCCCCAAATGCTCTCCTAGACGCGCATGTAGAAGAGGAACCAAATAAGGCATTTGTAACTATTTTGTAGAGAGACTCAAGGATGTAGCATCATATGGAAATGCAAGATTTTTTTGGGAAACACATAAAGTGGTTTGTTGAGAAGGCTCAATTTTTAAATCACAACTCCACTAGTTGTACCTCAAACTTCTATAATTAAAGGAAACAAAATGCAAAACTCAATTAATTAATTCATATTTGTTTATTTATTTAAATATTTATAAACTAAAAGATTAATTTTAATATTCATACATTGATATATAATTAATGTATATCCTTATAAAATTTGTTAACTAGATCATGCTATAAACTGTTCATATAGAAAAGAAAATGTCTTGATAAAAGTTACTGACAACGAAATGAAATAAATCATTGTTTATATCTATTAACTAAGGTATCACCAATTGCATTCATCAATGTAACATCACTATGTTTGTAAACATAATATAAGGTTAAGAAAGGTTTAATATGCAAATATGCATATTAATTACCACTAAATGGTGTCGTATGTGTATGAAAAGAATGTGCATCATAATGAAAATCATGAAGGAACAAGGAGTCATTAGCCACATCATGAGAAGATAAAGAACTATCACTATGGGCTCATCACTAAATATTTCAATATACAAAGAGCCACAAGAAAGAAAATATGGGCTAGAAAATGTATATGAAGGTGAGGTAGGTATATTTGTATCAATAGGATCCTCATTGAAACATGAAGCAAGAGAGGCACAAATAGAAAAGTCCATAAGTGAACAAGGGAATCTACCATGAGATGTATGAGACATTATGATTTTTGTTGGCATTAAGATGAAAACCATTTGCATTTACACACTTAGGATATATGTTCTAGTATTTGAGTATTAATTATGAAGTGGTAGATCATAAGACCTCTTTGGAATTCCTCCTTCCTCCAAGTCATCTTGGCAAATAGTGAAACAACAGATAGATTATAAATATAATAGATTGCACTTTTAAATTTGGCCTTCCTATTCTACCTATGTAATGAAATTTCTTTCAGAAAAGTATCTCTTCTTGTGAACAAGAAATTTTAGAAATTCAATCCATGTACCATAACAGATAAATCACATTGCACACACTAACTTCTAGTCCTTCTAAGGCACGCATGTTTTTTTTGTTATTTATTTTTTCTTCCATTGTAGTAAGGTAGGATAGTGGCAAATAGTGTTTCATTAAACATCTTTTAATAATTTTTGTATTGTTTTAATACAAGACATTTCTCATTGGGATTATTTTGATAGAGTAGGGACATGTATCATTCATTTAGGCATTAAATGCCTCCTAGAACATCAATCCTCCATAGCACATGAAGCAAATAAATCCATTATCTCAACTTATAGAATAAAATTAAAAGAACTCAAAGGCCAAATATTAATTATGGAGTGACTATAGAAGGTCATAAATTTTAGTTTCAAGGAAACACAATTAGTAGGTGTTAAGACAACTTTCACAACCTTGTAAACGTCCTCCATACCTATGCAAAAATGGGAGATTTGGAATAGGGTATGGCATCCATCAAAACATAAAGGATAGAGAAGCTTTGTTAGATGTTGTAGTTACAACTACCCTTGTAGACATGTAAGAAAAATGCACAAAATGGGTTGTTGAAAAGTCATTAGAAACTTTTAAGTGAATGCAATTGGTAGGTATAAAGATGGACTCAACAACTTTTGCTAGCTTTCTCACTGTCTATGTCAAAACAAGAGCTTTAAAATAGGGTGTGGACATCCATCTAAGCATAATGGAAAGGGGATTTTTTTCAAATGTTATAGTTGTAACTGCCCTAGTAGACATGTATGCAAACAGTGGAACCATAGATAGGGAACATAAAATAATTGATACATGCCTCAAAGAGATGGCATCTGATGGAATACATTGATTCCAAGATATGTAAAAAATGGATTTGTTGCTAAGCCCTTATAAATTTTCAAGCATATGCATGTTAGGATTAAGCTACATCAAACTTATAAATCCTCTGTATTCAATTACTCATAATATTGCTTGTAAATCATTCATAAGGGATGAGGGATTCACCATCAGTTGTAAATATTTTTACCATTATGATTTTACTGGTATGATAATTGACTTCTACTAGGGAGCAGTAATTAATTATTTATCGATAGGAAGTTACCATTACGAAAAGGAATCTTAGAGGTTAAGTTGGTTTTGGATGCCCAACACCCCATGAGGTTGTTTTGGACACTTGTGATGATGTTTCAGATGATTATAACAGTTGCACATGAAGACAAAAACCACCTTGTAATATAGGACAAATTAGGTGTCCATAAGAAGAAATTAGTTGTCCATGTGTAAGAGGTGAGTAATGGGGTTATGACCTACATTGTTTAGTACAGTCATGACCAGGAAACCTTATCAGGTGACCCAATCACATAGCTCAACAACACAACAGAAACTTAAATGCATAAAGCAATCTGAAACTATTTTATTAACATAAAAAATATCAGCAGTTACAAACATATTGGCCTTCTAAGCCTCAGCCTCACGTTTTACAATGCAATCCCCAATCGATTATGTGCTTACAACACCAAATCGCCTCCTAATGAATACAAAGATAGACCTAAATCCATGATCATCCCACACTCCTCTTTTCTACAAAGAATTCCCACTCTCCATTTTCTGCAAGGAAAATCGTCCCGAGGAATCTCCTTCCTCCTAAAATCTCCCATATGAGAAATCTCCTCTCCTAAGAAATCTCCTTGAGAAAATCTCCACCTGCGAAAATCTGCCCAAACAAGAATGACCATCACCTTTTATTCTCCCTCCGTGGAAGCTAAACAATTAAGGAGTTATTCAGTTATGAAATTGAAAAATCAGGTATTCCAATGACCATTTTGACATTTCAAATTCTAGAATAGATTACTAAAGTTGTTGTGTGATTACTGAAATAATCACTCTTTATTAAAATCCCTCATCTATAATCTATTGGTCAATAGATTCTCCATGAGCTATGGGATTCTTCCTTTATATCTCCTTTTCAGCAACACTTGTCACTATAAGCCTTTTGCCATTGACAAATTATAATTTCCTCAAACCTTGGAGTCTTTTACTAGTGGAACGAAACTTTATAAAACTTACATGTTATCAAAAAAAGTTTGATTTTCCAAACCTTAGTGATAAATGCCTATCGACAAATGTTTGAATTTCCAAACCATAGTTATAACTTATCGACAAAAGTTTGCTTTCCCAAACTTTAGCACATTCCTTCATTATTGGCAAAGTTCTGATTTCTCAAACCAATTCCTTTTCCTTTACTCATCATGCCCTTTGTCAACAAAACATGCCTTTCTTGAACCAGTGTTGACATATCGGCAACTTTAGGAAACCTTGAACTGCCAAGACTTATACATTTCCTCTCTATTGGTGAATTGACCATTCCATGAACTTCCGAGTCAAGCCTCATGAACTTAAGAGTATTTTATCTTCTACTTTATTGCCTATTGATGAATTCAATAAACTATGAACTCTACTCCTTGAAGCCTTCATTGGCAAAATGCTGCATTGGTGAACCTAAGGGTTCGCAAACCTGAGGTTTTGCTGACTAAATTTGGAATCTTTGAACTTCGCTAACAAAAAAGATATTGTATTCAAATTCAATAAAGTTCCAAGTGGCTAATTGAAGAAGACTTAGAAAATTTCAAACTTGCTTAAAGGCTTTAGTTGGGGAAGTTGCATGTCAGTGAACCAAGAAATCGGCAAACTACAAAATTGGTGAACTGAATAGTTCACGACCTAGCAAAATTTTACCTTGTCATAACTTCATCATTTTTCATCCAAATTGCACCAAATTGGAACTGTGGATACCCATTAGGCTCTTCTATAGGATGAAGCTCTTACTTGGCCAAATTAATTTGCATTTTCCCTAGAAACACAAACCAACACAAAAAGAAGCTAAAACACAACAAAAACAAAACATAAACAGAAACTAGAGACCTGAAATATTTTTGGTTGATGCTGATTGCTTGTGGACCTAGATGCTCTTGTATCAGACATGCCGAGTAAAATTTTGTGAGCATGGAGTGGAGTATTAGAACAACTCTTTCAGGTTGTAGGCAACCTACAAGAAACTCCATTGCTGTATTAGGCTTAGAAGACATCTTTTGCCTCTTCTAGCATTAGGTTGGGAAACTTGTCATCCTCCTCCACCAAGTGTGCACTTTCTACATCCTTCCTCTTGTGGACTCACATCCACTATAGATCGTCCTCCTCCGCCAAAGTCTCTTTCTTCTTCTCCTCCAAATGCTTTCTCCTTTTCTGTCCTCTTTCATGGGATCCAACCCACTATCACAAACTAATCACCTCCACCAGGTACCACTTGCATCATCTTTCACAACCCCTATACACAAACATGTAGTATACAAATCTACTATTGCAACATCATCTTCTATAACAACATTCTCTTCTACTCCCACCATTGAAGGTAAATCATCATAATTAAATTCAAAATAAAAAATTACCTCATCCTTCTTCACTGCTACAAAGTTTCATTCTTCGCCATTCACTGCAATGTTTCCATTTTCACCTTCCATTGCTATCACTAACTTCATGCCCTCAACTACTAAAACATTATGCTCACCTTCAATTGCTACAATCTCATTATCTAGATTCCTCTTCTCATCCTCTATAACCTCTACTACAATCTCTTCTCTTTCCTCATCCTCCTCAACCACTGCTACACCTTCCTCTTTCTCACACACACTCTCTCTCTCCATGCCTTCATCATGACATACTGCTACAATCCCCTCACTGCTTCTTTCTTCTTTCACTTTACCTACGTACACATCATCACTTGCAAACACAACTTTGTCAAAAAAATAATGGGACTCCTTCACACTCATATTTTCCTCTTGCTCACTTTCTTCTTCTATGCCATCATCATGACATATGGCTACAATCTTCAATGTCTTCGCTAGTCTCACCTCCACCCTTTTCAATTCCTCACAAATTTCCTCTTTCTCTTCTTCCTCATCCTTCTCTACACACACAAATTTATCTGCACACAAATAATCATCAAAACAAGTATGGGACTTTATCTTACCCATATTCTTCATTGTCTTCCTCTTTTCCATCTTTCTACTCGCCTCCAAGGTATCCAACCTTCTTTCTCTCCATTCAATAATTGAAATTCTTAAGACCTTGCCTAAGGCCAAACTCATACTTTTCCTTCTTGCCATCTTCACACACAATTTGCAATCTCACAATCCATAATTTCTACAACCTGCACACACTTAAAGGTACACATCAATTCAAAAAACCCTTTCCAGTTACAGGTCTTCCCTGCAACAAAATCGCTCTCACAATCAATTCTCTCATGGCTTCAATGTCTTCTTTTAGCACTTAATTGCTCAGGACTCCTCGCACACCTACAACAATTCTATCGAGCTCTTTAGACAACATATCTGCTTCGCTCTCCACCCACATGTCCTAGTCTAGACTATCTCATGTTTGGCGCTCTGCCCACACACTTAGGACGATGGCTCTAATACTACTTGGTGTAGTCGAGACCAGGGAACCTTGTCAGGTGACCCAATCATGTAGATCAACAACACAATAGAAAATTAAATGCATAAACCAATCTGAAACTAGTTTATTAACATCAAAAATATTAGCAGTTACAAACATATTGGCCTTTTGGGCCTTAGCCTTAGGTTTTACAATGCAATTCCCAATCGATTATGTGCTTACAACATGAAATCACCTCCTAATGAATATAAAGATCGCTCCAAATCCATGATCATCCCACACTGTACTCTGCAAAGAATTCCCCCCTCTCCCTCTTTTGCGAGGAAAATCCTCCTAAGGAATCTCCTTCGTCCTGAAATGTCCCCTATGAGAAATCTTTGCTAAGAAATATCCTCTCTTGAAATATCTCCTTGAGAAAATCTCCACCCAAGAAAATCTGCCCAAACAAGAATGACCATCGCCTTTTATTCTCCCTCCATGGAAGCTAAACAGTTAAGGAGTTATTCAGTTATGAAACTAAACAATTAGGTATCCAAATGGCCATTTTGAAGTTTCAAATTATTGGAATAGATTGCTAAAGTTGTTGTGTGATTACTAAAATAATCGCTCTTTGTTAAAATCCCTCATCTGTAATCTATTGGTCCACAGATTCACCAAGAGCTATGGGTTTCTTTCTTTATATCTCTTTTTTAGCAACACTTGCCACATAACCCTTTTTCCATTGACAAATTATAATTTCCTCGAACCTTGGAGTCTTTTATTGGAAGAACCAAACTTTATAAAACTTACACATTATCAGCAAAAGTTTAGTTTTCTGAACCTTAGTTATAAATGCCTATCGACAAATGTTTGAATTTCCAAACCATAGTTATAACTTATCAGCAAAAGTTTGCTTTCCTGAACTTTAGCACATTCCTTCATTATAGGAATTTATTTCTCGAACCAATTCCTTTTACTTTACTCACCATGCCCTTTGTCGGCAAAACATGCCTTTCTCAAACCAATGCCGACATATTGGCAACTTTAGGAAACCTCAAACTACCGAGACTTATACATTTCCTCTCTATCGACTAATTGACCATTCCACAAACTTCAGAGTCAAGTCTCACAAACTTAAGAGTATTTTATCTTCTATTTTATCTCCTATCAATGAATTCAATAAACTTGAACTCCACTCCTTCAAGCCTTCATCGGCAAAATGTTGTATCGGTGAACCTAAGAGTTTGCAAACCCAAAATCTTTCAACTTCGCCAACAACAAAGATATTGTATTCAAATTCAATAAAGTTCCAAGTGGCTAATTGAAGAAGACTTAGAAAATTTTAAACTTCCTTAAAGGCTTTAGTCGAGGAAGTCACCTGTCGGCAAACTGGGAAATCGCCAAACTGTAGAACCGGTGAACTAAATAGTTCACTAACTAGTGAAATTTTTGACTTGTCATAACTTTGTCATTTTCATCCAACTTTCACCAAATTGGAATTGTGGATATCCATTAGGCTATTAAATATAGGATGAAACTCTTACTTGGCCAAATAAATTTGTATTTTCCCCAGAAACACAAACCACCACAAAAAGAAACCAAAACACAACAAAAATAGAACAGAAATAAAAATTGAAGTTCTAAAATATTTTTGGTTGATATTGATTGCTTGTGGACCCGGATGCTCCTGTATCATTGTTTTATGTAATAAATGCTTGGATTTTCCCAAGGAAGTTATTGGGATATGATATAACCAACTTGGACACCCCATTTAGAGGGTGAACATGCTAAATAAATAGGGGTTATGGTGGTAGAAATGTAATGTGATGAGTTAGAGTGAAAACTCTATTTGTAGGTGTTGAAGAAGTGAAGATTGAAGAGGAGAAAGGAAGGATTATATGTATTCTATGTTTTTGAAGATAATACAAACTTCCAGGCCTCTCTTCTTGTTGGAGTTTTTCCCCAAAAGGGTTTCTCTACATAAACATTGTGTTATGCGTTTGTTCTTCTACTTCATATTTTTTTGTAATCTTGATTTTCTTTCTTGCAATGTTCATTTGATTATAGACTGATTAAGATCATATTTATAATTGAATTAGATTTCCATATATAGTAGTTACCTTCATTTGTAATAATGGACTTGGCAGGTGTAAATCTAAATCCCACAATATAAATAAAGAATCCATTGTCTCAACTTAAACAATGAAATTCCCACTACAATATCGTTCCTCCATAACACATTAAGCAAAGCACATAGTAAAAAAAACTCAAACAATACATTGAGTTAAAAGCATAAATAGTACAAAGGGATCAAAAGAAAACACCATTACTTACAATAGTGCCAAACAAACAAATTACCATAAAAACTATTAGAGTAAATAGGATTTAATCTATTTACTTAGGCTTAAGTTTTACTTAGGCTTAAGTTTTACTTAGGCAACATAATTCATTAATTAGGTGCATTTATCGTTTAGGTAGTTTTAGTCAGTTATCTTTTTACTGGATTTCACCTTGCATTTATAAGTAAGGTTATGTACATTATTTTGCATCTCTTATATCTCATTTATATTTGTCTCATTCTAGTGAAATATTTCTTGTATTGTGAAGGTTTACTTGCAGGTTGTGCTCTTGGGAGGTGGTAGACACCAACATGGTATCAAAGCCGACTATTTGCGTTTCCTTCCGTTTGGAGAGTTTTCATCAGTGATGGTGAGATCGAGATTTTGATGAGATCATTATTATTTGCCTGCAATTTTTTGGTGGATAGATTTTATTTGGCTTTCGAAATTTTTTAAAATTTCTATTTGGCCTATTATTTGCCAAATTTGCAAGCCCCGAGGACATTCAACACAGTAAGGGCAAAATTTTTGTTCTCAGCATTTGAAGGCCCACTTATTTGGGCATGTGTACTCTGTAAAATGATGAAATGTAGAAGGGCCGACCTCTAATTCATTTTCTTGCACAGGAGAAGAAAGATCTTGAGCCATCATACTCTCCATGGTGGCATTTTCGACTCGGGCAAATGTGAGAAGAGTCGTGCATTGGCAAATTGGTGTGAGTAAAACAAGGCGGCAAACCTGGCAAATTTTGGGAAGTTCGTGGTCTTTGATTACTTGTTCTCAATAGAGATAATTTATTGGTATTCGATTCCTTGTTCTCAACAGAGAGATCACAATCAAAACGAGTGTTATCATTTATATTTTTGGCCCCAGCAAACCGCTCCCAGCCTTTCCCTCGGCTGATTCAAACACAACAGCGATAGACTTTATAGTTTGCAACTGGTACATTTAGATCTAAAGTCTTGCATTGTATTTGTTTAGGGTTTCAAACCAGAGCTCGTAGCAAGGGACGTGAGGAAGCATGATGAAAACCTTGGTTGCAGTTTGGCACTGTCGGAACAGCAAGTTTCAAGTTTTCTTTGGCCGATATATATATATATATAGGATTTCATCTGAGTTTGTAGCGGAAGAGGAATATTTATTTAAGGTTTTCTATTCCACAGTAGAAGGGAAGCGTGCCTGTCGCTGGCTCTTTTGTTTTGGGCATGGGTATGAAAGAATTATCCCACATTTGTCGTGCGTAATAATTTCTGGCATTTAAATATCTTAGTGCCTGTCTCACTCGATGAGCATTTGGAGATCCTCTTTCCTTTGCGGGGTATGTTTGTTTGATGTGTCGATAATGACATTCACCTTTGTGGAAATAACTTTGATTTGGCATAGAGACTTAGTGTTTTGGCTTCTACGTGGCGTGGGAAACAACCACATATCTCGACTTTCGAGATCTAATTGGCCGTAGATGCCCAATGTTTTTGCCTCCACTGAGGGACATGGTCACATGGGCAACTAGAATTAAGTTCCCTGGTGTCTTGAAGGCGCCTTTATAGGCGTTTTTTTCATTTTTGCATAACTTGTACAAATGGAGGCCGATTTTCGAGTCCCAGATATCGACAGAAAACTCTTTTCATCAACTTTGCAGTGGACAAGGTAATTTTCAGATATTTTTCTGTTTGATGGTGTTTTTACTCTATTGAAGCTCGATATTGGTTTTGCTTCATTTCCTTGAACAAAGGAGTTGGTTGTGTATATTGTGAAGAATAATTACATTCTCTTATTTCATCATAGATTTACCTAAAGTAGAAATTTTAACTACAACAAATTATCTTAAATGGAAAATTGATATGGAGATTTTGTTGTTGAAATTGAAGTTGCAAAGAATTACTTTTGACCAAGATCCTAAACACACTAGTGTTGTAGACAAATGGAATTGGTTTGATCAAAGAGATGAAGCTCTTGGTACTCTCATTATGTCCATTTCACCTGATTTGAGATATCATGTGTTATCTTGTAAGCATCCTAATGATATTTGGACTACCTTAGAGAATCTTTTTGGTAAGCCACATAAGATGAGGAAATTTCATTTGGAGTATGAACTAATGAATCTAGATCCTAGACATTTTGATAATATCTAGGACTTCTTTATCAATCTTAATTCTCTCAATGATGAGCTTACTCACCTTCTTTAGAAGAACAACATCCCACTACCCTCATTAGAGTCTTCTTCTTCCTCTAATTCTCAATCGGTAGCATCTTCATCTACACAGTCAGGGAATGCATGATTTGCTAATGGGATGAAAGGTAAAGCACTCTTGGCTTCCACTATTCTTGAAAATGGGAGATGGCTTTTTTATTCAGGAGAATCTCATCATATGGTACCTTCTTTGGATATGTTCTCTTCTTTTGAGCCTTGTAGTTCATCTAATATTTTGATTGGTAACAATACATACATGAAGGTTTGTGGGAAATGTTCCATTGATATGGGTGAAGGATGTTTCAATGATGTTCTTTGTGTACCCTCCTTGACCACTAATCTCCTTTCATTTTATCAAATTACTCATGGTGCACAAGGTAAAACAGTTGAGTTCACTCATGATCATGTATACATTAGAGACATAGAGAGTAAAGAGATCATTGCTACAAGGGTTGTGGATCATGCATCTTGAGCTTGTATTCTTTTTCTCTTTTTTCTCGTGATTTGATGATATTCCTTTGACTGTTGTTCATACCCATCCATCAAGGCATACCCATCCATCAAGGGTGAATCATGTTTGTGAGGAGAATTTTGGTTATTTGAATCTTGTTGTTCTTGAGACTAGTGTTGAGATTCCTCCTCCTTCACCTCTTTATCTCTAAATTTGAGTTCTACTCTTGAACAGGTTGATCATAGTTTTTCATATCTCACTTTATTGGATGAATATTTGGCAGGTGTCTAAGACTTGTTTGTAGAGTCTCATCTTGTAGATTTGGGAGACATACTTGAGGGCATTTCTCTCCTCTTTGATGGCAGTTTTAGCATGGCTATTGATACATCTATATCTTCTTTGGAGATTAATATTGACGAGTTTTCTCCTTCACTTGATTTATCACATTTTTGGTTGTTTTTTATCATGATTATGTGGTGGATTATTCATGCTTGGAGACTCCTCCTCACTCTTCAAAGATTTCTATTTGGAGACTTCCTTCCTCCTTTTTTCAGTTGGACATGGAGTGGCTTCTTCATTATTCAGTGGACTTGTTTCTTCCTAAGGGGAGAGCTGCTGCTTGTAGGAATTGGATCATCTTTTGTTTCCAGACATACTTCATCGGTATTGGAGCTTCTTCATTATGGGGGGATATAATGTCTCTCCTTTTCCTTCCTATGGGGGGATCATTGATTGTATATACATGATGTATGTAGTCCTTGAGGGGTACTAGTGAGTCCTCATGCATCATTTTGTTTTATTTTCTCTTTTTTGGAGAGGATTTTTGTCCCACTAGGTTTTCTCCTTTTCTTTACTTGTAAGAGATTGCATTGCATTATTAATGGGTACCTAACACGGTCGTGTAGTTGAGACCCATATTGCATCTTGCTCATATTGCATAATAATCCCCCTAAGTTGCACTTAAGGGGGGTGTTAGAGTAAATAGGATTTAATCTATTTACTTAGGCTTAAGTTTTACTTAGGCAACATAATTCATTAATTAGGTGCATTTATCGTTTAGGTAGTTTTTGTCGGTTATCTTTTTACTGGATTTCACCTTCCATTTATAAGCAAGGTTATGTACATTATTTTGCATCTCTCATATCTCATTTATATTTTTCTCATTTTGGTGAAATTTTTCTCGTATTGTGAAGGTTTACTTGCAGGTTGTGCTCCTGGGAGGTGGTAGACACCAACAAAAACATTCTCCTTGGAAATCATACTTGTTGAAACTCCAAATGAAAATTCATTAGCATTGAGAATTTTTTCTGAGAGTTAAAATAACACTAGCTTACCCACATGACCCTGCAACAATGACATGGATAAAAACTTATCTCTGTAGTGTAATTGCAAGCTTGAATATGCATCAAAGTGGCAACTCCAGATGCTTCCCATCCCATCCTTGGATGCTTTCCTTACTAGCCAGATGTTAGGGTTTCCACTATTTTAATACAATGCATCCAAATGATCCTAAGAAAAATTGGTTCCACCATGGCAACATTTTGGATGTCATTTTGAGGGAAATGAAACTATAAATAAAGGTGTTAGAGAGATTCAACAAGACCAAGCATACATTGAAGACATTGTAAGATGAAAGCCTAGTTATGCCTTATTATCCTCACAGTTCCTTAGAGGCCACACCCTCCACCTACTGGAAACTACCTCCATGGGAACTCGTGACTTACTATTGTTGTGATTTAATGTTAATAACACAGATCTTTTCAATTGTAGTTCCCATCTATCATGCATTTTACACTATTAGTTTTTAACGTGTGCGTACGGGAGGTCAAAGGCTCCCAAAGGGTAACGCTTATTGACATAATAATAAAATTAGAGAAATCTAGTTTTTACAATACAAGGCTAATTTTAATGAATCTTGTAATGAATGTGGCTAAGGATTTCTTACTTCTTAATTAATGCACTCTACTTAAACATCATCTAGTTCAATGGTCAAACAATCAATAGCAAATTTATACCTCATCCACTCCAAAAAGTGGTAAATACTTGTCCTATTTTTACTAGCCAAAATTAACTTTTGATTGTTGAAGTGGATGATGTGTAAGAATAGCCTAATTAATGTGATGTGTAACTAGAAATGTTTCCTAGGATTCATCTGATTTTTCAATTTATAAAGAATATGTTTCTCTCTAAGTAGTCTTTTTTTATATGTACCATCACTACTTAAATATTTTGACATCCATTTGTATCTAAATTTTAATAAATATATTATTTGATTTGTGTACATAATAAAAACTCAAAGTATTTGGTCTTTATTTAATGCTTTTTATGCTTTTTAGTATTTTTGTTTAAAAAATTTGTATACTTACATTTAAAAAAAATAATATAAACTTTCATTAAAAAAACTTTCCAATTAATTTATTCCAATTAATTTCTTTAATAAAGATGAATCAAAATTAAAAAATTTAATATACAATAATATCTACTAAAGGCAGGTACTAAACCCGTACACACTTTGATGGTAACATTTCTCCCTGACAAACCATACTTTAATCTTGAAAACAGTAAAAGCTACGAAGATACCACTTACCATTCCTTTTTTACACAAACAGAAGAACAAAGCTACTCTTTTACAGATAAGCATCTTTTGGTGACAACAGTGTAAAAAATGAAGACGTGTAAAAAGAAGCGTGTGGAAAAAGCAAGTTCATTCCATATGTTTAAACTTTAAACAATGAAAAGACAAAACAAAACAGCCGAGTTCTCAGGCAATTTTTTAGGACTGCAGTCTGCAGAGGACATTTACTGTTGTTTAAAGCACCAGCTGGTTTATTTTAGCTGGGAGTTGATTACTTTTGAGACCTGTTTTAATTGTTAATGCTGCCACTGTTAGCTGTTTTCATTGTTCTGTTTGAGTGTAATTTTTTATTTCTTATCAACAAAAACTTTTCTTCAGTTAAAAAGCGTTTTAAGTTTATTTCACATCAAAGATCTTAAACTTGGGAAAGGTGGGAAGATGAGGTTAAACAAGAAAAAGACCCCTTGGTTTGAAGAAAGTACATGTCACATGGGAATATAGAATAGAACAGAATAACTTTTAACGTCTAAGAGGCTAAAAATACCCTATACAACTAGATGTAGGGGATAAGATAAAAATTTAGTTGACTTAGAAATTTGGAACCACATGCAAATAACTCGTAGCACCTACAACAATGTATAAACCCCTTCAAAATATGTCCAAAATCAAGGTGAGAGCGATCCAGTAAACGAAGATGCATGTGAGATTGGAAAGAGTTAATAGTACTAAAAAGACAAAAATATTTTAATGGAGTTCAGACAGTACAATTTTATGAAACATTAGAGCAGAATAACTTTTAAGGTCTATGAGACTAAAAATAGCCTATACAACTAGATGTAGGAGTTAAGATAAAAATTTAATTGACTTGATATTTGGAACCACATGCAAATAATGACTAGCACCTACAACAATGCATAAACCGCTTCAAAATATGTCCAAAATCAAGGTGACAGCAATCCAAAAAAACTAAGGTGCGTGGGAGATTGGAAAGAGTTAATAGTACTAAAAAAACAAAAAAACGTTTTAATGGAGTTCAGACAGTACAATTTTATGAAACATTTCAGGGAATAAATAAAGGGAAACATGTGACTTCCGTGTCAGAGAGAATGATTAAAGAGCAAGCTGGGAGGGACCAAGGTATTACCTAGCAAAAGAGTAAGTTGAGAAAAAACTCAAGAATGCTTCGTGAGATCTTCATGGCTGCCAAAACAGGCGATCTGAAAACCCTTCAAGAGCAGAACCGGAAGAGCCGGTGCCAAGTGACCGACCAGGTAACTTTGAAGGAAATAATGCCCTGCACATCGCTGCAAGAGAAGGGCATCTGGAGGTTGTTAAATGGATACTTGGTGTCAAGTGCAGATTGGCTGGTGCTCGGAATTTTGATAACACACCACTGCATGAAGCTGCTAAGAAGGGCAATGCAGAGATAGTGAAAATTCTGCTTAAATGTAACAAGTATGCTGTGTACAGGCGCAATCAGTTTGGAGAGACAGCGCTGATAATAGCTTCGGAGAACGGTCACATGGATGCAGCGAAGCTCTTGTTAGAAGCCACGCCATTGTTTCTGGTTTTTTGGCCAAGGGTTGACCGTCAGACATGCCTTAACGCTGCAGCTTATGCAGGACATCTGGGTAAGTTGCCCTGGTTGTTTATGTAGGAGACAAAAGTCAGAAGTATGGTTGTTTAAACTTATATTAATGTTTGATTTTCTGGTCTTCTTTAAATATCATTGCTACCATTAATAACTCACTTTGGCATTTCTATCTTTAAAAGATAAGTTGGTACACCAGGTTGTATTGATTGGTAAGGATGGGTGTAAAATTTTAGAAATTAAAGATGGACTGTTATGAAGAGGGGAGGATTTTTTCTATTTCTTTGTATTATTAAAATTTTAGATTTTTGCTGGTTACGTTTTTTTCAATGAAAATTTATATGATCTTTATTATTTTGTTAAACTTAATCTGGGAAATGAGATTATCTAGTTAAAAAAGGTACAGGTATGTTGAGTTAATAATTAATGTATGTTGTGGTGCAGGTGTGGTGAAGTTGATACTAAATGAAAAGCCTAATTGTTTCAATATAATACATCTTATGTTACTTATTGAGGATGAATATGGTGTTACTCCACTGCATGCTGCAGTGCATGGAGGACACAGAGACATTGTGAATGAGATTTTAAAAACCTCCTTGAATTGGGAGTGTATGAATTGTTGTCATAAAAAGTTGATGACAAAGGCTGATAATGTTGGAAGGTGTGCAATTCACATAGCAGTAATGAAAGGCTTCATCAACATTGTTAATTATTTCATATCATTAATGCCAGACTGCATTGAAATTAGAAGCACCTGCCTTAAAACTGTTTTGCACTTTGCAGTGGAATATAATCAACTTGACATGGTGAAAATGCTTCTTTTTGATAATGATGATGAAAGAAATGCAAAATTATTGACATATGACTATGACATTCATGGCAACACAGCTTTGCATTTGGCAGCCATGAATATAGTGGACCTTAAGGTTAGCATTATCCCTGCTTTATTACTTTCATTGTTTAATAGATTTCAATGGTAATTTCGTTAAAAAATTTTAATCTCATTTTCTTATTGTTTGAAAAGGTAAGTAGATGTTAAGAGTATTATGGTTCAAATGTAATGAAATCTTATATTATGAATCAAAATGTAGGTCTTAAACTTATAGAGTTGAAGTCTAGTTAATCATAAAGATGCACTCACAATGGGCTATTCTTAAACATCAGTCAATTTAATGGTCAAAGGTTAAATCTGGTCAGTAAACATAGGACAACTATTTACCAATTTTTGATATTGATGAGGTGTAAAGTTATTGTTGCTTGTTTGACCATTGATGCATGTTTTAGTTGTGTATTTATCTTATTCCCTTGAGATATCCTATTCGATGTTAAAAAAGTAGGAGCTCAAGACAATGTTGTATGTACATGAGTATAAACATTATTAAACAAAAAAATAGTTTATATAAATTATATTTCTTAAGGTGGTAATTGTTTATTCTTTGTGCAGCTTGTTGAATATATAATGTCAATTCCGAATGCAAATTTGAATGTGAGAAATAATAAAGGCCAAAGTCCACTTGATATGGTAGAACAACGAGCAACCCAAAACAAGTTGGATTGCAGTGAGTTGATAAGCATTCTAAAAGATGCTGGTGCCACTCAAAGTTTAATATGTCAATCTAGATCTCAATTACCACCTTGGCAACATTCACAAGAGATCACTAATCAAGGAAATAATAATGTGGAGAACAAAATATTAGATGTGGACACACTGGTGGCATCATTGATTGCCACAATGACATTTGCAGCTATATTTTAGGTACCCGGTGGTACTTTTGAACATGGAGATCATAAAGGTCATGAAGGCCTTGCTAGGATGTCATTGGAAACCATTTTAAAAGTGTTTTTATTCTCTGACTGTGTTGCCTTCTTTGCATCTATGACTATGGTGATTGCTTGGGTTTTTCGAGAACGATTGCAAACAAAACTTATTGCAGATCAATCGCCACTAGCCAAATTATCTATGCTAAGCTTGGGAACCTCTGTAGTCTCTACATGCCTTGCTTTTTTAAGTGCTACCATCCTTGTCACAATACCTCGTGATTTTAAAGATATTGGTAAGAATGGGGCGAAGGCATATCAGTTAATCTTTGTTGGTGAGATGTTGATAGCATATATAGCACCATCACTTGCAGTTGTGTTCGTATCATTAGCATGGCTAGTTGAATATAACTTCAATGCATCTAATGAGAGACAAGCTCAACTTAAGTGGAAACTCAAACGGGTTCTTATTTCCACACTTCCGACCATAGCTATTATCATCACTATCACTTTTGTTTATATTGTAAAAAAGATTTGAACTGTTGATTTTATGAAGGTGTGCCTTCAAGAATAAAGATACCCATTACTTGTATGGAAGATAAATATGTTTACATACTATTTGTTTATTTTATTTTCAATTTACCTCCTCAAAAGCATTACGTTCAAGATTGTTATCATCACTTTCTCTTTACCTTTTATCTTGAAGTGATATGTATTGACTTTTTAAGGGAGAAATAATAAAAATAATATTGTACATAACAAGATATAATATAGAATACCTATTATCATAGTTTTATAAGATTTATAGTCAAACATATATTATTGTTTTCCACAATTTTATTAAATGACCATCAAACACCTAAACAAAAACAAGAATTAAGATTCGTAGTGATGGAAGAAAATTTTGTACCAATATTATTAAAAAAGCAAAAGAACATTTAAAAAATTGTTATGCACTTACAACATTGATCAAGAAGTTTATATATCACCAATATATAACATATCTTAGTTAAAAATATTCATATTTTAAATATCATTGCATTAACATTCTACAATTTTAATTGTTAATTTATAAATAGTTTTACCTTTTTTTAAGGTGCTCAATTTAATAATTTAAGTTATCAATAATAAAATGATATGTTTAAAATATTAATATAAAGTCTTAAATTAACATTCAAATAACTTAGTTCACAAGTTCTCGTATTTATAAGATTTTTTAATGGTCCATGCTAATTCCCATTAGTTTTAGGTCCATTTTGATGAAAATTTTTAATATAATTATATAATGATAAGTGACACACTCTTGTGCAAAGTTTGGCTCATACTTTGATCCCTATTCATTCCCATTTCCTATCATTTACAAAAATTCTCATATATTCATCATTTTTTAGTCATTTATTGTACCCATATTCACACCCATCTCCATACATTCATTCCTACCTCAATATAATCATTTCCCCCAATCTAGTTCACTTCTAAGCCACTCAAGATTGAACCAGGTCCAATCTTGAGTCACACAAGATTGAACTTGAAATTCAAATCTTCAAATTGAAATTCCAAAACTCTTGCCTCTTTTCACTAGCCATTGTGAGTTGACACATGTTTCTGCAACTTATTGTTGTGTTTTGGTATTTAAAGGTATTCAATATCTCATTACTACACATCTAGACACATGAGGACAAAAAGAAATATCTAGAGCACACTTCAATATCTAAAGGGACAATGAATCATAATCCACATCAAAATCATATAGGCCATGTGCACTTCTACACATGTTATCTATGATCATTCACTCAAAACCATAAAGGTTGTCTATCCAAGGGTTTGACCTAAGATAACTTGACCCTAAAGATTAGAAAATCTACCCAAATTTGTTTGTAAACACCACCTTGATAGATTCACATATACAGAAGGTGGACAAACAGATCTTTACACACACATTTGTTAGTTCATTCTCACACAACAAGATCAAATTTGAGGGACTCAAATTTTAACCACATTAATTTTTAAGCTTGCATAGAGCCCAAGACATCTTCCAAAATTAGAGCATCAAATTCTATACTTGTGGTGAATAATTCCATCTTGACATTAGGAGAACATTTCTTAATTTTTGTTCCCAAGGTTAAGTGCATCTATCTTCCTATTAAATGTTTGAATATATTTGTTGTCATTTAACAACCCAACTTTAAAATTAATCCAGGTTAATTTTATGCTTAATTATTTTCATTTACTTACTAGCCTCGATTATTTATGTAAAGAGTATTTATTTCTTTGAACCATTTTTTGTGAACCCATTTGCTCTTATTCCATCCTAGGGTTTTTCCTTAAGGTTTATTCTTCTTTATAACTAGGTTTATATATATATATATATATTCATCTCTTATTAGGGTTATATTTCTCTTTGTTGATGATCCATAGCTATATCATTTCTTTTAGGGTTTGAGCTTTATCATATGACCTTGATTTTGCTCACCTTATGCATCCATGGGATCACCATTATCGTTTCATTTTCTAATATGATTTCTTTCTAGTTTTTTTTTCTAATTTTTAAATATGAAAGTGATGCAGAGCCTCATACACTAACTTAATATATGCTTGGCATGACTTTCTATTACCAGTTTCTATACTCTGATTCACCCTCTTGACCGGTCACCATTTGTATCCGCCGAAATGTACATTCTCCACATACATTCGCAACATGCTTTTGTTATATGCATTCGCAACATACATTTGGTGAGACTCTTGTCTTCGCTATATGCTTCCAACTCTTCTGCTGATGTCGCTCCTCTGCCTGATGGCATCTACCTTCAGCGTATTCTTCCCTATCGGTCAGACCTTCTCCAGAACCGCCGATAATCTAATCACTCGGATATGATCCTCAAGCCACGACTTCTATTCAGCAGTTCGATCCTCCCCTCGGCCAGACGATCCGCGTCAGTTTGAGTGAGAAATGCTTCGTCGATGGCCTCTGTCTCACTGAAACAACTCCAACTCCTCCAATCAAACCCTAACACATGGAGATGCTAGGCGATCTACTATGCACAACCCATGATCTAGAACATCTGCATCGCCAAATCATGAAACATAACAGGAAACGAAAAACACATATTGTACAATGAAGCCATTCCATTGATTTCGATAGAAATCTCACCAATGGAATGCTTCACATCAACATTTTGCAACAACGGAAATACATAAGGGAAAAGAAATCTATAGTTATGCAATTTTGTATTTACAGAGAGTGGAAATAAATAGACAACATAGAAAAGATTGATTTCCTCTTTAGAATGCTCGGTTACATTCACACAAGTGCATTTAATTACAATATCATATCATATGTTTGACTTTGTTCAATTCCCTGGGTTTATAAACTCACCCAGAGTAGTACCAACCTGATTCCAAGTGACTGGGAGCAAAACTAACTATCTCCAAGTGGTTGGGAGATCAATCGACTAAAACAACCTCCAACTACCCTATGCCCTATTTTTGGTATTATTGCTATTTTTGACATTATGCAGTTACAATTTGACAAATGTCCCCTAAGTCACTTGGGACTTACAAAATAAACCTAGACACAAACTAAAATGAAAATGCACTGGTCAAATAGACCTTATTACAATGCAAACATGATTTTGAAAACAAACATAAACTTAAATGTCTTATGGAGGCCACCTTGTGTTAGATGCTCCTACATCATACACCCCACCTTGAAAAGAACTCATGTCCCATGAGTTGAGTCTATGTCTTGCTCCACCTGTATCCTTTGCTGCATCATGCCTTCCCCATGATTTTTGGATTGCAACTTGCTACCATGGAATAAAAAATTCATGCCTAGCATTGTAGGCTCTACTCACACCTTGCCATGAGTGACTGCTTATCACCAGACCTACCCTTTGCTTGCCATTCTTTCTTACTGTCATCTCTGTCTGAACACCTGCATGTAAAACCTTGTTGGATGCTTCTTGTACTATTGCTATGGTAGGATATATTTTCCTTTCAACTCTTGTTGGTCCTAGAGGACAAACAATTGTCCCTACAATGATAGCATCCTTGTATTTCCAATCAACTTGTGGCTGCTTGTAGACCTACGCTATGACCTTCTGCTGATCCATTTCAGACATGACCATCTGATCTCCATCATGCAAAGCTAAAATCACCTTCAAACTTGGACCTTTGGCAACCTCACTCCTTGAGGTATCCTTAACTGTCCTTGTCTCTTCTGTACTAATATGTACAAACTCCTTCTTTCCTACCAAAATGATTTTGGCTGCCTTCTTTTCTTCAGTATCCTCCTGCAATGGTGTCATCACAAAAGTTCTCCCATCCTTCTTGATGGTGTATGTGTTAGCATATCCATCATACAATGCTTGCCTATCAAATTGCCATGGTCTACCTAAAAGTAGGTGACAACACTCCATGGGCAAAATGTCACATAAAATCCTCTCCTTATATTCTCCAATCTAAAAATCAACATATGCTTGTTCACTTACCAAAAGTGATTGACTATCACTTACCCAAGATGCCTTGTAAGGAGTTTGATGATGCATCCTTTCTATGTTCAATTTATCCACCATTTCCTTGGACACCATATTATTTGTTGAACCAGAATCTATGACTACCTTGCATATTTTACCTTTGCTTTTGCAATTGATCCTAAAAAGAGCTTTCCTCTGTGACAATTCACTCTTCGCTGGTTCTTTGAGCAACGTCCTCTTGATCATCAGACTTTCTCCCATTTCTGATTCTAGATTCACTTTAGGAGTTGGCACAATTACTGCATCCTCTTGAGTCAATGTGGTTCTTCTCTCATTACCATGCGAAATTGAGGCCTTCTCTGGATACTTATATGCTGGATGCCCTATTTGATTACAATTATAGCATCTCATGTTGGAGAACTTGGATTCTCTATCTGATCCATTTGTCCCACCTCTTCCATTCGGCCTTCTTCCTTGGTAGCCTCGTCAGCTACTTGAGTCTCCAAATTGCTCTTCTTGGCTAGACTCACCACTAGGCCTCTGGTTAGGACTTCTGCCTCCAAAATTGCCTCTAAAATTTGTCACCTCTTCCTCTACTCTACTGCTCACCTTTCCTCTTTAGCTTCTCTTTAGCTCTTAATTCTACTTGAAAGCATTTTTCCACTGTTTCAGGGGTAAACAAACTTATCTCATCTTGAATATTAACCCTTAGACCATTTAAATACCTTTCTACCTTGGCTTTTTCATCCTCCATGTACCCACAATGAAGAGTGTATTTGTGAAGCTCCTCAGTGTAAGTAGCCACATCCATATCTTTTTGCTTAAGATTCTACATTTTCCTGTAAATCTGCACCTCATAGTCAGTTGGAAGGAACTGGGACTTGATGTTCTCCAGCATTCTACTCCACGAAGATATCATACTCTTCCCATTCTTTACCCTCTCTCCTTGGGTGTAATTCCACAATGTAAGGGCAGCACCTTTGAGTTTAGTTTTGGCAAACTCAACTTTCTTACTGTCAGGAACTTCCTTGTACTCGAAGTAGTTGTTTAGAGCCTCAATCCATTCCATGACTTCATCAGCACTCATCTTTCCACTGAACATGGGAATATCTATCCAAGCCTCTGAAGAGTCCTTGCCAATAGCCTTAATGGCTTCCAGGAATTGCTTTTGTTCAGCTAGCATCTTTGTCCCTTCTTGTTCCTCTGCTTCTTCTTCCTCTTCTCTTCTCCATTTGAATCTTCCTCTATCCTTTTTCCTATCTTCATTGCCTTCAACTCAGCCTGGAGTGCTTCCTTGACCCCAGTTTTGATCAACTCCTCCATCTCCTTAAATTTCTTAACCACTTCGGTGGTCATCACCTTTGGAGGCATATGGCTAGCCTCTCCTTCGCTTTCTCTGTCTAACATAAACATTCACAGATAATGCCAACACTTCTGCAAATCCTCAATTTAACTACAGCACAATGCTCAATCAGATGTCGCTACTACAGACCCATTCCTCTCATCCAACAGCAGATTCTAGAGGTGCACTACCACTCTCTCTCGCAGTGGCCTTACTTTGCACTCTCTTCCAGCCGAATCTCTATTGGTGAATGGTCTTGACAGACCTCATCATCATCTGCCCACACACTACAGGAATAGGATTCATTTGCCTTCAGAAAATTAAATACATAAACACCTCTGCCCAGAGCTTTCACTAGCTCTGATACCAATATGATGCGGAGCCTCATACACTAACTTAATATATATTTGGTGTGGCTTTCTATTACTAATTTCTATACCCTAATTCACCCTCTCGACTGGTCACCATTTGTATCCGCCGAAATGTACATTCTCCACATACATTTGCAAGATAGGGTAAGTGCAAAAAGATGGGGGGCCAAAAAGTGGCCAAAAAATTTTGAAAAAAAATTTAGGCATAACGCGAGCGCGTTATAACGCGCTCGCGTTATAACGCGCTCGCGTTATGGCTTGGCAATGACAAGCCTAAGGCTCGTCATTGCCGAGCCATAACGCGAGCGCATTATAACGCGAGCTCGTTATAACGCGAGCGCGTTATAACGCGAGCTCGTTATAACGCGAGCGCGTTATAAAGCGCTTCATATATAAAAAAAAAACGCTGTCATTTCATTTTAGTTCATTTCATTGTGAGTTTTTCCTCCGCCCGCGGCTTAAAACCCTTCAAAAACGTGCTCGCGTTCTACAAAACACCGTTCAACACAAAAGATTTGTCGATTCATCGCCGAAATGCCGCCGCGACGTCGAGCACGCCAAAGGGGTGAGTTATCTTTGTTTTTTTGTTTGAATTTCTTCCTAAATAGGTAGGTTTTGTGTTGATTTTTGATGCATATTTTATTAATTGTAGGAAATGTTAATGCACCTCCTCCTCCTCCTCAAAATCCTCAAAATCCACAAAATCTTGAGGAAGAAATACCTGCAGAACAACAACCTCCTCCATTCATTCCTCGACATGCCCCTGGAACACAAGATAATATAATGGGGGAAATTGAAAACAACAAAAAACAAATTGAAGATATAATTGCAAGGTTGAAAGATCCTTCCACTTCAACCTTGCATAGGTCCACGCTTGCCGAATCTCTTGAGTCTATGTTATCAAATGTAAATTCAATTAGCAAGCAAATAACTAGTTGGACCGATAAAAAGAGAGAGTTTAGAGATTACTATGCAGATAAATTGTCATATCAAGATGTCAAAAAATTACAAATTACAAAAGTAGACTTGTGTTCAATTTTCACAAACCCACAAACAAATCAACCTCCACCCATTACATGCAAGAGGTTCCCTATCCATTGGTGCAACAACCAAGCGATAAGGGACAATTTCGGGCAGAGGTGGTGGATGGTTTTTGACCATCCTCCATGCAATAACAATGAGGTCCCGCAATACTTTTTGAGGAAACTCTACTCCGAGTTTGTCCTCAATAAAGTGCCAAACTATTTTGATATGCGGGACTTCCAGGGTAGAGGTGGGGGCTCAGCACAGGATAGACCAGGGGCACGTCTTGACCCACAGCGGGTAGTGAGACGAGTAATCAGCAGACCAGCCCACGAGCATGTTTCTATTCCTTCCATTGTGAAGGAGAGTGTTGAGGTCGATACACTGAGGTCGATTAGTGCCTTGACCCAGAGCATCATAGAGCATGCCGATCCTGCAACACAGAGTGGGTTGGGAGATAGTGCGAGGAGTAGGGTCCCACCGCATACTTGCCAGGCTTGCGGGTCAGCCTGTGGTTATGACCCCATGGACAGTCAGGACGCAGGTGCACAGGCTACATCTGCAGCTGAGCAGATGGCGATGACAGATACCCTCCTGAGTGAGACTTTTAGCCTTGATACTCAGGTAAATATTAGCAAGTTTATTGAATTTAATTTATTAAATTTTATTTTTGAAATACAAGATTAACTAATTTAAATTGATGATTTTAATGAAATTTCAGGGTCATAGCGTCGATGCAGTTTTCAGTGGTTCTCCACCTACATTTTTCACTAGATCATCTACTGTCGAGGTATGTAACTAATAAACAATTATAAATATTACATGTGAATAGCATCGTTATATGAATGGTATTCTAATTTCTGATTTTGGATGTTGAATAGGTTAACACTGTAGATTTCATGGCAACACCTGCCAGCGGTGGTGGACTTCAAAGCTTTACGGAGGTAATAAAATAAATAGTTTAATGAATGAATTGTACTTACTAAATTTTTGTATGTGATTTGTGTGTTTTATTGTGTGTACTTCCATGTTTAGATGAGCGTGTGTGTATGTTAGGAGCCATGATTTGCATCACTATTATAGTTTTCGTAATTGAATAATGTTGTTTTATTTCCAGATGATGCAGGCTGCGGATACACCTCCCCATGTTCATAGGGCAATGGAGCAGGGTGTGGCCTCTGCAATTCATAGCTCTATGGCATTGACAGGGGTATGAGGCAGATTAGTAAATTTCAATTTACATTCATTGTTATAGTTGTCTATTTTTGAAAAATCAAAAGATTATTGATTTGAAGTTTAATTTCTATCTGGATGGTTTCTATAGGACATGACATCACCAGGGCCTTTTCCTTCTACTGAGGCAAGCGAGCAGACAGATTATATGTTAGCGGTAAGTGATTATTTTGTTAAATGTTTCATTTTTTTATAACATGTAATTTCTATATATTAATATCTATACTTTTTTTTGTAACAGGTAAAGGTGCAGGAAGAACTAAATAGGAGAAGTAGCCCTCGGGTTCGTAGTAGACCACCCACATGCATGTCTCCATCCCCTAGAAGATCAAAGGCTGCTCGTGATTTATTCTCTTCACCAGCTAGAGGGGAATGACTTTTTATTGTGTTCCTCTGTTGTATGCCTATATGGCATTTGTGGACATATATTTTGTATTGTACATAGTTGACATTGTATGCCTATATGGCATTCTTGTAAGCCTATATGGCTATTTTGTATATATGTTATACTTATATCGACAGATATTGATGTATGCGTATATGGATATTTGGTTAATACAAATCTTTTTTATTGATGGCGTCCATACTTGCATTATAAATCCACTTTTGAATGGATATTTGTAGATGGCTACTTCAAATATTTAAAGTCTGATTGTATTACATAGGATGTTTGCATTTTCTTTGATAGGCTTGATAGGCCATGGATTACATGATGGTGTTTGATGGAAAAGTATGGTACTAGAAGACTCTAGTTCATTCTTAATAGGCTTGTGATTGATAATATCTTTGCATGATTGCACTTGATCTTGGATCATGGGCATGTTGTTAGGATTTTGATTGCATTGTGATGTTTGATGGATAGGCATGGTGTAAGTGTAAGATACCCAACTAGTTCTACGAAAAATTTTCCTTACTTAAACACTTTTACTTGCTAACAATTCATCAACTACTTCAATAACATAAAGATATACATCAAGATAACTATTTGAATGAAACAACATTAGAGTTGGGTACTTGTCTTGTTACTTGATTCAATCAACTTGCAATGTCTTATTACATGGAAAATGCTTTCAATAGCATGAAGTACAACTCATTCAATGGAAATACAAGGACAGGCCTTGAAGCCTTGATGTTACAATGTCTTCCTTATTTGAGCAACATTTGAAGATTTAGAATGTTCAACTCATCACCTCACAAGGTAGGCGCATATTTGAAGGATTTACAGGTTTTTCTGACTTGGGCGCCAAGTTGAGGTGACCTCCTCCTGAAGTTGCGCCTTGTCAACATTAGGTGCCAATTAGAGTTTATGGATGCTCTGGATTGTTTCCAAGAGTAGGTGCCAAAACATCATCATTATGAAAGTGTTTTAAATGCTAGGCGCCCAAATCAGCCCTCTGGAGTCTAGGCGCTCCTTTCATGCATTCTGTGTTCTAGGCGCCAATTGAAAGGAGTGGAGAACAGGGCAAGCGCCTTCCAAACTAGGTGTTTCCTTGAGGTGACAAGGACTTAGAAAGTGCGCCTAAGGTGAGTGCCTTGAGTGAAAAGGTCTAACAAACATCTTTGAACCCCCTTTCAAGGTTAGGCACATTCTGGAGGTGGAAACAAGTAGAAGGTGCGCCTTAGCTTCCTTTGTCAATTCTTGCAAGTCTTTGTTGATTAGGAAGGTGGAATGCTTCATTGTAGAATGAGCGCCTATCTTCTAATGTCCAAACTACTTCTTCTGGGTCACTCTGTGGCTAGGCGCCAGAGCTAAACTGTTCACACAAGGGAGTGCGCCTAGACTCACTTGATGTTTTCTTACTACTTCAACCCCTGGAAGATGTTCCAAGGTGTTCCCTTTTACAAGCACCTGACCTCCCAAGTTCCTTCATGTGCTATTCCTTGAAGGCGCCAAAACTGAGCTCCAGTGCCATGGGATTGTGCCTAACATCTTTGAAGAGTTTCTAAGCCTTTTGCAAGTTGATATCCCAAACTCATCTTCTAGGCGCAACAGGAGCTTTCCAAAGGAGTTTCCAAGTTTTAGACGCCAAGCGAGGTCATGGGTGAATGGAACTGCGCCTTAGGAGATGACTGGATCCTAAGCGTCAGTCTGGAGTTACAGTGGAATTGATATGCGCCTCAACTAGCTTAGGCGCCCATTTGAAGTGATTCCTTTAACACTTCTCTGTCAATCTCAACTGCAAGGATGATCTCCTAATCCAATTTTGATCCTCTGGAGATGCAAATAGCTTTACATTTCACTAGGTTCCATCAATGATGATCATCAACCAAAGCACATTTCAAAGGTGAGATAGGCAAGTGAGGCACCAAACTAGTCCTTAAGACTTATCTCCTTCTATCAAGTCAATTTCAACTATGTGAGAGAGTTCTATTCTAGGCGCAAAATGGAAATGTTTCATCAATTGGTGCATCTTACAAAGCTCCCAATTCTAGGCGCCAGAGCCAAAGAGTTTTTCCCAACACATGCACCTGGGCTAGGAATTCACGTAAGAGACATCACTTAGCTTTAAAACTTTCAATCTATAGCCATCTGGGCTAGGCGCTCCAATGGAGGATCCTTGAACTCATGCATTGGCGCCTTCTAGTTCTAGGCACCCATTTTGGATGATTCATCCTGATACTAGCGCCCAAAATGACTAGACTCTCTTCATTATCCAATTCACTTAGAAGACTCAAGTTGGAGACTTAGTTGTCTATCCATGTTCTCCGAAAGATTCATTGTACCTCTATGCACTATCTCCTTCAAGGCGCACATTTAGCTCCAAAACGCAAATTTCCATCATCAACCCATCAAGGTACATCATCTTCCCTTTGTATCCCCTTCAAGGCGCAGACATTCACTTCTTCACACTCAAACTCACTCTCTGGCGCCAGAATAGGTGTATAACTTCAAATAAGGCGCTAATCTTAGGTTTCTAAGTACTTAGTTTGATCTTAAGGCTATCCTTCCTCTAAGCACTCTCTTCAACTCCCTCACTGAAGGCCCTCTATAAGTTTGGGCGCATTTCATCCCAAGGCGCTTCAACATCATCCAAGGCGCAAATTCACTCTCCAAGACAAGGTGCAAAAAACCCTATCCTAAGGCGCTCAAATCTTGCTTCTAGACCTAGGCGCACAAATATGAGATTAAGGATCATTCTGGCCACCATCACTTCCCTAAAGGCGCAAAATTGGTGTAGATACATTCCATTTATTAAGGATCATTCTGGCGCCCAAATCTTGTCAAAGCAAAGGATCAATAGGTTCTCTCTAAGGCGCACTCCAGGGTTTGATCTTGCAAGACTTCTCACGTCAAAATTTTGACCAAGACACTCAAGGCACTAGTCTTTATCATCTAACCCTACAGTGCACTTACTCATTATGATATACTCCTCAACTTTGTATTCAACCTTGCCCAAGGCGCATATTCACTATAAGGCATTCTCACGTTGTCAAGGCTCAGAGGGCTTCAACTTGCTAAAGGGTAGAGGTCTAGGCGCATATCTGACTTGAAGCTCAAGGCGCTCCAACCCTCTTGCTCTGGAATTCCTTCTAGGCACTAAGTGACTTCTCCAATTCCTTGAAAACATTTGAAGTGTTTTACCTTCTCAAGGTGCTCCTTCGAACTTGACTCCAAGGTGTTATAATCTCAAAGGTGCTGACATCATCTCAACCAAAGGCGCTCAATGATTCATCCCATATCTAGGTGCTAAAACACTTAATCAACCAAGTCATTCAAGGCGCCATTCAGTAAACTCATCTTCCATGATATTCCTATCAAGGCGCATATCACTTCTCTCATGGGCTTTAGGCGCTCAGTTGAGTGTTTCAATACTATTTAGGTGCCAAATTCATTTTAATGCACCAAACACAAAGAGCTTTCAAACACTGGGCGCTCACAAAGAGTCTTCCAACCTTGGGTGCTAAATTAGGTCTTTGCAACTATCCAAGGCGCATATCTTCGTTTGAACAACTTATGGTGCCAAGACAACTTCTCATTAGGGCGCTCAAAACACTTGTGTTTACATTTGAAGTGCTTTACCTTCTTAAGGTGCTCCAGACTAACCTGACTCCAAAGCGCTCCATCATCATCCTTAAGGCGCTAAAAACATCATCCAACTCCTTAAGGCACTTCACTGTGAAAGTCTGAAGGCGCTCTACCTAGACCTTTCCCCTAGGCGCCAGAACTCCTAAGCACTCACCAGATAACTCTCTTCTTCAAGGCGCAAATCTTCCTATACTATGATTGCCTTTGAAACGCCGATTAACGTAATGTGAGGGTGCAAAGGCTACTCCAATCCTCAGTGAGCGCCTAGTTTAAACAAGGAGAAATAAAGCATTCAAAACTATCCAAACGATCATCCCCTTCCTAATGTCTTCACTGCTCCAGAAAACCTTGGCCAAAATGACACATAACAACTCCTATGAGCGCCCTTATGCCCTAGGATCATCTAGTTTGTGCGTCTTGTAATGAGTAGTTCATGTAAGTTTGGAATGAGCGCCTTGAATAAGTGTAAACTAGCCTAGAGAAGGGTATGTGCGCCTTGAGCATTCCAGAGATAATTGTGCGCCTAGAACAATATGAGTGCTCATGATGATGATTAACGCCCTGATGAGACTATGAGCGCCTTGTTCAGGAGATACCTTGTTTGATCATAAAATGCACCTTGAGTCTTGAAGGTTTTGAGCGCCTAGGTGATTTGGATGTTGGGATGTTGGTATGCGCCCAAGATTGAGGTAAGCGAGCGCTTGTAATGGAGGAGAGCAATGAGATGAGGTTTAGCGCCTCCAAGTAAGGTCAGAGGTGAGGTTAGAGGTGAAATGCGCCTTTGGACCATTCTGGCGCCTTGGATGAAGAACCTATATCTTGAGCCCAAGAGGTAAAATTTGCGCCTTAGTGGATTTGGAGAGTTACAGAGATTAGAGAAAAGCGCCTTGAAGACAGAGTTGTTCAAGGCGCATGTGTGATTTGGTCAAAAACAGGCGCCTAGAGTGAATAGGCTTTCATCCTGACTTAATACACTGCCTCCTTCTGACGATTTTTGGGGCAGCAGAAAACCTTTCACCACGGGCAAATGCCTCAGAGCTATAAAAAACCGAGAGAGGTTATTGTAGAGGCACTCTACGTGATCCCGTTGCCTCAGACGGAATGTTTCTAAGTGACACGGTTTTTGAGTAACATCTCGTCAAAGATTGCTGCCTTTTTGCACTTTGGACTCTTCAGGGATATCGTCGGTACAATGTAGCTCCGACTGTTTCGACATGTTTGGGTGAGAAATAGGACCATGCCTAGCATAAATGTACCCATTCGGACGCGTTGGAACAGTCAGTTTGGTCGCATCAGGAGCAGGACGAAAGTTACACCCCTTTGCAACTTTACACTGCCTCCTTCTGACGATTTTTAGGGCAACAGAAAACCTTTCACCACGGGCAAATGCCTCAGAGCTATAAAAAACCGAGAGAGGTTATTGTAGAGGCACTCTACGTGATCCCGTTGCCTCAGACAGAATGTTTCTAAGTGACACGATTTTCGAGTAACATCTCGTCAAAGATTGCTGCCTTTTTGCACTTTGGACTCTTCAGGGATATCGTCGGTACAATGTAGCTCCGACTGTTTCGACATGTTTGGGTGAGAAATAGGACCATGCCTAGCATAAATGTACCCATTCGGACGCGTTGGAACAGTCAGTTTGGTCGCATCAGGAGCAGGACGAAAGTTACACCCCTTTGCAACTTTACACTGCCTCCTTCTGACGATTTTTGGGGCAGCAGAAAACCTTTCACCACGGGCAAATGCCTCAGAGCTATAAAAAACTGAGAGAGGTTATTGTAGAGGCACTCTACGTGATCCCGTTGCCTCAGACGGAATGTTTCTAAGTGACACGGTTTTCGAGTAACATCTCGTCAAAGATTGCTGCCTTTTTGCACTTTGGACTCTTCAGGGATATCGTCGGTACAATGTAGCTCCGACTGTTTCGACATGTTTGGGTGAGAAATAGGACCATGCCTAGCATAAATGTACCCATTCAGACGCGTTGGAACAGTCAGTTTGGTCGCATCAGGAGCAGGACGAAAGTTACACCCCTTTGCAACTTTACACTGCCTCCTTCTGACGATTTTTGGGGCAGCAGAAAACCTTTCACCACGGGCAAATGCCTCAGAGCTATAAAAAACCGAGAGAGGTTATTGTAGAGGCACTCTACGTGATCCCGTTGCCTCAGAAAGAATGTTTCTAAGTGACACGGTTTTTGAGTAACATCTCGTCAAAGATTGCTGCCTTTTTGCACTTTGGACTCTTCAGGGATATCGTCGGTACAATGTAGCTCCGACTGTTTCGACATGTTTGGGTGAGAAATAGGACCATGCCTAGCATAAATGTACCCATTCGGATGCATTGGAACAGTCAGTTTGGTCGCATCAGGAGCAGGATGAAAGTTACACCCCTTTGCAACTTTACACTGCCTCCTTCTGACGATTTTTAGGGCAACAGAAAACCTTTCACCACGGGCAAATGCCTCAGAGCTATAAAAAACTGAGAGGTTATTGTAGAGGCACTCTACGTGATCCCGTTGCCTCAGACGGAATGTTTCTAAGTGACACGGTTTTTGAGTAACATCTCGTCAAAGATTGCTGCCTTTTTGCACTTTGGACTCTTCAGGGATATCGTCGGTACAATGTAGCTCCGACTGTTTCGACATGTTTGGGTGAGAAATAGGACCATGCCTAGCATAAATGTACCCATTCGGACGCGTTGGAACAGTCAGTTTGGTCGCATCACGAGCAAGACACCAAAAATGCAAAGGTTGCTTTGTGCAACTTGACAACATTGACACTTTTTTGCAACATGACTCAAAGATTCAAACTAACCCCAAATGACTCAAAGTGACTTAAAATCACCTTGATTATAGAGGTCAAGGCGCTCCTTATCATTCATTCATTATGAGCGCCTTGAGAGAATGGTATATAGGTCATCATCATGATTGGGCGCCCTGGATCCAGAGTGTTGGAGAGATCATCAAATGGTGTCTAGTAGGGTGAGTTATGAGTTTGGTCGCATCAGGAGCAGGACACCAAAAATGCATAACATGATGATGGAAAAATGTGTACATATGTGTAAAAATGCAGGAGGAAATAAAAAAAGACAAACCTTACAAATTAATGTGCATACTTACAACTCAATGTAACATAACTTTACAAAATCAACGTGAATACTTACAAATTAATCCAATGAACCATCTGGATCTGCTCTACTCTTTATTGTGTCAAGTATTGCTTCATGGTCAGACTCACGCACCTTCCACAATATTTTGTTCAAAGGTCTACCCCGATACTTTATCAAATGAACATTGGATGCCACGACAAGGTTCAAGTAATGAAGAATCTTTCGATGCATGTCAAAGTCCTGAAATAGCCAAATATTAACACTCTTATGTGGGTACCTTCTAAGCCATGTTCCAGTAATAACCACTGATCCTGTAGGGTATTCGATGTTTTCTCCATCTGTAACAGGGGCCTCCAATTTCTTTTTGGCCTCAACACAACGGCATAAGTAATAATCTGTTCCCTCTTCATTATCTTCATCTGCAATAACTGCATATACGTGTCCTACATTGATATGTGTAGCAAATTAGATGAAATTAGTCAACATTACAAAAACACTACAAAGTAAGATGACATTACCTGGTTGAACTAGATGAAATTAGATGCATATATGTGCCCTATATTACCTGGTTGAACTAAATCTGATATGTGGTCAAAGTCAACTGACGATTCCATCTGTGTTAGTTCCAGTGCCGTCGGGGGTCGATACGTGTCAAGTGGGCTAAGATAACTTAACTGCCATTCGTCAACCCACTCCTTTGACTCGCACTCATCCCAGACTTGAATTGTACAGGAAGAACAAAAGCATGACATCTTTCGTGTATGGATACTCCATGAACCTGCAATTGAACTTCTGAAAGAGTGCATCTCATTTGATCCTGTCAGTGTACAACAATCCTCATATGGTGCAATGTTAGTATCATCTATCAACCAAAAAAATCTACGAACTAAAGACTTACCTTCATTACCTGGACCCATGGAAGCATTACACCACTCGACAATCGATTTTGCATCTGTCAACTTTGCATTGTCTTTATACTTTAACTCTTCTCGTGCTATGGCTCTTTTGATACATGCTCCTGCACCATCATGCTCCCCCTTTCCATGCCCGGCCTCACAAAAGTTCCACATATGTTGAATACCTGTAAAATTATGCCTCCTACTCAGCCAATAGAAATTTTGCGAGTTCTTGAATTGTGATGCACAATTATCCGACCATATGATATGCTGACTGAACGATATGCCCCTTCTAGCCAAATCATTATAGAACACCTGAAAGCAACCTTGCACGAACTCCGTAGAATGCGTGCGATCATCACTAATATAGAAATGATACTCCCTTATGATCTTTCTGTCATCCTCTGTACTATCATTCGCATGAATGAATGCGATGTGCACAAATATAGAAACCTGTGTGGAGTTGTAATATTGTGATTGCACCTCACGCTGTGGCTGTAGACTGTAGTTCTCTGCAAAGTCGACGACTGAAACAATGCTACCAACTGGAAATGTGTCCTTGCATAACTTGAATTGCAAGTCCAACCATCGAGCTCTATGGGCATGTCTTGCATACTCATACACTATGCTGTCATGAAATATAGGCATAAATTGATACACTGGAATCTTTTCAATAACTAATTCACACCTCTTTGCTTCTTTACCATCTTTTGTATTGTATGCCACTGTTTTATACTTGCCAAATTCTACTAGTTCATTTCCAACCGCATGTGTTATTTCCATATGTTCACATATTGGCAAATGTTGCAAGCCACCGCAACGATGACATGTGCCATCCAAGCATAATTTCTTGTAGAATATTTGACCTTCCTCTCTTTCACATAAAATTCTTGATATGAAATCTCTTGAAGATGTTGGTGGGGCACATATGGCACAACCCTGCAAATCATTGTTAGTATGCATATCTAAACATATAGACCTATAAGCATCAAAATGGTTAGAAAATTCAATATGTAATCTACAACAACAAGTAGTGCGTGTGTGATTTATCTTAACATAGAAAGGTTTTAGCATTTCAAAATATCTTTGACAAATTTTAATTTGAGGATACTTCTCTAGAAATTTACCATAAAACTATGTTTGAGTCTCATCCAAAAAATGCTTTGGATGTGGCTCGCAGTTCTGACTACCAATTCTCCTTCTTACCACATCCCTTTGATTCGGAGATACCCTTGTGTAATTCTTCCAAAAGTCTTCAATTAGTGACCTCAATGCTTCAACAATTGGTTTATCTTTTCGTGGTAGTCTCCCCGAGAACGCCCATAATTCATTGGCATTAGTGTCCTCAATTCTTTGGCGTCTTCCAACGGCTCTTGATAAAGTTTTCCTATTAATTCTCAATTTTTGACTTGTCTTTCTAATAAGACGAGCTTTCCTCATTTGACTACTTACTATAGTCGATGTAATCACACGCCGTGTTGCATTACTATCTTTTGTGCGTGAGGTGTTACCCACACTCTCATACGCACTCATTAGATTCTTGACAATAGATTTTTCACTTGAAGCCTCTGATGTTCTCAACCCAAGAATCTTCATGATAGACCTATACTTTATACTTCGCATCATTTCAACGAATAGTTGACATCTTGCAGTCTCATTTAACTTTTCAAAGAACAATCTCCAAATCTTATTAGCATATCTTCTACAAGTGCGTTTTGGAATCTTACCTTCCATTGGCTGCAAAATATTCTCATCAATATCAATCAAATACTTTGGCTTTCTATGCAAAATTCTAGGTGGTGTCAAGTTAGGTAAATTCATCTCAACATTAGGAATTTCATCAATATTTAAATGAGATGGGTTAGATGGCATACCTTCGATCGAAGATGGAATAGATGACATACCTTGAGGTTGAGGTGGGAACGATGGCGTACCTCCTTCATCACATGTGAGTGATGATGTACTCTCAACTTGAGATGTGGTAGATGGTGTCCCTACATGTTGTCTTGCGATAAAGGATGTGTCTCCAACTATGGTATTTAAATCTCTCGTACCACGAAGTTTTTGCATTCGTTCTCTTTGTGCCGCCAATACCATATCTCTTTGTGATGGTTGTGGTTCCTCTTCAATTGGTATGTCTTCATTTATCGTGTCCAATTTCCTCTTCTCACGAAGTTCCCTCATAGCCATTGCTTTCTTTGCATTCTTAGCTTCTATCTCTTCCTGTGTTGGTTTAATTCTTGATCGTTTCCTCGGCATGACGGAGAATTTGTCTGTAGCATGATAAAGAGACCAATATTAGTTCTTAAGAAATGAATACATGATAATAGTGGGATTGTATTTTTTTTATGTTGTAAGGATTTATTCTTGTATAGTTTGACATCATGGTATGAACTAAGGTTTGTTTATTACACATAATTATTAAAGAGCCCAAGTGTAGAAAATATACATGGCATCATGTGAGATTGTAGGTTGCTTTCTTGATTGGAAATGTGTCTATTTTAAACATGTATGATAATGCATGATAAAGTAATTCAATCCGAAATAAGGAAAATGTAAAGAACATGCATGTAAAGACTTGACATACCTAAAAAATGAAGATTTGAATGGAGAGAGTACCCAATTATGTAGTGTTTTTATCTTCTTGCATCAAACTCCTCAACAATTTGAGTTTTTCACCACTTGCTTCCTTTTCAATGTTAAATTCTTAAAATTGAATCAAAATTAACATTGCAATACTACAAAAATTGAAACTTGTATAGATATATATCAAATTTGGTTTGAAAACTATGTTATTTCCTCCTTCTCAAGTTGGCAAAGCAGAAAAGGTGGTGGAAAGATCATGCAAAGGTGGTACAATGTGTCAAATGTGCATGTGAACTTCCCAATAGCATGAAAGCACTTCTTTTTTATCGGAGCACGCGCAGAATCAGTAAGAAAACAGAGCATGTGGGCCTGGATCACGGGGGTAACCACTTTTTTACCGTTTTAGTAGAATTACAAAACGCGAGCGCGTTATAACGCGCTCGCGTTATAACGCACTCGTGCTATAACGCGCTCGCGTTTTGTCCTCCTATAGATCTCTAAACCCTAAACCCTCAACTCTGATCCCTTGACCCTCAACCCTCAATGTCAAATCCTAATCCCTCAACCCTATCCCTAAACCCTCAACCCTCAATGTCAAATCCTAATCCCTCAACCTCAACCTTGTCCCTAAACCCTAATCCCTTCAACCTCAACCCTATCCCTAAACCCTTGACCCTCGAACCTCGGCCCTCAACGTCAAACCGTAATCCCTTGATGCAGAGCGAAACAAGTTGAACATTAACACAGGTGAAAAAATCCTTGAAAGTCCACAAAATAACCTTTACAGTGTATATCGGCAAGACAATTTAAATGTCACACCGAAATGTACCTCAACCCTCAACCCTCAACATCAAACCCTCGAACCTTAACCCTTAACATCAAACCCTAATCCCTCAACCCTTAACTCTAATCCCTCGACCTTCAACCCTGATCCTAAACCCTAAACCCTCAACGCCAAATTCTAATCCCTCAACCCTTCACTCTAATCCCTCAACCCTAAACCCTATCCCTAAACCCTCAACACTATACCTTAAACCCTAATCCCTCAACCCTAACCCTAAACCTTGTCCCTAAACCCTAATCCCTTCAACCTCAACCCTATCCCTAAACCCTTGACCCTCGAACCTCAGCCCTCGACGTCAAACCCTAATCCCTCAACCCTTAACTCTGATCCCTCATCTCTCAACCCTAACCCTAAACCCTCAACCCTCAACATCAAACCCTAATCCCTCAACCATCAACCCTAATCTATCATCCGTCATCCCTCCACACTCTACTTTAACCCTAATTCCTCGACCCTCAACCCTATCCCTAAACCCTTGACCCTCGAACCTCAACCCTCAACCCTCAACGTCAAACCCTAATCCCTCAACCCTAAACCCTATCCCTAAACCCTCAACGCCAAATTCTAATCCCTCAACCCTTCACTCTAATCCCTCAACCCTAAACCCTATCCCTAAACCCTCAACACTATACCTTAAACCCTAATCCCTCAACCCTAACCCTAAACCTTGTCCCTAAACCCTAATCCCTTCAACCTCAACCCTATCCCTAAACTCTTGACCCTCGAACCTCAGCCCTCGACGTCAAACCCTAATCCCTCAACCCTTAACTCTGATCCCTCATCTCTCAACCCTAACCCTAAACCCTCAACCCTCAACATCAAACCCTAATCCCTCAACCCTCAACCCTAATCTATCATCCGTCATCCCTCCACACTCTACTTTAACCCTAATTCCTCGACCCTCAACCCTATCCCTAAACCCTTGACCCTCAAACCTCAACCCTCAACCCTCAACATCAAACCCTAATCCCTCAACCCTTAACTCTAATCCCTCAACCTTTAACCCTGATCCTAAACCCTAAACCCTCAACGCCAAATTCTAATCCCTCAACCCTTCACTCTAATCCCTCAACCCTAAACCCTATCCCTAAACCCTCAACACTATACCTTAAACCCTAATCCCTCAACCCTAACCCTAAACCTTGTCCCTAAACCCTAATCCCTTCAACCTCAACCCTATCCCTAAACCCTTGACCCTCGAACCTCAGCCCTCGACGTCAAACCCTAATCCCTCAACCCTTAACTCTGATCCCTCATCTCTCAACCCTAACCCTAAACCCTCAACCCTCAACATCAAACCCTAATCCCTCAACCCTCAACCCTAATCTATCATCCGTCATCCCTCCACACTCTACTTTAACCCTAATTCCTCGACCCTCAACCCTATCCCTAAACCCTTGACCCTCGAACCTCAACCCTCAACCCTCAACGTCAAACCCTAATCCCTCAACCCTAAACCCTATCCCTAAACCCTCAACACTATACCTTAAACCCTAAACCCTCAACGCCAAATTCTAATCCCTCAACCCTTCACTCTAATCCCTCAACCCTAAACCCTATCCCTAAACCCTCAACACTATACCTTAAACCCTAATCCCTCAACCCTAACCCTAAACCTTGTCCCTATACCCTAATCCCTTCAACCTCAACCCTATCCCTAAACCCTTGACCCTCGAACCTCAGCCCTCGACGTCAAACCCTAATCCCTCAACCCTTAACTCTGATCCCTCATCTCTCAACCCTAACCCTAAACCCTCAACCCTCAACATCAAACCCTAATCCCTCAACCCTCAACCCTAATCTATCATCCGTCATCCCTCCACACTCTACTTTAACCCTAATTCCTCGACCCTCAACCCTATCCCTAAACCCTTGACCCTCGAACCTCAACCCTCAACCCTCAACGTCAAACCCTAATCCCTCAACCCTAAACCCTATCCCTAAACCCTCAACACTATACCTTAAACCCTAAACCCTCAACGCCAAATTCTAATCCCTCAACCCTTCACTCTAATCCCTCAACCCTAAACCCTATCCCTAAACCCTCAACACTATACCTTAAACCCTAATCCCTCAACCCTAACCCTAAACCTTGTCCCTAAACCCTAATCCCTTCAACCTCAACCCTATCCCTAAACCCTTGACCCTCGAACCTCAGCCCTCGACGTCAAACCCTAATCCCTCAACCCTTAACTCTGATCCCTCATCTCTCAACCCTAACCCTAAACCCTCAACCCTCAACATCAAACCCTAATCCCTCAACCCTCAACCCTAATCTATCATCCGTCATCCCTCCACACTCTACTTTAACCCTAATTCCTCGACCCTCAACCCTATCCCTAAACCCTTGACCCTCGAACCTCAACCCTCAACCCTCAACGTCAAACCCTAATCCCTCAACCCTAAACCCTATCCCTAAACCCTCAACACTATACCTTAAACCCTAAACCCTCAACGCCAAATTCTAATCCCTCAACCCTTCACTCTAATCCCTCAACCCTAAACCCTATCCCTAAACCCTCAACACTATACCTTAAACCCTAATCCCTCAACCCTAACCCTAAACCTTGTCCCTATACCCTAATCCCTTCAACCTCAACCCTATCCCTAAACCCTTGACCCTCGAACCTCAGCCCTCGACGTCAAACCCTAATCCCTCAACCCTTAACTCTGATCCCTCATCTCTCAACCCTAACCCTAAACCCTCAACCCTCAACATCAAACCCTAATCCCTCAACCCTCAACCCTAATCTATCATCCGTCATCCCTCCACACTCTACTTTAACCCTAATTCCTCGACCCTCAACCCTATCCCTAAACCCTTGACCCTCAAACCTCAACCCTCAACCCTCAACATCAAACCCTAATCCCTCAACCCTTAACTCTAATCCCTCGACCTTCAACCCTGATCCTAAACCCTAAACCCTCAACGCCAAATTCTAATCCCTCAACCCTTCACTCTAATCCCTCAACCCTAAACCCTATCCCTAAACCCTCAACACTATACCTTAAACCCTAATCCCTCAACCCTAACCCTAAACCTTGTCCCTAAACCCTAATCCCTTCAACCTCAACCCTATCCCTAAACCCTTGACCCTCGAACCTCAGCCCTCGACGTCAAACCCTAATCCCTCAACCCTTAACTCTGATCCCTCATCTCTCAACCCTAACCCTAAACCCTCAGCCCTCGACGTCAAACCCTAATCCCTCAACCCTCAACCCTAATCTATCATCCGTCATCCCTCCACACTCTACTTTAACCCTAATTCCTTGACCCTCAACCCTATCCCTAAACCCTTGACCCTCGAACCTCAACCCTCAACCCTCAACGTCAAATCCTAATCCCTCAACCCTAAACCCTATCCCTAAACCCTCAACACGATACCTTAAACCCTAATCCCTCATCCCTCAACCCTAAACCTTATCCCTAAACCCTAATCCCTCAACCCTCAACCCTAATCTGTCATCCCCCAACTCTAATCCTTCATCCCTAAACCCTAAATGCTATCCCTATTCCTACACCCTCAACAGAATCAATACTATACCTTAAACCCTAATCCCTTATCCATAAACCCTCCAACCCTATCCCTAATCCTTATACCATCCACACTCTACTTTAACCCTAATTCCTCGACCCTCAACCCTATCCCTAAACCCTTGACCCTCGAACCTCAACCCTCAACCCTCAACGTCAAACCCTAATCCCTCAACCCTTAACTCTGATCCCTCGACCCTCAACACTATACCTTAAACCCTAATCCATATCCCTCAACCCTTAACCCTTAAAACTTAAACCCTATCCCTACACCCTCAACACTTGACACTATATCTTAAGCCTTAAACCCTCATCCCTAAAGCCTCAACCCTCAATCCTTAAACCTTAAACCCTAAACCCTATCCCTAATCCCTCTACCCTCAACACTCTAACCCTAACCTCGACATTAAATGCTAATCCGTCAACCCTAAACCCTAATCCTAAACCCTCAACCCTAAACCTTATCCCTAAACCCTAATCCCTCAACCCTCAACCCTAATCCATCATCCCTCAACTATAATCCCTCATCCCTAATCCCTAAATGCTATCCCTATTCCTAAACTCTCAACAGACTTGATACTATACCTTAAACCCTAATCCCTTATCCCTAAACCCTCCAACCCTATCCCTAATCCTTACACCCTCCACACTCTACTTTAACCCTAATCCCTCGACCCTAAACCCTATCCCTAAACCCTTGACCCTTGAACCTCAACCCTCAACCCTTAATGTCAAACCCTAATCCCTCAACCCTTAACTTTGATCCCTCGACCCTCAACCGTAATCTGTCATCCCTCATCCCTAAACCTTAAACGCTATCCTTATTCCTAGACCCTCAACGGGCTCGATACTATACCTTAAACGCTAATCCCTTATCTGTAAACCTTTCAACTCTATCCTTTATGCCTTAACCCTATGATGAATAGCCTTGAGTGTAAAAAAATTTGAGTGGGACATAACGCGAGCGCGTTATAACGCGCTCGCGTTATGTCGAACATGGGAAAAGACAGGCTTGCGGGAAAAATGTAAGGCAATAAATAACGCGAGCGCGTTATAACGCGAGCGCGTTATAACGCGCTCGCGTTATTTCTTGCTTTGGGAATCCCAAGCCTTGGGCTTGGGATTTGCTTTGGATTTCCAACCCAAAGGCTTGGAGTGCCTTATGAACAGTCACAGACGTGTTTTTCTGTATTCTTCAAAATTTCACATAATTTCGTTCGTGCTAACCCTCAGATTTGCACGTGTTTCAAGGTTGAACAAATCGAACACATGGGTAATGTTAGGCTTTCTCTTAGCTATTTGACGATGTGATTTTTTTCACATTTTAACAATGTTAAGCCTTTCATCTTTAATTTCTTTTGTTTGTGTGTCCGTTTTTATGCAAAAACCACTGTTTGGTCTTTTTTTCATTGTAAAATAACTATTCATTCAAATTTCAAAAAAATTACATATTTAGAAACTAGACTCCATTCTACAAATATTAAAAAAATAAAAAAATGATTTTCAATTAGTTTTCAAAATTTATAGGGGTAGCACGGCCAAAATTCTGTTTTTTAGGATGTGTCCACTTTAAAAATTAGTAAAAAATCAAATATTCATCAAAAAATTATCAGAAAAATCGGGCATAAACTACATGCTATTAGCTAATTTCTCACCAAAGTGATTTTAAAAATACCAAAAAAAAGTTGACCTTTTGAGGGAGCCACAAAACATGCTATGTTATGTTTTTTTGACAGAAACAACACCAATTTCTGTGGCTCCCTCTTTTGAACCCCTTAATCTATGCCATTTTCAAAACAAAATAGTAGTTTAGAAAGTAGACTCGGAGCACTACGAACATTGTTTTGGTTGCATCTCTAAATTTTGAGTGTAACTATGCTCAATTTCTCATCCAAGGCCAGTATTTCCTGATTTCAGAAAAAAAGTGGCCACTTAAGACCCCTTTTTGGCCCCCCATCTTCTTGCACTTACCCGATACTTTTGCGATATGCATTCACAACATACATTTAGTGAGACTCTTGTCTTCGCTGTATGCTTCCAACTCTTCTTTTGATGTCGCTTCTCTACCTGATGGTGTCTACCTTCAGCGTATCCTTCGCTGTTGGTCAGACCTTCTCCAGAACCGCCGATAATCTAATCACTTGGATCTGATCCTCAAGCCGTGAATTCTATTCAGTAGTTCGATCCTTCCCTTAGCCAGACTATCCGCGTCAGTCTGAGTGAGAAATGCTTTATCAATGGCCTCTGTCTCACCGAAACAACTCCAACTCCTCTGATCAAACCCAAGCACATGGAGATGCTAGGCGATCTACTGTGCACAACCTACGATCTAGAACATTTGCATCGTCAAATCATGAAACATAATAGGAAATAAAAAACACATATTGTACAATGAAGCCATTCCAGTGATTTCGATAGAAATCTCACCAGTGGAATGCTTCACATCGACATTTCGCAATGGAAATACAGAAGGGAAAATAAATCTATAATTATGCAATTTCATATAGAGAGTGGAAACAAATAGACAACACAGAAAAGATTGATTTCTTCTTCACAATGCTCGGTTACATTCGCACAAGTGCATTCAATTACAATATCATATCATATGTCTGACTTTGTTCAATTCCCTGGGTTTATAAACTCGCCTAGAGTAGTACCAACCTGATTCCAAGCAGCTGTGAGCAAAACTAACTATCTCCAAGCGGCTAGGAGATCAATCGACTAAAACAGCCTCCAACTGCCCTACGCCCTATTTTTGGCATTATTGCTATTTTTGGCATTATGCGGTTACAATTTGATAAATGTCCCCTAAGTCACTTGGGACTTACAAAATAAACCTAGACACAAACTGAAATGAAAATGCATTGGTCAAATAGACCTTATTACAACGCAAACATGATTTTCAAAACAAACATAAACTTAAATGTCTTATGGAGGCCACCTTGTGTTAGATGCTCCTGCATCAGAAAGTGATTTATATTTCCTTATCTTTTCATCTCTCATAGCCATATTGATTTGTTGATGCCACTTTTAGCTAATCAAGATCCTAATCTTCCATTAAGAAGAAATGATTGTCTTAATCCTACTATGGCTACCCAATCACATGAAAATAAAGTATTTTTTATGATCATTTTTAGAACACATTTGATGGTCTTGCTAACCAAGAAGATTATGACCATGTGATCACATAGCTAAGTAAGATCTTACTCTTGCTAGATAATTACTTGAGGATGCACTCATAAATAATCACCATCAAACATTAGAGAATACCCCATATGGAATGGATATTTTTCATGGCATAGGATCAGACTTGATGTCCTAATCTAATAGTGTATCCTCTCTTGACCCTTGTATTCTTCTAATACTAATGTCAAAATTGTTGGCAAATGGTTAGTGCTCCCTGTGGGATTCGTGACATGGACTAACCACATCCCGTGGATTCATTAACTTTGGCACTTGTATCAAAAATTGATAGGGTTGACCATTTGGTTTAACAGCAATGCTGGGCCAACAATTGGTATCAGAGTGAAAGGTCACAAGTTTGAATCCCCCTGGGTAATGTTGGGGGGAGTTTGTTGGCAAATAGTCAACACTCCCCATGGGATTCGTGACATGGACTAACCGCCTCTCATGGATTCATTAACTCTAGCACTTGTATTAGAAATTGACGAGGTTGACCTTTGGTTTAGCGGCAATCGTGGGCCAACAAAAACAACCACTTCCATGGGTATGATGAATCATGTTGTTTCCCCTAGTCTTACTCCTACCTCTTTTATCCCTACATCTACCATCCTTTCTTTCTACATGGCCATACTTTCCTCCACATTTCTTGTTGATCTTATTTTTTGTTATTTCCTACCTCTTGGTTATACTCCTCCCACCATACTCATCTTGTATATGAAATAAATGGGGTGAGTGAAAGATCATGATGTGCTAAACATTGGCAATGGGGGAAAAATTGTGTGAAGTTATTAGCCAAAATCATGAAACTCTTTTTAGGCTTAGATTTTTAACTTTTTTTGGCCCGATTGGTAAGTGAACTTAAAATGGATATCCATTTGTTTGAAAGGGATATCCATTTCTTGTTTGATTTCTCTCCTCCACCCATCACCCCCTAAAAATTTCCTTACTTTCCTTTTCCATGAAAATCATATGATGGGAGGTCTTCATAGACTTTCCTCAGCTTCACTTGTGATGCTAATTGATTTTTTTATTCAAATTTGATAAAACAAAAATATTATATATTATAAACTCTTTGTATTCTACAAATGTACTATATATCTCATTACAATTTTAAAAGGTAATTATTAGTAATTTTCTACAAAAACTATGTCTAAATTCCTAATAGATACACATATTGAAAATTCCCATAACTTTCAAACCATTCATCCTATTTCAAATAGAAAGATGTGTCACACTCTAGTTTTGATTTGATACAAGTTCTTAAAATTTGGTTAGCAAATCAGGAACTTAAAAAGAATAATAGTCACCAGAAAACTTTTGTAGTAGTAAATAGCATCATGTGGTACCTACTAGAGAATGAAAAGACAATAATATATAGGACATGTCCCTGCAATAGTGGAAGGCTACATAAGCATCCAATATCATCACAAAGGAGGTAGAAAGAGATACAAAGAGAGATACAAAGGGAAAATGAGGATATAGAGAATATATATAATAGATACTACCCAAGCATATGTGGTGTGTATATCTATGCTTGTAGTAAAGAATGAACGATATATATAAAATATAATATGGATATATGAGTAGATCCATCTTATGGTGTCTATGTTCATGTATAATATTATGTTAATATTTATGTTATGCATATATTATCTACCACTCTAGTTTGAATTCCTTATTATTTCATCACCCTAGGGTTAACTTCTTTGACATAAATAGTCTAAACCTTAGGCCTACATTATATTGTCAACATTTTGGTTTCATTGTTAGCACCCCAGCTTGTGGTTTATAAGGGAAAATAATTTTAGTTGTAAATACTACCACCAAGGAAAGGTGTATCAAGGGAAGTTATTGTAGTAAACAAGATGTGCACTAACATCCACTAGGTCCTATCATGTGAGAGGGGTTAGGTACCTATGGGGTAAAAAATGGAATGGGGGCATCTTGAAAAGATGTGACTACTAAAAGTAGGCCTATATTGAGCCATTACAAATGAATAGAAACATTAATCTAATTCCAAATGAAAAACACCTATGGAAAAAGGAGATAGCAAACTATTGAGAGAATTTTTTTGAAGAGATTAAAATGGTTTATGAGATGCACATGGAAGAAGAAAGCAGGTTGAAACAAACCCAAGAAAGGCAAGAAAGATACCACAAAAGAATAAAGAAGGATGAAGAAGACTCAATTAAGTCTGATAAAGGGGCTATTGTTGAAAGTAATGAGAATCCATCAATAGAGGGTCATATAGTTATTGTCCCATTCAATAACAATGAAACATATGAATAGACAACTACCAACATAATAAGAGAAGAAGAAAATATGAATAGGCTAATAGATACTATAAGAGAATATGATGAAATTAAGGAGTTACTAGAGAAAGGGCTTAGAAGCAATAGTGTTTAGCCAAAGCATTTAACCAGTGGTGCTCTCCAAATTTAATTTTTGACTCTAGAGCATAGAAGCAAAGATGTTGCACAAATTGAATTCTTAACAAGAAATCCATATCTTGAACAAGATCTGTCAAATATCATGATTACAATTAATGAATAATTTCAGGGATTATTAACCCTAATTTAAAAACTAAAACCTCTAAAATTGAGCAAAGAATATCTAGACAACACAATAAGCAAAGGTGTACATACACTTACAAAAAGAAAAAAAAATGATGAAAATTTAGAATTCTAGGAAAAGAATGCAAAGAAGCAAGATATAAGAGAGGTTCACCATGGATATGATTTAAACAATTGAAGAAGGAAGGGAAAGCCCTAAATTATTTAACAAAATGTCATTAACAATGATAAATTACCAAAAGTTATATCTCCCAAAATGAAGCGACACCTTGAAGAGGTGAACCCCCAAACCAAGAGTCACCCCATGAAAAATAAGTCAAGAAGAGTATCTAAAGAAGAAATATGTAGTCAATCCTTGCTAAGTATAGAAAGAGTGAGAGCAAGAAGAGACTGTGTGAATAATTTTGAAGAGATACTAGGTATCGAGTACTTTAGGATTCAATTTGTTAGAGATAAAGGCATAAGAGAAAGATTAGTGAAACAAAAAGAAAGTAAAACTAGGTAGAAAATAATTGAGTAAAAGAAAAGAAGAGAGCCAAGAGTAGAAGATACATTGGAAGGAAGGACCAGCACTAAACAACAAAAAGATAAATAAAAAACACTATCAACTCCTATAAAGATTACTTCAAATAGGACCAAGCTCCTTATGTTCAGTAAGGACACTAAGGATACAAGTGAGCATCTACTCATCTTGGAATCTCATTGGAATTGAGATGGCATAGATCTAAGGACTAAACTTGAATTTTTTATGACTTTTTAGAAGCACTCAAAGATGAAGCTCTCAAATGGTATATCAAGGTGTGCTTGAAACATGACAAGAAATGGCAAGAAGTAAATCTATTTTTAGTAAAATTTTATTCTCCTAATGCTCCTACTAAAAGTGTGAGTAAAATGAGAGAAATGATACAAGAAGAAAACGAGTGAGTAAAACAATATGATCAAAGATTCAAAAATGTGGTTTGACAATTAGAAGAACCTCTAATAGAGAAATAAAGGATAGAATGGTTTGTATTTGTAATGTACAAAAAATTATGTACCCACACAATTTTACATTATGTTTTGAATCACTTTGGTGTCCACACCCATAGCATGTTTCTAGGGCCACTCATCCTAAACCTTGGCCTATCTTACCCCTCACTAAGGCTTGCCAAAAATTATATTACACATTTATTTATTTCAAATTTTTGTGAACACATCTAGAATGTTAGAGAATATTCTAGAGATGTGAGTGTGATGCATGGACATCCCCACAATGTGCTAGTGTCCTTATATTCCAAAATTTAAAATGTTGATTCTCCCACATTGTCTTTGGATTTCGTCAGTAGTATCGATCATGATGTAATGAAACAACCCTTACAGCATACCTGACCCTTCTAGATTCCCATTCCTCATGAAAAAATGGAAGATTGAGGAAAACTAAGTTTCCTTCACTTGCTCAACTCTCTCTTTCACATGCTCTTGAGAAAATACACAACAAATTGTTGAAGATTGACTCTCTTAGCTCTCACAACAAAAATTTGGTGACTTGGATGCTCTTCTAGATTGCAACACCTCCCTTTTCAACTTTGTGGGATTTTATTTCTATATTGCACATTGTGGAGGCTCTCTTTCAAGAGTTTGGGGCCATTTAATTTTATCTTTGGGCCTTAATGAGCTTGAAATCTCCTTCATTACTTCAAAGAGCTTATAACATTGTTTCATTGAGAATAAATAGTGTTATTCTTGGGTTATAATATATATTATTTTTTCTACAATTTTGTAAACTTGTGGTGTAGACCACCACCCTATTTTCATTCATACACTATGGTATTTTTAGGATTAAGGTGCCATCAACCTTGTAAATTCTATGTAATTAATTACTCCTAATATTGTTTGTAAATCACCCATAAAGGATGAAAGATTTCACCAGCAGTGATCTTGTTTCAGTCACATGTTTATATTGAGTACCTGATGCTAATTCATTCATGACAAAGGGTCACAAGGGGGTTTCCCCCCTCCAAGGGGTCTAGGGGGATCATCACCCCGATGGGGGGTCTAGGGGGCTGGACGCTTTGGTAGGGGCTCAGGGGCAATGCCCCCGATGCCAAATTTTATCATTGTAAATCTAGACCATTTTCTATTAGGTCACATATCTGAAGGTTGATATTATGCCAGTTTTCTGGTCCTAGAAGACAACCCCCTTTTATAAGGATATTTGTATGTTTTATTAGTGTTGAGAGTAACAAGCACTGCTGGATTGAAGACTGAAGAGGAAGAGGAAGTGCATGTATTGTAATCTCATATTTGAAGATAATACAACTTGGAGCCTCTTTTCTTGGTGGAGTTTTTTACCTAAAAGGGTTTTCTCCACATTATATACTGTGTTATGTGTTCAGTTCTTAATCCACGTTATTTCTGTGTAGTGGGTTTTATTTCTGTTGCAATCTCCACTGATTCTACATTATTTAGAGGACATTAATAAGATTTGAATTAGATTTCCATTGTGTGGTTTGTACCTTCATTTATAATAGTATTTTTACTTGCAAACTAGGAATAATGCTCTTAGCTTTGTTCATTTTTTTACTGCTAGTTATTTCCTAGATGCATTTAGAAAATAGGAGCACACACTCTTATTTTTATTTTCTATAGTGGCTACCTATGGGGGTTGAAAGATCAAAATAGGGGCTTGATCTGAAGGTAAGTTCCCAAGTAGTTCCAACATTATTTCTTGGTTTGTATTGTGAAGGTTGAAAAAAAGGATTTAAATGCATGGGAGTTTGTCTATTTCTTCCTTATTATCTTTTTGTCATTCATTTCTTCATTTTCATTTGATTAAATGCATTATTTGTTGGGAAAATGTGTGTCAACCTTGCAATTATATAAGGCTTATTGTTGATAGGATATATATATATATATTTCCTAGTTACATCGATAGCTGTAATATACAATGGGAGCATGGGGTGGAGTGGGATGTGTGTTAACATTATTTTGTTAATAAAAATTGTTAAATGACCAATGTACATTAAATTAATGATATATTGTAAATCTGGACTGTTCATTATTAGGTTTTAGATCTAATGGTAGATATTTTGTTGGCTTGTCATGCCCTAGAAGGTAACCCTATTTTATGAGGGCGTTGTATTATGATTGTGGTATCGCGATGTATTTTGAGAGTTTGATAGCAGTCATGTTGTCCCTAGATCTCTTGTGGTGATACTCTTGTGAGAAGCTTTCTCTGCAAGTATATTGTAATCTTTGTGATTTCTTAATAATATATTGGGTAGCCTTTGGAGTGTGGGGATTTTCTCCTAAAAGGGTTTTCCCCATGTAAATCACTTATTTTGTGGTATGCATGATATCTATGTTTATTTCTATTTAAGTTTCTGTAATTGTTAAAGATCTATAAAGTTTTGCATTATCCTCCTCTCAAGATTAGTGTAGGAAGTTGTTTTGGTACCTTACTTTCCTTACAAGTGGTATCTGAGCCTATCACCTTTGGTTTCAGTTGTGGGTTGTTGGGTTTTTTGAACTAATCTAGATTTGAGTGGGAGCTTGTTTAGAAGACACTTTGTGATCTTTTTATAGGAATTCTTAGATGGCAAGTTCATCAGGGATAATAGAGGTGAGTAAATTTTCTGGAAATAATTTTGAAATGTGGAAGTTGAAGATGGAGGATCTATTGATAGATTGATATCTATGAGATGTTGTTGATGAGAAGGTTTCAAGGCTTGCAGATTCTACTTTGGTTGCTCAATATGATGTTATGGACTGTAATGCCAAGGGTCTAATCATATTGTGTGTAGCAGACTCTGTTCTAATCAATGTCCATGAAGAGACCTCTGCACAGAAACTATGGAAGAAGATTGGTGAGCTGTATCAAGCCAAATCTTTAGTGAACAAGATTTTCTTGAGGAAGAAATTGTATTCCTTGAGAATGGAAGAGGGTGGACGAATTACCGACCACCTAGAAGAACTCAATATGTTGGTGGCTCAATTGGCATCAGTTTGTGTCAAAATGGATGAGGAGGAGAAATGCCATATATTGCTTTGTTCTTTTCCTAATTCGTGGGATTCTCTTGTTATGGCTATTGGGAGTACTTCTATTATATTGAAGACTGAAGATGTGGTGACTTTTTTTCTTTTTGAAGAGATGATGAGGAAGGTATCCATCAATACCAAGGGGCCCTAAATGTTCATAGAATACCTAAGGAAAAAGGAAATAAGAATGAAAGGAAATAAGAATGAAAAGCGTGACAATTCTAAGTCCAAGGGGAGATCCAAATCTCCTAAAAAGGTCCAAAGTTGTTTGCTAGAACTACGGTAAGCCTGGGCATATTCATAAGGAATGCAAAGAAGAAAAGAAGAAGAAAAAGAAGAGATTTGATTCTAATTCCAAGTCTAATAAGGAAGATGGTGATGCATTCATTGTAGCTTTGGCAACTCATGCAGTTAATGATGCATGGTTAATTGACTCAGGTGCATCTTTCCATATGATCATTAATAGAGATTAGTTTTTTGAATATGAAGAATTTGATGGAGGTAAGGTTTACTTGGGTGATGATTCTTATTTAAATATTTTTGGTCATGGTAAAGTTAGAATCATGTTTCCTGATGGTAGAATAAACATGATTAATGGTGTGTTGCATATCCCTGGATTAACATCAAATTTGTTATCTGTGAGCAAACTAATAGATGCAGTTGTGCAGGTAGTATTTTTTGATGGAGGATGTAAGATGGTTACAGGTGCTATGGTAATTGCTAGAGGTGTCAGATATGGCACATTATATAAGCTTGATGCATACTGTTGAGTGCAATAGTACTTCTGTGAAAAGCAAGTCTGTGAAAGAGATGAGGGTTTTGTTGAAATGCCCAGACAACTAAGAGGGGGGGTGAATTAGTTGTCTTCAAAACTTTAACCACTTATGAACATTACCAAATCACACACTTGTTCATTGTTATTCATATTTAATCATGAAAGCATGAAATATGAAACTCAACACAACATCATCATCAACACATGAGACACCAGGTTTTTACATGGAAACCCCTAAAAGGGAAAAACCACAGTGGGTGTTAGCCCACAAAAATATATATGTTATAACAGTACCAAAAAATAGAGGCTCACTGCCCAATATGCTCACTGCTAAGATTAGCTCACTACCAAGGGTTGGCTCACTACCAAGGATTGGTGAATTGATTTGATAGCATCTACTCCATGCTTGGGTTAAGTTCCATTGAAGCATAGTATAACTCCTTTGCTTTTCTATTTTTACACCTTCACACTTATCTTTTCATTTTGAAACTTGGATATCATTTTTGCAACTACTTTACATGCTTTTATATAGTTCATCAAACTTGGAATGTTCATCAAGGTCGGCATTACATTCATCAACCATTGGAACAATCTCCAAGGTTAGCATTACAAACATACATAGAAATAGGTCTGGACCTAAACAAAACTAGCTAAGGAAAAGATGTATGCGGATCATGTTATGCCTTAGCTGGGACTCAAATGCAATCTTTCACTCCATGACATGCTTCCACAATCTTTGATGCATCTCCACAAGTAGTGAAAACAACCAAGTCGGTGAAGACTATTGTTAACACTAAGTCTTCTAAGAATAGTCTTCATCCATGATCCAAATTTCTCTTTACAGACAAATCTGAAGGTAGGAACATGATTAGGAGACATCCACAAGCACATTGTAATCACCAAGAACATCCGCACAACCTTAAACCAATTTGTCAGGAGGATTCTTCAAATTGGAGCACTTAAACAACAATGTTAGCTACTATCATAAAGAAAAGATTTCTTGCGGACCACCAAATCATGAACCTTTGGATTTAAAGTACTTGTTATCATTACCAACTTGATTCCAGAACTGCAAACTAAAATACTTAACTGTAGAGGAATGCGGAGCATAACACATTCTCCCTGTCATCACCAAATATATAGAAAAGCATTTTTCACTCTGGTGAACATAACTCACTCAAATCTTCATACTGGAGGCTCAAACTTGGAACATAGCATCTTCAAACATGTATCTAAATAACTTCCAATCCGCAGGAAAAGATGTTTACTTTATAGGAAATGTAGAGCAATTTGTTGGACTATTCTTCTGTAGACAAAGATACTCTGCAACACACTGTTTACACTGGAGGAGCAAATTTTATCAATATCCTCAATATCAGGATCTTCATACTTATATAGGCAAATACACAGCATCTAACTCATTACAAGCAAGCATCAAAATAAGAACACAATTGACACCAATGACAACACTGATATGTTGACATTAATGACAATACTGGTTAGGTACATACTTGCAACAATCTCCCCCTTTGTCATTGATGGCAACATATGATGTGAAAACCTGTAAAGACCATCAAGAGAAGATTCTCCCCCTTTCTCTTTACACATTTGCACTCTTTCTTCTCTGAGTTTTTCACACGATTTATCTCCCCCTTTGACATCAATGGCAAAGGGCACATACTTGCATGCTGCTGCTCTGATCCAACTGAACTTTCTCTATTATCAATACTTTCTTTATCAAGAACATCTAGCTACTCCCCCTGAGAGGTAGCCCTCAAAACATCAATCTAGATCAAAGAATAAGACTTTAAGAACCACTGGACTGATGCATTACTATGCATCTTAGTTCAAATTAGGTGTGGTAATGACCCCTAACTTTTCTCTGAGATACTCAAAAGTATCCTTGGGCAGAGGCTTAGTGAAAATATCTACAATCTAATCCTTTGTGGACACATATTACATCTTTACTTCATTCTCTATCACCTTTTCTCTCAAAAAGTGATATCTTATAGATATATGCTTTGTTCTTGAGTGCATCACCGGGTTCTTTGAAATGTTTATAGCACTTGTATTATCACAGAAGATTGCAACTGGATCTTCATACACAACTCTTATGTCCTTCAAAGTCTGCTTCATCCATAACACTTGAGTACAACAACATGCTGCTGCAATATACTTTGCTTCTACAGTTGACAAAGAGATTGAATCTTGCTACTTGCTCAGCCATGAAACCAATCTATTACACAAGAAGAAAGTGCCTCCACTTGTACTTTTTCTATCATCAACATCTCTGGCCCAAAATACATCTATATAAGCACTGAGAGTGAAATCATTATCCTTTGGATACTATAAGCCATGATTTGGTGTGCCTTTTAAATACCTCAAGATTCTCTTAACTTCTATCACATGTGACTCTCTTGGATCATCTTGAAATCTTGCAAAAAGACAAACTACATGTATTATATTAGGTCTAGTTTGAGTTAGATAAAGAAATCCTCCAATCATGGATTTGTACCTTTTTTGATCCGTCTTGGGTGATTCATCAGTTTCTCTCAACTTGCAACCAGTTGCCATGGGAGTTCATACCAGTTTAGAGTCTTCCATCCCAAACTTCTTCAACAACTCTTTCACATACTTAGACTGAGATATGAAGATTCCTTTATCTGATTGATTAATTTGTAGACCCAAAAAGAAATTCATTTCACCAAACATAGAAATCTCAAACTCATTTTGCATTCACCTACAAACTTCATGCACATACCTTCATTCCCTCCAAAGATAATGTCATCAACAAAGATTGTACAACAATCAGGATCTTATTATCATTGATTTTGAAATACAGATTGTTTTCTGTAGTGCCTTTACTGAACCCTAATTGCAATAAATACTTGTCTAGTCTTGCATACCAGGATTTAGGGGCTGGCTTCAATCCATACAAGGCTTTCTTTAATCTGCACACCATATCACCTTGTTTTGATAATTGACATCCTTCTGGTTGCTCAATATAGACCTCTTCTTCCAGCTCACCATTCAAAAATGCAGAAGTAACATCAATCTGATACACTTTGAAGTCTTTGAATGCTACAAATGTTAAAAATATTCTACTTGTTCCAATTCTTGCTACAGGAGCATAGGTTTCCTCAAAATCTATTCCTTCAACCTGAGAGTATCCTTTGCATACCAATCTTGCTTTGTTCCTTACTACTTCTCCATTCTAATTCATCTTGTTTCTGAAAACCCATTTGGTTCCAATCACATTCTTATTAGTAGGTCTGGGAACCAGTTCCCAAGTTTGATTCTTTTCTATCTGCATCAGCTCTTCTTCCATAGCTTTTAACCAATTTTCATCATTGCATGCTTCATTAATAGTTTTAGGTTCAACTTTTGAAAGAAAACAGTATTCACCTGTTCTTCTGCAACTCTTTTCCTTGTCAATACCCTTTTCCTTTTGTCCCCTATAATTTGATCTTTAGAATGATTGATTCTTATATACATGGGAGTCTTAGCAATACTTTCCAGAGCCTTCTCTTCTTCATCTTGATTGTCTTCTTGTTCAACTTTTTCTTCATTTGTTGTAGCAACAGGTTCATCTGATTCATAGCCACTCAAATATGATATTCTTCCCTTATCTTCATTAACCTTCACATTAGCACTCTCAATGATCATCTTCAATCTCTTATTGTAGCACCAGTAGGCCTTACTCTTGGTAGAGTATCCAAGGAAGATTCCTTCACCACACCTAGCAGCAAATTTGCCTAGATCTTCTTCTCTTCTTATATAACATTTGCTTCCAAAAGCTTTGAAATATCTCACTGTAGGAGCTCTTTCATACTATAATTCGTAAGGAGTTTTGGCACTATAACCTTTAACTTGAACTCTGTTTAGGATGTATATAGTAGTACTATGTATGACTTCTCTCCAATATACTTCTGATAGATCAACTTCCTTCAACACAGTCCTAGCAGACTCTTGAACAGTCCTATTTTTCCTTTCAACAACTCCATTCTACTGAGGAGTTCTAGATGCAGACAATTGTCTCTTTATCCCTTGTTCTTCATAGAAAATATTGAATTCATTTGATGTGAACTCACCTCCTCTATTAGACCTCAAGTATTTGATCCTTAGCTCTAACTCATTCTCAACCATTGCCTTCAAAACTTTGAACATGTCTACAAGGGATTTAGATTTTTCTTTTAGAAAAGTAACCTAGGTCATTCTAAAATAGTCATCAATAAGCAACATAAAATACCCGTCACCTCTCAGACTTTTTATTCTTGTGGGACCGCACAAATCTATATGTACTAGCTCTAACAATCTAGCAGAGAATTTTTTTTTCTTTTAAAACTTGTTTTTGTTTGTTTCCCAAACTGACACTCCTTGCAAATGGTGTTGGCTCGATTCACAAGTTTAGGTAGATCTCTTATAGCCTGTGCAGAGCTTATCTTCACCAAATTGTCAAAATTGATATGACACATCCTTCTATGCCACAACTAACTCTCATCTGTTTGAGCCAATAAACAATAATTATTAGTTCCTCTTAATTAGTAAATGTTACCTCTGGTCTTCTTACTAGTAGTAATCACTGTTCCGGAGCTTTCCATGATCTTGCACCCATTGTCTTTGAATCTCAGATAATAACCTTTATCACACATTTGACCAACACTCAAAAGATTATGCTTCAAACCCTTTACATATAAGACACTATTAATGTTGTGCTTTCCATCAAAATAAATAGATCCTTTTCCACAAATCTTACCAGCTGCATTATCTTCAAACCTAACTAGTCCTCCATCATACTTTTCCAAATTCACAAACTTACTTTTGTCACCGGTCATGTGATGTGAACATCCACTATCAATAATCCATTCATCCTTATCTTTCTCAACCTGAACAACCAAAGCACTTTCTTCAACTAGTTTTTCTTCCTTCACACAGTTAGCAGGATTAGTAGACATGGGTTCTTCTTTAATTGCAATAAACAAGCACTCATTTGTACTAGTACTAGCATCATTAGATTCATCATCTGTCACACCTTCATCATCAAGATCTCTAACATAGTAGCATTTCTTTGGAACCCTAGGTCTATTGTCAAATCTTTTTCTATTCCTTTCAATTATCTCAGGACATCTAGAAGCATAGTGACCAACCTTACCACATGTAAAACATTTGAAAGGTAATTTGCCTTTGAACTTACTAGACCCTCTTTGCAGTCTATCAACAAAGTTTGCTTCAATTTCATCAAGCTCATCATCAGGTTCCACCTTGTACTTTTTAGCTCTGGAGATCTTCTCTGAAGTACTGGCATTGCAATTAGTCTCAATCTTTGGCAGAGCATCACCAAGTTCTCTCATATCAAAGGCTATAAGTTTTCCTAGCAACTGATCCTTGGTGATCTCTTTTATAGTCATTACTTCTTCAATTACAGCTACCTTGTGACTATAGGATTTAGGTAATGACCTAAGAATTTTGAACACAACTTCCTTCTCCTCAATAGTTCCTCCCATACCTTTGATTCCAGTAACAAGTTCAACAACCTTTTGTAGGTAGGATGTTATGCTTTCATCTTTGCCCATCATTAAACCTTCATTTTTTAGCTTTCAGTCCCTGCAATTGGGCACTATTTACATATTCATCTCCTTCATACAGATTTTCCAACTTTTCCTAGACTTCTTGAGCAGTTTCATAATCCATGACCTTTATCAAGTCAGTGTTAGTCAATGCACTTAACAGAGCATCTCTAGCCTATACAAAGCAGATGGCTTTTCATGCGTATCTTCTAGGTTGCATAATTCATTCTATCAAACTATGGAGCCTCCTTCTTATAAGACATCCTAGATCTACCTCAAGCTATTATGCTTGCATCTGAGGAACTTGGTTCTAATACCAATTGTTGAAATTCCCAGACAACTGAGAGGGGGGTGGATCAGTTATCTTCAAAACTTTAACCACTTATGAACATTAACACACCACACACTTGTTCACTATTATTCAGATTTAATCATGAAAGCATGAAATAGGAAACTCAACACAACAACATCATCAACACATGAGACACCAAGTTTTTACATGGAAAACCTTACAAGGGAAAAACTACGCTAGGTGTTAGCCCATAGAAATATATATGTTATAACAATACCAAAAAATAGGCTCACTACCTTAGGGCTCACTTCCCAATATGATCACTACAAATATTGAGGCTCACTGCCAAGATCGGCTCACTACCAAGGGTTGGTTCACTACCAAGGATTGGTGAACTAATTTGATAGCATCTACTCCATGCCAGGGATTCAGTTCCATTGAAGCACAATATAACTCCTCTACTCTGCTCTTTTTACACCTTCACACTTGGATATTATTTTCACAATTGTTTTACATGCTTTTATACAATTCATTGATCTTGGAATGTTCATCAAGGTCGGCATTACATTCATCAACCATTGGAACAATCTCTAAGGCCAACATTACAAACATACATAGAAATAGGTCTGGACCTAAACAAAACTAGCTAAGGAAAAGATGTATGTGGATCATGTTATGCCTTAGCTGGGACTCAAATGCAATCTTCAACTCCATGACATGCTTCCACAATCTTTGATCATGCATCTCCACAAGTAGTGAAAACAACCAAGTTGGCCAAGACTATTGTTAACACTGAGTCTTCTAAGAATAGTCTTCATCCCCGATCCAAATTTCTCTTTGCGGACCAATCCAAAGGTAGGAACATGATCAAGAGACATCCACAAGCACATTGTAATCACCAAGAACATCCACACAACCTTAAACCTATTTGTCAGGAGGATTCTTCAAACGGGAGCACTTAAACAATACTGTAAGCCAATGTCATAAAGAAAAGATTTCTTGTGGACTACCAAATCACGAACCTTTGGAGTTGAAGGCACTTTTTATCATTACCAAATTGATTCCAAAACTACAGACTGAAATACTTAACTATGGAGGAATGCGGAGCATAATACATGCTCTGTGTCATCACCAAATATATAGAAAAGTAGTTTTCACTTTGGTGAACATAACTCACTCAAATCTTCATACGGGAGGCTCAAACTTGGAACATAGTATCTTCAAACATGTATCTAAATAAACTCCAATCCACAGGCAAGGATGTTTACTTTATAGGAAATGTGGAGCAATCTATTGAACTGTTCTTTTGTAGACAAAGATACTCTGCAACATGCTGTTTCCACTAGAGGAGCAAATTTTCTCAATATCGTTAATATCAGGATCTTTAATACTTACATAGGCAAATACAAAGCATCTAACTCATTACAAGAAAGCATCAAAATAGGAGCACAGTTGACACCAATGACAACACTGATATGTTGACATCAATGACAACACCGGTTAAGCACATACTTGCAACAGGTTTCATCTTTAGCAGATGGTCATGGCTTTTGGGTACCCAAGGGTGGTCTTTCTTCTGAATCAAAGTTACTTGTAGAGAAAGCTATGTAATGGAATTAGAGACTTGGCCACATTGGAGAAAAGGATCTAAGGACCTTGAAAAATAAAAAACATTGTTGAAGGGTTATTTGATTGTAATCTTGAGATTAATTTCTGTGAGCATTGCATTTATGGAAAATAAAAGCACGTTCAATTTTGCTCAAGTTCTCATAAATCTGGTGGTGTATTGGATCTTATTCATTCTGATGTGTTTGGTCCTGTAGATGTTCCTTCAATTGGAAAATCCACATATTATGTTTCATTTATTGATGACTATAGTAGGACATGGGTATACTTTCTAAAGAGTAAATCTGAAGTTTTTAGTTGATTTAAAGAATTTAAAGCAATGGTTGAGTTGTAGACTAGAAAGATAATTGCAGTGAATTTTGCTCTAATGATTTAGATAGAATTTGTAAAAATTGTGGTGTTCATAGACGAAAGACAACTCCGTATTCTCCACAACAGAATGGAGTTGCAGAAAAAATGAATAGGACACTAATGGAGAAGGCTTAGAGGAGTATGTTGAGTGGTACTGGTCTAGAACAAAGGTTTTGGGTTGAAGTTGTTGCCACTACCTATTACCTGATTAACATGTCTCCAACATCAGCGCTTGTTGATAAGACACCTATAGACACATGGTCAGGTCACAAGCCTTCATTAAGACATCTTAGAGATTTTGATTGCGAGGCATACACACATGTGTCAAAGGAGAAGGAAAAAAAGTTGGAGAACAAGGTTGTGAAATGTATCTTCATTGGATATAGTTATGGTGTGAAAGGATACAAGCTTTGGGATCCTATTGCACAGAAGGCAATATATAGTAGAAGTGTTATTTTTAGAGAAACTAAGCCTTCTTTTGTTACATTGTAGCTAGAACAAAGTAAATAGGAAGATGTGATTCAATTTCCTTCTACACTTGAGAAAGTTGAATCAAGCCCCATGGATAGACAAGAAGTTGAGGAGAGCTCATCTAGCTCTGAATCTTCAGAAGATGAGTAAGCACCTCCAACTCAGGTTGTTTGTAGGTCTACAAGGCATAGACAACCACTTGAAAGGTATTCACCTGATGATTGGAGATGTGTTTTTGCATTGGATACTAACATGGATGAACCCAGATCTGTAGAAGAGGCATTAGGTACATGAATGATGTAGAATCCTGGAAGATTCCTATGGATGAAGAAATGACATTTTGAAAAAGAATGATACATGGGATCTTGTACCATTGCCTGAAGGATGAAAACCTATTGGTTGCAAATAGGTGTTCAAGAAAAAGATTGGTTCAGATGGAGGTATTGAGAAGTACAAAGCAAGGTTGGTTGTGAAAGGTTACTCTCAAGTTGAGGGTGTTGATTATGGTGAGATATTTTCTCTTGTTGCAAAAAATGACATCCATTAGATTTTTTCTTACTATTTTTGTTGCTTATGATTTAGAGGTTGAGAAAATGGATGTGAAAACTTCTTTCCTTCATGGTGACTTGGAGGAGGATATTTATATGACACAGCCAGAGCACTACATGGTGAAAGTTAAAGGTAATTTGGTTTGCAAATTGAAGAAATCTTTGTATGGCCTAAAACAGAGTCCTAAGATGTGGTACCGGAAATTTGATATATGTATGTGTGTGTGTGTGTGTGTGTGTGTGTGTGTGTGTGTGTGTGTGTTGAGTTTGGGATTTGAGCATTCTAAATTAGATCATTGTGTTTATTATAAAACTAATGGTGATTGTTTCCTATTTTTTGCATTATATGTTGGTGATATGTTATTTATTAGTAAAGAGAAAGGTATGATTTCAAAACTGAAATCTCAACTTGCTACTAAATTTGAAATGAAAGACCTTGGTGCAACTAGACACATTCTTGGGATGGAAATTAGAAGAGATAGAGTGAACAGTGAGCTATGGCTTGGCCAAAGTAATTATGTCAACTCAATTTTATAGAGGTTTAACATGTAGGACTGTAGACCATTGTGTGTTCCCTTTTCAGTTGGTACAAAGTTATCTATTTCATATTGTCCAACATCTCCATCAGAGATGGAATAGATGAGTAGAGTGTCGTACCAAAGTGCAATTGGAAGTTTGATGTATGCTATGATTTGTACTAGACCAAACATTTACCAAGCAGTGGGAGTTCTTTCCAGATATACGTCTAATCTTGGTAGAGTTCATTGGGATTTAGTAAAAAGAGGCTTCAGATATTTGCACGATACCTCAAAGTATTCCTTGTGTTATCATAGTAATTTGACTAAAGACGATATTTCCCTTGATATTAAGGGTTATGTGGATTCAGATTGGGCAGGTGATATTGATAGTATACAATCCACCAACGCTTATGTGTTTACTGTATTTGGTGGTGCAATTAGTTGGATGAATAAGCGATAGGTTGTAGTTTCTTTGTCCACAACTAAAGATGAGTATATGGCAGCTACTCATGCTTGCAAAGAAGCCATTTGGCTTAAGAGATTGTGTTCAAATATTGGAATAAAACAAGGTGCAAGATAATTTATTACGACAGTTAGGGTTAGATCTATCTAGCTAAGAACTTGAAATTTCACGCTAGGACCAACCACAATGATGTACAGTATCATTTTGTTAGAGATATGTTTGAAGATGGCAAGGTGAAGCTAGTTAAGGTAGAGACTTTGATGAATGTTTTTGATTCTTTAACTAAGCCTGTGAGCACAAAAAAGTTCATATGGTGTTTAGAGAGTATGGGCCTTTTGGCCCCTAGAAATTAAGAGATGATGTTGACTCCCCGTTGCTCTTGCAAGGTGTTTGACAAGTGGGAGATTTGTTGGAAAAATATGTCTCAACCTTGCAATTATATAAGGATTATTGTTGATAGGATATATATTTATATACATTTCCTAGTTACACCAATAGGTGTAATATACAATGGGATCATGGGGTGGAGTGGGATATGTTGTTGTTCCCAATTGATTGTTTGAGTTTCCCTAAAAAATAGCCATCTTTTATCTATAGGATCCTTAGGTTAGTGGCCAACGAACAAGAGACTGACTCTCTATCTCCTCTGCACTTTAGGCTCTACAAAACCTAGGGGGTATTCCCTTATTCAATACCCATATGGTTTATCTTGATTTCAACTGGGTATTGATCAATAAGAAGATAAATCCTCTTTTGTGTAGACCAAAACTATATGATAAATGCAAAGTGGCTAGCTTTGGACATTAGCTCGTTTGTTGTGTTAGAGGATATTAAAACCTAAAATTGTACTTCTAATATCTTAAAATTTAAGATTATGAATTGATTATGTTTTTATATTTGGTTGCTAGATTAGGGTTTGGTTCATAAAATTAATCTAAGCCTTTGATCGATGCCTATCTTAGGGTACATAGTCAAACTTTAAACATGCAAATGATTTTCCATAATCCAAGCAAACATATAGACTTCAGAGGGTCTATTTTGTTCCTGCCTTGTAGATAACTCCCAAGATTGAGTACTTCTATTAACTCTTCTTATAAATATCCCTATTATCAAACATACCTCCCCATATTTGATCTAAAACATTTTAGTTTGTTCCTTAAATAGAAGCAAGAAACCAAATATGCAATGTAACAAGTGTGCACCCTAGAACTCATAAAACTCTTAGCCACTTTGTTCAAAAGAAAAATGAAGATAACAATGGAGACAGTTATTAGAAACACATGCTTACAACATTATTCATATAATTCAACCTAAAACTGATAAATTACTTATGAAAAACACATTCATATATAATTAATGTATATGATTATAGAATTTGTTGACTAGATAATGCTATAAATGGTTCATATAGAAAATAAAACATCTCGATAAAAGTTATTGAGTGTGAAATGAAATAAACCATAGTTTATATCTATCAACTAAGGTATCACCAATTGCATTCATCAAGAAAACATCTGTATATTTGTAAACATAATATAAGGTTAAGAAAGGTTTAATATGCAAATACACATCTTAATACCACTAAATGGATATCGTATGTGTATGAAAAGAATGTGCATCATAAAGAAAATCATCAAGGAACAAGGAGTCATTAGCTATATCATGAGAATATAATATACCACTATGAGCTCATCACTAAATATATCAATATACCAAGAGCAACAAGAAAGGCATATGGACTAGAAAATGTATACGAAGGTGAGGTAGGTATATTTGTATCACTAGGATCTTCAAGGAAACATGAAGCAAGAGAGACATAAATAGAAAAGGTTCATAAGTGAACAAGGGAATCTACCATAAGATGCATGAGGTATATGCTCACTAGGTATATTATTATCACATGATGGAAGATCCCTAGATGTGTTATAAGGAGTGGGTTAGGTGACCTTACATTTTATACCATTTTTCTTCCTACCAAAATGAAGTTATGATGTTATTTTGTACAATCTAAAATTTGTGTTTACAAAATTTACTTTCAAATAAAATAGTATTTAACAATTACTAAGATATTTTTTATAATCGTATTGAATTCTTAGAAAGAATCACCATCAATACTCTACATGTTCAACCCAAGATAATCTATTTGACATCCATTGGATAAAAAGAGTGATCTAAACTATAAAGATAATAGAGTTCCACATTGTTCTTTACAATTTTTAGACATTTAGTGGAAAACCTATAATTATCACACAGTATGCTCATGGACAAGTGACAAAGATGAATGCTATTGATCACATTGCTTAAGGTAAATGTATTTGATACAAAAGTTGAATTGGAAACATGATAAAATATGGTGATTCTCCATAAGTCATAGCACTGATTATTCAAGAAAATTCCCATGGGGAGAGGGAGAGGGAGAGGGAGAGGGAGAGGAAGGGAGAGAAAGAGAGAGAGGGGGGGATTCTCAAAAAATTACTCAGTGATCAAATGAAGCTCAAACTGGCATCCATTGAATTAGACCATAACTACTTACTAATGGCATGTCAAACAAATTTTCCCTATATCTACATACATCACCTCCTCTAATACAATGTTGAACAACGTAATGTCAGCATTAAATGTCCTACATTTTTATAGATTTGCAATTACAAAACTTTGAAGCCATGGATTGTGAACATAAAGTTGCATCAAGCCTTTAGTATAACTATACAAATAATGGAATCTATCTAGAAGTGTTACATTCTGAATATTGAATAATACTACAACTGGATCAATGAGGAGAACTCAATGAGTTAAAATAACTATCAAAAAACTAATAGTAACTCTTTATTTTGATGCTATGTAACAAACTATCCATTTATTGCTATTGGTAACAAAATTTAAGTTTGGAAGAGAATAAAAACTCAATAGATAATTACAATGTTAAATGTAAATTTTTTTTTTAACAAAGATGTGTATGCCATCATGATATATAAAATGAATAATTTACTAAAATTCATATCCAAGTTGAACTTGCTACACCATTTAATAGTCATTGTCTCTAATAAGTTTTTGAGTTAAAGATAAACTAACCCATAAAATCAAAACACCAAAGCAATTTAGTAGCATCAAAACTTGTATTTCCTAATACTTTATCCTAAGAGGTTATTAGATGCAATCTTTTGTAGATATATGATGCAGGAGCACCTGGGTGTATGCACGATCCTGCATCAACCAAAAAGATTGTTTGATCCAATTTTGGTTTTGGTTTTCATTATTTGTTGCTTCAATTGTGTTTTGCAGTGAGGTGGTGTTGTCATGGCTGCTGGGGACTTCACATTACATCAGTTTTTGTGTCAAATTTGGCTTAGCTTTGGAATCAATGGTGAGTTGTGATGGAGTTTCAGCAATTGACATTTATTTGCCATATGTTTGTTGAGGTAATTCAAAATCATTGTGATATTATCAGAAGAATGTTTGATGGTGTTGTTACATTGAAAATAGATGTAGCCATTTTTGTAATGCATTCTGATCATTTTAAACTCTCTGGACAAAGGCAATGTTTGATTTTCTTTTTAGTTTCTCTAAATTGTGACACCATGTAAATATACATGAAAGCACATAGAAAAATAAAAATAAAAATAAAAAAATACATCTCAAAAAGTTGGTTGACTATGTGAATGGGTGGGCATGAAAGGAATTAGGAGTCAAATAAAATGTGGACAAAAAGAATGATAGCAAATCAAAAGGGCGTTTGAGGCGACTAGATGAGTTTCAACACTTAAGACTTTGGGATGTGAATTTATTTAAATCAAAGTTCATGATTTGGTGAAATAAATTGGTGGCATCCTCATCTAATTGAAATGGAGTGATCGATAGACAAGCTAAGGCGTGGAAATGTCTTCCTTTGTTGATCATGTTGTAATTCCAATGACATTCCAAATATTAATTGACCATTTGATATTAAAAGGTGTCCATCCAGCTACTTGGAGCAACCCATTCAATGGGTATATTAGATTTTTGTAGTATAAAAACAAAAGGATATTAGTTTACAAAGGTTCGATCTAGAGAGATAAGACCAGAAGGAAAAAGGGGGGAAAAGAACCGAACTTAAAAGGAGGTCGATTGGATTGAGTGAGTGGCTGGTTTGGTAGTAGATTTCATACATCAAAGATCAAAAATTGAAGGAAAACATGTAGGAAAGAGTTTGATGACTATCACAAAGGAAGATAAATTTTTTTGGGGAGATATGATAAGGAAACCAACTATTGTTGAAGATTTAACCAAAGAAGAATAAGAAAATTATTGTCAGTGGTTTTTGATGGCATAGAACAGTCAAAAGATAGATTAGTAAAAACAGAGAAGTCATATGCTGAAGAGTAGAGAGGAATAGAAGATGTATTTAAAAGACCAGAGATAGTGAATTGTTTCTAACCAAAGTGAAATTATGAAAGACTACATCCATGGTGTGTTGATACATCAAATTGAATGCAATCTGGAAATTTTCCTCTTTTCATTTTCTTTGATTAGGTTGTTTGAAACTAATTAGTTTTCCTATAGCTTCATATGAATGAATTGAATAATGGATCAATTGTTTGGTGAATGGTGTGTGTGTGTGTGCTTCTAGTTGTGGTTGTCTGATAAGACTCCCAAGCTTGACTACATTAATTGGTATCAAAGCCTGGTATAGTGTTGTGTCAGAGAATAACCCTAAGGAGATTGTTGTGGGTGTGTGAGAGGACAACAAAACCCACAATTGTAGAGGGTTATGATAATGGCACAAAGAGGGCATGGGCAAAGAGAGCCATGAATTGCAAACCAAGAGGTCTTTAGAGAGATGATAAGAGGCTTGGAAGACAGAATAGGAGCAATGTTGGAGGCAATAGAATTGATGTAACAAAGAGGAATTTTAGTGGTAGATGTCAGTGATGATGAGGCTAAAGAAGTAGCATCAGAATTTGATGCAGAGGATGATCATAGAGATGAAGTGGAAAGTAGGTTTTTTAAAGCAATAGAAAGGCTTTATAGAAAGCTTAGATTAGACTCCCCAATTTTCAATGGCACTTTGAATCTAGAAGAGATATTGGATTAGATATTTGAAATGGAGAAATATTTTGACATAGAGTCAATTGAGGACCCAATAAGGGTGAAGTATGGTGGATCAAAGTTGAAGGGACACACTTCCATGTGGCAGGAGTATGTGTATCTTGAAAGAAGGTGAAAAGGCAAAGAGAAAATTGAAACATGGGAGAGGACGGTGACGAAATTGAAGGCAAATTTTTTCCAGGAGACTACCAACTAAATTTGTTCAAGAGATTGCAAAATTTAAAACAAAGAGAGAAGAGTGTGCAAGAGTACACTGAGGAGTTCTATCAATTGAGCATCCAAGCTAGACATGTAGATGATGACATAGAAAAAGTTTCAAGGTATGTAAATGGCCTTCATAATTCCAAATTCAAGATGAAATGAACATGCTTCGAGTGAATAATGTAGAAGAGGCATATCAATATGCCTTGAAGGCAGAAGAAAAACTTGCAAGAAAACAATAGAAAATTACCCATGGTAAAGGCAAATTTTGAAGAGGAAGAGGGCCAAACAATAGTGATAGAGGTTACCAAAACAAGCAAGATGATGAAAGTGCATCTCACATGATTGTGTAAGAAAAAGAAGAGGAAAATCTTCTAGGAGAAGAGGAGACTATTCTCTTGGTAGAGGATACTTTGGAAGAGGTAGATGAAGAGGGTTTGGAGGTACATGTTTCCAATGTGGAGAGCTAGGGGCCTTTGAATGCCCTCGAATAAGACAAGACATTAATAGGAGGAGTGCAACTAAGAATTATGCAATACAGGCTAATGAAGAAAGTGTGAATTCCCTAAAGCAAGTAGAAGAGCCCGAACAAGGAGAGGCATTGATGCTTAATAGAGTTCTTTTGAAACCAGAAAAGGAACAATTGGAGCCAACACAAAGGCAAAATTTATTCCAAATGTTGTGTAAATCAGGTGGCAAGTGTTGTAAAGTCATAGTGGACAGCGGTAGTATGGATAACATTGTATCGAAAGAGATGGTGGAAAAGTTGAATTTGAAATGATTGAAGCATCCCAGCCCATACCAAGCCACTTGGTTGCAAAAGGATCATCAAATTTTGGTAAGTGAACAATGTTTGGTTCAATTTTAGATTGGTAATTATGTTGATGAGGTGTTGTGTGATGTGATGTCAATAGATTCTTGTCATGTCCTTTTGGGTAGACCATGGCAATATATGATAGACATGATGTGTATGATGGTTGGGTAAATATGTATACCATCACAAAGGATGGAAAGGAGTATCATTTTAGTCCATTGAAGGACAAGGGGAAACAAGTGGAAGATAGTTCCTTGGTTTGATTTCATGTTGGTGAAAAAGTTGTGACAATGACAAGTGGGGTTGGGAACAGTCCAACAGTAGTCCATGAGAAGAGGGCTTTGAGTTTAAGGTTAAGGGAAGTGGTGAAGAATTGGTGCAGCAGTGGCACAAGGAAGAGAAGAAAAGTAAGGGGTAGCCAAGTAGCTATAAAAGAAGTGAAGATAGTGCAAGAGGAAAACAAAATTTAACATTGGGCCAAGATACATGCTTGAATGAGAGGTTTGAAATGAACCTTCATCATTGGGAAGAACCAAGTGGAGGTGAGCACTGAGGTGAGTGCAGGTTGTAACATAAACAACAAAAGAATGTGAAAGAGGAAAGAGGTAAAGAGGTTCTATTCCACGGATAGAAGAAGATACTGATTGATGAGGTGGAAATCTGGATAAAAAATGATCATGGCATTACCATTTGAAGCTTCTAAAAATGTTCATGAGCTGTAGCCTCATGGAACATTTCTCCTACCTGGTGTGTCTAATGCAGGAGCACTTGGGCACACATGCGATCCTGTGTCAACCAAAAAGAATGTTTGATCTAATTTTGGTTTTGGTTTTCATTATAATTTGTTGCTTCAGTTGTGTTTTGTAACGAGGTGGTGTTGTCGTGGCTACTGGTAACTTCGCATTACATTAGTTTTTGTGTCAAATGTGGTTTAGCTTTGGAATCGATGGTGATCTATAGTAGAGTGTTGGCAACTGACATTTATTTTCCATATGTTCATTGAGGTATTTCAAAATCATGGTGATATTACTGAAAAAATATTTGATGGTGTTGTTACACTAAAAATGGATGTAGCCATTTTTGTAATGCATTCTGATCATTTTAAATTCTCTGGACAAAGGCAATGTTTCATTTTCTTTTTAGTTTCTCTAAATTGTGACACCATGTAAATATAAATGAAAGCACAAAGCAAAACAAAAATAAAAATAAAAAAAGATACATCTCAAAACGTGGGTCGACTATGTGAATCGGTGGGCAAGAAAGGAATTGGGAGTCAAATAAAACATGGACAACAAGAATGATAGCAAATCAAAAGGACGTTTGAGGTGACTGGATGAGTTTCAATGCTTAAGACTTTGGGATGTGAATTTATTTAAATCAAAGTTCATGATTGGGTGAAATAAATTGGTGGCGTCCTCATCTAATTGAAATGGAGTGATCCATAGACAATATACTTGGCATGGAAATGTCTTCCTTTGTTGATCACGTTGTAATTTCAATGACATTCCAAATATGAATTGGTCATTTGATATTCTAAGGCATCCATCTAGCTTCTTGGAGCAACCCATTCGACAGGTATAGTAGATTTTTGTAGGATGAAACTAAAAGGATATTAGTTTATAGAGGTTTGATCTAGAGAGATAAGACCAGAAGGAAAAAGGAGGGAAAAGAACTAAGTGAAAGGTGGTTGATTGGATTGAGTGAGCGATTGGTTTGGTAGCAGATTTCATACATCAGAGATAAAAAAATTGAAGGAAAATGTGTAGGAAAGAGTTTGATGACTATCACAAAGGAAGATAAATCATTTTAGGGAGATATGATAAGGAAACCAACTATTGTTGAAGATTTAACCAAAGAAGCATAAGAAATTTATTGTCAATCATTTTGATGGCATAGACCAGTTAAGAGACAGATCAATTAAAACAGAGAAGTCATATGCTGGAGAGTAGAGAGGAACAAAGGATGTATTTCAAAGACCAAAGATAATGAATTGTTTGATAACTAAAGTGAAATTGTGAAAGACTACATCCATGGTATGTTGATACATCAAATTGAATGCAATTTGGAAATTTTCCTCTTTTCATTTTCTATGATTAGGTTGTTTGAAACTAATTAGTTTTCCTATAGCTTCATATGAATTAATTGAATAATGGATTAAAAATTGTTTGGTGAATGGTGTGTGTTGAAAGGAAGCTAGGTGTGCAAAAACGCTTCCTACACTAATCTAATGAGGAGAGGGTTATGCAAATTCAAATTTATCCTAACTATTACAACAATGTTAAACCATTAACATGAGATATTGTAGAAAAACACAAGAAACAAAAAGAAGATAGAAGAAGAGAGACAAGATATACATGGGGAAAACCCTTACGAGTGAAAAGCGTCACACTCCAAAACATAGCTCAAATGTATTACAGTAAATAATAACAGATTACAATACAGTTTTAGAGCCAATGCTCTTTCAGGAGTCTTCAAATATCGAATCTAGAGATATTCTGGCAGCATAACAGTACTTGTACCAAAGTTATCTATCTCCCATCCAAGCACCTATTTATATAGAGTTTACAAGGCAAATATGGAACCTTCTAGAGATGGGCATCCATCTTGGACTCATGCCTCAAAACCCATGCCTAAGGACACTTGTCCAACATCCCATCCCAATGTGGGCGCTTGGTCCCAAAATAGGTTACGACAAATGCTCTTACGCACCTTACAGTTGTAAGAGAATCTGTCATACATTGACTAAAAATATCATATTTCTCTTACATGTCGTAACCTCCCTTAACTGCCCAAAGATGCCTTTCTCTCATGCAAAGATACTCACTGACACTTGTCATTAATTAAAAGTCATTTGAGAAAATCGCGGCTACCAAAGTCACCAAAATTTATCCTCCTGCATATACACAAGGTGCTGACTATGCCAACTCAACATGAGATAAATAAATACAACATTAGGAATTTGCAAAGGTTGAGACACCTTAATTCCCAACATGTGTGTGTGTGCTGCTAGTTGTGGTTGTCTGATAAGACTCCCAAGCTTGACTACATTAATATAACTCTTGATGAAATTTATCAAGATGGAAACAAAAACTTATCTAATTTTTTCAAAGAAATGTCTTATCAATTTCCTTAATCTATAGAAAAGATCAAGAAGCCAACCAAAATATAAAGAAGAAAATAAGATAAAAGAGAAAGTCCTTTCCTACTTGGTGTGACAACAACACTAATGAATGGATAACTAACCCATGAGCTCCAAGCTAGAGCAATAAATACCATAATGATTTTTACTATAAGACTATTTTTTAGCATACATACAAGGGATCCAACATCTAGAGGAAATAAATAGTATCCCAAAAAGCCAAGGCTTTGGAAAAAAAGATGTGTCTACCCTACATGCATTAATATAAACCATTAGAGGAATTTAGCATTCCCTCAATACAATAAGACACCTAGACACATTATAGAATACTGGAAACAAGAAAAAAGGACTTTTGGAATTTGACATTGTAAAAAATGTCATACTAGGAGTAGAACATTCAATGTTTACACAATTGCTCCAGCAAAAAGCACAATGAAAGCAATAGTAAAAAACATAGACTATAAACCAAAAAATAAAGAACCAATATTTAATCACATTTCATAATCTCCAAAAACTAGAGAATATATACATTATGATTTTTGTTGTTTTAAGATAAAAACCATTTGCATTTACACATTTAGGATATGTGATCTAGTATGTGGATAATAGTTATGAAGTGGCAGATCATAAGACCTCTTTGGAATTCCTCCTTCCTTCAAGTCATCTTGACAAATAGTGACCCAGCAGATAGATTATAAATATAATAGATTGCACTTTTAAATTTCTCCATCCTATTCTACCTATGCAATAAAATTTCTTTAAGAAAAGTCTCCCTTGTTGTCAACAAGAAATTTTGGAAATTCAATCCATGTACCATAAATAATAAATTACATTCCACAAGTTAACTTCTAGTCCTTCTAAGGCACATATGTTTTTTTGTTATTTATTTTTTCTTCCATTGTAGTAAGGTAGGATAGTCCCACATAGTGTTTCATTAAACAACATCTTTTAGTAAATTTTGTATTGTTTTAATACAAGATATTTCACATTGGAATTATTTTGATAAAAAGGTAGAGTAGGGACGTATTATAAACCATGATCAACTAAGTGAAATGCTAATTACAACATGGATTGAAAGGAATTAAATATTGCAATGCATAAGAGGTATACATATAGTGCTAAGAGTTTGAGTCACTTCAGGAGTCGACTCAAACACTCAAGGAGTGGTGGCAAAAGAGTGTCAACAAGTGGCTTGGAGAGTTGTATTAGACTCTCCAAGTATACACCTAACCACCTAAGGTGGCTTAAAGCCATGCGGGGAATATACATATAATTACTTAATTAAATAATAAGTAATAGTGTTAATATTCTTACACTAACACCCCCATTTAAAAGCACAAAGCTATGTCACACTTTCAACCAACTTATTAGCACAAGTAAATTTAAGTATTTCTAACTAAAAATTAATTTTGGTCAAACATATGATCTTGTAAGATTCATTCTAAATAAGTTAGATATGTCCACAACTTTTCCAACGAAAATTGTTGGCTAAATGTATATGTAGCACCACTCTGAGGCCAATTTACCAAAAAATAAAATTATCTGAAAACTTTGATATTTCAACAACTTCTACTCGTGTAAATAACATTTAAAAAAAATACAAAAATACCCTTTTGTAGATCTATAAGTTTAGTTTTCAAATATATATATATATTTTAAAAGTTTAATTATTATTTATATTTTCCTTTCTATTTTTACTAAAAGTAGGTTATCAGCACAAAATATTAGGTCAATTATCATGTCAATGAAACATAGTAAAACTTATTTAAAAATTAAAAAAAATACGATGCAATAGATAAAATAATCTATATCAATATGGTATAATTTTTTTATTTTATTTTAAATAAATAGTTAATATGAAAGTTGATGTTGAATGGAAACAACTACATTTTAATACACACACACACACATATATATATATATCAAAATTTGAAAAAAATATATCCATGCACTAATGTTTCAAGTTATAAATACACACAAAAAAATTGAAGAAAAAAAAAAATTACTATATAAACATTGACGTCTCATGTAACTTTATTTTTCAGCATTTTATCAACAACTAAATTATAGTGTCAATTTATTAAAAACTATATTCAAATAATTTTTTAAATTTTTTCAAAAAATACAAACATAAAATATACTAAAAAATAAATATTTTATTAGTTTATATCATTTTAAAATTTAAAACATATATGCCACTTTTTAGTGATTCAAGTTTAAAAGTTGGATCAACGTTGACCGTTTCCTTTATAAAAGTGTGACACAACTTTGTGCTTTTACCGCCCCCCTTAAGCACAACTTAGGTGGGCACAAAAGAGATGGGTCCTGGATACAAGTCCTGGTGAGGTACCCATGTACACTAAAGAGAAATGGATCCCGGCTACTAGCCTAGTGAGGTACCCATTTACAAAGAAATCTCTCAAAAAATGGAGTAAGATAGAAAACCCAGTGGGAAAAAACTATCCTCCAAAAAGAGAGAAAAGATGCATGAATCTGGAAGCTGGTTGTGTACCAATGTCGATGTTGAACTATGACTGATGACTCTATAGATGCTAGTATCATGAGTATTCAAGAACATTAACCAAATTTGAGATGTGATCCGATGCAAGATTCAGGTTCATTTACCATAGGCTCTCGATGTGAGAAGTGAACTGATGTGAATTTGTTGCAAGATTATGGATCATTTACCATAGGATCTCAAAAAATGTTTGAAGAATCATTCGATCCACCTGTTTCTCAATGAATGATCATTCGATCCACTTTTTTCTCAACCAAGGATCATTCGATCCACCTTCTTTTAGTTGCAACCTCATTAAATTAATTTAGGAGACGTAATCCTCTATAGTATTTAGAGTTATACTTATGAGGTGACTTCTTTTGTTCGATGACCTTCCCTTAGCTGTTTTCAAGGTCATAATGTGAACAAAGATTCTTGTTGAAGTCGATCACACATATAAAACTATGTAGATGAGTTGTAATTGCAAACTTAGAAGCATAGAAAGAGAAAATAAAGAAAATAACTCGATCAAACCCCCTCCTCTTACTTTGTTCCCCCCTTCTTTGCAGCACTGTATAATTTAGTGCATATACATTGACTAATCCAATTTTGGAACAAAAAAATGCACTTTACAAAGTTCAAAAGAACCTTAAATTTTTCCAAAACAATTTTACCTCTAATGTAAATTACCCCTATTTTGTATTTTATATTGCTTAGTGCTTATAGACTAAAAATGGCTATATTTAGCACTATAAAAGCATAATTTTAAATGGTTGCAAAATATTAAAAAACAAAATGGTAACCTAAAACCCAAGTTAGATTTAGGGCAAATGTAGGGGTAGATTTAGGGCAAAAATGCCAAAATGAAGAAAAAAATAGGGGAAGGGAAGAGTGCACTGCAGATAGTAGCCTCCACCACGGAACTGTAGAGGTCAGCTTGTCACATTTTTGATATCATCCTGCAGAGGGAGATTTGACCCACGCCAGACAGAAAATGCCTCCAAAGAGAAGATTGACGCCTTAAAAACAATAGATTTGCACCCAAAAACCAGAGATTTCCCTCCAAACAGGGGGCTGAAATGGGGCTTTGTGATGATGGCTTAGTGGCCGATGCAGGCCATCACCTGTGTGTAGCATCCAACTTTGGCCTGGGTTTGGAGATGGGCATGTAGAGAGGCCAAGTGACCATCAGAGATGTCGTCTGTGGAGATAGTGAGTGCATCCATGGATTGAGTGGGCTTCTGAATATGAACAAGGGCTCTGCCCCTACATTGCCACATTGAAATCGCCTCTAAGAAAACACAAAATGCAGTTTCAAATCTACAACGCCACCTATAGAGGTAAAGGCCATTGGCCTTAGTACACAGGCCTTATTACTTAGGCCGCTAGACAAAGGAAGATTGCGAACCTTGATATTCAGGCCACTGGTCAAAGGAAAAAACCATAGGCTTTATAACACAGGCCGTTGCTAATGAAAACCACCTGGCCAAACATGCAGACCACCCCTCGCCTTCAGATAACACAGACCCTATTTACACACCTATGTAAAACACAAGCCAAACAGGGTCCTCTCTTCTTGATTGTCTAAATCTGAAATAGGGGTATTTTGCATAAGCAAAACTGAATGCCTTCGCCATAGGAAACAGACGCTTTGCACCAGCAATACCTTCAAACAAAGCCTCCAAATGAACCAACAAATGATCTGCAGGCTCTTCATCACAGCTGAGATTGATGCCTCCAAGATGAACCAGCATCACCTTAGTTTTGCTCTGATACCATATTAGAAACCATGATCAACTAAGTGAAATGCTGATTACAACATGGAGTGAAAGCAATTAGATATTGCAATGCATAAACAATGCATAAGAGGTGTACATATAGTGTTGAGAGTTTGAGTCACTTCAAGTGTCGACTCAAACACTCAAGGAGTGGTGGCAAAAGAGTGTCAACAAGTGGCTTGGAGAGTTGTATTGGACTCTCCAAGTAGACACCTAACCACCTAAGGTGGCTTAAAGCCATTACGTAATTAAATAATAAGTAATAGTGTTATTATTTGTACACTAACAAGATGTGTATCATTCATTTATGCAGTAGACAACATTATAAAAATGCCTCCTAGAACATTATTCCTCTATAACATGTGAAGCAAAGAAATCTATTATCTCAACTTACAGAATGTAGTTAAAAGAACTCAAAGGCCAAATATTAAGTATGGAGTGACTATATAAGGTCATATAATTTAGTTTCAAGGAAACAGAATTAGTATGTGTTAAGCCATGCATTTCACAACCTTGCCAACATCCTCCCTACCTATGCAAAAATGGGACCTTTGGAATAGGGTATGGCATCCATCAAAACATAAAGGATAGAGAAACTTTGTTAGATGTTGTAGTTACAACTACCCTTGTAGACATGTAACAAAAAATGCACAAACTGTCTAATTTGTTGAAAAGTCATTAGAAACTTTCAAGTGAATGTAATTGGTAGGTACAAAGATGGACACAACAACCTTTTCTAGCTTTCTCCTTGCCTATGTCAAAACAAGATCTTTGGAATATAGGGTGTGGACATCCATTGCAGAATAATGGAAAGGAGATTTTTGTCAAATGTTATAGTTATAACTACCCTAGTAAATATGTATGCAAACTGTGGAACCTTAGATAGGGCACATAAAATATTTGATATAATTCCTCGAAGAGATGGCATCTAATTGAATACATTGATTGCAAGATATGCGCAAAATCAATTTGTTGTTAAGCCCTTACAAATTTTCAAGCATATGCATGTTAGGATTAAGGTTCCATCAAACTTATAAATCTTGTATATTCAATTACGCCTAATATTTCTTGTAAATCATTCATAAGGGATGATGTATTCATCATTAGTTGTAAATATTTTTACCATTATGATTTTATTGGTACGATAATTAATTTCTACTAGGGGCAGTAATTAATTATTTATCGATAGGAAATTACTATTTCCTAGAAAGGAATCTTAGAGGTTAAGTTGGGTTTGGGTGCCCAACACCCCATGAGGTTGTTTTGGACACTTGTGATGATGTTTCGGATGATTATAACACCTCCACATGAAGACAAAAACCACCTTGCAATATAGGACAAATTAGGTGTCCATAAGGAGAAATTAGTTGTCCATGTGTAAGAGGTGAGTATGAGGTTACGACCTTCATTGTTTTATGTAATAAATGCTTGGATTTTTCCAAGGAAGGTGTTGGGATATGATATAACCAACTTCAAAACCCCATTTAGAGGGTGTACATGCTACATAAATAGGGGTTGTGGTGGTAGAAATGTAATATGATGAGTTAGAGTGAAAACTCTATTTGCAGGTGCTGAAGGAGTGAAGATTGAAGAGGAGAAAGGAAGGATTATATGTAATCTATGTTCTTGAAGATAATACAAACTTGGGCCTCTCCTCTTGGTGGAGTTTTCTCTGAAAGGGTTTCTCTACATAAACATTGTGTTATGTGTTTGTTCTTCTACTCCATCTTTTTATGTATTGCTGATTTTCTTTTTTTCAATCTCTATTTAGTTATACACTAATTAAGATAATATTTATAATTAAATTAGATTTCCATATATAGTAGTTACCTTCATTTCTAATAATGGACTTCATAGGTGTAAAGCCAAATCCCACAATGTAAATAGAGAATCCATCGTCTCAACTTATAGAATGAAATTCCCGCTACAACATCGTTCCTCCATAACACATTAAGTGAAGCACATAGTAAAGAAAACACAAACAATACATTGGGCTATAAACATAAATAGTATGAAGGGATCAAAAGAAAAGACCATTACTTACAATAGTGCCAAACAAAAAATTACCATAAAAACATTCTCCTTGGAAATTATACTTGTTGAAACTCTAAATATGAATTCATTACCATTGAGAATTTTCCTAAGAGTTAAAATAGCACTAGCCTACCCACATGACCCTAAAACCATCATGGACAAAAACATATCTCTATAGTGTAGTTGCAAGTTTGAATATGTATCAAAGTGGCAACTCTAGATGTTTCCTGTCTCATCCTTGGATGCTTTCATTACTAGCCAAATGTTAGGGTTTCCACTATTTTAATTCAATGCATCCAAATGATCGTAAGAAAAATTTGCTTCACCATGGCAACAATTTGGATATCATTCTGAGGGAAACGAAATTGTAAATAAATGTGTTAGAGAGATTCAACAAGATCAAGAATATATTGAAGAGATTGTAAGATAAAAGCCTAGTTATGGCTTATTATCCTCACAGTTCTTTAGAGGCCACAACCTCCATCTATTGGAAACTACCTCCATGGGAACTGATGACTTACTATTGTTGTGATTTAATGTTAACAACACATCTTTTCAATAGTAGTCCCCATCTATCATGCATTTTACACTATTAGTTTTTGAAGTGTGCATATGGAAGGCCAAAGGCTCCCAAAGGGTAATGCCTATCAAAATAATAATAAAATTAGAGAAATCTAGTTCCTAGATTAGGAGGCTAATTTTAATGAATCTTGTAATGAATGCGGCTAAGGATTTCTTACTTCTTAATTAATGTGACATGAAACTAGAAATGTTTCGTAAGGTTCATTTGATTTTTCAATGTATAAAGAATCTGTTTCTCCCTAAGTGAGTAGTCATTTTTAAATATGTACCATCAATGATTAAATATTTTGACATCTATTTGTATCTAGATTTTAATAAATATATTTTTTGATTTATGTGCTTAATAAGATCTCAAAGTGTTTGGTCAATAAGATTGCAGATAATAAATTTATTTAATTTTTTTTTAGTGTTTTTATTAAAAATTTGTATGTTTATATTAGTCATTTTTTCCCCTAGTTCCTTTACATTATAACTATTATAGAATGTGATCCTAAATGTTGATGTTAAAAATTAACACAATTTCAATCCAAAAACGCAAACAAATAAAATAAAACTTTCTAATTAATTTGTTTAATAAAAATGATCAGAAATGATTATTTTTTAAATATAACATCTACTTAAGGCAGGTACTTAACACAATTTCAATCTAAAAACACAAACAAACAAAATAAAACTTTCTAATTAACTTGTTTAATAGAAATGATCAAAAATTAAATTTTTTAAAATATAATATCTACTTAAAGCAGGTACTAAACATGTACACACTTTCCTGGTAACATTTATGCCTGACAAACTAAACTTTATTTGTGAAAATAGTAAAAGCTATGAAGATAGCACTTACCATTCCTTTTTTACAGAAACAAAAGAACATGCCTCGAATTTGACGGTCAACCCTGCCTGTCATATAATTTTTTTATGATGGTTTGGTCATTTAACTACCTTTCAATTGATGCTTTAAGAAAACTATAAGGTGTCAAAAAAAGAGTGGATTTTTTTATATTGAAAGAATAGGTTACAAAAAAAAGTCTAAAGATTGAGTAGCAATAACAACACAGTCACAAAAAAACTACAAACAATAAGACCAACAACTCCCAACCATTTCAACAATTGAAAAGATGAAAGTGCCATAAAAAATTACAACCACCTGGTGTCATTTCAAGGTAGAAAGTCTATTTTTTTTGTGGACATTGAATCCCTATCAAAAGGGACATAAACAGATATAAATTCATTTCTATTGTGTAAAATGAAGTCCTAAAAAAGTCATTAGTTATAAATTGAAAAAAACATGAAGGATTTCTTTTTTCTTGAACCAAACACTCCAATACAATTCCCACTTACAAATTGTAATCATTCAAATGAAATTTCAAAAAGATAGAAAGCAATAAGTTTCACAAAATATTGATTGTACCTTAAGAGCAGCCCATTCACTCCATAAAGCAACTTGCCCTCCTTTTGAACTCTAAGGGAACTTTGATTCACCACACTATGCTTAGGACTTGACTTTTTCAATTGTATCACTGCTGAGAAAATTTCCAATTTGGCTCTAACATAAGCATCTTGGTGCGTTGATAGAAAGGTGACCTTGGCCAATTGAATGACAATGGAGGAAGTAGCAGCATTTTTTTTTATCAAATAACATATTAACAAGTATAGACAAAGCAAATATTTGTTTCTAAATTGATTTTAAAAAATAAAAAACAATAAATAACAAGTATAACAAAACAAAGTTTTGTTTCTAAATTGATTTTAAAAAATAAAAACATAATAAAACAAAGCAAAGATTTGTTTTTAAATTGAGTTTTTAAAATTTATTGAAGATAAACATTCTTTGAAAATATTCTAATTTAATATATTTTCTATAAAGGTGACGTTGGCCATAGCAGCAATTTTTTTTTATCAAATAACATATTAACATGTATAGACAAAGCAAATATTTGTTTCTAAATTGATTTAAAAAAATAAAAAACAATAAATAACAAATATAGACAAAACAAAGTTTTGTTTCTAAATTAATTTTTAAAAATAAAAAAATAATAAAACAAAGCAAAGATTTGTTTTTAAATTGCGTTTTTAAAATTTATTGAAGATTTAATATATTTTCTATATCAATTTAAAAAATGTTCAAGATAAACATTGTAAAAGAAAACATCATTTATATTTCTATAACAAATTATTATAAAATAATATATATTATAAATAAGAATATTATATTATATTACCTTATAATAAAATTTTACGGTTTAAGAATAATTTAAAGTGTCATATATATGGTTATGTAAAAATTTAGCAAGTCAAGTTATACGATCTAATCTATTTTAAAGTTGTAAAAACGGCCAAATAGACCATCAAATTCTAGGCCTGCAGAAGAACAAAGATCCTCTTTTTACCGATGAGCATCGTTTTGTGACAATAGTGTAAAAAATGAAGACATGTAAAAGGAAGCGTGTGGAAAAAGTAAGTTCATTCTGCGTGTTTAAACAATGAAAGAAAAAACAAAACAACCGAGTTCTCAGGCAATTTTTTAGGACTGTAGAGGACATTTCCTATTGTTTAAAGCGCCAGTTGATTTTTTTTAGCTGGAAGCTGATTACTTTTGAGAGTTGTTTTCATTGTTCTATTTGAATGTAATTTTTTATTTCTTATCAACAAAAACTTTTCTTCAGTTAAAAAGTTCTATTTCATATCAAAGATCTTAAACTTGGGAAAGGTGGGATTTGGAAACATGAGGTTAAACAAGAAAAAGACCCTTTGGCTTGAAGAAAGTACATGTCACATGAGCATATAGAATAGAATAGAATAACTTTTAACATCTACAAAGCTAGAAATGACCTATATAATTAGGTGCAGGGCCTAAGATAAAAATTTAAGACCTAAGATAAAAATTTAATTGACTTGAAATTTGTTACCACATGCAAATAACGACTAGCACCTACAATAATGCATAAACCGCTTCAAAATATGTCCAAAATCAAGGTGAGAGCGATCCAGAAAATGAAGATACGTGGGAGATTGTAAAGAGTTAATAGTACCAAAAAGACAAAAAAAATATGTCCAAAATCAAGGTGAGAGCGATCCAAAAAATGAAGATACGTGGGAGATTGGAAAGAGTTAATAGTACCAAAAAGACAAAAACATTTTAATGGAGTTTAGACAGTACAATTTTATGAAACATTTCAGGGAATAAATAAAAGGAAACATGTGACTTCAGTTTCAGAGAGAATGATTAAAGAGCAAGCTGGGAGTGACCAAGGCATTACGTAGCAGGAGAGTAAGTTGAGAAAAAAACTCAAGAATGCTTTGTGAGATCTTCATGGCTGCCAAAAAGGACAATCTCAAAACCCTTCAAGAGTAGAACAAGAAGAGCCGGTGCCAAGTGACCGACGAGGTAACTTTTGAAGGAAATAATGCCCTGCACATCGCGGCAAGAGAAGGGCATCTGGAGGTTGTTAAATGGATACTTGGTGTCAAGTGCAGATTGGCTAGTGTTCAAAATTTTGATAAGAACACACCACTGCAAGAAGCTGCTAAGAAGGGCAATGCAGAGGTAGTGAAAATTTTGCTTAAATATAACAAGTATGCTACGTACATGCGCAATCAATTTGGATAGACAGCACTGATAATAGCTTCGGAGAATGGTCACATGGATGTAGCGAAGCTCTTGTTAGAAGCTACGCCATTGTTTCTAGTTTTTTGGCCAAGGGTTGACCATCAGACATGACTTAACACTGCATCTTATGCAGGACATCTGGGTAAGTTGCCCTGGTTGTTTATGTAGGAGACAAAAGTCAGAAGTACTGACTATGGTTGTTTAAACTTATATTAATGTTTTGATATTCTGGTCTTCTTTAAATATTACCGCTACCATTAATAGTTCAGTTTGACATTTCTATCTTCAAAAGGTAAGTTGGTACACCAGGTTGTATTGATTGGTAAGGATGGGTGTAAAATTTTACAAATTAAAGATGGACTGTTATGAAGAGGAGAGGATTTTTTCCATTTGTTTGTATTATTAAACTTTTAGATTTTTGCTGGTTACTTTTTTTCAATAAAAATGTATATGATCTTTATTATTTTGTGAAACTGAATCTGAGAAATGAGATTATCTAGTTAAAAAAGTTACAGGTATGTTGAGTTAATAAGTAATGTATGTTGTGGTGCGGGTGTGGTGAAGTTGATACTAAATGAAAAGCCTAATTGTTTCAATATAATACATCTTATGTTACTTATTGAGGATGAATATGGTATTACTCCACTGCATGCTGCAGTGTATGGAGGACACAAAGACATTGTGAATGAGATTTTAAAAACCTCCTTGAATTGGGAGTGTATGAATTGTTGTCATAAAAAGTTGATGACAAAGGTTGATAATGTTGGAAGGTGTTCAATTCACATAGCAATAATGAAAGGCTTCATCAACATTGTTAATGATTTCATATAATTAATCCCAGACTACCTTGAAATTAGAAGTATAAGGGTAAAATGTGGATTAATCAAATAACAATAATAAACCCAAACATCAATAGAATATGAAGGAGAAAAGGAGATTTAAATAATGAAACAAATGATACTTACAACCTTTTACCTTTCATCTTCCATTGTTCTTCTTTTCTATCTTGATCTTGATGGAGATGAATATGGCCCTCAGGAAGCTTGCTTCCTTGCTTCGAAGTCCTCAAGATGACAAGATGAAGTTGGTTGTGATACTTTGTGTGATTGAAGATGAGCTTCAACACACTATTGATGGATGATAAGTGATATGGAGATGGGGGTGCCAAAGGCGCGTTAATGTTTCTACAGCATAAGTTTACTCAAATGATGGATGGATAAATGAAGAAGAAGAGGGTTGCATTTATAGAAGTATGCGAGAGCAGATCAACGGTTGAGAAGAAATAAGAAGATCAAAGGTTGAGAATAGTTGAGGAATGTGCGTGAATAAAAAGAGGACAAGTGTCCAAGCTCCATCATATTAACAAGGGAGTTAACAAAATTGATTGAATAGTTAACAGAATAAACCAACCAGTTAAGTGAATTGATTGGAGAGAGGACTGAATTGATTGATCAGTGAACTCAAATGATTAATTAGTTAATAGATTTGATTGATGAGTTAACTAATTTAGATTGGAGGATAAATAGGACATGTGGGTGAGGGAATATTAGCTAATTAAATATTTAAAATATTTAATTACATGTGCAACATGGTGAGGTGGAAGAGGTGATGTGGAAAGATGAGGTGGATCGATGAGGTGGATTTATGAAATTAGGACTTAGGATAGAGGAATTTAAGATTAATTAAATAATGTAGGATTATTTAATTACGTGAGACATAAGAAGAATTCAGGGAATTTAATTAAATAAATTAATTTTATTTAATTTATGGGATAATGAACCAATCAAATAAAATTAGAATATTTTATTTAATTGATAGAAGAAAATAAGAATTAAGATAAATATTAAAATATTTACTTAATTTGACATGAGCCAATTTTAGGTGTATACATTTTGCCTCTCTTTGAAGCAATGTGTTTTATCACGTTGTTTCAAAGAAAAAGATTGTTTGACAATGATACATGCCCCAGTTTTCTCCTGGTACAAGTTTGATTATAGGATGCCCCCTCGGGATATTGGACGGGAAGGAGGTAGAAGGGCATGAGATGGACAGTCTCATGAAGAAGAAGGTAACTAGTTGGTTAAGATGGAGAAAAATAGGATACGGTTCAGAGGAACAGATATGGGAAGTAGCCACAGTTGTCATGCAGTCAGACATGGGTCACTTGTTATAAATAGGAGTTGGGTCCACAAGTTCTATTCATTTGTACACTTGTCCATAGTTGATTGGTCATCTTGAGAGCTTAGGAGAGTATGGTAGCCAGAGAGATGGATATTCCGCGTGAGGAGCATCGGTCTGAGTGGATCTGACAGTTCGATCAGCCAGCAGAGGAAGGACCCCCGGTATGTAGTTCTTCAAAACTTGATAAAAGTCACTGATTAGGCTCATTAATGGCTAGGGAAAATGACTAGAACAGATGCATCGAACTGTTGTTCGGCGCATATACTCCCTGAAATGGCGCATATGTTGAGATATAGTGCATGTGAGATATGTTACGGCGCATATGATATTTTAGTGCATACATGCTTAGAATTGGCGCATTTACTAGTAAACGGCGCATGTGACATAAGAAGCAACGCATGTGCCAGAACGGTGCATATGCGTCAAAGGGTGACACATTCATGGTGAAGTGGTGCATGTGATATGTATTGGTGCAGTTGCCACCTGGATCAATGCAATTGCACTAGGAAAAATCAATTGACTTAATGAAATTAACCCAATTGGCACCTTGATCGATGCGTCAATTGATAAGCAATCTCTGAGATTGCCGAGAATCTAGTCAAGAGATGATATGCTATTTTTGAATAATTTGTTATGTTAAGTCATGGATAGGATAGTTTGATTTCTTTGAGTAGGCTCTCTTGGATATGGATTTTGTTGACGTGATGCTTTTGCTTGGTTGCAGGAGGATATTTGGGATGTCCTTATGTCACGAGAGCAGTTCCCGTTGCCATTGTTACAACGATACATGTTGACTAAGATAGATTGTGAGGTGTTAGGTGCCATGGGTCTGCACTATGTTTGTTTCATGCCTAAGGTTCGTGCAAACTGGGCCATGTTGACTGCGGCTGTGGAGCGATTTCATAGTGAGGATGGTACATTCCATCTTCTGATGGGGGAGATGGCAATCACTCTTGAGGACATGTACCAGATTCTACATCTCCTGATTCAGGGAGAGCTGGTTGAGTACGAGGCATAGTGGGAAGTTGGCTTGGAGGAGTGTAGACGTGTGTTTGATGACCCAGGGTTGGTGGAGTAGGTGATTTCGTGGCAGGACATACATGATTGCTATGACTACTTCCTAGGCATAGTGGTAGGATTGATCGGTGGCGTAGTATGCCCCAATAGGAGGTCACACGACTTCCTGATTGGCTAGGGGAGGGTGCTAGAGAGCATGATTACAGATGGGACATGGTATGCATGGGGTGTGTACATGCTGGCACACTTATACAGAGATATGCATTAGGTAGTGTATCATAGGGGATCTAGTTTATCAGTAGGTGTGTCTCTCTTGTAGTTTTGGCTATGGGAGTACATAGCTATCACCCGATTGATATGTTTATTTCACAGGTAGAAGGGTGAGCCCTACAGTTATGGCTACGCAGGTGTGATTTCCCAACACAGGCTAGGGAAGCTGGAGTACTGGAGACATGCGTTTGATAACTTGGATGCAGTTATCTGGCACCCATACCTAGATTGCGAGGTATGGGAGGATGAGGCTGATGAGTTATTCTATTACTTTCAGACTTGATGGTTGATTAGGAGGATTGGGTACATATTAGAGAGGCAGATTGTTAGCAGGGTCCATAGGTAGTTTGGCCGAGTACAGGGCAGACCATAGGGATAGGCATGTTTCGTGAGGACCCATGCAGAGAGATTCAGGTGGGGTCCCGTGGCGTCATACAAGGAGGCTTTGGCAGACTTTCAGCAGATCCCTTATGCAGTGTGTCCCATGAGGAGGGAGATAGTGGACACTGGCATGATGCCAGACTATGAGGAGTGGTTCACTACTCATCCCTTTCCTAGATACTTAGGACTGGGAGAGTTGGCTCCGTGTATCGACGAGGAGGATTTAGACGATGAGGGTGTAGCTGGTAGGAGGAGGGGAGAATAGAGGAGGAGGAGAGGAGATTAGGGGGATGATGGAGGAGGAGGGGGAGATGGAGGAGGGGGGGGGAGGATGATGAGATGGAGGAGGGGTACTAGACCAAGATAGAGGAGGAGGAGGTCTGGGGAGGGACCTTCAGGTCAACAGGCAGTTGTGCAGCCACAGGCTGCAAGACAGGTATAGGCACAGGTGCTAGCATAGCAGGTGGCACCTCCAAGGTAGATGTCACCACCACAGCAGGTGGCGTAGCAGTAGGTACAGGGACAGGTGCCAACACAACAAGTGGCACCAGGACAGGCAAAGTAGGCTCTACAGCCTGATTTATAGCAGTAGGCTATCGTGACACTACAGAGTCAGGTTAGGCATCTGAGGGCTCATCTGAGAGCAGCAGAGTCATGGAGAGATGCAGATGCAGGGAGAATATCAGAGTTGACTAGAGAGAGAGATGCGGCTTTAGCTAGCATGCGGGTGATGAGAACAGAGAGGGATTCAGCTGTGGCAACTATGGGCATAGATGGCACATTTAGCTTCTTGGTTTCTCAACTACAGCAGGCACAAACATAGCTAGCTCAGGTTCAGAGTGAGCTTGCTAGAGCATAGGCCCAGGCTTAGTACTATAGAGGTCTATACCACAGGGTAGTGTCAGTGGAGCAACGTGCCCCTAGCTTCAAGAGCTAGTCTGGGGCGTCACAGAGGGCAGGTGGATCCTGATCTGTGGGATCAGTCAGGGGCCCACAACAGTCAGGGGGAGACAGAGGAGAGGGTAGCGTAGGGAGCAGTGCTATGCGATGATAGGGCTAGTCATAGTTGGATACTTGTACTAGTTTTTGATTATGATATATAGATTTTTTACGACTGAGATATCATGTATATGTATCATTTTTTACCCCGAGATATGTATCACTATCTCATTGTACCTTGTATACACTTTATGATGTGACTTTGAGAGATGAATAGATATTTTTGATGTATTGTACATTTGGACATGTTTTGGATGATATATATGATGATGCAGTTTATTGATGTTCTACATGTATGTATTCTATGTTTTATATACTATGGATGCAATCTATCTCATGATGTGTTGTATATGCGATGCACACTAGATGGATTTAAAATGATGTGATATGTAAATGCAAATGTGTATGGATATGTTTATGGATATGATAATGATCATGCAGCTCTATATGTATTTGTTGATGTTTTTGATTCTTTTGATATGATGTATGGATGCAAATGTATGTGGATGACCTAATGCATTTTAAGATGTATGGAAATGATCTAATATTTTTATGTTGTATGCAAATGATGTGATATGATGTGCTGCCTATGCTATGTTTTTGATAGGTCCAAATGTACTCAATTGATACAGAGATGATATAGACAGGTGGAAGAAAAGAGATGAAGAAAAAAAATTGGCTTTCGTTTGATATACTGTAGGATTTTATTATGGTATGGATGATATGGATTTTTTGATGTGGGATGTGGAAATGGATTGTCATCTTTGAGATTGCAAGTCTTTTGCTTTCATCATTGGGCACTTTTTGGTATTTTCTTTTTTTGAAATGTTGTAAGGAAATACAAGCATCTAAGTATAATTAGACTGAGATTACCTGAGTATTCCTTACATGGATTTTGATATAGCAAGTTGATACAAGCATCTAGTCAAACTTGAATCTAGATGACCTGAGTACTTCTTACATTTCAATAGACAAGGATTGCCCCGTTTATGTTCAGACCTCTGAGTCCTCAATGATCTTTTGTTGATCATGTTGTTAGACAAAAAGTTGTCACATTACTAAAGTTTAATCCACAAGCAGAAAACAAAGAAAAGATTATGCCCCCATCATAGCATCTCTAGCTTTTGGCATCCTTGAGTAGCACAGGAAGACATAATGACAAAAATCCTAGATGATGTGTGTTAACCTATTCACCAAACATTCTTGTATTAGATGTGTCTTTTTTTCCATAATTGATATAGAATTAGTTTGACTATTTCATTATGGTGCTCATCTTTGTTTTAGATAGGTTGATGTTCTGCATCAAGATTTTTTCTTGGAAGTGCACTTTTTTTTTTGCGCACTTTTGTCTAGTGAAAGGTATCACAATCCTTTATTGGTATCCTCTTAGAACATGCGGCATTCAAGAATCCAAATTTGTAACCAAGTCAAGGAGTTGCCCTAAGTTTAGACAAGGGATTGACTTATTATGGGCGATAGGACATGGAGAGATGGACCCTAAGGAATGATCTAGTGCCTCGGGGGCTCATTGCTAAATGGCCTTACCTACGTGACGATGCAGAGGCAACGTAGTTCATGATGAACCCGATGGACCTAAGACCTAGGCGATAGTAAAGATGCAGAAATGGTATGGACACAGATAGATAGAAGGACCAGATATGGGACTGATGGGATGGTGGAGCCTTGGGGGTGCATTACGAATGGTCTTGCCTACTTGATAACTCAGAGGTGACATAGTTCGACAATAGTTCAAAGGACTAGTTCAAGATGAACGACATGATGTACACAAGAGATATGAAGTCACAACAGATGGAGGAAGTGGTTTGTCCAAGGTAGTGCTTGTTTACCAGGTTTTCACCACTTACTTTTATTTGCATGAAAGCCAAAGAGTACACATGACGCCTGTTTGCCAGGTTTTCATCATGGTACCTTTCCTAGGTGCTTGTTTGCCAAGTTTTCACCATAGGATGATTTTTTTCTATTTTCCATCTTTTTGATTTTTTTTGTTTGTTTTTGTTTTTGACCATTTTTCAATTTTTTTGAATTTTTCCAAGACTTGCTTGCATTGGGGTTTAAGTGTAGAACTTTGAGAGATGCATACTGTTGATAGGATCATCAAATAGTGCACCATTAGATGTAGCCAGTTGATATGCTCTGGACCCATCTAGGTGACAATGATGACATAGGGACCTAACCAGTTGGGTTCAAACTTCCCTTTCTTTTCTTGATCTTGATGGTTCCTGGGATTTTCTCTGGGAACTAGATCATCAACTTGGAAGACTTGGGGCTTGACCCTATGATTGTAGATTCTAGACATTCTCTATTGATATGTTTTTAGGTGATTAAAGGCCTGTTGCCTTCTTTGTTTGAGCAGCTCTAATTCTTGGAGTCTGGTCACTCTATATTCTTCATCAGATATGAGGCCTTTTAATGAGACTCGCAAGGATGGGATCTTGACTTCAATGGGCAAGATTGCTTCACATCCGTAGACTAGGGAGTATGGTGTTGCACTTGTGGGTGTGCGGATGCTTGTGCGGTAGGCCCACAACGCAGGATTTAGCTGGACATGCCACATCGTTGACAGTCTTCTTTAGGATTTTTAGTATGGTTTTATTTGACGCCTCCACCTGACCATTGCCTTGGGGGTAGTATGGGGTTGAAAAGTGGTGCTGGATATGGAATTTGTTGCATAGTTCCCTGACATCTTGATTTTTGAAGGGGTGTCGATTATCCGTGACAATGGACGAAGGGATACCATAATGACAAATGATATAGTTCAGGATAAAAGAGGCAATCTGTTTGCCTATGATGTTGGCTAAAGGCATGGCTTCAATCCACTTCGTGAAGTACTCCATGGCAATGATTATGAATTTATGGCTGCTAGATGAGGGAGGATGAATCTTGCCCACTAAGTCGAGTCCCCACTGACAGAAAGGCTAAGGAGTCATTAATGGATGCAGCTCTTGTGCTGGTGCATGTATCAAGTTCCTATGGACTTGGCATTTTTTGCACTTCTTTACAAAATGATAGGCATCTTGTTCTATAGTTGGCCAGTAGTATCCCATGTGTATGATTTTCTTAGCCAGGGTAGGGCCACTAGAGTGGGTCCCGCATATACCATTGTGCACTTCGTTCAGGGTGGTTTGATATTCCTCACTATCGAGACATCTAAGAAGAGTACCATTGAGACCTCTATGATATAGGGTATTGGTAACAATGGCATACTGGGATGCCTGACGGATGAAGGTTCATTTTTGGTTACTGGAGAGGTCAGGTGGGAGGGTATTCTCTTTAAGATAAGCAAAGATTTTTCCATATAGGGGGAATCAACTCTGACAATGTACCAAATGATATGGGATTCAGGGGTGTCATATGCAGGACAGATCACTAGCTCTACCAAGAACTCATAGTGTGCTTGATTAGCAAGAATATCGTGGAGAGATGCAATCGTTGCCATTGCGTCTGTAACTTTGTTCTCTATCCATGGCATCTGCTCAAAAGAGATCTTATCAAAGTATTCCTTGAAGTCATCTACCATCCATTTGTAAGGGATCAATTTCTCATCTTTTGTTTGGTAGTCGTCATTCACTTGATTGATGACTAGCTATGAATCACCATATACCTGTAGTTCTTTGATATTTCATTCCACTGCTGTTTTGACACCAATGACTAGGCCTTCGTACTGTACCACATTGTTAGTGTAGGGAAAGAGTAGTCTGTATGACTTTGGAATAGTGTCGCCACTAGGGGTAACCAACAAGATACCTACCCCCGATCCATGTTGAGTGTAAGATTTGTCGAAGTACATTTTCTAGATTGTTGTAGTTACATGAAAGATAGATTCGTCTGGAAACTCAAAGCTCAAAGGGGTGTCATCTATGAGAGGTACATCTGCCAATTAATCTATAAGCACTTAACCTTTTATTGCTTTCCTATCTACATATTCAATATCAAACTCACTGAGAAGGATGAACCATTTAGATAATCTACCTATTAATGCTGCCTTGTTGAGTAAGTATTTTAGTGGATCAATCTTTGCCATGATCTTGATTAAATGTGACAACATGTAATGTCTCCACTTTTGCGAGGTGAAGACCACAGCGAAACATGCTCTTTCAATGGGCGTGTATTGTAGCTCATACCCAACAAGTGTTTGACTGCTATAGTATATTGCTTATTTTTTCCCTTCATGGTTTTGTTGTGCAAGAAGAGCTCCTAGAGTTATTGGTGTAGCCGAGATATATAGTAGTAGAGGCTTACCCTGAATTGGTGGCATCAACACAGGTGGTTTTATCAGATATTCTTTTAATTGTTGAAATGCTTGCTCACATGACTCATTCCATCTGAAAGGGACATTCTTATGTAGAAGGTGGGAAAATGGGTGGCACTTGTCTGCCAACTGAGAAATGAACCTTTTGATATATTGTAGTTTTCCCTATAGGGACCTTAGCTGGGTGAGATTCTTGGGAGGTGGCATTTCCATGATGGCCTTCACTTTAGCTGGATCAACCTCAATTCCATTTGTAGACACTATGTATCCCAATAGCTTACCTGAGGTAACTCCAAATACACACTTCTTTGGATTGAGACACACATTAAATTGTTCTAGTCTTGTGAAGATTTTATCTAGCACTGCCAGGTGTCCTTCTCTTGTAAGTGATTTTGCCAGAATGTCATCAACATAATCTTCCATTATAGCATGCATCATGTTGTGGAAGATTTTGGTCATAGCTCTCTGATATGTTGCAATGGCATTTTTTAAACCAAACAACATGACACACCAACAGTAGGCGCACCAAGGACATGTAAATGTAGTCTTGTGTTGGTCTTCAGGTGTGATTTTTATCTTGTTATATCTAGAAAAACCGTCCATTAGTGACAACATGGTATGTCCTACCGTGAGATCTACAATCATGTCAATGTTTCGTAGGGGGAAGTTATCTTTCAGATAATCTTTGTTTAGGTCCCTAAAGTCATTACATAAAAGAACTCTACCATCCGGTTTAGCCACTGGTACTATGTTTGAAATCCACTCAAGATAGTCTATTGGTCTGATGAAGCTGGCATCTAACGGTTTCTTTAGCTGTTCTTTTACCATGAGGACCACATGCAGATGCATCTTTCTGAGTTTTTGCTTGACCAGTTTAGCTCCTGGAGCTAAAGATAAGTGATGCATGATGAGATTCGGATCTAGCCCTGGCATGTCTGCATACATCCATGCAAAGTTGATTTGTTTTCTTTTGAAGAAGTCAGTGAATGCAGGTTTCTCTTGTTCAGTTAGAGCCTTTGCCATGTGGATCATTCTAGGATTATCACCTGTGCTGACATTGATCAGCTTTGCCAGTTCTATCATGATTGACGATCTCTCCTAATGTGTAAGAATGGGTAGAGGGTCAAGCCTTCCATCCTTCAGTGCCTCAGAGAGGTTTTCACTATTGGATACGTCTTTATTTTTACTTTTTTCATGATCTAACACTACCGCAGAGCAGTTTTTACCACTAGATCATTCTTCATTTTCACATTTTTGAGACTGAAAGGCTTGGCACTCTCTCCAAAATAGGCCTTCTCGTTAAGTTCTATAACATAGCTAGCTCCATGGTCCCCTGCGGGTATATGATCTCTAAGCTCAAGGTAATCTATGATGGCTTCATTGTTTTCAAAGGTATCAAGTTCAGGGGTAGTACCTTCTAGGTCCCAGTCTATAAGTTCAGGGTGCACCAATGGTGAGGGATCATTGGGTTGCTTAGGTTCAATAGTGTTGATGGTTAGGATAGAGTTCTTGAAAGCATGGACAAAGCCTGCAATGGTACTCTCTATTAGCGGATCTGTCAAGGGGGTATCATTCTTTCACGACTTTCACTATTGTTATTATGTGGGTCAGACTCTAGCGGTCTAGCCCTTGGATTGTGTTCCTCATTTGCATGGGTTGGGTCATACTCATGGACAATGTCTATGTCTTTTTCATCACAAGATAGCTCAGAGAGGCTATCCCATTCATACTCATTAGAATCAGTCTCACTCCCTAGTTGCATTTAGTGAATTTGCTCAACCAGATTGCTAGTGGATGTTTCTTGTTGTTTGCCTCTGTTCTTGTTTGTTCTATTGGTTCTTGATGTGCCAGTGTAACCTAGCCCTGTAGTGTCTCAAGATGTTAAGGTACGAGGTTAGATGGGTTTAGTGATACCATCCTTTCTTGAACCAAGTGGACCGTGTCCTTCATACCCCATTCTTTGTAGCATTTGGAATCCTTGACCATACTTTGCAATGGTATAGTGGGATGGTCATGTCGTGTTGATGAACTGCCTTCATCCTTATATAGCCATTGTAGGATATCTTTTTCATTGCTCTCCTCTTCAAGGCTTCCCCATTTAATGAAAGGTCCTTTGGTAGCTTTCTCTGCATGGGCTTGCTCAGGATAGGTCTCCCATAAGATTTGGGAGATAGGGGGAGTTGTGCCAAACAAAGGGATTAGGAAATTGTATACTCACCCAAGCCCTTATTCTTAAGTTGGAGTTTAGGTTGATATGCTCCTAAAGAGGAAGCAAGTGAAGCTGGGTCAACATGAGATGAAGGCAAAGCAAAGACACGATTGTTAGGAATCACCACTTCAGGTTTAAATTGAATGGAGTTGCAGTACTGATATGGATTTGGGTCACCTTGGATGGTGATCTCTTGACCTTCGTGAGGGAATTTGATACACTGATGATATGTTGATGGAACTGCTTTCAGAGCACGTATCCATGGTCTCCCAAGAAGGATGTTTACGCTAGCTCCATATCAAGGACCTGGCAAGCCACATCTTTGACTATAGGCCTCACTCTGATTGGTAAAGTAACAATTCCCTTGGAAGTTCTCTCCTCCTCATCATAGGCTTTGATAGTGATCTTCTTTTTCAAATCTATAGCTTTCTCCAAAAACCCCAATGCAAGGATTAGCTTTAAGGTGCAAATATTCAAACTAGCTCCTCCATCGATTAGGACTATTTTGATCTTGTGTTTGTGTATGAAAGATTCGATATGAAGAGAGGCATTATGGGGTTGGGTTATTGACATATCATCCTTTTCAGTGAATGACAAGGAGTGAGGTGAGGTAATGTGACTGACCATGGTTTGAAACTATTCTTCAATGAGGTTCGTAGGAATGGAGGCTTCTGGTAAGGTTTTATCAAGAATGGCCCTATGGGACGGGGATAGACGTAGAAGTTCTAGGATGGAGATATGTGCAGGTGTCTTATACAGTTGGTCCAAGATACTGTACTGACTAGCCGATGAGGTGGAGGCTCCTCTAAGAGTGACTTTGTTACTGCGGGTGGTAACGTTATAATCTAGATCCTTGTTTATAGTGATCACATTGATATGTGACTCACTCTCCGATATGTGGTTAACAACATAGTCAAAGGTGACGTTTGTGTAATTGGCATTGTTAGTTCCACTGTTATTTCAGTTGGAAGGTCCTCCTTGCTCATAGTTGGGAAGGGGATCCTTGAATGCCTGGTGATCATTGTCAGATGTATGTCCATCAATGGATATTTTGTTTTTCTCTATCAAATCTTGGATAGTGTGTTTTAGGGAAATGCAATCATTGGTTTTGTGACCCCTGTTTCGATGGAACTCACAGAAATCATTGTCATTCCACCAAGAGGGTTTGACTTTTGGTTTGTACTCTCGCACTGCAAGAAGTGTTATGATCTTGTTTGTGATTAACTTCCATAAGGTGGTTTCCAATGATTCTCCCAAGGGTGTGAACTTCCTCCTAGGTTGAAAATTCAAAAACCTTGATTCAGTGTTTCTTGGTTTGTTTGGTGGGGAGTTGTTTTGAGGGTTTGACAAGTTAAAGATTGGTTGCTTGGGTGCCACATTCTTGGCATCTACCACCCCATTGTTCACAATATTCTTGTTTTTCGTCCAAAATCTTGGTTTATCATTGTTGTTGTTGGTACTAGGAGTGTCCTTATAGAGCATGATTTGACCTTTTGTGATTAAATCTTTTTCAATGATGAGACCCATCTCAATGACCTTGCTAAAGGAAGTAGGACATTGGATTTGTATCTGATAGCTTAGATCATTTTGCAAGTTATGGACGAACATTTCCAGCATTTGTTTTTTAGGCATTTGGTGTGGGCACTTACTTGCCAACTGTCTCCATCTTTGTAGAAAGGTGGTGAAAGATTCTCCACCTTTTTGTTTGCTATTATCAAGATCCAATATTGAGGTGTCCTGCTCAATATTGTAAGAGAAGTGGGTGACAAATTTGTCCACAAGTTTGTTGAATGTTTTAATGCCAAGTGGTAATCTAGAAAACCACTCCATGGCTTGTCCTCCTAAGCTTTGAGGAAATAGTCGCATAAGGTAAGTGTCATTGTGTGTGACCTCAAGGCAAGAAACATTGAATTCCCTAATGTGGTCCCTTGGATCACCCTTTCCTTGATATTTATCAAATTTTGGAATCTCAAATTTAGAGGGGAAAGGAATCATGATCAATGTCCTATCAAAAGGATATGGTGAAATATCCTCTAGGGTATAATGTTTGGTTGATTGTCTTGTTTTCATGTCAGTGAATTATTGTTGTAAAGATTGGATCCGTTGGTTTACTAGACTTAGGGCATCCATGGAATCTATCTGAGGGTACTTCCTCATGTCTACTTGCCTCAAGGTTTCTTTCTTCCTCAGTTTCTTTTACAACCTCTACGTCATAATCTTTAGGGAGCTTGACTCCTAGATTTTCTAGGTGTAAAAAGAATTTGGTAGGGTCTTGGGCCAATACCCCTTCTAATAAGTGTTGAAATTTTGGGTCATGCTGCGATTGAAGGATCTCATCCATAGAAATTTCTTCATCATTTTCGTGAGCATTTGGAATAATTTTCTCAGCCATTTCAATCTATTTTTTTTTTGTAACCATGTTAAGACCATGCAAATGGTGACTAGAGATGGGATGAAAAGAGAAAAGTTTTGAACAAGATGGTAGAATGGAACAAGATTATAGCGAGGTTCTTCTTAGATTGGTTTGGTATCAAACAAGATGGGTGAACAAGACAATAGTCGAAGCAAGGATGATAGAAATCCATTTTCTTGAAGTGACTAGTCTTGCACAAACCACTAGTGGAGTTCCTAGAGAAAAGGATAAGTGATCCTTGATAGCGGAGCCTCACTAGGTTTGGTTGAGATTTTAGATGTGATAAAAAATAGCTTGGTCCTAATCTTGTTGGATTTTGGAAGAAATTAGTGAGACTTTGGATGTAGTGTGGAAAAAGTAGTTAAGGTATGGAAGATGAGGAAATTGGTGGATTTGCAAGATCTTAATCAGGTTTTGGAAAAATTGATACAGTTTGAAATGGTTTTTGAAAGGTTGAAAAATTTGTTCTTTGGAAGGTACTAATTTACTCTCTAGAATGGATGCGCAATGTTAAATGCACCGCGACAGAGTTCAAATGCACTGAAAGTCAGTTCAAATGCGTAATTTTGTGTTCTTTTCAAAAGCGTCACAACAGAGTTTAAATGTGTCATAAGTTAGATCAAATGTGCCACAGGTCATGAAAAATGTGCAACTCTGGCTTTCAATTTGGTTTTTTAGAATTTTGGAACATTTTTCAAGATTTTTCAAATTTTTTGGTTGAAACCCTGGTTTGTTTTTAAAATTTGATTTTCAATTATGGCAAAGACACAGCAAACACATAGAAGTTTTCATGATTTTATCTTTTGTTTTTTTTTGTATTTTTGGACTTTTTGACTAAAAAAACAAGTACACCCTAAGCTGGATAGGACAATATCTGTTGAATCCTCTAGCTGTGCAAATTCAAAATGTGTAGCTCCAGGATCTGGTAGCACCATCTCCCCTCCACGACACTCACTTCTCACGCATACTAGATCTAGGATTCCTTAGGCTCGTACCCCCACTGAACCATAGGATTGTCCCTGCTACTTCTACTAAGAATCACATGAATTGAGGCCGCTTCAAGGGCTCTGCCCTTTGCATCAACAAATAGGGGTTTTTGGTATACTACACAATTGGTTGGTAGTCAAGGCAACCATTCGAGTGGTTACACATGCGAAGGCACTACTCTCCGTTATGGAGTCTCCCAGCCTCAAAGGGTTACACCTTAGAGGGTTTTGGGGGAGGTTGGCCATCGGTGTAACACAGTAGCACTCGTTGCAAGAGGTTTTCATCTCAAGTACATTTATTTTAAGTGGATTGCTAGGGCTTGGCTTTACCCTATTTCCACTCAGGGTCATTCCCACTTGGACAGGCGTGCATCCAAGGGCAGGACCCTCTAAAGGTTAAATAGATGGAATGACAAGTCTGGTGTTCTGGTCACCCAGTTAAGGGGAGAGCATAAGCCTATTGTCATTTGATAAACACAGAAGACACAGATTAATCTAAACCTAGTTAAAAGTAAAACAACTAAATGGGCTATCTACTTGTGCACTCACGCATTTGTAAACTTTGAAGTGTATTTAAGGATAGCATTATTCATTTTCCCATTTGTAAGATAGCAATGATCTAACTACAGAAGATAGCAATATGCAGATATAGCAGTGGTTCAATTACTCTCTTCCTAGTTATGGACTACGTGAAATTTGTATGCAAGCATTCTTTTTGTTACTTTTTCTCTTAATTAATCTAAATGAACTAGTCAATGTAGCTAAATGATTTAATCTAGCCTCTAATCTTACAAGACAAATGTTAGCTCAAACATAAAAATTAGATGGAACTCTAAAACCATAGTGTAGGACAGAAGCACCACAATGTAGAATGAATGCGTAGAAATAGAGCTAACATGCGTCATTGTATAGATGCGCTACAACAGGTGTCAAAAGCATTATAAAAAGAGACATATGCGTTAAACTAACAAAGACACTGTCAAACAGTATAAATGTGTCATTATGGAAGGTTTATGCACCGTAATTTCAAAAGCGCTAGAACAGGGGTTGTAAGCATCGTCTCAGGGGATAAATGCGCTAGATGATCATAGCCACTAAAACTGAAGATAGAAGCGAAGCGGGATTGATCGGATGCACCACATTAGCCTATTAGAAGCCTGTGCGACACCTGTATGGAACCTGCCTATAAAAAACCTCAGATTTTGATGAGATAAAGGGGTAAGGGCCCCACGGTGGGTGCCAAAAATGTGAGGGTAAAATGTGGATTAATCAAATAACAATAATAAACCCAAACATCAATAGAATATGAAGGAGAAAAGGAGATTTAAATAATGAAACAAATGATACTTACAACCATTTACCTTTCATCTTCCATTGTTCGCCTTTTCTGTCTTGATCTTGATGGAGATGAATATGGCCCTCAAGAAGCTTGCTTCCTTGCTTCGAAGTCCTCAAGATGACAAGATGAAGTTGGCTGTGATACTTTGTGTGATTGAGGATGAGCTTTAGCACACTATTGATTGATGATAAGAGATATGGAGATGGGGGTGCCAAAGGTGCGCTAATGTTTCTGCAGTATAAGTTTGCTCAAACGATGGATGGATAAATGAAGAAGAAGAGGGTTGCATTTATAGAAGTATGCAAGAGCAGATCAATGGTTGAGAAGAAATAAGAAGATCAAAGTTTGAGAATGGTTGGGGAATGTGCACAAATAGAAAGAGGACAAGTGTCCAAGCTCCATCATGTTAACAGGGGAGTTAACAAAATTGATTGAATAGTTAACAGAATAAACCAACCAGTTAAGTGAATTGATTGGAGAGTGGACTGAATTGATTGATTAGTGAACTTGAATGATTAATTAGTTAACATATTTGATTCATGAGTTAACTAATTTAGAATGGAGGATAAATAGGACATGTGGGTGAGGGAATATTAGCTAATTAAATATTTAAAATATTTAATTACATGTACAACATGGTGAGGTGGAAGAGGTGATGTGGAAAGATGAGGTGGATCGATGAGGTCGATTTATGAAATTAGGACTTAGGATAGAGGAATTTAAGATTAATTAAATAATGTAGGATTATTTAATTATGTGAGACATAAGAAGAATTCAGGGAATTTAATTAAATAAATTGATTTTATTTAATTTATGGGATAATGAACCAATCAAATAAAAACTTAGAATATTTTATTTAATTGATAGAAGAAAATAAGAATTAAGATAAATATTAAAATATTTACTTAATTTGACATGAGCCAATTTTAGGTGTATACAAGAAGCACCTGCCTTAAAATTGTTTTGCACTTTGTAGTGGAATATAATCAACTTGACATGGTGAAAATGCTTCTTTTTGAGAATGATGATGAAAGAAATGTAAAATTATTGACATATGACTGACATTCATGGCAACACAACTTTGCATTTGGCAGCCATGAATATAGTGGACCTTAAGGTTAGCATTATCTGTTCTTTATTAATTACATTCTTTAATAGATTTCAATGATAATTTTATTAATTTTTTTTAATCTCATTTTCTTATTGTTTGAAAAGGTAAGCAGATGTTAAGATTATTATGGTGCAAATGCAATGAAATCTTATATTTTTTAATCAAAATGTAAGTCTTAAACTTATAGAGTTGAAGTGTAGTTAATTATAATGATGCACTCAAAAAGGCCTATTCTTCAACATCACTCAATTTAATGGTCAAAGGTTAATTCTAGTCAATAAAAATAGGACAACTATTTTGTCAATTTTTTATATTGATGAGGTGTAAAGTTGTTGTTGCTTGGTTGACCATTGATGCATGTTTTAGTTGTGTTATTTATCTTATTCCCTTGAGATATCCTACTCAATGTTAAAAAAGTAGGAGTTGAAGACACTATTGTATGTACATGAGTATAAACATTTTTAAACCAAAAAAAATAGTTTATATAAATTATATTTCTTAAGGTGGTTATTGTTTATTCTATGTGTAGCTTGTGGAATATATAGTGTCAATTCCTAATGCAAATTTGAATGTGAGAAATAATAAAGGCCAAAGTCCACTTGATATGGTAGAACAATGAGCATCCCAAAACAAGTTGGATTGTAGTGATATGATAAGCATTCTAAAAGATGTTGGTGCCACTCAAAGTTTAATTTGTCAATCTAGATCTCAATTACCACCTTGGCAACATTCACAAGAGATCACTAATCAAGGAAATAATAATTTGGAGAACAAAATATTAGATGTGGACACACTGGTGGCATCATTGATTGCTATAATGACATTTGCAACTATATTTCAGGTACCCGGTGGTACTTTTGAACATGGAGATCATAAAGGTCATGAGGGTCTTTCTAGGATGTCATTGGAAACCATTTTTAAAGTGTTTTTATTCTCTAACTATGTTGCCTTCTTTGCATCTATGACTGTGTTGATCACTTGGATTTTTCAAGAACGATTGCAAGCAAAACGTATTGTTGATCAATCACCAAGTTAGCCAAATTATCTATGCTAAGCTTGGGAACCTCTATAGTGTCTACGTGCCTTGCTTTTTTAAGTGCTACCATCCTTATCATAATTCCTCATGATTTTAAAGATATTGGTAAGAATGGGGCAAAGGCATATCAGTTAATCTTTGTTGGTGAGATGTTGACAGCATATATAGCACCATCACTTGCAGTTGTATTCATATCATTAGCATGGCTAGTTGAATATAACTTCAATGCATCTAATGAGAGACAAGCTCAACTTAAGTGGAAACTTAAATGAGTTCTTATTTCCACACTTCCCACCATAACTATTATCATCACAATCGCTTTTGTTTATATTGTAAAAAAGCTTTGAAATGTTGATTGTATGAAGGTGTGCCTTCAAGAATAGAGATACCCATTACTTGTATTAAAGATAAATATGTTTACATACTAGTTGTTTATTATTTTTTCATTTTACCTCCTCAAAAGCATTATGTTCAAGATTGTTATCATCACTTTCTCTTTACCTTTTATCTTGAAGTGATATGTATCAACTTTTCAAGGGAGAAATAAACTTTGCTATTGATAAACATGGAAAATAATAAAAATAATATTGTACATAAAAAGATATAATATAGAATACTTACTATCATAGTTTCATAAGATTTCTAGTCAAATATATAGTATTGTTTTCCACAATTTTATTAATAAGAAAGAATTATGATTAGTAGTGATGGAAGAAAATTTTGTACCAATATTATTGAAAAAGAAAAAGAACATTTAAAAAATTGTTATGCACTTACAACATTGACCAAGAAGTTTATATATCACCAATATATAACATATCATAGTTAAAAATATTCATATTTTAAATATCATTGCATTATCATTCTAAAATTTTAATTATTAATTTATAAATAGTTTTACCTTTTTTAAGGTACATAATTTAATAATTTAAGTTATCATTAACACAATGATATTTTTAAAATATTAATATAAAGTCTTAAATTAACATTCAAATAACTTAGTTCACAAGTTCTTGTTTTTATAAGAATTTTTAATGGTGAAATTAACAATATCCATGTTAATTCCAATTTAGTTTTGGGTCCATTTTGATGAAACATTTTAATATAATTATACAATGATAAGTGATACACTTTTGTGCTAAGTTTGGCTCATACTTTGATCCCTATTCATTCCCATTTCCTATCATTTATAAAAATTCTCATAATTTTTTAGTCATTTATTGCACCCATATTCACACCCATCTCCACACATTCATTCCCTACCTCAATCTAATCATTTCCCCTGATCTAGTTCACTTCTAAGCCACTTAGGATTGATTCAGGTTCAATCTTGAGTTACACAAGATTGAACTTGAAATTCAAATCTCCAAATTGAAATTCCAAAACTCTTGCTTTTTTCACTAGCCATTGTGAGCTAACTTGACACATGTTTGTGCAACTTATTATTGTGTTTTGGTATTTATAGATATTCAATATCTCATTACTACACATCTAGACACATGGGGACAAAAATAAATATCTCAAGCACACTTTAGTCTCTAAAGGGACAATGAGTTATAATCCACATCAAAATCATATAGGCCATGTGCACTTCTATGCATGTTGTCTACGATCATTCACTCAAAACCATAAAGGGTATCTATCCAAGGGTTTGACCTAAGATAACTTGAACCTAAAGATTAGAAAATCTACCCAAACTTGTTTGTAAACACCACCGTGATAGATTCATATATAGAGAAGGTGGACAAATAGATCTTTACACACACATTTTGTTAGTTCATTCTCACACAACAAGCAAATTTGAGGGACTCAAATTTTTACCACGTTAATTTTTAAGCTTGCATAGAGCCCAAGACATCTTCCAAAATTAGAGCATCAAATTCTATACTTGTGGTGAATAATTCCATCTTGACATTAGGAGAACATTTCTTAATTTTTGTTCCCAAGGTTAAGTGCATCTAGCCTCCTATTAAATGCTTGAATATTTATTATTATTTATCAACCCAACTTTGAAATTAATCCAAATTAATTTTATGCTCAATTGTTTGCATTTACCTACTAGCCTAGATTATTTATGAAAGAGTATTTATTTCTTTGAACCATTTTTTGTGAACCCATTTGCTCTTACTCCATCCTAGGGTTTTCCTTAAGGTTTATTCTTCTTTATAACTAGGTATATTTATATAGTAATCGTATATTCATCTCTTATTTATATTTCTCTTTGTTGATGATCCATAGCTATATGATTACTTTTAGGGTTTGAGATTTATCATATGACCTGTAACAACCCTCCATATTGGCATTGAGAGGTAAGTGGGGAAAGGTTGGTAAATGCTTTAATGTTGAAAAGAAATATCTACTAGTTAGGTGAACAAATGGACTACCTGAGAGAGATAGAGAGAGTTGTGGCATGGTGAGGTGGATGAGTTGGTATAATGCTGTAGCTAGAAATATCTTGAGGCAAGTGAGAAAATGGATAGAGTTTTGGAGAAGGAGGAGACAAATTAATGGTGCAGGTATGGGCACACTGGCAGAGAGAAGAGGTGGCCTACCATGCCATAAAGAGGTATGGCGTCCCTTTTCTTAAAAAAATTCCAATCCATGAACAAACCAAGAGAGGGGCGTGTAGAACAGAGGGTTTGAAAAGAAAGAAAGGTAGAGGAGGCAGGGATGTGGCTGTGGAGTTTGGCTTTGCACTGGCCATTACACTCTCCTTCCTGCACCTTGTTTTTCTTCCACATTTTTTATAGATGTCTACCAGAGCATTTTCAACTATAATATCTGATGAAAATATGCCTTCCATTATGCGTGAATGGATGTCCTTGCCCTGTACCAAAGCCCCATTTTGGCACGGGATGTGAGGATGTTGGCTAAGGTTGTGGAGTCTGGCTTCACAGCTGCCAGTTGCATTGCTTAAAAGTTTCTAGAGCCGTTTCTTCAAACCCATTTTGTTAATATCCTCCAATAATTACATTCCATGAGAGGACATCCCTCTAAGGCATTCGACCCAGTAGCTGCGTGCCTTGTCTATGCTTAAATCATCATTACTCATGCAGAGAGGATTTTGATGAGCAATTGGGCTCCCTAGTGCCTTTAACAGCCATATAATGCTATTTATTTTTCCCATGGGAGAGAGCAACACAATTATTGGTTAATTTACTAAAAAAAATGAAGCAAATTGCTAAGGAGATTGACCAAATTGCATTACATAGCATTTGATTTTTTAGTTATCTTCCTCTAAATCTTTCATTCAAGAATCCAAGTATATTTTGTTAGGCTTTTGTGTGACTAATTTTGGGATTATGTTCATAAGAGAATGTGTAGTTAGGGTCAGCTTTATTTGGGTTTTTATTGAGTTCAAGAATTGTGTTTTTGAGTTTGAAAAGGCAAGTTTAGTGAAGTGGGGGAAATTTATGAACAAAATTAGCAACAGAAAAAAAATGACACTCTTGTTAGAAGCCCTCATTTCTACATTGCAGATCTAGATTTTGCTGAAGTAACCAAACATTGGACTAAACAAGGAACTTATAGTGTCTCCCTAAAATGTGAATTACAATATTCTACACTCCCTTGAAGCCTCACTTTGAAGTGTTTAGTTCCTTAGGCTTCAAAATCAAACCCACTTTTGGCTTGTAAATTGTGATGTCACTAAATGACATGCTCACTTGACAATGCAACTTAGGATTGCTCTATAAGTGCCCAATTTCCAATATGCTTCATCTCCAAGCCATAAGAAGGTTGTGGATTTAACCAAATTCTAACAGTGACTTTATTACCATGTTGTGATTTTTAGGCCAAAGTTTTTAACCCAAGAACTACTTTTGGCTAGTGAGGTACTCTACCATTGATCTACTTGCCAATTTCATGAAGGGCCTTTCAAGATCTCATTCAAAGCATGGAATTTAAATCCTGATATGTGTGAAACTTATTCAAGACAACTTTCATACCAAATGTAAATTATAAACAATTATATTTACTAGATGTTCAAATGTGCTCCCTAGGCCTTTGAGGAAACTGATACCTTGACTAATTTTTTTGGCTTGGCTATATTTATTTAAGGTTTATCTTAAAATTAACTGTAATCTCAATAGCATTAAAAATTAGGCCCTCCCATACCTACAACCTTGAGGTACTTCATAATCAAAACCTGTAGTGACCATCGATGTCAAATAAAAGAATTGATAGCTCATCCTTCAATTCCATAGAAGTACTATTCATAGATGGAGAGAGTTTGATTGAAATTGGAACATTATAGAGCTAAGTTTGTACTGTATGTGAGAAGACTTGCAATACCATTTGTCGTGCTTTTTCTTAGAATATCCGTGCATTCCTTTGTGTAGCATGACCAAATTGGGGTCACTAGAGTTATTACAAAACTAATCTAACTAACAAAGAGCTATTTTTAATAAAACTACACTGTCATCAAAAACTTCTATTCTATAGGTCACTTTATCATATTTATAATTTCAAATTTATGTTTTAGTGTTTCAGTCAATTTTGGTCACCTCCTTTAGTTAAATGAGATGAGCTTAGGTCTAAGATATGTTGTTTTATGGAGCCTAATTAGATTCGGAGGTTAAATTTACCCCACTTTTCTCAGCGCAGTTTCCCCCCAAACTCCTATGGGGTCAAGGGGTAGTGCCCCCAAGACGAGGTCAAGGGGCAGCACCCCTGGCACGTTCCCTGTCATGATACAAGGCAGGGTCGAGGGGCAGCGCCCTTGAAACCTCACATGATTTTTATTATTTTATTATGGAATCAGGAGTGATTTTTCCTGTTGGCCAACATAAAAAAACCCCTATTTTTGTAACTGATATAGGGCTGAAATAAAAGCAGCTAAGGGTTGGAGTTTTCATTGATGTATTGTAGAAAATTTTGCAGTGGTATTGAGTTGCAAGGATTGCTGGTTGTAATCGGTTTGATTTACTGGATAATAATATTGGACTCTCTATTGGTGGATGTAGCCCGAGTTTGGGTGAACCACGTTAAAAATTATCTCTCGCTGTTATTATTTTTGTGTATTTTCATTCCTCCGTTTAATCTTTATTTGCATTTAATTGATATCTTCTGTCAGCTAACCCTAACAAGTGGTATCAAAGTGGGTTGTGCTTGATTATCATCTATAGGAAGGTCTCACAGTTGAGTGGGAGCAATGGCAGACGAGGGTAAATTGAAGGTAGATAAAATTAATGGGTAGAACTATTAGTTATGGAAGATGCAGATGGATGATTACCTCTATCAAAAGGATTTATGGACGCTATTGGAAGGAGTATCCAATAAACTAGCAGGAATGATGGATGAGGATTGGAATCTTCTAGATAAAAAGGTACTGGGAACCATTCGATTGTGCCTGACACCATCAGTGGCATTCAATATAATAGAAGTGAAGACAACAGATGGTCTGATAAAATCTTTGGCTAAATTGTATAAAAAACCGTTAGCCTCAAATAAGGTATTTTTCATGAAGCATTTGTTTAATTTGAAAATGATTGAAGGAGGATTTGTGATAGATCATTTAAATGAGTTTAATATGATTATCAGTTAGTTAACTTCTATAAAAGTAAGTTTTGATGAAGAGGTGAGGGCTCTCTTGATATTATGTTTTTTGCCAGAAAGTTAGAATAGCTTGGTAATGGTTGTAAGTAACTCTATCTTTGGTTCAAATACTTTAAAATTTGATGATGTTGTTGGTGTTATCCTTAGTGAGGAAATGTGACAGAAAAGCTTAGGAGGGTCCACATCAAGTAGTGTTTTGAATGCAGAAAGCAGTGATAGATCAAAGGAGAGAGGAAAAGGTTCTAGAGGTCATGGGAAGTCATGAGGAAAATCAAAGGATAAGAGATCCCAATCGAGAGGATAGAAGGATTGTTGGTACTATGGGAAAGCAGGTCATTTGAAGAAAGATTGCTGGTCTCGAAAGAATAAAGAAGGAGACAAATAAGAAGGCAATAAGGAGGCAAATGTTGTAAGTAATAAATTTGAAGATGATACTTTGATTCTTTCCCTAGATAATGTTGATAATTCATGGGTTTTAGATTCAAGGGCCTCATTGCATGCTACACCCCATAGAAATTATTTTCTTGATTATGTCCAAGGGGATTTTGGGCTGGTTTATTTGGGAGATAACAAACCCTGTCAAATTGTTGGAAAGGGAAGAATTAAGATTAAGTTGTAGAATGGGAATCATTGGCTACTACAAGAGGTAAGGAACATTTCAAGGCTCAGTAGGAATTTAATTTTAGCAGGGCAGCTAGCTAAAGAAGGTTGCATTGTTACATTTACTAATAAAAATTAGAAGGTTTCAAAAGGTACCTTAATAGTAGAAAAAGGTGTGAAAGTAGGCACCTTATATCTTTGTACAAGTCATACTATTCCTTCTACTTTAGCTGTTGCAGAGAAAAAATAAAAAGGTTCAGGAAAAGTTGTTACTAGATCGTAGGAAGAGACTGAAACAGTTGTTGCAGGTTTTGAGACAACACTGTGGCATAACAGACTTGGGCATATGAATGAAAAAGGTATGAAGGTACTTCATCCTAAGAAAGTTTTACCAGGTCTGAAATGTATTAATATGGATTTCTATGAAAGTTGTGTATATGGAAGATAAAAGAGAGTTAGTTTTCTTAAGAATGGGAAGTAAAAGAAAAATGAAAAGTTGGAGCTTGTGCATACAGATGTATAGGGACCAGCTCAGGTATCTTCTCTTGGTGGCTCTCAGTATTATGTTACATTCATAGATGATGCAACTAGGAAGGTATGGATTTATTTCCTTAGGTAGAAATATGATGTATTTGAAACATTTAAGTAATGGAGAAGCTTCGTCGAGAATGAGATGAGCAAAATATTAAAATGTCTCAGATCTAATAATGGTGGTGAGTATTACAGCAAAGAATTTGAGGATTATAGAATTTGTAGGTAGAAAATAGTTCCAGGGACTCCATAGGAAAATGGAGTGGCTGAAGGCATGAATAGGACAATAATGGAGCATTTAAGGACCATGAGTTTGCCTGATGGGCTACCTTTAAACATGTGGGTAGAGGCTATCAACACCGATGTATATTTAATTAATAGAGATCCTTCAATTCCTTTGGGATGTGGTATTCTAGAGGAAGCATGGATAGGTAAGAAGGTGAGTTATTCTTTTCTCAAAACTTTAGATGTGAAGCATTTGTACATGTAGATTCTAAAAATAGAACCAAGCTAGATGCAAAATCAAAAAAGTGTACCTTTGTTGGATATGGCATTGATGAATTTAGTTATAGGCTTTGGGATTTTGAAAATCAAAAAATTGTGAGAAGTAGGGATGTTGTATTCAATGAGAAGGTGTCGTATAAAGATTAGTTGCAGTAGCATGAGAATAAAGAAAAATATTATGTGGTGCTAGATGATACTCCAAATAGTAATGTTCCAGTGGTTTCTCATGTTCTGCAATAGCAACTAGAAATACCACAAACTCTAGTGAATGTTAGATGATCAACAAGGCTAAGTAGACCTCCTGAAAGGTTTTCTCCCTCTTTGTATTCTATTTTGTTAACAGATGCTAGTGAACCAGAAGGGTATGATGAAGCTATATAGGTGGATACAAAGGTTTAGTGGGAGATTGCAATGAAAGAAGAAATGGACTCCTTGCTGAAAAATTAGACTTGAGAATTATGTAAGTTGCCTACAGGTAAAAAGGATTTGCCAAACAAATGGGTTTATAGGCTGAAAGAGGAGGATGGACGTAAGAAAAGATTTAAATCCAGGTTGGTTGTAAAAGGATTTGCACAAAAAAAGGCATTGATTTTGATGAGATTTTTTCTTTGGTTGTTAAGATGCCTTCTATTCGCGCTGCTTTAAGTATTGTGGTTGCTAAAGATTTGCATTTGGAATAGCTAGATGTAAAAACTGCCTTTCTCCATGGTGATTTGGAGGAGGAGATATATATGGAACAACCATAGGGATTTGAGGTCAAAGGTAAGGAGAAATTGGTGTGCAGATTGAAAAAGAGTTTGTATAGCTTGAAACAAGCACCTTGGTAATGGTACTTGAAATTTGATAGTTTTATGGCTGAGCAAGGCTACAATCGGTGAAATTTTGACCATTGTGTTTATTTTAAGAGGTTGGATAATGATATCTATATTATTTTATGTTTATATGTTGATGACATGCTTGTAGCTAGGTCTAACATGGATCACATAAGAGAGTTAAAATAACAATTAGTACAGTCATTTGCTATGAAGGATTTGGGAGCAGCAAAACATATCCTTGGTATGAAAATTTGCAGAGATAGGAAGAATAGAAAATTGACTCTATCTCAGGCTGATTATGTTGAAAAGGTGTTGCAGAGATTCCATATGGAGAATGCAAAAGCTGTCAGCACACCTCTGCCTAGTCATTTGAAATTGACTAAGGAGATGTGTCCCAAGACACAAGAGGAAGAAAAAATGTCCAAGGTACCATATGCTTCAGCTATAAAAAGTTTAATGTATGCCATGGTATGTATCAGACTAGATATTGCACATGTTGTAGTAGACATAAGCAAGTATATGAGTCATCCCGGATTGGAGCATTGGAATGCAGTAAAATAGATTTTTTGATATTTGAGAGGTACATCCAATAAACACTTATGTTTTGAGAGCTCTAATATAGATTTAGTAGGTTATGTAGACTCAGATTTGGCAGGGGATATTGATACCAGGTGGAGTACTACAAGTTATGTCTTTATTGTAGGTGGGATAGTAGTGAGTTGGATCTCATGGTTGCAAAAGGTGGTTTCCTTATCTACCATGGAGGTAGAGTATGTAGCTGCAATAGAAGCAAGCAAGGAGATGATATGGCTACAATCTTTTGTGGAAGAATTGGGAAAACAACAGGCTAATAGTTATTTGTTTACAGATAGCTAGAGTGCCATACATCTTGCAAAGAATTTTGCCTTGCATTCAAAGACCAAACACATACAATTAAGGTATCACTTCATTCAGTCGGTGTTGGATGATGGATAGTTAAGGATGGAAAAGATACATACAGATGAAAATCTAGTGGATATATTCACAAAGGTAAAGACAAGGGAGAAGCTGAGCTGCTCTTCAGCTTCGGTTGGTCTTCAAGACTGAAAATAATAAAAATAGAACAGAGTCCAGGGTGCTTATTTCCAGTGGGAGCTATAAGGTCAGCGGTGTTATGATCAGTCTCCAAGTGGGAGATGATATGGTGTGGAGTCTGATCAGTCTCCAAGTGGGAGATTGTTGTTATATGGAGCCTAATTAGACTCAGAGGTTAAATTTACCCCACTATTATCGGTGCAGTTTCCCTTGAAATTTCTATGGGGTCAGGGGGCAGCACCCCCAAGACGGGGGTTTTCATTAATGTATTGTAGAATTTTGTAGCGGTATTGAGTTGCAAGGATTGTTGGTTGTAATTGGTTTGATTTATTGTATAATAATATTGTACTCTCTATTGGTGGATGTAGCCTGAGTTTGGGTGAAGCACGTTAAAACTTGTCTCTCACTATTATTATTTATGTGTATTTTCATTCCTCTGTTTAATCTGTATTTGCATTTAATTGATATCTTCTGTTGCCTAACCCTAACAAGATATTGAGTCCTTGTACATCACCTTGAGCATTTGTAAAGGCCAAGAATGCACATGAGAAGGCCTATCCATCTACAAGACATTGAGTTATCCATCTATGGGGCATTAATTCAAGCATGTTTGAGTCTCCTTGTCAGTATGAGCAGTGTACTTGATCCTATGTGGTACCATTCCTTCGAGCACGCATGATGACTCCCCATCTGACCTACATTCTAATGTTTAGTGCCTTGGTAGTTGTGAGTAGTACCCAACATTATATTTGATGAGCATCTCTATGTTGTGACATTGGCTTCTTTATGTATTATTTTTCATTTCTACTCCATGATTGATGTGAGTGTTGGCCATCATGTATACCCTTACTATGTTACTTTGGTCTAGGCCTTGTGACTATCTTTGAGCATAGTGAGGTGGTCTCTTTTGAGTCCACATGGTTGGGAGGTGTTGCCACCGCCATTGGGGACCGTGTACATGTTTTTGAGTACCAGTTGGAGATGTTCTTTCTCTCTGTTATTTTATCAGTTAATGTACTCATTCATTTATTGTATCACATTCATGGCTATGCCATTGTTCTTCTATATTCTTTTATGTAGTTATACTCTTTTGTGGATGTAATCATGTAATTTAATGAGAAGAAATGTGATGTTCTATATTTGGCTTATAGTTTTCTGGTGTTGGTATCACACCTGTTTGTACTATGATGATCATTATGGCTTTATGTTTATAATTGGAAATGGGATTTAGGAAGATTTAAAATTGGTATTTAAAATGAATGTATATTTACCATTATTTGCAAGGAGGGTGATTTAGTCATCTCCTTTGGGTTGTACATTTGGCGATACTTGGCCATGAATGTTGTCGACATATTGAATCGACAATCGTATCTTATTATTGTTACCTATTTATGTAAAAAAAAAATTATTCTTGCCCTCTTTTGGCCCTTACCCTTTGAGGTTCTGAGGTGGGATGTTACATGACCTTGATTTTTCTCACCTTATGCATCCATGGGATCACCTTTATGGTTTCATTTTCTAATATGATTTCTTTCTATTTTTTTTTCTAATTTTCAAATATGCAAGTGATTTATATTTCCTTATGTTTTCATCTCTCATAGCCATATGGATTTGTTTATGCTACTTTCAGCTAATCAAGATCCTAATCTTCACTTTTAAGAAGAAATGATTATCTTAATCCTACTATGGCTACCCAATCACATGAAAATAAAGTATTTTTTATGCTCATGTTAAGAACACTTTTGATGGTCTTGCTAACCAAGAAGATTATGACCATGTGATCATGTAGCTAAGTAGGATCTTACAATTGTTGGATAATTACTTGAGGATGCACTCATTAATAATCACCTCAGCAATTGGCCATACTCTTCCATCAAACATTAGAGAATATCCCATATGGAATGGATATTTTTCATGGCATAGGATCGGACATAATGGCTTATTCTAATAGTGTATCCTCTCAACCCTCGTATTCTTCTAATACTAATGTCAAAACTACCACTTCCATGGCTATGATGAATCATGTTACATTTCCCCTAGTGTTACTCCTACCTCCTCTATCCCCACCTCTACCATACTTGTTTCTTACATGGCCATACTTTCCTCCACATTTCTTTTTGATTTTATTCTTTGTTATTTCCTAACTCTTGGTTATAGTCCTCCCACCATACTCATCTTGTGTATGAAATAAATTGGGTGAGTGAAATATCATTATGTACTAATGTTGCAAGTATGTGCTAATCAATGTTGTTATTGACGTCAACATGTTTGTGTTTTCATTGGTGCCTACTATGTCTTCTAATGAAGTTATTGTTGTTTAGTGTTGTTTGATTCAGTTGATTTCCTAAAAGGTGGTTTGGATGCCTTATATGCATGCTAAAAGTGTTGAGAATATGCCTATGTAGTTGGGCTTCCAAGTGCTTTTGAGAAAATTTGAATAATACTGAAAATAATGTGTTGAAGGAGTCTTCTCACTTATGCAGTATATTGCTCAATTTTTTTGCTCCGCATTTCTTCTGTGTTGGATATTTGAGTGTGCAATTTGGATATGTTGTTGAGAAGTGGTGTAAGATACTAAATCTAGAATTTGGTGCTCTAGACCACTGCAAAGTGAAAGTTATGTTCACCAGTTTGAGAATAGGATTTGACAGTATTTCTGATTTGTGCAGAGGTGTCTGGAAGAAAGTATTTTTCTCCACATTTCTCTGTAGAGTGGTTTTAGGTGTTCCAATTCTAGATTTAAGCCTATAAAGTCTTTATCTACTTTCTATCCAAAAAGTTTGTCATATGATGCTTTGGAAAGCAAGTTATTGTGTAGCAGAGTTTGACAGTGTTGGTTGTGAAAAGATAGTGAGCCTTCTTCAGGTGAAAGTTGTTGTGGATGAATTTGTTGATTTCCAAGTGACCTCAAGTTGTTCATGGATGTTTCCAGAATGTTTTAAATCTTTGGACATGGTTCGCAAGTTATGGTTGTGATCATGGAAGCATGTGAGGAATAATCCCCTATGTTTAGTTTGGCCAACCTAGAAGTTTGTGTTGATTGAGGAGTTGATTTGATGATTATGTGAGTGTTGTGTAGCATTCTTGGATAGATTTGGGTACAAACTAAGACTTAGATTGGTTCACCTTCATTCCCTTGTGTCATGGAATGTTTAGGTCCATACCTAATTCAAATTTTGTATGTTTGTCAATCTTGGAGACTATTTCAAGGATTGAAGATTGTGTTTCCAATCTTAAAGATTGTTTCAAGGTTGATGGTGATATAAATAAGTGTTAAGAGTTTGTGTGTACATGTGTGTGGATGGGAGAGATGAATTTTGTCATGTGAGAGTGTTAAAAGGTCAGTAAGAGCTTTCGTGAGTTAGACAACTAGATGTAGTGAGCAGAAGGTGTCTACTATCTTTTGGTATAGATGTGAAGGTAATAATTGTTGTGCTTCATTGGAACTAAACCCATGCACGTGATAGATGTAATTTTATCAGTGGACCTCTTCTTCTTTATTCTTTCTTTTGAAGTGCACAGTGAGTCCACTTGGATAGTGAGGCCCTTGTTGTGAGCATTCTTTGTATGGCAGTGAGCCTCTTGTAATTCGGTGTTGCTACTACTTTATATTGTGAGCTAATCCTCAACATGGATTTTCCCTTTTAGATTTTTCCATGTAAAAATCTAGTGTTCTCTTGTCCATGGTGTTGATGTGGTAACTTTCTGTTATTTGATTTTCATGTGTAATCTTCATAAAAGATTAAGGGTTTAAGTCAACTAATGTAGATGCGATTATGCTTATGAGGGTTTTAAATTTATGATACAACTGATTCACCCCCCCTCTCAGTTGTCTTGTGCCTTCAACAATTAGTATTAGAGCAAGGTTTCTTTGAAGAAATCTTAATAGCTTGAGGTAGATCTGGGATGGTGCACAAGAAGGATATTCCCTTGTTTGATGGATCAGAGTATGCACTCTAGAAAGTAAGGACGGAAGTCTTTCTAATTTCTCTTGGTTATGAGGTCTGGACATGCATCAAGTCTAATTACACTGTACCTGAGAAATGTATACATACTGAAGATGAAATCAAAGCTTCAAAAATTGATGGTAAGGCAAAACATGCTTGTTAAGTGGACTTACTAATTTTAAATTGGTGAAAGTTGTGGCTTTGAAAATTGCTAATAAAATTTGGAAAAGATTGGAAAGTGTTTATGAAGGAGACGAGAAGGTTAAAAAGGCTAAAATGTAGAATTTGAAGCTCACTCATGAGACCATGCAAATGTTTGAAGATGAAAACATTACAAGCTACTTGCAGAAGGTGGAAGAAGTTGTCCATAGCATAAAAGGACTTGGTGGGGAGATAGATGATCAAGAAGTGATATTGAAGGTACTTAGAACCCTTCCTAAAGCTTAAAATCATAAGGTTTTAGCTATTGAGGAATTCCAAAATTTGAATTAGTTTACCAAAGAACAGTTGCTTGGCACTCTATCTACTTTTGAAATAAGAGAGTTTGGCACAAGTAGTGGAACTACTAAAGATGAGTCTACTCTTAAAGCTAGAAAAATAGAGAAGTCTTTTGAATTAGATCTGGAAGACTTTAATGAAGTAGAAGCTAACTTTGTGAGAAGACTGAAAAAGGTTACTGGTAAGTTTAGTGGTAAGTTACCTTTTAAATGTTTTAGTTGTGGAAAAATACATCACTATGCTTCAAGATGTCCAGATAGAGTTTTGATAATTAAGAATAAGGAAAACAAAGGAACGTTGGTCAAGAAAAACTACTATGCAAGTATTTCTGATGATGAATCAAATTTTGAAGATGATATTGATGATGAATGCTTATTTATTGCCATAAGAGATGCAATTAGTTCTACTAATTTTGGAAGATGTGTGAAGGAAAGGAGTCTGGAAACATGTGCTAACCCTAAAGGCACTGTAATATTTGCTTTTCATGCTAGGAGTTAAAAGGATGACTGGGTCATTGATAGTGGATGCTCAAATCATATGATAGGTGATAAGAGTAAGTGTATTAAACTTAAAATTTTTTATGGTTGATAAGTTAGGTTTGGTGGTGATGAAGCTACTAAGATTTGTGGAAAAGGTTCAATCAATTTTGATGGAAACCATAACACTAATGATGTACTTTATGTAAAAGGTTTAAAGCATAATCTCTTGAGTTTTTGACATATGTGTAGTAAATGGTACAATCCTATGTTTCAGGATGATGGGTGTTAGATCAGAAAAGGCTCTGAAATAATAATTGTTGTTGGAAAGAAGACAAGTGGAAATGTTTATCATCTCAAAGGTGGTGTTACTTATTGTCTTACATCTTAGATCAGTGAGAGTTGGTTATGGAATAGGAGATTGTATCACATCAATTTTGATATCGTGGTAAGGATAAGTTTATTTCAAGTTGTGAGAGATCTGCCAAAGTTAACAAAGCCTAGATTACTGTTGTTTGTAAGGAATGTCAGTTTGGAAAGAAAAATAGAAGAAGCTTCAAAAGCAAGGATAAGTCATCTATTGGATTGTTGGATTTGGTGCATACAGACCTGTGTGGTCCTACTAGAGTAAAGATTTTTCAAGGTGATAGGTATTTCATGTTATTTATTGATGATTGCTCTAGAATGACTTGGGTCACTTTTCTTAAGGAAAAATTAGAAGCCCTAGATAAGTTTAAAGCTTTTAAAGAAATGGTTGAAAATGAATTGGATATGAAAATAAAATGTTTAAGGTCTAACAGAGGTGGAGAGTTTGTACTTCTAATGAGTTTAACATTTTTTTAGAATCATGGGATAAAGAGGCATCTATCTGCTCCCAGAACTCCTCAGCAAAATGGAGTGGTTGAAAGGAAGAACAAGATTGTTCAAGAAGCTACAAGAACAATGATAAAGGAAGCAAACCTACTAGAAGTCTACTGGAGAGAAGCAATTCATACTACTATCTACATACATAATAGACTACAAGTGAAAGTAAATAATACAAAAACTCCCTATGAGCTATGGTATGGGAGGATTCTCACTGTTAAATATTTCAAAGTTTTTGGAAGTAAATGTTATATCAGAAGAGATGAAGAACTAGGAAAGTTTGATACAAGAAGTGATGAAAGTATTTTCCTTCGATACTCTAACAAAAGAAAAGCTTACCAATGCTATAATAAGAGGCTAAGAAAGCTTGTTGAAAGTGCTAATGTTAAGGTTGATGAAGATATACAAAAGTTTTTAGAAATTAATCATATGAGTCTTCTTGCAAAGAAGAAGAAAAGACCAAAGAGAAGGAAGTACAGGTTGAAGCTCAAGAAACTCTAGAAATAGAAGTACAAGTTGAAGAATAAGAAGCTCCATAAAAAGCTCGTAAAACTCCCAAATATGTGCAAAGGTATCACATTGAAGATTAGATCATTGGTGACAAGAGTGAAGGTGTACTAACAAGAAGCAGGGTTGCTGAAGATCGAGTAAATTTATGCTTACTTTCCAAAGTTGAACTTAAAACAATAGTTGAGGCATGTAAGGATGAGTATTGGATCAAAACTATGGAAGAAGAACTAATCCAGATTGAGAAGAATCAGACTTGGGAACTTGTCCCAAGACCAGATAATAAGAATGTGATTGGAACTAAGTGGGTATACAGGAACAAGTTGAATGAGAATGGAGAAGTGGTAAGGAACAAGGCAAGACTTGTGTGTAAAGGATACTCACAAGTGGAAGGAATAGACTATGAGGAAACCTTTGCTCTGGTAGAAAGAATGGAGGCTATTAGACCATTTCTGGCTTTTGCAGTACATAAGGATTTCAAGGCATATTAGATGGATGTGAAGTCTGCTTTTCTGAATGGTGAGTTAGAAGAAGAAATCTATATAGAGAAATTGGATGGATTTTAGTTGTCAGACAAACTAGATATGGTATACAGATTAAACAAGGCATTGTATGGACTGAAGCAAGCTCCTAGAGCATGGTATGCAAGGTTAGATAGGTATTTGATGCAACAGAGATTCAGTAAAGGGTCTGCAGACCATAATTTATACATCAAGGTAAACAAAGACCAAACTTGATTGTTGAGGTCTATGTGGATACCATAATCTTCAATGGAAATGAAAGTATGTGTAAGGTCTTTGTAAATGAAATGTAAAAAGAATTTGAGATGTCAATGTTTGGAGTGATGAACTTCTTCCTTGGGCTACAAATCAATCAGATAGATAAGGGCATTTTCATTTCACAATCAAAGTATGTCAAGGAATTGTTGAAGAAATTTGGAATGGAAGATTCTAAACCTATTTGTACTCCCATGAAAATTGGTTACAAATTGAACAAGAATGATGAATCCCCTAACGTTGATTAGAGAAAGTATAGATAAATGATTAGAGGATTACTATACCTAACTACTACTAGACCAGATATCATGCATGCGATCTATCTTGTGGAAAGTTTTCAAGTAGATCCTAGAGAGTCACATGTCATGGTAGTAAAGAGGATATTCATATATTTGAAGGGCACTCTGGATCATGGTTTGTGGTATCCCAAGAATAATGACTTTAACCTAAGTGCCTACATAGATGCAAATTGTGTCAGTTGTGTAGATGACATAAAAAGTACAAGTGGTGATGCATTCTTTCTTGGAGATAGAGTTGTATCTTGGCTAAGAAAGTAGGACTCAATATCTTTATCTACTACAGAGGAAGAGTACATTGCAATAGCATCTTGTTGTACATAGGTGTTATGGACGAGACAAACCTTGAAGGATATCAAAGATGAGTATGATGATCCAATTCCTATCTTCTGTGATAATACCAGTGCCATTAACATTTCATACTAGTACCATTAACATTTCAAAGAATCCAATGATGAAAATTCAAAGACAAAGCATATTTTAATTAGGTATCATTTTTTGAGAGAGAAGGTAGTAGAGAATGAAGTGAATCTTGAGTATGTGCCTATAAAGGATCAGGTTGCTGGCATATTCACCAAGGCTCTTCCTAAGGATACATTTGAGTATCTCTGGGAGAGATTAGGTGTTATTTCCCCTTCTTCTTTGAACTAGATGCATAAGGAGATGTATTAGTCTACTGTGATTCAAGATTCATTCTTGTTTGGACTAATGATGGAGGCTACCTCTCAGGGGGATTAGGTAGTGGTGTTAATGATTATTGTAGATAGGGGGAGTATACCGAGAAGTTTAGGATAGTGCAAGTATGTGCACATTATCACAATCAGATGAAAAGAGTTTTGAAAAAGTATGTCACCCTTTGCCATTGATGTCAAAAGGGGAGAAAGTTCATGTGAAAAAATGGTAGAGGAAGAGAACAAGATGTGTAAAAGAAAGGGGGAGAGTGAGATTAATGTAGAGTTGTGTCATGATGGTTTTTCACATCATATGTTTCCATCAATGAAAAAGGGGGAGATTGTTGCCAATATGTGCTAATTAGTGTTGTTATTGATGTCAACATGTTTGTGTTGGCATTGGTGTCAACTGTGTCTTTTGATGAAGTTAGTGTTGTTTAGTGTTGTTTGATCAGTTGATTTGCTAAAAGATGGTTTGGATGCCTTGTATAGATGCTAAAAGCATTGATAATATGCCTATGTAATTGGGTTTCCAAGTGCTTTTGAGAAAATTTGAATAATATTGAAAATAGTGTGTTCAAGGAGTCTTTTGGCTTACAATATACTGCTCAAGTTTTTTGTTCCACATTTCTTCTGTGTTGGCAACCTAAGTATGAAGTATGGATATGTTGTTGAGAAGTTGCATAAGATGCTAAATTCAAAATTTGGTGCTCTGGATTGTTGTGAAGGGAAAGTTATGTTCACTAGTTTGAGAATAGGATTTGATAGTGTTTCTAATTTGTGCAAAGGTGTCTGGGAGAAAGTCTTTTGGTCTGCATTTCTCTACAGAGTGATTTCAGGTGTTGTAGTTCTATATTTAATCCTATAAGGTCCTTATCTAACTTCTCGGAAAGAAATTTATTGTGTAGAAGAATTTGACAATGTTGGTTGTGAGCAGACAGTGAGCCTTCTTCAGGTGAAAGTTGTTGTGGATGAATTTGTTGATTTCTAGGTGACCTCAAGTTGTACATGGATGTTTCTAGAATGTGTTAAATCTCTAGGTATGGTCCAAAAGTTATGGTTGTGATCGTAGAAGCATGTGATGAAGAATCCCCTATGTGTACATCATTTGGCTGACCTAGAAGTTTATGCTGATTGAGGAGTTGATTTGATGATTATGTGAGTGTTGTGTAGCATTCTTTGATAGATTTAGGTTTGAGATAAGGCTTAGAGTGGTTCGCCTTCATTCCCTTGCGTCATGGAATGTTTAGGTCTAGACCTAATTATAATTTTATATGTTTTCCAACCTTGGAGACTGTTTCAAGGATTGAAGATTGTGTTGCCAACCTTAAAGATTGTTTCAAGGTTGATGGTGATATAAATAAGTATTAAGAGTTCATGTGTATCTATGTGGATGGGAGATATGAAGTTTTTGATATGAGGGTGTTAAAAGGGCAGTAAGAGATTTGATGAGTTAGAAAACTAGATGTAGTGAGCAGAAGGTGTCTACTATCTTTTGGTATAGATGTGAAGGTGATGGTTGTTGTGCTTCAGTGGAACTGAACCCATGCATGTGATAGATGCAATTTTATCAGTGAACCTCTTCTTCTTTCTTCTTTCTTTTTTAGTGGGTAGTGTGTCCACTTGGATAGTGAGTCCCCTATAGGGAGCATTCTTTGTATGGTAGTGAGCCTCTTGTAATTTGGTGTTGCTGCTACTTTATATTGTGAGGTAATCCTCACTATGGTTTTTCCCTTTTAGGGTTTTCCATGTAAAAATCTAGTGTTCTCTTGTGCATGGTGTTGATGTGGTTAAGTTTTTGTTATTTGATTTTCATGTTTAATCTTCATAACAGATTAAGGGTTTAAGTAAACTAATGTGGATATGATTATTCTTATGAGGGTTTGAAATTTTTTATACAACTGATTCAACCCCACTCTTAGTTGTCTTGTGCCTTCAACATCTAAACATTGGCAATGGGAGAAAAAATTGTGTGAAATTATCAGCCAAAATCATGAAACTCTTTTTAGGCCTAGATTTTTAACTTTTTTGGGGGATTGGTAAGTGAACTTAAAATGGATATCCATTTCTTTGAAAGGGATATCTCCTTTCCAAAAATGGATATCCATTTCTTGTTTAAATTCTCTCCTCCACCCATCGCCCCCTAAAAAGTTCCTTGCTTTCCTTCTCCATGGAAATCATATGATAGGAGGTCTTCGTAGACTATCTTCATCTTCACTTGTGATGCTAATTGATCTTTTTATTCAAAGTTAATAAAACAAAAATATTATATATGAGAAACTCTTTGGATTCTAAAAATGTACTATATATCTCATTATAATTTTAAAATGTAATTATTAGTAATTTTCTACAAAAACTATGTCTAAATTCCTAATAGATACACATATTAAAAATTCCCATAACTTTCAAACCATTCATCCTATTTCAAAAAGAAATATGTGTCACACTCTAGGCTTGATTTGATACAAGTTCTTAGAATTTTGTTAGCAAATTAATAACTTAAAAGGAATAATATTGACTAGAAAACTTCTGCAGTAGTAAATAGCATCATGTGGTACCTACTGGAGAATGAAAAGACAGTAATATATAAAAGGACATGTCCCTACAATAGTGGAAGGCTACATAAGCATCAATATCATCACAAAGGAGGTGGAAAGAGAGACAAAGAGAGATACAGAGGGAAAATGAGGATATAGGGAGTATATATAATAGATGCCACCTAAGCATGTGTGATGTGTATATCTATGCTTGTAGTAAAGAATGAATGATATATAAAAAATATATGATATGGATATATGAGTAGACCCATCTTATGGTGTCTATGTTCATGTGTAATATTATGTTAATATTTATGTTATGCATATGTTATCTACCACACTAGTTTGATTTCCTTCTAATTACATCACCCTAGGGTTAACTTCTTTGACATAAATAACCTAAACCATAGGCCTACATTATATTGTCAATATTTTGGTTTCATTGTAGGTACCTCAGCTTGTGGTTTATAAGGGAAAATAATATTTAGTGGTAAAGAATACCACCAAGGAAAGGTGTATTAAGGAAAGTTAGTGTAGTAAAAAAGATGTGCACTAACATCCACTAGGTCCTATCATGTGAGAGGGGTTATTGGCCTATGGGATCATAAATGGAATGGTAGCATCTTGAAAAGATGTGACTATTAAAAGTAGGCCTATATTGAAGCATTACAAATGAATAAAAACATTAATGTAATTCCAAATGAAAAACACCTATGGAAAAAGGAGATAGAAAACTATTGAGATAATTTTTTTGATGAGATCAAAATGGTTTATGAGATGCACATGGAAGAAGAAAGTAGGCTGAAACAAACCCGAGAAATGCAAGAATGATACCACAAAAGAATAAAGAATGACAAAGAAGCCTCAATTAAGTCTGACAAAGGGGCTATTGCTGAAAGTAATGAGAATCCATCAATAGAGGGTCATATAGTTATTGTCACATTCAATACAATGAAACATATGAATAGACAACTACCCACATAAAAAGAGAAGAAGAAAATATGAATATGCTAATAGATATTATAACAGAATATGATGAATTTAAGGAGTCACTAGAGAAAGGGCTTAGAAGCAATAGTATTTAGCCAAAGCATGGAAGCAGTGGTGCTCTCCAAATTTACTTTTTGACTCCAGAGCATAGAAGCAAAGATGTTGCACAAATTGAATTATTAACAAGAAATCCATATCTTGAACAAGATCTATCAAATATCAAGGTTATAATTAATGAAGAATTTGAGGGATTATTAACCCTAATTTAAAAACTAAAACCTCTAAAATTGAGCAAAGAATATTTAGACAACACAATAAGACAAAGTGTATATACACTTACAAAAAGAAAAAAATGATAAAAATTTAGAATTCTGGGAAATGAATGCAAAGAAAGAAGATATAAGAGAGGTTCACCATGGATATGATTGAAACAATTGAAGAAGGAAGGGAAATCCCTAAATTATTTAGCAAAATGTCATTAAATAATGATAAATTACCAAAAGTTATATCTCCCAAAATGAAATGACACATTGAAGAGGTGAACCCCCAAACCAAGAGTAACCCCATGCCAAATAAGTCAAGAAAAGTATCTAAAGAAGAAATAAGTAGTCAATCCTTGATAAGCATAGAAAGAGTGAGAGAAAGAAGAGACTGTGTGAAGAATTTTGAAGATATGCTAGGTATCAAGCACTTTAGGATTCAATTTCTTAGAGATAAAGGCATCAGAGAAATATTAGTGAAACAAAAAGAAAGTAAAACTAGGTATGAAATAGTTGAGTAAAAGAAAAAAAGAGAACCAAGAGTAGAAGATACATTGGAAGGAAGGACAAGAACCAAACAACAAAAAGATAAATAAAAAACACTATCAACTCCTATAAAGATTACTTCAAATAGGACCAAGCTCCTTGTGTTTGGTGAGGACACTAAGGATACAAGTGATCTACACATCTTGGAATCTCATTGCAATAGAGATGGCATAGATGAAGGCTAAAATAGAATTTTATATGAGTTTATAGAAGAACTTAGAGATGAAGATCTGAAATGGTATATCAAGGTGTGCTTGAAACATGACAAGAAATGGGAAGAAGTAAATCCATTTTTAGTAAAATTTTATTCTCCTAATGCTCCTACTAAAAGTGTGAGTAAAATGAGAGAAATGATACAAGAAGAAAATGAGTGAGTAAAATTATATGATCAAAGATTAAAAAATGTGGTCTGATAATTAGAAGAATCTCTAATATAGAAATAAAGGATAGAATGGTTTGTCTTTGTAATGTAGAAAATTGCGTACCCACACAATTTTACATTATGTTTTGAATCACTTTGGTGTCCATGCCCATAGCACGTTTCTAGGACCACTCATCCCAAACCTTGGCCTGTCTTACCCCTCACTAAGGCTTGCCAAAAATTATGACACATTTATTTATTTCAACTTTTTGAGAACACGTCTAGAATTTTAGAGAATCTTTTAGAGATATGAATGTGACGTATGGACATCCTTGCAATACACTAGTGTCCTAAATATTCCAAAATTTAAAATATTGATTCTCCCACATTGTCTTTGGATTTCATCAGTAGTATCGATCATGAGGTAGTGAAACAACCCCTATGACATACCTGACCCTTCTATATTCCCATTCCTCATGGAAAAATGGAAGATTGAGGAAAACTAAGTTTCCTTGATTTGCTCAACTTTCTTTCACATGATCTTAAGAAAATACGCAACAAATTTTTGAAGATTGACTCTCTTAGCTCTCACAATATAAAGTTGGTGACTTGGATGCTCTTCTACATTGTAACACCCCCCTTTTAGATTTGTGGGATTTTATTTCCATATTGCATATTATGGAGGCTCTCTTCCAAGGGTCTAGGGCCATTTACTTGTATCTTTGGGCCTCAATGAGCTTGAAACCTCCTCCATTACTTCAAAGAGCTTATAGCATTGTTTCATTGAGAATAAGTAGTGTTATTCTTGGGTTTTAATATATATTATTTTGTCTACAATTTGGCAAACTTGTTGTGTAGACCACCACCCTATTTTCATTCATAAACTACAGTATTTGTTAGATTAAGGTGCCATCAACGTTGTAAAACCTATGTAATTAATTACTTCTAATATTTTTTGTAAATCACCCATAAGGGATGATTCAAGGTTTCACCAGCAATGATATTGTTTTAGCCACATGTTTATATCCAGTCCCCGATGCTAATTCGTCTGTGATGGGGGGTCACAAGGGGGTTTTCCCCCTCTGAGGAGTCCAGGGGGATCATCCCCATAGCTGGGGGTCTAAGGGGGTACACGCCCTGGTAGGAGCTCAGGGGAAGCACCCCCAGAGCCAAATTTTATCATTGTAAATCTGGACTGTTTGCCATTAGGTCACATATCTGAAGGTTGATATTATGTCAGTTTTCTTGCCCTAGAAGGCAACCACCTTTTATAAGGATATTTCTACTACATTTTTATGAGTGTTAAGAGTAACAGGTGCTACTAGATTGAAGACTGAAGAGGAAGTGCATGTATTCTAATATCATATTTGAAGATAATACAATTTGGAGCCTCTTTTCTTAGTAGATTTTTTTCCTGAAAGGGTTTTCTCCATGTTATATGCTGTGTTATGTGTTCAGTTCTTAATTCATGTTATTTCTGTGTAGTGGGTTTTATTTTTGTTGCAATCTCCATTGATTCTACATTATTTAGAGGACATTAATAAGGTTTGAATTAGATTTCTGTTGTGTGGTTTTCACCTTCATTTCAAACTGTATTTTTACTTGCAGACTAGGGATAATGCTCTTAGGTTTTGCTCATTTTGTCACTACTAGTTATTTCCTAGACACACTTAGCAAATAGGAGCACACACTCTTATTTTTATTTTCTATAGTGGCTATCTATGGGGGTCCAAAGACCAAAATAGGAGCTTAATTTGAAGGTAAGTTCCCAAGCAGTTCTAACAATTTTTCTTGGTTTGTATTGTGAAGGTTGAAAAAAAGGATTCAAATGTATGGGATTTTGTCTATTTCTTACTTATTCTCTTTTTGTCATTCATTTCTTCATTATCATTTGATTAAATGCACTATTTGTTTGGAAAATGTGTCTCAACCTTGCAATTATATAAGGCTTACTATTGATAGCATATATATATTTATATATATTTCATAGTTACACTGATAGGTGTAATATACAATAGGAGCATGGGGTGGAGTGGGATGCATGTTAACATTTTTTGTTAACAAAAACTATTAAATGGACAACATACATTAAATTAGTGATATATTGTAAATTTGGACCATTCATTATTAGGTTTTAGATTTGATGGTAGATATTTTGTTGGCTTGTCTTGCCCTAGAAGGTAACCCTATTTTATGAGGGCATTGTATTACAACTACGGTATCATGATGTATTTTGAGAGTCTGATAGCATTCGTGTTGTCTTTGCATCTTTGATAGTGATACTCGTGTGAGAAGATTTCTCTGCAAGTATATTGTAATCTTTGTGATTTCTAAATAATATATTGTGTGGGGTTTTTCTCTCAAAAGGGCTTTCCCCACGTAAATCACTATGTTGTGGTATGGATGATATCTATGTTTATTTCTATTTAGGTTTCTATAACTATTAAATATTTGTAAAGTTTTGCATTATCCTCCTCTCAAGATTAGTGTATGAAGTTTTTCCATTACCTTATCTTCGTTACAAGTGGTATTAGAGCCTAATCACCTTTGGTTTTAGTTGTGGGTTGTTGGGTTTTTTGAACTAATCTAGATTTGAGTGGGAGTTTCTATAAAAGACACTTTGTGATCTTGTTGAAGGAATTTTCACATGGCAAGTTCATCAGGGAGAATAAAGGTGGATAAATTTTCTAGAAATAATTTTGAAATGTGGAAGATGAAGATGGAGGATCTGTTGTTAAATTGAGATATGTGAGATGTTGTTGATGAGAAGGTTTCAAGGCCTGTAGATCCTACTCTAGCTTCTCAATATGATGTTATGGACCATAAAGCCAAGGGTCTAATAATTTTATGTTTGGTAAACTCTATTTTAATCAATGTCCATGAAGAGACCTCTGCACAAAAACTATGGAAGAATCTTGGTGAGATGTATCATGCCAGATCTTCAGTGAACAAAATTTTCTTGAGTAAGAAATTGTATTCCTTGAGAATGGAAGAGGGTGGATGAATTATAGACCACCTAGAAGCACTCAATATGCTAGTGGCTCAATTGGCATTAGTTGGTATCAAAATGGATGAGGAGGAGAAATGTCAGATATTGCTTTGTTCTTTTCTTGATTTGTGGGATTCTCTTGTTATGGCTATTGGGAGTACTTTTGTTATATTGAAGACTGAAGATGTAGTGGGTTCTTTTCTTTCTTAAGAGATGAGAAGGAAGGTATCCATTAGTGCCAAGAAGGACCTAAATGTTCATGGAAGACCTAAGGAAAAAGGAAAGAAGAATGAGAAGCGTGACAAATCCAAGTCCAAGGGGAGATCTAAATCTCTTGGAAAGTCCGAAGTTATTTGTTGGAACTACGGTAAGCCAGGACATATTTGTAACGAATACAAAGAAGAAAATAAGAAGAAAAAGAAGTGATTTGATTTTGATTCTCAGTCTAAGAAGGAAGATGGTGATGCATTCATTGCAGCTTTAGTAACTCGTGAAGGTAACGATGCATGGTTAATTGACTTAGGTGCATCTTTCCATACGACCTTTAATAGAGATTGGTTTTTAGAATATGAAGAATTTAATGGAGGTAAGGTGTACTTGGGTGATGATTCTTATTTAAATATTGTTGGTCATGGTAAAGTTAGAATCAAGTTTCCTAATGGTAGAATAAACTAGATTAATGGTGTGTTGCATACCCTTGGATAAGCAATGAATTTTTTATATGTGAGAAAACTAATAGATGCAAGTGTGCAGGTAGTATTTTCTGATGTAGGATGCAAGATGGTTAGAGGTGCTATGGTAATTGCTAGAGGTTTCAGAAATGGTACATTATATTATTGAATGCACAAGACAATTGAGAGGGGGGATGAATCAGTTGTAACTGAAAACTTTGGAACCCTCACACACATTTAGATCCACATTAATTCAATTAATCCCTTAAACTATTACGATGATTAAGAATGAAAGCAAATAATAGAAATTGAACAAAATCAACATCAAACAAAAGAGAACATTGGATTTACATGGAAGACCCAACAAGGGAAAAACCATAGTGAGGATTAGCTCACAATAGGAACTAATAAGAACACCAAAATACAATAGGCTCACTACCAAAAGGCTCACTACCAAAGAGATCACTGCCCAAAGGAAAGAAAGGCTCACTACCAGAATAGAAAAGAAGATAGAGAAAATTGTTACATGGACAAAACTATCTCAATGCAATAGAGAAGTCCACCATGATGCCATCATCACCTTTGCAATTTCACTAAGAAATTGTAGACACCTTCTGCTCACTACATCTAGTAATCTAATACATGAAAGATTGCACTACACTACACACTTTACTACACTATCATTCACATGTCATACATCACACTCACACACATTCATGATCCCTTGACACTTATTTATACCATCTCCAACCTGGAAAACATTCTCCAAGGTCAGAAATACACCTTCACCATGTAATTCAAATTAGACTGGAACCAAAACATTCCCGTAGTGGAAAGTGTTGGCAAGAGACACCATATGGATTCATGATTGTTGTCATTGATGGCAACAAAGTTCATCCCACACATCTGTAGGACATGGTGTGTCTCTACCAGAAGTCAGAATGAAGATTGTTGTGGTCCGATAAACAAGAACAGAGCATGTGGCAAGGTTTGACAGACAGGTCCAGATCTCTCAGAGGAAGTATCTTGGTGAAGTGTAGATTTGGGGAAGTCAAGAGGACTACCTTGAGTGGTATATTCCAAGGATTTAGGCTCCAGTGATAGATGTGGAAAAAGATATGAATAGTTGAGTACTGGATTCCTGAGTGACAATGTGGACAGAGGAAGAACTAACTAACAGAACATCAGACTACTTTCTGGATGTGTTACTGATGGTGGTAAAGGTTATGAAGGCATGAATCATGTTTGGCTGACATGATAAATGATTTCTACTAGCATATACTTGATTTGCATTACTTGATGTGCAAGGATTTAGCTGACAGATCAGAATTAGTGAAAAGATTGACTATTCCAGGTGCCGACTAGAAAGGTGATGAAATTACTTGTGTGGATATATATACATGATGGATTTAGTTGTGAGAGTTGTTGTTGTTGTTAGTGATGTGCAAATAAAAGTAGAAGAGTAGAGCAGAAGCAGTAAGGAAGGTCCGGTATGTGAAAGGAAAGAAGCAAAAGAGAAGAGGAAAGATGAAGTGTAGTAGATCAGTGTATTGAGCTTAACCAGAACTGAACTCCAACATTTGTAGATGCTCCCAATCAGTTCAAGTATTGTATAACATTCTTTTTGTAGACAATGAGTCTCTTGTAGGTAGTGTGCCTCTTGTGAGCAATGTGCTCGGGCAGTGAGCCCTAATTGGCAAGTGCCATTTTGTTTTTCTATTCTTCTAACAAAGAATACAATCTTGGGTTAATCACCCCATGGTTTTCTCCCTTAACAGGGTTTCCATGTCAAAAATATTGTGTCATGTGTATTTCCATTTCATGGTTGTGTTTGCTTGTTTGAATTAATGCTGCATTGATTAATAAGAAAGTTTAGAAAGAAGAATTAATTAGGATAACTTATTCACCCCCCCTCTCAGTTATCAACAATTGGTATCAGAGCTAAGTTCCTCCTAATAGAGTCTAATAGCTCGAGGAAGATCTGGGAATCCAAATGGATGCAGATGGTTTAAGGGAGCAACTCAAGACTACCCTTGAAGATCTTGAATAGTCAAACTCTGAAGTTAATGAATTAAAGGAAAGACTCAAATAGGCTGATGATTTCATGAGAGAACTAAAAGACAAATTAAGTCTCTCTATGAAAAAGAGAAAGGAACTGCTTCAACAATTGGCAAGACAAAGTGAAACAAATAATACAAATGAAGAGCTAACTGAGAAAACCAAGTTATGTGAAAAGTTATCAAAAGAAGTCATTATGGTAAGACATGAAATGGAATCAGGAGTTATAAAGTTTACCCAAGAGATTGAAGAGAAAAGAAAAACTGAAGATAATCTAAGACAATCTCTCAAGGAGAAATCAGAAGATTGCCACCAGATGGATAGAATTATCAGACATCTTGAATCTGATCTTGAAGATGCTAAAGATAATGAAGAAAAACTTGAGGATCAAATTGTCTCTCTCAAAAGGGATCTTCAAACAACAAATGAATATAAAGAGAAATTCAAGATAAGTTCTTCTCAACTTGAAGTTCTTCTTAGAAGTCAAAAGAAGGTAGATGACAAGTGTGGCTTGGGATATGAGAAAGGAGAAAGCTCTGGATCTAGTCAGAAGAATTTTGGACCAAAAAATCCAAGGAACAGGCCTAGAAGACCTCCGGTAAGACATCCCAATGCTCAAAGATATCCATCCTTCAATGGATACTGCCACAGCTGTAATCACTTTGGTCACAAAGCTAATCAATGTAGAAAGAGAATGAATCAGACTAATTCATCCTTCTCTGGATAGTGTTTTAACTGCAAAAGGTATGGTCACAAGTCTCATGAATGCAGAAATATGCAAATGAACAAATCATTCAATGGTAGATACTTTGCATGCAATAGAGTAGGTCATATGGCTAATCAATGTAGATCAAGAGGATATCAGTCAAATATGCAAAGAAATGTTGTTTGCCAAATCTGCAATAGGTCCGGTCATAGTGCAAAATTCTGTAGAAGCAAGAATTAGGACCAAAGAGGTCTAGTATATCATAATCAGAATCAAGATAAGGGTAAACAAAAGGTGAATATGGATGAATTTAAAAGTGAGATGAGTAAGATTTGGGTGAAGAAAAGTACTAAGAATGTAGAGGTTGGATCCGTACTAGACTCTGGTGTTGATATTCCTTCCAAAAATTAAAAAGTGAGCTCTAGCTCAGGAGGAGACACAAAGAAAACCTTGTTCCCCTAGCCAGTCAAGTGGTGCTGGAACTGGCACAAGAAGAGTTACGGATTGAAGGGTTCATAAGGGAAACATCCAAACAAACTATGGTTAAGATTTGGAAGATTCGCATGATGTTTAAAGATCAGGACAGATCTGGTTCTTCAAGCCATTCGAATAAGGCAAACCGGAATAATGTAGGTCGAGCATTTATTGCAATCTAATATTAGGGTTTGCGAAGCAATATAAGGGTTTTCTCATTAATCATTTGTTCATTCTGCACTCAAGAAGAAATGAAAAGTGGAGCTCTGCAACGAAATTCCTCAAGTTCATCGAAGATCATTTGCAAAAGTCATTACATCCAAAAATCAATCCAACCAACTCCGTGAAACCAAAAGGCGCAAAAGGTATTTTCCATTTTCAAATATCTCACTGCAAATCTCTTGATGATGGCTACTCTGAATATAGTAAAGATTTCTGATAGACCTTGCCCTACATTTAAGAAACATCCATAGAAATCCTTGGAGGTAGATCCCCTAGGTGCATTTTCTAGTGTTCTGCATGGTGTTTTGCACACCGAAGATATTAGGGTTTATATACATGTAAATGTTGAAGAATTTGGGGAATTCAATCTAAGAGATATCTATCACAAACAACTGTTAGATGATTCATTTGAGCTAAAACCCCAATACAAGGGCCTCTAGAACAAGCACTTTGCACAATACATACATTTCCCCTATTTTACGGAGGATGAATGGGTCAGGTACATTTTGAGCAGAATACATGACAACTTCATGTGGTTAAATGGACCTTTCAAAATCACAAAAGATGCCATCAGGGCAGTTACCAGATTACACTCATCCTGTGGGATTCCTATTCTCAAATCTGTGAAGAATCAAACTATGAGTGAGGCTACTAGATCCAAGTTTGACAAAAGAGCAATGACAATAGACGACATCTCTGATCTGGATGTCAAGTTTGCCTCTATGATCATTAGATATAAAATATATCATTCTAGCAGGGAAAACTCTATACCTAGAACTACCATATACATCGCCTATGAAATGCTAAGAAAAGATGTAGACTATGATCTTTGTCAGCTTCTCTTGAACCAACTCTTGGAGAATCTACAGAAAATAAAGAAAGATAAAAAGAATTCATTCAAGTATGGTGGATTAATAATGTGCTTGTTTTTCTACTTTATGAATGAGCTTCCCGGATCTAGTGGCTGGGTGTGGGAGAGTGATAGGCCAGTAGCTATCCAAATCAGAGATTATTTGCATGGACTTGGTGATAAAAAAGCACAAAATATAGCTCTGTGGGGATACTTCAAGAACTTTCAGAACATGATGCAAGCAAGAGAAAGGATTCCCTAGTCTCTTGTTGAGAAATACAAAGACACAGTCTATTTTATGGTAGAGACTGATCAGTGCCTAATGGAGGCAATAGAACCAAGGATAGTCTGGATCATGCCCATGGGGTATGAAGTTGATGAATAGATTGTGGAGCTGCATGTTCAACACATGCTAAGTTAGCCAAAGGATCCAAAGGCAGAAAGGTTTGGAACCTTTGAGGAGCTGAGTGTAAAGATTCATGTTGAACTCAGAGAACTAGAGATGAAAAGGAAGGTGAGAAAAGAAGTAGAACATATTGCCCAAGGCCTTGGCATCTCAAAGGAGGCAATTGATGCCCACAGGGAAAAGAGACAAAAGACTGAGGCAGAGAAGAAAGAGGCAGAAAAGGGAAGCAAGACAAGTGCTCTAGTAGAAACCTCAACCCAGACCAAATCATCAAAGAGATCTGCACCTGTCATAGCCAAAAGCTCAAAACTGGAAGTTTAGACATTCGGTAAAGGAGAGAAAAGGTCTAAAACAAAAGCCACAAGGGCTTATGCAAGTCAAAGAGATGAAGAGGAAACCGAATAAGATGAGGGGGTAAAGGAAATAAAGAAGCAGAAGAAGAAAGAATCCGGTAAACCATCCATAGGACAAGACAAGGAAGAGAAGGAAGAGGAATTTGTTGAAAAACCCACTCTCTCCTTAGATGATGTAGTGAAAGCAGTCACAGTGGATGGGAACTTGCAACCCTTAACAAAATTCTATGATGAATATAATGAAGCAGATAAAAAGATTCTAGAGGAAGCCACGGTTAAGTTTTTGAACATTTACAATAAAGCTTTTATTGAAATTATCTCTCTAATTCCTAAGAGCCTAGAAAAGGAGTTGGAAATGAGAAAGACCAATGCCATGGCAAAAGACCTTGAGATCCAGGAACAAATAGCTATTCAGCTATATCCTTCAATCAATCCCAAGACAATGAATATGATATTCGAGGATTGCAAGGATGAGTTCAGGAGCAAAGCAAGGATGAATTAGCTCATGCTTGGTGAGACTGACAAGGTAGCCAAGGACTCTGAAGAGATTCTTTGGAAAACCTTCAAAAGATTTAATCTTCCTATTATTGAGGACTTGGGTACTGATCCCTCAACCACAAGTGTTGCAAAAGAAACAATTGAGAAAATGATAGAAGAGGTGGGCCTTGAACAGACTAACATTTCTCCTCTGGTTTCCCCTATAGTCTCCGGATCTAAAGGAGAAGAAAAATTACAGGAGAAAGAAGCAGAGGTGAAGGAAAAAGAAGATGACAGTGCTAATGTCGCAGAAGGAGAGAAGACTTCAACAGAGAAGACCACAACTGCTAGTGGTGAGAATGCAGAAGGAGAGAAAACTCCAAAGGACAGCTCCAAGATTGTAGAAGAGAAGAAACATCTGTCTCTGGCAAGAGACACTACACAAACTGTCCAAGAATTTCTGAACAAAGAAATAATGGAGATTGATGAACCGAAGCTTCTACAAGGTCCATTTAATTTTGATTCTCTTTCTCCGGTACAGACAATGAAGATAGATTCATTTGCTAATGCTAAGGCTAAAGAAAAACTCCTAAAGTCTCATATGGAAGACTGTGAGTTGATAGAAGCTGCTTCTGGAGTGCTAGAAAAGATTATGCCATCGTTTCAAAAAGATCCCACAGCCTCCTCATCCGGTAATCTCAAAACTCTAGTCAGTAGTATTAATACACATTTTGATTCTCTAGAGAAGTCAGCTGAAGAAAAGGTCTGGAAGGAGTTTTTGGATAAAAGGTTCTCCAAGGTACAGGGTTTGATCATTAATGATAGGAGAAACATGAATATTGGGATAAAGAGCTTAGAAAATGCTCTTAAGGATGGCGGTGAAGTATACAAATTTTGTATTTCCTGGTCCAAAACAACAGTAGAAATTGAGAAGAAAATAAAAGAGCAAGAGGACAAACTACTAAGCTTGTCTCAAAGTTTTGATCCTCTTTCATCCTCCATTATAAATCAAGAGTGTCAAACTATTGCAATCACAAATGCAATAAAGAATTTTGAGAAGGAAAGGAAGAACATAATTAACCGAATGGGTGAACTTAGAAGGATTATTATCCCTAAGTTAGAGGCCATGCATGAGGCCATAAATGATGCTCAAATTACAGCCCAGACCAATGATCTGACAGATCTTAAGAAGGCAGAAGCATTTGCATTCCTGTTGAGTGGTCACATCTCAATTTTGGACAAGATGAAGTAGAGTTGGGCAACAAAAGTTGTACAGTTGAAGAATACGTTTTCAGACATACTTAAGTATATGTAAGTACAACTTGTATATATATACTTATGTAGCTAAGTATAGTTAAATTTTTGAAAATTTTGGTATGCAGACCCTACCCTTTACCATTGATGTCAAAAGGGCAGTGAGGAGCAGTGAAAAATGAGGAATCCAACAAAGGGGGAGCTCCGAAAAATGTATATAAAGATAGAGCATCAGCCAAGGGGGTGCATAGTGTAAACACTTAGTCATTTTTCACTAAGTGTTGCCATCAATGCCAAAGGGGGAGATTGTTGGCAAGAGACACTATATGGATTCATGATTGTTGTCATTGATGGCAGCAAAGTTCATCCCACACATCCGTAGGACATGGTATGTCTCTCCTAGAAGTCAGAATGAAAATTGTTGTGGTCCGGTAAACAAGAACAGAGCATGTGGCAAGGTCCGACAGATAGGTCTAGATCTCTCAGAGGAAGTATCTTGGTGAAGTACAGATTTGGGGAAGTCAAGAGGACTACTTTGAGTGGTATATTCCAAGGATTTAGCCTCCGGTGATAGATGTGGAAAAAGATATGAATAGTTGAGTACCGGACTCCTGAGTGACAGTGTGAACAGAGGAAGAACTGACTGACAGAACATCAAACTACTTTTTGGATGTGTTAATGATGGTGGTAAAGATTATGAAGGCATGAATCATGTTTGGCCAACATGATAAATGATTTCTACAAGCATATACTTGATCCGCATTACTTGATGTGTAAGGATTCAGCCAACAGATCAGAATTAGTGAAAAGATTGACTATTTCAGGTGCCGACTAGAAAGGTGATGAAATTACTTGTGCGGATATATATACATGATGGATTTAGTTGTGAGAGTTGTTGTTGTTGTTAGTGATGTGTGAATAAAAGTAGAAGAGCAGAGCAGAAGTAGCAAGGAAGGTCTGGTATGTGAAAGGAAAGCAGCAAAAGAGAAGAGGAAAGATGAAGTGCAGTAGATCAGTATACTGAGCTTAACCGGAACTGAACTCCAACATTTGTAGATGCTCCCAATCAGTTCAAGTATTGTATAACATTCTTTTTGTAGATAGTGAGTCTCTTCTAGGCAGTGTGCCTCTTGTGAGTAGTGTGCTCAGGTAGTGAGCCCTAATTGGCAAGTGCCATTTTATTTTTCTAGTCTTCTAACAGAGAATACAATCTTGGGTTAATCACCCCGTGGTTTTCTCCCTTAATAGGGTTTCCACATAAAAAATATTGTGTCATGTGTATTTCCATTTCATGGTTGTGTTTGCTTGTTTGAATTAATGCTACATTGATTAATAAGAAAGTTCAGAAAGAAGAATTAATTAGGATAACTGATTCACCCCCCCTCTCAGTTATCAATAGAAAGGAATGAAGGAAGACCACAACACATCTTAGCTTGGACCTAAATCCACCCATTCATGCTACATTACGCTTCCACAAACATCGAAGCAACTCCATAATTAGTGTAAACATGCAAGGTCAATCAAACTAGTGTTAACACCATAAACAATTATGTACATGCTTCCTCAAACCCAAAGATGAATCATGGACCAAACACCATGCTTGAGAAAAATCTAGAATATCCCCAAAACATCCTAAAATCCAACAATTTCCTCTACAACAAATTTCACTTACCAAACAAACTTATCCTTTTTATCTAGTATGCTCAAATATCTCTGTTAAGCATTGTAACTCAAGAAACTAGCTTCAAGAGAATCAAACCATGAACAACTTCAATTGAAGGTAGATATGAACTCTATAAACATACTTCTAGAACTACAAGACCTGAAACCATTCTACAGAGAAATGTAGAGCAAAAAATTTTCTCTCAAACATCTCTGCAATACATATTTCACACACTGGTGAACAAATATTCCTCTACACATCGATCCAACATGCTAAATTCTGAATGTAGTACCTCTAAACACCTCTACTAAACATATCCAAATTGCATAAATAGATCTTTAGTATAAAAGAAATATAGAGCAAAACCAGAACCCTACTCTACAACACAGAACATCTTTACAACACATTATTTCCTATATTATTCAAATTTTCTCGAAAGCACTTGGAAACCCAACACCAAAATCATATCAGCACCATCTTTAGCACTTCCTCATCATCATAGACAGCATCCACTCAACACCAATTGCTCATACTCTTGCAATATACTCTTGCTCATATAGTTGACATCAATGACAACACAAGCTTGTTGACATCAATGACAACACTAACTACACATACTTGCAACATTTATAAGTTCAATGCAGGCACTATTGAGTGCAATAGTACTTCTGTGAAAAGCAAGTTTGTGGAAGAGATGAGGATTTCATCTTCAGTAGATGGTCATGGCTTTTGGGTACCCAAGGTTGCTCTTTCTTCTAAATCAAAGTTACCTGTAGAGAAAACTATGTTATGGCACTAGAGACTTGGCCACATTGGAGAAAAGGGTCTAAGGACCTTGAAAAATAAAACCTTTTTGAAGGGTTGTCTAATTGTAATCTTGAGTTTGATTTCTATGAGCATTGCATTTATGGAAAACAAAACCACATTTAGTTTTACTCAAGTTCTCATAAATCTTGTGGTGTATTGGATCTTATTCATTCTGATGTTAGTTTGGTCTTGTAGATGTTCCTTCAATTGGAAATTCCACATATTATGTTTTATTTATTGATGACTATAGTAGAAGGACATGGTATAATTTCTAAAGAATAAATCTAAAGTTTTCAGTCAATTTAAAGAATTTAAAGCAATGGTTGAGTTGTAGATTGGAAAGAAAATAAAATGTTTGAGGACTAATAATGGCAGTGATTTTTTCTCTAATGATTTTGATAGATTTTGTAAAGATTGTGATATTCATAAACAAAAGACAACTCTATATTCTCCATAATAGAATGGAGTTGCAGAAAAAAGAAACAAGACATTGATGGAGAAGGCTAGGAGTATGTTGAGTGGTGCTGGTCTAGAGCAAAGGTTTTAGGTTGAAGCTGTTGCCACTACTTGTTACCTGATTAAAAGGTCTCCAACATTAGCTCTTGTTGATAAGATGCCTATAGAGGCATGGTCATGTCACAAACCTTCATTAAGACATCTTAGATTTTTTGGTTGTGAGGCATATGTACATGTGCCAAAGGAGAAGTAAACAAAGCTGGAGAACAAGGCTATGAAATGTGTCTTCATTGGATATAGTTATGGTGTGAAAGGATACAAGATTTGGGATCTTATTGCACAGAAGGTAGTATATAGTAGAAGTGTTATTTTTAGAGAAACTAAGCCTTCTTCTATTACATTGCAGATAGAACAAAGTAAATAGGAAGATGTAATTCAATTTCCTTCTACACCTGAGAAAGTTGAATCGAGGCCCATGGATAGACGAGAAATTGAGGAGAGCTCATCTAGCACTGAATCTTCAGAAGAGGAGGAAGAACCTCCAACTTAACTTGTTCATAGGTCTACAAGGCATAGACAACCACCTGAAATGTATTCACCTGATGATGGGAGATGTATTTTTGCTTTGAATACTAACATGGATGAACCTAGATCTATAGAAGAGACATTAGGTATGAATGATGTAGAATCTTGGAAGATTTCTATGGATGAAGAAATGACATCTTTGAAAAAGAATGATACATGGGATCTTGTACCATTGCCTGAAGGCTAAAAACATGTTGGTTGCAAATGGTTGTTCAAGAAAAAGATTGGTCAGATGGAGGTATTGAGAAGTACAAAGCAAGGTTGGTTGTGAAAGGTTACTCTCAATTTGAGGGTGTTGATTATGGTGAGATATTTTCTCCTATTGAAAAAATGGCATCCATTAGATTTTTGCTTTCTATTGTTGTTTCTTATGATTTAGAGGTTAAGCAAATGGATGTGAAAACTTCTTTCCAGCATGGTAACTTAGAGGAGAATATTTATATGACACAGCCTGAGCACTACATGGTGAAAGGTAAAGGTAATTTGGTTTGCAAATTGAAGAAATATTTGTATGACCTAAAATAGTCCTAGGATGTGGTACCAAAAATTTGATACATATGTGTTGAGTTTGGGATTTGAGCATTCTAAATCAAATAATTGTGTTTATTATAAAATTGATGGTGATCGTTTCCTATTTATTGTATTATATGTTGATGATATGTTATTTATTAGTAAAGGGAAAGGTATGATTTTAGAACTAAAATCTCAACTTGCTGCTAAATTTGAAATGAAAGACCTTGGTGCAATTAGACACATTGTTGGGATGGAAATTAGAAGAGATAGAGTGAACAGAAAGCTATGGCTTGGCCAAAGTAAGCATGTCAACTCAATTTTACATAGGTTTAACATGTTGCAAGTATGGGCCTAACTGGTGTTGTCATTGATGTCAACATACTCCTATTGCATTGATGTGAAGGATTCGATAACTTGTGTGCTAAGGATATTGAGAAAATTAGCCCTATCAGAAGTAGAGAAGAATAGTGAAGACAATGAAGTTCTATGAAGTAAAAATCCCATCCATATGAAGATCAGAGTATGCACATCAAAGGGTTTGTAGATATGTGTCTAAAGATGCTCCAATCAAGATTTTAGAGGTCCGCATGAAGATTTGGAGAAGTTATGGCCATGTGACCAAAACTGGTTCTAGCAACTATTAAGAGGTGACAGAGTGACACAAATAGGTCTGATCAGATCTAGAAATGCAATATCATATTCTGTAGATCTGGTGGCATGTTTGGGAGGTTAATGTGCATTGACAACTTGATTAGTTCATGGTTTGGAGGTCCGCAAGCAATCCTTCTAATGTGACAGTGATGGCCACCTATGTTCTTGAGGTTCCAGGTGAAGATGCGATTGATTATAGTAAGTAGATGTGGTGTGGATGTTCTTGGTAATTCAAGCAAGCTTGTGGTGGTCTCTTGATTGTGTCCAGTTTGTGTTGGTGGTCTGCATTGAAGATTGAGCTTGTGATTGAAGATTTACCTTCAGGTGTTAGTGTTCTTCCCAGTTCTGGCCGACCAGATGATTTTTGCATGTTGCAGATGATCTTGAAGATGCTTTTCAAAGTATGGCATGTTCCTCAAAGATTATTGAAGTCCCAGCTACGTGTGGCCAACAGTGTGGTGATGTGCATGAAGTTTTTGTATTAAATCAAGTTGTATTTTTGTAATTACTCTGTAATAAAATAAGTGTATGTTGTGCCAACTTTTATGACAATTCCAAATTCGATGTCATGTATAAATAAAGAGTTACAAAGTTGTTCAAATGTATCCTTGTGGTCATGATGAGAAAGTGTTAGTGAAGAGGAGCAAAAAGCAGAGCAAAGGTGTTAAGCTTAAATGGAACTGACTCAAGCATAGTGAAGATGCTACTCTCTAGTTCAAGTATGTAATACTTATATTCTTCTCAAGATAGTGTGTTTCCTATAGGCAGTGGGCCTCTTGTGAGTAGTGTGCTCGGGCAGTGAGCCCTAATTAGCAAGTGCCATTTTATTCTTCTTATTCTTTTAATAGAGAATACAATCTTGGGTTAGTCACCCTGTAGTTTTTCCCTTAACCGGGTTTTCCAAATTAAAATCTTGGTGTTGTATGTGTTGAATTTGTTTATGATCTTGAATTATTGTGTTATGCTTTCATGATTAAATCATTGATATGCTGTTGAAATATAAGAAGGTTTTAAGTGAACAAGGAACATAATTTTGGTGAAAACTAATTCACCCCCCTCTTAGTTGTCTATCCTAAATCCAACATTTGGTATCAAAGCTAATTTCCTCTAGAAGAAGCTTAACTGCTTGAGGAGATCCAAGATGTCAACTTACAAGAAGGACAATCCAAGGTTTGATGGAACAAACTACACTGTTTGGAAGAGCTGCATGGAATGTCACTTATAATGCATGGGAGATTAGTATTGGAGTATAACTACAACTAAATATGTTCCCCCAAAGAATGGCCTAACAACTATAGATGAAGTCAGAGATGCTAAGAATAATCTTTGAACTAAAGAAGCCCTACTGAGTGCCTTGACTGATTCAGAGCTAACAAATATTATGGGATTGAAGATTGCTTATGAAATCTGGATTAAGCTAGAAACTCTCTATGAAGGAGACAGATATGTTAAGTGTGCTAAGCTGTAAAGTCTGAAAGGAAAGTTTGAAAATCTAAAGATGAGTGAAGATAAGAATATCACTTCATTTATGCCAAAAGTAAATGAGCTTGTATGTGGCATTAGATGTGCTGGTGGAGCATTGCATGAAGATGAGATTGTTGCCAAAGTTCTCAGATCCTTACCTCCTGCTTACAAACACAAAGTTGCTGCTATTGAGGAAATTAGATCTTTAACAACTATTACAAGGGATCAATTGGTCGGTAAGATATCTGCATTTGAGTTGGCTGAGTTTGGTAATGCACTTCCCAAGATTGAATCTGCATTCAAAGCTAGTGTCTCTACAAAAGGCAAACAAAGATATGATCTAGGAGAAAGTTCCTCAAAGAAATCAACATGGTATGATAAAGTAAGAAAAGATTTGGAAGAAGATGAGTCATAAGCTTGTTGGTAAATAGATTTGCACTATAACATATGGCTAATTATATTGACTCTTTGCCCAGAAAAACACATAGTGAAAATAAGTACCAACAGTTGGTAAAGTTGTAGTTTTTCTATCAACTTACCTATGCGTGTAGAGGGGCAACTCCCTTGTTTGATAAATTATAGGTTTTTGAGAATGAAATACAATTAAAGAAAGGTTTGGAAGATGAAGACAATGGGCTTACGAACATTGACTCATCCCACATGCATAAAGTTCAACAATCCCACCAAAACAATATAAGAATACGTCTTAAACTATTACAATGAGTGTAGTATTAGAAAGAAGAAATGATTCAGGAGATATTCATCATACGTTGAAACATTATCTAATAACCAATTCCTCCAAGACTAGTTGTTATTCCACATTGCAGATGCAAAATTATGTAAAGAAAACCATCATCCATCAACATAAGAGGAATGAATGATGTTAAGAAGATATTTGAGATCACACAATCCAAAATGCCTCTTATTTCTCCACACTGAGTTGTACAACTCTATTCCTTATAACATCCTTATAAATGTGAAAGCCCAAAAAGTCCCTATTACAAACACCAAGCCTTGTATATATAGACTTGTCTTAGTAACCAACTTTATAACTACCTTATAACTATTTCCTGTAACTACCCAAAATATGTTATGAAAATAAAAGTGCACTTTAAGTAACCTTTATATAATGTTTCAAAGTCCCTGAAAGAATAAAATGCACTTTTTACCTTAATTACAAAAGAGTGACATAAAGTCACTTTCATAGAAAGAGAACTAAAACCTTCAAAACTTTGAAAAGTAGACCAATAAGATGGATCTCATGAGAGACTATCAAGTTTTGTCCTTGCCATGTTTGACACCATCTGAAGATGTTTCTGCTGCTCCAAATTGTTGTGAAGGGAGGGTAGACTTTGTTTTGTATACTCTAAACATCCTCACTGCTGTGGCTATCAGCTTATTTTTGGAAACAATTACTCTTGTCATGCAAAGCTTCCATTTTTATTGATCTTTATGGACATCATTCAAATTATGTCGATAAATTGATATGTGATCAATACCTGAATTGATAGCCATGAAGATGAGGTTCAATTTATCCATAAGTCCTTCATTGAAAACCTATTTGGTGAACAACTCTGTGTTAATCATGTCTTCAAAACTTCTTTTGATAGTTTGGGCTTCTAAAGCTGAAAATTTATCTATCTCAATTATATCAGGATTGATTGCCAATAAATCAACCTGAATATTCTTCTTCACTTGCTCACAAACTTCCAAGAGCTTTTCTTGGGCTGCCAACACTTGTCTTATATTAGACAGTTTCCATTCAACTGAACATAGCTAAGAACTAGATTGGTTTTCTTCAATGTTTTGAAAGACTTTTTCAGCAAGTAATATCTCATTATCAGTTTTGATCATTTCACTGAGGTCTTTGGATATTCCCTGCCATAACAATTCTTCTTTTTGGATACCTCTCATTTCAATCTCAATCTCTTCCCTCTTTGTTTCTGCTTCATCAAATAGATTTCTTGCCTGCTCAAAGAAATTGAAATCTTTTGATTTCATATGTTCAACCCACTTTTCAGTCACCTTTCCATACAACTGATATTTGCTGACACTCTCAATAATTTCCTTTTCAACATTACTTTCAAGAGAGAAATTAGTGGAGGAAGAAGAAGCCTCAAGAGGCAAAGATGATGTATCTATGATGGCTTTGAGATAGGATGTCAAAACTTGCACCTGTTGCTTTAGTTGCTCTTTCGTGTGTCTTTCCTTCTCTGTTCTTTTTATTAACTGGGCAGCCGATACTTGAAAGTTTGCATGTCACCCTCATATGTAGATGGACCAAGATCTGTCTTAGTGACGTTAAAATCACTTTCCGTGGCCTCATTCAAATTCTTTTCTGAAACAGGTTGTGCAACCTCAACACAAAGATTGCCTGATGAAGAATCCACTACCATCCTTGATGTGACCTTTATCTTTTTAGATTTGGGAGACCTTTGCAGAAAATTAGAGACTGTATCAAAATCCAGCATGATTAATTGAGCAGTGTTTCTTTTTCTTGACAAACTTTGTTGCAACCAGGAAGAAGAAGGATTATGTGAGGATTTTGGAATATTTGTGGAAAGAGGTACTATGTTTGAGGGAAGCATATGCTCACTGAATATATTCATAGGTGGCGGGAGTGAAAATTGTAATGCATGAGGTGAACAAGGTGTTTCATGAGAAGGAGAAGCAACAAGGGGTAAAGGAGAGACATTCAAATGCTCAACATTTTGATGGGTTGCTTCAGGACTTGTAGACTTGTTTACTTCAACTATTTCCTATATGAGAGGCAATGCATTATCCTTCATTTTTATTTTCCCTCTTTTCTATTTTTCATCATTTTCATAGATGCTCTTAGTACCCTTTCTTCTTGATGGATCTTCTCCGTCATCTCCTCCTTGAGTACTCTTATGGGAACCACTTCTTAAAGATGGAGAATGAGAACGAAAAGAGGAAGAAGAAGAATTCGAATGCTTATCTTTTCTACTAGATGATAAAGCATTATTACTTGTTGGTTTAGTATCTGTTGCCTCAGTAGCCTTTTTCTTTACCCAAGCTTTGGTCTTTCGAATGATATGTGTAGTTATTGTAGCTAAATCTTTGATCTCCTCATTAGCCCAATTGATAGGTGGTAAAGATTGTGTTTCAATTTTATCAAAATACACAGGATCAATTAATTCTGAGCCATCTTCATCAATTCCATCTATATTGCAATCTAGTTTGAATTCTTTGATCTGTGGAATGGTCATCCTCATCCAGTCCCATTTACATACCTCATAATCATTTTCACAATCTTCCCAAAAGTCTTCAAGTTCTGGAAAGTGACAGTATCACCAAGCCATAGATTGTCTCTGACATATCCTTTACTATCAAAAGGGAATCTCATAGTATAGACATACAAGCTGATTTTTATTAGAGATCTCTCTATGTTTTGAGCATCTGTGGAAGATTTGCAGCTGTAATGGCTAAGACCAATGGGAAATGGAACTCTAGGTTTCCTCTTGTCTTTGCATTTCTTGTTAAGTGAACTAATTTGCCTGCATAGTTCTATCAATATCATCTTGTCATCTACATATCTAGGTAACTTATATGGATATCCATCAAACCCACCAACTCTCAAATAGGTAAATCTAGGATACTGGATGAAGTAACTCCCATATATTTTGATTAAACTGGCAGCTTTTGGTGATATCAGGAGTGCAGTGTTACCTTGAAGTTCTCTTACTGTTAACATTGTGAAAGCATCGTTTACTCTGCAGTAGTGCTTGTAACTTTGTTCCAGTTACAACTGAGGATAATGATCATAGATCTATGTCATGTTATCATAAGTTCCTTTAGTAGCAAGACCCGGCCATGATTTCATGCATGCAATTGCATAAATTAAGTAAGAGGACATATAGAAATGTTCATTCAACTCAAAATTGTTCAACTAATAATGCAAATTGTCACTAATAATGATGCCCCAATCAATAAACTAATTTCCTGCACAAATAACATTTACAAAGAGAAACATCCACAGTTCAAAATTTGCTGCTTTTTCATCTCCCATCACTCTATGAAGTAGAACAATCATATTTGAAATATCCTCTATGAAACATGATCTGTGAAGAACTTTAGGCAACTGTGATTTTCCTCCTTTCGGTGTATGTAACCAATGTTTTGCAATGGTGTTGAGACACTGATGTTGTCTTTCATTGAAATATTGATGAGCAAGCTTCTTGTCTATGTTCACAAACTGATCCCTGATAGGTAACCTGACAGCTATACCAATTGAAACACTATCTAACCTGACAATAAGTTTGTCATCAATGGTTCTAATCTCTTTGGTTTCCAGTTTGTAATGCTTCATACATTCTAGAACCAAGCCTGTGCATTGGACTACCATAGGAAAACGAGCTGCTTGGGCCAATCCACTGTCAAACAACTTCTGAGTCATCAGTGATTTCTTCTCTTGTTTCATTATCTCCCAGAAATTTGTCAAGTTGATATGCCCCAGAGAGGTATCTGATATTTCTGGAAGAGTGGATTCAAGGACTGAGAGAAACTCAAACCCCTGGTATCTGAATTTCATGATGAAATGTTTGCAATAAGATGTGAAAACTTTATGTGTTTATTCTCTCTCAAAGTTTTACTGGACTGTTTTAGGAGGTTTTTGTTTTGACAGTTTGCAAATTGTTGCAATGAATTTCAAATTTGGAAAAACACATCATTCAACTAGAAGACAGAAAAGTGTTCATACCTGGACATCTTCATTGAATAGACATGACTGCACTGCAAGAGAACTGCATTTGTCGGTGTCCATACTTCTATATTTCTTCACAGACCTACACCTTTGTATGACAAATAAATCAATCTGTGGAATAATTCACATGTGTTGGCTTGTAATTTCACATCTTCCACCCACATCAGCTGGGACTTGTACTCATAGAGATTTAATAAGCAAACAATGAGCATAACATGCAAACAATTTTCTGATCAAACAATTCCTTCGCAGAGATAAGGTTTTGTTAATTGAAACTTGGAGGCATTCTTTCGAGCATTTCACATCAACTATGTATCTGGTTTCTGACAATAGCATTTTATTTCAATCAATGTTTAATGAATATCCCCGTGCCAAACAAGTTTGATGTCTAACAGCTATGTTTTCATGTTCTCTAACTGACTGTTGAACATGTGTTGTGGTTATTATTTCTCAATAACTACAAATTTTGCTTCTGTCAGTGATTTGAAATCATGTTCTACAAGATGTGTTTCACTCGAGCTTCAGATAATCATGTTATCTACATGATAACCTTCAGATTTCTTATATTTTAGAAAACTGGCAGTAGAACGATGGCAATGAGTACGTTTGCACCTGACTTTTAGCCTTTGAAAACCCTTGGTTTTGCAAGACTTCAGGGTGGCGAGCATAGAGACTTCCCTTTAGACTTCAAGAATACTCATCTGAACCATGCCAATATGCGATACTATGTGTGATTCAAGGTAACTGCTGTATGGTTGAGGCCAGTCGACTTTCAAATCCATAGTTCTTTAGAAGCAGATCGCGGCATAATGATATTCTACAAGTATCACTTCCTGTGTGCCATTTCATAGTGGATGAGCCATGCATATATAGTGTCGCCACCAACTGCTCCGTCGTATAAAGCTCTTAGTGATTGGCTTGTGACAAAGTTTCATACTCAGCAAGCATTATTCAAAGGACTACAAACTTTTTAGTTACCAACAACAACCCTTCTTTGCATGTGCAGATCTGTTGATAACTATGAGTGTTGATTTCTTTAAGCCTATGTTTGAGGTTCCTGCTTGAGGCATACTTTTCGCCTTTATATGAGGGACGGTGATAGTGGTGATAACTATTGTTGAGAACCAAATTCTTGTTCATGCCATGATGCTTGGTAGATGATGGTGCATAGTGGATGTTTTTAATGTTGTAATTTCATGTTATCACACCTGTCGACCACGCTACCTTTTCTGGCATGTATCACTCATATATTACTCGAAAGGTAAAACCAACGGTGAAACAATATGTACAGTGGTCGCGGCATCTTGATTATTCACTTGGAGATGTGTGACAAATGGACTTTATGGACCAAGAGCATAGATGCCTCATGTCGACTCAACATCGAATTGAACCAAGGACGTAAATCCAAATCCCTAATGCCATTAATGAAACATGCAAGGTTGGAAAATTTGAATTGGGTTTTAATGATAGCATGAATAACAATATTATCGGTAGGGAGGTCTTTATTTTATCTTAAACTAAAGAATATTCCCTCATTTTTAGGAGATGATCATAGACACAAAAACTGCAACTAGCTTTTCATGCAAGTAATAAGTGAATTTTAACACCTTGGTTGTTTGTAAATGTACGCCCCCACTTTTACTACTTGCTTCATAAGAGAAAAATAAGCAACTTGTGATTTGAATAGAAACGACATTTAATTCCCGGTTGTCACAAGTGAATGTAGACTTCTTGCATCAGTAAAAAGCGGATGTGAACAACTTAGGCAAACCTCACAAGTTGCGCACACTTAGCGAAAAAGAGAAATTGGTGCGAGTTTGACGAGGATCAAAAGTAGATGCAAGATGGACTTGGGGAGAAGCAAAAATTAACGCGGACTTAGTCAAAACAGAAAATAGATGCAAAGTAAAATATAACTAAGTTGTGATTTTTGCCTTGGGATAAAAATTGGTTTTGACACTTTAAATGGAAAGAAAAATGAGACGAGGGAAGACTATGATAACAAATTATGATTTAAAAGTATACAATGCAACCCCAAATGTATTTGAAATGAAAAATATGACTTCACATAGAGGATTAATTTTTGCAAGAAGATCTTATACTTTGGATAGAAGGATCAGGGCAAACAAAGCTGCACAACTTGAAGCTCTTATTGTAAGAAGACTACCAAGAGGATCTGATAAGTATGAAGGAAAATTAGCTTTCAAATGTTTTGCCTACAATAAGATTGGTAATTTTTCCTTAAGATGTCTGGAAAGGTTTTCAAAGTCAAACCCTAATAAGTCAAGGTTTTAGAAAAAGTGTTACTATGTTCAAGAAGATGATGATGAAGGAGTAACAGATTATGAATCTAAGAGAGGAAAAAAATCTGGAAGTGACTGGGTGTTTATTGCCATCAAAGAAGAAGATCTAATGCCTATTGAATCTGCCAATCATAAGATGATAGAAAATTCTTTGGCTGCTTAGGTTGAAGAAAAGGATGAATGGGTTATTAATAGTCGATGCTCTCACCATATGACTAGTGACAAGAGTAAGTTCATAAGCTTGGAAAGATATGAAGGTGGAATTGTAAAGTTTGGAGATAATTCTGCTGTTAGGATTAGAGGCAGAGGAACCATTTCTTTTGATGGAAAGAACAAAACCAATGATGTTATGTATGTTGAAGGTTTGAAGCATAATCTTCTCAGTGTTGGGTAGTTGGTGGACAAAGGCTATGATCTCTGATTAAAAAATAGAAAATGCAAGATCTTTGAAAGCTCTGGAACTAAGATTGCATCCGGTACACAAACAAAAGGTAAAATCTTTCACTTGGTTTGTACTGGGAAAAGTTGCTTATTTGTTCAAATTGATCAAAGTTGGTTATGGCATAGGAGAATGTGTCATGTGAATTATTACTTGTTATAAATAAATAAAAAAGCTTATGATCTCATTTCATTTCTTTTTTCTCCTCTATACACATGGCCTACAAACCCTAGGAAGTGCGCTCACGTTTTGCAAAAGTCAATCCAACACAAAAATCTTATCGATTTGTCACCAAAATGCTGCCACGACATCAAGCACGCTAAAGGAGTGAGTTTTATTTATTTATTTGTTTGAATTTGTTTCTAAATAGGTAGGTTTGAGTTGATTTTTGATGTATATTTCATTAATTGTTAGGAAATATTAATGCACCTCTTCCTCCTCAAAATCCACAAAATCCTGAGGAGGAAATACCTGTAGAACAAAAACCTCCTCCATCCATTCCTCGACATGCCCCTGGAACACAAGGGGCAAATTGAAAACAACAAAAAAGAAATTAAAGATATAATTGTAAGGTTGAAATATCCTTCCATTTCAACCTTGCATAGGTCCACGCTTGTTGAATCTCTTGAATCTATGTTATCAAATATAGATTCAATTAGCAAGCAAATAACTAGTTGGACGGATAAGAGAAGAGAGTTTAGAGACTATTATGGAGATAAGTTGTCATACCAAGATGTGAAAAAATTACAAATTACAAAATTAGACTTGTGTTTGATTTTCACAAACCCACAAACAAATCAACCTCCACCCATTACATGCAAGAGGTGCCCTATCCATTGGTGCAACAACCAAGTGGTAAGGGACAATTTTGGGTAGAGGTGGTGGATGGTTTTTGACCATCCTCCATGCAATAATAATAAGGTTGTTGCAAGTATGGGTCTAACCGGTGTTGTCATTGATGTCAACATACTCATGTTGCATTAATGAGAAGGATTGGATGAGCTATGTGCTGAGGATATCAAGAAAATTAGTCTCAATCAAGAACAATGAAGAACAGTGATGACACAAGGTAAAAGTCCAAGAGAGGTTGAGGATCAGAGGATGCGGTTTAAAGGGTTTGTAGATATAAGTCTTGAGATGTTCTAGTCAAGTTTTTAGAGGTTCGCATGAAGATCAGAAGTTATGGTCGCTCAAGTAGAACCGGTTTCGGTAGATTTTCAGAGGTGATAAAGTGTTACAGAAAGGTCCAGTGAGGTCTGAAAATGCATTGTCCTATTCTATGGATTTGAAGGAGTGTTTGGAAAGTCCTTATGATGTGTCAACTCAATTGGTTTGTGGTTTAAAGGTTTACAAGCATCTATTCCTTTGTGACAGTAATGGCAGACTATGTTCTTGAGGTTCCAGATGAAGGAGAGAAGGATTTCAGTAAGTAGACGAAGTGCGGATGTTCTTGGTGATTCAGGAAAGCTTGTGGAGGTCCTTGGGTTATGATCAGTTTGTGTTGATGGTCTGCATTAGAGTTGGAGCCCAGAATTGAAGAAATACTTCCAGATGAAGGTGTTCTTTTTGTGACTAGCCAACTAGGTGAATTATACATCTTGTGGATGTTCTTGTGGATGTTTGCTGACTTAGATGTTTGCTCCTAAGTTGATGTCGTGTATAAATAAGGGATTGCGAAGTCATTTCAAGGTGTGACTTGTGGAAATGACTTGTGGTAGAGATGAGTGTAAATAGCATGGTGAAGATGCTATTTACCAGTTCAAGTATGTGATACTTATTCTTTTGTAGACAGTGTGTCTCTTGTAGGCAGTGAGCCTATTGTGAGAAGTGTGCTCGGGTAGTGAGCCGTAATTGGCATGTGCCATTTTATTCTTTCTATTTTTCTAACAGAGAATACATTCTTGGGTTAATCACCTCGTGGTTTTTCCCTTAACTGGGTTTTCCACGTCAAAAATCTTGGTGTTTCATGTGTTGATGTGTTTTTGCTCTTGATTTGTTGCATTGTGCTTTCATGGTTGATCTTCTATTATGCTACTAATTAACAATGTGGAGTTAAGTGTTTAAAGTAGGAGAAAGTTTTGTACAACTGATTCACCCCCCTCTCAGTTGTGTGCCCTAAATCTAACAATTGGTATCAGAGTCAAGTTCGTCTAAAAAGAGCTTAACCGCTTGAGGAGATCTAGGATGTCATCTTACAAGAAGGATAGTCTAAAGTATGATGGAACCAACTTTGCTCTTTGGAAAAGGTCACATGAAATGTCACTTGCAGTGTATGGGATTTGTGTACTGGTCCATGGTTACAAAGCCATATGTACCTCCACAAGGTGGTCCGACAACCCTAAATAAAATCACAGATGATGAAAATAATCTACAGACCAAAGAGGCTCTTCTAAGCACATTATCTGACTCAGAGCTCTCAACTATTATTGACCTACCAACTATCTTTGAGATTTAGAATAAACTGGAACTTCTACATGAAGGAGACCAGTATGTTAAATGTGCAAGGCTACAGAGTCTGAAAGGAAAATTTGAAAAACTGAAGATGAGAGATGATGAAAATATTACTACTTTTATGCCAAGAGTGAATGAGCTGGTTTGTGGAATTAGAAATGCTAGTGGAGTCTTGGATGAAAATGAGATTGTTGGCAAATTTCTCAGATCTCTACCTGAATCTTACAAAATCAAGGTTGTTGCTATTGAAGAATTCAGAGCTCATACAACTGTCACAAGAGATCAATTAGTTGAGAAATTAGCTGCATTTGAAATGATAGAGTTTGGAGACGACCCCCCCAAGACTGAATTTGCATTCAAAGCCAGTACCTCTGTTAAAGGTAAACAAAGGTTTGATCTGGGAGAGAATTCTTCAAGGAAATTGTCATGGTATGAAAAAGCAAGAAAAGATCTAGAAGAAGAAGAAGTAGAAACTGTTCAGCTTGAAGCCCTTATTGCAAAGAGGCTGCCAAGAGGATCCGGTAAGTATGAAGGAAAATTACCTTTTAAGTGTTTTAATTGCAATAAGATTGGTCATTTTGCCTCAAGGTGTTTGGAAAGATTTTCAAGAAAAAATCCTAACAAGCCAAGGTTCCAAAAGAACTATTACTATGTACATGAAGATGATGATAATGAAGGAGTAACAAATGATGAATTAGAGATAGGAAACAAATCCAGAAATGAATGGGTGTTCATTGCCATCAAGGAAGAAGATCCAATGCCCTCTGTATATGTCAATCTTAAGACTGTGGAAAGAGCTCTGGGTACCCAAATTAAAGAGAAGGATGATTGGGTCATTGACAGTGGATGCTCTCACCATATGATAGGTGACAAAAATAAGTTTGTAGATTTAGAAAGGTATGAAGGAGGAGTAGTAAAGTTTGGTGACAATTCTGCTAGTAGAATCAGAGGAAGAGGAACTATTTCTTTTGATGGAAGGAACAAAACTGGTAATGTATTATATGTTGAAGGATTGAAGCACAATCTTCTCAGTGTTGGATAGTTGGTGGACAAAGGCTATGATCTTAGATTCAAGAATGGAAAGTGCAAGATTTTTGAAAGTTTTGGAATAGAGATTGCATCTGGTACCCAAACAAAAGGTAACATCTTTCACTTGGCTAGTACCAGTAAAAGTTGTTTATTTGTTCAAGTTGATCAGAGTTGGTTATGACATAGAAGAATGTGATGTGAATTTTGATAATATCATCAAGATAAGCAATACTCAGGTTGTAAGAGATCTTCCAAAATTGGTAAAACCTACAAATAGTTTGTGCAAAGAATGTCAGCTAGGAAAACAAAGCAGAATCTCATTCAAAAGCAAGGAACAATCTTCTACCGGATTATTAGACTTGGTTCATACTGACTTATGTGGTCCGGCAAGAATCAGGAATGTGCAAGGTGATAGATACTTCATGTTCCTAATTGATGACTATTCCTGGATGATGTGGGTAACTTTTCTGAAAGAAAAATCAGAAGCTCTTGAGAAATTCAAAATATTCAAAGCTATGGTGGAAAATGAGACCGGATTGAAATTGAAATGTCTAAGGTCTGATAGAGGTGGAGAGTTTTCATCCGATGAGTTTATAGATTTATGTGAGAAATATTGAATAAAGAGACAATTGTTTGCTCCTAGGACTCCATAGTAGAATGGAGTAGTTGAGAGAAAGAACCGGACCATCCAGGAAGCATCTAGGACCATGATGATGGAAGCAAATGTTCCCCAGGTCTATTGGAGGGAAGCTGTCAGCACTGTAGTCTATACCCTCAATCAAGTTCAAATTAGAAGCAATACCGATAAGACCCCTCATGAACTTTGGTTTGGCATTACTCCTACTGTAAGATAATTCAGAGTCTTTTGTAGAAAATGTTACATCAAAAGAGATGAAGATCTAGGCAAGTTTGATGCTAGAAGTGATGAAGGAATATTCTTGGGTTACTCTACTCAAAGCAAAGCATATCGGTGTTATAACAAGAGACTAAGAAAGATGATAGAAAGTACAAATGTGAAGGTTGATGAGGGAATAGAGAAACCCTCAAGGTTTTATGGATATGATGAAGATGATCAAGAATGGTTTTCTAGTTCAAGGAGTTCAATCCTCTTCTAATAGTCAGATTCAAACTGATCTAGTAAATCAAGAAGAAGAGATAGGTCTGAATGAGCCTAATCAAGAAGCAGAAATGCAGGGAACCCCCAAACTTCTAAGGTATGTAAGATTGAACCACTCTAAAGATCAGATCATAGGTGACAAAACCAAAGGTGTGCAAACTAGAAGCAAAATTGCTCAAGATTTAGAAAAGTATTATTTGATTTCAAAGATTGAACCTAAGTCAGTGAATGAAGCTTGCAATGATGAAAATTGGTCAAAAGCCATGGAGGTAGAACTAATGCAAATTAAGAAAAATCACACTTGGGATTTTGTTCCTAGACCTAGAAACACAAATGTGATTGGAACCAAATGGGTCTTCTGGAACAAATTGAATGAAGTTGGTGAAGTAATCAGAAATAAGGCTAGATTAGTTTGCAAAGGTTACTCTCAAATAGAAGGAGTTGATTTTGAAGAAACTTTTTCTTCGGTGGCAAGAATTGAAGTAGTCAGATTATTTCTTGCATATGCTACCTTTAAAGATTTCAAGGTAAATCAGATGGACGTCAACTCTGTCTTCCTAAATGTGACTTGGAAGAAGAAGTGTACATTAAGCAACCGAATGGATTTCAACTATCTGAAAATAGTGACATGGTCTACAAGTTGAAAAAGGCACTGTATGGACTAAAGCAAGCCCCAAGAGCCTGGTATGAAAGACTGGATAAACATCTCTTGAAGATTGGTTTTAACAAAGGTATTGCTGACATTAGTTTATATTTCAAAATTGATCATCAAAACATCTTAGGTTTTGAAGCGTTTGTTGATGATATCATTTTTGGAGGAAGAGATAATATGTGTAAAAATTTTGCAAATCAAATGAAAAGTGAGTTTGAGATGTCCATGCTTGGTGAAATGAGTTTCTTCTTGGGTCTGCAAATAACTGAAACAAAGAAAGGTATCTTCATTTCTTAGACCAAATATGCAAGAGAATTGATGAAGAAATTTGGGATGGAAGATTCGTAGCCAATGAACACTCCCATGGCAACCGGATGTAAGTTGAGCAAAGATGATGACTCTCCTAGGACATATCAAACAAAACACAGATCAATAATTGGAGGATTGTTGTACCTCACTCAAACTAGACCAGACATTATGCAAGCTGTTGGTCTTGTTGCAAGATTCCAGGCTGATCCCAGAGAATCTCATGTCATGGCAATCAAAAGGATCTTTAGATATCTAAAAGGGACGGTTGAGTATGGTTTGTTGTATCCTAGAGATCATGATTTCTCTCTTCATGCATATACAGATGCTAATTGGGCAAGAGATGTGGATGACCGGAAGAGTACTAGTGGTGGAGCTTTCTTTTTGAGAAAGAGATTGGTTCCTTGGCTAAATAAGAAACAAGAGGCAATATCCTTATCTACAACTGAAGCAGAATACATTACAGTAGCAGATAGTTGCACTCAAGTTTTGTGGATGAAGCAGATGCTAAGAGACATTAAAGTAGAGTATGAGGAGCCTATCACAATCTTCTGTGATAATTCAAGTGCAATAAATATTTCTAAGAACCCGGTGTTGCATTCTAAGACTAAGCATATATCTATCAAGTTTCACTTTCTGAGAGAGCAAGTGAACAAGGATGAAGTTGACTAGATTTTGTACCCTCCAAAGATCAGATTGTAGATATCTTCACTAAACCTTTTTCCAAGGACTCTTTTGAGTATCTCAGGGAGAAGTTAGGGGTTATTTCCCCTCCAGTGATGAACTAGGATGCACTGATGTGCATCAGTTCGGTGGATATCATAGTCATATCTTGTGATCCATATTGATGATGGGGAGCTGCTACTTAGGGGGAGCAGCAGGTATGATTCTAAAGTATTGGAGTTGCAAGTATGAGCCCTTTTCCATTAATGTCAAAGGGGGAGAGAAGACATGTGAAAAACAAGTGGTTGATGATCAAAGGGGGAGTAGTAAAGGAAGAGAAGACATGTAAAAAATAAGTGGTTGATGATCAAAGGGGGAGTAGTAAAGTAAGAGAAGACATGTGAATAGTTGTTGTTGATAGGGAGAGTTGTGACAGTAAGAAGTTCTTGTCTTGATGGTTTTTCACATCATATGTTGCCATCAATGACAAAGGGGGAGATTGTTGCAAGTATGGGTCTAACTGATGTTGTCATTGATGTCAACATACTCATGTTACATTAATGAGAAAGATTGGATGAGCTATGTGCTGAAGATATTGAGAAAATTAGTCTCAATCAGGAACAGTGAAGAACAGTGATGACAACAAGGTAAAAGTCCAAGATAGGTTGAGGATCAAAGGATGCGGTTTAAAGGGTTTGTAGATATAAGTGTTGAGATGTTCTAGTCAAGTTTTCAGAGGTCCGCATGAAGATCTGAAGAAGTTATGATTGCTCAAGTAGAACCAGTTTTGGTCGATGTTCAGAGGTGACAGAGTGTTACAAAAAGGTCCGGTGAGGTCCAGAAATACATTGTCCTATTCTGTAGATTTGAGAGAGTGTTTGGGAAGTCCTTATGATGTATCAACATGATTGGTTTGTGGTTTAAAGGTCCGCAAGGATCTATTCCTTTGTGACAGTAATGGTAGATTGTGTTCTTGAGGTTTTAGATGAAGGAGAGAGATTTCAGTAAGTAGAGGAAGTGTGGATGTTCTTGGTGATTCAAGCAAGCTTGTGGAGGTCCTTGGGTTATGATCAATTTGTGTTGACGGTCTGCATTAGAGTTGGAGCCTGGAATTGAAGAAATACTTCCGGATGAAGGTGTTCTTTTTGTGACTGGCTGACTAGATGAATTATACATCTTGCGGATGTTCTTGTGGATGTTTGCAGACTTAGATGTTTTCTCCTAAGTTGATGTCTTGTATAAATAAGGGATTGCAAAGTCATTTCAAGTTGTGACTTGTGGAGATGAATGTGTGGTAGAAAGGAAGAAAGCGAAAAGCAAAGCAGAAGGTCTGGGCTTAAATGGAACTGACTCAAGCATGGTGAAGATGCTATTTACCAGTTTAAGTATGTGATACTTATTCTTTTGTAGATAGTGTGTCTCTTATAGGCAGTGAGCCTCTTATGAGTAGTGTGCTCAGGTAGTGAGCCCTAATTGGCATGTGCCATTTTGTTCTTTCTATTCTTCTAATAGATAATACATTCTTGGGTTAATCACCCCGTGGTTTTTCCCTTAACCAGGTTTTCCACGTCAAAAATCTTGGTGTCTCATGTGTTGATGTGTTTCTTCTCTTGATTTGTTGTATTGTGCTTTTATGGTTGATCTTCTATTATGCTGCTAATTAACAATGTGGAGTTAAGTGTTTAAAGTAGGAGAAAGTTTTGTACAACTGATTCAGCCTCCCTCTCAGTTGTGTGCCCTAAATCTAATAGAGGTCCCGCAATACTTTTTGAGGAAACTCTACTGCGAGTTTGTCCTCAATAAAGTGCCAAACTATTTTGATATGTGGGACTTCTAGGGTAGAGATGTGGGGTCAGCACAAGATAGACCAGGGGCATGTGTTGACCCACAACGGGCAGTGAGGCAAGTAATCAGTAGACCAACCCATGAGAATGTTTGTATCCCTTCCATTGTGAAGGAGAGTGTTGAGGTCGATACACTTCAGTCCATTAGTGCCTTGACCCAGAGCATCATAGAGCATGCTAGTCCTACAACACAGAGTGGGTTGGGAGATAGTGCGAGGAGGGTCCCACCCCATGCTTGTCAGACTTGCGGGTCAGCCTGTGGTTATGACCCCATGGATAGTCAGGATGTAGGTGCACAGGCTACATCTGCAGCTGAGCAGATGGTGATGACAGATACCATCCTGAGTGAGACTTTCAGCCTTGATACTCAGGTAAATATTAGCAATTTTATTAAATTTAATTTATTAAATTTTATTTTTGAAATGCAAGAGTAACTAATTTAGTTTGATGATTTTAATTAAATTTTAGGGTTATTGTGTTGATGCAGTTTTCAGTGATTCTCCACCTACATATTACACTAGATCATCTACTATCACGGTATGTAACTAGTAAATAATTATAAATATTACATGTGAATAGCATTGTTATATGAATTGTATTCTAATATCTGATTTTAGATGTTGAATAGGTTAATATTGAAGATTTCATGGCAACACCTACTAGTGGTGGTGGACTTCAAAGCTTCATAGAGATAATAAAATAAATAGTTTAATGAATGAATTGTACTTACTAGATTTTTGTATGTGACTTGTGTACTTTATTGTTTGTACTTCCATGTTTAGATGAATGTGTGTGTATGTTAGGAGCCATGATTTGCATCACTATTATAGTTTTCGTAATTGAATAATGTTGTTTTATTTCCAAATGATGCATGCTACGGAGACACTTCCCGATGTTCAGAGGGAAATGGAACATGGTGTGACCTTTGCGATTCATAGCTCCATGGCATTGACAAGGGTATAAGGTAGATTAGTAAATTTCAATTTACATTCATTGTTATAGTTGTTTATTTTTGAAAAATCAAAAGATTATTGATTTGAAGTTTAATTTCTATCTGGATGGTTTCTATAGGACATGACATCACCATGGCCTATTCCTACTACTGAGGCAAGTGAGGAAATAGATTATTTGGTAGTGGTAAGTGATTATTTTGTTAAATGTTTCATTTTTTATAACATGTAATTTCTATATATTAATGTCTATACTTTTTATTGTAACAACTAAAGATGCAGGAAGAACTAAATAGGAGGAGCAGCCCTCAGATTCGTAGTAGACTACCCACATACATGTCTCCATCCCCTAGAAGATCAAAGGCTACCCATGATCTATTCTCTTCACTAGCCAGAGGGGAATGACTTTTTATTATATTCCTTTGTTGTATGCCTATATGGCATTTGTGGACATACATTTTGTATTACATATAGTTGACATTGTATGCCTATATGGCTATTTTGTATATATGTCATACTTATATTGATAGATATTGATGTATGCCTATATGGATATTTGGTTAATACAAATCTTTTTTATTGATGGCATCCATACTTGCATTATAAATCCATGTTTGAATGGATATTTGTAGATGGCTACTTTAAATATTTAAAGTCAAATTGTATTACATAAGATTTTTTTTAATCCAATAAGCTAGCTATTGTTATTCAAATATCACCTAAACCTCATTTTGGAACTAAAAGATAAAAGTTGTATTTAAAAAAAAATAAATCATCATGTTGAACATAAAATATTAATATTCTTTATGAGTTGCTCAATTGAAAACATTCGAATGAGTATGTTGATCCATATTCTTTATGAGTTGGTCAATTGAAAATATTTCTTAATTTCTTGTTATTATACCATATTGGGATGCAAAGAGTATGTATGTTGTTTTGAATAAGATAGTCAAAATCATATGCTTATGAGCACCTGATGACCATTGTGGTTATTAAATGTAATTCCTCTTGCACTTAAGGCAAGGTTATGAGATTACATTGAGTCTTACCTAATTTTAGTATGCAACATAACATTTGGGCTATAGGCTTCCATAAGTCATACCTCAGGGATTTTCAGTTTTAGGCACAAATTTTATTTAAGACCTTAGGTGCATTTCTCTACTTGTACAACCTCAAAACTCTGCCTAGAACTCAAGGTACCTTTCATCATCCAAACAACCTCAAAATTGTGCCTTGATATTGAAAGGATGTTTCAAAGTATAAAGGAGGGTGCCTGAAGGGAGGTAATTTATCTTGATTATCAAAGTTGATCAAACACATCAAACTGAGTATCATACCTCTAGGCACATTTTTGCCTCTCTCTAAACTATCCATTTTTGCACCTTGATATAAAGTGAAGTCTAAACTTAGTGAAGATTGTGCCTAGAAAGATATCACCTTGGATATGTGCCTAGAATTATCCTAGATCATCCATTTGTACCTAAGGGTCAATATAACATAATATAACTTATGAAGACTTTGAAAATCATCAAAAGAAGCCTAGGTGCCTTTTCTTGTCTCCACCATCCATTTTGGGTGCCTAGAGGAAAATGAACTTCAAATCACTTCCAACTGTAGTGCCTAGTGTTAGAACCTTAAAAATGACTAAATCTTACCAAAGGAAGTCCAGGCGCCTATTGTCACTTGGATCATCATGAATGAGTGCCTAAGTAGAAGGAGAATAAGCATCTTGTATGGAGGTGCACTTTTGTGTCTAAATAACCTCATTTTGGCACCTTGAAGGAAGATGTTCCTAAGATCTAGTGCCTAAGTGTAACATGGTCTCCTATAGGTTTGAACAAGTGATTGAAGTCATCAAATTGCCAAGAAATGAGCTAAGTATACTAAGGCGCCTTTTCTTGTCTAAACTATCCATTTTGGTGCCTAGGAGGAAGGAGATTCAACATCATGAATCAAGGCACTATTTGCCATTAAAACAACCTCACATTGGCACCGTAGAGGAAATTAACTTAAAACTTGTGCCGTGGAGTAGGACAAAAGTTACACCCCTTTGCAACTTTACACTACCTCCTAACAATTTTTGGGGCAGTAGAAAACCTTTCACCACGGGCAAATGCCTTAGAGATATAAAAACTAAGAGAGGTTATTGTAGAGGCACTCTATGTGGTGGTGTTTCCTCAGATAGAATGTTTCTAAGTGACATAGTTTTTGAGTAAAATCTCATCAAAGATTGCTACCTTTTTGCACTTTGGACTCTTCAGAGATATTGTCGGTATAATGTAGCTCAGACTATTTTGACATGTTTGGGTGAAAAATAGGACCATGCCTAGCGTAAATGTACCTATCTGGATGAGTTGGAAAAGTTAGTTTGGTAACATAAAGAGCAGGATGAAAGTTACACCCCTTTACAACTTTACACTGCCTCCTCCTAATGACTTTTGGGGCAGCAGAAAACCTTTCACCATGGGAAAATGCCTCAGAGATATAAAAAACTGAGAGAGGTTATTGTAGAGGCACTCTACATGATCGTGTTGCCTAAAATGCAATGTTTCTAAGTGACACAGATTTTGAGTAATATCTCGTCAAAGATTGCTGCCTTTTTACACTTTGGACTCTTTAGGGATATCGTCGGTACAATGTAGCTCAAACTGTTTCAACATGTTTTGGATGAAAAATAGGACCATGCCTAGCGTAAATGTACCCATATAGATGTGTTGGAACTATTAGTTTGGTCTCATCAAGAGTAGGACAAAAGTTAGACCCCTTTGCAACTTTACACTGCCCCTTGAGCATTTTTGGGGCAGCAGAAAACCTTTCACCAGGGGCATTTGCCTCAGAGATATAAAAAAATGAGAGAGGTTATTATAGAGGCACTCTATGTGATCATGTTTCCTTAGACAAAATGTTTCTAAGTGACATGGTTTTCGAGTAACATCTCATCAAAGATTACAGCCTTTTTGCACTTTAGACTCTTCAAGGATATCGTTGGTACAATGTAGCTCAGACTATTTTGACATGTTTGGATGAAAAACATGACCATACCTAGTGTAAATGTACCCATCTAGACATGTTAGAATTGTTACTTTGGTTGCATCAGGAGCAGGACGAAAGTTACACCCCTTTGCAACTTTACATTGTCTTCTTCTGATGATTTTTGGGGTAATAAAAAACCTTTCACCATGGGCAAATGCCTCAGAGATATAAAAAACTGAGAGAGGTTATTGTAGAGGCACTCTATGTGATTGTGTTTCCTTAGATGGAATATTTCTAAGTGACACAGTTTTTGAGTAACATCTCATCAAAGATTACTGCCTTTTTGCACTTTGGACTCTTCGGGGATATCATCAGTACAATGTAGCTTAGACTATTTTGACATGTTTGGGTGAAAAATAGAACCATGCCTAGCCTAAACATACCCATCCGGATGCATTGGAACTGTCAATTTGGTCACATCAGGAGCAAGACATCAAAAATGCAAAAGTTGCTTTGTGCAACTTGACAACATTGACACTTTTTTGCAACATGACTCAAAGACTCAAATTGACCCCAAATGACTCAAAGTGACTTAAAAAGAAATAAAATGGTCTTAGAAGACCTTATTACATACAATTGACTCAATCAAAACAAAATTTTATTTTTTGACCCCTCTTAGAGGCATGACAACCTAGGTGCCCTTGCACCATTAGTGCAACTGAAGGACTATGGTGGTGGCATGAAACTAGAGTGAGTTGACATTAATTTGCATCTAGTTTGGCATCTCGAAACAATTCTAGAGTAGAGTAAGACTCATTTTCCTAAAAATAGTTTAAGAAACCCTTTTCTAGGGTTTTGGTAAGAATCATGCTTTTTTTGGCCATTCCACTGATTTGATTCACTTTTGATCAGTGGAATGGGTTGTAGTAGGTCTATTCTAGTATGCTATGATGAGTTTTTGGTAGGAAATCTAAGGAGAATAAGTTTTTTTTGAGGAAACCTAACAAAATGATGTGTTAGGTGATGTTTAGAGACATAGAGAAGGAACCATTGAGGCATTTTTGGGAACAACAGATTGTAGGAGGACAAAACCCACAAAATTCATAGTTTTGGAATGAATACTAAGTGCTCAAGTCATTGATTGAGTTATGTGTGTGAATTTAGGGGGGGTCTCTTTGTATTTTAGGCCTAATTGGGGCTCTAGGTTATTGAGAGGAGTTATAGGTTAGGGTATATCGTCCAAAACAACCTATACCCAATTTTAGATATGTGATAGGGAGTCCAAATGGGTATCTACTGATTGTTGAAGTTCTATGTTTGAAGATCTATATCAAAAGTTATTAGGATTGTTCTCTTTTTTTAGGGTTACAAGCCATTTCTTGGGTTTGTGAAGGAAGTGTTAATCCTAAGTTTGGTTTTCCTTTGGCAATGATTGGAATGGGTCCCATAGCATCTGAAATCACCTTTTCTATGAAGAATTCAAAGTCTCTAATTGTTGTGCCCACTTTTGTATATTGATCATGAAATTTGGGCTTTAGAGCATAAGGAAACCTTGTCTAGTTTGCCATCCTCCAACTATCCCATTGCCTCTACATCATAATTAAAGACACCTATTATCTAGTTAGAAACCAAGACACCTAGAGACACCTATTCTTTATACATTACCTAGATTTTAGACATTATTCTTAGGATCAACTTCATCCATTACTTAGGTCTAACCCCATGAAGCATAACATGATGATGTAAAAATGTGTATGTGTAAAAGTGCAATAGGAAGTAAAAAAAGACAAACCTTACAAATTAATGTGCATACTTACAACTCAATGTAACATGACTTTAAAAAATCAATGTGAATACTTACAAATTAATCCAATGAACCATTCAGGTCTGCTCTACTCTTTATTGTGTTAAGTATTGCTTCATGGTCAGACTCATGTACCTTCCACAAGATTTTGTTCAAAGGTCTACCCTGATACTGTATCAGATGAACATTGGATGCCACGACAAGGTTCGAGTAATGAAGAATTTTCTGATGCCTGTCAAAGTCTTGAAACAACCAAACATTAACACTCTTATGTGGGTACCTTCTAAGCCATGTTCCAGTAATAACCACTGAGCTTGTAGAGTATTCGATGTTTTCTCCATCTGTAACTGGGGCCTCTAATTTCTTTTTGTCCTCAACACAATGACATAATTAATAATTTGTTTCCTCTTCATTATCTTCATCTGCAATAATTGCATTTACGCGCCCTACATTGATATGTGTATCAAATTAGATGAAATTAGTCAACATTACAAAAACACTACAAACTAAGATGACATTAGGAATTTTAAAAACTATGCAAATAGATATATTACCTGGTTGAACTAGATCTGATATGTGGTCAAAGTCAACTGATGATTTGATCTATGTTAGTTCTAGTGCTGGTGAGGGTCATACGTGTCAAGTGGGCTAAGATAACTTAATTGCCATTCGTCAACCCACTCCTTTGATTTGCACTCATCCCAAGATTGAATTATATAGGAAGAACAAAAACATGACATCTTTCACATATGGATACTCCATGAACCTGCAATTGAGCTTCTGAAAGAGTGCATCTCATTTGATCTTGTCACTGTACAATAGTCCTCATATGGTGCAATGTTAGTATCATCTATCAAGCAAAAAAATCTACAAACTAAAGACTTACCTTCATTACCTAGACCCATGGAAGTATTACACCACTTGACAATCAATTTTGCATTTGTGAACTTTGCATTGTCTTTATAATTAACTCTTCTTGTGCTATGGCTCTTTTGATACATGCTCCTATACCATAATGCTCCCCCTTTCCATGCCCGGTCTCACAAAAGTTCCACAGATGCTGAATACCTATAAAATTATGCCTCCTACTCAGCCAAATAGAAATTCTGTGAGTTCTTGAATTGTGACGCACAGTTATCCAACCATATGATATGCTGACTGAATGATATGCCCCTTCTAGCAAAATCATTGTAGAACACCTGAAATAAACCTTGTACAAACTCTATAGAATGCGTGTGATCATCACTAATATATAAATTATACTCCCTTATGATCTTTCTATCATCCTCTGTACTATCATTCGCATGGACGAATGTGATGTGCACAAATATAGAAACCTGTGTGGAGTTGTAGTATTGTGATTGCACCTCATGCTATTGCTGTAGACTGTAGTTCTCTACAAAGTCAACAATTGAAACAATGCTACCAACTGGAAATATGTCCTTGCATAACTTGAATTGCAAGTCCAACCATCGAGCTCTATGGGCATGTATTGCATACTCATACACTATGCTATGACAAAATGTAGGCATAAACTGATACACTGGAATCTTTTCAATAATAATTCACACCTCTTTGCTTATTTACCATCTTTTGTATTGTATGCCACTGTTTTATACTTGCCAAACTCTACTAGTTCATTTCCAACTGCATGTGTTCTTTCCATATGTTCACATATTGGCAAATGTTGCAAGCCACCGCAACAATGACATGTGCCATCCAAGCATAATTTCTTGTAGAATATTTGACCTTCCTCTCTTTCACATAAAATTCTTGATTAAAGTCTCTTGAAGATGTTGGTGGGGCACATATGGCACAACCCTACAAAACATTGTTAGTATGCATATCTAAACATATAGACCTATAAACATCAAAATGGTTAGAAAATTCATTATGTAATCTACAACAAGTAGTGTGTGTGTGTGTGTGATTTATCTTGACATAGAAAGGTTTTATAATTTCAAAATATCTTTGACAAATTTTAATTTGAGGATACTTCTCTAGAAATTTACCATAAAACTGTGTTTGAGTCTCATCCAAAAAATGCTTTGGATGTGGCTCACTGTTCTGACTACCGATTCTCCTTCTTACCAAATCCCTTTGATTCAGAGATACCCTTGTGTTATTCTTCCAAAAGTCTTCAATTAGTGATCTCAATCCTTCAACAATTGGTTTATCTTTTCGTGGTAGTCTCCCCAAGAATGCCCATAATTCATTGGTATTAGTGTCCTCAATTCTTTGGCATCTTCCAACGGCTCTTGATAAAGTTTTCCTATTAATTCTCAATTCTTGACTCATCTTTCTAATGAGTTGAGCTTTCCTCATTTGACTACTTACTATAGTCGACGTAATCACACACCGTGTTGCATTACTATCTCTTGTACGTGAGGTGTTACCCACACTCTCATATGCACTTATTAGATTCGACAATAGATTTTTCACTTGAAGGCTTTGATGTTCTCAACCTGAATCTTCATGATGGACCTATACTTTATACTTCACATCATTTCAAGGAATAGTTGACATCTTGCAATCTCATTTAACTTTTCAAAGAACAATCTCCAAGTCATATGAACATATCTTCTACAAGTGCGTTTTGGAATCTTACCTTCCATGGGCTGCAAAATATTCTCATCAATATCAATCAAATACTTTGGATTTCTATGAAAAACTTTAGGTGGTGTTAAGTTAGGTAAATTCATCTCAACATTAAGAATTTCATCAATATTTAAATGAGATGGGCTAGATGGCATACCTTCGATCGAAGATGGAATAGATGACATACCTTGAGGTTGAGGTGGGAATGATGGCGTACCTCCTTTATCACATGTGAGTGATGATGTACTCTCAACTTGAGATGTGTTAGATGGTGTCCCTACATGTTGACTTGCAATAGAGGACATGCCTCTAACTATGGTATTCAAATCTCTTGTAGCATGAAGTTTTTGTTAGATTTAGGGCAAACAACTGAGAGGGGGGGTGAATTAGTTGTCCAAAACTTTCTTCAATTTAAACACTTAAATCCACATTGTTATTTAGATGCTTAATAGTAAATCAATCATGAAAGCACAATACAACAAATCAAGAGCAGAAACACATCAACACATGAGACACCAAGATTTTTGACATGGAAAACCTGGTTAAGGGAAAAACCACAGGGTGATTAACCTAAGAATGTATTCTCTATTAGAAGAATAGAAAGAACAAAATGGCGCATGCCAGTTAGGGCTCACTGCCTGAGCACACTGCTCACAAGAGGTTCATTGCCTACAAGAGACACACTGTCTACAAAGAAATAAGTGTCACCTACTTGAACTAGAAAATAACATCTTCACCATGCTTGAATCAGTTCCATTAAGCTCAATACTGCTACTCTACCTTTCTCTCTCCTCCTTGCTACCACACACTCATCTCCACAAGGATAACTTCAAAATGACTTCACAATCCCTTATTTATACAATGCATCAACTTAGGAATGATCATCTAAGTTGGCAAACATTCACAAGAACATCCGCAAGATGTATAACTCATCTAGTCGGCCTGTCTCAGGAAGAACACCATCATCTGAAAGTTGTTCTTCAAATGCAAGCTTCAACTTCAATGTGGACCACCAACATGAACTAGACATGATCCAAAGACCACCACAAGCTTGCCTAAATAACCAAGAACATCCACACTTCATCTACTTACTGAAATCCATCTCTCCTTTATCCAGAAGCTCAAGAACACAATCTGTCATCATTGTCACAAAAGAATAGATGCTTGTGAACCTTCAAACCATGAACCAATCTGGTTGACACTCCACAAAGACTTCCTCAACACACTCTCAAATCCATAGAATAGGATAATGCATTTTTGGATCTCACCAGACCTATCTGTATCACTCTGTCACCATTAAACATCTACCGGAACTGGTTTTACCTAAGTAGCAACAACTTCTTCAAATCTTCATTCAGACCTCTAAAATCTCTATTGGATCACCTTAAGACACATATCTACAAACTCTTTAATCCACATCCTTTGATCCTCATCCTATCTTGGACTTTTACCTTATTGTTATCAGTTTTCTTCACTATTCTAGATTTAGACTAATTTTCTCAATATCCTTAGCACATAGCTCATCCAATCCTTATCATTAATGAAACAAGAGTATGTTGACATCAATGACAACACCAGTTAGGCCCATACTTGCAACAATCTCCCCCTTTGGTATTGATGGCAACATATGATGTGAAAAACTATTTTAACCATCAAGATAAGAATTTCTCCTCACTGTCACAACTCCCCTTATCAGCAACAACCATTCACGTGTCTTCTCTCCCTTTACTGCTCCCCCTTTAATTAGCAATCACTTATTTTTCACATGTCTTCTCTCCCCCTTTAACATCAATGGGAAATGGCACACACTTGTAATTCCAACACTTTAGAATCATACTTGTTGCTCCCCTTGAGTAGCAGCGCCCCATCATCAATCTGGATCACAAGATATGACTGTGATATCCACTAGACTGATGCACCTCAGTGCACCTTAGTTCATCACCAGAGAGGCAATAACCCCTAGCTTCTCCCTAAGATACTCAAAAGAATCCTTAGGTAGAGGTTTAGTAAAGATGTCTGCAATCTGATCCTTGGAAGTTACAAACTCCAATCTAACTTCATTCTTGTTCACTTGCTCTCTCAAAAAGTGAAACTTGATGGATATGTGTTTAGTCTTTGAATGCAACACTAGATTATTAGATATGTTTATTGCACTTGAATTATCACAGAAGATTGTGATAGGATCCTTATACTCCACTTTGATATCTCTTAGCATTTGCTTCATCCACAAAAATTGAGTGTAACTACCTACTACTGCAATATATTCTACTTCAGTTGTAGACAGATATATTGCCTCTTGTTTCTTTCTTAGCAAAGAAACCAATCTCTTCCCCAAAAAGAAAGCTCCACAATTAGTACTCTTCTAGTCATCCACATCTCGTACCCAATCTGCATCTGTATATGCATGAAGAGAGAAATCATGATCTCTAGGATACCACAAAACATACTCAACTGTCCCTTTTAGATATCTAAAAATCCTCTTGATTGCCATGACATGAGATTCTCTAGGATCAACCTGGAATCTAGCAACAAGATCAATAGCCTACATAATGTCTGGTCTAGTTTGAGTGAGATACAATAGTCCTCCAATCATTGACCTATACTTTGTCTGATCAGCCTTAGGAGAATCATCATCTTTTCTCAATTTACATCCAGTTTCCATGGGAGTATTCATTGGTTAAGATTCTTCCATCCCAAATTTCTTCAACAATTCTTTCACATATTTGGTCTGAGAAATGAAGATTCCTTTCTTTGTTTGAGTGATTTGTAGACCCAAGAAGAAATTTATTTCACCAAGCATGGACATCTCAAACTCACTTTTCATTTGATTTGCGAAAGTTTTACACATACTATCTCTTCCTCCAAAAATGATATCATCAACAAACACTTCAACAATCAAGATGTTTTCATGATCAATTTTGAAATAAAAATTACTGTTAGTAGTACCTTTGTTGAACCAATCTTCAAAATATGTTTGTCTAGTCTTTCGTACTAGGCTCTTGGGGCTTGCTTTAGTCCATACAATGCCTTCTTCAACTTGCAAACCATATCACCATGATTAGACAATTGAAATCCATCCAATTGCTCTATGTACACTTCTTCCATGTCACCGTTCAGAAAGGCAAAGTTGACATCCATCTGATATACCTTGAAATCCTTGAAGGCAGAAAAGGAAAGAAATAATCTAACTGCTTCAATTCTTGCCACCAGAGAAAAAGTTTCTTCAAAATCAACTCCTTCTATTTGAGAGTAACCCTTACAGACCAATCTAGCTTTATTTCTGATTACTTCACTAACTTCATTCAGTTTGTTCTGGAAGACCCATTTTGTTCCAATCACATTCTTGTTTCTAGGTCTAGGAATAAGATCCCAAGTGTGATTTTTATCAATTTGCATCAGCTCTTCCTCCATTGCTTTGGTCCAGTTTTCATCATTGCAAGCTTCATTCACTGTCTTAGGTTCAATATTTGAAATTAGACAATACTCTTCTAAATCTTGAGCAGTTCTCCTTCTGGTTTGTATTCCTTTATTTTTATCACCTATGATCTAATCTTTAGAGTGGTTCAGTCTTACATACCTGGGAACTTTGGGAATTTCTTGCACTTCTGATTCTTGATCAAGCTCATTGAAACTCATCTCTTCTTCCTAGTTTACTAGATTAGTTTGAATCTAACTAACAGAGGAGGCTTGGGCTCCTTGAGTCAGAACACCATTCTGATCATCTTCATCATATTCATATAACCTTGAGGGTTTCTTAATTCCCTCATCAACCTTCACATTTGTACTTTCTATCATCTTTATCAGTCTCTTGTTATAACACTAGTATGCTTTGGTTTGAGTAGAGTAACCCAAGAATATTTCTTCATCACTTCTAGCATCAAACTTTCCTAGATCTTCATCTCTTTTAATGTAACATTTGCTACCAAAAACTCTGAAATACCTCATAGTAGGAGTGATGCCAAACCAAAGTTCATAAGGAGTCTTATCGGTATTGCTTCTAATTTGAACTCGATTAAGGGTATAGACTGCAGTGCTGACAACTTTTCTCTAATATATCTGAGGAACATTTGCTTCCATCATCATGGTCCTAGAAGCTTCCTAGATGGTCTGGTTCTTTCTCTCCACTACTCCATTCTGCTGTGGAGTCCTAGGAGTAGACAACTGTCTCTTTATTCCATGTTTCTCATAGAACTCTATGAAATCATCAGATGTGAATTCTCCACCTCTATCAGACCTCAGACATTTCAATTTTAATCTGGTTTCATTCTCCACCATAGCCTTAAATATTTTTAATTTCTAAAGAGATTTTGATTTCTCTTTTAGAAAGGTTACCCACATCATTCAGGAATAGTCATCAATTAGTAACATGAAGTATCTATCACCTTGCATACTCCTGATTCTTGCTAGACCACAAAGATCATTATGAACTAAGTCCAATAATCTGTAGAAGATAATTCCTTACTTTTGAATGAGACCCTTCTTAGCTTACCCAACTGACATTCTTTGCACAAGCTATTAGTAGGTTTCACCAATTTTGGAAGATCTATTATAGCTTGAGTATTGGTTATCTTGATGATATTATCAAAATTCACATGACACATCCTCCTATGCCATAACCAACTCTGATCAACTTGAACAATTAAGCAACTTTTACCAGTACCAACCAAGTGAAATATATTACCTTTAGTTTCAGTACCGGATGCAATCTTTGTTTCAAAGCTTTCAAAGATCTTGCATTTTCCATTCTTGAACCAGAGATCATAGCCTTTGTCCAACACTGAGAAGATTGTGCTTTAATCCTTCAACATATAGTACATTACCGGTTTTGTTTCTTCTATCAAAAGAAATAGTTCCTCTACCTCTGATTCTACTAGCAAAATTATCACCAAACTTTACCACTCCTCTTTCATACCTTTCCAAATCTACAAACTTATTTTTGTCACCTATCATATGGTGAGAGCATCCACTGTCAATGACCCAATCATCATTTTCTTCAACTTGGGCAACCAGAGCTTTTTCTACAACTTTATGATTGACAGATTTAGAGGATATTGGTTCTTCTTCCTTGATGGCAATAAACACCCATTCACTTCCAGATTTGTTTCCTGTCTTTGATTCATCATTTGTTACTCCTTCATTATCATCTTCCTCATGAATATAGTAACAATTCTTTTGCAACCTTGATCTGTTAGGATTTGGCCTTGAAAATCTATCCAGACACTTAGAGGCAAAATGACCAATCTTATTGGAGTTAAAACACTTAAAAGACAATTTTCTTTCATACTTACCTGATCCTCTTAGCAGTCTCTTTACAATAAGGGCTTCAAGTTGAGTAGTTTCAGCTTCTTCTTCTTCCAGGTCTTTTCTTGCTTTTACATACCATGATAATTTCCTTGAAGAGTTCTCTCCTGGATCAAACCTTTGATTACCTTTTACAGAGGCACTAGCTTTGAATGCAAATTTAATCTTTGGGGGTTCATCTCCAAACTTGGCCATTTCAAATGCAGCTAATTTACCAACCAATTAATCTATTGTGATAGTTGTGTGAGCTCTGAATTCTTCAATTGCAGCAACCTTGATTTTATAAGAAGCAGGAAGGGATCTGAGAACTTTGCCAACAATCTCATCTTCATTCAAAACTCCACTAGCATTTCTAATTCTAAAAACAATCTCATTTACTCTTGGCATTAAAGTAGTAATGTTTTTATCATCTCTCATCTTCAGATTTTCAAATCTCCCTTTTAGACTCTATAGCCTTGCACTTTTAACATACTTGTCTCCTTCATGCAAAAGTTCTAGTTTTTGCCAGATCTCAAAAGCAGATGGTAGGTCAACAACATTTGAGAGCTTTGAATCAGATAATGTGCTTAGAAGAGCTCCTATAGTCCACAAATTATTTTCAGCATTGTGATTTCACTTTGGGATTTTAGACCACCTTGTGGAGGTACATACTATGTTGTAACCATGGTCCAGTACGCCATTCCCATGCATTGCAAGTGACACTTCATGCGACCTTTCCATAGATCAAAATTTGTTCCATCAAACTTTAGACTATCCTTCTTGTAAGACAACATCCTGGATCTCCTCAAGTGGTTAAGCTCCTTTTAGGGGAACTTGGCTCTAATACCAGTTGTTAGATTTAGGGCAGACAACTAAGAGGGAAGGGTGAATCAGTTGTCTAAAACTTTCTTCAATTTAAACAACTCCACATTGTTATTTATCTGCTTCATAGTAAATCAATCATGAAAGCACAATGCAACAAATCAAGAGCAGAAACACATCAACACATGAGACACCAGGATTTTTAACATGGAAAACCCAGTTAAGGGAAAAACCACAGGGTGTTTAACCCAAGAATGTATTCTCTATTAGAAGAATAGAAAGAACAAAATGGCACATACCAGTTAGGGCTCACTGCCTGAGCACACTGCTCACAAGAGGCTCACTTCCTACAAGAGACACACTATCTACAAAGACGTAAGTATCACCTACTTGAACTAGAAAATAGCATCTTCACCATGCTTGAATCAGTTCCATTAAACTCAATACTTTTTCTCTACCTTTCGCTCTCCTCCTCACTGCCACACACTCATCTCCACAAGGACAACTTCAAAATGACTTCATAATCCCTTATTTATACAAGGCATCAACTTAGGAATGATCATCTAAGTCGGCAAACATCCACAAGAATATCTGTAAGATGTATAACTCATCTGGTCGGCTTGTCTCAGGAAGAACACCATCATCCAGAATTTTTTCTTCAAATGCAAACCCCAACTGTAATGTGGACCACCCACATGAACTGGACACAATCCAAAGACCACCACAAGCTTTCCTGAATCACCAAGAACATCCACACTTATCTACTTACTTAAATTCATCTCTCCTTTATCTGGAACCTCAAGAACGCAGTTTGTCATCACTGTCACAAAAGAATAGATGCTTGCGGACCTTCAAACCATGAACCAATCTGGTTGACACTCCACAAAGACTTCCTCAATAGACTCTCAACTCCTAAGAATAGGATAATGCATTTCTGAATCTCACTGGACCTATTTGTATCACTCTGTCACCATTGAACATCGTGCGGAACTAGTTTTGCGTAAGTGGCCACAACTTCTTTAGATCTTCATGCAGACCTCTGAAATCTCTACTGGATCACCTTAAGACACATATCTACAAACCCTTTAATACGCATCCTCTGATCCTCATCCTATCTTGGACTTTTACCTTATTGTTATCACTATTCTTCACTGTTCCAGATTGAGACTAATTTTCTCAATATCCTCAGCACACAGCTCATCCAATCCTTATCATTAATGCAACAAGAAAATGTTGACATCAATAACACTGGTTAGGCCCATACTTGCAATAGTTTTTACATTCCTTATCTTTGTGCCGCCAATACCATATCTCTTTGTGATGGTTGCAGTTCCTCTTCAATTCGCATGTCTTCATTTATTGTGTCCAATTTCCTCTTCTCATGAAGTTCCCTCATAGCCACTACTTTCTTTGCATTCTTAGCTTCTATCTCTTCCTGTGTTGGTTTAATTCTTAATCATTTCCTTGGCATGATGGAGAATTTGTCTGTAGCATGATAAAGAGACCAATATTAGTTCCTAAGAAATGAATCCATACAAATAACTAAAATATATGTCATTCAACCCTTCATAGTAAACGTACATACAATCATCATGTAAAAGAGTAAATGTCACTCAACCAAAATAGGTACAAAGCAAATTATTGCAGCTGTGAAAAGAGTACATGGGACTTCATGCTTGAAAAGGTTGAGGTAGACCCAATTTGACATGTTTGTTGTTACTAGGGCTACTAGGATTTGGAATTGAGAAGGTGTTTTGTTGGTACTAGGGATACTAGGATTTGGGCGGCTTGTGAAGGAATAGACAACAATTGTTGTGTCATGTGTATGTACCAATCATCATGAATAGGTGCATAAGGAATGTCCTAGCCCAAGATATGTGCATACAAATCATCATGTCATGTGCATACTTGTATGATCTTAGCACCTATTCATTTGTATTTTAACTTGTTGATATGACAAGATAATAGTGGGATTGTATTTTTATTATGTTGTAAGGATTTATTCTTGTATAGCTTGACATCATGGTATGTTAAGGTTTGTTTATTACACATAATTATTAAAGAGCCCAAGTGTAGAAAATATACATGGCATCATGTGAGATTGTAGGCTACTTTCTTGATTAGGAATGTGTCTATTTTAAAAATGTATGAAAAGCATGATAAAGTAATTCAAATAGAATTAAAGAAAATGTAAAGAACATGCATGTAAAGAGTTGACATACCTAAAAAATGAAGATTCGAATGGAGAGATTACCCAATTATGTAGTGTTTTTTTCTTCTTGCATCAAACTCCTCAACAATTTGAGTTTTTCACCACTTGATTCATTTTCAATGTTAAATTGAATAACACTCAAATATAATTACTAACATCAGTATTATTAACCAATCTATAATGTTCAATTCCTAAAATTAAATCACAATTAACATTGCAACACTACAAAAATTGAAACTTGAATAGATATATATCAAACTTGGTGTGAAAACTATGTTATTTCCTCCTTCTCAAGTTGGCAAAGCAGAAAAGGTGGTGGAAAGATCATGCAAAGGTGGTAGAATGTGTAAAATGCGCATGTGAACTTCCCAATAGCATGAAAGCACTTCTTTTTTGTCAGAGCACATGCATAATCAACATGAAAATAGAGTATGTGGGCCTGGAACACAGGGGTCAACACTTTTTTACCATTTCTATAATAGGAAAAAATGCGAGCATGTTATAACGTGCTTGTGTTTTGTCCTACTATAGATTGATCCATAATTATTTGTGCCTATCTCACCTTCGATAGCACCTTTACAATATATCACCTCTAGTTCCATTAGCTCATGTTCTATATCTCACTTATCTCTTCCCCTCACCTCTCTACCTCTCCCCTCTCTATGTCTCTCAGTCACTCCTTGTCTACTTCAACCCTAAATCTTATCCCTAAACCCTAATCCCTCAACCCTTAACTCTAATCCCTCATCCCTAAACCCTAAACACTATCTCTATTGCTAAACTCTCAACGGGCTTGATACTATACCTTAAACCCTAATCCCTTAATCCTGAACCCTCGAACCCTATCCCTAATCCTTATACCCTTGACACTCTACTTTAACCCTAATCCCTTAACCCTCAAACCTTAATGTACTCAACCCTTAACGTCAAACCCTAATCCCTCAACCCTTAATTCTGATCCCTTGACCCTCAACCCTATCCCTAAACCCTAAAGCCTAAAGCCTCAACCCTCAACCCTCAATGTAAAATCCTAATCCCTCAACCCTTAACTCTAATCCCTCAACCCTAAACCCTATCCCTAAACCCTAAACACTATCCCTATTCCTAAACCCTCAACGGGCTTGATACTATACCTTAAACCCTAATCCCTAATCCCTTATCCCTAAACCCTCCAACCCTATCCCTAATCCTTATACCCTCACATCAAACCCTAATCCCTCAACTCTTAACTTTGATCCCTCAACCCTTAACCCTTAAAACTTGAACCCTAAAACCTATCCCTACACGCTCAACACTTGAAACTATATCTTAAACCCTAATCCCTTAACCCTCATCCCTAAAGCATCAACCCTAAATACTTAAACCTTCAACCCTAAACCCTATCCCTAAACCCTCTACCCTCGACACTCTTCCTTAACTATAATCCCTTGACCATTAACTCTATCCCTAAACCCTCAATCCTCAATGCTCAACCCTCAACCCTCAACTCTTAATATTAAACCCTAATTCATCAATCCTAAACCCTAATCCATCAAACCTAAACCCTATCCCTAAACCATCAACCCTCAACACTATAGCTTAAACCCTAATCCCATTACCTCAACCCTTAACCCTTAAAACTTAAACCCTATCCTTGCACCCTCAACACTTGACACTATATCTTAAGCCTTAAACCCTCATCCCTAAAGCCTCAACCCTCAATCCTTAAACCTTCAACCCTAAACCCTATCCCTAATCCCTTTACCCTCGACACTCTAACCCTATCCTCAACATTAAATGCTAATCAGTCAACCCTAAACCCTAATCTATCAACCCTAAACCCTATCCCTAAACCCTCAACCCTCAACACTATACCTTAAACCCTAATCCATCAACCCTAAAACCTAATCCCTCAACCCTCAACCCTAAACATTATCAATAAACCCTCAACCCTCAACCCTAATCCCTCAACCCTCGACCCTTGAACCTCAACCCTCAACCCTCAATGTCAAACCCTAATCCCTCAACCCTTAACTCTAATCCATTGACCCTCAACCCTATCCCTAAACCCTAAACCCTAAAGCCTCAACCCTCAACCCTCAACGTCAAATCCTAATCCCTCAACCCTTCACTCTAATCACTCAACCCTAAACCCTCAATAATATACCTTAAACCCTAATCCCTCAACCCTCAACCCTAAACCTTATCCCTAAACCCTAATCCCTCAACCCTAATCTATCATCCCTTAACTCTAATCTCTTATCCCTAAACCCTAAATGCTATCCCTATTCCTAAACCCTCAACGGGCTCGATACTATACCTTAAACCCTAATCACTTATTCCTAAACCCTCCAACTCTATCCCTAATCCTTATATCCTCGACATCAAACCCTAATCCCTTAACTGTAATCCCTCAACCCTTAACCCATTAAACTTGAACCCTAAAACCTATCCCTACATGCTCGACACTCAACACTATATCTTAAACCCTAATCCCTTAACCCTCATCCCTAAAGCCTCAACCCTAAATCCTTAAACCTTCAACCCTAAACCCTATCCTTAATCCCTCTACCCTTGACACTCTTCTTTAACCCTAATCCCTTGACCATCAACCCTATCCCTAAACTCTCAACCCTCAACCCTCAACCCTCAACTCTCAACATTAAACCCTAATTCATCAACCCTAAACCCTAATCCCTCAAACCTCAACCCTATCCTTAAACCATCAATCCTCAACACTATACCTTAAACCCTAATCCCTATCCCTTAACCCTTAACCCTTAAAACTTAAACCCTATCCCTGCACCCTCAACACTTGACACTATATCTTAAGCCTTAAACCCTCATCCCTAAAGCCTCAACCCTCAATCCTTAAACCTTTGACCCTAAACCCTTCTCCTAATCCCTCTACCCTTGACACTCTAACCCTAACCTTGACATTAAAAACTAATGCGTCAACCCTAAACCCTAATCTGTCAACCCTAAACCCTATCCCTAAACCCTCAACCCTTGACACTATACCTTAAACCCTAATCCATAAACCCTAAAACCTAATCCCTCAACCCTCAACCCTAAACACTATTAATAAACCCTCAACCCTCGACACTATACCTTAAACCCTAATAACTCAACCCTCAACCTGAATCCCTCAACCCTCAACCCTTAGCACTATAGCTTAAACCCTAATCCCTTATCCCTAAACCATAAACCCTATCCCTCAACTCTTAACCCTTAAAAATTAAACCCTAAAACCTATCCATAAACCCTCGATGCAACACTATATTTTAAACCCCAATCCCTTAACCCTTAGCCCTAAAGCCTCAACCCTTAATCATTAAACCTTCAACCTTAAACCCTATCCCTAATCCATCTACCCTCAACACTCTACTTTAACCCTAATCCTATGACCATCAACCCTATCCCTAAACACTCAACCCTCAACTCTCAACATTAAACCTAATCCATCAACCCTAAACCCTAATCCCTCAACCCTAAACCCTATCCCTAAACTCTCAACCCTCAACACTATACCTTAAACCATAATCCCTCAACCCTAAACCCTAAACCCTATCCCTAAATCCAACAAAACTACTTTTCCTTATGTTAGGTTGTTAAACCCATCATTTTTGACACTCTTCTTTTAAAGATATCTAAGTTGCAAGAATATGTTAGAAAAATGGCTATGAACTTTTTTAATGTTAGTAATGTTATATGACATATTTTTATGGCCCATCTAGGGTTCATTATGCCAATAGGTGTACACAGTATGAGAAAAGATTTGCATATGGTACATCCACAGTGAGTAATTAATAGTTGAAATTAGAAGGATGATCATTATGAGAAAATCTTTGCATTGGGGTACATCTATGTTTCTTGCTATCCACTCTGCACTTAAGGGAGGTATATTGTTATGAAACAGGCAAATAATCTCCCATTGTTTACTGGCTTTCACAAGAACTACTAAACTTTTTTCTCTTGGTAATTGTAGAGGACATTCACCTATTTTTGGCAACTCTTGCATTCCCAAACCATTACAAAAACTAAGTTATTTTAACCCAATAAATAGATGATTGCATTGATTTAATACTCTACTATATTAAAGCTTAGCATTCACACAAATGCAGATGTTAATATTATAGAAGATTACATTATATTAGACTATTAGAGATCCCTTAGAAAAATGTAATAACAAAACTACTTTGCCTTATGTTAGCTTAAAATTAAACCCATTCTTTTTGATACTCTTCTCTTAATAAATTAAGATTTATAAGAATAGAAGGCAGATAATTTGATCTTACTAGTATGCATGGTTGGTTTACATTCCATGACTTCATTTTCATTGAATAAAAAGGTAAATATCTGATTTGAAAGGTGGGGCAGAGTTCACTGTCATGTGTTTTTGTAGAAGATAGGGTCCACAATGTCTAGGGTTCTTCAAAGAAAGGCTTGTTACATAATTAAGTTTTTGTTATACCAATCCTCTAGGTAAAGCTACAATTCAAATGCCTGCTTTGAAGTTGAAATAAATTAAATTAGACTTACAATTTTGATTTTCTTCCATTGCTTCAATAACATCATTATTTTCTTCATCAGAAAGCAATTCAAGATCAGCAACTTGCTACCCATTGGTTGACTTGAATTGCATCCTCTGTTAGAAGAAGGGCATTTTTTATCTATATCAATGTTGGTATTCATAAGCTAAAGAGCATTGACATTTTTCACACACCCTGTTCTTTGAAATATCTTAACCTTAAAATATGACTTGGATATGTACTTGAACACAACGAAATCTCCAATCTCCAGCCCATGATGATTCACAAAATTTTGCCAACCCTGCCTAAATTCTAGTTTATTTATGGTACCCCTTAATTGTACATCCCACTCTTGCCCACCTGGGGCTTGAAGAAGGAGGCACGCCCATTAAACCAACTCATTTGACAACTTGTTGCCCATCAGTTCACTTAAACTGCATACTTTGTTAGAAGAAGGGCATCTTTTATCTATATCAATGTTGGTATTCATAAGCCAAAGAGCATTGATGTTTTTCACACACCCTGTTCTTTGAAATATCTTAACCTTAAATTATGACGTGGATATGTACTTGAACACAACCAAATCTCTAATCTCCAGCCCATGATGATTCACAAAATTTTCCCAACCCTTCCTAAATTCTAGTTTATTTATGGTACCCCTTAATTGTACATCCCTAAACCCTAAACCCTAATCCCTTAACCCTAAACCCTAATCCCTAGTCCCTAAACCATAAACCCTAATCCCTAATTATAATTTATGGTACCCTAATCCCTAAACCCTAAACCTTAATCCCTTATCCCTAAACCATAAACCCTATCCCTAAATTCTCAACCCTCAACACTTAAACCTTAAATCCTAAACCCTATCCCTAAACCCTCAACCCTCAAATTTATACCTTAAACCCTAATCCCTCAACCCTAAACTTTCAACCCTAAACCCTATCCCTAATCCCTATACCCTCAACATTTTACCTTAACCCTAATCCCTTGACCCTTAACCCTAAATGCTATGCCTAAAGCCTCAACCCTAAACCCTAATCCCTTAAGGTCCTAAACTCTAATCCCTTATCCCTAAACTCTAAATCCCATCCCTAAACCCTCAACCCTCAACCTTAAACCTTAATCACTCAATTCTTATCCACCCCTCTCCTCCCCTATCTGGCTCACTCCCATTTCTACCCTCCTCTACCCTTGACATTATATATACATACATATAGGCATACATAGATGCATACATACATATAGGCATACATTCATACATACATGATTAATAACCTTGAACATAAAAAAATCAAGGTGAACATAATGCAAGCGCGTTATAATGCACTCGTGTTATTTAAAACATGACAAACAACACAAACTTTTGCGAAGAAGGGAAAATGTAAAACAAACAATAATGCGAGCGCATTATAACGTGCTCGTGTTATGTTTTGCTTTGGGAATCCCACGCCTTGGGCTTGGGATTTACTTTTGATTTCCAACCCAAATGCTTGGAATGCCTTTTCAACATCCACGGATGTGTTTTTCCATATTCTTCAAGATTTCTCATAATTTCGTTCGTGCTAACCCTCAGATTTGCATGTGTTTCAAGGTCGAACAAATCAAATACCTAGGTAATGTTAGGCTTTCTCTTAGCTATTTGAAAATGCGATTTTTTTCACATTTTAACAATGTTAAGCCTTTCATCTTTAATTTCTTTTGTTTGTGTGTTTGGTTTTGGGAAAAAACTACTATTTGGTCTTTTTTTTCATTGTAAATTAACTATTCATTGAAATTTAAAAAAAATTACATATTTAGAAACTAGACTCCATTCTACACATATTAAATAAAGAAAAAAATGATTTTCAATTAGTTTTCAAAATTTATAGGGGTAGCACAGCCAAAATTCTATTTTTTAGGATGTGTCCACTTTGAAAATTAGTAAAAAATCAAATAGTCATCAAAAAATTATCAGAAAAATTAGTCATAAACTACATGCTATTAGCTAATTTCTCACTGAAGCGATTTTAAAAATACCAAAAAAAAGTTGACCTTTTGAGGGAGCCACAAAACATGCTATGTTATGTATTTTTAACAGAAACAACACCAATTTTTGTGGCTCCCTCTTTTGAACCCCTTAATCTATGTCATTTTTTTTTTAAAATAGTACTTTAGAAAGTAGACTTGGAGCACTACAAACATTGTTTTGGTTACATCTCTAAATTTTGAGTGTAACTATGCTCAATTTCTCATCCAAGGCCAGCATTTTCTGATTTAAAAAAAAAAGTGGCCACTTAAGACCCTTTTTGGCCCCCCATCTTCTTGTACTTACCCTTAGATCTATTGGAGAGAAGCTGTAAGCACTGCTGTCTATACTTTTAATCAGGTACAAATCAGAGGCAATACTGGTAAGACACCTTATGAACTTTGGTTTGGCATCACTCCTACTGTGAAGTATTTCAGAGTCTTTGGTAGTAAATTCTATATTAAAAGTGATGAAGACCTTGGCAAGTTTGATGCTAGAAGTGATGAAGGTATATTCTTGGGATATTCTAGTCAAAGCAAAGCATACCGATGTTATAACAAGAGATTTAGAAAGATTGTAGAAAGTACAAATGTAAAGGTTGATGAAGGCATGGAAAATCCCTCAAGGTATTATGATCATGAAGTAGATGATTAGAATAATATCCCAGACTAAGAAGAACAAGTCCCATCTCCAGCTTAGATTTAGACTGATCCAGAGAATTCAAAAATATAAGAAGAAGAGACAAGGTTGGATGTACTTGTCCAAGAATTAGAAGTGCAAGAGAATCCCAAAACTCCTAGGTATGTAAGACTGAATCATTCTGAAGATCAAATCATAGGAGATAGAAGCAAAGGTGTTCAAACAAGAATAAATATTTCTCAAGATTCAGTGAAGTATTATTTGATTTCAAAGATTGAACCAGAAATAGTAAGTGAAGCATGCAATGATGAAAACTGAGATAAAGCAATGGAGGAAGAATTGATGTAGATTGAAAAGAATCACACTTGGGATCTTGTTCCTAGACCTAAGGACAAAAATGTGATTGGGATTAAGTGGGTCTTCTAGAATAAACTGAATGAAGATGGTGAAGTAGTAAGAAACAAAGCCAGATTAGTCTATAAGGGTTATTCTCAAGTAGAAGGAGTTGACTTTGAAGAAACTTTTGCTCTGGTGGCAAGAATTGAAGTAGTCAGATTATTTCTTGCCTTTTCTTCCTTTAGATATTTCAAGGTATATCAGATGGATGTCAAGTCTATTTTCCTAAATGGTGATTTGAAAGAAGAGGTATACATTGAACAACCGGATGGATTTCAATTGTCTGATCATGGAAATATGGTCTACAAATTGAAGAAGGCATTATATGGACTCAAACAAGCCCCAAGAGCCTGGTATGAAATATTGGACAAACATCTTTTGAAGATTGGTTTCAACAAGGGTACTACTGATAGTAATCTATATTTTAAGGTTGGTCATGAAAATATCTTGATTGTTGAGGTATTTGTTGATGCTATCATTTTTGGACGGAAAGACAGTATGTGCAAAACTTTTGCAAATCAAATGCAAATTGAATTTGAGATGTCTATGTTTGGGGAAATGAATTTCTTCTTGGGTCTACAAATCAGTCAAACAAAGAAAGGAATCTTCATATCACAAACCAAATATGTGAAAGAATTGTTGAAGAAATTTGGGATGGAAGATTCAAAGGCAATAAATACTCTCATGGAAACTATATGTAAGCTGAGTAAAGATGATGAATCCCCTAAGGATGATTAGAAAAAGTACAGGTTAATGATTGGAGGATTGCTCTATCTTACTCAAACTAGACATGATATTATGAATGTTGTTGGTCTTGTTGCCATATTCCAAGTTGATCCTAGAGACTCTCATGTCATGGAAATCAAGAGAATTCTTAGGTATTTGAAGGGAACAGTTGAGTATGGATTATGGCATCCTAAGGATCATGATTTCTCTCTTCATGCATATATAGATCCTGATTGGGCATGAGATGTGGATGACTGGAAGAGTACCAGTGGCGGTACATTCTTTTGAGGGAAAAGATTGATTTCTTGGCTAAGCTAGAAACAAGAGGTAATATCTCTGTCCACTACAGAAGTAGAGTATATTGCAGCAGCAGGTAGTTGCACTCAAGTATTGTGGATGAAGCAAATGTTAAGAGATATCATAGTGGAGTATGAAGAACCTATCACAATCTTCTATGATAATTCAAGTACAATAAACATATCAAAAAATCTAGTGTTGCATTCAAAGACAAAACATATATCCATCAAGTTCCACTTTTTGAGAGAACAGGTGAACAAGAATGAAGTCAGATTGGAGTTTGTGCCCTCAAAGGATTAGATTGCAGACATTTTTACCAAACCTCTACCTAAAGACACTTTCGAGTATCTCAGGGAGAAGTTAGGGGTTATCACCCCTCCAGTTCTTAATTAAGGTATACTAATGTGCATCAGTCCGGTGGATCCCATAGTTATATCTTGTGATTCAGATTGACGTTAGGAGGCTGCTTCTCAGGAGGAGTAGTTAGTATGATTCTAAAGTATGAAAAGTGGTTGCAAGTATGTGCCCTTTACCATTGATATCAAAGGGGGAGAGAAGACATGTGAAAAACAAAAAGTGGTTTCTAATCAAAGCGGGAGTAGTAAAGGAAGAGAATACATGTGAATGGTTGCTGGTGATAGGGGGAGCTATGTCATTCAGTGAGGAGAAGTTCTTGTCTTGATGGTTAAAATAGTTTTTCACATCATATGTTGCCATTAATGAAAAAGGAGGAGATTATTGCAAGTATGGGCCTAACTGGTGTTTTCATTAATGCCAACATACTCATGTTGCATTGATGTCAAGGATTGGATGAGTTGTGTGCTGAGGATATTGAGAAAATTAGCCCTATCAGAAATAGAGAAGAATAGTGAAGATAGTGAAGTTCTATGAAGTAAAGATCCTAGCCAGATGAAGATCAGAGTATGTACATCAAAGGGTTTGTGGATATGTGTCTGAAGATGCTCCAATCAAGATTTTAGAGGTTTGCATGAAGATTTGGAGAAGTTATGGCCATGTGAGCAAAATTGGTTCTGGTAGCTGTTTAGAGGTGACAGAGTGACACAAATAGGCCTGGTGAGATCCAAAAATGCAATATCATGTTCTGTAGATCAGGTGGCATGTTTGAGAGATTAATGTGCATTGACAACTCGATTGGTTCATGATTTGGAGGTTTGCAAGCAAACCTTCTAATGTGACAGTGATGGCTGACTATGTTCCTGATGTTCTAGGTGAAGATACCATTGATTACAGTAAGCAGAGGTGGTGCAGATGTTCTTGGTAATCCAAGTAATCTTGTGGTGTTCTCTAAATTGTGTCTAGTTTGTGTTGGTAGTCCGCATTTAAGATTGACCTCATGATTGAAGATTTACCTTTGGGTGTTAGTATTCTTACTAGTTTTGGCTAATCGGATGATATGCGCATGTTGCGGATGATCTTGAAGATGCTTTGCAAAGCATGGCATGTTCCTTAAAGATTATTGAAGTCCCAGCTATGTGTGGCTGATAGTGTAGTGATGTGCATGAAGTTTTTGTAATAAGTCAAGTTGTATTTTTGTAATTGCTCTGTAATAAAATAAGTGTATGTTGTGCTGACTTTGATCATCATTCTAAAGTTGATGTCATGTATAAATAAAGAGTTACGAAGTTGTTCAAATGCATCCTTGTGGTCATGATGAGAAAGTGTTAGTGAAGAGGAGCAAAAAGCAGAGAAGAGGTGTTGAGCTTAAATGGAATTGACTCAAGCATAGTGAAGATGCTACTCTCCAGTTCAAGTATGTAATAGTTATATTCTTCTATAGACAGTGTGTCTCTTGCAGGCAGTGGGCCTCTTATGAGCAGTGTTCTCCGGTAGTGAGCCCTAATTGGTAAGTGTCGTTTTATTCTTCTTATTCTTTGAATAAGGAATACAATCTTGGGTTAGTCACCCTGTGATTTTTCCCTTAACCAGGTTTTCCACATTAAAATCTTGGTGTTGTATGTGTTGAATTTTTTTCTAATCTTGAATTATTGATTCATGATTAAATCATTGATATGCTGTTGAAATATAAGAAGCTTTTAAGTGAACAAGGAACAAAATTTTGGTGACAACTGATTCACCCCCCCTCTCAGTTGTCTATCCTAAATCCAACATAACATGCAGGACTATAGACCATTATTTGTTCCCTTTTCAGTTGGAGCAAAGTTATCTAGTTTAGATTGTCCAACATCTCCATTAGAGATGGACGAGATGAGTAGAGTACCTTACATGAGTGTAGTTCAAAGTTTGATTTCTACCATGGTTTGTACTAGACTAGACATTTCCCAAGCAATGGGAGTTCTTTCTAGATATGTCTAATCCTAGTAGAGTTCATTAGGATGTAGTTAAAAGAGTCTTCAGATATTTGCACAGCACCTCAAAGTATTCCTTTTGTTTTCATAGGAATTTGATTAAAAATGATATTTCCCTTGATATTCATGGTTATGTGGATTCAGAATGGGTAGGTGATATTGATAGTATATGATCCACCAGTGTTTATGTGTTTACTTTATTTGGTGGTGCAATTAGTTGGATGAGTAAGCGATGGGTTGCGGTTGCTTTTCCCACTATTGAAGCTAAGTATATGGTAGCTACGCATGCTTGCAAAGAAGCCATTTGGCTTAAGAGATTGTGTTCAAATATTGGGATAAAACAAGGTGTAAGACAATTTATTAAGATAGTCATAGTGCAATCTGTCTAGCTAAGAACTACATATTTCATGCCAGGACCAAGTACATTGATGTATAGTATCATCTTGTTAAAGATATGGTCAAAGATGATAGGGTGAAGCTAGTTAAGGTAGAGAATTTGATGGATGTTATTTATTCTTTAACTAAGTCTGTGAGAACAAAAAATTTAAGATGGTGTCTAGAGACTATAGGCCTTTTGGCCCCTAGCAGTTAAGAGACGATGTTTAATCCCTCTTGTTGCTCTTGTAATGTGTTCGACAAGTGGGACATTTGCTGGGAAAATTGTCTCAACCTTACAATTATATAAAACATATTGTTGATAGGATATATATTTATATATATTTCTTAGTTACACCGATAGGTGTAATATACAATGGGATCATGGGGTGGAGTGGGATGCGTGTTAACATTTTTTTGTTAACAAAAACTATTAATGGCCAACATAAATTAAATAAATGATATTTTGTAAATCTGGACCATTCGTTATTAGGTTTTAGATTTGATGGTAGATATTTTGTTGGCTTGTCTTGCCCTAGAAGGTAACCCTATTTATGAGGGTGTTGTATTACAAGTGCAATATTGTGATGTATTTTGAGAGTTTGATAGCAGTCATGTTGTCTCTAGATCTCTGGTGGTGATACTCCTATGAGAAGCTTTCTTTGTATGTATATTGTAATCTTTGTGATTTCTGAATAATATATTGGGCAACTTTTGGAGTGTGGGTTTTTTCTCCTGAAAGGGTTTTCCCCATGTAAGTCACTGTGTTGTGGTATGTATAATATCTATGTTTATTTTTGTTTAAGTTTGTGTAACTATTAAAGATCTGTAGAGTTTTGCATTATCCTCCTCTCAAGATTAGTGTAGGAAGTGGTTCCGCTACCTTAGCTTCCTTACACTATTATGTCAATCTCTTAGTGTATTGTGTAAATGGGTTCTCATTCTAGTTTTGTGTGCAAACCCAATGAGGTAGTAGACCCAAATTTATCCATATAATAAGGATTTTTGATATTTTACTCCCATGCAGATGACAATGTGTAGACATCCCCACGATGGACTGATCTCCTAGGCAAAAGTTCTTCTTTAATGCTAGGTTCCATTTTTATTCCTACTTTCTATTCTAAATTTATTTCTATGATTTTGTTCTTATGTTTCCAAAAATCATAGTTTTGCTACTATGCCTTTGTGTTCTTGCTTATCGAAATTGATTAGTTTCTAAGTATAGAACTAAGTAGGATCTGGCTAGACTTGTTCTTCTCTTGTTGATTAGATAGCAACATAATACTCTTCCATGAAGGTAGTTAGATCCTCATGTAATTGTGAAATTTGTTTCTAGTGTTAGATTTAGGGCAGACAAATGAGAGGGGGTGAATTAGTTGTACAAAACTTTCTTCCAATTAAACACTTAAATCAACTTTATAATTTAGTAGCATAATGATAAATCAATCATGGAAACATAATGCATTAAATCAAGAGCAGAAACACATTAACACATAGGACACCAAAACTTTGACGTGAAAAACCTAGTTAAGGGAAAAACCACGGGGTGATTAACCCCCAAGATTATATTCTCTATTAGAAGAATAGAAATAACAAACTGGAACATACCAATTAGGGTTCACTACCCAAGCACACTGCTCACAAGAGGCTCACTGCCTACAAGAGACACACTATCTACAAAATAATAAGTATTACATATATGAACTAGAGAATAGCATCTTCATCATGCTTGAATTAGTTCCATTTAAGCCCAATACTTCTGCTCTACCTTTCGCTCTCCTCCTCACTACCACACTCTCATCTCTACAAGATACATACAGAAATGACTTTCCAATCCCTTATTTATACAAGACATCAACGTAGGAATAATCATCTAAGTCGGCAAACATCTACAAGAACATTTGTAGGATGTGTAACTGATCTGATCCGCCAGTCTTAGGAAGAACACCATCATCCTGAAGTAATTCTTCAATTGCAATCTCAAACTCTAATATAGACCATCAACATAAACTAGACATGATCCAAAGACCTCCACAAGATTGCCTGAATCGCCAAGAACATCCATACTACATCTTCTTATTGAAATCCTTTTCTCTTTCATCCAAAACCTCAATAACACAGTCTGTCATCACTATCACAAAGAAATAGATGCTTGCAGACCTCCAGACCACAAACTAATCTAGTTGACACTTCACAAATATTTTATAAACAAGATAATGCATTTCTAGATCTCACTAGACCTATCTATATCAATCTGTCACCTCTAAACTCTTGTCGGAACTAGTTTTACTTGTGTGGGCACAACTTCTTTAGATCTTTATGTGGACCTCTAAAATCTTTATTGGATCATCTTAAGACACATATCTACAAACCCTTTAAACCGTATCCTTTGATCCTCATCTTATCTTGGACTTTTACCTTACTGTCTTCACTATTCTTCATTGTTCCTGCTATGACCAATTTTCTCAATATCCTCATCCAATCCTTATCATTAATGCAACAGGAGTATGTTGACATCAATGGCAATACCGTTTAGGACCATACTTGCAACAATCTCCCCCTTTGTTATTGATGGCAACATATGATGTGAAAAATAGTTTTAACCATCAAGACAAGAACTTCTCACTGTCACAACTCCCCCTATCAGCAACAATCATTTCACATGTCTTCTCTCCCTTTATTGCTCCCCTTTTGATCAACAACCCCTTGTTTTTCACATGTCTTCTCTCCCCCTTTGACATCAATGGCAAAGGGCACATACTTACAATTCCACCACTTCAGAATCATACCAGCTACTCCCCCTGAGTAGCAGCTCCCAAACATCAATCTAGACCACAAGATATGACAATGATACCCACCAGACTGATGCACATTGATGCATCTTAGTTCATCACTAGAGGGGCTATAACCCCTAACTTCTCCCTGAGATACTCAAAATAGTCCTTAGGTAGAGGTTTACTAAAGATATCTACAATCTGATCCTTGGAAGGCACAAACTCTAATCTGACTTCATTCTTGTTCACTTGCTCTCTCAAAAATTGAAACTTGATGGATATATGTTTAGTCTTTGAATGCAACACTAGATTCTTAGATATATTTATTGCACTTGAATTATCACAGAAGATTGTGATAGGCTCCTCATACTCCACTCTTATGTCTCTTAGCATTTGCTTCATCCACAAAACTTGAGTACAACTACCTGCTGCTACAATTTATTTTTCTTTTGCAGTGGACAGAGATATTGCCTCTTGTTTCTTGCTTAGCAAAGAAACCAATCTTTTCCCTAAAAAGAATGCTCCACCACTACTACTCTTACGATCATCCACATCTCCTACCCAATCTGCATCTGTATATGCATGAAGAGAAAAATCATGATCTCTGGGACACCACAATCCATACTCAACTATCCCTTTTAGATATCTAAAAATCCTCTTGATTTCCATGACATGAGATTCTCTAGGATCAGCTTGAAATCTAGCGACAAGACCAACAACATTCATAATGTTAGGTCTAGTTTGAGTGAGATACTACAATCCTCCAATAATTGACTTGTATTTTTTCTTATCATCCTTAGGAGAGTCATCATCTTTGCTCAATTTATATTTGGTTGCCATGGGAGTATTCATTGGTTTTGAGCCTTCCATCCTAAATTTCTTTAACAATTCTTTCACATATTTGGTCTGAGAAATGAAGATTCCTTTCCTTGTTTGAGTGATTTGTAGACCCAAGAAGAAATTCATTTCACCAAGGATGGATGTTTCAAACTCACATTTCATTTGATTTGCAAAAGTTTTACACATACTATCTCTTCCTCCAAAACTGATATCATCAACAAACACTTCAACAATCAAGATGTTTTCATGATTAATTTTGAAATTCAAATTACTGTCAGCAGTACCTTTGTTGAAACCAATCTTCAAAAGATGCTTATCCAATCTTTCATACCAGGCTCTTAGGGCTTGCTTCAATCCATACATTACTTTCTTCAACTTGCAAACCATATCACCATGATCAGATAATTGAAATCCATCCAGTTGTTTAATGTATACTTCTTCTTCTAAGTCTCCATTCAGAAATGCCGACTTGACATCCATCTGATAAACTTTGAAGTCCTTGAAGGCAGCAAAAGCTAGAGATAGTTTGACTGCTTCAATTCTTGCCACCGGAGAAAAAGTTTCTTCAAAAACAACTCCTTTTTGAGAGTAACCTTTGCAGACCAATCTGGCTTTATTTCTGATTACTTCGCCAGCTTCATTTAGCTTGTTTTGGAAGACCCATTTGGTTCCAATCACATTCTTGTTTCTAGCTCTGGGAACAAGATCTCATGTATGATTTTTCTCAATTTGCATTAGCTCTTCCTCCATTGCTTTAGTCTATTTTTCATCATTGTAGGCTTCATTCACTATCTTAGGTTCAATCTTTGAAATCAGACAATACTCTTCTAAATCTTGAGCAATCCTTCTCCTTATTTGTACATATTTGCTTTTATCACCTATGATCTGATCTTCAGAGTGGTTCAATCTTACATACCTAGGAACTTTGGGAGTTTCTTGTACTTCTGATTCTTGATTAGGCTCATTAAAACTCATTTATTCTTCCTGATTTACCGGATCAGTTTGAATCTAAATTTCAGAAGGGGCTTGGGCTCCTTGAATTAGAACACCATTCTAATCATCTTCATCATATTCATAAAACCTTGAGGGTTTTTCAATTCCTTCATCAACTTTCAGATTTATACTTTCTATAATCTTTCTCAGTCTTTTGTTATAATATTGGTATGCTTTTCTTTGAGTAGAGTAACCCAAGAATATTCTATCATCACTTCTAGCATCAAACTTGCCTAGCTCTTCATCTCTTTTAATGTAACATTTGCTACCAAAGACTCTGAAATACCTCATATTAGGAGTGATGCCAAACCAAAGTTCATAAGGAGTCTTACCAATATTGCTTCTAATTTGTACTTGATTGAGAGTATAGACTGCAGTGCTAATAACTTCTCTCCAATAAATCTGAGGAACATTTGCTTCCATCATCATGGTCCTAGATGCTTCTTGGATGGTCTAGTTCTTTCTTTCCACTACTCCATTCTGTTGTGGAGTCCTAGGAGCGGACAACTATCTTTTTATTCCATGTTTCTCACAAAATTCTATGAACTCACCAGATGTGAATTCTCCACCTCTATCAGACCTCAGACATTTTAATTTTAATTTAGTTTCATTCTCTACCATAGCCTTGAATATTTTGAATTTCTCAAGAGCTTCTGATTTCTCTTTCAGAAAGGTAACCCACATCATCTGGGAGTACTCATCAATTAATAGCACGAAGTATCTATCACCTTGCTCACTTCTGATTCTTGCCGGACCACATAAATCAGTATGTACTAAATCCAATAATCTAGTAGCAGATTATTCCTTGCTTTTGAATGAGACTCTGCTTTGTTTCCCCAGCTGACATTCTTTGCACAAGCTATTTGTAGGTTTAACCAATTTCAGAAGATCTCTTATAGCTTGAGTATTGCTTATCTTGATGATATTATCAAAATTTATATGACACATCCTCTTATGCCATAACCAACTCTGATCAATTTGCACAAATAGACAACTTTTACTAGTACCAACTAAATGGAAGATAGTATCTTTTGTTTGAGTACCGGATGCAATCTCTGTTCTGAAACTTTCTAATGAAGGGGGTATCATAAAACACACAACAACAGAAATTGTACACAGGAAATAGAAAATTCTTTATTAATTTGGATAACTTATTACATTACAAAAGCTCAAATATAATCAGAGGAATCAACCCTCCACAGGCTGCAACACATTACAGCTTCCTATCCCCAGACTCTAGAATCACCTACCTTATGTAACCCCAAATCAACTAGGGTTTCTTTTTTCCCACCTAATCTTGACTCCACACTTACCCCCTTAACTCTACTACTGCCCAGGGTTCCCAAAAATGGTTATTAATAGTCTTGTTGATGGCGAACAACCTAATTTCAAAATTTGCATCTCCCTCCAAAAATAGGTCAACTTCTAAGAGCCATAACTTTTGATCCAGGAGTCCAATTGATGAACCATTTAATGCATCAAAAATCTCATGGAGTGCTCTACTGCTAAGAACTGGCTCTACTAGTTCTAGCCATTTTTGGGCCCGTACAGAGTTGTTTAGTGCCTCAAACCTGAATTTGAATAATTTTTAGGCATTTTTCAGGAAACAAAAACTTTAATATCTTTCAGTTCACAAATGATCTTCACGTGATTCCATTGCCAAAGATCTTATATTTCCATTATGTAACTTCCTGTAAATTTTGACTTCAATCCATGCCCAAATGCAAACTTTCTAAAAATAGCAAGTTATTATTTTTAGCAGTTTGGGAAAACTAAAAGTTCTACATTATTATTTAGGTAATTATGGGACCAGAACCACAAATTTTGAGAAGAAATGGAAAGAACAATAACAATTTTGAAACACATATTTTCTTGGGTGATGCAAGATTGCCCTTACACCACTAGATGCTCCTGTATCAGACACTCAGGGTAATTTGAGAAGTGATCCTGTCACGTCTCAGGTGTTTGTGTGAGGAAAACCCAAATGATCAACCTCTGCCTTAGATAACCAAGAAGAATCTTCAATAGGTCTTCCTTTCCATTTCACTAGATATTCTTCATATTGCCTGTTCTGAGTACTTTGTCCCACACGGCTATCCAAGATCTCTTCTATCTCCTCTGTTGAAGTAGATGCCGGAATACCCCACTATTCTTCTGTTGTTCCATCCTCTGTGCCACCCTCATGATATTCTGTTAAATCAGCAATGTTGAACATAGGGGAAATATTAATCCCACTTGGCAACTCTACCTCATATGGATTTCCTGAATCATGCTTCTTCAGGGTTTTGCATGGTCCAAATTTCTTTATTTTCAACTTATTATATGTTCCAATTGGGAACCTTTCTTTTCTCAAGTGAACCATGACTTCATCTCCTACCTGGAACTCCTTATACCTCCTCTTCTGATTTGCCTTAGCCTTGTACTGAATATTCATCTTATTAATGTGCTTTCTCACATCTTCATGCAAATTCTTCAAATGTTCTACAAAGTCTTCAGCCTCGGCACTTGTCTTTTCTCCTTTGTCTAGATTCCTCAACTCTTAAGCATTTCTTGGACTATTTCCATATACAATCTAGAATGGTGATTTACCAGTGCTCCTATTGATAGAATTGTTGTAAGCAAATTCTGCCTATGGTAAAATCAAATCCCATCCCTTGGGCTTATCTCCTACTAAGCATCGTAGCAGGTTACCCAAACTCCTATTCACCACTTCTATTTGTCCATCAATCTGTGGGTGGTGTGCAGAACTAAACTTCAAATATGTCTTCAACTTCTTCCACAATGTCCTCCAGAAATAACCAACAAAATTGGTATCTCGATTTGAAACTATGCTCTTTGGTAGACCGTGTAACCTCACCACCTCTTTGAAAAATAATTTAGCAATATGAATAGCATCATTAGTCTGCCTGCAAGGAATAAAATGTGCCATCTTTGAGAATCTATCCACCACCACAAAAATTGAATCATGTCCTCTCTGTGTCCTAGCTAAACCAAGAACAAAATCCATACTGATATCATCCCATGGCTTCTCTGGTATAGGTAATGGTTGATATAGACCTGTGTTCTAACTTGCTCCTTTTTCCATTTGACATACTCTGTAACTCTGCACAAATTTCCTCACATCCTGCTACAACGGTGGCCAATAATAATTTTCACCAACAATAGTAATGGTCTTATCTCGACCAAAGTGTCTAGCCAATCCTCCACTATGCTTCTCCTTAACCAGGTTCTCTCTCATGGAACTCCTTGGAATGCACAACTGGCTTGCTCTAAACAACATGCCATCTTGGATTATGAAATCCAACCATTTTATCCTATCCAAAGTAACATGTTACAAACAAGATTTCTAAGCCTCTGCAAAATCTAGATCCTCAGGATACAAACTTTTGAGCTTATCGAACCCAACAACCTCTATCTTCATTTCTATCAATAAATTTTGCCTTCGGCTTAAGGCATCTGCAACTCTGTTGGACTTCCCACTCCTATGCTTCAAAACAAAGGTATAACTCTACAAAACTCAACCCATTTTAAGTGCCTTTGATTCAACTTTCCTTCACTATTAAGATATTGTAAAGCTTGATGATTAGTATATAAAACAAACTCCTTTAGCAAAAAATAATGTCTCCATTTCTTTAAAGCCTCAACTATTGCAATAAAACTCCTAATCATAAACAAAATATTTTTTCTTGGCATCATTAAGCTTCTCACTAAAATAGGCAATGGGCTTACCTTCTTGGCTCAAAATAGCTCCTATACCACTACCACTAGCATCACAATCTACCTCAAATACCTTATTAAAATCTGGAAGTGCCAAAATAGGTTGTTCTAGAACTTTCTGCTTCAATGTATCAAAGCTCTTGTCTGCTCCTTTAGTCCATCTAAACACTTTTCTATCCCCTCTCATTGTCTCAGTTAGAGGTGCACAAATGCTACTAAAATTCCTAATAAACTTTCTGTATAAACTTGCTAAACCATGAAAATATCTTACCTTTGTTGCACTCCTTGGTGTAGGCCATTCAAGGATAGCCCTTTTTCTGGGTCCATCTTAAGACCTTCCTCTGAGACAACAAATCCTAGGTATACCAACTCCTTCTTTGCAAAACTACATTTCTTCAGATTAATCAACAACTTCTCCTCCCTCAGCTTCTCTAGAACTCTTCTGATATGCATCAGATGCTCATCCCAAGTCTTACTGAAAATTAAAATATCATCTAAATAAACAATAACAAAACTTCCCAAAAATTCTTTTAGTACCTCATTCATGATCCACATGATTGTGCTTGATGTAGTGGTTAGCCCAAATGGTATGACTAATCACTCATACAAACCTTCCTTTGTCTTGAAGGTTGTCTTCCATTCATCTCCTTCTCTGATACGGATCTGGTGATACCCACTCTTCAGGTCAATTTTCGTGAAGTACTTGGCTCCACTCAAACAATCCATGATGTCATCCATTCTTGGCAATGGAAATCTATACTTGATTATTATCTTATTGATGGCTCAAGAGTCTGTACAGATCCTCCATTCTCCATCCTTCTTTGGTACTAGTACTGTAGGTACCACACATGGACTTAGGATCTCCCTTATCAGTCCCTTCCTCAACAACTCATGAACTTGTCTGTTCAGCTCTTCATTCTCTATAGGGGTCATTCTGTGGGCTGCCTTGTTTGGCAAACTGGCTCCTGGTATCAAATCCATTTGATGACCTATCTTCCTTACTGGTGGTAAACCTTCTGGTACATTATTAGAGATAATGTCCTAGAACTCTTCCAACATATCTAAAACTTCTGCTGGTACATCTTCATGGTTCTCTTGACTAATCTTAGGAATCAATGCAAAGCAATGACGCTCATGCTTCATACCCTCAAAAAATTTCCTACCATCTACCAGGGAAATTCTGGCAGTACTACATACCTTTTCTTCCACCTCCTTCAAAGGCTTCAACTTATGACAAACTCCATCCTTTGTTAGGGAATATGTGTTTTCACGGCCATCATGGACAGTGCTCTTATCATACTGCCATAGCCTCCCCAACAGCATATGACATGCATCCATCGGTATGATATCACACAACACCTCATCATGGTAGTCACTGATCTTGAACTTCACTAAACATTGCTCATTGACCAAAGCTCTATGGTCCTTCTGCAACCAAACAATCCGATAGGGATGTGGATGCTTTCTTCTTGTCAACCATCTCCTCTAAAACAAGATTATCAGTGATTCCACTGTCAATAATAATATCACAACACTTACCTTCACATTTGCACCTTGTGTAGAATAAACTCTTCCTCTGATTGGGTTCTTTCTCCTCATTCAGCAAGGTTCTTCTAACAACTAGGGTTTCTCCCCTTTCAGCATCTTCAGAACGCTCAGAATGTGCATCTTCATCTACATGTCCAACTCGTGCATTACCTTCAGGTCTTCTATTTGTCCTTCCTTGATGTTACAGACACTCATATGCTCGATGCCCTTCTTCTCCACATTGGAAATAGGTTCCTCTAAAACCTCCTCTTCTGGGTCCTTGCCCAAGTCTACCTCTTCCTCTTCCTCTTTGCTCACCATTGTTTTGGTCATGAGGGTGGTAGGTGTTATCCCCTTTCTGATTGCGACTGGTGCCAGCTTCTTCACTTTTCTTTTGATCTTCATTACGGCCTCCACAGGGCCTTCCACCAGTCCTTCCTCCTTGACCTCTTCCCCTTTGCTTGCTATCAAATCTTTTATTCATCTTCTCTTCCACCTTCAAGGAAAACTGGTATGCATCTTCTATGGTGGTCATTCTAACTAGGCTCAGCTCCTCTTGAATATTTAGCCTCAACCCATTAATGTAATGGGCTACCTTCTCCTTGTTGGGCTCTGCATGACTAGTTTTGATAGTAATCTTATAAAATTCTTCTGTATACTCCTTAATAGACTTGTTACCTTGCTTCAGTCCTTGTAGCTTCTTCAGCAACTCCATCTCATAGTCCACAAGAATGAACTACTTATTTAGTTTCTCCACCATCTGATCCCATCTGGTGATCTTTCCTTTTCCTCTTCTGTTCCTCTCCAATTGGACCTCCTTCCACCAAATATTGGCATGGCCCTTCAACTTTGTTTTTGCAAACTTAACCTGATCTGGGTCCTCCACATCTTCATACTCGAAATACTCTTCCATGTCATTGATCCAATGAATAAGTTGTTCTAGATTCAAATCTCCAGAATATGTAGAAACTTTGATCCTAGGCCTCTTTCCAATCTTTGAAATGGCCCTCAACAACCTAACTTCTACAGGATCTCCGGCAGCTTCTTGTTCTTCCTTAGATAGCTCTTCTTCAGCTTCATCTTTGCTTTCTTCTCTTGTCCTCAGCTCAAACCCTCTTCGTAGCTCCTCTTGCAATGCATCGATTTGCCTTTGTAGGGCTCTAAAACCCTCTTCTGTCAAAGTATTCCTCCCAACATGATTTCTTCATGGAGGCATCTTGGTCTCTGTAGAAAACCCACAACCTCAGGTCCTGGTGCAAACTGCCTCATGGTCAACAATCTATCTACACACCCAGGAATCCTTGCTCTGATACCACTTGATGAAGGGGGTAAATCATAAAAAACACAACAAAAGAAATTGTACATAGGAAATAGAACTTTCTTCATTGATTTGGACAACTTATTACATTACATAAGCTCAGATACAATTAGAGGAATCAACCCTCCACATGCTACAACACATTACAGCTTCCTATTCCCAGACTCTAGAATCACCTGCCTTCTGTAACCCCAAATCAGCTAGGGTTTCTATTTTCCCACCTAATCTTGACTCCACACTTACCCCCTTAACTCTACTACTACCCAGGGTTCCCAAAAATAGTTATTAATAGCCTTGTTGGTGGCCAACAACCTAATTTCAAAAGATAGGTCAACTTTTGGTAGCCATAACTTTTGATCTGGGAGTCCAATTGATGAACTATTTTATGCATCAGAAAACTCATGGAGTGCTTTACGCGCTAAGAACCTCTGCTAGTTCCGGCCATTTTCGAGCCCATACAGGGCCGTTTAGTGCCTCAAACCTAAATTTGAATAATTTTTAGGTATTTTTTAGGAAACAAAAACTTTAATATCTTTCAGCTCGCAAATGATCTTCGCGTGATTCCTTTGCCAAAGGTCTTATATTTCCATTATCTAACTTCCTATAAATTTTGACTTCAATCTATGCCCAAATGCAAACTTTCTAAAAATAGCAGGTTACTATTTTTAGCAGTTTGGGAAAACTGAAAGTTCTACATTATTACTCAGGCGATTATGGGACCAGAACCACAAAATTTGAGAAGAAATGGAAAGAACAACAACAATTTTGAAACACATATTTTTTTGGGTGTTGCAAGATTGCCCTTGCACCACTGGATGCTCCTGCATCACTTTCAAAGATCTTGCATTTTCCATTCTTGAATCAGAGATCATAGCCTTTGTCCACCAACTATCTAACATTGAGAAGATTGTGCTTCAGTCCTTCAACATATAGTACATTACCGGTTTTGTTCCTTCCATCAAAAGAAGTAGTTCCTCTACCTTTGATTCTACTAGCAGAATCATCACCAAACTTTACCACTCCTCCTTCATACCTTTCCAAATCTATGAACTTACTTTTATCACCTATCATATGGTGAGAGCATCCATTGTCAATGACCCAATCATCCTTTTCTTCAACTTGGGCAGCCAAAGCTCTTTCTACAACTTTGTGATTGACAGATTCAGAGGGCTTTGGATCTTCTTCCTTGATGGCAATAAACACCCAATCACTTCCCGATTTGTTTCCTAATTCTGATTTATCATCTATTACTCCTTCATTATCATCATCTTCATGAACATAGTAACAATTCTTTTGGAACCTTGATTTGCTAGGTTTTGACCTTGAAAATCTTTCCAGACACCTTGAGGAAAAATGACCAATCTTATTGCAGTTAAAACACTTAAAAGACAATTTTCCTTCATACTTAATGGATCCTCTTGGCAATCTTTTTGCAATGAGGGCTTCAAGTTGAGCAGTTTCTGCTTCTTCTTCTAGGTCTTTTCTTGCTTTTTCATACCATGATAATTTTCTTGAAGAGTTCTCTCCTAGATCAAACCTTTTTTTACCCTTTCTAGAGGCACTGGCTTTGAATGCAAATTCAGTCTTGGGGGGGCATCTCCAAACTCAGTCAATTCAAATGCAGCCAATTTACCAACCAATTGATCTCTTGTGCTGTATGGGCTCTAAATTCTTCAATGTCAGCAACCTTGATTTTATAAGAAGTGGGAAAGGATCTGAGAACTTTGCCAACAATCTCATCTTCATCCAAGACTCCACCAGCACATCTAATGCCACAAACAAGCTCATTTACTCTTGGCATAAAAGTAGTGATATTTTCATCTTCTCTCATCTTCAGATTTTCAAATTTTCCTTTCAGACTATATAGCCTTGCACATTTAACATACTTGTCTCCTTCATGCAAAAGTTGCAATTTTTCCCAAATCTCAAAAGCAGTTTGTAGATCAACAACATTTGAAAGCTCTAAATCAGACAAGGCACTAAGAAGGGATTCTTTAGTTCACAAATTGTTTTTAGCAGCTGTGATTTCAGTTGGGGTTTTCAGGCCATTCTGTAGAGGGGTATACTTTGTTGTAGCCATGTTCTAGTACTGCATTCCCATACATTACAAGTGAAATTTCATGCAACTTTTCTAGAGATTAAAGTTGGATCCTTCAAATTTTAGACTATCCTTCTTGTAGGATGACATCCTGGATCTCCTCAAGCAGTTAAGCTCTTTTAGAGGAACTTAGCTCTGATACCAATTGTTAGATTTAGGGTAGATAGCTAAGAGGGGGGTGAATCAGTTGTACAAAACTTTATTCCAATTAAACACTTAAATCCACTTTGTAATTCAGTAGCATAATGATAAATCAATCATGGAAACATAATGCATTAAATCAAGAGCAGAAACACATTAACACATAGGACACCAAGATTTTGACGTGGAAAACCTAGTTAAGGGAAAAACCACAGGGTGATTAACCCAAGATTGTATTCTCTGTTAGAAGAATAGAAAGAACAAAATGGCACATTCCAATTAGGGATCACTGCCCGAGCACACTACTCACAAGAGGCTCACTACCTACAAGAGACACACTATCTACAAAATAATAAGTATCACATACATGAACTAGAGAATAGGATCTTCACCATGCTTGAATTAGTTCCATTTAAGCCCAATACTTTTGCTCTACCTTTCACTCTCCTCCTTGCTACCACACTCTCATCTCCATAAGATACATATAGAAATGACTTTTGAATCCCTTATTTATACAAGACATTGACTTAGGAATAATCATCTAAGTCGGTAAACATCTACAAGAACATCCGCAAGATGTGTAACTCATCTGGTCGGCCAATCTTAGGAAGAACACCATCGTTTTGAAGTAATTATTCAATTGTGAGCTCAAACTCCAATTTGGACCATCAACACAAACTAGACATGATCCAAAGACCTCCACAAGCTTGCCTGAATCACCAAGAACATCCATACTACATCTTCTTACTGAAATCTTTCTCTCCATCTGGAACCTGAATAACACAGTCTGTCATCACTGTCACAAAGAAATAGATGCTTGCAGACGTCCAGACCATGAACCAATCTAGTTGACACTTCACAAAGATTTTATAAACACTCTACTAAATCCACAAAATAGGATAATGCATTTCTGGATCTCACTAGGCCTATCTGTATCACTCTGTCACCTCTGAACACCTGCCGGAACCAATTTTACTTGAGCGGCCACAACTTCTTCAGATCTTCATGCAGACCTTTGAAATCTTTACTAGATCATCTTAAGACACATATCTACAAACCTGTTAAACTGTATCATCTGATCCTCATCTTATCTTGGACTTTTACCTTACTGTCTTCACTATTCCTAATATGACCAATTTTCTCAATATCCTCATCCAATCCTTTTCATTAATGCAATAGGAGTATGTTAACATCAATGACAACACCGGTTAGGTCCATACTTGCAACATCTAGTTAGGTTATATTGTTAAGTATATCATTAGATCCAAATTTGTATACTACATTTTGGTGAGCTTGAGTGCATTCAATCGCATTTCCTTTATCCTTCTACTTCACTTTCTTTGTTTGGTAGAAATTAGAATTTAATCATGTGTTGGATCTCTTTCTCCAAAGCTTCACCACTTTTTATAATCCTTTTAGTAGCAAAGGCTTTGATATTCTTGATGAAGCTCTCGATGACTTCATCCATGTCACTTCATCAGATTCTCAACAAAAACAAATTCGTTCACAACAAATAATTGACACAATTTAAGTTTCTAGCATTACCACAAGAACCTATGAAACCCAAAATTATGGTACATCTTCATTATGATATGCAACAATCTTCTAAATTGGTGATCACTATTCAAGGTGCTCCAAACAAACCTCAACCTTTAGATTACTTAACACATATTAAAAAATATATAACACTAAACATGTTGGGGCCTCCTCATTATCATTCGGAAGCCCACATGTATAATACCTAATGAAACAAATAAACTACATCTTTCCCTATGTCCCTTCCAACTTTTTCACCTATTCTTCCTCTAGTTCCCCATCTTTCCCATAATCCGCTAATAGAGTATGATCTTACAGAGTAGCTCCGTGCTAGTCTCACCAAGATTTCACTTTGGGAGCTCATTCAAACTTCACCAACATATCATTCAATGCTCCAAGAAGATTAACATAAGATCCTAGTAGCATCTTCTACTAGGCCGAATGATGTAGTTGCTTTACTTGATTGTATTTATACATATTATCCTGATATTGTGTTCAAACTATATGAGTTACCTTCTTTAGAACATCAAATTATAGCATCAAATTCTATACTTGTGCTGAATAATTCTATGAGGCCCATCTTTTTCACATGCTTTAGTTGTTTTAGTTTGGACTACTTGTCTATGTTGGTTTGGATTTTTATACTTATGTGTGTGGACATTTATGTTTATTGCTTTGGACATTATGCTAGATGATACTCTTAATATTATAATTAAACTTTATGGAGTTATGTTTTGGACCTTATGATTTAATTAGTTTGAGTAGATGATGTTGGATTATTATTTATGTGTGGGAAAAGAAAGTATTGAATGAATTAAATGCTTTTGTGATAGTCATTAAAAAAATTATTTTAGAATAATTGAAGTATGTGATCATGAATGAAATTAGAATACTTAATTAATTTTGCTATGCATTTCAAGTTGCTTTGGCTATATTTTCTTGACATAAACATTTTCAAAAATTAAGTGTGTAGGTGGATGGCCAAGACCTTTAAGTGGTTTAGAGACTCCAAGAATCTTCATTGTTATACCAATTAGCTGAGCCTAACTCGTGGAAGGGGTGAAGGCTAAAGTATTGTGTAATTAATTATTTCATTTGAGTATTCGATTAGTATTTTCCTATTTGTTTTTATCATTTTTAATTTAATTTAAATTAATTTTTGTGAGAGTTAAATTTAATTTATTGCTTGATTTTGAGATGAGGATTTATTTTATTTTTTTAAGAAAGGAAAATTTGGAAGATAAAGGATCGATTTTTGGTTTTAATGTTTTTTTTTCTATAAATTTTTTTTTATTTGGGAAAAATGAAAGAAAGTTTCCTTCTTTTTGTCCTTTTGATTTTTGTTAGTTATTTTATTTATGGGAATATGGGGGTTTTTTGGAGAACACTTTTCTATGCATGAATTTGAGAAGAAAAAAAAAGATAGCAGAATGGAAGAAGGATTCTTGGCTTGAAGGGTTTTGTGATTTTCAGTATGGGAATTTAGATTCGAGAGCAAGATTTTCACAGTTCTAGTTTTTTATTTGGGCTCATCCTAACTTGGGGAGCTGAGGTAGGGTCATTGTTTTCCTTATAATTATGAAAAATGTATATTTGTGTGCTTGCATAGATTTTGGTTGCATGAGGGTTTTTGTCCCTTTTCTATTGTGTTGTATTGTGGGATTTAAGTTGTAATGGGAGCGACCCTTCATATTGATGAGAGCCTCCCAATTTTATGGGTAGAGAGAGGTGTGGAGCCTCTCTTGGGGAAAATTTGGGTATTTGCATTATGTGGTGAAATGATGTGTTGATGGGTGTTGTGATTGTAAGGTTGTGGAGATGTGGTGATATATGGTGATATGGGTTTTGTTGTTGTGATGTGTATGGATATGTGGAGATATATGATGATTGGGGTTTTGTGTTGTGATACTTATGGAGGTGGTGTTATTATGAAGTATGTTATTATATGGAAGTTGTATTGTGTCCCCAAGATGGAGGATTATCCCCTCTCTCCCCCTAGTTTTGATCCATTGAAGATCCTTTGTTTGTGAGTCAACCTCTTGGATTATGTTGTTTTTGTGTTCTTGGATCTTTTCTAGTTTTATGAATTTCTTGTGTATGCATAAGTGTTATCACCCAGTTCTTGGAGTCTCGTGCTTGGGGGTGGGATTTGTGAAGCAATCCCTACAGTAGGGATGAGAGCAAGTCTTCACCATCTATTTTCACTTTGTTGGTTGCAGGTTATGAAAGTGGTTTTTGGTGGATTTGCAAGTCAAGAAACTTCTGTGGGTTCTAAAAAAAAGGAAAATAGTGGTCTAAAAATTATTGGAAAAATTCCATTTGGTGAAGTTTACTACTATTGGTTTCATATATGTTATTGACAAGAAAAGTATTCTTGTGTGGGGGTATTGAGTCAATTTGTAATACTCTTAGATGTAAAGTTTAATCAAGATTCTTGAGGTTTTGTAATTGATATTAAACTTTGAAGAAATTTATGATTAAGTATTTTATTGATTCTGCATATTCTATTGTAAATCTGGAATTAAATTTATTGTAGGATTATTGTGAATGTCATAAATCTGGAAATGAATATTCGTTTGTATATATTTCTTCTAACTATGAATGTAGACTGAATTTTCTTTATATTTTAGAAATTATATTCTAGTTATTATGTGATGCTGAGAAATTTGACTATATATATGTATATGTATATGTATATGTGTGTGTGTATATATATATATATATATGATTAACCTTTGGATGTTTATTTTGTTATACTATGCATTTTGATGTGCATAGCAGGGCAGAGATATAATACATAACTTAAACCATAGAAATATTTGCAATTGATATATTCTAATTTGAAATGGTAGTATATAAGATAAATGGTAGGCAGATGAATCTTAATACCATAGGCCTTGAGGGCCATGGGAAGGCCCATGACCTCCCATAGGTACGAGCCTGTGGGAGTCATGGGGCTCCCTAGACACCCCCTCAAAAGGGAGGCCGCTAGCCTCTTAGACATGGTGCTCCCAATGGGGGGTAACACTCCTCTAAATAAAACTACTATGCAAACAAAGTTTCAATGAATACTTACTGTTATTCTAATGCTTATTTTAATACTTCTTTTTGCCACTACAATTATTTTGTAGTCACTATTTCTACATCTCCCTCTATCTGCTCTGCAACACGAGATTGAGAGTTTCATCTATGGTGTACGAGAATATATATATATATATATATATATAATTGTAATTAAAAGCTTATGTTTGTTGTCTATTACACAACAAATTTATAAGTATTGATTTTATTAATGACAGGATGAGAATAAATATAGTAGGTTAAAATATAGTAAATACCTTTGATTTATCAATTAAAATGGAGACATTTATTTTGGTTTTTATAAAAAGGAAAGTATAGTTTTATAGAAAGAGATTTCAGTTTCACAAAAAGGCAATGAGTTGTTGATAGATTTTACTATTTTAAAAAGAATACTTAGATTTATCCTATTATTATGAAAAGAAAGCACTTGATTCTTTCTATTTGAAAGGAAGTTTTTAATTTAGAAATGGGAAGGAAATTTTGAAAAGGGTTTCCTTATTTCTTTAAAGTATATTTCTTAAAATTGAATGCTTTAAATCATTTATTTATTATATTATTTTATAAGAAATTTGAGATTATTTATTTTATTAAAAGAATTTAGGTAAAATGAAATACTATAGTTGGATTTGTAAATTAATAGTAATTGATATCTTATGTGTTGCATTTCATAATTGTAATTTAAGAATTATTATTTAATAATAAATTGGCTATGTTCTTTATATAATCAATTAAAGAATCTATTTATGTTCCTAATTGTACTAGTATTTTATTAGTAGTGTTTAAATAATAATAATTGGTGGATAATCATTCTAGTTTATAGGGGTTGAGATAATTATAATAATTTAACTTAGGTGACTAAGTTTGACATTGTTTATAAGTTATCCTAATGGTTTAAACAAGTGACATTTGGGATGATAGGACATTTCAATACAAGGGACAATCATCATCTAACCAGTCGGGTTCATCAAATTTAAGTGGACCTTAGGTAAAACTTTCTTTATAGTTCATAATTAATTAATTATAATTTTAATAAAAAAGTTCACCATTTGGCCCACTTGTATGAACAACATATAGGTGGGCCTGATACGGGCATGACAAATTCCATATTGACATTAGGAGCACATTTCTTAATTTTTTTCCCAAGGTTAAGTGCATCTATCCTTTTATTAAATGTTTGAATATTTATTGTCATTTATCAACCCAAATTTGAAATTAATCCTAGTTAATTTTATGCATAACTGTTTGCATTTACTTACTAGCCTAGATTATTTATGTAAAGATTTTATTTATTTCTTTGAACCATTTTTTGTGAACCCATTTTCTCTTACTCCATCCTAGGGTTTTTCCTTAAGGTTTATTCTTCTTTATAACTAGGTTTATATATATATTTGTAATAATATATTCATCTCTTATTAGGATTATATTTCTCTTTGTTGGTGATCCATAGCTATATCATTTCCTTTAGGGTTTGAGCTTTATCATATGACCTTGATTTTTCTCACCCTATGCTTCTTCTACTAGTAGGTTACTTGACAAAGAATAGAGCTGACCAGAGGAGATTATACAATATGCGAAGTTTGGAAGCTGATAGAAGACATATCCCTATCCAATCGATATAGTATATATAAAGATATGAGCTAGTAGAATGTAAGCATGTAAGCAAGATAGGAGAATAGGAGCATGTTCTGATGTAAGCAATGACATAAAAGCCATGTATGTAACTATGTTAGAGGATGGAAAATTGATGTATACCTTTGATTGTTGCTAATATATATATATATATATGAAAGTCTAATGGTACCAGGTAATTGTGTGTGTTATCTTATTGTGATGATATGTTTGGTTATTCTCTATGTTTTGATGTCAATCTCTACCTACCTTATCAGGGTATAAACTAACTACAAAGACTTGACTGAGGACCAAATCTCCGAACCAGTATTCCCTCTACATTTTTTGCTAACATTTAGTTCCAATATCAGGACCTTGGAAGAGGGTAGTTAAAGATTGAAGGGGAAAAACATCTAAAGAAGTAGCACAGAGTTCTAGAAAGGAGAAAAAGTGAGGTTAGTGGGAAAGAATTTCAAATTGTAGAGGAACTCACATCTTCTTAAGTTTCTACCTCTATGAGAGGGGGGTAGGCACTTAAGGAGATGACAAGTGGGAAGGAGGTAGGGTATGCAAGGACCTTTCAAATGATGTGAATCTTCAAATATTGTTTCCATAGGGTATAAAAGGATTATGGAACACCGAATCAAGCAAACCCATAATGAAAGGGGAGCAATGAAAGAAAAAGAAGATCGACGAGGAAATTAGGATTGGAATGGAGATAGGTGAAGAAGTGAGATTAAAGCAAACTCAAGAGTGATAAGAATGTTACCGTAAGAGATTATAAAGGGCACAAATGATGAAGGAAGGAGGGATAATGGAAAGTGCAGAAGAAAAGATAGAAGAATTTGAACAGTGTACCACTGTGGGTGCTTCAAGAAGGAAGGAAGAGGACAAGCACGCCATGAAGGATGCTACTGAGAGTGCCAAGGAGGGTGCTGCTAGAGAAAGGAGATCTAATGCTGAAGACATAGAAGGTGTTATGGAGAATGCAGAGGAGCACACCATTGTGGGTTTTGTTAGAGAAGAATGCAGAAGGAAAAGAGAAAAAATAGGCAAATTAGGGTTTATGCCATAGACTTCTAGAACATATGAATTAACACTGAAGATTTTGAAGGTGGATGAGGAATACATAGAGTGTTGGAGTGGTATGACACTGAGATGGGGGGTGAATTAGTGTCTTAAAAAATTTCACTTGATGTTCAACTTATATGCTATTAACATTTCATTGATTAATCATTCATGAATTGAATGTAATCAAATAGCAGTCATAAGAAATATTAATCAACAATTATCAAAGAGCTGATATAAAAATGATGTGTAGATAGACAAATATCAACAACATAAATAAATCAATGACATAATCATTTGTCCTGAGTGGAAACCCTCTAGGGTAGAAATTCACTCAAAAAAATGCCTCACTGGCTTATAAAAGAATCTCACTAATTACAGGCCTCACTACACATTGCCTCACTGGCATATTGCCTCACTCGCAATACAATATTTATTCAAAGTATTTTCTATTTAACAAGTATATAGTCAAGCTCTGTGTCACTATGTTACTCACACAACATTCAGAGTGTATTTTTGATGCACACATACACAATAGATATTATATCAGTAGCATATTTATAACATATCTTTTTATTTTCATTTCCCTCCGTTTTGTAGGTATAACCATTTTTAGGTGATTTCATAACTGTCACACATTTCTTGGTCGAATCCCCATATATTTTTTAGTTTTCAATCATAACAGAATGTCCAAGGGTAAGATATGTCAAAACCCTAACTGGGGTCACAAATCCTTATTGATATCAGCACATCAAATGCAAAGATTTCTGGCCATGTATACAATGTACAATTTAACTAAAAAATATCAATACTTATTTGAAACCTCAAAACCTTAATAAAACATATTTCCTTTGAATCATTTATGGCAGACTATAACTATCACTGAAATGAAAAACTTTATGCAAAAGATCACACAATCATATCGGTTGACGTCAAAGATAAAAATTGAATCGAAGAAAAAATCATAACAATGTCACCTACTACCAAAAGTCAAACTGTCGTAGTTACAAAAGCCTATGGTCATTCTAGAAACTTCCATGAATTCACCATCATGTTTCTTCATCATTTATGCATAAGGTAATGAAACCCTAGGTATAAGGCTTCATATTCGAAGCTCAAAACTTTGTAACATGAAAACCAAAAATGCCTTTTTGCCTAAGCTTATCTCATTGCAACCGGAGCCACACGTAACCCTAATAAGACTGGTGGCTATCAATAAAACAAGACCTTCATTTTATCACATCAAATATCCATTGACTTGTTCAACAGGTAAACATTAAGTATATGCCATTGAAAAAATTATTGTTTATACATATGCAACTAAAGTGGTGTCTGCTAGGGAGTTGATACCATGGTCAAGACTTTAGACCATCAACACAAAACCTTGCATGTAGTTTCCCTTAGCAAACATGAAACCCAAACATTTGTACCAAGAGAAAATAGATCATAACATCACCTACCAAAGTGATATCAAACTTAATATGATCAAAATGCCAACCCATGTCATATGATAAAAATGCCACTGTTATCATAAAGTCACAATGCCCATTTAGCATAATGTCATAGAGTCCACACGGTCAATGCATAAAGCATCATCTAACAACTGAAGTGATGTGAAGCAACTAAAATGATATGCATGAAAATGCTCTTTTATGTCATGGTTAGGAGATCAAAATGCCAAACTGCCAAACTGATATCATATTCACCAAACAAATGTCATCATGCCAAACTGCCAAATTGATATCATATACACCAAATAAATGTCATCATGGAAAACTACTAAACTAATATCATATACACCAAATAAATGTCATCATGTTTGCCATGAATATGCAAACATGCTATGAGTATGCCAACGTCAAACATATCAGCATATCAAATAAACCAAGAAGGTTAACCAGGGAACCAAGCTAATCACCAAGGTAAACAATATAACCAAAGCAATGTAACCAACACCAACATGAGCAATATCATCAAAGTGAATCAACCAGTACCAGTAGTGGATTTTTTCATCAGAGACAAACAACTAAGAGAAGCCCAACAAAACTCCCCCTTTGTCCATGGTGGAAAAAACACTACTTTTTCTCCCCCTTTTTGACATCAAGGCAAAGGAAAGAAAGAAATGCTTAGCCTGCAAAAGATAGAGATTATACCAATGTTGTCTAGATAAGAAGAGCAACTAACACAACTGAAACAAAAAGAGAATGTCAGCACCAAAATGATAATAATAATGTATAGATAGAATAGAAATGAACAAACAACTGAGAAAGATGGAACTAAAAATGCCAAAGATGAACCAAAGAATTAGTAGATACAACTGAAGAACCATCAAGTTATATAAACATGTAGGAAACTCCCCCTGACAGCAATATCTGAGAAATAGTATTGTAGAGAAGAAAAGGAGAGAACCCCAAGCCTATTTCTTAGGTTCTCAAAAATTGCTCTAGGGAGTGGCTTGGTAAATATATCAGCCACTTGATCACTTGAAGAAACATAGTCCAACATAACATCATTAAGAAGCACTTTATCAAAAAAGAAAATGATATCTAATATCAATATGTTTAGTGCAAGAATGCATCACAGGATTCTTGGAAATATTAATCGCACTAACATTGTCACATAGGATCCTAACTGGCTTTGAAACAGTGATATTATAATCATTTAATGTCTAAACCATCCAAAGTATCTGAGTACAACAAGATGTAGCACCAATGTATTCAGGAAGAGACTGCTAGCCCAATCAACATCTATATATTCTATCAAAGTGAAATTAGAGTGCCTAGGATACCAAATCCCATAATCAAGTGTTCCTTGTTTATATTTAAGTATCCTTTTCACGACATTTAGATGAGATTGCTTAGGGGAATATTGAAACCAGGCTACCAAACAAACTGCATGCATTATGTCAGGCCTAGTAGCAGTCAAATACAATAGGTTTCCTATCATAGACCTATAAAAAGTATGATCAATATCAGGTTTATCAACATCAGTAGTCAATTTACAACCAATTTCCATGGGTGTACTCATACGATTACATTCATCCATCTGAAAATGTTTTAGCATATCTTTAGCATATTTTGTTTGAGAGATAAAAATACCTCCCTTAAGTTTAGAAACTTGTAAGCCAAGGAAGAATGAAAGTTCACCCAGCATTGACATTTCAAATTTAGATGTCATGACTTGTGGAAAGTATGAACTGAGTTCATCATCGTCACTGCCAAAAATTATGTCATCAACATATACAACCACTATTAGAATATGATTATTTTTAGTCATAAAGTACAAATTACTATCAGCTCCCCCTCTTGTGAAGACTTGTGACTATAAGTGTTTGAATAACTTGGCATACCAAGCTCTAGGAGCTTATTTAAGACCATATAGAGCCTTTTTCAGTCTGTAAACATGATGTGGTTTGTGTTTGCATACAAAATCTTTAGGGTGATCCATATGGACCTCCTCTTCTAATTCTCCATTTAGAAATGTTGTTTTCAAATCCATTTGATAAACCTTAAAGTTTTTATACACTGAAAATGCAAGAAACAATCTGATTGCTTCAAGTCTTACTATAGGAGAAAAGGTTTCATCAAAATCTATGCCCTCTATTTGGGAATATCCCTTACAGACCAATCTAGCTTTGTTTATGACAACAATTCCATTTTCATCAAGTTTTTTCCTAAATACCCATTTAGCCCCAATAATATTTTTATCTTTTGGTCTTGGGACAAGTTCCCAAGTTTTATTTTTCTCTATTTGTGCCAACTCATCTAGCATAGCTTGAACCCATAAGTTATCTTGACTAGCTTCATTATATGTTTTAGGTTCTAACTAAGATACTAGACATATATGAGCCTATTGATTATTTGCTTGGGCTATTTTTCTTCTAATTTGTATACCAGAATCTAGATTACCAATGATATGTTCATGTGGATGATTCTTTTGCAACAACCTTTTAGAAGGAGTGTATGCAAAATTTTTTGAAGATGTTTTAGGATATTTAGGACTTATAGGTGCTTCTTGTGGTTCCTCATGATCTGATTCTTCTTTAGATTTTTCTAAATTTTCTTGTATGGAAATTTCATCTTGAAATTTTTCTTCTATTGGCTAACTATAAGACTGTTGTTCAACCTGCTGCAAATTCTCAACAACTTTGACTTTAGCACTTTCAATTATTCTTTTTAGTCTCTTATTATAGCATTTATAAGCTTTTCTATGTGTAGAATATCCTAGAAATATTCCTTCATCACAACATGATTCAAAACCACCTAAGTTATATCCATCTCTTTTAATATAGCACTTGCTGCCAAAAATTTTAAAATAAGAGACATTTGCAGATTTACCATACCAAAGTTCATAGGGTGTATACCTAGTTTTGGCCCTCAATTGAACCATGTTCAAAATATGGACAACTATATGAATAGCTTCTTTCCAAAAAGCATTTGATAGACCTACATCATGAAGCATAGTTCCTGCCATTTCCTTAACTGTTATGTTCTTTCTTTCAGCCACCCCATTTTGTTGTGGTGTCCTAGGGGTTGCATATTGCCTTTTTATGCCATATTTTTCACAATATTCTAGAAAGTAGTAGAGGTATATTCACCTCCATGATCAGATCTTAAACACTTCAATTTTAAATCTATTTCTCTCTCCACCATCCTTTTGAAAATTTTAAATTTGTCTAAAGCTTCAGATTTGTGTTTAAGAAAGGTGACCCAAGTCATCCTTGTATAGTCATCTATGAACAACATAAAATATCTTTCACCATTCAATGACTTATTTCTAGTTAGTCCACAAATCAGTATGAACCAATTGAAGAGGTTTTGTAGAAAAGTATTCTTTAGGTTTATGAATATTTCTTGTTTGTTTACCTTGTTGTCACCCCTTACAAGCAAGATTGGCAGGTTTAGAAACAACAGGCATATTTATGACATTCTTATTGTTACTGATTTTGACTAAGTTGTCAAAGTTAATATGTCCTAACCTTCTATCCTAGAGTTTACTTTCCTCAATTTGACCCATAAAACATACATTGTTTTTACAATAATTTGAAGACCCATGTAGATTGTAGATATTACCTTTTGTTCTCAGGCCTGAAGCAATGAGTTGTCCTGAATTCTTAAGGATTTTGCAACCTTGTGATGTGAAGACAACATCGAATCCACTGTCACAAATCTAACTCACACTCAACAAACTGTGAGTTAGTACTTCAACAAAATAAACATCCTCTAGAGGTGTGTTGTCTTCAAGAAGAACTATACCTTTACCTATGATTTGTAAATAGTAGTCATCACCAAACTTGACTGACCCACTTGAACACTTTTTAAATGAAGTAAATTTACTTCTATCCCTAGTCATATGATGGGAACAACCACTATCTATAACCCAAATTTCATTCTTCTTTGCTGATTTTTTGCATCCACTTCATCCTGGGTTGTTTTGTAAGACAAATTATTTCTGATTTGCAAAACTTGGCTATTTGTCCAAGTTCTTTGCCGTTAAAACATCTTAACTTGTTTAAGAAATTAAAGAATATGCCATTCAAAAGATTAGGTTGTTTTCTAGATGCTAACTTACATTCATTTTCTCTATGCCCATATTGATAACTATAGAAATAGTAACCAAAAAATCTGAAAGGCATTTTACCTTTAAACTGATTATCATGTGAACATTGGCCTTCTGAGAAACCTAGACTAGTCATGTCCTTATATCCTTTTTTCTTGCCTAGCATGTTAGCAAGTTTGTCACTGCTACAACACATATCAAGTTCTTTCCTAAGTTTTACTATTTTAGCCTCTCGAGAACAACATTCTTTATCTTTGATACTTAACTATTCTAATGTGTCTACAAGAGTTTTTCTGTTTTCTTCAAGACTTAATTTCATATCATCAATTTGGTTTGCATTAACTTTTCCTTTTTGAGTCTCTTAACTTCATCAAAGGTACATTTAAGTTCTCCTTCCAAATCAATTTCATTTTTAGATTAGTCCAGTTGTTCTTCTTTTGAAATAGCAGACTACTGCCATGAAAAGTGTGTCGTCAATTTCCTCATATGATTCTTCCAAGGCACTATCGGTTATATCAGAAATTAGACACTTTTATTTTTGAAGAAACTTTTCTTTTTAGGATTGAAGGACTTTTTCTTGAATTGTTTTCTATTATCCTCTTGTTCACTATCAAGATCCATGTTTGGACATTTTGCAGCATAGTGACCTATTTTCTCACAATTGAAGCATTTAAAAGGAAGTTTCCCTTCATATTTTCCTAAACCCCTTCTTAGTTTACTAACAAAGATAGATTCATCTTCATTGACATTTTCAGTTTCATGACTTGTTTTAGCCTCCTTTTTTACAGTTTTAAAAGTTGCTTCCTTATTAGAGTTTTCATTTTCCATTCTCATTTCATATGCAGTAAAAACTCCATGAAGGGTGTCAACAGTTATTTTCTTCATGTCTTTATCTTCAACCACAGAGGTTTTGGAGTCATATTTGGGAGTTAGGGTCCTTAGGATCTTCTTAACTACTGTCATCTCTTCTAGTTTCTCCCCTAGACCTCTAATGTTGTTTACATTTTCCTAAACTCTCTGAAGATATTTAGCTACCTTTTCATCATCTTTCATCCTCATTCTTTCAAATCTTTCTCTAAGAGCTTGTAATGTAGCTTCTTTAATACTTTCATCTCCTTCATAAATATTTGATAGTTTTTCCCATATAGACTTAGTTGAGTCACATTCCATGATTTTATTTAGAACCTCATTGGACAGACCACAAGAGATGGCACTAGCAACCTTTGCATCACAATCAAGGAGTTTCTTTTCATCAACATTAGAGGGTTTACCCTTAATAGTACAACCAGTTTCAATGGCATCCCATACACCATACCCTAGAGATTTAATATGATAGGTCATCCTATATTTCTAGAAAGCATAGTTTGTTCCATCAAATAATGGAGCTTTAGATGTGGAAAGACCATCTTGGAAGGACATGATTACCACTCAACCAGGAATTCCATTAGGCTGATTAGGCCTTATAGACAAAGGGTTTGACTCTGATACCACTTGTTGGAGTGGTATGACACTGAGAGGGGGGGTGAATCAGCATCTTAAAAAAATTCACTTGATGTTCAACTTATATGCTATTAACATTTCATTGATTAATCATTCATGAATTGAATGTAATCAAATAACAGTCATAAGAAACATTAAGCAACAATTATCAAAGAGCTGATATGAAAATGATGTGTAGATAGACAAATATCAACAACATAAAGAAATCAACAACACAATCATTTGTCGTAAGTGGAAACCCTTTGGGGTAGAAAACCACTCAAAAAATACCTCACTAACTTATAAAAGAATCTCACTGATTACAGGCCTCACTGGCATACAATATTAATTCAAAGTATTTGTTGTTTAACAAGTATGGAGTCAAGCTCTATGTCACTATGTTACTCACACAACATTTAGAGTGTATTTTTATGCACACATACACACTGGATATTATATCAGTAGCATATTTGTAACATATCTTTTTATTTTCATTTCCCTCTATTTTGCAGGTATAATAATTTTAGTTGGTTTCATAACTGTCACATAGTTCTTGGTCGAATCCCCATATATTTTTAGTTTTCAATCATAATAGAATATCCAAGTGTAAGATATGTCAAATCCCTAATCGGGGTCACAAACCCTTATTGATATAAGCACATCAAATGCAAAGATTTATGATCGTGTATACAATGTACAGTTCAACTGAAAAATATCAATGCTTATTTGAAACCTCAAAACCTTAACAAAACATATTTCCTTTGAATCATTCATGGTAGACTATAACTGTCACTAAAATGAAAAACGTTATGCAAAAGATCACACAATCATAATAGTCATTGTCAAAGATAAAAACTAAATCAAAGAAAAAATCATAACAATGTCACCTGCTACCAAAAGTCAAACTATCATAGTCACAAAAGCCCGTGGTCATTCCAAAAACTTGCATGAATTTGCCATCACATTTCTTCATCATTTCTACACAAGGTAATGAAACCCTATGTATAAGGCTTCATATTTGAAGCTCAAAACTTTATAACATGAAACCAAAAATGCCTTTTTGCCCAAGCTTATCTCATTGCAACTGGAGTCACAGGTATGTTGATTTAAGGACAGACAACTAAGAGGGGGGGTGAGTCAGTTGTCACCAAAATTTTGTTTCTCATATACTCAAAACCTTCTTATATTTCAACAGCATATCAAGGATTTAATCATGGAAGCATAATGTGATAATTCAAAGCAAAAACATACTCAACACATACAACACCAAGATTTTAACATGGAAAACCTAGTTAAGGGAATTACCACAGGGTGACTAACCCAAGATTATATTCGCTATTAAAAGAATATGAAGAATAAAATGGTACCTACCAATTTGGGCTCACTGCCAGAGCACACTACTCACAAGAGGCCCACTTCCTACAGGAGACACACTATCTACAGAAGAAAATAAGTATTATATACTTGAACTAGAAGTTAGCATCTTCACTATGCTTGAGTCAATTCCATTAAAGCTCAACACCTCTTCTCTACCTTTCATTCCTCTTCTCTACCACCTTCTCATGATGACCCCATAGGATACTTTTGAATGACTTCACAACTCTTATTTATACATGACATTGACTTTGGAATGATCATCAAAGTCAGCACTATTGATGCTTAAAATTGCATTGTTTCCAACACCAACATAGGAAGTTTCAGGAATGTGGGACTTGCGACCTGAAACAACCTCTAGATTTTAAAGAAGTTGGCTCTTCTTTATCTCAAATGTATTTTGGGGAAAAATGGATAGAAATTAAATAGAATCACAAATGCAATGAAAGAAAATTTAACTTTGGCGATGTGCTTGAGTATGATTCATTCCTTAATATTAAGCATAGTGAAGCTATCTTTAGGGTTCAGTTACATTAAAGAGCAAACAATGCATGATCAATGTAAAAGATAAAATGAATAAAATCAAAGGCTCACAACTAGACCATTTTTTGCAATGACACAGAAAATATCAACAACGACATAGAACTCAGTCTTCTTATTAATTTCCTAGTCACATAAAAGGCACTGATACATGCACAGTTACACAAACTTTCTGAATCAAGAAAATAGAACAAAGGCAAATGATATTACTGGCCACAGCACAGGTTCCTCTTAACACTCTGATGGAAAATAACTCTAATCTCAAAAAAATGGTGATGATTTATCACAGATGTTACATATTTATAGCATAGAACACCCCTAGATTGTCTGTAACAACCTAATCTCAAACGGCCTAACCAAACTAAACATAACTAAAGTGTCTGGCAGAAGATATCTTTCGGATCTGAAATGGTTAGCTTCTCTGTAAGTCCATTGGTTGAAATAGATAAATGTAACGCTCTTTCCTTTGAATCAGGTGGGGACACCTGGCAGCTTCCACTATCTTTGCAACTATAAACCTAGAAAAAAATAGCATAGCCAGCACACTTTACTTCAAACTCCTTCATCTTTCCAGAAAAAATAGGAACTCGACACATGGCAGCCTTCGCTGCAATTGAAACATATATGTGGCGGCTTCCACTATCTTAAACTTTACTATGTCTTGTAGTCAGGAGAGTTCTACCTTTGACATCTGTCACAATCTACTACCTCAAAACATTATCACTTATGGAAAATGGGACCCACAACACTTCTTGCCTGAGCAGCTTCAAAAGGGGACAAGGATAGGTGGCGCCTTCTGCTGTAATTACCAAGTGATACGTGGCGGCTTCCGCTCAACTTAAAGAAACATTAGATACCTTTTAAGAGTCCTGTGGAAAATGACACATGGCGGTCTCTGCTTTACTTGCAACTTCATTAGAAACACTTGGGAGTTATTTAGATTCACATGGACGATGACACTTGGCATGTTCTGCTTAACTTTTACTTTACTCACTGGGGCCCACCGTAGTTTTTACTTAACAATGAAACAAAAAGGAAGAACCTGCAGATGCTGACACTTGTCATGCTCCGCTGACTTTACAAGAGACACACGACACTTTCCGCACAACTTAAAGAAACTTTTAGAAACCTTCCGTAGCTTCCACTTGGCGCCTTCCGTGCTCACTGAGACTTTAAAGGGGCTTTTGAAGCTTATGAGAAACTAAACACGGATGCCGACACTTGTCAAGCTTTGCGGATATATAATAGGACACGTGGCTCCATCCATGTAACTTAAAGAAACTTTATAATGTGTCTTAGCTGGTGACACTTGGCGACCTCTGAGCTAATCTGGGACTTAGTCAAAAAATGAATCCTGCGCCCACGCTCTGTGTCAAAACTGAAACGCTGTGCAAAATGTAGAGTATTTTACTCTATAGTTCTTGGTGACCCTGAGGAATTTTGAGCCTGCTCAAAAAGAATCCAAGGAATATATAAAATGTGGCAAAAATCACAAATTCTGTAAGGCCATCTAATAAATAGACCATTCAGCATCAGAGAGTCCCTATTTATTTTGCAAATCCTAGAAGGCTAAATCAAGGTTGATGATGTCCTTGTGCGAAAAACTCTACAAAACATGAACTACAACCTTCAATTGGAAATCAAGCTAGGCCATTGGGATCAAGACAGCTTCCACTTCTTGCACCGATGAAGCATTTATTAAACCTTGGAAAACTGAATGATCATTTTGTCTGGCTAACAACAAAGGCTTAATCTCATCAACCATTAACACAGCGTTGCTATCAAGAAAAGGGGAGGGAAGACCCAATTGCACCAGATCTTCAATATGCTTTTTCATGTCTTTTACTCCCTCTTTGACCACATCTAGGAGCTCTTTGCAATTAATTGCAATAGAATTGCAACTGAGAACTTCATTCATCCTTTTTGCAGCAATCATTTTGTCACTAATCCCTGCTGCTGATAATGTTTCATCAGTTGTGTCATATAGCTTTTTCAGCAGCATTTGAGAATTAGACACTCTCAAAGAGATAGTGGACAGAGTGGCTTGAACTAAAGTCTCTACCTTTTCACACAATTTTTGTGCATTTAGCAGGAAAGTTAGAGAGGGTCTGAGCTGAGTAATCTCCTCAGAGATTCTTTTCCATACTGATACATATAGTTCCTTGACCAAGTTCAAAACTCCTGCATTCTTTGGCCTATTAGCCAACTCAAGTGTCAATTGTTTTGTTATTTGTTGCTTAGCTTGAAATTGGGCCTGAATTGTAGCAACATTATTTTGTTCCTTCAGTAACTGCTGCTGAAACTGTGTGGCTTGTTGGATGGAATCTTGATATCTTTTTTGTAGTGTGGCCTTTTCCTGCCTTAGGGCTATCACTGTAGATTTTTGTTGTGCCAGCTCTTCTTTCAGAAAAGCATTCTGGGCCTGAATAGCCTGGTGAATCTGACAATAAACAGTATCTTGCAACTATTTGTTGAGACTCTCTATTTCATCATTTTTTGTTTTGATTTTTGTATCCAGGTTGCTACAATTTGCTTTCTCTTGAGCTAGATCAGCCTCCATCTTCTGTAGCTTCTTTGACACTTTCAAATAATCAGTAGCTATAACAAAAGTGGTTTCATTTAGCAGCTCAACCCTATCTTGTGGTCTGAAAAGTGATATATCCATAGCCACTGCACTCATTGTATAATCTTGAGGCTGCATCTGCTTGTTTGGCCTGACTACATTAGGTGACAAATGAGTCATAGTTAGCTGCTGCTGGATTGGGTCAAAGAGTGACCTCATGTGTGGTGCAGCCAGAGCTTTATTATCTTTCTTCCTCTTTTTATCCATCTGGGCTTCCCTAGCCTTCTTAGCAGTGTCTGCTTGATCTTGAAAGGTAGAGGGCGAGGCAATATACCTGCCTGCAAAAGGATAACCTTGTGGCAAGCCATAGGGAATAGCCAAATGTTGGCTAGGGGAAATCTAGGGAGGTATTCTCTTTGGGACAGAGGGGGAAAAGGGAGGCAATAATTTGGCCTATGATGACATGGCCTAAGTAGTAATAGGTGGGGCAAATTGAGAAATTGGCACAACAGAGGTGGCAGGGGCTAATGATGTTTGGACATTTGGGATTGCCACCCCTATAGAAGAAGAAAAAGACTGAGAAGAAGAAGGAGAAGTAACATGTACCTGAGAAGCAACATATGTACTCGGTGGTTGTTGTTGTGAAGGCTCTACCTCCTCATCTGAATCTAGCCGTAGGTTTAGCTTTCTATGTTTCCTTGGCCTCTCTTCTTCTTCTTGTACTTCCTTCTCTTCAACGTTTACCACTGTTGCTAGTGGTGATTGCACAAAATTGGAAACCCCAATCGCTGAGACTGATGGAGTCCCCCTAGATGGTGATGATATCACACTCTTTTGCTTCTCTAGAGCACTGAGAGATTGGGGCCAGACAGCTACAACAACTGCAGATGAGGCTTGTCCTATGGCCTACACTGTATGAGTTAATTTTGCTTCCCCCTTTGACTCTCCACCCTATATCTAAAATTTGCTTGTATCAGGGCTAGAGACTAGAGACAGATGCCATTCATCCTAGATAGACTCCCATTTCTCATCTGAGTCTACATTACCAAAAGAGTGAGTTGTCTCAAAAATCTCTTGCCTATACTTCTAATAAGCTTCTATTTTCTCAGGTTTCCAGTCTTTGTTCTTCAACGCCCTTTTTAAACCAGAAGTCATTCTGATTTTAGGGTCAAAAACCTTTTTCTTATCATAAAAGGTCTCCCATGGCCTAGGCCCCTCAAAGGAAAAATCTGTCAATTCTACATACAAATCAGGAGTATCCTCCTTAGGGTTTCTTCTGTCTTCCCAAAAGGGATGACCCTCATGCACAATTTTAGCGTCGACATTGTTATTCTTGACCCATAAGGTTATGAAACTGCTTGGGTCATATCTCCATTTGTCTTCAATCATAAAGAAACCCAGGACAACTAGCTTCCTTAGTAACAAGTGTTCAGCATCTCTGACCTCTAGGGCCATGTTTTTCTTTACCCATGGAACATCATACATTTTCTTTTTCTTCTTTTTGGAACCATATTCATTATCCACCACAGACACCTGCTAGGTGACCTCTAAGAATGCTAACCTAGGAGTCAAAATTTTGGGTAGCAACACTGGTTCATAATTAAAACCATGGACCCTAATGATAGTATGGTGAGATCCAAAGAAGTAGTCATAGGGAATAATGCAATTTGTCATGAGGCCTCTAGCACTTGGAGTTAATCTATTTTCAACAGGCTCTGGGCTCAGGTGACAAAAGGCAGGGGCAACAAAAAGTTCCCAAAATTCATATGGGTTGGATGCTTTGGATAAGACATGTGTCTATGAGGACACAAGAATGCTCCTATTATGGCCGAAACTTGGGTAATACATATTCAGATGCATATATTGTGAAAAGATGCCAGGGTTTTGATATAACATGAGGTGAAATAGATAAGAAGAATACCTAAAAACCCCGCTAGATTTGAAGTTGATGAGTTGGTCAGCCATTGAATAGGCAATCTGCTCTGAGAAGTCAAGCTGATACTCTTGAGACTTGTCTACAGTTTTTAATTTGAAGAGAATGGCCATTTGCCAATCATAGACAGTTATGTCCTCCTTCGTTCCAAAAATGAATGCCATCATGAATAGTGCCTCCTAACTGGCCTGTACGAATTGTGCCCTTCCTGTTGGCAGCACTGGCACAAGGGTATCATCATCCCCTAATTGCAATTCTGATTTGAGAAACCTCAATTGATTATTAACGTTTGCCCATGTTTTCTACATTTTGGTAATGGTGGGAAATGTGGCTATTTTGTCATGATATAGGGCCAACATGTCCCTGATAGTCTTTGGTGTAATTTGTGACATGAAGGGACCCTGTTGTATGGTGTTCAAGGGCGCATGAAACAATTTTGCGCACATCTCGACTAAGTCGGGGCACGGATGTACACATGAGACAATGAATTGTGCCAATTAAGAGGTCCATATCCTCATTCCAAATGTTTCAGATTGTCCAGCCTTGGCCTTTTGGATACATCTTTGGTGTGCCCCTTCTCACAGAGCTTTGCTAGACTTTTGAAGGGTTGGGTCCGCGATACCATCTGCAAAATCCTTCACCTTTGCTTGGTTGATCGCATAACCAACTTCGGGGACCCTAGTCCTTGGATAGGTCCTTAAGGGTTGTGTAGGGGCCAAAGCATATGATTTGCTGGCGATAAGCTTATCAATAGATTTGTAAATCCCAAGCCCCTATAGTGAAGACTGTGCCTCTTCCATATGACAAGGTGTCACTGTACCTCATCATTTAATCTGTTTTCAGATGTCAAAGAACCAGGGCTGTGTCCATGGCTATCTGCAACTAGGGATTCTATAGTTACTAGTTTATAGCTAGTACTAATTTTTAAAAGAAAGACTAATCTATCTGCTTGTTGAATAAATGTAATGAATGCTGGAAAATAGGATAAAATAGGAAATGTACTCTAGGCAAAGAAACAATAACATGCATCTATCTATTAAAACAGGAAACACTTTTATAAGAGAAATCTGAAACAATGAAACAGTGATACTAGCCTCCTACTTGAGTGGTGAGAGTGGGCCCTTGCTCCATACCCTTGAGGCTGAAGGCTATAGTAGCAAATTAGCACAAAAGATGATCAAAACTAAATTCAGTCCAATTCATTCATTTCCGCATTCATGAAAATATGGCTATAACAGAACTGAGATCTCCGAGAGTCAGAATAATTTTATCATCATTGTTGTTCTTTTACTATTTCTGAGAGTATATATAAAAATAAGTGATGATATATCACTGAACTTATCTACCAGTCTTTCTAGGAGATGACACCATCTCTTATTTGTACTTAACTATCTAACTTATGAAAAATCACTATGCGAGAAAAGTAGACTTGAGTGGAATAGAAGTCCACTTAGAGGTCTAAGTTTAAGTCTTAATACACTTGGGCATCAAAGCCCTGAAAATAAGGATATTGGATTAGTTCAATTCGTAACTCATGCAAAATCTTTGAAAAGATAAAACTTCAGTAGTTTAACTGATAGTTGACCCTTAACCACTCAGGTGATGATTTGAGTGAAGTGAGGAGAAATAAGGTCACTGCTGAAAGTGTCTGGTCAGTAGCATTGCTTGGAAACATGCCCTGTTCTTAGAAGGCACCGGAGATAGTTGTTCCTGTCTACTCTTGCAGAGCTCCGGAGAGGCATTCCCCATATCTTCAAAACTTCAGGTGTCACTATTCTTTGTTATTATCTCTAGAGATCATTGAAGATGATCTCTGGAGATGCACGAAATCACTATTCCTGGCATCTACACCTATTGATTCAAAAAGAGAGAAATTCTACATTTTTCCATCAATCCCATGCATATTAGTCACCTAAATCAGAAATTCTAATCTTAAGTAATCTATCTTAATTAATCATAAAATAGAACAATCTTGCTAACTTATTTGGGTGCAGATACTAGGAAGATGAGCTGAGAAAGGGGAAAAAAAGAGGCAAAAAGATGTATTTCTTGAGTGCAATTTGGCACTCATCATCCCCCCCATACCTAAGGTTTGGCAGGTCCTCCTGCATTTCACATCCTAGATTTATTTTGGCGAAGCAGCCTGTCAGTCAAGCTATACTCCTGGAGATAGGTGGTCCAAGTGGTTCTGTTGGTGTTACCATTTCCTCTGTACTTGTCAACTTGCTTCCACCAGTCTTGTAGTTTTTCATCTTCTAGCTATTTTGTTAATATAGGGAGTGGTTCAATTATCAGAGGAGGCCTCAACTGTCCTCCTATCCATTCTTGTTTATGTTTATCCATCAGTTTGGATACCAATCTTGCCTTTGTCATGAATAATCTCAGGTTTGTAGGGGTGACCACCTCTCTAAGCTTCTGCTCTGGGGTCAAAATATTCCATCTCCTCTTTGCTACAGCAAGTATAGAATTTGTTGAATTAATCATAAAAAGACCAAAGTCAATGGAGCATTCCTGCAAACTTTTCAGGTATAATGGCAACATTCTGGTTGCATTTGTAGGATGATAGATAAGGGACCTGAATTGGGTCCAAAGAGAAAAAGGATTGGGACATTCTTTCCTGATAAAGAGATCTATTTTTAAATCTTTTTGAAGATGATCTTCCATCCTCTCGTTCCAGATCTAGTGGTTTCTCATTAGGGACACGAATGCCTTAAGCTGGCATACTCCCACAAAGTGATTAATGATGAAGGATATATCATTAATATATAACCCATGGAGGTATAATTCACATAGGAAGTTTTTGTCTTCATCATTGCTCCTGGTGTAAGCTGCCATGAATCCTTCTACTATTTCGGTATCCTTAGTTATATCAGATAGGACAAAGGAGAGTTTCTTTTGCAATACCCTTTCCTGTAAGAACATTGAATAGTTGGCACTTGGAGGTCTATAGGATAGAATTTATGAGGAAAGGGAGGCCATTTGAATGATTGTGCTTTCCAAAGTTGCTATTCTTTTTGCTCTGGCAGTGACTGCCCTTTATAATTGCAACATTGGTTTGGAGGCCTCAAATTCCCTACACTTTTTCTCCCAATGAAACAAGGCTTTGGGAATGTCAATGGGGATTGGACCCACATAGGCATCTATTTGAATTTCCTACTCATTGGTTGCCCTTAGGCTAGACAATTCTTGAATATATTCTTCTTGGTCATCCAGTCTATTATTGGCCCAAGTTAACTATTTATCTTGGCTTTGTACCCTTTCAATCAGTGCTGCCATTATGGTGAGGCCATTGTCTCTAGCTATGGTGAGCTCAGAAACCTTCTGTGCTATTTCTTTTTCTTTTTCTTCCATCAATTTGGCTGCCTCACATTTCTGTGCTTCCAGCTCTGCCTCTTTTTCTTGGATGATTTTATACTTGTTTTGGAGGTCTGTTTGGATATTTGCAATAGTTTGTTTCAGCCCCATCTCCATCTCTACTCTAACCTTCTTGAGATCAGTAATAATCAAATTCTTTCCCTAGAGCATTCTTTTTAAATTTTCAATTTCTTCCATTAATTGTTGTTCTGTTGAGTTTTCTATGTCCTCTTAGTCAGAGGGATGAGATAGAGTTTCTGCCTCTGTCTCTATGGTTTATGGTTGATCATCAATGTTATCCATGGCCATCTACCCTATTTTTGTGGTTGTTGGCTGATTATCAATGTTGTCCATGGCCATTTGCCCTGCTTCTCCCAATGTATCTATTTGCCATGTTCCTCCTTTTGCAGTGTTCTTGTCTTGAGGGTCCTCTGTTGTTGATGGCACTGATGAAGGTCTTGCTTTATCCTCACATGTTCTTAATTCTAGGAGTGCCTCAGTGAGTAGAGCTATATCCTTCTCAGCTTGTGAGAGCTGCCTCTTCCTTTTGCTTCTCCGGAGCACAGGTGGGACTGGTGACTCCAGAGTAGGTCTCCCTTCCTCAAAATCTGAGGAGATAGTAATAGTTGGTAAGTTTCCTGACTCCGGAGCACATGGTGGTGTTGAAACTGGACTTGACTCCATATGAACAGATGGTGCTAGAGAATTTTTTCTTTTCTTCCTATTTCTAACCAGAGGGATCTCATCTGAATCATGAGATGGTTCTTCAACCCACCACCTTTCCTCAATTTCCTATCCTAACTTTTCCTCTATTAATTCCTTAGGCCAAGATTCCTCAGGTAGAGTCATTTTTTGCTTGACTGACTGAGTCATGTATAGAGGTCGTGTAGGAGCAGGTTCTACAATTTGTTTGCCTTTCCTCTTTTTGTCAAGAATAGGGGCTGCAGACGATGTAGCCTCTTGGGAGGGTGACTTCCCCTTGTGAACAATAGTGGAGGAGGCTGAAGGTTCAGTTTCTTCATCCTGGTGAGAGGGAGAACTCTCTCCTTATGGTTGTGCAATTTATGGTTCTCTGACTAGGGGTTGTGTTCAAGAAAATTTTGTAATAGTTCCTCTCCATTTGCCTAAGATAGGAAGTGGTGCTTAACTATTAGAAAAATGAGGCCATGATGTTTCATGGGTCCTTTACCCTACTGATATTTCTTTGCAGTTGCCCTAATGGCAGAATACAGAAAATTAGAGATATTTATGCTATATTCGGGGTGCCTATTTCCATATCTGAGAAAAAATAGTATTTTTATTATGGGCCCTAAAACTATGGAGAATTGGCCATCACAGGTAAAGTACTTCATTAACCAGGTAGCAACAGTTGCCCAAGGGTTTAGAAGTGTGGCCCTAAAAATTTCTTTAACTTCATTCTTATTCATATGCAATTGAATAGCAAGTTCACCACAAACAAAATTTTTTTTAATTAAATCATTGTATAAGGTTTTCAGGTGGTAGAACCTCTCACCTTGTTCGGGAAGTCCAGAGATGTAGCTGATAATTGCTAAGGAGAGACTGATTTGGTTTCCTCTCATAGTTGTTTGGTTGTCTCTTAAATTCTTAAGGAATTCATCCACATTATCCTCCTGAAACCCTTCGAGCTTATCTAGGAAATCTAATCATCCAGCATCCCTTAAAATGTTTGTTGCAGCTGCATCCTTTAGAAGACCCGCAGTACTATCTGGCTCAGACTTTTTCTTGACCCCCATTGCTGAATTGATGGCACCTTCTATGTTTTATTCTTCTACCTCCCCAATCTGCAGTCTATCTTTCCCTTTTACCTCTGTGGGCTCCAGAATATTGTTCAAATTGCTCTGTAGACTCCAGAGAATTGTTTACTTTACCTTATGCTTCAGTCTATTCCAGAGGTTTGAATGAGGAATGTTATTATTTTCAGGCTGGGCTTATGCAGATGGGTTAAAGGACCAAGGCAGCCATAAATGTAACATACTGACAAGGCACTCCGGAGGTAAGGTGGCATTAAGGCACAGATGGCGGCATGCTTGGATGTGAAGAAGGAAATGACGGCAGAGGGACGTGTCATCTTGGCAGCACCCAAAATAGAAAGACATGATAGTTACTAATTAATGATTAATTAAAAATAGAATTACCTGGACTAGTTTTAATGATGAGGTGATGTATACGGGGGAAATGCTGCATCATTTTGGAAACTGCAAGCGTCGTGGCAATTGAGCAGCAGCCTGAAATGACGTCCACTTCCCACTTGCACGCAACCCGCAATCATTTCACTAAGTGGCTCTAAAATCCAAGCCCTTAGGTGATGTCAGCACCAGTTTGTGGATACTCCTACAAATTATTATTATTCTAATTTAATTACACTTTGTGATGAAGTAGGGGATGAGTCATGATGACCTCATCATATAATTTGTCTACTTTACCACCCGGAGAGGTGGGTCTCTCCCTTATTATGGAGACTGACGACATTATTAACAAAGCGCCAGAGGTGCTCCTAATTGGAAAGCGCTGGAGATGCTCCTTGTTGGAAAGCGCCAGAGGTGCTCCCATTTGAGAAGCGCTGGAGATGCATTGGGCCAATTTCTAGCAATTGATCATATCCAGAGCTTAATTATTTCAACTGTCCTGAAGAAGGGAACTACCATTTTACTGGTTTTCAACTCTCTTGGTTGAGAAAGACAGCCATTTGCTAGTTTTCCATCTTTCTCTATATATTTTTTTTTAATTATTATTTTTTTCTTAGAAGGCAGCCATTGCTGGTTTTCAACCTCCTTTTTTTTTTTTAGAAGGCAGCCATTGCTGGTTTTCAACCTCCTTGTTTTTTTTTTGTTTCAGAATATCATTCAATCCAACACTGTGACAGAGGAGGTATCCCCTGTATCAAAACATAGATTATTTAGAAACTCTTCTTTAGTAGATGGTCTTTTATAGAGCCTGATTCGGTGACCATTTACTAGAAATGTGTCTCTGTTCTCATCAATTGGTTGCAATAATATAGTTCCATTTTCAAACACGTCCCTTATTTGATAAGGACCCAGCCAGTGAGTCTGCAATTTTCCTTTGAATTCTTTGAATTTAGAATCATAAAGAAGAACCCAATCTCCTTGTCGAAATGTCCTCCTCCTAATGTGTTGGTCATGCCATTGCTTCCTCTGGTATTGAACTAGCTCTATTTGCTGAATGGCTTCTATCTGAATCTCATCCAACTCGTTGAGCTGAAGAATTCTATTCTACTGAATTACAGACAATGGCAGACCAACATCCAATACAGTTTTAAGTGTCTAGAGTTTAAATTCTATAGATAATATAGGTTTTTTCCCATAAACTAATTCATATGGTGAAAACTTTGTTGTGGACTTCCAAGTGGTGTTGTAAGCCCAAACTGCTTCATAATCTATTAGCCCAATCTTTCCTATTCATTGCCACTGTCCTTATTAGGATATTCTCAAGTTCTCTATTAGTTACTTCTACCTGCCCATTTGCTTGAGGATGGTAAGGTGAAGATTTTCTGTGCTTGACTTGGTATAAATCTATGAATGCTTTGATTACCTGTGAAGTAAACTGAGGTCTTCTGTGTGAAACTATTGATCTTGGGGCTCCAAATCTCAAGAAAATTTTATTGTAGAGGGAATCAACAACTTTTTCTTCTCTTGCAAACTGTAATGCTTGAACCTCAGCCCACTTAGTAACATAGTCTGTGCACACTAGAATATACTCCTTGCTTGATGATGGTGGTGAAATTGGTCCCACAAAGTCTAGACCCCATTGCTCAAACGATTCCATCATGACTTGAGGATGTAGCAGTATTTCCTGGGTAAAGGTTGGCTATCCCATCCTTTGGCATTGGTCACAGTGTTGCACATACTTCTTTGTGTCTTTATGAAGAGAAGGCCAGTAGTAACCAGCTCCAAGGATCTTGTGGACTGTTCTATGGAAATAGTAGTAGCCACCAGATGGTTCATCATGACATGCTCTCAACACATCAAAAGTCCCATCAGCCTTCAAGCACCTACGTAGAATGAAATCAGGACCATATTTAAATAGTAAACCATTCAACCATTTGTAGGATAAACTCTCTTTAACTAAACATTTTCTTTGTTTTGAAGTAAAATGGGATGGATACAAGCCTGTAGCCAAAAGATTAGCTATGTCAGCAAACCAAGGTGTAATAGTGGATATGGCAAAAAGATGTTCATCTGGGAATTTGTCCTCCACTGGTTGATCCTCTCCTCCTGTATGCAATCTTGACAGAAAATTAGCAACCAAATTAAACTTTCCTGGATTATCAACTATGGTAATATCAAATTCCTGCAACAGCAATAACCATCTGATGATCCTTGCACCTACTATTGGTTTATTCATTAGGTACTTGATGGTTGCATGATCAGTGTGCACAAATATTTTATATCTAGTGATATAATGCCTGAATTTGTTTATAGCATAGATAACTGCCAAGAATTCTTTTTCAGTTGTTGTATAATTTCTTTCTGCAGGGTTAAGATTTTTGCTGATGTAATAGATGGCATGCATACTCTCTCCTTCCTCCTTTTGTCCTAAAACTGCCCCAATGGATTCATTTGAAGCATCAGTTTGTATGTGAAATGGTAAAGTCCAATTAGGTCCCCTTAAAATTGGTGTGACAGTAAGCTTCTCCTTCAAAGTTTTAAATGCTGATTGATAGTCTTCTGTCCACAGAAATTCTGTTTCTTTGTTAAGCAGGGTGAACAGGGGGCAGCTATTCTGCTAAAATTTTCTACGAACCTCCTATAGTAGCCTGCATGACCCAGAAAACTTCTGACATCAGTCTAATTTTTGGGTGAAGGCAACTGTGTGATTACTTTTATCTTGTTCTGATCCACTCTGATCCCTTTTTCTGAAATATGGTGTCCCAAAACAATTCCTTCTTCCACCATCATAAAACATTTGTCATGGCTAAGGGACAGTCAATTTTTATCACAACATTTTAGTACTTTCCCAAGGTTTGTGAGAGCTTCCTCAAAGTTATCCCCATACACAGTAAAGTCATCCATGTAGACCTCCATGCATTCATTAGCCAGTTCAGCAAAAATAGTTAGAACCAGTCTCTGAAATGTAGCTGGGGCATTGCATAGCCCAAAGGGAAGAACTTTGTAAGAAAAAGTTCCCCAAAAGCATGTGAAGGTGGTTTTGTCTTGGTCTTCAGGTGCTACTTGAATTTGATTATACCCACTAAATCCATCAAGAAAAGAAAAATACTTTCTCCCAGCAAGGTTGTCCAGAACTTGGCCAATAAATGGTAAGGGAAAGTAGTCCTTTTTTGTGGCCTTGTTGAGTTCTCTATAATCAATACACACCCTCTATTTCCCATTCTTTTTAGGTACAATGACAAGGGGTGAGACCCATTGACTGTCTGAGATTGGATATATGATCCCTGCTTGGAGTAATTTTTCTATTTCAATTTTGACAACGTCCTTTAAAGTAGGATTCAATCTTCTTTATGGTTGCCTAACAGGTTTAGTATCCTCAGTGTAGATATGATGGGTACAGATCTCAAGAGGTATGCCTTTCATATCTTGGTATTCCCAGGAAAAAGATGCTGAGTGGGAGATCAAAAGCTGGATAAGTTTTTCTTCCTAACTTGTTGTTAACTGAGTATTTATATTAAGCATTTTTCCTGGCAGAATCATGACCTACTTTGTTATTTTATCCATAGATGTGGTAGATCCATACATTTGTGTCATGGTATTGAGATGACAAGAATGTGGGAGTAACATGTGGAAGGTGGCTAAGTCCTTGTAAAAGGTTTCTCCACAAGGAATAATGTTGGCAAGGGTACAATGAGAAGAAACAAGAAGTTCTCTCTGAGGATCTTGGGCAAGTTCCATCACATCTTTATTGATTAGGATGTGAGTGAAGTCTTCCATTGTATCATAGTATACTTCTTCTCCTAATTCTCCCAGATGTTCCCTAATGGTTACCATAGCTAAAGAGGCACTATTGTCTATTTTCTCTGGTTCATCCACCCATACTCTTCCTGTGTAATGCACCGATGGTTTAGCTGGAGGATACAGAGATATTTTCTTTAGATCTATCCCATTAGAAATGACCATATCTCCAGTTCAACAATCAATAGATGCTACTATAGTAGCCAGCCATGGTCTTCCTACAATCAGCGGATAAGCATTTCTCTGGTTTCTAGGTTCTAATATTAAGAAATCCACTAGAAATTCCCATGAATCTATCACAACATGTATATCAGTGATTACTCCTTTTGGAATAGCTACTGACTGATCAGCATGTTGAAGAATTGTAGTTGTGGATTGGATACCTGATAGAGCTAACATGTCCATTGTATGAACTGTCATCACATTAATTACTACTCCTAAATCAACCAGAACATTTGAAATTTCTACCCCCGAGATGAAAACAGTTATGACAGGATTTCCAGGGTCTCCATATTTTGGGAGGAGAATTTCTCCCATCAATAGATCCACTACTTTTCCTTCCACCTGTATTGTGGAGGGAAAGCTTTTATTTCTGCCCTATGTTTTGATGCAATACTGTTTGATGAGCTGATTTAGTTCTGGTACATCTCTGATGGACTGGAGTAGAGGAATTTCAATGTTTAACTATTTGATTTCTTGTAAAAGTTCTGATTCCTGATTGGTTTGGATTTGTTTTTGTAAAATCTTTCTTTGGGGAGCATTCTGTTTAAGCCGTTCTGGGTATGGTGCTAGCATTTCCATCTCTGGAGCATCTCCGGAGCTCTTATCAAAATTATGTTCAAGACTATTCTCCAGAGCCAGCCTTTTAGGAGTAACTCTAGAGTTGTCTGTGGATGATTTTTCTAGCACTTTTTCATTAATAATCTCCTCTGGGGGTTGATTGGATGGATTTTCAGGTTTTACTTCATTGGTTATTTCAACTATAGTTGGAGGAGAAGGTCTTGGGAATGCTTTCCCAGAATGTAGCTGGAGATTATTTGAATATATAGCATTAATTCCAACTAGATTTTCTTGCTCTATCCTGTAGACAGCTGCTCCCTGTTTATTCCGTGGGTTTGGTATAGGCTGAGCTGGTAAAGGTGGTTGACTAACTGGTTCATTTTGTGTTTGACCCTATGTGTTGGAGGATCCAGTTAGTAAAGCCTACTGTTGAGGTTAGAAATGTCTAGGTTGTCTTTGGTATTGTTGATGATATCCCTGTTGAGGACCCCATTGAGGTTGCATGTTTTGTGATCCAAACTGTGGTGGCCATTGTTGATTTCCCCAAGGCTAATTTTGCCAGTTTTGGTTTTGCCAATTTTGGTTTTGTCAATGTTGACTTGGTCAATCCTGATGTCCCCAAGGAGGATTATTTTGAGGGCCATGCCAAGTTAGATTCCACTGATTATTTCCCCAATTAGAAGGACCCCTGTAAGAAGATTGGTTTGGATACTGATTATAAGGAAAATTTCTAGTTTGTTTTTGTCCCACATAGTTCAACTCCTCTTCTATCTCAGCATTCTTTTTAATCAATCTTTTCAAGGCTGGAAGTTGACTACATTGACTGGTAGGATGTTCCCTATCACAGATCTGACAAATCTCTGATTTGTCCAAGGGACATTCTCTCAACAGGTGTTTGTTTCTGCACCTAGGACAATAGATGGAGAGTGGTTTGGTTGCTCTGTTTTGATCAGTTGTTCTGGTTTTTTCTTGAATCCCATCTAATGTGGTATTTAGTTGGACTGGAATGTGTGTTTTTAGATTTGCAATTTCCTCTATCAATTGTCCTATTTCATTCTTCCCTTTAAAAGTTTTGGATGACCTTACTCCATCTTGGGTTTTGGAATAGTTCCTGCAGAGTTCCTCTATATGAGGTATTTCCATTTTGTTAATGTTCCCTTTTCCCATTAGGTCCAGTGCCCATTTTGATTCTTTATCCAATCCTTTTATAAACAGGGTTCTGGCCAAGGAGTGATCCATTGGATTGCCATACCTTCTCAAGGCAAAATTAAACCTATCTACATAGTCTTCTAAGGATTCTTCCTCCCCCTTCCTGATTTTGAACAATTCTTCATTTTTATTACTGGATCTGCAATAATCTTGGTATTTTTCCAAAAACTCTATTTCCATTTGATCCCAAGAACAAATAGAACCCTGGGGTAAACCCATAAACCATCTCATCGCAGAATCTTTCAGGGTTGAAGGAAACAATTTGAGTTTCTGGTTATCTGATCCATAATCATAAGTTTGGAAGAATACTTTGAATTCAAACAAGAACTAATCTAGATCCTCAAAAGAAAGTCCTTTCAAATTTGGTAGATGTGTTGGTGAGATATTTTTCATAGGAGCATTGTCTCCAGCAGCCAAAACAATAGGATAAGAGAGGGTTCTTGGAGCCTGATTTTCCTCTTCCCCATGATCATCATTTTCCATGTTTAGTATTGGTTCTTCTTCCTGAAGTTCTAGGAAATTAGGTTCTACCAAAGGATCTGCCTCAACTTTTTTCTATAATTCTTGGATGTAATTGGCAAGTGGAATGTCTGGAGAATCTAAGGGATTAGTGTTTTGCAGTGTAGATTCCAAATTAAGATCTAGGTTTCCTTCTTCAACAAGATTTTGTACCACCTCACTACTTTCCCCTATGGTGTGTTGTTGGGGTGTCTGCTTAATATATCTTCCTTTTAGATCTCTAGCTCTAACCATACAGATCTATTCTAAAAACTATTTTAACTTAGTGTCCCTAATTAACACAAATTAAGTCCCTGGCAACAACGCCAAAAATGACAAGGTGTCGCTGTACCTCATCATTTAATCTATTTTCAGATGTCAAAGAACCAGGGCTGTGTCCATGACTGTTTGCAACTAGGGATTCTATAGTTACCAATTTATAGCTAGTCCTAATTTTTAAAAGAAAGACTAATCTATCTGCTTGTTGAATAAATGTAATGAATGTTGGAAAATAGGATAAAACAGGAAATGTACTCTAGGCAAAGAAACAATAACATGCATCTATCTATTAAAACAAGAAACACTTTTATAAGAGAAAACTGAAACAATGAAACAGTGATACTAGCCTCCTACCTGAGTGGTGAGAGTGGGCCCTTGCTCCACACCCTTGAGGCTGAAGGCTATAGTAGGAAATCAGAACAAAAGATGATCAAAACTAAATTCAGTCCAATTCATTCATTTCTACATTCATGAAAATATGGCTATAACAGAACTGAGATCTCCGAGAGTCAGAATAATTTTATTATCATTGTTGTTCTTTTACTATTTCTAAGAGTATATATAAAAATGAGTGATGATATATCACTGAACTTATCTACCAGTCTTTCTAGGAGATGACACCATCTCTTATTTGTACTTAACTGTCTAACTTATGAAAAATCACCATGCGAGAAAGGTAGACTTGAGTGGAATAGAAGTCCACTCAGAGGTCTAAGTTTAAGTCTTAATACACTTGGGCATCAAAGCCCTGAAAATAAGGATATTTGATTAGTTCAATTCGTAACTCATGCAAAATATTTGAAAAGATAAAACTTCAGTAGTTTAACTAATAGTTGACCCTTCACCACTCAGGTGATGATTTGAGTGAAGTGAGGGGAAATAAGGTCGCTACTAAAAGTGTCTAGTCGACAGTTTTGCTTGGAAACATGCCCTATTCTTAGGAGGCACCGGAGATAGTTGTTCCTGTCTGTAGCTACAGAGATACTCTAGACTCTTACAGAGCTCTGGAGAGACATTCCCCATATCTTCAAAACTTCAGGTGTCACTGTTCTTTGTTATTGTCTCCGGAGATCATTGAAGATGATCTCCGGAGATGCACAAAATTGTTGTTCCTGGCATCTACACCTGTTGATTCAAAAAGAGAAATTTTGCATTTTTCCATCAATCCCATGCACATTAGTCACCTAAATCAAAAATTCTAATCTTAAGTAATCTATCTTAATTAATCATAAAATAGAACAATCTTGCTACCTTATTTGGGTACAGACACTAGGAAAATGAGCTAAGAAAGGGGAAAAAGAGAGGCAAAAACATGTATTTCATGAGTGTAATTTGGCACTCATCACCATATTTGTGTCTATCCTGGGACTTAGTGAACTTATGTAACAAGGATGGAAGCTTTGCAACAGGGAAGACACTTTACTGAGTAGGTTTGCTAGGAATTGGAATTGCAGGTAACATGAATTTTCCTAGCAGGCGTAAAAACAAATGAGACACAAATAAGCCTTGACTCTTAGTATTGGGCTATTTAATGACACATCAAGTCTCATAAATGGCATTAAGGCCAGAAAACTAATAGTAAATCTTATGAAATCTACGTGGGACAGAGTGTTAGACATGTCATAAAAGTGGCTGTGTAAAGTGGTACTTTGGGGAATTTTGGGGATTGGAGAGAGGTTTAGTGAATGCAAGAGTTTCAAAAATTTAAGAGACTTTGAACTGTGGCCACGTGTTCACAGAACACTTATTTAAAAGAAAGAGCGGGAAAAACAAAGCGGGAAAACAGAGAAACAAGGAAAGGGAAACTAACTAACTATAATACATTGGAAACACTACTTAGTTGAAATGTTTCAGGTAGATCCCATTCATAGGAATATCCATAGGTTCACCCTCCATTGTTTCAAGCTCAAACGAATTTTGTTGTTTACATGAATGAATCTTATAGGGGCCAGTCCACAATGACTCAAATTTAATGTGTCAACCCAGCTTGACAGCTCTCTCATCCCACTTCAAAACAACTGAGCCTACTTCAAAATAGGGATTTGAAGTCTTCTTATCAAAGCAGTCTTTGATTATTTTCTGATGTTTCATTAATGATTCATGTGCTGTATCCCTTTTTTCTTGAACTTCCAGGAGCTCAACAAGTCTGACCTGCATGGGGCCATTCTCTTTAATCTCAATCTATTTTAATAATTGGAGAGTAGGAATCTCCAAGCTCAGGGGCATTACAGCAGGCTTACCATAGACCAATTCATATGGGGACATCTTTGTCACTTGTTTAGGTGTAATTCTATCAGCCCATAGTGCTATATTAAGCACTTTATGCCACTCTTTGTGATGATTAGCCCCTATTCTCTTAATAAGTCTAATTAGATTCTTGTTGGTTGATTCTACCACACCATTACCCTGAGGGTAATAATTTTAGGAAGTTTTCAGATAGATTCCATACTTTAGTGCAAAGTCAGATATTTTTGCCCCTAAAAATGCCTTAGCATTATCTAAAATTATGGTATGAGGAGGCCCAAAGCGAGTAGTGATACCCTCCAGAAAGTCTAGGATCACCTTTTCTGTTGCTTCTTTGAGTGGCACTGCCTCACTCCATCTGGTAAAGTAATCTGTGGCAATTAGAATCAATTTGTGTCCCATACTTGACACCGGATTGATCATTCCAATGAAGTCTAGACCCCATTGGGCAAAGGGTTCATCTACAATTATGGGACTAAGGGGCATTGCCGCATTCCTTCTTTTTCCTACATAAAACTGACAAGATTGGCACTCTTTGACCAATTGATAACAATCTGTAAATAAGGTGGGCCAGAAGGAACCTACTTGACTTATCTTTATAGCTGTGGTCTTTGTAGAAAAATGTCCACCTGAAAGTCCATGGTGCATTTCATGTAGTATTGTTTGAGCCTCATCTTTCCCTATACATCTTAGGAGTATACCATCAGTATTTCTTCTGAAAAGAACTTGGTCAATTAAAACAAAATGAACCCCTTGTTGCCTATAGTATCTCTTCTTGTCATGAGAGAGCTCTTTTGGGAAAATCCCATGTTTCATAAACTGGATTCTGTTTGTGACCCAGGAGTGTTGATCAATTTCTTATATCCTCAATACCTTTTCTTCCTCTGTTTCTTCAATTATCATCTTTTCCATATCTTGAGCCATGTATTGGTACAACCCCCTACCTCTGACCAGTTTAGTGGGTCAGACCTCTACATCATACTCAAGGATCTTTGTTATCCAATTTGCTCTTTTTTCAGTGATCTCACCTTCCATAATGTATTCTCTGACACTAGGATGAGCCATAAGTATCAGAATCTTATTTCTTGTCACCATATGCCTGAATTTCTTGAGTGCTTTTACCATAGCATATGCCTGTTTCTCTACAAAGTTGTATCTACCTTCATACTCCCTAAGGGTTCTTGAGAAAAAGGCTATTAGATGCTCTCCCTCTTATTGATCATCTTTCTGTGTTAGGACAACAGCAACACTGATGTCTCCCCCATAGACATACATTATAAAAGACTTAGAGAAGTCTGGGTTCCTAAGTACTGGGGCTATTGAGATTGCTTTCTTGACCTCCTTAAAATCTTGTCTTCCTTCTGTAGTCCACTTGAACACCAGGTATTTCTTCAACAAAAGTGTCACTGGCCTTATTAGTCCTGCAAAGTCTAATATGAAATGACTGACAAAATTTATCTTTCCCAAAAAGGACTAAACTGCCTTCTTATTTACTGGTAGAGACAAGTTCATTATGGCTGTGACTCTTTCTAGATCTATAGGGACTCCTTCTCTGGATACTATATGCCCTAGTAGTTTGCCTTGAGGTACTGCAAAGATGCACTTCTTGGGATTCAAGGATATTCCAAACTCTTGACACTTCTTAAAAATAGATTCCAGATGATCAAAATGATCAACAACATTCTTGGAAAAGATAGTGAGATCATCAAGATAAATTAGAATGATTTTATTTATGAGTTCTCCAAATGCTACATCCATTGCTCTTTGAAAAGTGGGTCCAGCGTTTGACAGACCAAATGGCATCTTGGCATATGCAAACGTTCCCCATTTGGTAGTAAATGCAGTCTTATGCTAATCTTCATCAGCCAACTAAATTTGATTGTATCCAGAGAAACCATCCAACAAAGAGAATCTCTCTAATCCAGCCATAGTTTGCAAAATCTGTTCCATAGAGGGCAGGGGATAATGATCCTTTAAGGATGCTTTATTTAGATCTCTAAAATCTACACAGAGTCTTATGTCACCATTCTTTTTTTTAACTGGTACTAAATTTGATACCCAGGTTGAGTGTTTTATTGGGAAAATAATCTTTGATTCTAAAAGCTTCTATAACTCATCTACCATTAAAGGTTCAATTCTAGGATTCACCGGTCTCTACTTCTGTCTGACTGGTTAGGATCCTTCAGTCAGCTCTATAGTGTGTTGGATGATATTCCTATCATAACCATGGAGATCTTCATAGGTCCAGGCTATGACCCTATCATATTTCTCACATAAATCAATTAACCTTTTTCTTTCCTATTGAGTAGCAGAATTCCTAATCTTCAATTTTCTCCCATCACTAACCTGAATCTTAGAGTAGTCCTCTTTGTTTGCTTGAAACCTCTTCTTTTCTAGGATGGCATCTTCTAGGTCAAACAAGTTTTCTAGGGTAATTAGTCCTTTAGGAAGCTTGTTTGATTTCAGTTGAATAATCTAATCACCATATGCCTCCTCAATTTTAGGTTGTAACTAATTAGCAAATTCTCCTGACTGTTACAAAATGAAAGTACTTGAAAATCATTTTTAAAAACTTGCCAATTCTCATCATTATTTGGGATAGTTGGCCTCACAATAACTTTGACTAACTCATTATTGACCAATAAGTCAGTTGCTGGATCAAACTATGAACCAATCTGTGCCATCCTATCTGCCTCAGAATTTTGGGCTCTAAGGACTACTTTAATATTGAAAGCTTCAAAACCATCAATCAAGTCCCAAATTCTGTGCCTATAGGAACACATTCTTACATTCTTGGCCACTGCCTTTTCTCTTATTTGTTTCACTACTAGTTCAGAATCTTCTTTCACTATTAGGATCTTTACTCCTTTCCTCTTTGTCAATATGAGTCCATGCACTAAAGATTCATACTCAGCATCATTATTGGTACAAGCAAAATGAAAGCAAATGGCTCTTAAGATCTTCTCACCATTAGGGGCAGTAAGACAAATTCTTGCCCCAGCTCCATTTTTACTTTTAGCCCTATCAAAATTTAGGGTCTAGAATCTTGAATCTTTTACACATTCTTGTGTTTGTGATGTTTCTTTCCTTAGAACATTTGGGATCTCTTGGTCCTCCTCAAATATGACATAAGTGCCTAAACTAGTAGAGTCATAATTCCCATAGGGGTCACTTTGCATCATGTTTAACAACTGGTTATTCTCTTCTTCCTGTTGGTCATGTTCAGTCCAGTCCCCTATCTCTTCAGCAAAGATGCTTTCATTTTATTTAGCATAGCATGAGTTGCTTCTAATTTTGGGGTTGGTTCATTTGTGATATGATCTTTTGATAATGGTTCAGAGAGTACCTTCATTTTAGTCCCATATTTGGTTCTTAAGATGAGATGAGACCAATCAAGTGACATGTAACCTCCTATCTTAGCTGTGAAATCTCTGGATAAACATAAGCCAAATACAGGGGGTATATCTATGACTACAACATCTTGATTCACAATTATATTAGGGCAGGTATACAGTTGCAATGGTAGTTATTTAATTTTCCCTATTGTTTGCATAGACTTTCCATCTAACTGCATAACTCCTCTTGTAAGTGGCTCATATTTTATTTTCAAAGCATCTGCTATTTCCTTTGGCATCACTATGGTACTAGCCCCAGAGTCTATCATTGCATTATGCAACAGTTTCTTCCCAACTATTAAAGTTAAATAAAAGGGATCTGGCTTGGATCTACCTACCTCAGGTACATTATTCAACAGAGTTGTTTGTAGGGGGCAATACCTTTGAGCTGTTGCTTCTCTTTATCAATAGATCCTTGCTTAACTTCAGTATGCTTAGGGGCCTCTTGACCTTGCAGAGCCTCTTGCAACAGTGTCCTCTGCTTAGGGATAGCCAGTATGTCCCATATTGATACATGTACTGGGGTCTTCTTCAGCTGATCCACCACATTCACATGTCCTAGTGTTTGGGTTCTTGGATAATAAGGGTATCTTGATTTGTCAAGAACTTGTCCTGAAGTCATTTGATTTTGTGCTAGTGGTGGTACTTCTTGTCTAAAAACTATATTCTGATGACTCATAATCTCATTATTTGTGATCTCAGGCTATTCCATCATCCTCCTCTTTACTCTAGTATAATAATCTGATTGCACCAGTGGCTTCCTAGAAGCAGATGCTTCATTCAAGAACACCAACTCTTCATCTTCAATCCATGAAAACAATGTATGCTCAGGGGCTATTTCCTCTTCTTGCTGTAAAGACATACCTTGCATCTGGGCCACCAGAAGTGCATTTTGTAGACCAGGAGACTGATATGCTGATGTGTTAGAAGATGTAAATTACCCTTCCAATCCTCTCTGTCCTGCTATTTTTTGCTGCAAATTCTCTCTAGGGCAGTCTCTGGGCATATGAGAATTATTGTAAGTGAAACACCAAGTGTTGGTGCCATCTACATAATTATTCTGTCTTGGAACAATTTCTCTATTGGGATTAGGAGGAAAAGTCTGTAGAGGTGTAGGGACTATGACTAATTGATTTGATAGCTAAGGATTAGCCTGTCTCTGAGGGCCTTGGTATTGATTTGGCTGAAAAGAAGGTCTATTCCCTTGATAGCCTTGGTATTGGGGCTTTGGATAAGGATTTTGCTATCTCTTTAGGTTAATAATCTCATTAGAGAAGGTCCTTAAGATGTTCTTGACATCATCCATTTCATTGGACTGGACAGGGGCAATTGTTTTAGTAGGTTATTGAGGGAATGTATACATAGACACTGGTGGGGTAATGGAGTTAGGAACTTCTTGAGGTAAAGGTAAGCTAATTTCTAGGAACATAGGCATAGGAGGTCTTGGGGGCAACTTTCCAGCATTTATCAAGTTATTCTCAGCCCTGACTACCAACTCATAAGTTTGTGGTAGGTTCTGACCTCCAAGTGACTGAATCATTACTGATATATATGAATTTAAAGACTTAAGATAGAATACTATAGCCATACCTAGTAATGGTCTTGCTGTAGCGGGAATTATGTCCCAAGTTTTTTAAAACATTGAATTGAAATCAGTCATTGCTTCTTGTGGTGCCCTTTTGATAGTGATCAATTGTTGCAGCAAAGAAGACTTATCACCCTTTTCTTTGAATCTATCAAAGAAAGCATCACCAAGTTGGTCCCATGTAGATATTGTGTTGGGGGTCAAGGATCTGTACCAGTCAAGGGCCTTTCCTTTAAAAGAAGCAGTCAACAGCCTTATAGCCACATTCTGTTGAGTGATCATGTGCACTGCACAAACATCTGAAACGTCCTGCAAATGTTCTTCAGGTGTCTTGAAATCTTCCCTACTGAACTTGGGTAGGGCCTTCAGGACATTGGCTAGAATTGGGTCCCAAGTGGCTCATGGTACTGGGAGGATCAGAGGACTACCAGTGTTCCAATTTGCCTAATTCCTTGGGGCTACAGGTGCTCCCATATTTGCTCTTGGTGTTGCTGCAAACTGATTCACTCTTATTCTTGGATTAGCTACTAATGGCAGTGAAAGAATACCTGGATTAGCAGCAGATTGGGTTCTAGTTACTGGTCCACAGCTTTGACTCCTTGTAGCTCTCTGGTTCATACAGTCTTGATAAAAACTTCAAGAATGGTCCCACCGAATGTGCCAAATACTGTTGATGCTTAAAATTGCATTGTTTCCAACACCAACATGGGAAGTTTCAAGAATGTGGGACTTGTGACATGAAACGACCTCCAGATTTTAAAGAAGCTGGCTCTTCTTAATCTCAAATGTATTTTGGGGAAAAAGGGATAGAAATTAAATAGAATCACAAATGCAATGAAAGAAAATTTAACTATGGCGATGCGCCTAAGTATGACTCATTCCTTAATATTAAGCACGGTGAAGTTATCTTTAGGGTTCAGTTACATTAAAGAGCAAACAATGCATGATCAATGTAAAAGATAAAATGAATAGAATCAAAAGCTCACAACAAGACCATTTTTTGCAATGACATAGAAAATATCAGCAATGGCACAGAACTCAGTCTTCTTATTAATTTCCCAGTCACATAAAAGGCACTGATACATGCACAGTTACACAAACTTTCTGAATCAAGAAAATAGAACAAAGGCAAATGATATTATTGGCCACAGCACAGGTTCCTCTTAACACTCTAATAGAAAATAACTCCAATCTCAAAAAATTGGTGACAATTTATAACAGATGTTACATATTTGTAGCATAGAACACCCCTAGATTGTCCGTAACAACCTGATCTCAAACGGCCTAACCGCACTGAACATAACTGAACTATCTAGTAGAAGATATCTTTCAGATCTGAAACGGTGAGCTTCTCTGCAAGTCCATTGGCTGAAATAGATACATGTAACACTCTTTCCTTTGAATCAGGTGGGGACACCTGGCAGTTTCCGCTATCTTTGCGACTATAAACCCAGAAACAAATGGCATAGCCCGCACACTTTACTTGAAACTCCTTTATCTTTCCAAAAAAAATAGGAACTTGACACATGGCAGCCTCTGCTACAATTAAAACATATATGTGGCGGCTTCCACTATCTTAAACTTTACTATGTCTCGTAGTCGGGAGAGTTCTGCCTTTAACATCTATCACAATCCACTGCCTCGAAACTTTATCACTTATGGAAAATGGGACCCACAACACTTCTTGCCTGAGCAGCTTCAAAAGGGGACAAGGATAGATGGTGCCTTCCACTGTAATTACCAAGTGATACATGGCAGCTTCCACTCAACTTAAAGAAACTTTAGATACCTTTTAAGAGTCCTACAGAAAATGACACATGGCGGTCTCTGCTTTACTTACAACTTCATTAGAAACACTTGGGACTCATTTAGATTCACACGGACGATGACACTTAGCATGTTCCACTTAACTTTTACTTTACTCACTAGGGCCCACCATAGTTTTTACTTAACAATGAAACAAAAAGGAAGAACTTGCGGATGCCGACACTTGTCATGCTCCACCGACTTTACAAGAGACACACGGCACTTTCCGTACAACTTAAAGAAACTTTTAGAAACCTTCCACAGCTGCCACTTAGCACCTTCCGTGCTCACTGAGACTTTAAAGGGGCTTTTGAAGCTTATGAGAAACTAAACACGGATGCCCACACTTGTCAAGCTTCACAGATATATAACAGGACACGTGGCTCCATCCGTGTAACTTAAAGAAACTTTATAATGTGTCTTAGCTGGTGACACTTGGCGACATCCACGCTAATTTGGGACTTAGTCAAAAAATGAAACCCACACCCACGCTCTGTGTCAAAACTAAAACGCTATGCAAAATGTAGAGATTTTTTACTCTACAGGCACAACATACACTTATTTTATTATAGAGCAATTACAAAAATAACTTGACTTATTACAAAAATTTCATGTGCATCACTATACTGTCAGCTACACATAGCTAGAACTTTAATAATCTTCAAGGAACATGCCATGCTTTGCAAAGCATCTTCAAGATCATCCACAACATGCGTAAATCATCCAGTTAGCTAAAACTGGGAAGAACACTAACACCTAAAGGTAAATCTTCAATCACGAGCTTAATCTTCAATGTGGACCACCAACATGAACTTGACATAATCTAGAGACCACCACAAGCTTTCTTGAATCATGAAGAACATCCACACCACTTTTGTTTATTGCAAACAATCACGTCTCCACTTGGAACCTCAAGAACACAACCGGTCATCATTGTCACATTAGAAGAATTGCTTATGGACCTCCAAACCATGAACCAATCGAGTTGTCAATACACATTAACCTCCCAAACATGCCACCAGATCTACAGAACATGATATTACATTTTTGGATCTCACCGGACCTATTTGTACCACTCCGTCACCTCTGAATAGTTGCAAGAACCAGTTTTACTCATATGGCCATAACTTCTCCAAATCTTCATGTGGACCTTTGAAATATTGACTGGAGAATCTTTAGACACATATCTAAAAACCCTTTGATGTGCATACTCTGATCTTCAAATGGCTGAGGTCTTTGCTTCATACAAATTCATTGTCTTCACTATTCTTTGTTTCTGATAGGGCTAATTTTCTCAATATCCTCAGCACACAACTCATCCAAATCTTGACATCAATGCAATAGGAGTATGCTAACATCAATGACAACATCAGTTAGGGCCATACTTGCAACAATCTCCCCCTTTGTCATTGATGGAAACATATGATGTAAAAAATTATTTTAACCATCAAGACAAGAACTTCTCCTCACCACTGACATAGCTCCCCCTATCACTAGAAACCATGTCTTCTCTTCCTTTACTGCCCCCCCTTTGATCAACAACCTCTTTTTGTTTTTCACGTCTTCTCTCCCCCTTTGAAATTAATGGAAAAGGGTACATACTTCCAACCACTTCTCATATTTCAAAATCATACTGACTACTCCCCCTAAGTAGAAGCCTCCTATAATCAATCTGGATCATGACATATGACTATGGGATCCATGAGACTGATACACATTAGTGCACCTTAATTCCAAACTGGAGGGGTAATAACCCCTAACTTCTCCTTGAGGTACCCAAAAGTGTCCTTAGCTAGAGGTTTGGTAAAAATGTCTGCAATCTGATCCTTTGAGGGTAGAAACTCCAATCTAACTTCATTCTTGTTCACTTGCTCTCTAAAAAAGTGGAACTTGATGGATATATGTTTTTCCTTTGAATGCAACACCAGATTTTTTGATATGTTTATTGCACTTTAGTTATCATAGAAGATTGTGATAGGTTCTTCATACTTGACTTTGATGTCTCTTAACATTTGCTTCATCCACAATACTTGAGTGCAATTTCCTATCGCTGCAATATTTTCTGCTTCTATAGTGGATAGAGATATTGCCTCTTGTTTCTTGATTAACCAAGAAACCAATCTTTTTTCCAAAAACAATATGCCACACTTGGTACTCTTTCGATCATTCACATCACCTACCCAATCAACATTAGTATAAGCATGGAGAAAGAAATCATGATCCTTAGGATACCACAATCCATACTAAACTATTCCCTTCAAATATCTAAGAATTCTTTTGATTTCCATGACATGAGACTCTCTAGGATCAGCTTGAAATCTACCAACAAGACTAACAACATTCATAATGTTAGGTCTAGTTTGAGTAAGGTAGAGAAATCCTCTAATCATTGACCTGTACTTTTTCTGATCAGCATTAGGAGATTCATCATCTTTACTCAACTTACATCCAGTTGCCATGGGAGTATTCATTGCTTTTGAATCTTGTATCCCAAATTTCTTCAACAATTCTTTCACAAATTTGGTTTGTGATATGAAGATTCCTTTCTTTGTTTGAATAATTTGCAGACCCAAGAAGAAATTCATTTCCCCAAACATAGACATCTCAAATTTACTTTTCATTTGATTTGTAAAAGTTTTGCACATAATGTCCTTTGCTCCAAAAATAATATCATCAACAAATACTTCAACAATCAAGATATTTTCATGATCAATCTTGAAATATAGATTACTATCAGCAGTACCATTATTGAAACCAATCTTCAGAAGATGTTTGTCCAATCTTTCATACTAGGCTCTTGGGGCTTGTTTGAGTCCATATAGTACCTTTTTCAATTTGCAGACCATATCTCAATGATCAAACAATTGAAATTCATCCAGTTACTCAATGTATACTTCTTCCAAATCACCATTTAGGAAAGTAGACTTGACATCCATTTGATATACCTTTAAGTCTTTGAAGATAGCAAAGGAAAGAAATAATGTGATTTCTTCAATCCTTGTCACCAGAGAAAAAGTCTCTTCAAAGTCAACTCCTTCTATTTGAGAATAACCCTTACAAACCAATCTGGCTTTGTTTCTTATTACCTCACCATCTTCATTTAGTTCATTCTGGAAGACCCACTTAGTCCCTATCACATTTTTGTCCTTAGGTCTAGGAACAAGATCCCAAGTGTGAATCCTTTAAATTTGCATTAGTTCCTCCTTCATTGCTTTAACCCAACTTTCATCATTGCATGCTTCACGTACTATTTTTGGTTCAACTTTTAAAATTAAACAATACTTCAATGAGTCTTCAGCAATATTTCTTCTTGTTTGAACACCTTTGCTTTTATATCCTATGATCTAGTCTTTAGAATGATTTAGTCTTACATACCTGGGAGTTTTGGGAATCTCTTGCACTTCTAAATCTTGGACAGGTTCATTCAAGTCTATCTCTTCTTCTTGTGTTTATGGATTCTCTAGATCAGTCTAAATTTGGACTGGAGTTTGTACTTGTTCTTGTTGGTCTGAGATATCATTTTGATCATATGCTTCATACTCGTAGTACCTTGAGGGATTTTCTATGCCTTCATCAACCTTCACATTTGTACTTTCTACAATCTTTCTTAATCTCTTATTATAACACCAGTATGCTTTTCTTTGAGTAGAATAACCCAAGAATATTCTTTCATCACTCCTAGCATCAAACTTGCCAAGGTCTTCATCTCTTTTGATATAGCATTTGCTACCAAAGACTTTGAAAAACTTCATAGTAGGAGTGATTCCAAACCAAAGTTCATAAGGAGTCTTGCCAGTCTTGTCTCTGATTTGTACTTGATTAAGAGTATAGACAACAATGCTTACAGCTTCTCTCCAATAGATCTGAGGAACATTTGATTCCATCATCATGGTCCTAGAATCTTCCTGGATGGTCAAGTTCTTCCTCTCCACTACTCCATTCTGCTGTGGAGTCCTTGGAGTAGATAATTGTCTCTTTATCCCATGTTTCTCATAGAATTCTATGAACTCTCCGGTTGTGAATTTTCTACCTCTATGAGATCTGAGGCATTTTATGTTTATGCCACTTTCATTTTCTACCATAGCCTTGAATATTTTGAATTTCTCAAGTGCTTCAGATTTCTCTTTTAATAAAGTCACCCACATCATCTAGGAGTGGTCATCAATTAGTAACATGAAATATCTATCTCCTTGGAGACTCCTGATACTTGCCAAACCACATAGATCAGTGTGCACCAAGTCCAATAATCTGGTTGAAGAATGTTCCTTTCTTTTGAATGAGACTCTATTCTGTTTACCTAATTGGCATTCCTTGTACAAGTTATTAGTAGGTTTCACCAATCTAGGAAGATCTGTTATAGCTTGAGTGTTGCTTATCTTAATGATATTATCAAAATTCACATGACACATTCTCGTATGCCACAACCAACTCTGATCAATTCAAACAAATAAGCAACTTTTTCTAGTACCAACCACGTGAAGGATGTTACCTTTTGTCTGTGTATCGGATGCAATCTCAATTCCTGAGCTTTCAAAGATCTTGCATTTTCTATTTTTGAAATGAAGATCATATCCTTTGTCTACCAGTTGTCCAGCATTGAGAAGATTATACTTTAAACCTTCAACATACAGAACATCACTGGTTTTGTTCTTTCCATCAAAAGAAATGTTTCCTCTGCCACTAATTCTACCAGCAGAATTATCTCCAAACTTTACAACTCCACCTTCATATCTTTCAAGGTTTATGAACTTATTCTTGTCACCAGTCATATGGTGAGAGCATTGACTATCAATGACCCATTCATCCTTTTCTTCAACTTGAGCAGCCAGAGCCCTTTCTATCTTAGCATTGGTAGATTCAATAGGCATCGGATCTGCTTCCTTGATGGCAATAAACACCTAGTCACATATGGATTTGTTTCCTATCTTAGATTCATCATATGTTACTCCTTTATCATCATCCTCTTGAACATAATAACACTTCTTTTGAAATCTTGATCTATTAGGGTTAGGCCTTGAAAATCTTTTTGAACATCTTGAGGCAAAATAACCAATCTTGTTGCAATTGAAACATTTGAAAGACAATTTTCCTTTATACTTACCAGATCCTCTTGGTAGTCTTTTTGCAATAAGGGCTTCAAGTTGTGCAGCTTCTGACTCATCTTCTCCTAGATCTTTTCTTTCTCTATCATACCATGTTGATTTCTTTGAGGAACTTTCTCCTGGATCATATCTTTGCTTGCCTTTTGTAGAGACACTAGCTTTGAATGCACATTCAATCTTGGGGAATGCATCTCCAAACTTAGCCAACTCAAAAGTAGCTATCTTTCCAACTAATTGATCCCTTGTAATATTTGATAATGATCTAAGTTCCTCAATAGCAGCAACCTTGTGTTTGTAAGTAGGAGGTAAGGATCTCAGAACTTTGGCAACAATCTCATCTTCATCCAATGTTCCACTAGCACAACTAATGCCACAGAAAAGCTCATTTACCTTTGGCATAAATGTAGTGATATTCTCATCTTCACTCATCTTCAGGCTTTCAAACTTTCCTTTCAGACTTTGTAACTTGGCACATTTAACATATTTGTCTCCTTCATGTAGAATCTCCATCTTTGTCCAAATTTCATAGGCATTTTTTAATCCCATAACATTTGTTAGCTTTGTATCAGACAAGGCACTTAGTAAGGCTTCTTTAGCTCAAAGATTATTTTTATCATTTCTAATTTCATCCAAAGTTGTTGGACCATTCTTTGGGGGGATGTACTCATTTGTAGTCATGTTCCAATACTGTTCTCCCATGTATTGCAAGTGACATTCCATGCGACTTTTTCAAAGAGTGTAGTTTGTTCCATCAAACCTTGGACTGTCCTTCTTATAGGATGACATCCTAGATCTCCTCAAGTGACTAAGCTTCTTTTAGAGGAATCAGCTCTGATACCAATTGTTGATTTAAGGATAGACAACTAAGAGGGGGGGCTAAATTAGTTGTCACCAAAATTTTGTTTCTCAGATACTCAAAGCCTTCTTATATTTCAACAGCATATCAAGGATTTAATCATGAAAGCATAATGCAATAATTCAAAAGCAAAAACATACTCAACACACAACATAAAGATTTTAACATGGAAAACCTGGTTAAGGGAAAAACCATGGGGTGACTAACCTGAGATTGTATTCTCTGTTAAAAGAATATGAAGAATAAAGAGACACCTGCCAATTAGGGCTCATTGCCTAAGCACACTGCTTGCAAGAGGCCCACTGCCTACAAGAGACACACTGTCTACAGAAGAAAATAAGTATTATATACTTGAACTGGAACTTAGCATCTTCACTATGCTTGACTCAGTTCCATTGAATCTCAACACCTTTGCTCTGCCTTTCATTCCTCTTCTCTACCACCTTCTCATGATGACCCCACAAGATACTTTTGAATGACTTCACAACTCTTATTTATACATGACACCAACTTTGGAATGATCATCAAAGTCGGCACAACATACATTTATTTTATTACAGAGCAATTATAAAAATAACTTGACTTATTACAAAAACTTCATGTGCATCACTATACTATCGGCCACACATAGATGGAACTTTAATAATCTTTGAGGAAAATGCCATGCTTCACAAATCATCTTCAAGATCATCTACAACATGCACAAATCATCTAGTCAGCTAAAACTGGGAAGAACACTAGCACCCAAAACTAAATCTTCAATCATGAGCTCAATATTCAATGTGGACCACCAACACAAACTTGACACAATCTAGAGACCACCACAAGCTTGCTTGAATCACCAAGAACATCAGTACCACTTCTGCTTACTATAAACAATCAAATCTTCACCTAGAACGTCAAGAACATAGTCAGTCATCACTGTCACATTAGAAGAATTGCTTGTTAACCTCCAAACCATGAACCAATTGAGTTGTCAATACAAATTAACCTCCTAAACATGCCACCAGATCTACAAAACATGATATTAGATTTCTAGATCTCACCGGACCTATTTGTGCCACTTCGTCACCTTTGAATAGCTGCCAAAACTAGTTTACTCATATGGCCATAACTTCTCCAAATTTTCATGCGGACCTTTGAAATCTTGACTGGAGTACCTTCAAACACATATCTACAAACCCTTTGATGTGCATACTCTGATCTTCAACTGGCTAGGATCTTTGCTTCATAGAACTCCATTATCTTCACTATTCTTCTCTATTTTTGATAGGGCTAATTTTCTCAATATCCTTAGCACACAACTCATCCAAATCTTGACATCAATGCAACATGAGTATGTTGGCCTCAATGACAACACTAGTTAGGGCCATACTTGAAACAATCTCCCCCTTTGTCATTGATGGCAACATATGATGTGAAAAATTATTTTAACCATCAAGAAAAGAACTCCTCACTGACTAACATAGCTCCCCCTATCACTAGCAACCATGTCTTCTCTTCCTTTACTACTCCCCCTTTGATTAGAAACCTCTTTCTATTTTTCACATGTCTTCTCTCTCCCTTTGACATCAATGGAAAAGGGTACATACTTGCAACCACTTCTCATATTTTAGAATCATACTAACTGCTCCCCCTGAGTAGTAGCCTCCTAGCATCAATCTAGATCATGACATATGATTGTGGGATCCACTGGACTAATGCACATCAATGCACCTTAATTCCCAACTGGAGGGGTAATAACTACTAACTTCTCCCTGAGGTACTCAAAAGTGTCCTTAGGTAGAGGTTTGGTAAAAATATCTGCAATCTAATCCTTTGACAAAACAAACACCAATCTGACTTCATTCTTGTTCACTTGCTCTCTCAAAAAGTGGAACTTGATGAATTTATATTTTGTCTTTGAATGCAACACTAATTTTTTTGATATGTTTATTACACTTGAGTTATCACAGAAGATTGTGATAGGTTCTTCATACTCCACTCTGATGTCTCTTAACATTTTCTTCATCCACAATACTTGAGTTTAACTACTTGCTGCTACAATATATTCTACTTCTACAGTGGATAGAGATATTGCCTCTTATTTCTTGCTTAACTAAGAAACCAATCTTTTTCCCAAAAAGAATGCACCACCACTGGTACTCTTCCAATCATCCACATCACCAGCCCAATCAGCATCACTATAAGCATGAAGAGAGAAATCATGATCCTTAGGATACTATAATCCATACTAAGCTGTTCCCTTCAAATATCTGAGAATTCTTTTGATTTCCATGACATTAGACTCTCAAGGATCAACTTGAAATCTGGCAACAAGACCAACAATATTCATAATGTCAGGTCTAGTTTGAGTAAGGTAGAGCAATCCTCCAATCATTGACCTATACTTTTTCTGATCAACTTTAGGAGATTCATCATCTTTACTCAACTTACATCTAGTTGCCATGGGAGTATTCATTGCCTTTAAATCTTGTATCCCAAATTTCTTCAACTATTCTTTCAAAAATTTGGTCTGTGATATGAAGATTCCTTTCTTTGTTTGAGTGATTTACAAACCCAAGAAGAAATTCAATTCCCCAAACATAGACATTTCAAATTCACTTTTTATTTGATTTGCAAAAGTCTTACACATACTGTCCTTCCCTCCAAAAATAATATCATCAACAAATACTTCAACAATCAATATATTTTCATGATCAATCTTGAAATATAGATTACTGTTAGTAGTATGTTTGTTGAAACCAATCTTTAGAAGATGTTTGTCCAATCTTTCATACTAGGCTCTTAGCACTTGTTTGAGTCCATATAGTGGATTTTTCAATTTGTAGACCATATCTCCATGATCAGACAATTGAAATCCATCCGGTTGCTCAATGTATACTTCTTCTAAATCACCATGTAGGAAAGCAAACTTTACATCCATATGATATACGTTGAAGTCTTTGAAGGCAGCAAAGGAAAGAAATAATCTGACTACTTCAATCCTTGCCACTAGAGCAAAAGTCCCTTCAAAGTCAACTCCTTCTATTTGAGAATAACCCTTATAGACCAATCTGGCTTTGTTTCTTATTACTTCACCATCTTCATTCAGTTTATTTTAGAAGACCCACTTAGTCCCTATTGCATTTTTGTCCTTAGGTCTAGGAACAATATCCCAAGTGTGATTCTTTTCAATTTGCATTAATTCCTCCTTCATTGCTTTAACCCAACTTTCATTATTGCATGTGTCACTTACTATTTTTGGTTCAACTTTTGAAATCAGACAATACTTCACTAAGTCTTGAACAATATTTCTTCTTGTTTGAACACCTTTTCTTTTATCTCCTATGATCTGGTCTTTAGAATGATCTAGTATTACATACCTAGGAGTTTTGGGAATCTCTTGTACTTCTAATTCTTGGGCAGGTTCATTCAAGTTTGTCTCTTCTTCTTATGTTTCTAGATTCTCCAGATCAGTCTGAATTTGGATTGGAGTTTGGACTTGTTCTTCTTGGTTTGAGGTATCATTTTGATCATCTTCTTCATACTCATAGTACCTTGATGGATTTTCCATGCCTTTATCAACCTTCACATTTGTACTTTCTACAATCTTTTCTTAATCTCTTGTTATAACACCGATAAGCTTTGCTTTGAGTAGAATAACCCAAGACTATTCCTTCATCACTCCAAGCATCAAACTTGCCAAGGTCTTCATCTCTTTTGATATAGCATTTGCTACCAGAGACTCTGAAATACTTCATAGTAGGAGTGATTCCAAACCAAAGTTCATAAGGAGTCTTACCAATCTTGCCTTTGATTTGTACCTGATTAAGAGTATAAACAACAATTCTTACTTCTGTATAATAGATTTGAGGAACATTTTCTTCCATCATCATGGTCCTAGAAGCTTCCTAGATGGTCTGGTTCTTCCTCTCCACTACTCCATTATGCTGTGGAGTCCTCAAAGTAGATAACTATCTCTTTATCTCACATTTCTCACAGAATTCTATGAACTCTCCGGATGTGAATTCTCCACCTCTATCAGATCTGAGACATTTTATGTTTATGCTAGTTTCATTTTCTACCAGAGCCTTGAATATTTTAAATTTCTCAAGTGCTTCAGATTTCTCTTTTAAAAAAGTCACCCACATTTTAGGAGTTGTCATCAATTAGTAACATGAAATATCTATCTCCTTGCAGACTCCTAATTCTTATCAGACCACATAGATCAATGTACACAAAGTCCAACAATCCAGTTGAAGAATGTTCCTTTCTTTTGAATGAGACTCTATTCTGTTTACCTAACTGACATTCCTTGCACAAGCTATTAGTACGTTTCACCAATCTAGGAAGATCTCTTACAACTTGAGTGTTGCTTATCTTAATGATATTATTAAAATTCACATGACACATTCTCCTATGCCGCAACCAACTTTGATCAAATTGAACAAATAAGCAACTTTTTTCAGTACCAACCAAGTGAAAGATGTTACCTTTTCTCTGTGTATTGGATACAATCTCAGTTCCTGAGATTTCAAAGATCTTGCATTTTCCATTTTTGAAACGAAGATCATATCCTTTGTCTACTAGCTGTCCAACACTAAGAAGATTATGCTTTAGACCTTCAACATACAGAACATCACTGGTTTTGTTCTTTCCATCAAAAGAAATGGTTCCTCTACCTCTAATTCTGCCAGTAGAATTATCTCCAAACTTTACAAATCCACTTTCATATCTTTCCAGGTTTATGAACTTATTCTTATCACCAGTCATATGGAGATAGCATCTACTGTCAGTGACCCATTCATCCTTTTCTTCAACCTAAGTAGCCAGAGCCCTTTCTATCTTAGGATTGGTAGATTCAATAAGCATTGGATCTTCTTCCTTGATGGCAATAAACACCGAGTCACTTCTCGATTTGTTTCCTATCTCAGATCCATCATCTATTACTCCATCATCATCCTCTTGAACATAGTAACACTTCTTTTGAAATCTTGATCTATTAGGGTTAGGCCTTGAAAATATTTCTGGACATCTTGAGGCAAAATGACCAATCTTGTTGCAATTGAAACATTTGAAAGGCAATTTTCCTTCATACTTATTGGATCCTCTTGGCAGTCTTTTTGCAATAAGGGCTTCAAGTTGTGCATCTTCTAACTCATCTTCTTCCAGATCTTTTCTTGCTCTATCATACCATGTTGATTTCTTTGAGGAACTTTCTCATAGATCATATCTTTGCTTTCCTTTTGTAGTGACACTAGCTTTAAATGCAGATTCACTCTTAGGGAGTGCATCTCCGAACTCAGCCAACTCAAATGTAGCTATCTTTCCAACCAATTGACCCCTTTTAATATTTGATAATGATCTAAATTCCTCAATAGCAGCAACCTTGTGTTTGTAAGTAGGAGTTAAGGATCTGAGAACTTTGGCAATAATCTCATCTTCATCCAATATTCCACTAGCACATCTAATGCCACAGACAAGTTCATTTACCTTTAGCATAAATGTAGTGATATTCTCATCTTCACTCATCTTCAAGCTTTCGAACTTTCCTTTCAAACTTTGTAACTTGGCACATTTAACATATTTGTCTCCTTCATGTAGAATCTCTAACTTTGTCCAAATTTTATAGGCAATTTTTAATCCCATAACATTTGTCAGCTCTGTATTAGACAAGACACTTAGTAAGGCTTCTTTAGCTCGAAGATTATTTTCAGCATTTCTAATTTCATCCAAAGTTGTTGGACCATTCTTTGGGGGATGTACTCATTTGTAGTCATGTTCCACTACTGTTCTCTGATGCATTGCAAGTGACATTCTATGTGGCTATTCCAAAGAGTGTAGTTTGTTCCATCAAACATTGGACTATCCTTCTTGTAGGATGACATCCTAGATCTCCTCAAGTGGTTAAGCTTCTTTTAGAGGAACCAACTCTGATACTAATTGTTGATTTAAGGATAGACAACTAAGAGGGGGGTGAATCAGTTGTCATAAAAAATTTATTTCTCAGATACTCAAAGCCTTCTTATATTTCAATAGCATATCAAGGATTTAATCATGGAAGCATAATGCAATAATTCAAAAGCAAAACATACTCAACACATACAACACCAAGATTTTAACATGGAAAACCTAGTTAAGGGAAAAACTATGGGGTGACTAACCCAAGATTGTATTCTCTGTTAAAATAATATGAAAAATAAAATGGCACCTACCAATTAGGGCTCACTTCCTAAGCACACTGCTCACAAGAGGCCCACTACCTATAGGAGACACACTGTCTACAAAAGAAAATAAGTATTATATACTTGAACTGGAAGTTAGCATCTTCACTATGCTTGAGTCAGTTCTGGTAAAGATCAACACCTCTGCTCTCGCTTTCATTCCTCTTCTCTACCACCTTCTCATGATGACCCCACAGGATACTTTTGAATGACTTTGCAACTCTTATTTATACATGACATCAACTTTGGAATGATCATCAAAGTCAGCACAACATACACTTATTTTATTACAGAGCAATTACAAATATAACTTGACTTATTACAAAAACTTCATGGGCATCCCTATACTATCAGCTACACATAGCTGGAACTTTATTAATCTTTGAGGAACATGCCATGCTTCACAAAGCATCTTCAAGATCATCCGTAACATGCGCAAATCATCTGGTCGGCCAAAATGGGAAGAACACTAGCATCCAAAGGTAAATCTTCAATCACGAGCTCAATATTCAATGTGGACCGCCAACATGAATAGGACACAATCTAGAGACCACCACAAGCTTTCTTGAATCACAAAGAACATCTGCACCACTTCTTCTTACCATAAACAATCACATCTTCACCTAGAACCTTAATAAAATCCCAATTTCCTACCTTCTCTCCAACGAAGCATCTCAACAAGTTACCCAAAATATTATTTACTACCTTTATATGTCCATCAGTCTGTGGATGAAATGTTGAACTGAACTTCAATTTTGTCTTCATCTTCTTTGAAAGTGTTCTCCAAAAGTATACAAGGAATCTTGTATCTCTATCTAAAATTATGCTCTTAGGTAATCCATGAAATCTCACAATCTCCTTGAAAAATAGGTCAGCCACATGAACTATATCAATTATCTTCTTACAAGGTATGAAATATGCCATCTTTGAAAATCTGTCCACTACTACAAATATAGAATTATGTCCTCTCTATGTCTTTGGTAATCCCATTATGAAATCCATGCTTATGTCTTCCGAAGGTCTCTCTGGTATTGTAAAAGATTTGTACAATTTAGTATTCTAACTACTCCCTTTTGTAACTTGACATACTCTACAAATCTACACAAAATTCCTAACATCCTTATATATCTAAGGCCAAAAATAATTTTCACTTACCAAAGTGATGGTCTTGTCAATGCCAAAATGTCCTGCCAATCCACCACTCTGCTTGTCCTTTACCAGATTATCTATCATTGAACTCCTAGGTATGCATAATTGATTTCCTTTGAATAACATATCCTATTGAATGAAATAATCCAACCACTTACTTCTATCTATCACAACAAGTTCCTTACATGCTTTCCAATGCTCTACAAAATCAAGATCTTCTTCATACATGTTCTTCAATTCTTCAAATCCTAACACTTCAACTCTCGTCTCTATCAATAAATTCCTTCTCGTACTCAGTCCATCTGTAACTTTGTTTGATTTTCCACTTCTATGCTTTAATACAATAGTGTAACTCTACATGAACTTTACTCATCTCATATGTCTCTGATTTAACTTTCGTTGACTGTTCAAATATTGCAAAGCTTGATGATCTGTATACAACACAAACTCCTTAGGCAACAAGTAATTTCTCCACTTCTTCAAGGCTTGAATTATGGCATAGAACTCCTAATCATAAACTGAATATCTTCTCCCAGCATTGTTCAACTTCTTACTGAAATATGCTACAAGTCTCTCTTCTTGACTTAACAGTGCTCCTATTGCATTTCCACTTGCATCACAATCTACTTGAAATACCTTATTGAAATCTAGTAATTCTAACCTAGGTTTCTCTGTAACTTCCTACTTCAACAACTTAAAACTTTTATCTGCTCCTGATGTCAACTTAAAGTCTTTTCTATCACCTCTCATTGTCTCTATCAAAGGGTTACATACTAAACTAAAAATTATGATGAACTTCTGGTAGAAACTAGCTAATCCATGAAATGATTTGACTTCTCCAATACTCTTAGGTGTAGGCCACTCAACAATTTCTCTAAATTTCTCAGGGTCCATCTTCAATCCTTCTACAAAAATCACAAATCCCAAGTATACCAATTCTTCTTTCATGAAACTACACTTTTTAATGTTTCTAGCAATTTCTCTTCTCCCAACCTCTGCAATACTTGTCTCAGGTGCCACAAATGTTCTTCTTTGGTCAAACTGAAATTAGAATATCATCCAAATATACAATAACAAACTTACCCAAGAACTTCTTTAGAACTTTGTTCATCAATCTCATGAAAGTACTTGGTACATTAGTCAGTCCAAAAGGCATTACTAACCACTCATAAAATTGTTCATTTGTTTTAAAAGTAGTCTTCCATTCATCTCCTTCTTTGATTCTGATCTGATGGTATCCACTCTTCAAGTCTATCTTTGTAAAATATTTTGCTCCACTCAAACAATCCATAATGTTATCCATCCTAGGAAATGGAAATCTATACTTAATTGTGATCTTGTTTATTGTTCTAGAGTTTGTACACATCCTCCATTCTCCATCCTTCTTCAGTGCTAGCACTATAGGTATTGCACAAGGTCTCAAGATTTATTTGATCAAACCTTTCCTCAACAATTCATGTATATGTCTATTCAGTTCTTCATTCTTTGTTGGTACCATTCTGTGTGCTGCTTTATTAGGCAAACTAGCTCTGGGAATAAGATCGATATGATGACTAATACTCCTAATTGGTTACAATTGTTCAGGTACATTATCTAATATGATGTCTTCATACTCTATCAGCAACTTAATTATCTCCTTCAGTTGTGATTCTTCAGTCTCTGTCTTCAAGTTTTTAGGTTTAGGAATCAAAGCATAATACATATTCTCATGTCTCAAACCATCCAGAAATTTCCTTCCATCGACCAAACAGATTCTAGCATTCCCACATTCTTCACCCTTATGTTCATCCCCCAAAGAAATCAACATAACTCTATTTCCATTTGATGTTATAGTATATGTATTCTTTCTTCGATCATGTATATCTTTTCTATCATACTGCCATGGTCTACCCAACAAAATATGACATAGATCCATAGGCATAATATCACACAATACTTCATCATGATAAGATCCAATATGAAATTTTAGCAAGAAATGATCACTCACTAGTACCTTGTGATCATTCTGAAGCCATGCTTTCTGATATGGCTTAGGGTGTTTCAATCTTTCCAACTTCAACTTAGTCAACAAATCTTTTGAAACTAGGTTATCAAAACTACCACTATCAATTATAAATTTACAACATTTACCTCTTGATTTTTATCTAGTTTGGGATAAACTTTTCCTCTGTGGTGGTTCCTCATTTGTCTCTGCTTGAAATAGTGCTCTCCTCATGACAAGTGATTCTCCTTTCTTAGGTTTACCGATTGAACTAGGTGATCCAATAGGTTCTTCCACATAAGCTGCTCTTCCATCGTTCTCTGTCTTCTTACTTGTACTTCCTTGATGACATTCAAATGCTCTGTGTCCTTCACCTCCACACTTAAAATAGGTTCCTCTAAATTTTCTCTTATCAAATCCTCTTCCATCTCTTCTGTATCCTTCACTCTGGTATGAATAAGGGTTTCCTCTGTAGTAGAAAGTTCTACCATCTTTATGGTATGCATTATTTTCTCTGTCTTCCTTCTTGAATGTGTTATCTTGTCTTCTCTACTCAACAAATGATCTTTCTCCATAAAATGTTCTTCCTCTTTGAAATTTATCTCCTCTACCTCTCTGTCTCTTCTCATTCTTTTTGTTCAACTTTTCTTCAACTTTTAGGGAAAACTAATATGCTTCTTCCAATGTTGTCATCCTTACCAATCTCAGTTCTTCTTGAATGTTTAATCTCAGTCCATTAATGCATCTAACCACTTTCTCCTTGCTTGCTTCACTATGTCCTGTCCTTATAATTGTATACGTCTAAAAATGACACAAATCATCCTAAATAAATATTTTAAATATTTATTCCATCCTTCTATCAATTAAATAAATATTCTAAATTTATTTAATTGATTCACTGTTCCATAATTAAATAAATTCAATTTATTTAATTAAAATTCTTCTAAATGTCCTACACAATTAAATAATCATAAATTATTTAATTAATCCAAATACCTCTATCCTAAGTTCTAAATTCCAAAAATCCACCTCACATTAACACCTCACCTTTTCCACCTCACCTTGTCCACCTCATCAGGTTGCACATGTAATTAAATATATTTAATATTTAATTACCTTATTTTCCCTCACCCACATGGCCTATTTCTTCTCAAATCAGAAGTTAGTTAACTAATCAATCAAAAGTGTTAACTAACTTATCAATTGAGTTAATCCCTCAATCAATTCAGTCAATTCCATAATTCATTCTTCTAACTGATCAATCAAGTCTGTTAACTATTTAGTCAATGGAGATAACTCTCCAATCAATTTTGTTACATCCCCTCTTTCATGATGGAGGTGAGACACTTGTCTTATTTCTACTGGTTGCACATTCCTCAACCATCCTCAGCCATTGATCTCCATATCTCCTCTCAACCGTTGATTCCCATTCTTCCAAGTCTATAAAAGAAGCTTCATCCCTCCATTCTAATCATCCAGGCTATTCATATTGTTACTCTGCAGAAATTCACCAGCGCACCTTTGGCACCCTCTTACCATTCACTAGCTTGAGATCACATATTTGCTTTGAAGCTCATCTTCATTGCATACCACAACAACCATTTACTATTGACTTCCTTGAACACAGCTTAAGGAGTGCACTCTCAGAGGGCCTACTTCATCAGCAAAAGGATGGTTGTAATAGGCGAACAATAGAAGCATCGATTCAAGGAAGGTTTGCTTTGTGTTATTCATTGCTCTTTTCATTCAATCTTTCTTGCTCATTTATTCTATTGATGTTTGGGTCTTATATAATTCAATTTGATCGATCCATGTTTTACCCTTACATTTTTGGTGCCCACTGTGGGGCCTTTGCCCCTTTATCTCATCAAAATCTGAGCTTTTTTGAAGGCAGGTTCCGTACAGGTCACACAAAGTCACGCACAGGCTACTTCGGTGCATTTAAACACTTCTGCGGTGCATATATTCACTGTTACTGCGCTTCTATCATTTTTGCGCATCTGTGTATTTTTGTTACACTTTCGCGCACTGTTACGGTGCTTTTGATATTATTGTGCATATGTTCCTTTTTAGGGTGCATACATACACTGTTACTACACATTCATAATTTTGGCGCATTTGTTCATTTCTATGGCACATTTGAGCATAGTTATTGTGCATTTGTTACTTCTGTGCTTCTGTGTATTCCTGCTACGCTTTTATGCACTTTTGCGGTGCATTCATTATTGCTGCGCTTCTGTTGATTATTTCTGCGCATTTAATCACTGGAGCTGCGCATTTGTAATAAGCAATAGTTCTAGTGCTTTTCTAGGAAAGTTTGCTAATGCTAACTATTTCCGCAGGTGTTTGCTGGAGCTTTTTTTTAGGATAGGCTCAGGTTTAGTTCCATATAGTTGCATTTAAATAGTTCACACTTCACTTTCCAAGGAATAGTAAAATTGATCTGCATTCAAATCCTCACCTAGCTCTAATTAGGAAAGAAGCAACTGGATCATTTGTTTCTTGCATTGCAACACTTTCCAAGTTATTGCTATCTGGGATTAAAACTAAACTCACCTTTGATTTTGAGGTTAAAATTGAACTACTTCTATCTCGTGAGACCAAAACTTCAAAGTTAACTATTTCGTGCTATGAGGATTAAAACTGAACTCACCTTTGATTTTGAGGTTAAAATCAAACTACTGCTATCTCATGAGACCAAAACTTCAAAGTTAACTATTTCGTGCTATGCGGTTTAAAACTGAACTCACCATTGATTTCTGGGACTAAAACTCAACCAATGCTATCTTGCTAAAATCACTTCAAAGTTCTGTGTTTGAGTAGATTAGCCCATTTAGTTTTTCTAATTTTAAATAGGTTGGATTAATCAGTGTTTTCTATGCTTGACGAATGACAATAGGTTTATGCCCTCCCCTTTTCTGGGTGATCAGAGTGCCAGACTTGTCATTCTCTTTGTTTAACCTTTAGGAGAGGCCTGCCCTTGGATACACGCTTGTCTAAGTGGGAACGACCCTGAGTGGTAACAGGCTAACGCCAAGCCCTACCAAGCCACTTAAAATAAATTGTGCTTGAGGTAAAAACTTCCTGCAACAAGTGCTGTTATGTTACACTGACGGCCAACCTCCCCCAAAACCCTCTCAAGCGCAACCCTTTGAGGCTGGGAGACTCCATAACGGAGAGTAGTGCCGCCGTATGTGTAACCACTTGAATGGTTGCCTGCATTAAATACCTCTTGTTCTAGTGGCCCAAATCCCTTATAATCCATTTCTCGCCTAGGATTTTTGTGCTTGCTTTTGTTCAGTTTAGTCCAAAATAGAGTCGAAAAAACTACAAAAATAATGAAAAACTACAAAATATTTTGTGCTTGCTATGTTTTCTTGCTATTAATTCATAAAATTAGATCAGGAAGACCTTTTTCCAGCCAAAAAATACCAAAAACAAGAGAAAAATCCAAAATTTTGCCAAAAATATTAGAGTTGTGCATATACTCTTTTCTGATGTGCATTTGTAGTGACTTGCCACACATACGTATCGACTTGCTGCGCATATACATACTGTTACTACGCATATACTGTGACTTACAGCGCATTTGTTCATTCCTGCTATGCATTTGTTTTGGCACATATATGACAGTGAGCACTTGCCCTATTTTTGAGAAAATATTTTCACCTGATTGGAGCACCCATTTCAGCCTAGTTTCACTTTCTGAGATCTTATTAAACCTTGCCGTCAGTCTTCATCCGCTTCACCCAAATCTCTCTCTTTCGTTAATTGTCTCATTCACTTTCTATCCAAATCCCTCTTGTCCCAAAATTAGTTTATCCCATACCAGTTCGACATAGGTCCCTTTTCGTGTCATTACTAAATTCACGTAAGCCTAGTAGGTCACAATACCTTTGCTAGTAGTCTTGTTGAACGACTAGTCCATATATAGTAAGACGGGTATCAACTACCCTTACTAGTGGCTACCGTCTTGTGTCAACTATCTTACAAGAAGTCATTGAGCAAGAAAATCCTTTGTCCAAGTCGTATCCTAGATATCCCATCCACTACAGTCTCCGTCGGCACCTTGCCAAAATTTCTAGTCCCAGTCCCCTCCATCCCGCGTCACCTTGCATGGTTCTTACTCGATCCTAGTACAACAAGCAAAGAGAAATGGCCAACTCATCCAATCACCTCATCACACCACATGAGGGTGATGAAGAAATTTCTCATGAAGAATTAGTAGCGCACATCCAAGATAGAAAATTCCAACGCCTAGTAGAGAAGGTGCTCCTTGAAGACCCCCATAAATACTTCCATCATCTTGCTAGTCTCGGAATCAAACTCCCTGCAGACTTTGACATAACCTCCATCATGGAAAATGTAGACAATGATCTAGAGAGGAGGTGTGATGATCATGAGAGAGGCACGAATGACACAGTCCCACATGCAAATGAAAGAGATACAAATGACACAGTCCCCCATGCAAATGATAGAGGAAAGAAACCCATAGATCAAAATACTCCTAGGGAAGAAATGAGAAAATGACTCGAGAGCCTCACACAAGAAATATCAGACCTTAAGATGGGTACAAGTACCAAGAACTACTCCTTAGAAGATATAGCACCGTACCCCTTTGACAAGAATTTGGTCATGAAGCCATTCCCCTATCAGTTCGGAGTGCCAAAGTTTGACAAATATAAAGGGAAGGAGGACCCTAGGGATCATATCAGGGAATTCACTGCAACATGTTTAGAAGTAGCTCACAACGAGACCTACTTAATGAGACTATTCCCAAGATCTTTGGTCAAGCTATGGAGTGGTTCTCGTGTCTCCCACCGGGAATCAAAACTTTTGATGAGCTTGTCAATAAATTTATAATGCACTTCTCTTACAACATAGAACACGAGGTATCTATGCTAGATCTATGCAACACCAAACAAAAGAGTGGTGAGTCATTCGCCACCTTCTTACAATGATGGAGACAGCTAGCTAGTATGTGTTCTTATGATATGCCTGAGAAGCAGCTATTGGAGATGTTTGTCCACAACCTAAACACTGATCTTAGCTATCAGATACAGATACAATGCCCTACATCATTCTCAAAAGTCATTGAAATGGGCTTATTCATCAAAAAGGCTATGATCACTAAAGGAGCTATCAAGATCTACAAGGACACACCTACTTCAAATTACACAATGGATAAGTTAAAGTTTTGGACCAAGAACAAGAATGTGGTCAATGATGGGGTAGTGGATGCCAAGGCGGCAGCTCCCAAGCAACAACCCATAGTCACTCTCAAGGGAGAAACAAACAATGGTACAATCAACAAACCACCTTCTCAGGAGCCTAGACCTTGGTTCAATTCAAATCCAAGGAGAAAATTCACACCATTGGGTGAGTCTCAAGAGTCTACACTAAAGAAGTTGTTGGCAAACAACAAAATTTCTCTACCGCCAACAAGTGATTATGAGCCTATAGTCAAACCTCCCTACTGGAAGGACACAGACTATTGTGAATATCATCGAGGAAGGGGGCATACAACTAACAACTGCATCGCCCTCAAAAATGTCATCCAAGATGTGCTAGATCAGAACCAGGGAGGGACACAACAGCATACCTCCAATGAAACTCATGTAGCCTACAGGGATCCACTTCTGAATCACAACAGGCCATATAACTACAACAACAACAACACCAATGGCCACAACAACAACGACAACAATAGTAACAACAACAACAATAATCACAACTGGCCAAATTAGAGCAGCGGGACTAGTAATGCCAACTATGCAAGTGTGCCATTTGACTACACCATAAACTACATTTTTGAGCAAATCCCGCAGGTCAATGTCATCTCACCCAACCAACAACTAGGACCTAACCAAACTGGTTGTAGTATAATTACCCATAGTGGTAAAGTCACGCTCAATACTGCCCCTCCAAGGTCGCCACCGTCTTCATCCAATTTCTGTCAGTACAATGTCATCGACCAGTTATAGAAAACTCCGGCTCACATTTCTATATTGGAACTCTTGCGTCTATCTCCTTCTCATAAGGAGATTCTTGAGAAAGCCTTAGTGGAAACCACTATCCCCACTAATTTGGCCCAAGAAAAGTTTCAGACCATGGTAGGCAATCTGACATCCTCCAACTCCATATCATTCACTAAGCAAGATGACCTCTCTGTATCCCAACCTCATAACACCCCTCTGCACATTGTCGCATTCATACACAAGCACCGCATCAAGAGGGTTCTCATTGATGGAGGTGCTAGTTTAAATATTTGCACATTAAAGCTAGTCCTTGCACTGGGGTTCTCAGAATAGGTAGTTGATCCAAGGAGGAAAATTACCATCAAAGCATATGACGAGGAAGAAAGAACCACAAAGGGAACAGTTGTCCTACCCATTCAAGTGGGACCGGTAATAAAAGATGTGGTGTGTCAAGCCCTTGATTGGGAGCTTGCTTATAATATCCTACTTGGGAGACCATGGATTCATGCCATGAAGGTTGTTCCCTCCACCTATCATCAATGCATTAATTTCCTGCACAATGGCAAGCAAGTCACCATTCATGGAAACCCTGACCCCTACCAACACTACAATTCTTTCCGTGCAAAACCCGAGTGTGTCATACCCAACAACAGAGCCTACATTTCCCCTACCCCGCAATAGGACCATACCACTAAATCTTCCTCCTCAAGACCCAAAGCACAGAAAATTACCATAAAAGAAAGTGGCGTGGGGGAGTACTCCATTGAGCACAGCCTCAATCTTGCCAAGATGCCTTTGTCTCATCGTTCTTTTGGCCAACCCAAACATCAACCCAAACATTTTCCAAAGCCATCTGCTCCTCCTGTCGCTCCCACAAATCCCTTTGTAAAATGGAGGACCTTATCTGATGAAATAGAGGAGCGAGATCTCCTAGAATGGCTTTATGCTGAAGAAGAAAACACACCCCAAGATCCACCTACACTCCCTACAGAACTCTATGGGCGAGGTGAGACTATTTTGCACATGATGGGGTATGAAGGACAAGGCCCCATCGGCCTCAAGAAAGAAGGAATCATTGAACCTATACAACCTTCTTCATCCTCTTCGGCTAGAAACACAAGTGGCCTAGGATACAAAGGCAAGGGTAAAGCTAAGGAAAATGCCTGTCTTGTGGAAACAATCCAAACACTCCAAGTGGACAGAGACATAGATTCAGATGATTCAAATGAGTATGAGTGGGATGAGCTAATAGAGCACTCCTATGACAAAAAAGAGGTCGACACCATCCAAACTCTTAGCCCCTACCGTGAGGGACAAACACAACGGGACAGACCACTGGAGTCTAATTCGCCCATCCCTGAGATTATGGCTTTCAAGGAAAGTTTAAATTCCATTGCAATAAACAACTTGGAGGAAAGTACCACCTGGAACACTACCCCCACCAATGCTCCTAACATTTCCATTCACACCATCAATGAATTAGGTCTATCATCCAACTCCCTTCCTCTCTTACACCCTGAGCTTATTGACTGGGATCTGCAAGGAACTCCCCAACTAGATATATTCCAAAATGACGATGCTTACATCGATTATATGGAACTTAGGGACCACTTACCCAAGGGAGATCATAAAGTTGGTTTTGCTATCGAACTAAATACCATGGCTTACTTCAGGGAGGGTGCCAAGCCTTCCAGTTGCAAAAATATCAAGATCAAAAATGGATCTGACAGTGAAAACTGCCTTGCGACAGTGTTAGATCATAAAATAGTAAAAAGAAAGGACGCATCTGAAGGTGAAAACCCAACTGTGGCACCTGACGATGGAATGCTTGACACTCTCCCTAGTGATATGTATCAGGAAAGGTCACAAATTGTTGTGGAACCGACAGAGCCTGTGAATATTGGAATAGAAGAACATCCCAAGATTATCCATTTTGCCAAATCTCTTACACCACTAGAGAAAACCAGGTTTGTACCATTCTTTAAACAGAAGAGAGGTAGCTTTGCTTGGTCGTATGCAGACATGCCGGGTCTAGACCCAAACCTAATTCTACATCATCTGCCATTGGACCCAGGAGTGAAACCAGTAAAGTAGAAGCTGAGAAAGATGCATCCTCACATAGGCCTTTTGGTCAAAGAAGAACTCAAGAAATTGGTAGATGTGGGGTTCATTAGAGCCATAGATTACCCAGAATGGATATCCAATATTGTGCCAGTGTCTAAACCAGATGGCCGAGTTCAACTATGCAATGATTTTTGAGACTTAAACAAAGCATGCCGCAAGGATGACTTTCCATTGCCAAACATCGATATCATAGTCGACCTAATGGCAGGACATACAATGCTATCACTCATGGATGGATTCTCAAGGCATAATCAAATCAAAATTACACCAGAGGACCAACACAAGACAGCTTTCACTTGCCCATGGGGTACCTTTTGCTAGAATGTCATGCCATTTGGGCTAAAAAACGTAGGTGCCACATATCAGCGAGCTATGACAACTATATTTCATGACATGATGCATGTAACTATGGAAGACTATGTCGACGATATCCTAGCAAAGTCTCTCACAAGGGATTCACACCTGGATGTATTAGAAATTTTTTTTCAAAGGTTAGACCAATTCCAAGTTAAGCTGAACCCAAAGAAATGTGTATTTGGGGTAACTTCAGGCAAGCTGCTAGGCTTCATCATGTCGGCAAATGGAATAGAGGTAGACCTGGGTAAGGTCAAAGCTATAATGGACATGCCACCACCCAAGACTCTAACTCAGTTGAGATCCTTACAGGGCAACTTGCAGGCCATCCACAGATTCATTTCACAGCTGGCAAACAAGTGCCAACCTTTTAGTCATCTCCTGCATAAGAACATTCCATTTAGGTGGGATGAGTGGTGTGAAGAAGCATTCAACAAGCTAAAGGAGTACCTTATGAATCCACCCATTCTCATGCCTTTGATCCAAGGAAAACCTCTAATTCTCTACATATCTACGACACCTACTGCTCTTGGGGCTCTTCTAGCACAGCAAGATTACGAGAACAAGGAAAGAGTTGTATACTACATTAGTCAAACCTTAGTGGGCTACGAGTTACAATACTCACAAGTAGAAAGGTCATGTCTTGCGGTAGTTTTTGCTTCACAAAAGCTCTGACATTACATGCTTGCACATCTAGTTAAGCTCATTGCAAAAATAGACCCATTGAAGTATCTTCTCAGCAAAGCTGCTCTCACAGGTTGCCTAGCAAAGTGGGTAATGCTTCTCAGTGAGTATGACATCGAATATGTGGACAGAAAAGCCATCAAGGGGAAAATCATAGCTGACCAACTAGCAGATGCACCATTACAAGATAGCAAGCCCATGCAGTTTGAGTTTCCCGATGAGTCCTTATTCACTATATCAACATCTTCTTGGAAGCTCTACTTCGACGGGTCTTACACAAACCAGGGATCAGGGGTAGGCATCCTGTTTATAACTCCCCAAGGTGACACAATTCCAAAGTCTTACCATTTGTTATTTCCATGCACCAATAACATAGAAGAGTATGAAGCCTTGGTGATTGGTCTCAAGATGGCAATTGAGTGGAAAATCCAAGAACTACATGTCTACAGTGATTCTTAGCTTATCATCAATCAGGTCAACGATGAGTATCAAACCAAAGATGAAAATCTCATCCCCTACAAAAGAATGGTCGACGATTTTAAAGAACACTTTGGGACCATCTCCTTCAAGCAAATACCCAAGATCGAGAACAAAGCAGCAAATGCAATGGCTACCATAGCCTCTCTTCTAGAAATACCTGAACATGAGTCACGGTATGAGTTCTTAGTGGAAACTATCTGGCAACTAGCTTATGATCTCCTTGAGACCCATTCCATTTGCCTCCTAGTTGGATCTGATTCACCTTGGTATGTTAAGACTTACACTTACCTCAAGGACAACATTCTCCTACCTGATCTCTCTTCTAAAAAAAAATGAACCTTCATACGACAAACCTCTCGCTACACCATCATAGCTGATACCCTTTACTGACGTGGTTTGGATGGTACTTTGCTCCATTGTTTAGAACAAGAAGAATCCATAACTACCTTGCAAGACGTGCACAAAGGGATCTGCGGAACACACTCCAGCGGTCCCTCCTTAGCCAAGAAACTCATATGTTTGGGATATTACTGGCCAAGCATGGAAATGGATTCATATCAATTTGTCAAAAAGTGCAAATAGTGCCAAATACACAGGAACTTGATTCACGCACCTGCTCAAGAGTTGAGACCTTTAACGACACCCTGGCCCTTTTGCCAGTGGGGACTTGACCTTGTGGGAAAGATTCATCCACCCTCTTCCAATGGCCACAAATTCATCATAACCGCCACTGAGTATTTCACAAAGTGGATTGAGGTCGTTCCCCTAACCACCATCATAGATAAGCAAATTTCATCTTTCATTCTGAATTACATTATCTGCAGATATGGCATTCCTTCATCTATCATCACGGATAATGGAAGAACATTCAAAAATTAGGATGTCCAAGAACTCTGTGAGCATTTTAAAATCCAACATCATTTCTCCACTCCATACTACCCCCAAGGTAATGGCCAAGCTGAGGCATTGAATAAAACCATTCTGAAAATCCTAAAGAAAACCATCAATGAGGCTGGTTGTGATTGGCATGTCTAACTCAATCCCACTCTGTGGGCCTACAGAACCAGTATACGTACTCCCATAGGTGCTACACCCTACGCCCTTGTCTATGGTTCAGAAGCCATCCTTCCCATTGAGGTCGAACTACCATCTCTCAGGGTGTCATTGAAAGGTCTCATATCAGATGAAGAATATAGAGTCTCCAGGTTGCAAGAACTAGAGCTGCTAGAAGAAAGGCACCAGAAAGCCTTCGACCATCTCAAAGCCTATCAACAGATGATGTCAAGAAGTTATAACAACAAGGTTCGCCCATGATGCTTCAAGGTTGGGGACCTCGTCCTCAAAGAAAACCCTCGCAATCAACAAGACAGAGAAAATAAAGGTAAGTTTGAACCTAACTGGCTTGGGCCCTATGTGATTGTAGCTACTTACGGATTGGGGGCATATCAGTTGGCCACATTAGAGGGTGAGTTGTTCGATGATCTAATCAACAGCATGCACCTTCACTAGTTTTATACCTAGGAGAACCCTAATGCAAGGGGGCACAATAAAATTAAAAAATTAAAAAATCAAAAAAGTTGAAAAGCGAAAATACAAAAAAATTAGAAAAAATAGAAAGCATATAAAAAAATCGTCCTTTGGTGAAAACCTGGCAAACAGGCATCATGTTTACTTTCTAGCTTCTTGTGCAAATAAAAGCAAGTGATGAAAACCTAGTAGACAGGCGTTACTTGTGATAAACCACCTTCTCCATCTTTGAGAATCCAATCACCCTGAGCCCATTCTTCCTTCGCTCATTTCCCATTTGACCCATATCTGCCCCACAATAAACACTTGACAGTTACCTATCATGGCTTGATACTCTCCTTGTGGCCTTGTCAACCAAGGTTTTGTCCCATACCATCTCCTCAATGTGAGCCTAACATAGTGTCTCTTGTCAATGTCCATGGTCCAAGTCCGTGAACTACGTTGCCTTTGCGCTGTCACGTAGGCAAGGCCATTATTCTAATGCACCCCTGAGGCTTCTTTTTTCTCTCATTCATCACCTTTCTTGTCTTCATTCATGTCGTCTTTCTTCTAGTCCATCCATGGTCCATTAGGGTTTACCCTGAACTACATTGCCTCTACGTTGTCACGTAGGCAAGGCCATTTAGCAATGAGCCCCTAAGGCACTAGGTCAGTCCCTTAGGGTCCGTCTCCCCAATAAGGATTGTGCAATCTTCCCACCAAACAAGCAAGTGCAAGCAAACCCCACGCCTCCAGCAGAAATCTTGACTACGAGCATCTTAACCTATCCATTGCAAAGCAAATACCCAAGGTCTTCTAAATGATTTTATTCAACTTACAGCAAGAAATAAACACATCTAATGGCAAGAATGTTTTGTGGATTGGAACAAGGGTTAGGTTACAGAGTCTTGATTTTTGTTATCATGTCTTTCTATGCTACTCAAGGATGCCAAATGCTAGAGATGCTATGATGGGGGCATGATTATTTTCTTTGTTTGTTGTTTGTGGATTAAACTTTAGTAATGTGAAGCCTTGTCTAAGGACCTGATCGGCAAAAGATCATTAAGGACATCAAAGGTCTAACATGAATGGGGGCAATCCTTGTTTGTTGAAACACAAGAAGTACTGAGATCATCTAGATTCAATTTTGACTAGATGCTTGTCTTAACTTACTAAATCAAAATCCATGTAAGTCGTACTTAGGTCATCTCAGTTCAATTATACCTAGATGCTTGTATTCACTTACAACATTTCAGAAAATGTACCAAAAAAACAAAATGCCCAATGATGAAATAAAGCACTCTAAAAGCAAACCATCCATCCTATCTCTATATACACATCCATGCATCCATATCCCATACAATCCTCATTACTTGAACTATGCAGAGTAACAATATCAAATGAAGTTTCTAAGTCATTCTGTCTAAACCATTCTTCTATCTATCATCATGTTATTCTTGTGTCGATAGAGTACATTTGGACATCACAAAAACAAAGCATATAGGAGCATATCATATCATATGTAGAGCTAGTCATGAACATGATTAAGTCAATGGCATATATCACCCAATGCATTAGGTCATCCATACATCAGCATCACATCGCATCTTAAAGCACATAAAATCAAAAACATAGCTAAGTGCATCATATACAAAGCTGCATCATCACATAGAAATCATATTGCATTTGCATACATTCGAAACATTAGATCATATAGACATCCCATAGCATCATATACAAAGCTGCATTATCACATAGAAATCTTGTTACATTTACATACATTTGAAACATTAGATCATATAGACATCACATAGCATAATATCAAAAAGCATCTCATATAGCATCTGATCAAACATCTAAGTCTACACATACATCACATCATACAATAGAAGTAAATCATCATCTCATAACATATGTAATAGATACAAAGCTGCATCATCATATATACTATCATATAAGAGGTCCAAATGTATAATATAACCATCTCTCTCTGAATCAAAGTGTCATATACAATATACATCCAAAAGGATGGTGATACATGTTCCAAAATGTACAAAATCTGGTGTAAGTCTATCCCTGTTGCTGTGGGCCACCACTGTCAGCTCCTGACTGCTGGGGACCCATCACGGAAGCCCCTGACTGTGATGGACCTACTCTATGTGTAGCCCCAGACTAACTCCTGAAGCTCCCTGCCCTCTGACTTGATGACACGACACCATGGTATAAACCCCGGTAGTACTATGCATGTGACTGTGCTCTGGCAAGCTCTGCCTGTACCTGTGCCAACTGTGTCTGCAATTGGCCTACCTGTTCTTGTGCCTGCTGCACCTGCCCAACCAAAAAGGAGCTAGCTACATCTATCCCCATGGTAACCACAGCAGTGTTCTGCTCTACACGGATAATGCATACCCGTGCGTCAGCCATATCTCTCTTGCGGGTTAGCCCAGCGATCACTACAGTATCCGTCTCTTGCCTGCCATCGGCCCTCCTAAGTTGTGCCTGTAGCTCTCGCACTTGTCCCCTCAGGCTGGCTATAGCCCTCTCATGCACCTCTGCCTGTACTGGCCCCTGTGCTGCCTCTGCCTGTCCTGGCCCCAGTGGCTGGGCACCTACTACTGTGGTACCTACTGGGGTGGTGGCATCTGCACCTGCTGAGGTATCTGCTGCTGTGCAACATGCCCTAGCACAGCTTGCTCAGCCTGACCTACCCTCCTCTGCTGTTTTAGCCTCTCTCCAGCTCTACCACCCCATCCTCCTTCACCTCGTCCTCCTCTAACTCCCCTCTGACCTGGGCCAACCTGTCCCTCCTCCTCTAAGTCTGCCTCGTCAATACAAGGCACCAGCATGTTAGGTCCTGAATATCTTAGGAAAGGATGTGCAGTCATCCAATCCTCATAATCCTGTGTCACACCTGCGTCCGCTATCTCTATCCTCATATCCCATGCCACATAGGGAGTCTGTCGGAACTCTGCCAAGGCCTCCTCATATGAAGCCATCGGCCCCCATCACACCCTCTCTGCATGTGTCTGCGTGAACAATGCCTGTCCCTATGGCATACCCTGTTGCCTACCAAACTGTCTCAACACTCGGCCCACCATCTGCCTCTCCAATATATGTCGTGTCCAGCCTATCAGCCACCTCATTTGAAAACAACAGGGCAGCTCGTCTCCCTCGTCATCCTAGGGCTCGCAATCCAGATATGGTTGCCAGACGACCACATCTACTCCATCCAAGGTGTGCCTCCAATACTCTAACTTCCCCAGCCTGTGCTGGGAAATCACTCCTGCATAGCCATAACTGTATGGCTCTCCTCACTACCTTGCAAAGACCCATATCGGCCTAGTCACCACTATGTGCTCCCATAGTGAGAACTATAATAGTAGTACCCCAGCCGATAGACTCGTGCTGTGGTGATACACCACCTGATGCATATCATGGTACAAGTGGGCCAGTACACAGACTTCCCATGCATATCGAGTGCCCTCAGTCAACATCCACTCCATGATCCTGCCCCATCCAATGGGGAACCCATGTGATCTTGTATCAGGGCATACAATGCCCCCAATCAATCCAGCCACAATCCCCAGGAAGTAGTCAAAACAATAGTGTATATCATGCCATGGGATGACCTGTCCAACCAGCTCAGGATCATCAAACACTCACCTGCACTCGGCAAGTCCCGCATCCCGCTGTGCGTCATACTCTATCAACTCACCTACAACGGGTAAGTGCAGTACCCAATAGACATCCTCTAGCATCACAGTCATCTCTCTAGTAGGAAAGTGGAAGGTCCCATCCTCATTGTAGAATCTCTCCACAGCAGCTGTCAGCAATCCCCAGTTTGCCTGCACATCAGGCATGAAGCAAACATAGTCCAAACCCATGGCACCAAGCGCCACTCTGTTGATCTCTGTCAACATGTATCTCTACAATAGGGGCATGGGAAATGTCTCCCTCGACTGCAATGTGTCTCAAATATCCTCCTGCAAGCAAGCAAAGCAAGGTGTCAGTCCAAAGTGGCATATACCATACTCAACATATCTACTGAACTATATCAACTGAACTTAGCATTTCAAATTGATCAAAACAACACACTACATCTCTTGACTAGATTCCTACAATCTCAGAGATAGCTCATCAATTCCCGCATCAAATAAGACGCTAATCGAATCAATTTGGCTAAGTAAATTGGCTATCCAAGGCAAATGCGCTACTACAGGTGGTAAAAGCACCATTTCTTGATATATGCGCCGCTAAAATCAGCAATGCACCGCCTAACTACACAAGCGCCGCTACAATGCACATATGCGCCGTCGAAATCAGCATATGCATCGCGAAATTACAAAAGCGCCGCTTCATGTAGCATATGCGCCGTTTTGCATTTTGGCGCATATGTTTGACCTATTTTTAACTTGCATTTATGACACCCTAATTCAACCCTAGAAGAAATTTTTTGAAGCACATACCGGGGGTCCTGCCTCTATTGGCCTCCTGAATCGATGGACTCACTCAAATTGATGCTCCTCGCATGGAATGTCTGCTGCTCTAGCTGCCATGCTACTCGAAGTTTGCTCTAAGCTCTCTATATCCAATCTAGATCAAACAAGTGTACAAATGACTATTCTTGTGGACCTAGCTCCTATTTATAGCCTCCAAACCCTAATTCTGACTAGGTGATGACTGTGACTACTTCTCGCGCCCGTTTTTCCTCCCGTTTTCTTCTTGTTTCCCTGAAACGTGTCCCTTTTCCTCCAACCTATCCTAACCCCTTCATCTTCTGAGGTTGTCCGTCTCTGAATCCTTCACCCTTTTCCCGTCCAATCTCCCGAGGGGGCATCCTAACGTCATTAAACCTATACCAGGGGCAAACTGGGGCATATATCACTATTAGACTATCGACTTCTTTGAAGCAATGCTGTAAACTACATTGCATCAAAGAGGGGCAAAATGTATATGTCTAAAAATGACACAAATCATCTTAAATAAATATTCTAAATATTTATTCCATTCTTCTATCAATTAAATAAATATTCTAAATTTATTTAATCGATTTACGATTCCATAATTAAAAAAATTCAATTTATTTAATTAAAATTCTTCTAAATGTCCTACACAATTAAATAATCATAAATTATTTAATTAATCCAAATTCCTCTATCCTAAGTTCTAAATTCCAAAAATCCACCTCACCTTGTCCACGTCATTAGGTTGCACATGTAATTAAATATATTTAATATTTAATTACCTTATTTTCCCTCACCCACATGGCCTATTTCTTCTCAAATCAGAAGTTAGTTAACTAATCAATCAAAAGTGTTAACTAACCTATCAATTGAGTTAATCCCTCAATCAATTCAGTCAATTCCATAATTCATTCTTCTAATTGATCAATCAAGTTTGTTAACTGTTCAGTCAAAGGAGATAACTCTCCAATTAATTTTGTTACATCCCCTCTTTCATGATGGAGGTGAGACACTTGTCCTATTTCTATTGGTTGCACATTCCTCAACCATCCTCAGCCATTGATCTCCATATCTCCTCTCAACCGTTGATTCCCATTCTTCCAAGTCTATAAAAGAAGCTTCATCCCTCCATTCTAATCATCCAGGCTATTCATATTGTTACTCTGCAGAAATTCACCAGTGCGCCTTTGGCACCCTCTTGTTGATAACTGAGAGGGGGGGTGAATCAGTTATCCTAATTATTTCCCTTATTAAACTTTCCTCTTAATTGAAGCAGCATAAAATCAAACACAAAACATAAGCCATGAAATAAGAAACACATGACACAGTATTTTTGACGTGGAAACCCTGTTAAGGGAGAAAACCACGGGGTGATTAACCCAAGAATTATTCTCTGTTAGAAGAATAGGAAATTACAAAAATGGCACTTGCCAATTAGGGCTCACTGCCCGAGCACACTGCTCACAAGAGGCTCACTGCCTACAAGAAGACACACTGTCTTACAAAGTGATTAGAATCACAGTCTTGAACTGATTGGAAGCATCTGCATATGCTGGAGTTCAGTTCCGGTTAGGTTCAGTATACTGATCTGCTGCACTTCATCTTTCCTCTGTTCTTTAGTCTGCTGTCCTTTCACATACCGGATCTTTCTTGTTACTTCTGCTCTACTCTAGACTTGTTCGCATATTTTCACACACCTTTCACAACTAAATCCATCCTCTATATATATCCGCACAAGTAATTTCATCATCTTTCTAGTCGGCATCCGGAACAGTCTAGTTTCTTACAAACTTAGTTCTGTCGGCTGAATCCTTGCTCACCAAGCAATGCGGATCAAGCATATACTTGTAGATATCATCAATTATGTCGGCCAAACATGATTCATGCCTCCGCAACCTTTATCATCATCTGTAACACATCCGGAAAGTAGTTTGATACTCAGTCAGTCAGTTCTTCCTCTGTTTTCACTGTCTCTCAGGAATCCGGTACTCAACTATTCATATCTTTTTCCTTGTCCATCTCCGGAGGCTAAATCCTTGGAATATACTACTCAAGATAGTCCTCTTGACTTCCCCAGATCCGCACTGCACCAAGACACTTCCTCTGAGAGATCCGGACCAATCTGTCGGACCTTGCCACATGCTCTGTTCTTGTTCACCGGACCACCACAATCTTCAATCTGACTTCCGGTAGAGACATATCATGACTTGCGGATATGTGGGATGACCTTTGTTGCCATCAATGACAACAACCATGAATCCATATAGTGTCTCTTGCCAACAATCTCCCCCTTTGGCATTGATGGCAACACTTAGTGAAAAAATGACTAAGTGTTTACACTATGCTCCCCCTCTGCTGATGCTCTGTCTTTATATACAATTTCCGGAACTCCCCCTGAGTTGGATTCCTCATTTTTCACTGCTCCTCACTCCCCCTTTGACATCAATGGCAAAGGGTAGGGTCCGCACACCAAAATTTTCAAAAATTTTCTATATATAGCCGCATATTTACATACTCACATATACTGCAGAATGTCTGCAAAGGATGTCTGCAGTTGAACCATTTCAGTAGCCCAACTTAGCTTCATTCTGTCCAAGATTGAAATGTGACCACTCAACAAAAATGCAAAAGCTTCTGCCCGCCTGAGATCTGTCGGATCTTTTGTATGGGCGGTGGTCTGGGCATCACTGATGGCCTCATGCATAGTTTCCAACTTAGGGACTATAATCCTTCTAAGTTCTCCCATCCGGTTGGTAATGTTCTTCCTCTCCTTCTCAAGATTCTTTATTTCATTCAAGACTGCAATAGTCTGACATTCTTGATTTATTATAGAGGAAGAGAGAGGATCAAAACTTTGAGATAAGCTTTGAAGCTTGTCCTGTTCCTCTTTTATTTTCTTGTCAATTGCTGCTGTTGCCTTTGACCAAGATATACAAAATTTGTAGATGTCACCGCCATCCTTAAGAGCATTTTCTAAACTCTTTATTCCAATGCTTACAAGCTTCCTATCCTTAGAGATTAATTCTAATATTTCAGAAAATCTCTTATCCAAAAATTCCTTCCGGACCTTTTCTTCAGCTGATTTTTCTAGAGAATTAAAATGTGTATCAATACTGCTGACTAAGGTTTTTAGATTACCGGAAGTGGAGGCTGTCGGATCTATTTGGATTGATGGCATGATCTTTACAAGTACTCCGGAAGCAGCCTCTATCAACTCACAGTCTTCCATATGAGACTTCAGGAGCTTTTCATTTGCCTTGGCATTTGCAAATGAAGCTATCTTCATTGTTTGTACCGGAGAGAGAGAGTCAAAATCAAATGGACCTTTTAGAAGCTCCGGTTCATCAATCTCTAGAGTTTCTTTGCTCAAAAATTGTTGAACAGTTTGTGCAGTGTCTCTTGCCGGAGACAGATGTTTCTTTTCTTCTGCAGTCTTAGAACTGTCAACCTCTTTGTCTGTCACCACTGCTTCCTTCTCCTGCAACTGCTCTTCTTCTTTGGATCCGGAGACTGTAGGGGAAACCGGAGGAGAGATGCTTGCTTGCTCATGGGCCACTTCTTCTGGAGCAGAGGGTCCCAAGTCCTCACTTGTCTGTTCATGGCTCACTTCTTCCGGAACAGAAGATTCCAAATCAGCAGCTGTTTCTGCACCTAAGTCCTCTACAACAGGAAGATTGAACCTTTTGAAGGCCTTCCGGAGGATCTCTTCTGTCTCTTGTGCCACTTTGTCAGTCTCACCAAGCATGAGCTGATTCATCCTGGCTTTACTTCTGAACTCATCTCTGCAGTCCTTGAAGATCATGTTCATTGTCTTGGGATCAATTTGAGGATATAGCTGAATAGCTATCTGCTCCCGGATCTCAAGATCTTTGGCATGAGCATTATTCTTTCTTACTTCCATTTCCTTCTCTAGGCTTTTAGGAATGAGTGATATGATCTCAATGAAAGCCTTATTGTATGTGTTCAGATATTTAACTGTGGCTTCCTGCAGAGTCTTTTGGTCTGCCTCACTGAAGTCATCATAGGATTCAGTCATTGGTTGAAGGTTTCCATCCACCGTGACCGACTTGATTATGCTCTCTAGTGACAGAGTGGGCTTTTCAACAGTTACCTCTGCCATTTCCTCCTTGTCTTGGCCTGTGGAGGGCTTACCGGATCCTTTCTTTTTCTGTTTCTTTACTTCTCTTACTCCTTCATCTGATTCTGTCTCCTCTTCATCCTTTTGGCTTTCATAAGCCCTTGATGCTTTTGTCTTGGATCTTTTACCGGATGCCTGGACTTCCGGTTTTGAGCTTTTGGTTGTGGAAGGTGCAGATCTCTTTGATGATCTGGTCCGGGTGGGGGTTTCAACCGGAGCACTTTCTTTGCTTTTCTCTTCTTCCTCAGCCTTTCTCCTCTTTTCCCGGCTGGCATCAAGTGCCTCTTTTGAGATGCCTAGGCCTTGAGCAATGTGCTCTACTTCTTTTCTCACTTTTCTTTTAATCTCAGGTTCCCTGAGTTCTACATGTAATTTCACGCTCAGCTCCTCAAAGGTTCCAAACCTTTCTGCCTTAGGATCTTTGGGCTGACTTAGCATGTGTTGAACATGCAGCTCTACTATCTGTTCATCAACTTCATACCCCATGGGCATGATCCAGACAGTCCTTGGCTCCACTGCCTCCATTAGGCACTGATCAGTGTCAACCATAAAACATACTGAGTCCTTGTATTTCTCAATGAGTGACTGGGGAATTCTCTCTCTTGCTTGCATCATGCTCTGAAAGTTTTTGAAGTATCCCCATAGAGCTGTATTTCTCGCTTTTGCATCCCCAAGTCCATGCAAATAGTCTCTTATCTGGACTGCAACAGGTTTGTCATTCTGCCATACCCATCCACTTGTTCCGGGTAGCTCATTCATGAAGTAGAAGAAGAGACATACAATGAGAGTACCATACTTAAAGGAGTTCTTCTTGTCTTTCTTGATTTTCTGTACATTTTCCATCAATTGGCTTAGTAGTAGTTCACAAAGATCATAATCTGCATTCTTTCTTAGCATTTCATATGCTGTGTATATTGCAGTTCCGGATACAGAATTCTCCCTGCTGGAGTGATAGATCTTGTATCCTATTATCATTGATGCATATTTGATATCCGGATCCGAAATATCTTCAATGGTCATTGCTCTCTTATCATATTTTGATCCGGTGGCCTCAGTTACAACGTTGTTCTTGACAGATTTGAGGATAGGTACCCCCCCGGAAGAGTATAGACCAGTTACTGCTCTAATTGCTTCTTTTGTGATCTTGCAGGGTCTATCTAGCCAAAGGAAGTTGTCATGCATCCTGCTCAGTACATACCGGACCCATTCATCTTCTTCAAAGCTAGGGAAATGAATGAATTGCTCAAATTGTTTCTTCTGGATACCCTTATACTCTGGTTTGAGCTCAAAAGCATTGTCTATCAGTTGTTTGTGATAGAGGTCTCTTAATTTGAATTCCCCAAATTCCTCAATGTTTGCGTGTATGTAAACCCTAATATCTTCAGTATGCAAGACTCCGTGGGGAACACTAGAGAAGGCTCCTAGTGGATCTACCTCCAACGATTTGTAGGGATGTTTCTTGAATGAGGGGCGAGGTCTATCAGAGATCTTAACTATGTTTGGAGTAGCCATTCTTCAAAGATTTGCAGTGAGGCAATGAAAAACGAAGAATACCTTATGCGCCTTCGGTTTGCACGGAGTGGTTGGATTGATTTCTTTATGCAATAGCTTTGGCAGGAGATCCTTGGTGTGCTTGATGAACCTTGTTGCAGAGCTCCACTATTCGCTTCTTCTCAAGTGTAGAATGAGCAGATAACTTTTGAGAAATCCCTTATATTGCTCCGCAAACCCTAATATCTGTCTGCAATAAATGCTTCACCTGCATTATTCCGGTTTACCATGTCTGGACAGCTTGGAGTATCCCGGATTAGTCCTGATCACTGAATATCATTCGAATCTTTAAATCATGAATAAATCTAGGTAACATATTACAAGAACATCCCAAACACTCTGTCCAATCCGCAAGACAAGATCGTGCACTTCCGGATCTCTCCGGACCTTTTTGTAATCCTTTATCATACCGGAGCACCTCCCTGAACAGGTCTAACTTAATCGAACACAGCTTCTTCATAACTCCATGCGGACCTCTGAAAACTTGACTGAAGCATCTCAGGACTTATATCTACAAACCCTTTAATCCGCATCTTGTGCCACATCCGGCACAACTTGTTTGGCTGGGGGAACAGAATCTTCTTTGAGTCTCCCCCTGAGCCTGAGCTCACTTTTTAATTTCTGGAAGAAATATCAGCACCAGAATCTAGTGCGGATCCAACCTCTACATTCTCTGAGCTTTTCTTCACCCAAATCTTGCTCATCTGATTCCTAACTTCATCCGCATTCATCTTTTGTTTACCCTTGTCTTGATTCTGATTATACACCGGACCTCTTTTGTCCTGATTCTTGTTTCTGCAGACTTTAGCATTATGACCGGACCTATTGCAGATTTGGCAAATAACATTTCTTTGCATATTTAACTGATATCCCCTTGATCTGCATTGATTAGCCATATGACCTACTCTATTGCATGTAAAGCATCTACCTTTGAATGATTTGTTTACTTGCATAATTCTGCATTCATGGGATTTGTGTCCATACCTTTTGCAGTTGAAGCACTGTCCGGAGAAGGATGAATTAATCTGATTCATTCTCATTCTGCACTGATTAGCTTTGTGACCAAAATGGTTGCAGCTGTGGCAGTATCCATTGAAGGATGGATATTTTTGAGCATTTGGCTGTCTTACCGGAGGTCTTCTAGGCCTGCTCCTTGGATTTTCTGATCCAAGATTCCTCTGACCGGATCCGGAGCTTTCTCCTTTCTCATATCCCAAGCCATACTTGTCATCTGTCCTCTTTTGACTTCCAAGAAGAATTTCAAGTTGAGCAGAACTTATCTTGAATTTCTCTTTATATTCATTTGCTGTTTGAAGGTCTCTTTTGAGAGAGGCAATTTGATCCTCAAGTTTTCCTTCATTATCTTTGGAATCTTCAAGATCAGATTCAAGGTGTCTGATAATCCTGTCCATCTGGTGGCATTCTTCTGATTTTTCTTTAAGAGATTGTCTTAGATTGTCTTCAGCCTTTCTTTTTTCTTCAATCTCTTGAGTAAACTTTATAGTTCCTGATTCCATTTCATGTCTTAACATAATGACTTCTTTTGATAACTTTTCACATAACTTGGTTTGCTCAGTCAATTCCTCACTTGTATTGCTTTCTTCACTTTGTCTTGCCAACTGTTGAAGCAGCTCCTTTCTCTTTTTCATAGAGAGACTTAATTTGTCTTTTAATTCTCTCATGAATTCATCAGCCTGTTTGAGTCTTTCCTTTAATTCACTGACTTCAGAATTTGACTGTTCAAGATCCTCAAGGGCAGTCTTGAGTTGCTCCCTTAAACCATATGCATCCATTTGAAATCCCAGATCTTCCTCAAGCTGTTAGGCTCTATTAGGAGGAACTTGGCTCTGATACCAATTGTTGATAACTGAGAGGGGGGGGGGTGAATCAGTTATCCTAATTATTTCCCTTATTAAACTTTCCTCTTAATTGAAGCAGCATAAAATCAAACACAAAACATAAGCCATGAAATAAGAAACACATGACACAGTATTTTTGACGTGGAAACCCTGTTAAGGGAGAAAACCACGGGGTGATTAACCCAAGAATTATTCTCTGTTAGAAGAATAGGAAATTACAAAAATGGCACTTGCCAATTAGGGCTCACTGCCCGAGCACACTGCTCACAAGAGGCTCACTGCCTACAAGAAGACACACTGTCTTACAAAGTGATTAGAATCACAGTCTTGAACTGATTGGAAGCATCTGCATATGCTGGAGTTCAGTTCCGGTTAGGTTCAGTATACTGATCTGCTGCACTTCATCTTTCCTCTGTTCTTTAGTCTGCTGTCCTTTCACATACCGGATCTTTCTTGTTACTTCTGCTCTACTCTAGACTTGTTCGCATATTTTCACACACCTTTCACAACTAAATCCATCCTCTATATATATCCGCACAAGTAATTTCATCATCTTTCTAGTCGGCATCCGGAACAGTCTAGTTTCTTACAAACTTAGTTCTGTCGGCTGAATCCTTGCTCACCAAGCAATGCGGATCAAGCATATACTTGTAGATATCATCAATTATGTCGGCCAAACATGATTCATGCCTCCGCAACCTTTATCATCATCTGTAACACATCCGGAAAGTAGTTTGATACTCAGTCAGTCAGTTCTTCCTCTGTTTTCACTGTCTCTCAGGAATCCGGTACTCAACTATTCATATCTTTTTCCTTGTCCATCTCCGGAGGCTAAATCCTTGGAATATACTACTCAAGATAGTCCTCTTGACTTCCCCAGATCCGCACTGCACCAAGACACTTCCTCTGAGAGATCCGGACCAATCTGTCGGACCTTGCCACATGCTCTGTTCTTGTTCACCGGACCACCACAATCTTCAATCTGACTTCCGGTAGAGACATATCATGACTTGCGGATATGTGGGATGACCTTTGTTGCCATCAATGACAACAACCATGAATCCATATAGTGTCTCTTGCCAACACCTCTTACCATTCACTAGCTTGAGATCACATATTTTCTTTGAAGCTCATCTTCATTGCATATCACAACAGCCATTTACTAACGACTTCCTTGAACATAGGTTAAGGAGTGTACTCTTTGAGGGCCTACTTCATCAGCAAAAGGATGGTTGTAATAGGCGAACAACATAAGCATCGATTCAAGGAAGGTTTGCTTTGTGTTAGTCATTGCTCTTTTTATTCAATCTTTCTTGCTCATTTATTCTGTTAATGTTTGGGTCTTATATAATTCAATTTGATTGATCCATGTTTTACCCTTACAATAATCATCTCACAAAATTCTTCAGTGTACTCCTTTAGAGATTTCTCCTTTTGTCTCAAGTTCTACAATATCTTTAATAGTTCCAACTCATAATCAGTAGGTATAAATCAATTCTTCATCTTTGTCACCATTCTATCCCACTTTATGATCTTCTCTATCTAACTGAACTTCTTTCCACCAAATAGTAGCATGTCCTTTCAACTTAGTCTTTGAAATTTTCATCTTCTTTGGATCTTCAATTTCTTCATATTCAAAGCATTCTCTAGGTCATTTTCCAATCAATCAGCTCCTTAGGATTCAAATTACCAATATAGTTTGGTACATCCACTCTAGGTCTTTTCCCAATTTTTGAAATAGATCGCAACATCTTCACTTGGTATGATTCATCATCTCCTAGGGTTTCCTCATTTTGATTAGTGGATTGAAATTCTTCATCATCATAGCTTTCAACATTAAGTCTAGGTGTAAGTCCTCTTCTTTGATTTCCTTCAACAACATCCAAATAAACTCGCATTATTTTCATCATCTCCATCATCCCATCCATTCTTTAAGACATAATACAAACAAGTATTCTACTCAGTGGCATCTCTTCCTAGGATCAAGTGTAACTACCTCAAATTCAGTGATCGTGCTACAAGGTGACAACTGCCTCATGATCGGTGATTGGTTGACAACACAAGTAGTCTACCTCAAATTCAGATATCTATCAACAACAAGATCTTATGAAATGCCTTCACCAACTTCACTCAATGTTGCTCAACTTTACTTCCATGAATTCAAACTTCATTTTTCTTCACTCTCAATGGATTCAAACTTCGCAATGCTTTGATCAACTTCATTCACTTCACTCCAAAAGGATTCAAACTTTGCTTTGATACCACTTGGTGTAGTCACAATTAGGAGGGTTCACAAAGTGAACAATCCAGACCATGCAGTAGGAATAAACACAAAGGAAAAAATTCAGTTTAGAATTGAAATGCAGATTTAGTTGTTTAGTATGTCAAAGATTTAAAATACAAACATGCCGACAACATACAGCCTTATAGATTAGGGCTCATAGGCTAGATTCTTCACTATTATAGTATATGCACAAGATATAGCTTTGAAGCACCTTACAGAATAAAATCCTAAAGCTAAAACTTCATATTATGATTCACTACTTTTCTAGGCATCCATTACATGATTATATATCATCTCTAGATCACAAGATTCCTCTTCTTAAACCAAACATATTACAAACTTCAATGAAAAAGATGTAACGTATCCCAAAGTTACTTGAATAATGTGTCTTTTGTCTCCACAAGTCATGGAAGTGTTCTACAAATCTTCTCCTTTAGTTGATTGTTTGAGACTGTCTGAATGCTTTGCTCTGAGAAAATAGTTGATCTTCTAATAGCAATATCTTTACAAAAACTTGTCCAAATGATCTAAATTTTGGATATGATGTGCATGAAGATGTATAGATGCTAAGTCCAACTACACAAGGTCTGAAATGATACTATGACAGAATGCGGACCAAAATATAGAAACTACCACTAACTAAATTGACCATACTGAATTGGAAAAATGAAAGGAAACAAAATGAAATAGAATTATTTTTGGTTGATACAAGATTGCTCCTACATCATGAAACCCCTAGACCATGAGCCACCCCAAATGCCATATAATGTCAAGAGAATTTTAGTTGAGAAGGAAGCTATTCAAGCAAACAAAAGAGCAAAAAGAATAGCAAAGATTTAGAACAATTTTGCAGAGGTTGTAGGAGAGCAATTTGAGATTTAATTATAGAGAGACAAGGGAAGAGAAGGAAAGAAAGTTGATGGATGATAGCTGAACTAGAGAAGAAGACTAGAGGAAATCTATCACAAAGTACTGGAGAGTGGGAGGATAGAAATCATGGATACCCCAAGTAAATTACCCTTATTTAAGAAGTATACTACTGAAGTTGCAGAGCACACTTTTGTCTTGGAGTCTATTTGGAACTATAAGGGAGAAACAAGAGATGAAATCAAGATGTTTGACTTCATGGGACCTTGCCGAATGAATCATTGAAGTGGTATAGGAAGACACACCCAAATAGTGACAAGTAATGGGACCATGGATGCTCTTGCATCATGCAACTCCTAGACCATGAGCCACCCCAAGTTCCATATAATGTCAAGATAATTTTAGTTGAGAAGGAAGATATTCGAGCAAACAAAAGAGAAGAAAGAATAGTAGAGATCTAGAGCAATTTTGTAGAGGTTTTAGGAGAGTACATTGAGATCTGATTATAGAGAGACAAGGAAAGAGAAGGAAAGAAACTTGATAGAATATAGCTAAGCTAGAGAAGTGGACTAGATTAAATCTATTGCAAAGCATTGGAGAGTGGGAGGATAGCAATCATGGATACCCCAAGTAAGTTACCCTTATTTAAGAAGTATACTACTGAAACTACAAAGCACATTTTTATCTTGGAGTCTATTTGGAATTAGAAGGGAGAAACAAGAGATGAAATCAAGTTGTTTGACTTCATGGCACCTTACTGAATGAAGCATTGAAGTGGTATAAGAAGACATGCCCAAATAGTGACAAGGAATGGGATGATATCAAGAAGCTATTCCTGGATAACTTTAGAGTTCTAAATGTTTTGATATAAGAAGTAAGTAAGATAAGAGATTTGCAATTGGAGAAAGAATCAATAAAGGAGTTTGATAAAAGATTCACAGAGATAGCTAGGCGATTGGAGGAACCATTGACTGAGAAGTAGAAAATAGAATGGTTTATTTTTGGAATAAGCCCTAAAATAAGATCATCCCTAGATGGAAGGATTTTTAAAAAATATGTAGAAACATTGATATTGGCCTAGTAGATAGAGTCTTAATCATGGTACATACAAGATAAGATGAAGTAAAACCTTGAATTGTAGAAGTTGAAGTTGAAATTGGAGTAGTTGAAGCTAAGGTAAGAGATACTAGCTAAGCAGGAGAAAAATACATAGAAGGAAAGGCCTAATATTTGATGTTCATACTACAAAAGAGAAGGCCACTAGAGAAATGAGTGCCCTACCTAGATGAAAGGTGAAAGACAAACTGCTACAATAAAAGAATATACCAAAGCAACAATAAAAAAAGTCAATTCAATATACTATGGATTATGTGGAGAATGGGATGACCATGAAACATTAGATTGTCATTCACAAAACTTCTGGAGGAAAAGAGACTTTACTAATGAACAAGATGAAGCATGGTATGGTGGAAACAATACAAACCCTACGGAGAGTAGTAATATGACATACATGAAAGAAACAAACTTATATGATCAAGACTACAAGCATCTGATTTGGAGAAATTAGAGGATACAAAATTCAAATTTTGGTAGTCCATCATATGTAAATAGCTATAATAATGATGGCAGAGAATGGTTTGGAGGCTACAAAGGAGGTAGAGGCCATGGAAGAAGTCAAAGGAGGGAGGATGCAACATACTTGAATTGTGGTAAGCTAGAACATTTTGCTAATGAATGTTGAGATAAAAAGAAAACACAATGTTCATTTTGTAATAGCATAGAGCATGACCTATTTTCTTGAGAGAGAGGACAACAATAATTCCATAATACAAAGCCACAGTCTAAGAATGATGAGCTACAAAACCTAAACAATCAAAAAGGAGAAAGGATCATAAGAAGAGCACCAAAAGGCCAAGGAGAAAGAACTTGCCAGAAGAACAACAAAGAGGAGATGAATATCTCTTCAACTAAATCCATAGAAGAAGAAGAGTACTATAGGAGAGATACATCAAAACATACCAAAAAGGAGAGAAGGAAGAGGAAGGATAAAGGTGTGGTAGTAACAAGACAAGGAACCAATATTAGAAGGCATTATATCATTAAGACACAGGAGGAAGATAGTGAGGAGGATGAAGAATTTTTTTTGACCAAGAAAAAACATGAAGAAGTTGTGAAGGAGGCTAAACAAATAATAAGGAAAGAGCAAGAAAAGGAAAAGTAATACAAGCAATTTTTCATTGAAGGAGAAGTGGATGCTCTCAAGTAGTTAGCCTAATTAACACATCAAGATAGACTCAAATTGAGAAACTAAAGCAATTCTCTAAGTACTGGAATAAGGAACAAGGTCAAAGGAGTCAACTCTGGAGGATGGGAAGAATAGATAAGTAATGGAAGAAAAAACCACTTATGGTGGATGTTCACATCAATCACAAAATGGTTTGAAATGTCATGATAGATTTGGGAGAACATGTCAACATGATCACAAAGAAGTTGTGGGAGCAGTTAGGAAGACCTAAGATTCAAAAACCACTTACAACATAATCTTGGTGGATGGATCTCATATGTAAGCAATGGGAACATGGAAGCAAGCTAAACTTAACTTGATGGGTATCAAACATGTCTTAGATTTCATTGTGGTAGCCATGAAGGATCAAGGAGAAGCTTTCAATGCACTTTTGGGCTTGAGATGGTTTGTAGATGAAAATGGTGTCATAGACTCTTGGAAAAAAGAGCTATCATTTGTGAATGAAAACAAAGATGTCAACATCCCTTTGGGATCATTAATAGAGGAAGCATATATAGAAGAAATAAATCAGGATGAATATAATGACAAGGATGCAAATAATCTCTATACAGTCACAAGGTTGGATGTAGAGGAGACAACATAAGAGCCTAATTCTAAGGGTGAAGTGCAGATAGATGATGATCACTATAGTACAAATAGTGAGGAGGTTTTGGAAGCTTAGATGAGAGAAGAACCGAAACTAAAATCAAGAAAAATGTTGGGCTACCAAAGCATATTCATGATCAGGATTGGCAAGAAGGACATACTGCAATCCTCTTCATTTCATCAAAACTTACCACAAACTCCTTATGATACTTCTACGAAGGACAAGGAAGCTATATCTCAAAAATTTTATAAAATGAAATAGATGAAGTGGAAAAGTAAACATACCAAGATGACTTTGGTATCGGTGATACAAGCAAGATAGTCACAAGTCAAGTGGATGAAAAAAAAAGGAATAATTCAAGGAAAACATTGTGGAGAGGTTGTTTAGGATACCAAATCAACAGATCATCAATCACTAGAAGAAGGAATGTAGTTGTAGAAAGATTACTCCATGGAAACACACTATATCAGAGCCTAGCTACTAATGAGGAGCAAAACTTAAGTCATAAAGGAAAAAGGAGTAAAGTAATGATGAAAAATAATAACAAATCTAAGTGACAAAAATTAGGGCAAAACAAAAAGGTATTTAACACCAATTTCACTAACAAAACCTCACTTTACATTCATACTTTGGTGAAATCAGAGCTCCAAGAGAAGACATAAGCGAAGCATTTAGTAGTGAAGAGAAGCACACAAGAAAACATGGAAGAGGCAATGGCGACTTCTAACCTAATTGACATTACATTCAAGCCTCAACCAACATTCAAGACATATCCATTGAAAGCCCTAGAGGTAGATCCATACGGTACATTCTCAAATATGTCAGCAAGTGTGGTATATATAGAGGACATAAGGAAAAATATTCATAATACTTTGCTAGAAATCAACCACATAAAGTTTGAAGAGCTAAGGGACACACTATTGTGAGATACAAGGTATCTACCAGAATATGAAAACATTCTGACAAAGAAATTGGACATATGGAAAGAATTTCCTGACTTCTCAGATGCCCATGAATGGATAAGGATAATGCTAAGAAGAGTACATGATGAGTTCATCTACCTAGAAAAACCCTATAGAATAACAAAGGAGGTGATTAGGGTAGCACGATAGGGTTAAGTGTCATAGCACCCCTACCATCAATGAAAGATATAAGAACATATCAAGTAAGGGAGCTGACTAGAGCTACAACAGATGGGAGAAACATGAATGTGAAAGACATCACATATCCAAGGGTAAAGTATGTTACAATGTGTATTGCTTACAAAGTATATTATGCCAACTGGGAGGATTAGGCCATAACAACTGAAATTCATATTGCCTATTAGATGGCGAAAGAGGGCAAGGATTCTGACCTTTGTCTGGTGATGTGCCAACAACTATTGGATATCCTACAAAAGATCAAAGACTCCAACTTCAACTCCCGATATGGTACATTAATCATTTTCCTTACATTTTATTTTTTGAATGAGCTACCAGGGTATAAAGGTAATCAATGGAAACATAATACACTAGTAGGGTTAGAGGTCAAAAGACACATAGCTTCATTTTTTGATACCAAAGCATTTAGTGCCACATATTGGGCATTTTCCAAAACCCTACAGGAAGAGATGAGGGCAATGGATACAATCCCTTATGGGATGGTGAAACAATACATAAAAGACATCACATTTTTTGTTGATAAGGATTTCACATATATGGAGGTGGTGGAGCCAAGAACAACATGGATACCTAAGCTTCCCTTTGAGATAACCATAACAAAAGTCAATATTTATGCACAACACCTTTTTAGCAAACTAAAGGCCACAAGTGTGGAGATATATGGCACTTACTTAGATATTATGGATAAGAAACACAAGAAGGATGCCAAGGAACATCTAGAGAAGAATATAGAAAGTTGTATAAATAGTGGAGAACTCTGGAAAATGGAACTACTTCAGCTCAGAAGCTAGCCACATCAGCTCCCCTAATTACTAAAGAGGCTCCATTAGTAAGGAGATTAGAAAGGACAACCTCATAAATACCATCATCCTCTATTGTATCATCTAGAGGAAGAGCAACATCATAAGTACTATTAGGGATGAAGAGGAACATAGAGAAGAAGGCCCTTGATAGAAAAAACATGCAAAAATAAATAAAACTGATGAAATACTAGAGAAAATTGAGTCAGATGAAGGAGAGGAGCAAAAATCAAAGTTAAAGAAAAAGAAGGCACAAAAGAAATCAGAGGAGGAACTAACAACACAACAATTAGAGGATCCATCACAGGAGCCCTATAATCTAGATGCACTGATCAATGCAATGAAGAATATAGGTATGTTGAAAGAAACTACTCTTTTATATGAGGAGTCCTCTATAGAGAATAAACAAATGATAGTAACTGCTATGATACAATACATGAGGGACAAGAATAAAAAATTAGATGAAATAATAGAGGGATTCCCAAAAATCTTAATAGAAGCATTGAGGGAAAGAAGAAATAAGGCACTCCAATTGGAGGATGAAATAAGGCAAAATGCCACCATCAACAGGCTTAGTGACACATTGTCACTAGAGGAGAAGAGTAAATTGATACAACAACAAACTTTGGAGCTAAGTAAAAAACAAAGGGTAGATACCTTCATGAATGGGAATAAGAAGGTAGAGGAGAAAATACAAAAAGAAATATAAATAATCACAAAGATATATCAGGCTATCAAAAAGCAAGAACAACAATAGTTGGCACTGTCACCTCCACATAACACTGAGATATTGGCAGGAGAAGAGAAGAGGGTAGGGGACAATTTTCTGGAAGCTTTGACACAAGGGATACTCCCTCTGAAGAACACATAGATGGTTGACAAAAATAAAGAGTAGAAAATAGAGAATCTGAGGGATAATGGAGAAGAAAGAGAAGAGAATAGAGAGGAGCAAGGAGAAGTAGAGCAAACTAATATTCCAAAGACCTCATCTTCCATTGAGTTTGAATTTTTGAAACAACAAAAAAAATAATGCCAATTTTGACACCATAGTTATTACAACTGGCAATAGTGGAAGGGAAAATAAACCTTGCTAGAATATCCTATTACAGAAGCTACAATTGGGAGATGTGTTTCACTCCTCTGCTAGAGAAGAAATTTTGAAGCAACATGTGGAGGGAAGTAGACTCCTATAGGATGTAATGGAAACATTATCTAAGGAGATTTCAAAGACACCAAGAGATACTACCTTACCACTATCAGATCAGTTGAAACAATTAACTCAAGGGTTCAAGGAGTACTCTAGCTATCTAGAGAAGAAGATAACTAAACAACTGAATAAGAAAGGACTGATGGAAATGACTAAAAAATGTGCCAAGGCACACACTTAGCTAGAGATACAAATCAAGAACATACAACAAAGCATTGCAGAAGCTAACGTCCTCTACTAGTTTTGTCTAAAATGGCCACATTCCACAGAAGTCATAAAAGATCAAATGGATACTCTAGAAGTTCAGATCACAAATGTGGTAGCACATATGACCCTATGGTGGATAAGGATGGAGTGATAAGAGAATAAGTGGAGATAGTGTATAATCAACACTAGTAGCTCTAGGATCAAAGGGACCAGATCAAGGGTCAAATAAAACAAATGAGAGAGGTGGTAAACTTGAGATTGGCTAACCTAATCGGTAGTTTTGTAGAGGCCAAACAAACCACATAGACTTTAAAGATACTGACATGTATAGAGGAAGCCAAGGAAACATACAATAAAGTAGAAGGAAAGATAGCCATGGTGGCTAAGGCCAAAAAGTAGTGGGATACTAGTCTGACTTAGCTTAAACAAATCTACAAGACTATCCTACCTATCAGTTGACTTTGTATATCTTGATGAAAAGACATAATTTTGTGGGGGGATAATGTTAGTAGGTTACTTGATAGAGAATAGAGCTGACTGGAGGAGATTATACAATATGCGGAGGCCAAAAGCAAACAAAAGACAAATCCCTATATAATAGATATAGTATATATAAAGATAGGAGATAGTAGAATGTAAGGAAGTAAGCATGATACAAAAATAGGAGTATGCTCTGATGTAAGCAATGACATAGAGTTCATCTATGTAACTATGTCGGAGGATGGACAATGGATGTATATCTTTGATTGCTACTAATATATATATATATATATATATACTAATATATATATATATACACACACACACACATCCACTGTACATCCTCTGGCATTGTAACATACATGACTTCCTTACATTCTACTATTTCCTTTCTTTATATATACTATATCTATTACATAGAAATAAGTCTTCTATCAGCTTCCAAAGGCCTCTGCATATATATATATATATATATATATATATATATGGAATTCTATTGGTACTGGGTAATTGTGTGTGTTATCTTATTGTGATGTGTATGTGATGACATGTTTGGTTATTCTTTATGTTTTTTTGTCAATCTCTACCTACCTAACCAGGATATAAATTAACTACAAAGACTTGATAGAGGACCGAATCTATGGACTAGTATGCCTTCTACATTTCTTGCTAATAGCATCCATGGGATAACCTTTATGGTTTCATTTTCTAATATGATTTCTTTCTTTTTTTTTTCTAATTTTCAAATATGAAAGTGATTTATATTTCTAACTTTACAATACTAATTTTTCACCTTTAGATCCAATGACTATGATCAATTTGATCCAATGGCTCACATTCGATGCTCATATATAAAGTTAATTTTGGTTGTAAGGACAATTTCCAAGATATTCCACTTCATCGCCTTGTAGCTTCCTCAACAAGCTTCCCTTAGTATCAAAATGTGACTTTTTTGTTTTGACATTTACCTTTTGTTACCAAGTTTTCTAATTTTGACAAAAAGTAACTTTTGGAAGATAAAACATTTAATATTTGATACTACATCTCCAAGGCATCTAATTTTTGTTACAACTACAATAACAACTTGTTGTAGTGTGACAAAAATCATTTAAAAAAATATGTGCAACTATAGCAAGTTATTTTCTCCATCATATGTGGTTGTAGGTTCAAAAAATATGAACCTTACAACAATAATATGCAAGCTCAAAAGTCCTATTTTAACCAGATCTAATAAACAAGTGAAAAAGAAGTGCAAGATAAAGAGATTTTATAAATAAAACTAACTAAAACTAAACCTTGTCTAACATTTCAGCCTCAACAATGGATAAACATGTTTGAAAACATATTAACCATCCTTGATTTGATCATGAAAATCCAAAAATCAAGATTCAAGAAGGTGCAACCATCAATGGTGAGTTTATATGTGTTCAGACTAACCACACAAAGTAAGTTACAATCAACAAACCAATAGTGGTATGAACACTTTACAAACTCATCAAATATCCATGAATCCTTAGCTAAAAATTAAATAGCTACTCAACTTTGTGCTTAGAAACAATGAAACAAACTCTTTTATATGATGACAAGTTCAACAAAGATTGACAATTTTAATTCACTCTCTTGATTGGACACCATGACGTAATCTTGTATTAAACTCAAAAGTTTGACAAACATCAACACTTTCTAAACTTGTGGAGAAAACCATGAGAATGTCATGAAAAATTAGGAAATACTATGTATTCACCCTCAAATCCCAAAGTACAAATGTTTTCCAAGTATGTCTTCAATGATCTTTTCCAAAAACACCAAGAATACACCAACTAATCCCCCTTTGAATGAGTTTTCAGCTATATACATATGTAAATCATCTTTACAATACTATATTTTTACTTCTAGATCCAATGGCTATGATCAATTTGATCTAATGGGTCACATTCGGTGATTATACATAAAGTCAATTTTGGTAGCAAAGACAATTTCCATGATTTTCCACTTCATCACCTTGTATCTTCCTCAACAAGCTTCCCTTAGTATCAAAAGGTAACTTTTTTTGTTTTGACATTTACCTTTTGTTACTAAGTTTTCTAATTTTGATAAAAAGTAACTTGTGGAAGCTAAAACATTAAATATTTGATACAACATTGTCATGCCCACATTTTACATGTGGTCATGAAACACAAAGTATCAAAAAGTTTTCCAACCTAACTATAAAACTCCCTCGTGCACCACATGCGTGCTCAGTGACATATGTACGTAACATGGTTGTATTTGCAACACATGTTAGGCATGCTACAAAAAGGCAAGGAAGTCAAACATGATGTAGTATAATGTGAAACTCGTTTCGCAATTCCTTTGATGATGATATCAACTAAGGGGATGAGTGTCGCATCTTGCATCGCTAAGAGGGGTGGTCTCCACCAAAAAACCATCCCTAGGGTTTCCTAGGTGAAAGTGATAAATCAGTTTTGACCTAAGTCAAAACCCTAACCCTAGAATTAATTAACTGAATTAAATTACACTAAATGGTGGAAATAAAAGAGATTAGAGTTTAGTTAATCTATTTTAACAACAATAATCTAACCATAGAAATAAATAGATTTAAAACCTTTTTAAAACATTAAATTGTAATAATTTAAAATGGGAAAGCTTAATTTCAACTACACAACAAAATCATTTAACCATCTCATATAATTTGCCACAACATTTACTATCTCAAATGCCCATCTATAATCCATGTCCTAATATCGGGTCTCTAAAAAATTTTCTAGCATAACACTTCTTGGGGAATAAATTTCCCAAATTTTTCAACAGTAATGAAAATTTACTAAAAATGAACTAGGTGTAATGAAAATGCAATTAATCAAATTTAAACTATAGCACTTTTCAATAAATTAAATCTTTCACTTAAGAGAGTTTAGGGAAGACATGTAAGATTTAAAAGTTGATTAATCATTAGGAGACTCATAATAAAATACATGAACACCCATCCAAGGAAACTTAACACACAACATCCATGAAAATGGATTTTAAGGGGGAGAGAGTGGACACACTAACTCAAGGGGAAAAACCAACCAAAAACCATATAACTCAAAACTCATCCATCCAAAATCACATAGCCTCTTGCTATCAATAAACCACTTATAACTCCAAATGAACCAAGGCACTCTTGCCATACAAACTACTATCAAAACTTCCCACAAACAATGCCTTAGCCTACCTAGACTCTTTTTCAAGGAGAGGTTTTCCCCAAGTAGGTTCTCTCCTCTCTCACCCTACACATGGTGAGCTCTTTGATATGGAGAGATCACTCCTACAACCCATAAACCCATTACAACACATAAAGAAATTCACATAAACCAAATGCATAACATAACTACAAGCATACATGCAAAATAAGAAAAATAAGGACTTGAAGCCTTGAGAACCTACCTCTCAAGTCTCAAGTGAAGAAGGATGTTTGGTGAAGACTTCCAAGAGTCAACTCCAAGTTCCTTGAACAAATCTCCCTTCCAAGATCAATCTCCATCCAAAATCCAATAACAAAATCCAAAAGAAAGAACCCCTCTCACCTCAACAAGATGGAGATATATAGGGTTTCAAAAACCATCCCCATGAATGAGGAGGTCACACTTGTCACCTTCTCATTCACTCTCATGAGCACAAATTCCCATATGTGCTCTCGCACATGTGTGATATATTGAGGAGTAAGGAGGTGACACTTGTTAACCTCTCATTCCTTGTTAATTGCACATCTCCCCATATTTATCCTCACACATGTGTGAGGCATGGAGAAGAGGGAAATACTTGGGGTTATCTTCCCAAGGGATCTTACATTGTGTGATCACACATGTGAGACCCTTGGGATTCCCCCAAGTCCTTAGATGAACCTTGAGTTATGGGATTGGATGTGACAAGGCACCCAACCCTCAACCCAAAAACCTAATCTTGCCACCTAACTCCCATGTTCAAAAAGAGTTTTCAAATACTTATGATTTGAGGTATATAATCTAACCCATAGGTACTTGATCTAGGACCCTTAAACACATGAAACTAAGACTAAAAAGCTCAAAAAACATCATTTAAAAAACCCTTAAAACACATGAACGAAAATGACACATGGATGACACTCATCATCCACCCCATTCTAAGTCCACCTTAGGAGACTCAAATTAAAGTCAAAATAAAGAATTAACACATTACATTCATGCTCAAACAAAAAATAATCTTTATCCACCTTAGGGACTAGGTTGGCATCACAGGGATAATTACTAGGATTACTTGTATGACCTCTAGTTTCCATTAGCCATGTAAATAACCTACACACTACACACACATCAATAGCCCAATGTATATCATAGCCAGAGAAATTAAATTTACACAAACATGATCGCACAAGTTCATACATTTTCAATTAGATGACTTCCATATCACATGATAGAATTCACTTTATTTCCAAATCAAATTTACTTGCAACAACACAATTAGGATCATGAAGTCATAAATCAACATATTATCTTATTAACTCAATTAGCTGATTATATAATTTTAATTTCATCAAATATTATAAAACGTTCATCATCATAGAAGTAGAATATAATCTATCATGGAGAGATATAGCATCATCATATAATAACTCATCTATCTCATCAAATGAAAAAAAGAAGTCATTGAATGTCTAAATATAAGGGATCAATAGTCCACAAAATGTCAAATGTCAAAATATAATCTAAAGGAACAAGGCTCATAGTCAAATCAAGAGGTGTAATAAGGGTAGGTCTTACATACCCCCCGCTATGACTAAACTTCCTCCTAGAAGTTAGCAAAGAGGTGAGCGTAGAGTGCCCTCAAACGTGTAGCATCCTCCCAAGTGTCTAAAACCTCATCATAGTGGTCCCACTACACTCTGACTTGGTCCATCTCTTGCCCTCATAGGGAAAGCATCTGATGAGCCAAGATGTGAATGGACTCCAAAGATAACTACCCATCTGACTCTACCTGTAGTACACCCTAATCCAAAACATGAGCCACATTAGATACATAATGCCTCAACATAGAAATATGAAACACATTGTGGATACACGACATGCTATGTGGCAAGGTTAAATGATAAGCTATAGGTCCTAGCCACTCCAAAATCTCAAAAGGTCCAACAAATCTTGGTGCAAGCTTAGAGCCCTCTCCATAATGGATTGGACTCTTATGTGGCCACACTCTCAAGAACACCTTGTTACCAACTAAGAAGCTTTGATCCAATCTCTTGGCATTGACATACTTCTTCTGATGATCTTGTGCCTCCTGTAAATGCTACCTAATCAAAGTAACTTGCTACTCCATGTCATGTACCATCTCTGGTCCAATCACAAATCTATCGTCAATGTGGTCCCAACTCAAAGGAGTCCTACAAGGCCTAATAAGGAGGCATAGATAAGGAGATGTGATGCCCATTATTGTAGGAAACTCAACAAGATATAGGTAGTCCTCCCATCTTGACTGATGATCCATAACATACATGCAAAGCATGTCCTCTAACATATGATTCACCCTCTTAGACTGCCCATCTATCTCAGGGTGATATGCTGAAATGAAGTTGAGCTGAGTGTGCAATGCCTGCTTTGGTTCTCTCCAAAATGATGATGTAAAGATTGAATCTCTATCTGAAATGATGTGAAGTGTCACTATCTCATTCAAGAAGATCCTTTCCACTGTTGGATCATTATATGTAGTATGAACAGGTGAGAAATGTGCCACCTTGGTCAACTTGTCAATCATCACCATGATGGAATTAGGGCGGTGAGATGACAAATGTCAACCAATAATAAAGTCCATGGAAATGGTGTCCCATTTCTACTCAGGTATCTCATGGGGATAAAAAAGTCCTTTTGGATACTGATGCTTGGCATTGACCCTCTAACACTCAAGGCAATAAGCTACAAACTCTACTATGTCATGTCTCATCCATTCCCAATGATATAATTATCTAAGGTTTGTATGCATCTTCTTCACCCTAGGATGTGATGCATAAGGTGCTCTATGAGCCTCTATCAAAACCATTGTGCGAAGATCACCTGCAAGGGGCACATAGATACAGTGTCGATGTCAGAAAATCCCATTTTCCTCAATGTAATATCCTATAAACTTGCCCTTAAAGTTCCTTTATGATTGAATCTCCTATTGAATCTCTAGGAACAACTCATCCTCTGGTAGATGTTGCAAGATACGCCCTCTCAAGTCAATGCTTAAGGTCAAGGTTAGGATCTCATGTCACCTCCTACTCAAGGCATTGGCAACCACATTCTCCTTACCCTTTATGTAATGTACGTAAAAGCCATACTCACACAAGAACTCCATCCAACACCATTGACAAGTGTTTAGATTCAGTTATGTGAAGATATATTAAAGATTATGATGATCTGAGTGCAACTCAATATGACATCCCAAAATAAAATGTCTCCATCTAACTAGAGAATGAACTACCACTGTGAGCTCTAAATCATGAGTGGGGTAGTTTAGCTCATGGGTCTTAAGATTTCACGACTCATACACGATTGTTTGACCATCCTGCATAAGGACTATGCCTAGTCCCTATAACGATGCATCAGTGCATACCATAAAATCTACTATAGGGTCTGCTACTTCTAGAATAGGAGCACTAGTGAGATGCTCATTGAGGACCTCAAAGGCCCTCTCACACTATCCAGTCCATAAGAAGTTCTTACCTTTCCAATGAAGACAAGTGATAGGGTGAGCTATCATAGAAAAGCCCTCAATAAATTGACGGTAATATCCTACTAATCCCATGAAGCTCCTAACCTCTATCACATTGGTAAGTGCTAGCCAATCCATAATCACTCTAATCTTTGATGGATCTACTAAGATACAATCGCTAGATAGAACGTGCTCCAAATATACTGAACCTTTGAATGGAAGAAGGCACACTTCACCAAGTTTCTATATAGATGTTGATCTCACAAACACTATAATACTTGATGCAAGTGCTCCTCATGCTCCTACTTAGTCTGTGAATATATCAATATATCATCAAGGAATACCAAGACGAATTGATCTAGGTAAGTGTGAAACACACCATTCATGAGACTTATGAAAACTGCATCGGCATTAGTCAAATCAAAGGGTACCACTATGAATCATAGTGCCCATACTGAGTCCTAAAGGTTGTCTTATGAATATCTACCTCTACAATCCATAGCTAGTGATAACCAGACATGAGGTCTATCTTAGAGAACACTCTAGCTCCCTACATCTAATCAAACAAGTCATCAATCCTAGGAAAAGGATAATAGTTCTTCATTATGACGTTATTCAACTATCTATAATCTATGCATAAGCAAAGGGACCCATCCTTTTTCTTAATAAAGATGACCAGCACACCCCAAGGTGAGGCAATAGGCCAAATGTGGCCCTTCTCTAGAAAATCCTCTAGCTAAAGTTTGATCTCTATAAGCCCATGTGCAGTCATATTATATGATGCACGAGACACTATCTTGACACCTAGTACAAGATTAATATGAAAAACCACCTCTCAGTGAGGTGGTATCCCTAGAAGCTTTAGTGGAAACACATTTGTGAACTCCCTAAGGATATGATGGTCATCAAGTGAAGTCCCTGACTCATCCTCTGATCTATCACTAACGGTGATCAAAAACATCTAGCATCCCTTCCGCATACAATGTTTAAGTTGCATAGCAGAAATCATACGCAAGGTTATAGGCCTCTAAATGTCCATAATCTCTACTATTATGTAATGGTCATTGAGACAATATATCACCTTGCAATGAAAATTAAACTTGGCTCTATGAGTCGCAAGCCAATCCATACCTAACACCATACTATAGGATCCTAAAGGTATAACCCTAAGGTAGATACAATTGTTGTGAAGGCTCTAAGTGCTAACTCACAATCCTCAACTACTAAGTCTACGACCATCTTGGCACCAGTTGTTAACTCAACCTCCCACCTAATGTCTTGTCTAGAGGCCACTAGCCTATAACGCTCCACTAATGATGGAGATATGAAGTATTTTGAAGCTTTGGAATCAAACAAGATAGTAATGGGAATACGTCCAATCATACTTGGGGTCTTAATGGTCGCAAGGCCTAATAATCATCCTGGCAGTTATCAACCATTGTAAACACATGGTGGGATCTACCCGTGTCACCTATAGTCTACTCTGAACCTCTAGTGTACTATCCTTCTCCTAAAGCATACCCCTAGGGACACTCTCAAGTTAAGTGCCTAGCGCCACCACAATCATAGCATGGCCCTCTCATATGAATGTGCATCAACTATGTGCTACTGGATTGCTGAGCTCCTGGTCTACTAGAACTGCTCTGGGTGCCTCTAAAAGAATATTGTGATTGTGTTGGTCCTACAGCCTATTCCTAATTCCTCTAACCTCTACAAGGACCTTGACATTTCCACACTCTAGTGTGGCCACCTTGTGCTCTCTGCTGGGCTCTAGACCTCTAACCCTGCTACTATTATGGGGGTCTAGGAGGCAAGGATGCAACTTTAAAACCTCCCTTTTGAGGGAGTGGGGATCTACGAAAACCATGATCTTGTTGATGATTATGATTCTGAAACTATGCATGTGACTCATGGTTCTTCCCATGAATCTCCTCAACAATATATGCCTTCTCACTGGCCTCACGTATGTTCTTGGGATTGACCATATGAAGTGGTCTGACTATCTCAGAATTCAAGCCTCTAATAAACTTATTGACAATATGCTTCTCATCCTTAAGGTACTAAACATACTACATCAACTCTAGAAATTGGCTCTCATACTAAGTCACTGTTGATCCTCTGTGTTGTAGATTGTGAAACTCGTAGATGCAGCACTAACAATAGTGCTCTGATAGATACTACACTTTAAAGTGCTTAAGAAAAGTACTCCATGATACAGTATCTAAAGAAAGATGGTACTTGCACTCCTTAGTGCACCACCATGTGGATGTGGAGTCGCGTAATAGCTGAATGGTGACTCGGGCCTTGGTGTTGTTCCCATAAGGATGCAATGGAAAGCATCGATCCAAACTAAGGAGCTAAATCTCAACCTTAGCCCTCTCAGTAGCTCCAAAAAAAGTAGTGGGATGTAGGGGTAAGTGCAAAAAGATAGGGGGCTAAAAAGTGGCCAAATTTTTTTCAAAAAAATTTAATACATAACGCAAGCGCATTATAACATGCTTGCATTATGGTTTGGTAATGACGAGCCTAAGGCTCGTCAAAACCAAACCATAATGTGCTCACATTATAACGCAAGTGCGTTATGACTAATTATAAATAAAAAAAGATCATTTGTGCTCATTTCATTTCTTTGTTTTCCTTTACACCCGCGGCTTGCAAACCCTAAGAAGTGTGCTCGCATTTTGAAAAAGTTGATTCAACACCAAAATCTTACCGATTCATCACCAAAATGCTGCCACAACATCGAGTAGGCCAAAGGAGTGAGTTTTATTTATTTATTTTGTTTGAATTTGTTTCTAAATAGGTAGGTTTGAGTTGGTTTTTGATGTAAATTTCATTAATTGTCAGGAAATGTTAATGCACCTCCTCCTCCTCCTCCTGAAAATCCACAAAATCCTAAAGAGGAAATACCTACCAAACAACAAACTCCTCCATCCATTCCTTAACATGCCCTTGGAACACAAGAAAATCTATTGAGGCAAATTGAAAACAATAAAAAAGAAATTGAAGACATAATTGCAAGGTTGAAATATCCTTCCACTTCAACCTTCCATAGGTCCACGCTTGTTGAATCTCTTGAATCTATGTTATCAAATGTAGATTCAATTAGCAAGCAAGTATCTAGTTGGATAGATAAGAAGAGAGAGTTTAGAGACTATTATATAGATAAGTTGTCATACCAAGATGTGAAAAAATTACAAATTACAAAATTAGACTTGTGTTCCATTTTCACAAAACCACAAACAAATCAACCTCCACCCACTACATGTAAGAGGTTCCCTATCCATTGGTGTAACAACCAAGTGATAAGGGAGAATTTTGGGCAGAAGTGGTGGATGGTTTTGACCATCCTCCATGCAATAATAATGAGGTCCCGCAATACTTTTTGAGGAAACTCTACTGCGAGTTTGTCCTCAATAAAGTGCCAAACTATTTTGATATGCGAGACTTCCAGGGTAGAGGTGGGGGGTCAGCACAGGATAGACCAGGGGCACATGTTGACCCATAGCAGGCAGTGAGATGAGTAATTAGCAGACCAGCCCATGAGCATGTTTCTATCCCTTCCATTGTGAAGGAGTGTTGCGGTGGATACACTTGAATCGATTAGTGCCTTGACCCAGAGCATCATAGAGCATGCTAGTCCTGCATCACAGAGTGGGTTGGAAGATAGTGTGAGGAGTAGGGTCCCACCCCATGCTTGTCAGACTTGTGGGTCAGCCTGTGGTTAGGACCCCATGGATAGTCAAGACATAGGTGCACAGGCTACATCTGCAGCTGAGCAGATGGTGATGACAGATACCCTCTTGAGTGAGACTTTCAGCCTTGATACTCAGGTAAATATTAGCAAGTTTATTGAATTTAATTTATTAAATTTTATTTTTGAAATGCAAGATTAACTAATTTAGTTTGATGATTTTAATGAAATTTCAGGGTCATAGCGTTGATGCAGTTTTTAGTGGTTCTCCACCTGCATATTACACTAGATCATCTATTGTCAGGGTATGTAACTAGTAAACAATTATAAATATTACATGTGAATAGCATCGTTATATGAATGGTATTCTAATAGGTTAATATTGGACTTCAAAGCTTCACAAAGGTAATAAAATAAATAGTTTAATGAATGAATTGTACTTAATAGATTTTTGTATGTGACTTGTGTGCTTTATTATGTGTACTTCCATGTTTAGATGAACGTGTGTGTATGTTAGGAGCCATGATTTGCATCACTATTATAGTTTTCATAATTGAATAATGTTGTTTTATTTCTAGATGATGCAGGCTGTGGAGACACCTCTTTATGTTCATAGGGCAATGGAGCATGGTGTGACCTCTATGATTCATAGCTCCATGGTATTGACAGGAGTATAAGGCAAATTAGTAAATTTCAATTTACATTCATTGTTATAGTTGTTTATTTTTGAAAATTCAAAAGATTATTGATTTGAAGTTTAATTTCTATCTGGATGGTTTTTATAAGACATGACATCACCACGGTCTATTCCTGCTACTAGGGCAAGTGAGGAGATAGATTGTATGGTAGTGGTAAGTGATTATTTTGTTAAATGTTTTATTTTTTATAACATGTAATTTCTATATATTAATGTCTATACTTTTTATTGTAATAGCTAAAGATGCAAGAAGAACTAAATAGGAGGAGTAGCCCTCGGGTTTGTAGTAGACCACCTACATACGCGTCTCCATCCCCTAGAAGATCAAAGGCTGCACGTGATCTATTCTCTTCACTAGCTAGAGGGGAATGACTTTTTATTGTGTTCCTTTGTTGTATGCCTATATGGCATTTGTGGACATATATTTTGTATTGCATGTAGTTGACATTGTATGCCTATATGGCATTCCTGTAAGCCTATATGGCTATTTTGTATATATGTTATACTTATATCGACAGATATTGATGTATGCCTATATGGATATTTGGTTAATACAAATCTTTTTTATTGATGACATCCATACTTGCATTATAAATCCACATTTGGATGGATATTTGTAGATGACTACTTTAAATATTTAAAGTCCAATTGTATTACATAGGATGTTTTTTGATCCAATAAGCTATCTATTGTTATTCAAGTATCACCTAAACCTCATTTTGGAACTAAAAGATAAAAGTTGTATTTTAAAAAAAATGAATCATCATGTTGAACAAAAATATTAATATTCTTTATGAGTTGCTCAATTGAAAATATTTAAATCAGTATGCTAATCCATATTCTTTATGAGTTGGTCAATTGAAAATATTTCTTAATTTCTTGTTATTATACCATATTGGGATGCAAAGAGTATGTTTGTTGTTTTGAATAAGATAGTCAAAATCATATGCTTATGAGCACTTGATGACCATTGTAGTTATTAAATGTAATTCCTCTTGCATATAAGGCAAGGTTATGAGATTACATTGAGTCTTACCTAATTTTAGTATGCAACATAACATTGGGGCTATAGGCTTCCATAAGTCATACCTCGAGGATTTTCAATTTTAGGCACAAATTTGCTTTAAGAGCTTAGGTGAATTTCTCTACTTACACAACCTCAAAACTCTGCCTAGAACTCAGGGTGCCTTTCATCATCCAAACAACCTCAAAATTGTGCCTTGATATTGAAAGGATGTTTCAAAGTATAAAGGAGGGCACCTTAAGGGAGGCAATTCATCTTGATTATCAAAGTTGATCAAACACATCAAACTGAGCATCATACCTCTAGGCACATTTTTGCCTCTCTCTAAACTATCCATTTTGGTGCCTTGATGTAAAGTGAAGTCTAAACTTAGTGAAGATTATGCCTAAAAAGATATCACCTTGGATATGCGCCTAGAGTTATCCTAGATCATCCATTTGCGCCTAAGGGTCAATGTAGCATAATATAACTTAGGAAGACTTTAAAAATTGTCAAAAGAAGCCTAGGCTCCTTTTCTTGTCTCCACCATCCATTTTGGGTGCCTAGAGGAAAATGAACTGCAAATCACTTCCAACTGTAGCACCTAGTGTTAGAACCTTCAAAATGACTAAATCTTACCAAAGGAAGTCTAAGTGCCTATTATCACTTGGATCATCATGAATGAGCACCTAAATGGAAGGAGAATAAGCATCTTGTATGGAGGCACACTTTTGTGTTTGAATAACCTCATTTTGGCACCTTGAAGGAAGATATTCTAAATCCTAAGATCTAGCACCTAAGTGTAAAATGGTCTCCTATAGGTTTGAACAAGTGATTGAAGCCATCAAATTGCCAAGAAATGAGCTAAGTATACTAAGGTGTCTTTTCTTGTCTAAACTATCCATTTTGGTGCCTAGGAGGAAGGAGATTCAACATCATGAATCAAGGCACCCTTTTCCATCAAAACAACCTCACATTGTCACCTTGGAGGAAATCAACTTAAAACTACAAGTCTTGGAGTTTTTTCATGTTTTGATGATGTCTTTTGAGAACAATTATAATGATTGAAGGATGAGGTGGGTAAAAAGTCTTCATCTAGCTTAGGTGCCCATTTAATATTTAGTTTTTTCACATACCTTAATCTGCACCTTGACTTGGAGGAGTTAGTTTATGCTTTAAAATAATTTCTGTGTTTATATGATTTAATATTTGTCAATAATTTAATATGCTAGTACAATGTAGCTCAGACTGTTTTGACATGTTTGGGTACAAAACAGGACCATGCCTAGCCTAAACGTACCCATCCAGATGTGTTAGAACTATCAGTTTGGCTACACGAGGAGAAGAACAAAAGTTACACCCCTTTACAACTTTACATTGCCTCCTTCTAACAATTTTTGGGGCAACATAAAACCTTTCACCACGGGAAAAAACATCAAAGATATAAAAAATAGAGAGAGGTTATTTTAGAGGCACTCTACATGATCGCATTGCCTCAGATAGAATGTTTCTAAGTGACATGGTTTTCAAGTAACATCTCATCAAAGATTGCTACCTTTTTGCACTTTGGACTCTTCAGGGATATCATCGGTACAATGTAGCTCAGACTGTTTCAACATGTTTGGGTGAAAAATAGGACCATGCCTAGTGTGAATGTACCCATCCGGACGTGTTCGAATAGTCAGTTTGGTCGCATCAGGAGCAAGATGAAAGTTACACCCCTTTGCAACTTTACACTGCCTCCTTTTGACAATTTTTGGGGTAGCAGAAAACCTTTCACGATGGGAAAATGCCTTAGAGATATAAAAAAATAGAGAGAGGTTATTGTAGAGGCACTCAGCATGATTGTGTTTCCTCAGATGTAATATTTCTAAGTGACATGGTTTTCAAGTAACATCTCGTCAAAAATTGCTACCTTTTTACACTTTGGACTCTTTAGGGATATCATTGGTACAATGTAGCTCGGACTGTTTTGACTTGTTTGGGTGAAAAATAGGACCATGTATAGTGTCAATATACCCATCTAGATGTGTTGGAACATTCAGTTTGGTCACATCAGGAGTAGGAGAAAAGTTACACCCCTTTGCAACTTTACACTGCCTCCTTCTGACGATTTGGGGGCTAGCAGAAAACCTTTCACCATGGGCAAATGCCTCATAGATATAAAAAATTGAGAGAGGTTATTGTAGAGGAACTCTACGTGATCATGTTGCCTTAGATGGAATGTTTCTAAGTGACTTAGTTTTCCAGTAACATCTCATCAAAGATTGCTACCTTTTTGCACTTTGGACTCTTTAGGGATATTGTCAGTACAATGTAGCTCAGACTATTTTGACATGTTTGGGTGAAAAAAAAGACCATGCATAACGTAAATGTACCATACAGACACATTGGTACAGTTAGTTTGGTCACATTAGGAGCAGGATGAAAGTTACACCCCTTTGCAACTTTACACTGCCTCCTTCTAACAATTTTTGGGGCAGCAGAAAACCTTTCACCACAGGCAAATGCCTCAGAGATATAAAAAATTGAGAGAGGTTATTGTAGAGGCACTCTACATGATCGTGTTTCCTCAGATGGAATGTTTCTAAGTGACATGGTTTTTGAGTAACATCTCGTCAAAGATTTTTAACTTTTTGCACATTGGACTCTTTAGGGATATTATCAGTACAATGTATCTTAGACTGTTTCAACATGTTTGGGTGAAAAAAAGGACCATGCCTAGCGTAAATGTACCCATTTGGATGCGTTGAAAAAGTTAGTTTGGTCACATCAGGAGTAGGATGAAAGTTACACCCCTTTGTAACTTTACACTGCCTCCTTCTGACAATTTTTTGGGAAGCAGAAAACCTTTCAGCATGGGCAAATGCCTCAGAGATATAAAAAACCAAGAGAGGTTATTGTAGAGGCACTTGACTTGATTGTGTTTCCTTAGACAAAATGTTTCTAAGTGACATGGTTTTTAAGTAACTTCTTGTCAAAGATTGCTACCTTTTTGCACTTTGGACTCTTCAGGGATATCATTGGTATAATGTAGCTTGGACTGTTTCAACATGTTTGGGTGAAAAATAGAACCATGTTTAGCCTAAATGTACCCATCTGAATGTGTTGGAACTGTCAGTTTGGTCGCATCAAGAGCAGGACACCAAAAATGCAAAAGTTGCTTTGTACAACTTGACAACATTGACACTTTTTTGCAATAGGACTCAAAGACTCAAACTGACCCCAAATGACTCAAAGTGACTTAAAAACAAATGAAATGGTCTTAGAAGACCTTATTACATACAATTGACTCGATCAAAACAAAATTTCATTTTTTTACCCCTCTTGGAGGCATGACAACCTTGGTGCCCCTACACCATTAGTGCAACTGAAGGACTATGGTGGTGGCATGAAACTAGTGTGAGTTGACATTCATTTGCATCTAGTTTGGCATCTTGAAACAATTCTAGAGTAGAGTAAGACTCATTTTCCTAAAAATAGTTTAAGAAACCCTTATCTAGGGTTTTGGTAAGAATCATGCATTTTTTGTCCATTCCACTGATTTGATTCACTTTTGATCAGTGGAATGGGTTGTAGTAGGTCTGTTCTAGTATGCTATGATGATTTTTTGGTAGGAAATCTGAGGAGAAGAAGTTTTCTTTGAGGAAACCTAACAAAACCATGTGTTAGGTGATGTTTAGAGACATAGAGAAGGAACCATAGAGGAATTTTTTGTAACAACAGATTGTAGGAGGACAAAACCCACAAAATTCATAGTTTTGGAATGAATACTAAGTGCTCAAGTCATTAGTTGAGTTCTGTGTGTGAATTTAAGGGGGCCTCTTTGTATTTTAGTCCTAATTGGGGCTCTAGGTTATTGAGAGGAGTTATAGGTTAGGGTATATCATCCAAAACAACCTATACCCAATTTTGGATATGTGATAGGGAGTCCAAATGGGTATCTACTAATTATCTAAGTTCTATGTTTGAAGATCCGTATCAAAAGTTATTAGGAATGTTCTACTTTATTAGGGCTACAAGTCATTTCTTGGGTTTGTGAAGGAAGTGTTAATCCTAAGTTTGGTTTGCCTTTAGCAATGATTGGAATGGGTCCCATAGAATTTGAAATCACCTTTTACATGAAGAATTTAGAGTTTGTAATTGTTGTTCCCACTTTTGTATAATGATCATGAAATCCGGGTTTTAGAGCATAAGGAAACCTTGTCTAGTTTACCATCCTCCAACTATCCCATTGCCTCTACATCACAATTAGAGACACCTATTATCTAGTTAGAAACCAAGACACCTATATTTTATACATTACCTAGATTTTATACATTATTCTCAGGATCAACTTCATCCATCACTTAGGTCTAACCCCATGAAGCATAACATGATGATGTAAAAGTGAAGCAGGAAATAAAAAAAGACAAACCTTACAAATTAATGTGCATACTTAAAACTCAATGTAACATGACTTTACAAAATCAATGTGAATACTTATAAATTAGTTCAACGAACCATCCAGGTATGCTCTACTCTTTATTGTGTCAAGTATTGCTTCATGGTCAGACTCATGCACCTTCCGCAAGATTTTGTTCAAAGGTCTACCCTGATACTATATCAAATGAACATTGGATGCCACAATAAGGTTCGAGTAATGAAGAATCTTCTAATGTCTGTCAAAGTCCTGATATAGCCAAACATTAACACTCTTATGTGGGTACCTTCTAAGCCATGTTCCAGTAATAACCACTAAGCCTATAGGGTATTCGATGTTTTCTCCATCTGTAACTGGGGCCTCCAATTTCTTTTTGGCCTCAACACAATGACATAAATAATAATCTATTCCCTCTTCATTATCTTCATCTGCAATAACTACATATACGTGCCCTACATTGATATGTGTAGCAAATTAGATGAAATTAGTCAACATCACAAAAACACTACAAAGTAAGTTGACATTAGGAATTTCAAAAACTATGCAAATAGATATATTACCTGGTTGAACTAGATCTGATATGTGGTCAAAGTCAACTGATGATTCCATCTGTGTTAGTTCTAGTGCCATTGGGGGTCGATACATGTCAAGTGGGCTAAGATAACTTAACTACAATTCATCAACCCACTCCTTTGACTCGCAATCATCCTAGGCTTGAATTGTACAGGAAGAACAAAAGCATGACATCTTTCGTGTATGGATACTCCATGAACCTGTAATTGAGCTTCTGAAAGAGTACATCTCATTTCATCCTATCAGTGTAGAATAGTCCTCATATGGTGCAATGTTATTATCATCTATCAACCAAAAAAATCTATGAACTGAAGACTTACCTTCATTACTTGGACCCATGGAAGCATTACACCACTCGATAATCAATTTTGCATCTATCAACTTTGCATTGTCTTTATACTTTAACTCTTCTCATGCTATGGCTCTTTTGATACATTCTTCTACACCATCATGCTCCCCCTTTCCATGCTTAGCCTCACAAAAGTTCCACATATGTTGAATACTTGTAAAATTATGCCTCCTACTTAGCCAATAGAAATTTTGCAAGTTCTTAATTGTGACGCATAGTTATCTGACCATATGATATGCTGACTGAATGATATGCTCCTTCTAGCCAAATCATTGTAGAACACCTGAAAGCAACCTTGCACGAACTCTGTAGAATGTGTGCAATCATCACTAATATAGAAATTATACTCCCTTATGATCTTTCTGTCATCCTCTATACTATCATTCAAATGAATGAATGCGATGTGCACAAATATAGAAACCTATGTGGAGTTGTAATATTATGATTGCAGCTCACACTGTGGCTGTAGACTATAGTTCTCTGCAAAGTTGACAACTGAAACAATGATACCAACTGGAAATATGTCCTTGCATAACTTGAATTGCAAGTCCAACCATCGAGCTCTATGGGCATGTCTTGCATACTCATACACTATGCTATCACGAAATATAGGCATAAACTGATACACTGGAATCTTTTCAATAACTAATTCACACCTCTTTGCTTCTTTACCATCTTTTGTATTGTATGCCACTGTTTTATACTTGCCAAACTCTACTAGTTCATTTCCAACCACATGTGTTCTTTCCATATGTTCACATATTGGAAAATGTTGCAAGCCGCCACAACGATGACATGTGCCATCCAAGTATAATTTCTTGTAGAATATTTGACCTTCCTCTCTTTCACATAAAATTCTTGATATGAAGTCTCTTGAAGATGTTGGTGGGGCACGTATGGCACAACCCTACAAAACATTGTTAGTATGCATATCTAAACATATAGACCTATAAACATCAAAATGGTTAAAAAATTCAATATTAATCTACAACAACAAGTAGTGCGTGTGTGATTTATCTTGACATAGAAAAGTTTTAGCATTTCAAAATATCTTTGAAAATTTTTAGTTTGAGGATACTTCTCTAGAAATTTACCATAAAATTGTGTTTGAGTCTCATCAAAAAAATGCTTTGGATGTGGCTCATGGTTCTGACTATCAATTCTCCTTCTTACCACATCCCTTTGATTTGGAGATACCCTTGTGTAATTCTTCCAAAAGTCTTCAATTAGTGATCTCAATACTTCAACAATTGGTTTATCTTTTCAAGGTAGTCTCCCCAAGAATGCCCATAATTCATTGGCATTAGTGTCATCATTTCTTTGGCATCTTCCAATGGCTCTTGATAAAGTTTTCCTATTAATTCTCAATTCTTGACTCATCTTTCTAATGAGATGAGCTTTCCTCATTTGACTACTCACTATAGTCGATGTAATCATAGGCCATGTTGCATTACTATCTTTTGTGCGTGAGGTGTTACCCACACTCTCATATGCACTCATTAGATTCTTGACAATAGATTTCTCACTTGAATCCTTTGATGTTCTCAACCCAAGAATCTTCATGATAGACCTATACTTTATACTTCGCATCATTTCAAGGAATAGTTGACATCTTGCAATCTCATTTAACTTTTCAAAGAACAATCTCCAAATCTTATGATCATATATTCTACAAGTACATTTTAGAACCTTACCTTCCATTGGCTGCAAAATATTCTCATCAATATCAATCAAATACTTTGGCTTTCTATGCAAAATTCTAGGTGGTGTTAAGTTAGATAAATTCATCTCAACATTAGGAATTTCATCAATATTTAAATGAGATGGGCTATATGGCATACCTTCAATAAAAGATGGAATAGGTGACATACCTTGAGGTTGAGGTGGGAACAATGGTGTACCTCCTTCATCACATGTGACTGATGATGTACTCTCAACTTGAGATGTGGTAGATGGTGTCCCTACATGTTGACTTGCGGTAGAGGACGTGTCTCCAACTATGGTATTCAAATCTCTCGTAGCACAAAGTTTTTTCATTCGTTCTCTTTGTGCTGCCAATACCATACCTCTTTGTGATGGTTGTGGTTCCTCTTCAATTGGCATGTATTGATTTATCATGTCCAATTTCATCTTCTCATGAAGTTCCCTCATAGCCACTACTTTCTTTGCATTCTTAACTTCTATCTCTTTTTGTGTTGGTTTAATTCTTGATCATTTCCTTGGCATGATGGAGAATTTGTCTGTAGCATGATAAAGAGACCAATATTAGTTCCTAAGAAATGAATCCATACAAATAACTAAAATATATGTCATTCAACCCTTCATAGTAAATGTACATACAATCATCATGTAAAAGAGTAAATTTCACTCAACCAAAATAGGTACAAAGTGTAGACACTCAAAATTGTCCCAAATTTGTCCATGTCTTGAAACACCTAGCCAAAAACATCATTAAGACATCATGTAGCATTTTGTCCTAAAACCCACTCTTAATCCCATTTATCCATTAGCTAATTAATTAAATAAATTTTATTTATTTAATTAAAATCCCCATCTTAATCCCATCCTTATCCCACTTAGCCAATTAATTAAATAAATTTTATTTATTTAATTAATTTCCACATCATATCCTAATCCCACTATCCAATTAATTAAATAAATTTTATTTATTTAATTAATATCCAACTCATATCCCAACTAATTCAAATATTTTATTTGAATTAAGTTCTCACATTTCATTATAAACCAACTTTCTAATTAATTAAATAAATTTTATTTATTTAATTAATTTATCTTATCATTTAGCTGACATGTGTGCCTCTTTCATTTAAAAAGATAAGTGGTACTACCCCCTTTTATTTAATATCTTTCATATGTAGTACTATTTTATGTACACAAGCACACATGAGCCCTATTCTCCCTCCACTTGTGACATGACTACAATTCCCTTGAAGAGTGGGATAGCCAAATCAATCCTAGCCATCCACATCAATAAATTAGCTTTTTAATCTCAACCATCCATTTGAACCAAGCCTTTCCTATAAATCAAACCCCTCACAAGCCATTAGCATGTGTTGATCCTCAAGTATCCACATGCTGTCAAAATATCATTAGAGCCTTTGCATCCTTCATCTATCATTCATTCTATCATCTTCATCTTAATGTTATGCTGCAGAAGTGAGCACCCAACATTCCTCCAACAATAATCCTTCAAAATCGTGCATGTTCATGCGAGGTGGAGAAGAGCAATGGAGATAAATCGAGCATAGCGTGGAGATCAGTTTGCATTTACATTTGTTATTTTAATTTTTATGTTGTCTTGTGCTTCATTGTGCATTGCTAGGGTTTTTATCATTGTTTTTTATTCATTTGCCCTGATTTACAATTTTACCCTAACTACACAAAGGATACAAAGCAAATTATTGCAGCCATAAAAAAAGTACATGGGACTTCATGCTTGAAAAGGTTGAGGCAGACCCAATTTGACATGTTTGTTGTTACTAGGGCTACTAGGATTTGGAATTGAGGTGTTTTGTTGGTACTAGGGATACTAGGATTTGGGTGGCTTGTGAAGGAATAGACAACAATTGTTGTGTCATTTGCATGTACAAATCATCATGAATAGGTGCATAAGGAATGTCCTAGCCCAAGATATGTGCATACAAATCATCATGTCATGTGCATACTTGTAAGATCTTGGCACCTATTCATTTGTATTTTAACTTTTTAATATGACAAGATAATAGTGGGATTGTATTTTTATTATGTTGTAAGGATTTATTCTTGTATAGTTTGGCATCATGGTATGTTAAGGTCTATTTATTACACATAATTATTAAAGAGCCCAAGTGTAGAAAATATACATGGCATCATGTGAGATTGTAGGCTACTTTCTTGATTGGGAATGTGAAGAGTTTTAATCATGTATGATAAATCATGATAAAGTAATTCAAATAGAATTAAAGAAAATGTAAAGAACATGCATGTAAAGACTTGACATACCTAAAAAATAAAGATTCGAATAGAGAGAGTACCCACTTATGTAGTGTTTTTTCTTCTTGCATCAAACTCCTCAACAATTTGAGTTTTTCACCAATTTCTTCCTTTTCAATGTTAAATTGAATAACACTCAAATATAATTACTAAAAACTATACTATTAACCAATCTATAACTTTAAATTCCTAAAATTGAATCACAATTAACATTGCAACACTACAAAAATTGAAACTTGAATAGATATATATCAAAATTGGTGTGAAAATTATGTTATTTACTCCTCAAGTTGGCAAAGCAGAAAAGGTGTTGGAAAAATCATGTAAAGGTGGTAGAATCTGTAAACTGTGCATGTGAACTTCCCAATAGTAGGAAAGCACTTCTTTTTTATTAGAGCACGTGCATAATCAACATGAAAATAGAGCATGTGGGCCTAGATCATGTGGGTCAACACTTTTTTACCATTTCTATAGAAAGACAAAATGTGAGCATGTTATAACACTCATGTTTTGTCCTTCTATAGATTGATCCATAAATATTTGTGTGTATCTCACCTTTACATTATCTCACCTCTAGTTCCATCAGCTCATGTTCTATATCTCACTTATCTCTCCCCCTCACCTCTCTACCTCTCCTCTCTCTATGTATCTCAATCACTCCTTGTCTACCTCAACCCTAAACCTTATCCCTAAACCCTAATCCCTCAACGCTTAACACTAATCCCTCATCCCTAAACCCTAAACACTATCCCTATTCCTAAACCCTCAATGGGCTCCATACTATACCTTAAACCCTAATCCCTTATCCCTAAACCCTCCAACCCTATCCCTAATCCTTATACCCTTGACACTTTACTTTAACCCTAATCCCTCGACCCTCAACCCTATCCTGAAACCCTCAACCCTCGAACCTCAATGTACTCAACCCTCAATATCAAACCATAATTCCTCAACCCTTAACTCTGATCCCTTGACCCTCAACCCTATCCCTAAACCCTAAACCCTAAAGACTCAACCCTCAACCCTCAATGTCAAATCCTAATCCCTCAACCCTTAACTCTAATCCCTCAACCCTAATCCCTCATCCCTAAACCCTAAACACTATCCCTATTCCTAAACCCTCAATGGGCTCAATACTATACCTTAAACCCTATTCCCTTATCCCTAAACCCTCCAACCCTATCCCTAATCCTTATACCCTCAACACTCTACTTTAACCCTAATCCTTCAACCTTCAACCCTATCCCAAAACCCTCAACCCTCGAACCTCAATCTACTCAACCCTCAATGTCAAACCCTAATCCCTCAACCTTATCCCTAAACCCTAAACCCTAAAGCCTCAACCCTCAACCCTCAATGTCAAATCCTAATCCCTCAACCCTTAACTCTAATCCCTCAACCCTAAACCCTATCCCTAAACCCTAAACACTATCCCTATTCCTAAACCCTCAACGGGCTTGAAACTATACTGATGCAGAGGCACAACCGAAAACGTACTCTAATGGTGGAATTTGATATTGCTTATCTCATCAACAAGACTTACCACAATGTCTCTTTGATACATGTTATCAGTTTAACAATTGCTATTGGCACACAAGGAGATCGTCACGCCAAAGTCCCCCTCATGCCGATGGATATCCTTTGCCTTATTGCCTATCGACAAGACAGTCTATCGGGCTCACCGAACTACATTGCTCCGATGACTATTGTCACAGTGATGCATATAACCTTCAACCTATCGAGCCGGTTCCTATTACCTCCAATACCGATCGCCAGATGTATCTTTCGACAATGTATAAGTGCAATGTATATTTTCAATATACAAGCGCTAGATACAAACAAATATGCAATCCTCCCTTTGACTGGTGCTGACCCTGTTGTATAAAACCCTTTGTAGCTGTGGAAGTATATTTGGAAATACAATCAAATATACAACCACAAAATATACATCTACGAAATATAGCTAGGAATATTCCCTTTGATGACAGTTGACCATTGACTTCACTTGTATCTATTCCATGTACATTTGGTATATGCAAACTCCAAAATATGAATGCAGGATACACGTAGACTGTCTTGAACATGCAATTGCAGTATACACACAAAATGTATACAAAAGGCATATACTCAAGATTTGTATAAACTGATGCTTTACCAAATCTTCAACATACAAACTCGATGTGCAAATGACAGATACACACGAAATGATCCTCGGATGTAAAAGTGATATACACATCAAATATCTTTAACAAACAAAAGCGATATACACAAGAAATGTATATCTGAACTGCTTTTCCCTTGTGCCTTTGAAACATACATTTTTAACAAGTTTCAATATCTGATCCTGTTAACGATATACACATAGATACAAATGCAATATACACACAGACTGTATGTCACATACAAACACTGTATATCTGTCAAATGTACATTTTGACAAAACCCTCAAAACTTCACAAATTTTGTACAGAAAAATTTGAGATCGACCTGATCCGCTTCCTTAGCAATTTCAACATAGATTTCTTCCTTTTAAACCTAGCACATGAGGATACTAGGTTTGCTCATTGCATGCAATATTTCAATCCCAAAAACATGAAATGTAAAAAATGGAAAAACAAAAAACTGCAAACTAAACTACTGTACATGTCCTTTCCACCGATCTAGAGAATCAATCAGTGGAAAGGATGAATGATTCCATCCCAACTACAAAATAAGAAATATGATCACATAGATGGATCAAAAATTAGACAAATGAAACAACAGGATCTTCTTTATTCCAATATAAGAAATGCATACAAATATCTGGCTTCATAGTCCCACTGTACCACAATGCTCAGTTTGATCTCCAAACACAATGTCCCCTATTTTTCATATGCAACGCTGAACTATATATCCACAAAATAGATCTAGGGAAAATATATCTACTCTTCATGAGTAGTACAAAAATGATTCCCAGTGGTTAGGAGCTTCTAAGCGGCTGGGAGGACAGCTAGCATAACAAACTACAACAGACTACACATAACCCTAGATTGGCTTAAAACCTAAGAATTGGTCACATAGACCTTATTACATCACAAAGTAAAACATACTATAATTAGACCTAATTTGTATTTCGAAGGGGTGCTCCTGCACCATATACCTTAAACCCTAATCTCTTATCCCTAAACCCTTCAACCCTATCCCTAATCCTTATACCCTCGACACTCTACTTTAACCCTAATCCCTTGACCCTCAACCCTATCCCTAAACCCTAAACCCTAAAGCCTCAACCCTCAACCCTCAATGTTAAATCCTAATCCCTCAACCCTAAACCCTATCCCTAAACCCTGAACACTATACCTTAAACCCTAATCCCTCAACCCTCAACCCTAAACCTTATCCCTATACCCTAATCCCTCAACCCTCAACCCTAATCCATCATCCCTGAACTCTAATCCCTCATCCCTAAACCCTCAATGGGCTTGATACTATAACTTAAACCCTAATCCCTTATCCCTAAACCCTCCAACCCTATCCCTAATCCTTATACCCTCAACACTCTACTTTAACCCTAATCCCTTGACCCTCAACCCTATCTCGAAACCCTCAACCCTCAACATCAAACCCTAATCCCTTAACCCTTAATTTTTATCCCTCGACCCTCAACCCTATCCCTAAACCCTAAACACTATCCATATTCCTAAACCCTCAATGGGCTCGATACTATACCTTAAACCCTAATCCCTTATCCCTAAACCCTCTAACCCTATCCCTAATCCTTATACCCTCGACACTCTACTTTAACCCTAATCCCTCGACCCTCAACCCTATCCCTAAACCCTCGACCCTCAAACCTCAACCCTTAATGTCAAACCCTAATCCCTCAACCCTTAACTCTAATCCCTCAACCCTCGACCCTATCCCTAAACCCTAAACCCTAAAGCCTCAACCCTCAACTCTCAACGTCAAATCCTAATCCCTTAACCCTAAACCCTATGCCTAAACCCTCAACACTATACCTTAAACCCTAATCCCTCAACCCTCAACCCTAAATCTTATCCCTAAACCCTAATCCCTTAACCCTCAACCCTAATCCATCATCCCTCAACTCTAATCCCTCATCCCTAAACCCTAAACCCTCAACGGGCTTGATACTATACCTTAAACCCTAATCCCTTATCCCTAAACCCTCCAACCCTATCCATGATCCTTATACCCTCAACACTCTACTTTAACCCTAATCCCTCGACCCTCAACCCTATCCTGAAACCCTCAACCCTCAAACCTCAATGTACTCAACCCTTAATATCAAACCCTAATCCCTCAACCTTTAACCCCTAAAACTTGAACCCTAGAACCTATCCCTACATGCTTGACACTCGACACTATATCTTAAACCTAAATCCCTTAACCCTCATCCCTAAAGCCTCAACCCTAAATCCTTAAACCTTCAACCCTAAACCCTATCCCTAATCCCTCTACCCTTGACACTCTTCTTTAACCCTAATCCCTTGACCATCAACCCTATCCCTAAACCCCCAACCCTCAACCCTCAACCCTCAACTCTCAACATTAATCTCTAATTCATCAACCCTAAACCCTAATCCCTCAAACCTAAACCCTATCCCTAAACCATCAACCCTCAACACTATACCTTAAATGCTAATCCCTATCCCTCAACCCTTAACCCTATCCCTACACCCTCAACACTTGACACTATATCTTAATCCTTAAACCCTCAACCCTAAAGCCTCAATCCTCAATCCTTCAACCTTCAACCCTAAACCCTATCCATAATCGCTCTACCCTTGACACTCTAACCCTAACCTCAACATGAAATGTTAATCTGTCAACCCTAAATCCTATCCCTAAACCATCAACAATTAAAACTATACCTTAAACCCTAATCCATCAACCCTGAAACCTAAGCCCTCAACCCTCAACCCTAATCCCTCAACCCTCAACCCTAATCCCTCATCCCTAAACCCTAAATGTTATCCCTATTCCTAAACTCTCAACCCTCGACACCACACCTTAAACCCTAATCCCTTATCCCTAAACCCTAAACCCTATCCCTCAAACCTTAACCCTTAAAAATTAAACCATAAAATCTATCCATAAACCCTTGACACTCAACACTATATTTTAAACCCCAATCCCTTAACCCTCAACCCTAAAGCCTCAACCCTCAATCATTAAACCTTCAACCCTAAACCCTATCCCTAATCCCTCTACCCTAAACACTCTACTTAAACCTTAATCCCTTGACCATCAACCCTATCCCTAAACTGTCAACCCTGAACCCTCAACTCTTAAAATTAAACCCTAATCCGTCAACCCTAAACCCTAATCCCTCAACCCTAAACCCTAAACCCAACAAAACTGCTTTGCCTTATGTTAGGTTGTTAAACCCATCATTTTTTACACTCTTATCTTAAAGATATCTGAGTTGGAAGAATATGTCAGAAAAATGGCTATGAACTTTTTTAATGTTAGTAATGTTATATGGAATGTTTTTCTGGCCCATCTAGGGTTCATTATGCCAATAGGTGTACACACTATGAGAAAAACTTTACATATGGTACATCCACAGTGAGTAATTAACAATTGAAATCAGAAGGATGATCATTATGAGAAAAGCTTTGCATTGGGGTACATCTATATTTCTTGCTGTCCACGCCGCACTTAGGGGAGGTATATTGTTATGAAATAGGTAAATAATCTCCTATTGTTTACTGGCTCTATCCACAAGAACTACTACACTTTTCTCTTGGTAATTGTAGAGGACATTCACCTATTTTTGGTAACTCCTACATTCCCAAACCATTCCAAAAATTATTAATTATTAACCTAATAAATAGCTTATTGCATTGATTTAATACTCTACTATATTAAAGCTTAGCCTTTTCACAAATGCAAATGTTCATATTATAGAAGACTGCATTATATTAGACTATTAGAGATCCCTCAGAAAAATGTAATGACAAAACTGCTTTGGCTTATGTTAGCTTACAATTAACCCATTCTTTTTGACACTCTTCTGTTAATAAAGTAAGAGTAATAAGAATAGAAGGTAGAGAATTTGATCTTACTAGTATGCATGGTCGGTTTACATTCTGTGACTTCATTTTCATTGAATAAAAAGGTAAATATCTGATTTGAAAGGTGGGGTAGAGTTCACTGTCATGTGCTTTTATAGATGATAGGGTCCATAATGTCCAGGTTTCTTCAAAGAAAGGCTTGTAACATAATTAGGTTTTTGTTATACCAATCCTCTAGGTAAAGCTACAATTCAAATGCCTTCTTTGAAAGTTGAAACAAATTAAATTAGACTTACAATTTTAATTTTCTTCCATTGCTTCTACATCATTGTTTTCTTCATCAGAAACCAATTCAAGATCAGCAACTTGCTGCCCATTGGTTGACTTGAATTGGATCCTCTGTTAGAAGAAGGGAATTTTTTATCTGTATCAATGTTAGTATTCATAAGCTGAAGATAATTGATATTTTTCACACACCCTATTCTTTGAAATATCTTAACCTTAAAATATGACTTGGATATGTACTTGAACATAATGAAATCTCCAATCTCTAGCCCATGATGATTCACAAAATTTTCCCAACCCTGCTTAAATTCTAGTTTATTTATGGTACCCCTTAATTGTACATCCCACTCATGCCCACCTAGGCCTTGAAGAAGGAGGCACACCCATTAAACCAACTCATTCGACAACTTGCTACCCTTTAGTTGACTTGAACTACATACTCTATTAGAAGAAGGGCATCTTTTATCTGTATCAATGTTGGTATTCATAAGTCGAAGAGCATTGATGTTTTTCACACACCCTGTTCTTTGAAATATCTTAACTTTCAATTATGACTTGGATATGTACTTGAACACAACAAAATCTCTAATCTCCAGCCCATGATGATTCACAAAATTTTTCCAATCCTTCCTAAATTCTAGTTTATTTATGGTACCCCTTAATTGTACATCCCTAAACCCTAAACTCTAATCCCTTAACCCTAAACCCTAATCCCTAGTCCCTAAACCCTAAACCCTAATCCCTAATTATAATTTATGGTACCCTAAATCATGAACCCTAAACCCTTATCCCTTATCCCTAAACCATAAACCCTATCCCTAAATCCTCAACCCTAAACACTTAAACCTTAAATCCTAAACCCTATCCCTAAACCCTCAACCCTCAAAACTATACCTTAAACCCTAATCCCTCAACCCTAAACCCTATCTCTAATCCCTCTACCCTCAACACTCGACCCTAACCCTAATCCCTCAACCCTCAACCCTAAACACTATCCCTAAAGCCTCAACCCTAAACCCTAATCCCTTAAGGTCCTAAACTCTAATCCCTTATCCCTAAACTCTAAATCCTATCCCTAAACCCTCAACCCTCAACCTTACACCTTAATCACTCAATCCTTATCCACCCCTCTCCTCCCCTATCTAGCTCACACCCATCTCTACCCTCCTCTACCCTCGACACTATACATACATACATATAGGCATACATATATACATACATACATACATACATACATACATACATGATTAATAACCTTGAACATAAAAAAATTCAAGGGGGACATAATGCGAGCACGTTATAACGTGCTCGAATTATTGCAAACATGACAAACAGTCCACAAACTTCTGTGGAAAAGGAAAAATGCAAAGTTGAACATAATGTGAGTACATTATAACGTGCTCGCGTTATGTTTTTCTTTGGGAATTCCAAGCCTTGGGCTTGGGATTTGCTTTGGATTTCCAACCCAAAGGCTTGGAGTGTCTTCCCAATGTCCAGAGATGTGTTTTTCCATAGGATTTCAGATAATTTCATTTGTGCTAATCCTCACATTTGCAAGTGTTTCAAGGTCAAACAAATCAAACACTTTGGTAATGTTAGGCTTTCTCTTAGCTATTTGACGATGTAATTTTTTTCACATTTTGACAATGTTAAGCCTTTCATCTTTAAATTCTTTTGTTTGTGTCTATTTTTGGGCAAAAACCACTGTTTGGTCTTTTTTTCATTGTAAATTAACTATTCATTGAAAATTTAAAAAAAAAAATTAGAAACTAGACTCCCTTCTACACATATTAAAAAAAGAAAAAAATGATTTTCAATTATTTTTCAAAATTTATAGGGGTAGCACGGCCAAAATTCTATTTTTGAGGATGTGTCCACTTTGAAAATTAGTAAAAAATCAAATATTCATCAAAAAATTATTTGAAAAATCATCCATAAACTACATGTTATTAGCTAATTTCTCACCAAATCGATTTTAAAAATACCAAAAAAAAGTTGACCTTTTGCGGGAGCCACAAAACATGCTATGTATAATGAAAAATTTGGATTTGTAAATGGAAATGATCAAACAATGAAATGCATAACCTAAACCCAAATCATTCAATACCTCAAAGATGCAAAATGCTTGATTGATTGATCAATTTGTTATGTTGATTGCTTGATTCCATAGTACAACATTGATAAGAAGATAAATGATGGATGATTGATGGTTGATAGATGCAAGCTAGATAGATGAAAGATGATGGATGATGGCTTGAGATGAAAATTCGACAGGGTGAAGTTGCATGAAGAAGAATCCCAAATCTCCTCTAATCTTCTCTCTAATCTCCTCCTCTCTAATCTCCTCTAATCTCTTCCCAAATGGCTCAAGAAAGGCTTGCTTTATAGGATCGGCTTGGTTCAAATAGATGGTTGAGATTGAAATGCTACATGTTGATATGGATGGCTAGGATTGATTCGGTTATCCCACTCTTCAAGGGAGTTGTAGTCATTTGACAAGTGTAAGGAGAAGGATAGGGCTCATGTGTGATTGTGTACATAAATACTAAAATTAGGTCCCATTAGTTGTACATGTGAAGGATTTTAAATGAAAGATGTAGTACAACACATGATTAAGGGGAAATGGACAAGTGTCAAGGTGAGATGAAAGGTGAGGTAACTTAATTCAAATGAAATATTTGAATTAGTTGGGATATAGTTGGGAAACTAATTAAATAAATAAGATTTTATCTAATTAATTAGAAATTGGGATTAGGATATGATGTGGAAATTAATTAAATAAATAAAATTTATTTAATTAATTGGCTAATGGATAAATGGGATTAAGAGTGGGATTTAGAAAAAAATGTTACATTATGTCTAAGTGATGTTTTTGACTAGGTGTTGTAAGACATGGACAAATTTGGGTGTCTACATTTTGCCCTTCTTTGAGATGATAAGATTTATGTTGAGTAACATCATTTCAAAGAAGTTAAGGTATGGATAGAAGAAAATGATAGGATGAGGAAAGATAGGATGATGATGCCCCCTCGAGAGGATAGGTGGGTTGGACAAACACGGGTATGCTTTTGAAAAGAAATGGCTTGGCTATGAAAGAAAGATAAGGAAATGGATAGAAGAAATGATGATGTGTTATGCTGCAATGAATGTGAGAAACCATGATGTTTGATATAGCACTAAACGTTATGCACCAAGGTATAAGGACCAGGGTGACGATGTGTCTCGTGCCCCAGCATAATACAACCTTGTCAAGATATAAGATATGAATATTAGCTGGATTGATACCGATATGATTAAAATGCAAGATAAAATGATAACACACACAAGCAAGAAAGCAAGCATGCACAAATGATTCAAAAACAAACAATGTATTTCCCCTGTCAAGCTATAAACCAATGATTAATTGTTAATTGATGATGATGTTGAGAGTGTTGTGGGGAAAGCTATATCCCTAGATCAACACAAAGTTGTTTGCTGAGTTGGTTGGCTGATTGATTTGGCTTACAACAAGGCTAGGATCAAGACCATGGATTGCGTTTGGATAGCTTGGTTTGATTGATTAACTTGATTGGTATAGCTTTAGGATGGGCTTGCATTTGGATCATTGTTTGGAAATGATGGATGAAGATTGATTTGGTTTGATGAATTGATTTGATGGTGGGATGATATGTGGTGGATTGAGCTACTTTTGGTTTGTTACAATGATTGGATTTGTTTTGATGGTTGGCTTGATGTGCTTTGGTTTTGATGTTTGCTATTGCTAGGTTGATTGTTTTGAATGATTATAGTGATGGTGTGATGATTAGAGTGTCCACTTAATCTAAGCATAAGTAAGTGCTCTCGGTGTGCTCAAAGGATGTAAAACAAACAAGGTGTTTCCCTTGTCAAGTCATAAACCAATGATTGATTGTTTGATTGATGATGATAGTGTTGTCATTGCGGGGAAAGATATATCCCTAGATCAACACAAGGATGTGGGAATGCTATATCCCATTGATGATGATTGATGATGATTGATTGGGCTCATGACAAGATTAGGAGCAAAACTTGTTGATTTGATTGGATAATGTTACTTGATTGATTAGCTTGCTTGATATGGATTAGTGTGACATGGATTTAAGATCATTTCTTAGATTGATTTGATTGATATGATTGGAAAAAGTGATTGATTGAAATGGGTGAATGAATGTTATTGATAACAAGAATTAAGGATGATGATGATTTGATTTTGATTGAATGTTGATGAAGTGGATTGTTTTGGATGATATGATTGGTTTTATTGCTTGGATTTTCATTGGATATTTAATTTTTTGGATTTTTTGGAATTTTTTTTTTGGAGATTTTGGGATATTTTTATTTTTTGTGTTTTTTTGGGGATATTTTGATTTTTTTTTTTGGATTTTTTGGGATATTTTGATTTTTTTGGATTTTTTTTGGATTTTTTGGGATATTTTGATTTTTTTGGATTTTTTTGAAACGTTTTGAAAATGCCAATGGATTTACAATTTGGGTAGCCTTTGTGCTTGATACCAATGACAAGGGAAGACCAAGTCTAGGTGCAAGGATGGATGAATGGGATTGGATGGATAAAAGGTTGGGCAACAAGGGATGGAAGGCTCATGATAAATGGGTGGATAAAAAGGATAGGCCATATAAGGGATGGATGCATGTCTCATGATAAATAGATAGGTAGGCTAGAGTGGAAAGATTATGATAAACGGATGGGGGTATGCTATAAGATGGAAAGCTCGTGATAAGGATACGCCATAGTGGATGGATCATAAGGGAGATAAGATGCAATCTTCAAAGGCTATGTTGCATAGGAAGAACTTGCCCCATTCTAGGTGGTAATGCTTAGGATTTTTACATGACAAAGTTCATGACCATAGGATAATGACATGATGGGATTTTACATGGCACTTATGATGATAGGATGACATGATGGATTGGCTTAAATGGGATGGATAAATGGTCAATGGATAGGACTTGGTTTGGAAAGAAGGTATGTCAAGAAATATCCAAACATGTTTCAACATTTTACCCCTATGTCTTCATCAAAATCAAAAGGTGGAAGGATGGATAAAATGGGTTCAATAGAATAGGCATGTTTATGTAATGGCTAAGGATGGTAGGATGGTATGGTAATGGTAGGACATGATAGGATGAAAAATGATATAATGTGATAAATAGTTTGGAAATGGATAGGTTGGATGAGACAATGTGCCCCCAAGTGTAAGTGACATAGAAGATCAACCTACACATGATGCCTATTTGCCAAGTTTTCATCATGGTACTTATCCAAGGTGCTTGTTTACCAGGTTTTCACCATTGGATGAAGGGATTTCTCTTTACTATTTTGATTTTTTTTCTTTTTTTTTTAATTTTTAATTTTTTTATTTTGATGGGATAGCTATTACACATGATGCTTGTTTGCTAGGTTTTCACCATGGTAATGGATAGGAGGGACTCAATTGTCTAGTGCTATGAGAGGTGAAGGTGTCCCATTAGAGATGGATGTCATCTTTGCATGGACCATGTCATTATGCTCATCGATGTTGATAAAGGATTTTGTGGATGAGAGATGGATTAGGTAGATAGTGGATGATGAAATGGATTATGAAAGGTTCATGCAAGGATGGATGGATGGGGATAGTGGATTATGAAGTGGATTATGTCAGACTTAGGATGAAAGGCTTATGCAAAAGCATGGACCACAGGAAGGTGATGGGGAAGATATGTAGGATAATGGATGAAGGATGGGGAGATGGAGTCATGTGGGAACATTTTGGAATGGAAGGGAACCATGACCAATGGTTGCACACACCGTGATAAACATTAAAGCTTTTGATGAGATGGTGGTGTAGGAAGCAATAGAGATGTTTGCTTAGGGGATGGTTGATGAAGTGATTTAGGAACCCACATAGCTTTAGTATTTTTAGTGCATTTGCTTTTCTTGTGGGATTCTTGAAGGGAATGGAAGTTTTGTGTGGAAATAATCTCTTGGATGGATATAGGTGGTTGGGATTCTTGAGATGTGGATGAGGATGCCTCATTTGACTTGCTAGCTATTTTTTTAGGAACCCAAACAATTTTTCTTTTGGGCTTTGCTTTTGGAGGTATGGGCTTGGATAGCTTATTAGATTAACTTTGCTTAGAAGATGTATGATTTAGAGACTTTTCACATTGATGCCCTAAGGCATGAGGGTCCTTAGGAGTTTTAGTTGGATTTTTGGCTTTATAGATAAAGGCATCGAAATGTTTATTTTGGAATCCCATGGGTTTGGTGGAAGCGGGGTTGGTGGAATGAGTGGAAGCTTCATGTTTTAAAAATATGTGTATTTGTTGGTCATGATTAGGGATGTAAGGATACTTATGAATGATATTTATGTTAGGTGTTGGAAGAAACAATGGAAAGGTGGATGGAGGGATATTTGGAGTTGGTAAAAGTGGAGGCAAAGTGGATGGTGGAAGGTGTACAGTCACATGCTTTTGACATTTATAGGATGGTGGAGGTGGAATGGAAACATATGTTTTGGGTAGATGATGGGGGGTGTGATGGAAAGTGGACTTAGTATGGATGGAGGAATTACCAACATCTTTAGATTGTTTACCTTGGGATGTGTATCCAAGGCCATATGAGCATGGAGGGATATTGACATGAATCAACTCCAAAATACCTTGTTCATAAAGGCCTAGACCTTTGCCTTGGTAGTTCATGTTTTGGAGGATACTATGGACAATGGGACTTGGTGTGCTTTGAACACTAGACTTGAGTTCATTATTAGATGGAGAAGGTGAAGTGGATAGAGGTTGTTTTTGTCCTAAGGAAGAACATTCATGGACAAAGGTGGTAAGACCACTAGGACATGATAGTGTATTTGAAGTGGAATCAATGGTAGATGTGGAAGGAGGATCATTAGGATCTTGATTAGCATTGTGTTCACTAAGATCAAAGTTATTTGTTTGATCTTTTATGATTACTTGGGGGACAAGTGTCTCATCATGACAAGTGGATGTTTTCTTATTATGGATAGGGCTAGATGGTGGATGACTTGGAGCAATTTGGGTATCTCACTCATGGATGGATATAAGATTATGGATCGGATCAAGGTGCTCATGGATAGCATCTTCATAGGTATCATCTTGATCATAAATAAGGTAAATGTTATGGATGGGTTGCATGAAAGTGTTTCGATCTTGAGTTGGACTAGTGCTTAATTTTTCCACATCCTTAGGATTAGACCTTTGACATACCTCTTGGGTAGCTTGAATGGAAGTGGATAACTCTTGGATAGGCTCTTGGTCAATAACATGAGAACATGATGACTCTTGACTTGGATTTATGATAGAAGACTCTTGAATAGGCTTGTTGGCTTGTAGGTCACATGATGGGCTTGAAGGGATAAGAATGTTAATTGAGGGATCTTGGATAGGCTCAAGGATAGGTGGACCACATGATAGGATTATAGGATTGGACATGACCTTTGGAAGTTCTTTGGTAGGCTCATGAATGGGTGTTTGACATGGAAGTAGTTTATTCCTAGCTAGTAGCCAATGGATCACATCCTTTGCAAGTGTATGAGTGAATGGGAAATATAAAGGATGAGCAATAATAGAGGATGATGTTGTAGGCTTAGGACCATGATTAGGTTGAGGGATAATTAGATTGGGTGGATTAGGATTTGGATTGGATGAAGGGATAATCTTACCACAATTTATGAGGTTTGTGAACAATCTCTGAAGTTTGACACAATTGGTTGTTGTATGGCTCTTATACCTATGGTATGCACAATAATGGTTTTCATTATACCAAGGGGGTTTAAGGATTGGTTTAAAAGGTTCTAGCAGTGGTAGCTCAATCAAATTTGCTTGAACCAATTCTTGTATGCTTATGTCCAAGGGATCTTGTGCTGGAAGATTGGTAGAACATGAGGATGAAGGTGATGAAGGTTGGTGGACCAATGGACTAGGGATAGGATCATATGGTGGTCTTATGCTAGGGCTAGTAGGCTCATGTGTTGGCGGGTGATTAGATGATGAAGGCCACTCATAGGATGCATTGGCTAGATTGGTATCTCTCTTGTCAAAGGTAATTAAATCTTGTTGTATTAGGATAGCATGTTTTATAACCAAAAGGCCACTTGGAGTTGCATATGCTTCTTGTTGCAAAGGTGGATTTGGGCTCACTTGTGCTTGTTGGGGAGGCCATTGATAGTCTTTGTAGCTAGGTGTAATGGTAGGATATGTAGACAAAAGGTCTTGGGTTTGGTATGAAGTTGAGATGGATGACACATAGGGTTGAGGTGGAATTTGTTGAGGTTGAGATGGTGTTTGGATTTGTTGTTGTGATATGATTTGTTGTTGTTGGAATTGTTGAATTGGTTGATGTTGTTGTAGTTGAATGTGTTGATGTGGATAAGGGATAACATTAGAAGAAATGGAATAAGTTGGTATCGAATTGGATTGATGAGTGGATAGATATGTTGGGATAGGTGCTAGATAGGATGGTCATTGTACTTTGCAAGTGGCCATGAGGTGTTAGATTTCTTCCAAGATGTATTGTATGTGTGAGGATTGGTTTGTTTGACATATTTGAATCAGTTCTTGAATGCTTTGAAAGGTTTGCTTTTCTAAAGGTGATTGGCTTGCATGCATGTGGCGAAGCATATGAAGGAACTTTTGGAGGTCCTCTAAGGTTGACATGATGTCACACAAGTGTTTAAGTCTTAAGTCTTTTTTGCAAGTTCTTGTTTAGGGATTTTGATGATGATGTGGATTGTTTGGATGAAATTGATTAGGATGAAAGTTTAGATTGATTTGTTTATGTGTTTGGTGTTTATAACTTGATTTGGCAATGTTTAAACAAATGATAATGCATATACACACATGAATCACTCACGGAAGACACATAAGCAAGTTTTTGACTTTGAAAATGAAATGAGATGATGGTTAAGAAAGCACTTGAAAATACATCACAAGTCCTAGTCAAGGCAAGGCCACTATCACAAGGAGGTTCTAGTGAAAATCTAGGGGACTGGCACCCCACGAGCATCCAGCAAGCCACTTACAACTTTAACTAACCCTATTAGGAGTTTTAATATACACAAAGGTACACCTCCTTTCAAGTTAGCACTGTATGGTGAGCACTAATATTGGTTAGACTTAGATTTCACCTTATCTTCTAATTTTTATAGCAGACCAGATGAAAGTATCACTTGAGGTCATTCCCTTGGGGGTGAGTACCTCTTTTCCCACCAAGGTAGGCCTCTCTAAGATTTAACAAAAGAAACACAAGTAATTGTTTTTGATCTGCAAGTTCATGTTAAGATGCAAGGAGAGAGCATACACATTTACTTGGTCACACTCGTATAGGGTTCATTAACCTTAGAAATTCAATGTGTGGAAGACAATGTAAGAACTTGTTTGTTTTAAAGCCCAAATCTAAATGTGATGAAAGACAATGGTTTGTTTTAGCTTAATTTTTTATGTGATAGCAAACAAGTTGTTCGTTTTATGCCCAAATCGAAATGTGTTTGCAAATAAGATTGATTGAAATGAAAAGATGAAAGATAGAAATGAATGCACCCAAATTATTTTCACTTTCTAAGCTATTGTATATGATTGATATTGCTATTGCTAAAGCTCCTTATGATCACCTATAACATCAAAAAATGATATTATAATGCAAGCATAAAAAATAAGCTCATCAGGCAAGGAAAATTATAATTTTAGATACATAGCCAAATTAGATTTGATTATTTTGAGACATTTTTGGTTTAAAAAATCAAAGAAAATACCCCTATTAATTTTTAGAGAGATTTCAAAAAATGTAAAGAAATTAGAAAAATTCCCTGTTTTGCGCCCAGAAATACAGATTTATGGAAAAGCTATAGTCGGCAAAGATCTAATTTTTTCACACTATAAATGAGCTCTAAATTAAATATGTAAAACATAGACCCCATTTAAAATTTTGAGATCTTTCCAGAAATGTAATAATTTCTAAAAAATTCACTGATTTACATCCAAAACTGTGATTTTATGAAAAAACATAAAAAATGATAACTCCCACAAAAATGGCGATAAACCTAAAATTTCTCTGTTGTAGTTTCCTTATATCATGAAAAAATGTCTGTAAAAATCTTGTAGAAAAATTCATAGCCGTTTGGAAGATATAAAGAAATCTTTAAAACCTGGGGTTTTGTCCAAAAAATAGCAGATCTGCAACAAAAAGTTAATTAAACCTGCAAACTTGACAATGGGGGTTATATGAATGCAAATTTTTACTACAAAAACCTACAAAAATGATCAAGCAAAGTGAGTCCCACTGGGCGTGCCAAAATGTATAATAAAAAATTTGGATTTGCAAATGGAAATGATCAAACAATGAAATGCATAACCTAAACCCAAATCATTCAATACCTCAAAGATGCAAAATGCTTGATCGATTGATCAATTTGTTGTGTTGATTACTTGATTCCGCAGCACAACATTGATAAGAAGATAAATGATGGATGATTAATGGTTGATAGATGCAAGCTAGATAGACGAAATATGATGGATGATGGCTTGAGATGAAAATTCGACAAGGTGAAGTTGCATGAAGAAGAATCCCCAAATCTCCTACTAATCTCCTCTAATCTCCTCCTCTCTAATATCCTCTAATCTCTTCCCAAATGGCTCAAGAAAGGCTTGCTTTATAGGATCGGCTTGGTTCAAATGGATGGTTGAGATTGAAAGGCTACATGTTTATATGGATGGCTAGGATTGATTTGATTATCCGACTCTTCAAGGGAGTTGTAGTCATTTTATAAGTGTAAGGAGAAGGATAAGGCTCATGTGTGATTGTGTACATAAATACTAAAATTAGGTCCCATTAGTTGTACATGTGAAGGATTTTAAATGAAAGATGTAGTGCAACACATGATTAAGGGGAAATGGACAAGTGTAAAGGTGAGATGAAAGGTGAGGTGACTTAATTCAAATGAAATATTTGAATTAGTTGGGATATAGTTGGGAAACTAATTAAATAAATAAGATTTTATCTAATTAATTGGAAATTGGGATTAGGATATGATGTGGAAATTAATTAAATAAATAAAATTTATTTAATTAATTGGAAAGTGGGATAAAGATTGGATTATGAATGGGAAATTAATTAAATAAATAAAATTTATTTAATTAATTGGCTAAGTGGGATAAGGATGGGATTAAGATGGGATTTTAATTAAATAAATAAAATTTAATTAATTAATTGGCTAATGGATAAATGGGATTAAGAGTGGGATTTAGGACAAAATGTTACATGATGTCTAAGTGATGTTTTTGATTAGGTGTTGCAAGACGTGGACAAATTTGGGTGTCTACACTATGTTATGTTTTTTGAGAGAAACAACACCAATTTCTATGGCTCCCTCTTTTGAACCCCTTAATCTACACCATTTTCAAAAAAATTAGTAGTTTAGAAAGTAGACTTGGAGTACTACGAACATTGTTTTGGTTGCATCTCCAAATTTTGAGTGTAACTATGCTCAATTTCTCATCCAAGGCCAACATTTCCTGATTTCAAAAAAAAAGTGGCCACTTAAGACCCCTTTTTGGTTCCCCATTTTCTTGCACTTACTCGTAGATGAAGTAAGTCTCTAATATAATCTCTAGGGTTGTGAGAGCCCCAAACTAGATCCTCTACCTCTAGCTACTGCTTAAATCCCAAGGGATCATAGTGAACTGAATCCATGATGATCTCCTCCTTGTGGTCCTCTCCATGTGGAAGATGACTCCTATGCCATTCTCTCTAAACCGATGTGTGCTCCTCAACTAACGTCAATGGTATCTCCACTCATGCTCCTCTCACAATGGGTGGTAGTCTCTCCAAAACAACCTGAAGTGCTTTTAATATCCAAGGTCGTATGTCAGAAATTACATCCTGGTTTTAGGATCCTAATTGTGATGCAGAATGCGTGGCTAGAGACTAAGCCTCACTAAAATCACTGATGCGCGAGCGTCCTCTCCTAGTTGTAGGTGGCATTGTACGAGAAGAAGGTGCCTTTATTAAAATCAATTTGTGGAAAAATAAATGTGCCATAATGCCCAGTGTTTAAACTTGGGCTCTGATATGAAATGTGATGCCCACATTTTACATGTGGTCATGAAACATGAAATATAAAAAAAAAATCCAACCTAACTCTAAAACCCCCTCTCATGCAACATGCACACTCGATGACATACACACGTAACATGGTTATATTCACAGCACATGTTAGGCATGCCGTGCAAAGGTGGGAAAGTCAAAAATGATGTGGGATAATGCGACACTCTTTTTGCAATCCCTTCAATGATGATAGTAACTAATGAGGTGAGCATCGCATCATGCATCACTAAGAGGGGTGGTCTCCATTAAGAAACCATCCTTAGGGTTTCCTAGGTGAAAGTGAGAAATTAGTTTCAACCTAAGTTGAAACCCTAACCCAATAATTAATTAACCAAATTAAATTACACTAAATTGTGGAAATAAAATAGACTATAGTTTAGTTAATCTATTTTAACAACAATAATATAACCACATAAATAAATAAATTTAAAGCCTTTTTAAAACATTAAACTGTAATAATTTAAAATGAGAAAGCTTAATTTCAACTACACAACAAAATCATTTAACCATCTCATATAAGTTGACACAACATTTACTATCTCTAATGCCCATCAATAATCAATATCCTAATGCTGGGTCTCCGAAAAGTTTTCCAGCATATTACTTCTTAGAGAATAAATTTCCTAAATTTTTTGGTAGCATAACATTACTAAAAATGAACTAGGTGTAATTAAAATGCAATTAACCAAATTCAAATGATAGAATTTTTCATTAAATTAAATCTTTCAATTAACAGGGTTTAGGGAAGACAAGTAAGGTTTAAAAGTTGATTAATCACCCTAATGATTAGGGCAACATCTCTAGCCCTAATTTAAGTTTATAAATGCATACCAAATTCCCACTGGACACTCACAAGTTTTATTTTGATTGCAGGTTGAAGGAGAATTGAGGAGAAAGAAATCTCTTCCCTCATGGGAAGATTATTTCTCAACGGTCAAAAGTTTTCTAATGTCATTATTTCTAATATTTGATAGTCTCCTAAAGTTTTAGTTTTCAATATTTCAAATTTTCAAAAGTCCATAGTTTCAATATTCCAATAAGGTATTTTATTTAAAAATTCAAAATTAGTTTTCCCTCTAATGCTTCTTTTTGAAAAAAATTAGCTTAATAAAGGAAATAGTATACAAGAATTTGTTTTTATATTTACAATAAATCTTGACCATAGATTCAAATAATTTTCCCTCTTTCTATTTTTTAATTATTATATAGCTCTAAAACAAATAAGAGAGTATTTATTTTTGACCAAAAAGACTAACTTGAATAAAAATTTCATTTGTTTGCAAGGAAGGGATTATATATATATATATATATATATATATATATATATATATATATATATATATATATATATATATATATATATAAAATAAGATAAGGGAGGGCTCTCTATATATGCACATGACTGTGTATATACAAAGAGCTCTGTATATACACATGACTGTGCATATATAGAGAGCTCTATATATACATAATTATGTGCATATATAGAGAGAAAGGTGTATATATATATACCCTAACTGAAGAAAAGTCCATCACTCATAATACAAAGAGTGGAATATAGAAACAAAGAGATTTTAATGAACAGAGTAAAGGCAAAATAGTGCAGAGTATATTATATAAGAATGTTTTTGAAGAGATAACGACATTGGCTAGGGTCGGCTTGTTCGAGTAGCTAGTGGCCTATGATGTCATGGCCAACCTGACCGGGGAGTGGGGATAGGGCTCCCTTACCCCCTTGACCTACCAAAGAAAACACATCATCGCTTCAATAAAACCCTCACAGTCATTTGATTTTTTTTTGCTCTGTCTTTTTTTTTAACTAGAACCCTATCCCGTAGGTCGAATAAAACACTCTTCCTTTGGCATTTATAAAATATAAAATACTAACATGACACTCATTAAATATAATATATGTAGTTGTAAGGAAACAAGAGCATCTCAGAACATATTTCTAGGAACAGTGGTGTCTTCGACAGGTTTAAATTCTTTTCATTCACTTCAAAAACATGCACAACTATGCCACAAAGCAGAAATAGACATAGAACATTTCCAACATTGACCCTTAGAGGAAATACAAGAAACAAGATCTAATTTCAAATAATAGAAACATTAACACAAAAGATAGAACAAGAGACACATATATACATGGGGAAAACCCTTACAGGTAAAAAACTCCACACTCTAAAGCATCAAACCAATGTATTAATCAGAAATAACAAACATGTTATAATACACTTGCAGGCTCAAGGCCTTAACACAGAGATTTACATCTTTCTCCTCTGGAAGAATAACTGACAACATAACCCTACACAAAGTTCTCCCCAGTTCTAATCACAGCACTCGGGTTAGTCCTTCATACTATTATCATGCCACAAATAGCATACAGTATAGGACATCACCGAGAGAGTAATATTCTTCTTCCTCTTGGCCTGAATCCCCTTCACCTGAACTTAGTTCTAACTCCTGTGTTCTAGTCACATCTCACATTACAGAAATAGAACAATCAATTACTATCTCAGACTATTACAACTTCCAAAAGGTTGACAGTTCATTTTTAACCATTTGCAACCGTTCGTATTCATGAGGACTAAATAGTCCCACATGCATTAGTTGACAAACACAGCAGTAGTATATATCCACGAACATGCGGTAAGTCTATCGTCGGTGCTTTTGCCGCCGATGATCCTAGCTAGTCAATCATCAATGAACCATCAGAGTGACCAAGGCCTTTGGTATGACTTCATCCTTCTTCACTGACAAAGTTCCTTCTACCGATGCCAAACTCCATCGAGCAGACCAGGGTCATCAGAGTAAAAATTCCACCACTGAAGGCCAATAGCGTTAGTCCTGCCGATACCAAACCTCCATTGGTAACACACATAATAGTCAGAGTGACATCTTAGAGCTTAGTTGATAGTTTAAGCTAGGCTGAACACCTTTCCATTGGAGAGACACCAACTATCGCAGAGACTACACAAAACTTCGTCGAATACCCTCGTTTCATTGATAGCACATCACAAGAACAAACCACCATCAGGGGGACACAAACGGTTAGAGTAATAAACTAAAGTGAAGCCAATGGGTACACTCTGCCTAATCAGGTTGAACCCTTGAACCAACACTAATCATTGAACCAATTAACCATTGAACCAATGCCGTCAAACCGATGAACCAATGAACCATTGAACCGATCGGTAAGACTCCAAACCATCGGTAGAAAACATTGAAGTAGCACGGATAGAGCCTGTCAGGCCGATAACAAAGGGTAATCAATCAAGAATAAGAGATCACTAAGACAAAGAGTAGCACAAGCTGATGCCTATAATTTGAGTCACAAGTACTCAACATTCTCCCACTTGACAAAGGAATTACAAGAAACCATCATCGCTCCAAGTCACAGAACTAAAGCTGATACTGCCTCCACTCCATTGTGCTCAGAAGCTACATACAAGCTCCTACATAACTAACTTCAAAGATTCCATAACACAGCCATGAAACCATCATCCAGAATTAAGATAGAACATCAGCTAGAACAACAATTAGAAAACTGATTGCACCCATCCAACTGAACAAAACCCACATGACTGAAAATAGCACACACAGCAAGTGCTAACTCATCCAATCACACATACCTCAAAGGTATAGAAGAACATAGCAAACTCATGCCAGCATATATTCACCCAAACTGTAGGTACAACCTCCATGTGTCAACCAGTCGAAGATGACCAAACACAACCAAGAACTCCCACTACATGAGTAATGCTAAATCTGAAAACTAACAAGACATACCAAGTCTACCAATGGCATTACATAGAAAGTGTACTCATCATGTATCATTGCAAGAACATCCACCATGATATGCAAAATCTATAAATCAATAACTTGTACATCTCACCACCAGTCCAAAATTCTCTCAATTTCTTCACACCCAACAATGAAAGAGATAACATAACTTTCATGCTATCACCCAAGAACATAAGTGAAAGCACATGTCCACAAACTAGTGATCACTTCAGCTCTGAACAAAACGTTAAACCAATGTAATGTGAAACACACCATCAAAAAAATAAATGAGACCAAGAGAAACACTGCACATCATAAACCTGTAGAAAATCCTCCTACAAACACCTCTAAGTGCCAACTATGTCAAGTATGATCTCCTTCTTAAAGAACCCCAAAGACAACACCATAACAACACCCAAAGTTGTTCAATCTCATAGAGATCAACCAAGAAATCAACATGGATGTAAGCTTCCCAATCCAAAGAAGATCAAACTAATCCATTTCCCATTTCAAGAAATCAGCCCATAAACCATCTCCTAACTGTTCTCACTAATCAATGAAATCATAAATTCAAATGCACAAGGAGGTAACTATGTTGTCAATCTCTTACTATGAATCCTCTAGAATCATCTAATAGCAACTCAAGATCCATATCTATTAAAGAAAGCATAACACACTTGAGAGTAAATAATGGGCAATAACTCTCAAGTGAAACTTGCTGATTAGACCAAGAGTGGGAATGAGAATGTTCTTCCAAGATATCCAAGTCCCAATGACTTTCTCCAAGAATAATATCCTCTAGATCTTTTGTTGAACTCACATTCAACCAAGGTAAATACTCCTTAAACTTCCTACTGCAAACTCTGATTAAGCACAACATATGCAGTCTCACCTTATTCTCCATGTATCCATGAGTACCTGTGAACAATAACCTCATGCTAAACTCCAACTGCATCACTACACCAGTATGAAGTAATCAAGCAAATAATAAATATACCCAAACATAGAGAAGTTACCAGACCATTGTCAAATCTCCACAAAGCTATAAAGGGAACTTATCAAGACAACATGATCTTATCATCTCCCTTAGGAGATTCCATACTTTAGGTGAACTTAACCAAAGTCTCAAGAGAAACATATCATGCCACAACTCAAATGCTTAAACAAGAGTATATCATGACATGAACCAAACAAATTCTCACCTGTCAAGCACCAATCAACACCTCAACCAAAGACTGAGTGAGTCCTTCATTGCTCCAAGATGTTACCCATCCTCAAGTAGTGCCCTTGCAAATGCGAAAGAACCCTTCTGCAACAACAGGATCTAAGAGCTCCTCCTAGTACCATCTGCAACACTAAAGAAGATCATCCATCACTAAGTGATGAATCTTCAGTCATTGGTAAAGCTCCCACTGAATTGTGGCAACCAAGCTTTCCAAGCAACAAGACTAAACATCTTCTCATATGAAAATCTTCTAGGTCCACATATTAACATAATAAAAAACAAATGGCACCAAGATCTCCAAACCAAGGAAATACAACATCACTATCAAAAGCTTACACTAAACTGTGTATCCAAGCTATACATGACATCATGATAGACATGCTACAGATTACTGACTATTCAAGTACTTTACACTATCCACCCTTTTATCCCAATGCAATTACACCAATGCACAAGTGACCACAGACAAGGCTAGCTAACAAGTCTGCATAAACACTGAACGATCTTGTGAATATAGACAGTCCACATCTGAGTCATCTCACTATAGCTTAATAGGTGGCCAACCCACAAAACTACATAACTTGTAGATCCAATCAATGCATCACACAAACTCACTATTGCACTGAAAACTGCAAAAATGAGATCTCAAGAGGTAAATAACCATGTAGACAACATGACAAAAACACTAGATTACTTACAATTTGATTTGCCAAACCAGTCCACAACCTGAGCACCATAGTCAAGGAATCCATAAAAGCATCACCATAGAAATGCTGAGTAACTTATCATGTACCAACACTCCCACAAGACTGCAACTATCTCATCTAGCAACACCCTAAAAAAATAGGATGTAGAAAATAGCTTAACTGCAGCTTCAACAAAACCACAAGTTTTTTTTGCCCATGTAAAACCTACAAAATCACTGTGTTATACAAAACACCCATGCACATCCATATCCACTTCACATCTAGATGACTCAAAAGTCTGCAACATAAACTCCATAATAGTTAAACCAGAATAATGGATCATCATGAATATGCATAACCATAGATTTTAAGGAAAAAATTATAAAACCCCTCAAATCTAATAAACATGAATTTGAGTCATGTAAGTACAAAATATCCATTTAAGGAAACAATAGTTCAAGAACTTCAGGCCCACTTGTAGACCAATTCCTCAACCACCAACATGCACATGCATCTGAGAGAATCAGGCTATTACAAAAGCTCCCAGATCTTCCAATGATCAACTCCATAGCCTTTATGCAATTGGGGCAATAGAAACAATGCTTTCTAATACTAGGAACAAATATCCAGCATAAGCACACTTCTCCATGGCTGAGAAGCAACACAAACTTCTTCATATCACAAGGAAGCCTCTCACACAGACACCCAATTGAAAGTTATTGCAGAGACACAACCACAAAGCATAATCCACCCCATGCAATAGGATTATACACTGTCAACTAAGAGCCTCAGGCCACATCATGACCAACTCCAGTCTCTTCATCTTCATCATCCTTCAAGCACTGCTGAAACAGGAAAACAAGATCAACTGCTAGAATTCACTCAAAACAAGGATCAAACATCAGACGATTCCTTCAAATTTCCTCAATCCTGTCACACTAAGAAATCATCACAAAAGGAATACCCAAACCTTATACACCAGGAACTCTTACATGTAGACACATGCAACACACAAACGTACATATGTGAGCAACAAAGCAGATCCCAGAACTTGGCTCTGATACCAGTTGTGAGGAAATGAGAGCATCTCATAGCATATTTCTAAGAACAGTGGTGTCTTCAATAGGTTTAAACTCTTTTCATTCACTTCAAAAACATGCACAAATATGCCACAAAGTGGAAACAGACATAGAACATTTCCAACATTGACCCTTAGAGGAAATACAAGCAACAAGATATAATTTCAAACAATAGAAACATTAACACGAATTATAGAACAAGAGACATAGATATACATGGGGAAAACCCTTACAGGTAAAAAACCCCACACTCCAAAGCATCGAACCAATGTATTAATCAACAACAACAAACATGTTACAATACACTTGCAAGCTCAAGGCCTTAACATCGAGATTTACATCTTGCTTCTTTGGAATAATAACTGACAACATAACCCTATACAAAGTTCTCCCTAGTATTAATCACAGCACTCGGGTTAGTCCTTCATATTGTTATCATGCCACAAATAGCATACAGTATAGGACATCACTGAGAGAGATATTCTTCTTCCTCTCAGCCTGAATCCCCTTTACCCGAACTCAGTTCTAACTCCTATGTTCTAGTCACATCTCACATTATAGAAATAGAACAATCGGTTACTATCTCAGACTGTTACAACTTCCAAAAGGTCGACAGTTTGTTTTTAACCATTCACAATTGTTTGTATTCATGAGGACTAAATAGTCCCACATGCATCGGTTAACAAACACAACAGTAGTATATATCCATGAACACGCAGTAAGTCTATCATCGGTGTTTTTTCTGCCGATGACCCCAGCTGGTCAATCATTAATGAACCATCAGAGTGACCAAGGCCTTCGGTGTGACTTCATCCTTCTTCGCCGACAAAGTACCTTCTGTCAATGCCAAACTCCATCGGACAGACCAAGCTCATCGGAGTAAGAATTCCACCACCAAAGGCCGATAGCGTTAGTCCTGCCGATACCAAACCTCCATCAGTAACACACATAACAATTAGAGTCACATCTTAGATCTTAGCCGATAGTTCAAGCTAGGCCGAACACCTTTCCATCAGAGAGACACCAACTATCGAAGAGACTACACAAAACTTCGCCAAAGACCCCCATTTTGTCGATAGCACATCGCAGGAACAAACCACCATTGGGGAGACACAAATGGTCAGAGTAACAAACTAAAGCAAAGCCGATGGCTACACTCTGCCTAATAAAGTTGGACCCTTGAACCAACACTAATCATTGAACCAATGAACCATTGAACTAATGTCGTCGAACTGATGAACCAATGAACCATTGAACCGATCGGTGAGACTCCATACTATCGGTAGAAAACATCGAAGCAGCACCAATAGAGCCTATCAGGTGATAACAAAGGGAAATCAATCAAGAACAAGAGATCGCTGAGACAAAGAGCAGCACAAGCTGATGCCTGTAATATGAGTCACAAGTACTCAACAATAGTACTCAAATCTCTCTATGCTATTTTTTTGAAAACAAAAAAATAGAGAGTATAAAGCACAATAAAATGATATATATATATATATATATACTAACTTTATATAAAGGATTTAATCAATATTTTTAAAAACAAGAATAATTAATTTCTTCCACAATAAAGGTATAGACAAAGTTTAAAACAATGAGTCTAAAATACTTATTTTTCTTCAATACTAACAAGATAGTAAGGTACAATCACTTAAAAAAGGTAAACATCAATGTGCTCTACTAGGGTTTTTGAATTTTCTAGGGTTTTTCTCTTCTTCTTTCCATGTGTTGCTTGGGGATGGAGGGTACTGCAAGTGGCAGTACCTCTATTCCCTTACCCATTTTAGACACTACCAGGCCTGCAAACTGGAAATCAGTTCTAATGGGACAGGTGGAATCTCCTAAGAATGGATAGACAATGGTTTGTCACCATAAAGAGATGACTGAAGGGTCTTCCCTTGTGGTTCCTGACAATCTGGTGGATACGATTGTCGCTTCAATAGATCTTGCCCTGGTCGGCAAGTTTTTCTCCCTTCATCCCAGCATTGAGATGGTCTGCAAATGGGTCTCCAATCGATGGCATGTTAAAGGTAGTGTGGCTTTTGTGGGTATGGCATGAGAACTATTCCTTTTTCACTTTACTAGCAAAGAAGACATGCTAGCTATCTTATCTAGAGGACCATGGCTTTACGATACACATTCACTTTCTTTGGGCTGTTAGAAACCAGGGTTTGACCCTAGTACTAATCTCAATAAAACTACCCTAGTTTGGGTATGTCTACCTAGCTTTCCTTTATAATACTGGGATGAATCTATGTCTCAAGTTTCTAATGCCCAAATTTGTTAAAGCTTGAACAAATTTATGTATCTTTGGGTGATATTTGTGAATTCAGTATGATCTACAGTAAAGCTTGCAATATTTATGTTAGATCCTTAGACCTTTACACAGAATGAGCATCTACGAGCTTGCTACAGTAAATATTTGCATAATATTTGAAATTCACAGACGGTTCAAGGTTACCTTATTCTCTGCATCATCAAACCTGAAGATAATGATGATGAGCGTAGTCTTCCAGATCGGGCCCTCCTTATAGCGACAATTTATGTTGGTCATGATGTTAGTCATACACAAGAATAGAATACAAGTACACATTAACTTTTATTCATCTTGAAAGATACTATGAATTTAGAGAATTCATGATCCCAAGTCTCTGGTGATTAGGTCTTAATCGTCTGACGTTACTCAGAGGTTAATGTGAGTTGCTGTTTCCATTTTGGGGCCTTACGAGAAAGTTCGTCATCATGATATTACTTCTACAAAGATTCTTATAGAGGAGTCATATTATACAGTTATTTGACAGAATGATGCAGAAATACTTCAAACTTTGCATGATATTTTCAATTGTGCATGCTCTGTATTCAAATATGCTAAATATTTGCAATTATCTACGAGATGTATGCATATTTTGTATTATTTGCTTAAGATTATCAATTATTTATAATTGTGATGGTGAAATGCTCTGAAATTGAAAGAAACTGAAAGGAATACTTCAAATTAAAGTTGAACCTTTAGTTATTGATCCACATACACACTTGATACTATCATGAGGAGAAGAAATCAAACCATATGTTCACCAGGATATTCCACAGCTAGATACAGTTGATGCAAACTTCAGAGGATAATGAATGAAAACAATACATGCAACATGATGAGCACTCCAAGGGACACAGTAAATCAAAGCACATATCTAGAATTCAGACACAGATTACTCAAGATTTACGAAGATTTGTAATCGAAATACTCTTCTCTTTCATTAAGTATGCAAAAGACATGTACATATACAATAACTTTGAAATAAGTCCTGAATACTTCAGCAAACAGATTTCAATTAAGTTTCTGAATGTTTACAATAAGGCATTCCATCACCTTTTATAGAACAAGGTGAGGAATCCGCTACAAAAAGATCTACGATCTTGATTTATCAATATAAATCTATGGTCATCACTCTGTTGACTTTGTCAACCTCTACAAAATGGCACAAGTCGCTAGCTGGCAACTATCTGGACTACTTACGCTTATATCCCCTTTATGATGTGTCTTCATCATGCCCTTCTCCTGATTCATGTGGATCATCATCATGTGCATCACTTCCTGAACTTTCGCTATCCTGATGATGATGATGCCGTATATGGGGTTGCATGCTATTCCGGATTTGCTCATATGACTGCACAACTTGATCTATTCCTCCGCCATCTTGAGTCTTTGCTTTGATGATGGCATGCTTATGTGCTTCATATTTATCTCTGCTATTATCTAGCTTGTCTTTTCTGTCCTGAGTGTTTCATTGTATTTCTCCATCTTGACCTTGATCCTCATTATTTTATCTATAAGTTCCTCTGTCAAGTGGACAAGTGGACCATCTGTTTTTGATTGGAAGTTGCTTTGCAAAGCTTTGAGGGCAGATTCTTCATCTTGATTTTCTATTTTTCCTTCTACTTTTCCCTCCAATATTTCTAATATCTCTGCCTCAACAGCTATTAAATCGTGCAACTTCATGCTGATCTCTCTCATCTTATTATTACATCTCCTAAGCACTCCACATTCAAACTGAATGTCCTTATACCAGATGTCCACCAACAATGTGGTATGATTATTCAATACCTGCTTACTGATAAGCAGTTGAGGATTTATCCTCTTTATTTCTCCCAGGAGGGTCAGCACCTTGTCTAGTTTGTAGGACCTTTTCCCGGTTTGCATTTGCAATTTATCCACCTTGGTCCTGGAGTCACTCAGAATACTCCACCTCTTCAAAGAGGCCTTCACTATTTCTACAGCATCATCCAATGTGAATGACATCCATTTCCTTATCACAGAAGCCTCATGTTTCATGAGGTCTAACTTATTTACCTCTTCCTGAGAAATAGCAGTCAATGGGACTGCATGTTCAGTTGTAGTATCATCAGGATTGGTCAGCCTTCTTATGTAGGCATGCAACTGAGCAATGTGCTCTTTATGTTGCTTATTCTTCTCCTTCTCTCTTTTCACCTTTTGAATTAGAGATTCAATAATGTCTTTTCCCTCTTGACCTTCTTGGTCCTCATTGGCAAAACCCAAATCCACTGTGCTGATTTGGAATTCATCTAAAGTAATTTTACCTTTTTCTTTCTCCACTGCAGGTATTGCAATTTGTGTTGTCCTCCTCCCGGTTGCTGGATCTCTCTTAATGGCCGAAGTCATTCTGGCCTTCCTCCTTGGCTTCATTATATCCCCGGAGAACAAGGTGGAGACATCGAATTCTTGGATTTCAAAATCCTCTTCTATATTTACCTCTTTCGCCAACCACGGAGGCACCTGATCATGTTTTTCAGCATCATCATGATGTTCACCCGTATCTCTCGTTTCTGTCAGCAGATGTGGTGGAGATGGTGATTTTCTCATTCCTTCTTCCTGATGCTCGCTTTGTTGTTGATCCTGCGGCACATCCTCCTATTGGGGAACTTCTTTCTCTGGAGGAGCATCCTCTTGGTGTGGGGAATCCTGTGGTGCATCTGTATGTTGATCATGATGATCATGATCCTTCTCTGTCATTACTTCATCTGTTTTCAACTCTTCCCCTTGTTGTTTATCCACTGTACTAGATACTGTTGATTCTGTTGGAGGTGTTGGCGTTTGTTCTGCAGCTATTATTTGTTCCAGGCCAGCACTATCAACTTCTTGTGTTTTGGCAGCATGATCCTCTATTGTTTTCTCCTTTTCATCAGGCTTCGCTTCCTGAACCTCTACTATAGTAGGTTCCGCTGATGTATCATGTGGACTCTGTTGGCCCAATTCAGGAATATGGCCTTCTGTTTCTACCATCTTTATTTCTTCTGATGGATGCCCTTTGTTAGGTGATCCTGCTAGCTGTTCAGGACTTGCATCCTGTTTCTCTGTCAGGTCTACCACTACAGGACTTGTCACCTCTGTAATTAATGTTTCTAGCCCTATTTCCTGAGCTACTTGCTTTGGGCTCTTTTCCTGTTCTTCTTCCACTTGCTTCATTTCCTCAAGTACAGCTTGAACTGGTGGAGGCTTGTGAGGGGTCATGCTTATACCAGCAGCAAGTGTCTCCATCTTCTGTGCAGCCACATCCTGCACAACCTCATCATCAGACAAGTTTATTGTCTCATCTAGTGAGACATGACCTTCTGCTTGTGTCTGGTTAGTTTCTTTCGTTTGTTCTTTTGCAAGTTCCATTTTGAACTTGATGATGGTAGGAAGTGGAATATTATGTTGAAGTTCCTTAGGTACTTCACTACCTACCCCTTGTAATAGTGTAGGGGGTTGTTTTATTTCACCTCTCATAGAGGTTCTTTGTTTCTTAGGTGGGGTGGACACCAGCACCTATGGAGCTTTTCTTTTCCTCCTTATTATCAATGGAGCCTCTTCTTCTTCAGGCTCCTCCTCCATGAGGATATCCTCTGTATCATGTTTCCATGAGGATTGACCCTCTTCTAGGGTCTCAATGATTCCAGCCTCTGCTGTCTTACTCTTCTTAGACTTTTCTTTTTTTGTTCTTGGAGGGGGTACTGATTCTGATCCAGATCTTGATGATGCTGCCTCCTCAGCTACAAACACTGCTCTTTCAATAATAACCCCTTTGGTTTCTTTATCCACCTTCTTGCCCCTTGGGGGTCTTTTGCTCTGTTGTTGTGGTGGAGGGATTCTATCTCCCTTGGTCTTCCTCTTCTCATTCAGGAAGTTGTCATATTCATCCTCAGGAATATCCTGTCCCTTCTTCTTATTGTCCACCGTAATGGCAGCACCTTTCTTCTTCAATCCTTCTACCTGCTCATCAACCCAAGCTTGAGTTAGTTGTATGGTCCTGGCAATGAATGGGTCCAAGGATAAATCTTCCTGTATGGTGAGGTTAGGTGCAGAGATGGTGTCATTATATATCTTCTTTTGCTCATATTCATCTGCAATTATCCTGCCATCATCCTTCTTCAATTGTTGGGGAATGGAGATGCAATCAAAGGTTCTAATTTGGTTCAAAGTTAACCTTTGATACCTCCTTCTTCTGCCTCTGCCTCATCTTCGCAGTCGGCCCAAAAATCCTCTAGGTGCCTCTGATGAATAGGCTTTCCTATTATCTTCTGCATCCTGCCATAAGGATCATATGATCTTGTTATTGGAAAAGGCTGCAGATTCATTTTATTTAGGGTGACCATCACCTTCTTTATATTGTCTGAATCGGGGCACATATAGCAGTCGATGCTGACTGGAAACAAAATTGGTGGCGGCTTCTTGGCATCCTTGTACACTTTTATCATTGTGGAGCTCTGCCTGATGAACTCCATCAGTACTACCGCATCAGTGGGATACCTCAGTAGCATGAGAGGATGTCCCTCAAAACCTTCAACCCTTATGTATGAAAAGGTTGCAAACTATATGTACCAGGCCCCATGCCTGTAAACCATCTCTTGAGCCTCCATGTTGAATCTCTTTGTTCTGTCTTCCTCCATGGTCCTTACCAGATGCATGGAGAATGCATCATTGACCAGTTTGTAATCTTTGAGGTAATTGGTTCTCTGCAGCTAGGGATGATGATCCCAGCTATACACAACATTTGTGCCTGTAAGCTTTCCGTCTGTAACTAAAGCATCAAAAGTGCCTTTGTAAGCACAAGAATAAACAATGTAAGATAACATATAGAATACACAATTTGAACCTCCCAGGTTCATCAGCTGCTCATGCAGAGCATCACTTATTATCTGGCCCCATAGTGGCTTGATATCTGAAAACAGACACATCATGATTATTCCATACATCCAATCTCTAAAACTACCAGCATCAGGCTGGCCTGTTACTCTATTCAGGAGTGCAATCATGTATTGGTATTCTTCATTGAAATCATATTTGAATAGGTGCACAGGAAGTTTGGCTGCTGCAGGATATGTGCTGTTCTCAGCTCGTCATTGATACATGTTCTTCCTTGCTGATTTCTTGTTGGCTTCATACTCCTTTTCTGACTTCTTCAGGTCTACACTTTTGACCTTTCTACCTAGTGGTAATCCAAATGTCTGGGAGAGACCCTTGATGGATAGGTCTACATATACCCTCCCATGCTTCATCACTTGCCTTGTCTCAGGGTTATAATTTCAGGCACATTCTATGACTAGCTCCGGAGACTCCATGGAGTATGGAAAACCGGCAGCGTTCCACATTCTGGATACGAACACTGCATCTAGCACATGACTCTTGTCATTTCCATCATTCAGCCTAGTTGACCAGGCTTCCAAATTGGTGCTTCCCTGATGGGTATCTGTAATTGCGCTGTATTTAAACAAGATGCCCCTCTGAGAAGAGAACATGGGCCTACTGAATTCCTCTGGACACTTAACTAACCGCTTGTCAGCCATGAGTACCTGCAATTAACAAAATCCTATCTCACAATAGGTATACACATGCACGCATATTGCCATTAACTTTATAAATCACCATGCCTACTATATTTTTTCAACATTACTTAGTCATATGGATGCATAAACCAGAACTTACATCATCATACCAAAATAAAAACAACATGATGAAGGTTTCATTTACTTCTGGTTATGCAGATTTCTCTTTTTATACCCGTAGATTGCTAATGACGCTCTTAATTCAACTGATGATCACTTCCTTCCTTCTGTCTATAACTAAAATTGTGCAACAATCGCCTATATGAGGATATGGAAGCTGGTCCTCTGTAAAACAATTTTATCGTAGGGTAAATGTAAAAATGATGGTTGAATTACCTTTTAACCTTGCAATTAGGGTAAATTTAGGGCAACTCTGACAAATTAGATTGTATTCATTGATTTTCCATGTGAAAACGCAGGATCTTGCCAGGTGTTTCATTGGGTTCCGGGGTCGGCGGGAACCACCTACCATGCCTGCGCGCATTAAATGATAATGGCAGCAACGGGAGTGGGGGATATCCATATGACAGGATATCATGAAGGCAGGATGATATTCACAAATATCAGGTCAGGTTTCAATGTCATCCTCCTCCACCAAATTGGAATGGTTATCGCGACAACATCCGGATGACAATAGCACCTTTTGGTTATGTTTAGTACCTCAGGAGGATATTTTGATGTATCGGGTGATGTTTCAAATATGATGATGACAAGACAAACTTGCATGTCTCTCTTTTGGAATATCGGGATGATGTCATCTTGATATTCGTTCTTTGTATCAGAAAGGCATCATGGCGTCATCGTCATATTATGCGAACATGATCATGTTTAGAAAATATCCTGTCGAAATGTGAATGTGATGATGATGTCATCATCATGTTTGTTTCTTTGTTTATCAGATTTGGATGACGTCATTAGGATATTGGCTTAAGGTGATATTTCATGTCAAGAGGATATTAGGGAATATCGGGTTACATTTGGAAATATGACGCTCGTGATATATAAGACTGTTTGACAGGAAGATTTACTACCACTTAAAGTTGACTTCTGGATATTTGGGGCCGCATGACTTATCGGGTGATGTTTCAAAGATGATGATGATGACGAACTTACTTGACTGAGGTTATAAAAATATGATCCTCCTCTTGCGAATATCAGGTTTGACCAAAACTTTGACCATTCATAACTCACACATCCTGATGAATATCAGGGTGATGTAAAAGGCAAACTTACATGAATTTTAATGCTCTTTCAAACTATGAGGTCACATAAATGAAATACGAATTTTGACAAACTGACCTCATAATGGTGATTTACCTCATCCTGACTCTGCATGATGATGCACATGACTTACTTTTACCAAACCGCCAGAAAGCCAACAACACAAGCCAAGCCAAAAAAGTTGGGTCCCTATTTTGCCAAGTCAAAATGGGGCGTGTTGTGTAACCACACAACAACTTGCTACCAAAGAAAACAAACAAATTGCCATGACTCAAGTGATGTGATCACATTCATCTATAGTATTCTAATTCCATTTAAACATAGGCATCATGATCCTCAGAATGATAGAATTTCATCATGGTAACAATGTTAACAAAGGATCAGGTGTGTGCATATGATTAATTATCCTCATCTTGAAAGCAAGTTGAAAACATAAGTAACTGGTGTTAAACTACATATTTGGAGATCATCCCTCATAGCCAACCTGGATAGAGCCTTGCTACCAGCAAGCGTCTATAGCCCCATCAAGGTTATCTATACAATCTCCCTAAGTAGAGCCCCACTACCAGCAGGTGTCTATAACCCTGGTAGAGTTACTTAGATGGCCTAACTTTATTTCTTTTCTGATTTTCTCTTTAAAATTTGTATCTGATATCTTTATGTCAGCTCATTTGTATAAGGTACAGTCACTTGCAGCTTTAGGTTGGAGATTGTATTGGTAGCAAGGGAGTCCCTTTAGATTTTTCATTTAACACCTATACTTGTGTGTTCAACAAACCTAAGGCTGTTATGTGTTTCATTGTGATTGATTCACTTTGACCAAGAAAAGGCACCCTGATGAATGGATATCACAAACCTGATCATGAATACTTCTTAGAATGAATCATAAACTATGTCTAAATGTGATCTCATCACTTGAATCTTAACAATTCAGCTATTTTCTGGGGTGATGAAGTGCATCATCTTGACTTACCAAAACAAAAACTCAACAAACAAACAAAACGAGACAAAAGAACACTATACAAACAACTATACAAATGTACAATATGATACATATGACTATCATGGAGTTACTCAGGCTTGGAAATAATGCTTGAGGAATTGTCCATTGACTGGCAATGGGACATCCTCACCTATCAAGTTCTTAAGCCTATAAGTACTGTCTCCTAGTATCTCAGAAATTTGAAAGGGACCTATCCATAATCTATCAAACTTACCATGGTCACCTTTCTTTTCATGGGCTTTATCCCACATCAGGACTAAATCAGATATTCTAAAAACTTTAACTTTGGCTCTCTTGTCAAACCAGCGTTTGACAACAGCCTGATGTTTTGCAAATTGGTCAATTGCTTGACTCCTTTTTTCTTCTAGGTGCATCAACTGAAGCAACCTGACTTCTTGCTTATTGTCTATGCCTAGGTATTCTTGAGCAAACTATAGAGTAGGAATTTTTAATTTACAGGGAGGATGGGATCCACCCCATATACTAGTCGGAAAGGTGAGTTTCCTAATGCAGTTTTCATTCTAGTCCTGTCAACCCATAAGGCATACTTTAGAAATGAGTTCCATTCCCTGGGGTTCTTCTTTATTAATTTTCTTATGATACTCAACAAATTTTTATTGGTGGATTCTGCTAATCCATTCCCTTGGGGATAGTAGTTGGATGAAAACTTAAGTATAATCCCATGATCAAAAGCCCAACTTGATAACTTGGTGGAAGTGAAAGCAGAACCATTATCACTTACCAACACATATGGAGCTCCATACCTGGTGACAATGTTGTTCTCCAAAAATTTAATGACATCATCTGCAGTACAAGTTTTGCTGCTGACAGCCTCAGTCCATCTGGTACAATAGTCAGTAATTGTTAAGACATACATATGACCTAAAGAGGATGGAGGATTGATTGGTCCTATAAAGTCCATGCCCCATTGCGCAAATGGGCACTCTTCCATCACTGGTTGCAAAGGTTGCACAGCATATTTCTCTCTGCTGGCGGCAACCTGGCAAACATGACAACATTTAACATGATCAGCTGTGTCTTTAAAAATTGTAGGCTAGTAATATCCTGCTCTGAGGATTGCATGTGTTGTGGCCAAGGCTGATCCATGTGCTGTTCCAAACTTGTCATGTAACTCTGACAGGACCTTATTTGCTTCCGGCTTTTCTAAGCATCTCAGGTATATTCCTTCATAATTCTTCTTGAATAAGGTTCCTCCCTTCATCATATACTTTTGGGATCTTATTTTCAAGGCTCTTCTCTGTGAAGCTTGCATTCTTGATGGACATCTACCAGTAATCAGGATGTGCCTGATATCTGCATACCATTCTTTATTATCTTTCTCATTAATAACATACTGCTGACTGGTGATGTTTGGGTCAATTTCAGATATCATTTGACTCAAGGCTTGGCCTCTTACTAGCTTCATTGGTGTAATTTCCATGTCATACTCTTGTAATACAGTAATCCATTTAGCTCTTTTCTCACCAGGCTCACTCTGCATCAGCAGCATCTTCACTGTTGCGTCTGGTACTACAACAATCACTTTGCTTCTCAGTATGTAGTGTCTGAATTTCTTTACTGCTCTGACCAATGCAAGTGCCTGTCTCTCAACATCCACATATCTCAATTCAGCATCCCTGAAAGGACAGCTCATGAAAGCAATTGGTTTTTTCTTCTTTCTCTTCATTTCTTTGAGTTAACACTGCTGCAAAGGTATGTTCTGAAGCAAATGAATAGATGTAGAAATCTTTGGTGTAATCTGGATTGATGAGGACAGGAGCATTTGATATGGATTTCTTTATATCTTCAAATGCAGCTTTGGCCTCTGGTGTCCACTCAATTTGTGCATCTTTTTTCAACATGGCATTTAGTGGTCTAACAATCTCAGCAAAGCCTGTGATGAACTTCCTCACAAAGTTTATCTTACCGAAGTAAGATTTAAGTTCTTTTTTGCTTCCTGGAAGTTGTAACTTCATAATAGACTCCACCCTATCAGGATCAATGATAATCCCATCTTCTACGATCAGGTGACCTAGTAACTTTCCTATTGTCACCCCAAATATGCATTTCTTGGGGTTCAGTGATATTTCGTACTCTTCACACTTCTTTAATACATTTCTAAGATCAGTTACATGATTGTTCCTCTCCTTCGAGAACACTGTTAAGTCATCCATATAGATGACTATACATTTTCCTATTAAGCCTCTGAAAGCTATGTCCATTGCTCGCTGGAATGTAGCTCCAGCATTTATAAGTCCGAATGGCATACGTCTATATGCAAATATCCCCCACTTCGTGGTGAAGGCAGTTTTCAATCTGTCAATTTTATCAACCATCACTTGGTTGTATCTTGAAAAGCCATCTAGAAAGGACATCATTTTGGCTCCATTTACAATCTGCAGAACTTCATCTAATGAGGGTAAAAGATAATTATCTTTTTCTGATGCTCTGTTCAGATTCCTGAAATCTACGCATAACCTGATATCTCCATTTTTCTTTCTAACTGGCACGAGATTAACAACCTAGGTGGAGTGCCTCACAGGAAATATTATCTTGGCATTTAACAATTTCTTGACTTCTTCAAGAATTATCAGTTCAAGCAGAGCATTGACTGGCCTTTGCTTCTGTCTGAAAGGTTTAGCATCTGGCTTGAGAGGTATAGTATGAGTTATGACAGAGGTGTCATATGTCTTTAGCTCATCATAAGTCCATGCAATTACGTGGATATAATCCTTGAGTGCCTGAGTTATTCCTTCTAACTCTTCTGATGTGCAAGCCTTGTCTATCAGCACATTTTTCTTGTCGTCATCTTGTCCAATATTCACTTGTGAATACTAACCTCCATCTGCCTTGGGCAAATCCTTCTGTTTAAGCATACTATCTAAATCAAAGGCTCTTTCTAATTCAATCATAACTTTGGGAATCATGTTGCTAGGCAGTTCTAATATTTCATCTTCCTCCCAGACATGATCTTCCATGCTATTCTCATTTATGATTTGGGCATCAAATACATCTCTATTTGAAATGAAATCCAAGATGTGCTGATCATCATCAAACACTTGGAGGTTGGTCACATTGTCAGGTATCGAAGGTACTGACACCAGTTCTACTGAAAATCTCTTTAGACCGGATATAGAGAGTGGCTCCAATGTACTGGAAGCCTGGGCAAGTGCATCTACCCTCTGGTTTTGTTCTCTTGGTACGTGAGTGATGTTAAAGGCGTTAAAGTCCTCAATCAGGTCCCACACACGATGTTTGTAGTTGGATAGCTTCCTGTAATTACAAGAGTAAATTCCTCTTACTTGCCTCACAACTAGCTCTGAATCTCCAAAGACATGCAGAACCTTTACTTTCTTCTTATGAGCAAACAATATCCCATGAATCAGAGCCTCATACTCTGCTACATTGTTAGTACAGGGGAACTGTAATCTGTAGGCTGCTAAGTAGGATTTTCCAGTTGGATCAATCAGATCAATTCCTACCCCGGCACCTTGCTTGGATCTGGATCCATCAAACCTCAAGATCCAAGGTTTATCTTCAGCAAGACCTTTAGCTAAACTTTCTTTTCTCTTTGTAGCTCTAGCTGCTGCTCCACCTGATATCCATTTTAACTTAGGGATGTCATCATTCTCAAGTTTCTTCTTTCCCTTTTCTCATGAGCCTGATGGTTTTTCTACTTTCTCTTTCACATCAGCAGGAGGATGATCCTCTGGATCTGCAGCTGCATGTTTTTTCAAAATGTGTAAACATAAGGAGCAAGTTGTTTCTGAATGAGGTGCCTCGTGCAACCTACACCAACCTTTAATTAGGACTTCCTGGGGGGATCTATGCTGTCGTGTCATCCTCTCTATTTCCTTTACTAGAAATTCTTTGAACTTAGTCAGGTCACTACCTTTGTCTTCATCAGACAACTCATAATCTGGTTCCATAAAGCAATCACTCCCAAGGGTGATCTTCTCTTTCATTTCATCGTTCATCTAGTTAGAAACCAGAACTTCTTCTATTTTCAGGATATGATCCCCATCATGATCCTTTATTTCTTTTGTTCTGCATGTTTGCTCTAGCATCATCATATCTAGGTATGTTTCACAAGTCTTTTCTGAATGTGCTTCATCGTGTAATCTGCACCATCCATCAATCAAAATATCATTAGCAGGTATATTTAACAATTGACAATGCTTTACCTGGTTAATCAGATGTATCTCAAAGTCTTTGAAGTGATCTATTTCGTTCTCATAATCAGGATTATTAACAGGTTCTACAACTGGCATGTCCTCTAGATGATCATGATGATGATGATGATGAAGGTCGAGCATTAGGATTTCTTCTATTTTGACAGTTTGCGGCCTGATGTAGTAAACTCCAGGTTCTACGTCTACGTACATGATCTCATTTGTTCGGTTATACTCAGTGATCATATGTTTCATTCTAGGCTCAACATCAATCCTGATCTGGTTTGGTATACCTTTCCAAGGTAACCACATGTGACTGAAATCTGTAGACATATATCCGTTGAGCGTCTTGGACCAGTCTCGGCTAAGCAACATCCCATAAGTATCAGGTATCTCAACTACCTGAATATCAATGTAATATTGGATCCTAGGATCAGATGCTAGTTGCATGTGGATATGAGTTAACTCTCCTACTACACTTACTTCTGTTTTGTCCAGTTGAGTAACCTTCTTTAGGGATTTAGCAGGATGCAATCCTAAGGCATTACATATTGACAAGGGCATAACATTCGTGGAGGCCCCTGAATCAACCAAACAGTTGTGCAGGTTCTTGCTAAACATTCTTATGGTGAGTAGGAACGGAGGGGACTCCGTTTTGTCCCTATACAAGGTCATGTGGGAGGTTTCTGCAGCTTGGACTATAGCTGACACTTTAGGCTTGATAATATTATCCTTAGCAGCATGATCTTTGCCACTGGATTGACTTAAAGATGGCCATCTTCTTTAGGAGCAGGATCATCTAGTGACTTCATGAATGCTTTTTTGATGGTAGGAGTTTTCAGTAACTCAGACAAGGACAGGCTGATCTTAATTTTCTTCATTTCATCAGCCAGATAGCTGACTAACTTGTCAGATTCATGAGGTACATTTACAACCTTTGATCCCGTGTTCTAAGGCGACAAGTACTAAGCATTTACTTTGGGGAACCCAGGGTTATTGCTAGCCTTAGGATCAGGAGGTGTGTTGAAGTTATTTGGAGGTAGAGATGATGTCAATGGACCAGCAGGTCTGTTGGCATTACTCCTCAAGTTATAATTATGCTTACCAGGATATTGCTATTGATATGCATGTACTTCCTCATGTTCTCTTGTAGGTTCATTTTCATCCTCAAAGGGGAAAACATAATTTGTTTCAAAAGTTAAGGCAGATTCCTCACATACCTAGTTATAACTCTGATGAGGTTGATTAGTATAGGCCTCCAGCACAAAAGCTGAGTCATATCCACAAGGAACAATCTCATTTCCTTCTGCCTGAGGTGGATTTTCAGAAGTGTTAGACACTTCAGTCTGAAAGATGCTAGCAGCAATTCTAAATTGTGGACAGTCTAATTCTGCATGTGCATTTGTATTGTGTATCCTACACCAATTAGTAAGGGTTGCTTCAACAAGATTAACTCTAGTAGTCTGTTTGGCTTCACCTGGAGGCTGATTGTCCAGGGGTGATGGTAATGAGCCATTATTTGGCCTAGAGTTCCATACTCTAGGCTATCTCTGAGGATTATTGTTATTTCCACCACTATTATTGAAATTATTGGTGTTATATCCTCTGTCAGGATAATTTGGTCTGTCATTGGGATAATTTCTATTCTGGTTTGATTGGGAATAAAAACCTTGATTTCTCAAATGTGTCACTTCTGTGGTGAGTTTTCTCAATTGAGCAGATATTTCCTTGATTTCCTCCTTTTCTTCTTGAGCTTTGGCTACCACATTTTCAGTTTGAGGCTTGAAGAAAGAGGATCCATGGTTATTATTGGATAGATCCGTACCTTGAGATGTCTGAGCTTGTGCAAGATATTGTGGCAATTGGCCATTTCCATTAGGAGGGGACATAATGCTCAGTGGAGGTACTTGCAAAGGTGCAGGCATGATTGCTGGAGGTACCACTATTCCATTAGGATATTGTACAGGATACTGTGTAGAATATGATGTAGGATATTGTGGATGCATGCCAGGCAAGGTAGGAAATACCATATTTGGAGTAGGAGCAGGTATCAACTGCTGATTTACCTGTATGGCTTCTTGAAAAGCTAAGGCTAAAGTTGTGATTTGGGGATGTGTCCTCCTTATGAACATGGAGGTCAAAGGATCTAAGGCCGAATAATAAATGCTTCTTGTAGCCTCATCAGACACAGTATAAGGAGTGACTACTCTGGACAACATTTTCTGAAACCTAGCATTGAAATTTGTAATAGGCTCATTCTCAAATCTCTTAATAGTGGCAAATAAATGATAGTTTATCGAGGGATCAATTGGCACTTTAAATCTATCAAGGAATGCTTTCTCTAGTAGGGCCCAGGAATCAACAGAACCCTGACCAAGACTAATGAACCAATTATAGGCTTCCTCCCCTAAGGAAAAAGGAAATAATCTGCACACCACATCTTGATGCTCTATTCTAGCTCTGCAGCAAGCTTCCTTAAAAGTCCTGATATGATCTTCAACATCTTGATAAGGATGATATTTTGGACAAAGTTTGTCCGGATTCTTTGGTAACTCATGATATGCAGTAAAGGTCAAAGGTGATTCTGCTACAAAGAAGGACATTACAACTAGAGGAGGTTGAGCTGGTGGTGCAGCTGGCTAAGGTTGAACTAAAGGTACACCCTGAGGCTGAATAGGAGATGTCACAGATATCCTAGAAGGTATTTGCAAACCAACAGGAGTTACAAGAGGAGGATCTGGTGAAGTCCTTGGTGCACTGGACTTGGGAGTATGATGAATGTCCATAGTTCTAGGCCTAAAACCTCTAACAGGCAATTCCTCAAAAATTCCACTAGGTCTAGACCTGGTATTTATCCTGTGAGCCAGGATTTCTCAATTTTGAGGTGAATTGGCTGAAACTTTGCAAATGTTGGATGGATTTCACTGGCTAAAGTGATATTTGCGGTCGAACGACTGATCGGACTGGATATTTACGAAATATTTGCAAAGATACTGCAAATATAAAAGGATATTTGAGGGATTTCGACACCTAGCACGAGATCTCAGGTTTCTAACGCCCAAATTTGTTAAAGCTTGAACAAATTTATGTATCTTTGGGTGATATTTGTGAATTCAGAATGATCTACTGTAAAGCTTGCAATATTTATGTTAGATCCTCAGACCTTTACACAGAATGAGCATCTACGAGTTTGCTACAGTAAATATTTGCGTAATATTTGAAATTCACAGATAGTTTGAGGTTACCTTATTCTCTGCATCATCTAACCTGAAGATAATGATGATGAGCGTAGTCTTCCAGATCGGGCCCTCCTTCTAGTGCCAATTTATGTTGGTCATGATGTTAGTCATACACAAGCATAGAATAAAAGTACACATTAACTTTTATTCATCTTGAAAGATACTATGAATTCAGAGAATTCATGATCCCAAGTCTCTGGTGATTAGGTCTTAATCATCTAACGTTACTCAGAGGTTAATGTGAGTTGCTATTTCCATTTTGGGGCCTTACGAGAAAGTTTGTCATCATGATATTACTTCTGCAAAGATTCTTACAGAGGAGTCATATTATACAATTATTTGACAGAATGATGCAGAAATACTTCAAACTTTGCATGATATTTTCAATTGTGCATGCTCTGTATTCAAATATGCTAAATATTTGCAATTATCTACGAGATGTATGCATATTTTGTATTATTTGCTTAAGATTATCAATTATTTGCAATTGTGATGGTGAAATGTGTTGCAAGTATGAGGTGAGCCATTGTTGTCATTGATGTCAACATACTCATACTGCATTGACAAGAAGGATTTGATGAGCTTTGTGCTGAGGATATTGAGAAAATTAGCTTCAGTCAGGAACAGTGAAGAACAGTGATGAGAAGAAGGTAAATATACTGTATAGGATGAGAACCGGAGGATGCGGATTAAAGGGTTAGTAGATATGAGTCTTGAGATGCTACAGTTAAGATTTCAGAGGTCCGCATGAAGATCTGAAGGAGTTATGGCTGCCGGTATAGAACCGGGTCCGGCAAGTATCCGGAGGTGACAGAGGATCACAAAAAGGTCCGGTGAGGTCCGGAATTGTATTATCATAATCTGCGGATTGGAAGGAGTGTTTTATATGTCCTTGTGATGTTTCATCCTGATTTGTGTGTAATTTGGAGGTCCGGATGTACCTCCTGCATTATGACTGTGGCGACAGACTGTGTTCTTGAAGTTTCGGATGAGGAAGACAAGAGATCCCAGTAAGCAGAGAAAGTGCGGATGTATCCGGACATTCAGACAGACTTGTGAAGGTTCTTGAATCATGTTTAGGTTGTGTTGTTGGTCCGCATTGATGGTAGAGCCCGGAATTGAAGTTATTCTTCCGGATGAAGTTATTGCTCTGTTTAGCCGACCGGATGAGTTGTTCATCCTGCGAATGTTCTTGTGATAGCCGACCGGATGTGTTATTCATCTTGCGGATACTCCTATGGTTGTTTGCCGACTTAGATGCTTGTTCCTAAGTCGATGTCTTGTATAAATAATGATTTGTGAATTCATTTCAGTGGAGTTGTATGTATGAGTAAGGTGTAGCGAAGAAAGGTGCGAAAGGCAGAGCAGAGATTATTGGGCTTAATTGGAACTGATCCGGACATGGTAGAGATGTCATTCTCCAGTTCAAGACTGTGATTTTTATCACTCTATAGACAGTGTGTCTCCTTGTAGGCAGTGGGCCTCTTTGTGAGCAGTGTGCTCGGGCAGTGAGCCCTTATTGGCATGTGCCATTCATTTTTCCTTATTCTTCTAACAGAGAATAATTCTTGGGTTAATCACCCCGTGGTTTTTCCCTTAACCGGGTTTTCCACGTCAAAATCTTGGTGTTCAATGTGTTGATGCTTATCTGCTCTTGTGTTTATGTATTGTGCTTCCATGAATGATTATTTGATATGCTGCTAACTAACAACAGAGAATTAAGTGTTTGAAAGAGAACAAGCTCTATACAACTGATTCACCCCCCCCCTCTCAGTTGTATGCCCTAGATCCAACAATTGGTATCAGAGCTGAGTTCCTCTGATAGGAGCTTAACCGCTTGAGGTGATCCAGGATGTCGTCAAACTAGAAGGAATATTGCTCAAGATCAGAATGAATGTTGTCTGATTTCAAGGATTGAACCTAAAACAATAAATGAAGCCTGCAATGATGAAAATTGGACCAAAGCAATGGAAGATGAACTGATGCAAATTGAGAAAAATCATACTTGGGATCTTGTTCCCAGACCTAGCGACAGGAATGTAATTGGAACCAAGTGGGTCTTCCGGAACAAACTAAATGAAGCTGGTGAAGTAATCAGAAACAAAGCTAGATTGGTCTGCAAAGGCTACTCTCAAATAGAAGGAATTGACTTTGAAGAGACTTTTGCTCCGGTAGCAAGAATTGAAGCAGTCAGATTACTTCTTGCATTTGCTGCCTTCAAAGATTTCAAGGTATATCAGATGGATGTCAAGTCTGCCTTCTTAAATGGTGATCTGGAAGAAGAAGTCTACATTGAACAACCGGATGGATTTCAATTGTCTGATAATAATGATATGGTCTGCAAGTTGAAGAAAGCTTTGTATGGATTGAAGCAAGCCCCAAGAGCATGGTATGAAAGGTTGGATAAGCATCTTGTGCAGATTGGATTCAACAAAGGTACTGCTGACAGCAACTTATATTTCAAAATTGATCATGAAAACATTCTGATTGTTGAAGTGTTTGTGGATGATATCATTTTTGGAGGAAGAGATAGTATGTGTAAAACTTTTGCAAATCAGATGAAAAGTGAGTTTGAAATGTCTATGCTTGGTGAAATGAATTTCTTCTTGGGTCTGCAAATTACTCAAACAAAAGAAGGGATCTTCATTTCTCAGACCAAATATGTGAAAGAATTGTTAAAGAAATTTGGTATGGAAGACTCAAAGCCTATGAACACTCCTATGGCAACCGGATGTAAGTTAAGCAAAGATGATGATTCTCCAAAGGCAGATCAGACAAAGTATAGATCAATGATTGGTGGATTGTTGTATCTCACTCAAACTAGACCAGATATAATGCAAGCTGTTGGTCTTGTGGCAAGATTCCAGGCTGATCCTAGAGAATCTCATGTTATGGCAATCAAAAGAATTTTTAGATACTTGAAAGGGACAGTTGAGTATGGTCTATGGTATCCTAGAGATCCGGATTTTTCTCTTCATGCTTACACAGATGCAGATTGGGCAGGAGATGTGGATGACCGGAAGAGCACTAGTGGTGGAGCATTCTTTTTGGGGAAGAGATTGGTTTCTTGGCTAAGCAAGAAACAAGATGCAATATCTCTGTCTACAACTGAAGCAGAATACATTGCAGCAGCAGGTAGTTGCACTCCAATCTTGTGGATGAAGCAGATGCTGAGAGACATCAAAGTTGAATATGAGGAGCCTATCACAATTTTCTGTGATAATTCAAGTGCAATTAATATTTCCAAGAATCCGGTATTGCATTCTAAGACTAAGCACATATCTATCAAATTTCACTTTTTGAGAGAACAAGTAAACAAGGAAGAAGTCAGATTGGAGTATGTTCCCTCCAAGGATCAGATTGCAGATATCTTTACAAAACCTCTTCCCAAGGACTCTTTTGAATATCTCCGGAAGAAGTTAGGGGTCATGGCCCCTCCGGTGATGAACTAAGATGCACTAATGTGCATCAGTCCGGTGGCAATCACAGTCATATCTTGTAATCCGGACTAATGGGGAGCTGCAACTAAGGGGGAGCAGCTGGTATTATTCTGATGCATGAGAGTTGCAAGTATGAGCCCTTTGCCATTGATGTCAAAGGGGGAGAGAAGACATGTGAAAAACAAGTGGTTAATGATCAAAGGGGGAGCAGCAAAGGAAGACATGTGAGGAGTGGTTGTTGATAGGGGGAGCTGTGACAGAAAAGAGAAGTTCTTGTCTTGATGGTTTTTCACATCATATGTTGCCATCAATGACAAAGGGGGAGATTGTTGCAAGTATGAGGTGAGCCATTGTTGTCATTGATGTCAACATACTCATACTGCATTGACAAGAAGGATTTGATGAGCTTTGTGCTGAGGATATTGAGAAAATTAGCTTCAGTCAGGAACAGTGAAGAACAGTGATGAGAAGAAGGTAAATATACTGTATAGGATGAGAACCGGAGGATGCGGATTAAAGGGTTAGTAGATATGAGTCTTGAGATGCTACAGTTAAGATTTCAGAGGTCCGCATGAAGATCTGAAGGAGTTATGGCTGCCGGTATAGAACCGGGTCCGGCAAGTATCCGGAGGTGACAGAGGATCACAAAAAGGTCCGGTGAGGTCCGGAATTGTATTATCATAATCTGCGGATTGGAAGGAGTGTTTTATATGTCCTTGTGATGTTTCATCCTGATTTGTGTGTAATTTGGAGGTCCGGATGTACCTCCTGCATTATGACTGTGGCGACAGACTGTGTTCTTGAAGTTCCGGATGAGGAAGACAAGAGATCCCAGTAAGCAGAGAAAGTGCGGATGTATCCGGACATTCAGACAGACTTGTGAAGGTTCTTGAATCATGTTTAGGTTGTGTTGTTGGTCCGCATTGATGGTAGAGCCCGGAATTGAAGTTATTCTTCCGGATGAAGTTATTGCTCTGTTTAGCCGACCGGATGAGTTGTTCATCCTGCGAATGTTCTTGTGATAGCCGACCGGATGTGTTATTCATCTTGCGGATACTCCTATGGTTGTTTGCCGACTTAGATGCTTGTTCCTAAGTCGATGTCTTGTATAAATAATGATTTGTGAATTCATTTCAGTGGAGTTGTATGTATGAGTAAGGTGTAGCGAAGAAAGGTGCGAAAGGCAGAGCAGAGATTATTGGGCTTAATTGGAACTGATCCGGACATGGTAGAGATGTCATTCTCCAGTTCAAGACTGTGATTTTTATCACTCTGTAGACAGTGTGTCTCCTTGTAGGCAGTGGGCCTCTTTGTGAGCAGTGTGCTCGGGCAGTGAGCCCTTATTGGCATGTGCCATTCATTTTTCCTTATTCTTCTAACAGAGAATAATTCTTGGGTTAATCACCCCGTGGTTTTTCCCTTAACCGGGTTTTCCACGTCAAAATCTTGGTGTTCAATGTGTTGATGCTTATCTGCTCTTGTGTTTATGTATTGTGCTTCCATGAATGATTATTTGATATGCTGCTAACTAACAACAGAGAATTAAGTGTTTGAAAGAGAACAAGCTCTATACAACTGATTCACCCCCCCCCTCTCAGTTGTATGCCCTAGATCCAACAAAATGCTCTGAAATTGAAAGAAACTGAAAGGAATACTTCAAATTAAAGTTGACCCTTTAGTTATTGATCCACATACACACTTGATACTATCATGAGGAGAAGAAATCAAACCATATGTTCACCAAGATATTCCACAGCTAGATACAGTTGATGCAATCTTCAGAGCATAATGAATGAAAACAATACATGCAACATGATGAGCACTCCAAGGGACGCACCAAATCAAAGCACATATCTAGAATTCGGAAACAGACTACTCAAGATTTACGAAGATTTGTAATCGAAATACTCTTCTCTTTCATTAAGTGTGCAAAAGACATGTACATATACAATAACTTTGAAATAAGTCCTGAATACTTCAGCAAACAGATTTCAATTAAGTTTCCGAATGTTTACAATAAGGCATTCCATCACCTTTTATAGAACAAGGTGAGGAATCTGCTACAAAAAGATCTACGATCTTGATTTATCAATATAAATCTACGGTCATCACTCTGTTGACTTTGTCAACCTCTACAAAATGGCACAAGTCACCAGCTGACAACTATCTGAACTACTTATGCTTATATCCCCTTTATGATGTGTCTTCATCATGCCCTTCTCCTGATTCATGTGGATCATCATCATGTGCATCACTTCCTGAACTTTCGCTATCTTGATGATGATGATGCCGTATATGGGGCTGCATGCTATTCTGGATTTTCTCATATGACTGCACAACTTGATCTATTCCTCTGCCATCTTGAGTCTTTGCTTTGATGATGGCGTGCTTATGTGCTTCATATTTATCTCTGCAATTATCCATCGTGTCTTTCCTGTCCTGCAGTGTTTCATTGTATTTCTCCATCTTGACCTTGATCCTCATTATTTTATCTATAAGTTCCTCTGTCAAGTGGACAAGTGGACCATCTGTTTCTGATTGGAAGTTGCTATGCAAAGCTTTGAGGGTAGATTCTTCATCTTGATTTTCTATTTTTCCTTCTACTTTTCCCTCCAATGTTTCTAATATCTCTGCCTCAACAGCCATTAAATCGTGCGACTTCATTCTGATCTCTCTCAGCTTATTATTACATCTCCTAAGCACTCCACATTCAAACTGAATGTCCTTATACCAGATGTCCACCAACAATGCGGTATGATTATTCAATACCTGCTTACTGATAAGCAGTTGAGGATTTATCCTCTTTATTTCTCCCAGGAGGGTCAGCACCTTGTCAGTTTGTAGGACCTTTTCCCGGTTTGCATTTGTAATTTATCCACCTTGGTCCTCGAGTCACTCAGAATACTCCACCTCTTCAAAGAGGCCTTCACTATTTCTACAGCATCATCCAATGTGGATGACATCCATTTCCTTATCACAGAAGCCTCATGTTTCATGAGGTCTAACTTATTTACCTCTTCCTGAGAAATAGCAGTCAATGGGACTGCATGTTCAGTTGTAGTATCATCAGGATTGGTCAGCCTTCTTATGTAGGCATGCAACTGAGCAATGTGCTCTTTATGTTGCTTATTCTTCTCCTTCTCTCTTTTCACCTTTTGAATTAGAGAGTCAATAATGTCTTTGCCCTCTTGACCTTCTTGGTCCTCATTGGCAAAACCCAAATCCACTGTGCTGATTTGAATTCATCTAAAGTAATTTTACCTTTTTCTTTCTCCACCGCAGGTATTGCAATTTGTGCAATCCTCCTCTCGGTTGTTGGATCTCTCTTGATGGCCAAAGTCATTCTGGCCTTCCTCCTTGGCTTCATTATATCCCGGAGAACAAGGTGGAGACATGGAATTCTTGGATTTCAAAATCCTCTTCTATATTTACCTCTTTCGCCAACCACGGAGGCACCTGATCATGTTTTTCAGCATCATCATGATGTTCACCCGTATCTCCCATTTCTGTCAGCAGATGTGGTGGAGATGGTGATTTTCTCATTCCTTCTTCCTGATGCTCGCTTTGTTGTTGATCCTGCGGCACATCCTCCTATTGGGGAACTTCTTTCTCTGGAGGAGCATCCTCTTGGTGTGGGGAATCCTGTGGTGCATCTGTATGTTGATCACGATGATCATGATCCTTCTCCATCATTACTTCATTTGTTTTCAACTCTTCCCTTTGTTGTTTATCCACTGTACTGGATACTGTTGATTCTGCCGGAGGTGCTGGCATTTGTTCTGCAGCTATTATTTGTTCTAGGCCAGCACTATCAACTTCTTGTGTTTTGGTAGCATGATCCTCTATTATTTTCTCCTTTTCATCAGGCTTCACTTCCTGAACATCTACTATAGCAGGTTCTGCTGATGTATCATGTGGACACTATTGGCCCAATTAAGGAATATGGCCTTCTCATTCTACCATCTTTATTTCTTCTGTTGGATGCCCTTTGTTAGGTGATCCTGCTGGCTGTTCGGGACTTGCATCCTATTTCTCTGTCAGGTCTACCACTACAGGACTGGTCACCTCTGCAATTAATGTTTCTAGCCCTATATCCTGAGCTACTTGCTCTAGGCTCTTTTCCTGTTCTTCTTCCACTTGCTTCATTTCCTCAAGTACAACTTGAAATGGTGGAGGCTTGTGAGGGGTCATGCTTATACCAGCAGCAAGTGTTTCCATCTTCTGTGCAGCCACATCCTGCACAACCTCATCATCAAACAAGTTTATTGTCTCGTCTAGCAAGACATGACCTTCTGCTTGTGTCTGGTCAGTTTCTTTCGTTTGTTCTTCTGCAAGTTCCGTTTTGAACTTGACGATGGTAGGAAGTGGAACATTATGCTGAAGTTCCTTAGGTACTTCACTACCTGTCCCTTGTAATAGTGTAGGGGGTTGTTTTATCTCACCTCTCATAGAGGTTCTTTGTTTCTTAGGTGGGGTGGACACCAGCACCTATGGAGCTTTTCTTTTCCTCCTTATTATCAATGGAGCCTCTTCTTCTTCAGGCTCCTCCTCCATGAGGATATCCTCTGTATCATGTTTCCTTGAGGATTGACCCTCTTCTAGGGTCTCAATGATTCCAGCCTCTGCTGTCTTACTCTTCTTAGACTTTTCTTTTTTTGTTCTTGGAGGGGATGCTGATTCTGATCCAAATCTTGATGCTATTGCCTCCTCAGCTACAAACATTGCTCTTTCAATAATAACCCCTTTGGGTTCTTTATCCACCTTCTTGCCCCTTGGGGGTCTTTTACTCTGTTGTTGTGGTGGAGGGATTCTATCTCCCTTGCTCTTCCTCTTCTCATTCAGGAAGTCGTCATATTCATCCTCAGGAATATCTTGTCCCTTCTTCTTATTGTCCACTGTAATGGCAACACCTTTCTTCTTCAATGCCTCTACCTGCTCATCAACCCAAGCTTGAGTTAGTTGTATGGTCCTGGCAATGAATGGGTCCAAGGATAAATCTTCCTGTATGGTGAGGTCAGGTGCAGAGATGGTGTCATTATATATCTTCTTTTGCTCATATTCATCTGCAATTATCCTGCCATCATCCTTCTTCAATTGTTAGGGAATGGAGATGCAATAAAAGGTTCTAATTTGGTTCAAAGTTAACCTTTGATACCTCCTTCTTCTTGCCTCTGCCTCATCTTCGCAGTTGGCCCAAAAATCCTCTAGGTGCCTCTGATGAATAGGCTTCCTATTATCTTCTGCATGCTACCGTAAGGATCATATGGTCTTGTTATTGGAAAAGGCTGCAGATTCATTTTATTTAGAGTGACCATCACCTTCTTTATATTGTCTAAATCGGGGCACATATGCAGCCGATGCTGACTGGAAACAAAATTGGTGGCGGCTTCTTGGCATCCTTGTACACTTTTATCATCGTGGAGCTCTGCCTGATGAACTCCATCAGTACTACCGCATCAGTGGGATACCTCGGCAGCATGAGAGGATGTCCCTTAAAACCTTCAACCCTTATGTATGAAAAGGTTGCAAACTGTATGTACCAGGCCCAATGCCTGTAAACCATCTCTTGAGCCTCCATGCTCAATCTCTTTGTTCTGTCTTCCTCCATGGTCCTTACCAGATGCATGGAGAATGCATCATTGACCAGTTTGTAATCTTTGAGGTAATTGGTTCTCTACAGCTGGGGATGATGATCCTAGATATACACAGCATTTGTGCCTGTAAGCTTTCCGTCTATAACTAAAGCATCAAAAGTGCCTTTGTGAGCACAAGAATAAACAACGTAAGATGACATATAGAATAGACAATTTGAACCTCCCAGGTTCATCAGCTGCTCATGCAGAGCATCACTTATTATCTGGCCCCATAGTGGCTTGATATCTGAATACAGACACATCATGATTATTCCATACATCCAATCTCTAAAACTACCAGCATCAGGCTGGCCTGTTACTCTATTCAAGAGTGCAATCATGTATTGGAATTCTTCACTAAAATCATATTTGAACAGGTGCACAGGAAGTTTGACTGCTACAGGATATGTGTTGTTCTCAGCTCGCCATTGATACATGTTCTTCCTGGCTGATTTCTAGTTGGCTTCATACTCCTTTTCTGACTTCTTCAGGTCTACACTTTTGACCTTGCTACCTAGTGGTAATCCAAATGTCTGGGAGAGACCCTTGATGGATAGGTCTACATATACCCTCCCATGCTTCATCACTTGCCTTGTCTCAGGGTTATAATTTCAGGCACATTCTATGAATAGCTTCGAAGACTCCATGGAGTATGGAAAACTGGCAGTGTTCCACATTCCGGATACGAACACTGCATCTAGCACAGGACTCTTGTCATTTCCATCATTCAGCCTAGCTAACTAGGCTTCCAAATTGGTGCTTCCCTGATGGGTATCTGTAATTGCACCGTATTTAAACAAGACGCCCCTCTAAGAAGAGAACATGGTCCAACTAAATTCCTCTTGACACTTAACTAACTGCTTGTCAGCCATGAGTACCTACAATTAACAAAATCCCATCTCACAACAAGTATACACATGCATGCATATTGCCATTGACTTTATAAATCACCATGCCTACTGTATTTTTTCAACATTACTTAGTCATATGGATGCATAAACCAGAACTTACATCATCATACCGGAATAAAAACAACATGATGAGGGTTTCATTTACTTACCTGGTTATGCAGATTTCTCTTTTTATACCAGTAGATTGCTAACAACGCTCTTAATTCAGCTGATGATCACTTCCTTCCTTCTGTCTGTAACTAAAATCATGCAACAATCGTCTGTATGAGGATATGGAAGCTGGTGCTCTGTAAAACAATTTTATCGTAGGGTAAATGTAAAAATGACGGTTGAATCACCTTTTAACCTTGCAATTAGGGTAAATTTAGGGCAACTCTGACAAATTAGATTGTATTCATTGATTATCCATGTGAAAACGCAGGATCTCGCCAGGTGTTTCATTGGGTTCAGGGGTCGGTGGGAACCACCTACCATGCCTGCGCGCATTAAATGATAATGGCAGCAATGGGAGCGGGGGGATATCCATATGATAGGATATCATGAAGGCAGGATGATATTTGCAAATATCGGGTCAGGTTTCAATGTCATCCTCCTCCACCAAATTGGAATGGTTATCGTGACAAGATCCGGGTGACAACAGCACCTTTTGGTTATGTTTAGTACCTCAGGAGGATATTTCGATGTATCGAGTGATGTTTCAAATATGATGATGATGAGACAAACTTGCATGTCTCTCTTTTGGAATATCGGGATGATGTCATCTTGATATTCATTCTTTGTATCGAAAAGGCATCATGGCGTCATTATCATATTATGCGAACATGATCATGTTTAGAAAATATCCTGTCGAAATGTGAATGTGATGATGATATCATCGTCATGTTTGTTTCTTCGTTTATCAGATTTGGATGACATCATTAGGATATTGGCTTAAGGTGATATTTTGCATCAGGAGGATATTAGGGAATATCGGGTTACATTTGGAAATATGACGCTCGCGATATATAAGACTGTTTGACGGGAAGATTTACTACCACTTAAAGTTGACGTCCGGATATTTGGGGCCACATGACTTATCGGGTGATGTTTCAAAGATGATGATGATGACGAACTTACTTGACTGAGGTTATAAAAATATGATCCTCCTCTTGCGAATATCAGGTTTGACCAAAACTTTGACCATTCATAACTCTCACATCCTGATGAATATTAGGGTGATGTAAAAGGAAAACTTACATGAATTTTAATGCTCTTTCAAACTATGAGGTCACAGAAATGAAATACGAATTTTGACAAACTAACCTCATAATGGTGATTTACCTCATCCTAATTCTGCATGATGATGCACATGACTTACTTTTACCAAACCGCCATAAAGCCGACAACACAAGCCAAGCCAAAAAAGTTGGGTCCTTGTTTTGCCAAGTCAAAATGGGCAATGTTGTGTAACCACACAACAGGTCTTAATAACCCCTCAAAATAATTTGAGGTTAAAAACTATATTTTTGATCACAAAGTGGATATTCTTTTACTTTAGGAAGTTAAAATGTCTGAAGACAGTTTCAAAAAGATTGTTGATAGGATTTGGCCTAATTCTTCCTTCTGCATAAGTCCTTCTATTGGTGCCTCTGGGGGAGTTGTGACTATGTGGAATGCTTCTAAATTTCCTGGTAAACTTTCTTTCTTTAGTAAAAATTGCTTGGTGATTGATTTCTCTTTGCCTTCATTTCGACGGAGTCTGGTTAATGTTTATACCCCTAACACTAGGGTCTTAAGGAAAAATCTTTAGGAAGATTTGGCTAACCAACTCTTTTCTTATCTTGATTCGTATTGGATGCTAGTGGGTGATTTTAATACCCCTCTTTACCCTTCTAAAATGTCTGGTGGAATTTTGGACTACTCTGATAGTATGTTGGACTTTGCTGAGTTGATTAACACTTTTGGGCTTATTGATATTGATTTGATGAACCAAAATTTTACTTGGACTAATAGGAGGAAAGGGGACCAAATGATTCAAGTGAAACTTGATCGTTTTCTTATTTCCAGTAATTGGCCAAACATTGCCGCCCTTAAATTGGTTGCTCTGCCTAGAACTATTTCTAATCACAATCCTCTCATTTTCGAATGGGCTAATCAAAAGAGAAAATGTCCTTTTGCTTTTAGATTTGAGGCTATGTGGACTAAACATCATGATTTCAGGAATCTTCTTTTTAGATGGTGGCAACTTCAGGTTGTGGGTACTCCTATGTTCAGAATTTTTAAAAAGTTGATGCATGTCAAGAGAGAAGTTTATGGTTGGAATAAATACAGTTTTGGTAACATTTTTTCTCAGAAAAACATCTTATCCAATAAGTTGGCAGATATTCAATATAGGATTGCTCAAGGTGATACTTATGATATTTCCCTCCAATTGGAAAATGACTTAATCAAAGATTGGAAGAATCTAATGAGTAGAGAAGAGTTATTTTGGAAGCAAAAATCTAGAGTTCAATGGCTTAAAGAAGGTGACCGTAATACTACCTTCTTTCATGTTTCTACTTTAAGGCATAGAAAATCTAACTCTATTTCTCAAATAAGATTGGAGAATGGTAATATGATTACTAATGAGGAGGATATTGGTGATCATGTTGTTAGCTTCTTTCACAATCTACTATTTGAACAAGGACCGAGTGCTGATAACTCATAGGTTGTGAATTAGCTTCTAAACAATATCCCTTCTTTGATTTCTGAGGAAGATAATGCTAAAATTTTAAAGTCCATTTCTAAGGAAGAGGTTTGTACAGTGGTCTTTTGTATGGGGCCTTTTAAAGCTCTAGGTCTGGATGGCTTTCCCCCCTTTTTCTTCAAAGAGTTCTAGGACATTATTGGATATGATGTCACTGCTACTGTCAAAGACTTTTTCAGAACTTGTAAACTTTTGAAACAACTCAACAATACCTTCATTGCCCTTGTTCCTAATAAGCTCAACTCGGAAATGCTCATTGACTTCAGGCCTATTAGCCTTTGTAATACTATTTACAAAATTTGTACCAAACTTCTGGTAGTCAGAATCCAACCTCTTCTTGACAAAATTATTTCTCCCTCACAAAAGGGTTTTGTTCTTGGGAGATAGATATTAGATGTTGTGATTACTACTCATGAAACTATTCATTCAATGGAAAAGAGTCATATCATAGGTATGGTTTTCAAACTTGATATCTCTAAAGCTTATCATAGGGTGTCATGGCAATTTTTATTTAAAATCATTCAAAAGCTTGGGTTCAATGATAAAGTTTCTCTTCTCTTTAAGGAAGCTATTACTACTGCTAAATACTCAGTCCTTGTTAATGGATTTCTAAGAGGTTTCTTTTCTCCTTCTAGGGGGTTAAGACAGGGAGATCCTTTGTCCCCCTATCTTTTTATTATGATAGCTAAAGCACTTGGTAAATCTATTCATAGTAAGATCAACTCTAAAGTTTTAACTAGGATTAAACTTGCTTCCTCTTTGTCTCCTATGTCTATCCAACAGTTTGTGGATGATACCATTCTTTTTGGCATCTCCTCTATCTTGGAATCCTCTAGATGGAAAACTTTACTGAATGATTATGATATGGCTTCTAGTCAGCATATTAATTTTCAAAAAAGTAATGTTTTCTTTATAGAGGAAAAAATAAGCACACAGTTAAATCTAGAAATATTAATCTATAACCATTATGGACTGTGGAAATGTGATGTCCTTCAATGTTTTCTTTTTCAATACCCCAGGGGACCTCCAAAGAAAAATTGTTAATATCATTGGTTGTGTAGCTGCTGACCTTCCTTCAGTCTATCTTGGTCTCCCTTTGACTACTAAGGAAGTTTCTCTAGATTTTTGGCATAATATCCTTAAGAGAACTCAAAATAAATTATTGGGATGGAAAGGGAAACTCTTAAGTAGTGCGGGAAAATTATAGCTTCTAAGGGCCTCTCTTCAAGGTACTCCTACCTACTTTTTATCCCTATTTAAAATGCCCAGATATTTAGCAAATAAACTAGAGCAAATTCAATGAACTTTCTTGTGGATAGGAACAGATGAAAAAAAGAGAATTTCTTTGGTTAAATGGGATAAGGTATGCCTACCTAAGTCTCATGGTGGGCTTAACATTAGAACTATTCAAAATATGAATAAGGCTCTACTGTCAAAGATTGTTTGGAACTTCTTAAATAGAGATACGGATTGGGGTATTATTATAAAGGCCAAGTACTTAAGGGATACTAACAGATAGTCTTTCCTCAATCAAGAGGGTCTTCCTCAAGGATCTGTTATTTGGAATAAAATTATAAAGGCTAGAAGTCTTGTTAACAAGGGTATCAAATGGAAACTTGGTGATGGATTGCTTATAAATTTTTGGGAAGATCCTTGGTTGGCTGATGGGCCTCTTTCTAAACAGATGGGCAATGAAGCTATTAGTGTTCTTCCTAAACAATTTTTTGGCAACAAAGTTAGTCACTACATTCATCAAGATCATGATGTTAGAATTTAGAAAAATCTTCTGGAATGGTGTAATAATAATCCAAATCTTCTCCATAAGGCTAATAAAATACAACAAATTCTTCTAAATACCAGGATTCCTCTTTTCTCTAGAAGTGATAAATTTTTTTGGTCTACTGATAGGAAGGGTTTTTTTTTTTAGTTAAATATGCTTACCATTTGTTGATTGAGGAACCTAAAGATGATGTCTGGAGGAAGGTCTGGAATTGTAAACTCCTTCCTAAGGTTAACTTTTTCTGGTGGATTGTTGTTCATAATAAGATTCTGACATAGGACAATCTTCAATGAAGGGGTATGCAACTGATTAACAGATGTGTTTTGTGTTTGAAAGAGGAAGAATGTGTCTCCCATCTTATTCTAGATTGTGAATTTGCAACTGAGATATGGAGTAAAGTTTTTCTAAATTTTGAGTTACAATGGGTCTGCAACAAAAAAATAAAAGATCTCATTCTTAATTGCATCCCTCCTCTATTCCATCCTTGGTTAGTTGAATTATGGACTCAAACCCTTCCTTGCATTGCTTGGTTCCTCTAGAAAGAAAGAAATAATAGAATTTTTAGAGAAACTGTTAGAAATTCTTCATAGGTTTTCAATTCTTTTTCTAAGGCTCTCCTAGAAAATGTGTCAAATTCAAATGTCAAAATTGCAGATAAATGTCTTACTCAGCACGAAGTCCTTGTGGCTTCTAACTGGGGGATTGTGAATCAAATTCTTGCTTTTGATGATTCTAAACACATTAAAAGGCTTAACACTATTTGGACTCCCCCTAATCAAGGTTGGTCCAAATTAAATTTTGATGGAGTTGCTAAGTCTAATAGTAAGGCTAGTGCTGGAGGAGTTATAAGGAATGATAGAGGAGCTCTTATTGCTACTTATGATGGAGGAATTCGTAACGAACCAAATTATTTTGCTGAAGCTTCTTCTCTTTTATGGGGTCTTAAGTTGGCCATTTCTCTTGGCATCCATCAGCTTCATGTTCAGGGTGATTCAAAAATTATTATTGAGGTTGTTCCTAAAGTTTTAGAGTGTGGATGGCAACTTAAGGATATAGTGCTTGATATTCAAACTCTCTCTCAGGCTATTCCTATCATTTCTTTCTCTCACATTTATAGGGAGGGAAACACTATTGCTGATGGCCTAGCTAATTTAGGTCAACAATTTCAAAACTGGCGATGTTGGCACCAACTTCATAATATCCCACATCAGATTCAGGATATCATTCAAAAAGAACAAATGCTTATATGATGATTACTCATCATTTTACCTAGCTTATCTACGTGGCTAGTTCTTTAATTTAGGGCATGTTGATTAGACACTCTAATAATGATGGGAGTGAGCCTAGACAGTCTTGTATGCATGTGAAAGATAGCCAATTAATTTGGAAAGATTATATTAGGACCTTGGGTTATCATTTGCCCTAATTCTGATCATGTCTTCTTTATTATCATTTATACTCATTGCACTGTGTTCAAAGTCTCTCAATTTTCTCACAGTATTGATAGAAGTTTCCTAGATTACAATTCTATCTACTCCTTTCCTAGGCTCATTTAGCTTCACTAGTTTTTTATCGTGGGTGGCGACAAGATTTGAACTGAACCTAATAACTGCAGAGAATTTAAAGAGAATGCCTTGGTCTGGCATTACTGTAAGGAAGGAGGAGTCACCCCTTTCCTTGAATGTTTGAATGGACATGATGAAAACCTGTCTATTCAATTTGCTCAGTCTTGGGATAATTGCAAGGTGCAAATTGGGAATGTCAGCTTTGTGGACTTTGAGAATGACATTGCTATGGCTACAGGTCTCTCTCCAAATGGAACGAAGATGCAAAAAAGTCTAGGGTTTCAGATTTTTAGAATCAGAAATTGTTTCTTGGTGAAGGAGAGGAGTTGGTGCCTTACCAAGGTGGTTTTGAAAGAGCTTGTCTTCCTAAATCGTGGGCTGACATGTATTATATGGTGATGAAGTATTTCACCCTTGAGGGCCATTTCACCAGGTTCTATTACTACCATCTCCCTTTATTGGATCATTTTAGAAGGAATGCCACTATTAGTTTCCCTTTCTACTTGTTTTCTTCTCTTGAACACTCTGTGCCGCATGTTAAAAATACTTTTCTGAAGAAACTTGATGAAAAGACTATTCCTTTACACCAAGGGCTCATTCATCATTTATACCAGTTTCACTTAGCCCTGTCTCCTTCTCTTCAGCCCTCTAGTCAGGATACCCCTAACTCTATGAAATTGAGTCTTGCTACTCCTAGTCAACTCCCTGTTGCTGATCCTTATTTTGGTATTTCTAAGTCTTCAACCAAGAGTTTTCAAAACTCTCCCTCTAGATTTAAATTGAAAGCTAAATGATGTCTGTCAAATGTGGACATGAAGGCTAACCTTTTCAAGGATGATATTGGGGTTTCTGTGACCCAGATTGAGCAGAGTCAGGGTGGGGAGGGACCCTTATGAAACCCCAAAAAAGATAAAATGGAGGATTAATTTGTTGTCATTAGGTAGTCTAGTAGAATTGTTGGCAAACAGGCTCCCAAACTAAATCTTATTGACTATTCTGAAAGCAATTCAAAAGCCTCTACCCACAAGGAGGAAGATCTCAAGACTGATGTTTAGGAGATTGCTATTGAAGATTCTGGTGGAGAAGAAGAAATTGATAGGCAGGGCATTCCTATGGAGGTCTTTGAAACTGAAGATAATGTTGGGGTTCATAATCCTATCCCCATTGGTGACTGTGTGGATGTTGGTGATATTACTACCTAGGTGAAAAAGAATGATATTGATGAGGACATTGGGAAAGATGTTCCCACTTCTGCTCCTATTGATCCTGATAATGATACTCAAGATGGTAGGAAAGAAGACAATACTGAGGAAATTAATGATGCTGATGATCTGTCTCAGCTAAAGGAACAGGTGGAGTTCCTAGAAAATAAGGTCTCTTCTCTTGGAAATTTCATTTCTAACATGTTATGTAATATTGCTATGGACAATCTCTCTCTTCTTTAGGAGCAAGAGGCTCTCATTCATGGAGCTGATAATGACAAGGTTAAAGAACTGGACAAAATGCTGGAGTTTCTTTCGAAGGGAGAGGACATCTCTTCCTAGTCTTTCTTTGCTTTCTGATTGCTAGCTTTTTACTGTTAGTAAATTTTTACTGTTTATCAGTCGTATGTCAGCTGTCGGTGGTTGTTTTGGCACTTTTTGTTTTTTGAGCCTTTTCTGCCATTCTTGGGTTTTGTTTTGTAATATGGGATTGGCCCCTAGTTTTCCACCTTATAATATCAAAAACAAGATAGTAAGGTTACATGTTAACATGACTATATTTATTTATTATTAATTTTTGTTTAATAATAACTAATACAAATTTTATGAATAATAATAGAAGTAAGATAGAGATATCTTTTTTTTTCTTTTTTTATCCATAAGCAAACTTACAAAATAGTAAATAGGAAGTAGGAGGGAGAGAGTGTGTTTTATCCAAATATTTCATTTCACAATAACAACCAAGTAAGGAAAATACAATGCTTCTAAAATTATTTTCATATTTGGATAAATAATTCTACAAGGGAATCATTACAAACAATGGGATCTCCTAAGAGAGATTTTCTCTCTCATACACCCAACCCTTACAAAGCTCAAAAGAGCCAAGGCATTTACATTGCCTTATTTTTAAAACATAACCAAATCACACTACCACTTCATGAAGCCTTTTCTCAAGCTCATCTCCAAGAGTCAAACATGCAAGACAATAAACATCTTCCCATGGCTAAGGGAAGCTCACCTCCCAACCATTGGCTTGCATGAAAGCCACCCCTGAGGTAGCAATCCCACAAAATAACCAAGGATCATGCACACACAAAGGATTCCAAGACACACACACTCATAATAAAATACATGAACACCATCCAAGGAAACTTAACACACAATATCCATGAAAATGGATTTCAAGGGAGAGAGAGTGGACTCACTCACTCAAGGGGAAAAACCAACCAAAAACTATAGAACTCAAAACTCATCCATCCTAAATCATATAGCCTCTTACTATCAATAAGCCTCTTATAACTCCAAAAGATCCAAGGCAATCTTGCCATACAAACTACTATCAAAACTTCCCACAAACAAGGACTTACCCTACCAAAACTCCTTTTCAATGAGAAGTTTTCCCTAAGGATGTTCTCTCCTCTCTCGCCCTACACATGGTGAGCTCTCTCACATGGAGATCTCACTCCTACAAGCCATGGACCCATTACAATACATAAAGAAATCCACATAAACCAAATCCATAACATAACTACAAGCATACATGTAAAATAAGGACTTGAAGCCTTGAGAGCCTATCTCTCAAGTCTCAAGGGAAGAAGGATGTTTGGTGAAGACTTCTAGGAGCTAACTCCAAGTTCCTTACACAAATCTGTCTTCCAAGACCAAGCTCCTTCCCAAATTCAATAACAAAGGCCAAAAGAAAGAAGGCCTCCTACCTCAACAAGATGGAGATATATAGGGTTTCAAAAACCATCCCCATGAATGAGGAGGTGACACTTGTCACCTTCTCATTCACTCTCACAAGCACAACTTCCCACATGTTCTCTCACACATGTGTGAGATATTGAGGAGTAGGGAGGTGACACTTGTCAACCTCTCGTTCCTCCTCAATTGTACATCTCCCCATATTTCTCCTCACACATGTGTGAGGCATGGGGAAGAGGGAAGTACTTGGGGTTCTCTTACCAAGTGCTCTTACATTGTGTTCTCACACATGTGAGACCCTTGGGATTTCCCCAAGCCCTTACATGAACCTTGAGTTGTGGGATTGGATGTGACAAGGTACCCAACTTTCAACCCAAAACCCTAATCTTGCCACCTAACTCCCATGGTCAAAAGAGTGGTCAAATATGGGTTAAAGCTCATGATTTTAGGTCTATAAGGTACCTAACCCATAGGTACTTGATCTAGGACCCTTAAACACATGAAATTAACATTAAAAATCTCAAAAAATATCATTTAAAAACCCCTTAAAACCCATGAAGGAAAATGACACATGAATGACTCTCATCATCCACCCTATCCTAAGTCAACCTTAGGAGACTCAAATTAAAATCAAAACAAAGTATTAACACATTACATTCATGCTCAAACAACAAATAACCTTTGTCCACCTTAGGGACTAGGTTGGTATCATAGGGATAGTTACTAGGGTTACTTGTATGACCTCAATTTTCCATTAGCCATGGAAATAACCTGCACACTACACACATACATCAATATCCCAATGTATATCATAGCCAAAGCAATTAAATTTACACACACACATGATCACATGAGTTCATACATTTTCAATTGGATCACTTCCATATCACATGATAGAATTCACTTTATTTCCAAATCAAATTTACTTTCAACAACACAATCAGGATCATGAAATTATAAATTGACATAATATTCCATCAACTCAATTAGATCATTATATAATTTCAATTGCATCAAATATTATAAAATATTCATCATCATAAAAGAAAAATATAATCTAGCATGGAAAGATATAGCATCATCATATAATAACTCATCTATCTAATCAAAGGACAAAATGAAGCCGTCAAATGTCTAAATATAAGGGATCAACAATCCCCAAAATGTCAAATGTCAAAATATAATCCAAATGACCAATTCTCATAGTCAAATCAAGAGGTGTAATAAGGGTAGGCCTCAAATACATGTTGCAAGTATGGGCCTAACCAGTGTTGTCATTGATGTCAACATACTCCTATTGCATTAATGATAAGGATTGGATGAGCTATGTGCTGAGGATATTGAGAAAATTAGTCCTAATTAGGAATAGAGAAGAATAGTGAAGATAGTGAGGTAAAGATCCTAGTTAAGATGAAGATTAGATGATGTGCTTCAAAGGGTTTGTAGATATGTGTCTTCAAATGATTCAGTAAATATTTCAGAGGTCTGCATGAAGATCTGAAGAAGTTATGGCCACTCAATTGAAACTGGTTCTGGCAGATGTTAAGAGGTGACAAAGTGACATAGATAGGTCCGGTAAGCTTCAGAAATGCAATATCTTGTTCTATGGATTTGGTGAAGTGTTTAGAAAGTTAATGGGAACTGACAACTCAATTGGTTCATGGTCTGGAGGTCTCCAAGTATCTTTTCTAATATGATAGTGATGACAGACTGTGTTCTTAAGGTTCCGAATGAAGGAGAGAATGTTTTCAGTAAGCAAAAGTAGTGTTGATGTTCTTGATGATTCAATCAAGCTTGTGGAGGTCTTTGGATTGTGTCCAGTTCATGTTGGTGGTCCACTTTGAATATTGAGCTCATAATTGAAGAATTACTTCTGGTTGATGGTGTTCTTCCTAAGTCTGGCCGACTAGATGAGTTACACATCCAACAGATGATCTTGGAGATGTCCTGTAAAGAATGACATGTTCCTAAAGGAATATTGGAGTCTCAGATATGTGTGGCCAACAGTGTGTTGATTCGTATGAAGTCTTTTTATAATTAGTCATGTTCCATTTATATATTTGCTCTATAATGTATGCTGACTTGGATGGTTATTCTTAAGTCGATGTCTTGTATAAATAAGGAGTTATAAAGTCATTTCAAAAGTGTATCTTGTGGTGATGAGAGTGTCGTAGAGAGGAGTAGAGAGAAAGGCATAACAGAAGTACTGAGATTAAATGGAATTGACTCAAGCATGGTGAAGATGCTATTCTCCAGTTTAAGTATGTGATACTTATTATTCTATAGATAGTGTGTCTCTTGTAGGCAGTGGGCTTCTTGTGAGTAGTGTGCTCAGGCAGTGAGCCCTAATTGGCATGTGCCATTTTGTTCTTTCTATTCTTCTAATAGAGAACACAATCTTGGGTTAATCACCCCATGGTTTTTCCCTTAATTGGGGTTTCCACGTCAAAATATTGGTGTCTTATGTGTTAATGTGTTTCTGCTCTTGATTTAATGCAATATGTTTCCATGATTGATTTATTATTATGATGTTGAATTACAAAGTGGATTTAAGTGTTTAATTGGAAGAAATTTTTGAACAATTGATTCACCCCCCCCTCTCAGTTCTCTATCTTAAATCCAACAATACATCTCCAAGGCATTTAATTTATGTAACTACAACAACTTGTTGTAGTGTGATAAAAAAATATTAAAAAAATAAGTGCAGCTGTAGCAAATCATTTTATCCATCATATGTAGTTGTAGGTTCAAAAAATATGAACCTTACAACAACAATATGCAAGTTCAAAAGTCCTATTATAACTAGATCTAATAAAAAAGTGCAAAACAAGTGTAAGATAAAGAGAGTTTATAAATAAAACTAACTAAAACTAAACCCTTTCTAACATTTTAGCCTCAACAATGGATAAACATGTTTGCAAACATATTTGATCATGAAAATCCAACAATCAAGATTCAAGAAGGTGCAACTATCAATGGTGAGTTTATATGTGTTCAGGCTAATCACACAAAGTAATTTACAATCAACAAATCACTAGTGGTATGAAAACTTTGCAAACTAATCAAATATCCATGAATCTTGAACTAAAAATGAAATAACTACTTAACTTGGTGTTTAGAAACAATGAAACAAATTTTTTATGATGACAAGTTCAATAAAGATCAACAATTTCTATTAACTATCTTAACTAGAAATGATGAAGTAAACTTGTATTAAGCTAAAAAGATTGACAAACATAAAAAATTTATAAACTTGTTGTGGAGAAAACCATGAGAATATCATGAAAAAATAAGAAATACTATGTATTCACCCTCAAATCCCAAAGTAAAAATGTTTTTTTAAGTATGTGTTCAATGATTTTTTCCCAAAAACACCAAGAACACACCAACTAATCCCCCCTTGAATGAGTTTTCAACTAAATACATATGTAAATCAGATTTACAATACTAAATTTTCACCTCTAGATCCAATGGCTCACATTTGATTCTCATACACAAAGTAAATTTTAGTAGCAAGGACAATTTCCAAGATATTCCACTCCATTTCCTTGTAGCTTCCTCAACAAGCTTCCCTTAGAATCAAAAAGTAACTTTTTTGTTTTGAAATTTACCTCTTGTTACTAAGTTTTCTATGTTTGGCAAAACATAACTTTTGGAAGCTAAAACATTAAATATTTGATATTAAATCTCCAAGGAATTTAATTTTTGTAACTATAATAACAACTTGTTGTAGTGTGACAAACATCATTTCAAAAAACATGTGCAGCTATAGCAAGTCAATTTCTCCATCATATGTGGTTGTATATGTCTATTCTCCATGTGTAAGTATGAATGTCTAATTGTAGGTGACCAATTCTATGATAAAAATGCACTTAAACCTTTGTCCTTCATGTTTCCACCATTTTTCAATGACAAATCCTCATATTAGACCTAGAACAACAAGTTGGGATCTCAAGGAATATTGTATTAGTCATGTTTTAGGTCACAAGTTAGGTATACATTCATATAATCCATCTCTAATCAGCTACATGGCATTTTTCCCATCATTTCCCACCTATTTTGGCTCTTATTTTGCATGAAGAATACTGATATGAGTCTGATTTTTTGTTTCTATAGATTTTAGGGTTTTCTTTATCATGTTTGACACCTTCTTGACTCCATTTTGTAGGTACAATAGTGGTTTAAATGTGAAAATCAAATTTCTCGTTGGTTGGGACAGCAGGGTGTGTCCAAATCTTCATGCTTCAATGATAGCTCTAGTTGATCTTCACTAGACTCCAGCATCTTGGACCTACAACTAGCAAATACAAGATCAAATATCTAAAAAATAACTCAATTTCAGTCAACACAAATCAAAAAACACTCATTTTGCTCATGGATCAGTCAAGATAAGCATGGTAGAAAATTTGTTTCCATAGGAAACTTCATAAATTTGGGGCTTCATCTTTCCTCCTTAGTTTCTCCATGATTCTTGGCATCTTGTCTACCTTAGAAATGATCCATGGATTCATCATACAAATCATCTCAAACTCAGAAATAAGACTCATCATGGTTGTCTTAGGGTTTTTAGATGTCAAAATTCAGTTGTAGGTTTGTTTGGACAACTTTTGGGGTAGTCTTTTGAGTCAGAATAGTGATCATTTTTTTTACTATGCTTCCATCATCTCATCATTATAATATTCATCATCCCATTAACTTATTCATCTAGGTTTTCCAAACATACCCTAAGGTTGACTATAAGGTTTACACAATGATAGTCTTAGGGTTGTTCATGGCTGATGAATACTGATAAAAATTCTCTTTGGTAGCCTTTCTTTGTAGGAATCATCAACCTCTCCATGAGCATTCCTCAAGGAAGACCTCTTCACTATAATGATCATAACCTTGTCAAAGGTTCAAGGTAATCACATATGACATATTTCAAGAACACTACTGTCCCAAATGTATGACAACAACCCTAGGACTGTCACACCCCATTTTATTTTATTTTTTATGAATAAGCAAATGCTAGTATGACAATGGATTAGTTATATATAAAGGAAAATAAGTACATATCATGCTATGTAGTAGCTATATATAGAAGAGGAGTATTTAGCCACTACGCCAGAGGACCCTCAGTCCTTCTACCAGCTCCATAGCTCATTCCAACTAGGTGGGAGAAAGGAGAACTCCATACTAACTAATTATATACACACAAGCCTCAATGTTGTTATTACAGATGCCTTGCCTATGGATAGCCAAATCCTAACTCATCATGTTATTTTCTCTATTGACCGCCACCACATCAAATACCTCAACAATGAGCCTATATTTTGGACATTTGTTGAAGTTGGAGATTGTTGTGGATGCAACCTGATACATATGGTCCTTAACATAGCTATTTTCCATTACCTTGCCACTATTCTTCCTTCCTAGGATGAGAATGGAGCTCATCAGAAATTCTTCATAAAGAATCCCATAATGAATATGTCCTTTAGTGAAGACATTTAACTTGACCACCTTAAAGAAGGCTTTTGCTACTTCCTCTGAGTCAGCCTTGAATAATCATTTAATCTGATAGATTAGAGACTCATCTTCCTCTTCATCTTTGGCCTGCTCCTCACCTCCCTGCTCTTCCTCATCACATTCTACTTCTTCAACCTCAGAATCCACTTCTTCCTCTGAATCATCTTCCCCTTCCTCATCTTGACATATGCACACACCCTTAATACTCATTCTGTTGACTATTGCTCCAAGCTTGCTCTGCTGAATCAAAAACTCCTCCTATTAATAAACGGAAAGGAGAAGGATGTAGATATGGTTCCTCCCATGTGATGATTTTGGCACATAATCTTATGAGGATATCAATCTGCCTTTGGGATTGGAAATGCCTACTAGGGAGAATCAATAATTTGGCAAAACCTTAGCAACATTTTGGTTCTTAATGAAGAGCAGTTGTTCAAACTTCACTCTAAGCCTTCTCTTTGATTCCCTATATCTAGACTGGTAGTTTAATTATGTCCTCTTTCTTTGTAGAAGATGAAAGGATTTGGTGTGCCCTATTTTCTTAATGATTGCCACTGTCTTGCAAAAATTGATGATTCTAAAACTCCAACTTTTACTTGTGTTTCAATTAGTTTCTAAAAAACTCGGGTCCTAAATGATATGTGTGACTCAATCTAAGAGGATAGCATTTTCCTTTTGAAGTAGATTTTTTGTGGGATGAACTATTCTAGTACATGTCACTAATCTTGCAGAGGAATAATCAAGAATTAAGCTCGACCAAGAAATGGAGGGTTTGAGTCCCTCTAGAGCCTTTGGCGTGCCAAGGTGCCAAAGGCGAGGCAACTTACCCCTTTAAAACTCTTTGGTTTCAGGGATGATTTTGGCACCCCTCATAAGGCACCCCTAAGAAAGTCTGATAATTTCATGTTCACTATGTGGTTACCTAAGCCTAGCAATTTCAAATTCATGGGCAAGTTTTCCATGATTCTTATTGGGCTTCAGATTGGATATGTGGGCTTGGGAGTTGGAGTGTGACATGACCCTATTGGAGTAACATTCAGTGTTTGGAGAGTGGCTTCTGTGTCTGATCCATTTGCAAGGACTAAAGCGGGGATGTCATCTTCTATGACTCCTTCTTGAGGTGGGTAAGCCTCTTGGCCCTAGGAGCCTCAAACTTCAGTGTCCTTGGAAGTGTCATGTCATGCCTCAGTCTTTCCAAAAATAGTCTATTCTAGATTTTCACCAGTATCCCTTATCTTCAGGCATAAGTCTTGAGAATGACGGTCGCTATTGCAATTTAGATAGAAGAAGCACCTCTCTTCGATCTCCAATTTTTGGACCCTTTAGTACTCCTTTGTGTGTAAATTAATTTTGGTGGGAATTTAATAAATGGCCACCACTAGTATTCTAGAAAATAGAAATGAATCGTTGTTGAATAGGTTTGCATTAATGGCTAACATTGTGCCTAGAGACCACCCAATTTTTAGCAGACAATCATCTATCTAGAATTCTGGTGGTAGATTGTATAGTCAGATCCATTTATGTTCCTCATAAGGATCACACATTGTCGGGTCAACATTTGGCATCCATTTCCTCATGTACAATGGCTCTCTATTCCTTGTCCAAATTTCGCTCTTAAAATCAAGTCCCCATCAGCTGTTGTGACAAAGGTAGCTAGGAAAAACTCTTTAGGGAGAAATTTGAGAATACATTGGACTTGCCATATTTCCTCCACCCACACCTTAACCTAGCTTTTTCTTATCTTCAGCCAATGAAATGGTAGATTAGGGCAGTCTATGCTAGAATGTTGATTTCCTTTTTGCTCTCCTATGAGACATTGATTCAGAGAGACATTTTTGGCAGAACTAATCCTTCAATTGCCTTCATTGGAGTATTGGAGATTCAACAATTGTTGCTCTTGCCTATCTCCTCATACTATTTTTCACTTGAATTTATCACCGAATTAATCTTCCACTCACTGCTTTGCTCCTTCATTTTTTCGTTAGTGGCTACTGATGGAGGCAATCAAAACTATCACACCCCATTTTTAAACTAATGTATTTCTTTTCATTATTTTTAAGGAGATAGCTAGTTAGAGAAAATATTACGATTATAGTAATAATGGGAAATGCATTTGTTTCATATTAATTTATATGCAAGAGATAATTGTATAAAGATGTCATTATTGAACATGTGGTTAAAATGATGAAATGGACTAAGTACCAATATGTAATTGAGGTGGATTTACGAACAATGTTATTTTCCCTCCGATATGAGGAGAGAGTATATCAACATGGAGAGAATGATAGATCACATGAATACAACAATACTTATGCCATTTGGAAACACACACACATATACATAGTAGAGAGTATGTTTGTTCTTGTCATCTATATTGTTGTTAAGATGAAGGTTATTAAATCCTTTTTCATTGTTTGATAGAAATTTGGTGTATGTTTTTCGAAGATAAGTCGACGTGTGTAAATCGGCTAAATAGGATTAGTTTTCTTATCAAGATCTTAGCCGACAAATAAGAATTCTTCATCGATAATTGTATTTCAAATGAACACATTTAGTGTTCAAAAGTACATAATATTGACATTCGATACATATGTATGTTATGTATTTTTGCAAAGTTATTATTATTGTTGTTGTTGTTTATACTACTGTTATTATAGTTAATAATTATGTTACTCAGGGAAGTCTCCTTCTTCTAGCAAACTCCCCAGATGCTTGGGAGTAGAGGAGGGAGCAATAGCTCCATACCCTCCATTGTTTTCTACATGTAGAGAGTGAAATAAAACCACAAGGATAAGGAGAGTGTGGTGTAATAGTGCTTTTAATGATGCACCATAACTTGGAGTGGCACCCCTTTAGAAAGGGAGGTGAGTGTTTTGAGATCAGAACACTTAGTAAAAGTGGTAAAGGAAAAACTAGACCATGGAAAGGAATGAAGGATGCAGTGAAACTACATTAGTGTGTTGGTTGTAGCAGATAACAGGCAAGTTCATTCTTACATGATTGAAAGTGATAATATGTATGTTTGTTATTGCTTTGCATTCATTGAAATTGTAAGTAGACTTATGTAGAAAATCTATTGTTTATCATTCCCATATAAGGTTTACATCTATATGTGCAAGTATCATATTTCATTAGAGATTGTTATGAGAATGATACCCACTTTAAGAGAGTTCCATATCTTTGTTATACCATAGTGTATTCTTTATAGATTGTTGTATATATATTAGAAGGATAGTATCATTCTTATGACTCTGTGAGTAAACCAAGTTGTCATATGGCCAAGGACATACATTATGATGGTTAACCGAGTACATAAAAAGGCCATGCATTATACTTAATGGCTAGTTCTATTATGATATACATATTGAGGCTGAGTGTTATGAAGCATCTTAGGCGGACAATAAAACCATATTAAGACTGAGTTTTATGAAACATCTCAGGCTGATAGTAAACCCATATTGAGGCTGAGTGTTTTGAAAAATCTCGGGCCGATAGTAAAAACCATATTGAGGCCAAGTGGAATGAAATATCTTAGGCTGACTGTGAAACTATATTAAAGCCATGGATCATAAAATCAGAGGTTGACTATGATTAAATATCAAAGTTTGACTATGATCTTAATATCAGAGGTTGACTGAGATCATATTATTGGAGGTTGACTATAATGATTAAGTAATTAGTTGACTATGATATCATATAAAGGTAAGCTAAGTAAATAGAGTCAGGACAACTATATTTTTAGTTATGCGAAATGTGTTACAACATGAAGGCCATGGGTGGAAAGTTTAACCCAAATCTTTTATGACATTGATTAATGTTGAAAACTAAGCTTACGTTTAGTAACAAAAAATGGCTGAAAGCAATTGTATGGAAGGATCTACGAGAAGATCATTTGTGAAGTATATTTCCTTACCAGTAGTGGTTTAAGAGAATTGAAAATGTGTTTTTGAAAGCTTGAAAAGTTAGTATAAAAGACAAGTCATACTGTAGAAACACTTGACATTAGTGTTGGATCTAGGGCATACAACTGAGGGGGGGGGGGTGAATCAGTTGTATAAAACTTCTTCTCATTCAAACACTTAACTCACTGTTGTTAGTTAGCAGCATATCAAATAATCATCTATGGAAGCATAATACATAAACACAAGAGCAGATAAGCATCAACACATTGAACACCAAGATTTTGACGTGGAAAACCCGGTTAAGGGAAAATCCACGGGGTGATTAACCCAAGAATTATTCTCTGTTAGAAGAATAAGGAAAAATAAATGGCACATGCCAATAAGGGCTCACTGCCCGAGCACACTGCTCACAAAGAGGCCCACTGCCTACAAGGAGACACACTGTCTACAAAGTGATGAAAATCACAGTCTTGAACTGGAGAATGACATCTCTACCATGTCCGGATCAGTTCCAATTAAGCCCAACAATCTCTGCTCTGCCTTTCGCACGTTTCTTTGCTATATCATGCTCATCCTCACACCACACACTGAAATGAATTCACAAATCATTATTTATACAAGACATCGACTTAGGAACAAGCATCTAAGTCGGAAAACAACCATAGGAGTATCCGCAAGATGAATAACACATCCGGTCGGCCATCACAAGAACATTCGCAGGATGAACAACTCATCCGGTCGGCTAAACAGAGCAATAACTTCATCCGGAAGAATAACTTCAATTCCGGGCTCTACCATCAATGCGGACCAACAACACAACCTAAACATGATCCAAGAACCTTCACAAGCCTGTCTGAATGTCCGGATACATCCGCACTTCCTCTGCTTACTGGGATCTCTTGTCTTCCTCATCCGGAACTTCAAGAACACAGTCTGTCGCCACTGTCATAATGCAAGAGGTACTTCCGGACCTCCAAATCACACACAAATCAGGATGACACATCACAAGGACATCTCAAACACTCCTTCCAATCCGCAGATTATGATAATACAATTCCGGACCTCACCGGACCTTTTTGTGATCCTCTGTCACCTCCGGATACTTGCCGGACCCGGTTCTATACCGGCAGCCACAACTCCTTCCGATCTTCATGCGGACCTCTGAAATCTTAACTGTAACATCTCAAGACTCATATCTACTAACCCTTTAATCCGCATCCTCTGGTTCTCAACCTATACAGTACATTTACCTTCTTCTCATCACTGTTCTTCACTGTTCCTGACTGAGGCTAATTTTCTTAATATCCTCAGCACAAAGCTCATCAAATCCTTCTTGTCAATGCAGTATGAGTATGTTGACATCAATGACAACACTGGCTCACCTCATACTTGCAACAATCTCCCCCTTTGTCATTGATGGCAACATATGATGTGAAAAACCATCAAGACAAGAACTTCTCTTTTCTGTCACAGCTCCCCCTATCAACAACAACTCTTCACATGTCTTCCTTTGCTGCTCCCCCTTTGATCATCAACCACTTGTTTTTCACATGTCTTCTCTCCCCCTTTGACATCAATGGCAAAGGGCTCATACTTGCAATTCTCATGCATCAGAATCATACCAGCTGCTCCCCCTTAGTTGCAGCTCCCCATTAGTCCGGATCACAAGATATGACTGTGATAGCCACCGGACTGATGCACATCAGTGCATCTTAGTTCATCACCGGAGGGGCCATGACCCCTAACTTCTCCCGGAGATATTCAAAAGAGTCCTTGGGAAGAGGTTTTGTAAAGATATCTGCAATCTGATCCTTGGAGGGAACATACTCCAATCTGACTTCTTCCTTGTTTACTTGTTCTCTTAAAAAGTGAAATTTGATAGATATGTGCTTAGTCTTAGAATGCAATACCGGATTCTTGGAAATATTAATTGCACTTGAATTATCACAGAAAATTGTGATAGGCTCCTCATATTCAACTTTGATGTCTCTTAGCATCTGCTTCATCCATAGGATTTGAGTACAACTACCTGCTGCTGCAATGTATTCTGCTTCAGTTGTAGACAGAGATATTGCATCTTGTTTCTTGCTTAGCCAAGAAACCAATCTCTTTCCCAAAAAGAATGCTCCACCACTAGTGCTCTTCCGGTCATCCACATCTCCTGCCCAATCTGCATCTGTGTAAGCATGAAGAGAGAAATCTGGACCTCTAGGATACCATAGACCATACTCAACTGTCCCTTTCAAGTATCTAAAAATTCTTTTGATTGCCATAACATGAGATTCTCTAGGATCAGCCTGGAATCTTGCCACAAGACCAACAGCTTGCATTATATCTGGTCTAGTTTGAGTGAGATACAACAATCCACCAATCATTGATCTATACTTTGTCTGATCTGCCTTTGGAGAATCATCATCTTTGCTTAACTTACATCCGGTTGCCATAGGAGTGTTCATAGGCTTTGAGTCTTCCATACCAAATTTCTTTAACAATTCTTTCGCATATTTGGTCTGAGAAATGAAGATCCCTTCTTTTGTTTGAGTAATTTGCAGACCCAAGAAGAATTTCATTTCACCAAGCATAGACATTTCAAACTCACTTTTCATCTGATTTGCAAAAGTTTTACACATACTATCTCTTCCTCCAAAAATGATATCATCCACAAACACTTCAACAATCAGAATGTTCTCATGATCAATTTTGAAATATAAGTTGCTGTCAGCAGTACCTTTGTTGAATCCAATCTGCACAAGATGTTTATCCAACCTTTCATACCATGCTCTTGGGGCTTGCTTCAATCCATACAAGGCTTTCTTCAACTTGCAAACCATATCATTATTATCAGACAATTGAAATCCATCCGGTTGTTCAATGTAGACTTCTTCTTCCAGATCACCATTTAGGAAGGCAGACTTGACATCCATCTGATATACCTTGAAGTCTTTGAAGGTAGCAAATGCAAGAAGTAATCTGACTGCTTCAATTCTTGCTACCGGAGCAAAAGTCTCTTCAAAGTCAATTCCTTCTATTTGAGAGTAGCCTTTGCAGACCAATCTAGCTTTGTTTCTGATTACTTCACCAGCTTCATTTAGTTTGTTCCGGAAGACCCACTTGGTTCCAATTACATTCCTGTCTCTAGGTCTGGGAACAAGATCCCAAGTATGATTTTTCTCAATTTGCATCAGTTCATCTTCCATTGCTTTGGTCCAGTTTTCATCATTGCAGGCTTCATTTATTGTTTTAGGTTCAATCTTTGAAATCAGACAACATTCATTCTGTTCTTGAGCAATATTCCTTCTAGTTTGTACACCTTTGCTTCTGTCACCTATGATCTGATCTTCAGAGTGATTCAGTCTTACATACCTAGGAATTTTGGGAGTATCCAGCACTGCTGTTTCTTGATCAGCCTTATTCAAATCTAACTCTTCTTCCTGATTTACAGGATCAGGCTGACTCTGTCTCACCGGAGAGGATTGAGGTCCTTGAACACTGTCTTGGTCATCTTCATCAAACTCATAAAATCTTGAAGGCTTCTCAATTCCTTCATCAACCTTCACATTGGTGCTTTCTATCATCTTCCTCAATCTCTTATTGTAACACCGGTATGCTTTGCTTTGAGTGGAGTAGCCCAAGAAAATTCCTTCATCACTTCTAGCATCAAACTTTCCTAGATCTTCATCTCTTTTAATATAACACTTGCTACCAAATACTCTGAAATATTTCACAGTAGGAGTGATGCCAAACCAGAGTTCATAGGGGGTCTTACCGGTGTTGTTTCTGATTTGAACTCGATTGAGAGTGTAGACTGCAGTGCTGATAGCTTCTTTCCAAAACATTTGAGGAACATTTGCTTCCAACATCATTGTCCTAGCAGCTTCCTGGATGGTCCGGTTCTTTCTCTCAACTACTCCATTCTGCTGTGGAGTCTTAGGAGCAGACAACTGTCTCCTTATACCCTGTTTCTCACAAAAGTCAATGAATTCACCAGATGTAAATTCTCCACCTCTATCACTTTAGTTTCAATCCGGTTTGATTCTCCACCATAGCTTTGAAGATTTTGAACTTCTCAAAAGCTTCTGATTTTTCTTTTAGAAAGGTGACCCACATCATCCGGGAATGATCATCAATTAATAACATGAAATATCTATCACCTTGCAGACTCTTGATTCTTGTCGGACCACATAGATCAGTATGTACTAATTCCAATAATCCGGTAGAAGACTGATCTTTGCTTTTAAAAGAGACTCTGCTTTGTTTGCCTAACTGACATTCTTTACACACACTATTTGTAGGTTTTATCAATTTTGGAAGATCTCTCACAGCCTGAGTATTGCTTATTTTGATAATGTTATCAAAATTTACATGACACATTCTTCTATGCCATAACCAACTCTGATCAATTTGAACAAATAAACAACTTTTATTTGAACCAACCAGATGAAAGATGTTACCTCTTGTCTGAGTACCGGATGCAATTTCAGTTCCGGAGCTTGTAAAGATTCTGCATTTTCCATTCTTGAACCGGAGATCATAGCCTTTGTCCACTAACTGACCAACACTGAGAAGATTGTGCTTCAATCCTTCAACATACAGTACATTTCCTGTTTTGCTCTTACCATCAAAAGAAATAGTTCCCCTACCTCTGATTCTGCCAGCAGAATTGTCACCAAACTTTACCATTCCTCCTTCATATCTTTCCAAGTCTAAGAACTTATTCTTGTCACCAGTCATATGGTGAGAACATCCACTGTCAATAACCCAATCATCCTTTTCTTCCACTTGAGCAGCCAAGGCTTTTTCAACAACTTTGTGATTGACAGATTCGGAGAGCAAGGAATCTTCTTCCTTGATGGCTATAAACACCCACTCATTTTCGGATTTGCCTCCTGGTTCTGATTCATCATCTGTTACTCCTTCATTGTCATCTTCTTCATGAACATAATAGCAATTCTTTTGAAACCTTTGTCTGTGAGTATTAGATCTTGCAGATCTCTCCGGACATCTTGAGGCAAAATGACCAATCTTATTGCAGTTGAAACACTTAAAGGGTAGTTTTCCTTCATACTTACCGGATCCTCTTGGCAGTCTTTTTGCAATGAGGGCTTCAAGTTGAGCTGTTTCTGCTTCTTCTTCTTCCATGTCTCTTCTTGCTTGATCATACCATGACATTTTCCTTGATGAGTTTTCACCCGGATCAAATCTCTGTTTGCCTTTCACATAGGCACTGGCTTTGAAAGCAGATTCAGTCTTGGGAGGATCATCTCCAAACTCGGTCATTTCAAATGCAGCTAGTTTGCCAGCCAGTTGTTCTCTTGTGACAGTTGTGTGGGCTCTGAATTCATCAATGGCAGCAACTTTGATTTTGTAGGCAGCAGGAAGGGATCTTAGGATTTTGCAGACAATCTCATTTTCATCTAAAGTTCCACCAGCATTTCTGATTCCACATACCAGCTCATTTACTCTTGGCATAAAGGTAGTGATGTTTTCATCATCTCTCATTTTCAATCTTTCAAATTTCCCTTTCAGACTTTGCAATCTTGCACTTTTGACAAACTCATCTCCTTCATACAGAAGTTCCAGTTTAGTTAGGATCTCATATGCAGTGGGTAGGTCAATGACATTCGAGAGATCTGAGTCATTCAATGCGCTTAGAAGAGCTTCCTTGGTCCGCAGATTGTTTTCAGCTTCTGTGATTTCATTCAGAGTAGTCGGACCACCTTGTGGAGGTACATATGGTTTTGAAATCATACCCAGGTATGCTTTTCCCATGCATTCCAAGTGACACTTCATGCGACCTTTCCAGAGAGTGAAGTTGGTTCCATCGAACTTCGGACTATCCTTCTTGTATGACGACATCCTGGATCTCCTCAAGCGGTTAAGCTCTTGTCAGAGGAACTTGGCTCTGATACCAATTGTTGGATCTAGGGCATACAACTGAGGGGGGGGGGTGAATCAGTTGTATAAAACTTCTTCTCATTCAAACACTTAACTCACTGTTGTTAGTTAGCAGCATATCAAATAATCATCTATGGAAGCATAATACATAAACACAAGAGCAGATAAGCATCAACACATTGAACACCAAGATTTTGACGTGGAAAACCCGGTTAAGGGAAAAACCACGGGGTGATTAACCCAAGAATTATTCTTTGTTAGAAGAATAAGGAAAAATAAATGGCACATGCCAATAAGGGCTCACTGCCCGAGCACACTGCTCACAAAGAGGCCCACTGCCTACAAGGAGACACACTGTCTACAAAGTGATGAAAATCACAGTCTTGAACTGGAGAATGACATCTCTACCATGTCCGGATCAGTTCCAATTAAGCCCAACAATCTCTGCTCTGCCTTTCGCACGTTTCTTCGCTATATCATGCTCATCCTCACACCACACACTGAAATGAATTCACAAATCATTATTTATACAAGACATCGACTTAGGAACAAGCATCTAAGTCGGCAAACAACCATAGGAGTATCCGCAAGATGAATAACACATCCGGTCGGCCATCACAAGAACATTCGCAGGATGAACAACTCATCCGGTCGGCTAAACAGAGCAATAACTTCATCCGGAAGAATAACTTCAATTCCGGGCTCTACCATCAATGCGGACCAACAACACAACCTAAACATGATCCAAGAACCTTCACAAGCCTGTCTGAATGTCCGGATACATCCGCACTTCCTCTGCTTACTGGGATCTCTTGTCTTCCTCATCCGGAACTTCAAGAACACAGTCTGTCGCCACTGTCATAATGCAAGAGGTACTTCCGGACCTCCAAATCACACACAAATCAGGATGACACATCACAAGGACATCTCAAACACTCCTTCCAATCCGCAGATTATGATAATACAATTCCGGACCTCACCGGACCTTTTTGTGATCCTCTGTCACCTCCGGATACTTGCCGGACCCGGTTCTATACCGGCAGCCACAACTCCTTCCGATCTTCATGCGGACCTCTGAAATCTTAACTGTAACATCTCAAGACTCATATCTACTAACCCTTTAATCTGCATCCTCCGGTTCTCAACCTATACAGTACATTTACCTTCTTCTCATCACTGTTCTTCACTGTTCCTGACTGAGGCTAATTTTCTTAATATCCTCAGCACAAAGCTCATCAAATCCTTCTTGTCAATGCAGTATGAGTATGTTGACATCAATGACAACACTGGCTCACCTCATACTTGCAACAATTAGATCTACTCTATTACCTATCTTAGGCCACGCATAGCCACAAGAATATCTTAAGAAACATTCTTTATGCCAATGATAAGTCAAGATTTAGACTATTGTGATATTTGGAATTCTATCTTAGTTATACACAAAGACAAATGTTTAATTTGTATTATTACATATTTATATTTTTAATATCGATAGATTATGAGTCAAATATTTGTTAAGATAAATAGAGGCTTTATTTGATAATTTATGTCTTAAATCCAAACCTTATATGTGTAGGTGACTATGGATGAGCCTGGGCGTAGGCAAATATGTCATTGAGTAAATGAGAGGATGTCATAGACCCATGATTGCAAGGATGCAAAGAGGGAATCAATATATGTTTACACTAGAGTCATTTAAGCTCTCATCCTAGACTTGTCAAGAATGACTAGTAGATAAGGGTATATGTCTATATGACTAATGTGGTATAAGTAAGACAAAGAGAGAGTTGTTATGTATAAAGAAAATAAATGAATAATAAGAATGTTGTCTCCAAGTCAATAAAAGAGTGAGTGAATATACCACACACACACACACACACACACACACACACACACACACACACACACACACATATATATATATATGAAACTTTGGCCAAAGTAATGCAAAAGTCACTACTTGCATTGTTGGTTCGTGGTGTACTAGATAGCTAAACAATCAAAATGGGTCACACATAGCTAGAGCTAGACTATAATTGTAAACCCAATTATCTTTAGCTAGGACACATCAGTAGTTCTCATATGGCATATCGAATTAGTTGATTCTCATTATCTATTACCCTTGTGAAGGGAAGGGCCATTTCTAGGAAAGAAGGTGAGCGGGGAACTACCAGTCTGCAGTTGGAGGAAAAGCACCAAGGTGATTCTCTCTCTCCTACATTTGACTACTGAAGACTTGTGAACAAGAATACATTGCTTATTTTGTAAATGATATTGATGAGATTGAAACTCGTAAGAAATACGACCATTTTAATTTGTGCAATTGTTAGTCACATGTGAAGCGGCCTTCTTGAAATATGTATATTATAATTAGATATTGTGAATATATTGATTATGGATTTGTTTTTCTCTTCTCTTAAAAAAATGTGTGAATATTTTCTTAATTTTTGTTTCAATTTTTCTAATATTCCAGCTGGGATGTTACACATGGTATTAGAGCTACTAGGTTCAACACTTGGACCTTGGAGCTCATTGTGACGTTTCACAAGATTGACAAGATATGCTAGTGTTAAAACATTTGTTCTTGTACCAGAATGACAGGAAATAGAAGGACAAGAAAGCAAAACAAGAATAAAAGTAGTGAAATGCCTAAGATCACTATTAAGAAAGAGCGATCTCTTGAACCAAAGATTGAAGATATAGTGAGTTATGTGAAGGAACCTTGGCTCACTAATTTTGAAACACTAGCTGATGCACTCAAACATATCCACCTGGAAAGGAGGAAATGACTTGAGAAGGCAAAAAGATTGTCAACCCCTACTACTGTTAAGATTAGTAAACCATATGCACATTATGACATGCCTTCTAAGTGTGGTTGGGATGTACCTTTTATGGGTGTTGAACAAGTACTCATGAGTACATCCACCAACTAAGTTTGTGTTACTTGATTTTGATGGAGAAGAGGAACTAGAGGAACTTCCTCTGTCAAAATGTGATATGTAGACATTTCCTTTTCATAAAACATTTTGTATTTGCACAAGGATGTAGAGATCTAGAAAGTGAATAAAGTAAATGTTTTAGCTTTTTGAGTATAAAAATGTTTTTTTCAAAGAATCTCTGAGTTTCTATATTTATGAACTTGTACTTTATGATAGTGTGTCAAAAAGTTACATGTTTTTATAAATTTCTATTCAATGATTAGGTGTGGTAATGTAATGGAACTTTCTAAAAACCAACTAGGAGGGATCTCAGATGGCCCAAATCCTAAGAAAAACCTATGGAAAAATTAGATCAAATTTTGTTAGTCTTAAATGAAACAAAAGTAAGATTGGAATCCATGGAACATGAAGTTAGATGGGGAAAAACCAATCAAGAACACTATTCTAAAGGAAGAGAAGAATCTGGTTTTCAGGGAGAACCAAGAGTAAAAAACCAAGACTCATTAATGCAAAATGAGGAAAAAACTCATCTTACCAGTGAATTAGCCTGAGATATGAAGATGTTATACCTCCTAAGTTTGATGGAACAATGAGTGGAGATGTAATTGAGGCTTGGATGATAGAGATGGACAAATATTTTGAGATAAGAAATTATTCTGAGATCACCAAGGTTGTATGGGGAACATACCTATTAGCTGGAGAAGCGTCCACATGGTGGATGAAAAATAAAATGGAATTAGGATTGATTTCTTTGAGTCTAACTTGGGATCAATTTGTAGTCATATTCAGGAAAAGGTGGTTACCCCAACTATAATTTGACTAGAAATTAATGGGTTTTCAAAATCTATGTCAAGGAGATATGACTGTCATTGAATACTAGGAAAAATTTACTAGGTTATTGAAGTATGTGCCACAATATTAGAAGGATGGGAGATTTAGAATAAGGAAGTTTATCATGGGCTTGAATGCTCATATTGGTGGAGAAGTGGATGTTCATGGACCCACAACCATGGATCAAGTTTTTGAGAAAGCCATCAAGCAAGAGTAGAAGCTCAAATCTATCTCTATGTATCAAGAAACATCTTGAAGTAAATTTAATTGGAGTCATCCTTCGACATCCTTCAAAAAGAGAAAAAAGAATCAGGAATCTAGAGAAGGGAACCATGTTAAAATTCCAGATATAAAAGAAATGAATCCAAGGATGGAAACATGGATTCTAATCCTAAAATAAATGATGATAATACCAACCAATCTTCATGAAAGAGAGGTCCTCTTGGAGGGTGTTTCACGTGTGGAGGAGATCATTATGCTAATCACTACCCCATGAAGTGCCAAGGAAATTCTTATCAAGGCAAACCTTTACCGTCATAGCAAATGACTTTTCAGTAAAGGATTCATGCTGCTCTTGATAGTAATGAAGATGAGTATCAAGTTACTCCTGTTGAAACCATGGGTACTCTTTTTGGAACACCAATTTCTATTCTTATAGATACTTGAGCAACTGAAAGTTTTTTGAACCCTAGAATACTAGATAAAATGTCTAGGAAAGTTTGTTTCATGTCTAAATCATGGACAATAGAGTTTACAAACTAGTCAAGAGCTCAGGTAGAGCAATGCTTGTTTGAAGTGAGATTAACCCTACCTAAATTTTCCATAGATCTCAACCTATATGTAGCACATCTAGGATCCTATGATGTCATCTTTGGGATGAAATGGTTGTCCTAACTTAAGGAAAAACTTGATTATCTTTCTAAAATAGTAGAATGCATTGATGATGATGGAAATGTTGTCCTCATCCAAGTTTTTTGGCAAAAAATGAAAATTAGGCAAATTTCTGCAATGCAATTGAAAAGAGAAAAAAAGAAAGGATGCCAGATATTTGTGGTGAAAATGCAGGAGGTAAAAGATGAAGAGGAGAAGAGATTAAAGGAAAATACTTTTGAAGAGTACCATTTTCTTAAAGATTTTTAGGATGTGTTTCTGAAAGACCTTCCAGGTCTACCCTCGAAGAGATTTTTTAATTTTTCAATTTAGATATAATTCCTAGTTCTGAACCGGTGTCCAAAGAGCCTTATTAGATGACTACTACTGAGTTGATGGAGTTAAAAGGTCAACTCTAGGAATTGTTGTAAAAAGGGTTGATTAGACCTAGTGCATCATCTTAGGGAGCACCAATGATCTTTGTTAAGAAAAAGATGGCACACTACATCTTTGTATAAATTATCATATGCTTAACAAAGAAATGATCAAGAAAAAGTATCCTCTTCTATGCATAGATAATATTTTTGATCAAATGCATGATGTAGCTATATTTTCCAAGATTGACCTTAGATAAGGATATCATCAGTTGAGATTGAAGGAAGAAGATTTTCACAAGGAAACCTTTTGAAAAAGGTATGGGAAATATGAGTTCATAGTCTTACCTTTTGGTTTGACTAATGCTCGAGCAACATTTATGAATTTGATGAACAATGTTTTTAGAGACTATATAGACAAATTTGTCTTGGTGTTTTTAGATGATATTTTAATCTACTCTCTAATGAGGAGGAACATGACCAACACTTGTGGATAGTTCTACAATGACTCAGAGAGCATAAACTTTATGGAAAGTTATCCAAATGTACCTTATTTTTAAAATGAGGTGTAATACTTTGATCATATCAGCTAAAGGAACTTTTGGAAATCCATCAAAGATAAAGCCTATTTTAGAATGCCCTACTCCTAAATGCATGCATGAAGTGCATAGTTTTATGGGATTAGTAGGGTATTGAAGGAAGTTCATTTTGAACTTTTCTAGAATTTCCCATCTTATCACTTCCTTGTAGAGAAAAAAGAAAGAGATTTGAGTGGTCTGATAAGTGTGAAGAAATATTTAATATTCTTAAAAGGAAATTGACTTCAGCACCATTGCTTAAAGTGCCAAACCCAGAGGGTCATTTTGTTGTTGTGACTGACCCTTCAGGAGAATGTTTAGGAATGCAAGAAGAGCAAGTTTTGGCCTATGAGTCCAAAGAGTTGTGATCTTATGAGAAGAATTATGCCCCTCATGACTTGGAATTAGCTACAATTGTGCATGCTCTCCAAGTATGGAAGCATTATCTGTTGGGGATGCAATTTGAATTGAAATGTAATAATCAAGGTTTGAAGTATATCTTCATGCAACCTAACCTTAGATATTGACAAAGAAGATGGTTAGAGTTCATGTCTTATTATGATTTTGAGGTTAATTGCATTAAGGGTAAATAAAAATGAGTGGTTGATGCCTTGAGTCAAAGAAGGCGCATATTGGCAATAGCATCAGTGCACTCTGATTTTAGAGCTTAGTTATTGAAAACTTTGACTGAAGATGAATACTATGAGCAAATTTTGAAATCTTTAACAGAAAATCCTCAAGATACAAGGTATGATGGTTTTTACTTTGAACTTGATGGGTCAGTAAGATTTAATAATCAAATATATGTTCTAAATTAAGGAGATTTAAGAAAAAATATGTGGAAAGAAGTGCATTCTGCACCATATTTAGGTCATCCTAGAGTGACAAATTTGTTAGCTGACATGAAACCCTCATATTTATGGAAGGGAATAAAAAATGATGCTGCAATATTTGTGGTAGGATGCCTAGAGTGTTAGCGAGTTAAGACTGAACACCAGCACCCAATAGGACTTTTGTATGCTCATGACATACCTAAATGGAAATGGTAGGTTACTAGTATGGATTTTGTCCAAGGATTACCTATGTACCACTATAAGAATGATGCTATTCTCGTAATAGTGGATAAACTTACTAAGGTATCTCATTTTATACCTAGCAATCTTACAGATGGAGCAGCCATCTTAGCCATGAAATTCATGCAAGAAGTCTTCAGATTGTATGGAATTCTAGAAAAGATAATTTTAGATAGAGATGCTCAGATAAATTCAAGGTTTTGGCAAACTTTGTTCTCAGCTTGGGGAATGCAACTGAATATAAGCTCAACCTATCATCAAGAAATAGATGGAAAAACTAAGAGAGTAAATCAAATACTAGAGGATTTGTTGAGAATGTATTGTATGGATTGGTAGTATAAGTGGGAAGAGTATCTTCCACTGGTTGAATTTACATATAATAACTCTTATCATTCTACAATTGAGATGGCTCCATTTGAAGCATTGTATGGAAGTGTCAAGCTCCTATAAGCTAGGGTAAGCTAGAGGATAGGATTTTCCTTGGGCCATAAATGATTTTGGAAATGGAAGAACAAGTAAAGCTAATCAAGAAAAGATTGGCAGAAGCAAATGATAGATATAAAAGCTATGCTGATGCCAATTGAATACCTTGATAATTTTAGTAGGAGATAAAGTTTCCTTAAAAGTTAAACCACATAAGCACCCAATTAAATTTGGAAAGTCTTCCAAACTAGCATCTAGATATGTTGGACCTTTTCAAGTCCTAGAAGTGGTTAATCTAGTTGCTTACATGATAGCTCTACCACTAGCCCTTGCTAGGATGCATGATGTTTTCCATGTGTCATATTTAAAGAAATATATATCATGATCTAATCATATACTTGATTGGAATGCTCTACAGGTACAAGACCCATAGGTAGTCATGATTGAGCCTCTCAAAGTGCTTGACGTATGCAAGCTCCACCTATGTAAAAGAGAGGTTATGATGCAATCAAGTTAGGAGGGTCTAATGAGGGACTATCCAACCTTGCAGACTTAAACAACTAACAACATGATCACTCAGAGATGCAATAGAAGTATATAGCTAACAATAGAAAGAAAGAGACATTCATAAACACATGACACAAGATGTATCCTAGGAAAACCCTAAAAGGGATAAAAACCCATCCTTCAAAGCTCATTCTTCTTTATATTAGGATCTCAAAACATATTACATATGCCACTTAGGATTTATTGATGCTAGGCCACAGCCCATGCTTATAAAATATTCATACAATAACACTCTTCCATGATTTCTTTATTCTACTTATGAAATTCTCTACTCTACAACTTCTACTTTCTGTTCTTCTCTCTGCTTCAGTTCTGCTACTACTTCAGATCAAAACACTCATCAACTTGTTTCATGACTTTCCATACTTGATCATTCTTTATTCACTACCTTGAAACAAACATTTATCCTTCATTTGAATCCTCTGCAAGCCTTCATAACATTATCAAGTTGGCCTAATTGCAATGGCTAGAATGAAACATGTAGACACGGATAGGTAAGACCTAAACATAAGGTATTACTCTACTGGTGAATGGAAATTCGTGGAGATCTCCATGAAGGTTGGCTAGGTCCTCAAATTCCTTGAATGATGTTCATTTTTGCTCCACAAGTCATAGAATTGCTCTGTAAACCAATTAGACTCCACTAAAAACTATTAGCTTTGCTATGTGAAAATAGGCAATCTGCTGATAGTGATATCTTTCTAGAAACAAACCTAAATTATTTGAATTTTGGATATGTTGTAGATGATGTCTACATACTAATTCTAGTTCTACAGCCTATGATATGTAAATGTAGTAAAATATGATAATCTCTAAGGTCACGCTCGCGGTACTGCAACTTACTGTTCATTGTCCCGATTGATTTGAATTCTTCTGAATGCTCCTACATCAGATTCTTAGGGTTAATTAAAAAGTGAGCCTCTTCACTTTGGTTTATATTATGTCAAAATGAATTCGGTTTCTTTGAATAGGTTCGATGGTCTATTCACAGGTACTTGCAACTACATCAAGGTCAGTGATTTGTTCAGGTCCACCCTATAAAACTACCCCAAGTTCTTGTAAATTTGGCATTCTACATGCAACCTTGCACTACCTCAATGAATGGTGGTCTGAGCAAGTCTTCTCTGCAAGATGCCTCAAATTCTTCATATTTTAGGTTCAGCAGTTTACTTGCAAGCCTTATACTACCTCAATGATTAGCGATCTGAGCAAGTCTTCTCCACAAGGTGCCTCAGGATCAATGTCTGCTTCAATCAATTTAAGAGTCAATCAATACATACTTGCATCCTCTGGAATAATCATGCTACTCCCTTTGATACAGTCAATACATTCTTGAATTTTCTCTACAACACTTTCTGATCTCAAGTTCTAGATACAATTTCTTCGACACACATCAAAATCTTATAGTTTCTATTCTGCATAAACTACTCCAATACTTTTCTCTGTTTCTTTATCCATGTTTCCTTTACTTTGGTACACAAACTTTCTCCTCTAGTAGAATATCTTGTCATTCTTTCTTTCTCTACAATATGGATTTCCTTTCCCTACAATGCCTCACACTTGTTCACACAAACTTTCTCTTGACATAACTCTTCTTAAGATCAATGCTTCACCCTCTTCTAGTTTCTCTATTAAATTTGATGACTCAAAAGGTTCTGCTTCCTTTGCATAAACTACCTCTGCATTATTTATTGTTTCCTCATCATTAGCCTCTTCGATAATAGTTTCTTGTTGACATTCACTGCTTGATTATTTTCGCCTCCAAACTTGAAAACAAGTTCATCTGGATGGTCTTCTATTAAATCCTCCTTCATCTCTCTAATATCCATCACTATGATAAGAGTTATGAATCATGTCATTTCTCCCTCTGTAGTTTAAATTACTATCCTTGTTGTACTCCTCATAAGGTCTTCTCTCTCTGCATCCTAATCCATATCCTTGTTTCTCTCCAACATAAGAATAGTTCCATCTATACAACATTTCTAACATACCAGTAACATGTTTCCATTTTACTCCATCAATTCATCCATAATCCATCTACATACAATCTGGCATAGGCCTTCTCCTCCTCATTTTATTCTAACACATCTTTTTAGAATGATTCATTAATCCACAGAACTTACAAGGATATAGATCCCAACACAATTCATTTTCATGTCCATATCTATCACAATGAGAATAATACATATGTTTAATTCCCTGAATTAATTTGTTTGAACTTGTAACAATATCTTTACCTTTGTGATATCCAAGGCCTTCACTTCTTGATCTCATTAATGGTTTAATATGTTCTATAATTTCTTGTTGATGCTTTCCCAATCCTTGTCCTTCATATCCCATTCTTTGCATGATTTTGAAACCAATTCCATCACCAACAACTATAGGTTCAATTACATTGTCATCTTCAATCTCACTTTCTAAAGAAGCTTCTGCAACATCACACAAATCATTATTATCACAAGAAACATCACAAATTTCAGGCTTAGATCTCAAACTTTCATTCTCTTCTCTACATGCTACAAGTGACTTCTCTAACTGATTAACCTGTTCTTTCAATCCTGATATTTCATTCTTTTGCAAACTATTTTCCTTTTTTAGCTATTCCAAATTTTCTTCTAGATCTTTGTTTCTCTTTTCTGCCTTCCCAAATAACTTGAATCCTTCTTTCAATTCTTCAAAACCCTTTTCAACATACTCAAACAACTTCAGCTCTTCTTCTAATTCCTCATTCCTCCTTTTTACATTTTCCAATTCTTTTTCAAGAGCATCATATTTGTCTTCTCCTAGTTCTTTTATCCTTTCCATCAATGTTGAATTACACCTTTTAATTCAACACAATTTTTCTTCTAGAATATCCTTTTTACATATTAGGTTTTCATTTTATTTCTTCATCCTTTTTCCATTCTTCCCCGTTGAAACAAATTAGATAAACAATTAATATAAAAAGATTACCCAAATCTTTCTTGCCTTGATCTTTTTCAGTGGTGACACTTGTTAATTCTAGGGTTTTGCACTTCTTTCAATACTTCCTTCCTTCCCAACAGAATCACAACCATCCCAGCAGATTCACAACCATCCTAGCAGATTCGCAACTAGCTCTGATACCACTTGATGCAGTCAAGGTAAGAGAGTCTGATGAGGGACTGTCCAACCTTACAACCTTAAACAACTAATGTTCAACATGATCACTTAGAGATGCAATAGAATTATATATCTAACAAAAAAAAGAAAAAGACATTCATAAATGCATGACACCAGATGTATCCTGGCAAAACCCTAAAAGGGAAAAAACCCCATCCTTCAAAGCTCAATCATTTTTATATTAGGATAGATCAAAAAACATTACATATGCCACTCGAGATTTAAAAATGCTAGGACATATCCCAAGGTTACAAAATATTCATACAATAATACTCTTCCATGATTTCTTTATTCTACTTGTCAAATTCTCTATTCTGCAACTTCTACTTTCTGCTCTGCTCTCTGCTTTAGTTCTACTACTTTTTTGGATCAAAACACTAATCAACTTGCTTCATGACTTCATATACTTGATCATTATTCATTCACTACCTTGAAACAAACATTTATCCTTCATTTATATCCTCCACAAGACTTCAGAATATTATCAAGTCAACCTAATTGCAATGGCTAGAATGAAACGTGTAGACATGGATAGGTCAGTCCTAAACATAAGGTATTGCTCCGCTGGTGAATGGAACTTTGTATGGATCTCCATGAAGATTGGCTAGGTCCTCAACTTTCTTGAATGATGTTCCTTTTAGCTCTGCAAGTCATAGAATTGCTCTGTAAACCAATTAGACTCCATTGAACATTGTTGGCTCTACTTTATGAAAACAGGTGAAAACAAGTAATCTTCTGATAGCGATATCTTTTCAAAAATGAACACAAATGATCTAATTTTTTATATGTTGTAGATGATGATGTTTAGATGCCAAGTCTAGCTTTGTAGCCTCTAATATACAAATGTGGTAAAATGCGGTAATCTCCAAGCTCGCTCTCCCGATACTCTACAACTTACTATTAACTATCCCAATTGATTTGAATGCTTCTAGATGCTCCTGCATCAAGTTACCCAGTGCAAGGTGTAGTGGGACTAATATTTGGAGGAAAATTCTACCTAGAAGGATTATAATGACATCTATCAAAAGTTTCCAAATCTTTTTATTTAGCATGATGTATAAGAACATGTTTAAAGTATTTAGTTTTGGTTAGACATAATCATCAAGGATGATGATCTCTAATGGAGGAGATATGTCACACCTCATTTTTAAACTAATGTATTTATTTTAATTATTTTTGAGGAGATAGATAGTTAGTCAGAGAAAATATTATGATTATAGCAATGATAGGAAATGCATTTGTTTCATATTAATTTATATGCAAGAGATAATTATATATGATGTCATTATTGAACATGTGATTAAAATGATGAAATGGACTAACTACTATTATGGAATTGATGTGGATATAGGAACAATGTTCTTTTCACTCCAATATAAGGAGAGAGGGTATCACCATGGAGAGGATGATAGATCACATGAATGCAATTATCTTTATGCCATTTGGAAATGCACACACACATATAGTTAGTAGAGAGTATGTTTTTTCTTGTCAGCTATGTTGTTGTTAAGACAGAGGTTATTAAATCCTTTTTTGTTGTCTGGTAGAAATTTGGTGTATGCTTTTTGAAGATAAGTTGATGTGTATAAATTGACTAAACATGATTTGTTATGTTTTAAATATCTTAGATGACGGATGAGAATTCTTTGTTGATAATGTGCTTCAGATGAACACATTTAGTCTTTGAAAATACATAATATTGGCATCTAATAGATATGTATGTTATATTATTATTATTGTTTATACTACTATTATTATAGCTAATAATTATGTAAGTCTCCTTACTCTTCTAGCAAACTCCCTAAATGCTTTGGAGTGGGGGAGGGAGCAATAGCTCCATACCCTCCCTTATCTTCTGCATGTAGAGAGTGAAAGAAAGCTATAGGGATAAGTTGAATGTGGTGTAATGGTGCTTTTAATGATGTTTCATAACTTGGAGTGGTAACCATTTAGAATGGGAGGTGAGTGTTTTGAGAACACAACACTTGGTAAAAAGTGGTAAAGGAAAAGCTAGAGCAAGGAAAGGTATGAAGGATGCAATGAAATTGTGTTTGCACGCTTCTTGTAGAAGATAATAGGCAAGTTCATTATTACACAACTAAAAGTGATAATATTCTTGTTTGTTATTGCTTTACATTTTTTGAAATTGTAAGTAGACTTATGTAGAAAATCTATTGTTGATCGTTCTCATATGAGGTTTACATATGCATGTGTAAGTATCGTATCTCGTTAGAGAATGTTATGAGAATGATACCCATGATAAGAGAGTTGCATATCTCTATTATACCATAGTGCATTCTTTATAGATTGTTGTATATATATTAGAAGGATAGTATCAGTCATATGACCGTGTGAGTAAACCAAGTTACAGTCATATGGCCAAGGCCATGCATTGTGATGGTTGACCAAGTATATAACAAGGACATGCATTATGCTTAATGGTCAACTGTATTATGATATACCTATTGAGACCAGGTGTTATGAAACATCTCATACCAACAGTAAAACCATATTGAGGCCAAGTGTTATGAAACATCTTAGGTTGATAATAAAACCATATTGAGGCTGAGTGTTATGAAACATCTTAGGATGATAGTAAAAATGGTGTAGGAGCACCTAGAAAATCATGTTTTCTTTTGTAATAAGGTCTATTGACCAATGCATTTTCATTTCAGTTTGTGTCTAGGTTCATTTTGTAAGTCCCGAGTGATTTAGGGGACATTTGTCAATTGTAATCGCATAATGCTAAAAATAGCAATAATGCCAAAAATAGGCAGTAGTGTTTCCCAGTCGCTTGGAGTTAGTTTGGTACTACTCTGGGTGAATTTGTAAAACCCAGGGAAATGAACAAGATCAAGTATTAGGGTTTGAGGTTGTAATCAGTCATATGATGTTGTGATCGAATGTAATCAAATCGTAAAGAGGAGGTTGAGTGTGATTGAACATTGTTTCAAAGAGAAATAAAGATATTATGTTCCGTCATTTCGATTCCTGTTCTCTGTAATTGCAAATTTGTTAGCTGTAGATTTTTGTTCCATTTTGTGTTTTCCTATTGTTGCAAGATGTCGATTTGAAGCATTCCACTGATAAGATTTTTGTCAAAATCAGTGGAATGGCTTCTCGATGTACATATATGTTTGTTCTTGTTTCTGTGTTTGTTGTTTGTATTATGTTTGATGGTGGAAAAGATCGGATCGACTATGCTACGCAGTAGACCAACCTAGCATCTTCATGTGCTAGGGTTTAGTCAAAAGTTAGGTGAAGAGAAGTTTGCCTAAGTGTTGGAGTACCATCAACAAGACTAGGGTTATCAGCAGAATATTTAATATTCTGAGCGAAAGTAGTAGTCTGCCTGAAGAGTAGTCAGGTGACCAAGTGCATCGGTCTAAGACTGTAATGCTTCATCAGGTATACATTCTATGTGTATCTTGTAGTTGTATGTTCATGTGTATCTCGCGAGTGAATGTTGTTGTTGTCTGTGGTGAATGTGTATTTTGTATAATACAAGGAAAGTCAATGGTCAACCTCATCGAATGCATATTCTGAATGCATGTTTCAAATGTATCTCTTGAATGTATATTGAGAATATACATTACGCGCACATTGTGTTAGGTGCAAGAGGTGACCAGCAACAACAGTGAAGGAAACCGGTGATCGTAAGTCATGCTATGCATGTACAAGTGTTTGGCATAATAATGAGTGTGGCAAGTACATCAGTTCACTAGTGATAGGTGAAAAGTTGAATCTCCATCAGTATGTGGAAGGACTTTGTTATGGAAGGTATTTGGTTATCCAATGGCATATGGTCTTGCTGATCATAAAAGAAAGTATATGTTTTAAGAGCTTCCACTATGTACTCTACATCATTTTGGTATCAAAACCAATGAAAGGTCTATAGAAGTGTTGGTGTTGTCAGTGAATGTATATGTCAGATAGAGAAAGCGAAGAAGGGGCTAGTGATATGCCTCTAAAGGGAATGACCACCGAAGTGGTCAAGAAATTCAAGGAGATGGGGGAGATGATCAAGACTAGAGTCAAGGAAGCACTCCAGGTTGAATTGAAGACCTTGTGAAAAGGCAGGAAATCAAATGAGGAATCTGATCGAGAAGATGAAGATGGGGAAGGGAAAACAACCCCAAGACAGACAGATATATCTGTAGATCAGAAATAATTTTTGGAGGCCATAAAATCACTCGGTAAGGAGTCGTTCGAGGCAAGAATGGAGATTTTGATGTTCAGTGGAAAAATGGACATAGATGAAATTATCGAATGCGTTGATGCTTTGAACAATTACTTCAAGTATAAGGAGGTACTGGAGAATAGAAGAGTCAAGTTTGCAAAGACAAAATTGAAGGGTGCTGTACTCACGTGGTGGAACTACACCTAGGGAGAAAGGGTGAAGAGTGGCAAGAGCATGATCTCATCCTTGAGTCGGATGGTAGAGAGGATCAAGGCTTAGTTCCTACCAGTGGATTATGAAGTGTAGATATACAGGAAAATGTAGAACCTCAGGCAGAAGGATATGGATGTATCCACCTACACAAAGGAATTTCACAAATTGTCTCTAAGGTGTGGACATGCTGAGGATGAGAGAGGAAGAGTTGCCAGGTATATTAATGGCCTAAAGTATAGTATACAAGATGGGATTACCATCTTGACACTAGAAACCATGGACAAATGTTTCCAGGTGGCATTGAGAGTAGAAGAGAAGCAGAAAAGAAAAGGAGAATAGCAAAATAGAGGCAAAGGTGGAAGGAATTCCAGAGGCAGAAATAGTTTTGGTGGTAGAAATCAATTCCAGAAGTCTCAAGGGGAGTCCAGTCAGGAAAAACACAGTGGAGAATCTGGTTCCAGAGAGGGTTTTAGAGGAAGGAGACCCAATGGAGGAGGTAGATTTGGTGGACCAGGCAGAGGTCCTAATGTCTTCATAGGAAGATGTTATAATTGTAACCAAATTTGACACACAACAGGCAGGTGTGTGGAGAAAGCCTCAAGCTCTCATGGAGGAGAGAGAAGGAACCAGCTGATTTAAGAAGAAGATTGTCAGAGTGTGAACTCACCTATGGGAAGCGCAACTCTAGCACAAGATGGAGAGAGTCTCATGATGAGAAGAACAATGCTGAAAGTGCCACAGAACAAGGAACCACCCCAGAGGAAGACACTATTGAGAACTCTGTGTAAAGTTTCTAGCAAAAGGTGTAAGGTAATTATTGATTCTGGTTCAACTAAAAATTTAGTTTCAGTAGAAATGGTAGAGAAATTAAACTTGAAAAGATTCCCACATGTGAGTCCATACCAAGTGTCCTAGCTAAAGAAAGGGCAACAAGTCTTGGTCAATGAACAAGCTTGGGTAGAATTTCAGATAGGGGAATATGGGGATAAACTTTTGTGTGATATAATTCCCATGGATGCATGCCATTTCCTGTTAGGTAGACCTTGGTAGTATGATGTACAAGCCCAGCCTGATGGTAAGTCAAATTCCTTTGTGATCACTAAGAATGGTAGACAATATAAGATGGATACTTTACCAGAAGAAGGTGTAGACAAGAATGTAGGCTCAAGTATCATGTTAATGAGTGGGAAAGAGTTTCTCCATACTCTAAAGGAAGAGGGAACCTAGGGGTATGCTTTGATTTTGAAACCTAAAGACAATTCTAATTTGTCTGAAAACAACAAGGAAAAAGTCCCTAAGGAAGTGCAGGAATTGTTAGACAAATATAAGGGTATCATGGTGGAGGATATGCCCAATGTACTACCCCCTGTGAGAGACATAAGTCAGTAGATTGACTTCATCCCAGGATCCACATTGCCAAATAAACCAGCTTATAAAATTACACCTAATCAGAATGAGGAGAATGCTAAACAAGTACAAGAACTGTTGGATAAGGGTTTGGTGAGGAAAAGTCTTAGTCCACGTGTTGTACCCACAGTTTTAGCTCCCAAGAAGGATGGTAAATGGAGGTTATGTACTGATTCAAGAACCATAAATAACATCACCATCAGATATAGGTTTCCTATGCCCAGAATAGAGGACCTTATGGATTGTTTGGGTGGAGCTCGGTATTTTTCTAAAATTGATCTCATGAGTGGATACCATCAGATCAGGATTAGAGAAGGGGATGAATGGAAGACAACCTTTAAGACTAATGAAGGTCTCTATGAGTGGTTGGTGATGCCATTTGGTCTGTCCAATGCTCCAAGCACTTTCATGCATCTAATGAATGAGGTATTGAAGGATTTTATTAGTAAATTTGTTGTTATCTATCTTGATGATATTCTAGTTTTCAGCAGGACAAAAGAAGAACATTTGCAACATTTGGAACAGGTGTTGAAGAAGCCGCATGAGGAGAAATTGATGATCAATATCGAGAAGAGTGTCTTCATGAAGGAAGAACTCACATACCTTGGGTTTGTGATATCCCAGGGCAATTTGAAAATGGATCCAGAGAAGGTAAATGCTATTCTGTCTTGGCCAGCACCTAAAATAGTAAGTGATGTAAGGAGTTTTCATGGGTTGGCAACTTTTTATAGGAAATTCATAAGAGGATTCAGTCATATTTGTGCACCCATTCTGGATACCATAAAAGGAGGACATAAATATAAGTTTGTTTGGAATAGAGAAGCTGATGAGTCTTTTGAGATTCTCAAACAAAAAATAGCAGAGAAACCCATTTTGGTTTTGCTTGACTTTAATAAGTTGTTTACTGTGGAATGTGATGCCATTAACCTTGACATTGGTGTTGTCTTGAGTCAGGATGGTAGACCTATTGCTTTCTTTAGTAAAAAGATGAATGATGCTAAAAGGAAGTATTCCACATATGATCTAGAATTGTATGCAATGGTTCAAGCATTGAAAAAATGGAGACATTATCTCTTGCCCAAGGAATTCATTGTTTATACTAACAACCATGCTTTGAGTTTTCTGAATTCATAGGAGAAGCTAAATCACAGGCATATGAAGTGGGTCGAACAACTCCAGGTGTATACTTTTTTCCATTAAACATAAGAAGGGACAAACCAACAAGGTGACAGATGCTCTAAGCAAACGAGTGTGCACTATATAGGAAATCTAGTTGAAAAGTGTGGGAGTGGATTCTGTCAAGAATATGTATAGGATGATGAGGACTTCAAGGAGATATATACAGTTTGTTCACAATTTTCAGATTCCTATCATTCTAATTTTTCTGTATATTTGTTACAGCAAGGGCTACTGTTCAAAGGCAACCAACTGTGTGTACCTAGGTGTTCCATGAGGGAGAACATAAAAGAGAAACATTGCAGTAGTCTTGGAGGTCATTTTGGACTGGACAAGATGTTGGAACAAGTGAGAAGGATTTACTTCTGGCCTAAAATACAAACTGATGTTAGGAAATTTGTAGAAAGTTGCAACATTTGCTAGAGGGTGAAAGGGACTTCATCAAATGCAGGCCTCTATCAACCACTTCCAATTCCGTAAAGGCCATGGGAGTGCATCAGTATGGATTTTGTTTTGGGTCTTCCCCAGACTCAAAGAGGATTTGACAGTGTGTTTGTGATTGTTGACAGGTTTAGTAAAATGGCTCATTTTGTGCCATGTAAATGTACTAATGATGCTTCACACATTGTTAGTCTATTCTTTAAAGAAATAGTTCGAATTCATGGTTTTCCATTAAATATTGTCACTGACAGAGATCCCAAGTTTGTGGGACATTTTTGGTGCACATTGTGGAAGAAACTGGGCACTCAATTATCTTTCACATCAGCATATCACCTTCAGACAGATGGACAAACTAAGGTGGTGAATAGATCATTGGGTAATCTTTTGAGGTGTTTGACTAAACAGCATGGAGAAGCATGGGATATGATCATCCCACAAGCAATGTTTGCATATAATGACTCTATTAATAGGAGCACAGGAAAGAGCCCTTTTGAAGTTGTAAATGGGATTCATCCCAAGGGAATTTTGGAGCTCAGGGATCTCCAGAACATGGAGAAGAGGAGTGCATAAGGAGAAGATTTTGTAGTTAGCATGTAGGATATCCATGATGCTGTAAGGGAAACTATCCAGAAGAACACAGGGAAATACAAAGAGAGAGCTGATCAGAAGAAAAGGGATGTCCAATACAAAGTTGGAGATCTAGTAATGGCATATCTGAAGAAGGAAAGACTTTTGAAGGGACAGTCCACGAAGCTTCTTATGAAAAAGATAGATCCATGCAAGATTGTACACAAATTTGGGTCTAATGCATACGAAATTGAAATTCCTCCAGGTTTAGCAATATCACCCATTTTCAATGTGTCAAAACTATTTCCATTCAGGGGAGACAATGTTACAGATTTAGATGTGATAGGATAGGGGATGTAGAATGGATTTTTGATTTTCCCCCAAGTCAGCCAGTATAGCTGGAATGTATTATGGACACCAAAGTTCAAAAGAAGACCAGACATAAACTCTACAAGTAGTATCTGGTCCAATGGTGTGGTTTGCCTGATGAAGATGCAACCTGGATGAGCAAGGAGGACATCATCAAGCATGGGGTTACTATTTCAGACTTGGTTCCTCAAGGGACTTGAGTTCTTTTTAGCCCCAGGAGTACAGTGTAGGACCACCTAATAAATCATGTTTGTAATAAGGTCTATTGACCAATGCATTTTCATTTTAGTTTGTGTCTAGGTTCATTTTGTAAGTCCCAAGTGATTTAGGGGACATTTTTCAATTGTAATCACATAATGCTAAAAATAGCAATAATACCAAAAAATAGGTAGTAATGTTTCCCAACCACTTGGAGTTAGTTTGGTACTACTCTGGACGAATCTATAAAACCTAGGGAAATGAACAAGATTAGGTATTAGGGTTTGAGGTTATAATCATTCATATGATGTTCTGATCGAATTTAATTAGATAGCAGAGAGGAGGTTGAGTGCAATTGAACATTGTTTCAAAGAGAAATAAATATATTCTATTTTGTCATTTTGATTCTTGTTCTCTTTAACTAAAAATTTGTTAGCTGTAGATTTCCCTTCCGTTCTGTGTTTTCCCATTGTTGCAAGATGTTGATTTGAAGCATTCCACTGATAATATTTCTGTCAAAATTAGTGGAATGGCTTCTCGATGTACATATATGTTTGTTCTTGTTTCTGTGTTTGTCGTTTGTATTATGTTTGATGATGGAAAAGATTAGATCGACTGTGCTACGCAGTAGACCAACCTAGCATCTTCATGTGCTAGGGTTTAGTCAAAATTTAGGTAGAGAGAAGTTTACCTAAGTGTTGGAGTACCATCAGCAAGACTGGGGTTATCGACATAATATTTAATATTCTGAACGAAAGTAGTAGTCTACCCAAAGAGTAGTCGAGTGACCAAGTGCATCAGTGTAAGATTGTAGTGCTTCACCGGGTATACATTCTATGTGTATCTCATAGTTGTATGTTTGTGTGTATCTCACGACTGAATGTTGTGGTTGTATGTGGTGAATGTGCATTTCATATAATACAATGAAAGTCAATGGTCAACCTCACCAAATGGATATTTTGAATGCATGTTTCGAATGTATCTCTTGAATGTATATTGAGAATATACATTGCACGCACATTGTGTTAGGTGCAAGAGGTGACTAGCAGTGGCGGTGAAGGAAACTAATGATCGTAAGTCATGTTATGCATGTACAAGTGTTTGGCATAATAGTGAGCATGGTAGGTACATTAGTTCACTGGTGATAGGCAAAAAGTCAAATCTCCATCGGTATGAGGAAGGACTTCGGTGTGGAAGGTATTCAGTTAGCCGATGGCATATGGTCTTGCCGATCATAAAAGAAAGTATATGTTTTGAGAGCTTCCACTGTGTACTCTGCATCAAAAACCATATTGAGGCTGAGTGTAATGGAATATCTCAGGCCAACTATGAAACTATATTCAAGCCATGGATCATAAAATTAGAGGCTAACTGTGATTAAATATTAGAGGTCGACTGTGAACTTAATATCAAAGGCTAATTGGGATCATATTATAGGAGTTTGACTATAATGATTAAGTAATTGGTTGACTATGATATTATATAAAAGTTGACTAAGTAAATAAAGTCAAGAGGATTGTGTTTTTACTTAGGCCAAATGTGTTACAACATGAAGATCGTGGGTGCAAAGTTTAACCCAAATATTTTATGAGATTGATTGATATTGAAAATTAAGCTTAGGTTTAGTAACCAAAAAGGGTCGATAAGAAGTCTATAGAAGGATCTAAGAGAAGATCATTTATGAAGTATATTTCCTTACCAATATTGGTTTAAGAGGATTGAGAATGTGTTTTTGAAATCTTGAAGAGTTAGTATAAAAGACAAGTCATAGTGTAGAGACACTTGACATTAGATCTACTCTATTACCTATATTAGGCCAAGTATAGCCACAAGAATGTCTTAAGAAACATTCTTTATGCCAATAATAAGTCAAGATTTAGACTATTGTGATATTTGGAATTCTCTCTTAGTTATATGTAAAGAGAAGTATTTAATTTGTATGATTATGTATTTATATCTTAATATCGACAGATTATGAGTTGAATATTTGTTAAGATAAGTAGAGTCTTTATTTGATAATTTATATGGCTTAAATGTAAACCTTGTATGTGTTAATGACTATGGATGAGCCTGGGAGGAGGCAAATAAGTCATTGAGTAAATGAGAGGGTGTCATAGACCCATGATTGCAAGGATGTAAAGAGGGACTCAATGTATGTTTACACCAGTCATCTAAGCCCTCACCCTAGACTTGTCAAGAATGACTAGTAGATAAGGGTATATGTATTTATGACTAATGTGGTACAAGTAAGATGAAGAGAGATTTGTTATCTATATAGAAAATAAATGAATAATAAGAATGTTGTCTCCAAGTTGAGAAAAGAGTGAGTGAACATACAAATTTTATATCTATGAAACTTTGGCCAAAGTAATGCAAAATTCATTGCTTTTATTGTTAGTTTGCAGTGTACCAAATAGATGAACAATTAGAATGGGTCACACATAGCTAGAGCTAGACTGGAGTTATAAACTAGATTATCTTTATCTAGGAAACATCACTAGTTCTTAGATGGCATATGGAATTAGTTGATTCTCATTATTTATTACCCTCATGAAGGGAAGGGCCACTTCTAGGAATGAAGGTGAGTGATGAACTACTGGTCTATCATTGGAGGAAAAGCACCAAGGTGATGCTCTCTCTCCTATAGTTGACTATCGAAGACTTGTGAACAAGAATACATTGCTTATTTTGTAGATGATATTGATAAGATTGAAAGTTGTAAGAAATGCGACCATTGTAGTTTGTGCAATTGTTATTTGCATGTGAAGTGACCTTGAAATATGTATATTATACTTGGATACTATGAATATATTGATTATGAATATATTTTTCTCTTCTATTAAAAAAATTGTGTGAACATTTTCTTAATTTTTGTTTGATATTTTCTAATATTCTAGTTGGGATGTTACAAGGACTATGACAATGGGTTACAACAGTCTATTGTAACTTTGTAAGTCTTTGTTGCATATAACAAATGGGATAATCCCTTCTTAACTGGTTAGTTCCCTTCTCATCCATATAGACTTCTTTTTAGATTTAGATACCATACCATTCTACGATTGTCTCAAGAATCTTGACAAGATGTCAGCTTATGCTCATAATTGTTCTCTTCAACATGATTTTCCTATCTTACTAATATCAATCCAATGTTCTTATAAAGGTCCCCTTGTTCTTTTAACCACTCATCTAGATGTCCTCATGACTATGACCTCTTAGATGTTTCCATGACAATGTTTTGAATAGATACTTGATGGAACATAACTATGTCTCTTAATACAGATCATTGACATCAACATCTTCTCTCTTCTTCAATACTCTTAACAAATACCAAGAGTACTCATAGGGGTTAATATCCCTATTGTCTGGTAATAAGGCATTTTAATAGTCACATAATTGTTATTAAAGTACAAACTACCTTGAAGAGTTATCATATGTTGATAAAGGTAGGGTTTGAAATTCTCTACACCTACTCCTGAAGTCCCCTCATCAGAAAAGGAATACAACATTAGAGGGGCATGGATGATATGAAGGGGATAGTTCCTAAGACAATTTGTAAAGGACAAGTGTGCTCAACTTATGGTCAAGATTCACAAGAATGACAGCCTCGGTCCAAGATGAAAATCATAAGACAAGATTAGACCAAAGATAATCCTCAAATGATAATATACTCTCATATGAATATCCACACCATGATGGTGTTAGGATTTAGAGGCAATCTATCCACATGAAGAAATGTCTCACAATCACATGTTCAATAGTCCAAAGGATGAATGTGATGTACTCTTTGTCTCTAACAGTCCCTAAAAATGCATGAAACATGAGTAATATTAAAATTAGGTCATGACTACCTTGTCCCTCAATCCTTTTTAAACAACCTCTAAAAATTCTAATTTGTGGTAATGTCCTCATTGTCACTAACTTACTTCATGGTTGTGTAGCATATTTTGGGTTTTATGATAGACCTCTAAGACCACATAAATGATAAACATTTATTATTTACCATAACATGGTTGTTATAACTAGTCATACTAATTGGGTGCTAGGTGATAGCCCTATGACCTTGACAATGCAATATGGAAACACCTTGGGCATGAAGACCATTCTCATGATTCATTAGTAGTCCATTGTGATTGACAAAAATCCTCGTCATATCTTCTAATCAAGACAACATCTAGGTGACCACCTTAAATTTTTGTTTCCTTAGATAGAACTTACCAAAACATGTTCATCCATGAAATATCTTGATTCAAAGAATGCACATTGCCATACCCAAGTAATTAAAGGGGGGTATAGTTATAAACACACAGGTCCAAGACACACTTGTGATGAGGACATGCTAATGTTACGAGTGCAAGTCTTATCCTTAATTCTCATCCCTACACTTAATGTATAGCATTCTCAAAACCATAAAGGAGAAAACATATGTTAGACCTCAAGAGATGAACATCTACAAGAGACCATTAGTCCTAATAATACTTACTTGAGAGATGACTTAATATCAAACCCTTATAAAATACACAATATACATTTTGATTGTTTAGGGTTGACTATCCCCTTCACTAGATTTATGTGGTAGTCATATTGTTCAAATTTGTAGCTTAGTGGACTCCATGAACAAAATGAAAAATAGTACCCTTACTACTCATAACCGTGGCAGTCATATTGCTCCAACCACATAGTCTTATAACGGCCCTTTTGTTTGGATCTATCCATACTTATTCATAACTATCCCTTCAACCTTAGGTCACATGGCCTTCAAGAGATTTGATAAATGGCTATTGGCCATCAAATCTCAAAATTGTTATGAGACCTCTGGCTTAAAATAACAACGATTTAACTTCAATGAGACCTTATTTGTTAATTCCATAATGAAATCTCATGATGATAAAATTGGGACAGTCTATTCTATGACTAAGTGGCAAAAATAAAGCATGACATTGCTCATAGTATTTAAAATGGTAGAATCTTGATGACAATGGCTTTGTGAAGTCATATTTTCAACTTGCCAAGGCAACTTGAGGTTGTGATAACAATTCACCATAAAAACATGTCTTCCAAGATGATCCCTAACTCCATGGTAGTCCTTACTACCTGTGACCGTCCCATATTCATCTTAAGACAATTCATTTCCAATATTTTTCATGGCAGCCCTTAACAATCTTCATCATACATAATCCAATACTTGAAGAAGGTGTAAATGTTGATAGGAAACTATAACAAGTCTAAGGGATAGTCAAGCATATAGGATGATAAGTGAAGGATGAGGCCTTGGAACAACTTTGATCTCCTTCTACAATCTTGCCATCATAAAGACACAAAGAGGCTGATTAAATCCCAAGGTTCTATGCATGATAAATGATTCATCAAAGTAAACCATGTACAAAAATATGAAACTTGAACCCTTGATTTTCTTACCATTAGGGATCATCTTTGTCTTTGAAGGCTAGATTTTAATACAACTTCTAAATCTAAGGCTAAAACAAGATGGAAATATTATTGAAATCCCTAATCATGAGGGTAAAATATCTCATCACAATGTCTAAAGTGAACAAGATCAGTGATTTAGGGTATGTGATAGTTGTTACAAACTTCAAATCATACCTATACATGCAAACTCCAAATAGCTTTTATATAGTCTTCCAAGAAAGGTATGGATAGACATTTAAGAACAAAGAATTCCAAATAACATCCACCAATGATGACACTCCAACAATGGTTTTGAACTAAGCATGGTTACCAAATTCAAGATGAACCCCTAACACATGGTTTAAGATTGAAATCTGATTACTAATTAATGTAGTCAAGGATGGATATTACATGTAAAGAAATCAAGTGGTTCATGCTCAAATTAAACCTCCAAATAACTTTCCATTGATAAATGATCTAAAGTCCTTAATATCCAAATCATATGTCTAGGTTTTAAGGTCACTAGATGCTTTTGTCAAGGGTTTTAGACTGATTTAGAGCATTGTATGACTATTTTGAAGGTTATTTTGGACATATTGTAAGGTCTAACAACTATTTTAAGGGAGGTAGATTATGATTATCCCACAATGTTCAAAACTAAATGGTTCAATCCTTGATCTATTAAGCCCATATGTCCATTGATAAAATCCATGGAATTGACTATGAAGGACATCATGCCATGAAAGTGGTTCAACCTTTAGCTTAGTATATTCTTTGGACATTGATTCTCATGAGAGGTAGACTATGATAAATAATCAAATAAAGGAACTTCCTACTCAAACTCAAACACATCAAAGGCTTCAAGAATCACACTTTCCATCATGAAGAACTTGTCAAGAAGAAAAAGACATAAATATTGGAATAAAAAACCCAAGAAAAGACCCTCACAACCTCTTCATACAAGTTTGAAACCAAGTAGGAACATGAAGTACAACCTGAATCCAAACAAATCCCTCAAGCAAAAAATATGCACCATGACCCATGAAATGAATGAGTGATCATGAAATTGATCCAAATGACACTTCATTGAATCAAGAAGACACATCATAACAAGTTCAAGCTTTCAAATCATGTCAATCAATCAAGTCATTCAAAAGCATCCAAGTGCATATAAAACCATGCTAACTAATCACAAGTTCTATTATCAAACCCAATTGGATAATCAAAACCTAGAATACTTATAACAAGATAAAATACCATAAGAGGATAGAAAACTCATCAAATGAATCAAGAAAAAGAGGGGGTCCTCATTTTGGTAATGGAAATAGTGGGGCATGTGTCTAGGGCACAACAAATTCTTCACAAATCATGTGACCAAGCTACCATGATAACTAATGAGAGGATGGAGCTTCCTCCACAAAGAAGGTTGGATGTTAGTTCACAACCTTGCTCTCTCTCACAACCACCTCAAATCCATTCCAGGATGACCCAAAAAACACATGCAAACACTCCAAAGCTCCTAATGCTACAACATGGATTCTAATACTAGATTTAATGCCCCAACTTTTACACTAGGACATTAATGGACACAAATGGGATGAAAAAATTTGGGGATGTAATTGTAACACTCACATGTCACAATTGCACACTCAAGCACAAAAACTAGCACATGATGACACTAAGGCACAAGGAGAAGTCAGATACAAGGCCACACACTTCTATTCAAGACAAGAACAACCCAAGTCAACAAATATCCAACAAGTCAAATGACATAAAAAATGAGAAACAAGCCAAAAGGATAATTGATCATGAAGCCTCGCAAGGATAAAATTTTCAACATGGATCAAACACAAAGCATCAAATTGAAAGGAAGCTAGGTGTACAAAAATCACTTCCTACACTAATCTAATGAGGAGAGATGTGTGCAAATTATTTTTAACCTTTACAATTATAGTATTATTAACCCAACAATAGAGATATTGCAGCAATACACAACACAAGAATGTAAGATGGAAGAGAGAGAGAGAGAGACACGATATAACATGGGGAAAACCTTTATGGGTGAAAAACCCCACACTCCAAAACCTGCACAATGTATTAAATCTAAACAATGAAGTTTACAACACACTTGCAATGCAAGTCTTTATAGGAGTCTTCAACACTTGTATCTAGAGACAATCTAGAAGCATAACAGTACCTATTAATCAGATAATATATCTCCTCTCAAAGAACCTACTTAAATACAAGTTTACAAGGCAAAAATGAACTTTCCTTGAGATGGGCGTCCAACTTGGCCTCATGGCCCAAAACCCATGCCTTGGGACACTTGTCCAACACTGCAGCATGGTCATGACACTTGTCATATCACCCCATATCAATATGGTAACCTATTCCCAAGTTGGCCAATGACAGATTCTCTTATGCATCTTACGACTATCATAGAATCTGACATAACTAACAGCTCTTACAGCTGTAAGAGAATTTGTCATAACTACCTAAAAAAAGCATATCCTCTTACAACACATCATCACCCTCCTTGGGGTGCCCAAATATGCCTTCTTACAAGATGCCTTGTGACACGTGTTCACCTGTCATAGAACATTCCATTTATGACTCTTACGCATTGTAGATTCTGTCATAGGAATTTGTCGTAACCATTTCAGTCAAGATTCACTTACACACTAGTCAAAGTGCTGACACATAGAAAAATATCTCTACCACTAAGTGGGACACCTATCTCCTCATGTGAGGACAAAATTACATGTGGTCATCTTCCATGTAGGATGACACATCACTGTGCTAACTCCCACAAGATGACGAAACATGACTTGCATCCAAAATACATTAATAGGCAATAAATAAATAAATACAATTAATTAATACAAGGAATTACAAGGGTTGAGACACCTTAATTCCCAATATTCTCCCACTTGTCAAACACCTTGTAAGAGCCAATGGAAATGATAAGATTTAACTGCTATAGGCCGAGAGGCCCATAGACTCCTAACACTATCTAAACTTCTCTGTGCCGACTGGTTTCGTCAATGCATCCACAACATTCTTCAAAGTGTCTAGATTCTCTAAATTCACCATCCCATCCTCTACCATGTCTTGTACAAAGTGAAACTGTACATCAATATGCTTTGTTCTAGCATGGAAAGTTAGATTCTCTGCTAGGCAAATTACACTCTGACTATCACAACATATCGTAATTTGTCCTACATCATCACCGATATATGAACACAATCTCTTAAGCCAAATGGCTTCCATTCAAGCATGAGTTTCTACCATATACTCAGCTTTTGTCATGGATAAAGTGACCACAGGTTGTCGCTTACTCATCCAACTAATTGCACCACCGAATATAGTAAGCACGTAAGCACTGGTGGAGCTCTTACTATCAATGTCACCCACCCAATTAGAATCCATGAATCCATGAATACAAACATAATGTAGAGTTCCTATAGGATTACAATGATAGCATACAGAATACTCAGAAGTACCCCTCAAATATTGAAACACTCGCTTTACTACATCCCAATGTAGCCATCCAGGATTAGCCATAAATCAACTAAGGACTCCCACTGCTTGGGAAATGTCTGGTCTTGTATAGACCATGGCATACATCAAACTGCCAACAACACTAGCATAAGGTACTCTGCTCATGTGCACCACCTCAGAAGGAGATTTTGGACAATCATTAATAGATAACTTTGTCCCCAATGAAATAGGAACACACAATGGTCTACAATTTTCCATAATGAACCTATCCAACATGGTCTTCACATACTTACTCTGGCTTAACCAAAGTTTTATGTTAGCTCTATCTCTTCTGATTTCCATTCCTAGAATGTACCTAAATGCCCCTAGATTTTTCATCTCAAATTGTGCTGAAAACTAAGACTTCAAATCAGAAATCATATTCTAACCATTTCCAATTGACAACATATCATCAACATACAATGCAATAATGAGAATGAGATCATTGTCAAATTTATAATACACAAAATGATCTTCTTTTGATCTCAAAAATCTAATCGACAACATAAAGGCATCAAGTTTCATATACCACATCCTAGGAGACTTCTTCAAGCCATACAAAGACTTCTTTAGTTTGCAAACAATTTTTTTTTACCTTTCTCTATGTAATGCTCTAGCTGTGACATGTAAATCTCTTCCTTCAAATCACCATGAAGGAAAGCTATTTTCACATCCATCTACTCCACCTCTAAGTCATAAGTTGTTGCAAGAGATAACATGAATCGAATAGATGCCAACTTTGCAACAGGAGAGAAAATTTCACCATAATCAATTCCCTCTACTTGTGAGTACCCCTTCGCAACCAATCTGGCCTTGTACTTTTCAACACTACCATCTGCAGTGAATTTCTTCTTGAACAACCATTTGCATTCAATAGGTTTCCATTCTACAAGAAAAGGCACCAAGTCCCAAGTTTTATTCTTCCTTAAAAGAACCATTTCATCTTCCATGGCCTCCTTCCAAGAACCTGCATCTTTCATGCCCATAGCCTCTGTCATAGTTCTAGGCTCATCAATGTTGGTAAGCAAGGAAAAAGCACAACTAGAATCAAGCAATGAATAACCAAACCTATCAGGTTTCTTTCTTGTTCGTGTAGACCTCCTCAAGGGCTGAGGTTGAGGTTCTGCTTCTTTTTCTGAGCTTTCAGAGCTGCTACAACTCTCCTCATCATCAAGTCTCATAGGGTCTGTCGGTTTAGTCTTCTCAGGGGTGGAAGGAAACTAAACCACATCCTCTTTCTTTTTTGTTTCTTCTAGCTGTAGAATAATGGGTGAAGGTGTTAGCTCTTTGAAAATAACACTTCTGTTATACAACACTTTTTCAACCACATGATCCCAAAGCTTGTATCCTTTCACACCGACACCATAGACAATGAAAATACACTTAACATCCTTGTTCTCCAATTTTGACCTTTTCTCCCTAGGCACATGTGCATATGCCTCACAACCAAAAACACGAAGATGTCTAACTGAAGGCTTCTTACTAGACCACACCTCCATAGGTGTCTTACCAACAAGAGCTAATGTAGGAGACTTATTTACCAGGTAGCAAGCAGTGGCTACAGCTTTAGCCCAAAACTTTTGTTTGAGGCTTGCTCCACTAAGCATACTTCTAGCCTTCTCCATCAATGTCCTATTCATCCTCTCTACAACTCCATTTTATGTGGGGTGTATGGAGTTGTCTTATGTCTTTCAATACCTTGCTCTTTACAAAACTTATCAAGCTTTGTTGAACAAAACTCACCATCATTGTCAGTCCTAAAACACTTAATCTTTTTACTAGTCTAATTCTCAACAAAATCTCTAAACACTTTGAACTGGCTAAAGACTTCAATCTTGCTTCTGAGAAAATAAATCCATGTCCTTCTATTGTAATCATCTAGGAAAGATACAAAATATATAGATTTGGAAATTGAAGGATCACTAATAGGACCAAACACATCAGAATGAATAAGATCCAATACACTAGAAGACTTGTGAGAACTAGAGTAAAACTAGACACCATTTTACTTTCCATATATACAATGTTCACAAAATTCAAACTTGAGATTACAATCATTTAACCCCTCAACAAAGTTTTTATTTTTCAGGGTTCTAAGACCCTTCTAACTAATGTGGCCAAATCTCATATGCCATAACATTGTCTTTTCAGCAGGAAGCTTAACTTCTAAAGCATAAGCACCCTTGGGTACCCAAAATGTACTACCAGTAGAATTTGTTACAACAAACTTTTTCACTGCTAGTTCCAATGGTGGGGATGAAGTGACTACAACTCTTTTCTTTGAGTCAGAAGAACTATTGCACTATGAAGTGCATGTCTCTAGCTAAAACACAGTGCCTCTCTAAGTACCCTTCACAAGCACCAGAGATCCTCTAGTCATCTTGCATCCGTCCTTCGAAAAGACAACCTACACACCTACATCATTCAACTTACTTACAGAAAGTAGGTTCTGTGCCAAGCTTGGGATGTGCATGACCCTAGTGATCCCCTTCACTCATCCATCAAGGAATCAGATTGAGATTCTTCCATGACCAACAATCTTCATATGAGAATCGTCACCCAGGTACACTCTTCCACCATCGAACTCTTCATACTTTGTGAACCAGCTTCGATGTGAGTCATGTGGAATGATGCACCAAAATCAATCAACCACACATCATCAGATGCATGGGTAGCTAGGGCTGCAATAAAGGAATCATCATCATCTTATGACTTGTCAGAATATGATTTTGGGACATTCTTCTTCTTCTTTTTCTTTTCCTCTTTACATTCCTTTCGAAAATGCCATGTTTTTCCATAGTTCCAATAGAAAGCCTTGGATTTTCTAGGAGATTTGGATCCCCCATAGTATTTGGATCTACTCTTCTTAGCTTTCTTGTCCTTCTTTTTCCCTTTCTCTTTAGGTCTTCCACAAATTGCGAGAGCCTCTTTAGCTACTTTAGAAGACTTTCTCTACATTTCTTCAAATAACAACAAAGATACCACTTCATCCATTTTGAAAGTGGATGTGGTGTTCCCAATAGCCATAACAAGATGATCCCATGAGTCCAGCAAAGAACAAAGCAAGGTCATACAATGATCCTCCTCCTCCATCTTCACACCAATAGAAGTCAATTATGCAACTAACATGTTGAAAGCATTCAGATGATCTATAATAGATCCTCCATCCTTAGAGAATACAACTTCTTACTCATAAAAAGCTTGTTCACCAGGGATTTGGCCTGATAAACATCTCCTAGCTTCTTCAAAGATCTTTCATGGTCTTCTCCTCATGGACATTTAACAAGACATAATCAGCTAGACTGAGTCTTATGAGACCCTTAGCCTTCCAATCTTTAAGATCCCAATCAACTTGTGCCATTGTGGTTGGTTTTACATCGGAAACGATTTCCCATAGGTCTTGATCAACAAGCATGTCTTCCATCTTAAGTTTCCATAACTTAAAATTTATGTTGTTAAGCTTCTCCACCTCTAATCTTTTGAGTGTGCCTACCATATTTTTCCTACAACAAGATTACAAAATACTCTATACAGACTCCCCCTCAATCTAAGATCTGCTAAAAAAAGCCCAACCCAACAACTAGGACCAAAGGTGATCAGGCTCTGATACCAATTGAAAGGAAGCTAGGTGTACAAAAATTGCTTCCTACACTAATCTAATGCAGAGAGATATGTGCAAATTCTTTTTAACCTTTACAATTATAGTGTTATTAACCCAACAACAGAGATATTGTAGCAATACACAACACAAGAATGTAAGATAGAAGAGAGAGAGAGAGAGAGAGAGAGAGAGAGAGAGAGAGAGAGAGAGAGAGAGAGTGAAGATATAACGTGGGGAAAACCCTTACGGGTGAAAAACCCTTATGGGTGAAAAATCCCACACTCTAAAACCTGCACAATGTATTAGCTAAACAATGAAGTTTACAACACACTTGCAATGCAAGTCTTTATAGGAGTCTTTGACACTCATATCTGTAGACAATCTGGCAGCATAATAGTACCTGTCAATCAAATAATACATCTCATCTCAAAGCACCTACTTAAATAGAAGTTTACAAGGCAAAAATAAACTTTCCTTGAGATGGGCGTCCAACTTGGCCTCATGGCCCAAAACCCACACCTAGGGACACTTATCCAACACTGCAGCATGGTCATGACACTTGTCACATCACCCCATCCCAATATGGTCACCTATTCCAAAGTTGGAAAATGACAGATGCTCTTACGCATCTTACGACTGTCATAGAATCTGACATAACTGATAGCTCTTACAGCTGTAAGAGAATTTGCCATAAATGCCTAAAAATAGCATATTCTCTTACAACACATCATCACCCTCCTTGGGGTGCCCAAAGATACCTTCTTCCAAGATGCCTTGTGACACATGTCTTCACCTGTCATAGAACATTCCATTTATGACTCTTACACATCATAGATTCTGTCAAAGGAATCTATCATAACTGTTTTAGTCAAGATTCACTTACACACTAGTCAAAGTGCTGACACATGACAAAATGCCTCTACCACTAAGTGGGATGCCTATCTCCTCATGTGATGACAAAATTACATGTGGTCACCTTCCACGTAGGATGACACATCACCATGCCAACTCCCACAAGATGACGAAATGGGACTTGCTTCCAAAATACATTAATAGAGAATAAATAAATAAATACAATTAATTAATACAAGGAATTACCAAGGTTGAGACACCTTAATTCCCAACACAAATTGTACCAACCAAGAATCCATATGCTAACTAAAAAAACCATGAAATCAATTCAAATAATGGTAAATATACAATTTCTAATCATTATAACATACATGCCAAATATTAGAAATGTTATAAATTGAATGCCATGATTGTTTGACACTAACATTGAGATAGGCCAAATACAAAAATGGGAATCTCAACCATAATGTGGGAACATTACAACCCCAAACATAAACATAGAAAAAGATATCATTACAAAAATTAAAAAAAGGACCCCAACTTCTTGATTTAACCATTTCCATAAAAAAGAAGCTATGCTAGAACATGATAAATTCCTTTTCAAACAAGGTTTGTTTCCCAACAAAATGAAAGTATAATACAATTACATGATGGAGGCTACTTCTCAAAAATGGAAGGATCACATAACAATAATTAAATTACACAAATAATAATATTACAACATTAATAAATCACTTCCAAAGTGCTTGAAAATGCATGAGATATAAAATGATCATAAAGAAAATAAAACACAAGGAACTCTTCCAAATCCCAAGGGATATTTCTATAGGACCAATGGGGAAATGTTACCCACCACCCTACCATATTACCTTTGTCGAGCATAATATATGTCTATGCCACTCTATGTAACCCCTGACCTACAGAGAAGATCTTGACACCATCACTATCAAACCATCTAACACAAATAAGGGTCTCAACAAGACTACAAGGTAATCCATGTAAGGTTGAATATGGGTGATGCAAGAGTATCCCAGGTTGAAAGGCAATCTTGCATCAACTAAAAATATTTGATTCCTTTTCCTTTCTTGTATTTCAATTACATTCAGGTAGTACAATGTCAGTAGATTTCACCACATACTACCACATTATCATTTCATAGCTCACAAAGTAGGATTTACACTCTACACTATGTAATTTACATCATATCCAAAATTCATGAGATTTGAAATTGTTTGCAGAGAGTTATCTCTATCAGATAATCATCAGGACTCATTGAATAGAGCATGCAACATTCAGTGTGACCATACAAGGTTTACAGAGCATTCTTGTGACTTGTGGAGCCAAATGGAACATCTCACAAGGTAGTATGGGACTAGATAGACCTTCATTTAGAACCACAACATGTTTCATCTATTTGCGGAGTATTACCACATGTTGTCAGCTGACCTACATGTTTCATCATGCATTGGATTTTGAACCCTATTAATGCCGACACGGAGCATTCCTTGAGATAGAAGATGATATATAAGCATTCATTAGATTGATTAGGATAGTAGTGGTATGATAGTGAATAGGATATAAAGTTTTTAGTCTTTAGTTGTGGATTTGCGAAAGGCAATTCAAAGCTATATAATTATGTAATTCTACCAGAGGATAGGTTTGCAAGTCCATAATAGTCCACAAGTTAAGGTATATGAATATTGTACTTGTTCATGATATTGAATCAATATATTAAGAACCCGTATTTATCCCTTCTCTTTACTTTGTTAGTATATTACATTTGGATGCATATGCTTTGTTAGTCATCCCATGCGCATATTGTATTATCCCACATTCATGGCAAGTAATAGTTGTTTAGATTACTCTTAGTATATAAGTACATGCTGAGGCCAACAAAGGCATCTATGAATTTATTGTATTGAGTATGCTCAAAGGAGGTTGCCCCCTCGAAGTGGCTTGCGATCAATAAATTTCTTCTATGTTTCTGTTATTTATATATTTCTGTTATTTCGTGCATTTTTCATTATATTGTTGCAAGAGGTTCCTCCCCTGGGCAAAATTTCTGCCAAATTTATTTTTGCAGTGGCTTCCAGGTGCTGTGATTATTGTAGTTCTTTTTTTTCACATCTATATTGTTCATTTCAATTGCAGGTTCAGATAAGGGAATTTCTCTATCCACTTAACTGTGGGAAGTACCTGGGCATATAGTCCTAAAACATGTTGTGAGAAGTACCATAGGAACCCTGAAGTAGCTAGCCCATTGAGAGGACCTGCCAGTGAAAAGGGCAACGGCCCCTACTTGATTGACTAGTTCCCATCCGTGAGGTAAACCAAGAGCTATCATTTGTGGAAAAGTAGTTATCAATTTTACCTAAGTCATGGAGTGAGGGGTACTACTCCAATACACAAGTCATTAGACAACATTCATGGCCGAGTGACTCCCCTGAACCTTTAGGCATCTAAACATACTTTGGGCCCATATATATTGATAGCCAACAAATTATAGACTGAATCTTCCTTTCTTTAACTCAATTTCCTCTCAAAATTCATTGGAACCCTTGAAATTGCATTCTGCATATTTCCTTCCTTGAGGACCCTATCCCAAATTCCACTTATCAAAGCTTAAAATTCCACATTTGTCTATTTTTAGGGTTTGCCATAACTTCATCGATTCTCAACCAATAGCCTTCAGATTTTGCCACAGTGTTCATTTTATATTTCTACTCCTTTGTCCCTCTTCGACAAATTTTACCATTCTTTCACCCCACTTCTAAAATCCCCATTTTCTACTTCCCTTTCCCTTAGAAAGTGTCCAAAACCTAGTCAAACCCCAATTACCCATTAGATTTTTTCCCAAATCCAAATTTTCCTTTACTAAAAAAGTTTATTTTTTTATTTTTCTACCCATTCCCCCCCAAAAAAAATTCTCCTGGCTATGGTTATCCCCCGCACAGGAGAAAAAAATATGGAGGATGAACTTGCAGCCCTCAAGACCAAACTCCAAGATTTGGATGAAAAAATTCTTAGCCTCGATCTTTAGCATTCAACCATGAACAATAGATGGCAACCAGAGTCTTCTACAGATACTGGGTTCTCTTCTTCCAACAATTTTTGTGGGCCAAATCTTGATTTTCCTCGCTTCAATGGTGATGATCCGACTGGATGGATATACCAAGCAGAACAATATTTTAGTCTACATAATACTTTTGATGTCAACAAAGTCCCACTTGCATCCTTTCATTTGGAACATGAAGCCCTTCAATGGTTCTATTGGTACATCAAGGCTCATGAAGAGCCAAAATAGACATATTTTTGCAAACTCATTTTGCTATGATTTGGCCCTAGTGCTTTTGATGACTTTACATGAGCACTCACTAAACTTTGCCAAACAGGCACTGTGAGACAATATTAGATAGAATTTGAAAATCTAGCCAATCACACAGAGGGATTGTCTAATGAATTCTTCACAAGTTGTTTTGTTAGTGGTCTAAAGGATGCAATCCGATCTAAGGTTAAAATGTTCTATCCCAGCACAATGATGGAAGCCCTAGGGTTGGCTATGTTGGTAGAGGACACGATCACAGCTCAACAATGATTCAAATCCAATTTTGTTCCATTCAGAAATATAGTTTCCCAAAGACCTCAAATCATGCCAGCTCCTAGAACAACTCCTATCAATCATTTGACTAAAGTAGAGATGCAGACACGTAGAGGAAAAGGGCTTTTTTATAATTGTGATGACAAATTCACTTAGGGACATAGATGTGTTCATAAAAAGCTCTATCTCTTGGATGTGGATTCTCTACCTGAAACTGAAGTTTATGCAGATGTTTAGGATATAGAAGATGATTAGGTCAAAACTCAGCAACCACTTGTTGACTCTACTTCTCAAGATAACCACCTAGAGATCTCTCTCCATGCTTTAGTAGGAGTCACCACCCCACAAACCATGCAGGTCAAGGGTTACTTAAAGAAGCTCCCTCTTACAATACTCATTGATTCTGGTAGCACTCATAACTTCATCGACCCTTGGATTGCCAAATAGGTTGATTGTTTTGTCCATCCTTGCTCTAGCTTTGAAGCCATGATTGCCAATGGGGGCACATTACCTTGCAAAGGGAAGTGTCACAATGTGCATATCTCTATAGGAGATTATAACCTATGCTCTAACATGTTTTCCTTGCCCTTAGGAAGATGTGATGTGGTTTTGGGTGCACAATGGTTATGCACACTTGGGCCCATCTTATGGGATTTTGCTAAACTTTGGATGGAGTTTTTAGACAATGGGCACAAACACACATTGAAGTGCTTACAATCAGGGTCTCTTAGCATCATAAGTTCACATCGCATGGAAAAGATTCTTAAGAAAAATTCACATGGTCTCATTTCTCATCTCCATTCCATTCAAATGCAACCATCAGCGGTCTCCACTACTCCTTCTGATCTACAACAAATTTTGGATAGGTATGCATGTTTTTTTGTTAAACTAGTGGGATTGCCACCTTCACAACTAGAGGACCACTGTATTAAGCTCCTTCTTGAAAGCTTTCCTTCCAACATCAGGCCCTACTGCTACCCATTTCACCAAAAGACAAAGATTGAGATGCTCATTTGTGACTTATTGAAGCAAGGTATTATTCAGCCTAGTACTAGTTCCTTTTCTTCACTAGTTCTTCTTGTCCAGAAAAAAGATGGGTCATGGCACCTCTGCATTGACTTTAGAACACTTAATCACATCACAATCAATGACAAGTTTCCAATTCCTATTTTTATGAGCTTCTTGATGGGCATCATGGCGCTCATTTTTTCTCCAAGTTGGATATTTGTTCTAGGTATTACCAAATTTGGGTTCATGAGGATGATATTCCTAAAACAGATTTTTGCATGCATGATGGCCACTATGAGTTTTTGGTCATTTCCTTTAGCCTCACTAATTTTCCTTCCACATTCCAGGCATTGATGAATAAAATATTCCGGCCCTACCTACAGAAATTCATTCTGGTCTTCTTCGATGATATCCTCATCTATAGTAAAACATGGGCTGAGCATCTCCAACACCTTGATCTCATACTATAACTTCTCTTTGATCATCATCTCTGTGAAAAATAGTCTAAATGTGTTTTTGTCTAGGAGGAAGTGGAGTATCTCAGGTATATTGTTTCAGTTCAAGGGGTTTGAGTGGATCTTGCAAAAATAGATGCCATGAAAAATTTACCGCATCCTCAGACACTCAAGAGGCTCCATGGTTTTTTGGGGCTGACTGGCTACTATTGCAAGTTTGTCAAGGATTACGAGAAGATTGCAGCTCCATTAATAGCTATGTTAAAAAAGGATGCTTTTATCTCGACACATGCTGCTGAGTGTGCATTTGAAAAACTAAAACAAGCTGTGTACTACACCTATTCTAGCTATGCCAGATTTTTCCAAGACCTTCACTATGTTGGAATTAGGTCAGACAAATGAGAGGGGGGTGAATCAGTTGTCCCAAAACTTTAATAGTTAGACCAAATAATTCTTCTTCTTTACCACGTGAAACATATTAATGAAGTAAACATCAAAGCATGAATCAGCAACACATGAGAAGAAACAAAATGAACACACATAACACTAGAATTTTTAACATGGAAGCCCGGTTAAGAGAAAACCACAGTGGGGATTAACCCACAAGATTCATACCCTATTAAAAGTACTTAGAAAAAGAGAAGGCACATGTCTTTCGGCGCACTGCCCAGAGATAATTGCTCAAAAGAGGCTTACTGCCTACAGGAGGCTCACTACCTATAGGAATTTATGTTTAACACAGAAATAATGAACTGAGAAATAGCATCTTCTTCATGCCTAGTTCAGTCCCATTGAAGGCTCACTTACTTCTACTCTGTCCCCCAAACACTTCTTCACTATATCTTCATCCTTTATTGCTCTTGTTCTTCTACTTCTCTTCTTCTCTTCTCTGCCTCTGTACCTCTCTTAGGATTTTATCATTTTCACACAAGGACATCTTTCCACAACTCATCAACAAGTATTTATATGCTTCATCAACCTTGGAATGAACATCAAGGTCGTCTTGACTTAACGTGGATCACTATATTGTCGGCCAAATATAGATAAGACTTGAATCTTCTTCTAACAACATGCCACGCTCTAGAGAATTGCTCTTAAATCATCCGCAACATGCTTGAATCATCCAGTTGGCCAAGGCTAGGAAGAACAACAACATCAAGGAAGAAATCTTCAACAATGAGCTCCATCTTCAATGTGGACCTCCAACACAGTAGGCACACAATCTAGAAACCTCCATAAGCACATTGAACTTAACAATAACATCCGCACTATTCTAAATCAACAGAATCACTTGCATCTTCAACTAGTACCTCAAAAACACTATCTACCATGACTGTCCCACTAGAAAGATTACTCGCGGACCTCCAAAACATGCCTATGAGTTGATGATACACACTAACTTCCCAAACATGTCTCTAGATCCACAGATCATAGTATTTCAATGCAAAGCAATCCCAACCAATTTACTGTCACTCTATCTCTTCTAAACACAACAAAACCCAATTATACTTAGATGGCCATAGCTTCTTCAAATCTTCATGTGGACTTCTCAAAACTTAATTGGAGCTACTTTAGACAATCCTCTACATAACCATATGGTCCACATACATTTTTCTTCATTAATTTTCTCAATATCCTCAACATTCCAGTCTTTTGAACATGCAACAAAATAGGATATAGTTGACACTAATGGCAACAAGGATATGTTTACATCAATGGCAACATCGATTAGGTACATATTTGCAACAATCTCGCCCTTTGTCATTGATGGAAACATATGATGTGAAAAACGTATTCAACCATTAAGACAAGAACTTCTCCCCCTTTCTCTTATCACTTCTGCAACTACTTTCTTCATTGCTCCTTTCATCAGCAACTAGTTTTTCACATAACTTCTCTCCCCCTTTGACATCAATGGAAAAGGGCACATATTTGCAATCTTTTGTCCCCCTTTGTTCTAGATTGATCTCCAATAATTTACATACTGACTACTCCCCTTGAGTGGTATCTCCTTAACATCAATCTAAATCACAAGATGTGACTGTGAATTCCACTAGACTGATGCACCCTAGTGCATCTTAGTTCTGAACAAGAGGGGTAATAACCCCTAACTTCTCTCTAAGATACTCAAAAGTATCCTTAGGTTGAGGCTTTGTGAATATATTTGCAATCTGATCCTTTGAAGAAACAAACTCTAATCTAACTTCATTTTCATTTACCTTCTCTCTTAAGAAATGAAACTTGATGGATATATGTTTTGTCTTTGAATGCAATTCCAGATTCTTGCAGATGTTTATTGCACTTGAATTATCATAGAAGATTCTTACAAGCTCCTCAAATACCACTCTGATATCCTTCAACATTTGCTTCATCCACAAAACTTGAGTGCAATTACTTGTTGCTGCTATGTACTCTACCTTTGCAGTAGACAGACATATTGCCTCTTTCTTTTTTCTCAACCAAGAAACCAATCTTCTTCCCAAGAAGAATGCACCACCACTCATACTTTTCCTGTCATCCACATCTCCTACCCAATTAGCATCAGTATATGCATGAAGAGTGAAGTCATTGTCCTTTGGATACCACAAGCCATAGTCAAGTGTCCCTTTAAGATATCTAAAAATTCTCTTGACTACTACTATATGGGATTCTCTAGGATCAACTTGAAATCTAGCAACAAGTCCAACTGCATTCAAGATATCAGGTCTAGTTTGAGTAAAATAGAACAGTCCTCCAATCATTGATCTATACCTTTTCTAATTTTCCTTAGGGGAATTATCATCTTTACTCAACTTGCATCTGGTTACCATAGGTGTACTCACTAGCTTTGAATCTTCCATCCCAAACTTTTACAACAATTCTGTCACATACTTAGATTGAGATATGAAGATACCTTTATCTGACTGAGTAATTTGTAGTTCTAAGAAGAAATTCACCAAACATTGATGTTTCAAATTCACTTTTCATCTGATCAACAAATGTCTTGCACATACTCTCATTTCCACCAAAAATGATATCATCAACAAATACCTCAGCAATTAGAATGTGCTCATGATTAATCTTGAAGTAGAGATTACTGTCATAATTGCCTTTTCTAAAACCTAATTTTAGCAGATGCTTATCTAATCTTGCATACCAGGCTCTTGGAGCTTGTTTGATTCCATACAATGTTTTCCTCAATCTGTAGACCATATCTTTTCGATCAGACAACTGAAATCCTTCTAGTTGCTCAATGTAGACTTCTTCTAATTCTCCATTTAGAAATGTTGACTTGACATCCATCTGATATACCTTGAAATCTTTATAAGCAGTAAATGTAAGAAATAATTGGACTGCTTCTATTCTTTCCATAGGAGCAAACATTTCTTGAAAATTAATTCCTTCCACTTGAGAATATCCTTTGCATACCAACCTTGCTTTGTTCCTTACAACTTCACCATCTTCATTTAGTTTTTTTTAGAAGACCCACTTGGTTCCAATCACATTTTTGTCTTCAAGTCTAGGAACAAGATCCCAAGTGTGATTCTTTTCAACTTACATTAATTCTTCTTCCATTGCTTTTACCTAATTTTCATCATTACAAGCTTCACTTATTAATTTTGGTTCAATCTTTGAAATCAAACAAATCTCTTCTTGATCTTCCATAATTCTTCTCCTAGTTTGAACACCTTTATTTCTATCTCCTATGATCTGATCTTCAGGATGATTTATCCTTACATACCTAGGAGTTTTGGGATTTGTTTGAACTTTTGTTTCTTGAGCTTGTTCTTCAACATCTGCACTATCCTCTTGAGTTACTAGATTTTCTGGATCAATCTGAATCTAAGTCTGGGTTTGAACTTGTCTTCCTTAACTTTGACTTTCATCTTGATCATCTGATTCATATCCAGGAGACCTAGAATGTCCTTCTTTGATCTCATCAACTCTAACATTTACACTTTCAACAATCTTTTTCAATCTTTTGTTAAAGCACCAGTAGACCTTGCTTTGAGTAGAGTAACCTAGAAATATCCCTTCATCACTTCTTGCTTCAAACTTGCCTAGATCCTCATATCTTTTGATATAGTACTTACTACCAAAAACTCTGAAATACTTCACAGTAGGAGGATGACCAAACCATTGTTCATAAGGGGTCTTACCAGAATTACCTTTGATCTACACTTGGTTGAGAGTGTAGATAGCAATACTCATAGCTTCTCTTGAATAGACTTGTGGAACATTTGCTTCCATCATCATGGTCTTGGAAGCTTCTTGAATGGTCCAGTTCTTTCTTTCCACAACTCCATTCTGCTGAGGAGTCCTAGGAGCATATAACTATATTTTTATTCCTTGCTTCTCACAGAATGTATCAAACTCACTGGAGGTAAACACTCCACCTCTATCAGATCTCAGACACTTTATCTTCACACTAATCTCATTCTCCACCATGACCTTGAATACTTTGAATTTGTCAAGAGCTTCTAGTTTTTATTTCAAGAAGGTTACCCACATCATCTGGGAGTAATCATCAATCAACAACATGAAATATCTATCTCCTTGCACACTCCTAATTCTAGTAGGACCACAAAGATTAGTATGCACAAGTTCCAACAATCCAATTGATAATTATTTTTTACTCTTGAGTGAAGTTTTGTTCTATTTACCCTATTGACATTCTCTGCACATGCTATCAGTAGGTTTTACAAGTCTTGGAAGATCTCTTATAGCCTAAGTGGAACTTATCTTGACAATGTTATCAAAATTCACATGACACATTCTCATATGCTAGAGCCAACTATGATCAACCTGAGCAATCAAGTAAATTTTACCAGAACTACTTAAATGAAAGATGTTACCTCTAATCTGAGTACCAAATGCAATTTTAGTTCTGGAGCTTTCCAAGATTTTGCATTTTCCATCCTTAAATGGGAGATCATAACCCTTGTCAACCAACTGTCCAACATTGTGAGAATTATGCTTTAATCCTTCCACATACAGAACATCATTAGTGTTATTCTTAACATCAAAAGAGATGGATCCTCTACCACAGATTCTACCAGTTGAGTTGTCTCCAAACTTTACAAGTCCACCTTCATATTTTTCAAATCTTACAAATTTACTTTTGCCACTAGTCATATGACAAGAACATCCACTATCAATCACCCATTCATCCTTTTCTACAACCTAAGAAGCCAAAGCACTTTCTACATTTGCATAGCTAGTAGATTCAGTAGGCATTGAATCTTCTTCTTTGATAGCAATGAACACCCAATCATTATCGGTTGAACCTCCATGATCAGATTCGTCATTTGTGTCTCCTTCTTCACTAGCTTCTTAGACATAGTAACATTTCTTCTAACCTCTAGATCTATTATGGTTTGTCCTTGAAACCCTCTCTAGACACCTTGAGAAAAAATGACCAATCTTATTACAAGAAAAAGATTTGAATGGAAATTTTCCTTCATACGTACCAGATCCTCTAGGTAATCTTTTGGCAAAAAGGGCTTCAAGATCATCAAGCTCAATTTCATTATCTTCATGACCCTTCCTTGCATTCACAAATCTATTTGATCTTACTGAAGTGATTTCACCTAGATCATATCTTTTCTTCCCATGAACACTAGCTTTAAATGTAGATTCAGACTTAGGAAGAGAATCACCAAACTCACTCAATTCAAAAGCTAAAATTTTGCCAATCAACTGATCTCTTTTAACTTTAGAGACAATCCCGATCTCCTCTATAGAGCAACCATATGTTTGTATGAATCAGTTAAGGATCTGAGCATTTTTGCAACAATCTCTGATTCTTCCAAAGTTCCACCAGCACAACTGATACCACACATAAGTTCATTTATCTTTTGCATGTTGGTCATGATGTTTTCATCTTCACTCATTCTCAAAATTTCATATCTTCCTCTTAGACTTTGTAGTTTGGCATATTTGACATATTCATCACCTTCATAAAGATTTTCCAACTTCTTCCATATTTCATGAGTAGTTTTCAATCCAAAGACAATTGTTATTTCTGTATCAGTCAGAGAACTCAACAAGGCTTCTTTAGCTCGAATGTTATTTTCAACATCTTTGAGTTCATTTGGAGTTGAAGGACCTATTGTGTGGTTGTACATGCCCCATTTTTCCCTAGCAAAACAAGGACCCAAATTTTTTGTTCCTACTTGTGCTTGTTTTATTGCTTTGGGTGGTTTTGGAAAATGGTCAAGTTATGCATATCACCCTTGCACATGCATGTGCATTTACAAAAGGGGGTCAGTTGTCAAAGTTAGAATTTAATGTCATAAACCCCATAGTCTTAAAGAATTTGAAATTCTATGCAGAATTACCTTTTACATCACCCTAATATTCTCCAAGGATAAAAGGTTATCCTCAGTCAAAGTTTGGTCAACCCAAATATTTCCTATAAGGTCATATTTCTAAATGTCAGTCATATTTACTAAGATTACTCAAACATAAGAAGATCACCTAATGTCTTCATATCCCTGATATGCAAATGTCAAACTTAAGTACGATATAGTATATACCGATCAAAAACTTTATGCATACTTCGAAGGGTCATATTTTCAAATGTTTGTCATCTTATAGAATATCACCCTTTTAGGAATATCACCTTGGTAAAAATGACCCTAACATCATCCAATTTTGATGAATAGAAGAGATCACCTTGATGCTGACATCACTAATACACCCAACACTCAGAGGGTCACATTTCCAAACATCTGTCATATTCCTCGATATGATGACATCACCATAACCTGATAACAAAGAAGACATGATATCCTAATGATATCATCATGCTCCAACTCAAGAAGGTCATATTCTGAAATATCCTCGACTTTAACATATATGATGGTGATTTCATTCTCCTCGAGTAATTGTAAATGCCTATAAAGCAATGACATCACCCTTACATTCTCGAATGAGGGTGATATTACTTGGTGTTAAAAGATCTAGATATCATCAATATCCCTCATATCAACTTAGATGATCTAGGATACCTAGTCTATCAGTAGCCAATCCAACGATGCCATGTGGCACCTCCCCAATTTATTAACAAAGGTAATGTGACCTGATCCTGATTATTGGTCAAAGGTTGACCATATTCATTGTGATATCACCCTCATATGTTTGATGGAGGGTCATATTTTCAAATATCCCTGATCTTCAAAGAGATCACCCTACGCATTAAATATGAACCCAATGGTAGGCCACGCCCTCTAGTTTCAAATATATACCTACCATTTGTCAAATATCCATGAATGTCATACGTTGATCAATGGACTCAAATAAAAGTACTAAACACACCCTAATTTGTTGTATTGATTAGTTAAAAGGTAAATTTTGGGGTTTATTCACATTTACCCTATGTTTAAGCAAAATACGGAGCTTTGAAGGTCAAAGCATCACAATCACCTGCAAACGGAATAGGACCCACATCTCGACAGAATGGAATGGCCAATATAGCGTATTCACATTCATACCATTATTAGTCATATAGTAAAAAAGGAAAGCGATTATCAGGTAAGTAAAATTGAAACCCTCTCTTTTGTCATTTATGGTAAATCATGATGTAAAAATAGTTTTCACTAGATTAATTAGCATGATGATTGCATGACAAGAATTAGAATGATAGAACCATTGTCATGAAATATATGAGATCCCTGAACCCTGTTGCATATAAATATGTTAGGGTAAGAAATGCATGGTTTTATCATAGGATCTAATTGCAGCCAGAAGGAACAGGTCTGAAATAGATTTTTTGAAACCCATGTTCATACAACCTAAAGGGGTAGGATTTATATATGGTATGATAAACGACACACATCAAGGAAGTACAAACTTGGATGCATGGACAAGGAGGTTAGATAATGGAAGTGGAAACCCTATACTTCAGAGAATATACTCCTCAGGGATGTGGTATGCTCAAGGATTTCCATATGCTATGGAAGCTACTAAGTTAGTGGTTGAATGTGCAAAAAACTATAATTCAGAAACTAGAAGAGTGGAGAAACACAACAGGGTATATGTAGATTTCTCAATTAAGGGCATCACCTCTACATTTAATTTGTTTGTGGGGTCTAATGTGGTCAAATTGAGCCTGAGAAGATTGGAAAAGGAATACCATGGTAATAAGAAAGAAGCCAAGAAGGTCATGTACTAGTCGAGATCCAAGAGAAGTACATACAAGGCCTCTGTTAAACTGCCAGTATACTTGTTTAAATTTGATTTTGTTGAAGAGTATAAGTACATGATGGTCATCCTTAGCAGAATGACAGGAAGACAACATACTGGAAACATTAAATATTGGATGTATGGAATCATCTGGATGGTGGAATATTCATATGACAAGCCTCTCTAGGCTAAAATCATTAGTGGTAGTTTAGATGAAGGAATGAGAAGGCTAGATGGCCAAATGTGCATGTTTCATATGACTTCTTATGTCGTATATGCCTATGCTTTTAGGGGTACATTTAATGGGTTACAAACAGTGGGCAAGGTTGGAAACAATCATAGTGATGTAAACATATGGGAACACTACCCATAATTTGGTAGAAGGGAGTCTCTCTAAAACTACAAAATAGTGAATGATTCCTTTTCTATGCACCTAGTTAGAACCATGGAGGAGGATAGAACAAAAGGATTAACTTTGGAAGCCCAAGTTGTTATCTACAAACATGGGACTTGGTTTATCTAGTTCCCTACATTTTCATACATGAGAATAGAAGGATTTGAGAGGCATCCTCTCATGCTACCTAGATACCCAATGACAGGGGCATTTTGATGGAATCTCCTAGACCTATATTGACTTCAGTGGAGGCTCACATTGAGTAGAAACAGATTCCACCTGTGTTGTTTCCAGTCTTCATTAGTTGGTATATGTGCCCAGACAGACAAAGTGTCAAGGATGCCATCAAATGATTGAAGTTAATGCACTTGCAACCATTTTCAATAGCTAGGTCATATGACCCATATGGCAGGATGCAGATCTTATTGGGAAAGAAAATACATCAAAGACACCTTGAAGATTATTGGACTAATTGTGATGATGAAGCAAAAGTACTTACTAGAGGCTCACTCTCAACCAAATTTGCACCTTTGATTGCATGAGAGTGCCTATCCAGTTGCATGAGGATGGTGTAAAGATCATGTCTAGTGACTATGAAGATAAGAAAGTGTACAATGACACTATATCGGTTCCTAATTTGACTCAGCCAGAAGTGACTTCATTTGATCAAATAATGCAGAAGGTTATTCAATTGACCTAGAGTTGGGTAAGTGCTAGTGTCACTAAGTTGAAGAAGAAGGGTGTAGCCCTTACTTTGGATAGCAAGAAGAAAAGACAAGAGTTATCTAAAAAGGAATATGATGACTTCCTCATTAAAAAGAGGAAATCCAATAGAGAAAGGATACCAGCTGAAGAGCAAAAGTAGCAAGGTAAGAACAAGAAGGTAGCTCCTGTACAAGGCAGAGTTGTTGTTAGGAAACTTCAAACAAAGGGAGATGTAGCATCTACATTTGTAGCTGCATCACCACATACTCTTGCTAGGTAGAAGAAAAGGTCACAAAACCTAGTCCTATGATTATAGAGGAGGAGGAACCATTGGAAGAGGAGCCTTTGGAGGAGGAATAGTTGGATGAAGAGCCTCGAGATGATGATTTGTTGATAACAAAGAAGAGGAAGAAGGTGCAGTGGACACCACCCCAAAAGAAACAGAAAACTACAATGAGAGGAAATGTAAATGTTGATCCTATTATATTGAGGGATGCGGGTGGTCTAGGTTTTATGGGGAATCTACAACATGAGGTTCCTATCCCAAACATTATTTAATTTAAAACTGAGAAAGTAGAAGAGCAGAGAGAAGAGAGACATAAGGCAAGGAAAGAGCCACCTCTTCCACTTGATGATAGTGTATATTTGTTAGATGATGAGATAGTTAAAGATGTTATTGCTCAAAGGATGGAGACCCTAGTGGCTAATACAAAGATGACTCCTCATGGAACTCCTATGGTCTAAAAGATAACTCATCACGAGTGGGTCGAGACAGAGGAAGTTGAAAAAGATGACCTTGAGGATGTAGTTCAACAGATAGGATTAACTAACTTGGTTGAGCAGGTCACTAACCTTGCAGTAATAGAATGACTTACCAAGATGATGGAGATCAAAATAGAGTTAATGATCCACCTTTGGAGTCTGAAAAAGTAGAAATCAGGTTGCATGAAGAAGCTAATAAGAATGTGCCTGATCAAGACAAAGGGCAAATCAATGCACCTCTAGAACAAGAAAAGATAGAAACTAATGTTCAGAAGGAGGGTGATCAAGAGATACCTGACAAGAATAGTAATTAGAATGAAGATATGCATGCTAATAAAGATATTCAAGATAGTGATCCTGCACATGGAGAAAGAACAAGTGAAAAGGAACTTGGAAAGACTTGGGAACAAAGAGAAATAGACACTTTAAAAGGTGAGGAATAAAGTCTGCCCCAAGATGATGGTTAGCCAAAGGGACTAGAGAATGTGGCCAAGGGTGATCAAGGTGATCCCTAGGATCAAAATGCACAATATTCTCATGAAGACCAAGTACCACAAAATACACAATATCAAAATGTTTAGGAACCACATGAGGGTAAATTGCAAGAAGAGGTACATGATCAAAATGTACAAACACCACAAGAACCTCTTCCTCAAGAGGAAATACCTCAGTAGGAAATTCCCAATAGGAGATACCACAGCAAGAGATCCCTCATGAAAATGTGCATGAGGAAGAACCAAGGAAAAAGAATTCACCACCAAGGGTAGAGCATAATCTAGAGTCTCAGAATGTTCAAAATGAGGAAACTAACGAATAAGGGCCCAGGGGTGATATTCCATACTAGCTACAATAGGAAATAAGTCTGCAACAGATAGATGAGGTTCCCAAGTTTGATGTATCCACATTGTTTTCTACAAGCATGTTGAAGCTTAAAAGAAAGGCAAGGCCTACATCTGTGATAAAAAGAGATCCTTCCATAGGTAGGAGGATAGCCCAAGTAGCCTTACCAATGGTAGATAAAAAAAAAGGAAAAATAGGCCTTGATGAGTTTCAAATAACAAACATTGATCTAGGTTTTGCCAATGACGATCAGGAAGGTCAAGAAGGTAAGGATATTATTGATTCCTTAACACATAGGGTTAAAAGAGAAAAAGATAAGAACAAGAAACATAAAGAGCACATTGCTCAATTACATTCATTCATTAAAGGGTTGATTGACCCTAAGCATACACCACTCAGTCTAGCTAGCCCGCTGACTATCATATCTAAAGATGAGGTAACATGGTTGGATCTCATGAAACATAAGGCTCAATTAGTGGATAATTGGTTTATATCTTTTATTTTTGAAGTAGAGAATGTAGTTAAAACCTCCCTAGCAAATTGGAACTCTCTTCGTGATCTTAGGAGTAAAGTAGATAAGCTAAAAAATGAGGAAGGAAGAAGGTCTTTCAAGTTAGAAAAACATCTAGACACCTTATCTAAAATGAAGAGAAGAGACATGAAAATACTTATGGATAATAATATTACATATTTGCTAAGCATTTCGTATGAAGATACCATATTTGAATGTGATATCCTAAGGAGATGTAGTAGCAAGCTCAGAGATATAAGTGTTAAGCTACACCATCTTATGGAAGAAAAAATGAATACCCTAGAGGCTCTAGAGGATAAAGTAGAAGGAAAAATAGAAAATCAAGATACTAATTTTGCTATCCAAGCCTTCCATAATAATTTTAAGCAATCAATAGAAGATCCTCTTCATCACTTAATAGAGGAGGTGATAAATAAGGCCATGAGATTGAAATCTAAGTTAGAGACATACAATGAGATGTTAAATAGCAAGAAAAGAAAATGGAATGCTCTTCAAGCACAATTTCATTCTCACAAGCATGCTATTGCAAAGGCCAAAATTTGGGATGGTAGTGAAGTAAAAAGGGTAGTGCAACTTTACGAATCTATCAGGGCAGTGATCACCATGCATATAAGGCATGACCTTGGAGCTGATGAAAATGATAGTGATGAAGATGAAAATGAAGAAGATGAAGAGGAAGAGAATGAAGAAGGAAGAGAAGAAGATGAAGACGAAGAAGAAAAGGACAAAGAGTAAGAAAAGATGCGTGATGATATAGTCATATGCATAACTAGATAACAAAAGATCAAGTTCTACCATATGGTTGCCAGTTAGCAACTTGTGCCATGTATATAAGTGTTGACCTAGTCAAAGAGAAGATATTAATCATGGATTTAGATTGACAAATCTTGATCATTGATCATTTTGTAACCGCCTCCTCTCCTTATTCTATAAAAGAAGATTGGGTGCACTTGGTATGATTATTAGAAATTTAATTGAAGTTAGATTGTTGAAGTTCTCAGCACTAATTTCAAAGCTCATTGTGAATGTACATGTCTTTTGCATACCTAATGAAAGAGAAGTTGTTTTGTTTACAAATAATCATAAATCTTGAGTAATCAGTGGATGAATTTTGGATATATGTATTGATTAGTTGTATCCCTTGGAATGCTTATCAATCTACATGTGTTATTTTCATTCTTTGTTCCTTTGAAGTTAGCATCAACCATACCTAGCTGTGGAACATCCTAGTGAAATTATGGTTTGGTTTCTTCTCTTCATGAAAGTATCTAGAATGTATGTGAATTAGTAGCTGAAGGTTCACTAAATTTAGAAAGAATTTTTCATTTTTTCTTTAATTTCATTACCAATCACCTCTACAATTACAAATACACTAATAATCGTAAGAAAAATACAAAAATATGCAAATATCCTAAAGATAATTGAACATCAGTGGCATATTTTGAGATTAATGCATGCAATATTGAAAATATCATGCAAAGAACCATAAACAACAACCTAAACCATGCAAATATCAACTAATAAGCACATTATTTGAGCATATTCAAAGAAAAAAAGTGAGAATAATCAAATTACAGTTAATGATTAGAATAATTGATCAAAGTTATTAAAGATCATCATTATCTATAGAGCATAGCAAGATTAACTCTGTTTGTGAAGAGATTTACAAGAATAAGGCGAGGAACAGATGTATAGACATCAATCCGTTGTAATAGAGAAGTGTAAGACCCTTGAATGTGAGATAGCATATCACATCAACCTCTGAGTAACATTAGATGATCGAGACCTGATCCACAGAGACTTGAAGTCATCAATTTATCCCAAATTGATCATACTTTTCAAGATAATAAAGTTTTCTTGTGTAAATTTTTATGCATGTTGTTATGAACAATAATCATCACCAACACAAATTGGCACTAGAAGGAGGGCCTTCGTTTCTCTTTTGTTAAGTGAATTGATCAAATACACATAATTCTTACATCTATGCAAGGTAATTTTCACAAATTTCATTTGAATTGCCTGTGTTTTGACTGTTTGTGTAAAGATTTGCCTATATCATGTTGTTCTATGTTTGTTTATCATAAATATCTTGGAACCAAGCATAAATATTGTAGAATTTATAGTTAGGTTGTTGAAATCCTTGAAAGTTGAGTCTTCATTCAAGTATTCTACCAATTTCCCATAGTAGCTTGATTGTGTAGTTAAATATCCTGATATCTAAGTTCAGAAATTTTATCTTCGCTTGTATTCACAAGTTTCATTCAAATATTGCACAAATATATAGTCATTCAAGGGTTTTGGGTCATAGATATCCATTTTCCAATGCTATTCCTTGTGATCTTTGCAAAGATCCTATCAATTTCCATAAATCTGTCATAAACTGTTAGAATCTTGGCTCACCGGCCTAACACCAGGTCCAGATCTAGTGGACTCTTGGAAGAATTGCCTATTCATGGACTTAGACCTAGAACCATAGACATTCATCATACTCCTAACTTAGGTACATCAGTATCTTCATTAGGACATACTTTGACACCTCCAATATCTCCTACTACACTTCAGACACCTGCAAGATCACCCATTACACCTCCAGTGCATCAAGCACCAATCACAATGTCATTCTTCACTGTAGAATCACCTTTGACTTTCACTGCTTACCATCCTTTACCTAATAACCTTGACAAGATCTACCCTAAATATCATCCATATTAGGATGTGGATGATCATATCTGGACATTCAAGGAAGCTTGTTGTAGAGCAAGAATTGAGCATTAATATGTTGTATGTCATTTGTTTCCATATTCCTTGGGAGAGGAAGCATATAATTTTTATATTAGTCCTGATCAATCTTTTTTTGGCTCATGGGATGCCTTAGATAAATCCTTCAAGGATAGATTCAAAATACCTATAGATCCTTCAATGAATTACCATATCTTTGCCACAATTAAGAGATCTGAAGGGAACCTATTTCAAATTTCAATGCCAGATTCCAAAAGATGCTTTCAAAACTGGTAGCTCCATATGCCATAGTAGATGAGGTAGATAGAAATGTATATTACTTAGCCTTAGATCCCTTGACTTCTATGTTTATAAGGAGGACACACCCTGGTGTCACAACTTTGACATGAGCTTTTGAGGAAGCAATAAAAGTCAATCAACAACTTGTTCCTGCTCCAACCTCTAACATTGCTTTTCCTACCTATTCTACACATCCAACATATCCTACATACCCTACTCAGTAGCAAACTAGTGGAGTCATGATGCCTCCAGCTACAATGCTAGGACCACTACAAGTACCTCCCCTTAGCATCATGCCATCTCCACATGGAAATGGCCAGATAGTGCAATATCTAGGACATCATCAAACATCTCAAGATGTAGGACAGAATAACAGTAATGGTTCCTCTTTCTTTAAGCCTCAACAAGAAAATGTAGTAGATAGAGCTCAGGAGGAAAATGAAGAAATCAAAGAGATATCAACATAGTTAAGAAAGTTAACAACTAAAATCACACACTTGAGGGATCAAAACTTCTATTCCTAGTCAAATCAAAATAGAGGATATGATAACGACAGATCTGGATATCTTGTTAGAGGATACAATAATTAGAGAAGTTATAAAAATAAAAATGGCAGCAATAATTCACTGAGGTAGCCTAGAGTATGGAATACTAGGCCGAATAATGGATCATTACCATCACCCTTAGATAACCAGCCACCTAGTGAAGTTAAGTAGACCACTAGGGTGAACTTAGTAGAGGCAACCCTTAAAAATTGGTGTAGGATACATAACACCAATGCACATGCTAAATTAGATTTTCCTCAGTTTAGGATAGTAGCCAGTATCTTTCAGGCTAAAGTGTCTAACACCACTAGAAATCCTCCCCTCATAGAAGGAAAATCAAATTGTCCCTTGTGGATATGACTGAGCCCTTGTGTTAGAAAGTTTTGTCAATCACCCTAATCACCATGTAGCCTTAGCTCATGAGAATTGCACTTTAGCATGTGAGGAGTTTGCCTTGGCCTTTGAAACAAATTATGTCTTTCCTTTTGAAGATGAAAATGAGCCAGTAGTGGAACTTGAAGAAGTTCATGCCTACCAGTAGTAGTATTAGGGTAGACATAATTACAACCTTAGAAATAAATCATACAGAGCTTCTGGTCCCTTAACCACATCTTTGCCTCCTAACAATTTTAACACTCCTCCTGATCCAAAGGCAAGTAATAACCCTGGTCTTCCTAAAGTTAATGCCTAGTATTTTGCACTACAAAATGCAGTGTCAAAAGATAGTAATTAGCCTCCTGAATCCAATAAGTTGGTCAATTATTTAGCAGAGGAGATGAAAAGAGTCAAAATTAGTTTATCATTGTTAGAACTTCTCAAAACTCTAGCTATTAAAAAAGCTTTCATGAGATCCTTAGATGACCCTGCACCAAAAGAAAACAGTCATCCCCCTAATCTAAGTTAGATTTTGAGTAAGGATCATGTAGCTAAAGACAATAATGTCAAGCACAAAGCCCCAACTACTGTTCAAGTGATTGAAACTTCACACATGACCCTTTATAGGGATAAGACCAAGTCACCCCCATTTCTCCTTTGCTTAAGGATGTTTGGTAAGAACCTATGTAATTGCTTAGTGGATTTAGGTACATCTACTAATGTAATGCCATTGTCCATTTGTAATGACTTAGGGTTACACCCTGCTAAGTCACTTCAGAAGGTGACACAATTAGACAAGACTAAAGTAAGTGTTGTAGGAGAGTTAACTCACATTCATATGCAACTAGCATCAGATCTTAGGATCCAATATTACATTGACATCTAGGTGGTAGATATCCCTGATACATATGGAATGTTGCTTAGCAGGGATTGGTCCAAAACACATAATGGATATATATCCATAGATTTCAGCCACATGTGGCTACCTTGGAAAGGGATCCCCAATCAAATTAGGATAGATGCTGAACCTTGAATGAAACACATGATCACTAAGTATAATAACACAAAAAAGATAATGTATGTGAATGTTGAACTAGGAGTTTACACCATTAGACCCCAAACAGTTAGGATAGAATAAATTCTTATGTGTCATATTCATGTACATAAAGATGATCGTCAAGATGACAAGGTGATTATAGAGTCTGATTATAGTTCTAGTGACAAGGATGAAGTAGATCATTTCAGGAACTTTGAGTTGCACTTATCAAGAGAAATAGAATGTTGTCAAATGCTGAACATATCTAATGAAGACATCCTAATTGAGGGATGGTGCAGGTTGCATGATGAGGCACATTCTAAAAAACTTGTGATGCTTGCCTAGATATGATGGAGCTGGAACAAGCATGTAGTGAGAAAGGATTGCCATCACTTGAGGTAAGTCATATAAATAGTTATAATGATACTGATTCTTTCTTATCATTTGCAGGAATAGAAGAAGATACATATCGGGATGAAAGTTGTACCCATAATTCAGAAGAGATCTTGATGAACATTGAAGATATTGGTAAAAATGAAAGTAACATCACCCCAGGGACTAATTGTTTGATTGAATTTGATTATGAAGTGTCCAATGAGGATAAAGGAAGAAACTTAACCAAGTTTGAGGAATTTTTATCAAAACAAATTTAGAGGATATTGTTGCAGAATACTCATCCACATAATGCTTTGGTTGAAGGTTGGTGCAAGTTGCATGAAGCAACACATTTAGAAACTACTTTCTCATTATTCTTGCACATATTAAAGAAGTAGAAGATACTTTATTCAAAGGATCAGTTATCTGATAGTAAAAGCATGCTTAATGATGAAAAGAAAGATGTCAAAGTACAAACAGATGTTGATATTCATGGTACTACAAATAAAGAAAAGTGAAAAAGAATGAGCCACAAAAGTTAAAGTGGATATTAGGTGGTGCAGCCACCAGAGCCAAAAAGAAAAGAGAAGGCCCTAATAAGCCTTTAACTGAAGATAAACCATGGATCCTTAGGTTTGATGGAACAAAATCAAAGCAAGGAGCCAGAGTAGGGATAGATCTTATTGATCTAGTAGGAAAATCCTACCTAGCAGGATATAGATTATAGTTCCCATGCACTAATAATGTGATAGAATATGAAGCTTTAATTCATGGGTTGATATTTTCTCTAAAGAAAAGAGTGAAGATTTTGCATGTCTATGGAGACTCAAAATTAGTGGTAAGACAAGAAAGGAATATATACTCTTGTAATTACAAGAAATTATCAAATTATAGATATAGTGTATGGGATTTGATAGAAGAATTTGATGCATTCAACATCACCCATGTGCCTAGAGAACAGAATCACAGGGCAGATGCCTTGGCGCAAGATGCTAGTACATTGGAACCACTATCCATTTCTGGTTTGAAGAGGTTTTTAGTTGAATTAGTATCAATGCCCTCCATACCAGATAATTTCATTAATCTCCAAGTATTTGATGATGATCAACACATTTTAGACATTATATCAAACAGAGATATATTTGACGCTAAGATCATAGATGAAAAGAATGTAGAAGATCATATCTGGAAAAGAGAGGAGATCATGGATCTACCTAGTAACAAGACCCCCAAAGGTATGATAGAGTTACAAAGAGCATTTGATCTACACAATATCTTGAAACAAAAAGATCTCCTAAAGACTGATGGAGGAGAATATTCACCAATCAATATAGGACAAAATGAGGAAGTAAAGAATGTCCTGATTGGCAAAGTTTCTACAGAAGAAATGTCAGGGATAACTCAAGCACTTAAAGATTATATCCATGTTATCGCCTGGACTTATGATGAGTTGAATACTTATGATACTTCCATCATCACTCACACTATACCATTAAAGCTAGATGCTAAGCCTATTAGACAAAAGCAAAGACCTATTAATGCCTTGTTAGAACCCATCATCTTTGAAGAAGTTGCTCAATGCCACAATCATATTTCTTGTTAGGCATTCAACTTGGGTAGTGAATTTGGTCCCTGTAAGAAAGAAAAATGGTGATATCAAGCTATGTGTAGATTTTAAAAACCTGAATAAAGCTTCTGAAAAGGATAACTATCCTTTACCTTCACTGGATGAGGTCTTACAAAATAGTAAATGGTGCTCAAATGATGTCATTCTTGGATGGTTTCTTAGGGTATAACCAGGTGATGGTAGATAAGATAGATAGATTGAAAACTTCATTCAACAAAAAGTGGGGAATATTTGTCTATAGATGCATGCCTTTTGGATTGATAAATGCTAGTGCTACCTTTTAGCGTGCGATGGACATAGCTTTCAGAGGCTTAATTGGTAAATGCATAGTCATATACATGGATGACCTAACCATATTTTCTAAAGAAAGAGGTGTTCATATAGAACACCTTGGGAAGGTACATAAAAAGTGTGAACAATATGGCATCTCACTAAATCCAAAGAAGTGCACATTTGGAGTGACCACATGTAAGCTGCTAGGCCATCTGATAACAAAAAATGGAATCATCATTAACCCTGCTAGAGTAGAATCTATCATGAAGATGCAACTTCCTAGAAGTAAGAAAGAACTTAAATCTTACTGTGGCAAGATAAACTTTGTTAGGAAGTTCATTACTAGGTTTGCAGAGATTGTTAGGCCACTTAATGCAATGCTCAAGAAAGATGTAAAAATTGAATGGACTCCTGAAGCAACAGCAACATTTGAGGACATCAAGAAAGCCATATCTGATGTCCCTGTTCTGATCATTCCAAATTATACAAGAGATTTCTTCATTTATTCGTTTACTGAATAGAGCATACAAGTGCAGCAGTGCTGACACAAAGAAATGAAGACAAATAAGAAAAACCTATAGCCTTCATGAGCTGCCCATTCAAGGATGCAGAGCTTAGATATATGGATGTTGAGAGACAAGCTCTTGCTCTAGTTCAAGGAGTCAAGAAATTTAGACATTACATCTTAAGAAGTAAGATCATTATTGTAGTACTAGATGCAACAGTAAAGATGCTCTTGATGCAAAGTGAGTCAGGAGAAAAGAGAGCCAAATGGATAACTGTGCTCCAAGAGTTTGATATGGAAATAACACCCATGAAGTTAGTAAGGGGGCAAGCCCTAAGCTAGATGATATCAGAAACTGATCCTAATATCATGATCCAACACTAGAGAAAATAAAGAGTGGTAATCAGATATTAGGTATGTCTTGATGACTAGAAGATGGCCATCAAAATTGCAAGCTTCACAGAGGAGAGCTTTGAAAATTAGATCACAAAAGTATATGATAAAAGGAGGAGTCCTTGTCAAAAGAAACTATGAAGGAATATATCTCGGATGCCTAGATATGCAAAAGGCAGACAAGGTTTTAGCTGAGTTGCATGATAAGTTTGGAACTGCACATGGATCTCACTACTCATGCCATCCTAAGCGCAGGATATTATTGGCCTACTATCTTTAAGGATATTGCAGAACATATTAAGCATTACCATACTTGTCAAGTTGCTGCTAGCCGAGAAAAACATGATGTACAACCCTTGCAGCCAGTGATGGCGATGCACCCATTTGCTCAATGGGGCATGGACTTAATAGGACCCATCAATCATCCATCATCTTCAGGCCATAGGTATGTCTTGACCATCATTGATTATTGCACCTGGTGGACTAAAGCAGTCAACAGTAAGATGTGTAATGTAGAAGATGTAGTCAAGTTCTTGGAGAGCAACATAGTGACCAAGTATGGGATTCCTTATGCTTTAGTATCTGACAATGGACCTACCTTTGCATCATTGAAGTTATCAAGTTGGGATTTTGATCATGGGATTATTTTGAAATTTTCATCTAATTATTATCCTCAAGGGAATGGCTTAGCAGAGTCAACGAATAAAAACTTGTTGAACATTATAAAGAAACTAATAGAGAAGAACCCTAGAGAGTGGAACATCCTATTGAAATATACTCTGTGGGTAGACAGAACTAGAATGAAGGTTGCTTTAGGAAATTCACCCTATCAATTGGTATATGGGGTGAATCCTATCCTGCCTGTCAACTTACAGATCCCCACTTTACAATTTGCACAAGATTATATAGGGATAGATAATAAACAGGAAGTTGGATTACTTCAGCTCATGCACCTAGAAGAGAAAAGAGATAGGATCAATTTACCAAACATCAACCTATTGTCAAACATTGGTTTGATAAAAGAGCCAGACTGAAAGCTTTTAGGATTTCAGATTTAGTCCTGGCATGGGATAAAGCACATGAGAAGAAAGGTGACCATGGAAATTTTGACAAACTTTGGATAGGTCCTTTTCAAATTTTAGAGATCCTAGAACCCAGTACCTACAGACTTAAGACTCTAACCGGTGAGGATGTCCCATTACTAGTTAATGGGCAGTTCTTCAAACACTACTTCCAAGCCTAAAACAGGGTCATTTAAGTCATTTTGTATCATATTGTACATGTTGTATAGTTGTTTGTATAGTTTTTCTTTGTGTGCTTGCTTGTTTGTTGTTGTTGTTGAGTTGTTTTTTGGTTAGTCAAGATGATGCATCTTATCACCCTTAGAAACCAACAAAATTGTTAGGATTCAAGTGATGAGTGCAAAGTTCTACATAGGTTGTGACTAATTTTGAGAAGTACCCCTGATTAGGTCTGTGATATCCTTTTCATAAGTGATGCCTTTCTTGAGCAAGGAGATTGTCATGATGAGTCACCGAACAACCTTGGGTTTGTTGAATGCATTAGTATAGGTGTTAAGTGAAAAATCTAAAGAGTCACCCTTGCTACCATCAAAATCCCCAGCCTAAATCAGCAAGTGATCACACCTCGCACATTGAGCTTACATGATGATATCATATGAATAAAAAGAGATGAATATTGAAAATCCAAAGAGGGTAAATTAGGACATCTAAGTAACTCTACCAAGGCTATAGACGCTTGCTAGCAGTGGGGCTCTACTTAGAGGGATTGTAAAGATAGCCTTGTCAGGGCTATGGATGCCTACTGGCAACAAGGCTCTATCCCGGTTGGCTATGAGGGATGAACTCAAAACATGTAGCTTAACACTAGTTAATTGTTTTTTCAATTTACTTTCAAGATGAGGATAATTAATCATTTGTACACACTTGATCCCTTATCAATATTGTTGCACTGATGAACTTGATATCATTCAAAAAGGTTATGATACTTATATTTAGAGAGAGTTAGAATATGATGTTTTAATGTGACCTCATCACTTGAATCATTTGAATTTGGTGGATTTATTTGGTGGCAAGTTGTTGTGTGGTTGCACAACATGCCCCATTTTGCCCTAACAAAATAGGGACCCAACTTTTTTGCTCCTACTTGTGCTTGTTTTCTTGCTTTGGGCAGTTTTGGCAAAAGGTTAAGTTATGCAGATCACCCTTGCACATGCATGTGCATTTACAAAAGGAGGTCAGTTGTCAAAGTTAGAATTTAATGTCATAAACCCCATAGTCTTAAAGAGTTTGAAATTCTATGCAGAATTGCCTTTTACATCACCCTAATATTTGCTAAGGATAACTGTCAAAGTTTGGTCAACCTGGCTATTTCCCTTAGGGTCATATTTCTAAATGTCAGTCATATTTTCTAAGATGACCCGAACATAAGAAGATCACCTGATGTCTTCATATCCCTGATATGCTAACGTCAAATTTAATTGCGATATAGTATATACCTGTCAAAAAACTTTATGCATACTTTGGAGGGTCATATTTTTGAATGTTTGTCATCTTACATAATATCACCCTTTTGCGAATATCATGTTCACAAACATGACCCTAATGTTATCTAGTTTCGATGAATAAAAGAGATCACCCTAATGTTGACATCATCAATACACCCAACCTCGCAGGGTCACATTTCCAAACATCCGTCATATTCCTTGATATGACGATGTCACAATAACCTGATAACAAAGAAAACATGATATCCTGATGATATCATCATGCTCCAACTCAAGAAGGTTGTATTCTGAAATATCCCTGACCTTAACAAATATGACGGTGATGTCATTCTCCTTGAGTAATTGTAAATGCCTATAAAGTGATGACATCACCCTTACATTCTCGAATGAGGGTGATATTCCTTTGTGTTAAAAGATTCGAATATTGTCAATATCCCTCATATCAACTTAGATGACCCAAGATACCTAGTCTATCAGCAGCCAATCCAACGATGCCATGTGGCACCTCCCTGATTTATTAACAAAGGTAATGTGACCTGATCCTGATTATTGGTCAAAGGTTGACCATATTCATGGTGATATCACCCTCATATGTTCAATGGAGGGTCATATTTTCAAATATCCCTGATCTTCACAGAGATTACCCTCTACATTAAATGTGAACCCAATAGTAGGTCACGCCCTTCAGTTTCAAATATAAACCTGCCACTTATCAAATATCCATGAATTTAATATGTTGATCAATGGAATTAAATAAAAGTACTAAACACACCCTAATTTATCATATTATTCAGTTAAAAGGTAAATTTTGGGGTTTATTCACATTTACCCTAAGTTTAAGCAAAATTACAAAGCTATGAAGGTCAAAGCATCACAATCACCTGCAAATGAAACGAGACCCACGTCTCAATGAAACAGAATGGCCAATACAGCATATTCACATTCATACCATTATTAGTCATATAGTAAAAAATGAAAGTGATTATCAGGTAAGTAAAATTGAAACCCTCTCTTTTGTTGTTTATAGTAAATCATGATGTAAAAATGGTTTTCACTAGACTAATTAGCGTGATGATTGCATGACAAGAATTAGAATGACAGAAGCATTGCCGTGAAATGTATGAGATCCCTGAACCCTGCTGTGTACAAATATGTTAAGGTAAGAAATGCATGGTTTTATCATAGGATCTAATGGTAGCTAGAAGGAACAGGTCTAAAATAGAGTTTTTAAAATCCATGTTCATAGAACCTGAAGGGGTAGGATTCAGATATGGTATGATAAATGACACACATCAAGGAAGTATAGACCTAGATGTATGGACGAGGAGGTTAGATGATGGAAGTGGAAATCCTATACTTCAGAGAATATACTCCTCAGGGATGTGGCATGTCGGGGGATTCCCATATGCTATGGAAGCTACTGATTTAGTGGTTGAATATGTATGGAACTATAATTCAAAAACTAGAAGAGTGGAGAAACATGGCATGGTATATGTAGATTTCTCAATTAAGGACATCACATTTGCATTTAATTTGCTTGTGGGGTCTAATGTGGTCAAACTAAGCCTGAGTAGATTGGAAAAGGAATAGCATGGTAATGAGAAAGAGGCCAGGAGGGTCATTTACCAGTGGAGATTCAAGAGAAGTACATATGAGGCCTCTACTAAACTACTAGTATACTTGTTTAAATTTGATTTTTCTAAAGATTATTAGTGTATGATGGTCATGCTTAGCATAATGACAGGAAGATAACAAGCTGGAAACTTTAAAAATTAGATGTATGGAATCATCTAGATGGTGGAATATTTAGATGACAAGCCTCTCTGGGATACAAACATAAGTGATAGTTTAGATGAAGGAATGAGAAGGCTAGGTGGCCAAATGTGCATGTTTCACAACCAAATAGCATTAATTGGTTTCTTATTATGTTTTTACTTTTCTACCTTAGTTGAATAAGCTAGGTCTTGATAAAGCTGAGGAAGCTGATATCTATTTTGAATTATAATAAAATTAGAATCAATGGTGAATGGTTCCCATTGTTTGATTGCATTGCTTCCAATTACACCATCATATCCATCCACTTCATATTGGACAAAAGTCAGTTTATACATAAAACCATCAAATCCAATTTGAATAGGAGCTTCATAGATTGCAGAACTATTTTCTTTTTCAGAATTACCAAAAGTAATACCTGTAGTTCCTTTAATCTAGGCATCTTTGGGAAAAGCATTATACCTGGCAATATTAAGATTTGCTCCAGTGTCAATGAGAAATGCTGATGGATAAGCCTTTATACCTAGAAAATGAATTGTCAAGATTATGCCGAGATAGGTAGTAATTGTCTTGGCGCTTCTTTTGTAGGCTTTCATCTGGCGGCTACTAGAACCTTCTTCAAAGGCGACGCTGGGTTCACCTTGTTCTTCGACAACTTGATGAATGAGTGGGTTGTAGGGCTTTTTGTCACAATACAGTTGTTCTTCCTGAAAGAAGGCTTGAGCAGGCAACTGTAGAGATCTAGTTGAATTAAACTAGTTGACAAACTTATCAAGTTAAGGGGATGTTTCCATTTCTTTTGTAAGATAGAAATTTTCTTCATCATCAATTTCTGTTATTTCTGCTTGAGCTTGAGTAATAACTTTTTCAAGAAAAGCTTTCCGATTTCTTCTCCATATTCTTCTAGCCATGCTTCCTAGAGAAGAAGCATCAATGATGGCTCTTTGATCAAAAGATCCTAATGGTCATTGTGCAGGAGAACCAAGGGGCCAAGGTTCTCTTCTCTGTAGGGGTTTATAACCATGCTGTTCTGGAATCTCTGTTGGAGAGACTGATAAACCATACTGAAGAATAGGTGATCTATGAACTGGAAGCTTAGGAGGGCAAGCTTCTTGTTGAAGAAGAAAGTACTTTATTGACTTAAGTTGTTCCAACTTGTTGGTCAACTTCTTCCATGTATCTTGACCCATGTCCATATCATGGAGTCTGGATTCAGTTTGGATAATTTCTTCAATTACCTTGTCCAACTCTACATGGGTGTCTCTGCGCAGCATTCTATATAAGAAAGAGACTTTTGAATCTTCATCAGAAGATTGAACTTCTTTTTTCATCAGATTTACTTGAGCCTGTTCTTGGGCTGAAGCATATTCTTCAAATTCTGAATCTGTATCTGACTCTGCACTAGAGAGGATGATATCCTCAGAATCTAATGGATAGTCATTGATGAATTCTAGTGCTAAGGGATATCTACAGGTTCAATATGAAGGACCTAAGTTATCTATTGAAGTTAGGCAGCTTGTCATTGAAAAGGTTTATGATCCCTCCATAGGGAATTTAAGAGATACCACTCCAGAGGAACAAGCAAAAGGAAAGTTCCAAATGGCCCATGGTAATAGTTCTAATCCCAATGGATCTAACCCAATTGATCCATTTAAAAATATTCAAACTCTAAAAGCTGACATTCCTCCCCTTGTTAATTTTGACCATTTTGAAGATGTAGAAAATACAAGAGGAATAGATGCAATGCGAGCATGGACAACAAATTATTTATCCACTAATGCTGACACTGATGAATCACAAGTGATTAAGCGGGCTCTTAATGCCATGACCAGTGTTTCAAGAAGTGTCTAGGATAGACTAGATGATGCTTACAGAGAAAGGATTTTAGCTAGATGTACAGACCAGGTCTGTGCTCAGTTGACACGTCTATTTGTTGGAAAAACAAACACAAGAGAAAAGTTAGCCTATAACAAATTCATAAAAGGTAACTGTAAAGATCTCAAATATTTCAAGAAATATTGTGAGATACAGTATGAGAATTTCTATTTGTCAGGCCACGAACAAAATCATGAGTTTATGTTCACAACTTTTCTAAAAAGTTTTGGTAATGTGATAGGAGAATTCTATCACAAGAAATTTCTTGAGAATCTGGTAACAGAAAATATAGAAATGAAGGAACTAACATATCCATAGTTAGTTCAATTCTTAACACAGATAAATGAAGAAATCTATGAAGAAGGAAAAGCAAAAAAAGAGATAAAGAAAGTACAACCTTTACTTTCCTCTTCTGTTTGCTACCAGATAATGCCTTCAAATCAGTTTCCTGAAAAAGGCAAATCTTCTTGTTATGATTGTGACAGTCCTAAGAAATCCTACAAGAAGAAAAAGAAGAAATGCAGTAAGTATCCAAAGAAAAAAGGATACTTCAGGAAAAGAGATAAGAAAAGAAAGGGTTCCAAAAAATGGAAACCTACCTACTACATTTGTAAGGGTGAACACTTTGCAAATAAGTGTCTGGACAGAAACAAGAAAAAGGGAAAAGGGAATAGTCTGCCAAATATGACCTTTACTCGGCAGAGGATGTCTGTTATCAACAAAGTCTCCACACTAGTTTTGAAGAATATGACCAACATCAGGATCTATGAGTTTGGCTTCTGCTGTGAACTGGAAGAATGGTTGAGTCATCTATAATCTTGGATGTGTGAGCTGCTACTTGGCTACCAACATTTGAAAATGATCAAAGAGAAAATCATTAGCCATTTGAAAATTATGAAGATTCCTTCGTTGAAAAGGATTTGTACTCCATTCACGGCAACTTTCTTCATACCAGTGATGTTCCCTTATTCTTATTATTCGAACATTACAAGAAGAATTCCAATTTGGTTGAGGAAGCATAGGGTCAGATGAATTTCCTTCTCTAGACATAAAATCTACAAAAATATTTTCAACTCCTGGAAGGTGAATAAAATCAAATTCATATGTGCTTAGTAACTATGCCCACCTAAGGAGTCTTCCTTTGACAACTTTATTCTTAGATTACTTTCTACAGAATCCACGCAGATTTTGTAGATCACTTTTTAGCAGAAATCTCTTGTTAGCAATAAACATTTGGAATGCTTGGAAAGTATTAACAATAGCAAGGATTTCTTTATGTGTGCTATGGTAGTCAACTTCACTATTCTTGAAACTACCAGAAATATATCTAACAATCTCACCTTTGTCCTTGGGATTGTAAGAGATTGTTTTATGTTCTCGAAGGACACCAGCCCAGGCACTTTCACTTGCATCAGTTTCAACTATTTTGAAACCATTGCCTAGTAGCTTTAATGGCGGTAGCTAGGAACACTTTTGTTTGATTCTTGAAATCAAAGCATCATGCTTCATTGTCCATGCTGGTGGTATCTTTCTGGTGCAGGAGCACCTTCATAAATTGATGCTTCTATAGGAGTTTGATTAAATTTTAAATCTTTCAATAGTGTAATGAGGTCAATCAAGTAATTTTTATGTGTTTAGGTCATTAGGAGTTTCAAAAATGCAAAATATTGCAAACCATGTAAAGGTTGTCAATGTAAAATTGGAAAAAAGATGCAAAGTTGGAAGGCGAAGAGTCATTCGGCTCTTGGTTTGCTCCAAATCAGTTATGAACTAAAGAGACATGTTTTAATGCCTTTAAACGGCCTTGTAACCATGAAGAATTGGTGGGTGGTTGAAGATTTGAGCATGGAATGAGGAAAAACAATGTTTTCCTGTATTTTCCTTCATAAATTTGCTGTCTTTTGCTATTGTACAGCCCTATATGGAATTGAATGGATGTCTAATGGATTGAAAATGTTATATCCTTCAACCACCTTCTATTTGCTTCTTGTCCCATGCATTTTTATTTAGTTTTGTGAAAGATATGAGTGTTTTATGGACTGTAATTTTCTGATTTTTCCTACAACAGTCCCATTGTAGCGTTTGGTATGGTTTTGTACGGACATATATAGGAGCAAGCTATATATGGTTGGAAAGAGTATTGAGTCTACTTTCTATTTCTTTTTGTTGCATCATTTTGGTATCAGAGCTGGTGAAAGATTTGGGTGGTGTGTATTTTTTTCCTGTCATTGAGAAGGCAGGTGAAGAGCGAGAAGATCTTGATTGTGTAGATAGATCGCCGAGGGAGGCAATCTACACCTTTTGGATTTTGTGTTGCTCATTTGTTTGGTTGCAGGTGCTTATCCATCTAGCTGCAGAAAGATGTTTTTTGAGGTTGTGTGTGGCAGACAAGATGAAGTCTGTCATGACCATTCTCCAATAGAGATTTGGCTGGAGAAGGATGCATAGAGAAACCACTGAGGAGAGAGTGGTAGGTGCATCACCAGGATCTACTGTTGGGTGACATGAATGGTTTGGTGAGTTGGTTTGTTGTGAAGCAGTGAGAGAGATGGATACCTGATGAAGCACTTGATGTTGTAGCCTAAAGAATACTCCACTGATGGGAGTAGAAGGAGCCTAAGGATGCTCTGTGAAGATGGTAGTTTGTTCTGTTGGTTGGTTGGTCACCTTTCTATTGGTATGAAGATTGAAGCTGAGAAGATTGAAGATAAAGCAAGAGGAGATGCAGGAAAAGAGAGTTTTGTTTTGCAGATACATTTCCAAGGGACTTGGAAATCTTTGTTGGTTGGTTGTATGGTGCAGGAGCACCTTCATAAATTGATGCTTCTATAGGAGTTTGATTAAATTTTAAATCTTTCAATAGTGTAATGAGGTCAATCAAGTAATTTTTATGTGTTTAGGTCATTAGGAGTTTCAAAAATGCAAAATATTGCAAACCATGTAAAGGTTGTCAATGTAAAATTGGAAAAAAGATGCAAAGTTGGAAGGTGAAGAGTCATTTGGCTCTTGGTTTGCTCCAAATTAGTTATGAACTGAAGAGACATGTTTTAATGCCTTTAAAAGGCCTTGTAACCATGAAGAATTGGTGGGTGGTTGAAGATTTGAGCATGGAATGAGAAAAAACAATGTTTTCCTGTATTTTCCTTCATAAATTTGCTGTCTTTTGCTATTGTACAGCCCTATATGGAATTGAATGGATGTCTAATGGATTGAAAATGTTATATCCTTCAACCACCTTCCATTTTCTTCTTGTCCCATGCATTTTTATTTAGTTTTGTGAAAGATATGAGTGTTTTATGGACTGTAATTTTCTGATTTTTCCTGCAACAGTCCCATTGCAGCGTTTGGTACGGTTTTGTACAGACATATACAGGAGCAAGCTATATATGGTTGGAAAGAGTATTGAGTCTAATTTCCATTTATTTTTGTTGCATCAAATTTTATTAATATTTGAATAAGTTATGGCATTTTTGGTGAGGGCAGGTCTGAATGCTGCCTAGGGTTTGTAGTTTTGGGAAAAGAGTCATAACTTTCTCCCCTACCATTGGATTTTCATGAAAATTAGATGAATAGTCTGTATTAATGTTCTCTTCAATCTGACCAAAGCAATTGGATTAGTTCTTTGATTTTTTAATGTTATTGAGGATAGTTTTGGTCCTCCTACCTCTGCATCACTTTCCTAGAAGCTTATTCAGTTTAATTCTATCTTCAGCAAGCTTATAATAAAATCCTACAATATAATTAACAAGGCCCAAAAAGTGTTGTAATTCTTTCACATTAGTAACTACAAGAGTGGAAATTTTATTCAGGATGTGTGGTTGGGCCTCCATTCTCCCCCTTGGAAGAAGCTTGATGCCAATGAAAATAATCTAGTTTTGCACAAAGAAAGACTTGGCAGGGTTGACAACAAGACCATGATGTTGGCAAATAGAAAGGAATTGGCAAAGATGGTGAAGATGCCGAGGCATATCCTAGCTGAAGACAAGAATGTCATCAATATAGGGTTGGATAAATTTGGCATAAGGATGGAATATGACATCCATTTTTTGTTGGAAAATGGAAGGTGCAGTTTTAATACCGAATGGAAGAATAGTCCATTCATAAAGGCCTTGTCAGATGGAAAAGGCTATTTTGTAGAAGTCAGAACTTTTGAGAGCAATCTGCCAAAACCCTTTTGTGAGATCAAATTTTGAATAAACATGACTACCTTGAATAGTCTGCCAGATATGGTCTTTACTTGGTAGAGGATGTCTTTTATCATGGCTACCAACATTTGAAAATGATCAAAGAGAAAATCATTAGCCATTTGAAAATTATGAAGATTCCTTCATTGAAAAGGATTTGTACTCCATTCACGATAGCTTTCTTCATACCAGCGATGTTCTCTTATTCTTATTATTCGAACAATACTAGAAGAATTCTGATTTGGTTGAGGAAGCACAGGGTCGGATGAATGTCCTTCTCTAGACATAAAATCTGCAAAAATATTTTCAACTCCTGGAACATGAATAAAATCAAATTCATATGTGCTTAATAACTATGCCCACCTAAGGAGTCTTCCTCTGACAACTTTATTCTTAGATTTTTTTCTAAAGAATCTACACAGATTTTGCAGATCACTTTTTAGCAGAAATCTCTTGTCAGCAATAAACATTTGGAATGCTCGGAAAGTATTGACAATAGCAAGGATTTCTTTATGTGTGCTATGGTAGTCAACTTCACTGTTCTTGAAACTACCAGAAATATATCTAACAATCTCACTTTTGTCCTTGGGATTGTAAGAGAATGTTTTCTATTCTCGAAGGACACTGGCCCAGGCACTTTCACTTGCATCAGTTTCAACTATTTTGAAACCATTACCTAGTAGCTTTAATGGCAGTAGCTAGGAACACTTTTGTTTGATTCTTGAAATCAAAGCATCATGCTTCATTGTCCATGCTGGTGGTGTCTTTCGCAGAAGCTTATTCAGTTCAATTCTATCTTTAGCAAGCTTATAATAAAATCCTGCAATATAATTAACAAGGCCCAAAAAGCGTTGTAATTCTTTCAAATTAGTAACTGCAAGAGTGGAAATTTTATTTAGGATGTGTGGTTGGGCCTCCATTCTCCCCCCAGAAGAAGCTTGATGCCAATGAAAACAATCTAGTTTTGTGCAAAGAAAGACTTGGTGGGGTTGACAGCAAGACCATGATGTTGGCAAATAGAAAGGAATTGGCAGAGATGGTGAAGATGCTGAGGCATATCCTGGCTAAAGACAAGAATGTCATCAATATAGGGTTGGATAAATTTGGCATAAGGCCAGAATATGACATCCATTTTTTGTTGGAAAATGGAAGGTGCAGTTTTAATACCAAATGGAAGAACAGCACATTCATAAAGGCCTTGTGGGATGGAAAAGGCTATTTTGTAGAAGTCAGCACTTTTGAGAGTAATCTGTCAAAACCTTTTTGTGAGATCAAATTTTGAATAAACATGACTACCTTGAATAGTCTGCCAGATATGATCTTTACTCGGTAGTGGATGTCTGTTATCAACAAGACAATCATTTAGTGGCTTATAATTGACAACTAGCCATTTCTCAGGTAATTCCTTTCCTTTCTCATCAACTTTGGGGACATACATGGCATGACATGAGAATGGAGATTCTGAGGTTTGAATTATTATGAGCTTTTCAAGCTCAGCAACCTCTGTTCTACAAGTTAATGCTTCTGATGAACTCATTAAGAAATAATTAGCTTTTGCTTTAGGCATGAGTTCATTACCTTGAGGATCTCATTTGAGGGGGAGATCACATGTCAGGTTCCTTTTCTGCTTCTTCAAATCCTTTGTCATTACTGTGGCAGCAAAGGTAGCTTGAATCTTAGTAAGAGATTCTTGACCTGCATCCATTTGTTTGGCTAACCAAATAACATTAACTTGTTTCTTATTATGTTTTTGCTTTTCTAGATTAGTTGAATAAGCTAGGTCTTGATAAAGCAGAGGATGCTGATATCTATTTTGAATTATAATAAAATCAAAATCAATGGTGAATGGTTCCCATTGTTTGATTGCATTGCTTCCAATTACACCATCATATCCATCCACTTCATATTGGACAAAAGTCAGTTTATCCATAAAACCATCAAATCCAATTTGAATAGGAGCTTCACAGATTGTAGAACTATTTTCTTTTTTAGAATTACCAAAAGTATTACTTGTAGTTCCTTCAATCCAGGCATCTTTGGGAAAAGCATTATACCTGGCAATATTAAGATCTGCTCCAGTGTCAATGAGAAATGCTAATGGATAAGCCTTTATACCTAGAAAATGAATTGTCAGGATTATGCCGGGACAGGTAGTAATTGGCTTGGCACTTCTTTTGTAGGCTTTCATCTGGCGGCTACTAGAAACTTCTTCAAAGGTGACGTTGGGTTCACCTTGTTCTTCGATAGCTTGATGAATGAGTGGGCTGTAGGGCTTTTTGTCACAATACAATGGTTCTTCCTGAAAGGAGGCTTGAGCATGGAACTGTAGAGATCTAGCTGAATTAAACTGGTTGACAAACTTATCAAGTTTAGGGGATTTTTCCATTTCTTCTATAAGATAGAAATTTTCTTCATCATCAATTTCTATTATTTTTGCCTGAGCTTGAGTAATAACTTTTTCAAGAAAAGCTTTCCAATTTCTTCTCCATATTCTTCTGGCCATGCTTCCTGGAGAAGGAGCATCAATGATGGCTCTTTGATCAAAAGATCCTGATGGTCGTTGTGCAGGAGAACCAGGAGGCCAAGGTTCTCTTCTCTATAGGGGTTTATAACCATGTTGTTCTGGAATCTCTGTTGGAGAGACTGATAAGCCATACTGAAGAATAGGTGATCTACGAACTGGAAGCTTAGGAGGGTGAGCTTCTTGTTGACGAAGAAAGTACTTTCTTGACTTAAGTTGTTCCAACTTGTTGGTCAACTTCTTCCATATTTCTTAACCCATGTCCATATCATGGAGTCTGAATTTAGTTTGAACAATTTCTTCAATTACCTTGTCCAACTCTGCACGGGTGTCTCTCCATAGCATTCTGCAGAAGAAAGAGACTTCTGAATCTTCATCAGAAGATTGAACTTCTTTTTTCATCAGATTTACTTGAGCCTATTCTTGGGCTGAAGCATATTCTTTAGATTCTGAATCTGTATCTGACTCTGCACTAGAGAGGATGATATCCTTAGAATCTGATGGATAGTTATTGATGAATTCAAATTCATCATCTTCCACACCTGCTTCTCGGGTAGCATGAACTTTACCTTTTCCCTTTTTCTTGTTTCTGTCCTGACAGTTATTTGCAAAGTTTTCACCCTTACAAATGTAGCAGGTAGGTTTCCATTTTTGGAATCCTTTCTTTTCTGATCTCTTTTCCTGAAGTATCCTTTTTTCTTGGGATACTTACTATATTTCTTCATTTTCTTCTTGTAGGATTTCTCAGGATTGTCACAATCATAACAAGAAGATTTGCCTTTTTCAACAAACTAATTTGAAGGCACTATCTGGTAGCAGACAGAAGAGGAAAGTAAAGGTTGTACTTTCTTTATCTCTTTTTTTTCTTTTCCTTCTTCACAGATTTCTTCATTTATCTGTGTTAAGAATTGAACTAACTGTGAATATGTTAGTTCCTTCATTTCTATATTTTCTGTTACTAGATTCTCAAGAACTTTCTTGTGATACGATTCTCCTATCACATTACCAAAACTTTTTAGAAAAGTTGTGAACATAAACTCATGATTTTGTTCACGGCCTGACAGATAGAGATTCTCATACTGTATCTCACAATATTTCTTGAAATATTTGAGATCTTTACACTTACCTTTTATGAATTTGTTATAGGCCAACTTTTCTCTTGTGTCTATTTTTCCAACAAACAAATGTGTCAACTGAGCACAGACTTGGTCTGTACCTCTGGCTAAAAGCCTTTCTCTGTAAGCATCATCTAGTCTGTCCCAAACACTTCATGCAACACCGGTCATGGCATTAAGAGCCTACTTAATCACTTGTGATTCATCAGTGTCAACATTAGTGGATAAATAATTTGTTATCTAGGCTCGCATTGCATCTATTCCTCTTGTATTTTCTACATCTTCAAAATGGTCAAAATTAAAAAGGGGAGGAGTGTTAGCTTTCAGAGTTTGAATATTTTTAAATGGATCAATTGGGTTAGATCCATTGGGATTGGAGCTATTACCACGGGCCATTTGGAACTTTCCTTTTTCTTGTTCATCTGGAGTGGTATCTCTTAAATTCCCTATGGATCAATCATAAACATGGAATTCACTAGAACATTCACTAGAATTCACTGGTACATTACCATATCCCCCAGCAAACAGCATGGAATTTACTGGAACATCATCCTATACAGGATGTATGTTCAAACTGACATTTGCCTCTCCTAAAGAAAATCCAATCAGTAGACACATCTATCAATTTTATGGACCTGTTGGATCCTCATCTCTGTTTGAATATTGGACTATTCCCAATAGATCGAGGTACTTACATTCCAAACAGATGCTAGTCTAGATACATACAAAAACATACCACATGGATCACTTTGACCAAAGAAGTTTAGCTCAAGGGCTTTATGGTCCCTATAAGATGAAAACCATGAGTATCATTTGGAAAGAAAAGGAAGCAATAACAGCAACTCAATCAACGCAACAATCTCACCCTGGGTGCATACCACATTCCTCCACTCAATCTTGTGCTAATTGTGAATATGACCCTTCTAATGATCCATGAATTCTAGACTATGATGAAATCAAGAATCTCCACACTAGCAACTTCAATCCTAATGATCCTCACTGTCATCCTTTTGTTAATTATGATACCTCTGAACATAGCACAGGTTCCTAGGCTAATGGATGGGCTTGTCATCCATCAAGAACATCTATCATCTCACTGAACCTGATAGACGTGGGCCCTTCCACAGTAAAAGGGGAAAGCTTACATGCCTCACAGTAAGCACGAGTTAACCTTCTCGTGACCAAAAAGAAGTTTTGTTTAAAGTAGAAAAGGAAGCTCTAGCAAGCCCTGATAATCCTCAGTTCATGCATCTATCCTATGTTAGGATAGGCATTACAGGACACTATCATAAAGGTCTACCTATCTTCATTATGATGATGTTAAAAGTTGCTAGTATCCTTAAGTTGTCTCATTCTCTATTAGGTGTTGCATGTGACTCCATGGCTAAAGGGCCAATTTATCTTGATTGTAAGTTAGACTTTCCTATCAGTCTAAAAGATGGTAACCTTCGGGATGTCCTCGAATATAACTTTAGGACCATGAACCTATTTATGAAAAGACAGTCTGTCAACCATTCTCTTGTCTTCTTGGTACATTATAAGTTGTATAACAAGGTCTTACCCTTAATGATCAACCCCAAAAGGGCTCAAGGTCTAGAAGGCCTTTCCACCATCTAGCAATTTACAAGTGATAGCACACAGTTGACTGCACCAAAGATAGTTTGACATAAGGATATTAAGATGCTTGAAGAATGGGCATTAGATCTATGGGATCGTGATAGTCAACCTAAGGAAGAGAAACAACCACAATTGAGAGGAATCTCAATTGAAGAAATAGATGATCAGGTAGTGATCAGATTCTCATCTGGGCATCAACCTACATTGCGCAGTAGTCCTTCCATGAGAACAGAAAGGGTGTTTAACTACAACCAACCTGGTCCATCTGTGATTCCGTTACTGCGCACCTAGAGCGCAAGGTTACAACCTACTAAGGGTTTTGAAGAATTATTTAAAATTCCCTCTATATATAAGCCTAGTAGTTCTACAGCTTCTATAGCTTTAGCCATACTTGCTAATTCATCATGCACCCATAAAAAGTTTTCTGAATTAGATAATGGGTTGTATAGATGTGAAGACTATTCGTTTGTTTTCAATCCTCCTAGATCTGGCCATTTTTGGATGTTTTCAGCATGACAAGCCACTATACCTGAGCAGGATATTTTTGAGTCCAATGAAAAGGTCATAACCACTCTTGCAGGACCTTGTCCTGTACCTAGAATGATTCCCCCATTCAAGGATTTCATCCTTTATGATACTATCGGTACATACAAAGCTGATTTATGGCCTCTGCATTTATTTCCTGTAGACAAAAACTCCCAAGGTACCAGCCAAAGCAAATTACTTAACTAGACCAACCTTTGTCTTAGGAAATCCATGCTCCTTGCTGAGGATAGAAAGATCTGGCACCAAATCGAAGTAGTCAAGGCTGACAAAGCATGTCTTAGTGCTCAAGAGAATTTTCATTCTCTAATTTCCATTCTTGACTGCTTGGAAAAGTGTCTTACTGATCAGTGGATGGCCTCTGTTAACAAAGATCTCCAGGAATTTAAGAGATACCACTCCAGAGGAACAAGCAAAAGGAAAGTTCCAAATGGCCCATGGTAATAGTTCCAATCCCAATGGATCTAGCCCAATTGATCCATTTAAAAATATTCAAACTCTGAAAGCTGACACTCCTCCCCTTGTTAATTTTGACCATTTTGAAGATGTAGAAATTACAAGAGGAATAGATGCAATGCGAGCCTGGATAACAAATTATTTATCCACTAATGCTGATGCTGATGAATCACAAGTGATTAAGAAGGCTCTTAATGCCATGACCGGTGTTGCAAGAAGTGTCTGGGATAGACTAGATGATGCTTACAGAGAAAGGCTTTTAGCCAGAGGTACAGACCAAGTCTGTGCTTAGTTGACACATCTGTTTGTTGGAAAAATAGACACAAGAGAAAAGTTGGCCTATAACAAATTCATAAAAGGTAAGTGTAAAGATCTCAAATATTTCAAGAAATATTGTGAGATACAGTATGAAAATTTCTATCTGTCAGGCCGTGAACAAAATCACGAGTTTATGTTCACAACTTTTTAAAAAAGTTTTGGTAATGTGATAGGAGAATTCTATCACAAGAAAGTTCTTGGGAATTTGGTAACAGAAAATATAGAAATGAAGGAACTAACATATTCGCAGTTAGTTCAATTCTTAACACAGATAAATGAAGAAATCTGTGAAAAAGGAAAAGAAAAAAAAAGAGATAAAGAAAGTACAACCTTTACTTTCCTCTTCTGTCTGCTACTAGATAATGCCTTCAAATCAGTTCCCCGAAAAAGGCAAATCTTCTTGTTATGATTGTGACAGTCCTAAGAAATCCTATAAGAGGAAAAAGAAGAAATACAATAAGTATCCGAAGAAAAAAGGATACTTCAGGAAAAGAGATAAGAAAAGAAAGGTTTCCAAAAAATGGAAACCTACCTGCCTGCCACATTTGTAAGGGTGAACACTTTGCAAATAAGTGTCCAGACAGAAACAAGAAAAAGGGAAAAGGTAAAGTTCATGCTACCCGAGAAGCAGGTGTGGAAGATGATGAATTTGAATTCATCAATAACTATCCATCAGATTCTGAGGATATCATCCTCTCTAGTGCAGAGTCAGATACAGATTCAGAATCTAAAGAATATGCTTCAGCTCAAGAATAGGATCAAGTAAATCTGATGAAAAAAGAAGTTCAATCTTCTGATGAAGATTTAGAAGTCTCTTTCTTCTGCAGAATGCTGCAGAGAGACACCCGTGCAGAGTTGGACAAGGTAATCGAAGAAATTGTCCAAACTAAATCCAGACTCCATGATATGGACATGGGTCAAGAAATATGGAAGAAGTTGACCAACAAGTTGGAACAACTTAAGTCAAGAAAGTACTTTCTTCGTCAACAAGAAGCTCGCCCTCCTAAGCTTCCAGTTCGTAGATCACCTATTCTTCAATCTGGTTTATTAGTCTCTCCAACAGAGATTTTAGAATATCATGGTTATAAACCCCTATAGAGAAGAGAACCTTGGACTCCTGGTTCTCCTGCCCAACGACCATCGGGATCTTTTGATCAAAGAGCCATCATTGATGCTCCTTCTCTAGGAAGCATTGCCAAAAGAATATGGAGAAGAAATCGGAAAGCTTTTCTTGAAAAAGTTATTACTCAAGCTCAGGCAGAAATAACAGAAATTGATGATGAAGAAAATTTCTATCTTACAGAGGAAATGGAAAAATCCCCTTAACTCGATAAGTTTGTCAACCAGTTTAATTCAGCTGGATCTCTACAGTTGCCTACTCAAGCCTCCTTTCAGGAAGAACAACTGTATTCTGACAAAAAGCCCTACAGCTGACTCATTCATCAAGCTGTCGAAGAACAAGGTGAACCCAGCATCACCTTTGAAGAAGGTTCTAGTAGCCGCCAGATGAAAGCCTACAAAAGAAGCACCAACCCAATTACTACCTATCCCGGCATAATCCTGACAATTCATTTTCTAGGTATAAAGGCTTATCCATTAGCATTTCTCATTGACACTGGAACAAATCTTAATATTGCCAGGTATAATGCTTTTTCCAAAGATGCCTAGATTGAAGGAACTACAGGTATTACTTTTGGTAATTCTGAAAAAGAAAATAGTTCTGCAATCTGTGAAGCTCCTATTCAAATTGGATTTGATGGTTTATGGATAAACTGACTTTTGTCCAATATGAAGTGGATGGATATGATGGTGTAATTGGAAGCAATGCAATCAAACAATGGGAACCATTCATCATTGATTTTGATTTTATTATAATTCAAAATAGATATCAGCTTCCTCGGCTTTATCAAGACCTAGCTTATTCAACTAAGCTAGAAAAGCAAAAACATAAAAAAAAACTAGTTAATGGTGTTTGGTTAGCCAAACAAATGGATGTAGGTCAAGAATCTCTTGCTGAGATTAAAGCTACCTTTGTTGCCATAGTAATGACAAAGGATTTGAATAAGAAGAAAAGGAACCTGACATGTGATCTCCTCCTCAAATGAGATTCTCAAGGTAATGAACTCATGCCCAAAGCAAAAGCTAATTATTTCTTAATGAGTTCATCAGAAGCATTAACTTGTAGAATAGAGGTTTCTGAGCTTGAAAAGCTCAAAATAATTCAAACCTCAGAATCTCCATTCTCATGTTATGCCATGTATGTCCCCAAAGTTGATGAGAATAGAAAGGAATTACCTGAGAAATGGCTAGTTATCAATTATAAGCTGCTAAATGACGGTCTTGTTGATAACAGACATCCTCTGCCGAGTAAAGATCATATCTGGCAGACTATTCAAGGTAGTCATGTTTATTCAAAATTTGATCTCACAAAAGGGTTTTGGCAGATTGCTCTCAAAAGTGTTGACTTCTACAAAATAGCCTTTTCCATCCCACAAGGCCTTTATGAATGGACTATTCTTCCATTCGATATTAAAACTACACCTTCCATTTTCCAACAAAAAATGGATGTCATATTCTGGCCTTATGCCAAATTTATCCAACCCTATATTGATGACATTCTTGTCTTCAGCTAGGATATGCCTCAGCATCTTCACCATCTTCGCCAATTCCTTTCTATTTGCCAACATCATGGTCTTGTTGTCAACCCCACCAAGTCTTTCTTTGCGCAAAACCAGATTGTTTTCATTGGCATCAAGCTTCTTCCAGGGGGGAGAATGGAGGCCCAACCACACATCCTGAATAAAATTTCCACTCTTGCAGTTACTAATGTGAAAGAATTACAACGCTTTTTGGGCCTTGTTAATTATATTGCAAGATTTTATTATAAGCTTGTTGAAGATAGAATTGAACTGAATAAGCTTCTGGGAAAGACACCACCAGCATGGACAATGAAGCATGATGCTTTGATTTCAAGAATCAAACAAAAGTGTTCCCAGCTACCGCCATTAAAGCTACCAGGTAATGGTAACAAGCTCAGAGATATAAGTGTTAAGCTACAACATCTTATGGCAGAAGAAATGAATACCCTTGAGGCTCTAGAGGATAAAGTAGAAGGAAAAATAGAAAATCAAGATACTGATTTTGATGTCCAAGCCTTCCATAATAATTTTAAGCAAGCAGTAGAATATCCTCTTCATCACTTAATAGAGGAGGTGATAAATAAGGCCATGAGAATGAAAGCTAAGGTAGAGACATACAATGATACATTAAATAGCAGGAAAAGAAAATGGAATGCTCTTCAAGAACAATTTCATTCTCACAAGCATGCTATAGCAAAGGCCAAAATTCAGGATGGAGGTGAATTAGAAAGGATAGTGCAACTATATGAATCTATCAGGGCAATGATTATCATGCATAGAAGGCATGACCTTGGAGCGAATGAAGATGAGAGTGATGAAGATGAAAATGAAGAAGATGAAGATGAAAAAGAACAAGACATAGTAAGCAAAGATGCATGATGATAGAGTCATCTGCATAACTAGATAACAAAAGGTTGAGTTCTACTAGATGGTTTCCGGATGGCAACTTGTTCCACGTCTACCAATGTTGACCTAGTCAAAGAGAAGATGTTGACCATGGATTTAGATTGACAAATCTTGATCATTGATCATTTTGTAACTGCCTCATCTCCTTATTCTATAAAAGGAGATGGAGTGCACTTGGTATGATTATTAGAAGCTTAATTGAAGTTAGATTACTGAAGTTCTTAGGACTAATTTCAAAGCTCATTGTGAATGTACATGTCTTTTGCATACCTAATGAAAGAGAAGCTATTTTGATTACAAATAATTGTAAATCTTGAGTAAGTGGATGAATTCTGGATATATGCATTGATTAGCTATGCCCCTTGAAGTTCTTATCAATCTGCGTGTGTTGTTTTCATTCTTTGTTCCTTTGAAGTTAGCATCAACCATACCTAGCTGTGGAATATCCTAGTGAAATTATGGTTTGGTTTCTTCTCTTCATGAAAGTATCTGGAATGTATGTTAATCAATAGTTCAAGGTTCATTAAATTTAGGAAGTATTTTTCAATTTTACTTTAATTTCATTACCAATCACCTCCACAATTGCAAATACACAAATATGCAGATATCCAAAAGAGAATTGAACATTAGTGGCATATTTTGAGCTTAATTTATGCAATATTGAAAATATCATGCAAAGAACCATAAACAACAACCTAAACCATGCAAATATCAACTAATAAACACATTATTTGAGCATATTAATAGTGAAAAAGTGAGAATAATCAAATTATAGTTAATGATCAAAAGAATTGATCAAACTTATTAAAGATCATCATTATCTATAAAGCATAGCAAGATTAACTCTGTTTGTGAAGAGATTTACAGGAATAAGGTGAGGAACAGATGTGCAGACATCGGTTCATTGTATTAGAGAAGTGTAAGACCCTTGAATGAGAGACAACATATCACATCAACCTCTAAGTAACATTAGATGATCAATTCCTAATCTACGGAGACTTGAAGTCATCAATTTATCCCAAATTGATTGTACTTTTCAAGATAATAAAGGTTTGTTGTGTAAACTTTTATGCATCTTCTTATGACTAACAATCATCACCAACATGACCTTTCTATGGAGGATTATACTCATCCTTAGTTATCAACCAATAAGCATCACCCATGCATTGCAAATGACACTTCATGTGACTCTTCCAAAGAGAGTAATTTGTTCCATCAAATCTTGGACTATCCTTCTTGTAAGTCAACATCCTGGATCTCCTCGAGCGGTTAAGCTTCTTTTAGAGGAACTGGCTCTGATACCAATTGTTGGAATTAGGTCAGATAACTGAGAGGGGGAGGGTGAATCAACTATCCCAAAACTTTAACACTTGCAACAAATAATTCTTCTTGTTTACCATTTGAAATAGATTAATGAAGTAAACATCAAAGCATGAATCATCAACACATGAGCAAAAACAAAATGAACACACAACACCAAAATTTTTAATGTGGAAACCTGATTGGGTAAACCATGGTGGGGATTAACCCACAAGATTTGTACCTTATTAAAAGTAATTAGAAAAAGAGAAGGCAAATACCTTCAGGCGCATTGCCCAAAGCTCACTGCTCAAAAGAGGCTCACTGCCTACAGGAGGCTCACTACTTATAGGAATTTATGTTTAACACAGAAATAATGAACTGAGAAATAGCATCTTCCTCATGCCTGGTTTAGTCCCATTAAAGGCTCACTTACTTTTGTTCTATCCCCCAAACACTTCTTTACTATATCTACATCCTTTACTACTCTTGTTCTTCTGCTTCTCTTCTTCTTTGCTCTACCTCTGTATCTCTCTTAGGATTTTATCATTTTCACACAAAGACATCTTTCCACAACTCATGAACAAGTATTTATATGCTTCATCAAGCTTGGAATGAACATCAACGTCAGCTTGACTTAACACAGATCACTATACTATCAACCAAACATAGCTAAGACTTGAATCTTCTTCTAAAAACACACCACACTCTAGACAATTGCTCTTAGATCATCTGAAACACACTTGAATCATCTGGTCGGCCAAGGCTAGGAAGAACAACAACATCAAGGAAGAAATCTTCAACAATGAACTCCATCTTCAATGTGGACCTCCAACATAGCAGGCACATGATCTAGAGACCTCCACAAGCACATTGAACTTAGCAATAACATCTGCACTATTCCAAATCAATAAAATCAATTGCATCTTCATCCAATACCTTAAGAACACTGTCTGCCATGACAGTCACACTAGAAAGATTGCTTGCAGACCTCCAAACCACGAACCACTTGAGTTGATGATACACACTGACTTCCCAAACATGCCTCTAGATCTACAAGTCATAGTATTTCAATGTAGAGCAATCTGGACCAATTTACTATCACTCTATCTCTTCTGAACACAACAAAACCTAATTCTACTCAGATGGCCATAGCTTCTTCAAATCCTCATGCAGACTTCTCAAAACTTAACTAGAGCTACTTCAGACAATTCTCTACATAGTCATATGGTTTGCATACATTTTTCATCCTCAAGATTCTAGTCTTTTGAATAGGCAACAAAATAGGATATAGTTGACACTAATGGCAATAAGGATATGTTGACATCAATGATAACACCGATTAGGCACATATGTGCAACACACTATTGAGAGTGATGCTTACAGAAATGGACTTGGTGCGGTTCTCCTTCAAGAAGATCATTCCATTGCGTTAACCAACAAAGCCCTTTCTGGCAAAAATTTAGTACTTACTACATATGAGAAGGAAATGATGGGTATTTTGCATGCAATACAAAAGTGGTGGCCATACCTACTAGGGAATCATTTTTACATCAAGATTGATCACCAGAGTCTAAAATATTTCTTGGAACAATGGGTCTCCTCCCCAGCACAATAGAAATGGGTCAGCAAACTCACAGGTTATGACTATGAGATCACTTACAAGAAGGGTAAGGACAATATTGTGATGAATGCTCATTCTCGCACATTTGATGACCAAGCTTCCCTTTCAGCTATTTCTATGCCTGTTCCAAATTGGTTGGAATCTGTCCAACAAGGCTATGTCAATAACTCTTCATTATCTCAAATCATTCAATAGTTGGCCACTAACCCTTCTATTGTACCACATTACTCTTGGGATGGTGCTTCTCTACAATACAAGGGCCAGCTGGTGCTTCGCCAGAGCACATATCTTTAGCAGGATATCTTCTATGAACTCCATGCTTCTCCATCGACAGGGCACTCTGGGTTCCTCAAAACTTATGAGCGCGAACAAAGTAACTTCTTTTGGAAGGGAATGAAAAGGGCAATTCAATAGATGGTAGTTGAATGTGATACTTGCCAATGCAACAAGGGTGAAACAACACTCCTTTCTGGATTGCTCAAACCTTTGCCTATCCCTACATGGATTTGGATAGATATTTCTATGGATTTCATTTAGGGGCTACCTAAATCTAGAGGAAAGTCAGGAATCTTGGTCGTGGTTGATCACCTCTCCAAATATAATCATTTTTGTGCCCTCACCCATCCCTATACAACCTCCTCAGTTGCACAAATTTTCATGGACCAGATCTTCCGTCTTCATGGCATCCCTTCTTCCATTGTCTCAGATCGTGATGCAACTTTCACCATTCATTTTTGGACAAAGCTATTTCAACACATTGGCAATAAACTAAAGATGAGTTCTGGGTATCACCCACAAACAGATGGTCAGACTAAAATTATCAACAAATGTTTGGAAACTTATCTTTGTTGCTTCACCTCAGAACAATAGCATTAATGGGCATAGTGGTTCCCTCTCACTGAATGGTGGTACAATAGCTCCTACCACACTACATCTAAAATGACTCCATATGAAGTAGTCTATGGTCAGGCACCACCAATGCTCCTTCCATACACCTCCAGTAGTTCACCAGTTTAGGTAGTTGACATGGTTCTCCGAACCTGAGATCAGATTCTTCACATCTTGTAGGACAATCTTCACATGGTAAGAAATTGAATGAAACAACAAGCTGATCAGCACTGTTCTAAGTGTATTTTTCAAGTAGGTGATATGGTTTTTCTTTGTCTACAACCATACAAGCAATCATCCCTAAAACTCAAAGGGTGTCATAAGCTAGCTCCAAAGTTCTATGGGCCATATAAGGTTCTTCATAAGATTGGATTGGTTGTTTATAAATTAGAGCTTCCTCCTTCCCGCGTTCATCTAGTATTTCATGTCTTTTGTCTCAAGAAAGTTCATGGAACCAACATCAGAGCACAAATTGTTTTACCAGAACTAGATAATGAAGGATCCATCATTTTAGAGCTGGAGGCAATCCTCGATCGAAGCACTCATTAGCTTCACTCCTGATCCATCACAGAGGTCTTAATTCAGTGGCACAGAATGCAACTAGAGGATGCTACATGGGAACTAGTCCTTCAGATTTAGCAACAATTTCCACATCTTAAGCTTTGAGGAAAATGATTTTCTAAGAAGGAGGGGATGTTAAGAACCCATGTTTAACCCTTCTCTTTACTTTGTTAGTATATTACATTTGGATGCATATGCTTTGTAATTCATCCCGTGCGCATATTGTATTATCCCACATTCATGGGAAGTAATGGTTATTTAGATTATACTTAGTATATAAGTATGTGTTGAGGCCAATGAAGGCGTCCAAGAATTTATTGTATTGAGCTTTCTCAAAGGAGGTTGCCCTCTCTAAGTGGCCTGTGATCAATAAATTCCTTCTATGTTTCTTCTATTTATATATTTCTGTTATTTCATGCATTTTTCATCATATTGTTGCAGAAGGTTCCTCTCATATATTTAGGTAATTCTACCAGAGGATAGGCATGCAAGTCCATAATAGCCCACAAGTTAAGGTATATGAATATTGTACTTGTTCATGATATTGAATCAATATATATTCATTCGTTGCTGCATTCTTTGTGTTGTTTTTGTTGTGCCTACTCAGGTTGCATGGTTGGACAGTCCAATCTCTAAACCCTCCATCTGTGATTGCACCAAGTGGTATTAGAGCAAGTTTGTGAATCCTATGGGAGAAAAGGCATTATGGAAGATCTTGAAGTGAATAGATCACCAACTTGAGGCAGTTTGCATGTGTTTTTCAACAAAGGCACTGATTGTGAGGTAGTTGCAACCTTGTAGTCAGATCATCAAATTGAGGAAGTTGCATTGGATCTAAGAAAGAGATTCTACCAAGGAGGATGCTTGCTATAGCTAATGTTGCTAGAGGAATGGAAGAAATGATATATATGATGAGAATAGTGAAAGTTAGATTAGATGTTGTAGAAGAGGATAGGAGAGGTCTAAACCCTAGACATGAGGATGAGAGTGATGATGATGAATTAAGAGTTAAAGATACCAACTAAAATGAAGAAACCCTTCAAGAAGAAGAACCACATCAGGTAAAAATGTTGAAAGTTATTTCTAAGATAGGTAAGAGACCTAGGATGGAAATTTAAAACTATACTAGAAATTTGAACCCTGAGGAATTGATTGATTGGATAAATGACATGGAGGAATACTTTGAATATGAGGAAATAGAATATCTAGAAAGAGTGGCATTTACAAAAACTAAGTTGAAAGGACGTGCTACTATTTGGTGGAAAGAAGTTCAATTGGATAGAAATAGGAGAGGAAAAGAGAAAATTATAAAATGGGACAGGATGGTGACAAATTTGAAATCAATTCATACCTACTAACTATGAGTTGGAATTGTTGAAGATATTGCAAAACCTAAGGAAAAAGGAGAAAATAGTGAAGGAGTATAATGAAGAGTTCCACATAATGATTATTAGGGGGAGACATAGTGAAGAAAGCAAGGAGAAAGTGGCATGGTACATAAATGGATTGCAAATAAACATTCAAGAAGAACTAAGTTTGGTAAGGATGACAATAGTGGAAGAGGCATATCAATTTGTGCTTAAGGTTGAAGAAAAGTTGAATAAGAGACATGAGAAGAGATAGGGAGGTAGAGGAGGAAAACTCCAAAGAGGTAGAACACATCGTAGAGAAGGAAGACCATATGTAGAGAAAAACAAGGAGAGTAGCCCATACCATAAAGAAGAAAGAGACAACATTTCATACCACCAAGGGAAAGATGACATAAACTTGTACCGCAATAACAGAGGAAGTAATAATTTTTATCACAATGAAGGATACCAAAGAGATGAAAGAGGATTTGATAAGAGATCATTCAAAGGAACCTATTTCAAGAGTGAAAGCAAAGGACATTGAGCATTCAAATTTCATCAAGGGTGTACTAAAAAAAATATAGAGAATAATGCAAGAGCAACATATGTGGAGGAAGAACTGGTTAGATCACTTAGTTTAGTAGGAAAACCAGAGAAGGGTGAGTCATTAGTCATGAGGAGAGATTTGTTTGAAGCAGAAGAAACTGTGAAGCCACCACAAAGGAAAAGTGTATTCTAGACAAGATGTAAATCAAGAGGTAAATGTTGCAAGGTTATCATTGATAGTAGGAGTACACACAATTTGGTTTCAAAGGATATGGTGTGGAAGCTAAATCTAGAGAGGTTGAAACATTTGATGCCCTACATGATAGCATGGATTCAAGATGAACACAAGGTACTAGTGAGTGAACAATGTTTGGTGAAATTTCATATAGGATCTTATAATGATGAGGTGTTGTGTGATATTATGTTGATGGATGCATGTCATATATTGTTGGCAAGACCATGGTAGTATGATATAAAGGCAATAGATGATGAAAGGAGGAATACCTATACTATAACATCCAATGGGAATAGACATATCTTGATACCTTTGGAGGAAGAGAACAAAGGTGAAGTATGTGGCAATGCTAGAATCTATTTGGTGGATGGAAGGAAAATTTTGGATGGATTAAGAAATGAGAACATGTGTTTTGCATTAATTCCAAAGAAGTGTGACACCCTAAGTGTAGAAACCACTACCACAAAAGAAGAGGAACCACTACTAGAGGAAATAACTAAACTGTTTATAGAATACCAAGATATCATATTGAATAATGTGCCATAAAGATTGCCACCAATCTAGAGCATCAATCATCATATGGACCTCATGCCTAGAGCTAGTTTTTCAAAAAAAGTGACACATAAGATGACACCAATAGGAAATGTGGATCTAAATAGACAATGACATGAGCTATTGAGGAAAGGACTGATTAGAGAAAGTTTAAGCCCATTTGCAGTACCAGTAGTACTAGAACTAAGGAAGGATGGAGAATGGAGGACATGTATAGACTCAAGAGAAATCAATAAGATCACCATAAAGTATATATTTCCATTTCCAAGGATGGATGACATCATGGACTATTTGAGTGGAGAAAAATATTTCACAAAGATTGACCTAAAGAGTGGACACCATCAGATTAGGATCAGAGAAGGAGATGAGTGGAAGATTGCATTCAAGAAAAATGAAGGATTCTACAAGTGATTAGTCATGCCTTTTGGATTAAGTAATGCACCAAGTACTTTCATGAGGTTGAAGAATGAGGTTTCAAAGAAATTCTTGGGTAAGTTTGTTATTGTCTACTTGGATGATATTCTAATTTTCAGTAGAACAAAACAACATTTACGACGTATTAAACAAGTACTTGAGAGGCTAAGGGAATATAATTTTTTTATAAACATCAATAAATGTAGATTCATGAAGACAAAACTAGTATATTTGGGATTTATGATTTCTGTTAAAGGATTGCATATGGACCCAGAGAAAGTCAAAGCAATTGTTGAGAGGTAAGATATTTTCATGGACTAGCATTTTTTTACTGGAATTTCATCAAAAAATTTAGTATTGTATGCACACCAATGACAAAGACAATGAGAGGTGACCAGAAGGATTCTAAGTGTACATCAAGAGCAAAAAAGAGTTTTGAGTTGTAGAAGCAAAAGGTGATAGAACAACCAATGTTAGCATTACTAAATTTTGAAAAAGTATTTAAAGTTGATTGTGATGCTAGTGGGAATGCAATAGGAGTTGTATTAATTCAAGAAGGAAGACCAGTAGCATATTTCAGTGAGAAGTTGAATGATGAAAGGAGGATATATTCAGTTTATAATAAAGAGTTCTATTCCATAATTCATGCCTCAAAGAAGTGGAGACATTACTAGTTGCCAAAAGAATTTGTGTTGTACACTGACCATCAAGCTTTGCAGTATTTTATGTTCAGTCAGGGTAAGTTGAATCAAATACACATGAGATGGGTAGAGTTCATGTAGAGATACACATTTGTATTGAAGCACCAAACTAGAAAATTAAATAAATTTGCAGATGCATTGAGCGGAAGAAGGAAATTGTTGATAGAGATGAGGGTAGAAGTACTAGATTTTGAAGAACTTAAGAACATTTGTTAGTTCCTAAAATCACTCCAACCCAAAACCCTAAAACATATCACAATAATTAAGGTCGGGGGTGTTGTCAAGGTGATTGGAAGAGGTTTATCAACATGTCAAGGGTGATTTTGGCCAACTAACAGGAGAGGGTATACTGCTCTGCACTTTAGGCTCAGCTAGACCTAGGAGGGATGTTCCTAGAGACATGAAATAAAACATAATAAAATTAACATAGCCATATCCAATGTACACTTGACCCCCAAAGATGTCACAAATTCAAGACAAACTGGTTGTATAGGCCTTTTATTAAACTGATTACTACACTATGCATTTGCACCCAAACATAACTACATCACATTCCTTATACTCCTTGAGATTAATCCACTTAACTTTTCATATACAAGATACATAGTGAAGGCATACATGTACATGATTCGCCAATGACTAAAACAATTTGGCATCACTTTAGATTTATCTCAGCTTATTCCATTGAATCATGAACAACATGTAGAACCTAAAATACTTATACTCCTACAGTTAACAGGACAAAGAGTTTGATTAAAAATAGTGATTGATCCATCCCTAATATGGACCAATTCATACTCCATTGGGTAACTAAGTCATAAAAAACAAATAAAAGAAACACACCCAGCAAAACATCAACATAATCATGAGTTACAAACATACAACTCTAAAATATATTCCATATGATGGACATACTTAATTATCCCAAACACAACTGCAACAACCCATACATAATAGAAGAAAGACCCATACAAAATATTTGCATGATTTAAATGTTGTCACACATTATCTGACTTCTATTACATTCATGCCAACAAATGTGGCAAAGGAAAATACAAAACCATGACTAAATATCCCCTAAATCATTACAAAGTGTCTTGGAGACATACCGTGATATAAGAATATGCATTATAATCATCCCTCCCTCTTACTAGATATATTCAACCATTTCTTGTTCAAACACTATCCTCTGCTTAATGCCCTCAAATCTCCCTTAGAATTTCTAGACCAAACAAATGGTTCATCGACCAACACAAAAAACATCTTTTTCATATGCATATATAGTAATCTCAATTCACTCCGCATCCTGGGGCATTGAAACTGAGTCAATATGCCAAGTCCATGCTGCAATAAAATTAGCCTAGAGTCTTTGTGATAAAATCAGTAGATTTTCTAGATGCCCATATTCTATGCACTAATTTTATCCTTGGGAGGTCCTGCAGAAAATTTGACCACTAAAACACCTCATCCTCCTCATTAAATTTGAGTACCTGTGCATTGAAGGCATGCACTATTTAAGCCACCTACAACTAGCATTGGTTTGCAATAATGGCGTCACATGTGGAAGCATGTTCTGAGATATCCAAGAAATCATGCCATTTCTAAAAATTTTACAACACTTTTAAAATATTTTAAAGCTTAAGTACTTTAAAACATTTTAAAATATTAAATTTATAATTTATGCTTCATATTAGATCTTTACATTTCTCCACTGGCGTCCTTCATATTTCCCTTTATCACCAAATATGATCATCAATGAATTCACCTCTTTTGTACTTTTGTGACCTTTATTAGAAAATCACCTTATCGGTAATCTTTAGAAATTACTAACCATCTTCCTTCATTAGCTTTCCTTTGTCGGCAAAATTCTCCCTTCACGAACCACTTTCTCTGCCAACTTGTCTTTTTGCTTGCTTTTTCACCTTATCAATGAATATTTCTTCTCATGAACCATGCCTTTGCCTCTTCTCTTCTTTATCTCCCTTGTTTCATATTCTTTCCCTTTTTTCTTTATCGGTAAATTTTCTTCCCGACGAACCTCTGAGTCGGCAAACTTGGGGGTTCATAAATGTCCAACTTCATCGATAAGCATTTGGCTTCTCTTTACATTTATTTTCTATCTGCAACTTTTTCCTTTCATGAACTAAGGACTTTACCTTCATTTTCTCCATCACTGCTTTGTCTTCATTCTTCCTTCACCACATCTTTCTTTTTCTTTAGAAGCCCTTTCCTCACCCTTTGGTCGCTTTATCGACAAATCAGCAAAACAATGAACCTATGAACTCAGTCATCAAGTTCGACATTTTGTGAACTTTTTGATTTACTGATAAAGCCTTCAGTGCCCCTTAAAATTTTCCACTTTCCTTATCTTGTCTTCCTACTTCTCTGTCAGAACCTCCCTCAGTCGGTGAAAAGTCATCGCCAAAACCTTCATTGGCAAACTTGGGAATTCGTGAACCTCCAACTTTACTAACAAGCATTTGGTCCTTCTCTCCTTTTACTTAGAAACTTTTCCCTTTTCCTTTGCCACTTTTTTCACCTTATTGGCAAATCGGAAAAACTGCACGAACACATGAACTCAGTTGGTGAAATCGGCAGCTCACAACTTTGTCGATTCACCAACAAACACATTAACTTGAACAATATTTCTGAAGAAGAAATCAACTTTCTTTCAAACTTCTCTTTTTGCCTCTTTTTTGGTAAGTAAAAAAATTAGCAAAATCACAATCCCACGAACCTAGTTGGCAAAATCGGTAGTTCGCAATCTTGCCGATTCACTGACAAAGGTTGTAAATGAACCAGTTTTTTCCAAGGGAAGAAAACATAAGGAATAGGGGGGACTTTACTTAGAATTTTTCTTGAGGGGAACCCATGGAACATATCTTAGATTAGTTACAAATAATGGGTTTAAAATACAAAGGAAAAAATGGGATTTTTGATGACTTTTGGAGCAAAAATATGCATGTCTGGGAGCCAATTTTTTAGGTACCAACACTAGCTCTGGTTGGGGATGTGTGCAAAGCAATGGAACAATGAGGATCTAGAACATCTCTGAGTAGACCATATGGCTAAAATAGATAAGGGGAACAACACAAAATATTTACAAAGCACATATACAAGAGAACAAATAGTCACAAAAGAAAAATGATTGTAACCAAAAATTTTAGCCGCTTGCAAGTCAAACTTGCAAAAAACCATTGCAACTACTTGCCTCTATCAAGCACAAGCTGAATTAAGGAGTCGATCTCCCTCAAACTAAATCTACACTTTTCTCCTAGCTATAACAACTAAAGACTGTCCTCAACATGTGTCAATTTGCTGACCTCTTCATGTAAATTGAGGGAAAAGGAAAACACCTCTAATTCACATGGAAAAGAAGAATGCACATGAATGCACTATTTATCCACAAAAGAAGACATTTCCTCTTGCAAATCAAAATGGAAAGAATCCATCTAGGGTATACCTTCAAATTGGGATGCCATTTGTTGAAAGTCATGCATACATATGCCTCGCTATACTCATTGACATCAATGTCCCATACAAAGGACTCAACCTCTACTACAACACCAACACATTCAAGAGCTGGTAAATACTCCACATCAAAGTGGAAAGACTCACACTTATTTATATCCTCATCAAACTCTTGAACACAACTTTCATATATGATACTACAACCTTCAACTTCTAAATCATAAGCATGAATCGGGCTACAATTCAAAAAATTAGCACATAAATTAAGATCATGAGACATCTCAAATGAAGAACCATGTTCTTCAAATTGTCTCTTTGTTTCAAGTCTACTCTGGTAATCTATTGTGTCATAGTCACTGCTACAAGTAGACTGATCACATATTCCTTCCATATTCATCCTTATCTAATTTCTATTTGCAAATGTTGGTCATGATGTTAGTCATTCGCAAACATAGAATAAAAGTTACACAACAACCTTTACTCATCTTGAAAGATACGATGAATTCAAAGAATTCATGATCCCAAGTCTCCGTTGATTAGGTCTTAATCTACTGACGTTACTCAGTGGTTGATGTGTGTTGCTGTTTTCCATTCAGGGGCCTTACGTGTTTCTGCACTGTTCATCATCATCATCTTCAAATATCCTGCTCTGGATGTTCGCTCTGCATAAGTCTCCAACAATTCTACCTCTGCACTGTAAATTTAGTCAAATAATGTGCATACAGGCTGATATTTGCATGATTTCTACCATTATTTATGATTCTTTGCATGATATTTTCAATACTACATGCATTTAACCAAATATGCTAAGGATCTTCAGTTACCTACGAGATTTCAGCATATTTCACTGTTTTTGCTTGTTATTTATCATGATTTGCAGTTATGGTGATGAATTAATGAAATTGAAAAAGGAAAAGGGGTAGAGAGTGAGATTCCCAAAATTACTGGACTTAGATCACTGATTCACATACAAGCTCCCATACTTGCAATGAAAAGAAGGAAAACTAGAAATCATACTTCACCAGGACATTCCACAAATCCGCATGATCTAGTGCAAAGCTTCAAAGGAAAGTTGACAACAACATGTAATGAAATGAAAGCGCTTCCAGTTGAACACAGCATTCACCAGTACATATCCAGAAATCAACAGAAGATTACGTAAAATTTACAATTAAGATGTAATCTGGAACTTCATCTTCATTCAGTATGCTCAAGAACAGGTACATTTACAGTGATCTGAAGAAAGAACCTTGACATTTCAACAATTCTATCCTCATTAGTCTCAGTAATCCGATCTCCTAATTGATTCTACAGTAATTGACTTTTTGCGCCAGATGCGTCTGTGTATTCTAATGTATATCCCTCCTTTAAAAATGACAAGCTCTGTCTCTTATATAGAGCAACTGCCAGAAAACGGTTACAATGATCCAAGGATCAGGATCCTTTCATTAACAAACAACGGTCCAGATGAAAAGCACATGCTTCGTCAGTTGGCAAATGCACAGCTGGCACAGAATATTCCAGCATCTTCAACTTGATTCAGTCTCCAGCTGGCGAACAGCATATTTGACAATATCCTCCTCATGTCTGGCCCATGTTGACTCCATGCGTAACTTTGTAATTATCAGCTTCAGCAGCATCACATGATTTCAACGCTCAGCTTCAGCAGCATCATGACTTCAATGTTCAGCTTCAGCAGCATCATGACTTCCTGCAAATAAACAGACAAACATTAAGTTCATCATCATGTGGATAAACAACAGGAAGTAAACATTTTATTAAACATACCTCCCCATGTGCAGCTACAGGCAATCAGGCTTTACCTGTGAAAAATATGCACTAAACGCATAAACAGCATAAAAAACAACCAGGTCAACCCTCGTTGACCAAAAATCAGGCAGTCGGGCTTTCAAATTTCTATCGCTTCATGTTTTTGCCCATTTTCTTGTATATCGGGTTCAAATATGATCAGGTATGTCAAAATATACAAGGAAATAACTACCCTTAACAAATTACCTCATACCTGGCTTTGCATGCTCCGTTCGAATGTTTCAGGTCATCATCATCATGTTCGCATCAGTGCGACCACACATGATCAGGTTGACAATATTAGACTTGGCCGACGGCAACAGTTATACCTACGCCAAAAATCATGATGATGACCAACTCTATGTCTTGTATCTAGCCGCAGGATATTGTGAAATATGATGCTCTTCGCCTCTGAATGCTCTGAGGAAAAGCCCATCAGGATGTTTTGTTTTTGCATATTCGGGAAAGAAAGACATCGTCATCATCATCATGATGAAGACAAACAGGAGGACTTGGAAAATGATCCTGCCGCTGAGGAAAATCATGATGACGTCATCGTCATCATCAGGCTTGGTTAAAATGCAGAGGGATGACGTCATCGTCATGCTTCGCTAAGATCAGGAGGTAAATGGAATATCGGGTCACCTCTAAGGAAGATGATCAGGTGGTGCACAAAATGGCCCTTTTCGCGGCCAAGGTGATCCTCTCAAAAAGATCAGGATGATGATCATCAGCATCATCATATTCGCACTGGGCGACCTAAAATATGATCCTACTGAAAGTCCCGATGACGTCATCAGGACATCCCGGCCTTGTGTTAATCTTCGAACATGACGTCATCGTCATCATCACATTGGCGAAAAGGATCACGCCTTGGAAAATATCCTGCCGAAGGACAAAGGTGATGGTGACGTCATCGTCATCATCATATTTGCAAAAGGTTATACTCGTCGGCAGGATGATATTACGAACTGTTGGGAGAGACGAACAAGATCATGATGATCTTGTTCAACACGACTTAAGAAATGAAAATCACCCTCCGCTTCGAAAGATAAGGTGATCATCATGATCACGTAAAAGGAGGTCAGGAGGATATTAGGAAATGTCAGGTCCTGAAATATCATGATGACGTTGATCACCAAGACTGTCGTGCGCGCGCAAATTATGCAGATGGCAGATTTCTCTAAGTAAGGTGATATTATAATATCAGCATGATATTATAATATCGGGTGATGTTGGAATATCATGATGCTCGCAATGTTTCCAAGGTTACTCAATGGGTAAAACACACTAGCACTTAAGATTGACGTCCGGATGTTTCGGGACTGCATGATTTTTATCAGGTGATAGAGTAAGATCATGATGATGACCTCTGGCGATACAAAAGACCGCCTGACGGGAAAGGATTATTACGACTTAAACTTGACGTCCGGATGTTTCGACCTCAGGATATTATCGGGGGGCTTTTCAAATATCATGATGATGATGTTCATACAGCAATTATCAGGTTTGACCAAAACTTTGACTGCTCACAACTCCCTCATATGGACGAATTTTCAAGTGATGCAAAAGGCAAACCTGCATGAAATTTCAAGCTCTTTCTAACCATGAAGTCATAGAAACAAAATATGAACTTTGACAAACTAACCTCATGATGATGACCTACCTCATCCTGACCTTCATGATGATGATGCACCTGACTTATTTTTACCAAACCGCCAGAAACAGACAACACAAGCCAAAACAAAAGTTGGGTCCCTGTTTTGCCAAGTCAAAATGGGGCGTGTTGTGTAACCACACAACAACTTGCCACCAAAGAAAACAACAAAATTCAAATAATTCAAGTGATATGATCATATTCACCTATAGTGTTCTAATTCTGTCTAAGTAAAATCATCATGATCTTTGAATGATAAAATTTCATTATGGTGATAAAGCTAACAAAGGATCATGTGTGTGCAGATGATTAATTATCCTCATCTTGAAAGTAAGTTGAAAACATAAGTAACTGGTGTTAAACTACATAGTTGGAGATCATCCCTCATAGCCAACCTGGATAGAGCCTTGCTGCCAGCAGGTGTCTATAACCCCGGCAAGGTTATCTATACAATCTCCCTAAGTAGAGCCCCACTACCAGCAGGCATCCATAGCCCCGGTAGAGTTACTTAGATGGCCTAATTTTATTTTGTTTCTGATTTTCCTTTAAAAATTTAAATTTGATATCATCATGTCTGCTCATTTGTACAAGGTGTAGTCACTTGCAGCTTTAGGTTGGAGATTGTATTGGTAGCAAGGGAGTCCCTTTAGATTTTTCACTTAACACCTATACTCATATCTTCAGCAAACCCAAGGCTGTTAGGTGTTTCATTGTGTTTGATTCACTTTGGACAAGAAAAAGTACCCTGATGAAAAGACATCATAAACCTGATCATGAGTATTTATCAGAATGAATTACAATCTATATCTAAATCTGATCTCATCACTTGAATCCTAACAATTTAGTTATTTTCTTAGGTGATGAAGTGCATCATCCTGACTTACCAGAACAAGGTCCCAACCAACAAACAACAACAACAACAAGCAAACTGTACAAACAACTATACAAATATACAATATGATACACAAGACTGTCATGAAGTTACTCAGGCCTGGAAATAATGTTTGAGGAATTGTCCATTGACTGGCAACGGGACATCCTCACCTGTCAGGTTCTTAAGCCTATAAGTGCTGTCTCCTAAAATTTTAGAAATCTGAAAGGGACCTATCCATAGTCTATCGAACTTACCATGATCACCTTTCCTTTCATGGGCTTTATCCCACATCAGGACTAAATCTGATATCCTGAAAGCTTTAACTCTGGCTCTCTTGTCAAACCAGCGTTTGACAACAGCCTGATGTTTTGCAAATTGGTCAATCGCTTGGCTTCGTTTTTCTTCCAGATGCATCAACTGAAGCAACCTGACTTCCTGTTTATTATCTATGCCTAGATAGTCTTGGGCAAACTGCAGAGTAGGAATTTTCAAGTTTACAGGGAGGATAGGATCTACCCCATATACTAGCTAGAAGGGTGAGTTTCCTAATGCAATTTTCATTCTAGTTCTGTCTACCCATAAGGCATATTTCAGAAATAAGTTCCATTCCCTAGGATTTTTCTCTATCAATTTTCTTATGATACTCAGTAAATTCTTATTGGTGGATTCTGCTAATCCATTTCCCTGGGGATAGTAATTGGATGAGAACTTAAGTATAATCCCATGATCAAAAGCCCAACTTGACAATTTAGTGGAAATGAAGGCAGAACCATTATCACTTACCAATGCATAAGGAATCCCATACCTGGTGACAATGTTGCTTTCCAGAAATTTAATGACATCATCAGCAGTACAAGTTTTGCTGTTGATAGCCTCAGTCCATCTGGTACAATAATCAGTAATTGTTAGGACATACCTCTGGCCTGAAGAAGACGGAGGATTGATTGGTCCTATGAAATCCATGCCCCACTGTGCAAATGGGCGCTCCTCCATCACTGGCTGCAACGGTTATGTAGCATATTTTTCCCTGTTGGCAGCAACCTGGCAAACATGAAAACATTTAACATGATCAGCTGTGTCTTTAAAAATTGTAGGCCAGTAATATCCTGCTCTGAGGATTGCATGTGTGGTGGCCAACGCTGATCCGTGGGCAGTTCCAAACTTGTCATGTAACTCTGTCAAGACTTTATTGGCTTCTGGTTTCTCTAAGCATCTCAGGTATATCCCTTCATAATTCTTTTTAAACAGGGCTCTTCCCTTCATCATATATTTCTGGGATCTTATCTTTAAAGCTCTTCTCTGTGAGGCTTGCATCCTCGAAGGACATCTTCCAGTGATCAGGATGTGCCTGATGTCTGAATACCATTCTTTATTGTCTTTCTCATCGATTACATACTGCTGACTGATGATGTTTGGATCAGTTTCAGATATCATCTGGCTCAGAGCCTGTCCTCGTACTAGCTTCATGGGTGTGATCTCCATGTCATATTCTTGTAGTACCGTAATCCATTTGGCCCTTTTTTCACCAGGTTCACTCTGCATAAGCAGCATCTTTACTGCTGCATCTGGTACCACAGCAATCACTTTGCTTCTCAGTATATAATGTCTGAACTTTTTAACTGCTCTGACTAATGCAAGTGCCTGTCTTTCAACATCTACATATCTCAACTCAGCATCCCTAAAAGGACAGCTCATGAAGGCAATTGGTTTCTCTTCTTTATCTTCATTTCTTTGAGTTAACACTGCTGCAGAAGTATGTTCTGAAGCAAATGAGTAGATGTAGAAATCATTCGTATAATCTGGACTAATGAGGACAGGAGCATCTGAAATGGCCTTCTTTATATCTTCAAAAGCAGCTCTGGCTTCTGGTGTCCAGTCAATTTGTGCATCTTTTTTCAACATGGCATTCAGTGGTCTGACAATCTCAGCAAAGCCAGTGATGAACTTCCTCACGAAATTTATCTTACCAAAATAAGATTTAAGCTCCTTTTTGCTTCCTGGAAGTGGTAATTTCATAATAGATTCCACCCTGTTAGGATCAATGATAATCCCATCCTCTGTGATCAGGTGGCCTAGTAACTTTCCTGTTGTGACCCCGAATATGCACTTCTTGGGATTCAAAGATATTCCATATTCTTCACATTTCTTCAGTACATTTCTGAGGTCAGCAACATGATCTCCTCTTTCTTTGGAGAACACTGTCAGGTCATCCATGTAGATGACTATACATTTTCCTATTAAGCCTCTGAAGGCTATGTCCATTGCTCGCTGGAATGTAGCTCCAGCATTTATCAGTCCAAACGGCATACGTCTATATGCGAATATCCCCCATTTCGTGGTGAAGGCAGTTTTTAATCTGTCAATTTTGTCCACCATCACTTGGTTGTACCCTGAAAACCCATCCAAGAAGGACATCATCTTGGCTCCATTTACCATCTGCAGAACTTCATCCAAAGAGGGCAAAGGATAATTATCCTTTTCTGATGCTCTGTTCAGGTTCCTGAAATCCACACACAATCTGATGTCTCCATTCTTCTTCCTGACTGGTACCAGATTTGCCACCCAAGTGGAGTGCCTTACAGGAAATATTATCCAGGCATTTAACAATTTCTTGACCTCTTCAAGGATGATGGGCTCAAGCAGAGCATTGACTAGCCTCTGCTTCTGTCTGAAAGGTTTTGCATCTGGCTTGAGAGGTATAGTATGAGTTATGACAGAAGTGTCATACGTCTTCAACTCGTCATAAGTCCATGCAATTACATGTATATAATCCTTAAGGGCCCGAGTTATTCCTTCTAACTCTTCAGGTGTACAAACCTTACCCAACAAGACATTCCTCTTGTCATCAGCCTATCCAATATTCACCTGTGAATATTGACCTCCATCTGCCTTAGGCAGATCCTTATGTTTGAGCATATTATCCAGATCAAAGGCTCTTTCTAATTCAATCATACCTTTGGGAATTGTGTTGCTAGGCAACTCTAATATCTCATCTTCTTCCCAGACATGATCCTCCATACCATTTTCATCTATGATCTGAGCTTCAAATACATCTCTGTTTGATATGAAGTCCAGGATGTGCTGATCATCATCAAACACTTGGAGATTAGTCACATTGTCAGGTACCGAAGGTACTGACACCAATTCTACTGAAAATCTCTTTAGACCAGATATGGACAGTGGTTCCAGTGTACTGGCGGCCTGAGCAAGTGCATCTGCCCTTTGGTTCTGTTCTCTTGGCACGTGAACGATGTTGAAGGCATCAAAGTCTTCAATCGGTCCCACACACGATGTCTGTAATTTGACAGCTTTCTGTAGTTACAAGAGTAAATTCCCCTTACTTGTCTCACAACTAGTTCTGAATCTCCAAAGACATGCAGGATCTTCACCTTCTTCTTATGGGCAAACAACAGTCCATGAATCAGAGCTTCATACTCTGTGACATTATTGGTGCAGGGGAATTGTAGTCTGTAAGCTGCTAAATGGGATTTTCCTGATGGATCAATAAGGTCAATCCCTACTCCAGAACCTTGCTTGGATTTGGATCCATCAAACCTCAGGATCCAAGGCATATCTTCAGCAGGACATTTGCTTGAGCTTTCCTTTTTCTTTGCAGCTCTGGCTGCTGCTCCGCCTGATATCCACCTTAACTTAGGTGTGTCATCTTCAAGCTTCTTCTTTCCTTTATCTGATGAGCCTGACGGCTTTTCTATTTTTTCTTCCATCCTAGCAGGAGGATGATGCTCAGCACATACAGCTGCATGCTTCTTCAAAATGTGTAAGCACAGTGAGCAAGTTGTTTTTGAGTGAGGCGCTTCATGTAGCCTACACCAACTTTTGATTAAAACTTCCTGGGGAGATCTACACTGTTGTGTCATTTTTTTTATTTCTTTGACCAGAAATTCTTCGAACTTCGTCAGGTCACTGCCTTTGTCCTCATCAGACAACTCATAATCTGGTTCCATGAAGCAATCACTACCAGGAGTGATCTTTTCCTTTCTCGCATCATTCGTCTGATTGGACACCAGGATCTCCTCTGTTTTTCGGATATGATCCTCATCAGGATCCGTCGACTCTTCTGTTCCTGCAGAAGACAAATAAAAATTAGTATCAACATCATCATCAGATGTAGCACTCACCTCGGAATATGATGATGATGCTTCACTATACGTCTGCTCCAGCATGATCATGTCTAAGCATGGTTCGCAAGTCTTTTCCGAGTGTGCTTCTCCATGCAATCTGCACCATCCGTCAATCAAAATATCATTAGCAGGTATATTTAATAATTGACAACGTTTTACCTGAGTAGATAAATGCATCTGAAAATCCCTGAAGTGATCTATTTCGTTGTCATTATCAGGATCACTATTAAGCTCGACAACTGGCAAATCCTCATGATAATCATCATCATGATGATGATGAACATCAAGCATCAGGACCTCTTCTATTTAGACAGTTTGCGGCCTGATGTGATAAACTCCAGGTTCTACGTTTACATACATGATCTCATTTGTTCTATTATATTCCGTGATCATATGTTTCATCCTAGGCTCAGCATCAATCCTGATCTGATTAGGTATACCTTTCCATGGCAACCACATGTGACTGAAGTCTGTGGACATGTATCCGTTAAGCGTTTTAGACCAGTCCCGGCTAAGCAACATCCCGTATGTATCAGGTATGTCAACTACCTGAATGTCAATGTAATACTGGATCCTAGGATCAGACGCTAGCTGCATGTGAATGTGAGTGAGTTCTCCTACGACACTTACTTCTGTCTTGTCCAGTTGAGTGACCTTCTTTAAGGATTTAGCAGGATGCAGTCCTAATGCGTTGCATATTGACAAAGGCATAACATTAGTTGAGGCTCCTGAATCAACTAAACAGTTGTGCAAATTCTTACTGAACATTCTTATGGTGAGGAGAAACGGAGGTGATTCAGTTTTGTCTCTGTACAAGGTCATGTGAGAGGTTTCAGCAGCTTGGACCGTGGCTGACACTTTGGGCTTGACAGTATTATCTTTAGCAGTATGGTCTCTGCTATGGGATTGACTCGAAAGGTGATTATCCTCTTTAGAAGCAGGATCATCCAGCGACTTCATGAATGCCCTTTTTATGGCAGGGGTTTTCAGTAACTCAGATAGGGACAGGCTGATCTTGATTTTCTTCATTTCATCAGCCAAATAGCTGACTAACCTGTCAGACTCATGAGGTGTACCTGCGACTTTTGTTACTGTGTTTTGAGGAGACAAGTACTGAGCATTCACCTTAGGGAACCCAGGGTTATTGCTAGCCTTAGGGTCAGGAGGTGTGTTGAAGTTGTTTGGAGGTAGAGATGATGTCAATGGACCGGCAGGTCTGTTGGCATTACTCCTCAGGTTATAACTATGCTTACCAGGGTATTGCTGCTGGTATGCATGTACTTCCTCATGCTCTCTTCTAGGTTCATTTTCATCCTCAAAAGGGAAGACATAGTTTGCTTCAAAGGTTAAGGCAGATTCTTCACAGGTCTGATTATATTCCTGATGAGGCTGATTAGTGTATGTTTCCAGCACAAAAGCTGAGTCATATCCACAAGGAACTATTTCATTTCCTTCTGCCTGAGGTGGATTTCCAGAAGTATTAGACACTTCAGTCTGAAAGATGCTGGCAGCAATCCTAAATTGTGGACAATCTAATTCTGCATGTGCATTGGTGTTGTGAATCCTGCACCAATTGGTAAGGGCTGCCTCAGCAAGATTGACTCTAGTAGTCTGTTTGGCTTCACCAGGAGGCTGATTGTCTAGGGGGGATGGTAATGAACCATTATTTGGCCTGGAGTTCCACACTCTGGGCTGCCTAGGAGGATTATTGTTGTTTGCAGCACTACTGTTGAAGTTATTGTTGTATCCTCTGTCAGGGTAATTTGGTCTGTCATTGGAATAACTCCTATTCTGACCTGACTGTGAATAAAACCCTTGATTTCTCAAGTGTGTTACTTCTGTGGTGAGTTTTCTCAACTGAGCAGCAATTTCTTTGATTTCCTCTTTCTCCTCTTGAGCTTTGGCCACTACATTTTCAGTCTGAGGCTGGAAAAAGGAAGATCCATGGTTATTGTGGGATAGGTCTGTACCCTGAGGTGTCTGAGTATGTGCAGGATATTGTGGCAATTGGCCATTTCCATTAGGAGGAGGCATGATACTCAATGGAGGTACTTGCAAAGGTGCAGGCATGATTGCTGGGGGCATCACTGCTCCATTTGGATATTGTGCAGGATATTGCGAAGGATAAGCTGCAGGATACTGTGCTGGATATTGTGACTGCATGCCAGGCAAAGCAGGGAATGCTATATTTGGAGTAGGAGCAGGTATCAGCTGCTGATTTACCTTGATAGCTTCTTGAAAAGCTCCTGTCAATGTGGTGATCTCAGGATGTGTTCTCCTGATGAACATGGCGGTTAATGGATCCAGGGCTGAATAATAAATACTTCTAGCAGCATCATCAGCCACCACATATGGGGTAACTAGCTTGGACAACATTTTTTGGAACCTAGCATTGAAATTTGCAATAGGTTCATGCTCAAATCTCTTGATTGTGGCAAACAGGTGGTAATTCATGGATGGATCAATAGGGACCTTGAATCTGTCAAGAAAGGCCTTCTCTAAGACAGCCCACGAACCTACAGAAGATTGACCAAGACTGATGAACCAATTATAAGCTTCTTCCCCTAAGGAAAAAGGGAATAATCTGCACACCACATCCTGATGCTCTATTCTGGCTCTGCAGCAAGCTTCTTTAAACGTCCGAATATGATCATCTGCATCCTGATAAGGATGGTATTTTGGACAAAGTTTGTCTGGATACTTTGGTAACTCATGATACGCATTAAAGGTCAATGGTGATTCCGCTGCAAAGAACGACATTGCAACCTGAGGGGGCTGAACTGGTGGTGCAGTTGGCTGAGGTTGGACTAAAGGTATACCCTGAGGTTGAACAGAAGGTGTCACGGGTGTACCGGAAGGTATTTGCAAACCAACAGGAGTTACAGGAGGAGGTCTTGATGAAGCTCTGGACGTACTAGACTCTGGAGTATGGTGAACGTCTACAGTCTTAGGTCTAAAACCTCTGACAGGCAATTCTTCAAAAATTTCACTATGTCTAGACCTGGTATTTATCCTGTGAGCCAGGATTTCTCAATTTGGAGGCCAATTAGCTGAAACTTTGCAAATATTGGCTGGATTCCACCGGACGAGGTGATATTTGCGGTCAACTTGCAAATCAGACTGAATATTCGCGCAATATTTGCGAAGACACTGCAAATATGACAGGATAGTGGGATATTCCGACCAGTAGCACCAGATCTCGCGTGTCTAAGGCTCAAATTCTCAAAGCTTGAACAAATTTATGCATCTTTGGCCAATATTTAGTGAATTTAAAGAAATCTACTGTAAAGCTTGCAAGATTTATGTGAGATTTGGAAATCTTTACACAGAATGCGCATATACAAACTTGTCGCAGCAAATATTTACGCAATATGATGAAATTCACCAATGATCTGAAGTTACCTTACTCTGAGCGTCATCAAACCTGAAAGTACTGATGATGAAAGTGATCTTCTATCCTTTGCCCTCCTTCTAGCGCCAATTTATGTTGGTCATGATGTTAGTCATTCGCAAACATAGAATAAAAGTTACACAACAACCTTTACTCATCTTGAAAGATACGATGAATTCAAAGAATTCATGATCCCAAGTCTCCGTTGATTAGGTCTTAATCTACTGACGTTACTCAGTGGTTGATGTGTGTTGCTGTTTTCCATTCAGGGGCCTTACGTGTTTTTGCACTGTTCATCATCATCATCTTCAAATATCCTGCTCTGGATGTTCGCTCTGCATAAGTCTCCAACAATTCTACCTCTGCACTGTAAATTTAGTCAAATAATGTGCATACAGGCTGATATTTGCATGATTTCTACCATTATTTATGATTCTTTGCATGATATTTTCAATACTACATGCATTTGACCAAATATGCTAAGGATCTTCAGTTACCTACGAGATTTCAGCATATTTCACTGTTTCTGCTTGTTATTTATCATGATTTGCAGTTATGGTGATGAATTAATGAAATTGAAAAAGGAAAAGGGGTAGAGAGTGAGATTCCCAAAATTACTGGACTTAGATCACTGATTCACATACAAGCTCCCATACTTGCAATGAAAAGAAGGAAAACTAGAAATCATACTTCACCAGGACATTCCACAAATCCGCATGATCTAGTGCAAAGCTTCAAAGGAAAGTTGACAACAACATGTAATGAAATGAAAGCGCTTCCAGTTGAACACAGCATTCACCAGTACATATCCAGAAATCAATAGAAGATTACGTAAAATTTACAATTAAGATGTAATCTGGAACTTCATCTTCATTCAGTATGCTCAAGAACAGGTACATTGACAGTGATCTGAAGAAAGAACCTTGACATTTCAACAATTCTATCCTCATTAGTCTCAGTAATCCGATCTCCTAATTGATTCTACAGTAATTGACTTTTTGCGCCAGATGCGTCTGTGTATTCTAATGTATATCCCTCCTTTAAAAATGACAAGCTCTGTCTCTTATATAGAGCAACTGCCAGAAAACGGTTACAATGATCCAAGGATCAGGATCCTTTCATTAACAAACAACGGTCCAGATGAAAAGCACATGCTTCGTCAGTTGGCAAATGCACAGCTGGCACAGAATATTCCAGCATCTTCAACTTGATTTAGTCTCCAGCTGGCGAACAGCATATTTGACAATATCCTCCTCATGTCTGGCCCATGTTGACTCCATGCGTAACTTTGTAATTATCAGCTTCAGCAGCATCACATGATTTCAACGCTCAGCTTCAGCAGCATCATGACTTCAATGTTCAGCTTCAGCAGCATCATGACTTCCTGCAAATAAACAGACAAACATTAAGTTCATCATCATGTGGATAAACAACAGGAAGTAAACATTTTATTAAACATACCTCCCCATGTGCAGCTACAGGCAATCAGGCTTTACCTGTGAAAAATATGCACTAAACGCATAAACAGCATAAAAAACAACCAGGTCAACCCTCGTTGACCAAAAATCAGGCAGTCGGGCTTTCAAATTTCTATCGCTTCATGTTTTTGCCCATTTTCTTGTATATCGGGTTCAAATATGATCAGGTATGTCAAAATATACAAGGAAATAACTACCCTTAACAAATTACCTCATACCTGGCTTTGCATGCTCCGTTCGAATGTTTCGGGTCATCATCATCATGTTCGCATCAGTGCGACCACACATGATCAGGTTGACAATATTAGACTTGGCCAACGGCAACAGTTATACCTACGCCGAAAATCATGATGATGACCAACTCTATGTCTTGTATCTAGCCGCAGGATATTGTGAAATATGATGCTCTTCGCCTCTGAATGCTCTGAGGAAAAGCCCATCAGGATGTTTTGTTTTTGCATATTCGGGAAAGAAAGACATCGTCATCATCATCATGATGAAGACAAACAGGAGGACTTGGAAAATGATCCTGCCGCTGAGGAAAATCATGATGACGTCATCGTCATCATCAGGCTTGGTTAAAATGTAGAGGGATGACGTCATCGTCATGCTTCGCTAAGATCAGGAGGTAAATGGAATATCGGGTCACCTCTAAGGAAGATGATCAGGTGGTGCACAAAATGGCCCTTTTCGCGGCCAAGGTGATCCTCTCAAAAAGATCAGGATGATGATCATCAGCATCATCATATTCGCACTGGGCGACCTAAAATATGATCCTGCTGAAAGTCCCGATGACGTCATCAGGACATCCCGGCCTTGTGTTAATCTTCGAACATGACGTCATCGTCATCATCACATTGGCGAAAAGGATCACGCCTTGGAAAATATCCTGCCGAAGGACAAAGGTGATGGTGACGTCATCGTCATCATCATATTTGCAAAAGGTTATACTCGTCGGCAGGATGATATTACGAACTGTTGGGAGAGACGAACAAGATCATGATGATCTTGTTCAACACGACTTAAGAAACGAAAATCACCCTCCGCTTCGAAAGATAAGGTGATCATCATGATCACGCAAAAGGAGGTCAGGAGGATATTAGGAAATGTCAGGTCCTGAAATATCATGATGACGTTGATCACCAAGACTGTCGTGCGCGCGCAAATTATGCAGATGGCAGATTTCTCTAAGTAAGGTGATATTATAATATCAGCATGATATTATAATATCGGGTGATGTTGGAATATCATGATGCTCGCAATGTTTCCAAGGTTACTCGATGGGTAAAACACACTAGCACTTAAGATTGACGTCCGGATGTTTCGGGACTGCATGATTTTTATCAGGTGATAGAGTAAGATCATGATGATGACCTCTGGCGATACAAAAGACCGCCTGACGGGAAAGGATTATTACGACTTAAACTTGACGTCCGGATGTTTCGACCTCAGGATATTATCGGGGGGCTTTTCAAATATCATGATGATGATGTTCATACAGCAATTATCAGGTTTGACCAAAACTTTGACTGCTCACAACTCCCTCATATGGACGAATTTTCAAGTGATGCAAAAGGCAAACCTGCATGAAATTTCAAGCTCTTTCTAACCATGAAGTCATAGAAACAAAATATGAACTTTGACAAACTAACCTCATGATGATGACCTACCTCATCCTGACCTTCATGATGATGATGCACCTGACTTATTTTTACCAAACCGCCAGAAACAGACAACACAAGCCAAAACAAAAGTTGGGTCCCTGTTTTGCCAAGTCAAAATGGGGCGTGTTGTGTAACCACACAACATCAACATGGTCAAGAGACACTACTGATATGATTGTGATATGGTGTTGTCATTGATGGCAATAGTCAAATATGATTGGGAACAGATCTTGAGACAAGTTTTGTATAGCCTTTTTGGTCTGGGAAGAGTGACTATCAAATTGACTAAGTGTTGGCATCTTACTTAGTTAGCGATAGAGAGCTGGTTGGTATTCCTCTGCAGATGCAGATTTTGGTATGTGGTTCTAGTATGTTTCACATAGTTGTATGATGATGCTATATTCCAAGTTTCATGTCTTAACAATCTCCAGAAGCTACACTTTGAATTGCTTAAGTTTAGGTTAACAAAGTTTAGTCATGAACAGTGCAGAATAACTGAGTATCTTAGTCCACATTTTTCTGCTATTGGTTGTTTTGATTTGTAGTTTTGAGGTGTTGTAAACACATGTTAGGAGTATCTAATTCCAAATTTGGGGAGTTTGATCTTTACTCGATGATCATCTACAAGTGTCAAGTATCGACATTCAAGTTGATAGCATTTCATTGTGATAGAGACAGTAGTTATGAGATCTGTATTTTGCTGCATAATAATATTTTATCATGTGGTTCTAAAGGTATGATCTGTGGTGTGTAAAGAGTGTTTGATGTGATTTTGGAAGCATTTTATGGTCCACAGCAAAAGTTGTTGTCTAACAGAGGAAGTAAACTAGTTGAATTAGTTGACATAACAATATGATGTGTGTACAGTAAGTTTTGGTGTTTGGAACTTAATTCTAAGTGGTGAAACATTTGAGGCTAGCATGTGTGAAGGTGTTTCAAATATTGTTTGGGTCCACCATAGATTTTGGAGAATGAATTTGGCTAAAAGAGCACAAAATGCATGACTACACGGTACACTTTATTAGGCCAACCTAATATAAAGATTTTGTTTGTTGTGGATATATATATGAGATTGAATTCCATGTTTGAAGTGTGTAGTATGAGTGTGAATGTGTGTAGAATGTGAATAATAGAGTAGGTGACAAAAAGCAGAAGAAGAGAGATTTTGTCTAATGTAAAGGAAAAGTAGTGTTATAGAGTAGTCAAGATGAAAAGTTTTGAGATAGTATTTTGAGCAGACACTGGAGCTGCATTCATTCATGTGTAGATGCAATCTAACAATTCATTTTGGTAGTGAACCATCTCCTTTCTTTCTCTAGGCAGTGAGCCTTCATGCAATGACCACTTCTCTTGGGAAGTGAGCCCTAAGGCAGTGAGCCTCTATTGTAATTCGGTATTGTTCCTACATAATATATTGTGAGCTAACACTCACCGTGGTTTTTACCTATTCTAGGTTTTCCACGTAAAAAACCCTATGTTCATGTGTTATGAATTGTGGTTGTCTCTTCTATGCTTAATCTATTTAATTATTGCATGCAGTAAATGTCTTGGTAGATTAGAAATTAAAATATTTTGTAGGATATTGATTCAATCCCCTAGCATCTCAAGTGTTCAACAATTGGTATCAGAGCCTGGTTCCTTGGAAGAAGTCTAACATCTTGAGGAAGATCTTGGGAAGTGAACACATGGCAGGAAAAATGTTTTCTACTCCTCCTAAAGAAATTGATTCATTTGAAACTATAGAAGAAGAATGTTTGCTTGTTAATGAAGATGAATTAAGGGTTGCCCTTGAAGACCTTGAAAAGGTTGAATTGGAAACTTGGGATCTGAAAGATAATGTCAAGGAAGCAGATGAGTGTATCAAGAAATTAAGGGAGCAATTCAAGAGATTCAAATAAAAATACAAGGAGGCTAATGAGACCTTGAATGATCTGAAATTGGAGGTTGTGAAAAGAGAAAAAGTAGAAGAAGACCTAAATTAGTTGGTGAAAAGAAAAAAAGAAGATTGCACAAAGCTTGAAAAGGAAGTTGGGAACCTAAAGTCTGATTTGGAAAAAGACAAAAGTTATGAAGAAAAATTTAATATAAGTTCTGCAAAACTTGATGAGATGATTGATTGTCAGAAGAGTTCAGGTGACAAAGAAGGCTTGGGATTTGAGAAAGGTGAAAGTTCTAAAACTAGTCATGAAAGGAATGCTAGGATCAAGAAGGACAAAGGCAAATAGATTCAAAATTAAATGAATAGACCTACAAGACCATCAGTCAGGCAACCAAATGCTCAAAGGTACCCTTATTTCAATGGTTATTGTAATTCATGTAATAAATTTGATCATAAGGCTACTTAGTGTAGGAGCAGAGTAAATCAAAATGCTCTATCATGACTGTAGAAGTCAAAAGGCTACTTGCAACAAATTAGGTCACAAAGTTAATGAATGTAGAAGTCAAATAAGGAATAATTACAACAATAGAAGGAATGTTCAAACTTTCAAAGGTAACTACTTTAACTACAAGAGGTTTGGTCATAGAGCTAGTGAATACATAAGTCAGATTAGAAACAATTATAACAATGGAAGGAATGTTCAATCTTTCAGTGGGAATTGTTTTACATGCAATAGATATGGTCATAAGGCTAACCAATGGGGATTAAGGATGAATGAAAGGAACAATGGATAGAGAAATATTGTAATGTTTCACTTGCAATAGGCTTGGACACTTTGCAAGGTTCTGCAGAAGCAAGAATATGAAAGGAGATAATCATGCAGAATTGAAAAAATTAGAGAAAAAGATTGATTAGGCAGAGATAAAGAAGGAAATGAATAGATATGGGTGAAGAAGGAAGTACAAGAAGTCAAAGATGGGTTTGCACTAGCTTTTGGCGCAGACACTTCCTCCAAGAAGTAAATTGGGAGCTCTGGCTTAGGGGGACCTTTAGTGAAAACTCTTAAACCCTATCCAGAAAAGTGGTGCTGACATCTAGCACAAAGATATAAGGTATAAAGTTGAATGATAAATCTCATTAAGAAGCTACTAGCAGAAAAAGATCTAATGCGGTGCATTGTGGAGCAATCTAGATCGATTGTGCTTGACAATGAGGTGTTTGATAGTATTTTGGAAGTTAGCATTTATTGTGATTAGATTTTGGTGCAAAAAGGATAAAAGTCTCACATTCAAAGGAATAATCACTTTACATTCAAGTTTTCAAGTATTCATGAAGATCTGAAGTGAGACCCTAAGCAATTTTAGTGATTTCTAGAGATTTAGAGTGAAGAAACCCTAATTCAGTGAAAAGAGATATTTATAGTTGAAACTTCTTTGTGAAATTGTTTGAATTATTGAGGAAAAATGTTGATCCCACAAGTAATTTATAGATCATGGAAAGGCCCCATCCAAAATTTAAGAAACACCCTTTCAAATCAACGAAAGTTGACCCTGATGGTGCATTTTTGAAAGTGTCATATGGCATAATGCATGAGGAAGACATTAGGGCATACATTCATGTTGCCCTGGAAGAACATGTTGATAGAAAACTTGTGGATATGTACCTAAAACATCAAGTGGTGATGGATTTGAATTGAAGGAAGAATATAAGGCATTGGCAGAGAAGAAATTTATACAATATCTAGACATTCCTACATTTACTAAGGATGCATGGGTCTGGTATGTGCTTAGCACGATTCATGATGAGTTTTTGTGGCTTGAAACACCCTCCATGATCACAAAGGAAGAAATAAGGGTTGTAACTAGATTGAACTCCACCAGAACTGTACCCATGCTGAAGGCTGTGAAATATAACTCTATAATAGAGGCTACCGATGCTCAATTTGACAAAAGGGCATTGACAGTAAACTCCATTGAAGACCATGTAGTGAGATTTGCATCAATGGTGATCAGGTATAAAGTGTACTTCACGAACCAAGAGAACTTTGTCTCTGGTACTGCCATCTACACTACATATGAGATGGTCAAGAAGAACATTCACTATGACCTCTGTGAGTTGCTCTGGAAACAATTGATGGAGAACCTAAAAAAGACTAAAGATTCAAAATATGCTTTTAAATATGGTATGTTGATTATTTACCTATTCTTCTATTTTCTAAAAGAACTACCTGGAATAAAGAATTTGGTCTAGTTGGAGAGTAAACCTATTGCAATACAAATTAGGAATCGTTTGAACAACATAGGCAATCACGATGCACAAAATGCAACCCTGTGGGGCAACTTCAAAAATTTTCAAAAGGCCATGCAATCTAGGGCAAGGATACCTAGATCAATAGTGGAAAAGTACAAGGATGATATATGTTTTATTGTACATAAAAATCGGTGTATGATGGTAGAAGTAGACCCAAGGATAGTATGGGTCCCTCCTTTGGGGTACAAAGTAATTGAGGATGTGTTGATTAATTCAACTAAGTTCATGTTGTGCAAGCCCAAGGACACCACTAAAGAAAGATTTGGAACATATGAGGAAATTTCAATGAAGGTTCATGTTGAATGGAAGAAGCATCAATCTGTAAAGAAGGTTAAGAAAATGGTAGAGGAGTATGCTCTAAGTAAAGGATTTACCAAAGAACAAATTGCATCTAAACAAGAGCAAAGTCAAAAGTAGAAAAGGCTGCTAGAGAAAAGGAGTAAGATAAACTGGAGAAGGCTCCAGAAGAGCCTAAGAAGAAATCAGATAAGCCTAGAGAACCAAAGAGAAGAACAAGAAGCTCAACCTCTACTGAAACTGCATTTAAGTCCTCTAGTCCCACTCTTTCTATGAGTATGGACGTACCTACAAAGAAACCCACTGATAAAGGACATGAAAGAAAGAAAACTAAGGGCTAAAGAATGTATGTTAGTATTGGATTTGATGAAGAAGAGACTGAAATAAATGAGGAAATAGAGAAAATAAAGGCTAAGGTTGGTGAAGTCTCTAGGAGCAAATAGGAGAAGACCTCTGGTAAGGGAAAAATCAAGAAGAAGTCAAGGAAAATAGGGCCCAAAGAAGTAGAGGTCACAATAAAGTTAGAAAATACCTTGAATCCTATGGTAGCCCATGGTAATCTAAAGCCAATAGTAGAACTATATGATGAGTATAATGATGCAGACAAAGGCATCATTGAAACTCCAGTGGTTAGTTTTTTTGAGATGTTCAACAAAGCTCTTATTGAGGTGATTACTGATCTACCAGGTAGCTTGGCCATCATTATGTCTACTAGAAAGGAAGCAGCAATGGCCAAAGATTTAGAGTTAAGAGAATATACATTAATGAATTTGTGTCTAGATATAATTTTTGAAGAGAAAACCAAGGTCACCAAGGTGCTAGGGGAAAATTTTAAGATAAAGAAAAGGACCAAGACTCTGATGTCAGGAGATAGAGAAATTGAAGGACACAGAGAAAATAACTCTTGATGTCTTAAGAGAGTTCAATATCCCAACAATTCATGATAAGGAAGGATCAAAAGTTGGTGATGATACTTCTATATTGGAAGTCAACACAGAATAAGACTTGAATCAAATAGAGACAATTTCTCTAGAAATCCTAGGAAGAGATGAAGAAATGAAGGAGCAATAAGAGGACAAAACTCCTGAGAATGTTGAAGCCCCTCTAGAGAAAAATGCAATTGTTGATCAAGGAAATTAGGGTGATTTAAGAGAACAGACTAATGGACAAGCTAAGGCTTAGGAAGAAATTCTAAAGTCTCATATTCAGTATAGTGAGCTTATTGGTGACGCATCTAGTGTTTTAGAAAATTTTATGCCTAGACTACAGAAGGATGCATCTTTAGCCCCCACTAAACAACTCAAAAAGCTAATAAGCTTTGTAAGTACACATTTGTAGTCCTTTGAAAAGGCTACAGAAAAGAAAGTAAAGGTGGAAATTGATGCTAAAAGGTTAGTAGACTAAAATAACAAAGCTTCTCAAGATAAAGTCTTGTTAGACAAAAGTATAGAGTATGCACAAAGGGCAATTAAGGAAGCTAGTGAAATATACCAACATTGTCTCACTTGGCTGGATATAACAAAGGACATAAAGGAGAAAATAAATGGGCTGGAAGATAAGATAATGAGGATATCTAGGAGCTATGATCTGGTAAAGGATGCCATTGGAACTCAACAAGATGAAGTAGAAATAGTTCACTCTACTATTCATAAATTACAAACTCAAAGAGAGGTTATCAAGCCCAGAATGAGCTAGCTCTGGGAGATACTAAGCTTCAAAACTTCATCAATGGCTAGACTAGTAGTAGTTGCAGAGCAAACAAAGAAAATCATTGAAGCCCCTACTACTCTAAAGAAGGCAGAAGATAAAGTGTCCCAAATCAACAGACACATCTTAGTTTTGAGTGATGTCAAAATTTGGTGGAATCAAGATGTAGCTTAGGTAAGGCAAATTTATTCTAACATTCTCCCATTAAAATTGTAATGTTGTTATATGGAGTCTAATCAGACTTGGAGGTTAAATTTTCCCCACTTTTATCAGCATGGTTTCCCCCTAAAATATTTAACAAGGATTTGGGGGTAGTGCCCCCAAGATGGGGTCAAGGGGCAGCACCCCTTGCGAGGTCTAGGGGCAGCACCCCTTGCGAGGTCTAGGGGCAGCACCCCTAGTGTGCTCCCTATCATGATACAGGGTGGGGTCGATGGGTAGCACCCCTGTAGGGGCTCGGGGGTGTTGGCCCTAAAACCTCAAATGGTTTTTTATTATTTTATAAATATGTTGAGAGTTATTTTTCTATTCACCGAAATAAAAAAACCCTATTTTGTAATTGACATAAGTCTTGATAAAAATGGCTAAGGGTTAGGGTTTCCATTAATATTGTATTGTAGCATTTGCAGTGGTATTGAGTTGCAAGGATTGTTCATTGTAATTTGTTTGATTTGTTGGATAATAATATTGGACTCTCTATTGGTGGATGTATCCTGAGTTTGTGTGAACCATGTTAAAATTGTCTCTCAATGTTATTATTTTTGTGTATATTTTCATTCCTCTCTTTAATCTTTATTTGCATTTAATTGATATCTTCTGCATGCAATTCCTAACACGTAAGACTTTTCGTTCTTAACTTCACTTGTAAATATGTCGATAGTAGAAAAATAGTTTTGAAGTTTTGGCAACTTGTACATACATTTGTATAATATACCTTTGCCAGTTATGTCAAATGGGGAGAAGAAGAACCAGTGAAAAATAGCTAGAAATATCTAAGGGGAGTTGAAAAACAAGGTGTACATAGTAAGGGGGAGCAGTATGCACATTTTTCACTAAGTGTCACCATCAATGCCAAAGGGGGAGATTGTTGGCAACATGGTCAAGAGACACTACTAATAATATTGTGATATGGTGTTGTCATTGATGGAAAAAGTTAGATATGATTGGGAACAGATCTCGAGACAAGTTTTGTACAATCTTTTTGGTCTGGAAAGAATGACTTAGTCAAATTAATTAAGTGTTGGCAACTAACTTAGTTAGCGACAGAGTTGGTTTGTATTCCTCCACAGATGTATATTCTAGTATGCTATATTCCAAGTTTCATGTCCTAACAATCTCCAGAAGCTACACTTTGAATTGCTTATGTCTAGGTTAACAAAGTTCATTCATGAACAGTGCAGAATACCTGAGTATCTTAGTCCACATTTCTCTGCTATTGGTTGTTTCAATTTGCAATCTAGAGGCATTGTGAACACATGTTAGGAGTATCCAATTCTAGATTTGGGGAGTCTGAGATTTACCGGGTGATCATCTACAAGTGTCTAAGTATCAGCGTTCAAGTTGACAGTATTTCATAGTGATAGAGATAGTAATTCTAAGATCCGCATTATTCCACATAATAATATTTTGTCTTGTGGTTCTAATGGTATGATCTGTGGTGTGTAAAGAGTTTTTTATATACTTTTGGAAGCATTTTGTGGTCCGCAGTAAAAGTTGTTGTTTGACAAAGGAAGTGGTATTAGCCGGCATAACAGTATGATGTAAGGTAAGTTTTGGTGTTTGGAACTTAATCCTGAGTGGTGAAATAGTTGATGCTGACATGTGTGAAGGTGTTTCAAATATTGTTTGGTTCCACCATAGATTTTGGAGAATGAATTTGGCCGACATAGCACATAATGCATGACTACACGGTACACTTTATTAGGTTGACCTAATATGAAGATTTTGTTTTTTGTGGATATATATATGGGATTGAATTTGGTTTTTGAAGTGTGTAGTGTGAGTGTGAATGTGTGTAGAATGTGAATAGCAGAGTAGGAGACAAAAAGTAGAAAAAGAGAGATCTTGTCTAATGTAAAGGCAGAGCAATGAAACAGAGCAGCCAAGATGAAAAGTTTTGAGACAGTAATTGGAGCATACACTAGAGTTGCAATCATCCATGTGTAGATGCAATCTAAGTAGTTCATTTTGACATTGAGCCATCTCTTTCTTTCTTTCATTCTCTAGGCAGTGAGCCTTCTTGAAGCGATCACTTCTTTTGGGCAGTGAGCTCTATGGTCATGAGCCTCTATTGTAATTTGTTATTGGTCCTACATAATATAGTGTGAGCTAACACTCATCATGGTTTTTCCCTATTCTAGGTTTTCCATGTAAAAATCCATGTGTTCATGTGTTATGGATTTTGGTTATCTCTTCCGTGCTTAATCTATTTAATTACTTCACACAGTAAATGTATTGGTAGATTAACAAGTAAAATATTTAATAGGATAGTGATTCACCCCCCTCTCAGTATCTCGAGTGTTCAACAATTTTTTTGTGGCTCTACTGAAGCACACTCTACATGAGGAAGAAAACATACCTTGTACCACATGAAACAATTCTCATATGCATCCACATGATCACCATCTTCAAAATCCAAGGCAAGCTCTTCATACTGAAACTCCATGGTTGCACCAACAATTATCTCTGATCAGTTATCATCAAGTGCAAACACCTCTACATCTACCTTATGTAAAAAGACACCAACCACTTCAATATCATCATTAGGGATAAAAGAGGGAAATACACCAAACAAGAGACGAGCCTCTTGTTCATTCTCAATATCATTTACAGGCATACACTCAGCATAACTAGCCTTAAGAACTGATTGAGTGAGTTCTTCATCATTGTGTACACACTCCTCTTTGTCCACTTGGTGCCCATAGGCAGCTAGGTCATATTGATAATATGGCATTTGATTTTCCAATTTCAAAGTTGACATCTCATCAAATCCACTAAACTCTAAGTCATTTTCAAAAAGAGGATTACCCATGCACCATTGATAATCATGAACTATGCTACTTGACGGACTTGCATGCTCTTCATAAAGGACATTGTGTCTCATGCAGATATCTTCCTGCAGGTCTAAAAACTATAGAGAAAGGTAGGGTCATGATCCTCTTCACCAAATTGGGAATCATCATTGATTCTCATCTTGATCATCCACTGATGACGGATCCAATCAAATGCATGTGTAATCACTACTATTTTAATCTAAATCACTATCATATACTACACAAGAACCTTCCTATACCCTCTTGCATACACAATCATCACTTTATATTGTGCCTGGATCACATGAAGCATCCTCGTCCTTGTTGCCTACAACAACTTGTTCATTACCAGCCACCTCTGCATCTGAAGATAGAGATTTTGTAATCAAATCCTCCTTAATTCTATCAACACAATCAATGTACAAGTATTCTTATTACATGCTCATTAAATTGAAATCCTCCCATATAGAACCTAAGCTTATGGTAACATCATACACTCTCAAATACATGTTAATACAAATAGGTAGATTAGGCCTAAAATCTTCTAGGATGTGGGACAAGATAACCACAAATCCATGGTTGAGCTCTATGTTGGACTCCTCTGCATGGCATCTAATATTTTCAAGTTTTTGGAGAAGAACAACATGGTCTAAACCATTGCAAACTTTTCAAATGCAGCTACTAAATGATCCCATGAAGCAAAGTGATGGTCAGGGAAACCAACAAGCGACTTTCATGCCATTCAACATAGAGATCTACCAAAAAATTGCATCCACATATCTTCATTTTCAAATAAAAATTTATCCATGAAGTCTTAAAATTCATCAATATGTACCATCCCATCATAAACTTCACACCCATCAAATAAAGGCATCTGATAATATATTTTATTGGGCATGGATTACTTTTCATAGTTGACCCAAGAGAGATCTAGTTGTTTATATGTGGTTTCATTGGCAATGGGAGGAGGCCAAAAAAAGAGCTATTGCAAATAGTAGAGATCTAGTTGTTTATAGCCTAGATTCAAGTAGCATGATTTAATTTTCTACTTCTTTTTCTTTCTACAACAAATACGCTAACATTTTTTGGTTTTATCAATTTCATATTGTTGCACTACTCTAGGTTATTTTGATTCTGCATGGTTGTATATAAGTATTGGTTTGTATAACATGCAAAGCCATGACTAGAATATGCATTGTTAGGATGGTCACAAGAATCCACACCAACGTATTCTCTATGGCTTGAGACATAGGAAGACTCAGATGGAGTATCCCTACAATAGTCATATCCATACCAACCCTCCATGACTAAAACATCCTATAATGTAGGGTAAAAAATAAAGACACACAAATTTGTTCCTTCAACATGATAGGAACAACAATCTGCAAAGGTAAGAAGAAAAGAAACCATGTACCTATATTTCACCAGTAGCTGCACCTTGAAATGAGGTCTTTGATTCACCAACAACAACCAAGGGGCAGCAATAACAAACTTCTCTTCTTTGATAGAAGATTCACCGCCTCTTCCAAAGAGGAATTCCTTGAAGTACAATAGATCTTCAAGGTCGCAAGATGATTCTAGGTTCAACTCACCAATATATTCTTTGATTTCATTAAACCCTTAAATTATCCCCGACAATGGTGCCAAAATGTTGGCATAAGTTTATGGGCTACTAACTTACCAAAAAAAGGCACAACTACAAATCACTCTTACAGGGATCTTCAGATCCAAACTAAAGTATTACATCCCCAGAAAACTACACCATTCTAATGGTGACTGTGTTGCAAAAGTCTTTCAAAATTTGAACCAAGATATTATGTCCTGGGCAACAGTGTCATTCTATTGGTGTAAGTTGACAGGCTACCAACTTACCCAAACATATGCAATTTTTAACTACAAACTGACTAGTACTAGGGTCTTCAAATTCTTCGACCTTTCAATTCATCCATGGTAATGACACCAAAATGTTTGTTCCCAAAAGCATTGCAACCCAAAACCCTAAAACATTTCACAATCACCAAGGCTGGGGGTGTTGTCAAGGTGGTTCAAAGAGGTGGTTAAAAGAGGTTTATCAATAGGTCAAGGGTGATTTTGGCTAACTAAAAGGAGTGGATATACACCTCTACACTTCAAGGTCAACTAGACCTAGGAGGGATATTCCTAGAGGCATGAAATAAAATACAAACAAACTAACATGGCCATACCCAATGTACACTTGACCCCCAAAGCTATCACTAAGTCAAGAAAAACTGGCTACACATGCCTTTGATTAAGATAATTACTGCACTATGCATTTACACCTAAACATAACTACATCACATTCCTTATACTCCTTGAGATGAATCCACTTAAATTTTCATGCACAAAATACATAGTGCAGGCATACATGTACATGATTCACCAATGATTAAAATAATTTTGCATCACTTCAAATTTATCCCAGGTTATTACATTGAATCATGGACAACATGCAGAACTTAAACTACATCTACTCCTATAGCTAACAGAATAAAGAGTTTGATTAAAATAGTGATTGATCCATCCCTAATATAGACCAGTGCCTACTTCATTAGGCAAATGAGTCACAAACAACAAATAAAAGAATAACACATAGAAAAACATCAATAGAATCATGAGTTGCAAACATACAACTTTGAAATATATTCCATATGATGGACATACTTAATTATCCCAAACACAACTACAACAATCTATACATAATAGAAGAAAGACCCATACAAAATCTTTGCATGATTTAAATGGTGTCACATATTATCTGACTTCTATTACATTCATGCCAGCAAATGTGGCAAAGGAGAATACAAAACTGTGATTATTTATATCCCCCTGAATCATTAAAAAGTGTCTTGGACACATACTATGATATAAGAATATGCATTACAATCCTCCCTCCCTCTGACTAGACATATCCCACCATTTCTTTTTCAAACACTATCCTCTGCTTGATGCCCTAAACTCTCCCTTAGACTTTCCAGACCAGACCAATGGTTCAGTGACCAACATTGAAAACATCTTTTTCATATGCATATATAACAATCTCAATTCATGAGCTGCAACCTAGGGTGTTAGAACTGAGTCAACATGCCAAGCCCATGTTGCAATAAAATTGGCCCAGAATCTCTATAAGAAAATCAATGAATTTTTTGAACGCCCATGCCCTATGTGTTGATTTTGTCCTTGGAAGGTCTGGCAGAAAATATTGACCACTAAAACACCTCATCCTCCTCATTAAATTTGAGTACCTATGCATTGAAGGCATGCATTATTTCAACTACCTACAACTAACATTGGTCTGCAATAATGGTGTCACCTACGGAAGCATGTTCTCAGGCATCTAGGAAATCGTGCCATTTCTAAATCTTTTACAACATTTTTTAAATACCTTAATTCTTAAATTAAAATATTTTAAAATATTAAAATTATAATTTATGCTTCACATTTGATCTTTTGATTTCTACATTGGCGCCCTTCATATTTCCCTTTACCACCAAATTGACCATCAATGAATTCAGATCTTTTGCACTTTTGGGACATTTATTAGAAAATCTCTTTATCGATAATCTTGCGAAACCACTAACCATCTATCTTCATTATCTTTCCTTTGTTGGAGAAATTCTCCCTTTGTGAACTAGTTTCTCTGCTGACTTGTCTGTTTCCTTGCTTTTTTGCCTTATCAATGAATCTTTCTTCTCACAAACCATGCCTCATCCTTTTCTCTTCTTTACCTTCCTTATTTCATCTTCTTTCCCTTTTGGCTTTATTAGAAAATTTCCTTGCCGACGAACCTCTAGGTTGGAAAACTTGGGGGTTCGCGAACCTCCAACTTCACCGATAAGCATTTGGCTTCTCTTTACATTTATTTTCTATTAGCATCTTTTTCCTTTCATGAACTAACGAATTCAACTTCATTTTTCTCCCTCATCACTTTGTCTTCATTCTTCCTTTGTTGCATCTTTATTTTTCTATAGAAGCCCTTTCCTCACCCTTTGGTCGCTTTATCAGCAAATCGACGAAACTATGAACCTATGAACTCAATTAGTGAGTTCAACATTTTCTGAACTTCCCAAATTTCTAGTAAAGCCTTTAGCTCTCGTCAAAACTTTCCCTTAGAAAATTTTCCACTTGCCTTGTCTTGTCTTCCTACCTCTCCGTTGGAGTCTTCCTTAGTCAGAAAAAAGTTATTAGTGAAACCTCCATCGACGAACTTGGGGGTTCAAGAACCTCAACTTCACCGACAAGAATTTAGTCATGCTTTCCCTTTACTTAGAAACTTTTTCCTCTGTCTTCACCACTTTTCCTGCCTTATTAGGAAATCGGTAAAACTATGAATATTTGAACTCAGTCGATGAAATCAGCAGTTCGCAACTTTGTCGATTCACCAACGAACACTTTAACTTGAACAATTTTTCCAAAGAAGACATAAAATTTCTTTCAAACTTTTCTTTTTTGCCTCTTTTTTGGTAAATCAAAAATTAAAAAAATTCACAAACTTGCAAACCTAGTTGACAAAATGAGTAGTTCACAATCTTACCGATTCACCGACAAAGGATGTAAATGAACTAATTTTTCCAATGGAAGAAAACTTAAGGAATAGGGGGGACTTTACTTAGAACTTTTCATGAGGGAAACCCATGGAACATATCTCAGTCCGATGTAAATAATGGATTTAAAATGCAAAGGAAAAAGTTAGATTTTTGATGGATTTTGAGGCAAAAATATACATGTCTGGGAGCTAGTTTTTCAAGTGCCAAAAACATGTATGAGCATGATATTGATTTTGTGAAAGCATGGAAAGCATGTAGAGAACCTATTGTGAAGGTAGGAGAAAGTGGTTGGATTATTTCATTCAGCAGGATATGTTGTTCAAATGGAATCAGTTGTGTATCCCTAGGAGTTCCATGAGAGAATTTGATCAAGGAGAAGCATAGTGGTGGATTAGCTGGACATTTTGGTATTGATAAGACAATAGATTTGGTCAATGAACATTATTTTTGGCCTTAGATATATAACGATGTAAGGAAATTTGTTCAAAGTTGCAGAGTTTATCAAGATAAAAAAGTAGTAAGAACACTAGATTATACAAACCTTTGATAGTACTAGAGAGACCTTGGGAAGATATAAGCATGGATTTCATATTAGGTTTACCAAGAACATAGAGGGGACATGATTCTATATTTGTAGTAGTGGATAGATTTTCAAATATGGTGCATTTTATTCCTTGTAAGAAGACAAATGATGTTGTACATGTTGCTAACCTATTTTGCAAGGACATTGTTAGATTGCATGGATTACCAAAGAGGATAGTTTTGGATGGAGATACAAGGTTCATAGTATATTTTTAGAGAACATTGTGGAAGAAGATGAAGACAGACCTAAAGTTCAGTTCAACATTTCACCCAGAGATAGATGGACAAACATAAGTGGTAAATAGGTGTTTGGGTAACTTGTTGATATGCTTAGTAGGAGATAAGGTAGGAAATTGGGATATAATTCAATTGCAAGTAGATTTTGCATACAATAACTCAGTGAACAAAAGTGCAGGGAAGAAACCATTTGAATTTGTAACTGGAGTACGACCTATAAGAGTTGTGGAGCTAAGAGATATCAATATGGATATCGAAAGGCATGCAAAGGTAGAAGAATTTGTAGGATGCATGGAAACAGTACACACTTGGGTTCGAAAGCATTTAGAAGAGATGAATAGAAAGTATAAGGGACAAGTAGATGAAAAGAGGAGACATATGGAATTTTCTGTTGGAGATGAAGTCATGGTATATCTTAGAAAAGAAAGATTTCTAGTGGGGACATACAACAAGCTGAAGATGAGAAAGTTTGGACCATGTAGAAGTTTGATTCAAGAAATACATATGAAGTGGAATTATCAGAAGCATTTAGAATATCACCTATATTCACTATTACAAATTTATATCAGTATCATGAGGGAGAATCAAGTGATAGACTAGATTTTCGACAACAAAATTGGGCACAGTACGAAAGGCAAGTAGTACAAAGAGTACCTAGTTAAGTGGAAAGGAAGATCGGAGGAAGATTCATCATGGATTTCTCAAGCTGAGGTAGACCGCATTAGTTTTCCTCTAGCCCCAACAAATTGAGGGACTCACTTTTCAAACAACCCTAGGTGTCTGATGTAGGAGCATCCCAGGTTGAAAGGCAATCTTGCATCAACCAAAAATATTTGATTTCTTTTATTTTCTTAAATTTTAGTTACATTTCAGATAGTATAGTCTTAGTAGATTACATCGTATTCTACTGCATTATCATTTCACATCTTGCAAAGCAGGGTTTACACACTACACTATGTAATCCACATCATATCCAAAATTCATGAAGTTTGGAATTATATGCAGAGAGTTATCGCTATTAGAACATCATCAGGACTCCCAGAATAGAGCATGCAACATTAGGTATGAGCATACAAGGTTTGTGGAGCATTCTAGTGACTTACAGAGCCTAATAGAACATCTCACAAGGTAGTATGGGACTAGATAGATCTTCATTGAGAACTACAACACGTTTAATCCATTTGTTGAGCATTACCACATATTGTAGGCTGACTACATGTTTCATCATGCATTGGAGTTTTAACCCTCTTAATGCTGACATAGAGCATTCCTTGAGCTGGGAAGTGAAATATAAGCATTCATTAGATGCATTAGGATAGTAGTGGCATGATAGTGAATAGGATAGAAAGTTTTAGGTCTTTAGTTGTGGATTTGTGGAAGGCACTTCAAAGCTATATCTTTATGTAATTCTTTTAGAGGACAAGCCTATCAGACCATAACAGTCTACAAGTTACCGGGGTGAGTGCAAGATCATAATGGGTCAAACACTACCCCTAAGTGGCAATGAAAATGTAAAAAATAGACTTAACTTCATGTCAAAAATTGAATGAGTTATCTACACAATCTAGAAATAAGGTAGTAATAAAATTTGTAATAAATTGAATGTAGTTTATGGGCTACTCCTTTTTTTGAAAATTTTAAAAATAGTTAGGTGAAAATTGGATATTTTAATGAAGCACTACTAAATTTTTTAAAAAAACGTAAAATGTAGGTGTCATTCTAGCCAACCTAAGTATGAGAAAAAGATAATATTTTTCCTCCATGATTTAGATTTAAGTAAAGGACACATGAGCGGATGTGACCTATAATTTTTAGAAATTTTTAAATAAATAAATAATTATTTCTGAATTTTTTACTGTGACTTTTTTAAAATATTAAAAATTAATTTTTGAGCCAACCTAACTTGGTCAAAAATATATGAAACTCAAAATTTTTAATTTTTAATGTATACCCAATAAATCCTAGAATGTGACACATCCTTTGGATTTAAAAAAAGACTATGTTGAAAGCCATTGATGTTTTTCAATATGTATATCTATCAGGAAATAGACATAACATATGTAGAAAATTAATAATAATTACCTATTAAAATTATTATGAGGTCTATATTATATTTTTAGAATCTTAATATCTTCCTCTATAAACCCTTTTCATTTGATTAAATTTAGTTACAAAAGAACTTTTGTCAGCTTCAAGGATGAAATTGTGGAAAATTTTAGTATAACACTAAATGGGTGGTTTTGTAAGTTACTTTGGTAAGTTTTGGGACTCCCACTCACCTAAATATGAGGTAATCCTAAGGAATTTTTGGAGGGAATCTATATTTGATCTATAAATATTAACATCCTTTACATGCAAATCTAAATATTAGTCCAAATATTAGCACTTTTTCATCTAGAAAGATTTTTCTCCATTGGCACTGTTTGGCCCATCATGATCTTGCACTCACCCACTGATATATGAAGATTGTACTTGTTCATGATTTAAAACAATATATTTTCATTTGCTGTTGCATTCTTTGTGTTGTCTCTATTGTGTCTACTCAAGATGCATGGTTGGAAAGTCCATTCTCTGGACCCTCCATCTGTGACTACACCAATCGGTTCCACTCACACCCAACACAACAACAAGGGGATCAAATAACTAGTATAATTCAATGCACACCTTCTCATAAATACACACATATCACGGTCTAATGCATAACTCACCATAGGGTTACTCATGATCCAACCAAGCAAAAGAAGGAAAGAGTTTAACACAAGCACATTAATACTTTTAAATTCATACACATCCTTGTTTAATACATCATCACCAACATACCATTTCATTGTAGTGGATAAGAGAATGGAAAACAATCCAAAACCATAATACAACTCATCTATTAATGCATGTTAAAACATCATTTTCTCATAATGGAAATAACATGTAAAACAAGTTGACATCATCACATCAATAAACATACATATAATCATAAAGATCAAACACTGATGCAAGAGGATTATAGCCTTTTATAGGCAACCCTTAGGAAGATTAAGTATGCATTCCTAAGTTCAAAAGTCAACTTTGATCACAAGTCAACTTTGGCCAAAAAATCAAACATTGACCAAAAAGTCAACCATGACCAAAAAGGTCAAAATATGGAAAGATGAGATCAAAACATGCAAAACTCATAGGCACATGGCTAAAACTATACAATTCTAACATAAGGCCTATAAAATGGTCAACTTTGACCAAAAAGTCAAAGCACAAAAAATGAGGTCAAAACATGTGACACTCATATCCATAAGATAGGGAATCCTATTTCCCTCATGAGACTTTTCATCTCAAAAAATAATATTGAAATCAAAGGTTTTAAAATATAATTTTCTTTCTTTAAAGAGGGAAAAAAGCCATAAAATCCCCAAATCCACCATTTGGAGGCCTCCCTCAAAAACACCAAAATTTCAATCTTCCATAATACATAAAATTTCAAAAATCTGAAAGTGCCCTTATGGTTCTAATATGCACAACAACCATATTCTCAAAGAAAATTTTGAAAAGAGCATTCAAATAGAATTAGTCCATAACTTGGCCTCTTTTCATGCATTTTCAAAAATAAATTTGAATGCAATTTATTAACAAAATAAATCTAATTCTTATTTGCATCATTCAAGTCTATTTATTGCTACAATGAAGAGACTATAAACATCCACCTATTGTGGGCACTGTAAATGCAAAATTTAAATTCAAAAACCATGAAACCACGAGAAAAATACCTCATTCCAAGCAAGCTTTCAAATGTAAAAATCTCTTGTTGAGAGGTAGAAATGCAACAAGAATTCCTTTCTACATTGAAGCAATCCCAAACTCATTCCAATGTACTCCCACCCAGTAGCCACCTCCATGAATTTTTCTTTCCAAGGAGAAGGGGAGAGGGAGAAAATAAAAGAACAATAAATTAAAAAGAGAACTCCCAAAGACCTTTTACCTCATTTCTTTTTTATGTTCTTTATTTCCCATTCCCAGGTATCTGTTCCAAAATACATTTGAAATAATAGGAAATTAACTTATTAAATTGATGCAATTATTTCTACAAGGTAATTTTGCAATATAATTTGACTGCATTCCATTAAATCTAAGTGATTCTACATAAGGAAAAAGTCTAGAAATAGATAATTCTAATAAATAGAAAATAATTTATTTCCTAGGCACATAATAATTAAATATAACACCTTTTCCAAAATTTTAATACTTCTAACTTACAAAAAATAACTCTAATAATTAAATTAGAATGCATTTCACTCGAAAGCATAATTTATGAAACATAATAAATAAAATACAAAGCACTCCCCAAGGAACATAATAATCACATATAATTTCTACCTGCATTTAAAACTATAAGCTCATTAGATAATCCCTTTTCTCTTTTCTAAATATTAAATATTCTAAGAACACAGAAAAAACAAGCTTTTCAAAATAAATCAAAATATATTGCAAAATAAATCAAAATATAATGCAAAAAGCTAGAAGAAACACATGTAAAGGACTCATTCACACTTTAAGGGTTTAATCACAACATAAGGGTCTAGAATCATAATAGATTTGGATTAGAGGCAATTGCAAAGACACTAGAAACATCATTCAATTCACAACTAATTAAGATGGGTTAAGCAACCAAGCTACCACAAGAAACACGGAGTCAACAATTCTACCACTGGGACTAGGTAATGGGAGATGGCTAAGCATCCCATGTCAGCTTCTCCACATCCCAGTCATTGGTCAGATACCTATAAAAATACATATCTTGCACACTCAAGGAAAAACATCAAGTTCAACAACGGAGATCATAGTTGAAGCAAGATAAAATGACCATTGAAGATGCATAATCTAGCAAGGTACATATCCATCTTGCAATTACATCATATGATAACCAGCTTGATATATTCTTTAATTTATCTATAATAAATAATAGGGCACAATAAGAGTCACACATGGGTGGACACTACATTATCAAACCATGTATAGATAACATTATATGGATCTAAAATTTTATCTATGTTTAAAACATTTACATTGGCTCATGTTGGTCTCATCTTTCAGGGCCAACATTTTCTTCTAATGCTTCTTCCATTTCTATGTCAAAAACATTGTTATTTATTTTTGCATATTGCTGCCATTCATCAAATTTAGGTTCTTATTTTGAACTAATACCATAAGTTTCTTATTCTTTTGTTGCAACCATTATTTTTTCTCCATCTTTTGAACCTTCTTGTTGAGCGTAAATAGGTTCAAAAATTTCTTCTATAATACCTGCTTCTAAGTACCAATCTTTCTTGTCTTCTATCACAACTTTAATCTTAAATTTCTCAAAAATATATTCTATATTCAAGCACTATGATGCAGAAAAGTTAAAATCCTATTCAAGTTTATGTTTTCTTTGTCTAGGTCTAATATGGATGGATGGTCTATCAAGGACAACTAATGATTTACCCTTTTCTTCTATACAACTATCCTTTTCTACTTGTGTGACTCTGATCTTATTAAATTTTCTAGAAACATGATTGATAGGGCTGTATTGTTTTCTTACTAAAAGAGGGGTAAAAATTTATTCAAGCAAGAATTATTACAAAGCAAGGGCTTTACACAGCCCTGTCAAGCTCCACTAAGTGGTCCAACTTTTGAGAGAAATCTAGGGGTAATTGACCCCAATCCATAATGTTCCAATTTTGCATGTGATCAGAGGCCCATTTGGCCAAACAATCTGCCACTCTGTTCCATTCTCTAGGAATATGATTGAAAGTAACAGAATCCAAAGAAGCACACAGATTAAGAATCTGTTTAACAACCAAAGCTAAATGTAAACTAACATCTGCAACATGTTGCCTATTCAACAAATTCACCACCACCTGGGAATCAGAATCACAAATGATCCTTCTCCACCCAAGATGACAGCTGCGCTACATAGCATATAAAATGGCAAGAGCCTCCATCAAATTGTTAGTATGGAGACCCTTATAAATAGAAAAGATAAATTGAATAGACCCAGAACTATCCTGTCCAACTCCACCAATACCAGCATGACGAAGCCCGAGAAGAACCATCAGTGTTGAGTTTCTATCTTCTGGTGATTATTATTCTGGTCTTGTAAGATATGACTCTTCCATTTGACAGATTTTAATAAGTAATAATAAATTGAATTTGGGTATATACAAACATATGCATTATACCAAAATATGTACCTAAATTATATTTATTCATTTAAAAAGTTAAGAATAAATAAAATAAACATAACAATTACAAAAGAAATGCATGTCTCTAAAGATTTTATTTCTAACTCAAATTTTGTAATATTAATTTTTTTTAAAAAAAATATTACTCATTAAAAGTAGTTAAAAAGTAGAACATGTATAGAAACATGTTACTAACAAAAATTAAGAATAGATAAAATTATAAATTAAAAAAAAATTACAATTTTAAATTGGAAAAAACATAACATTAAATAGTAAATTATATATATATATATATATATATATATATATATGCCTATAAAGATTTTATTTCTAGCTTAAATTTTGCAATATTAATTTTTTTTTAAAAATATTACTCATTAAAAGTAGTTAAAAAATAAAACATGTATAGAAACATGTTACTAACAAAAATTAAGAATAGATAAAATTATAAATTAAAAAGCAATTATAATTTTAAATTGGAAAAAACATAATATGAAATAGTAAATTTTATATATATATATATATATATATATATATATATATATATATATATATATATAATTTTTATTAATTAATTATAGATGTTGAGGCGTTTACATAAAAACAATTAATTAATTACAAAATTATTAAAACCCTCCATTAATTCTAAATAAATATTAATCTAAAGTTGTTCTCCTCAAATGAATCAAGAAATTTACATTCTTAATGAACATGACAATAGATATAAAAAGGTTCTTGCCAAAAAAAAATTCCCGTACTAAATTAATTAATACACCCTTTTATCTCAATCTCCACAAGAGCATTGTACGAAAGAGCATTAGTAGACTAAAATAATACGACGTTGCGAAATGAATGAATTTACATTTCTCTTTATAAGAGTTACGTTTATTAATCTCTTCATATTTTAAAAGAAAATGTTTAAACACTAATAAATGCAACTTTCACCTCTTAATTTAGATAATAAAAATGTTCTGCTTTAAAAAAAAAAATTGGCATACAATTTACAAAAGAAAAAGTGATTTGATAGATGAATATGATGAGATCACGTTTGACCCTTTTTTTTTTTAAATCGTAAACAAATCCAAATGCTACGAAGAACCATTTTTTAAAAATCAGTACTTCGTATAGCACTATGATTATTTAAAGGCGAGGCCCATCAATTAGTAAAAAGAAATTTAGGCCATAAGTACAATGATATTTACAGGCAGTTGTCAATATCACAGATTGAAAGGACAGGTCACAGAAGCATAGGAATATTAATGGAGTTTCCACATTAGTCAGCATAATTTTAGAAAAAAATGGAGGGAATAAGTAAAAGCAAAAACGTGAATTGGGTGTTCATAGACTAGATCTCATAAAGTATCTAAACGTCCAACACTATCTGTAGGGAGAGAATAAGGCATTTTCTTTTGTTCTTTTTCTTTTCCTTTTCCTTTTTCTTTTTGTGTTTTGGCTGCCACTTTGATATATCAGCGAATCTCCAAGTTATTAGCAGGAGAGGGAGAGAAATTTATTATAAATAGCAAAACTCAGAGACAAAATGGTAAGGACAACGGGCTTGAGAAAATGACAAGAATGGATCGCAATATCTTCATTGCTGCCAGAAAGGGCGATCTCAAAGCCCTTCAGCAGGCGAGCCGGTACCATGTGACCCACGGGGTTACTTTTGAAGGAAATAATGCCCTGCACATTGCTGCAAGAGAAGGGCATCTGGAGGTTGTTAAATGGATAGTTGGTGTCAAGTGCTGCTTGGCTGGAGCTCGGAATTTTGATAAGAACACACCACTGCATGAAGCTGCTAAGAAGGGCAATGCAGAGGTAGTGAGATTTCTGCTTAAATATAAAAAGTGTGCTGTGTACAGGCGCAATCAGTTTGGAGAGACGGCACTGATAATAGCGTCAGAGCACGGTCACATGGATACAGTGAAGCTCTTGTTAGAAGCCACGCCATTGTTTCTGGTTTTCTGGCCAAGGAATGACCGTCAGACGTGCCTTAACGTTGCAGCTTATGAAGGACATTTAGGTAAGTTGTCCCACTTAAACAACTAATATATGGTTATTCTTAACTAGTATATTTATATTTAAAAAATATATATCTACAATATGTTGACAGATATCTTCTTAAGGTTTTGGTGCTTTTTACATTTTTTATGGATTTTGTAATTTTTTGCAATTTTTTCTGTAATAGTTTTTGTAATTTTCTCTGTTTCCAGTTTCTTTTTTGGTTTTTATTTTTTATTTTTTATTTTTTAACGCAAAAAATGAGTGCTCTCATCTCCACACGGCTGTGATTGTAAATGCCTTGCAGTATAAATATCATCGACTTCAACAGTGAAAAGTCAATTTTCGCCAATAAAAATAGGACATATATTTACCATTTTTTATTGTGAACTATTGATTGTTTGACCATTGAAATGGATGGTATTTAAGTAACTTGCCAATATATTGACTATAGACTATTTGTTTAAGCATGTTCTAACTTTTATTTTTCCTTGATATAATCTCCCTTGTTTCTCTATTCAACATTTAAATAACTTTGTTTTTTAAAACTTTTTTTGAAGTTTTAAAAATTATATAGTTTTAGATTTATTTTTATTTTTAATTGTAATGGATGTTATGTATCTACATAACATTTCTATACTTAAAAAGTAGAGATGGGTGTAAAATATAAGAATTTTGGATGGTTTTCATGAAAAGGTTTGAGCTTACTTTTCTTTAGTATTATCAAATTTTTATACTTTTATTATATTTTATTTTTAAAGATTTTTTGTAATTTTTAAAAAATTTATTTATTTAATTTTGAAAATGAATTTATTTAGTTAAAGGAGTTATATGTATGTTGAGTTAATAATTAATGTGTGTTTGTGTAGGTGTGGTGAAGTTGATACTAAATGAAAAGACTAGTTGTTTCAATCTAATACGTTTTATGCTACTTATTGAGGATGACTATGGTGTTACTCCATTACATGCTGCAGTTCATGGAGGACATGTAAATATTGTATGTGAGATTTTACACACTTCAATGAATTTGGGTTGTATAAATTGTTGCCATGAAAAGTTAATGACAAAGGTTGATAATCAAGGAAGATGCCCAATTCACATAGCAATAATGAAAGGATTCATCAACATTGTTGATGAATTCATATCATTAATGCCAGATTGTGTTGAAATTAGAAGCACTTGCCTTAAAACTGGTGTGCACTTTGCGGTGGAATATAATCAACTGGACATAGTGAAAAGGCTTGTTTTTGAGATCGAGGATGAAAGAAAAGAAAAATTATTGAGCCATGACTATGACATTCATGGCAACACAGCTTTGCATTTGGCAGCCATGAATGGAGTAGACCCTGAGGTTAGCTTTATCCATGCTCTATTCCCTTCATTCTTTAATATATTTCAATGCTAATTTTGTTTAAATCTCATTTTCTAATTTTTTGGAAAGGTTAGTCAGTAGATGTTAGAGTATTATAATGGAAATTAAGGACCTAAATTTGATGGTTGTATGACTTTATTTAGACCTTTTTATTGTAAGATACAATTAAAATCTTAGGAATATTGCATTACATGGAAGGAGAGATTTTAGATAGATTGTCACAATTCTTATATATATAATATTTTTTTTAACAAAATATAGCACTCCTTATATTTGAAGGGCAAACTTCAAATAGATAATTGTCACAGAAAAATTTCTTGATAGGCAAGGTTGATCCTGAAATTTAGGCCATAAGTATAATGAAATCTTATATTTTTACATTAAAAAATGGTATATAAACTCACAAAGTTGCACTTGCAGAGCGCTACTCTTAAACATCACTTAGTTCAATGGTTAAAGGTATTCTTGCAAAAACTATTTACGATTTTTTAGTACTGATGAGTAGAAATGTGCTATTGACTAATTAACCATTGAAATAGGCGATGTTTAAGTGATGTGCGCATGAAGAACCCACTAGGTAAAATATTTTCATTCAATAAATACATACTTCAGTGTTTTAATTGTACTATTTGTTTTGTTTTAATATTTCCTTAAGATATCTCACTCAATCATTATTTAGATGATTGCATATATTTTAATTAACTTCAATTCCCTATAAATTCATAGTATAAACTCATTAACATTACTTGACTTTTGAAAGAATGTATACATACGAAAGTAAAAGTGGGATAATTATTGACTACTTGTGTGTGAATGAAATGTAAAATTATCATTAATTTTATAATCATTAAACTATCAAATAGTTTAAATAGAATAAATTTTTAATATATTAATGATGAAAATAACTTTTAACTATATTAGAAACTTTTGTAATCTAATATAATATTTTTTCAGCTCTAGTGAATATAAATTTTTACTTTCACTAGTGATCTTTCCACTTACATAGTACTTGTAAAATATTATGGGTAAATTGTCTCCATTTTTAAATAAATTTATTTGATGTTTGTTTTTCCATATGTATGAGCATAAAACTTTCTATACAAAAAAATATTTTATATAAATCATATTTATTAAGGTGATTATCGTTTATTCTTTGTGCAGCTTGTGGAGTATATAGTGTCAATTCCAAATGCAAATTTGAATGCTAGAAATAATAAAGGGCAAAGTCCACTGGATATGGTAGAACAAGGAGCATCCCAAAACAAGCTAGATTGCAGTGATATGATAAGCATTCTAAAAGATGTTGGTGCTACTCGAAGATTAATTTGTCAATCTAGATTTGAACTATCACCATGGCAACATTCACAAGAGATCATTAATCAAGGAAATGATAATGAGGGGAACAAAATATTTGATGTGGACACATTGGTGGCGTCACTCATTGCCACAATGACATTTGCAGCTATATTTCAAGTACCTGGTGGTACCTTTGACCATGATGACTTTGAAGATCATGAAGGTCCTGAAGGTCTTGCTAGGATGTCATTAAAAAGAATTTTTGAAGTGTTTTTATTCTCTAACTATGTTGCCTTCTTTGCATCCATGACTGTGGTGATCGCTTGGGTTTTTCGAGAACGATTGCAAACAAAGATTAATGCAGATCGATCACCACTAGCCAAATTATCTATGCTAAGCTTAGGAACCTCCATAGTCTCTACATGCCTTGCCTTTTTAAGTGCAACCATCCTTGTCACAGTACCTAGATATCCGAAAGATCTAAAGCATGCCAAGGCATATAATTTAATCTTTGTTGGTGAGATCATGACAGCATATGCAGCACCATCACTTGCAATTCTGTTCATGTCATTAGCATGGCTAATTGAATATAACTTCAATGCATCTAATGAGCAACAAGCTCAACTTAAATGGAAACTCAAACGAGTTCTTATTTCTACACTTCCAGTCATAGCTATTATTCTCACTATCACTTGTGTAAATATATTGTAAAATACCTTTAAAATAATAATAAAATGTTGATTGTATGAAGGTATGCCTTCAAAAATAAATATACTAGATAGTAGCACTTTTATGAAAGATAAATATGTTTACATATTTTTTTTTTAATTTTCAATTCACCTCAAAAGCATTACGTTTGAGATTTATTATCATCGCTTGCCCTTTACCTGTTATCTTAAAGTGATGTATTAACTTTTCAAGGGAGAAATAATCTTTTGTATTGATAGACATTGAAAATAATAAAAGAAATATTGTACATATCAATTTATGTAATGATAGAATACCTATTATATAATAGTTTCACAAGATTTCTAGTCAAATATATAGTATTGTTTTCCACAATTTTGTTAAATGACCATTAAACACCTAAATAAGAATAAGAATTAAGATTCATAGTGATGGAAATGTTTTTAATCAATATTATTAAAAATAAAAATAACATCCATTTAAAAAGTTTATATATCACTATTATATAACATGTCTTAATTAAAAAAGTTTATATATCACTATTATGATCTGTTTCAAGAGGAAGGTAATAATGTTCAAGATGGTAGGGAGGAAGATAATATTGAGGAATTCAATTGTGCTGATGATCTATCTCAGCTGAAGGAGTGGGTGAAGTTCCTAGAAAAAAGAGTCTTGTCTCTTGGTAATTTCATTACTAGCATGTTATGCAGGACTGCTATGGCCAATCTCTCCCGGCTGAGGGAACATGAAGTTCTTATTCATGGTGTTGATAATGACAGGGTTAAAGAATTTGACAAAATGCTGGAGTTTCTTTCTAAGGGAGAGGAGGACATCCCTTCCTAGTTTTTCTATGCTTTCTGTTAGCTGGCTTTTTGCTGTTAGTATCCTTTTACTATATTTTGGCTATATGTAGGCTATCAGTTGTGGTTCTGGCTCATTTTGTTTTCTGAGCCTTTTTTGCCCTTTTTGGGTTCTATTTTTGTAAGGGATCGACCCCTAGTTTGCCGCTTTGTAATATCAAAAACATGTCTTATTTAAATAAATCATATTTTTAATATCCTTGCATTATCTTTCTAAGATTTTAGTTGTTATTTATAAATAGTTTTACCTTTTCTAAGATGTTTAATTTAACATTATAAGTTATCAATAGTAAAATGATACATTTAAAATATTATTATAAATTCTTAAATCAATAGGTAAGAAACTTATTTTACAATTTTTAGTTTTTATAAGAATTTTTAATTTTGAAATTAACAATATTCATGCCAATTCTCATTTAGTTTTGAGTTCGTTTTAATGAAACATTTAAATATAATTATATATTGATAAGTGACACTCTTGTGTAATTTTGATTCACACTTTGATGATTATTCATTCCTATTTCTTATTATTTACAAACATTCTCATATTCATCATTTATTAGTCATTTATTGCACCCATATTTGCACCCATCTCCATAAATTCATTCCCTACCTCAATTTTATCATTTTCTCCTATCTAGAACTCACTTATGTGCCACTCAAGGTTAAATTAGGTTCAATCTTGAGTCACATGAGATTGAACTTCAAATTCAAATTCAAATTTTAAAACTCTTTCTTCTTCTCACTAGCCATTGTGAGCTGACTTGACATATGTTTGTGCAACTTATTTCAATGTTTTAGTATTTAAAGAGATTGAATATGTGATTAATACACATCTAGATACATGAGGACAGAAAGGAATATCTAGAGTACACTTCAATCTGTAAAGGGACAAAGAATCATATTCCACATCAAAATCATATAGGTCATCTGCACTTCTATGCATGTTGTCTATGATCATTCACTTGAAACCATAAAGCTAATCTATCAAGGGGGTTTTCCTAGGAAAACGTGACCCTAGAGATTAGACAATCTACACAAAGTTGTTTGTAAACACCACCTTGATAGATTTAGATATAGGGAAAGTGAGAAAGTATATCTCTCACATTTTATTAGTTCATTCTCACACAAATTCATTTTTGTACAGTAGATGAAGGCCACGACACTCAAGATCAAACCCTACTCAAAGTCCAAGACATCTTCCAAACTTAGAGCATCAATTTCTATACTCATGGAAAATAATTTCATCTTGACATTAGGATCACATTTCTCAATTGTTATTATCAAGGCTAAGTGCATCTATCCTTTTATTGAATTTTTGAATATTTATTCTCATTTATTGACCTAACCATGAAATTAATCTAGGTTAATTTTATGCTTGATTGTTTGCATTTACTTATTAGTCTATATTATTTATGTAGAGAATATTTATTTCTTTGAACCATCTAAATAGTCAACCCATTTTATCTTACACCATCCTAGGGTTTTCCCTTAAGGTTTACCCTTCTTTACAAATAGGTTTTTAGATCTATATTTTTAGTTTTTTGGTAAAAATATATTCATATCTTATTAGGGTTATATTCCTCTTTGTTGATGCTCCATACCTATATCACTTCTTTTAGGATTTGAGCTTTGCCATATGACCTTGATTTTTCTCATCGTATGTATCCTTGGGTTCACCTTTATGGTTTGATTTTCTAATATGGTTTCTTTCTATTTTTTATAATTTTCAAATATGAAAGTGATTCACATTACCTTATCTTTTCATGTCTCATAGCCATATATTGATTTGTTTATGTCACTTGAGCTACTCAAGATCCTAATCTTCTTTTGAGAAGAAATCATTGCCATAATCCTACTATGGCTACCCAATCACATGAAAATGAAGTCCTTTTTATGCTCATGTTGATAACACTTTTGATGGTCTTGCTAACCAATAAGATAATAATGACAATGATCATGTAGCTATGCAAGATCTTACATTTTCTAGATAATTGCTTGAGGATGCACTCATTAATACTTAATCATGTCAACAATTGGCCATACTCTTGCTTCAAACATTAGAGAATACTCCATATGGTATGGACATTTTTCATGGCCTAGGATAAGAATTGAATGTCTAATATAATAGTGTATCCTCCCAACCCTCCTATTCTTCTAATCCTAACCTCAGAACTACCACTTCCATGGCTATTAATAGTCATGTTATTTTCCCTAGGGTTACTCCATCCTCTTGTATCCCTATCTCTATAATCCTTGCTTCCTCCATGACCATACTTCCTCCACATTTCTTGTTGATTTTATTCTTTGTGATATCCTACTTGGTTATACTCCTACCATACTCATCTTGCATATGAAATAAATTGGGTGAGTGCAAGATCATGATGGACTAAACATTGGCAATGGGGGTAAAATTATGTGAAATCATTAGCCAAAGTCATGAAACTCTTTTATGCTTAGATTTTTAACTTGTTTTGGTTTGGTAAGTGAAATCAAAAAGGATATATCCATTTCTTCAAAAACGGTATCTTCTTTCAAACAATGAATATTCATTTTTCAAAATGGATATCCATTTCATATTTGAATTCTCCCCCAAGCCCCACCCTCCTAAAAATGTTCTTACTTGTCTTTTCCATGCAAATCATAGGCCGAGAGGTCTTCATAGACTTATCTTATCTTTGCTCTTGATAATAGATATTTTTATTCAAATTTGATAAAATAAAAATATTATATCTAAGAATCTCTAGGATTATAGAAATATATTGTATATCTCATTATAAATTATATACATAATTATTAATTTTCTGCATACACTATGTCTAGATTCCTAATAGATACACATATTGAAAAATTCCCATAACTTCAAAACCATTCATCCTATTTCAAGTATGAAAAATGCGTCACACTCTAGGCTTCATTAAATACAAAATTTTAGAATTTTGCTTGGTAGATTAGGAACTAGAAATAGAATAATAGTCACTAGAAAATCTTTGTAGTTGTAAATAGAATTATGTTGGGAATTAAGGTGTCTCAACCTTTGCAAATTCCTAATGTTGTATTTATTTATCCCATGTTGAGTTGGCATAGTCGGCACCTTGTGTACATGTAGCGGGATAAATTTTGGTGACTTTGGTAGTCGTGGTTTCCCCCTTGAATAATTAACGGGGGCTTGGGGGCAATGCCCCCAAGACAGGGTCAAGGGCCAAAGCCCCTTGCGAGGTTCCAAGGGCAGCAAGCGAAAGGTATCTTTGGGCAGTCAAGGGAGGTTATAACATGTTGTAAGAGGAATATAATATTTTTAGTCAATGTATGACAGATTTTGTTACAACTGTAAGCGCTATCAGTTATGACGGATTCTATGATAGCTATAAGGTGCATAAGAACATCTGTGATAGCCTGTCTTGGGACAAGGCACCCACATTAGGATGGGATGTTGGACAAGTGTCCTTAGGCATGGGTTTTGGTGTATGAGTTTTAGATGGATGCCAATTTCTAGAAGGTTCCATATTTGCCTTGTAAACTCTATATAAACAGGTGCTTGGATGGGAGATATATAGTTTTTGTACAAGTATTGTTATACTACCAGAATATCTCCAGATTTGACATTTGAAGACTCCTGAAAGAGCATTGGCTCTGAAACTATATTTTAATCTATTATTGTTTACTGTAATACATTTGAGCTGTGTTTTGGAGTGTGGGGTTTTTCACCCGTAAGGGTTTTCCCCACGTATATTTTGTCTCTCTCTCTTCTATCTACTTTCTGTGTGTATGTGTATTGCTGCACTATCTCTATTATTGTGTTAATAATGTTGTAACAGGGAAGGTTAATTTGAATTTGCACTCTACTTCCCCCATTAGATTAGCGTAGGAAGTGTGTTCTACGTACCTTGCTTCCTTTCAATTCGTATCAAAGCTTGATCACCTTTGGTCCTAGTTATTGGGTAGGGGTTTTTTGAGTTGATCTTAGTTTGAGTGGGACTCCTGTGTAGAGTATTTTGTAATCTTGTTGCAGGAAAGAGATGACATGCACATCCAGAAGAATTGAGGTGGAGAAGTTTAATGGCACTAATTTCAAGTTGTGGAAACTCAATATGGAAGACCTACTTGTTGATCGTGACCTATGCGAAATTTGTTTTTAGTGTAAAACCAACCACAATGTCACAAGTAGATTGGGATCTCAAAGATCAGAAAGCTAAGGGTCTCATAAGACTCAGTCTAGCTAATTCTATCTTGTTAAATGTCCATGAGGATAAGAGCACAAAGGACCTTTGGAAGAAGTTGGGTAATGTTTATCAGGCTAAATCCCTGGTGAACAAACTTTTTCTGAGAAAGAAGTTATTTTCTCTAAGGATGGAGGATGGAGGATCAGTTGCTGATCACCTGAATGCTTTTAACATGCTAGTTGCACAATTGACATCCGTTGGTGTGAAGATGGAGGAGGAGGATCATTGTATGACCTTGCTTTGTTCTTTACCGGACTCGTCGGATCATCTTGTCATGGCTATTGGGAGCACCACATCCACATTCAAAATGGATGAAGTGGTATCTTTGCTGTTATCTGAAGAGATGCGGAGAAAGTCTTTTGAGGTAGCCAAAGAGGCCCTTGCGGTTCGTGGAAGACCCAAGGAGAAAGGGAAAAAGAAGGACAAGAAAGCTAAGAAGGGCATATCCAAATCCCATGGGAGATCAAATCTCCTGGAAAGTCCAAGGCTCTTTGTTGGAACTATGGCAAAACTAGGCATTTTTTAAAGGAATACAAAGAGGAGAGGAAAAAGAAGAAACTCTTGATTCAGATTCTGACAAGTCACAAGATGATGGTAATACCTTCATCGCAGCCCTGGCCACTCATACATCTGATGATGTGTGGTTGATTGATTTTGGTGCATCATTCCACATGACCTCGCATCGAGACTATTTTACAAAATATGAAGAGTTAGATGGTGGAAGAGTGTACCTAGGTGATGATTCTCATCTAAAGATTGTTGGTCGTGGAAGAGTCTAATTCTAATTTCCTAATGGACAAGTGAAGGGTATCACTAGGGTTATGCACATCCCAAGCCTAGCACAGAACCTACTTTCTATAAGTATGTTGAATGATGTAGGTGTCCAAGTTGTCTTTTTGAAGGATAGATGCAAGATGATAGAGGATCTATGGTGCTTGCTAAGGGTACTCAGAGAGGTACTCTGTTTTAGCTAGAGGCATGCACTTCACAGTGCAATAGTTCTTCTGACTCAAAAAAGAGCTACAGTCACTTCATCTCCACCATCTGAATGAACAGTGAAGAAATCTGTTGTAACTAGTTCTGATGGTAGTACACATGTTATGGAAGCGAAGCTTCCTTCTAAAAAGACTTTGTTATGGCATTTGAGATATGGACACATTGGTGAGAAGGGTCTACGTACCCTGAAAAATAAAAACCTTGTTGAGGGAATAATGATTGTAATCTCGAGTTTGACTTTTGTGAACATTGCATTTATGGAAAGCAAAACCATGTTTATTTTTACTCTAGTTCTCACAAGTCTTCTAGTGTATTGGATCTTATTTATGCTGATGTATTTGGTCATGTTAAAGATCCTTCGATTTCAAAATCTATATATTTTCTATCTTTCATAGATGATTATAGTAGAAGGACATGTGTTTATTTCTCAGAAGCAAGACTAAAGTCTTTAGTCAGTTTAAAGAGTTTAAAGCTTTTGTTGAGAATCAGACTAGTAAAAAGATTAAGTGTTTGAGAATTGATAATGGTGGTGAGTTTTGTTCAGTAGAGTTTGAGAAGTTTTGTAAAGAGCAAGGGATTAAAAAACATAAGATAACTCCTTATACCTCGCAACAAAATGGAGTTGTAGAGAGGATGGACAGGACCCTGATGGAGAAGGCTAGGAGTATTCTTAGTGGAGCAAGCCTCGAACAAAAGTTTTGGGCTAAAATTGTAGCCATTGCTTGCTATCTAGTAAATAGATCTCCTACATCAGCTCTTGTTGGTAAAACACCTATGGAGGTGTGGTCTGGTAAGAAGCCTTCAGTTAGACATCTTCATTTTTTTGGTTGTGAGGCATATGCACATGTGCCTAGGGAGAAATGGTCTAAATTGGAGAACAAGGCTGTTAAGTGTATCTTCATTGGCTATGGTGTCGGTGTGAAAGGATACAAACTTTGGGATCCTATGGGTGAAAAGGTGTTGTATAGAAGAAATGTTATCTTCAGAGAGCTAACACCATCTTTCGTTGTTCTACATCTAGAACACATAGAAAAGAAAGAGGATGTGGTTCAGTTTCCTTCTACCCCTAAGAAGACTAAATAAACAAACCCTGTGAGACCTGATGATGAGGAGAGCTCTAGTAGCTCTGAAAGCTTAGAAGAAGAAGCAGAACCTCAAACTCAGCCATTAAGGAGGTCTACATGAACAAGAAAGCAACCTGATAGGTTTGGTTATTTGTTGCTTGATTCTAGTTGTGCTTTTGCTTTACTTGCTAACACTGATGAACCTAGAACTGTGCTAGAAGCTATGGGTATGAAAGATGCAGGTTCCTAGAAAGAGGCCATGGAAGATGAAATGGCTTCTTTGGAAAAGAATAAAACATGGAACTTGGTGCCTTTGCCAAAAGGAAAAAAACCTGTTGGATGCAAATGGGTGTTCAAAAAGAAATTTGATGCAGATGGTAGTGTTGAAAAGTACAAGGCCAGACTGGTTGCGAAGGGGTACTCACAAGTGGAGGGAATTGATTATGGTGAAATTTTCTCTCCTATTGCAAAGCTGGCATCCATTCAATTCCTATTATCTCTTGCAGTAGCTTATGACTTAGAGGTGGAGAAGATGGATGCGAAGACATCATTCCTTCATGGTGATTTGGTGGAAGAAATCTACATGTCATAGCCAAAGCATTACATTGTTAAAGGTAAAGAAAATTTGGTTTGCAAGTTAAAAAAATATTTGTATGGTTTGAAGTAGTCTCCTAGGATGTGGTACTTAAAGTTTGATGCCTTTGTGTTGTCAATTGGATTTGTGAGATTGAAATCAAATCACTGTGTATATTATACGTTTGATGGTGATCATATTCTCATTGTTGCATTATATGTTGATGATGTGTTGCTCATTGGGAAGGGTAAGAATATGATTTCTAATTTTAAGTCTCAGTTGGTAGCATAGTTTCAAATGAAACATTTAGGGGTAGCCAGGTGCATTTTAGGAATGGAAATCAGAAGAGACAGAACTAACAAAAAACTTTGGTAAAGCCAGAGTAAGTATGTGAAGACTAGTTGGATAGGTTCAGCATGGTAGATTGTAGACCATTATGTGTTCCTGTTTCTTTGGGGAGAAAGTTATATGTTAATGATTGTCCAAAATCTCCTAGTGAGGTGGAGGACATGAGCAGAGTACCTTATGCTAGTGCTGTTGGCAATTTGATGTATGCTATGGTCTACACAAGACCAGACATTGCCCAAGCAGTGGGAGTCCTTAGTCGATTCATGGTTAATCCTAGATGAGTACATTGGGATGCAATTAAGTGAGTGTTTAGATATTTGAGGGGTACTTTCGAGTATTCCATAAGCTATCATGGTATTCTTATAGGACCTCTCCATTCTATTAGTATTCAAGGATTCGTGGATTCAAATTGGGTAGGTGATATTGACAACAGGAGATCCACCAGTGCCTATGTGTTCACTATGTTTGGTGGTGCTATTAGTTGGATGAGTAAGCGACAACCTATGGTTGCTTTGTCCATGATAGATGCTGAGTATATGGTAGAAAATCATGCTTGCAAGGAAGCCATTTGGCTTAAGAGATTGTGTTCAGATATTGGTGTTGATGTAGGACAGATTACGATCTATTGTGATAGTCAGAGTGTGATTTGCCTAGCAAAGAATCCAACTTTCCATGCCAGAACAAAGCATATTGATGTATAGTTTCACTTCATGTCAAACATGGTAGATGATGGGAAGGTGAGTGTGGAGAAGGTAGACACTTTGAAGAATGTTGTGGATGCATTAACGAAACCAATGGGCACAGAGAAGTTCAGATGGTGTTTGGAGTCTATGGGCCTCTTGGCCCCTAGTAGTTAAATATTGTCATTGCTTTTAGCCCTTACAAGTTGTTCGACAAGTGGGAGAATGTTTGGAATTATGGTGTCTCAACCTTTGCAAAATCCTAATGTTGTATTTATTTATCCCATGTTGATTTGGCATAGTTGGCACTTACCTTGTGTACATGCAGCAGGGTAAATTTTGGTGACTTTGGCAGCCACGGTTTCCCCCTTGAATAATTAATTGGGGTTTGGGGGTAGTGATATAGAGCACTGCAACAACCTAACACAGCAAGAGATACTTCAAACCTTCAAGACAACAACTCCCAAATTCACTATTTTCTTGACAGAAATTAGGCTTCTAACAAAGCAGGGTCCTTATTCCCAACTACACATGTTCATGGACCAAAGCTAAGGGACTTTAGGATACATCTCACCAAGACTCCTAACTCCAACCAAGACTCCCTCAAAGTTTCTATACAACCCACTGAGCAAGGTCTGCAAGACAGCAGTCACAACTATGCTTTCTTGAGATAGTCATAACATGACTTGACAGTCACAATATCCTTCATAAGGTGGTCTCTTTTAAGGCAAACTCTTGCCTGACTTATAACATACCAAATCAATAACTCACTAAGCATCTAATGCCTTTCTTGGCAAACCAATAACATGACTAACAAATCCATTACCTTCCTTGGGGTGGCTGTCTCCTTGGAGGATTGTCAGAGACAGTGAAAGGTAGAGTGGACAATTGTCTTAGGGAAATCTCTCCCTACTCCTTGTATTGGATCCCTGATCAAATCTAGGGCATCATACATCATTAGCAAAGACTGCATTTTCACAAACTTTCCATTCCACAGTCGGTGGACTTCTCCCAAGTGCTGCTGTCCTCTACTCCAACATCTAATACATGACTTATATGATGGGCCATTTACATGGCAAACCCCACTCTATACTATTTCCTGCCCCTGCAACCTTCACAAACTTCTAACCTAACCATTCTACATTCCATTCCACTGATCACAAATAGGAAAGATTAGTGGAATGGAGAAATATCCATTGGACTGTCAAAAAGAAACCCTAACCTAGGTTTTTGGACAGTCAAGAGAAGACTAGTGATTTCTTCCTCCTACCTTACTGTCAAATCCTCAAAATAGACTCAAAGCAAAGGCACTTCACTCCTCTAGTTGGCCAATATGAATATCAGTCACATCCAGGCCATACAGGTAAGGTATGCTTAGGAAAATAGCGAATTACAAATGGAGACAACAATTTCTGTTGGACAGTTTGTGAGAAACAAAAGATATCTTTCATCTAGTTTATCACCGAGATCTCAAACCTTGCTCAAATCCAAGCTAACACTTCATACTTTCCATCCAATATGCTAATCGGTTAAAACAAATCCATACATGAGTGTAGTACTATAGGAAAAGGCAGAGAAACACAGAAAAAAATAGTAAAAAGGTAGAAAAACAATAGTCTTTTTATATTTTCTTGAATTCCTTTGAGTGAATCTTACAATACAACCTTCCTTGGCTAAGAAAACCTCAACAATGCATGAAAATATTTGGGATCTTAGAAAACTGCCCAAACCATCGATCTCTTTCTTGCTTTTTAACTGCTGTTCAAAAGATTGAAATAGAAACTGTCTTTTCACTGATTATAGTAACTGTTTCATGTTAAGAAAATGCTTTCTAACCTTTTGGAGAACCTAAGACAAGGTGTTGACCCATCTTCAAACCTAAGACATGCCTTTAAAAGGCTTACAAGCACTAAAAACTTTAAATGACTATTCTATATAAACATTAAAACTTAAATGACTTCTAAAACTGCCTTTTTGACACAAGACTGTCCTCTTGAGGACTACAACAAGAAAACTAGATTCATTTAGACATTTGGACTAAGTCCTATTACAAACATGGCAATAAGCCTTATGAAAACATTTAATGGTCTCATAGACCTTATAGAACCAAAACAAAACAACTTGCAAATTAAACAAAATGTAGACATCTTGGTGCTCCTACACCATACTCCCCGGCATGATGAAAACTCTTGTCCCAAGAGTTAGGGGATCTGCTCCATCCAATCTTCCATCTTGTTGGTATGTTCCTTTGACTAGGAAACATGAACTCTCCAAGATTTATCTTCCTTCTTCCCTAACCTACATGGCTCCTGTAAATAGTGTTAGAACCATAAAACTTGTTTTGGTGTCCTTGTCTAGTACCTTGCTGCTGCAATGCTTCAACTCTTCTCAACTAGAGGTTCTGATACATTCCTCCATGGACTATCCGTTGTTTGACTTCCTTCTTCTACCTCTTGATAGGGCACTCAAGGTCTCCAATCTTGACATAACTCGAGTCCCAAGCCTACTGCTTTCTAGGACTGTCATCCACCTTCTTTTGTGGCAACTGTTCCTGCTGCTTGCAATCATCCTTAACCTCCACCTTCAGTTGTAGTTTCTCTCCAAAACAAATAGTGACATGTTCCTTCTTCCCTTCACAAGGTAAAGGAATTAGTTTGAACTTCTTACCATCTTTGTGTACTACATAGGTATTAGTATACCCATCATGAATTGTCCTCCTCAAATACTGCCATGGTCTACCCAAGATTACATGCCCACATGTCATAGGAATAACATCACACAAAACATAGTCCTGATATGGATCAATTGTGAAATCAACATATGCCTTCTTAGTAACCATTACCTGCTGCTCTTGACTCACCCAAGTGACATGGTAAGGACTAGGATGATCAAAAGTTTTCAATCCCAACTTATTCACCATTTCCCAAGAAAATAAGTTATCATGAGAACCTGAATCTACAATCAACTTGCATATCTTTCCATGGCTCAAACAATTAGTTCTGAAAATAGATACTTGTGGTGGTTGCTATATCTTGCCTCTTTCCACCATGAGCATTTCTCCATCCACCATTGGAGAGGCTGACGACATCTCTGGTTCTTCTAGCTTCTCCTCCTCTTGTTGCAAGTGAACTCTTCTATCCTTGGTCTTGTCAACACCATCCTTCTTAGGACAGTTGAAAGATGCGTGTCCCACCTCATTGCAGTGATAACATCTGCCTGTGAACACTCCTCTTCCTGATCCAAATCTACCTCCACCTCTATATCCACCTCTCTGTTCTGTAGAAATCTCCTTACCCTTCTCATTGCTGTTCTGAATTTTAGTAGTAGGTCTGCCCCTACCTCTATTTCCTCTTCCATAACCTCCTTGCCTTTCTTGCTTCCTCTTCACTCTCTCTTCAGCCCTGATGGCTAACTGAAAACACTCTCCAAGTGATTTTGGTACTGACAAACCAATCTCATCCTGCAAGTTATACCTAAGCCCATTAAGGTACCTTGCCACTTTCTCTTCTTCATCTTCCAATCCCCCTCTAATACTAAGCTTATGAAATTGCTTAGTATAGGACATAACATCCATGTCCTTCTATTTCATATTATGTCTCATCCTCTTTGTCTGAATGGATTAATCAGATGGAAGGAATTGATCCTTCATCATATCGTTCATCCTACCCCAAGAAGTGATTTTTGATGCACCTCTAGGCACTCTTTCTATTTGCACACTACTCCACCAGGTAAGTGTTGTACCTCTCAGTTTTTTTTTTGCAAACTTGATCTTCTTCTCATCACTCATCTCCTCATACTCAAAAAAAATTTCAAGGGCATCTATCCACCCTAATACCTCTTTACTATCCATCTTCCCCTGATAGATAGGTAACTCTATGTTTGCCTTTGTTCCACTTCCTTGGACTGCCTTTAGCAATCTCACAAACTTCTTTTCTTCAGCATCCAACTCTTCCTTAGGAGGATTCTCATCAGCATCCTCATCTCCTTCTGAACCATCTTGTTCATCCCCTCTAGGTTTCTTCTCTAATGCTTCCAATCTTGCCAAGATTGTTGCATTCTCCCTTCTTACTTGCCTCAACTCTCTTTCCCTTGCAGCATCCTACTCTCTTCTTTCCTTCAATTCCTTTTCTCTAGCCTCTAAGGCTTCTCTCAACTCATTGTTCTCCCTAGCCATCTGGTTCTTTGGAGGCATCTTCACAACTCTCTCAACCCTTACTATTTCACAAGATCCACTACACCCTCAAGGATCTACTAGCTAGCTCTGATACCACAAATGATGCAGAGCACTTCAACAACCTAACAAAACAGGAGATACTTCAAGCCTTCAAGACAACAACTCCCAAATTCACTATTTTCTTGACAGAAATTAGGCTTCTAACAAAGTAGGGTCCTTATTCCCAACTACACATGTTCATAGACCAAAGTTGAGGGATTTCGAGATACATCTCACCAAGACTCCTAACTCCAACCAAGACTCCCTCTAACTTTCTATACAACCCACTGAGCAGGGTCTACAGGACAGCAGTCACAACTATGCTTTCTTGAGATAGTCATAACATGACTTGATAGTCACAATATCCTTCATAAGGTGGTCTCTTTTAAGGCAAACTCTTGCCTGACTTATAACATACCAAATCAATAACTCACTAAGCATCTAATGCCTTTCTTGGCAAACCAATAGCATGACTAACAAATCCATTACCTTCCTTGGGGTGGCTATCTCCTTGGAGGACTGCCAGAGATAGTGAAAGGCAGGGTGGACAGTTGTCTTAGGGAAATCTCTCCCTACTCCTTGTCTTGGATCCCTGATCAAATCTAGGGCATCATACATCATTAGCAAAGACTGCATTTTCATAAACTTTCCATTCCACAGTGAGTGGGCTTCTCCCAAGTGCTGTTGTCCTCTACTCCAACATCTAATACATGACTTATATGATGGGCCATTTACATGGCAAACCCCACTCTATACTATTTCTTGCCCCTGCAACCTTCACAACCTTCTAACCTAACCATTCTACATTCCATTCCACTGATCACAGATAGGAAAGATCAGTGGAATGGAGAAATATCCATTGGACTGTCAAAAAGAAACCCTAACCTAGGTTTTTGGACAATCAAGAGAAGACTAGTGATTTCTTCCTCCTACCTTACTGTCAAATCCTCAAAATAGACTCAAAGAAAAGACACTTCACTCCTCTAGTTGGCCAATATGAATATCAGTCACATCCAGGCCATACAGGTATGGTATGCTCAGGAAAATAGCGAATTACAAATGGAGACAACAATTTCTATTGGACAGTTTGTGAGAAACAAAAGATATCTTTCATCTAGTTTATCACCATGATCTCAAACCTTGTTCAAATCCAAGCTAACACTTCATACTTTCCATCCAATATGCTAATGGGTTAAAACAAATCCATACAGAAGTGCAGTACGGCAGGAAAATGCAGAGAAACACAGAAAAAAATAGTAAAAAGGGAGAAAAACAATAGTCTTTTTATATTTTCTTGAATTCCTCCAAGTGAATCTTACAATACAACCTCCCTTGGCTTAAAACAAGCCTCAACAATGCATGAAAACATTTGGGATCTCAGAAAACTACCCGAACCATCGATCTCTTTCTTGCTTTTTAACTGCTATTCAAAAGATTGAAATAGAAACTATCTTTTCACCTATTGTAGTAACTGTTTCATGTTAAGAAAATGCTTTCTAACCTTTTGGAAAACCTAAGACAAGGTGTTTACCCATCTTCAAACCTAAGACATGCCTTTAAAAGGCTTACAAGCACTAAAAACTTTAAATGACTATTCTATATAAACATTAAAACTTAAATGACTTCTAAAATTGCCTTTTTGACATAAGACCGTCCTCTTGAGGACTACAACAAGAAAACTAGATTCATTTAGACATTTGGGCTAAGTCCTATTACAAACATGGCAATAAGCCTTATGACAACATTTAATGGTCTCAAAGACCTTATAGAACCAAAACAAAACAACTTGCAAATTAAACAAAATCTAGACATTTAGTGCTCCTGCACCAGGTAGTGCCCCCAAGACGGGGTCAAGGGGCAGAGCCCCTTGCGGGGTTTTAGGGGCAGTGAGAGAAAGGCATCTTTGGGCAATCAAGGGAGGTTATGACACATGTTGGAAGAGGAATATGATATTTTTAGTCAGTGTATGATAGATTCTCTTACAGCTGTAAGTGTTGTCAGTTATGACAGATTCTATAACAGTTGTAAGGTGCATAAGAGAATTTGTCATAGCCTATCTTGAGACAAGGCAACCACATTGGGATGGGATGTTGGACAAGTGTCCTTAGGGGTGGGTTTTGGGGCATGAGTCCAAGATGGATGCCCATCTCAAGAAGGTTCCATATTTGCCTTGTAAACTCTATATAAACAGGTGCTTGGATGGAAGATATATAGTTTTTGTACAAGACTATTATGCTATTGGAATATCTCCAAATTTGACATTTGAAGACTCTTGAAAGAGCATTGGCTCTAAAACTGTATTGTAATCTATTATTTTTTACTGTAATACATTTGATCCATGTTTTGGATTGTGGAGTTTTTCACCCGTAAGGGTTTTCCCCACGTATATCTTGTTTCTCTCTCTTCTGTCTACTGTCTGTGTGTATGTGTATTGTTGCAATATCTCTGTTATTGTATTAATAATGCTGTAACTAGAAAGGTTAATTTAAATTTGCACTCTACTTCCCTCATTAGATTACCATAGGAAGTGTATTTCATGTACCTTGCTTCCTTTCAAAAGACACAAGAATAAATAGGACATATCCCTGCATTAGGAGAAGGCTACATAAGCATCCAACCTCACCACAAATAAGGAGGTAGACAGAGAGATAGAGGGATATATATCTCAGTTAAAGGAGGATATAGGGAGTATATATAATAGATGCTACCCAAGCATATGTGATGTGTATATCTATGTTTGTGGTAAAGAATGTACAATATATAAAGAATATATGGTATAAATATATCAGTAGACCCATCTTATGGTGTGTATGTTCATGTGTAATAATGTGTTAATATTTATGTTATGCATATGTTATCTACCACACCATTATGATTTCCTTCTTATTACATCACCTTGTGGTTAACTTCTCTGACACAAATAATCCAAACCATAGGCTTGGATTATATTTTCATTACTTTGGTTATATATTTTTCAGACCCTAGATTGTGATGTAGAAGAGATTGTAGAAATAAGGAATAATATATGTTAGCAAGGTGTAGAGCATAAAGAAGAGCCGATTGGAAGCTAACACACACTATGTGGAGGCCAGAGTCAATAGGAAACAAATCCCTATATATATAGGAGAATAGGAGTCTGATATATGATAGATTCTGATGTGAAGAATGGCATAGAAATCATGAATGAATAGAAGTTATGTATGTATAAAGGCACACCTAAGTAGGCTTAAGGGGGGTGTTAGTGTATATATATATTTCATATATTTGTATACACTTAGGCATAAGCCTACTTAGATGTGCCTTTATACAACCTTGACACATGTCTCATTGAGGTGTCAAGGTTGTTAAGAAGTTAGGAGAGGGGTCATCAAATTTCCCACTAAACTAATCACTCATGCTAGTTTGTAGGAGTCTTTTCCTCAACTATGAACTTACCTCTTCTCTCTTATATGTAAATGCTTATTTGCCTAATCAATCTACTTGATTTGATACTAGCATTCTATTAGTTAATTCTTGTTTCTTCTATGGTATCAAAGAAAACCTAAACTAGTTTGCTGGTTCAATTTTGGTCAAAATCAATCTTGGAGGCGAAGGTTGGAGAATGAGGAGTGTAGTTGTCTAGTGGGGAAAAGTAGTAGATAGCAATTACAAGTGTCATGCTAAAGGATCCTCACATTCTTCTACTTGATGAGGGTACCTCTAGTAGTCATTAAGGTTTGACACACTTGTTTGGGCTTTCCATACTCTATAAGAATCTCTCTCAGTCTAGTCGCTATTCAATCACCATTCCCATGTTTTGTTTTTTGTGTTTCTCCTACCCCATCTAGTGTGAGGCTCTCAGAGGCAAATCTAGATGTAGGTCGATGTACTTGATGTCTGAATGAAGGCATTTCATGTTATTTCCACCGTGTTTGGCAGTGACCTGACATAGAAGAGGTCACGATTGACATCTAAAAGCTAGCATTTGATACCTGTGTCATGTTTACTACGTTTGAATCGCCTACAAGGCAGCATTACAAGACATTATTTTGAAGACATTGTAGATTATTACCTCTGATCTATTCAAGTAAACCATGGCTCCTTTTTTGGAAGGTGAATCTATTTTGGGCACTCAATTTTTGATGTAAGGGTCTTATGTGTAAAAGGTGTCTCTTTTCTGGTTTTGGTGGTGCCTCCATCACAAGCCGTGATTTTTTAAACCCATGTTTGCCTTCTCTTAGCAACTCTATTCTGCCCTATATTTCTTCCTTTTTTGCTTTAAAATTTGGGCTTGCACTCTTAAACATTATGCCCTATTTTTTTATTTGAAAGCATTTAAGTTATGGCTTTTCAAAATGTTATCAAAGTAGGAAATTTTTTTGTGTTAAAATAGTGATAGGGCATTTGAAAATGTGGACATCATTGATTTGTAGGAATTATGGTTTTTAATAACCCTTTTATCTTCCCTTGTCAAATACAAAGGGTGAGATCAGGGTTGGTAGGAGGCCAATTCCACCTCACAATCAAAACCATTGTATTCTATACCCAGTGTCAATTCTAACAAGTAGTTGGAAGTCTAGGTTCACTTGGGGTTATATCCATTTTTTTTGTTTTCTAGTGCGCATGTATTAAATTAGGTTATTTATAGGAAACTTGTTTGTTTCATAACTTTTGATCGGTAGCTCAAAATTGAGTACCATTTTTTGTAAAACTTAATGCTTTGACATTTCCCATCTATTTGATCTACTTGCATTGTGAAACACACTAAGTTATAAAGTGCCACAAATCTGGAGGACTCACCTAATACTGAATCATGGGGTGTGTATAGAGTCATGCCAAGAACACTTCTAAGTCATGCCAAAGAGAACTTCCATAGAGTTATGTCAAGTGCACTTCCTTGAGTCACGTCTAGTAAACTTCTATCCTTTTTTCCACATTTTTAGTTAAGGGGTTTAATCAAGCAATTTGGGGGTTTTACATGCATCAAACTTATTAAGTGCTGCTTTTATGTATTATTTTGGGGGGCTTATACATGGTAATTTTGTTGTCATTGAACTAACATAAAGCTCAAAAGGTGGGTAGAATATCTATGTCAACTAATGGGGATAACGAATCATCCATCTATCACTACTTGGCAAAATGGAAACTACAAGTCCTGCCACAATGGTATCTTGGTACACTATTGATGGATTCGCCTATTGCCACATCTATATGGACTTCTTCCCAAACCAAGCGCATATTGGAAGAAAATTTTATGGGAAAATAAGAATTATCATGTCTTAGGATTAATTGGTTTAAGCATTATGAACCACACTCAGTGGGTTCCTCTATCACACATTGATTGCCCTAGAGCTCTTTGGACCAAAGTATGGGAAATGTATGCAGACCCCAATGAACCTCCATTCCCAAATAATCCCATTATAGACATACTTATTTCCCTCCATGATGTTGATGATCCTTTGCATGACAATGATACTGAAGAGGAACTTGTGTAATGGGAAAGTCTTGACTATAGTGACGATACAGAGACATACCCACTTGCATTTCCTCTCTCTACACCTCATGCATTGGTAGACATTTTGCCACCTCCTACTATTACTTCATTAGAATTTAGAGTCACTTCTTCAAAATCTTCCAACACTTCTTTGCAAAAGGATATTAGTCTTCCTAGCATTGCTGATTGGGACAAATTTCTACCTGACATCACTTTTCTATTTGTAGAGTCCCGCATTGCTGACATGGAAACATACATTGAGGACATTACTTCTCTATTCGATGATAGTTTTGATGAAGTTGCATCTCCATTATCCTCTTCAAATATGCATTCTCTACATCATCCTACACATGGTTCTGGATCGTCATCATCCTCATCTATTAGGAATGTACCTGATTTGATTATGGAATCCTTCGGCATCGACATGGGGACACCTGAGCATTCTTCAAAGACATCACAATGGGTACCATAATCCTTGAATCAGTTTAAATATGATTCAAGATCATACATACATCTTCTCACATGGGAAGATATCCTGCATCTTCAAGTGGTTTCATTTTATCCCAAGGGAAGGAACATTGTTTGGCATTCTTAGATCTACATCTGCATCCTTTATTGACTATCCAACCTCACTACATCAGGACATATACTATAGGGGGCTCTCATATACCTTTTCTCTTGTTCTCTCCTACAGGGGAATCCTATATTGTACTTAGTGAAAGAAGTAGTACTTCTTCACTTGTATAATTTCTTTCTTATCTCTCTTTTGGATGGTAGTTTTTTCCCACATAGTTTTCTACCTTTCTTTGTTTATGAGAGATTGCAATGCTCTTGGGTACCTCATTAGGCCTAGTTGCCAAAAGCCAATTTCATATTTACATTGTACATGAGTACCTCACCAAACTTTGTAGCCGGGACCCATTTCATTTGTGCCCACCTAAGCTATGCTTAAGGGGGGTGTTAGTGTATATATATTTCATATATTTGTATATACTTAGGCATAAGCCTACTTAGGTGTTCCTTTATACAACCATAAGCCTACTTAGGTATTCCTTTATACAACCTTGACACGTGTCATTGAGGTGTCAAGGTTGTTAGGCCGTTAGGAGAGGGGTCATTAAAGTTCCCACTAGCCACTCATGCTAGTTTGTAAGAGTCTTTTCCTGAACTAATGACTACCTCTTCTCTCTATATGTACACACTTATTTGCATAATCAATCTACTTGATTTTGATACCAACATTCTGTTAGTTACGCCGAGAGGCAAAGCCTAGAGGCATTTACAATGGTAGCACAAGGATGTGTGTACATTTTTATTCACGCTATTTAAATTGATGTGTAGTGAACTGTCATATTAAAATTGAAGCTATCCCATCTCCTCCCATATTCCAGGAGATAATATGGGGATAATAGTGGCATCGTGGGTAGTTACAAAATTAGACATTAAATATCATACTACAGTTGAAATTTTCTATGGTTCTAAAATTGAGTGTATTCTTGTTTCTTATAATGTTAATGGTCTATGATTAAAAAGATTTTGTTTCTAACTCATATTATGTGCTATAAAAAAAGAATTTTCTAACTCAAATTATATAATATAAAAAAATATTATAAAAAATATTACTCATTAAAAAATAGAATGTAAGAAACACTTTACTAACAAAATTTTACAATACAATCTCTAAATTTAGGTAAGGATAAAAAGTTTCTATAATTTATTAAAATAGAAAGCAATTATATTTATTAATTAAAAAAAACATAACATGAGAGAGTAAATTATCTTTTGAGCCATATTTTGATTCTATTTGGAAAAGGATAATATATTAAAAATTAATTAATTACAAAATTGTTAAAAAAATCCTCCTCAGTTAATTCTAAATAAATTTTAATCTATATTTATTTTTACATAATAAAAGTTGTTCTCATGAAATGAATCTAGATTTCTAAAAGTTATTCTTACTGAACTAACTTAGATTTCTCTTTTATAAGAGTTACGTTTTTTAATCTCTTACATATTTTAAAATAAAATGTTTATACACTAATAAATGCAACTTTCATCTCTTAATTTAGATAATAAACATCTTCTGCTTAAAAAAAAAATTGGCATACAATTAACAAAAGAAAAAGTAATTGATAGACGAATATGATGAGATCACGTTTCACCCTTTTCAATCTAAAATAAATGCAAATGGTACGAAGAACGATTTTTAAAAAATGAGTGCTTCGTATAGCAGGATGATTATTTACCGGCGAAACCCATCAATTAATATAAAAAAATTTAACAGGAATATAACACGGTTGTCAATATCATAGATTGAAAGGACAGAAGCATATTACTAGAGTTTCCACATAACTCAGCATAATTTTAGAAAAGATTGCACGGAATAGGTAAAAGCAAAAACGTGAATTGGGAAGAAGTTTATAAACATCCAACACTGATCTGTAAAGAGAGAACAAGGCATTTTCTTTTGTTCTTTTTCTTTTTCTTTTCCTTTTTTTTTCCCTGTTTTGGCTGCCACTTTGATCTATCAGCGAATCTCCAAGTCATTAGCAGGAGTGGGAGAGGAATTTATTATAAATAGCAAAACTCAGAGACAAAATAGTAAGTACAACAGGCTTGAGAAAATGACAAGAATGAATCGTGATATCTTCATTGCTGCCAGAAAGGGCGATCTCAAGGCCCTTCAGCAGGCGAGCCGGTACCATGTGACCCACGGGGTTACTTTTGAAGGAAATAATGCCCTGCACATCGCTGCAAGAGAAGGGCATCTGGAGGTTGTTAAATGGATAGTTGGTGTCAAGTGCTGCTTGGCTGGAGCTCGGAATTTTGATAAGAACACACCACTGCATGAAGCTGCTAAGAAGGGCAATGCAGAGGTAGTGAGAATTCTGCTAAAACATAAAAAGTGTGCTGTGTACAGGCGCAATCAGTTTGGAGAGACGGCGCTGATAATAGCGACAGAGCACGGTCACATGGATGCAGCGAAGCTCTTGTTAGAAGCCACGCCATTGTTTCTGGTTTTCTGGCCAAGGAATGGCCGTCAGACATGCCTTAACATTGCAGCTTATGAAGGACATCTGGGTAAGATGTTTATATGGTAGATCTGGTCTTCTTTTCTTTAGTATTACCAAAATTTTATATAATTTTTATAATTTGTTAAAATTTTATTATATTTAATTTTGAAAATGAGTTTATCTAGTTAAAGAAGTTATACGTATGTTGAGTTAATAATTAATGTGTGTTTGTGTAGGTATGGTGAAGTTGATTCTCAATGAAAAGACTAGTTGTTTCAATATAATACGTTTTATGCTACTTATTGAGGATGAATATGGTGTTACTCCATTACATGCTGCAGTTCATGGAGGACATTTAAATATTGTGCATGAGATTTTACACACTTCATTAAATTGGGGTTCTATAAATTGTTGCTATGAAAAGTTAATGACAAAGGCTGATAATCAAGGAAGGTGCCCAATTCACATAGCAATAATGAAAGGATTCATCAACATTGTTGATGAATTCATATCATTAATGCCAGATTGTGTTGAAATCAGAAGCACTTGCCTTAAAACTGGTGTGCACTTTGCGGTGGAATATAATCAACTGGACATAGTGAAAAGGCTTGTTTCTGAGAACGAGGATGAAAGAAAAGCAAAATTATTGAGCCATGACTATGACATTCATGGCAACACAGCTTTGCATTTGGCAGCCATGAATGCAGTGGACCCTGAGGTTAGCTTTATTCATGCTCTATTCCCATCATTCTTTAATATATTTTAATGGTAATTTTTTTTAATTCTCATCTTTTAATTGTTGGGAAAGGTTAGTAAGTAGATGTTAGAGTGTTATAATGCAAATTAAGTCGTTGTTTAATATATTTCAATGGTAATTTTGTTTAATTCTGATCTTTTAATTGTTTGGAAAGGCTAGTAAGTAGATGTTAGAGTGTTATAATGAAAACTAATGACCTAAATTTGATGGTTGTATGACTGTATGTAGACCCTTTTATTGTAAAATACAATTAAAATCTCTGGAATATTGTATTACATGAAAGGAGAGATTTTGGATAGATTGTCAAAATTCTTATATATATAATATTTTTTGAACAAAATATAGCATTCCTTATATTTGAAGGGCAAACTTCAAATAGATAACTGCCACAAAAAATTGCTTGATAGGCAAGGTTGATCCTGAAATTTAGGCCATAAGTATAATGAAATCTTATATTTATACATCAAAAATTGTCATATAAACTCACAAAGTTGAATTGTAGTTAATTAGAAAGATGAACTTGCAAAGGGCTACTCTTAAACATCACTTAGTTCAATGTTTAAAGGTAAATTCTTGCAACAACTATTTGCCACTTTTTAGTTTTGATGAGCAGAAATGTGCTATTGAATAATTGACCATTGAAATAGCTAATGTTTAAGTAATGTGCTCATAAAGAACCCACTACTAACAATTTTACACCATAAAATATTTTCATTCAATAAATACATAAGTGTTTTAATTGTGGTATTTGTTTTGTTTTAATATTTCCTTAAGATATCCCACTCAATCATTATTTACATGATTGCATATATTTTAATTAACTTCCATTCCCTCTAAATTCATATTATAAATTCATTACCATTACTTGACTTTTTAAAGAATGTACACATATCGATAGTAAAAATTGGATAATTATTTACTTTTGTGTGTGAATGAAATTAAAAATTATCATTAATTTTATAATCATTAAACTATTTGATATTTAAATAGGAGAAAAAATTATTAATGTATTAATGATGAATATAACTTTTAACTATATTACAAACTTTTGTAATCTAATATAATATTTTTTCAACTTTATTGAATATAAATTTTTACTTTCACCTCTTATTTTTGAGATCTTTCCACTTACATAGCATTTGTAAAATATTATGAGTAAATTACCTCAATTTTTAAAAAAATATATTTGATGTTTTGTTTTTCCAATCTTATGTATGAGAATAAAACTTTTTACATGAAAAAATATTTTATATAAATTATATTTATTAAGGTGATTATTGTCTATTCTTTGTACAGGTTGTGGAGTATATAGTGTCAATTCCGAATGTAAATTTGAATGCTAGAAATAATAAAGGGCAAAGTCCACTTGATATGCTAGAACAAGGAGCATCTCAAGACAAGCTAGACTATAGTGAGATGATAAGAATTCTAAAAGATGCTGGTGCCACTCGAAGTTTAATTCATCAATCTAGATTTGAACTATCACCTTGGCAACATTCACAAGAGATCACTAATCAAGGAAATGATAATGTGGAAAATAAAATATTTGATGTGGACACATTGGTGGCATCACTGATTGCCACAATGACATTTGCAGCTATATTTCAGGTACCTGGTGGTACCTTTGAACATGGCGATCCTGAAGGTCATGAAGGTCTTGCTAGGATGTCATTGAAAAACATTTTTAAAGTGTTTTTATTCTCTGACTGTGTTGCCTTCTTTGCATCTATGACTGTGGTGATCGCTTGGGTTTTTCGAGAACGATTGCAAACAAAGCTTAATATAGATCGATCACCACTAGCCAAATTATCTATGCTAAGCTTGGGAACCTCCATAGTCTCTACATGCCTTGCCTTTTTAAGTGCAACTATCCTTGTCACAGTACCTAGTGATTCAAAAGATCTAAAGGATGCCAAGGCATATCAATTAATCTTTGTTGGTGAGATCATGACAGCATATGTAGCACCATCACTTGCAGTTGTGTTCATGTCATTAGCATGGCTAATTGAATATAACTTCAATTCATCTAACGAGCAACAAGCTCAACTTAAATGGAAACTCAAACGAGTTCTTATTTCCACACTTCCAGTCATAGCTATTATCCTCACTATCACTTGTGTTTATATTGTAAAATACCTTTAAAATGTTGATTGTATGAAGGTATGCCTTCAAAAATAAAGATACCCATTACATTTATGAAAGGTAAATATGTTTACATAGTTTTTTTTTAAATTTTCATTCCCCTCAAAAGGATTGTGTTCACAACTGTTATCATCACTTGCCCTTTACCTTTTATCTTAAAGTGATATGTATTAACTTTTTAAGGGAGAAATAAAATTTTGTATTCATAGACATTGAAAATAATAAAAGTAATATTGTACATAACAAGATGTAATGATAGAATACTTTTATTATAGCTTCATAAGATTTCTAGTCAAATATATAGTATTGTTTTCCACAATTTTGTTAAATGACCATCGAACACCTAAACAAGAATAAAGAATAAGAATTAAGATTCATAGTGATGGAAGAAAAATTTGTATCAATATTATTAAAAATAAAAAGTTCACATCCATTTAAAAAATTGTTATGCACTTAACACTGACCAAGAAGTTTATATATCAACATTATATAACATGTTTGAATTAAAAATTCATATTTTGCATATCCTTGCATTAACTTTCTAAAATTTTAATTGTTATTTATAGATGGTTTTACCCTTTCTAAGGTGCTTAATTTAACATTATAAGTTATCAATAATAAAATAATATATTCAAATATTATTATAAAGTCTTAAATCAATATGTAAGAAACTTATTTCACAATTTTTAGTTTTTTAAAGAATTTTTAATTTTGAAATTAACAATATTCATGCCAATTCCCATTTAGTTTTGAGTTCATTTTGATGATTTTTTTATATAATTATATATTGATAAGTGACCCACTCTTGTGTTAAGTTTGATTCATACTTTGATGCCTATTCATTCCCATTTCTTATCATTTACACACATTCTCATATATTCATCATTTACTAGCCATTTATTGCACCCATATTTGCACCCATCTCCATAGAAATTCGTTCCCTACCTCAATTTGATCATTTTTCCCCATCTACTTCACTTATGTGCCACTCAAGATTGAATCAAGTTCAATCTTGAGTCACATGAGATTTAACTTGAAATTCAAATTGAAATTCCAAAAATCTTGCCTCTTTTCACTAGCCATTGTGAGCTAACTTGGCACATGTTTATGCAACTTATTTCCATGTTTTAGTATTTATAGAGATTCAATATGTCATTAATACACATCTAGACACATGAGGACAAAATAGAATATCTAGAGAACACTTCAATTTGTAAAGGGACAAAGAATCATATTCCACATCAAAATCATATAGGTGATCTGGAATTCTATTCATGTTGTCTATGATCATTCACTCAAAACCATAAAGCCAATCTATCAAGGGGTTGTCCTAGGAGAACTTGACCCTAGAGATTAGACAATCTACACAAAGTTGTTTGTAAACACCACCTTGATATATTTAGATATAGGGAAAGTGAGAAAGTAGATCTCTCACATTTTATTAGTTCATTCTCACACAAGTTCATTCTTTTGCATTAGATGAAGGCCACGACACTCAAGATCAAACTTGAGGGACTCAATTTTTAACAACATAAATTTTTGAGCTTGCATAAAGCCCAAGACACAATCCAAACTTAGAGCATCAGTTTCTATACTCATGGCAATGGCGAATAATTCCATCTTAACATTAGGATCACATTACTTAATTTTTATTCCTAAGGCTAAGTGCATCTATCCTCCTATTGAATTTTTGAATATTTATTGTCATTTATTGACCCAACTATGAAATTAATCTAGGTTAATTTTGTTCTTAATTGTTTTCATTTACTTATTAGCCTAGATTATTTATGTAGAGAATATTTATTTCTTTGAAACATTTAAATGGTCAACCAATTTGCTCTTACACCATCCTAGGGTTTTCCCTTAAGGTTCATCCTTCTTTACAACTAGGTTTTTAGATCTATATTTTTAATTTTTTGGTAATAATTTATATTCATCTCTTATTAGGGTTATTATCCTCTTTATTGATGCTCCATAGCTATATCGCTTCTTTCAGGGTTTGATCATTGTCATATGACCTTGATTTTCCTCATCCTATGTACATCCTTGGGTTTAACTTTATGGTTTCATTTTCTAATATGATCTCTTTATATTTTTTTTATAATTTTCAAATATGAAAGTGATTCACATTGCCTTATCTTTTCATCTCTCATAGCCATATTGATTTGTTTATTCCACTTGAGCTACTCAAGATCTTAATCTTCCTTAAGAAGAAATAATTGTCATAATCCTACTATGGCTACCTAATCACATGAAAATCAAGTCTTTTTGATGCTCATGTTGATAACACTTTTAATGGCCTTGCTAACAATAAGAGAATGATGATATTGATCATGTTGCTATGTAAGATCTTATACTTGCAGGATAATTGCTTGAGGATGCACTCATGAATACTTAATCATGTCAACAATTGGCCATAATCTTGCTTCAAACATTAGAGAATACCCCATATGGTATGGAAATTTTTCATAGCCTAGGCTAAGAATTGATGGCCTGATATAATAGTTTATCCTCCTAACCCTCTTATTCTTCTAATCCTAACCTCATAACTACCACTTCCATGGCTATTACTAGTCTAATTATTTTCCCTAGTGTTACTCCTTCCTCTTCTATCCCTATCTCTATAATCCTTGCTTTCTCCACATTTCTTGTTGATTTTATTCTTTGTGATAGCCTACTTCTTGGATATACTCCTACCATACTCATCTTGCATATGAAATAATTTGGGTGAGTACAAGATCATGATGGACTAAATATCGGCAATGGGGGGAAAATTATATGTGAAATCATTAGCCAAAGTCATGAAACTCTTTTTAGGCTTAGATTTTTAACTTTTTTTTGTTTGGTAAGTGAAATCAAAATGGATATCCATTTCTTCAAAGGGGTATCTTCTTTCAAAAAATGAATATTCATTTTTCAAAATGGATATCCATTTCCTATTTGAATTCTCCCCCTACCCTCCTAAAAAAATTGTTACTTGCCTTTTCCATGCAAATCATAGGCTGGGAGGTCTCCATAGACTATCTTTAGCTTCACTGTTGATGCTAATAGATATTTTTATATAATTTGATAAAATAAAAATATTATGTCTACGAAACTCTAGGATTCCAGAAATATACTATATATCTCATTATAATTTTAGTACATAATTATTAATTTTCTACATACACTATGTCTAAATTCCTAATAGATACACATATTGAAAAATTCCCATAACTTTCAAACCATTCATCCTATTTCAAATATGAAAGATGTGTCACACTCTAGGCTTCATCAGATACATGTTTTTAGAATTTTCATGGTAGGTTAGGATATAGAAATAGAATAATAGTCACTAGAAGACCTTTGTAGTAGTAAATAGAATTATGTAGTACCTATTGGAGAAGGAAAAGACACAAGAATATATAGGACATATCCTTGCATTAGGAGAAGGCCACATAAGCGTCCAACCTCACCACAAAGAAGGAGATAGAAAGAGATATAGAGGTAAATATAGAGGGCAAAGGAGGATATAGGGAGTATATATAATAGATGCTACCCAAGCATATGTGATGTGTATATCTATGTTTGTGGTAAAAATCTACAATATATAAAGAATATATGATATGAATAAACGAGTAGACCCATCTTATGGTATCTATGTTCATGTGTAATAATGTGTTAATATTTATTTTATGCATATGTTATCTACCACACTATTTTGATTTCCTTCTTATTACATCACCCTGGGGTTAACTTCTCTGACACAAATAATCCAAACCTTAGGCTTGGACTATATTTTTGACACTTTGGTTATATATTTTTTGGACCCTAGCTTATGATGTAGAAGAGATTGTAGAAATAAGGAAAAATATATATTTTAGTGGTACACAATACCACCAAGAAAAGGTGTATTAAGGATAGCTATTGTAGTAAACAAGATGTGTGGTAACATCCACTACGTCTTATCCAATTAGAGAGGTTAGGTACCTAGGGGGTGATATAGAATGGGGGCATTCTAAAAACATGTGTATACTAAAAGTAAGTCTAGAGTGAGACATCAAGGATGAATCAAAGGATTACTATAATTCCAAATCAAAAACACCTATAGAAAATGAAGATAGAAAAATATTGAGAGAATTTTTTGAAGATATTAAAATGCCTTATGAGATACACATGGAAGAAGAAAGGAGGCTAAAACAAACTGAAGAAAGGAAAGAAAGATACTATAGAAGAATGAAGAATGCCAAATAAGCCTCAATTGAGTGCAACAAAGGGGTTGTTATTGAAAGTAATGATAATCCACCAATAGATGGTCATAGAGTTATTATTTCATTCAATAACAATGAAAGATATGTCAAATATATAGCTACGTACATAAAAAGAGTAGAAAAAATTGACCATCAATAGGTATTGTAAGAGAATACAATGAATTTGAGGAGTTACTGGAGAAAGGGCTTAGAAGAAATAGTGCTAGCCAAAGCATAGAAGTGGTGGTGCTTTGCAAATTGAAAATTTGACTCTAGAGTACATAAACAAAGATGCTCCACAAATTTATTTTTTTACAAGAAATCCATATTCTGAACAAGATCTATAAAATGTCTGGGTGAAGAATTTGAGGTCTTATTAACCCCAGTTTCAAAACTAAAACTCTAAATTTGAGTGAAGAATATTTAGACAACAAAATAAGTAAAAGTGTATATACCGTAACAAAAAGAAAATAAATGATGAAAATTTACAATTCCAGGAAATGAGTGTAGAGAAGGAAGATATAAGAGAAATGTGCAATCACTCAGCGATGGATGTGATTGAAACAACTAAAGAAGGATGGGAAAACCATACATTATTTAACAAAATATCATTAACTAATGATAGATTACCAAATCTTATATCTCCAAAAATGAAAGGACACCTTGAAGAGGGGAATCCTCAAACCAAGAGTCACCTCATGTGTCAAATAAGTCATTAAGATTATATAAAGAAGAAGTAAGTAGTCAATCCTTGTTGTGGCTAGGAGTGATATCAAGAAGAGATTGTGTGAAGAATTTTAAAGAGATACTAGGTACAAAGTACATTAGGATTCAATTTCCTAGAGATTTAAAGGAATAAGAGAAAGATTAGTGAAACAAAAAGAAAGTAGAAGTAGGTAGAAAATACTTGATTAAGAGAAAGGGAGAGAACCAAGAGTAGAAGATACATTAGAAGGAAGGACAAGCACTAGACAAAAAATATATAAATTAAAAACACTATAATACTAAAAAGATGACCACAAATAGGACCAAGCTCTGTGTTTAGTAAGGACACCAAGGATACAAGTGAAAATCTACTCATCTTGGAATCTTGTTGGAATAGAGTTGGCATAGGTGAGGACAAAACTTTCAATTTTATGAATTTATACAAACACTTAGAGGTGAAGCTCTGAAATGGTATATCAAGGTGTGCCTAAAGCATGACAATAAATGGGAAGAAATAGATAATCTAGATTTTTAGTAAACTTGTATTCTACTGATGGTCCTACAAAAAGTGTGAGTCAAAATGAGAGCAATGATACATGAAAAAATGAGTTCGTAAAACAATGAGATCAAATATTCAAAAATGTGATCTAGCAATTAAAAGAACCTCTAATAGAGAAACAAAGGATAGAATGGTTTGTATCTAGTTTAAATAGTTCAAACTATAGTTATGGTAGATGGAAGAATGTTTATGACATATAATGAAGTAGTATAATTGAAAACTAGAATGGAAGCTCAATCTTGGATAAATGACTCTAGTGGAAGTGAAAAAATTGGAAAACTACTAGTATTAGAATTAGAAAAATTAAAATTGAAATAGGAAATTTTAGTAAAAGGCAAGAGGAGTGAGATTTCTCCATTAGAAAGAAGCACCAATATCTAGTGTACCTATTATATCAGAGAAGGACATGCATTAAATGAATATTTGATGATAAAAGGTATAAGAAGAGAAACCACACTAAGGGTAGAATTTAAAAAATCCCTAGAAAGAAATGTAAATTTCTATTGCATTATATGTGAATAGTGGGATAAACATGCAATAGATGATTGCCCCATATTATTGGAAGAAGAAGCATATGAACCATTGGCTAGAAAAATGAATAAAGAAAAATATTTTATTGATATAGGAAAGGATAGGGAACAAGGATTGGCCATACCCACATTAAATGGATACACAAAACATGGCTACTAAGAACTAGCATGGAGCAAAAATTGAAGACAAATAAACAATATAAACCATGTGGTGCCCCAAATATAGAATGAAGAACCTTCTACTAGCTAAAAATAATAATTATTATCAAAGCTATAAAAGATGAGGCTACCACAATAGCTATAGAGGTGGCCAAAGTAGAGGAAGAATTCAAAGATTCATATGCTATTATTGCAGTAATACATGTCACTGTGCTAATGAAGGAAAAAGGAAATAGAAAGAAGAAAAAAGAGGTTGTGGATTTTACAGTGATAGTTTAGATGATGCATTCAATTATCACAAAGATGCATAATTTTATAAGAATGGATTGATACAAAGAACAAGAAGTGAAGAACTGGGCAAGTGCACAAAGATGAGGGACCAAAAGTGGGTCATAAGATGCAACTTTGTTTTTGAAATCGGGAAAGACTAATGTTGGATGAGAAATTGAAGATAGTTACACTCAAAATTTGAAGATACAAAAAAAACAAGAGTCATAGTTCTCCGAATCTAGTTTCTAAACTACTATTTTTTTTCAAAAATGGTTGAGATTAAGGGGTTCAAAAAGGGGGAGCACACAAATTGGTCCTATTTTTCTCTAAGAACATAACATAGTGTCTAGTGTGCTCCTCCTAAAATGTTAACTTTTTTTTAGTATTTCAAAAATTGCTTTAGTGAAAAATTAGCTAACACCATGTAGCTTATCCCTGATTTTTATGATAATTTTTTCATGAATAATTGATTTTTTACTAGTTTTCAAAGTGGACGCATCCTAAAAAATAAAAATTTGAGTGTGCCCCCCTCAATTTTTTGAAAACTAATCAAAAATTGATTTTTTTTAATACATGTAGAATGGAGTCTAGTTTCTAACAATGTAACTTATTTGAAATTTTGATGAACAGTTAAAAAAAAGTCAAAAATACCAAACATTGGTTTTTGAAAAAAAATAGATACACTAACAAAAGAAATTAAAGATGAAATCCTTAACATACTCAAAACATGAAAAAATATATATGGTTAAATAGCTAACAAAGAGATTAAGATTATGGTGGTATTTTTTTTACTTTTCATTGAAAAAGTGCAATCCTTTACTACGGAGCACATTCTAGATTATGTGAATTTTGTTAGAACGTGGAAAAACACATCCTTGGATGATCTAAACACAGTGCAAGCCTTTGGTTTGGAAGCCCAAAGAAAATCCAAGCCTAAGCCTTAGAAATTACCAAGGCAAAGAATAACATGAGCATGTTATAACGCACTCACATTATGCTGAAATAAAAACATCCCACTCCCTCCCCTCCTCCCTCCCTCTCCTCCTCTATCTTTCTCACCTCTACTTCCCTCCTCTCTCTCTCTCACTCTACTTCCCTCCCCTCTCTACATCCTATCCTCTCTCTCACTCTCTACTTCCCTCCCCTCTCTACTTCCAACCCTCTCTCTCACTCTCTACTTCCCTCCCCTCTCTACCTCCTACCCTCTCTCTCACTCTCTTCTTCCCTCCCATCTCTACCTCCTACCTTCTCTCTCACTCTCTACTTCCCTCCCCTATCTACCTCCTACCCTCTCTCTCACTATCTACTTCCCTCCCCTCTCTACCTCCTACCCTCTCTTACTATCTACTTCCCTCCCCTCTCTACCTCCTACGCTCTTTCTCACTCTCTACTTCCATCCCCTCTCTACCTCCTACCCTCTCTTTCACTCTCTTCTTCCCTCCCCTCTCTACCTCCTACCTGTTGGATTCAGGACAGACAACTGAGAGGGGGGGTGAATTGGTTGTCCAAAACTTTCTTCCAATTAAACACTTAAATCCACTTTGTTATTCAGCAGGATAATAATTAATCAATCATGAAAACATTAAGTATTAACTTAAGAGTAGAAACACATCAACACATGAGACACCAAGATTTTGACGTGGAAAACCTAGTTAAGGAAAAAACCACGGGGTGATTAACCCAAGATTGTATTCTCTATTAGAAGAATAGAAAGAATAAAATGGCACATGCCAATTAGGGCTCACTGCCTGAGCACACTGCTCACAAGAGGCTCACTGCCTACAAGAGACACTCTATCTACAAAGTAACAATTATCACAAACTTGAACTAGAGAATAGCATCTTTACCATGCTTGAATCAATTCCATTTAAGCCCAAAACTTCTGCTCTGCCTTTCTCTCTCTTCTTCGCTACCACACTCTCATCTCCACAAGACACCCTTTGAAATGACTTTACAATCCCTTATTTATACAAGGCATTGACTTAGGAACAATCATCTAAGCTGGAAAACATCTATAAGAACATCTGCAAGATGTGTAATACATCCGGTTGGCCAGTCTCAAGAAGAACACCATCATCTAGAAGTTATTCTTCAAATGCAAACTCTGACTTCAATGCAGACCACCAACACAAAATGGACATGATCCAAAGACCACTACAAGCTTTCCCAAATCACCAATAACATCTACACTTCACCTGCTTACTGGAATCCTTCTCTCCTTCATCTAGAACCTCAAGAACACAGTCTGTCATCACTGTCACAAAGGAATAGATGCTTTCAGCCCTTCAAACCATGAACCAATCAAGTTGACACTTCACAAAGACTTCCTCAACACTCCCTCAAATCTGTAGAATGGGATAATGCATTTCTGGATCTCACCGGACCTATCTGTGTCACTCTGTCACCTCTGAACACCTGCCAGAACCAGTTTCACTTGAGTAGCCATAACTTCCTCAGATCTTCATGCTGACCTCTAAAATCTTTACTGAATCATCTCAAGACACATATCTACAAACCCTTTGAACTGCATCCTCTGATCTACATCTTAGCTGGGATCTTCACTTCACTGTCTCCATTGATCCTCTCTGCTCATCCAATCCTTCTCATCAATGCAACATGAGTATGTTGACATCAATGACAACATTGGTTAGACCCATACTTGCAACAATCTCCCCCTTTGTCATTGATGGAAACATATGATGTGAAAAACTATTTTAACCATCAAGATAGAAACTTCTCCTTACTGCCACAACTCCCCATATCAGCAACAACCATTCACATGTCTTCTCTTTCTTTACTGCTCCCCCTTTGATCATCAACCACTTGTTTTTCACATGTCTTCTCTCCCCATTTGACATCAATGGCAAAGGGCTCATACTTGCAACTCCAACACTTTAGAATCATATCAGCTACTCCCCCTGAGTGGCAGCTCCCTATCATCAATCTGGACCACAAGATATGACTGTGATATATACTAGACTGATACACTCCAGTGCACCTTAGTTCATCACCGGAGGGGCAATAACCCCTAACTACTCCCTTAGATACTCAAAAGAGTCCTTAGGTAGTGGTTTAGTAAAGATGTCTGCAATCTGATCCTTGGAAGGCACAAACTCCAATCTAACTTCATTCTTGTTCACTTGTTCTCTTAGAAAGTGAAACTTGATAGATATATGCTTAGTCTTTGAATGCAACACCGGATTCTTAGATATGTTTATTGTACTTGAATTATCACAGAAGATTGTGATAGGCTCCTCATACTCCACTCTGATATCTCTTAGCATTTGCTTTATCCACAAAACTTGAGTGCAGCTACCTGCTACTGCAATATATTTTGCTTCTACAGTGAACAGAGATATTGCCTCTTATTTCTTGCTCAGCCAAGAAACCAATCTCTTCCCAAAAAAAAATTCTCCACCACTGGTACTCTTCCGGTCATTCACATCTCCTGTCCAATCCACATCAGTGTATGCATGAAGAGAGAAATCATGATCTCTAGGATACCACAAACCATACTCAACTGTCCCTTTTAGATATCTAAAAATCCTCTTGATTGCCATGACATGAGATTCTCTAGGATCATCTTGAAATCTAGCAACATGACCCACAACATTCATAATGTCAGGTCTAGTTTGAGTGAGATACAACAATCCTCCAATCATTGACCTATACTTTTTTTGATCAGCCTTAGGAGAGTCATCATCTTTCCCCAACTTACACCCGGTTTCCATAGGAGTATTCATTGGTTTTGAGTCTTCCATCCCAAATTTATTCAACAATTCTTTCACATATTTAGTCTAAGAAATGAAGATTCCTTTCTTTGTTTGTGTGATTTGTAGACCCAAGAAGAAATTTATTTCCCCAAGCATGGACATCTCAAATTCAGTTTTCATTTGATTTGTAAAAGTTTCACACATACTATCTCTTCCTTCAAAAATTATATCATCAACAAACACTTCAACAATCAAGATGTTTTCATGATCAATTTTAAAATACAAATTACTGTCAACAGTACCTTTGTTGAAACCAATCTTCAAAAGATGCTTATCCAACCTTTCATACCAAGCTCTTGGGGCTTGCTTTATACCATACAAAGCTTTCTTCAACTTGGAGACCATATCACCATGATCAGACAATTGAAATCCATCTGGTTACTCAATGTATACTTCTTCCAAGTCACCATTCAGGAAGGCAGACTTGACACCCATCTGATATACTTTGAAGTCCTTGAAGGCAGCATAAGCAAGAAATAATCTAACTGCTTCAATTCTTACCATCGGAGCAAAAGTTTCTTCAAAATCAACTCCTTCTATTTAAGAGTAACCCTTGCAGACCAATCTGTCTTTATTTCTGATTACTTCACCAACTTCATTTAGTTTGTTCCAGAAGACCCATTTGGTTCCAATCACATTCTTATTTCTAGGTCTGGGAACAAGATCCCAAGTATGATTTTTCTCAATTTGCATTAGCTCTTCCTCCATTGCTTTAGTCCAATTTTCATCATTGCAATCTTCATTTACTGCCTTAGGTTCAATCTTTGAAATCAGACAGTACTCATCTAAATTTTGAGCAATTCTCCTTCTTGTTTGTACACCTTTGCTTTTATCACTTATGATCTAATCTTTAGAGTGGTTCAGTCTTACATACTTGGGAACTTTGGGAGTTTCTTGATCAGGCTCATTATCACTCATCTCTTCTTCTTGATTTACCAAGTCAGTTTGAATCTAACTTGTAGAAGGGGCTTGGGCTCCTTGGATCAGAACACCATTTTGATCATCTTCATCATATTCATAAAACCTTGAGGGTTTTTCAATTTCTTCATCAACCTTCACATTTGTACTTTCTATAATCTTTCTCAGTCTCTTGTTATAACACCAGTATGCTTTTCTTTGAGTAGAGTAACCCAAGAATATTCCTTCATCACTTCTAGAATCAAGATTGCCTAGATCTTCATCTGTTTTAGTGTAACATTTTCTACCAAAGACTCTAAAATACCTCACAGTAGGAGTGATGCCAAACCAAAGTTCATAAGGAGTCTTACCGGTATTGCTTCTAATTTGAACTCGATTGAGAGTATAGACTACAGTGCTGACAGCTTCTCTCCAAAAGATCTGAGAAACATTTGCTTCCATCATCATTGTCCTAGATGCTTCCTGGATGGTCCAGTTCTTTCTCTCCACTACTCCATTCTGCTGTGGAGTCCTAGGAGCAAACAACTATCTCTTTATTCCATGCTTCTCACAAAATTCTACGAACTCACCAGATGTGAATTCTCCACCTCTATTAGACCTCAGACATTTTAATTTTAATCTAGTTTCATTCTCTACCATAGCCTTGAATATTTTGAATTTCTCAAAAGCTTCTAATTTCTCTTTTAGAAATGTAACCCACATCATCTGGGAATGGTCATAAATTAATAACATGAAGTATCTATCCCTTTGGACACTCTTGATTCTTGTTGGACCACATAGATCAGTATGAACTAATTCCAATAATCCGGTAGAAGATTGTTCTTTTCTTTTGAATGAGACTCTGCTTTGTTTCCCCAACTGACATTCTTTGCACAAACTATTTGTAGGTTTTACCAATTTTGGAAGATCTTTTACAGCCTAAGCATTGCTTATCTTGATAATATTATCAAAATTCACATGACACATCCTTCTATGCCATAACCAACTCTAATCAACTTGCACAAATAGACAACTTTTACCAGTACCAACTAAATGAAAGATATTACCTTTTGTTTGAGTACCGAATGCAATCTCTATTCTAGAACTTTCAAAGATCTTGCATTTTCCATTCTTGAATTAGAGATCATAGCCTTTGTCCACCAACTGACCAATACTGAGAAGATTGTGCTTCAATCCTTCAACATACAGTACATTACCAGTTTTGTTCTTTCCATCAAAAGAAATAGTTCCCCTACCTCTGATTCTACCAGTAGAATTATCACCAAACTTTACCACTCCTCCTTCATACCTTTCCAAATCTAAGAACTTATTTTTGTCACCTATCATATGGTGAGAGCATCCACTGTCAATGACCCAATCATCCTTTTCTTCAACTTGGGCAGCTAGAGCTCTTTCTACAACTTTATGATTGACAGATTCAGATGACATTGGATCTTCTTCCTTGATGGCAATAAACACCCAATCATTTCTAGATTTGTTTCCTATCTTTGATTCATCATCTGTTACTCCTTCATTATCATCCTCTTCATGAACATAATAACAATTCTTTTGGAACCTTGATCTGTTAGGATTTGGCCTTGAAAATCTTTTCAGACACTTTGAGGTAAAATGACCAATCTTATTGCAGTTAAAACACTTAAAAGGCAATTTTCCTTCATACTTACCGGATCCTCTTGGCAGTCTTTTTGCAAAAAAGGGCTTCAAGTTGAGCAGTTTCTGCTTCTTCTTCTTCCATGTCTTTTCTTGCTTTTTCATACCATGATAGTTTCCTTGAAGAGTTCTCTCCTGGATCAAACCTTTGTTTACCTTTTACAGAAGCACTAGCTCTGAATGCAGATTTAGTCTTGAGGGGGTCATCTCCAAACTCGGTCATTTCAAATGCAGCCAATTTACCAGCCAATTGATCTCTTGCGATAGTTGTATGGGTTCTAAATTTTTCAATGGAAGTAACCTTGATTTTGTAAGAAGCAGGAAGGGATCTGAGAATTTTACCAATAATTTCATCTTCATCCAAGACTCCACCAACATTTCTAATTCCACAAACAAGCTCATTTACTCTTGGCATAAAAGTAGAGATATTTTCATCTTCTCTCATCTTCAGATTTTCAAATTTCCCTTTTAGATTCTGTAGCCTTGCACATTTTACATACTTGTCTCCTTCATGCAGAAATTCCAATTTTTTCCAAATCTCATAGGTAGTAGGTAGGTCAACAACATTTGAAAGCTTTGAATCAGATAATGTGCTTAGAAGAGCTTCTATAGTCCATAGATTATTTGCAGCATCTGTGATTTCATTTGGTGCTTTCGGACCACCCTGTGGAGGAGTATACTTTGTTGAAGCCATGGTCCAGTACTGCATTCCCATACATTGCAAGTGACACTTCATGCGGCTTTTCCAAAGATTAAAATTTGTTCCATCAAACTTCAGACTGTCCTTCTTGTAGGACGACATCCTAAATCTCCTCAAGTGATTAAGCTCCTTTTAGAGGAACTTGGCTCTGATACCAATTGTTGGATTTAGGACAGACAACTAAGAGGATGGGGATGAATCAATTGTCCAAAAATTTCTTCCAATTAAACACTTAAATCCACTTTGTTATTCAACAGCATAATAATTAATCAATCATGAAAACATAAAGCATTAACTTAAGAGTAGAAACACATCAACACATGAGACACCAAGATTTTGACGTGGAAAACCCGGTTAAGGGAAAAACCATGGGGTGATTAACCCAAGATTGTATTCTCTATTAGAAGAATAGAAAGAACAAAATGGCACATGCCAATTAGGGCTCACTGCCCAAGCACACTACTCATAAGAGGCTCACTGCCTACAAGAGACACACTGTCTACAAAGTAACAAGTATCACAAGCTTGAACTAGAGAATAGCATCTTTACCATGCTTGAATCAGTTCCATTTAAGCCCAAAACTTATGCTCTACCTTTCACTCTCTTTCTCGCTACCACACTCTCATCTCTACAAGACACCCTTTGAAATGACTTTACAATCCCTTATTTATACAAGGCATTGACTTAGGAACAATCATCTAAGTCAGCAAACATCTATAAGAACATCTGCAACATGTGTAATACATCCGGTCGGCCAGTCTCAAGAAGAACACCATGCCGGAAGTTATTCTTCAAATGTGAACTCCAACTTCAATGAGGACCACCAACACGAACTGGACATGATCCAAAGACCACTGCAAGCTTTCCTGAATCACCAATAACATCCACACTTCACCTGCTTATTGGAATCCTTCTCTCCTTCAACTAGAACCTCAAGAACATAGTCTGTCATCACAGTCACAAAGGAATAGATGCTTCCAGACCTTCAAACCATGAACCAATTGAGTTGACACTTCACAAAGACTTCCTCAACACTCCCTCAAATCTACAGAATGGGATAATGCATTTCTGGATCTCACCGGACCTATCTGTGTCACTCTGTCACCTCTGAACACTTGCCGGAACTGGTTTCACTTGAGTAGCCATAACTTGTTCAGATCTTCATGTGGACCTCTGAAATCTTTACTGGATCATCTCAAGACACATATCTACAAACCCTTTGAACTGCATCCTCTGATCTACATCTTAGCTGGGATCTTCACTTCACTGTCTCCATTGATCCTCTCTGCTCATCCAATCCTTCTCATCAATGCAACATGAGTATGTTGACATCAATGACAACACCGGTTAGACCCATACTTGCAACACTACCCTCTCTCTCAATCTCTACTTCCCTGCCCTCTCTACCTCCTACCCTCTCTCTCACTCTCTTCTTCCCTCCCCTCTCTACCTCCTACCCTCTCTCTCACTTTCTACTTCACTCCCCTCTCTACCTCCTACTTTGTCTCTCACTCTCTACTTCCCTCTCCTCTCTACCTCGTACCCTCTCTCACTCTCTACTTCCATCCCCTGTCTACCTCCTACCCTCTCTCACTCTCTACTTCCCTCCCCTCTCTACCTCCTACCCTCTCTCTCACTCTCTTCTTCTCTCTCATCTCTACTTCCTACCCTCTCTCTCAGTATCTACTTCCCTCCCCTCTCTACCTCCTACCCTCTCTCTCACTCTCTAGTTCCCTCCCCTCTCTACCTCCTACCCTCTCTACCTCCTACCTCTCTCTCACTCTCTAGTTCCCTCTCCTCTCTACCTCCTATCCTATCTCTCACTCTCTTCTTCCCTCCCCTCTCTTCCTCTTACCCTCTCTCTCTCTCTGACCTATCTACCTCCTAGTTCTCCTTTTCCTAGATTTCCTAGTTTTCCTTTTCCTTTCCAATTTCCCTTTAGATCCCACCATTTTTTCCCTATTTTACCATTTTCAACGTCTCCTCATCATTCTTCCCATCTAATGAACTTTCATTTTATCGTGTTTCTATTTCATCCTCCCAATTTATATCCTCATTCCTCTTTGTATGTCCTATTTTTCTTGTTTCCATGTTCTTTTTCGATAAGGGAGAGGGTGGAGATGGAGAAGGGAGAGAGGGGAGAGAGAGAGAGGTTTAGGGTTGCTCAGGTTTAGGGGCATTATTTAGGATTTATGAATTTAGGGTTGCTCAGGTTTAAGGGCATTATTTAGGGTTTATGAGTTTAGGGTTGTTCAAGTTTAGGGTTTAGGGGTTAGGATTAAAGGAGAATTATTTATCATTTAGGGGTTTAGTCCAGTTGCTCAGGTTTAGGGTTTAGGGGTCATGGGCATTATTTGAGGTTTATGTGTTTAGGGTTGCTCAAGTTTAGGGTTTAGGGTTTAGGAGAATTATTTATGGTTTAGGGGTTTAGGTTTTCTTTGGTTTAGGGTTTAGGGTTTAGGGGTTAGGGGTTTAGGGTTTCTCAGGTTTAGGGTTTAGGGGTCAGGGTTTAGGGGTTTAGGGTTTAGGGTTTAGAGATAGATAGAGAGAGGGGTTAGATAGAGGTTTAGGGTTTCTTGGGTTTATGGTTTAGGGGTTAGGGGTTAGGGTTTAGGGGCATTATTCAGGGTTTAGGGTTTATGGTATAGTGGTTAGGGGTTAAGGTTTAGAGGTTTAGGTTATGGTTTAGAGAGAGAGAGGACCGATAGGGAGATATAGAGGAGATTGAGGGGAGAGATAGGGAAATAGAGGGTGAGGGACATGGCCATAGACATGGGTAGAGAGATTGAGAGATAGACAAATGATAGAGACATGGAGATAGTTGTTTAGGGTTGATCGAGTTTAGGGTTAGGAGTTAAGGTTTAGGGACATTATGTAGGGTTTGGGGTTTATGGCTTAGGGGTTAAGGTCTAGAGGTTTAGGGTTTAAGGTTTAGAGAGGGAGAGATAGGGAGATAGAGAGGTAGAGGGACAATACAAATATGGGGATTAGGTAGAGATAGGGAGATAGGGGTTTAGGGTTTGTCAGGTTTAGGGTTTAGGGTTTATTTAGGGTTTCTTAGGTTTAGGGTTTAGGATCACATGTCAAAAGTAGTCTCTCTATCTTGATCTCTTTCCCACTCTTCTTTAAGCACTTAAAACACTTATACTTATTTCCATGCATGAAAGAACAAATTTTCTATGCTTTTCAAAATGTGCTCGTGTTATAATGCTAGTGCTTTTTGGGAAACAAAAAAGGGAAAAAAACATGTGGGATCTATGATTCAAACCACACATGTCTATTAATCCGTGCTTTTCATGTGTGCTATCAAACAAGAAAACACTTTTTCATGATGTTTAATGTAGAAGCATCCCTGGTTCAAGAGTAATCTTGCATCAACCAAAAACATCTACATTTCAGTTTGTTTGCATTTTAGTTTATTTCTTTCATTTTCCTATTTAGTTTAATCAGTTCACTCAGTTACAGTTTTTGTATTTTGGTCTGCTTTCTACCGCAATTGCATTTTAGATCCTGCGGAGCTAAACTTGTCATCTAGATTCATTCATCTACATCATATCCAATTTCCAGAGCATTTGGATCAAGTACCAAAAAGTTATCACTATCAGAAGATCAATTGTTTTCTTAGAGTAGAGCATCCTAATAGTTTTTGATAATCAGCTAAAGGAGAAGACCTGCAGAGCATTTCACAACCTTCAAAGCTTAATGGCACATCATTTAATGTTGTTTGGTTTATGGCTGACCTTCCATGGGATCCGTACATCATTCCATTCATTTGCAGAGGACTTCCATTGATTTAGGTCTGACCTATCTGTGTACACATGTTACAATTCTTAATTGGAGTTTGTGATCTTCCTTGGTCAACACAGAGGAATCTTTTGTACCGAAGATGATATATATGGATGTAATAGATGCCTATGAAAGTAGTTGTGATCCTTAGCATAAGTTCATAGTTTAGATTTTGTGTGAAGGAGCTTCAATGCTATATCTTGTGTATTCTGATATTCTATAATCAGGCTTGTGAGCCCTAAGTGTAAGCCTGTATATTGCCAGCCAATTTGTATTTGAATTCTATGATATACTGAATGACTGAATCTGTATTTGCTTTATATCTTTGAGTTGTTTCTGTTGTGTTTACTCTAGCTGCACGGTCTGGATAGTTCTCTTTGAGGACCCTCCTAACCGTGACTGCACCAAGTGGTATCAGAGTGAAAGTTCAAATCTTTGGGAGCAAATTGAGTGAAGTTGGCCAAGGAATTCCATAAGATCTTGTGTGGATAGATCACCGAATCTGAGGTAGGTTACTTGTGTCGCAACTGATTGATGATTGTGAGGGAGTTGTCACCTTGTAGCCCAATCGCTGAATTGAGGTAGTTTGCACTTGATTCGAGGAAGATGCCACTGAGGAGAATCCATGTTGTTGGAACAATGGTTGGAAGAATGGATGAGTTGATAGAAATGATGAAAACAATGAGAATTTGATTGGATGCTGTCGAGAAAGATAGGTGAAGAGGATTGACACCTAGACCTAATGTTGAAAGTAATGATGAAGAAGAATTTCAATCTACTAATCAAATAGGAAAAACCCTAGGAGGTGATGAAGAAGAAGAATCAAATCAAGTTAAGATGTTGTGAGCTATTTCAAAGATTGGAAATAGACCTAGATTTGATGTCCCTAACTACACTAGCAATTTGAACCCTAAAGAGTTGATTGACTAGATAAATGACATTGAAGAATACTTTGAGTATGAAGAAATTGAAGATTCAGAGAAGGTGAAATTTGTGAAGACAAAGTTGAAAGGACATGTTGCTATATGGTGGAAAGAAGTTCAGCTAGATAGGAATAAAAGAGGAAAAGAAAAGATTACAAAGTGGGATAGGATGGTGACAAAATTGAAGAATCTGTTTGTACCTGCTAACTATGAGTTGGAACTATTGAAGAGATTGTAGAACCTGAGACAAAAGGATAAATCTGTGAAGGAATACACAGAAGAATTTCATAAGATGATCATAAGGACATGACATAGTGAAGCAAGCAAAGAGAAAGTGGCTAGATACATCAATGAACCGAGATTGAACATTTAAGAAGAACTGAGTTTGGTGAGGATGACAACACTAGAAGAATCATATTTGTTTGCCCTGAAGGTTGAAGAGAAGCTAAATAAGAGGAATTATCAGAGACAGAGAGGCAAAGGAGGTAAATTTCAGAGAGGTAGAACATTTTTCAAAGGAGAGAGATCATTTGCAGAACATAATAGACAAGAGAATACATTCAAGGAGGATAGAGATAACAATGCATACCAGAGAGATGATATAAATTTCTACCATAGAGGAAACCCTAGTCCATACCAGAGTGAAGGATACAAAAGAATAGGAAGAGGACCTGATAGGAGGACATTCAAAGGAACCTATTTCAAGTGTGGAGGTGAAGGACATAGAGCATTTTAATGTAATTAGGGGAGTACAAGCAAGAGGATAGAGAATAGTGGAAGAGAAGCCTATGTGGAAGAAGAAATTGTTGGATCACCTAGTTTAGTTGGTAAATCAGAAAAAGGGGAATCACTTGTCATGAGGAGAGAACTATTTCAAACAGAGACAAATGAGGAACCACCACAAAGGAAAATCTTGTTTAGAGCTACATGCAAATTAGGAGGTAAATGTTGGAAGTTTGTAATTGATAGTGGTAGTTTTGATAACCTAGTTTCAGAGGAGATGGTGACTAAGCTAAAGTTGGAAAGATTGAAACAACCTAAGCCCTGTCAGATAGCATGGATTCAAGATGATCATAAGGTACTGGTGAGTGAACAATGTTTGGTGAAATTTCATATTGGATCATATCATGATGAAGTCTTGTGTGATATTATGCCTATGGATGTTTGTCATATCTTGTTGGGTAGACCTTGGCAGTATGATAGAAAAGCTATACATGATGGGAGAAAGAATACATACACTATAACATCAAATATGAAAAGAATTAATTTGATTCCTTTGGAAGATGACCCTAAGAGTGAAGTATGTGGAAATGCTAGAATCTGTTTGGTAGATGAAAGAAAATTTCTGGATGGTTTGAGACATGAGAATATGTGTTATGCTTTGATTCCTAAGAAACTAGAAACATTGAAGAAGGGGACTAAAGAATCACAACCGGAGGAGATAACTAAATTTCTAACAAAGTATGAAGACATCATATCAGACAATGTACCTAAAGGACCGTTAGCAATTAGGAATATCAATCATCACATGGACCTTATACTGGGAGCTAGTTTGCCTAACAAAGCAGCACGAAGAATGACACCAGCAGAGAATGAAGAATTGAATAGATAGATACAAGAGTTGTTGAGGAAAGGTTTGATAAGAGAAAGCTTGAGTCCTTGTGCAGTACCTACCATGTTAGCACCTAAGAAAGATGGAGAATAGAGAATGTGTATAGACTCTAGAGAAATAAACAAGATCACAATTAAGTATAGATTTACTTTACCTAGGATGGATAATATCATGGATTGTTTGAGTGGAGCAAAGTATTTCACAAAGATATATTTGAAAATTGGATACTATCATATCAGAATCAGAGAAGGAGATGAATGGAAGATTGCTTTTAAGACAAATGAAGGATTGTATGAGTGGTTAGTAGTGCCTTTTGGATTGACAAATCCACCAAGAACTTTCATGAAATTGATGAATGAAGTTTTGAAGAAATTCTTGGGTAAGTTTGTTATTGTATACTTGGATGACATTCTAATCTTTAGTAGGACAAAAGAAGAACATCTGTTGCATCTGAAACAAGTATTGCAGAGGCTGAGAGAGGAGAAATTGCTGATAAACATCAAGGAGCGTAGTTTCATGAAGGAAGAGTTGGTATACTTGGGATTTGTGATTTCTGTGGAAGGATTGAAGATGGATCCAAAGAAAGTGAGAGTAATTGTTGAATGGCCTACACTGGAGAGCATTAGAGAAGTCAAATCATTTCATGGATTGGCTATTTTCTACTGAAAGTTCATCAAAATTTTAGTTTAGTTTGTAACGCTATGAGAGAGACAATGAGAGGTGATAGAAAAGATTTCAAGTGTACATCAGGAGCAGACAAAAGTTTTGAGTTGTTGAAGTAGAGAGTGCAGAACAACTTGTTTTGGCATTACTGGATTTCAATAAGGTATTTCAAGTAGATTGTGATGCAAGTGGAAATGCAATTGGAGTAGTGTTAAGGCAAGAAGGTAGATCTGTAGCATATTTCAATGAGAAATTGAATGATGCAAGGAGAAGATATTATGTTTATGATCAAGAGTTCTATGCCATAATTCAAGCCTTGAAGAAGTGGAGACATTACTTGTTGCCTAAGGAGTTTGTGTTGTATACAGATCATCAAGCTTTACAATATTTGAACAGTCAAGGTAAGTTGAATCAGAGACATATGAGATGGGTAGAGTTCGTGTAGAGTTATACATTTGTGTTGAAGCATAGGATTGGGAAATCAAACAAACTTGTAGATGCATTGAGTAGGAGAATAAATTTGTTGACAAAGATGAGAGTTGAAGTGTTGGGATTTGATGAGTTGAAGAACATGTATGAGGAAGATATTGATTTTGCAGAACCTTGGAAAGCATGTAAGGAACCTATTGTGATAGATAGGTGTAAGTGGTTGGACTATTTCATTTAAGAAGATATGTTGTTTAGAGGAAATCAGTTGTGCATACCTAGAAGTTCAATGAGAGATAATTTGATCAAAGAGAAATACAGTGGTGGATTGACAGGACATTTTGGCATTGATAAGATAGTGGCTTTGGTAAGTGAAAACTATTTTTGGCCTCAGATACATAAGGATGTTAAGTAATTTGTGTAGAGTTGTAGAGTTTCTCAAGTTACAAAATGGAGTAGTCAGAATACTGGATTGTATAAACCTTTGACAATAACGAAGAGACCTTGGGAAGACATAATTATGGATTTTGTAATGGGATTACCTAAGACACAGAGAGGGCATGATTCTATATTTGTAGTGGTAGACAGATTTTCAAAGATGGCACATTTCATACCTTGTAAGAAGACAACTGATGTAGTGCATGTAGCTGACCTATTTTTCAGGGAGATTGTGAGATTGCATGGCTTACCTAAGAGAATAAATTAAGACAGAGATACAAGATTTCTTGGATACTTTTGGAAGACACTTTGGAGGAAGATGAAAATAGATTTGAAGTTTAGTTTAGTATTTCATCCACAGACTAATGGACATACAGAGGTAGTGAATAGGAGTTTTGGAAACTTGTTGAGATGTTTGTTTGGAGAGAAAGCAAGAAGTTAGGATTTGATTCTTTCAGAAGAAGAGTTTGCATACAGTAATTCAATGAATAAGAGTACCGAAAGAATACCTTTTGAGATTGTTACTGGAGTAAACCCTAGAGGAGTAACCAAGTTGAGAGACATTAGTATGGTAGATAAGAGAAGTACAGAAGTAGAAGAATTTGTAGGACACATGGAGATAGTGCATAATCAAGTAAAGAAGCATTTGGAAGAGATGAACAATAAGTATAAGGAGGAGGCAAACGACAAGAGAAGACACAAGGAATTTTTAGTTGGAGATGAAGTGATGGTATACTTGAGAAAAGAAAGATTTCCAGTTGGAACATATAACAAGCTGAAGATGAAGAGTTTGGACCTTGTAGGATACTCAAAAAATTTGATTCAGGAAATGCATATGAAGTGGAGTTACCAGGGACATTGAGTATATCACCTATTTTCAACATTATAGACCTTTACCAATATCATGAAGTAGAGTTCAGTGACAGCATTGAGGAAGACTTGAAGAATAGTTACCACAACAAGCACCAGAGCAGATTGAGGATATTTTGGACAGCAGAATTGGGCACAGCACTAGAGGAAGACAATACAAAGAATACCTTGTGAAGTGGAAAGGAAGACTGGAAGAAGATTCTTCGTGGATTTCTCAGGCTAAGGTAGACTGTCTTGGTTTCCCTCCAACCCTAGAAAAGTGAGGGAATCACTTTTTCAATAACCCCAGATGTCTGATGTAGGAGCATCGCTAGTTCAAGAGAAATCTTGCATCAACCAAAAATATTTGCATTTCAGTTTGCTTCTTTCATTTTCCTATTTAGTTCAATCAGTTTAGTCAGTAGAAGTTTCTATATTTTGGTCCGCATTCTACCGCAGTTACATTTTGGATCTTGTGGAGCTTGACTCACCATTTAGATTCATTCATCTACATCATATCTAATTTTCAGAGCATTTGGATAAAGTACCAGAAATTTATGCTATAAGAAGATCAATTATTTTCTTACAGTAGAGCATCTTGACAATTTCTGATAATCAGCTAAAGGAGATGACTTGCGGAGAATTTCACAACCTTCAAAGCTTAATGACACATCATTTAATGTTGTTTTGGTTCGTTGCCGACCTTCCCTAGGATCCGCACATCATTCCATTCATTTGTGGAGTTCCATTCATTTAGGTCTAACCTATCCGTGTACACACATTACAACTCTTCATTAGAGTTTATGATCTTCCTTGGCTAACGCGGAGAAATATTTTGTACCAGAGATGATATATATGGATGTAATAGATGCCTAGGAAAGTAGCTGTGATCCTTGACATAAGTTCATAGTTTAGATTTTGTGTGAAGGAGCTTCAAAGCTATATCTTGTATATTCTGATGTTCTATAATTAGGCCTGTGAGCCCTAATTGTAAGCTTGCATGCTGCCGACCAATTTTTATTTGAATTCTATGATATACTGAATGACTAAATCTACATTTGCTTTATATCTTTGAGTTGTTTCCGTTGTGTTTACTCTAGCTACACGGTCTGGATAGTTCTCTTTGAGGACCCTCCTAACCGTGACTATACCAGTGTTTGAAATTTTAAAAATCATTGTTTGATCAATCGACCATCCTTTTTTGTTTTTTCAACGTAGAAGAATTGGTTTTGCATATTTTTGGACAAAATTTGATTATTTAAACTAAAAGTTTCATGTTTCATATTGTTTCAAAGCTAGTTTTCATGTATTTAGATTAAATTTGATAATATATGTTTTTTTAATAAATTTCACTAATCCTATTCTAGAGTTATATAGAATTCAATATTGAATACGAAGGAACTTGCCAAAAAGATCAAATTTTTGAGGATTTTGAAGCCAAATTTTGGATGATTGGTCAACTCAAATCTTGAATTCTAAGTTATGTTCTTTATGTATTTGTTTACTTCACTTTATGTTTTTTAGAACACTCACAATCACTAAAAGTGGAACTATCTAAGTTAATAAATTCATCATTATGTGCATTAATAGAATTAGAATCATTAAAATATGATATATACATGAATTTGTTGTATCTTGAATTTGAACTATGTCATCGATACCTCCCTATAACAAAGTATTATCATAATTCTCTCTAAGGTAACTAGTTGTATCAACATTTAAAATATATTGCTATTGATGCTACAAATCTAATATATTTTGTTCTCATATAGTAATTATTTGTTATTTAATAGAAAAAGAGGGATGAGGTTGATTTTAAGGGGTTTGTGTTGATCCTCCTTTCACCACTAAACATTTAAGGACATTCAACTGAGTAGATAACTCTACTGCAGATCTCTTGTCACTTGGAACATAGGTAAAGATTGGAATTGTATGAATTTATTGTTGAATTAAGTCTAATTATGCTCAAAACCCTAATTTTGTGAAAATAGATAAATTATAGAAAGTGATCACACACAGAGATATCAAATGACAACCAAATACATACCAGATTTCAAAGTTCAGTGTGCAGAAATGTCAGGGACTAATGAGCGGGCACCCTAGTCCAGTGTACTTGTTTTTGTTAGGATCTCCGAAGAATGTTTGCAACATGTTCCTATTGACATAGAGATTTCATTTCTTCAAAATCTGGAGGACTAATGAGAGGGCACCTAAGTGAAATGCCTAGTTTTCTTCTTAGATCTACAATTTCAATAGTCTACACTGCTCTTCTGCAACTCCATTTCTTTCACTTCCAAAACTTGTAACCTGTAATCACAGAAAAGTGGGTTGGGGGTTGTGGTGTTTAGAGGCTTACCTCGGTCAAGCCCCAGAGTGACATTCAAGTCTTCCGAACACTGTTGTCAGTTAAAGAGTGCATATCCCTGTGGGATAGAGGCAAAATCCAAATGATAAATGATAGAAAACATAATTGATATCACCTTGTAGTGTAGATCTCATGGAAGAAAGATGTTCTTCATGCCATGAGGAGATGGATGCCAAATCTATAATCATAAACACAATAACAACACCAAAATACTACTCTGGAAAACAATGAATGCCTTGAATCACTTTCACATAAGCCACAAGTTCACAATGCCCATGTCTAGTTTACAAATGAATCACTAATCATGCTTATATATGCAACTACAAATATTCCTGCTAAGAATTTCATAATTCAAACTTGAGATGCTGGCATAGGACCTAATAACGGTCATAAAAATGACACCCACAAATAGGTCCTGACCTAAAATAGGACAGGACTAGGATGAAGGTGCCTAAGTCCGAATTCATGCTAAATACAACCCATAGGTCCCATTTGTCATGAAACTTTAGGGTTTTCTCATTGGGAGTCATCATTAACATGCAATATGACCTAAATGCATTCTAAAGGACCTGAGAGCTAAACCTTAAGGGGGGAATCCCCCAAGGGGACATTTTTCAACATAACGTTTAGCTCCCACTTTAATGCATGTATAAATGCAATGTCAATACATGCATTAAAGTATGGTCAACAAACACAGTAAACATGCCAAGCACAGATAAGACACGCCAATCACAATGAAGATAGTAATAGGCGTGCAAAACATAGAGAAGATAGTTAGAGTCATGCAAAACACAGAGAAGACAGTATTGAAGACATACAAAACACAGTGAATACAGTGAATGCAGTGATCATTTATTTTTTATTTTTCTCATATATATGAAATAAAAATGCAAGTGCAAGGAAAGTAAACACACAACTCAAAATGTAGGAGGGACTCATCACTACTGGTCTTTAGACTGCATAAGGGGCAACAGACATGTAATACAAATCTTAGAGTGTAGGAGGGACTCATCACCACTAGCCTTTAGACTGCACTTGAGAACAAACATGCCCTACAAATCAAGCATGCCATACAAATCCCAAAGCATAGGAGGGACTTATCACCACCGATCTTCAGACTATGCTTGGGAACAAACACGCCATACACACACACATGGAAGACACAGAGAAAACATGCCAGAAAAGCAATGGAATAAACCTATTGCTAAGTTTGTAGCCATCTTAGAGGCATACACTAACAATTGGACTTCACCACAACAATCCTCGAAGACACACTTAAGGGTTATGATAGTCTCAGATCCGCTCCCCACCTACTCAGAGGACTTTTTGAAAATGACAAGATTGTGCAATCTCCTCAAGAAATACACCATCCTCACCTCACATGGAGGGATTAAAATAAAAAAGGATATGCACAATATCCTGCCTCCGTAGAGGGCTTAAGTGATTGCAGTAGATTCAAGTTTTACAAACACACTTTCCTAGCTTCTAAATCAGACATCTTACCTTATATATGCCCCTACCTTAAGGTGGTTGATATAATGTAACAATATCAAGAACATTAAGGTAGGAAGAAAACACACAATGGAACATGATCTCTTGCAAGGCCCATGCCCCCTAGAGGTGACATCTACTGTATAATTGCCCAATGTTCCCACAAACACATAATTTCTTGCAAAAAAGGTTTTAGCATCCATATTTAATCATGATAAACAACAATGCATATGATCATTCACATAAAGAGCTGAGGAAAGCAAGATCCAAGATAGACAAAGTGCATGGAGCAGCAGTATTGTTATGTTTTGTAAGTGCAACAAGGCAACATAAAGATCACATGGAGTGATTCTACTAGACAAGCATCAGATAATATATAAAAACTCCATTGTCATGTATGGACTGGGTCCGTTTTTTGATTTCTTGTTGAATGGACACTAGGTTTGTATCAGAATAATTTGTTTTTTATCATTCACCCGCTAGATAGAGCCACTAGAGGAAGGTAAACAATAAATCAAGAGAGGAGAACAAGTGCCTTTGGGACAGTCATGTAGGAGGGTGCCCCCAAGTCACCAACCACAACACTATGTCCTTAAGACACAACACATAATAATAAAAATAGAGGAGAAGCAATATGGAAGAATGATGATACAAATAGAAGAAGGGTCACAACCGAAGCAGTCTCCCAGTATCCTTGACCTTACAAGAGAATCAAGGGTCATCCCAAGAGGCCTAAACAACACATAACATATAATGGGGGAAACACAACATGAGAGGGGAGGTCACGTAAATGAGTTGATTATGCTACGACATAGGTGACCACTAGGGTTAGAAATACTTACCTGTAAGGATAACCATGCTAGTGGTCATCACGGATCTTGATCTTTACTTTAATGGTTAAGGCTTTATCTCTTCTTCTCTCTTCCACATTTTCATGAGTTTGTAAGGATATCCTTTAAGGAATGTTGTCTATTAATGATGGTAGAGAAGGGATATTGCAATTTTTTGCATCAGTTACATGGGGTGATGTAGGAGCTTTTATAATTCCCTTTCCAATTGATTTAGGTTGTTGAGGAACCTGAAAAGTGCCCATTTCAGTCCATATATAGGGTGTTGGAATACCTTGGGTTTGAGGGATAGTTTGTTCTTCAATGTCATGTGAAATTTTAGTGTTTTCCAAGGTATGTGAAGGTTTAGGTAAAGATACATGACCTATTTCTTTGTTTAAGATGTAGTTGAGAAGTTCTTGAACATTGGGTGGCAAATTTTTAGTTTCAGTAGGTTGAAGCAAATGTTCACAAAGGGAATCTGCATCATCCAATGCTTCATCCTGGCCAGAGAGAGTAGGAAGGGATGTCAAAGTAGTGTTAAGGAATGTGTCAATGATATCTTCTTCTTTTGCAAAAATATCCTCACTAAGTGGGTTTATGTTGGGGGAAGTCTCTTTGTTTGATGAATCACCCATTGCTATATCATTCTCATAGGTTTCAGAAAGAATATCCATTATATCATCATGAAACGAAGGGAGAGAGTGCTGTTTTCACTACTACTTTCCCCATGGTTATTTTTAGAAATTAAATTTGTGAGATTTTCCAAGATTGAAGGGAAAACACCCACGATAGTGAGAAAACTTTCAAAGTAGGCTATTGTTCAAAGGATATCACAGGTACTGCTTACGAACATGTCAATACCATAGATGTACGCTATTTGATGCAAGACTTGGGGATGTTTATCAGTGAACTTGAAAAAATTATTAGAATTCATAATGTACTCAAATATATTTTCCAAATATGAATGGCGAGGAGAATCCATGCTATATGACTACAAAACTATGTGTGAAAATGGCTTAAAATGCTTGATTTTTCAATTTTTTTCAATGCCAATAAGTGAAAGAAGAGGTTTTGTAAGGAAATTGATTGGGGGAAGTGAATAATATGTCCAATATCAGTCCAATAAAGAAATAATTTCCTTCACAACACACCTTTGATGCAAATCTATAATGATGACAAGTCAAAACCTAGTGAAAATACACTAAAATATGCAAGTTTTCACCAATTTTCAATGCAAAGGTCAACTAAAAAGGGTATTGTAAAGAATTTGAGGAGGGGAAGAAGATTATAACCCTGATAAAATCCAATTAATGCAGAAAAATCCTTCACAACATGCCTATGGTGTAATTCTAGAGAGACGATAAGGCCAACTCTAGTGAAAATGCAAGGTTTTCAAACCCTATACATGAAATTTTGCAAGAAAGGAACTATGATGAAACACTAAAGTTAGAAATCAATCCTAATGACTATTTTGAAAGGGTAGTAAAATCTGAAACAAGATTTTGACTACAAACCCTAGCTAATGCAAAACTAGGTTATATGGAAAAATGCACAATTTCAAGCAATTTTTAACAATTTAAGCATGAAATTGCAATGTAAATGAATGCTGAATGAAGAATTTATGTATTTTAAATCATATCTGATGATAATGACAGAAATTTTTTGAAATTAAATGGAAACTAATTCAAATAATTATTTGAAAATGCAAGCTAAAATGCCAATTTTTTCAGAATTTTCAATGTTTTCAAAATTTTTGTTATTTTTCAAATCCAAGAAGATGAAAAATGAAATGAATGTAAATCTGAAGTACAACACTCAGCAAAGTGTAAAATTCATTAAAAACATGGGTTCACCAAAATGTTTAATAGAAAAAGGGGGATGAGGTTGAGTTTAAGGGGTTTGTGTTGATCCTCCTTTCACCACTAAACATTCAAGGACATTCAACTAAGTAGAGAAGTCTACTACAGATATTCTGTCACTTGGAACATAGGGGAATATTGGAATTGTATGAATTTATTGTTCAATTAAGTCTAATTATGCTCAAAACCCTAATTTTGTGAAAATAGACAAATTATAGAAAATGATCGCACACAGAGATATCAAATGACAACCAAATACATACTAGATTTCAAAGTTTGGTGTGCGGAAAAGTTGGGGACTAATGACTAGGCGCCCTAGTCCAGTGTACCTATTTTTGTCAGGATCTCTGAAGAATGTCTACAACCTATTCCTACTGTCACAAAGATTTCATTGATTCAGAATCTAGAGGACTAATGAGTGGGTGCCCAAGTCCAAGCCCTAGTTTTCTTCTCAACTCTACAATTCTAACAGTTTGCACTACTCTCCTGCAACTCCACTTCTTTTGCTTTCGAAACCTATAACCTAGAATAATAGAAAAGTGGGTTGGGGATTGTGGTGTTTAGAAGTTTGCCTTGGCCAAGCCCCAGAGAGACATTCAAGTCTTCCGAACACCATTGTCAGATAAAGAGTGCGTATCCCTACAGGATAGAGGAAAAACCCAAATGATAAATGATAGAAAACATAATTGATATCACCTTGTAGTGTAGATCTCATGGAAGGAATATGCTCTTCATGCCATGAGTAGATGGATGCCAAATCTGCAATCACAAACAGAATAATAACACCAAAATACTGCTCTACAACACAATGAATGCCATAAATCACTTTCACATAAGCCACAAGTTCACAATACCTATCTAGTTTACAAATTAATCACTAATCATGCTTATATATGCAACTACAAACATTCTCACTAAGAATTTCGTAATTCAAACTTGAGCTATTGGCATAGGACCTATTAATGGTCATAAAGCCGATACCCAAAAATAGGTCCTAACCTAAAATAGGGCAGGACTAGGGTGCGGGTGCCCAAGTCATCCCCCCTATTTTAGGCAAGATTCATACTAATTACACCCCATAGGTCTCATTTGTGATGAAACTTTAGGGTTTTCTCATCAGGAGTCATCATTAACATGCAAGATGACCTAAATGCATTCTAAAGGACCTGGGAGCTAAACCTTAAGGGGGAAAAGCCCCCAAGGGGACATTTTTTGACATAAAAATTGTCACTATCATCCTCTTGGCCATTTACCTCTAAAAAATTAGTTTGAGTTTCATTTATTGGACATATACTAGATAAGTTCTTTGTTGTTTTCAAGTACCCTCTAATTTTTTTGGACCGCCATCTCTAGGTTTCTCCAAGAAATCAGACTGGTTAGGCTACAATAAACTCTATATTTTAGTCTTTTTGTCATCATAAAACTTAGTTAAAAGACCACCAAGAACTTTGTCATCATAATTAGCCTTAAAATCACTGCTTTCTTGATGATTTCCCCTATGGCTATCTTGAATAGTTGATTCAAAGTATAATAGATGGTCTTTACATGTTCACCATGATTTTCTTCAAGTCTTGTATCATAAAGCTAGTTTCTAATGTTAGTATTTTGTCTCTTAATAATTCAAACATATCTATTGAAGGCAAGGATTCTTGCTTAGTGTCTTACCACTTAGACCACTTGTCACATCATTGCTAGTCAAACCAAGGACATTCTTCTAACTTTTGAAGATTGCACCATAGTTAGGATTACACAAAAGACATGAAACTTTAAGAGTTTGATCATGGTAGAATATGAGATCAACAATCAACATGTGCTCATCTATGCATTAGAACATCTAGGCCTAAACTATCATTACACATTTGACTTCTAATCTAATCATGTCAAAATGAACAAGTTTGGAGTCATTTATTAGACAAACATAATCATAAAAGCCTTCTTCATTTCCACTCTCAATAGTGACATATAAACCATTCAGCTCATGCTCATCATTAGGACTAGGTGTGCCATCATACTCAATGTCTTCTTTATTACCAATTGACTGATTTGTATTCATTGATTGTGATAATTCAACACTTTTAGTCCTTACAGGTGTTAGGAAAAGTGTCTCAACCTTGTACATATGAAAGGTTACTATTCTTCCCAGTTTTGGTCTTTTTGAATGCCCTTAATCTTGGAGAATGGTCTAGAACTTTCAAAGTTTCCAAAAGGGCTAAAAATGGCGGGACTTACTATTTTTAGTAACTCTACATTTCACCTTGAATTGACCCAAAAAAATTTCCCAAAAGGTGCAGAGCTACTAAGTAAACATCTTGGGTGAGTTTCAACTCAAGATCATATCTGGATTGCGAGATATTAAAATTTTTGTTTTTTAAAACTATCGAAAAAATTTCAAACTCAATTTTGAGGCACTTAGAAATCCCTAAATGCCCTGAAATTTGTCATAACTGACAAAGTGGGTTATAGCTTGATAGATTCCTTCATAATCTTAATGACCCATCAAATAGTTTAAGAGCTGTAAAGGGGAGAGTTACACATGTTGGTGTGTGATTTGACACATCACAAGGTATCTATGATTGGAGATAATTTTGGCTTATGGTTTTGTAATTACCGTTAACGGTTTACTGTATTGTATCTCCTATATATCAGGAGCTAGAGATGGAGGTTGTGTGTAAGAGTCTTATAGATTTTGAGTTACCTCCTAGATCTCTAGTTTGTTATATTCCTATGAAAGCTTTCTCTACAAGTATATTGTAATCTTCTTGATTCCAAAATAATATATTGGGTGGATTTGGAGTGTGGGATTTTTTTATATGAAAGGGTTTTCCCCACATATATCTTGTGTTGTGAGTTTTGCATTTGAATGTTGTTATTACCATTTTGTTAATGTGCATTTGAATCTGTAACTATAAAAGTTAAAATTTTCATAAATCTTTCCTCAGTAGATTAGTGTAGGAAGTGTTTTCCACATACCTTACTTCCTTTTAGTTGGTATTAGAGCCTGATCAACTCTGGTTCTAGTTGTTGGGTAGAGGGTTTTTTAAGTTGATCTTTGTTTGAGTGGGAGCTTGTGCAGAGGATTTTGAAATCTTTGTTGCAAGAAAGAGATGGCGATCACATCTAGGAGGTTTGAGATAGAGAAGTTTAATGGTAGTAATTTTGAGTTGTGGAAACTAAAAATAGAGGACATGCTTGTAGATCAGGATTTATGGGATGCCATATCTAGTACAAAACCAATGGTAATGTCTCAAGAAGACTAGGATCTAAAAGATCAAAAAGCTAAGGGTTTGATAAGACTCTATTTCGTTAATTCAGTGGTCCTAAATATCCATGAAGATAAGACTACAGAGGATCTTGGGAAGAATCTTGGAGATGTTTATTAGGCTAAATCCCTAGTGAACAAGTTATTTTTATGAAAGAAATTGTACTCTCTATGGATGGAAGATGTAGGATCTGTCACTGATCACCTGAATACATTCAATATGCTTGTTGCCAAGTTGACCTCTATTGGTGTGAAGATGAAGGAGGAGGATTGATGTATGACATTACTATGTTCCTTACCCGGCTCATGGGATCACCTTGTTATTGTTAGATTCAAGACAAACAACTAAGAGGGGGGCTGAATCAATTGTCTCAAAACTTTCTCTTATTAACCACTTAAATCTTTCTTGTAATTCAGCAACACAATAATAAATCAATCATGGAAACATAATGCAACAATTCAAGAGTAGAAACTCATTAACACATATGACACCAAGATTTTAACGTGGAAAACCTGGTTAAGGGAAAAACCACAGGGTGACTAACCCAAGATTGTATTCTCTGTTAAAAGAATAAGAAGAACAAAATGGCACATGCCAATTAGGGCTCACTTCCTGAGCACACTGCTCACAAGAGGCCCACTGCCTACAGGAGACACACTATCTACAGAATAATAAATATTACATACTTGAACTGAAGAATAGCATCTTCACCATGCTTGAGTTAGTTCTATTTGGTGCAGGAGCACCCCTTCAACAAGCCAACTATACATCTAAGAGAGAAGACTAAGGTCTTGATATGTTATTATGTTTTATGCATTTCTATGTTTGTTCATGTTGTCATGTAGTTTTTGGTGTTGTGATTTCATGTTTGTAATAAAGACCCCACCATGTGAACCGGTGTTACAAATTTGGCATTTTGATAAGCAAATTTAGACATCTTGGACAATTGGGGTATGTGGATAATCAAATCAAGTGTGTTGTGTTGTTTTTAGGTATTTTGTTGATGTTCTAGGGTGGTTAAATCATGTCTTATAATAAACATGTGCCTTGTGATTAGTGAGTGTTAAAATATGAAACATGGAAGTTGTAACGACTCCAATCTTTGGTATTCCAGTTGGAACTAGATGGGAAGAGACCATAAGATCATGATTGAAAAGGGGAGGAGATGGATTGATGAAGTTTGGAGAGAATAGAAGATTGAGGAAAAATAATACATTCTGTAGAGACATCAAAGTTTAATTCAGTTTGTGTTTGCAGGTTTTGTGTTCTGTATATATTCCCTATATTTAACTATTTTAGTTTTCTGTTGTTGAAGATGCAAGACTGAGACCATTCCACTAGTGGATTTTTTTGAAATCAATGGAATGGACCCTGTACATAGTTTTCTATTTTATTTTCTTTTTGTTCGTGGTCATGGTAGAATGGAACAGAGGATCTGATCTGTAGAAGAGATGTCGCAGTAGAAAGCCTAGCATCTCTATGTGCTAGGGTTTGACAGAATAGAGACAGTGAGATTTGTGGTAGAGGAGGTTATCAGCGTGAGATTTGGAGATGCATTTAGTGTATATACTACAATTACATGTCGAGAACATTATGTGTGTATATCACAATTATTTCTGAGTATAGTTTGTGGGTATCTCACAATTGTATGTCATGGTTGTATGTTGTGGATATACATTGGGAAGACTGGAGGTGTCGGTGAGAGAAGGTCAGTGGTTGGTCCCACCGAATGCATATCCTAAATTCATGTTGAGAATGTATCTTTGAGATTGTATATTGGAATGTGCATTTAGAATATACAAACACCGCAGGATACAAGGAGTGACCGGTAGAAACGGTGGAAGGAACTGGCACGGTAAGTCAGGCTATGTATGTGCGAAGTAGATGAAGGCATCGGAGTGACAAGGGCTATTGGTTAGATAGAGTCATATTGGGCCGACAATGCTATTCTCACCGATCGAGTTTTATCGAGGTGACAACTAAAGGTGTCACCGATAGATAGTTCATCGACGAAGGCAGTTTGAAGAGTCATCGGGGTGATCGAATGTGTCGGTAGGAGAATTTTTGAGTAGGCTGAAAATGTTTATCTTGCCAATAGAATGAATGTACATGGTTTGATGTTATGTGGGCCTAAAGAAAGGAATTTCAAAAGTTGTTTGAACATTAATCTATTGAATTGTGGGTTGATGAGTATTTTCACCTTGTTTTAAGTGTTTACCTGTGCGCTCTGCATCATAGTGGTACCAGAGCCAAAAGAGTGTCCTTTGGGTAGAAGAAGACAAGATGTCAGATGAAGAGGGGTCACATGAGTACCCAGGAAAGATGACCAATGCTGAGTTGGTTGTCCTAGTGAAGAAGCAATTGGCAGAGAGCAAAGTGGTTAGAGCTCAGAATTAGGCCTTGAGAGATGAGTTAGAGAAGTTGAGGGACAAAGTAGAGAAGGGAGAAGAAGATTCTGGTGATCGAGAAGACTGGGATGAAGAGGAAATCCCTAGGCAGGAAGAGTTGGAGGTTCCTGCAGACCAGAGACCCTTACTCAATGTCCTCAAATCTATCGAGAGAAGGACCATGAATATGAAAATAGACCTGCCAGTGTTTGCACCCAAAATGGATCCTAATTCAGTGGAGTGGATAGACTCCTTGAATAACTTCTTTGAGACTAAGGAGATACCAGTCCACTAGAGGGTGAAGATGGCCCAATCCAAAATGAAAGGGGCTACACTAACTTGGTGGACTTTCATCCAAGATGATAGGGTGAAAAAGGGAAAGAACAGAGTTGCTACTTGGAAGAAGATGGCAGCTTTAGTGAAGGAGGCCATGTTCCATTGGATTACAACATTCAACTACATAAGAGGGGACAAAACTTGAAGCAGAAGTAGTTAGATGTCAGTTCATACACTGAAGAGTTCATGAAACTATGTGTCAAGACAAAGGTAAAAGAGAGTGAGGAAGAGAAGGTTGTGAGGTACCTCAATGGATTGAGGTTTAACATCTAAGAAGACTTAAATCTGCATAACCCAAATACAGTCCAAAAGTGCTACCAATTGGCACTTAAAGTGGAAGAGAAAATAAAGAGAAGACAAGAAAAGAATAGTAGAGGAAGAGGGAGACAACAAAGAGGGAGAAGAAGTCCTTTCAGAGGTAGAGGAAATGGATTTGGACACCAAGGTGAATCCAATCAAGAGAGAAGCAAAGGAGACATCAGTCAAACTCAAGGGGGAAGTTACAATCAAGGATGAAACTTTAGGGATAGAAGACCACCATTCAGACGGAGATCTCAGGGTAGAGGACCTCTCAAATGTTACAATTGCAATCAAGAAGGCCACATAGCCAACAGATGTCCAGAAAAGGCAACAAGTTCAATGGGAGAAAGGAGTATAAATCTGATCCAAGAATTTGATTGTTAAAGTGTGACAAGCTCAAGCACTTATCAAAGTGCGACTACTCCTGAAAGTTATGGATATCCTGAGAGTGGAGAAGATTTGATGATTAGGAGAGCAATGACCACCATGGAGGTGCCTGACAAAGAACCCCCACAAAGGAAGTCTCTCTTCAAAACTACTTGCAAGGCAGGAGCAAAGGTATGTAAAGTTCTGATTGACTCTGGATCCACTAAAAATTTTGTGTCTTTTGAAATGGTAAAAAAAATTAAGCTTAGAAGGCTGCCCCATCCTTGCCCATACAAGGTCTCATGGCTCACCCAAGGTCAGCAAACAGTTGTGGAAGAACAGGCTTGGGTGGAGTTTCAAATTGGATCATACAAGGATAGATTATTGTTTGACATTGCCAAGATGGATGCCTGCCATCTCCTATTTGGAAGACCATGGAAGTATGACTTGAAAGCACACCATGATGGAGTTAGAAACACATATTCAATCACCAAGGATGGTAAGGTGATAGAGTTACTACCATTGATGGAGAATGAGGTGGAATCAAAAGGAAAAGAAGTCAAGGTGATGATGGTAGAAGGCAAACAATTCATGAAAGAGATAGTAGAAGAAGGTGTAGTTGCATATGCTCTAATTCCATGTCTAAAGGTGAACAAGGAGTAGCAGCAAGAAGCCAAGGGAGAGAAGAGGCAAAGGTTCATAGATCCAGCGGTCCAAGAACTATTGGACAAGTACAAAGGTATCATCTCTGATGGAATGCCAAAGTCCCTACCACCTATAAGGGACATCAGCCATTGCATAGATTTGATCCCAGGATCTACACTTCCAAACAAGGCAGTATAGAAGCTTACCCCTGAGCAGAAAGTAGAAGTAGCAAGGCAGATTGAGGAGTTGTTGGAGATAGGCCTAATTGGCAAAAGTTTAAGCCCATGTGTAGTACCAGCTATCCTAGCACCAAAGAAGGAAGGCACTTGGAGACTTTGTACTGATTCAAGGGCTATCAACAAGATAAAAATTAAGTATAGGATCCTAATCCCTAGGATAGAAGATTTTCTTGATTGCTTGGGGGGTGCTAAATATTTCACAAAAATAGATCTAAAGATTGGCTATCATTAGATTAGGATTAGGCTAGGAGATGAATGGAAGACTGTATTTAAGACCAATGAGGGGTTATATGAGTGGAAGGTCATGCCTTTTGGTTTGTCCAATGCCCCTAGTACCTTTATGAGGTTGATGAATGAGGTCTTGAGGGAATTCATAGACACATTTGTCATAGTATATCTAGATGACATCCTGATTTTCAGTAATACAAGGGAAGAGCACCTCAAACATATATACTTGGTCCTCAAAAGGTTACATGGAGAGGAACTAATGATCAACTTAGAGAAGTGTTTGTTCATGTAGGAGGAGGTCATCTATTTAGGTTTTGTCATCTCATAGGGTAAACTGAAAATGGATCAAGAGAAGGTAAGTGCCATATTGTCTTGGCCAACTCCTAAAACCTTGAATGATGTTAGAAGTTTCCATGGGTTAGCAACCTTCTATAGGAAGTTTATAAAGGGGTTTAGTCATGTTTATGCACCCATGCTTGACACCATAAAAGGAGGACAGAAGTACAGATTCACTTGGACAAAGGAGGTAGATGATTCATTTGAAACATTGAAGAAGAAGGTGGCAGAGCAGCCAGTCCGTGCACTTCCTAACTTCAAGAAGATTTTCCAAGTAGAATGTGATGCAAGCCACATGGCAATTGGAGCAGTACTCAGTCAGGAAGGTAGGCCTATTGCATTTTTTAGTGAGAAACTAAATGATGCAAAGAAGAGATACTCATCCTATGACTTGGAGATGTATGCTCTAGTATAGTCACTCAAAAAGTGGACGCATTACTTGATTTCAAAAGAATTCATAGTGTTCACAGATAATCAGACCCTTAGTCTCATAAATAGTCAAGAGAAGCTGAACCATAGGCACATGAAGTGGGTGGAGACTTTGTAAGCTTTCACCTTCACACTCAAGCACAAGAAAGGGGTCAAGAACAAGGTGGTAGATGCTTTGAGCAGGTGGGCTCTAACCATCAATTAGATCCAATTGGAGAGTGTTGGCATTGACTCCTTGAAGGCCATGTATGATGCTGATGAAGAATTTGGAGAAATGTATAAGGTATGTACTTCCTTTGGTGACAAATAGCATGTTGAGTTCTCTAAATTTCTGATACAAGATGGATTACTTTTCAAGGGTGGACAGTTGTGCATTCCACGGTGTTCTATGAGACTGAATATCATTAGGGAGAAACATTGTAGGGCCATGGTAGGACATTTTGGTCTAGATATGACTCTTGATCTTGTGAGGAGGCATTACTATTGGCCCAAGTTGCAGTCAGATGTGAGAAGATTTGTAGAGGCATGTGTGATATGTCAAAAGGCAAAAGGGAGATCCACTAATGTAGGTTTGTATTAGCCACTACCCATTCCTTCTAGGCCATGGGAGAGCATAAGCATGGACTTTGTATTGGGTTTTCCTAGGACAAGGAAGGGATATGATAGTGTTTTTGTTGTTGTAGACAGATTTAGTAAAATGGCACACTTCTTGCCATGCAAAACCACTTGTGATGCCTCATATGTTGCAGATCTATTTTTCAAAGAAATAGTGAGGATACATGGCTTGCCATTGAGCATAGTGTCAGATAGAGATGTGAGATTTATTAGCCACTTTTGGAGGACTCTTTGGAAGAAGCTTGGCACCAACTTGTCCTTCTCATTAGCCTACCATCCTCAAACAGATGGGTAGACTGAAGTGGTTAACCGTTCATTAGGAAATCTACTAAGGTGTTTGACAAGGCAGCATGGAGAGAAGTGGGATAACATCCTACCACAAGCAGAATTCTCCTACAATGACACCATCAATAGGAGTACAAGGAAGTCACCTTTCCAAGTGGTATATGGCATTCATCCAAGGGGTATTTTGGAGTTGAGAGATCTGCCTACAGGAGAGTCTATTAGTACAGATGGAGAAGCCTTTGCATCATCCATCAAGGAGGTGCATGATCAAGTCAAGACCCAACTCCAACAAACTACATTGAAGTACAAAGCATATGCTGACAAGAAGAAGAGGGATGTACAATTTGATGTTGGAGATTTGGTGTGGGTTCATCGAAAGGAGAGGCTCCCAAAAGGTAAACATACCAAGCTAATGCAGAGGAAGATTGGACCATGTCAGATTTTGAAGAAGTGTGGGAAGAATGCTTATGAGATCCAACTTCCTCCCGACCTTGGATTGTCACCCATCTTCAATGTATGTGATTTAAATCCATACAAGCATAATGTAGATGTAGGACAAGAACCATTGTAGGATATAGCAGATGATGATATCCCTAAGCATGATCCACCAAAATTGAAGATCTTAGACTCAAGAGTGGCAAAGAAGACAAGGAACAAAGAGTACATGGAGTACTTGGTGGCTTGGCAGGGGAAACCTGATTCAGAGGTAGTTTGGATGATTGAAGATTAGATCAAAAACCATGGTGTAGACCTTCAAACTCTCATTTCAAGTGAGCTTGAGATTTTTTCTCCTGGGGCGTATGGTGCAGGAGCACCCCTTCAACAGGCCAACTATACATCTGAGGGAGAAGACTAAGGTCTTGATATGTTATTATGTTTTATGCATTTCTATGTTTGTTCATGTTTTCATGTAGTTCTTGTTGTTGTGATTTCATGTTTGTAATAAAGACCCCACCATGTGAACTAGTGTCACAAATTTGGCATTCTGATAAGCAAATTTGGACATCTTGGACAATTGGGGTATGTAGATAATCAAATCAAGTGTGTTGTGTTGTTTTTAGGTGTTTTGTTGATGTTATAGGGTGGTTAAATCATGTCTTATAATAAACATGTGTCTTGTGATTAGTGAGTGTTAAAATATGAAAGATGGAAGTTGTAATGACTCCAACCTCTGGTATTCCTGTTGGAACTAGATCAGAAGAGACCATAAGATTAGGATTAAAAAGGGGAGGAGATGGATTGATGAAGTTTGGAGAGAATAGAAGATTGAGGAAAAATAATACATTCTGTGGAGACATTGAAGTTTAATTCAGTTTGTGTTTGCAGGTTCTATGTTCTGTATATATTCCCTATATTTAACCATTTTAGTTTTCTGTTGTCGAAGATGCAAGACTGAGACCATTCTACTGTTGGATTTTTTTGAAATCAGTGGAATGGACCCTATACATAGTTTTTTGTTTTATTTTTTTTTGTTCATGGTCATGGCAGAATGGAACAGAGGATCCAATCTATAGAAGAGATGTCGTAGTAGAAAGCCTAGCATCTCTATGTGCTAGGGTTCGACAGAATAGAGACTGCGAGATTTGTGGTAGAGGAGGTTATCGGTGTGAGATTTAGAGATGCATTTTGTGTATATACTACAATTTCATGTCAAGAACATTATGTGTGTATATCGCAATTGTTTTTGAGTATATTTTGTGGGTATCTCACAATCGTATGTCGCGGTTGTATGTTGTGGATATACATTGAGAAGATACATCGGGAAGACTGGAGGTGTCGATGAGAGAAGGTTAGTGGTCAGTCCCACCGAATGCATATCCTGAATGCATGTTGAGAATGCATCTTTGAGATTGTATATTGGAATGTGCATTTAGAATATACAAATGCCGAAGGATACAAGGAGTGACCGGTAGAAACGGTGGAAGGAACCGGCATGATATGTCAGGTAATGTATGTGCGAAGTAGATGAAGACATCGGAGTGACAAGGGCTATCGATTAGATAGAGTCATATTGGGCTAACAATGCTATTCTCACCGATCAAGTTGTATCGAGGTGACAACTAAAGTTGTCACTGATAGATAGTTCATCGACGAAGGCGGTTTGAAGAGTCATCAGGGTGACCAAATGTGTCGGTAGGAGAATTTTTGAGTAGGCCAAAAATGTTTATCTTGCTGATAGAATGAATGTACATGGTTCGATGTTATGTGGGCCTAAAGAAAGGAATTTCAAAAGTTGTTTGAACATTAATCTATTGAACTATGGGTTGATGAGTATTTTCACCTTGTTTTAAGTGTTTACCTGTGCACTCTGCATCACCATTTAAGCCCAATACTTCTTCTCTGCCTTTCACTTTCCTCCTCTCTACGACACCATCATCTTCACCAAGATTCTTTTGAAATGACTTCACAACTCTTATTTATACAAGACATCAACTTTGGAATAGTCATCAAAGTCAGCAAACTTTACAGAGAAAATACACAAATACAACTTGACTTATTACAAAAGACTTCATATGGAACATCACACTGTTGGCCACACAGATTTGAGACTTCAATCTTCTTTGAGGAACACACCATGCTTCGCAGAACATCTTCAAGATCATCCATAGGATGTGTAACTCATCCGGTCGGCCAAGTTTAGGAAGAACATCAACATCCAGAAGTAATTCTTCAATTACGAGCTTAATCTTCAATGCGGACCACCAACACGAACTGGACACAATCCAGAGACCCCCACAAGCTTATCTAAATCACCAAGAACATCCACACTACTTCTGCTTACTGAAATCATTCTGTCCTTCATCTTGAACCTCAAGAATCAGAATAGATACTTGCAGACCTCCAGACCATGAACCAATTGAGTTGTCAATTCCAATTGACTTCCTAAACACTCCAGCAAATCTGCAAAACAATATATTTAATTTCTGGATCTCACCAGATCTATTTGTGTCACTCTGTCACCTCTGAACACCTGTCAAAACTGATTTCACTCAAATGGCCATAACTTCTTCAAATCTTCACGCAAACCTCTCAAATCTTGACTGGATCATTTTTAGACACATATCTACAAACCCTTTGATGTGCATCCTCTAATATTCATCTTAGCTGGGATCTTTACTTCACTATCTTCATTGTTCTTCTCTATTCATGATAGGACTAATTTTCTCAATATCCTCAGCATACAACTCATCCAATCCTTGACATCAATGCAATAGGAGTATGTTGACATCAATGACAACACTGGTTAGGCCCATACTTGCAACAATCTCCCCTTTTGTCATTGATGGAAACATATGATGTGAAAAACTATTTTAACCATCAAGAAAAGAACTTCTCCTTACTGACTAACATAACTCCCCCTATCAACAACAACCATTCACATGTCTTCTCTTCCTTTACTACACCCCCTTTGATCAGCAACCACTTTTTTTTTTCACATGTCTTCTCTCCCCCTTTGACATCAATGGCAAAGAGCACATACTTGTATCACTTACAATCATACCATCTGCTCCCCCTGAGTAGCAGCTTCCCATCATCAATCTAGACCACAAGATATGACTGTGAGATCCACCAAACTGATGCACATTAGTGCATCTTAATTCAGAACCGGAGGGGTAATAACCCCTAACTTCTCCCTGAGATACTTAAAAGAGTCCTTAGGTAGAGGTTTAGTGAAAATGTCTACAATCTGATCCTTAGAGGGTACAAACTCCAATCTGACTTCATTCTTGTTCACCCACTCTCTTAAAAAGTGAAACTTGATGGATATATGTTTTGTCTTTGAATGCAACACTGGATTTTTTGATATATTTATTGCACTTGAGTTATCACAGAAGATTGTGATGTGGTGCAAGAGCACCAAGGAGATCATCTATGTTTGTTTTCATGTTTTGTGGATCATGTTCCAATAAGGTCCTAGAAGATTATCCATGTAGTAAGGACTATGTCTAAATATCTATTGCTGTCTTGTATAGGAAATAATCATGAAGTCATAGGGGCAGTCCTATGTTTTCCTCTCATTTGTAAGCCTTTCCAAAGAAGGTAGGAGGTTGTCATTGAGTCCTATGCCTTGTCAAAGGCTAGTTATTCTTGAAAGGACAATATACACTTCTTAAACTAAGATAACACTTTGTAATCACAATAACAAATAATTAATGGGCAGCGATGGAGGAAAGACAGTTGTGAAACTTCCCCATCAACCCAAAAACTACCTCCAAGTAGTTGTCAAAGGTTGTGCAGGCTTAAAAATCCTTGGAGATTGATCCTTGAAGTGGAGGAGATGAACTTCAAGAAGTGTAAGAAGTTTCCAAAGCAATAGCAAACCAATTCTCTGCATTTTCTGTATTTTCTGTAGAACAGTCCATACTTTTCATCTGTATGGAACTGTCAAGAGTCCCAAATGTGTGGGATGGATAGAAGGATGGATTGACTTTCAAAGAAGTCCTATTTGGCATCTTGACATTCATTAAAGAGTTTTCTACAAGCATATTTCTAGGATTGCTCTTTAACATAATTCTATTTTCCTGAAGAACTCACTCCTACAGGTCATACTATGTGAAGGTACAGGACTGTCTTTACTCTTTCATGTTTTGATAAATTAGTATAGAGGGTTGTCTATCATTTGAAGTAGATTTGGTGTTTTGAAAGTTGTATAGAGGGGATATATAAGGTTTTTTTCAAAAATAGTCCCATTAAAACCTAAACAAGGATTTTGGTTGCAATCTATGAATTCTCCTCCATTCCACTAATGTAAGACCTCATAGATCAGTGGGATGGATTTTTGTTGTGTTGTTTCAATGCATTTCATAAAGGGTTTGGGCATAGAAGGTGTTTTACTATTGTTTATGTGAAGAACCTAACAAAACCATGTGTTAGGTGATGTTTAAAGGCACAAAGAGGGAACCATAGAAGCATTTTTGGGAACAACAGAGTGTAGGAAGATGAAACCCACAAAATCCCTTGTTTTGGAATGTGTTCTAAGTGTTCAAACCATTGGTTGAGTTCTGTGTGTGAATTTAAAGGGGTTCTGTTTGTAATTTTGGCCTAATTGGGGCTCTAAGGCATCAGGAGGGGCTAAAGGTTGAGGCATATCATCCAAAACAACCACTACCCATTCTAGGATATGTGATAGATGGTCCTAATGGGTACCTTCTAATTGTCTAAAATTTGCATTTGAAGGTTTGGATCAAAAGTTATTAGGACTGTTCTCTTTTTGTAGGGCTATAAGCCATTTCTTGGGTTTGTGAAGGAAGTATCATTTGTGAGTTTGACCTGCCATAGAAAATGGATGGGATGGGTCCCAATACATGTCTAAACACCTTTTCCATGAAGAAATAAGAGCCCCTAACTTTTGTTCCCACTTTTACAAACTGACCTTTGAATTTGGGCTTTTCGGTGTAGTAAGAACCTAGTCAACTTATCTATCTTCCTCCTATCCAAAGTTTCTCTACATCATAGTGGTATCAGAGCCATAGAAGGTTCTATTGTTGGTGGCGTAAGGCCTAGTATATGTCAGTAGAGGAGAGAGAAGGAGAGGCTAGCAATATGCCTCCAAAGGGGATGACCACTGAAGTGGTCAAGAAGTTCAAGGAGATGGAAGAGAAGATCAAAAGTGGAGTCAAGGAAGCACTCCAAGAAGAGTTGAAGGCATTGAGGATAGGGAAGAGGATAGATGAAGGTTCATATGAAGAGAAAGAAAAAGAGGAGCAAGAAGAAGAGCAAGAAGAGGTAGAGGTACCAGCTAATCAAAAGCATTTCCTTGAAGCCATCAAGGCAATTGACAAGGATTCTTCTGAGGCTTGGATGGAGATTCCCATGTTCAGTGGGAAGATGAATGCTAATGAAGTTATGGAGTGGATTGAGGCTCTAAACAACTACTTTGAATACAAAGAAGTTCATGAAAATAAGAGAATTAAGTTTTCCAAAACTAAACTCAAAGGTGCTGCCCTTACATGGTGGAATTACACCCAAGGTGAGAGGGTAAAGAATGGGAAGAGTATGATCTCTTCATGGAGAAAAATGTTGGAGAGGATCAAGTCCCAATTCCTTCCATTAGACTATCAGGTGTAGATCTACAAGAAGATGCAAAATCTCAAGCAAAGAGATTTGGATGTGGCTACTTACACCGAGGAGTTTCACAAATACACTCTTCATTGTGGGTACATGGAGGATGAAAAAGCTAAAGTGGCAAGGTGTCTAAATGGTTTTAGGTTTAATATTCAAGATGAGATAAGTTTATTAACCCCTGAAACTGTGGAAAAATGCTTTCAAGTGGCATTAAGGGCTAAAGAGAAGTTGAAGAGTAAAGGTGAGCAATAAAATAGAGGAAGAGGTGGAAGAAATTTTAGATGTAGGGGTAGTTTTGGATGCAGAAATCAGTCCCAAAGAAGCCAAGGGGAATCTAGTTCCCAAGAGCAAAGTGGAGAATCAGGTTCTAGAGGAGGCTTTAGAGGAAGAAGGCCTAATGGAAGAGGTAGATTTGGTGGACCAGGGAGAGGTCCTAATGTCTTCACAAGAAGGTGCTATAATTACAACCAAGTGGCACAACCAGCCTTCAAGTGTCCTAAAAAGCAAGCCTCAAGCTCTCATGGAGGAGAGAGAGGGAACCAATTGATCCAAGAGGAAGATTGCCAAAGTGTCAACTCTCCAATTGGAAGTGCAGCCCCGATCCATGAAGGAGAAAGTTTGATGATGAGAAGAACCATGTTGAAGGTGCCTCAAACACAATAACCCCCTCAAAGGAAGACATTGTTCAGGACAACATGCAAGGCCTATGGTAAGATTTGCAAGGTAATTGTTGATTCAGGCTCAACTAAAAATTTGGTTTCCATTCAAATGGTAGACAAATTGAAAATGAAAAGACTTCCTCATGTTAGTCCTTATAAAGTATCATGGTTGAATAAGGGGCAACAAGTTTTGGTAGATGAACAATCATGGGTTGAATTTGAAATAGGAGAATATAAGGATAAGATTTTGTGTGATATAATTCCCATGGATACTTGTCATTTTCTGTTAGGATGCCCATGGCAATATGATGTTCAATCACAACATGATGGTAAATCTAATCTTTCATCATAACGAAGAATGGTAGAAAATATAGAATGGATCCATTGCCTGATGAGCATGTAGAGAAGAATGTTGGGTCAAATGTCATGATTGTGAATGGTAAAGAGTTTCTAGATGCCCTTAAGGAGGAAGGAACCCAAGGGTATGCTCTGATTTTGAATCCTAAAAATAGTCCTAGTTTGCATGATCCTAGTAAGAAAGAAGTTCCTAATGAGGTGCAACAATTGCTAGAGAAGTATAAGGGGATTATGGTAGAAGAAATGCCTAATGAGTTGCCACCTATTAGGGACATAAGCCATCAAATTGACTTCATATTGGGATCTACTTTGCCAAACAAAGAAGCCTACAAGATGACACCTTCACAAAATGAAGAGATTGCTAAGCAAGTGCAAGAATTGTTGGATAAGGGATTGGTGAGAAAGAGTCTTAGTCCATGTGCTATCCCAACAGTCCTAGCCCCTAAAAAGGATGGTAAATGGAGGTTGTGCACAGATTCTAGAGCCATTAACAAGATTACCATAAGATATAGGCTCCCTATGCCAAGGATCAAGGACCTAATGGACTGTTTGGGAGGGGCTAGATACTTTTCTAAGATTGACCTTAAGAGTGGGTATCGTCAAATTAGGATCAAACAAGGGGATGAATGGAAGACAACATTCAAAACAAATGAGGGTCTTTATGCGTGGTTGGTGATGCCATTTGGTCTATCTAATGCCCCAAGTACTTTTATGCATCTCATAAATGAAGTGTTGAAGGATTTCATTGGCAAATTTGTTGTGGCATATTTGGATGACATTCATGTTTTTAGTAGGACTAAGGAAGAGCATTTACAACATTTGAATTAGGTTTTGAAAAAGTTGCATGATGAACAATTGATGATCAACATAGAAAAGAGTGTCTTCATGAAGGAAGAACTCACCTATCTTGGTTTTGTGATTTCACAAGGTAGTTTGAAGATGGATCCAGCAAATGTAGAAGCCATTTTGTCATGGCCAATTCCAAAAATAATAGGTGATGTGAAAAGTTTTCATGGTTTGGCAACATTTTATAGGAAATTCATAAGGGGTTTTAGTCATATTTGTGCACCAATTTTGGATACCATCAAAGGGGGGCAGAAATGTAAGTTTTTATGGACAAAGGCAACTAATGATTCTTTTGAAATTCTGAAACAAAAGGTAGCACAACAGCCCATACTTGTTTTGCCTGACTTTAATAAGTTGTTTGTAGTGGAATGTGATGCTAGTAACCTTGCTATAGGGGCTGTCCTAAGTCAAGAAGGCAGGCCTGTTGCTTTCTTTAGTGAAAAATTGAATGATGCTAAGAGAAAGTACTCTACTTATGACTTGGAATTGTATGCAATGGTACAAGCTTTTAAAAAATGGAGGCACTATCTTTTGCCTAAAGAATTTATTGTTTATACTGACAACCATGCACTTGGTTTTTTGAATTCATAGGAGAAACTCAATCACAGGCATATGAAATGGGTTGAGAAACTCCAAGCCTATACTTTTTCAATCAAACACAAGAAGGGGCAAGCTAAAAAAGTGGCAGATGCATTGAGTAGAAGGGTGTGTATGGTTCAAGAAATTTAGTTGTAAAGTGTAGGGGTTGATGCTCTCAAACATATGTATCAAGATGATGAAGATTTCAAGGAGGTATATGAAGTTTGTTCACAATTTTTAGACTCTTATTAGTTTGAATTTTCTGAGTTTTTGTTGCTGTAGGGGTTGTTGTTCAAAGGCAACCAACTATGTGTTCCTAGGTGTTCCATGAGGGAGAACATCATAAAGGACAAACATTGTGGTGGACAAAACATTAGGTTGGATAAAACATTGGATCAGGTGAAGAGGTTTTATTTTTGGCCTAAAATGCAATCAAATATCAAAAATTTGTTGAATGTCGTAGTATTTGTTAAAGCACAAAGGGTACTTCATCTAATGCTGGTCTATATCAGCCACTTCCTATTCCTAATAGGCCATGGGAAAGTATTAGCATAGATTTTGTCTTGGGTCTTCCTAGGACTCAAAGAGGCTTTGATAGTATATTTGTTGTGGTGGATAGATTTAGTAAGATGGCTCATTTCTTGCCATGTAAATGCACTAATGATGCTTCTCACATTGCTGGTTTGTTCTTCAAAGAAATTGTTAGAATCCATGGTTTGCCTCTTAACATTGTGACCAACAGGGATCCAAAGTTTGTAGGCCATTTTTGGTGCACTTTATGGAAGAAGTTGGGCACTCAATTGTCATTCACTTCATCCTATCACCCTTAGACTGATGGCCAGACTGAGGTGGTGAATAGGTCCTTGGGAAATCTTCTCAGGTGTCTTACCAAACAACATGGAGAGGCATGGGATATGTGTTAGACTTAGGGCACACAACTAAGAGGGGGGTGAATCAATTGTGCAAAACTTTCTCCAATTTACACACTTAAATCTTCTTGGTGATTAACAGTATATTAAACATGAAACATAATGCATTCAAATCAAAAGTAGGAACTCATCAACACATAAGACAGCAAGATTTTGATGTGGAAAACCTGGTTAAGGAAAAAACCACAGGGTGATTAACCCAAGAATGTATTCTCTATTAGAAGAATAGAAAGAACAAAATGACACATGCTAATTAGGGCTCCTGCCTGAGCACACTTCTCACAAGAGGCTCACTACCTACAAGAGACACACTATCTACAAAGAAATGAGTATCACATACATGAACTGGAGAATAGCATCTTCACCATTCTTGAATCAGTTCCATTAAGCTCAATACTTCTACTCTGCCTTTTGCTCTCTTCTTTTCTACCACACTCTCGTCTCCACAAGACACCCCTTGGAATGACTTCACAATCCCTTATTTATACAAGGCATCGACTTAGGAACAATCATCTAAGTCGGTAAACACCTACAAGAACATCCACAAGACATGTAATACATCCGGTTGGCCAGTCTCAGAAAGAACACCAACATTCGGTGGTTATACTTCAAATACGATATTTAACTTCAATGCGGACTACCCTCATGAATTGGACACTATCCACAGATCACCACAAGGTTTCTTGAATCACCAAGAACATTTGTACTTCATCTGCTTACTAGAATTCTTCTCTCCTTCATCCGGAACCTCAAGAACATAGTCTGTCATTATTGTTACAAAGGAATAGGTTCTTCTAGACCTTTAAACCATGAACCAATATACTTGACACTTCACAAGGACATCCTCAACACTTCCTCAAATTCCAGAATGGAATAATGCATTTATGGATCTCACCGGACCTATCTATGTCACTTTGTCACCTCTAAACACCTGCCAGAACTGGTTCTACTTGAATGAGCATAACTTCTTCAGATCTTCATGCGGACCTTTGAAAACTTGATTGGAGCATCTCAAGACTTATATCTACAAACCCTTTAAACTACATCCTCTTATCCTCAACCTATCTTGGACTTTTACCTTGTTGTCATCACTATTCTTCACTGTTCTCGATTGAGACTAATTTTCTCAATATCCTCAGCACACATCTCATCCAATCCTTCTCATTACTGCAACATGAGTATGTTGACATCAATGACAACACCAGTTAGACCCATACTTGCAACAATCTCCCCCTTTGTCATTGATGGCAACATATAATGTGAAAAACCATCAAGACAAGAACTTCTCCTTACTGTCACAACTCCCCCCTATCAGCAACAACTATTCACATGTCTTCTCTTCCTTTACTGCCCCCCCTTTGATCATCAACCACTTGTTTTTCACATGTCTTTTCTCCCCCTTTGACATCAATGGCAAAGGGCTCGTACTTGCAACTCCATCACTTCAGAACATACCAGCTGCTCCCCTAAGTAGCAGCTCCCCATCATCAATCCGGATCACAAGATATGATTGTGATTTCCACCAGACTGATGCACATTAGTGCATCCTAGTTTATCACTGGAGGGGAAATAACCCCTAACTTCTCCTTGAGATACTCAAAGAGTCCTTGGGAAGAGGTTTAGTAAAGATATCTGCAATTTGATCCTTAGAGGGCACAAACTCTAGTCTAACTTCATCCTTGTTCACTTGCTCTCTCAAAAAGTGAAACTTGATAGATATATGCTTAGTCTTAGAATGCAACACCAGATTCTTAGAAATATTTATTGCACTTGAATTATCACAGAAGATTGTGATAGGCTCCTCATACTCTACTTTAAGATCTCTTAGCATCTACTTCATCCACAAAACTTGAGTGCAACTACCTACTGCTGCAATGTATTTTGCTTCAGTTGTAGACAGAGATATTGCCTCTTATTTCTTGCTTCGCCAAGATACCAATCTTTTTCCTAAAAGAATGCTCCACCACTAGTACTCTTCCGATCATCCACATCTCCTGCCCAATCTGCATCTGTATATGTATGAAGAGAGAAATCATGATCTCTAGGATACCACAACCCATACTCAACTATCCCTTTTAGATATCTAAAAATCCTCTTGATTGCCATGACATGAGATTCTCTAGGATCAGCTTGGAATCTAGCCACAAGACCAACAGCCTGCATTATATCTGGTCTATTTTGAGTGAGATACAACAATCCTCCAATCATTAATCTATACTTTGTCTGGTCTACCTTAGGAGAGTCATCATCTTTGCTCAACTTACATCCAGTTGCCATGGGAGTATTCATTGGCTTTGAATCTTCCATTCCAAATTTCCTCAACAATTCTTTCACATATTTGGTTTGAGAAATAAAGATTCATTTCTTTGTTTGAGTAATTTGTAGACCCAAGAAAAAATTCATTTCACCAAGCATAGACATCTCAAACTCACTTTTCGTTTGATTTGCAAAAGTTTTACACATACTACCTCTTCCTCCAAAGATGATATCATCAACAAATACTTCAACAATCAAGATGTTTTCATGATCAATTTTGAAATATAAGTTACTGTCAGCAGTACCTTTGTTGAAACCAATCTTCAAAAGATGTTTATCCAATCTTTCATACCAGGCTCTTAGGGCTTGCTTTAATCCATAAAGTGCCTTCTTCAATTTGCAAACCATATCACCATGATCAGACAACTAAAATCCATCCAGTTGCTCTATATACACTTCTTCTTCCATGTCACCGTTTAGAAAAGCAGACTTGACATCCATCTAATATACTTTGAAATCCTTGAAGGCAGCAAAAGCAAGAAATAATCTGACTGCTACAATTCTTGCCATGGAGCAAAAGTTCCTTCAAAATCAATTCCTTTTATTTGAGAGTAGCCTTTGCAGACCAATCTGGCTTTATTTCTAATTACTTCACCAACTGCATTCAGTTTGTTCCGGAAGACCCATTTGGTTCTAATTACATTCTTATCTCTAGGTCAGGTAACAAGATCCCAAGTGTGATTTTTCTCAATTTGCATCAGTTCATCTTCCATTGCTTTAGCCCAATTTTCATCATTACAAGCTTCATTTACTGTCTTAGGTTCAATCCTTGAAATCAGACAATACTCATCTAAGATTTGAGAAATTCTTCATCTTGTTTGCACACCTTTGCTTTTATCACCTATGATCTGATCTTTAGAGTGGTTCAGTCTTACATACCTGGGAACTTTGGGAGTTTCCTACCCTTCTAATTCTTCATCAGATTCATTGTGACTTATCTCTTCTCCCTGAATTACTAGATCTATTTGATTCTGAGTACCAGAAGGAGTTTGGGCTCCATGAATCAGAACACCATTCTGATCATCTTCATCATAGTCATAAAACCTTGAAGGTTTCTCAATTCCTTCATCAACCTTCACATTTGTACTTTCTATCATCTTTCTCAGTCTCTTATTGTAACATCGATATGCTTTGCTTTGAGTGGAGTAACCCAAGAAAATTCCTTCATCACTTCTAGCATTAAACTTGCCTAGATTTTCATCTCTTTTAATGTAACATTTGCTACTAAACACTCTGAAATACCTTACAGTAGGAGTGATGCCAAACCAAAGTTCATAAAGAGTCTTACAAGTATTGCTTCTAATTTAAACTCGATTGAGAGTATAGACTGAGTGCTGACAACTTCTCTCCAATAGATATGAGGAACATTAGCTTCCATCATCATGGTCCTAGAAGCTTCCTGTATAGTCTGGTTCTTTCTTTCCACTACTCCATTCTGCTGTGGAGTCCTAGGAGCAGACAACTGTCTCTTTATTCCATGTTTCTCATAGAACTCTATGAACTCACCAGATGTGAATTCTCCACCTCTATCAGACCACAGACATTTCAACTTCAATCCAGTTTCATTCTCTACCATAGCCTTGAATATTTTGAATTTCTCAAAAGCTTCTAATTTCTCTTTTAGAAAAGTTACCCACATCATCCGGGAATAGTCATCTATTAGCAGCATGAAGTATCTATCACCTTGAATACCCCTGGTTCTTGTCAGACCACAAAGATCAGTGTGAACTAAGTCCAATAATCCGGTAGAAGACAGTTCCTTGCTTTTGAATGTGACTCTGCTCAGCTTACCCAACTGACATTCCTTGCACAAGCTGTTAATAGATTTCACCAATTTTGGAAGATCTCTTACAGCCTGAGTATTGCTTATCTTGATGATATTATCAAAATTCACATGACACATCCTTCTATGCCATAACCAACTCTGATCAACTTGAACAAATAAGTAGCTTTTACCAGTACCAACCAAGTGGAAGATATTACCTTTAGTTTGAGCACCGGATGCAATCTCTGTTCCAAAACTTTCAAAGATTTTGCATTTTCCATCCTTGAATCAGAGATCACAGCCTTTGTCCACCAGTTGTCCAACACTGAGAAGATTGTGCTTCAAACCTTCAACATACAGTACATTACCAGTTTTGTTCCTTCCATCAAAAGAAATAGTTCCTCTTCCTCTAATTCTACCAGCAGAATTATCACCAAACTTCACCACTCCTCCTTCATACCTTTCCAAATCTATGAACTTATTTTTGTCACCTGTCATATGGTGAGAGCAACCACTGTCAATGACCCAATCATCTTTTTCTTCAACTTGGGCAGCCAGAGCTCTTTCTACAACTTTATGATTGATAGATACAGAGGATATTGGTTCTTCTTCCTTGATGGCAATAAACACCCATTCACTTCCGGATTTGTTTCCTGTCTCTGATTCATCATTTGTTACTCCTTCATTATCATCTTCTTCATGAACATAGTAACAATTCTTTTGGAACCTTGATCTGTTAGGATTTGGCTTTGAAAATCTTTCCGGACATCTTGAGGCAAAATGACCAATCTTATTGCAGTTAAAACACTTAAAAGGCAATTTTCCTTCATACTTACCGGATCCTCTTGGTAGTCTCTTTGCAATGAGGGCTTTAAGTTTCCTTCATACTTACCTTTCTACTTTGGGATCCTAATTAGCAAGGGCCATTCTATATTTCTATTCTTCTAACAGAGAATATAATCTTGGGTTAATCACCCAGTGGTTTTCTCCCTTACTAGGGTTTCCACATCAAAAATATTGTGTCATGTGTATTTCCATTTCATGGTTATGTTTGCTTATTTGAATTGATGCTACATTAATTAATAAGAAAGTCCAGAAAGATGAAATAATTAAGATAACTAATTCACCCCCCCCTCAGTTATCAACATGGATGTATTACACGTCTTGTAGATGTTCTTGTAGGTGTTTGCTGATTTAGATGATTGTTCCTAAGTCGATGCCTTGTATAAATAAGGGATTGTGAAGTCATTCCAAGGGGTGTCTTGTGGAGATGAGAGTGTGGTAGCAAAGAAGAGAGTGAAAGGCAGAGCAGAAGTATTGAGCTTAATGGAACTGATTCAAGCATGGTGAAGATGCTATTCTCCAGTTCATGTATGTGATACTTATTTCTTTGTAGACAATGTGTCTCTTGTAGGCAGTGAGCCTCTTGTGAGCAGTGTGCTCGGGCAGTGAGCCCTAAGCATGTGCTGAGAAGGCAGGTGAACAGTGAGAAGATCTTGATTGTGTAGATAGATCACCGAGGGAGGCAATCTACACCTTTTGGATTTTGTGTTGCTCAGTTGTTTGGTTGTAGGTGCTTATCCATCTAGCTGCAGAAATATATTTTCTAAGGTTGTGTGTGGGTAGACAATATGAGGTCTGTCATGAGCATTCTCCAATAGAGATTTGGCTGGAGAAGGATGTATAGAGAAACCACTAAGGAGAGAGTGGTAGGTGCATCACCAGGATCTGTTGTTGGGTGAGATGAATGGTTTGTTGTGAAGCAGTGATCCTTGGGCTGACTTAGCATGTGCTAAACATGCAGCTCCATAATTTTCTCATCCACTTCATACCCCATAGGCATGATCCATACTGTTCTTGGTTCCACTGCCTCCATTAGGCACTGATCAGTTTCTACCATAAAGCATATTGTATCTTTATATTTTTCAACTATAGATTGGGGGATTCTCTCTCTTGCTTTTATCATGCTCTGAAAATTCTTGAAATATCCCTAAAGAGCTATATTCTGTGCCTTGGCATCACCAAGCCCATGTATATAATCTCTAATCTAAATGGCTATTGGTCTATCATTCTGCCATACCTAGCCATTGGATCCAGGAAGCTCATTCATGTAATAAAAGAAAAGACAGAGTATCAAACCACCCTATTCGAAGGAGTTCTTCTTATCCTTCTTTATCTTCTGTAGATTCTCCAAGAGTTGGTTTAGAAGGAGCTCACAAATCTTAACCAGTATATATAGCAGTTCTAGAAACTAAATTCTCCCTTCTGGAGTGATATATCTTATATCCAATTACCATTGATGCAAACTTGATATCCGGATCTGCAATATCCTCAATAGTCATAGCTCTTTTGTCAAACTTTGATCCGGTAGCCTCACTGACAACTTGGTTTTTGACAGATTTGAGTGTAGGCATTTCACCAGTTGAGTGTAATCTAGTTACAGCCCTAATGGCATCCGTAGTGATCTTAAACAGCCTATTCAACCACATGAAGTTGTCATCCATTCTGCTCAAGATATACCAGACCCAATCATCTTCCAGAAAACAGGGGAAATGAATGCACTATGCAAAATGTTTGTCCTGGATAGCTTTATACTGAGTTTTGAGTTCAAATGAGTCATCTATCAAATGCTTGTGATAGATATCAACCAGCTTAGATTCCCCAAATTCTTCAATATTCGCATGAATATATGCCCTAACATCTTCTACATGCAGAACTCCATGCAGAATACTTGAAAAGGCACCCAGGGGATCAACTTCTAGGGATTTATATGGATGTTTGCTAAACTTAGGGCATGGCCTCTTAGTGATCCTTATAACATTTGGTGTAGCCATCTTCAAAAAGACTTACAGAGAAATATTCAATAACGAAAAGTACCTTTTGCGCATATAGGGTTCATGAAGAGATCTGGATTGATTTGTTGGATGAATTGACTTCTATAGATGACCTTTGATGGGCTTCAGGAGATTTGATTCAGAGCTCTTTTTCACTTCTTCTCGAATGCAAAATGATCAAGTGTTTGATAGGAAAACCCTTATATTATTCAACAAACCCTAATACCAAGTTGCAATAAATGCTCAACTTAAGTCATTCTGATTTTCCTTGTTTTCTTTATTCAAATGACTTGATGAACCGGATCAATCTTGTTCTAAACATCTTGTGGATCTTCCATATTTTAACCATAGTTTGTTTAGATGTTTCTCTTATGAACCCTTTGATCCACAACTCTCCTCGTGCCAGTTCTGGCACCAATTAACTAGCTAAGGGAAAAGGTTTTTCCTTGTGTCTCCCCCTGAGCTAGAGCTCACTTTTTAATTTTTGGAAGGAATATCAGCACCATATTCTGGTGTGGATCCATCCCTTGCACTTTCTGTACTTCTCTTCACCCAAATCTTGTTCATCTCACTTTTGACTTCATCCGTATTCACTTTTTCTTTTCCCTTGTCTTGATTCTGATTATGATGTACCAGACCTCTTTTGTCCTGATTCTTGCTTCTACAGAATTTGGCAATATGATCAGATCTATTGCAATTGTGGCAAACAACATTTCTTTGCATATTTGATTGATGTCCTCTTGACCTACATTGATTAGCCATATGACCCATTCTATTGCATGCAAATCATCTACCATTGAATGAATTGTTCATTTGCATATTTCTGCATTCATGAGATTTGTGACCATACCTTTTGCAATTGAAACATTTTCTAGAGAAGGATGTATTAGTCTGATTCATTCTCTTTCTGCACTGATTAGCTTTATGACCAAAGTTATTGCAGTTGTGGCAGTATCCATTGAAGGATGGATATCTTTGAGCATTAGGTTGCCTTACCGGAGGTCTTCTAGGCCTGTTCCTTGGATTTTCTGATCTAAAATTCTTCTGACCAGATCTGAAGCTTTCACCTTTTTCATATCCTAAGCCACACTTGTCATCTGCCCTCTTTCGTCTTTCAAGAAGAACTTCAAGTTGAGAAGAACTTATCTTGAATTTCTCTTTGTATTCATTTGTTGTTTGAAGATCCCTTTTAAGAGAGACAATTTGATCCTCAAGTTTTTCTTCATTATCTTCAGCATCTTCAAGATCAGATTAAGGATGTTTGATTATTCTATCCATCTTGTGGTAGTCTTTTGATTTCTCCTTGAGGGATTGTCTTAGATCATCTTCAGTTTTTCTTTTCTCTTCAATTTCTTGGGTAAACTTCATAACTCCTGATTCCATTTCATGTCTTATCATAATGATTTCTTTTGATAACTTTTTACATAGCTTGGTTTTCTCCTTCAGATCTCCATTTGTATCATTTGTTTCACCTTGACTTGCTAGTTGCTGAAGTAGCTCCTTTCTCTTTTTCATAGAGAGACTCAATTTCTCTTTTAGTTCATTTATGAAATCATCAGCCTATTTGAGTCTTTCCTTCAATTCATTGACTTCAGAATTTGACTACTCAAGATCATCTAGGGTAGACTTAAGTTGCTCCCTCATACCATACACATCCATTTGAATTCCTAGATCTTCCTCAAGCTGTTAGGCTCTATTGGGAGGAACTTGGCTCTGATACCAATTGTTGATAATTGAGAGGGGGGGTGAATCAGTTATCTTAATTATTTCAGCTTTCTGAACTTTCTTATTAATTAATGCAACATCAATTCAAATAAGCAAACATAACCATGAAATCACGACACAATATTTTTGACGTGGAAACCCTGTTAAGGGAGAAAACCATGGGGTGATTAACCCAAGATTATATTCTCTGTTAGAAGAATAGAAATACAGGATGGCACTTGCCAACTAGGGCTCACTGCCCGAGCACACTTCCCACAAGAGGCTCACTGCCTACAAGAGACTCACTGTCTACAAGTTGTAAGAAGAGTAACAAGATCCTTGAACTGATGAGAAGCATCCACATATGTTGAGGTTCAGTTCCAGTTAGGCTCAATACACTGATCTGCTGCACTTCATCCTTCCTCTTCTTTTGTTCTGCTGTCCTTTCACATACCAGACCTTCCTTACCATTTTCACTTTGCTCTTCTATTTTTCTTTGCACTACTCTCACACCACTCACCCTCTTATCGAAACTTATTTGGTATATGTATCCACACAAAGGATTTCATCCTCTTTCTAGTCAGCATCTAGAATAGTCAATATTTCCCAAACTCTAGTCTGTCAGCTGAATCCTTACTTCCCAAGTGATGTGGATCAAAAAGAAACTTATAGAGGTTATCTAACAAGTTGGCCAATCATTAATGATACCTTAGAAATCTTTATCACCATCGACATCTCATCCGGAATAACTTCTGATGCTCTGCCTGTCAGTTCTTCCTCTGTTTGTTCTACCAAACTAGACCCCAATACTTGAATGCTTATATCTCTTTATTCTTTCATCACCAGAGGCTCAATTCCTAGAATCTATCAGTCAAGGTACTCTTATTGACTTCCCCAAGTCTGTACTTTCCAAAGATACTTCCTCTGAGAGATTCGGACCTGATTGTCGGACCTTGCCACATACTCTATTCTTGCTTACCGGACCACAACATTCTTCAATCTGATTTCCCATATGGGTACACCATGTCCTACGGATGTGTGGCATGAACTTTGTTGCAATCAATGACAACAATCATAAAGCTCCAATGTGTCTCTGGCCAACAATCCGGTCAGCTAGTCTCAAAAAGAACACCAACATCCGGTGGTTATACTTCAAATACAAACATTAACTTCAATGTGGACCACCCTTATGAATTGGACACTATCCACAGATCACCACAAGCTTTCCTGAATCACCAAGAACATCCGCACTTCATCTGCTTACTAGAATTCTTCTCTCCTTCATCCAGAACCTCTAGAACACAGTCTGTCATTACTGTTACAAAGGAATAGGTTCTTCCAGAGCTTCAAACCAAGAACCAATATACTTGACACTTCACAAGGATGTCCTCAACACTTCCTCAAATTTGTAGAATGGGATAATGCATTTTCGGATCTCACCGGACCTATCTGTGTCACTCTGTCACCTCTGAACACCTACTGGAACTAGTTCTACTTGAGTGAGCATAACTTCTTTAGATCTTCATGTGGACCTCTAAAAACTTGACTGGATCATCTCAAGACTTATATCTACAAACCCTTTAAACTGCATCCTCTTATCCTCAACCTATCTTGGACTTTTACCTTGTTGTCATCACTATTCTTCACTATTCCTGATTGAGACTAATTTTCTCAATATCCTCAACACACAGCTCATCCAATCCTTCTCATTACTGCAACATGAGTATGTTGACATCAATGAAAACACTTGTTAGACCCATACTTGCAACAATATGATCATCCCTCAAGCTGAGTTTGCTTATAATGATTCCACCAATAGGAGCACAGGAAGAAATCCATTTGAGATTGTTTATGGCATTCATCTAAGAGGTATTCTTGAATTGAGAGATCTCCATGGATTGGAAAGGAAAAGTGCTCAAGGTGAAGACTTTGCATTGGCCATGAAGGACATCCATGATAATGTCAAATAAACTCTTCAAAAGAACAATGACAAGTATAAGGAGAAAGCCAATGAGAGAAGGAGAGATGTACAATACAAGGTTGGGGATTTGGTCATGGCACATTTGAAGAAAGAAAGACTTCCTAAGGGGCAGCCAACCAAACTCCTCATGAAGAAGATAGGACCATGTCAGATTGTGCACAAGTTTGGGCCAATGCCTATGAGATTGAACTTCCTCAAGGCTTGGCCATATCTCCTATCTTCAATGTTTCAAATTTGTTCCCTTTCAAAGGTGATTCTAATGCAGATTCAGAGGTAGCTATGACAACAATAGGAGATGAAGATTGGGTCAAGGGTCTTCCACCCAATCAACCATTGAAGTTGGAATGAATTCTTGACACCAAGGTCTTGAAGAAGACTAGAAAGAAGACATACAAATAGTTCCTCATCAAATGGAGTGGCTTCCCCATTGAAGATGCCACTTGGATGAGTGAAGAAGACATCTTGAAGCATGGTGTCACAATTGCTGATCTACTTCCTCAAGAGAATTGAGTTCTCTTTCCACCCGGGGAGTATGGTGCAAGAGCACCAAGGAGATCATCTATGTTTGTTTTCATAATTGTTTTCATGTTTTGTGGATCATGTTCCAATAAGGTCCTAGAAGACCATCCATATAATAAGGACTATATCCAAATATCTATTACTGTCTTGTATAGGAAATAGTCATGAAGTCATAGGGGCAGTCCTATGTTTTCCTCTCATTTGTAAGCCTTTCGAAGGCAAGTAGGAGGTTGTCATTGTGTCCTATGCATTGTCAAAGGCTAGTTATTCTTGAAAGGACAGTACACACTTCTTAAACTAAGATAACACTTTGTAATCACAATAACAAATAACTAATGGGCAGCGATGGAGAAAAGACAGTTGTGAAACTTCCCCATCGACCCAAAAACTACCTCCAAGTAGTTGTCAAAGGTTGTGCAGGCTTAAAAAGCCTTGGAGATTGATCCTTGAAGTGGAGGAGATGAACTTCAAGAAGTGTAAGAAGTTTCCAAAGCAATAGCAAACCAATTCTCTACATTTTATGTTGTTTTTTTGTAGAACAGTCCATACTTTTCATCCGTACAGAACTATCAAGAGTCCCAAATGTGTGGGATGGATAGAAGGATGGATTGACTTTCAAACAAGTCCTATTTGGTATCTTGACATTCATTAAAGAGTTTTCTACAAGCATATTTCCGGGACTGCTCTTTAACATAATTTTGTTTTCCTGAAGAACTCGCTCCTATATGCTGTACTATGTGAAGGTAAAGGACTGTCATTACTCTTTCATGTTTTGATCAATTATTATAGAGGGTTGTCTATCATTTGAAGTAGATTTGGTGTTTTGAAAGTTGTCTAGAGGGGAGATATAAGTTTTCTTTCAAAAACAGTCCCATTAAAACCTAAACAAGGGTTTTGGTTGCAATCTATGAATTCTCCTCCATTCCACTAATGTAAGACCTCATAGATCAGTGGGATGGATTGTTGTTGTGTTTTTTCAATGCATTTCATAAAGGGTTTAGGCAGAGAAGTTGATTTTCTATTGTTTATGTGAAGGACCTAACAAAACCATGTGTTAGGTGATGTTTAAAGGCACAAAGAGGGAACCGTAGAAGCATTTTTGGGAACAATAGATTGTAGGAAGATGACACCCACAAAATCCCTTGTTTTTGTATGTGTTCTAAGTGTTCAAACCATTGGTTGAGTTCTGTGTGTGAATTTAAAGGGGGGTCTTTGTAATTTTGGCCTAATTGGGGCTCTAAGGCATCAGAAGGGGCTATAGGTTGAGGCATATCATCCAAAACAACAACTACCCATTCTAGGATATGTGATAGGGAGTCCTAATGGGTATCTTATAATTGTCTAAAATTTACATTTGATGGTCTAGATCAAATATTATTAGGATTGTTCTCTTTTTGTAGGGCTACAAGCCATTTCTTGGGTTTGTGAAGGAAGTATCATTTCTGAGTTTGACCTACCTTTTCCAATGGATGGGATAGGTCCCAATACATGTATAAACACCTTTTCCATGAAGAAATCACAGCCCCTAACTACTGTTCCCACTTTTGCAAATTGACCTTTGAATTTGAGCTTTTGGGTGTAGTAAGAACCTAGTCAACTTATCTATCTTCCTCCTATCGAAAGTGTCTCTACATCATGATGGGTTCCTCATACTCCACTCTGATGTCTCTTAGCATTTTCTTCATCCACAATACTTGAGTACAACTACCTACTACTGCAATATATTTTGCTTCTACAGTGGACAGAGATATTGCCTCTTGTTTCTTGCTCAACCAAGAAACCAATCTTTTCCCTTAAAAGAATGCTCCACCACTGGTACTCTTCTGATACTCCACATCTCCTACCCAATCCACATTTTTATATGCATGAAGAGAGAAATCATGATCTCTAGGATACCATAAACCATACTCAACTGTCCCTTTTAGATATATGAGAATCCTCTTGATTGCCATGACATGAGATTCTCTAGGATCAGCTTGGAATCTAGCAACAAGACCAACAACATTCATAATGTCAGGTCTAGTTTGAGTTAGATACAATAGTCCTCCAATCATTGACATGTACTTTTTTTGATCAGTCTTAGGAGAGTTATCATCTTTTCTCAATTTACATCCAGTTGTCATGGGAGTATTCATTGGTTTTGAGTCTTCCATCTAAAATTTCTTCAATAATTCTTTCATATATTTGGTCTATGAAATAAAGATTCCTTTCTTTTTTTGAATGATTTGCAGACCCAAGAAGAAATATATTTCCCCAAACATGGACATCTCAAATTCACTTTTCATTTGATTTGCAAAAGTTTTGCACATATTATCTGTTCCTCTAAAAATAACATCGTCAACAAATACTTCAACAATCAAGATATTTTCATGATCAATTTTGAAGTACAAGTTACTATCATCAGTACCTTTGTTGAAACCAATCTTCAAAAGATGCTTATCCAGTCTTTTAGACTAGACTCTTGGGGCTTGTTTGAGTCCATACAGTTCTTTCTTCAACTTGCAGACCATATCACCATGACCAAACAATTGAAATCCATCCGGTTGCTCAATATATACTTCTTCTTCCAATTCACCATTCAGGAAGGTAAACTTGACATCCATCTAATATACCTTGAAATCCTTGAAGGCAATAAAGGCAAGAAATAATCTGACTGCTTCAATTCTTGCCACCGGAGCAAAAGTTTTTTCAAAATCAACTCATTCTACTTGAGAATAACCCTTGCAGACCAATCTGGCTTTGTTTCTGACTACTTCACCATCTTCATTTAGTTTATTCTGGAAGACCCATTTGGTTCCAATCACATTTTTGTTTCTAGGTCTGGGAACAAGATCCCAAGTGTTATTTTTTTCAATTTACATTAGCTCTTCCTTCATTGCTTTAGTCCAACTTTCATCATTACATGCTTCACTCACAGTTTTTGGTTCAAACTTTGAAATCAGACAATACTTTTGTAAGTCTTGAGCAATCTTTCTTCTTGTTTGAACACCTTTGCTTTTATCACCTATGATCTGATCTTCAGAGTGGTTCAGTCTTACATACCTGGGAGTTTTGGGAATTTCTTGCACTTTTGTTTCTTGAACAGGTTCATCTAAACTTTTCTCTTCTTCCTGATTCTCTAGATCAGTCTAGATCTAAATTTTAGAAGGGACTTGGACTTCTTGGACCAAAACATCATTCTGATCATCTTCATCATATTCATAAAACCTTGAGGGTTTTTCAATACCTTCATCAACCTTCACATTTGTACCTTCTATAATCTTTCTCAATCTCTTGTTGTAACACCGGTATGCTTTACTTTGAGTAGAATAACCCAAAAATATTCCTTCATCACTTCTAGCATCAAATTTGCTAAGGTCTTCATCTCTTTTAATATGACATTTTCTACCAAAGACTCTAAAATACTTCACAGTGGGAGTGATGCCAAACCAGAGTTCATAAGGGGTCTTACCAGTATTGCTTTTGATTTGTACTCGATTAAGAGTATAGATAGCAGTGCTTATAGCCTCTCTCTAGTAGATCTAAGGAACATTTGCTTCCATCATTATGGTTCTAGATGTTTCCTGAATGGTCCGGTTCTTTCTCTCCACTACTCCATTTTGCTGTGGAGTCCTTGGAGCAGACAATTGTCTTTTATCCCATATTTCTCATAGAATTCTATGAACTCTCCAGATGTGGATTCTCCACCTCTATCAAACCTAAGACATTTTATGTTTAATCCAGTTTCATTCTCTACCATAGCTTTGAATATTTTGAATTTCTCAAAAGCCTCAAATTTCTCTTTCAGAAAAGTCACCCACATCATCTGGGAGTGGTCATCAATTAATAACATGAAGTATCTATCACCTTGCAAACACTTGATTCTTGCTGGACCACATAGATCAGTATGTACTAAGTCTAACAATTCAGTAGAAGATTGTTCCTTACTTTTAAATGTGACTCTGCTCTGCTTACCCAACTGACATTCTTTGCACAAACTATTGGTTGGTTTCACTAGTCTTGGAAGATCTCTTATAGCCTGAGTGTTGCTTATCTTGATGATATTATCAAAATTCACATGACACATTCTCCTATGCTACAACCAACTCTGATCAATTTGAACAAACAAACAACTTTTACCAGTACCAACCAAGTGGAAGATGTTACCTTTTGTTTGAGTACCGAATGCAATCTCTATTCTGAAGCTTTCAAAGATCTTACATTTTCTATTTTTGAATCAGAGATCATAGCCTTTATCCACCAACTATCCAACACTGAGAAGATTGTGCTTTAGACCTTCAACATACAGTACATTACTAGTTTTGTTCTTTCCATCAAAAGAAATAGTTCCTCTACCTCTGATTCTGCCAATAGAATTATCACCAAATTTTACAACTCCACCTTCATATCTTTCCAAATCTATAAACTTATTTTTGTCATCTGTCATATGGTGGGAGAATCCACTATCAATGACCCAGTCATCCTTTTCTTCAACTTGGGCAGCCAGAGCTTTTTCTATCATTTTATGATTAATAGATTCAGAGGGCATTGGATCTTCTTCCTTCATGGCAATAAACACCCAGTCAATTCAAGATTTGTTTCCTATCTCTGATTCATCATCTGTTACTCCATCATAATCATCTTCATCAACATAGTACCATTTCTTTCAGAATCTTGATCTATTTGGATTTGCCCTTGAAAATATTTCTAGACACCTTGAGGCAAAATGACCAATCTTATTGCAGTTGAAATATTTGAAGGGCAATTTTCCTTCATACTTACCAGATCCTCTTGGCAATCTTTTTGCAATAAGGGCTTCAAGTTGAGCAGATTTTGCTTCATCTTCTTCCAGATCTTTTCTTGCTTTTTCATACCATGAAAGTTTCTTTGAGGAATTCTCTCCTGGATCAAACTTTTGTTTGCCTTTTACAGAGGCACTAGCTTTGAATGCAGATTCAGTCTTGGGGGGTGCATCTCTAAACTCAGCCAATTCAAATGCAACTAATTTTTCAACCAATTGATCTCTTATGATATTTGAGAAAGATCTAAATTCTTCAATAGTAGCAACCTTGTATTTGTAAGGAGGTAGGGATCTAAGAACTTTGGCAACAATTTCATCTTCATCCAAGATTCCACCAGTACACCTAATGCCACAAACAAGCTCATTTACTTTTGGCATAAATGTAGTGATATTTTCATCTTCACTCATCTTCAAGTTTTCAAATTTTCCTTTCAGACTCTATAGCTTGGCACATTTAACATACTTGTCTCCTTCATGCAGAAGTTTCAGTTTTTCCCAAACATCATATGCAGTTTTTAGATCTATAACATTTGTCAGCTCTAAATCAGATAAGGCACTTAGTAGAGCTTCTTTATCCCGAAGATTGTTTTCAGCATCTCTGATTTCATCTACAGTTCTTGGACCATTCTATGGAGGAACATACTTCTTTGAAGTCATGATCCAATATTGCATTCCCATACATTGCAAGTGATATTCCATGCAGCTTTTCCAAAGAGTGTAAATGCTTCTGTCAAACATCAGACTATCCTTTTTGTAGGAAGACATCCTGGATCTCCTCAAGCAGTTAAGCTCTTTTGGAGGAACTTAGCTCTGATACCAATTGTTAGATTCAAGATAGACAACTAAGAGGGGGGGTGAATTAGTTGTCTCAAAACTTTCTCATATTAACCACTTAAATCTTTCTTGTAATTCAGCAGCACAATAATAAATCAATCATGGAAACACAATGCAACAATTCAAGAGCAAAAACTCATTAACACATACCAAGATTTTAACATGGAAAACTTGATTAAGGGAAAAACCACGAGGTAACTAACCCAAGATTGTATTCTCTATTAAAAGAATAAGAAGAACAAAATGGGACATGCCAATTAGGGTTCACTGCCTAAGCACACTGCTCATAAGAGGCCCACTACCTACAGGAGACACACTGTCTACAGAATAATAAATATTACATACTTGAACTAAAGAATAGCAACTTCACCATGCTTGAGTCAGTTCCATTTAACCCTAATACTTCTACTCTACCTTTCGTTTTCCTCCTCTCTACCACACTCTCATCTTTGCCAAGATTCTTTTGCAATGACTTCACAACTCTTATTTATACAAGACATCAAGTTTGGCATAGTCATCAAAGTCAGCAAACTTTACAGAGAAAATACACAAATACAACTTGACTTATTACAAAAGACTTCATGCAGATCATCATGTTGTCAGCCACACAGATCTGAGACTTCAATCTTCTTTGAGGAACACACCATGCTTCACAGAACATCTTCAAGATCATCTGCAAGATGTGTAACTCATCTGGTTAGCCAAGTTTAGGAAGAACATCATCATCTGAAAGTAATTGTTCAATTACAAGCTCAATCTTCAATGTAGACCACCAACATGAACTGAACATAATCCAGAGACCCCCACAAGCTTGCCTGAATCACCAAGAACATCCACACTACTTCTGCTTACTGAAATCATTCTCTCCTTCATCTGGAAGCTCAAGAACATAGTCTGTCATGACTGTCATATTGGAATAGATGCTTGTGGACCTCCAGACCATGAACCAATTGAGTTGTCAATTCACATTGACTTCCTAAACACTCCACGAAATCCGCAGAAAAAGGTATTTCATTTCCGGATCTCACCGAACCTATTTGTGTCACTCTATCACCTTTGAACACTTGTCAAAACCAGTTTCACTAAAATGGCCATAACTTCTTCAAATCTTCATGTGAACCTTTGAAATCTTGACTGGATCATTTTTAGACACATATCTACAAACCTTTTGATGCGTATCCTCTAATCTTCATCTTAGCTAGGATCTTTACTTCACTGTCTTCACTATTCTTCTCTATTCCTGATAGGACTAATTTTCTCAATATCCTCAGCATACAACTCATCCAATCCTTGACATCAATGCAACAGGAGCATGTTGACATCAATGACAACACCAGTTAGGTCCATACTTGCAATAATTATGGTCATTGGGAGTACCACTACCACCTTCAAAATGGATGAAGTGGTTTCTTCGTTGTTGTCTGAAGAGATGTGGAGAAAGTCTTTTGAATTAGCTAAGGAGGCTCTTGTGGTTTGTGGTAGATCTAAAGAGAAGGAAAAGATAAAGGATAAGAAGAAGCAAGAAAAATGAAGATCCAAATCTTGTGGGAGATCTAAGTCTCCCAGAAAGTTCAAGGCCCTATGTTGGAACTGCGCCAAACCTAGTCACTTCCACAAGGAGTGCGAGGAGGAGAAAAAGAAGAAGAAGAAGAAGAACTATGATTCAGATTCTGACAAGCCATCTCAAGATGAAGGAGAAGTGTTTGTCACTACCTTGGAAACACATGAATCTGAGGATGTGTGGCTTATTGACTCTAGTGCATCTTTTCACATGACCTCACATAGGGGTTGGTTTCTGAAGTATGAAGAATACAATGGTGGAAAGGTGTACTTGGGTGATGATTCTCACTTGAAGATTGTTGGTCATGGAAGAGTCTTGGTTTGATTCCATGATGGATGAGTGAATGGGATTAATGGTGTTTTGTATAACCCTGGTTTGGTACAGAACCTCCTTTCTATAAGTAAATTGAATGATGTGGACGTGCAGGTTGTTTTCTCGAATGGAGGATGCAAGATGACTAGAGGATCTATGGTGTTGGCTAAGGGTGTTCGGATAGGCACTCTATTTCAGCTTGATGCATGCATGGTTCAGTGCAATATTGCCTCTATTTCAAACAAGAGAGATTCAGAGTCTTCATCCTCACCATTGGAACCAACAACGAAGAGGACTATTGCATTTACTTCTAATGGTCGTGCTTTCTGGGTACCTAAGGGTGCTCATTATATGGAGATTAAACTTCCAGCTAAGAAGACAATGTTATGGATCCAAAGGCTTGGTAACATTGGTGAAAAGAGTTTGAGGACCCTAAAAAATAAAAATCTTGTTAAGGGTATGAATGACTGTAACCTTGAGTTTGATTTTAGCGAACATTGCATTTACGGAAAACAAAACCGTATTTAGTTTTATTCTAGTTCTCACAAATATTCTGAGATGTTGGACTTGATGCATTCTAATGTGTTTGGTTCTATTGGAAAAATGAGGAACCACCACAAAGGAAAATCTTGTTCACAACCAGATGCAAATCAGGACGTAAATGTTGAAAAGTTATAATTGATAGTGGTAGTTCTGATAACTTAGTTTCAGAGGAGATGGTGACTAAGCTAAAGTTGGAAAGATTGAAACACCACAAGCCCTATTAGATAGCATGGATTCAAGATGATCATAAGGTATTGGTGTGTGAACAATGTCTGTTGAAATTTCATATTGGATCATATCATGATGAAGTCTTGTGTGATATTATGCCTATGGATGTTTGTCATATCATGTTGGGTAGACCTTGGCAGTATAATAGAAAAGCTATACATGATGGGAGAAAGAATACATACACTATAACATCAAATGGTAAGAGAATTACTTTGATTCCTTTGGAAGATGACCCTAAGAGTGAAGTAGAAATGCTAGAATTTGTTTGGTAGATGGAAGAAATTTTTTGGATGGTTTGAGACATGAGAATATGTGTTATGCTTTGATTCCTAAGAAACTTGAAACATTGAAGGAGACTGAAGAATCACAACCTAAGGAGATAACTAAATTGCTAAAAGAGTATGAAGATGTCATATCAGAAAATGTACCTGAAGGACTGCCACAATTAGGAATATCAGTCATCACATGGATCTTATATCAGGAGCTAGTTTGCCTAAGAAAGAAGCACATAGAATGACACCAGTAGAGAATGAAGAATTAAATAGACTAATACAAGAGTTGTTGAGGAAAGGTTTGATTAGAGAAATCTTGAGTCCTTGTGCAGTACCTGTAGTGTTAGCACCTAAGAAAGATAGAGAATGGAGAATGTGTATAGACTTTAGAGCAATAAACAAGATCACAGTTAAGTATAGATTTCATTTACCTAGGATGGATAATATCATGGATTGTCTGAGTGGAGCAAAGTATTTCACAAAGATATATTTGAAAAGTGGATACCATCATATCAGAATCAGAGAAGGAGATGAATGGAAGACTACTTTTAAGACAAATGAAGGATTGTATGAGTGGTTAGTAATGCCTTTTGGATTGACAAATGCACCAAGCGCTTTCATGAGTTTGATGAATAAAGTTTGAAGAAATTCTTAGGTAAGTTTGTTATTGTATACATGGATGACATTCTAATCTTCAGTAACACAAAAGAAGAACATCTGTTGCATCTAAGACAAGTATTACAGAGGCTGAGAGAGGAGAAATTGTTGATAACCATCAAGAAGTGTAGTTTCATGAAGGAAGAGTTGGTATACTTGGGATTTGTGATTTTTGTGGAAGGGTTGAAGATGGATCCTGAGAAAGTGAAAGCAATTGTTGAATGGCCTACACTAGAGAGCATTGGAGAAGTCAAATCATTTCATGGATTGGCTAGTTTCTACCAGAAGTTCATAAAAAATTTCAATTTAGTTTGTAACCCTATGACAGAGACAATGAGAGGTGATAGAAAAGATTTCAAATGTACATCAGGAGCAAACACAAGTTTTGAATTGTTGAAACAAAAAGTGACAGAACAACTTGTTTTGGCATTATTGGATTTCAATAAGGTATTTCAAGTAGATTGTGATGCAAGTGGGAATGCAATTGGAGCAGTGTTAACTCAAGAAGGTAGACTTGTAGCATATTTCATTGAGAAATTGAATGATACAAGGAGAAGATATTATGCTTATGATCAAGAGTTCTATGCCATAATTCAAGCCTTGAAGAAGTGGAGACATTACTTGTTGCCTAAAGAGTTTGTGTTGTATACAGATCATCAAGCTTTGCAATATTTTAATATTCAAGGTAAGTTGAATCAGAGACATATGAGATGGGTAGAGTTCATGCAGAGTTATACATTTGTGTTGAAGCATATGATTGGGAAATCAAACAAAGTTTTAGATGCATTGAGTAGGAGAATAAATGTGTTGACAGAGATGAGAGTTGAAGTGTTGGGATTTGATGAGTTGAAGAACATGTATGAGGAAGATCTTGATTTTGTATAACCTTAGAAAGCATGTAAGGAACCTATTGTGATTGATAGGAGTAAGTGGTTGGACTATTTCATTCAAGAAGATATGTTGTTCAGAGGAAATCAGTTGTACATACCTAGAAGTTCAATGAGAGATAATTTGATCAAAGAGAAATACAATGGTGGATTGACAGGACATTTTGGCATTGATAAGATAGTGGCTTTGGTAAGTGAAAACTACTTTTGGCCTCATATACATAAGGATGTTAGGAAATTTGTGCAGATTTGTAGAGTTTGTTAAGTTGCAAAAGGGAGTAGTCAGAATACTAGATTGTATAAACCTTTGAAAGTACCTGAGAGACCTTGGGAAGACATAAGTATGGATTTTGTAATGGGATTACCTAAGACATAGAGAGGTCATGATTCTATATTTGTAGTGGTACACACATTTTCAAAGATGGCACATTTCATACCTTGTAAGAAGACAACTGATGTAGTGCATGTAGCTGACCTATTTTTCAACGAGATTGTGAGATTGCATGGCTTACCAAAGACCATAATTTCAGACCACTACTAGAAATATGGCAAATAAATGACCAACTGACTAAAACTTTTAGTCACGTGACCAAAATTTTAGTCACATGACTAAAACTTTTTGTAACACAGCTATAAATGACTAAATAAATGACTAATTTGGTCATCGAGCAAAAAACACAACTAAAGTGAATAATTAAAAAAAATATTTCGAATTGAGGGAGTGGGTTGTATTATAATATAATATAATAATAATATATTATATTACAATACAATATAATATAATATATTATATTATATTATATTATATTATAATATTATATAATATAATATAAAATTATATAATATATATATTTTATAATATTATATGATTATTATATATATAATATATATTATAATATAATATCATATAATATAATATATTATATTATAATATAATATATTATAATATAATATAATATGGATGATTATATAATGGATGTAATCTTTAGGGTCAATTTAATTTTCATTTCATTTTGGCACCCACCTCCATTTCATTTTCGCACTTCTCATTGAAACCCTAAACAAAAAGCATAGGTACTCTGAGTTGTATCAGAGGCATCCATGCCAGGCTATTACATTTGTGGATCACATCAGGGAAGGGATTAACACAGAGATCATGGATGAGGCCGCATTGCTCTTGTTCAGTGAATGGGAGACTAGGAAAGATGCTGGTCCTCGTAGCGAGGCACAGAGTTACTGGAATGTTGCAGACAACCACCAATGGTTTGGTATGTTCTAATTTCTCATTTTCTAGGACTTAAATTTAGGATCTTGTAATAACCTCTATATAACTGAAGGATATTTCACTTCCTACTAGTTAGAAATTATTGATCAGTTAAAATGTTTCATCACACAATTCTTGATGAATAGTAGTTGATTTAAATGCCACAACTTAGAATTTATTTGTGAATTTATTTTGAAATCTGATTATAGTCATGCATAAATAAACTATCCACAACTGTCCAAACCTTCAAAAGCATTGGACATTCTTAAACAACATTTGATAAAGCTACTACTATTCTTAGATGGTGGCTAGATATCTTATGATTGTGTAGACCCTGTAGAAGATGTTGATACCTCCAAATGCATAAGCAGATCTTATGTAAGTAATTACCACTAAGACTATTTACAATAACTTGCTAGGCCTATCTATGCTATTCCAAAATAGTGATACAGGGGTCATCTTGGACTTCTTCATAGGAGGCAGTGAGGGTCTAAGGTCTCTTGAGACATTCCATACTCCTTGGATATCATTAGGGTTTTTGAAACTTGTGTGTGCTTCTTTAGACTTCATTCTTTCAAACCCTAACGGTTACTCCATTATCCTTCATGACTCAGGCATATTTGAATGATTTCATACAAATATATGACACTCTAAAAAGTCTTCAAGATCCTTACCTTGTTATATAGATTTAGTCACTGCATGACGTGGCTTTTTGTGTTATTAGAAAACCTATAGGGGTACACATTGGTTTGGGTTATTACCCTAACCTACATACCATTGTATAATGCTCTTCATGACTGTTTAGGCTATGCATACTTGAAATCTATTTCCCAATCTATATATTGCATCATAGAGTATTCAATAGACTTATTCAATGCCTTTCTCAACTGTATAGTGTAGTGAAACTGCTCACTGTACTTATTGACATGCTTGGACAAGAATGGAGTCTCCAACAAAGGCTCAAACTATCTTCAATCGATAAGAATATGAACTTATACATAGACTTTCTTCCCTCTATCCGAAATTCTTACTATTCTAGGCCCTTTTAGACTATGCAAATTCTTTAATGTAGAATATAGACCTTGTAAAAGATTTGATAGGTTTTGACAAATGTTACTATACAAATTCCTTTCTTTTCTTTGAAAGCTACTCATAAATCTGCTTCTGTTTAGACTTACCAATTGCATTTTTTTGAATGTTTCTAAGGCCTTTTCAACAAATCCATTTTGTGCAACCCTGTAATCATTGCATTCCATGAGATGACATCTCTTTGAGGCATTCTGTCAAATAGTTTGTGTGCCTTGTCTGTGCTTCCACATTTGTCATATATTTCTATCAGAGCATTTCCAACTATACTATCTGACAAAAATCTACCTTCTATTATCCAACTACATCCAGGGTTCTTTTTAATTCCTCTATCTTTCATCATTTCCTTACCATTTGAATCTCACCCCAGCTGCCCACTTCTGCATATATGTTTGAGAGAAGAACATAAGTCACAACATTTTTAGGATCCAAATCAAAAAGTAGCATTGTTGTAAATACTCCTAAGCCTATATTCATATGTGATTTACAGGCACCAATAAAACACATCCACACAACCACCACAGGTTTAACTAACATCTTAATGGTAAAGTTTAGGTTGTCCTCAAGATGGCTAGGATGGGTGTAACGCCCCGCATGAACACCTTAGAGAACAACACATCTACTCTATGGAAAATGGAATATTTTTAAAAAAAAAAAAAACAAATAAAGTATCAAAGTAATGTTAACACATCTAAATACATCATTTAACCTAACGACCAGTCCTCTAAGATATCATGGAAGCATTACTTGACAAATCAAACAACCTAATCTGACGTACATCATTAACTAACATTAATAGATCATTCTAAACCTATTGCATTAAATAGATAAACATTTACATCTCCATAACATCAGATAAGTAAACATCAGGATCTAGTACATAGTTACAATTTCTTCTCACATATGAGTACATCAATACATTGTTACTTAACACCTTCTGAACACTTACATTATAAATCAACTGATACACAGACAAGTACATGAATACAAATCACTTACTTCATATTTGGTGCAAGATCTGACGGCTGATACACAAGATACAATATCCTCACACATGAACAATAGCAAAGGGAAAAACCAATGGATAAAAGCTCTTCCACCCAACCATGTGGAACCCTGAGGTCCACTCCCCGAGCTAAGAGTTAACATAAGGTTCCCACTACAACATACAATCAGGTAGACAGTAGACTATAAGAACAAGACAACACATAACTCCAACAACACAAGTCAATATCACAAACAACTTAACAACACTTCCAGAGGCAAGCACATAATGAATGGGGAGAGTACAACTAGGGAATGCTAGGCTACAGTAGGGAGGAATGTCATCACATGGCTTGTCATGAGTTGTCCTGGTAAGCCTTCCTAGGCCCCGGCCCCCACCTTGGGTTGTCTTGGCAGCCTCTCCCGACTCCCGGCCCCCATACAACGCTCATGTGGAATCAACATACCTTTCATGAGGACAAGGTAGTTGATCTTGCCATTCCAGGCCTTCTCATCTCATCTCAAGCCTAAACGACCACTTGAGCCATGAGTGAGGCATCCACTTATCTTTATTTAGTGTGATTAACTACCCAACCCCCTAATTCATTATTTAGGTTATCACTGAGTTATCAAACTCCCACATGGGTTGTCCTGGACACCACTTTGGGCTCCGGCCCCCATTGAGAGCCACTCCCCTACCTGCAACTAGAAAACCCCACTCAACCAGCATAGAAAACAACATCAGGACAACAAGGATACAGGAACCATGCAAGGAATCAACCATCTTGCCCACAATTATCCTCATATCAACATGTGTATATAACAATGCAAGGAATTAACCATCTTGCATGTCATCTTAATTACAAGGACAACTAACAAAACCTTGTCCATAGCAATGCATAAACATTACTCCATTACTGTACTCGATGTCTCCCATTGTCTAACCCAACACAACATCTCAGACAAATAAATAAATCATAACATCCATGAAGAACCTTTCTACACATCATGATACATTTAGAATCTTTACATTCTTTCACAACACCAGAACCAATTTCCTTATACACAACAAAAGGTGACATAGCTTCATTGACACAAGACACTTATCGTCATGTTACATGACGTCAAACCACCTTGGCCTTTGGAATAAACCCTCGAGAACTAACACTTGACCATTCATATACATTCCACTTACATTAAACAATTCCAATTCACACTTAACTAATTGTATAATACCTTCAAATCAAAATCCCAATACATTATTTGTATACCTAATCCTTAACCCATTATTCTATTTTACCTTATCAAAATGAAGAAAACATATTAAGAACTATGACAATTTAAATTAAATTTCATTAACCATTTATATATAGTCACAATGTTTATCTTTTAATCAATTTAACAATGACAACATTATTATAAATTTCCAATTTTATTTGGCTTATAAACAATCAACTATACTTTTGAAATAATGAAAATAATAATAATAATAATAATAATAATAATATATCAACTAATTATCTAATTTAATTACTCTTCGAAATATAAATATCTCAATGATCTGAACAATTACCATTCTGATTTATAACTATTTTTAAACCCTAATTCAACACAAAATACATATTTTTATAACTCCTTACCCTAGAAAATTAACTTCCTAATGAATTTATCGGTGACAATATTCAAACATTTATCTACTCAATTGAATGGTAAAAGAATTGCAATCAGATTATTAATACTTCTAATAATAATAATAATTACCATAGATCAAAGAATGGTAAATAATTTCGTAATTATTTTCTGTAGTAAAGTAGGAAGTTTTATTAACTAACAAATCTATTTTTTTTTATAAACGTTTTACCCGAGCTATCCAATTGAAAGTGAATAATAATCCATAAAGATTTACATTACACTCATCACTGTGGCTCTCTACTTAAATATCATCCTTTTTAATGATCAAACAACTAATAGCAATTTTACACCTCATTCACAACAACAAGTGATAAATATTGTCCTATTTTATTATTGGCCAAAATTGACCTTTGACTGTTGAAAATGGGTGATATTTAAGAGCAGTCTTACTACCTACACGGCAACTTAAATTAAATTGATGGAGTTTTAAATTTTAAAGTCCTCTAGGTATAGGAGGTATAATTTCCTCAAGCATTACCGTGCTTTAGCTTAATCTGTAACAAAGCACATACATGGAGTGTAGTACTCATAACAGCCAGGAGTGGCCTGGAGGATACAGATTAAGATAGACGCATGACATGTAACAAGAATTTCTTTTTTTAAAAATTTCTTATTGCTGTTCAGCAGGAAAGCAAATTATAAGAAGGGCAATTGATAAGTTATCAAATAAAGTTGTTAAATCAGTTTATAATACTGAGTATTTCTACTGCAACCATAAACATTGTAGCCTGATAATGATGATAGCTATAAACAATTATAGGAAGAAAGCACGAGGAAAGCAACCTTGACAATTTTTAAATAAAACAATTGGCAGGTTAAAATGATGCACGGCCCCAGGAGGTTAGAGGATAAGGTCTGTATATACTTCAATCATATAAGCAACCTAGTGTGCATGATTGACTCTTTTACCTACACTGGCGACCTTGAAGACACCCTAAATTTTATCATTGAGAAACCTGTTAAATTTGTGTTGGCCGAACGATGTGTTCCCTTAGTGCCTGTCGATCACATATGAATATAGGCTTAGGAGTATTTTCAACAACATTGCTTGATTGCACAAACAAACTGCTATGCAAAAAAGGTGATGACTGAAAGGTAATCACAAAATGGATTTGTTGAGAAGGGTTTAGAATTTATAAACAAGGGTGATCCTTTTGTTTGTTGATCCCGGTCCATTCAGTTCACTTCAAATTTTGTTAATATACTCACCTAAGTTATTTATTTTTGACTATTTTCCCATCATTGTGACTGAACATTGCAGTCTTAGCCTGGAGGCTTGGAAATTCCTGAATCACAGAGACCATCCGATGCTACAATATCAGTCATTTCACATCCTCATCATAGGCAAGGCTAAAAGGCCCCTCAGAGAGAGGATGCTATTCAGAACTAAACTGATAAATGAGTGCTATGCCCTGTCATGGCGGGCATCATTGCAGCCTACATTGATTTGGAGAATGACACAATTTTCATTGGCTATGACTTTAGATCCAGGTTGATTTTATAAGTAGAATCTCATGCACATAAAAGCCCCAGATACAAATCAACACCAGAGTAACTTTACAGACAAGAACAATAGTACAACAATAGCTTGCATAGATGGGATATTGACTATTATCTGATATTGTTTTTGAGATAATCGCACAAGAAAGTGTTTGGTGGCTTCAAATTACTGTTTACCCCTAATGCAAGAACCAAAAGGTTAAATTGTAGGCATAGATTCATTTTGGAATTTTGCATAAACAGTGTATGACAATGGGCCCCAATGTGAATTCTTTAAAATGGTAAGCACTATGTTCATAAAGCAAAAGTGATGTTTGGTATTGTTGTGTCCTTGTGTACTTCTAAATTCTTGCCCGTGCGGCTATCTTGAAGACACCATAACCTCTATCTTTGCGATAACTGTTAAATCTGTAGGGCATTTTCTTGGTTCCTACAGATCACATATGAATATCGGCCTAGGAGTATTTACAGCAACACTACTTTGATGGCACATTTATGTTCTTTTCTCCAACATCTACGCAGCAGTGGCTAGTGTGGTGTGTTTCAAATGGTAAAGAAAATCGTCGAAAGATAGAGGAATTAATAAAATCACTATGTGCAGTTGGATTCTCAAGCCGAAGAATGGTTCACACTTTTCATGAAGCAGATGTATCACCTCCATAGGCGCAGGAATTTTTATGCAAAGTTTGGGAAATTAGCTGGGAAGATGAAGGCGGCCATGGGAGATGTCATCATATGGAATGCAATGGACGTAGGATATACACATAATAAATTCGTTACAAGGCTTTAGAGGCTTCCTTACAATCTTGAATCGGTAGAATTAATAATATATTTTGACAGAAACATTATAAAAGTAATGATTACAGGATTTGCGGAGAATGGGTTCAAAGAAAAGGCTTTGGAACCTTTTTAGCATTGAAAATGGTGGGTATCAATCTAGATGGACTACCTTTGCCAGCATCCCTTGAATCGCTCTGAAATGGGAGCTTTAGAACAGAATAAACATCCATCAAACATAATCGGAGAACAACATGATTGTTACACTGACCTTACAAATTTTAAAGCAAATGCACTCAGCAGGAGTGAATTAGATCAAGAACAAAAAGACTATGCTCTGATAGAGGAATGCGCAGCTTAAGAAATTCATTAAGGAAACCCTAGATATAATGCAAGATGAGAAAGTAACATTAACACAATTTAAAAGAACCTATTTATGCTGCAAGACCTCTCTTTGTTTTTCGCAGCTTCGTTCTCCTTCCCAGATCTCCAATTCTGCTTTTTTCCTCCCCTTCTCTCCTTCTCTCTGCTTGTTTTATAGAATTCCCTACCCTAATTGTTTGTACTCCACCTTTAGGGGGTAAACACATGATCCAATGCAAACCGAAAAATACAGCTTACTTTCATTTAATTTTTAATAACATTACAATATAACCCCTATCCTTTTATTTACTCAAGGATAACTTACATTTAATATATTACAACTTATAATTTTTACTTTATTTAATTATTTATTTACTTCGCCACATATATTTACTTTCATGTTTATTTTATTAATTATAAAACAATTCCACAACTTATAATGCCACTTTATAACTAATTTAACTCCTTTATTATTTATTTTTATTTGTTTAATAATTAATATATATTTGTTATATATCAACTAATAATTATTTATAAATCTATTTAATAATCATTAATCAAATTTATCTATTTATATACCATAATTAACCAATCATAAATCATGTAAATACTCGACCATCAAGCATGCAGAGAAAGCAAGATGACAACCCATGGAGACAAACGAAACTGAGAACAATGACTAGCCGCAAAACTGAAGACTTATCCTCTACAAGGACGACGGATGACTGGGGAACCTTATGCTAACTCCGATCAACAATTCCATTGGCTAGGGCACGCTCAGACCTGCTAGTTCAGGTGGAGTCGATGCCCGGTACCTGCATCCTGTAGCAAACCTCTAGGTTAAACATATATATGCAAACATGAAGTCATGCACACAGTGAATAGAAATCGTAGCATGGCAGGGTACTCGGACACAAGTAATGCAATACTGATCTGTTCACATAAATACATCCATAATTAAGTATTCAGTTGTCTACAAGAAAGTAGAATAATCAATTCAATATGATCTAGTCTAACAATTATTGCTAAAGCATCATAACCATGATTAAATATCACCTTAAACTCAGAAGTAACATTAATCCATTACACCAATTATGTCCATCAAACTGTGAAACATAAAATATTAGTAATCCAATATCACCAATCATCATCATAGCAATAGGGCCATAAACAACTCAGCATAATAACAGAGAGTCCAATGTCATGATATCCAATACTACTAGAAGAACCATCAATCCAATAGAAGGCAAGGTGAGGGGCACTACATCCTTCCCCCCTAGGATCAGGCTTACTCCTGGAAGCCTGCAACAAATATGAACGAGTTTGGACAGTTTCCACAATGCTATGCAAACATGGGAGCACAATCTGTGCATGTGATCTATTAACAGAAAAAATCTTCATATAATGGTTTTTTTTTACCTTTACAATCATGGAACCATAATTTATAATTTTATAATACTATATTCATGTTTTAACACACATTCTTCATATGCACACGAATTCAAATTACCAGGAATCCCATCTTAAGGCTACATAAAGGTCGATTTAGTCACCGGTAAGTGACCTATTAATCCATGACACAAAATCCATGAGCCAAGAGCCAACATCTATCTCAAACAACCCATACTACACACTTAGTGGCTTGGTGGTGTTAGGGCACACACACAATGATAGACCATCGAAACAAAACAACAATGACCTATCTACTATAGTATAAAGTAGTTAGCCTCCATAAAATAGTCCTCACATATCCCATTCCTCAAGGTTCCCTGCGTCTGCTTCCTCGTATACACTCACCAAGTCTGCCTCATACGTTCTTGGAGAGGAATCACAATACGACACATGGCCGACGTCGAAAACAATAAGGAGAAACTAGTTTAGCCACCAAAGTCATAAACAAATATAAAGATTAAATTTCATTAACAAAACAAGAAATGCGCGCAGTTCAACACTAAACCAAATGTAACCACAAGGGTTACGCACAAATGAAGATCACAAGGTGTGGCTAAACCATCACAATCAAATATAAACAAAGTGTTGGCCTTTTCAATTAATAGAAAATCATCAATAATTATAAGGAAAATACACAATCTTTGAAATTGCACTGTACAACACTACGTGACTAGGTACTAGCCACCAAACGAGGAAGGAGGGAACAACGTCAGGTTATCTTCAACTTTTTATTCCATACAATAAGGACTCTACATAAGCACTAAGAATATCCAAGAATGCATACTTCACAAGAGGATGCACAAGCATCTAGTCCTCTCCCTAACTCCAAATTGTTCACCATCATGGCAAACAACTGACAACCTTGACACATGCCTTTCTTCAACTGTATGGCAGATATCATATGTAGGGGAATGGATCTCTACATGCCAACTACCCCTACCTCTACCTTTAGGCATCTACCTATGTAGACACCGCCAAGGGACAACCTCGGGTTGTTAGGTGAGGATGACAAAAGGGAAGAACATAATCTTGAGAGTTTAAGCAACTAGTGTAGCTTGATGGGTTAGTATAAAATCCAGAGTACCCAGTGTTAGAAACTTGGCTCTGATACCAGATGTAATGCCCCACATGAACACCTTAGAGAACAACACATCTACTCTATGGAAAACGGAATAATTTTTTTTTATAAAATGAATAAAGTATCAAACTAATGTTAACACATCTAAATACATCATTTGACCTAACGACCAGTCCTCTAAGATATCATGGAAGCATTACTTGACAAATCAAACAACCTAATCTGACATACATCATTAACTAACATTAATAGATCATTCTAAACCTATTGCATTAAATTGATAAACATTTACATCTCCATAACATCAGATAAGTAAACATCAGGATCTAGAACATAGTTACAATTTCTTCTCACATATGAGTACATCAATACATTGTTACTTAACACCTTCTAAACATTTACATTATAAATCAACTGATACACAGACAAGTACATGAATACAAATCACTTACTTCATATCTGGTACAAGATCTGACGGCTGATACACAAGATACAACATCCTCACACATGAACAATAGCAAAGGGAAAAACTAATGGATAAAAGCTCTTCCACCTGACCATGTGGAACCCTGAGGTCCACCCCCCGAGCTAGGAGTTAACATAAGGTTCCCACTACAACATACAATTAGGTAGACAGTAGATTATAAGAACAAGACAACACATAACTCCAACAACACAAGTCAATATCACAAACAACTTAACAACACTTCCAGAGGCAAGCACATAACGAATGGGGAGAGTACAACTAGTGAATGCTAGGCTACAGTAGGGAGGAGTGTCATCACATGGCTTGTCATGAGTTGTCCTGGTAAGCCTTCCTAGGCCCTGGCCCCCACCTTGGGTTGTCCTGGCAGCCTCTCCCGACTCCCGGCCCCCATACAATGCTCATGCGGAATCAACATACCTTTCATGAGGACAAGGTAGTTGATCTTGCCATTCCAGGCCTTCTCATCTCATCTCAAGCCTAAACGACCACTTGAGCCATGAGTGAAGCATACACTTATCTTTATTTAGTGTGATTAACTACCCAACCCCCTAATTCATTATTTAGGTTATCACTGAGTTATCAAACTCCCACATGGGTTTTCCTGGACACCACTTTGGGCTCCGGCCCCCATTGAGAGCCACTCCCCTACCTGCAACTAGAAAACCCCACTCAACTAGCATAGAAAACATCATCAGGACAACAAGGATACAGGAACCATGCAAGGAATCAACCATCTTGCCCACAATTATCCTCATATCAACATGTGTATATAACAATGCAAGGAATTAACCATCTTGCATGTCATCTTAATTACAAGGACAACTAACAAAACCTTGTCCATAGCAATGCATAAACATTACTCCATTACTGTACTCGATGTCTCCCATTGTCTAACCCAACACAACATCTCAGACAAATAAATAAATCATAACATCCATGAAGAACCTTTCTACACATCATGATACATTTAGAATCTTTACATTCTTTCACAACACCAGAACCAATTTCCTTATACACAACAAAAGGTGACATAGCTTCATTGACACAAGACACTTATCGTCATGTTACATGACGTCAAACCACCTTGGCCTCTGGAATAAACCCTCGACAACTAACACTTGACCATTCATATACATTCCACTTACATTAAACAATTCCAATTCACACTTAACTAATTGTATAATACCTTCAAATCAAAATCCCAATACATTATTTGTATACCTAATCCTTAAACCATTATTCTATTTTACCTTATCAAAATGAAGAAAACATATTAAGAACTATGACAATTTAAATTAAATTTCATTAACCATTTATATATAGTCACAATGTTTATCTTTTAATCAATTTAACAATGACAACATTATTATAAATTTCCAATTTTATTTGGCTTATAAACAATCAACTATACTTTTGAAATAATGAAAATAATAATAATAATAATAATAATAATAATAATAATAATAATAATATATCAACTAATTATCTAATTTAATTACTCTTTGAAATATAAATATCTCAACGATCTGAACAATTACCATTCTGATTTATAACTATTTTTAAACCCTAATTCAACACAAAATACATATTTTTATAATTCCTTACCCTAGAAAATTAACTTCCTAATGAATTTATCGGTGACAATATTCAAACATTTATCTACTCAATTGAATGGTAAAAGAATTGCAATTAGATTATTAATACTTCTAATAATAATAATAATTACCATAGATCAAAGAATGGTAAATAATTTCGTAATTATTTTCTGTAGTAAAGTAGGAAGTTTTATTAACTAACAAATCTATTTTTTTTTTATAAACGTTTTACCTGAGCTATCCAATTGAAAGTGAATAATAATCCATAAAGATTTACATTACACTCATCACTGTGGCTCTCTACTTAAATATCATCCTTTTTAATGATCAAACAACTAATAGCAATTTTACACCTCATTCACAACAACAAGTGATAAATATTGTCCTATTTTATTATTGGCCAAAATTGACCTTTGACTGTTGAAAATGGGTGATATTTAAGAGCAGTCTTACTACCTACAAGGCAACTTAAATTAAATTAACGGAGTTTTAAATTTTAAAGTCCTCTAGGTATAGGAGGTATAATTTCCTCAGGCATTACCGTGCTTTAGCTTAACCTGTAACAAAGCACATACATGGAGTGCAGTACTCATAACAGCCAGGAGTGGCTTGGAGGATACAGACTAAGATAGATGCATGACATGTAACAAGAATTTCTTTTTTTTTTAATTTCTTATTGTTGTTCAGCAGGAAAGCAAATTATAAGAAGGGCAGTTGATAAGTTATCAAATAAAGTTGTTAAATCAGTTTATAATACTGAGTATTTCTACTACAACCATAAACATTGTAGCCTGATAATGATGATAGCTATAAACAATTACAGGAAGAAAGCACAAGGAAAGCAACCTTGACAACTTTTAAATAAAACAATTGACAGGTTAAAATGATGCGTGGCCCCAAGAGGTTAGAGGATAAGGTCTATATATACTTCAATCATATTAGCAACCTAGTGTGCATGATCGACTCTTTTACCCACACTGGCGACCTTGAAGACACCCTAAATTTTATCATTGAGAAACCTGTTAAATTTGTGTTGGTCGAACGATGTGTTCCCTTAGTGCCTGTCGATCACATATGAATATAGGCTTAGGAGTATTTTCAACAACACTGCTTGATTGCACAAACAAACTGCTATGCAAAAAAGGTGATGACTGAAAGGTAATCACAAAATGGATTTGTTGAGAAGGGTTTAGAATTTATAAACAAGGGTGATCCTTTTGTTTGCTGATCCCGGTCCATTCAGTTCACTTAAAATTTTGTTAATATACTCACCTAAGTTATTTATTTTTGACTATTTTCCCATCATTGTGACTGAACATTGCAGTCTTAGCCTGGAGGCTTGGAAATTCCTGAATCACAGAGACCATCCGATGCTACAATATCAGTCATTTCACATCCTCATCATAGGCAAGGCTAAAAGGCCCCTCAGAGAGAGGATGCTATTCAGAACTAAACTAATAAATGAGTGCTATGCCCTATCATGGCGGGCATCATGGCAGCCTACATTGATTTGGAGAATGACACAATTTTCATTAGCTGTGACTTTAGATCCAGGTTAATTTTATAAGTAGAATCTCATGCACATAAAAGCCCCAGATACAAATCAACACTAGAGTAACTTTACAGACAAGAACAATAGTACAACAATAGCTTGCATAGATGGGATATTGACTATTATCTGATATTATTTTTGAAATAATCGCACAAGAAAGTGTTTGGCGGCTTCAAATTACTGTTTACCCCTAATGCAAGAACCAAAAGGTTAAATTGTAGGCATAGATTCATTTTGGAATTTTGCAGAAACAGTGTATGACAATGGGCCCCAATGTGAATTCTTTAAAATGGTAAGCACTATGTTCATAAAGCAAAAGTGATGTTTGGTATTGTTGTGTCCTTGTGTACTTCTAAATTCTTGCCCATGCAGCTATCTTGAAGACACCATAACCTCTATCTTTGCGATAACTGTTAAATCTGTAGGGCATTTTCTTGGTTCTTGCAGATCACATATGAATATCGGCCTAGGAGTATTTACAGCAACACTACTTTGATGGCACATTTATGTTCTTTTCTCTAACATCTACACATCAGTGGCTAGTGTGGTGTGTTTCAAATGGTAAAGAAAATCGTCGAAAGATAGAGGAATTAATAAAATCACTGTGTGCAATTGGATTCTCAGGCCAAAGAATGGTTCACACTTTTCATGAAGCAAACGTATCACGTCCATAGGCACAGGAATTTTTATGCAAAGTTTGGGAAATTAGCTGGGAAGATGAAGGCAGCCATGGGAGATGTCATCATACGGAATGCAATGGACATAGGATATACACATAATAAATTTGTTGCAAGGCTTTAGAGGCTTCCTTACAATCTGGAATCGGTAGAATTAATAATATATTTTGACAGAAACATTATAAAAGTAATGATTACAGGATCTGCGGAGAATGGGTTCAAAGAAAAGGCTTTGGAACCTTTTTAGCATTGAAAATGGTGGGTATCAATCTAGATGGACTACCTTTGCTAGCATCCCTTGAATCGCTCTGAAATGGGAGCTTTAGAATAGAATAAACATCCATCAAACATAATCGGAGAACAACATGATTGTTACACTGACCTTACAAATTTTAAAGCAAATGCACTCGGCAGGAGTGAATTAGATCAAGAACAAAAAGACAATGCTCTGATAGAGGAATGCGCAGCTTAAGAAATTCATTAAGGAAACCCTAGATATAATGCAAGATGAGAAAGTAACATTAACACAATTTAAAAAAACCTGTTTACGCTGCAAGACCTCTCTCTATTTTTCACAGCTCCATTCTCCTTCCCAGATCTCTAATTCCCCTTTTTTCCTCCCCTTCTCTCCTTCTCTCTGCTTGTTTTATAGAATTCCCTACCCTAATTGTTTGTACTCCACCTTTAGGGGGTAAACACATGATCCAATGCAAACTGAAAAATACAGCTTACTTTCATTTAATTTTTAATAACATTACAATATAACCCCTATCCTTTTATTTACTCAATGATAACTTACATTTAATATATTACAACTTATAATTTTTACTTTATTTAATTATTTATTTACTTCGCCACATATATTTACTTTCATGTTTATTTTATTAATTATAAAACAATTCCACAACTTATAATGCCACTTTATAACTAATTTAACTCCTTTATTATTTATTTTTATTTGTTTAACAATTAATATATATTTGTTATATATCAACTAATAATTATTTATAAATCTATTTAATAATCATTAATCAAATTTATCTATTTATATACCATAATTAACCAATCATAAATCATGTAAATACTCGACTATCAAGCATGCAGAGCAAGCAAGACGACAACCCATGGAGACAAACGAAACTGAGAACAATGACTAGCCGCAAAACTGAAGACTTATCCTCTACAAGGACGACAGATGACTGGGGAACCTTATGCTAACTCCGATCAACAATTCCATTGGCTAGGGCACGCTCAGACCTGCTAGTTCAGGTGGAGTCGATGCCCGGTACCTGCATCCTGCAGCAAACCTCCAGGTTAAACATATATATGCAAACATGAAGTCATGCACACAGTGAACAGAAATCGCAGCATGGCAGGGTACTCGGACATGAGTAATGCAATACTATTCTGTTCACATAAATACATCCACAATTAAGTATTCAGTTGTCTACAAGAAAGTAGAATAATCAATTCAATATGATCTAGTCTAACAATTATTGTTAAAGCATCATAACCATGATTAAATATCACCTTAAACTCAGAAGTAACATTAATCCATTACACCAATTATGTCCATCAAACTGTGAAACATAAAATATTAGTAATCCAATATCACCAACCATCATCATAGCAATAGGTCCATAAACAACTCAGCATAATAACAGAGAGTCCAATGTCATGATATCCAATCCTACTAGAAGAACCATCAGTCCAATAGAAGGCAAGGTGAGGGGCACTACAATGGGCAAGAATGTCAACCATGCACATATAATGATCGACTATAGGAGTAATGCAATAAGGGCTACTTATGTGATTGAAGTATGTACAGCCATCATCCACTAAACCTGAATAGCAACATGCACATAGAACACAATCAAAGTTTACAATGTTAGGATATGCTCCAGAGTGCTTCATTAATTCAAATATTTTGAGAGCATCCTTGCAAAATCCATTTTTTGCATATCCTCCAATCATGGCATTCCATGAGACCACATTTCTTTGAGGCATTTTGTCAAACATGTCACATGCCTTATCTATACTTTCACATTTTTCATACATGTCTACCAGAGCATTTCCAACTATAATTTCTGAAAAAAATCCCCCTTCCATTATGCTTTGATGGATGTCCATACCCTATTCCAAAGCTCCCATTTTGGCACAGGAAGGAAGGATGCTGGCAAAGGTTGTGGAATTTGGCTTTAGACCTACCAATTGCATTTGCTTGAAATTTTCTAAAGCCTTTTCAAAATATCCATTTTGTCCATATCCTACAATCATGGCATTCCATGAGACCACATTACTTTCAAGCATTTTTTCAAATAGTTCACGTGCCTTCTCTGTGCTTCCACATTTTGCATACATGTCTACCAGGGCAGTTGCAACTACAACATTTAACATAATTCTTTTATCCTTTATGCTTTGATGGATGTCCATACCCTATTCCAAAGCTCCCATTTTTGCACAGGCAGGGAGGATGCTGGCAAATGTTGTGGAATTTGGCTTTACACCTGCCAATTGCATTTGCTTGAAAGTTTCTAAATCCTTTTCAAAAAATCCATTTTGTGCATATCCTGCAATCATTGCATTCCATGAGAAGACATTTCTTTGAGGCATTCTACCAAACAGTTCACATACCTTGTCAATGCTTCCACATTTTGCATACATGTCTACCAGGGAAGTTACCACTACAACAAATGACAAAATTCCTCTATCCTTACCCGGATGCTATTAGACAGGCTTCCCGCATCACCACGAGAGTTGTCAAGAGTCAGTGCGGGAGTGTACTCCTGCACTGACTCTTGACAGCTCCCACGATGATGTGGGAAGCCTATCCAACATTTTGCATACATGTCTATCAGATCATTTCCAACTATAATTTCCAACAAAAATCCACCTTCCATTATGCTTTGATGGATGTCAATACCTTGTTCCAAAGCTCCCATTTTGGCATAGGTAGGGAGAATATTGGCAAAGATTGTGGAATTTGGCTTTACACCTACCAATTGTATTTGCTTGAATGTTTCTAAATCCTTTTCAAAAATCCATTTTGTGCATATCCCGCAATCATTTCATTCCATGAGATGACATCTAAAACCTTAATATATTAATTTGATCATAATAACACATATATTACTCAGATTAATATATAATTGATATTAGGTATATAACTCATTATTATGATCAATATATTATATAATAATTATTATAAAATATTATAATTGATAATTAATAGGATAGGATTATTTATAATAACCTTAATCTAATGATACAAATATAATATATTATAAATTATATACTTATATACTTATTTATTAATTTACTAATTATATTGTGATATTATATATTTTTTAACTATAATTAATATTTGTCATATATTAGGTATATATATATATATTAGGTATATATATATAATGCACCTGGTAAACTTTTTAACATGACCGATGACGCTGGTACGACACACATACGACACACAATTTGGCTCCATGCAACATTTTTGCCCAGAGCTATGAACCAGTGAGGCCACAACACGGGGGACCTCATCCCCAAGAAAGAACACTTCAAACCCGCGAGCTTGTTCACCCAGCAAAGGTGTATTGCCTGTAAGCTCATTGGCCTAGTGGGGGTTTGAACTTTAGTGGCCGCCACTACAACGAAGTGACTTAACCACTGAACCATGCCCTTATCGACATAGGTATTATATATATTATTATATAATATATAATATTAATTATTTTGATATATTATATAATTAATATAATTAATTATATTACTAGTTATAATATATGGTTATTATAAATTATTTATCCAATGTTACATAATTTATTGGTTCATATCATATTAATCAATTTGATATATTTAATATTAATAAGTGGATAAATATATTATAGTATATGTATTTTAAGTTTATATATTATATATGAATTTAATATATATAATAATTAAGCATATATTTATTACTATATGATTGCACTAGTAATAGATATTATAACCTTAGTAATGACTAATAATTATTATAAACTCTCACAGTGATGCAGGAAGAGCCTATCCAACTGCATCTGAGGATTTTTTTAATTCCTCTATCTTTCATCAATCTCCTTACCTCACCACACCTGCCCACTTCTGGATAGATGTTTGAGAGAAGAACATAAGTTGTGCAACATTTTTAGGATCCAAATAAAAAAGCAGTGTTGCTGTAAATACTCCTAAGCCTATATTCATATGTGTTCTACATGCACCAAGAAAACACATCCATATAAACAACACAAATTTAATAGGTATCTCAATGATAAAGTTTAGGGTGTCTTCAAGATAGCCAGCATGGGCAAGGAGTTCAACCATGCACACATAATGATCAACTGTAGGTGTAATGTAATAAAGGTTACAAATGTGATTGAAATATGTACAACTCTCATCCACTAAACCTGCATGGATGCATGCACCTAGAATACAAACAAAGCTTACAATGTTAGGATATGTTCCAGAGTGCTTAATTAATTCAAGGATTTTGAGTGTGTCCTTGCAAAATCCATTTTGTGCATATCTTTATAAGTTGAGTCTAGTATGTATATTCAATTTATATTTTGAGCAGTATGTATCATTTAGACTTTCACACCCATTAACTAGAATATTTTTACCAGATTTGGCATGCTTATGTTTTGATTAGTATGTGATGGTTTAGGCATTTTGGTTATTTAGCATCAAAGTTATATATAGTTCATACTATTTTGATTGTAGTTGGTTAAGCTTCCACGTAACCCAACAGTGGATGATATTTTGAGAAAGTATCTGGAGCACAAGACCAAGAAGGATCGTGTGTAAGTGAGTTTTTTTAATATGCATATTCTTTCTTGTCATGACTGACTGCTTCTTTGGTGCCATTTGTTGGTTCTCCTCCTGTCTTTCAATCTACTTCAGTCTTTATTGTCATATCTATGTGTAAGATACATATAGTGTAAGGTGGATCTTATTGCATTAATGCTATTGAGTTCCATTTAGTATTAGTGCATTTAGTTTGTAAAATTCTTTAATATTGGAAAACTATTTATATGCTAGTGCTTTCTTTTGGTAAATTATGGTTTATTGTATTTTAGAGTGATGGAGTAAGTTATGTCAGCAGTACAAAATGGGTGCAAGTTCAATCCTAAACCTATAGATCTAACTCCTAAAATTTGAAAGTTAAAATTCAAAATTTGGTCAACTCACACCCATTTCTTTCTTGCCATGAGATGACTTGGTACACGTTTCATGTGAATATTGCCATGTACTTGTATTTAAAGACATTCAATATGCATTTAGTCATAGTCAATGCATTTAAAGTCATTTGCTGTTGTAGACAAATTAGTAATTATTGGTAAATTTCATATTGTTGTAGCATTATTTGTGTGACTCAAACTTGAACATCAGTCCTCAATGTTGTTCAGTTGGAATTGTTTATGACTGGGGTTTACCTTTGCATAGATCATATTATGTTTCAATCAAATATGAATAAATGAACTATGGAGTTTGACTGTTAAACCTGTATATGCATTTCTTCTTGAATACTTTCATAATATATGCCTATATTGCTATAAAATTCCTTATCATCCCACTTTGTTTTTCATATTTCAAAGTTTCATAAATCTTTTTAAAATATTAACAAATTTTGAGTTTTTTATTGTGGACAGGTACAGAGCAAGGAGAAAATGCAAAACTAGTGCCTTCTAGATGTATTTACAGCCCACCCCATGTGCAACAATGGCATCACTAAAGACATGCACTCACACCGATGCCTTTTTAGCTTTAGTTTTAGTTTTTTTAGTTTTAAAAGCATAATAAATCAGTAGTTTGCATACTGCAGAAAGATTCTATCTTGAAAACTCTATATATAGAGTTCTTTGTAACATATTATATATATAGTTTGAATATACAGTGAATTATTTTCTAGCATTGTTGTTTCAATCCTTTGAGTAGATTTGTTGATAAGCAAGTTCTTTGTAACATATTTTATATACAGTTTGAATATACAGTGAATTATTTTCCAGCATTGTTGTTTCAATCCTTTGAGCAGATTTGTTAAAGTTTATCAATAGAAAAAGGCATAGTTGATGTTTATCATGTACTAGTTGTTTATATATGACCAGTTGATAGAAAAACAATGATTAAAATGACTAAATATACTACCAATGGATGGAAATTAGTTAATACAAATGACTAAATATACTACCAATGGATAGAAATCAGTGACTAAATATAATACCAATTGACAACAATTAATGATCACAATGACTAAATAAATTTGGTCATGAGATAAATGACAGGCAAAAAACTACCAATGGTCACGTGACTAAATATACTACCAAATTGATGATTAAATATACAACCAAATTGATGAATAAATATACTACCAAATTAATGACTAAATATACTACCAAATTGATGACTAATATACTACCAAATTAATGAATAAATATACTACCAAATTAATGACTAAAATTTGTTTGTTCATGAATTTGGTCACGAGATAAATGATTGGCAATAAACTACCAGTGGTCACATGACCAAAGTATTGATCACATGACCAATTTTTGGTACTTTTTTAGTCATTTATTTCTATTTTTCTACTAGTGGACAGAGATACAAGATTTCTTGGATACTTTTGGAAGACACTTTGGAGGAAGATGGAAACATATTTGAAGTTTAGTTCAGCATTTCATCCACAAACTGATGGATAGATAGAGGTAGTGAATAGGAGTTTGTGAAACTTGTTGAGATGTTTGGTTGGAGAGAAAGAAGTTGGGATTTGATTCTTTCACAAGCAAAGTTTGCATACAATAATTCAATGAATAAGAGTACCGAAAGAACACCTTTTGAGATTGTTACTGGAGTAAACCCTAGAGGAGTTACCAAGTTGAGAGACATCAGTATAGCAGATAAGAGAAGTGCAAAAGTAGAAGAATTTGCAGGACACATGGAGATAGTGCATAATCAAGTAAAGAAGCATTTGGAAGAGATGAATAGTGAGTATAAGGAGGAGGTAGATGACAAGCGAAGACACAAGGAATTTGCAGTTGGAGATTAAGTGATGGTATACTTGAGAAAAGAAAAATTTCTAATTGGAGCATATAACAAGCTGAAGATGAAGAAGTTTGGACCTTGTAGGATACTCAAAAAATTTGATTCAAGAAATGCATATGAAGTGGAGTTACTAGAGACATTGAGAATATCACATATTTTCAACATTACAGACCATTACTAGTATCATGAAGCAAAGTTCAGTGACATCATTGAGGAAGACTTGAAGAAGAAGTTACCACAACAAGCACCGGAGCAGATTGAGGACATTCTGGATAGTAGAATTAGATGTAGCACTAGAGGAAGACAATACAAAGAATACCTTGTGAAGTGGAAAGGTAGACCGAAAGAAGATTCATCATGGATTTCTCAGGTTGAGGTAGACCATCTTGGTTTCCCTCCAGCCCTAGAAAAGTGAGGGACTCACTTTTTCAATAACCCCAGATGTCTAATGTAGGAGCATCCCTAGTTCAATAGAAATCTTGCATCAACCAAAAACATCTGCATTTTAGTTTGTTTGCATTTCAGTTTGTTTCTTTCATTTTACTATTCAGTTCAATCAATTTAGTCAGTAGAAGTTTCTATATTTTGGTCCACATTCTACCGTAGTTGTATTTAAGATCTTGCAGAGCTAGACTTACCATCTAGATTCATTCATCTACATCATATCCAATTTTTAGAGCATTTTGATAAAGTACCAAAAAGTTATCGCTATCAGAAGATCAACTATTTTCTTAAAGCAAAGCATCCTGACAATTTATGATAATCAGCTAAAGGAGAAGACCTGCAGAGCATTTCACAACCTTCAAAGCTTAATGACACATCATTCAATGTTGTTTGGTTTGTTTCCAACCTTCGCTGGGATCCACACATCATTCCATTCATTTACGGAGGAGTTCCATTCATTTAGGTCCAACCTATCTGTGTACATGCATTACAACTCTTCACTGGAGTTTGTGATCTTCCTTGGTTGATGTGGAGGAATCTTTTCTCCTGGAGATGATATATATGGATGTAATAGATGCCTAAGAAAGTAGTTTTGATCCTTAGTATAAGTTCATAGTTTAGATTTTGTGTGAAGGAGCTTCAAAGCTATATCTTGTGTATTCTAATATTTTGTAATCAAGCCTGTGAGCCCTAATTGTAAGCCCACATGTTGTCGGCCAATTTGTATTTGAATTCTATGATATACTAAATGACTAAATCTGCATTTGCTTTATATCTTTGAGTTGTTTCCATTGTGTTTACTCTAGTTACACAATCTGGATAGTTCTCTTTGAGGACCCTCCTAACCGTGATTGCACTAGTGTTTGACATTTTAAAAATCATTGTTTGATCAATCCACCACCTTTTTTTTTTCAACGTAGAAGAACTGGTTTTGCATGTTTTTGGACAAAATTTGATTATTTAAACTAAAAGTTTCATGTTTCATATTGTTTCAAAGCTAGTTTTCATGTATTTAGATTGAATTTGATGATATATGTTTTTTTTTCATAAATTTCAATAATCCTATTCTAGAGTTATATAGAATTCAATATTGAATATGAAGGAACTTGCCAAAAGGATCAAATTTTTGAGGATTTTGAAGACAAATTTTGGATGATTGGTCAACTCAAATCTTGAATTCTAAGGTATGTTCTTTATGTATTCATTTACTTCAATTTATGTTCTTTAGAACACTCGCAATCACTAAAAGTGGAACTATCTAAGTTAAAAAAAATCATCACTATGTGCATTAATAGAATTAGAATCATTAAAATGTGATATATACATGAATTTGTTGTATCTTGAATCATTAATAGAATTTTTTGTTTCTTGAATTTGAACTATGTCATTGATACCTCCCTATAACAAATTATTATCATCATTCTCTCCAAGGTAACCAGTTGTATCAACATTTAAAATATATTGCTATTGATGCTAGAAATCTAATATATTTTATTCTCATATAGGAATTAGTTGTTGTTTAATAAAAAAAGGGGGGGATGAGGTTGACTTTAAGGGGTTTGTGTTGATCCTCCTTTCACCACTAAACATTCAAGGACATTCAACCGAGTAGAGAACTCTATTGCAGATCTCTTGTCACTTGGAACATAGGTAAAGATTGGAATTGTATGAGTTTATTGTTTAATTAAGTCTTATTATGCTCAAAACCCTAATTTTGTGAAAACGAACAAATTACAAAAAGTGATCGCACACAGAGATATCAAATGACAACCAGATACATACCAGCTTTCAAAGTTCAATGTGCAGAAATGTCAAGGACTAATGAGTAGGCACCCTAGTCTAGTGTACCTGTTTTTGTCGGGATCTCTGAAGAATGTCTGCAACATGTTCCTATTGTCATAGATATTTCACTACCTCAAAATCTAGAGCACTAATGAGAGGGTGCCCAAGTCAAAGCCCTAGTTTTCTTCTCAGATCTATAATTCTGACAGTCTGCACTACTCTCCTGCAACTCCACTTCTTTCACTTCCAAAACTTGTAACTTGCAATCACAGAAAAGTGGTTTGGGGGTTGTGGTGTTTAGAGGCTTGCCTCGATCAAGCCCTAGAGAGACATTCAAGTCTTTCAAACACCATTGTCAGTTAAAGAGTGTATATCCCTGTGGGATAGAGGTAAAATCCAAATGATACATGATAGAAAACACAATTGATATCACCTTGTAGTGTTGATCTCATAGAAGGAAGATGCTCTTCATGCCATGAGGAGATGGATGCCAAATCTACAATCACAAACACAATAACAACACCAAAATACTACTCTGCAACACAATGAATGCCTTGAATCACTTTCACATTAGCCACAAGTTCACAATGCCCATCTAGTTTACAAATGAATCACTAATCATGCTTATATATGCAACTACAAGCATGCCCGCTAAGAATTTCATAATTCAAACTTGAGATGCCAGCATAGGACCTAATAACAGTCATAAAACTGACACCCACAAATAGGTCCTGACCTAAAATAGGATAGGACTAGGGTGCAGGTGCCCAAGTCCTCCCCTCTATTTCAGGCAGGATTCATGCTAAAGACACCCCATAGGTCCCATTTGTCATGAAACTTCAGGGTTTTCTCAACAAGAGTCATCATTAACATGTAAGATGACTTAAATGCATTCTAAAGGACCTAGGAGCTAAATCTTAAGTGGGAAAAGCCCCTAAGAGGACATTTTCTGACATAACTTTTAGCCCCCACTTTAATGTATGTATAAATGCAATGTCAATACATGCATTAAAGTACAGTCAACAAACACGGTAAACATGCCAAGCACGGAGAAGACATGCAAATCACAATGAAGATAGTAATAGGCATGCAAAATACAAAGAAGACAGTTAGAGTCATGTAAAATATAGAGAAGACAACATTGAAGACACACAAAACATAGTGAATATAGTGAATGCAATGATCATTTCTTTTTTCTTTTTCTCAAATATATGAAATGCAAATGCAAGTGCAAGAAAAGTAAACACACAACCCAAAATATAGGAGGGACTCATCGCCACTGGTCTTTAGACTGCATATGGGGCAACATACATGTAATACAAATCTCAAAGTGTAGGAGGGATTCATTTCCACTAGCCTTTAGACTGCATTTGAGAAAAAAACATGTCATATAAATCAAGCACGCCATACAAATCCCAAAGCATAGGAGGGATGCATCGCCACCAGTCTTTAGACTATGCTTGGGAACAAACACGCCATACACACACACATAGAAGACATGGAGAAAACACAATAGATAAATGATGGAAGAAACCTATTGCTAGGTTCACAGCCATCTCAAGAACATTACAGGCACACACCAATGATTGCGCTTTGCCACAACAATCACTGAAGACACACTTTAGGGTTAGGATAGTCTCATATCCACTCCTCGCTTGCTCAGAGGACTTTTTGAAAATGACAGGATTGTGTAATCTCCTTGAGAAATACACCATCCCTGCCTTGCACAGAGGGATTAAAATAAAAAATGATATGCATGATATCCTGCCTTCATAGAGGGCTTAAGTAATTGTAGTACATTCAAGCTTTACAAACACACTTTCCTAGCATCTAAATCAGAGAGCTTACTTTATATATGTCCCCACCTTAAGGTGATTGATATCATGTAATGATATCAAGCACATTAAGGTAGGAAGAAAACACACAAGAGAACATGATCTCTCGCAAGGCCCATGCCCCCCAGAGGTGACATGTACTGTATGATAGTGAAATGTTCCCACAAACACACATTTTTTGTAAATAAGGTGTTAGCATCCATATTTAATCATGATAAACAACAACGCATATGATCATTCATATAAAGAGCCAAGGAAAGCAAGATCCAAGATAGATGAAGTGTAGGGAGCAGTAGTATTGTTATGCTACGATATAGGTGACCACTAGCATTAGAAATACTTACATATTAGGACAACTGGGCTAGCGGTCATCACGGATCTTGATCTTTACTTTAATGGTTAAGGCTTTATCTCTTCTTCTCTCTTCCACATTTTCATGAGTTTGTAAGGATATCCTTGTAGGAATGTTTTCTATTAATGATTGTAGAGAGGGGATATTGCAATTTTTTGCGTCAGTTAAATGGGGTGATGTAGGAGCTTTTAAAATTCCCTTTCCAGTTGATTTAGGTTGTTGAGGAACCCAAAAAGTGCCCATTTCAGTCCATATATAGGGTGTTGGAATACCTTGGGTTTGAGGGATAGTTTATTCTTCAATGTCATGTGAAATTTTAGTGTTTTCCAAGGTATCTAAAGGTTTAGGTAAAGATTCATGATCTATCTCTTTATTTAAGATGTTGAAAAGTTCTTGAACATCGGGTGGTAAATTTTTAGTTTCAATAGGTTGAAGTAAATGTTCACAAAGGGAATCTGCATCATCCAATGCTTCATCCTAGCCAAGGCAAGTAGGAAGGGATGGCAGAGTAGTGTTAAGGATTGTGTCAATGATATCTTCTTCTTGTGCAAAAATATCCTCACTAAGTGGGGTTATGTAGGGACAAGTCTCTTTGTTCGATGATTCACCCATTGCTATGTCATTCTCATAGGTTTCAGAAAGAATATCTATTATATCATCATGAAACAAAGGGAGAGGGAATTATTTCTTCACTACTACTTTCCCCATGGTTATTTTTAGAAATGAAATTAGTGAGATTTCCCAAGATTGAAGGGAAAACACCCACGATAGTGAGAAAACTTTCAATTGTCAATACCATAGATGTACACTATTTGATGCAAGGCTTGAGGATGCTTATCAGTGAATTTGAAAAAAATATCATAATTCATAGTGTACCCAAATATATCTTCCAAATATGAATGATGAGGAGAACCCATGGTATATGAATACAAAACTATGTGTGAAAATGGCTTAAAATGCTTGATTTTTCAACTTTTTTCAATGCTAATAAGTGAAAGAAGAGGTGTTGTAAGGAAATTGATCAGGGGTAGTGAATAATATGTCTAATATCAGTTCAATAAAGCAATAATATTCTTCACAACATACCTTTGATGCAAATCTATAATGATGACAAGTCAAAACCTAGTGAAAATACACTAAAATATGCAATTTTTCACAAATTTTCAATTAAAAGGTCAACTAAAAAGGGTGTTGTAAAGAACTTGAAGAGGGGAAATAGATTATGATCATGATAAAATCCAATTAATGCAAAAAATCCTTCACAACACACATATGGTGCAATTCTAGAGAGACGATAAGGCCAAACTAAGTGAAAATGCAAGGTTTTCAAACCCTAGACATGAAATTTTGCAAGAAAGGAACTATGATGAAACACTAAAGTTAGAAATCAATCCTAATGAGTATTTTTAAAGGGTAGTAAAATCTGAAACAAGATTTTGACTACAAACCCTAGCTAATGCAAAACTAGGTTATCTGGAAAAGTGCACAATTTCAAGCAATTTTTAACAATTTAAGCATGAAAATGCAATGTAAATGAATGATGAATGAATAATTTATGTATTTTAAATCAGATCTGATTATAATGACAGAAATTTATTGAAATTAAATGCCAACTAATTCAAATTATTTGAAAATGCAAGCTAAAAATGCTAATTTTTTCAAAATTTTCAAAGTTTTCAATTTTTTTTTAATTTTTCAAATGCAATAAGATGAACAATGAAATGAATGAATGTAATTTTGAAGCACAACACTCAACAAGGTGCAAAATTCATTAAAAACATGGGTTCACCAAAATGTTTAATAGAACAAGAGGGGTGAGGTTGATTTTAATGGGTTTGTGTTGATCCTCCTTTCACCACTAAACATTCAAGAACATTCAACTGAGTAGAGAACTCTACTTTAGATCTTCTATCACTTGGAACATAGGGGAATATTGGAATTGTATGAATTTATTGTTCAATTAAGTCTAATTATGCTAAAAAAACTAATTTTGTGAAAATAGACAAATTACAGAAAATGATCACACAGAGATATCAAATAATAACCAAATACATACCAAATTTCAAAGTTTAGTGTGTGGAAAAGTCAAGGACTAATGAGCAGCACCCTAGTCCAGTGTACCTAGTTTTGTTAGGATCTCTGAAGAATGTCTGGAACATGTTCCTACTGTCACAAAGATTTGATCGCTTCAGAATCCGGAGGACTAATGAGTGGGCGCCCAAGTCCAAGCCTTAGTTTTCTTCTCAAATCTACAATTCCAATACTTTGCACTACTCTCCTGCAACTCCACTTCTTTCGCTTCTGAAACCTGTAACCTGTAATCATAGAAAAGTAGGTTGGGGGTTGTGGTGTTTAGAGGCTTACCTCAGTCAAGCCCCGAAGAGACATTCAAGTCTTTTGAACACTGTTGTCAAATAAAGAGTGTGTATCCCTGTGGGATAGAGGAAAAATTCAAATGATAAATGATAGAAAGCACAATTAATATCACCTTGTAGTGTAGATCTCATGGAAGGAAGATGCTCTTCATGCCATGAGGAGATGGATGTCAAATCTCTAATCACAAACACAATAACAACACTAAAATACTACTCTGCAACACAATGAATTCCTTAAATCACTTTCACATAAGCTACAAGTTCACAATGCCCATCTATTTTACAAATAAATCACTAAGCATGCTTATATATGCAACTACAAACATTCCTACTAAGAATTTCGTAATTTAAACATGAGCTGTCAGCATAGGACCTATTAACGGTCATAAAACAGACACCCAAAAATAGGTCTTGACGTAAAATAGGGTAGGACTAAGGCGTGGGTGCCCAAGTCATCCTTTCTATTTCAGGTAGGATTCATGCTAAATACACCCCATAGGTCCCATTTGTCATGAAACTTTAGGTTTTTCTCATCGGGAATCATCATTAACATGCAAGATGACCTAAATGCATTCGAAAGGACCCGGGAGCTAAACCTTGAGGGGGAAAAGCCCCCAAGGGGACATTTTTTGACATAACAGTTGTCACTATCATCCTCTTAGCTATTTAACTCTAAAAAATTAGTTTGAGTTTCATTTATTGGACCTATACTAGATAAGTTCTTTGTTGTTTTCAAGTACCCTCTAAATTTTTTGGACTGCCATCTCTAGGTTTCTCCAAGAAATTAGATTGGTTAGGCTACAATAAACTCTATATTTTAGTCTTTTTGTCATCATAAAACTATTGCAAATATGTGCCTTTGATGTGTTTTCATTTATGTCAACATATCTCTTTTGTCAGAAACAGAGGAAACAGTGCAGATCAGTGAAGTAGATTCCTCCACATTTCTAGAGGAATGAAGATCAAAGTACGTAGACCATATGGTTGTGTAGATGATTGCTTGAAGTAGCTCCAGTTAAGATTTGAGAGGTCCTCATGAAGATTTGAAGAAGCTATGGCCATTTGAGTAGAACTAGGTTTCGCAGTGTTCAAAAGAGACAGAGTAACAAGAAATTGGTTTGGATTGCTCTGCAATAAAAACTTATGATCTGCAGATCTAGAGGCATGTTTAGGAAGTTAGTGTGTATCCTCAAATCAAGTGGTTCATGGTTTAGAGGTCCGCAAGCAATCTTTCTAGTGTGACAGTCATGGAAAATAGTGTTCTTGAGGTACTAGATGAAGATGCAAGTGATTCTGATGATTTGGAGTAGTGCGGATGTTATTGTTGAATTTGATGTGTTTGTGGAGGTCTCTGGATCATGTACCTGCTATATTGGAGGTCCATGTTGAAGATTGAACTCGTTGTTGAAGATTTTTTCTTTGGTGTTGCTATTCTTCCCAGTTTTGGCCAACCAGATGATTCAAACGTATTACAGATGATCTAATAGTAATTCTTTGGAGTGTAGCATGTTGGTCAAAGAAGATTCAAGTCCCAGATATGTTTGGCCAATAGTACAGTGATCCGCATTGATTCAAGCCGACCTTGTGGTGCAGAGGCACCTACCTGACAGTTGGCCTTCATGAGGCAGTTAGTAGTTTAGGTCTTGTTTGTGTTTCCAAGAAGGTCTGTTAAGACCAATTGCATGTAATAAGGTCACGCTGATCATGATAAGATCATGCTGACCAGGCTTTTGCTATTTTTAGTTAGTTGGTTATAACAGCTGTCATGATGTATGATCGATTGGATCTCCCAGCCGCCTGGAGAGTTCCCAGCCGCTTGGAGTCGGGTCAGTAGTACTCGTAGGATAATCTATGTAAGCATGAGATCGGTTGATTGTAGAGATCATCGATCGGCAGTATAGTGTTGCATTAAGCAGAGGAGTTCATTTGTGCTATGTGAGAAGCAGTATATTGTATTGCATCTTTGAAATCAATAAAGGTCCTGTTTCGTTTTCTGTTTGATCTCCTTTGTGTAATCGATCTACTGGTTTGAGTGGTTTCATGGATTTCCTGATCCATTCCACCGGTTGACTCATCTGATCGGTGGAATGGTAATGTATAGTAGGTTAGGTTGTAGTTTGTTTGATTGCATGCAGGTGTGCAGGATCGCGACTGAAAGATGTTGAAGACCCTAGCATGGGTATGTGCTAGGTCGAGTTGATAAGTTTGCGTTGGAATATCACCCTGAGGTTGGATCGGGTCATCCCAGGAGGATCAGCGAAGTGAAATTTCGCTAAGTGAAGAAATTCGCTAAAATGGCATCATCAGGATATCTTGGTGAATATCCTGCAGTCAGTTTGAGCATCGTCATCCGGATAAGTGAAGGTGAGCATGATGCAGTTGAGTGCATAAAGTGTGAGTTCGTCGGGGTGATCATCATCTGGAGAAGCCGAGGAGGAGTGCATCGGCATCAGGTAGAAGATCGGGTCATGAAACTGTTGGAGTTTGCATGTTGTGAGTGCATCAGGATGTTTTGAGTCGGACATATACTAAGTGTATATATCGGCATCAGGATCATCTCTCGGGAGTGCCAATCATCCGCGTATCGCGAGTAGATGCGGGAGTGAAAGTTTGGTTTTTTTGACTAAGTGTTGAAGAGTTCATCAGGATATTGGGTGACGTCATCGTCATCAGGATATGACGTCATCGTCATCAGGATATTGAGATATCCCCCTATGCGAGTTTATCCTGCTGTCGTTAAGTGCTTAGGTATCGGCGCAAGTCCTTGGCAGAAGGTTGTATTAGCATCATCAGGAGGTTTCGAGAGAACCGGATAAAGTAGATCATGATGCTGTTGTTTGTGTCGTCGGCTAGCGGAGCATCGAAGGAAAGGTGCTGAAGGTGATCGTCATTAGGATATTTGGAGCAACCGGATATTTGGATATCCTGCTGACGAAGGTAGTGTCGGAGATCATGATGATGATGATAGTGTTTGGAGCCCGATGAACAGTGCAACCGGAGGATGTTTGCGTTAGTTGAACATCATGATGATGATGTTAGGCGGAAAACGGAGGAGGTGAATAGTAGTCGGCAGGAGGACAATTGTGATCATCCGCAATATGATGATGCTGTTGGAGGTTTTAGGAAACATGATGATGATGCTGATAGAGTAAAGCGGAATATGATGATGATGGCGAAGATGATGATGATGATGATGATACTGGTTCAACAGACAACATGGTATCTCAGGAGATGGTGGATAAACTGAAGTTGGAAAGGATTCCACATCCACACCCTTACAAGGCATCTTGGGTGAGTGATAGGCAATCACTTTTTGTCTCTGAACAGGCATATGTGGATTTCCAGATTGGGCCATATCATGATAGAATTTTGTGTGACATATTGCCTATGGAATGTTGTCACCTACTGTTTGGTAGACCATGGCAATTTGACAGAAGAGTACTGTATGATGGGTATGCTAATACCTACACCATCAAGAAGGATGGGAAGACTATTAAGTTGATGCCATTGCAGGCAAAAGCTGCAGCACAGAAGGCAGCTCAAATCATTTTGATGGGAAAGAAGGAATTTGTGCAGATGCCTAGAGGAGCAGGCATAAAGGCAGTTCAGGACACTGCAGGGAAAGGAGTTGTTACAGACAACAAGCTGAAGAAAGTTTCAGTTGTGACTGACAGAGGTCAGCAGCAGGTTCAGAAACAGGGGTGCAAACAGCAACCAGTTGAAAGGAATGACAAGGATGTTGTCATGGTTGGGACTATTGCTTGTCCTATAAAGATTGACAGGAAGATAGGATTGAACATTTCAGCAGTTCAAGAGGCAGTTCAAACAGAGGTTCTGGTCAGGCCACCTGACAAACACAGAGACAACCTGGGAAAGGCCTACATCAACAGGCATGAGGATTTACTTGCCAGAAAGCAAGTTACAGTGCAGAAGCCTTGGCGAAGCCAAGAGACAGCAGCAGACAAAGCTGGATCAGGTCAGACTATTGACAAAGCAAAGTGTACAGGTGGAGGACTTCCACATACTAAACTCATGGGACATGAGTTCTTTTCTTTTGGGGAGTATGGTGCAGAGGCACCTACCTGACAGCTGGCCTTCATGAGGCAGTTAGTAGTTTAGGTCTTGTTTGTGTTTCCAAGAAGGTCTGTTAAGACCAATTGCATGTAATAAGGTCACGCTGATCATGATAAGATCATGCTGACCAGGCTTTTGCTATTTTTAGTTAGTTGGTTATAACAGCTGTCATGATGTATGATCGATTGGATCTCCCAGCCGCCTAGAGAGTTCCCAGCCGCTTGGAGTCGGGTCAGTAGTACTCGTAGGATAATCTATTTAAGCATGAGATCGGTTGATTGTAGAGATCATCGATCGGCAGTATAGTGTTGCATTAAGCAGAGGAGTTCATTTGTGCTGTGTGAGAAGCAGTATATTGTATTGCATCTTTGAAATCAATAAAGGTCCTGTTTCATTTTCTGTTTGATCTCCTTTGTGTAATCGATCTGCTGGTTTGAGTGGTTTCATGGATTTCCTGATCCATTCCACCGGTTGACTCATCTGATCGGTGGAATGGTAATGTATAGTAGGTTAGGTTGTAGTTTGTTTGATTGCATGCAGGTGTGCAGGATCGCGACTGAAAGATGTTGAAGACCCTAGCATGGGTATGTGCTAGGTCGAGTTGATAAGTTTGCATTGGAAGATCACCCTGAGGTTGGATCGGGTCATCCCAGGAGGATCAGCGAAGTGAAATTTCGCTAAGTGAAGAAATTCGCTAAAACGGCATCATCAGGATATCTTGGTGAATATCCTGCAGTCAGTTTGAGCATCGTCATCCGGATAAGTGAAGGTGAGCATGATGCAGTTGAGTGCATAAAGTGTGAGTTCGTCGGGGTGATCATCATCTGGAGAAGCCGAGGAGGAGTGCATCGGCATCAGGTAGAAGATCGGGTCATGAAACTGTTGGAGTTTGCATGTTGCGAGTGCATCAGGATGTTTTGAGTCAGACATATACTAAGTGTATATATCGGCATCAGGATCATCTCTCGGGAGTGCCAATCATCCGCGTATCGCGAGTAGATGCGGGAGTGAAAGTTTGGTTTTTTTGACTAAGTGTTGAAGAGTTCATCAGGATATTGGGTGACGTCATCGTCATCAGGATATGACGTCATCGTCATCAGGATATTGAGATATCCCCCTATGCGAGTTTATCCTGCTGTCGTTAAGTGCTTAGGTATCGGTGGAAGTCCGTGGCAGAAGGTTGTATTAGCATCATCAGGAGGTTTCGAGAGAACCGGATAAAGTAGATCATGATGCTGTTGTTTGTGTCGTCGGCTAGCGGAGCATCGAAGGAAAGGTGCTGAAGGTGATCGTCATCAGGATATTTGGAGCAACCGGATATTTGGATATCCTGCTGACGAAGGTAGTGTCAGAGATCATGATGATGACGATAGTGTTTGGAGCCCGATGAACAGTGCAACCGGAGGATGTTTGCGTTAGTTGAACATCATGATGATGATGTTAGGCGGAAAACGGAGGAGGTGAATAGTAGTCGGCAGGAGGACAATTGTGATCATCCGCAATATGATGATGCTGTTGGAGGTTTTAGGAAACATGATGATGATGCTGACAGAGTAAAGCGGAATATGATGATGATGGCGAAGATGATGATGATGATGAGGATGGGCTGCAGACATCCATGCTATATGCGAATGTTATAGTGTGGATGCCTCTGCATCACCTTGATATTCATTTCAAGGTTGATGAAGCGTATAAATACTTGTGGATGAGTTGTGGAAAGTTGTCCTTGTGCGAAAATGATAAAATCATACAAAAGGTACAGAGGTAGAGTAGGAAAAAGGGGAAGCAGAAGAACAAGAGCAGTAGAGGATGAAGAGTTAGCAAGGAAGTGTTTGGGGCAGAGAAACATTTTTGTGAGCTATCAATGGGACTGAACCAAGTATGAAGAAGATGTTTTTTCTTAGTTCATTCTTTCTGTATTAACATAAAATCTTGTAGGCAGTGAGCCTCCTATAGGCAGTGATCCTCTTTGAGCAGTGAGCTCTGGGTAGTGCACCCAAAGGCAAGTGCCTTCACATTTATTTTAAGTACTTTTAACAGGGTACAAATTTTGTGGGTTAACCCCCACCGTAGTTTTCCCTTAACCATGTTTCCACTTTAAAAATCCTGGTGTCAAGTGTGTTAATTATGTTTCTACTCATGTGTTGTTGATTCGTACTTTAATATTTACATCATTAATCTATTTGTAAGTTGTGAAAGAAGATTAAAAATAGAAAAGGTTAAAATTGTGTGACAACTAATTCACCCCCTCCCTCTCAGTTGTCTAATCTAATTCCAACAATTGGTATCAGATCTAGTTCTACTAAAAGAAGCTTGTCCATTTGAGGAGATCCAAGATGTCGACTTACAAGAAGGAAAGTATGAGATTTGATGGAACAAATCAATCCCTTTGGAAGGTGTGCATGTAGTGTCATATGCAATGTATGGGTGATGCCTTTTGGTTGATAAATAAGGATGAATATAAGATTCCAAAGAATGGCCCTTCAACTCTAGACAAACTCAGGGAAGCTGAATACAATATTAAAGCTAAAGAAGAATTGTTGAGTGCCCTAACTAATACAAAAATGAGAAATGTCCTGGAATTGAAAACTACTCATGAAATTTGGAAAAAGTTGGAAACTTTGTATGAAGGTGATAAATATGTCAAATGTACCAAGCTATAGAGCCTGAAGGGTAAATACCAAAAGGTTGATAATGAGTGAAGATGAAAACATTACTTCCTACATGTAGAAGGTGAATGAGCTTGTGACCGACATCAGGAGTGCTGGTGGAATATTGAAAGAATCAGAGATTGTTGCCAAAGTGCTCAAATCCTTACCTACAACATGCAAGCGTAAAATTGCTGCCATTAAAGAAATCAGGATTGTGACAACTGTTACAAGGGATCAGTTGGTTGGTAAGCTTTCAACATTTGAAATGAGTGAGTTTGGTGATTCTCTTCCTAAGTCTGAATCTATATTTAAGGCCAGTGTATATGGAAAACAAAGATATGATCCGGGTGAAAGCTCTTCAGGAAGATCAAACAGATTTGAGAAGGCAAGGAAGGATCTTGAAGATGATGAAATTAAGGCTGCAGAATTTGAAGCCCTTATTGCCAAAAGATTTCCAAGAGGATCCAGTAAGTATGAAGGAAAGTTTCCTTTCAAATGTTTTGCTTGTAATAAGATTGATCATTTTACCTCAAGGTGTCCAGAGAGGGTTTCAAAGCCAAACCCTAACAAATCAAGGGTTGAAAAGAAATATTACTATGTCCAAGAAGATGAAGAAGGTGTCACTGATGCTGAATCTGATATGGGAAGTAACTCAGGAAATGAATGAGTGTTCATTTCCATAAAAAAAGAAGATCTAGTGTCTATTGAATCTACTAGCTGTGTGAATGTCGAAAGTGCCTTGGCTACTCAGATTGAAGAAACGGATGAATGGGTGATTGATAGTGGATGCTCTCATCATACAACTAGTGATAAAAATATGTTCATAAGTTTGAAAAGATATGAAGGTGGAATTGTGAAGTTTGGAGACAATTCAGCTGGTAGAATTCATGGCAAAGGATCCATCTCTTTTGAGGGTAAGAATAACACTAATGATGTTCTGTATGTAGAAGGATTGAAGCATTACCTTCTCAGTTTTGGACAGTTGGTTAACAAAGGGTATGATCTCTGATTCAAGAATGGAAAATGCAAAATCTTAGTAAGCTCCGGAACTGTGATTGCATCAGGTACACAAAATAAAGGTAACATCTTTCATTTAAGTGGTACTGGAAAAAATTGTTTGATTGCTCATGTTAGTGCCTGAATTGACTGACAGTTTTTGAGCAATTTGCATGCAGGCACCTTCCTTAAAGATGTTCTAAGTGCTGGACCTCCTCAGCATTTTTCAGCTGCAGCATCATATTTTCCTGAGGAGGAGGTCATCATCATCATGTTTTCTTCGATGGTGGTCAGCATCATCATGTTTTCTGTCAAACGGTTTTTCATCAGGATCATCATGTTTCAATATCAGGTGATGTTTGGATATCATCCCGATCCTGCTGATGAGCTACAGTGTGCCTTGATCTTCTTGTGGGGGGTGATTTTTCAAATATCTGGTGATCTTCTGATTATCACCCTGCCCTTTTATGATGATGATGTCACCCCGATCTTCTGAAGGGGTTATTTTCTAAGTTGTTCAACCCGACCTATTTTTCTTTAGGAGGGTCATCATCATCATCATCATATTTCCGGTTATCGCCGTGTTGCTTGCGAGGGTCATCATATTGTCTACCTGCATGATCTTTCGCTGGGGTGATATTCTAACATCGGGTGATCTTTGTTAAGATCATCCTGATGATGTTGCTGTAAAGTTCTAAGTGCGACCCGATATTCATCGTGGTCATCATATTTTGAACGTCAGGATGATCTTAGTCAATATCATCCTGATGTTGTTGTATCACTTCATGTTTGTTGTTTTATCATCCTGATGATGCTGACGTCATTCTTATGTCAGGGTGATATCTATTTCTCTGCCTATCTGCATCATGATATTTCCGAAGGAGGGGGTGATATTTTCATATTTGAATATCACCCGGACGTATGTTTGTTCCAGCATCATGATGATGCTGATATCAGGGAGATATCCGCCTATTGGCTTCATGCATTATCCAGTGGGGGGTGATCATTTCAAATATCTGTCATATTCATATATCACCCCGATCTTATAGTGGAGCTACAGTGCAGCATGGTATTTGTGCATCAGGATGATATTTCCAAATATCCAGTTATCTTCCGAATATCATCCTGATGCCGACATGTGGTGGTGACATCATCAAGGTCTGGGGGGTCATATTTCTAACATTACTCATCTTATGAAGATCCCCCAATGTTGCGAATATGATGATGACGTCATCCGGATATGAGGAGGTGCGCAATAGGCAGATATGCTGATGACATCAACAGGATATGATGATGACGTCATCAGGATGTTCATCGGCCAGACTTTGGGTATCGGCTAAGCAGGAGGATCTTCCTCCGATGGATCAGGTTATGCCGATGAAGGCGATTATCATGCAGGTGATATTGTGAGATGATACTGACGTCAGGGTGATTTTTTCCAAGCGACAGGATATCATGCTGCTGAAGGATGATGATGAAGACTTATACTAGTGTCGTCGGGAGCAAAAGCACCGACATTATATTTGCTCGTGGCCTAGTATATAAAGTGATGAGAAGGTCACCGCGGGGTGCGTGTGGGATAATTGATATCCTGCATATTTGAAATATCATGACGATGAATCTTGGCGGGAAATGATTGCGACGCACAGTTTTCTGCATTTCCCAAGGCCGCGGGTTGGTGCGCCATTAATGGCGATGGTTGCAGAGGTGTGGGCGATGGTGTGGACGGATCTGGTACCTGATTGAAGATGTGGATCCCTAGGCGGCGGCGCAAGGCTCGAGTTTTCTTCCTGTCTCCTCTCCCACCTGCTGCATTGAATGTTTGAGCACCAATCTGATGATACTGTGTATCTGGTAGGATTTTTGGTCAACCATGTGATTAATTGCTGTGGTACACTACCTGGCTGTTATAAGCAGGAAGTGTTACTCATTTTTGGTTGTTGAAAACTGGACATTTTGGCTCTGTAATAAGATACAACTGGTTTTGGTTGCTCTGTGTAGCAAAACTTGTGAGTTTATGTATCTCCTGTTGTACGATTTGGCATGAATCCACTAATTTCATGGTTAATCTTATATGAATAATGCTGTGTTTGCATGTGTTATGCTGATTCTGTCTCCAGTTTTGCATGTATCTTTCTTACTGCAATAGGGATGCCATAAGTATAGACAGCTTAACACTCTTTATTGGGAGATATCTGTAAGGCAGATATCATGTGTATCCCCCTGAAATCCAGTTTTAGCTAATTCATGCTAATCATTCACAGGTGTATGTCTACCGACTCCAAGCCCTGGATAGGCACCAATCTAGCTCTGTGTTGAGGTTATACACCATGTCCAGCTTTGCATCCAAAATTCAAACTAAACCATCTCTTCCTTCCATCTGTTAGTTGTAGGATTAGGAGTAGGAAACCCTTGCATGCTCTCATCCCTAACCAGACATATATGTCCAAGAACGTTGCCCACCTTGTGATCTATCATACAGATCTTGGTCCATACATGAGAGTATTCTGCCTGTTGTTGTCAAGTTAGATCTTTTTATCTTTGAGCTAGTCAAGGTTACATCTTGAGTTATAGGGATACCCCCCTTGGTGCGGCAGAACCAGAAGTGAAGGGGAGGAGCTCACGCAACCTCCTGTATTAGTTGGCTGAATCTGCCTGTGCATTAGAAGTGGCAAACCCTAATGCTAATTCAGAAGAAAAGTCAACAAAATGGCGACTCTGCTGGGGATGTTGATGTAAAGTGATATCCTGCAGTCTCTGGTGAAGTTTTGCTCTGCTGGTGGAATGAACTCAGAAACGTATTTGATGAGCTTTCAGCTGCTATAAATTTTGTCCTCTTTGGAGAGGTGGCGACTCTGCAAAAAAGATCTAAATGCACATGAAAGATGTATGTTATTGGTTGAAAGATGTACATATTTCTGCATCTGTATGAGAAAAGGTACCTTGTTACTTCCCCTTTATTTGTTGTTTTACTGCATAGGTTAGATGCCAGGGGAAGCCTTAGGTCTTAGACAGACAAAGGATGTCTAAGAGTAAGATTTTTATGAATCCAAGTATGAATTATCCCATACTCAGTGGTGAAATGTTGAATAAAAGAATAGAAGAGATAAGAAATAGGTTCATATTCTTAGAGGCTGAGCAGGCCCAGTTAAAAAGCAGTAACCCTGTTGTGTCTGCTAGTCAGAAGGCTAAACCTCTTCTCAGCCCTTTTGATCCTTTGTATGACCAACTGGATTTGTCATGGGTGGATTATAAAGTAGAAACTATGCCTGCTAGGATATATCATCAGATGCCTAGATTTGGTGGTCACAGTGTGTGTGATGGGAATGCACATATCCAAAATTTTCATGAGTTCATGGGAAAACATTCATTCAGAGATGAGGATATGTGGATGAGGTTTTTTATTAGGTCCTTTGATGCAAAAGCAAAAGACTAGTATTTGAGCTTTTCAAAAGGATCCTTTGCCTGTTGGGATGAGCTTGCTGACTGTTTCAAGGAAGAATTTGCAAAAGAACCGGCTGATCTTGTTGCAGAATTGATGAGAATCAGAAAACAAGATGAAGAGCCATGTGTTGATTTCAGTCATAGGTTTGCAATAGCCCTTTCACAGATCCCAGAAGTCTTCAGACCTGATATTTCAGCCTGTGTTGGCATATTCTTTGAGGCTTTTGAGGAGGGCTCTAGTGCATTACTGAGGGATTTCAAGGTGACAAGTATGCAGATGGCATACAAGTTCGTAGAAAAAATAGAAAAAATCAGAAATGTGCACCTGCTGAAATCCCTGTCCCCAGGCCTTGGTGTGAGAAATGGTTGTGAAGCTGCAAATGACCAAATGATTATGGCATCATGTGCAGATAAAAATGAAAATGAAAGCATAGAGGTTGAGACTGTTGTGTTTGAACATAATGCTAACAATACTGCTCAACTAGATTGTTCACCAATTGAGGATGCCAGTGAAAGGACTAGTGAGGATTCCCATTGCAATGATGAGGCAGCTGACCATGAAAACAATAATGAGGTTGTGGACAGCAATGAGCAATTTTTGGAATGGACCTGTGGAGACAATTGTGAGTATTGTACTCAAGACAGAGAAGATATAAGCAAACAGAGAAGCAGTCCTATGTGTGACCCATTGCCTACCTTTCAAACACATGGAGATCATGAAGAGCAGTCAGAAATTGAAATAAGTGCTAGTTCAGAGCATGATTGTTTTTCATTTGATGGCTGTTTTGCTTATGACACACAGGCTGATACTCCTCCATAGAGTGAATCCATTGGTGATGAAGATGTGTGCTCTGCTGCCCATGAACAAATGGCATACTATGATGAAACTGATGCACCTGGGTCACCCATTTATGACACATATGGTGATGAGGATCTGTCTGAGTATGGTGAGGATCTAAACATTGTTTTTGACTTGGATTCTGTTTCTCATCCTGATGAAAGAGGAAACAACATACATCAGGTAAGTGATTGTAAAAATGTGCCTGATTGTAAAGAGGTGCCAGAGCCCGATCTTTTCCAGCTTGGTGCTACTATTGGTTGTGTACATGATGTACACAATTGTGATTTTGAAAGCTTTTCTTTTGATGTGCCAGCATATACAATGAGCTCTGATCTTCCTAGCTGTGTGGTGGACTTTGAGTGTTTCTTATTTTCAGTCCAGCTAGGAGATCATGTTGCAATGCATGATGATGATACAGATGATAACATGTGTTCTATACCATTTGAGTATGCATTGCTTGATAAATTCTACACCCACATGGCACATGATGCCGAAGGTTGTCTGCATAGGGGTGATAATGACAAACTAAATCAGAGGGTTGAATATGCAGATGACAAGATTTGTTTGTGGGTGGATCTCTGTAGTATCTCCAAGCTTGACCCAGTGTATACAGATGAAAACAAAGTGTTTGACAAAGGGAGATATAGGTTTTTCTTTTCTTGGTGGCCTTAGGCCATCAAGTGTGTTTGGTGATGCAGGTCAGTGTAGTATCATGACTCTGTGCCCAATGGATAAGGGACTGGTCTGCATCCCAGAGATCTGGGGTTCTCGCTGCAGTCTTGCACCTGCACGTCCCCAGACAGAGCCAGTGTTAGTGCCTGAATTGACTGACAGTTTTTGAGCAATTTTCATGCAGGCACCTTCCTTAAAGATGTTCTAAGTGTTGGACCTCCTCAGCATTTTTCAGCTGCAGCATCATATTTTCCTGAGGAGGAGGTCATCATCATCATGTTTTCTTCGATGGTGGTCAGCATCATCATGTTTTCTGTCAAACGGTTTTTCATCAGGATCATCATGTTTCAATATCAGGTGATGTTTGGATATCATCCCGATCCTGCTGATGAGCTACAGTGTGCCTTGATCTTCTTGCGGGGGGTGATTTTTCAAATATCTGGTGATCTTCTGATTATCACCCTGCCCTTTTATGATGATGATGTCACCCCGATCTTATGAAGGGGTTATTTTCTAAGTTGTTCAACCCGACCTATTTTTCTTTAGGAGGGTCATCATCATCATCATCATATTTCCAGTTATCGCCGTGTTGCTTGCGAGGGTCATCATATTGTCTACCTGCATGATCTTTCGCTGGGGTGATATTCTAACATCGGGTGATCTTTGTTAAGATCATCCTGATGATGTTGCTGTAAAGTTCTAAGTGCGACCCGATATTCATCGTGGTCATCATATTTTGAATGTCAGGATGATCTTAGTCAATATCATCCTGATGTTGTTGTATCACTTCATGTTCGTTGTTTTATCATCCTGATGATGCTGATGTCATTCTTATGTCAGGGTGATATCTATTTCTCTGCCTATCTGTATCATGATATTTCTGAAGGAGGGGGTGATATTTTCATATTTGAATATCACCCGGACGTATGTTTGTTCCAGCATCATGATGATGTTGATATCAGGGAGATATCCGCCTATCGGCTTCATGCATTATCCAGTGGGGGGTGATCATTTCAAATATCTGTCATATTCATATATCACCCCAATCTTATAGCGGAGCTACAGTGCAGCATGGTATTTGTGCATCAGGATGATATTTCCAAATATCCGGTTATCTTCCGAATATCATCCTGATGCCGACATGTGGTGGTGACATCATCAAGGTCCGGGGGGTCATATTTCTAACATTACTCATCTTATGAAGATCCCCCAATGTTGCGAATATGATGATGATGTCATCCGGATATGAGGAGGTGCGCAATAGGCAGATATGCTGATGACATCAACAGGATATGATGATGACGTCATCAGGATGTTCATCGGCCAGACTTTGGGTATCGGCTAAGCAGGAGGATCTTCCTCCAATGGATCAGGTTATGCCGATGAAGGCGATTATCATGCAGGTGATATTGTGAGATGATGCTGACGTCAGGGTGATTTTTTCCAAGCGACAGGATATCATGCTGCTGAAGGATGATGATGAAGACTTATACTAGTGTCATCGGGAGCAAAAGCACCGACATTATATTTTCTCGTGGCCTAGTATATAAAGTGATGAGAAGGTCACCGCGGGGTGCGTGTGGGATAATTGATATCCTGCATATTTGAAATATCATGACGATGAATCTTGGCGGGAAATGATTGCGACGCACAGTTTTCTGCATTTCCCAAGGCCGCGGGTTGGTGCGCCATTAATGGCGATGGTTGTAGAGGTGTGGGCGATGGTGTGGACGGATCTGGTACCCGATTGAAGATGTGGATCCCTAGGCGGCGGTGCAAGGCTTGAGTTTTCTTCCTGTCTCCTCTCCCACCTACTGCATTGAATGTTTGAGCACCAATCTGATGATACTGTGTATCTGGCAGGATTTTTGGTCAACCATGTGATTAATTGCTGTGGTACACTACCTGGCTGTTATAAGCAGGAAGTGTTACTCATTTTTGGTTGTTGAAAACTGGACATTTTGGCTCTGTAATAAGATACAACTGGTTTTGGTTGCTCTGTGCAGCAAAACTTGTGAGTTTATGTATCTCCTATTATACGATTTGGCATGAATCCACTGATTTCATGGTTAATCTTATATGAATAATGCTGTGTTTGCATGTGTTATGCTGATTCTGTCTCCAGTTTTGCATGTATCTTTCTTACTGCAATAGGGATGCCATAAGTATAGACAGCTTAACACTCTTTATTGGGAGATATCTGTAAGGCAGATATCATGTGTATCCCCCTGAAATCCAGTTTTAGCTAATTCATGCTAATCATTCACAGGTGTATGTCTACCGACTCCAAGCCCTGGATAGGCACCAATCTAGCTCTGTGTTGAGGTTATACACCATGTCCAGCTTTGCATCCAAAATTCAAACTAAACCATCTCTTCCTTCCATCTGTTAGTTGTAGGATTAGGAGTAGGAAACCCTTGCATGCTCTCATCCCTAACCAGACATATATGTCCAAGAACGTTGCCCACCTTGTGATCTATCATACAAATCTTGGTCCATACATGAGAGTATTCTGCCTGTTGTTGTCAAGTTAGATCTTTTTATCTTTGAGCTAGTCAAGGTTACATCTTGAGTTATAGGGATACCCCCCTTGGTGCGGCAGAACCAGAAGTGAAGGGGAGGAGCTCACGTAACCTCCTGTATTAGTTGGCTGAATCTGCCTGTGCATTAGAAGTGGCAAACCCTAATGCTGATTCAGAAGAAAAGTCAACAGCTCAAATTCATTAGAGTTGGTTATGGCATAGGAGAATATGTCATGTGAACTTTGATAATATTGTTAAGATAAGTTCTACTTAGGCTGTGAGAGATCTTCCAAAACTTGTGAAACCTACTGATAGCATGTGTAGAGAATGTCAATTGGGTAAACAGGGTAGAACTTCATTCAAGAGTAAAGAACTATTTTCAAGTGGACTGTTGGAACTTGTGCATACTGATCTATGTGGTCCTACTAGAATTAGAAGTGTACAAGGAGATAGATATTTTATGTTGTTGATTGACGATTACTCCTAGATGATGTGGGTAACTTTCTTGAAAGAAAAATTAGAAGCTCTTGACAAATTCAAGGCGTTCAAGGTTATGGTGGAGAATGAGATTGGTGTGAAGATAAAGTGTCTGAGATTCGACAAAGGTGGAGAGTTTATCTCCGGTGAGTTATTTGCTCCTAGGACTCCTCATCAAAATGGAGTTGTGGAAAAAAAGAACCAAACCATTCAAGAAGCTGCTAGGACCATGATGATGGAAGCAAATGTTCCACAAGTCTATTGGAGAGAAGCTGTAAGTACTACTGTCTACACTCTTAACCAGGTGCAGATCAAAGGTAATTCTAGTAAGAAACCTTATGAACTATGGTTTGGTCATCTTCCTACTATGAAATATTTCAGAGTTTTTGGTAGTAAATGCTATATCAAAAGAGATGAGGATCTAGACAAGTTTGATGCAAGAAGTGACGAAGGAATATTTTTGGGTTACTCTACTCAAAGGAAGGCATACCCATGCTTCAACAAAAGATTAAAAAATATTGTTGAAAGTGCCAATGTCTAGGTTGATGAAAGCAAAGAAAGACCTTCCAAGCCTTGTGGATATGATTCAGATGATCAAGATGAAAGTCAAAGTCAAGGAAAGCAAGTTCAAACCTAGATTCAGATCTAGATTGATATAGAAAATCCAGTGACTCAAGAATTTAGTGTAGATGTGGAGGAATGAGCTCAAGAATCAGGAGTTCAAGAAACTCCCAAAACCCCCAGGTATGTAAGGCTGAATCATTCTAAAGATTAAATCATAGGAGATAGGAATAAAGGTGTTCAAACTAGAAGAAGAATTTATAATGATCAATTAGAGTATTGTTTGATTTCAAATATTGAACCAAAAACAATGAATGAAGTTTGAAATGATGAAAATTGGGTAAAAGCAATGGAAGAAGAATTAATGCAAATTGAAAAGAATCATACTTGGGATCTTGTTCCTAGACCTGAAAACAAAAATGTAATTGGAACCAAATGGGTCTTCCAGAATAAACTAAATGAAGATTGTGAAGTTGTGAGAAACAAAGTAAGATTGGTATGCAAAGGATATTCTCAAGTAGAGGGAATTGATTTTGAAGAAACATTTGCTCTGGTGGCAAGAATTGAAGCAGTCAAATTATTTCTTGCATTTGCTACTTTCAAAGATCTCAATGCTTACGAGATGGATGTCAAGTCAACATTCCTGAATGGAGAGTTAGAGGAAGAAGTATACATTGAGAAACCGGAAGGATTCTAGTTGTCTGATTAAGAAGATATGGTCTGCAGATTCAGGAAAGCTTTGTATGGACTTAAACAAGCCCCAAGAGCCTGGTATGCAAGATTAGATAAGTATCTGCTAAAGCTAGGATTTAGCAAAGGCACAGTTGACAGTAATATTTATTTCAAGATTGATCATGAGCACATCTTAATTATTGAGGTATTTGTTGATGATATCATTTTTGGTGGAAAAGGAAGCATGTGTAAGAAATTTGTTGATCAGATGCAAAGTGAGTTTGAGATGTCCATGTTTGGTGAAATGAATTTCTTCTTAGTTCTGTAAATCACTTAATCAGATAAAGGTATCTTCATATCTTAGTCTAAGTATGTGAGAGAATTGTTGAAAAAGTTTGGAATGGAGGATTCAAAACTAGTAAGTACTCCTATGGTAACCAGATGCAAGTTCAGTAAAGATGATGATTCACCTAAGGTAGATTAGATAAGGTATAGATCAATGATTGGAGGACCACTTTATTTGACTTAGACCAGACCTGACATTATGAATGCAGTTAGACTTGTTGCTAGATTTCAAGCTGATCCTAGGGAATCCCATGTTGTAGCAGTCAAAAGAATTTTTTAGATATCTAAAGGGAACATCTGATTATGGCTTATGGTATCCACAGAATAATGCCTTCACTCTTCATGCATATACAGATGTTGATTAGGAAGGAGATGTGGATGATAGGAAAAGTACTAGTGGTGGTGCATTCTTCTTGGGAAGGAGATTGGTTTCTTGGTTGAGCAAAAAGTAGGAGGCAATATCTTTGTCTACTGCAGAAGCAGAGTATATAGCAACAATAAGAAATTGTACTCAAGTCTTGTGGATGAAGCAAATGTTGAAGGATATCAGAATTGTGTTTGAAGAGCTTGTTACAATCTTCAGTGATAATTCAAGTGCAATAAACATCTCAAAGAATCTAGTCTTGCATTCAAAGACAAAGCACATATCCATCAAGTTTCACTTGTTGAGAGAGAAGGTAAGTGAGAATGAAGTCAGATTGGAGTTTGTTTCTTCAAAGGATTAGATTGTGGATATATTCACCAAGCCTCTACCTAAGGATACTTTTGAGTATCTTAGAGGGAAGCTAGGGGTTATTACCCCTCCTATTCTGAATTAAGATGCACTAGTGTGCATCAGTCCGGTGGAAATCATAGTCATATCTTGTGATCCGGATTGATGTTAAGGAGATACAACTCAGGGGGAGTAGTCAATATGCAAATTTTGGAGACCAGTCTGAAACAAAAAGGGGGAGAAAAGATTGCAAATATGTGCCCTTTGCCATTACTGTGAAAGGGGGAGAGAAGTCATGTGAAAAACTAGTTGCTGACGAAAAGGGGAGTAGTGAAGAAAGTGGTTGTAGAAGTGATAAAAGAAAGGGGAAGAAATCCTTGTCTTGATGGTTGAATCAGTTTTTCACATCATATATTACCATCAATGACAAAGGGGGAGATTGTTGCAAATATGTGCCTATGATGTGTTGTCATTGATGTCAACATATCCCTTTTGTTAGAAATAGAGGAAACAATTCAGATCAGTGAAGTAGATTGCTTTGTATTTCTAGAGTAGAATTGGGTTTTGTAGTGTTCAGAAGAGATGGAGTGACAGGGAATTGGTCCAGATTGCTCCATAATAAAAACTTATGATATGCAGATCTATAGGCATGTTTGGGAAGTGAGTGTGTATCCTCAACTCAAGTGGTTCATGGTTTAGAGGTCCATAAGAAATCTTTCTAGTGTGATAGTCATGGTAGACAGTGTTCTTGAGGTACCGGATGAAGATGCAAGTGATTCTAATGATCTAGAGTAGTGCGGATGTTATTGTTGAATTCAATGTACTTGTGGAGGTCTATGGATTGTGTGCCTGCTATTTTGGAGTTCCGCATTGAATATTAAACTTGTTGTTGAAGATTTTTTCCTTGGTGTTGTTGTTCTTCCTAGTTTTGGCCGACCAGATGATTCAAATGTATTGTGGATAATCTAATAGCAATTCTCTGGAGAGTAGCATGTTGATCGAAGAAGATTCAAGTCCCAAATATGTTTGGCTGATAGTACAATGATCCGCATTGATTCAAGCCATCCTTAATGTTCATTCCAAGGTTGATGAAGCATATAAATACTTGTGGATGAGTTGTGGAAAGTTGTCCTTGTGAGAAAATGATAAAATCATAAGAAAGCTACAGAGGCGAGCAGGAAAAAGAGGAAGTAGAAGAACAAGAGCAGTAGAGGATGAAGAGTTAGCAAAGAAGTGTTTGGGGCAAAACAAAAGTTTTGTGAGCTATCAATGGGACTAAACTAGGCATTGAGAAGATGCTTTTTCTCAGTTCATTCTTCCTATATTAACATAAAATCTTGTAGGTAGTGATCCTCCTGTAGGTAGTGAGCCTCTTTGAGCAGTGAGCTCTAGGCATTGTGCCCAAAGGCAAGTGCCTTCCCATTTCTTTTAAGTACTTTTAATATGGTACAAATCTTGTGGGTTAACCCCCATCGTGGTTTTCCCTTAACTGGGTTTCCATGTTAAAAATCTTGGTGACAAGTGTGTTAATTATGTTTCTGCTCATGTGTTGTTGATTGGTTCTTTAATGTTTACATCATTAATCTATTTGTAATTTGTGAAAGAAGATTAAAAACATAAAAGGTTAAAACTGTGTGACAACTGATTCACCCCCCTCTCAGTTGTTTGACCTAATTCCAATAAAAACTTAGTTAAAAGATCACCAACAACTTTGTCATCATAATTAGCCTTAAAATCACTTATTTCTTGATGATTTCACCCCTAGGCTATCTTGAATTGCTGATTAAAACTATAATTGATGCTCTTTACATGTTCAACATGATTTTCTTCAAGTCTTGTATCATAAAGCTAGTTTCTAATGTTAGTTAGTATTTTGTCTCTTAAGAATCCAAACATATCTATTGAAGGCAAGGAGTCTTGATTAGTGTCTTACCACTTAGACCAATTGTCACATCATTGCTAGTCAAACCAAGGACATTCTCCTAAATTTTGAAGATTGCACCATAGTTAGCATCACACAAAAGAGCTGAAACTTTAAGAGTTTGATCGTGGTAGGATATGAGATCAACAATCAACATGTGCTCATCTATGCATCAAGAACATCTAGGCCTAGAATATCATTACACATTTGACTTCTAATCTAATCATATCAAAATGAACAAGTTTGGAGTCATTTATTAGACAAACATAATCATAAAATCCCTCTTCATTTCCACTCTCAATAGTGACATAAACCATTCAACTCATGCTCATCATTAGGACTAGGTGTGCCATCATACTCAATGTATTCTTTACTGCCAATTGACTTTTTTGTATTCATTGATTTTTATAATTCAACACTTTTAGTTTGTACAAGTGTTAGGAAACGTGTCTCAACCGTACAACTACAAAAGGTTACTATTCTTCCTAGTTTTAGTTTTTTTGAATGCCCTTAATCTTGGAGAATGGTCTAGAACTTTCAAAGTTTCCAAAAGGGCTGAAAATGGTGGGACTTACTATTTTTAGTAACTCTACATTTTACCTCAGATTGACCCATAATTTTTTCCCAAAAGGTGCAGAGCTACTAAGTAAACATCTCGGGTGAGTTTAGACTCAAGATGATATCTAGATTGCGATATATTAAAGTTTATGTTTTTTGAAATTATCGAAAAAAATTTAAACTCAATTTTGCGGCACTTAGAGGTCCCTAAACACCCTAAAAGTTGTTGTAACTGACAAAGTGGTCATAAAAATAGAAAAGGTTACAGTTGTGTGACAACACATCAAACAGTTCATCAATCAGACACCTGGATCAAAAGTTATGGCCTCCAGAAGTCAGACCTCTTATTTTTGGGAAATGTGAAAATGTGTTGGACACTCAAAAGAGCTGTAAAGGGGAGAGTTACATGTGCTGGTGTGTGATTTGGTACATCACAAGGTATCTATGCATGGAGATAATTTGGCCATCACTTTTGGGTGATTTTGGCTTATGGTTTTGTAATTACCGTTAATAGTTTAATGTATTGTATCTCCTATATATCAAGAGCTAGAGATGGAGGTTATGTGTAAGAGTCTTATAAATGTTGAGTTACCTCTTGGATCTCTAGTTTGTTATATTCCTATGAAATCTTACTCTACAAGTATATTGTAATCTTCTTGATTCCTAAATAATATATTGGGTGGATTTGGAGTGTGGGGTTTTCTATCTGAAAGGGTTTTCCCCACGTATATCTTGTGTTGTGAGTTTTGCGTTTGAATGTTGTTATTACTATTTTGTTAATGTGCATATGAATCTGTAACTATAAAAGTTAAAATTTTGATAAATCTTTCCTCAGTAGATTAGTGTAGGAATTTTTTTCCTCATACCTTTTATTTGGTATTAGAGCCTGATCACCTTTGGTTCTAGTTGTTGGGTAGAGGGTTTTTTGAGTTGATCTTTGTTTGAGTGGGAGCTTGTGCAGAGGATTTTGAAATCTTTGTTGCAGGAAAGAGATGGTGATCACATCTAGGAGGTTTGAGATAGAGAAGTTTAATGGTAGTAATTTTGAGTAATGGAAACTAAAAATAGAGGACATGATTGTAGATTAGGATTTATGAAATGCCATATCTAGTACAAAACCAATGGTAATGTCTCAAGAAGACTGGGATCTCAAAGATAAAAAATTAAGGGTTTGATAAGACTCTATTTGGCTAATTCAGTGCTCCTAAATATCCATGAAGAGAAGACTGCAAAGGATCTTTCGAAGAAGCTTGGAGATGTTTATTAGGCTAAATCCCTGGTGAACAAGTTATTTTTGTGAAATAAATTGTATTCTCTATGGATGGAAGATGGAGGATCTGTCACTGATCACCTGAATACATTCAATATGCTTGTTGCCCAATTGACCTCTATTGGTGTCAAGATGGAGGAGGAGGATCGATATATGACATTACTATGTTCCTTACCAGACTCATGGGATCACCTTGTTATGGCGATTGGGAGTACCACTACCACCTTCAAAATGGATGAAGTGGTTTCTTTGTTGTTGTCTAAAGAGATGTGGAGAAAGTCTTTTGAATTAGCTAAGGAGGCTATTGTGGTTTGTGGTAGATCTAAAGAGAAGGGAAAGAAAAAGGATAAGAAGAAGGAAGAAAAATGAAGATCTGAACCTCATGGGAGATCTAAGTCTCCTGGAAAGTCCAAGGCTCTATGTTGGAACTGTGGCAAACCTAGTCACTTCCGCAAGGAGTGCAAGGAGGAGAAAAAGAAAAAGAAAAAGAAGAAGAACTATGATTCAGATTCTGACAAGTCATCTCAAGATGAAGGAGAAGTGTTTGTCATTCCCTTGGCAACACATGAATTTGAGGATATGTGGCTTATTGCCTCTGGTGCATCTTTTCACATGACCTCACATAGGGGTTAGTTTTTGTAGTATGAAGAATACGATGGTGGAAATGTGTACTTGGGTCATGATTCTCACCTGAAGATTTTTGGTCGTGGAAGAGTCTTGATTTGATTCCCTGATGGATGAGTGAAGGGGATCAATGGTGTTCTACATAACCTTGGTTTGGCATGGAGCCTCCTTTCTATATGTAAATTGAATGATGTGGGTGTGCAGGTTGTTTTCTTGAATGGAGGATGCAAGATGACTAGAGGACCTATTGTTAGGGTTAGCTGGCAGATGATATCAATTAAATGCAAATAAAGATTAAACAGAGGAATGAAAAATACATAGAAATAATAATAGCGAGAGACAAGTTTTAACATGGTTTACCCTAACTCGGGCTACATCCACCAATAGAGAGTCCAATATTAGTATCTAATAAATCAAATTGATTACAACCAGCAATCCTTGCAACTCAATATGATTGCAAATGCTACAATACAATATCCCCCAAAACCCTAACCCTTAGCTGCTTTTATCAAGCCTTATGCCAGTTACAAAATTAGGGTCTTTTTATGTCAGCTCAGGAAAATTTTTTTTGGGGGTTGTGCCCCTGAACCCCCACTCAAGGCCCAGCCTGGCCATGAACCCCAACAAAGATACATAACTAGTGTACAATACTTGCATGATCAGTTGCCACCTACCAACAATCTCCCACTTGGAGATTGATCATAGATGACACTGTTGCACATGCAACTCCCATTAGAAATAAGCACCCTAGACTCTATTGTTATGATTTTATTGTTTTAGTCTTCAAGACCAACCAAAGCTGAAGAGGAGCTCAGCTTCTCCCTTGTCATTGCCTTTGTAAACATATCTACTAGATTTTCATCTGTATGTATCTTTTCTATCCTTAACTATCCATCATTCAACACCGACTGAATAAAGTGATACCTCAACTGTATCTGTTTGGTCTTTGAATGCAAGACAAAATTCTTTGCAAGATGTATGGCACTTTGACTATATGTATACAAAGAACTCTTAGCATGTTGTTTGCCCAATTCTTCCATGAAAGATTGTAGCCATATCATCTCCTTGCTTGCCTCTATTGTAGCTACATACTCTACCTATGTGGTGGATAAAGCAACCACCTTTTGCAACCGTGAGATCCAACTCACTATTGTCCCACCTACAATAAAGACATAACCTATAGTACTCTGCTTGGTATCAATATCCCCTGCCAAATTTGAGTCTACATAACCTGTTAAATCAGTATTAGAGCCTCCAAAACATAAATGTTTATTGGATGTACCTCTCAAATATCTGAGAATCTATTTTACCACATTCCAATACTCCAATTCGGGATGACTCATATACCTGCTTATGACTCCTACAACATGTACAATATCTGGTCTCATGCATACCATGGCATACATTAAACTTCCTATAGCTGAAGCATATGGTACCTTGGACATTTTTTCTTCCTCTTGTGTCTTTAGACACATCTCCTTAGTCAATTTTAAATGACCAGGCAAAGGTGTGCTGACAACTTTTGCATTCTCCATATGGAATCTCTACAACACCTTTTCAACATAAGCAGCCTAAGATAGAGTCAATTTTCTGTGCTACCTATCTCTGGAAATTTTCATACCAAGGATTTGTTTTGCTGCCCCCAAATCCTTCATAGCAAATGACTGTGCTAATTGCAGTTTTAACTCTCTTATGTGATCCATGTTAGACCCTGCTATAAGCATTTCACCAAAATATAAACATAAAATAATGTAGTTTTCATTATCCAACCTCTTAAAATAAACACAATGGTCAAAATTACACTGGCTATAGCCTTGATCAGCCATAAAACTATCAAATTTCAAGTACCATTGCTGAGGTGCTTGTTTTAGGCCATACAAACTCTTCTTCAATCTGCACACTAGTTTTTTCTTACCTTTGACCTCAAATCTTTAGGGCTGTTCAATTTATATATCCTCCTCCAAATCACCATGGAGAAAGGAAGTTTTCACATCTAGCTATTCCAAATGTAAATCTTCAACAGCCACAATACTTAAAACAGTATGAATAGAAGTCATCTTAACAATCAGAGAAAAAATCTCATCAAAATCAATGACCTTCTTCTGTGCAAATCCTTTTACACTAACCTAGATTTAAATATTTTCTTACGTCCATCTTCCTCTTTCAGCCTATAAATCTATTTGTTTGGTAGAGCCTTTTTACCTGCAGATAACTTACATAATTCCCAAGTCTAATTTTTTAGCAAGGAGTCCATTTCTTCTTTCATTGCAAGCTCCCACTGAACTTATGTATCCACCTGCATAGCTTCATCATACCCTTCTGGTTCACCAGCATCTGTTAAAAAAATAGAATACAAAGAGGGAGAAAACCTTTCAGGAGGTCTACTTAGCCTTGTTGACCATCTAACATTCATTGGAGTTTGTGGTATTTCTTATTACTGTTGCAGAGCATGAGGGACCACTAAAACATCACTATTTGGAGTATCATCTAGCACCACATAATCCTTTTCTTTCTTCTCATGCTACTACAATTGATCTTTGTACAACACCTTCTCATTGAATATAATATCCCTGCTTCTCACAATTTTTTTATTTTCAAAATCCCAAAGCCTATAACCAAATTCATCAATGCCATATCCAACAAAAGTATTTTTTTTTTATTTTGCATCCAGCTTGGTTCTATTTTTAGAATCTACATGTATAAATGCTTCACATATGAAGGTTTTGAGAAAAGAATAACTCACCTTCTTACCTGTCCATGCTTCCTCTGGAATACCACAGCCCAAAGGAACTGAAGGACCTTTGTTAATTAAATATATAGCAGTGTTGACAGCCTCTGCCCACATATTTAAAGGCAGCCCAACATGCAATTGCATGGTCCTTGCATGCTCCATTATTGTCCTATTCATGCATTCAACCATTCCATTTTCCTGTGGAGTCCCTAGAACTATTTTCTGCCTATGAATTCCATTAAAGAAACAATAATCCTCAAATTATTTGCTGCAATACTCACCACCATTATCAGATCTAAGACATTTTAATCTTTTACCTGTCTCATTCTTAACCAATCTTCTCCATTTCTTAAATGTTTCAAATACATCAGATTTCTGCCTAGGAAAATAAATCAATACCTTTCTAGTTGCATCATCTATGAATGTAACATAATATCGAGAGCCATCGAGAGAAGATACCTGAGCTGGTCCTCATACATCTATATGCACAAGCTCCAACTTTTTATTTTTCTTTTGCTTCCCATCCTTGAGAAAACTGGTTCTCTTTTGTTTGCCATACACACAACTTTCACAGAAATCCATATTAATACATTTTAGACCTGGTAAAACTTTCTTATAATGAAGTACCTTCATACCTGTTTCACTCATATGCTCAAGTCTGTGATGCCACAATGTTGTCGCAGAACCTGCAACAACTGTTCCTTAACTTATTTGTTTTTTCTCTGCGAGAGCTAAAGTAGAAGGAACAGTATGACCCGTACAAAGATATAAGGTGCCTACTTTCACACCTTTTGCTTCTATTAAGGTACCTTTTGAAACCTTCCTATTTTTATCAATAAATGTAACAATGCAACCTTCTTCAGCTAGCTGCCCTGCTAAAATTAAATTGTTACTGAGCCTTGGAACATGCCTTACCTCTTGTAGTAGCCAATGATTCCCATTCTGTAACTTAATATTGATTCTTCCCTTTTCAACAATCTAACAGGGTTCGTTATCTCCCAAATAAACTAGCCCAAAATCCCCTTGGACATAATGAAGAAAATAATTTCTATGGGGCGTAGCATGAAATGAGGCCCCTGAATCTAAAACCCATGAATCATCAGCATTATCTAGGGAAAGAATCAAAGCATCATCTTCAGATTTATTACTTACCACATTTGCCTCCTTATTTCCCTCTTGTTTGTCTCCTTTATTCTTTCGAGACCAGCAATCTTTCTTTAAATGCCTTGGTTTCCCACAGTACCAGCAATCCTTCTATCCTCTGGTTTGGGACCTCTTATCCTTTGATTTTCCTCATGACTTCCCATGACCTCCAGAAACTTTTCCTCTCTCCTTTGATCTGCCCCTGCTTTCTGCATTCAAAACACTACCTGATGTGGATCCACCTGAGCTTTTTCTACAAATTTCTTCACTCAAAATAACACCAACAACATCATCAAATTTTAGGGTATTGGAACTAGAAACAAAGTTACTACCATTACAAAACTATTCCAACTTTTAGGCAAAGAACATAATATCAAGAGAGCTCCAACTTCTTCATCAAATTTTACATTTACAGAAGTCAATTGACTGGTAATCGTATTAAATTCATTTAAATGATCTATCATAGATCCACCTTCAATCATTTTCAGATTAAACAAATGCTTCATGAGAAATACCTTATTTGAGGCTGAGATTTTTTCATACAATTTAGCCAAAGCTTTCATCAGACCATTTGTTGTCTTTGCTTCTGTTATATTAAATGCCACCGATGGTACTAGGCACAACCGAATGGTTCCCAATGCCTTTCTGTCAAGAAGATTCCAATCCTTATTAGTCATTGTTGCCAGTTTCTTGGCTACTCCTTTCAATGACATCCATAAATCCTTTTGATAGAGGTATTCCTCCATCTACATCTTCCATAACTGATAGTTCTGCCCATTAAATTTATCAACTTTCAATTTACTCTCATTCGCCATTGCTCCCACTCAACCATGAGACTCCCACTTAACCGTGAGACTCCCACTCAATCGTGAGACCTTCCTGTAGATGATAATTAAACACAACCCGCTCTGATACCACTTGTTAGGGTTAGCCGGCAGAAGATATCAATTAAATGTAAATAAAGATTAAACAGAGGAATGAAAAATACACAGAAATAATAACAATGAGAGACCAGTTTTAACATGGTTCACCTAAACTCGGGCTACATCCACCAACATAGAGTCCAATATTATTATCCAGTAAATCAAACTGATTATAGACAGCAATCCCTACAACTCAATATCGTTGCAAATGGTACAATACAATATCCCCCAAAACCCTAACCCTTAGCTACTTTTATCAAGCCTTATGTTGATATCAAAAATAGGGTTTTTTTATGTTAGCTCAGGAAAAAAAAATTCAGGGGTTGCGCCCCTGAACCCCTGCTTCTTAGGGGATACTGCCCCTGAATCCCCACTCGAGGCCCAGCCCAGCCCCAAACCTTGGTGAGGATACATAACTAGTGTACAGTACTTGCATGATTAGTCACCACCTACCAACATCTATGGTGTTGCTAAGGGTGTTCAGATTGGCACTCTTTTTTAACTTGATGCATGCACAGTTTTGTGCAATAGTGCCTCTATTTCGAAGAAGAGAGATTTAGAGTCTTCATCCTCACCATTGGAACCAACAGCGAAGAGGATTGTTGCATCTACTTCTGATGGTCGTGCTTTCTAAGTACCTAAGGCTGCTCATTCTATGGAGATGAAACTTCCAACTAAGAAGAAAATGTTATGGCACTAAAGGCTTGGTAACATTAGTGAAAAGGGTTTGAGGACCCTAAAAATAAAAATCTTGTTGAGGGTATGAATGACTGTAACCTTGAGTTTGATTTCTAGGAACATTGCATTTATGGAAAATGGTGTAGTCACAGTAGGAGGGTTCACAGAATGAACTGTCCAGGCTGTGTAGCAAGAGTAAACATAATGGAAACAACTCAAAGATATAGAACAAACACAAGTTTAGTCATTCAGTATATAATATAAATCAAATATAGATTGGTCGGCAACATGCGGGCTTACAATTGGGCTCATGGGTCCAATTACATAATATTAGATTATGCACTAGATATAGTGTTGAAATCCCTTTCGCGCAAAATCCAAAATATGAACTTATGCTAATGATCATAACTATTTTCCTAGGGATCTATGACATCCTTATATATCATCTTCGGTAAAAAATATTCCTCCACATCAGCCAAGGAAGGTCACAATCTCCAATGAAGAGCTGTAACATGTGTACACAAATAGGTCGTACGTAATCATGTAGAACACCTCCCTAAATGAATGGAATGATGTGTGGATCTCGGGGAAGGTTAGCCACGAACCAAAGATCATTGAATGATGTGTCGTTAAGCTTCACAAGTTGAGGAATGCTCTGCAAGTCTTCTCCTTTAGCTTATTATCAGAGACTGTTAGGATGCTCTATTATGAGAAAATAGTTGATCTTTTGATAGTGATATCTTTCTGGTACTTAATCCAAATGCTCTAAATTCTGGATATGAAGTAGATGAATGAATCTAGATGCTAAGTCTAGCTCTGAAAGATGTGAAATGCAACTGTGGCAGAATGCGGACCAAAATAAAGAAACTTCTACTGATTGAATTGCTTGAACTGAACTAGAAAATGAAAAGAAACAAACTGAACTACAAACAAACTGAAATGCAAATGTTTTTGGTTGATGTAATATTGCTCTTGAACCAGGGATGCTCCTACATCAGACATCTAGGGTTATTGAAAAAGTGAGTCCCTCACTTTTTTGGGGCTAGGGGAGATCCAAGATGGTCCATCTTAGCCTAAGAAATTCATGTTGAATCTTCTTCCGATCTACCTTTCCACTTCACAAGATATTCTTTGTATTGTCTTCCTCTAGTGTTGCATCCAACTCTACTATCCAAGATTTCTTCAATCTTCTCCAGTGCTTATTTTGGTAACTTCTTCTTCAGGTCTTCTTCCATGTTGTCACTAAATTCTACTTCATGATATTAATATAGGTCTGCAATGTTGAAAATAGGTGATATACCCACTGTCTCTGGTAGCTCCACTTCATATGCATTTCCTGAATCAAATTTTCTAAGTATCTTACAAGGGCCAAACTTCTTCATCTTCAACTTGTTATATTTACCAATTGGAAATCTCTCTTTTCTCAAGTATACCATCACTTCATCTCCAACTTCAAACTCTGCTTGTGAAAGAATCAAATCCCAACTTCCTATCTTCTCTCCAACCAAACATCTCAACAAGTTTCCCAAACTCCTATTCACTACCTCTGTCTGTCCATCTGTCTGTGGATGAAATGTTGAACTAAACTTCAAATCTATCTTCATCTTCTTCCAAATTGTCTTCCAAAAGTATCTAAGAATTTTGGAGTCTCTGTTTGAAACTATACTCTTAGGTAATCCATGTAATCTCACAATATCCTTGAAAAATAAGTCTGCTACATGTACTACATCAGTTGTCTTCTTACAAGGTATGAAATGAGCCATCTTTGAAAATATGTCAACCACTATGAATATTGAATCATGTCCTCTCTGTGTCTTTGGCAACCCCATTACAAAATCCATGCTTATGTCTTCCCAAGGTCTCTCCGGTACTGTCAAAGGTCTATACAATCTAGTATTCTGACTACTCCCTTTTGCAACTTGACAAACTCTACAACTCTGCACAAATTTGCTAACATCCTTATGTATCTGAGGCCAAAAGTAGTTTTCACTTACCAAAGCCACTATCTTATCAATGCCACAATGTCCAGCTAATCCACCACTATGTTTCTCCTTGATCAAATTATCTCTCATCAAACTCTTAGGTATGCACAACTGATTTCTTCTGAACAACATATCTTCCTGAATGAAATAATCTAGCCACTTACTTCTATCTATCACAACAGGGCCCTTACATGCTTTCCAAGGTTCTACAAAATCAGTGTCTCCCTCATACATGTTCTTCAATTCATCAAAATCCAACACTCATTTCCGTCAACAAGTTTCTTCTTCTACTCAGTGCATTAGCAACTTTGTTTGATTTTCCACTCCTATGCTTCAACACAAAAGTATAACTTTGTATGAACTCTGCCCATCTCATATGTCTCTGATTCAACTTACCTTGACTATTCAAATACTACAAAGCTTGATGATCTGTATACAACACAAACTCCTTAGGTAGCAAGTAATGTCTCCACTTCTTCAAGGCTTGAATTATGGCATAGAACTCTTGATCATAAACTAAATATCTTCTCCTTGCATCATTCAACTTTTCACTAAAATATGCTACAGGTCTACCTTCTTGACTTAATACTGCTCCAATCACATTTCCACTCGCATCAAAATCAACTTGAAATACCTTATTGAAATCCGGTAATGCCAAAATAGGTTGCTCTGTCACTTTTTGCTTCAACAATTCAAAACTTCTATGTGCTACAAATGTCCACTTAAAATCTTTTTTGTCACCTCTAATTATCTCTATCATAGGGTTACAAACTGAACTAAAATTTCTAATGAACTTCTAGTAGAATCTAGGTAATCCATGAAATAATCTAACCTCTCCAATGCTCTCTGGTTTAGGCCATTCAACAATTGCTTTTACCTTCTTAGGGTCCATCTTCAATCCTTCCACAAAAATCACAAATCCAAAATACACTAGTTCTTCCTTCATGAAACTACACTTCTTGATGTTTATTAGTAATTTCTCTTCTCTCAACCTCTGTAAAACTTGTCTAATATGCCACAAATGTTCCTATCTTATCTTACTAAAAATTAGAATGTCATCCAAATATACAATAACAAACTTACCCAAGAATCTCTTTAGAACTTCATTCATCAACCTCATGAAAGTACTTAGTGCATTTGCCAAGCCAAAGGGCATCACTAACCACTCATACAATCCTTCATTTGTCTTAAAAGCAGTCTTCCACTCATCTCCTTCTCTAATTTTGATCTGATGGTATCCACTCTTCAAGTCTATCTTTGTAAAATATCTTGCTCCACTCAAACAATCCATGATATCATCCATCCTAGGTAAAGTAAATATATACTTAACTATGATTTTGTTTATTGCTCTTGAGTCAGTACACATTCTCCATTCTGCATAATTCTTAGGTGCTAACACTACAAGTACTGCATAAGGACTCAAACTTTCTCTGATCAAACCTTTCTTTAGCAACTCCTATATCTATCTATTCAATTCTTCATTCTCTATCAGTGTCATTTTGTGTGCTGCTTCATTAGGAAAACTTGCTCCCAGTATAAGATCCATGTGATGACTGGTACTCCTTATATGTGGCCATCCTTCAATTATATTATCTAATATGATGTCTTCATACTCTGTCAGTAAATTTCTTATCTTCTCTGGTTATTCTCCTCCAGTCTCTTTCTTCAATGTTTCAGGTTTCTTAGGAATCAAAGCATAACACATATTCTCATGTCTCAAACCATCAAAAAATTTTCTTCCATCTACCAAATAGATTCTAGCATTTCTACATACTTCACTCTTAGAATCATCTTCTAAAGGAATCAAGGTAATTCTCTTTCCATTTGCTGTTATAGTGTATGTATTCTTCCTCCCATCATGTATATCTTTTCTATCATACTACCAAGGTCTACCCAACGAGATATGACAAACATCCATAGTTATAATATCACACAAGACTTCATCATGATAAGATCTAATATGAAATTTCACCAAACATTGTTCACTTACTAGTACCTTATGATCATCCTGAATCTAGGCTATCTGATAGGGCTTAGGGTGTTTTAATCTTTCTAACTTCAGCTTAGTCACCATCTCCTCTAAAATTAGGTTTTCTGAACTACCACTATCAATCACAACTTTACAACACTTACCTCCTGATTTGCATCTTGTCCTGAACAAATTTTTCCTCTGCGGTGGTTTCTCATTTGTTTCTACTTGAAATAGTTCTCTCCTCATCACCAATGATTTTCTTTTCTTTAGCTTACCAATAGAACTAGGTGATCCAACAAGTTCTTCTTCAACATAGGCTGCTCTTCCACTATTCTCCATATTCTTGCTTGTACTACCCTGATTACATTCAAATGCTCTATGTCCTTCACCTCCACACTTGAAACAAGTGCCTCTAAATGTTCTCTTATCAAATCCTCTTCCCTCTATTTTGTATCCTTCATTCTGGTATGCAATAGGGTTTCCTCTCTGGTAAAAATTTGTCATCTTTCCGGTAAGCATTATTATCTCTGCCATCCTTCTTGAATGTGTTGACAAACTTGTTCTACTTTGAATGTGATGTGTCTCCTCCAAGAAATATTCTACCTCTCTGAAATTTACCTCCTTTGCCTCTTTGTCTCGGATCATGTCTTTTATTCATCTTCTCTTCAACTTTCAAGGCAAACTGATTTGCTTCTTCCAAAGATGTCATCCTTACCAAGCTTAGTTCTTCTTGAATGCTCAATCTAGTACATTGATGTATCTAGCCACTTTCTCCATGCTTTCTTCACTATGTCCTATCCTTATAATCATCTTATGCAATTCTTCAATATACTCCTTCACAGATTTCTCCTTCTGTCTCAGATTCTGCAATGATTTCAAAAGTTCCAACTCATAGTCAACAGGTATGAATTGATTCTTCATTTTTGTCACCATCCTATCCCACTTCATAATCTTTTCCTTTCCTCTTCTGTTTCTTTCCAACTGAACTTCTTTCCATCGTATAACAGCATGTCCTTTCAATTTTGTCTTTGCAAACTTTACCTTCTTCATATCTTCAATCTCTTTATATTCAAAGTATTCTTCCATGTCATTTATCCAGTCAATCAATTCTTCAAGATTGAAATTACCAGTATAATTTAGCACATCAACTCTAAGTCTTTTTCCAATCTTTGAGATAGCTTGCAACATGTTTACTTGATTTGATTCTTCTTCTTCATCACCTCCTAGGGTTTTGCCATTTTGTTCAACAGATTGAAATTCTTCTTCATCATCACTTTCAACATTAGGTCTCAATGTTAATCCTCTATCTATCTTCTTCAACAGCATCCAAATGAATTTGCATCATTTTCATCATTTCCATCATCTCATCCATTCTACCATCCATTGTTCTAATAGCAACAACTCTTCTCGGCAACATTCTTCCTAGGATCAAGTGCAAACTTGCTTAAGTTCAGTGATCAAGCTACCAAGTGACAACTGCCTCATGATTGGTGATCAGTTTTGACACAAGTAACCTACCTCAATTCAGTGATCTGTCCACAATGAGATCTTATAGAATTTCCTCACCAACTTTTCTCAGTTTTCTCCCAAAGATTTGAACTTACGCTTTGATACCACTTCATGTAGTCATGGTAGGAGGGTTCACAAAATGAACTATCCAGGTCGTGCAGCAAGAGTAAACACAACAGAGAGAACTCGAATATATGGAACAAACACAGGTTCATGTTGGGAATTAAGGTGTCTCAACCTTGGTAATTCCTTGCATTATTTATGTTTGCATTTATTAATTCATTTCCTATGTTGTAAATAAATTGTAAATTCCATATTGTCATGTTGTGGGATGTGGTACGGTGATGTGTCATCCTACATGGAAGATGACAACTTGTAATTTTGTCTTCACATGAGGAGATAGGCATCCCACTTAGTGGTAGGAGAATTTTACCATGTGTCGGTGGTGCAGGCCACCTAGGAGCAGTCTGACACCTCAAGCAATTTTTATGCATTTTGATAAGCTATGTTTTGTGATTGTATGTGTGGTAATAAGGCTTTAGCCATGTTTGTATGGTCCCTTTTGTGTGGTCAAGATGATTGAGGTGACCCTATAAACCTCAATCATGCTTAGTCCACTTGGATCCTTGTTGTGCCAATTAGGCCTAGAAGGTCTAAGGATTGGTTTTCGAGTTTTTTTTGGTTGTTTTAATGTTTTAGTATGTTGGAAGGAGTTTGTTGATCATTTGGACTCCATTGGATGAGCCAAACAAATCAACCTCCTTGTGTTAATGCAAAACACCATAGTTGTCACAGGTGTTATGTGTTGGGTCGGTTCAAAAACCACTTTGGGCAGTTAAATGCTATTGTAGAAGTTGGAAACCAACTTGGATGGGTTAATATGGTGGATATCTAACTCCAGTACGGGAGAGGAAGTTTTTGTATGGAATTTGGGCACAAAATTCAAGAAAACTGACTATTTTTCATTGTTTTTCTTGCTGTGTACGGACTGTACGGACTTTTCATGTGTGCAAATGATATTTTTCTGAAAGCTCTTGGAGTCAGGGTTCCAATACAACTTGTTTGAGGTCTTGAAGTGGTCGGAGTCAAAAGTTATTGAATTTTCTTTCAAAACTGGTCTAGAAACCCTGTTTTCTAGGGCAGTCCCACAAATTTGGCCCTAGAATGCATTTCCACTGATGAAATTTCATGCCACTCGGTGAAATGCAGGCTAGGGGTGTATACTACTTGATTCCAAAAGCATTTTCTGAGAAAATACAGTTTACTATTTTTAATGTGATGCCCTAGGTCAAATATCTCTATGTATTTGACTGAATTTATGCAATTTATTGTTGTATTTGACAAAACCCTAAGAGGATGAGTGAATGAATGGTGGATTTGTGTTGTTTGGGGATGGTAGAGTCATTCCAAGTTCCTGCCCCTGACCTATGCACCCAATTTTGAGCACTTGCTTTGTAACCTAGCCTAAATTGATCAATTAGGCCTAGAGACCTAGTAGGCGTTCTGGATTGCTGGAGTAGAGTTGGAGCAGGAGATTTGGAGGTTTGTTAGGGTCCCCTGAAAGGTGTTCAATTCCATCATTTTTTTGCCTAGACCTTTGGGATTTTGTCAAGCTTTGTTGAGAAAACCTAGTTTGGAGGGCTAGTAGCCTTACTAGTCAAGGTATAGGTTGAAGAGTTTTGGGAAGTTGGAGATCAAACCAACTGCATAGAAGGTGTTTGTTGATCTGTCTTAAGGTGTTGGAGAAGCCTTAGGGGTTGGACAATAGTCTTGACATCAAATCCTTCATATGCCTTGTATGTGCCTTTGGTTGGTTGGTTGGTTGAAGGCTAGTTGAAGTGGGTGAGTGGGCAAAGGACAATAGAGTAAACCTTTGTGTGTTGCTTCCCTTGTGCCACTCTGCATCAGGTGGTATCAGAGCCATCAAAGAGATGGGAGATAGAGAAGAAGAGGAGGAAATTCTTTCAAAGGTGACAAATGCCGAATTGGCAAAGATAGTGAGAGAGCAAGCAGCCAAGAACAAAAGGATGGAGGCTGAGATAGAAAAGTTGAAGAAAGACAAAGACAAGAAGAAGAAGTCAGAAGTCATCTTGGATTCAGATGAAGAGGATCAAGATGAGGAAGAAGAAGTGCCTATGGAAGAGCCACAAGGAGGCATGTCAGAGAGACAATTCCTAGATGCACTTGGAAAGTTGAGTAGGAAGGACACTAAGGCAGACTTACCTATGTTTCCTGGTAAGATGAATCCAGAGGAGTGCCTTGATTGGATTGAGGCAATGGAGAACTATTTTGAATGTGAAGAAGTGGCAGAAAATCAGAAAGTGAAGATTGCCAAATCAAGAATGAAAGGGCCAGCCTTGAGTTGGTGGAATTTTATTGAAAATGAAAGGATAGAAGATGATAGGAATCCTATCTCTACATGGAGGAAGATGGTACTTGAAATCAAGAAGCAATTTGTCCCTGAGGATTATGAGGTCAACTTGAACAAGAAGTTGCACAACTTGAGACAAAAGGACATAGACGTAAGCACCTACATAGAGGAGTTTCACAAGATGACATTGAAAACCAAGATGCCTGAGAATGAAAAACAAAAGCTTGCAAGGTATCTTAATGGCCTCAAGTTCTCCATTCAAGATGAATTAACTCTCTTTAACCCGGAGACAGTCCATAAGTGTTTTCAAATGGCACTAAGGATTGAGGATAAGCAGAGAAGAAAAGGGGATTTTGGCAGCAGCAGCAGAGGCAGAGGAAATCAGAACTTTAGGAGCAGGGGCAGATTTCAAAATAGAGATAATTTCTCTAGATTCCAAGGTGGCGGATCACAAGAAGGCAGCCAAGGGCAGGCTGATAAAAATTGTGCTGATAAGGGTCAGTTTAGGGGCAGAGGTAATGGCAGAGGAAGAAGTGGGGGCAGAGGTCCCAATGTGTTTACTGGAAGGTGTTTCTCTTGCAATCAGATTGGACATCAGTCCTTTAGGTGCCCGGAGAAGATGGGAAACACTGCTGCAAATCAGAAAGAAAGAAGAGTACAACTCCTTCAAGAAGAGGACTGTCAAAGCACCACAAGTTACCAAACAGCCTCTTCCAAGTCTGTAGCACCTGAGAGTGGAGAATGCATCATGTTTAATAGATCCCTCGTCATGCCAGCCACCAAGGAGCAGCCCCAAAGAAACAACTTGTTCAGAACCACTTGCAAGGTGAAAGGAAAAGTTTGCAAGGTAATAGTTGATTCAGGTTCTTCTGAAAATTTGGCTTCTAATGAAATGGTGACTAAGTTAGGATTGGAAAGAATGCCTCATCCTAACCCCTATAGAGTCTTTTGGCTAACCAAGGAACAACAAATTGTGGTGAAAGAGCAATGTTGGGTTGAATTCAAGATAGGTGAATATCATGATAAGGTTCTTTGTGAGATAGTGGATATGGATGCATGCCACCTTCTTCTTGGAAGGCCTTGGCAACATGACACAAGTGCCCAACATGATGGTAAGAACAATGTAATTCATTTGTCCAGGAATGGTGAAAAGTTTACAATGACTCCTTTGATTGATGATTGCAAAGAGAAAGTCATTTCTAGTTCAGTTATGTTGGTAGGTGAAAAAGAGTTTTTGGCTAACCTCAAGGAAGAGAAAGTGCCATGTTTTGCAATAGTCATCAAGCCCAAGGATGTGAATCCCAAGAAGGTCAAAGTGCAGCACCCTCTTAGGAGGATTGGACCAAAGGAAGTGGAAGAACTATTGGAGAAGTTCAGGATGTGATAGCCGATGAAGGCAAGGATGCCCTTCCACCAAAGAGGGAGATTAGTCATTATATTGATCTCATCCCTGGATCCACCCTACCAAACCAAGCAGCCTACAAGTTGACCCCAGAGCAAAATGTTGAAGTGGCAAGACAAATCCAAGACTTATTGGATAGAGGACTTATCAGGAGGAGTATTAGTCCATGTGCAGTACCTGTAGTGCTTGCACCTAAGAAGGAAGGAACATGGAGACTATGCACTGATTCCAGGGCCATCAACAAGATTACTATCAGGTATAGATTTCCAATGCCTAGAATAGAAGATTTAATGGATTGCTTGGGTAGGGCTAAGTATTTTACCAAGATAGATCTAAAAAGTGGTTATCACCAAATTAGGATAAGGGAAGGGGATGAGTGGAAAACCGCCTTCAAAACCAATGAAGGACTATTTGAATGGGTTGTCATGCCTTTTGGCTTGTCAAATGCACCAAGCACCTTCATGAGATTGATGAATGAAGTGCTAAAACCTTTCCTTAACAAGTTTATTGTTGTATATTTGGATGATATACTGATTTTTAGTGACAGCAAGGAAGACCACATAAGGCATATCCATCAAGTGCTCAGGAGGCTTCAAGAGGAGAAGTTGAGAATCAATCTTGACAAATGTGTCTTCCTACAAGAAGAGTTGATATTTTTGGGGTTTGTCATCTCCAAGGGCAGCCTAAAAATGGATCCAAGTAAGGTTGCAGCCATTCTTAATTGGCCAACACCTACAACAGCCTCGGAGGTAAGGAGTTTCCATGGTTTATACAGCTTTTATAGAAAGTTCATTAGAGGGTTTAGTGGCATTTGTGCTAGACTTGTTGACACCATAAAAGGGGGCAAGAAATGTGTGTTTTTATGGACAAATGAGGTCAACCAAGCCTTTGAACTGTTAAAGAAAAAAATATCAGAAAAACCGGTCCTTGTTCTTCCTGATTTTGACAAGGTCTTTGTGGTAGAATGTGATGCAAGTAAGAGGGCTGTTGGGGGAGTCCTAAGTCAAGATGGGAGGCCTATAGCATTCTTTAGTGAGAAGTTAAATGAGGCAAAACAAAACTACTCCACATATGATCTAGAGTTATATGCCATGGTTCAGTCATTGAGGAAATGGAGACACTACTTATTGCCAAAGGAATTTATAGTTTTTACTGACAACCATGCATTAAGCTTCTTGAACAGGCAGCAAAAGTTGAATCACAGACATGTCAAGTGGACGGAGTACATCCAAGCATACACCTTCTCCATAAAACACAAGAAAGGAGTGGCCAATAAGGAAGCTGATGCCTTAAGTAGGAGAAATCTTGTTGTGCAAACTATTCAGTTGGAAAGTATAGGTATTCATGCCATTAAAGATCAGTATACAGCAGATGAAGACTTCAAAGAGCCATACCTATCTTGCAAGGCCATGACAGGAAGGTATAATACTGATTTTTCTAATTTTTTGTTGCAAGATGGATATATTTTCAAGGGTAGCATGTTGTGTATCCCAAGAGGATCTATTAGAGAGAATATAATCAAGGAAAAGCATTGTGGCAGCATGTCAGGTCACTTTGGTATTGATAAGACCCTAGAATTAGTTAGGAGGTACTATTTTTGGCCAAAATTGCCAACCGATGTAAGGAAGTTTGTTGAAACTTGTCAAATTTGCCAAAGAGCAAAGGGGCATACATCAAATGCAGGTTTATACACTCCTCTACCTATTCCTTCAAAGCCTTGGGATTCCATAAGTATGGACTTTGTACTTGGTTTGCCTAGAACAAAGAATGGACATGACAGCATTTTTGTGGTTGTAGATAGGTTCTCAAAAATGGCTCACTTCATCCCATGTAGAACCACACATGATGCCTCACACATAGCAGGTCTTTTCTTCAAGGAAATAGTCAGGTTACATGGTTTACCTTTGTCCATAATCTCAGACAGAGACCCCAAGTTCATTGGACACTTCTGGAGGACACTGTGGAAGAGACTAGGTACAAATTTGTCCTTATCATCTGCCTATCACCCTCAGTCTGATGGACAAACAGAGGTGATTAATAGGTCACTTGGCAACCTCCTAAGATGCCTAACCAAGGAGCAGGGTGCTAGTTGGGATTCAATTTTGGCTCAGGCAGAGTTCTCATACAATGACACTGTCAATAGAAGCACCGGCCTGTCTCCTTTCCAAATTGTTTATGGCACTCACCCAAGGGGTATTTTGGAACTAAGAGAGGTTAAAGGACTGGAAAACAGCAGTGCCTTGGCTGAAGACTTTGTTCAAGTCATGAAAGATGTCCATGAACAAGTACAACAGAAATTGCTGTCCACTTCTAAGAAATATAAACAATTTGCTGACAGAAAAAGAAGGGATTTGCAGTTCAAGGAAGGTGATTTAGTAATGGTTCATCTAAAGAAGGAGAGGCTCCCGGCAGGTAAACACACTAAGCTACTCATGAAGAAGATTGGGCTTTGTGAAGTGCTCAAGAAATGTGGAGAAAATGCCTACAAAATCAGACTTCCGGATGGCATTGCTTTGTCTCCAATTTTTAATGTTTCAAACCTTTATCCCTATAAAGGATCTGATCCTCAGATTGTTGTTGAAGAAGATCAAACTGATCACACACTCCAGGAACTCATTCCTTCATCTCCAAATCAGATTGAGTGCATTTTGGACAAGAGGATTGCAAAACAAACTAGAAGGCACACCTATCATGACTATTTGGTGAAGTGGCTAAACAAACCTCAGGAGGATGCCACTTGGATGAGCAGGGCAGACATTGAGAAGGCAGGTTTCACATTTGATAGCATTCTAACTCAAGTGACTTGAGTTCTGTTTGACAGTGGGTGTATGGTGCAGGGCACCTAGGAGTAGTCTGACACCTCAAGCATTTTTTATGCATTTTGATAAGCTATGTTTTGTTTTGATTGTATGTGTGGTAATAAGGCTTTAGCCATGTTTGTATGGTCCCTTTTGTGTGGTCAAGATGATTGAGGTGACCCTATAAACCTCAATCATGCTTAGTCCACTTGGATCCTTGTTGTGCCAATTAGGCCTAGAAGGTCTAAGGATTGGTTTTCAAGTTTTTTTTGGTTGTTTCAATGTTTTAGTATGTTGGAAGGATTTTGTTGATCATTTGGACTCCATTGGATGAGCCAAACAAATCAACCTCCTTGTGTTAATGCAAAACACCATAGTTGTCACAGGTGTTATGTGTTGGGTCAGTTCAAAAACCACTTTGGGCAGTTAAATGCTATTGTAGAAGTTGGAAACCAACTTGGATGGGTTAATATGGTGGATATCTAACTCCAGTACGGGAGAGGAAGTTTTTGTACGGAATTTGGGCACAAAATTCAAGAAAACTGACTATTTTTTGCTATTTTTCTTGCTGTGTATGGACTGTACAGACTTTTCATGTGTGCAAATGATATTTTTCTGAAAGCTCTTGGAGTCAGGGTTCCAATGCAACTAGTTTGAGGTCTTGAAGTGGTCGGAGTCAAAAGTTATTGAATTTTCTTTCAAAACTGGTCTAGAAACCCTGTTTTCTAGGGCAGTCCCACAAATTTGGCCCTAGAATGCATTTCCACTGATGAAATTTCATGCCACTCGGTGAAATGCAGGCTAGGGGTGTATACTACTTGATTCCAAAAGCATTTTCTGATAAAATACAGTTTACTATTTTTAATGTGATGCCCTAGGTCAAATATCTCTATGTATTTGACTGAATTTATGCAATTTATTGTTGTATTTGACAAAACCCTAAGAGGATGAGTGAATGAAGGGTGGATTTGTGTTGTTTGGGGATGGTAGAGTCATTCCAAGTTCCTGCCCCTAACCTATGCACCCAATTTTGAGCACTTGCTTTGTAACCTAGCCTAAATTGATCAATTAGGCCTAGAGACCTAGTAAGCGTTCTGGATTGCTGGAGTAGAGTTGGAGCAGGAGATTTGGAGGTTTGTTAGGGTCCCCTAAAAGGTGTTCAATTCCATCATTTGTTTGCCTAGACCTTTGGGATTTTGTCATGTTTTGTTGAGAAAACCTAGTTTGGAGGGCTAGTAGCCTTACTAGTCAAGGTATAGGTTGAAGAGTTTTGGGAAGTTGGAGATCAAACCAACTGCATAGAAGGTGTTTGTTGATCTGTCTTAAGGTGTTGGAGAAGCCTTAGGGGTTGGACAATAGTCTGGACATCAAATCCTTCATATGCCTTGTATGTGCCTTTGGTTGGTTGGTTGGTTGAAGGCTAGTTGAAGTGGGTGAGTGGGCAAAGGACAATAGAGTAAACCTTTGTGTGTTGCTTCCCTTGTGCCACTCTGCATCAGTCAGCATCTTGGATGTTGTGTAAGGGAATCTTGACTAAAACGGTTATGACAGATTCCTATGAAGAAGTTATGACATGTAAGAGTCAGAAATAGAAGCTTACAAGATAGGTGAAGACATGTGTCATGAAGCATCTTTGAAAAAGGCATGTTTGGGTGTCCCAAGGTGGACTATGACATGTTGTAAGAGAATATGCTATTTATAGCTTGTGTATGATAGATTCTCTTACAATTGTAAGTTGTAACCAATATGACAGATTCTATGACAGTCGTAAGTGTCGTAAGAGCATCTGTCATAGCCCATTTTGGAAATACGTGACCTCTTTGGGATGGGAGCTATGGACAAGTGTTAGGCACATTCTACAATGTTGACCAAGTGTCCTTAGGCATGGGTTTTGGGCGATGAGGCCAAGTTGGACGCCCATCTCAAGATAGGACCAATTCTACCTTGTATATTCTATATAAACAGCTGCTTGGAGAAGGAAATGTATTACAAGTTTTACAAGTACTGTTATGCTACCAGATTGACTCCAGACATGAGTGTCAAAGACCATTGAAGCTTGCATTGCAAGTGTATTGTAAACCTTATTCAGTTTTGATAATACATTGTGCAGTTTTACAAGTGTGGGGCTTTTCACCCGATAAGAGTTTTCCCCACCGTATATCTTTGTCTCTCTTCTTTTGTCTTCTTCCTAGTTCATGTGTATTGCTGCAATATCTCTGTTAGATGTTCTATGTTTCTATTATTGTAAGGATTAATTTAAATTTGTATAGCTTTCCCCTCATTAGATTAGTGTAGGGAGTGATTTCTGCACACCTAGCTTCCTTTCAGTTGGTATCAGAGCTTGATCACCTTTGGTCCTAGTTATTGGGTAGGGGTTTTTTCAGCTAATCTTAAGTTGAGTGGGAGTCTATGCAGAGTATTCTGAATCTTATTGTAGTAAGGGGATGTCAAGTACATCCGGAAGGATAGAGGTGGAGAAATTCAATGGCACTAATTTCAAGCTATGGAAGCTCAAGATGGAAGACATGCTTGTAGACTGAGACCTCTAGGAAACTATCAGTGGAACTAAACCAGCTTCAATATCACAAGATGATTGGGATCTCAAGGATCAGAAGGCTAAGGGTCTCATAAGACTTAGTCTTGCTGATTTTGTTCTATTAACTGTCCATGAGGAGGCTACTACAAACTTGCTTTGGATGAAGTTTGGAGATGTGTATCAAGCCAAATCCTTGGTTAACAAATGTTTTTTGAGAAAGAAGTTGTATTATCTTTGAATGGAGGATGGAGGATCCATTGCCGAACATATGAATGCTTTCAACATGCTGGTTGCACAATTAACATCCATTGGTGTGAAGATGGAGGAGGAGGATCGTTGTATGACCTTGCTTTCTTCTTTGCTAGACTTGTGGGATCATCTTGTCATGGCTATTGGAAGCACCAAATCCATATTCAAAATGGATAAAGTGGTTTCTTCATTGTTGTCTGAAGAGATGCAGAGAAAGTCTTTTGAGGCAGCCAAAGAGGCTCTTGTGGTTCATGGAAGACCCAAGGAGAAAGGGAAAAAGAAGGAAAAGAAAGCTAAGAAGGGTAGATCCAAATCCCATGGGAGATCCAAATCTCCTATAAAGTCCAAGGCTATCTATTAGAACTATGGTAAATTTGGGCATTTCTGAAAGGAATGCAAAGAGGAAAAGAAAAAGAAGAAGATGAACTTTGATTCAAATTCTGACAAGTCACAAGATGATGGTGATGCTTTCATCGCAGCCCTAGAAACCCATGCATCTGATGATGTGTGACTGATTGATTTTGGTGCATCATTCCACATGACCTCACATCAAGATTGGTTTACCAAGTATGAGGAGTTTGATGGTGGAAAGGTGTATCTGGGTGATGACTCTCATCTGAAGATTGTTGGTCATGGAAGAGTCTCTATCCAATTCCTTGATGGATGAGTGAAGGGGATCTCTGGGGTTATGCACATCCCAGGCTTAGCATGAAACCTACTTTCTGTAAGTATGTTGAATGATGCAGGTGTGTAGGTTGTCTTTTTGAAAGAGGGATGCAAGATGACTAGAGGAGCTATGGTACTTGCTAAGGGTACTAGGAGAGGTACTATGTTTCAACTAGAGGCATGCATTTCACAATGCAATAGTTCTTCTGACTCAAGGAAGAGGGCAACAGTCACTTCATTCCCACCATCTAAATGAGCAGTGAAGAAATCTATTGTATCTAGTCCTGATGGTTGTAACCGTGCATTGGAAGTTAAGCTTCTTGCTAAAAAGACAATGTTATGGCATAAGAGATTTGGCCACATTGGTGAGGGGTCTACGAACCCTGAGAAATAAAAACCTCATTGAGGGGTTAGATGATTGTAATCTTGAGTTTGAATTTTACGAACATTGCATATATGGGAAACAAAATCATGTTTAGTTTTATTTGAGCTCTCATAAGTCTTCTGGTGTATTGGACCTTGTTCATTCTGATGTATTTAGTCATGTTAATGTTCCTTCATTATCAAAATCTATATATTTTGTATCTTTCATAGATGATTACAGTAGAAGGACATGGATTTATTTACTTAGAAGCAAATCCAAAGTCTATACTAAGTTTAAGGAGTTTAAGGCCTTTGCTGAAAATCAGACTGGTAAAAAGATTAAGTGTTTGAGAATTGACAACGGTGGTGAGTTCTGTTCTATAGAATTCAATAAATATTGCAAGGAACTTGGGATTGAAAGACATAAGACAACTCCATACACCCCACAACAAAATGGAGTTGCAGAGAGGAGGAATAGGACACTAATGGAGAAGGCTAGGAGTATGCTTAGTGGAGCTGGCCTAGAACAAAAGTTTTGGGCTGAAGCTGTTGCCACTGCTTGCTATCTTGTAAATAGATCTCCTCATCAGCTCTTCTTGGAAAGACACCTATGGAGGTGTGGTCTGGTAGAAAGCCTTCAATAAGGCATCTTTGTGTTTTTTGTTGTGAGGTATATGCACATGTGCCTAGGGAGAAGCGATCAAAGTTGGAGAATAAGGCTGTTAAGTGTATCTTCATTGGCTATGGTGTTGGTGTGAAAGGATACAAGATTTGGGATCTTGTGGCTGAAAAAGTATTGTATAGCATAAGTATCATCTTCAGAGAGCTTACACCTTCTTCCACTGTTTTACAGCTAGAAGAAAAAGAGAAGAAAGAGGATGCTATTCAGTTTCTTGCTACCCCTGAGAAGACTGAACAGAAAGACAATGTTGGACCTAATGATGAGGAGAGCTCTTGCAGCTCTGAAAGCTTAGATAAAGAAGCTAAACCTCAACCTTAGCTCTTGAGGAGGTATACATGGATAAGAAAGCAACCTAAAAGGTTTGGTTTTACATTGCTTGATTCTAGTTGTGCTTTTGCTTTGCTTACTAACAATGATGAACCTAGAACTATATCAGAGGCTATGGACATGAAAGATGTAGGTTCTTGGAAGGAGGCCATGGAGGATGAAATGGCTTCTTTGGAAAAGAATCAAACTTGGGACTTGGTCCCTTTGCCTCTTGGATGGAAACCTGTTGTTAGCAAATGGGTGTTCAGGAAGAAATTGGTGCAGATGGCAGTGTTGAGAAGTATAAGGCCAGATTGGTTGCAAAGGGGTATTCACAAGTGGAGGGTATATATTATGGTGAGATATTTTCTCCTGTTGCAAAGCTGACATCCATTTGATTCCTATTGTCTCTTGTAGCAGCTTATGACTTAGAGGTAGAATAGATGGATGTGAAGACAACTTTCCTTCATGGTGAATTGGAGGAAGAAATCTACATGTCACAGCCAAAGCATTACATTGTGAAAGGTAAAGAAAATTTGGTTTGTAAATTAAAGAAGTCTTTGTATGGTTTGAAGTAGTCTCCTAGGAGGTGGTACTTGAAGTTTAATGCCTTTGTGTTGTCTATTGGATTTGTGAGATCGAAATCAGATCACTGTGTGTATTTTAAGTTTGATGGTGATCGTATTCTCATTTTTGCACTGTATGTTGATGATATGTTGCTCATTGGGAAGGGTAAGAATATGATTTTTGATTTCAAATCTCAGTTGTCAGCACAATTTGAAATGAAAGATTTAGGGGCAGCCATGTACATTCTAGGAATGGAAATCAGAAGAGACAGAACCAATAGAAAACTTTGGTTAAGCCAGAGTAAGTATGTGAAGACCGTATTGGATAAGTTCAGCATGGTAGATTGTAGACCATTGTGTGTTCTTGTTTCTTTGGGGACAAAGTTTTCTATTGAGGATTGTCCAAAATCTCCTAGTGAGGTGGAGGACATGAGCAGAGTACCTTATGCTAGTGATGTTGGCAGTTTGATGTACGATATGGTCTGCACAAGACTAGACATTGCCCAAGCAGTGGGAGTCCTTAGTTGATTTATGGCTAATCTTGGATGGGTTCATTTGGATGCAATTAAGCGAGTGTTCAGATATTTGAGGGGTACTTTCGAGTATTCCATATGCTATCATGGTAATGTTATAGGACCTCCACATTCTATTAATATTTGTGGATTTGTGGATTCAGATTGGGTAGGTGACATTGACAGCAAGAGATCCATTAGTGCTTATGTGTTTACACTGTTTGGTGGTGCTATTAGTTGGATGAGTAAGAGACAACTTGTGGTTTCTTTGTCTATGATAGAAGTTGAGTACATGGCAGCAACTCATGCTTGTAAGGAAGCCATTTGGCTTAAGAGATTGTGTTTAGATATTAGTGTTGATGCAGGTCAGATCATGATCAGTTGTGACAATCAGTGTGATTTGCCTTGCGAAGAATCTAACTTTCCATGCCAAAACAAAGCATATTGATGTTTAGTTTCACTTCATGTGAGACATGGTAAAGGATGGGAAGGTAAATTTGGAGAAGGTAGATACTTTGAAGAATGTTGTAGATGCATTGACAAAGCCAGTGAGCATAGAGAAGTTTAGATGGTGTTTAGAGTCTATGGGCCTCTTGGCCTATAGTAGTTAAATCCTATTATTCTATTGGCTATTACAAGGTGTTCGACAAGTGGGAGAATGTTGGGAATTAACGTGTCTCAACCTTGGTAATTCATTGCATTATTTATTTTGTATTTATTAATTTATTGCTTATGTTGTAAATAAATTATAAATTCCATATTGTCATGTTGTGGGATGTGGCACGGTGATGTGTCATCCTACATGGAAGATGACAACTTGTAATTTTGTCCTCACATGAGGAGATAGGTGTCCCACTTAGTGGTAGGAGAATTTTACCATGTGTCAGCATCTTGGATGTTGTGTAATGGAATCTTGACCAAAACGGTTATGATGGGTTCTTATGATGAAGTTATGACATGTAAGAGTCAAAAATAGAAGCTTGCAAGAAAGGTGAAGACATGTGTCATGAAGCATCTTTGAAAAAGACATATTTGGGCATCCCAAGGTGGACTATGACATGTTGTAAGAGAATATGCTATTTATGTTGCAAGTATGGGCCTAACTGGTGTTGTCATTGATGTCAACATACTCCTGTTGCATTGATGATAAGGCTTGGATGAGCTTTGTGCTGAGGATATTGAGAAGACGAGTCCTAATCAGGAATAGAGAGAATTAATGGAGATAGTGAGGTAAAGATCCCAGCTAAGATGAAGATCAGAGGATGTGGTTCAAAGGGTTCATAGATATGTGTCTTGACATGATCCAGTAAAGATTTCAGAAGTCCGCATCAAGATCTGAAGAAGTTATGGCCACTCAAGTGAAACCGGTTCTGACAGGTGATCAGAGGTGACAAAGTGACACAAATAGGTCTGGTGAGATCCAAAAATGTATTATCCTATTCTACAGATTTGAGGGACTGTTGAGGAAGTCTTTGTGAAGTGTCAACTCAATCGGTTCATGGTTTGAAGGTCTGCAAGCATATATTCCTTTGTGACAGTGATGACAGACTATGTTCTTGAGGTTTTAGATGAAGGACAAAAGGATTTTAGTAAGCAGATGAAGTGTGGATGTTCTCAGTGATTCACGTAATCTTGTGAAGGTATTTAGATCATGTCCAATTTGTGTTGGTGGTCCACATTGGAGTTAGATCTCGCAATTGAAGAATAACTTTCAGATGATGGTGTTCTTCCTGAGATTGGCCGACCGGATAATCTTGTAGATGTTTGTTGACTCAGATGATTATTCCTAACTCGATGCCTTGTATAAATAAGGGATTGTAAAGTCAGTTCAAAGAGTGGCATGTGGAGATGTGAGTGTGGTAGCGAGGAAGAAAGAAAAAGGTAGAGTAGAAGTTTATGGGTTTAAACAAAACTGATTCAAGCATAGAGAAGATGCTATTCTCCAGTTCAAGTATGTGATACTTATTATCTTGTAGATAGTGTGTCTCTTGTAGGCAGTGAGCCTCTTTTGAGCAGTCTACTTGGGTAGTGAGCCCTAATTGGCATGTGCCATTTCGTTCTTTCTACTCTTCTAATAGCGAATACAATCTTGGGTTAATCACCCTGTGGTTTTTCCCTTAACTGAGTTTTCGACGTCAAAATCTTGGTGTCTTATGTGTTGATGTGTTTCTACTCTTGATTCAATGCTTTGTGTTTCTATGATTGATTTATTTATATGCTGCTAAATCACAAAGTGGATTTAAGTGTTTAATTAGAAGAAAGTTTTGGACAACTGATTCACCCTCCCCTCTCAGTTGTCTATCCTGATTCTAACAATTGGTATTAGAGCCAAGTTCCTCTAAAAGAGCTTAACCACTTGAGGAGATCCAGGATGTTGTCCTACAAGAAGGATAGTTCAAAGTTTGATGGAACCAATTTTAATCTTTGGAAAAGTCACATGAAGTGTCACTTGCAATGTATGGGAATGCAGTACTAGACCATGGCTTCAATGAAGTATACTCCTCCACAGGTGGCCCGAAAGCCCCAAATGAAATCACAGATGCTGAAAACAATCTGTGGACTATTGAAGCTCTTCTAAGCGCATTATCTGATTTAGAGCTTTCAAATGTTGTTGACCTACCCACTACTTTTGAGGTTTGGGAAAAACTAGAACTTTTGCATGAAGGAGACAAGTATGTTAAATGTGCAAGGCTACAGAATTTGAAAGGGAAATTTGAGAATTTGAAGATGAGAGAAGATGAAAATATTACTACATTTATGACAAGAGTAAATGAGCTTGTTTGTGGAATTAGATGTTCTGGTGGAGTCTTGGATGAAGATGAAATTGTTGGCAAAATTCTCAGATCCCTTCCTCCTTATAAAATCAAGGTTGCTTCCATTGAAGAATTCAGAGCCCATACAACTATCACAAGAGATCAATTGGCTGGTAAATTGGCTACATTTGAAATGACCAAGTTTGGAGATGCCCCTCCAAGATTGAATCTGCATTTAGAGCTAGTGCTTATGTAAAAGGTAAACAAAGGTTTGATCCGGGAGAGAACTCTTCAAGGAAACTATCATGCTATGAAAAAGCAAGAAAAGACATGGAAGAAGAAGAAGTAGAAACTACTCAACTTGAAGCCCTTATTGCAAAAAGACTTCCAAGAGGATCCGGTAAGTATGAAGGAAAATTGCCTTCTAAGTCTTTTAACTGCAATAAGATTGGTGATTTTGCCTCAAAGTGTCTAGAAAGATTTTCAAGGCCAAATCCTAACAGATCAAGGTTCCAAAAGAATTGTTATTATGTTCATGAAGAGGATGATAATGAAGGAGTAACAAATGATGAATCAGAGATAGGAAACAAATCTAGAAGTGATTGGGTGTTTATTGTCATCAAGGAAGAAGATCCAATGCCCTCTGAATCTGTCAATCATAAAGTTGTAGAAAGAGCTCTGGCTACCCAAGTTGAAGAAAAGGATGATTGGGTCATTGACAGTGGATGCTCTCACCATATGACATGTGACAAAAATAAGTTCTTAGATTTGGAAAGGTATGAAGGAGGAGTGGTAAAGTTTGGTGATAATTCTGCTGGTAGAATCAGAGGTAGGGGAACTATTTCTTTTGATGGAAAGAACAAAACTAGTAATGTATTGTATGTTGAAGGATTTAAGCACAATCTTCTTAGTGTTGGATAGTTGGTGGACAAAGGCTATGATCTCCAATTTAAGAATGGACAATGCAAGATCTTTGAAAGTTCTGAAACATAGATTACATCCAGTACTCAGACAAAAGGTAATATCTTTCATCTAGTTGGTACTAGTAAAAGTTGTCTATTTGTGCAAATTGATCAGAGTTGGCTATGGCATAGGAGGATGCGTGATGTGAATTTTGATAATATCATCAAGACAAGCAACACTCGGGTTGTAAGAGATCTTCCAAAACTTGTGAAACCTACAAATAGTTTGTGCAAAGAATGTCAGTTTGGAAAACAAAGCAAAGTCTCATTTAAAAGCAAAGAACAATCTTCTACTGGAATATTGGACTTAGTTCATACTGATCTATGTGGTTCGGCAAGAATCAGGAGTGTGCAAGGTGATAGATACTTCATGTTACTAATTGATGACTACTCCTGGATGATGTGGGTAACTTTTCTGAAAGAGAAATCAGAAGCCTTTGAGAAATTCAAAATATTCAAGGCTATGGTAGAGAATGAAACTGGATTGAAATTAAAGTGTCTAAGGTCTGATAGAGGTGGAGAATTCACATCCGGTGAGTTCATCAAATTTGTGAGAAATATGGAATAAAGAGATAGTTGTATGCTCCCAGGACACCACAGCAGAATGGAGTAGTGGAGAGAAAGAACTGGACCATCCAGGAAGCATCTAGGACCATGATGATGGAAGAAAATGTTCCTCAAATCTATTGGAGAGAAGTTGTTAGCACTGTAGTCTATACTCTTAATCGAGTACAAATCAGAAGCAATACCAGTAAGACTCCTTATGAACTCTAGTTTGGCATTACTCCTACTATAAGGTATTTCAGAGTCTTTGGTAGCAAATGTTACATCAAAAGAGATGAAGATTTAGGCAAATTTAATGCTAGAAGTGATGAGGGAATATTCTTGGGTTATTCTACTCAAAGTAAAGCCTACTGGTGTTATAACAAGAGATTGAGAAAGATTATAGAAAGTACCAATGTGAAAGTTGATGAAGGTATCAAAAAACCTTCAAGGTTCTATGAATATGATGAAGACGATTAGAATGATGCTATGATCCAAGGAGTTCAAGCCCCCTTTGAAATTTAGACTGCTCCGGTAAATTAGGAAGAAGAGATAAGTTTGAATGAACATGTTCAAGAATCAGAAGTGCAAGAAACTCCCAAAGTTCCCAGATATGTAAGACTGAACCACTCTAAAGATTAGATCATAGGTGATAAAAGCAAGGGTGTACAAACAAGAAGGAAAATTGCTCAAGATTCAGATGAGTATTGTCTAATTTCAAAGATTGAACCTAAGACAGTAAATGAAGCTTGCAATGATGAAAATTGGACTAAAGAAATGGAGGAAGAGCTGATGCAAATTAAGAAAAATCACACTTGGGATCTTGTTCCCAGACCTAGAAACAAGAATGTGATTGGAACCAAATGGGTCTTCCAGAACAAACTGAATGAAGTTGGTGAAGTAATCAGAAATAAAGCCAAATTGGTCTGCAAGGGTTACTCTCAAATAGGAGTTGATTTTGAAGAAACTTTTGCTCCAGTGGCAAGAATTGAAGTAATCAGATTATTTCTTACTTTTGCTACCTTTAAGGACTTCAAAGTATATCAGATGGATGTCAAGTCTACCTTCCTGAATGGTGACTTCGAAGAAGAAGTATACATTGAGCAATCAGATAGATTTCAATTATCTGATCATGGTGATATGGTCTGTAAGTTGAAGAAAGCTCTGTATGGACTAAAGCAAGCCCCAAGAGCCTAGTATGAAAGATTGGATAAGCATCTTTTTAAGATTGGTTTCAACAAAGGTACTACTGACAGTAATTTGTATTTCAAAATTGATCATGAAAACATCTTGATTGTTGAAGTGTTTGTTGATAATATAATTTTTGGAGGAAGAGATAGTATGTGTAAAACTTTTTCAAATCAAATGAAAAGTGAATTTGAGATGTCAATGCTTGGGGAAATGAATTTCTTCTTGGGTCTACAAATCACTCAAACAAAGAAAGGAATCTTCATTTCTCAAACCAAATATGTGAAAGAATTGTTGAAGAAATTTGGGATGGAAGACTCAAAACCAATGAATATCCCATGGTAACCAGATGTAAATTGGGCAAAGATGATGACTCTCCTAAGGTTGATCAGAAAAAGTATAGGTCAATGATTGGAGAATTGTTGTATCTCACTCAAACTAGACCTGACATTATGAATGATGTGGGTCTTGTTGCTAGATTTCAAGCTGATCCTAAAGAATCTCATGTCATGGCAATCAAGAGGATTTTTAGATATCTAAAAGGAACAGTTGAGTATGGATTGTGGTATCCCAGAGATCATAATTTCTCTTTTCATGCATATACAAATGCGGATTGGGTAGGAGATGTGGATGACCAGAAGAGTACCAGTGGTGGAGCATTCTTTTTGGGGAAGAGATTGGTTTCTTGGATGAGTAAGAAACAAGAAGCAATATCTATGTCCACTACAGAAGCAGAATATATTGTAGCAGCAAGTAGTTGCACTCAAGTTTTGTGGATGAAGCAAATGCTAAGAGACATAAGAGTGGAGTATGAGGTGCCTATCACAATCTTTTGTGATAATTCAAGTGTAATAAATTTATCTAAGAATCCAATGTTGCATTCAAAGACTAAGCATATATCTATCAAGTTTCACTTTCTGAGTGAGTGAGTGAGTAAGAATGAAGTCAGATTGGAGTTTGTACCTTCCAAGGATTAGATTGTAGACATCTCTACTAAACCTCTACCTAAGGACTCTTTTGAGTATCTCAGGGAGAAGTTAGGGGTTATTGCCCCTCCGGTGATGAACTAAGGTGCACTGGAGTGCATCAATCTGGTAGATATCATAGTCATATCTTGTGGTCTAGATTGATAATAGGGAGCTGCCACTCAGGGGGAGCAGCTGGTATGATTTTGAAGTGTTGGAGTTGCAAGTATGAACCCTTTGCCATTGATGTCAAAGGGGCAGAGAAGACATGTCAAAAACAAGTGGTTGGTGATCAAAGGGGGAGCAGTAAAGGAAGAGAAGACATGTGAATGGTTGTTGCTGATAGGGGGAGTTGTGACAGTAAGAAGAAGTTTTTGTCTTGATGGTTAAAATAATTTTTCACATCATATGTTGCCATCAATGACAAAGGGGGAGATTGTTGCAAGTATGCACCTAACCGGTGTTGTCATTGATGTCAACATACTCCTGTTGCATTGATGATAAGGATTGGATGAGCTTTGTACTGAGGATATTGAGAAGATGAGTCCTAATCAGGAATAGAGAGAATCAGTGGAGACAATGAGGTAAAGATCCTAGCTAAGATGAAGATCAGAGGGTATGGTTCAAAGTGTTCATAGATATGTGTCTTGAGATGATCCAGTAAAGATTTCAGAAGTCCGCATCAAGATCTAAAGAAGTTATGGTGACTCAAGTAAAACTAGTTTCGGCAGGTGATCAGAGGTGACAGAGTGACACAGATAGGTCTGGTGAGATCTGGAAATGCATTATCCTATTCTGCAGATTTGAGGGAGTGTTGAGGAAGTCTTTGTGAAGTGTCAACTCAATTGGTTCCTGGTTTGAAGGTTCACAAGCATCTATTCCTTTGTGACAGTGATGACAGACTGTGTCCTTGAGGTTCCAAATGAAGGACATAAGGATTTCAGTAACCAGATGAAGTGTGGATGTTCTCGGTGATTCAGGCAATCTTGTGAAGGTATTTGGATCATGTCTAGTTTGTGTTGGTGGTCTGCATTGGAGTTGGAGCTTGCAATTCAAGAATAACTTTCGGATGATAGTGTTCTTCCTGAGACTGGCCGATTGGATGTATTACACATCTTGCAGATGATCTTGTAGATGTTTGCCAACTTAGATGATTATTCCTAAGTCGATGCCTTGTATAAATAAGGGATTGTAAAGTCAGCTTAAAGAGTGGCATGTGGAGATGTGAGTGTGGTAGCGAGGAAGAAAGAGAAAGGTAGAGCAGAAGTTTATGGGTTTAAACGGAACTGATTCAAGCATAGAGAAGATGCTATTCTCCAATTCAAGTATGTGATACTTATTATCTTGTAGATAGTGTGTCTCTTGTAGGCAGTGCACCTCTTGTGAGCCCTAATTAGAATGTGCCATTTTGTTCTTTCTATTCTTCTAATAGAAAATATAATCTTGGGTTAATCACCTCATGGTTTTTCCTTTAACCAGGTTTTCCACGTCAAAATCTTGGTGTCTTATGTGTTGATGTGCTTCTACTCTTGATTCAATGATTTGTGTTTCTATGATTGATTTATTTATATGCTCCTAAATCACAAAGTGGATTTAAGTGTTTAATTGGAGGAAAATTTTAGACAACTAATTCACCCCCCTCTTAGTTGTTTGTCCTGAATCTAACAATTTATAGCCTGTGTATGATAGATTCTCTTACAGCTATAAGTTGTAACTGCTATGATAGATTCTATGACAGTTGTAAGTGTCATAAGAGCATCTGTCATAGCCCTTTTTGGAAATAGGTGACCTCTTTGGGATGGGAACTGTGGACAAGTGTTAGGCACATTCTACAATATTGACCAAGTGTCCTTAGGTGTGGGTTTTGGACCATAAGGCCAAGTTGGACACCCATCTCAAGATAGGACCAATTCTGCCTTGTATATTCTATATAAATAGGTGCTTGGAGAAGGAAATGTATTACAGGTTTTATAGGTACTGTTATGCTATCGGATTGACTCCAGACATGAGTGTCAAAGACCATTAAAGCTTGCATTGCAAGTGTATTATAAACCTTTTTCATTTTTGATAATACATTGTGCACGTTTCTAAGTGTGGGGTTTTTCACTTGATAAGGGTTTTCCCCACCGTATATCTTTGTCTCTCTTCTTTTGTCTTCTTTCTAGTTCATGTGTATTGCTACAATATCTCTGTTAGATGTTCTATGTCGCTATTATTGTAAGGATTAATTTGAATTTGTATAGCTCTCCCCTCATTAGATTAGTGTACGAAATGATTTTCGTACACCTAGCTTCCTTTTAGTTTAGTCATTCAGTATATAATAGAATTCAAATACAGATTGGACAGTAACATGTAGGCTTACAATTGGGCTCACATGCCTGATTATAGAATATCAGAATATGCACAAGATATAGCGTTGAAGTCCCCTTTGCACAAAATCCAAACTATGAACTTATGCTAATGATCATAGCTGCTTTCCTAGGGATCTATTACATCCTTATATATCATCTCTAGTACAAAAGATTTCTTCGTGTCAGCCAAGGAAGGTCACAAACTCCAATGAAGAGTTGTAATGTGTGTACATGGATATGTCAGACCTAATCATGTAGAACACCTCCACAAATGAATGGAATGATGTACAGATCTTGGGGAAGGTCAGCCATGAACCAAAGATCATTGAATGATGTGTTGTTAAGCTTCACAAGTTGACAAATGCTTCGCAAGTCTTCTCCTTTAGCTGATTATTAAAGACTGTCAGGATGCTCTGTTCTGAGAAAACAACTGATCTTCTGATAGTGATATCTTTCTGGCACTTAATCTAAGTGCCCTAAATTCTGGATATGAAGTAGATGAATGAATCTAGATGCTAAGTCTAGCTTCGTAAGATGTGAAATGCAACTGCGGCAGAATGCAGACCAAAATACAGAAACCACTACTGATTGAACTGGTTGAACTGAACTAGAAAATGAAAGGAAACAAACTAAACTATAAACAAACTAAAATGCAAATATTTTTGGTTGATGCAAGATTACTCTTGAACTAGGGATGCTCTTGGATCAGAAAACAAAACTATGTTTAGTTTTATTCTAGTTCTCACAAATCTTCTGAGGTGTTGGACTTGATGCATTTTGGTGTGTTTGGTTCTGTTAATGTCCCTTTGATTTCAAAATCTATTTACTTTGTTTCATTCATTGATGATTATAGTACAAGGACATGGGTGTATTTCCTTAGAAGTAAATCTAAAGTCTTTAGTAGATTCAAAGAGTTTAAATCTCATGTAGAGAATTAGAAGGATAGAAAGATTAAGTGTTTGAGGACTGACAACAATGGTGAGTTTTGTTTAGCGGATTTCAAAAAGTTTTGTAAAGAACAAGGAATTGAGAGGTACAAGACAACTCTCTATACCCCTCAATAGAATGAAGTTCCAGAGAGGATTAATAGAACATTGATGGAGAGGGCATGGAGTATGCTAAATGGAGCTGGCATTGAAATAAAGTTTTGGGCTAAAGTTGTTGCTACCACTTGTTACCTGGTTAACAGGTCTCCTACATCATCGCTCATTGATAAGACACTTATGGAGTTGGAGTTTGGTAAAAAGCCTTCATTAAGAAACATTCAAGTATTTGGATGTGAGGCATATGGACATGTGCCTAAGGAGAAGAGGTCTAAGTTGGAGAACAAGGTTGTGAAGTGTATCTTCATCGGTTATGGCATTAGTGTGAAAGGGTACAAGCTTTGGGATCCAGTGGAGAGAGTTCTATATAGCAGAAGTGTAATCTTTAGAGAGATTAATCCTTCTTCTATTGTCTTGCAGCTAGAGAAAGAAGATAAGAAAGAGGATGTGGTTCATCTTCCTTCCACCCCTGAGAAAGTTGAGCTAAAACATGTATTGGACCTAATAATGAGGAGAGCTCTAGTAGTTCTAAAAGTTTAGAAAAAGATGAAGAACCTCAACCTCAATCTTTGAGGAGTTCTATGCAGATAAGGTGGAAACCTAATAGGTTTGGTTATTTATTGCATGATTCCAATTGTATTTTTGATTTGATTTCTAACACTGATGAGTCTATAACTATGAAAGAGGCTATGGGTATGAAAGATGCAGTTCTTGGAAGGAGGCCATGGAAGAGGAGATGACTTCTTTGGAAAAAATAATACTTGGGACTTGGTGTATTTGCCTGAAGGATGAAAACTTGTTGGATACAAATGGGTGTTCAAAAAGAAATTTAGTGTAGATGGTAGTGTTGAAAAATATAAGGCTAGATTGGTTGCGAAGGGGTATTCTCAGGTGGAGGGAATTGACTATGGTGAGATTTTCTCTCTTGTTACAAAGATGACATCTATTTGGTTCCTATTATCTCTTGTAGTAGCATATGATCTAGAAGTGGAACATATGGATGTGAAGACAACATTCCTTCATGGTGAATTAGAGGAGGAAATCTATATGTCACAGCCAGAGAACTACGTGGTGAAAGGTAAAGAAAATCTGGTTTGTAAGTTGAAAAGTCTTTGTATGGTTTGAAATAGTCTCCTAGGATGTGAAACCAGAAGTTTGATTCCTTTGTGTTGATTATTAGATTTCTAAGATTGAAATCAGACCATTGTGTTTATTACAAATTTGACAATAATTGCATTCTCATTATTGTATTGTATGTCGATGATATTTTACTCATTGGCAATGGTAAAATTTTGATTTCTGATTTGAAGTCTCAGTTGTCAGCATAGTTTGAGATGAAAAATCTAGGGGTAGCTCAATCATTCTGGGGATGGAGATTAGAAGACACAGAGCAAATAGAAAACTTTGGTTAGGCTAGAGTAAGTATGTTAACACTATGTTGGAGAGATTCAACATGGTAGATTGCAAACCTTTGATTGTTCCTGTTACGATGGGGAAAAAGTTATCTGTTACAAATTGTCCAAAGTCTCCTTCTAAGATAGAGGATATTAGAAGAGTTCCTTATGCTAGTGCAGTTGGCAGTTTGATGTATGTGATGGTCTATACTAGACCAGACATTACCCAAGTAGTGGGAGTTCTTAGTCAATTTATGGCTAATCCTAGACGGACCGTACATTGGGATGCAGTGAATAGAGTGTTTAGATATTTATGGGGTACTTCTAAGTATTCCTTATGCTATCATGGTTATCCTACTCAATCTCAACATTCTATAAGATTCATGCATATGTTGATTCTGATTGGGTAGGTGACATTGACAGTAGGAGATGAACCAGTGCTTATATGTTCACAATGTTTGGTGGTGCTATTAGTTGGATGAGTAAGAGACAACTTGTGGTTTCTTTGTCTACTATTGAAGCTGAGTACAAGGTAGCAAATTATGCTTGTAAAGAAGCCATTTGGCTTAAGAGATTGTGTTCTAATGTTGGGTTTGATGTAGGGAAGATTATTATTTGTTGTGACAGTCAAAGTGCCATATGTTGGGTGAAGAATCCTACTTTCCACATGAGGACTAAGTATATTGATGTCTAGGACCATTTTGTTCATGACATGGTAGAGGATGGGAAGATAAACTTGGAAAAAGTTGACACTTTGATGAATGTTGCAGATTCCTTGACAAAAGTTGTGAGCATAGAGAAGTTCAGATGGTGTTCAGAGTCTATGGGCCTCTAGGCCCCTAGCAAATAAATCATGGTGTTGATACTCCCTTTGCTCTTGCAAGGTATTTGACAAGTGGAAGAATGCTAGAAAAGTGTCTCAACCTTGCAACTATGAAAGGTTACTATTCTTCCCAGTTTTGGTCTTTTTGAATAACCTTTATCTTGGAGAATGGTCTAGAACTTTCAAAGTTTCCAAAAGGGTTAAAAATGGTGAAACTTACTATTTTTAGTAACTCTACATTCAACCTCAGATTGACCTAGAATTTTTTCCCAAAAGGCACGGAACTACTAAGTAAACATCTTGGGTGAGTTTCAACTCAAGATCATATCTGGATTGTGAGATATTAAAGTTACTATTCTTTGAAACTGCTGAAAAAAGTTTCAAACTCTATTTTGAGGCACTTAGAGGTCCCTAAATGCTCTGAAAGTTGTTTGAAATAACAAAGTGGGTTAGACTTTGAGAGATCTCTTCACTAGGTTTCTGACGCATCAAACGGTTCATCAATCGGACACCCAGATCAAAAGTTATGGCCTCTGGATGTGGGACCTCCTATTTTTGGGAAATGTAAAAACATGTTGGACACTCAAAAGAGCTATAAAGGGGAGAGTTACATGTGTTGGTGTTTTATTTGGCACATCACAAGGCACCTTTAATTGGAGATAATTTGGGTGTCACTTTTGGGTGGTTTTGGCTCATGGTTTTGTAATTACCATTGATAGTTTACTGTATTATATCTCCTATATATTAGGAGCTAGAGATGGAGGTTGTGTGTAAGAGTCTTCTAGATGTTGAGTTACCTCTTAGATCTCTGGTTTGTTATACTCTTGTGAAAGTTTGCTCTGCAAGTATATTGTAATCTTGATTCTTGATTAATATATTGGGTGGATTTGGAGTGTGGGGTTTTTTAACTGAAAGGGTTTTCCCCACATATATCTTTTGTTGTGAGTTTTTGCATTTGAATGTTGTTATTACCTATTTTGTTAATGTACAACTTAATCCATAACTATAAAAATTAAAATTTGCATAAATATTTCCTCAGTAGATCAGTGTAGGAAGTGTTTTACGCATACCTTGCTTCCTTTCAACAAGGGTACACCATACTTACCTTGTTTGTCATAACAATCATCACACTGATTATTTATTATGCTTCTAACATCATCATTATGTTCCTTGTCATGAAATCCATTTTTTTTTTTTTCTGAATTACCTTTTTGATCATTACTCTCATGATCCTGATTGACAATAGATTTATGATTTGAGATGACTTCATACTTGTCTTCATGACCTACTCTAACTAATTCACCACCTACAATATAATAATTTAGGCTATCCTTTAACATGCAGGTAGGTCTAGTTTTACCTTGTGAGTCTCCATTTGGAATGGCTAGTCTATCACAATGTGCTTGTCATAACTCTCCTTAGTGCTAGTAACTTCTTGAATCTTGTCTTGAGTAGGTGTATCCATGGGAGCTTAAGAAAGCATGTTTGAAAAGTTATGTTAGGAAAATGTGAAATTAACCTAGAGATTGTGAAAAGTGTGTTTGAGAAGATATGTTAAGAAAATGTGAAATTTACTTTAATTATATATTATTATATATTTTGAGATTTGTGTATGAGATTACTTTACTCTATTGTACCAAGATGGACTAATTTATCCATGTCTTATTCATGATGCACATATAAATCATCATTATGCCAAGGAAATGAGTAAAGACTCTAACACCAGAAGAGCATGAAGTTGAGAATGAGAGGAAAAGAGAAAGAATGAGGCGAATTCATGAAAGTAGAAAATTTTCAACCATACAAGAAGATGTGCCACCATTACCAATTGAAGAGGAACATGACACATCTAATCAAGATAAAAGAGAGGTGGAATTGGTAGCTAAAAGAGAGGTGGAATTGCAAAACCTCCATTCAACAAGGAAATTGAATCTTGAAGTTGCAAGCACTCCATCATTCATAGGTAAAGTTGAAGGAACACCATCATTCTCTTCTCGAATTGGAGGCACTCCATCTTTCACAGGTGAAGTTGAAGGTACATCTTCATTCTCTTCTCAAATTGGAGGCATGCCATCATTCACATGTTAAGTTGAAGGTACACCATACTCTCCATCTCAACTTTGAACCTTTTCATCTTTTGCATTTCCAATTGAAGGTATGCCATCTATCCCATCTCAAGCAAATATTGAAGAAATTCCTAATTTTGAGTGAACTTTACCAATGAAAACACCTCCTTGAATTTTGCATAGAAAGCCTAAGTTTCTAATTGATATTGATGAGAATGTTTTGAAGCCCATTCATGATAATATTCTCAAGTGTACTTGCCAAAGATATGCCAATACGATATAGAAATTATTCTTTGAGAACTTAAATGAAACTAGAAGATGTCAACTATTTGTTGAATTGATGAGAAATCTAAAATTTAGGCCCATTATGAAGATTCTTGGCCTAAGAACATTGGATGTCTCAAGTGAAAAATCAATTGTGAAGAATCTCATGAGTGCATATGAGAGTGTGGGTTCCACCTCACTCACCAAGGATAGTAATGCTACACAACGTGTCATTATATCAACAATAGTAAGCCAACAAACAAAGAAAGCTCTCCTCATTATGAAGACAAGTCAAGCAATTAAAATAAGTAGAAAAACTATAATGAGATCCATTGAAAGACGTGAAAGAGTTAAGGACCCAAACACCAATGAATTGTGGGCAACCTATGGGAGACTCCCATGGAAAGACAAAGTTGTTGTCGAAGCCTTAAGATCCCGGATCAAAGAATTTTGGAAAAATAACACAAGGGTATCTCCTAATGTAAGAGATACTGTAAGAAGGAGAATTGGTTGTCAAAATCATGAACCACATCCAAAGAATTTTTTAGATGTGACTCAAACACAAATTTTAAAGAAATTTCAAGACATGTATCCTCAAGTCAAAATTAGTCAGAGGTATTTTGAAATGATAAATCCTTTTTATGTCAAAATAAATCACACACGCACAACTTGTTGTTGTAGAGTACATATTGAGTTTTCTAATCATTATTATGTTTATAGATATATATGTGTAGATTTGCATACTTACAATGTTTTGTAGGAGTGTAACATAAAGTGTCCACCTAGATCTTCAAGAGATTTCATATTGATCATCTTATGCTAGAGAGTGGATGGTCAATTATTCCACAATAACTTATGCTTGGATGGCACGTGTGATCATTGTGGTGGGTTGCAACATTTGCCGATTTGTCAACATATGGACAAGACACATGCAATTGGAAATGAGCTAGTATGTTTTGGTAAATACAAGACAGTGGCATATAGTCAGAAAGATGGTAAAGAAGCAAAAAGGTGTGAATTGGTCATCCAAAATAATCCAGTGTATCAGTTTATCTCTATTTTCTAAGATAATATAGTTTACGGGTATGCAAGGCATACCCATAGAGCTCAATGGTTTGACTTGCAATTCAAGTTATGTAAAGACATGTTTCCACTTGGTACCATAGTTTCAGTTGTTGAATTTGTAGAGAACTACACACTACAGCCACAGAATGAGGTGCAATCATAGTATTACAACTCTACATAAGTTGCTATATTTGTGCAAATAGCATTCATTCATTCAGAAGATAATACAGAGGATGATAGGAAGATCTTGAGGGAATATCATTTTTATATCAGTGATGATCGCACACATTCTATGAAGTTTGTGCAAGGTTTCTTTCAACTGTTCTATTGTGATTTAGCTAGCAAGAGCATATCATTTTGTCGGCATATCATATGGCTAGATAATTGTGCATCACAATTCAAGAACTCACAGATGTTCTATTGGTTGAGTAGGATACATAAGATGAATGGTTTTCAACATATGTGAAATTTTTGTGAGGCCAGCCATTGAAAGGGGGAGCATGATGGTGTAGGAGCATGTATCAAAAGAGCATTGACAAGAGAAGAGTTGAAGTATAAAGATAATGCAAAGTTGATAGATGCAAGATCTATTGTCAAATGGTGTAATACTACAATGGATCCAAGTAATGAAGGTAAGTCTATAGTTTGTAGATATTTTTGGTTGGCTGATGACACTAACATTACAAAATATGAGGACTGTTTTACATTGACAAGATCAAGTAAGCTACACTCTTTTAGAAGCTCTAATGCAGGTTCACGGAGTATTCATACATGATGGATGGTATGCTTTTGTTTTTCATGTACAAATGAAGCTTGGTATGATTGTGAGTCAAAGGAGTGGGCTGATTATTGGTGTGCAAGAAGCCTATGCCAACATGTATCAACCACCGACAACACGACAACTCGTAGAGATTGAATCATCTGTTGATTTTGACCATGTTTCAGATCTAGTTCAACTAAGTATTATCAGCATCCAAATTTAATAAATTCAATATACCATCTTATTTTGTATTTTTTCTTGTATTGTTGACTATATTCATTGAACTAAATGCATGTATCAATGATGGGCATGTCTATAAAATTATTGCAGATAAAGATAATGAAGAAGGAATGGATTATTATTTGTGTCATTGTGTTGAGGCAAAAAAGAAATTAGATTCCCCTGTTATAGATGGATAAAACATCGAGTACCCTACAAGATCAGTGGTTGTTACTAGAACATGGCTTAGAAGGTACCTAATGAAGAAGTCTGATGTGTGGTTGTTTGAGGACTTTGACACACATAGGAAGATTCTTCATTATTTTAACCTTGTTGTGGCATCAAACATTCTTTTGATCAAATATGGGGGTAGACCATTGAATAGGACCTTGTGGAAGGTTTGTGAGTCTAGCCACGAGGCAATACTCGACACAATAAAGAGTAGAGTAGATCGGAATGGTTTATTAGATTGAATTAGTGGAATGATAGAAAAGGTATGCTATTTTTCTTTGCTATTCTCATTTCACCTTCTATATTTTAGCTACTCATTTTAGCTAAATAGTGCAATTGCATTTGCATGCAGGATTTTAGTATGATGGAGGTAGGCATAATCCTTATGAAGTTGCATTTTGGAAGGAAAGTAAGGTAGGTTTTCATGATTATTTCACGATGATATTTCCTTTACTTACTATTTCATAATGAGTTTTAATGATGTTACTATGAGTTTTAATTTGTTTTACTGATCTTACTATTTCATAATGAGTCTTAATGAGTTTTAATAACAAACTCTCATTTGTTTCTTCACATTTGGTGCTAACAATTGATAGCAGTGGTAAGGGTGGCCTCAATTGATGCCCTACAAGATATTAGATCAAGTGAGAACACCTTTATAGTACTGAATTTTCATCTGCTAGAAGGGTATTATGATTAAATTTTTACATTTGGCATCTCCTGAGGGGAAAAGGATGGTGTAAACGCATCCGGGTGGGTGGGTAAATGCTAGGGGAGATGTCTTTTAAGTGGCAAAGCCTCATGGTCGTTCTTGGCTATATCGAATGCAGACAATCTCTCAAGAGCCCTAAGACAAAAAAGTTGTAAAACTTTGGACTGGTTGTTGCATCAAGTGGTGACAGCTAGGAACATAATCTTTTCATGTATAGGTGGATGTTAGGTCCACCTATAAACACCTACCTCAATTTTTTTAAATCAATTTCGTTTGCCTATGGTGGCAAGGAACACATTGTTCCAAAATGTTTCAGTTTCATGCAGTGGAAAGGTGTTAGGAGTGAGATTTTGCATTCGATAGCTTGTGGGGCTAAACTGACTATGCTAATGTATCAGTGTGGGTGGGTAGATGCTAGGGAAAGTCTCATTTTATGCGCCAAGCATCCTAGTTGTTCGGGACAACAGGCTACCGGCAAAGTGCCTTAAGATCCATAAGAGTAAAAAACTACCAAACTATGATGGAGTAGTTCTCAGAATTTCTGGCAGTTGGGAACATTCTCTTTGGACCTATAGGTGCATGTGGCATCCATCCAAAAGAACCTCTCTCATTTTTGGTCAACTCCAATCCGTTTGATGAAATCAAATGCATTCTTACAAAATGCTTCAGTTTCATGCAGTGGAAAGGTGCCAGGAGTGAGATTTTGCATTCCACAACTCGTGGGGCTGAATTGACTACTTCAACACATTAGGTTGGGTAGGTAAATTCTAGTGGAGGTCTCATTTCATGCGCCAAGTGTCCTAGTTGTTGAAGGTAGCAAGCTATCAATAAAGTCACTTAAGATCTTAAGAGCAAAAAATACCAAACTATGATGGAGCAGTTCTCAAAATTCGTGGTAGCTGGGAACATTCTGTTTGGACCTACAAGTGTAGGTGGGGTCCATCAACAATAATCTTTCTTAGTTTTGGTCAATCCAAATCCATTTGACCATGCTGAAATCAAATGCATTCTTGCAAAATGCTTTAGTTTCATGCAGCACCTTGGCAGGTGCCATATTTTTTGTTCTCCTTATCGTGGGGCCAAACCAACTACGCCAATGTGTTACTGTGGATGGTTAAATTCTAGGGGAGGTGACTTTTCATGCACCAAGTGTCCCAATCGTTCAGGGTAGTAGGCTACCAGCAACGTCCCTTAAGATCCCTAAGAGCAAAAAATTGCAAACTATGACGGAGCAGTTCTTAGAATTTGTGGCAACTGGAAATATTTCATTTAGACCAACAAGTGCATGTGGGGTCCATCCAAAATAATCTCTCTCAGTTTTGGTCAACTCTAGTCCATTTGCCCATGCCGAAATCAAATGCATTTTTGCAAAATGCTTCAGTTTCATGCAGTGGAAAGGTGCTAGGAGTGAGATTTTGCATTCCACAACTCATGGGGTCAAACTGACAATGCCAACACATCGGGGCGGGTGGGTAAATACTAGGGGAGGTCTTGTTTTTTGTGCCAAGTGTCCCAGTCATTTGGGGCTGTAGGCTACCGGCAAAGTCATTAAAATCTTAAGAGAAAAAACTACCCAAATTTGATGGAGTGGTTCTAAGAATTCATAGTAGCTGGGAATCTTCCATTCAAACCTAAAGATGCATGTGTGGTCCATACATAATAAACTCTCTCAATTTTGGTCAACTCAAAACTATTTGACTGTATTGAAATGAAATGCATCCTTGCAAAATGTTTCAATTTCATACAACACAACCTTGCCATGTGCCATATTTTTTGTTCTACTTATTGTGGAGCTGAACTGATTGTGCCAATAAAACATGTGGGTGGGTAAATGCTATCGGAAGTATCATTTCATGTGCCAAGCATCTCAATCGTTCAAGGTAGTAGGCTATCGGCAAAGTCCATTAAGATCCCTAAGAGCAAAAAATTGTCAAAGTATAATGGAACACTTATCAGAATTTGTGGAAGCTAGGAACATTCTATTTAGACCTATAGGTGCATGTGGGGTCCATCCACAATAACCTCTCTCAGTTTTGGTCAACTCTAGCCTGTTTGATCGTGCTGAAATCAAATGCATTCTTGCAAAATGCTTCAGTTTCATGTAGTGGAAAGGTGCTAGGAGTGAGATTTTAGATTCCACACCTCGTGGGGCCAAACTAACTACACCAACTCATCGAGGTGGGTAGGTAAATGCTAGGGGAGGTCTTGTTTTGTGTGCCAAGCGTCTAGTCATTCCAGGCTATAAGCTACCAGTAAAGTTGAAAGGTGTTAGCATTGAAATTTTGCATTCCATAGCTTGTGGGGTTGAACTAACTATGCCAACGTGTTGGGGTGGGTTGGTAAATGCTAGGGGAGGTCTCGTTTTGTAGTGACTTTGTTGGTAGCTTACAGTCTGGAATGACTGGGATGCTTGGCACACAAAATGAGACCTCCCCTAGCATTTACCCACCCACCCTAACATTCAGTCCCATGACAAGTAGAATTAAAATCATGGCACTTGGCAAGGTTGTGTTTTATGAAACTGAAGCATTTTGTAAGAATGCATTTGATTTCAGTATGGTCAAACAGATTTGATTTGATCAAAACTGAGAGAGGTTATTGTGGATGGATCCCATGTGCACCTGTAGGTCTAAACAAAATGTTCCTAGCTGCCATGAATTTTAAAAACTGCTCCATCATAGTTTGGCAATTTTTTACTCTTAGGGGTTTTAAGGGACTTTGTTGGTAGGTTACTGCCCTGAATGACTAGGACACTTGGTGCATGAAATGAGACCTTCCTTAGCATTTACTTACCCACCCTAATGTGTTGGCATAGTTGGTTTGGCCCCATGAGCTATGGAATGCAAAATCTCACTCCTAGCACCTTTCCACTGCATGAAACTAAAGCATTTGCAAGAATGCATTGATTTCAGCACAGTCAAATGGACTAAAGTTGACCAAAACTAAGAGAGGTTATTGTGGATAGACCCCATGTACACTTGTAGGTCCAAATAAAACGTTCCTAGCTACCACAAATTCTGAGAACTACTCTGTCATAGTTTGGCAATTTTTTGCTCTTACGGATCTTAAGGGACTTTGCTAGTAGCCTACTGCCCTGAATGACTGGGACACTTGGCACATGAAAAGAGACCTCCCCTAGCATTTACCCACCCACCCCGATGTGTTGGCATAGTTGGTTCAGCCCCATGAGCTGTGGAATGCAAAATCTCACTCCTAGCACCTTTTGACTTTACTAATAGCTTGCAACCAAGAATGACTAAGACACTTGGCACATGAAAAGAGACCTCCCCTAGTATTTACCTACCCACCTAGATGTGTTGGTATAGTTAGTTAGACTCCACAACCTATGGAATGCAAAATTTCAGTCCTAGCACCTTTCGACTTTGTCGGTAGCTTGCTGCCCCAAATGACTGGGACGCTTGGCACATGAAACAAGACCTCCCCTGTCATTTACCCACCCACCCTGATGCATTTGTGTAGTCAGTTCAGCCCCACAACAAGTAGAACAAAAAATATGGCACCTGGCAAGGTTGTACTACATGAAACTGAAGCATTTTGCAAGAATGCATTTGATTTGGCACGGTCAAACAGATTTGAGTTGACCAAAACTAAGAGAGGCTATTGTGGATGGACCCCACATGCACCAGTAGGTCCAAACAAAACATTCCCAGCTGCCATGAATACTGAGAACTACTCCATCATAGTTTGGCAGTTTTTGCTCTTAAGATCTTAAATGACTTTGCCGATAGCCTACTGCCTCAAATGACTGGGACACTTGGTGTATGAAACAAGACCTCCCCTAGCATTTACCCACCCACCCTGATGTGTTGGCATAGTCAGTTCATCCACACGAGCTATGGAATGCAAGATTTCAGTCCTAGCACCTTTTCAGTGCATGAAACTAAAGCATTTTGTAAGAATGCATTTTATTTCAACATGGTCAAATGGACTAGAGTTGACCAAAACTAAGAGAGTTTATTGTTGATGGACCCCACATGCACCTGTAGGTCCAAACAAAATATTCCCTGCTTCCATGCATTCCAAGAACTACTTTGTCATAGTTTGGTAGTTTTTTGTCCTTAGGGATCTTAAGGGACTTTGCCGGTAGCTTATAGCCTAGAATGACTAGAATGCTTGGCACATGAAACAAGACCTCCCTTGGCATTTAATTGTCCACCCTGATGCATTGGCATAGTTAGTTTGGCTCCATGAGCTATCGAATACAAAATTTCAATCCTAGCACCTTTCAACTTTGCTGGTAGCCTGATGCCCCAAATGACTGGGACGCTTGGCACATGAAACAAGACCTCCTCTAGCATTTAGCTGCCCACCCCAATGCATTAGTGTAGTCGGTTTAGCCCCACAATGAGAAAAACAAAAAATATGGCACCTGACAAGGTTGTGCTGCATGAAACTGAAGCATTTTGCAAGAATGCATTTGATTTCAGCACAGTCAAACAGATTTGAGTTGACCAAACTGAGAGAGGTTATTATGGATGACCCCACATGCACCTATAGGTCTAGATAGAACATTCCCAGCTGCCACAAATTCTAAGAACTGCTCCATCATAGTTTGATAGTTTTCGCTCTTAAGTTCTTAAGTGACTTTTCTAGTAGCCTATCGCCTCGAACGAATGGGAGACTTGGTGCACAAACCAAGACCTCCCCTAGCATTTGCACACCCACCTCAACATGTTGGCATAGTCAATTCAGCCCCATGAGTTGTGGAATGCAAGATCTCACTCCTAACACCTTTCCACTACATGAAACTAAAGCATTTTACAAGAATGCATTTTATTTCAGCATGGTATGGATTAGAGTTGACGAAAATTGAAAACATTTATTGTGGATGGACCCCACATGCACTTGTAGGTCCCAATGGAATGTTCCTAGCTTCCATGAATTCTAAGAACTGCTCCGTCATAGTTTGGCAGTTTTTTATTCGTAGGGATCTTAAGGGACATTGTCGGTAGCCTGCTACCCTGAATGACTGAGATGCCTGGCACATGAAATGAGACCTCCCCTCACATCTACCCACCCACCTTGGCATGTTGGCATAGTAGTTTTAACTCCACAAGCTATGGTATGCAAAATGTCACTCCTAGCACCTTTCCATTGTATGAAACTGAGGCATCTGAGAGATTGTCTACAATATGTCACTCCTAACTTCACACCTCTAACAATTGTGTACTAAGTCATGTTTTGTTAGTGTGATGATGTGGCATTACATGATTGGTTGCTTTTTAAATCTAAAGAGCACATTTCATTCAATTGTAAGTACCTATAGTCAATACTAACAACCTTAAAGTCACAACTAGTATTGTTAAACTTTTAAAAATATTAAACCTTAAATCCACAAATATTATCGCAACTATTGGAACATGCTTAGCCACATGAATTTGATAAAAACATATTTATAAGGCAGATATGTAAGACAACATAGATTCTCACTTATAAAAAAAAATCTAATAATTGTTCAATCTCAGTGATAATAAAGGATATAGGAATTTTGTCATATGTTGTAATTGCAGCTGCCCTTGTAGACATGTATACAAAGTGTGGAAGCATAGACAATGCACATGGACTATTTGATAGAACACCACAAAGAGAGGTTCTCTCATGGAATGCAATGATTGTAAGATATGTAGAAAATGGATTTGTTGAAAAGATTTTAGAAACTTTCAAGCAAATCCAATTGGCAAGTGTAAAGATAAATTCCACAACCTTCACCAACATCCTCCCTATTTCTACCAAATTAGGATCTTTGGAATAGGGTATGAACAACCATCAAAGCATAAAGGATATTATGTAGGTTTTTGTGAAGTTGACTGTGATGATTTTTATGAGGTTTTATTTTGAATGGTGGACAATGGTTTGGTGTCTCGAGAAGTATTATACATTTGGACTTTACCTTATGAGCACTATGGTGAAGCTCAATGGTATTGTGCTAGTCATAGTGACAAAGCCTAGAGGCATGTGTAGTGTAATATACCTATACTCAACTTCTCTCTCTCATGTGGAGTATAAAGTTGGAATAGAAATATAAAATGCCAATCTTGGCTTAAAAACCTCATGGTGGGATCAACTTGTCCCTACACCCTTTATCAATGTGCTTGAAATGAATTTGTAGATGATGGTAAAGAAAAAAGTAGAGTGCCTTCTAAAATGACTATTTTTCTCTTGAATATTGTTGTGGTTGTTAGTTTCATGTTTATAGTCTCATTGATAAGATGTATTGTTATTAGCCCTTAAGAACAAAGTGAAAATGCTTTACTTTCATTGAATATGTGGATAGCAACTATGTATGTGCATATGAGAAAAATGTTACCTTAAAATAATTAGAAATATTTGCAAGGGCTATAGGATAGACCTATGGGACCATGGATATGGCTTTATTGTAACTCTAAAATGATTTTTAAGGAAACTCTTATTTATGGAATTGTTATTGTGTGTATTTTTGCAATAATTAAGGTCAATGTATATATTTTGCAATAATTGCAAGATATACACAAAATGGACTTGTTGATAAGGATTTAGAAACTTTCAAGCAAATGCGATTGGTAGGTGTAAATCTAAATTCCACAACATTAACCAACAGCCTCCCTACCTATGCCAAAATGGGATCTTTGGAACACGGTATGGATATCCATCAAAGCATAAAGGAAATGGGAATTTTGTCAAATCTAATGTAGTTCCAACTACCCTAGTAGACATGTAAGCAAAGTGTGGAAGCATAGATAAGGCACATGAACTATTTGACAAAACACCTCAAAGAGATGCCATCTCATGTCCAATGCAATAATTTCAAGATATGCACAAAATGGATTTGTTCATTTAAGGCTTTAGAAACTTTCAAGCAAATGCAATTGAGAGGTGTAAAGCGAAATTCCACAACCTTAACCATCATCCTCCCTTCATATGCCAAAATGGGATATTTGGAACATGGTATGGGTATCCATCAAAGCACAAAGGATATGGGAATTTTGTCAGATCTTGTAGTTGCAATTGTCCTAGTAGACATGTATGCAAAGTGTGGAAGCATAGACAAGGTACGTGAACTGTTTGACATGATGCCTCAATGAAATGTGAAAGGAAGATAGGTGTGCGGAAATCGCTTCCTACACTAATCTAAAGAGGAGAGAAGAATGCAAATTTGTTTTATCCTTTACAAGTACAAAATGTTAACAATAACAATGGAGATATTGTAGCAATACACATACACATAGAAATGAGACAGAAGAGAGAGACACAAGATATACGTGGGGAAAACCCTTATCGGGTGAAAAATCCCACACTCCAAAACCTGCACGATGTATTATCAAAACTGAAATGGTTTACAATACACTTGGAATGCAAGCTCTCAGGAGTCTTCGAAACTTATATTTGGAGACAACCAGAAACTTAACAGTACATGTCAATCACATAATACATCTCCTCTCCAAAGCACCTGCTTATATAGAAAATACAAGGCAAAAATGGCTTTATCTTGAGATGGGCGTCCAACATGGCCTCATGGCCCAAAACCCATGCCTATGGACAATTGTCCAACACTGTAGGATGTTCCTGACACTTGTCAAGTCACCCCATACCTAAGAGGTCACCTATTCCAAAGTTGGGCAATGATAGAAGCTCTTACAACTCTTACAACCATCATAGAATCTGTCATAGCTATCATAACTTACAACTATACGAGAATATGTCATAAACAGGCTATAAATAGTATATTCTCTTACAACATGTCATAACCCTCCTTGGGGAACCCAAAGATGCCTTTTTCAAATATGCTTCTTGACACATGTCTTCACTTGTCATAGAATCTTCCATTTACAACTCTTACGCGTCATAAAACTATCATAGGAATCTGTCATGACCGTTTCAGTCAATATTCTCTTACACACTATCCAAGATGCTGACACATGGTAAGATTTTCCTACCACTAAGTGGGGCACCTATCTCATCATGTGAGGACAAATTTACATGTGGTCATCTTCCATGTAGGATGACACATCACTGTGCCAACTCCCACAAGATGACAACATAGGATTTGCATCCTAATTACACGATAAGCAATAAATAAATAAATACAATGAAATAATACAAGGAATTTATCAAGGTTGACACACCTTAATTCCCAACATTCTCCCACTTGTCAAACACCTTGTAAGAGCAAATGGAATTAACAGGATTTAACTGCTATAGGCCGAGAGGCCCATAGACTCCGAACACCATTTGAATTTCTGTGTACCCACTAGTTTAGTCAATGCATCTGTAACATTTTTCAAAGTATCTACCTTCTCCAAATTTACCTTCCCATCCTCTACCATGTATCACATGAAGTGAAACTATACATCAATATGCTTTGTTCTGGCATGGAAAGTTGGATTCTTTTCTAGGCAAATCATACTCTGACTGTCACAACAAATCATAATCTGTCCTACATCAACACCAATATCTGAACACAATCTCTTAAGCCAAATGGCTTCCTTGCAATCATGAGTTTCTGCCATATTCTCAGCTTTTGTCATGGACAAAGAGACCATAGGTTGCCACTTACTCATCCAACTAATTGCACCACTGAACATAGTGAACACATAAGCACTAGTGGATCTCCTGCTGTCAATGTCACTTGCCCAATCAGAATCCACAAATCCATGAATATAAACTGAATGTGGAGGTCCTGTAGTATTACCATGATAGCATATGGAATACTCAGAAGTACCCCTTGTTAGCACAGTAAAATTTTCAAAATATTACTATTTCCTTACTCCATCATATTTGAATAAACCCTGAGGAATATCCCAAAAGGACCATAATATAAAATTTTTGTATCTCATAAAATGTCTAGGGATGAGCAGTGTCAAATTTCATCAAAATCAATCCATCGGCAAGAGGTCGTGTGGCTTACACCGATACACAAGGAATTGTTTGAAAACAACCATCGGCGTGAAAATAGAGATCGGAAGAAGAATTATGGAGCTCACCGATGGAGTAAGCAACACCGATGACTTTACATCGGCAAGAAAGGCAAGTGGTCATGCCGATCGGTATGACAAATATCTATCGGATGATCTTTTAGAAGCTGCCCCGACGGTATATATCATACCGATGAAGCACTTTCGGCAAAAGTTTCACCGAACAGCATGCAAGGGTAACAAAGCAATAGTCATCGGTGAGAAATGAACCATCGGAATAGAAAACAAGTAAGCCTCCGATGATCAAGAGTCTTGGTGATAAGAAAGCCATCGGCAAGACTCACAGCGATGCACCTCTATCGGGATAACTTGACATATCGGAACAAAAGAAACAAGTCTTGCCGATTCATAAGTCACGGCGATCAAAAGGTGTCGGTGACACTTTACTAAACTTTGCCCGATGAAGGATATAACAAAGGGCATCGGGGAGATGATTTGGATCGAGATATATTGAGAAAGCTATCCCGATAGTGAATGTCATTCCGATAAAGATAAAAGTTCATACATGAAGAGACTATCGGTAAGACAATAAAGATCGGGAAAACATAATTTTAGTATCCCGATGGTCTCAATCTTCCCAATAAGCAAAGCATATCGGTGGGACTCGCCATATCGCAGAGAGATCTAAAACCCTTGGCGATGAAGGAAGTCATGCCGATGGTCGCACCCACTTGAAATATGATACTACATGGCGTCGGGGATACAATTGAGGGGTCACGCCGATTGACTGTCCGCGCCATAAAAAAAAGGTTGAGGTCGCCCAGACATTTCAAAAATCACGCCGATAAGAAGAGTTATGGCGATGTGACACTTCACAGCGATGAACATTGAATTGATCAGATAATTAATACAAAACGGCTACGAAGTTCATACGATCATTATAATTGCAAAAAACCGTCTGAGAGTAGAATACAGAAGAATTCTCAGGGCAAAAGCAAAGACTTCCAATTCCAGCCGTCGAATGACAGGTACACATACACAAACCACTATATTGCCTATATTTGAATTTCCTGCCAAATTTTTCAAAAATGGAAACTCCGGGGAAAGGAAAAGGAAGAAAATCACAAGGGGAAACCAGTAAACCAAAGAAGCAAAAAACTGATCAAACCCCTGAAGAAAAAGTGAAAGACAGAAAACTAAATCAGGACTTGATTGATCAGTTGCCTGGGTCAACTCCCAAGGCCAGGAGGTCTGCCCAACTCAGGGCAGAAGTAGAAAAATTGGAAGACAAACATAAGCGCCTGGGAGATATTTGGACCCCAATTAGGGGATATGAACTCTTCAGATTCCACTACAACAGAAGATTTAGAAATGCTCCTGTGTCAAACCCATGGCACATGAATTTAGGCAAACTGGTTGTACCTAATGTATTCTTGAATGTAGAACTCCTGCAACTGTTAGCCAGGCATTACAATCCAGGCCTGAAAACTATCTGCAACCCTCAAGGAGAACCAATTATACACCTATCAAAAAATGCTATTTGTGAGGTGTATGATTTGGATGATTTTTGCACTGTCCCTATTGTTTATGAAGATTTGGATAAAGAATACTGGAGAATGGATACAACCTACAATGGATGGAGGTTACCCATTCATAGACCCAGGATTGAAGGAGAAGTGATACCCTTGACTGAGAATGATGGCCCTCCCTTTCATGTATCCATTTCTGAACCATACATTCAATATACTTACTATTCTGTAGGCCAAGTCCTTGGCTCAGAGGTCCCTGAGTTCATGACTATTCCTCTAATGGTCATAACCTCTGATATTCAATGTCACAATGCCAGACAATTTGATTATGCCTCCTATGTTGCTACTAGAATAGACTCTGGTCTATCTGCAATAAAAAACAATGCTCCAGCATGCTCTTTTGAGCATTACTCGATGCTCATGCATATGGTCTTATACTATGGCCAGGAAGTAGGATTGTGGCCAAATGAGTTTCAAGTTGTTGCTGCAGATAAGAAAGGGGAGAAGATACCTGTACAAATGTGGACCAGAATCTGGGATAGCAGGTATGCTAACTCCAGCTATGCTCAATTTGAAGAGCATTGTGTTAAAGTGCTATATAGGTATTTCAACCACCCCTGTGAATATTCAATTTCAAATGAAATAAAAAGATTCCTCAGACCAAAAGATTTTGGTGGCCACCCTACTGTCACTCATAATTGGGGAGATTGGTATTGTTTTGAGGATGCTACTATGATCAGAGTGTATGGTTTTGAGGATGCTCCATTTATACTGCCTAAAACTGTCCCTGACAGAATTGCATATTTGGAAATAATTAGGCAAATGCATTGTTCAAATGTCATGCATCTAAGTTCGCATGATAAACAATCATTCATGCCCAGTACTTTGTGTTTTGGAGATTTTACTGTGGTTTCAAAAGAAGGATACAATCTCATTTTGGATAAACTAATGCATTATAACATGGTAACTGCTGAGGTGAGGAAAGGGTTTGACCCTGAGGGTTTCATTGACTATGCAAGAAGAAAACAAAATCTCAGTGGATACATGCACATACATTATCCACATGATGATGTCATTAGAAATTTGGAAGAGGCTGAAGTCGACTTGGTGGTAGAGAAATATAACAGAGATTTGAATGAAAAGAAAAAGCAGTTGGCAGAAGTTGAAGTGGTATCCTCTGAAGAGGAAGAATTGACTGAACAAGAACAGCCACAAGATAAGACAATAGAAATGTCTAAAAGAAAAATGCAACAATATCAGCCTCCAGTTGTGATACATGATGAGGAGGGGTCTGCTGATGAAGATCCACGCCAAAAGGCTTATGATTCTTTTGTGTCAGATGATACATTCATTCATTCGAAGGAATTTAAATCATTCCTGTATAAATACAAGGGAAAAGAAATTAGAGAGTCAGTAGATAATGTTTCTACTGACAATGAAAAACAGTTATTAGATATGTTAAAGGAGACAGTGGATAAGGAAATGCAGGACATGACACCAAGCAGAGGCAGACAGCTGCTCAAAGATGCAGGGGTTATGATTTTTCCCGGTTTGGATTTAAATTCTGCTCTGGTTTTTGATATCTTTTTGAATAATGCTGATGATAAGTATAAGCTTACTCCAGAAGGAGTTAATGAAGTCTATATGGGAACGAGATACAATAATGATGAAAATTCTTTAATGATATGGGCATTGTATCCTCCCCATAAGAAGACGGCCATCATAGACACTGAAAAAACTTTTGGCCATGTTATGACTTTCAGAGCAGGTGAAACTGACCCCATAATTACTGCAGACATTGGTATCAATGTTGCAAAGTTAAATAAAGCACAAGCTCAGATGTTAATCAAGGAAAGAGATGCTTATAAGCTGAATTGTGAAAGATTAACAAAAGAGAATGACTACTTGAAGGACGCTGTTAAGAGCACCTTTGGCCAATCTACGAAAAGAATAACTCAAGGTGAGAGCTCACAAAGTAGTCAAGTGATATCCCATGATCAGGCCAAACAAATTCAAATAGATGCATTTGTTACAATACTGCAAAGCAGGTATGCAAACATGGTACGGTGGTTAAACCAGTTTTAGGATAACTACTCGGAGAATCATAAAGCAGTCAAAGAACATGAAAGGCTTGATAAGAGGATACAAGAAAAGGTGATCGAGTTGCAAAACAGAGGTGCCACTGATGGTACAGATATCTCTGATGCAAGAGCATTGCTCAAACGGCACCAGAATTATTATGATAAACTCAAAGCTGATGCTAGGGAAGGGACTGATGCCTCAGACGCAGGGGTGCCCAGGATATTCAAAGATAATGGAGAGGTAAAGAACAAAGAAGAGTGGACTGTTGATTGTCAAGTTATATTGCACAAAGCCACAGGAGCTCTAAAAGATAAAGCCTCTGTATCTACAGAAGTTTGCAAACAACTGGAGGAAATGGTCACCCTTGATATAATCACCAGGAGTGTAGTCGAGCTTACTGATTCTCACCGTGCGCAGGAGTACTTAGATCATCTGGCAAAAGTCTATTTATGGCTAAACAGAGCCTAATTAAGCTTATGTAATTATTGTTTGTATTGGTTAAAATCCCAAGAGACTTATTGAAGAGTTGTATCTCTTCATGAAAATATCTATATAAGTTCAAACAATCTATGCTGAAAAATCATCAGCAGTAGAAGATATTACATATATACATATACATAACATTCCAAAATGACCGTGTTGCATATTTTATTTTGAAGAAGAAATTTGAAGTTCTCTGATTCAGTATTTCTACTTTGGTATCAGTTATTTGTTGAAATTATTCAATTGTGTGGCTGTCTCCATTTCTGCATTTCCCTGTTATTCAGATTAAGATATCAAGTATATATTTAATCTGTCAATACACATTCGCTGTATCTGTGTGATTAATTCAGTTGGTGTCCATCCTAAGGAATTAAACCCTTCTGATTTATTCACAGTAGCCTGGAAGTAGTAAGTTGGGATTACTAAGTAGAGCCATATAATTAGGATTGACACACTGTCTCCAGTAAAATATTATCTGTTAATCTTGTCTATTCATTTCATTTGGTTCCTTCAAGTAAGGATTAAAGTACCTTCTGGTGAATTATAAGATATCTAATTTTATTTGGTTGGATTATCAAGAAGAGTCTGTCAGTCATTTACTTGCACGTTTATACAAGCTATAAACCAGAACTGTGCCAAATATCTAGAATTATTACCATTTAGAAACTACTGTTCTTAGTCCTTCAAATTGACTCTGTTACCCAACAAGGCACTAGTCTCATTCAACTCATTAATTAAAACCTTTTTTGATATTGCTTATACAATTTCTGCCAATCACTTATTAAACATTACACATAGAATTAATTAGTCAGCTTTGTCATCTATCCTACATCCTATGCCATTGTAGATAGACCTAGTTAGTCCATTCATCCACACTCAGACTGCTTTAATATTTCAAGGTTCACCCACCTAGGTGTAGCAGGACCTAAAGTGTAGGAAATCATCAAACCTTGAAGGTTGATTTCGTCAAGTTAGTTCAAAAACGTTGCAAATCCAAATATAGAGCCTGGCATCCTCTTAGGATTAGCAACTTGCATTTTTGAGACCTAACAAATTGGCGACTCTACCGGGGACTTAGTAAAAAGACCTTAGAAATTAATCCTTTCTTTCATAGAGTCATTTAAAATTTCTTTTTGGTAACTCTGCTGGTGACAAAGAACCTTACAGATAAAAATATAAACTTTTCCTATTCAATAGGTGGCAACTCTAGTTACAATCATAACAAAAATTTCAAATGGATGGTAGGAGATCCAAGATGGAAGGCAGAAACTTGCAGTCATCTCCACCACTTAGAAACATCTCCAAAAGAAATGTGAATCCAAAATATTCCCACCAAGATAATAATCTAGACATCCAGGAGAATGATTTAGAACAAAATATTGCAATTCACAACAAATTCACACCTCTGCATGATTCAAACGAGAACCTCAGTGGAGCAACTGATGATATTTTGGCAAGGTACAGACCCACTCCTCAAGAACAGCGGGATCATGATGCAAAGGTCATGAGGGATATTGATAGGAACCAAGCTGAACATGATTTCAAGGTCTCGTTTGACCAGGGAGAGGAGATAGGATATGAATTGTCAAATCAGGGAATGAATGACAATCCAGAATATCAGGAAATAAATAATCAAGACATGAGTGATGAGAAACAGGAAATACTCATGCTCAGGAAAGAACTCGAAAGGTACAAGATACAAGAGGAGAAGGAGTTATTGCAGCAAGAAATTCAACAGAGGAGAAATAAAGCCAAAACAGCTCCCCCTAAATATGTACCCCCGCATAGAGGGAATATTTCAAGAAATACACAACAAAATACAAGTAGTGCTCAAAACTCACATGCTTCTGGAAGTCATCAGAACACTATTCCCCAAAACCCCAGACCACCTCCCATACGTAATGCATCCCTACATATGGCGAATAATTACCCACCCCCTGGTCAACAATATTATAGGCCACAAAATCAACACATAAATCCCCATATGAACCAACATCAACAATATGCATATCATCAGCCACCAGGTGGATATAATTACTATCCCAATCCACCACATCTCAATTTCCCTCCCCAAAACCTTGCTAATATATGCAGTCAATTTGATTTGACTGGATATCAGTTATATCCATATCCTATGGATAGTACTTGGAGAAACATGGTTCCCAAGTTTACTGGAAACAATGCAGTATCTGCAGAAGATCATATCAGAAGTTTTAATGCTTTTGTACAGGATATAGGTATGGACTGGGAAGACATTAGAATGAGGTTATTTATGATGTCCCTCACTGAAGATGCCAGAGATTGGTTTAATAGCTTGCCCGATGCATCAATCAATTCAATAACTGGTTTCCATAACCAGTTTAAGGATCAGTATGGTAACCAATACGCTCCTGAGTTTGCACTACATGAACTAATAAGTATACAGAAGTATCAAAATGAATCAGTATTTGATTTCAACCTGAAGTTTTCCAAGTTACATAATAAGGTACCACATGGAGCCAAGTTATCTGACCAGGCAGCACTGAGTATCTATATGAAGGCATTTGACCCCAAAACAGGATATGAACTCAGAAACCGGTGTCCTGCAACGTTGGCTGAAGCACAGAAAATAGCCATAACTATTGAAAATAATAGAAAGGCTGCAGGAATGGTCAGTAAAAGGGAAAATCATAGAAATCTTCAGAATCCAAATGCTCAACAGATTAAACCAGAGGGTCAGCATAGGCAGGATAGACCTAGGTTACATGATATGCCTTACAATACAAATTGGAAGGATGGAAGACCTATTGACAACAACAGAAAGCAGCCATATGGAAAGGATACTCCTGATCCATTGAAGAGAAACATGACACATATGGCAGAAAATAAACCTTGGTGTTCTGTATGTAACTTGCCACATTCACCTGAATACTGTGAGGTAGCTAAATCAATACAGCAAGAGGAAATGCTATACAACTATAATAGGGATAATCACACCATCAATATGATGCAGGATACACCATGTGTGGTAACATAAGATTATTCTTCTTCAGAGGAAGAAGGGTATGAGTATGATGTAGGGAACCAAAAATATCATGTTAACATGGGAGAGCAGCAGGTATTCTCAGACCAGGAAGATATTTATGACAATAAACCATATGGTCAATGGAGAAAACCTACTGAGGATGAAAAAGAAGCTCTCACAGTAGCTGCAGTGGCTCAAGCTCGAAACACTTATAACTTAAGGAATAGTGCAACAAATGCTGGGCAAGGAACTCCTGGGAGTGTATTCATAAAAGACCAGAATAACAAGGGGAATAATACAAAATCATCACCTAAAGAACCAGAAAAGGGGGATAAAAATAAAATGAAAGAAAATATAGAAAAAGAGAATACAAAAACAGAAAAGAATGACCAAATCATAACCCCTTCTTTTGACATTGCACAGGTAGTGTCTCAGGTGAAGATATCAGTCCCACTCTTAGAGATGATGAAAATAGATAAATATAGGAGTACAGTCGTCAAGATGATTTCTGATACACCTAATCCAAAACATAAAGGGTTTGAAAAAACAACAAATAATGTGCATCAAGAAAATTTTAAGATGCCTGAGGTATACCTTGGTGACACACTTACAAAAAATCCCTCACAGGTAGATCCATTCTATACTACACTAGTAATCAAGAACAGAATAGTCAGGAATTGTATGATTGATTCAGGTGCTGCTATGAATATCATGCCTATAGCAGTGATGAAAGAATTAGGGATGTGGGTTGATACTACGTATGGCCAATGTTATGCAATGGATAACAGATCTATTCCAATAGTTGGTATTATGAAAGATGTAGAAATAAAACTTGCTTCATATCCTAAGGCAACATATAACATTGACATCACTGTGGTTGATATCCCACCGTATTATGGAATGCTATTATCAAGGCAGTGGGCTGCAATGGCAGGAGGCAATGTTCAATTAGATCTATCATATGCCACCATACCAGTAGGTGACAAGGAAATCAAGTTGTGCAGAGAACCAAGGTATGACAATATTATAGAAAGAATGGACCGGCATCAGGTGAATTTCTTTTGTGACACAGATTTAGGGGTTTTCAAAGTTGGAGAAACTACCCCAGAATTGCATAACACTGACCCAATACACACTGAATCTATGAAAAGAGAAAATGATTTGTGGAAAATGTATTTCGATGGTGCATGCAGCAAGATAGGAAATGGGGCCGGAGTAGTTTTTATCTCACCAGGAGGTAAAACATTCAAATACTCTTTCTTACTGACATTTGAATGCACCAATAACGTAGCTGAGTATGAAGCCCTACTCATTGGCCTAGACATAGCCACCAAATACAAAATAAAAAAGTTGGCTGTCTATGGTGATTCTGAATTGGTCATCTCCCAAGTAAGAGAAATATTTATCTAAGAATAAAAGATTAAGATAGTACAGAAATGCAGTTTGGGATAGTGTTGAATTATTTGATGCTTTTTCAATCAGCTGGGTTGATAGGTCTAAAAACATCATGGCAGACTTTTTAGCAAACATTGCATTAAAGAGAGATGATCTAACATTAGGAGGGATCACAGAAGTAGAATTTAAAACTAGACCTACCATCCCTGATAATATACAGAACTGGCAGGTGTTTGACAGCGATGCTGATATAATCAATTTCTTACATTGTGCTGATTATTATGAAAATCAAGAAATTGATTTCAGTGCATTTGTGGAGGAACACGATGGGAAAGAAACCCTATTTGGCCAAGAAGTGGTTCAACTGAAGACAAATAAGATACCCAAAGGGCTTATTGCATTAGAAAAAGCATTTGATGGGCATGATAGATACAAGAAGAAAGAAACACCAGTGATACCTGAGAATCTTGAGGAAGTGAACTTGGGGACTCAGACAACCCCAAAAAATGTATATATTGGGAGGAATCTTGACCAGAAAATCAGAAGTAGAATTATCAATCTACTTAGGAAGTATAGGCATGTGTTTGCTTGGTCATATGATGACTTAAAGGCATATAGAGAGGATCTATTTCAACATGAGATACCACTCAAACCAGATGCAAAACCTTTCAGACAGAAACAAAGGCTGATTAATCCTACATTGGCTCCGAAAATGCTAGAGGAACTTACAAAGTTAAGGGATGGAGCTATAATCAAACCTATTAGACATTCTTCCTGGGTCTCAGACTTGGTACCTGTCAGGAAAAAGAATGGTGACATTAGACTGTGTGTGGATTTCAGAAACCTGAATAAATCTTCTCTCAAAGATAATTATCCTCTTCCTAATATGGAGGCGGTATTACAGAAAGTTACTGGATGTGAATTACTATCCATGATGGATGGTTTCTCCGGCTACAATCAGGTAAAGGTTAAGGAGTCTGAACAATTCAAGACCGCATTCACCACTCCGTGGGGAACTTATGTATACTTGAGAATGCCATTTGGATTAACTAATGCTGGGGCAACATTTCAAAGAGCGATGGATGTAGCTTTTGCTGAATTGATCAATAAGATTATGATAGTCTATCAAGACGACTTAACAGCATATTCAAAAAAGTCCGAAGATCATTGCACACATCTAGAACAGATATTTGTCAAAGCCCTAGAATATGGAATATCATTGAATCCTAAAAAATGCCAATTTGCAGTAACAGAAGGAAAATTGCTTGGCCATATAGTCTCGAAGGAAGGAGTTAAAATAGATCCTAAAAGGGTGAAAGCAATTGATCAGATCCCTATTCCAAAAAATGTAAAAGCTATACAATCATTTTTTGGTCAGATAAATTTTGTCAGAAGATTTATACCAAATTTCGCAGAGATTATTTGTCCTATATCAAGAATGCTGAAGAACAACTCAGATATGAAATGGACAACAGAAGCAATGGAAGCATTTGGTAACATTAAGGAGGCCATCAAACAAGCTCCAGTCTTAATATCCCCTGACTTCGGCAAACCTTTCCAACTTTTTTCATTTGCTTCCTATCATACAGTGGCAGCAGTGTTGTTGCAGAAAAACAATGATGGATATGAACAGCCAATCTCTTTCTTTAGCAAGTCCCTTCAGAATGCAGAGTTGAAGTATGACATTATTGAAAAACAGGCATATGCATTGGTAAAAGCAGTAAAAAACTTTAGACCATATTTGGTAGGGGCTAAAATCATAGCATATGTTCCTAATGCTGCAGTGAAGGATGTACTGATCCAAACTGAGGTCACCGGTAGGAGATGTAGGTGGATCAATAGGATTCAGGAATTCAACATTGAAATCCAAATCACTAAATTAGTAAGAGGACAGGGTCTTGCCAAATTGATGGCTGAAAGTAATCTAGAAGCTTCCCATATATGTAATGTTGATGCAAGTACCAGTATTGAACACACTCCATGGTATACTGATATAGTATATTATCTAACACATATGAAGAGTCCTGAAGGATATGATGATAACAAAAGGACACTCAAACTACAAGCTTCAAAATATGTACTCATTGGTGGAGATCTCTATTGGAAAAATAGAGATGGGGTTCTACTATTATGTTTGGATGAATATCAATCAAAACATATTATGAAGGAATTGCATGAAGGCATGTGCGGAGGACATTTCTCAGCAAAAACCACAGCCCACAAGATTTTGAGGGCAGGGTACTATTGGCCTAAAGTCTTTAACGATTCATACCAGTACACTAGAAAGTGTGAAGCATGCCAAAAGTTCTCAGGGAAGTTAAAGTATCATGGAGCACTACCCTTAAAACCTGTGCAAGTTGAGGCTCCATTTTATCAGTGGGGTATTGATTTTATAGGAGAAATTTCAGAGAAATCAAGTGGGGGGCACCGATGGATTTTAGTAGCTACTGATTACTTTACAAAATGGGTGGAAGCAAACCCAACCAGACAGGCTACTAGTAAAATTGTGATAAATTTTCTAATGGATAACATTATATGCAGATTTGGTACTCCTGTAAGACTGATTACTGATAATGGGATGTGCTTTAGATCTAATGAATTCAAAGGTTTTTGCAGCACACATGGTATCACTGTTTCTTATGCTTCTCCTTACCATCCACAGGCCAATGGACAAGCTGAATCAAGTAATAAGAGTCTGTTGAAAATCATAAAAAGAATGTTGGATAGAAATAAGAAGGCTTGGGATTCAAAATTAAGAATGGCAGTATGGGCTGACAGGATTACTATAAAAAAGGCAATTGGGAGATCCCCTTATGAATTGGTATATGGAACCCAAGCAAGATTACCATTAGAAAATCTTATACCAGTATACAAATTCATCCTCCAGGAAGACTTGAATATCCCTGAACCAATGGAGGAAAGGTTGGAACAATTAGCAGAGCTTGATGAAACAAGAAGAAAGGCTCAGAAACAGAATATTAAATTACAATCACAGGTAAAATATCTCTTTGACAAAAAGGCCAAAGAAAGAAAGTTTGAAATAAATGATCTAGTACTAATGTGGAATGCAAGATGTCAAGACAAAGGAAAACATGGAAAATTTGAAGCCCTGTGGTTGGGTCCTTTTGTTATCACTGGCAAGGGAGGTGATGATTCTTACTATGTACAGAATATGTCAGGAGAGGAGCAGGAATTGCCAGTACATGGGCAATACTTGAAGCAGTTCTTTTCATAAACATGTACAAAGAGAATTGAGTGTTGCCAGTGCATGGATAACATTCAAATAATTCTCAAAAATATCTTATTCCATGCACAGTAGTCTAGGAATCATTCCCGCTCCCCATCATTTGTTCCTTTCCTTTTTCCAGTTTCATAAAACCTCACCCCAAAATAATAAAAGATGTGGTCTACTTCCCCAGGAGATCTAGATCCTTGTATACTCACAGGGAGTATACATCCCAGACAGAGCCACTGTTAGCACAGTAAAATTTTCAAAATTTTACTATTTCCTTACTCCATCATATTTGAATAAACCCTGAGGAATATCCCAAAAGGACCATAATATAAAATTTTTGTATCTCATAAAATGTCTAGGGATGAGCAGTGTCAAATTTCATCAAAATCAATCCATCAGCAAGAGGTCGTGTGGCTTACACCGATACACAAGGAATTGTTTGAAAACAACCATCGGCGTGAAAATAGAGATCGGAAGAAGAATTATGGAGCTCACCGATGGAGTAAGCAACACCGATGACTTTACATCGGCAAGAAAGGCAAGTGGTCATGCCGATCGGTATGACAAATATCTATCGGATGATCTTTTAGAAGCTGCCTCGACGATATATATCATACCGATGAAGCACTTTCGGCAAAAGTTTCACCGAACAGCATGCGAGGGTAACAAAGCAATAGTCATCGGTGAGAAATGAACCATCGGAATAGAAAACAAGTAAGCCTCCGATGATCAAGAGTCTTGGCGATAAGAAAGCCATCGGCAAGACTCACAGTGATGCACCTCTATCGGGATAACTTGACATATCGGAACAAAAGAAACAAGTCTTGCCGATTCATAAGTCACGGCGATCAAAAGGTGTCGGTGACACTTTACTAAACTTTGCCCGATGAAGGATATAACAAAGGGCATCGGGGAGATGATTTGGATCGAGATATATTGAGAAAGCTATCCCGATAGTGAATGTCATTCCGATAAAAATAAAAGTTCATACATGAAGAGACTATCGGTAAGACAATAAAGATCGGGAAAACATAATTTTAGTATCCCGATGGTCTCAATCTTCCCGATAAGCAAAGCATATCGGTGGGACTCGCCATATCGCAGAGAGATCTAAAACCCTTGGTGATGAAGGAAGTCATGCCGATGGTCGCACCCACTTGAAATATGATACTACATGGCGTCGGGGATACAATTGAGGGGTCACGCCGATTGACTGTCCGCGCCATAAAAAAAAGGTTGAGGTCGCCCAGACATTTCAAAAATCACGCCGATAAGAAGAGTTATGGCGATGTGACACTTCACAGCGATGAACATTGAATTGATCAGATAATTAATACAAAACGGCTACGAAGTTCATACGATCATTATAATTGCAAAAAACCGTCCGAGAGCATAATACAGAAGAATTCTCAGGGCAAAAGCAAAGGCTTCGAATTCCAGCCGTCGAACAACAGGTACACATACACAAACCACTATATTGCCTGTATTTGAATTTCCTGCCAAATTTTTCAAAAATGGAAACTCCGGGGAAAGGAAAAGGAAGAAAATCACAAAGGGAAACCAGTAAACCAAAGAAGCAAAAAACTGATCAAACCCCTGAAGAAAAAGTGAAAGACAAAAAACTAAATCAGGACTTGATTGATCAGTTGCCTGGGTCAACTCCCAAGGCCAGGAGGTCTGCCCAACTCAGGGCAGAAGTAGAAAAATTGGAAGACAAACATAAGCGCCTGGGAGATATTTGGACCCCAATTAGGGGATATGAACTCTTCAGATTCCACTACAACAGAAGATTTAGAAATGCTCCTGTGTCAAACCCATGGCACATGAATTTAGGCAAACTGGTTGTACCTAATGTATTCTTGAATGTAGAACTCCTGCAACTGTTAGCCAGGCATTACAATCCAGGCCTGAAAACTATCTGCAACCCTCAAGGAGAACCAATTATACACCTATCAAAAAATGCTATTTGTGAGGTGTATGATTTGGATGATTTGTGTACTGTCCCTATTGTTTATGAAGATTTGGATAAAGAATACTGGAGAATGGATACAACCTACAATGGATGGAGGTTACCCATTCATAGACCCAGGATTGAAGGAGAAGTGATACCCTTGACTGAGAATGATGGCCCTCCCTTTCATGTATCCATTTTTGAACCATACATTCAATATACTTACTATTCTGTAGGCCAAGTCCTTGGCTCAGAGGTCCCTGAGTTCATGACTATTCCTCTAATGGTCATAACCTCTAATATTCAATGTCACAATGCCAGACAATTTGATTATGCCTCCTATGTTGCTACTAGAATAGACTCTGGTCTATCTGCAATAAAAAACAATGCTCCAGCATGCTCTTTTGAGCATTACTCGATGCTCATGCATATGGTCTTATACTATGGCTAGGAAGTAGGATTGTGGCCAAATGAGTTTCAAGTTGTTGCTACGGATAAGAAAGGGGAGAAGATACCTGTACAAATGTGGACCAGAATCTGGGATAGCAGGTATGCTAACTCCAGCTATGCTCAATTTGAAGAGCATTGTGTTAAAGTGCTATATAGGTATTTCAACCACCCCTGTGAATATTCAATTTCAAATGAAATAAAAAGATTCCTCAGACCAAAAGATTTTGGTGGCCCCCCTACTGTCACTCATAATTGGGGAGATTGGTATTGTTTTGAGGATGCTACTATGATCAGAGTGTATGGTTTTGAGGATGCTCCATTTATACTGCCTAAAACTGTCCCTGACAGAATTGCATATTTGGAAATAATTAGGCAAATGCATTGTTCAAATGTCATGCATCTAAGTTCGCATGATAAACAATCATTCATGCCTAGTACTTTGTGTTTTGGAGATTTTACTGTGGTTTCAAAAGAAGGATACAATCTCATTTTGGATAAACTAATGCATTATAACATGGTAACTGCTGAGGTGAGGAAAGGGTTTGACCCTGAGGGTTTCATTGACTATGCAAGAAGAAAACAAAATCTCAGTGGATACATGCACATACATTATCCACATGATGATGTCATTAGAAATTTGGAAGAGGCTGAAGTCGACTTGGTGGTAGAGAAATATAACAGAGATTTGAATGAAAAGAAAAAGCAGTTGGCAGAAGTTGAAGTGGTATCCTCTGAAGAGGAAGAATTGACTGAACAAGAACAGCCACAAGATAAGACAATAGAAATGTCTAAAAGAAAAATGCAACAATATCAGCCTCCAGTTGTGATACATGATGAGGAGGGGTCTGCTGATGAAGATCCATGCCAAAAGGATTATGATTCTTTTGTGTCAGATGATACATTCATTCATTCGAAGGAATTTAAATCATTCCTGTATAAATACAAGGGAAAAGAAATTAGAGAGTCAGTAGATAATGTTTCTGCTGACAATGAAAAATAGTTATTAAATATGTTAAAGGAGACAGTGGATAAGGAAATGCAGGACATGACACCAAGCAGAGGCAGACAGCTGCTCAAAGATGCAGGGGTTATGATTTTTCCCGGTTTGGATTTAAATTTTGCTCTGGTTTTTGATAGCTTTTTGAATAATGCTGATGATAAGTATAAGCTTACTCCAGAAGGAGTTAATGAAGTCTATATGGGAACGAGATACAATAATGATGAAAATTCTTTAATGATATGGGCATTGTATCCTCCCCATAAGAAGACGGCCATCATAGACACTGAAAAAACTTTTGGCCATGTTATGACTTTCAGAGCAGGTGAAACTGACCCCATAATTACTGCAGACATTGGTATCAATGTTGCAAAGTTAAATAAAGCACAAGCTCAGATGTTAATCAAGGAAAGAGATGCTTATAAGCTGAATTGTGAAAGATTAACAAAAGAGAATGACTACTTGAAGGACGCTGTTAAGAGCACCTTTGGCCAATCTACGAAAAGAATAACTCAAGGTGAGAGCTCACAAAGTAGTCAAGTGATATCCCATGATCAGGCCAAACAAATTCAAATAGATGCATTTGTTACAATACTGCAGAGCAGGTATGCAAACATGGTACGGTGGTTAAACCAGTTTTGGGATAACTACTCGGAGAATCATAAAGCAGTCAAAGAACATGAAAGGCTTGATAAGAGGATACAAGAAAAGGTGATCGAGTTGCAAAACAGAGGTGCCACTGATGGTACAGATATCTCTGATGCAAGAGCATTGCTCAAACGGCACCAGAATTATTATGATAAACTCAAAGCTGATGCTAGGGAAGGGACTGATGCCTCAGACGCAGGGGTGCCTAGGATATTCAAAGATAATGGAGAGGTAAAGAGCAAAGAAGAGTGGACTGTTGATTGTCAAGTTATATTGCACAAAGCCACAGGAGCTCTAAAAGATAAAGCCTCTGTATCTACAGAAGTTTGCAAACAACTGGAGGAAATGGTCACCCTTGATATAATCACCAGGAGTGCAGTCGAGCTTACTGATTCTCACCGTGCGCAGGAGTACTTAGATCATCTGGCAAAAGTCTATTTATGGCTAAATAGAGCCTAATTAAGCTTATGTAATTATTGTTTCTATTGGTTAAAATCCCAAGAGACTTATTGAAGAGTTGTATCTCTTCATGAAAATATCTATATAAGTTCAAACAATCTATGCTGAAAAATCATCAGCAGTAGAAGATATTACATATATACAAATACATAACATTCCAAAATGACCGTGTTGCATATTTTATTTTGAAGAAGAAATTTGAAGTTCTCTGATTCAGTATTTCTACTTTGGTATCAGTTATTTGTTGAAATTATTCAATTGTGTGGCTGTCTCCATTTCTGCATTTCCCTGTTATTCAGATTAAGATATCAAGTATATATTTAATCTGTCAATACACATTCGCTGTATCTGTGTGATTAATTCAGTTGGTGTCCATCCTAAGGAATTAAACCCTTCTGATTTATTCACAGTAGCCTGGAAGTAGTAAGTTGGGATTACTAAGTAGAGCCATATAATTAGGATTGACACACTGTCTCCAGTAAAATATTATCTGTTAATCTTGTCTATTCATTTCATTTGGTTCCTTCAAGTAAGGATTAAAGTACCTTCTGGTGAATTATAAGATATCTGATTTTATTTGGTTGGATTATCAAGAAGAGTCTGTCAGTCATTTACTTGCACGTTTATACAAGCTATAAACCAGAACTGTGCCAAATATCTAGAATTATTACCATTTAGAAACTACTGTTCTTAGTCCTTCAAATTGACTTTGTTACCCAACAAGGCACTAGTCTCATTCAACTCATTAATTAAAACCTTTTTTGATATTGCTTATACAATTTCTGCCAATCACTTATTAAACATTACACATAGAATTAATTAGTCAGCTTTGTCATCTATCCTACATCCTATGCCATTGTAGATAGACCTAGTTAGTCCATTCATCCACACTCAGACTGCTTTAATATTTCAAGGTTCACCCACCTAGGTGTAGTAGGACCTAAAGTGTAGGAAATCATCAAACCTTGAAGGTTGATTTCGTCAAGTTAGTTCAAAAACGTTGCAAATCCAAATATAGAGCCTGGCATCCTCTTAGGATTAGCAACCTGCATTTTTGAGACCTAACACCCCTCAAATATATGAACACTCGCTTAACTGCATCCCAATGTACCCATCTAGGATTAGCCATAAATTGACTAAGGACTCCCACTGCTTGGGCAATGTCTGGTCTTGTGCAGACCATACCATACATTAAACTGCCAACAACACTAGCATAAGGTACTCTTTTCATGTCCTCCACCTCACTAGGAGATTTTGGACAATCACTAACAAACAACTTTGTCCCCAATGAAACAAGATCACACAATGGTCTACAATCTACCATGTTGAACCTATCCAACACAGTCTCCACATACTTGCTCTAGCTTAACCAAAGTTGTATGTTAGCTCTATCCCTTCTAATTTCCATTCCCAAAATGTACCTGGCTACCCCTAGATTTTTCATCTCAAACTGTGCTAACAACTGATACTTCAAATCAGAAATCATATTCTTACCATTCCCAATCAACAACATATCGTCAACATACAATGCAATAATGAGAATGCGATCATTGTCAAACTTGTAACACACACAATGATCAGATTTCGATCTCAGAAATCTAATGGACAACACAAAAGCATCAAACTTCAAGTACCACATCCTAGGAGACTACTTCAAAACATACAAAGACTTTTTCAACTTGAAAACCAAATTTTCTTTACCTTTCTCTATGTAATGCTCTATCTATGACATGTAAACCTCTTCCTCCAAATCACTATGAAGGATAGTTGTCTTCACATCCATTTCCTCCACCTCTAAATCATAAGCAGGTACAAGAGATAACAAGAACCAAATGGATGTTAACTTTGCAATGGGAGAGAAAATTTCACCATAATCAATTCCCTCCACTTGTGAGTACCCCTTTGTAACCAATCTAGCCTTGTACTTTTCAACACTTCCAGCTGCACCAAATTTCTTCTTGAACACCCATTTGCATCCAACAGGTTTCCATCCTTCAAGCAAAGGCACCAAGTCCCATGTTTTATTTTTTTCCAAAGAAGCCATTTCATCTTCCATGGCCTCCTTCTAGGAACCTGCATCTTTCTTGCCCATAGCCGCTGTCATAGCTCTAGGCTCATCAGTGTTAGTAAGGCAAAAGCACAACTAGAATCAAGTAATGAATAACCAAACCTATCAGGTTGCTTTCTTGTTCATGTAGACCTCCTCAATGGCCAAGGTTGAGGTTTTGCTTCTTCTTCTAAGCTTTCAGAGCTACTAGAGCTTTCCTCATCATCAGGTCTCATAGGGTCTATCTGTTCAGTCTTCTCAAGAGTAGAAGGAAAATGAACCACATCTTCTTTCTTTTTTGTCTGTTATGGCTGTAGAACAATGCAAGAAGGTGTTATCTCTCTGAAGATAACACTTCTTCTATACAACACTTTTTCAACCACAGGATCCCAAAGCTTGTATCCTTTCACACTGACACCATAGCCAGTGAAAATACACTTAACATCCTTGTTATCCAATTTAGACCGTTTCTCCCTAGGCAAATGTGCATATGCCTCACAACCAAAAATATGAAGATGTCTAATTGAAGGATTCTTACCAAACCACACCTCCATAGGTGTCTTACCAACAAGAGCTGATGTAGGAGACCTATTTACCATGTAACAAGTAGTGGCTACAGCTTTAGCGTAAAACTTTTATTCGAGGCTTGCTCCACTAAGCATACTCCTAGCCTTCTCCATTAGTGTCATGTTCATCCTCTCTACAACTCCATTTTGCTGTGGTGTGTATGGAGTTGTCTTATGTCTTTCAATCCCTTTCTCATTACAGAACTTATTGAACTCTGCCGAACAAAAATCACCACCGTTATCAATTCTCAAACACTTAATCTTTTTACTAGTCTAATTTTCAGCAAAAGCTTTAAACTCTTTGAACCAACTAAAGACTCCAGTCTTGCTTTTGATAAAATAAACCCATGTCCTTCTACTGTAATCATGTATGAAAGATACAAAATATACAGATTTGGAAATCGAAGGAACATTAACAAGACCAAACACATCAAAATGAATAAGATCTAGTACACCAGAAGACTTGTGAGATCTAGAGTAAAACTGAATACAATTTTGCTTTCCATATACACAATGTTCACAAAAGTCAAGCTCAAGATTACAATCATTTAACCCCTCAATGAGGTTTTTTTTTTAGGGCTCTAAGACCCTTCTCACCAATGTGGCCATATCTCAAATGCCATAACATAGTCTTTTCAATAGGAAGTTTAACTTCCAAAGCATGTGCACTACCATCAGAATGTGTTACAATAGATTTCTTCACTGCTCGTTCAGATGGTGGGGATGAAGTGACTACATCTCTTTTCTTCGAGTTAGAAGAACTATTGCACTGTGAAGTGCATGCCTCTAGATGAAATAGAGTACCCCTTTGAGTACCCTTCACAAGCACCATAGATCCTCTAGTCATCTTACATCCATCCTTGGAAAAGACAACCTACACACATGTATTATTCAACATACAAAAAGCAGGTTCTGTGCCAAGCCTGGGATGTGCATAACCCTAGTGATCCTCTTCACTCGTCCATCAAGGAATTTGATTAAGACTCTTCCACAACCTACAATCTTAAGATGAGAATCATCACCTAGGTACACTCTTCCACCATCAAACTCTTCATATTTCGTGAACCAACTTTGATGCAAGGTCATGTGGAATAATGCACCAGAATCTATCAACCACACATCATCAGATGCATGGGTGGCCAGAGCTGTGATGAAGGCATCACCATCATCTCGTGACTTGTCAAAATCTGAATCTACAGCATTCTTCTTTTTCTTTTTCTTTTCCTCTTTGCATTCCTTTCAAAAATGCCTAGCTTTTCCATAGTTCCAATAGAGAGCCTTGGACTTTCCAGGAGATTTGGATCTCCCATGGGATTTGGATCTGCCCTTTTCACCTTTCTTGTCCTTCTTCTTCCCTTTATCTTTGGGTCTTCCACAAACCACAAGAGCATCTTTGGCTGACTTAGTTGTCTTTCTTTGTACTTCTTCATATAACAACAAATATACTACATCATCCATCTTGAAGGTGGTGGTAATGCTTCTGTAGCCATGACAAGATGATCTCACGAATCCAGCAAAGAACAAAGCAGGGTCATACATCGATCCTCCTCCTCCATTTTCACACCCACGGATGTCAACTGTGCAACAAGAATGTTAACATTCATATGGTCCACAACAGATCCTCTATCTTCCATTTCCAGAGAAAATAACTTCTTTTTTTGAGCTTGTTCACGAGGGATTTGGCCTGATAAATAGATTCTAGCTTCTTCCAAAGATCTTTCACAGTCTTCTCCTCATGGACATTCAATAGTACAGAGTCAGCTAGACAGAGTCTTATGAGACCCTTAGCCTTGCAATCTTTGAGGTTCCAATCATCTTGTGACATTGTCATAGGTTTTGTTCCATCAATGGTTTCCCATAGGTCACTATCAACAAGTAGATCTTCCATCTTGAGTTTCCACAACTCAAAATTTGTGCCATTGAACTTCTCCATGTCTACTCTGATGTGGTTGCCATATGCTTCCTGCAACAAGATACAGAATACTCTGCACAAACTTCCACTCAACCTAAGATTAGCTTAAAAAACCCTACCCAGCAGCTAGAACCAAAATTGGCCAAGCTTTGATACCAACTAAAAGGAAGCTAGGTGTACAAAAATCGCTTCCTACACTAAACTAAAGAGGAGAGAAGAGTGCAAATTTATTTTATCCTTTACAATTATAGAATGTTAACAACAACAATGGAGATATTGCAGCAATACAATTACACACAAAAATGAGATAGAAGAGAGAGACACAAGATATACGTGGGGAAAACCCTTATCAGGTGAAAAACCCCACACTCTAAAACCTGCACAATGTATTATAAAAAATGAAATAGTTTACAATACACTTGCAATGCAAGCTCTCAGGAGTCTTCAAAAATCATATCTGGAGACAAACTGGCAATATAACAGTACTTGTCAATCACATAATACATCTCCTCTCTAGAGCACCTACTTATATAAAAAATACAAGGCAAAAATGGCTCTATCTTGAGATGGGCATCCAAAATGACCTCATGGCCCAAAACCCATGCCTATGGACACTTGTCTAACACTGTAGGATGTTCCTGATACTTGTCAAGTCACCCCATCCCAAAGAGGTCACCTATTCCCAAGTTGGGCTATGATAGATGCTCTTACGAGTCTTACAACCATCATAGAATCCGTCATAACTGTCATAACTTACAGCTATAAGAGAATCTGTCATAAACAGGCTATAAATAGCATATTCTCTTACAACAAGTCATAATCCTCCTTGGGGCACCCAAAGATGCCTTTTTAAAAGATGCTTCTTGACACATGTCTTCACCTGTCATAGAATCTTCCATTTATGACTCTTACGCATCATAGAATTGTCATTGGAATCTATCATGACAGTTTTGGTCAATGTTCCGTTACACACTATCCAAGATGCTGACACATGGTAAAATATTTCTACCACTAAGTGGGACACCTATCTCCTCATGTGAGGACAAATTTACATATGGTCATCTTTCATATAGGATGACACATCACCGTGCGAACTCCCATAAGATGACAACATAGGATTTGCATCCTAATTACACAATAGGTAATAAATAAATAAATAAATACAATGAAATAATACAAGGAATTTATCAAGGTTGAGACACCTTAATTCCCAACAAAATACCATCTCATGGAATGCAATGATTGGAAGATATGCAAAAATGGATTTTTTTTATAAGGCTTTATAAACTTTCAAGAAAATACTATTGGCAGGTGTAAAGACAAATTCAAAAACCTTAGCTAGTATCCTCTTTCCTAAGCTAAAATGAGATCTTTGGAACACGGTATGGACATCCATCAAAGGATAAAATATATGGCAATTTTGTTAGATATTGTAGTTGCAACTACCCTTGGAGACATGTATGGAAAGTGTGGAAGCATAGACAAGGCACATGAACTGTTTGGCATGATGCCTCAAAGAAATGTTGTCTCATGGAATGCAATGATTACAAGATATGAACAAAATGGATTTTTTGATAAGGCTTTAGAAACTTTCAAGCAAATGCAATTGGCAGGTGTAAATCCAAATTCCACAACCTTAGCCAACATCCTCCCTTCATATACCAAAATGGGATCTTTGGAACATGCTATGGACATCCATCAAAGCATAAAGGATATGGAAATTTTGTTAGATGTTGCAACTACCCTAGTAGACATGTATGCAAAGTGTGGAAGCATAGACAAGGTATGTGAACTATTTGACATGATGCCTCAATGAAATGTCATTTCATGGAATGCAATGATTGCAAGATATGCAAAAAATAGATTTTTTTTATAACACTTTATAAACTTTCAAGAAAATACAATTGGTGGGTGCAAACCCAAATTCCACAACCTTAGCCATTATCCCCCTTGCCTATGCCAAAATTTGATCGTTGGAACATGGTATGGACATCCATTAAAGCATAAAAGATATGGGAATTTTGTTAGGTGTTGTAGTTGCAACTGCCCTCCGAGACATGTATGCAATGTGTGGAAGCATACACAAGGCATGTGAACTATTTGGCATGATGCCCCAAAGAAATATTGCCTCATGGAATGCAGTGATTGCAAGATATGAACAAAATGGATTTTTTTATAAGGCTTTAGAAACTTTCAAGAAAATGTAATTGGTGGGTGTAAAGCCAAATTCCAAAACATTAGAAATGGTATCTTTGCACGGTATAGACAGCTATCAAAGCATAAAGGACATAGGAATTTTTTCAAATGCTGTAGTTGCAACTACCCTGCAAGACATGTATACAAAGTGTGGAAGCATATACAAGGAATGTGAACTGTTTGACACGATGCCTCAAAGAAATGTTGTCTCATGGAATGCAATGATTGCAAGATATGCATGAAATGGATTTTCCATAAGGCTTTAGAAAATTCAAGGAAATGCACAAAAGAAACTTTCAACCAAATGCAATTGGGACATCTAAAACCAAATTGCACAAGCTTATCCAACGTCCTCCTTGCCTATGCCAAAATGGGGTCTGGGGAACATGGTGTGGACAACGATCAAAGCATAAAGGATATAGGAATTTTGTTGCATGTTGTATTTGTAGCTACTCTTGTAGACATGTATGGAAAGTGTGGAAGCATAGACAAGGTGTGTGAACTATTTGACATGGTGCCTCAAAGAAATGCACAGTCTCATGGAATGCAATGATTACAAGATATGCACAAAATGGATTATTTGAAAACAATTTATAAACTTTCAAGTAAATTCAATTAGCAAGTGTAAAACCAAATTCCTGTAATGATAATTGATCATCATATTAAATATTTAATATAAATTCTCATATACATAATGTCATGAATGTAACATCTAGTCTATATATAAATCCATATAGGCATGTCCAAACAAAGCCATGTAGGCATATACAAAAATATACATCGGTAACATACAAAAGTATGTATACAAAGCCATCTAGGTATACAAAAAGGTGTCAAAATCTAGTTTCCTATGAACTTCTATCAAATAATCGGTAGCCTTAGCTTGGCCGTGAAGATCGAAAGCCAATCAATGACTCATCCTCTCTCTCTTGTTGAGTAGACATCCTTGAAAGATATATTTGCAGCTCCACCTATTAATACAATCAGACAATATGCACATTAATATAGAAAACATGAAATATATAACATGACATATGAAATCGATCACTTACCACTACCTAATGATCCCTCTTGATCTTCTTTTCTCTCTCTTCATCCATAGTTGGATGGGTTGGAGTTGTGACCTCCTGTGAGAAGCATCAAGAAACAAAATTGACTAAACATAAATATCATTTATGTACATAAAATGACATGAGATAAAATAAGAAATACAAAATGACATTTATACATTATTGGCTAATACCTCGGTCAAAGGATTTAAAGACAACATGGCTATAGCAATACCTACCTACGCTGACTCATGAAGGTGAGGAGGAGTCTCCATATTCAACATCTGAAAATAGAGTTCAAGGTTATCCTATCAAAATAGATACATAGCATTATTTAAATGTATAATGATTATAAATGGTTAAATTTACCTCCGTATAGGTCGTTTTGCATGCAGGGGACCAAGGAAACCATGGAGGTGTTGGTGAAGCTCCCTATTGAAATCATCAAATTATCACTAAATAATATTACCATTGGTATATGTACTATATTTATGATCATGTGATAAATTACATACCTGCTAACTTGACCTCCTCTCATAACCCATTAATGGATGGCTAATAGAGGCAGAATGAAGACTCTGACCCTAGAATTTCATTGTGTAGACAATTACATACATTAATTTTGACTTATAATATAGATAGTCATATAAAATTAATTACAAATTTCAAATAAGAATATATTAAATTAAGATGAAACTTGTAAAAAATTACCTGGGAGTCAATACCAAATGTATGTTGTAAGACATCATTTGGGAGAACAAGATCATCCAATATGGATGTGTCCATCACTAGATATTGCCCCTACGTCACAACTGTTGCAAGTATGAGGTGAGCCAGTGTTGTCATTGATGTCAACATACTCATATTGCATTAACAAGAAGGATTTGATGAGCTGTGTGCTGAGGATATTGAGAAAATTAGCCTCAGTCAGGAACAGTGAAGAACAGTGATGAGAAGAAGGCAAATGTACTGTATAGGATGAGAACCGGAGGATGCGGATTAAAGGGTTAGTAGATATGAGTCTTGAGATGCTACAATTAAGATTTCAGAGGTCCGCATGAAGATCTGAAGGAGTTGTGGCTGCCGGTATAGAACCGGGTCCGACAAGTATCCGGAGGTGACAGAGGATCACAAAAAGGTCCGGTGAGGTCCGGAATTGTATTATCCTAATCTGCGGATTGGAAGGAGTGTTTGGGATGTCCTTGTGATGTGTCATCCTGATTTGTGTATGATTTGGAGGTCCGGAAGTACCTCTTGCATTATGACAGTGGCGACAGACTGTGTTCTTGAAGTTCCGGATGAGGAAGACAAGAGATCCCAGTAAGTAGAGGAAGTGCGGATGTATCCGGACATTCAGACAGGCTTGTGAAGGTTCTTGGATCATGGTTAGGTTGTGTTGTTGGTCCGCATTGATGGTAGAGCCCGGAATTGAAGTTATTCTTCCGGATGAAGTTCTTGCTCTGTGTAGCCGACCGGATGAGTTGTTCATCCTGCGAATGTTCTTGTGATGGCCGACCGGATGTGTTATTCATCTTGCGGATACTCCTATGGTTGTTTGCCGACTTAGATGCTTGTTCCTGAGTCGATGTCTTGTATAAATAACGGTTTGTAAGTTCATTTCAGTGTGCGGTATGGGGATGAGTGTGGCATAGCGAAGAAACGTGTGAAGGGCAGAGCAGAGATGTTGGGCTTAATTGGAACTGATCCGGACATGGTAGAGATGTCATTTTCCAGTTCAAGATTGTGATTTTTATCACTTTGTAGACAGTGTGTCTCCTTGTAGGCAGTGGGCCTCTTTGTGAGCAGTGTGCTCGGGCAGTGAGCCCTTATTGGCATGTGCCATTCATTTTTCTTTATTCTTCTAACAGAGAATAATTCTTGGGTTAATCACCCCGTGGTTTTTCCCTTAACCAGGTTTTCCACGTCAAAATCTTGGTGTTCAATGTGTTGATGCTTATCTGCTCTTGTGTTTATGTATTATGCTTCCATGGATGATTATTTGATATGCTGCTAACTAACAACAGAGAATTAAGTGTTTGAAAGAGAAGAAGTTCTATACAACTGATTCACCCCCCCCCTCTCAGTTGTATGCCCTAGATCCAACAATTGGTATCAGAGCCAAGTTCCTCTGACAAGAGCTTAACCGCTTGAGGAGATCCAGGATGTCGTCATACAAGAAGGATAGTCCTAAGTTCGATGGAACCAACTTCACTCTCTAGAAAGGTCGCATGAAGTGTCACTTGGAATGCATGGGAAAAGCATACCTGGGTATGATTTCAAAACCATATGTACCTCCACAAGGTGGTCCGACAACTCTGAATGAAATCACAGAAGCTGAAAACAATCTGCGGACCAAGGAAGCTCTTCTAAGCGCATTGAATGACTCAGATCTCTCGAATGTCATTGACCTACCCACTGCATATGAGATCCTAACTAAACTGGAACTTCTGTATGAAGGAGATGAGTTTGTCAAAAGTGCAAGGTTGCAAAGTCTGAAAGGGAAATTTGAAAGATTGAAAATGAGAGATGATGAAAACATCACTACCTTTATGCCAAGAGTAAATGAGCTGGTATGTGGAATCAGAAATGCTGGTGGAACTTTAGATGAAAATGAGATTGTCTGCAAAATCCTAAGATCCCTTCCTGCTGCCTACAAAATCAAAGTTGCTGCCATTGATGAATTCAGAGCCCACACAACTGTCACAAGAGAACAACTGGCTGGCAAACTAGCTGCATTTGAAATGACCGAGTTTGGAGATGATCCTCCCAAGACTGAATCTGCTTTCAAAGCCAGTGCCTATGTGAAAGGCAAACAGAGATTTGATCCGGGTGAAAACTCATCAAGGAAAATGTCATGGTATGATCAAGCAAGGAGAGACATGGAAGAAGAAGAAGCAAAAACAGCTCAACTTGAAGCCCTCATTGCAAAGAGACTGCCAAGAGGATCCGGTAAGTATGAAGGAAAACTACCCTTTAAGTGTTTCAACTGCAATAAGATTGGTCATTTTGCCTCAAGATGTCCGGAGAGATCTGCAAGATCTAATACTCACAGACAAAGGTTTCAAAAGAATTGCTATTATGTTCATGAAGAAGATGACAATGAAGGAGTAACAGATGATGAATCAGAACTAGGAAGCAAATCCGGAAATGAGTGGGTGTTTATAGCCATCAAGGAAGAAGATTCAATACTCTCTGAATCTGTCAATCACAAAGTTGTTGAAAAAGCCTTGGCTGCTCAAGTGGAAGAAAAGGATGATTGGGTTATTGACAGTGGATGTTCTCACCATATGACTGGTGACAAGAATAAGTTCTTAGATTTGGAAAGATATGAAGGAGGAATGGTAAAGTTTGGTGACAATTCTGCTGGCAGAATCAGAGGTAGGGGAACTATTTCTTTTGATGGTAAGAGCAAAACAGGAAATGTACTGTATGTTGAAGGATTGAAGCACAATCTTCTCAGTGTTGGTCAGTTGGTGGACAAAGGCTATGATCTCCGGTTCAAGAATGGAAAATGCAGAATCTTTACAAGCTCCGGAACTGAAATTGCATCCGGTACTCAAACAAGAGGTAACATCTTCCATCTGGTTGGTTCAAATAAAAGTTGTTTGTTTGTTCAAATTGATCAGAGTTGGTTATGGCATAGAAGAATGTGTCATGTAAATTTTGATAACATCATCAAGATAAGCAATACTCAGGCTGTGAGAGATCTTCCAAAGTTGATGAAACCTACAAATAGTGTGTGTAAAGAATGTCAGTTAGGTAAACAAAGCAGAGTCTCTTTTAAAAGCAAAGATCAGTCTTCTACCGGATTGTTGGAATTAGTACATACTGATCTATGTGGTCTGACAAGAATCAAGAGTCTACAGGGGGATAGATATTTCATGTTGTTAATTGATGATCATTCCCGGATGATGTGGGTTACCTTTCTAAAAGAAAAATCAGAAGCTTTTGAGAAGTTCAAAATCTTCAAAGCTATGGTGGAGAATCAAACCGGATTGAAACTAAAGTGTCTAAGGTCTGATAGAGGTGGTGAATTTACATCTGGTGAGTTCATTGACTTCTGTGAGAAACAGGGTATAAGGAGACAGTTGTCTGCTCCTAAGACTCCACAGCAGAATGGAGTAGTTGAGAGAAAGAACCGGACCATCCAGGAAGCTGCTAGGACAATGATGTTGGAAGCAAATGTTCCTCAAATGTTTTGGAAAGAAGCTATCAGCACTGTAGTCTACACTCTCAATCGAGTTCAAATCAGAAACAACACCGGTAAGACCCCCTATGAACTCTGGTTTGGCATCACTCCTACTGTGAAATATTTCAGAGTATTTGGTAGCAAGTGTTATATCAAAAGAGATGAAGATCTAGGAAAGTTTGATGCTAGAAGTGATGAAGGAATTTTCTTGGGCTACTCCACTCAAAGCAAAGCATACCGGTGTTACAATAAGAGATTGAGGAAGATGATAGAAAGCACCAATGTAAAGGTTGATGAAGGAATTGAGAAGCCTTCAAGATTTTATGAGTTTGATGAAGATGACCAAGACAGTGTTCAAGGACCTCAATCCTCTCCGGTGAGACAGAGTCAGCCTGATCCGGTAAATTAGGAAGAAGAGATAGGTTTGAATGAGCCTGATCAAGAAACAGCAGTGCTGGATACTCCCAAAATTCCAAGGTATGTAAGACTGAATCACTCTGAAGATCAAATCATAGGTGACAGAAGCAAAGGTGTACAAACTAGAAGGAATATTGCTCAAAATCAGAATGAATGTTGTCTGATTTCAAAGATTGAACCTAAAACAATAAATGAAGCCTGCAATGATGAAAACTGGACCAAAGCAATGGAAGATGAATTGATGCAAATTGAGAAAAATCATACTTGGGATCTTGTTCCCAGACCTAGAGATAGGAATGTAATTGGAACCAAGTGGGTCTTCCGGAACAAACTAAATGAAGCTGGTGAAGTAATCAGAAACAAAGCTAGATTGGTCTGCAAAGGCTACTCTCAAATAGAAGGAATTGACTTTGAAGAGACTTTTGCTCCGGTAGCAAGAATTGAAGCAGTCAGATTACTTCTTGCATTTGCTGCCTTCAAAGACTTCAAGGTATATCAGATGGATGTCAAGTCTGCCTTCCTAAATGGTGATCTGGAAGAAGAAGTCTACATTGAACAACCGGATGGATTTCAATTGTCTGATAATAATGATATGGTCTGCAAGTTGAAGAAAGCTTTGTATGGATTGAAGCAAGCCCCAAGAGCATGGTATGAAAGGTTGGATAAGCATCTTGTGCAGATTGGATTCAACAAAGGTACTACTGACAGTAACTTATATTTCAAAATTGATCATGAAAACATTCTGATTGTTGAAGTGTTTGTGGATGATATCATTTTTGGAGGAAGAGATAGTATGTGCAAAACTTTTGCAAATCAGATGAAAAGTGAGTTTGAAATGTCTATGCTTGGTGAAATGAATTTCTTCTTGGGTCTGCAAATTACTCAAACAAAAGAAGGGATCTTCATCTCTCAGACCAAATATGTGAAAGAATTGTTAAAGAAATTTGGTATGGAAGACTCAAAGCCTATGAACACTCCTATGGCAACTGGATGTAAGTTAAGCAAAGATGATGATTCTCCAAAGGCAGATCAGACAAAGTATAGATCAATGATTGGTGGATTGTTGTATCTCACTCAAACTAGACCAGATATAATGCAGGCTGTTGGTCTTGTGGCAAGATTCCAGGCTGATCCTAGAGAATCTCATGTTATGGCAATCAAAAGAATTTTTAGATACTTGAAAGGAACAGTTGAGTATGGTCTATGGTATCCTAGAGATCCGGATTTCTCTCTTCATGCTTACACAGATGCAGATTGGGCAGGAGATGTGGATGACCGGAAGAGCACTAGTGGTGGAGCATTCTTTTTGGGGAAGAGATTGGTTTCTTGGCTAAGCAAGAAACAAGATGCAATATCTCTGTCTACAACTGAAGCAGAATACATTGCAACAGCAGGTAGTTGCACTCAAATCTTATGGATGAAGCAGATGCTAAGAGACATCAAAGTTGAATATGAGGAGCCTATCACAATCTTCTGTGATAATTCAAGTGCAATTAATATTTCCAAGAATCCGGTATTGCATTCTAAGACTAAGCACATATCTATCAAATTTCACTTTTTGAGAGAACAAGTAAACAAGGAAGAAGTCAGATTGGAGTATGTTCCCTCCAAGGATCAGATTGCAGATATCTTTACAAAACCTCTTCCCAAGGACTCTTTTGAATATCTCCGGGAGAAGTTAGGGGTCATGGCCCCTCCGGTGATGAACTAAGATGCACTGATGTGCATCAGTCTGGTGGCTATCACAGTCATATCTTGTGATCCGGACTAATGGGGAGCTGCAACTAAGGGGGAGCAGCTGGTATGATTCTGATGCATGAGAATTGCAAGTATGAGCCCTTTGCCATTGATGTCAAAGGGGGAGAGAAGACATGTGAAAAACAAGTGGTTGATGATCAAAGGGGGAGCAGTAAAGGAAGAGAAGACATATGAAAAGTTGAAGTTCTTGTCTTAATGGTTTTTCACATCATATGTTGCCATCAATGACAAAGGGGGAGATTGTTGCAAGTATGAGGTGAGCCAGTGTTGTCATTGATGTCAACATACTCATATTGCATTAACAAGAAGGATTTGATGAGCTGTGTGCTGAGGATATTGAGAAAATTAGCCTCAGTCAGGAACAGTGAAGAACAGTGATGAGAAGAAGGCAAATGTACTGTATAGGATGAGAACCGGAGGATGTGGATTAAAGGGTTAGTAGATATGAGTCTTGAGATGCTACAATTAAGATTTCAGAGGTCCGCATGAAGATCTGAAGGAGTTGTGGCTGCCGGTATAGAACCGGGTCTGGCAAGTATCCGGAGGTGACAGAGGATCACAAAAAGGTCCGGTGAGGTCCAGAATTGTATTATCCTAATCTGCGGATTGGAAGGAGTGTTTGGGATGTCCTTGTGATGTGTCATCCTGATTTGTGTATGATTTGGAGGTCCGAAAGTACCTCTTGCATTATGACAGTGGCGACAGACTGTGTTCTTGAAGTTCCGGATGAGGAAGACAAGAGATCCCAGTAAGTAGAGGAAGTGCGGATGTATCCGGACATTCAGACAGGCTTGTGAAGGTTCTTGGATCATGGTTAGGTTGTGTTGTTGGTCCGCATTAATGGTAGAGCCCGGAATTGAAGTTATTCTTCCGGATGAAGTTCTTGCTCTGTGTAGCCGACCGGATGAGTTGTTCATCCTGCGAATGTTCTTGTGATGGCCGACCGGATGTGTTATTCATCTTGCGGATACTCCTATGGTTGTTTTCCGACTTAGATGCTTGTTCCTGAGTCGATGTCTTGTATAAATAACGGTTTGTAAGTTCATTTCAGTGTGCGGTATGGGGATGAGTGTGGCATAGCGAAGAAACGTGCGAAGGGCAGAGCAGAGATGTTGGGCTTAATTGGAACTGATCCGGACATGGTAGAGATGTCATTTTCCAGTTCAAGATTGTGATTTTTATCACTTTGTAGACAGTGTGTCTCCTTGTAGGCAGTGGGCCTCTTTGTGAGCAGTGTGCTCGGGCAGTGAGCCCTTATTGGCATGTGCCATTCATTTTTCTTTATTCTTCTAACAGAGAATAATTCTTGGGTTAATCACCCCGTGGTTTTTCCCTTAACCGGGTTTTCCACGTCAAAATCTTGGTGTTCAATGTGTTGATGCTTATCTGCTCTTGTGTTTATGTATTATGCTTCCATGGATGATTATTTGATATGCTGCTAACTAACAACAGAGAATTAAGTGTTTGAAAGAGAAGAAGTTCTATACAACTGATTCACCCCCCCCCTCTCAGTTGTATGCCCTAGATCCAACAACAACATCCTACCAAGAGTCCTACCACGAGTCCTGTGTCCCATAATCACACAGGTTCCCACATGAACTACATAGATGTTGGGACAAATGACGCCTGCTACTCTCACCCTCATTGACCTAGGTGAGATCATTGTTGTGTTATACTAGAGACTATGTGAGAGCACTCAATGAATGTAATGTCTCCACCTCAACACTCTCCTTCAAAGTCGAAGGGAGTGACACATGTTCTGGCCTCAACAGGGGTCTAGGTACATGGTTTTGGTATTGTTGTGCCCCCTCTCTATCTTGGGTAGAGCCACCACCTTTGCCTTGGAACTCTTGAATGTCAAAATAATTAGGAATCTTCTTGAGGATGAACTCATAATGGACTTTCCTCAAGAAATATTGTGGCACCTCATTGTTGTTGTATGGACGCTCGTCAAACACATGTACCATCTATCCCAATTTTTTTTGGATATATCTTTGTTCCTACACCAATGAATAGGGAAGCGTTTACAAGTCTCTTCTAATCTTTGGCCAACTTTAGGATTGATAAAGTGTGAACATAATGTAGATCTATTGTGTAATTTTTAGGTCCTTCACTTGTTCATAAGACAATTTTTTGACATAGTATTGCCGACACCTCTCCCTATAGTCATGAAATTTGGTGATTTGGTTTCTCACCAATTTGGTGTGAGAAATAATCATCTCTAATGGCTTCACAAGTGCTCTCCTACGATCGGTGCTTGCACTTGGATTATTTAGCTTTTCAATTAGGGTTTGAAGATGTTTTTTATTTTCTTCTATTTACCCTAAATAGTTTTCTTGTGTATCTCTTTCATGGTGAGGATGTGAAGGTGGGGGATTTAGAAGGTTTTGAGGGTTTTTGTGGTTGTTTTGACCCTCCTCAGTTGGATTTATGTTTTGTCCTACCTCATTGATTGTAAATTCAATATAAAAACTAATCAAACATTGAAAAAGTCAAAAATTCTTTTCAAACTCACAAAAAATAATCAACCCCTACCTTCTTTGGCTGCTAGACCCTCTACATTTTCTTCACGATGTCTTGGAGAGTGGGTTTGGTGAGGTGACATCGTGAAAATGTCAATCTCTCTTAGCACTTGCTTGATTTTCCCTTTCCTTCAACGTGCTTGTGCTATTTGACTAGTTTTTTCCTTCAACTGTAGTTTTGCCCGCAGGTATGAGTGAAATGATATGTTTTTTTGCTTTATGTAGGTTATAACGTGAGTGCGTTATAATGCACTTGCGTTATAACCTACATGGGACCAAAAAGTCATGTGATGACTTTTTGGTCTGATAACTCGATGAACTTACCCAACTATCAGGGTATAATGCACCACATGGTACCAAGGTGTTAATGAAAATACCAAAGAAAGGACAATATTTTAGGAGATGTAAGAAAATAGATACATAATCTAAACACAAAATGGAAAAAACTTCTATGGTAGAAGAATAAATAACAGAAAAAGAATAAAAACTGACTAAAGAGTAACATGGGAAAAAAGATAATGAAAAATTTAAGAAAAAATAAAATAGAGTTGAATAATAAGTTGGTGCAGGAGCACCTTGGCATATTAATGTCACCCTAAACAAATCTCTGATTTTGATTAAATTTGTAATGATTTAATATTGTATTGAGGACCATCAAGTCATCTTTCATGTTTTAAGATCCTAGGAGGGATCTAATGTTTAAGTCTTATGACAAGTTGTCATACAAAATGGAAAATCCCTAAAAATGTAAAATGATGAAAACTTGGAAGGTGAAGAGTCTTGTGGCTCTTGGTTCGTTCCAAGATAGTGGAAACTGAAAAGACATGAGTGTATGCCTTTAAATAGGCGTTGTAATCTTCAAAGACCTCGGAGGTGGTTGAATGTATGAAGTGGAATGATAAAATAGCACTATTTTTATGTATTCCTTTAGAATTTTTGCTATTTTCTGATACTGTACGGCCCTGTATGGGCAAGGATACATGCTATGTTGATTGCAAGTGTTTGTTCTTCCAACCACCTTCCATTTGCATTTGGTTGCATGCATTTTGGTTTTGTTTTAAGGAAGATATTGCATTTTTTGTCTAAACTGTCATAACCCTGATTAGGGTAAGCAGTGACATGAAAACCCTGTGTTTCTTCTAATTTATTCATTGCATGTTGCAAGCTCCTTGGTGAAAAGGACTATGGTGATATGTGCCTTCAAGTTCTAGAGGTCCCTAACCAAATATCTAAGATTGGGGTGAAGGAAATCAAGTTTTTATGACTATTTTTCTGTGACAGTCCAGAAAATAGTGTTTTTAAGGACAGTGAAGAGGTATAAGTGTTGGGTTAGGTGAAATATCAGTTGGAAAGGTGTTGGGATAATTAAATAAGCATGAATGTACCTAATCCCACATGTTCCAAGTGTTTTTTTGGAGAGTTTGAAGCCGGAGGTCATAGAACCAATAAGCCCTGTTAGTATTCAAGCCTATTAGGCCTAATTTGCTCAGCGACAGTCCTGTTTTGAGTAGCTCTTTCCAAAGCAATAGATATTGATTTCTTGTTATGTTTGAGAACACCTTAAAGCGTACTCAAAACTCCCTTAACATTCTTAAGAAGGGTTCTATACTGGAAGTTATGAGTGACTGTCCTTCAAAACAGGGCTACTAGCTTTTGGGACAGTTATGAAGGATTGGTAATGAGATGAAAGGGCAGACCTTAATGGTTGGTTGTTTTGGTTAATTGAATGTTCTTAGATGAACAAAAAACATAGTTGTGGCCTTGATCAGGTCAAAAAAGGTGAAAGCCCAAATTTTATGCTATGTTGAGGACCTTGGTGTATGACAAAGTTGGACTTGAAACACTTTGTTTTGAAATATGCCTCTATGAAGTGAATCTGATCTTTTTCCTCTGCATCATAAGTCAAGGAGGGATAGATCAAAATAAGTAGCTATTAGAAGAAATTGATGAAAGTGAGGAAGAAAATGAATACCCTAACATAATTTACAATGGTCATATATGTTTATAGTCATGCCATTTAGACTAAAGAATGCACTTGCCATATTTAGTAGAGTTATGGTCAATGCATTCAGAGATTTCATACATAATTTTCTTGAAGTATATCTTTCTAACTAGAAAGTATATGGATTGACAACAGATCACATTTAGGAAATAAGAGTAGTCTTTGAAAGATGCCATAGCTGTAGAATTACATTAAATTTGAAGAAATGCATATTTTCAACTCCATTTGGTACTTTACTTGCACATATCATCAACAAAGAAAGAATTCTAATGTCTCTAGGTCTCATGCTTTGTTATTTGATGAATTTTATTTTTTCCCTACTACTATCGATAGTGATGATATGTTATTTCTCCATCGACGTGTTTCCAATGGGGTTTTGTGTTGGCATCTAGACTTTTGACTATGGATACATATTTATATTTTGTTCATTAGAGCTTTTACTGCCACTATTCTATTCTATTGAAATATATTTTGTATAGATGTGTTTATTATACTTGGGATAGTATTTTGGTTTACTAATGTTTGTTATGTCTTTGTGTTTGTGGTTAATGATCTATGTTAGATGTGATGATTTGATATTATGTATTGATTATGCAAAATTGCTCGTGTTTGTGCTTGGAATCTTCATTAAGAATAGTGAAAGACCTAGGAGTAGGCCATCTCCCTGGCTCATAATTGACTAGTTATTTTGATTTACCATTCAAAGTTAGATTAAACTTTGTTTTGTTCTCTTGATCTTTTCTAGGAAACTTTTCTTTGATCATGCAGTGTCTTCTAGGTAAATGCCTAATAGCAACCTCTTCACCCTTTGTTTTGTCTTCTTTTAGGGTTAAACCAATCTTGAGGCTTACTTGCCTAAGGAATCCATCAACTGAGAATTATTTCTTAAATAAAAAATTATATCCATTGAGGCTCGAAAAAGATAAGGATTGAAAAATAAATTTCTTCTGAGAGTATTTGTTTATGATCTACTTGTGTTTCCTAGCTAGAAGTTTATGAATGGTTTATTACTTGTGTTGAAGATGTATTGGTTTGGAGTTAATCTAGTCATAGAATAACTATGAGTGGGTTGGACGAAACTTCTTTGGGGAGGCTCTTCTTTAGGGATTTGTTCTATAAGAGTTTGATCTAGGGAAATGAACATGTCAATTGTAGAAATTATCCTCCAAATTATAGGAATAGGAGATAGATATGGATTTCAAGGAATATCAAGATATTTGAATCTAGGTGTTACTCTATAGATTAACTATTCAATAATTGGAAACCCTATATCAAATCTTATGTGATCAATGTGTCTTCCATAAAATGAAACTGTAGAATTTCTTTTTGGATAAGAAACTCTAGTAGGAAAATTGGTCAAAGGAAAAATTGTGTTTAACAATCTATAAATGCACCTACCTCCTATAGTGGTATAGACTGATCCTAGAGATAAATCAGCACCTTTTATCTTGAGAAAAAGGAAAAACGAAGAGAAGATATGGTCATTATCAAGAGATATAGTAAGTTATGCTTGATGCTACAAATACCATCCTTTGTTAGAAAGCCTTTGAATTGAGAGACAACTGCTTGCTCCTAAATTTGACACCTAGTGTCTTTTAATGTTGCAAAGTATTTAGCTCCTATATCATAGTTAAATTGTGGGCCCATACTATGATATCAACATAAGACAAATGAATCTGAAGGTAACCCTTGTCTTTCCATCAGGTGACATCTTTAGGAATGACAAAAGGTAAATACACAGGTGTAATACCAACACTTTTGACTTGAAGATTAACTTTAGATTGATGGACAATAGTTAAAATTCTATCTTTAACATCTAATGAGGGTGTACTTGACTCAACACACTCACAACAATAAATTATAAGCCTCAAACCATAAACACAATGATTTATGTGGGAAAACCCTTTTAGGTGAAGAACTCCACACTCGAAAAGTAGCTCAATACATTATTCAGAAACTCAAAAAGATTGCAATATACTTGCAAGGAATGTTTTCACAAGAGTGTCTCTAGCTAGAGATCTGGATGCAACTCAACATCTATCATACTTCCACCTACAACCTCTATCTTAGGCACCTGATATATAGGAGCTACAATGCATGAAACCATCAAATGACATTACAAAACCATGAGCTAAAACCACCCAAAAGTTGCACCCAAATTGTCTACCAATAAAAGATGTCTGATGATGTGTCAAATCACTCATCAACACATGTAGCTTTTCTTAACAACTATTTTTTATGTCTGGCAGATTTTTTACATTCTCCCAATACAAGAGGCCCAACTTCTGGAGGCCATAAATTTTGATCCAAACATCTAATTGATGAACTAATTGATATGTTGGAAAGCTCGCAAAACATTGGACTTCCTTCCTCAGCCAATTTTTGGGCCTATACGAAACCTCTAAGTGATTCAAAATTGATTTCAAAACTTTTTCCATGAACCTCAAAAACATAAACTTTAATATCTGAAATTGAGACATGATCTTGGGTTGAAATTTACCAAAAATGTTTATGTTGCTATTTCGAATCTTTGACGAAAACTTTGGGCCCAACCACTTCTTAGATGTAGGCTTACTAAAAATAGTAAGTCCTGGTATTCTCAGCGTTTTCAGAAACTTTGAAGGTTCTAAATTATTATTCAAGAAAATGGGTATTTGCAAAATCTAAAATTAAAAAGAATAGAAAACAAAATCATTTCTTTTGGGTGAAGCGAGATTTCCCTACACCTCTTGATGCTCTAGCATCAAGAACTTGCTTAAGATATACATCATTGATATTTACTTCAAGAAATTTAAATTTTCCATGTGAATCTACTAAAACTTCTTTGTCTTCACAAAAATCATGGATAGGAATAGCTTTAGATGATGAAGCATCCATAGATCTTCTACTCACCATGATAGCAAATATAGATGAACTTATTTGTAGAATTTAAATATGGAATTTTTACTCCTTTGGTTGGTACACTTCTATCAACTTACTCCACTCAAACACGACACTCCTTGGCCTTCAAAACTAGGTGTTACTGTGATCTTCCCAGTTATTTAGAGTTACACTCTTCCCTTTGAGAAATATTAATAAGTTAATAAATTTAATTTGGGTATATACACAAAGAATTATGCATTATAGGAAAATATGTATCTAAATTATAATTATTCGTTTAAAAAGTTAATAATAAATAAAATAAGAATAACAATTAAAAAAAACTGCATGCCTATATTAGTGTTAATGGTCTATGATTAAAAAGATTTTGTTTCTAATTCAAATTATGTGCTATAAAAAAGATTTTATTTCTAGCTCAAATTATGTAATATAAAAAATATTTTAAAAAATATTATTTATTATAAAATAGCTAAAAAGTAGAATGTATAGAAACACTTTACTAACAAAAATTAAGAATACAATCTCTAAATTTAGCTAAGGATAAAATGTTTATATAATTTATTAAAATAAAAAGCAACCATATTTTTAAATTAAAGAAATAAAAAGAACATAATATGAGATAGTAAATTATCTTTGAGGCATATTTTGATTATAATATATTAAAATTAATTAATTACAAATTTGTTACAAAAATCCTCCTCCATTAATTCTAAATAAATATTAATCTATCTTTATTTTTACATAATAAAAGTTGTTCTCATGAAATGAATCTAGATTTTTAAAAGTTATTCTTACTTAATGAACTTAGATTTCTCTTTATAAGAGTTACATTTATCATTTTTTTTTTGGTAAATACATGCTAAGAGGGGGTAGCACCTTTTCTATTAAACCATAAAAACAAATCAAGTACAAGGCATGGTTCTAAGAGCGTGCATGTTACATTTTCAATTACTTGGTGTAGGGAGATGCCAATGGAAGTGTAGACCTTCCAACAATTCAAAGGCATGCTCAATGCATGGGGAAGAAATAAGGTCCCCATATCGACTTAGAAAATAGTTAAACACCTCCATGTTATCTCTATTTATTCCATCTCGGAACAGATTCAAGGCTTCTGTTGTTCATTTATTCCTTCTAACAGTGGCTACAGCAAAGATACCTCCAAGTAAGTCATAGGTTGTGTTGGCACTCTCAAATTTTGCAAATTTGAAGTGCCCATTTCTTCTCGATGTGTCGACAGAGGCTAGGTCGACATGCTGCTTAATCTATCTCAGAGCCCACCTTCGCCGATTAAAATTTTGCAGCTCAGAGATCATCTTGTAAATCTATTTGGTAGGAAGTTTTTTGGCACATATAATAACATGCATGTTTAGTTTAGGGCATCCAGGATGAGTTTTGGTAGGCTAATTAATGCTTTTCCAACTACGACCGGGCTAGATTTGGTGTTCCAAAAAGTTTCAAATCTCGCAATTATGAGGTCAACCCATTTCACGTTTTGTTCCAAAACATGTTTAGTTCCAATTTCGTCAAAATCAGAGACCATTTGATGTATCATTTTAATACAATTCAGTTGTGGTGAACTCACCCGGAAAGCAGCGGCCTGAAATTGGTCGGCGAAGCAATTTCCAAGCTAATGGGTTTTCTTGAAACAATTGATTATGCTTTGATTATGCTTCTGCACAAATTTTCATGGTCATCAGACACCCAGTTTACCCGTGGTGGAGAAACGTCATTCATCCAGAGGAGGAAATTAAAATTATCTAAAGTCTTAAGTGTTGAAAAAATGCAATATAAAAATTAACATAAAAAGAATTTTAAAATATTAAAAAGGGGAATATATAAAAAGGTTTCCACGTGAGCATAAGAAAGGTCAAAGTTTATAAAGGAAGCTTTCATAAAGTTTTAATAAACTTTATAATAAAGTTATGATGGAAAGGGAGGGTGTGATGGTAGGGATATGGCACCATCGCAACCTTTATTGTTGCTCCTATTCTCACCTGTGTGATGGTGCGATATGCCCATGCACGGCCTCTTCTACCCTCTTCTCCCTTCTACAGCAACAAACCATGATATTCCTTCATTCCTATGGCGATTTCGGTGAGTTTCTTGCTGCTATGAATGGATTTTGTGCTGATTGAGTTGCTGAATCACGTTTTTTTGTCTTCTGGGTGATTTTTGGAGGTCATTCTTGACCCAAATTTGTTGTCTCATGTTTCAAAATCGCACTACGTTCGTTCTTTTGGCATTGATGGAGTTTTTTTGCTCGTTTATCTCAATTTTTGGCTGCTCTAGGTGGATTTTTGTGCAGGTCCGGAACTGTAATCACGTTTTTCTGCTTCAGGCTATTTTTTAAAGGCATTCTTGGGTCAAAAAATGCAGTTTAATGCTTGAAAATCCTCCTCAAACCATTCCTAATCCATTGGTGAAGGTTTTTAACATGTTTGGAGTGATTTTTGAGTGCCGGATGAGTGGAAAATGCTTCTATTTCAGCAAAAACGACCTAGAAAGTTTGATTTGGGTAAGATCTTCAATTGGATACTACTTTTTTTCTTTCTGAGATGAATGCAATTAAGGAAGACCAGAGAATGATGCCACACTTCCTCATGTCGCAGCTATGCCGTTCAAATTGGGAAAAATTGAACAATGTGAAAAAGTTTAAAAGAGGAATATTAAAATGTATTTGTTTATTATTTATTCCTCTCATATTTTAATTGTAATTTTTTATTCCCAATGTCATTTTGGAGGGAAAATGCATTTAAAAAATATCTCACCTACCTCCAGAATGAGTTAATTTTTAGGGCAACATACTTTGAGCATAAAACGAACAGTTGGGCTCTCATTTTGGCTGGAAACTTTTGGGAACTTCTAGAGAGTAAATCAAATATAGTTCTGTTGGGTTGTTCTATCTCCTGTCTTGTAAGTTTATGAGTTATATACGTTGAATGTATTTCTGCATAAATCTTATCAGTTTCATGTTGATTTAAATGAGTAATGCTTGATTGCATGTATTTTGTTATCTGTCTCCAAGTTGTGTGTGTGTTCTTCTTCTGAATCTGAATAACTAAGGGTTTTGTAAGAGTCTGGAACATGGGTTTGTTGTGTTGAATGCTTAAACTTTTACCTCTATCCAAGGAACAGATTAGATGTTTTGGGTTAAGTGTTGGGAAGAATATGTTGCAATAAGGATGTTTGTAAGTATCTAGACATAACTGAATACTCACTCTTGGGTAGTATTTATATGGCAGATACTAGCAAAACCCTTTGAAACTTGATTGTTACTCTAAATTTTATGAGGATCATTCACATATATACATCTATTTGACTCCATGCCCTGAGATAAGCACCAGTCTGATCTTGTGTTGAATTTATTATTCAAATCCTTAAATCTTGCATCCAAACACAAAACTAAATGAGAATGTCATTTGAAAACTTGTTAGTTTTTAGGAGTAGGATTGTAGCTGCATGCTCTCATTTTCAGCTAGTTAGATACTCTAAGAACATTGCCAATCTGGGTTTATCTTACACATCTTGGCCTATATGTGAGAGCATTCTGCCAAAGTGTGTCAAGGATAAATCTTTTGTTATAAATAAGGGAATACCCTCCCAGGTGCGGCAGAACCTAAAGTGCATGGGAGACAAGTGCAAACAACCTCCCATCTTTGTTGGCCAAATCTTCCATTAAACATGATCATAAGAAGTGGCAAATCTTTAGAGTTTGATGTCTATTGATTTGGGAACCAACAGGTTGGTTGCTTGTTGAAGGTATAGATTGCCTAACACGTTGTTTCCCTTAGGTCCCTCCTCACGAAGCCGTGAGCCATACGATTGCCACTCCGCTTCCTTCCCACATGTGACCAACACTATCAGTGTTAGAAAGTCCTTGAATAGGGTGTTGTCATGAATGTGTTCACCAATTCAGTGTTGCATTCCTGTCAACTTTTTTATTGCTTCCACCATGCCATCATGGTCTGCATTGAAGAGTCTACAGATCTGGTCATCAACTGTCTCTTACTTGCCCTATGCCTCCTCCCCCTCTTCCTCCTCTTCAGATTCCTCCTCAACTATCGTCTCCTCTTCTCCTTCCTCCTGGCTCTCCTCCTAGTCCTCCGACCCATCTCTCCCTTCCCCATGAGTGATCTCCATAGAGTAGTCCCACTAGAATCTCTAAGCAAATCTTTGAAATCTCTTGCCATGATGACCACTGAACATTCATCAGATACGATGTCTGATCTAGCTAGTTTGGAAGTGTCCTTTACTACTTGATTCTACTTGTGAATTGAGCAAGCCATCTGGTGGGGATGTCAATCAAGTCAGAAATATTGTATGTTACTAATTCATCAACCTGCTCATCATAGGCTCTGTTTGCAAAAAAATTGGCCATACGATTGCAAGCCTTCTCGATAGGTGTGGGATATAGTCACATTCATTCCTTCTAAAAGTTTCCATATCGATTCTACTATGTTTCTCAACTTCTAGCTAGTTACTCTTCTATTTCTGATTGAGTTGATACAGACCCAAGATTCCCCTTCTATGTCTATGTTTAGAATTTTCTCCTTCCTGCAAAAGTCAAGGCCCTGGAGTAGCACCTTGAACTTGGCTTCGTTATTGGTGCCTTCCAGGAGCTTCTTACATATTACCCACACTAGCTCACCTTTATCATTTCTAATGGAAATTCCAACACCCGATGCAGTGAGGTTCCCTCTTGATGCTCCATCAAAGTTTGTTTTTAATTTGCCAACTGGTAGGGGGTACCATTTCACCTTTGCTCTTTTATGACAAGTAGAGGGCTAACTCAAATTGTAATTGCTTGGTATCTTCAAGTAATCCCAAGCCTTCATGGATTCCCTATCCCAACTAGAGAATGGTTTCGAGGAAGAGGTAGATAGTCTTGCTGTGACAATTTCCTTTATCCCTCTTTCAGTTGTCTTCCAAACCTCCTCTATGCTTTTTTATTTTTCATTGAAGATTCTGTTGTTTCGTTCTTTCCATACCTACCAAAGGAGCATGGACGACCTCGATATCCATAGACCTTCCTAAACACAATTTCAAATCCTTGGCCAATAATTAAAAACTTTCACTATGTCATTTGGGAGGGGCCCGTTCCAATTGAGTTTTTCTTTCAACTATTCCCAGTAAGCCATTGTGGATGAGCATTGGAAGAAGGGGTGGTCAATAGTTTCCTCTTGTTCTTTATAGAGTACGCATTGTGAGGGGCCAAGATTTCCAATAGATTTTAATCTTTCACCTGTTAGGACTCTTTTTATGTATTACTGACCAACCAAAGGCCCCTAGCCTTGGGAAGAGTTCACTTGCTCCAACACAACTCTGCAGGCCAATCCGTTCATTCTTTCATAACATTTTGTATCTTGTACCCTAGCTTGACCAAATAGTCTCCTAATTTGGATCCCAACCAAATTATCTCATCATCCTTATTGTTCAAAAGAACATTTCTTTTCTCAAGTTCTGCAATTAGCATCTCTTAGGCTTCATGGGAGATGTCAAGATTATTGATTTTGACCCAATCCCACTTCTGGTTCTGATAGTCATAGTAGTCTCTAACCAGGGAGCCATGAGATACTGATATCCTTTCCCATTCAGAGGAAATGGGAGGGAGATCTACCAAAGCCTTGTGACCGTTCTAGGAGTCCTTCCAATACTTGGCCTTTCTTCCATTGTTTACCATCCAACTAATGTGGTCCATGATTAAGATTCTACAACTCTACATAAATTTCTAGATGTGTGAGCCCATTGGCGGATTCAGATTTGTGAAAATTATTAAGGGGTCATCATTGTCCAAAGAATTCTACCTTAACAGTCTGCTCCACTTGGCATCATGATGCTTGTACATTTTCCAAATGAGCTTCGCACCAAAATCTTTATTCTATTTTTCCATAGTTCAAAAGCCGAGTCCACCATTATTTTCTTTTCAGGTAGATTCCCAGTTGATAAAAGGGATGTGTCGATCTTCATTCATTTGTTAAAGAATTTTTTTGAGAATGCCTTCCAATGAATTTCTTGTATTCTCGGTTACCTATGTGCAAGCCATTTGATAGATAAGTATAGCAAATAGAACAACTTTGATCATTTGAATCTTACCTAGTAGGGTGAGCTAGCGTCCTTTCCAAGAACTAGCTTTAGTTCTACATTTGTTTATAGTCTCCTCCCAAAGCTTTGTTCTAATTTCTCCTTTGAATAGTTGCACTCCCAGATATTTTCTCGACAATTTGACTTTATTGAAATTGAGAAGAGAGAGGATGTGCCTTTGCAAACCCCTTCTTGTATTGAAGAAGAAAATGTTGGATTTTTCCTTATTGATTGTTTGACCCAAGGTCTCCACATAGGTGTCTAGAAGATTCTTAATTGTTTTTGCTTCTTCTAGACATGACGCACCATACAAGATTGTGTTATCTGCAAACTACTAGTGAGTAATCACTAGGACATTGTCTGCAATGTGGATTCCCAAGTCCAAAAACTAGTCCCTGCCAAACTCTGAATCCCATGGCCTAGGGCTTTGCCCATAATTACAAATAGAAAGGAAGAGATGGGGTCTCTTTGTTGCAAGCCCCTAGAAGGTTTGAAAAAACCACACGGACTTTTATTAACTAGTACTGAGTAACATACATTTGAAATGCAATAAAAAACCCATTGAATCCAATCTTGTTGAAATCCAAACCGCTTCATTATTGTCATTAGGAAATGTGAATTGACTCTGTCATAGGATTTACTAGCATCAAGTTTCATAATCATTCTATTATGATTTGTTGAGGAAATGGAGTGCAATGCTTCCTGGGTAACAATGATGCTATCAATTATGTTTCTTCCCAGTGTGAATCCACTTTTCTCATTAGAAATGATTTTTGGGAGAATGAGTTTTAGTCTGTTGGCAATTATCTTAAAGACAATATTGTAGATAGTATTGCATAGAGCAATAGGTTTGAAGTCTCTAAAGCTTAAAGGATTTGATTTCTTGGGAATGAGCATTATAAATGTGTTATTTATATCCTTTAGCATCTTCCTTGACTTCCTAAGATCTCTCGTAGCGGCCCATATGTAATCCTCCAAAATGTCCCAGAAAATTCACGATAGAAGCGGGAAGAGAACTTGTTTGGCCCAAGGGCCTTGTCTGGGTGCATTTGAAAAGTTTCTTCCTTAATCTCTGCCCTTGAGAAAGGAGCAATAAGCATTTTGTTATCTTTGGAGACTAACTCTAGGATACATTTCCCAAGAAGGGGACCTAATTGTGAAAATTTATGGCATCTGTGGGTGCTAATAGATCACAAAAAAAGGCCATGACTTCTTCTTGTATCTCACCCACTTCCATCACAATCATGCCATCTAAGTTTTTAATTGAGGAGATTTGATTATAAGACTTGAACATCTTAATCTCTGCCACGATAGAAGTGGGAAGAGAACTTGTTTGGCCCAAGGGCCTTGTCTGGGTGCATTTGAAAAGTTTCTTCCTTAATCTCTGCCCTTGACAAAGGAGCAATAAGCATTTTGTTATCTTTGGAGACTAACTCTAGGATACATTTCCCAAGAAGGGGACCTAATTGTGAAAATTTATGGCATCTGTGGGTGCTAATAGATCATGAAAAAAGGCCATGACTTCTTCTTGTATCTCACCCGCTTCCATCACAATCGTGCCATCTGAGTTTTTAATTGAGGAGATTTGATTATAAGCCTTGAACATCTTTGTTGAGTTATGAAAAAACTTTGTATTCAAATCACCTTCCTTTAGCTACGTCTCCCGTGACTTTGATGACTAGTATGCTTCCTCTCTATCCTGAAGCTCATTGTAGGATTTCAACAACTCCTTATCAAACTCCTCACGGCCCATTCCTTGGGAGATGATCTTCTAATTGTGAGCCTCTAACTCATCCTCCACTCTTATTTTTTCTTTTAAAATGTTCTTGAAGACTAATGTGTTCCATTCTCTCAATTTTTCTTTGATTAGGATCAGTTATTTTGCTAGTTTGAACATTTTGGACCCTCTTTGAACCTAGGACTCAGACCACCATGTCTTCATTAGATCTCTCAATGAATTACTTCTGAGCCACACTCTCTCAAATTTGAAAGGTCAATGAGGGGGAAGGCATTACTCTAAGAGGATGAGTGCAATTGAGTAGTGGTTCAAACCTGAATAAGGAAACATGAATGACTCAATAATGACAAGGAGTTGGAGCTAATTTGAGGTAAAGAGAATCCTGTCCAATTTTTCTGCAATATTGGTGAATTCACTTCTGCAATTGATCCAAGTGAAGGTGCATTCTTCAGAGGAGGATTAATAAGGTTATTTTCTCCCACAAAATATTGAAAGCCTTTTTTTATTTTGACACGAGTGTGTTAGAGCACCCCTCTTCTTAGTAGCAGTCAAAATGGTATTGAAGTTCCCACCCAAAATACAAAGATTATCTTTGAAATCAAGGAAAAAGGAAGAGATGTCATCCCATACCTTTTTCTTATCCTCCATTCTTATTGGTCCATAGAATATTATTACTAGTTTATTGGAATGAATACCCAAGACTTGCAGTGCCAGCCATTTGGGGCATTCAATATGTACATCCCCTTTTTGGATTTAGTATTACTATTTACTTTTTCTTAAATAGTGTAGTCATGTGAATATGTTTAACATCATAGAAAACAATGTTATGATTAGAAAAGATTATTTTTATGAAATCATGGATTTTTACTTGATTATGATCAATCTAATGTTATGAATTAAAAATGTCTTTTAGATATGAAAATGAAATGATTTGATGTAAATGTGTTTTGATCAGAATATTGGTGCTCTGACCACAAATTGTATGTGAGATTGTTAATGGCAGGAATAGATGGAACATGTTCACCGAGAAGCAAGAAGAAGAGAATGTATCTTTGAGAAAGAGAGAATAGACTCTGGAATAACCAATGGGTGTTTGCCACTGAGAACGAACATCAGGTAGATAAACCTAGTTGGCTTCAGATAAGTAATAATTTTGGTTAAGTCAATTTTGGATGAGAATGTCAAGGATTATAAGAGTAGGTCACTCTTCCTTACGTAGTTGTCATGATGAGTATGGGTAATCGACATTCGTGTCATAATACTCTGAATCATGTCATCAAATATGGATGACAGATATATATATATATGAGTTGTATGTTGTGTCTTGTTTTTTGGTTCGGTGTAAAAGTTGATAGTAGAGTGTAAAGTTGACCCCAAACTTCGTAGTGTGTTTGCGCTTCAATCGTCATCATCATCATAAAGCTCTACAAGCGTATGATGTAAATGTTTAATTATAGAATTCGACGGATGTTGAATTATTTCTATTGTGGGTTATCATCGTATATAAAAGATTTAAATAGTGTTTTAAACCTATGAGACCGTCGAGTGTAATACCATTGGTCATATTGTAATGGTAATATACAAAATCATATATAGTTATATTTAAATAGTCATTAAGGAACAATTCTTATATTCTTTAATGGTGTTAGTAAACGGGTAGTAGCTTGAATGGTTTCACTCAAGTCGCTATCTATGATGTCTTTTATCCCATAACATTTTATTCATTCTCGAGCTTTAAACCTAAATGATTGGTCGTCAGCTCAGTAATTATTCCAAGTCATGTAATCGATCTAAACTCAAGAATCTATTAGAGTTAGTGTGGCATTATGTCCAAAACAAAAAAACTACTACATCACTAACTAATAAGCTTCACCTTGCGAATAAGCTACAAGGATAGTGGAAGATAAAATGAATTTTGTGTTAGTGGTCATGGAAGGAGGATAGATGTTTATAGTCGAGCTTGGTAGTTACCAAGTAGATGGCTATGCGAATTAGTTAGCGAAGTTAATTTTCGTTTGGACGACAGGAAGAAAAAAGAGAGAACTTGATACGGATATAGGGAGCCTTTGATAGAGGCTCGAGTAGTGATCACAAGAAGACAGTAAATTCTAGAGAAGTAACGAGACTGGTAGCTCAAAGGTTGATAGGAGTCAAGCGAGGTATCTGAGCCGAGAAGCCAACTATCGGGTTTTCAATTCTTCCTGTATAATCTGCATCTCTTCATGTGGTCAATGTATTGTATTCATGAGCCAGAAAAGTTGATTTTAACTTGTTAATCATTATATAAAACAATAATCATTTCTAGGTGATATTGAATATCTAGATCATGCTCAAATCTTTAAAGATCCTCAGTTAATAGATTTAGCTTACTCAATTGTATGCCAATGTAAATGATAAGCAATGGCTTTATCAGAAGGGAAAATATTACTTATCATCCAGGATTAATGTCGACAACGTAGGGGCTTAAAAGGCTATATTCTCATCATTAAAATATCATTGTTAGTACTTCGGTTTTATACAAGCTCTTTTGTGTCTAAACAATGATCATTCATATAGACTTGAAGTACATTTAAGACTATCAAAATACTAACAGGCTGGTAGTATTATGATGTGAAGGGCATCCCGTCATGAAGTCTCTATGTCTAATATCTTATATTAGTAAATGACTGAGGATTTGCTCTTCAACTTTATTTCATTCCGCAGTGTGGACCCTGTGTAAGCAACAATAAATCTTTTATTTTTTTTAGCATATTATAAACATGTGTTGGCTAATATGTGGAACTTGACTATCGTGAAAATAGGCTCTGTTTGAGGGAACAACTTAGGTCTTTTTACTCTTTAATTTTTCTTCTTCTTTTAACAGGGTGTCGAAACAATTTTTCTTCTAGTTTCGACTTCTGTAACTATAGAATGTTGCCTATGCTACCTCACCAACTACAAAAATTAGAGTGTATATGGTAGATAGTATAATACCTAGTAGGCTTAAAGCTTATGTTAGAAAGATTTCATATATCAAATCAATGTAGGGGTTGAATAAAAAGGTATCCTTGAAGATAGAACATTTTGATTTATAAGTACTTGTTTATACAAATGAAAGTTATCTGTTTAAATAATACAAAATGACTCTTTTTATTAAAGAAGAAATATTATTATATTTCAGATTGGAAGTTGGTTAATGACTCTAGTATATGTAGACTAAAGCCTTGACGAAGTTGCCGTCATGTTAGCATAAAACTTTGACTCGATAACAAGTTAAAAGATGCCTCTCTATTGACTATATCGATAATGTAAAGTTCTAACTTTGAGAAGATAGTTTGGACAAGCATCAAACTCAATGGTCCGCCTGAAATACTAGTAGCAATAACTAAGGAATCAATAAGCTAGAAATTATACCTTAATCACAAACGTGGTAATGACTCTGAGAGTCTTAAAGTTTTACAACAAACCAAACTGATATGCATAGAAGCATGTTGAGCCAGAAAGGCTAAGAAATTTATCATGATCATATGTAACTGTAGGATTGCGATTAAATCAAGTTGAGTTGGGGTGTGTGAACTTACTATTTGCATTAACACAATCCTAATCATATTCAAATCCTTTGGCCAAGGTAGTGCACTTGCCTCTAGTGCATTTTTAGTTCACCGTGACTAGATGGCATAGCTTTTGGAGTGGTCATGCTTGTCTAGAGGGTATCTAGGGGAATTGCATGATAACAAGTTATGTAGGTCACAACACCAGTACTCAGATGGCTAACTCCATTGGTTATCCTAAGTCTATCCTCTTTGAGTAGGGTAGGGCCACTTCTAGGTAGGAAGGTGTGTGGGAGACCGACGGTCTGTGGTTGGAGGTTAAGCTCCTCGAAGATACTTTCTCTTCTAAACTCTAGAGGCTTGCCAAGACTTGAATTTGGATGGTCAACAATCGAGATGCAGTGGATTTGGTAAGTTCCTAATTTGAAAATGTTTTAATGACTTTAATTATCGTATTAATAAATGTTGAAAAGGGATAGACCCCTTTGAGTATCTTATAATTTCATGATTCTTATTTAGTCAATCAATGAACTTCTTTGTTTCAAAAATGAAAAATGATTTATCATTTTTTGCTTTTAACCTTTTCAAAATAATAAAAAAAGATTTATGTTTTGGTCAAACTTAGATTTTTAGGTAGAAACCATATTGGATGTTACATATGGTATCAGAGCTAACCAGGTTCAGTACTAGGGCTAATGAGTCCACTAAACTGACTAAGAATCAACATTATGCAGGTAGCTAATGATTTGATTTACTGTGCCAGGATGGTATGTCTCAAGAAAATTGCAAGGAAGTCCTTCACTGGTAAGGAATGTTACTTGCAAGCTAAACAAAGACATCCTGTGATGATTAAGACTATTGAAAAAATAAATGATGAAAATGACATTTGGCTAGATGATATGGAAACCTTTGCCAATGTCCTGACACGACTCAAACAAATGAAAAGAGAACTCCTAGAGACATCTAGGATGGCAGCTTGAATTATGGTCAATTCCTGCCCTATTAGTGTACCAATGATCACCGGGGATTCCTGTATACCACCTAGAGCTGAAATCATTGTACTATGATCCGATAGTGAATCTGAGGGTTATACACCCCGTGAATATGTGTCAGACAATGAATCTGAAGGTTACACCCCTTTTGTAAATACTGAGTGAAACATGAAATGTGTCTATCTTTAAAGAATGTACATATTGTTGTGCAAGTATAATAAAGACAATTTTTCTTGAGAATAACTATGGTTATGAGCAATTGTTATGTTATGATAATATTCTAAATGATAAATCAAAGAACTAATTAGTACTTGTCAAAAACAGGTGAGAAAACAAATAAACATGAATCATTCAAATTTTAATGAGAGAGAAGATCGGGAAGGTCACAACTCTTAGGCCAACTCCACCAATAAATTGGATAGAATTCTTAATATGCTTTCTAAAACTAAGGAAAGGTTGGGCAAATTGGAAAAGAAAGTGAATGAACCTAGGAATACCAAGGGTGAAAATGAGTATTCTAATAATGTGAGTAAAAGTAGGCAACGAGAGCATGGCATGCCAAGTGAGAATCAAGAGGACAGTGAGTCTCAGAGGGAGACAAAAGATAAACTTGCAATGGAGTTATCTAAGGATATGAAAAAGATTATTCCTCCCAAATTTGATGGAACAAAAACTAGAGATGCAGTAGAAGCTTGGCTAACTGAAATGGAGAAGTACTTTGAAATCAGAAATTATTCTGATATTACAAAAGTAGTTTGGGGAGCATATCAACTATCTGGAGAAGCATCCACCTGGTGGATGAACAAAAAGATGGAGCTAGATTTAAGCCCCTTGAAGGTGACATGGAATGAATTTGTGGAACTCTTTTGAAAAAGGTGGCTACCACAGCTTTACTTTGATCAAAAGCTAACAGATTTCCAAAATCTCTGACAAGGTGATTTGTCTGTGGTTGAATATGCAAAAAAATTCACTAGATTGTTGAAGTATGTTCCTTAGTATCAAAAGGATGAAAGATTTCGGATAAGGAAATTTATTATGGGGCTCAATCCTTAGATTGGCAGGGAAGTAGAGGTGCATGGTCCGAACACAATGGACTAGGTATATGAGAAAGCAATTAAGCAGGAACAGAAGATCAAATCCATTTCTACTTATCGTGAAAAGAAGCATACGAGATTTGATAAGAACTTCAATGAACAAACGTATAAAAAGAAGAATGATAAAGGATATGGAAATAGGAGGTACAATAAAGGGAATCAAAAAAATAAGGGGGGATTTGGTAATGAGCGAAGAAATGAAGACTTTAAGAAAAATGACAATTTTAAGAGGAACGATGATGCTATGAGTAGACCATTTGAGAAGAGAGGACCAATTGGAGGTTGCTTTTCATGTGGTGGAGATCATTATGCCAACTATTGTCCTAATAAAAAGTAGAATGGGCAACATAGGAACATGGTACTTCCTTTGCAGCAAGAAGCGTTTTAGCAAAGGATTCACGTCACCCTTGACAATCAATGGTGCAGGAGCACCCGCACATGATCAGGATATAGGTCCGCATGATGACATACATGATCAGGATATAGGATAATTATCAGTATGATGACAGGATAGTCTATTTTTAGTATGTTTGACTTCTTCATGTAATAAGGTCCACTGGACCGATACTATGTATTAGTTCAGCCTAGGAGTATGTGTAGGCAGTTAGAGATCGGGATAAGATAGTCTGAGCTGTCCTCTCTCCCAGCCGCTTGGAAGCTCCCAGCCGCTGGGAAGTGAGTTGGTAGTACTCGAAGGATTTGTTATATATACCTTCGATCTGTTAGGGTTTAGACAGATTGATTATTGAGATTGACATTGATGTTGCTAGATGTACTGGTGTTGTGTTGAGTTGAGATTCAGGAGAGTAGTTCAGACATTGTGAAGCTGTATTCAGGACATTGAATTTCAATTGAATAAGATCTCATCTTTTGCATTATTTGGTTGTATCTGTGTTGATTTCCTTTTCTGTTTGCAAGTTAATGGGCACTTTCAACCCTTCCACCGGTTGATCCTGCAAATCGGTGGAATGGTCCTGTATCATAGTTTAATTTGCATTTGTGTTTTCTGTTTATGCATTGCATTGTTCAAGAGATCTGTTAGGAGCATGCTGTGAATCAGCCTAGCATCCTCATGTGCTAGGTATAGAAAGATAAGTTGTTAGACTTTGGTTTGAAGGTGATCCGGCCCGGTCGTCACATTTTCTTTGTGAACTTATGCGGTTCTGAGTGTTTACATGCAGTGGGAGGATACACAGGAGTCTGCATGTGCGTTTCCAGTCGGAACGAGCCGCATCATCATCTGCGGATCCATCGCCATCAGGATCGGGTCATGAAGTTGTTGAAGTTTACATGTTGCAAGTGCATTAGGATGTTTTGAGTTGGATATATACTCAGTGTATATATCGCAGTCAGGATCATCTCTCGGGGAAGTTCATCATCCGCATATCGCTAACGGATGCGGGTGTGAAAGTTAAGTTTTTTGGCTAAGTGTTGAAGAGTTCATCAGGATGATGTGTGACGTCATCGTCATCAGGATATGACGACATCGTCATCAGGATATTAAGAAATCCCTCAATGCGAGTTTATCCTGTTGTCACTAAGTGGTAAGGTATCGGCGTAGGCAGGAAGTTGTATTAGCATCATCAGGAGGTTTCGAGGAACCGGATGAACAATATCATGATGCTGTTGCTTGTATCGTCGGGCAGTGGAGCATCGAAGGCAAGTTGTTGAAGTGCAACGTCATCAGGATATTTGGAGCAACCGGATATTTGGATATCCTGCTGACGAAGGTGATATTGAATATCATGATGATGCCGCTTGTATTTGGCACCCGATGAACCGTGCAACTGGAGGATGTTTGCGCCCGTTGATTATCATGATGATGATGATAGGCGACAAACGGAGGAGGTAAATAGTAGTCGACAGGAGGATATTTGCGATCATCCGAAATATGATGATGCTGTTGGTGTCTCTAGGAAATATGATGATGATGTTCAGCCGATAGAGAATTTTATCATGCTGTTTGTATTGTTGGCTACTCCTTCCTATTAGTTAGCCTCCGTTGCGTCCCACTCTGCATCAATCAACAAGATGAATATCAAATTACTCCCATTGAGATGATAGGTACTTTATTTGGAGTCCCTATTTCTATTCTGATTGATATTGGTGCAAAATAAATTTTTTTGTCAACTAGAGTCTTAAGTAAATTTCCTAGAAGAGCTAGTTATATGTCAAAACCATGGACATTAGGATATGTAAATCACTCAAAGGCTCAGGTAGAGCAATGTTTGTTTGAAGCTAAGATTCATATTTCAAACTTTTCCACCGAGGTAAACTTGTATGTGGCACCTTTAGGGTCCTACGATGTCATTTTAGGAATGAATTGGTTGTGGAGACATAGGGCCAAGGTGGATTGTTTTTATAAAAAAATTAAATGTTTGGATGACAAAGGAAACAAAGTTAATTTTTAGGGTATTCAAAGGGAAATAAAGATCAAGTCTATTTCATCGAAACAATTAAAACGAGCTAGGCGCAAAGGATGTCAACTCTTTGAAGTCAAAATGGACCTAGTAGAGGAAGTTTTGGAGAAGCAAACTTTTGAGGAAAAATACCCTTATCTTTGTAATTTTAGAGATGTATTTCCAGAGGAGCTACCTAGTTTGCCTCCAAAAAGAACCTTTGACTTTGCCATAGATATTAAACCAGGATCTGAGCCAATATCTAAGGCTCCATACAGATTGACCACTACTGAACTTATGGAATTGAAGGCTCCACTGCAGGAGCTATTGTCCAAGGGTCTAATTAGGCCAAGTGTATCACCATGGGGAGCTCCAGTTATTTTTGTTAAGAAGAAAGACGGAACCCTTAGATTGTGTATAGATTATCGGATGCTAAATAAGGCAACGATAAAGAATAAGTATCCACTGCCATGTATTGATGATTTATTTGACCAAATGCATGGTGCAGTAGTATTTTCTAAGATAGATTTGAGATCTGGATACTATCAGTTGAGGTTAAAAGATGAAGATATTCACAAGACTGTATTTAGAACAAGATATGGTCATTATGAGTTTACTGTGTTACCATTTGGGTTGACTAATGCACCAGTCGCTTTCATGAATCTTATGAATAGTGTTTTCAGAGACTGCCTTGATAAATTTGTCCTAGTTTTCTTAGATGATATTCTGATATATTCCAAAAATGAGGAGGAGCATAGACAACATCTTCAAATTATTTTGTAACATTTAAGAGAACACAAGTTATATGCGAAACTCTCGAAATGCACTTTCTTTCAGAAAGAAGTGCAGTATTTGGGACACACTATATTAGCAGAAGGGATATCAGTTGACCTAGCGAAAATAAAGGCTATTATGGAATTGCATGTACCTTCCAATGTTTCAGAAGTATGAAGTTTTATGGGATTGGCAGGGTATTATAGGAAATTTGTTCTAAATTTTTCAAGTATTGCTAGCCCAATCACTTCTTTGCAGGGAAAAGGAAAGAGGTTTGTATGGATAGGTGAATGTCAAAAGGAATTCAATTTATTATAAAAAAAGTTAACAACACCAATTCTAAAAGTCCCTGATCCTGAAGGGCAATTTGACGTTATTACCGATGCCTCTGGAGAAGGTTTAGGAGGTGTGCTTATGCAAAATGAGCGTGTCATAGCCTATGAATCAAGAAAGTTGAAAAACTATGAGCAGAATTACGCTCCTCATGACTTAGAACTGGTGGCAATGATTCACACCCTTTAGATGTGGCGACACTATTTGTTGGGAAAGACTTTTATACTAAAAATAGATCATCAAAGTCTTCATTACATATTTACACAACCTCATCTCAATGCAAGACAAAGGAGGTGGTTAGAGCTAATATCTGATTACGAATTTGAGAATACTTACATAAAAGGTAAAGAAAACTAAGTAGTTGATGCTTTAAGTAGAAGAAGACACACAGCTTCTATAGTCTCCATTCATGCTAATTTTAAAGACCTAGTATTGCAAAGATTACTTGGAGATGAATATTATGAACAAGTGAAGCATGCTCTGCAAATAAACCCCAAAGATTCAAGATATGATGGATTCTATTTTGAGTTAGATGGATTAATGAGATTTAAGGGAAGAATCTACATTCCTAATTCTATAGAACTAAGAAACCTTGTATGGAAGGAAGTTCATTGTGTACCTTATTTTGAACACCCAGGAGTAACAAAACTTTTAGCTGATATCAAACCACTATACTTCTAGAAAGGGATAAAAAGTGACGCTACAAGGTTTGTGGCAAGTTTCTTGGAATGTCAGAGAGTAAACACAGAACAACAACATCTTGCCAGATTGGTATACCCGCGTGATATTCCAGAATGGAAATGGCAATTTGTTAGGATGGATTTTGTTCAAGGGTTACCAATGTCCAAAAATAGACATGATGCAATTATGGTTGTAGTAGATAAACTAACCAAAGTAGCACATTTCATTCCTAGAAATTTGATAGATGGAGCTCATGTTTTGGCCTGTAAGTTTGTTCAGGAAGTATTTAGATTGCATGGGGTACCTGAAAAGATTATATCGGATAGAGATGCTCAAATAACCTCCCGGTTTTGGCAAACTTGATTTTAAGCACTAGGGACTAAACTCAATGTGAGCACCGCTTATCATCCTAAAACTAATGGGCAAATAGAAAGGGTTAACTAGGTCCTAGAGGATCTACTAAGAATGCATTGCATGGACTAGCAATATAGATAGGAGGAATATTTACCTCTTATTGAATTTGCCTATAATAATTCCTATCATTCTGCCATTAAGATGGCACTGTTTGAAGCATTATATGGAAGGAAATGTAGAACTCCTAGAAGCTGGGACAAGCTGGAAGATAGGATAAACATTGGACTAGAAATGCTAGCAGATATAGAAGAAAAAGTGAAAATGATTAGGAAAAGGTTGGCGGAAGCCAACGACAGGCAAAGAAGTTATGTAGATCACAAACGGGTGCCTAGACAATTTTCTATTGGAGAGAGTTCTTTTGTGAGTAAAACCCCATAAAAGCTCAATCAAGTTTGGTAAATCTTCAAAGTTGGCTCCCCAATATGTCGGACCTATTGAAGTCCTTGAGATTATCAATCCAGTGGCCTAAAAAATTACTCTACCTCTAGCCTTGTCTAAAATGCATAATGTTTTTCATGTTTTTTACCTAAAGAAATATTTTGTAGGTAATGACCACATTCTTAAATGGAATTCTTTACAGATAAAAGAGCCAGGGGTGGTTTTGATCGAACCACTCAAGGTACTCGAAATGCATAAACTCCGGTTGCATAATCAACATGTCTTACAATGCAAAATTTAGTGGGACCAATATGGCGAGGATAGCGCCACTTGGGAAGACTATAATGACATCCACCAAAGATTTCCCTATCTTTTCAAAAACATTAATGTTAAACTATAAAATCTTGTTTTTAAGTTAAAATTTTGCTTGATAAACTCAATCATCGGGGACAATGATTCTATAGGGGAAAGATATGTTACATCCCCTTTTTGGATTCAGTATTACTATTTACTTTTTCTTAAATAGTGCAGTCATGTGAATATGTTTAACATCATAGAAAATGATGTTATGATTAGAAAAGATTAATTTTATGAAATCATAGATTTTTACTTGATTATGATCAATCTGATGTTATGAATTAAAAATGTCTTTTAGATATGAAAATGAAATGATTTGATGTAAATGTGTTTTGATCAGAATATTGGTGCTCTGACCACAAATTGTATGTGAGATTGTTAATGGCAGGAATAGATGGAACATGTTCACCGAGAAGCAAGAAGAAGAGAAAGTATCTTCGAGAAAGAGAGAATAGACTCAGGAATAACCAATGGGTGTTTGCCACTGAGAACAAACATCAAGTAGATAAACCTAGTTGGCTTTAGATAAGTATTAATTTTGGTTAAGTCAATTTTGGACGAGAATGTCAAGGATTATAAGAGTAGGTCACTCTTCCTTACGTAGTTGTTGTGATGGTATGGGTAACTGACATTTGTGTTGTAATACTCTAAATCATGTCATCAAATATTGACGATATATATATATATATATATATATATATATATATATATATATATATATATATATATATATATATATATATATATATACTTGAGAATGAGTTGTATGTTGTGTCTTGTTTTGTGGTTCGGTGTAAAAGTTGATAGTAGAGTGTAAAGTTGACCCCAAACTTCATAGTGTGTTTGTGCTTCAATCACTATCATTGTCATAAAGCTCTACGAGCATATGATGTAAACATTTAATTACAGAATTCATCGGATGTAGAATTATTTATGTTGTGGGTTATCGTCGTATATAAAAGGTTTAAATAATGTTTTAAACCTATGAGACCGTTGAGTGTAATACCATTGGTCATATTGTAATGGTAATATACAAAATCATATATAATTATATTTAAATAGTCATTAAGGAACAATTCTTATATTCTTTAATGGTGTTAGTAAACGGGTAGTAGCTTGAATGGTTTCACTCAAGTCGCTATCTATGATGTCTTTTATCCCATAACATTTTATTCATTCTCGAGCTTTAAACCTAAATGATTGGTCGTCAGCTCAGTAATTATTCCAAGTCATGTAATCGATCTAAACTCAAGAATCTATTAGAGTTAGTGTGTCATTATGTCCAAAACAAAAAAACTACCACATCACTAACTGATAAGCTCCACCTTACGAATAAGCTGCAAGGATAGTGGAAGATAAAACAAATTTTGTGTTAGTGGTCATGGAAGGAGGACAAATGTTTATAGTTGAGCTTGGTAGTTACCACGTAGATAGCTATGCAAATTAGTTAGGGAAGTTAGTTTTCATTTGGATGACAGGAAGAAAAAAGAGAGAACTTCTTGATAGTGATATAGGGAGTCTTGGATAGAGGCTCGAGTAGTGATCACAAGAAGACAGTAAATTCTAGAGAAGTAACGAGACCAGTAGCTCAAAGGTTGATAGGAGTCAAGCGAGGTATCAGAGCCGAGAAGCCAACTATCAGGTTCTCAATTCTTCCTATATAATCTGCGTCTCTGCATGTGGTCGATGTATTGTATTCATGAGCTAGAAAAGTCGATTGTAACTTGTTAATCATTATATAAAACAATAATCATTTCTAGGTGATATTGAATGTCTGGATCATTGTAACACTCAGTTTTGTTTTCACCCTAAAAACTAAGTTTAACCAAAGGTAAGAATTTTTTTTTTGAAAGTATAAAACAAAAAAATAAATTGTTTCTCATTTTATACTTTCAAAAAAAAAATATTACCTTTGGTTAAACTTAGTTTTTAAGGTGAAAACAAAACTGGGTGTTACATATGGTATCAGAGCTAACTAGGTTCAGCACTAGGGCTGATGAGTCCACTAAGCTCATTAAGAATCAACATTATGCGGGTAGCTATTGATTTGATTTACTATGCCAAGATGGTATGTCTCAAGAAAACTGCAAGGAAGTCCTTCGCTGGTAAGGAATGTTATTTGCAAGCTAAAAAGAAATGACTTGCGATGATCAAGACTATTGAGAAAATGAATGATGAAAATGACATTTGGCTAGATGATGTGGAAACTTTTGCCAATGCTCTGTCACGACTCAAACGAATGAAAAAATAACTCCTACAGACATCTAGGACAGCATCTCAAATTATGGTCAATTGCTGCCATATTAGTGTACCAATAATCACTAGGGATTCCTGTATACCACCTAGAGCTGAAATCATTGTACTATCATCCGATAGAAAATCGGAGGGTTATACACCTCGTGAATATGTGTTAGACAATGAATCCAAAGGTTACATCCCTCTTGTAAATACTGAGTCAAACATGAAATATGTCTATCCTTAAAGAATGTATATACTGTTGTGCAAAATATAATAAAGACAAATTTTGGTTTGAGAATAACTGTGGTTATGAACAATTGTTATGTTTTGATAATATTCAAAATGCTAAATATTAGAACTGATTAGTACTTCCTAAAGCAGGTGAGAAAACAAAAAAACATGGATCAATAAGAGTTTAATGAGAGAGAAGATTGGGAAGGTCACAACTCTTAGGATAACTCCACTAATAAATTGGACAAAATTATTAATATGCTTACTAAAACTAAGCAAAGGTTGGGCAAATTGGAAAAGAAAGTGAATGAAACTGGGAATATGGAGGGTGAAAATGAGTATTCTAATAATGCAAGTAAAAGTAAGCAATGAGAACATGGCACGTCAAGTGACAATCAAGACAATAGTGAATCACAAAGGGAGACAAAAGACAAACATGCACTGGAACTATCTAAGTATATGAAAAAGATTATCCCTCCCAAATTTGATGGAACAAAAACCAGTGATGTAACAAAAGCATGGCTAACATAAATGGAGAAGTACTTTGAAATCAGAAATTATTCTGAGATTACAAAGGTAGTGTGGGGAGCATATCAGTTATCTAGAGAAGCATCCAATTGGTGGATGAACAAGAAGATGGAACTGGATTCAAGCCCCTTGAAGGTGACATGGAATGAATTTGTGGAACTTTTTTGAAAAAGGTGGTTACCATAGCTCTATTTTGATCAAAAGCTAACAGATTTCCAAAATCTCAGGCAAGGTGATTTGTCCGTGATTGAATATGCGGAAAAATTTACTAGATTGTTGAAATATGTTCCTCAGTATCAAAAGGATGAAAGATTTCAGATAAGAAAATTTATTATGGGACTCAATCCTCAAATTGGCGGTGAGGTGGATGTGCATGGTCCGAACACAATGGACTGGGTGTATGAGAAAGCAATTAAGTAGGAACAGAAGATCAAATCCATTTCTACTTATCATGAAAAGAAGCATAAGAGATTTGATAAGAACTTCAATGATCAAACGTATAAAAGGAAGAATGATAAAGGATATGGAACTAGGAGGTACGATAAAGGAACTCAAAAAAACAAAGGGGGATTTGCTAATGAACGAAGAAGTGAAGACTTTAAGAAAAATGACAATTTTAAAAGGAACGATGATGCTATGAGTAGACCATCTGAGAAAAGAGGACCAATTGGAGGTTGTTTTTCATGTGGTGCAGATCATTATACCAACCATTGTCCTAATAAAAAGAAGAACGGGCAACTTAGGAACACAATACTTCCTTCGCAACAGGAAGCGTTTCAACAAAGGATTCATGTCACCCTTGACAATTGACAAGTTGAGTATCAGATTACTCCCATTGAGATGACAGGTACATTATTTGGAGTTCCTGTTTCTATTCTATTTGATACTGGTGCAATAGAAAATTTTGTGTCATCTAGAGTCTTAAGTAAATTTCTTAGAAGAGCTGGTTTCATGTCAAAACCGTAGACAATTGAATATGTAAATCACTCAAAGGCTCAGGTAGAGCAATGTTTGTTTGAAGCTAAGATTGATATTTTAAACTTCTCCACCAAAGTAAATTTATATGTAGCACCTTTAGGGTCCTACGATGTCATCTTTGGAATGAATTGGTTGTGTAGACATAGGGCCAAGGTGGATTGTTTTCATAAAACAATTGAGTGTTTGGATGATAAAGGAAGCAAAGCTAATTTTCAAGGTATTCAAAAGGAAATAAGGATCAGGTCTATTTCTTCAAAATAATTAAAGTAGGCTAGGCGTAAGGGATGTCAACTTTTTGCAGTCAAAATAGACCTAGTAGAGGAAGCCTTAGAGAAGCAAACATTTGAGAAAAAATACCCATATCTTTGCAATTTCAATGATGTATTTCCTGAGGAACTACCAGGTTTGCCTCCAAAAAGAAGATCTGATTTTGCCATAGATATTAAACCTGGATCTAACCCAGTATCTAAAGCTCCATACCGAATGACCACTACTGAACTTATGAAATTAAAGGCCCAATTGCAGGAGCTATTGACTAAAGGTCTAATTAGGCCAAGTGTATCACCAAGGGGAGCTCCGATTATTTTCATCAAGAAGAAGGACGTGACCCTTAGACTGTGTATAGATTATCAGATTCTAAATAAGGCAACGATAAAGAATAAGTATCCACTGCCATGTACTGATGATTTATTCGACCAAATGCATGGTACAACAATATTTTCTAAGATAGATTTGAGATCTGGATACCATCAATTGAGGTTGAAAGATGGAGATATTCACAAGACTGCATTTAGAACAAGATATGGTCACTATGAGTTTACTATGTTACCATTTGGATTGACTAATGCACCGACCGCTTTCATGAATCTCATGAATAGTGTTTTCAGAGATTGCCTTGATAAATTTGTCCTAGTTTTCATAGATGATATTTTGATATATTCCAAAAATGAGGAGGAGCATAGACAACACCTTCAAATTGTTTTGCAATGATTAAGAGAACACAAATTGTATGTGAAACTATCGAAATGCACTTTCTTTCAGAAAGAAGCACAGTATTTGGGACATACTATATCAGTAGAAGGGATATCAGTTGACCCAGCTAAAATAAAGGCTATTATGGAATGGCCTATACCTTCTAATGTTTCAAAAGTACGAAGTTTTATGGGATTGGCTAGATATTATAGAAAATTTGTTTTAAATTTCTCAAGTATTGCTAGTCCAATTACTTCTTTGCAGAGAAAAGGGAAACAGTTTGTTTGGATAGACGAATGTCAAAATGCATTCAATTTATTAAAAGAAAAGTTAACAACAGCACCAATCTTGAAAGTCCCTGATCCTGAAGGGCAATTTGAAGTTATTACTGATGCCTCGGGAGAAGGGTTAGGAGGTGTGCTTATGTAAAATTGACGTGTAATAGCCTACGAATCAAGAAAGTTAAAAAACTATTAGCAGAATTACGCTCTTCATGACATAGAACTAGTAGCAGTGATTCACGCCCTTCAGATGTAGTGACATTATTTGTTGGGAAAGACTTTATACTAAAAATAGATCATCAAAGTCTTCGTTACATATTTACACAACCTCATCTCAATGCAAGACAAAGGAGATGTTTAGAACTAATATCAGATTACGACTTTGAGATTGCGTACATCAAAGGTAAAGAAAACTGAGTAGCTGATGCTTTAAGAAGAAGAAGACACATAGCTTCTATAATGTCTATTCATGTTAATTTTAAAGATTTAGTATTGCAAAGTTTATCTGGAGATGAATATTACGAGAAGGTGAAGCAAGCTCTTCAATTAAACCCCAAGGATCCAAGATATGATGGATTCTATTTTGAGTTAGATAGATTAATGAGATTTAAGGGAAGAATCTACATTCCTAATTCTGTAGAACTAAGAAACCTTGTTGGAAGGAAGTTCATTGTGCACCTTATTCCGGACACCCAGGAGTAACAAAACTTTTTGATGATGTCAAACAGCTATATTTCTATAAAGGAATGAAAAGCAACGCTCCAAGGTTTGTGGCAAGTTGCTTGGAGTGTCAGAGAGTGAAGGTAGAACACAAACATCCTACTGGATTGTTATACCCGCATGATATTCCAGAATGAAAATGGCAAGTTGTTAGTATGGATTTTGTTCAAGGGTTACCAATATCTAAGAATAGACATGATGCAATTTTGGTTGTTGTAGATAAACTAACCAAAGTAGCACATTTTATTACATGGAAATTTGACAAATGGAGCTCATATTTTGGCTCAGAAGTTTGTGCAAGAAATATTTAGATTGCATGGGGTACCTGAAAAGATTATATTTGATAGAGATGCTCGAATAACCTCTTGATTTTGGCAAACTTTATTTTCAGAACTATGGACTAAACTCAATGTGAGAACCGCTTACCATCCTGAAACTGATGGACAAAAAAAAAGGGTTAATCAGGTCTTAGAGGATCTTTTAAGAATGTATTGCATGGACTAGCAATACAGATGGGAGGAATATTTACCTCTTGTTGAATTTGCCTAAAACAATTCTTATCATTCTACCATTAAGATGACACTGTTTGAAACATTATATGGAAGGAAATACAAAACTCCTATAAACTAGGACAAGTTGGAAGATAGGATAAGCATTGGACTAGAAATGCTAGTAGATATGGAAGAAAAAGTGAAAACGATTAGGAAGAGGTTGGCGAAAGCCAACGATAGGCATAGAAGTTATGTAGATCGCAAACGGGTGCCTAGACAATTATTTATTGGTGAGAAAGTTCTTTTGCAAGTGAAACCCCATAAAAGCTCAATCAAATTTGGTAAAACATCAAAGTTGGCTCCTTGATATGTCAGACCTTTTGAAGTCCTTGAGATTATCAATCCAGTGGCCTACAAAATTGCTCTACCTCTAGTCTTGTCCAGAATGCATAATGTTTTTCATGTTTCATACATAAAGAAATATTTTGTAGGTAATGACCACATTCTTAAATGGAATTCTTTATAGATACAAGAGCCAGGAGTGGTTGTGATCGAGCCAGTCAAGGTGCTCGAAATGCGTAAACTTCATTTGCGTAATCGAGAGGTTTTGTAATGCAAAATTCAATGGGACCAATATGGCGAGGATAGCGTCACTTGGGAAGACTATAATGACATCCACCAAAGATTTCCTTATCTTTTCAAAAAAATAAATGTTAAACTATAAAAGTGTGTTTTATATTTAAATTTTGCTTGGTAAACTCAATCATCGGGGACGATGATTCTATAGGGGAAAGATATGTTACATCCCCTTTTTGGATTCAATTTTGCTATTTACTTTTTCTTAAATAATATAGCTATCTGGATATGTTTTAACATCATAGAAAATAATGATATGAATAGAAAAGGTTAATTTTATGAAATTATAGATTTTTACTTGATTATGATCAATTTGATGTTATGAATTAAAATGTCTTTTCGATATAAAAATGAAATGATTTGATATAAATGTGTTTTGATCAGAACATTGGTATCTGACCACAAATTGTATGTGAGATTGTCAATGACAGGAATAGATGGAACATGTTCACCAGGAAGAAACAAGAAGAGAAAGTATCTTTGAGAAAGAGAGAATAGACTCTGGAATAACCATGGGTACTTGCCACTAAAAATGAATATTAGGTAGATAAACCTAGTAGCCTTGAGTTAAGCTTTGATTTCAGGCTAAGTCAATTTTAGACGAGATGTCGAGGTTTGCAAGAATAGGTCTTTCTTATTTCCGTAGTTGTCGTGATGAGTATGGGAAATCGACATCTGTGCCATAATACTTGGTATCATGTCGTCAAATATGGATGATCGATATATTGTTTTATATATCTAAATATATACACTTGAGAATGAGTTGTAAGTCATGTTTTGTTTAATGGTTCGGTGAAAATTTGAAAGTTGTGTGTAAGTCAACTCCAAACCTTGTTTCACATTTACACTTAATTCATTGTTATCGTCATAAAGCTCTACGAGTTTATGATGTAAATGCCTGCTTGCAAAATTCAATGGATGTTGAATTGTTTCTATTATGGGCTATTATCATATAATAAAAGGTTTAAATAATGTTTTAAATCTTGAGACCTTTGGTTGTAATATATTTGGTCGTAATGTATTGGAATATACAAAATTGTAATAGTTATATTTAAATAGTCATTTTGGGGGTAATTCCTTTATTCTTTTGTGATTTTGGTAATCGGGCAGTAAGTCTTTACTTATGATGTCTTTTATTTCAAAATAATCTATTTACCATCGAGCTTTAAACTTTATGATAGTTGTCGGCCTAACCATTATTCTTAGTTTTGCATTTGATCTATACTCATAATTGGTTATGAGTAGTGTGACAGTTGGTTTAAACTATCAACCGCCACCTCGTGAAGTGTGGAGCTCCACTTTGTAGAGTAACCATGGATTGAGAGGGAAAAACCAAACCATTTCTGGTAGTGGTCACGAAAGGAGGAGAAGGTTAAGCATGCAAGGTAGTTACCCAAATTGTTAGGCATGGTCTTGTGGGTGGAAAGTTAGTTTTCTTTCGCAGGGAGAATGGGATTTAGAGGTAGTAGGGAGCCAGTTTAGAAAGGAGAACACAGAGAGGAAGCGGAGAGGAGACCGAGAATGAAGTAAATCTGAATGGCTAAGAAAAGAACGAGCTCCTTGGACCAGTCTTCAAGCAGACACTGGAGATTATCTTCAAGTTCTTTTCATCTCATCTCTACGCAGTCATAGTTATCAGACATGTTTTTAATAGTATTGACTCTACTTATAATGCAATGGAACTTAGTAATTGTTTGAAGATGCAATGTGTGAATTGACTACCAACTTTAGCCTGGTGTGTTTTCATCACCTTCAAAACAAAAACAATGCTTTGGTCCCCTATACCACATCGCAGTCGAAAAACTCAGTATAATTCATTGTTCTTTGAAACATCTTTGATGGTCGAGTTATTGTGTAGTTGTTTGTTTAACTTTAGAGGTATTTGGATATATAAAGAGCACAAAGTAGACTGAGAGTTTGGTCGAAAGCTAGCTAACAGTTATCACAAGCCGCAGTAGCAAAACCTAGGTCGACGTTGAATGAGTTCTCAGTTGGCTAGCCGACTACAATTGGTTGGTTCTGACATATTAAAAAAAAACTAGTTTATAAAAGATTTGAAGAATGTGCTAACCATCGACAGAGGAGTAACATTGGTGTGAAATGTATGTCAATGCTTGTAAGACTACACAGTCCTCCACAAGTTCTGAGTTTATAAATGGTTGGTTGACCATATAGAATATACTTACCTATCTGCGAATGGTAACTAGTTTAGTTCACTTATTTTTGTAATAACTCTTTTTTCTATAAAAGTATTCAAACTGATGTGTCTGTGAAAGAGGGTGTAGAGTTACTATTTGGATTTTACAGTCAAACAAGTTGAATAATGAAGTTTTAAGAACAAACATATTGAGTCTTTAGTCAAATGTTTAGCCTAGACTTGCATGCATTCTTCTTGCAAATAGAAACAACAAGATAGGATTTCCAAATGTTTAGTTTGACAAAAGATTAAGCTATGTCGAAGATTCGATAGGTCGAAGAAGATTCTTAAGAGTGTTTAATTTTTAACTTAGGGTCTTCAAATATTTGTATTCTTTAAATTGGTTTATAGTGAAAACCTTTTGAAACAACATAGTTAAGTTTAGTGTCCACCCTTGAGTGAATAATTTAAAGTAGTGGGCTAACTTAGAGATCAATTGATTAACTTATAGCATTATCTGATTAATCGGTAAGTTAGGAACTCATTCTTTTAACATATGGACAGAAAGGTCTCCATAAGCTAAAAAGAGAGAAATAAACCTCATGGCCATGCGATTAATACATGATGAGTATGGAACACCTAGAGATTATCGAGGTCATTATATTGAACTTATTCATAGGTAACTGTAGGATTGCAATTAATTTGAGTCGAGTTGGGGTGGGTGAACTTATTACTTGCATTGATACAATGCTAATTATATTCAAATCCTTTGGGCAAGGTAATGCATGTGCCTCAAGTGCATTGATAGTTCACTGTGACTGGATGGCATAGCTTGTGGAGTGTTCATGCTTCACTAGAGGGTATCTAGGGGATTGCATGATAACAAGTTATGTAGGTCACAACACCAGTACTCAGATGGCAAACATCATTGGTTATCCAAAGTCTATCATCTTTGAGTAGGGTAGGGCCACTTCCGAATAGGAAGGAGTGTGGGAGACCGACGGTCTATGGTTGGAGGTTAAGCTCCTTGAAGATACTTTCTCTTCTATATTCCTGAGGATTGCTAAGACTTGAATTTGGATGGTCGACAATCAAGATGCAGTAAATTTGGTAAGTTTCTATTTGAAAATGTTCTAAGTAACTTTAATCAATATATTGTTTAATGTTGTAGATGGATATATATTCCTTTGTATAATTTATAATTTCTTGATTATTGTTAGTCGATGGTTGAACTACTTGGTTTTAAAATGAGAAACAAATTATTTTTCTGTTTTATACTTTAAAAAAAAATTATTACCTTTGGTTAAACTTAGTTTTTAGGGTGAAAACAAAATTGGGTGTTACAATCATGCTCAAATCTTTTAAGATCCTCAGCTAATAGATTTAGCTTACTTAATTGTATGCTAGTGTAAATGATAATTGATGTCTTTATCAGAAGGGAAAACATTACTTATCGTCTCAGATTAACATCTACAATGTAGGGGCTTAAAAGGATGTATTCTCGTCATTAAAAGTGTTGTTATATGGAGCCTAATCAGACTCAGAGGTTATATTTACCCCACTTTTATCGGCGCGGTTTCCCCCCAAATTCCTACAGGGTCACTGGGTAGCGCCCCTTGCGGGGGTTTGGGGGCAGCGCCCCTTGCGGGGTCCAGGGGCAGGGCCCCTGGCGCGTTCCCTATCACGATACAGGGCGGGGTCGAGGGACAGCACCCCCGTGGGGGCTCGGGGGCAACGCCCCCGAAACCTCACACAGTTTTTTATTATTTTATAATGCACCGGGAGTTAATTTTTTCATTGACTGACATAAGAAAACCCTATTTTGTAACCGACAAAAAGCTTGATAAAAAGCAGCTAAGGGTTAGGGTTTTGATATTGTATTGTAGCATTTTGCAGCTGTATTGAGTTGCAGGGATTGCTGATTGTAATCGGTTTGATTTACTGGATAATAATATTGGACTCTCTATTTGGTGGATGTAGCCCGAGTTTGGGTGAACCACGTTAAAAATTGTCTCTCGCTATTATTATTTCTATGTATTTCCATTTCTCTGTTTACTCTTTATTTGCATTTAATTGATATCTTCTACCGGCTAACCCTAACAAGTGGTATCAGAGCTAGGTTGTGTTTGATTATCGTCTGCAGGAAAGTCTCAGGTTGAGTGGGAGCAATGGCGGACGAGGGTAAAACAAAGGTTGATAAATTTAATGGGCAGAACTATCAGTTATGGAAGATGCAGATGGAGGATTACCTCTATCAAAAGGACTTATGGAGGCCGTTGGAAGGAGTAGCCAAGAAACTGGCAACAATGTCTGATGAGGATTGGAATCTTCTTGACAGAAAGGCACTAGGAACCATTCGGTTGTGCCTGGCACCGTCGGTGGCATTCAATATAACAGAAGTGAAGACAATAGATGGTCTGATGAAAGCTTTGGCAAAATTGTATGAAAAACCCTCAGCCTCAAATAAGGTATTTCTCATGAAGCAGTTGTTTAATTTGAAAATGGTTGAAGGTGGATCTGTGACAGGTCATTTAAATGAATTTAATACGATTGTCAGTCAATTGACTTTTGTAAATGTAAAATTTGATGAAGTTAGAGCTCTCTTGATATTATGTTCATTGCCTGAAAGCTGGGATAGTTTGGTAATGGTGGTTAGTAACTCTGTTTCTAGTTCAAATACCCTAAAATTTGATGATGTTGTTGGTGTTATTCTGAGTGAGGAAATTCGTAAGAAAAGCTCAGGTGGATCCAAATCAGGCAGTGTTTTGAGTACAGAAAGTAGGGGCAGATCAAAGGAGAGAGGAAAAGGTTCTGGAGGTCATGGGAAGTCACGAGGAAAATCAAAGGACAAAAGATCCCAAACTAGAGGATAGAAGGATTGCTGGTACTGTGGAAAACCAGGTCATCTGAAGAAAGATTGCTGGTCTCAGAAGAATAAAGGAGACAAACAAGAAGGCAATAAGGAAGAAAATGTGGTAAGCAATAAGTCTGAAGATGATGCTTTGATTCTTTCCCTAGATAATGCTAATGATTCATGGGTTTTAGATTCAGGGGCCTCATTTCATGCTACGCCCCATAGAAGTTATTTCCTTGATTATGTCCAAGGGGATTTTGGGCTAGTTTATTTGAGAGATAACGAACCCTGTCAGATTGTTGGAAAGGGAAGAATCAAGATTAAGTTGCAGAATGGAAATCATTGGCTACTACAAGAGGTAAGGCATGTTCCAAGGCTCAGTAGGAATTTAATTTCAGCGGGGTAGCTAACTGAACAAGGTTGCACTGTTACATTTACTGATAAAAATTGGAAGGTTTCAAAATGTGCCTTAGTAGTAGCAAAAGGTGTGAAAGTAGGCACCTTATATCTTTGTACAGGTCATACTGTTCCTTCTACTTTAGCTATTACAGAGAAAAAACAAGCAGGTTCAGGAACAGTTGCTGCAGGTTTGCAGGAAGAGACTGGAAAAGTTGCTGCAGGTTTTGAGACAACACTGTGGCATAATAGACTTGGGCATATGAGTGAAAAAGGTATGAAGGTACTTCATTCTAAGAAAGTTTTACCAGGTTTGAAATGTATTAATATGGATTTCTGTGAAAGTTGTGTGTATGGAAAACAAAAGAAAGTCAGTTTTCTCAAGGATGGGAAGCAAAAGAAAAATGAAAAATTGGAGCTTGTGCATACAGATGTATGGGGACCAGCTCAGGTATCTTCTCTCAGTGGCTCTCAGTATTATGTTACATTCATAGATGATGCAACTAGGAAGGTCTGGATTTATTTCCTTAGATAGAAATCTGATGTATTTGAAACATTTAAGAAATGGAGAAGCTTGGTTGAGAATGAGACGGGTAAAAGATTAAAATGTCTCAGATCTGATAATGGCGGTGAGTATTGCAGCAAAGAATTTGAAGATTATTGTTCCCTTAATGGAATTCGCAGGCAGAAAATGGTTCCAGGGACTCCACAGGAAAATGGAGTGGCTGAACGCATGAATAGGACAATAATGGAGCGTGCAAGGACCATGAGATTGCATGCTGGGCTACCTTTAAACATGTGGGCAGAGGCTGTCGACACTGCTGTATATTTAATTAACAGAGGTCCTTCAGTTCCTTTAGGTTGTGGTATCCCAGAGGAAGCATGGACAGGCAAGAAGGTGAGTTATTCTTTTCTGAAAACCTTCGGCTGTGAAGCATTTGCACATAGATTCTGAAAATAGAACCAAGCTGGATGCGAAATAAAAAAAATGTACCTTCATTGGATATGGCATTGATGAATTTGGTTATAGGCTTTGGGATTTTGAAAATCAGAAAATTGTGAGAAGCAGGGATGTTATATTCAATAAGAAGGTGTTGTACAAAGATCAGTTGCAGCAGCATGAGAAGAAAGAAAAGGATTATGTGGTGCTAGACAATACTCCAAATAGTGATGTTCCACTGGTTCCTCATGCTCCGCAACAGCAACCAGAAATACCACAAACTCCAGTGAATGTTAGACGGTCAACAAGGATCAGCAGACCTCCTGAAAGGTTTTCTCCCTCTTTGTATTCTATTTTGTTAACAGATGCTGGTGAACCCAAAGGGTATGATGAAGCTATGCAGGTGGATACATAGGTTCAGTGGGAGCTTGCAATGAAAGGAGAAATGGACTCCTTGCTGAAAAATTAGACTTGGGAATTATGTACGTTACCTATAGGTAAAAAGGCTTTACCAAATAAATGGGTTTACAGGCTGAAAGAGGAAGATGGAGGTAAGAAAAGATTTAAGGCCAGGTTAGTTGTAAAAGGATTTGCACAGAAAAAGGACATTGATTTTGATGAGATATTTTCTCTGGTTGTCAAGATGACTTCTATTCGTACTGTTTTAAGTATTGTGGCTGCTGAAGATTTACACTTGGAATAGCTAGATGTTAAAACTGCCTTTCTCCATGGTGATTTGGAGGAGGAGATCTATATGGAACAGCCCCAAGGATTTGAGGTCAAAGGTAAGGAGAAACTAGTGTGCAGATTGAAGAAGAGTTTGTATGGCCTGAAACAAGCACCTCGGCAATGGTATTTGAAATTTGACAGTTTTATGGCTGAGCAAGGCTACAGTAGGTGTAATTCTGACCATTGTGTTTATTTTAAGAGGTTAGATAATGACGGCTACATTATTTTATGTTTATATGTTGATGACATGCTTGTAGCTGGGTCTAACATGGATCACATAAGAGAGTTAAAACAGCAGTTGGCACAATCATTTGATATGAAGGATTTGGGGGCAGCAAAACAAATTCTTGGTATGAAAATTTGCAGAGATAGGCTGAATAGAAAATTGACTCTATCTCAGGTTGCTTATGTTGAAAAGGTGTTGCAGAGATTCCACATGGAGAATGCAAAAGCTGTCAACACACCTTTGCCTAGTCATTTGAAATTGACTAAGGACATGTGTCCTAAGACACAAGAGGAGGAAGAGAAAATGTCCAAGGTACCATATGCTTCAGCTGTAGGCAGTTTAATGTATGCCATGGTATGCATGAGACCGGATATTGCCCATGCTGTAGGAGTCATTAGCAGGTATATGAGCCATCCCAGATTAGAGCATTGGAATGCGGTAAAATGGATTCTCAGGTATTTGAGAGGTACATCCAATAAACACTTATGTTTTGGGGGCTCTAATACTAATTTAGTAGGTTATGTAGACTCAGATTTGGCAGGAGATATTGATACCAGGCGGAGTACTATAGGTTATGTCTTTACTGTAGGTGGAACAGTGGTAAGTTGGATTTCCAGGTTGCAAAAGGTGGTTGCTTTATCCACCACAGAGGTAGAATATGTAGCTGCAACAGAGGCAAGAAAGGAGATGATATGGCTGCAATCTTTCATGAATGAATTGGGCACACAACAGGTTAACAGTTATTTGTTTACAGACAGCCAGAGTGTCATACATCTTGCAAAGAATTCTGCCTTGCATTCAAAGACCAAACATATACAGTTGAGGTATCACTTCATTCGGTCGGTGTTGGATGATGGACAGTTACAGCTGGCAAAGATACATACAGATGACAATCCAGCTGATATGCTTACAAAGGCCGTGACAAGGGAGAAGCTAAGCTCCTCTTCAGCTTCGGTTGGTCTTCTAGACTGAACACAACAAAAATAGAACAGCAGAGTCCAGGGTGCTTATTTCCAATGGGAGCTACAGGGTCAGTGGTGTTATGATCAGTCTCCAAGTGGGAGATGATATGGTGTGGAGTCTGATCAGTCTCCAAGTGGGAGATTGTTGTTATATGGAGCCTAATCAGAATCGGAGGTTATATTTACCCCACTTTTATCGGCGTGGTTTCCCCCCAAATTCCTACGGGGTCAAGGGGCAGCGCCCCTTTCGAGGGTTTGGGGGTAGCGCCCCCAAGACAGGGTCAAGGGGCAGTGCCCCTTGCGGGGTCCAGGGGCAGCGCCCCTGGCGCGTTCCCTGTCACGATACAGGGTGGGGTCGAGGGGCAGCGCCCCCGTGGGGGCTCGGGGGCAACGCCCCTGAAACCTCACATAGTTTTTTATCATTTTATAATGCACCGGCAGTTAATTTTTTCATTGACTGACATAAGAAAACCCTATTTTGTAACCAACAAAAAGCTTGATAAAAAGCGGCTAAGGGTTAGGGTTTTGATATTGTATTGTAGCATTTTGTAGCGGTATTGAGTTGCAGGGATTGCTGATTGTAATCAGTTTGATTTACTGGATAATAATATTGGACTCTCTGTTTGGTGGATGTAGCCCGAGTTTGGGTGAACCACATTAAAAATTGTCTCTCGCTATTATTATTTCTATGTATTTCCATTTGTCTGTTTACTCTTTGTTTGCATTTAATTGATATCTTCTGCTGGCTAACCCTAACAAAAAGATCATTGTTAGTACTTCAGTTTTATACAAGCTCTTTTGTGTCTAAACAGTGATCATTCATATAGACCAAAAGTATGTTTAAGACTATCAAAATACTAATAGGCTGGTAGTATTATGATGTGAAGGGCGTCCCATCTGGAAGTCTCTGTGCCTAATATCTTAAATTAGTAAATGACTAAGGATTTGGTCTTCAACTTTATTTCATTCCGCAATGTGGACCCTGTGTAGGCAACGATTAATTTTTTATTCTTTTTTAGCATAGTATAAACATGTGTTGGATAATATGTGGAACTTGACTATTGTGCAAATAGGCTTTGTTTGAGGGAACAACTTGGGTCTTTTTGTTCTTTAATTGTTCTTCTTTTAACAGGGTGTCGAAACAATTTTTCTTCTAGTTTCAACTTTTGTAACTGTAGAATGTTGCCTATGCTACCTCACCAACTACAGAAATTAGAATGTATATGGAAGATAGTATAATACCCAGTAGGCTTAAAGCTTATGTTAGAAAGATTTCAGATATAAAATCAATGTAGGGATCGAATAAAAAGTTATCCTTGAAGATAGAACATTTTGATTTATAAGTACTTGTTTATACAAATGAAAGTTATCTGTTTAAATAATACAAAATGACTTTTTTTATTAAAGAACAAATTATTATTATATTTCAGATTGGAAGTTGGTTAATGACTCTAGTATACATAGACTAAATCCTTAACGAAGTTGCCGTCATGTTAGCATAAAACTTCGACTCGATAACAAGTTAAAAGATGCCTCTCTATTGACTATATCGATAATGTAAAGTTCTAACTTTGAGAAGATAGTTTGGACAAGCATCAAACTCAATGGTCCATCGAAAAACTAGTAGCAATAACTGAGGAATTAGTAAGCTAGAAATTATACCTTAATCACAAAAGTGGCAATGACTCTGAGAGTCTTAAAGTTTTACAACAAACCAAACCGATATGCATAGAAGCATGTTGAGCCGGAAAGGCTAAGAAATTTATCATGATCATATGTAACTATAGGATTGTGATTAAATCAAGTCAAGTTGGGGTGGGTGAACTTACTATTTGCGTTGACACAACGTTAATCATATTCAAATCCTTTGGCCAAGGTAGTGCACCTGCCTCTAGTGCATTTTTAGTTCACCGTAACTGGATGGCATAGCTTGTGGAGTGGTCATGCTTGTCTAGAGGGTATCTAGGGGAATTACATGATAACAAGTTACGTAGGTCACAACACCAGTACTCAGATGGCTAACACCATTGGTTATCCTAAGTATATCTTCTTCGAGTAGGGTAGGGCCACTTCTAGGTAGGAAGGTGTGTAGGAGACCGACGGTCTATGGTTGGAGGTTAAGCTCCTCGAAGATAGTTTCTCTTCTAAACTCCAGAGGCTTGCCGAGACTTGAATTTGGATGGTTGACAATCGAGATGTAGTGGCTTTGGTAAGTTCCTAATTTGAAAATGTTTTAATGACTTTAATCATCATATTGATAAATGTTGAAGATGGATGGACCCCTTTGAGTATCTTACAATTTCATGATTCTTATTTAGTCAATAAATCAACTTCTTTGTTTTAAAAATGAAAAATGATTTATCATTTTCTGCTTTTGACCTTTTCAAAATTTTAATAAAAAAGATTTACCTTTTGGTCGAACTTAGATTTTTAAGGTAGAAACCATATTGGATGTTCCACAAGAAGTCTTTCTGTCTTGAGCCGATATTGTTTACAAAGAATACCGATTCTGTCCAAAGCACTGTTTGATTGGATAAAACAATACTCCCATCTCATGCAAGATTTGCCAAAGAATTGGTTGTCGTCCTTGTGTAATTTGTTTCTTGTAGTATTATTATCTCAACTCCAAAGTTTTGCATTTGACATTTGACTAAGCGTCATTTGTTAGGGATATTTAAGCTCCTAACATTCCAACTAACAATCTGCATTGATCCCTAAGGGATGGGTTTCATCACTTAGTAATTAGAAATCTGTTTATGGTGATCTGTCTGCCAGCAAAAGCATTGATCTCCCTTCTTTCCTGGTTAGTTTTTCTTCCCTTTTTCTTGGCCAATTTGAGATTAGGTTTCAAGATCCTTGAGTCCACTTGGCTCATTGTGGGCAAATCAATAGAGCCAAGTTCATCACCTACCAAGGAGTCATCGCTAATCCAATCTAAGGTATCCTTAGACGCCTCACTAGAGACAAGGATGGGAACAACTTTTAATTGAGGGTGGGAGGGCTCTGAATTCATTGGGGGAACTACTTTCCCCGATTATGAGGCATTGAGAATGCGAGTGGGGCTTGGAGGGTGAAAAGGAGGATCTTAGAGGAAGCTGGGTTATTGTGGGAGGAGCTCTTAATTTCCATATAAGGGTATGCACTTTCTCCCATCATTTCATCTTCTTTGAGGTTTGAAGTTTTTTTCCTTCTAAACCAAATTTTGATTAGGGTTGATTCTCCTGCAATTAGAAGAAAAATGATTGTGACAATTACAAAGTGAGCAGAAGAATTTTTGTTCCTCTATTTCAATACTTCGAGTCCAAGCACCCTTGGTGGAGTTGATCGTAATTGACTACAAGATTTTCTTGATGGCCACTACCTTGATCCTTGCATACAAGTAGGAATTTTTCTTTAGGGCTTCCAAATCCAAGGCCATCGTCATGCCCAAAGTGTTCCCAATCTTTGTTAAGCATTCTTCTGACCAAAATTCTATGAGCAGGTTGTACAATCTAATCCTAACTAGTCGATCACAAGGGGTGGATTGAAAAGTGAAGTCCATTATTGTAGGAATAGAGAGGAGCTATTGATTTCCCAAGGACTGGAGGAGAGAACCTTTTGCATATTCTCTTCTTCAAGGAAAATAACAATAAAAAACCCTTTGGTCAGAAATTTGGTAACAAACTGCCAAGGCCAATTCTTCCGTAACCAATCTTCAATTTCTTCTTTGTATACTCTTAGGCCAATAAGTCTTCCATAGACCACGGTATGCGCCAGCATCTCCATGTCACCCATCAATTTAATTGAAAGGGTTACCAAAGTGGGATCCCCAGCCTTCTGCTCATTTTCCTTTGGCAGATGTTGTGGAATATGTGGGGATTTTTTTGATCTTTCCGGTGTGAGACATTTCCTCTAAAACACACATGAATATTAATCTCTTCATATTTTAAAAGAAAATGTTTAAACACTAATAAATGCAGCTTTCATCTCTTAATTTAGATAATAAAAATGTTCTACTTAAAAAAAATTGGCATACAATTTGGAAAAGAAAAAGTGATTGATAGATCATCTATTAATTTAGTTAATAGAAATGTTCTGCTTAAAAGAAAAAAAGATTGGCATACAATTTAGAAAAGAAAAAGTGATTGATAGATGAATATGATGAGATCACGTTTGACCCTTTTTTTTAACCGTAAAAATATGCAAATGGTATGAAGAATGATTTTTTTAAAAAATCAGTGCTTCCTGTAGAAAGATGATTATTTACAGGCGAAGCCCATCAATTAGTTAAAAGAAATATAACATGGTTAGTTGTCAATATCATAGATTGAAAGGACATAAGCATATTAATGGAGTTTCCACACAACTCAGCATAATTTTTGAAAAGATAGCAGAGAATAATTAAAAGAAAAAACATGAATTGGGTGTTCAGAGACTAGATCTCAATAAGTTTCTAAACGTCCAACACTCATCTGTAAAAAGAGAACAAGGCATTTTCTTTTATTCTTTTTCTTTTTCTTTTCCTTTTACTTTTTCTGTTTTGGCTGCCACTTTGATGTATCAACGAATCTCGAAGTCATTAGCAGGAGAGGGAGAGGAATTTATTATAAATAGAAAAACTCAGAGACAACATAGTAAGTATAATGAGCTTGAGAAAATGACAAGAATGAATCGTGATATCTTCATTGCTTCCAGAAAGGGCGATCTCAAAACCCTTCAGCAGATGAGTTGGTATCAGGTGAGACGCGGGGTTACTTTTGAAGGAAATAATGCCCTGCACATTGGTGCGAGAGAAGGGCATTTGGAGGTTGTTAAATGGATACTTGATGTCAAGTGCTGCTTGGCTGGAGCTCAAAATTTTGATAAGAACACACCACTGCATGAAGCCACTAAGAAGGGCAAGGCAGATGTATTGAGAATTTTGCTTAAATATAAAAAGTGTGCTGTGTACAGGCGCAATTAGTTTGGAGAGACGGCGTTGATAATAGCATCAGAGCATGTTCACATTGATGCAATGAAGCTCTTGTTAGAAGCCACACCATTGTTTCTGGTTTTCTAGCCAAGGAATGACTGTTAGACATGCATTAACGTTGCAGCTTATGTAGGATGTCTGGGTAAGTTGTTTATGTTGATTTTGGTAGCTAGGTCAGATCCCTCCTAGAGACTGAGCTAGTCATAAAATGCTGAATGGCCTATCGGCCTTAGCATTTTGAGAATCTCAGTTGTATTATCCAATTTAAGGCAGGCCCTATTTGAGCAAATTCATTATGTGTATCTTGTAATTGAAATTAGGTTAGGACCTACTTCAATGTAATTTATATGTAATTATTTGAATTATTATAACTTGGTGCCAAACTGTATAAGGCCGACCAAGGTTATTGTTTGTACGATCTCCTATAAATGTAAAGTGACTTGTAGTCACAATTCACAGTAAGACACACTGATTTCTGCTCTGAGAAAATTATCCATCAGCGATGTACTTCAAGTCTAGCAATATTCATCTGCAATTAGTAAGTTGTTTTGCCGATAGTTGAACCGTTCGATAGGTTCAACGGTTCAACAGGTTCCAAAGGTTCAAAGGGTTCGATGGTTCAACGGGTTCAATAGGTTCCAAAGGTTCAAAGGGTTCGACAGTTTAAGGAGTTCAATGGTTCAACCGGTTCAGTGGTTCGATAATTTAATTTGTTCATCCCGCTTTCATCTGCAATCAATAATGAATCAACTACTTGGTGAAGCAAATCTGATCTTGCATGGGCAAAGTTGTTTTAGGATTATCCAGGGCTGTTGAACCTATGTGCTTACTGTGCAATCACCTCATGTGCAAGTGAACTTCATTCTGAACATTATTATCAGTTCAGTTCATAACTAAATTTCAAATAAGTTGTATTCTTGGTGCCTATGATTTTGTGCCGTAGTTGGGCAAAGTTGTATTCTGCCTCTACCATTAATCTAATCAGATCTGAGATTTTCTTGCTGGATTTTTCACCTCTAAGAGAGAGGTTTTCCCAGGGTATCTTTGTGTTATGTGTGCATTTGTGTTTTCTTGTTCCTTACTGTCAATCTGATTGCTAAATTTGACATGGTATCAGAGCCAAGTTTGAATTAGTATAATCAGATTTGCAGTAACAAATTATCTACTTCTGTTTTTATCACTTCTTCAAGTTGGTTCTCAGTCTCAAGGTGAAAGATAGATTGGATGGGGCTTCCAATTTCACATCATGGAGAGTCTGCATCATGCTTGTGTTGAATGAAAATGACCTTGCAGACTTTGTGACCAAAGAATCTTCTGAGCCTGAGGAAGAAGGAGAAAAGACCCAATGGAGGAAGAAAGATCTTCAAGCTTAGAAGATATTAATTGATTTAGTAAAGGACCACATTGTTCTCATCATCTCCAAGCTAAAGACAGCAAGCAAAATGTTCAGAACCTTGGAGGAGACGTATGAAATCAACAACACTAGTCGTGTTCTAGCTTTGAAGCAGCATCTTCATCACATCAAGATGGCTAAAGGTGAATCCATCATGGCTTACTTCATGAGGATTTATGATTTGAGAGATCGGCTCTCATCTATTGGAAGATTGTCAATGAAAATGATTTAACTATGCTAGCCCTCAATGGTCTTCTAGCATCTTGGAAATCCTACATTCAAGGAATTAGTGTAAGGCCTGATCTGTCCAAGTTTGACAAATTAAGGGCTGACTGTATTCAAGAAGAGTCTCAACTGGCTGCTAGAGGAGTTATCAAAAACACTCATGAAGACAATCATGTCCTTCCTGCCCAGTCTTTCAAGAAGAAAGGAGGCTATTGGAAGAACAATTTCAATAGGAATAGAGATCAAAGGTCTAATCCACCTCATGATTCAAAGAAAAAGAAAAGGAACTGTCTCACATCAAGTGCTTCAGGTGTGACAAATTCAGTCACTATGCAAGGGACTGTTTATCCCAGCCTAAGCAACAAGGAGCAAACTTAAATGAAGTCTCAAATTAGTCTAATACTGAAGACTTCCTTTTCATTTTTGCTCTATCAGGCAATGTACCCTCAGATAGTGATACTTGGCTGATTGATAGTGGTGCATCTAGACACATCACTAGCTATCAAGAGTGCCTCTCAGATTTAGTGGAGAAAGAGTCTAATCTTCATGTGGTTATTGGTGATGATGCTCGCTATTCTGTGAGAGGTTTTGGTACTACTTCCCTTAATGTAGATTCTAGAATTTCTCTTCACCTCAGTGATATTTTGTTTGTGCTGGGAATCAAAAGAAACCTTATCTCCATATCAGCACTAGAAGACAAAGGTTATCAGATTGCATTTTCTAAGGGAAGAGTGCTTGCATGGCCTAAGAAGTCCAGCATCAAATCAGCGTGTGTCATTGGGAATAGGTATGAGAGCCTATATAAGCTTTCAGCACATCCAGTTCAAGCTCTCATTCATGAAGCACCTGAGTCAAGCGAGCTATGGCATAGAAGACTAGAACATCTTCATTTCTAAGCCCTCCCTACACTTGAGAAGATAGTTAAAGGTATGCCTAAACTTAGTCATATTCATGATGATACATGTAAAGCCTGTGCTATTTGTAAAATCACTAAGAGTCCATTTCATCAAAGTGAAAGTAGGTCTAATAAGAAATTAGCTCTTCTGGACCTATGTCTGTTGCTTCCCAAAGTGGATTTTTGTATTATGTAATCTTTATAGATGACTACTCTAGGAAAACTTGGATTTACTTTCTCAAATGAAAAGAATCCGATGAAGTTCTAAGTAGATTCAAAGAATTTAAAGCTTTAGCTGAAAATCTATCTGGGAAAAGAATTAAAGTTTTAAGGTCTGACAATGGAGGTGAATACACCTCGGGTAGTTTTCATGATTTTTGTGTTGAGGTAGGGATCAAGAGGGAGTTTTGTGTTCCCTACAACCCTTAGCAAAATGGGGTTGCAGAAAGAAAGAACAGATCCATAGTTGAGGCAGCAAAAGCTATGATTCATGATCAGGATCTGCAGACTTTCCTATGGGCCGAAACATCTAGGACCGCTGTCGACATTCAGAATAGATGCCCTCACCATGTATTGAAAGATATGACTCCAGAAGAAGTATTTTCAGGGATCAAACCTGATATCAGTCACTTGATGATCTTTGGGAGTCCAATATATGTCCATGTACCCAAAGAGAAGAGAACCAAGTTGGAACCTTCTAGTAAAAGAGGCATTCTTATGGGCTACAGCAAAACATCCAAAGCATTCAAAATTTACATTCCAGGTCAGAAGCTATTGAGGTTAGTAGAGATGTCACTTTTGAAGAAAATATTGCACTCAAAAGATCTAAAGGCTCAAGTATAGAGATTGACAATGAAGTTCATGATTACCCTCAAGACATGGATATTGAGCATGCTACTAAGATTCAGAGAGGGTCTACAAAATTTGAAAATCATAATGATCCAAGAGGCATAAAAGTTTGTAGCTCCAAGTGGCACATTTAGAAAAAAGTAGGAGACCTCAGAAATTCTACAACTATGTTGCATTGATGTGCAACCTCATTGAGACTGAACCTTCCAGCGTTAAAGAGGCCATGAAAGAACAAGCATGGAAGAATGCTATGGATGAAGAATATCAGTCTATCATCAAGAATGATGTTTGGGATATTGTGCCTAGACCCAAAGGTAAGTTTGTTGTATCTTCCAAATGGTTGTTTAAAATTAAACATGCTGCTGATGGAAGTATTGAGAAATACAAAGCTAGATTTGTGGCTCGTGGCTTCTCTCAGAAAGAAGGCATAGATTATGAGGAAACCTTTTCCCCTATTGCTCGATATACCTCTATCAGGACTATCATTGCTGTTACTATAGCTAAGGGATGGAAGTTGCATCAAATGGATGTAAAGACAACCTTCCTCAATGGTGTTATTGAAGAAGAGGTCTACATTGAGCAACCTAAAGGATTTGTGATCCATAAGAAAGAATCTCATGTATGCAGATTGAAGAAAGCATTATATGGCCTTAAATAGACCCCCTGTGCTCGGTATGAAAGAATTGACAAGTACTTGGTAAGCCTAGGTTTCTGTAAGAATGATGTTGATCCTAATCTTTACATCAAGGTATTCAATGGTGAAATGTTGATTTTGGTTTTATATGTTGATGACTTATTCCTAACTGGAGAAGATCATCTCATTCTTAGATGTAAGGAAGATTTGACTTCAGAATTTGAAATGAAAGATCTAGGTCTCATGCATTTCTTTCTAGAGTTAGAAGTATGGAAAAGACCCAATGAAATTATTCTATGTTAAGGAAAATATACCATTGATATTTTGAAGAGATTTGGAATGTTAGATTGTAAACCTATGCCTACTCCTATGGAAACCAACTTAAAGAAGTTGAGTGAATCTGTAGCTTGGTCTGATCTTATGGATCCTACTGAATATAGGCAGCTGATTGGATCCTTGATGTATCTACTTAACACTAGACCTGACATTTGCTATGTAGTGAGTGCCCTCAGCCAGTTCATGTGTGAACCAAGGTAGATTCATCTTGTTGCAGCCAAGCATATCTTGAGATATTTGCGTGGTACCGTTAGATATGGATTGAAGTACTCTTCCAATACAGTCATTACCTTGGAAGGCTATTCTGATTCTGATTGGGCAGGAAGTGTCACTGATGGAAAGAGCACTTCTGGAGTTTGCTTTAGCTTTGGATCTACCATGATATCCTGGTGCAGTAGGAAACAGTCTTCAGTAGCATTGAGTACTGCTAAAGCATAATATATTACAACTTATGCGACATCTCGTGAAGCAGTGTGGCTTCGAAAACTCCTTATAGGATTGTTTGGACAACCTTGGGAGCTTACAGTTATTCATAGTGATAACCAGAGTTGTGTGAAGGTCTCTGCCAATTCTATGTTTCATGACAGATCAAAGCATGTGGAAACTCAGTATCACTATATCCGAGATATGGTGTAAAGGAATGCTATTCAGGTGAAGTACATCAGCACTAATGAGCAAACAACGGATGTTCTCACCAAACCTCTTGCTCGAGTAAAGCTTGCATATTTTCGAGACAAGCTTGGAGTTGTGGAGAATGAAGTCCTAGCTGAGAGGGAGTCTCAGCATTAGTAATACATTATACTATTTCTTCCACCCTCTGCGAGTAGGCATGGTGGATCCACCCTCTGTGAGTAGGCATGGTGGTAATGCACTCTTCTCTAGGAGAAGTTTGAGGTGAAAGCCCTCTTCCACCCTCTGTGAGTAGGCATGGTGGATCCACCTTCTGCAAGTAGGTATGGTGGATATCATGGGAGAAATTCCATGATGTGCTTGTTCACCCTCTGGGAGTATCTATGGTAAACATCATGTGGAGATGACAATAAGCACTTATGTTTTCATCTATGGTAGTAGCCATGGTGGTAGTCACTATGTGACTTGATCCTTATGAAGGACTCCTCCCTAGCTAAGAGGGAGTGTTGATTTTGGTAGCTAGGTCAGATCCCTCATAGAGAATGACCTAGTCATAAAATGTTGAATGACCTATCAGCCTTAGCATTTTGAGAATCTCAGTTGTATTATCTGATTTAAGGCAAGCCCTATTTGGGTGAATTCATTATGTGTATCTTGTAATTGCAAATAGGTCAAGACCTATTTCAATGTAACTTGTATGTAATTATTTGAATTATTATAACTTGGCGCCAAACTGTATAAGGCTAACCAAGGTTATTGTTTGTGTGATCTCCTATAAATGTAAAGTGACTTGTAGTCACAATTTACAGTAAGACACACTGATTTCTGCTCTCAAAAAACTATCCATCAGCAATCTACTTCAAGTCTAGCAATATTCATTTGCAATTAGTAAGTTGTTTTGTGGATACTTGAACCATTCGATAGGTTCAACGGTTCAATAGGTTCAACAGGTTCCAAAGGTTCAAAGGGTTCCAAAGGTTCAAAGGGTTCAACGGTTCAATGGGTTCCAAAGGTTCAAAGGGTTCGACAATTCAAGGAGTTCAATGGTTCAACCGGTTCAGTGGTTTGATAATTTGATTTGTTCATCCCACTTTCATGTGCAATCAATAGTGAATCTGCTACTTGGTGAAGTGAATTTGATCTTGCATGGGCGAAGTTGTTTCAGGATTATCTAGGGCTGCTAAACCTATGTGCTTACTGTGCAATCACCTCATGTGGAAGCAAACTTCATTCTAAACATTATGATTAGTTCAGTTCAGAACTAAAGTTTAGATAAGTTGTATTCTTGGTGCCTATGATTTTGTGCCCTAACTGGGCAAATTTGTAATCTTCCTCTACCATTAATCTAATCAAATCTGAGATTTTCTTGTTGGGTTTTTCACCTCTAAGAGAGAGGTTTTCCCAGGGTATCTTTGTGTTATGTGTGCATTTGTGTTTTCTTGTTCCTTACTGCTAATCTGATTGCTAAATTTAACAGTTTACATGGTAGATCTGGGTAATTTTTTAAAATTTTATTAGATTTAATTTTGAAAATGAATTTATCTAGCTAAAGGAGTTATATGCACGTTGAGTTAATAATTAATGTGTGTTTGTGTAGGTGTGGTGAAGTTGATACTGAATGAAAAGACTAGTTATTTCAATATAATACGTTTTATGCTACTTATTGACGATGAATATGGAGTTACTCCATTGCATGTTGTAGTTCATGGAGGACATGTAAATACTGTGCGTGAGATTTTAAACACTTCATTGAATTGGGGTTGTATAAATTGTTGCTATGAAAAGTTAACGATAAAGGTTGATAATCAAGGAAGGTGTGCAATGCACATAGTAGTAATGAAAGGCTTCATCAACATTGTTGAAGAATTCATATCGTTAATGCTAGACTGTGTTGAAATTAGAAGCACTTCCCTTAAAACTGTTGTGCACTTTGCGGTGGAATATAATCAACTAGAGATAGTGAAAAGGCTTGTTTTTGAGAATGAGGATGAAAGAAAAGCAAAATTATTGAGCTACGACAATGACATTTATGGCAACACAACTTTGCATTTGATGGCCATGAATGCAGTGGACCTTGAGGTTAGCTTTATCCATGCTCTACTCCCTTCATTCTTTAATATATTTCAATGGTAATTTTGTTACATTTTTTTAAATCTCATCTTCTAATTGTTTGGAAAGGTTAGTAAGTAGATGTTAGTGTTATAATGCAAATTAAGGATCTAAATTTGATGGTTGTGTGACCATATTTAAGCCTTTTTATTGTAAAATACAATTAAAATCTTAGGAATATTGTATTACATGAAAGGAGAGATTTTGGATACTCTCAAAATTCTTACATATAATATTTGTTAATGAAATATTGAATTCCCTTGTATTTCAAGGGCAAACTTCAAATAGATGACTATCATAAAAAAACGCTTCATAGGCAAGGTTGATCCTAAAATTTAGGTCATAAGTACAATGAAATATTATATTTCTAGATTTAAAAAATTGTCATATAAACTCACAAAGTTGAATTCTAGTTAATTAGAAAGATGTACTTGCAAAGGGCTACTCTTTTTTTTTTTTTTTTTTTGGAAAAGGGGTAAAAATTTTATTCAAACAGAACCAGAGTACAAAGCAAAGGCCAAGGGCCCACCAAAGAAGAACCCCACCCGACCAGCCATCAAAACCCTACCTATTCATGTCCTCCACTAATAACCTCTCCAGGGTCTCAAGATAATTAGAAGAAAGCTCATCCATTCCACTGATATTCCAGCCATCCACATTCTCAGAAGCCCACTTTGCCAGACAATCGGCCACTTTGTTCCACTCTCTAGGGATATGACAAAAGGAGACAGAATCCAAGGAGCTGCAAAGACTCAAAATCTATCTACCCACAGAAGCTAATTGCCAGCTAACATCATCCAACCTTTGGTTGTTCAGCAAATCCACAACAATCTGAGAATCTGACTCACCAATGATCCTCCTCCAGCCTAGAGAGCATCCACGCTCAACAGCAATCTTAATAGCAAGGGCCTCCATCATATTATTAGAGTGCTGCCCTTTGTAACTAGAGAAGACAAAAACCACATCACCATCATTACCTCTACCAATACCCCCCACACCAGCATGACCAGGGTTCCCACGAGAGGACCCATCAGTATTAATCTTGAGGACCCCCGCCGGGGGAGGCATCCACCTCCCATCACGACAAACCCGTTGCCGAACCAGACGAGGCCTTCTGCCAGCAAAGCAACCTCGGCTACTATCCCCCAAGCTCAAATTCCGCACAATATCAAGATCACCAGGATCACGAGTTGTAGACATGTCACACTTAGCCGACATAGTCTCCTGAAGCCTGCTAATTATCTTCTTCCACAATTGAAGATTTCCCAAATTGGAACCACAAAACACTCTACGGTTCCTCTCCAGCCAAAGGTTCCAAAGAATGAAGATAGGCCCAATAGACCAGGCCACCTGAAGGAAAGGAGTCTTTGCTGGAGGTCTGCCTAAACTGTCCCAGAAGTCAATCAGGGAGGTAGCATGAATACACCCATGATGCCAAGCCTCCCACCATCTGTGCCATAATTCTCTAGAATAAGGGCAAAGGAAGAACAAGTGGGAGGTACTCTCCTCACTGTGAGAACAAAGAAGGCAAATAGAGGGACCCTGAAAGCCACGTTTGCAAAGATTTTCCCAAGTAAGGCATTTCCTCTGAGCAACCAACCATAAGAAAAAATTGCACTTGGGCCAAGAGAAGTTGTCCCAAACCTTCTTCCACCAGTGCACCTCAGTAGGACCATATAATTTCCTATCAAGCATGGCGTAGCCTTGGGCAACAGTAAATTTACCATTCGGGCTAGGACTCCAAGCCAGAACATCCCTCCCATTAAGGGAGCTGCAGAGCCTTGTCTCCAAAATTCTAGAAAGAACATCCCGATCCTCCTCAGAACCCCCCACGGGCCATTCCTGAGGGTCCTTCCAACAAGCCACCGCCACCTGCCCAATGTGCTTGACAGTTTTAAAATGCTCCACCTTAATCCAACCGGCCTCAGAAAAAATATGGCACAGAGGTTGAAGCTGAGGGAAACTAGAAAGAATGGGAGGGTGGCCATCCCAAGAGTCCTGCCAGAACAAAACATCAGAGCCTCTATTACAGATCCAGAAGAGGCCCTCCTTAATCAGCTGAGCACCCTTCTTAAGGGTCTCCCAAATACAAGAACCTTTACCCAGCAAAGGGAGACGCGGCACCTCGAGGCAATCAGCACCAGGAAGATACTTGTGGGTCAGAAGCCTAGCCCAGTCCTGATCTTGACTGTTGCACCATCTCCAGTACAGCTTGGCAGCCAAGGCAGTGACAGCAAGAGCCATAGACCTAAGCCCAAGGCCCCCAGCGTGCTTCGGCCTGCAAAAAGACTCCCACTTGACTAAGCTCCACTTCGAGGAAAGAAGGTTGCCAGACCAAAGAAATTGCCGAGACAAAGCATCAAATTCCCGCACAAAGGTGGACGGGGGAACCTGCACACAGCACCTATAAATGGGGAGAGACTGCACCACAGTCTTAAGAAGAATCACTCTCCCCGCCGAGGATAACCATTTGAAAGTCCAATGGCTAACCCTACTACGAAATTTATCCAAAATTCCCTGCCAATACTCTCTCCTCTGGGCTCCCAAAGCCAACGGGATCCCAAGGTACATCAAGGGAAAAGAGCCGATCTGAAATCTAAGGATCCTAGCAATCCTGCTCTGAATAAGCTGAGGAGTGTTAAAGAAGTAAATGGAAGATTTATCATCGTTAATACACTGACCAGAAGCCTTCAGGTAGATGTCTAAGGCTCGCCGGAAGTTCACCGCCTCACTGATTCTAGCCAAGCCCATTAGCCCAGTATCATCCACAAACTGAAGATGAGAGTAGGGGGGAGAAGGTTGTTCCAGCTCCAGCCTCGGATAAGACCCTGTCTCACCTGAGATTTAATAAATCTACCAAGACCCTCTGCCATGATGATGAATAAGTAAGGGGATAAAGGATCCCCTTGCTGGAGTCCCCGAGAAGCACCAAACAAATCAGAAGGTTCCCCGTTAATAAGCACTGAGAATGAGGCAGAGGTCACACAACTAAGAACCCAGTTCACCCATTCCTCAGCAAAGCCAAAAGCCAAGAGAGTTTTCTGTAAGAATTCCCAGCTCACCCGGTCATAAGCTTTAGACATGTCAAGTTTAATAAACATAGCCTTCTCCTTAGAGTTAGCCATAGAATGAATAGCTTCCTTGGCTATCACAACACCATCCAGAATTTGTCTCCCTTCAACAAAACCACCCTGCTCAACCGAAATCAAAGAACCAAGGAGTGGTTTGAGTCTCTCAGCAATCAATTTGGTGATAATCTTGTACACCACATTACATAACGCAATAGGTCTGAATTGAACTAACCGGTTAGCTCCTTCCAACTTAGGTATGAGGGCCAAGAAGGTAGAATTCATAGACTTGAGCATCTGTTTGTTCCTAAGTGATTCTTGAACCACCTCAAGGAGATCAAACTTTATAATTTCCCAGAACTCTTGGAAAAACTCAATCGGAAACCCATCCGGACCAGGGGCCTTACCTTTTTTCATATTAAAAACCACGTTCTCCAGCTCAGGTAGCAAGATAGGACATAAGAGAACCCCATTCATCTCAGCAGAGACCAGGTGGGGAATACAATCCAGGATGGCCTGCTCCTCTGCCCACGCAGCATGATTCTCCCTAGTAAAGAGATTAGAAAAATAATTGACTGCCTCCCTGGAAATATCAGCAAAGGATGAGAGTTGAGCCCCATCCTGCGAAACAAGAGAGGAGATAGAATTTCCCTGTCTTCGAGCCTTAACCGAATTATGAAAGAATGCAGTGTTCCTATCCCCCTGCTGAAGCCAATCAATACGAGATTTCTACTTCCAGAAGATCTCTTCACGAAGATCCCACTCTTCTAAGTCCTTAAGAGCCAAGGATTCATCCATACTAAGGGCAGAGGTCAACCCCTGATCCCGAATCTGACGAGTGATAGAATCCAACTTGGACTGGGCCGCCATCTTCTGAGCTTGAAGGTTCCCAAAACAATGTTTATTCCATCTCTTTAGTCTAAACTTCACATGCTGAAGCCGCTTACTAAAAGTGAACATGGCCGTCCCATGAGAAGGCATCCCCTCATACCACCAGTCCAACATAAGATCCTGAAGAGACGGATCCCTTAACCACATCAACTGGAATTTGAAAGAGGGATTTTTGGTGACCCCATAAGCGGTGACAGAAAGCTTGATGGGCCAGTGATCAGAACCCCTCCAATCAAGAATTTCAGAACTGGTAGTCAACCTACTATTCAACCAATAACAGGAGACAAGAAATCTGTCAAGCCTTTCAGAGATAGCCTCCCCACCACATCTCCTATTATTCCAGGTAAAGACACCATTGGAGGGCTTTACATCAATGAGATTCAAGGAACCAATCATATCCCGGAGAAGATTTGCAGCAGGCTCCAACCTGGCTAACCCACCACGTTTTTCATCTAAGCAAGTAACAGCATTAAAATCACCAGCCATAATCCATGGGAGAAACGGGTCCAAGGCCCGGATAAAGTGAATGTGAGCCCAGAGATTTGACTTACCTGGGAGATCAGTAGGAGCATAAATGTTGGATAAAAGACACCTTTCTCCAGTCTCAAAACTAGAAGCAACCAGAGAAATGGAAGACCGACTAGACATCCACCATAAGGGGAAAACTTTCCTTGAGTTCCAGAAACAGGCCACACCCCCTGCACTATTCAAAGCACCTACCCCCTGCCACTTGCCTTGGGGCCAGATACGCGAAGCACAATTTGCCAGCCCATCAATAGTGAGCTTAGTTTCCTGGATAAAGACCACATCCGGTGATTGAGATTCAATTAGTCTGCGAACAGCCTTTTGTCTAGGGATGCTGTTCAACCCCCTTACATTCCAAGATAAAACAATCATTTATGGGGGTGAGAGAAATGGGAATCAATGGGCTTCACAGACCCAGACTCAACCAAAGTGTCACCCATGAGCTTAACCTTCTCCTGATCCGTCTTTCTTCCACTCTTTGACGGTTTATCAAGAGGTCCCTTCTTAAAGGATTTCTGAAGTAAGCCTAATGAAGGAGGAGCTTTGTTACCTTTCACAGGATCTGAGGGTCCCTTAGGAGCCAGAGGATCAGGAGCCACCACAGCAGAGTCCTTCGGAGTCTGTGACCCCTGGAGAACCCCGAAACCTTGAGCAGGAGCCGAAGCATCCATAACCTTCTGATCCTTCTGGTGAATCCCTGAAGATAGAGTTTGATCCTCTTTCCTTGCATTTTCATCCTGAACATCCTGCAGTCCCTTAGCCCCAGAAGAGAGCTCGACTAGAATACCCTCCTCCTGGGTCAAATCATCAAGAACCTCAAACCTATTAAAGGTGCCATCGTTCTGCCTATCCAGCCAAGATCTCTTCTTGCCCTTGCCCTTGTTATGAGACTTGACTGGAATAAAACCCTCATTATCCACCGTTGCATTAGACATTGGTGCCTTTCCCTTGTCCCCCCTGGGAGGCCCAGAAGCCGCCAAGGGGGAGGGTTTAAATCTAGGGCATTTGCGGTGTAAATGTCCATATTCATGACAAATTCGGCATCTGAAGGGTAGAGTCTCATAATCCAGCTGTTGGATCCAAGAAGAAGATCCCAGGCGAATTTCCATAGAGTCTGGCAAAGGATTATTTAAATCGACTTCAACACAAATGCGGGCGAATGAAATTACCTTACGATCTTGAGTTTGGGAAGCAGATCCCACAGGTTTTCCAAGAAGTAAAGAGATTGAGTGGAGAATATCCTCCCTCCAGAATTCCAAGGGAAGCCTCGGCAGACGAACCCACACAGGAACCCGCGAAGGGATCTCTTCAGCCGAGTTGAATCCCAAGTGCCAGGGTTTGATGAAGAGCCCTACCTGGTTAAAGAAGTAAGGACCTCCTTCGAAAGCCCTATTCCTGTCGGACATGCTTGAGAAGATAACCATAAAATAGTTATTAGCTGCCAGAATAATTTCCATATCACCTTCAGGGTTCCAAACCCTACGAGCCCAAGAATCCAAAACCGGTAGAGATAAACGAAGGCCCAAAAATTTGCAAATCAGTGCATGATTGCCCCAGTATTCAACATCCTCTGAAACTTGCTCAGGTTGAATAACCAAAACTGGACGATCCTCAGATCTCTCCAAACAACCGTTTACTTTTTTAATTCGAAAATTCCCTTTTGAAGAGAAGACTCCATCCCCAGACTGGGGTTTCCCCATCTGATCTAGACCACTGGCATGCATCGAGGAAGAGGGCTCAACCATTTCCAAATCACTGGAAGAAACAAAGTCTTGATTTTCCATGGGCCAAAGACCGGGCAGGAAACCCCGCGGCCCTAGAAACCCAAGCACCACCCGCCAGAGACAGAACCGACTCAGAAGAAACGCTGAAAAAAGCCAAGAAAGGGGCACCCCACAGCCCCACCGCGAGCCAAAGCCCCCACTTCAGCCCACGCACCCCTGAAGACCACGCAACCCCCCTCACGGCCGCAGCAGAACGAGCTCGGGCGCAGCGAAAACGCAGAGAAAAGAGAGCGCTAGGGCACGCAGGCCCTATCGCGCGAGCTGGGTCTGCGTCCAGCCATCTCCTTGTCCAGTTACCGCAAAGGGCTACTCTTACTTCATTGGTTAAAGGTCAATTCTTGCAACAACTATATAGCACTTTTTAGTGTTGATGAGTATAAATTTGGATTTGACTAATTGACCATTGAAATAATTGATGTCAAGTAATGTGCTCATGGAGAACCCAATACTAACAATTTTACACCATAAAATATTTCATTCAATAAGTAAATAGATACTTGAGTGTTTTAGTTGTGCTATTTATTTTGTTTTGAATATTTCCTAAAGATGTCTGACTCAATCTTTCTATACATGATTGCATATATTTTAATTAACTTCCATTCCCTCTAAACTCATAGTAAAAAGTCATTACCATTACTTAACTTTTAAAAAAATTATACATATTGATAATAAAAATCAGATAATTATTTACCACTTTTATATGTGAATGAAATGTAAAATTATCATTAATTTTATGATCATTAAACAATTTGATATCTAAATACAACAAAATTTTACTAATATATTAATGTTTAGTATAACACTTAACTAGATATTACAGACTTTTGTATTCTAATAAAATATTCTTTAGTCAATATAATTTCTTACTTTCACCTCTTATTTTTGACATCTTCCCACTTACATAGTACTTGGTAATATATTAAAGGTAAATTGCCTCAAATTTTTAAATATATTTGATGTTTGTTTTTCCAACCAACAATGTTAAAAAAGTAGTAGTAGAAGACAATGTTTTATGTATGAGTATGAAATTTTTTAAACGTAAAAATAGTTTATATAAATTATATTTATTAAGGTGGTTATTGTTTTTATTTTTTTTGTATCTTGTGGAATATATAGTGTCAATTCCAAATGCAAATTTGAATGCCAGAAATAATGAAGTGAAAAGTCCACTTGATATGGTACAACAAGGAGCATCCTAAAACAAGCTAGATTGTTGTGAGATTATAAGCATTCTGAAAGATGCTGGTGCCACTCAAAGTTTAATTCGTCAATCTAGATTTGAACTACCACCTTAGCAACATTCTCAGGAGACCACTAGTCAAGGAAATAATAATGTGGAGAACAAAATATTAGATGTGGACACACTAGTGGCATCACTCATTGCCATAGTGACATTTGCAGCTATATTTCAAGTACCTAGTGGCACCTTTCAAAATGAAGACCATAAAGATCATGAAGGCCTTGCTAGGATGTCATTACAAGCCATTTTAAAAGTGTTTTTATTCTCTGACTGTGGTGATTGCTTGAGTTTTTCAAGAATGATTGCAAACAAAGCTTGTTGCACATCGATCAACACTAGCCAAATTATCTATGCTAAGCTTGGGAACCTGATGGGGAGGCCTATGGGTTTAGCAAACCTATCTTGACACAACACTTCAAGACCTATATCAATCCCAAGTCTCCCTACCAATTCAAGTGCTCAAAGACATTTTCTGCCCCAAAATGCCTATGTCAACCTAACCAGTCTATTACAAACGTGAAAGACCTGTTTGCCTGTTGTTCCCAATACAGACATTACTTACTTGGTGTGAGGTATTCTTCTTTACCCTCACTGTTTCCAAGATTCCTAATCTCCAAGGCTCATAGCCTTCTTGAGCCCATTATCAGCCCTCCTCTCTGGGTCCAGGGTTCTGATTGCTTGGTACTCAATTCTTCCACTCTATTTTCATCTCTGTCTTTTAGACTGCAACTTGCATACTAGCTGGGCTATGGCACAGCTCGCCTAGTACAAGTTCACATGGCCATTCTCTGTCAACCCATTCACAACAACAGAAAGAAAAACTAAAACAAGACTCTGTTTGATTTCCCCCCATGACTGTACAAAGAATATGCGAGGACATCAAACTAGAGTCATTATGTACAAACAAAAACAAAACTAACAGGAATTAAACTATCTATTCTACTGCAAAACAAATTATGCAAGTACTCTATAGACAAAATTCAAATGGATTCAACTGTCAATGTTTTTATTATCAGAAGTTCCTTTATTACATTCACGACATCTCAGGTTTCAAAACGTTCCAACCCACTTTACAAAGCAAAAACTAGCTTTTATATTGTTCGGCTTCCTTTCAGTTATCAAATAGTTAGGTTTTCTACCTATTCGGCTCCCATCGGCAAAATAGATTCTTTGTCGCACCGATCATAGTCTCATTCATGAGAACTTTTAATCCCACATGCACCCGTTCAGGTTGGCCACTGCGGTTTATATATCCGACGGCTTAGTAAACTATTGTTGGCACTTTTGCCACTGACGACCCCTGTCTACCCCCATCGGCACAACCCAAACTATCGGCCAACATTCAACCATGAACTTTGATAGTCCCTTGTCTCACCGATACCAAGTCTTCACCCTCCGTTGGCATGACCACTGTGCATCGGCCTCAAATCTTTAAGCTACGCTGATAGAAGTCCTCCCGCCGATGTCCTAAAGCACCATCGGTGTAACAGCCATATCGGACAAGACCTCAAAAGTCACACTGAACCTCAGACTCTCGCCAATGTCATCGGGGTGACTACTCAGCATCGGACAAACCTTCAATACTTATTCTGACGGCCCTTGTCTCACCGACGCCTACAGAATGCCTTCATCGGAATGCCCACAACCATCGATGAAGCAAACAATACCTACACTGAAGACCAATGTCTCACCAACCATTCTAACCCATTGGCTTGACATTCAACGTCGGCCAATTCGTAACTCCCTTCGCCGATATGTCTAGTCATTGTCTTGCTCCTCGGTGAGACTCTCTCCATCGCTCGGATGTTGGGCATGTCTTCCGATCTGCCATCTCACACCGATGGCACTTTCAAACACAACTATCGGTATGATTTTAACTATCGCTAAAGTTGTAAAACTTTGCACCGATGAGCTTGCTCACTCCGATGGGTTTACTTTGCACATGTATAAACTTCTTCCCGCTCTACCCTATTTAGAAAATTCAAAACATCACAACCAAATGCAAACATATATATCCAAGCCCTTGGTGCTCCTGCACCATACTCCCCCTGTGTGGAAGATGTCAAGTCACCTCCGGTGACAACAAGGCAAAATCAATGCCCCATTTCTTGAACTCTGACTCTGCAATCCAGGTAGCCTTTGCTTCAGGCAACTATTTCCACTTGATCAAGTGCTCCATGTACACACCATGTCTGGTCTGTTTCTGCATGCGAGAATCCAGAATTCTCTCACCCTGTGGTGTGATTTTTGGAGGCAAGGTGACATCATTTACTGTCTGTGTAGCTTCTGCACGAGATTCCCCTGCTGCTGAATGAGGACCTTTATATGGCACCAAGTCCTGAACATTGAACACTGGGGAAATTGCCAAGTCTGCTGGCAAATCAATCCTATAGGCATTGTTGCCATACTTGTTCAGAATTCTGCAAGGACCAATCCATCTCATCTACAATTTGGCTGGTATCCCTTTCTATAATCTGGCTTTGTTCAAATGAACCATGACCAAATCACCAACTGCAAATTGAATATCCTTCCTGTGTGCATCTACCCTACCTTTGATTTTCAAGGTGTTTTCCATCAATTGCTGCTTCACTTGGTCATGAATCTCCTTCATAGACTATGCAAAATCCTCTGCATGACCACTTCTAAACTCCATGTCTCCAATAATTCTAAGTTCACATACACCTCTCGGGTGCATTCCATAGATGATTTCAAAAGGACTCTTGCCAGTAGTCCTGTTCACACTGTCATTATAGGCAAATTCTGCCTGATAAATTACTTGATCCCAACTCTTTCCATATTCTTTTGTCAAACACCTTAACAGGTTGCCCAATGTCCTGTTCACCACTTCTGTTTGGCCATCTGTCTGTGGATGATATGCTGATCCAAAAGACAGATTTGTCCCTAACCTCTGCCATAGAGTTTTCCAGAAATGTCCCATTAACTTAGCATCTCTATCAGACACGATGCTTGCTGGTAGTCCATGAATCCTTATGACCTCTTTGAAAAACAAATGAGCTATATGACTGGCATCATGAGTCACCTTACAAGGAATGAAATGACTCATCTTGCTGAATCTATCAACAACTACAAAAATACTATCAAAACCAGTCTTAGTCTTTGGTAGACCAACTACAAAATCCATACTTACACAATCCCATGGTTTGGAAGGAATGGGTAATGGTTGATATAGTCCAGCATTTGAAGAAGTTCCCTTGGCCTTCTGACAGATGATACACTGCTCCACATACTTTCTGACATCTTTGTGCATCTTCGGCCAATAGTAGAACCTCTGGACTAATTCCAATGTTTTGTTCAGACCAAAATGTCCACTCAAACTGCCATTATGCTTCTCCTGTATAAGATTTTCTCTCATGGATCCCTTTGGTACACACAACTGTCCACCTTTGAACAGCAAACCCTGCTGCAATGTGTACTCTGCAAATTCAATATGAAAGTGATTCTCAAAGTCTTGACAGACTTTGTATGCCTCAGCAAAATCTTCATCCTCCTTGTAGAGAGCTCTGAACTCTTCCATTCCTATGCTTCTTAATTGCACTTCTTATACTGTGAGCAGCCTTCTACTTAAAGCATCTGCTACTTTGTTGAGCTGTCCCTTCTTATGCTTAATTGTAAATGTATACGACTGCAAATACTCCGTCCACTTGATATGCCTATGGCTCAACTTATCTTGTGAGTTCAGAAAACTCAAAGCTTGATTGTCTGTATACACAACAAATTCCTTAGGTAGGAGATAATGTCTCCATTTTCTAAGTGCTTGGACTAGAGCATAGAGCTCCAAGTCATATGAAGAATATCTACTCTTTGCTTCATTTAGCCTCTCACTAAAAAAGGCTATAGGTCTATTCTCTTGGTTAAGTACGGCCCCTACTGTGATATTGCTAGCATCACATTCTAAAGTAAACAACTTATCAAAACTAGGCAGCACTAACACTGGCTGTGTGGCTACTTCTTTCTTCAACAATTCAAAACTGTGATTAGCTGCTTGTGTCATTGAAATTTTGTTTTCATTCCACCTTTGATCGTATCAAGCATGGGTGCACAAATAGCACTGAAATTCTTTATGAATGCTAAACCATGGAAACTTCTCACTTCAGTTGCTATGCTGGGAGTAGGCCAACTCAATATGGCTTCTACCTTTGACTTGTCCATTTTCAATTCTCCTTTGGACAACACAAAACCAAGGTATACCAATTCCTGCTTCATGAATTCACACTTCTCCAAATTTATGGTTAGTTGTTCATCATGTAACTTTTTCAAAATAGTATTTACATGTTCAAGATGCTCTTCTTTAGTTTGACTAAAAATCAAGATGTCATCTAGATAAACAACTACAAATTTACCCATATAGTCCTTAAGGACTTCATTCATGAGCCTCATGAATGTGCTGGGAGAATTTGATAAACCAAATGGCATAACAAGCCACTCATACAGTCCTTCTGTAGTTTTGAAGGCTATTTTCCACTCATCACCTTCCTTGATTCTAATCTGGTGATAACCACTTTTCAGGTCTATCTTAGTGAAATACTTATCTCCTCCTAAACAGTCCATAAGGTCTTCAATTCTAGGAATTGGAAATCTGTACCTTATGGTGATCTTATTGATAGCTCTGGAGTCCGTGCACAATCTCCATGTTCCTCCTTTCTTTGGTGCCAACATCGTAGGCACTGCACAAGGACTTATGCTTTTTCTAACCAACCCCTGGTCAAGCAATTCTTGTACTTGTCTGGTTATTTCCTTATGTTGTTCTGGAGTCATCTTGTAAGGAGCCTTGTTAGGCAAAGATGCTCCTAGAATTAGATCTATCTGATGGCTTATAGTTCTCTGTGGAGGTAGTGTTGCTAGTGTTCCATCACTAATGATGTCCTTATACTGTTCCAGTATAGTCTGCATCTCTTTTGGGATCACTACCTTTTTGTCTTTCTTCTCCTCCTTAGGCTTCACTATGATAGCATAACCAATACCATCCTCCTTAAGAGTGTTCAAAAACTCTTTACCACTCACAACTAAGATACTAGGACTCTTAGTCTTATTTGCTTCTTCATCTTCCAAAGATTGAATTTTATAGGTGACACCATCTTTTTGAAAAGAATATTCATTCTTCTCACCATCATGTATGGCCTTTCGGTCAAACTGCCATGGTCTGCCCAATAAGAGATGACATGCATCCATAGGTAGGATATCACAAAGTACCTTGTCTTTGTATCCACCTATACCAAACTCTACCCAAGTTTGCTCATTGACTATCACATGTTGACCTTTATTTAACCATGTGACTCTATATGGATTTGAATGAGGTATTCTTTGCAAATTTAGTTTTCTAACTGCTTCATCAGACACTATATTATCAGTAGACCCTGAGTCTATGATTGCTTGACATACCTTATTCATAAACTTGCATCTGATTCTGAATAATGCTCTCCTTTGGCTTGGTTCAGCTTTCACAGGTTCTTTGATCAATGTTCTCCTTACCATGATGTTCTCTCCCACTTATGAGGTTAGACTGACTTCAGGTGTTTTGCTGCTTGAAGCATCATCTTGCACATAATGATTTCTTTTGTAAACTCCTTGAGAAGAAGATGTTACCTTATCAGGACACCTATATGCTGGATGGCCCAACTGACCACAATTGTAGCATTTCATAGTGGTAAAGTAGGATCCTCTGCCTGATCCTCCTGATCTTCCTCTTTTAGATCCCCTTCCTATATAGTTTCCTCTACTACTAGTCTCTCCACTCTGCTCTGTGAGTTTGGATTCTCCTTGGGGTCTTTGATCAGTATTTCTACCACCATAACTTCCTCTTCCTCTTGATCTGCTGTTTGATTCTTGTTTCTTCTTATTCTTCTCCTCTACCTTGAGTGCTAGCTGATAGCTTTGATGCACTGTTGTAGGGCTGAACAAGCTGATTTCCTCTTGAATACTCCACCTCAAACCATTGAGATATCTTGCTACTTTCACATTTTCCTCTTCCATCACCTTAGACCTCAGGCATAGTTTTTGAAACTCCTCAGTGTATGCACTGACATCTAATTCTATTTGTCTCAAATTTTGTTGTTTCTTATACAAATGGACTTCATAATCTCCAGGCATGTATACCTCTTTGATTTTAGCCACCATACCCTTCCAAGTAGCTATAGGTTTCTTGTCTTCTTTCTCTCTTTCAGTTTGAACAAATTTCCACCATGTCAAGGCAGCTCCTCTGAGTCTTGATTTAGCCACCTTCACCTTTTGAGCTTCACTCACTCCATCACATTCAAAGTGATTTTCCAAACCTTCTATCCATTCCATAACCAAATCAGGTTCCATCTTTCCACTAAAAAGAGGAACTCCTTCCAATGTCTTACCACTCATGGCTTTCAAGGCCTTCAAGAAACGTTCTTCTTCCATCTTAGGATCAGGTGTGGGCTCTTCATCTTCTATAGACACACCTTTTTCCTTGTTTACTTTCTACCTGACTTCTTTAGTCTTTTCCATCATTACACCCAGTCTACTTTCCATTTCTGCCAATCTTTCCCGTAGGAGTCTATTCTCCTCTTCTTGATCATCAACCTTCTTTGCTAACTCTGCATTAGTCACCATCTCTCTAGCTGAACCTACAGACTCACTTGAACTTGGTGATGACATACAACTTCTTCTATTCCAACCTAGGAATAGCCCAAATCTTTAACTTTGCTCTGATACCAATTTGATGGGGAGGCCTATGGGTTTAGCAAACCTATCTTGACACAACACTTCAAGACCTATATCAATCCCAAGTCTCCCTACCAATTCAAGTGCTCAAAGACATTTTCTGCCCCAAAATGCCTATGTCAACCTAACCAGTCTATTACAGAGGTGAAAGACCTATTTGCTTGTTGTTCCCAATACAGACATTGCTTACTTGGTGTGAGGTATTCTTCTTTACCCTCACTATTTCCAAGATTCCTAATCTCCAAGGCTCATAGCCTTCTTGAGCCCATTATCAGCCCTCCTCTCTGGGTCTAGGGTTCTGATTGCTTGGTACTCAATTCTTCCACTCTGTTTTCACTTCTGTCTTTTAGACTACAACTTGCATACTAGCCGGGCTATGGCACAGCTCGCCTAGTACAAGTTCACATGGCCGTTCTCTGTCAACCCATTCACAACAACAGAAAGAAAAACTAAAAAAAGAGACTCTGTTTGATTTCCCCCCATGACTGTACAAAGAATATGCGAGGACATCAAACTAGAGTCATTATGTACAAACAGAAACAAAACTAACAGGAATTAAACTGTCTACTCTACTGCAAAATAGATTATGCAAGTACTCTACAGACAAAATTCAAATGGATTCAACTGTCAATGTTTTTATTATCAAAAGTTCCTCTATTACATTCACGGCATCTCAGGTTTCAAAACATTCCAACCCACTTTACAAAGCAAAAACTAGCTTTTATATTGTTTGGCTTCCTTTCAGTTATCAAACAGTTAGGTTTTCTGCCTATTCAGCTCCCATCGGCAAAATAGATTCTTTGTCGCACCAATCATAGTCTCATTCATGAGAACTTTTAGTCCCACATGCACCCGTTCAGGTCGGCCACTGCGGTTTATATATCTGACAGCTTAGTAAACTATTGTCGGCACTTTTGCCGCCGACAACGCCTGTCTACCCCCATTGGTACAACCCAAACTATCGGCCAACATTCAACCATGAACTCCAATAGTCCCTTGTCTCACCAATACCAAGTCTTCACCCTCCGTCGGTGTGACCACTGTGCATCAGCCTCAAATCTTTAAGCTATGCTGGCAGAAGTCCTCCCGTCGATGTCCTAAAGCACCATCGGTGTAACAGCCATATCAGACAAAACCTCAAAAGTCACACCGAACCTCAGATTCCCGCCGATGTCATCAGGGTGACTACTTAGCATCGGACAAACCTTCGATACTTATTTCGACGGCCCTTGTCTCACCGACGCCTACAGAACGCCTTCATCAAAATGACCACAACCATTGGTGAAGCAAACAATACCTACGCCGAAGACCAATGTCTCACCGACCATTCTAACCCATCGGCTTGACATTCAACGTCGGCCAATTTGTAACTCCCTTCACCGATATGTCTAGTCGTTGTCTTGCTCCTTGGTGAGACTCTCTCCATCGCTCGGACGTTGGGCATGTCTTCTGATCTACCATCTCACGCTGATGGCACTTTCGAACACAACTGTCGGTATGACTTTAACTATCGTTAAAGCTATAAAACGTTGCGCCGATGAGCTTGCTCACTCCGATGGGTTTACTTTGCACATGTATAAACTTCTTCCCGCTCTACCCTATTTAGAAAATTCAAAACATCACAACAAAATGCAAACATATATACACATGGGCTCCAAGCCCTTGGTGCTCCTACACCAGAACCTCCATAGTCTCTACATACCTTTCTTTCTTAAGTGCAACCATTCTTATCACAATACCTCGTGATTTAGGAAACACAAGTGAGAATGGTACCATGCCTACTAAGGATTATCAAGAATATCGATTAATGTTTATTAGCAAGATCTTGACAACATATGTAGCACCATCACTTGCAATTGTGTTCCTATCCTTAGCATGCATAATTGAATATAACTTCAATGCAACTAATGAGAGACAAAGTCAACTTAAACAATAGCTCAAACGTGTTCTTATTTCCACACTTCCAATCACAGCAATTATCCTCACTATCACTTCTGTTTATATTGTAAGAAACCTATAAAATGTTGATAGTATGAAGACATGCCTTCAATAATAAGGATATCAATTACTTATATAAAAAATAAGTATGCTTACATACTCTATGTTTGTTATTTTTTTATTTACATTCTCAAAAACATTGAGTATAATTTTTTTATCTTAAAGTGGTATATGTCAACCTTTTAAGGGATAAATAAACATTGGTATTGATATACATTGAAAATAATAAAAGTAATATTGTTTGTAACAAGATATAATGATATTGTTACACCCCATTTCTATAAACAAACTTATTTCATCTATTATTTCAAGGACAACTAGTTAGAAGTGAAATAATTATGATGATCATGAAGTTCTAATAGCTTAAAAGAATGAGTTTGTTCCATGCAATGAAATAATGATTTAGCATGTTATTATTATTATGTCAATGGACTAACTACTCGTTGTGTATATAAGGTGTATGTAGGGACAGAGTTCCCCCCTCCAAATGAGGAGGGAGAGCATCACTATGGAAAGGGAATTAGATCACGAGAAATGAGCAATTAATGTGCCATCAGGGAATGCACACATTTTCACATAGAAGTTACATTGCTTTGGTGAGCATCTTAGTCTGTGTATTTCCAGTCATGATAGTAATGCTTTGATGTCGTGGTTATTTTTAAGTCTGTATGAGGGTAAGTGCAAAAAGATGGGGGGCCAAAAAGTGGCCAAAAAATTTTCAAAAAAATTTAAGGCAAAACGTGAGCGCGTTATAACGCGCTCGTGTTATGGCTTGGCAATGACAAGCCTTAGGCTCGTCATTGCCGAGCCATAATGCGAGCGCGTTATGGCTTGGCAATGACAAGCCTTAGGCTCATCATTGCCGAGCCATAACGCGAGCGCGTTATAACGTGCTCGCGTTATAAACTGCTATTTATAAAAAAAAAACCCGCTGTCATTTCATTTCAATGAGTTTTTCCTCCGCCCACGGCATAAAACCCTTCCAAAAACGCACTCGCGTTCTACAAAACGTCATTCAACACAAAAGATTTGTTGATTCATCGCCGAAATGCCGCTGCGACGTCAAGCACGCCAAAGGGGTGAGTTATCTTTTTTTTTTGTTTGAATTTCTTCCTAAATAGGTAGGTTTTTGTTGATTTTTGATGTATATTTTATTAATTGTAGGAAATGTTAATGCACCTCCTCCTCCTCCTCAAAATCCACAAAATCTTGAGGAAGAAATACCTGCAGAACAACAACCTCCTCCATTCATTCCTCGACATGCCCCTGGAACACAAGATAATATAATGGGGGAAATTGAAAACAACAAAAAACAAATTGAAGATATAATTGCAAGGTTGAAAGATCCTTCCGCTTCAACCTTGCATAGGTCCACGCTTGCCGAATCTCTTGAGTCTATGTTATCAAATGTAAATTCAATTAGCAAGCAAATAACTAGTTGGACCGATAAAAAGAGAGAGTTTAGAGATTACTATGCAGATAAATTGGCATACCAAGATGTCAAAAAATTACAAATTACAAAAGTAGACTTGTGTTCAATTTTCACAAACCCACAAACAAATCAACCTCCACCCATTACATGCAAGAGGTTCCCTATCCATTGGTGCAACAACCAAGCGATAAGGGACAATTTCGGGCAGAGGTGGTGGATGGTTTTTGACCATCCTCCATGCAATAACAATGAGGTCCCGCAATACTTTTTGAGGAAACTCTACTCCGAGTTTATCCTCAATAAAGTGCCAAACTATTTTGATATGCGGAACTTCCAGGGTAGAGGTGGGGGCTCAGCACAGGATAGACCAGGGGCATGTCTTGACCCATAGCAGGGAGTGAGACGAGTAATCAGCAGACCAACCCACGAGCATGTCTCTATCCCTTCCATTGTGAAGGAGAGTGTTGAGGTCGATACACTGAGGTCGATTAGTGCCTTGACCCAGAGCATCATAGAGCATGCCGATCCTGCAACACAGAGTGGATTGGGAGATAGTGCGAGGAGTAGGGTCCCACCGCATACTTGCCAGGCTTACGGGTCAGCCTGTGGTTATGACCCCATGGACAGTCAGGACGCAGGTGCACAGGCTACATCTGCAGCTGAGCAGATGGTGATGACAGATACCCTCTTGAGTGAGACTTTTGGCCTTGATACTCAGGTAAATATTAGCAAGTTTATTGAATTTAATTTATTAAATTTTATTTTTGAAATACAAGATTAACTAATTTAAATTGATGATTTTAATGAAATTTCAGGATCATAGCATCGATGCAGTTTTCAGTGGTTCTCCACCTACAATTTTCACTAGATCATCTACTGTCGAGGTATGTAACTAGTAAACAATTATAAATATTACATGTGAATAGCATCGTTATATGAATGGTATTCTAATTTTTGATTTTGGATGTTGAATAGGTTAACACTGTAGATTTCATGGCAACACCTGCCAGCAGTGGTGGACTTCAAAGCTTTAGGGAGGTAATAAAATAAATAGTTTAATGAATGAATTATACTTACTAAATTTTTGTATGTGATGTGTGTGTTTTATTATGTGTACTTCCATGTTTAGATGAGTGTGTGTGTATGTTAGGAGCCATGATTTGCATCACTATTATAGTTTTCGTAATTGAATAATGTTGTTTTATTTCCAGATGATGCAGGCTGCGGATACACCTCCCCATGTTCATAGGGCAATGGAGAAGGGTGTGGCCTCTGCGATTCATAGCTCTATGGCATTGACAGGGGTATGAGGCAGATTAGTAAATTTCAATTTACATTCATTGTTATAGTTGTCTATTTTTGAAAAATCAAAAGATTATTGATTTGAAGTTTAATTTCTATCTAGATGGTTTCTATAGGACATGACATCACCAGGGCCTATTCCTGCTACTGAGGCAAGCGAGGAGACAGATTATATGTTAGCGGTAAGTGATTATTTTGTTAAATGTTTCATTTTTTTATAACATGTATTTTCTATATATTAATATCTATACTTTTTTTTGTAACAAGTAAAGGTGCAGGAAGAACTAAATAGGAGGAGTAGCCCTCGGGTTCGTAGTAGACCACCCACATGCATGTCTCCATCCCCTAGAAGATCAAAGGCTGCTCGTGATTTATTCTCTTCACCAGCTAGAGGGGAATGACTTTTTATTGTGTTCCTCTGTTGTATGCCTATATGGCATTTGTGGACATATATTTTGTATTGTACATAGTTGACATTGTATGCCTATATGGCATTCTTGTAAGCCTATATGGATATTTTGTATATATGTTATACTTATATCGACAGATATTGATGTATGCGTATATGGATATTTGGTTAATGCAAATCTTTTTTATTGATGGCGTCCATACTTGCATTATAAATCCACTTTTGAATGGATATTTGTAGATAGCTACTTTAAATATTTAAAGTCTAATTGTATTACATAGGATGTTTGCATTTTCTTTGATAGGCTTGATAGGCCATGGATTACATGATGGTGTTTGATGGAAAAGTATGGTACTAGAAGACTCTAGTTCATTCTTAATAGGCTTGTGATTGATAATATCGTTGCATGATTGCACTTGATCTTGGATCATGGGTATGTTGTTAGGATTTTGATTGCATTGTGATGTTTGATGGATAGGCATGGTGTAAGTGTAAGATACCCAACTAGTTCTACGAAAAATTTTCCTTACTTAAACACTTTTACTTGCTAACAATTCATCAACTACTTCAATAACATAAAGATATACATCAAGATAACTATTTGAATGAAACAACATTAGAGTTGGGTACTTGTCTTGTTACTTGATTCAATCAACTTGCAATGTCTTATTACATGAAAAATGCTTTCAATAGCATGAAGTACAACTCATTCAATGGAAATACAAGGACAGGCCTTGAAGCCTTGATGTTACAATGTCTTCCTTACTTGAGCAACATTTGAAGATTTGGAATGTTTAACTCATCACCTCACAAGGTAGGCGCATATTTGAAGGATTTACAGGTTTTTCTGACTTGGGTGCCAAGTTGAGGTGACCTCCTCCTGAAGTTGTGCCTTGTCAACATTATGCACCAATTAGAGTTTATGGATGCTCTGGATTGTTTCCAAGAGTAGGCGCCAAAACATCATCATTATGAAAGTGTTTTAAATGCTAGGTGCCCAAATGAGCCCTCTGGAGTCTAGGCACTCCTTTCATGCATTCTGTGTTCTAAGCGCCAATTGAAAGGAGTGGAGAACAGGGCAAGCACCTTCCAAACTAGGTGTTTCCTTGAGGTGACAAGGACTTAGAAAGTGTGCCTAAGGTGAGCGCCTTGAGTGAAAAGGTCTAACAAACATCTTTGAACCCCCTTTCAAGGTTAGGCACATTCTGGAGGTGGAAACAAGTAGAAGGTGCGCCTTAGCTTCCTTTGTCAATTCTTGCAAGTCTTTGTTGATTAGGAAGGTGGAATGCTTCATTGTAGAATGAGCACCTTGTTGATGATCGTTTTGATGCAATCATAACAATAAGTTAAAATTCACATATCATGAACTGAAACTATACTTGAAAGATAAGAAGGAATCATTAGAGATTCAACTAATCCCAAGTCTACAATGGTTCGGTTGGTCAAGTTCAGTTGGTCAATGTGAAGCTGTAATGTTCAAGGGGCCTTACATAGTTTAGGTTCCGTTTGGTGGCTTACTGGACTAAGAATATGCAAAAAGATCATAGATTTCAACAAGTATTTTGGTTCATTTGCATACAAGTGTTACTGGGCTGCAAGTTTCAGATGGCTTTCTTGAATTTTTGCAGCTTTCTCCTTTATCTATTTATGAAAACTGTCTACTTATAGCTCTGTTATGCATGCTTCTTCAAATTTGAGATAATTTCCTTTAGATTTCTACGTTTTTAGCTAAATATTTCAGATGGGTTGGGAAAAGTTAGAAAGATCTAATCTATACCTCATTTAATCTACTAAAGGATCTAATTGTTTCTATTATGCACTATGTAAATACCACAGTAATTTGATCAAATCCATAGTAAAACCTTAAATGCAAGTTCTGAGCATTTTCACAAACATACATTTAAAATTGCAAGCTCTCAAAGAAGATATTTCAAAACACAAAGAAGAGCAGGAGAACACTCAGAAGATAGATGCAGAACTCCGGATTCTATTGTATCAGGAACGAATAGTCATACATGATTTACAATGTAGGAATGACTCTTAGTTTCATTGATCATACTACAGAGAACTCACGAGCTTTACAGATACAGTATGGCAGCCAGACATTCCACGCGCACCTTACTGCAGACAAACAGGTGACCTCCTTCTTCTACCTCTAAACTATGCTAAGCTAACTTGCCGTGTTTTCCTAGAATCCCTGTTGTAAAGTATTACAATGTAGAGAGGCACAATATAAAGACATTCTGATTGTCCTCACTATAGCAAAAACCTAACTGAACCCCTAGTTCAAACCCCTGGTTACAGCAATAAAATACAGGTGAACCAGTTCTTTCAAAATATCTCTGAGCAGTGTCAAATCTGGGTGAAATATTGCCCCTTCTAAGAAGTTTCGGTAGTTGGGCAATAACTTCTATTTGTCTGTTGTAGTAATACCTTCAGCTGCAACTCTGTCCTTCACTTGAATGGTCTTGACTTTTTCACACTTCATCTTTATCTTCCTGCTCCTGAGATCAAATTTTCTTTCCTTCATGAGGTCACTGTGTTGACTTTCCAGCTGTTTCCTCAACTGCAAGCCTGCAAGACAGGACAAGCAATAAGTATTTCATTTATCACATAAATGGCAGGAAAGTCAAATAATCGTTTAAATCTAGGTGACTGCGCAAAATCGCAAAAATCAGATCCAAAATACTCTAAAACGCGTCCAAAATGCGTTCAGACTGCTCAAAATTCATCGGGTCAACTATTGCTGACCGGGAGAATGCCACAGGCGCCAAAAAAAACACTTTAAAATTCCACTGCCTCATTTCCCACCCATCGGCATGACCATCGCCATCGGCGTGTCAGAAAAATGCATGTTGGCCGATATTCACTTGTTTGGCCGATCACCTTTCCATCGGGAAGACAACCCATATCAGCGGGAGAAAAACGAACTTGGTTGATAGACAAAACTATGCCGATGAAAACTTAGAACTATCATCATCACGATATTCCAGAAATATGATACTCACCCTTCCGAAGGTCCAGATAATGTTATCATGATATTACGCTTCTGCATATTGGGGAAAAGAATAACATCATCATCATCTTCATGTCGAAGGAAAATAGGAGGATATGAAATATGATCCTGCTGCTGAGGAAAGGAAAATGATGGTGACGTCATCGTCATATTCGGGCTTCGTTAAAATGCAAAAGGTGATGTCATCATCATGTTCGGTTAAGATCAGGGGATAGCTGTAAAATCGGGTCACCTAAGGAGCATGATCAGGCGGTGTATGTAAAATGGCCCCTTTGCGGCCAAGGTAACCCTCTTGAAAGATCAGGAGGATGATGATCATCAGGATATTTGCTTCTTCGTTTATCAGATCGGGATGATGTCATCATGATATCCGGGGCCTTCGTTAAACTTAGAATATGATGTCATCATGATATTTCGCTAACCGGATCATGTTTGGAAAATATCCTGCCGAAGGGAAATGTGACGATGAGGATGATCATCAGGATATTTGCAAAAGGTCTTACTTCATCGGCAGGAGGACTTTACGAAATATCGGGTAGACAATATGACAGGATAAAAATATATGATGAACCTCCTCATCGAATATCATGATGACGTAATCATCATATTCTACTTTCGAAGCGTGAGGATGAGTTGAGGTCATCATCAGGTTAGCGCTAGGGTGATATTCAAAATATGATCATGCTGTTGAGGAATGAAATATCACCCTGCCTTAAAAGATAGGGTGATCATATTGATCATGCAAAGGAGATCAGGAGGATATGAAGACGATGATCCTCTTTATCGAATATCATGATGACGTCTCCAACACTTAGCGAATTTCAGCGAACATGACCCTTTTGCAAAAGATCAGGATGATGACCCTCCGATTGGATTTCGATAGGCGCATGTAAATTATGCAGATGGTGGATTTTCTAAGTCAGGATGATCTTATAATATCAGCATGATCTTATAATATCGGGTGTTGTAAAAATATCATGATGCTCGTTGTCACGAAGGACCGCTCGACGGGGAAAACCGACTATGACTTAAAGCTGACGTCTGGATATTGCGACTTCAGAATATTATCGGGGGGGGCGCTTCAAATATGATGATGATGTTCCTTATACAGCAAATCCGAGTTTGTAAAATATGACCCTCCTAAAATCATGATGCTCATGATGCGCATAAGGCCACTTGACGGGTAAAGGGCACTACTACCTAAGATTGACGTCTGGATACTGCGACTGCATGATTTTATCAGGTGATAGATCAAGATCATGATGACCTTGACAACATGACTTAGGATATAAAAATATGATGATCCTCCTGCGAATATCAGGTTTGACCAAACTTTGACCGTGTATAACTTCCACATATGGATGAATTTTCAAGTGAAGTAAAAGGCAAACCTGCATGGAATTTCAAGCTCTTTCTAAATATAAGGTCACAGAAACAAAATAGGAACCTTGACAAACTGACCTCATGATGATGACCCACCTTATCCAATATCATGATGATGATGCACCTGACCCTTCATTTTTTTACCAGACCGCCAGAAAGCAGAAAAACATAAGCAGAAGCAAAAAGCAAAACATCAGCAGGGGTCCCTATTTTGCTAAGGAGCATAATGGGGCGTGTTGTGAACATCACAACACGCCTATCTTCTAATGTCCAAACTACTTCTTCTGGCTCACTCTGTGGCTAGGCGCCAGAGCTAAACTGTTCACACAAGGGAGTGCGCCTAGACTCACTTGATGTTTTCTTACTACTTCAACCCCTAGAAGATGTTCCAAGGTGTTCCCTTTTACAAGCACCTGACCTCCCAAGTTCCTTCATGTGCTATTCCTTGAAGGCGCCAAAACTGAGCTCCAGTGCCATGGGATTGTGCCTAACATCTTTGAAGAGTTTCTAAGCCTTTTGCAAGTTGATATCCCAAACTCATCTTCTAGGCACAACAGGAGCTTCCCAAAGGAGTTTCCAAGTTTTAGACACCAAGTGAGGTCATGGGTGAATGGAACTGCGCCTTAGGAGATGATTGGATCCTAAGCGTCAGTCTGGAGTTGCAGTGGAATTGATATGCGCCTCAACTAGCTTAGGCGCCCATTTGAAGTGATTCCTTTAACACTTCTCTGTCAATCTCAACTGCAAGGATGATCTCCTAATCCAATTTTGATCCTCTGGAGATGCAAATAGCTTTACATTTCACTAGGCGCCATCAATGATGATCATCAACCAAAGTGCATTTCAAAGGTGAGATAGGCAAGTGAGGCGCCAAACTAGTCCTTAAGACTTATCTCCTTCTATCAAGTCAATTTCAACTATGTGAGAGAGTTCTATTCTAGGCGCAAAATGGAAATGTTTCATCAATTGGTGCATCTTACAAAGCTCCCAATTCTAGGCGCCAGAGCCAAAGAGTTTTTCCCAACACATGCACCTGGGCTAGGAATTCACCTAAGAGACATCACTTAGCTTTAAAACTTTTAATCTATAGCCATCTGGGCTAGGCACTCCAATGGAGGATCCTTGAACTCATGCATTGGCGCCTTCTAGTTCTAGGCACCCATTTTGGATGATTCATCCTGATACTAGCGCCCAAAATGACTAGACTCTCTTCATCATCCAATTCACTTAGAAGACTCAAGTTGGAGACTTAGTTGTCTATCCATGTTCTCCGGAAGATTCATTGTACCTCTATGCACTATCTCCTTCAAGGTGCTCCTTAAAATCATTGGAAGTGCTCAGGACTTACCTTAGTCCAAAGTGCCACAATCCATTCCTTAAAGCACAAAGAATTCTCAAAGGTGCCCCTATTTACCTCTAAGCACTCAAATATCATTTAGATTCAAGGCGCACATTTAGCTCCAAAATGCAAATTTCCATCGTCAACCCATCAAGGTGCATCATCTTCCCTTTGTATCCCCTTCAAGGCGCAGACATTCACTTCTTCACACTCAAACTCACTCTCTGGCGCCAGAATAGGTGTATAACTTCAAATAAGGTGCTAATCTTAGGTTTCTAAGTACTTAGTTTGATCTTAAGGCTATCCTTCCTCTAAGCACTCTCTTCAACTCCCTCACTGAAGGCCCTCTGTAAGTTTGGGCACATTTCATCCCAAGGCACTTCAACATCATCCAAGGCGCAAATTCACTCTCCAAGACAAGGTGCAAAAAACCCTATCCTAAGGTGCTCAAATCTTTCTTCTAGACCTAGGCGCACAAACATGAGATTGAGGATCATTCTGACAACATCACTTCCCTAAAGGTGCAAAATTGGTGTAGATACATTCCATTTATTAAGGATCATTCTGGCGCCCAAATCATGTCAAAGCAAAGGATCAATAGGTTCTCTCTAAGGTGCACTCCAGGGTTTGATCTTGCAAGACTTCTCACGTCAAAATTTTGACCAAGACACTCAAGGCACTAGTCTTTATCATCTAACCCTACAGTGCACTTACTCATTATGATATACTCCTCAACTTTGTATTCAACCTTGCCCAAGGCGCATATTCACTATAAGGCATTCTCACGTTGTCAAGGCTCAGAGGGCTTCAACTTGCTAAAGGGTAGAGGTCTAGGCGCATATCTGACTTGAAGCTCAAGGCGCTTCAACCCTCTTGCTCTGGAATTCCTTCTAGGCACTAAGTGACTTCTCCAATTCCTTGAAAACATTTGAAGTGTTTTACCTTCTCAAGGTGCTCCTTCGAACTTGACTCCAAGGTGTTATAATCTCAAAGGTGCTGACATCATCTCAACCAAAGGTGCTCAATGATTCATCCCATATGTAGGCGCTAAAACACTTAATCAACCAAGTTATTCAAGGTGCCATTCAGTAAACTCATCTTCCATGATATTCCTATCAAGGCGCATATCACTTCTCTCATGGGCTTTAGGCGCTCAGTTGAGTGTTTCAATACTACTTAGGTGCCAAATTCATTTTAATGCACCAAACACAAAGAGCTTTCAAACACTAGGTGCTCACAAAGAGTCTTCCAACCTTGGGTGCTAAATTAGGTCTTTGCAACTATCCAAGGCACATATATTCGTTTGAACAACTTATGGTGCCAAGACAACTTCTCATTAGGGCGCTCAAAACACTTGTGTTTACATTTGAAGTGCTTTACCTTCTTAAGGTGCTCCAGACTAACCTGACTCCAAGGCGCTCCATCATCATCCTTAAGGTGCTAAAAACATCATCTCCACTCTAGGCAAAAACATCATCCAACTCCTTAAGGCACTTCACTGTCAAAGTCTGAAGGCACTCTACCTAGACCTTTCCCCTAGGCACCAGAACTCCTAAGCACTCACCAGATAACTCTCTTCTTCAAGGCGCAAATCTTCCTATACTATGATTGCCTCTGAAACGCCGATTAACGTGATGTGAGAGTACAAAGGCTACTCCAATCCTCAGTGAGCGCCTAGTTTAAACAAGGAGAAATAAAGCATTCAAAACTATCCAAACGATCATCCCCTTCCTAATGTCTTCACTGCTCCGGAAAACCTTGGCCAAAATGACACATAACAACTCCTATGAGCGCCCTTATGCCCTAGGATCGTCTAGTTTGTGCGTCTTGTAATGAGGAGTTCATGTAAGTTTGGAATGAGCGCCTTGAATAAGTGTAAACTAGCCTAGAGAAGGGTATGTGCGCCTTGAGCGCCTTGAGCATTCTAGAGATAACTGTGCGCCTAGAACAATATGAGCGCTCATGATGATGATTAATGCCCTGATGAGACTATGAGCGCCTTGTTCAGGAGATACCTTGTTTGATCATAAAATGCGGCTTGAGTCTTGAAGGTTTTGAGTGCCTAGGTGATTTGGATGTTGGGGTGTTGGTATGCGCCCAAGATTGAGGTAAGTGAGCGCTTGTAATGGAGGAAAGCAATGAGATGGAATGTCTTGTAGAGATTGGTGCCCAGAGACCCATTTTTGCGCCTTTGATGATGACCATTTTTGCATAAGAGTTTAGCACCCTAGAGTTGTAAACTTTCTCTTTGGGCGCCCCTGAGTGAATGTTGGTGCCTTGGACAACTAAATACGCCTTTGATGGAGTGGAGCCCAGAAGGGGAGTAGGAGGAAACCCAATCTTCAAGATTCATCAAGCTTCAAAGTTTAGGTCAGAGGTTATCCACTTTATCCAAGGAAGGTGTTATCATCTACACTCCGAGAAGGTAATGTCAAAGGCCATCATGAAGGATCACTTCATCAACTTCAAGTCCTTCAAGTTCAAGTCCTTTCACCTAGCAAGTCCAAGAGAGATTTCTACTCCGATTCATGAAGTAAGCTTATATCATCCTTATCTACTTTGCAAGAAGAAGAAACATTACAAAGTCAATCAAATGAGTTACAAGTACCATACATCTAATTGCAAGGAGTGAACCACCTTAAGGAAAAATAGTTCTCTTGAAGTTACTTGAAATGTCAAAAGGTTTAGCGCCTCCAAGTAAGGTCAGAGGTGAGGTTAGAGGTGAAATGCACCTTTGGACCATTCTGGCGCCTTGGATGAAGAACCTATATCTTAAGCCCAAGAGGTAAAATTTGTGCCTTAGTGGATTTGGAGAGTTACAGAGATTAGAGAAAAGCACCTTGAAGACAGAGTTGTTCAAGGGCATGTGTGATTTGGTCAAAAACAGGCGCCTAGAGTGAATAGGCTTTCATCCTGACTTAATACACTGCCTCCTTCTGACGATTTTTGGGGCAGCAGAAAACCTTTCACCACGAGCAAATGCCTCAGAACTATAAAAAATCGAGAGAGGTTATTGTAGAGGCACTCTACATGATCCCGTTGCCTTAGACAGAATGTTTTTAAGTGACATGATTTTCGAGTAACATCTCGTCAAAGATTGCTGCCTTTTTGCACTTTGGACTCTTCAGGGATATCGTCGGTACAATGTAGCTCCGACTGTTTCGACATGTTTGGGTGAAAAATAGGACCATACCTAGCATAAATGTACCCATTCGGATGCGTTGGAATAATCAGTTTGGTCGCATCAGGAGCAGGACGAAAGTTACACCCCTTTGCAACTTTACACTGCCTCCTTCTGACGATTTTTGGGGCAACAAAAATCCTGACACCACAGGCAAATGCCTTAGAGCTATAAAAAACTGAGAGAGGTTATTGTAGAGGCACTCTACATGATCCCGTTACCTCAGACGGAATGTTTCTAAGTGACACAATTTTTGAGTAACATCTCATCAAAGATTGCTGCCTTTTTGCACTTTGGACTCTTCAGGGATATCGTCGGTACAATGTAGCTCTGACTGTTTCGACATGTTTGGGTGAGAAATAGAACCATGCCTAGCATAAATGTACCCATTCGGACGCGTTGGAACAGTCAGTTTGGTCGCATCAGGAGCAGGATGAAAGTTACACCCCTTTGCAACTTTACACTGCCTCCTTCTGACGATTTTTGGGGCAACAGAAAACCTTTCACCACGGGCAAATGCCTAAGAGCTATAAAAAATTGAGAGAGGTTATTGTAGAGGCACTCTACGTGATCCCGTTGCCTCAGACAGAATGTTTCTAAGTGACACAGTTTTCAAGTAACATCTCGTCAAAGATTGCTACCTTTTTGCACTTTGGACTCTTCAGGGATATCGTCGGTACAATGTAACTCCGACTGTTTCGACATGTTTGGGTGAAAAATAGGACCATGCCTAGCATAAATTTACCCATTCGGATGCGTTGGAATAGTCAGTTTGGTCGCATCAGGAGTAGGACGAAAGTTACACCCCTTTGCAACTTTACACTGCCTCCTTCTGACGATTTTTGGGGCAACAGAAAACCTTTCACCACGGGCAAATGCCTCAGAGCTATAAAAAACTGAGAGAGGTTATTGTAGAGGCACTCTATGTGATCCCGTTGCCTCAGATAGAATGTTTCTAAGTGACACGATTTTCGAGTAACATCTCGTCAAAGATTGCTGCCTTTTTGCACTTTGGACTCTTCAGGGATATTGTTGGTACAATGTAGCTCTGACTGTTTCGACATGTTTGGGTGAGAAATAGGACCATGCCTAGCATAAATGTACCCATTCAGACGCATTGGAACAGTCAGTTTGGTCGCATCAGGAGCAGGATGAAAGTTGCACCCCTTTGCAACTTTACACTGCCTCCTTCTGATGATTTTTGGGGCAACAGAAAACCTTTCACCACGGGCAAATGCCTAAGAGCTATAAAAAACCGAGAGAGGTTGTTGTAGAGGCACTGTACGTGATCCCATTGCCTCAGACGGAATGTTTCTAAGTGACACAGTTTTCGAGTAACATCTCGTCAAAGATTGCTGCCTTTTTACACTTTGGACTCTTCAGGGATATCGTCGGTACAATGTAGCTCCGACTGTTTCGACATGTTTGGGTGAGAAATAGGACCATGCCTAGCATAAATATACCCATTCGGACGCGTTGGAACAGTCAGTTTGGTCGCATCAGGAGCAGGATGAAAGTTACACCCCTTTGCAACTTTACATTACCTCCTTCTGACGATTTTTGGGGCAACAGAAAACCTTTCACCACGGGCAAATGCCTCAGAGCTATAAAAAACTGAGAGAGGTTATTGTAGAGGCACTCTACGTGATCCCGTTGCCTTAGATAGAATATTTCTAAGTGACACAATTTTCAAGTAACATCTCGTCAAAGATTGCTGCCTTTTTGCACTTTGGACTCTTCAGGGATATCGTCGGTACAATGTAGCTCCGACTGTTTCGACATGTTTGGGTGAGAAATAGGACCATGCCTAGCATAAATGTACCCATTCGGATGCATTGAATAGTCAGTTTGGTCACATCAGGAGCAGGACAAAAGTTACACCCCTTTGCAACTTTACACTGCCTCCTTCTGACGATTTTTGGGGCAGCAGAAAACCTTTCCCCACGGGTAAATGCCTCAGAGCTATAAAAAACTGAGAGAGGTTATTGTAGAGGCACTCTACATGATAGCATTGCCTCAGACGGAATGTTTCTAAGTGACACAGTTTTTGAGTAATATCTCATCAAAGATTGCAGCCTTTTTGCACTTTGGACTCTTCAGGGATATCGTTGGTACAATGTAGCTCAGACTGTTTCGACATGTTTGGGTGAAAAACAGGACCATGCCTAGCGTAAATGTACCCATTCGAATGTGTTGGAATAGTCAGTTTGGTCACATCACGAGTAGGACACCAAAAATGCAAAAGTTGCTTTGTGCAACTTGACAACATTGACACTTTTTTGCAACATGACTCAAAGACTCAAACTGACCCCAAATGACTCAAAGTGACTTAAAATCACCTTGATTATAGAGGTCAAGGCGCTCCTTATCATTCATTCATTATGAGCGCCTTGGGAGAATGGTATATAGGTCATCATCATGATTGGGCGCCCTGGATCCAGAGTGTTGGAGAGATCATCAAATGGTGTCTAGTAGGGTGAGTTATGAGTTTGGTCGCATCAGGAGTAGGACACCAAAAATGCATAACATGATGATGTAAAAATGTGTACAAATGTCTAAAAATACAGGAGGAAATAAAAAAAAACAAACCTTACAAATTAATGTGCATACTTACAACTCAATGTAACATAACTTTACAAAATCAATGTGAATACTTACAAATTAATCCAATGAACCATCTGGATCTGCTCTACTCTTTATTGTGTCAAGTATTGCTTCATGGTCAGACTCACGCACCTTCCACAATATTTTGTTCAGAGGTCTACCCCGATACTTTATCAAATGAACATTGGATGCCACGACAAGGTTCGAGTAATGAAGAATCTTTTGATGCATGTCAAAGTCCTGAAATAGCCAAATATTAACACTCTTATGTGGGTACCTTCTAAGCCATGTTCCAGTAATAACCACTGATCCTGTAGGGTATTCGATGTTTTCTCCATCTGTAACAGGGGCCTCCAATTTCTTTTTGGCCTCAACACAATGACATAAGTAATAATCTGTTCCCTCTTCATTATCTTCATCTACAATAACTGCATATACGTGTCCTACATTGATATGTGTAGCAAATTAGATGAAATTAGTCAACATTACAAAAACACTACAAAGTAAGATGACATTACCTGGTTGAACTAGATGAAATTAGATGCATATATGTGCCCTATATTACCTGGTTGAACTAAATCTGATATGTGGTCAAAGTCAACTGATGATTCCATCTGTGTTAGTTCCAGTGCCGTCGGGGGTCGATACGTGTCAAGTGGGCTAAGATAACTTAACTGCTATTCGTCAACCCACTCCTTTGACTCGCACTCATCCCAGACTTGAATTGTACAGGAAGAACAAAAGCATGACATCTTTCGTGTATGGATACTCCATGAACCTGCAATTGAGCTTCTGAAAGAGTGCATCTCATTTGATCCTGTCAGTGTACAACAATCCTCATATGGTGCAATGTTAGTATCATCTATCAACCAAAAAAATCTACGAACTAAAGACTTACCTTCATTACCTGGACCCATGGAAGCATTACACCACTCGACAATCGATTTTGCATCTGTCAACTTTGCATTGTCTTTATACTTTAACTCTTCTCGTGCTATGGCTCTTTTGATACATGCTCCTGCACCATCATGCTCCCCCTTTCCATGCCCGGCCTCACAAAAGTTCCACATATGTTGAATACCTGTAAAATTATGCCTCCTACTCAGCCAATAGAAATTCTGTGAGTTCTTGAATTGTGATGCACAATTATCCGACCATATGATATGCTGACTGAACGATATGCCCCTTCTAGCCAAATCATTGTAGAACACCTGAAAGCAACCTTGCACGAACTCCGTAGAATGCATGCGATCATCACTAATATAGAAATGATACTCCCTTATGATCTTTCTGTCATCCTCTGTACTATCATTCGCATGAATGAATGCGATGTGCACAAATATAGAAACTTGTGTGGAGTTGTAATATTGTGATTGCACCTCACGCTGTGGCTGTAGACTGTAGTTCTCTGCAAAGTCGACGACTGAAACAATGCTACCAACTGGAAATGTGTCCTTGCATAACTTGAATTGTAAGTCCAACCATTGAGCTCTATGGGCATGTCTTGCATACTCATACACTATGCTGTCACGAAATATAGGCATAAACTGATACACTGGAATCTTTTCAATAACTAATTCACACCTCTTTGCTCCTTTACCATCTTTTGTATTGTATGCCACTATTTTATACTTGCCAAACTCTACTAGTTCATTTCCAACCGCATGTGTTATTTCCATATGTTCACATATTGGCAAATGTTGCAAGCCACCGCAAAGATGACATGTGCCATCCAAGCATAATTTCTTGTAGAATATTTGACCTTCCTCTCTTTCACATAAAATTCTTGATATGAAGTCTCTTGAAGATGTTGGTGGGGCACATATGGCACAACCCTGCAAATCATTGTTAGTATGCATATCTAAACATATAGACCTATAAGCATCAAAATGGTTAGAAAATTCAATATGTAATCTACAACAACAAGTAGTGCGTGTGTGATTTATCTTAACATAGAAAGGTTTTAGCATTTCAAAATATCTTTGACAAATTTTAATTTGAGGATACTTCTCTAGAAATTTACCATAAAACTGTGTTTGAGTCTCATCCAAAAAATGCTTTGGATGTGGCTCACGGTTCTGACTACCAATTCTCCTTCTTACCACATCCCTTTGATTCGGAGATACCCTTGTGTAATTCTTCCAAAAGTCTTCAATTAGTGATCTCAATGCTTCAACAATTGGTTTATCTTTTCGTGGTAGTCTCCCCAAGAACACCCATAATTCATTGGCATTAGTGTCCTCAATTCTTTGGCGTCTTCCAACGGCTCTTGATAAAGTTTTCCTATTAATTCTCAATTTTTGACTTGTCTTTCTAATGAGACGAGCTTTCCTCGTTTGACTACTTACTATAGTCGATGTAATCACACGCCGTGTTGCATTACTATCTTTTGTGCGTAAGGTGTTACCCACACTCTCATACGCACTCATTAGATTCTTGACAATAGATTTTTCACTTGAAGCCTCTGATGTTCTCAACCCAAGAATCTTCATGATAGACCTATACTTTATACTTCGCATCATTTCAACGAATAGTTGACATCTTGTAGTCTCATTTAACTTTTCAAAGAACAATCTCCAAATCTTATTAGCATATCTTCTACAAGTGCATTTTGGAATCTTACCTTCCATTGGCTGCAAAATATTCTCATCAATATCAATCAAATACTTTGGCTTTCTATGCAAAATTCTAGGTGGTGTCAAGTTAGGTAAATTCATCTCAACATTAGGAATTTCATCAATATTTAAATGAGATGGGTTAGATGGCATACCTTCGATCGAAGATGGAATAGATGACATACCTTGAGGTTGAGGTGGGAACGATGGCGTACCTCCTTCATCACATGTGAGTGATGATGTACTCTCAACTTGAGATGTGGTAGATGGTGACCCTCGAACCTCAACCCTCAACCCTCAACATCAAACCATAATCCCTCAACCCTTAACTCTAATCCCTCGACCTTCAACCCTGATCCTAAACCCTAAACCTTCAATGCCAAACTCTAATCCCTCAACCCTTCACTCTAATCCCTCAACCCTAAACCCTATCCCTAAACCCTCAACACTATACCTTAAACCCTAATCCCTCAACCCTAACCCTAAACCTTGTCCCTAAACCCTAATCCCTTCAACCTCAACCCTATCCCTAAACCCTTGACCCTCAAACCTCAGCCCTCGATGTCAAACCCTAATCCCTCAACCCTTAACTCTGATCCCTCATCTCTCAACCCTAACCCTAAACCCTCAACCCTCAACATCAAACCCTAATCCCTCAACCCTCAACCCTAATCTATCATCCGTCATCCCTCCACACTCTACTTTAACCCTAATTCCTCAACCCTCAACCCTATCCCTAAACCCTTGACCCTCGAACCTCAACCCTCAACCCTCAACATCAAACCCTAATCCCTCAACCCTTAACTCTAATCTCTCGACCTTCAACCCTGATCCTAAACCCTAAACCCTCAACGCCAAATTCTAATCCCTCAACCCTTCACTCTAATCCCTCAACCCTAAACCCTCAACACTATACCTTAAACCCTAATCCCTCAACCCTAACCCTAAACCTTGTCCCTAAACCCTAACCCCTTCAACCTCAACCCTATCCCTAAACCCTTGACCCTCGAACCTCAACCCTCGACATCAAACCCTAATCCCTCAACCCTTAACTCTGATCCCTCATCTCTCAACCCTAACCTTGAACCCTCAACCCTCAACATCAAACCCTAATCCCTCAACCCTCAACCCTAATCTATCATCTGTCATCCCTCCACACTCTACTTTAACCCTAATTCCTCGACCCTCAACCCTATCCCTAAACCCTTGACCCTCGAACCTCAACCCTCAACCCTCAACATCAAACCCTAATCCCTTAACCCTTAACTCTAATCCCTCGACCTTCAACCCTGATCCTAAACCCTAAACCCTCAACGCCAAATTCTAATCCCTCAACCCTTCACTCTAATACCTCAACCCTAATCCCTCAACCCTAAACCCTCAACACTATACCTTAAACCCTAATCCCTCAACCCTAACCCTAAACCTTGTCCCTAAACCCTAATCCCTTCAACCTCAACCCTATCCCTAAACCCTTGACCCTCGAACCTCAGCCCTCGACATCAAACCCTAATCCCTCAACCCTTAACTCTGATCCCTCATCTCTCAACCCTAACCCTAAACCCTCAACCCTCAACATCAAACCCTAATCCCTCAACCCTCAACCCTAATCTATCATCCGTCATCCCTCCACACTCTACTTTAACCCTAATTCCTTGACCCTCAACCCTATCCCTAAACCCTTGACCCTCGAACCTCAACCCTCAACCCTCAACATCAAACCCTAATCCCTCAACCCTTAACTCTAATCCCTCGACCTTCAACCCTGATCCTAAACCCTAAACCCTCAACGCAAAATTCTAATCCCTCAACCCTTCACTCTAATCCCTCAACCCTAAACCCTATCCCTAAACCCTCAACACTATACCTTAAACCCTAATCCCTCAACCCTAACCCTAAACCTTGTCCCTAAACCCTAATCCCTTCAACCTCAACCCTATCCCTAAACCCTTGACCCTCGAACCTCAGCCCTCGACGTCAAACCCTAATCCCTCAACCCTCAACATCAAACCCTAATCCCTCAACCCTCAACCCTAATCTATCATCCGTCATCCCTCCACACTCTACTTTAACCCTAATTCCTCGACCCTCAACCCTATCCCTAAACCCTTGACCCTCAAACCTCAACCCTCAACCCTCAACATCAAACCCTAATCCCTCAACCCTTAAATCTAATCCCTCGACCTTCAACCCTGATCCTAAACCCTAAACCCTCAACGACAAATTCTAATCCCTCAACCCTTCACTCTAATCCCTCAACCCTAAACCCTATCCCTAAACCCTCAACACTATACCTTAAACCCTAATCCCTCAACCCTAACCCTAAACCTTGTCCCTAAACCCTAATCCCTTCAACCTCAACCCTATCCCTAAACCCTTGACCCTCGAACCTCAGCCCTCGACGTCAAACCCTAATCCCTCAACCCTTAACTCTGATCCCTCATCTCTCAACCCTAACCCTAAACCCTCAACCCTTAACATCAAACCCTAATCCCTCAACCCTCAACCCTAATCTATCATCTATCATCCCTCCACACTCTACTTTAACCCTAATTCCTTGACCCTCAACCCTATCCCTAAACCCTTGACCCTCGAACCTTAACCCTCAACCCTCAACATCAAACCCTAATCCCTCAACCCTTAACTCTAATCCCTCAACCTTCAACCCTGATCCTAAACCCTAAACCCTCAACGCCAAATTCTAATCCCTCAACCCTTCACTCTAATCCCTCAACCCTAAACCCTATCCCTAAACCCTCAACACTATACCTTAAACCCTAATCCCTCAACCCTAACCCTAAACCTTGTCCCTAAACCCTAATCCCTTCAACCTCAACCCTATCCCTAAACCCTTGACCCTCGAACCTCAGCCCTTGACATCAAACCCTAATCCCTCAACCCTTAACTCTGATCCCTCATCTCTCAACCCTAACCCTAAACCCTCAACCCTCAACATCAAACCCTAATCCCTCAACCCTCAACCCTAATCTATCATCTGTCATCCCTCCACACTCTACTTTAACCCTAATTCCTCGACCCTCAACCCTATCCCTAAACCCTTGACCCTCGAACCTCAACCCTCAACCCTCAACATCAAACCCTAATCCCTCAACCCTTAACTCTGATCCCTCGACCTTCAACCCTGATCCTAAACCCTAAACCCTCAACGCCAAATTCTAATCCCTCAACCTTTCACTCTAATCCCTCAACCCTAAACCCTATCCCTAAACCCTAACCGTAAACCTTGTCCCTAAACCCTAATCCCTCAACCCTCAACCCTAATCTGTCATCCGTCATCCCTCAACTCTAATCCCTCATTCCTAAGCCCTAAACGCTATCCCTATTCCTAGACCCTCAACAGGCTCGATACTATACCTTAAACCCTAATCCCTCTACCATCGACACTCTTATTTAACCCTAATCCCTTGACCATTAACCCTATCCCTCAACCTCAACCCTCAACCCTCAACCCTCAACTCTCAACATTAAACCCTAATTCATCAACCCTAAACCCTAATCCCTCAAACCTAAACCCTATCCCTAAACCATCAACCCTCAACACTACACCTTAAACCCTAATCCCTCAACCCTCAACCCTAAACCTTATCCCTAAACCCTAATCCCTCAACCCTCAACCCTAATCCCTCATCCATCAACTCTAATCCCTCATCCCTCAACTCTAATCCCTCATCCCTAAACCCTAAATGCTATCCCTATTCCTAAACCCTCAATAGACTCGATACTATACCTTAAACTCTAATCCCTTATCCCTAAACCCTCCAACCCCATCCCTAATCCTTACACCCTCCACACTCTACTTTAACCCTAATCCCTTCAACCTCAACCCTATCCCTAAACCCTTGACCCTCGAACCTCAACCCTCAACCCTCGATGTCAAACCCTATTCCCTCAACCCTTAACTCTGATCCCTCATCTCTCAACCCTAACCCTAAACCCTCAACCCTCAACGTCAAATCCTAATCCCTCAACCCTAAACCCTATCCCTAAACCCTCAACACTATACCTTAAACCCTAATCCCTCAGCCCTCAACCCTAAACCTTATCCCTAAACCCTAATCCCTCAACCCTCAACCCTAATCTGTCATCCCCCAACTCTAATCCTTCATCCCTAAACCCTAAATGCTATCCCTATTCCTACACCCTCAACAGAATCGATACTATACCTTAAACCCTAATCCCTTATCCCTAAACCCTCCAACCCTATCCCTAATCCTTATACCCTCCACACTCTACTTTAACCCTAATTCCTCGACCCTCAACCCTATCCCTAAACCCTTGACCCTCGAATCTCAACCCTCAACCCTCAATGTCAAACCCTAATCCCTAAACCCTTAACTTTGATCCCTCGACCCTCAACACTATACCTTAAACCCTAATCCATATCCCTCAACCTTTAACCCTTAAAACTTAAACCCTATCCCTACACCCTCAACACTTGACACTATATCTTAAGCCTTAAACCCTCATCCCTAAAGCCTCAACCCTCAATCCTTAAACCTTAAACCCTAAACCCTATCCCTAATCCCTCTACCCTCAACACTCTAACCCTAACCTCGACATTAAATTCTAATCCATCAACCCTAAACCCTAATCCTAAACCCTCAACCCTCAACCCTCAACACTATACCTTAAACCCTAATCCCTCAACCCTCAACCCTAAACCTTATCCCTAAACCCTAATCCCTCAACCCTCAACCCTAATCCATCATCCCTCAACTATAATCCCTCATCCCTAATCCCTAAATGCTATCCCTATTCCTAAACTCTCAACAGACTTGATACTATACCTTAAACCCTAATCCCTTATCCCTAAACCCTCCAACCCTATCCCTAATCCTTACACCTTCCACACTCTACTTTAACCCTAATCCCTCGACCCTAAACCCTATCCCTAAACCCTTGACCCTTGAACCTCAACCCCCAACCCTTAATGTCAAACCCTAATCCCTCAACCCTTAACTTTGATCCCTCGACCCTCAACCGTAATCTGTCATCCCTCATCCCTAAACCTTAAACGCCATCCCTATTCCTAGACCCTCAACGGGCTTGATACTATACCTTAAACGCTAATCCCTTATCCGTAAACCTTCTAACTCTATCCCTTATGCCTTAACCCTCATGATTAATAGCCTTGAATGTAAAAAAATTTGAGTGGGACATAACGCGAGCACGTTATAATGCGCTCGCGTTATGTCAAACATGGCAAAAGACAGACTTGCGGGAAAAAATGTAAGGCAAAACATAACGCGCTCGCGTTATTTCTTGCTTTGGGAATCCCAAGCCTTGGGCTTGGGATTTGCTTTGGATTTCCAACCCAAAGGCTTGGAGTGCTTTATGAACAGTCATAGATGTGTTTTTCTATATTCTTCAAAATTTCACATAATTTCGTTCGTGCTAACCCTCAGATTTGCACGTGTTTCAAGGTTGAACAAATCGAACACATGGGTAATGTTAGGCTTTCTCTTAGCTATTTGACAATGTGATTTTTTTCACATTTTAACAATGTTAAGCCTTTCATCTTTAATTTCTTTTGTTTGTGTGTCCGTTTTTATGCAAAAACCACTGTTTGGTCTTTTTTTCATTGTAAAATAACTATTCATTCAAATTTCAAAAAAATTACATATTTAGAAACTAGACTCCATTATACAAATATTAAAAAAATAAAAAAATGATTTTCAATTAGTTTTCAAAATTTATAGGGGTAGCACGGCCAAAATTCTGTTTTTTAGGATGTGTCCACTTTAAAAATTAGTAAAAAATCAAATATTCATCAAAAAATTATCAAAAAAATCGGGCATAAACTAAATGCTATTAGCTAATTTCTCACTGAAGCGATTTTAAAAATACCAAAAAAAAGTTGACCTTTTGAGGGAGCCACAAAACATGCTATGTTATGTTTTTTTGACAGAAACAACACCAATTTCTGTGGCTCCCTCTTTTGAACCCCTTAATCTATGCCATTTTCAAAACAAAATAGTAGTTTAGAAAGTAGACTCGGAGCACTACGAACATTGTTTTGGTTGCATCTCCAAATTTTGAGTGTAACTATTCTCAATTTCTCATCCAAGGCCAGTATTTCCTGATTTCAGAAAAAAAGTGGCCACTTAAGACCCCTTTTTGGCCCCCCATCTTCTTGCACTTACCCATGAAGTTGTTGCCTGTCATGTCGATGACCTTGTTTCCCACGTCAACATTCTCTAAAGAAGTGCTTGCTTCCATTTGCCAAGTTGACTCAAGAAGCTAAGCTATCAAGTCTATCTGCTCATAATATCTTAAGTGAGGCAAATCAGTTTCACAAGACACCATGACTATTATTGTGCTATTGAATGCATATTAAATCATTTAAAATGCCTTGTCCCTATCTATAAATAAGTTAACACCGAGATAATAATGAGCTATCTCCTGCCATTAAATATTATAATCTATATAATATAATGTTTTAAATCACTATGATAATAAACAAAGACCACTTTCGCACCTCCCTATATTCCAAGAGAGTGGAGGGGGGTGCGACCTACCCATGATAAGGGCATCTGGAGGTTGTTAAATGGATAGTTGATGTCAAGTGCTCTAGCTAAGAACAACACACCACTGCAATGTATGGCTAGAGCTTAGAATTTTGATAAGAACACACCACTGCATGAAGCCGCTAAGAACAACAATGCAGAGGTCGTGAAGATTCTGCTTACATAGAAAAAGTGTGCTACGTACAGGCGAAATCAGTTTGGAGAGACGGCACTGATAATAGCATCAGAGCACGGTCACATTGATGCATTGAAGCTCTTGTTAGAAGCCACACCATTGTTTCTGGTTTTCTGGCCAAGGAATGACCGTTAGACATGCCTTAACGTTGTAGTTTATGAACGACATTTGGGTAAGTTGTCCCCGTAGTTTATATGGTAGATCTAGTCCCACCGAACAACTAATATTTTCAGTATATACTATTTATTTAAACCTGTTCTAACTTTTAATTTTTCTGGATATAATCTCTCGCCTTTTTCTGTTCAAGCTTTAAATAACTTTATTTTTTAAAGTTTTTTTTGAAGGTTTAAAAATTATATAGTTTTAGATTTCTTTTTCATTTTTAATTGTAATGGATGTTAAATCTTTAAATAACTTTGTTTATTAAAGTTTTTTTTTGAAGGTTTAAAAATTATATAGTTTTAGATTTATTTTTCATTTTTATTTTCTAACTATGTTGCCTTCTTTGCATCAATGACTATTGTGATAAACTGGTTTTCCGAGAACGATTACAAACAAAGCTTGTTGCACATCGATCAACACTAGCCAAATTATCTAGGCTAAGCTTGGGAACCTCCATAGTCTCTACATGCCTTGCTTTCTTGATTACAACAATTCTTGTCACAATACCTCGTGATTTAGGAAAAATGAGTGAGAATGGTCCTTATCAAAAATATCGATTAATGTTTATTGGTGAGATCTTGACAGCATATGTAGCACCATCACTTGCAATTGTGTTCCCATCCTTAGCATGGATACTTGAATATAACTTCATTGCAACTAATGAGTGATAAAGTCATTTAAACAACATCTCAAACGTGTTTTTATTTCCAAAATTCCAATCACAACAATTATCCTCCCTATCACTTATGTTTATATTGTAAGAAACCTATAAAATGTTCATAGTATGAAGGAATGCCTTCAAGAATAAAGATATCCATTACTTATTTAAAAGATAAGTATGTTTACATACTCTATATTTGTTATTTTTTCTATTTACCTCCTTAAAATCATTGAGTTTAAAATTATTATCATCACTGACTCTTGACCTTTTATTTTAAAGTGGTATATATGAACCTTTTAAGGGAGAAATAAAGATTAGTATTGATAGACATTGAAAATACTAATATATATATATATATTTTTTAACAGGGCATAATGATATAATAGTTACAATTCAATTTTATAAGATTTTTCATCAAATATATAATATTATATAGTATTGTTTTCATTAATGTTGTTAATTGGTCATTGAACATATAAATGAGAATAAAAGTTAAGATTCATTATAATAAAAGAGAACGTTGTAATAATATTATTAAAATGAAAAATAATATCTATCTTAAAAAAAAATTCAATAACAACATTGACCAAAAAGTTTCATATATCACCAATATAACATGTTTTATTTAATCAGCTAGAGGAAAAACTTTAAAGTCATACAACATACTAGCATTTAATTATTCTACAACAAGGAGTGATGCATGGTTGTGCTAGTTTTTGAGGAGGTTTTCACATGGTGGACGTGGCTTCGGGGAGCAGGGTTGCTCCCCATTTGACTAATGGATCTGACACATTCGATTCTAGACCTAATGTGACAAGTATTTCAGAAAAGTTGACTTTTGATGGGGTCGTTGTGTCATGCAGGTTGGGGTCGTCTTCTTCTGAGCCAAAAAACGACAGGAAAACAACATTTTGGGCTGATAAGGTTTTGGGTTTTCTTCTGGTAATTTTTTAGATCTGGAGGTAGATTTAATGGAAAAATTTGAAGAGGGTATCGCACTAAATTTTGTTGGATTCTATGATGGATGAAGCTATTCTGAGCATGCAGAATACATTGGTGGGACGTTTCTTTTCTTACAAACCAAATGTGGATATGGTGCATAAATGGGTGAAAGAAAACTGGAATATTAAAGGTTCAACTTCAATTTCTACTACGGCGGGAGGTTTGTTTCTTTTCAAATTTTCTTTGAATGAAGATCTGATCATGATTATCATCAATGGTCCATGGTTCTTTGACAAAGTGCAACGCAATAATCTTGCTCTGTGCAAATGGAAGTCTGATTTTGATCCAGTAGTAGATCTGTGTGCTATTGTACCAACCTAGATAAGGTTGTTGCAAGTATGAGCAGTAAGTGTTGTCATTGATGTCAACACCTAAGGTCAAAATCTAAGGAAGATATTTGGATGAGTTTGAACAAGTGTTTGACTACTCTGTCTCCCAGAATAGTGCAGTGTTTTGCTCTGCATTTCCTTAGCATTAAAGATCAGAGTGTGAGTTTTGGATATGATTTAGAGAAGTGTCTAAAGATGCTAACTCCATAGTTTGGTGGTCTGAAATGTTGTGCAGCAAAGGATCTATTCATCAATTTGAAGACTGTGTCTGGCAATGTGTGCAAAGTGACAGGGAGAAAATGTTTTTCTCCACATTTCTCTATAGATTGGAATTCGGCTTTGTTGTTCTGGACTTAAGCTTTGAAATTTCCTAGCCATCCTTAGTCTAGAGAGTTTGTGATTTGGTACTCCGGAAGACAAGTTTATGTTGTTATACTTCAAGTGAATATTGTTGAGTTCAGGTAATATTTGTTGTTGTCGAATATCTTCAAGCGAGATCTGTTGCAAATGGTTTTGTCAGCTCTCAGGTGAATCCATATTATTCATAGATGTCTCTAGAATGCATTGAAGGTGTATGCTTGATCCACAAGCTATAATGAAGCTCTTAGAAGTATGTTTCTAAATGTTCTTGGTGTGTACACTTTTTCTGGCTGACCTGATTAGTTACATTTGTTGCGGATGTGATTCATGGATTGTGGAAGTATGTTGAAGTGTGGAAGATTGTGTTTGAGTCCTAGCTAAGGCGTGGCATGATCCACATATAATTTTACTTCATCCTTTTTTGTATAAGGTTGTAATAGGTCAAGATCTATTTTGTAAATATTTGAATGCTGACCTTGGAGGTTGTTCCAATGGTTGATGATTGTAATGTTGACCTTGATGATCATTCCAAGGTTGATGTAGTGTATAAATACTTGTAGTTGAGTCGTGGAAAAGATGTCCTTTTGAGAATATGAAAAGATCATAATAAAGGTCTGAAGCAAAGCAAAGAAGACGTAGAATAGAGACATGTGAAGATGTGACGAGTAGTGCGAAGAAAAGAAGCAGAGTAGAGATAGTTTGTGATTGATTCGAATATGTGAATAGCAGAGCAATGACACAGATCATTCCAATGGTTGATGATTGTAATGCCAACATTGATGATCATTCCAAGGTTGATGTAGTGTATAAATACTTGTAGTTCAGTCATGGAAAAGATGTCCTTGAGAGAATATGAAAAGATCATAATAAAGGTCCGAAGCAGAGCAGAGAAGAAGTAGAACAAAGATGTGTGAAGATGTGAAGAGTAGTGCGAAGAAAAGAAATAGAGTAGAGATAGTTTTTGATTGATTCAAATATGTGAATAGCAGAGCAGTGACACAGATCAGTAAGAATGAAGACTTGGGATTCAGAGTTTGGTTATTAAATGACTACACCTGGCATAGTAGCAGATGCTTAAGTAGTACTCAGTACTCATGTACAATTTGATTGGTAGCAGGTTTTTGTCATCAAGGTAGTGAATCTACTAGTGAGTCACCAATAGGGTTTAACAACCCTTAGGGTTTAATAGTTGTTATTGTAATCTTGCTAGGTTTAGGGTTGAGGTAGTGAGCCTGCTAGACCTAGTTGTTCTTCATGACAGTGAGTCAGTATGTTGGGCCCATGGAGTGACCAAGCCTAAACATCATTTTTGTAAAGATTGCAATATATATTTGAGAGCTAATCATCTTCATGGTTTCTCCCTTCTTGGGTTTTCCACGTAAAAATCTTGGTATTCATGTGTCATGTTTTCATGGTTGTTGTTCACATGCATATTGTGTTTTTGTTTAATTAATTTTGGGAAATGACTTAAAGTTAAAGTGTATGAAAATATTTTTAGAACACTGATTCACACCCCCTCTCAGTGTTCTTGTCAATCAACAATTGGTATCAGAGCCAAGTTCCTTGGAAAAATTTTAATAGCTTGAGTAAGATCTGGGATAGTATGATGATGGCAGCAAGAAGGTATGGAAATTATGAAAGATATAGCCAACTAGAAACAACTCTTATGGTTCTTGAAAATTCTGAAACAAAAGTCAGGGATCTAAAAGAAAACTTGCAACAAGTTGATGAATGCATCTTGAAGCTAAAAGAGCAAGTCATGAAATTCAAAGACAAATACAAAGAAGTCAATGATCAATTGTTGTCAGCGAATGAAGCCATGAATGATTTGGAAGTAGAAGTTATAGAAAGAACAAGAGCAGAAGATGATCTAAATTTAATTATGAAAAATAGATCAGAAGATTGTGCCAAACTTGAAAAAGAGATTGCAAATCTAAAAATAGACCTAGAAAAGGCCAAAAGATTTGAAGAAAAATTCAAGATAAGCACTACAAAGCTTGATGAAATGATTGTCAACTAGAAGAGTGCTGATGTCAAGCAAGGTTTGGGATATGAAAAGCATGAAAGTTCAAAAATAGGGCAAGAAAAGAATGTTGAGATCAAGATGGGCAAAGGCAAATAGATCCAGAATTAAAGAAACAGGTCCAGAAGAACATCGGTCAGACAACCAAATGCCAAAGGTACCCATCTTTCAATGGTTATTGTAATTCATCTAATAAGTTTTGTCATAAGGCTACTTAGTGTAGGAGCATAATGAATCAAGATGTTCCATCATTCTCTGGTCAGTGTTTCAATTGCAAGAAAATTGGTCATAGAGTAAGTGAATGTAGAAGTCAGATTAAGAAAGGTTTCAACAATGGAAGGAATGATCAATCTTTCAAAGGTAAATGTTTCACATGCAATAAAGTTGGTCATAAAGTTATTATATGCAGAAGCAAAGTAAGTCAAAATCCTATTAGGTGCTATGCATGCAATAAGATGGGACATAGGGCTAATGAGTGTAGAAGTGAAGTGAGAAATGACTATGGTAAGAAAAGGATAGTTAAATTCTTCAGTGGGTACTCTTATACATGCAATAAATTTGGTCACATGTCTAACCTATACAGGTCAAGGATGAATGGAAGGAACAATGGTCAGAAAAATATTGTGTGCTTCAATTGCAATAGGCCTGGACACATTGCAAGATTCTGCAGAAGTAAGAACATGAAGGAGGATACTCAAGAAGAATTGAAGAAACCAGTGGAAAAGGTGGATTCGACAGAAGTCAAGAAGGAGATGAACAAGGTTTGGGGCAAGAAGGAAGTAAATGAAGTCAGAAATGAGTCTATACTAGACTCAGGTGTAGATACTTCCTTTGGGAAGTGAATTTGGTGCTTTGTCTCAAGGGGAGCTCTAATGAAAATCTTTTCTCCCCTGCCAAAGGATTGATGCTGATGTCTCAGCATGAAGAGTCAAAGTCAAGGATCGGTAGTAAAGGCATATGTCAGGATAAATAACTATGCTTGACAAAGGAAGATTTGTACTAATTAAGAATTATGTTGGTTATCTGATAAAATCAAGTTTACAGTATTCTGGTAACTTGGTCCGCATTGGTCCAATGTTGAATATATTGCTCTGCGGTTCTGGTGTATGGCTATCTATCATTGGTTAGATCTATATCTAGAATTTTGCCTGATCTTGATAAGTAGCATGAAAGTAATGAGTAACAGAAGTTTAGATGACAAGAACACAGTTGTTTTCAGTACAAAACAATTTTCATGATAACTGAAGTAGTTGATGAACTTGAAGGAAAATGGACATGAATCAAATGAATTTTCAAGCAAAGGATGAAGAAAGTACAGGATAAAGAAGCTTTGAAAAGAATTTATGAGACCCCAAGGGTGTGTGCAGACATCACACTATAAAAAGAAGAGGTACATTGACAAAGAAGAAGAAGAATTGTGGATAAATAGAACAAGGGATAGAAAGACAGTTGTTTGCACCTAGAACTACTCGGTAAAATAGAATTGTTGAAAGGAAAAACAAAATAGTTCAAGAAGCTGCTAGAACCATGATGAAGGAAGTTGATCTTCTGGAAGCATATTGGAGAGAGGCAATTCATATAGCTATCCTAAACAGAGTCCAAGTAAAAGGTAACAGTTCTAAGTCTCCTTATGAATTGTAGCATGATACAGTTCCTACTGTGAAATATTTCAAAGTTTTTGGTAGCAAATGTTATATCAAAAGAGAAGAAAATATAGGCAAGTTTGATGCTAGATGTGATGAAGGAATCTTCCTTGGATACTCTACCAAGAGTAAGGCCTACCAGTGCTACAATAAGAGAGTGTTAATATGAAGATTGATGAAGACAAGGAAAGAATATAAGATATGAGTGGATATGAATCAGATAAACCTATTACTACAGTGAGTGAAGAGAAAGAAGAGAAGGCTCTGGAAAGTGTTGTCAAGACTCCTAGCCCTGGAAGAAGGAACTAATGTAGATTAAGAAGAATCAAACTTGGGAACTTGTCTCAAGATCAGAAAACAAATTGAATGTGAAGAGAGAAGTTGTGATGAACAAGGCAAAGATAATGTGTAAAGGGTACTCACAAGTGGAATGAATAGACTCTGAGGTAACTCTTGCTCTAGAGGCAAGAATGAAGGCTATTAAGTTGTTGCAGCACATAGGGACTTCAAAGTGTACCAAATAGACATGAAGACTGCCTTCTTGAATGATATGATGGAGAAGACTTTGTGGATAAAGGACATGTCTGTAGGCGAAAAGTGGCAGACAAATGAGTATTGACCTTAAAAATTATTGGCTATATGTGTTGTCATTGATTAATATGCATTGTTTTCATAAGGATGATAAAAGATGAAATGTTCATGGTTGGATGTCATACTTTGATCTGAGTAGATTCAAGTCTAAATTTCTAAGAAGACAAGATATGTTAAACTAGAGGTCCCCTAAAATATGAGCAAAAGTTGTCACAGTTTGGTGTGTACTCCTGAGGGAGAGTATTCAAAGCAGTAAAAGAAAAGATGCAGCAGAGCAAGAAGCAATTAGAAATGGTTATTGAAGTCAGGAGGAGCAAAGAATAATCTTAGATTGATCAAGTGTAGTAGTGTCCAAGTATGTTTGGAATGGAGGATTCTAAGCCAATATGTACCCCTATGATAACTGGTTGCAAGATGAGAAAGAATGCTAATTCACCTAAGACTGATAAGAAAAGTACAGGTCTATGATTGGAGGACTACTACTTGACTAGATGGAATGTATGCAATTTATCCCATGGCAAGATTTCAAGAAGATCCTAGAGAGTCACGTGTGTTGGCAGTCAAGAGGATTATGAGGCTTCCTCCTAGAGGAAGTAGGTAAGTGATACTGATATAAGTTCCTAATAAGGAGTAGTAAGTGTTGCAGTATTGATTGACAAAGGAAGTTGTGCAGTGGTAATAAGATTTGAGTTGAGCTTTGATAACCCAAGAAGGAGAGAATAAAATTTTCTAGCACGCTTTGTGATTCATGTCAAAGGGGGAGAGAAGTTCATGTGAAAAACCTAAGGAGAAAAGTTACAGTCAAGGAAAGCATCAAGTGAGGGGGAGCAAAGAAACAAAACAAGATTATATGTCTTGATGGTTTTTCACATCATGTGTTGCCATCAATGACAAAGGGGGAGATTGTTGCAAGTATGATCAGTAAGTGTTGTCATTGATGTCAACACCTCAGGTCAGAATCTAAGGAAGACATTTGGATGAGTTTGAACAAGTGTTTGACTGCTCTATCTCCTAGAATAGTGTAATGTTTTGCTCCGCATTAAAGATCAGAGTGTGAGTTTTGGGTATGATTTAGAGAAGTGTCTGAGGATGCTAACTCCAGAGTTTGGTGGTCTAAAACATTGTGTAACAAAAGATCTATTCACCATTTTGAAGACTATGTTTGGCAATGTGTGCAGACTGATAGGGAGAAAATGTTTTTCTCCACATTTCTCCACAGAATGGAACTTGGCTTTGTGGTTCTAGACTTAAGCTTATAAAGTTCCTAGCCATCCTTAATCTAGAGGGTTTGTGATTTGGTGCTCCGAAAGACAAGTTTGTGTTGTTATACTTCAAGTGAATATTGTTGAGTTCATGTGATATTTGTTGTTGTCAAATATCTTCAAGTGAGATCTGTTGTAAATGGTTTTGTCAGCTCTCATGTGAATTCATCTTGTTTGTGGATGTCTCTAGAATGCATTGAAGGTGTATGCTTGATCCACAAGCTATAATGAAGCTCTTAGAAGTATGTTTATAAATGTTCTTGGTGTGTACACTTTTTTCTGGGTGACCTGATTAGTTAAAATTTGTTGTGGATGTGATTCGTGGACTGTGGAAGCATGTTGAAGTGTGTAAGATCATGTTTGAGGCCCAACTAAGGCATGGTGTGATCCACCTTACAGTTTTACTTTATCTTTTTTGTAGAAGGTTGTAATAGATCAACACCTATTTTGTAAATATTTGAATTCTGATCTTGGATGTTGTTCCAATGGTTGATGATTGTAATGCCGACCTTGATGATCATTCCAAGGTTGATGTACTATATAAATACTTGTAGTTAAGTAGTGGAAAAGATGTCCTTGAGTGAATATGAAAAGATCATAATAAAGGTCTGAAGTAGAGTAGAGAAGAAGTAGAATAGAGAACTGCGAAGATGTGAAGAGTAGTATGAAGAAAAGGAGAAGAGCATAGATAGTTTGTGATTGATGTGAATATGTGAATAGTAGAGTAGTGACATAGACCAGTAAGAATGAAGACTTGGGATTCAAAGTTTGGCTATTAAATGATTGCACCTGGCATAGTAGCATATGCTTAAGCAATATTTAGTACTCATGTACAATTTGATTGGTAGCAGGTTTTTGTCATCAAGGTAGTGAGCTTGGCAGTGAGTTTCCAGTAGGGTTTAATAGCCCTCATGGTTTGACAACCCTTATTGAAATCTTGTTAGGTTTAGGGTTGAGGCAGTGAGCTTGTTAGACCTAGTTGTTATTCATGATAGTGAGTCAGTATGTTGGGACCATGGAGTTACCAAGCCTAAAAATTATTTTTTTAAAGATTGCAACATATATTTGAGAGCTAATCCTCTTTGTTGTTTTTCCCTTCTTGGGTTTTGCACGTAAAAATATTGGTTTTCATGTGTCATGTTTTCATGGTTGTTGTTCACATGCATATTGTGTTTTTGTTTAATTAATTCTAGGAAATGACTGAAAGTTAAAGTGTATGAAAAGATTTTTAGAACATTGGTTCACCCCCCCTCTCAGTGTTCCTGACAATCAACAAAGGCTCCCTAATTTACCTTTGGAATTCTGGACTCCTAGGATTCTCCAAAGTATTGCTAATTCTTCTGGTCAGTTCTTGGCTATTAACAAAATAACATCTCAAAAATATAGACTTTTGTTTTCTCAAGTTTGTGTCAATGTGGCCATGCATGTAGTTCTTCTGACTAAAATTATGCTAAATTCAAGATTTGGAAAATGGGTGCAACCTATTGAGTATGAAAATTTAGGCCCTTTTTGCCAAAATTGTGGGTTTTTTGGGCATCTCATAGATAGGTGTAGAAAACCTATTTTGAAGAAAGTAGAATCTAAAGATAAAGAAAGGGTGCCATCAACAAGTGTATCTCTAGATCATAGTTTGGTTGAATGTGATACTCTAGAAGGTTTGAACTAGACTAAGGACAATGCCTTCGATATAATACTGCAACAAAATAGCTTATTGGTGAAAAGCATCTTAGAAGAAAAGACTAATAAGGAGGATAATGTTGATGTTGACTCCTTTAAGGTTCCCCACCAACTCTTGGAGAAAACTGATGGGGAATCTCATCAGACTAAATCTGGTCTAATTGAGATTCAAGAAAACCAACCTCTTAGAGAGGAAGACGAAATAGAGATAGAGGCCCAAGTAGAAAAATGTGATGCAGGAAAGGAGGAGAATAAGAATGAAATAGAGAGTGAGGCCCAAGAAGAAAATCATGATGTAGGGAAGGAGGAGAATAAGATTGAATTACCAGAGGCTGCTCTAGAAATTGTGGAGGAAGAATGGACTCCTCTAGGCAAGGGAAGGAAAAAGAACTCTTTGAAGAGAGTTGATGTAGGTAATGAGAATAAACAAGGTAGACCTAATCAAAGAGAAACTAGATCTAGAGAGGCATCCAAAGAGGTGGATCTGGGAAGGCAAACTACCCTAGAGAATCTCTCTTTGACTAGGAAATCAAAGAAATGATCTTGTTTCAGGGTTCAGTTTCTAGGTATGTGTCTTGTTGTTTGGTGTTTTTGTTATATTTATGAAGATCATTTCTTGAAATATTCGAGGGCTTAATAGTCCTCACAAAAAGTTCTTAGTTAAAAGTTGTATCTTGGATCATAAAATTGATATTCTTTTGCTTCAGGAAACAAAAATGAATGAAGCTAATTTGTCTGAATTCATAAACCATATTTGGTTGGGGGCTGCCTATACTATAAGTAATTCTCAATAGGCTTATGGAGGTCTAGCCATCTTATGGAATCCATCAGTTTTGGGTGGGAAGGCTCTTGTTTTCAGTAAAAGTTTTATTTGTATCCAGTTCAGACCTCATAAAGGAGATGAAAGATGGAATTTGATAAATGTTTATGCTCCTAATAGAAGAATTGAAAGGAAAAACCTCTAGAATTCTATTATTACTACATTGTCTATGTTTACTAATTCTCATTGGTTGTTAGATGGGGACTTTAATACACCCCTTTACCCTTCTAAAAAAATGGGGGGTTTGGAAGACTTTTCTGATAGTATGGCAGAATTGGCAAGATTCCTCTCTTGCACAGGGCTTATGGGTATGGAGATTGAGGGAACTCAATTTACCTGGTCAAATAGAAGAATGGGTACCAATCTTATTCAAGTCAAACTTGATTAGGTACTTATATCTATCTCTTAGAATATTCTTCCTCTATTAAATTGTAAAGATCTTCATAGAGCGGGGTCAGATCATAACCCCATTGTAATCAATTGGACTAATCAGAAAAAGAAAATGGGATACCCTTTTAGGTATGAGATTATGTGTTCATCTCACCTGAGATTCAGAGAGCTTGTTGAACAATGGTGGAATAAACCTTTTAAAGGCACAACTATGTTCTGTTTAGCCCAAAAGATCAAATTTGTCAAGCAAAGTGTGAAGGGTTGGAATAAGTATTTGTTTAGAGATATCTTAAAGAAAAAATAGATTATTCCTTCTAATCTTAAAGACATGCAAGATAAGATGGCTGAAGGTATTTGTGATTTGGATCTTTGTCAGAAAGAGAGATTATTAAGAGATGAGTGGCATCTTCTTCATTTGAGGGAAGAAACTTTCTAGAAACAAAAGTCTAGAATTCAATGGTTGAAAGAAGGGGATAGGAATACCAAATTTTTCCATCAATCTACTTTAAAATATAGGAGACGTAACACTATCAATCAAATTCAGGATGAAAATGGTAATGCAGTGACTAAAGATGACCAGATTGGTGTTGCTGCCTCTAATTTTTTCAATAATCTTTCGCAATGTAATGAGGAGGAAGAAGAAGGCCCTTTTGAACTCTTGGATGCTATTCCAAAAGTTATTTCTGACTTTGATAATCTTTCTTTGGACAAAAATATTACTGATGAAGAGGTAGAAAATGTTGTTTTCTCTTTTGGTGCTTTTAAAGCTCTTGTCCTTGATGGGTTTCCCCCAGTGTTCTACCAAGAATTTTGGGATATTGTTGCAAAGATGTTATTACTGATGCAAGGGATTTCTTCAAATCTTGTAGACTCTTAAAGGAATTTAATTCTACTTTCATTGTTCTTGTTCCAAAGAAGGGTGAGGCTATCTCCTTTGGTGACTCTAGGCCTATTAGTTTGTGCAACACAATATACAAAGTTTTCTCCAAAATTTTAGTAAACAAAATTAAACCTCTACTAAAGCAAATTATTTCTCAGAATCAAAAAAGTTTTGTCCCTGGAAGACAAATTTTGGATGCTGTTATCACTACTTATGAGATATTGCATTCAATGGTTCAAGCTAAAAAAGAAGGGATGGTCCTAAAGTTGGATATTTCTAAAGCCTATAATAGAGTCTCTTAGTCTTTATTGATTGTTGTTCTCAAAAAGTTTGGGTTTGAAGGCAAATTCCTTCAGATGATTGTAGAATGTGTTACTTCTCTGAGATATTCTATTATGCTGAATGGCTCTCTTCAAGGTTTGTTCCTTAGTGGTAGGTGTTTGAGACAAGGCGACCCTCTCTCTCCATATCTCTTCATTATTGTGGAAAAAGTTCTTGGTAGGAATATATCCAAATTGGTGAATGAAAGGAAGATTAAGGGTATCATAGGTCTACTTCTTCCTGTTCCTCTTCTTTGCACCAATAGTTTTGTTATGATACTGATGCAGGAGCACCTAGAGGCTCAAGAAGATATTTAGCTTTTTTTTGTGTTGTCTCATGTTTTGTGATGTAATAAGGTCCATTGGACCATTTCATGTTGATTTGGCAATGATGCATGGCCTTGGTGCCAATGGTTGCAAGGAAATAAGTCTGATTAGTGATAATCAAATCCTTCATAGGTGTAGAAATAGAAGGAGTCTTATGTTTTGTAGCCATTCATGGCATATAGGAATAACATTAAGGGAGTTTGAATACATTGTGAAAGTACCATCCACCTTGTAAATAAAATCTATCTGCAGGCAGTTGCAACTAACAGACAAAGAGGGTAGTTGGTGGTTGCAGAATCAGTTTTTGCCTTCCACCGATTCCAAAATACCTTCCAACTAGTTGTCAAGGATGTGCACATGCTTAAAGGCCCATGATCATGATCATTTTTGTTGTTGATGAAGGTTTGAAGAAGAAACAAATAAAGTATCCTCAGTTTTCTACTTTTTCTGTCTATTTTCCTGTTACAGCCCGTACCCCATTCTTGTACAGAATTATTATAGATCCTCATGATAATGGATTGATAGAGGAATGTGTTAGGATTAATTTGAATCCAATTTGGGCTCTTGAATTGATTCTATAATAGAGTTCTAAAGGTTTTTCTAGAAACTGGTCATAAAACCTTACTCTAGGGTTTTGGCATAAACGATGTGTTTCTCCTCCATTCCACTAGTTTGATCTCCATAAATCAGTGGAATGGAATTGTTTATGGTTGTTTTCATGTGTTGTAAGAGTATTCAGGGTAGGGGTTGAGATTGGGGGAGTTTACCAAATGAGCACCTAACAAAACCATGTGTTAGGTTGCAGTCAAGGGAACAACATTGTAGAAAACACACACAATTGGCTATGGAAGCAAAATAACCTTGAAATCTATTGTTTTGTCATGTACCTAAGGTGTCCCAATAGGTGAGAAATTTTTGTGAGGCCATTGAAGGGTAGACCCTTTGTAAATTAGGGCTAATTTGGGCTCTTCCAATTAGGTCTGTCATAAGGGAAATGATACATGTTCTTAAGGAACCCACACCAAGTTTTTGATATGTTATCAAGGCCTAAAAATTATATCCAGACCATGCTCATCTACCCATGAAAGTGTCTAGGTTGGAAATAATCCTTTGTTAGACCCAAAAACAGGGCTACAAGGAGTTTGACAGGTTTGTGAGGGAAGTACTATTTGTACAGGCATAAGACCTTATTGAATGGTTTGGGTAGGTTCTTCAAGGTGTCAAAGAGCCCTCACCATGTCTGACTTGAGGAGATTAGATGTTTTGTACCAGATTTCATGTGAGCCACTGGCCTAGGTTTTGTGGACAATTAGAACCTTAGTAAAACAATGAATACCTCCTCCAATTGAATGATTTGTCAAACACATTGAAGTTTGTCTTGTCTCCCTCTACCCTCTGCATCAGATACTATATTATTTGGTACATCTTCTATTAAAGAAGCTAAGGAATCAAAGAATCTGCTTAATAATTATGCTAAAGTCTCAGGGCAACATATCAATTATGATAAGAGTAAAATCTACTTTATCAATACTATGGAGATTTTAAAGGACAAAATTCTCAAATTTTTGGGTTGTTCAAAGGCATCCTTCCCTAATACTTACCTCAGGATATCTTTAGCAACCAAAAAAATTCCAAATGCATACTAGTACAGAACTGTGGAAAGAGTTCAAAAGAAGTTGGATGGATGGAAAGGCAAGTTGCTAAGCCAAGATGAGAAGTATTGACTCCTAAAAGCTTCTCTTCAAAATATTCCAGTTTACTATCTTTCAATATTCAAAATCCCAACCTTTTATAGCTAAGAAAATTGAACAAATTGAAAAAAAAATTATGTATAGGTGTTGAGGAAAAGAAGAGATTGGCTCTAATCAATTGGGACACTGTTTGCTCCACTAAAAAAAGGGGGGGTAGGCATCAGAAAAATAAGAGAATTCAATAAAACTCTAATGACAAAAGTTGGATGGGGTATTATCAAAGAGGAAAAATATTTCGTTCATATTCTAAGAGCTAAATATCTTAGAGGGGAAGTGTTGCAAGTATGTGCCTAACCGGTGTTGTCATTAATGTCAACATATCTGTGTTGTCATTAGTGTCAACTGTGCTATTATCTTATTGATTGATTGATCCATTGTATTTGTCCATGTAATGGATCCTGATGATGAGGATATTGAGAAAATTAGCCCCTTAGATAGAAACAGTGAGGTACAGAGGAAACAGTGTGTTGTACACAAAAGAACAGTACAGAAGATTGCTCCACATTTCCTGAATATTGAATATCTTTGTCTACAGTTTGGAAGTTATTTATAGGCATGTTTGAAGATTCTACATTCCAAGTTTGAGCCTCTAGTATGAAGAATTGAGTGAGTTATGTTCACCAGAGTAAAAATGCTCTTTCTGATTATTTGCTGGTGACAAAGAGAAAGTATTATGCTCTGCATTCCTCCACATTGAAGAATTTTGGTTTGCAGTTCTAGAGTTATGTCAGAGATGATGATATGTGCCTACAACTCCAATGGTTCATGATTTAGCAGTCTATAAGCGATCTTTGTTTTATGACAGTAGATGGCAGTTAAGTTCAAGTGCTTCGAAATGAAGAATATTATGGATGATATGGTTTAAGGTTGTACGGATGTTCCTAATGATTACAATGTGCTTGTAGATGTCTCCTGATCATGTTCCTACTTTTGGATTGGTTTGCGGAGAGAAATTGGGATCAAGATTGAAGAATGTTCCTAGAAGACCTTGTGTGAACACCAGTCTTGGCCAACTTGGTTGCCTTCAGTAATTGCGGAGATGCATTGAAGATTGTGTAAACGTATCATGGCGTGGAAGATTACATTTGAGTCCCAGCTAAGGCAAGGTGTGATCTGCATACATCTTTACATCTTTTCCTTAGCTAAATTTGTATTAGGTCAAGACCTATTTTGTTTATGTTTGTAATGCCAACCTTGGAGATTGTTCCAATGGTTGATGAATGTAATGCCGACCATGATACACATTCCAAGATTGATGAATGATATATATACTTGTAATGTAGTCATGGAAAAGATATCCTGGTGTGAATATGCGAAGATAAGCAAACAAAAGCAGAGTAGAGGAGTCATATAATGCTTCAACGGAACTAAACTCAAGCATATAATAGATGCTACCATTTAGTTCACAAACTCTTGGCAGTGAGCCACCCCATGGCAGTGAGTCACTCTTTGGCAGTGAGCTACCACTTGGCAGTGAGCCTAACCATTTGGGCAATGAGCCCTAAGGTAGTGAGCCTATGATTTTCAATATTGCTATAACTCATTTGTCTTGTGGGCTAACACCCACCGTGTTTTTTCCCTTGTAGGGTTTTCCACATAAAAATCTGGTGTCTCTTGTGTTGATCTTGCAATTGTGTTTAAGTTTCTTCCTTCATGCTTTCATGGTTTAAATCCTATCAATAGTGAATAAAGTGATTAATGTATTAAGGTATAGAATTAGCTAAAGTTTTGTGACAATTGATTAATCGCCCCCCTCTCAGTTTTCTGGTGTATTTCAACAATTGGTATCAGAGCAAGGTTCCTCGAAAGCAAGCTTAACCACTTGAGGAAGATCCGAGATGGCCTACAAAAAGGAGAGTCTGCAATTCGATGGAACAAACTATTCTACTTGGAAGATTCACATGAACACCCATCTCCTCTACCTTGGGTATAGTGTCTGGAAAACAACTGAAGATAAGTACAAAGTGCCAAAAAATGGTCCTCAAACTGAAGATGAAATCAAAAATTATGAGTTGAATATAAGAGCGAAGGATACCCTGTTGAGTGCCCTAACTGACACCGATATGACAAAGGTCATGGAGCTAGAAATTGCAAATGAAATTTGGGAGAAACTAAAAAATTTATATGAAGGAGATGAATCTGTGAGGAGTGCCAAGTTGCAGAGTCTAAAAGTGAAATATGAAGGTTTGAAGATGAGCGAAGATGACAACATAGCATCCTTCATGCAAAAAGTTGATGAACTTGTAAGTGCTATTAAGAGTATGGGAGGAACCATTGATGAAACTAAAGTTGTGAACAAAGTTCTTAGATCATTACCTAAAGCATACTGTCATAAAGTAGCTACAATTGAATAAATAATGATTGTGACAACAATCACTAAAGATCTGTTGGTTGAAAAGATAACAGCATTCGAAATGAGAGAGCTCAATGATACACTTCCAAAAATAGAGATTGCTTTTAAGGCCAACACTTAAGAGAAGATCTCCAGAGCTAAAAAGTACAAAGTAGAACCTGATTATGAACTTGATGACATTGAAGCAAATTTTGTGGATAATTTGCCCAGAGGTATCGGTAAGTACAAAGACAAATTACCTTTCAAATGTTTTACTTGTGGTAAAGTTGGTTACTATGCTTCTAGGTGTCCTGTAAGAGTTCCGAAGAAGTTTGAAAACAGGCATAGGAGGCCAAAGAAATGTTATTATGTTAGAGACTTTGATGATGAAGGAGCAATAGATGAGGAATCAAATGATGCTAGTACTATCGGAAATGAATGCTTGTTCATTGTTATTAGAGAAGAACCTATGTCTACTAATCCTGCTAGTTGTGTGAAGGAAGAAAAACTAGTGGAGGAAAGTGGATTAGCTATTCAAGTTGATAAAGACAAAGATGAATGGGTTATTGATAGTGGATGTTCACATCACATGACTAGAGACAAAAGCAAATTTGTAAGTCTGGAAAGGTATGATGGAGGACTAGTCAGGTTTGGAGATGACACATCTGGTAAGATCTGTGGAAAAGGATCCATTTCTTTTGATGGAAAGCATAATACTGATGATGTCTTATATGTGAAAGGACTAAAGCATAATCTTTTGAGTGTTGGTCAGATGTGTGATAAAGGTTATGATTTGAGATTCAAGAACAATGGATGCAAGATCATGGAAAGCTCTGAAACAATAATTGCAACTGGCAAGAAAACCAGAGGTAATGTTTATCATTTGAAGGGAACTAATGACTATTGTTTATTGGCTCAGACTGATGAGAGTTGACTGTGGCATAGAAGAATGTGTCATATCAATTTTGACAACATTGTGAAGATAAGCTTTATCTAGGTTGTAAGAGATCTACCCAAGCTTGTGAAGCCCACTAATACTATGTGCAGAGAATGTCAATTTGGGAGGCAAACTAGAACAAGTTTCAAGAGCAAAGACCAAACTGTTGATGGATTACTTGAATTAGTGCATACAGATCTATGTGGACCCACAAGAATAAGAAATCTATAAGGAGACAGGTACTTCATGTTGCTTATTGATGATTATTCTATAATGACTTGGGTTACCCTTTTTTAGAAGATGTCAGGCCTACCTTTTCACTCCCTTATATTGATCATTTTATATTATTGTTGGAGACATATTTTAGACTTTTAGGGATTGTTGATCCTGATATGCAGGACTATTAGACTATATGCTTTGCTTTGATTTATTATGTTTAGCATGATTGTGATAAGACTAGATTTTGATTTTGATTACTGATGAGGATATTGACATGTGACTTGCATTATGGTACCATTTGATATACTAGATATGTGATTATTGTTATGGAATTATTATGCGATGTTATTTTGAGATGGATTATTGAAATGTAAATTTTGAATTTATGGTGATGTGATTTTCTGATGTTTTATATGATCATGCAATGATGTGAGTGTATGTTTTACTTTGCTTTGGCTATGATATACATGTTGGATTAATCTTTTGTTTAAGTGCATAGGTGTTCTAACCAAGCCACAGATAATTAGAGATTAACCCACATAATTTGTGAATTCACGTGTAAGCTGATCAAGTTCCAAGAGGAACCAAGATCAACTATGTTATGCGTGATGAAATTTTGTAATGTTAATGTGTGATGTTGTTTGGGTTAGGTCTACCCCTTTTTATATTTGTTTGTAATTGGTGTTGTAAAAGTGTAATATTTATTTGATTTTATTTTTGATTTTTTATTTTGAGACCCCTTTTTATGTGATTTTACTCACCCTATGGTGCTCAAAATGAGTTAAAAGTGACCCTGGGTTATACCCCTAAGGTCTAGGGACCTTTTGAGATTATCTAACCTTAGGTAAACTCCCATATCGTCACTTAAACTTCACCTTAAAGTAAAGTGACGAAAATAGAATTTTGGGAAGGAGTGGAAGGTTGGGTCAAACACTCAACCTCATCCACTCCTCTTTCCAAGGTTTGGGAGACTCTTCAAGACCCCTAAATTGTGGAGGAATCAACTCCAAGACTCTCCCACAATTGGTGAGGGTACCTTGGAGTTTTGTGGGCTTTCATAGGAGGAGATGATTGGGACACTTGTGGCACCCACTCCTTCTTTGGCTCCACTTTTTTCTCCCACGTGTGTGCGAGAGCACAAATGGAGGGCGTAAGACTTGGTGGAATGGGTGAGTGACATTTGTCACCACCACATTCCATAAAGCTTGCAAGTGGTTGTGTGGAGGAGTGAGGAGGTGACAAGTGCCACCTCCCCGCTCCTCAAGGCTCATGAGAAGAGCCTATTTTAATCCCTCTTGAAGAGAGGGAGGGGGTTGTTGAATTATTTTGAATTTTATTTTTATTTCAATTTTGAGAGAGAGTTAGAGGAGATTTTGGAGGCTCATTTGGAGAAGGATTCGGAGGTGGAGTTGGAAGGGCTCTTCTCAACTATCTTCCTTTTGGGCTATTAAAGGTAGGATTCAAGGCTTTGGCCTTTTGTTATGTATTTTATATTTTATGTATGTCTTTGTGTGTGTGTGTTTTACATTCGTTGTTGTGCGGATTTTTGGTTATGGGTATTGTGAGAGCCTCTCCATTTGGAGAAAATGCTTAACATGTGTGGGGTGGGGGAGGAGTGAACCTCCTTGAGGTCGCATCCTAGTTTTTGTGGTATTTTAGCCTTGAGGGCACGATGAGAAAATGAGTATTTTGAATGGCTTGAAATCCATGGGAAAACTATGTGGAAAATGGTATTTATGTGATGGCTTGAGGCCTTGTGAAAACTAGTTTTTGGGAGATATTTGGAGCGGCACTCTTGAGTTGAGTGATGTCCACTCCCCTACCCCATTAAACTCATTTTTATGAGTTTTGTTTTGTGCAAGCCATGGGAGTACTTGTTATTTGCTTTGAGTGTTTTGTTGTGAAGTGGTGTGAGTGTTCCTTATGTGAGGATGACCTCCAAGCTCGGGGGTGACTCATGAATGAGTCTATGGTAGGGAGGAGAGCAGTTTTAGTGGTTTTTTCCCCCTTTCTATGTGTTTATTGTAGGTTATTTTTGAAGCTAAGGAGCTTGGGAGAAAAGACTTGTTATCTTGGAGTTTGATATTTGACTCCTTGTGAGCTATGGTCAAGTTTGGCCTAATTGTAGTTGTTTTGTTGTAAAGAGAGAAGATAGTTCCTCTCTTGTTTTGGTAAAGTTACATGTTATAAATTTTGAGTTGTAATTAGTTTCATTGAGGTTGTAAATAAAAAAAAATAGTGGTTGTATTTGTTTATGTGTTATGGAAAATGTATGCAAAAGAAAGAATGCTTGTCATACTTATCTTTGTTTCCATTGTATGCTCAAAATGAATACTTGATCATATGTTGTTCCAAGTAAATGAAATAAATAAGTTGTTTTGTCATTTTGAAAGATTCTGAAAATGTTTTTAAAAAAAAAGAGATTTAGTTAATTGTTGTTTTAATTCAAAAAAAAAAATATTTGTTTTATTGGTTGTTGTTCAAAAGTAAATATGGATGCTCTACTTCATTATCATTGTCAAAACTATTCTCTAAATGTATATTTTATCTTGTATTTATGCAAAAAAAATAAAATTACATATATGTGTATGTATATAATATACATATATACGAATTGGGTATATATATATAGTATATACATAAATCTATATATTTGGTGTGACTGTATTTTTATGAGTTGCACTTTTCAACATAATATATTCATGTAAATATATATACATATATATACATATATATCAATATATATATATATACATATATATACATATATATCAATATATATATATACTGCTAAATTTGTTTTAAACCTGTCTGTTCTTGTATATATATATATATAATAAAGAGAATATCATTAAAATATTCCAATAACATTCCTTTTTGTTCTGCAAACCATTAAAGAAATTTTTTAGAGAGGATTAAAATTATTCTAATGTTGGCTGAATCATATTGTGTTTTGGGTAGGGTTTTATTTTTTTTAGAAGAAAAAAAAATAGTTTTGAGGGGAATGACAGTATGGCCACTGGCCCCCATACTCTGTGTTCGGCCGTGGGAGATGGGGGGGTGGATACCCCCCACCGTCACACCTTTCAGTGGAAGGGTCGGGGGCATCCGCCCCCCATCCCCCCTTAGCTTACCCTTAGCATAGAATCCCTTATTGCGGACAGAACCCTCAGCAGCGCCCATGGTAAAAGCGCAGGCCATCGTCTTTCACTCAGCTATTCGAACCTGCATCTTTCATAATTTTTTTTTAATATATATATATAACGTATATACCTAATGTATATACCTCTCCCTTGGAGTGGCGGCCATGGATGCCCTCCTTCAAGCTGCACATAAACAACACAAAAAGGAAAAGAATGAGAAATGGAGAAAAGAGAATGAGAGAAAGAGAGAAAATAATAGAGTGAGAGAAAATAGAGTTAGGGTAGAAAACTCATAAGGAAATTATAGTTTATTTGGGAGTCCTTTTAGGGATCTAATATTTAAAATTTGCTTCTATTTAGTTTCCCAAGCTTTTTTTTAATTTTTCCATTTGTTTTATTTTTCTTTTTTTATGTAAATGGGTTTAGTGGTGAATTTAAGATTTGTGGGTAGCTTTATTTCTTATTAGATATGTTTCATTATTATTAGAGGGTAGGAACTATTATTCTAATTGTTTATTTGAATGGGATCATTTAAGCTTAGTACTTTTGAACTAGGGGGGAAATATATTATTTTATTTATTTTAATTATTTTGAAGTGGGGTTTATTTATTCTATTTAAATTCCCTTCTAAGTTAATTATTGAAATGTAATTAATTTTAAATCAATTGAAATTAATTTATTGCTTGTGGACATTAATCAATGGGGTTAATTTTTTCTAATTTTTTTATTAGTTTAGTTACTTTAATCTATTTAACCTAGTGTGGAATAATTAGATAATTAATTAAGTCATTTAATCCAAATTAGTGAACTTAGGGGAAAATGTAGTTAATTTTTTGCTATTAGAATAATTCTTATTCACACTAGTGAGGCATTATGCTACTAGATTTTTCTAGAATTCAGTGATCACATTCCTTTGAGATTTAACATTGCGTAGAGTAAAATTTGGATGTTTCCGCAACCTGTCGATTTTATTAAGCTATTATTTAATTCTATTATGCCTTAGAATTAGGCTTTTGATTTTGACTTGTGTCGAAATCCTTCCACCCACTTAGGTAAACTTAGGGTTTTGGTCTTTTGATCCTAACCCTAATGGTGACGCTTCTCATGTCGCATTGACCCCCTTAGTCGGATTCCATCATGTAGGGGAATGCAAATGTGATCGCATTACCCTGAATTTGACTGACATGTTTATGCCTTATGCGTATTGCCTTCGAGCATGTTGACGCATGCGAGGGGGTTTCTAGGTATGCGTGGAAATTTTTTGATATTTCCTATCATGACCACATGACAAATGTGGACATGACATGTGTGTTGCATGTCGTGACCACATGGGAAATGTGGGCATGACATGTGTGTTGCGTGTCGTGACTGCATGGGAAATGTGAGCATGACATTTGGTATCAGAGCCCAAGTTTAAACACTAGGCTTGTTTGGGCACATTACTTATTTTGCAATTTTGATTAATTCGTGACTACCTTGTTCTGGTAGGATGCCACCCCAAACTAGATGAGCATGTTCGCACAACACTGAGTCCATAGAGATATAGAACAAGTCTTCAGCAGGAACCACTAGCTCCACTTGAGCAGCAGACATTGCAGGCACCATTAATACCTAATACTGGACCCTAGATCTTACAGGCATTACAGGTGGTGTTAGAGAGATTACCACCAGCGGTAACAGAGTCACGTGTAGAGCCCCGCGTTGATCTATGAGAGGAGCCATGTGAGGAGCCACGTGCTGAGTCACGTGCAGAGCCATGTGTAGAGCCCTACATCGAGCCATGAGTGGCACCACAAGTAGAGCCTTTTGTAGAGATACCTGACACTACTATGGAGGAGGTTGGTTTAGCTTATAGAGGTTGTAGTAGGAGCCCTCCACACCATGCAAGGTGAGAGGAGGTAGTGAGAGTAGAGTAGGTTTATCATGGGCCTTATGATTATGGTGTGGATGAGCCTATCTGAGGACATAGAGACCAAGGAGACCCTATCAGAGACTTGCTTAGGTTGAATCCACCTACTTTTGCAGGGACCACAGAGGGAGCCAAGGCTAAGGCTTGGATTATTAGTTTAGACAGGTGCTTCACATTGTGTCCTTATGGGAGTAGCACTAAGGACGTGTGGCAGTACACCTCCTGAGGGATGTAACATCAACATTGTGGCGTACTGAGGAGTGTAAGCACCGCTTATCCTTGGACACTCTTACTTGGGACACTTTAATTGAGTGTTGTAATGCACATTATTTGTTAGACCACTATAGGTAGCATCAGATCGATGAGTTCCAGGACTTGTAGCAGAGAGGACTTACGGTTGTACAGTATGAGAGCAGGTTCGTTGATCTATCAAGTTATGTAGAGTATCTCCATGATGAGAAACTTCTGGTGCATAAATTTATCAAAGGTTTGAATCAGGGGATAGTAGGACTAGTACGTATGGAAGACCCCCAGACCATGAGTGAGGCTGCCAAGGAGGCATATATCATAGAGGAGATTCAGGGATGAGGTCAGAGTTCATGTCCTCAATTTCAAGATTGTAATTAGCAGCAATAGAATTTTTGTAGACCACCACCACCACTACAGAGAGGAGGATTTAGTTCTCCATCTTTACCTCCTAGGCCTCCACAACAGTAGTAGCAATAGTATCAGTAGAGGTGTAGACCCCAGGAGAGGGCACAGGGAGGACATAATCGAGGTTAGCAACAACAGGGTCCACATAGAGATTAGAGACATCAGGGACCACTTGTGGGACCTGCTAGATCACAGCAGTCTTACAGGGGTTCATAGGGGTCCATAGAACAGACTAGATAGCAGCAGAGTAGTAGGACTCAGACTGGACAGGTACAAGCTAGGGGCCCATGCTATGTATGTGGTGAGGCAAGACATTTAGCCAGAGAGCACCCACAAGGCTTTATGGTAGGGGGACAACCTTGTGTAGGAGCTTTAGAGTAGACAGTTGGTGATGTGGGTAGATCCCACCGTATGTTTGCAGTGGTTCATCACTGCTAGGCTAACTTCCAGGCCTCAACGATTGAGACAGTAGGTATGATTGGGGATGTTCCCATTTCTATTTTATTTGACTCTGGCACTACTGATTCATTTATATCTACATCATTAGTGGAGTGTTACAGGATGGTGGCCTCTAGGCAGGACGTTAGGTGGAAGGTTGAGTTGGCCACTGAGGCCAAGATGTCGGTAGATGCTTTGGTTTGGGATTGTGATATTTCTTTGGGGGCCTTCACTACATTATGTGACCTTAGAGTTATGCTGTTAGGATCATATGGTGTAGTTTTAGGCATGGATTGGCTTGCAGCTCATAGAACTAAGCTAGATTGTCGCTGAAAGGCAATTAGCTATTTAGATGATCATGGCACATCAGTTGAGGTAGTAAGCCTTCAGAAGCCCACAAAAGTTCATATGATATCCGCATAGTAGCTTAAGTACTGCATGTGGAAGGGATGTCAATTGTTTGTTATCACTACTAGCAACAGATTAGAGGATGAGCTAGAGGCATCATTAGATGACCATCCTATCTTGAAGGAGTTCGTCGATATCTTTCCACCAAAGTTATCGGGTATGCCTCCACACAGAGAGGTAGACTTCCACATTGATCTAGTGTTGGGTGTAGAGCCAGTGTCACGTGCACCCTACATGATGACCACACATGAGCTGACGGAGCTTAAGTTGTAGTTAGAGGAGTTTCTTGAGAAGGGGCACATTTGACCTAGTGTTTCACCATGGGGTACACCGGTTATCTTCGTGAAGAAGAAGGATGGGTCTCTTCAATTGTGCATGGATTATAGGTAGCTTAATAAGGTGATGGTGAAGAATCATTATCCTCTGCCTAAGATTGATGACCTTTTCAATCAGATGCAGGAAGCCAGAGTGTTCTCTAAGATAGACCTGAAGTTTGGTTACCACTAGTTAAGCATCACAGAGGCAGATATCCATAAGACCGCTTTCTGGACTCGGTATGGCCACTATGAGTTCACTATGGTACCCTTTGGCATGACGAATGCCCCTGCAGTGTTCATGAGTCTCATGAACGGGTTGTTCTGCACTTATTTGGATCGCTTCGTGATCATTTTCCTTGATGATATTTTGATCTACTCATGGACCAAGGAGGAGCATGAGGATCACTTTCGTCAGGTTTTGTAGTGCTTGAGAGAGTAGCAACCTTATGGCAACTTGGTGAAGTGTGCCTTTTTCAGGACCGAGGTGTAGTATTTAGGACACATCCTATCTGGTGATGGTAGCTGCGTAGATCCATAGAAGATTAAGGCTATCAGGGATTAGCCAGCACCCACCAATGTGACAGAGGTCATGAGTTTTATGGGATTAACCGGTTACTACCACAAATTTGTAGAGGGATTTTCCAGGATAGCGCACCCCATCACTTCCCTTCAATGGAAAGGGAAGAGCTTCACTTGGACTGAGCAATGTGAGAGGGCATTTGGGGTCCTCAAGGAGTGCCTTATCAGTGCTCCCATCTTAGTGGTTCTTGATCCTGTAAAGGATTTTGTGGTTTGTACAGATGCATCACTTGAGGGTTTGGGAGTCATGCTTATGCAGGGTGGTAGAGAGATCACGTATGAGTCATGAAAGCTCAAGACACATGAGCTGAACTACCCCACTCATGATTTAGAGCTCGCAGCAGTGGTTCACGCTCTTGTTTGTTGGAGATATTTCCTTTTGGGACATCACTTTGAGCTTTATTCAGATCACCATAGTTTGCAGTACATATTCACACAGCTGAATTTGAACACTCGCCAGCGACATTGAATGGAGTTTCTTTGCGAGTATGACTTTGATGTCCACTACATCAAAGGGAAGGAGAATGTGGTCGCTGATGCATTGAGTTAGACATGCCATGAGATCTTGACCTTGACCTTGAGTGTGGACTTGAGAGAGCGTATCATTCAACATCTACCTGAGGATGAGTGGTTTCTTGAGGTGCAGCAGGAGATCTAGTCACAGAGGGCCCTTGTGGGCAAATTTGTAGGATATTCTCTTGAGGCAAATGGGTTACTTAGACATCGACAATACATTTATGTGCCCCATGTAGGTGACCTACATGGAGTAGTACTTTTAGAGGCTCACAAAGCACGTTATGCAGCACACCCAGGGGTGAAGAAGATGCATGTCAATTTGCGACAGTTGTACCATTGGGCAGGTATGAGACAAGAAATTGCAGAGTATGTTGCTTAATGCCTTGAGTGCCAGAGGGTCAAGGTTGAGCATCAACATCTAGCGGGTCTTTTATACCTTCACAAGATGCTTGAGTGGAAATGGAACACCATTTCCATGGATTTCATTATTGGTCTTCCTATGTCATCTCGCCTCCATGATGCCATCATGGTGATGGTTGACAAGTTGACCAAGGTGGCACATTTCTCACCTGTACGCATGACATACAATGCACCATTAGTGGTGAGAGTATTCTTAGATGAGTTTGTTAGATTACATGGGGTACCTCACTGTATCATTTCTGATAGGGATTCAGTGTTCACATCAGCCTTTTGGAGGGCATTGCAACAGGCATTGGGCACACAGCTCAATTTTAGTTCCGCTTATCATCCTGAGATAGATGGGTAGATAGAGAGAGTTAATTAGGTTCTTGAGGATATGCTCTGTATGTATGTCATGGATCACCAGTCTAGATGGGAGGAGTATTTGTATCTAGTTGAGTTTACCTACAACAATGGGCATCACAGCTTGTTGGGTATGCCTCCTTTTTAGGCCTTGTACGGTAGACCTTGCAAGACACCTTTGAGTTGGGACTATATTGAGGACATGGTTGCGATAGGGCCGGAGTTGGTTCAAGATATGGAGCAGCAGGTGACCTTGATTAGAGAAAGACTTCAAGAGGCACAGGATTGACAGAAGAAGTATGCTGATGCTAAGAGAGTAGATCAGAGCTTCTCAGTTGGGGACAGAGTATTCTTGAGAGTGCGACCACACAAGAGTCCAATCCATTATGGAAAGGACTCTAAGCTCATACCATAGTTTGTTGGACCTTTTGAGATCTTGGAGCGGATGGGATCCATAGCCTATTGTCTAGCCTTTCCACCTAGCATGTCGCGCATCCATGATCTTTTTCATGTATCTGTTTTGTGTCGTTACATATCTGATTTATCTCATGTATTGGATTGGAGTGCTCTATAGGTAGAGGCAGACGGACAGTTGGCTTTCGAGCCAATTTGCATATTGGGTTGTCAGACACTTGGCCTTCAAGGTCGAGAGCTGGACCAGGTTAGGGTTCAGTGGGACATGTATGATAAGGTCACGACAACATGGGAGGATGCAGCTAGATTGATGGCACTATATCCTCACCTCTTTGACGACTTCCAGGAGGAAGTTTAGTCTTAGGTGGGAGGATGTGAGGCCTACATTTTCACTCCCTTATATTGATCATTTTATATTACTGTTGGAGACATATTTTAGACTTTTGGGGACTGTTGATCCCGATATGCAGGACTATTAGACTATATGCTTTACTTTGATTTATTATGTCTAGCATGATTGTGATGAGACTAGATTTTGATTTTGATTACTGATGAGGATATTGACATGTGACTTGCATTATGATACCATTTGAGATACTAGATATGTGATTATTGTTATGGAATTATTATGCGATGTTATTTTGAGATGGATTATTGAAATGCAAATTATGAATCTATGGTGATATGATTTTCTGATGTTTTATATGATCATGCGATGATGTGAGTGTATGTTTTACTTTACTTCGGCTATGATATACATGTTGGATTAATCTTTTGTTTAAGTGCGCAGGTGTTCTAACCAATCCATGGATAATCAGAGATTATCTCACACACTTTGTGAATTCTCGTGTAAGCCAATCAAGTTCCAAGAGGAACCAAGATCAACTATGTTATGCATGATGAAATTTTGTAATGTTAATGTGTGATGTTGTTTGTGTTAGGTCTACCCATTTTTATATTTGTTTGTAATTGGTGTTGTAAAAGTGTAATGTTTCTTTGATTTTATTTTTGAGTTTTTATTTTGAGACCCCTTTTTATGTGATTTTACTCACCCTATAGTGCTCAAAATGAGTTAAAAGTGACCCTGTGTTATACCCCTAGGGTCTAGGGACCTTTTGAGATTATCTAACCTTAGGTAAACTTCCATTTGGTCACTTAAACTTCACCCTGAAGTAAAGTGACGAAAATAGAAGTTTGCAAAGGAGTGGAGGGTTGGGTCAAACACTCAACCTCATCCACTCCTCTTTCTAAGGTTTAGCGGAGTCTTCAAGACCCCTAAATTGTGGAGGATTCAACTCCAAGGATCTCCCACAATTGGTGAGCGTGCCTTGGGGTTTTGGTTGGCTTTCATAGGAGGAGATGATTGGCGCACTTATGGTATCCACTACTTCTTTGGCTCCACTTTTCTCTCCCACATGTGTGAGAGAACACAAGTGGAGGGGGCAAGACTTGGTGGAATGGGTAAGTGACATTTGTCACCACCACATTCCATGAAGCTTGCAAGTGGTTGTGTGGAGGAGTGAGGAGGTGACAAGTGTCACCTCCCCATTCCTCAAGGCTCATGAGAAGAGCCTATTTTAATTCCTCTTGAAGAGAGGGAGGGGGTTGTCGAATTGTTTTGAATTTCTTTTTTATTTAAATTTTGGGAGAGAGTTAGAGGAGTTTTTTTAGGCTCATTTGGAGAAGGATTTGGAGGTGGAGTTGGAAGGGCTCTTCTCAACTATCTTCCTTTTGGGCTATTAAAGGTAGGATTCAAGGCTTTGTCCTTTCCTTAATGTATTTTACATTTCTTATATGTCTTTGTGTGTGTGTTTGTTTTACATTTGTTGTTGTGGGGATTTTTTGTTATGGGGATTTTTTATTATGGGTGTTGTGAGAGCCTCTCCATTTGGAGAAAATGCTCAACATGTGTGGGGTGGGGGAGGAGTGAACCTCCTTGGGGTCACATCCTAGATTTTGTGGTATTTTAGCCTTGAGGGCAAGATGAGAAAAGGAGTATTTTGAATGGCTTGAGAGCCATGGGAAAACTATGTGAAAAATGGTATTTATGTGATGGCTTGAGGCCTTGTGAAAATTAGTTTTTGGGAGATATTTGGAGTGGCACTCTTGAGTTGAGTGATGTCCACTCCCCTACCCCATTAAACTCATTTTTATGAGTTTTGTTTTGTGCAAGCCATGGGAGTACTTGTTATTTACTTTGAGTGTTTTGTTGTGAAGTGGTGTGAGTGTTCCTTGTGTGAAGATGACCTCCAAGCTCGGGGGTGACTCATGAGTGAGTCTATGGTAGGGAGGAGAGCGGTTTTAGTGGCTTTTCCCCCTTTTCTATGTGTTTATTGCAGGTTATTTTTACAACTAAGGAGCTTGAGAGAAAAGACTTGTTATCTTCAAGTTTTACATTTGACTCCTTGTGAGCTATGGTCAAGTTTGGCCTAATTGTAGTTGTTTTGTTGTAAAGAGAGAAGATAGTTCCTCTCTTGTTTTGGTAAAGTTACATGTTATAAATCTTGAGTTGTAATTAGTTTTATTGATGTTGTAAATAAAAAAATAGTGGATGTATTTGTTTATTTGTTATGGAAAATGTATGCAAAAGAAATAATGCTTGTAATACTTCTCTTTGTTGCCATTGTATGCTCAAAATGAATATTTGATCATATGTTGTTCCAAGCAAATGAAATAAATAAGTTGTTGTTTTGTCATTTTGAAAGATTGTGAAAATGTTTTTTTTAAAAAAGAGATTTAATTAATTTTTGTTTTAATTCAAAAAAAATAGATATGTGTTTTATTGCTTCCTATTCAAAAGAAAATATGGATGCTCTACTTCATTATCACTATCAAAATTGTTCTCTAAATGTACATTTGATCTTGTATTTATGCAGAAAAAAGAGAAAATTACATATATGTGTATGTATATAATATACATATATACAAACTGGGTATATATATATAGTATATACATAAATGTATATATTTGGTGTGAGTGTATTTTTATGAGAGTTGCACTTTTCAACATAGTATATATATATATATATATATATATATATATATATATATATATATATATATATATATATATATATATACTGCTAATTTTGTTTTAAACCTGTCTATTCTTTTTTGTATATATATACATAATATAATAAATAAAATATCATTAAATTATTTGAACAACATTCCTTTTTGCTATGCAAACCATTAAAGAAATTTTTCAGAGAGGATCAAAATTATTCTAATGTTGGCCGAACTGTATTGTGTTTTGGGTAGGGTTTCATTTTTTCTTAGAAGAAAAAAAATAGTTTTGAGGGGGACGGTGGTATGGCGGCCACCCCCATACTCTGTGTTTGGCCATGGGAGATGAGGGGGTGGATACCCCCCACCATCCCACCTTTCAATGGAATGGTGGGGGGTATCCGCCCCCCCATCCCCCCTTACCTTACCCTTAGCATAGACTCCCTTACCACAGACAGAACCCACGGCGGTGCCCATGGTAAAAGCGTAGGCTGTCATCTTTCACTCAGTCGTTCAGATCTGCATGTTTCATAATGTTTTTTTAAATATATATATATACCTAATGTATATACCTCTCCCTTGGAGTGGTGGCCATGGATGCCCTCCTTCAACCTGCACATAAACAACACAAAAAGGAAAAGAATGAGAAATGGAGAAAAGAGAGAATGGGAGAAAGAGAGAAAAGAATATAGCGAGAGCAAATAGAGTTAGGGTAGAAAACTCATAAGGAAATTATATTTTATTTGGGAGTCCTTTTAGGGCTTTGAGATTTAAAATTTGCTTCTATTTAGTTTCCCTCTTTTTATTATTTTTTCATTTGTTTTATTTTTCTTTTTTTTTATGTAAATGGGTTTAGTTGTGAATTTAAGGTTTGTGGGTAACTTTATTTCTTATTAGATATGTTTTAGTATTATTAGAGGGTAGGAACTATTATTCTAATTGTTTATCTGAATGGGATCATTTAAGCTTAGTACTTTTGAACTAGGGGAAAATATATTGTTTTATTTAATTTATTTATTTTGAAGTGGGGTTTATTTATTCTATTTAAATTCCCTTCTAAATTAATTATTGAAACGTAATTAATTTTAAATCAATTGAAATTAATGTATTGCTTGTGGACATTAATCAATGGGGTTAATTTTATTTTATTTTTTTTTAATTAATTTAGTTACTTTAATCTATTTAACCTAGTGTGGAATAATTAGATAATTAATCAAGTCATTTAATCCAAATTAGTGAACTTAGGGGAAACTGTAGTTAATTTTTTTCTATTAGAATAATTCATATTCACGCCCATGAGGCGTTATGCTACCGGATTTTTCTAGAATTTAGGGATCACATTCCTTTGAGATTTAACCTTGCATAGAGTAAAATTTGGATGTTCCCGCAACCTGTCGATTTCATTAAGCTATTATTTAATTCTGTTATGCCTTAGAATTAGGCTTTTGATTTCAACTTGTGTCAAAATCCTCTCACCCACTTAGGTAAACTTAGGGTTTTAGTCTTTTGATCCTAACCCTAATGGTGACGCTTCTCGCGTTGCATTGACCCCCTTAGTCAGCTTCCATCACGTAGGGGAATGTGCATGTGATCGCATTACCCTGAATTTGACTGACATGTTTACACCTTATATGTATTGCCACCGAGCACGCTGATGTGTGCGAGGGGGTTTCTAGGGATGCGTGAATTTTTTTTAATATTTTGTGTCATGACCACATGAAAAATGTGGACATGACACGTGTGTTGCATGTCGTGACCGCATGGGAAATGTGGGCATGACAGAAGACTAAATCTCTAGATAAGTTCAAGGTATTTAAGGCAATGGTAGAGAATGAGCTAGATATAAAGATCAAATATTTGAGATCTGAAAGAGGAGGAGAGTTCACATCAAATGAATTCAATATTTTCTATGAAGAACAAGGGATAAAGAGACAGTTATCTACACCTAGGACTACTCAGCAAAATGGAGTTGTTGAGAGAAAGAATAGGAGAATTTAAGAGGCTACTAGAACAGTGATGAAGGAAGATGACCTACTAGAAGCATACTAGAGAGAAGCCATACATACTGATGTATATATCCTTAATAGAGTTAAAGTCAAAGGTAACAGTTCCAAAACTCCTTATGAATTATGGTATGGAAAAGTTCCTACAGTTAAATACTTCAAGGTCTTTGGTAGCAAATGTTATATCATAAGAGATGAAGACCTAGGCAATTTTGATGCTAGATGTGATGAAGGAATCTTCCTTGGTTACTCCACCAAAAGAAAGGCCTATCGGTGCTACAATAACAGATTGAAGATCATTGAGAGTGCAAATGTTAAAGTTGATAAAACAAGGACAAAATATCAAACCTAAGTGGATATGAATCAGATGAATTGGTTGTCACATTGGTGCAACAAAAAGAAAGTTTAGGACCAGTTGTCACATCAAACAAAGAAGTGGTGCAACAAGAAGACAATTCAGATGTAGAAGAAATGGCTCCAGAAACCATGACAAAGACTCCTAGGTATGTAAAGCTAAATCATTCTGAAGATCAATTCATAGGTAATCAGAGCAAAGAGGTATAGACTAGAAAAATAGCTGCAGAAGATCAAGTAAATTATTGTCTGATTTCTAAAGTTGAACCTAAAATAGTGAGTGAAGCATGCAATGATGAAAATTGGGTAAATTCTATGAAAGAAGAACTGATGTATATAGAAAAGGATCAAACTTGGGATCTTGTTCCTAGACCAGTAGATAAAAATGTAATTGGCACCAAATGGGTCTTTAGAAACAAGATGAATGAAAGTGGAGAAGTTATAAGAAATAAAGCAAGATTGGTATGCAAAGGTTACTCCCAAGTTGAAGGAATAGATTTTGAAGAAAATTTGGCACCTGTGGCAAGGATCGAGGCAATCAGAATGTTTTTTGCATTTACAGCGTACAAAGATTTCAAAGTATATCAAATGGATGTGAAGTGTGCATTATTGAATGGAGAGTTGGAAGAAGTTTACATTGAACAACTGGAAGGTTTCCAGTTATTAGATCAGTGTGATACAGTGTACAGATTGAAGAAAGCACTGTATGGACTGAAACAAGCCCCTAGAGCCTAGTATGCAAGGTTAGATAAATACTTGTTGCAATTAGGGTTCAGTAAAGACACTACTGATAGCAATCTCTACTTCAAAATAAATGATGAGCAAATCCTGATTGTTGTATTCTTTGTTGATGGCATCATTTTTGGAGGCAATGAAGGTATGTGCATGAATTTTTCTGGGGAAATGCAAAAGGAATTTGAAATGTCCATGTTTGGTGAAATGAATTTCTTTTTGGGTCTACAAATTAATCAATCAGATAAAGGCATCTTCATTTCTCAGTCTAAGTATGTGAAAGAGTTGTTGAAGAAGTTTGGGATGGAGGACTCTAAACCAGTGTGCACTCCCATGGTGATTGGTTGAAAATTAAGCAAAACTGATGATTCACCTAAGGCAGATTAGAAAAGGTACAGATCCATGATTGGAGGATTACTTTATCTAACTCAAACCAGAATTGACATAATGCATGCAGTTTGTCTTGTGGCAAGATTTTGAGCAGATCCTAAAGAGTCACATGTGACGGCAGTCAAGAGAATTCTAAGATATTTGAAAAGTACAATAGATTATGGTTTATGGTATCCAAAAGAAAATGACTTTACTCTCAGTGCATATATAGATGTTGATTGGGCCAGAGATGTGGATGATAGAAAAAGTACAAGTGGAGGTGCATTCTTCTTAGGTAATAGATTGGTCTCATGGTTAAGCAAGAAGCAAGACTCAAGCTCTTTGTCTACTGCAGAAGCAGAGTACATTGCAGTAGCTTGTCGTTGCACTTAGGAATTGTGGATGAAGCAGACATTGAAGACATCAGAATTGTGTATGAAGATCCAATTGCAATCTTTTGTGATAATACAAGTGCTATAAACATCTCAAAGAATCTAGTGATGCACTCAAGGACAAAGCACATATCTATAAGGTATCAATTTCTGAGAGAAAAGGTGACAGAAAATGAACTCAAGTTGGAGTAGGTATCTACAAAGGATCATATTGCAGACATCTTCACTAAACCTCTGCCTAAGGATACCTTTGAGTATCTCAGAAATAAGCTAGAAGTTATCATCCCTCCTGTTCTAAACTAAGATGCATGGGAATGCATCAATCAAGTTGCATATAAAGCTTCATTTCTTAAACTAGATTGATGATTTGAGGGCTACTTCTCAGGGGGTGTAGTGAAGTGATGAGTTAACAAAAAAAAATCAGCTGATCAAAGCAAAAGAGTGCAAATATGTGCCCTTTGCCATTGATGTCAAAGGGGGAGAGAGAAATCATGTGAAAAACTCATAGAAAAAGAATGTTGATGTGTAAAGAGAAAGGGGGAGAATCTTGTCTTGATGGTCTTTATAGTTATTCACATCATATGTTGCCATCAATGACAAAGGGGGAGATTGTTGCAAGTATGTGCCTAATCGGTGTTGTCATTGATGTCAACATATCTATGTGTTCATTAGTGTCAACTGTGCTATTATCTTATTGATTTATTGATGCATTGTATGTGTCTATGTAATGGATCCTGATGATGAGGATATTGAGAAAATTAGCCCCTCTAGTAGAAACAATGAGTTACTGAGGAAACAATGTGTTGTATATAGAAGAATAGTCTAGAAGATTGCTCCGCATTTCCTGAATATTGAATATCTTTGTCTATAGTTTGGAAGTTATTTAGAGGCATGTCTAAAGATGCTACATTCCAAGTTTGAGCCTCCGGTTTGAAGAATTGAGTGAGTTATGTTCACCAGAGTAAAACTTCTCTTTCTAATTATTCGTTGGTGACAGAGAGAAAGTATTATGCTTCTCATTCCTCCACATTGAAGAAATTTGGTTTGCGGTTCTAGAGTTATGTCAGAGATGATGATATTTTCGTACAACTCCAATGGTTCATGATTTGGTGGTCCGCAAGTGATCTTTCTTTTTAACAGTAGATGATAGTTAAGTTCAAGTTGTCCAAAATGAAGAATCTTATGGATGATATGGTTTAAGGTTGTGCAGATGTTCTTGATGATTACAATGTGCTTATGGATGTCTCTTGATCGTGTTCCTACTTTTGGATTGGTCTGCAGAGAGAAATTGGGATCATGATTGAAGACTGTTCCTAGAAGACCTAGCATGAACACTCGTCTTGGTCGACTTGGTTGCCTTCACTAATTGTAGAGATGTATTAAAGATTGTGCAACTGTATCATGGTGTGGAAGATTGCATTTGAGTCCTAGCTAAGGCATGGCATGATCTGCATACATCTTTACATCTTTTCCTTATGTAAATTTGTATTAGGTCCAAACCTATTTTGTTTATGTTTGTAATGTCAACCTTGGAGATTGTTCCAATGGTTCATGAATGTAATGCCAACCTTGATGCACATTCCATGGTTGATGAATGATATATATACTTGTAATGTAGTTATGCAAAATATGTTCTTGTGTGAATATGTGAAGATAAGTGAACAAGAGCAAAGCAGAGGAGTCATGTAGTGCTTCAATGGAACTAAACTCAAGCATGGAATAGATGCTACCATATCAATTCACAAACTCTTGGTAGTGAGCCACCCCACGATAGTGAGCCACCTTTTGGCAGCGAGCCTAAAGATTTGGGTAGTGAGCCTCTAATTTTTGGTATTGCTATAACTCATTTATTTTGTGGGCTAACACCCACCGTGGTTTTTCCCTTATAGGGTTTTCCACATAAAAATCTAGTGTCTCTTGTGTTGATCTTCCAATTGTGTTTAAGTTTCTTCCTTCATGCTTTCATGGTTTAAATCCTATCAACAGTGAATAAGTGTTTAATGTATTAAGGTGCTGAATTAGCTAAAGTTTTATGACAACTGATTCACTACCCCCTCTCAGTTGTCTGGTGTATTTCAACAGGATGAAACCCATAATCTCAATCATAACAATTCTTTTCCTGCTAGATCTATCATTTGGAATGGGATTCAAAAGATTAGAAGAGTGCTATCTATGGACATTAGGTGGAGAGTCAAAAATGGAAGGTGTTGCAAATATGTGCATATGAGGTGTTGTCATTGATGTCAACATATGTCTTTGTCAGAAATAGTGAAGATAGTGAAGTAGATTGATTAGTATTCCTAGCAGAATGAAGATCAGAGTATGCAGATTAAAGGGTTTGTAGAGGATTGTCTGAGGTTGCTCTAGTCAAGATTTGAGAGGTCCGCATGGTGAATCAAGGAAGTTATGGCCATATGAGTAGAACCAGTTTTGTTGTTGTTCAGAAGTGACATAGTGATAGGGATTTGGTCTAGATTGGTCCGGTATGAGCATATTATGATCTGCAAATTGAGAGGCATATCTAGGATGTTGGTGTGTCTCCTCAACTCAAGTGGTTGATAGTTTGGAGGTCCACAAGCAATCTTTCTAGTGTGATAGTCATGACAGTGTGTGTTCTTGAGGTTCAGTATGAAGATGCAAGTGATTCTGGTGATGCGAAGTGGTATGGTTGTTCTTGTTGATTTCATTGTGCTTGTGGTGGTCTCTGGATCATGTGCCTATTGTGTTGATGGTTTTCATTGACAAGTGGGATCATGGTTGAAGATTTCTTCTTGGGTGTTGATGTTCTTCCCAGTCTTGGCCGACTTAATGCCTAATGCATGTTGTGGATGATCTAAGTGAAGTCGTATGGAGCGTGGTGTGTTGATCGAGGAAGATTTGGGTCCTAGTTGTGTTTGGCCAACAGCGTAGTTATTCACATAAAGTATTTTGTATTGTAATTGTAATTATTTGTATTGTTTTTAAGGTCATCTTTGATGTTCATTCCAAAGTTGATGTCATGTATAAATAAGTGAATCGAAGTCGTGGAAAAGTGTGAATTGGAATGAATATGTGGATGTAGCGAAGAAGTGTTCAGGGGTAGAGTAGAGATGTGTTTGGAGCTTAAATGGAACTGATCTTTGGCATGGTGAAGATGTTGTTTCTCAGTTCAAACTTTCTATGATATCTCTTGTGAATGTTTCTATAGTCAGCAAGACTCTTGGAGCAGTGAGCTCTGGATAGTGCACCCTGAAGGCATGTGCCTTCCCCATTTCCTGTACTTTTAACAAAGTATAAACTCTTGTGGGTTAACCCCCACCATGGTTTTCCCTTAACCAGGTTTCCACATAAAAATTGTGGTGTTATCTGTGTTGTTTATAAGTGATAAAGAAGATTAATTGTAGAAAAAGATAAAGTTTTGGTGACAACTGATTTACCCCCCTCTCAGTTGTCTACCCTAATTCCAACAATTGGTATCAGAGCCGGTTCCTCTGAAAGAACCTTGACCGCTTGAGGAGATCTAGGATGTCAACATACAAGGACAGTCTGAGATTTGATGGAACAAATTATTTGCTTTGGAAGAGTCGCATGGAGTGTCATTTACAATGCATCGGTGATCCTTATTGGCTAATAACTAAGGATGAGTATAAGCCTCCATAGAATGGTCCTACAACTCCATATCAAATCAAAGATGCTAAAAATAACATTCCGGCTAAGGAAGCATTGTTGAGTGCCCTAACTAACACTAAAATGACAAATGTCTTAGAATTGAAAACTTCTCATGAAATCTAGAAGAAGTTGGAGACTATGTATGAAGGTGATAAATATATCAAATGTGCTAAGTTGCAGAGCCTAAAGGGTAAATATGAAAGTCTGAGGATGAGCGAAGATGAAATATCACTTCCTACATGCTAAAGGTGAATGAGCTTGTGAACAATATCATAAGTGCTGGTGGAAAATTGGAAGAATCAGAGATTGTTGGCAAAGTACTCAGATCCTTACTTGATGCATACATGTATAAAGTTATTGCTATTAAGGAGATCAGGACTGTGGTAGATGTTACAAGGGATCAGTTGGTTGGTAAGATTTCAGCATTTGAAATGAGTGAGTTCAGTGATTCTCTTCCTAAATCAAAATATGCATTTAAGGCTACTATTTCTGGAAAGCAAAGATATGATCTAGGTGAAAGCTCTTCAAGAGGACTAAACAGATATCAAAAGGCAAGAAAGGATCTTGAAGATGATGAATCCGACCTTAAGGAACTTGAAGCTCTATTTGCCAAAAGGTTACCAAGAGGATCCGGTAAGTATGAAGGAAAGTTGCCTTTCAAATGTTTTTCTTGCAATAAGATAGGTCATTTTGCTTCAAGATGTCCGGAGAGGGTTTCAAATCCAAACCCTAATAGGCCTAGGTTTCAGAAGAAGTGTTACTATGTCCAAGAAGCTACTGAAGAAGGAGTCACAAATGATGAATCTAATAAGGGAAATACCTCTGATAATGAATGGGTTTTCATTGCTATCAAAGAAGAAGATCCGGTGCCTATTGAATCTACTAGTTGTGTGAATGTGGAAAGTGCCTTGGCTGCTCAACTTGTAGATAAGGATGAATGGGTGATTGACAGTGGGTGTTCTCATCATATGACTGGCGTTAAAAGTAAGTTTGTGAGTTTGGAAGGATATGAAGGTGGAATTGTGAAATTTGTAGACAACTCATCTAGTAGAATCCGTGGTAGAGGATCTATTTCTTTTGATGGTAAAAATAACACTAATGATGTTCTATATGTGGAAGGGTTGAAACATAATTTTCTCAGTGTTGGACAATTAGTTGGCAAAAGGTATGATCTTTGTTTCAAGGATGGAAAATGCAGAATCTTGGGAAGCTCCAGAACTGAGATTAGATCTGGCACATAGAGTAGAGGTAATATCTTTCATTTATGTGGTTCTGGTAAAAGTTTTTTGATTTCTTAGATTGATCAGAGTTGGTTATGGCATAGGAGATTGTGTCATGTGAACTTTGATAACATTGTCAAGATAAGTACTACTCAAGTTGTGAGAGATCTTCCAAAACTTGTGAAACCTGTTGATAGCATATGTAAGGAATGTCTAATGGGGAAACAGGTCAGAACTAAATTTAAAAGTAAAGAACAATTTTCAAGTGGATTGTTGGAACTTGTGCACATTGATTTGTGTGGTCCTGCTAGAGTTAGGAGTCTATAAGGAGACATGTACTTTATGTTGTTGATTGATGATTACTCTCAGATGGTGTGGGTCACTTTCTTGAGAGAGAAGTCAAAATCCCTTGATAGATTCAAGGTGTTCAAGGCTAAGGTAGAGAATGAGATTGGTATGAAGATAAAGTGTCTGAGATATGACAGAGGTGGAGAGTTTACCTCTAGTGAGTTTAATGCATTTTGTGAAATACATGGGATAAGAAGTCAGTTATCTACTCCTAGGACACCTTAGTAGAATGGAGTTGTGGAAAGAAAGAACTAGACCATTCAAGAGGCTGCTAGAACCATGATGATGGAGGCAAAAGTTCCATATGCCTGTTGGAGAGAGGCTGTAAGTATTATTGTCTACACTCTTAATTGGGTCTAGATCAAAAATAATACCGGTAAGACACTTTATGAACTGTGGTTTGGTAATGCTCCTACTATGAAATACTTCAGAGTTTTTGGTAGTAAATGCTATATCAAGAGAGATGATGATCTAGGCAAGTTTGATGTAAGATGTGATGAAGGAATATTTCTGGGTTATTCTAACCACATCAAGGCATACCAATGCTATAACAAGAGGTTGAAAAAGATTATTGAAAGTGCTAATGTCAAGGTTGATGAAAGCAATGAGAAACCTTCAAGGTCTTGTGGATATGAATCAGATGATCAAAATGTAAGTCCAGGTAAAGGAAAGCAAATTCAAACTCAAACTCAGATTCAGATTGGTCTGGAGATTCCAGAAACTCAAAAAGCTAGTGCAAATGATATGGAACAAGATCAAGAATTAGAAGTTCAATAAATTCCCAAAACTCCCAAGTATGTAAGGTTGAATCATTCTAAAAATTAGATCATAGGAGATAAAAACAAAGGTGTTCTAACTAGAATAAAAGCTACTCAAGAACAAATGGAGTATTTTTTGATTTCAAAGGTTGAACCAAAATCAGTGAATGAGGCTTGTAATGATGAGAGTTGGGTAAAAGAAATGGAAGAAGAATTGCTGCAAATTGAAAAGAATCAGACTTGGGATCTTGTTCCTAGACTTGAAGACAAAAATGTAATTGAAACTAAATGGGTCTTCCAAAATAAATTGAATTAAGATGGTGAAGTTGTGAGAAACAAAGAAAGATTGTTGTGCAAAGGATATTCTCAAGTAGAGTGAATTGATTTTGAAGAAACTTTCTCTCCGGTAGGAAGAATTGAAGCAGTCAGATTATTTCATGCATTTTCTACCTTCAGATATTTCAAAGTTTATCAGATGGATGTCAAGTCAGCATTCTTGAATAGAGAGTTGGAAGAGGAAGTCTACATTGAACAACCAGAAGGATTCTAGTTGTTTGATCAAGGAGATATGGTCTATAGGTTGAAGAAAGCATTGTATGGACTTAAACAAGCCCCAAGAGCATGGTATGCAAGATTAGATAAGTATCTGCTAAAGTTAGGCTTTACAAAGGCACTGCTGACAGTAATCTTTATTTCAAGATTGATCATGAATACATCTTGATTGTTGAAGTATTTGTTGATGATATCATCTTTGGTGGAAATGAGAGCATGTGTAAGAATTTTTTTGATCAGATGCAAAGTGAATTTGAGATGTCTATGCTTGGTGAAATGAACTTCTTAGGTTTGCAAATCATTTAGAAAGATAAGGGAATCTTCATATCAGTCGAAGTATGTGAAGGAGTTGTTGAAAAAGTTTGGAATGGAGGATTCAAAGCCAGTGAGCACTCCTATGGTAACTAGATGTAAGTTGACTAAAGATGATGATTCCCCTAAGGCAGATTAGAAGAGGTATAGATCAATGATTGGAGGACTACTTTATCTGACTCAGACTAGACCTGATATCATGAATGCAGTTGGCCTTGTCGCTAGATTTCAAGCTGATCTTAAAGAATCTCATGTTGTGGCAATCAAAATAATTTTTAGATATTTGAAGGGAACATATGATTTGGGTCTGTGGTATCCTAAGGATGATGATTTTACTCTTCATGCATATACAAATGTTGATTGGGCAAGAGATGTGGATGACAGGAAGAGTACTAGTGGTGGTGCATTTTTCTTGGGAAAGAGATTGGTTTCTTGGTTGAGAAAAAAGTAGGAGGCAATATCTCTGTCTACTGTAGAGAAAGAGTACATAGTAGCAACAAGTAATTACACTCAAGTTTTGTGGATGAAGCAGATGTTGAAGGATATCAGAATTATTTTTGAGGAGCCTGTTACAATCTTTTGTGACAATTCAAGTGCAATAAACATTTCAAAGAATCCAGTGTTGCATTCCAAGACCAAGCACATATCAATCAAGTTTCACTTTTTGAGAGAGAAGGTAAATGAGAATGAAGTCATATTGGAGTTTGTTCCTTTAGAGGATCAGATTGTGGATATTTTTAGTAAGCCTCTACCTAAGGATACTTTTCAGTATCTCAGAGGGAAGCTAGGGGTTATTACCCCTCCTATTCAGAACTAAGGTACACTGAGGTGTATCAATCCGGTGGAACCCACAGTCATATCTTGTGTTCCGGATTGATGTTAGGAGGATGCTACTCAGGGGGAGTAGTCAATATGTGAAGTCTAGAGTTTAGGTTGAGAAGAGGAAGAGATGATTGCAAATATGCGCACCTTTCCCATTGATTTCAAAGGGGGAGAGAAGACATGTGAAAAACTTAGGAGTAAGCAGTTACTGGTGAAAGGGGGAGCAGTAAAGAAAGTGGTTACAAGTGTGATAAGAGAAAGGGGGAGAAGTTCTTTTCTTGATGGTTGAATAAGTTTTTCACATCATATGTTGCCATCAATGACAAAGGGGGAGATTGTTGCAAATATGTACATATGAGGTGTTGTCATTGATGTCAACATATCTCTTTGTTAGAAACAGTGAAGATAGTGAAGACAATGTAGTAGATTGATCAGTATTCCCAGCAGAATGAAGATCAGAGTATATAGATTAAAGGGTTTGTAGAGGATTGTCTGAGGTTGCTCCAGTCAAGATTTGAGAGGTCCGCATGGTGAATCAAGGAAGTTATGGCCATCTGAGTAGAACCAATTTTGTTGTTGTTTAGAAGTGACAGAGTGATAGGGAGTTGGTCTGGATTGGTCCGGTATGAGCATATTATGATCTGTAGATCTAGAGGCATATCTGGGATGTTGGTGTGTTTCCTCAACTTGAGTGATTTGTGGTTTGGAGGTCCGCAAGCAATCTTTATAGTGTCATAGCCATGGAAGTTTGTGTTCTTGAGGTTTAGTATGAAGATACAAGTGATTCTAGTGATGCGAAGTGGTAAGGTTGTTACTGTTGATTTCATTGTGCTTGTGATGGTCTCTAGATTGTGTGTCTATTGTGTTGGTGGTCCGCATTGACAAGTGGGCTCGTGGTTAAAGATTTCTTCTTCGGTGTTGATGTTCTTCCCAGTCTTGGCCAACCTGATGCCTAATGCATGTTGTGGATGATCTAAGTGAAGTCATATGGAGCATGGTCTGTTGATCGAGGAAGATTTGGGTCCTAGCTGTGTTCGGCCAACAGCATAGTGATTCACATAAAGTATTTTGTATTGTGATTGTAATTATTTATATTGTTTGTAAGGCCGACTTTGATGTTCATTCCAAAGTCGATGTCATGTATAAATAAGTGAATCAAAGTCATGGAAAAGTGTGAATTGGAGCAAATATGTGGATGTAGTGAAGAAGTGTTTGGGGGAAGAGTAGATATGTGTTTGGAGCTTAATTGAAACTGATCTTTGGCATGGTGAAGATGTTGTTTCTCAGTTCAAACTTTCTATGATATCTCTTTTGAATGTTTTTGTAGTTAGTGAGACTGTTGGAGCAATGAGCTCTGGACAGTGTGCCCTGAAGGCATGTGCCTTCCCCATTTTCTATACTTTTAACAGAGTATAAATTCTTGTGGGTTAACCCCCACCGTGGTTTTCCCTTAACTGGGTTTCCACGTAAGAATCATGGTGTTATCTGTATTGTTTATGTTTCTGCTCTTGTGTTGTTGATTCATGCTTTCATGATAATATCATTAATCTATTTATAAGTGATAAAGAAGATTAATTGTAAAGTTTTGGTGACAACTAATTCACTCCCACCTCTCAGTTGTCTTCCCTAATTCCAACAGAAGGAAGATTATCTTCTGGGAAGATATATGGAAGCATGACCTCCCTCTATCAACTCATTCAATGTTTGTTGTCCTTAAAGAAGACTGTATTAATTTATATCGAGACAAACTAGAAGGGTATATCTCTTTTCATGATGGGAAAGCTCAATAGAAGGACATTAATGTTCTTGTTGGAAATAATGAGGATAACATTATTACTCAATTATGTGACTACTTGGGGGACTATGGATTTTTTGGACATAATATGGAAGATGATTTGATTTGGAAACCTCAAGCCTCTAGAATTTTTTTTATTGCCACAACTTATTCTCTATTGTTTCCTGGTGCTCCTCTTCTCAAAAACGATTGGAAGATGATTTGGAACCATAGAATGATACCCAAAGTCAACAATTTTTGGTGGGTAGCAAACCATTACAAAATATTAACTCCGGATAACCTTCAAAAGAGAGGGTTCCAACTTCCTAATAGATGTATTTTATGTTGTCAAGAGGGAGAATCCATAAATCATCTGTTGTTACATTATACTTTGGCAAGACATTTATGGAGTCTATCTTCTCTAAATTTGATTTAGACTAGGTCATGCTTGAAGGTTTGGATTCATTCCTTCCCCTCTAGTTCAAGACTCCCCCATTCACACACCTGGTTTTAAGGGAATTATGGAAGAAGACTCCTCTGCATGTGGTATGGGGGATATGGAAGGAAAGAAACAATAGGGTCTTCAGAGACTCCTCGGCTGATATAGATCAACTCTCTCACTCCATTGTGGGGGCTATACAAGAGAGTATAAATATGACCAAATTTGGGAAATCAAAATCTCTTCCTCTGGAGTATGAAATAAAAGTCATTATACAGTGGGGCATTACTCAAAATCTTGATAATTTTGATTATCAAAAGGATAATATAAGGAAACACACTAAATGGAGAAGACCACAAACAAGGTGGGTTAAGTTAAACTTTGATGGTTGTTCTAAAGGTAACCCAGGGCCTTCTTTAGTGTGAGGTATAATAAGGGATTATAAAGAAGTGATGATTGAATGTTATGCTAAGGCTATTGGTATTGCTTCTAATAACTTGGCAGAAATTTATGCTCTGTGGTGGGGTGTTCACAAAATTCATGCTTATGGTCTCAAGTAGGTTGTAATTGAAGGAGATTCAAAAGTGGTTCTAGACCTAGTTACTAGGTCTAGAAACACCCCTTGGATGCTAAGAGATTATCTTTAGGATATTAAGAATGTTATTTCTAATATTCCTAATATCTTGGTTTAGCATGTTTTTAGAGAAGGCAATAGTGTTGTAGATAAACTTGCTAATCTAGGTATCGATAAGTTTGGAAGCTGGTCCTCTTTGGCCTTAGTTGATTTGCCTCATAGTCTACAAGAAATCATTCTTAATTGAGCCACATTTGAAAATTAAAATGTTTTAAAATGGAAGAGAATGTTGTCCCAGCTTTAAACATTATGGTTCGAGGGTTAATATGTTGATGTTTGGAATTAAAGGTTTCATGTCTCATAATCACTTGGAAATGATGGAAGATACCCACAATAAAGACTTGGTAATTATTGCCATTCGTGGTGAAGCTCCCAAGCATATGAAGAGACACACAAAGTATTGTGAGATGACTAAGGAAATCAATTTAGGTACTCCTTAGTTTGTATGAATAGGGTTATCTTGCTGATTACTCAAGACATTTACTATCATTCAAATACCAGCTTTGAGATTCATCAGGTTTCCAATGTTAAAATATAGCTTTGCTTGATAATTTTCTATTGTCTTGTAAATCTTGTCTAGTGTGCTATTATTCGTGGGCTATGTTGTGATGTTCACAACACGCCCCATTTTACTCCTTAGCAAAATGAGGACCCCTGTTGTGGCTTTTTGCTTTTTGCTTGTGTGTGTCGTTTTACTTGGTGGTAAAGGGAAAAAGGAGTTAAAATTGCAAACCTTGTTAAAAATGGAGAAGAAATGCATTTCAGTATCAGTGCATAGTATGGTTGGATTCCTTGTCAAAAATGAGCTAGGGTTGCTTTTTGAACCATGTTAAAATTCACCATATTTTGCAAGTTATGAGCATTTTGGTAAAATGTACAAGGGACGGGTTTGCTATTTGCACATACAAGTCTCTTTGTATATCGGGTTGCATATACAAGGCCCTTTGTATGCGAGTTCACTTGTATACAAAGACCTTTGTATATCACTTTCCATATACAAAATCATTTGTATATGCAAAGGTCATTTTATACTTGGTCGCATGAGTAGTCGGGTTCATATACAAAATCATTTGTATGTCTTTTTTGCCTTGTATACATTTGGTAGAGTTTATGCATACATACAAGATGGACCCGAGGTGGTTTTAGGTTAAAATGAAATGTATGTTTTAAATCTGCTTTGTATCTCACATTTGTATGTTTGGCAGGTAAAATATGCAAGGCACTTCATACATGGTGGACCCAAAGTGATTGTTAAATAATGTTAAATCGCTGTATAGTTTCGGCTTATATGTTTTGACATACAAAGCTGATATGCAACAGTTTATACAAGCTAGAATCTAAAGGAAAATCAAACTTGATTTAATGCTTGTATCAGACCCAAACCATATGTCTAAAAGATACAATGCAAATGTACATCGCGCGGACATGAAAAGAAAGTTAAGGCAAGTTAAGTCGTTGTACATTCGACGCTTGTATGTTTCGATATACAAAGCCCAATATACAAAGCCCAATATACAACGCGGACCTGAAAAGTTTATTAAATGGACTTAAATCATTCTATGTTTCAGAATATACAAAAGCAAGACATACAACATATATATACAAACGAAATATACAAGGGCAGATTTGAAATGAATATGAAATAACGAAAAGCCCTTGTATATTTCACGCCTTGTATATTGATACATTGCAAGGAGTATACAAGGCGGATCTCAGTGCAGGATTAAATTTGATTAAGTGTTTGTATTGCATCCGAAATGTATATCAAGGGATACAAGCACAATGTACATCAGAATATACATTGGGTGGATTCGAAAAGTTATGCAACTGAATTAAGTGCTTGTATATTTTCGCGTTTGTATGTTACGATATACAAACCGCTATGCATCGAAATATACAAGTGGCGGAATCGAAATAGCTATGGAATAATGTTAAATCCATGTATATTTGGGGTTTGTATGATCGATGACTATAGGATATACAAAGACATCATACAAGCCGCGGAACTAAAAGGGATTGGAATTCGATTAATTCATTGTATTACGTCTGACTTGTATATCGAGAATATATATTCCAATTGGCATGCATTCGCCATATACAAAGGTTTAAATAGGAAAAGGGCGGGAAGGCAGAAGCGATAGCAATTTGAAGCATTTTGGAGCCTGATTGCATGTTTTTGATCAACGATGGTTGACCCGACTGGTTTTAACGCTGTATATGTATTTTTGATGTGCGATTTTCATAATTTCAGGGCCCAATGGCTGTGTTTGTGCATTTGGAACCTATTTTAATGTAGATGTTCATTTTTCTTGCTGATTTATTAAACCATGGTGCTAATTCCTACTTGTTTATTGCAAATTGTTGGAGTAGCTGGGAAGAAGCAGAGTAGTCGACACAGTAACGGCATGCAGGTGAACGCAAATGCGGGGTTTTAAATGATGATGACGTCCCAGGTGGTGGGCCAGATCCTGAGAAGCCAAACACACCAGAAGGAGACAAAGCTTTCAATGTGAAGGAGTTTGCAGGTGGAAACATTATTGAAGGAGCGGCGCTCTGTCTGGGTATGCTACTCGAATTCTTGGCAGGATTCATTTCTCACCATTGGATGTTGCATTTCAAGATGCTGACCATTGATCTCCTAGGGTTTTTGGGTGCCAGGTTAGGGAAAAACTAGAGATATATAGATTGAGCCCCTGTACTGTACAAGGAGGAAGAAGAGGAGGTCAATCATATAAAAAAATTAGACCTGTAATAGTTTTAGGAAGAGATCAGATTACTGATACTAGTGAGGACTGGATTGTTGAAATAATCAAGGTCCCTTCCTCAGATCATTGTAAATGTACCTATTTTATGAACATACTGTATGGAGATGAAGCTTCAGACTATACCCTGATTGTAAATCTTAAGTAGTCTTCAAGTTAATTTCTGGATATGTACTGGTGAATGCTGTGTTCTATAGAAGCGCTTTCATTTCATTGCATGTTGTTGTCAACTTTTACCTTGAAGATTTGCACTGAATCATATGGATTTGTGGACTGTCCTGGTGAAATATGATTTTAGTTTTTTTCTCTCCATTGCTGTATGGGAAAATGTATGTGGATCAATGATCTCAGTCAAGTAATTTTAGGAATCTCACTCTCTAACCCTTTTTCTCATTTTAATTTCATTGAAATCACTTTCATAACTACACATCATGATAAATTAGAAGCAGAACAGAGAAATATGCTGACATCTCATAGATAACTGAATATCATTAGCATATTTTAAGCTAGATGCATGCACTGTTGAAAATATCATGCAGAGAATCACAAATAAGGGTAGAACTCATTCAAATATTAACTTAGACACATCATTTGGAGATATATGATGTGTAGAGTAACCTCCTTGTATAGCATTGTTGCAAAAACAAAATCTACTAATCTACGTAAGGCCCCAAAATGGAAAATAGCAATACACATCAACCATAGAGTAACATCAGCAGATTATGAACTAATTGACAGGGACTTGGGATCATGAATTCTTGGAATTCATCGTATCTTTCAAGATAAACAAGGGTTGTTGTGTGACTTTTGTTTTGTGTGCTTGGCTGTGACTGACATCACAAACCAATCAATAGGAAACTGGTGCTAGAAGGAGGGCCGTTGACAAAGGAAACCGTAGATTCCTGCATGCATTGCTTAAACATCTCAGTGATTTGAATTCTGTCCATAAACTCGCTGTTTTTCCATAAAAACTTGAGAAATCCTGGATTTTAGGCCAAATACCTGTCTAGATCTAGTGGACTCTTTGAAGAACTACCTATTAGGGGATTTAGACCTAGGACTATGGACATTCATCACACTCTTGATTCTAGTGTGACAGAAGCCTCACCAGAGTGTGCTCCTGTAACCCCTATTGGCTTTCAAATACCCACAGGACCACCTATCACACCTTAGGCCCAGCCTTAGCCTATCGTACCCCAGATCCAACCTCCACCGGTTGCGATGTCATTTTTCATAGCAGAGTCACTGCTGGCCTTCAATGCATATCATGCTTTGCCTAAAAATCTAGATAAAATTTGTCCTAGGTACCATCTGTATCAAGATGCTGATGATCATGTCAGGATGTTCAAGGAAGCTTGTTGTAGGGCTAGAATTAAGTATGAGGATGTGGTATGTAGATTGTTTCCATTCTCCTTAGGGGAAGAGGCCTATAACTAGTATACCAGTCTAGGTCAGGGTTTATTCCGTTCATGGGATGCCTTAGAGAAAGCTTTTGAGGATAGGTTCAAGGTGCCTATAGATCCTTCAATGAACTATCATCTATTTGCCACCATCAAGAGGTGTGAAGGAGAACCCATTGCAAACTTCCACGCTAGATTCCAGAAGATGTTGTCTAAACTGGTTGCTCCCTACATTGTACCAAATGAGGCTGCTAGGAGTATTTATTATTCAGCTTTAGATCCCCTGACCTCCATGTTTATTAGAAGGACACACCCTGGTGTAACAACCTTAGCACATGCTTTTGAGGAAGCTATCAAAGTTAGTCAGTAAATGGCTCCTGCTCCCACACCAAATATTGCTTTCCCTACACTTCCTGGTTATCCTACATATCCTGTCCACCAACAGACCAATGGAGCCATGATGCCTTCAGCTGTGATGCCAGCCCCTTTGCAAATACCACCACTCAGTGTCATGCCCCCACCAAGTGGGAGTAACCAGATGTTACCATATCAAACACAAGTGCCTCAGGGTGTAGAACAATCCAACAATAACAATGGGTCTTCCTTTTACAAGCCCCAGACAGACAATGTGATGGCCAAGGTTCAGGAAGAGAAGGAAGAAATCAAAGAAATATCAGCTCAGTTAAGAAAACTTACTACTGAGGGCACTCATCTAAGAAATCAGAATTTCTACTCTCAACCTAATCAAAACAGAGGTTATGCCAATGACAAACCTAATTATCCTGATAGGGGGTACAACAACAATTACAATAACAACAATGGCAACAATAATCCTCCTAGACAAACTAGAGTGTGGAACACCAGGCCTAACAATGGTTCCTTGCCATCACCCCTAGACAATCAACCTCCTGGTGAACCTAGGCAGACCACCAGAGTAAACCTTATAGAGGCAGCACTTACGAACTAGTGCAGAATACATAACACCAATGCTCATGTAGAGTTGGACTGTCCTCAATTCAAGATTGCTGCTAGCATATTCCAAGCTGAAGTGGCCAGTACCTCAGGTAACCCACCTTATACAGAGGGAAATGAAATTGTCCCTTGTGAGTATGATTCTGCCCTAGTACTAGAAAGCTTCATGCATTGTCCTTATCAGCAGACAATATCATCACATTAGGATTACACTTTAACATGTGAGGAATCAGCCATGGCTTTTAAGTCTAACTATGTTTTCCCTTTTGAGGATGAGAATGAGCCATCAATTGAGCATGAGGAAGTCAATGCTTATCAACAGCAACCTTAGGGTAGGCATAACTACAACTTAAGGAATTACTCAAATAGATCTGTTGATCCTTTGACTACCTCATTGCCTCCAAACAATTTCAATACTCCACCTGATCCCAAGGCAAGTAATAACCCTGGACTCCCCAAGGTCAATGCTCAATATCTGATACTGCATAACACAGCATCAAAAGCCACAAATCCACTTCCTGAATCTGACAAATTGGTTACATATCTGGCAAATGAAATGAAAAAAGTAAAGATCAGTCTGCCAATGTCAGAGTTGCTTAAAACCCCTGCTATCAAGAATACTTTTATGAAATCACTGGATGGTTCTGCTCAAAAGGAAGATAGCCATACCCCAAGCCAATTTAGAAATAAAGATCATGCTACCAAGGACGTTAACGTCAAACCCAAAACCTCAGCTACTGTTCAAGGTGCAGATACCTCCCACATGACCCTATACAAAGACAAGAGTGAGTCACCTCCCTTCCTCCTTACCACAAGGATGTTTGGTAAAAATTTGCACAACTGCTTAGTAGACTCAGGAGCATCTACCAATGTAATGCCCCTATCCATATGCAATGCTTTAGGGTTACATCTTACTAAATCATTGAAGAAGGTAACACAATTGGACAAAATAGAAGTAAGTGTGGTAGGAGAATTGACCCACATTCACATGCAACTAGCATCAGATCCTAGAATCCAGTACTATATTGATATTCAGGTAGTAGATATACCTGATACATATGGAATGTTACTTAGCAGAGACTGGTCAAAAACCCTCAACAGATACATGTCAACTGATTTCAGCCATATGTGGCTACCTTGGAAGGGTATACCAAATTAGATAAAGATCGAAGCTGAACCTCGCATGAGACACATGATCATCGAATATAACATAACCAATGAAATCATGTATGTGGATGTGGAACCTGGAGTTTACTCCATCAGACCTCAAACCACCAGCATAGAAGAAATCCTGATGCTTGACATAAATGATCATAATGGTGACCTTTGGAGTGATGAAATAAATTTAGAGCCTGATTGTAATCTTGGAAATAAAATAGAACTGGATCATTTCAAGAAATGTGAGATGCATTTGTTTAGACAGGTGAAATGATGTCAATTATTAAGTGTGCCTGTTCATGATATTCTGATTGATGGATGGTGCAGGTTGCATGATGAGGCTCATTCTGAAAAAACTTATGATGCCTGTTTCGACATGTTGGAGTTGGAACAAGCATATGGCGAAGCATCTTGACCCGCGGTGAGTTCCACAGATAACGATAGTGATACTGATTTATGTTTGTCTCCTGTAGGAATAGGAGGATGCACACAGAAGGATGAAGGTTCTGTCCAGATGACATAAGAGATACTGGTATGCAACGGAGGTAATGATAAGAACAAGAAGAAAATCACCCCTGGGAGTGATTGTTTAGTGGAGTCAAATTATGAGTTATCTAATGAGGATAGTGGCAGCAATCTGTCCAAGTTCAAGGAGTTTCTGTCAAAAGAAATCCAAAAGATGACGCAGTAGCATAGGCCTCCCCAGGATGCCTTGATTGAGAAGTGGTGCAAGTTGCATGAGGCACCTCACTCGGAGACATCTTGCTCGTTGTGCCTACATATCTTGAGAAGGTATACGCTGCCTGGTCTAGAGAATGTTCCTCTTGGTGATAAGAGAAAAGAAGAAGTATCATCTCCCCATAAAGCCGATGAGGTGGTGTCTGAGAAAGCTGGGACACTAAAGCTAAAATGGATATCCAGTGGTGCGGCTGCCAGAGCCAAAAGAAAGAAGGAAGCACCAGACAAGCTTTTAGCTGAGGATGAGCCATGGATCTGCAAATTTGATAGATCCAAGTCAAAACAAGGAGTTGGAGTAGGAATAGACCTCATTGACCCATCTGGAAAATCCTATTTGGAAGCATACAGATTGCAGTTCCCATGTACAAATAATGTGACAGAACATGAAGCTCTAATTCATGGGATATTGTTCACTCTTAGGAAGAAGGTGAAAATTCTGCATGTCTATGGGGACTCAGAATTAGTTGTCAGATAGGTAAGAGGTATATACTCTTACAATTACAGGAGGCTGTCCAATTACAGGCACAAGGTGTGGGACTTAATAGAAGAGTTTGATGCATTCAATATCACCCATGTACCCAGAGACTGAAACCATAGAGTAGATGCTTTGGCCCAGGCTGCCAGTACTCTAGACCCACTGTCCATATCAGGTTTAAAAAGATTCTCAGTTGAATTAGTATCAATGCCTTCAGTACCTGATAATGTAACTAATCTCCAAGTATTTGAAGATGATTAGCATATATTGGATTTTATTTCCAATAGAGATGTTTTTGAAGCATAGATCATGGATGAAAAGAATCTAGAAGATCATGTTTGGAAGGAAGAAGAAATCCTGGAGCTGCCAAGTAACAAAATCCCTAGGGGAATGATAGAGTTGGAGAGAGCATTTGATTTAGATAGCATGCTGAAACAAAGGGATCTTCAAAAGGCTGATGAGGGATAGTACTCGCAGGTCAACCTTGGGCAAGGTGATAGAAGAAGAAATGTTCTAATTGGGAAGGTCTATACAGAAGAAGAGTTGAAAGGGATAACTCAGGCCCTTAGAGATTACATCCATGTCATTTCCTGGACCTATGATGAATTGAAAACTTTTGATACATCAGTCATCACTCATACGATACCTGTGAAGTCAGACGCCAAGCCTTTTTGGCAAAAGCAAAGACCCGTCAACGCTTTACTGGAGCCAATCATTTTCAAAGAAGTTAAAAGACTGCTCGATGCCAGGATCATATTTCCTATGAGACACTCCATGTGGGTGGCAAACCTAGTCCCAGTGAGAAAGAATGGTGACATCAGACTGTGCGTGGACTTCAGGAACTTGAATCAAGATTCTGAAAAGGAGAATTATCCTTTGCCTTCTCTAAATGAAGTCTTGCAGATTGTGAATGGCACCAAGATGATGTCCTTCTTGGATGGTTTCTCTAGATACAACTAGGTGATGGTGGATAGAATTGATAGATTGAAAACCACATTTACCATGAAATGGGGATCTTCGCCTATAGGCGCATGCCGTTTGGATTGATAAACGCTAGAGCCACATTTCAGTGAGAAATGGACATAGCCTTCAGAGGCTTGATTGGTAAGTCCATAGTAATATACATGGATGACTTAACGGTGTTCTCCAAAGATAGAGCAGACCATGTAAAGGACCTGAGAAAGGTGTTGAAGAAGTGCGAGCAGTACGGGATATCCTTGAATCCCAAGAAGTGCATATTTGGGATGACCACGGGGAAATTGCTAGGCCACTTGATAACTGAAGATGGGATCATCATTGATCTTGACAGAATAAAATCCATCATGAAGATACAACTGCCTGGAAGCAAGACGGAGCTCAAATATTACTTTGGTAAGATTAATTTCGTTAGGAAATTTATCACTGGCTTTGCAGAGATAGTCAGGCCCTTGAACACCATGCTCAAGAAGGACGCTAAAATTGAATGGACCCCGCAAGCTAGAGCAGCTTTTGAAGACATTAAAAAGGCCATATCAAATGCTCCAGTCTTGATCAGTCCAGATTACACCAAGGACTTCTACATCTACTCATTTGCTTCAGAACATACCTCTGCAACAGTACTGACACAGAAAAATGAAGAAAAGGAAGAAAAGCCTATAGCCTTCATGAGCTGCCCTTTAAGAGACGCAGAGCTCAGGTATATGGACATTGAAAGACAAGCACTTGCTTTGGTCTAAGCAGTCAAGAAGTTCAGGCACTACATCCTGAGAAGTAAGGTGATTGTTGTACCCGATGCAACAGTGAAAATGTTGCTAATGCAAAGTGAACCAGGTGAGAAAAGGGCTAAATGGATCACTATCCTCCAGGAGTACGATATGGACATTACTGCTATGAAGCTGGTAAGAGGGCAGGCATTAAGCCAGATGATATCAAAGGTTGATCCCAATATCCTAAGCTAGCAGTATGTCGTAAATGTAAAAGATGACGGAGAATTGTACTCAGAAACTAGGCACATCCTGATCACTGGGAGATGTCCCTCAAGACTGCAGGCATCACAGAGGAGAGCCCTGAAGATAAGGTCGCTGAAATTTATGTTAAAAGGAGTCCTTTTCAAGAAAAACTATGAGGGGATATACCTAAGATGCTTAGAAAGATCAGAAGCAGATAAGGTGCTAACAGAATTACATGATAAATTTGGGACTGCACATGGGTCGTCCTTAGCCACCACTCATGCTATCCTCAGGGCAGGGTATTATTGGCCCACAATTTTCAAAGAGATAGTTGGACACATCAAATGTTGTCATATGTGTCAGGATGTTGCCAATAGAGAGAAATATGCTGCTCAACCTTGGCAGCCAGTGATGGAGATGTGCCCCTTTGCTCAATGGGGAATGGACTTCATAGGACCCATCAGTCCTCCCTCATCCTTAGGCCACATGTATGTTTTAACTATTACTGATTACTGTACCAAGTGGACTGAGGCTGTCAGCAGTAAGACATGCAATGCTGAGGATGTTATTAGGTTTTTGGAAACCAATATATTGACCAGGTATGGAGTTCCATATGCTTTAGTATGTGATAATGGGCCTGCTTTTGATTCAATTAAATTGTCAAGTTGGGCTTTCGATCATGGGGTCATTTTAAAATTCTCCTCAAATTACTACCCCCAAGGGAATGGATTAGTAGAATCCACAAACAAGAACCTATTGAACATCATAAAAAAGCTGATAGATAAGAACCCAAGAGAATGGAACACTCTATTGAAATATGCCTTGTGGGTAGATAGAACCAGGAATAAAGCTGCATTAGGAAATTCACCTTTTCACTTAGTATATGGGGTGGATCCCATCCTCCCTGTCAACTTAAAGACTCCTACGTTGTAGTTTGCACAAGAGTACCTAGGCATAGATAATAAATAGGAAGTTGGATTGCTACAACTAATGTACCTAGAGGAAAAAAGAAGTGTAGAAATTAACCAATTTGCTAAACATCAGGCTGTTGTCAAGCGCTGGTTTGACAAAAAGGCCAGAATCAAGGCTTTTAGGATCTCAGATATGGTCCTGATGTGGGACAAAGCACATGAAAGGAAGGGTGATCATGATAAATTTGACAAACTCTGGATAGGCCCCTTTCAAATTTCTGAAATTCTAGGAGACAGCACCTACAGGCTCAAGTCCTTAACAAGTGAGGATGTTCCATTACTAGTTAATGGACAGTTCCTCAAACACTATTTTTAGGCCTGAGGATTGCATCATGACAGTCATGTGTCTCATAGTGTACTTTCTTTGTATAGTTGTTTGTACAGTGGCTTTGTTTTGCTTGTTTTGTTTTGGTTGCTTTGTTTCCTCAGCAGGGATCTTTCTTTTGATTTAGAGTATAAAGGGGCAGATTAACAACCACTGAAAACAATGGAAAATTGAAATCATTAAGGTTAATTATTTTAAATCTATGCATAACTTGTTGTGACTCTCATGAATGTAAAAAGTTGTTTAACTTGTGAAATTTTGTATTCAATAAGAATGGGTTGAGTATTCAAGGAATGTTTCTCACAATGACACACCTAAAATCCTTGGGTTTGTTGAACTTACTAGTGTAGATATTAGGTGAAAAATCAGAGGTCACCCTTGCTACCATTACAATTCTCATCTTAATTTCAGTAAGTGACTGCTCCTTGCATCATGAAGTTACAAATGCAATACCTTATGAAATCTCTATGAAATACAAAAATAAATAAAATAAATAAATAAAAAGGATTATACTGAAAATGTAGATTAAGCCATCTAAGTAACTCTACCGGGGCTATAGACGCTCACTGGCAGTGGGGCTCTACTTAGGAGAATTGTAACGATAACCTTGCCGGAGCTATGGATGCTCGCTGGTAGTAAGGCTCTATCTAGTTGGCTATGAGGGAATGTCCTCACCTACATAGTCTAATATCAGTCACTGGTTTGTTCAACTGATCTTCAAGATGAGGCTTATTAACCACATGCACCCACTTAAACTGAAATGAAAATTCATGCACCTTATTGAATATTTTGAGTCTCAAGTTGGATAATAATTTGCAGAAAAGATAGTTGGAAGTTATGAATTTATTTCATTCAATTTTCTTTAATGGGTTGAATTTGATTGTTTTGTTTGGTTGCTAGTTGTTGTGATGTTCACAACATGTTCCATTTTACTCCTTAGCAAAATGAGGACTCCTGCTGTGGCTTTTTGCTTTTGGCTTGTGTGTGTCATTTTGCTTGGTGGTAAAGGGAAAAAGGAGTTAAAATTGCAAACCTTGTTAAAATGGAGAAGAAATGTATTTCAGTATCAGTGCATAGTATGGTTGGATTCCTTGTCAAAAATGAGCCAGGGTTGCTTTTTGAACCATGTTAAAATTCGCCATATTTTGCAAGTTATGAGCATTTTGGTAAAATGTACAAGGGAAGGGTTTGTTGTTTGCACATACAAGTCTCTATGTATATCGAGTTGCATATACAAGGCCCTTTGTATGCGAGTTCACTTGTATACAAAGACCTTTGTATATCACTTTCCGTATACAAAATTGTTTGTATATGCAAAGGTCATTTTATACTTGGTCGCATGAGTAGTCGGGTTCATATACAAAATCATTTGTATGTCTTTTTTGCCTTGTATACATTTGGTAGAGTTTATGCATACATACAAGACAGACCTGAGGTGGTTTTAGGTTAAAATGAAATGTATGTTTTAAATCCGCTTTGTATCTCACGTTTGTATGTTTGGCAGGTAAAATATACAAGGTACTTCATACATGGCGGACCCGAAGTGATTGTTAAATAATGTTAAATCGTTGTATAGTTCCGGCTTGTATATTTCAACATACAAAGACGATATGCAATAGTTTATACAAGTCGGAATCCAAAGGAAAATCAAACCCAATTTAATGCTTGTATCGGACCCGAAGTGTATGTCTAAAAGATACAATGCAAATGTACATCGCGCGGACATGAAAAGAAAGTTAAGGCAAGTTAAGTCGTTGTACATTCGGCACTTGTATGTTTCGATATACAAAGCCCAATGTACAAAGCCCAATATACAACGTGGACCTAAAAATTTTATTAAATGGACTTAAATCATTGTATGTTTCGGAATATACAAAAGCAAGACATACAACATATACATACAAACGAAATATACAAGGGGCGGATTTGAAATGAATATGAAATAACGAAAAGCCCTTGTATATTTCGCGTCTTGTATATTGATAGATTGCAAGGAGTATACAAGGCGGATCTCAGCGCAGGATTAAATTTGATTAAGTGCTTGTATCACGTCTGAAATGTATATCAAGGGATACAAGCACAATGTACATCGGAATATACACTGGGTGGATTCGAAAAGTTATGCAATTGAATTAAATGCTTGTTTATTTTCGCATTTGTATGTTACGATATACAAACCGATATGCATCGAAATATACAAGTGGCAGAATTGAAATAGCTATGGAATAACGTTAAATCCATGTATATTTGGGGTTTGTATGATCAATGACTGTAGGATATACAAAGACATCATACAAGCCACGGAACTGAAAGGGATTGGAATTCGATTGATTCGTTGTATTACATCCGACTTGTATATCGAGAATATACATTCCGATTGGCATGCATTCGCCATATACAAAGGTTTAAATAGGAAAAGGGTAGGAAGGCAGAAGCGATAGCAATTTGAAGCATTTTTCAGCCCGATTGCATGTTTTTTATCAACGATGGTTGACCCGACTGGTTTTAACACTGTATACGCATTTTTGATGTGCAATTTTCATAATTTCAAGGCCCGATGGCTATGTTTGTGCATTTGGAACTTGTTTTAATGTAGATGTTCATTTTTCCTGCTGATTTATTAAACGATGGTGCTAATTCCTGCTTGTTTATTGCAGATTGTTGGAGTAGCTAGGAAGAAGTAGAGTTACCGACACAGTAACGGCGTGTAGGTGAACACAAAGGCAGGGTTTTAAATGACGATGACGTCCCAGGCGGCGGGCTAGATCCCGAGAAGCCAAACACACCAGAAGGAGACAAAGCTTTCAATGCGAAGGAGTTTGCAGGTGGAAACATTATTGAAGGAGCGGCGCCCTGTCTGAGTATGCTGCTTGAATTCTTGGCGGGATTCATTTCTCACCGTTGGATGCTACATTTCAAGATGTTGATCGTTGATCTCCTAGGGTTTTTGGGCGCCAGGTTGGGGAAAAACCAGAGATATATATATTGAGCCCCTGTACTGTACAAGGAGGAAGAAGAGGAGGTCAATCATATAAAAAAATTAGACCTGTAATAGTTTTAGGAAGAGATTAGATTACTGAGACTAGTGAGGATTGGATTGTTGAAATAATCAATGTCCCTTCCTCAGATCATTGTAAATGTACTTATTTTATGAACATACTATATCGAGATGAAGCTTCAGACTATACCCTGATTGTAAACCTTAAGTAGTCTTCAAGTTGATTTCTAGATATGTACTAGTGAATGTTGTGTTCTATAGAAGCGCTTTCATTTCATTGCATGTTGTTGTCAACTTTTCCCTTGAAGATTTGCACTGAATCATGCGGATTTGTGGACTGTCTTGGTGAAGTATGATTTTAGTTTTCTTCTCTCCATTGCTGTATGGGAACATGTATGTGGATCAATGATCTCAGTCAAGTAATTTTAGGAATCTCACTCTCTAACCCTTTTTCTCATTTTAATTTCATTGAAATCACTTTCATAACTGCACATCATGATAAATCAGAAGCAGAATAGAGAAATATGCTGACATCTCGTAGATAACTAAATATCATTAGCATATTTTAAGCTAGATGCATGCATTGTTGAAAATACCATGCAGAGAATCACAAATAAGGGTAGAGCTCATGCAAATATTAACTTAGACACATCATTTGGAGATATATGCTATGTAGAGTAACCTCCCTGTATAGCATTGTTGCAGAAACAGAATCTACTAATCTACGTAAGGCCCCAAAATGGAAAACAACAATACACATCAACCACAGAGTAACATCAGCAGATTATGAACTAATCGACGGGGACTTGGGACCATGAATTCTTGGAATTCATCGTATCTTTCAAGATAAACAAGGGTTGTGTGACTTTTGTTTTGTGTGCTTGGCTATGACTGACATCACAAACCAATCAATAGTTAGGTAGATGGCCTTCAAAGGCCAAGTGACAGACCAAAGGTTGAAAAGAGTCTTTCTGCAGGAGCGATGGCCTCACCTTGGCAGCAGTCAAAATCATTTTGGGCAAAGGTTTTTTGGAGGATTTAGAGCCCTACAGGGTGGATACAAGCATAGCCTCATGCTTTCTTGCATCGGTGCTCAATACTGGTCTACCAAAGGTGGAAGTAGAGACTTTGGTTTCCAAGCTTTTCAAGGCAGAGCTATTAGGTAGCCTCGGGACTACTATCAATATAGTTTTCTCTGGTGTAGGAGTGCCACATCCCAAAGATATCTCTCTGCTTCAAGACTTGAATGAAGTGGTTAAAATCTATCCCTTTCTTCTTGACATGAAAGGACTAGTATTGCTAGATCATAGAGAGAAGACAATAAAGGGCATTTCGTTTCTCAAGAAAATGCTTTAGGTGGAGGCAGTTGGTGATCAGTTCAAATGGGTCTCTGATTTTGAGGTCTTTGCTCATGACCTAGATGTGATTTAATGGCTCTCTCTGTCTGTTGTTTTGTTTTCTGTCTAAATGTATATGTCAGTCAAGGTTAGTAGTCTATATAGTTTTTGTATCGACTCTTTGAGAGGCTTGGTTAGCCAATTTTGGTGTTCTTGGATAGAGCCTTGCATGGCCTTTTGTTCTCTTGCCTTGGACCCTACGTAGTCCCTTTCGGGGGCAAAGATTTGGGGTTAGAAAGGTCTACATCCAGTTGGGCCATGGAAGCCATAGGTTGTAAATTTTAATCTTCATATATATATAAAATTATCATTACGAAGCCAAAAAAAACATAAACAAAAGATTAATATATACTAATTATTCTAATTTTTATGTTTATAATAGTTTCAACTTACCATATATTTGAAATTATTTACATAGAAAATTAAAGATATAAAATTATTCAAAAAATATCCAATCTAATCTATGATATTAAATTTCTTCTATAATTTAAATTTAGAAATATTTTGTAAACAATAACTTATTTTAAAAATATATAGTGCAACAACATTTATGACCATCATTATCTTCACCGTGTTCACAACAATGATACATTCAACTAAAAAGTCAAACATAATGTTATTTAAGAACCAATCAAACATAAACTCATTTATTAATAAGTGTTAAACATTCAACAATTTATTTTAATGTGGAAAAGATTATACCTCACACTTTTCTTCTTTGTTTTGGGTCCATTTCGATAGGATTATCCTAAGTGTAACGATTAGTGTATATTAGTGGAATTTTCTAATATATAAGTTGACATATAACTCAAACCTTACCTGATTCGATTTGCACACATGTCCCAAATGACCAACCTTAATCTTTAGTTCATATGTTCTTTTACCTAATTCAAATCTATGGGCACAAAGATAATCCTAGCACTTTCCAATTCAAATGCCCAAACCCTCTAAATAGTTGTTATAATTTGAATTAAGTGAAAATTACTCACTTGTGTGATAGAGTGTTATATTTAAGGACAACTCCTAATTCCTTTTAAATTATCAAAGATCTATCAAAGAGACATCTTAGAATAATGGAGGATCATAACATCATTATAGAGCATGAATATTGCATCACTAACTTAAATCAACATCTTATGCTTCATCACAAGAGAATTACTGATGCAGAGGCATCCGCACTAAAACCTTGACATACAGCATGTATGTCTACAACCCATCATCATCATCATATTTTCTCTTAACATAGTCAGCATCATCATATTTTCTCTTGCTGACTGATATCCTCCTGCAGACAAACCTTCGCCCTTTCGCCTGTCAGCAGCATCATCATATTCGGCTATCAGCAGCATCATCATATTCGGCAAGCGCAAACATCCTCCTGATGTTCACTGTTCATCTTACCGCCAAATGCTATTTGCAGCATCATGATGTTCAACATCATGTTCATCAGCAGGATATAAAATATCCTGTTCCTCCCATATATCATGATGACGACACTCTCATGCACCTTTCCTTCGATGCTTACGTCACCCCGATATCCTGATGACGATTATCCTGATGACGATGATGTCACATGCAGCTCCTTCAATATCCTGCTGTCAGCCAAACTTAACATTATCGGCCCGCGATGGTTTTATCAACCCGATCTTCTACCTTATGTCGATACACTCCTCCTCGGCAACACCTGATGATGATCACCCCAATGCACATTCACTTTATGCAATCGACTGCATCATGCTCATCTCCATCTACTCGGATGACACCCAAAGTAACTGCAGGATATACACAGAAATATCCTGATGATGCCGTTGCAATGGATTTTCCAACCTTAGCGAATTTTCAATCCACCGAACCTCCTGAGGTGACCCGATCTACTTTCAGGGCGATCTTCCAGACTCGAACTATCAGCACGACCTAGCACATGCCCATGCTAGGGTTCTCAACACCTCTTGATTGCGATCCTACAAACATACATGCGAACAAATAGAAAATGCAAACTAAATCCTAAACTACTGTACATAGCCATTCCACCGATTCGACGAATCAACCGGTGGAATGGATCAGCGAATCCATGAAACCACCAGAACAGCAACTCGATTACACAATGGAATTCAAAACAGAGAATGGATACAAACAGGATCTCTTTATTGATTTCAAAAGATGCAAATACAATACTCAGTCTCTCTCTCTGTCTCACTCTCTGCAAAGTCTGATCGATGATATGCAATACTCCTCAATCTGTATCTATATCTCAAACCAACCGATCCTAATACATAAATAGGATCTGCTTGCGAGTACTACCACTCGATTCCCAGCGGCTGGGAGCTTCCAAGCGGCTGGGAGGATCCAACCGAACATACAGCATAACAGCTGTCCTAACAACCTAGCTAAAAATAGTAAAGTATGGTCAACATGACCTTATTACATGCATTGGTCTTATAAGACCTTCTTGGAAACATTAACAAGACTCAAAACAAACTAACTGCCTCATGGAGGCCAGCTGTCAGGTAGGTGCTCCTGCACCATACTCCCCAACAGAAAAGAACTCATGTCCCATGAGTTAGGTTGTGGAAGTCCTCCACCTTTACACTTTGCCTTTGCAGTGTCTTGACCTGTTCCAGCTTTGTCCTCTGCTGGCTCTCGGCCGCTCCAAGACTTCTGAACTGTAACTTGTTTTTTTGCAAGTAAATCCTCATGCCTGTCAATGTAGGCCCTTCTCTCACATACCTTGTGTTTGTCAGGTTGTCTGACCAGAACCTCTGTCTGAACTGCCTCTTGAACTTCTGTAATGTTCAACTCTGTCTTTCTTTCAACCTTTATAGGACAAACAATAGTCCCAACTATGACAACATCCTTGTCATTCCTCTCAACTAGTTGCTGTTTGCAAACCTGTTGCTGAACCTGTTGCTGACCTCTGTCAGTCAAAACTGAAACTGTCTTCAAACCGTTGTCCTTAACAACTTCTTTCCCTGCAATGTCCTCAACTGCCTTCATGCCTGCTCCTATAGGCTTCTGCACAAATTCCTTCTTTCCCACTAAAATGAGTTTTGCTGCCTTCTGTACTACAGCTGCTTCCTGTAATGGCATCAACATAATAGTTTTCCCATCTTTTTTGATGGTGTAGGTATTAGCATACCCATCATACAGTACCCTCCTATCAAATTGCCATGGTCTACCCAACAGTAGGTGACAACATTCCATGGGCAAAATGTCACACAAAACTCTATCCTGATATGCTCCAATCTGAAAATCAACATATGCCTGTTCATAGACAAAAAGTGATTGACTATCACTCACCCAAGATGCCTTGTAAGGGTGTTGGTGTGGAATCCTTTCCAAATTTAGTTTATCCACCATTTCCTGAGATACCATGTTATCTGTTGAACCAGTATCAATGACAACCTTACATACTTTACCTTTGCTCTTGCATGTGGTCTTGAAAAGAGCTCTTCTTTGCATCATATCCTTTGATGTCTGCAAACTAGTTCTCCTTAGCATCAATGCTTCTCCCTCCTCAGGATACCCATAACCGTTAGGAACTCTATCTTGTTGATAAGTGTTTGAACTTTGCACACTTTGCTCTACTTTCTCTTCTTGCACAAGTTGTACTTTCTTGTCATTCGTTCTATCATTTCTGGATGATGAACCTTTGCTTTCTGGACATTTGAAAAATGGATGACCAAACTCACCATAGGTGTAACACTTTCCTGAAAATGTAGTAGAACCTCTACCACTTCCAAATCTGCCTCTATTACCTTTCCATCCACCTCTGAAATCAGACTGTCCCTATCCTTTACTAGTGTCTTCTTGACCCTCATTGGTTTGCCTTGTTGTAGGGGCTAATCCTCTTCCCCTCATATTGCTGCCTCCTCCTCTCATGGACTTATCTTGTCTCCTATTCATCTTTTCTTCAATCCTGATTGCCATTTGGTAACAATCCTCCACACTCTTAGGGTTAGCTAAAACTAACTCATCCTGTATGTTCAATCTCAAACCAGCCAAGTACCTAGCCACCTTTTCTACCTCATTCTCATGATGACCAGATCTCATACTCAACTTATAAAACTCCTCAGTATATGCCTTCACATCCATTTCCTTCTGCCTTAAAAATTGCAGCTTCTTAAACATCTGAATTTCATAATCCTTGGGCAAGAATTTACCTTTGATCCTTGCTACCATTTTATCCCATGAAGTGATCTTTGACCTTCCTTGTTTCCTTCTCTCGGATTGTACATAATCCCACCATACCAAAGCATGACCTCCTAACTTGGTCTTTGCAATCTTTACCTTCTGATCCTCAGCAACATCTTCACATTCAAAGTGATTATCAAGTGCAGCAATCCAATCCAGTAACTCATCTTCATTCAAACTTCCATTATACTTGGAAACATCAACCTTTACCTTAGGTTTATCACTCTGCACTGCCTTTAACAGTTTTGCAAATCTCTGGTCTTCAACATCCAGATCTTCAGCTACCTCTTCATACTCTTCAACAGCATCTTCATCTTCTTCTGATTCACTGTCGTCCACATCCCTCTTTTTGTTCTTCTCCAAGGCTACAAGCCTGGCTTAAAGTGCTTCAGCAAGCTCCTTCATCTTCCTCATCTCTCTGGCATGTTTTTCCTTCATCTCCTGCAATTCCCTTGCAGTACCATTACCTTTCGGAGGCATTTTGTCAACCTCTCACTTCTCTACCTCTGTCCTTTCCAGTGACAGAATCAACTCTACCTCTGCCCTTTCGGTGACAGAATCAACACACAACAGCCCAGACCTTTTGCTGAGCTCTGATACCACTATGATGCAGAGGCATCCGTACTAAAACCTTGACATACAGCATGTATGTCTACAACCCATCATCATCATCATATTTTCTCTTGCCGACCGATATCCTCCTGCAGACAAACCTTCGCCCTTTCGCATGTCAGCAGCATCATCATATTCGGCTATCGGTAGCATCATCATATTCGGCAAGCGCAAACATCCTCCTAATGTTCACTGTTCATCTTACCGCCAAACGCTATTTGCAGCATCATGATGTTCAACATCATGTTCATCAACAGGATATAAAATATCCTGTTCCTCCCATATATCCTGATGACGACACTCTCATGCACCTTTCCTTCGATGCTTACGTCACCCCGATATCCTGATGACGATTATCCTGATGACGATGATGTCACATGCAGCTCCTTCAATATCCTGCTGTTGGCCAAACTTAACATTATCGGCCCGCGATGGTTTTATCAACCCGATCTTCTACCTTATGCCGATACGCTCCTCCTCGGCAACACCTGATGATGATCACCCCAATGCACATTCACTTTATGCAATCGACTGCATCATGCTCATCTCCATCTACTTGGATGACGCCCGAAGTAACTGCAGGATATACACAGAAATATCCTGATGATGCCGTTGCGATGGATTTTCCAACCTTAGTGAATTTTCAATCCGCCGAACCTCCTGAGGTGACCCGATCTACTTTCAGGGCGATCTTCTAGACTCGAACTATCAGCATGACCTAGCACATGCCCATGCTAGGGTTCTCAACACCTCTTGATTGTGATCCTGCAAACATACATGCAAACAAACAGAAAATGCAAACTAAATCCTAAACTACTGTACATAGCCATTCCACCGATTCGACGAATCAACCGGTGGAATGGATCAGCGAATCCATGAAACCACCAGAACAGCAACTCGATTACACAATGGAATTCAAAACAGAGAATGGATACAAACAGGATCTCTTTATTGATTTCAAAAGATGCAAATACAATACTCAGTCTCTCTCTCTGTCTCACTCTCTGCAAAGTCTGATCGATGATATGCAATACTCCTCAATCTATATCTATATCTCAAACCAACCGATCCTAATACATAAATAGGATCTGCTTGCGAGTACTACCACTCGATTCCCAACGGCTGGGAGCTTCCAAGCGGCTGGGAGGATCCAACCGAACATACAGCATAACAGCTGTCCTAACAACCTAGCTAAAAATAGTAAAGTATGGTCAACATGACCTTATTACATGCATTGGTCTTATAAGACCTTCTTGGAAACATTAACAAGACTCAAAACAAACTAACTGCCTCATGGAGGCCAGCTGTCAGGTAGGTGCTCCTGCACCAATTACTTTCCTAACAAAATCTTAAAATAGTGTTTATTGACTATTGGGACCTAAAATTTCATACCAATTTTTGCAAGATTTTAGGTTCCCATATGAAAAATTCAATTTCAACACTCATAGATACACCTGCACAATATGCTCAAATGGCCTACTTTAAAGCATTATAATTTAGAGCCAGTTCGTCTTCATGCAAAATTATTTCACAAACATGTTTGTTTGCCATATGTAAGTGAGCACACCTGATTTCAGCTTCCTACGATCAATTTTGACTAGGTTTTGAAGAACCAAGTTGGAGGGTTCTGGTAAGGTTTGTTACTTGCACAATGTGAAATCAGCCCGAGAGTCCAACTTTGGAGGTTGATATCTAGCAGCTAAATGATGATTCTGACAAACTAATCAGTGTTTCGTATTCCCCTCATAATAATGTACCTTCATGCCAGTTTTTGGGACCCCAACATCTCGTTTGCTATTTTTTCAAAATCAAAAGCAAATGTAAAAAGTTCAGTTGCCATATGCATTTCCAGAAAGTTGTGGAGAGCTCAACTTTGGCCCTTACCATTTCATAACAGAAGATGGATGGTGACGAATCCTCTTACACATGCACTCATCAAGCCTAAATGAACTCAACTTTCCAGTTACAACTTCCCAGGAAGAGATTTAATGGGTTTTTTAAATTGCAAGTTGGTGAGCTCAAATTAGGTTTTGACAGGGGCAGTTTTCAAGGAGGTTAATTTGGAAGGTAATATCTAGCAATCGGGTCATGTTCATAAAAAACCAATTGATGTCTCAAATTATTCCCATGTTAATGTGCCTACATGCCAATTCTTAAGGTCCCAGCACTTCGTTTGATATTTTTTAAAAATCAAATCCAAATGGATTTTACACAGTTCTGTGACTGCATTCCCAGGCAGCTTCAGAAAGGTCAACTTTGACACCTGATATCTTATGAAGGAAGAGGAATAATGAAAAATCCTTTTGCACACATGTTCACGTGGCCTAAATGAACTAATCCCCAGGACGGCAGCTTCTCATTATCAGATTTGACATTTTTCCAAAGAGGCAAAATAATAGGTTTCAGTTGAGTTTAAAATAGGGGCAAAACACGCTGAGTGAGCTACTTTGATTGCAAGCAGCTTTTAATCCCAATAACTTCATGCCAATCCGTCTGACGACCATACTCCCCTATCATAATTCAACATGTTGGTGCATTTTTGTGGCTCCAGGAGAAGTTTTGATTAGTTTTCCAAGGCAATTTTTGAAGCTACTTGACCAGTTTTATCACTGTTTAAATATGCCAAAAAGAGGATTTTGGTGACAACCCAGTCCATTTTTTGTCTTAGTAGCAATGTCAAGGCAATTCTGAAATAAGCATGAACCATGTAAAAGAGATACCTTTGATTAGTATTGTTGATGTTCTCTTTTTCGAAGAGGACATGAAGGCACTTCAAGGGCATAGTATATATAGAAACACTTGATAAATCTGCAGCTGTAAAAAAGCAAGTAGTATTTACACATTCTAAAGAGGACAGGAAGCTATTAATGAAGAGAGACACATGGCATTGGAGTCTGAAGTGGAACAAGCAATAGGTTTTCACCATGTAATTGATTTGATTGCTTCTGCAGGAAAGCTTATTGTAGGTCACAACTGCCTTTTAAATTTTGCTCATATCCATAGCAAGTTTATTGCTCCTCTGCCAGAGACAGTGGTTGAATTTGCAACAGCTCTTCGCAAGCATTTTCCATATATCATTAATACTAAGTACCTTCTCAAAACAGAACCAATGTTACAATATATGATGAGAAATAAGAGCACCAGTTTGTCCTTGGCGTTTACTCACTTGTGTGGACAGATTGCTTGTACTTCAGAAGCTTTCAATAAAATTATGAATTATACTATCAAAGTTGTGGTTCCAGCTGAACTACAGAGGTACACAGATGCTCATTTGGGTGCAAAGCATGAAGCAGGATATGACTCTTACATGACTGGATGCATATTTTCTCAGGCTTGTAAACACTTGGACATAGACTTCAACAACCTTCATCTTGGACCTGATTTTGCTTTGGTAGATAAAGTTCAAGGATATTTCAATCTACTTTATGTTGGCTGGATTAGGAGTTAGTGCTAGTTTAACAGCAAGTAAAAACTAGAACAAAACCCAAACGTAAACCCAAGGCAGACACATTATTTCACCATATGCAAAAAATGGATTTCCAACCCGGTCAGTTCATATTTGCCAACATCCTCCCCACCTGTACTAGAATGGGAGCCTTGAAACAGTGTATGGACATCCATCGAAGCGTAATGGAAGGGGGATTTTTTCTTCAGATATTGTAGTTGCGAATGCCTTGATAGGCATGTGTGCCAATGACTGATCATAAAAATAAAACACATGAGTTGTTTAATGGAATGATTCAGAGAGATATGATATCTCAGAATGCCAAAATTACAAGCATAAAACCAGGTTCCATGATGGTTGCCAGCATCCACGGTGCTTGAAGCAAGCAAATAGGGCAAGAAACCCTAAACTCACGTATCGGCGTGACATTTGAAGTCGGAGCAAATTTTTTAGATTACACCGATTTTATGCCTTTCACCGATGCATACTTTTCGGTGAGAAATATTTATACTCTCAGCAATCGGGCAAACATATATAATCGGGCTCAACTCCTTTTTTCTCTCCGATGAGGAGGAAAAAATGGGATTTAAAATGCAAGTTCCACTTATAAAAAATTAAATGATATGAGATTATAATGGAATGAAATCTAAATCCTATATTTTGTGGAAGGGGTATAAGGTGAAAATTTATTTGAAAATATTTTTTCCGAAAGAGAAATGCTTTCTGAAGAGTTAATCAAATAGGTAATTATTTTACCTAATAATATTTTTATGCGAGAATGCATAAGATGGCCAGTAAAACCAGAAGGGGTAATTATTTTCACACAAATGATTATTCTAGCCGGGTGAAGGTGAAAAAGCACACAAATAAATGCAAGCGTGAAGATTGCCAGCCAAAGATGGAAATAATTATTATTAAATTATCTTGCACGGGAATACAAAGCTTAGAAAGGTTGAAATTAATTTAATCAAACTAAAATAGTTCATTAAATAAAGGGATGCATCAGATGAAAATTGAAGGGTTATAACCCTAACATATGAATGTGTAAAATGCTAAATAAAAATCAAGGCATAAAAATACATCGATAGAAGAAAATGAATCAGAGTAAAAATTGTAAATCATACCGATTTGATGTGTCACACCGATGTTGTGGGCCCAAGTATTATATAAATAAAGTAATGAGGTAAAACAATGGAAAAGGGGATATGGAAGCAAGGAGAAATATGTAGAATATTTTTGAAATAAAGATGGGAAATATTTTCACAAACCCGTTAATTTAAGATTTTATGTAAATGTGTATAATGGCCCGTGAAAATATTTTCACTTAGAAAATGAGTTTATGCAAGACAATAAAAAAATATTATTAAAGTCACTGCACCATGAAAATCTCATCGGGGCAAGACCAAGCAAATCAGAGAGAAATTTTTAAAACACACCGAGTTTATGCCTCATACCGATGGATGCCTCTTTGGGGAGAAATGTCATTTAATTAAAAGTGGTAAATATTTTAAATGTGAGCTGCATGCCCAAGGTAAAATATTAAAATGCAATATGAAATATTTTACCAAAGGGGTTATAAGGATGAAAGAAAAATATTTTCCAACGAATTCACGAGATAGGTAATTACTTTACCTAAAAATATTTTGAGGAAGTATATGCAAAAGGTGAGAAAACATTTTCACCGAGCAATTCACAAGCGAAGTAATTATTTTACTGGAAGAATATTTTATGCAAAATATTTCACTGAGGAAGTTGTAGGAGATAAGATATTTTCACTATTGGATGTAAAATATTTTCACAAGGTTCTTAAAAACAAGATTTCATGAGCAGAAATTGTTTCTTACTCGAAGGGTAAAATATATTTTTCCAGTGGGAGAAAATATGAGCAAAGAATCAAGATACATGAAAGTAAACCCTAAAAAAGATGAAGAGAAATAATTGAATTTTAAAGGGCCGTAGGCTAATATTTTGCATTAATAAAAATTGTTGTCCTTCACGGAAATGAAGAGATGCACGGGACGGTAAGCGAAGGGTCACAACCCTAAAATACATAGTATGTATAAAGGTGAAATCAAAGGAGGACAGAGGAACATCATCAGTAGATTAGGATCAAGAGTAGATTAGGAAAAACATCAGTTGGATAACTGGATGGATTGACCAGTTGCCAAAATGAAATATTATGTTGTACATTGTAAAATCTTTCAAAATTGTATAGTGGAGAAAATGCACAAATTAATGATTTAATATTGGTGTCTATTGTTTGTTGAGCTGAGCAATTATTTGGTTGTCTCCATATTGTTATTTCTTTGTTATTTGAACCTGAGTTTCCAAGTTGATATTTCAGTTTCATCGAAACACACTTGTTGTTTTCGTGTAATCAAATTAATTGGTTTCCATTATAGATATAAAATCCTTTTGATTGATTACAGTAACCTGGAGGTAGCATTTGGATAGGTAAGAACAGCCTTATAATTGTCAAGATTGCCATACTGTCTCCAACTCGATATTGTCTTGTTATTCAAATTGAGCATCAACTCCATTTGTCAATACACATTTGCTGTCATTGTGTGATTCTTTTGATCGGTTCCTTCAAGCAAGGATTAAAAAATCCTTTCAATAAGTCACAGTAACCTGGTAAGATTCGAGTGGATCACTAAGTAGAGTCTGTCAATCACATTCTTGCACGTTTATACAAGCTATAAACAAAAACAAGTGCCAAACAATTAGGATTGTAACCAATAAGTAAATCATATATCACATACACCTTGACTCCATTAGCCCAACAGAAACAGGCACTGGTCATACCAACTCCATTTTAGGATTCCATAAAATCTCATTCAAACAATTACATCTCAGATCTTAGTATTAGGAGTAGGAGTAATTTAGAAGCTTGTATCTATTACATTTTATGCCATTGTGATAGATTTACTAATCCAATCAAGTCATATAGTGTTAAGTCTGCTTTAATTACAAAGGTACACCCACCTAGGTTTGTAGGACCTGAAGTGTAGGGAGCTAATAGCTCTGTCAATTGGTCCAAAAACGTTGCAAATCCAAACATAGAGTCTGGCATCCTCTTAGGGTTAGTAACTTGCATTTTTGGGAACCAACATTGACAATACACCTTTTTAGATAGATTCTAGACATCAAGACAAATAGATTATTGACACCCAGTTTAGCATAGTTCATTTCCACAAGTAACGTTTAGGTCCATGGGTGTGGAGATTGATTTTCTAGGTGTGAAAGTGTATAAAAAAATTAGACAAATTTTTTATTAATGCTAAAAGTTTGATCTATCATTTCTAAAACACTTTTAAATTCAATGAATTAATTAACATCTACCATAGAAAATTTTCATCAAATTTAAAACTATTATTCTATTTATTTAAATTTCATACATTTATTTCAATAAAATAAGCAATCTTTATGCCAAATACTTATATATGTGAGATTTATTTCACTACTAAAATATAGAATTATAAAACATGTAGAAATTATTTCAAACATAAAATTTATTTTTTTCTAAGTTCCCGTTAGTTTTGTAGGAAATTTGAACTTCTTATAAATAAATGCAAGATAAAATATTCAAACCCATAGAAGAAATGATGTCAAAAGCAATGGCTTGGATTTATCTATACATTCACCCACGGTCTGTGGTATGATTATATCTTCAAAATTATGACATTTTTTTAAAGATACAAAAGAGTGGTGATAAGATTTTAATAGAAATGAAGTGATTTTAGGAAGAAGGGGGTAAAAATGCAAGTGGAAGAGGAAGAATTCATCCCCCAACATTTTGCAGCATGAAACATGATGTCATGGATTCCTTTCTATCATTTTCCAACATGCAAAAAAATACTTCATCACAAACTCCTATATGTGAATCTCCCAATGAGATGATCCCTCAATTACTTGTACAAGCATTGCTACTGCTAACAAAAGTGGCCACCTCCATGCTGACACAGTGTGCAGTACAAACCCATCTTCTTTCTCCAGGGTTTTGTAGAGGATAGAAGAGCAAACTATAATTGCAGAAAAATAGAGCAATAAGCAGAGCACAGACAAATTAGAAAGCAAAAATTAAAAGAGACACTAGATTTATCGTGGTTCACCAAAACTGCCTACATCCACACTGAGAAGAGGAATTTATTATTGCTAAAAGAATGATTTTTACAATGAGATAACCAGCATATATAATGCTTCATTATACACCAAACAAGAATGTGAATAGTCAAGGAATTGGCGAGAAAATAATATGTCTATTTGACTTCATCTCCTAACAATCTCCCACTTGAAGGTCAACAGATGCTGCAACTCACCAATCATTCCCCTGCTCTAAAATTTTAGTCACTTCTTCTTAACTAGACCAAGAGAAGTCCTGGCAGATTTGAACTTCTCTTTGGGAACAACCTTGGTCAAAATATCTGTCGGATTGACCTTTGTGTCAATTTTTACAACTTGTAACTTGGTCTCTTCAACCACATGAAGAATGAAATGGGCATGTATGTCAATATGTTTAGAACGACGCTGAGATGAATGATTGTGAGCCATAAAAATGGTATTGTGACTATCACAAAACAAAACATAATCACTTTGTTGACATCTCAAATCACTATACAATCACTGTAACCAAAGCATCTCCCTAGCACCTTCGGAAAGAGCCATATACTTAGCTTTGGTAGAAGAAAGAGCAATGAAATGTTATATTCTCGAGACCCAACTAATGGCAGCTCCATCAAACATAAAAACATAGCTAGTAGTAGATCTCTGTTTATCTAAATCTCTAGCAAGATCAGAATCAGTGAAACCTTGCAGTTGTACCTTATTGCCACCAAAACATAAAGCATAATCAGAAGTACCTTTGAGATACCTTAATATCCATTTGATAGCTTCCCAATGAGGCTTACTGGGATTTCTCATGAACCTACTCACAACTCCCACTACATGAGCAATACCAGGATGAGTGGAGACCATAGCATACATAATGCTACCAACAACTGATGTATAAGGAATACCTTGCATAAACTCCTTATCCTCTTGTGTTTTTGGACACAAATCAGAAGATAAACGAAAATGGGCAGCAAGAGGAGTAGAAACAACCTTCGCATCAGCCATACCAAATCTGTCTACAACCTTGTCAATGTATGCCTTTTGTGACAACATGATCTCCTTCTTTTGTCTATCCCTAATGATGGTCATTCCAAGAATCTTCTTGGCTGAGCCTAAGTCTTTCATAGAAAATCTATTAGCTAATTGTGCCTTCAATTCAGAAGCAATCCTCATACTTGTACTGGCTACTAGCATGTCATCAACATAGAGCAAGAGAATGACAAACTCACCATTAGGAAGCTACTTATAATAGGCACAAGGATCTGATTCACATATTAAAAAGTTTTTCTCAGTCATAAAGCGATCAAACTTGAGATACCATTGTTGCAGGGCTTGCTTGAGCCCATACAAGCTGTGCTTCAACCTACAATAAAGATGTTGTAGTCCCTATTTTTTAAATCCTTTCGGCTACTCCATGTACAACTCTTCATCAACATCACCATGTAAAAAGGTTCTCTTGACATCCAACTGATCAAGTTCAAGATCCCAAACTGCAACCAATCCCAAAACTACTCAAATTGTGGTCATTCTTACAACTGGTGAGAAATCTCATTAAAATCTATACCTTTTTGTTGATCACACCCTTAGACAACCAGTCTAGCATGATAATGTTGTTTCCCTCATCTTCCTCTTTCAACTTGTATACCCAACGATTCTTCAAGGGTCTTCAATTAGGCGGAAGTGGCACTAAATCCCAAGTGTTATTAGCCTACAATGAACTCATTTCATCTTGCATCGCCTCTTGCCATTTCAAAGAGTCAACTACCTTGCAAGCCTATTTATAAGTAGCTGGTTTAGGTTGATCAGAAATCAATAGTTCAGGCTCTGCCTCCTTTGAATACAATAACTCATAATCAGAGAATTTGGAAGGACGTCTCCTCTCCTAGGTAGACCTCCTTAAGTGAGAACCCTCCTCTTGCAAATTTGAATCATCCAGATTCATTATATATAATTGATTTTGAATGTTTGCTATCTCATTTTGCAAATTACCCTTGTTCTAAACATGACTCTACCTCTGTATTTCTACAGTCCCCTATGCCTACACATTTCCTTGTGCATTTTCTCCAATATTCTACCCCAAAGGCAGCGGTTCAGTCCCAGAAGGCTGCATTGAATTTACTAGAGGCAGCGTATGAGTGTTGAGAGGCTATCAATGAGGTGGAGGCATCGAATTAAAATGCTGAGTATCATAAATACTCCCAACGTTACTAGCAGGTGATGCTGTTATTAATGGAATTGGCTATGTTTGAGTTAGAGGAGGTTGCGTAGGAGCTAGGGAAGTCAAATTACCTCCAATGTTAGGTACAAGTGTGCCTTCTGGCATTTGACAAGGTTGCATTGAATTTGAAAAGAGCTATGTTTGACTAGATAGCGAATGATGGTTAAGAGGCAGTAAATGTGTTCGAAGAGGCTGCATTGGTGTTAGAGGCAATGAACTTATATTTGGGGGTAGCATATGTGTTAAGGGAGCCAACATGTGATTTAGTGAGGGCATTGATCCACCATCTAGAGGTTGTGTGGGATGTGAAGGGAGCTGGGAGCTAATTAAAGGTTGTGTGAAAGGATGTGAGTGTGCCTATGAGCAAGTGGTAGGAGGCTGCATAGAAATAGAAGAAGGCTGGAAACTAACAAATGAAGTATTTCCTTATTTATGAACCATATCATTTCCATTATCAAACAAACCAACTGATATGTAATCTTTTGGAGATGTATTTTCTTTGTGCAAGCCTAGGAAAACTTTTTCGTTTAAGATGACATCCTGACTATGAGTGATCTTTTTGGTGATGGGATCCCATAGCCTGAATCCATACTCATCCTCGCCATACCCAACAAAAATACACTTCTACGATTTGGGATCCAATTTGGATCGTTTCTCCTGGGGAATAAGAGAAAATGCTTAACATCCAAACACCCATAGATGATTATAAGAAATACATTTGCCCAATGACCTTTCTTTGGGAATGTCAAGATTTAATCGAGATGAAGGAGCTCGATTAATGAGATAAATAGCTATGTTGCAAGCTTCTGCTTAGAATTCTTTTCCCAGTCTAGCATTGGAAAGCATACATTGTGCTTTTTCCAAAATCGTTCTATTTAACCTCTCCACAGCCCCATTTTCTTATAGTGTAAAGGGAACAATTTTGATTCTTTGAATACCATTTTCAGCATAAAAATTATCAAAATCTTGTGAACAAAATTCACCACCATTATCTGTTTACAAACACTTGATATTATGCCCACTCTGATTTTCAACTAGAGCTTTAAAAATTTTGAATTTACTAAACACTTTAGATTTTCTATTGAGCATAAAAATCCAAAATTTCCTAGTGTAGTCATCAAGGAAAGTCAAAAAATAATTAGAACCTCCAGGAGAAGTTACCTTGGTTGGCCCAAAAACATCTGTATAAAGTAGCTCCAAAGGTGAAGTGTTCTTCTCATGACCTGTCTTCATGAAGCTGATCTGCTTTTGCTTGCCGTAAAGACAATGTTGGCAAAAATCCAAATCCATGGATTTCAATCCTGGTAATTGTTCTCTTTTGATCATCACTTCAAGACTTTTCCTACTGATATGTCCAAGCCATTGGTGCCAAAGCTCAGTTTTGTTATCCATTACTGTCATAGCAGCTCCCACTTGAGAGTCATTTTCAAAAACATATAAACTACCCTCTTGGTTTCCTTTAACAATCTGCAGGACACCTTTAGTAACCTTCCATGAATCTAGATAGAAGGTAGTATTGCAGCCTTGTGAAAAAAGTTGGGTTATAGAAATCAAATTCTTTTTGAGTTTTGGGACATGTCTAACATCTTGCAAAATCCATTTGCTTCCATTCTTGGATAGTAGGAGAACATAACCTTTACCAATGATTTCCAATGAATTGTTATCCCCCAAGTAGACTTTCCCGAACTATCCTCCTTGATAATTTGAGAAGGCATTCGTATAAGAGGTGGCATGAAAATATGCACCCGAATTTAGAACCCACAAATCTGAAGTGGTTTCACTTATGGATAAAACCAAAACACTATCATCCTTGTCATAAACAACATTAACCTCACTATCTTTAACCTTCTCTTGTGCCTTCTTATAGGAATAACAATTTTTTTTGGTATGACTGAGCTTACCACAAAACCAACAGTCACCAACTCTACCTCTAGATTTTGACCTCTTCGCTGATTTTGATCTTCTTCTGTTATTGTCTTTGCCTCTATTCTGAGGCCTTCCTCTACTGACAGTAGTTAAGGCTTTGCCGAAAGATGTTTCTTGGTTCTTTCTATGCATATCTTCACTGAGGAGTGTAGTTGCTACATCATCAAAAACTAATTTAGTTTTGGCTACAACTGAAGTGCTCACAGCCATCATGACACCTTCCTAGCTATTGGGTAAATAACATAGCAGCAAGATTGCTTTAATTTCATCATCTAATTTTATACCCACTAAAGTCAATTGGGTAACTAAGGTATTAAACTCATTCAGATGGTTTGACATAATTCTGCCTTCTTTCATTTTTAGGTTATAAAGCTTTTTCATAATGAATACCTTATTAGATGTTGAAGCCATCTCATACATTGTAGAAAGTTTATCCCACAACTCCTTCAAAGTCTTCTCCGTTGAAACATTAAACAATACATTGCTGGATAGTGAGAGGAAGATCTTAGCTCTTGCCTTCTTATCCATCTTGTCCCACTCTTCATCCATCATTGAACTTGGCTTCTTCGCTTTCCTATCAAGCGTGAGTGAAAGGTCTTGTTTTATTAGTAAAGACTCCATTTACACCTTCCGCAGGCCAAAATTTTGATCAGAGAACTTCTCAATCTTCGGTTCTTCCATGACTCAAAAATCCAACACCGATTTTTGTAATCAGCTATACCATCACCGTACATCTTTGATACCAATTGTAGAGGATAGAAGAGCAAACTATAATTGCAGAAAGATAGAGCAATAAATAGAGCACAGACAAATTAGAAAGAAAAAATTAAAAGAGACACCAGATTTATCGTGGTTCACCAAAACTGGCTACATCCACACTAAGCAGAGGAATTTATTATTGTTAAATGAATGATTTTTACAATGAGATAAACAACATATATAATGTTTCATTATACACCAAACAAGAATGTGAATAGTCAAGGAATTGGCGAGAAAATAATATATCCATTAGACTTCATCTCCTAATAGGTTTCCACTCCTTCTGGAAACAACACAATTCTTTTCAACAAGAAATAATTCAACAATTCTGCACTCCTTTCTTGGAGAAGAAATAGACTAAGGAATTCCCAACTGTGTAGTAGTTCATTCCATTCTCTACAAACTCACCAAAATGGATGAGAGAGTGGAGTGGAAGAAGAGGCAGTATACACATCTCAAGTATGTACATTGTGGTATAAATCCCCACAACATCCATTCATCTTCCTCATTAATTTCTCTCTTGTATTCCCAGTCAATTTCAGTAGCTTCTTTTAATGGATTGAGCAGACAATAAAGATTCAAAATTGAAATTCAACTTAACCATCACAGTTCATTAACAATGAGTATGACAGCTACAGTTATAGTGACAATGACTTTGAAGAGTTTGAGGACTGGAACGAAAAACAGAATGGAGACGAAGATGAAAATGGGGCCTACAGAAGTCAAACCTTAAAGTGTGTTGTTAAAGGCCAGCCGTGTCATTGTGGTGCAGTTATACTAAATGAAAATCTTAATTTCTTCAATATAATACTTTTTTTGGTTACTTATTGAGGATGAATATGGTGTTACTCCATTTATGCTGCAGTGCATGGCAGATACATAGACATTGTCAGTGAGATTTTGAAAACCCCGTTGAATTGGGGTTGTATGAATTGTTTCCATACAAAGTTGATGACAAAGGCTAAATATGTTGGAAGGTGTGCAATTCATCAACATTGTTAATGAATTCATATCATTAATGCCAGACTATCTTGAAATCAGAAGCACCTGCCTTAAAATTGTTATGAACTTTGCGGTGGAATATAATCAACTTGGACTATCTTGAAATCAGAAGCACCTGCCTTAAAATTGTTATGCACTTTACGGTGGAATATAATCAACTTGACATGGTGAAAAGGCTTCTTTATGAGAATGATGGTGAAAGAAATGAAAAAGTATTGAGTTATGACTATGACATTCATGGCAACATAACTTTGCATTTGGCAGCCATGAATACAATGGGCATTGAGGTTAGCTTTATCCATGCTTTATAACTTTCATTCATTAATATATTTCAATGGTAATTTTGTTAAACTTTTTTAATCTCTTTTTTTATTGTTTGGAAAAGTTAATATGCAGATGTTAAGAGTATTACGGGGCAAATGCAATGAAATCTTATATTTTTGAATTAAAATTTAAGTCTTAAACTATAGAGTTGAAGTCCAATTAATCATAAAGATGCACTCACAAAGGGCTATTCTTAAACATCACTCAATTTATTGGTCAAAGGTAAATTCTAGCCAGTAAAAATATAATTGTTTACCATTTTCTAATATTAATGAGGTGTAAAATTGCTATTGCTTGTTTGACCATTCAAGCATGTTTACTTATGATATTTGTTTTATTCCCTTGAGATATCCTACTCAATGTTAAAAAAGTAGGAGCCAAAGACAATGTTTTATGCATGAGTAGAAACATTTTTAAAAGAAAAAATAGTTTATATATATTATATTTATTAAGGTAGCTATTGTTTATTCTTTGTGCAGCTTGTCGAATATATAATGTGAATTCCGAATGCAAATTTGAATGCAAAAAATAATAAAGGCCAAAGTCCACTTGATATGGTAGAACAAGGAGCATCCCAAAACAAGTCATATTGTAGTGAGAGGATAAGAAGCATTCTTAAAGATGTTGGTGGCACTCAAAGATTTATTCATTAATCTCAATCTAAACTACCACCTTGGCAACATTCACAAGAGATCACTAATCAAGGCACTAATAATGTGAAGAACAAAATATTAGATGTGGACACATTGGTGGCATCAGTCATTGTCATAGTGACATTTGTACCTAAATTTCAAGTGCCTAGTGGTACCTTTGAGCATCGAGATCATGAAGGTCTTGCTAGGATGTCATTAGAAACTATTTTTAAAGTGTTTTTATTCTCTAACTGTATTGCCTTCTTTGCATCTATGACTATGGTGATTGCTTGGGTTTTTTGAGAACGATTACAATAAAATCTTATTGTAGATCAATCACTTCTAACCAAATTATCTATGCTAAGATTGGGAACCTCTATAGTCTCTACATGCCTTGCTTTGTTAAGTGCAACCATTCTTGTCTCAATACCTCGTCATTTAGAAAATATAAATAAGAATGATCCCATGTAGGCCAAGGAATATCAAGAATATTGATTAATCTTTGTTGGTGAGATCTTGACATCATACATAGCACCATCACTTGCAGTTTTGTTCCTATCATAGCATGGCTAGTTGAATACAATTTCAATGCAACTAACGAATGAAAAACTCAACTTAAGAAACAAATCAGACGAGTTCTTATTTCCACACTTCCAATCACAATTATTATCTTCACTATCACTTTTATTTATATTATAAAATGCCTTTGAAATGTTGACAATATGAAGGTGTGTCTTTGAAAATAAAGATGTATATTTACATACTCTATGTTTCTTATTTTTTCTATTTACCTCCTCAAAAGCATTGAATTCAAAATTGTTATCACCACTTACTCCTGACATTTTATCTTGATATATATCAACCCTTTATGGGAGAAATAAACTTTGGTATCATAGACATTGAAAATAATAAAAGTAATATTGTACTTAACAAGATATAATGATAGAATAGTTACTATCACAATTTCATAAGATTTCTAGTTAAATATGTATAGTATTATTTTCATGAATTTTGTTAATTGGTCATCAAACACCTAAACAAGAATTAAGATTCATAAGAATAGACAAGAACATTCTAACAATATTGTTAAAAGGAACACGAACATCTATTTAAAAATTGTTATGCGCTCACAACATTGACCAAAGAGTTTATATATCACTAATAAAACATTTCTTAATTAAAGAGATTCATATTTTAATGTCACCAATATAACATGTCTTAATTAAAGATATATATATATATATATATATATATATATATATATATATATATATATATATATATATATATATATATGTCATTGCATTACCTTTCTAAGAATTTAGTTATTAATAGTTTAATCTTTTCTAAGGTAGTTAACCTAATTTGTTAAACTCTTAATAATGAAAAAATATTGTTGGCAAGAAATAGGGAGGACACAATTCAAAGATCCAAGTCTAAGTCAATTCTCTAAGTCAATTTATATGCTAGATGTAATAGTGAGAGAACAAGAGATAACAATTAGGAATCATAGAATGTGGTAAAAACACATCATAAACACCATATCATATACCATGATATACACATATCCATTAGGCCTAATCTTTATATCTCCTTATATATATTCATTATAGTACCATATCCAAAATCAACTGGTCTAAGTCTCTGCTCTGCACATATATCTTCTTCTTATATATTCTACTATTACATATCTATATGCTATAATAGGGACATGTCCCTTATAAAAAATCCTAACTATTAACACATATCTCAGCCTCATCATTCACATTCCACTTATAGTGAGTTGCGGTAGGCTCTGATGTTTGTTATGTAGTTGTCCTGTACCCTACCAACATTCTCCCCAAGCCTAAAATATTGTCTTGTCCTCAAGACAACTTGGTACTAATTCCAGGGTAAGATGTTCTTGTAGATTACTTTTAATTGTGCCTATAGCACAAAGATACTCAGCCTCCACGAGGACCCCTATGATGATTTTAACCCTTGTCACGTACATGTAATCATGAAATAATGTCCTCTAAGTATCAAACCTCTTGGTGACGTGTCTTCCCTTTCATCTTGTGTTGTTTCCTCTCTCTCTCTCTCTCTCGTTGACACTTTTGCGACACTTGTAGATTTGTGTTTTCTGAGCTTTCAACCTTGTTCCTAAGCCTTGTAAGTCTCTTATAGGTGATTCTTCAACTTTTCCCTATGTTTTTCAACTTCTCCACCCCCTAGAAGCCTTCTAGAGGTCCCCCTAGCCATCTCCCACTTTTGGTTTTCAGTTTCACTCAACCAATCCAAATCTCCCCATATTATTTCCATATCTCCTACCGAGTGACCCTATTGAATCAGGATCTCCCTCAGGAAAACCCATGGAAAATCATACTAGTGGAAGGGGTGACCCATGGGCAACCTTGTCACATTTCCAACCATGGAAAAACTCAAGTTTCTAACTCAAAAAAGCTCCATTTTCACCTGTTTTTCTTCCAGTTTGTATGAGTTTGAAACCTAATATGGAGTAAAATATTACATGAACCCACACATGCATAACTGGATACATTTGATCTAAAATTAACAACTCATTCTCTCCCATGCATCTCTTCTTCTTCACTTCTTCTTGAGTGATAAGATTTTACTGGGTAAATCACTCCAATTTTAGCCCAGATCACTCTTCAATCAACCTTGTTAACTCTTCAATCTAATGAAAGGAAGCAAGGCACGTAGAATACGCTTCCTACACTGATCTAATGAGGAGAGACTTACACAAATTTCTTTTACAGTTATAGATTAAGATGCACATTAATAGAAAATGATAACTATTTCCAAATGCAAACACAAAACTCACAACACAAGATATACGTGGGGAAAACCCTTTCAGGTAAAAAACCCCACACTCCAAAGCCACCCAATATATTATTCAGAAATCTTGAAGATTACAATATACTTGCAGAGCAAGCTTTTATAGGAGAATACTTAACCAGAGATCCAGGAGGTCATTCAACATCTATAAGATTCTACATACAACCTCCATCTCAAGTTCCTGATATATAGGAGATACAATACAGCACACCGCCAATGGTAATTATGAAACCATGAGCTAAACCACCCAAAAGTGGCACCCAAATTATCTCCCAATCAAAGATGCCTTGTGATGTGCCAAACCACACACCACCATGTGTAACTCTCCCCTTTACAACTCTATTATGTGTCCAACACGTTTTTGCATTCCCAAAACCGAAGGTCCAACTTCAGGAGGCCATAACTTTTGATCTGGGTGTTTGATTAATGAACTGTTTTATGCATTGAAAATCTCATGAAGTGATTTATCACCCCGTAACCTGATTTTCTAGTTACGACAAATTTTGGGCCATTTATAGAAGTTTTAATACCCAAAAATTAAGTTCAGAACTTTTCTGGCAGTTAAAAAAAATAAAAACTTTAATATCTTGCAATCCAGATATGATCTTGAGACAAAACTCACCCAAGATGTTCACTTAGATGTTCCACACCTTCTGAAAAAAATTTGAGGTCAATCTGAGCTCAAACAAAGAACTTACTAATAATAGTAAGTCTCGCTATTTCTCGCTCTCCAAGAAACTTATGGAAACTTTGAAAGTTCCAGACCACTATCCAAGATAATGGGTATCCAAAAAGACCAAAATTGGGAAGAATAGTAACATTTCAAAGATGCAAGGTTGAGACACCTTTCCCAACATTCTCCCACTTGTCGAACACCTTGCAAGAGAAAAGGGAATAAAAACATCATGATTTAATTGCTAGAGGCTGTGAGGCCCATAGACTTTGAACACCATCTGAACTTCTCTGTGCTCGCAGGTTTTGTCAAGGAATCTGCAACATTCATCAAAGTTTCAACTTTTTCCAAGTTTACATTCCCATCCTCCACCATGTCATGAAAAAAATGATACTGGACATCAATATGCTTAGTCCTTGCATGGAAAGTAGGATTCTTCACCAAACATATGGCACTCTGACTGTCACAACAAATAGTAATTTTTCCTACATCAAACCCAACATCAGAACACAATATTTTAAGCCAAATGGCTTCTTTACAAGCATGAGTTGCTGCCATGTACTTAGCTTTAGTGGTGGACAAAGTGACCACAGGTTGCCTCTTACTCATCCAACTAATAACACCACCAAACATAGTGAACACATAAGCATTGGTGGATCTCCTACTCTCAATGTCACCTGCCCAATCTGAATCCACAAATCCATGAATACAAAGTGAATGCTGAGGTCCTATAGGATAGCCATGATAACATAAGGAATACTTAGAAGTATCCCGCAAATATCTAAACACTCTCTTCACTGCATCCCAATGTACCCATCCAGGATTAGCCATAAATCAACTAAGGACTCCCACTACTTAAGCAATGTCTGGTCTTGTACAGACCATCGTATACATCAAACTGCCAACCCTACTAGCATAAGGAACTCCGCTCATATCCTCTATCTCAGAAGGAGACTTTGGACAATCTTCACTAGATAACTTTGTCCCCATTGTAATAGGAACAGTCAAAGGTCTGCAATCCATCATGTTGAATCTCTCCAACACAGTCTTAATATACTTACTCTGGCCTAACCAGAGTTTTCTATTTGCTCTGTCTCTTCTGATTTCCATTCCCAGAATGTACCAAGCTGCCCCTAGATTTTTCATCTCAAACTGTATTGACAACTGAGACTTCAAATCATAAATCATACTTTTACAATTCCTAATGAGTAACATATCATCAACATACAATGCAATAATGAGAATGCGATCATTGTCAACCTTGTAGTAAACATAATGATCTAATTTCTATCTCTAAAATCCAATACTCAACACAAAGGAATCAAACTTCAGGTACCACATCCTAGGAGACTATTTCAAACCATACAAAGACTTTTTCAACTTGCAAACCAGATTTTCTTTACCTTTCACCACATAGTGCTCTGGTTGTGACATATAGATTTCCTCCTCCAAATCACCATGAAGGAATGTTGTCTTCACATCCATGTGTTCCACTTCTAGATCATATGTTGTTGCAAGAGATAACATGAACCGAATAGATGACAGCTTTACAACGGGAGAGAAAATCTCACCATAGTCAATTCCCTCCACCTGAGGATACCCCTTCGCAACCAATCTAGCCTTATATTTCTCAACACTGCCATCTACACTAAATTTCTTTTTGAACACCCATTTGTATCCAACAAGTTTTCATCCTTCAAGAAAAGGCACCAAGTCCCAAGTATTATTCTTTTCGAAAGAAGCCATCTCCTCTTCCATGGCCTCCTTCCAGGAACTTGCATGTTTCATACCCATAGCCTCTTTCATAGTTCTAGGCTCACCAGTGTTAGAAATCAAAGCAAAAATACAACTAGAATCATGTAATGAATAACCAAACCTATCAGGTTGCTGCCTTATCCACATGGATCTCCTCAAAGGTTGAGGTTGAGGTTCTTCATCTTCCCCTAAACTTTTAGAGCTAATAGAGCTCTCCTCATTATTAGGTCCAATAGATTTTTTTGGTTCAGCTTTCTTAGGGGTGGAAGGAAACTGAACCACATAATTTTTCTTCTCTTCTTTCTCTGGCTACAAGATGATAGAAGAAGGATTGAGCTCTCTGAAGATCACATTTCTACTATACAGAACTCTCTCAGCTACTAGATCCCAAAGCTTGTACCCTTTCACACCGATGCCATAACCGATGAAGATACACTTTACAGCCTTGTTCTCCAACTTAGACCTCTTCTCCTTAGGCACATGTGCATATGCCTCACAACCAAATACTCGAATGTGGCTTAATGAAGGCTTTTTACCAGACCATGCCTCCATAGTGTCTTATTAATGAGTGTTGATGTAGGAGACCTATTAACCAGGTAACAAGCAGTAGCAATAGCTTCAGTCTAGAACTTTTGTGCAAGACCAGCTCCACTTAGCATACTCTTTGCCCTCTCCATTAATGTTCTATGTATTCTCTCTCCAACTCCATTCTGCTAAGGGGTATACGGAGTTGTCTTGTGCCTCTCAATCCCATGTTCTTTACAAAACTTGTCAAAATCTACTAAATAGTACTCAACACTGTTATCAGTCCTCAAACACTTAATCTTTCTATCCTTCTAATTCTCTACAAGAGCTTTGAACTCTTTGAATCTATTAAAGACTTCAGATTTTCTTCTAAGAAAATACACCTATGTCCTTCTACTGTAATCATCAATAAATGAAACAAAGTAAATAGATTTTAAAATCAAAGGAACATTAACAGGACCAAACACATCAGAATGAATCAAGTCCAACACCTCAGAAGATTTGTGAGAACTGGAATAAAACTTAACACGGTTTTATTTTCCATAAATGCAATGTTCACAGAAATCAAACTCAAGGTTACAATCATTCATACCCTCAACAAGGTTTTTATTCTTCAGGGTCCTTAAACACTTTTCACCAATGTGACCAAGCCTCTCATGACATAACATTGTCTTCTCAGCTGGAAGTTTCATCTCCATAGAATGAGTACCCTTAGGTACCTAGAAAGCACTACCATCAGAAGTAGAAGCAATAGTCTTCTTCACTGCTGGTTCCAATGGTGAGGATGAAGATTTTGAAGCTCTCTTCTTCAAAATAGAGGCACTATTGCACTATATTGTGCATGTGTCAAGCTGAAACATAGTGCCAATCCGAACACCCTTAGCCAACACCATAGATCCTCTAGTCATCTTGCATCCTCCATTCAAGAAAATAACCTGCACACCCACATCATTCAATTTATTTACAAAAAGAAGGTTTCATGTCAAACCAGGGATATGTAGAACACCATTGATTCCCTTTACTCGTCCATCAGGGAATCAAATCAAGACTCTTCCACAGCCAACAATAGCCAAGTGAGAATCATCACCCAAGTACACCTATCCACCATCGTATTCTTCATACTTCAAAAACCAGTCCCGATGCGAGGTCATGTGAAAAGATGCACTAGAGTTAATAAGCCACACATCCTCAGATGCATGCATTGCCAAGGCAGTGACAAACACTTCTTCATCCTAAGAGGACTTGTCAGAATCCAAATCATTGATCTTCTTCTTTTTATTTTTCTCCTCCTTGCACTCCTTGCGGAAGTGACCAGTTTTGCTGCAGTTCCAACACAGGGCCTTGGACTTTCCAGGAGATTTAGATCTCCCATGGGATTTGGATCTTCCTTTTACTTCCTTCTTCTTATCCTTTTTATTTCCCTTCTTTTTAGATCTACCACAAACTACAAGAGCCTCCTTAGCCGATTCGGAAGTCTTTCTCTACATCTCTTCAGACAATAGTGAAGAAACCACATCTTCCATCTTGAAGGTGGAAGTGGTGCTCCCAATGGCAATAACAAGGTGGTCCCACGAATCTGGTAAGGAACACAGTAATGTCATACATCGATCCTCCTCCTCCATCTTCACACCAACAAAAGTCAACTAGGCAACAAGCATATTGAATGTATTTAGGTGATCAGCGACAGATCCTCCATCTTGCATCTTTAGAGAATACAATTTCTTTCACAGGAATAATTTATTCACCAGGGATTTCGCCTGATAAACATCTCCAAGATTCTTCCAAAGATCCTTTGCAGTCTTCTCTTCTTGGATATTTAGGAGCATTGAATCAACCAAATAGAGTCTTATCAAACCCCTAGCTTTCTGATATTTGAGATCCCAGTCTTCTTAAGACATTATCGTTGGTTTTGTACTAGTTATGGCTTCCCATAAATCTTGATCTGCAAGCATGTCCTCTATTTTGAGTTTCTACAACTTGAAATTACTAGCATTAAACTTCTCTATCTAAAACCTCCTAGATGTGCTCACCATCTCTTACCTACAACAAAGATTTCAAAATCCTCTGCACAAGCTCTCACTCAAATGAAGATCAACTCAAAAAACCCTCTACCCAACAACTAGAACCAAAGGTGATCAGGCTCTGATACCAACTGAAAGGAAGCAAGGTATGTGGAATACGCTTCCTACACTGATCTAATGAGGAAAGACTTATGCAAATTTCTTTTACAGTTACAGATTAAGATGCACATTAACAAAAAATGATAATAATTTCCAAATGGAAACACAAAACTCACAACACAAGATATACGTGGGGAAAACCCTTTCAAGTAAAAAACCCCACACTCCAAAGCCACCCAATATATTATTCAAAAATCTCAAAGATTACAATATACTTGCAGAGCAAGCTTTTATAGGAGTATACCCAACCAAAGATCTAGGAGATCATTCAACATCTATAAAATTCTACATACAACCTCCATCTCAAGTTCCTGATATATAGGAGATACAATACAACACACCACCAATGATAATTACAAAATCATGAGTTAAAACCACCCAAAAGTGGTACCCAAATTATCTCACAATCAAAGATGCCTCATGATGTGCCAAACCACACACCACCACATGTAACTCTCCCCTTTATAGCTCTATTATGTGTCCGACACGTTTTTGCATTCCCCAAAACCGAAGGTCCAACTTCTGGAGGCTATAACTTTAGATCTGGGTGTCCAATTGATGAACCATTTTATGTGTCAGAAAGTTCGTGAAGTACTCTATCACCTTGTAACCTGCTTCACCAGCTATGACAATTTTTGGGCCATTTAGAGAAGTTTTAATAACCAAAAATTGAGTTCGCAATTTTTTCGGCAGTTTAAAAAAAATAGAAACTTTAATATCTCACAATCTAGCTATGATCTTGAGACGAAACTCACCCAAGATGTTCACTTAGCTGTTCCAAACCTTCTGGATAAAATTCAAGGTCAATCCAAGCTCAAATGAACAACTTACTAAAAATAGTAAGTCTTTCTATTTCTTACTCTCCAGGAAACTTATGGAAACTTTGAAAGTTCTAGACCACTATCCAAGATAATGGGTATCCAAAAAGACCAAAACTAGTAAGAATAGTAACATTTTGAAGATGCAAGGTTGAGACACCCTTCCCAACAACTAATTGAGTTAACTCTTTCTCTTCCTCACCTCTCATCCCTTCTTCTAAACCTATAAATACCCCCCTCCCTCAAGCACAAAGGGAGGCAAATTCATTGTGCACAAAACTCTTGCTAAGTTTTTTGCTCTCCAATCAACATTCTCATGCTCACATAGGACGAAGGTGCCTTTTGTTTGTTCATTGTTCATCAAGCTTTCACATAAAGCTCTTCAAGCATCCTTATGCCACTTCAATCAATGCCATCGTGCTCATGAATAGCTCTCATTGAGCACTCTTTGTAAAGCTTCCAAAGCTTCTTTCGCTTCTATGTTGTCTTGTCACCAAGAGGTCTTTCCGCTACTTCAAGAGGATACCAGGTTGTGATCAAGGATTTCTGAGGGTAGTGGAGGCTCACAAGTCTTCTTTATTTCAGGTTCCTCTATGTTTTTTGTCAATTGGTAGTAATTAGATAATTAAAATTGCTCTTGGGATTAGTAATTTATTTATTTCCTTGATAGAATAGTTAGATCTAACATTCTAGAGTAATCTACATTCATAGTTTAATTCATTTACTTGCAATTTCCTTTTCTAGATTAAATCATTTCAAAACATTTGAAAACCTAAAAACATAGAATAATTGCATTAGGTAAAATTCATTCTAGTTGCATTCATATTTCCTTTCTTAGATTAAAAAGCATCTTTTATTTCCAAAAATACCAAAAAAAGCACAAAAACAAGTTTTACATTTCATATAGCATTGCATTCATAAAACTCAAGAAACGAAAAAAAACATTAGGCACATAGATAACTTGAAAACCCTTGATACCATCACAAGGCCAACCATGGTCAACTATTTGTTCAAACCCTTGATACCATCACAAGGTCAACAAAAGTCAATGTACAACTAAACTTTAGGTCAACCAAAACCCTAAATCAAACCCTAAGTCTAGTCAAGATTAGTCACCATACACCTATCTCTTGTCTCAGCTCACGAATGTGCCCAGGATTAAGAGGTGAGTGGGTAAGGGCAATCCTCGGTGAGATTGAGGAGATCCATCTGTGGCCACAACAGGATCCGCTTGTCCTCCAACAAATAGAAGAAAATAGACAACAATTGCTATAACAAGCATTCATTTGATACTTTGAAAGACAACAAGCCATCAACAAATGTAATAGCTTACCCACATAGAGGTGGAATAGTAGAAATCTCAACAGAAGAAGAGTAACTAGTGACCCTTTGTCATACAGTTATCTCTACAACAACAATCATTGAATGAAACATCTACATTAGCACACAACAACAAAGGCCCCAGGACATGCCAACCCCTCTTTGTGAAGTCTAGCTCTCCAACGAGCTAGACCACCCCCATGTCTCACCTCCTCTTGACTGGCTACTTCCATGAGAGTGGGAGTGATGTGGTGGTTCACTCTGTGGCAAGGAAGGAAGGGTCTATGTGCATGTTAAAGTCCAACTCGACAACCCCAGGCAACTGAGGTTGCAATTTTGAGCGTACATATTTGATGATGCAGAGCATGGGTTCAAACTCAATTAGCCTATTGATACCATATTTCACAACAATGGGCTCATTCCTTTCTCACAGTTTAAGACAACCATAGTGGGGATGACATGTTCAGACCAACGATGGTTCACAAGAACTCAGGTCCTTCACTCTACCCGACATTCCTTCACAACAGATCTAAATCCTTGTAGCCCTCCCAAGGGACAAAATCAGACACAACTTCCCAATAAGGTTGAATCTCAGAAAATTAAATCTAGTTTCAAGTACCCTTTATGGCCCTCTAAAACATATCAAGAAAGAAAAATAAGGTTGCTTTGGAAAGTATCCTTTGAATTTTGACTATTACACTATCCTTAAGCCTCAATTAGTCCTATTTTACAAAGCAACTACATGAAATTCAAAACCCAGATTACCAAATTCACCTTGGAGGCTTTCCCCACATTGCACAGGTTCAGAATATATCAATTTTATTAGTTGGAATTATCATTTCATCACTAAACTATGAAACACTATGTCTGCCTAGGTTTTCTTGGTTGTTTGCAATGAAATCCTTAAAACTTTCTTTAAACTTGATTAAAACATATGAAATTGACTGCAAATGAGAGGGGACTCCATGTACCATTGATTCCAAGTGGTGTTACTTCACATCCAAGTTGTGCAGGGCTGTACCAATATCTGCAACAGCAAAATACAAGAAAAACACAGGAAAATAGGGTGTTTTTTATTGTTTCAACTTCAATACAAGACACTCCTCCTCTTCTCACCTTCACAAGGCCAATTTAAGCTTCTTACATCAGTTTCTTAACTACCTTTTGAACTCCCATGACCAAAAACCTTCCCTTTACAAAAATGACTCTTCAACTTCCCATTTTGCATTTTTTGCACTATGACAACATTTTGCAAGAATTAGAAATTTCACCTAGAACTAACTCAAATGACTCAAGACATAGTAAATGGTCTATTATGACCTTATTGTATGAATTTAGACTCAAATCACCTAAAACCTAGCACAAGACCTCATTTGACCATATTTACATGATTTGACATGGTGCCCCTGCACCATATACCTGGACTGAAAAGAACTCAAGTCCCTTGAGAATTGTATTGCAGCTTGTCCACACCATCTCTTTAGTCTTCCAAAAGCCTTTTCATCTGGACCTACTTTCCAATGTGTTAGGTATTGAAAACATGCATTGTCTCTGCCATTTGTCTTTCTTGGAATAGTTCCATGTGGCTTCATCTTCACTTGAGGTTTCTTGAATTCTTGGCTAAGATGTTTGAACTTGTAAATATAAACATGGGTGTCATGCTTACCCATAATCCCTTGCTCTCCTTCAATGACTTGCTTTATTTTCACCTTGGGTTTCCCACCTTTCAAGTTTTCACTCTCACCAAAAGAATTTTTTCCTTCCTCTTGACCTCTAACTATCATGTCATCAAATATGGGATCTTGATCGGTGTGGCTGCTCCCTTCTAATAAAAGTGCATCATAACCAACCTTAAGAACTACAACATCATAGTTACAGACATATACAACCTATTCTACTATCCTAGCAGCAAAAAAAAACTCTTTGCATCCTCAAACTCAAATGGTAAACATGTACCATGGTGGTCTAAATAGAAAACTCTGTCCTTGCATGCAAATAACTAAAAACCTAAACTTTGTAAAATCAATTCATCCTTGACCTTCTCAATATCAGTTTTTGACAGCAACTCAATATCATTTCCCTCTAAAATCACATCATACTTCATACCTGATGTCTCAGCATATCCATGGTTTGAAATGGCTGCAAAGTATTTGTCTTCTTGTTCTACTATTTTGATGTCTTCAAATGTAGGAGTGGCTACAAACTCCTTAGGCTCCTCTTCCAAAGATTCTATTGTCTTCACATTTGGTTCTAATGCTTTCATTTGTCTTCTCTTTTGCATCAGCCTTTGAATAGGCCATACAACCTTCTTCTTCATTTTCAAGTGCCAAATGAGTGCTCTTTTGAGAAACTTCTCCATTGCATCTTCCATCCTTCTAATCTCTTCCATGGCTTGCCTCATTTCTCTTATCTCTTTCTCAACCTCTATTTGCCTCATCTTTTCCTCTTTCCTCTTCCTCTCTTTTTCTTCTTTCTTCTTTTTTTGTGAACCCTCAGCCTGCAGGTACCTTCTCAACAAATCCATCTTCTCTTCAAGCAAGTCCCTTTAACCTTGCTTCCTCTTGTCTTTGCCTCACCTAGGTTTCTTCTCTTTTCCTCTACCTAGTATTTTGGCAATCAGGTTCTCTCTTCAACCTGCACAAGCACAAACACAAAAACACCAAACTCTCTTTCCTAGACCTTTTGAGATCTGATAGCAATTGATGTAGATAATGGGTTCAAACTCAATCAGACTATTGATACCATATTTCACAACAATAGGCTCATTCCTTTCTCATAGTTTAAGACAACCATGTTGGGGCAGCATTAAGGTCTTCAACAATCATTTCAAGGCTTCCATGCCACAAAAAATCTACTCAACACTTGGAAAACTTTAGACATAGCGGGGATGACATGTTCAGACCAAGGATGGTTCACAAGAACTCAGGTCCTTCACTCTACCTGACATTCCCTCACAATGGGTCTAAATCCTTGTAGCCCTAGCAAGGGACAAAATAAGACACAAATTCCCAAGAAGGTGGAATCTCCAAAAAATAAACACAGTTTCAAGTACCCTTTATGGCCCTCTAAAACATATCAAGAAACCAAATAAGGTTGCTTTGGAAAGTATCCTCCAAATTTTGATTGTTACATATCCTTAAGCCTCAATTAGTCCTATTTTACAAAGCAACTACATGAAATTCAAAACCCAGATTACCAAATTCACCTTGGAGGCTTTCCTCACATTGCACAAGTTTAGAATATATCAATTTTATTAGTCAGAATTATCATTTCATCACCAAACTATGAAACCCTATGGCTACCTAGGTTTTCTTCGTTGTTTGCAATGCAATCCTTTTAAATTTCTCTAAACTTGATTAAAACACATGAAATTGACTACAAATGAGAGGGAACTCCATGTACCATTGATTCCAAGTGGTGTTACTTCACATCTAGGCCATACAGGGCCATACCAATATCTGCAACAGTAAAATACAAGAAAAACATAGGAAAACAAGGTGTTTTTTAATTGTTTCAACTTCAATACAATACTCTCCTACTCTTATCACCTTCAAAAGATCAATTTAAGATTCTTACATTAGTTTCTTAACTACCTTTTGAACTCCCATGACCAAAAACCTTCCCTTTACAAAAATGACTCTTCAACTTCCCATTTTGCATTTTTTGCACTATGACAACATTTTGCAAGAATTAGCAATTTCACCTAGAACTAACTCAAATGACTCAAGACATAGTAAATGGTCTATTATGACATTATTGCATGAATTTAGACTCAAATCACCTAGAACCTATCACAAGACCTCATTTGACCATATTTACATGATTTGATATGGTGCCCTTGCACCAATATTTTGGTGAACATGACGTGAAGAACAAAAAATTTTGTTTGTATTGTTCACATTCCAAAAATCTAGATCCTTGAAAAAATAATAAACACCTCAAAACATTTTCACTTTATTTTTCATAGCCACTTCCACTGATTTCATCACCTTCGCTATCGCTCGCTCCATTTATTCTGCGGTGTCTACGGAACCCCCAAATATGATAGAGCCTGATCTAAACCAGGCAGGTATCCCTTCAAGGGAACCAGAAACTCCATCCTTTGACAAATATGTTCCTCCCCATCTAGATGTACCTATCAAAAACTTCTATGACTATGAAGACTCAGATTACGAACAAGATCAACGAGACTAAAGAGAATCTAGGTGTTCTCTATCTTTCAACAATCCAACTTGGGAACACAATCCAACCATACCATATGCGCCACATAAAGCTAAGAGAGTTTACATGAGGTCACAAATCCATAAAGCTGATCAACCTCATGTAAATTCTCCTATCCATAAATCTAATAAACCTTCAACAAGCACCTCAAGTACTCATCTTGATGAGGAGGTATAAGGGCTAGAAAAACACTTGCAAGAGGCAAGAGACGCAGAAGAAACCTTAAGAATTACCTTGCAAAAAGAAGAAAGAGAGGATGTTGCATGAGAGGAAGTACAACATCACACCAACACTCGAAGAGACAATCCAAGGAATGAAGACAAACCTAGAATTGCCACACCTGTAGATTTAATCGTGACTCTAGTACAAAGGATTAGAATGCTAGAAGCAAAACAAACAATTCCTGAAAGAAGACAAATGTCCCATGATGACATCCAAATTGAATAGGACCAGGGGGAATCTCAAAATCCCCCCTACCTCATTTATTATTCAAGAAACACAAGTAACGACATATGCCAAAATTGGAATCCTCCCGCTCAAAACATTCAAGCAATATTGGGAAACCCAGCAAATCAGATGGTAGGGTACCAACACCCTCCAATGGGGTTGTTGTTATCTACTCCCCAATTACAAAGCACCTTCCTTGGGGCATATCTTGAGTACTTGAAAGAACCTCTTGATCTTAACATAAGGAATGTGTAGTTACGTCGGCCATTGCCTAATCTCCCGAAGTTCAAAGGAGAAGGAGATCCAAACTCCCACATTAAAGCCCACACTTCAGCGATAAGAGAACTCCCTTGGGATGGGGTTGTTGCCAAGATCTTTCTGAAAACCCTCAAAGTAATAGTTGTGGATTGGTACTATCATTTACCAAAAGCTTCAATCCACTCATTTAGAAAACTAATTGAAGAGTTTGTCATGGCATTTGACATGAACAAACTCGTCAAAATAGGGATCAGAGAATTCCTCACCATGAAGCAAGAGTTGAACAAATATGTAGCCCACTTTGTCACTCATTGGAGGAAAGTCCTTTATTTCTCAACTAGCACCCCAAACATGGATCACCGTGAACTATGTGACCTTTTCTTGCATGCCTTAAACAAGGATATGAGAAAGGACGTTCATAAATTGCCATATAAATCCTACAAAGAAGATTTGGAAAGTGCTTTGAGGATTGATCAAGCCACCATCGATAGTGGATGGAAGACTTACGATACCAATGGAAGACTCAGAATATCCAAGGGAGTTGAAAAGACTACATCCAATGTCTCTTTAGACAAAGATGTCAATATTGTGAAAAGAAATCCCAGTAATGACAAGTGGCAACAAAAAGGAAATCAAAAGTCAAACCCTCACCTTTATGAACCCAACACTTATTGTTGGTTCTATGGAACAAAAGGTCATGAAACAAAAACCTACTATGGATACAACAAAAAAAATTCCTCAAACTCCTTCAATCTCAAAGGAAAGAGAAAGAACTGCAAAATGAGAAAGGGAATACCAATCAAAATAGTTCCAATCACATGGAATTGAACCAAGAAGTATTTGTAGTCCAAGAGGAAGAACAAACAAATCAATCATAGAATGTCTTCTCGCAAGTGATAAATCTATTGAGAGAGTCCCCTTGACACCGGATAACATTCTTGGAAGTATTAGAAATGGGATGTTCAACACAAGAGGAACCACCTCCACTCACATTTGATATTTCCAAACTTCCTCAGAATGAAGGAGGTAAGAAAAAGGATTCACCTCTATACATACAAATTAAGGTTGAAGAGGTTACCATAAAAAGAGTAGTGGTGGATGAAGGATCGATAGTCAATCTCTTGCCGATATCATTCCTACGGAAAAATGGGATATAGAAAAATGGGGATAAAGCAACAAGCTGCCACATTGAGGATATACAATAGTCATGACATTCAAACAGTTGGGAAAATAACTTTACCACTCACTCTAATGGATAAAACTATTTTTGTGGATTTCTACGTTATCAACAAGAAAACCAATTACAATATGATCCTCGAAAGACCTTAGATTCATGCCATGAAAGTCATCATCTCCATTTTCTTTTAAGAAATCCACTTCCATCATTTTGGAAAAGTCAACATTGTTAAAGCAGACCTTGATCCTTTCGGTGTTTACAAGAAGGAATAGGAATAAAAAGACAAAAAGTTAAAAACACAAGAGAAAGCGAAGGAAGAAACTCAAGATCCTCAACCAAACAAAAGTACTCAAAAAATATCATATCAAAGCATGGATGATCTTAGAGAATTCCCCTTTGATCCTCATACCACCAAGTCTCATGCACTGTTCGACGTAGTAGCCATTCCATGTATTGACGAATGGGACATCAAGATCCTCTCAATTGGAACAATAGAAATCATTGAAGAAGGAGAGGAAAAGGAAGAAAAATGAAATTCCACTTACGAATTTAGAGAAACATCTCAACCACAGAACAATCAAAACCTATGGACTCTACATTTCGATGGAGCTAGTTCTAAAATTGGGATAAGGATGGGGATAATCTTGACATCCCCAAAAGGAAAAGTCCTCCCCTTTGCCTTTAGGTTGGATTTATTTTGCACAAACAATATCATTGAGTACGAAGCCCTATCCCTAGGAGTCATCCTAGCCATGAGAATGGGGATCAAGAGGATCTCTGCCTTTGGAGACTCTCAATTAGTGGTCAACCAAGTTGCAGAGAATTACAAAACAAAATCGAAATGACTACGACCTTGTAAAGAAACCATTAGAAAATTGGTTCAATTCATTGATTTCTTCTCCATAAAAGCCATAACTAGAGAGGAGAATCAAGTAGTAGATTCAATGGCTACGTCGGCTGCACTATTTTCACCACATGCTCAACTTAAAAATTTAGAATACATTGTGTCAGTATGTGGAGATCCATTGTTAGAAAGTGAATAATTACCAAGCATTCTAAACTATGCCATAGGTCAAATAGAGAAACCAACCTAAGATTATGCTGAAAATGATGAGGCCATCCTTGAATATTTACACTCCTATGATGGACTTCCAAGAGTATATCATAAGAAAGGATACATGATCCTTCCTCACCCAAAGGACTATTTTGGAATTGAAAAGGAAATCCTTCAGATTGAAGCAAATTTAGATGTTTCACCTTCCCCTCAAAAGTTTGAGGAGGGACATCCATCCCTAACTGGGAATACTATTGACATCAACGTTGGAACACCCAAAAAACCTAGGATGTTGAAACTAGGAGAACTAAATGATGAAGAACTAGAAGAATACACAAAATTCCTCATTGAATATTCTGACATATTTTCCTGGACATATTCAGACATGCCAAGATTAGAACAAAAAATTGTGGTACACAACTTGGTAACAAAACTAGACGCAAAACTGGTAAAACAAATACCGAGGCCCATAAAGCCATAGGTAGCTGAAATGGTAAAAGAACAATTGAAGAAATTATTGAATGTCGGCTTCATCAAACTAGTAGATTATTCAAGTTGGGTGTCAAACATCGTCCCAGTTGTAAAGAAGAATGGAAAAATTTAGATATGCCTCAATTTTAGGGATATCAATCAAGCTTGCCCAAAAGATGATTTCCCCTTGCCATCCATTAATCAAATCATTGATTCACCTGTAGGGTATGAGATTGTCTCTCATTGATGGGTTCTTGGGATGCAATCAGATCAAGATTTGAGAGGTAGATCAAAACAAAACAACATTCACAACCCCTTGGGGAACCTTCTATTATGTGGTCATGCAATTTGGGTTGAAAAATGTAGGAGCTACCTATCAAAGGGAAATGACACATATCTTCCATGATTACATCCACAAGAGAGTAGAAACTTATGTTGATGATCTTCTAACTAAATCGGAGCAAAGGTCAACACATGTGGAAGATCTTCGCAATATTTTTAATAGGCTTTGAGAATATAAAGTAAGGTTAAATCTTGAAAAGTGTGTTTTCAGAGTCACAAAAGGAAATTTGTTGGGCTTCGTCATTTCATGAAGAGGAATAGATGTTGACCTAGAAAAAGTTAAACAAGTCTCAAACACAACCCTACCAACAAGTGATATAGTGGTAAGAATGTTTTTGGGACAATTAGGTGCAATCAGGCACTTCATACCGAACATAACTTTCAAAATTCACCCGATCAATCAGTTACTGAAGAAACAAATTGGCATAACTTGTACAATGGAATATCAAAATGCATTTGAGAAAGTGAATAAATTCTTGTTAACTCCACCCATGCTAATGCCACCAAAACACGATAAACCCTTCATCTTATATTTTAGAGCAACCAATATCTCTATAGCATGTATGTTAGCTCAGGAAGATGAAGGTGGGAGAGAAAGAGCCATATATTTCATAAGTCAAACCTTGTTGGAATATGAGAAGAACTACACTCAGGCCAAAAAAGAGTGTCTCTCCATAGTCTTTGCAACTCAGAGATTGTGATACAATCCGAACAATTGATGACCTTCCTGAATCAACCCATGCTATCAAGAAGAGTTGGTTGATTCATAACATTACTAAGTGAGTTTGAATTAACCTACATCAATCAAAAGTTAGTCAAAGGACAAGTAATAGCAGATTGGCTAGCAGACAATCTAGTTCCCCAAGCGGAGCCCATAAACAAAGACTTCCCTGATGAATAAATTTGTGTAGTTGATCTCAAGAAATATGCCACTTCATATTGGTACAAAGATATTGTGAACTACCTTTCAAACAAGGCTTACCCCAAAAACATGACTCCTTTGGGAAAAAGATGATTGCACATCCTCACTGCAAGATATTCTCTAATAGACGATGTGCTCTATCAAAGGGCCTTAGACGGGATGTTTATTTGATGTGTCAACAAAGAAGAAGCACGTAAAATCCTAGAGGAATGCCATAGAGAAATCTGTGGAGGAAACTTTGGTGGTCATGTAATGGTAAGGAAAATACATAGAATGGGATACTTCTAGCCATGTCTACAAGGAGATATGATTTAATTCATAAAAAGGTGTCTGAAATGTCAAGCCTATGCTCATGTCCACCACACACCAACAACAGATTTGCAACCATTAGTTACCCCTTGGCCCTTTTCCACTTGGGGCTTGGACTTTGTGGGGAAGATATCTTCCCCATCAATGGATTGACATTTGTTCATCATCACCATGACAAAATATTTTATCAAATGGGTAGAGGCCATGCCTCTCACTACAATTTCAGGAACCGTAATTGCCAAATTCATACTGAATCAGATTATGTCAGTTTGGGATTCCCCAAGTGATAGTGACAAATAATGCATCATCATTTCAAAACCCACAAGTGAGAGAGTTATGTGAGAGGTTCCACATCAATCATAACTCTCCCTCAGTCTACTATCCTCAAGGGAATGAACATGCAGAAGCCACAAACAAAACATTGAAATCAATATTGGTCAAAATCATGAAGGACTCTAAAAGAGATTGGCATCTACAACTATATCCAGCTCTCTGGGCTTACAGAACAAGCATAAGGACTCTAATTGGAACCACTCCTTATTCCCTCACTTTTGGGTCGGAGGTGGTATTACCATTGGAAGTAGAGTTGCCTAGTATGAGAGTGTTGTTACAAGGGTTATTGGATAATGAGGAATATTGAGCAATGAGATTAGCTAATTAGAAATGATGGATGAAACATGCTTAAGGGTTGTCAAAAGACATGATTCTTATCTCATGAGAATGAAAAAGTATTATAACAAAAAGGTTATCCCACGACCATTTCAAGTGGGAGACCTAGTGCTCAGGATAGACAACTTAATTGATAAAAGAGCTGGCGAAGGATGCAAGTTCAGACCCAATAAGATAGGACCTTACATGGTTAATAAGACATCAGAAATCATGCCTATCTCTTGTGCACAATGGAGGGAGAGAAATTTGGTGAAATAGTCAATGCCTTTCACCTCAAGAATTACTATGTCTAAAAAAATCAAAAAAATAGAAAAATCAAAATGTCAGAATAGAATTTTTTTCTTGCATTTTGGTTTCATTCTATTCCTCTTGCATTATAGTGAATGACTTGCTCTTGTATTATTTTCATATTAGTAAGGAGTCTAAGGTTTCCTAGGTATACATCATCCTTTTAGGACATAGAGACTCCCCATTATCCCCTTTTCATTCCCAGTGATTCTAATCAGAGCCTAGCTCTTAGCTTTACATTGGTCCCAGTCTTAATGAGCCAAGATGTTAGGTTTAAATAAAGTCAGTATTCAAACCTACAGTGTTCAAAGGAAGCTTGCAAGTAGACCTTCCCAATTCTTCCCCAGTAGAAGAGAAGTCCAACTAGATTACAAAAAAATTAGGTGGTACTCAACCCCTTATCTTTCCTATCCAAAACCATTAGGAGGATCAAAAATCTGAAGGAAGCAATCTAAAATCTGAGTGAATAAAAAAATGAGTGATCAAAATAAGTGTATTGAATTGAGAGATCAAATAGTTGCATATCAAAAGTTCCAAAAGCATTCATTTCTTGAAAAGTCAAAAACCCAAAGAAATGAGAAAATCAAGTGAGGCATTCTAGAAAATACAAAAAGGTCAAAAAAGAAAAAAAAGAGAGATACAAAAAAAGAGTGAAAGAGAGAAGATTTCTGAATGTCCACACTCTTGGGTGGAGATTAGTCTAAGCTCGAAGACTCAAGGGTGACATTCTAACAGAGAAAATAAAAGAGAAAGGTACAAAACACACACATGCACTAGATGAGAAAAGCCAAGAGTCTAGTAGTCTTTAGGATCATCTTCTATCTAAGTACCCTTGTTCTTTCCTACTTATCCTTTAACCCGGGTCTATCTTGATTTCCATCTATGATCTAAGTCTAGAAAACATCAATAAAATTTGTTACTTGTCTAAGTTGAAAGCTTGTCAAATAGTCTTATCTAGATAAGGATTAGTGTTTAGCCTTTAGCAAAGCCCAAAATCATAAGCACTCCATTTTCATTCCCACTCCCCACTTGAGTTCTAAATCCCATCTCACAGCCTGGAATAGGTTTCTTATATCAAGACAACTTGCAATCCCCTGGATTCAAAATCATGTTAAAGAGCAGTGATGTTGTTTGTTCCACAGTGCATTCATATCAAAATAAGAAAAAGAGTCTCAAAGAAATAAATTCAATGTCATAACTCGCAACATTCAATAGAAGTAAAAGTTTCATTTCAAGCATCCCTTGTGTTCTTGCATCTATATATCATAAATTGCATCTCATATATATGCCAAAAAATACAAAAACATATCATCATTATCATACTTGCATTGTTAAGAGTTGAAAGGTCAAAACATAATAAAAAAGTTCTTAAACTTCCAAAATGTACAAGATATGAGTACCCATTCAATAGAGAAAAACTATTAAAAGATAAACTTTCATAGATATATTCAAAGTTTATGTGTATAAGAGTACCAGAGAGCTAAGACAAAATGCTCTCAAGGGAAGTAAAGGCTCCTCATGCAAGGAGGCACAATCTCAAAAGAGAAAGAAAAGTAAAATCAAGGATGGTTCCCCCCAAAAAAACCCTCAGGACTTGTGCTCCTCTACCTAGGTGTGCCACTAGTCACTCCATGAGACCTATGGGAACGAGGTACCCTACTATGAGCATCTGATTGTGAAGGCCCCGCTGCACTAGCATCTCATTATCCAAATCTAAGATGAGCCATCTCACGAAGCACTTGATTCTCACCCTTAAGGATGAGATTCTTGACCTTCAAATCTGCACTCACCTGATATCCATGATAAGTAGGAGCAAAAATGTCAGTGTGTCACCTAGCAGTAGAGGACATACCAGGATCAGCCAAAAGACTCTCTCGAGTCAACCTAGTGAAGGTGTTGGAATAAAGGAACACTAAGAGGGGGAGTGAATCAGTGTCCTGTAAAACTTCTTAGTTTGTTTCTTAATTAATTCTCCACATATATTCAAAAGAAAGAAGCATGAACATAAGAACAGAAGCAACAAGATCATAACACATGAACACCAGGATTTTTACGTGGAAACCCAGTTAAGGGAAAAACCACGGTGGGGGTTAACCCACAAGAATTTATACTCTGTTAAAAGTATTACAAATGGGGAAGGCACATGCCTTCAGGGTGCACTGCCCAGAGCTCACTGCTCTAAGAGGCTCACTCCCTACAGAAATGATTACAAGAAGATTACATAATGTTTGAACTCATGAATAGCATCTACCAATGCAAAAATTTAGTTCCAGTTAAGTACAAAATACTGATCTTACACACTTCATCCTTACTCTGTTGTGTTTCACTCTTCTTCCATAATTTGATCTTAGATCTTCACCTTTGCATTGCTTTCTATGTTTATTCATACTTAATCCACCATCACATCACAATCACACATCAAAATAGTTGAATCTATCAGCTATATATATCTGCATCAAGAAATTCAATCAACTATAGTCGGCATCAAGAAAACTTAGAACATTTATTAAGAACTCTATTATGTCACCTAAATCCTATCGGAAACAAGGCAAATAACTGAGAGGGGGCATTAATAAGTTATCTCAAAACTTTCTTACTTTTAGTTCCTTTTCCTATCTTAACATTCAATGATATATCAAAACATGAAAGCATACGCAACCACAAGAACTAAAATGAGATCAACACACATGACACAAGGATTTTTAAGTGGAAACCCTATTAAGGGAAAAGCCACGGGGTGATTAACCCAAGATGTATTCTCTGTTAAAAGGATAAAGAAGTACAAAAATGGCACTTGCCAATTAGGGCTCACTACCTGAGCACACTACTCACAAGAGGCTCACTTCCTACAAGAGACTCATTGTCTACAAATGCTTACAGATGATAACTAAGTGTCTAAATTGATGAACAACATCCACATATGCAAGAATTTAGTTTCGGTTAGGCACAGAATACCGATCTAGTGCATTTCATCCATCCTCTGTTCAATATTACTCTTCTGTCACATTCCAAGCTTAGATCTTTGCCTTCACACTTCTCTCTACTTTTATTCACACTTCATCCTTCACTCTATCACTTCCACACACTCACAAACTCAAATCCATTAGGTATATATATATGCATCAAGGATTTTTGACAACTTTCTAGTCGGCAACAAGAATACTTAGAATATTTGCAAGTTACTGTTCTGTTAGCTGAATCCATACTTGATTGATGATGCGAACCAAAAACGTAGGCATAGAAATCATTAATCATGTTGACCAAAATCATACATCACCACAAGTTGCTTGATCAACACATTTTGTACATTCAGATTGAGGTCTGATACCCTATCGGCCAGTTCTTTGTTTGTTTGCCCTGACTAACTGGAGTCTGATACTTAGATGCTTATATCCTTCACATACTTTGTCACTGGAGGCTAAATCTATGGAATACAATAGTTTAGATACTCCTTATTACTCATCCAAATCTGCACATGCTAGGTTTCACCATCAAAGAGTTCCGGACCCAATCGTCGAACATTATCATATGCTCTATTCTTGACTACCAGACCAACCTATCTTCAATCTAACTTCTAGTAAGAGCAGTTTATGAACTGTGGATGTGTGAGATAGACTTTGTTGCCATCAATGACAACACTTATGAATCCTAGCAGTGTCTCTTGCCAGTAATCTCTCCCTTTGGCATCGATCGCAACACTTAGTGAAAAATGACTAAGTGTCGTAGTAACTCCCCCTTTTCTTGTGCTCCATCTCTTCACACTACTTATCAGTGATCCCCTTATGCTGGATTCTTCATTTTTCACTACACTTCACTCCTCCTTTGACATCAATGGCAAAGGATGGGATCTGCAAACCAAAAACGTGCAAAAACTGTTATATAAGGTTGCATATGTATATACAATCCATAAGACAAACTTACATATACTTAAGTATATCTACAAATGTAGTCTTCAACTATACAAGCTCTATGGCCCAACTCCTCTTCATCCCATCCAAAATGGAGAAGTGTCCACTCAACAAAAATGCATATGCTTCTGCCCACTTCAAATCTGTTGGATCACTGGTCCAGGCTGCACTTTGAGCATCTGCTAAGGCATCATGCATTACCTCCAACTTAGGGATGATTATCCCCCCTGAGTTCACCCATTCTATCCATTATATTCTTCTTCTCCTTAGCCAGTTTCTTTATTTCAGTTGTTATAACAACTACTTGGCATTCTTGTCTTACCGAAGAGATAGTGAGAGGATAAAATTTCTAAGATAGATTTGTCAATTTTTCTTCTTGTTCTTTCATCTTCTTCTCAATATCCTATGCAACTTTAGGCCAGGATAAACAAAATTTATATATATCTCCACCATCCTTAAGAGTGTTTTCAATGCCCTTTATGCCAATGTCTAGGGTTTTTCTATCATTAGCAATTAGCCCTTGTACCTCACTGAATCTATTTCCCAAAAACTCTTTCCAGACCTTAGTTTCTGCCAATTTTTCTAAAGATTTAAAATGTGTATTTACAGAATTAACTAAGTTCTTCAAATTACTACATGGAGAGGTAGATGGATCCTTCTAATATGTGGGCATAATATTCTTCAGTACTCTAAATGTAATGCTCAGCAACTCACTATCCTCCATATGAGATCTCAAAAGTTTTTCTTTTGCTTTGGCCTGAGCAAAAGATGCTATCTTCATTATCTAAACCAGAGAGAGAGTCCAGATTCAGTGGCCCTTGAATCAACTCCGGTTCATCTAATTCCACTACTTCCTTGTCCAAGAAACTTTATACTTCTTCTGCAGTGTCTCTTGCAATCTCAACTTTCTTTCCTTTAGAGGCATCCAGACTGATTTGCTTATTGCCATCATCTTACCTCTTCTTTCTGCACTTCCTTTTCCAGAACAGAGGAGTCTAAAGCCTCAAATTGCTCTTCATCAATTTTCTTTAATCCTTCGACATCCATGTTAGAAGGCTCTTCATTCACTTCCTCTACAATGGGAAGATTGAGATTTTTCAAGGCACTCTGGAGAATTTCTTTTGTCTCATTAGCTATTTGGTCATTTTCTCCAAGCATGAGCTTATTCATGTTGGTGTTGCTTCATAATTCTTCTTTGGCATCCTTGAAAATCATGTCCATTTGTTTTTGAGTGATAGTTGGACATAACTGTATCACTATCTGTTCCCAAATCTCCAAATCTTTTTCTTTTGTACTTTCTTTTCTTAACTCCAAAATTTCTTCTAAGCTCTTAGGAACAAGGAAATTATTTCAATGAAAGATTTCTTATAGATGTTTAGGTACCTTACTATTGCTTCCTCAAGAATTCTCTTGTCTGCATCATTGTACTCATCATAGAATTCTATCACCGGTTACAGGTTTTCATCCATAGTGATGGCTTTAATCATGTCTTCAATGGAGAGAGTGGGTCTCTCAACAAACTCTTATGTCTTCTACTCCTCATCTTTCCTTGTGTTCTTGGAGGGTTTATTTTTGGTCACTTCAGATGTTTTGGCCTTCTTCAATTTTCTAACCTCCACATCTAATTCTGTCTCTTCATCATCCTTAAGGCTCACATATGTTCTTGTGGCCTTAGACTTCTTTCTCATTTCTCCTTTACCGGATGGTTTGGCTTCTGGTTTAGCAGTTTTTGAGCTTTCAGGAGTGACAGGGGTAGAACTCCTAGTAGATCTTGTCCAGGTAGAGGCTTCCACTGGAACACTTTATTTCTTTGCTTCTTGTCTTTCCTTTTCAATTTTCTCTATTCTTTCTCTATTTTCTTTTGCTGCCTCCTTTGTTATGCCAAACTTTTCAACAAGTGCTTCAACTTCCCTCCTCACTTTTCTTTTTGTCTCAGACTGCCTTAACTCAACATATATTTTCATGTTTAGATAATCAAAGGTGCCAAACCTCTCTGCTTCAGTATCCTTGGGTTGGCTTAGCAAGTGTTGAACACATGTCTCTAATATCTCTTCATCAACTTCATAACCCATGGGCATTATCCATACAATTCTCAACTCAACTGCCTCCATCGGGCATTAATCTGTGTCAACCATGAAGCAAACTGTGTCTTTGTATTTCTCAACTATTGATTTTGGTATTCTTTCTCTTGCATGCATCATGCTCTGGAAATTCTTGAAGTAACCCTAGAGAGCTATTGTTTGGCTTTTGCATCACCAAGTTCATACAAATAATCTCTGATTTGAATTGCAACAGGTCTATCAATTGTCCAGATCAGACCTTTTAATCCCAGTAACTCACTCATGTAGTAGAAGAATAGGCACAACACCAAATTACCATACTTGAAGGAATTTTTCTTTTCTTAATCTTCTACAAGTTCTCCATTAGTTGATTCAATAGAAGCTCACACAAATCATAATCTACATTTTCTTTTAGCATCTGATATGCAGTATAGATTGCTATACTTGATACAAAATTTCCCCTACTTTGAGTGGTAAATCTTGTAACCAATTACAATTGATGCAAACTTGACATCCAAATCAGTGATGTCATATAGTCATTGCCCTCTTGTCATATTTTAATCTGGTGGCCTCAGTTACCATTTGATTTTTCACAGATTTGAGTGCAGGTAACAATTTGAGTGTAATCTGGTTACAGCCCTGATGGCATCTTTGGTTATCTTGAATGGCCTCATTAACCACATAAAGTTATCATGCATCCTAATCAAGACATATCGGACCCATTCGTTCTCTGCAAAAGACAGGAAATGTATGTAATGTGCAAAGTGCTTATCCTCTAGGGCCTTGAATTCTTGTTTGAGATCAAAATTCTCACTTATTAACTATTTATCATATATTTCCACCAGTTTTTAGTTTCCAAAGTCTTCAATGGTTGCAAGAATGAAAACCCTAATATCTTCTACATGTAAAACATCGTACGGGATACTGGAAAACACACCCAAGGGATTAACTTCTATAGATTTGTGAGGATGTTTCTTGAATTTCAGTCTTGGCCTCTCAGTAACATTCACAACCATGGGAGTAGCCATTCTAGCAATGAAATTTAGAGAGATTTTGCAGAAAAATACCTTTTTATGCCTTAGGGTTTGTCGCAACTACCGGAGTGGATTTCTGCTTAATTTTGATCTTCAACTTGAATATTCTGTAGGATCACTTCTCAACGCTCTCCTCTCTTCTTTGTTTCTGAATGCAAAGTGTTGTAAATGATGAATGAAGAATCTTTTATCCTTCTGCAAAAACCTAATTCACTATTGCAATAAATGCACAGTTTAAGCCATCTGGTTACCATGTTTTGAGTGAGTTTCTCATGAATCATTGTGCAGATCTTCAAATCACTATCCAAGTGAGTTGACAACATAACTTTAGCTTTTCAAAACATGCCTCTAAGTCCGCAGACCATAAAATTGTGTTTTCAGATCATACCAGATCCATTTGTGTTATTCTTTTATTACTAGATAGCTGCCAGAACCGGATCTACTCAAATGATCATAACTTCTTCAAATCTTCATACGGACCTCTCAAATTTTGACCGAATGATCTTTAGATGAATCTCTAAAAACCCTTTAATTCACAACCTCTGATTCTTACTCAATGTGCCAAATTCAGGCACTTACTAGCTAGCTGGGGGAATTAGATTTTCTTTGCGGCTCCCCCTGAACCAGAGCTCACTTTTCAATTTCTGGAAGGATTATCAACACTAGATTTCGGTGCGGACCCATCACCAATGTTCATCACACTCTTATTTACCCAAGTCTTTCTCATCTCCCTCTAAACCTCATCCACATTCACTTTTCCTTTTCCTTTGTCTTGTTTCTGATCATGTTTCATCGGACCTTTTCCATCATTATTTCTACTTATGTAGAATCTAGCTATATGACCAGATTTATTGCAATTGTAGCACACATCATTTCCTTGCTTGTTTGATTCATATCTTCTTAATCTGCACTGATTAGCCATATGTCCCATTCCATTGCATGCAAAGCATCTACCATTGAAAGAATTGTTCATTAGCATATTTCTACATTCATGAGATTTGTGACCATACCTTTTGCAATTGAAACATTGACCGAAGAAGGATTGACCATTTTGATTTATTTTGCTCCAGCACTGAGTTGATTTATGACCAAATTTGTTGCAGTTGAAGTAGTTTCCATTGAAAGATGGATATCTTTGAGCATTAGGTTCTCTTACCAGAGATCTTCTAGGCCTTTTTCTTTGTCTTCCTGACTCAAGGTTCTTTTGACTAGATCTACAACTTTCACCTTTCTCATATCCCAAGCCATGCTTGTCATCTACCCTCTTTTGAATTTCAAGTAGTACTTCAAGTTTGGCTGAGGTTATGTTGAATTTTTCTTTGTATTCATATGCAGTTTCAAGATCTTGTTGAAGAGTGTCAATCTCTCTCAAGTTGTTCTTCGTTGTATCTGGCTTCTCCAAGATCAGACTCAAGATGTCTAATTATTTTGTCCATTTTGTAGCAATCTTCTATTTTCTCATTGAGGAATTGATTTAAGTTTTCTTGAATCTTTTTCTTCTCTTCAATTTCTTTGGTAAACATCATAACCCCTGATTCCATTTCATGTTTTAGCATAACAACTTCTTTTGACATCTTTTCACATAGCTTTGTTTTCTCATTCTGGTCCTCATTAGTATTATTGGCTTCATTCTGATTTGCTAACTTATGAAGTAGTTCCTTTCTCTTTTTCATGGAATTACTAAGTTTTTCCTTTAGCTTAGTGATGAAATCTTCAGCCTCCTTAAGTTGATCTCTCAAATTATTGACTTCAGACTATGATTGATAAAGATCTTCTTAGGCAGACTATATTTTATCTTTCATACCATATGCATCCATTGAAATTCCCAGATCCTCCTCATGTTGTTAGGCTTCTTTTAAGGAACTTGGCTCTGATACCAATTGTTAGAAACAAGGTAGATAATTGAGAGGGGGGGTGAATCAGTTATCTCAAAACTTTCTTACTTTTACTTCCTTTTCTTATCTTAACATTCAATGATATATCAAAACATGAAAGCATAAGCAACCATAAGAATTGAAATGAGATCAGTACACATGACACAAGGATTTTTACATGGAAACCCTGCTAAGGGAAAAACCATGGGGTGATTAACCTAAGTTGTATTCTTTATTTAAAGAATAAAGAAGTACAAAAATGGCACTTGCCAATTAGGGCTCACTGCCCGAGCACAATGCTCACAAGAGGTTCACTGCCTACAAGAGACTCACTATCTACAAATGCTTACAGATGATAACTAAGTGTCTGAACTAATGAACAACATCCACATATGCAAGAATTCAGCCCTAGTTAGGCACAGAACGCTGATCTAGTGCATTTCATCCTTCCTTTGTTTAGTATTACTCTTATGTCACATTCTGAGCTTAGATCTTTGCCTTCGCACTTCTCTCTACTTTTATTCACACTTCATCCTTCACTCTATCGCTTTCACACACTCACAAACTTGAATCCATCAGGTATATATATCCACATCAAGGATTTCCAACAACTTTCTAGTTAGGAACAAGAACACTTAGAATATTTGCAAGTTACTATTTTGTCAGTTGATTCCATACTTGATTGATGATGTACACCAAAAACTAATGCATAGAAATCATTAATCATATCATCCAAAATCATACATCACCACAAGTTGCTTGATCAACACCTTTTGTACATCCGGATTGAGGTCTGATACCCTGTCGGCCAGTTCTTTCTCTGTCTACCCTGACTAACTAGAGTCTGATACTTAGATGCTCATATCTTTCACATGCTTTGTCATTGGAGGCTAAATCTCTAGAATACAATAGTTTAGATACTCCTTATTACTCATCCAAATCTGCAACATGCTGGGTTTCACCATGAGAGAGTTCCAGACCCAATTGTCAGACCCTATCATATGCTCTATTCTTGACTACCGGACCAACCTATCTTCGTCTGACTTCCGGTATGAGCAATTTATGTATTGTGGATGTGTGGGATAGACTTTGTTGCCATCAATGACAACACTTATGAATCCTAGCAATGTCTCTTACCAACAATGTGAACAATCAAATCCATCAGCTATATATATCTGCATCAAGAAATTCAATCAACTATAGTCAACTTCAAGAAAACTTAGAACATTTATTAAGAACTATGTTATGTCGCCTGAATCCATGCACAAACAACAACGCGGACCAAAAAATTGTGTTCTCAAATCATCAATCATGTTGGCCAATACCATGGATTGTCACAAATTGCTTAACCAACAACTTTTCTTCATCCAGACCAAGATCAAATACTAGGTTAGCCTGTTTTTCACCAGACTGCACTGTCTAACTAAAACCTGATACTCAGATGCTTATAAATTTTGAATCCTTCATCACCGGAATCTAAATGTCTAGATTTAGATAGTCCTAAAAATCCTTCACTCCCTTAGATCTGTAGCATACTGATATTTACCACCGGAGAGATCCAGAGGACGATACCAGACCCTGTCACATGCTCTATTCCTAACTACCCACACTTAGACAAATCTTCATTCTGACTTCTGGTATGAGCACATTATGTAATGTGGATGTGTAGGATAGACTTAGTTTCCATCAATGACAACACCTATCATGCCTAGCAGTGCCTCTTGCCAACAATCTCCCCCTTTGGAATTGATGGCAACACTTAGTGAAAAATGACTAAGTGTCAGAACCACTCCCCCTTACTATGTACTCTTATGCTTTTCACTACTCTCTAGTGCTCCCCCTTTGCTGGATTCCTCATTTTTCACTGCTCTTCACTCCCCCTTTGACATCAATGGAAAATGGTGGGATTTGTAAACCAAAATTTACACAAAAATTCTGTATACCAAGGCCACATATGTACAAACAGTCCTTAAGTCCTATTTACATAAACTTAAATATGTCACCAAAAATACCATTCAACAGAGCCAATTCTCTATCCCATCTCTTCTTCATACTATTGAAATTGAGATATGGCCACTGAACAAAAATGCTTGTGACTCAACCTTCCATAGATCAATGGAGTCACTTGTCTGTGCAACAGCTTAGGCTTCGGTCAAGGCATTAAACATTACTTCCAACTTAGGGGAGATCAGTCCATAGTGCTCACTCATCCTTACCTCAATGTTCTCCTTTTCTTTTGTCAACTTCCTTATTTCTTCAATCAGGCTGATTGCCTGACATTCTTTACTAGCCATAGATGCTGTCAATGGATGAAAAGATTGGGATACACTAGATAGTTTTTTCTTAGACTCCTTTATTTTATCTTCAATATCCTCTACAACTTTAGGATAAGATAAGAAAAATTTATATACATTTCCTCCTTCTGTAAGAGCATTTTGAATACTCTTTACATTGATATCCAACACAGTTCTATCTACTCCAATAATCCCTTTTAGAGAATCAAATCTTTTACCATTGAATTCATTTTGAACTTTGACCTCTGCATACTTTTCAAGAGATTCAAAATGGGTACTTCCAAAGTTTATCAAGTTCTTTAGCTGACCGGAGGGGGATACTGATGAGTCCTTCTGGTATGATGGCATTATTTTCTCCAAAATCCCTAATGCTAGACCAAGTAGCTCACTATCTTCTATGTGGGACTTTAGGATATCTTCTCTGGCCTTAGCTTGTGCAAGAGAGGCCAACTTTATCATCTGAATTCATGAAATACTATCCAAATTGATTAGACCTTTCAGCTCTTCTGCAGCTAATTTATCACTTTCCAAAATTTCTTTCACTACTTCTGCAGTGTCTCTTGCCCAAGATGCTGATGTATTTATTTGATCCTTACTAGTACTGTCAATCAGATTGTCTTACTTGGACACTTCATGGGTAAGTGCAAAAATATGGGGGGCCAAAAAGGGGTCTTAAGTGGCCACTTTTTTTCTGAAATCAGGAAATACTAGCCTTGGATGAGAAATTGAGCATAGTTACACATAAAATTTGGAGATGCAAACAAAACAATGTTCATAGTACTCTGAGCCTACTTTCTAAACTACTAATTTTTTTAAAAAATGGTATAGATTAAGGGGTTCAAAAGAGGAAGCCACAAAAATTGGTGTTGTTTCTATCAAAAAAACATAACATAGCATGTTTTGTGGCTCCCTCAAAAGGTCAACTTTTTTTTTGGTATTTTTAAAATCGTTTCGGTGAGAAATTAGCTAACAACATGTAGTTTATGCCTGATTTTTTTGATAATTTTTTATGCAAATTTGATTTTTTACTAATTTCAAAGTGGACACATCCTAAAAATAGAATTTTGGCCGTGCTACCCCTATAAATTTTGAAAACTAATTGAAAATCATTTTTTTCTTTTTTTAATGTGTAGAATGGAGTCTAGTTTCGAAATATGTAATTTTTTTGAAATTTCAATGAATAGTTAATTTACAATGGAAAAAAGACCAAACAGTGGTTTTTACCCAAAAATAGACACACAAACAAAATAAATTAAAGATGAAAGGCTTAACATTGTCAAAATGTGAAAAAAATCACATCATCAAATAGCTAAGAGAAAGCCTAACATTACCTAGGTGTTTGATTTCTTCGACCTTGAAACACGTACAAATTTGAGGGTTAGCATGAATGAAATTATGTGAAATCCTGTAGAATATGGAAAAACACGTCTCTGGACATTGGGAAGACACTCCAAGCCTTTGGGTTGGAAATCCAAAGCAAATCCCAAGCCCAAGGATTGGGATTCCCAAAGCAAAACATAATGCGCTCGCATTATGTTCAACTTTACATTTTTCCTTTTCCGCAGAAGTTTGTGGATTGTTTGTCATGTTTGTAATAACGCAAGCACGTTATAACGCGCTCACGTTATGTTCAACTTTGCATTTTTCCTTTTCCGTAGAAGTTTGTGGACTATTTGTCATGTTTGCAATAACGCAAGCGCGTTATAACATGCTCGCGTTATGTCGCCCATGAATTTTTTTATGTTCAAGGTTATTAATCATGTATGTATGTATGCCTATATGTATGTATGTATCTATGTATGCCTATATGTATGTATCTATCTATGTATACGCATATGTATGTATCTATCTATGTATGCCTATATGCATGTATGTATGTATAGTGTCGAGGGTAGAGAAGGGTAGAGATGGGGGTGAGCCAGATAGGGGAGGAGACGGGTGGATAAGGATTGAGTGATTAAGGTTTAAGGTTGAGGGTTGAGGGTTTAGGGATAGGATTTAGAGTTTAGGGATAAGGGATTAGAGTTTAAGACCTTGAGGGATTAGGGTTTAGGGATGAGGCTTTAGGGATAGCATTTAGGGTTGAGGGTCAAGGGATTAGGGTTAAGGTAGAGTGTTGAGGGTAGGGGGATTAGGGATAGGGTTTAGGGTTGAGGGATTAGGGTTTAAGGTATAGTTTTGACAGTTGAGGGTTTAGGGATAGGGTTTAGGATTTAAGGTTTAAGTGTTGAGGGTTGAGGATTTAGGGATAGGGTTTATGGTTTAGGGATAAGGGATTAGGGTTTAGGGTTTAGGGACTAGGGATTAGGGTTTAGGGTTAAGGGATTAAGGTTTAGGGTTTAGGGATGTACAATTAAGGGGTAGCATAAATAAACTAGAATTTTGGAAGGGTTGGGAAAATTTTGTGAATCATCATGGGCTAGAGATTAGAGATTTTGTTGTGTTCAAGTACATATCCAAGTCATAATTGAAGGTTAAGATATTTCAAAGAACAGGGTGTGTGAAAAATATCAATGCTCTTCGGCTTATGAATACCAACATTGATACAGATAAAAGATGCCCTTCTTCTAACAGAGTATGTAGTTCAAGTCAACCGATGGGTAGCAATTTGTCGAATGAGTTGGTTTAATGGGCATGCCTCCTTCTTCAAGGCCCAGGTGGACAAGAGTGGGATGTAAAATTAAGGTGTACCATAAATAAACTTGAATTATGGACATTATGAAACCTATCATCTAGAAAAGCACATGACAGTGAACTCTGCCCCACCATTCAAATTAGATATTTACCTTTTTATTCAATGAAAATGAAGTCACAGAATGTAAACCGACCATACATACTAGTAAGATCAAATTCTCTACCTTCTATTCTTATTACTCTTACTTTATTAAGAGAAGAGTGTCAAAAAGAATGGGTTTAATTGTAAGCTAACATAAGGCAAAGTAGTTTTGTTATTACATTTTTCTAAGGGATCTCTAATAGTCTAATATAATGTAGTCTTCTATAATATGAACATCTGCATTTGTGTGAATGCTAAGCTTTAATATAGTAGAGTATTAAATCAATGCAATCAACTATTTATTGGGTTAAAATAACTTAGTTTTTGTAATGGTTTGGGAATGAAGGAGTTGCCAAACATAGGTGAATGTCCTTTACAATTACCAAGAGAAAAAAGTTTAGTAGTTCTTGTGGATAGAGCCAGTAAACAATGGGAGATTATTTGCCTGTTTCATAATAATATACCTCCCCTAAGTGCAGGGTGGACAAAAAGAAACATAGATGTACCCCAATGCAAATCTTTGCTCATAATGATCATCCTTCTGATTTCAACTATTAATTACTCACTGTGGATGTACCATAAACAAATATTTTCTCATAGTATGTACACCTATTGGCATAATGAACCCCAGATGGGCTAGAAAAACATGCCATATAACATTACTAGCATTAAAAAAGTTCATAGCCATTTTTTTGACATATTCTTGCAACTCAGATATCTTTAAGAGAAGAGTGTCAAAAATGATGGGTTTAACAACTTAACATAAGGCAAAGCAGTTTTGTTGGGTTTAGGGATAGGGTTTAGGGTTTAGGGTTGAGGGATTAGGGATTAGGGTTGAGGGATTATGGTTTAAGGTATAGTGTTGAGGGTTTAGGGATAGGGTTTAGGGTTGATGGATTAGGGTTTAGGGTTTAGGGTTGATGAATTAGTTTTTAATGTTAAGAGTTGAGGGTTGAGGGTTGAGGGTTGAGGGTTTAGGGATAGTGTTGATGGTCAAGGGATTAGGGTTAAAGTAGAGTGTTGAGGGTAGAGGGATTAGGGATAGGGTTTAGGGTTGAAGGTTTAACGATTGAAGGTTGAGGCTTTAGGGCTGAGGGTTAAGGGTTTGGGGTTTAAAATATAGTGTTGAGCATCGAGGGTTTATGGATAGGTTTTAGGGTTTAATTTTTAAGGGTTAAGGGTTGAGAAATAGGGTTTAGGGTTTAGGGATAAGGGATTAGGGTATAAGGTATAGTGTCGAGGGTTGAGGGTTTAGGAATAGGGATGGCATTTAGAGTTTAGGGATGAGGGATTAGGGTTAAGGGTTGAGGGATTAGGGTTAAGGTTTGAGGGATTAGGGTTTAAGGTATAGTGTCAAGGGTTGAGGGTTTATTGATAGTGTTTAGGGTTGAGGGTTTTGCGATTAGGTTTTAGGATTGATGCATTAGGGTTTAAGGTATAGTGTTGATGGTTGAGGGTTTAGGGATAGGGTTTAGGGTTGACGGATTAGCATTTAATGTCGAGGTTAGGATTAGAGTGTCAAGGGTAGAGGGATTAGGGATAGGGTTTAGGGTTGAAGGTTTAAGGATTGAGGGTTGAGGCTTTAGGGATGAAGGTTTAAGGCTTAAGATATAATGTCAAGTGTTGAGGGATTTGGGATAGGGTTGAGGGTCGAGGGAATAGGGTTAAACTAGAGTGTCAAGGGTATAAGGATTAGGGATCAGGTTGGAGGGTTTAGGGATAAGGGATTAGGGTTTAAGGTATAGTATCGAGCCTGTTGAGGGTTTAGGAATAGGGATAGCATTTAGGATTTAGTGATGAGGGATTAGAGTTGAGGGATGATGGATTAGGGTTGAGGGTTGAGGGATTAGGGTTTAGGGATAAAGTTTAGGGTTGAGGGTTGAGGGATTAGGGTTTAAGGTATAGTGTTGAGGGTTTAGGGATAGGGTTTAGAGTTGAGGGATTAGAGTGAAGGGTTGAGAGATTAGGATTTGACGTTGAGAGTTGAGGGTTGAGGCTTTAGGGTTTAGGGTTTAGGGATAGGGTTGAGAGTCGAGGGATTAGAGTTAAGGGTTGAGGGATTAGGGTTTGACGTTGAGGGTTGAGGGTTGAGGTTTGAGGGTCAAGGGTTTAGGAATAGGGTTGGGGGTCGAGGGATTAGGATTAAAGTAGAGTGTCGAGGGTATAAGGATTAGGGATAGGGTTGGAGGGTTTAGGGATAAGGGATTAGGGTTTAAGGTATAGTATCGGGCCCATTGAGGGTTTAGGAATAGGGATAGTGTTTAGGGTTTAGGGATAGGGTTTAGGGTTGAGGGATTAGAGTAAAGGGTTGAGGGATTAGGATTTAACGTTGAGGGTTGAGGGTTGAGGGTCGAGGGATCAGAGTTAAGGGTTGACGGATTAGGGTTTGACGTTGAGGGTTGAGTACATTGAGGTTCGAGGGTTGAGGGTTTTGGGATAGGGTTGAGGTTTGAGGGATTAGGGTTAAAGTAGAGTGTTGAGGGTATAAGGATTAGGGATAGGGTTGGACGGTTTAGGGATAAGGAATTAGGGTTTAATGTATAGTATCAAGCCCGTTGAGGGTTTAGTAATAGGGATAGTGTTTAGGGTTTAGGGATAGGTTTTAGGGTTGAGGGATTAGAGTTAAGGGTTGAGGGATTAGGATTTCACGTTGAGGGTTGAGGGTTGAGGCTTTAGGGTTTATGGTTTAGGGATAGGGTTGAGGGTCGAGGAATCAGAGTTAAGGGTTGAGGGATTAGGGTTTGACGTTGAGGGTTGAGTACATTGAGGTTCGAGGGTTGAGGTTTTCGGGATAGGGTTGAGGGTTGAGAGATTAGGGTTAAAGTAGAGTGTCAAGGGTATAAGGATTAGGGATAGGGTTGGAGGGTTTAGGGATAAGGGATTAGGGTTTAAGGTATAGTATCAAGCCCATTGTGGGTTTAAGAATAGGGATAGCGTTTAGGGTTTAGGGATGAGGGATTAGAGTTGAGGGATGATAGATTAAGGTTGAGGGTTGAGGTATTAGGGTTTAGGGATAAGGTTTAGGGTTGAGGGTTGAGGGATTAGGGTTTAAGGTATAGTGTTGAGGGTTTAGGGATAGGGTTTAGGGTTGAGGGATTAGAGTGAAGGGTTGAGGGATTAGGATTTGACTTTGAGGGTTGAGGGTTGAGGCTTTATGGTTTAGGGTTTAGGGATAGGGTTGAGGGTCAAGGAATTAGAGTTAAGGGTTGAGGGATTAGGGTTTGACATTGAAGGTTGAGGGTTGAGGTTCAAGGGTCAAGGGTTTAGGGATAGGGTTGATGGTCGAGGGATTAGGGTTAAAGTAGAGTGTCGAGGGTATAAGGATTAGGGATAGGGTTGGAGGGTTTAAGGATAAGGGATTAGTGTTTAAGGTATAGTATCGAGCTCGTTGATGGTTTAGGAATAGGGATAGTGTTTAGGGTTTAGGGATAATGTTTAGGTTTGAGGGATTAGAGTTAAGGGTTGAGGGATTAGGATTTGATGTTGAGGGTTGAGGGATTAGGGTTTGATGTTGAGGGTTGAGTACATTGAGGTTCGAGGGTTGACAGTTTTGAGAAAGGGTTGAGGGTCAAGGGATTAGGGTCAAAGTAGAGTGTCGAGGGTATAAGGATTAGGGATAGGGTTGGAGGGTTTACGGATAAGGTATTAGGGTTTAAGGTATAGTATCAAGCACATTGAGGGTTTAGGAATAGGAATAGCATTTAGGGTTGAGGGATGAGGGATTAGAGTTGAGGGATGATGGATTAGGGTTGAGGGTTGAGCGATTAGGGTTTAGGGATAAGGTTTAGGGTTGAGGGTTGAGTGATTAGGGTTTAAGGTATAGTGTTGAGTGTTTAGGGATAGAGTTTAGGGTTGAGGGATTAGAGTGAAGGGTTGAGGGATTAGTATTTGATGTTGAGGGTTGAGGGTTGAGGCTTTAGGGTTTAGGGTTTAGGGATAGGGTTGAGGGTTGAGGGATTAGAGTTAAGGGTTGAGGGATTAGGGTTTGACATTGAGGGTTGAGGGTTGAGGTTTGAGGGTCGAGGCTTTAAGGATAGGGTTGAGGGTTGAGGGATTAGGGTTAAAGTAGAGTGTCAAGGGTATAAGGATTAGGGATAGGGTTGGAGGGTTTAGGGATAAGGGATTAGGGTTTAGGAATAGGTATAGTGTTTAGGGTTTAGGGTTGAGGGATTAGAGTTAAGGGTTGAGGTATTAGGATTTGACATTGAGGGTTGAGGCTTGAGGCTTTAGGGTTTATGGTTTAGGGATAGGGTTGAGGGTTGAGGGATTAGAGTTAAGGGTTGATGGATTAGGGTTTGACATGGAGGGTTCAATATATTGAGGTTTGAGGGTTGAGGGTTTCAGAATAGGTTTGAGGGTCGAGGGATTAGGGTTAAAGTAGAGTGTCAAGGGTATAAGGATTAGGGATAGGGTTGGAGGGTTTAGGGATAAGGGATTAGTGTTTAAGGTATAGTATCAAGCCCATTGAGGGTCTAGGAATAGGGATAGTGTTTAGGGTTTAGGGATGAGGGATTAGAGTTGAGGGTTGAGGGATTAGGGTTTAGGGATAAGGTTTAGGGTTGAGCTAGACAAGGAGTGACTGAGAGACATAGAGAGGGTAGAGGTAGACAGGTAGAGAGGTGAGGGGGAGAGATAAGTGAGATATAGAACATGACCTGATGGAACTAGAGGTGAGATACACACAAATATTTATGGATCAATCTATAGCAGGACAAAACACAAGCACGTTATAATGCGAGCATGTTATAATGCACTCACATTTTGTCCTGCTATAGAAATGGTAAAAAAGTGTTTACCCCTGTGATCCTAGCCCACATGCTCTATTTTCATGTTGATTATGTGCATGCTCTGACAAAAAAGAAGTGCTTTTATGCTATTGGGAAGTTCACATGCACATTTTACACATTCTACCACCTTTGCATGATCTTTCCACCACCTTTTCTACTTTGCCAACTTGAGAAGGAGGAAATAACATAGTTTTCACACCAATGTTAATTATGATTCAATTTTAGGAATTTAACATTATAGATTGGTTAATAGTATTGTTGTTAGTAATTATATTTGAGTGTTATTCAATTTAACATTGAAAAGGAAGCAAGTGGTGAAAAACTCAAATTGTTGACGAGTTTGATTCAAGAAGAAAAAAACACTACATAATTGGGTACTCTCTCCATTTAAATGTTCATTTTTTAGGTATGTCAAGTCTTTACATGCATGTTCTTTACATTTTCTTTAATTCTATTTGAATTACTTTATCATGCTTTATCATACATGTTTAAAACTCTTCACATTCCCAATCAAGAAAGCAGCCTACAATCTCACATGATGCCATGTATATTTTCTACACTTGGGATCTTTAATAATTATGTGTAATAAAAAAACCTTAACATACCATGATGTCAAACTATACAAGAATGAATCCTTACAACATAATAAAAATACAATCCCACTATTATATTGTCATATTAACAAGTTAAAATATAAATGAATAGGTGCCAAGATCATACAAGTATGCACATGACATGATGATTTATATGCACATATCTTAGGTTAGGACATTCCTTATGCACCTATTCATGATGATTTGTACATGCACATGACACAACAATTGTTGTCTATTCTTTCACAAGCCACCCAAATCCTAGTATCCCTAGTACCAACAAAACACCTCAATTCCAAATCCTAGTAGCCCTAGTAACAACAAACATGTCAAATTGGGTCTGCCTCAACCTTTTCAAGCATGAAATCCCATGTACTCTTTTCATGGCTACAATAATTTGCTTTGTATTCTTTGTACCTATTTTGGTTGAGTGACATTTACTCTTTTACATGATGATTGTATGTACATTTACTATGAAGGGTTGACTGACATATATTTTAGTTATTTGTATGGATTCATTTCTTAGGAACTAATATTGGTCTCTTTATCATGCTACAGATAAATTCTTCGTCATGCTGAGGAAATGATCAAGAATTAAACCAACACAGGAAGAGATAGAAGCTAAGAATGCAAAGAAAGTAGTGGCTATGAGGGAATTTCATGAAAAGAGGAAATTGGACATGATAAATGAAGACATGCCAATTGAAGAGGAACCACAAGCATCACAAAGAGATCTGGTATTGGTGGCACAAAAATAACGAATGCAAAAACTTTGTGCTATGAGAGATTTGAATACCATAGTTGGAGACACATCCTCTACCGCAAGTCAACATGTAGGGACACCATCTACCACATCTCAAGTTGAGAGTACATCATCACTCACATGTGATGAAGGAGGTACGCCATCATTCCCACTTCAACCTCAAGGTATGTCATCTATTCCATCTTCAATCGAAGGTATGCCATATAGCCCATCTCATTTAAATATTGATGAAATTCCTAATGTTGAGATGAATTTATCTAACTTAACACCACCTAGAATTTTGCATAGAAAGCCAAAGTATTTGATTGATATTGATGAGAATATTTTGTATCCAATGGAAGGTAAGATTCCAAAATGCACTTGTAGAAGATATGCTCATAAAATTTGGAGATTGTTCTTTGAAAAGTTAAATGAGACTGCAAGCTGTCAACTATTCTTTGAAATGATGCGAAGTATAAAGTATAGGTCCATCATGAAGATTCTTGGGTTGAGAACATTAGAGGCTTCAAGTGAAAAATCTATTGTCAAGAATCTAATGAGTGCATATGAGAGTGTGGGTAACACCTCATGCACAAAAGATAGTAATGCAATACGACGTGTGATTACATCGACTATAGTAAGTAGTCAAATGAGGAAAGCTTGTCTCATTAGAAAGATGAGTCAAGAATTGAGAATTAATAGGAAACCTTTATCAAGAGCCATTGGAAGATGCCAAAGAATTGAGGACACTAATGCCAATGAATTATGGGCGTTCTCGAGGAGACTACCACGAAAAGATAAACCAATTGTTGAAGCATTGAGATCACTAATTGAAGAATTTTGGAAGAATTACACAAAGATATCTCCTAATCAAAGGGATGTGGTAAGAAGGAGAATCGGTAGTTAGAACTGTGAGCCACATCCAAAGCATTTTTTGGATGAGACTTAAACACAGTTTTATGGTAAATTTCTAGAGAAGTATCCTCAAATTAAAATTTGTCAAAGATATTTTGAAATTCTAAAACTTTTCTATGTCAAGATAAATCACACATGCACTACTTGTTGTTGTAGATTACAGATTGAATTTTATAACCATTTTGATGTTTATAGGTCTAAATGTTTAGATATGCAAACTAACAATGTTTTGCAGGGTTGTGCCATACGTTCCCCACCAACATCCTCAAGAGACTTCATATCAAGAATTTTATGTGAAAGAGAGGAAGGTCAAATATTCTACAAGAAATTATGCTTGGATGTCACATGTCATCATTGTGGTGGATTGCAACATTTGCCAATATGTGAATATGTAAAACAGTGGCATACAATACAAAAGATGGTAAAGAAGCAAAGAGGTGTGAATTGGTTATTGAAAAGATTCCAGTGTATCAGTTTATGCCTATATTTTGTGACAGCATAGTGTATGAGTATGCAAGACATGCCCATAGAGCTTGATGGTTGGACTTGCAATTCAATTTATGCAAGGACACATTTCTGGTTGGTAGCATTGTTTCAGTCATCAACTTTGTAGAGAACTATAGTCTATAGCCACAGCATGAGGTGCAATCACAATATTACAACTCCACACAGGTTTCTATATTTGTGCACATCGCATTCATCCATGCGAATGATAGTACAGAGGATGATAGAAAGATCATAAGGGAGTATAATTTCTATATTACTGATGATCATACGCATTCTACGGAGTTCGTGCAAGGTTTCTTTCATGTGTTCTACAATGATTTGGCTAGAAGGGCATATTGTTCAGTCAGCATATGATATGGTCAGATAACTATGCGTCACAATTCAAGAACTCACAAAATTTCTATTGGCTGAGTAAGAGGCATAATTTTACATGTATTCATCATATGTGGATCTTTTGTGAGGCCAGGCATGGAAAGGGGGAGCATGATGGTGTAGGATCATGTATCAAAAGAGCCATATCATGAGAAGAGTTAAAGTATAAAGACAATGCAAAGTTGACAGATGCAAAATCGATTGTCAAGTGGTATAATGCTTCCATGGGTGTAGGTAATGAAGGTAAGTCTTTAGTTCGTAGATTTTTTTGGTTGATAGATGATACTAACATTGCACCATATGAGGACTATTGTACACTGACAGGATCAAATGAGATGCACTCTTTCAGAAGCTCAATTGTAGGTTCATGGAGTATCCATACACGAAAGATGTCATGCTTTTATTCTTCCTATACAATTCAAGCCTGGGATGAGTGCAAGTCAAAGGAGTGGGTTGACAAATGGTAGTTATCATAGCCCACTTGACACGCATCGACCCCTGATGGCATTGGAACTAACATAGATGGAATTATTAGTTGACTTTGACCACATATCAGATCTAGTTCAACTAGGTAATATATCTATTTGCATAGTTTTTGAAATTCCTAATATCATCTTACTTTGTAGTGTTTTTGTAATGTTGACTAATTTCATCTAATTTGCTACACATATCAATGTAGGGCACGTATATGTAGTTATTATAGATGAAGATAATGAAGAGGTAATAGATTATTACTTATGTCATTGTGTTGAGGCTAAAAATAAATTGGAGGCCCTAGTTACAGATGGAGAAAACATCGAATACCCTACAGGCTCAGTGGTTATTACTGGAAAATGGCTTAGAAGATACCCACATAAGAGTGTTAATGTTTGGCTATTTCAAGACTTTGACACGCATCAAAAAATTCTTCATTACTCGAACCTTGTCATGGCATCCAATGTTCATTTGATACAGTATCAGGGTAGACCTTTGAACAAAATCTTGTGGAAGGTGTGTGAGTCTGACCATGAAGCAATACTTGACACAATAAAGAGTAGAGTAGACCCGGATGGTTCATTAGATTAATTTGTAAGTACTCACATTGATTTTGTAAAGTCATGTTACATTGAGTTGTAAGTATGCACATTAATTTGTAAGGTTTGTCTTTTTTATTTCCTGCTGCACTTTTACTCATATACACATTTTTACATCATCATGTTATGCTTCATGGGGTTAGACCTAAGTGATGGTTAAAGTTGATCATGAGAATAATGTATAAAATCTAGGTAATGTATAAAATATAGGTGTCTCTAGGTGTCTTGGTTTCTAACTAGATAATAGGTGTCTGTAATTGTGATGTAGAGGCAATGGGATAGTTGGAGGATGGCAAACTAGACAAGGTTTCCTTATGCTCTAAAGCCCAAATTTCATGATCATTATACAAAAGTGGGAATAATAGTTAGAGACTCTAAATTCTTCATGGAAAAGGTGATTTCAGATGCTATAGGACCCATTCCAATCATTGCCAAAGGTAGACCAAACTCAAGATTAACACTTCCTTCACAAACCCAAGAAATGGCTTGTAGCCCTAAAAAAGGAGAACAGTCCTAATAACATTTGATATAGATATTCAAGCACAAAACTTGGACAATTAGTAGATACCCATTTGGACTCCCTATCACATATCCAAAACTAGGTATAGGTTGTTTTTGACGATATACCCTAACCTATAACTCCTCTCAATAACGTAGAGCCCCAATTAGGCCTAAAATACAAAGAGATCCCCCTTAAATTCACACACAAAACTCAACCAATGACTTGAGCACTTAGTATTCATGCCAAAACTATGAATTTTGTGGGTTTTGTCCTCCTACAATCTGTTGTTCCCAAAAATGACTCTATGGTTCCTTCTCAATGTCTCTAAACATCACCTAGCACATGGTTTTGTTAGGTTTGCTCAAAGAAAACTTCTTCTCCTCATATTTCCTACCAAAAACTCATCATAGAATATTAGAACAGACCTACTACAACCCATTCCATTGATCAAAAGTGAATCAAATCAGTGGAATGGCCAAAAAATGCATGATTCTTACCAAAACCCTAGATAAGAGTTTCTTAAACTATTTTCAGGAAAATGAGTTTTACTCTACTCTAGAATTGTTTCAAGATGCCAAAGTAGATGCATATGAATGTCAACTCACTCTAGTTTCATGACACCACCATAGTCCTTCAGTTGCACTAATGGTGCAGGGGCACCTAGGTTGTCATGCCTCCAAGATGGGTCAAAAAATGAAATTTTGTTTTGATTGAGTCAATTGTATGTAATAAGGTCTTCTAAGACCATTTCATTTCTTGTTAAGTCACTTTAAGTCATTTGGGGTCAGTTTGAGTCTGAGTCCTATTGTAAAAAAGTGCCAATGTTATCAAGTTGCACAAAGCAACTTTTGCATTTTTGGTGTCCTACTCCCAATGCGACCAAACTGACAGTTCCAACACATTTGGATGGGTAGGTTTAGGCTAGGCATGGTTCTGTTTTTCACCCAAACATGTCCAAAATAGTCTAAGCTACATTGCACAGACGATATCCCTGAAGAGTCCAAAGTGCAAAAAAGCAGCAATGTTTGACAAGATGTTACTCGAAAATTGTGTCACTTGGAAACATTCTGTCTGAGGAAACATGATCATGTAGAGTGTCTCTACAATAACCTCTCTTGGTTTTTATATCTCTAAGGCATTTACTTGTGGTGAAAGGTTTTCTTCTGCCCTAAAAATCGTCAGAAGGAGGCAGTGTAAAGTTGCAAAGGGGTGTAACTTTTGTCCTGCTCCTGATGTGACCAAACTGACTATTCCAATGCATACGGATGGGTACATTTATGCTAGGCATGGTCCTTTTTTTCACCCAAACATGTTGAAATAGTCTGAGCTAGATTTTACCGACGATATCCCTGAAGAGTCCAAAGTATAAAAAGGTAGCAATCTTTGATGAGATTTTACTCAAAAAATGTATCACTTAGAAACATTCTATCTAAGGAAACATGATCATGTAGAGTGGTTCCACAATAACCTCTCTTAGTTTTTTATATCTTTGAGGCATTTGCCCTTGGTGAAAGGTTTTCTGCTGCCCCAAAAATCATCAGAAGGAGGCAGTGTAAAGTTGCAAAGGGCTGTAACTTTTGTCCTACTCCTGATGCGACCAAACTGACTATTCCAATGTGTCTGGATGGTTACATTTACGCTAGGCATGGTCTTTTTTTCACCCAAACATGTCGAAACAGTCTGAGCTACATTGTACCAACGATATCCCTGAAGAGTCCAAAGTGCAAAAAGGAAGCAATCTTTGACAAGGTGTTACTCAAAAACTATGTCACTTAGAAACATTCTTTCTAAGGAAACACGATCATGTAGATTGCCTCTACAATAACCTCTCTCAGTTTTTTATATCTCTAAGGCATTTGCCCATGGTGAAAGGTTTTCTGCTGCCCCAAAAATCATCAGAAGGAGGCAGTGTAAAGTTGCAAAGGGGTGTAACTTTTATCCTGCTCCTAATGCAAGAAAACTAATTGTTCCAATGTGTCTGGATGGGTACATTTACGCTAGGCATGGTCCTTTTTTTCACCCAAACATGTTGAAACAGTCCGAGCTACATTGTACCGATGATATCCCTGAAGAGTCCAAAGTGCAAAAAGGCAGCAATCTTTGATGAGATGTTACTTGAAAATTGTGTCACTTAAAAATATTTTGTCTAAGGCAATACGATCACATAGAGTGCCTCTACAATAACCTCTCTCAGTTTTTTATATCTCTGAGGCGTTTGCTCGTGGTGAAAGGTTTTCTGCTAGCCCAAAAATCATCAGAAGGAGGCAGTGTAAAGTTGCAAAGGGGTGTGACTTTTGTTCTTCTCCTTGTGTGGCCAAATTGACAGTTCCAACACATCTGGATGGGTACGTTTAGGCTAGGCATGGTCCTGTTTTGCACCCAAACATGCCAAAATAGTCTGAGCTACATTGTACCGGCATATTAAATTATTGACAAATATTGAATCATATAAACACATAGAAATCATTTTAAAGCATAAAATAACTCCTCCAAGTCAAGGCACAGATTAAGGTATGTGAAAAAACTAAATATTGAATGGGCGCCTAAGCTAGATGAAGAGTTTTTACCCACCTCATCCTTCAATCATTATAATTGTTCTCAAAAGACATCATCAAAACATGAGAAAACTCCAAGACTTGTAGTTTTAAGTTGATTTCCTCCAAGGAGCCAATGTGAGGTTGTTTTGATGGCAAAGGGCGCCTTGATTCATGATGTTGAATCTCCTTCCTCCTAGGTGCCAAAATGGATAGTTTAGACAAGAAAAGGCACCTTAGTATACTTATCTCATTTCTTGGCAATTTGATGGCTTCAATCACTTGTTCAAACCTATAGGAGACCACTTTACACTTAGGCGCTAGATCTTAGGATTTAGAACATCTTCCTTCAAGGTGCCAAAATGACATTATTTAGACATAAAAGTGTGCCTCCATACAAGATGTTTATTCTCCTTCCACTTAGGCGCTCATTCATGATGATCCAAGTGACAATAGGCACCTAGACTTCCTTTAGTAAGATTTAGTCATTTTGAAGGTTCTAACACTAGGCGCTACAATTGGAAGTGATTTGAAGTTCATTTTCCTCTAGGAGCCCAAAATGGATGGTGGAGACAAGAAAAGGTGCCTAGGCTTCTTTTGATAATTTTCAAAGTCTTCCTAAGTTATATTATGTTATATTGACCCTTAGGCGCAAATGGATGATCTAGGATGACTCTAGTATCCAAGGTGATATCTTTCTAGGCGCAATCTTCACTAAGTTTAGACTTCACTTTACATCAAGGTGCCAAAATGGATAGTTTAGAGAGGGGCAAAAATGTGCCTAGAGGTATGATGCTTAGTTTCATGTGTTTGATCAACTTTGATAATCAACATGAATTGCCTCTCTTAAGGCACCCTCCTTTATACTTTGAAACATCCTTTCAATATCAAGGCAAAATTTTGAGGTTGTTTGGATGATGAAAGGCACCTTGAGTTCTAGGCAGAGTTTTGAGGTTGTGCAAGTAGAGAAATGCGCCTAAGGTCTTAAAGCAAATTTGTACCTAAAACTGAAAATCCCCAAGGTATGACTTATGGAAGCCTATATCCCCAATGTTATGTTGCATACTAAAATTAGGTAAGACTCAATGTAATCTCATAACCTCGCCTTATATGCAAGAGGAATTACATTTAATAACCACAATGGTCATCAGGTGCTCATAAGCATATGATTTTGACTATCTTATTCAAAACAAAAAACATACTCTTTGCATCCCAATATGGTATAATAACAAGAAATTAAGAAATATTTTCAATTGACCAACTCATAAAGAATATGGATCAGCATACTCATTTGAATATTTTCAATTGAACAACTCATAAAGAATATTAATATTTTCTATTCAACATGATGATTCATTTTTTTTTTAAATACAACTTTTATCTTTTAGTTCCAAAATGAGGTTTAGGTGATACTTGAATAACAATAGCTAGCTTATTGGATCAACAAACATCCTATGTAATACAATTGGACTTTAAATATTTGAAGTAGCCATCTACTAATATCCATTCAAATGTGGATTTATAATGCAAGTATGGACGCCATCAATAAAAAATATTTGTATTAACTAAATATCCATATAGGCATACATCAATATCTATCGATATAAGTATAACATATATACAAAATAGCCATATAGGCTTACAAGAATGCCATATAGACATACAACAAAGGAACACAGTAAAAAGTCATTTGCCTCTGGTTGGTGAAGAGAATAGATCATGGGCAACCTTTGACATTCTAGGGGATGGAGATGCGTATGTGGGTGGTCTACTATGAACTCGAGGGCTGCTCCTCCTATTTAGTTCTTTGTGCATCTTTAGTTGTTACAATAAAAAGTATAGACATTAATATATAGAAATTACATGTTATAAAAAATGAAACATTTAACAAAATAATCACTTACTGCTACCATATGATCTGTCTCCTCACTTGCCTCAATAGCAGGAATAGGCCATGGTGATGTCACGTCCTATAGAAACCATCTAGATAGAAATTAAACTTCAAATCAATAATCTTTTGATTTTTCAAAAATAAACAACTATAACAATGAATGTAAATTAAAATTTACTAATCTGCCTCATACCCCTGTCAGTGCCATGGAGCTATAAATCGCAGAGGTCACACCATGCTCCATTGCCCTATGAACATCAGGAGGTGTCTCTGCAGCCTGCATCATCTGGAAATAAAACAACATTATTCAATTACGAAAACTATAATAGTGATGCAAATCATGGCTCCTAACATACACACACATTCATCTAAACATGGAAGTACACATAATAAAGCACACAAGTCACATACAAAAATCTAGTAAGTAAAATTCATTCATTAAACTATTTATTTTATTACCTCCATGAAGCTTTGAAGTCCACCACCGCTGGTAGGTGTTACCGTGAAATCTCCAATATTAACCTATTCAACATTCAAAATCAAATATTAGAATACCATTCATATAATGATGCTATTCACATGTAATATTTGTAATTGTTTACTAGTTACATACCCCAACAATAGATGATCTAGTGTAATATGTAGGTGGAGAACCACTGAAAACTACATCAATGCTATGACCCTGAAATTTCATTAAAATCATCAAACTAAATTAGTTAATCTTGCATTTAAAAATTGAAATTTAATAAATTAAATTCAATAAACTTGCTAATATTTACCTGAGTATCAAGGCCGAAAGTCTCACTCAGGAGGGTATTTATCATCACCATCTTCTCAGCTATAGACGTAGCCTATGCACCTATGTCCTGACTATCCATGGGGTCATAACCATAGGCTAACCCACAAGTCTGACAAGCATGGGGTGGGACCCTACTCCTCGCACTATCTCCCAACCCACTATGTGCTGCAGGACTGGCATGTTCTATGATGCTCTTGGTCAAGGCACTAATGGACCGAAGTGTATCGACCTCAACACTCTCCTTCACAATGGAAGGGATAGAAACATGCTCATGGGCTAGTCTGTTGATTACTTGTCTCACTACCCACTGTGGTTCAACACGTGCCCTGCATATCAAAATAGTTTGGCACTTTATTGAGGACAAACTTGCAGTAGAGTTTCCTCAAAAAATATTGTGGGACCTCATTATTATTGCATGGAGGATGGTCAAAAACCATCCACCACCTCTACCCAAAATTGTCCCTTATCACTTGGTCGTTGCACCAATGGATGGGGAACCTCTTGCATGTAATGGGTGGAGGTTGATTTGTTTGTGGGTTTGTGAAAATCAAACACAAGTCTAATTTTGTAATTTCTAATTTTTTCACATCTTGGTATTACATATATATATGTATATGTATATATATATACATATACATATACATATATACATACATATATATATACATATATATATTGTAAAAATTAAATACAGTCAATTTATTCTAATTGGCAGAATAAATAAATAAAAAATCAATTTATCTTCAAGAGTAAATTGATGCATTTTATCAAATACACATGATATAAATATATATAATTATATATATTTGCATATATATATAATTATATATATGTATTTTTATTTTTTTTACTATAACCTTCTTTCTAAAACACTTATAGGTTTTCTGTTTTAAACAATTTTGCAAGATATGTAAATATATTTTTTCCTTTTATCAATTCTACTACAAGGCAAGAACTCATTTTTTTCTAACAATTATATTCATTGCATGATTAAAATTTACACATTTTTAAAGAGAGAAGCAAATATAATCAAGTAATTTAAAATGCCTATAATAAATAACTACAACCAATTTTCTTCCTTTTCATAGTAACAAATTACAACTTTCTTTATTGTTGCAACATCTTCATAACTTAACAAATTGATATTTTCAATATGTCATACAATGAAATAGATTAAAAACAAAATTTTTTCAATTCATCCTCCTGAAGGATAAGAATTAAGCAACAAATTATAACTTTAATTTATAAAGTAAATAACATACACACAACTATGAAAAAAAATATAAGTTTTTACAACATGAGAGAGAGATAGAACCATGTTCTCCTCTTGGACTACAACAAAAGATGAAACATCTAAATAGGCCAAGCTCTTCTCAAGAGCTTAAAGAGTAAATGAAAATAAAATATTTCTCCAAGATCAAGGAGTTTCTTCAACTTCACATTGAGCTCCAATGAACCTGCATATCACACAAAGGGGAAAGAAAACCACACATCTTGCTCTCCTCCCTACTGTAGACCTGCAAGAGGGTCACCCCCAAGCTAGGGAGGTCATCCACACAACTAGGGTCTCATTCCACTTCACAACAAGGCACACAAACATCTAAAACACAATATTACACCCATAGATAATTCACAACACATGAACTCAACCAAGGTGAGTTCAAAGGGGTAGGGGAGTGGACACAATCAACTCAAGAGTGCCACTCCTACAAAATATCCCAACACAATTTCTCTTACGGCCTCAAGCCATTACATTTAACAAAATTTCCAAAGTTTCCATATTTTGGCTCTCAAGCCATGTCTCATATTGCTTAAAATCACATATATTTCTCTCAAGGCATACAACATCCCAAAAACAAGGTAATGACCCTGAGGAGGATCACTCCTCCCCTACCCCACACTTGCTGAGCATCTTCTTCCAAGTGGGAGAGACTCTTACAACACCCAACCAAATTTCTCCACAATAACAATAACACTCAAGGAAATAAACCACACACATATGCATCATGCAAGCAACTAAAATACAAAAGGAAGGACTTAGCCTTGAAAACCAACCTTTAAAAGCCCTATTATGGAAGAAGTTGATGTAGAAATTCTCCAAATTCTCCTCCAACATAAGCCACCAAACTCCCTCTATTTTTCTCCCAAATTCAAATTCAAGCAATTAAAATTTCTAAAAATTCAACCACCCCTCACCTTCTCCCAAGTGGGATTAAAATAAGTTCAACCCATGAGCTTAGAGGAATGGAGAGGTGACACTTGTCACCTCCTCACTCTTCCTCCCCACTACAAGTATGTCCCAAGGGATGGGTGTTGACACATGTCACTCACCCATCCCCAAGTCTCCCTCACCCCTTACCACTTGTCCTCTCTACAACATGTGGGAGAGAAAGGAGGAATTAAAGAGGGAAAGAGTGACACATGTGTCCCCTTCCTTTCCTCTCAAGAGGGACCACACAACTCCATGGGTACTCTCACCAATTGTGAGAGAGACTTGGAGTCAAGTCCTCCACAATTGGTGGGTCTTGGAGTCATCTCCAACCTTGGGATGTGAAAAGGGATGGGGCTGAGTGTTGGTACCACTCATCCTTTCCCTCCCATGCCTCCAATTTCATCACTTAACTTCAGTGTGAAGTTAAGGTGACCATATGGAGGTTTACCAAGGGTTACCTAAGTCAAAAAGGTCCCTAGACCCATGGGGTATAACCTAGGGTGAAGTTAAAACACATGAAAAGGGTCTCCAAAATTAAAACTTAAAATATAATTCAAAGACAAAATTCTTACAACACAAATTATAATTAAAATTGAAAGAGGGTAGACTTAAGCCAATTAACCACATGCAAATTAACATTACAACATTTCATCATACACAGATTTGATCTTAGTTCCTCGTTGAACTAGATCGGCTTCACAAGGGATTACAACATCAAGTGTGGGATGATCTCCAATTTCTGTGGTTTGTTAGAAATACCTATGCACTCAATTGCAAAGTTAATTTCCACATATATAAATAATAGCCAAGGCAAATTAAGAACATAAAATCGCATAAAATATAACAAATTCACTTAAGCATTAAGGAAATCACATTACAATTTAGACCCTAATTTCTGCATTTCAAACATCCATCCCCAAGATTACATTACAAAAACCAATTTCTATCTAACATCACCCAATTAGTTTTCCTTTAACATCATAATATAAACTAATTTCTATCTAACATTACCCAATTAGTTTTCCTTTAATATCATAATATAAACCAATTTCTATCTAACATCACCCAATTAGTTTTCCTTTAACATCATCATATAAAGCAACTATCTAACATCACCCAATTTATTTTCTCATAATATAAAGCATCTATCTAACATCACCTAATTTGTTTTCTCATAATATAAAGAATCTATCTAACATCACCCAATTAGTTTTCCCATAATATAAAGCATCTATCTAACATCACCCAATTAGTTTTCCCATAATATAAAGCATCTATCTAACATCACCCAATTTGTTTTCTTTTAATCTCATAAAGTCTAATAGTTCAGGAATTTTAGGATCAATAGTCCCACAAGTCTAAATGTATCAGCAATAGTAAAGTAAATAGTTAAATGAATGGGAATGGAAAAGACAGGCCTCACATTGTCCCCCCCTAAGACTATACTTCCTCCTAGAAGTCATCAAAGAGGTGAGGATAAAGAGTCCTCAATGTCGCTGCATCCTCCCATGTCACAGTGACCTCGTCGTACATGTCCCACTAGACTCTAACCTAGTCCAGCTCTCGACCTCAAAGGCCCAGCGTCTGAAGAGCCAATATGAGAATTGACTCCAAACCTAGCTGACCATCTGCCTCTACCTGAAGATCACTCCAATCTAATACGTGAGATAACTCAGAGATGTAACATCGTAAAACTAAAACATAAAAGATATTGTGGATACGCGACAGGCTAGGCGGCAAGGCTAGATGATAGGCTACAGGTCCTATCCGCTCCAAGATCTCAAAAGGTCCTACAAATTAAGGTGCCAGCTTAGAGCCCTTTCCATAATGGATTGGACTCTTGTGTGGTTGCACTCTCAAAAATACTCTGTCACCTAGTGAGAAGCTCCAGTTAGTTCTCTTAGCATTGGTATACTTCTTAAGTCTATCCTATGCCTCTTGAAGTCTCTGTTTAATCAGTCTAACCTACTACTCCATATCTTAAACTATCTCTGGACCAATGGCAACCCTGTCCTCTATCTGATCTCAACTCAATGGTGTCCTGTATGGTCTGCTGTATAAACCTTGAAAAGGAGGCATACCCAATGAGCTGTGATGCACATTATTGTAGGCAAACTCAACCAGATATAGATACTCCTCCCATCTAGACTGATGGTCCATAGCATACATATGAAGCATGTCTTCCAACACCTGATTAACTCTCTCTGTCTATATGTTGGTCTCAGGATGGTACGCTGAACTGAAGTTAAGCTGTGTGCCCAACACCTGCTGTAAGGCTCTCCAAAAAGCTGAAGTGAATATTGAGTCTCTGTCAAAAATGATATGGTGAGGTACTCCATAAAGTCTAACAATCTGATCTAAAAACACCCTCGCCATAGGTGGTGCATTTTACGTAATGCGTACTGGTGAGAAATGTGCCACCTTGGTCAACTTGTCAACCGTCACCATGATGGCATCATGGTGACGTGATGACATAGGTAGACCAACAATAAAATCCATGGAAATGGTGTCCCATTTCCACTCAGGTATCTCATGAGCATACAACAGTCTTGGTGGATGCTGATGCTCGGTCTTGAACCTCTGGCACTCAAGGAAATGAGCAACATATTTTGTAATGTCTCGTCTCATACCTACCCAATGGTATAACTGTCACAAATCAGCATGCATCTTCTTCACTTCTGATTGTGCTGCATAAGGTGCTCTATGAGCCTCTGAAAGAATCATTGCATGAAGATCACTCGCATGGGGTACATAGATGCACTGCCGATGTCTAAGCAAACCATCAAGGTCAAGGGACTATCTTGTGAATCTCCCCTTAAGGGCCCTCTATTTCTAGATCTCCTTCTGCACCTCAAGAAACCACTCATCCTTAGGCAGATGCTGTAAGATATGCTCTCTCAGGTCCACCCTCAATGTCAAGGTCAGGATCTCGTGGAACCTTTGACTCAAGGTGTCAGTGACCACGTTCTCCTTCCCTTTGATGTAGTGGACATCAAAGTCATACTTGCATAAGAACTCCATCCAACGCTGCTAGTGGGTGTTCAAATTGGGCTGTGTGAAAATGTACTGCAAGCTATGGTGGTCTGAATGGAGCTCAAAGCATCGACCCAAAAGGAAGTGTCTCTAATGAACAAGAGTATGAATAACTACTGTGAGCTCTAAATCATGAGTAGGGTAGTTTAGCTCATGTGTCTTGAGCTTACGCGATTCATATGCAATCGCTCTACCACCTTGCATAAGCACAGCTTCCAAACCCTCTAGTGATGCATCTGTGCAAACAATAAAATCCTCTACAGGATTTGGAACCGCTAATATGGGAGCACTCGTAAGATGCTCCTTGAGGACCCCAAAGGCCCTCTAACACTGCTTGGTTCAAGTGAAACCCTTCCCTTTCCGCTGAAGGTAAGTGATGGGATGCGCTATTCTAGAAAAGCCCTCGATGAATCTACGGTAATACCTAGCTAATCCCATGAAGCTCCTAACCTCAGTCACACTGGTGGGTGCTGGCCAATCCTGAATAGCTCTGATCTTTGATGGATCTACAAAGATTCCATCGCCTGATAGGATGTGTCCCAAATACTGTGCCTCTGTCCTGAAGAAGGCACACTTTGCCAGGTTGCCATAAAGATACTGCTCTCCTAAGCACTACAACACTTGCTGCAAATGATCCACATGCTCCTCCTTGGTCCATGAATAGATCAAAATATCATCAAGAAAGATGATCATGAACTGATCTAAGTAAGTGCGGAACACACCATTCATGATACTCATGAACACTGCAGGGGTGTTCATCAAACCAAAGGGTACCACTGTGAACTCGTAATGGCCATATTTGGTTCGAAAAGTAGTCTTATGAATATCTACCTCTATGATGCGTAATTGGTGATACTTGGATTTTAGATCAATTTTTGAGAACACTCTGGCTCCCTGCATCTGGTCAAAAAGGTCATCAATCCTAGGCAGAGGATAATGGTTCTTCACTGTCACCTTATTCAACTGCCTGTAATCCATGCATAATCGAAGAGACCCATCCTTCTTCTTCATGAAGATAACTGGTGCGCCCCATGGTGAAATGCTAGGTCGGATGTGCTCCTTCTCATGTAACTCCTCTAATTGCAATTTGAGCTCTGTAAGCTCATGTGTGGTCATCCTGTAGGGTGCACAAGACACTGGCTCTGCACCTGGCACTAGATCGATGTGGAAATCTACCTCTCTGCGTTGAGGCATACCTAGTAATTCTGGTAGAAACACATCGAAAAAATCTCTCAGGATAGGGTGATCATACAATGAAGCCTCAGGCTCATCCTCTGATCTGTCATTGACCGTGATAGCGAACATCTGACAACCCTTCCACATGCAGTGCTTAAGTTATTGAGCAGAAATCATATGAACTGTTGTAGGCTTTTGTATACCCACTATCACAACTGATGAGCCATGATCATCTAAACAACTAATCGTCCTTTGGCGACAATCCAGCTTGGCTCTATGAGTCGCAAGCCAATCCATACCTAAAACTACACTGTAGGATCCTAATGGCATAACCCTAAGGTCACATGATATAGTGAAGGAACCCAAGGAGATCTTACAATCTCTAACCAAGGTATCTACTAACATCCTGGCCCCAGAGGCCAACTCAACGTCCCACCTAATGTCCTGCCTAGAAGCCACCAGCCTGCAACGTTCCACTAACGATGTAGACAAAAAAGAGTCGGTAGCTCCAGAGTCAAAAAGAATAGAGATGGGGAAATCCCTAATCATACCTGCTATCTCAATAACTGAGGCCTAGAAGTCAGCCTGGCGGTTGTCAACCGCTGCAAACATGCGGTGGGACTTGCCCACATCACCTACAGTCTGCTCAGATCCTCTTGAATGGGGTTGTCCCCCTGCTGTGAAATGCCATGGACACTCTCTGGCTAAATGCCCTGCCCCACCACATACATAACACGGGCCCCTAGCCTATAACTGTCCTGACTGAGTCCTACCCAACTGCTGATGTCCAATCTGTCCTGTGGACCCCTGTGAACCTCTATAAAACTGCTGAGACCCTACGGGTCCTACAGATGATCCCTGCTGTCTCTGATCCCTATGTAGACCCTGCTGCTACTAACTACAGCTTTGTCCTCCCTGAGCCCTCTACTATGGTCTAGACCTTTGCTAATGCTGCTGCTGCTATGGAGGCCTAGGAGGTAATGATGAAGAATTGAATCCTCCTCTCTATGGTGTGGATTGTGTTCTATGAAAGTTTTGTTGCTGCTGGTGATTATGGTCCTTAAACTATGGGTGTGAATTTTGCCTTTGTCCCTGAATTTCCTCTGCAATATAATCCTTTTCGATAGCCTCACTCATAGTCTGGGGGTCTGCCATACACACTGGTCCTTCTATCCCATGATTCAAACCTCTGATGAATTTGTGCACTAAGATTTTCTCATTGTGGAGATACTTTGCATAACGAGAAAGCTCAATAAATCAGCTCTCATACTAAGAAACCGTGAGTCCTCTCTGTTGTAAGTCGTGGAACTCATCTATCTGGTGTTGTCTATAATGATCTGACAAGTAACGTGCATTAAAGCGCTCCATGAATATGTCCCATGTGAGTGTATCTAAGGATAACCGGTGCTTGCACTCCTCAGTGCGCCACCAGGTAGCTGCTGCATCTCTCAGAAGGTGTACTACCACTTGTGCTTTCGTGTTGCTCCCATAGGGTCGCAACATGAAGCACCTATCAAAACTGATGAGCTAAGCCTCAGCCTCAGCTCCCTCTATGGCTCCTACAAAGGTAGGTGGATTGAGCCTAAGTAGGTCTCTGATGGGGACTCCTCTATCTCTAAGTCCTATAACCAGCTCATCCATACCATACTCGTAAGGTCCGTGATGTACCTACTCTACCCTCACAGTCTCATCTTGCCTCAGATGTCTCGGAGGACTCCTACTCCGTGCTCTGTAGACTGACCCTACCTCCTCCACTATAGTATCAAGTATCTCCACAAAAGGCTCCATACGTGGCACCTCTTGCGGATCATCACGGGGCTCTACACATGGCTTAGCTCATGACTCAGCACACGGCTCCTCACATGGTTCCTCTCATGGAACATCGCAAGGCTCATCACGTGGCGCTGGTATAACTGGTGGTAGCCTCTTGAACATGGCCTGTAATGTCTGTAAAATTTGAGGACCTATGTCAAGTACTGGTGGTACCTATGGTACTAGCTAATCTGCTATGACTGTGGGTGCCTGTCCCTCTACTAAGGAATCATTGTGCACCTCAACAGACGTAGTGTTGCACGATAGTGCTCATCGAACACATCAGGGAGGCATCCTACAAAACAAGGTAGGAACTAATTAATCAAAGTTGTGGAATAAATAATGTGCCCAAATATGCCCAGTGTTTAAAATTGAGCTTTGATACCAAATGTCACGCCCACATTTCCCATGCGGTCACAACATGCGTGACACATGTCATGTCCACATTTGTCATGTGGCCATGACACGAAATATCAAAAATCTTTCCATGCTTCCCCAGAAACCCCCTCACACACGTAAGCGTGCTCGGTGGTGTACGGTTAAGGCATAAACAATATAGTTGAAAGTGGGGTAATACGCACACATGCGCATACCAATCACAAGAAGGCCATCAAGGGGGTCATCGCGACGTGGTTAACGTCACTTATAGGGTTAAACTTTACTAACCTAACTAATCCTAAATTCTAGGAAAATCTGACAGCATAACGCCTCACGGACGTGAGTAGGGTTTATTGTACTAAAACTAAATTTGATCAAGGGGTTTATTGATTAGGATTAATAAATTTCTTACATCACACTAGTTGCATTGGTAATATAGTTGATTAAGTTAATTGAACATTTTTCAACAAAGTCCGATCATTTGTTCTCCTTCACATTTTCCATAATTTAATATTAATTTGTTCTCCTTCATGTTTTCTAAATTTTAACACATTTTTCAACAAAGTCCGATCATCTGCTCTCCTTCACATTTTCTGTAATTTAATATTAATTTGTTCTCCTTCACGTTTTCTAAAATTTAAAACATTTTTCAACAAAGTCCGATCATCTCCTCTCCTTCACGTTTTCTGTAATTTAATATTAATTTGTTCTCCTTCACATTTTCTGTAATTTAATATTAATTTGTTCTCCTTCATGTTTTCTAAAATTTCAAACATTTTTCAACAAAGTCTGATCATCTGTTCTCCTGCACATTTTCTTAGATTTATGATTAATTTGCTCTCCTTCACATTTTCTATCAATCAGAGTTATCTCTGCATCATTTACATTATTCCTAATTTCTTGGTAGATCAGATCTCGTAAACAGGATTTGCTACTATATTTAAAAAGTTTATAAGGTTTCCAAATCAGGCTTAAGACAATGTTTTATTTCAATTTCATTAATTAAATTCCCCCAATCATGATTAAAGGAATATTAAATTTTAATTAATACTCTTAGGTCTATTTTGGAAAAGTCATGCATTTTCTCCTCTTTGTTTTCACTTTTATCTTTCTTTCTCTTTTTCTCTCATTTTTCTCATTTTCTCAATTTGTCATTTTTTCATATTGTTGCAGGTTAAAATGGCCACTTATGAAATGCATAAGATGGCTTCATATAATTAAGAATATATATATATATATATTCTTATTGAATAATTGTTGTTACTAGGGTTTCTTTTATAAATATGAAATTATACATTCTTTTTTTTTGTATTTTCATTGGAAAGATATTGAAAAAACCCTAAATATATTTTTTTGTTAGAGTTATGTTATTGGCAGGTCTACAATGAAGGGGCTGCTGGGAGCAGAAATGGTGGCAGTGGCGCTGAGTGGTGGACACAGAGGTACAGAGAGGGCCGCGCGGTGGAGGAACTGAGAGGGGGCCGCGGAGGACGGAGTCTGTAGAAGGGAGCGGTATTGGAGGTGGAGCGGAGGTTTGTGGGGAGTAGCAAATGCTGCAAGGGAAGGCTGCCGGGTTCATATGTAAAGGAGGTGTGGGGAGGGGGACAAAGCCCCCACCCACATCCCATGTAATGGGGTGTGGGTGGGGGCTCCGTCCCCCTCCCCACACCCAACACAAACAAACAGTGGTGGGGGGGTTCGAATCCCCCCACCATATTCATTATTGTAACCGCTGCAAGAAAAACACGACTGTCAAAGAACAGTTCGTCCAATACTCAGCATTTAAATTATTATTTTGTTTTTTTTTATTATGTTTTATTAAAATAATATATATATATATATATATATATACATAGCACTCTTAATTTTTTTTTATCAAAATTCACAATTTATGAATTTTAATATATATATATATATTGTAAAAATTAAATATAGTCAATTTATTCTAATTGGCAAAATAAATATATAAAAAATTAATTTATCTTTAACAGTAAATTAATGCATTTTATCAAATACACATGATAAAAATATAAATATATATATATATATATATTTGCATATATATATAAAAATATATATGTATTTTTTTTTTACTATAACCTTCTTTCTAAAACACTTATAGGTTTTTTGTTTTAAACAATCTTGCAAGATATGTAAATATATTTTTTTCTTTTATCAATTCTACTACAAGGCAAGAACTCATTTTTTCCTAACAAGTATATTCATTGCATGATTAAAATTTTCACATTTTTAAAGAGAAGAAAATATAATTAAGTAATGTAAAATGCCTATAATAAATAACTACAACCAATTTTCTTCCTTTTCATAGTAACAAATTACAACTTTCTTTATTGTCACAACAACAACTTCATAACTTAACAAATTGATATTTTCAATATGTCATACAATGAAATAGATTATAAACAAATTTTCTTCAATTCATCCTTTTGAAGGATAAGAATTAAGCGACAAATTATAACTTTAGTTTACAAAGTAAATAACATACACACAACTATGAAAAAAAATATAAGTTTTTACAACATGAGAGACAGAGAGAACCATGTTCTCCTCTTGGACAACCAAAGATGAAACATCTAAATAGGCCAAGCTCTTCTCAAGAGCTTAAAGAGTAAAGGAAAATAAAATATTTCTCCAAGAACAAGGAGTTTCTTCAACTTCACACTAAGCTCCAATGAACCTGCATATCACACAAAGGGGAAAGAAAACCACACATCTTGCTCTCCTCCCTACCGTAGACCCGCAAGAGGGTCACCCCTGAGCTAGAGAGGTCATCCACACACCTAGGGTCTTATTCCACTTCACAACAAGGCACACAAATATCCAAAACACAATATTACACCCATAGATAATTCACAACCCACGAACTCAACCAAGGTGAGTTCAAAGGGGTAGGGGAGTGGACACACTCAACTCAAGAGTGCCACTCCTACAAAATATCCCAACATAATTTCTCTGATGGCCTCAAGCCATTACATTTAACAAAATTTCTAAAGTTTCCATATTTTGGCTCTCAAGCCATGTCTCATATTGCTTAAAATCACATATATTTCCCTCAAGGCATACAACATCCCAAAAATAAGGTAATGACCCTGAGGAGGATCACTCCTACCCTACCCCACACTTGTTGAGCATCTTCTCCCAAGTGGGAGAGGCTCTTACAACACCCAACCAAATTTCCCCACAATAACAATAACACTCAAGGAAATAAACCACACACATATGCATCATGCAAGCAACTAAAATACAAAAGGAAGGCCTTAGCCTTAAAAACCAACCTTTAAAACCCCTATTATGGAAGAAGTTGATGTAGAGCTTCTCCAAATTCTCCTTCAACATAAGCCACCAAACTCCCTCTATTTTTCTCCCAAATTCAAATTCAAGCAATTAAAATTTCCAAAAATTCAACCACCCCTCACCTTCTCCCAAGTGGGATTAAAATAAGCTCAACCCATGAGCTTAGAGGAATGGGGAGGTGACACTTGTCACCTCCTCACTCTTCCTCCCCACTACAAGTATGTCCCAAGGGATGGGTGTTGACACATGTCACTCACCCATCCCCAAGTCTCCCTCACCCCTTACCACTTGTTCTCTCTCCAACATGTGGGAGAGAAAGGAGGAGTTAAAGAGGGAAAGGGTGACACATGTGTCCCCTTCCTTTCCTCTCAAGAGGGACCACACAACTCCAAGGGTACTCTCACCAATTGTGAGAGAGACTTGGAGTCAAGTCCTCCACAATTGGTGGGTCTTGGAGTCATCTCCAACCTTGGGAAGTGAAAAGGGATGGGGTTGAGTGTTGGTACCACTCATCCTTTCCCTCCCATGCCTCTAATTTCGTCACTTAAGTTTACTGTGAAGTTAATGTGACTATATGGAGGTTTACCAAGGGTTACCTAAGTCAAAAAGGTCCCTAGACCCATTGGTGTAGGAGCACCTACCTGACAGCTGGCCTCCATGAGGCAGTTAGTTTGTTTTGAGTCTTGTTAATGTTTCAAAGAAGGTCGTATAAGACCAATGCATGTAATAAGGTCATGTTGACCATACTTTGCTATTTTTAGATAGTTTGTTAGGACAGTTGTCATGATGTATGTTCGGTTGGATCTCCCAGCCGCCTGGAGAGATTTCCCAGCCGCTTGGAGTCGGGTCAGTAGTACTTGCAAGAGATCCTATTTATGTATGAGGATCGGTTGGTTGTAGATCATCGATATCATAGTATTGCATTGAGCAGAGGAGTTAGGTTGCAGAGAGAAACTGAATATTGTATTTGCATCTTTTGAGATCAATAAAGAGATCCTATTGTGTCAATTCTCTGTTGAATTCCATTGTGTGATCGAGTTGCTGTTTTGGTGGTTATATGGATTCGCTGATCCATTCCACCGGTTGATTCGTCGAATCGGTGGAATGGCTGTGTATAGTAGTTTAGGATTTAGTTTGCTTTCTGTTTGCATGCAGGTGTGCAGGATCGTCGTCGAGATGTGTTGAGAACCCTAGCATGGGCATGTGCTAGGTCGAGCTGATAGTTAGAGTTTGGAAGATCACCCTGAGAGTAGATCGGGTCACCTCAGGAGGTTCGGCGGATCAGGATCCGTTAAGGTTGGAAAATCCATCGCAACGGCATCATCAGGATATTTCTGTGTATATCCTGCAGTTACTTCAGGCGTCATCCAAGTAAGGGAGGTGAGCATGATGCAGTCGATTGCATGAAGTGAATGTGCATCGAGGTGATCATCATTAGGTGTTGCCGAGGAGGAGCGTATCGGCATAAGGTAGAAGATCGGGTTGATAAAGTCATTGCGGGCCGATAAGGTTAAGTTTGGCCGACAGCAGGATATTGAAGGAGTTGCATATGACATCATCGTCATCAGGATATACGTCATCAGTATATCGGGGTAGCAGGATATTGAGGAGCTGCATGTGACGTCATCGTCATCAGGATAATCGTCATCAGGATATCGGGGTGATGTAAGCATCGAAGGAAAGGTGCTTGAAGTTGTCGTCATCAGGATATTTGGAGGAACTGGATATTTTATATCCTGCTGATGAAGATGATGCTAAACATCAAGATGTTGAAGATAGAGTTTGGCGCTAAGTGAATAGTGAACATCAGGAGGATGTTTGCGCTTACCGAATATCATGATGCTGTTGAAGGGCGAAAGGTGAAAAGCGATAAGGAAGTGAACAGTAGTTAGCAGGAGGATATTTCATGCCTCTTCAAAATATGATGATGCTATCTGTGTTAGCAAGAAATATGATGATGATGAGAAGCTGATAGGATTTTAACATGTTGTTTGTGTTAAGGACTCCTCCTTCCCATTTGTAAGCTCCCGTTGCGTTTACCTCTGCATCATAGTGGTATCAGAGAAAAGGAAGGATCTTATGGAAAAGATAAGGATATAGCAAGATGTCAGGTGACGAAGGAACATCTAAGATGCCGACAAGGATGACCAACGCTGAGTTGGCAGTTCTGGTAAAGAAACAGATTGTAGAAAGCAAGGCCGTGAAGGCTCAGAATCAGGAATTGAAGGATGAGTTAGCGAAGTTGAGGAGCAGAGTAGGTTCTGGTAGAGAAGAAGATAGGGAAGAAGAAGAGATCCCTAGTTGGAGTGAGGAGGTCGTTCCTACAGACCAGAGACCACTGTTGAACGCCCTTAAGGCCATGGAGATGAGAACCATGGATGTGAAATTGGATTTGCCAGTGTTTACAGGAAAGATGGAACCTGATTCAGTGATGGAGTGGATAGACTGCTTGAACAATTTCTTTGAAACATAGGAGATACCAGAACAACAGAGGGTGAGGATAGCCCAGTCAAAGATGAAAGAAGCTGCCTTGACATGGTGGAATTTCGTCCAAGATGATAGAGTACAGGAAGGAAAGCGTAGAGTCGCTACATGGAAGAAGATGATGGCATTAGTAAAGGAAGCTTATGTCCCATTGGATTACAATATCCAATTACACAAGAGGAAGCAAAACCTGAAGCAGAAGGAGCTAGATGTCAGCTCATATACAGAAGAATTCATGAAACTTTGTATGAAAACAAAGGTAAAGGAAAGTGAAGAAGAGAAGGTAGCTAGATACCTTAATGGATTGAGGTTCAACATTCAGGATGATTTAAGCCTGCATAATCCAGATACAGTTCAGAAATGCTTTCAGTTGGCATTGAAAGTGGAAGAGAAGTTAAAGAGAAAACAAGAACAACACAATATGAGGGGAAGAGGATCAGCCCATACAACAAGGCAAACCAATGAGGGTCAAGAAGACACTGGTAAAGGACAGGGACAGTCTGATTTTAGAGGTGGATGGAAAGGTAATAGAGGCATATTTGGAAGTGGTAGAGGTTCTACTACATTTGCAGGAAAGTGTTATACCTGTGGTGAGTTTGGTCATCCATTTTTCAAATGTCCAGAAAGCAAAGGTTCATCATCCAGCAATGATAGAACGAATGACAAGAGAGTGCAACTTGTGCAAGAAGAGAAAGTAGAGCAAACAAATAGAGCTTCTGAAAATTATGGATATCCTGAGGAGGGAGAAGCATTGATGCTAAGGAGAACTAGTTTGCAGGCATTAAAGGATATGATGCAAAGAAGAGCTCTTTTCAAGACCACATGTAAGAGCAAAGGTAAAGTATGTAAGGTTGTCATTGATACTGGTTCAACAGACAACATGGTATCTCAGGAAATGGTGGATAAACTGAATTTGGAAAGGATTCCACACCAACACCCTTACAAGGTATCTTGGGTGAGTGATAGTCAATCACTTTTTGTCTATGAACAGGCATATGTTGATTTTCAGATTGGAGCATATCAGGATAGAGTTTTGTGTGACATTTTGCCCATGGAATGTTGTCACCTACTGTTGTGTAGACCATGGCAATTTGATCGGAGGGTACTGTATGATGGGTATGCTAATACCTACACCATCAAGAAAGATGGGAAAACTATTATGTTGATGCCATTACAGGAAGCAGCTGCAGTACAGAAGGCAGCCAAAATCATTTTAGTGGGAAAGAAGGAATTTGTGCAGAAGCCTATAGGAGCAGGCATAAAGGCAGTTGAGGACACTGCAAGGAAAGGAGTTGTTAAGGACAACAGGTTGAAGAAGGTTTCAGTTTTGACTGACAGAGGTCAGCAGCAGGTTCAGAAACAGGTGTGCAAACAACAACCAGTTGAGAGGAATGACAAGGATGTTGTCATAGTTGGGACTATTGTTTGTCCTATAAGAGTTGAAAGAAAGACAGAGTTGAACATTGCAGAAGTTCAAGAGGCAGTTCAGATAGAGGTTCTGGTCAGACAACCTGACAAACACAAGGCATGTGAGAGAAGGGCCTACATTGACAGGCATGAGGATTCACTTACAGGAAAGCAAGTTACAGTTCAGAAGTCTTGGAGCAGCCAAGAGATAGCAGAGGATAAAGCTGGAACAGGTCAGAATATTGCAAAGACAAAGTGTAAAGGTGGAGGACTTCCACAACCAAACTCATGGGACATGAGTTCTTTTCTGTTGGGGAGTATGGTGCAGGAGCACCTACCTGACAGCTGGCCTCCATGAGGTAGTTAGTTTGTTTTGAGTCTTGTTAATGTTTCAAAGAAGGTCGTATAAGACCAATGCATGTAATAAGGTCATGTTGACCATACTTTGCTATTTTTAGATAGTTTGTTAGGACAGTTGTCATGATGTATGTTCGGTTGGATCTCCCAGCCGCCTGGAGAGATTTCCCAGCCGCTTGGAGTCAGGTCAGTAGTACTCGCAAGAGATCCTATTTATGTATGAGGATCGGTTGGTTGTAGATCATCGATATCATAGTATTGCATTGAGCAGAGGAGTTAGGTTGCAGAGAGAAACTGAATATTGTATTTACATCTTTTGAGATCAATAAAGAGATCCTGTTGTGTCAATTCTCTGTTGAATTCCATTGTGTGATCAAGTTGCTGTTTTGGTGGTTATATGGATTCGCTGATCCATTCCACCGGTTGATTCGTCGAATCGGTGGAATGACTGTGTACAGTAGTTTAGGATTTAGTTTGCTTTTTGTTTGCATGTAGGTGTGCAGGATCATCGTCGAGATGTGTTGAGAACCCTAGCATGGGCATGTGCTAGGTCGAGCTGATAGTTAGAGTTTGGAAGGTCACCCTGAGAGTAGATCGGGTCACCTCAGGAGGTTCAGCGGATCAGGATCCGTTAAGGTTGGAAAATCCATCGCAACGGCATCATCAGGATATTTCTGTGTATATCTTGCAGTTACTTCGGGCGTCATCCGAGTAAGGGAGGTGAGCATGATGCAGTCGATTGCATGAAGTGAATGTGAGTCGGGGTGATCATCATCAGGTGTTGCCGAGGAGGAGCGTATCGACATAAGGTAGAAGATCGGGTTGATAAAGTCATCGCGGGCCGATAAGGTTAAGTTTGGCCGACAGCAGGATATTGAAGGAGTTGCATATGACGTCATCGTCATTAGGATATACGTCATCAGTATATCGGGGCAGCAGGATATTGAGGAGCTGCATGTGACATCATCGTCATCAGGATAATCGTCATCAGGATATCAGGGTGACGTAAGCATCGAAGGAAAGGTGCTTGAAGTTGTCGTCATCAGGATATTTGGAGGAACCGGATATTTTATATCCTGCTGATGAAGATGATGCTGAACATCAGGATGTTGAAGATAGAGTTTGGCGCTAAGTGAATAGTGAACATCAGGAGGATGTTTGCGCTTACCGAATATCATGATGCTGTTGAAGGGCGAAAGGTGAAAAGCGATAAGGAAGTGAACAGTAGTTAGCAGGAGGATATTTCATGCCTCTTCGAAATATGATGATGCTGTCTGTGTTAGCAAGAAATATGATGATGAGAAGCCGATAGGATTTTAACATGTTGTTTGTGTTAAGGACTCCTCCTTCCCATTTGTAAGCTCCCGTTGCGTTTACCTCTGCATCACCCATGGGGTATAACCGAGGGTCAAGTTTAGCCTAGTTAGAGCACCCAGGGTCAAGTTAAAACACATGAAAAGGGTCTCCAAAATTAAAATTTAAAATGTAATTCAAAGACAAAATTCTTACAACACAAATTATAATTCAAATTAAAAGAGGGTAGACTTAACCTGATTAACCACATGCAAATTAACATTACAACATTTCATCATACACATAGCTGATCTTAGTTCCTCGTGGAACTAGATCGGCTTCACAAGGTATTACAACATCAAGTGTGGGATGATCTCCAATTTCTGTGGTTTGTTAGAAATACTTGCACACTCAATTGCAAAGTTAATTTCCACATATAAAAATAATAGCCGAGGCAAATTAAGTACACTCGCATAAAATATCACAAATTCACTTAAGCATTAAGGAAATCACATTACAATTTAGACCCTAATTTCGGCATTTCAAACATCCATTCCCAAGATTACATTACAAAAACCAATTTCTATCTAACATCACTCAATTAGTTTTCTTTAACATCATAATATAAACCAATTTCTATCTAACATCACCCAATTAGTTTTCCTTTAACATCATAATATAAACCAATTTTTATCTAACATCACCCAATTAGTTTTCCTTTAACATCATCATATAAAGCATCTATCTAACATCACCCAGTTTGTTTTCTCATAATATAAAGCATCTATCTAACATCACCCAATTAGTTTTCCCATAATATGAAGCATCTGTCTAACATCACCCAATTTGTTTTCTCTTAATCTCATAAAGTATAATAGTTTAGGAATTTCAAGATCAACAGTCCCACAAGTCTAAATGTATTAGCAACAGTAAAGTAAATAGTCAAATGAATGGGAATGAAAAAGGTAGGCCTCACACATAGCCTAACTTGGGACAAGGCACCCACATTGGGATGGGATGTTGGACATGTGTCCTTAGGCGTGGGTTTTGGGCCATGAGTCCAAGATGGATGCCCATTTCTAGAAGGTTCCATATTTGCCTTATAAACTCTATAAAAATAGGTGCTTGGATGGGAGATATGTAGTGTGTTTTACAGGTACTGTTATGCTGCTGGAATATCTCCATATTCGACATTCAAAGACTCCTGAAAGAGCATTGGCTCTGAAACTGTTTGTAATCTATTATTGTTTACTGCAATACATTTGAGCTGTGTTTTGGAGTGGTGTTTTTCACCTGTAAGGGTTTTCCCCATGTATATCTTGTCTCTCTCTCTCTCTTCTATCTACTTTATGTGTGTATGTGTATTTCTGCAATATCTCATGTTAATGTTTTAACATTGTTGTAATAGTTAGGATAAGTTTGAATTTGCATAGCCCTCTCCTTATTAGATTAGTGTAGGAAGCATTTTCCACACACCTAGCTTCCTTCTAGGAAATTCTTTTTTGAAATAGAAGAATAGACAGATAATCAACTTACTAAATTTGAATGGATATTTTGACTCCTTGGTCTTCTTGAGGTTTTCCATTAATTGTTGCCGGAGAAACTCATAGAGGTCGTAGTCAACATCTTTCTTAACCATCTCATATGTAGTGTAGATGGAGGTACCAGAGATAGAGTTCTCTCGATTTGTGAAGTATATCTTCTACCTGATCACCATTGATGCAAATCTCATAGCATGGTCTTCAATGGTGTTCACAGTTAATGCCCTTTTGTCAACTTGAGTATTGGTGGGCACATTTCCAGTAGAGTTTAGTCTTGTTATAGCACTTACTACCTCCTTTGTGATCATGAAGGGTTCTTTGAGCCACATAAATTAATCATGAATTATGCTCAGTATATACTAGACCCATGTGTCCTCTACAAATGTCAGGAAGTCAATGTATTGTATGAATTTCTTCTCCTCAAGCACTTTGTATTCTTCCTTAAATTCATAATCATCACCTCTGAGATGTTGTAAATACAAGTCTATAAGCTATCTACCTACATGTTCTTATAGGGCAACATAGATATATGCCCTAATGTCTTCCTCATGCATAACACCATACGACACATCTAAGAATGCACCGGCAGGGTCCACTTCCATCGATTTGAATGGGTGTTTCTTACATTTTGGACTGGGCCTATTAGTGATGTCTATAACTTGTGGTGTCGACATGATTTTGCAGTAATTCAAACTATTTCACAGAGAAGTTTTGACTGTAAATACCTCTTTTCACTAGATTAGGGTTTATTTTGCTTGAATCACTGAAGTCGCTTAGGGTTTTACTTCTGCTCTACTTGGATGCTTGAAAACTTGTATGCAAAGTGATTAAACCTTCAGATGCGAGCCTTTTATCCTTCATTTACCAAAACCTAGTCGCAATAAATGCCAATTTCCAAAAAGTTGTGAAACACTTCACTGTCAAGCATAGTCGATTAAGATTGCTCCACAATGCACCACATTAGATCTTTTTCTACTGGTAACTTCTTCAAAAGATTCATTAGATGACTCATTAACTCATATCCTTGTGCTGGATCTCAACACCAACTATCTAGCTAGGGGATTAAGATTTTCAATAAAAGCTCCCCTTGAGCCAGAGCTCCCAATTTACTTCCCAAAGAAAGTATCTGCACCAGAGGCCAGTGTGGATGCATCCTTGACCTCATTTACATCATTCTTAATCCATATCTTTCTCATTTCCTTCTTGGTTTCTACCAGATCAATCTTGTTCTTTCCCTTATCTTCTCTCTGCTCTATTTTCTTCTTCTCTATAGGACAGTTTCTTCTCACATTCTCGCTTCTACAGAATTTTGCAACATGTCTAGATTTATTGCAATTGTAGAAAACAACATTCCTCTGTCCTTGGTTTCTTCCATAGGTTTGATTCATTCTTGATCTACATTGGTTAGCCATATGTCCAAATCTATTACATCTAAAGCATCTTCCATTGAAAGATTGAATGTTCCTTTCATTGTTGGAACCATTCCTTATCTAACTTCTACATTCATTTTCTTTATGGCCAATTCTTTTGCAATTGAAACACTAACCGAACAATGATGAAACATTTTGATTCATTCTGCTCCTACACTGAGTAGTCCTATGACCATACTTATTCCAATTAAAACAATATCCATTGAAAGATGGGTACCTTTGAGCATTTGGTTTCCTGACCAGAGGTCTTCTAGGTCTATTTCTCTAATTTTAGACATAGTTGCCTATCTTTCATCATCTTAGTATTAGCTTATCCTGATTTAAAAATTTCTCTTTTTTCAAATCCCAAGCCTTGCTTATCATCTGGACTTTTTTGGCTTTCAATCAACTCATCAAGATTTGTAGATCTTATTTTGAACTTTTCTTTATAGCTATTATCTATTTCTAGATCATGTTTTGGAACCACAACATTTTTTGCCAACTTTTCACATTTGTTGGCCTCATGGTCATGAAAATTTGGAGCTTTTCCACTCCCACTTAAACATTTTAGTGGATTGCATTCAATTCACTAAGGAGCATGATATTGACAACCCTCTTCCTTTCTCAGACATCCTAATCATGAGGAAAAAGGATGGTTCCCTTGCTCACAGTGTCTATAGAAAATCTACCCACATAGACCTTTACCTCCATGCATCTTCTCACCACCACCCTACCCAAAAAGATGGCATCCTTAAGACGCTAGCCACTAGTGCTTATCACATTTGTGATAAGGAACACATTGACCAAGAGCTCTCCCACCTTGCCCAAGTCTTCAAGATGAATGGGTACCATAGTAAATGTATCTCTCGAGCCTTCAACCATGCTAAAAGTTGAGTTAACCCCAATCTTAAGCTTGATGTCTCCAGTGCTACTTGGATTGCCACCCTCCCCTACATAGAGGGCCTCTCAAATAAAATCTCAAGAATCCTATGCAATAAAGGCCTCCTATGTAGTTTCAAACCCATCTCCACCCTTAGAAATATGATCCCTTCTACCTAAGATCCCAGAAACAATCTTATCAACTCGGGGGTCTATAAGATTGTCTGTTCTTGTGGAACTCCATACATTGGTGAAATTGGTCGATCCATTAGCACAAGGATTAAAGAACACAGTGCATACATTAGGCATGATCATTTCTCCAAATCTACCCTAGATGAGTACTCCTACAATACGAAACACCACATTTGTCTTGAGCACACCTAGGTTTTGGTTAAGGAAGATTAGTTTTTCAAGAGGAAACTCCAAGAAGCTATCTTCATTAAAAGCCACCCCACCAATCTTAATCATGATGAAGGGTGGTAGATTAGCCCAGCTTGGTATCCTATTTTGAATTCCCTCCAATCACACTCTGATCCCTCTTGATTCACCTAGCCACCTGTATCCCTCCCTCCTTCTCTATCCCTAACCTCCCTTAGTTTCTCTTTGTCTTCTTTTTTTTTCTTATTTCTTCTCCTGGCTGCCCCTGTTTCACCCCTTCCCTCTCTTCGCTTCCTCTCTTAATTGATTTTCTTGATGTCATTTCATTCTCTCTCCCCCCTTTGGGTTTTTCTTTTGTTTTTGTTGTGTACTTTTCATTCCAAGGACATTCTCTCCCTTGTTTCTTTACACACACACACCCATAAATTTATCACACTTCAGTATTTACATTTAGGAGTTCATTTATTCTCTCTAATAATTTTTACTTATCAATTAATTTTGAGTTTGTGTGGGTGTAAGTTCAGTGGTTCATTTTTTTTATTTCATTTTGGTCTTACTTCGTCGTCAACACTGATGTACTTTTGCTATTATATGTATATATATATAGTGTTATATACATGTTATATATAAGTATAGATAATATTATTTATTATACTTATATCTTATGTATATATATAAATAATGTTATATTTATAAGTATAAATAGTGTTATATTCATTATACTTATATCTAATTTATATAGATTTCATTGTATTATTATTCTTTAATTTATTCTTAGCTTGAGTGTGTTGTTTTATTTGTTTGGCTGCTTGAATGATTTGTTTTTATCTCTAATTTTCTTCTTTCTAACCTTTTCTCTTGCATACTCATGTCCTTCTTTTTTATCTTTTATTTTCTATCCTCCCCTTATGCCCCTTGGTTTTCATTCCCTTCATATCTCCCCTTCTAGCTCCTTTAAAATCTCAAGTCTACTATCCTATCTTACACTCTCCTCTTCTTGATGATGGATCATTGAGCATGATCTGAAATGTTGAATAAAAAACATACACAGTTGTATCCAAAAGAACTCTAATTATCATTCCTTAGACTTGCTTTACACAACTTGATTTAAATGCTCCTCAACCTTTGTTTTTTCTTCAATTAGCATTGATAAACTACTTAGGGTTTCATTTGCTACTTTCAATTGTTCACTTAGATCTTACCTCCTTTCCTTGGATTTTTTGACTTGCTCCTTTAGTTTCAGAATGCACTTATCAGCTTCCTTGACATTCACCAGTAGATCCTGGATATCTGCTTTAGACTTATTAAGATCTTCAAAAGAAACTTTTAGTTCTTCATTGCTAACATATATGCAAGCATCCATTGTAATGCTACATGGATGGCTTGCTTCCAGAGAGGTAGGACATCTTTTGGCTACCATGTGTTCACTTTCCAAGATCTTCCTCAAGCTATTAGACTTCTTCCAAGGAACCTTGCTCTGATACCAATTGTTGAATACAAGGAATACTAAGAGGGGCATGAATCAGTATTCTATAAAACCATTCCTTCACATGTTCTTTAATCCATTTACCAAATTTGATAACATGAAATCAAAATAAAAATAGGAACAACAACCATAAAGACATAATGCATAGACACCAGGATTTTTACGTGGAAAACCCAAAAAGGAAAAAATTATGGTGAGTGTTAGCTGACAATATATTATGATAGAAATACTGGATTACAAAAGGCTCACTGCCAAAGGGCTCACTGCCCAAGGACTCACTGTCCAAAGAAATGCTCATTGCAGGTGGACTCAGTGTCCACTGAGAAACAAAGATAGGAGAGAGGAAGGAAATGGCTTACTTCCAAAAATGAATTGCTACAGATACATCTATTGAGTGCTGGAATACAGTTCCAATGATCACTCAAAATATAGACTCAAAGCTCTTCATCACGACTACTCTATTTCTTTGCTCTATTTACATATACTATATTTTTCTACCCTCTGCACACTTACTGCACTTGTTGGATTGCAAAAATGATGTTAGATCACACACACATTAACTTCGCAACTTGTTCCATTCCCTTCAACATCAAAATCCATCCAATATTTATATCTGTAACAAGATCCAACTCAAGACTGGGTCGGCTTGCCAGAGATGAATTGTGTACACAAAAGTTATACTTTGTTTGCCTAAATTCTTTACTCAAAAGGTTATGTGAACCAATGCATTCCTTCAAGAACTTTCATAGAGGTGTGGACCTATTATAGAATCACTTAGAAAGATGATCCAAAGAATATAACTCTATCGCATATCGATCCAACTTGCATGTCAGCTTCATCCTTAAGTATACACTTAAACAAATCAACTGTCATATAAGAACTTCTAATGTGGACCACACAGGACTCCAAAATACATACCAAACATTCATTATGCATCATCGAACATACCTTCAAAACCGTGAGTCAAGATATTTTTATGTGGCAAAATGTGGGTCTCTAAACTATTAACTCTGTCACTATAGAACACTGTCATTCTGAATGCCAATACTCAGGAGCTTCTAGATGATCATCCAATGAACCTCAGACTCCACAATTCTGGAGTTAGATACTCTTCATATGTGTTTACAACACCTCCAAACCATAAATTGAGATAACTATAGTGGAGGAATTTAGACTGAAATACTTAGGTGTTCTGGATTATTCATGATTGAACTCTGTTAACCCAGACTTAAATAACTCAAAGTATATCTTCCAAAGATTGCTAGGACATGAAACTTGGAATATAGAATTGTATAAAAATCATGTACAACATACCAAATCCACATACCAAAGTTTACATAGATGCAGAGGACAATCATCTCACTGTCACTAACTCAGTAAACTGCTAACACTTAATCAATTTGACTAAGTCATTCTTACTGGACCAAAACTTCTATACACAACTTGCCATAACCTTATTCCAAATCATATCTAACCATTTCCATCAATGGAGACATCATATCAGTAGTGTCTCTTGATCATGTTGCCAACGAAAGCTACCTTAATTGATGTGAACATGGTGGAGAGTGTTAGGACTCTGAAACTTTTCCTTGGCTTCATGTTGCATCCCTGCTCTATATTCCAAATCTAACATTTCTTTACTAGGGTTTAGCTATGAAAATGGTTTGAATCCTATTCTTAGGTCTAAAAACCTAAACCCTATGTCCTATGCAAGTGTCAAGATACTTGTTCTAAATTCGTGTTGACTACTTTCCACCCATTTCCGGTCTCCAAGTTATAACATTGTGTCTAGTCCTTGTTCATTTACTGGCCCCTTAGTCCTATAGTTACCCAACCAACCTATGCACCAATTAATTTGTCATGTGCTTAATGTTTGGCTTGAGCCCCTTAGTAAAAATTTGGCCCCTCTTTACCTAGTCAAACAATGTTATTCTAGGCGCACATGCTTGAGTCCCCTTTTAAAATGTTTGCCTAGAGAATTGTTTGTCGACACATGGTGATTTCAGATTGATTTTCATTGTTCTATGGTGAATATGATAATGAGATAAATGATTCTTGCAGAACTGTAGAAGGAATTACAATTGGTGGGATTTTTTATCAAGTTTTGCTATGGGATTTATGGTGGGTCTTGATGTTCTTACATGGCTAATTTTTGAGCATTCTGCTATTTCATTGAACCTTTGTGGTGGACCCCCGAGATGCTCGCTGAAGAGTGGGGAGGAGACACATGGAATATTTCTAGATTTTTATTAGTCAAGAGGATTATTGAGTGCCACATGCCATGATCTGGCGATCATTCTGCTATTCTTCAGGGGTTTATTTACTGTTGGATCTTGCGATTGTGGAAGTGCAGAAGGTTGCCTCATGGATAGAATTGACTTTTCTTCATGGTGCCTAGCCTTTTGCTAAGTTGAGGTGGTAGTCCAAGTGGATATGTCTTATTGGTCCATGACTCCATTCCACAGATGATAGAGGTTTTCAACTTTGTTGGGCCTATCTATGCCATTGATTCAAACTTCTTGTCCTATAATTAATGGTCCATTTTCAAAAGGGGAAACATAGTGGTGGCATGTGGTAAATGATGAAATGGTGTAGTGATGGTTTTTTTAGGAATGTACTAGGCCATTCTCGCCACCATAGTACAAGGTAATGAGATTGATAAGAGACTGGTGGGATATGAGATCAACCCTTGGGGATTGATATTTAGGTTTGATGGGATTTTCTAACTAGTGTTGTGATAGTTTTTAAGCAAGGTGTGATGTTTAAAATGGATATAATGCTGCAACTAAGGAACCTAACTTGGCATCCTTATTGTGGAAAATGGGATTCTATTGAAGTGATCAGTATGTAGGTGCTCTGCGTTCTAGGAAACTGATGTGATGAGAGGATGCCACCTTCATTTCCTCTTCTAGCAGCATTGATGGAATATCGAAAGATTGTCATTTAAGACAAACATGTTGTAGTACTAGCTGGACTAAAATGATCAATGAATTGACAGAATGTGACTACTCAAGTGTAGAGGCCTCTACATTTTTTCTATAAATGGATGTTCATGCTTGTTGTCACATGCATCACTTCTTCTATGCGGGCAAAATGAGTACTTCCCATTTTATTGTGCTATGTTTGCCACCTTGTTCTTTAGGAAGTTCGTCTCTCTTCTCTTGGCTAATGCTATTTTCCTACAAAATTAAGGAATTAGAGATATTTTTCTAAGGGATGGGGGGATCTAGAAATATTTAAGGGATGAAGTGGCAAGCATTAAATTGTCTTCATTTCCAACCTATCCTTCGGTCTCATCCTAGTGGGGGATTTGGTTTCTTATTTGGTGATTCTAATAACTCCATCTTATTGTGAGTCTCTAGATTGGGCTTGGAGGAAGAGAGGCCTTATTGATCCCTCTTCCCCTCCCTCATGAAGGTGGCACTCAATAGAGAAACAATTGCAATTGAAGGAGTGTTGTCTACCTGGATGAAACAACTAGTGATGGGAAGGAGGAAATAAGTTGACAAGAACAATTAGTTCTTTATCTAACTTAGACATATGACTGCTGCTGCTTCCTCTCCTAGGACATTTTTTGCACTTCTAGAGGTAGATGTATGTGGCTTCCTATAGATTCTTGAGGGTTGAGGTGGTTTGAAACATCCCCTCGAAATATGAGGAGTCACATCACTATGCTTCGAGCGTGGTGTAAGATGGAGGACACTAGTTTTTGGGTATCCCCAGGTTTGCTCTCCCTAGTAGGGATTCTTGTCTCACCATTCATGGATGGATAGGAGAAGTAGAGGATCCTTGTATTATTGACAAGTATCTTTATGTGAAGGGTGTCTAAGTTGAAAAGACATCTAACAAACTGCCACTACTTAGCATCATTTCTTTTTTCCATGCTAGGAGGTTGGGCAAGTACAAGACAAAAACAATTATTCTTGCCTGCCAAGGAGAATGATTTTTTTCAAAGGCATGCTCAGTTAGTTGAGGATGCTTCTCTTCTGTTGTCTTTTTCTAACATAAGATTGTCAAATGAAAATATGACACTTGTCATAAGGCCTGAAGTTTGTTTTGCTCCCTTATTTCTATAAAAGGGAATTCAAGGCCTTTGGCAAAAGATCTTGAAGAAATTTTGTATCACATAACACATAGTAATAGAGTTGGTATTCTTAGTTTAGGTGTTTTTTGATGATAGAATTTCACGTATATGTGAATTTTGTATGATAGTACCAGTTTATAGCCTAAATATACTGTCAAGTTTAAAGCTATATTGTCTCCTTTGTTGCAATCTACATTTCATTTATGAATAAAGTTCAATCAAGGATTGCTTTATTCATTTTCCAGTCTTTCTTGTGTATAAATGTTCTTCTTATGGCTTTTGCTCAATGAGTGAATTTAAATGCTTTAAGGAAAATGTTGAATGTAATGAAATCTTGCAGGGATTAGTAAGTAGAATTGGTTTTGAATTGATAGAAGCGTGACATTGTAATGCATTGTTACATTGTTTCATGAACTGGGGAAAATAATGTTGTGTAAGGTTTCATTTATATCTATTTTGATTCTGTAGCCCAGGATTAGGGCACCAATCTCTCAGAACATGTGTTTGATGCAACTCTTTGGTCATCTATATTGAAAATTAAAATAAATTTCCCATTCCTTGAATTAATTTATATGTGTAATATTATTTCCATGCTCTCTTGCAAAATGAAGATATAGGAGCCTAAGGATCTAGACAATTACTTTAGCATTATGTCATTCTTTATCATATCAAATAGAGCATATATGCTTGCAAAAGTATTTGAGATAAATAGCAAAGAGATCTAAAATAAATACTATAAAGGATTACCCTCCTAGGTTTTGTAGAGCCTAAAGTGCAGAGGAAAAGTGTAACCTAGTTTTTCCTATTTGTTGGCCAATCCCTCAAGGCAAATCAATCATTAGAATTAGCTATTCTTTAGATTGCCCTTTTGAGATCAGGTTGGGAATTTAAAACAACCAACAAAGAGAATGTAGGAGAAGGCTAGAAAACTAAACAAACTTTAGGCAAGTGCGATGTTGGCTCCACAACTTCCTTAATTCCTTGTTCTTTGCATCCTAACCCTTTCCATTGTATCCTTATTTAGAGAGGATTTTGAATCCATGCCCATAACGCTTCTCTTGAATCAAAATAAAGAGATCTTGAATTATATGGATCTTGTTTTCAATTATGAACTTTATTGAATGATGAAGGGTAGATAGGACTGCCCCATGGCATGGATCCATGGTGTACCAAGAAGAAGCTTATATGAAAGAGAATTAGGCATGACATGGATAAGGGTAGGCAATGTCATAGGTCTAGCCTTAACATTTATGGTGATTGTACCTAGTGATTTCTTACCAAAATTATCAAAGCCACATATGATTAGTTTATTTGGTTTAATGAGAGACATATCAACATTGAGTTTATGTAACAAGTCTATGCAACAAACATTAAGACTTGATCCACCATCAATCATAGTGTGTCTCACCCTCATTTTATTAATAATGACAATTCTATGGGAGGTAATTCATGTTGTTGAAATGAGATATCGGATGTTGTCACATGCATACAAATACAGATGCTATATCATTTAGTCTAATAGAAGGTAGAACAACTACCTTTTGTAGAGCTTCCTAGATTATTCTGTGTTATGTAGGTGATGTTTGCATTAAATCCCATAGAGAGATCTTAGTGGGAGTAGTGCGGAGCTTCTTGACAAGATCATATTCTTTACCAACATGTTGAGGAAGACAAGGTGCTTGAGAAAGCATAATTTGAGAAGATGGAAGGTAAATGGGCACAATCGGTGCTTGCTTACTTTGCTTGTAATTGTGATTTTTGTGTGCATGAGTAACCACATTATAATGAGATTATTGTGACACATTTTGAACAACTTTATTTCTTTGAGTATTTTGCTTTGCAATATTGAGAAAGTAACTAGGAAGTTGAGATGGTTTTTGAACACCTCAAACTATAATCATAGGTTTAGATAAAGGAGATAGATTAGGTGCCTCATATACAATGAATTTAGGAACATTAATGCACTTATTCACTATCCCCTTAGTGGGTGGAATAAGTATATTAATGATGATAGAATTGACATTGTTATGTTTTTGAGAAATACAAGATTTAAGATGATGAGATGAATGCACAGTATCTACCCATGGAGGATTCATTGTGAGAGAAGGATATTCATCCACTAATGCTTCATCTTTTGATCAGAGATCATTTTAATGAAGAGAGGGTAGATTTATGTTAATAAAATTGTTGATGATTGTATCTTTAGTGATGTCCAAGGGTCTTGAGCATGCAACTAAAGGAGAAATACCAAGGGTCTTCACATCCTTAGTGATATCCAAGGTATTTGAACATTCAACCAAAGGAAGAAGATTAATAGGATGCTTCATGGAATCATAATGTACTATGGTGGAAGTAGAAACAGTGTGTTCAATATCCTCTAATGCCACATCTCTAGAAGACAAACCATTCAAATGAAGAGAATGTAAATTAATGTTAAGGAATGTGTCAATGATTTCATCCTCTTGCGCCAAAATATCCTCACAAGTGGGAACAATTTTGGGAGAGGGATCCAAATCATAGGGTAACATAGGAAAAGATAGGTCACCATCATATGTATTAGAGAGGAGATCCATGGGAATAAATATGGCATTATCATGGCTTGTAGTAGAAGTAGAACTATCACTGTCATCTTTCTCATGAAAATTCATGGAGATGAAATTAGTAAATTCCTCTAATATTGAAGGATACACACCCATGAAAGTCACGAAGCTAGAAAAATCAGATATATAACAAAGGATATCATATATGGAACATATAGAAATATCAATATCATACATGGATTCTATATGATCTAAAACATATGGATGCATATTAATGGAATTAGAGAAATTTTCAAAATCTATGATATATGTATGCAAATATTCCAAAGAGGAAGAATAAGAAGAGGCCATAATGAAATGAGTTGTATACTATAAGAAAATATGATATGGAATAGAAATTTAAAATTAGTTTTATTCATTAATCAACTACCACCAATATCAAAATAAGATTGCAATTCAATCACCTACAAGTTCAAGAGAAGTGGGGTCTTCCAAAAATGTGATATTCTTGGTAACCACAACAACTAATTCTTGCAAATGTAAGATGTGTACTATGTTCAAAATAAGTACCTAAATTATTTATCCACTTAAATTCAACATAGATTTAGAGAAATTTGTCTTGATTATGATGCACTAAATGCAAGACTAGATAGGATTTGCCAACAAAACCCAAGATCTTAAATGCTTATTTCTGAAACCAAAATTCTTTGATCAAAGGATGCTTTTTGAATACAAGTGATATTTATGAAATTCTATAGAAATGAAATATCAGATTTGAACAACTAATCACCCTCACCAAGATTTGAAATAATATTGTAGTCTACAAACCCTACGTGCAAGACTAGCTAGTTTTTTCAAAAATGCATTTTTTTAAAACCCTAATAATGAATAAGTGAAAATGCCAAATATACCACTAGGAAATGATTTAATGATATATTAGAGTAAAGTAGAATTAGATTTGAAATGCAAATGTCATCAGAAAAATTTGAAACAAGACATGAGACATAAACCCTAGATATCAAAATGACTAGGTTTTTCTAAAAATGCAATTTTTTGACAAAAACCCTAGCAATGCATAGTTTCAAATGCAAAATAAAGCATTAGGAAATGATTGTTTGCTGAAATACCAATAAGATTGATGAAGGGGTCAAATCACAAAACACACAACAACATAAATTGCACACAGAAAACAAAACTTTCTTGTATTGATTTGGACAACTCATTACATTATAGAAGCTCAATTACAATAAGAGGAATCAATCCTCCATAGGTTGCAACACACTATAGCTACACATCACCAGGATCTGGAATCTTTTGCCATCTGTAACCCCAAATCATCTAGTGTTTCTATTTTCCCACCAATTCTTGACTCTACACTTTCCCCCCTAACTCTACTACCGCCTAGGGTTCCCAAAATAGTCATAACTAGCATTATTTGGCGGCCTCTAGCTAAATTTCAAAATTTGCAACTCCCTCCAAAAGTAGGTCAACTTCCAGGAAGCATAAATTTTGATCTAGGTGTCCGATTGATGAACTAGTTTAAGTGCCAGATTTCCATCAACTTTTTGAGATGTTATGGGATGTTTTAGTTGCTCATATCTCATTTTAGAAATTTTTAGGGGTTTTTTGGAAAACAAAAACTTTAAAATCTTTCATCTCACAAATGATCTTTTCCTAATTCCTTCACCAAAGGTCTTATTTTTTAGTTATGAATCTTTCTGCAACTTTTCACTTCAATCTGTGCCCAAATGCAAACTTTCCTAAAATGGCAGTTAAAACTTTCCAAAATAGGCAGTTTGCTATTTTTAGCAGTTTTGGAAAAATTGAAAGTCCTACATCATTATTCAGGAGATTATGGAACCATAAACACTAATTATGTAAAAAAATGAATACCACTGCAATGATTTTGAATTAACTTCTTTTTGGGTGATGCAAGATTGCCCTTACACCACTGGGTGCTCTTGCATCAGACACCCATGGTAATTTGAGAAGTGACCATGTCACGTCTCAGGTGTTTGTGTGACAAAAAACCAAACGGTCAACCTCTGCTTTAGACAACCAAGAAGAATCTTCAATAGGCCTTTCTTTCCATTTCACCAGATATTCGTTATACTGCCTGTTGCGAGTACTTCTTCCCACATGACTATCCAAGATCTCTTCTATTTCCTCCGTTGAAGTAGATGCCACAATACTCCACTATTCTTCTGTTGGTCCATCCTTTGTGCCACCTTCACGATATTCTGTTAAATCAGCAATGTTGAACACAGGGAAAATATTGATCCCACTCGACAGCTCTACCTCATGCATTTCTTGAATCGTGCTTCTTCAGGATTTTGCACGGTCTGAATTTCTTCATTTTCAACTTATTGTATGTTCCAATTGGAAACCTTTCTTTTCTCAAGTGAACCATGACTTCATCTCCTATCTAGAACTCCTTATATCTCCTCTTCTGATCTACCTTAGCCTTGTACTAAATATTCATCTTATTAATGTGCTTTCTCACCTCTTCATGCAAATTCTTCAAATGTTCTGCAAAGTCTTTGGCTTCAACACTTGTCTTTTCTCCTTTGTCCAGCTTACTTAACTCAGAAATATTTCTTGGGCTATTGCCATATACAATCTAGAATGGTGATTTACCAGTACTCCTATTGACAGAATTGTTGTAAGCAAATCCTGCCTGTGGTAAACTCAAATCCCATCCCTTAGGCTTATCTCCTACTAAGCATCATAGCAGGTTACCCAAACTCCTATTCACCACTTATGTCTATCCATCAGTCTATGGATGGTGTACAGAACTAAACTTCAAATTTGTTTTTAACTTCTTCCATAATGTCCTCCAGAAATAACCAACAAACTTGGTATCTTGATCTGAAACTATGCTCTTAGGTAGACCATGTAGTCTCACCACTTCCCTAAAAAATAACTCTGCAATATGAACAACATCATTAGTCTTCTTACAAGGAATAAAATGTGCCATATTCAAGAATCTATCCACCACCACAAAAATGTAATTGTGTCCTCTCTGTGCCCTTGGTAAACCAAGAACAAAATCCATACTAATATCATCCCATGGTTTCTCTCGTATAGGTAATGGCTGATATAGCCCTTTATTCTAACTTGTTCCTTTTGCCATCTGACACACTCTGCAACACTACACAAATTTCCTCACATCTTGCTGTAATTGTGGCTAATAATAATTCTCACCAACAATAGAAATGGTCTTATCTCAACCAAAGTGTCCAGCCAATCCCCCACTATGCTTCTCCTTAATCAAGTTCTCTCTCATGGAACTCCTTGGAATGCACAACTAGCTTCCTCTAAACAACATGCCATCTTGGATTATGAAATCCAACCATTTTGTCCTATCCAAAGTAATAGGTTCCAAACAAGCTTTCCAAGCCTCTCCAAAATCTAGATCTTCTGGATACAAACTCTTGAGCTCATTGAACCCAACAACCTCTATCTTCATTTCTATCAACAAATTTTTCCTTCTGCTCAAGGCATCTCCAACTCTGTTGGACTTCCCACTCATGTGCTTCAAAACAAAAGTATAACTCTGTAAAAACTTAACTCATTTTAAGTGCCTTTGATTCAACTTTCCTTGACTATTAAGATATTGTAAAGCCTGATGATCAGTATATAAAACGAACTCTTTTGGCAACAAATAATGTCTCCATTTCTTCAAAGCCTGAACTATAGCATAAAATTTCTGATCATAAACATAATACTTTTTCTTGGCATCATTAGCTTCTCACTAAAATAGGCAATGGGCTTACCTTCTTGACTCAAAACAACTCCTATAGCACTACCACTAGCATCACAATCTACATAAAATACCTTATTTAAATCTAGAAGTGCCAAAACAGGTTGCTCTGTGACTTTTTGCTTCAATGTATCAAAGCTTTTGTCTACTCCTTTAGTCCATCTAAACTCTTTTCTATCCCCTCTCATTGTCTCCATTAGGGGTGCACAAATGCTACTAAAACTTCTGATAAACTTTCTATAAAAACTTGCCAAACCATGAAAAGATCTTACCTCTGTAGTACTCCTCAGTGTAGGCCATTCAATGATAGCCCTTACTTTTTTTGGGTGCATCTTAAGACCTTCCTCTAAGACAAAAAAACCTAGGTATACCAACTCCTTCTTTGTAAAACTACATTTCTTGAAATTAATCAACAACTTCTCCTTCCCCAGCTTCTCTAGAACTCTTCTGATATGCATCAGATGCTCATCCCAAGTCTTATTGAAAATCAAAATATTATCCAAATAAATAATAACAAAACTTCCCAAAATTCTTTTAGTACCTCATTCATGAGCTGTATGAATGTGCTCGGTACGTTGATTAGCCCAAATGGCATGACTAACCACTCATACAAACCTTCCTTTGTCTTGAAGGTTGTCTTCCATTCGTCTCCTTCCTTGATATGGATTTGGTGATACCCACTCTTTAGGTCAATTTTCGTGAAGTACTTGGCTCCACTCAAATAGTCCATTATCTCATCGATTCTTGGCAATGGAAACCTGTACTTGATCATGATCTTATTGATGGCCCAAGAATCTATACACATTCTCCATTCTCCATCTTTCTTTGGTGCTAGTATTATAGGTACCGCACATGGACTTAGGCTCTCTCTTATTAGCCCTTTCCTTAACAGCTCTTGAACTTGTCTGTTTATCTCTTCACTCTCTGTAGGGGTCATTCTATGGGCTTCCTTATTTGGCAAACTGGCTCCTAGTATCAAATCCATTTGATGACTTATCTTCCTCACTGGTGGTAAACCTTCTGGTACATTATCAGAGATAATATCTTGAAATTTTTCCAACATATTTGAAACTTTTGCTGGTACATCTTCACATTTCTCTTGACTAATCTTAAGAATTAATGCAAAGAAATGATGCTTGTGCTTCATAGCCACCAAAAATTTCCTACCATCTACCAAGCAAATTCTGGCAGTACTACATACCTTTTCTTCCACCTCCTTCAAGGGCTTCAACTCATGATGAACTCCATCCTCCGTTAGGGAATATGTGTTTGCACGACCATCATGGGTAGTGCTCCTATCATACTACCATGGCCTCCCCAACAACCTATGACATGCATCCATCGGTATGATGTCACACAACACCTCATCATGGTAGTCACCAATCTTGAACTTCACTAAACACTGCTTATTGACCAAAGCTTTGTGGTCCTTTTGCAACCATGCAATCTAATATGGATGTGGATGCTTTCTTCTTATCAACTTCAACTTGTCAACCATCTCCTCTGAAACAAGATTGTTAGTACTTCCACTATCAATAATAATATCACAACACTTACCTTCACATTTGCACCTTGTGTGGAATAAACTCTTCCTCTGATTGGGTTCTTTCTCCTCATTCAACAAAGTTCTTCTGACAACTAGGGTTTCTCCCCTTTCAGCATCTTTAGAATGCTCAGACTGTGCATCTTCACCTACATGTGCAGCTTGTGCATTACCTTTAGGTCTTCTATTTATCCTTCCTTGATGTTGTGGACAATCGTATGCTTGATGCCCTTCTTCTCCACATTAGAAACAGGTTCCTCTAAAACCCCCTGTTTTAAGTCCTTGCCTAGGTCAACCTCTTCCTCTTTGCTCACCATTGTTCTGGTCATGAGGGTGGTAGGCATTATCCCCTCTCTAATTTTGACTAGTTCCAGCTTCTTCACTTTTCATTTGATCTTCATTATGGCCTCCATAGTGTCTTCAACCAATCCTTCCACCTTGACCTCTTCCCCTTTGCTTGCTATCAAATCTTTATTTAGCTTTTCTTCCACCTTCAGGGAAAACTGGTGTGCATCTTCTATGGTGGTCATTCTAACCAAGCTCAGCTCCTCTTGAATACTTGGCCTCAACCCATTAATGTAACGGGCTACCTTCTCCTTGTTGGCCTTTGCATGGCCTATCCTAATAGTAATCTTATAAAACTCTTTTGTATACTCCTTAATAGACTTGTTACCTTGCTTTAGTTCTTGCAGCTTCTTCAACAACTCCATCTCATAGTCCACACGAATGAACTACTTCTTTAATTTCTCCACCATCCAATCCCATCTGGTGATATTTCCTTTTACTCTTCTATTCCTCTCTAACTAGACCTCCTTCAACCAAATATTTGCATGGCCCTTCAACTTTGTTTTTGCAAACTTGACCTGATCTGGGTCCTCCACATCTTCATACTTGAAATACTCCTCCATGTCATTGATCCAATCAATAAGCTATTCCAAATTCAAATCTCCAGAATATGTAGAAACTTTGATCCTAGGTCTCTTTCTGATCTTTGAAATGGCCCTCAACAACCTAACTTCTGTAGGACCTCTTGCAGCTTCTTGTTCTTCCTCAGATAGCTCTTCTTTAGCTTCATCCTCACTTTCTTCTCTTGTTCTTAGGTCAAACCCTCTTCGTAGCTCCTCTTGTAATGCATCAAATTGCCTTTGCAGGGCTCTAAAATCCTCTTCCATCAAAGCATTCCTCCCAATACAATTTCTTCATGGAGCCATCTTGAACTCCACAGTAAACCCACAACCTCAGGTCCTGGTGCAAACTACCTCAAGGTCGGCGATCTGTCTACACACTCAGGAACCATTACTTTCACACCACTTGATGAAGGGGTTAAATCAAAAAACACACAACAACAAAAATTGCACATAGAAAATAAAAATTTCTTTTATTGATTTGGACAACTCAACTTTTTGGGACGTTATGGGATGTTTTAGTGCCTCATATCTCATTTCAGAAATTTTCAGGGGTTTTTCAGAAAACAAAAACTTTAATATATTTTAGCTCACAAATGATCTTTACCCGATTCCTTCACCAAAGGTCTTATATTTCAGTTATGAAGCTTTCTATAACTTTTCACTTCAATCCGTACCCAAATGCAAACTTTCCTAAAATGGCAGTTAAAACTTTCCAAAATAAGTAGTTTGCTATTTTTAGCAGTTTTAGAAAAAAAGAAAGTCCTATATTATTCAGGAGATTATGGAAAGAAATGAAAACAACTGCAATGATTTTGAATTAACTTCTTTTTAGGTGGTGCAAGATTGTCCTTACACCACTGGATGCTCCTGCATCAAAGATCTGATGCAAAAATTAGAAATTTCAATCTTTCTATGATGATCTAAAAGCTATGCAATGAAAACAATGCAATAATCGTGCTTTTTCTAAGCCTAAAATGTTTTATTTTTCACTAAATTCAATGCAAATATGAAAGAATATCTTTTATTTAAACACAAAGATGATATGATAGAGAAAATAAAATAATTTAATCATGCCACAAATATTTGAAACAACTCACTAATCTCCAAACCCTAGGTTGAAGACTAGTTAGGTTTTCTAACAATGCAAAGTTTTTGTAAACCCTAATTTTGAAACAGTGTAAAAATTAAGCTATGAAAGAATGAAAACTGATGAATGGATGTAATCTAATTAGATCTAGGGCTTTAAATAACTTAGATCTAAAGCAAGAAGGATGCCAAAGTGAAAGAAATAATAGGTTCACCAAAATGTTTAGTAGAAAATAGAGACCTAGCCCAAGAGATGAAACTAGGTCAAGCACCTCTTCTATCGGACATTAGAACACAAAATGAGCTTGAATTTTACCCAAGAAGGAGAGCCAAACTACAAGGGTTTTGTCCCTTTGTTGTATAGAGAATAATCAACCAGATCCAACCAATCAAGCTAGGGCAAAGTAGAAACCCTAGTTAAGCAAGATTTGTGAAAATACAACTATTGGAAATAGATATCATAAATCTAACACCATAGTAGGGATTAGAGGAAAGAATATAACCTAGATCTAGATTTGGGAGCCCAAAGGACTAGGGTGCTTGGGTGCCCTAGACCATAATAAGGGTTTGGAAAAATGTCTTTGCTCTTCTGTGTTCTTGCTTCTTGTAGCTTGTTTTATGTAGTCTTCCAAATGCTACTTGTACACACACAAAAAGGAATATGGTTTGGTGCTATTTAGGAGCTTGCATAATTCAAGCTTCATGAATGGTTTTTCCACCTCCACAATAGAAATGATGAGATCTCAAAGAGTTTGTTCCCTAGTAGGGCAGTGTTGAACACCTAGAATACTGAGAGGGGGGGATGAATCAGTATTCTATGAAACCATTTAGATAAAAAAAACATCTTAAACCATTTAGCATATTCCACTGTAGTGAAGTAAGTTATACATAAGAACATGAAGTAAAGAAACCATAACATATGAACACTAGGATTTTTACGTGGAAAACCCAAAAGGGAAAGACCACAGTCAGTGTTAGCTGACAATATATTATAACTGATTAAGGTAATACATAAATGCTCACTCCAGGTGGACTCACTGTCCAAGTGGACTCACTACCCACTGAATAAGAAAGAGAGAGAAGAGGTGCTCACTGCGGGTGGACTCACTGCCCACTGAATAAGAGAGAGAGAGAGAGAGAGAGAGATGAAAGAAGAGAACTATTTACAATTCCATCTACATATGCATGGAATACAGTTCCAATGAAGCTCAAGCAGTATCTCCTTCTACAGTTCTAAAACATAGTTTTGCTCTGCTCTGCAATTACACAATCTTCCCTATTCTATCTCAATTCACACATTCAAAATACAAACTTAAGACCATCACATCACACCATACACCATGCCACCTTATCCACCACATCCATCATTGATCAACATCAAAACCAAATCTCCACTTATATATATGCTTCATCCTCAACACCAACTAGGTCATCTTAAAATCATGCCTCAAACTCAATCACAAACTCCCTGTCAAACTTCAAAATGGAAAATAGGTTGGAGTGGACCTAAAATAGATCTCACTTACCTCAACACATCATTTTTGCCTTTCCTTTAGCACCGCTTAACTTACAACACTAGATAGGTTGGCTTACTTGAGTGTAGCTTGTACCACAACATTAGGTTGGCCACAATATCCAATGCAGAGAGAAAAACACATGAAACATGTTCTCCTAGGTCGGCAAGACCTATAGAACATTTCAAGATTACTCTAGATCCTTTGGAAACCTCCACACAAAGCAAACATCTTTAGGTCAGCTCCATCGCAAGAGAGACACAAGCATACACTAAGTCTTAGATCACAACCCAACCTCTGGAACACCAAACAACCTCAAAATTGGAACAAACACTCCTTATACATCTACAAACATTTCCTTAAATCCACAAAGTGAGATATTTCACTATCGAGAAATTCAAACCAAAACAAACAAGTACTCTGCACTAGTTCAGGCTCCACCCTATCAGGCCAAACTTCTTCAACTAGAAACCAACTTTCTAGAGCACATGAGAAGCTAAACTTCTAGATTTAGATGCTCCTTATAGTCCTTGACAACATACTAGAACCACACAACAAAATCTTCAATCTGTAGAAAATTTGGACTAAAACACTATAACAATGTACACCAAAAAGATAGTCTGATACTTAGTCAATTCTTCGCTAAGTCTTCTTCTTCCGGAGAAATACAACCTTTGAACTCTGAGTATACCACTGGCCATTGAACATTGTTGCCATCAATGACAACAAACTTTACCTGGATAGAAAACCAGTAGTAGCACTAATATTTCCAACAATCTCCCCCTTTGGCATTGATGGCAACCCATGATATGAAAACCATCAAGACCAAAATACTAAGTGTTCTCATTTCTCCCCCTGAGGTAAACATTTTCCACATCTACAACTCTCCCCCAAGAACAACTTTTTCACATCTGCTACTCTCCCCCTTTGACATAAATGGCAAAGGATATGTATTGGATCTCTTGTTGTCTAGAGAGCATAAATATATACAGACAAAAAATTTCTCCCCCTAAGTGACTAACTTCAATATACACCAAAAATTTCAAAAACTTATGTTATAACATTCCACATATGTATATATGAAAAACTTACTAATCTTTAGGCAAGATGTCTTTGTGAACAATCTTTAGCTTAACTACATCTGAATCCCATATGGCCTTAGCATACTTTAAAAATTGTACATGCCCATTAATCTGGAATAACAGATCTTCTGTCTTACCTACCGTATCAGGAGCATCTGTCATTTTCTTGACCTTGTCAGCTTCATTGATCAGACACATCATGGTAGCTATCTTGAAGCTCACAATTTCTATCAGTTGGCTTGTCTGATCTTTTATATACTCCCTTTGATTTTACAATTGCTTTATACCTACATGAGCCTTTGCTATATCAGCTCTTAGATCTCAACTCAAATCTTTCCAAGGGTCATAAGTGTTTGAAATTCTTAAAAGTTGATTCTCAATATTCTCTATCTTGTCCTTTATATCCTTTGTAATCATGGGCTAGGTTAAGCAAACTTGATATAAAGTTTTTGCATCATTAATCACTGTCCTAACATACTCAATGCTATTATCTAACAAAATTCATGCTTCAGAGCACTTCTAATTTAGTTCTACTAACCTTTTTCTATCATATTCTTCACTAACCTTCTTCTCTACCACAGTCTCAAATGACTCAAACTTACTATTTATAGACTCCATGAGATTTTTCATCTATAGGGTAGGAATCAAAGAGGTATCTCTCTCCACATCTGGCAAAATCTTCTCAAGAACTGTCACATCTTCCTCAATCAACTTGTTGTCTTCAATGTGAGATTTCAAAATCTCTTCCTGAGCTATGGCTTGGAATGTTATTCCCAACTTTAACTTTTTCAAGGGAGACATGCTTGCCAAGTTTAATTGACCATCAGTGGAAGGCAACAAAACAAATGCTGACAAGGTTTGTACCTCTCTCTACTTAATAAAAAATTCTCTCATTGAATCCAGAGGTGAAGCTACTGATCTTTCACCAGCAGTGTCTCTCCTCTCTTCTGTAATGGGCACATTTGTGTCAAGGGCTTCTAGAGGATCTTCACTTGTAGGTTCTTGAGGTTCAGTATTGGTCTCTGAGATATAGGTGTCCTTTAATTGCATTGAAATGTCTTCATTCTTCTTGTCCCCTTCTTCTGCACTCTTCTCCACAGTAGACTCTCTGATCTCTTCATTGTTTTGTGGGATCTCTAGAGGAGGGATCACACTTTGATCCTCTAAGAGTGTAGTGTGTGGTAGAGATGACACACTTTGATCACAACCTACATCCAGAGCTACACTTGATGTTCCATCATTAGGAATTTATTCATTTTCATTAGTTTCATTAGGAATCTATTCATCTTCTATTGCGCTCAGGATTCTTGATCACATTGAATCTAGGAGAGGAATCTATTGAGAACATTTAATCTAGATCATCTTAATCTATTCACCTTTATCAAGAATCTATTAAACACATTTAAAGTAATCTCTTCTATCACCTTTTTTAATTTTTCAATTTCATCTTTGTTACCAGCAATTAAAGTATTGATTCTCCTCTTTGTCTTGAATTCCTAATTTAGCCTTTGAGTGGATTTTGCTTTCTCTTGTCTGGAGAGGCTTTGATAGAACTTCATCAAAACATTTTCTCTCAATTCTACATCCTTAGCCATATCTTCATTTATTTTGGTAGTCAAAATGCTAGCTAGGCTATCCAATAACTCATCTACTACTTCGATCAAGGCTTTATTGAACATATCTAAATACCTTGTTACTACAACTTCTATTGTTGTCTTATCATCATTAGTGCTATCATCATAAAGATCTACAAGTTGATTCAAATTTCCATGCTCCACAATAGCATTGACAGTAGATTCAAGAGACATGGAAGCACTGGTCTTCTTATCTTTCTTCTTCTTCTTTCCTTTACCTTTTCCCTTTTCAGAGGGTTCTCCTTCTTCTCTGGAAGTGTTTTCTCTATTCTTTAGGATAAAAGATTCTTTTCCTTTTCAGAGATATCTTCTTCTTATGGTTCAGTTTTAACAATAGGAGGAGGTTTCTTTCTTTTCCAGATCAACTTCTCTCCTTCTCCTTCTTGTTCTTCCTCTTCTTCTTCATTGACACCATGGCTAACATATATTCTTCCTATTGCTTTCTCTTTAATTCTTCTTTCTTTGGCTGTTTGGAAGCACTGGCTTCATCATTCTTCTCTGAGACAGGTACAGCAGAGGCTTCAAAGGCCATGGATGCACCAGTCATAAAGGATGAGATTCTAGTTGACATCTTGATGTTGGGTATAGGCTCCTTTCCTTCATTCTTTTTCTTTTGTTCCTCTATATCTCTAGCTTCTTCATTCGATTTTCTCTTGGTTTTTGCCTGTTGTAATTCTTCTTTGGTTAACCCAGCCTTTTCAGCTGATTCTTCAACTATCTTCTATGTTTTCTTTTGAGACTATGACTTATTTTTCTCCATATGAATTTTCAGACTTTTCTTTGAAAGTACCAAACCTCTTTTCAACAATATCACAAGGTTTGTTGAGCATTAATTCAGCCAAACCAACTAATATGTCTTTCAAAACCTCATAACCCATCTCCAAAATCTAAACCATCCTAGGTTCCACTACTTCCATTAAGCATTCATCCTTGGTCCTCATAAAGACAATGTCATTCTCATATTTCTCGACCACTTTCCTAGGGATTCTAACCCTAACTTGCATCTTATCTTGAACTACTTTAAAATAGCCCCCTAGGGCTGCACTTTGGGCTTCAGCACCACCAATACTCTGCAAGTGGTCTCTAATCTATGTAACCACTGGGATATTTCTGAGCCATATTACATTTTGAGCTTCAGGTAGCTCTTTCAAAAAGTAAAACATTAAGCAAATTAGGGGTACTTTATCTCCTTTGTCTTCTTCAAATTGTCTAGCAATTACTACCAGAGGAGTTCACACAAATCATAATCAACATTTTCTTTAATCATCTGATAAGCAGTGTATATGCTTGTTGCAGACACAAAGTTTTCTCTGTTACTAAAGTATATCTTGTATCCAATCATCATTGAGGCATACTTCACAGTTGGATCTTCAATATCATTGATAGTTAAGGCCCTTTTGTCAAACTTTACCCATGTAAGCTTCATTACCATAGAATTTTTCATAGTTTTCAAAGCGGGCATAGTGCTAGTGGATGGTAACCCTATTATGGCCTTGATGGCATCCTTTCTGATTATGTGTGGAACATCCAACCACATAAATTTATCATGTATCCTACTCAACACATATCTTATCCAAGCACTTTCATGAAAGATAGGAAAGTTATTCCATACATCTAATTTCTTCTCAGCTAGGGCATTGAATTCAGTTTTTAGACCAAACTAATCATCTATTAACTCATTGAACTAGACTTATTTTATCTTGACATGATTATACTTTTCTATATTTTCATGTATACAAGCCCTAATATCTTCGTTATGAATCACACCATAGAGCACGTTAGAAAATGTACCATCCGGATCCGTCTCCATGGATTTTAGTGGATGCTTTTTAAACTTAGGTCTTGGTTGGTCCAACACATCTATCACTTGAGGATTAAACACTTTTGCTTCTTATATTCTTGGATTTAAAAATAGAAACTACAAATACCTTAGTGATTGCTTTTGGCTATGGTTTGTTTGTTGAAAATTGAGTTCTCCTTTGCTCCACTGCTCAAGATCTTTGATTTCGCTTGAAGGTTTGAATGCAATGTGAATTTTCTTCAAACATCATTGTTTATAAACCCCCTTTTCAATCAAACCTAATTCACCATTAATGCTTTGTTCAAAAAGCTGCTAACACTTTCATTGTGTCTCACAGTTAATGTAAATTGCTCTACAAACCTCCACACTTGAATCTTTTTTGCCAAAATCTTCTTCAAATGATCAGACATATCCATCTACAACTCATATCCATGTGATGGCCTGAACACTACTCATTTGGTAGAGGGAGGTAAGATCTTCTTTGATTCTCCCCCTAAGGTAAAGCTCTCAGTTCAGTTTATGAGGGAATCATCTGTACCATAAGGTTGTTGGTCTTAGGATAGACAACTGAGAGGGGGGGTGAATCAGTTGTCACCAACAGCTTTCTTTTCTTTAAACACTTAAATCCTTCTTATATTTTATAACATAATAATGATTCAATCATGGAAGCATAATGCAATAACTCAAGAGCAGAAACACATTAACTCATATGACACCAAGATTTTAACGTGGAAAACCTGGTTAAGGGAAAAACCATGGGGTGACTAATCCAAGATTGTATACTCTATTAAAAGAATAAGAACAAAATGGCACTTGCCAATTAGGGCTCACTGCCCGAGCACACTACTCACAAGAGGCCCACTGCCTACAGGAGACACACTATTTACAAAATAATATAAATATTACATACTTGAACTGGAGATTAGCATCTTCACCATGCTTCAGATAGTTCCATTTAAGCTCAACACTTTTGCTCTGCTTTTCACTCTTCTCCTCTCTACCACTTTCTCATCTCTCCCAAGATGCTTTGAAACGACTTCGTAATTCTTATTTATACATGACATCAACTTGGAATGATCATCAAAGTCAGCACAACATAATTTATTTTATTATAGAGCAGTTATAAAAATACAACTTGATTTGTTACAAAGATTTCATGCGTATCACCACACTATCAACCACACATGTTTGGGACTTCAATCTTCCTTGAGGAACATGCCATGCTTCGCAGAACATCTTCAAGATCATCCGCAAGAGGTATAAAACATCCGGTAGGCCAAGATTGGGAAGAACACCATCACCCGAAAGCAAGTCTTCAATTTATGAGCTCAATATTCAATATAGACTGCCAACACAAACTGGACACAACCTAGAGACCCTCACAAGCTTTCCTGAATCACCAAGAACATCCACACCACTTATGCGTACTGAAATCATTCGCATCTCCATCTAGAACCTCAAGAACATAGTCTGTCATCACTATCTCATTAGAATAAATGCTTGCGGACCTCCAGACCATGAACCAATTGAGTTGTCAATTCACATTACCTTCCTAAACATGCCACCAAATCCGTAGAACAAGATATTGCATTTCCAAATCTTACCAGACCTATTTGTGTCACTTTGTCAGCTCTAAACAGTTACCAGAACTAGTTTTACTCATATGGCCATAACTTCTCCAAGTCTTCATGTGGATCTCTCAAATCTTGACTGGATCATCTTTAGACACATATCTACAAACCCTTTGATGTGCATTCTTTGTTCTTCATCTAGCTAGGATCTTCACTTCATAGAGCTCCATTGTCTTCATTGTTCTTCTCTATTCCTGATAGGACAAATTTTCTCAATATCCTCAGTGCATAGCTCATCCAATCCTTGACATCAATGCAACAGGAGTATGTTGACATCAATGACAACAATAGTTAGGCCCATACTTGCAAGATATGATGTGAAAAACTATTTCAACCATCAAGACAAGAACTTCTCCTCACTAACTAACATAGCTCCACCTATCAACAGAAACCACTTTTGTTTTTCACATGTCTTCTCTCCCCTTTTGAAATCAATAGAAAAGGGAACATACTTGCATCAATACTTCAGAATTATACAGACTACTCCCCTTAAGTGGAAGCTTCCTATCATCAATCCGGACCACAAGATATGACTATGAGATCCACCAGACTGGTGCACATCAGTGCACCTTAATTCAGAGCCAGAGGGGTAATAACCCCTAACTTCTCCCTGAGATACTCAAAAAAGTCCTTAGGTAGAGGTTTAGTAAAAATGTCTGTAATCTGATCTTTTGAGGGCAAAAACCTCAATCTGACTTCATTCTCGTTCACCTGCTCTCTCAAAAAGTGAAACTTGATGGATATATGTTTTGCCTTTGAATGCAACACTAGATTTTTTGATATATTTATTACACTTGAGTTATCATAGAATATTGTGATAGGTTCCTCATACTCCACTCTGATATCTCTTAGCATTTTCTTCATCCACAATACTTGAGTGCAACTAGCTACTGCTGCAATATATTCTTCTTCTGCAGTGGACAGAGATATTGCCTCTTATTTCTTGCTCAGCCAAGAAACCAATCTTTTCCCCAAAAAGAATGCACCACCACTGGTACTCTTCCAGTCATCCACATCTCCTGTCCAATCAGCATCTGTATATGCATGAAGAGATAAATCGTGATCCCTAGGATACCATAAACCATACTCAACTGTTCCCTTTAGATATCTAAAAATTCTCTTGATTTCCATGACATGAGATTCTCTAGGATCAGCTTGGAATTTGGCAACAACACCAACAACATTCATAATGTCAGGTCTAGTTTGAGTAAGATACAGTAGTCCTCCAATCATTGACCTGTACTTTTTCTTATCAGCCTTAGGGGATTCATCATCTTTGCTCATTTTACATCCGGTTGCCATGGGAGTATTCATTGGTTTTGAATCTTCCATCCCAAATTTCTTCAACAATTCTTTCACATATTTAGTCTGAGATATGAAGATTCCTTTCTTTGTTTGAGTGATTTGCAGACCCAAGAAGAAATTCATTTCCCCAAACATAGACATCTCAAATTCACTTTTCATTTGATTTGCAAAATTATTGCACATACTATCTCTTCCTCCAAAAATGATATCATCAAAAAATACTTCAACAATCAAGATATTTTCATGATCAATCTTGAAGTACAACTTACTGTCAGCAGTACCTTTGTTGAAACCAATCTTCAAAAGATGTTTATCCAATCTTTCATACCAAGCCCTTGGGGCTTATTTGAGTCCATACAGTGCTTTCTTCAACTTGCAGACCATATCACCATGATCAGACAATTAAAATCCATCTGGTTGCTCAATGTACACTTCTTCCAAGTCACCATTCAGGAAGGTAGACTTGACATCCATCTGATATACTTTAAAATCCTTGAAGGCAACAAAAGCAAGAAATAATCTGCCTGCTTCAATTCTTGCCACCGGAGCAAAAGTTTCTTCAAAGTCAACTCCTTCTACATGAGAATAACCCTTACAGACCAATCTGGCTTTGTTTCTGACTACTTCACCATCTTCATTCAATTTATTCCGGAAGACCCACTTAGTCCTAATCAAATTTTTGCCTTTAGGTCTAGGAACAAGATCCCAAGTGTGATTTTTCTCAATCTGCATCAGCTCTTACTCCTTTGCTTTAGCCCATCTTTCATAATTGCATGCTTCATTTACTATTTTTGGTTCAATCTTTGAAATCAGACAATACTTTTCTAAATCTTACGCAATCTTTTGTCTTGTTTGAACACCTTTGCTTCTATCACCTATGATCTAGTCTTTAGAATGATTTAGTCTTACATACCTGGGAGTTTTAGGAATTTATTGCACTACTATCTCTTAGATAGGTTTATTCAAACTTATCTCTTCTTCCTGTATTTTAGGATTCTCTGGATCAGTTTGAATTTGAACTACAGAAGGGGCTAGATCTTCTTGGACCAGCACATCATTCTGATCATCTGCTTCATACTCATAAAACCTTGAGGTATTTTCAATGCCTTCGTCAACCTTCACATTTGTACTTTCTACAATCTTTCTTAATCTCTTGTTATAACACCGGTATGGTTTGCTTTGAGTAGAGTAACCCAAGAATATTCCTTCATCACTTCTAGTGTCAAATTTTCCAAGGTCTTCATCTCTTTTAATGTAACATTTACTACCAAAGAATCTAAAATACTTCATAGTAGGAGTGATGCCAAACCAGAGTTCATAAGGGGTCTTACCAGTATTGCTTCTGATTTGTACTCAATTAAGAGTATAGATAGTAGTGCTTACAGCTTCTCTCTAGCAGATCTGAGGGACATTTGCTTCCATCATCATGGTTCTAGATGCTTCCTGGATGGTCAGGTTCTTTCTTTCCACTACTCCATTCTACTGTGGAGTCCTTGGAGTAGATAACTGTCTCTTTATCCCATGTTTCTCACAGAATTCTATGAACTCTCTGGATGTGAATTCACCATCTCTATCAGACCTAAGACATTTTATGTTTAACCCAGTTTCATTTTCTACCATAGCCTTGAACATTTTGAACTTCTCAAGAGCTTCAGATTTCTCTTTTAGGAAAGTCACCCACATCATCTGGGAGTAGTCATCAATCAGTAACATGAAATATCTATCACCTTGCAAACTCTTGATTCTTGCCGGTCCACATAGATCAATGTGTACTAAGTCTAACAATCCGGTAGAAGATTGTTCCTTACTTTTAAATGTGACTCTGCTTTGCTTACCCAACTGACATTATTTGCACAAACTGTTAGTAGGTTTCACCAGTCTTGGAAGATCCCTTACAGCATGAGTGTTTCTTATCTTGATGATATTATCAAAATTTATGACACATTCTCCTATGCCACAACCAACTCTGATCAATTTGAACAAATAAACAACTTTTGCTAGTACCAACCAAGTGGAAGATGTTACCTTTTGTTTGAGTACCGGATACAATTTCTATTCCAAAATTTTCAAAGATCTTACATTTTCCATTTTTGAATCAGAGATCATAGCCTTTGTGCACCAACTTCCCAACACTGAGAAGATTATGCTTCAGACCTTCAACATACAATACATCACTGGTTTTGTTCTTTCCATCAAAAGAAATAGTTCCTCTACCTCTGATTCTGCCAGCAGAATTATCACCAAATTTTACAACTCCTCCTTCATATCTTTCCAGATCTATGAAATATTTTTATCACCAGTCATATGGTGGGAGCATCCACTATCAATGACCCATTCATCCTTTTCTTCAACTTGAGCAGCTAGAGTTCTTTCTATCAGTTTATGATTGACGAATTCAATGGACATTGGATCTTCTTCCTTGATGGAAATAAACACCCAGTCACTTCCAGATTTGTTTCCCGTCTCTGATTCATCATCTGTTACTCCTTCATAATCATCATCTTCATGAACATAGTAACATTTCTTTTGGAATCTTTATCTATTTGGATTTGTCCTTGAAAATCTTTCCAGACACCTTGAGGTAAATGAGCAATCTTGTTACAGTTGAAACATTTGAAGGGCAATTTTCCTTCATACTTACCAGATCCTCTTGGCAGTCTTTTTGCAATAAGGGCTTCAAGTTGAGAAGCTTCTACCTCATCTTCTTCCAAATCTTTTCTTGCTTTTTCATACCATGATAATTTCTTTGAGGAATTTTCTCCTGGATCATACCTCTGTTTGCCTTTTGTAGAGGCACTAGCTTTGAATGTAGATTTAGTCTTGGGAGGTGCATCTCCAAACTTAGCCAATTCAAATGTAGCTAACTTCCCAACCAATTGATCCCTTGTGATATTTGATAAAGATCTAAATTCCTCAATAGAAGCAACCTTGTGTTTGTAAGCAGGAGGTAAGGATCTGAGAACTTTGCTGATAATCTCATCTTCATCCAAGGTTCCACCAGCACATCTAATGCCACAAACAAGCTCATTTACTTTTGGCATAAATGTAGTGATATTCTCATCTTCATTCATCTTCAGGTTTTCAAATTTTCCTTTCAGACTTTGTAGCTTGGCACATTTAACATATTTGTCTCCTTCATGCAGAAGTGCCAGCTTTGACAAAATTTCATATGCAGTTTATAAATCCATAACATTTGTTAGCTCTGAATCAGATAAGGCACTTAGTAAGGCTTCTTTAGCTCAAAGATTATCTTTAGCATCTCTGATTTCATCTGTAGTTGTCAGACCATTCTTTGGAGGAATATACTTCTTTATAGTCATGTTCCAATATTCAAATCCCATACATTGCAAGTGACATTCCATGTAGCTTTTCCAAGGAGTGTAGTTTGTTCCATCAAACCTCGGACTATCCTTTTTGTAGGAAGACATCCTAGATCTCCTCAAGCAGTTAATCTCTTTTAGAGGAACTTATCTTTGATACCAATTGTTTGTTTTAGGATAGACAACTGAGAAGGGGGGGCGGTGAATCAGTTGTCACCAAAAACTTTCTTTTCTTTAAACACTTAAATCCTTCTTATATTTTACAGCATAATAATGATTCAATCATGGAAGCATAATGCAATAACTCAAGAGAAGAAACACATTAATTTATATGACACCAAGATTTTATTATGGAAAACCCAATTAAGAGAAAAACCATGGGGTGACTAACCTAAGATTGTATTCTCTGTTAAAAGAATAAGAAGAACAAAATGGCACTTGCCAATTAGGGCTCAATGCCCAAGTACACTGCTCAAAAGAGGTCCACTGCCTACAGGAGACACACTGTCTACAAAATAAGATAAATATTACATACTTGAACTGGAGATAAGCATCTTCACCATGCTTAAGATAGTTTCATTTAAGCTCAACACTTCTGCTCTGCTTTTCACTCTTCTCCTCTCTACCACTTTCTCATCTCTCCCAAGATGCTTTTAAATAACTTTGCAATTCTTATTTATACATGACATCAACTTGGAATGATCATCAAATTCGACACAACATACTTTATTTTATTACAGAGTAGTTATAAAAATACAACTTGATTTGTTACAAAGATTTAATGTGTATCACCACACTGTCAGCCACACATGTCTGGGACTTCAATCTTCCTTGAGGAACATGTCATGATTTGTAGAACATCTTCAAGATCATCCACAAGAGGTATAAAACATCTGGTCAGCCAAGATTAGGAAGAACACCATCACCCAAAAGCAAGTCTTGAATTTACGAGCTCAATCTTCAATGTGGACCACCAACACAAACTAGACACAACCTAGAGACCCTCACAAGCTTTCCTGAATCACCAAGAACATCCCCACCACTTCTGCTTACTGAAATCATTCACATCTCCATTTGGAACCTCAAGAACATAGTCTATCATCAGTGTCTCATTAGAATAAATGCTTGCGGACCTCCAGACCATGAACCAATTGAGTTGTCAATTCACATTAGCTTCCTAAACATGCCACCAGATCTGCAGAATAAGCTATTGTTGGAAACAAGGTAGATCACTGAGAGGGGGGTGAATCAGTTATCTTAAATTTCTTAACTTTCTTTTCTTCTTTAACAATAGTGTAGTATCAAAACATATAAGCATAAATGAACATGAGAGCATAAATGAAATCAACACACATAACACAAGGATTTTTACATGGAAAACCCTATTAAGGGAAAAACCACAGGGTGACTAACCCAAGATTGTATTCTCTGTTAAAAGAATAAGAAGTACAAAATGACACTTGCCAATTAGGGCTCACTACCTGAGCACACTGCATATAATAGTTTATAGAAAGTAACCATGTATTTGAACTGATGAGAAGCATCCACATATGTTGAGGTTCAGTTCCGGTTAGGCTCAATATATTGATCTACTGCACTTCATTCTTCCTCTATTTTGGAGCTGCTATTCTGTCACATACTGGACTTGTATATTCACTTCCACACTTATCTCTACCTTTTCTCACACAAATTTTCACTATACACACCCCTTAACATTGAAATCCATCTGGTATATATATATCCGCTCCAAGGGTTTCAACATCATTCTAGTCGGCATCTAGAATACTCAAGATTTTCCAAAACTCTGGTCTGTCAGCTGAATCCATGCTTACTAAGTGATGTGTATCAAAGACATAGTTATAGAAGTCATCAATCATGTCGGCCAACCATGAATGATCTCTTAAGTAGCTTGATCACCATCAATTTCTCATCTGGATTACGGACTGATGCTCTGCCAATTAGTTCTTTCTCAGTCTATTCTTCCTGTCAGGAACCCAACCCTTAGGTGCTCATATATTTACACTCTTTAATCATTGGAGGCTCAATCTCTAGAATGTGGTAGTCATGGTATTCCTCTTGACTTTCCCAAGTCTGCACTTTGCTGAGATACATCCTCTGAGAGATCCGGACCTAATTGTCAGACCTTGCTGCATGATCTATTCTTGTTCACCAGACCAAAATATTCTTCAATTTGACTTCTAGTAGAGACATACTATGTGCTATGGATGTGTGGGATAAGCTTTGTTGCCATCGATAACAACAATCATGAAGCCACATAGTGTCTTTTGCTAACAATCTTCTCCTTTGGAATTGATGGCAACACTTAGTGAAAAATGACTAAGTGTTGTAACAAACTCCCCCTTTGCTGATGCTCTGTCTTATGTACACTATTACTGGAGCTCCCCCTTAGCTGGATTCAACATTTTTCACTACTCCTCACTCCCCCTTTGACATCAATGGAAAAGGGTGAAATCCGCACACCAAAACTTTCAAATATCAATTTATATATTGTTGCATAAGTATATATACAAGTTGTATTTACATATACTTTAGTATATTTGCAAAGGTGGTTTTCAACTGGACAAATTCTGTTGCCCAACTCTACTTCATCCTATCCAAAATTGAGATGTGGCCACTTAACAAAAATGCAAAAGCTTCTGCCCTCTTTAAGTCTGCTGGATCACTGGTCTGAGTTGTGGTCTGAGCATCAGTTAGGGTCTCATGCATGGCCTCTAACTTAGGGATAATTATCCCTCTAAGTTTGCTCATTCTGCTTATTCTATTCTTCTTCTCCTTCTCAAGCCCCTTCAACTCATTTATAGTGACAATAATATGGCACTCTTGATTCACTATGGATGAGGTGAGAGGATCAAAACTCTAGGATAAACTTGATAGTTTACCCTCTTTTTCTTCCACCTTCTTTGCAATGTATGTTGTTACTGTGGAGCAAGATAAACAAAATTTGTATAATCCTCCACCATCTTTAAGAGCATTTTCTAGGCTCTTTATTCCAATGTTCAGATTTCTCCTATCATTTGCTATTAGCCCTTGTACTTTAGAAAATCTCTTACCCAAAAACTCTTTTCAGACTTTCTCTTCTTCTGATTTCTCCATGGAATCAAAATGTGTGCTAATAGAATTAACAAGAGATTTCAATTTACCGGATGAAGAGGTCAAAGGATCCTTTTGGAAGGATGGCATGATCTTCTCCAACACACCGGATGCAATCTCTATCAGCTCACAGTCTTCCATGTGAGACTTTAGAATCTTTTCTTTTGCTTTGGCTTGAGAAAAAGATGCTACCTTCATTGTCTGGACCGGAGAGAGAGAGTCAAAATTGAGTGGTCCTTGGAATAGCTCCAGTTCATCTAATTCCATCATTTCTTTGGTCAAGAAGTCTTTAACTACTTCTAAAGTGTCTATTACTAGAGACAGAGTCTTCTTTCCTTCTGCAGCCTCAAAGCTATCACCTGGGGTCTTCTCTGTTTGATCTTCTTCTCTTCCCTTTACCTCTTCTTCTTGACTGATTTTCTCTTCTTTTCTTTCTTCTCCTTCAGTTCCGGAGTCAGCTGGGGGATCCAGAAGTGAGATGTTTACTTCTTCATGGACTTCCTCTTCCGGAATAGAGGAATCCAAGTCCTTAGTCTTCTCCTCACCTATCTCCTTTGACTCTTTTGTAATTTTCTTAGGAGAATCTTCCTTGGATGCACTTGATCCTTCAATATCCATGGCAGAAGGTTCATCACTTATGTCCTCTATAATAAGAAATTGAATCTTTTATATGCATTCCGGGGGATGTCTTCAGTCTCTTTTGCCACCTGATCAGTCTCTCCAAGCATAATCTTGTTAATTCTGGCTTTGCTCCAGAACTCATCCTTGCAATCCTTGAAGATCATGTTCATTTGTTTTGGGGTGATGGAAGGATAGAGATGAATAGCTATTTGTTCCCGTATCTCCAAATCCTTTTCCTTGGCATTGTCTTTTCTGAGTTCAAGTACTTTCTCTAAACTCTTGGGGATTAGAGAGATGATTTCAATGAATGCCTTATTATATATGTTTAAGTACTTAACTGTAGCTTCTTCTAAGATCCTTTTGTTTGTATCACTATACTCATCATAGAATTCTGTCATTGGTTGTAGATTCCAATCCACAGTAATTGCCTTGATGACATCATCGATGGAGAGAGTAGGCCTTTCAACAAATTCTTCTGCATAGGATTCCCTAGAAGTTTTCTTTTTCTTCTTCATTTTCTTAACCTCCTCATCTGTCTCTATCTATTCATCATCCTTTTGACTTATATAGGATCTTGTAGCCTTGGTTTTTGTTCTCTTTTCTCCCTTTCCAGATGTCTTTGGTTCTGGTTTGGAGGATTTTGAGCTCTTAGAGGTGGTAGGTGCAGAACTATTTGAGGATCTAGTCTGGGAGGGGGCTTGCACTGGATCACTTTCTTTTTTTGCTTCTTGTCTCTCTTTTCCTGCTCTTTCTACCTTCTCTCTATTGGCATCAACTACCTCCTTTGATATGCCATATTTCTTGGCAATTTCCTCTACTTCCTTCCTGACTTTTCTCTTTATTTCAGGTTGCCTTTGTTCAACATGAATTTTCACACTAAATTCTTGAAAGGTGCCAAACCTTTCTTCCTTAGGGTTCTTAGGCTGACTTAATAGGTGTTGGACATGTAATTCCAGGATTTTCTCATCCACCTCATAGCCCATTGGCATAATCCAGACTATTCTAGGCTCTACTACCTCCTTTAGGCATTGATCAGTGTCTACCATAAAACACACTATATCTTTATATTTTTCAACTATTGTCTAAGGAATTCTTTCTCTGGCCTGCACTATACCTTGGAAATTCTTGAAATATCCCCAGAGAGCTATACTTTGAGCCTTGGTATCACTAAGCCCATACATATAATCTCTGATTTGTATGGCAACTAGTCTGTCATTTTGCCATACCCAACCACTGGATCCTAGTAGCTCATTCATATAGTAAAAGAATAGACATAGTATCAAGCCACCATACTTAAATGAATTCTTCTTATCCTTCTTTATTTTCTATAAATTCTCTAACAGTTGGTTCAGGAGAAGCTCACAAAGATCATAGTCAACATTTTTCCTTAGCATTTCATATACAGTATATATAATAGTTCCAGATACTGAATTCTCCCTGCTAGAGTGATAGATTTTGTAACCAATTATCATGGAGGCAAATTTGATAGCCGGATCTATGATGTCTTCTATTGTCGTAGCCCTCTTGTCAAATTTTGATCTGGTAGCCTCATTTATAGTTTGGTTTTTGATTGATTTGAGAGAAGGCAACCCACCAAATGAGTACAATCTGGTTACTACCCTAATGGCATCTTTTGTGATCTTAAATGGCCTCATCAACCACATGAAGTTGTCATACATTCTTCTCAGAACATACCGGACCCATTCATCTTCTACAAAATAGGGGAAATGGATGCAATGTCCAAAATGCTTATCCCAGATGGCCTTGTATTGGGGTTTAAGTTCAAATGTTTCATCTATTAATTCCTTGTGATAGATATCCATCAGCTTGGATTCCCCAAATTCCTCAATGTTGGCATGAATGTATACCCTAACATCTTCTACATGTAGAATCCCATGCGGAATGCTAGAGTATGCGCCTAGGGGATCAACTTCTAGGGATTTGTAAGGATGTTTCTTGAACTTAGGGTGCAACCTATCAGTGATCTTAACAACATTTGGAGTAGCCATCTTTCAAAAGATTTAGAGAGAGATATTCAAGAGTGGAAATACCTTTTTACGCTTCTAGGGTTCACAATAAGAGCCGAAAAGATTACTGGTTGAATCAAATTCTGCGGTTGATCCTTGAGAGGGTTGAATCAATCTTGTTGCAAAGCTCTTTCTTTCTTCTTCTTGAATGCAAATGTGCAAATGATGAACAAAAGAACCCTTTTATTTTTGTGCAAACCCTAATTCCATATTGCAATAAATGCACAACTTAAGTCATTCTGGTTTCCTTGTTCTCCTTGTTCTGAGAGAGATCCTTCCAGATCACTGAGATGCACTTAGAATGATAACTTACAATGTATCTCCCTTCCTTGAATCATCCTATTTATCCATAGATCAAGGTATTTCAATTTTGAATCATACTGGATCTAACTGTGAAAATCCTGCTTTTACCAGATGACTGTCAAACTGGATCAATTTTGGATGATTAGCCTCTTCGACCTTCTTGCGGATCTTTTATATTTTTACCAAGGGTTATTTAGATATCTCTTTGAGAACTCTTCAATCCGCTACACTCCATGTGCCAATTTAGACACCAATTGATTGGCTGGTGGAAATTATTTTCTTTTGTGACTCCCCCTGAGCCAGAGCTCATCTATTTAGTTTCTGGAAGGAATATCAGCACTAGATTCTAGTGCGGATCCATCCCCAACATTTTTTGTACTTCTCTTCACCCAAATCTTGTTCATCTCCCTTTGAACTTCATCCGCATTCACTTTTCCTTTTCCTTTATCTTGATTTTGATTATGATGCATCGGACCCCTTTTATCCCGATTCTTACTTCTGCAGAATTTGGTAATATGACCGGATCTATTGCAATTATAGCAAGCTATATTTCTTTGCATATTTGACTGATATCCTCTTGATTTGCATTGATTAGCCATATGTCCCATTCTATTGCATGCAAAGCATCTACCATTGAATGAATTATTTATTTGCATATTTCTACATTCATGAGATTTGTGACCATACCTTTTGCAATTAAAACACTGTCTGGAGAAGGATGAATTAGTCTGATTCATTCTTCTTCTATATTGACTTGCTTTATGACCAAAGTTATTGCAATTGTGGCAGTATCCATTGAAGGATGGATATCTTTGAGCATTTGGTTGTCTTATCAGAGGTCTTCTAGGCCTATACCTTGGATTTCCTTATCCAAAGTTCTTCTGTCCGGATCGAGAGCTTTCACCTTTCTCATATCCCAAGCCATGCTTATCATCTACCCTCTTTTGGCTTTCAAGAAGAACTTCAAGTTGAGTAGATCTTATCTTGAATTTTTCTTTGTATTCATTTGCTGTTTGAAGATCCCTTTTAAGAGTGTCTATCTAATTTTCAAGTTATTCTTCATTATCTCTAGCTTCTTCAAGATTAGATTCTAGATTCCTGATTATTCTATCCATTTTGTGGCAATCTTTTGACTTCTCCTTGAGAGATTGTTTTAGATTATCTTCCATTTTTCTTTTCTCTTCAATTTCTTGGGTGAATTTCATAACCCCTGATTCCATTTCATGTCTTACCATAATGACCTCTTTTGATAGCTTCTCACATAACTTGTTTTTCTCATTCAGATCTTCATTAATATCATTGGCTTCACTTTGACTTGCTAATTGTTGAAGAAGTTCCCTTCTCTTTTTCACAGAGATACCAAATTTTTCTTTTAGTTCAATTATGAAGTCATCAGCTTGTTTGAGTCTTTCCCTTAGGTTATTGACTTCAATGTGAGATTACTCAAGATCATCTAGGGAAGACTGAAGTTGTTCCCTCATACCATACATATCCATTGAGATTCCCAGATCTTCCTCAAGCTGTTAGGCTCTGTTTGGAGGAACTTAGCTCTGATACCAATTGTTAGAAACAAGGCAGATAACTGGGAGGGGGCGGTGAATCAGTTATCTTAAATTTGTTAATTTTCTTTTCTTCTTTAACAATAGTGCAGTATCAAAACATATAAGCATAAATGAACATGAGAGCATAAATGAAATCAACACACATAACACAAGGATTTTTACGTGGAAAACCCTATTAAGGGAAAAACCACGGGGTGACTAACCCAAGATTGTATTCTCTGTTAAAAGAATAAGAAGTACAAAATGGCACTTGTCAATTAGGGCTCACTGCCCAAGAACATTGCTCACAAGAGGCTCACTACCTACAATAGTTTATAGAAGGTAACCAGGTATTTGAACTGATGAGAAGCATCCACATATACTGAGGTTCAGTTCCGGTTAGGCTCAATATACTAATCTACTGCACTTCATTCTTCCTCTATTTTGGAGCTGTTGTTCTATCACATACCGGACCTGTATATCTGCTTCCACACTTATCTCTGCCTTTTCTCACACACTTTTTCACTATACACACCCCTTCACATCGAAATCCATCTGGTATATATATCTGTACCAAGGGTTTCAACATCATTCTAGTCGAGATCTGAAATACTCAAGATTTTCCCAAACTCTAGTATGTCGGATGAATCCATGCTTACTAAGTGATGCGTATCAAAGAGATAGTTATAGAAGTCATCAATCATGTCGGCCAACCATGAATGATCTCTTAAGTAGCTTGATCACCATCAATTTCTTATCTGAATTAAGGTCTGATGCTCTGTCGGTCAGTTCTTTCTCAGTCTATTCTGCCTGTCAGGAACCCAACACTTAGGTGTTCATATCTTTACACTCTTTCATCACTAGAGGCTCAATCTCTAGAATGTTGTAGTCATGGTATTCCTCTTGAATTCCCCAAGTCTGTACTTTTCTGAGACACATCCTCTAAGAGATCCGAACCTGATTGTTAGACCTTGCTGCATGCTCTGTTCTTGTTCACCGGACCAAAACATTCTTCAATCTGACTTCCGGTAGAGACATACTATGTGCTGCAGATTTGTGGGATAAGCTTTGTTTCCATCAGTGACAACAATCATGAAGCCACACAGTGTCTCTTGCCAACAGATATTGCATTTTTGGATCTTACCAGACCTATTTGTGTCACTCTGTCACCTATGAATAGCTACCATAACTATTTTTACTCATATGGCCATAACTTCTCCAAGTCTTCATGTGGATCTCTCAAATCTTTACTGGATCATCTTTAGACACATATCTACAAACCCTTTGATGTGCATTCTCTGATCTTCATCTAGCTGGGATCTTCACTTCTTAGAGCTCCACTGCCTTCACTGTTCTTCTTTGTTCCTGATAGGACTAATTTTCTCAATATCCTCAGCACATAGCTCATTTGATCCTTGACATCAATGCAACAAGAGTATGTTGATATCAATAACAACACTGGCTAGGCCCATACTTGCAACAAAGGTGGCATAGACACATCTTTATCATCAATTACATCTTTCTTAACGCAGATCTTATTCATCTCCTTCTTGGTTTATGTCGTATCAAATTTTTGTCCTAGAATGTTCTTCTCTACTGGTACATCCTTCTTCATACTTTTACTTCTACAGAACTTTGCAAATTGTCTAGACTTATTGCAATTATAACACACAACATTCCTCAGACCATTATATCTTCCATTCATTCTAGATCTGCATTGGTTATCTTTATGTCCAAATCTATTGTATGTAAAATAGAGACCATTGAAGGATTGGATCATTCTTCCATTTTTATAGCCATCCATTCTTTTACTTCTACACTCATTAGCTTTATGACCAACTTTCTTGCAAGATAAACATTGACCAGAAAAAGATGGAACATTTTGATTCATTCTACTCCTACATTGTGTAGCCTTATGTCCAAATTTATTGCAAGAGAAACAATAACCATTGAAAGATGGGTACCTTTGAGCATTGGGTTATCTGACTAGTTACCTTCTAGCTCTTCTCTTCTGATTCCAGATCTACTTGCCATTGTTCTTTTTGTCTTTAGCATTTGAATCTTGATCTAGTTTTGAACTTTCACTTTTTTCAAATCCTAAACCCTCTTTGTCATTAGGATTTTTATAGATTGCAATCATTCTATAAAGTTTGGCAACACTCACCTAAAATTTGTCTTGTCAAATCCATGTCTATTTCAGGTCAATTTTTAGATACACAATCTCTTGCTCAAGTTTCACACATTCTTCAGATTTCTTTTTTACAACTTCATTGAGGCATTCCTCTATTCTTTTCCTTTCTTCAACTTGCACCTTTAGGTCATTCATAGATTCATTTGCTAATCTCACTTGCTCACTGGCCTCCTTATGCTTTTCTTTGAATTTCTTGACTTGCTCTTCTAGATTTTTAATATATTCATTTGCCTCCTTGACATTCTCCTTCAAATCAATGATTTCTTCTTTAGTCCTCTCTAGGTCTTCAGGAGCAATCTTGAGTTCTTGATTATCAATAGATAGATATTCATCTTCTAAAAATTCATTAACAAGAATCTCATCTAGAGTAGTAGGAAGCTTTCTAGATGCCATGTGTTCAACCTCCAAGATCTTCCTTGAGTAGTTAGACTTCTTCCAAAGGACCTTGCTCTGATACCAATTGTTGAACACCCAAAAAACTAAGAGGACGAAAACATCTTAAACCATTTAGCATATTCAATTGTAGTAAGGTAAGTTATACACAAGAACATGAAGCAAAGAAACCATGACACATGAACACCAAGATTTTTATGCGCAAAACCCAAAAGGGAAAAACCACAGTGAGTGTTAGCTCACAATATATTATAATCAGTTAAGGTAATACAAAAATGCTTACTGTAGGTGGACTCACTGTCCAAGTGGACTCACTACCCACTCAATAAGAAAAAGAGAGAAGAGGTGCTCACTGCAGGTGGACTCACTACCTACTAAATAAGAGAGAGAGAGAGAGAGAAAGAAGAAAGAAGAGAAATATATACAATTGCATCTACATATGCATGTAATATAGTTCCAATGAAGCTCAATCAGTATCTCCTTCCACAGTTTTGAAACATAGTTCTTCTCTGCTCTGTAATCACATAATCTGCCATGTTCTGTCTCAATTCGCACATTCAAAATACAAACTTTAGACCATTGCATCACACCATACACCACGTCACCTTATCCACCACATCCATCATCAATCAACATCAAAACCAAATCTCTATTTATATATTTGCTTCATCCTCCACACCAACTAGGTCATCTAAAAATCATGCCTCGAACTCAATCACAAACTCCCCACCAAAATTCAAAATGGAAAATAGGTTAGGGTGGACCTAAAATGGATCTCACTTATCTCAACACATCATTTTTACCTTTCCTTTAGCACTCCTTAACTTACAACACTAGATAGGTCAGCTTACTTCAGTGTAGTGTGTAGCACAACATTAGGTCGGCCACAATATCCAATGTAGAGAGAACAAACACATGAAACATGTTCTCCTAGGTTGACAAAACCTATAGAACCTCTCAATATTACTCTGGATCCATTGGAAAGCTCCACACAAAGAAAACATCTGCAGGTCGGCTCCATCACAAGAGACACACAAGCATACACTAACTGTTAGATCACAACCCAACTTTTGGAACACCAACGACCTCACACTTAGAACAGATACTCTTCAAACATCTACAAACATATCCTTAAATCTGCAAAGAAAGATATTTCACTGCAGAGAAATTCAAACTAAAGAAAACAAGTACTCTGCACTGGTTTAGGCTCCACCCTGTTAGGCCAAACTTCTTTAACTAGAAACCAATTTTATGGAGCACATGAGAAGCTGAACTTCTTGATTTATATGCTCCTTATAGTCCTTAACAACACACTTGAACCACACAAAAAAATCTTCAATCTGTAGAAAATGCGGACTAAAACACTATAACATTGTGCACCAAAAAGATAGTCTGATACTTAGTCAATTCTTCACTAAATCTTCTTCTTCTAGAGCAAGAAGACCTTTGAACTCTGAGCATACCACTGACCTTTGAACATTGTTTCCATCAATGACAACACACTTTACTTGGATAGCAAAATAGTAGTGTCTCTAACACTGATATTTCCAACAGGTAGAGGCAAATCTGAAGTAGAATGGAATGTTAGAACAAAGCATGAAGGAAAGAAGTCACCATGAGCATGGAAACCCTAGCATGCTTGAAGAGGCATCACAACTTGACTCAAGAAGTTGGTGTAGCCCATAGAAGTAGATAGATCTTCATAATACCTATAATAAGCTAGTGGCGCAACCATAATCCACCATAGAGAGCTTTAGAGAGAAGTAGAGAGCATGAGAGAGAAGAAAGAGTACAAGAGAGCATAGACTATTTAGATGTTCAAATGAATAAACTAACTTTTTTTTAATATATATTCCCACTCACAAATGATAACAAAACCAAATGGGGCTGATATGTACAAGCTAAGGAGGTGTTTTAAGCTAACACCACAAGAGAGGGGCTAAAGGACCCATCTTAGACCAGGGTGCTTGGGAGCCCTCATCCTTTAGCCCCCAAAACTCTAGGGAGTGTCGCTTTAAGTGGATTTGGACTAGTTCTAATCTTATTCTATTGAGTTTAGTCATAGAGATCAAGATTTTATTGTTTAATTTTCAAGAAGGTGTTAAAATAGGTCTTGATTAACAAAGGCAACATTTTAGGTCCAACCAAGTGCTAAACTAGGTGTAAAATTCTAGTGTACACATTTTACTCCATAACAAGATGATGGAGGAAATTTTGAATTAATTAAATAAATATAATTTATTTAATTAATTTTCTAGAGAGGATAAATGGATAAAAACGGATTAGTTAAATAAATATATTTTATTTACCTAAGGGAAAGATGGAAGGGATCATGAAAGGGTCCTAGGACAAAATGTGTCATGAGAGATGTTGAAAGTGATGTCAAATGATGCCCTGGGATTAAGAACTTGCAAAACCACATCATTAGGTACCGCGACCCTACAAGATCACCATGTTAGAAAATAAATAATCCTACAATACCAAGATATGTTAGATCAAATTCAAGGCATTAAATAGATTAATTTTAAAATGGTGAGAATAATGATACTAATATAAAATAGCTTAGAGGGAAATAGAGAGTGAAATTATGCCCCCTCATGCTTGTGCCTAACAATTAAGAGGTAGAAATAGGAAAGAAAAATCACCGCTTTTGAGTTTGGAAGGAAAGTCACTAAAAATATCTTCCATAAAGTTATTTCATGAAATAACACTAAGGTGAAGTACATATAAAAAGAAAGAGGGTGGACCCAGGAGTCCAACACAATGAATAGTGCAAAAAATATGAGTTCACAAGCCTAATTTATAGAGTTTCTCATGGAAGAAGTGCTTTAGAAATTTTGAAAATTTACTATAAATAGTAAAAAAAATTAAATTTAATATTCATTTGAATTTAAATAATTTAGATATTTTTGAGCACCCAAAGAACTATAGAGAGCACTAGAAATACTAGAAGAAGGAGAGAATATTTTGCTAAGTATCAATGCACATATAATCATTATGCAATAGGAAATTATTAAATGGATCTTATACATTTAGCTTTAGGCGATATACAAAAACATCCTTCCTTGAAGAACATCAACCTTCAACAATTTTGTGGAAATCAATTTTGTAGGAAAGGGCATGGATGTCTTAAGGAGAAGACATCATTTCAAAGGGGGGATGATGTTAGGAGGATAGAGCCAACATTAGGATAGAAATCACCTATTACAAAAAGAATGTGCCAACAAAGAAGTCAAAACACACAAGAAAAATAAAGAGACACACCATTTACTTATACTTAGGTATAAGTAAAGGTTCCACAAAGAGTAAGAAAGTGAAGAAGAAGGGAGATAGAAAAAGAAAATAGAAGAGAAACAACAAGAATAGAATGTAATATAGAAAAGATACAATATAGCTCTATATACAGATATGAATTTAAGAAGGAATAACATATTTAAATATAATCTGCTAATATATATGAATATAATTTAATAGAAAGTATTGGGATTGACATATATAATGTTATGGTGAATGCTATGATTGTTAATTATTTTCTTTTATGTACTATACATGTTCCTTTTTTTCACAACCTTCTAGAACTTGCCGCAATCAATTTAAGTATCTTATTGTTATGTCAGAAAATGTCCCCTTGGGGGCTTTTCCCTCTTAAGGTTTAGCTCTCGAGTCCTTAGAATGCATTTAGAGCATCTTGTATGTTAATTTGGACTCTCAATGAGAAAACCCCGATGTCTTGTGGAAAATAAGACCTAGGGGGTGCTATTTTGATGATCATTAAGAAAAAATGGTAGGGTGGACTTGGGCGCTAGCACCCTAGTCCTGCCCTATTTTGGGTCTTCCATAAATTTAAATGTTGGTTTAGTGACCGTTACTTAGGTCCTATGCTGACATCTCATGTTTGAATTATGAAATTCTTAGTGGGAATCTTTGTAGTTGCATAAATAAGCATGTTTAGTGTTTCATTTGTAAATGAGAGGATGTTTCTGATCATGAACTTTATGCATACTTGTGATTTTCATGATATTCATTATGTTGCAGAGCAGAGCATTGTTGTTGTGTTTGTGATTGCAGATTTGACATCTTCTCCTCATGGCATGGAAGAGCATCTTGTATCCATGAGAGCTTTGTCATCAAGGTGACATCATTTTTTATCGTTCATCATTTGGATTTTTTCCTCTATCCTATAGGGATATGCACTCTTATCTAGCAACGATGTTCAGAAGACCTGAATGTCTCTCTGGGGCTTGACCGAGGCAAGCCTTTAAACACCACAACCCCCTCACACATTCCTTATGATTGCAGGTTATAGGTGTCGCATCTCAATGGATTGGAGTTCCAGAGGAGGTTGGTAGACAACAAGGATTCAGGATCTAGAAGAAAGCAGGACAAAGGTGATTTTCTAGGACACGGGTGCTAGTGGTAGTGTCCCTCATAGTTGAATGCACAGAAACTAAAGTTACAAGGAAGATCAGTGTCAGAAGGAGATCTAGATTCCATAAAGAAAACATTACCTTGGACTTGGGTGCTAGTGGAGGTGTCCCCGACTTTTCCACCTTCCGAACTTCAAAAAATTGTGAGTTAAAAATCTCTATCCTTCACCTTGTCTTAAGAGGATTTGTCATAATTTGTCAATTTGCTTATTATTTTGCTTAATTAGGGTTTTCAAAGCATTTGAGCATTAGAAAGAGACATTGTTTGATTACATCCGAGTTTCCACAGTGTCCCAGTGGCAACCCAACCTGTCAGGTGATTGCTCCCACTTAGTGGAGATTCAACTCGGTTGATATGCCCTTGGAATGTTCAGCGTGAAAGGAGGATTCTACATAAACATTTAAAACCATCAACCCTCTTTTTACCCCTAAACATTTGGTGAACCCATTTTTCTTGAATTTTTGCACCTTTTTGAGTTTCTTGTGATATATTTGCATTCATTCATCTTATTGCATTTGAAAAATTACAAAAAAATTGAAAATTTTGAAAAAATTGGCATCTAAGGCTTGCATTTGGCATAATTTGAATTAATTTGAATTTAATTTCATTTAATTTCTTTTATTTTCATCATATCTGATTTAAATTATAGAAATTCATCATTTAGTATTCATTTGCATTGCATTTTCATGCTTAAATTGTTAAAATTTGCTTGAAATTGTGCATTTTTTCATGAAAACCTAGTTTTGCATTAGCTAGGGTTTGTAGTTAAAATATTTTTTCATATTTTATTACCCTTTTAAAACACTCATTAGGACTAATTTCTAATTCTAGTGTTGCATCATAATGGCCTTCTTGGAAAATATCGTGTCTAGGGTTTGAAAAACTTGCATTTTCACTAGATTTGGCCTTATTGTCTCTCTAGATTTGCACTACAAGCATCTTGTGAGGGATTTTTCTGCATTAATTGACTCATATCAGGGTTATTATCTGCTTCCCCTCATCAAATTCCTTACAACACCCTTTCTTCTAGGCATTTGCATTGAAAATTGGTGAAAAATTGCATATTTTGGCATATTTTCACTAGGTTTTTACTTATCGACTCTCTAGATTTGCATCAAAGGCATGTTGTGAAAGATATTTTTTCATAATTGGGATTTTATTAGGCATATAATTTTATTTCCTTCTTGAAATTCTTCACAACACCTCTTCTTTCATTCATTTGCATTGGAAAAGGTTAAAATATCAAGCATTTAGGTCATTTTCACATACACTTTTACATTTGTTTCTTGCATAAGTATTGAAAATATTTGAAATATGATTTGGAACTCATTTGAAACATTAAAAGTGGCTTCTCAATATAATAATAATGCTATATTTGTTCCTAGGCATCATTTGAAAAGAAGAGCCCCTAAACTCGAAATAACATTTACACCTCATGACAAAGAAATGGTAGATAGCGAAGGGCCTCTCTACATTACAGTGAACATAATGGAAAAAACCATGCATGGAACAATTATAGATCCTAATTGCATGACAAATGTGGTTATAGAACATTTTCTTCTTAAACATGATTTGGTGCAAGAATTTTATGAGTTGTTAGATTTGAGAATTAAAACACATAACAGAGATTTGATCAATACATTTGGCAAGATAACCCTATTGGACTTGGCTTATGATAAATATGTGGATTAGTTATTTGATATTATCCCCTTATCCAACCTCTTCCATGTAAAACTAGGACATCCATGGTCAAAGGCTATGAATGTCATCCCTTCCACTATTCACAAATGTTTAAAATTTCCTTTGCATGGAGAGATCCATACTATCCGTCGTAATGCATACCAACCTCCAGCTAAGGACAAGAACTTCACTCTTGATTACTTTTGGACGCAACCTGATTGAGACCCTGAGCCATAGAGAGATCACTCTTTCCTAGAATAAAGAAGATACATATCAAAACAACTAGCTAGAGTGGCCAGGCCTCCTTTGCAACTGATAAGAGAAGAACAACATGCAAAAGGAAGAAGACAAGATGAAAAAAGCATAAAACAAGACTATTATGAATGTGATAAACTATTTGGTGTGATAGAAGTGGATAAGGAAAATTTTCATAACCCACCTCATCCACGGAGAGATGGTATTTATGCTAAGGTTCCTCCTCCATCATCCTTACAAGGTTTTCATCGACAACAAAACATTCCACCAAGACCAATGAGATTTGAACATGGTGCTTCCTCCTCTAATGTGCAAAATTCTATGGGAAAACATAACAATGGAGAAATAAACATTAAGACATGAAGGAATAGACAAGAAAGAGAAAGGAGGAAGAGAAGACGGGCCTTTGTCCAATGGATTGCAACTAAACAAGAGAATATTCAACCTAACATTGAAATAAATCAAGAAGAGTTTAAGAATAAAGAACATCAAGACAAGAACAATAGTTGGGATTTGGTACCTTACACACCTCTTATATCTAGAATTTGAGATTGGGAGGATGATGACCTCCTCGATGCTGACTGCTAGTTTGACTATCTTCGTAGGTAAGTATTTCTAACCCTAGTGGCCACGTATGTCGTAGCATTATTTGCTCATTTATGTGACCTCTCTCCATGTTGTGTTTCCCCCTGTCATGTGTTATGTGTTGTTTAGGCCTCTTGGGAGGACCCTTAATTCTCTTGTAAGGTCAAGGATACTAGGAGACCACCTCTATTATGAACTTCTATTTGTATCATCATTCTTATATATTGTCTCTCCTTTGTTTTCATTGTTGTGTGTTGTGTCTTATGGACATAGCATTGCGGTTGGTGATTTGGGGGTACCCTCCTATGTGACTGTCCCTAAGGCACTTGTTCTCCTCTCTTGATTTCTTGTTTACCTTCTTCTAGTGGTTCTAACTATTTGGCAGATGACGAAAAACATATTATACTGATACGGACCAAGTGTCCCATCAGAGAGAAATAAGAAAATGGACCTAGTCCATACATGACGACGGGGTTGATATGTATTATGACTTTTGGCTAGTAGAATCACTCCATGTGGTATCTTGATGTTGATGTTGTCTTATTGCACTAACAAATCATAACAATACTACAACTCTGTGCACTTTGATTATCTTGGATCTTGCCTTTCTTGGATGTTTATGTAGATGATCATATGCAGTGTTGTTTATCATGATTATGTGGATGCCAACACCTTTTATTGCAAGAAATTGTGTGTTTGTGGGAACATTTGGTGATCATAAAGTACATGTCACCTCTGGGGAGCATGGGCTTTGTGAGAGCTCGTGTTCCCTTGTGTGTTTTCTTCCTACCTTAACATGCTTCATATCAGTCCATGATATCAACCACCTTAAGGTGGGGGCATATATAAGGTAAGATGTCTGATTTAGATGCTAGTAAAACATGTTTGAAAATCTTGAAATCTATTGCAATCATTGAAGCCCTCTGCGGAGGCAGGATCTCGCACATATCCTTTTCTTCTAAGCCCTTCTGCAGAAGGTGGGGATGGTGTATTTCTTGAGGATATTACACATCCTATCATTTTCAAAAGTCCTTCGAGTAGGTAGGGAGTAGATCTGAGACTATCCAAACCCTAAAGTGTGTTTTCGATGATTGTTGTGGTGAAGCCCAATCATTGATGTGTGCTTGTAATGTGCCTGAGATGGCTGCAAACCTAGCAATAGGTTTCCTCCATCACTTTTTTATCATGTTTTCTTCGTGTCTTCCGTGTGTGTGTGTATGGCATGTTTGTTCCCAAGCATAGTTTCAAAACTAGTGGTGATGAGCTCCTCTTATACTTTCAGATTTGTATGGCATGTTTATTCTCAAGTGTAGTTTCAAGACTAGTGGAAATGAGCTCCTCCTACACTCTAATATTTATTTGGCATGTCTATTGCCCCTTATGCATTTTCAAGACTAGTGGTGATGAGCTCCTCATGCATTTAGGTTGTGTGTTTACTTTCCTTGCACTTGCATTTGCATTCATATGGGAAAATGAAAAAGAAAATAATCAATGCATTCACTATATTCTCTATGTTTTATGTCTTCAATATTGTCTTCTTCATGTTTTACGTGCCTATTACTATCTTCAATGTGTTTGGCATGTCTTCACCGTGCTTGGCATGTTTGTTGTGTTTGTTGACCTTACTTTAATGCATGTGTTGGCCTTATGTTTATACACACATTAAAGTGGGGGCTAAATGTTATGTCAAAAAATGTCCCCTTGGGGGATTTTCCCTCTTAAGGTTTAGCTCCCGAGACCTTCGAATCCATTTAGAGCATCTTGTATGTTAATTTTGACTCCCGATGAGAAAACCCCGAAGTATTGTGGCAAATAGGACCTAGGGGGGTACTATTTTGATTATCATTGAGTAAAAATAGTAGGGTTAACTTGGTCACTAGTGCCCTAGTCCTGCCCTATTTTGGGCTTGCCCTAAATTTAAATGTTGGTTTAGTGACTGTTACTTAGGTCCTATGACGACATCTCATGTTTGAATTATGAAATTATTAGCGGGAATCTTTGTAGTTGCATATATAAGCATGTTCAGTGTTTCATTTGTAAACGAGAGGATGATTATGATTGTGAACTTTATGCATACTTATGATTTTCATGATATTCATTGTGTTGCAAAGTAGAGCATTCTTGTTGTGTTTGTGATTGCAAATTTGACATCTTCTCCTCAAGGCATGGAAGAGCATCTTCCATCCATGATAGCTTCATCATCAAGGTGACATCATTTGTGTTTGTTATCATTAATCATTTGCATTTTGCCTCTATCCCATAGGGATACACACTCTTATCTGACAATGGTGTTTGGAAGACTTGAATGTCTCTCTAGGGCTTGACCGAGGCAAGCCTCTAAACACCACAACCCCCTCCCACACTCCTTGTGATTGCAGGTAACAGTTGTCACATCTAGATGGAGTGGAGTTGCAGAGGAGGTTAGTAGACAACAAGGATTCAGGATCCGAAAGAAAGTAAGACACAGGTGATTTTCTAGGACACGGGCGCTAGTGGTAGTGTTCGTCACAGTTGAATGCATAGAAACTAAAGTTACAGGGAAGATCAATGTCAAAAGGAGATCCAGATTCCATAAAGAAAACATTACCTTGGACTTGGGTGCTAGTGGAGGTGTCCCTGACTTTTCTGCCTTCCGAACGTCACAAAACAGTGAGTTAAGAATCGTTGTCCTTCACCTTGTCTTAAGAGGATTTGTTGTAATTTGTCAATTTGCTTACTGTTTTGCTTAATTAGGATTTTCAAAGCATTTGAGCATTAGATAGAGACATTGTTTAATTACATCTGAGTTTCTGCAGTGTCCCAAGTGGCAGCCCAACTTGTTAGGTGATTGCTCCTGCTTAGCAGAGATTCAACTCGGTTGATATGCCCTTGGAATGTTTGATGTGAAAGGAGGATTCTACATAAACCCTTAAAACCATCAAACCTATTTTTACCCCTAAACACTTATTTTCCTTACAATAGGGTGTAAATACAAATTTCCATGTATCTAAGCACATATCTTTTGATCTGTGCCCATACTTACCAACAAAGACAACTAAAGGAGGGTTTCTTCTTATTATGCTGCTAAATTTTAGCCAAAAAGTAATTCCATATTAGAATTAAATAGTTATTTTCCCCTCTAATTTTGAATTTTCTTCGAACCAAAATATATTCGAATGGTTTTAAAGGCTATTGGGAGGGTTTATAAGTTTCATAAAGAGTTTTATGTCCTAAAAGTGGTATTGGAGCACTAAACAAGACCTTGGAGACTTATGACAACCTTCCAAAGGGGCATGATACCCTATCCTAACAACGTTAAATATGGTAACACAAGAATAGAACATGAGGTACAACCTCCTACTTTATAGCCAAGGAAATCAAAGATATCTCCACAATCATTGAAAGATTCCAAACCTTTCATAAGCATGACTTATCTCACAAATAACAACTAAAGGCTATGAACCAATGTTGACAAGGAGACTCGACCCACTTTCTTGATATCATGAAGTGCACTCTAGGTCAAGGGAAATTTAACCACTTATGACATGCCTTTACCTTGTTTTAGACCATCCAACCAATTAGGATGCGAACAAGGATACCAATCCAAAAAGAAATCTTTATGAGTACACTAATGTGAACAATAATTCATCCATCAAGACAATCATCCTAGAACAAGTCAAAACAAATAGTAATTATCCCATGACAAAATATGAATCAAACAACAATCAAGCCCAATTAGTAGGGTAGGTCATGGAAAAATAGTACATCTAAACCATGCAAATCAACTAGGACTCATGAGGACTAGATCAAGTCAACCAACTAGGATGCAAGATCACTAGACTAAATTGAAGAACCTGAAGGGATTGAGAAACTATTCAAAATCTCAAACCAAAAGAGGGGGTCCCTATTTTTCCCATGCCACCATGCAGCATGTTTGCAAGCCATAAAAGGTAGCAACTTACATGTTAGATTTATTGGTATGGTCTACAACAGAGTCATAGGAGGATAAGGCTTTTTTGGAGTCGATGTTGTGGGAGTGATCATTTTGATTGTGACCTTGTTTGGATTTGGATGGCTACATTTGGTCATTCTTTGGAAAAGGTTTTTGAAAGATTCTCATTTGTGCATTTAGTGAAGAAGATGTGTTTCCCTCCATCTCAATTTCACCATGGTCATTGAGGTCTTGGATACAGTTCTTAAGCTTCATGCACTTTTTAGTAGCATGAACTTTGATGTGATGATAATCATAATACTTGTGTCCCTTATACGATGTGGGTATAGGCTTGACATCATAAAAGGGTTTGGTGAGAGGAACGTGACCATTTTGGCTTGCACCAATTTTTGAAATAAAACCTCCAAAGGTTCCCCCAAGGATGTGTATTGAAATTTTGGATGAGAGGGTTTTTATTGTCCTAAAGGAATGGAAACATTACTTGGATTTGGAAATTTTTTATGCTTTAGGATTCTTGGGAGGATTTTGTGGTTTGGACATGTTTTGCATTAGTGACCCCATCACTGAGGGCATTCTTGTTCTTAGCCTATAATTTCATTTTTCATTTTGATTATTGTTTTCTTTATTGTCTTTGCTAAATATTTTTATCAAACCTTTTCAATTATGAATTTTTTAGTGTGGACCCCCTTTTCAATGATTTCATCAAACATGGAGACATAATGGACTTGAATATGGAAGGCCATTTCTTGATTGAGATTCATGATGAAGATATGTACCAATTATTTTTGGAGAATCAGCCATGGAAAATGACTAACAAGGTTCCTTCACCATTGTAGAAAGGTAATGAAACTCTCTCCATTACATTGCTTAGCATTGCAAAGATCGATCATTCTAAGCTAATGTTTGACATTACAAGACAAGTGTGTAAAAAACTTATTTGTTAGGTTAGTGAAGGTCATAATTATTAGGATTAATGTGCCATCAACCTTATAAATTCTATGTAATATTCCTATTATTGGTTGTAAGTACCCCATAAGGGATGAAAGGTTTCACCAAGTATGGATCTTGTTTTAGTCACATGTTTAATCATGATACTTAATGGATGTTGGTTATGGAGCACATTTCATTTTGAGTGGGTGTAGGGGGTACCCCTTGTGGGGTCCAGAGGTCTAGGGGCCATTCGCCTTGGTGGGGGTTCGGGGGAAGCACCCTCGAAAGCCACATTATATATATATATATATATATATATATATATATATATATATATATATATATATATATATATATATATATATATATATATATATATATATATATATATATATTGTGAACCTAGACCATTCATCATTAATTCATAGATCTGATGATAGATGTTATGTTGGCTTTTCTTTCCCTAGAAGGAAACCCCTTTATGAGGATATTATATTACAATTGTGAAGTAGTAGCATAGAGAGTTGAGACTTGAAAGATAGGCATTTCTAGATTGAAGACTAAAAAGGAGATTGATAGTGTTGTATTGTAAACTCTATTGAAAATAATACAGATTGGTGCATCTCTTCTTGTGTGGAGGTTTTTCCTAAAAGGGTTTCTCCATGTAAACACTATCTTATGTATTTGATGTTCAGTTTTGTTATTTCTTTGTGTTGATTTCATACTATCTCCATTTTGGTTCTGCACAGTTAAATATCTATATTACAATTGTAATCATATTTTCATTGATAGTTGTTTACCTTCATCTCTAACATTTTGTATCACATCCTAGCTAGTTCTGTGTCTCAGGAGGAAGTGTGAGGGTTTTTTGAGCTATAGTGGGAGTTCTAGTTTAATTTGTTTTGTAGATTTTGTGTAGAAACCATGGCTGCATCTGCATCCTAATTGGACATCAAAAATTTTACTTGAAGAAAGAGATCAATGGTTGGCTACAACAAAAGAGAAGAAACGTGATACTATCAGTCAAGATGAGTGGGACAAGATGGACCAAAAGGCATGAGGTACAATTTGGTTTTGTCTTGTATATTTTATCCTACTAAATGTCATTGAAGAAAATACCACTTGCACTTTCTGAAAATGGTTGGATGAAAGATATCAAGCCAAAAGTATGGTAAACAAACTTCATTTAAAGTGGAAGTTATTTTCTCTAAAAATGAAAGAAGGTGAATCTATTGCAGATCATTTAAATTCATTTAGTCTTATTGTGATCCAACTAGCCTATGTAGATGTTAAGGTTGAGGAAGAAGATAAATGCATTATGCTTCTTTTTTATTTACCTGAATCTTGGGAGAATTTCATTCTTTCTATCATTGCTAATCTCAAAGATCCAAATATGGATGCTCCTGTTGCAACTCTCTTGTCATAGGAAATGAGGAAGAAGGCTATGGATAGCTCAGTGGATGCTCTTAATGACAAGGGAAGGTCTAAGGAAATAGAACCAAAAGGGGATCAGAAGGGGCCTAAGGGAAAATCTAAAGGCAAACCTAAGACTCGTGGAAAGAAGAATAGAGTTAAGTGTTGGAACTGTTGGAATAGCCAAGGATTCTCTGCAACACTTGATATTGACTTTCACAGTATGAAAATCAACAAATAGAAATAAGAAATCACTGATATTAATGAACCTAATTTGAGCATAAACATATATTAATCTCACTTACAAATTTACATGAAAATGCCTCATTATATAGACATGGAAGAGGAAATCCACCTTGCACGTGGATTGACAAGTGCCCGATGATGTGGCACATGCATGTAGACAAGTGTCCTATAGGTATCAACCTTTGGATCACTTGGAATGTGCAAACCAACAACCTTTTGACCAATTCATCAACCTTCGTGACAAGTGTTGATTGACTACAAAAGTAACCTTTGCGGTCATATGGAAAGTCTTCCAACCTCAAAAGGTATGTACATGAGGTTTACCAAACAACTAGGTAATGTCTAACCTCTTAAAGGTTACACATTTAATTAGACAAGATGTTGTCTAACCTCATCAACCTAAGTACACTTAGGCTATAGTGAATAGATAAATTATTCACTCTAACACACCCCCTTAAGTGATAGTTGGGGAGATCACAAAAGTACAAGAGATACATAAATATGGGTCTTGGCTACTAGGCCATGTTAGGTATCCATGTACAAAGTTTTTCATAAAGTGGAGTAAAGGAGAAAACTCTATGGGAATAAAACTCCTCTCCAAAAAGAGAAACAAAATGCATGAAAAGTAAAAACAAGTGAAGAAGAAGGAATTATATGATTACCCCCTAGGAAAACTTTTATCACATGTTTTTAATAAATTTCCCCAAAGTAGGAGATACAAAGAGAGACTTGGAAGTTCCCCATAAGATATGTTGCAGTACTCCTAGATACTTGATGAAGTATGCTGAAGCTGCTCCATGAATGTCGAACAATGTTTCTCCCCTTAGGAAGAAAGATAACTATAAATATGTGAAGGTGCAAACCACACAATGGAAACCTAATTCAAAACTTATTAATGTCCTCTAAACAATGTAGAATCAATGGAGATTGCAACAAAAATAAAACCCACTACACAAAAACTATATGCATTAAGAACTGAACACATAACACAATATGTAACATGGAGAAAACTATTTCAGGTAAAAAACTCCACCAAGAAAAGAGGCTCCAAGTTGTATTATCTTCAAATATGAGACTACAATACATGTACTTCCTCTTCATCTTCAGTCTTCAATATAGCAGATCCTGTTACTCTCAACTCTAATATAAACATAGTAAAAATATCCTTATAAAAGGGGGTTACCTTATAGGGGAAAAAATTGACATAATATTGACTGTCAAATTTGTGACCTAATGATGAATAGTCCATATTTACAATGATAACTTTTGGCTCTAGGGGCATTGTGACTCCTTGTCGTAGATGAATTAGCATCAGGGACTGGATATAAACATGTGGCTAAAACCAGATTGTTGATGGTGAAACCTTTCATCCCTTATGGGTGATTTACAAACAATAATAGGAATAATAAAATGCATAGGATTTACAAGGTTGATGGCACCTTAATCCTAACAGAATCTTCCCATGGAAGAAGAAGATGATAAGTCTTTGGATGTTTCACAAAATCCAAAGATAAGTATGAAGCCTTCACAAAGTGATGATGGGCCTCTATGATAGTAATAAAATCCTCTGAAACCTATTCCATAAGAATTAATGCCAAGGATGAAGATGGACATGCACAATAGCATCAAGATGGTTGTCATCAAAATTGTCTACCAAGTATGTATAGTGAGAATCATCAAACAAACATGCAATGTCTGGCAAGTACTCACTCTAAAAAAATGGTGCTTGAAGACTGATGGAAGTAGCCTATTGATGGAAGTCTATGGGAACCAAAGATGTAGGTTCACAAGGATATGTGATCTCAGGAAGAACCGGCATGGAGGAAACAACTCCAAGGTTCAAATATCCATATTGAATCTCATTATCCAAGTGTTATGCATGAAGATCATCATGCAAGTCTATAATATGTGAAGAACCAAAGTAATAGAAAGAATATAAGTGAGACCCATGATCTTCTTGTCCCATTGTGCAATAATATATCTACTCTGCAAATCCTTTATGATCATTAAATTAGGCATGAATTCAACTATTTTCCCTATCTCACTATGAGTGATTTGATAAATGGAAATGAGATTATTGGATAAAGAAGGGACATACAAAACATCATTGATTGTGCCTTCACTAATTTCTATAGTGCCTTTTCCAAATGCTATCATGTAGGCATTATTTCCCATGAGAATAGGTGGATATGAACTTGGTTCAGAGGTGGAAAACATATCTTTTGAATTTTCCATGTGATGTGAAGCCTATGAATCTAGAAGCCACTTAGATGATGCATTTTTATTAGTAGAGGCAACCAATGCCATTCCTTTGCTCTTATTCACATTTGAAGATGATCCAGAGGAAGAGCCACCTAAGGAGTTGATTTGATTCTTATTAGTAAGAAGTTCTAACTCAACTATTCAAAGTATGAGGTTATCTCTTTCCTTTTCAAAACAACGGTTCTCTTCATGCGCAATTTTGTTACAATAACTACAAGTGGGCCTTTCTTTAGACTTTTTCCCTTTAGATGGGGTAGTTTATTCAATTTGAGGTTTTGATTTTGATCCCTTAGATAGGTCCTTGTGTGCGTTCTTCACCTTAGGAGTTGAATTTGTTTCACCACTAGCAACTAGAGCATGATTTGATGAAGACTTGAGTGTGCCCATTTAAATTAATTTACCTTGTTCTTATGTTATAGAAAAAACAAACTTAGCAAGTGAAGGCATACTGAAATGACTTGCTAATGAGGGTTATGTGGCATTAAAAGTTGAAACAAATACTGAATAATCTAGACCTAGCTTTGATAAGACACTTAAGATAAATTGATCATCATCTTTGTCAATCTTACATACGTTCAATTATGACCTTACTGAGTTTAACTTGGTGAAGGAATCTTGAATTGTTGCAAAATATTGAGGATTGAGACTTATTAATTCATTCTCCAAATGATGACCCCTCATTATATCTTGCTTGTGAAATAATGTTTCTAATGTTGTTAAGATGTCATTAGTTGTTTTTGTATCATTGAAATGAAATAATAGGTCTGGATAAATGGCCATAGAAATAATGCCATAGGCTTCATAAAGTCCATTAAACCACTTCCTCTTTTCAGAAGTCGTGGTAGGTTCAAGTTCCAATCCTATAGTTGCTCTATGTAAACCCTTTTGTTTAAGTTGTAAATCCATTGCATTGTTCCATGAATGGTAATTAAAATGAGCCAATAGGTTATCCATTACAAGAAAGAAGACAAAGAAGACCCCTGGAACTATGAAATTTGTCCCCCTAATTTGGTGAACCCCCAAATTTGGGCACTTTATAACTTAGTGCAATTTATAATAAAAATAGGTCCAATGCATGGGAAATGTGAAAAAATTAATTTTTACAAAAAAAACAGTAGTCAATTTCAAGCTACCAATCAAAAGTTATGACAAAAATAATTTCTCGTAAAACAAGCCCATTTTAATACACTTGCACTAGAAATTAGAAAAAAAATGCCTATGGAGAGATAAACCTTGCCTTCCAAATACTCGTTGGAATTAGCATAGATTGAAGATTACAATGATTTTATTTATGAAGGGGAGTTATCCTCCTACCAACTTGGGCCTCACCCTTCATCTTTGTCAGGTAAAGATACAAGTGTTTTAAAATAATTAATTCTTCAAATGAAAGAAATGCCCTTTGAATTTTCCTCCTAATTTACAATAAACCCCCAAAATTATGCATTTATGGTATCTTAATAAATATAATATAAATGCTTATCAAAAAACAAAATGTAAATGCTATTTTGATGAGAAAAAAATAGGGCAAAAAATGGGTGGATTACGACAAAAAGAGCCCAAAAAATTGCTGGTGGAGCCAAAATTCAGCTCTATAGGCCAAATTGCTTCCTCTTAGGTCAATATTAGGTAGCCACATGTCAATTTGAGGCAGCTACATGTAAAACAATGCCTTGTCCAGCTCAAAAAATGTCTTACACATCGAAAAAACACCTCACTAGGTAGGTTTCGACTCACAGAGGTGTACCAATGTCTTGTTGGGAGGAGATTTGACCCATAGAGAGGGAATATGAACCAACACTTGCTTTGATTCCAGCCAACCCTTTGAATTCTTGTAAATCTTCAATTTGCAAAAAAAGATCACAAAATTACATAGAAAAAATATTTTTTCTATTTTTTTTTCTTTTTCAAATTTTCTTGTGAGATTAGTTTTTTTCCAGGATGCATTGACTTTCACCTCACCTCCTGATCCCCTCAAAATGGAGAGCATGTCTACAGTATGACTCTGATACCATGTTGGACTAGCCAAGGATTCTCTACAACACTTGATATTCACTCTCACAATATGGAAATCAACAATAGAGATAAGAAATAAATGATATTGATGAGCCTAATTTGAGCATAAACACATATTAATATCACTTACAAATTTACATGAGAATGCCTCATTATATAGTCATGGAAGGGGCAATCCACCTTGCATGCGGATTGACAAGTGCCCCATGATGTGGCACATGCATGTAGACAAGTGTCCTTAAGGTGTCAACTTTGGATCACTTCGAATGTGCAAACCAACAACCTTTTGACCAAGCCATCAACTTTGGTGACAAGTGTTGAATGACTATACAAGTGACCTTTGAGGTGAGATGGAATGTATTCCAACCTCAAAAGGTACACACATGAGGTTCACCAAACAACTATGTAACCTCTAACCTCTAAAAGGTTGTACATTCAGTTAGACAAGATGTTGTCTAACCTCATTAACCTATGTACACTTAAGCATTAGTGAATAGATAAATTATTCACTCTAACAAGAACTACGGAAAAAGAGGGCATATGAAGAAGGAATGTAGAAACAAGAAGAAAAAATGGGATTCCTTTATAGAAAATTCCTCATATGCAAGTGATTAGGTCTTACTTTCTTCTTATAATCTTTTTGCTAATGAATGTCACGTCCCTTTTTCAAAAATTTCTTTAAATAGTAAGTCAGCAGTCTCAAAATAGCAAATCAGGATCAACTGATAGTTTGGGAAATAATAATAAATTTGGTGACTTGGTTGAGATTATAATATTATTTAAACATAAAATATATTTATATTTAATTATTTTCCCTACTTGGGCATGGGATCCTCAAATAGCCTGTTTTTGGCATTTAGTGGCTATGACAAGCCAAAACAAGTGGCACAATGCATGGGGAATGGAAGAAATTAGTGGAAACTAGATATCAGAGGCTGCATGCACTTCATGTAAGAGAATCATCCCCTTTGGGTCATGATTTTTTGAGTTGGCATTTTAATTGCATGTCGATGCCTTAAAAGATGCATTTTGACTTGTCAAAAATGCCTTCTAAGTGGTACATTATGAAAGACTAATTTTAGAGATGTTTTAATGTATTCTATGTATATTTGGGGAAGAATATTTGGACATGAATCTAAATGTGGTAGAAGTTTCAAAATATCAAAGGAGCCTATAAGTATTGTTTATTTTGCATGCAAAGGGACTACTGCTAATTTGACATCCTTTTTGCAAAGTTGATGCTTTGTATTTTCTCTGGTGTATAGGGAAACCATTGGAGTGAAGCTTGTGGCTGATGGAAATGAGTTTCCATAAATATAAGGGTAGTGTTCTTGGGTTGTTGATAGAAATATTACTTCAAAGATTGTATCAGAGCTGAAGGAATTGTAGTAGTTTGTTGTTTTGTGTTTTAGCAGGGTGTTTCAGTGCAATTTTTGGAGTGTTTGTGTGTTTCCATTGGTGCTGTTGGATATTGCTATTGTATGGATCTTTTTTTCTATGTGTGATACTATCCTACATAATTTCCAATACTTTGGTTCAGCTCTTACATGTTTGGACATTGTTCTTTGGGTTCTAGGGTGTTTCAGGGGAATTACACGTGTATTTCAGCTTGTTTTAGTGTTGTGACTAGTAGATTTGTTGTGGAGTGTTGCAGATATTTTGGTTGTTGTAAATTAGTGTTGCATACCTTATTTGATATTATTTGTATCAGAAAATAGAAATAAAAAAGATTTGGATAGTTTATGAGTAATTTGGTGTCTTTTCGGTAAAGACTGGTTAGCTAGTGTTGGTGTTTTGATGTCTATTATTGTTGAAATAGTTATAATTATTTTCAGATCTGAAATTTGTTGTAAAAATATAATTTAGAACATTACAGTGGTATCAGAGCATGATCTTGTCAACCTGTAGGGTTGTTTGATTCATTCTTCTTAGTTAAATAGATCTCAGAGCTTTGAGAAGAGAGGAAAGGAAACTAGTTGTTGATTCTGAATTTGAGGAATAGCAAATCATGGCTGAAGAAAGATGGAAGAATAAGGGAGACCCAGGTGATAAAATTATTGTTGTTGTTGATAAATTGGCTAACATTATGGATCAAATATGGGCACATCAAAGCAAAAAGAATGGGGAAGACTTCACAGGTGAAGGAAACACTTCTAGAAGGAAGTAAGCAACATCTATTTCAAAGCCAAAAAAACCTATTTTATTACTTGATAATGAAGAAGAATGAGTTGCATTTGCTGCAAATATGGATATATCAATCACTACGGTGACAACAAAGTGGTTTGAAGATATGCCAAGCAATCTGAAGCATTTAAATCAGTTGTTCCATTCGAAAGGTTCATAGAAATACTTGTGAGGGATCAAAAGAGAAGAGAAAAAGAATCAAAGGAGCTAGAAAAGAAAACCTTGGAACCAAAGACAATGATAGGTACAATTGAGTCACAATGCATCATTAATCAAGAATCAAAATAATTTAGAAAGAAGAAAGAGAAGCTAGAATTGGAACCATAAGAAGATGCTAAGGAGCATGATATAGAAGTAGAAGAACAAACAGAGCCACCAAAATGTGAGAATAATCAAACCATCCAAGATAAAGGTAAAGAGATCTTATTGGAAGAAAATATTTTAGTGATCCCAAATGAATTTATTTGGCAGGACAATTTTTGTCTAAATGAAGTCAATGAGAAATCAGCTTTGCATGTTTAAAATGAAGATTTAATAATTGAAGAAAATGTTCCAATTATTCCTAATGTTGTCCAAGAAACACCTATGAAGTTTTTAGACAATGAAGATATGGAACCATTGGCATGTGAAGATGATTTGCATTTTAACTATCATGATGGGCATGAATCCAAGAAAGATGTTATAGTTGATGAATTTTATCATGAGAAGAGTGGCACTACTAAAAATCCCTTAGTGGTTTTCAAATCAGATAATGAAGGTAAACATTTTGATTTCTTCTTTGATTACAACTCAAGAAATAAGGATGTTGGTAGAGGTAGGGATTTTTTGCATCACTTTGATATGATGTTATTAAAATGTTTCTATCATGGTGTGAAGCATTCTAATAGTAATGAAAAGATGAAGGGTGCAAATTGGAAGGGATATCTTTTCTCCCAACATCAAAATGTGTCACATGTGATGGTGTGGGATCCATGTATTTTAGCCAAATCCAACATACATATTGAATATGAGAATTTCTTGGTAATAGATATTTTATTAACCCCTAATGCTTGCATGTGTCAGAAAAATATTGATGAAATCAAGGAAGAAAGGTCTTTACTTGTTAGATGTGAAGTGTTCAAGATTGAGGAACATGCACTATCCTCCAAACTTTCTAAGAGTGAGCCAATGATTTAATTTCATAATGGCATGATGGAATGCTATGCATTTAAAGAAGATATTTTGAGTTGCAAGGATAGAAGTGTTGAGGGTACCTCCACTATTCTTATCTTAGCAAAGGAGGATGAGTTGATTGTTCAGAGCCTAAGAATAAGGGTGTGCACCATCTATGGAGCTTTGAACAAGTTTCCTAGAGTTGAATAACTTGTTGATGATTTGCAAGAGGTAGTTTCTTCCCTAGAGATTAACTTGAGAATGGGATACCATTAGAATCAGGTGAGGGATGTGGATATCCACAAGATGACATTCAAGAGTCACTAAAAGAACTTTGAGTTCATGATCATACTATGTGGTTTAACTAATGCACGTTGGCCATCTTCCAATTCAGGGTGAATTAGGTATTTAGTGATCATTTGGAAAAAATTCTTTGATGTTTTCTGATAATATTTTGATGTGTAGAAAAGCATGGGAGGATCATATGAAGCACCAAAGTTTGATGAGCATTGGGATTCTAGAGAAACATGATCCATTTGTAAGAGAATCTAATGGTGAGTTTGGTTTCACAAAGATTTTATACTTGGTCCATGCCTATGTTGTCCAAGGAATGCATGTGGATCATAAGAGGATTCAAATTTTTCTAGTTTGGGCATTCCCAACCACACTAACTCTATTGAGAAGATTCTTTAGATTATGTAGTCATGGTAGAAGGTTTGTTAAGGGACTCTCATATATAGCAACAACCTTAACCATTGTTTCAAAGAAAGGATCTCTTCCATGCATGGATAGAATATGAGAAGCTTTTGATAAGCATGAGAAGGTAATCAACTCATGTCTTGTACCTTTGATTTTAGATTTCTCACAACCATTTTCTATAGAATGTAATGTTTCAAGAAAGGGAGTTGGATTAGTTACAATGTGAAGGAGGTTCCCCATGGAAATTGAAAGAAGAGAGTTGAAAGATTAATAAAATGGTTTCTCTATGTATGACAAGAAAATTCTTGTCATCATGCATATTGTGGCAAAGATTAGAAAACATCTAGTTTATGGTAGATGTATGTTTGAGCAAAATTACAATGGCTTGAAGTTCTTCTTGGATCAACATGATTTGAATGATGAGCAGCAAAAGGGGTTAAGGAAAATCAAATTTAATGATTTTGATATAGTATTCTTGAAGGGTAGAAAGAAGGTAATTGTTGATGATTCTACCAAAATGCCTATTCATTGTTTTGTAATTCATGATGTTGGGAAGTTTTCTAACATGGTAGAACATGTCATAAATGTACTTTTGACTATAATTTCTGAAATTTTTAGGAGTGATTAGTATGTGCTACTGGATGTACTCTGAGGATGCATAGTCTTCCATCAGAATGAACCTTTGCTTGCAGATTTGAGACCTAGAGTTTGGTGGAGTATTTTCTGCTATTATATGATGATTATTACTATTCATCAATTGTACCATTGTTTTTGTAGATTAGATATTGATGTTTCATTTAACAACCTTCAAATTGAGTCAGAGTATGGAACAATTAGTGTTGTTTTTAGAAGCGTGTATTTCCATATTACAAAGGTAAAAAGGGTAATTGTTCCTCAGTTGTGTATTTTCTATTGCTACATGATGACACTTTTTGTCCCTCTATAGAGATTTTTTTTTTATAGAGAAGGTAATGAAGTTGAAGGTACCATCCCTCAAGTTGAGGTAAAGTTTGGGTCTACTAGTGTGCATTTCAACCATGTATATTTCAATGTTTTCAAGATAGAAGTGGTTGTTTTTTTTCCAAAGATGTACTTTCTATTACAAAGGATGCAATGAATATTATAATAGTCCTAATGGCAGCACAAATCAGACTTATATCATTGGGAGAAGTTGCAAGAGTTTCAGGTTTGATTTGTCACATGCTATTGCTTATATACAGTGGGAGCCATTTCGTGAGTTTACATAGTTTCTCTGGGAAGATGTAGTTCAAATTTTGAATGGGAGTGAATGTATCAAAGATTTGCATGAGTATTTTTGTTGGTTTCATGACATTGTTACACAGGAATCTGAGTTGTTAGGTTTGCACAGTGTTCCTTGGCAAAAGATGCCACACCTCACAGGTACAGGATCACAATCTGTTATGTAGTATGAAATGTTTAGTTATTTTGGGCATTAGGATTTTGGAGCATCATTGTTGCAATTGCTTGAGGATAAGCAATTTTGGGAAGGGGGGACTTGTCATGTCCCTTTTTCATAAATTTTTAAGAATAGCAACTTACTAAAAATAGTAAGTCAGCAGTCCCAATATAGAAAATCATGATCAATTGATAGTTTGGGAAATAATAATAGATTTAGTGACTTGGCTGAGACTAGAATATTATTTAAACATCAAATATTTATATTTAATTAGTTTACCTACTGGGGTGTGGGATCCTCAAATAGCTTCTTTTTCGCATTTAGTATCTATGACAAGCCAAAACAAGTGGCACAGTGCATGGGGAATGGAAGAAATTAGTTGACACTTGGCATTAAAGGTTGCATGCACTTCATGCAATAGAATATTCCCCTTTGGGAATGAGTTTTTGAGTTGGCACTTTAATTGCATGTCGATGCCTTGAAAAATGCATTTTGAGTTGTCAAAAGATGCCTTTTAAGTGGTAAAATATGATAGACTAATTTTAGAGATGTTATAATGCATTTTATGACTTGTGTAAGTGCCTATACTTGGGGAAGAATATTTGGATGTGAATATAAATATGGTAGAAGTTTCCATATGTTCAAGGAGCCTATAAGTATTATTTATTTTGCATGCAGAGGGGCTATTGCTAATTTGACATCCTTTTTGCATAGCTAATACTTTGTATTTTCTCTAGTGGATAGGGAAACCATTGGAGTAAAGCTTGTGGCCAGTGGACATGAGTTTCTAGAAATCTAAGGGAAATGTTCTTTGGTTGTAGATAGCAATCTTACTTTAGAGATTCCATCAAAGCTGAAGGAATTGTAGCAGTTTGATGTTTTGTGTGTTAGCAAGGTGTTTTAATGCAGTTTTTGGAGTTTGTGTGTTTTCATTCGTGTTGTTGGAGATTGTTGTTGCGTGGAGGTTTTTTTCTATGTGTGATGTTGTTCTACATCATTTCTAGTACCTTGGTTCATCTCTTCCATGTTTGGACATTGTTCTTGGGGTTTTAGGGTGGTTTGGGTGAATTACACATGTATTTCAGCTTGTTTTAGTGTTGTGACTAGCAGATTTGTTGTGGAGTGCTGCAGATGTTGTGGCTATTGTAAATCAGTGTTGCAAGTCTAATTTGATTCTATTTTTATCAAAAAATAGAAATAAAAAAAAATTGGATTGTTTGTGTAATTTGGTGTCTTTTCGGTGAAGACTAATTAGCTAGTGTTGGTGTCTTGATGTCTGTTATTGTTGAAATTGTTATAATTATTTTTAGATCAGAAATTTGTGGTAAAAAATTATACAATTTGGGACATTACAATGAACATTGGTTGGTTGACTCAGGATGCTCGTATCACATGACTCTATGCAAAGCATGGTTTTCCACATATGAGAAATATGATGGAGGTAATGTCTACCTTGGAGACAACACTACATATCCAATTGTTGGATGGGGAAAGGTATTGTTGTGTTTCAATGATGAGATAATTAAAATTCTCCCTAGTGTTTTACATATTCCTAGATTGGCTAAAATTTTTTTGTTTCAAATTTGAATCATTTGGTAATGCATGTAATTTTTAATAAGCATGGTTGCAGAATGGAGAGAGGAAGCTTGGTGGTAGTGAGAGGACAAAGGATGGGAACATTGTTTAGGCTTGATGTCAGTACAGTTTGTAATTCCACTTATGTAATTGAATGTACTAAAAATACATGTATGTTGTGGCATCGTAGATTGGGCCACACAAGTGAAAATGTTTTGAAAATGATTATTCAAATAAAAATTTGTTAGATGGTTTTTCCTATTGTGATGAGGTCTTTGATTTTTGTGAGTATTGTATGTTTGGAAAAAAGAACAAAACATCATTTTTTCTTCAAAAAGAAATAGAGCAAAAAATAAGTTAGAAATTATTCATTCAGATGTGTTTGGGCCTATGGATAATGATTCTATTGGAAAATCTTGTTTTTTTTTACCTTCATTAATGATGTATCCAAAATCACATGGATTTATTTTATGAAGCATAAATCTAATGTTTTCACTATGTTTAAGGATGTTAAAGTCTTAGTAGAGAGCCAATTAGGACTTAAGATAAAATAATAAGATCTAACAATGGAGAGGAATATTACTCTAAGAAATTTGATGAGTTTTGTAAGCATGCAGGTATCATAAGATAAAAGTCAACTCCATATACACTACAACAAAATGGTGTTACAAAAAAAAAAGAACCGAACAATAATGGAAAGAGCCAAAATTATGTTAAGTGATGCATAGTTGGATAAATTCTTTTTGGTAGAAGTTGTGACTACCACTTGTTACTTGTTAAGAAGATCTCCTTGTAAGGCTCTTGATTCAACACCTTATGAAATGTGGAGAAGTAAGAAACCTTCTGTTTCACATTTAAGGGGTTTTGTCTATGAGGATTTTTTTCATGTGCCTAAGGAAAAAGAATCTAAGTTAGATTCAAAAGCACATAAATGCATCTTCATTGGATATGGTGTGAATTTAAAAGGTTATAATCTTTGGGCTCCTATAACCAAAAAAGTTATCTTTTCTAGAGATGTGATTTTTAGGGACCTTAGAGTTATTTTTGATCATGTATAGCCAAAATAAAAAGAAAGTAAAAGGAAAGTGCATTTCGATTTACAATAAGAAAATGCCCATTAGGAAGAATAAAATGATGGATTAGGGGATGTAGAAGAAGATTCAAGTGAAAGTTTAGATGAGGAAGACTCTATTGTTACAGAAGAAGCTCAACATACAGAAGAACATGAAGAAGAATCTCTTACTCCACCCTTGAGAAGATCCACAAGACAATGAAACCTAGTTGAAAGGTATAGCCCACCAAATTTCATTTGTGTATTTGCTTTATTGAGTACTGATGATGAACCTAGATTCTACAGGGAAGTTATTCATGTAGATGATAGTTAGTCTTGGGAGCTAGAAACATGTGCTAGAGGAGATGATGGCTTTACACTTGTGTGACACCTAGGATCTTGTATGTTTTCCCAAAGGAAGAAACACCATAGGATGTAAGTGGGTCTTCAAGAAGAAGTTTGGAGTAGACGGTTCATTATAGAAGTACAAGGCTAGACTGGTAGCCAAGGACTACTCCCAGAGAGAGGGAGTCAATTTCAGTGAAATTTTCTCTTCTATTAGATTTGTTTTATCCATTGCTACTACTTATGATTTTGAAATTGAGAACATAGAAGTTAAGAATGCATTTTTGCATTGAGATATAAAAGAAGAAATTTATATGCAACATCTTATATGTTTTGAGATAAAAGGGAAAGAACACTAGCTATGCAAGTTAAAAAGATCTCTTTATGGTTTAAAATAGTCCTCCAAAATGTGGTACCAAAAGTTTGATTCAATTTTTTAAAAATTGGGTTTTGTTAGAAGTGAAGAAGATCATTGTGTCTACATTTGATGTATTGATTATGATGTTCTGATAATTGCCTTGTATGTGGATGATACGTTATTTTTTATTAACACTAAGGGTATGATTAGTGAGTTGAAAGCTTGACTTTTAGTTGTATTTGACATGAAGGATCTAGGGACAGCTAGGTAAATAATTATGGGAATGGAGATCAAAAGAGATTGGGGTAACAAAATCTTTAGTTATCACAAAGTATGTGAATACTATTTTGCACAGATTTAACATGCAAAATTGAAGTCCAGTTAGAATTCCTTTACTAGTTGGTACTAGGATTTCATTAGATATGTATACTAAGGATGAAGATGACTTAGTCAGATATGTCTGATTCAACATGCCATATGCTAGTGCTATAGGAAGTGTGATGTATACAATGGTTTGCACTAGACCAAATATTGCCCAAGCAGTGGGAGTTTTGAGTAGGATTATGTCTAACCCTGGTAGACAACATTGGAATTATACAAAGATAGTTTTAAGATATTTGCATGGTACTTCTCATCATTTTTTGGTTTATTTTGGTACTAACAATATTAATAAGACATTGGACATATAGGGTTTTGTTGATTCAGATAAGTTAAGTGACCTGGATAGTCTAAGGTCCACTAGTGGCTATGTGTTTACTTTGTTTGGAGGAGATGTCTGTTGGATGAGTAAAAAGCAACCCACCATTGCTTTATCCACCACCATAGTAGAGTATATGGTTGCTACTCATGTCTCTAAGGAGGCAATTTGGTTACAAAGATTGTGTACAAGTATTGGTTTTTATTGCATGATTTTTTAGATTTGTTGTGATAGCCAAAGTGTAATATGTTTGGCCAAGAACCCCATGTATCATGCATAGACTAAGCATGTGGATGTTCAATACCATTTTTTTCATGAAATTATTGATAATTGTCAAATTGAGTTGAAGAAGGTTGACACTCAAGAGAATGTTACAAATTCACTTACTAAACTTATGAGCATAGAAAAGTTTATGTGGTGCAGGAAGGCCATGGGCCTTGTTCCTAGTACTTAGTTGCTTTATGTTTTCTATGGGTGTATTTACAATGTATGATGTCAAGTGGGAGAATGTTAGGATTAAGTTACCATCAACCTTGTAAATATTATGTAATTTATTATTCCTATTAGTGTTTTTAAATCACCCATAAGGGATGAAAGGTTTCACCAAGTAGTGATCTTATTTCAATCGCATGTTTGATCTTGGTACCTGATGGATGTTGGTTATGGATAACATTTCATTCTGAGGGGTGTAGGGGGGAACATCCCCTATGGGATTTGGGGGGATGACCCCCTAGTAGGGGTTCAAGGGCCACATGCCTCGATGGGGGTTTAGAGGAAGCACCCCTAAAAGCCAAATTATATATATTCATTGTAAATATGGAAAGTTCATCCTTAGGTCATAGATCTGATCATAGAGGTTATGTTGGATTCTCATTCCCTAGAAGGTGACCACTTTATGAGGATATTGTATTCTGGCTGTGAAGTAGTAGTGTAGAGAGTTGAGACTGGAAAAACGGTCATTACTAGATTGAAGATTGAAGAGGAGATTAATAGTGTTGTCTTGTAAACTCTATTGAAGTTAGTATAGATTAATACATCTCTTCTTGTGTGGAGGTTTTTATTAAAAGGGTTTCTCCATGTATAACCTATGTTATGTGTTTGATGTTTTGTTTCATTATTTCTTTGTGTTGATTTCATACTATCTCCATTTTGGTTCTACATAATTAAATGTCTATATTACTGTGGTAATTAAATTTTCCTTGATAGTTGTTTACCTTCATTTCTAACAATAATGGCACCTTGGCAAAGGTGTTTAAACCACTCCAAGGCTTGTCCTCCCAAACTATGAGGGAAGATCCTTAACAAGTATATGTTACTATAGGTGACCACTTTACATTGCATAAAAAGTCTTTGATATAGTCACAAGGGTCACTATTTCCCTCATATTTATCAAATTTAAGGATTTTAAAGTATGATGGAAAGGGAAATAAGGATATAGATTGATCAAAGGGAGAAGGAAAAATATCTTAAAATTTAATTTTTTTTGTGTTTCCAATGTCCCAATTTGTAATCCCTTGATAGTATTTTTCATCTTTTTGTTGCATGTGTTGTCATTGATGTCAAAAGAGTGGTGATCATTGATGTCAGAAGAGTGATCAGAGGAGAAGACAAAGGAGTGATGATTAGAGGAGAAATCAAAGAAGTGATGGTTAGAGGAGAAGATTAGAGGAGCAGTATAGGGGATCAATACCATATGTACACGGTTGTACCTTATCTTCTGAAGTTCATGGATAGGTGATTTAAGCTGTCAAGTTATGCTGACATGAAGAAGTTGTGGCTTCTTGTTTTTGACGAAAAGAGTTATAATTGTTGTCTATGGTGTTGCTAATGTATCATTCATTGTCTCTTGATGAAAATTATTGCATGAGATATGAAGATTAATGTATAAGGTTTCAAACTATCAAATGCACAGGGATTTGCACCAAAGGAGCTTAGAATATTGTACCACATTCCTCTGAAAATGAATATATGAGCCTGTGGATTGGAAGTTAGCTATAAATGGCTATAAGGTATGTGTGATTCATTTTTGAGAGCACAATAACTACTGCAAATATTTTTAGAGTTAGCAGAGTGGAGATAGTGGTGATATAATGTTGTTGCAGTCTCAATGGTACAAAACAATGCTCTACATTTCTCTACACTTGATGATATGACCTTGAGGCTTGGAGGATAGCTTGATATAGATAAAAGGTACGCATGATTCAAGTTTCAAAGGATACATAGTATCGCAGTGTTCTCCAGAGTTAGCTGAGTAAGAACAAGTCATGTTCCTACTTAAGGATAACAAATGTAGAACAAAAAGCCATTGCATTTCACCACACTTTATTGTTTGGCTTTTCTATTTGAAAGATAAATTCAGATGATTAGTAAGTATTCTTAGCTAAGGTTTCAAGTGTTCTATAGTATTGCAAGTATGTTTTTCAATGTTATATATCAAGATAGTGTAACTAGACTGTGTAAGGGATACCAACATTAGTGTTTACTTTCTTGCGCTAGCCAGAAGATGCATAAGCTAGAGAAAGGAATATATGAGAATGTTTTTTAGGTCATATAATGCTTATTGTATGAACTACTTATTTTTTTCTCTGGTACTGTATTGGGTCTAAAGTTAATGTATGAAAGGATAAGTATTTGTTGTACCGACTTGGTGTTTTAAGTGATTACACCGTGCATTTAGAAGTATGCGCTAGCACAAATATGTATGCAAAGGTAAATTGGGTCTAGTAGACCTCTTGGTATGAACCGCATAGTGGGATTCACTCCTACATTACCATAGATTATTTGGGAGCCGACAAACAAGGTTGGTACATGTTATATATGGGCCAACAAAGATGATGTTTTGAAGACTTGTGGAGGATTTATATGAAGGATAGAAGATTGTTTCATTTATGTGAGTGTGAGTGTATGTGTGTACAAAAAATATAAATGATCCAGAAGAATGAGAAGTAACTCTGGAGCCTATAATTCTTGATTCATAACATAGTCAAAGTGTGTTGCGAAGGTGTTTTTGAGCAGATATGATAGAGCAGAGGTGTTGAGGTTATCTAAGTAAGTCAATTTCAAAGAGTTAAAGGAGTTGATGCTATGGAGGTGATTGAACCATCAAAATAAATCAAGTGTTTTTGTATAGAGGTTGAAGAATCTTCTTGTAAGTGTTGTAGCACTTTAGGGAGTTGTTTCTTCCTTTGGGTCGGAGCCCATAAAGATATGTTTTAGGGAGCTTAAGCTTCCTTTGGGTTGGAGCACAAAAATTTTATATCAAGGAGTTGGAGCTTCCTTTGGGTTGGAGCCCATAAAATTTATTTTTAATCTATTTTTATTTGTGAGGGTGGATTTGGATAGTAGATCCAAGTAGCTTTCTCACCGTGCTTTTTCCCATCTTGAGTTCCACATAAATCTCGTGTCATGTGTGAAGGTGCTTTTGTGATTCATTTGGTTTAAATGTTTAGTTTAAATTGAATGCATTTATTTAAAGGAAAGAATTTGATTAAGTACTAATTCACCCCCTATCTCAGTACTTCTATGTGTTCAACACTCTTTCCATTATTGGTTAATGGGGTACCAAGGGGTAGAGAGGGCACATGATAAGGTATGGTGTTCAATTCGATGGTGTGATAGAGGTGATTGGTTGAAGATGAAGAATAAGGTTGTTATATTGATTGATTTAGTTGATATGTCAATTACATTGGTTGATATGTTGATTGGTTTATATTGAAAGTTGGTATCATGCATTGATGTGGGTTGGATTGGGGAGGATATGATTGATGAAGGTTTGGTTGATTTGGATTTCCCACATGTTAATCAAGGTAGTAATTCATGGGATCATCACTTGGTTGAGTGGGTTGATGACCCCAAGGATTTTTGAAATCACTCATGGACAGTTTCATGTTAATGCTTGGATTAAGGTTCTCTAAAGTGTAATCAAGAGGAAGATTGTCTCTTGCCTCATTACGATGTTGAAGAAATACATCCTTAAATTTTCATGTGTAAATTGGCCCATCTAAAATTTAGTTTGATCGACTTTGAGGAAATATTTGAACTAGGTGAATACTTTCTTTGGTTATGGAGACTTATGGGATCAATAACATTGACTAGGAATCCACAAGGGGAGGTGGCCCCTACTTCAAAATTATGGCCAAAGATAGATCCAAAAGGGGTTTTGTTGTTGCAATCCATGTTCAATTTTGGTTGGGATCTAGTGATGGAGGGCATAAGGTTACTTGTGTTTGAGAAAATGATTTGATTTGAATATGAGATGGTTTGGACATGATTTTTAGATTTTATTATAGACTAATTTCTTATGGGATCACGACGATTGATTTTTGGATTAAGGTATAGAAGCTTAGTAGGTTGGTGGTGGATTTAATCAAGATCAAGGATGCATGAAAATTGAGGTTTAATTTTTATTTGGTCAATTTGGATTGATTTGATTTGGATGCTTGATTGAGTTTTGAGTAAGGTGTAGAACATTAGATGATGGGTTGATTTTGATTTTTAATTTCAATGGTACATGATGGGCGATTATTTTTGCTTTGGGATTGGTTTTGATGGGTGATTGATCATGGATTTTGGATTAGGTTTGATTGGATTGAATTAAGTTTTAATACCTTAGATGATTATCGATTTGGTAATTTAGTTTAGGCACAAGACCTTAGGAAATGTTCAGTTTTCAGTTTGGTAGCTTGATGGGCAATTGGTTTGGGTTTTGGATTTGGTGCAAGACATTGGATTAATTTGATTTGTTGACTACATGTACATGAGCTAGGTCCTTAAGAAAGGTTTAATTTGAGGTGCTTGGGGATGATGGTTTGATTTTGGATTTGACTTTTGATCTTGTTTTATGGTTTTATGGATGGGGGTAGTTGTGGGAGATTGGCTTAATTTTTTGATTTGGGATTTTGGAACTTCGGTGATGGCTTGTGGATTTTTTTTTGGATGGATGGGTTCAAAAAAGGTGGAGGTTTTGGATTTCACTTCATAGTTTTAATTTTAAGGACTTTCAACCTTTGGCTTTAAGAGGCTTTATTTTGGATTTTCAAGATTTTTTTGGATCTTGATGGTTTTTGCAACTATTTTTGGAGTTTTTAGGAGGCTTCACTAGTTTTACATAATTTGAAGACAAATCAAACACACCAATATCATAGATTATTCAAGAAGATGTGTATGCACTTATGAGCCAACTATTAATGCCTTGTCAAGGCATAGAAAGTAAGTCCCATGAGGAGGGACTAACCACTTTTGATTATGTCATAAAATGTCCCCGTAGGTCTTTTACCTCCTAAATTTAGCTCTCAGGTCACTTGTTTTGCATCTTGCATATTAATTTTAACTCCTGATGAAGAAATCCCTTAAACCCATGTCAAATGGGCCCAAGGGGACATTGATGAAATTGATCCCACCTTGAAAATGGGGCTAAGGGCATGGGCTCCCACACCCCATTCCTTCCCTATTTGGCAGGGTCCCAAATTTTAAATGTCAATTATGTGATTGTTAGAAGGTTTTGTTCTTGACATCTCAAGTTTGAATTACGAAATTAGAGTGGGAAATTGTGTTAATGCATATATACGCATGTTTAGGGTTTTAATTGTAAACTAGAAGATGATTATGAACTTTTGGAAAATTTATGATTTTAGAGCATTCAAAGTATTCATTGTTGCAGAGTAGACTTGTCTTGTTATTGTGTTTGTTATATAGATTTGGCTTCATCTTCTCATATATTGAAGGATTTTCATCTACATGCAAGCTACACCTCCAAGGTGATATCTATTTATGTTTTCAATCATTTATCATTTGGTTTTTCCTCTATCTTACAGGGATACAAACTCTTTATCAAACAACGATGTTGGAAGGCTTGAATGCCATTTCAGAGCTTGATTGAGACAAGCTCCTAAACACCACAACCCCTAACCCCCTTCTTTGTGATTGCAAGTAACAGGTGTCATGTTTTGTAGAAATGGAGTTGAAGGAGACTGTGACATAGTTGGAGATCCCGTATCTAAAGGAAAAAGTAGAACCTAGACTTGGGTGCCCACTCTGAAGCCCTCCGGATACCTAAAGTTGAAAACCTCTGCAACAGTGGTGATTAGTTGTAGACAAGTTCAGGAAGTCTCTGAAGAAGTTACCACCTTGGGCTTGGGCACCCACTCTTTAGCCCCAAACTTTTTTGCAACTAGAATCTCAAAGTCTAGTATGTATCTACTCTAAAAATTACATCTTTGTCTCTGATCATTTGTCACTATCTATCTGTTTGTTTACGATTTTACATAATTAGGGTTTAAAGCATAATCAAGCTTTAATTAAGGAACTAATCAACAAAGTTGTAAGTTTCCTTTTAATTCTAAGTGACACTAAATCTATAGCAGAGCCCTCTTGCAAAATTTGTGGCTTGACTCGGTTTATGTCCTTGAATGTAAGGTGTGAAAGGAGGATTTGACATAAACACACATAAAATTGAAAACCCTCTTTTTACACTAAACATTTTGGTGAATCCACATTTTATTTGAATTTTGAACCTTGATGAGTGTTGTACTTTAGATTTGAATTCATTTCATTTATCATTTTCATATTGCATTTGAAAATTTACAAAAAATTGAAAATTTTGAAAATTTTGAAAAAATTGAGATTTAAGGCTTACATGTTGACATAGTTTGAATTAATTTTAATTTAATTTCATTTAATTTCTCATTTTTACATTAGATCGGATATAAATTACAGAAATTAATCATATTACAATCTCTTGGATTGCATTTATCATATTAAAATTGCTAGGGTTTGCTTGAAATTTTGAATTTTTCTTATAACCTAGTGATTTCAAAAACTAGGGTTTGTAGCTGAAAACTTGTTTCAGATTTTACTATTCATCTTAGACACTCATTAAAATCTTATCTTGTATGAATTTTTGCATTTTAGTGTGTTTTTGTATTCATACCTCAAAAAATTTGCATTTACATATACATAATTTCAACAAAAACTAGCATTTTTCATTCATCGTCCTTAAAAATTACACTTGCATTGAGCATAGTAGGACTTTAAAAGAATTTTCAGATCTGAGATGAGTTGTTTCACATCATAAATCTGATTAGAATTCATTTACATATCATTTTGCACATTTTCATGACTTAATTTCACAACTACGGTTTAAAAATATTGCATTTTCACTAGATTTTGACTTGTAATCCATATAGAGTTGCATTATAGGTGTGTTGTGAAGGATATTTATGAATTATTAGACTGATATATATCTTATAATTTTCTGTCCCTCATTAATTTCATTACAACACCTTAGCTTTTAGTGATTTGCATTGAAAAATTGTGAAAAAGTGAACATTTTAGGTGTATTTTAAAAAGCATATCTTGTCCTTTGGGATTGTTTTCCTATTTTGTGCATTAAGTGTTGTATTCTTTTGCATGAGTCATATAACCCACTGCCCTATTAGAAACATCCCTCTAAGAAGAAGTATTAGACTAATGGGTTCTAATGCTCTTGATAATATTGGTGTACCAACAACATGAAGTCCATTGAATAACTACTTCACAAAAGGTGAAACACAAAATTTGCAAGATATCATACCACCTACAATCAAAGAAAAAACATTTCATGATTTTGATGATACCATTGAGGTTTTGACTCATGTACCCGATGAACAAATAAATAAACTTGATAAAGAACTAGTTGATATTCAAGCATTTGTAGAGAAAGAAAGAATAGCCGAAGAAGTCATTCATGTTATTCATGGTATAAGAGAATTGATAAAAGATGGACAAGATGGTATTAACACAATATGTGAATGCTTCATATAGTGCAATAAAATGCTATGTCAGTGATTCAATGTACAAATATGATCAATAATACCTCATCATTGAATCATACACAGGGATCAGCACCTATATCGACTACTAGAATGACCACTTTTACATAATCTATCCTTACAACTAATGCACAAGCTTGTAGTAATGCTACCAATAGTATTGGAGTATCTAACAGAAGACAAAATTATAAAGCCGTGGGATTCAACTATCAAAACCTAGCACCTAGGGTGACTTCCTATCACTCTCAACAACCCCTTCAATCCACTTACTCTCAACCACCTTTCAACTATCACTATGTCCAACCACCACTCACTTATTAACAACCTCCACTTGTCACTACTCATACTCAATCACCTCAACATTTTGATTCTAATTCCTCACAACAAATTGCATCCCCAGATGGTGCCTTATTGAATCAACTTCTACAATGCATGAATGTCCTTCAACAAAAGGTGACAAGCTTGACAAATTCCTCCCAAACTAATATACCAACTTACCATGCCCACGGTCCTTTATCCATTGCAATCTTATGAGCTCAAATTCCCGATAAGTTTGAAACCCGCTTCTTCGAAAAGTATAATGGTAAAGGTGATCCTAATACTCATGTGGCGGCATTCACGACTATGTGTAGTGATTTCTACTTTGAAGAAGATTTGTTAGCAAAACTCTTTTTGCTATCCCTTAAAAGAACAACTTTGGAATGGTTTTTCTCTTTACCTCTAAATTCAATACATTCATTTTTACAACTTGTTGATCAATTCTTACAACATTTCTAAGCGAACATTGGACCTCAAGTTTCATTGATTGATCTAGTTGATTGCAAGCAAGGTCCGAAAGAGAAGTTAACTAAATTTATTAGTCGATATCAAACTCTTTATGCAAAAATTCAATACTAGATGAATGATGAGGATGTTTAGAAGGTATTTATTACAAATCTACAACCTAACGTCTGTGATAAAATCATGTTGATGAAGTATAACTCTTTTGAACAATTATGTACAACCCTTCATGATTACCAACTCTTGTCTAGTCAGTATGAAAACCAAAACTCATCAGCTCAAGTTGATCAATCCATGGGTGGACCTTCACAAAACAAATTTAAGAGGAATAATAAGATTTTCATCAAGGTTAATGCACAAAATTCAAATAACATTTCACAAGTGTCTACTATCGCTAATCATAGGAGGGCACCGTTTCAATATAGACAACAACGGAGACAGTTCACTCTGATATCTGACTCACACTCTAACATGAATCAAGCAGTAAGTAATAATCTTTTGAATCTTCCTCCTATTAAACCATTAGATACTAATAGGATGCAAGGATCTCACTTTGATGCTAATGCCTTTTGTCACTACCATCGACAACAAGGATATGACAACGAATGATGTATGTGTCTCAAATATGAAATACAAGACCTCATTGACTCAAATGCTATACAAGTATCTAGTGTGAATGATAATGGAAATAAGTCAGTTTCTCCTCTGAGTCAAAATTTAGAAATATTTACTAATCCTTTCCCTAAACACACTGATAACAACATGATGGAACATAATACAGTAGAAGTGGAAAATGATTATCTTGATTGTGATGAAATAATTGGCATGATAGAAGTGGATAAGGAGAAACTTGAGAATTTACCTCATCAACAAAGAAACAGTATTTATATTGAGGTTCCTCCACTATTATCCCTTCAATGATCGGTTGTTAACCAAGATGCATTAGAAAATAACCTGAACAACTAAAGAAAAAGATCATGATATAGGAAAAAGATGCTATAATAGAACATATTCCATTTCACTATGATAGACGAACTCAACAAAATGAGAGAGCTAAAGTTCAGAAAAGAGTAAGATGACTTTCATCAGTAGGAAATAACAATGGTTCTCCTCACAAGGAACAAAAGATCTCACATATACAAGGATTTGAAAAACAAGTACCACATGAACATCCTTAAAACAAAGAACAATCTAATATGAACCACTCAAACTTCACACAAAACTTGACGGAGTATCATTCTAAGATTCTCGCAAGTTCCAAATTTTAGTATTGTTGTACTTTCGGGTAAGTATTTTTGTTTTATAGGAAAAGAGGGACAGCAGGGTTTAATGGCTAGATCTTCCTTTCACTAAAAACATTCAAGGACATTTCAACTAAGTTGAATCACAAATTTTGCAAGAGGATTCACCTACAAATTGGGTGTCACTTGGAATGATGTGGAAATTTAGAAATTGTCAATTAATGTATTAATTTAATGCTCAAGTATGCCAAAAACCCTAACTATGCAAAATCGGAAGCAAACAGATAAATTACGACAAATGCTTACAAACCAAGGTAGTAGACAGAGATTAATTACTAACCATTTTTTGAAGTTCATGATGTGAAATACTCAGGGACAATGGCACTCACGTCCTAGTCCAATGCAATGTTTTCTTCAGGGATTCTTGACCTCCTTCTAACACTGATGATCATTGTCCTGTCCATTTCTATTGTGGACGATGCAGAGGATACTGACACTAGTGCCAGAGTCCAAGGTAGGGTGTTCTTCAAGATTTTAGAACTTCTTTAGATGTTGATTGTCACTGTCAAAGTGATTTTTGTGTCTACAAACTTGGAGGACACTAGCACTAGCACCCTTGTCCCAAAAGTACTTCAAACTACTTCTTTCCACCCGATCTAGAATCCTTATCTTCTGCAACCTTCCTCTACAACTCCACTCTGTGAAATCCAATACCTGTAACCTGTAATCACAAGGAGTGTGGTTGGGGGTTGTGGTCTTTAGGATTTTGCCTCAGTCAATCCCTAAAAGGACATTCAAGTCTTTCGAACACCATTTTCTGATAAAGAGTGTGTATCCCTACAGGATAGAGGCAAAAAAACAAATTGATAAATGATTCAAACACAAATAGATATCACCTCAAAGGTGTATCTCTCACATAGATGAGGATCCTTCAACACATTAGAAGATGAAGCTAAATCTACAATCACAAACACAATAACAATGCTCTACTCTACAACAATGAATTTCTTGAATGCTCTCAAATCATAAGTTCACCAAGAGTTCATAATCATCTTCTAGTTTTCAATTGAATCCCTAAACATGCTTATATATGCAACAACACATATTCTTGCTACAAATTTCATAATTCAAACTTAAGATGTTAGCATGGGACCTAACTAACAATCACATAACCAACATTCAAATTTGGGACTTGCCTGAAATAAGGCACGATAAGGGAACGATCGCCCATGTCCTGAGGTCCTATTTTAGGACAAGATAAAATGCAACAATGTCCCTCAAGCCCTATGTGACATGGTTTTCAAGCCATTTTCTTTTGGGAGTTACAATGAACATGCAAGATGCAAAACAAGGGACCCGGGAGTCAAACTTAGAAGGTAAAAATCCTAGGGGGACATTTTATAACATAACAATTTCTAACCCGTTACCTCTATGTTGTGATCTCCCATGATGTGTTATGTGTTTTTTAGGCCTCCCAGGATGACCCTTGATACTCTTGTAAGGTTAAGGATATCAGGAGACCGCCTCTGTTGTGACCGTTCTTCTATTTGTATCATCATTCTTCTATATTGCTCCTCTTCTATTTTATTGTTGTGTGTCATGCCTTAGGGGCATAGCGCTGCAGTTGGTAACCTAGAGGCACCTTCCTATGTGACAATCATAAGGAACTTGTTCTACTCTCTTGATTTATTTTTTACCTTCCTCTAGTGGCTCTACCTAGCTGGTGGATGATGAAAAACAAATAATACTAATAAGGACCATGTGTCCCTTCAGTGAGTAAGCAAAAAATAGACCTAATCCATATATGACGATGGGGTTGATACATATATATATATATATATATATATATATATATATATATATATATAATCTGACGCTTAGCTAGTAGAATCACTCCGTGTGATAATTTGATGTTGTTTTATCTATGCTAACAAATCATAACAATACATCTACTTCATGTGCTTTGATTATCTTTGAATCTCACCTTGGTTACACTCAGTTTTGAGATTTCTGTAGTATAGCCCCACTGTTATACTCAGATCTCAAACCTGTAGTATAGCCTTGGCTCTTTATGTGAATGTTTACATACATTGTTTTTATCATGATTATGTGGTTTTTAACCCCTTTCATTGTAGGAAATAGTGTTTTTGTGGGAACATTTGACGATAGTGAAGCACATCTCACCTTTGGGGGCATGGCCTTTAAGAAATCTCTTGTTCCCTTGTGTGCTTTCTCTCTACCTTAATGTGCCTGATATTAGTGTATGAAATCAACTACCTTAAGGTGGGGGCATATAAAGGTAAGATGTCTGATGATTTTTGTACTAATGAAGCATGTTTGAAAGCCCTCTGTGGAGGAGTGATGTTGTATCTCTAGCACGAGTGCACATCTTTATCTATATTGCAATCAATAAAGCCCTCTGCAGAGGCGGGGATGGTGTATTTCTTGAGATAGTGCACATCATTTTATTTCAAAAGTCATCCAAGCAAGCAGGATTGGTGTATCCCCCCTTAAGCGTGTTTTTGGCGGTTGTTGTGGCATAAGCCCAACCATCAAGTGTGCCTATAGCATGTTTCAGATGGTGGGAACCTAGAAATAGGCTTCTTCCATCACTTGTTTGCCATGTTTTAGACATATAGTATGTCTCTGGCATGCTATATGGCACTCGTGTCTTCCATGTGTCTTCTGTGTGTTTTGTCCCGTGTTTCATTCTCAAGAGTGTGGAAAAATTCCCCTCCTACACTTGGGATTTGTATGGCATGTTTGTTCCCAAGTATAGTCTTAAGAGCATGGCGAAATGCCCCTCCTATGCTTTGGGATTTCTATGGCATGCTTGTTCTCAAGTTTAGTCTCAAGAGCATAGAAAAATGCCCCTTCTACTCTCTAAGATTTGTATTGTGTGTTTGTTCCTCCATATGTAGTCTGAAGATGCATGGCAAAATCTCCTCCCTAAATTTTGGGTTGTGTGTTGCATTTTTACTTTTTGTGTACTTGCATTTGCATTTATATATGAAAAAGAAAAAGAAATAATCACTGCATTCACTATATTCATCATGTTTTGTGTGTCTTTAATACTATCTTCTCCATGTCTTACATGACTGTTACTGTCTTCTCCATGTTTTGCATGCCTCTTACTGTCTTCATTCTACGATGTGTCTTCTCTAATGTCTACCTAAGACTGGGGGCTAGAAATAGTTTCTCAATCTTCATGTGTGCATTAGCTCTAAGTGCTTGGCGTGTTTATTTTGTTTGTTGACTGTACTTTAATGTATGTATGGGTCATAAGATCATACATACATTAAAGTGTGGGCTAAATGTTATGTCGTAAAATGTCCCCCTGGGACTTTTACCTCCTAAGTGTAGCTCCTAGGTCCCTTGTTTTGCATCTTGCATATTCATTTTAATTCCTGATGAAGAATCCCTGAAAACCCATGTCAAATGGGGCCAAGGGGACATTGATGAACTTGATCCCACCTTGAAAATGTAGTCAAGGGCTTGGGTGCCTCTGCCCTAGTCATGCCTTATTTGGTGGAGTCCCAAATTTTAAATGTCAATTATGTGATTGTTAGAAGGTTCTATTGCCAACATCTCAAGTTTGAATTATGAAATTAGAGTGGGAAGTTGTTTTAATGCATATATAAGCATGTTTAGGGTTTCATTTGTAAACTAGAAGATGATTATGTACTTTTTGTGAACTTATGATTTTAGAGCATTTCAAGTATTCATTGTTGTAGAGTAGACTCGTCTTGTTATTGTGTTATGCAGATTTGGCTTCATCTTCTCATATATTGAAGGATTTTCATCTACATGCGAGCTACATTGACGAGGTGATATCTATTTGTGTTTTCAATCATTTATCATTTAGTTTTTGCCTCTATCCCATAGGGATATGAACTCTTTATTAAACAATGGTGTTGGAAGGCTTGAATTCCATTCTGGGGCTTGACTGAGGCAAGCTCCTAAACACCACAACCCCCAACCCCCTTCTTTGTGATTGCAAATAATAGGTGTCATGTTTTGCAAAAGTGGACTTATAGGAGGCTATGACAAAATTTGGAGATCTCATATTTGAAGGAAAAAGTAGGACCTGGACTTGGCCACCCACTCTGAAGCCCTCCAAATCCTCGAAGTAGAAAACCTTTGTGATAGTGGTGATTAGTTGCAGACAAGTTCCGGAAGTCTCTGAAGAAGTTACCACCTTGGGCTTGGGCGCCCGCTCTTTAGCCCCTGACTTTTCTACATCCAGAATCTCAAAGTTTGGTATGTATCTACTCTGAAAATTACATCTCTGTCTACGATCGTTTGTTGTGATCCATCTGTTTGTTTACGATTTTACATAATGAGGGTTTTGAACATAATTGTGCTTTAATTAATCAACTAATAACAAATTTCCTAGTTTCCTCTTCATTTTAAGTGACACTAAATCGTAGCAGAGCCCTCTTGCAAAAGTTTTGGCTTTACTCAGTTTATGTCCTTGAATGTAAGGTGCGAAAGGAGGATCTAACATAAACACACATAAAATTCAAAACCCTCTTTTTACACTAAACACTTTTAATCGTCAATATCACACTAAGGTGCAAGCGAATCTAGCATACATGACCTACAATCCTATTTCTAGGGGCATGTGGTGAGTAACATGCAAATGAATCTATTTAAACTACACCAAATTCATATTCAACACAAATAGAAAGCATAGAAATTGATCTATTTAAGTTACACTAAATCATAACTTTTTATTGGGCTAAGGGAATGCAAAAATCAATTGAAAAAGTAAGTTTCTCACTAACACAAACCCTTGTTGCACCAAGTGGATATTCTCAAGATGTTTATGGTTGTTGATGAGGGTTATTGGTTGTTCAAAATTATAGAATAACATTGCATTCTAATGTGGTTATTGAAGTGTAATTGAGGGATGATACATTTATAGATTTCCATGATGAAGGATCAATAGATGAGATAGAATCATGAAAATGGAGGGTTTGGTTGATTGAGGGGGCAATGATGAAGTGGGGCTTCTAAGTGGCACATTATGATTGATGCACATGATGAGGACCATGATCCAAGGAATTTGGATGGCAAAGATTTTATAGGTAGAAATTGAGGGCTAAGATTGGAAAAGTAGATTTTTAGAGTCATGTGCTTACATTGAGCCATTTGGAACATTCAGCCAAGACTCTTCATTGACTTGGCTAATCATGATTTGGATTGTGTAGATTATTAGTTAATTAAATGAGATTATTTAATTAACTAATGATTGGAGGGGGAAATAGAGGAATTAAATAAATAGCATGTATTTATTTAATTTTTAGGAGATTGGACATAGAAGTGATAGGCCTAATTAAATAAATGTTAATTTAATTAAGGATGGACATTAGAAGAATAAGTTGAATGATGAATTAATTAAAAAAATAGTCTTGACTTATTTAATTTAATCTCAAAAGATGAAATTATTTATTAATTAAATAATTGTGGATTATATAATTAATGTTGTAAGTATAGTTAGTTTAGTTAATTAAATAAATTTAATATATTTAATTAACTTTAGAAGAATACTTGGGTTAATTAATTAATTAATTATAATTTATTTAATTAATCATAATTTATTTAATTAATTTTAGAAGAGTGATTGTAGGATTGAACTAATGATGCTGAAAAATGTTAGGGTGCACTTTTGGTGTCTATGCTCATAAACATGTTATGGAGTAAAAAGTGGATACATGTCATTTTACCTCCTTGTTTAGCTCCTAGTTCCCCACGAATATATATACATTCTAATATTCATTCTGATGCAAACTCCGCTGAAACCAATGTAAATTGGGAACAAGGGGCCCATATATTATCTTACCCCAGACCAAAAAGGGGCCTTGAGACTTGGGCACCCTTGCCCAAGTCTTCCTTAATTGGTCGGGGAAAATTTAATTATATGTTGGCATAAGACCTTTGAAAAGGTTTCTTGTTGTCAACTCTTTTATTTTAATTTGACGAATGTTAGTGAGAAAACATATATAAGTGTGTTTTTGAATTCATTATGAACCTATATAGAGATAGCCAACTTGAAGTATTGGAGTAAAGAGCATTCAAAGCATTCATTGTGATTCTACAACAAATTTGTATTGTCATTGTGTGTGTTGTTTCATGTTTGAAGTTATCATCTATCTCTCCCTATGAGTTAAAGAGCATTCATCCTCCTAAGGGTTTCATCACATAGGTGATATCATTGTTCTTCATCATCATTTGATTTCATCATACTGATTTGTGTTTAGCCTTTGCCCTGCAAGGGCATGCTCCCTTTATCCATCAATGGTGTTGGGAAAATTGACTGTTATCCTAGGATTTGATTGAGGCAAGTCTCTAAACACCATAAACCCCAAACCCCTTCTCTTCTTCTTATGTGTAGGTTATAGGTGCGAGATCCAGGAGAGTGAAGATATAGGAAGACTAAGAAAGGATTAGGGTTTTGAGATCTTACAACATTTTGGGAATATTCCTTAATGCAGGACTTGGGTACCTTTCAAATAGTCCTTTTGCCTTAACAGACTTTAGATCTAGTATCAAGGCAATTTTTGTAACATTTCTCTAGTTTATAGCTTCAAAAGATTCCACCTTTCAGGACTTGGGTGCCCTTGAAATAGTCCTTTGTAATATCCCAAATGGGAATATTTTGGACAAGTTTGGATTTACGGGGTTTCCAAATTTTTGATTTCTAATTTTTTGCTCCAACCCTAATTTTCTGAATTTGTACTCCTTAAATTAGACTTAAACATATGGTCATAACATCCATGAATCATGTTAAATCATCATATAATCTTTCCAACATGAAAGCCAATAACATACTTGAATTCCATAATGAAATACATAATAAATCCATTTCAAACCACAACCATAATGACTATAAATAAATAAAGAAATCTACTATAGTAAATCTAAAAATTATGTCTTCAAGTACATTCATAGATTAGGACAAACATGACAAATAATCCCAACATAGTTCTGCCCCAAATATGAGTTTTGTACATACCAAAAATAATTTCATTTGACCTTGTAAAATGATAGGAGAAGACCTCTAATACTTCTACTCTAATTAGGGCATCAAACCCTACTCCTCAAGGCTCAAATACAATAGAAAAACCCTCCTCAAGTGGTGCACTCAGGTCTACATTGCTATTGTAGTATTTCTGCTCTAACTCCAAACCCTAGCAACTGAAATCTCCACAAATTTGCCTCCTTATGCAAGTCACTCCTCCTCCAATATGTGGTGCTCAAACCATAGGATGGATCCTAGTCAATATGCACAATGCCATGGTGAAGAGAAGTCCTCCATCATGATCTCCAAATCTGATATATATAATTCTTTCCTAGAAAACAATGAAGCATAAGTAGATCCCCTTCATAGAATCCTCTAGTAGGATGCTTGAGGGTTTCATCCCAAGATCCTCTCCAAGAGATAACTTCCAAGTGTGTATGAATGAATGATTTGCAAATGTAAATTGACCTTGTATTTATACACAAGTTAAATATCCTCCAATAGGGCTGACCTAGGACAAATGATATTATATTTTTGGATGCATCTTCCCTCCAAGAGGGCTGACCAGCTACTAACCTCATTAGCACCCAAGACAAATCAAATTAAAGATATGATTTGATTATTATCTTCTCATTTTCCCATGCTATCTCCAAGCACCAAAGTGAGGTGTTAGTAAATATTTGATCTCCTATCACAAGTTGCCCAAAGTATAATAATGACCTCCAAAATGAGGTGTGTATAATGTGACCTCGATCTTGTCCATCTCTAGGTAGGAAGAGAGATATTATATCACTTATCCAAACATCCAAGTGGCATCCATACAAAATAATATCATCTCTTGGCAACTCAATGGCACATCTCCATATGGTGACTCTCCTAGGTGGTTTGTCCAAGGTAGACAATTTATTTCATCTAAGATAAGTGTACCATGGACATCAAAAAAATATGACAACTTATTTTGAATAGTTGAGATGCCTTCAAAAAATATTGAAGTGTGGAGATTCGCCCATTCATTGTCCCCTGGAAACCATTCCAAAAATGAGGACATTACAGTTCTCTCTTCTCAGAATTGCTTGTCCTCAAGCAATGGCAAGTATACATATCATGTGAGATAATCTCAAATGACATGTATCTCCATCTATCTGCATGCCCAGTGGCCATCCAAATCCTCCACTAGTGGTCATATCCCCCAAGAAGAATGTGAAGAATGCAATGCAAAGTGAACTCTGGTAATTTTAGCTATACACACTCAATCTCAACCCAGCCCCACTCTCCCAATTCTGAGAACTATCTACGACCACCGATGTAACAATCTCCAAAAATCCTAAGGCTCCATCTAGAAAATACATATGGTTGGTCCAATTGAAAGCCTCAAAGAAAAATATGCCTGTCAACAAGTGGTGGACTGAATTCTTTGAAACATGTCCACATGTCACCAAGCCTTGGCAGCATCCCATTGTCAAGATCCATGCCCTAAATGTTGTGAAGCAACCCAACTAGATCCCAAGTGCCACTACTTGGATCCCAAATCATCACCCCTCCACACACACACAAAACATGAGGTAGTGGAAGCATTTTGGAAATCCCTCAACACCAAACCACCCTCCAACTCCTGTAGACCCCTTGTGAATGTGAAGTATGTCTGACATAGGTGCAAGAAGGTGTAGGATTTCTCCCACTAAACTATTGATATGAACCCATACAATAATCCCAAGATAGTAAATCAACTCCATTAAAGTACAAAGGATGTCACCCTTGACAAGGGTGTTAGAAATGAAAGCAACACTACTTCAATGGAAATCTAATTCAAATAAATTTCTGTAATCTTTTAAGTATGTATTATTGATGGAAATTGTAACAAGAAATGAAACTATGCTTCATAGAAATGCAAAATCAGAAATCTAAACACATAACACAATGTTTAATGTGGATAAAACCCTTTTAGGTAAAAAACTCCACACAAGAAAGAGGCCCAATGTTTGTATTAATCTTAAAATGATTTAGATAACAACAACACCACCAATTTCTCCTTAAGTCTTCAATCTGACAACATTCCAGCAGCACTTGAGTACCTAAAATCCATATTGCAGAAACAAATACATGGAAAAATACTTATAGAAGTCCTCTCACACCTCCATAGGCATTCACTTTCTCTCTCATGAGATCCTCCAACCTATAAACATTTAATGACATCTTACAAGCACCTTACACTTGTCCAAAACATAGCCCTACAAGGTTGCATGCCCAAGACTAAATCTAGCCTCTTACATCATCTTTTGACACGTCATAACTATCATAGATTCCACCAAGGAGTATCTTTGCAAGATAGGAACCTTGGGCTAAACATAGCAACTTACAACTCATTAATATCTATCATATGCGTCATAGTGTCATAGAATCTTATGACAACTTGTCATTATCATACATTCTTTACATGCCCCAACCAAACCTTATGACATGCGTCATACATGCTAAAAATAGTAGATTCTCCCAAGGTGGCACCTACACTTATTTAATATTGAGTTTTACAATTGCCAACCATAAATGTCACTCCTTAATTACCTCCGGTGAATCTAAAATTACCATTGCCAGTGAAACTACCTCATTCCCTTATGGGTAATTATAAATGACAAATAATAAAATGGAATAAATAGAATATTGGGATTTACAAGGTTAATGGAACCTTATCCCAAAAAGGGGATGATAGATATCATCATCGTGCTACTCTCCCATGATGAGGGAATGACCCAACTCCCCTCTCAACTCCAAAACAACTACTTTCCTCCATATACTTAGTATGAGATCCATGCACCATTAAGTAGTATCATCATAACTCACCCATAAATGCCAAAGGACCTCATGTACTAGGGCTAGAATGTCAATGACATCATGCTCTCTTCCATCTTCAATGTCAACGTCCAACTGTAACACAAAACCTAATGTCTCAAAATCAGAAATGTAAACAACATCTCCGTACCTTGGCATGTGAAACAACTGTAGCTCAGAAGTATGCTCCTCCAATGCAAGTGCCTTGGTTTTATGCATCACCAAACGCAGACATACGATAGCCTCCAGTACCATCAAAGGATCAATAGAATGATAGAGTTGTATCATAGTATCACCCAACTATAAACCTCCTCCATAAATGATCAAATAATCATCCCTTATGACTTCCTCTCCAAGTGAAGTCATGTCATTAGTGGTTGATCTACTAAGTATAGACTCAACATCACATAGGTCTTCCACTGCTTGAGCCTTAAAGGGGCTCTTGAAACAAGACAACTCATGATGCAAATCAAATGCAAGAATCTCCAAATCATACCCTCTACTTGCTCATCCAAATCTGCATACTCCTCTTACTCACTCTTCTGCATAGGCTCTTCCTTTGCTTGCTCCACCATGATGTCTTCTTCCCTTGGAAGGAATAGAGATCATACATGTGCTTCCATTTATCTACTTGCTTAGTCTAGCTATTGCAATCATTATTTTACTTCATGTAAGTGTTGTCTCACCTGGGCCACCAACATCTTTTCCTTCCTTGCTCATTGCAAGCAATCATCATACAACTCTTGATTTCCTTTGACATCTCTTGAAGTATGGTGGATAAATTCTAACTTCTTGTGACTTGCCCTTTTCATGTCTTCTTCATGATCCATGTCCAAATCATAAGTATCCATCTCAAGGACCTCTTTCACCATGTGTTCCTCTTGTGAAGTAGCTACCATGAAAGAAGTAGGACTATTGTCATGAAGTAGAAAATCAGATGTGTCATCATACCTTATATCATATTCCTCTAGATCCTTCATCCTTTCTCCCATCTTCGCCACATGTCCTCTCATGAGTGCAGATCCAAAAGGGGCCTCTAGTTGAAAATCTCTTTCCTCAAATCTGAATTGGACCACCATTCTTTTGGCTGCCATACTCACTAGTGTGCTATTCCCGATAGCGTTCAATATGGTTTTCTTGCCATTCAAAGTGAACTCCAACTCCATCTTGTTGAAGTCTTGTAAATATCTCCCAAGAGATTTGAGCCATTGAATTCCTAATACGACTTTAGTCTCTCCAATGCCAACCACATAGAATTCATCCTCAAAAGTGTAGTCCTCTAATTAGATGCTAATATGAGATATCTTCCTTGTGCATTTCATTTTGAACCCATCTGCCAAGAGAACACTAAACACTAGAAACTCCTCTACTTCCAACCCTCTCTTCACCATGAATCCTTCATCAATGAAATTATGTGTGGCTCCACTATCCACAAAACAAGATACTCTTTTCTCTTTTACCATACCTCTAATCCTAAAAGGATGATGCTTCACCAAAAATAAATGCAATAGTACTTTGTGTGTTGTCACTCTCCTCGTGTCATTCCTCCATGTCTTCCTCCAGGCTAGTGTTGGGAAGTTGTTCCTCATCATCAAAGAAGACCTCAATGTAGTATACCTTGGCCTTGCCTTGACACCTATGCCCCAACACCCATGGCTCCTTGCATGTAATGCAAAGCTTCTTCATTTGTAGCTCATTCCTTGTCTCAAAATCCAGTATGGGCTTGCTCTATTCATCCTTCAGAAAGTTCTTCAGATCCTTCTGAAATGGTTTGCTTTGAAACTTTGGTTTGGATGGTATTGAAAACTTCATTCCTTGAGCCCTCTTGATTGTTTCCCTTAGTGTTGGAGGATATAATGCTCTTACCCATCCACGAATTGGCTCTTTGAGTCCTTGAATGAAAAGGAATGTCAATCATGTCTCCAAAACATTTAGCACCAACATGGCAAGCTTCTAAAACTTCGTAATGTATGCATCTATTGGACCATTTTGTTTGAGTTGTGCCAACTCCTTGATGAACTGTTCTAGAATTTAATCATCAAATCTATCAATCAAGCTTTGAGAGAACTCCAAATATGTATTGATGCTATCGTGGCCTTGAGTCACCAAGCCATTGTACCACCAATCAAGAGCATTGTACTCCAAGTGTAATGTAGAAAACTGTATGGCATCCTTCTTGACCATAGGGCTCAATGTGAAGTAGTTGTCTAACTTTTGAATCCAAGCCTATGCCATGATTATCCTTGAGCTATCAAATGGAGTGATGTTGACCTTCCCCAACTTCCTTTACAATTCATTATTTATTTGATGGTTGTTCCTCCCTTCTCAAGGTCGGTCCCTATTCTGGTATTTAACTTGGTAGAAATCATTCCATGGCAAGGCTTCTTTGCATTCATCGCTTGGTCCCAACCACTCTCTCCTGTAGTCATCAAAAGTCTCTCCTTGAGCTTGTAGTTCCTCCTCTGTGGCCCTTTACTAATCCAAAAATGTAGGCATGAGCAGTCTCAGATTGGATGAATGAGATGTACACACCATAGCATCACCTTGATTCTTGGAAGTTCTTGCACCATTGTGCCCATTGTGTTGATTTCTTCTATCATCTCCATTGTTGTTGCCTTCATTATTCCCAAGATTCTGCCTCATAAATGTATTCAAAAGATGAAGTAAATCCCATTGACCTCTTGCTATATCATCAAGCATTGCCCTTGTAATTTGATCTTCATGATGATACTCATGGCTATGGTCACTCATGTTTCCTTCCTCTTCCAATTCGAACCCAACAATATGTTGCCTTCTTCGATAAGTGTTGTATATTCCATCCTCAAAATTCACGAGCCAACATTAGATTATCCCTCTTCACAATCTCCACATGAATCCCACATGCTAGTAGGATCTAAGCTCTGATACGACTGTATATCCCAAATGGGCATTTTAGACAAGTTTGGATTTACGGGCTTTCCAAATTTCTGATTTCTAATTTTCTGCTCAAACCCTAATTTTATGAAATTGTACTCCTCAAATTAGACTCAAACATATGCTCATAACATCCATGAATTATGCTAAATGATCATATAATCATTGCCAAAATGAAAGCCAATAACATACTTGAATTGCATAATACACAATAAATCCACTTCATACCACAGCCACAATGATTGAAAATAAATAAAGAAGTTTTCTGCAATAATTCTGAATATTATGTCTTCAAATACATTCATAGAATAGGAAATACATGAAAAATAAGCCTAGCATTCTTCTACCCTAAATATGAGTGTTGTACATACCAAAAATAATGTAATTTGACCTTGCAAAATGATAAGAGAAGACCTCTAATGTTGCTGCTCTAATAAGGGCATCAAACCCTAGTCTTCAAGGCTCAAATACAAGAGAAAAACCCTCCTCAAGTGGTGTCCTAAGGTTTTCTCGACTGCTGTAGATATTTTTTCTCTAACTCCAAACCCTAGCAACCCAAATCTCCACAAATTTGCCTCCTTATGCAAGTCGCTCCTCCTTCAGTATGTGGCTCTCAAACCCTAGGATGGATCCTAGTCAATATGCATAATGCCATGGCCAAGAGAAGTCCTCCATCATGATATGTAAATATGATATATATAATTTAGTCATAGAAAACAATGAAGCACAAGTAGATCCCCTTCATAGAATCCTCCATTAGGATTCTTGAGGTTTTTGTCCCAAGATCCTCTCCAAGAGATAACTCTCAAGTTTGCATAAATGAATGAGTGAATGAATTATTTGAAAATACCAATTGACCTTGTATTTATACACAACTTGACTCTCCTCTAATAGGGCCGACCTAGGACAAATGATATTATATTTTTTAATGCATCTTTCCCTCCAAAAGGGCTGACCAGTGACTAACCTCGTGAGCACCCAAGACAAATCAAATTAAAGGTATGATTTAATTATTATTTTCTCATTTTCCCATGCTATCTCCAAGCGAAAAAGTGAGATGTTTATAAATATTCGATCTCTTATCACAAGTCGCCCAAAGTATATTAATGACCTCCAAAATGAGGTGTGTACAATGTGGCCTCAAACTTTTCCATCTCTAGGTAGGAAGAGAGCTATTATATCACTTATCCAAGCATCCAAGTGACATCCATACAAAACAATATCATCTCATGGAAACTCAATAGTACATCTCCATATGGTGACTCTCCCAGGTGTTCACTCTAAGGTAGACAATTTATTTCATCTAATATAAGTGCACCAAGGAGATCAGAAAAATATGACAAGTTATTTCCAATAGTCGAGATGCCTTTCAAAAATATTGAAGTGTGGAGATTAGCCCATCCATTCTCCCATGGTGACCATTCCAAAAATGGGGACATTACAGTCCTCCCTTCTTGAAATTGCTTGTCCTCAAGTAATGGAAAGTATGTATCATGTGAGATAGTGTCAACTGACATGTATCTCCATATGCCTGCATGCCCAGTGGTCGTACAAATCTTCCACTGGTAGTCATATCCCCTAAGAAGAATGTGAAGAATGCAATGTGAAGTGAACTCTGGTAGCTGTAGCCATACACACTTGAGCTCAATCTAGCCCTACTCTGCCAATTCTAAAAATCTATCCACAATCACCAATGTAACAATCTTCAAAAATCCCAAGACTGCATCCATCAAATGCATATGGCTGGTCCAATTTGAAGCCTCAAAGAAAAATATGCCTATCAACAAGTGCTAAAGAGTGAATTATTTGAAACATGTCCACTTGTCATCAAGCCTCGGCTACCTCTCATTGTCATCATCCATGCCCCAAAGGTTGTGAAGTAACCCAACTAGGTCCCAAGTGCCATCGCCTGGATCCAAAATCATCACTCCTCCTCACACATAGAACATGAGGTAGTGGAAGCATCTCAGAAATCCCTCAACACCAAACCACCCTCCAACTCTTGTAGACCTCTTGTGAATGTGAAGTACGCCTGACATAGGTGGAAGAAGGTTTAGGATTACTCTCACTAAACTACTGATATGAACCCACACAACAATCCCATGATAATTAATCAGCTCCATGAAAGTAAAAAGGATGTCATGCATGACAAGGGATGATAGGATATCATCATTTTGCTACTCTCCCATGACAAGGGAATGACCCAACTCCCCTCTCAACTCCAAAACAACTATTGTCCTCCATATAATTAGTGTGAGATCCATTCACCATGAGATAGTATCATCATCACTCACCTATATATGCAAAAGGACCTCATGTACTAGGGTTGTAATTTCAATGGCATCATGCTCTCCTCCATCTTCAATGTTAATGTCAAATTGTAAAACAAACCATAATTTATCAAAATCAGAAATGGAAACAACATCTCCATACAGCGACATGTGAACCAACTATAGCTCAGAAGTATGCTCCTCCAATGCAAGTTTTTCATATTATGCATCACCAAACTTGGGCATAGAACTGTTGATAACTAAGAGGGGGAGTGAATCAGTTATCCTAAACTTGCTTCCAATTCAAACAATTAAATCCACTTTGTTATTCAATAGCATAGCAATTTATCATTCATGAAAGCATAAAGCATAAACACCAAAGTAGATACACATCAACACATGAGACACCAAGATTTTGACGTGGAAAACCCGGTTAAGGGAAAAGCCATGGGGTGATTAACCCAAGGATTATTCTCTATTAGAAGAATAAGAAAAATAGATGGCACAAGCCAATTAGGGCTCACTACCCGAGCACACTGCTCACAAGAGGCACACTACCTACAAGAGACACACTGTCTACAAAGTAACAAGTATCACAAACTTGAACTAGAGATTGACATCTTTACCATGCCTGGATCAGTTCCATTAAGCCCAAAAACTCCTGCTCTGCCTTTCGCTCTTCTTCTTCACAATGCCACACTCATCCACACACTTCACGCTTTGGAATGACTTCACAAACCTTTATTTATACAAGGCATCCACTTAGGAATAATCATCTAAGTCGGCAAACACTTTTATATCATCCAGAAGACGTGTAATACATCCGGTCAGCCTGTCTCAGGAAGAACACCAACAACTGGTGGTCTTTACATCAAATCCACACTCTAACTTCAATGCAGACCACCAATAAGAATTGTACATGATCCAAGGATCACCAAAACCTTTCCTGAGTCACCAACAACATCCACACTTTATCAGCTTCCTGAAATTCTTCTCTTCTTCATCCGAAACATCAAGAACATAGTTTGTCATCACTATCACAATGAAAATGGTGCTTTCGAACCTCCAAACCATGAACAAATCTAGTTGTCACTTCACACTGACTTCTTCAACATCCCCTCCAATCCGCAGACTGAGAAAATGCAATTCTGGAGCTCACAGGACCAATCTGTGACACTCTGTCATCACTGAACATCTGCCAGAACTGGTTCTATTGGAGCAGTCATAACTTCTTCAAATCATTATGTGGACCTCTGAAAACTTGACTGGATCATCTCAATACTCATATCTATAAACCCTTTAAACCACATCCTCTGATCTTCATCTTATCTTGGAATTTTACCTTACTATCATCACTTTTCTTCACTGTTCCTAATTAAGACTAGTTTCCTCAATATCCTCAGTACACAACTCATCCAATCCTTCTCATTAATGCAGTATGAGTATGTTGACATCAATGACAACACTGGTTATCCTCATACTTGCAACAATCTCCACCTTTGTCATTGATGGCAACAGATGATGTGAAAAACCATCAAAACAAGAACTTCTACTTTATGTCACAGCTCCCCCTATCAGTAGCAACTCTTCACATGTCTTCTCTTTCTTTACTGCTCCCCCTTTGATCACCAACCACTTGTTTTTCACATGTCTTCTCTCCCCTTTTGACATCAATGGCAAAGGGCTCATACTTACAACTTTAACACATCAGATTCATACCAGCTGCTCCCCCTGATTAGCAGCTCCCCATCACCAATCCGGATCACAAGATATGACTATGATATCCACCAGATTGATGCACATCAGTGTATCCTAGTTCATCATCGGAGGGGCAATAACCCTTAACTTCTCCCTGAGAAACTCAAAATAGTCCTTGGGAAGAGGTTTAGTAAAGATATCTGCAATTTGATCCTTAGAGGGCACAAACTCCAGTCTAACTTCATCCTTGTTCACTTGCTCTCTTAGAAAGTGAAACTTGATAGATATATGCTTATTCTTAGAGTGCAACACCGGATTCTTAGAAATATTTATTGCACTTGAATTATCATAGAAAATTGTGATAGGCTCCTCATACTCTACTTTAATATCTCTTAGCATCTGCTTCATCCATAAAACTTGAGTGCAACTACCTACTACTGCAATGTATTCTGCTTCAGTTGTAGACAGAGATATTGCATCTTGTTTCTTGCTTAGCCAAGAAACCAATCTCTTTCCCAAAAAGAATGCTCCACCACTGGTACTCTTTTGGTCATCCACATCTCCTGCCCAATCTGCATCTGTGTATGCATGAAGAGAGAAATCATGATCTCTAGGATACCACAAACCATACTCCACTGTCCCTTTTAGATATCTAAAAATTCTCTTGATTGCCATGACATGAGATTCTCTGGGATCAGCCTAGAATCTAGCAACAAGACTAATAGCTTGCATAATATCTGGTCTAGTTTGAGTGAGATACAACAATCCACCAATCATTGATTTGTACTTTGTCTGGTCTGCCTTAGGAGAGTCATCATCTTTGCTCAACTTGCATCCGGTTGCCATGGGAGTATTCATTGGCTTTGAATCTTCCATCCCAAATTTCCTCAACAATTCTTTCACATATTTGTTCTGAGAAATGAAGATCCCTTTCTTTGTTTGAGTAATTTGCAGACCCAAGAAGAAATTCATTTCACCAAGCATAGACATTTCAAACTCACTTTTCATTTGATTTGCAAAGGTTTTACACATGCTATCTTTCCCTCCAAAGATGATATCATCAAAAAATACTTCAACAATCAAGATGTTTTCATGATCAATTTTAAAATATAAGTTACTGTCAGCAGTACCTTTGTTGAAACCAATCTGCACAAGATGCTTGTCCAATCTTTCATACCAAGCTCTTGGGGCTTGCTTCAATCCATACAGTGCTTTTGTCAACTTGCATACCATATCACCATGATCAGACAATTGAAATCCATCCGGTTGCTCAATGTATACTTCTTCTTCCAAATCACCATTTAGGAAGGCAAACTTGACATCCATCTGATATACCTTGAAGTCTTTGAAGGCAGCAAATGCAAGAAATAATCTGACTGCTTCACTTCTTGCCACTGAAGCAAAGGTTTCTTCAAAATCAATTCCTTCTATTTGAGAGTAGCCTTTGCAGACTAATCTGGCTTTGTTTCTAATTACCTCACCAACTTCATTTAGTTTGTTCCGAAAGACCCATTTGGTTCCAATCATATTCTTGTTTCTAGGTCTGGGAAAAAGATCCCAAGTGTGATTTTTCTCAATTTGCATCAGCTCTTCCTCCATTGCTTTGGTCCAGTTTTCATCATTGCAGGCTTCATTTTTTGTCTTAGGTTCAATCTTTGAAATCAGACAATATTCATCTGAATTTTGAGCAATTGTCCTTCTAGTTTGCACACCTTTGCTTTTGTCACCTATGATTTGATCTTCAGAGTGGTTCAGTCTTACATACCTTGGAACTTTGGGAGTTTCTTGCACTTTTGTTTCTTGATCAGGCTCATTCAGACCTATCTCTTCTTCCTGATTTACTAGATCAGTCTGAATCTGACTTTCAGAAGAGGATTGAGCTCCTTGAACTAGAGTACCATTCTGATCATCTTCATCATATTCATAAAACCTTGAGGGCTTCTTAATTCCTTCATCAACCTTCACATTTGTACTTTCTATCATCTTTCTCAATCTCTTATTGTAACACCGGTATGCTTTGCTTTGAGTGGAGTAACCCAAGAAAAATCCTTCATCACTTCTACCATCAAACTTTCCTAGATCTTCATCTCTTTTAATGTAACATTTGCTACCAAATACTCTGAAATATCTCACAGTAGGAGTGATGCCAAACCAAAGTTCATAAGGAGTCTTACCGGTATTGCTTCTGATTTGAATTTGATTGAGAGTATAGACTGCAGTGATGATAGCTTCTCTCCAAAACATTTGGGGAACATTTGCTTCCATCATCATTATCCTGGATGCTTCCTGGATGGTCTGGTTCTTTCTTTGTACTACTCCATTCTGCTGTGGAGTCCTAGGAGCAGACAACTGTCTCTTTATACCATGCTTCTCACAAAATTCTATGAATTCACCGGATGTGAATTCACCACCTCTATCAGACCCCAGACATTTCAGTTTTAATCCGGTTTGATTCTCTACCATAGCCTTGAAGATTTTGAACTTCTCAAAAGCTTCTAATTTCTCTTTCAGAAAGGTAACCCATATCATCCAGGAATGATCATCAATCAGTAACATGAAGTATCTATCACCTTGCATACTCTTGACTCTTGTCAGACCACATAGATCAGTATGAACTAATTCCAATAATCCGGTAGAGGACTGATCCTTGCTTTTGAATGAGACTCTGCTCTGTTTACCTAGCTGACATTCTTTGCACAAACTATTTGTAGGTTTTACCAATTTTGGAAGATCTCTTACAGCCTGAGTATTGCTTATCTTGATGATGTTATCAAAATTTACATGACACATCCTTCTACGCCATAACCAACTCTGATCGACTTGAACAAACAGATAACTTTTATTAGTACCAACTAGATGGAAGATATTACCTTTTGTTTGAGTACCAGATGTAATCTCAGTTTCAGAGCTTTCAAAGATCCTGCATCTTCCATTCTTGAACCGGAGATCATAACCTTTGTCCACCAACTGTCCAACACTGAGAAGATTGTGCTTGAATCCTTCAACATACAGTACATTACCAGTTTTGTTCTTTCCATCAAAAGAAATAGTTTCCCTACCTCTAATTCTACTAGCAGAATTATCACCAAACTTTACCATTCCTCCTTCATACCTTTCCAAATCTAAGAACTTGTTCTTGTCACCTATCATATGGTGAGAGCATCCACTGTCAATAACCCAATCATCCTTTTCTTCAACTTGGGCAGCTAAAGCTCTTTCTACAACCTTATGATTGACAGATTCAGAGGATATTGGATCTTCTTCCTTGATGGCAATAAACACCCATTCATTTCTGGATTTGTTTCCTATCTCTGATTCATCATCGGTTACTCCTTCATTATCATCTTCTTCATGAGCATAATAACAATTCTTTTGGAACCTTTGTCTGTTGGAATTTGACCTTGTAGATCTTTTCGAACATCTTGAGGCAAAATGACCAATCTTATTGCAATTGAAGCACTTAAAGGGTAATCTTCATTCATACTTACCGGATCCTCTTGGCAGTCTCTTTGCAATGAGGGCTTCAAATTGAGTTGTTTCTGCTTCTTTCACTTCCATGTCTCTTCTTGCTTGATCATACCATGACAGCTTCCTTGAAGAGTTTTCTCCCGAATCAAATCTTTGTTTACCTTTCACAGAGGCATTGGCTTTGAATGTAGATTCAATCTTGGGGGGATCATCTCCAAACTTGGTGATTTCAAATGTAGCCAGTTTGCCAGCCAATTGGTCTCTTGTGACAGTTGTATGGGCTCTGAATTCATCAATGGCAGCAACCTTGATTTTGTAGGCAACAGGAAGCAATCTGAGAACTTTGCCAACAATCTCATTTTCATCCAAGACTCCACCAGCATTCCTAATTCCACACACCAGCTCATTTACTCTAGACATAAAGGTAGTAATATTTTCATCATCTCTCATCTTCAGTCTTTCAAATTTCCCTTTTAGACTCTGCAACCTTGCACACTTAACATACTCATCTCCTTCATGCAGAAGTTCCAGTTTAATCCAGATCTCATAGGCAGTTGGTAGGTCAATAACATTTGAGAGCTCTGAGTCAGTTAAAGCACTTAGAAGAGCCTCTTTGGTTTGCAGATTGTTTTTAGCATTTGTGATTTCATTTAGGGTTGTCAGACCACCCTGTGGAGGTACATATGCTTTTGTGACCATGGACAAGTATGCCTTTCCCATACACTCCAAGTGACATTTCATGCGACCTTTCCAAAGAGCGAAGTTGGTTCCATCAAACTTCGGACTATCCTTCTTGTATGATGACATCCTGGATCTCCTCAAGCAGTTAAGCTCTTTTTAGAGGAACTTGGCTCTGATACCAATTGTTGATAACTGAGAGGGGGGTGAATCAGTTATCCTAAACTTGCTTCCAATTCAAACACTTAAATCCACTTTGTTATTCAATAGCATAGCAATTTATCATTCATGAAAGCATAAAGCATAAACACCAGAGCAAATACACATCAACACATGAGACACCAAGATTTTGACGTGGAAAACCCGGTTAAGGGAAAAACCATGGGGTGATTAACCCAAGGATTATTCTCTATTAGAAGAATAAGAAAAATAGATGGCACATGCCAATTAGGGCTCACTTCCCGAGCACACTGCTCACAAGAGGCACACTACCTACAAGAGACACACTGTCTACAAAGTAACAAGTATCACAAACTTGAACTAGAGATTGACATCTTTACCATGCCTGGATCAGTTCCATTAAGCCCAAAAACTTGTACTCTGCCTTTCGCTCTTCTTCGCTATCCCACACTCATCCACACACTTCACACTTTGGAATGACTTCACAAACCTTTATTTATACAAGGCATTGACTTAGGAATAATCGTCTAAGTCGGCAAACACTTTTATATCATTCGGAAGATGTGTAATACATCCGGTCAGCCTGTCTCAGGAAGAACACCAACAACTAGTGGTCTTTACATCAAATCCACACTCTAACTTCAATGTAGACTACCAATAACAATTGTACATGATCCAAGGATCACCAAAACCTTTCCTGAGTCACCAACAACATCTGCACTTTATCAGCTTCCTGAAATTCTTCTCTTCTTCATCCGGAACATCAAGAACACAGTCTGTCATCACTGTCACAATGAAAACGGTGCTTCTAGACCTCTAAACCATGAACAAATCTAGTTTCCACTTCACACGGACTTCTTCAACACTCCCTCCAATCTACAGACTGAGAAAATGCAATTCTGGAGCTCACCGGACCAATCTATGACACTCTGTCATCACTGAACATCTGTCAGAACCGGTTCTACTGGAGCAGTCATAACTTCTTCAGATCATTATGCGGACCTCTGAAAACTTGACTGGATCATCTCAATACTCATATCTGCAAACCCTTTAAACTGCATCCTCTGATCTTCATCTTATCTTGGACTTTTACCTTACTGTCATCACTTTTCTTCACTGTTCCTAATTGAGACTAGTTTCCTCAATATCCTCAGTACATAGCTCATCCAATCCTTCTCACTAATGTAGTATGAGTATGTTGACATCAATAACAACACTGGTTATCCCCATACTTGCAACAAGGACAACCTCCAATACCATCAAAGGATCAATAGAATGATAGAGTTGTATCATAGTATCACCCAACTCTAAACCTCCTCCATAAATGATCAAATAATCATCCCTTATGACTTCCTCTCCAGATGAAGTTATGTCATTAGTGGTTGATCGACTAAGTATAGACTCAACATCTCCAAGATCCTCCACTACTTGATCCTTTAAGGGGCTCTCAAAACAAATCAACTCATTATGCAAATTAGATGCAAGAATCTTTGAATCATACCTCTCTACTTGCTCATCCAAATCTGCATACTCCTCTTGCTCGCTCTTCTCCATAGGTTCCTCCTTTGCTTGCTCCACCATGATGTCTTCTTCCCTTCAAAGGAATAGATATGTAGATGTGATTCCCTCTTTCTCCTTGCTTGGTCTAGCTATTGACATCATTCTTTGACTTCATGCAAGTGTTGTCTCGCTTGGGCCACCAACATCTTTTCCTTCCTTGTTCATTGTAGCCAATCATCGCACAACTCTTGAGTTCATTTGACATCTCTTGAAGTATGGTGGATAAAGTTTGAATTTATGTGACTTGCCCTTTTCATGTCTTCTTCATGCTCTATGTCCAAATCATAAGTATCCATCTCAAGGACCTCTTTCACCATGTGTTCCTCATGCGAAGTAGCTGCCATGAAAGAAGTAGGACTATTGTCATGAATTATAAAGTCAAATGTGTCATCATACCTTAGCTCATAGTCCTCTAGCTCCATCCTTTCTCCCAGCTTCGCCACATGTGCTCTCATGAGTGTAGATTGAAAAGGGGCCTCTAGCTAAAAATCTCTTGCCTCAAATCAAAATTGGACATCCATTCTTTTGGCTACCATACTCACTAGTGTGCTATTGCTGATGGACTTCAATATTGTCTGCTTGCAATTTGAAGTGAACTCCAACTCCATCTTGTTGAAGTCCTGTATATATCTCCCAAGATATTTGAGCCATTGAATTCCTAATACAAATTTAGTTTCTCTAGTGCCATCCACATAGAATTCATCCTCAAAAGTGTAGTCCTCCAATTAGATGCTAAGATGAGATATCTTCCTCATGCAGTTCATTTTGAACCCATTCTCCAAGAGAACACTGAACCCTGGGAACTCTTCTACTTCCAACTCTCTCGTAGCCATGAATCCTTCATCAATGAAATTATGTGTGGTTCCACTATCCACCAAACAAGATACTCTTTTCCCTTTTACCCCACCTCCAATCCTAAAAGGATAATGCTTCAGAACACTGAAAAGAAATGCAATAGTAACTTGTGTGGCATCACTCTCCTCATGTTGTTCCTCCATGTCTTCCTTCGGGCTAGTGTCGGGAACCTCTCTCTTATCATCGGAGAAGACCTCAATGTAGTATGCCTTGGCCTTTCCTTGACACCTATGCCCTAACACCCATGGCTCCTTGCATGTAAATCAAAGTTTCTTCCTTTGTAGCTCATTCCTTGTCTAGAAATCTATTATGGCCTTCCTTTGTTCATCCTTTAGAAAGTTGTTCTTCGGATCCTTCTGAAATGGCTTGGGTGCTACCACAATAATGGGTTACACTTTCTGGGACTTCCTGATTTTTGCTAAAATCACATATTTTTAGAAAATATAATGATTTAAGCCTTGAAATGTTCCATTTAAAGGATTTTAATTGAAGAGGGTTTGATGAAACCCCCTTAGATTCAAACCCCCTTGGATAGAACCCTGCTAGTTTTAAACCATACCTATAATGGAGTCTCCTCTATACCTATCAAAATGCTAATAAAACACCACTTTTGATTTACCTTTTGGGGGATCAAATGAATTCATTTAAAATTTATGTTTTGTAAGTATGTAGTTCTTATTATAATCTTCCCAAAAAGTATAATTTTAAATATATTTAATTTGACTATTATATTTTTTTTTTATTTCTTGTGAATGTAGGTTTTTCACCGAACATCAAGTTCCCTATTTGACACACATGGAAAATTATTAAATTAGTGAAAAAAAATTATAAAAAATATCTATGCCCTAGATATTAATGTCCTTATTTCAACAAAAAAGAAAAAAATAAATTTTGATACATACAGAAAAAGTTATGTTTTACAGAATACGCCTATGTCTAAATTATAATTGGTTTGACTTCAAAACTTAATTAAAACAATTATATTCAACAAAACATTATGAAACCAAATGCATGCCCTATATATCGGTGTTACCAATCTAAATTCAAAGAATCATAATTTTATCCTTTGTAGAAAAAAAGTTATGTGCTACAAAATACACATCACTTTAAAAAAATGTTGTTTACTGTTAAAACCTAGTTATCAAAGGAGACACAAAAAGTTTTACAATTTAACTCTAATTTTTTTAAAAAATATATATTTGGAATCTGCAAACAAAATCCCACAAATCACTAGTTCACATCATCTTCAAATTCCTAACAGTTTAGAGGCTATAGGTGTCAGAAAGTGAAGATTTAGTTCAAAATGTTGATTTCAATGTCAAGTTTGGCCAAAAAGTGTAACCCATTATTGTGGGATGACCCACTTACTTTGAAACTTCAGTTTGGATGGTATTGAAAACTTCATTCCCCAATCCCTCTTGATTGCTTCCCTTCATGTTGGAGGATATAAGGCTCTTACCCATCCACAAACCAGCTCCTTAAGTCCCTCAATGAAAAGGAATGTCAATCATGCCTTTGAAACATTTCACACCAATAAGGAAAGCTTTTGAAACTCCGTAATGTATACATCCATTGGACCATTTTGTTTGAGTTGTGCTAACTCCCTGAAGAACTATTCTAGATTTTAATCATCACATCTATCAGTCAACCTTTGAGAGAACTCCAAATATTTAGTGAAGCTATCATGGCCTTAAGTCACCAAGCCGTTGTACCACCAATCAAGAGCATCACACTCCAAGTGTAATGTAGCAATCTATATGGCATGGACTTCTTGACCATAGAGCTCAATGTGAAGTAGTTGTCCAACTTTTGAATCCAAGCCCATGTCATGATTCTCCTTGAGCCTTCAAATGGAGTGATGTTGACCTTCCCCAACTTCCTTTGCAATTCATGATTTGTGTGATGGTTGTTCCTTCCTTCTCAAGGTCGGTCCCTATTCCAGTATTTGACTTGGTAGAAATCATTCCATGGCAAGACTTCTTTGCATTCATCTCTTAGTACCAACCACTCTCTCATGTAGTCATAAAAAGTCTCTCCTTGAGCTTGTGGCTCCTCCTCCGTGGCCCTTTGCTAATCCAAAAATGTAGCATTAGTGGTCTTATTATGGATGAATGAGATGTACACACCAGAGCATCACCTTGATTCTCAGAAGTTCTTGCACCATTGTGCCCATTGTGTTGATTGCTTCTATTAGCTCTATTATTGTTGCCTCCATCATTACCAAGATTTTGCCTCATAAATCTATTCAAAAGATGAAGTAAATCCCGCTACCCTTTTGCTAGATCATTAAGTAATTGCCTTATACATTGATCTTCATGACAATACCCATGGCTATGGTCACTCATGTTGCCTTCCTCTTTTGATTTGTACCCAACAATAGCCTGCCTTCTTCTATAAGTGATGTATCTACTATCTTCAAAATTCATGAGCCAACACTAGATGATCCCTCATCACAATATCCACATAAACATTTCACACCAACATGACAAGTTTTTGAAACACCATAATGTATGCATCCATTGGACCATTTTGTTTGAGTTGTGCTAACTCCCTGAAGAACTGCTCTAGATTTTAATCATCACATCTATCAGTCAACCTTTGAGAGAACTCCAAATATTTAGTGAAGCTATCATGGCCTTAAGTCACCAAGCTGTTGTACCACCAATCAAGAGCATCACACTCCAAGTGTAATGTAGCAAATTGTATGGCATGGACTTCCTGACCATAGGGCTCAATGTGAAGTAGTTGTCCAACTTTTGAATCCAAGCCCATGTCGTGATTCTCCTTGAGCCTTCAAATGGAGTGATGTTGACCTTCCCCAACTTCCTTTGCAATTCATGATTTGTGTGATGGTTGTTCCTTCCTTCTCAAGGTCGGTCCCTATTCCAGTATTTGACTTGGTAGAAATCATTCCATGGCAAGGCTTCTTTGCATTCATCTCTTAGTACCAACCACTCTCTCATGTAGTCATAAAAAGTCTCTCCTTGACCTTGTGGTTCCTCCTTCGTGGCCCTTTGCTAATCCAAAAATGTAGCATTAGCAGTCTCAGCATGGATGAATGAGATGTACACACCAGAGCATCACCTTGATTCTCAGAATTGCTTGCACCATTGTGCCCATTGTGTTGATTCTTCTATTACCTCCATTATTGTCGCCTCCATCATTACCAATATTTTGCATCATAAATCTATTCAAAAGATGAAGTAAATCCTGCTACCCTTTTGCTAGATCATTAAGCAATGCCCTTATACTTTGATTTTCATGAAAATGCTCATGGCTATGGTCACTCATGTTGCCTTCCTCTTCCGATTCAGACCCAACAATATGCTGCCTTCTTCTATAAGTGATGTGTATACCATCTTCAAAATTCATGAGCCAACATTAGATGATCCCTCTCTACAATCTCCACATAAATCTTGTAGACGTGTAGGATCTAATCTCTGATACCACTCTAATATCCGAAATGGGGATATTTTGGACAAGTTTGGATTTACAAGCTTTCCAAATTTCTGATTTCTAATTTTCTGCTTAAACTCTAATTTTATGAACTTGTACTACTCAAATAAAACTCAAACATATGCTCATAACATCCATGAATCATGCTAAATAATCATATAATCATTTCCAACATGAAAGTCAATAACATACTTGAATTCCACAATGAAATACATAATAAATCCACTTCAAACCACAACCACAATGATTGAAAATAAATAAAGAAGACTACTGCAATAAATTTGAATATTATATGTCTTCAAATACATTCATAGATTAGGGCAAACATGACAAATAATCCCAACATAGTTCTACCCTAAATCTAAGTGTTGTGCATACCAAAAATAATGTAATTTGACCTTGCAAAATGATAGGAGAAGACCTCTAATGCAGCTACTCTAATTAGGGCATCAAACCCTAGTCTTTAAGGCTCAAATGCAATAGAAAAACCCTTATCAAGTTTTGCACTCAGGTCTACTATGTTATTTTAGATATTTCTGCTCTAACTCCAAACCCTAGCAGCCCAAATGTCCACAAATTTGCCTCCTTATGCAAGTTGCTCCTCCTCCAATATGTGGTACTCAAACCCTAGGATGGATCCTAGTCAATATGCACAATGCCATGGCCAAGAGAATTCCTCTATCATGATCTCCAAATTTCATATATATAATTCTGCCCTACAAAACAATGAAGCACAAGTAGATCCCCTTCACAGAATCCTCCACTAGGATGCTCAAGGTTTTTATCCCAAGATCCTCTCCAAGAGATAACTCCCAAGTGTGTATGAATGAATAAGTGAATGAATGATTTGCAAATGCCAATTGACCTTGTATTTATACACAAGTTGACTCTCCTCCAATAGGGCTAACCCATGACAAATGATATTATATTTTTGAATGCATTTTTTTCCTCCAAGAAGGCTAACCAACCACTAACTTCATGAGCACGCAAGACAAATCAAATTAAGGATATGATTTGATTCTTGTTTTCTCATTTTCCCATGCTATCCCCAAGCACCAAAGTGAGGCGTTAGTAAATATTTAATTTCCTATCACAAGTCGCCCAAAGTATAATAATGACCTCAAAAATTAGGTGTGTACAATGTGACCTTGAACTTGTCCATCTCTAGGAAGGAAGAGAAATATTATATCACTTATCCAAACATCCAAGTGGCATCCATACAAAAAAATATCATCTCTTGGAAAATCAATAGCACATCTCCATATGGTGACTCTCCTAGGTGGTTCGCTCCAAGGTAGACAATTTATTTAATCTTAGATAAGTGCACCAAGGACACCCAAAAAATATGACAAGTTATTTCCAATACTCGAAATGCCTTCAAAAAATCCTGAAGTGTGGAGATTAGCCCTTCCATTCTCCCCTGGTGACCATTCCAAAAATTGGGACATTACATCCTCCGACATCTCTGCTTTCAGGACATAGGTTCTATAATCTTCCCAATCCTCCCTATACAATTGGTTTCTAGAGATTTATTGTATATCTATTAAAATAAGATCATCATAGACCTAGGGTTTGATAAAAGGCTTGATTAAATCAGATCATTTCATAGTACTCCTAAGTACTAGATCTGTAGCTAAGTGCAGCTCCATTTTGTAGTGATTTGGCTTGGTCTTGTCCTTGAATGTTATTATGAAAGAGAGTTTGATCTAGTGTGCATGCTAGTTCACATCATTCATCTTTTTCACACATAACAAAACCAAATAGTTAAGATTAAAGAATTAAGCAACACAAGAATAACTCTAAGTAATGACTAAATTGATGGCAACATAGAATATGAAAATTGACCACAAGTAAGATGTGATAGCCAACATAGATATGTGTCCTCACCATTATGATAGAAGTTACAATAATAAATGTATGATGAACATAGATGACACACTAATATCTACACATGTATTTCATCTTTATCCATGTTTCTATGCTAGTGTGATAGCATCCTCCCCAATGGTAATCTCTCTTGCTAGGGATGAACCTCATAGACAAAGAGTCACAAGATACATTAGTCAACATGATGTCCTTATATAAAATCAACATTATATGTAGTATATAAACATCAAAAAATAAATAAAAATATGGATATATCAACTTATTAGATCACCAATAGACTTTTAAGGATCACAAGAATCAACATAGATGTACAATAATAATAACTCACAATAATACATAATAACATCTAAAATATCAATACATCCCATATCAATAGCTGTTTAAGTCAAGGTAGAATTATAACAAGCTAAAAAAATTAATTACTTTATAACTAGTCTTAGAAATTACAATAACATAAATATAAAAACCCAAGACATTATTTTATTATTAATTCAATATATTAAGTTAAGTACCTTAGAAAAGGTAAAATGATTTACCAATTAACAATTAAAATTTAGAAAATAAATGCAATGACATTATAAATATGAATCTCTTTAATTAAGACATATTAGTGATATATATGTATTTTTTTTTATTAATGTTGTAAGTACGTAATAATATTTAAATGGATGATCTCTTTAATAATATTGTTATAATGTTCTCTTCCATTATTATGATTTTTTTTGGTTCTATATTATTATTATTTATAATATTATTCTTGCTTAGTTGTTTGATTGTTAATTAATAAAATTGTTAAAAATAATAATATATTTGATTAAAAATCTTATTAAATTGTGATATTAAGTTTTCTACCATTACATCTTATTACATACAATATTGTTCTTGTTTAGACATTTGATGGCCAATTAATAAAATTGTTAAAAACAATACTATATATTTGACTAGAAACCTTATTGAACTATCATAGTAAGTATTCTAGTTTATTTCTTTCTTATAAAATTGATATATATCACTATAAGATAAAACATTAAGAAAGTGATAGACAAAATTTTTGTTCAAGCATTGAGGTTAATTAAAAAATAACAAACATAAAGTACGTAAACATAATTATCTTTCATACAAGTAATGGTATCCTATTCTTGAAGGCACACCATCATACCTCAACATTTCAGAGGTATTTTATAATATAAACACAAGTGATAGTGAGGATAATGGCTGCAACTGGAAGTGTGGAAATGAGAACCTCTTTGAGTTGTTTTTTAAGTCGAGCTTGTCGTTCATTAGTTGCATTGAAGTTATATTCAATTAGCCATGCTAATGACAAGAACACTACTGCAAGTGATGGTGCTATATATGCTGTCAAGATCTCACCAACAAAGATTAACCGATATTGTCGATATTCCTTGGCCATCTTGTGGTCATTCTTATTAATATTTTCTAGATGACGAGGTATTGTGACAAGAATGGTTGCACTTAAGAAAGCAAGGCATGTAGACACTATGGAGGTTCCCAAGCTTAGCATAGATAGTTTGGCTAGTGGTGATCGATCTGCAATAAGCCTTGTTTGCAATCTTTCTCGGAAAATCCAAGCAATCACCACAGTCATAGATGCAAAGAAAGCAAGACAATCTGAGAATAAAAACACTTTAAAAATGGTTTCCAATGACATCCTAGCAAGGCCTATATGTTCAATGGTACCACCAGGTACCTGAAATATAGCTGCAAATGTCACAGTGGCAATGAGTGATGCCACCAGCGTGTCCACATCTAATATTTTACTCTCCACATCACCATTGCTTTGATTAGTGGTCTTATGAGAATGGTGTGAAGGTGGTTATTTAGAATCAGAATGTAAAATTAAACTATGAGTGGCACCGGCATATTCTAGAACCCTTATAATCTCACCACAATCTAGATTGTTTTGTGATGCTTCCGCTACTGCAATATCAAGTGGACTTTGACCTTCATTATTTGTAGCATTCAAATTTGCATTGGGAATCAACACTATATATTCTACAATCTGCACAAAAAGTGAACAATACACACGTTATAAAAAGCTTAATAAATATAATATATAAACAAATTTTCCTATGGAAAGTTCATACCCATGCATAAAAAATTCCATACCCGTGCATAAAAAATTATCTTTGAATATGACTTTCTTAACATTATAGTGAGGAGGAAAAAGAAACATCAAATATATAAATTTATATGACAATTATACAACTAATTTTATTTAGAGTGGTATGAATAGAATGATCTTGGAAAAAAAAGAGTAAATTTTAAAATATATCAATAATATTTGTTATGTCAAAAGGTAAATAGAGGGAGAAAAGTATTTGAGAGAAAATTTAGTTTTGATATTTATTTTTTAAATATAAAAATATAAAAAGAAATTAAATGTATATTAATGTTTAAAAATAAAATTGTTAAAAAAATTATATATAAATATATAATATTTATTATATTTTTGAAAACAAAAAAATTATGAAAATAATAAATGGTGGCTTTTCTAAAAATAGAACTAAATGTTATATGTGTATGTGTATGTGTATGTCTATGTCTATGTCTATGTCTATGTGCATATATACATATATTTGTATATGTACATATACATATATACATTTATGTGTATGTATTCATATGTATATGTATGTATATATTTAAATTTATATTTATATAAATATACACATACATACACATACATAAACATATACATATATAAAATTATTTTCAAAACAAAAATAAAACAAAGTTATTACTAAAAAATAGTTTTGAAGTAAAAATGAAGTAATTAATGTAGATAAAATTAAATAATTCTTAAATAAAAGTTAAAAATGTATAACTAAAGTAAAATAAAATAATTCTTAAGTAAATTAAATAGTTGTGTGTTATTTTTCCATATAACTTTTGGAAAAAAATGGTAATATTAAAATAACTTTTCATTGGTTTATATTCTTGTCATTTTGGTTTCTCTTTTCTAAATGTGTTCCTGTAATTTTTTATAATTTTTAATAAATCTCTTATTTAAAAAAAAAAAAAACTATATACTTAAGAGACAAGTATATTTTCTTAAGTACATCTATTTAGAAGAGTTTGAGAGATATAAACACCTTGAGACTAATATCCTTCATCATCTTTTAAATAGATGTATTTAAAATATCTATGCTAGTTTATAAAATAAAAATCATGCAAAAAATAAACTATGGAAAAAAGATATCCCTCAGCATACTTTAGATATATTTTTTTAAATATAAATAAACTAGTTGATAAAATAGTTTGATGATCCTATGATATAGGTGTACTCCAACTCTCTAACTTTATGACTTCAAATTTACTTTAGAAATATAAAATTTGATTGTAGTGTAATATTCAACATTTTATTACTAACCTTTTATGTAAATAGAAAATGGAATAAAAATGAAACAAAATTACTATTGAAGTATGAAAAGAATAAAGTGTGGATAAAACTAACCTCAGGGTTCACTGTTTTCATCGCTGCCAAATGCAAAGCTGTGTTTCCATGAATGTCATAATCATAGCTCAATAATTTTGCATTTCTTTCATCTTCATTTTCAGAAATAAGTTTTTTCACTATATCAAATTGGTTATATTCCACTGCAAAGTGCACAACTGTTTTAAGGCGTCTGCTTCTAATTTCAACACAGTCTGGCATTAATTTTATGAATTCATCAACAATATTGACAAAGCCTTTCATTGCTGCTATGTGAATTGCACACCTTCCAAAATTATCAACCTTTGTCATTAAGCTTCTAGTAGAAAAATTCACACAGTCCCAATTCAATGGAGTGTTTAAAATCTCACGCACAATGTCTACATGGCCTCCATGAACTGCAGCATGTAGTGGAGTGACACCATTTTCATCGTTAATAAGTAACATACTATGTATTATTTTGAAGCAGCTGGACTTCTCATTCAATATCAACTTTACCACATCTGCATAACATACATCAACATTTAACTCAATATACATATATAATCTTCTTAAATAAACAAACTCACTTATAAGGTAAAATTCAACAAAAAAATTAATAAATTCTTATTGAAAAGAAAATAGATTTCAAAAAATTAATTTTTTATAATATAAATGAAAAAATGAAAAATAAAAATATAAAGATCAAACTTAAACAAATTAAGGTTTAAAATCACAAATCATCAGGTTTCCCCCAAATATTTCCAAGGGCATCATGAATTGACCTTCAACCATGGAATATAATTTCAAAATGAGTTCAAAATTGAAAAAATATTTTTTCCATTAAAAGAGCAAGAACTAACTCCTAAATTAATCATGATTTTAATGATAAAAAAAAGATTTATACACTTATACTACATAGTTATGAATGTATATTTTTTTGAATTTAAAAGCAATTAAAACCAACCTAATGTATTATTTTTCTTACATTCATGAAATTTTTTTCCAATATCTAAAAGGGCAAAGTCATTTAATTCTTGAAAAGAAGAGGACTTAAACAATAGATTAGTTGTAGTCAACAACCAACTATTTATAGGAAGAGCTTAAAATGGGGGCACATTGTAGTCAATGCACTGCAGCTTCAATGCACCAGTTGTTTATGTGTGGGATCCACTCGGCTCTACTTAAACACATCCACTTCAATGGTCAAAGAGTCAATAAGAATTTTACACCTCATCCACAATAAAAAATGGTAAATATTTGTCCTATTTTTATTTGCCAAAATTGACTTTTGACTTTTGAAGTGGATGATGTTTAAAAACAGAGGGATCCACTCCCATCGTAAACAACCAGTGCATTGACTACAACACACTGGCATTTTACGGGAGGCACTGTTTATATAAGTCACCTACATAAATAACTAGTGCATTATAGTCAATACATGGGATCACACACATAAACAACCAGTGCATTGACTATAACACACTGACATGGGAGGCACTGTTTATATAGGTCACCTACATAAATAACTAGTGCATTATAGTTAATACATGGGATCACACACATAAACAACCAGTGCATTGACTACAACACACTGGCATTTTACAAGAGTAGTACACTGTGGACTAAAACACACTAAAATTTTAGAGGCGGCACTGCTTACCTGCATAAATAACTAATGCATAATATAGAGATTAGTTATGTTACTCTCCTACATAAACAACCAAACCAATGCATTATAATCAACATAACTATTGTTTATGTACATCCTGTACATAAATAACGAATGCATTGTAATCAACACCACTGTTTACATGAATCTCTACCGGCCTACAGAGATGGCCAGAAAAATTACCCAGATGTCCTCCATAAGCTGCAGCATTAAGACATGTCTTGCGGTCATCCCTTGGCCAGAAAACCAGAAACAGTGGCGTGGCTGCTAACAAGAGCCTCGCTGCTCCCACGTGACCGTGCTCTGAAGCAATTATTAGCGCCGTCTCTCCATACTGGTTGCGCCTGTAGACGGCACACTTTTTATGTTGAAGCAGAATTTTCACTACCTCTGGATTGCCCTTCTTAGCAGCTTCATGCAGTGGTGTATTCTTATCAAAATTCCGAGCTCCAGCCTTGCAACATCCTTTCGCATTGTTAAGAATCCATTGAACGAGCTCAAAATGGCCTTCCCTCGCGGCGATGTGCAGAACAGTGTTGCCTTCAAAAGTAACTTCACCCCTCCCAATTGGCTTTTGTCTGTGTAGGTTTTGAAGGGTTTTCAAATCGCCCTTTTTGACAGCAATGAAGAGATCAGAACGCATCTTTGCTTTTAATCCACTCTAATAAATCGCCCACCCCTTTACTCATTATTTCTGGTTCTGAGATTTCCCATTTATAATAATGATGATGTCTCCCCTGGCCACAAAAAGAAGCTAAACTACGTAGAAGATTCGGTAATAGATCAGATTAGCCGTAAAAGCAAAAGAAAAAGAAAAAGAAAAAGAAAAATACCCTGCTCCCCGCTTGCTCTTTAATTGTTCTCTTTCTTTACAAATCATCATGATTGGACGTTCAGAAACTTCCTGAGATCTAATCTGTGGACTACCAATTCATGTTTTTACCTTTCTTTATTCCTTGTAATCCTTTATCTCCATTAATATGCTTCTGTCATTTCAATATCTGATATTGGCAGCCAACTGTGATATAGTCTTGCTAAAAAAATCAAAATAAAAATCGATCAGATTCCCCACTAAATAACCCATATTCAGAGTGATTTCTTTTTATCTAAAATCCTTTTACTTAGCGTTTATAGTTCTTTACAATTAAAAATAATAATTTAATTTTAGAAATACAATGATTCGTTGGTTGCTAGTGATAGCTCAAAATAAAGTTTTTTACTAATTAATGTTATAATTATTTTTAATTATATTTATTCTTATTATCTAAAAGCTATAATAACGACAATTATAAATCATTTAATAATTTTCTTTCAGATTTTAAATAAAGAAAATTATGGTATTGAGATTGTACATGTTTAAATTATTCTAAAGGGTAAAAGAATTGTAGAGAGAGAAGCATGTGTGTTTTCAAAGGTTAAAAAGAGGTTAGGGTAAGGTTTTGGAATGCTAAATGATACGATATTGGAATATTTAGTTTTTGTGATAATCTGCACAAGAATGGGAACATGTACAATTGCGTCTATTTCAATGTGGTATTTGTCACCTTTATGTGTTGGCATCGTCTAATACATGCTATTGTACACCTATAGGTGGTTGTGTCATCTTCACATGCTAGCATCCTCTAATGCATGTTCTTGTCCACCTACACTAGTTGTGTCCTCTACGACTAAAAGGCAAAGGGGTTCTTGAAATCTATTTGTGGGATCTTTCTCAAATAGATCCTAGGGTTGAATTAACAGTTCAAATTAGATGCATTTTAGAGTGTATGAATCAAAGTTCTTGTGAGAGACATGGTGTCTACAAGAATAGAGGTTTTGTAGGTCTACTATATGCATAAGACTCTAGGAGGTGTATTAGTTGGATTGTGATTGTGTTACTTGCCATTACTTCATAGATGTTCATTTCCTTTTAAAATTATCTTTTATAAACATTCTAGTTGTTGAAGTTGAGTAAGGGTTAGAGTTTTATGGAAGGGGAAGCATTTGGGTGGGAAAAAGCATAATTTGAATGTAGAGGGGACACTATACTACGTGCTTTTGTCCAAGAGCATAGCACTAGAGTCCAAGATGGGTACATGATCAAGGATGGATATGGAAATATGCAAAAGTGGTGTGAGTTCAATTTATGGTGTGTGATATGAGTTGAAAGAGAAATTAGGGTTCCAAATCGTCAGAAATAATTAGAAGTCATGTCTATAAAGGAGGTTGCTAAATTGAATGTAAAACAAGAAGGAGAGAGTGAAGTATACACTATTTATCTTTACAACATCCTCAACTCTCCTCTCCTCTTTTGTGGATGAAAAATAGCATAAAAATCTTCTCCTTACAAACTTCAAAAAATGTCCCTCCCTAAAATTCCAGTAGGCCTAAAAATGTACTTCTACCACTAAAACATCCTCATATCATCCTTAATGAGATATTTATGTATTTGAAACATGATTATCAAATCCCTTTTACATAAATATAGGGAAAATAAATAAATGCACCCAATTAGGAGACAATTACCAAGAAAAAGATATTGATCCATATAAAATGACATATCATCTTCAATGACACAGATAATGAAGAAAATAGAGCAAAATCATGTGAAAATTGTGCAATAGATGTTAGAAAATTGTGCAATAGATGTTAGAGAAGGTCGACAAACCGCAGCTTGGTCTCTATGAAAACCAACAAAAAAGAAGTAACGCGCATGGCAAATCAAGGGAATAGCGAGAATTCATTAAAGCATAAAGATTCAGAGCAGATCCAGGAAATGATCAATACTCGCAAAGGACGAATCAAAGGAGGTAAGAGCAAAACCCTAGCTACCAACACAAAAGGAAGAAGCTTGGAACAAAATAAAACAAAATCCAAAGGAACGATCCTAAGGAATTCCCAGGAAAGGAATGGAAGGCTTCAAACAAGGACAAGAGAGAAAATAAAATCATGACACATCCAGTCATAGGAGCAAACAGCCCATCGGTCAAAGTCAGAAGTTGTGATTCCTTTGATCCCAAATTCGATGTGAGTATAAAGGTGTGAAGCAATTTGATAAAAGACAAGAGTAAGGATCTTATGGAATATGGTCAGCCAGGTAAAGAACAGAGAGGTGGATCAAGGAAAACTGGGGATATAACTTGCCGACCAAATTTCTTCTGAGGGTATTCTTCATTGTTCAATTTTAGAATTTAGAAGATCGAGACAATATTGTCAATGGTGGCCCATGGAAAATGGACAACATAGGATTTCACACAGCGAGATGGTCACCAAATTTTAATACCCTCTTTCAGGCAAAAAATGAAAGCCTCAGTCTGGGTTAGGTTATATAACCTCGTAGAGGAATATAGGGACCCAGAGATCTTGAAAGAAATAGGAAATAACATTTGGATGAGGAGACCTAAAAGGCAATTCATAAATTTACGGAAGAATATTTGTATGGAACAATAAGAAAGGAATTGTGCGAAAAAGTACTACTCGAATCCAACTATGGGATTTGGAGGCAAACATTGGAAACAGAAGATGATAAGAAATTTTTCTTCAACTGTAGATCCAAAAATCGTCAGACAAAAGAATGTCTATAGTCTCTCCTCCAGAGAAAAATGGTAATGGGTCGAGAAATCTTAGCTCTCAAACAAAGTCAAAAGAAAAGATGCAAACCAGAGGATTCCAGAGATTGGTACATCTCCTTCCCCAAACCCTACACGAGATCAAGATCCAAGCCTTTCTTTCGATTCGAATTATATAGACCCACTATCCAAAGACATGATGGAAAAAGTTAAAGAATCCTAAACTAAAGGAAAATAGGTAGGAAAATGAAGCCTCAAACCAAAATCAAAAGGATATGGAAAAAGCACTAATTTCGTATGAACTGCCAATTTTAAGCGTCCCATAGAGGGCTCATTAAGTATGGACTGCCAGGACTTAGGTGAGGTATCAATGGCTGAGACTAAAGAATACCTGGATTCAGAAGTGAAGGATGAATTGATATATAGAACCCTAAGATATATGAAACAATCAACCTCTAAAAGTAGAAAAATTCAAATTTGCTTCAGGGAAGAGAAAAGGCAGAAAAACTAACAAGCAGAAAAGGGAAGAATAGGCTTAATGCAAGGAACAGCAAATATGGTCTAAGGCCTAGGAAAGAGGCTACCCAAAAAAAAAAAGAATGAAAGTATTGCCATGGAACCTAAGAGGTTTGAACTCCCCTAGAAAGATGTGTGCCATCAAGCGTGACCTTGAGGTAGTAAAAGCAGATATCCTATTATTACAGGAAACAAAGATGAACGAAATTGAGTCCAAAAAAATTATTTAACACTATTGTTGGTAGAATGGATGTTTCATGGCAGCTAATGGGGCCTCAAGTGGCTTGATCATGCTCTTTATCTCCAACTCAATTTTGGTTGAAGAGTTAGCTAAAAAGAAAATTGGTAAGTTGTGTCTCCAGTCTCATTTCAAATTTGAACTTTAGTATCCTTAATGTCTATGGCCCAACCAATCCCGTGGAAAAAGCACGTGTTTGGGAAGAAATAGAAAGAAAAAAATGGATAGATGGGAGAATGATAAGATCATTTGGGGAATATTTAAACTCAATTCTAAATAGTATGGACAAAGGGTGGTATTTGTATACCAGGTCCAAAATGGACTTCACAAACTTTATAACTAAAAGAAGTTAATTCACAAACTTTATAACTAAAAAACTATTAATTGATGTGGTTCCAAAAAATAGGAGGTTCACATGACAAATAACAGATCGAGTTTTAGTAATATTGTAGAAAGATTGGATAGATTTTCTATAAATAGTGAATGGTTCCTATGATTAGTAAAATTCAACCTGCCAATAGTATGTATAGATGTTATTGGTCATCTGGTGAGTGGGCAAGCCACTTCTACTCTTGTGGCAATGAGTAGTGAAGTGGGTGAGGGACTAGCAAGCTATCCTCTTCTTGAGGGAGAGGGGTCCTATTAGTGATAATGAGGTTTGGGCATGGGTGGCCTTGTGTGGGGGTTTTGATGGTTGTTGTTATTGATGTTGATGTAATGGAGTTGTTTTCATGATTCTTATATGACCAGGAGGCTCGTTCATTTTTATTCTATTTAATTTATTGACTATGAAGAGGGAAAATGTGTTCAAGCTTCACTTCTCTAGTTCAATTAACTCCTCTATAAGTGTGAGTTCCATAGCGTGGAACTCTTCCCTCTAGCGCCTTCGTTCATTCACAAGTTGGATTTCTGTAAGGATATTCACTTGCTCATGAGATTGGTCCTCAATAGGTGCTTCTTGGTTTGGTTGATTAGCTTTGATTTCTCTTAACACAAATGCAATCTAGTCCTCCTAAACTTTAGGACACATTGGCATGAAATGCCTAGCAAGGATTCACAAGTGGGATTTGTGGATGAGTTTGTCTTAAGGAATTGACTCATTTTGTTGTTTGATGTTTATTTGTTGGAATGTTGAGCTTGTTTGATGTTTTCAACATTGTCATTGTGTTGATTTTTGTGTGCCTCGTGTTATGATTGGGGGCTTTCTTTTTTTCTATTTTTGTTGTTTTTGAGTTTTGATGATGTTTCTAAATGCAATTAATCTATATTTGTGCAAAAGTAAGCTACTCTATTTTTTTTATATTTTTCCAAATTTTAAATGTTATCTAATAAATTATTTGCAAAAACTGAACTTTTCTTATATGGATGCAATTTTAATGACTTTTCCTACAACAATTAATTGTTTTCTATGTGTTTTGCATTTTGTTTTCTTGGCAATATCTATTCTACAAAAATAAATACAATGTACCTACTTTTAATTTAAATCTACTAAAAATAAGAAACTTCTAAATCTAACCAAGAAAATGTAAGGAGTTGTTTTTGATTAACAGTAAAACAGGTTTTGAAGGGACTCCAAAACCCTATAACAAAATGCTATCCAAAATAGACGACACAGCCAACCAACAGCTAACCATTCACAACAACAAATCATCAACACAACAAAAAAATGTTAAATTAAAACAATGATAGGCATTAAACATAAACAAACACAACTATAGTTGCTTAAGAGTTTCTGCAACTTCCATTTCTTGTTTGTTAAATTCTTCATGCAGCTTGATAAAAAGTTGAAGCTTTTTTTCTCATTTTCAAAAGGTTTCTTCTTGTTGGCTCTAGTGCAGGAACTTGGACCAGCCTATTCATTTTTCACTCTTCTCATTCCCTTGTTTCATATCTTCCTCCCTCAAGTCTTTGATCTTCTCAATGAGGATTTTAGCCCAATGGCACTGTTCTTGATTGTGTTGTGGCTGACTCTTAGCATATGTTCTAGGTTATCTTTGACAGACTTGAATTCCTCTAAAATCGCATTCCTATCATCCACACTCTGCTTCCACCCATCTATGTTTCCCATTTCCTCTTTAATGTAATCCTACATATTTAACATTTTCTTTTATAATTCCATGACCCTAAGAATAGCCTCCCAATTATGTAGAATGTTTACATCATCCTCATCCTAAAGATGGTCTTGTTTCCCATAGATCTTGTGAAGGATGGACAGCTTGAAATTAACTGTTTATTTCTAGGTAAAACCATTTAGACATCACATTGTGAGCCCTGATGGCTTCACTAAAAATGCTCAAAGTATTAGCAATGTGATCTTTGTTAGTATTGTTCACCACCTAATTTTATGAAACCTTCAGGAATGGGCATTGTAGGATTTGAGATACTAGGGAAAGGAACAATGACCTCCCACTCCATCATACACTTACCCTTCCCTTTTTGTTTTCCATAAGAGGTGAAGTCATCAATCCCATCTTTTTTTAATCTCCATCTCATCCTCCCTAGCCATATTATTTTCTTTGAAATTTATGGACATAACCCTTCTTTTTCTTTTGCACATTCTTGTTTTCCCTCTGTGAGGAGGCTTTAGTGTTCTTTCCATCCTCTTTATTGTTAGAAATGAAAACTCAACTACCCAAATGGAAATCCAATTCAAATATTATTTCTGCAATCTTGAATTGTGTATTACCAATGGAGATTGTAACATGCAAATGAAAATATACAAACCTAGAAACATGCAAATGGAAATATGCAAACCCAGAAACATGCAAAATGGAAAACTGAACACAACACAGTGTTTATGAGGAGAAAACCCTTTTGAGTAAAAAATTCCACTAGGAAATAGGCACAAGTTTGTATTAATCTATAAAAGATTTGTAAAATACAATCACTATCCAACCCTCTCCACCAGTCTTCAACCTAACAGCATTCCGGCAGCACCTATGTACCAAAAATCTCACATGCAACAACAAATTTAATGGAAAATATTTATAGATGAGTTTTCCCTCCAATTTGGGTGTCCACTTTCTCTCTCCTCCAACAACCCCACATGCAAACATTAAAATGGTGTCTACATGCAACCACTAAGTGGCAATAACTTGCCCATGCAAGGTTGGGCATCCAAGTCCAAGAATAGCATGCAAAAGCATCTTATGATGCATCATAACTGTCATAGATACCACTAACAAAGAATCTTCCCAATATGGGCACCTGGATCTAATAATAGTAACCACAACTAATAATGGGTGTTGCATGCGTCATACATACATGGAATCTTATGCAACTTGCAACTACCATAAATTCACCTACACCACATTATGATAAGTTGTCATACAAGCTAAAAATAGCAAATTCTCCAAGGGGAATGCCTACCCTCATTTACTCATGATTTTTACCTTTGCCAATAGTAAATATTGCTCCGTAACTCCCGTCGGTAACTCTGAAATAACCACTATCAATGAGACTATCTCATTCCCTTATGGGTAATTACAAAATAACAAATAATAAATGAGATAAATACAATATTAGAATTTACAAGCTTAATGGCACCTTATTCCAACATTCTCCCACTTGACATTATACATCGTAAATCAACCTATAGGAAAACAAATGAAATATAATCAGGCACTAGAAACAAGGCCCATGGCCTCTGTACACCACATGAACTTCTCTGTTCTCATAGGCTTGGTCAATGAATTTGCAACATTCTCCTGAGTGTCTATCTTCTTCAACTCAATCTGCCCATTTGCAACCAACTCTCGAACAAAGTGATACTGAACATCAACATGCTTTATCCGAGCATGATTCATGGGATTCTTGGCCAAACAGATAGCACTCTGGCTATCAAAACCAATCTGAATGATCTTGCAATCAAATCCAATACCTGTACACAGTCTCATCAACCAAACTGCCTCCTTAGAGACATGGGTAGCAGCCATATACTCTACTTCTGTGGTGGAAAAAGCAACTATGGGTTGCCTCTTACTCATCAAGCTCACCACTCCTCCAAATAGAGTAAACACGTAGCCACTAGTGGATCTCTGACTATCCAAGTCACTTGCTCAATCTAAATCAACAAAACCCTATATGTCCAAAGATTTATCAACACCATTAGTACAAGAGTAAACCAAACAATAATAAGGAGTACCTGCAAGATATTTAAGCACCCTCTTCACATAATTCCAATGTTGTCTACCAAGGTTAGACATAAATCTGCTCAAAACTCCCACTTCTTGGGCAATATCTAGCTTAGTACAAACCATTGCATACATCAAACTCCCTACAACACTAACATATGGCACATTAGACATATCCTCAAGATCATCCTTAGTCTTTGGACACATATATAATGAAAGCTTAGTACCAATGGGTGAAGGAACTCTAACTGGGTTACGGTCCTGCATACTAAATCTCTGCAAAATGGCACTCACATACTCACTTTGTGACAACCAAAGCTTTCTGTTTACCCTATCCCTTCTAATCTCCATTCCCAAAATATACCTGGCAACTCCAAGATCCTTCATATCAATTGCACCTAAAAGTTGGGCTTTAAGCTCATTGATCATATCCTTAGTATTGTTGAAAAATAACATGTCATCAACATACAATGCAATAACCAGTATAGAATCATCAATACAATGAGTGTAAACATAGTGATCCTCCTCACTTCTAACAAAACCCAATTTTAACACATGAATCAAACTTTTGATACCACATTTTGGGGGACTGTTTCGGACCATAAAGTGACCTCTTTAACTTGCAAACCCATTTTTCTTTTCCTTTTACCTCAAAACATGTAGGTTGTTGCATATAAATTTCTTCCTCAAGATCTCCATGCAAGAACGCAGTTCTTGTAGTCTTAACATCCATTTGCTCAATCTCCCAATCATAAGTTGTAGCTATAGATAAAAGAAATCTAATAGAAGTCAATTTAGCAATAGGAGAGAAAATCTCACCAAAATCAACTCCCTCTCTCTAAGAGTAGCCCTTAGCTACCAGTCTAGCCTTGTACTTCTCCAATGAACCTTCTGCTCCAAACTTCTTCTTCAAGACCCACTTAAAACCTATGGCCTTTCTTCCTTTGGGCAAATGAACAAGACCCCAGGTATTACAAGAGTCTAAAGCCATCATCTCCTCCTGCATGGATAACTTCCAAGCTTACTATCATCTAAAAGAATAGATTCCCTGGAGGATCTAAGATCATTGTTAGTACCCAATAAAGCAAATACATAATGGAAATCTGGTGGGCTATACCCGTCAACTGGATTTTATTGTCTTGTGGATCTCCTCAAGTGTGGAGTAAGAGTCTCAACTTGTTTTTCTGCATGATCATCTGTACTGACTTCTTTTGTAACAACAAATTCATCTTCATCAGAACTACTCAAATCTTCTTCTTCCTCTTCACCCCCAATCCATCATTTTGTTGTTCCTGAGGTGCATCTTGCTGCTCTAACTCAAAGTGCACTCTCTTTACCTTTTCATCTTTTCCTTTTGGCTGCTCAAGTTCAGAAATAGCTCTAAGTTCCCTGAAAATAACATCTCTAGAATAGATAATCTTACAGGGTAGTGGATCCCAAAGCTTATAACCTTTAACATTATCACCATATCCAATGAATGTACACTTTTCATCTTTTTGATCCAACTTAGATCGCTTTTCCTTAGGCATATGGACAAAAGCCTCACAACCAAAAAACCTTAAATGTGAAACATAAGGTTTCTTACCTATCCACAGTTCATAAGGTGTCGAATCAAGAGCCTTACAAGGAGATCTATTAACCAAGTGGAAAACAGTACACATAGCCTCTGCCCAAAAGCATTTATCCAACTATGCATCACTCAGCATACTTTTGGCTCTTTCCATGATTGTTCAGTTCATCCTTTCTGCAACACCATTATGATGTGGTGTATACAAAGTTGTCTTTTTTCTGAGAATACATGCATGCTTGCAAAACTCATCAAATTCTTTAGAGCAATAATCTGGGCTCCATTGTCAGATCTGAATATTTTTATCTTCAACCCTGATTGGTTCTCTACTAAGACTTTAAACTCCTTAAACTTAGTGAAAACTTTAGATTTGTGTTTCATAAAATAAATCCAAGTAAATATAGACACATCATCAATGAAGGTAACAAAATAACAAGATTTTCTTATAGAATCATTATCCATTGGTCCAAACACACCTATATGAATATTTTCTAACTTCTCTTTTTCTCTATTGCTTCCTAAAGGAAATGACTTTCTATTTTGCTTACCAAACACACAATGCTCACATAAATCAAAGTGCTCATCAAAATAAGAGAAATCATCCAACAAATCTTTATTCTTAATAGTTTCGAAACATTATTACTAGTGTGGCCCAATCTACGGTGCCACAACATACATGTATTTTTAGTACTAGCCTCAAATACATAAGAGGCATTACAAACTATAGTGGCTTCAAGCTTGAACAGGTTTCCAAATCTCTTCCCCTTCGCTACCACCAAGTTCTCTCTCACCAATCTACATCCATGCTTGTCAAAAGTTACATGCATTCCCAAATCATTCAACTTCAAAACAAAAATCAAATTTCTAGCTAATCTAGTGACATGATAAACATCAGGGAGGGTTTTAATTCTTCCATCACTGAAATACAACAGTACCTTGCCTTTCCCAACTATTAGATATGTAGAGTTGTCTCCAAGGTAGATATTACCTCCATCATATTCTTCATATGTTGAGAACCATTCCTTATGTGAAGTCATATGAAATGATCATCTTGAGTCAACCAACCAGTTTTCATTAGAAACAACATTGCATGTAGAAAGTAAAACATCTTCACCTGCACTCGAGGACTTATCTTAAGCACTCTCCCACTATTTCTTTGGGTACTTGCACTCCTTCACATGTCCTCTTTTACCACAGTTCTAAGGCTTAACTCTATTCTTCTTCCCAGGAGTCTTAGATCGTCCCTTGGACTTGTCCTTAGCCCCTTTCTGATCTCCTTTTGGTCCTCTTTCTCTAGACCTTCCCCTAACATCGAGAGCATCCCCTGAACTATCCAACTCTTCTTCCTCAATTCTTGTGACAGTAGAACTGAAACAAGAACATCCAACTTTAGATCCATGAGGTTAGTAGTGCTAGCAAGGAGAACATTTTCCTAAGACTCAAGTAAAGAACAAAGAAGTAAGATACATTTATCTTCCTCACTAACATCAACATCTACTGAAGCAAGGTGACTCAACAACAACAAAAGAATTTAAATTCTCTGTAACTGATCACCCTCTCTCATTTTCATGGAAATTTTTTTTCTTTCTAAATAGAGTTTATTTACCATACTCTTGGCTTGATAAATCTCACCCAACTGATTCCACAATTTATGTACAGTCTCTTCCTTTGCGACAGTCAATAGGATAGAATTTGATAGGCATAGATGGATGGTTCCTCGTGCCTTCTTATCCAACCTTTCCCATTCATCTGGAGAGATTTCCTTGGGTTTCTTCTCTTTTTGAACAACCAACCATTGGTTTCTTTCTTGCAACAAATCCTCCATCTTGAACTTCCACAACTCATACCCCGTTCCATTGAACTTGTCAATGTCTAAATGAGAGGTTGATGCAACGGTGGATCCAACCATAATATCAACACAAGATCTGCAAAACAAACACAACCAAATCTTGTACTATAGCTACAACTTCAACACTACCACCCAAGAGTCAAAGCTAGCTAGGCTCTAATACAAAATGTTAGAAATGAAAACTCAACTACCCAAATGGAAATTTGATTCAAATATTATTTCTGCAATCTTAAATTGTGTATTAACAATGGAGATTGTAGCATGCAAATGAAAATATGGAAACTCAAAAACATGCAAAACAAAAAAATGAACACAACACGGTGTTTATGTGGAGAAAACCCTTGCGAGTAAAAAATTCCACTGTGAAAGAGGCTCAAGCTTTTATTAATCTGTAAAAGATTTGTACAATACAATCACTATCCAACTCTCTCCACCAGTCTTCAATCTCACAGCATTCCGGCAGCACCTGAGTACAAAAAATCTCATATGCAACAACAAATACAATGGAAAATATTTATAGAGGAGTTTTCCCTCCAATTTGGGTGTCCACTTTCTCTCTCCTACAACAACCCCACATGCAAGCATTAAAATAGTGTCTACATGCAACCACCAAGTGGCAATAACTTACCCATGCAAGGTTGGGCACCTAGGTCCAAGAATAGCATGTAAAACAATCTCATGATGTGTCATAACAGTCATAGATACAACTATCAAAGAATCTTCCCAATATGGTCTAATAATAGTAACCACAACTACTAATGGGTGTTGCATGCGTCATACATGCATGGAATATTATGACAACTTGTAGCTGTCATAAATCCACTTACACCACATTATGACAAGTTGTCATACAAGCTAAAAATAGAAGATTCTCCAAGGGGAATGCCTACCCTCATTTACTCATGATTTTTACCTTTGCCAATAGTAAATATTGATCCGTAACTCTCGTCGGTAACTCCAAAATAAGTATTGTCAATGAGACTACCTCATTCCCTTATGAGTAATTACAAAATAACAAATAATAAATGGGGTAAATACAATATTGGAATTTACAAGGTTAATGGCACCTTATTCCAACATTTATCACTACCAGTTTCAAAACCCTCAAACCAAGAAGTGTTAAGTTTACTTTTCCCCTTCTAAGCATGAATTTTAGGGGTATCCACTTGAAGTTTTCTCTTTCTCTTCACAATGGTATTTGTTTCCTCATATTCATCATACTATGGGTCCAAATAATGGACCAAAACATGAGTAGACTCCCCTCTATCGTCCCCCTATTTCTCCTTTCCCTTTTATTCTTCCTCCATGGATTCTATAGCATCAAAATCAGAGTATTGAACCATCTTGGGTTTATTACCCTTCTTAATCTTGGCATTCCTAAAAATGCTCTTACTAGGGGTGTGGGTTTTAATATGATTCACTTTCATAAGAATCAATCTGTCATGAATAACAAGGAACTTTTGAGATTTCCTATTATCAGTTATAGAGTTTTCCATAGACACCAGCATATAGAACAAAAAGGAAACAACTAATTTATGCCAAAAGTGTTTCAGAAGAGTGAAATGATAACCGTAAAGAGCTCTATATCTACCCTCCAACATCATATACCTCATAATCATCTCCACAATTGCTAGATAGATCAGTTTGAGGGATGTGCGTTCATAGCTAGATTGAAGCTTTACCAGCCTCTCCCTTTCATTTTCCTTGAAGAAAATCTTCATTCCCTCTTCGCCATGTTTTCTATCCTTAGAGATTTTCCTTGAAGAAAATGTAAGAAGTTGTTACTTTTTTTGGGCAAGGAGAGATTTTTTAATTACTAATTAAATTAAAAGATTATTCCAAAATACATTAAAGTAAACAATTAAACCTATGTAAATAGAATCTTTCAAGAATTTTTTTGATGCTACCTATGTTGGCCTACATCCTCAAGAGATCCAACTTCCTTCTTCTTCCTCTGTAATAGTGGGGTTTTGTTCCCTGATGGCAGGGGGAAGGTAGGGACGCTTTGTAACTAATAACTTGGAATCTATCTAGAATGTAAGCGAAGCTTTAAAGCTTCAAAACATAAAATGAAAAGGCATAATAAGTCCTATATGAGTACAAAAATGTTGGTGGGGGTTTCAAGAGCAAGGATACCCGAAGTCCTAGAAGATGATTCAATCCTATTAAAGAGGTAGAGAATGATAGCTTCTTATAAGGAAATAGTCATAGTGCAACAATGGACAACCTCCTCTAAAACTCATGAGAAGGGAGGTACTTATAGCTAATAAAATCCACTATTTAGGGAAATTGATTGGAAGATCACTAGAGAGTTGACTAAGAGATGACTAAAGAGTTGATTGGGAGTGGAGGAGCATTCAAGGGGAGAGGTTGTTTAGTCAAACTATAATCAACTCTTAATCATGAATTAAAAAATGGAAAAAAGGTTAGGATTGCAACAATCATGCATCCCTAAAAGTTGAAAGGGTCACCCCTTTCAAGGGTCTTGTCCCCACTTTTACCATGGTTGGTTTCCCAAGTTACCCTACCATTTAAATCATGGTCATCCAGGTGACCTTATAATCTCTCGAGTGACCCTACTACCTAAGGTCTACAATATGTCTTCAAATAAATGCAAGCACTTGGAACCTAGTCTGAGGGTTGAGCTAGTTGCTCAAGAAGCTAAGAAGCAAGGGGAAATAATCATCAAGTTAGAAAAAGTTGAGAGGAAGTATATTTTAGGCCATGTGGTCATGAGCTAAACCCACCAAATCATCATCAAACTACCATGCCATCCCATTCAATTTTGGGAACTTACATATTTTCCTCCTCAACTATGGTAGTCTTTGTGTAGTAGGTAGGTACCATTCCTGAAATTGGCATTGTGGGAATTGCACTTACCAATAATTACATTTTTCATTATCCTATATTTGGACTTACAAAATGAATCAATTAATCATGAGTAATATGATAAACTAGTAAGAAAAATGAAAAAAGACAAGATAGATTACCTTGAATGCATGGCTTTAAGAGATACTAACATGTCATTTGCTCCCATTTCTTGCCTATATCTTGTAAAACAAATAATGACAAAATGAGTCAAGTGACTATTGATAAAAGATATGATGAAAGTAAATGGAAAATAAGGATAAGAATATGTATCATTTATGCATGGTTTGATGTTTACTTGCTTCACTTTGCCTCACTTTTATGACCTATATGAATGATGAAAGAAAATATGAGATGGAAGTAAAACCTACCATACAAAATAAAAAATAAAGAAAAAGGTGGTCATTTTTACATGTGATTGTAAATAGGGGAGAAAAGAGGAAGGAAGAAAAAGAGGGAAAATAGACAAACAACAATGAAAACTTACAAACAAGCATTTGATGAAAAGTTAGCAATAAGAAGATCAAGACTATGGCCACTTTTTAGCCTTCCACAAATCTAGGCTAGGTCCTAAAATTGATAAAAACATCTTGCAAAACCCTAGTTTTATTTTGATCATTTTAGCTACAAATGTTGGTGAAATCTAAAGTATTTTTTTTGGAAATGTTAAGTTTTGGTGCTTTTCCTTCTTATACCTTCATTTTTATACTTTGTGCTTGTTTTTAACTATTTTTGGGCACTCTAGGACCTACTAGAGTGTGTCCTAGGTTGCCCCTTTAATCAAGGCAAGTTGTATGAGAAACCCTACCATTTGAACCTTGGTTGTGTGAGCTACCATGTCGCTCACTCAAGAGCCCCTCTTAACCAAACCCTTATGGGCAAGGATGATGACAAAGTTGATAGTTTTAGGGTTGTCTTTGTAATTATTTTATTGATTTATTAATGTTTATTGAGATTGTTACTATGTTTGATATTTTTATTCAAATTTTTATGAGTTTCAATGTTTTGTGACATTTTTTATTTTTTTATTTCTAATTTTTATAAGGTTTCTAGTTTTCTAGGGTCTCTAGGGTCTAACAAATAATTTCTACTTTACAGGATACCTATGTATGGTGGAATTCCACCTATGAGCAAGCTTGGTACATGGATTCATTGGAGGCACTATCCACCATAGACTATGCCAATCTCTAGATACCTGGTTTGGCTAGAGTGGTGTAGATTTCAATTTTTAAACCATTCTCTCACATATGCTATGACATCCTCATGTACTCAGATGTCAACTAGAACACCTTCTACTTTCCTTCTATTTTTGGAGAGTGAACTATCATGTTATGAAAAGGATACGTTGTACACCTTGCATAAAAATGAAACATTGTATTAAGTTTCTCTTGTGAGTGCAGATGTGAAGCATGACATGGGATGTGTGGTTACATGCTTGTCACACATGGAGGATGCATTGGAGGAGCTTGATGTTTCAAAATTATTCATGAGACTTTGTAAGTGCATTGGATTGTTTTGTTGTAGAATAATACATAGAGTATGGATGCTTTTCAAGATTGGTTTTTTTCCCTCTTGAGGGTTTTCCTAGGATATGTGTCACCTTGTGGTATGATTATTTATTCTGTTAGTATGGTGGAATTTGGTTTTCATGGTTAGTATTTTTTTGTGTTTTATCTCTCATGGAGTTATGTGGAGATGTTCTTTATTGTTATATTTTTCCTTTTAATTGACCTATCAAAGCTTGGATGCTAGGTTGTGGGAGGAGATATCCCTAGTATTTTAACCCTTGTAATGAGTAGATTTTTGTGGATAGTGAATCCATGGTCCTGTACGATGAGAATGAAGGCATTTTCAAGGTCACAAGTGTGTTTACAAACTTGGTTGTTGCAGATCTAGGGTTTGATGGAGTTTTGACAACTAGGTTTTTTATGGCTCTTTGTGTGGGGGTTTCAAAGGTGATATTCTTCTAGAGGTCTCCTAGAAAAAAAACCTCACCATTTAGTCTAGAAGGCCCAAAAACCTATATTTTCATATAAAACTCGATATATTTTGTTGACAGAAAATTTTTGTCCATTTTAGGGCCATGGAGGAATCTATGAGAAGAATTTTCTATAAAACTATACAAAATCCATACGGCCATATGGTACATTAATAGCAATATTCTCTGGTATAGGGAATATTCTCTATGTAACATTTGTGTACATTTGTAGAAAATAAAATATATTCATAAAAAAATAATATTAATTTCAAAGTTTAAAATTTAAGAAAAAAATTAAATCCTAGTTGATTTTTAAGTGCACACAACCCTTGGTTGCATGGGCTAGCCAACCAATGGGCGGTCTTACCCAACTCATGAGGGCTTAAACCCTAGGCAGGGGGTGAGCCACACTACCGGTGTACCATCGACCATGGCCACCCCCACCCAACTGCTAGCCAAACCTTCAACACCTATCCTCCCAACCACTAGCTTGCCACTTATCAGCCACCACCACAAAGTTCCCACCTACTCCTATCTACCATTGTTTTTTATGTATAAGCCTAATAGAGTAGATTTTTCAGGGGGCATAACTTCTACATATTGAAAGGAAGCAAGGTATGTGGAACACACTTTCTACACCAACCTAATGATGGGAATAGTATGCAAATTCTTTTAAATCCTTACAATTTTAGTAATGTTAAACGTATAACATAAAGATTACATAAGCAACACAACACATAGAATAAGTATGACACAAGATATATTGTGGGGAAAACCTTTTCAGGTAAAAAAACCCACACTCCAAAACCTGCACAATGTATTATCAAGTCTCTAAAGGATTACAACACACTTGTAATGCAAGTTCTTCTAGTAGTCTGCAAATGTCATTTTTTGGAGTAATTCTGGTAGCATAACAGTCCCTATACAAACACTATGCAAACTACTACTCCAAGCATCACATTATATAGAGTTACAAGGCTTAATTGAGAAGCTTCTAGAGGTAGGTGCCCACCTTGGCCACATGGCCATTTACACAATCAAGGGACACTTGCCCAACATGTTTTCATCTCTCTTACATCTATCATAACATGGAAGATTTGACTTCCCAAGATGGAGCACTCCAAGGCTAAAAATGGACTATGACAGATGCTGCTACACATCTTACAGCTGTCATAAATCTGTCCAACATAACAACACTTAATGTTGTAAGAGAATCAGTCATACAAGACTAAATATAGCATATTCCTCTTACAACATGTCATAGCCCAACTTGGGTGCCCAAAGATGCCTTTCTCTCATGCAAAGATACTCTTTGACACTTGTCTTCACTTGTCATAGGAATATCTATAATTGGCTCTTACGCATCATAGATTTTGTCATACACAATAACACATCTGTCATACTACAAGATGCCAACACATGGCATATTAGTGCCACCTCAAATGGGATGCCCAAATCCACTTGTGTTTGACTTAACCATCTATGTCACATTACAAGTAGGATGACATGTCACAATGCCACCTTATACTAAATGACAAAATAGGATGTGCAAGTAAATACAAATTAGGCAATAAATAAATACACAATTAAAATATCAATGCTAGGTAATTGCAAAGGTTGAGACACCTTAATTCCCAACATTCTCCCACTTGTCGAACACCTTGCAAGAGCCAATAGAAAGACAAGATTTAACTGCTATGGGCCAAGAGGCCCATAGAATCTAAACACCATCTAAACTTGTTTGTGCCCATAGGTTTAGTGAATGCATCTGTAAAATTCTTCAAAGTGTCAACCTTCTCCAACATCACCTTCCCATCTTCTACCATATCTCAAACAAAATGAAACTGAACATCAATGTGCTTTGTTCTGGCATGGAAAGTAGGATTCTTTGCTAAGCAAATCACAATCTGGCTATCATAATGGATCCTAATCTGTCACGCATCAAAACTAACATCTAAACACAACCTCTTAAGCCATATGGTTTCCTTACAAGCATGAGTTGCCACAATGTACTCTGCTTCTATTGTGGACAAAGAAACCACAAATTGTCGCTTACTCATCCAACTAATAGCACCACCAAACATGGTAAACACATAAGCACTGGTGGATCTCCTGCTGTCAATGTCACCTGCCCAATCAAAATCCACAAACCCATGAATACTCACAGAACGCTGAGGTCCTATAGGATAACCATGATAACATAGGTAATACTCTGAAGTACTCTGCAAGTATCTAAACACTCTTTTCACTACATCCTAATGTACTCATCCTAGATTAGCCATAAACTGACTAAGGACTCCCACTACTTGGGCAATGTCTGGTCTTGTATAGACCATAGCATACATCAAGCTACCACCTACACTAGCATAAGGTACTCTGCTCATATCCTCTGTCTCAAAAGAAGACTTTGGACAATCATCAACAGATAACTTTGTCCCCATTGTAATAGGAACACTCAATAGTCTGTAATCTACCATACTAAATCTCTCCAACACAGTGTTAACATACTTACTCTGGCCTAACCAAAGTTTTTTGTTTGCTCTATCTCTTCTAATCTCCATCCCCAAAATGTACCTGGCTGCCCCTAAATTTTTCATCACAAACTGTCCTAACAACTAAGACTTCAAATCAAAAATCAAACTTTACCATTCCCAATTAGTAACATATCATCAACATACAATGCTATAATGAGAATGTGATCATTGTCAAATTTGAAATACACACAATGATCTGATTTCAATCTCAGAAACCCAATACTCAACATAAAGGCATCAAACTTTTGGTACCACATCCTAGGAGACTGTTTCAAACTATACAAAGACTTCTTTAACTTGCAAACCATATTTTATTTACCTTTCACCATGTAGTCCTCTAGCTGTGACATGTAGATCTCCTCCTCCAAGTCACCATGAATGAAAGTTGTCTTCACATCCATTTGTTCCACTTCTAAATCATAAGCTATTGCAAGAGATAATAGGAACCAAATAGATGTCAGCTTTGCAACAAAAGAGAAAATCTCACCATAATCAATTCCCTCCACCTAAGAATACCCCTTCGCAACCATTCTGGCCTTATACGTCTCAACACTGCCATCTGCACCAAATTTCTTCTTGAACACCCATTTACATCCAACAGGTTTTCGTCCATCAGGCAAAGGCACCAACTCCCAAGTTTTATTCTTTTCCAATGAAGTCATCTCTTCTTCAATGGCCTCCTTCTAGGAACTTGCATCTTTCATACCCATACCCTCTTTCACAGTTCTAGTCTCATTAGTGTTAGAAATCAAGGCAAAAGCACAACTAGAATCAAGCAATGAATAACCAAACTTGTCAGGTTGCTTCCTATTTCGAGTAGACCTCCTCAAAGGCTGAGGTGGAGGTTGTTCTTCCTCTTCTGAAATTTTAGAGCTTCTAGATCTCTCCTCATCATAAGGTCCAATAGGGTCTTTTGGTTTAGTCTTCTCAGGGGTAGTAGGAAACTAAACCACATTCTCTTTCTTTTCTTTTTCTTCTGGCTGTAAAACAACAACAGAATGATATACTTCTCTGAAAATAACACTTCTTCTATACAAGACTTTCTTGGCCATAGGATCCCAAAGCTTGTACCCTTTCCCACTGACACCATAGCCAATGAAGATACACATAACTTCCTTATTTTTCAATTTTGACCTCTTCTCCTTAGGCACGTGCATATGCCTCACACCCAAAAACACAAAGATGTCTAAACAAGGGCTTCTTACTAGACCACACCTCCATGGGTGTCTTTGATGGTAGTTGTTTGTCATTGATGTCGAAAAGGTGTTGAGGGTGTTGAGTTGTTTTGCTTCTCCACAAGGTACCATTAGGGTTCTTGGTATGGTCTTCAGGACAATAGGAGATTTGATGATCATTTATACTATTGACAAAGGTGTTTCATGAAAAGGTAGATGTAAAGGTGTTCAGGTTGTCATCAGGATGCTCTTCAAAGTTTCAAAGAATCATGTTGTTCAAGATGTTATTTATGGCTTGATTTGATCATGTTAAGGTGTTTGATCATGTTTTATCATTTGATGATATAATATGGATGTTGATCTCTATGGTGCTTTGGTGTGAATCATCTCTCATCTCATTTGTTGATTATTTCATGATATAAGCCTGTATTCAGATGGAGGTTCTGGTTCATGCTATGTTTCATGCTTCATATATTATCCATGCTTGATGTATTGAGTTCATGATGTTTGATTTGAACAAGGGTTAGTGATATTTGATTAGAGTTGATTTGAGAAGTACATCATCAGTTTGATATGCTTCATGTGGTAGAGATGGCAAAGGTTCATGATTGTGTGACAGAGATGGCAGAGGTTCATGATTGTGTGTTTTGCATCACATCAGGAGTTTTAGGAGTTGTTTCATTCATTCACATCAGGTGATGTTTGCATGTGATGGAGAGATGGTGTTCTTATTCTCATTGGTGTTCTTATATGTCAAGTATAGTGTTGACATTCATGCAAAATATGATAGAGATTTATAAGATAGTGTTTGATTTTGATATTCATCCCACATGCTTCATAAGACTTGACATATTGTGGTCAGATGATATGTTTGAATAAAAAACTTACTGTCAAATGCCCTATTGTTTCTCCAAGAGTGGACTTGTATAAACTAGTTATAAAATTTCTCTGATGTCATCTTGATCTTTGCAGAATCATCAACATTCATTTTGATGTATCTAATATATGTATTTCCTCATTTCTCCTATTAGGGTTTGTTGTTTTAAGAGGCTAAGGGAACAAAAACCCTAAATTGAAGTTCTTAAGGCACACCATATAATAACTGTCATTGCTTTATATCTATTTGATTGACTAGTTGAGCAGGTCATCTTGTCACTTAAGTGACAATTTAAGTCTTCATACACGTTGGGAGACCAACTCCGACATCCTAGGGGCACCGAGGATAAAAAGTATCCAAAAAGGTAGGAGTGCGAAATGTGATCAAACAGCTCAGATTGAATGTTAGAAATGACACTAAAGATGATCATGTGGATGCCTTTTAATGGATTTTTGAATGCCAATAGTCACACCTACCGTTTTAAATTTGACATGCAGTAGGTTATAAAAGGCATAAAGCAGTCTTTTTAACCTCTCTTTAGAATGCAGAGGGCTAGGGAATTACAATATGAGATCTGTACGATATTTTTATGATTTTTTATCATTGAACTATGATGGAAAAAGGTATAACTATGTGCCAATATGAGGATTAACTATTTTTCAGAAGAATACCAAGGTGCTTGTAGTGTTTGAAACTTGAAGTTTAGTTAGTGTATATAGATCATTTTTCAGTGTAAAAGAAGAACGTGTAGGTGTTAATTCTTGATTATAATAAATATATTGTTCTTACAGAGATTTAAATGTGTTTCAGAGATTGAAACTAGTATGAATGGTTTGAGATTGAAGAAGATTTTGTTGAGTGAAGCTGTTTGGGTGTTGCCAACGAAGAGATCTATGTGGTGAACCATAAAATGTTATATACCTTATATCACAAATGCAGTTTTATAAATGTGAGGTTGATGAATGGTCATGTATATATCTGTAGATGAGGGTTTCAGAAGACTAAGGATTATGGGATGAATTGGCTGTTTCTACTCTAGGAATTCTATATGAAGATGTATGAAGATAATGTATCATGAATGTTTAAATGGGTCATCTCTTGCATAACATAAAGAAAAGTTGATGAAAACATGGAAAGGATATACATTGAAGTTCTGTAGGGGTATGGACAGATTGTTTTGATTTTACATAGTGAGGAAATCTGATAGTGATCATACATTTGATAATGTAGAGACTGTTTGAAGTAAATATTCTTGTATGTATAGGAAATGTGTTTTATCTATAGAATTGTGCATTTGAGGATCCAGTATAAGGAAGCTTTTAAGGAATGAGTTATAGTATAGCTTGAGTAGAGGTATACAATGATTGAAATGATTATGTTTTGTTGATTGGATAAATGATGATGTGTAAGATGATCATGCAAAGGGAGACGTAAGGTATATTGAGCTACAATGAATCTGAGTGTTCCTTTGAATTTGTTTTAACCCTTGATGCAATTATCATGCTCACATTTCCCATGCGGTCATGACACGCATCACACGTGTCATGTCTATATTTGTCATGTGGTTATGACATGAAATATCAAAAAAATTTCCATGCTTCCCTAGAAACCCCCTAGCACACATAAGCATGCTCGGTGGTGTTACGCTTCAGGCATAAACAAAATAGTTGAATGCGGGGTAATACGTACCCGTGCACATATCAATCGTAATGAAGGCCAACAAGGGGGTCATCACGACATGGTTAACGTCGCCAATAGGGTTAAACTTCACTAACCTAACTAAACCCTAAATTTTGAGAAAATTCGATAGCATAATGCCTCATGGGCATGAGTAGGGTTTATTGTAATAAACTAATTTTTTTTTCTAAAGGTTTACTAATTTGGATTAATAAATTACTTACATCTCACTAGTTGCATTGGTAATACAGTTGATTAAGTTAAATGAACATTTTTCAACAAAGTCCAATCTTTTGTTCTCCTTCACATTTTCTACAATTTTAAGATCAATTTGTTCTCCTTCACATTTTCTATAATTCAAAACATTTTCAACAACGTCCGATCATTTGTTCTCCTTCACGTTTTCTACAATTTTAAGATCAATTTGTTCTCCTTCACGTTTTCTATAATTCAAAATATTTTTCAACAAAGTCCAATCATTTGTTCTCCTTCATGTTTTCTATCAATTAGAGTTATCTTTGCATTATTTACATTATGATCAGATCTTGGTAGATCAGATCTTGGAATCAAGATTTACTAACTTCGTTTGAATAGGTTTACTAGGTTTTCGATCGGGTTTAAAACAACATTTAATTTAATTTCAAAAATTAAATTGCCCCAACATGATTAAAGGAATATTAAATTTTTAATTAATATTCTTAGCCCTAATTTCATCCAACAATAAAATAATATTTTTGTTATGAGTGAAAACCCTATTTTCTTATTTTCTCCTCTTTGTTTTCACTTTTATCTTTCTTTCTCTTTTTCTCTCATTTTCTCAATTTCTCATTTTGCCTTTATTTCTTGGTTGCAGGTTGAGTTTAAATGGCCACATATGAAATGCATATAATGGCTTCAAATATATATATATATATATATATATATATATATATATATAAATATATTTATATTCTTATTAAATATTTGTTGTAACTAGATTTTCTTTTATAAATATGTATTTATACATTTCTTTTGTGTTTTCATTTGGGAAGATGTAAAATAAACCCTAACATATTTTTTTTTCTTGTGTTATTGGTAGATCTAAGAGAGAATGGTGGTGGTGGTATTGAGGAGGCTGCAAGGTATGGTGGCCGACGGCGGAGGTGGAGTGGTGGTGGTGAGAATGGTGGTGGAGTTCTATTGGCGGGGTTGTGTGAGGGCCGTAGAGAGGGGAGTTTGGGTGGCGGCTACGTAGGAGGAAGAGCGGCATTTAAGGGGGCCACATGGGGTTCAAAAGGTAGTGGGGGGTGTGGGGAGGGGGACGGAGTCCCCACCCACATCCCATATGATGGGGTGTGGGTGGGGGCTCCGCCCCCCTTCCCCACACCCAAGACATTTAAAGTAATAAGTGGTGGGGGGTTCGAACCCCCCCACCATAATCACTGTACATTCTCTGTAAAACAGTGAGTAAAAAGAAAGAAACACTCAACATTTTATATATATTCTTTGTTTTTTTATAAGTTTTATTTGTTAGTATATATAAATATATAGCAGACGCCCAATTTTAGTTTAAAAGATAGTTTAATACAAATGCACAGTTTATGATATTATATATTTTTTTAAATAATTACAGAACGTTTGTATTTACACACACACACACACACACACACACACACACACACACACACACACATATATATATAATGCTATCTCTTTTTTTTTTCTTTCACAGAAATAATAAAATCAGTTTAACTTTTAAATACATAAAAAAATACACTCATTGAAAATACTCAAAATATATATGAATTATATATATATATATATATATATATATATATATATATATATATATATTCCACTATAACCTTTCCTTCTAAAACACTTATAGATTTTCTGTTTTAAGCAAATTTGCAAGATATGTAATTATATTTTCTTTTATCAATTCCAATACAAGGTAAGAACTCATTTTTTTTTTTAAACAAATTATTTTCTTGCAAAATTAACATTCACATTTTTTTTTCTTTTGTAAGCGAAGAAACAAATGCAATTTAATAAATTCTTCCGAAACTTAATATTATCTAAATTTTCTCTTTTTCACAACAACAATATACAATTTTCATATTTGTCACAATAACAACTAAGCCTCAACTTTGCTAATTGAAATATTTGAAATTTACATACAAGAATTAGCTTTTAAATACAAATTTTCTTGCTTCATCTTTACTTAAATGATAAAATTTAAATCAACAAATTATAACTTTCAATACAATGAAAAAAGCTTTCACACAACTTAAGAAAACACAATTTTACAACAAGAGAGAGAGAGAAAAGTCCTCCTCTTTGAAAATCAACAAAGACGTTAAGCTCCTAAATAGGCCAAGCTCTTCTCAAGAGCTTAAAGAGTAAAGGAAAATAAAATATTAACTCCAAGACAAGGAGTTTCTCCAACTTCACTTTAGCTCCAATGGACCTGCATCACAACAAGGGGAAAGAAAACCACAAATCTTGCTCTCCTCCCTACCATAGACCCGCAAGAGGGTCACCCCCAAGCTAGGGAGATCACCCACACACTTAGGGAACTCATTCCACAACACAACAAGGAATTCAACACAACCAAAAACATAATTTTACACCCATGGATAATCACAACACAAGAACTCAACCAAGGTGAGTTTAAAGGGGTAGGGGAATGGACACACTCAACTCAAGTGTGCCACTCCTACAAAATATCCCAATACAATTTCCTCTTATGGCCTCAAGCCAACACATTTAACACAATTTCCAAAAGTTCCCATATTTTGGCTCTCAAGCCATGTCTCATATTGCACAAAATCACATATAATGCCCTCAAGGCTTTCAACACCACTAAAACAAGGTAATGACCCCGAGGAGGATCACTCCTCCCCTACCCCACACTTGTTGAGCATCTTCTCCCAAGTGGGAGATGCTCTTACAACACCCTACAAAATTTCCCCACAATAACAAAATATAACTCAAGAAAATACATCTCACACATATGCATCAGGCAAGCAAACAAAAATACAAAGGGAAGGCCTTAGCCTTGAAAACAAACCTTTAAAAGCCCAATTATGAAAGAAAGTTGATGTAGAGCTTCTCCAAATTCTCTTCCAAAATAAGCCACCAAACTCCCTCCATCTTTTTCCCGAAATTCAAATTCAAGCAATTAAAATTACCAAAGATTCAACAAGCCTCCCACCTTCTCCCAAGTGGGATTAAAATAAGCTCAACCCATGAGCTTAGAGGAATGGGGAGGTGACACTTGTCACCTCCTCACTCTTCCTGTCCACTACAAGCATGTCTCAAGGGATGGGTGTTGACACATGTCACTCACCCATCCCCAAGTCTCCCTCACCCCTTACCATTGGTTCTCTCTCCAACATGTGGGAGAGAAAAGAGGAGCTAAAGAGGGAATGGGTGACACATGTGTCCCCTTCCTTTCCTCTCAAGATGGACCACACAACTCCAAGGGTACTCTCACCAATTGTGAGAGAGACTTGGAGTCAAGTCCTCCACAATTGGTGGGTCTTGGAGTCATCTCCAACCTTGGGAAGTGAAAAGTGATGGGGTTGAGTGTTGGTACCACTCATCCTCTCCCTCCCATGCCTCCAATTTCGTCACTTAACTTTAGTGTGAAGTTAAGGTGACCATATGGAGGTTTACCAAGGGTTACCCAAGTCGAAAAGGTCCCTAGACCCATGGGGTATAACCCAGGGTCAAGTTTAGCCTAGTTAGAGCACCCACGGTCAAGTTAAAACACATGAAAAGGTCTCCAAATTAAAATTAAAAAAAAAAAATTTAAGACAAAATTCTTACAACACAAATTTTAATTCAATTTGAAAGAGGGGTAGACTTTGCCCGATAATCAACATGCAAATTAACATTACAAAATTTTATCATACACAAAGTTGATCCTAGTTCCTCGTGGAACTAGATCGGCTTCACAAGGGATTACAACATCAAGTGTGGGATGATCTCCAGTTTCTGTGGTTTGTTAGAAATACCTACGCACTCAATTGCAAAGTTAATTCCATATATAATATCATAGCCGAAGCAAATTAAAACATACACTCACATAAAGTACCACTAGTTCACATAAGCATAAAGGAAGTCACATTACAATTAGATTATGAATTTTGCATTTCAAAATCAATTCCCAAGATTAAATCACAAAACTAATTTCTATCTAACATCACCCAATTAGTCCCAGGTCGTCAAATTTTGGATGTTGTAATCTCCACTCATGAAACTATTCATTCTATGGATAAGAGTAGAATTCCTGGCATGGCCCTTAAGCTGGATATCTCAAAAGCCTACGATAGGGTCTCATGGGCTTTTCTGTTTCAAGTTATTAGGAAATTTGGGTTTAATGGTAAAATTCACCTCCTCATTTGGAGGGTCATCTCTTCTGCCAAATTCTCAATCCTTGTCAATGGGGTTCCTAGGGGTTTCTTCTCTTCCTTGAGAGGACTCTGGCAGGGGGATCCCCTCTCTCCTTACTTGTTTATCATAATGGCGGAGGCTCTTGGGAGATTCATTCAAGCTAATGTGGCCTCTAAGCATCTTGCGGGCATCAAACCTGCTTCCTCCCTTGCCCCTATGTCAGTGCAGCAATTTGTTGATGATACCATCCTTTTTGGCATCTCTTCTATGCTGGAAGCTCAGAGATGGAAGAATATTTTAAACCTTTATGCCATGGCTTCTGGGCAAACCATTAATTTCTAAAAGAGTAATGTATATTTTTTTAATACTCCTACTACTCTTCGGTAGAAAATCATTCATATCCTGGACTGTGCTGAAGATGATCTTCCTGCTATCTATCTGGGTCTCCCATTTACGGTTAAAGAGGTTTCTCAAAATTTTTGGAACAGCCTATTGGAAAGAACCTAGAGGAAATTGATCGGTTGGAAGGGGAAAGCCCTTAGTAGTGCCGGTAAATTACAGCTTCTTTGGGCCTCCCTGCAAGGTATACCCACTTATTTCCTTTCTCTTTTTAAAATTCCTACTTCTATCACCGAAAAGCTAGAACAGATTCAAAGAAAATTTCTATGGACGGGAGTAGAAGACAAACAGAGAATGTCCTTGGTTAGCTGGGAAAAAGTTTGTCTCCCTAAATCCCATGGAGGTCTCAATATTAGATCCATTCGTAATATGAATAAAGCCCTACTCACAAAAATCAATTGGAACCTAATTCATCAACATAAAGACTGGGGTGAAATCATGCAAGCCAAATATCTACATGTCACTGACTGGTCCAACTTCCTCCAACAGGAAGGCTTACCTAAGGGGTCTGTCATATGGAACAAAATGCTGAAATCCAGAAGCCTTCTCTCGCAAGGGATTCGATGGAAACTAGGTAATGGTATGTCTATCAAGTTTTAGATTGATACTTGGATAAAAGATAAGGCTATCATTACTCAAGGGGATTATGGTGAAATTGTTGATATTGCTACTCAGTTTTTTGGCAATAAAGTCAGTGATTACATGTTAAATAATAATGGTAATAGGAGCTGGAAAAATTTATTGGACTGCTGCATACATCGCCCTGATCTTGCCTCTAGAGTTCGGGTTGTTCAAAAGTTGATTCAGGAAGTTAGAATCCCTCTCTTCCCTTGTGAAGATGAGCAGTTTTGGTGGCCAGATAAGGATGGATGTTTCTCTGTTAAGTCTGCCTATCACTTATTGGTTTCTGAGGGTTATAGAAAGGAGATATGGAGAAAAGCTTGGAATCACAAACTTGTTCTGAAAATCAACATGTTTTGGTGGGCCTCTATTCACAACAAAATTCTAACCCAAGACAACTTGCAGAAGAGAGGTTTCACTTTGGTCAATAGATGTTGTCTGTGCTGTGATAAGGAGGAAATTGTTTCCCATTTATTCCTCCACTTTGACTTTGCCAGGGACATCTGGAATTTGATCGTAAGTAATTTTGGTATTTAGTGGGTTTACAATTCTGATATCAAGGAAGTTATTAGCAGCTGGTATCCCCTCTCTTCTCATCCCTGGCTTGTTGAGTTATGGAATCAAACTTTGTCGTATTTAAGCTAGACTTTGTGGAAAGAGCGCAATAATAAGATTTTTAGGGATACTACTAGAGATGCCTCTCAGGTTGCTCACACTTTCATTAAGACTCTTCTGGAAAGTGTCACTATGGCCCATATCTGACCTACAGAGAAACCACTGACCCATGCAGAGGAACAAATTGCAGTGAATTGGAAAATTCTCAATCATATCCCTGTTCATAACAATGTCAAATTATTGCAGAGGCTTAATACTAGATGGAATCCTCCAACTCCTAATTGGATGAAACTTAACTTTGATGGGGCTTCTAAGATAGACAGTACAGCTAGTGGGGGAGGGGTCATAAGAGATGACAAAGGGCGGATGTTTGATGTCTATGCTGGCAGTCTGGGCTGTCAAACCAATAACTATGATGAGGCCATGGCTCTTCTTTGGGGGATTAAATTGGTCATATCCCTTGGTATCAAGAATTTGTACATCCAGGGGGACTCGAAAATGGTGATTGATGCAGTCAATAATGTGTCGACTGTTGGCATCAAGTTGAAAGATGTTATTAGGGATATACAGATTCTCCTACAAAAGATTTTGAGTGTGAATATCTCCCATATTTACCGTGAGAGCAATGGAGTTGCAGACACCTGTGCCGATCTGGGACAACGGTATTCAAATTGGCAGTGTTGGCACCAATTTGATCATATCCCTCCTAATCTTAAGGTGCTCATTCTTAAAGAAGTATCAGGGTATTGATGAGTCAGATTTGTTGGAAAGCCAGCTCATATTGTCAGCTCTTTGGGAGGGGGCTGACATGGCTCTTGAAGTACGGGTACTTTTGTACCCTCTCCATTGTCATTTCAGCTCCTTGCTTTCATAAGGTGAGCGGGCGGCTGGATCATCATGGCGTACGCCGTGTGATTATGATTAAGTATGGGATGGGTAAGCATTGCAAGGTCTCTCATATTTATGATAATGCGTGTGGTGTTATCACCCGCATTATTAGCCTTGATCATGCCAGTAATGCTACTATAAACATGACTAAGGAGATTGGGGGTTTTTGTGACATACTCTGTAATTCTGACATGGGTGGAGACCGAATCAGAACTGAGCCTGTCTCTTGCTGTGAGTTCAAAGACAACTTGGTGGTCTGGCATTATTGTAAAGAGGGTGGGATTAGTCCCTATCTGGAGTAGCTCAACGGTTATAACAAAAATATATCTGAACAATTTGCCAGGTCTTTGCAGAACGGGTGGGTTTCGGTGGGCAGAATTAGCTTTGAAATTTTTGAAAGAGTGATCACTATGGCCACTAGTATGTCTACCCAGGGTTTGAAACTACAGAGGAAAACTAAAATTATAGACCTTTCCAGTCAGAAGCTCTTCCTTGGAGATGGAGAAGAATTAGTCCCATATCAGGGGGGATTTGACAGAGCCAAGCTACCCGAGCCATGGGACGGTGTTTGTTTTCTCCTCATGAAGTACTTCACCCTGGAGGGGCATTTCACCAGGTTTTATAACTACCACCTCCCCCTTTTAAAGCATTTCCATCACAATGCTCATATTAGCTTTCCATTTTATCTGCTTTCCTCCCTTGAACATTCTGTCCTTAGGGTAAGGGCTAAACTGGGAAAAAACCCTGCTAAAAGACCCATCCCTCTTCACCAGGGCCTTATTCTCTGCCTCTATAATTATCATCTTGCCATTGAACCTGCTAAGTCCATTCAATCCAATAGTGGGGAACCCTCCTCTAACCCTAAGGATACTCCTGGTGTTGATGAACCTGGGCCATCCCCTGTTCCTACTAAGACCAAAGAAGTTGCCTTCTCCACACCTAAGGATATTCCTGCTGATACTCCAAGTCCTACTGTCAGTATGAAGGGCAAAAAGAGAAAGACTATTTCTAGGGATATAAGCACTAGTAGGGCTGTGGTTGGGACCCCTCAAAATCCTGGTAGGACCCTGGTGGGCCAAAGTAGCAAGTCTCGTTCTTTTGCCAAGGTTTTTAAGGATAGTCTCCCCTCTGGTGTTAGGCAGTCTGGGCATATTGTTTGCAAACCCGCTCTTAAAGCAAAACTAATTGAGTACTCTAAGAGCGGTTCGGAAGAATCCACCCGGGGGGAAGAGGATAAGGAGATTGAGGTTCAGGACATATCTAGGGATGCTGAAGGCAAGCAGGAGACTCATGATACGGGGGCTACCACTGAGGAAGTTGCTGACTCTGCTGACAATGCTGACGAAGCAAGTGAAATGTTCGTGGAAGAGGTTGATGATGATATGGACACTGATGCTGGTCTGGGTGCTGAACTGGCGGGTCTAAGGGATTGCATCGAGAAGCTGGAGCAGAATCTCTCCACTGTGCACAGGAGTTCTATTTTCCTTAACATTTCTGTGCTGAAAAACCTGGGGGTGCCTGTCAATGCTGACAATGATGATCTTGCTAGGAATTTGGATGACATTGTTAAGTCCATGGTTAAGCAAGGAGAGAATTTGCCTCCTTAGTTTCTATTTTTATTTTGTTGCTACTCTGCTTCTCTACTACTCTGGTTTTACTATCATGGTTATCGGCTGGGTGTGCTGGTTATGATGGGTTTACTGTTTTGATGGTTCTGGTTTAAGGCACTTTTTGTGCTTGTTGCCTTTGTGGCCTGTCTGTTTTTTGTAAGGGTTCGGCCCCTTGTTTTGCCGCCTTATATTATCAAAAACATCACCCAATTAGTTTTCCCATAATATAAGGCATCTATCTAACGTTACCCAAGTAGTTTTCCTATAACATCATAAAGTCTAATAGTTTGGGAATTCGAGATCAACAGTCGCACAATTCTAAATGTATCAGCAACATTAAAGTAAATAGTTAAATGAACAGGAATGAAAAAGGTAGGCCTCACAGTAATCATGTTCATGTCAGTGAGACAATATTTAGCCAGTGAGGCTTACTTAGTCAGTGAGACCTATTTGTAGCCAGTGAGGCTTGCTTGGTCAGTGAGACCTATTTGTAGCCAGTGAGGCATTATAGTCAGTGAGACTTTGTAGCCAATGAGGCATGTTTTTTATTAAGCTAGTGAGGCATTTTTAGAGTGGTTTTTCATCCCTATGAGGGTTTTCCACTCATGAAAAATATGTTTTATGGTTCATGTTGTTTATCTTTATGTGTGTGCCCTAATGTTTTGTCTTTGAGGTCTTGATCATATTGTTTATAATCGTATTTGTGCATATGTATTTGGTAAACCTTTGAAGTCTCTCTCATTCTCTATCCTATGAGTCAAAAGGTGAAAACGGTTTTAGAAATTTAGAGACCACTGATTCACCCCCCCTTCTTAGTGGTCCTATACACCAACAAGTGGTATCAAAGCATAGGTTCCCTATTGAAGTCTAACAGGCTTGGGTAGGTCTTGATAGTGGAGTACCATGGGAAAGTGTAGAAGAAATAGAGAAAAGAAAGATGCCAAGAAAAGGTTTTAAAAAAATCCTAGTCAAGTCATGTGATGAGTTGTTGCATGAGTCTCCCTTGAATGTTGATACAAAGTGTGATAAAAAGAATGGTCCTGCAGTTGAGAGTCTTGATTAAAGAGAAGATGATTTTACCCTTGAGATTGATGACACAGAAGGAGACCTCTTTATGGATGAAGATGGATAGGAGTTTGATGAAAATGATTGTGAATTTGATTTAGAAGGTGAAATCTTGTGTGCCTTAGACCAGATCAAGCAACTTAGAAAGGATAATAGAAGATTAGAAGACTAGCTTCAACAAGAAAAAGACTCCAAAGACAAGGTATGTTTAGATTTTGCAAAAGTTTCTTTAGAGTTTGAAGAGGCAAGAAATTAGATTGTAGACTTAAAGAGTCATGTTAATGAATATGAAAAATTGATTATCAGTCTAAAGACTAAAATTAATGAAGCCAAAAGAATAATAGATGTTGACAGTGCAAGAAGTGCAGCTACAAAGTATGGGTGTTGAGTCACTCAAAGGATTTTATGAAGAGGACCAAGATTTCAAGGAGATTTACAAGGTATGCAGTGAGTTTGCCAATGCTTTCCATAGTGAATTTTTAGATTATACATTGTAGGATGGACTTTTGTTTAAAGGAAGTCAACTATGTATTCCTAAGGGTTCCATAAGGGATAATATAGTGCAGGAGAAACATTGTGGTGGTTTAGGAGGACATTTTGGGCTCAATAAGACCTTAGATCTAGTAAGAAGGTTTTACTTTTGGCCAAGGATGCAATCTGATATCAGAAGGTTTGTTGAGAGTTGTATGATTTTCCAGAGAGCAAAGGGAGTCTCAACCAATGCAGGATTGTACCAACCTTTTCCCATACCAAACAGACCTTGGGAAAGTTTGAGTATGGATTTTGTGATGGGATTGCTCAAGACAAGGACATGTTATGACAATGTGTTTGTTTTGGTAGATAGATTCAGTAAAATGGTGCACTTTATTCCTTGTAAGACCACCAATGATGCTAGTTAGATTGCTAGTTTGTTCTTTAAATAAATTGTCAGGATTCATGGATTGCCTTTGAATTGTATCTGACAGAGACAACAAATTTGTGGGACATTTCTGGAGAACATTGTGGAAAAGATTGGGTACAAATTTGTCTTTTAGTTCAGCCTATCATCCTCAGACTGATGGCCAAACTGAGGTTGTGAATAGGTCATTAGGAAATTTGCTGAGATGTTTGACAAGAGAACATGGCAGTAGTTGGGATGTGGTACTCCCACAAGAAGAGTATGCCTATAATGATTCTACAAATAGAAGTACAGGTCTAAGTCCTTTTGAATTTGTTTATGGTAGTCATCCTAGAGGAATTTTTGAATTGCGAGATGTTCATGGGTTAGACAAAAGGAGTGGACATGCTGATACATTTGCAAAGGCTATGAAAGAGATCCATCAACAAGTCAGAGATACTCTACACAATAATAGACAGAAGATCAAGGCTAGAGTGGATGAAAGGAGAAGGGATGTGCAGTACCAAATAGGGGATATGGTCATGGTTCATCTCAACAAGAACAGACTACCCACAGGAAAACACAAGTTGATGAGAAAAATTGGACCTTGTCAGATTCTGGAGAAATATGGTCCTAATGCTTACAAAATTGAACTCCATGATGATATTGCTATTTCACCTATATTCAATGTTGCTGATCTGACATTATATAGGAGTCCTGATATAGGTGAAGGTATAGTAGATTTTGTCCAAGACAATGCAGAGTGGGTGTAGTATTTACCACCTAAGCAACCACCGAAGATGGAGTGTATCTTGGATAGCAGGATAGCCAAGAAGACTAGGAATCATACCTATTTTGAGCACTTAGTCAAATGGAAAGGACTTCAAAACTCAGAAGCCACATGGATGCTGGAAGAAGACATCAAAAAGTGGGGTGGTGATTTACAACAGTTAGTCTCTAAGAGGACTTGAGACAACTTTCACCTGGGTAGTATGGTGCAGGAGCACCTAGAAAATCATGTTTTCTTTTCTTATAAGGTCTATTTGACCAATGCATTTTCATTTCAGTTTGTATCTAGGTTCATTTTGTAAGTCCCAAGTGACTTAGGACACTTTTGTCAAATTGTAACCGCATAATGCCAAAAATAGGGCAGTAGGGCAGTTGGAGGCTGTTTAGACGGTTGTCTCCCAACCGCTTGGAATCGATCTCCCAACCACTTGGAATCAGGTTTGGTTTTCCTCAGGGCAAGTTTATAAACCTAGAGGATGGAACCAAATGTGGATATCATTTTTATTGTAATCAGATCAAAGAAAGAGTGTGATCGAATGTAATTGTGATTGTGCTAAGGAGAAATAGAATCATTCTATTCTGTCAATTTGATTTTTGTTTCCTGTAATTGCAATTTGTATAGCTATAGATTTCTATTCTCTCTGTGCTTTCCATTTTGTTGTTGTATGTCATCGTGAAGCATTCCACTGGTGAGTTTTCTATTGAAATCAGTGGAATGGCTTCGTTGTATAAATATTTTCTTTCAATTTATGTTTTGTTCCATTGTTCGACGGTGCAGAGGATCTAGACAGTGTGTTTTGCATAGTAGGTTGACCTAGCATCTCCATGTGCTAGGGTTCAAAGAAGGTAGACTGTACAGTGGTGGATCGGTGTATCAGTGTAGCAAACCCTAAGGTGGTCGATAGCAATTGTCACATCGATGAGCGGATGTCAGAAGTGACATCGGAGTGATCAGTCCATCAGCAACTCTAGAGAAAGCCCAACTAATAGTGAAAGTCTTGCCGAGGATGTTGTTTCATCGACGCATTAGCTAGGGCCTATAAGTGCTCACCGATGAGGTGGGTCGCACCGAAAGGTAGAGCGAAGTGGAGTCATTGGTGTATGGTGGAGCGATGGATAGACTTTAGTAAGTCATTCTGACCAGCGGTTGTCTAGGTGATGGTGATGTATCGGTGGCTCATATGTGAAGTCTTGCTGACTGTAAAGTAATTAGGGCCCATTCTGTGGTTTCTACTGTGTGTTGCCCATCAGATCTCCAGTTTCTATGGTTTGTTAGAAATACCTGCGCACTCAATTGCGAAGTTAATTCTGTTGCAAGTATGAGGTGATCCAGTGTTGTCATTGATGTCAACATACTCATATTGCATTGGCAAGAAGGATTTGATGAGCTGTATGCTGAGGATATTGAGAAAATTAGCCTCAGTCAGGAACAGTGAAGAACAGTGATGAGAAGAAGGCAAATGTGTTGTATAGGTTGAGAACCGGAGGATGCGGATTAAAGGGTTTGTAGATATGAGTCTTGAGATGCTTCAATTACGATTTCAGAGGTCCGCATGAAGATCTGAAGAAGTTGTGGCTGCTGGTGTAGAACCAGTCCCGGCAAGTGCTTAGAGGCGACAGAGGATCACAGAAAGGTCCGGTGAGGTCCGGAATTGTACAATCCTAATCTGCAGATTGGCAAGAGTGTTTGAGATGTCCTTGTGATGTTCCATCTCGAGTTGTGTATGATTTGGAGGTCCGGAAATACTTCTTGCATTATAACAGTAGCAACAGACAGTGTTCTTGGAGTTCCGGATAAGGAGGATAAGAGATTTCAGTAAGAAAATGAAATGCGGACGTACCTGGTCATTCAGGCAAGCTTGTGAAGGTTCTTAGATCATGTTCAGGTTGTGTTGTTGGTCCGCATTGATTTGTGTATGATTTGGAGGTCCGGAAGTATCTCTTGCATTATGACAATGGTGACAGACTGTGTTCTTGAAGTTCCGGATGAGGAAGACAAGAGATTCAAGTAGGTAAAGGAAGTGCGGATGTATCCGGTCTTTCAGGCAGGCCTGTGAAGGTTCTTGGATCATGTTGAGGTTATGCTGTCGGTCCGCACTGATAGTAGAACCCAGAATTGAAGATATTCTTCCGGATGAAGTTCTTGCTCTGTTTAGCCGACTGGATGAGTTGTTCATCCTACGAATGTTCTTGTGGTGGCCGACCGGATGTGTTATTCATCTTGCGGATGTTCTTATGGTTGTTTGCCGACTTAGATGTTTGTTCCTAAGTTGATGTCTTGTATAAATATCGGTTTGTGAGTTCATTTCAGTGTGTGTGGTGTGTGGATGAGTGTGGCATAGCGAAGAGAAGTGCGAAAGGCAGAGCAGAGGTTTTTGGGCTTAATTGGAACTGATCCGGACATGGTAGAGATGTCATTCTCCAGTTCAAGACTGTGATTTTTATCACTTTGTAGACAGTGTGTCTCCTTGTAGGCAGTGGGCCTCTTTGTGAGCAGTGTGCTCGGGCAGTGAGCCCTTATTGGCATGTGCCATTCATTTTTCTTTATTCTTCTAACAGAGAATAATTCTTGGGTTAATCACCCCGTGGTTTTTCCCTTAACCGGGTTTTCCACGTCAAAATCTTGGTGTTCAATGTGTTGATACTTATCTGCTCTTGTGTTTATGTATTATGCTTTCATGGATGATTATTTGATATGCTTCTAACTAACAACAAAGAATCAAGTGTTTGAAATAACAAGAAGTTTTATACAACTGATTCACCCCCCCTCTCAGTTGTATGCCCTAGATCCAACAATTGGTATCAGAGCCAAGTTCCTCTGACAGGAGCTTAACCGCTTGAGGAGATCCAGGATGTCGTCATACAAGAAGGATAGTCCGAAGTTCGATGGAACCAACTTCACTCTCTGGAAAGGTCGCATGAAGTGTCACTTGGAATGTATGGGAAAAGCATACTTGGATATGGTTTCAAAACCATATGTACCTCCACAAGGTGGTCCGACAACTCTGAATGAAATCACAGAAGCTGAAAACAATCTGCGGACCAAGGAAGCTCTTCTAAGCGCATTGAATGACTCAGATCTCTCGAATGTTATTGACCTACCAACTGCATATGAGATCCTGACTAAGCTGGAACTTCTGTATGAAGGAGATGAGTTTGTCAAAAGTGCAAGGTTACAAAGCCTGAAAGGGAAATTTGAAAGATTGAAAATGAGAGATGATGAAAACATCACTACCTTCATGCCAAGAGTAAATGAGCTGGTATGTGGAATCAGAAATGCTGGTGGAACTTTAGATGAAAATGAGATTGTCTGCAAAATTCTAAGATCCCTTCCTGCTGCCTACAAAATCAAAGTTGCTGCCATTGATGAATTCAGAGCCCACACAACTGTCACAAGAGAACAACTGGCTGGCAAACTAGCTGCATTTGAAATGACCGAGTTTGGAGATGATCCTCCCAAGACTGAATCTGCTTTCAAGGCCAGTGCCTATGTGAAAGGCAAACAGAGATTTGATCCGGGTGAAAACTCATCAAGGAGAATGTCATGGTATGATCAAGCAAGAAGACACATGGAAGAAGAAGAAGCAGAAACAGCTCAACTTGAAGCCCTCATTGCAAAGAGACTGCCAAGAGGATCCGGTAAGTATGAAGGAAAACTACCCTTTAAGTGTTTCAACTGCAATAAGATTGGTCATTTTGCCTCAAGATGTCCGGAGAGATCTGCAAGATCTAATACTCACAGACAAAGGTTTCAAAAGAATTGCTATTATGTTCATGAAGAAGATGACAATGAAGGAGTAACAGATGATGAATCAGAACTAGGAAGCAAATCCGGAAATGAGTGGGTGTTTATAGCCATCAAGGAAGAAGATTCAATACTCTCTGAATCTGTCAATCACAAAGTTGTTGAAAAAGCCTTGGCTGCTCAAGTGGATGAAAAGGATGATTGGGTTATTGACAGTGGATGTTCTCACCATATGACTGGTGACAAGAACAAGTTCTTAGATCTGGAAAGATATGAAGGAGGAATGGTAAAGTTTGGTGACAATTCTGCTGGCAGAATCAGAGGTAGGGGAACTATTTCCTTTGATGGTAAGAGCAAAACAGGAAATGTACTGTATGTTGAAGGATTGAAGCACAATCTTCTCAGTGTTGGTCAGCTAGTGGACAAAGGTTATGATCTCCGGTTCAAGAATGGAAAATGTAGAATCTTTACAAGCTCCGGAACTGAAATTGCATCTGGTACTCAGACAAAAGGTAATATCTTTCATCTGGTTGGTTCAAATAAAAGCTGTTTGTTTGCTCAAATTGATCAGAGTTGGTTATGGCATAGAAGAATGTGTCATGTAAATTTTGATAACATCATCAAGATAAGCAATACTCAGGCTGTAAGAGATCTTCCAAAATTGATGAAACCTACAAATAGTTTGTGCAAAGAATGCCAGCTAGGTAAACAAAGCAGAGTCTCTTTCAAAAGCAAAGATCAGTCTTCTACCGGATTGCTGGAATTAGTACATACTGATCTATGTGGTCCAACAAGAATCAAGAGTCTGCAGGGTGATAGATATTTCATGTTGTTGATTGATGATCATTCCCGGATGATGTGGGTTACCTTTCTAAAAGAAAAGTCAGAAGCTTTTGAGAAGTTCAAAACCTTCAAAGCTATGGTGGAGAATCAAACCGGATTGAGACTAAAGTGTCTAAGGTCTGATAGAGGTGGTGAATTTACATCTGGTGAATTCATTGACTTTTGTGAGAAACAGGGTATAAGGAGACAGTTGTCTGCTCCTAGGACTCCACAGCAGAATGGAGTAGTTGAGAGAAAGAACCGGACCATCCAGGAAGCTGCCAGGACAATGATGTTGGAAGCAAATGTTCCTCAAATGTTTTGGAAGGAAGCTATCAGCACTGCAGTCTACACTCTCAATCGAGTTCAAATCAGAAACAACACCGGTAAGACCCCCTATGAACTCTGGTTTGGCATCACTCCTACTGTGAAATATTTCAGAGTATTTGGTAGCAAGTGTTATATTAAGAGAGATGAAGATCTAGGAAAGTTTGATGCTAGAAGTGATGAAGGAATTTTCTTGGGTTACTCCACTCAAAGCAAAGCATACCGGTGTTACAATAAGAGATTGAGGAAGATGATAGAAAGCACCAATGTGAAAGTTGATGAAGGAATTGAGAAGCCTTCAAGATTTTATGAGATTGATGAAGATGACCAAGAGAGTGTTCAAGGACCTCAATCCTCTCCGGTGAGACAGAGTCAGCCTGATCCGGTAAATCAGGAAGAAGAGATAGGTTTGAATGAGCCTGATCAAGAAGCAGCAGTACAGGATACTCCCAAAATTCCAAGGTATGTAAAACTGAACCACTCTGAAGATCAAATCATAGGTGACAGAAGCAAAGGTGTACAAACCAGAAGGAATGTTGCTCAAAATCAGAATGAATGTTGTCTGATTTCAAAGATTGAACCTAAAACAATAAATGAAGCCTGCAATGATGAAAACTGGACCAAAGCTATGGAAGATGAATTGATGCAAATTGAGAAAAATCATACTTGGGATCTTGTTCCCAGACCTAGAGACAGGAATGTAATTGGAACCAAGTGGGTCTTCCGGAACAAACTAAATGAAGCTGGTGAAGTAATTAGAAACAAAGCTAGATTGGTCTGCAAAGGCTACTCTCAAATAGAAGGAATTGACTTTGAAGAGACTTTTGCTCCAGTGGCAAGAATTGAAGCAGTCAGATTACTTCTTGCATTTGCTGCCTTCAAAGACTTCAAGGTATATCAGATGGATGTCAAGTCTGCCTTCCTAAATGGTGATCTGGAAGAAGAAGTCTACATTGAACAACCGGATGGTTTTCAATTGTCTGACAATGATGATATGGTCTGCAAATTGAAGAAAGCTTTGTATGGATTGAAGCAAGCCCCAAGAGCATGGTATGAAAGGTTGGATAAGCATCTTGTGCAGATTGGATTCAACAAAGGTACTGCTGACAGTAACTTATATTTCAAAATTGATCATGAAAATATTTTAATTGTTGAAGTATTTGTGGATGATATCATTTTTGGAGGAAGAGATAGTATGTGCAAAACTTTTGCAAATCAGATGAAAAGTGAGTTTGAAATGTCTATGCTTGGTGAAATGAATTTCTTCTTGGGTCTGCAAATTACTCAAACAAAAGAAGGGATCTTCATTTCTCAGACCAAATATGTGAAAGAATTGTTAAAGAAATTTGGTATGGAAGACTCAAAGTCTATGAACACTCCTATGGCAACCGGATGTAAGTTAAGCAAAGATGATGACTCTCCAAAGGCAGATCAGACAAAGTATAGATCAATGATTGGTGGATTGTTGTATCTCACTCAAACTAGACCAGATATAATGCAGGCTGTTGGTCTTGTGGCAAGATTCCAGGCTGATCCTAGAGAATCTCATGTTATGGCAATCAAAAGAATTTTTAGGTACTTGAAAGGAACAGTGGAGTATGGTCTATGGTACCCTAGAGATCCGGACTTCTCTCTTCATGCTTACACAGATGCAGATTGGGCAGGAGATGTGGATGACAGGAAGAGCACTAGTGGTGGAGCATTCTTTTTGGGGAAGAGATTGGTTTCATGGCTAAGCAAGAAACAAGATGCAATATCTCTGTCTACAACTGAAGCAGAATACATTGCAGCAGCAGGTAGTTGCACTCAAATCTTATGGATGAAGCAGATGCTAAGAGACATCAAAGTTGAATATGAGGAGCCTATCACAATTTTCTGTGATAATTCAAGTGCAATTAATATCTCCAAGAATCCGGTATTGCATTCTAAGACTAAGCACATATCTATCAAATTTCACTTCTTGAGAGAACAAGTAAACAAGGAAGAAGTCAGATTGGAGTATGTTCCCTCCAAGGATCAGATTGCAGATATCTTTACAAAACCTCTTCCCAAGGACTCTTTTGAATATCTCCGGGAGAAGTTAGGGGTCATGGCCCCTCCGGTAATGAACTAAGATGCACTAATGTGCATCAGTCCGGTGGATATCACAGTCATATCTTGTGATCCAGATTGATGATGGGGAGCTGCTACTAAGGGGGAGCAGCTGGTATGATTCTGATGTATTAGAATTGCAAGTATGAGCCCTTTCCCATTGATGTCAAAGGGGGAGAGAAGACATGTGAAAAACAAGTGGTTGATGATCAAAGGGGGGGCAGTAAAGGAAGAGAAGACATGTGAAAAGTTGTTGTTGATAGGGGGAGCTGTGACAGAAAGGAGAAGTTCTTGTCTTGATGGTTTTTCACATCATATGTTGCCATCAATGACAAAGGGGGAGATTGTTGCAAGTATGAGGTGATCCAGTGTTGTCATTGATGTCAACATACTCATATTGCATTGGCAAGAAGGATTTGATGAGCTGTATGCTGAGGATATTGAGAAAATTAGCCTCAGTCAGGAACAGTGAAGAACAGTGATGAGAAGAAGGCAAATGTGTTGTATAGGTTGAGAACCGGAGGATGCGGATTAAAGGGTTTGTAGATATGAGTCTTGAGATGCTTCAATTACGATTTCAGAGGTCCGCATGAAGATCTGAAGAAGTTGTGGCTGCCGGTGTAGAACCAGTCCCGGCAAGTGCTTAGAGGCGACAGAGGATCACAGAAAGGTCCGGTGAGGTCCGGAATTGTACAATCCTAATCTGCGGATTGGCAAGAGTGTTTGAGATGTCCTTGTGATGTTCCATCTCGAGTTGTGTATGATTTGGAGGTCCGGAAATACTTCTTGCATTATAACAGTAGCAACAGACAGTGTTCTTGGAGTTCCGGATAAGGAGGATAAGAGATTTCAGTAAAAAAATGAAATGCGGACGTACCTGGTCATTTAGGCAAGCTTGTGAAGGTTCTTAGATCATGTTCAGGTTGTGTTGTTGGTCCGCATTGATTTGTGTATGATTTGGAGGTCCGGAAGTATCTCTTGCATTATGACAATGGTGACAGACTGTGTTCTTGAAGTTCCGGATGAGGAAGACAAGAGATTCAAGTAGGTAAAGGAAGTGCGGATGTATCCGGTCTTTCAGGCAGGCCTGTGAAGGTTCTTGGATCATGTTGAGGTTATGCTGTCGGTCCGCACTGATAGTAGAACCCGGAATTGAAGATATTCTTCCGGATGAAGTTCTTGCTCTGTTTAGCCGACCGGATGAGTTGTTCATCCTATGAATGTTCTTGTGGTGGCCGACCGGATGTGTTATTCATCTTGCGGATGTTCTTATGGTTGTTTGCCGACTTAGATGTTTGTTCCTAAGTTGATGTCTTGTATAAATATCGGTTTGTGAGTTCATTTCAGTGTGTGTGGTGTGTGGATGAGTGTGGCATAGCGAAGAGAAGTGCGAAAGGCAGAGCAGAGGTTTTTGGGCTTAATTGGAACTGATCCGGACATGGTAGAGATGTCATTCTCCAGTTCAAGACTGTGATTTTTATCACTTTGTAGACAGTGTGTCTCCTTGTAGGCAGTGGGCCTCTTTGTGAGCAGTGTGCTCAGGCAGTGAGCCCTTATTGGCATGTGCCATTCATTTTTCTTTATTCTTCTAACAGAGAATAATTCTTGGGTTAATCACCCCGTGGTTTTTCCCTTAACCGGGTTTTCCACGTCAAAATCTTGGTGTTCAATGTGTTGATACTTATCTGCTCTTGTGTTTATGTATTATGCTTTCATGGATGATTATTTGATATGCTGCTAACTAACAACAAAGAATCAAGTGTTTGAAATAACAAGAAGTTTTATACAACTGATTCACCCCCCCCTCTCAGTTGTATGCCCTAGATCCAACAAATTCCACATACAATATCATAGCTGAAGCAAATTAAAACATACACTCGCATAAAATACCACTAGTTCACATAAGCATAAAGGAAGTCACATTACAATTAGATTCAGAATTATGCATTTCAAACATCCATTCCCAAGATTAAATCACAAAACCAATTTCTATCTAACATCACCCAATTTGTTTTCTCATAATATAAAGCATCTATCTAACATCACCCAATTTGTTTTCTCATAATATAAAGCATCTATCTAACATCACCCAATTAGTTTACCCATATTATAAGGCATCTATCTAACATCACCCAAATAGTTTTCCCATAACATCATAAAGTCTAATAGTTCAGGAATTCAGGATCAATAGTCCCACAAGTCTAAATGTATCAGCAACAGTAAAGTAAATAGTCAAATGAATAGGAATGAAAAATGTAGACCTCACATCCTCCCCCCTATGACTGTACTTCCTCCTGCAAGTCGTCAAAGAGGTGAGGATAAAGAGTCCTAAATCTCGCTGCATCCTCCCATGTCATAGTGACTTCGTTGTATATGTCCCACTGGGCTCTAACCTGGTCCAACTCTTGACCTCGAAGGCCTAGTGTTTGACGAGCCAATATGCGAATTGGCTCCAAAGCCAGCTAACTATCTGCCTCTACCTGAAGATCACTCCAATCCAATACGTGAGATAAGTCAGAGATGTAATGTCATAAAATTAAAACATGAAAGATATCGTGGATACGTGATAGGCTAGGTGCAAGGCTAGATGATAGGCTACAGGTCCTATCTGCTTTAAGATCTCAAAAGGTCCTACAAACTAAGGTGCGAGCTTAGATCCCTTTCCATAATGGATTGGACTCTTGTGTGGTCGCACTCTCAAAAACACTCTGTCACCCTTTGAGAAGCTTCGATCAATTCTCTTAGCATCGACATACTTCTTCTATCTATCCTAAGCCTCCTGAAGTCTCTATCTAATCAGTGTGACCTGCTGCTCCATATCCTAAACTATCTCTGGACCAATGGCAACCCTGTCCTCTATCCTATCCCAACTCAATAGTGTCCTGCATGGTCTGTCGTATAAAGCCTGAAAAGGAGGCATACCCAATGAGTTGTGATGCCCATTATTGTAGGAAAACTCAACCAAATATAGATACTCCTCCCATCTAGACTGATGGTCCATAACATACATATGAAGCATGTCCTCCAACACCTGATTAACTCTCTCTGTCTGTCTGTCGGTCTCAGGATGGTAAGCTCAACTGAAGTTGAGTTGTGTGCCCAACGCCTGCTGTAAGGCTCTCCAAAAAATTGAAGTGAATACCGAGTCTCTGTCAGAAATGATGTGGCAAGGTACTCCATGTAGTCTAACAATTTGATCTAAGAACACTCTCACCACAGATGGTGCATTGTACGTCATGCGTACAGGTGAGAAATGTGCCACCTTGGTCAACTTGTCAACTATCACCATGATGGCATCATGGCGGTGTGATGACATAGGAAGACCAATAATAAAATCCATGGAAATGGTGTTCCATTTCCACTCAGGTATCTCATGCGGGTACAACAGTCCTGCTAGATGTTGATGCTCGGCCTTGACCCTCTGGCACTCAAGGCAATGAGCAACATATTCTGTAATGTCTCATCTCATACCTGCCCAATGGTATAGCTATCGCAAGTTGGCATGCATCTTCTTCACCCCTGGGTGTGCTGCATAAGGTGCTCTATGAGCCTCTGAAAGAATTACTGCACGTAGATCACTTGCATGGGGTATGTAGATACACTGTTGATGTCTAAGAAAACCATCAGACTCAAGGAAATATCCTACGAATCTGACCTTAAGGGCCCTCTATTTCTGGATCTCCTACTGCACCTCAAGAAACCACTCGTCCTTAGGTAGATGTTGTAAGAAACGCTCTCTTAGGTCCACCCTCAATATCAAGGTTAGGTTCTCATGGCAACTTCAACTCAAGGCGTCAACGACCACGTTCTCCTTCCCTTTGATGCAATGGACATCAAAGTCATACTAGCATAAGAACTCCATCCAACGCCACTGATGGGCATTCAAATTGGGCTATATGAAAATGTACTGCAAGCTATGGTGATCCAAATGGAGCTCAAAGCATCGACCCAAAAGGAAGTGTTTCTAATGAACAAAAACATGTACAACTGCTGTGAGCTCTAAATTGTGAGTAGGGTAGTTTAGCTCATGTGTCTTGAGCTTACGTGACTTGTATGCAATCACTCTACCACCCTGCATGAGCACAACTCTCGAACCCTCAAGTGATGCATCTATGCAAACAAAAAAATCCTCTAAAGGATCTAGAACTACTAAAATGGGAGTGTTGATAAGATGTTCCTTGAGGACCCCAAAGGCCCTCTCACACTGCTCAGTCCAAGTGAAACTCTTCCCTTTTCGTTGAAGGGAGGTGATGGGATTAGCTATCTTGGAAAAGCCCTCAATGAACCTATGGTAATAACTGGCTAATCCCATAAAGCTCCTAACCTCAGTCACACTAGTGGGTGCTGGCCAATCTTGAATAGCTCTAATCTTCGATGGATCTATGGAGATGCCATCGCCTGATATGATGTGCCCCAAATACTGCACCTGTATCCTAAAGAAGGCACACTTTGCCAGGTTGCCATAAAGTTGCTGCTCTCATAAGCACTACAACACCTGATGTAAATGATCCACATGCTCCTCCTTGATCTGCGAATAGATCAAAATATCATCGAGAAATCACGAACTAATCCAAGTAAGTGTAGAACACCCCGTTCATGAGACTCATGAACACTGTAGGAGCATTCGTCAAACAGAAGGGTACCACTGTGAACTTGTAATGATCATATCTGGTTCGAAAAGTAGTCTTATGAATATCTGCCTCTGTGATGTGCAATTGGTGATACCTAGATTTTAGATTAATTTTTGAGAACACTCTGGCTCCCTGCATCTGATCAAAGAGGTCGTCAATCCTAGACAGAGGATAATAGTTCTTCACCGTCACCTTGTTTAAGTCCATGCATAATTGAAGAGACCCATCCTTCTTCTTCATAAATATAACTGGTGCGCCCCATGGTGAAACACTAGGTCAGATGTGCCCCTTCTCAAGTAACTTCTCTAACTGCAGTTTGAGCTCTGTAAGCTCATGTGTGTCATCCTGTAGGGTGCATGAGACACTGGCTCTGCACCTGGCACTAGATCGATGTGGAAATCTACCTCTCTACATGGAGGCATCCCTGGTAATTCTGACAAAAACACATTGGTAAAATCTCTCAGGATAGGGTGCTCATCTAAAGAAGCCTCAGGCTCATCCTTTGATCTGTCACTAACCATGATAGTAAACATTTGACATCCCTTCCGCATGCAGGGCTTAAGCTGCTGAGCAGATATCATATGAACAGTCATGGGCTTCTGAATGCCCACTATCTCAACCAGTGAACCATGATCGTCTAAGTAGCTAATCATCCTTTGGTGACAATCTAGCTTGGCTCTGTGAGCTACAAGCCAATCCATACCCAAAACTACACCGTAAGATCCTAGTGGCATAACTCTAAGGTCACAAGATGTAGTGAAGGAACCCAAGAAGATCTTGCAATCTCTAACCAAGGTATCTACTAACATCCTAGCCCTAGAGGCCAACTCAACCTCCCACCTAACTTGCCTAGAAGTCACCAGCCTGCAACGTTCCACTAATGATGAAGACAGAAAAGAATTGGTAGCTCTAGAGTCAAAAAGAATAGAGATGGGGGCATCCCCAATTGTACCTGCTGTCTCAATAACTGAGGCCTAGAAGTCAGCCTGGTAGTTGTCAACCACTACAAACATGCGGTGGGACTTGCCCACATCTCCTACAGTCGGCTCAGATCCTCCTGAATGAGGCTGTCCCCTTGCTGTGAAACCCTGTGGACACTCTCTGGCCAAATGCCCTACCCCACCACATACATAACACGGGCCTCTAGCCTGTAACTACCTTGACAGAGTCGTACCTGACTACTGTTGTCCAGTCCATCTTATGGACCCCTGTGAACCTCTGTAAGACTGCTGAGACCTCGCAGGTCCCGCAGATGATCCTTGCTATCTCTGATCCCTACGCGGGCCCTGCTACTACCAACCATGGTTCTGTCCTCCCTGAGCCCTTTGCTAATGCTGCTATTGCTGTGGAGGCCTCGGAGGTAATGATGAAGAATTGAATCCTCCTCTCTATGGTGTGGATTATGGTCTACGAAAGTTTTTCTGCTGCTGTGATTATAGTCCTAAAACTATGGGCATGAATTCTACCCTCATCCCTAAATTTCCTCTGCAATATAAGACTTTTTGACAACCTCACTCATAGTCTGGGGGTCTTCCATACGCACTGGTCCTGCTATTCTATGGTTTAGACCTCTGATGAATTTGTGCACTAGGAGTTTCTCGTCATGGAGATACTCTGTGTAATGTGAAAGCTCAATAAACTGGCTCTCATATTGTACAACTGTGAGTCCTCTCTACTGTAAGTCATGGAACTCATCTATCTGATGATGTCTATAATGATCTGACAAGTATCGCGCATTAAAGTGCTATATGAATGTGTCCCATGTGAGTGTGTCTAAGGATAACTGGCGCTTGCACTCCTCAGTGCGCCACCAAGTAGCTGCTGCCTCTCTCAAGAAGTGTACTACCATGCATGTTTTCGTGTTGCTTCCATAAGGTCATAACATGAAGCACCTATCTAAATTGATGAGCCAAGCCTCAGCCTCGTCTCCCTCTATAGCTCCTACGAACATAGGTGGATTAACCCTAAGTGGGTCTCTGATGGGATATCCTCTGTCTCTAAGTCCTATAATCAGCTCATCCATACCATACTCATAAGGTCCATGATGTATATGCTCCACCCTCACAGTCTCATCTCACCTTAGATGTCATGGAGGACTCCTACTCCATGCTCGGTATGCTGACCTTGCCTCCTCCATTGTAGTATCAGGTATCTCTACAAATGGCTCCACACATGGCACCTCTTGCAGATCACGGGGCTCTACACATGGTTTAGCTCATGACTCAACACGTGGCTCCTCACGTGGCTCCTCTTGTGGAACATTGCGAGGCTCATCACGTGGTGCTGGTATAACTAGCGGTAGCCTCTCTAACACAGCCTGTAATGTCTATAAATTTTGAGGACCTACATCTAGTACTAGTGGTGCCTGTGTTTGAGGACCTATATCAAGTACTAGTGGTGCCTGTGGTACTAGCTGATCTTCTATGGCTGTGGGTGCCTGTCCCTCTATAGAGGAATCACTGTGCACCTTAATGGACACAGTGTTGCGCAATCATGCTCGTCGAACATGTCAGAGAGGCATCCTACAAAACAACGTAGGTACTAATTAATCAAAGTTGTAGAATAAGTAATGTGCCCAAATATGCCTAGTGTTTAAACTTGGGCTCTGATACCAAATGTCATGCCCACATTTCCCATGCGGTCATGACACGCATCACACGTGTCATGTCCACATTTATCATGTGGTCATGGCATGAAATATCAAAAAAAATTTCACACTTCCCTAGAAACCCCCTCGCACACGTAAGCGTGCTCGGTGGCATTACGCTTCAGGTGTAAACAAAATGGTTGAATGTGGGGTAATACGTACCTGTGCGCAAACCAATTGCAATGAAGGCCAACAAGGGGGTCATCACACTGCGATTAATGTTGCTAATAGGGTTAAACTTCACTAACCTAAATAAACCCTAAATTCTGGGAAAATTCGGCAGCATAATGCCTCATGGGCATGAGTAGGGTTTATTGTAATAAACTAATTTTTTTTTCAAAAGGTTTACTAATATGGATTAATAAATTACTTACATCTCACTAGTTGCATTGGTAATACAGTTAATTAAGTTAAATGAACATTTTTCAACAAAGTCTAATCTTTTGTTCTCCTTCACGTTTTCTACAATTTTAAGATCAATTTGTTCTCCTTCATGTTTTCTATAATTCAAAACATTTTTCAACAAAGTTCGATCATTTGTTCTCCTTCATGTTTTCTACAATTTTAAGATCAATTTGTTCTCCTTCACGTTTTCTATAATTCAAAACATTTTTCAACAAAGTCTGATCATTTGTTCTCCTTCACATTTTCTATCATTCAAAGTTATCTCTGCATTATTTACATTATTCCTAATTTCTTGGTAGATCAGATCTCAGAATAAGGATTTATTAACTTCATTTAAATAGGTTTACTAGGTTTCTGATTGGGTTTAAAACAACGTTTAATTTAATTTTGAAAATTAAATCACCCCAACTTGATTAAAGGAATATTAAATTTTTAATTAATACTCTTAGCCCTAATTTCCACCAACCATAAAATAATATTTTGTTTATGAGTGAAAACCCTATTTTCTCATTTTCTCCTCTTTGTTTTCACTTTTATTTTTCTTTCTCTTTTTCTCTCATTTTCTCATTTTCTCATTTTGCCTTTATTTCTTGGTTATAGGTTGAGTTTAAATGGCCACATATGAAATGCATATGATGGCTTCAAATATATATATATATATTCTTATTAAATATTTCTTGTAACTAGATTTTCTTTTATAAATATGTATTTATACATTTATTTTGTGTTTTCATTTGGGAAGATGTAAAATAAACCCTAACATATATTTTTTTTCTTGTGTTATTAGCAGGTCTGAGAAGGAATGGTGGCTGTGATATTGAGAAGCCCGCAGGATATGGTGGTTGACGGCGGAGGTGGAGCGGTGGTGGTGAGAATTGTGGCAGAGTTCTGTTGGCAGGGTCATGTGAGGGCCGTAGAGAGGAGAGTTTGGGAGGTGGCTGCGCAGGAGGAAGAGCGGCGTTTAAGGGGGCCGCGGGGGTTAGAAAGGTAGTGGGGGGTGTGGTTAGGGGGACGGAGCCCCCACCCACATCCCATATAATGGGGTGTGGGTGGGGGCTCCACCCCCTTCCCCACACCCAAGACATTTAAATGAATAAGCGGTGGGGGGTTCGAACCCCCCCACCATAATCACTGTACATTCTCTGTAAAATAGTGACTAAACAGAAAGAAACACTCAACATTTTATATATATTCTTTATTTTTTATAAGTTTTATTTTTTCAGTATATATATATATATATATTTATATATATATACATACATATGTGTGTATATATACATATATATCCCCCACCCACATCCCATATGATGGGGTGTGGGTGGGGGCTCCACCCCCTTCCCCACACCCAAGACATTTAAATGAATAAGCGGTGGGGGGTTCGAACCCCCCCACCATAATCACTATACATTCTCTGTAAAACAGTGACTAAAAAGAAAGAAACACTCAACATTTTATATATATTCTTTATTTTTTTATAAGTTTTATTTATCAGTATATATATATATATTATGTATATATATATGTATATACAAATATATATATATGTATATATACACATATGTATATATATATAGATATACACACACACATATATATATATATACACACACACATATGTCTATATATATATATTTATAAATATTTATAGCAGAAGCCCAATTTTAGTTTAAAACACAATTTAATACAAATGCATAGTTTATGATATTATATATTTTTTTAAATAATTATAGAATGTTTATATATATATATATATATATATAATGCCATCTCTTTTTTTTTCTTTCACAAAAATAATAAAACCAGTTTAACTTTTAAATACATAAAAAAATACACTCATTCAAAATACTATATATATATATAATTAATATACTCCACTATAACCTTTCCTTCTAAAACGCTTATAGATTTTCTGTTTTAAGCAAATTTGCAAGATATGTAATTTATATTTCTTTTATCAATTCCAATACAAGGTACGAACTCATTTTTTTTTTAAACAAATTATTTTCTTGCAAAATTAACATTCACATTTTTTTTTTCCTTTGTAAGGGAAGAAACAAATGCAATTTAATAAATTCTTCCAAACTTTTTTTTTTTTTATTCATGGTTAAACGCTTTTGACCGAAGCTATGAACCGGTTACAATTATTAGGTGGGCAGGGGGGAGACTGGACCTCGTGACCATCTTTACCGCAACGGAATTACTTAGCCAATTGAGCCAGGGCCCCTGCCCAAATTCTTCCAAACTTAATATTATCTAAATTTTCTCTTTTTCACAACAACAATATAAAATTTTCATATTTGTCACAATAACAACTAAGTCTCAACTTTGCTAATTGAAATATTTGAAATTTACATACAAGAATTAGTTTTTAAATACAAATTTTCTTCCTTCATCTTTACTTAAGTGATAAAATTTAAATCAACAAATTATAACTTTCAATACAATGAAAAAGTCTTTCACACAACTTAAGAAAACACAATTTTACAACAATAGAGAGAGACAAGTCCTCCTCTTTGAAAATCAACAAAGATGAAGCTCCTAAATAGGCCAAGCTCTTCTCAAGAGCTTAAAGAGTAAAGGAAAATAAAATATTAACTCCAAGACAAGGAGTTTCTCCAACTTCACACTTAGCTCCAATGGACCTGCATATCACAACAAGGGGAAAGAAGACCACACATCTTTCTCTCCTCCCTACCATAGACCCACAAGAGGGTCACCCCCAAGCTAGGGAGATCACCCACACACTTAGGGAACTCATTCCACAACATAAGGAATTCAACACAACAAAAACACAATTTTACACCCATGGATAATCACAACACAAGAACTCAACCAAGGTGAGTTCAAAGGGGTAGGGGAGTGGACACACTCAACTCAAGAGTGCCACTCCTACAAAATATTCCAATACAATTTCCTCTTATGGCCTCAAGCCAACACATTTAACACAATTTCTAAAAGTTCCCATATTTTGGCTCTCAAGCCATGTCTCATATTGCTCAAAATCACATATAATGCCCTTAAGGTTTTCAACACCACTAAAACAAGGTAATGACCTTGAGGAGGATCACTCCTCCCCTACCCCACACTTGTTGAGCATCTTCTCCCAAGTGGGAGAGGCTCTTACAACACCCTACAAAATTTCCCCACAATAACAAAATATAACTCAAGAAAATACATCTCACACATATGCATCAGGCAAGAAAATAAAAATACAAAGGGAAGGCCTTAGCCTTGAAAACCAACCTTTAAAAGCCCAATTATGGAAGAAAGTTGATGTAGAGCTTCTCCAAATTCTCTTCCAACATAAGCCACCAAACTCCCTCCATCTTTTTCCCCAAATTCAAATTCAAGCAATTAAAATTACCAAAAATTCAACAACTCCCCCACCTTCTCCCAAGTGGGATTAAAATAAACTCAACCCATGAGCTTAGAGGAATGGGGAGGTGACACTTGTCACCTCCTCACTCTTTCTCTCCACTACAAGCATGTCCTAATGGATGGGTGTTGACACATGTCACTCACCCATCCCCAAGTCTCCCTCACCCCTTACCACTTGTCCTCTCTTGAACAAGTGGGAGAGAAAAGAGGAGCTAAAGAGGGAATGGGTGACACATGTGTCCCCTTCCTTTCCTCTCAAGAGGGACCACACAACTCCAAGGGTACTCTCACCAATTGTGAGAGAGACTTGGAGTCAAGTCCTCCACAATTGGTGGGTCTTGGAGTCATCTCCAACCTTGGGAAGTGAAAAGGAATGGGGTTGAGTGTTGGTACCACTAGTCCTCTCCCTCCCATGCCTCCAATTTCGTCACTTAACTTCAGTGTGAAGTTAAGGTGACCATATGGAGGTTTACCAAGGGTTACCCAAATCAAAAAGGTCCCTAGACCCATGGGGTATAACCCAGGGTCAAGTTTAGCCTAGTTAGAGCACCCAGGGTCAAGTTAAAACACATGAAAAGGTCTCCAAATTAAATTTTTAAAAAATAAAATTCAAGACAAAATTCTTACAATACAAATTATAATTAAATTTAAAAGAGGGGTAGACTTTGCCCGATAATCAACATGCAAATTAACATTACAAAATTTCATCATACACAGAGTTGATCCCAGTTAGATCAGCTTCACAAGGGATTACAACATTAAGTGTGGGATGATCTCCAGTTTCTGTGGTTTTTTAGAAATACCTGCGCACTCAATTGCAAAGTTAATTCCACATATAATATCATAGCCAAAGCAAATTAAAACATACACTCGCATAAAATACCACTAGTTCACATAAGCATAAAGGAAGTCTCATTACAACTAGATTCTGAATTCTCCATTTCAAACATCCATTCCCAAGATTAAATCATAAAACTAATTTCTATCTAACATCACCCAATTAGTTTTCCTTTAACATCATAATATAAACCAATTTCTATCTAACATCATCCAATTTGTTTTCTCATACTATAAAGCATCTATCTAACATCACCCAATTAGTTTTCCCATAATATAAGGCATCTATCTAACATTACCCAAATAGCTTTCCCATAACATCATAAAGTCTAATAGTTCAGGAGATCAGGATCAACAGTCCCACAAGTCTAAATGTATCAACGACAGTAAAGTAAATAGTCAAATGAACAGGAATGAAAAAGGTAGGCCTCACAGTAACCATGTTCATGTCAGTGAGACCTATTTGTAGCCAGTGAGGCTTGCTTGGTCAGTGAGACCTATTTGTAGCCAGTGAGGCTTGCTTGGTCAGTGAGACCTATTTGTAGCTAGTGAGGCATTGTAGTTAGTAAGACTTAATAGCCAGTGAGGCATGTTTTTCATTAAGCTAGTGAGGCATTTTTAGAGTGGTTTGTCATCCCTATGAAGGTTTTCCACTCATGAAAAACATGTTTTATGGTTCATGTTGTTTATCTTTATGTGTGTGCCCTAATGTTTTTTCTTTGAGGTCTGGATCATATTGTTTATAATTGTATTTATGCATATGTATTTGGTAAACCTTTGAAGTCTCTCTCATTCTCTATCCTATGAGTCAAAAGGTGAAAAAGATTTTAGAAATTTAGAGACCACTAATTCACCCCCCCTTCTTAGTGGTCCTATACTCCAACAAGTGGTATCAGAGCATAGGTTCCTTATTGAAGTCTAACAGGCTTGTGTAGGTCTTGATAGCGGAGTACCGTGGGAAAGTGTAGAAGAAATAGAGAAAAGAAAGATGCCAAGAAAAGGTTGTAAAAAAACCCTAGTAAAGTCATGTGATGAGTTGTTGGATGAGTCTCCCCTGAATGTTGATTCAAAGTGTGATAAAAAGAATGGTCCTACAGTTGAGAGTCTTGATGAAAGAGAAGATGATTTTGCTCTTGAGATTGATGACATAGAAGGAGACCTCTTTATGGATGAAGATGGATAGGAGTTTGATGAAAATGATTGTGAATTTGATTTAGAAGGTGAAATCTTGTGTGCCTTAGACCAGATCAAGCAACTTAGAAAGCAGAATCGAAGATTAGAAGACCAGCTTCAACAGGAAAAAGACTCCAAAGACAAGGTATGTTCAGATTTTGCAAAAGTTTCTTTAGAGTTTGAAGAGGCAAGAAATCAGATTGCAGACTTAAAGAGTCATGTTAATGAATCTAACAAATTGAGTATCAGTCTAAAGACTGAAATTAATGAAGCCAAAAGAATAATAGATGTAACAAAATCTGACCTTGAGGTGAAAAGAATTGAATGTTTGAAAATAGATGCTGAAATTGTCAATCTGAGAAAAGATTATGAAGGTCTCAAGGTTCTGTCCAAGAAATATCAGTAGTTTGAAGAAAGCACAAATAAGTTGCATCAAATGTTGGGAAAACAAAAACATCATAAGGACACTACCAGTCTAGGTTATGAAGAAGGAGAGTGTTCCAAAGTCAGAAATGCTCCTAGGAAGAAGATAGACCTAAATAAACATTCTTCTGCTCTTGAGGAAGACAAGAAGAAAGAAAGAGATAAAGTTACTAATGTTGGAAGAGGAAGAACAAAGAGAACTCCAGGTCTGTTAGGCAATACCATTCAATAAGGTACAACTACTCTCAGTTTCATGGTTATTGCTATTGTTGTCATGGTTATGGTCATAGAGCTAGATATTGTAAAACTCACTCAAGAAATGGTCTTGAATGGAATTAGAATAAGAGTTCTTATAGTTTGACAAATCAGGACTATAACAATGTTTGTTATAACTATAATGAAGCTGGTCACATAGAAAGGGATTGTTGTATGCTTGCAAGATATGATCATAGAAGTTCTTTTTGGTTGTCAAGAGAATATGATATTGTTCCTCCTATTGGTCATACGTTCAGATGCTATAGATGTCATAGGTTTGGACATATTGCGAGGTTATGTAAGAGTGATCTAATGAAATTAGTCAATCACCATAATAAGACAATCATTTAGAAAGTTTGGAGAAGAAAGCAAAACCAGGAGTTTAGGATGAATCAAAGCTTGTGCATACTATACAAGTGACATCTATAAGTACATAAAGAGGAGTATTAGGTTAGGGAGAGTGTTTATAGTTTCATCTTTAAAACCCCTTAGACATCAACAAAGAGGTTGTCAATAATTTTGATGAGAATCATAAGAAAATCAATCATGATTAAGGACAGTGAATTATAGGTAGTCAAGAAATTTGTAACAAGGTCAAGAGGTAGTTATCCTATCTCAAAGGAGTTAAGAATAGATGCAATGTAGTTGTAAAAAGAATCATTAATCATTAGTACTCCTCTTCAAACAATTTCTCATGGATAGTCATAATTATTTTAAGGCTATCTCCAAAAGATAAGGGTAGTTTAATAAAAAAAAGTAGTAGATTTGAAGGGCCTCTAAGATTGACAGTAAATATAGACCATGCAAACTTATTTTGCATAAACACAGTGAAGTACAATGATAAAGGCTAATATATGGCCAGAGATTAATGTACAGTGATGCCTTGATATTGATAGCAGTGTTGGTCATATAGTAGTGATGCATCATCTCTGTTTATCTTGCAGTGCTGCAATGGTCATGCAGTGTTCTCATGTAGTGTTCTTAACATCCCTCTTTGTTTTGACAGTGCTAAAGTGGTAATTATAGTGCACTGTTGTAGTAGTATAGTAATAGTACCTTAGTGACTGTCTTATTTGTGTAAGGTGACAATGTTGATGCTTTGGTCAAGGATATAATGATAGTGATGGAAGTGTAATGATATACAAAGATTATAACATTAGAACAATGGATATGCTATCCCTTGACAATGGCATGTTTAGTAGAGTAGGAGATAATACTATGTTTGATAGTTTTATAATATCATTGATTCAAATATTTGTTTCACATTTGATATATGTTCCTTTTATTTGACTATCTTGTCAATATCGTGTGCAAGGTAGTAGTGATGACAATCAGTAAACAGGGGGAGTAAGTTGGCAAGTGTAAAATTATATTCTACATCTTCTGTCAGTAGTATTGTTTTCTTGAAACAGGTTATGGTACTATTATTTGGAACACTGTAAGGCTAGCAAGAAGGTATTCTATTACTGTTGTAGTTGAACATATCTTTAAGACATGTTTGTGTGGAATATACTTGCATTATAGTCCTCATATGACAATCTCCATACCAAGAATGCAGTGACAATGCTGATTAGTTGGAGTGTTTCTTTGATGTTTGATTTTTCATCTTTTGATCTCAGTTGGAGTGTTTTAAGTAAGCATGCTTGGGTTGCTTCAAAAGGATGGTAAGATTGGATTGTGGCTAAGTGATTGTTAGGTTGCTTCATCACAGGATGCCTTCTCAGGATGTCTTCAGGATCTGAGCTTCATGGAGATTTATTGATTCCATGTCAAAAGATGAGGTGTTGTTATTGATGATAGAAGGGTGTTGATGGATGCTTCTTGAGTTATGTTGGTTTTGGTAGTGATTGGTTATCATGTCATATCTTCTATGGACAAGGGGAATAACCTGCACAACAAGTTTGATCTGAAGAGACAACATCAACTATTGTAACTTCTCATCACATGCACATCAAGGTGAAATAGGAGGATAGTTTAAGAAGATTGAGAAAAAGATTTACTTGTTGCTTTGTTTATTTCAGGGCATACTTAGAATATTTGGGTTCATGAGTACAATCTTGATCATATCTTGCAAATCAAGTGATATACCAATGTTTTGTCATCTTCTTAGTCAATGGTGAATTTGTAGCTTTCAACTTCAAGAGTAATATGAGTTCTTCTTCCTAGGAGTTGTGAAAGGTGACTAGACTTCATCTTCACACGGGGAGTATTTATTGGTTCATTGTGTTTGCCCCAGTGGGATTTTTCATGCCTTTGTCATCCAATGTCAAAAAGGGGGAGGTAGAGCATGGTGGATCATGAAGTTTTGCCATCAATGACAAAGGGGGAGATTGATGGCAGTTGTTTGTCATTGATGTCAAAAATGTGTTGAGGGTGTTGAGTTCTTGTGCTTCTCCACAAGGTACCATCAGGGTTCTTGGTATGGTCTTTAGGACAACAGGACATTTGATGATCACTTGTACTATTGACAAAGGTGTTTCATGAAAAGGTAGATGTAAAGGTGCTCAAGTTGTCATCAGGATGCTCTTCAAAGTGTCAAAGAATCATGTTGTTCAAGATTTTATTTATGGCTTGATTTGATCATGTTAAGGTGTTTGATCATGTCTTATCATTTGATATACAATATGGATGTTGATCTCTATGGTGCTTTGGTGTGAATCATCTCTCATCTTGTGTGTTGATTATTTCATGATATAATCCTATATTTAGATGGGGTTTCTTGTTCATGCTATGTTTCATGCTTCATATATTCTCCATGCTTCATGTGTTGAGTTCATGATGTCTGATTTGAGAAAGGGTTTGTGATATTTGATTAGAGTTGATTTGAGAAGCACATCATTAGTTTGATATGCTTCATGTGGTAGAGATGGCAAAGGTTCATGATTGTGTGACAAAGATGGTAGAGGTTCATGACTGTGTGATTCACATCACATTAGGACTTTCAGAAGTTGTTTCATTCATTCACATTAGGTGATGGTTGCATGTGATGGAGAGATGGTGTTCTCATTCGCATTGGTGTTCTTATATGTCAAGTACAGTGTTGACATTCATGCAAAGTATGACAGAGATTTATAAGATAGTGTTTGATGTTGATCTTCATCCCACATGCTTCATAAGAATTGGCATATTGTGGTTAGATGATGTGTTTGCATAAAAAGCTCATGGTTAGGTGCCCTATTTTTTCTCCAAGACTAGACTTGTATAAACTGGTTATATAATATCTCTAATGTCATCTTGATCTCTGCAGAATCATCAACATTCATTTTGATGTGTCTAATATACCTATTTCCTCATTTCTCCTATTAGGGTTTGTTGTGTTAAAAGGTTAAGGGGAAAAAAACCTTAAATTGAAGTTCTTAAGGCACACCATATAATACCCATCATTGCTTTATATCTATTTGATGACTGACCGGTTGAACAAGTCATCTTGTCACTTAAGTGACAACTTAAGTCTTCATACATGTTGTTAGACTGGCCCCGACTTCCTAGGGGCACTAGCGATACAAAGTATCCAAAAAGGTAAGACTGCGAAATGTGATCGAATGACTCAAATTGAATGTTAGCAATGGCTCTAAAGATGATCTTGTTGATGCCTTTTAATGGATTTTTGAACACCAACGGTCACACCTACCTTTCTAAATTTGACGTGCAGTAAGTTATAAAAGGCATAAAGCAGTCTTTTTAACTTCTCTTTAGAATGCAGAAGACTAGAGAATTATAATATGAGATCTGTGCGATATTTTTATGATTTTTGATCATTGATCTGTGATGGAAAAAGGTATAACTATGTGCCAATATGAGGAGTAACCATTTTTATGAAGAATACCAAGGTGCTTGCAATCTTTGAAACTTCAAGTTTAGTTAGTGTATATAGATCATTTTAAGTGCAAGAGAAGAACATGCAGGTGTTAATTCTTGATTATAGAATATATTGTTCTTACAAAGAATTAAATGTGATTCAAATATTAAAACTAGTATGAATAGTCTAAGATTGAAGAAGATTGTGTTGAGTGAAGTTGTTTGGGTGTTTCCAACGAAGAGAACTATGTGGTGAACCACAAAATGTGATATATCTTATATCATAGATGCAGTTTTATAAATGTAAGGTTGATGAATGATCATGTATATATCTACAGATGAGGGTTTTAGAAGACTAAGGATTATGGGATGAATTGGTTGTTTCTACTCCAGGAATTCTATATGAAGTATGAAGATAATGTATCATGAATGTTTGAATGGGTCATCCCTTGCATAACATAAAGAATAGATGATGAAAACATGGACATGATATGTACATTGAAGTGTTACAGGGGTATGGGCAAATTATTTTGATTTTACACAGTGAGGAAATCTGATAGTGATCATACATTTGATAATGTAGAGTCTGTTTGAAGTGAATATTCTTGTATGTATAGGGAATGTGTTTTATCTGCAGAACTAGGCATTTGAGAATCCAGTATAAGGAAGCTTTAAAGGAATGAGTTATAATATAGCTTGAGTAGAGGTATGCAATGATTGAAATGATTATGTTTTTTTGATCGGATAAATGATGATGTGTAAGATGATCATCCAAAGGGAGACATAAGGTATATTGAGCTACAATGAATCAAAGTGTTCCTTTGAATTTGTTTTAACCCTCAATGCAAATAGATTCATGTCAGTGAGACACTATTTAGCCAGTGAGGCTTGCTTAGTTAGCGAGACCTATTTGTAGCCAGTGAGGCTTGCTTGGTTAGTGAGACCTATTTGTAGCCAGTCAGGTATTGTAGTCAGTGAGACTTGTAGCCAGTGAGGCATTTTTTAGAGTGGTTTTTCATCCCTATGAGGGTTTTCTACTCATGAAAAAGAGGTGTTATGGTTCATGTTGTTTATCTTTATGTGTGTGCCCTAATGTTTTATCTTTGAGGTCTTGATCATATTGTTTATAATCATATTTGTGCATATGTATTTGGTAAATCTTCAAAGTCTCTCTCATTCTCTATCTTGTGAGTCAAAAGGTGCAAAAGGTTTTAGAAATTTATAGACCACTGATTCATCCCCCTTCTCAGTGGTCATGTGCTCCAACAGTCTTATCAACAAGCAGTGAAGTAGGAGACTTGTTAACTAGGTAGCAAGTAGTGGCTACAACTTCAGCCCAAAACTTTTGTTCAAGGCCAACTCCACTAAGCATACTCCTATCCCTCTCCATCAACATTATTTTCATCCTCTCTACAACTCCATTTTTCTACGGGGTGTATGGAGTTGTCTTATGTCTTTCAATCCCATGTTGTTTACAGAGCTTATCAAACTCTATGGAACAAAACTCACCACCGTTATCAATTCTCAAACACTTAATCTTTTTACCAATCTAATTCTCAACAAAAGCTTTAAACTCTCTGAACTAACTAAAGACTTCAGATTTCCTTCTGAGAAAATAAATCCATATCCTCCTACTATAATCATCAATAAATTATACAAAATATAATGATTTAGAAATCAAAGGAACATTCATAGGACAAAACACATCAAAATGAATTAGATCCAACACACCAGAAGACTTATGATAAATCGAGTAAAACTAAACATAGTTTTTTTCCATATACACAATCTTCACAAAAGTCAAACTCAAGATTACAATCATTTAAACCTTCAAAAAGGTTTTTATTTTTTAGGGCTCTAAGATCCTTCTCACCAATGTGACCAAGTCTCTCATGCAACAACATTGTCTTCTCAGTAGGAAGTTTCATTTCCAAAGCATGAGCACACTTAGGTACCCAGAAAGCACTACAATCAAAAGTTGAAGCAACACATTTCTTTGTTGTTGGTTCCAATGGTGAGGATAAAGAATTTGAATCTCTTTTCTTTGAAACATAAGAACTATTAAACTGAGTAGTGCTTGCATCCAACTGAAACTGAGTACCTCTCCGAGCACCCTTAGCAAGCACCATAGCTCCTCTTGTCATCTTGTATCCTCCACCTGAGAAGACAACCTACACACCTGCATCATTCAATTTACTTATAGGAAGAAGGTTTCATGCTAAATTGGGGATGTGCATAATCCCATTGATTCCCTTCAATCGACCATCAAGGAATCAGATCAAGACTTCCACAGCCAACTATCTTTAGGTGAGATTCATCACCCAGGTACACCTTCCCACAATCATATTCTTTATACTTTGAGAACCAACCTCAATGTGAGGTCATGTGGAAGGAAGCACTGGAGTCAATCAGCCACACATCTTCCGATGCATGGGTTGCTAAGGCTACAATAAAAGGATCGCCATCATCTTGTGACTTGTTAGAATCAAAATTAGAGAAGTTCTTCTTTTTCTTCTTCTCCTCTTTACACTCCTTTCAGAAGTGTCTAGATTTAAGGTAGTTCAACCTAGTTCCTTGGACTTTCCAGGAGATTTGGATCTCCCACAGGATTTCAATTTGCCCTTTTCATCTTTCTTGTCTTTCTTTTTCCCTTTCTCTTTGGATCTTCCACAAATTGCAAGAGCCTCCTTAGCCATCTCGAAAGACATTCTCTACATCCCTTCAAACATTAGTGAAGAAACCACATCATCCATCTTGAAGGTAGTAGTGGTACTCCCAACGGCCATGACAAGGTGGTCCCATGAGTTTGGCAAAGAACAAAGAAAGTTCATGTAACGATCCTCCTCCATTTTCACACCGACGGATGTCAACTATACAACTAGCATGTTAAAGGCATTCAGATGATCTGCAACCAATCCTCCATCTTCAATTCTCAAAGAATACAACTTCTTCCTTAGGAATAACTTGTTTACCAGGGATTTATCCTGATAAACATCTCCAAGCTTCTTCCACAGTTCTTTCATGGTCTTCTCTTCATGAACATTTAACATGATGAAATAATCTAAATAGAGTCTCACAAGACCCTTAGCTTTTCGATCATTGAGATCCCAATCTGCCTGAGCCATTGTCATTGGTTTTGTGCCAGATGTAGCTTTCCATAGATCTATATCAACAAGCATGTCTTCCATTTTGAGTTTCCACAACTCAAAATTGTTGCCATTAAACTTTTCCAAATCTATTCTTTCAGATGTGCCTGCCATCTCCTTGCTGCAACACAATTATAGGATACTCTGCATAGACTCCCACTCAATCAAAGATTAGCTCAGAAAACCCCTACCCAACAACTAGGATCAAAGGTGATCAATCTCTGATACCAAATGAAAGGAAGCAAGGTATGCAAAACACACTTCCTACACCAACCTAATGAGGGGAATAGTATGAAAATTCTTTTAAATGCTTACAATTTCAGCAATGTTAAGCATATAACATAAAGATTACAACATCAACACAATACATAGAATAAGTATAACACAAGATATATCATGGGGAAAACCTTTTCAGGTAAAAAACCCCACAATCCAAAACCTGAACAATGTATTATCAAATCTATAAAGGATTACAACACACTTGCAATGCAAGTTCTTCCAAGAGTCTACAAATGTAATTTCTGGAGTAATTCTGATAGCATAATAGTACCCATACAAACACTATGCAAACTACTACTCCAAGCATCACATTATATAAAGTTACAAGGCTTATATGAGAAGCTTCTAGAGGTAAATGTCCACCTTGGCCACATGACCATTTACACACTCAAGGGACACTTGTCCAACATGTTTCTGTCTCTCTTACATCTATCATAACATGGCAGATTTGAATTCCTAAGATGGAGCGCTCCAAGACTAAAAATAGACTATGATAGATGCTCTTACACATCTTACAGCTGTCATAAATCTACCCAACATAACAACACTTAATATTGTAAGAGAATCCATCATACATGACTAAATATAGGATATTCCTCTTACAACATGTCATAGTCCAACTTGGGTGCCTAAAGATGCCTTTCTCTCATGCAAAGATACTCTCGAACAGTTTTCTTCACTTGTCATAAGAATCTCTCTACTTGGCTCTTATGCATCATAGATTCTGCCATACACAATAACACCTCTGTCATACTACAAGATGCTGACACATGATATATTAGTTCCACCTCAAATGGGATGCCCAAATCCACATGTGTTTGACTTGACCATCCATGTCACATTACAAGTAGGATGACATGTCAAAATTCCACCTTATACAAAATGACAAAACATGATGTGTAAGTAAATACAAATTAGGCAATAATAAATACACAAATTAAAATATCAATGCTAGGAAATTGCAAAGGTTGAGACACCTTAATTCCCAACACATATGGTATCAAATTTTGGACTTCTTATAGGCATTGGAAAGGTCTCTCCGAGAACTATGTAGTGGTATAGGTTTGGTGATCAGATGTTTCTAATTTTGTTAGAATTTGGTACCTAAAGATGACATTTCTCTAAGATGGTAAAATCGTCATAACTTTACATATGGAATTAGATTTTGGATTTCAAATAGGCATTGGAGATAATTTTTATTGTACTACATAGTTGATCAAGTAGATTTTTAGTTTGATGTGCAAAGAGAGGTTTATACTTGATTGAGCACTTGTGGGAGCCTGAGATTCAGATTGTGATTATGAGAGCATTCAATTGAATATTTGGGCATAAAATTGTGGGACTACATGTTTTTGTGAGACCAATATGATGGTATAATAGGTTTTTAGATTTGGTGCTTCCTGATATAGGTTTACAAGTATTTTCATATTGTTGAATTTGATGGATACAAGTACATAGGTTTTTTTCTAGTTTGAGGACTTGATTGATACACATGAAAGACTAGGAGTCTTATTTTAGTAGGGTTTGAGTACAAGTACAATGATGGTGATGATTATAGTGTCGTGGGTATGTAGGTACTTTTGAGCATTAGCATGATATGTTCATGTATGTGATTGCTAGTTTTTGGTTATGATGATGATGATGATTGATTCATGATTATATGTTGTGGTGTGGTTCATTTTTATAAGGTTGTTCATATCTCTTGGATGCTTGAGTAGTTCCTTTAATTTGGTTACTCATTTGTGGACTTGTTTAGAAAATTAGATTTGGGATTGATTAAGTGTTTAAGTCTTGAGGTCTATAAGTTATCTTCTTTGATATCTTAGTTTACAGGTTACTTATGTGATGATGAGTTTTGCATGTTTCATGTTTAGGGTCTATGAGTTATATTTTTTGTGGGTCTATACAACCCATTTATTGTAGTGGGATGACTCAGATGTTGACTATCTATATCCACAAGATTGACTTAGTGTTGATGTACACTTTGTTAGTCAACCTTGACTATGATCATTTGTGCATTGGTATGAGAGGGTTGATGATTAGAGTGCCTAGATAGTTAATTGTTAGGACTTTAGCATGTTTATCATGATGTCATGGATAGCTTGGTTACATGCTTTAGTGTGAGATTTTGATAGTGATGGTTTATCTTCTTGGCTTGGAGATCTTGGTTCTACTTTGGATTTATTGGTATTAAATTTGAGTGTGTGTGGACCATGGGTGATATTCATTTAGAAAATGGTTATCATGATGTCATGGATAGCTCAATATCATACATGAAGTCATGGATAGATCAATATCATAGTTCAGTGGGAGATTTTTTAATGATGAGGATTCATCACCTAGTGATGGATGATCTTCTATAGTGGTTGTGTGTCATGGACAAACTCTTGGATTAATTATTTTATGCAGTATGAGTGCACTAACATCTTGAGTTCTATTTTTAGGAGATGGTTGTCTTTGTGTGATTGGAGATGGTTGTCTTTGTGTGATTAGAGATGTTGATCCTTAGTTTAGAAGTGTTTGGTATTGTGTCTTCGTTTACTCTGAATACTAGTTTAAGTGTTGATAGGATACAGGTTCTCTAGGGACCAAGGTATGCTCATTAGAGCATGTGATCTGCTAGGAGGAGATGTAAGATCATGATATCATGATGTGTTCCTAGATGACAATGAACTTATTGGTTCTCTTGGTATTGAGTACATTAGTCATTTTCATGGGAGCTTCATGATGGAGCGGTATTACATTTGGAGCTTATCATGGATCGATCAGTTGTAAGTGCTCATGGATACTTGGAGACTTAGGTGAGGATAGAGTTCTCTTGGGATTAGAGCCATTTTTTGAGATTGTCACTTTTTGGAGGTTTCAATAGGAAGACTAAGGAGCATTTCACTTTGATATCATGGACATGAGTTCTTGAACTAAAAGGATATTGTTCTTAGAGAGAGTCTTTGATGCAGGAGCATCTGGGTCCACAGGCAATCTTGCATCAACTAAAAAGATTTTTTAGGTTTCAATTCAGCTTTGTTTTCTATTGTGTTGGTTTCAGGTTGTTTTTCTTCAGAAGACTTTCTTGATGATCAAATCAAAAACATGGGTTTTGTAGAAGAGCTTAATGGGTATCCTCAGTTCAAGTTTGGTGCAACACATGTTTTTGATCAAATAAAAAACATGGGTTTTGTAGAAGAGCTTAATGGGTATCTTCAATTCAAGTTTAGTATGATTTAGATAAACACATATTTTTTATTAGATCAAAAACATGGGTATTATAAAAGAGCTTAATCGGTATCACTAGTTCAAGTTCGGTGCAAATTAGATAAAATTGGTGAAGTTACGTCAATTACTTCATTCTCAATCATGCGTGGAAAGTCATTCTCAGTTGCACATGGAAAGTCATTCTTGACCGTGCATGGAAAGTCATTCTTGACCGTGCATGGAAAGTCATTCTTGACCATGCATGGAAAGTCATTCTCAGCCATGCATGGAAAGTCATTCCCAGTTGTGTGTGGAAAATCATTCTTGGTCACGTGTGGAATGCTAATCTCGATCACATGTGAAATGTCATTTTCGGCCGAGCACTCTCTCTGCCAAGTGTTCACTCTCTCACTGCTCTCTCCAGATGAGTGTTCATTCTCTCTCGACTAAGTGTTTACTCTCTCACTAGATGATCATTCACTCTCTCCACTGAGTGTTTATTCTCTCTACCGAGTGTTTACTCTCTCTCTCTAGACAAATGGTTGGTTTTTGAGGGGTTGCCTTCTGAGGAGTTGGTTGCTGAGTGGTTGGTTCGCCAAGGGGTTGGCTTCCAAGGGATTCATTGTTGAGGTGTTGGCTCCCGAGGGGTTGATTACCGAGAGATTAATTCACCAAGGGTTGGCCTCTTAGGAGTGGTTGCTAAGTGGTTGGTTTGTCAAGGGGTTGGCTTCTAAGGGGTTTGTTGTGAATGGGTTGGCTCCTGAGGGGTTGGTTTCCAAGTGGTTTGTTCGAGTAGTCTGATGGGTCTAAGTGGTCCAATTATCAAATAATATTCTCTTTAATCCGTTCAGGTAATTCAAAACATCAAGTGGTTGTTAAAACATCCGACCTTTTAGTTTTGTAATTGATGTTGAGGCAACTATTTAACTTCCTTTTATGAAGTATAAAATGGGATGATTATTCTTGTTAGAGGAGAAGGGGGGAAATTTAGAGAAAATTCATATATTGAAGACTCCTGGTTGAAGAGTCTAGAGAATTGTATTATGTTTGTAAATCTATATTCCTAGAACACAGAATTTTTGCAAATAATAAAACATTGTTATTCCTTGAATTATTCTGTTATATGTTTGGGTATTGGATGCTCAACCTAACTATGTGATAAGACATTTTGGATTTGATCTGCATCAAGTGGTATCAAAGCAAGGCTTTCTTGGTGGGAGGAGATATGTTCTAGAGAATTTGAAGCATCAAAATATTGTCTCAGAGGACTCAAGAAGGTATTTGCAAGTGTGAAGAGGAGTCCTATAATTATTGAGTGTTGAAGGAGACGTTGGAGTTGTGAGTAGAGGAAATTTTATTTCCATAATGCGTGTAGATAGAAAATAGTAGAGGTTGTATTTTGAGAAGATGCCCCCAAGAAGAAGAGTTCCTAGAATGGAGGATATGTTCAAACAATTTCATGTTGAATTGAGGAACAAGTTAAGAAATTTAGTTGTTGGATTAAGAAGAAACCCAAATTGTGCAGAAGATCATGTTGATGATAAGGATGAAATTGTAGGAGATGAACGAGAAAGAGAAAACAAACAGCCAATAGATGTTGGAGAAGAATAGTTCCTAAGAGCCCTTTCCAGAGTTGGAGGTAACAATATATAAATTTCAAATTTTTTGGAACATTGAATCCTGAAGAATTGGTCTATTAGATAGGAGAATTAGAATAATATTTTGAATATGAAAATATGCGTGACTCTCAGAGGGTGAGACTGACACAAACAAAACTTAAAGGACATGCACAAACAAAACTCAAAGGACATGCAACCCTATGGTGGAGGGAGTTGCAAAGAGAAAGAGTAACTAATGGAGATGTGAGAATAAATTGGTGGAATCAAATGGATACCAAGTTGAAAGCCAAATTTATTCCTGGAGATTATGAGTTGGAGATGTTAAAAAAACTTTAGAATTTGAAGCAAAAAGATATGAGTGTAAAGGACTATACTGAAGAGTTTTATAAAATGGTAATTAGATCTGAACATCATCAAATGGACAGGGAGAAAGTAGCTAGATATATCAATGGGTTGATACTTAATATACAAGATGAGATGAGTACACTAAAGATTTCTACACTAGAAGAAGCATATCAATATTCTTTGAAAGCAGAGGAAAATATAGAATGAAGACAGTAGAATAATACATGAGGAAGAGGAAAATTCTCATCTGGGAGAGGCAAAGAAAGTTGTGGGAAAGGAAAACAAGTTTAGGAAGAAGAAACAAATTCAAAATGGAATAAGAAGTCAAGTCAAGGAACGAGAGGATAAGAATACCCTAGAAGAGGACATGGTAGTAGAAGCATGGCCTTGGGAAATGTTTTCAATGTGGTGAGGTTGGACATAGATCTTTTGAATGCCCACAATTACATCAGGAGAAAAATAAGAGAAGTGTGGCCAGAAACCACATAGTGCAAGAAGATGAAGAGAGTGTGGCATCACTAAAAGTGAAAGAGCCTGGAAAAGGAGAGACTCTTATGTTCAAGAGAGTGTTGATAACACCAGATGTGAAGAAGGATGGAGCATCTTAGAGAAGGAGTCTTTTTAGAACTGTATGCAAGTCTGGAGGTAAGTGTTGCAAAATAATTATAGATAGTGGTAGTATTAATAACCTAGTATAAGAGGAAATGGTAGAAAATCTAGGTTTAAAAAGGAGAAACATCCTAGTCCTTATAAGGTTACTTGGTTGCCAAATGAACATGAATTAGTGGTGAACATGAGAAATGCATGGTTAGTTTTCAGATTGGGTCATATAAGGATGAAGTCTTGTGCGATGTTATGTCAATGAGTGCCTGTCATGTGTTATTGGGTAAACCTTGGCAGTTTTATAGGGAAGCGATCTATGATGGTAGAAGGAATTTGTATACCATTGTGAAAGGTGGATAGAAGTACATATTGAGTTTAGTAAAACATAAGACATGATAGGTGAAAGAGACTAGTCCAATAGTTTTTTGCAGTTCTAACAAACAGTTGCTAAAGGTGAAAAGATAGATTGAGAGTAATTCAATGAAGGTTCCCATGAAGGGGAATGTAGTTGAAAATAAAGGTAATAAAAATGGTTTTGTGCAACAACAACATAAAGTAGTGGAAAATAGTGTGAAGAATGTGAGTATTGATCAAGGAAGTGGAGGTTTTGAGAGGAAACAACACAAGTTGTAACATACAATCCCATATAACTTGGAGTTACTCAAAAAAATTTACTAAGAAAGTAAATGAACATGTTAAACATGAATGATTTTTTTAAAAACATTTGCATAATAAATTCAAATCTTTTCTAAATATTTTTCAACCTTGAAATTACAATATATTCAAAGATAATATATCATAGTGAAAACACCTCACTTTACAATTACAAATAATTTGTACTTGGTAATATGAATAATTTACATAAGTTTTGAATATCATAATTCAAAATATTTAGTTTACTATATATGGAACTAATATCTATCTTCACAAGTCTCAGTGAGTCTTCTGCTATAGAGGGAGAGCATCATTCAAGTGCTTTACCTCCAACCATAGACCAACGGTCACCTGCACACCTTCCTTCATGGAAGTGGCCCTACCCTTCATGAAGAGTATAGACATAAAGAACCAATAGGTTTCCATCTAATTTCTAGTGTTGTGTCCTACATGTAACTCTATCGACCATACAACTCTAGACAATCTTCTAGCTAAGTATGATCATTTTGACAAATTACGCCACATAGACACTGTGAATTGACTAATGCATGCAGAGACAAATGCATCACTTTGGCCAAAGTTTCTATATAAATAGATGTTTGCAATAACCATAGTCATGTTTTCACACACCTCTAACTCAACTTGGAAACTATCTCAGCCTATAGTTTGATTTTCTTCACTAGTATCTCTAGACATAATTTTTCTTGACTATATTCAAATCCTACCTAATCTAACTTAAAATTAATCCTTAATCTAAGATAAATAGAATATAAGGGTTTTAGATAATTTTATCCTTTCAAAGAGTCTCTCTTTGCATACTTGCAAATACAAGGGTCTATGACTTCCTGTCATTATACTCAATGACCCAAAATTAAGCACTCTTGTGCAATATATCAAGTTTCAACTCTATCCATAAATCATTTAAATTTAACAAAGTGCTTCTTAGACTCTTTTTATCTTTCTCTATGGTTTATCAACCATTCACTGTTGACCATAATATATATAAAAACAATGTCATATCATTCTTAAGAGTTTTAAGTTTTATAAACCCTTTTGGGTTTATTATAGGGTTTTATCTTCTCGAATCCAATACATGGAAATATCAAATACCCTTGTTTTCGAAAGATAATAAGTTATAATAATATAACATGGAAACAAAAATCTCTAGTCTTCGCTTGACCACTTGGGCATTGTTTGAATTCACATTTCTCATAACATGAATAAACATAGTACAAGAGGTATATCCTCTTCCAAATAAGATCTTAATGAATATTATCATTATCATCTCTAATCCTTGAACTAAGTCAATCTTTCAACCTAAATAGGTTTTGAGTCTAAAAGATAATATAATACTTTCGATCTCTTGGTCTTCTTAAGTCCATCGACTTTTCAATATAAGATAGGTTATGAAATCATATATAGTATCCTTTCCATAAAAATCACATTTTTTTCAAAATAAACCTTCATCAACAATTATAGGTACTTGAATCATGTGGGGTTGAGTTTCAAATCCCCCTACATGCCCTAGTTGGAGTTGATCATATCAATAATGCCTAACATTGGGTTAACTTTGTCTTTTATGCACTTACCACTAAAATAAAGTTCTATTAAACATATATTATGAGAACTATAACTTCCCATCTCCTAGTATGCATATAGACTTGATTTGGTTTAATAGTTTCAATCTTGAAACATAGGATTATTTAAATATGTCTCCTAGTATACTATTTCTTGAGACAGTTTAACTTAAGTAATAGTTACTAATCAAAAGGTCATCTAGGTTTCCACTTTCTTGGTTCACCCATTTCCTTGGATTTGTATTACAATATGACAGGAAGACCTCTATTTCACATAAGGAAATCTATATATCCATGTTGCAACATTGTCACTTCAATATTGTAATGATATTATCTCACCAAAATCTCCACTCAAAAAATAGTGATTATATGCTTTCAAATGCAAGAGAACATCTATGGATCTATCATAGTATTTAGCATAGATATTCACTTAAGACTTATAATGCCATTATTAAAGAAGATATGAGGAAGGGTTAACATATGTCAATTTATTTCTTGTGAATGAAGCATATAATGCATTATTAAAAGAATTAGACCTAAGAAATTTATCAAAAAACATTTACTATTTCTCACCCTAAATTGATCTTATATGTAGATGAAAAATTGTTTATTGGCCCTATAGCCTTGCCATAACTATGACAGTTCTAGCTTGATCACGGCCTTAAATAGAAAAAGAACTTCAATATTTTAAGAGAGGAATATTTCAATGGCAAGTCAACCTTAAATTGATACTCACCACTCTAATTTAAGGTATTTCTAATGATATATATATCATTTCTATATACTCTAGAATGAGTGAAACCTATCACTAAATCTTTGATAGTACACAATATCACTTATACATATAAATCTTGGGAAAGAAAACCTATCCCTATCTACACTTCTACTAGCTTAGTTTTATCTTAAAACTAGAGTCTTCGACAAGTTTAGTCTCAGCTCTTATATATGTTGATAACTGAGAGGGGGGGTGAATCAGTTATCTTAATTCTTTGACATTATTTTCTTCTTAAACAATTAGTACAATATCAAAACTTATAAGCATCAATGAACATGAAAGCAAAAATAAACTCAATACACATGACACAATATTTTTGATGTTGAAAACCCTGTTAAGGGAAAAACCACAAGGTGATTAACCCAAGATTGTATTCTTTGTTAAAAGAATAAGGTAGTACAAAATGGCACTTGCCAATTAGGGCTCACTACCTGAGCACACTACTCACAAGAGGCTCACTGCCTACAATAGTCTATGAAAGGAAACTAGATACTTGAACTGATGAGAAGCATCCACATGTGCTAAGGTTTAGTTTCGGTTAAGCTCAACACATTGATCTATAACACTTCATTCTTCCTCTGCCTTAGTACTGTTGTTTTGTCACATACCGGACCTCTATCTTTGTTCCCACACTGTTCTCTTCTTTTCTTCACACTTAAAAACACACAACACACACATTCTTATCGAAATCCATCTGGTATATATATCCGCACCAAGGATTTCATCATCTTTCCAGTCGGCATTCAGAATAGTCAGTATTTTCCAAAACTCTAGTATGTCAGCTGAATCCTTGCTTACCAAGTGATGCGCATCACAAAGATAGTTATAGAGGTCATCAATCATGTTAGTCAATCATGAATGATACCTTAAGAACCTTGATCACCATCAATATCTCATTTGGAATAAGTCTGATGCTCTTCCAGTCAGTTCTTCCTCTGTCTTCTCTACCAAACAGGACCCCAATACTTAGATGCTCATATCTCTTCACTCTTTCATCACCAGAGGCTCAATTCTTGGAATCTATCAGTCAACATACTCCTCTTGACTTTCCCAAGTCCAAACTTTACAAAGATGCTTCCTCTAAGAGATCTGGACCTAACTGTCAAACCTTGTTGCATGCTCTGTTCTTGCTTACCGAACCAAAGTATTCTTCAATCTGACTTCCAGTAAAGACACACCATGTCCTAAAAATGTGTGGAATGGTCTTTGTTGCCATAAATGACAACACCAATGAAGCCACACAGTGTCTCTTTCCAACAATCTTTGCCTTTGGCATTGGTGGCAACACTTAGTGAAAAATGACTAAGTGTCACACTACACTCCCCCTTGGCCGATGCTCTGTGCACTTTTTTAGAGCTCCTCCTTAGCTAGATTCCACATTTTTCACTTCTCCTCACTCCCCCTTTGACATCAATGGCAAAGGGTAGGGTCCGTACACCAAAATTCCCAAAAATCCAACTATACTTAGCTGCATAAGTATATATATACATGCTATATTTACATATATTGAAGTATATCTGCAAAACTTGTCTTTAAGTGGACAAATTCTATTGCCCAACTCTGCTTCATCCTCTCCAAAATTGAGATGTGACCACTCAATAGGAATGCAAAAGATTTTGCCCTCTTTAGATCTTTCAGATCACTATTCTAAGCTGTGATCTAGGCATCAGTTAAAGCCTCATGCATGACCTCTAACTTAGGGATAATCATTCCTCTAAGTTCACCCATCCTACTTATTATGTTCTTCCTTTCCTTCTCAAACTTCTTTATCTCATTGATGATTGCAATAGTCTGACATTCCTGGTTTATTATGGAGATGGTGAGAGGATCAAAATTCTGAGAGAGGCTTGACAGTTTATCCTCTTGTTCTTTCAGTTTCTTCTCAATGTCCTTTGTCACTTTAGACCAGGATAAACAAAATTTATATACTTCTCTGCCATCATTGAGAGCATTTTCTAAGCTCTTTATTCCAGTATCCAAATTTCTCCTATCATTTGTTATTAGCCCTTGAACTTCATAGAATCTCTTATCCAAAAAATCCTAGACCTTTGCTTCAGCTGATTTCTCTAAGGAATCAAAATGAGTACTGACAGAACTAACAAGAGACTTGAGATTACTGAATGAGGAGGCTGAGGAATCCTTATCAAAGGATGGCATGATCTTTTCCAACACACCGGATGCTATCTCTAGCAGCTCACAGTCTTCCATGTGAGACTTTAGAAGCTTCTCTTTTGCATATGCTTGGGCAAAGGATGCTAGCTTCATGGTTTGAACTGGGGATAGGGAATCAAAATTGAACGGTCCTTGAAGCAGTTCTGGTTCATCAAATTCCATCATCTCTTTAGTCAAGAAATCTTTGATAGTATCTGCAGTGTCTCTTGCCGAAGACAGAGTCTTCTTCCTTTCTGCAGTTTCAAAACTGTCTCCTGGAGTCTTTTTTGTTTGGCCTTTTTCTTTTTCTTTTACTTCTTCTCCTTGACTAGTTTTCTCCTCTATTCTTTCTCCTCCTTTAGATACAGAGTCTGTAGGGGAATTCGAAGGAGAGATTTTTGCTTGTTCATGAACTTCCTCTTCCGCAGCAAAGGAGTCTAAGCCCATGGCTTTCTCTTCACTTGTCTCCTTTGCCTCTTCTCCTTTTTCAAAGTAGATTCTTCTTCTTCATCCACAGCAGAGGGTTCATTACCTAGGTCCTTTATAACTGGAATATTGAATCTTTTAAAAACATTCCGGAAGATATCTTCTATTTCTTTTGCCACTCTATCAGTTTCTCCAAGCATGAGTTGATTCGTTCTTGCCTTACTCTGGAACTCATCCTTGCAATATTTGAAGATCATGTCCATTTGTTACGGAGTAATTGAAGGATAGAGCTGAATAGCTATTTGTTCTCTAATTTCTAAGTCCTATGCCTTGGCATTTACCTTTCTCATTTCAAGTTCTTTCTCTAAACTTTGGGGAATTAGAGAGATGTTTTCAATAAATGCTTTATTGTATATGTTCAAGTACTTAACTGTAGCTTCCTCTAGAATCTTTTTATCTGCATCAATATATTCATCATAGAATTATGTTATTGATTGCAGATTTCCATCCATAGTAACTGCCTTGACTACATCATCAATGTGGAGAGTAGGTTTTTCAAGAAATTCCTCTGGCTTCTCTTGTTTGCCTTGACCGGTAGAAGGTTCACTGGTTGTTTTACTCTTCTTATTCATTTTCTTTACTTCCTCATCTATCTCTGTCTCTTCATCATCCTTCAGGCTTGTGTATGATCTTGTAGCCTTTATCTTTGTTCTCTTTTCTCTTTTACTAGATGATTTTGCTTCCAGTTTTGATGCCTTTGAGCTTTTAGCAGTTGTAGGTGCAAAGGTCTTAGAGGATCTGGTCCAGGAGGGGGCTTCTACTGGAGGACTTTCTTTTTCTGCTTCTTCCTTTTCTTTTTTCTACTCTTTCCATCTTCTCTCTATGGGCATCAAGTGTCTCCTTTGAGATTCCATGCCTCTTGGCAAGTTCTTCTACTTCCCTTCTTACCTTTCTCTTAATCTCTGGTTGTCTAAGTTCAACATGAACTTTTACACTCAGCTCTTGGTAAGTTCCAAATCTTTCTGCCTTGGAATCCTTCGGTTGACTCAACATGTGTTGAACATGTAGCTCTACAATTTTCTCATCTACTACATACCCCATTGGCATGATCCAGATAGTCCTTGGCTCCAATGCCTCCATTAGGCATTGATCTATGTCTAGCATCAAGCACAATGTATCTTTGTACTTCTCAACTAATGATTTAGGGATTCTTTCTCTAGCTTGCATCATACTCTGAAAATTCTTGAAATAACCCCAAAGTGATGTATTGTGTGCCTTGGCATCACCAAGCCCATGTATATAATCCTTTATTTGTATGGCTACTGATCTGTTATTTTGCCACATCCAACCATTAGATCCAGGTAGCTCATTCATGTAATATAAAAATAGACAAAGTATCAGGCCACCGTATTTGAAGGAATTCTTCTTATCCTTCTTTATCTTCTACGGATTCTCCAAAAGTTGGTTCAGAAGGAGCTCACAAAGGTCATAATCGGCATTCTTTGTTAATATTTCATAGCCAATGTAAATTGATGTTTCGCATACAGAATTCTCTCAGCTGGAGTGATGTATCTTGTACCCTCTGATCATGGTGGTAAACTTGATATCTGGATCTGTGATATCCTTAGTTGTCATTGCTCTTTTATCAAATTTGGATCCGGTGGCCTCACTCCCAGTTTGGTTGTTGACTGATTTGAGAGTAGGTAACTCACCAGATGAGTACAATCTGGTCACTACCCTAATGGCATCCTTTGTGATCTTAAATGACTTATTCAGCCACATGAAGTTGTCATGCACTCTGCTCAAAAAATACCTAACCCATTCATCTTCTGTAAAACATGGGAAATGGATGCAATGTCCAAAGTGTTTGTCTTAGATAGCCTTGTACTATGGTTTGAGTTCAAAAGAATCATCTATTAACTGATTGTGATAGATATCCCTTAATTTGGATTCCCCAAATTCTTCAATATTCTCATGAATGTAAACACTAACATCTTCTAAATGTAAAATACCATGCAGAATGCTGGAAAATGCACCTGAGGGATCCAATTCTAGAGATTTGTAGGGATGCTTCTTAAACTTAGGGCACGGCCTATAAGTAATCTTCACAACATTCAGAGTAGCCATTTTCAAGAAGATTTATAGAGAGATAATCAAGAACTGAAAATACCTTTTGCGCTTCTAGGTTTCACGGTATGAGCTAAATCAGATTGCTGGATGAATTGACTTCTGTAGTTGATCTTTGATGGGCTTGAGGCAATTTGTTGTAGAGCTCCTTTTCTCTTCTTCTCGAATGTAAAATGAGGAAATGTTCAATAAGATAACCCTTATATTTCTCTGCAAACCCTAATTCCACATTGCAATAAATGCGTAACTTAAGTCATTCTAGTTTGCCTTGTCCTTGTTCTGAGAAAAAATATTTTCTAGATCACTGAGAAGCATTTAGAGTTGTTCTTAGTGATGATTTACAATCTATCTTCCTTTCTCCAAACATTTCATCTATTTGCAGATCAAGATTCCTTAGTTTGAATCATTAATTGTGAAAAACCTACTTCTTAACGGATGACTATTGAACCGGATTTGTCTTGGAAGATTAACTTTTTAAAAACTTCTTGTAGATCTTCCATCTCTTTATCAAAGCTTATTTAGATGTTCCTCTGAGAACCCTTTAATCTGCAATTTTCCTTGTGCCAATTTCAGGCACTAATTAATTGGCTAGGGGGAAATATTTTTCCTTGTGTCTCCCCCTGAGCCAGAGCTCACCATTTAATTTTTGGAAGGAATATCAGCACCAAATTCTAGTGCGGATCCATCCCCAACATTTTTTGTACTCCTCTTCACCCAAATCTTGTTCATCTCCCTTTAAACTTCATCCGCATTCACTTTTCCTTTTCCTTTGTCTTGATTCTGATTATGATGCACCAGACCTCTTTTATCTTGATTCTTTCTTCTACAGAATTTGGCAATATGACCGGATCTATTGTAATTGTGGCAAACAATAATTCTTTGCATTTTTGACTGATATCTTCTTGATCTACATTGATTAGCCATATGTCCCATTCTATTGCATCCAAAGCATCTACCATTGGATGAATTGTTGATTTACATATTTCTACATTCATGAGATTTGTGACCATAACTTTTGCAGTTGAAACACTATCTAGAGAAGGATGAATTAGTTTGATTCATTCTCTTTCTGCACTGATTTGCTTTATGACCGAAGTTATTATAGTTGTGGTAGTATCCATTGAAGGATGGATATCTTTGAGCATTTGGTTGCCTTACCGGAGGTCTTCTAGGCCTGTTTCTTGGATTTTCTGATCTGGAGTTCTTCTAACTGGATCTGGAGCTTTCACTTTTTTCATACCCCAAGCCTTGTTTGTCATCTACCCTCTTTTGCCTTTGAAGAAGAACATCAAGTTGAGCAGAGCTTATCTTAAATTTCTCTCTGTATTCATTTGTTGTTTGAAGATCCCTTTTAAGAGTATCAATTTGATTCTCAAGTTGTTCTTCATTATCTCTAGCTTCTTCAAGATTAGATTCAGGATGCCTGATTATTCTATCCATTTTGTGGCAGTCTTCTAATTTCTCCTTGAGAGATTGTCTTAGATCATCTTTAGTTTTTCTTTTCTCTTTAATTTCTTGGGTAAATTTCATAACTCTTGATTCCATTTCATGTCTTACCATAATGACCTCTTTTGATAACTTTTCACATAACTTGGTTTTCTCCTTCAGATCTTCATTTGTATCATTAGCTTCACCTTGACTTGCCAATTGCTGAAGTAGATCCTTTCTCTTTTTCATAGAGATACTCAGTTTCCCTTTTAGTTCATTTATGAAATCGTCAGCCTATTTGAGTTTTTCCTTCAATTCATTGACTTTAGAGTTAGATTGTTCAAGATCATCTAGGGCAGACTTAAGTTGTTCCCTCATACCATACACATCCATTTGAATTCCCAAATCTTCCTCAAGCTATTAGGCTATGTTTGGAGGAACTTAGCTCTGATACCAATTGTTGATAACTGAGAGGGGGGGTGAATCAGTTACCTTAATTCTATGACATTCTTTTCTTCTTAAACAATTAGTACATTATCAAAACTTATAAGCATCAATGAACATGAAAGAAGAAATAAACTCAATACACATGACACAATATTTTTGACTTGGAAAACCTTGTTAAAGGAAAAACCACAGGGTGATTAACACAAGATTGTATTCTCTGTTAAAAGAATAAGGTAGAACAAAATGGCACTTGCCAATTAGGGCTCACTACCCGAACACACTGCTCACAAGAGGCTTACTACCTACAATAGTCTATGGAAGAAAACTAGATACTCAAACTAATGAGAAGCATCCACATGTGCTAAGGTTCAGTTCTGGTTAAGCTCAATACACTAATCTACAGCACTTCATTCTTCCTCTGCCTTAGTGCTATTGTTCTATCACATACCAGACCTCTATCTTTGTTCGCACACTGTTCTCTACTTTTCTTCACAATTAACAACACACAACACACACATTCTTATCAAAATCCATTTGGTATATATATCCGCACCAAGGATTTCATCATCTTTCTAGTCAGCATCCGGAATAGTCAGTATTTTCCCAAACTCTAGTCTGTCAGTTGAATCCTTGCTTACCAAGTGATGTGCATCACAAAGATAGTTATAGAGGTCATCAATCATGTTAGCCAATCATGAATGATACCTTAAGAACCTTGATCACCATCAATATCTCAACCGGAATAAGTCTGATGCTCTGTCGGTCAGTTCTTCCTCTGTCTGCTCTGCCAAATAGGACCCCAGTACTTAGATGCTCATATATCTTCACTCTTTCATCACCAGAGGCTCAATTCCTAGAATCTATTAGCCAAGGTACTCCTCTTGACTTCCCCAAGTCTACACTTTACAAAGATGCTTCCTCTAAGAGATCTGGAACTGACTGTCGGTCCTTGCTGCATGCTCTGTTCTTGCTTACTGGACCAAAGTATTCTTCAATCTAACTTTTGGTAAAAACACACCATGTCCTACAGATGTGTGGAATGGTCTTTGTTGCCATCAATGACAACACCAATGAAGCCACACAATGTCTCTTGCCAATAAGCTCCCCCTTTGGCATTGATGGCAACACTTAGTGAAAAATGACTAAGTGTCACACTACACTCCCCCTTGGCTGATGATCTGTGCACTTTTTTGGAGCTCCCCCTTAGCTAAATTCCACATTTTTCACTACTCCTCACTCCCCCTTTGACATCAATGGCAAAGGGTAGCGTCTGTACACCAAAATTCCCAAAAATCCAACTATACTTAGCCGCATAAGTATATATATACATGCTATATTTACATATATTGAAGTATATCTGCAAAACTTGTCTTTAACTGGACAAATTATGTTGCCCAACTCTTCTTCATACTCTCCAAAATTGAGATGTGACCACTCAATAGGAATGCAAAAGCTTCTACCCTCTTTAAATCTTTCAGATCACTAGTCCGGGCTGTGATCTAGGCATCGGTTAAGGCCTCATGCATGCCCTCTAACTTAGGGATAATCATTCCTCTAAGTTCACCCATCCTACTTATTATGTTCTTCCTCTCCTTCTCAAGATTTTTTATCTCATTGATGATTGCAATAGTTTGACATTCCTGGTTTATTATGGAGATGGTGAGAGGATCAAAATTCTGAGAGAGGCTTCACAGTTTATCCTCTTGTTCTTTCAATTTCTTCTCAATGTCCTTTGTCACTTTAGACCAGGATAAAAAAAATTTACATACTTCTCCGCCATCATTGAGAGCATTTTCTAAGCTCTTTATTCCAGTATCCAAATTTCTCCTATCATTTGTTATTAGCCCTTGAACTTCATAGAATCTCTTATCCAAAAACTACTTCTGGACCTTTGCTTCAGCTGATTTCTCTAAGGAATCAAAATGAGTGCTGACAGAACTAACAAGAGACTTGAGATTACTGGATGAGGAGGCTGAGGAATCCTTTTGAAAGGATGGCATGATCTTTTCCAACACACCAGATGCTATCTGTAGCAACTCACAGTCTTCCATGTGAGACTTTAGAAGTTTCTCTTTTGCCTTTGCTTGGGCAAAGGATGCTAGCTTCATGGTTTGAACTGGGGATAGGGAATCAAAATTGAACGATCCTTGAAGCAGTTTCGGTTCATCAAATTCCATCATCTCTTTGGTCAAGAAATATTTGATAGTATCTGTAGTGTCTCTTGCTGGAGACAGAGTCTTCTTCCTTTCTGCATTCTTAGAAATGTCTCCTGGAGTCTTTTCTGTTTGGCCTTTTTCTTTTTCTTTTACTTCTCCTTGATAGGTTTTCTCCTCTATTCTTTCTCCTCCTTTAGATCTAGAGTCTACAGGGGAATTCGAAGGAGAGATTTTTGCTTGTTCATGAACTTCCTCTTCTGTAGCAGAGGAGTCTAAGTCCATGGTTTTCTCTTCACTTGTTTCCTTTGCCTCTTCTCCTTTTTCACAGTAGATTCTTCTTCTTCATCCACAACAGAGGTTTCATTACCTAGGTCCTCTATAATAGGAATATTGAATCTTTTAAAAACAGTCCAGAGGATATCTTCTATTTCTTTTGCCACTCTATCAGTTTCTCCAAGCATGAGTTGATTCATTCTTGCCTTACTCCAGATCTCATCCTTGCAATCTTTGAAGATCATGTCCATTTGTTTTGGTGTAATTGAAGGATAGAGCTGAATAGCTATTTGTTCTCTAATTTCTCAGTCCTTTGCCTTGGCATTTTCCTTTCTCATTTCAAGTTCTTTCTCTAAACTTTTTGGGAATTAGAGAGATGATTTCAATAAATGCTTTATTGTATATGTTCAAGTACTTAATTGTGGCTTCCTCCAGAATCTTTTTATCTGCATCATTATATTCATCATAGAATTATGTTATTGGTTGCAAATTTCCATCCATAGTAACTTCCTTGACTACATCATCAATGCGGAGAGTAGTTTTTTCAACAAATTCCTCTGGCTTCTCTTGTTTGCCTTGACTAGTAGAAGGTTCACCAGTTGTTTTACTCTTCTTCTTCATTTTCTTTACTTCCTCATCTATCTCTATCTCTTCATCATCTTTGAGGCTTGTGTATGATCTTGTAGCCTTTGTCTTTGTTCTCTTTTCTCTTTTACCGGATGATTTTGCTTCTGGTTTTGATGCCTTTGAGCTTGTAGCAGTTGCAGGTGCAGAGGTCCTAGAGGATCTGGTCTAGGAGGGGGCTTCTGCCAGAGCACTTTCTTTTTCTACTTCTTCCTTTTCTTTTTCTGCTATTTCTAGCTTCTCTCTATGGGCATCAATTGTCTCCTTTGAGATTCCATGCCTCTTGGCAAGTTTGTCTACTTCCCTTCTTACCTTTCTCTTAATCTCTAGCAGTCCAAGTTCAACATGAACTTTTACACTCAGCTCTTGGTAAGTTCCAAATCTTTCTACCTTGGAATCCTTGGGTTGACTTAGCATGTGTTGAATATGTAGCTCTACAATTTTGTCATCTACTTCATACCCCATTGGCATGATCCAAACAGTCCTTGGCTCCACTACCTCCATTAAGCATTGATGCATGTCTAGCATGAAGCACACTATATCTTTGTAATTCTCAACTAATGATTTAGGGATTCTTTCTCTAGCTTGCATCATACTCTGGAAATTCTTGAAATAACCCCAGAGTGTTGTATTGTGTGCCTTGGCATCACCAAGCCCATGTATATAATCCTTGATTTGTATGGCTACTGGTCTATTATTTTGCCACATCCAACCATTAGATTTGGGTAGCTCATTCATGTAATAGAAAAATAGACAGAGTATCAAGCCACCGTATTTGAAGGAATTCTTCTTATCCTTCTTTATCTTCTGCAAATTCTCCAAAAGTTGGTTCAGAAGGAACTCACAAAGGTCATAATCAGCATTCTTTCTTAACATTTCATAGGCAGTGTAAATTGTTGTTCTGGATACAGAATTCTCTCAGCTGGAGTGATATATCTTGTAGCCTATTATCATGGTGGTAAACTTGATAACCAAATCTGTGATATCCTCAATTATCATTGCTCTTTCATCAAATTTGGATCTAGTGGCCTCACTCCTAGTTTGGTTGTTGATTGATTTGAGAGTAGGTAACTCACCAGATGAGTGCAATCTGCTCACTGCCCTAATGGCATCCTTTGTGATCTTAAATAGCTTATTCAGCCATATGAAGTTGTCATGCACTCTACTCAAACATACCAGACCCATTCATCTTCTGCAAAACATGGGAAATGGATGCAATGTCCAAAGTGTTTGTCCTGGATAGCCTTGTACTGTGGTTTGAGTTCAAAAGCATCATCTATTAACTTATTGTGATAGATATCCCTTAATTTGGATTCCCCAAATTCTTCAATATTCATATGAATGTAAACCCTAACATCTTCTACATGTAAAATACCATACGGAATGCTGGAAAATGCATCTAAGGGATCCACTTCTAGAGATTTGTAGGGATGCTTGTTAAATTTAGGGCACGGCCTATAAGTAATCTTCACAACATTCGGAGTAGCCATTTTCAAGAAGATTTACAGAGAGATATTCAAGAATGAAAAATACCTTTTGCGCTTCCAGGTTTCACGGTATGAGCTAAATCGGATTGTTGGATGAATTGACTTCTGTAATTGATCTTGATGGGCTTGAGGCAATTTGTTGCAGAGCTCCTTTTCTCTTCTTCTCGAATGTAAAATGAGGAAATGTTCAATAAGATAACCCTTATATTTCTCTGCAAACCCTAATTCCATATTGCAATAAATGTGTAACTTAAGTCATTCCGGTTTGCCTTGTTCTCCTTGTTATGAGAAAAAAATCTTTTCTAGATCACTAAGAAGCATTTAGAGTTGTTCTTAGTGATGATTTACAATCTATCTTCCTTTCTCCAAACATTTCATCTATTCGCAGATCAAGATTCCTCAGTTTGAATCATTAACTGTGAAAAACCTACTTCTTACCAGATGACTGTTGAACCGGATTAGTCTTGGAAGATTAACTTGTTCAAAACTTCTTACGGATTTTCCATCTCTTTCCAAAGCTTATTTAGATGTTCCTCTAAGAACCCTTTAATCTGTAACTTTCCTTGTGCCAATTTCAGGCAGTAATTAACTGGCTAGGGGAAAATATTTTTCCTTGTGTCCCCCCCTGAGCCAGAGCTCACCATTTAATTTTTGGAAGGAATATGAACACTAAATTCTGGTGTGGATCCATCCCCAACATTTTCTGTACTCCTTTTCACCCAAATCATGTTCATCTCCCTTTAAACTTCATCCGCATTCACTTTTCCCTTTCCTTTGTCTTGATTCTGATTATGATGCACTAGACCTCTTTTATCCTGATTCTTGCTTCTTCAGAATTTGGCAATATGACCGAATCTATTGCAATTGTGGCAAACAATATTTATTTGCATTTTTTACCGATATCCTCTTGATCTACATTGATTAGCCATATGTCCCATTCTATTGCATGCAAATCATCTACCATTGGATGAATTGTTCATTTGCATATTTCTACATTCATGAGATTTGTGACCATACCTTTTACAGTTGAAACATTGTCTGGAGAAGGTTGAATTAGTCTGATTCATTCTCTTTCTACACTGATTTGCTTTATGACCAAAGTTATTGCAGTTGTGGTAGTATCCATTGAAGGATGGATAACTTTGAGCATTTGGTTACCTTACCGGAGGTCTTCTAGGCCTGTTTCTTGGATTTTCTGATCTAGAGTTCTTCTAACTGGATCCGGAGCTTTCACCTTTTTCATACCCCAAGCCTTGCTTGTCATCTACCCTCTTTTGCCTTTGAAGAAGAACATCAAGTTGAGCAGATCTTATCTTAAATTTCTCTTTGTATTCATTTGTTGTTTGAAGATCCCTTTTAAGAGTATCAATTTGATTCTCAAGTTGTTCTTCATTATCTCTAGCTTATTCAAGATCACATTCAAGATGCCTGATTATTCTATCCATTTTGTGGTAGTCTTCTGATTTCTCCTTGAGATATTGTCTTAGATCATCTTCAGTTTTTCTTCTTTTCAATTTCTTGGGTAAATTTCATAACTCCTGATTCCATTTCATGTCTTACCATAATGATCTCTTTTGATAACTTTTCACATAACTTGGTTTTCTCCTTCAGATCTTCATTTGTATCATTAGCTTCACCTTGAGTTGCCAATTGCTGAAGTAGATCCTTTCTCTTTTTCATAGAGATACTCAGTTTCCCTTTTAGTTCATTTATGAAATTGTCAGCCTATTTGAGTCTTTCCTTCAATTCATTGACTTTATAGTTAGATTGTTCAAGATCATCTAGGGCAGGCTGAAGTTGTTCCCTCATACCATACACATCCATTTGAATTCCCAGATCTAACTCAAGCTGTTAGGCTCTGTTTGGAGGAACTTAGCTCTGATACCAATTGTTGATAACTGAGAGGGGGAGGGGGGTGAATCAGTTATCTTAATTCTTTGACATTCTTTTCTTCTTAAACAATTAGTACAGTATCAAAACTTATAAGCATCAATGAACATGAAAGCAGAAATAAACTCAATACTCATGACACAATTTTTTTGACGTGGAAAACCCTATTAAGGGAAAAACCACATGGTGATTAACCCAAGATTGTATTCTCTGTTAAAAGAATAAGGTAGTACAAAATGGCACTTGCCAATTAGGGCTCACTACCTGAGCACACTACTCACAAGAGGCTCACTACCTACAATAGTCTATGGAAGGAAACTAGACACTTGAACTAATGAGAAGCATCCACATGTGCTAAGGTTTAGTTCTGGTTAAGCTCAATACACTGATCTACAACACTTCATTCTTCCTCTGCCTTAGTGTTGCTATTTTGTCACATACCGGACCTCTATCTTTTTATCCCACACTATTCTCTACTTTTCTTTGCACTTAACAACACAACACACACATTCTTATCGAAATCCATCTAGTATATATATCCACACCAAGGATTTCATCATCTTTCTATTCGGTATCTTGAATAGTCAGTATTTTCCCAAACTCTAGTATGTCAGCTGAATCCTTGCTTACCAAGTGATGCGCATCACAAATATCATTATAGAGGTCATCAATTATGTCAGCCAATCATGAATGATACCTTAAGAACCTTGATCACCATCAATATCTCATTCAGAATAAGTTTGATGCTCTGTCGGTCAGTTCTTAATCTGTCTGCTCAGCCAAACAGGACCCCAATACTTAGATGGTCATATCTCTTCACTCTTTCATCATCGAAGGCTTAATTCCTGGAATCTATCAGTCAAGGTACTCCTCTTCACTTCCCCAAGTCTACACTTTACAAAGATGCTTCCTCTAAGAGATCCAGACCTAACTGTCAGACCTTGCTGCATGCTCTATTCTTGCTTACCAGACCAAAGTATTCTTCAATCTAACTTTTTGTAAAGACACACCATGTCCTGGGGATGTGTGGAATGGTCTTTGTTACCATCAATGACAACACCAATGAAGCCACACAGTGTCTCTTGCCAACAAGCTCCCCCTTTGGCATTGATGGCAACACTTAGTGAAAAATGACTAAGTGTCACACTACACTCCCCCTTGGCTGATGCTCTGTGCACTTTTCTGGAGCTCCCTCTTAGCTAGATTCCACATTTTTCACTACTCCTCACTCCCCCTTTGACATCAATGGCAAAGGGTAGGGTCTACACACCAAAATTCCCAAAAATCTAACTATACTTAGCCGCATAAGTATATATATATATACATGCTATATTTACATATATTGAAGTATATCTATAAAACTTGTCTTTAACTGGACAAATTCTGTTGCCCAACTCTGCTTTATCCTCTCCAAAATTGAGATGTGACCACTCAATAGGAATGCAAAAGCTTTGTCCCTCTTTAGATCTTTCAGATCATTGGTCCGGGCTGTGATCTGGGCATCGGTTAAGGCCTCATGCATGACCTCTAACTTAGGGATATTCATTCCTCTAAGTTCACCCATCCTACTTGTTATGTTCTTCCTCTCCTCTCAAGCTTCTTTATCTTATTGATGATTGCAATAGTCTGACATTCCTAGTTTATTATGGAGATGGTGAGAGGATCAAAATTTTGAGAGAAGCTTGATAGTTTATCCTCTTGTTCTTTTAGTTTCTTCTCAATGTCCTTTGTCACTTTAGACCAGGATAAACAAAATTTACATACTTCTCTGCCATCTTTGAGAGCATTTACTAAGCTCTTTATTTGAGTATCCTAATTTCTCCTATCATTTGTTATTAGCCCTTGAACTTCATAGAATCTCTTATCCAAAAAATCCTTCCGGACCTTTGCTTCAGCTGATTTCTCTAAGGAATCAAAATGAGTGCTGACAGAACTAACAAGAGACTTGAGATTACCAGATGAGGAGGCTGAGGAATCCTTCTGAAAGGATGGCATGATCTTTTCCAACACACCAGATGCTATCTCTAGTGGCTCACAATCTTCCATGTGAGACTTTACAAGTTTCTCTTTGGCTTTGCTTGGGCAAAGGATGCTAGCTTCATGGTTTGAACTGGGGATAGGGAATCAAAATTGAATGGTCCTTGAAATAGTTCTGGTTCATCAAATTCCATCATCTCTTTGGTCAAGAAATCTTTGATAGTATCTGCAGTGTCTCTTGCTAGAGACAAAGTCTTCTTCCTTTCTGCATTCTCAGAACTATCTCCTAGAGTCTTTTCTGTTTGGCCTTTTTCTTTTTCTTTTACTTCTTCTCCTTGACTGGTTTTCTCCTTTATTCTTTCTCCTCCTTTAGATCCAGAGTCTGTAGGGGAATTCAAAGGAGAGGTTTTTACTTGTTCATGAACTTCCTCTTCTGAAGTAGAGGAGTCTAAGTCCATGGTTTTCTCTTCACTTGTCTCATTCCCTCTTCTCCTTTTTCATAGTAGATTCCTTTTCTTCATCCACAACAGAGGGTTCATTACCTAGGTCCTCTATAACAAGAATATTGAATCTTTTAAAAACATTCTAGAGGATATCTTCTATTTCTTTTGCCACTCTATTAGTTTCTCCAAGCATGAGTTGATTCATTCTTGCCTTACTCCGGAACTCATCCTTGCAATCTTTGAAGATCATGTCCATTTGTTTAGGAGTAATTGAAGGATAGAGCTGAATAGCTATTTGTTCTCTAATTTCTAAGTCCTTTGCCTTGGCATTTTCCTTTCTCATTTCAAGTTCTTTCTGTAAACTTTTAGGAATTAGAGAGATAATTTCAATAAATGCTTTATTGTATATGTTCAAGTACTTAACTGTGGCTTCCTCCAAAATCTTTTTATCTGCATCATTATATTCATCATAGAATTCTATTATTGATTGCAGATTTCCATCCATAGTAACAGCCTTGACTACATCATCAATGTGGAGAGTAGGTTTTTCAACAAATTCCTCTGGCTTCTCTTGTTTGCCTTGACCGGTAGAAGTTTCACCGGTTGTTTTACTCTTCTTCTTCATTTTCTTTACTTCCTCATCTGTCTCTGTCTCTTCATCATCCTTGAGGCTTGTGTATGATCTTGTAGCCTTTGTCTTTGCTCTCTTTTCTCTTTTACCGGATGACTTGGCTTCCGGTTTTGATGCCTTTGAGCTTTTAGTAGTTGTAGGTGCAGAGCTCTTAGAGGATCTGGTCTGGGAGGGGGCTTCTACCGGAGCACTTTTTTTTTCTCCTTCTTCCTGTTCTTTTTCTACTCTTTCCATCTTCTCTCTGTGGGCATCAAGTGTCTCCTTTGAGATTCCATGCCTCTTGGAAAGTTCTTCTACTTCCCTTCTTATCTTTCTCTTAATCTCTGGCTGTCTAAGTTCAACATGAACTTTTACACTCAGCTCTTGGTAAGTTCCAAATCTTTCTACCTTGGGATCCTTGGGTTGACTCAGCATGTGTTGAAAATGTAGCTCTACAATTTTGTGTCATCTACTTCATACCCCATTGGCATGATCCAAACAGTCCTTGGCTCCACTACCTCCATTAAGCATTGATCCATGTCTAGGATGAAGCACACTGTATCTTTGTACTTCTCAACTAATGATTTAGGGATTCTTTCTCTAGCTTGCATCATAGTCTAAAAATTCTTGAAATCACCCCAGAGTGTTGTATTGTGTGCCTTGGCATCACCAAGCCCATGTATATAATCCTTTATTTGTATGGCTACTGGTTTGTTATTTTGCCACATCCAACCATTAGATCGGGGTAGCCCATTCATGTAATAGAAAAATAGACAGAGTATCAAGCCACCGTATTTGAAGGAATTCTTCTTATCCTTCTTTATCTTCTACAGATTCTCCAAAAGTTGGTTCAGAAGGAGCTCACAAAGGTCATAATCAACATTCTTTCTTAACATTTCATAGGCAGTGTAAATTGCTCTTCCAGATACAGAATTCTCTCAGCTGCAGTGATATATCTTGTAGCCTATTATCATGGCGGCAAACTTGATATCTGGATCTGTGATATCCTTAATTGTCATTGCTCTTTTGTCAAATTTGGATCCGATGGCCTCACTCCCAGTTTGGTTGTTGACTGATTTGAGAGTAGGTAACTCACCAGATGAGTGCAATCCGGTCACTGACCTAATGGCATCCTTTGTGATCTTAAATGGCTTATTCAGCCACATGAAGTTGTCATGCACTCTACTCAAAACATACCAGACCCATTCATCTTCTACAAATCATGGGAAATGGATGCAATGTCCAAAGTGTTTGTCCCAGATAGCCTTGCACTGTGGTTTGAGTTCAAAAGCATCATCTATTAATTGATTGTGATAGATATCCCTTAATTTGGATTCCCCAAATTCTTCAATATTCGCATGAATGTAAATCCTAACATCTTGTACATGTAAAATTGGTGCAGGAGCACCATGGGCTTGGAGCCCATGTATATATTTTTTTTGCATTTTGGTGTGATGTTGTGAATTTTCTAATAGTTGCATTTTGGTGTGATGTTGTGAATTTTCAAATAGGACAGAGCGGGAACATGCATTTGGTTCTAATAGCGTGGTGACTGACAGTGGCGGTGAGAGGAACCAACGGTAAGGAGTTAACCAATGCATGTCGGTGTGAGAAAGACTATCGAGTAACCAAAATTGTGTTGGGCCAATAGCATATAGTCTCACCGATGGGATAGAGTGGTCGACAAGAGTATTGATATCGGAGTAGAAGGAAAGAGTTACACCGATGGTATAAGTCTTGGCGAAAGTGAATTTAGTGTTAGGTAATCGGTATAACAAGTGCCATCGGTGGAGAGGTGAAAGGTTTCACCGACACTGGTAGTCATGCCGATGAACGGGATCCGATGGGAAAGAGTCTGGCCGAAGGCATAGGCCAAGGTTCATTGAAGTAACAATGGACATCAGGAGAAGATATGAAAGTTAGGCCGACAGTGGGAGGTCTAGCTGATGGGTCAGTGTTCATCGGCGTAAAGGGAGTCATCGGCAGATGAGGCTGAAGTCTTAGCGATGGAGAGGGTCTCACTGATGGAAGTGAATCAAAGGTCATCAGGGAGAGATGACACATCGGTGGGAGAGATTCAGGATAGACCGATAGGCAAAAACCAAATCTACAAACTGTTATTTCGGGGTGATATGCGAAGAAGGGAAAATGCATTGCCGATAAGGCAATTTTTTCCGTTTCGAGGGTTTTCAACCCAGGGAGAACAAAGGTGGAAAAAGAGACTGCAACAATGACCATTTCCAATCATGGAGAAGGAAAGCTAATATCGGGCTATTGCCCAGACTAAAGATAGAGTTCCCACGATGGAACGATAGCATAGAGTTGAACTGGGGTAGTTAGAATACGAACCGGTATGAGAACTAAAAAGTCCTGTAATGGACATGAGATAACTATAAGATGTAGAATTCTCTCTGTAAGGGGTTCGGGGGAAGATTTTGATTTGAGAAGCATTTTGATGTAAGAACAATTTTGAATAAAAATCCAATTCAGCAATTCGACCAATATTGTATTTTTGTACAGTTTTCAGTTTGTTATTCAGAGGTAGATTAGTCATTTCCTTTTCTACAATTTTGTTCTCTTTTGCAAACCATGACTCTGTCTTGATGTCCCTCAAGTTCCTCTATACAGTGTGGAGGCCATCAAGCAGAGCCATGCCTTTTATTTGTTTTTCTTTGGTGGGATGGTTGGATTGTAGACTAGAGGCAATGCATGCTTGTTCTAGGCGAGCTCAGTAAGGAGTCCGGCTAGATAGACAAGTAGGAGAATAGACTTGTAGGGGTGGAAAATAGAGAGGGAGAAAGTGAGCACCAAGCAGTCAAGACCCTTGAACAGAGAGAGAAGGGTGGACAATGGGCTCAGAAAAGTTATGTGCCCTTGAGGCAGTATCTTGGAAGCAGTGAGGACAAGGAATGTGTCCCACACCAAGTAGAGTGATAGAATTTTCCATCTCTGCAAAGAGTTGAGGAATTAGCAGACATTTTTGTGTAGAAAGATGTCACGAGCACTTGAATTGGTAGAGAGGCTAGAGTTGTCTAGAGTCTTTAATTGATTCAAGATAGGTAGAATTGACATTCTAGAGTCCCTCCCTATCAAATTAGTATTAGAGCAGTAAGATTTGGGTTATTCCTAGATTGGAATAGAGGAGTTGTATGTCATTAACCAATGAATCTATGAATTCAGCAAAAAAATATGGTGACCAATGCAGAATTGGCCAAGAAGGTTGATGAACAGGAAGAAGAAAATAGACTTCTGAAAGAAAGACTAACAGAAATGGAGAGTAAGCTAGGTGCAATGTTGCAAAAGACTAAAGAAGTCAGCCAGAGAGTTAAAGACTTTGAGGATAAGGAGAAAGGTGTGTCTGTTGAAGATGAACAACCCACACCAGATCTTGTAATGCAAGAAGAACCATTCTTGAAAGCTTTGAAAACAATGAGTGGTAAAACATTGGAAGGAGTTCCACTTTTTAGTGGGAAAATGGACCCAAATTTGGTCATGGAATGGATAGAAGGACTTGAAAATCACTTTGAATGTGATGGTGTAAGCGAGGTACAGAAAGTAAAGGTGGCCAAATCTAGACTCAGGGGAGCTGCCTTAACCTGGTGGAAATTTGTGCAGACTGAAAGAGCAAAAGAAGATAAGAAGCCCATAGCTACTTGGAAGGGGATGGTAGCTAAAGTCAAAGAAGCATATATGCTAGAAGATTATGAAATACAGCTGCACAGGAAGAGACAGAATCTAAGACAAAAGGAATTAGATGTCAGTGCATACACTGAAGAATTCCAAAAGCTATGCTTAAGGTCCAAAGTGATGGAGGATGAAAGCATAAAGGTAGCAAGGTACCCTAACGGTCTGAAGTGGAATATACAAGAAGAGATCAACTTGTTGTGTCCTACAACAATGCACAAATGCTATCAGATAGCACTGAAAGTAGAGGAAAAGAGTAAGAGGAAACAAGACTCAAATAGCAGAGGAAGAGGAAGAGGCAGAGATAACAGAGGACACAAAGGAAGTTTTGGTGGAAGGAATGCTGACAATAGATCCCAAGCAGAATCCAAAATCACAGAGTAGAGTGGGGAGTCAAGTGGTAGAGGAAACCATAGAGGAAGAGGATCTAACAGAGGAAGGTCAGGAGGATCAGGCAGAGGATCCTATTTCACCACCATGAAGTGTTACAACTGTGGTAATCTAGGTCATCCAGCATATAGGTGTCAAGAAAAGGCCACAACCTCTTCTCAAGGAGGTGATAAGAGAAATCACTATGTCTAAGATAATGCATCTAGCAGCCAGTCACCTAAGGTCAGTCTGAACTCAGAAGAGGGAGAGAACCTGATGATAAGGAGAACCTTGATGAAGGAACCATTAAAGTCTAAACCAAGCCAGAGGAGAGCACTATTCAGAATCAAATGCAAGATTTTGAATAAGGTATGTAAAATTATCATAGACTCAGGATCTACTGATAATATTATTTCTGATGAGGCAGTTAAGAAACTGAATTTGAAAAGAATAACTCATGCAAACCCATATAGAGTCACATGGTTGAATAAGGGTCAACATGTGGTAGTAAATGAACAAAGTTGGGTAGAGTTTAATATAGGTGGCTATAAGGATAAGGTATTATGTGATATACTACCCGTGGATGCATGCCATCTCTTATTGGGTAGACATGGCAGTATGACCGAAAGGCAATACATGATGGTGAGAAGAATGCCTATTCTTTTCAGAAGGATGGTGTCACCTATAAGATTCAGTCATTGGAGGATGAGGATGCAGTTCAGACAAAGAGTCCCAATATCTTGGTTGTGAGTGGAAAAGAGTTTTTGAATACTCTTAAGGAGGATGGTATTGGTTATGCCATCATAGTAAAACCAAAAGAAGAGCAGCAGGATAAGAAGACATTGATTCCCAAGGAGATGCAGCCTATACTGGAGAAGTATAAGGGCATAATCAGTGATGGTACACCAGCCACATTGCCTCCACAGAGAGCAATAAGTCATCAGATAGACCTAATTCCAAGAGCATCTTTGCCAAACAAGGATCCTTACAAGATGACTCTAGACTAGCACAAAGAAATTGCCAAACAAGTGCAAGAGTTGCTCGATTAGGGATTGATCATGAAGAGTATTAGTCCTTGTGCAGTGCCCACAGTGTTGGCACCGAAGAAAGGAGGATCATGGAGATTATGCACAGATGCCAGAGCCATAAACAAGATAACTATAAGGTATAGATTTCCAATTCCCAGAATTGAAGATCTCATGGACTATATTGGAAAAGCAAAGTACTTTACTAAAATAGACCTGAGGAGTAGTTACCACCAAATAAGAATCAAGGAAGGTGATGAGTGGAAGACAGCCTTCAAGACCATAGAAGGACTGTATGAATGGCTTGTTATGCCATTTGGTCTATCAAATGCACCCAGCACCTTTATGAGACTCATGAATGAAGTCCTAAAGGATTATATTGGTAAATTTGTAGTTGTTTTTCTAGATGATATTCTAATTTTTAGTCAGACTAAGGAAGAACATCTAGAACATGTAAATACTATTTTACAAAAATTACATGATGAACAACTAACCATCAATCTAGAGAAGTGTGGATTCATGAAGCAGGAATTGGTATACCTTGGTTTTGTGGTGTCCCAGGGAGAATTGAAGATGGACAAGTCAATGGTAGAGGCAATCTTGAGCTGGCCTACTCCCAGAGCAGCCACAGAGGTGAGAAGTTTCCATGGCTTAGCCCAGTTTTACAGAAAGTTTATCAGAAATTTTAGTGGGATATGTGCACCCATGTTGAATACAATTAAGGGTGGAATGAAAGAAAAATTCAGATGGACACCAGCTGCAGATAGAAGTTTTGAACGGTTGAAGAAAGAGGTAGCAACACAACCTGTACTATTGCTGCCTAGGTTTGATAATCTATTTACTATTGAATGTGATGCAAGTAACATAGCTGTAGGAGCAGTGTTAAATCAGGAGAACAAACCTGTAGCCTTTTTCAGTGAGAGGCTAAATGAAGCAAAGAGTAAGTACTCTTTGTATGACTTAGAGTTGTATGCTCTAGTCCAAGCACTCAGGAAGTGTAGACATTATCTCCTACCTAAGGAATTTGTTGTCTACACAGATAACCAAGCCCTGAGTTTTCTAAACTCACAGGATAAGTTGAGCAGCAGACATATCAAGTGGATGGAGTACCTGCAATCCTACACTTTTATAATTAAGCATAAGAAGGGGCAGCTCAACAAAGTTGTAGATGCTTTGAGCAGGAGGTTGCTCACAGTGCAAGAAATGCAGTTGAAGAGCATTGGAGTTGAAGATTTCAAGGATCTCTATAGAGATGATATGTGTAGGTATGGACTTTGTGGTTGGTTTTCCTAAGACAAAGACTGGTTATGATAGCATATATGTAGTTGTGGACAGGTTTAGCAAGATGAGTCATTTCATTCCCTGTAAAGTGACTCATGATGCCAGTCATATAGCACACTTGGTTTTCAGAGAAGTGATAAGGATTCATGGACTTCTAGCAAGCATTGTGTTTGACAGAGATGCTAAGTTCATGGGGCATTTTTGGAAAACTTTATGGCAAAGGTTAGGAACAAATCTATCTTTTGGAGTAGCATATCATCCACAGACAGATGGCCAAACAGAAGTGGTGAACAGGACATTGGGCAATCTGTTAAGGTGTTTGACAAAAGAATATGGACAGAGTTGGGATCAAGTCATTTATCAGGCAGAATTTGCCTATAATGATAGTGTGAATAGGACTATTATTTCTCATCCATTATATTGCCCATCCACTCATACCCTTGCGAAGGATGTGATCCATTGGCTACTAACTAGGAATGGACTACCTCCATGTCAAACACCCATTTATGAGCCTACCAAAGAACTTCCAAAGGTCATGTCCAAACCTATAGTCCAATCATGTGACCTACAAGCCATCAAGCCTATTTGTGAACCTTCTATCATTAATCCAAGTCAAGAGTCATCATGTTCTCATGTTGTTGACCAAGAGCCTATCTAAGAGCCTTCTACTTCCATTCAAGCAACCCAAGAGGTATGTCAAAGGATTAATCCTAAGCATGTGGAAACATTAAGCCCTAGTCCAACTCAATATCAAATGCCCTCCATCCAACCCATCCATAACATGTATCTTTTCCATGATCAAGACGATAGCCATAATGATGAATCTATCCATGAGCCACTTGATCCTATCCATCTCCCAACAACCATTCATGAGAAAGCTATCCAAATTCAACCCATCCATAACATTTACCTTCTTTATGATCAAGATGATACCTATGAAGAAGCTATCCATGAGCACCTTGATCTTATCCATAATCTTATATCCATCCATGAGCAAGATATCCAAATCACTCCTAGTCATCAGCCATCTAGCCCTATCCATAATGAGCAAACATCCACTTGTCATGATGAGACATTTGTGGTTGGTTTTCCTAAGACAAAGACTGGTTATGATAGCATATATGTAGTTGTGGACAGGTTTAGCAAGATGAGTCATTTCATTCCCTGTAAAGTGACTCATGATGCCAGTCATATAGCACACTTGGTTTTCAGAGAAGTGATAAGGATTCATGGACTTCTAGCAAGCATTGTGTCTGACAAAGATGCTAAGTTCATGGGGCATTTCTGGAAAACTTTATGGCAGAGGTTAGGAACAAATCTATCTTTTGGAGTAGCATATCATCCACAGACAGATGGCCAAACAGAAGTGGTGAACAGGACATTGGGCAATCTATTAAGGTGTTTGACAAAAGAATATGGACAGAGTTGGGATCAAGTCATTTATTAGGCAGAATTTGCCTATAATGATAGTGTGAATAGGACTATTGGCAAAAGTCCATTTGAGATAGTGTATGGAATGCATCCTAGAGGTGTATGTGAACTCCAACATCTTGGAAGCATGGAGTTTAGAAGTGGTCATGCAGAGGATTTTGCACAGTCTATGAAGGAGATTCATGACCAAGTGAAGCATCAATTGATTGAAAATACCCAGAAAATCAAGGATAGGGTAAATGCACACAGGAAGGATGTTCAGTTTGAAGTTGGTGATTTAGTCATGGTTCATTTGAACAAAGCCAGATTACAAAAAGGGATACCAACCAAACTGCAGATGAGACGGATTGGTCCTTGCAGAATTCTAAACAAGTATGGCAACAATGCTTATCGAATTGATTTGCCAGCAGACTTGGCAATTTCACTAGTGTTCAATGTTCAGGACCTAGTACCTTATAAAGGTCCTCATCCAATAGTAGGGGAATCTAGTTCAGAAGCTACACAGACAGTGAATGATGTGACCTTGCCTCCAAAAATCAAACCACAGGCTGACAAAATTCTGGATTCTCGAGTGCAGAGACAAACCAAACATGGCGTGTACATGGAGCATCTGGTCAAGTTGCAACAATTGCCTAAAGTAGAGGCTACCTAGATTGCAGAGTCTGAATTCAACAAATGGGGCATTGATTTTGCCTTGTTCTCACCAGAGGTGACTTGACTTTTTCCACGCAGGGGGAGTATGGTGCAAGAGCACCACAGGCTTGGAACCCATGTATATATTTTTTTTGCATTTTGGTGTGATGTTGTGAATTTTCAAATAGGACAGAGCAGGAACATGCACTCGGTTTTAATAGCATGGTGACTAACAGTGGCGATGACAGGAACCGGCAGTAAGGAGTTAACCAATGCATGTCGGTGTGAGAAAGACTATCGGGTAACCAAAATTGTGTTGGGCCGATAGCATATAGTCTCATCGATGGGATAGAGTGGTCGGCAAGAGTATTGATATCAGAGCAGAAGGAAAGAGTTACACCAACAGTATAAGTCTTGGCAAAAGTGAATTTATTGTTAGGTAATCGGTATAACAAGTGCCATCGGTGGAGAGGTGAAAGGTTTCACCGACGCTGTTAGTCACGCTAATGAACGAGATCTGATGGGAAAGAGTCTGGCCAAAGGCATAGGCCAAGGCTCATTGGAGTAACAATGGACATTGAGAGAAGATATGAAAGTTAGACCAACGGTGGGAGGTTTGGCCGATGGGTCAGTGTTCATTGGCGTAAAGGGAGTCATCGGCATATAAGGCCGAAGTCTTAGCAATGGAGAGGGTCTCACCGACAGAAGTGAATCAAAGGTCATCAGGGAGAGATGACAAATCAGTGGGAGAGATTAGGGATAGACTGATAGATGTTATCTTGCCGATAGGCAAAAACCAAAGCCACAAACTATTATTTCGGGGTGATATGCGAAGAAGGGAAAATGCATTGTCGATAAGGCAATATTTTCTGTTTCGAGAGTTTTCAACCCGAGGAGAACAAAGGTGGAAAAAGAGACTGCAACGGTGACCATTTCTAGTCATGGAGAAGGAAAGCTAATATCGGGCTATTGCCTAGACTGAAGATAGAGTTCCCACGATGGAACGATAGCATAGAGTTGAACCAGGGCAGTTAGAATACAAACCAGTCTGAGAACTAAAACTTCCTGTAACAGACATGAGATAACTATAAGATGTAGAATTCTCTCTGTAAGGGGTTCAGGGGAAGATTTTGATTTGAGAAGCATTTTGATGTAAGAACAATTTTGAATAAAAATCCAATTCAACAGTTCGACCAATATTGTATTTTTGTACAGTTTTCAGTTTGTTATTCTGAGGTAGATTAGTCGTTTCCTTTTCTACAATTTTATTCTCTTTTGCAAACCATGACTCTGTCTTGATGTCCCTTAAGTTCCTCTGTATAGTATGGAGGCCATCAAGTAGAGCCATGCCTTTTGTTTGTTTTTCTTTGGTGGGATGATTGGATTGTCGACTAGAGGCAATGAATGCTTGTTCTAGGCGAGCTCAGTAAGGAGTCCGGCTAGATAGACAAGTAGGAGAATAGATTTGCAAGGGTGGAAAATAGAGAGGGAGAAAGTGAGCACCAAGTAGTCAAGACCCTTGAATAGAGAGAGAAGGGTTGACAACGGGCTCAGAAAAGTTATGTGCCCTTGAGGTAGTATCTTGAAGGAATGTGTCCCACACCAAGTAGAGTGATAGAATTTTCCATCTCTGCAAAGAGTTGAGGAATTTAGCAGACATTTTTGTGTAGAAAGATGTCATGAGCACTTGAATTGGTAGAGAGGCTAGCATTGTCTAGAGTCTTGAATTGATTCAAGATAGGTAGAATTGACATTCTAGAGTCCCTCCCTATCAAAAATACCATGCAGAATGCTGGAAAATGCACCTGAGGGATCCACTTCTAGAGATTTGTAGGGATGCTTCTTATATTTAGGGCGCGGTCTATAACTAATCTTCACAACATTCGGAGTAGCCATTTTTAAGAAGATTTACAGAGAGATATTCAAGAATAGAAAATACCTTTTGCGCTTCTAGGTTTCACGGTATGAGCTAAATCAGATTGTTGGATGAATTGACTTTTGTAGTTGATCTTTGATGGGCTAAAGGCAATTTGTTGCAGAGCTCCTTTTCTCTTGTTCTCAAATGTAAAATGAGGAAATGTTCAATAAGATAACCCTTATATTTCTCTGCAACCCTAATTCCATATTGCAATAAATGCGTAACTCAAGTCATTCCGATTTGCCTTGTTCTCCTTGTTCTAAGAAAAAATATTTTCTAGATCACTAAGAAGCATTTAGAGTTGTTCTTAGTGATGATTTACAATCTATCTTCCTTTCTCTAAACATTTCATCTATCCGCAGATCAAGATTCCTCAATTTGAATCATTAACTATGAAAAACCTACTTCTTATCGGATGACTGTTGAACCGGATTAGTCTTGGAAGATTAACTTGTTCAAAACTTCTTGCGGATCTTCCATCTCTTTACCAAAGCTTATTTAGATGTTCCTCTGAGAACCCTTTAATCCACAACTTTCCTTGTGCCAATTACAGGCACTAATTAACTGGCTAGGGGAAAATATTTTTCCTTGTGTCTCCCCCTGAGCCAGAGCTCACCATTTAATTTTTGGAAGGAATATCAGCTCCAGATTCTGGTGCGGATCCATCCCCAACATTTTCTGTACTCCTCTTCACCCAAATCTTGTTCATCTCCCTTACACTTCATGCGCATTCACTTTTCCTTTTCCTTTGTCTTGATTCTGATTATGATGCACTAGACCTCTTTTATCCTGATTCTTGCTTCTACAGAATTTGGCAATATGACTGGATCTATTGCAATTGTGGCAAACAATAATTCTTTGCATTTTTGACTGATATCTTCTTGATCTACATTAATTAGCCATATGTCCCATTCTATTGCATGCAAAGCATCTACCATTGGATGAATTGTTCATTTGCATATTTCTACATTCATGAGATTTGTGACCATACCTTTTGCAGTTGAAACACTGTTCAGAGAAGGATGAATTAGTCTGATTCATTCTCTTTCTGCACTGATTTGCTTTATGACTGAAGTTATTGCAATTGTGGCAGTATCCATTGAAGGATAGATATCTTTGAGCATTTGGTTGCCTTACCGGAGGTCTTTTAGGCCTATTTCTTGGATTTTCTGATCTAGAGTTCTTTTGATCAGATCTGGAGCTTTCACCTTTTTCATAACCCAAGCCTTGGTTGTCATCTACCCTCTTTTGGCTTATAAGAAGAACTTCAAGTTGAGCGGAGCTTATCTTGAATTTATCTTTTTATTCATTTGTTGTTTGAAGATCCCTTTTAATACTATGAATTTGATTCTCAAGTTGTTCTTCATTATCTCTAGCTTCTTCAAGATCAGATTCAAGATGCCTGATTATTCTATCCATTTTGTGGTAGTCTTCTAATTTCTCCTTGAGATTTTGTCTTAGATCATCTTTAGTTTTTCTTTTCTCTTCAATTTCTTGGGTAAATTTCATAACTCCTGATTCCATTTCATGTCTTACCATAATGACCTCTTTTGATAACTTTTCACATAACTTGGTTTTCTCCTTCAGATCTTCATTTGTATCATTGGCTTCACCTTGACTTGCCAATTGCTGAAGTAGATCCTTTCTCTTTTTCATAGAGATACTCAGTTTCCCTTTTAGTTCATTTATGAAATCATCAACCTATTTGAGTCTTTCCTTCAATTCATTGACCTCAGAGTTAGATTGTTCAAGATCATCTAAGGCAGACTGAAGTTGTTCCTTCATACCATACACATCCATTTGAATTCCCAGATCTTCCTCTAGCTGTTAGGCTCTGTTTGGAGGAACTTAGCTCTGATACCAATTGTTGATAACAAAGAGGAGGGGGTGAATCAGTTATCTTAATTCTTTGACATTCTTTTCTTCTTAAACAATTAGTACAATATCAAAACTTATAAGCCATGAAAGTAGAAATAAACTCAATACACATGACACAATATTTTTGACATGGAAAACCCTGTTAAGGGAAAAACCACGGGGTGATTAACCCAAGATTGTATTCTTTGTTAAATGAATAAGGTAGTACAAAATGGCACTTGCCAATTAGGGCTCAATGCCCGAGCACACTGCTCACAAGAGGCTCACTACCTACAATAGTCTATGGAAGGAAACTAGATACTCAAACTAATGAGAAGCATCCACATGTGCTAAGGTTCAGTTCCAGTTAAGCTCAATACACTGATCTACAACACTTTATTCTTCCTCTGCCTTAGTGCTACTGTTTTGTCACATACTGGACCTCTATCTTTTTTCCCACACTGTTCTCTACTTTTCTTCACACTTAACAACACACAACACACACATTCTTATTGAAATCCATTTGGTATATATATCCGCACCAAGGATTTCATCATCTTTCTTGTTGGCATCTGAAATAGTCAGTATTTTCCCAAACTCTAGTTTGTCGGCTGAATCCTTGCTTACCAAGTGATGCGCATCACAAAGATAGTTATAGAGGTCATTAATCATGTCAGCCAATCAGGAATGATACCTTAAGAACCTTGGTCACCATCAATATCTCATCCGAAATAAGTCTGATGCTCTGTTGGTCTGTTCTTCCTATGTCTGCTCTGCCAAACAAGTCCCCAATACTTAGATGCTCATATCTCTTTACTCTTTCATCACCGGAGGCTCAATTCCTAGAATCTATCAGTCAAGGTACTCCTCTTGACTTCCCTAAGTCCACACCTTACAAAGATGCTTCCTCTAAGAGATTCGGACCTGACTGTCGGACCTTGCTGCATGGTCTGTTCTTACTTACCGAACCAAAGTATTCTTCAATCTGACTTCCAGTAAAGACACACCATGTCATGTAGATGTGTGTAATGGTCTTTGTTGCCATCAATGACAACACCAATGAAGCCAAACATTGTCTCTTGCCAACAATATATACATCTTATCTTGTTATACCATTGAGATAGTAAAAGAAATAGACTGATATACTAAGTTCTCAAAAAATCCTCATATCATTTTAGATCAATCTAGCTATGATACTTGGTCATTTGACCTACGGTCTTCTGTATAACAGACCTAGACTTAAGTCTACCAAAAAGATTAAACATATATATTCTCTTAGGTCTAATGATACTATGTTGGCATGATAATGTTTCTATGTTTAAGAAAGTATTATTGTTCTAAGGATATCAAACAATAGTGAGAAAAGTATTCTCCATAATAATCTATCATTTATACTATATTGTTTGATAGCTATAGCAATGATATCTCTATCATAATCTAGGCTCTAAAATCTCCTGCACTCTAAGTGTGGTTTTAAATCACAAACAAATAGTATTACTCTCATTTAAAACTATCTATGTTTACACATCCTCTGAGATTCTAATCTCACTAATTGTATGTCTCTAAAAACCTACATAACGATATCTATGCAAGTTTCGATAGAATACATATATCACAGTATGAATGAAATAATAGTTTTTAAACATGAGATCTCCTACCTCTACCTTGTTTCTCCCTCAACTATTAGTGCAATAAGCTCTGTATACTCTTTGATCACCATTCTCGATCACCATTCTCTTTGTGTTTGTTTCCCTCTATAAAGCTTTCTAGAGTCACAGCATTCCCTTGATCCCACAAATTCTCTAGATAAGAGCAAAGATTTTTGTGTTAGCAGAGCTCACTCTTCTACCCATTTTTCCATGTAATATCTCCTCTATCTATTATATCAAAATCCTATTAACACTAAGTGTTATCATTTCCCCCCTCTCAATAATTAATTCTCCACAATGATATAGCCTTTACAAGGCTTAATTTATCCCTTCTCATGTGTGCTCAAAGATCACAGCTTTTGTGGAAATAATATTAGAGTTCACTCTCAGTGCTATCCCCGCGAGTATTCAAAATCTCAGAGCTCTTTCTCTTTCTGTGGATATAGTGTGATAACCAAGATCTCCAACTATTAAGACTGGTATTCACATCTCTATTCTTGCCTCCTCGCATAGCCTCTTAAAAGGATTTATTCCGCTCTATCCCCGTAGTTTATCTTCATGAAATCAAGCCTATAGATGCTCTCTATGGTGGCATGCAAATAATAAAGAGGTTAATGGTCATTAAAGACCACTACTCAAATAGTTTTAAACACTCCTCTATACTTTCCAAGCCATCATGGAGTAAAATAATTTAAGTGTCCATAAGGTCATGTAGTAGTTGGCATTAAATTTGCATCTTTACCACGTACCTTCTAAAAATTCAACATCTACCAAGTATGAGTTTATATATATATATATATATATATATATATATATATATATTTGAGTATACAACATATTCTAACACAGTTTTTATCACTCGATAGGATATGAGAATGGGGTCAATGTATTCTCCCCTCTCAAAGTTGCATAAACGCCAAAATAGATAGGTTATCATAATGGAATTTTAACTGGAAATTACAAATAAATAAATATTTTAACCACTAATAAATATTTTCTCTTGAATATAGTCTATATTCATATCATACAAGAACTAACAACTATTGACAATTCTTTGTCAATGGTTGTACTATCTTGACTTGGTTTCTGACAAAACCTATGCTTAATGGATCTAGTTGACAAATTGACGATTGTTGAGCCGCAGCCAAACTTAGACAAAATGGGTCAAACATAACTTACCAAACTCGACGATGGTTCACTAAATTATGATGGCACAAGACATAGATGGAAACAACCTATTATTATCCATATGTCTATTCACTTCTCTCCAATGATGCTCTCCCTCTCTTTCTTGGAGGGTGGAAAACCTGTTTCCTGGTTACATCTTACAATCACCAAACTAGGATTAGTGAATTGTTAGTCAGTTCATAAACCTTATGAATAAATAATCATAACATCTTCTAATCACATGTCTAAATCATATATAAACATTAACTCATGATATCATTGATTTATCCTGACATTTTCTCATAATGTCAAATCATTAACTCATGCATAATCAACTACTAATTACATGCAAGTAAAAAGTAAAACATAATCAAAATTTGGGGTGTGAAACATGTCATAGTTTGGACACTTAAATTTTTGTCATGAAAAATGCGGCCTAGGAAGTGTAAGTGGAGTTGAAAAATTTCAGCAAGTAATGATGAGAAGAGGTCAAGTAGATAAAGAGGAGGTTTGGATAAAGAACAAGCATGGGATCACCATCCCAAGCACTTTCTAATATTCATGAGTTTCCCAACTCATGAAACATTTCATTTACTCGATGTGTCTGATGCAGGAGCATCCAAGTCCACATGCAATCTTGTATCGACCAAAAAGATTATTTAGGTTTCAATTCAAAGCTTTGTTTTCTATTGTGTTGGTTTTAGGTTATTTTTCCTGAAGAGAAGACTTTCTCAATGATCAAATCAAAAACATGGTTTTTGTACAAGATCTTAATGGGTATCCTTATTTTGAGTTTGGTACAATAGATGTTTATTTGATCAAATAAAAAAATTAGGTTTTGTAGAAGAGCTTAATGGGTATCCTCAGTTTGAGTTTGTTGCAATATATGTTCTTTTATCAAATAAAACATGGGTTTTGTAGAAGATCTTAATGGGTAACCTTAGTTCAAGTTTTGTGTGATTTGGATAAACAGGTGATTTTTTATCATATCAAAAACATGGGTATTGTAAAAGAGCTTAATGGGTATCACTAGTTCATGTCTCATGTAAATTGGATAAGAATTGGTGAATCTTTCTTGATTGGTTCATTCTCAGCTATGCATGGAAAGGCATTCTTGGCTATATGTGGAATATTATTCTTGGTCGCATGTGAAATGTCACTCGGCTAAGCACTCTCTCCACCGAGTGTTCACTCTCTCACTAGCTGATCATTCACTCTCTCACTAGTTGAGTGTTCATTCTCTCTGTCAAGTGTTCACTCCCTCACTAGCCAATCATTCACTGTCTCTCTAGTTGAGTGTTCATTCTCTCTTTGTCGAGTGTTTACTCTCTCACTAGCCGATCATTCACTCTCTCCACTGAGTGTTTATTCTGTCTTCATGGAATGTTTACTCTATCTCTCTCTAGATGAGTGGTTGGTTGCCGAGAGGTTGGATCCTAAGGGGTTTGTTACCGATTGGTTGGTTTGCCAAGGGGTTGGCTCTGAAGGGGTTGATTACTAAGAGGCTGATTCATTGAGGGTTGGCTCCCAACGGGAGGTTTCTTAGTGGTTGGTTCATCGAGGGGTTGGCTTCTAATGGGTTTGTTGCTGAGGGGTTGGCTCTCAAGGGGTTGGTTGCCAAGTGGTTGGTCCAAGTGGTCGGATGGGTTCAAGTGGTCCGATTATCAAATAATATTCTCTTTAATACATTTTGGTAATTCAAAACATCAAATGGCTATTAAAACATCTGACCTTTTAATTTTGTAACTGATGTTGAGGCAATTGTGTAACTTCCGTTTAGGTAGTATAAAATGGGATCATTATTCTTGTTAGAGGAGAAGCTGAAATTTGGAGAAGATTCATATATTGAAGATTTCTAGTTCAAGGGTCTAGAGAGTTGTATTCTATTTATAAATTTATATTTCTAGAACAATGAATTGCTGCAATTTATAAAAAAATGTTATTCTTTGAATTATTTTGTTGTATGTTTAGGTATTGGCTGCTCATCCTAACTATCTGATAAGACACTTGGAATTGGACCTGCATTAGTCATTGCGGCTTGGTGTATCCTAGAGGAGCATTTTGACTCCCCATTCTTGGTCTACTCGATGGATTATCATCTAATTGGTATTGCTTGGATCCTTTTAGATACATTTTTTTTCTACTTTATCTTCTCATGGACATGGATTCTGAGCTATGGTTGTTAGTTCTAGAGGATTCATTTTAGGGGTGTTTGGCATGGTTATCTCCTTGTGCATATGAGTTTGATTTATGATGTTATTTGTGAGGAGTTTAGGATATATTTATTGTGCTTATTCCTACTTATATAATGGTTATGAGTTTAATCTTCCTTGGTTAGAGTGGCTTGCATCCATGTTGGTTATACATGATACATATGTTTTGTTTGATCTATGAGAATGAGTGGTTGGGTGTTGTTATGGCTTTTCATTTGTGATTATAAAGGAGATCATACTTGACATAGCTTAACTCTTTGAAGTGTTGGTAGAAGGACATGATATGATTTATAGGTTTTCTCCTACTTCCTAGATATTCATGTTCATATGGCTTGACTTGGGAGAGTTATGGAGGGAGTGCAAGAAGTTGGGTCCACTTTTTGGCTAAAAAGTGGAATTATTTCCTTGAAAATTAAAGTTTGTCACAGTTGGAGTCAAAATTTGAAGCACTTAAGCATAGAATCTTAAGAAAGACCAGTAATATGAAATGTAGTATTTTGAATTTAGTTTTCAAATATGTAATTTATTCTAATACCCAGATGATACAAATTAATTTTTCATAGGCTTGTACAAAAACCACCTTTTAAAAGTCACTTTCTTAGGACCATACCATGCATGTGTACGACCAACATAATTTGACCTAAATAAAAGTGTTTTTATAAATCCTTTTGGGGAAATATGTGTATTATAGTGAAGTTTGATGATGATATTTTTTTATAATTTTTTCCAAATATGTTTTTATTAATTTTTCATTGGCCATAATTGTTGTTTTTGAAAACCCCTCATGTACAACCAACATAATTTGAGATAAACTAATCATAAATGAAAAAAAATCATTGTGTAAAGAATGATGTATAGATTGATGACATATATATTTTTTTAGAATTTTAAAAATTAAAAGTTATTAAAAAAATGCAAACACATGTAATTTCAATTTTATGGACCAATTTTCTCGTAAATTAATTAATAAATATAAAAACAATTTGAGTAAAAAAAATACATATTTGAAAGCTATACATTGTCATCTATAATGGGTTTTAATTTCATTAAAAAATTCAGAAAAAAAAAAACATCGTCAGCCATATTGGTTAAGTTGGTCTTTTATATTACTTTGAACATGGACTTGTACTTGCAAGTCCAAGGCTAGGGGTCAGATTGCCATGCCTTTCTCGAGCCTAAAACACAACCAAAATTGCAGGTTTTGATTTCATTCTTTTAGGAATGGGTACCCATTTTAAAACGGGTACTTGTTCCTTTTCGTGGAAAAAAATGGGCGCACAGGGTTTTTTTTTAAATTTAAATACATGTTTAGAAATGGGTACCCATTCCTAAATGGGTACCTATTTAGGCTCGATAACCCATTCATAAATGAGTACCCATTCCTAAGTGGGTACCTGTTTAGGTTCATGTACCCATTCCTAAATGAGTACCCATTCCTAAGCGGGTACCCGTTTAGGCTCAAACACTCATTCCTGTTGGGATTTTTTTGCCCGATGCTTCCCCTATAAGTGGGCCCAACTTCTTGCTTTTACCCCATGGAGACATGCTGTGAGGTAGTATGCAATATTTTTGAGTTGCATGCGTGGATCATTGTGATTTTTCTTTGTACTACATGGTGTGATCATTAGCCACACCTTAGTTTGAGTGTTGATTGGTACTACATCTACAATAGTGAACAACCATGCACTAGGGATGACAACATCCTCGACATCTAGCATGCCTAAAATAAAGCTCTTCATAGTTCTACAAGGTGTAGTCATTTCTAGACATATCTCAGGTTCCAATCTATGAAATTCCTTGAAATATTATACTATTACCCATTCACATCAAAGACACATGCATAGGAACAAAAAGTAAACAAGACACAAAAGTTTTTGTAGCACATTTACAATGTGCGTTGATGGTCCAAAAGATACTTATACATTAGTAATAGAAATTCAAAGACTACCATGATGTTTAGTACACACCTCACATATTTTGGGTTGGTGATAAAGTTTGGATACATCTTTGAAAGGAGTTCTTTAAGGGGCTACATCAAAATATTAAGCCTCTATGCTATGGTCTTTACACCATCCCTCACACAACTAGTGAGAATGTGGTGCAGGGCACCTAGGAGCATCTTGACTTCTAAGAGCATATTAGATGCATTTTGATAAGTTATGGTCTTTTGTTCTGTATGTGTTTTGTAATAAGGCTTTAGCCATGGATGTATGGTCCTTTTGTGTGGTCAAGACGATTGGGGTAATCATATAAACCTCATTCATTCCTAGTCCACTTGGACCCTAGTTGTACCACTTAGACCTAGTAGGTCTAAGGATGATGTTTTGAGTTTATTTGATTGTTTTGCTGTTTTAGCATGTTTAAGGGAGTGTGTTAGTCATTTGAGATCTGTGGACAAGTTGAACCAATCAGTATCTTGGTGTTTTTACAAAATACCATAGTTGTCCAAGGTTGTGAAGGCTGTTATGACACTTGCAACTCATTTTGGACAGTTGAAACTACATTTGGATGTTGCACACTGACTTTGATCAGTCTATAATGTTGTTTTCTCACTCTTGTACGGGAGAGAAATGTTGGTACAGAGTTTTGGGCATAAAAATAATAAAAACAGACTATTTTTCCCTATTTTTCCCCTGTTGTACAACCTGTACAGATTGGCCAGGTGGATCCATGTTATTTTTCTAAAACTACTTGAAGTTAGGGTTCGAATGCAGAAAGTTTGAGGTTTGGAAGTGGTCGTAGTGAAAAGATATTGCAATTTAGTCCAGACTACTCTAAAACCTAGTTTCTAGGGTTTGGCATATAAAACTCACCCTAGAATGCATTCTAACTGGTGAAACCTCATGAAAATCAGTGAAATGCACCCTAGGGATGTGTATTCCATGATTTCAAAAGCATTTTGTTGGGAGAGTCAGTCTTTAATTTTTAAAGTGATGCCCTAGGTCAAGTATTCATAGGTATTTGACCAAAATGGTGCTATTTGTTGTCGTAGATGACAAAATCCTGATAGGAGGAGTGGAAGAATGGTGGTTTTGAGTTGTTTGAAGGCTGTGGAAGTGTTCCAAGTTCCTGTCCCAAGTCTATGAACCCAACCTAGACCATTTTCTTTGTAACCTAGACCTAAAATGGTCAATTAGGCCTAGAGACCTAGTAGGAGTTTTGAGTTGCAGGAATAGAGTTGGAATTGGAAACTTGGAAGTTTGTTAGGGTCTCTTAAAGGGTACTCAAATCCATCATTTGTGTGTCTAGTCCTTCAGGGTTTTGTCAAGTTGTGTGGAGAAAACTAGATTTGGAGGGCTAGTAGCCTTACTAGTCCAAGTGTAGGTCTGAAAGTTGTGGGAAGTTGGTGATCAAACCAACTGTATAAAAGGTGTTTGAAGACCTGTTGGAAGGTGTGGAAACAGTCCTAAGAGTTGGACAATAGCTTGGTTAACAAATCCTTAGTTTGCCTTGGTGTGGCCTTGCTTGCATAAAATAGGTGAAGTGGGTGAGTGGGCAAAGAAGGGTTAAACTTACCTTGTTTTGTTGCTTCCCTTGTGTCACTCTGCATCAGGTGGTATCAGAGCCATCAAAGAGATGGGAGATAGAGAAGAAGAGGAGGTAATTCCTCAAAAGGTGAATAATGCTGAATTGGCAAAGATAGTGAGAGAGCAAGCAGCCAAGAACAAAAGGATGGAGGCTGAGATAGAGAAGTTGAAGAAGGACAAGGATAAGAAGAAGAAGCCAGAGGTCATCTTGGATTCAGATGAAGAGGATCAAGATGAAGGAGTGCCTATGGAAGAGCCACAAGGAGGCATGTTAGAAAGATAATTCCTAGATGCACTTCGAAAGTTGAGTAGGAAGGACAGTAAGGTGGATTTACCTATGTTCCCTGGCAAGATGAATCTAGAGGAGTGCCTTGATTGGATAGAGGCAATTGAGAACTATTTTGAATGTGAAGAAGTGGTAGAAAATCAGAAGGTGAGAATTGCCAAATCTAGAATGAAAGGGCCAGCCTTGAGTTGGTGGAACTTCATTCAAAATGAGAGGATAGAGGATGATAGGAACCCTATCTCTACATGGAGGAAGATGGTGCTTGAAATCAAGAAGCAATTTGTTCCTGAAGATTATGAAGTCAACTTGCACAAGAAGTTGCAAAACTTGAGACAGAAGGACATGGACGTGAGCACCTACACAGAGGAGTTTCACAAGATGTCATTGAAAGCCAAGATGCCTGAGAATGAAAAACAGAAGCTTGCAAGGTACCTTAATGGTCTTAAGTTCTCCATTCAAGATGAATTAAGCCTCTTTAACTTGGAGACAGTCCATAAGTGTTTTCAAATGGCATTGAGGATTGAAGACAAACAAAGAAGGAGAGGTGATTCAAATAGCAGGGGCAGAGGCAATCTAAATTTCAGAGGTAGAGGTAGATTTCAGAACAAGGAAAGCTTTTCTAGACCCCAAGATGGCAGATCACAAGAAGGCATCCAAGGGCAGGCTGACAGAAATAGTGCTGATAAGGGTTAGTTTAGAGGGAGAGGTAATGGCAGAGGAAGAAGGGGGGGTAGGGCTCCCAATGTGTTCACTGGAAGGTATTTCTCCTATAATCAGATAGGACATCAGTCCTTTAGGTGCCCGGAGAAGATGGGAAGCATTGCTGCAAATCAAAAAGATAGAAGGGTGCAGCTCCTTCAAGAGGATGACTATTAAAGCACCACATCCTACCAAACTACCTCTTCCAAGTCTGCAGTACCAGAGAGTGGAGTGTGCATCATGTTCAACTAGTCTCTCATCATGCCAGCCACCAAGGAGCAGCCCCAAAGAAATAATTTGTTTAGAACCACTTGCAAGGTGAAAGGAAAAGTCTGCAAGGTAATAGTTGATTCAGGTTCTTCTAAGAATTTAGCTTCTAATGAAATGGTGACTAAGTTAGGATTGCAAAGGATATCTCATCCTAACCCCTATAGAGTCTTTTGGTTAACCAAGGACCAACAAATTGTGGTGAAAGAATAATGTTGGGTTGAATTCAAGATAGGTGAATATCATGATAGGATTCTTTGTGAGATAGTGGATATGGATGCATGCCACCTTCTTCTTGGAAGACCTTGGCAACATGATACAAGTGCCCAACATGATGGTAAGCAAAATGTAATTCATTTGTCTAAAAATGGTAAAAATTTCACAATGACTCCTTTGATTGATGACAGCAAGGAAAAGATCATTCCTAGTTCAGTCATGTTAGTAGGTGAAAAAGAGTTTTTGACTAATCTCAAGGAAGAGAAAGTGCCATGTTTTACAGAGATCATCAAGCCCAAGGATGCAAATCCTAAGAAGATCAAAGTGCAGTAGCCTCTTAGAAGGATTGGACCAAAATAGGTGGAGGAACTATTGGAAAAGTTTCATGATGTGATAGCCACTGAAAGTAAGGATGCCCTTCCACCAAAGAGGGAGATTAGTCATTACATTGATCTCATCCCTGGATCCACTCTACCAAACCAAGCAGCCTACAAGTTGACCCTAGAGCAAAATACTGAAGTGGCAAGACAAATTCAAGACTTGTTGGATAGAGGGCTTATCAGGAGGAGTATTAGCCCATGTGCAGTACTTGTAATACTTGCACCCAAGAAGGAAGGCACATGGAGACTATGCACTGAATCCAGGGCCATCAACAAGATCACTATCAGGTATAGATTTCCAATGCCTTGAATAGAAGATTTAATGGATTGCTTGGGTAGGGCTAAGTATTTTACCAAGATGGATTTGAAAAGTGGTATATTTGGATGATATATTGGTTTTTAGTGACAGCAAGGAAGATCACATAAGGCATATCCATCAAGTGCTTAGGAGGCTTCAAGAGGAGAAGTTGAGAATTAACCTTGACAAATGTGTCTTCCTACAAGAAGAATTGACATTCTTGGGGTTTGTCATCTCTAAGGGTAGCCTCAAGATGGATCCAAGCAAGGTGGAAACCATTCTTAATTGGCTAACACCTACTACAGCCTCTGAGGTAAGAAGCTTCCATGGTCTATGTAGCTTTTATAGAAAGTTCATTAGAGGGATTAGTGCTATTTGTGCTCCACTTGTTGACACTATAAAAGGGGGCAAGAAATGTGTATTTGTGTGGACAAATGAGGCCAATCAAGCCTTTAAACTGTTAAAGAAGAAAATATCAGAAAAATTGGTCCTTGTGCTACTTGATTTTGATAAGACCTTTGTTGTTGAGTGTGATGCAAGTAAGAGGGCTGTTGGGGGAGTCCTAAGTCAAGAGGGGAGGCCTATAGCCTTCTTTAGTGAGAAATTAAATGAGGCAAAACAAAACTATTCTACCTATGATCTAGAGTTATATGCAATGGTTCAATCATTGAGAAAATGGAGACACTATTTATTGCCTAAGGAGTTTATTGTCTTTACTGATGACCATGCATTGAGCTTCTTGAACAGGCAGCAAAAGTTAAACCACAAGCATATCAAGTGGATGGAGTACATCCAAGCATATACATTCTCCATTAAGCACAAGAAAGGAGTGGCCAATAAGGTAGCTGATGCCTTAAGTAGGAGGAATCTTGTTGTTCAGACCATTTAGTTAGAAAGTACAGGTATACATGCCATCAAAGATTAGTATGAAGAAGATGACAACTTCAAAGAACCTTACCGATCTTGCAAAGCCATGACATGCAGGTATAACACTAAATTTTCTAATTTTTTGATACAAGATGGATATCTTTTCAAGGGTAGTATGTTGTGTATCCCAAGGGGGTCTGTTAGGGAGAATATTATTAAGGAGAAGCACTGTGGCAGCATGCCAGGCCACTTTGGCATTGATAAGACCCTAGACTTGGTTAGAAGATACTACTATTGGCCAAAGTTGCCAACTAATGTAAGAAAGTTTGTAGAAACTTGTCAAATCTGTCAAAGAGCCAAGGGTCATACATCCAATGCAGGTCTATACACTCCACTACCTATCCCTTCAAAGCCTTGGGATTCCATAAGCATGGACTTTGTACTTGGTTTGCCTAGGACCAAGAATTGACATGATAACATCTTTGTGGTTGTTGATAGGTTCTCCAAAATGGCTCACTTCATCCCATGTAAAACCACACATGATGCCTCACATATTGCAAGACTTTTCTTCAAGGAAATAGTCAGGCTACATGGTTTACCTTTGTCAATAATCTTTGACAGAGATCCTAAGTTCATAGGACACTTCTGGAGGACACTTTGGAAAAGACTAGGTACAAATCTGTCCTTATCATCTTCCTATCACCCTCAGTCTGATGGTCAAACAAAGGTGCCTAACTAAAGAGCAGGGTGCTAGTTGGGATTTAGTTTTGGCTCAGGCAAAGTACTCATACAATGACATTGTCAACAGAAGCACTAGCCTGTCACCTTTTCAAATTGTTTATGGCACTCACCCAAGGGGTATCTTGGAACTCAAAGAGGTTAGAGGACTGGAGAAGAGTAGTGCATTGGCTGAAGACTTTGTCCAAGTGATGAGAGATGTCCATGAACAAGTAAAATAGAAATTGCAGTCCACTTCTCAGAAGTATAAACAGTCTGTTGACAGAAAAAGAAGGGATCTGCAGTTCAAAGAAGGGGATTTGGTCATGGTACACCTTAAAAAGGAGAGGCTACCTATAGGTAAATACACTAAGCTACTCATGAAGAAGATTGGGCCTTGTGAAGTGCTCAAGAAATGTGGAGAAAATGCATATAAAATCAGACTTCCGGATGGCATTGCCTTGTCTCCAATTTTTAATGTTTCAGACCTTTATCCCTATAAGGGATCTAATCCTCAGACAGCTGTGGAAGAAGAACAAACTGATCAGACCCTTCAAGAACTGATCCCTTCATCTCCTTATCAGATTGAGTGCATTTTGGATAAAAGGATTGCAAAACAAACTAGGAGGCACACCTATTATGAGTATTTGGTGAAGTGGCTCAATAAACCTCAGGAGGATGCAACTTGGATGAGTAGAGTAGACATTGAGAAGGCAGGATTCACTTTTGACAACATTCCCAACTCAAGAGACTTGAGTTTTGTTTGACAGTGGGTGTATGGTGCAGGGCACCTAGGAGTATCTTGACTTCTAAGACCATTTTAGATGCATTTTGATAAGTTATGGTCTTTTGTTCTATATGTGTTTTGTAATAAGGATTTAGCCATGGATGTATGGTCCTTTTGTGTGGTCAAGATGATTGGGGTAATCATATAAACCTCATTCATTCTTAGTCCACTTGGACCCTAGTTGTGCCACTTAGACCTAGTAGGTCTAAGGATGATGTTTTGAGTTTATTTGATTGTTTTGGTGTTTTAACATGTTTTAGGGAGTGTGTTAGTCATTTGAGATCTGTGGACAAGTTGAACCAATCGGTATCTTGGTTTTTTTACAAAATACCATAGTTGTCCAAGGTTGTCAAGGTTGTTATGACACTTGTAACTCATTTTGGATAGTTGAAACTACATTTGAAAGTTGCACACTGACTTGGATTGGTCTATAATGTTGTTTTCTCACTCTTGTACGGGAGAGAAATGTTGGTACGGAGTTTTGGGCATAGAAACAATAAAAATAGACTATTTTTCCCTATTTTTCCCCTGTTGTACGGCCTATACGGATTGGCCAAGTGGATCCATGTTATTTTTCTAAAACTATTTGAAGTTAGGGTTTGAATGTAGCAAGTTTAAGGTTTGGAAGTGGTCGTAGTGAAAAGATATTGTAGTTTTACTCCAGGCTGCTCTAAAACCCTGATTTCTAGGGTTTGGCATATAAAACTCACCCTAGAATGCATTCCAACCGGTGAAACCTGATGAAAATTAGTGAAATGCACCCTAGGGATGTGTATTCTATGATTTTAAATGAATTTTGTTGGGAGAGTAAGTCTTTGATTTTTAAAGTGATGCCCTAGGTCAAGTATTCATAGGTATTTGACCAAAATGGTGCTATTTGCTATTGTAGATGACAAAATCCTGATAGGAGGAGTGGAAGAATGGTGGTTTTGAGTTGTTTGAAGGCTGTGGAAGTGTTCCAAGTTCCTGTCCCAAGTCTATGAACCCAACCTAGACCATTAGTTTTGTAACCTAGACCTAAACTGATCAATTAGGCCTAGAGACCTAGTAGGAGTTTTGAGTTGCAGGAATAGAGTTGGAATTGGAAACTTTGAAGTTTGTTAGGGTCCCTTAAAGGGTACTTAAATCCATATTTGTGTGTCTGGTCCTTCAGGGTTTTGTCAAGTTGTGTGGAGAAAACTAGATTTGGAGGGCTAGTAGCCTTACTAGTCCAAGTGTAGGTTGGAGAGTTGTGGGAAGTTGGTGATCAAACCAACTATATAAAAGTTGTTTGAAGACTTGTTGGAAGGTGTGGAAATAGTCCTAAGAGTTGGACAATAGCTTGGTTAACAAATCCTTAGTTTGCCTTGGTGTGGCCTTGCTTGCATAAAATAGGTGAAGTGGGTGAGTGGGCAAAGAAGGGTTAAAGTTACCTTGTTTTGTTGCTTCCTTTGTGTCACTCTGCATCAGAATGCCTTCTTTCTCAACCTTTCACAATACTTAGGCCTACACATGGTATTCAACATGGAACACGTTAAGCCCTAGTATCCCCTTTATTGGAGGCTACAACTATCTAAACTATTAGAGAGGTGGACCCAAATAAATGCTTTTCAGTCATCAAGACCTAAAAATATGCCTTTTAGGCTAGGTGCTACACTCTTCAACAACTACACATGTAGGTTGAACTTAGTTTACTAATAATGTAATGGGGTCATTTCTCCTCACATGGGAATGAATTATTAGAGAACAACCTCACACATCCTCTTGTGTAATATCATTTATGCACTTAGCTTCACTCAATGTGCACAAAATAGTACTTTTACATCCATGTACAACACTATGCTCACATATTTGTGTATAATTACTACACACCACCATGATCAGATGCATAATGTATCCTTACACATGGATAAACATTTAAGTGTTGATTTAGACTATACACATGTGACACAAGGAGATCTACATCTACAAATTATGCTTCTATACATCTAATCTACCTAACAACCTTTGTGCCATAGAATATAATCATACAACTAGCACCATATGCATCTAACACATGGTGGAATCCACACCACATGTCCTTCAAATACAACTAGAACCCTATGAGTTTGAAAAATGTCGTCCCTCATCCACATAGTCAGTGCATCATATGCGTGTGACACTTGCCAACATTTTTATGGAGCCTCTAATGACAACCCAATTGTATAATTGCCTACTTTGTGCATTCGATAAAGTTGAACAGGCATAAAAAGATCCTCATATTTTCTATTTGTACATTCATCTTGTTCATTTTGAATATAAGTGGTGATACTTTTTAAAAACCTTCCACATTTCATATGTTTTAGTTTACACCTATGTTTTCCTTAACATATTACATGATCTTGTTGTATTACTAGATAAACTATAGGATCATCCCTTGGTTCACCTGGGGCATGAAATCACTCTTTGATCAAACACCTTCCTAGAGTGATGGTGGGAAACTAATCTAATTAGAGGGGGTCTAATATAACACCTCCTTCAAATAAACTCTATAGTTAAAATATTTCACATTTTTACTTGTGACCTAAGAATGGTATACACTATTATTCTTTGACCCTATTAGTAATTCTATTGTTATTTTATGTACAAAAATTCATAGGTTGTTGGTTTTCCTCTAATGATATGATAAGCCTAACACTTATTGCAAATTAGGAACGAAGGGAACACATCCTAGATCTAGATTGCTCAAAATACAAAACCTAGGAATCACTATATCCATTCTTTAATTATTTGTTTATTTCACTTTTATGTTGGCATACTTACTCATGTAGATTTTCATCCACATCAAAGTGGGGGAAAATGTAAGGGACAAAAGTGTATACCTTGCACCTTTACTCTTCAATTTTATGCCACTTTGTATAGATGTTATAAATACATGGTTTTAACTATCAATTTGGTTCATTTGGCACACTAATTAACAATCACCATTTAATCCATTAGTAACACACTCTCTTGATCACTACACATTATGCATATGTATCCCACTTCTTATTCTTAGAATTTTCCCACATTGGAATGTAATGTGTGGAATAGTCTAGTCTTTGAATTAAACTATGAGCTAAAGTGTAATAGTGCATCTCACTCTAGGGCCACATGTTGATTTAATAATTTATACAAAACAATATGCCCTAGTCATAGGACATAAGGAAAAATAGATCAATCACATTGGATATGACATTCTTTCCATGTATATGGGAGAAAGTTCAAAGTTGTATAACCTTTTAGGTCAAATTTGCAGTACACTAAAATTTAAGCATTTCCAACCAAAAGTCAATTTGGGCTAAATTGTATTCTTGCTAGATTCACTCTAGCTAAAATAGATCCAAACAAAATCTTTTCTAGATGAAAGTGTCCACTAGATACATAGGTAGCATCATTTTGGTGCCAATTGATAAAAAAATGAAATTATTTGAAAAACCTAATGTTCTCACCATTTCTACTCATGTAAATAACATATTTAAAAGAATCCAAAAATTCCCTTTTGTAGATCTATAAGTGTAGTTTCAAAATTATAATTTTTTTAAAATTTTAATTAGTTTTTATATTTTATTTTTATTTTAATTAAAAGTAGGTCATCAACACTAAAATATAATGTTGATTGTCTTCTCAAGGAAAATATTAATATCTACTTTTATAAAATTAGAAAAATATGATGTAGTAGAGAGATTCTATGTCAAGATGATATAATCATTTTCTATCTTAGATAAATAATTAAGATAAAAAGTGGAGACCCCTCAAAATAGTTACTTTTTAGTGCATGAAACTCTAAGGACTTAATAAAAATATATATTTATCAAAATGAAAAAAATTATTGCATGCATTAAATTTTGAAGTTATTAATATGGAAAAAAATTGAATAAAACAAAAGAAATTTAATATAAAAGGTGGAGGGCCCCTTAATGTCATTTTGCAACATTTAATCAATAATTAAATTATAGTGTCAACTTTATAAAAAAAATATATTCAAAAAACTTAAAATTAAAAATACAAACATAAACTACACTAAACAAATCTTCATTTCATTATTTTACATCATCTCAAAATTAAAAACATTTATGTTACTTTCAAGTGATTCACATTAAAAAGTTAGATTAGTGTTGGCCATTTCTTTAATAAAAAGGTGACTCAACTTTGAACTTTCACCCATATGTGTGTCCCTTAAACAATGTATGTGGCACCATTTCCCTCCAAGCCACATGGAATGAATTCATTAGGCACATTTCTCTAATTTAGATCATGTCTTTTGTGATCAAATTAAGTCATCACAACATGAAATTTTATACAAAAGTATCCCTCATAATAGGTTTTTTGAAAACTATAGATTTTAATATCTTTTATTTTATTATTATATTTATTTTGTATTTTCTAATCAACATAGGTTTATTATAAAGAATAAAGACCTCTATAAGTCACAATTCGATAAACAGAAAACCAATGAAAAATTAGAAAAATAAGATGCATCTCTATATTGATGGCTTTCTTTTAACAAATAATAATAATTTAAATTTGGGTTATATGAGAAAAGCTATGCATCATAGAAAAATATGTGTCTAAATTATAATTTTCCTCTTTTAACAAATTCATAATATATAAAATAAGCAACAAAAAATTACAAAAAATAAATGGCTTAGATATTATGATAATGATCAATGATTAAGAAATTGTGAAAAGATTTTATTTCTAGCTCAAGTTGTGCTCTACAAAAATATATTACTAATTAAAGAATAGTAGAAAGTATAAGAAACACTTTATTAACAAATATTCATAAATGAGATAAATTATTTTCTATTTTTTTTAATTAGAAATCAAATCTGCATAGAACATCCCTCAAATCATTAGTTTACATTATCTTCAAATTCTTAATTGTTTGCTTGTTATAGTTAAGAGAGAATGATTTTTAAAAAATGATTTTTCTGGTCCACTTAGGAGGAAAAGTGAGACAATATTTTTTGTCAATGTTGTTGAAAGGAAGCAAGGTATGCATAAATGCTTCCTACACCAAACTAATGAGGGGAATAATATGCAAATTTTCATATCCTTATAGTTACAGATATGTGAAACATATAACAGATAGATTAAACAACATACAAGAAGAAGTAGAATGCAAGAGACACAAGATATACATGGGGAAAACCCTTATGGGTGAAAAACCCCACAATCCAATACCTACACAATCAACTACGCAAATCAAACTCCACGCACCTGTATTTATAGAGTTTTAAGGGCCAACATGAGAAGCTTCTAGAGGTAGGCTTCCAACTTGGCCTCATGGTCAAAATCCAATGCCCTGGGACACTTGTACAACATCCAATAAACCTCCATTCAATTGTCATAACATGGAAGTTTGCCTCTCCAAACGTGGAGCACTCCAACCACAAATAAGCTATGAATGATGCTCTTACACATCTTACAATTGTTGTAGAATCTACCAAACATAACAACATTTACTGTTGTAAGAGAATCTTTCATACAAGACTAATAATAGCATATTCCTCTTACAACATGTCATAGTCAAACTTGGGCACTCAAAGATGCCTTCCTCACCTACAAAGATACTCTTTGGCACTTGTCTTCACTTGTCATGTTGGAATCTCTAATTTTGGCTCTTACATGTCACAGATTTCATCATATGTAATAACTCCTTCCACATACCTCAAGATGCCGACACATGGCATATTAGTGCCACCTCAAATGGGACACCTACATTCTCATATGTCAGATTGCCCATCCAAGTCATATTACAAGAAGAATGACATGTCACCATGCCACCTCACACTAAATGACAAAACAAGATGTGCAAGAATAAATACAATATAGGCCAATAAATAAATATAAAAACAAATATCAAATGCTAGGAATTTGCAAAGGTTGAGACACCTTAATTCCCAAAATTCTGCCACTTGTCAAACACCTTGCAAGAGCCAAAAGAATGACAAGGTTTAATTTCTAGGGGTCAAGAGGCCCATAGACTCCAAACACCATCTAAACTTATCTATGCCCCTAGGTTTCATCAGTGCATCTGCAACATTCTTCAAAGTGTCAACCTTCTCCAATATCACCTTCCCATCTTCTACCATATCATAAAAAAATGAAACTGAACATCATGTTAGGGTTAGCCAGCAGAAGATATCAATTAAATGCAAATAAAGATTAAATAGAGGAATGGAAATACACATAAATAATAATAGTGAGAGACAAGTTTTAACGTGGTTCACCCAAACTTAGGCTACATCCACCAATAGAGAGTCCAATATTATTATCTAGTAAATCAAACCGATTACAACCAGCAATGCTTGCAACTTTGCCATTACAAAATGCTACAATATATCAACGAAAACCCTAACCCTTAGCCACTTTTATCAAGCCTTATGTTGATTACAAAAATAGAGTTTTTTTATGCTGACGAATAGAAAAAATAACTCCCAATGCCTTAATAAAATAATAAAAATAGTTGGAGGTTTTGGGGGTGCTGCCCCTCGACCCCACCTTGTATCGCGACAGGGAGCGCGATAGGGGTGCTGCCCCTGGACCTCGCAAGGGGCGTTGGCCGTTGACCTCGTTAAATAATTTAGGGAGAAACTGCACTAATAAAAGTGGGGTAAATTTAACCTTCGAGTTTGATTAGGCTCCATATAACAACACATCAATGTGCTTTGTTCTAGCATGGAAAGTAGTATTCTTTGCCAAGAAAATGGCACTCTGACTGTCACAACAAATAGTAATTTGTCCTGCATCTAAACCAATATATGAATACAACATCTTAGGCCAAGTGGCTTCCTTACAAGCATGAGTAGCTTCCATGTACTCTAAGCTTCTATTATTGACAAAGTGACCACAGGTTGCCACTTACTCATCTAACTGATAGCTCCACCAAACATAGTAAACACAAGCACTAGTGGATCTCCTGTTGTCAATGTCACCTACCCAATCCGAATCCACAAATCCATGAATACTCACAGAATGTTGTGGTCTTATAGGATAACCATGATAACATAGGGAATACTCAGAAGTACCTTACAAATATCAGAACACTCTCTTCACTACATCCCAATGGACCCATCCAAGATTAGCCATATACCAATTAAGGACTCCCACTGCTTGGGCAATGTCTGGTCTTGTATAGACCATAGTATAGATCAAACTGCCAACCACACTAGCATAAGGAACTATGCTCATATCCTTCGTCTCAGAAGGAGGCTTTGGACAATCTCCAATAAATAAATCTGTCCCCATTGTAATGGGAATAGTCAAAGGTCTACAATCCACCATAATGAATCTCTCCAACACAGTGTTAACATACTTACTTTGGCCTAACCAAAGTTTTCTATTTGCTCTGTCTCTTCTGATCTTGATCCCTAGAATGTACATGGTTGCCCCTAGATTTTTCATTTCAAACTATGTTGACAATTGAGACTTTAAATAAAAAATCAAACTTTTACCATTCCCAATCAGCAACATATCATCAACATACAATGCAATAATGAGAATGTGATCATTGTCAAACTTGTAATAAACACAATGATCTAATTTTGATCTCAAAAATCTAATACTCAACAAAAAAACATCAAACTTTTGGTACCACATCCTAGGAGATTATTTCAAACCATACAAAGATTTCTTTAACTTGCAAAATAGATTTTCTTTACCTTTCACCACGTAGTGCTCTGCTTGTGACATATAGATTTCCTCCTCCAAGTCACCATGAAGCAATGTTATCTTCACATCCATCTGTTCTACTTCTAAAACATACATTGCTGTAATAGATAACAGGAACTGAATAAATGTCAGTTTTGCAATGGGAGAGAAAATCTCACCATAATCAATTCCCTCCACCTGAGAATACCTCTTCACAACCAATTCAACCTTATATTTCTCAACAGTACCATCTACACCAAATTTCTTTTTGAACACCCATTTACACCCAATGGGTTTCCATCCTTTAGGCAAAGGCACCAATTTCCATGTTTTATTCATTTCCAAGAACTGATCTCCTCTTCCATGGCCTCCTTCAAGGAACATGTTAGTACTCATTTATGTTTAGGGTTTTAAGTTGGAACATTTGCTGATTTTTTCATTCAAATCTTGAATTTTCTAAAGCATGGGGTCTTGTTTTTGTTCTACCTGTTCTGGTGATGGTTTTCTGTGGTGGGTTCTTGGTTGTTCGGTTTTATCCTCGTGCTTTAGTGTTCATAGGTTGACCAGTCCAGTGCAATGTTTTACCACCTTTTCCTATCGTACTCATGAAAAATGTTAAGTTCTGTGTATGCAAAGGCAAAATGTATGATGGCGAGCTTGAGAAATCTTTATCGGTTTCCAAAAATGGTAAAAAATTGAGTTATATGCATTTTGAATGCATATCGGGTTGCATATGCAAAGGTGGAATCTATCGCAGATTTCTCGAGAATATTCTGCAATTGTATGCATTTTCAAATGCATATCGGGCTTAAAGAGAAAATATACAAGGGCGGAATATACATTAAAGATTCTAAGAATATTCGCTTCTTGCATACCGAGTTGCATGTATATTTGGTTTGTATGTTTAGACATACAACAGTTAGATACAAGGAAATGATACATTGCAGGAATATTCTGTAGAAGATTTTGTGTTTGTATGTGCAGGAATGAATGTATGTCGATATACATTGGGTTTTATGCAATGAAATATATACAAGGAAGTCAAATATACATGTGCTATAGTACATTGGCCCACCACTTGTATATTTGGGATTGTATATTTGGATATACAATTAAGTATACATTTCATACATGCAACTCAGACGCGAAATGGAAGTGCATTGTGGCAGATAAAAGGTTGATTTCTATGGTTTACATGTTTGTATGCATTGTATATTGTGGATATACAATGAAGGACATACATTCCGGACCCAATGAGGATTTCAGGCTGCTATATGAATGTTTGGGGTCTGTGAGTTGTATATGTGTTTATACATGTCAATACACAGCCCAATGTACAATGAAAGGATACAATGCGGATTCCAAGAGATGTTCCAATCCAGCAGAAAGGGTACTTGACGTCTACCTTGTATATGTTTTGCGCTTGTATATTCTGTAATATATAAATCGATGAATGCAAGAAGAGGATACAAGCCGGACCTGAATTGAATTTAAATTTGTTCTAAACAAATTTGGGGTCTGACTTGTATATAAGGTGTTTGTATATGCATATGTTTTTGCATATAAAAGGGCGAAAAGGAAAAATAAGAACTAGAAAAGCCAACGATAGAAGATTAAGGTGCCTACGTGGCATGATATCATTGGCTGGCAGCTCTTCATGCATATTTTGGGACCGTTGATCTCAGCGATGGGTTTTTGATCAACGGTCAGGTTTTAAATCTTCAGCGATGGTTTTTTCCTTGTGTCTGCACTCATGTTTTGAGAGGGAAAACTTCAGTGACACGTTGCTATAGATTTCGACGGTAGCTGAGGGTGGTTGAGCCATTTATGGAAGGATTGTAAACATGCATGGGCTAATAGTTGAACAGCCAAGTACTAGGTTCATGACAAAAACCTTCCAGCGGTAGCACAGGGCTTGAGCTCAACTACTCCTCGCCTTTCTCTTGCTTCTTCTTGTTGTGTCCCTTGCTGCTGCATTTATTATTTTAAGTGCCATTTCTAGTGCAGTGTGTCTGGCATAATTTTTTGACTTTGCCATGTAATTAATTTTGCTGAGTACACAATCTTGGTATATAAGCCAAACTATGTTACTCATTGGGGTTGTTGAAAACTGGACAATTTCTGGGTGTTGTGATAAGATATAACTTCGTTGGTGGCCCTGTTTTGGATGTTTTTGTGAGTTTATGAATCTCATGTTGTATGTTTGATGCATAAATCTACTGCTTTCATGTTGATTTAAATGAATAATGCTTCATTGCATGTGTTCTGCTACTTGTCTCCAAATTCAATGTATTCTTCTTTTGAATCTAAACAGCTAAGGGGTGTCTAAGATTCTTGAATATAGACTTGCTATATTGAATGCTTGGTCTTTTACTTCTACTCAAGGAGTAGATTAAATGTTCTAGGTTAAGTGTTAAGAAGAATATATTGCAGTGAGGATCTTCTAAGCAGAGGTAGTCAAATACTCAGTTTTGGGAAGTATCTGTAAGGCAGATACTAAACAATCCCCTTGAAACTTAGTCATTAATATAGGTTTATGTGTACATTCACATGTGTATGTCTATTGACTCTGAGCCCTGAAATAGGCACCAATCCAGTCCTGTATTGAGGTCACAACCAAGGTCCTAGTTTTGCATCCAAATATAAATCAAACTCAAACATCATATACAAACCTTTAGGACTTTAGAAATAGTTTTAGGACCAAAATCCTTTGTCGACAACTAAACATAGGCCCAAAGCTAGCCCCTTTGCACTTATCTCATAGTTTTGGTCTACTTAATAGAGGATTTATCTACTTTGTGTCAGCATCCCAGTCCTTTCATAGCATATCTCATGGATGTTGAATAGGGAATACCCCCCTTGGTTCTGTAGAGCCTAAAGAAGAAGAGGATATATCTATAGAGTCTATCTCCTGTACTGTTAGCCGCTGGCCCAGGAATCCTATTGATCATTGATGGCTACCTTGTAGGGACAACTGGGAATAAGCATCCAGTCTGGGAAAATAACCAATAGATTTGGCGACAATACTGGGGAATGCTTTGTGAAAGAACCCAAATTTCAAAAGAAAACAATTCCTAGTAATAGGTGGCAACTCCGAACTAATCTCCCAACCAGTAAAGTAAAAATTTGTATGCAAGGGAGAAGATCCCAACGTAACCCTTTGTTTGAAGAGTTACCCATAAAAATGATGTATAGGAAAAAAGGGATTGTTCGAGCTAGTCAAGATGGTTCTCCTACCCCAGGAAAAATGAATTTATTCAGAACAATCCTGGATCTTCAAAGCAAACAATGCCTTATTTTTCAAACACAGAAGCTGAAATCCAAAATGTATATGAGAAACAACAGGGTGGTGCTCTGAGAATAAGGTCAAAAAATTTTCAAGAATGCCCTTTCTTGGATCCCAATGATAGATTTGAAGAAGTTGAGTCTCCAAGGGATGAAGATAATGATGACCAAAATGGAGTGGAACCATCTTCTTCTATGCCCAAAGAGGAACAGTTAGCTGAAGAAATCAAAAGTTTAAGAGTAGAACTAGAATATCTGCAGGCTATGAAAATCAGAGATGACATGAGACAAAAAGTGCAAGCTTTGAAAGTTGCTCAGAATGATTCAATTCCTACCCTTGAAAATGCAAATATGTAGAGAAATTAGCAAGGAAATGAGGTGCAGGATCAGCACAATGATCAAAGACAGAATGCAAATAATGCTAGAATACCATTAAATAATATAAGAAATCAGAATGCAAACAGAAATGCCAATGTTAATAAGCCTGGTAGACAACCTATGCAGCTAGATAGATTCAGGCAGTTAGTTTTTGATGGCATTCTTGGTTACCCCAATCCTATTGACAAACATGTGAGGCTGCAAGTGCCTAAATTTTTAGGAAATAATACTATATCAGGTGAAGACCATTTAAATGCTTTTCAGAATATCATGGACAACTTTGAGGTTGAGCATGAGGATATTTTCATGAAATCATTTATGCAATCCTTAGTTGATGAAGTCAAGGAATGGTACAAGGGTCTGCCTGATAGAAGTGTTTCATCATGGGATGACTTCAGAAGAATTTTCAAAGAATAGTATGGTGACAAAACTGATCCTAGTTTTTTCATTAATGAATTCGCTGGCATTACCAAAGGATCAAATGAACAGGTTGCTAATTTCAATGCTAGATTCATGAAGGTATTGAACAAATTGCCACAGGACTTGAGGCCTAATGAACCTATGCGCATAGTGTTGTACATAAATGCTTTTGATGCCAAACCTGCTTATGGATTAAGAGATAAGGGTCCTCACAGCCTCAGAGATGCTTTCAAAATAGCAACAAATATTGAAAATAACAGAAAAGCATCTAGTAAGACAAACATAAGAGATAATGTAAGTATTCTGCAAAATCCAAACACTAAATCTCAAAGTGTTTAAGGCAATACATCTACTTCTAAGGATAAAATAGTTAAGTTGACAACTATTGTTAAGGACCTAGGTTATAGAATGGGTAAAAATGAAAAGGGGATGGGTTCTGATAGACAGGTTTACCAAAGGTAAGAAAGAAGACCATCTTTACATGATATACCATATAATACCAGTTGGCATAATGGTAGACCCATTCTTCCAAATAGCAACCCAAATCCAAGGAATCAAAATGTCAGGGAAACACCTAACCCTTTGAAGAAGGCTCTAAATATTGTTAATGACACCCCATGGTGCATCATATGTCGGATGCCTCACTCACAGTCACAATGTATGATTTCTCAGTCTTTATATGATAATGTTGTTGCCTATGATGAATGTAATGAGCCACATTACATGAAAGATGATAATGTCAATATGTTGTCTACAAACAAAGAATACTCTTTTCGTGATGCTGATGCAAGTGTAGATAATGAAATTCAGGTCTGCTAGTAGTTCCCATATGATGAGGATGAGGAAGACAACTATGCCTATGCTCAGGACTCACACAATATTCTGAATAACTTGAGGAGACCTTCTGATGAAGAAATTAGAGCCCTCACAGCTGCAGTGGTAGCTCAGGTCAAAAGCAATTACAACCTAAGAGGTAAGGCTCAGGTAAGAAATTCACACCAACCAGAGAATACTCCTATGAATCAACCAGTGCACAGTCATAAGGGGACGAAAACATATAAGAAACAATGGAACAATAACAAGCAAAATTTTAAGCAAAAAATAGGTTGTGATCCTCAAAAAATAGAAAATACAAGTCCCCAGGTTGAGAATCAGAATAAAAATTTTCAAATCAGGAATGACAGTCAAGGAGCCATAAAAACTAAGGTTGGATCATCCTAGGATAAAGGTAAAATGGTGGAGCAAGTTACAATTGTTATTCAAAATTATGTTCTATTTGACATCACTCAAGTCTTATCACAGATAAAAGTCTCTATTCCACTGATGGAGCTGATGAAAGTGGAAGAATTAAAAAATAAAGCAGTATCCTTAATTTCAGGAGTACCCTGTCAAGCCAAGTTGAGTGATGAACCTTAGGGTAAGAAACAGGTCCTGTACATTGATGAAGATGAAGTTCCTGAAGTATATCTTGGGGTGACCATGACAAAATGTCCTTCACAAGTGGAACCGTTTTATGTCTCCCTTGTCATAAATGGAAAAATAGTTAAGAACTATATGCTTGACTCAGAAGCATCAACAAACATCATGCCTTCGGCTATCATGCAGCAAGCTGGGTTAAAAATAGATAAGGCATGTGGGAAGTGCTATGCCATGGATGCTAGGGAGGTACCTGTCATTGGAATTATGAAAGATGTTGATTTTAGACTGGTAGCATATCCTGAAAAGACCTACAAAATGAACATAACAGTTGTTGATATCAAGCCACAATATGGCATGTTGCTGTCGAGAAGATGGGCAGCATTGATTGGTGGGAGTATGCAATTAGATTTGTCATATGCTATGATCCTAATGAATGGAAAGGATGTCAAACTGATCAGAGAAGAAAGGTCATTAGAGATGGTGGAATATCAAGAATTGGAGGAACAGATATGTTTTGTGAACACCGACTCTGATAATTTTAGAGTTGTCTCAGATGATAAAGGGGATAAAGGAAAAGATATTTGCATTCAAAAATTGGATCAACAGGGTCTATGGACCATGTATTTTGATGGAGCTTGTTTGAAGGAAGGCTCTGGTACTGGGATTGTATTTCTATCTCCAGCTGGTAAGCTTCTCAAATTCTCTTTCTTGTTAAAGTTTGCCTATACAAACAACATTGCAGAGTATGAGGCTCTGTTATTAGGATTAAATGTGGCTTTGAAGCATGGAATTAAGATGCTCAAAGTGTTTGGTGATTCAGAGCTTATTGTTTCCCAAGTTAGAGATAAGTATGCATAAAAAAAGAGAGGTTAAAACAGTATAAGCATGCTGTTTGGGATACAATTGAATTGTTTGATGCATTTTCAATAAATTGGATAGAAAGATCAAAAAATGTCAGAGCAGATTTTCTAGCCAATGTAGCCATAAGGCCAGATGATATAACTCTGTCAGATGTAACAAATGTTGAAGTCAAACTTAGACCTGCAGTGCCAAATAATGTATGCAGCTGGCAGGTATTTAATGATGATAAGGATTTACTAAGATTTCTACATTGTATTGATGAATATGAGAATCAAGAAATAGATTTTTAAAACTTTGTGGATGTTGTAGATGGAAAAGAGACTCTCTTAGGGAAGGAGGTGATTAAACTCAAGACAAACAAAATCCCTAGAGGGCTGGTAGCTTTAGAGAGAGCTTTAGACAATATGGACCAATTTTTTACAAAAGCATCTCCAAGAAACAAGAAGGATTTGGAGGAGATAAACTTGGGGACATCTCATGCTCCCAAAAGGGTGTATATTGGCAAACAGCTCAAACCACATATCAAAAGTATGCTGATTGCACTACTGAGAAAATATAAGCATGTCTTTGCCTGGTCTTATGAGGACCTCAAAGCTTATAGAGAGGATTTATTTCAGCATGAAATCCCTTTGAATCCTAGAGCTAAACCATTTAGACAAAAATAGAGGCCTATCAATCCAACCTTAGCTCCTAAAATGCAAGAAGAACTTATGAAGCTTAGGGAGGCTGGAATAATTATGCCTATCAAACATTCAACTTGGGTGTCTAACCTTGTCCCAATCAGAAAAAAGAATGGTGATATAAGGCTATGTGTGGACTTTAGAAATTTGAATATGTCTTCTTTGAAGGACAATTATCCATTGCTAAACATGGAGGCCATGTTGCAGAAGGTGACTGGCTATGAACTTCTATCCCTAATGGACAGATTTTCAGGGCACAATCAAGTGAAAGTAAAGGAATCAGAACAATTCAAGACTACTTTTACTACTCCATGGGGAACATATGTATATGTGAGGATGCCATTTGGACTGACAAATGCAGGTGCCACATTTCAGAGGGCAATGGATGTTGCTTTTGTAGGATTGATTAATTCAATCTTGGCTATGTATCAAGATGACTTGACAGCTTATTCAAAAAAGTAGAAGCAACACTGTATGCATTTGGAAAAAAAAATTATTAGGGCCTTGGAATATGGCATCTCACTCAACCCAAAGAAGTGTGCTTTTGGGGTTGTGGAAGGAAAATTGCTTGGACACATTGTTTCCAAAGATGGAGTCAGGATTGATCCTGATAGGGTGGCTGCAATTGACAAAATTCAGATCCCTAAGATAGTGAAAGGTGTCCAGTCCTTCTTTGGACAGATTAATTTTGTTAGAAGATTTGTTCCTAATTGTGCAGAGACCACCAAGGAGATCTCTAAAATGCTAAAGAAGAATGCAATTGTCAAATGGGACGATGAAGAACCAAATCATTTCAGGACATAAAAGAGGCAATAAAGATGGCTCCTGTATTAAAATCCCCTAATTTTTCTAAGCCATTTCAATTATTTTCGTTTGCTTCTTTCCATACTATTGTTGCATGCTTATTGCAGAAAAATGAAGAAGGGTTTGAACAACCTATTGCTTTCTTTAGTAAGTCATTGCAGGTTGCTGAATTAAAGTATGGCATCATGGAGAAGTAGGCATATGCATTGGTTAGAGCAATCAAGAGCTTTAGGCCATATTTTGTCAGCTCTCAAGTAATTGCGTATGTGCCTCATGCATCAGTCAAAGATATCTTCACTCAGCAAGAGGTAATTGGAAGAAGATGTAGATGGATAAATAAATTACAGGAGTTTAACATTGAAATATAGATCACTAAATTGGTAAGGGGACAAGGTTTAGTAAAACTAATGACACAGTCAAATTTAGAGGCATGCCAAGTGAATGAAGTGCATAATGAAGTTATAAATATGTCAGAATCTGAGTGGTATAAGGACATAGTGTATTATTTGTAGAATTTAAATTGTCCTACCCACCTCAGTGATAATCAGATGAGAACCTTGAAGTTACAGGCTATTAAATACATCATTATTCAAGGAGAGCTGTATTGTAAAAACTCTGATGGCGTGCTACTCAGGTGTGTAGATGAGGATCAGGCTAAGGATGTTCTTAGTGACATGCACAATGGAGTATGTGGTGGACATTATGCTGGCTGAACAATAGCCCATAAAATTCTCAGAGTAGGCTATTGGTGGCCAACTCTCTTCTCAAATGCTCACAAAATGGTAAGAAGGTGTGATCCTTGCCAAAGGTTCTCAGGAAAACTAAGATATCAAGGTGCATTACCCTTTAGGACTATAATTGTGGAAGCTCCTTTTCAACAATGGGGGATCAATTTTATAGGGAAAATCTCAGAAAAATCAAGTGGAGGGCATAGTTGGATTTTGGTTGCCACTGATTACTTCACTAAATGGATTGAGGCCATTCTAACCAAAAAAGATACAAGCAAAGTGGTGATGGACTTTATTTAAGAAAATATTATTATCAGATTTGGAGTACCAGCCAAATTGGTCATTGATAATGCTATGTGCTTCAGGCTTGGTGAATTTGCTAATTTTTGCAATAATTATGGAATTGATTTGTCTCATACATCACCATATCATCCACAAGGGAATGGTCAAGTAGAGTCAAGCAACAAAAGTCTCATGAAAATCATTAGAAGGGTGGTAGATAAAAATAAGAGGTCTTGGGATTCAAAGCTAAAGTTGGCATTATGGGCTGATAGGGTGACAGTGAAAAGAGCAACTGGAAGGTCACCTTATGAATTAGTATATGGTGCAGTGGCTAGATTGCCTATGAACAACCTCCTGCCAATTTATAAATTCATCCAAGGGAATGGTGAGGAGATTGGAGACCCAATGACTAAAAGAATAAATCAGCTAGTTGCATTAGATGAGATAAGAAGGGAAGCACAGAAAACAAATATCAAGACATAGCAAAAGGTGAAATATTTGTTTGATAAGAGGGTTAAAGAGAGAAGGTTCCAGATAGGTGATCTGGTCCTTATGTGGAATGCAAAAAGCTATGATAAGGGCAAACACATCAAATTTGAGCCCTTATGGACTGGCCCATACCAAATTGGTACTATTCATGGAGTTGATTCTTATTTTCTATAGGCCCTCAATGGTGAACTACTGGAATTGCCTGTGCATGGTAAATTCCTTAAGGCTTTTTTCTCATAAATGAGTACCTATGGTGCCAACTATAAATTAGTTGTAAATGTTTTGTCCATGCCTTGTATAGTCGGTCATGTTTTGAGTTTTGGGTTTTCCTTGGTCTGCCCCGGAGTAGTCTGGTCCTCGCTGCAGTCTTGCACCTGCACGTCCCCAATCGGAGCCTCTGTTAGTACTCATTTATGTTTAGGGTTTTAAGTTGGAATATTTGCTGATTTTCTTGTTCAAATGCTGAATTTTCTAAGGTGTGGGGTCTTGTTTTTGTTCTGCTTGTTCTGGTGATGGTTTTCTGTGGTGGGTTCATGGTTGTTCGGTTTTATCCTCATGCTTTAGTGTTCATAGGTTGACCAGTCTAGTGTAATGTTTTACCACCTTTTCCTGTTGCACTCATGAAAAATGTTAAGTTCTATGTATGCAAAGGCAAAATGTATGATGGCAAGCTTGAGAAATCTCTATCGATTTCCAGAAATGGTAAAAAATTGAGTTATATGCATTTTGAATGCATATCAGGTTGCATATGCAAAGGCGAAATCTATCGCAGATTCCCCAAGAATATTCTGCAGTTGTATGCATTTCCAAATGCATATCGGGCTCAAAGGGAAAATGTACAATGGCGGAATATACATTAAAGATTCTAAGAATATTCACTGCTTGCATACCGGGTTGCATGTATATTTGGTTTGTATGTTTAGACATACAATAGTTAGATACAAGGAAATGATACATTGCATGAATATTCTGTAGAAGATCATGTGTCTGTATGTGTAGGAATGAATGTATGTCGATATACATTGGGTTTTATGCAATGAAATATATACAAGGAAGTCAAATATGCATGTGCTACAGTACATTGGCCCACCACTTGTATATTTGGGATTGTATATTTAGATATAAAATCAAGTATACATTTCATACATGCAACCTGGACGTGAAATGGAAGTGCATTGTGGCAGATAAAAGGTTGATTTCCATGGTTTACATGTTTGTATGCATTGTATATCATGGATATACAATGAAGGACATACATTCCGGACCCGACGAGGATTTCAGGCTACTATATAAATGTTTGGGGTCCGTGAGTTGTATATGTGTTTATACATGTCAATATATAGACCAATGTACAATGAAAGGATACAATGCGGATTCCAAGAGATGTTCCAATCCAGCAGAAAGGGTACTTGAAGTCTGCCTTGTATATGTTTTGCGCTTGTATATTCTGTAATATACAAAGCGATGAATGCAAGAAGAGGATACAAGCCAAACTTGAATTGAATTTCAATTTGGTCTAAACAAATTTGGGGTCCGACTTGTATATAAGGTGTTTGTATATGCATATGTTTTTGCATATACAACAGCAAAAAGGCAAAATGAGAACTAGAAAAGCCAGCGATAGAAGATTAAGGAGCCTATGTGGCACGATATCATTGGCTGGCAGCTCTTCATGCATATTTTGGGACCGTTGATCTTGGCGATGGGTTTTTGATCAACGGTCAGGTTTTAAACCTTCAGCAATGGTTTTTTCTTGTGTCTGTAGTAATGTTTCAAGTGGAAAAACTTCGGTGATGCACTGCTATAGATTTTGACAGTAGCTAAGGGTGGTTGAGCCATTTATGGCAGGATTGCAAATAGGCATGGGCTGATGGTTGAACGGCCAAGTACCAGGTTCATGACAAAAATCTTCTGGTGGCGGCATAGGGCTTGAGCTCAACTACTCCTTACCTTTCTCTTGCTTCTTCATGTTGTGTCCCCTGCTGCTGCATTTATTATTTTGAGTGCCATTTCTGGTGCGGTGTGTTTGGTGGAATTTTTTGACTTTGCCATGTAATTAATTTTGTTGAGTACACAGTCTTGGTATATAAGCCAAACTGTGTTACTCATTGGGGTTGTTGAAAACTGGACAATTTTTGGGTGTTGTGATAAGATACAACTTCGTTGGTAGCCCTGTTTTGGATGTTTTTGTGAGTTTATGAATCTCATGTTGTATGTTTGATGCATAAATCTACTGGTTTCATGTTGATTTAAATGAATAATGCTTCATTGCATGTGTTTTGCTACTTGTCTCCAAATTGAATGTATTCTTCTTTTGAATCTAAACAGCTAAGAGGTGTCTAAGATTCTTGAATATAGACTCGCTATATTGAATGCTTGGTCTTTTACTTCTGCTCAAGGAGTAGATTAAATGTTCTAGGTTAAGTACTAAGAACAATATATTGCAGTGAGGATCTTCTAAGCAGAGGTAGTCAAATACTCAGTTTTGGGAAGTATCTGTAAGGCAGATACTAAACAAACCCCTTGAAACTCAGTCATTAATATAGGTTTATGTGTACATTCACATGTGTATGTCTATTGACTCCGAGCCCTGAAATAGGCACCAATCTAGTCTTGTATTGAAGTCACAACCAAGGTCTTAGTTTTGCATCCAAATATAAATCAAACTCAAACTTCATATACAAACCTTTAGGACTTTAGAAATAGTTTTAGGACCAAAATCTTCTGTCTATAACTAAACATAGGCCCAAAGCTAGCCCCTTTGCACTTATCTCACAGTTTTGGTCTGCTTAGTAGAGGATTTATCTACTTTGTGTCAGCATCCCAGTCCTTTCATAGCATATCTCATGGATGTTGAATAGGGAATACCCCCTTGGTTCTATAGAGCCTAAAGAAGAAGAGGAGATATCTATAGAGTCTATCTCCTATACTGTTAGCCGGTGGCCCAGGAATCCTATTGATCATTGATGGCTACCTTGTAGGGACAACTGGGAATAAACATCCAGTCAGATTGAGAGGTAACAAAACGTACATCTTTCATACCCATATCTTCTTTCACAGTTCTAGGCTCATCAGTATTAGAAATCAAGGAAAAAACACGACTAGAATCAAGAAATGAATAACCAAACATCTCAGGTTGCCTCCTAATCCATGTACATCTTGTCACAAGTTGAGGTGGAGGTTCTTCTTCTTCTTCTGAACTTTCGAAGATGCTAGAGCTCTCCTCATCATTAGGTCCAATAGGGTCTTTCGGTTCAGTCTTCTTAGGGGTAGTAGGAAACTAAACTACATCCTCTTTCTTTTCCTTTTCTTTTGGCTATAGAATAACATGAGAAGGAGTTACCTCTAAAAATAACACTTCTTCTATACAAGACTTTCTTGGCAACAAGATCCCAAATTGATGGGGAGCCTCATATGGTAAAACTTACTCCCTCTTCGCTCGGGCTGACAGTCAGTTCAATCGTCAGCAAACTCTCGTCGCTGTGACCTTTACCATTGGCAAACACTTACAACCTATTGCCGATACACTGATACACCAACTTAGTATATGCTTGGCATGACTTGCTATTACCGGTGGACTAAAGTTTCTTTACCCTGATTTCACTACTATGACCGATCACCTTTTGTATTTGACGAAAGATACATTCTCAATATACATTCCCACAATGCTTTCTCAACATACATTCTCAACATGCTTTTGCAATATGCATTCACAATATACATTTGGTGCAACGATACAAAACTTACGCCATTGCTAGTGTCTTCGGTGAGACCCTACTCATCGACAAGCATGCACAACTTCTAGCCAATGTGCTTTGTCACCCTGATCTGAATCTTAGGCCGCGACTTCCGTTCAGCGGCTTGAACCTTCCTTCAGCCAGACTATCCTCATCGCTCTGAGCAAGGAATGTTTCATTGATGGTCTCTATCTCACCAATAACAGCTTCAACTCCTCCAATCAAAACCTAGCACATGGAGATGCTAGGCGATCTACTGTGCACACTCTAATTTGGTCCTTTGTGCTGCTAAACAGGAAAACAAAATAGGAAACAAAAATAGATATCTATACAACGAAGCCATTCCACTGATTTCGATAGAAATCTTATCACTGGAATGCTTCATATCAACATTTTGCAACAATGGAATTACAGAAAGGAAAGGAAATCTCTAGCTATGCAATTTGTAATTACAGAGAATGGAAAACAAATTGACAGAACAAAATAATCTTTATTTCTCCTTAGAACACTACATAGTCACATTCAACTCCTCTTTGCTTTGATCTAATTACAATATATCTAATCTTGTTCATTTCCCTACTTTTTATAAACTCGCCAGAGGAACACCAACCCTATTCCAAGCAGTTGGGAGAATGATTCCAAGTGGCTGGGAGAAAACTAACCATCTCCAAGTGGCTAGGAGAAACCAACCATCTAAAACTAACAACCTGATAAAAGTGACCTAAGTCATGAGGGACTTACAAATAGAAAGGAAAATGTATTGGTCCAATAGACCTTATTACAACACAAAACCTGTTTTAAAACAAAACATGAACTTAAATGGCTCATGGAGGCCACCTTGTGTGAGATGCTCCTGCATCATACACCCCACCTAGAAAAGAACTCATGTCCCATGAGTTGAGTCTGTGTCTTGCACCACCATCATCCTTCACTACATCATGCCTTCCCCATGAGTTTTGGATTGCAACTGGCTTCCATGGAATCAAAAATTCATGCCTAGCATTGTAGGCTCTACTCACACCTTTCCATGAGTGAGTGCTTGCAACCAAACTTGGATGTTGCATACCATGATTGCTTACTGTCATATTTTCCTAAACACCTGCATTCAAAACCATGTTTGATGCATCTTGTACTACTACTATGGTAGAATATGTCTTCCTTCCAACTCTTGTTGGCTTTAGAGGGCAAACAATGGTTCCTACTATGATAGCTTCTTCTTCTTTCCAATCAACTTGTGGCTGCCTGTAGACCTGCTCTTTTATCTTCTGTTGATCCATCTTAGACATCACCATCTAATCTCCATCATTCAAAACTGAAATCACCTTCAAACTTTGACCTTTGGCAACCCCACTCTTTGAGGTATCCTCAACTTTCCTTGTCTCTTCTTCATGCATCTTCACAAACTCTTTCTTACCTACCAAAATGATCTTGGCTGCCTTCTTTGTTTCAACATCCTCCTGCAATGGTGTCATCACAAAAGTCTTCCCATCCTTCTTGATGGTCTACGTGTTAGCATATCCATCATATAATTCTTGTCTATCAAATTGCCATGGACTACCTAAAAGTAGGTGACAACACTCCATGGGAAAAATGTCACATAAAATTCTCTCCTTATATTCTCCAATCTAAAAATCAACATATGCTTGCTCATCTACCAAAAGTGATTGACTATCACTTACCCAAGATGCTCTATAAGGAGTTTGATGAGGAATTCTTTCTAGGTTCAATTTATCCACCATTTCCCTAGACACCATATTATCTGTTGAACCAGAATCTATGACTACCTTGCATATTTTACCTTTGCTTTTGCAATTGATCCTAAAAAGTGCTCTCCTTTGTGATGGTTCAGTCTTCACTGGCTCCTTGAGCAACATCCTCTTGATCATCAGATTTTCTCCCTTTTCTGATGTCAAATTCACTTCAGGAGATGTCACACTCCCTGCATCCTCTTCAATCAATGTGGTTCTTCTCTCATTACCATGAGAAGTTGAGGCCTTATCTGGACACTTATAAGCTGGATGCCCTATCTGATTACAATTGTAGCATCTCATGTTGGAGAACTTGGATTCTCTACCTGATCCATTTGTCCCACTTCTTTCATTTGGCCTTCTGCCTCGGTAGCCTCCTCTACTACTTGAGTCTCCAACTTGCTCTTCTTGGCTAGACTCACCACTAGGCCTCTGGTTAGGACTTCTTCCTCCAAAATTGCCTCTAAAATGTCTATCACCTCTTCCTCTACTCTGTTGCTCACCTTTCATCTTCAGCTTCTCTTCAACTCTCAATGCTACTTGAAAGCATTTTTCTAGTATTTCAGGGGTAAATAAACTTATCTCATCTTGAATATTGATCCTCAGACCATTTAGATACCTTGCTACCTTGGCTTTTTCATCCTCCATGCACCCACAATGAAGAGTGTATTTGTGAAACTCCTCGGTGTAAGTAGCCACATCCATATCTTTTTACTTGAGGTTCTGCATCTTCTTGTAATTCTACACCTCGTAGTTAAATGGAAGGAACTGGGACTTGTTCTTCTCCAGCATTTTTCTCCATGAACATATCATACTCTTCCCATTCTTTACCCTTTCTCCTTGGGTGTAATTCCACCATGTAAGGACAGCACCTTTGAGTTTAGTTTTTACAAACTTAACTTTCTTACTATAAGGAACTTCCTTGTATTTGAAGTAGTTGTTCAGAGCCTCAATCCACTCCATAACTTCATTAGCATTCATCTTTTCACTGAACATGGGAATATCTATCCGAGCCTCTGAAGAGTCCTTGCTAATAGCCATAATGGCTTCCAGGAAATGTTTTTGATCAGTCGGTATCTTTGCCTCTTCTTATTCTCCTTCTTCCTCCTCTTTATCTTCTTCTTCATCTGAACCTTCCTCTATCCTTTTTCCTATCTTCACTACCTTCAATTCTGCTTGGAGTGCTTCCCTGACTCCAGTTTTGATCATCTCTTCCATCTCTTGAAATTTCTTGACCATTTCGGTGGTCATCCCCTTTGGAGACATATTGCTAGCCTCTCCTTCACTCTCTCTGTCTGACATAAACATTCACAGACAGCACCCAAATGCCAACACTCTTGCAAATCCTTAATTTGACTACAACACAATGCTCAATCAGATGTCCATCCTACATGCTGCTATAGACCTGTGTAAGTGCAAGAAGATGGGGGTACAAAAAGGGGTCTTAAGTGGCCACTTTTTTTTTTCTGAAATCAAGAAATATTGGCCTTGGATGAGAAATTAAGTTACACTCAAAATTTGGAGATGCAACCAAAACAATGTTCGTAGTGATCCGAGTCTACTTTCTAAACTACTATTTTTTTTTGAAAATGACATAGATTAAGGGGTTCAAAAGAGGGAGCCATAGAAATTGGTGTTGTTTCTATCAAAAAAACATAACATAGCATGTTTTGTGGCTCGCTCAAAAGGTCAACTTTTTTTTGGTATTTTTAAAATCACTTCAGTGATAAATTAGCTAATAGCATGTAGTTTATGCCTGATTTTTCTGATAATTTTTTGATGAATATTTGATTTTTTACTTTTTTTCAAAGTGGACACATCCTAAAAAATAGAATTTTGGCCGTGCTACCCCTATAAATTTTGAAATCTAATTGAAAATCATTTTTTTCTTTTTTTAATATTTGTATAATGGAGTCTAGTTTCTAAATATGTAATTTTTTTGAAATTTTGATGAATAGTTAATTTACAATGAAAAAAAGACCAAACAGTGGTTTTTGCCTAAAAACGGACACACAAACATAAGAAATTAAAGATGAAAGGGTTAACATTGTTAAAATGTGAAAAAAATCACATCGTCAAATGGCTAAGAGAAAGCCTAACATTACCCAGGTGTTTGATTTGTTCGACCTTGAAATACATGCAAATCTGAGGGTTAGCACGAATGAAATTATGTGAAATCTTGAAGAATATGGAAAAACACGTCTGTGGATGTTAAAAAGGCACTCCAAGCCTTTGGGTTGGTAATCCAAAGAAAATCCCAAGCCCAAGGCTTGGGATTCCCAAAGAAAAACATAACACGAGCGCGTTACAATGCGCTCGCTTTAATTTTTGCTATGCATTTTTCCTTTTCCGCAAAAGTTTGCGTTGTTTGTCATTTTTGAAATAACACGTGCGCGTTATAATGCACTCGCATTATGTTCCCCTTAAATTTTTTTATGTTCAAGGCTATTAATCATGTATGTATGTATGTATGCCTATATGTATGTATGTATCTATGTATGCCTATATGTATGTATGTATAGTGTCGAGGGTAGAGGAGGGTAGAGATGGGAGTGAGCCAGATAGAAGAGGAGAGGTGTGGATAAGGATTGAGTGATTAAGGTTTAAGATTGAGGGTTGAGTCTTTAGGGATAGGATTTAGAGTTTAGGGATAAGGGATTAGAGTCTAGGACCTTGAGGGATTAGGGTTTAGGGTTGAGGTTTTAGGGATAGTGTTTAGGGTTAAGGGTCGAGGGATTAGGGTTAAGGTAGTGTGTTGAGGGTAGACGGATTAGGGATAGGGTTTAGGATTGAGGGATTAGGGTTTAAGGTATAGTTTAGTAGTTCTTGTGGATAGAGCCAGTAAACAATGGGAGATTATTTGCCTATTTCATAACAATATACCTCCCCTAAGTGCGGGGTGGATAGCAAGAAACATAGATGTACCCCAATGCAAATATTTTCTCATAATGATCATCCTTTTGATTTCAACTATTAATTACTCATTGTGGATGTACCATATGCAAAGTTTTTGTCATAGTGTACACCTATTGGCATAATGAACCCCAGATGGGCCTTAAAACATGCCATATAACATTACTAATATTAAAAATGTTCATAGCCATTTTTTGACATATTCTTGCAACTCAAATATCTTTAAGAGAGGAGTGTAAAAAATGATTGGTTTAACAACCTAACATAAGGCAAAGTAGTTTTGTTGGGTTTAGGGATAGGGTTTAGGGTTTAGGGTTGAGGGATTAGAGTTTAGGGTTGAGGGATTATGGTTTAATGTATAGTATTGAGGGTTGAGGGTTTAGGGATAGGGTTTAGGGTTGAGGGATTAGGGTTTAGGGTTGACAAATTAGGGTTTAGGGTTGACGGATTAGGGTTTAATGTTGAGAGTTGAGGATTGAGGGTTTAGGGATAGGTTTGATGGTCAAGGGATTAGGGTTAAAATAGAGTGTTGAGGGTAGAGGGATTAGCGATAGGGTTTAGGGTTGAAGGTTTAACCATTAAGGGTTGAGACTTTAGGGGTGAGGGTTAAGGGATTGGGGTTTAAAATATAGTGTTGAGTGTCGAGGGTTTATGGATAGGTTTTAGGGTTTAATTATTTAGGGTTGAGGGTTGAGGGATAGGGTTTAGGGTTTAGGGATAAGGGATTAGGGTTTAAGGTATAGTGTCGAGGGTTAAGGGTTTAGGAATAGGGATAGTGTTTAGGATTTAGGGATGAGGGATTAAGGTTGAGGGTTGAGGGATTAGGGTTGAGGGTTAAGGGATTAGGGTTTAAAGTATAGTGTCAAGGGTTGAGGGTTTATTCATAGTGTTTAGGGTTGAGGGTTGAGGGATTAGGTTTTAGGGTTGATGGATTAGGGTTTAACGTATAGTGTTGAGGGTTGAAGGTTTAGGGATAGGGTTTAGGGTTGACGAATTAGGGTTTAGGGTTGGTGAATTAGTTTTTATTGTCAAGGTTAGGGTTAGAGTGTCGAGGGTAGAGGGATTAGGGATAGGGTTTAGGGTTGAAGGTTTAAGGATTAAGGGTTGAGGCTTTAGGGATGAGGGTTTAAGGATTAAGATATAGTGTCAAGTGTTGAGGGTGTAGGGATAGGGCTTAAGTTTTAAGGGTTAACGGTTGAGGGATAGGGATTAGGGTTAAGGTATAGTGTTGAGGGTTGATGGTTTAGGGATAGGGTTTAGGTTTGAGGGATTAGGGTTTAGGGTTGATGAATTAGGGTTTAATGTTGAGAGTTGAGGGTAGAGGGTTGAGGGTTGAGGGATAGGGTTAATGGTCAAGGGATTAGGGTTAAATAAGAGTGTCAAGGATAGAGGGATTAGGGATAGGGTTTAGGGTTGAAAGTTTAAGGATTTAGTGTTGAGGCTTTAGGGATGAGGGTTAAGGGATTAGGGTTTAAGATATAGTGTCAAGTGTTGAGTGTGTAGGGATAGGTTTTAGGGTTCAAGTTTTAAGGGTTAAGGGTCAAGGGATCAGGGTTAAGGGTTGAGGGATTAGGGTTTGACGTTGAGGGTTGAGTACATTGAGGTTCAAGGGTTAAGGGTTTCAGGATAGGGTTGAGGGTCAAGGGATTAGGGTTAAAGTAGAGTGTCGAGGGTATAAGAATTAGGGATAGGGTTGGAGGGTTTAGGGATAAGGGATTAGGGTTTAAGGTATAGTATCGAGCCCATTAAGGGTCTAGGAATAGGGATAGCATTTAGGGTTTAGGGATGAGGGATTAGAGTTCAGGGATGACTTATTAGGGTTGAGGGTTAAGGGATTAGGGTTTAGGGATAAGGTTTAGGGTTAAGGGTTGAGGGATTTGGGTTTAAGGTGTAGTGTTGAGGGTTTAGGGATAGGGTTTAGGGTTGAGGGATTAGAGTGAAGGGTTGAGGGATTAGGATTTGATGTTGAGGGTTAAGGGTTAAGGCTTTAGGGTTTAGGGTTTAGGGATAGGGTTGAGGGTTGAGGGATCAGAGTTAAGGATTGAGGGATTAGGGTTTGACATTGAGGGCTGAGTACATTGAGGTTTGAGGGTTAAGGGTTTTAGGATAGGGTTGAGGGTCAAGGGATCAGGGTTAAAGTAGAGTGTGAAGGGTATAAGGATTAGGGATAGGGTTGGAGGGATTAGGGATAAGGGATTAGGGTTTAAGGTATAGTATCGAGCTCGTTGAGGGTTTAGGAATAGGGATGGCATTTAGGGTTTAGGGATTACAGATTAGAGTTGAGGGATGATGGATTAGGGTTGAGGGTTGATGGATTAGGGTTTAGGGATAATGTTTAGGTTTGAGGGTTGAGGGATTAGGGTTTAAGGTATATTGTTGAGGGTTTAGGGATAGGGTTTCGGGTTAAGGGATTAGAGTGAAGGGTTGAGGGATTAGGATTTGATGTTGAGGGTTGAGGGTTGAGGCTTTAGGGTTTAGGGTTCAGGGATAGGGTTGAGGGTCGAGGGATCAAAGTTAAGGGTTGAGGGATCAGGGTTTGACATTGAGGGTTGAGGGTTGAGGTTCTAGGGTCGAGGGTTTAGGGATAAGGTTGAGGGTCGAGGGATTAGGGTTAAAGTAGAGTGTGGAGGGTATAAGGATTAGGGATAGGGTTGGAGGGTTTAGGGATAAGGCATTAGGGTTTAAGGTATAGTATCGAGCATGTTGAGGGTTTAGGAATAGGGATAGCATTGAGGGTTTAGGGATGACGGATTAGAGTTGAGGGATGACGGATTAGGGTTGAGGGTTGAGGGATTACAGTTTAGGGATAAGGTTTAGGGTTGAGTACATTAAGGTTTGAGGGTTAAGGGTTTCGGGATAGGGTTGAGGGTCGAGGGATTAGGGTTAAAGTAGAGTGTCGAGGGTATAAGGATTAGGGATAGGGTTGGAGGGTTTAGGGATAAGGGATTAGGGTTTAAGGTATAGTATCGAGCCTATTGAGGGTTTAGGAATAGGGATAGCATTTAGGGTTTAGGGATGAGGGATTAGAGTTGAGCGATGATGGATTAGAGTTGAGGATTGAGGGATTAGGGTTTAGGGATAAGGTTTAGGATTGAGTACATTAAGGTTTGAGGGTTAAGGGTTTCAGGATAGGGTTGAGGGTCGAGGGATTAGGGTTAAAGTAGAGTGTCGAGGGTATAGGGATAAGGGATTAGGGTTTAAGGTATAGTATCGATCCCATTCAGGGTCTAGGAATAGGGATAGCATTTAGGGTTTAGGGATGGGGGATTAGAGTTGAGGGATGATAGATTAGGGTTGAGGGTTGAGGGTTAAGGGATTAGGGTTTAGGGATAAGGTTTAGGGTTGAGGGTTGAGGGATTAGGGTTGAAGGTATAGTGTTTAAGGTTTAGGGATAGGGTTTAGGGTTGAGGGATTAGGATTTAACTTTGAGGGTTGAGGGTTGAGGCTTTAGGGTTTAGGGTTTAGGGATAGGGTTGAGGGTCAAGGGATCAGAGTTAAGGGTTGAGGGATTAGGTTTTGACGTTGAGGGTTAAGGTTCAGGGGTCGAGGGTTTAGGGATAGGGTTGAGGGTCGAGGGATTAGGGTTAAGGTAGACAAGGAGTGACTGAGAGACATAGAGAGGGGAGAGGTAGAGAGGTGAGGGGGAGAGATAAGTGAGATATAGAACATGAGCTAATGGAACTAGATGTGAGATAGGTAAAATATTTATGGATCAATCTATAGCAGGACAAAATGTGAGCGCGTTATAATGTGCTCACATTTTGTCCTACTATAGAAATGGTAAAAAAGTGTTGACCCCCATGATCTAGGCCCACATGCTCTATTTTCATATTGATTCTATGTGTGCTCTAATAAAAAAGAAGTGCTTTCATGCTGTTGGGAAGTTCACATGCACATTTTACACATTCTACCACCTTTGCATGATCTTTCCACCACCTTTTCTACTTTGCCAACTTGAGAAGGAGGAAATAACATAGTTTTCACACCAAGTTTGATATATATCTATTCAAGTTTCAATTTTTGTAGTCTTGCAATGTTAATTGTGATTCAATTTTAGGAATTTAACATTATAGATTGGTTAATAGTATTGTTGTTAGTAATTATATTTGAGTGTTATTCAATTTAACATTGAAAAGGAAGCAAGTGGTGAAAAAATCAAATTGTTGAGGAGTTTGATGCAAGAAGAAAAAAAACTACATAATTGGGTACTCTCTCCATTTGAATCTTCATTTTTCAGGTATGTCAAGTCTTTACATGCATGTTTTTTACATTTTCCTTAATTCTATTTGAATTACTTTATCATGCTTTATCATACATGTTTAAAATAGACACATTCCCAATTAAGAAAGCAGCCTACAATCTCACATGATGCCATGTATATTTTCTACACTTGGGCTCTTTAATAATTATGTGTAATAAACAGACCTTAACATACCATGATGTCAAACTATACAAGAATAAATCCTTACAACATAATAAAAATACAATCCCACTATTATCTTGTATTCATTTCTTAGGAACTAATATTGGTCTCTTTATCATGCTACAGACAAATTCTATGTCATGCTGAGGAAACGATCACGAATTAAACCAACACAGGAAGAGATAGAAGCTAAGAATGCAAAGAAAGTAGTGGCTATGAGGGAACTTCATGAGAAGAGAAAATTGGACACAATAAATGAAGACATGCCAATTGAAGAGGAACCACAACCATCACAAAGAGATATGGTATTGGCGGCATAAAGAGAACGAATGCAAAAACTTCGTGCTAGGAGAGATTTGAATACCATAGTTGGAGACACGTCCTCTACCACAAGTCAACATGTAAGGACACTATTTACCACATCTCAAGTTGAGAGTACATCATCACTCACATGTGATGAAGGAGGTACACCATCGTTCCCACCTCAACCTCAAGGTATGTCATATATTCCATCTTCAATCAAAGGTATGCCATCTAGCCCATCTCATTTAAATATTGATGAAATTCCTAATGTTGAGATAAATTTACCTAACTTAACACCACCTAGAATTTTGCATAGAAAGCCAAAGTATTTGGTTGATATTGATGAGAATATTTTGCAGCCAATGGAAGGTAAGATTCCAAAACGCACTTGTAGAAGATACGCTCATAAGATTTGGAGTTTGTTCTTTGAAAAGTTAAATGAGATTGCAAGATGTCAACTATTCATTGAAATGATGCGAAGTATAAAGTATAGGTCCATCATGAAGATTCTTGGGTTGAGAACATCAGAGGCTTCAAGTGAAAATTCTATTGTTAAGAATCTAATGAGTGCGTATGAGAGTGTGGGTAACACCTCACACACAAAAGATAGTAATGCAACACGGTGTGTGATTACATCGACTATAGTAATTAGTCAAATGAAGAAAGCTCATCTCATTAGAAAGACGAGTCAAGAATTGAGAATTAATAGGAAAACTTTATCAAGAGCCATTGGAAGACACTAAAGAATTGAGGACACTAATGCCAATGAATTATGGGTGTTCTCGGGGAGACTACCACGAAAAGATAAACCAATTGTTGAAGCATTGAGATCACTAATTGAAGACTTTTGGAAGAATTACACAAGGGTATCTCCGAATCAAAGGGATGTGGTAAGAAGGAGAATCGGTAGTCAGAACCGTGAGACACATCCAAAGAATTTTTTGGATGAGACTCAAACACAGTTTTATGGTACATTTCTAGAGAAGTATCCTTAAATTAAAATTTGTCAAAGATATTTTGAAATGCTAAAACCTTTCTAAGTCAAGATAAATCACACATGCACTACTTGTTGTTGTAGATTACATATTGAATTTTCTAACCATTTTGATGTTGATAGGTCTATATGTTTAGATATGCATACTAACAATGTTTTGCAGGGTTGTGCAATACATGCCCCACCAACATCTTCAAGAGACTTCATATTAATAATTTTATGTGAAAGAGACGAAGGTCAAATATTCTACAAGAAATTATGCTTGGATTGCACATGCCATCATTGCGGTGACTTGCAACATTTGCCAATATGTGAACATATGGAAAGAACACATGTGGTTGGAAACAAACTAGTAGAGTTTGGCAAGTATAAAACAGTGGCATACATTACAAAAGATGGTAAAGAAGAAAAGAGGTGTGAATTGGTTATTGAAAATATTCCAGTGTATTAATTTATGCCTATATTTCGTGACAACATAGTGTATGAGTATGCAAGACATGCGCATAGAGCTTGATGGTTGTACTTGCAATTCAAGTTATGCAAGGACACATTTCCAGTTGGTAGCATTGTTTCAGTCATCAACTTTACAGAGAACTATAGTCTATAGCCACAGCGTGAGGTACAATCACACTATTACAACTCCACATAGGTTTCTATATTTGTGCACATTGCATTCATTCATGCAAATGATAGTACAGAGGATGATAGAAAGATCATAAGGGAGTATAATTTCTATATTAGTGATGATCACACGCATTCTACGGAGTTTGTACAAGGTTGCTTTCAAGTGTTCTACAATGATTTGGCTAGAAGGGGTATATCGTTCAGTCAACATATCATACGGTCAGATAACTATGCGTCACAATTCAAGAACTCACAAAATTTCTATTAGCTGAGTCGGAGGCATAATTTTTCAGGTATTCAGCATATGTGGAACTTTTGTGAGGCCGGGCATGGAAAGGGGGAGCATGATGGTGCTAAACCATGTATCAAAAGAGCCATAGCACGAGAAGAGTTAAAGTATAAAGACAATGCAAAGTTGACAGATGCAAAATTGATTGTTGAGTGGTGTAATGCTTCCATGGGTCTAGGTAATGAAGGTAAGTCTTCAGTTTGTAGATTTTTTTTGTTGATAGATGATACTAACATTGCACCATATGAGGACTATTCTACACTGACAGGATCAAATGAGATGCACCCTTTCAGAAGCTCAATTGTAGGTTCATGGAGTATCCATATGCGATAGATGTCATGCTTTTGTTCTTCCTATAGAATTCAAGTCTGGGATGAGTATGAGTCAAAGGAGTGGGTTGATGAATGGTAGTTAAGTTATCTTAGCCCACTTGACACGTATCGACCCCTGACGGCACTGGAACTAACACAGATGGAATCATTAGTTGACTTTGACCACATATCAGATTTAGTTCAACCAGGTAATATAGGGCACGTATATGCATCTAATTTCATCTAGTTCAACAGGTAATGTCATCTTACTTTGTAGTGTTTTTGTAATGTTGACTAATTTCATCTAATTTGCTACACATATCAATGTATGGCACGTATATGTAGTTATTGTAGATGAAGATAATGAAGAGGGAACAAATTATTACTTATATCGTTGTGTTGAGGCCAAAAATAAATTGGAGGCCCCTATTACAGATGGAGAAAACATTGAATACCCTATAGGCTCAGTGGTTATTACTGGAACATGGCTTAGAAGGTACCCACATAAGAGTGTTAATGTTTGGCTATTTCAGGACTTTGACATGCATCAGAAGATTCTTCATTACTCAAACCTTGTCGTGGCATCCAATGTTCATTTGATAAAGTATCAGGGTAGACTTGTGAACAAAATCTTGTGGAAGGTGCGTGAGTTTGACCATGAAGCAATACTTGACACAATAAAGAGTAGAGCAGACCTGGATGGTTCATTAGATTAATTTGTAAGTATTCACATTGATTTTGTAAAATCATGTTACATTGAGTTGTAAGTATGCAAATTAATTTGTAAGGTTTGTCTTTTTTTAATTTCCTGCTGCATTTTTACACATATACAAATTTTTACATCATCATGTTATGCATTTTTGGTGTCCTGCTCTTGACGCGACCAAACTGATAGTTCCAACGCATCTAGATGGGTACATTTAGGCTAGGAATTGTTTTTTTTTTCACCCAAACATGTCAAAACAGTCTGAGCTACATTGTACCGACAATATCCCTGAAGAGTCCAAAGTGCAAAAAAGTAGCAATCTTTGAGGAGATGTTACTCGAAAACTGTGTCACTTAGAAAGATTCTCTCTAAGGAAACATGATCATGTAGAGTGCCTCTACAATAACCTCTCTCAGTTTTTTATGTCTCTGAGGCATTTGCCTGTGGTGAAAGGTTTTCTATTGCCCCAAAAATTGTCAGGAGGCATTGTAAAGTTGCAAAGGGGTGTAACTTTCATCCTACTCCTAATACAACCAAGCTGACTATTCCAACACATCTAGATGGGTACATTTACACTAGGCATGGTCCTATTTTTCACCCAAACATGTCGAAACAGTCTGAGCTACATTGTACTGACGATATCCCTGAAGAGTCCAAAGTGCAAAAAGGCAGCAATCTTTGACAAAATGTTACTTGAAAACCATGTCACTTAGAAATATTTCGTCTAAGGAAACACGATCACATAGAGTGCCTATATAATAACCTCTCTCATTTTTTATATCTCTGAGGCATTTGCCCATGGTGAAAGGTTTTCTGCTGCCCCAAAAATCGTCAGAAGGAGGGAGTGTAAAGTTACAAAGGGGTGTAACTTTCGTCCTGCTCCTGATGCAACCAAACTGACTTTTCCAACACGTTCAGATGGGTACATTTACACTAGGCATGGTCCTATTTTTCACCCAAACATGTCGAAACAGTCTAAGCTACATTGTACCGATGATATCTCTGAAGAGTGCAAAGTGCAAAAAGGCAGCAATCTTTGATGAGATGTTATTTGAAAACCATGTAACTTAGAAACATTTCATCTAAGGCAACGTGATCATGTAGAGTGCCTCTACAATAACCTCTCTCAATTTTTTATATCTCTGAGGTGTTTGCCTGTGGTGAAAGGTTTTCTGCTGCCCCAAAATTCGTCTGAAGGAGGCAGTGTAAAGTTTCAAAGGGGTGTAACTTTAATTCTTCTCCTCATGTTGCCAAACTGATCTTTGTATGATATCTTCAATATGATTACTTTGATAATGAACACTTGAGATGTATCTTGTTGATCTTGCCTTGTTCAAAGGGGTTCAAAGCATTGCTAAGAAATCCTCAAATACTCAAACACTCCAATGAACTGAAGCAACTTCTTCTTAGGTGAAAATGTAAGGGTACACAAGGGGAAAATGGCACCTAGATGACTTAGTGCATTTCTATGACTTCATTCACATGTTTAAATGTTTGAGAAACTCTCCTTTACTAAGCTCTTATCCTTATTTCAATGTTAAGCTTTATACCTCCTAGGCGCTCAATTAGGTGATGTCATTAGATACAACTTACCCTTAGGCACCAATGTAGCTTCTTCAATCCATCACACTTCTAGGTGCTCAAATATGAGGTCTTGGACTTGTATCTTATTCCTAGGCACAATTGGATCATCTTCCTAGATCTAGGTGCTCATGATGGTGGGAAATTACATGAAGGGGCGCCTAAGTCCAATTTGACTTTGTATTTGATATTTTATGACTCCAATTGACTAGGAATGGCTCAATTTCTAAAGTGCTGACTTAATAATGTAAGTTTAAGGTCTTTTCCTCCTAGGCACCAATTAATGAGTTCACTAGATGCAATTTCTCCTTAGGTGCTAAAAATAGATAGTAGAGACAAGAGGAGGCACCTAGCATGAATTTAGGCTCTATTCATTATTTGTAAGACCTTGAATGATTAAACATGCTTGAAGTAAGCCTTTCTCTCTTTGAACTTACTCAATGATATAAATTTGTGATACTTTATCTAAGGTGCCAATCTAGATCTATATGGAGGTGAAAGAGCACTCAACATCATGACGCTTTATACTTGGTGTTTTTTATGCTTTAAATAATTATGAAGGTCTTAGGATGACTTTTCCCCTCTAGGCACCTACTCTTAGATGTCCTTGGATGTAATTTCAATCTAGGCGCACATGGAGGTATTGAATGACAAGCAAAGGCGCCTTAGCTTAGCCCATTTCTTTAGATTTTGATGATCTTGACTCTTAAATGCCATCTAGTCTCATGCTATTAAGCTCTCCTCTTACAAGGTGCCATATTGAATGGATTTAAACTCTCTTGTTATGCTTAGGCACCAATTCAAGGTCATTCTGAGGCAAAGAGCACCTATAATCCATTTGACTTAGCTTTTAATATTTCAACAAGTTTAAGCAATGGGAGAGATCTCATCAAGGAGTCCACTCAAAGGATTGTTTCATGTCAACTCTTCCTAGGCGCCAATGTGTGATTAGATGACAAGGAAAGTGTGCCTAAACTCCAAACATTCAATCAATCTTCATATACATACTTCTCTCCTTCAAGGCACTCAAAGTGGTTAACTCATTCTTCAATTCCTTATTCTAGTTGGTTCTAAGACCTTTAGGCGCTATCATTCACCAATTCAAACCTTCAAACACTTTTAAGGTGCTCAAAGTGATGTCCATCACCAATCTACTCCTTAGGCACTCAAATTTGATTGTAGAAGTAAGAAATTGCACCTAAGGTTTATGTTGCTCAAAACCTCCTTTGCAAGGTGCCTTAGATGATGATCAAGGTGTGAAAATGCACCTTACTTGAATTTAGTTTATTCCTTGATATTTTAAAGCTTTTAACACTTGTTTGTACCCTTGTATGACTACATCACCCTTAGGCACTCATTTTGAGGTGTTATTCATCTACTATGTTGCTAAGGCACCAAAATTGGTGATATGAAGCATGAAGGGTGCCTAAACTCATAATGTGTTTTCCTTGTCAAATTTTCAATGCTTAAGGTCATTTGTAACAATTCCATTCAAGGCACCATAATTTGGGATGATCAAAGGTTTGTTTTCTTCTCTAGGCGCGCTTTGAGGTCTCAATCTTAGGACTGATTTGAGTCTGTAGAGGTGGGAAAGCGCGCCTAACTCCCTAGAGCAAATTTGCACCTAGAAGTGTAAGTCCCAGAGGATAAGGTATATTGAATATACTTTAAATATTTTTCAATATACCTTTCAGGATGTTTGAGATAGGTCTCGAATCCACCGGATTTAACATGTAGATTATAGAATTTGGAGGATCCACCAGATTTCAGACTTAGTCAATTTTTAGTGTTTCAGGATATCAGGCTACCAGACTTAGTCATTTTTAGGATCTCAAACATAAAGAATAACATGATGATTCATTTTTTTGTATTGCATATAGTTGACATTGTATGCTACTCATAAAGAATATTAATATTTTCTGTTCAACATGATGATTCATTTTTTTTAAAATACAACTTTTATCTTTTAGTTCCAAAATGAGGTTTAGGTGATACTTGAATAACAATAGCTAGCTTATTGGATCAACAAACATCCTATGTAATACAATTGGACTTTGAATATTTGAAGTAGCCATCTACAAATATCCATTCAAATGTGGATTATAATGCAAGTATGGATGCCATCAATAAAAAAGATTTGTATTAACCAAATATCCATATAGGCATACATTAATATCTGTTGATAAAGTATAACATAAATACAAAATAGCCATATAGGCTTACAAGAATGCCATATAGGCATCCAATGTCAACTATATGCAATACAAAATATATGTCCACAAATGCCATATAGGCATACAACAAAGGAACACAATAAAAAGTCATTCCCCTCTGGCTGGTGAAGAGAATAGATCACGGGCAGCCTTTGATCTTCTAGGGGATGGAGACGTGCATGTGGGTGGTCTACTACGAACTCGAGGGCTGCTCCTCCTATTTAGTTCTTCCTGCATCTTTAGCTACTACAATAAAAAGTATAGACATTAATATATAGAAATTACATGTTATAAAAAATGAAACATTTAACAAAATAATCACTTACCACTACCATATAATCTATCTCCTCACTTGCCTCAGTAGCAGGAATAGGACGTGGTAATGTCATGTCCTATAGAAACCATCCAGATAGAAATTAAACTTCAAATCAATAATCTTTTGATTTTTCAAAAATAAACAACTATAACAATGAATGTAAATTGAAATTTACTAATCTTCCTCATACCCCTGTCAATGCCATGGAGCTATGAATTGCAGAGGTCACACCATGCTCCATTGCCCTATGAACATTGGGAGTTGTCTCCACAGCCTGCATCATCTAGAAATAAAACAACATTATTCAATTATGAAAACTATAATAGTGATGCAAATCATGGCTCCTAACATACACACACGTTCATCTAAACATGGAAGCACACACAATAAAGCACAAAAGTCACATACAAAAATCTAGTAAGTACAATTCATTCATTAAACTATTTATTTTATTACCTTTGTGAAGCTTTGAAGTCCACCACAACTGGCAGGTGTTGCCGTGAAATCTCTAATATTAACCTATAAAACATCTAAGATCAGATATTAGAATACCATTCATATAACGATGCTATTCACATGTAATATTTATAATTGTTTAATAGTTACATACCCCAATAGTAGATGATCTAGTGTAATATGTAGGTGGAGAACCACTAAAAACTACATCAACGCTATGACCCTAAAATTTCATTAAAATCATCAAACTAAATTAGTTAATCTTGCATTTCAAAAATAAAATTTAATAAATTAAATTCAATAAACTTGCTAATATTTACCTGAGTATCAAGGCTGAAAGTCTCACTTAGGAGGGTATCTATCATCACCATCTGCTCAGCTGCAGATGTAGCCTGTGCACCTACGTCCTGACTATCCATGGGGTCATAACCATAGGCTGACCCGCAAGTCTAACAAGCATGGGGTGGGACCCTACTCCTCACACTATCTCCCAACCCACTTTGTGTTGCAGGATTGGCATGCTCTATGATGCTCTGGGTCAAGGCACTAATGGACTAAAGTGTATCGACCTCAACACTCTCCTTCACAATGGAAGGGATAAAAACATGCTCATGGGATGGTCTTCTGATTACTCGTCTCACTACCCACTGTGGGTCAACACGTGCCCCTGGTCTATCTTGTCCTGACCCCCCACCTCTACCCTAGAAGTCCCGCATATCAAAATAGTTTGGCACTTTATTGAGGACAAACTCGCAGTGTAGTTTCCTCAAAAAATATTGCAGGACCTCATTATTATTGCATGGAGGATGGTCAAAAACCATCCACCACCTCTACCCAAAATTATTCCTTATCGATTGGTTGTTGCACCAATGGATAGGGAACCTCTTCCATGTAATGGGTGGAGGTTGATTTGTTTGTGGGTTTGTGAAAATTGAACACAAGTCTAATTTTGTAATTTGTAATTTTTTCACATCTTGGTATGATAGCTTGTCTGCATAATAGTCTCTAAGCTCTCTCCTCTTATCTGTCCAACTAGATATTTTCTTGCTAATTGAATCTACGCTTGATAACATAGATTCAAGAGATTCAGCAAGTGTGGACCTATGCAAGGTTGAAGTGGAAGGATCTTTCAACCTTGCAATTATATCTTCAATTTCTTTTTTGATGTTTTCAATTTGCCCCATTATATTTTCTTGTGTTCCAGGGGCATGTCGAGGAATGGCTAGAGGAGGTTGTTGTTCCGCAGGTATTTCCTCCTTAGGATTTTGAGGAGTAGGATGAGGAGGTGCATTAACATTTCCTGACAATTAATGAATTTTACATCAAAAATCAACTCAAACCTACCTATTTAGAAACAAATTTAAAAAAAAACAAATATAACTCACTCCTTTGGTGTGCTCCACGTCGTGGTGGCATTTTGGTGATGAATTACAAAGATTTTTGTGTTGAATTGAGTCTTCCAAAACACGAGTGCATTATGCATTAATATTTTTTCTAAACAATGTGGCCACTTTTTGGCCCCCCATCTTTTTGCACTTACCCACCCATTCCTCTCATCTAACAATAGATCCTGGAGATGCACTACCACTCTCTCTCTTCGTGGCCTCACTCTGCACCTTCTTCCAACCAAACCTCTATTAGTGAATGGTCACGATAGACGTCATCATTGCCTGCCCACAGACTACAGGAATCTTGTTCCTTCTCGTAACTAGGTGGCACAAGAAACTCTTCATCTGCCTTCTTAGTGACAGAAATCAAATACACAATAGTCTAAACCTTTTTCTAGCTCTGATACCGATATGATGGGGAGCCTCATATGGTAAAACTTACTCCCTCTTCGCTCAGGCTAATAGTCAGTTCAACCGTCACCAAACTCTCTTTGCTGTGACCTTTACCATTGGCGAACACTTACAACCTATTGCCGATATGCCGATACACCAACTTAGTATATGCTTGGTGTGACTTGCTATTACCGGTGGACTAAAGTTTCTTTACCCTAATTTCACCATTACGACTGGTGACCTTTTGTATCTGACAAAAGATACATTCTCAATATACATTCCCCACATGCTTTCTCAACATACATTCTCAACATGCTTTTGTGATATGCATTCGTAATATACATTCGGTGTAACGATACAAAACTTATGCCACTGCTAGTGTCTTTAGTGAGACCCTACTAGTCGACAAGTACACACAACTTCTAGCCAATGTGCTTTGTCACCTTGATCTGAATCTTAGGTCACAACTTCCATCCAGCGGCTCGAACCTCCCTTTGGCTAGACTATCCTCATCTCTCTGAGTGAGGAATGTTTCATCGATGGACTATGTCTCACCGATAACAGCTCCAACTCCTCTGATTAAACCCTAGCACATGGAGATGCTAGGCAATCTACTGTGCACACTCTAATTTGGTCCTTTGCGCCGCCGAACAGGAAACAAAAATAAATATCTGTGCAATGAAGCCATTCCACTGATTTCGATAGAAATCTTGTCAATGGAATGCTTCATATCGACATTTTGCAACAACGGAATTATAGAAAAGAAAGGAAATCTACAACTATGCAATTTGTAATTACAGAGAATGGAAAACAAATTGACAGAATAGAATAATCTTTATTTCTCCTTAGAACACTACACAGTCACATTCAACTCCTCTTTGCTTCGATCTGATTACAATATATCTGATCTTGTTCATTTCCCTAGTTTTTATAATCTCGCTAGAGGAACACCAACCCTATTCCAAGCGGCTGGGAGAACGATTCCAAGCGGCTGGGAGAAAACTAACCATCTCCAAGTGGCTGGGAGAAACCAACCATCTAAAACTATCAACCTGACAAAAGTGACCTAAGTCACGAGGGACGTACAAATAGAAAGGAAAATGTATTGGTCCAATAGACCTTATTACAACACAAAACTTGTTTTAAAACAAAACATGAACTTTAATGCCTCATGGAGGCCACCTTGTGTGAGATGCTCCTGCATCACAAATTTAGTACCCTTTCGCACCGACACCATAGCCAATGAAGATACACTTAACTGCCTTATTCTCCAATTTTGACGTCTTCTCCTTAGGCACATGTGCATATGCCTCACAACCAAAAACACGAAGATGTCTCAAAGAAGGATTCTTACTAGACCACACCTCCATGGGTGTCTTTTCAACAAGCATTGCAGTAGGATACTTGTTAACCAAGTAGTAGGTAGTGGCTATAGCTTCAGCCTAAAACTTCTATTCGAGGCTAGCTCCACTAAGCATACTACTAGCCCTCTCCATCAATGTTTTGTTCATCCTCTCTACAACTCCTTTTTGTGGAGGGGTGTATGGAGTTGTCTTATGTCTTTCAATGCCATGTTCTTTATAGAACTTATTGAAATCTGTCGAACAAAATTCACCACTGTTGTCAGTTCTCAAACACTTAATATTTTTACTAGTTAGATTCTCTACAAAAGTGAAAAACTCTTTGAACCAACTAAAGACTTCATATTTTCTTCTGAGAAAATAAATCCATATCCTCCTACTATAATCATCAATGAATAATAAAAAATATAATGCTTTAGAAATCAAAGGAACATTCACAAGACCAAATACATTAGAATGAATTAGATCCAACATACCAGAAGACTTGTGAGAACTAGAGTAAAACTAAACATGGTTTTGCTTTCCATATACACAATGTCTACAAAAATTGAACTCAAGATTACAATCATTTAACCCCTTGATGAGCTTTTTGTTGTTTAGGTCTCTAAGACCCTTCTCATCAATGTGAGAATGAAGAATCCAAAGCTCTTTTCTTCAAAATGGAAGAAGTATTGCACTTAACAGTGTATGCATCCAGTTGAAATAGAGTATCTCTCTGAGTACCGTTAGCAAGCACCATAGCTCCTCTCGTCATCTTGCATCTTCCATTCGAGAAGACAACCTGTACACCCACATCATTCAAATTACTTAAATAGAAATAAGGTTCCATGCTAAACTAGGGATATGCAGTATGCCATTGATCCCCTTAACTCATCCATCAGGGAATCAGATCAAGACTCTTCCACAACCAAAAATCTTTAGGTGAGAGTCATCACCCAGGTACACCTTCCCACCATCAAATTCTTCATACTTGGTAAAGTAGCCTTGGTGTGAGGTCATGTGGAAGGAAGCACTAGAATCTATCAATGACACATCTTCCAATCCATGGGTGGCTAAGGCAACAACAAAAGCATCACCATCATCTTGAGATTTGTCAGAATCTGAATCAGAGATGTTCTTCTTCTTTTCTTCTTCTCCTCCTTACACTCCTTTCAGAAGTGCCCCAATTTGCCGTAGTTCCAACACATTGCATTGGACTTTCTAGGAGATTTAGATCTCCCGTGGGATTTGGATCTACCCCTTTCTTCTTTCTTGTCCATCTTCTTCCCTTTATCTTTGGATCTACCACTAACCGCAAGAGCCTCCTTAGCTGAATTAGAAGACTTTCTCCACATCTCTTTAGACAATAGTGAAGAAACCATTTCATCCATATTGAAGGTGGTAGTAGTGCTCCCAATGGACATGACAAGGTGGTCCCATGGGTCTATTAAAGAACAAAGCAAGGTCATGCAACGATCCTCCTCCTCCATCTTCACACCAACAGAAGTCAACTAGGCAACTAGCATGTTAAAGGCATTCAAATGATCTACAATAGATCCTCCATCTCCCATCCTTAAAGAATATAGCTTTTTCCATAGGAATAACTTGTTCACCATGGATTTATCATGATAAACATCTCCAAGCTTCTTCCAAAGGTCTTTTGCAGTCTTCTATTCATGGATATTTAACAAGATAGAGTCAACTAAATAGAGTGTCACAAGACCCTTAGCTTTTCAACCTTTGAGATCTTGGAGTCTACTTGAGACATTTCCGTTGGTTTTGAGCTAGATATAGTTTCCCATAGATCCCTATCCATAAGCATGTCCTCCTTTTTGAGTTTCCAAAACTCAAAATTACTGCCATTAAACTTCTCCAAGTCTATTAGATTCCAAATGTATCTGCCATCTCCTTCCTGCAAAAAGATCACAAAATACTCTACACAAGCTCCCACTCAATCAAATATCAATACAAAAAACCCCTACCCAATAACTAGGACCAAAGGTGATCAAGATATGATACCAACTGAAAGGAAGCAAGGTACACATAAATGCTTCCTACACCAAACTAATGAGGGGAATAGTATGCAAATTTTTAGATCCTTATAGTTATAGATATGTGAAACATATAATAGAGAGATTAAAAAACATACAAGAAGAAGTAGAATATAGGAGATATAAGATATACATGGGGAAAACCCTTACAGGTGAAAAACCCGACACTTCAAAACCTGCACAATGTATTATCAAATCTAATGTTGATTACAATACACTTGCAATGCAAGTTCTTTTAGGAGTCTTCAAGATGTTAGTTCTGAAGCAATTCTGGCAGCATAACAATACTTGTAAATCAACTACACAACTTGAACTCCAAGCACCTGCATTTATAGAGTTTTCAAGGCTGACATGAGAAGCTTCTAGAGGTAGGCACCCAACTTGGCCTCATGGTCAAAATCTAATGCCTTGGGACACTTGTACAACATCCAAGAAACCTCCGTTCAATTGTCATAACACAAGTTTGACTTTCCCAATTTGGAGCACTCTAACCAAGAATAGGCTATGATAGATGCTCTTACACATCTTACAGCTATCATAGAATCTGCCAAACATAAGAACATTTACTATTGTAAGAGAATCCGTCATACAAAACTAATAATGTGATAGATTCTGTCATATGTAATAACTCCTTCCACATACCTCAAGATGCCAACACATGGCATATTAGTGCCACCTCAAATGAGACACCTACATTCTCAGATGTTGACTTGTCCATCCAATTCATATTACAAGTAGGATAACATTTCACCATGCCACTTCACACTAAATGACAAAACAAGATGTGCAAGAATAAATATATTATAGGCCAATAAATAAATATACAAACAAATATCAAATGCTAGGAATTTGCAATGGTTGATATACCTTAATTCCCAACAGTTGCACCACCTTGCATTGTAAGACTCACCAATGGACTCAATCTCCTACGATCACCTACAAAACATGAGAGGATAAACTACATGATAAGGATGCAATAATAAAATTTGATTAAAATTATTATATATGAGATCTTGCTTTTAAATGTGCAACATAGAAAACCCTAAGTGACGTAAAAAATCTCTAAAGTAAACTTAGTAATGTGTAATTAAATAAATACACCAACCCCTCCCATTAAGTGCAACATAGGGAGAATGGGAAAATGCAAATGATGCAAAGATGGGTCCTGACTACAAGGCCATATTAGGTACCCATGTACAAAATGCCTCTCAGAAATGGAGAAAAGGAGAAAACCTCATAGAAAAAAACCCCTCTCCAAAAGAGAGAAAACATAAAAGAAGTGATGGAATAAGTGATAGATGGAGGCCTCAATATGAATCCACAAAGACTACATCCAACACCAATATACAATCAATTACCCCATTGTAGGAGAGGATGTGGAGAGAAAGTCTTGGTAACCCCCAAAAGTGAGAAGGATGGAACCCCATGAAAGAAAATACATCCTCTAAAAAGATAAATGAGAATAGAAACCATGGAATCACTCCTCAATAAAAAACATATAGTGCTCATAGATGCTCAATAGTAGATACTAAAGATGATCCACGAATGCTAAAAAACATTTGTCCCCTTGGGAAGAAATACAACTACAGCTGTGTGTAAAATATCTTCCCATTCCAAATAGAAATATACAAGAAGAACTAATGTCTTTGAGCTCCACATGATCCAAAGACAATAATGTTTTCTCTAAATGTTCTTCAAAGATCTCCAATCCACTATCAAACTATGATACAATAGGAGGATGAAAAATAATATCCAAATAAGAAAATGGTGATGATGTGATTATGCAACTCCACCAAAGATGACATCAAATAGAAGACAAATGTCCTCAATGTGGCCCTCCAAATATACAATGTGGTCCTCTCAAAACATAAATGAGAATAGAGACGATACAATTACTCCTCAAGATGAATACTGCTATACTCATAGATGCTCGACACTAGATACTGAAGATGGTCCATGAATTCTAAACAACATCCATCCCCTTGGAAAGAAATAGAACTATAGATGTGTGTCAAATATATTCCCATTCCAAATAGAAATATGTAGGAAGACTTGAATGAATGTATTTTAAATCTCCACATGATCCAAAGACAAGAATGTTTTCTTCAAATGTTGTTCAAAGGTCTCCAATCAAATGTCAAATTATGATTGAATAGGAGTATGAAAAATAATCTCCGAAGATGAAAATGGTGGTGATGCAACTCCACCTAGGATGAAATCAAATAGAAGACAAATGTCTTGAATGTGGTCCTCCAAAGCTACAATGTGGGACTCCACAAAAAATAATGATATTTCTGGTAGATATGTTTCCCAATCTAGTGGATCTAAAAACCTAAAAATGTCCTATTGTAAGAAATCAATGGAATTTCTCAAAGAAGAAACCCTAGACTTATATCTAGCAATAGGTGACAGAGTAATGTTTGCACATGCTAGGTTAGAAGAAATTGGTAAGTTGTATCCATTGGAAAAGCACAACTATATCAACCAATGAAGTTCATGTAGAAGTTTCAAATCATCAAGTTCTTTTAGCATGTAATCATCTATAACATGCATTTTCTTCTTACAGTGATCACATTTGATTTTCTATAAATTTGGAGTCATAATTAAACCAAAAAACTAGTGTGTATCTAAATGAAGAAGGTGATATGAAGCCCACCAAAAAGTTAAAACTTTTTAGGAGCTAGAATGTCAAAGTTATTAATTAAGAAGCATAAAAATAATAAAATGAATAATAAATAGCTAGTGATGAATCTAGAAAGAGTTCATGTATGGATGTGTAGAGTTCTTCAATACCTTTCTAATGTCACAAGAATCATGAAAATCAGATATTGTAGACACAAATGATCTTGAAAGATGAAAAGGTGATTTGGATTGTTGTAGGTGTGTTGTACACCTTACATAACATTGATATTATTTTATTATGTAAAATAAATATTTATTTGTGGTGCCTCATATGATGTGTTTATCCACATTAAATATTTATTTGTTGCCACTTGTAAAAGTTGTATGTAACATTGGGTTAATTATTTTATGTGTGTGGGACACATAGAGTAGTTAATTATTTATTTGCAATTATTTAATTATTTGGGAAAACTTAGTATCAATAATCAAATGTGGGGGTCAATGGTTTTGTAGGCTCATGGTTTTGGGGAAAATGGTATTACAATACCACATGTTGTATTTGTGTGAGCTTATGTCTATAAAAGAAAACACATGGGTAGTTGTTGTAGAGTGAGGTGAGGGCTTGTTGCCTTTGATTGGGTTTATATCTCTTGCAGGTTGCATTTGTGAGGGCTTGAAGCATGATATTTGATGTATAGTTACATGCTTGTTCACATGGAGTGTAGGTAGAGAGCTTGATGTTTTGAGGCAATCTTTGCATATGTATTGTAATCTTTATTGTTGAATAATACATGATTGATGGATAGTTTTGGAGGCTAGGTTTTTCCCTCATACATTGATTTCCCAGGGTATATATTGTGTCACCATTGATGGTATGGTTGTCTATTTCTTTTCAATGTGGATTTTTGGTTATTATTGCTCATTAAATCTCTTATTCAGTTATGCACAATTAGTTTATACAGCTACATTTTTCCAACATTTGGTATCAAAGCTTTGTTGCTTGGTTGTGGGAGGAAATCCTTGTTTGATAACCCTCGCTATTAGTGGATTTTTTGTGTATAGTGGAATTGATGGACTTGCAAGAAAAAATAAAGGTATTTTCACGATTACAAGGCTATTTTCAGACTTGGGTTGTTGCATATCTAGGGTTTCATGTAGATTTGGCAAATGGGTTTTCAATTTTGGCCCTTTCTGTGGAGGGTTTTGGAGGTCATCTTTTGCAGGAAGCCTCCTAGGAAGAAAACACACCCTACCATTGGATTTAGGAGGTCCCACAGGTGAAGAAAAAACATATAATTTTCCTATATTTAAAGACAAAAAAATCACCATTTTTTATGCCTTAGGGGAACCTTGGAAGGAATCTATATGGTTAGTGCCTGTGTAGGTATAGTTGGTGTCTAGGCAAGTACAATTGGCGTCATAGATTGCATTGGTACGAAATATGCATTTTTTATTTTAAAGATTTTTTTTTCATTTTCTACCTAAAGTTTGCATATTTATTAAAAAATAAAAATAAAAAAAATTATAAGAGGGGGGGGCATCTGCACACCCTTGTACCCTCTATGCCAACAGGCACTAGTAGTACTGACAAGGTACTCCTAGTACCACCGGCATTGCTGGGGCCGACAGCCCTGTCAACTATGACCAGCAACCCCAGCTAGCTGCCAGCAGGGGTGTCATGGCCATTGGACCTTTGGCCCCAGGTTATGGGCCCTTGGTTCAATAGGGCTAGGGCCAGAGCCTCCAGTGTGCCTTAATTAAATTTTAAACTTTCATAAATTTCAAGCATTTCAAAACAATGGAATTTAAACATTTTTCAAAAACATTTCAAATCTACCACTAAAACACCACGCCAACATCACCAGGGCATCATCGACGCACCACTGCCTGGCCACCACAAGACCACCAGAGGGCCACTAGAGCTAGTTTTGTAGCCTTATTGGGCATTTTTCTAGGGGGCATAACTTTTGCCCAGAATGACGAATTTTTAACTTCTTATAGTCAACAGAAATCTCTTTCCATGTACTATGCAGGGGTGGAAAAGATTTTTCCAAATTTTTCCATTTTCACCAGTTTTTGCTAGTTGGAAGCCAAATGTGTGTTTTGATTTTTGACTGAGCATAACTTGTGCATATAGAGTTAGATTTCAGAGTTCTTATAGGCATCAGAAAGACATTTCTAAGAACTATGTAGTGGAGTAGGTTTGGTGGTGATATGCTAAGGTTTGTTTAGTTCATATTAGTTTGAGCTCATTTTGGTTTCTTTGACTTTAGGTGCTTTTGTGAGTTGATGGCAAATCAAATATCTAGGAAGATTTGGTGTTTGATTCATTGTATGCTTACATGTTTAGATTCTAATTTTCTACATATGGCATGGTTACCTTTATATCATTGAGTTTGCATGATGCATTGTGAGTTCTACAAGTCGTTTAGTGTTGTAGGTTGTCTATGCCTACATGTTCCATATATGACTTGGATGTGGGTTGTCTATGCCCATAGATGTTATAGTACTGATGTGGATTCTAATTTTTGGCTTGGGTTAGTCACATGTTACATTGGTTTACTTGTCATTATGAGATATAGAGAGGTGGTATTACTTGATACAGTCATGATATGGGATCTATGTTTGTTGACTATATGGTACAGTTGTGTGAGACTCGATGGGAGTTTGGTACAGGTACATTGGGTGGTGATCATGGTGTCATTGATGTTCCTTGTTTCGTTTGGAGATTTTGTTCATCTTCTTTGATTATTATACAGGTGTAGTTTTGGTGGTGTTGGATTGATGTTTGGTTTACAGGTTTTGTTCATCTTCTTGGTTTGGAGATTATGGTTTACTCTACCTTTTAGAAGCTATGTCATTATAGTGAGATTCTTTGAGTGTGTTGGGGACATGGATTTTCTTCATTTAGGAGATGGTAATCACTATGTCATGGATAGATTGGTTACATGTTTTAGTGGGAGCTTTTGACACTGATGATTTGATGTTTTTTCATATTACCATGTATAGCTCGTTATCACAGTTCAGTGGGAGCTTTGGCAGGATATGGTTATCTTCATGTGATTTGGAGATGTTGACATCTTGGTACCATGGAGGACTCTTGGAGTATTTGGTTGAGGTGTTGGTTATGGTTTTTCAATTTTGATAGGTGATCCTTGCTTATAAGATGGTTGGTATTGTGTCTTGGTTTACTCTAGATACTAGTTTGAGTATTGGCATGATACAGGCTCTCTTGAGATAGGATGTGTACATTAGTGCATGTGATCTTCCTTTGAGGAGATGATCAGATCATGATGGCATGATATGTTCCTTGGTTATGCATATGTGCAATGGGATATTTGACTATGATCTTGATGGTTCTCTTGGTATTGGGTACATTGGTCATGTGCTTGGGAGCTCCATGATGGTGTGCTTTTAAATTTGGATATTAGCATGGATTGGTCATGGAGGTACTCATGGATAAATGGAGATTTAGGTGACGCTTGAGTTATCTTGGCATTAAAGACATGTGTTGGGATGGTTACTCTTTGATGAGGATTTCAAAAACAAGACCAAGGAGCCTATGCCTTGGTTGGACGTGAGTTCAACATGGACATGTTGAGGAGATTGTTCTTGGAGAGAGTTTTGGAGGCTTCGTGCATCCTGGAGGAGCAATCTCATCCCCACTCTTGGTCCACTTAGTGGTGAATGATTTGATAGGCATACCCACCTAATTTTCAAATGCATTCATTATTTGTATCTTATCTTCTCATGCTTGAGCCTTGAGCTATGAATTATGGTTGTGAGGACTTGTTTGAGGAGTACATGCATGGCTATGATTATGATTATCTCCTTATGTTTGATCCTGAGTTGTTATGAGATCATTATGTGTAATGGAGATGGTTAGTAGCTTTGGGCTTATTCCTACTTTGGGATGGTTATGATTTTGATATACCTTTTGGTTTGAGAGGATTGCATCTTGATTTGTTGGATGTTGAGGAGGCTTCTTGTTTTAGGTTGTAAAGGAGATCATACTTTTCATAGCTATAGCAAATTAGTGTTGATAGAAGGACATACCTTATAATTTACAGGTTCTGTCTTGATTGGTCTTATGATTCTTCCTAGATATTTATGTTCACATGACATTGAGAGATGTGTATGGATCTTTTGAGTCTCTTTGACTTCTTTCTCTTATGATGTGGAGGATTTGGGAGAGATATGGACTTGAGGAGAGTTATGTTGTAGCTATTTACTTTCTAGATTTTGCATATCTATGTATATGTTCTTTGACACTATGTGATAGAGGATTGAGCCACATCTTTTATGTGAGTGTTATAAGTGGATCTTTGGATGCATTGATCTATTTTTAGATTTGACATTTACTCATACAGTGGGAGTTATAGGATGTATATGATACCTTTGTTGGATATTCTCATTATGTTGTGTAGTATGGAGGGTATTGAGGTTTTTTATCGCATGCTTTGTGTTGTTACCCTGGAGGACTTCTTTATGCAGGATTGAGTATATACACAGACTTTTTATCATTGTGATTTGAGTTGGATATGTTAATGGCATAAGGTCTACTTGTTATTTTTTGTATACCTTGGTTTGGACGTATGGTTAGTTAATGCATTGGTAACTAGTTGTGGTTTCTATTTTAGCTATGATGATTGATTCTTGTCATCTGCTGTAGCCTATTTGTTACTATTCCATTTGGTTCTTGTGTTTGGATATCATTTGATGCAGGTTTCGTGCTTCTATGTGAGAGTTTATTGTGGCATCTCTTTGGAGGATCTTATCCTTCATGGTTTGGCTAGATGGAGGATGATAGGATTCTTGTTTGAGATGGTGGACATGTTGGAATGAATCAGACAACTGAGAGGGGGGGTGAATTAGTTGTCTCAAAAACTCAACCACTTATGTACTTAAACATTAATCACTTGTCCATAGTTATTATGATTAAACAATGAATGCATGAAATTAGAAACTTAAACATAGATGCAACATTAAACACAAGAGACACAAGATTTTTATGTGGAAAACCCCAAGGTGGGGAAAAACCATGGAGAGGATTAACTCCCAAAAAATATTGCTATCTTTGAAAAATGATGTTTGTGCTTGGTCACTCCACAGGCCTAGAACATACTGGCTCACTACCATGAAGTATAGCTAGGTTTAGCAGGCTCACTGCCTCAACCCTAAACCTAGAAAGATTGTACAATAAGGGATATTAAACCCTACTAACAGCTCACTACCATGCTCACTACCAAGATCATCATCTTCTTCATGTCTGAGATTAATACATTGAAGTACAATAGTTCCTCTGCTATGCTCTGCCTTTCCATTTCTTTTCCTTATCTTCCCATCTTTGCACAAGGACACCTTTTCCATGACTCAATTACAAGTATTTATACACTTCATCAACCTTGGAATGATCATCAAGGTCAGCACTACAATCATCAACCATTAGAACAATCTCCAAGGTCAGCATTACAAACATTTACAAAATAAGTCTTGACCTAATACAAAATTATGCTAAGGAATTGTAATATAGATGTATGTGGATCATGCCACAGCTTAGCTAGGAATCAAAAATGATCTTCCACACCACAAGATGCTTCCATAATCTTCAAGGGATCTCCACAATTACTGGAATTAACCAAGTCAGCTAAGACTGGTTACACGCTATGTTATCTGGGAATAATCTTCAAACATGATCTCAATTCCTTAACGTAGACCAATGTAAAGGTAGGAACATGATCAGGAGGCATCCAAAATCACATTGAAATCACTAGGAGCAACCACACAAACTCAAACCACTTTATTCATGACATTCTTCACACCAGAGCAGATGAACTTCACTATCTTCGACTATCATAAAAGAAAGATAGCTTATGGACAACCAAAACATGAACCACTACAATTGTAGAAACTTATCATCATCCTAGACATCCCTCTAAAACTATAGAGAAAAACACCTTAATGTGGGGGAATGTGGAGCAAAATACTTTCCCTCAGGCACTAGTGAATAATCAGAAAAAGTAGGTTTTACTCTAGTGAATGCAACTCACTCAAATCTTCGTATCGGAGGCTCAAACTTAGGATTTAGCATCTTAATCCATGCTTCTAAAAAACTTCCAATCCACAAACCAAGGTCTTTAGTTAGCAAGAAATGCGAAGCAATCTTTTGGACTATTCTTCAGTATGTAGCTCACTGTCTTCACTGTGATTCACTATTTACTTTCTGATTCTTCTGAAGGGGCTAATTTTCTCAATATCCTCAACATATAGAGCTTCTAAAAAAATAACAAAATAGGATACAGTTGACACCAATGACAACAAAGATATGTTGACATCAATGACAACACCGATTAGGAACATACTTGCAATAATCTCCCCCTTTGTCATTGATGGAAACATATGATGTGAAAAACTACAACTGTCATCAAGAGAAGATTCTCCCCCTATCTCTTTATACATCTGTACTCTTTCCCTCTGAGTTTTTCACATGATTTCTCTCCCCCTTTGACATCAATGGCAAAGGGCACATACTTGCACTCTTCTTCTCTGGTCCAATCTCTCTTCTAAACTCTCTGACTACTCCCCCTGAGAAGTAGCCCTAAAAGCATCAATTTGGATTTGGAGAAGGGACTCTAAGCACCACCGAATTGATGCACTATGTGCATCTTAGTTTAGAGAAGGAGGGGTAATAACCCCTAACTTTTATCTGAGATACTTGAAAGTATCCTTAGGCAGAGGTTTGGTGAAAATGTCTACAATCTGGTCTTTTGTAGATACATATTCCAACTTGACTTCATTCTCTGTCACTTTTTCCATCAGAAAGTGATATCTTATGGATATATGCTTTGTCCTCAAATGCATTATTGGATTCTTTGATATGTTTATGGCACTTGTATTGCCACAAAAGATTTCAATTGGATCTTCATACCCAAATTTGATGTCCTTCAATGTCTGTTTCATCCATAACACTTGAGTACAACTACATTCTACTGCAATATATTCTGCTTCTGTAGTGGATAGAGATATTGAATCTTGTTTCTTTCTTATCCAAGATACTAGCCTTTTTCTCAAAAAGAATGCACCTTCACTTGTAATTTTTCTGTCATCCGCATCTCTAGCCTGTTGGGTGAATATTTTATCATTTAGCTAACTAACAGAAAAATGGTTATATCGCCACAGCTATGATGAGATAGAGTCTCTCCTCTTAGTAAGGGGAGGTTCCCTCTAGATAATGATTTATTTCTAATAAACAACTTTCAACACTTATATAAACTAGAACTATGCTTGGGGTGTTTTCATTGCATCTATTCTATTTTTTCAGAATAGATGTTTTTCTCTTCAAAATGATAACTTCAATAGAAATGATATTTAATAACTTATGAACTGAGACAAACCATAGAAACACAAAGTCATCTATTGCTTGACTTATTTCTCACAAATAAACTTGATTGAATTCAAATGTAGCTCAAAGTCTCCACTTTCATCCAATATGATATAACTAGACTGAACACAATAGTTTACAACACAAAGTCTTTAAACAATTCTATTCTCACAAATGTAAACACAAACTCCTATAATGAGAAAATAGCACAAAGTCTATTTAACCAGAACAAGAACACTTCTCTCAATTTTCAATAAACTCCATGATTCAAGAAATGATTCAATATAATATAACACCAATGACATAAGAACACTGATATCATAAAACAATATGATTCAACTCAAAGTTTGATACTCAAACTGCTTGCTTATATTGATATGTGCTTGAAAATTTTGATAAACATGAAAATCTCAAAGTCTTGATATGTTTTCCAATTCAGCAGAGTTTCCTTGCAATAGATAAAAGATCCTTCTTACAATAGAGGCCCTCTTTATTTATAGGGAGAGGCCTTGAAAAAATTTAGGAAAAAGCCTAACTACTTTGACTTATTCAACAAAAGAGTCCTATTTGACTTGTGACTTCTTTTGTCTCACATGTAATTTCATTTTGAGAAAATACATGTGAATATGTCCAAAACAAAATACAAATGGCATATATAAAAATGAAAATCAACTAAGGCATGAAAAAGACTTTCAACTGCCACCATCATTCTTTTTTAGGAAGTTTTGGTACATGGTCTATATTGCTGCCATCTCATATACATCAAGTTTGACTATATTATTTGAAATGGTGTGAGCCCTGAGAACTACATCCTTGATCACCTTTATCACTTTGTCATATTTTTCAAGATTATCATTTAGATTTTCAAAGGTTGAGTGATGATCGTAAAGGCTATCCATTGAGACCACCATAAGCACTTCATCTTCAAACTTTTATTGAACCATCTTCTCGAAAGAATCTATCATCTCCGCTGCTGAGAGAAACTTATGATCCTCACCTATTAGAGTACATGGTAGTTCCTCTAACCTATGTAGAAGTGAGACATCACTGTCTTCACTACTTTCTTGTACTTGGCACAAATCATCAAGTAAGCCTCTTATCACCTTGATACGATGGGTAATGGATTCTTTAGTCTTGAGATAAGACTCTTGGTTTGAAATGACACTAATGGAAATCAAATTCTTTATCTTGATTTTCTTCATCTCAATCCATTCCTCTAAACTATTCCTTGATCTTGAAGTTCTTGAGAAAGTAAATCAACATTATCATCTAAATCAGCTTTTACCTTTGCCATTTTTTCCTTTCTTTCCACTGTGGTCTTCAAGAGAACTCTACCTTGTACCAACAACCGTTCCACAATGTCACCAACCACTCTTCCTCTAGCTTGAACTTTCTCAACCTTTTGAATCAAAGGGTCTTCTACAGTAACTGCCATGGGCTCCACGATCTTTGATGATTTTACTATCTTCTGAAGGACAACAACAAGTTGTTCTGCCTTTGCTTTGTATTGCTCTTTTTCCTTCTTTACCTCATCATATATCACAAGCAATGAGCTTGTTGTAGCTTGAAAATCTGCCTTGATACCTTCATGAGTTAGCCTACCTAAATCAACTTTGGAGACAATATAATCATTCACATCAAAGGTATCTGTAGTAGCATCATCTGGTGGTTTAGCAATTTCTACATACCTGACTCCTTTTTCATCAATTAGCCTAGAAATAGTTTTAGGCTTCTTCTTCTGAGTCTTTGGTTTAAAAGGCAGTAATTTCTCAATGTCAATATCTTCTGGTGAAATAGCCTGCTTTTTCCTTTTGGGAGTATAGGCAGACAACCAAGGAGGTAGTGTTAGTGTACTAACATTTGGAGAAGAATCAACTACCCTCTTAGAGGAATCCATACTAACACCTGTTATAGTGACAATAGGAGAAGTGTCGGTGAAAACAACACTTGTATCAACATTTTTCTCTAAACTATCAAGTAAATGATCCAGAACAGTTTGTTCACCAATATCAAATGATGGGGAAGATAGACTAGGAACATTAGAAACTATTGGAGGATTATCAAAAAAAGAAACATGAGGAAAGGGTGAAGAAACTTGTGGCTCTGATGGAAGACCTTTCTGCGGAGACTTTAGTGAGCCAACAAGTTGTTCCTGTTCCACATCCTTTTCTTTTTCTTGTTCTTTATCACCTTCCTCATCGAGTTTTTCACCCATTTCCAGTTGCTCAGTATTATCAAGTTCCTCAACATTTTGTTGTTCCATCTCAGTATTTTCCACCTCCATTTTATAAACATCTACTTCTGCAGTACCTAAATCTGCAATAGTGGAAGTTCCTTCAATCTCTTTTGCCTTCCCTCCTTTTGAGACAAACTTAATTTTTGGTTTGTGCACCTTAGAAGAAGGAACATCACTTTTGTTCTTTGTCCTATTTTCTAACTTCTTTCCAGTCTGCTCCGGAGTTTCGGTCTCGTATCCGGTGAGGAACTCTTTCAAACTGAGACCTTTGCTTTGCAACCATTTATTGGTGTTAGCCAGTATAGGTTGAAATCTCTTCCTAATAGAAGTTTCATCCTCCATAGACCATTTGAACTCTAGCAAAACTAAGGCTTCAACATTTTTGATGTCATACCCGGGGTCTAGAACATCACCTTCATCTTCAATACCTTCTAGAACATCAGCAAATCCTAGTTCCTCAATCTGGCTTAGATGAAGTATGTAATAATCCAACTTCCTGATCTCATTCTAGGTTCTTAGATCAACCCAAATATCCTCAACCATTGGTACATGAAAAATTGCCTTTCTCTTGATTTTGTCCTACACCCTTCGGTAATCAAAATGATCCCTTTTCTTGAACTATTTCATCATGACCAGCTGCATTTCTTACTCAACTACCTTAGCCTTGGTGGCTGATTGCATAGAGTACCTACCAATTTCCACTAGAAACTTAATTCCTGATTTCTTCAGCTCCATCTGCTTATTATGTACAACAATCGACTGCCTACATAGCTCCATTAGAATGATTCTATCATTGCGATACCATGGAAGCATATACATATATCCAGGATAGTATCCCACCCTTAGGTAAGTGAAAGTTGGAAACAATAAAAACAAACAACCAAAAGAGTTGACCACTTCCCAAGGCTCATCCAACACTCTCTTCTGCTCAAGTTCATTATTCGACAGACACATGAATACTAAAAAGAAAGCCTCATTAACTCTGGAAAAATGATGGATTGAGCTCTTAAGAGTAATTTGTGGATAATACTGATAGACTAGAACCAATCTCTGATCACCAACTTGAGTTAGACCTGGAAAACTCCTCATACTTGTAGCAACATATACCAGATATGAAGTCATATAAAACTTGAAAATTGTATTAAATTTCACTAGTTGATCATGCAGAGCATTACTGATTTGTTCTCCCCATAAAATCTTCTATTGGCCCTTGAGAATCACCTTAATATATTTATTCATCCATTCATGAAACTTAGATGAAGAAGGAAGACCTCTGATCTAGCTCAGTAATGTAATCAAATCACTTACCTCCTCGACAAAATCACTTCTAGGGAGATCTTCAGGCCATTTGGACAAGTTGCTCTGAGGAGTTTTCAACCACTTACTATTGATATGCTTCTTAGTAGCTTCCACATCTGCACCATAATCTTTTTACCCTTGAGCAAAATCTATCTCACCAACATTCTCAATAGGACACATAAAGATTTTGTCAAGAAACTTTGCATCTAATCTCATGATTACATTTCCTTGAGAATCAGACACAGTCCTGGTATCCCTATTATAGTGGCTTGCCACTTGAAGAACAAATTTTGGGTTATGTACTGCAATAGGAAAATAAGGAACCAGATGAATGTTACTATTGATAATCTTCTACATGTATTGAGGAGGATTTGACTGCTTTGTTCTATCCATGAACTTAGCCATGTCTACAAGACCAATCTCTGTATCTCTTATCTCATCCACTTTAGACTATAATGAAGTCATGGGGAAAACCCCATGGTACTTATACTTCATGATCTTGGCTTTTGATGGAGATGGCTCTTACATTAGCTTTGTTAAGAAAATTGGAAACAACATCTACCGTAGATGTTTGATGAAACTACATATAGTCATGATCTTGCAGTTAGGGGAAAAATGGGCAAATTAGGATTACTATGAATTGATGATCATGATCACGAGAACATGCATTGAAGGGCTTGAGAGTGCGTAAGTCGAGAAAATAGGTGAAAGTAGGCCAAAAGTATTGAAAGTCAAAATTTCCCAGTGTTAGGAAAATTTTTAGGGTGACATGCATGGGTGGCCAAAACAATTGCTCCTGCATCTAGGGTAAATATATTTAACATGCAAGGTTGGTTAGAATTACCACCATTGCATGTGGAGGAAAAAATGAGTTTGATGTAGGGGCGGTCATTTTGACCATCCTTACATGAGGGTAAAAATGCATTCTGTGTATGCGTAAGCGGCGAAAATGCCTAACAGTGCATATTGGAAGAACATGACTTAGATGTTAAGTCAGTCAAAATGACCTCTTATACACATTATTGTTAAAACCTTAAACTCATATGTGAAATCAGTAAAAATACCTACTAGAGCACGAGAGAGAGATATCGTTTTAGGGATTTCATGTAGGGGTAGCAGTTTTAACCGCCCCTGCATGTGGGATAGTCTGAAGGTAGAGTGTATGTATTGACGGTGAAAAAGACTGACCATACACGGGTCTAAACAAACCTAAAGATTTCTTAAGTTTCCTGAGTGGCAAAACTAACTGCTCGAATATATTTGCCTAAAAACATAAATTTTGAAAAGACTTAGAGAAACTCTATTAACCAAAGAGCTTTAAAAGAAAACAAAATGAAGATGAAAAAACTAATAAAAATGATCCTAGGAAACATAGGGTTCAAGGCATACAAATCGTAGAAAAATAAACAGAAATAAATATAAATTTAAAAATGATTTTGTGTTTGTTTTAGAAACCCTAAACATGAAAGACCATGGAAAGAAATAAAGAAAACTCACCTGTTACAAAGAACCAGTGACAAAAAGGTCAAAACCCTAACAATGAACACTCCCACAATCCAGTTGTAAAGAATCAAAACAATGTCTTGATAGTTGGAGAGTAAGAAATGCAAATGCATGATATAAGCAATGACAAAACAAAAATGATTTAAAACACATTTATAAACCCAAAACATAACTATAAGTTTGAACTAAATGCCACACGAATTAAATTGTCATGGTATTTAATATATGCTTCATCGGTGCAAATTGCCGATATGAGATCTATTAAGAACTGAACATGCATTAGTGGCAAATTTCGCCACCACTGCATATAACATGAAAAAAGCATGTATTGGCGGTGAATTTTGCCACCAATGCATGGACGTACATAAAATGAAGAATGCAAGGGTGACAAAATTCACCACCTGTGCATCTATCCTTGTAAAAACTAACAACATGCAAGGGCGGCGAATTTTGTTATTTGTGCATTGACAAGAAAAAATACTCTAACTCTTTAGAATTGAGAAAATCATTTCAATCAACCTATATGAGTTTCAAGAAATCCAAACGAGAAATGACTCTAATAGAAAATTGGAAATAAGGGGACCACGCATGAGGAACAAGGTCAATCACCTTGATTTGTGAACTTAGAGTGTGGGCTACAAAACAGACAAGTTTCATAGAGGTCATCCTACAAAATGAGCTCAGCTAATTTTGGGGACAACAGCTGGCTCTAACTAGGGAACTTCCTTTGATCATTCTTTGAAATGAGCAAAGGGAGAAGAATCTAGTCTCTAAGTGCCTTAATCCATTGGGCCATAGAGTCAAGCTACCAAAACAAAAAGACACAAAAAGACTAAACAAAAATGAAAAATAAAAACACAAAATTATACAAATGTACAAATGAACTTATCTGATACTTCATGGATTGAAATGTTTCAGATGTTGTCCACTATGGGGCAGCAGGAATAGTGTTCCATTTTGATACTCTAGCAAGAAACTATTCTCACCACAAAATTGGTGAATGATGAATGGGCCTCTCCGTAGGGAATCAAACTTCCCATGCATTACTTTTGGCTTCCTCCTATTGTACCATAACAAGACTTGATCCCTAATTTGAAATTCTCTAGCCTTCGCCTTTTTGTCTAAAAGTTTCTTGACCTAATTTTGATATAGTCTACTACCATAACCCGCTGCTCTTCAAGTTTAGTGAGGTAAATTATTCTTTTGTCAATAGAACTTTCAAAAGTTCTATCTTCCACTACTTTTGCCAATTTCAAAGCCAACAATTCCAAGGTAATAGGTATCTCTACATTCAAACCATATAGAAGCTGGAATGGTGACATGCCTATTGCCCTTTTAGGGTTAATTATGTCTGCCCATAAAGCATCAAACAAAGCTTTATGCCAAGTTCTCTGATTATCCTCCACTAGTTTCCTGATAATTGTAACTAGTTTCTTGTTACTAGATTCTACCTGACCATTCCCTTGCAGATAATAGTCTGATGAATGAGAAAGAATGATTCCATATTCAAAGAAAAAACTAGTGATCTCATTTGAAGAAAAATAGGTAGCATTATCTGCTACAATTTTGTTTGGAACTCCAAACTGGGAAATAATATTCTCCTTAAGAAAATTACACACTACCTCTGAATTAGCATGCTTAACTAGAATTGTCTCCACGCACTTGGTGAAGAAATCTGTTGCAGTGAGAACAAAATTATGTCCTGCACTCGACAATGGGTTCATAGCACCAATGAAGTCAATACCCCATTGCTGAAAAGGTTCTTAAATCAGAACTGGCTTTAGTGGTAATGCAGCTAACTTAGGCTTCCCAACAAACTATTGGCAGAGTTCACATCTACGTACCCAGTTGTACGCATCTTGAAATAATGTAGGCCAATATTACCTAGCCCGTAAAATTTTATGAGCTACTAGAGGTGCAGAAAAATGTCCTCCACATGCCAAATTATGAAAAGACTCTAAAAGTTTGCTTTGTTGTACTTTATCCACACAACGAAAAAAAAATGCCATCAAGGCTTCTTTTATACAACCGTTATCCCACAAGACATAGTTTGCAGCCTTTAACTTGATAGTTCGCTTCTCTTTATAAGATAAATGAGAAGGAAACTCACCATAGGTGAGAAAATAAGTGATATTGGAATACCACTCATTTGTTGTAGTAACGAAGAGAAAAGTTGGAACAGCCTCAACCTCTACCTCTTCATCACCTATTTCTTTTGGGACATTGTCAGCAATCAGCTGACATAAACCTTTCCCACGCACAGCTTGGTGGGTTTGATATCAAGATCAAACTCTTGAATTTTGGCAATCCAATTACCCCTTTTAGTCCCAAATTCTTGTTGTGTCAGCATAGACTTCACTGTTATGTCTGGCAGCATAACAACAATGTGAGAATTTAGAATATAAAATCTAAAATGCTTCACTACTTTGACCATAGCATAGGCATGTTTCTCCATATTTGAGTACTTAAGTTCATGAGCCTTTAGAAGGCAACTCATAAACAAAATTAGAGATTCCACACCCTTTTCATTCTACTGAACCAGAATTGCTGAAAGTGTATGCTCATGAGCATAACTATACATTACAAAATCTTTAGTGTAGTTAGGACAAACTAGAACTGGAGCATGAGCTATATCTCTTTTAATGTCCTTAAAGGCTACTCTACCTTTCACATTCCAATAGAAAGTGGTCTTACCCTTCATCATATTGACAATATGATGAGTTTTCTCTGTGAACTCTAGAATGAACCTTCGCAAAAAATTCACCTTGCTGAAGAAAGAATGAACAACCATCTTACTAGTAGGAAAAGTAAGACTCTGGATAGATTTGACTCTTTCTGAGTCAATTTTAGTACCTTCTCTGGACACAATATGACTGAGAACCTTACCCTCTATAACCCCAAAAATTGACTTCTTAGGATTAAGAGAAGTACCATTTTGACGACACCGTTCCAGAACCTGTCGCAAATGGTAGGCATGATCTTGACAATTTTTAGAGAAAATGGTCAAGTCATCTAGGTACACCATAATGAATTTCCCCATTTCATCTCTGAATGCCAGGTCCATTTCCCTTTGGAAAGTAGCACCAGCATTAATCAAACCAAAAGGCATCCTATGGTATGCAAATGTGCCCCATGGTGTCATGAAAGTGGTCTTATATTGATCTGCTTCAATGGATTCTACTTGATTATAGCCTGAAAAACTGTCTAACATAGACAACATCTCTAAACCAGTTACAGTTTGTAACACTTGGTCCATAATAGGCAGAGGGTAGTTATCTTTTAAAGAAGATTGGTTCAAATTTATGAAATCAAGACAAATATGGATTTCTCTGTTCTTCTTTCTTACAGGAACAATATTCGCAATCCAAGTGGAATGATGGATAGGAAATATTATCTGGGCATTCAACATTTTTTGGATTTCAGAAATAATAGTACCTGATATCTTGGGATTATACTGCCTCTACTTTTGCTTGTGAGGCAACGATCCTAACTTAAGAGGAATCTCGTGTTGGTTCTCCTTGGGCTGACAGACTTCAGATCATCATATGAATATGCCAGTACATTAACGTAGTGGCGAAGAAGTGTAATGAATTTGAATTTCTAATCAGCAGTGCAACATTTCCCGATGTTAACCATCTTGGGATCTGCTTCATAACTCAAATTTAATTGTTCAAATTCCATGGATGAACTTGAATCAAGTTGTTGTTGTTGTTTGATATATCTATCATGCTTATCAAATAACTTTTCTAGAGAAACCAAACCTTTTGGAATCTTATTCCCTTTTAGCTAAAGAATCTCCTCACCAGTTTCTGAATCTATTTTAGAAACATATTCACGTGGTGGAGAATCACTTCCTTGAAAATAGAGCTCATCAAAGCTATCTGTCTTCTCTAAGAAAGCTATGATCTTATTATCACCATTGAAGACCTGCCAATGGTCAGCATTGTCTAGCACACTTGGTCGGAAAACCAACTCAATTGTGTATGTATCAGCTTTAAAATCCTTGTGAGGGACCTTAAGGGTAGCAGAGATACCTAATGAATCAACATGATCATTAAACTCTCAACACTATGGAGATGTCAAAAGCATAAAAACCTTCAATGCAATCCTAGACATGATTGCAGTAATGTATTAGCCTTTCATTCTTGGTCTTATAAAGATTTCTCACTTGACAAACAACAAGCTCAGCATCACCTTGTGCATGAAGATTTTTAATACCTTTAACACGAGCAGCCTCCATTCCAAGTAATAATGACTCATATTCAGTGGTGTTATTAGTATTGTTGAACTACAGCTTATAGGAGAAAGGAAAGATATCACCTTGTGGAGATATTAGAACTACTCTAGCTCTAGATCTGATGGAAGAACAACTACCATCAAATTCTAAAATCCAAACATCATTTGAATTTACCACTTTGATGTTTCTATGACCAGTAGATTCTTCTTCATCAAAGAGAGAAGAATCTAGCATCACTATGCTCTCATTTGAACTTTCATCTAAATTTTCTTTTGATTCTCCATTTGAATTATCTGAACTCTCATCCGAAGAACTAGAAGTGTTTTCAATACTCAAGAAATAATTACCCATCCCTAAAGACAAACAAAATTTGAGCTTTCAGATTTTTGGTTTGAGTAACAATATATTTTGCCTCCCTTTCAGGAAGTAATTTCTGCATGACACCTTTAATAGGTATCCTTGCCTTGGATAAATCCATGTTTAGTTCTCCACCCACATCTTTACAAAAATTATGTCAAAGCAAAATGCCATAAGAAGCTGGAACATCAGCAACTAGGATGGTCATCTTGATCCCCTTATTTGGAAAGGCTGCAAATGCAAATTGGGCATCCTTGATTTGGCATAACAAAGGCACTTGCTTATTATCCATCGAAAAACACCTCCCAAATGTCTTGGTCAAAGTGAGATTGAGAGCATCTGCCACCTTGGCAAGCATGACATTGTCGGAAGCTCTGGAGTCTATGATGCAATTGCTTAACTTGTGGCCATTGACCAATGGAGAAACATAGAAGGGTTCTATCTTCCCTGGAGCAACAAGGAGAGTAGTGACTAGGTTATTTTGGGTGGACCTATTCTTTGAGGAGTCATGGGTAGTCTTAGGAGAATCTTGCCCCATAGGAGTAGTCTTGTTTTTAACATACTTAGCTAACCTATCAAATTGGTCAGGGTTAGCTTGTAAATATTCTACCACAGACATCTAGATTTTGGTTTTCCTAGCATGATCTATTATGTCAAAGAGCTGAAATGAATTAGATACAGAGGCAATAAATCCATCATTCTGGGGTTTAGTTGGGGTAGTACTGGTCTGAGGAACATAAGTAGAGGAAGTAGGAATGACAGTAGATGAACTTACTTGTTTATTGGTAGTTAGGTCCTTTGATTGAAAAGGCAATGGAGTTCCTTGTTTGGAAATTGAAATCACAGGTTGAGGCTCTTCTCTTGACTTTCCTTTATCAGCCACTTGCTAATTTGATTGATTTTGGGGCCTAGTAAAAACAACATACGCTTCATCATATACCTCTCCTTCTCTTTCAGCTTCATCTTGGTAGTTCAGAAAACCAATAGTAGAGTCGCTAGCTAATTCATCTTCTCCTTTAGTAAAAATATTAGCATTATTCTCTTGATCCAAATTAGGTTGGAAAGAATTATCATGTTTCGCTTCATAGTAGCCAATTGCTGAGTTGACCGACGGTGCTTCAATGGCAAGCTTCCCCTATGTTGGCAGAAGATGATTTTGTTGCCCTTGATTTCTGGCAGCATTGCCCTAATATGAATTGTTAGGGAACATCCTTCTTAGTATATCCCTATAAGAAGGAGTGGACATACCCTGGGACATTTATTTTTTCAAAGCTAGCAACTCATTTGCTAACTTCTGCACCATAGGATCTATGGTGCTTGTGGAAGAATTATCCATAGAGGGTTGACCTCTATTTCCATTTCAATCTCTTCTTATCTTACCCGCAAGGATAAGATCATCTTCAACCTCTGTAGCCAAACTTTGAGCTATGAGAAGCTCAGCGAGACTAGCACGCCTTAACATAAGCTTACCTCAGGAAGATGAGTGTTGATGAAGAAACATTTATGATTCTCTGCCATTGGTTGAGCAGTTGTTGGAATCCTCTTTGTCAATTTATTGAATATGGCAATGAAATCCTACATGGGTTCATGTGCTTCTTTCTTCATCTATGTTAGCTGAGCTAACAAAGCATGTGCATCTTTTGCAGGCTTAAACCTAGCTTCAAACTTGGTTATGGTTTGGGCTTGAGGGTGGTAAAACCAATCTGCAGCAACACCTTGCAGTGTTTCTACAAAAAGTCTCATAGCTACATCTTCATGTTCCACCCCTAGCACACTACAAGATTTACAAAAAGCTGCAATGTGTTCATCAGGATGGACTTTCCCATCACCATAGAATTTAGGGAAATTCTTCATTGAACTACGAGGTAGTTCATGTAGTGGTGGTGTCAAATTCAAAGGTCCAAAAGTATTACCCCACGGGCCTTGGGCTGCCATTATGCATTGATTGAAAGGTGGGATGACAAACCTTTGTGTAATTTGAATAGATAAAACTCTGTTAGTATTTGAGATGGAAGCTTCACTTGGTATAGGGGACCTGGCATTGGTAGGAGGAAAACTCCTTGTTCATTGAAACTGAGGTTGTGGAGGCAAAAGACCAAAGTTATTTTACTAGATTAACTCAACCACAGGATCAATAATACCTTGAGCTCTCTTACTTCTTGTATACCTTGAGTCTACCAGAACACAATGTACTCAGCAAAGATTTAGAAACAACTTAAAGCAATGGACGAGAATGAAATGCTTCAACTCAAAGCGTGAGGCTCTAAGTTGCGTGTTCTTCTGTAGCAGAGTAGCCAAAAAACTATTGGGTGAATATTTCAAGTTGTTTAACTAACTAATGAAAAAATGGTTATATCACCATAGCTATGATGAGAACAATTCTCTCCTCTCAGCAAGGGGAGGTTCCCTCTAGATGATGATTTATTTCTAATAAACAACTTTTAACACTTATATAAACTAGAACTATGCTTGTGGTGTTTTCATTGCATCCTATTCTCTTTTTTCAGAATAGATGTTTTTCTCTTCAAAATGATAACTTCAACAGAAATGATATTTAATAACTTATCAACTGAGACAAATCATAGAAACACAAAGTCTTCTATTGCTTGACTTATTTCTCACAAATAAACTTGGTTGAATTCAAATGTGCTCAAAGTTTTCACTTTCATCAAATATGATATAACTAGATTGAACACAATAGTTTACAGCATAAAGTCTTTAAACAATTCTATTCTCACAAATGTAAACACAAACTCCCATAATGAGAAAATAGCACAAAGTCTATTTAACCAAAACAAGAACACTTCTCTCAATTTTCAATAAACTCCATGATTCCATAAATGATACAATAAAATATAACACCAATGACATAAGAACACTGATATCATAAAACAATATGATTCAACTTAAAGTTTGATACTCAAACTGCTTGCTTATATTGATATTTGCTTGAAAAATTTGATGAACATGAAAATCTCAAAGTCTTGATATGTTTTCCAATTCAGTAGAGTTTCCTTGGAATAGATAAAAGATCCTTGTTACAATAGAGGCCCTCTTTATTTATAGGAAGAGGCCTTGAGAAAATTTAGGAAAAAACCTAACTACTTTGACTTATTCAACAAAAGAGTCCTATTTGACTTGTGACTTTTTTTGTCTTACATGTAATTTCATTTTGAGAAAATACATGTGAATATGTCCAAAACAAAATACAAATTGCATATACACAAATGAAAATCAACTAAGGCATGAAAAAGACTTTCAACTGCCACCATCATTCTTTTTCAAGAAGTTTTGGTACATGGTCTGCACTATTGTCATCTCATATACATCAGGCTCAGTTGTATTATCTGAAATGGTGTGAGCCCTGAGAACTGCATCCTTGATCGCCTTTATCACTTTGTCATGTTTTTCAAGATTATCCTTTAGATTTTCAAAGGTTGAGTGATGATCATAAAGGCTATCCATTGAGACCACCGTGAGCACTTCATCTTCAAACTTTTGCTGAACCATCTTCTTGAAAGCATCTATCATCTCCTCTGCCTAGAGAAACTTATGATCCTCACCTGTTAGATTGCATGGTAGTTCCTCTAACCTGTGTAGAAGTGAGACATCACTGTCTTCACTTTTTTCTCATACTTGGCACAAATGATCAAGTAAGCCTCTTATCACCTTGATGCGATGGGTAATGGATTCTTTAGTCTTGAGATAAGACTCTTGGTTTGAAATGACACCAATGGAAATCAAATTCTTTATCTTGATTTTCTTCATCTCAATTGATTCCTCTAAACTATCCTCTTGATCTTGAAGTTCTTGAGAAAGTAAATCAACAATATCATGTAACTCGGCTTTTGCCTTTGCCATTTTTTCCTTTCTTTCCACTATGGTCTTCAAGAGAACTCTACCTTGTGCCAACAACCATTCAACAATGTCACCAACCACTCTTCCTCTAACTTGAACTTTCGCAACCTTTTGAATCAAAGGGTCTTCTATGGTAATTGCCATGGGTTCAATGATCTTTGATGTTTTTACTATCTTCTGAAGGACAGTAGAAAGTTTTTCTACCTTTTCTTTGTATTCCTCTTTTTCCTTCTTTACCTCATCATATTTCACAAGTAATGAGCTTTCTCTAGCTTGAAAATCTGCCTTGCTACCTTCATGAGTTAGCTTACCTAACTCAACTCTGTAGAAAATATATTCACATCAAAGGTATCTGTAGTAGCATCATCTGGTGGTTTAGCACTTTTTACATACCTGACTCCTTTTTCATCAATTAGCCTAGAAACAATTTTAGGCTTCTTCTTCTAAGTCTTTGGTTTAATAGGAAGTAATTTCTCAATGTCAATATCATCTGGTGAAATAGCCTGCTTTTTCCTTTTGGGAGTATAGGAAGACAACCATGGAGGTAGTGTTACTATAGTAACATTTGGAGAAGAATCAACTACCTGCTTAGCGGGATCCATAATAACACCTGTTATAGTGACAATCAGAGAAGTGTTGGTGAAAACAACACTTGTATCAACATTTTTCTCTGAACCATCAAGTAAATGATCTAGAATAGTTTGTTCACCAATATCAAATGATGGGGAAGATAGAATTGGAGTAGAACCAGAAGAATCAAAAAGAGTCCCAAAGCTTGTTCTTATAGAGGGGGGAGTATTATTAGAAGATATCATGACAATAAGAACATTAAAAACTATTGGAGGATTATCAACAACAAAAACATGAGGTAAGGGTGTAGAAACTTGTGGCTCTGATGGAAAACCTTTGTGCAAAGACTTTAGTGATCCAACAAGTTGTTCCTATTCCACATACTTTTCTTTTTCTTGTTCTTTATTACATTCCTCATTGGGTTTTTCACCCATTTTCAGTTGCTCAGTATTATTAGGTTCCACAACATTTTGTTGTTCCATCTCAGTATTTTCAACCTCCATTTTATCAACATCTACTTCTTCGGCACCTGAATCTAGAATAGTGGAGGTTCCTTCAATCCATTTTTCCTTTGCTCCTTTTGAGACAAACTTAATTTTTGGTTAGTGCACCTTAGAAGAAGAATAAGCATCACTTTTGTTCTTTATCCTGTTTTCTACCTTCTTTCCAGTCTGCTCCTAAGTTTCAGTCTCTGATCTAGTGAGGAACTCTTTCAAACTGAGACCTTTGCTTTGCAACCATATATTGGTGTTAGCCAGTATAGGTTGAAATATCTTACTAATAGAAGTTTCTTCCTTCATAGACCATTTAACCGCTAGAAAAGATGAGGCTTCAACATTGTTGATGTCATACCCAAGGTCTAGAACATCACCTTCATCTTCCATACCTTCTGGAACATTAGTGAATCCTAGTTCCTCAATCTAGCTTAGATGAAGTCTACAATAATCCAACTTCCTAATCTCATTCTGGGTTCTTAGATCAGCCCAAATATCCTCAACCATTGGCACATGAAAGACTACCTTTCTCTTGATTTTTTCCTGCACTCTTCTGTAATCAAAATGACCCCTTTTCTTGAATTATTTCATCATGACCAGCTACATTTTTTATTCAACCGCCTTAGCCTTGGTGGCTGATTACACAGAGTACCTACCAATTTCCATTGGAAACTTAATTCCTAACTTCTTCAGCTCCATCTACTTATTGTGTACAACAATCAACTACCTACATAGCTCCATTAGAACAATTCTATCACTGGGATACTATGGAAGCATATACAGATATCCAAGATAGTATCCCACCCTTAGGTAAGTGAAAGTTGGAAACTACAAAAACAAACAACCAAAAGTGTTGACCACTTCCCAGGCCTCATCCAACATTCGCTTCTGCTCAAGTTCATTATTCCACAGACACATGAATACTAAAAATAAAGTGTCATTAACTCTATGGAAATGATGGATTGAGCCCTTAAGTATAATCTGTGGATAATACTCATAGACTTGAACCAATCTCTGATCACTGACTTGAGTTAGACATGGAAAACTCCTCATACTTACAACAGTATATACCATCTATGAAGCCATATAAAACTTGAGAGTTGTATTAACTTTCACTAGTTGATCATGCAGAGCATTACTAATTTGTTCTCCCCAAAAAATCTTTTGTTGGCCCTTGAGAATCACCTTAATAAATGTATACATCCATTCATGAAACCTTGATGAAGAAGGAAGACCTCTCATCCGACTTAGTAGTGTAATCAAATCACTTACCTCCCCGACAAAATCACTTCTTGGGAGATCTTTAGGCCATCTAGACAAGTTGCTCCGAGGATTCTTCAACCACTTACTATTGATATGCTTCTTAGCAGCTTCCACATTTGCATCATAATCCTTTTGCCCTTGAACAAAATCTATCTCACCAATATTCTCAATAGGAGGACACATAAATATTTTGTCAAGAAACTCTGCATCTAATCTCATGATTACATTTCCTTGAGAATCAGACACAGTCCTAGTATCCCTATTACAGTGGTTTTCTACTTGAAGAACAAATTCTGGGTTATGTGCTACGACAGGAAAAGAAGCAATCAGATGAATGTTACTATTTATAATCTTTTGCATGTATCGAGGATGATTTGACTGCTTTGTTCTATCCACGAACTCAGCCATGTCTAGATGACCAATCTATGTATCTCTTATCTCATTCATGTTAGACTGTAATGAAGTGACAGAGAAAACCCCTTGGTACTTATACTTCATGATCTTGGCTTTTGATGGAGATAGCTCTGACATCATCTTTGTGAAGAAAACTAGAAATGATCTCTACCGCAGATGTTTGATGAAACTACAAAAAGTCATGATCTCGTAGTTAGGGGAAAAATGGGCAAATTAGGATTACTGGGAATTGATGATTATGATCATGGGCACATGCATTGAAGGGCTTGAGAGCACGTAAGTCAAGAAAATAGGTGAAAGTGGGCCAAAAGTATTGAAAGGAAAAATTTCCTAGTGTTAGGAAAATTTTCAAGGTGACATGCATGGGCGGCCAAAATGATTGCTATTGCATCTAGGGTAAATATATTTAACATGCAAGGTCGGTCAGAATGACTGCCATTGCATGTGGAGGCCATCCTTACATGAGGGTAAAAATTCATTCTGTGCATGCATAAGCGGTAAAAATGCCCACCAGTGCATATTGGAAGAACATGACTTAGATGTTAAGTCGGTCAAAATGACTAATTATACACATTATTGTTAAAACCTTAAACTCATATGTGAAAGCAATGAAAATACCTACTAGAGCATGAGAGAGAGATCATTTTAAGGATTTCATGTAGGGGTGGCGGTTTTAACTACCCCTACATGTGGGATAGTCCAAAGGCAAAGTGTATATATCGATGGTGAAAAAGACCGACCATACACGGGTCTAAACAAAACTAAAGATTTCTTAAGTTTCCTGAGTGGCAAAACTAACCACTCGAACATATTTGCCTAAAAACCTAAGTTTTAAAAATACATAGAGAAACTGTATTAACCAAAGAGCTTTAAAAGAAAAATAAAACAAAGATGAAAAACCTAATAAAAATGATCCTAGAAAACATAGGGTTCAAGGCATACAAATCGTAGAAAAATAAATAGAAATAAATATAAATTTAAAAATGATTTTGTGTTTCTTTTATAAACCCTAAAAATGAAAGACCATGGAAAGAAATAAAGAAAACTCACCTATTACAAAGAACCGGTGACAAAAAGGCCAAAACCCTAACAACAAACACTCCCACAATTTGGTTGCAAAGAATCAAAATGTCTTGATAGTCAGAGAGTAAGAAACGCAGATCCAGGATAAAAGCAATGACAAAACAAAAATGATTTAAGATGCATTTGTCAGGCCTACTTTTTATTCCCTTACATTTGACTATTTATTTTATTGTTGGAGATACATTTAGACTTATGGGATTGTTGATCCCAAATTTTTAGACTATTAGACTTTATGTTGTATGTAGATTTATTATGCTTAGCATGTTTACAATGCATTTAGACTAGGATATTGGTTCACTGATGATGTTGGACATATGGTTTATATTATGATGTTATTGGAAAACTATTCATGTGATGTTAGTTAAAAAATTGTTATGTGATTCAATTTTGGGAATGGATGTTTGAAATGCAGAATTTAGAATTTGATTGTAATGTGACTTCCTTGATGATTATATGAACATGTGATGTTGTATGCGAGTGTATGTTTCAATTTTCTTTGGCTATTTATACATGTGGAATTAACTTTTCATTTGAGTGCGCAGGTATTTCTAACAAAGCCACAGAAATTGGAGATCATCCCACACAGGGTGTTGTTTTCCCTTGTGAAGCCGATCTAGTTCCAAGAGGAACCAAGATCAACCATGTGCATGATGAGTTTCTATAATGTGTTGCATGTTGTTAGTCAGGCTAAGTCTACCCCTCTTTTATTTTGAATTCTAATTGGAGTTGTAAGAATATTATCTTTTGAATTTTATTTTTTTAAGTTATAATTTTTGAGACCCCTTTTCATGTGCTTTAACTCAACCCTTGGTGCTCAAAATGGGCTAAACTTGACCCTGGGTTGTACCCCTTGGGTCTAGGGACCTTTTTATTTGTGTAACCCTAGGTAAACTTCCATTTGGTCATTTTAACTTCACCTTGAAGTAAAGTGACGAAAATGGAGGCATGGGAGGGAGAGGATGAGTGAGTCAAACACTCAACCTCATCCTTTCCTCTTCCCTAGGTTGGGGAAGCCTCCAAGACCCCTTAATTGTGGAGGACTTTACTCCAAGTCTCTTCCACAATTGGTGAGGGTACCTTGGGGTTGTGTGGTCCCTATTAGGAGGAAAGGAATGGGGCACATGTGGCACCCATTCCCTCTTAAGCTCCACTTTTCTCTCCCACATGTTTTAGAGAGGACAAGTGGAAGGGGAGAGAGAGACTTGGCGATGGGTGATTGACATGTGTCACCACCCATTCCATGGGTCTTTCTTGTACTTGGAAGGAGTGAGGAGGTGACATGTGTCACCTCCCAATTCCTCAAGGCTCATGGGAAGAGCTTATTATAATCCCACTTGGAGAAGGGTATGGGGTTGTTGAATTTTTGGCAAATTTTATTGATTTGAATTTACTTCGGGGAAAAAGTTGGAGAGAGTTTTGTGGCTTATTTTGGAGGAGTTGGAGGAACACTACTCAACCATCTACCAAATTAGGCTTTTTGAGGTAGGGTTCAAGGCTAAGGCCTTCCCTTATGCATTTTTATTTGCTTGTGTGATGCTATGTGTGAGTTCTATTTTGATGTTTTTACTTCTTATTGTGGGGAAAAATTGTAAGGGTGTTGTAAGAGCCTCTCCCACTTGGGAGAAGATGTTCAACAAGTGTGGGGTGGGGGAGGAGTGAACCTCCTTGGGGTCATTTCCTTGATTTTGTGGTGATGTAATCTTGAGGGCAATATGTGAGTAAGTGCAATATGTGAAATGGCTTGAGAGCCAAATGGAAGCCTTGTGAAAATTATTGTTGGTGTTGGAAATAAGCCACACTCGGACTGACGATGGACTGGTCCAAGAAGGGCCAGTAGCTCAGTGGTAGAGCACTCTAGCAGCGTATGGAAGGTCCTAGGTTCAAGTCCTAGCTGGTCCATGTCTCAACATGGTATCAGAGCCACGTTAAGCAGAATCTGGGCAGAAAATTGAACTTGAGAAATTCAGATTTAATACATCTCATTTCTCAAATGACAGCAGCAATCTGATTCAAAGATAGATTAGAAGGAGGAAATAACTTCTCATCATGGAAATTCAAAATTATGATGATACTAAAAGAAAATAAAGTTGATTCATTTGTGAGAGAAAACAAAACGGAACCAGAGAATGATCCTGATAAAATGACATGGATTGAAGGAAATGACAAAGCCATGAAAATCATAGTTGATGGAGTTAGAGATCATATCGTGCCGATTCTGACAAAACATGAGACTGCATATCATATGTTTAAGTCACTTGAAGGTAACTATGAAATTAATAACTCCAGTAGAACCCTAGCCCTAAAGAGAGAAATAAATCATTTAAGTATGAACAAAGGAGAATCTATCAATGCATACTTTATGAGAATATCTACACTAAGGGATCCACTATCAACACTTGGGTACCAAATTGAAAGCAAGGAACTAACACTTATTGCTCTAGATGGTCTCCCAAATTCTTGGGAGACATTTGTTCAAGGCATTAGTGCAAGGTCCAAATTTCCAAAATTTGACTGCCTAAGATTAGACTATCTTAAAGAAGAATCTAGACAGACAAAGAAAGGGTCAAAACAGAAAAATATAGATGAAGACCTTCATGTTCTAAATACAAACTCTCAAAAGAAAGAGAAGAAGAAACACTTCAAGAAGAGGAAAAATTATCACGGGAAAGGTTCATTCAAGAAAGACATTTCTCGCATCCAATGTTTTAGATGCGACCAATATGGACACTATGCAATCAAATGTCCTGATAGAACCAAACAACAAGCATCTTATACCAAAATAAAGGAGCATGAATCCAAGAAATATGTATTCTACTTTGCACTTTCAAACCAAGTATCAAATAAATCCAACACCTGGGTTATAGATAGTGGTTCATCAAGACACATCACAGGGTTCAGGGAACTACTAGACAACATGGTATCAGAGCCAGGCCCAGGCTAGGAGCCCCAAGCACACGAGAGGTGTGGCTTAAGGGGGGGCGTTGGTGTTGGAAATAAGCCACACTTGGACCGATGATGGACTGGTCCAAGAGGGGCTAGTAGCTCAATGGTAGAGCACTCTAGCAGCATATGGAAGGTCCTAGGTTCGAGTCCTAGCTGGTCCATGTCTCAACAATTATGTTTAAAATTGTTGGCTTGAGGCCTTGAGAGGTATTTTGTATTGGGATATTTTAGGAGTGGCATTCTTGAGTTGACTTTTGTCCACTCCACTATCCCATTGAACTCATCCTGAGTGAGTTCTTGTGTTGTGTTAAACATGGGAGTAAATTTGTGTTTGGTTGTTGAATGCCTTGTTGTGATGTGGTATGAGTTTCCAAGTGTGTGGATGACCTTCCTAGCTTGGGGATGACCCACTAGCTGGTCTATGGTAGAGAGGAGAGCAAGTTGTTGTGGCTTCTTTCCTCTTCTTGTGATATTGTAGGTTCATTGGAGTTAAGCTTGTGAAGTTGAAGAAAACACCATTGTTCTTGAAGTTGTTATCCTTTTTTTTTTAGCTCTTGAGAAAGAGCATGGCTAATTTAGGAGTTTGTATCATTTGTTAGTTTTCTAAGAGGAGAACATTGTTCTCTCTCTTGTTGTAAAAGTATATTTTTTTTATTTGTGTGTAAGCTATTTACATTTGGAATAGAAATTTAAAATTTGTTGATTTAAATGCTTATCATTCAAAAAAATGGTGAAGGAAAAAAATTTGGTTTTAAAGTTATTTCATTTGTATGTTTATTTTTTAAAATATCAAAAAGAAAGTTGTGGTTTTATTGTTGAGAGACACATAAAATTTGTATATTGTTCTTTGAAAAGAAAAAAAAAATTAGTTGATGTTATGTATTATATATATTTACTTAATTGCATTTGTTTCTTTTCTTTAAAAAGAAAAAATATATATTAATAATACAATAAATATATTTTGTTAAGAGAAATGAGTTCCTTGCATGATAAAAAAATTTGATAAAAAGAAAATATAACTTTGATTATTGTTAAAAAAAAAAAGAAAGAAAAATTGTATGTGTTGATGGAAAATCATTTTTGAAAATATATATATATATATATATATATATATTTGAAAGAATGTATTTATATGTATTTAATTACAAATTATTTTAATTATTCTGTCAAACAAAATTTAGAGACTACATTATATATATAAAGTTATATCTTATTGTTTAATAAATTGTGATGTTTTTAAATATATATGCCATCATATGCATTTCATATATGGCCTCCATTACAACCTGCAACACAACCAAAAAAAAAATGAGAGAAAGAGAAAGAATGAAGAAGAGAAAAAAAGAAAGAGGAGAAAAAAAAATGAGTTTAAAAAAATAGGGTTGGGGCTTTTTGCCCTTAAGGAAATCATATTTTATTGTTGGAGGATTTTAGGGCAAGGTGAAATTAAAATTCTTTTTAAAATTTAATTTCCCCTCTTTTAATTGTTTTGTTCATTTGTTTTAAGTTCTGAATTTATAAAGGGGATTTGAGATAAATAATACAATGGGTAATCCCTTTTCCTTTTAGAGAGTTATTTTTATTTGTTAGTGGCATGGTAATTTATAGACTGGTTTATTATTAAAAGGGTTATATTTGATTAAATTAATTTTTTACAACTATATAATTATTGAGATATTAACCTTGGTCTTCAAACCTAACTTGACAAGGACAATTTAACTACATCGTATTTATTTAAATTTTAATATTCTTTTTAATCATTTGGGACAATTGATGATGGTAGAGACAAAATGATTTTTAATATGGTGATTGCATCTAGTTCTGCGAGGGCCGAGCTAGGGCATCCGAGCCCTAGCTCGTGATCATGATTTCTGGTTCCTGCACGGTCTGGGAGGGGTCGTTTCACCTTTGTGGGGTGGTTGTTTCACTTACATCTATTGTTGGCTTTCTTTCCTAGGAGTCATGACCTGTGTGTGCTCCGTCTCTGTGCCCTTTGTCCGCCAGAGGGTTTCCTTGGTGCCTACATGTGGAATCCACCTTGGGTGCTCTTGCGGTGGTAAGCAATTTATCTTGCAAGGTTTTGACTGCATTTGGTTGGTGCTGCAGGGTGTGTGGGGTGGGTGGTGCTCAGAGTTTTTTGGTGTGGGGTCTTTCTCCCCTCTTCTGGCAAGGGTTTGGGTGGTGTTTTGTTTGTGTAGTGAACGGGCAGAGGAGGAGGTGTGGGGCTGCCCCACACTTACCCTTTTGTGGGTAGTGCCTTTTTGTCTAAGGTTTGATGGCCTTTTCAAGGGGTGAGGCTTCGGGGTGTCTCCCAATTTGGACTTCCAGGCAGTGATAGGCTCGAAGTCTCCAGATCAAGGCATGAAGACCTTTGACAATAATCTTTTCACTCTGAAATTAGGGTTTTGTGGTGCGGATGCATCTCCAGGTGTGCGGATCCATAAGGTTAACGGCTGCCTAGAGCTCTGCAAGGAGAGGCCAAAGCTAGTCATTCTGTTTGAGATGCTTACTGAAGACATTGAATATTATTCAAAGCACTCCTTGTATTGCAAATTTTTGGGGATGAGGACTTTGCTATAGTTTTTGGAATCTTGGGCCCAGAGGACTTGGGCACCAGAAGGTGAAATGGACATCATGCTGCTAGCAAATAGTTATTTTATGGTCACTTTTAACTGCATGGCTGACCGCAATAAAGTCTTTGCCAGAGGCCCTTATTTCTATAACTAGGTGGGGTTGTTTATCAAGCCATGGCATGCAGGTTTTATCCCCTTAGAGGAGATGCCAAATCATGTTCTGGTGTGGGTTCATTTACCCTAGTTTCTAGTGGAGTGTTGTCGGGAAGATACTCTGTAGTTGCTTGCATTGTTGCTGGGTAAGCTAGTTGGTTCTTCAATGTCAACTTTAGGGAAAAAGGTTATGACCTATGCCTGCATCTGTGTTGAAATTGATCTTAGCAGGCCCTTGCCTGATGCTGTGGATATGTGTGTGGGATCCTTCTCTTGGGTGCAGCAGTTGGACTACGAGACTCTTCCTTTCCGTTGCCGTCTTTGTCATGCTTACGGTCATCTGCAGCGAAGGTGTCCTAAATCAAAGCCCTTAGACTCTCAACCTTCACAACTTCCTCGCAACCCCCCTGGGGCTGATAAGGGGAAGGGCCCTGTCCCTGGTAAGGTGGCTGATGTTGAGGGTTTTGTTCTGGTCAAGGCTAGTAATAGAAATAGGGGTCAAAAGTGAACCTTAAAGGAAAGACAGGATGAGGATTCATTTAATAGGTTTGAGATTTTGGATGATCTCAATTAGTAGGAAGTAAACCCGGGGTTGATGAGTTTGGACCAGGTGGTTGAGGGTCCAGCCCAAGAGATCATTACTTCTATTGTTTCAATAGATACACAGGATGATGAGGCTTTGCACATGGATACGGATCAGTAGCTGGTGGTTTCAAGGGTGCCGGTTCCTTCTGTTGAAGCCTCGAAAGTTGGTGGGGAATCCTCTCTTTCTGGGAGGCCTGGGGGCTCAGGTGCAGCTAGGGGCAGTAAATCTTCTCCTCATTTGGGCCTTTTGTAGAGGGACCTTAAGAAGGGTGGGGCAGAGAAATTTGTCAAGCCTGGCAGAAAGAAGGATCTAGAAAAGATCAAAATGATGGGTGAGACTTTGGTGGAGTCAAGGTCAGTTAAGACTCTAGATTCTCATTTTTCAAGCCCCTTGAAATGATTGTGTTATCATGGAATGTAAGGGGCTTGAACAGCAGCCCTAGACAAAAAGTTGTTCATGATTTGGTTAGAAATCAAGGTCCGGATATTCTTTTTCTACAGGAGACCAAGCTTACAGTTGAGTCTATGTTCAGTTTGGCTCCTAAGTTGTGGAGGAACGGGGATTGTTAATGCACTGGGGCCCATGGATCTTCAGGGGGTCTAGCCTGCTTTTGGAACCTAAGGAAGATCTGTCCTCTTTGGTGGTTGTCTTCTAAGTTTGCTATGACTATGATTGCTTCCAGTTTTCAGATGGGGGAAGTCCTACTCCTCTCTAATATCTATGCTCCTACTGACTTGCGGGGTAAACAATCTCTATGGTCCCATATCAGTTTTGTCTGTAGTTTGGCTCCTCTCCATCCTTGGATTTTGGCTAGAGATTTTAACACTATTTTAGATCTGGCTAAAAAGTGTGGGGGTACGGTTCGACTGAATCCCTCTGCGTTACTTATGTGCAATTACATTGATGTTTTGAATCTAGTTGATATTAAGCCTAGTAATGGTCAGTTTACTTGGAACAATCGCAGGGTTGGGGAAAATTGTATTACCGAGAGATTGGACCATTTTTTGGTTTCCTGTTACTGGGTTGGTGGTATGTGGTCCTCGTATTCTGAAATCTTTGATTGGAGAGGATTCGATCACTAGCCTATCAAGTTTACTAGTGTGGCACCTCATGTGCCCTGTTCTCCTTCCTTTAGATTTCAACTCATGTGGTTATGGAACCAGTCTCTATTCAATTATGTGGCCAAATGGTGGAGGTGGGGCAGACCAGCTTATGGTACGATGATGTATACCTTTGCTAAATTGCTGCAGTATGTGAGTATAAGCTCAAGCGGTGGAATCATCAATGTTTTGAGAATATTTTTCATGTTAAAGTTGCTACTCAGGCTAAGTTGGATGGTATCACGAGACTGATAAGGGAGGATAGGGTGATTGAAGATTTACTCCACGATGAAGCTCAGGCTTTGAAAGCTCTAGAGGAGTGTGAGCTCTAGGAGGAGCTATTTTGGAAGCAAAAGGCCCAGATAGAATGGCTTCAGGAAGGAGATAAAAATACCATTTTTTTCTTCAATTCGGTGAAAGCCAGGAGGCATGGAAATTCTATCTCAGTTTTGGTTAATAATACGGGTGAGCGGCTTTCCTCCTTTCTTAAAATGTTGGGAGAGGTGGTGCAGTACTTCTCCTCTCTTTTTAGGGAAGATTCACATGGGGGGTCTTTAGAAGAAGCCCAGGTTCTCTCATGTATTCCCCCTCTAGTAACTAGAGCAATGAATGAGTTTCTTATGAAGGATATCACTCTTGAGGAGCTTGAAGAGATTGTTTTCCAGATGAAGAAGGGGAAAGCCCCTGGTCCTGATGGCTTCCTGGTTGAGTTTTACCATGAATTTTGGGACATTATTAAGTTGGGCCTCTTAGCAGTTGTCCAAGTATCTCAACGGAATAAGAAAATGCTTAGGGCTTCCAATTCGACCTTTCTCACCCTCATACCCAAGTGTGAAGGGGCTGATAGGCTAAGTCAATTCTGTCCCATTTCTCTTTGCAACATTTCTTATAAAATTATTTCTGAGATTATTGCTGATAGGTTAAAAAGGGGGTTGAAAGAGCTGATTTCTGAGGAGCAGAGTGGCTTTGTGGAGGGCAGGCAAATTTTGGATGGTATTGTTATCGCTACTGAGTCCATTCATTCTATGGCTAGCTCCAAAGATAAGTTGATGTTTATTAAGTTGGATATGGCTAAGGCTTATGATAGGGTTAGGTGGTCCTTCCTTTGGAAGATTCTCATTGCCTTTGGTTTTGGGGAAGAATAGATTCAGTGGGTTATGAGCTGCATTACCTTAGTTTCCTTCTCGGTGCTTATTAATGGGGAACACATGGAGTTATTTGGTGCTTCCAGGGGGCTTCATCAGGGAGATCCCTTATCTCCGTATTTGTTTCTTCTCCTTGTTGAAGGTTTGGGGAGGCTGATTAGAAAAAACCTGGAGGGTGGTCTTATTCAGGGTTGGCAGTGGGGTGGTGATTTGCCTCCCCAGTCTCACCTACAGTTTGTGGATGACACTGCTCTGCTAGGCTTGGCTACAATGAGAGAAGCTGTTAATTGGCACAGGGTTTTGGATGTTTACCTAATTGCTTCAGGTCAATTGATCAATGAAGACAAGTCTTCAATCTTCTTCTTCAACACTCTGGGCACCATCTAGCTAAGGATTGCTCAGACTTTGTGTTTTCAGATTGGGACTCTCCCTTTGGTCTATTTGGGTATTCCTATCTCGGTTGGCCGTTTACCCAGGGAGTCTTGGCAGAGTATTTTGGATAAATTTTGGGTGAAAGTTAATCACTGGACTCACCGGTGGCTATCTTTTCCTAGGCGTGTCCAGTTAATTAAGTCGGTGGTGCAGGCTTTGCCCATTTACAGGTGTATGCTCCAGGTTGCCCCGATGGGGTTTGTTAAGGAGTTAGATCAGGTTGCAAGACAATTTTTATGGGTGGGTAGTCTGGTGTCTTCCAAATGGAGTCTGGTTAGATGGGAGGTTGTTTGTAGCCCTAAACATTATGGGGGTCTTGGTTTACAGTAGGTGGACTTGACTGGCGTTGCTCTGGCTGCGAAGCTGTATTGGTGTTGGTGTACTGAACAAGATAAGGCTTGGGCCAGGATTCTGTCTCAGAAGTACCTCCCGAGGATCACCCTGTGTGATATTCCTCACTACCCCCTTATTGGGAAAGGCTCGGCGATTTGGGGAACTCTCAAAAAAGGGGCTGCTCTTATTAAGGAAGGTTTATTTTGGATTTGTAAGTAGGGGTCCAAGGCTCTTTTCTGGACTAATTCTTGGGATGGTTATCCTCCCATTCTCTCTCAATTTCCTAATTTGTTGAATCTTTGCCAGAGATTTCTTGAGATTGGTTGGTCTTGGGTGAGTGATTTTAAATCCTTTACTTCTTACAGGCAATTGGAGATGGCGAGCTGGAAGTCTCTTGATGCTTGGCCGGTTGTTGGTTCACATGAGAAGTGTGTTGAGTTGTTCAGCATCCTCTCTAGTCAGTGGTGTAGCTCCCTCTAGGAGGACGATGTGTTGGCCTAGTATCCCAATCCTAAGGGGGTCTATACTGTTGCCTCCGGCTATCAGGTTTCACTGTCTCAAAGAATGGATGGGGAGGAAGTTCAGTGGTGGAGGAAGGTCTGGAACAAGTTTTCCTGGCCCAAGTGCAACTGCTTTGTTTGGATGCTGGCTTGGAATAGGTGTTTGACTTGGGACAATATCTAGAAGAGAGGCTTCTAGGGTCCTATTTGTGTTATGTGTGGGGTGGCCGAGGAAGACTCTGCTCACTTGTTTTTCTGTTGTCCTTTTGCTATTCAGCTTTGCCATTTTTGGTGGGATGTCTGTAGAGTCCCTGTGTTCATGCTTCCTCCTTGATTGACTTTTGGAATGGTGTGGGCAAGCCCCCTTCTATGGCTTCTTTCCTGCAGGAAGTGTGGTTTGGGGGGTCTATCTTCATGTTGTGGCAACTTTGGCTTGAGCAGAATCAAAGGATTTGTTGGGGTGAGAAGAAGATGGTGCAACAAGTCTGGCAGCAAATTTTGGGAATGATTCAGGAGACGGTGGAGGCTAGGAGTGACGTGAGTTTTCCTTTAATCAAGTGGGATACTGAGGTGGTGGCGAGACTGGGGCTTCAGAGGTAGTCTGTGACTTCAGCTTTTGTCAGGAGAGGTTGGAAGGCTAATAAGAAAATTCATAGGATTGGTTGGTGGCAGCTTCCTCCTGAAGGGATTCTTAATATTAATACTGATGGGTCCTCCTGGGGCAATCCTGGGCCTGCTGGTATTGGGGGCATTGGCAGGGATTCTGTAGGCTCGGTGACCTTCTTCTTTTCGGTCCCTAAGGGGATGCAGACCATCAACATGTTGGAAGGGTTGGCTATTCTCTATGCTTTTGAGAAAGCTCTTGCTTTGGGCTGGAGATGCATTATTTGTGAATTTGATTCCCAAGTTTTGATCAATTTTCTTATTAAGCGGAAAGTGTTGGATATCAGTTAGCATTTGGCCTTGATTGTGCAGCAGATTTTGCAGGTCACCTTATTAATGGAAAGCGTAACCTTTGTTCATATCCTGTGTGAATGGAATAGGGCTACGGATTGCTTGGCAAAATGAGCATCTGAGCATACAGATGGAGGGAGAATTAAGGAGTGGGACCTGGTTCCTCCGGTGCTTCGCCATGATTTGGAGAAAATTTTGGATGAGGATAGGGAGGGTTATGGTGGTGATTAACTTTGGTCTTGAGTAGTTCTTCTTCTCTTGTTGGTTCTTGGGCTTTAGGTCCTCTACTTTCTTTGTATTGCTCCTCTTTGATTTTTAATAAAGTTTTTACCCCTTTTATAAAAAAAAATCATTTGGGACAATTTAATTAATGAATTTGAATTAGACATTGTTCAAAAACCAACTTGGAAACCTAGTAAACTTTTAAAACGAAGTTAGTGTAAGTGTATCTGTGATCTGATCTACCAAGAAATTAGGAATAATGTAAAGGATGCAGAGATAACTCTGATTGATAGAAAACATGAAAAAGAACAAATTGATCGAGCTTTGTGGAAAATTGTTTTAAATTATAGAAAATGTGAAGGAGAATAGATTGATCGAGCTTTGTTAAAAAATGTGTTAAATTATAGAAAATGTGAAGGAGAACAAATTGATCAAGCTTTGTTGAAAAATGTACAAATTAACTTATTTAACTAATCTACCATTTCAACTAGTGAGACAGGTAATATAAACCAAACCAGTAAACCTTTCGATCAAAACTAGTTTTAGTACAATAAACCCTACTCACGGCTGTGAGGCGTTATGCTACCAGATTTTTTTAGAATTTAGGGATTAGCTATGTTAGTGGAATTTAACCTTGTTTAGGATTATAATATTGTTTTTTTTCAAGTATCATCTTTTGATTTTTGTATGATATCATACCCTCTCATGCACTTGTTTTTGGCTATTGATTTTGACTTACGTCAAAATCCCTTCATTCACATAGGTTAACCTAGGGTTTCAATCATTTATCCTAACCTTATTGGTGATGTTAACCGCGTCGCTTGGACCCCCTAGTTTTTCATTCATTGCGAATGGTATGCTCGAGTGAACGCATCACCCCGCATTCAACTGTCATGTTTACGCCTTAAGCGTAACGCCACCAAGCATGCTTGCATGTGCGAGGGGGTTTCTAGGGAATTGTGGAAAGTTTTTTTGATATTTTGTGTCATGACCACATGACAAATGTGGACATGACACGTGTGATGCATGTCATGACTACATGGGAAATGTGGGCATGACATTTGGTATCAGAGCCCAAGTTTAAACACTGGGCTTATTTGGGCACGTTACTTATTCCACAACCTTGATTAATCAGTGCCTACCTTGTTTTGTAGGATGCCTCCCTGATGAATTCGGTGAGCATGATCACGTAACACTGCATCTGCCGAGGTGCACAGTGATTCCTTTGCAGAGGGTCAGATACCAACAGCCTTAGCAGATTAGCCATTATCGCAAGCACCACTAGTACTTGATATAGGACCTTAGATTTTATAGATGTTATAGGCCATGCTAGAGAGGCTACCGCCAGTTATACTAGCACCACATGACGAGCCCCACATTGATTCACAAGAGGAGCCACGTGAGGAGCTGTGTGCTGAGTCGCGAGTTGAGCCACATGTAGAGCCTCGCGTTGATCCGCAAGAGGTGCCACATGTGGAGCCTTTTGTAGAGATACCAGATACTACTATGGGAGGAGGTAGGGTCAGCTTACAGAGCATGGAGTAGGAGTCCTCCACAACATGTGAGGCGAGATGAGACTGTGAGGGTTGAGTAGGTAGATCATGGACCTTATGAGTATGGTATGGATGAGCCAGTCATAGGACATAGAGACAGAGGAGATCCCATCAGAGATCTACTTAGGCTCAATCCACCAACCTTCGCAGGAGCTACAGAGGGAGACGAGGCTGAGGCTTGGCTTATTAGTCTAGACAAATGCTTTGCATTGTGACCTTATGGGAGCAACATGAAAGCACATGTGGCAGTACACCTTCTGAGAGATGCATCAGCTACTTGGTGGTGCATTGAGGAGTGCAAACATCGGTTATCATTAGACACACTCACATGAGACACATTCATAGAGTGCTTTAATGCGTGTTACTTGTCAGATCATTATAGGCAGCGCTGCATAGATGAGTTCCATGACTTACAATAGAGAGGACTCACGGTTGCACAGTATGAGAGATGATTTATTGAGCTTTCATGTTACGCAGAGTATCTCCACGATGAGAAACTTCTGGTGCACAAATTCATCAGAGGTTTGAATCACGGGATAGCAGGACCAGTGCGTATAGCAGACCCCCAGACTATGAGTGAGGCTACCGAGAAGGCTTATATTACAAAGGAGATTCAGGGATGAGGGCAAAATTTGCGCCCGCAATTTCAGGACCGTAGTTATCGATAGCAGCAGAACTTTCATAAACCACCACCACCACCACAGAGAGGAGGATTTAATTCTCTGTCATTACCTCCTAGGCCTCCACGGCATCAATAGTAGCATCAACAAAGGTCTAGACCATAGCAGAGGGCACAGAGAGGACATACGCGTGGTTGGTAGCAGGAGGGCCCACGTAGGGATTAGAGATAGCAAGGATCATTTGTGGGACCTGCGAGGTCACAAAAGTCGTATAGAGGTTCACAGGGGTCCACAGGATGGACTAGGTAGTACCAGTCCGGTAGGACTCAGTTAGGGCAGATATAGGCTAGGGGCCCATGTTTTGTTTGTAGTGGGGAAGGATGTTTGGCCAGAGAGTGTCTGCAGGGCTTTACGACAGGGGAACAACCCCATTCAGGAGGGTCAGAATAGACTGTAGGAGATGTGGGCAAGTCCCACCGCATGTTTGCAATGGTTTATAACCGCCAGGCTGACTATCAGGCATTCATGATTGAGATATCAAGTACGATCGGCGGTGCCCCCATCTCTATTCTTTTTTACTCTGGAGCTACCGATTCTTTTCTGTCTACATCGTTAGTGGAACGTTGTAGGCTAGTGGTTTCTAGGCAGGATATTAGGTGGGAGGTTGAGTTGCCCTCTGGGGCCAGGATGTCAGGAGATACCTTGGTTCATGATTGTGAGACTTCTTTGGGTTCCTTCACTACATCTTGTGACCTTAAAGTTATGCCATTAGGATCCTATGGTGTGGTTTTGGGTATGGATTTGCTTACAACTCATAGAGCCAAGCTGGATTGTCGCTGAAGGGCGATTAGCTTCTTAGATGATCATGGTGCACCAGTTGAGATAGTGGGCATTCAGAAGCCCATGGAAGTTCGTATGATATCCGCTCAGTAGCTTAAGCGCTGCATGCAGAAGGGATGTTAGATGTTCACTATCACAGTTAGTGTCAGATCAAAGGATGAGCCTGAGGCTTCATTGGATGATCACCCCATCTTGAGAGAGTTTGCCAACGTGTTCCCGCTAGAATTATTAGGTATACCTCCACACAGAGAGGTAGATTTCCACATCGATCTAGCATCAGGTGCAGAGCCAGTGTCTCATGCACCCTACAGGATGACTACACATGACCTCATGGAGCTCAAACTATAGTTAGATGAGTTACTTGAGAAGGGGCACATCTGACCTAGCATTTCACCATGGGGTACACCGGTTATCTTCGTGAACAAGAAGGATGGGTCTCTTCACTTATCCATAGACTATGGGCAGCTAAATAAGGTGACGATGAAGAACCATTACCTTCTGCCTAGGATTGATGACCTTTTCGACCAAATACAAGGAGCTAGAGTGTTCTCAAAAACTGATCTGAAATCTGGGTATCACCAATTATGCATCACAGAGGCAGATATTCATAAGACTACTTTCTGAACTAGATATGGCCCCTATGAGTTCACAGTGGTACCCTTCGGTTTGACGAACACCCCTGCAGTGTTCATGAGTCTCATGAACAGGGTGTTCTGCACTTACTTGGATCGGTTCATGATCATCTTTCTTGACAATATTTTGATCTATTTGCGGACTGAGGAAGAGTATGTGGATCATTTGTGTCAGGTTTTGTAGTGCTTGCGAGAGCAGCAGCTTTATGGCAACTTGGCAAAGTGTGCCTTGTTCAGGACATAGGTACAATACTTGGGGCACATTCTATTAGGTGATGGCATCTCCATAGATCCATTGAAGATCAGAGCTATCCAAGATTGGCCAGCACCCACCAATGTGACAGAGGTTAGGAGTTTCATGGGATTAGCTGGTTACTACCACAAATTTTTTGACTAGTGCGAGAGGGCCTTTGGGGTTCTCAAGGAGCATCTTATCAGCTTGCTCCCATCTTAGTGGTTCTAGATCCTATAGAGGATTTTGTAGTTTGCACAGATGCATCACTTGAGTGTTTGGGAGCCATACTTATGCAGGGTGGTAGAGCGATTGTATATGAGTCATGTAAGCTCAAGACACATGAGCTGAACTACCCTACTCATGATTTAGAGCTCACAATAGTGGTACTGCTCTTGTTTGTTGGAGACACTTTTTTTTGGGTCATTGCTTTGAGCTCCATTCGGATCACCATAGCTTGCAGTAATATTCACAGAGCTAAATTTGAACACCCACCAGCGGCATTGGATGGAGTTTGTATGCGAGTACGAGTTTGATGTCCACTACATCAAAGGGAAGGAGAACGTGGTCACTGGTGCTTTGAGTCAGAGGTGCCACGAGATCCTGACCTTGACCTTGTGTGTGGACTTGAGAGAGCGTATCATTCAGCATCTGCTTGAGGATGAATGGTTTCTTGAGGTACAACAGGAGATCCAACAATAGAGGGCCCTTAAGGGCAGGTTTGCAGGATATTCTTTTGAGTCAAATGGGTTGCTTAGACATCCACAATGCATCTATGTACCTCGTGTGGGTGACCTTCGTGCAGTGATTATTTCAAATGCTCATAGAGCACCTTATGTAGCACACCTAGGGGTGAAGAAGATGCATGCTGACTTGCGATAGTTATACCATTGGGCAGGTATGAGGTGAGATATTGAAGAATATGTTGCTCATTGCCTTGAGTACCAGAGGGTTAAGGCTGAGTATCAGCATCCAGCGGGACTTTTATACCCTCACAAGATACCTAAGTGGAAATGGGACACCATTTCCATGAACTTCATTGTTGGTCTTCCTATGTCATCACGCCGCCATGATGCCATCATGGTGACGGTTGACAAGTTGACCAAGGTGGCGCATTTCTCACCCGTACACATGACATACAATACACCATCTATGGCTAGAGTATTCTTGGATCAGATTGTTATATTACATGGGGTACCTCGCCATATCATTTCTAATAGGAATTCAGTATTTACTTCAACATTTTGAAGAGCCTTACAACAGGTGTTGGGCACACAACTCAACTTCAGTTCCGCTTACCATCCTGAGATCGATAGATAGACATAGAGAGTTAATCAGGTTCTTGAAGATATGCTCCGCATGTATGTCATGGATCATCAGACTAGATGGGAGGAGTATCTGTATCTAGTTGAGTTTGCCTACAACAATGGGCATCATAGCTTGTTGGGTATGCCTCCTTTTCAGGCCTTGTACAACAAACCTTGCAGGACACCTTTGAGTTGGGATCATATTGAGGACAGGGTTGCGATAGGGCCAGAGTTGGTTCAAGATATGGAGCAGTAGGTGACGTTGATTAGGCAGAGACTTCAGGAGTTACAAGATCGATAAAAGAAGTATGCCGATGCTAAGAGGGTAGATTGGAGCTTCTCAGTTGGGGACATAGTATTCTTGAGAGTGCGACTGTACAAGAGTCCAATTCGTTATGGAAGGGGCTCTAAGCTTGCACCTCATTTTGTGGGACCTTTTGAGATCTTGGAGAGGATAGAACCTGTAGCCTATCGTCTACCCTTGCCACCTAGCCTATCACGTATCCATGGTGTTTTTCATGTTTCAATTTTACGGCATTACATATCAGATTTATCTCATGTATTGGATTAGAGTGCTCTTCAGGTAGAGGCAAACGGTCAGCTAGCTTTGGAGCCAATTCTCATATTGGCTCGTTGGATGCTGGGCCTTCGAGGTTGAGAGCTAGACCAAGTTAGGGTTTAGTTGGACATGTATAATGAGGTCACGATGACAAGGGAGGATGCAACGAGATTGAGGGCCCTATATCCTCACCTCTTTGACAACTTCCAGGAGGAAGTACAGTCTTAGGGGGGAAGGATGTGAGGCCTACTTTTTATTCCCTTACATTTGACTATTTATTTTACTGTTGGAGATACATTTAGACTTATGGGACTGTTCATCCCAAATTTTTAGACTATTAGACTTTATGTTTTATGTAGATTTGTTATGCTTAACATGTTTACGATGTGTTTAGATCAAGATATTGGTTCACTGATGATGTTGGACATATGGTTTATATTATGATGTTATTGGTAAACTATTAATGTGATGTTACTTAGAAAATTGTTATGTGATTCAATTTTGGGAATGGATGTTTGAAATGTAGAATTTAGAATCTAATTGTAATGTGACTTCCTTGATGCTTATATTAACATGTGATGTTGTATGCGAGTGTATGTTTCAATTTGCTTCAGCTATTTATACATGTGGAATTAACTTTTCATTTGACTGCACAAGTATTTCTAACAAAGCCACATAAATTGGAGATCATCCCACATGATGTTGTTTTCCCTTGTGAAGCTGATCTAGTTTCAAGAGGAACTAAGATCAACCATGTGCATGATGAGTTTTTGTAATGTGTTGCATGTTGTTAGTTGGGCTAAGTCTACCCCTCTTTTATTTTGAATTCTAATTGGTGTTCTAAGAATATTGTCTTTTGAATTTCATTTTTTTAAGTTATAATTTTTTAGACCCCTTTTCATGTGCTTTAACTCAACCCTTGGTGCTCAAAATGGGATAAACTTGACCCTGGGTTGTACCCCTTGGGTCTAGGGACCTTTTTGACTTGTGTAACCCTAGGAAACCTCCATTTGGTCACTTTAACTTCACCCTAAAGTAAAGTGACGAAAATGGAGGCATGGAAGGGAGAGGATGAGTGAGTCAAACACTCAACCTCATCCTTTCCTCTTCCCTAGGTTGGGGAAGCCTCCAACACCCCTTAATTGTGGAATACTTTACTCCAAGTCTCTTCCACAATTGGTGAGGGTACCTTGGGGTTGTGTGGTGCCTCTTAGGAGGAAAGGAATGGGGCACATGTGGCACCCATTCCCTCTTAAGCTCCACTTTTCTCTCCCACATGTTTTAGAGAGGACAAGTGGAGGGGAGAGAGAGACTTGGTGATGGGTGATTGACATGTGTCACCACCCATTCCATGGGTCTTGATTGTAGTTGGGAGGAGGAGTGAGGAGGTGACATGTGTCACCTCCCCATTCCTCAAGGCTCATGGGAAGAGCTTATTATAATCCCACTTGGAGAAGGGTATGGGGTTGTTGAATTTTTGGCAAATTTTATTGATTTGAATTTACTTTGGGGAAAAAGTTGGAGAGAGTTTTGTGGCTTATTTTAGAGAAGGAGTTGGAGGAACACTACTCAACCAGCTACCAAATTGGGCTTTTTAAGGTAGGGTTCAAGGCTAAGGCCTTCCCTTATGCATTTTTATTTGCTTGTGTGATGCTATGTGTGAGTTCTATTTTTGAAGTTTTTACTTGTTGTTGTGGGGAAAAATTGTAAGGGTGTTGTAAGAGTCTATCCCACTTGGGAGAAGATGCTCAACAAGTGTTGGGTGGGGGAGGATTGAACCTCCTCGGGGTCATTTCCTTGATTTTGTGGTGATGAATCCTTGAGGGCAATATGTGAGTAAGTGCAATATGTGAAATGGCTTGAGAGCAAAATGGAACCCTTGTAAAAATTATGTTTAAAATTTTTGGCTTGAGGCCTTGAGAGGTATTTTGTATTGGGATATTTTAGGAGTGACACTCTTGAGTTGAGTGCTATCCACTCCCCTACCCCATTGAACTCATCCTAAGTGAGTTCTTGTGTTGTGTTAACCATGGGAGTAAATTTGTGTTTGGTTGTTGAATGCCTTGTTGTGATGTGGTATGAATTTCCAAGTGTGTGGATGACCTCCCTAGCTCGGGGTGACCCACTAGCAGGTCTATGGTAGGGAGAAGAGCAAGTTGTTGTGGCTTCTTTCGCCTTCTTGTCAGATTGCAGGTTCATTGGAGTTAATCTTGTGAAGTTGAAGAAAACACCATTGTTCTTGGAGTTGTTATCCTTTTTCTTTTTAGCTCTTGAGAGAGAGCATTGCCAATTTAGGAGTTTGTATCATTTGTTAGTTTTCTAAGAGGAGAACATTGTTCTCTCTCTTGTTGTAAAAGTATATTTTTTTTATTTGTGTGAAAGCTATTTACATTTGGAATAGAAATTTAAAATTTGTCGATTTAAATGCTTATCATTCAAAAAAATGTTGAAGGAAGAAAATTTGGTTTTAAATTTATTTCATTTGTATGTTTATTTTTTAAAATATCAAAAAGAAAGTTGTGGTTTTATTGTTGAGAGACATATAAAATTTGTATATTGTTCTTTGAAAAAAAAAAAAATTAGTTGATGTTATATATTAGATGTATTTACTTAATTGCATTTGTTTCTTTTGTTTAAAAAGAAAAAAAAATATTAATAATACAATGAATATATTTTGTTAAGAGAAATGAGTTCCTTGCCTTATAAAAAATTTTGATAAAAAGAAAATATAACTTTGATTATTGTTAAAAAAAAAAGAAAAATTGTAAGTGTTGATGGAAAATCATTTTTGAAAATATAATTATATATGGATAATATATATACAAATATATATATAATTATATATATTATGTGTATTTGAAAGAATGTATTTATATGTATTTAATTACAAATTGTTTTAATTATTCTATCAAACAAAATTTAGAGACTACATTATATATATATATATATATATATATATATATATATATATATATATATATGTATATATGTATATATGTATATATGTATATATGTATATATCTACATATATATATACATATCTACATATATATATACATATATACATATATATATATATACATATACATATATATATATATACGTATAAAGATATATATATATACATATACATATATATATATCTTATTGTTTAATAAACTGTGATGTTTTTAACTAAATTGGTTTTGCTGTGTATATATATATATATATATATATATATATATATATAAATAAAACTTATTTTAAAAATTCTATGCAATAAAAAAAATAGAGAATAGGCTATGTTTTAATCTTTTCACAATTCGCATTTTTTTTGAGAAAACAAAAGAAGTTACATGTGGGGGGGTTCAAACCCCCCCACCATCGCCTATTATTAGTGGGAATGTGGGGAGGGGGCGGAGCCCCCTCCCACATCCCACTGTGTGGGATGCGGGTGGGGGCTCTAACCCCTCTCCACAGCCCTACACCCCCATATCCGCAGACCCCCGTGGTCAACACAGAACCGCCGCCGCCGTAAAAAAACCTCCCTCTGTCGGTCCTTTCCCCTCTGCCCTGCGGTCTCCGCCCCCGCCGTGGCTCCTCCTCTGCCACACCACAGTCCACAACACCCCTCAACTCCGCCACAGTCTGCTCTGCCACGAACCCTTAGGGTTTAGAAACAAAGAAATAAAAATATAAACATTATTTTATTTAAAACTCACAGCAGTATACTCTTTAAACTATATATATATGCCATCATATGCATTTCATATATGGCCTCCATTACAACCTGCAACACAACCAAAACAAAAAAAATGAGAGAAAGAGAAAGAAAGAAGAAGAGAAAAAAACAAAGAGGAGAAAAGAAAATGAGTTTTTAAAAAATAAGGTTAGGGCTTTTTGCCCTTAAGGAAATCATATTTTATTGTTGGAGGATTTTAGGGCAAGGTGAAATTAAAATTCTTTTTAAAATTTAATTTCCCCTCTTTTAATTGTTTTGTTCATTTGTTTTAAGTTCTAAATTTATAAAGGGGATTTGAGATAAATAATACAATGGGTAATCCCTTTTCCTTTTTAGAGAGTTATTTTATTTGTTAGTGGCATGGTATTTTATAGTCTGGTTTATTATTAAAAGGGTTATATTTGATTAAATTAATTTTTTACAACTATATAATTATTAAGATATTAACCCTGGTCTTCAAACCTAACTTGATGAGGACGATTTAAACTACATCGTAATTAATTAAATTTTAATATTCTTTTTAATCATTTGGGGCAATTTAATTGACGAATTTATATTAGACATTGTTCAAAAACCAACTTGGAAACCTAGAAAACTTTTAAAACGAAGTTAGTGTAAGTGTATCCATGATCTGATCTACCAAGAAATTAGGAATAATGTAAAGGATGCAAAGATAACTCTGATTGATAGAAAACGTGAAAAAGAACAAATTGATCGAGCTTTGTGGAAAAATATTTTAAATTATAGAAAACGTGAAGGAGAACAGATTGATCGAGCTTTGTTGAAAAATGAGTTAGATTATAGGAAACGTGAAGGAGAACAAATTGATCGAGCTTTGTTGAAAGATGTACAAATTAACTTATTTCACTAATCTACCATTTCAACTAGTGAGACATAGGTAATATAAACCAAACCAGTAAACCTTTCGATCAAAACTAGTTTTAGTACAATAAAGCCTACTCATGCTCGTGAGGCATTATGTTGCCAGATTTTTCTAGAATTTGGGGATTAGTGATGCAGAGTGGCCAGTAGAAGCTTATAAATAAGGTGAAAAACCCATGAAAATCCACAATACAATAGAACAAAGCTCAAATAGCTTAGAAAACCTCTTTGCAAGGTTCAAACGATACCAAAGTATATTCTTCCCTTCCATCGACAAAACATGCATTATCGGCCACCTTCAAAATCCTTATACCGATGCCTTCGGTCATGTCGATACTATCCCTTCAATGTACCTATCAGTTAGACCTTTCACCAACTCTCGCTGACTCCTTCGCATCAGTCAACTTGCTTATCGGCAGGACTTCCACTATCGGTGAACACCTTAAGCCTCCTGCCATTCTCCTTTGTCACTCTGATATGCTGAACGCCAACTTCACCATCGCCAGACTATGACTATCGACCTAACTTTAAACTCCTTCGCTGATATCCAACCTTATGCCAATTACTCTTCTCCGCACACACATTGCTTAATCATCGGTGGGACACCATAATGTCGGTAGACTTCATACTTGTTATCCCAATACTCCTTTCAAATTATGCAAACCCTAATATGCGACTCCGGGATACTCATAAAATATTCACCACAAACATTTGACATATACGCATAAAATGCATGATTCCTCCCCTGCAACCATTTTAACTGAACAACACATGGAAAATGCAAAAAACTACAGAACAGAAATAGAACTCAATGATCCGGAGGTCATTCGACTAATTTCAAAGAAATCCACCAGTGGAATGACCCTGAACGATTTCCCATGCGATTACACCAGAACACAAACTTCTTTTATTTCTTCATAGAATTGATTTACAATCTTTCTGACCTATCACTATTGTTCTTGTTCTAAGATCAATCTGATCTCACATATTTATCCCCTCATGGGGTAGTATAGAAAATGACTCCCAGCGGCTGGGAGATGTAACCGCCTAACCAACTTAACAACTATCTAACAAACTATCTAAAAATTGCAAGCACGGTCAATCCAAACCTTATTACATTTAATGTCCATTTAGGACTTCATTGAAAACATAAAAACAAACTTTAAGATAGCTAAAGCCTCATGGAGGCCACTATAGATTGGGTGCTCCTGCACCATACTCCCCAAGTTGAAAAAAAAATCTTGTCCCAAGAGTTATGTGGTCTGCTGCAAACAACTTCATTTTGTCGTCAACCTTCTTAGCTTGAGGCTTCCAATCTTCACATCCATAGCTAGTGACCAACCAACCAACAAAATCAAACAACTATCAACTTTAGAGCTTCTTCAGGCTCCTTCTACTCCCATCAGTGGAGTACTCTTCAGGTTGCAACATCAAGTGCTTCTTCAGTCAGGTATCCATCTCTCTCACTGCTTCACAACACCAACTCACCAAACCATTCATCTCACCCAACAACAGATCCTAGTGATGTACCTACCACACTCTCCTCAACGGTTTCTCTATGCACCCTTATCCAGCCTAATCTCCATTGGAGAATGGTCATGACAGACCTCATCTTGTCTGCCCACACACACAACCTCAGAAACTTCTTTCTCATAGCTAGATGGAGCAAGCACCTGCAACCAAACAACTTAGCAAACAAAATAATGGTCACCAACACAACTCTTCAGCTTTCCTTTAGTTCTTCACCTACCTTCTTAGTGACAAGAAACAAATACACACCACCCAAATCTTTCGCTAGCTCTGATACCAATTTGATGCAGAGTGGCCAGTAGAAGCTTACAAATAGGGTGAAAAACCCACGAAAACCCACAATACAACATAACAAAGCTCAAATAGCTTAGAAAACCTCTTCGCAAGATTCAAATGATACCAAAGTATATTCTTCCCTTCCATCGGCAAAACATGCATTATCAGCCACCTTCAAAATCTTTATACTGATGGCTTAGGTCATGCCAATACTATCCCTTCAATGTACCTATTGGTTAGACCTTTCACCAACTCTCGCCGACTCCTTCGCATCGATGAAGTTGCCTATCGGTAGGACTTCCACTATCGGCGAACACCTTAAGCCTCCTGCCGATCTCCTTTGTCACTCCGATATGCTGAATGTCAACTCCACCGTCGGCCAGACTATGACTATCGGCCTACCTTTAAACTCCTTTGTCGATATCCAACCTTATGCCGATTACTCTTCTCCACACACACATTGCTTAATCATCGGTGGGACACCATAACGTCGACAGACTTCATACTTGTTATCTCGATACTCCTTTCAAATTATGCAAACCCTAATATGCAACTGCGGGATACTCATAAAATATTCACCACATACATTTGACATATATGCATAAAATGCATGATTCCTCCCCTGCAACCATTTTAACCGAACAACACATGGAAAATGTAGAAACCTACAGAATAGAAATAGAACTCAATGATCCAGAGGTCATTCTAGTGATTTCAAAGAAATCCACTAGTGGAATTACCCTGAATGATTTCCCCTGCGATTACACCAGAACACAAACTTCTTTTATTTCTTCATAGAATTGATTTACAATCTTTCTGACCTAACACTATTGTTCTTGTTCTTGTTCTTGTTCTGAGATCGATCAGATCTCACATATTTATCCCCTCACAGGGTAGTATAGAAAATGACTCCCAGTGGCTAGGAGATGTAACTGCCCAACCAACTTAACAGCTATCTAACAAACTATCTAAAAATAGCAAGCACGGTCAATCCAGACCTTATTACATTTAATGTCTATTTAGGACTTCATTGAAAACATAAAAACAAACTTTAAGATAGCTAAAGCCTCATGGAGGCCACTATAGATTGGGTGCTCCTGCATCGGTGAAAAACCCATGAAAACCCACAATACAACAGAACAAAGCTCAAATAGCTTAGAAAAACTCTTCGCAAGGTTCAAACGATACCAAAGTATATTCTTCCCTTCCATCGGTAAAACATGCATTATTGGCCACCTTCAAAATCTTTATACTGATGCCTTCAGTCATGCCAATACTATCCCTTCAATGTACCTATCGGTTAGACCTTTCACCAACTCTCACCGACTCCTTCGTATCGGTCAAGCTGCCTATCGGCAGGACTTCCACTATCGACGAACACCTTAAGCCTCCTGTCGATCTCCTTTGTCACTCTGATATGTTGAATGCCAACTCCACCATCAGCCAGACTATGACTATCAGCCTGACTTTAAACTCCTTCGCCAATATCCAACCTTATGCCAATTACTCTTCTCCGAACACACATTGCTTAATCATCGGTGGGACACCATAACGTCGGCAGACTTCATACTTGTTATCCCAATACTCCTTTCAAATTATGCAAACCCTAATATGCAACTATGGGATACTCATAAAATATTCACCACATACATTTGACATATACGCATAAAATGCACGATTCCTCCCCTACAACCATTTTAACCGAACAACACATGGAAAATGTAAAAACCTACAGAACAGAAATAGAACTCAATGACCCGGAGGTCATTCCACTGATTTGAAAGAAATCCACTAGTGGAATGACCCCGAACGATTTCCCCTGCGATTACACCAGAACACAAACTTCTTTTATTTCTTCACAGAATTGATTTACAATCTTTCTGACCTAACACTGTTGTTCTTGTTCTTGTTCTTGTTCTGAGACCGATCAGATCTCACATATTTATCCCCTCATAGAGTAGTACAGAAAATGACTCCCAGCGGCTGGGAGACATAAGCGCCTAACCAACTTAACAGTTGTCTAACAAACTATCTAAAAATAGCAAGCACGGTCAATCTAGACCTTATTACATTTAATGTCCATTTAGGACTTCATTGAAAACATAAAAACAAACTTTAAGATAGCTAAAGCCTCATGGAGGCCACCATAGATTGGGTGCTCTTGCACCAATTAGCTAGGTTAGTGGAATTTAACCTTGTTTAGGATTATAATATTGTTTTTCTCTGAGTATTGTCTTTTGATTTTTGTATTATATCATATCCTCTCATGCACTTGTTTTTGGCTATTGATTTTGACTTACGTCAAAATCCCTTCATTCACATAGGTTAACCTAGGGTTTCGATCGTTGATCCTAACCCTATTAGCAATGTTAACCACGTCGCTTTGACCCCCTAGATGGCCTTCATTGCGAATGGTATGCGCGAGTGAACACATCACCCCGCATTCAACTATCATGTTTATGCTTTAAGCGTATTGCCACCGAGTACGCTTACATGTACGAGGGGGTTTCTAGGGAAGCGTGGAATTTTTTTTTATATTTCATGTCACGACCACATGACAAATGTGGACATGACATGTGTGATGCGTGTTGTGACCGCATGGGAAATGTGGGAATGACATCATTTACAAACCCAAAACACAACTATAAGTTTGAAATAAATGCCACACGAGTTAAACTGTCATGCTATTTAATACATGCTTCATCGGGGAAAATTGTTGATATTACATCTGTTAAGAACTGAACATGCATTGGCGGTGAATTTTGCCGCCACTGCATATAACATGAAGAAACCATGTATTGGTGGTGAATTTCACCACCAATGCATGGACTTACATAAAATGAAGAATGCACTGGCAGAAAAATTTGCTACCCCTGCATCTATCCTTTTAAAAACTAACAACATGCAAGGGCGGTGAATTTTGTTGTCCATGCATTCACAAGAAAAAAATACTCTAACTCTTTAGAATTGAGAAAATTATTTCAATCAACCTATATGAGCTTCAAGAAATCCAAACAAGAAATGACTCGATTGGAAATGAGGAGACCACACACAAGGAATGAGATGACTTGCCTTGATTTGCAAACTTAGAGTGTAGGCTACAAAATGGACAAGTTTCATAGGGGTCGTCCTACAAAATGAGCTTTGCTAATTTTGGGGACAACATGACCCAATTTGCATCAGTGTATGCATTGAGAGTGAAATCATTGTCCTTTGGATACCACAAACCATAATCCATTGTTTCTTTTGAATATCTTAGAATTCTCTTGATTGCCATCACATGTGACTCCTTAGGTTCTGTTTGAAATCTTGCCACAAGACAAACTACATCCATTATGTCAAGTTTGGTTTGAGTCAGAAAAAGTAATCTTCCAATCATAGATCTGTACCTTTTCTAATTTGCCAAAGGTGAATTATCATTTTCCCTCAACTTACAACTAGTTATCATGGGGGTATTTACTTGTTTAGAGTCTTCCATCCCAAACTTATTTAACAACTCTTTCACATACTTAGACTGAGAAATGAAGATACCTTTATCTAATTGATTTATTTGCAGACCTAAAAAGAAATTTATCTCACCAAACATGGACATTTCAAATTCACTTTGCATTTCTCCAGCAAAAACTGTGCACATACCTTCATTTCCTCCAAAGATAATGTCATCAACAAAGACTACAACAATTAGGATTTGTTCATTATTGATCTTGAAATAGAGATTACTATTAGTAGTACCCTTGCTAAATCCTAACTATATCAGATACTTATCCAACTTAGCATACCAGGTCCTAGGGGCTTGTTTTAATCCATACAATGCGTTCTTCAATTTGCATACCATGTCACCCTGCTGTGATTACTGGAATCCTTCTGGTTGTTCAATATAGACTTCTTGTTCCAACTCTCCATTCAAAAATGCAGACTTTACATCCATCTGATATACCTTAAAATCTTTGTAGGCTACAAATTCCAAAAATATTCTTATAGCTTCAATCCTTTCCACTGGTGCAAATGTTTCCTAAAAATCTATTCCTTCAACTTGAGTGTATCCTTTACATAGCAACCTTGCTTTGTTTTTTACTACACCATTCTCATTCATCTTGTTTCTGAAGACCCACTTGGTTCAAATCACATTTTTATCTGCTGGTCTGGGAACAAGATCCCAAGTCTGATTCTTTTCTATCTACATCTATTCTTCTTTCATAGCCTTTACCCAATTCTCATCATTGCAAGATTCATTTATAGTCTTAGGTTTAATCTTGGAAATCAGACAGAAATTTACTTGTTACTCTGCAGTTCTTCTTCTAGTTAGGATTCCTTTGCTCTTATCTCCTATGATTTCATCTTTAGAATGATTAAGTTTTACATACCTTGGTGTCTTGGTAGCACTTTCTGGAGCTTGTTCCTCTTCATCTGAGCTATCTTCATGTTGCACCACTTATGAAGCATCTAGTTTATCTGATTCATATCCATGTGATTCTAGATACCTCTCCTTGCTTTCATCGACCTTGACATTTGTACTCAATGATCTTATTCAGCCTCTTATTATAACACCGGTAGGCCTTGCTCTTGGTGGAATAACCAAGGAAGATTCCTTCATCACACCTAGCATCAAACTTGCCTAGATCTTTTTTTGCTTTAATATAACATTTGCTACCAAAAACTTTGAGATATTTCATAGTAGGAACATTACCATACCACCATTCATAAGGAGTCTTAGAACTGTTACCTTTGACTTGGACTCTGTTTAGTATATATACCGCAGTGTGAATTGCCTCTCTCCAATATACTTCTAGAAGATCAGCTTCCTTCATCATGGTTCTAGCAACTTCTTGAACTATTCTATTTTTCCTTTCAACAACTCTATTTTGTTGTGGAGTTCTAGGTGTAGATAACTGTCTCTTTAGCCCATGTTCTTAGCAAAAAAGAAATTGAATTCATTTGATGTAAACTCTCCTCCTCTATCAGACCTTAAACATTTGATCTTCAAATCCATCTCATTTTCAACCATTGCCTTAAATGCCTAGAACTTATCTAGAGCTTCTGCTTTTTCTTTCAAAAAGGTAACCCAAGTCATTCAAGAATAATCATCAATAAGCAACATGAAATACCTATCTCCTTGCAAACTTCTTACTCTTGTAGGTCCACACAAATCTGTATGCACTAGTTCCAATAGTCCATCAACTAATCGATCCTTGCTTTTGAAACTTGTTCTTGTTTGTTTCCCAAATTGACACTCCTTGCAAATAGGATTAGTAGGCTTTACAAGCTTAGGCAAATCTCTAACAACCTATATAGTACTTATCTTCATAATGTTATCAAAATTGATGTGACACAACCCTCTATGCCATAGCCAACTTTCATCAGTCTGAGCCAACAAACAATAGTTATCAGTTCCTTTCAAGTGATAGATATTACCTCTGGTCTTCTTACCAGTTGCAATGACTATTCCAGAGCTTTCCCTGATCTTGCATCCATTGTCCTTGAAGCTTAAATCATAACCTTTGTTACACATCTAACCCACACTCAAAAGATTGTACTTTAGTCCTTTCACATATAAGACATCTTTAGTATTATGCTTGCCATCAAAATAAATAAATCCTTCTCCACAAATCTTACCAGTTGTATCATCTCCAAACCTAACCAGTCCACCATCATATCTTTCCAAACTCACAAACTTACTTTTATCACCAGTCATGTGGTGAGAGCATCCACTATCAATAACCCATTCATCTTTGTCTTCAACAACCTAAGCAGCCAAAGCACATTCCACTGGTTTTTCTTCCTTCACACAGCTAGTAGGATTAGTAGACACAGGTTCATTCTTAATAGAAATAAACAAGCATTCATTACCAGAAGTACCAGCATTATCTAGTTCACCATTATTTGATACTCCTTCATCATCATCAAAATCTTCAACACAATAACGTTTCTTTTGGATCCTAGGCCTGTTCTCATATCTTTTTCTATTTCTTTCAATTCTTTTAGGACATCTGGAAGCAAAGTGGCCTACTTTACCATAGGAAAAAAAATTAAAAGGTAATTTACCTTTAAACTTATCAGATCCTCTTTGCAGTCTATCCACAAAGTTGGCTTCAATTTCATCAAACTCATCATCAGATTCTACCTTGTACTTTTCTGATATGGAGGTTTTCCCAGAAATATTGGCTTTGAAGGCAGTCTCAACTTTTGGCAGGGCATCACGAAACTCTCTCATTTCAAAGGTAGTAATCTTACCAAGTAACTAATCTCTGTCAATATCTTTTACTTGTGTAAATTCTTCAATTGCAGCTACCTTGTGACTATAGGATTTTGGTAGTGATCTGAGAATTTTCAAATTACAAATTCCTTATCACCGAGAGTTCCCTCCATACCTTTTATTCTGGTGACCAGTTCATCAACTCTTTGCATAAAGGCTGTTATGTTTTCATTTTCATTCATCTTCAAACTTTCATATTTCACTTTCAAACTTTGTAGCTTGGCCTCTTTCACAGAATCATCTCCTTCATATAGATTTTTCATCTTCTCCCATACTTCATTTGCAGTTTCAAGATCCACAACTTTTGTTAGTAATGATTCATTTAATGAACTTAATAGAGCATCTTTTGCCTTGATATCCACCTCATATTCTTTGATTTCATCTTCAGTCATCAACCCATTTTGAGGCATGGTGTATTTTATTTCAGCAGCTTTCCATACTCTATAACCAAGACAAAGAAGATGGCTTTTCATTTGTGCCTTCTAGAGAGCATAGTTCATCCCATCAAAATTTGGCACTTCCTTCTTATAAGACATTTTGGATCTTCCTCAAGATGTTAAACTTTCTTCAGAGGAACCTTGCTCTAATACTAATTGTTAGAATGCGTTGGACAACTGAGAGGGGGGGTGAATCAGTTGTCTCAAAAACTCAACCACTTATGTACTTAAACATTATTCACTTGCCCATAATTATTATGATTAAAAAATGAATGCATGAAATCAGAAACTTAAACACAAATGCAACATTAAACACAAGAGACACTAGATTTTTATGTGGAAAACCCCAAGGTGGGGAAAAACCATGGAGATGATTAGCTTTGAAAATATATTACAATCTTTGAAAAATGATGTTCGGGCTTCATCACTCCATGGACCTAGAACATACTGGCTCACTACCATGAAGTACAACTAGGTTTAGCAAGCTCACTGCCTCAACCCTAAACCTAGAAAGATTACAATAAGGGTTGTTAAACCCTACTTGTTGCTCACTACCAGGCTCACTGCCAAGATCATCATCTTCTTCATGTCTAAGATTAAGACATTGAAGTAAAATAGTTCCTCTGCTCTGCTCTGCCTTTCCACTTCTTTTCCTTATCTTACCATCTTCGTACACGGACACCTTTTCTATGACGCAATTACAAGTATTTATACACTTCATTAACCTTGGAATGATAATCAAGGTTGGCACTAGAATCATCAACCATTGGAACAATCTCCAAGGTCGGCATTACAAACATTTAAAAAATAGGTCTTGACCTAATACAAAATTATGCTAAGGAATTGTAGTATAGATGAATGTGGAGTAAGCCATGCCTTAGGTGGGACTCAAACATGATCTTCCATGCCTTAACATGCTTCCATAATCTTCAAGGGATCTTCGTAATTACTTGAATTAACCAAGTCATCTAAGACTAGTTACACGCTACGTTATCTGGGAATAATCTTCAAACATGATCTCAATTCCTTAATGCGGACCAATGTAAAGGTAGGAACATGATTAGGAGGTATCCACAAGCACGTTGAAATCCCTAGGAGCAACCACACAAACTCAAACCACTTTATTCATGAGATTCTTCACACCAGAGTACATGAATCACTATCTTCGACTATCATAAAAGAAAGATAGATTGTGGACCACCAAAACATGAACCACTACAATTGTAGGCACTTATCATCATCCCAGACATCCCTCTAGAACTGTAAAGAAAAACACTTTAATGCAGAGGAATGAGAAGCAAAATACTTTCTCTTAGGCAATAGTGAATAATAAAAAAAAGTAGGTTTTACTATGGTGAATGTAACTCACTCTAATCTTCATACCAGAGGCTCAAACTCAGGATTTAGCATCTTTAACCATGCTTCTAAAAAACTTCCAATCTACAGACCAAGATCTTCAGTTAGCAAGAAATGCGAAGCAATCTTCTGGACTGTTCTTCAATATGCAACTCACTATCTTCACTGTGATTCACTGTTTACTTTCTGATTCTTCTAGAGGGGCTAATTTTCTCAATATCCTCAACATATAGAGCTTCTAAACAAATAAAAAAATAGGATATAGTTGACACAAATGACAACAAAGATATGTTGACATCAATGACAACACTGATTAGGCACATACATGCAACATGACACCTTGATTATTGTTGTAGGTATTTTGAAGCACATGGAGCACATGGATGGTTATATGGTACATGTTGGGCATGTGGATGATTCCCTTGATGTTTTAAGTTTACATGTTGATTCCTTATGCAATGTATACAACAAGTTGGAGAATGTTGGAGTAGGTGTGTTGTACACCTTGCATAACATTGATATTATTTTATTATGTAAAATAAATATTTATTTTTGGTGCATCATGTGATGTGTTTATCCACATTAAATATATACTTGGTGTGACTTGTAAAAGTTATATGTAACATTAGGTTAATTATTTTATGTGTGTGGGACACATAGAGTAGTTAATTATTTATTTGTAATCATTTGATTATTTGGGAAAACTTAGTAACAATACTCAAATATGGGGGTCAATGGTGTTGTAGACTCATGGTTTTGGTGAAAATGGTATTACAATAACACTTGTCAAGTGTTTGTGTGAGCTTATGTCTATAAAAGCATACACACATGTAGTTGTTGTAGAGTGAGGTGAGGGCTTGTTGCCTTTGGCTGGGTTTAGCTTATTTGAGCATCTCTTGCAGGTTGCATTTGTGATGGTTTGAATCATGGCATTTGATGTATATGGTTACATGCTTGTTCACATGGAGTGCAGGTAGAGAGCTTGATGTTTCAAAGGTGATCTCTACATATGTATTGTAATATAAGTTATTATTGAATAATACATTAGAGATGGATGCTTTTGGAGGCTAGGTTTTTCCCTCATGGAGGGTTTTCCCAGGGTATATCTTTTGTCACCATTGATGGTATGATTGTAGATATTTCTTAAATTGCATGTGGATTTTTGCTTATTGTTTCTCATTAAATCTCTTATTGGGTTATGCAAAATTAGCCTATATGGCTGCATATTTCCAACATGGACTTCAAAAAGAAATTAAATCCATCAAAAGCAACATTGATGCAGAGCCAAAACCCTAACATACATTTCCCATTATATGTCTATGATTTACTTGCCTATCGACAAGACTATGCACTATTGGCCAGCCAAAATGCCTTTCCTCCGATATACTACCTCATACCGATCTCTTCCCTATCGGCTGCTTTGCTTTTTATCTTCCCGATGCTCACCTTTCCCCAATGTATGTCTTCAACTTTGTATCTGCCGAAAGATACATTCTCGATGTACATTCAGGATATACATTTGTGATATACAATCACAATATACATTTGAACCACACTCGTCGGTGAGCACTTTGCATGTGCTCCCGATACAACCAACATATACATGCATAGCATGACCCACTACTGCCAGCGACCCAAATGTATCTACCACTCTACCCTTATGCTGAACACTTGTACATACATGGCATGACCTGCGAACACTAGTTTCCTCCACCGTCGCTACCAGTCACCTCTTGTACTTAACACAATTTATGTGCGCAATGTATATTCACAATATACAATTACAAGATGCATTCAGAACATGCATTCAGAATATACATTCGATGGGTTTGACTATTGACTTTCCTTGTATCCAACCCAATGTACATTCGCAATGTACATTCGCAACATGCATTTCAAACATGCATTCGGTGGGACCAAATGTTAACTTCCTTTGTATGCTGATACAAAACTTAACTATTGACCATATGCAACCACAACAAACACTTGCCAGATACACACGAACATAAAACTATGAGATACACATGAAATGACCCTGACATACATTAGCGATATACACACAAAATGTATACCCAGTGAAACAACATGAATCTTCACCGATCTGAACCTCTGCAAACCCTGTAACTTCACAGACCCATTTCTCCAACAATCATATAGATCTTATACCCCAACAACCTAGCACATGATGGCGCTAGGATCTATCTGTACCCTGTATGCGATTATGCAAACATAAAATGAACAAATAGAAAAATCAAATTGAACTGTACAACCATTCCACCGATTTCGAAGAAATCTAACCAGTGGAATGGGTTAAGAACCCATCTTGGCCACAAAATAGGAAAATTGATTGCATAGAGGAAAAACCTAATGAGATCGAATAATAGAAAGATATACAATACAATAGGACTTGTTTATTATGCTTTCCAAAAATGTGAATACACACAGATGCTTTGTTTCACAATTGCACAACTGATCTCTCTACAATCCAATCTGTCTACAATGCATTTCAATCGATCTGCTCTGGGTATTTATCTACTCACCATGAGCAGTACCAACTCAACTCCAAGAAGCTAGGAGATCATTCCAAGCAACTGGGAGACAATTGCCTAACAACCTCTAACTGCCTAACAACCTTGTGATTATAGATTTGCCAAGTGTTCCTAGATACAAACTACAATGACATACATTGGTCAAACAGACCTTATTACATGAATGGTCTTTTTAGGACCTTATTGGAAACATCAAAATGACATTAAACACAACATGAAATTAAATGCCTCATGGAGGCCACTATGGATTAGGTGCTCCTGCACCATACTCCCCACTAAGAAAGGAACTCATGCCCCATGAGTTAATTCTATGTCTTGGTCCACCCTTATCCTCTGCTGTCTCATGTCTTCCCCATGATCTCTAGACTGCAACCTGCTTCCATGGAATCAAAGACTCATGCCTAGCATTGTAGGCTTTACTCACATCTTGCCATGAGTGAGTGCTTGCAACTAGACCTATCTTGTGGTTGCCATTCTCGCTTACTGTCATCTCTGTCTGAACACCTGCATTGGAAACCTTATTGACTGCTATGGCAGAATGTGTTTGTCTTTCAACTCTTAGAGGACAAACAATAGTCCCTATTATGATAACATCCTTGTCTTTCCAATCAATTTGTGACTTCTTATAAACCTGCTCTTTGACCTTCTACTGATCCATCTGATCTCCATCATTCAAAACTAAAATTACCTGCAAACTTTGATCCTTAGCAACCCCACCCGCTGAGGTATCCTCAACTTTCTTGGTCTCTGCTTCATTGATCTTCACAAACTCTTTCTTACCCATCAAGATGACCTTGGATGCCTTCTTTTCTTCAGCATCCTCCTGCAATGGTGTCATCAAAAAAGTCATCCCATCCTTCTTGATGGTGTAGGTGTTAGCATATCCATCATACAATGCTCTCCTATCAAATTGCCATGACCTACCCAAAAGTAGGTGACAACATTCCATGGTAAAATGTCACATAAAACCCTATCCTAATATTCTCCAATCTGAAAATCAACATATGCCTATTCATATACCAAAAGTGATTGACTATCACTTACCCAAGATGCTTTGTAAGGGGTTTGATGAGGAATCCTTGCTATGTTAAGTTTATCCACCATTTCTTGAGATACCATATTATCTATTAAACTAGAATCTATTACTACCTTACATATTTTACCTTTGCTTTTGCAACTAGTCCTGAAAAGTGCTCTCCTTTGTAGCTTGTCCTTGGATGTCTGCACGAGTGTTCTCCTTAGCATCAATGCTTCTCCATCTAGAACTGGGGCTACACTCCCAATTGGAGAGTTAACACTTGCATCTACCTCCTCTTCTTGCACATATTGAACTCTCATTTCATTCTTCCTATCACCTCCTGATGATGGACCTTGCCTTTCTGGACATTTGAATGCTAGGTGACCAATTTCATTACAATGATAACATCTCCTAGTGAAAACATTAGAATCTCTTCCACCTCCAAATCTGCCTTTTCTGCCTCTCCATCCACCCCTGAAATTAGAATGTTCTTGTCCTTTATTAGTCTCTTCTTGGTTCTCATTGACTTGCCTTGTTGTAGGATCTGATCCTCTCCCCCTTATATTACTGCCTCTTCCCCTCATGGACTTATCTTGTTTCCTTTTCATCTTCTCCTTAATCCTGATTACCATTTGGTAACATTCTTCCACACTCCTAGGGTTAGCCAAAACTAGTTCATCTTGTATATTCAATCTCAAACCAGCCAAGTATCTAGCAACCTTTTCAACCTCATTCTCATGATGGCAAGACCTAATACTTAATTTATAAAATTCCTCAGTATATGCTTTCATATCCATTTCTTTTTGTCTTAAAAATTGAAGCTTTTTAAACATTTGAACTTCATAATCCTGGGGTAAAAATTTACCTTTGGTTCTTGCTACCATCTTATCCCATGAAGAAATCTTTGACTTACCTTGTTTTCTCCTCTCTTATTGTATGTAATCCTGCCATACCAAAGCATGACCTCCTAATTTGGTTTTTGCAATCTTCACCTTCTGCTCCTCAGGAACTTCCTCACATTCAAATTGATTATCTAATGCAGCAATCCAATCAAGTAACTCTTCCTCATTTAAACTTCCACCATACCTTGGAACATCAATCTTTACCTTAGGTTTGTCATTCTTGACTACCCTTAATAGTTTTGCAAATCTCTGATCTTCAAGATTTAGATCTTCATCTACATCTTCAGATTCTTCACCATCCTCTTCTTTTTCTGATACACTTTCTTCCACTTCTGTTCTTTTATTTGTCTCCAAGGATGCAAGCCTGGCTTGAAGGGCTTCTGCAAACTCTTTCATCTTACTCATCTCTTTAGCATGCTTTTACTTCATCTCTTGTAACTCTCTAGCAGTGCTAGTGCTTTTCGGAGGCATCTTGCTAACTCATTTCTGGAATTTCTCAGTTCTTCCTCAACTCTACTTCTACCTTCTCAATGACAGAACCAAACATACAACAGCCCCAACCTTTTGCTAAGCTCTGATACCAATATGATGTAGAGCCAAAACCCTAACATACATTTCCAATTGTATGTCTATGCTTTACTTGCCTATCGACAAGACTATGCACTATTGGCCAACCAAAATGCCTTTCCTCTGATATACTACCTCATACTGATATCTTCCCTATTGGTCGCTTTGCTTTTTATCTTCCCGATGCTCACCTTTCCCTGATGTATGTCTTCAACTTTGTATCTGCCGAAAGATACATTCTCGATGTACATTCAGGATATACATTTGCGATATACAATCACAATATACATTCGAACCACACTCGTCGATGAGCGCTTTACATGTGCTCTTGATACAACCAACTTATACATGCATAGCATGACCCACTACAGCCAGCGACCCAAATGTATCTGCCACTCTACCCTTATGCCGAACACTTGTACATACAGCGCATGACCTGCGAACACTAGTTTCCTCCACCGTCACTACCAGTCACCTCTTGTACTTAACACAATGTATGTGCGTGATGTATATTCACAATATACAATCACAAGATGCATTTAGAATATGCATTTGATGGGTTTGACTGTTGACTTTCCTTGTATCCAACTTGATGTACATTCGCAATGTACATTCGCAACATGCATTTCAAACATGCATTCGGTGGGACCGAACGTTAACTTCCTTTGTATGCTGATACAGAACTTAACTATTCACCATATGCAACCACAACAAACATTTGCGAGATACACATGAACATACAACTGCAAGATACACATGAAAGGACCCTGACATACATTAGCGATATACACACAAAATGTATACCCAGTGAAACAACATGAATCTTCACTGATCTGAACCTCTGCAAACCCTGTAACTTCACAGACCCATTTCTCCAACAATCATACAAATCTTACACCCTACCAACCTAGCACATGATGGCGCTAGGATCTATCTGCACCTTGTACGTGATCCTGCAAATGTAAAATGAACAAATAGAAAACACAAATCGAACTGTACAACCATTCCACCGATTTTGAAGAAATCTAACTGGTGGAATGGGTTGAGAACCCATCTCGGCCACAAAATAGGAAAATTGATTGTACAGAGGAAAAATCTAATGAGATTGAATAACATAAAGATGCACAATACAACAAGACTCATTTATTATGCTTTCCAGAAATGTGAATACACACAGATACTTAGTTTCACAATTGTACAACTGATCTCTCTACAATCCAATCTGTCTATAATGCATTTTAATCGATCTGCTTTGGGTATTTATCTACTCACCATGAGTAGTACCAACTCGACTCCAAGCGGCTGGGAGATCATTCCAAGTGGCTAGGAGACAACTATCTAACAACCTCTAACTGCCTAACAACCTTGTGATTATAGATTTGCCAAGTGTCCCTAGATATAAACTACAATGACATACATTGGTCAAACAGACCTTATTACATGAATGGTCTTTTTAGGACCTTATTGGAAACATTAAAATGACATTAAACACAACATGAAATTAAATGCCTCATGGAGGCCACTATGGATTAGGTGCTCCTACACCAAACATCTAGGGAAAAAACTAGCACCACTAGATTATGCTTGGAACAAGATTTTGATGCTTATTCATTTGTATATTTTTGACTTTGTATGCCCAAGTTATGTGAGAACTAAAAAAGCCCCGCTTTAGGGAAAATCTAGGGCCAAAAGGTGTCTCTTGGCACTATTCCAACAACTGGGCAGTGGTGACTAGGCGGTTGGTAGCATCCAAGTAACTCTTGGGCAATGACTAGGCTGTCTCTAGGATAAGTGATGAATGAGCCATGGATGGGCCATGATTTGTTGGAATAAATGCAAATTCATTGAAACGAGTAGTAACAAAGTTGATTTCTTCAGTAGAGTGGAGAATTTATAGGAAATGACTAATATTTGGTCCATAGGGTTTGATTTTGGGGCATGAGTGGAGTAGAAATATGGTCTATAGTGGCATTTTTATTGTCTATGGGCTCTAAAACCAAGACTATAGGGTCCAAAATATAGGTTGCATTGCTAGTAGGGTCCAAATTTGGGACACCGTGCCTAGCTCAGGTTAAACATGGGCTTGTGTACCCTTTTTGTAGATGACCCCTACGAAATTTGTCCATTTTGTAGTCTACACTCTAACTCACAAATCGAGACGAGATTCTCTTGGTCTCGAGTGAAGTCATCTGACATCCTAGAAGAGTTTACGACATTTCCTTATGATGATTTCTTGAAAATTGTGAAGTTTATTTTTGTCGTAAGCCCGCCAAAATGTCAATTGTTGGGCTTTTTGAGGTGTTAGTAAAGTTTTTGTGTTTACAACTAAAGTCAGCCTTTTTAGCCGCTATTACATTTTCTGTGAAGTTCTTTCAACATGCAAGAGCAGTTAAAACTGCCACTCGTGCATCCCCATACCAAATCTTTGCCTGTAAAAGTGGTTGTTATGCCCGCTCTAGCACGTCAAATCTTCACATGCTTGAGCGGGCTTTTTCGCCGCCCCGACGGATCTCATCAAATCTTGAAACTATGGTGCCATTAATGCCACTCGTGTCAACATTAATGGTTTTCAGTTTTTACCATTTTAAACTTGTTTTAATCATTTTAATTAGTTATCTTCTACTATCAAGACCTTGAAAAAAATTTTAAACCTTCTTGGAGATCATTTGGTCGTGTCATAGGTGGATTTGAGTGCATTTCATTGTTGGTGCATGAGTTAGGGTTTTATGTCATCCTTTCAAGGTGAGTCATCTTTTCATTTTCTTGCTTTTCCAATAAGGTTTATTTAAATGTTTTCTCTTCGTTTTGAAAATGTATATAGATTTTTGAAACCCTATGTCAGCTTTGTATATTTTCACCATTTCTTTGTCTGACTAGCGGTAGTTTTATCGTGCCCTACTTCACCATTGAAAGTTGTGTATACCTTTACATGTAGTGGCGGTGTTTCTAACAGCTCTTGCATCAACGATTACCTATTCTCAACTTCAAGGCCTATAGCAACGGTCTTTTTCCCTGTCCTCCATTCATTGAAAGTTTTCCCAAAGACATGTGAGGGTAGTTAAAACTGCCACCCTTACATAATCTTTGCATACTTCTTGACATATAAAAGTGGTGGAATATACTGCCTTTACACATTCCAGAGATAGTAAAGAAAATTGATGCAGTAGCGGTTGAAACCACCGACTATGCATCAAATTAACTCAGCATACATGCATCAGCGGTCCATTCAGTTGACCTTGCACATGCCTTTAAAGTTGCAAATTTACCTTGATGTAAGGGCGGTTATTTTCACTACCCCTACATGTAAAACTTCTATTTTTCCAAAAAACACATGCAATGTCGGTATTTTTCACCAACTTTGCACAAGAATGATATATCCTTCCCAAACACATGTGAAAGCAGTGAAAAGATCAGACTTTACATATGTGAAATAATCCCACATGCAGGAATGGTCATTTTGACCGCTCGTGCATGTTTTCCTGAATTTTTCCTAACATTAGAAAAATTTGCCCTTCAAGACCTATTAACTCACTTTCACCTTTACCTTGGTTTGCACGCACTCAAGCACTTCAACATATGCTTTCCTATCCATGATCATCAAATCATAGTTATCCCAGTTTATCCATTTTTCCCCTGACTGCGAGATCATGGTCTTTTGCAGTTCTCAAAAAGTGTTCGTGGTAGAAATTTCTCCCAAAGTTCTCTCCAGGGCTGATGTCAAAGCCATCTCCGTCCAAAGCCAGAGTCATGAAGTACAAGTACAAAGGTGTCTTTCCAGTGATGGTAGTGCTATCAAATATTGACGAAATTAGTGACACAGAAATAGGACATGTGGACATGGTAGAATTTGTGGAAAGAACAAAACAGATGAATCCTTCCAGACATATAGAAAAATCATTGACAGTAATATTCACTTGGTTGCCTCATTTCCAGTTTCTTTACACAATCCCAAGTTCATTCTTCAGGTAGCCAACCATTACAATAGGGACACTAGGGTTCTGACATATTCTCAAGGGAATGTGATCATGAGGTTGGATGCAGAATTCCTAGACAAAATCTTCATGTGTCCACCCATTGTAAACATTGGATAGATTGACTTTGCTCAGGGGCAAAAGGATTATGACACAGATGTGGAAGCTGCAGGAAGGTACATAAAGAACAAATGGTTGAAAATCCCTAGAAGTAATTTGACTAGATGGCCAAAGGATATTCCTAGGAGTGACTTTGTAGAGGAAGTTTGTGATTTGATCACCCTTTTGAGTCACATCAGAGGACTCTCCTCTTCCTCCAAGTTTCAAGAATGGATGTACACTTACATCAAGCTGATTCTTCGAGGTACATAGAGAATATTCTGGGGAGAGCAGATTAGTAATGCATTGCATGAACAAATGGTGAAGGTCAACATAACATTCAAATTCTATATGACCTCGTATCTTGTATATGTTGCTGCTAGCATGAGAATCTTTCCAGGTTTGACTCAGGTTGGTGATAGGAGATTGGTCCCTGTATATGAGTATTACCCTCAAATTACTCTGAAGGGATCAATTCATCATTTCTAAAGGGTCAATGATGCCTTCTTTTTAGTATTCATGTGCTTATGGGACAATGAACTTTTTCAGAAAAGGGTCTCAGATGAAGCTTGGGAGGTCATGACTTGTTTCGGCTGCTTGGTCTTGCAATTCCCCACATTCACATATCTTAGAGTAGGGTATTATCCTAGTTACCGTTATATTCTTCCACGGTATCCCAATGATTGTATTGTTCTCATGGAGATATGCAGACAACTGATTGTAGTGCACAATAAACAAATGGAGCTGAGGAAGTCAGGGATGAAGTTCCCCATTGAAATTGAAAGCTATTTAGTTCAATCAGCTAACAAAGAAAAAATAGTGGATTCTAAATTACAGCTAGTTACTATGAGAACTTTTAAGAAAAGAGACCATTTTGACTTCAAAAGAGTTCAAGATAAGATCAAAAGGAAGTCAACCTTCCATGTACCAATGGTTGAAGATATTTGGGCTGATCTCTGGACACAGAACAAGATCAGGAAGCTAGACTACTGTAGACTTCACCTGAGTCAGATAGAAGAGTTGGGCCTCGCTGATATTCCAGATGGAATGAAGGATGATGAGGATGTTCTAGATCCCAAATATAACATTGAGAATGTTGAAGCCTTACCTTTTCCAGAGGTGAAATAGTTTGTTAAAGAAGAAACATCTATAAGGAAAAGATTTCAACTGATCTTGGCCAACACAAATGTGTGGTTGGAAACCAAAGGGATTAAATTGAAAGAGTTCCTCACAAGGTCAGAGACTGAAGCACAGGAACAGATGGGTAAGAAGGTATAGAACAAAACCAAAAATAAGAGTGACACCCCTTCTTCCTCTAAAATATGAAAACCAAAAATTGAGTTTGTATCCAAAGAAGGGAAGAAGAAGGAAGTTACAGAAACTTCCAATACCACTGAATCAGGTGTTGAAGATACTAATGTTGATCAAATGGAGATTGAAGATGTTGAGGTTGAAGAACAAAATATTCAAAAATCTAAGAATGCCCAACAAACAAAAGTATTTGATAAATCTGATGAAGAAAATGAAAATAAACAAGGCAAAGACAAGGATGCAGAAAAGGAACAACTTGTTGATCCACCTCAATCCGTTGAGAAAGATCTTCCCACTAGAACACAAGTTTCTACACCTCTTCCTCATGCTCCAGTTTCTGGTAGTTTCCCAGTGATCTCAAGTGTTCCTCTTTCATCTATCTTTGTTGTTTCTTCTGATAATACCCCTACTTCTGTAAAAACTAGTTTTGGGACCATTTTTTATTCTTCCGGTTCCATCCCAAGTTTATCTTCTCCATCTTTTGACATTGGTGAAAAATTTGTCTTAGAAAATCTTTTGGATGCTTCAGAAAAGGTTGTTGATACAGGTGTGGTTTTTACCAACACCAGTCCTATTGTGACTATAACATGTATAAATATGGATCTAGCAAAATGAGTAGTAGACTCATCTCTGGTTGTTGGTACTTCTTTGCTTCCCCCATGGTTGTCTGCATATACTCCAAAGAGGAAGAAGCAAGATATTTCACCAGATGAGATTGATATTGAAAAGCTGTTACTTGTAAAATCAAAGACTCTAAAGAAGAATTCTAAGACTATTTCTAGGCTTATCAATGAGAAATGAATCTGATATGCAGAGATTGCTAAACCACCAGAAGATGCTACTGTTGACAATTTTGACATGAATGATTATGTCATTTCAAGGGTTGAGTTAGGCAAGCTAACTCATGAGGGCATAAAAGAAGATTTTCAAACTACTTCCAGCACTCTGCTCAAAAAATATGACGAAGTCAAAAAAGAGAAAGAACAATATAAGGTCAAAGTAGAGCAACTTGTTGCAGTTCTTCAAAAGACAGTAAAGTCATCTAAAATTGTAGAACCCATGGCAGTGAGTGTAGAAGATCCCCTGATCCAGAAGGTTGAAAAAGCACAAGACAAAGGAATGGTAGTGGGAGATATTGTGGAGTGTTTGTTAGCTCAAGGGTGAATTCTGCTAAAAACCACTCTAGAAAGAAAAGAGAAGATGGATAAAGCTAAAGCTGAGCTTGACAACTTGGTTGACTTACTCTCACAAGAGCTACAGGATCAAGAAGAGGGCTTGGAGGAGTGGATAGAGATGAAAAAGATTAAGATAAAGAATCTAATCACCGTTAGGGTCATTGCAAATAGGGAATCATATCTTAAAACCAAGGAGACTTTGGTTCATCGTATCCGCATAATAAAAGGTTTACTTGAAGATCTATGTCAAGCTCAAGAAGCTAGTGAAGATAGTGATGTCATGCTTCTACACAGGCTCGAAGAACTTCCATGCACCCTCACACATGCAGACCATAAGTTCCTCTCAGCAGAGGAGATGATAAGTTCCTTCAAAAAGATGGTTCAAAGGAAATTCAAAGAGGAGGTGCCCTCAGTACTTTCCATGTATAATCTATATGATCAACATTCAACTTTAGAGAACTTGAAGGACAATCTGGACAAACATGAAAAGGCAATAAAGGCAGTAAAAGATGCAATTCTTTCCACCCACACTATCTCAAAAAATACAGTTGAACCAGATGCATGCGAGATGGCTGCCATACAGGCCATGTACCAGGATTTTCTAAAGAAGAATGACGGAGGAAGCTAATGCCTTAGTTTATTTTATTCTTGTATATGTCATTTGAATTTTGTTGTGGACATATCCATATGTAATTTTAAAAAATGTATTTACATGTGAGACAAATGAAGTCCCAAGTCGAATAGGACTCTTTTGTTGAATAAGTCAAAGTAGTTGTAAATTTCCTATTTTTGCTCCAGGCTCCTCCCTATAAATAAAGAGGGCCTCTATTGTATTTTTTATCTTTTAGTTATTGAAGCAAAACTCTACCAAATTGAAGAGCATTTTGAGACTTTGTGTTCAAATTGTAAATCAAATTTTATCAAGTGAATAAGAAAGCAAGTGATCATTCAATCTTTGTGTTGGAATATCTTGTGGAGTATTGGAAATTGTTCTTATGTCCTTTTCCTAATACTATCTTATCTATTTGATCAAATTGTAGTGTGAGTGTGAATAATCTGGGAGATGTTCTAAAGTTGATTGTGGAGACTTTGTGCTACAAAAATTATCTTTAGTTTGTGATTTTGTGTTTTGAAGTAAAAGATATTGGAAAGGCTCTAAACTATTATTATCTTTTGTGATCATATATTTTGTCGTAGTTTTCGGTGAAGACTTTGGGCTGCACCTCATTCTACTTGGCTCTAGGTTATAAATTAGTAAAAGAAGCAATGATAGACTTTGTGCTCTCATGGGTTTCTTGGTTATTCAGTTTGCATCAAGAAAGTGCTATCTCATTTTGTAAACATCATTTCAAAAAATAGAGAAATGGATGATATGGTGTCACCCCCAAGTTAGTATTTAGTTTAAATAAGTTTGTGATAATTGATAGGGAACCTCCCCTTGTTGAGAGGAGAGATTTTTCTCATTACACTGTGGTCAATATAACCATTTTGTGTTCAGTTAGTTGAAGATAAAATATTCACCCAGTAGTTTTTGGTGACTCTGCTGGGGAAGGAATGTGCAACTTGAAGCCGCACACTCTGAGTTGAAGCATTTCAGTTCTTTTCCATTATTTCAAGATTTTTGAAAATTTTGTTGAGTACACTACAGTCTGGCAGATTCACGATATACAAGAACTAGGAGAGCTCAAGGCATTATTGATCCTATATTTGAGTTGATGCAGCAAAATAACTTTGGTCTTTTGCCCCCACGACCTCAACTTTAGCGAACTAGGAGTTTTCCTCCTACCAATGCCAGGTCTCCAATACCAGGTGAAGCTTCTAGTTCTAGTACTAGCAGAGTTTTGACTATTCATACTCCACAGAGGTTTGTTATCCCACCTTTTAATCAATGCACCATGGCAGCTCAAGGCCCTTGGGGTAACACGTTTGGTCCTTTGAATTTAACTCCATTGCATGAACTTCCTCGTAGTTCAAGGAAGAATTTTTCTAAGTTCCATGGTGATAGGAAAGTCCACCTGGATGAACACATTGCAGCTTTCTGCATAGATTGTGGTGTAATAGGTGTTGAGCATGAAGATGTAGCAGTAAGAATTTTTGTGGAAACACTGCAAGGAGCTACTGCAGATTGGTTTTATCATCTTTAAGCTCAAACTATAACCAATTGGAACTCCCTCAAGACCAAGTTTGAGGCTAGGTTCAAGCCTGCAGAGGATGCACATGCCTTAGTGGCTCAGATCACACAAATGAAGAAAGAGCCTCATGAACCCATGCGAGACTTCATCACTAAGTTCAATAAGTTGAAAAATAGGATCCCTGCAACCACTCAACCAACGGTGGAGAATCTCAAATGCTTTTTCATTAACACTCAGCTTCCTAAGGTAAGTTTTCTACTGAGACGGGCTGGTCCCGCAGATCTTCCTGTGGCACAAATTTTGGCTACTAAAGTGGAAGATGATCTTATCCTTTAAGATAAGAAGAGATTCTAATAGAAACAGAGGTCCTTCTTCTGCTGATAGTTCTTCCACAAGCACCACGGATTCTATGGTGCAAAAGTTAGCAAATGAATTGCTAGCTCTGAAAAGGCAAATGTCACAAGGTATGTCTACCCCTCCTTCCTATCAGGATATACCAAGGAGAACATTTCCCAACAATTCATATCAAGGTAATGCTGCCAAAAATCAAGGGCAACATAATTGTCTTCCACCTACACAAGGGAAGCTTGCCATTGAAGCAGCACCGGTCAACTCAGCAGTTGGCTATTATGAAGCAGAACATGATCATTCTTTCCAACCTAAGTTGGACCAGGAGAATGATGCTAATCTTTTTGCAAAAGGAGAAGAAGAATTAGCGAGTGACTCTAACATTGGCTTTCTAAATTACCAAGACGAAGCCAAAAAACAAGGAGAAGTGTATGATGGAGCATATACTATTTTTACTAGGTCCTAAAATTAGCCAAATCAGCAAGTTGATAAGGGAAAGGCAAGAGAAGAACCTCAGCCAGTGATCTCAATTGCTAAATGGGGAACTCCGTTGCCTTTTCAATCGAAGGACCCAGTGGGCAATAATCAAGTAAGTACATGTAACAATCCTGTATCTTCTACTTCTATCCCTCAGACCAGTACTACCCCTAATAAAACTCAAAATGATGGATTCCCTTCCTCTATCTCTAGTTCATTTTAGCTATTTGATATAATAGATCATGCTAGGAAGACCAAAATCCAAATGTCTGAGGTTGAGTATTTACAAGCTAATCCTGAACAGTTTGATAGGTTAGCTAAATACGTCAAAAACAAGACCGTCCCTATAAGAAAAGATTTTCCAAAAGTTGCCCATGATTCCTTAAAGAACAAATCCACTCAAAATAATCTTGTCACTACTCCCGTTGTCACCTCTGGAAAAATAGAACCTTTCTATGTTTCTTTATTGGTAAATGGTCATAAGTTGAGTAATTGTATAATAGATTCTGGGGCCTCTGATAATGTTATGCCTGCCAAAGTAGCGAACGCCCTTCGCCCCACTTTAACTAAGACCTTTGGGAGATGTTTCTCGATGGAAAATAAACAAGTATCATTATTGGGTCAAATCAAAGATACCCAATTTGCATTTGCAGCCTTTCCAGAGAAGAGGATTAAGATGACCATCCTAGTAGTTGATGTTCGAGCCTCTTATGGCATCTTGCTTGGGCATAATTTTTGTAAAGATGTGGGTGGTGAATTGAACATGGATCTATCTAAAGCAAGGATACCTGTTAAAGGCATCATGCAAAAGTTGCTTCCAGAGAAAGAGGCAAAATACATTGTTACCCAAATGGCAAATCCCAAAGCTCAAAATTTTTTTGAATCTTCAGGAATGGGTAATTATTTCCTTTCTACTGACGATATTCCTAGTTCATCAAATGAGAGCTCATTAGGTGAGAGCTCAGATAATTTAGATGGAGAATCAGAAGAGTATTCAGATGAAAGTTCAGGTGAAGGTATAATAATGCCATATTCTTCCCTCACTGATGAAGAAGAATCTTCTGGTCAAAGAAATTCCAAAAAATTAAATTTTAATGAGGTCTGGGTTTTAGAATTTGATGGTAGTTGTTTTTCTACTGGTTCTAGAGCTGGAGTTGTTTTGATATCTCCACAAGGTGATATCTTCCTTTTCTTATACAAGTTGCAATTCGACAATACCAACAACCACTGAATACGAGTCATTATTGCTCAGATTGGAGGCTGCTCATGCCAAAGGTGTTAAAAATCTTCATGCTCAAGGAGATGCTGAATTAGTGGTTTGTCAAGTGAGAAATTTATATCAAACCAAGAATGAAAGATTGAGACATTATCGCAATCGAGTGTGGGATTGCATTGAAGGTTTTAATGCTTTCAATATTTCTGTGGTTCCTAGAGAGTTTAATGATCGTGTAGATTCATTAGCTATCTCCGCAACCCTTATGGTTCCCCATAAGGACTTCAAAGGAAACAAGTACACAATTGAGATGGTCTTTCAACCAAGTGTACCTGATAATGCTGACCATTGGCAGGTCTTCAATGGTGATAACCAAATCATAGCTTTCTTGGAAAAGATGGATAGCTTTGATGAGCTCTGTTTTGAAGGTAGTGAATCTCCACAACGGGAATACGTTTCCGAAATATATTCACAAACTGGCAAAGAGTTTATTCAACTAAAAGGGAACAAGATTCCAAAAGCTTTGGTTTCCCTTGAAAAGCTATTTGATAAGCATGACGGATATATCAAGTAGCAGCAACAACTTGATTCAAGTTCCTCTATGGAATTTGAGCAAGTAAATTTGAGTTCAGAGGCAGATCCCAAAATGGTCAACATTGGGAAATGTTGCACTGCCAATGAGAAATTCAAATTCATTACACTCCTTTGCCATTAAATTGATGTCTTGGTGTATAACTATGATGACCTGAAGTCCTTTAGGCCAAAGGAAATTCAACATGAAATTCCCCTCAAAGCTGGGTCATTGCCTCACAAGTAGAAACAAAGGCAATACAACCCCAAAATATCAGGTACTATCCTTTCTGAGATTTAGAAGATGTTGAATGCAAGGATAATTTTTCTAATTCATCATTCCACCTGGATCGTGAATATAGTTCCTGTAAGGAAGAAGAACGGAGAAATCCGTATCTGCGTTGATTTCAGGAATCTCAACCAATCTTCTCTAAAGGATAACTACCCCTTACCCATCATGGATCAAGTGTTGCAAATAGTAACTAGTTTAGAAATGTTGTCTATGTTAGACAGTTTTTTGAGGTATAATCAAGTGGAGGTCAATGACGTAGATCAGTACAAGACTGCTTTCACAACACCTTGGGGCACGTTTGCATATCGCATGATGCCTTTTGGTTGGATCAATGCTAGAGCCACATTCCAGAGAGCAATGGACCTTGCCTTTAGAGATGAGATGGGGAAATTCATCATGGTGTATCTTGATGACATGACTATTTTCTCCAAACAACATCATGATCATGCATATCATTTACGACATGTGCTAGAAAGATGTCAAAATTGTATCTCTCTCAACCCTAAGAAATCAGTTTTTGGGGTTATAGAAGGTTAACTTCTCGGTCACATTGTATCCTGAGTGGTGCAGGAGCACCTACCTGACAGCTGGCCTCCATGAGGCAGTTAGTTTGTTATAGGTTTGGTTAATGTTTCCAAGAAGGTCCGATAAGACCAATGCTTGTAATAAGGTCATGTTGACCATACTTTACTATTTTTAGGTAGGTTGTTAGGACAGCTGTTATGCTGTATGTCCGGTTGGATCTCCCAGCCGCCTGGAGAGATTTCCCAGCAGCTTGGAATCGAGTGGTAGTACTCGCAAGAGATTCTATTTATGTATTAGGATCGGTTGGTTTTAGGCAGTATTGCAGAAGAGAGTGACAGAGAGTGAGACAGAGTATTGTAATTGCATCTTTTGAAATCAATAAAGAGATCCTGTTTGTGTCCATTCTCTGTTTTGAATTCCATTGTGTGATCGATTTGCTGTTTTGGTGGTTTCATGGATTCGCTGATCCATTCCACCGGTTGATTCGTCGAATCGGTGGAATGGCTATGTACAGTAGTTTAGGATTTAGTTTTCATTTTGTGTTTGTTCATGTGCATGTTTGCAGGATCGCAGTCGAGATGTGTTGACAACCCTAGCATGGGTATGTGCTAGGTTGTGCTGGTAGTTCGAGTCTGGAAAGTTGTCCAGGAAGCGGATCGGGTCACCTCAGGAGGTTCGGCGGATTGAAAATTCGCTAAGGTTGGAAAATCCATCGCAACGGCATCATCAGGATATTTCTGGGTATATCCTGCAGTTACTTCGGGCGTCATCCGAGTAGGTGGAGATGAGCATGATGCAGTCGATTGCATAAAGTGAATGCGTTTCGGGGTGATCATCATCAGGTGTTGCCGAGGAGGAGCGTATCGGCATAAGGTAGAAGATCAGGTTGATAAAACCATCGCGGGCTGATAATGTTAAGTTTGGCCGACAGTAGGATATTGAAGGAGTTGCATGTGACGTCATCAGGATAATCGTCATCAGGATATCGGGGTGATGTAAGCATCGAAGGAAAGGTGCATGAAGTCGTGGTCATCAGGATATATGGAGGGAACAGGATATTTTATATCCTGCTGATGAACATGATGTTGAACATCATGATGCTGCAGATAGAGGTTGGCGGTGAGATGAACAGTGAACATCAGGAGGATGTTTGCGCTTGCCGAACATGATGATGCTGCCGATAGCCGGATATGGTGATGCTGCTGACAGGCGAAAGGTCGAAGGTTTGTCTGCAGGAGGATATCGGTCGGCAGAGAAAATATGATGATGTTGACAGTGTTAAGGGAAATATGATGATGATGATGAAGGGTTGCGGACATACATGCTGTATGTCAAGGTTTTAGTGCGGATGCCTTTGCATCATAGTGGTATCAGAGCTCAGCAAAAGGTCTAGGCTGTTGTGTGTTGATTCTGTCACCGAAAGGGCAGAGGTAGAGTTGGTTCTATCACTGAAAGGGCAGAGGTAGAGTTGGTTCTGTCACTGAAAAGACAGAGGTAGAGAAGTGAGAGGTTGACAAAATGCCTCCGAAAGGTAGTGGTACTGCAAGGGAATTGCAAGAGATGAAGGAAAAACATGCCAGAGAGATGAGGAAGATGAAGGAGCTTGCTGAAGCACTTCAAGCCAGGCTTGTAGCCCTGGAAAAGAACAAAAAGAGGGAAGTGGAAGACAGTGAATCTGAAGAAGATGAAGATGCTGTTGAAGAGTATGAAGAGGTAGCTGAAGATCTGGATGCTGAAGACCAGAGATTTGTAAAACTGTTAAAGGCAGTGCATAGTGATAAACCTAAGGTAAAGGTTGATGTTTCCAAGTATAATGGAAGTTTGAATGAAGATGAGTTACTGGATTGGATTGCTGCACTTGATAATCACTTTGAATGTGAAGATGTTGCTGAGGATCAGAAGGTAAAGATTGCAAAGACCAAGTTAGGAGGTCATGCTTTGGTATGGTGGGATTATGTACAATCCGAGAGAAGGAAACAAGGAAGGTCAAAGATCACTTCATGGGATAAAATGGTAGCAAGGATCAAAGGTAAATTCTTGCCCAAGGATTATGAAATTCAGATGTTTAAGAAGCTGCAATTTTTAAGGTAGAAGGAAATGGATGTGAAGGCATATACTGAGGAGTTTTATAAGTTGAGTATGAGATCTGGTCATCATGAGAATGAGGTAGAAAAGGTGGCTAGGTACTTGGCTGGTTTGAGATTGAACATACAGGATGAGTTAGTTTTAGCTAACCCTAAGAGTGTGGAGGATTGTTACCAAATGGAAATCAGGATTGAAGAAAAGATGAATAGGGGACAAGATAAGTCCATGAGAGGAAGAGGCAGCAATATGAGGGGAAGAGGATTAGCCCCTACAATAAGGCAAACCAATGAGGGTCAAGAAGACACTGGTAAAGGACAGGGACAGTCTGGTTTCAGAGGTGGATGGAAAGGTAATAGAGGCAGATTTGGAAGTGGTAGAGGTTCTACTACATTTTCAGGAAAGTGTTACACCTGTGGTGAGTTTGGTCATCCATTTTTCAAATGTCCAGAAAGCAAAGGTTCATCATCCAGAAATGATAGAACGAATGACAAGAGAGTACAACTTGTACAAGAAGAGAAAGTAGAGCAAAGTGTATAGAGTTCAAACACTTATCAAGGAGATAGAGTTCCTGATGGTTATGGATATCCTGAGGAGGGAGAAGCATTGATGCTAAGGAGAACTAGTTTGCAGGCATCAAAGGATATGATGCAAAGAAGAGCTCTTTTCAAGACCACATGCAAGAGCAAAGGTAAAGTATGTAAGGTTGTCATTGATACTGGTTCAACCGACAACATGGTATCTCAGGAAATGGTGGATAAACTGCATTTGGAAAGGATTCCACACCAACACCCTTACAAGGCATCTTGGGTGAGTGATAGTCAATCACTTTTTGTCTATGAACAGGCATATGTGGATTTTCAGATTGGAGCATATCATGATAGAGTTTTGTGTGACATTTTTCCCATGGAATGTTGTCACCTACTGTTGGGTAGGCCATGGCAATTTGATAGGAGGGTACTGTATGATGGGTATGCTAATACCTACACCATCAAGAAAGGTGGGAAGACTATTATGTTGATGCCATTGCAGGAAGATGCTGCAGCACAGGGGGCAGCCAAAATCATTTTAGTGGGAAAGAAGGAATTTGTACAGAAGCCTATCGGAGCAGGCATAAAGGCAGTTGAGGACACTGCAGGGAAAGGAGTTGTTAAGGACAATAGGTTGAAGAAAGTTTCAGTTTTGACTGACAGAGGTCAGCAGTAGGTTCAGCAACAGGTTTGCACACAGCAACCAGTTGAGAGGAATGACAAGGATGTTGTCATAGTTGGGACTATTGTTTGTCCTATAAAGGTTGAAAGAAAGACAGAGTTGAACATTACAGAAGTTCAAGAGGCAGTTCAGACAGAGGTTCTGGTCAGTCAACCTGACAAACACAAGGTATGTGAGAGAAGGGCCTACATTGACAGGCATGAGGGTTTACTTGCAAGAAAACAAGTTACAGTTCAGAAGTCTTGGAGCAGCCGAGAGCCAGCAGAGGACAAAGCTGGAACAGGTCAAGACACTGCAAAGGCAAAGTGTAAAGGTGGAGGACTTCCACAACCAAACTCATGGGACATGAGTTCTTTTCTATTGGGGAGTCTGGTGCAGGAGCACCTACCTGACAGCTGGCCTCCATGAGGCAGTTAGTTTGTTATAGGTCTAGTTAATGTTTCCAAGAAGGTTTGATAAGACCAATGCTTGTAATAAGGTCATGTTGACCATACTTTACTATTTTTAGGTAGGTTGTTAGGACAGCTGTTATGTTGTATGTCTGGTTGGATCTCCCAGCCACTTGGAGAGATTTCCCAGCCGCTTGGAATCGAGTGGTAGTACTCGCAAGAGATCCTATTTATGTATTAGGATCGGTTGGTTTTAGGCAGTATTGCAGAAGAGAGTGACAGAGTATTGTAATTGTATCTTTTGAAATCAATAAAGAGATCCTGTTTGTGTCCATTCTCTGTTTTGAATTCCATTGTGTGATCGATTTGCTGTTCTGGTGGTTTCATGGATTCGCTGATCCATTCCACCGGCTGATTCGTCGAATCGGTGGAATGGCTATGTACAGTAGTTTAGGATTTAGTTTGCATTTTGTGTTTGTTCATGTGCATGTTTGCAGGATCGCAGTTGAGATGTGTTGAGAACCCTAGCATGGGTATGTGCTAGGTCGTGCTGGTAGTTCGAGTCTGGAAAGTTGTCCAGGAAGTGGATTGGGTCACCTCAGGAGGTTCAGCGGATTGAAAATTTGCTAAGGTTGGAAAATCCATCGCAACGGCATCATCAGGATATTTTTGGGTATATCCTGCAGTTACTTCGGGCGTCATCCGAGTAGGTGGAGATGAGCATGATGCAGTCGATTGCATAAAGTGAATGCGTTTCAGGGTGATCATCATCAGGTGTTGCCGAGGAGGAGCGTATCGGCATAAGGTAGAAGATCAGGTTGATAAAACCATCGTGGGCCGATAATGTTAAGTTTGGCCGACAGCAGGATATTGAAGGAGCTACATGTGACGTCATCAGGATATCAGGGTGACGTAAGCATCGAAGGAAAGGTGCATGAAGTCGTGGTCATCAAGATATATCGAGGGAACAGGATATTTTATATCCTACTGATGAACATGATGTTGAACATCATGATGCTGCAGATAGAGGTTGGCGGTGAGATGAACAGTGAACATCAGGAGGATGTTTGCACTTGCCGAACATGATGATGCTGCCGATAGCCGGATATGGTGATGCTGCTAACAGGCGAAAGGTCGAAGGTTTGTCTGCAGGAGGATATCGGTCGGCAGAGAAAATATGATGATGCTGACAGTGTTAAGGGAAATATGATGATGATGATGAAGGGTTGCGGACATACATGCTGTATGTCAAGGTTTTAGTGTGGATGCCTCTGCATCACTGAGAAGGCACTAAAATTGACTCAAAAAGAGTTAAATCCATTCAAAGTCTTAGTTTACCTGCTAGTAAGACTGCAGTTCATTCTTTCTTCAGAAAGGTGAATTTTTTGCGAAGGTTCATTCTAGAATTCGCAGAGAAAACCCATCACATCATCAACATGATGAAGGGTAAGACTACTTTCGATTGGAGTACAGAAGGCAAAGTGACATTTTTGGATATCAAGAAGGCTATAGCTCATGCTCCAGCCCTTGTTTGTCCTGACTATACCAAAGATTTTGTAGTATACAACTACACTTCTGAACATACACTTTTAGCCATTCTTGTTTAGCAGAATGAAGAAGGTGTGGAATCTCCCATTTCATTTATGAGTTTTCCTCTGAAGGCTCATGAATTGAAATATTTGAATATGGAGAAACACGCTTATGCCATGCTCAAGGTAGTAAAGCATTTCTGGTTCTATATTCTGAATTCACATATTATTGTTCTAGTGCCTGATACAACAGTAAAGTCAATTTTGACTCAATAGGAGTTCAGAACTAAAAGAGGCAATTGGATTGCCAAGATCCAAGAATTTGATTTTGATATAAAACCTACCAAGCTTGTGTGTGGTAGAGGTTTGCGTCAATTGATTGCAATAATGTACCAAAAGAGACAGGGGATGAAGAAGAAGTTGAGGATATGCCAACTATTCTTTTTGTCACTAATACAAATGAGTGGTATTCAAATATCACCCATTTTCTTACCTATGGTGAGTGTCCTTCCCATCTGTCTTATAAGGAGAAAAGAATAGTTAAGTTGAAGGCTACTAACTATGTCTTATGGGACAATGGTTTGTATAGGAGAAGCCTTGATGGAGTATTTCTCTGTTGCATGGATAAAGTACAACAAGGTAGACTTCTAGAGTCTTTCCACAATTTGGCCTGTGGAGGACATTTTTCTACACCTGTGATGGTTCACAAGATTCTGTGAGCCAGATACTATTGGCCCACACTGTTTCAAGATATGTACAATTGGGTACATAGGTGTGAGTTGTGTCAACAGTTTGTTGGAAAACCTAAGTTAGCCGCACTACCTCTCAAGCCAGTGGTGATTGAAGAACCTTCTCAACAATGGTGCATTGACTTCATTGGTGTTGTGAACCCACCATCAAGTGTGGGACATAACTTTCTTCTCACCACAATAGATTATTTTACCAAATGGGTGGAAGCCATCCCAGTTAAGCATGCTACTTCTAAAGTGGTATGTAATTTCCTCAAGGAAAACATTATTTCCTGGTTTGGAGTCCCAAACAAGATTGTAGCAGACAATGCTACTTGTTTCTCTTCCCATGAGATTACTGGCTTTTGCTACGAGCATGGGATCATTCTTTCCCACTCTTTAGACTATTATCCACATGGAAATGGTCAGGCGGAATCAAGTAACAACAATCTCATTACTATTATCAAGAAACTGGTGGAAGAGAATCAGAGAACTTGGCATAAAGTGTTGTTTGATGCTTTATAGGCAAATAGGTATGTCTCCTTTTTAGCTTCTGTATGGTCTGAATGCAGAAATACCTATCACCTTGGAGTTGCCGGCACTGAAGTTGGTGAAGGTAGTGGAAGATAGAGCTTTTGAAAGTTCTATTGATAAAAGAATCATGTACCTAACTAAACTTGAGGAGCAGCAAGCTATGGTGGTGGATCGTATCGCTGAACATCAAAGTCAGGTAAAGAAACTCTTTGACAAAAAAGCAAGGTCTCGTGAGTTTCAAATTGGAGATCAAGTCTTGTTATGGGACAAGTGGAGAGAACTAAAAGGAATGCATGGGAAGTTTGATTCCCTATGGAGAGGTCCATTCACCATTCATCAGTTCTGTGGTGAAAATAGCTTCTTGCTGAAGTATCTGGATGGAACACCATTCTTGCTACCTCATAGTGGGCAACATCTGAAACACTTCAATCCTTGAAGTATCAGATAAGTTCATTTGTACATTTGTATAGTTTTGTGTTTTTATTCTTTTTGTTTTTGTTTAGTCTTTTGTGTCTTTTTCTTTTTGGTAGCTTGACTCTATGGCCCAATGGCATGGATGAAGGCACTTAGAGATTGGATTCTCCTTCCTTTGATCATTTCAAAGTTTGATCGATGGAAGTTCCCTAGTTAGAGCCAGCTGTTGTTCTCAAAATTAGCTACGCTCATTTTTGTAGATGAACCCTACGAAATTTGTCTGTTTCCTAGTCTACACTCTAAGCTCGCAAATAGAGATGAGATTCTATTGGTCTTGAGTGAAGTCATTTGACATCCTAGAAGAGTTTACGACATTTCCTTATGATGATTTCTCAAAAATTGTGAAGCTTGTTTTGGTCATAAGCCCGCCAAAATATCAATTGTTGGGCTTTTTGAGGTGTTAGTAAAGTTTTTGTGTTTACATGTAAAGTCAGCCTTTTTAGTAGTTATTACATTTTCTATGAAGTTCTTTCAACATGCAAGAGCCATTAAAACCATCGCTTGCGCATCTCCATACCAAAGCTTCTCCTACAAAAGTGGTTTTTATGCCTGCTCTAGCACATCAAATCTTCACATGTCTGAGTAGGCTTTTTCGCCGCCTCGACGGATCTCGTCAAATCTTGAAACTATGGTTCCATTAATGCCACTCATGTCGGCATTAATGGATTTGGGTTTTTGCCTTTTTAAACTTGTTTTAATCATTTTAATTAGGTGTCTTCTACTATCGAGACCTTGAACAAATTGTTAAACCTTCTTGGAGATCATTGGTCATGTCATAGGCGAATTCGAGTGCATTTCGTTGTTGGTGCATGAGTTAGGGTTTCACGTCAGCCTTTTGAGGTGAGTCATCTTTTCATTTTCTTGCTTTTCTAATAAGGTTTATTTAAACGTTTTCTATTCATTTTGAAAATTTATATAGATTTTTGAAACCCTATGTCAGCTTTGTATATTTTCACCTTTTCTTTGTCTGACTCACGGCAGTTTTGTCGTGCCCTGCTTCATCATTGAAAGTTGTGTATACCTTTACATGTAGTGGTAGTGTTTCTAACCGCTCTTGCATCAACCATTACCTATTCTCAACTTCGAGGCCTGTAGCAGTGGTCTTTTTCCCCATCCTCCATCCATTGAGAGTTTTCCCAAACACATGTAAGGGCAGTTAAAACTGCTTCCCTTACATAATCCTTGCGTACTTCCTGACATATAAAAGTGGTGGAATATACCGCCTTTACACATTCTGGAGATAGTAAAGAAAATTGATGCAGTAGCAGTTGAAACGACTAACTATGCATCAAATTAACTTAGCATACATGCATTGGCAGTCCATTTAGCTGACCTTGCACATGCCTTTAAAGTTGCAAATTTACCCTGATGTAAGGGCAGTCATTTTCGCCGTCCCTACATGTAAAACTTCTATTTTTCTAGAAAACACATGCAATGTCGGTATTTTTCACTGACTTTGCACAAGAATGATAAATCCTTCCCAAACACATGTGAAAGTGGTCAAAACATCTGACTTTACATATGTGAAATAATCCCACATGCAGGAGCAGTCATTTTCACCGCTCGTGCATGTTTTCCTAAATTTTTCCTAACACTAGGAAAATTTGCCATTCAAGACCTATTAACCTGCTTTCGCCTTTACCTCAATTTACATGCACTCAAGCCCTTCAACGCATGCTTTCTTGTCCATGATCATCAAATCGTGGTTATCCCAATTTATCCATTTTTCCCCTGACTGTGAGATCATGGCCTTTTGGAGTTCTCAACAAGTGTTCATGGTAGAAATTTCTCCCAAAGTTCTCTCCATGGCTGATGTCAGAGCCATCTTCATCCAAAGCCAGAGTCATGAAGTACAAGTACTAAGGTGTCTTTCCGATGATGGCAGTGCAGTCAAATATTGACGAAATTAGGGACACAGAAATAGGACATGTGGAGATGGTAGAATTTGTGGAAAGAACAAAATAGATGAATCCTTCCAGACATATGCAAAAAAATCATTGACAGTAATATTCACTTGGTTGCCTCATTTCTAATTTCTTTACACAATCCCGAGTTCATTCTTCAGGTAGCCAGCCATTACAACAGGGACACTAGGGTTGTGACAGACTCTCAAGGGAATGTGATCATGAGGTTGGATGCAGAATTCGTAGACAAAATCTTCATGTGTCTACCCATTGTAAACATTGGATAGATTGACTTTGCTCAGGGGCAAAAGGATTATGACACAATGTGGAAGCTACAAGAAGGTACACAAACAACAAATGGTTGAAAATCCCTAGAAGTAATTTGACTAGATGGCCAAAGGATCTTCCTAGGAATGACTTTGTAGAGGAAGTTTGTGATTTGATCACCCTTTTGAGTCGCATCAGAAGACTCCCCTCTTCCTCCAAGTTTCAAGAATGGATGTACACGTACACCAAGGTGATTCTTTGAGGTACATAGAGAATATTCTGGGGAGAGCAGATTAGTAATGCATTACATGAACAACTGGTGAAGGTCAACATGACATTCAAATTCTATATGACCTCATATCTTGTATATGCTGCTGCTAGCATGAGAAGCTTTCCAGGTTTGACTTAGGTTGGTGACAGGAGATTAGTCCATGTATATGACTATTACCCTCAGATTACTTTGAAGGGATCAATTCATCATTTCCGAAGGGTCAATGATGCCTTCTTTTCAGTATTCATGTGCTTATTGGACAATGAACTTGTTCAAAAAAGGGTCTCAGATGAAGCTTGGGATGTTGTGAATTCTTTTGACTGCTTGTTCTTACAATTCCCCACTTTCACATATCTCAGAGTAGGGTATTATCCTTGTTACCCTTATATTCTTCCATAGTATCCCAGTGATTGTATTATTCTCATGGAGCTATGCAGATAGCTGATTGTAGTGCACAATAAACAAATGGAGCAGAAGAAGTCGGGGATGAAGTTTCGTGTTGAAATTGGAAAGTATTCAGTTCAATCAGCTAACAAAGAAAAAAATAGTGGATTCTGAATTACAGTTGGTTACTATGAGAACTTTTAAGAAAAGAGACCATTTTGACTTCAGAAGAGTTCAAGATAAGATCAAAAGGAATTCAAGCTTCCATGTACCAATGGTTGAAGATATTTGGGTTGATCTCTAGACACAGAACAAGATCAAGAAGCTAGACTACCGCAAACTTCACCTGAGTCAAATAGAAGAGCTGGGCCTCGCTGATATTCCAGATGGAATGAAGGATGATGGGGATGTTCTAGATCCCAAATATAACATTGAGAATGTTGAAGCCTCACCTCTTCCAGAGGTGAAATGATCAGTTACAGAAGAAACATCCATAAGGAAAAGATTCAACTGATCCTGACCAACACAAATGTGTGGTTGGAAAGCAAAGGGATTAAATAGAAAGAGTTCCTCACAGGGTCAGAGACTGAAGCATAGGAATAGATGGGTAAGAAGGTAGAGAACAGAACTAAAAATAACAGTGACACCCCTTCTTCCTCTAAAATACGAAAACTAAAAGTTAAGTTTGTATCCAAAGGAGGGAAGAAGAAGGAAGTTGCAGAAACTTCCAATATCATTGAATCAGGTGTTGAAGATACTAATGTTGATCAAATAGAGATTGAAGATGTTGAGGTTGAAGAACAAAATATTTAGAAGTCTAAGAATGCCCAACAAACAAAAGTATATGATAAATCTGAGGAAGAAAATGAAAATGAACAAGGCGAAGATGAGGATACAGAAAAGGAACAACTTACTGATCCACCTCAATCCCCTGAGAAAGATCTTCCCACTTGAACACAAGTTTCTACACCTCTTCCTCATGCTCTAGTTTCAGGAAGTTTCCCAGTGATCTCAAGTGTTCCTCTTTCACCTATCTTTGTTGTTTCTTCTGATAATACCCCTACTTCTGTAAAAACCAGTTTTGTGACCATTTTTATTCTTCAGGTTCCATCCCAAGTTTATCTTCTCCATCTTTTGACATTGGTGAACAATCTGTCTTAGAAAATCTTTTGGATGCTTCAGAAAAGGTTGTTGATACAGGTGTGGTTTTTGCCAACACCAGTCCTATTGTGACTATTACAGGTATAAATATGGATCTGGCAAAACAAGTAGTAGACTCATCTTTGGTTGTTGGTGCTTCTGTGCTTCCCCCATGGTTGTTTGCTTATACTCCAAAGAGGAAGAAGCAAGCTATTTCACTGGATTAGATTGATATTGAAAAGCTATTACCTGTAAAATCAAAGACTCTAAAGAAGAAGCCTAAGATTTTTTCTAGGCTTATCAATGAGAAAGGAATCAGATACGCATAGATTGCTAAACCACCATAAGATGCTACTGTTGATAATTTTGACATGAATGATTATGTCATTTCAATGGTTGAGTTAGGTAAGCTAACTCATGACGGCATAAAAGTAGATTTTCAAACTACTGCCAGCACTCTGCTCAAAAAATTTGATGAAGTCAAAAAAGAGAAAGAACAGTATAAGGTCAAAGCAGAGCAACTTGCTGTGTTTATTCAAAAGATAGTAAAGTCATCTAAAATTGTAGAACCCATGGCAGTGACTGTAGAAGATCCTTTGATCCAGAAGGTCGAAAAAGCACAAGCCAGAGGAAGGGTAGTAGGAGATATTGTGGAGTGTTTGTTAGCTCAAGGGCGAATTCTTCTAAAAACCACTATAGAAAGAAAAGAGAAGATGGATAAAGCTAAAGCTGAGCTTGACAACCTAGTTGACTTACTCTCACAAGAGCTGCAAGATCAAGAAGAGAGCTTGGAGTAGTGGATAGAGATGAAAAAGATTAAGGTAAAGAATTTGATCACCATCGGGGTCATTGCAAATAGGGAATCATATCTTAAAACCAAGGAGACTCTGGTTCGTCGTATCCACATAATAAAAGGTTTACTTGAAGATCTATGTCAAGCTCGAGAAGCCAGTGAAGATAGTGATGTCACACTTCTACACAGGCTGGAAGAACTTCCATGCACCCTCACACGTGAAGACCATAAGTTCATCTTAGCAGAGGAGATGATAATTCCTTCGAAAAGATGGTTCAAAGGAAATTCAAAGAGGAGTTGCCCTCAGTACTTTCCATGGATAATCTATATGATCAACATTCAACTTTAGAGAACTTGAAGGACAATCTGGACAAACATGAAAAGGCAATAAAGGTAGTAAAAGACATAATTCTTCGGGCCTGCACTATCTCAGAAAATACAGCTAAACCAGATGCATGCGAGATGGCAGCCATACAGGCCATGTACCAGGATTTTCTAAAGAAGAATGATGGAGGAAGCTAATTCCTTAGTTTATTTTATTCTTGTATATGTCATTTGAATTTTGTTGTGGACATATCCATATGTAATTTTCAAAAATGTAATTACATGTGAGACAAAGGAAGTCCTAAGTCGAATAGGACTCTTTTGTTGAATAAGTCAAAGTAGTCGTAAATTTCCTATTTTTGCTCCAGGCTCCTCCCTATAAATAAAGAGGGCCTCTATTGTATTTTTTATCTTTTAGTTATTAAAGCGAAACTCTGCCAAATTGAAGAGCATTTTGAGACTTTGTGTTCAAATTGTAAATCAAATTTTATCAAGTGAATAAGAAAGCAAGTGATCATTCAATCTTTGTGTTAGAATATCTTGTGGAGTAATGGAAATTGTTCTTATGTCCTTTTCGTAATTCTATCTTATCTGTTTGATCAAATTGTAGTGCAAGTGTGAATAATCTAGGAGATGTTCTAAAGTTGATTGTGGAGACTTTATGCTACAACAATTATCTTTAGTTTGTGATTTTGTGTTTTAAAGTAAAAGATATTGGAAAGGCTTTGAACTATTATTATCTTTTGTGATCCTATATTTTGTCATAGTTTACGGTGAAGACTTTGGGTTGCACCTCATTCTACTTGGTTCTAGGTTATAAATTAGTAAAAGAAGCAACGATAGACTTTGTGCTCTCATGGGTTTCTTCGTTATTCAGTTTGTATCAAGAAAGTGCTATCTCATTTCGTAAACATCATTTCTGAAAAAAGAGAAATGGATGATATGGTCTCACCCCCAAGTTAGTATTTAGTTTTTAAAAGTTTGTGATAATTGATAGGGAACCTCCCCTTGCTGAGAGGAGAGATTTATCTCATTACACTGTGGTCGATATAACCATTTTGCCTTCAGTTAGTTGAAGACAAAATATTCACCCAACACATAGGAACTAGGTTGTACAAGTTCCATATGGCCTTGGGAACCAAACAAATTACCCCAAATGCTTCCACGTTTGTTTTTGGTGATTTAACAGTTGATCTTAAGGTTTTTGAGCTTTCTAAACAGGATGCTAGAATTAGATTTGACCCAAAACACTCCAAAATTACATATTTCTTTTGGATCTCGAAAAAAACACCCACTTCAAACACTCATAGATCTATTCTTTAGTGCTCAAATCAAGCCAAATAAAAGGATAATCTAACTTTCTCAACTACTTTGCATCCAAAGAAAAACTCTATTTACATAGAAAAACACCTAGAAAATTTATCTTTCTTAATTTTCTTTGGATCTAAGAAGGGTCTTATAGATTTGAAACTCTGATACCATGTAAGAGTTGCCAATTTACTCAAGCTCCCAAGATCACCTGCAAAAACCAAGGATTTCCTTCTACAAGAGAACAAAGAAAAGAGGATAAATTTGTATGATAATGATGCAATAATCATATTCGATTACAATGATTACATTGAGATCTTTCTTTTATATGTGCAAGATAGAAAATCCTAAGTGATTTTGAAAAACCATATCGTAAAATTAATAAAGTGTAAATAAATAAATAATTAGACCATGCATGAATTGACCTAGTTTTCCTATTTCAAATTCTACTTTTCTTGGTCTTATGCCATCTTCTTGGAATATGATCGTATCCTATCAACCAATGTGCAAAAATTATTTAGTGTTTAGAAAATTTTATTTTAAGACATTTCCTAGGTCATTAGAAGCATTGATTGTTAGAATAGAGAATTCACAAAAAATCATAGTCACATTAGTCTTAGCTTTTGCAAGAGACACTACTTAGAACTGATAAGTATTTTCATTGATGGCAACTAAGATTGTTCCACACATCCGCAGTGCAGTATCTGATCATACTCAAAGATAGCCAGTAAGAATGGGAGAAACAAACCTAGAAAACCTCCAGTAAGATAGCCAAATGCTCAAAGATATCCATCATTCAATGGAAATTGTTTCAACTGCAACAAATTTGGTCAAAGAGCTACTTAATGTAGAAATAGAGTAAATCAAAATGGTCCATCCTTCTCTGGTCAATGCTTCAACTGTAGCAGGTATGGTCATAGATCAAATGAATGCAGAAGTATGACAATGAATAATCCCAATAATAGAAGAATTAGCAATTCTTTCAATGGTTACTGCTTTGTTTGCAATGGGTTTAGACATATGGCGAATCAGTGCAGATCAAGAGAAAATCAGGTCTATAAGAAAAGAAATGTTGTATGTTTTAACTACAATAAATCTTGTCATATTGCAAGATTCTGCAGAAGTAAAGACAATGGAAGAAGAGGTCCAGTAAATAGAAAAATGGATGAACAAAGACAAGACAAAGGAAAATAAAAAATTGATTCAAATGAGACTCAGGATGAATCAAACAAGATATGGGTTAGGAAAACCATTATGAACGATAGTAATGGATCCGCACCACAATCTGGTGCTGATAATTCCATCGGGAATTAAGTTGGAAGTCTTAGCTTAGGGGGGGTGGCATTACAAATCAAATTCCCCCAGACCATGTGGAAGGATTTCCAAAAAAAAAGGAGATGGATATGGTAAATTACAGAGCAATACATGAAAGACTACTAAAAAATAGAGCAACCAGATGTACTAGGGCAGGGCATTTATTACAAAGGCAAATTAGGTGATGCAAAGCGTAAAAGGGTCATTCACTCCTCATTTCAAACACTTTGCATCAAAAGAAATCAAGAAGAAAGAAGTGGACAAGCTTAGAGCTGAGAATTCTCAAGAGTTGGAAGCAAGAAAATGATTTCCAAGCAAAAACCCTAATCTTCGTAGCAAGGTATTTTCTGCTTTCTGTGAATTCTTTTGAGTTCTCAATTTCTACGAATGGCTTCACCTCTAGTGGTAGATGTTACTAAGAGGCCTCATCCCAAGTTCAAGAAGCATCCATTCAAATCTGTAGAGGTTGAGCCGCTAGGTGCATTTTTTGGAGTTCCGTACAAGGTTTTACATGTCGAAGATATTAGGGCTTACATTCACTACAATATAGAGGAATTTGGAAATCTCAAACTACTGGATTTATTTGAAAACCACTTGAAGAATGATAATCACCAATTGAAAGCACAATATAAAACCCTAGAGAGCAAACACTTCATTCAAGTATTGAATTTCCATCTTTTGATGAAAGCGAATGGGTTAGGTATGTATTGAGTCAGATACATGATGAGTTTATGTGGTTATTAAAGCCATTCAAGATCACAGAAGATGTAATCCAAATTGTGACTGGACTGAATGCAACTAGTGGGCAACCCATGCTTAAGGCTGTGAAAAATCAAATAGTAACTAATGCAACTAGAGAAAATTTTGATAGAAGAGATATGACTATCAATGACATCACTGATCTGGATGTCAAATTTGCTTCGATGGTAGTTGGGTAAGATTTACCACTCCAGTAGGGAGAACTTAGTTTTTGGAACAACTATTTATGCCACGTATCAGATGATAAAAGAGAATGTGGATTATGACTTGTGTGAGCTACTACAAAGCCAACTAATAGAAAACTTGAACAAAATAAAAAAGGACAAGAAAAATTCTGTCAAGTATGGTTCCTTGGTGATATGTATATTCTTATACTTCATGAATGAAGTGATGAGAGTTATGGGTATACAATGGACATCTGACAAGCCAGTGGCATAGAAAATTAGGGATCATCTACACAGTCTTGGCAATACCTAGACACAAAAGACTGCTATCTGGGGTTACTTCAAAAACTTTTAGAACTTGATGCATGCAAGGGAAAGAATTCCCAGTTCAGTTGTTGAAAAGTATGAAAATGAAATATGTTTTATGGTAGACACAGATCAATGTTTGATGGAAGCTATAGAACCAAGGTCAATCTGGATAATGCCAATGGGTTATGAAGTGGATGAGGAAATTCTGGACATGTATGCTCATCATCTCCTGAACAAACCTAAAGACACCTCTATTGAAAGGTTTGGAACATACAAGGAACTAAGCTTAAAGTTGCATGTGGAACTTAGACAGCTAGAGACAAAAAGAAAGGTACTCAAGCAAGTGGAGATGTATGTGGAAAGCATTGGGATTACAAAAGAAGCAATGAAAGAAAATAGACAAAGGATTGGAAAGATAAAGAAGAGCACTGAGCAAGCAAAACGTGACTTTGTAGTTCCCCCAGAAGCCCCAAGGAAGACAAGGAGTTCTGCAACTCCTATTGAACCACTCAAGTCCACTTCCACTAAGAAGCCGGAAGCCGGAAGCCACTCCATCTGGTGAAGGAGGGAAAAGAAAGAAAACCAAGGCAACAAGAACCCACAAGAGCACACAAGATGATGAGGAGACAAAAATAGATGAAGAAGTGAAAGAAATAAAATCCAAGAAGGTAAAAAATTTAAAGGCTTCTAAAGATCAACCATCCAGAAGCATGAGGGCCAGTAAAAAGCAAGTATCCAGTAAGGTTGCCATGTCTATTGATGAAATTGTAAAAATAGTCACTGTTCATGGAAATTTAAAACCTATCAAGTTTACTATGATAATCTTGATCAAGAAAATAAGAAAATTTTAGAAGGTGCCATTATCATATATCTGAATAAATTTAATAGAGCCTTGTTGGAAATCTTACAAGAACTTCCTAAAACTTTAAGGAAAGTAATTGAAATGAGAAAAGAAGTAGCCAAGGAAAAAGATATAGAACTCATAGAGTATGTTCTCTCCTCTTTGTGCCCTATAATGACCAGAAAAGAAGTAGATGAAATCCTAAGAGAAGTCAAAGATAAATTCAGAAGCAAAGTCCAGATGAACAAACTAATGCTTGGTGAGACTCAAGAAATTGCAAAGGAAACAGAGGAAATTCTGAGAAAGGCTTTAGACAAAAATAAATACTACATTATTTTAGAAAAGCAAGTTGAAGAAGACTATCCTTCTGCTCTGGAACAAAAAGCTCTAGAAGAAGAAACTAACAAGAGAATTAATGACCAAAGTATTACTCTAGATCCTCTAGAGCTTGATTCATCAAATCTAAATATTGGAGAAGTTCATGAAGAGGAACAAGTCAATCAGGAGGACATAGAAATGATAGATAGAATAATTGATGCAGACATAACTCCTCCACCTGATCACTCTGGGAAGGAAAAGGATATTGCTACCACACAGAGTCCTCTAGATCAAGTAGCAAGTGGTGAGAAAGTAGAAATGAGTCCCTCAAAAGAGAACACGAAGAAGAATAATATAGAGAAAGAGGAGGAAAAAGGAAAGGAAGACAAAGCAAAAGAAGATGGTGCAAATGTTGAAACACCTAAAGTATATGTAGAAAAATCTGATGATCAAAAAGATGGTTCAGAAAATGTAGCTTGAAAAGGAAGTGATTGAGCTTGATGAGCCTGAACTACTCTAAGGACTAACCAATCCGGATGCGCTCTCTCCATTTCAATTGATGAAAATAGCATCTTTCACCCAAGTAAAAGCTAGAGAAAAGATGTTACAATCCCACTTAGAGGATAATGAATTGCTAGGGCTAGCAACCAAATTTTTTGAAAAATTAATGGCAACTTATTAGAAGAATCAAAATGATTCCCCCTCCGGCCATTTGAAAAATCTTGTAAGTTCAGTAAACTCACATTTTGAGTCTTTTGAAAAGTCTGTGGAGGCAAAGGTTTAGAAAGAATTTTTGAATAAGAAATTCAGTCAAGTTAAGAATCTGATAAGGAGTGATAGATTGATACTGGGCATTAGCATAAAGAGCATTCAGAATGCTTTAAGTGATGGAGGATATATATATAAGCTTGTCCTATCATGGACTAAAGTCAATAAGAATGTTGAGAAGAAAATAAAGGAACAAGAACAAAAAATATCAGGTCTATCTCAAAATTTTGATCCTCTAAATGCCTCTCCTATAAGCCAGGAATGTCAGGTCATTAGCTTGACAAATGAAATAAAGGGACTTGAAAAAGAGAAAATCAATACTATGAAGAGAATGTGTGAACTTCAGGGATTGATTTCCCCCAAGTTGGAAGCCATGCATAATGCCTTATCCGAAGCCCAGAATGCACTTCAGACAAGTGATCCTCCGGATCTGGCAAAGGCAAAAGCATATGCATTTCTGCTGAGTGGGCACATCTCACTCTTGGATGGAATGAAGAATACTTGGGCCTCTGAACTTGTGCAATTAAAAACCAATTTTTGCAGACATTCTCAAATTCATGTAAATAGAATTTGATGATGTGTTGTACATATGCGACAATATAAATAGAACTTTTTTTTGAAAATTTTGGCTTGTGGATCCCACCATTTGCCATTGATGTCAAAGGGGGAGTGAAGAGCAGTGAAAAATGAAGTATTTAGCAAAGGGAGAGTACCGGATTAAGTGAAGGGCACGAATGCACAGACAAAGGGGGAGTCACTCTAAGACACTTAGTCATTTTTCACTACGTGTTAACATCAATGCCAAAGGGGAAAATTGTTTGCAAGAGACACTGCTTAGAACTAATAAGTGTTGTCATTGATGGCAATTAAGATTGTTCCACACATCCATAGTGCAGTATCTGATCATACCGAAAGTTAGAATGATAATCTATCTAAGTCCGGGAGCCTGAAACGGAGCATATAGCAGAGTCCAGTATTTTGGTCAGTGGATCTCTCCAGTTAATCATTATGTGTTGTGGATCTGAAGGAGTGTAAAGGGACACTGGGAAAATCTAAATCCAAGTTTTTAGCCTCCGGTGATAAAGGGATCAAAAGTTATGAGCATATGAATACCGGGTCCTATTATGACAGAACAGTTCAATGAAGAATAGGCAAACTTATGTTAATCCTTGTGCAGACCTAATAGAAGTGTCTTGATGAACTATGCATGAGATAGGATGTTAGTGGCCAACATGTATGATGATCTACATGTGTTATTTTTGGTACGCATCAATATTGGTGTATGGATCTAACCGATAGAGTGAGCATTCTTAAAAGGTTCTAAGTATTGTTGTTTATGCCGACTGACAAGTGATTGCAATTCAAGATAAGGATATATATAGCCAATGATTGTGGATATTTTAAAAAGTGTGTGTGTGTGTGTATGCAAACAAGGTGTATATGTGAAAAGACCAAAAATTCAAAGAGCAAATGAAGGAAGATCAGTAAGAAAAGCAGAGCAAAGATGAAATGTGTAAGATCAGTTTTTGTACTTAACTGGGACTGAAATTCATGCGTAGGCATATGTTATTAATCAATTCAAATTGTTGTTGTTCTCTTGTAATATTTTCCTAGGTAGTAAGCCTCCATTTTGAGTAGTGAGCTCTAGGCAGTGAGCCTGAATGCATGCGCATTCCCATTTGTTAAATACTTTTAATAGAGTATTAATTTTGTGGGTTAACCCCCACCATGGTTATTCCCTTTACCAAGTTTCCACATCAAAATTCTTGGTGCTAAGTGTGTTATCTATGTTTTTACTCCTGTACTATTTATATCTTTGATTTGATGATTAATCATGAAGGAAGGATAAAGTAAGAAAAGTTTAAATAAGTGACAACTGATTCACCCCCCCTCTCAGTTGTCCAGACCTAATCCAACACTTAGTTGTTGCAAGTATGTGCTAATTGGTGTTGCCATTGATGCCAACATGTTTATGTTGTCATTGATGTCAACTGTGTCTTCTGATATTGTTGATTGTTTCCTGATTGAGTTGTCATGTTAAAGTGATTTGAATGCCTTATAAAAGTGATGATAATGTTGGTATAGTGCTCTTATTTTTGAGTTTCCAAGTGATTTTGAGAAAATTTGATCCCCAGAGGAAATAGTGTGTTGCAGAGTATTACGGCTTACAGGATATTATCTGAGTTTTTGCTCCGTATTTCTTCTATGTTGAAGACTAGTGTGTGAGTTTTGGATATGTTTTAGAGAAGTGTTTGAAGATGTTAAATCGAGAAGTTGGTGGTCCAGATCGCTGTGCAGTAGAAGTTATGTTCACCAATTTGAAGACTACAATTGATAGAGTTTTTGGGTTGTGCAGAGGTGTCTAGGAGAAAGTATTTATCTTCGTATTTCTCCGCAAAGTAGTTTCAGGTGTTGTGGTTTTGGATATATGTTTGTAAGGTCCTTAGCTATCTTCATTCCAAAGGATTTGTGATTTGATGCTTCGGAAAGAAAGTTCTTGTGTAGCAGAGTTTGATAGTGTTTGTTGTGAGCAATCTATGATTTGTCTTCAAGTGATATTTGTTGCAGCTAGATTTGTTGGCTCCCAAGTGAGTTTATGTTGTTTGTGGATGTCTTCAGAATATGTTGAATTATTTTTATTGATCTACAAGCTATGATTGAGTTCTTGGAAGCGTCTGCCTAAGTATTCTTGGTGTTTGCACAAGTTTGGCCGACTTGGGTGCTAACACTCTTTGTAGATGTGTTTCCTGGATTGTAGAAGCATGTTGAAGTGTGTGAAGATGTATTTGGGTCCGAGCTAATCTTTAAAGTGTTCTACCTTCATTCATTTGATTCATAAGATTGTTTCAGTCTAGACCTAATTTGAATTATGTATGTTTGATGACATTGAAGGTTGTTTCAAATGTTGTAGAGTGTGTTACTGACCTTGATGTATGTTCCAAGGTTGATGATTGATATAAATAAGTGTAAAGAATTCATGTAAATGGGAGAGGATGTGGAGATGAGGATGTGTGTGTTGTGGGGCTATGAAAGGAGATATATTGTGCTTCAATGGAATTGAACTTAGGCATGGGGTAGATTCTTTTATATCAATTCATGGCAATGAGCCATTCTGGTAGTGGGCCCTATTGGCAGTGAGCCCTATTGGTAGTAAGCCCTATTTGCAGTGAGCATTTCTTTGGATAGTGAGTCCTTGGGTAGTGAGCTCTTTGGCAGTGAGCCTCTTTGTAATTCGGTATTGATACTACTATATATTGTGAGCTAATCCTCACTGTGATTTTCCCTTTTAGGATTTTCCACGTAAAAATTTGGTGTTCTCTTGTGCATGGTGTTGATGTGATTAAATTTCTGTTATCTGTTTTCATGTTTAATCTTCATAACAAAATTAGGGCTTAATTGAATTGAATTGAATGTGATTATGCTTGTGAAGGTTTAAAGTTTTTGATACAACTAGTTTACCCACCCTCTCAGTTGTCTTGTGCATTACACATTAGTCATAGTTTCCAAAATGTCTCGATTACATTAGTTAAATTTTTTCTTGGTGTTTTTTTTATCTTTATAGGATTTACAATGGGATATACTACTACAAAGGATGTCAATAATATTCCCTTTGTCATAAAATAGACTTGATTGTTCTTTTGAACACAACCCCTTGCTCTAGTGTGTTTAGGAGGTCACATCAATCCTAGAAAAGGTGGCATCACTAGCACTAGGTCAAGTGGCATGACATAGTCCATATTGATGTGATTAGGCCACAAATTGTGTGAGCTCATCTAGGACCAAACCATATTTTGCAAATTCATCTAGGGTTACGCTACTTTATGTGGTCTTGTATTTAGCAGTAAATGTTTTTGAATATATTTTTCCCAACTTCTTAACCTTTATTCTAGAATTAAATCTTTGATTCTAGTCACCTATCATAGTACGCAAGTCAATCAACAAGGTCAAATTTGGCATCACATTGAAAACCAAATAAGCTCACCATTCTTTGTCTATCTATTTATTTACTATTCTGAGTTATCCCATACTCAATATTTTATTTCTGTCTCATCTCCTTATGTTTTAGGTTTTAATTTGATTACTATTAGATGTATATCACATTAGTTTATTGTAAGAAATTTATTTCCTTTCATTTTGGTGAACTCAGTGTTGATTTCACCAATTTATGTGAGGAAAAATACTGCTCCCCATATTAAGTAAATTTTAGTTTAAATTATAATCAAATTAAGCCTAGATGTATTAGGTTGGGATCAAAATAGAAATGTTGAGATTTGAGAAATTAATATTGAGAAATAAAATAATTTAGAGAGAATAAGGAGATTATCTGGATTTCGGATTGATGTTGATTTTCACCTTTTTGATCAAGTAATGGGATATGACAGAAGAATAGAATCTGAGATCTAGATTCAAAATAGATATCAAGGACCTAACATAGAGATGCTTCAATTTTTTTGTTGAGGATAGAACTACACCAAGTGGTCTCTTCTTGAACTAGGTGAATCCATGTGCCCTAGATTTACCTTGTCTAGGACTTACATGACCTCTTGAAACATACTCACCTCCTTTAAACATGTTCATTGAGTAAGAGGTTGTGCTAAAAGTAACAATGCAACTTGTTATGAGATAAGGGGAAAGACCATCAACTTCCTTGATAATAGCTAATTCCATTAGCAATTGTACAAAAATAACAAATGTCAATCAAAGATGAAAATGATGATGCAACTAAGATTAATTCTATTATATGATTATATCATTCCCAAAATTATCTATTATGAGCACAACACAAAAAAACCTTAACTGACAACAAATGTTAAACCAACTCTCATAAATAGATTGCAACTCATATAATTCAATGATACATATCAAATCTCTAAACTAGATGCATAGGTATAAATTTTAACCATAGGAAAAGAATGATTAACTAATACCTTAGAAATTTCATTTTACCTTGCACCATCCAAAATAGTTCACTTTTCTTCGATAACTTGTGCCCTTATAAGGTCATGATTTTACAAAACTAGATGAAGGCACTAATATCTCTAGATAAATAAAACAATCATGATTAAATGATGGAAGCGTGATATATAAAATCAGGACCTAAGGGTCAGACCTAGGCCTCAGAGGGTCATTTAAAATGGCATTGCCTATGTAATGTGATCAAAGAGTTTGTAGTTTAGCTACTAGACTTTCAACTTGATTAGGTTGACTTAAAATAATTGTTTACATTGTCTGACTAATAATTAGTTCCAAAATAGATCTGTAACAAGTATCTAAGCTTTCTTATCTAATCCATAAGAAGGATACAACATCAGATAGACAATATTACTTAATGCAAAATGATCTGAACTAGTTCATCACATAATATTTTTCTATGGACAACAAGTCAACTAACATACACAACCTTTATTGTCAAGGTTACTTGTATACTATGTGATGATTGTATATGTAGAAACTGCCAAGATTGTGGAGATACAACAAGCATGAGATTCCAAGTGAAAATGAACAAATGTATTAACAAATACAAAGATATAAATAGGAGAAGTTAGATACCTGACTCTCCACAAAGCAGGGATAGGTGGCGACTTACAAACCATATGAATATCACAACTACCCTAGAGAATAGCGGTGAGGTGTCTATTGAGAGGACACATCTCCCAAATGACCAACTACTTTGACATAATCAAAGATCATGTGTGGAATTCACCTAACTATGATTAAGTTAGTGTAAAATATAGAAGTTATACACCAACACCCCCCCTTAAGCATAGCTTAGGTGGGTTTATGAAAGATGGGTCCTGGCTATGTGCCTAATTAGGTACCCATGTACAAATGCATCTCTCAAAAAGCAGAGAAAGAAAGAAAACCCTGTGGGAAAAAAACTTTCCCCCAAAAAGAGAGAAATTATACAGGGAAAGAAGTACTACTTCTTTCACTAAGTACAAAATAAGATTCCCCGCATAGGAGAGAAAATCAGAGAAGGTCAATGAGACCCCCCATAATACATGTCCTACTACAGTGATGCTGGATAGTCGACAAAGGATGCAGATGTAGATCTAAAAATGCTGAACAATGTTCCTTCCCTTGGGAAGAAATTAAACCACCTGAAGATGCATGACATCTTCCCATGCGATAAGATGTATGTATGATCTTGAATTATGCTGAAGCTAATCCAATGATGATGATGATGCCCATGTTGATGCCTTCGAAAAGTGCTCAAGTGTCCCCATGTCGATGCTAAAGGATGCCATAATCAAATTAGGTGCATGCTCAATACATGAGGATGATGACAAACCAAAACCATGTTTAGGACAATGTAGAGCATGAATATCCGAAGTGGACAATGTTGATGCACCTTCATTGAAACTATCATTGAATAGAAGACTGATGTCCTCAATGTGTGCTTCCATGTCAGCAATGTAGGACTCTACAAACAGACAAGTGATGTCAGGTAGAAATCTGTCCCAATCAACAATGCTAGGAAGACTAATATCCTATTGCAAAGAAGCACTAGATGCTTTTGATGAAGCGACTCTAGAATCTAATGAAGCAATAGTAGGAGTGACAACTTCTTCTATGTCACTGGAACATTCTATTTATGTATCATGATTAGGGATGAGAGTTGTGATCAAAGCAGGATCATGTGGGAATGGAGAAACATTCGAGTCTCCATATATCTCCCAAATTTTGATCCATAATGCATGTGGACAGTCAATATCCATGATGGTATATAAAGCGGCATCTGGAATATGTAAACTGATTAATCCAACAATTTGATCATGATGATTAAACCACTTAGCCTTTTGAGATTGTTTATCAGGTTTAGGAACAAGTCCATACATATGAGGTATGAGATTATGGAACCTGAGGTGTTTCAGGATGCCTTCACACTAGGACTTATAGTTTCCCTCATTTAGGTTGATTACAAAAGAGTGAATTTCATATCTCATGATTCTAGAACAAGTTAGTTTGACTAGACAATAGAAATCAACACAATTAAGCAACCTAGATTAGTTAGATCCGTAATTGGTCTTTGTGAAGTGGCACTTTATAAGTTGAGTGTGTGTTTTTTTCTTAATTGCCCCCTTAATGTGGCACATTATAAAGTTAGTACATTATGACACAACACTATCCTCCCTTGATTATGTGTTTTTGCCCCCAAATTGTGTAATGAATAGAAGAAGTGCTTTGAGTCACCCTAAAATAGCCTAATCGGGCACTTTATAATTGTAGTGTGATATTAGGTTAGTTGGATCAAGGACAAAAAAACTACTTTTGCAAAAAGAATGACTCAATTTCAAGATGTTTTGCAAAAGTTATGGCCCTTTGAAAAATTTTGCATTCACAAAAAAAAGGCACCTTCTGGAAAAAAATTTCCTATGTGCTTGGAAAAAAAATTTGCGTACAATTTTTAATGTGAAAAAAAAACTTGTGGATAGGCAAAAGTTTAGCCCCCATTGGTAGAGTGAGACTAGGGGCTTATTAACCCATATGACCAAGGGCTAATAAATAAAAAATTGGGAGTCAAATGATGACCCATATTGGCCACTGTGGAGGCTCCGTTGGGAGCAACTGGAAGAGCCCATTGAGGGCCTTCTTGAGGTGCAGGTGATGCCTGTGAGAGAGGTCATCAAGGACACCTTATAACATGAGGCCATCGATGTACTAGTACTTCCAAGGGCACCATGAGAGGGCGCAGTGAATATAGGAGGGTCAGCCTCTTGTGAGGCTCCAAACAATGCAATGCACGCTGATGGATGGCATTGAGACTTCCTACCATGTGCATGAACATAGGCTGATTGATGGCCTTTTGATGGCATTGAAATAATGCCCTATGTGGGAAATTCAAAACTCACAACAAACACACAAGATTATTGTTAAATGATAACAAAAATTTGGAAGCAAATGAAATTTCACAGAGATGAAAACCTGTCATCAATGAAAATGATTCGAACAACGACTAAATCGACTTGAGGCTGACCACACCAGCTCTGATACCATGTAGAAACTACCAAGATCATAGAGATAGAACAAGCACGAGATTGCAAGTGAAAATGAACAAATGTATTAACAAATATGAAGATATAAATAGGAGAAGTTGGATACCCGACCCTCCACAAAACAGGGATAGGTGGCGACTTACAAACCATATGAATAGCATAACTACCCTAGAGAATAGCGGCGAGGTGTCCATTGAGATGACACATCTCCCAAACGACCAACTACTTTGACATAATCAAAGAGCATGTGTAGAATTCACCTAACTATGATTAAGTTAGTGTAAACTATAGGAGTTATACACCAACAATATCATACAAATAGTATGGGTGCATGCGAAAATACATCAAAAATATAATTTATATATAATTCATACAAGGGTATAGTATGGAGGTTTAATAAAATAACAAAAAAGACAATCTAATCTTTCTCCTTATTAACATGCATAAATTTCCACAGGAACATTCTTAGGTTCTAATGTATGTAAACAACTATCAACAATATGGATTCATCATCTTATGCCAAATTAAAATAAGACAATATCATACATAAAGAGGCTTTAGTTAACATATGCAACAATAGCTTAAATCATCCTTCTAACATTTCGAAACTACTTTCAATTAAGCTACTCGCACTTTCCATACCAAGATAAGGTCATTTAATATTTATGATTATCTTAAGGTACATGTTTCACCTATTCCTATCATACCTTAATAGTATTTATATAGACATGATTCATACAAGAAAATAAGTAAACCACAACAAACTAATCCTTAAAACATAAAATACTATGAATTTATAGAGTTCCCAAAAGTCATGAAGTCATGAATTTATCCATTGAAACATATAAGAATGGCATTATCCACATCTGACAATAAAATCATCAACATGATAACTACTATTAATGTCATAAATAATTCTAGGATTAAAAGAGAATCTATTGAAGTAGTATGTTATCTGGACCAAACTAAGATCCAAATAAAACCCTAGTTTTGAATTGAAGGGGTGAAAGATAACTTCAACCTTTGGACCATCAACCTACCCACTCCCATAGATAAGGCAACTTAAATGAACATTAAGAAGTTTCCAACCACTATTTATTCACAATGAATAAACAACTCAAGTAATAGTTGAACTTAGGACTAGTGAGTAATGACAAATAATAAGTAGAATAACTCTTAACCATACGATGAGCAAAGTATTTTTCAACAACTACTGCACTTACCTCAACACCTCTGTTAAATGCTCCACTTTAATAGATTCCTACCATTTTAAGAGAAGAAAAAGAAAGGAACAGAGGAAAACTGATATGGAAAGATAGCCCGAACAGGGTTGTAGAGCCATGGTTTCTTGGTACACATTTTTTATAATGGAAACAAATCACATCCATGACACAGAAGACCCATGCAAAGTAGTAAAAAATGGCTTGGAAGATGAAGGCGACGGGTTGTTTCTAGATTCAAGACATTTATTTTATGTCGAGGAAGAGAAAGAAAAAGAATTATTTCTCATCTGCCTAGAATAGCCAACAGAAAACTAATAATTGATGTTACAAACTATTAAATGCCATGTTATATAAAGTGAGTAAATGGGTGAATATAGTATTAATACAAGTATGGGAAAGTAATGCTCATAACCTATGTTAGAATATGATATGGTAGCCACTGAAATTAAAGGGCGACAAAGCATATTTCAGAAATAAACTCTTTACAATTCCTTGTTCAAGGAAGGATCAGGGGAAGACAATATTCCAGTGCTAGATAAAATTATTAGTGTGGATTTTTAGGAATCAAACTAAAAAGCAACGTCGCTGAAAAAAATACTCCTAAGCCTATATTCATTCGTGATCTACAAGCCCCAAGATCACACAAGTAAATCAGAAAGGGAATCCTTGACAGATGTGATAGCTAGAAGCGCCGTGATAGACATGCGTACAAAATGTGGCAGTGCAGATAAAAGGAAAATTTCAAATGAAACGGCTTGACAGGATGCGTTTAATAGATATATAGTAATAGAAAACTGAGAATAAAGAAGATAGCAGTACAAAAAGGAAACTTACATTCTATTATAATTTTAAGCTGGCGCTTAGAGAGCATTTGAAGGAGGCAAGAGAATTTCTGGAACAAAACTCGGGCTCTAAACTTAAGGATTATTTCACATTTCATCCAAACCCTTTCTTTTCAAGGGCCATTTGGAAGAGCTTTATGGATTGTGATTTCCCCTATCAACAAAAGGTAATTCTTCATAGTATTTTGAAGAACTCGGTTCTCTTGTTGACCTCTCAAGAGGACGAACTTGTTTGGGTTGGAGATCCAACTGGACAATATTCAATGCGATAGGGATATAGGAGTGTGATAGTTGGATCAAATTCTAATTGGCCTTCTGCTTTGTGCTGGAATGATGCTGTCCTTCAAAAGGTGGGCGCTTTTTCTTGTCTGGCGCTGCATGGTCGAATTTTGACGGGAGGCCGCATTCAAAAACTTTCCATTGCTCAAAATTTTAAATGTGATTTATGTGGTGAAATAGAGTAGAGCGTAGATCATTACTTCTTCAGTGTTCTTTTAGCAGAGAATGTTGGCGATGGGTCTTCAGGAAACTTAGATCTTCAGGAAACTTAGTTGGATCACGCCTCTCCCCCAAACCCTCCTCTCTTTTTTCAAGAGTTGACCCATACTTACTGATGATGCTAGTTTTGCATGCTTATGGGATATCATCCCAACTATGACCATATGGAAAATCTGGAGGGAAAGAAATTTCAGGATCTTTAGGAAAATCATATCTCCCCTGTCAAAAGTTTTTGAGAACATTGATAAAGGCATATCGAAGGTGGCCATGGTAAAAGCGAGGAAATCCATCAATCATAATACAAAGAGGACTGAATGGGATAATATCAGGATCAAGGCATGGAAGTTCTTGGAGCCTATTCCCTCAAGGGGAGTTTCGAATCAGTCTTCTATTAGGGTGGATAGATCACAGGTGAGATGGCAACCGCCTAATAGATCAATGGTAAAGCTGAATTTTGATGGGGCAAGTAGAGGTAATCCCGGTCTTTTAGGTACACGTTGTGTTCTAAGATCTTGCAAAGGTAAGTTACTAGCAACCAAAGCTAAGAAAATTCCCCGGGAACTAACAATTTGGCAGAAGCTTGGGCGCTTCTTCATGGTCTTCAGCTGGCAATTTCTATAGGTGTTAAAGATTTGTGGATTGAAGGGGATTCATTGATGATTATCAATTCCTTTAAGGTTGGGCCCTCAGCTTCGTGGAGAGTGGAGTATATTGTTACGTAAGCGAGAGTTCTACTGAATCAATTCAATTCCTTTCAGATCTCTCACTCCTACAGAGAAGCAAACCTAGTTGCAGACTGGCTATCCAATAAGGCCATCGACCAATGTTCAAAGGACATGGAGCCTGGGTCTCAGGGATATTCCAGGTAAATGCACAAAGATGAGTCCACTTAAGGTGGAAGTTTCGGAGTTAGAAAAAAATCCGAAATCGAGTAAACAAAAACGGGATCTCATTTCTACAAAATAGGATCCCGTTATGGATCGGGATACCGAGCCTAAAATCTAGGACGGGATCCCATTTCGTAACGGGATCCCATTTATGAAAAGTATTAAGTTTTTCTAAAATTGCCTGCAACCTCATTTTCTCCAGCGACAGTGCAAAATCTAGAATAGGATCCCAAGTATAACCCTTCATTTCTGGCCGCCAAAAGCCCAAGTGAGTGGATTTTTCCACTTTTTTTTTTATTTTTCCTCATGTCTGTAGTTTGCTTTTCAAGTTTTTTTCTATGTTTTTACGATAAAATACAATCAAATTTTTAAAACGATTGTAGATAGGGTTTCAATGAGAGTTGAATAGCTGTATTTAGACATTTTAGCTGTAAAATACAATTGAAATTTTGAAAACCCTTTATCATATGAAAGGAGAGATTTTGAACAAACTGTCAAAATTTAATTTAAATTTGAGAGTTGAATAGCTATATTTAGACATTTTACCTGTAAAATACAATTAAAATTTTGAAACTGTATCATATGAAAGGAGAGATTTTGAACAAACTATCAAAATTTTATTTAAATTTGAGAGTTGAATAGTTGTATTTAGACATTTTACCTGTAAAATACAATTGAAAATTTGAAACTGCATCATATGAAAGGAGAGATTTTGAACAAACTGTCAAAATTTATATAGCATTGTGATGATATATATATTTGGTTTTTATAAAATTTACTTATACTAATGTATGTCATAGTATTTTAAAGGCACTATTGAATAGATAACTATCATAAAAAAATTGCTGTCATAGCTGTATTTAGACATTTTAGTTATAAAATACAATCAAAATTTTGAACAAACTATCAAAATTTATATAGCATTGGGATGATATATATATTTGGTTTTTATAAAATTTACTTATACTAATGTATGTCATTGTATTTTAAAGGCATTATTGAATAGATAATTGTCATAAAAAAAATCACAACAAACCATTTCAAAACATCTCAAAACTACAAGCAAGTCTTTTTATAAGCATTCAAATTTACAAGCATTCAAATTTTTACCCAAATCCAAGAGCCATATTTGACATGAGAATCCCTAAATCTAAGAACCATACAAGTTTCATGAGAAGCCTCAAATCCAAATTCCACACTTTGGATAAGAAGTTGATCAAGGAGGATTCACTAACATTGTACATGCAGTAATGCCAATATCATTCTCATTGCTTTCCATACATGTATTAACACTTTAATGGGCTACAATAAACCAAAGCACCCCTAGATGCTCATGGTAACATAAAGACCAACAAACCATATCTACCAAGTGTGACACGTGGTCTAGCAGTAGAAAAAATACTTTGCATAAGATCAAGCACTTTTATAATAAACATACCTTGAATCCAAATGCTCCATGGTTTCAACCATAATTTCATTAGGCTCTAATATACCTCTGGGCCAAGCCATAAGGTCTAATCCATAAATTATTACCACATTACTGTAAGAATCACTTTACAAACTTAAGATAGTTGAGTTGATGTGGTAACTTCCAAGTGGCATCCCTAAGAAAAATGTTATACCAAGTCACCCACTAGCTCATTATGCACCTACCAATAAATAATTGGACTCCACAACCATTGAGAGATGAGGATTCATATGTGGAAATGATTCCCCTTCCATAAGAGATATTTTGGCAATCAAGTCCTCCCTAGGTTTCAAGTAACCCTAGATGTTCCTTTGTTTGACCTGGTAAGATTAATTTTAATGTTGTAGATAACTAGATTGATTCTGCTAGATTCTTATTTTTCTGTGAATGACTTCTTAGATAAAGAGAAGATTAATATTTATCTTCTAAAAGTTTCCTTGCCAATTAAGAAATGTTGACAAGCCTGTGCACTTTGGGAGGAAGACTATCTATAATGGAGGGAAATCTAAGAGAGCATACCATCATTTCTTGGAATCCTTCAAGGATAAATATTAGCCTAAGGATGTTTATGTTGACTGGTACATGAAATGGTCATGTAATTATGATAGCGACATGACCATTTGATCCAAGCATATCTTGATACCTTCCATGAGCTCTATGCAAGGTTGGGCTCATTTGAGTCAGAGAAACATCAAGTCGTCAAGTATTGTAGTAGCCTGGGACTTGCCATACAATCTAGACTAACTTGATGATCAAGGTTAAGGTGATAGGAGAATCTTATTTCTATGCAACAACCATTGGGAAGTAGTTCAAGTAGAATTTCAAACATGAATCAACCAACACAAAGACACTACCTTCAAATAAGAGTTACAAACCATCAAAGATAACTAAGTGGTCTGATACCTACATAAGAGCTGCAATGACCACAACACTTGTTGCAAGTATGAGGTGAACCAGTGTTGTCATTGATGTCAACATACTCATATTACATTAACAAGAAGGATTCGATGACCAGTGTGCTGAGGATATTGAGAAAATTAGCCTCAGTCAGGAACAGTAAAGAACAGTGATGAGAAGAAGACAAATGTATTGTATAGGATGTGAACCGGACGATGCGGATTAAAGGGTTTGTAGATATGAGTCTTGAGATGCTTCAGTTAAGATTTCAGAGGTCCGCATGAAGATCGGAAGGAGTTGTGGCTGTCGGTGTGGAACCGGTTCCGGCAAGTGTTCAGAGGTGACAGAGGATCACAGAAAGGTCCGGTGAGGTCCGAAATTGTATAATCCTAATCTACGGATTGGAAGGAGTGTTTGGGATGTCCTTGTGATGTGTCATCTCGAGCTGTGTATGATTTGGAAGTTTGAAAGTACCTTTTGCATTGTGACAGTGGCGACAGACTGTGTTCTTGAAGTTTCGGATCAGGAAGAGAAGAGATTCCAGTACGTAGAGAAAGTGCGGATGTACCTGGTCATTCAGGCAGGCTTGTGAAGGTTCTTGGATCATGTTGAGGTTGTGTTGTTGGTCTACATTGATAGTAGAGCCCAGAATTGAAGATATTCTTCCAGATGAAGTTCTTGTTCCGACTAGCCGACCGGATGAGTTGTTCATCCTGTGAATGTTCTTGTGGTGGCTGACCAGATGTGTTATTCGTCTTGCGGATATTCTTATGGTTGATTGCTGACTTAGATGATTGTTCCTAAGTCAATGTCTTGTATAAATAAAGGTTTGTGAGTTCATTTTGTAGTGTGGATTGTGTGGATGAGAGTGGTGTAGTGAAGAGAAGTGCGAAAGGCAGAGCAGAGGTTTTAGGCTTAAATGGAACTGATCCGGACATGGTAAAGATGTCATTCTCCAGTTCAAGACTGTGATTCTTATCACTTTGTAGACAGTGTGTCTCCTTGTAGGCAGTGGGCCTCTTCGTGAGCAGTGTGCTCAAGCAGTGAGCCCTAATTGGCAAGTGCCATTCTTTTTCTTATTCTTTTAACAGAGAATAATCCTTGGGTTAATCACCCTGTGGTTTTTCCCTTAACCGGGTTTTGCATGTCAAAATCTTGGTGTTCATTGTGTTGATGTTTATCTGCTCTTGTGTTTGTGCATTTTACTTTCATAGATGATTAATTGATATGCTGTTAACTAACAAGACGAATCAAGTGTTTGAAATAGAAAGCAAGTTTGTATACAACTAATTCACCCCCCCTCTCAGTTGTATGCCCTAGATCCAACAATTGGTATCAGAGCCAAGTTCCTCTGAAAGGAGCTTAACCGCTTGAGGAGATCCAGGATGTCGTCATAGAAAAAGGATAGTCCGAAGTTCGATGGAACTAATTTCACTCTCTGGAAGGGTCACATGAAATGTCACTTGGAATGTATGGGAAAAGCATACTTGGCCATGGTTTCAAAACCATATGTACCTCCACAAGGTGGTCCAACAACTCTGAATGAAATCACAGATGCTGAAAACAATCTGCAGACCAAGGAAGCTCTTCTAAGCACATTGAATGACTCAGATCTCTCAAATGTTATTGACCTACCAACTGCATATGAGATCTTGACTAAACTGGAACTTCTGTATGAAGGAGATGAGTTTGTCAAGAGTGCAAGGTTACAAAGTCTGAAAGGAAAATTTGAAATATTGAAGATGAGAGATGATGAAAACATCACTACTTTTATGCCAAGAGTGAATGAACTAGTGTGTGGAATTAGAAATGCTGGTGGAACTCTGGATGAAAATGAGATTGTTTGCAAAATCCTCAGATCTCTTCCTGCTGCCTACAAAATCAAGGTTGCTGCAATTGATGAATTCAGAGCCCACACAACTGTCACAAGAGAACAATTGGCTGGCAAGCTAGCTGCATTTGAAATGACCGAGTTTGGAGATGATCCTCCCAAGACTGAATCTGCTTTCAAAGCCAGTGCCTATGTGAAAGGCAAACAGAGATTTGATCCAGGAGAAAACTCTTCAAGGAAGATGTCATGGTATGATCAAGCAAGAAGAGACATGGAAGAAGAAGAAGCAGAAACAGCTCAACTTGAAGCCCTCATTGCAAAAAGACTACCAAGAGGATCCGGTAAGTATGAAGGAAAACTACCCTTTAAGTGCTTCAACTGCAATAAGATTGGTCATTTTGCTTCAAGATGTCCGGAAAGATCTGCAAGGTCTAATACTAACAGACAAAGGTTTCAAAAGAACTGCTATTATGTTCATGAAGAAGATGATAATGAAGGAGTAACAGATGATGAATCAGAACTAGGAAGCAAATCTGGAAATGAATGGGTGTTTATTGCCATCAAGGAAGAAGATTCAATACTCTCTGAATTTGTCAATCACAAGGTTGTGGAAAAAGCTTTGGCTGCTCAAGTGGAAGAAAAGGATGATTGGGTTATTGACAGTGGATGTTCTCACCATATGACTGGTGACAAGGATAAGTTCTTGAATTTGGAAAGGTATGAAGGAGGAATGGTAAAGTTTGGTGACAATTCTGCTGGCAGAATCAGAGGTAGGGGAACTATTTCCTTTGATGGAAAGAGCAAAACAGGTAATGTACTATATGTTGAAGGATTGAAGCACAATCTTCTCAGTGTTGGTCAGTTAGTAGACAACGGCTATGATCTCCGGTTTAAGAATGGAAAATGCAAAATCTTTACAAGCTTCAGAACTGAAATTGCATCCGGTACTTAGACAAAAGGTAATATATTTCATCTGGTTGGTTCAAATAAAAGTTGTCTGTTTGTTCAAGTTGATCAGAGTTGGTTATGGCATAGAAGAATGTGTCATGTAAATTTTGATAACATCATCAAGATAAGCAATACTCAGGCTGTAAGAGATCTTCCAAAATTGATGAAACCTACAAATAGTTTGTGCAAAGAATGTCAGCTAGGTAAACAGAGCAGAGTCTCTTTCAAAAGCAAAGATCAGTCCTCTACCGGATTGTTGGAATTAGTACATACTGATCTCTATGGTTCGACAAGAATCAAGAGTCTGCAAGGTGATAGATATTTCATGTTGTTAATTGATGACCATTCCCGGATGATGTGGGTTACCTTCCTAAAAGAAAATTTAGAAGCATTTGAGAAGTTCAAAATCTTCAAAGCTATGGTAGAGAATCAAACTGGATTGAAACTGAAGTGTCTAAGGTCTGATAGAGGTGGTGAATTTACATCTGGTGAGTTCATTGACTTTTGTGAGAAGCAGGGTATAAGGAGACAATTGTCTGCTCCTAGGACTCCACAACAGAATGGAGTAGTTGAAAGAAAGAACCGGACCATCCAGGAAGCTGCTAGGACAATGATGTTGGAAGCAAATGTTCCTCAGATGTTCTGGAAAGAAGCTATCAGCACTGCAGTCTACACTCTAAATTGAGTTCAAATCAGAAACAATACTGGTAAGACCCCCTATGAACTCTAGTTTGGCATCACTCCTACTGTGAAATATTTTAGAGTTTTTGGTAGCAAGTGTTATATTAAAAGAGATGAAGATCTAGGAAAGTTTGATGCTAGAAGTGATGAAGGAATTTTCTTGGGTTACTCCACTCAAAGCAAAGCATACCGATGTTACAATAAGAGACTGAGGAAGATGATAGAGAGCACTAATGTGAAAGTTGATGAAGGAATTGAGAAGCCCTCAAGATTTTATGAGTTTGATGGAGATGACCAAGACGGTGTTCAGGTTCAAGGAACTCAATCCTCTCCGGTAAGTCAGAGTCAGCCTGATACGGTAAATCAGGAAGAAGAGATAGGTTTGAATGAGCCTGATCAAGAAGTAGCAGTGCAGGATACTCCCAAAATTCCAAGGTATGTAACACTGAACCACTCTGAAGATCAGATCATAGGTGACAGAAGCAAAGGTGTGCAAACTAGAAGGAATGTTGCTCAAAATCAGGATGAATGTTGTCTGATTTCAAAGATTGAACCTAAAATAGTAAATGAAGCTTGCAATGATGAAAACTGGACCAAAGCAATGAAAGATGAATTAATGCAAATTGAGAAAAATCATACTTGGGATCTTGTTCCCAGACCTAGAGACAGGAATGTGATTGGAATCAAATGGGTCTTCCGGAACAAATTAAATGAAGCTGGTGAAGTAATCAGAAACAAAGCTAGATTGGTCTGCAAAGGCTACTCTCAAATAGAAGGAATTGATTTTGAAGAGACCTTTGCTCTAGTGGCAAGAATTGAAGCAGTCAGATTATTTCTTGCATTTGTTGCCTTTAAAGACTTCAAGGTATATCAAATGGATGTCAAGTCTACCTTCCTAAATGGTGATTTGGAAGAAGAAGTATACATTGAACAACCAGATGGATTTCAATTGTCTGATAATGATGATATGGTCTGCAAGTTGAAGAAAGCATTGTATGGACTGAAGCAAGCCCCAAGAGCATGGTATGAAAGGTTGGATAAGCATCTTGTGCAGATTGGATTCAACAAAGGTACTGCTGACAGTAACTTATATTTCAAAATTGATCATGAAAATATTTTGATTGTTGAAGTGTTTGTGGATGATATCATTTTTGGAGGAAGAGATAGTATGTGCAAAACTTTTGCAAATCAGATGAAATGTGAGTTTGAAATGTCTATGCTTGGTGAAATGAATTTCTTCTTGGGTCTACAAATTACTCAAACAAAGAAAGGGATCTTCATTTCTCAGACCAAATATGTGAAAGAATTGTTAAGGAAATTTGGTATGGAAGATTCAAAGCCAATGAACACTCCCATGGCAACCAGATGTAAGTTGAGCAAAGATGATGACTCCCCAAAGGCAGATTAGACAAAGTATAGATCAATGATTGGTGGATTGTTGTATCTCACTCAGACTAGACCAGATATAATGCAGGCTGTTGGTCTTGTAGCAAGATTCCAGGCTGATCGTAAAGAATCTCATGTTATGGCAATCAAAAGAATTTTTAGATACTTGAAAGGAACAGCTGAGTATGGTCTATGGTACCCTAGAGATCTGGATTTCTTTCTTCATGCTTACACAGATGCAGATTGGGCAGGAGATGTGGATGACCAGAAGAGCATCAGTGGTGGAGCATTCTTTTTGGGGAAGAGATTGGTTTCTTGGCTAAGCAAGAAACAAGATGCAATATCTCTGTCTACAACTGAAGCAGAATACATTGCAGCAGCAGGTAGTTGCACTCAAATCTTATGGATGAAGCAGATGCTAAGAGACATTAAAGTTGAATATGAGGAGCCTATCATAATTTTCTGTGATAATTCAAGTGCAATTAATATTTCTAAGAATCTGGTATTGCACTCTAAGACTAGGCACATATCTATCAAGTTTCACTTTTTGAGAGAACAAGTGAACAAGGAAGAAGTCAGGTTGGAGAATGTTCCCTCCAAGGATCAGATTGCAGATATCTTTACTAAACCTCTTCCCAAGGACTCTTTTGAATATCTCTGGGAGAAGTTAGGGGTCATGGCCCCTCCAGTGATGAACTAGGATGCACTGATGTGCATTAGTCCGGTGGATATCACAGTCATATCTTGTGATCCGGATTGATGAGGGGGAGCTGCTACTAAGGGGGAGCAGTTGGTATGACTCTGATGTGTTAAAATTGCAAGTATGAGCCCTTTGCCATTGATGTCAAAGGGGGAGAGAAGACATGTGAAAAACAAGTAGCTGATGATCAAAGGGGGAGCAGTAAATGAGGAGAAGACATGTTGCTGATAGGGGGAGCTGTGACAGAAAGGAGAAGTTCTTGTCTTGATGGTTTTTCACATCATATGTTGCCATCAATGACAAAGGGGGAGATTGTTGCAAGTATGAGGTGAACCAGTGTTGTCATTGATGTCAACATACTCATATTGCATTAACAAGAAGGATTCCATGACCAGTGTGCTGAGGATATTGAGAAAATTAGCCTCAGTCAGGAACAGTGAAGAACAGTGATGAGAAGAAGACAAATGTATTGTATAGGATGTGAACCAGATGATGCAGATTAAAGCGTTTGTAGATATGAGTCTTGAGATGCTTCAGTTAAGATTTTAGAGGTCCGCATGAAGATTGGAAGGAGTTGTGGCTGTCGGTGTGGAACCAGTTCCGGCAAGTGTTCAGAGGTGACAGAGGATCACAGAAAGGTCCGGTGAGGTCTGAAATTGTATAATCCTAATCTGTGGATTGGAAGGAGTGTTTGGGATGTCCTTGTGATGTGTCATCTCAAGCTGTGTACGATTTGGAGGTCCGAAAGTACCTTTTGCATTGTGACAGTGGCGACAGACTGTGTTCTTGAAGTTCCGGATCAGGAAGAGAAGAGATTCTAGTACGTAGAGAAAGTGCGGATGTACCTGGTCATTCAGGTAGGCTTGTGAAGGTTCTTGGATCATGTTGAGGTTGTGTTGTTGGTCCGCATTGATAGTAGAGCCCGGAATTGAAGATATTCTTCCAGATGAAGTTCTTGTTCCGACTAGCCGACCGGATGAGTTGTTCATCCTGCGAATGTTCTTGTGGTGGCTGACCGGATGTGTTATTCATCTTGCGGATATTCTTATGGTTGATTGCTGACTTAGATGATTGTTCCTAAGTTGATGTCTTGTATAAATAAAGGTTTGTGAGTTCATTTTGAAGTGTGGATTGTGTGGATGAGAGTGGTGTAGTGAAGAGAGGTGCGAAAGGCAGAGCAGAGGTTTTGGGCTTAAATGGAACTGATCCGGACATGGTAAAGATGTCATTCTCCAGTTCAAGACTATGATTCTTATCACTTTGTAGACAGTGTGTCTCCTTGTAGGCAGTGAGCCTCTTTGTGAGCAGTGTGCTCGGGCAGTGAGCCCTAATTGGCAAGTGCCATTCTTTTTCTTATTCTTTTAACAGAGAATAATCCTTGGGTTAATCAGCCCGTGGTTTTTCCCTTAACTGGGTTTTCCATGTCAAAATCTTGGTGTTCATTGTGTTGATGTTCATCTGCTCTTGTGTTTGTGCATTTTACTTTCATGGATGATTAATTGATATGCTGTTAACTAACAAGACGAATCAAGTGTTTGAAATAGAAAGTAAGTTTGTATACAACTGATTCACCCCCCCTCTCAGTTGTATGCCCTAGATCCAACAACACTAAGTTTCATGCTAAAAAAGTCCACTCATTCAAAGGTTTAAATATCTAGTATATATGATGATACATCAAACCCTTAGATGAAATTATTGATACATATCCCAACATCCTGGTCAACATTGTAGTAGTAATAATCTTCATACCTAAGGAAGTTTAGGAAGAGCGACTATTCCATTCACAAATGTGGGTGAAAGCGGAACAAATAGACTTCATGATTAATGATAGAAGTATGAAGAATCTAATTCTTCAAAGACTATTGAGAGATTCAAGCTACCAACCATGGTTCATCTGCATCACTACTGAACTAGGATGGTTTAGCACATGCAACACCCATGGTATATATATGTGTTGTACTCACTAGTGCTACTTATCATATATGCTTTTTATCCTTTTCAAGAAGAGATAGTCCATGATGTGGTGCTAATGGAGGTCTAAAATCTTCTCCTTGGACATCCTTATATGTAAAGTTATTAGTGTGTGTACACCAAGCCTCATAGCATAGATGTATCAATGCATAGTAAAAGATACTAAATTCTTGAAGTGAATTCATGCTCAATACATGCCACATTAGCTCCAAACAAGATTATGGGATACAACTATGCATATCTTAAAACTTTTCACTTTGCCTCCAACCAAAGACCAAATTGTTGCAACAAATTATACATGTCAGAATCTAAAAAGCATGTTTATATGGAATTGTTATAACCTTTAATATAGAGTTCTTAGAAAGGGTAAGCTCCCATAACAAGCCAAATGGTTCATTGAGTTGCAACTAGAAGACAAGGCTCCACACCTATTTCTTAGACTGAATACAATCATGACTATTGCTTCATAAGGATAGGAAACTAATCCACAAGGATTCACCAATAGTGGTGGACATGGTAATTCCAAGACCATTCTAATGGCATGTGGTACAAGTGGAAACACTTTAGTGGTAAATACAATACACCAAAGCACTCCTATATGATCTTGTTATAACACAAAGACCAAACAACCATCTCCAACAAGTGTTACACATGCTCCAACAGTGGCATAGTGCACTCTATATAATATCAAACACTCATTCAATAACCATACCACATCCAAACAATCTGTAGCTTCTACCATGGTTTCCACATTGTCCAATACACTTCCAAGCCAACTGCAAGGTCCAATTCACTTAGATTCTTATTGCAACATTTTGAGTATCAAGTTCTTCAAACTTTAGATAGTGTAGTTGATGCAACAGTCTAGGTGGCACCCTTGAGGCTCATGTTATGCTAATTCATCCACTAGCACATCGAGAAACTACCACTAAACAATTACACTCTTCAACTAACCTGGGACATGAGGAATCATACAACTAAATGGTTCCACATTCATAGGAAATAGTTCAACTTCCTAGAGACTCTTCCTATCCACATCATGAATCTATATAATCTATATATACACATATTGTCAATTAATTAAAATTCAATTTCAGGATAAGCAACATATAGGTAGATAACTTAGTGATACACCTTTATCAAGGGTACATGCCTTATATGTAAAACAAACAACTAAAAAAAATTACATTTACTATTTAGTTCTATATCTTTCTTTGTATTTGCATTGTATGTTTCACAAGTGACGACACATGCCTACAACTTCATCTAGATCCTCATCTAAATAGTTTTCCACCAAGAGTCAAAATTTAGGTCTCGAATGAAAATCCCAACTTCAATTTGAAAACTACATAGTTCACTATAATAGTTCTTACATTTTGAAATTTGTATGCACATGTATATGTATGCTTAATTTAAATATTTCTTTTAATTTCTTGCAAGATGTATAATTTATCTAGTTTATTTATAAGTTTTAATTTTTCAACATGTATATGTTTATTTATAATTTATATATATAGATTCTTGAAAATTAATTTTGTACTCAAGTTTGAATGTTTATATCCATATATGTAGGTTCATAGTTTTTATATATATCATCATGGATGATATTCAGTTTGATGTTGAGGATTTTCTCAATGCACAAGCTGAATAGGCACCATCTCCACCAACACCCCCACCACCAGATGCCCCACCTCCATCCCCACCTAGACCGCTTCCTGGAACTGACTAGGTTCGCTTGCGAGCCATAATCAATGAAAATGTGGATTCCATACAAGAAAAAATGAATTCCATTCGCAGTGAACAATTCATGCCACCTCACATAGTACATTTCTCAACTTTGATGCAAAACATTGTAGATTTTGTGAGGTCTATTGACTCAGACTTTGATAGTTTCTGGAAATAGAGAGAGGGGAGGCACCAATTTTATGTTGATGGCCTTTCCTATAAGGAGTTTTGGATCTTAAAATCACAAAAGGTCATTTAGCACAATATTTTAGACACCCCATCACAAATGAACCTATTCCTACAAATAAGAAAAGAATATCAATTAGGTGGTGTAGACATGAAGGAATGTCTAACAAATTTTGGGACAGGTGGTGGATGGTGTTTGATTATCCACCTCATGCTAATTGTGAGGTTCTTTTATATTTTTTGAGAAAATTATATGCAGAGTTTATTATGAATCAGAAACCCAACTATTTTGATTTTAGATCATTCCAGGATATTGGTGGCGGCATGCCACAATAGAGGTTGGTGGCACGGGTTGATCCCCAATGACCCATGCCTGCTCAACCTCTTATTGACCCTCCTACTATAGCCATTCGTGCACCCTTCTAGTATCATGCGGTGGTATCCGCACTAGCCACATTGAGTGCACTCTCAAGTAGCCTGGATGAGCAGACTTCTATGATAGAAGCTTAGGTAAGAGACCATGGAGGAGATGATGGTGGAAGAGGTCCTAGTACCACTCCACATGTGTTGATGCCTCATACATGTATGACTTGTAATCAGTTGTGTTATAAACCTTATCAGGTAGCTGGACCCACTTCAGCTACACATGCAACATCTGATGACATGTGCGAATCATTTGTCAATTATCTATTTGCTAAGGATCATCCCACTGATCATTTGACACAGGTATATGTGTGTGTGTGTTACACACATGTTGAATGTATAACAATTTTAAGCACGTGTTTTTAATGAACATATAGATCAATTAAATTGTAATATTTTAACAATAAAAATGTTTGGTGTAGATAATGGCAATAGGGACCATTGATCGATTTAATTTTTCATCGACACCTATTCATCTTAGGCACCCATTCAGGGTATTTTGATTGATTTTTTAAATATATTTTAAATAATTTTATTTCCTTGATTTTAATTTGTAATTCAGTCTTGAACATGTACATTAAATATTTATGTTGGTTTAGGGTTCTTCCACATTGAATCCTCCATCTGAGGGTGTCTCAAGTGCTCCTCCATCATTGGGCATCTCACATGACCCTTTTGTATGTATATTGTTTTAAAAAACTATATATATACTTATATTTTTCTATTTTGAATTCACTATATCTGAAAACGTGCATGTACTATTTAATATATATTAAAGATATATGTCTATGTAGGTTGACACAACAATGAGGATGGGCATTATAGCACACTTGGATTATCCAAGTTTATATCAAGAGTCAACTACATTTCAGGTTGTTGAAAAACATATCTATATCTACGTGCAATATGTAGGTCTTTTAAATAGATTAAAAGAAAAATTGGGTACCTACACAAGTGAATATATATGTTTTAATCTAATTTGTACACATGTGCTAAGTTATAAATGACCTTGTAGGAGCTTGTCAGTGACACATTTCATCATGTTCATGTCATTCCACCTACAACACATGCAAAGTAGGAGGACAAAGGAGATGGGCAGCGTTATACAATATAATTTAAAATTTAGATTATATTTAAAGTTAATTAAAATATACATTGTGAACTTAAAGTAAATTTCAATAGAATATATATGTTGACATGTGTTAATTTTTTTTCTTTTATAGCTTGATACATGTCATGTAGTTGATCATGTATAAATAGGTCCTGGAACAGAGGATGCACAACAACCTCTTATATTATAATAATTTAAATATGATAAATTATAAATTAAATTGAATTAAAGCATTTTTAAAATCGTCTTACATCTAATTTCAACTTTCTTTCTCTTGTACATGTAGATTGATTTAGAGCATGTAGAGACAGGTCCAGGTGCACCAGAGCATGCCTCTCAACCTCACATGGTAATTTAATTTTATGATAAATTATAAACTAAATTATAATTAAATCATTTTTAATCATCTTACATCTGATTTCATCTAAATCTTTCTCTTCTACAGAGTGATTCAGGTCATATGGGTAGTTCACATGGTGTGAAGAGGTCTCTTGATTATAGAGACAATATGAGTTATGTTATTTCATGGGCTATATTTGACTATTTCATGCACTACATATATTGTTTCTCATGGACTTTATATATATATTGTTTCGTGGACTTTATATTTTGAACATGTGTTGTATTGTCATGGACTTCATATATTGTTTCATCCAGACAATATTTCATTTCAATATTTATGATCTAGATACAAGACTTTATTTCATTTGAGTATTTTATTTTATTTCAATATTTTATGTCCATAAATATTTAAGTGAAATAGAAATGACACTAGATATCTTATTCAATATCATTTTTATATTTAAATATATATAGAAATTGAGGTTCTAATAAAAAATAACAAAAACTAATTGGTTTTTATAGTGAGAAAACAATTTAACATCTTCTTATAATTGTCTATATCTACTTAGCTTCCAATGCTCTTTATAAATGGAATTTTAGATAGTAAGATTTTCACAAAGTGGTTTCAATTATTCTATAGTAATATGTCCCATCAAGGTTATGGGAAAATTTTTACTTCATTTATTATTGTTGGTAATTCTTAGATAGCATGCATTTAGAAATTAAATAATGAACATTATCAAAATTTTGTATTAATAGATACCTAACTAATGTATAGATAAAAAGAGAAGTTGGCTTTTATCTTAATATCATGTTGTTTTGGTTATGGAAATGTACCACATTTTTTATATTAAATAAGTAATGGTTAATATGAAAGACTTCCACTATTTTAACTAGTAATGTGTTTTACTTGTAAAAGTTATTTATAAAGGGAAAAGACAGAGAGAAAGTAAGTTCCTCCAAGAGGGTATGTTTTTTCGATTGAATCATTCAATATAATAACAATGGTAATAGGTGTCATATGAACAAATGAAAGGAGTTACTTCACTTTCTTGATTCGTGCCATATATTTCTTGGAGGATTATGCCACATGTTTGAAGGAGTTCTACACATATATTTCACTCTTACACCTTCATTAATCTTATTATTCCCTTGGAAGTAGAACTCCATAATGAAGGAGTTGCATTCTTGAGATTCTTCTTAAATAGCTAGTTATAGTGCCATATTTGGAGGAGATATTAGGAAAATTGAAAGGAGAACTTTTTTAATAGATTCACAAACATTTTATTAGAATGCAAGCTAGTCTTGGAATGTAATTTTAGAATGCTAGTGTGCGAGAAAAAATATTGTCCAATGATCTAACAATGTTTGACAATGTATTAAGCACACAAAAGAATTTAAGATCAATATTATAGTGTGTGTATGTGTGTGTAATATATAACAATATAAAGAAACTATCTGAATGTGTAATTAAGGCAAAGGATGTTGATAAATAATAAGGATGTATAGTGAAGTAAGAGAAACAAATAGTGACTAAATGCTCAATTTTTAGCTTATACAAAGTTACAAGTCTATTTGAATCTTATCAAACATAAGGATAGTAGTTCATAAACCTCTAAAATATTGAAAATATGGTGAAACAATGGTTTATGGACCTTATTAAGTTGACAATTGCATGCATAGTGAATGTCAATCATCTATGTGGTTGTAGCAATGTGCTTCAATGGTTTTCAAGCTTGCTTAGGGTTGTCCAATTGCAAGGAGATTAGTGTTAGAGCCTTAGAAGTTTGCAATAAAGGTGGCACATTCATCAAAAATGGTTTGGAGACCACCAATACTAGAAGGAAAATGAAAAGGAAATTATTTTGAGACTATAGAGTCTAATTAGCAAGAAAGATGTTGCAAATTAGAGATTTTAGCCAATCAAGGGAAGAACATAGTCTCTTATGTAATGTACAAATGGAGCCTAGAGGCTCTCTAGATTTAGTTGAAATAAATAAGAGACAAAAGACAAAAACAATAGAGCACACAAAAACAAAAAAGATAATAGACTATAATTTAAACACTTGAACTACTTCTAAAACTAACAAATTTCTCTTAGCAAACAAAGACACAAAAAATCTAAAAGAGTAACTACAAAACTAAGAAGATAATAAATCCAACCTATGTAACATGTGTGCACACAATCAAAGTTGATTGACCAAATAAATGATGAAAATATACAAAGAATGGTCCGTAGGAAAAATTCCAAAGTCTCACAACTGACTTGCAATAGATTGCTTCAATGGTGATGACTAGTGAAACATTTGTAGAAATGTTCCCTAAAAACTGAAAACTCAACTCAAGATTGTAGGACACAAAAATGAACATAAATGAGGCTTAATAGGGAAGAGGAGTTGAGAAATTGTTAGTTACAAGAAGGCAAGTGTGGTAGCAGATATGCACACTAAATTGGGAAGGTTAAATGGTCTATATGTTTTTTTTCTTAAATATAGTCGAGAGCAATAGTTGGTTTTAGCAAACGAATGGTCTTGCAACGACTATGATGATCATAAGAGCATGGTGACATATTTGAAATGATCATAGTAATGATGAAAATTGCCATGAAAGTTTCATCAAAGTAGGCAAAACCAAGGATTTCAGAGCACAAGAAAACCACAAAAGGATACCCTAAGGCATTGAGGGCTTCAAAATATAATAATAGAAATTGTAGCATTTCTTGTTTTTGATAGGTATGTGAGGGGAAAGGCGACCACTCTCCCATTGTATAAAAAGGTCAAAAAATGTTCATCCAAATCTTGTCTATGTTACTTTATATGTCATAATATGATGTCTTAAGGGCTCCTAATAGGACTTCTGAAGGGGATCAAACAATTCAAACTACATGTCTCATGTTGGATCACAATTGATATAATTAAGTATTTTAGACAGGTTACGGTGACTTGACATCATAACAAATGATATAATTAAGTAGTAAAAATTAGGATGACTCATCATTTAACAATCACAAAAGTTATACAAATATAATGTTAATGTTAATATAATTTATGTCATAATAGGATGTCTTAAGGCATCCTAATAGGATGTCTTAAGGGGATCAGAGAATTCAAACTACATGACTCATATTTAGTCACAGTTGATGTAATTTAGGATAACTCATCATAACAATATGATGTCTTAATATATTTCCTAATAGGATGTCTTAAGGGGTCCTAATACGATGTCTTAAGGAGATGTCTTAAGTTCTCAAAATTTTGTGAAGTTGCCCAAGGCAACCAAATTTAACAATAATACAATCAAATTTAAAGTCAATTCAAAGTAGAAAAATATGCACATTTAACAAACAAAATATATAGAATAATAATTTTGATATATAAAAGTGTAGAGTATAATTGTGTACATACGTGTATACAATTTTATGTACAAAATGTGTAATAATATCATTGTGTATGTAAATATATGCCAACTCAAAATAATGTTTACAAAATGTGGCTATGTCATCTCAAGAAAATCTAAAACTTGTGGGGAAAGTAGCAGGTCTTCACGCCACCTGATATCAAAATAATAGAAGCAATATCAATATATCATTAAAACATGTATTTTAATTTATATAAAACTATCTATATACACAAATTGTACCTATATTTACAAGTGCCTCACACATGTAGATATAGCTTTAATCTACATCATCTCCTTTTTGTTTCAAAGTATGTGATGAGTTTGTGATGATGGCCTAAGGATATAAAATGACAATTTAAATCAATTTCAACTAATAACACACAAGAAATATCAAAACATGTATTTAATGTATTTAAAAAAATAATATAAAACTATTTAACTATATTGACCTGTATTTACTTATTCCATTGTACCATCTGCATCCTCTCTTTTTTTCAACACATCGATGATTGTCTCATGCTCTTCCATAGAAATTGTCCATAGCTCTTTATTTGCAGGTTTTCCACGATACCTCTCCAGTTTTATATTTTTTTCCAACACCAAATGTGAGTAATGTATAAGCTTCTTACGTGTTTCATAATCTTTGAATGCATGAAAACCATTCTTCCTTATTCGGTATTTTCACAGCCAAGTGCCAACAACCACTACTGAACCTATTGGATAATGATAGCCATCATCAAAGAAGTTCTCAAAATTTGCTTAAGGGGATCAAAGAAGTTCTCAAAATTTTGTTAAGGGGATCAAAGACTTGTTATCAAAATTTGCTTAAGGGGATGTCTTAAGGAGATCACTGAACCTGTTGGATAAGGAAAGTCATCGTCATCTTCTTGAGGTGCTGTTAACTTATGTTTAGTCTTCACACAATGAGCCAACCAATATTATGTTTCCTCTTCATTCTCCTTAGGTGCAAAAATAACATACACATGTCCTGCAAATAAATTTTTATTTAATAACTTGTACATGTCCATAAAAATTAACCAATCTACATACATGCATTCATATGTACACATATAAATAAATAAAAGTACTACAAAAATAGTAATGAAGTGAAATAAAATGAAATAATTTGAATTAAATAACCTTCTTGTACAAGGTCTGAAACATGGTCATAATCATCTGATGTAAATAGTTGATCATTGTCTTCAATTGTTGTTTCATATTGATCATGTGGTTGTGCAGGTGTCAACAGTCTTTGCTTCCACTCTTCAACCCATTCTGTATTCTCACATGCTTCCCAATCTCTTGAAATACAAAAATAACAAAAACATGCAAGCTCCCTTTGTCCAGATAGTCCATGTACTTGCATTCGAACTCCTAAATGAATGCCATTTAGTAGATCCACTGATTGTCTTGCAATCAAGTCTAGGTAGAATGTTCTTTTCTTCAACCAACCAAAAGAATTAGCAAACTGTAGAGTACTCGCTTGGTCCAGGTATAGATAATCTTGTATTGCATCAATCAACAATCTCGCATGCCTCTTTAAATTTTACTAAATCCTCAAATTTCAATTGTTGCCTAGCAAAAATTATTTTAACATACGTACCAACTCCATTATGTTCTCCTTTACCATGTCCAACTTCAAAAAAATTCTACATATGTTGGACATTATGTTCCTTATGAACCCTGCTTAACCAACAGAATATTTGAGCATTCTTAAACTGCCCCATACAATTATCTGACCATATGAGATGTTCTATCATCTGGATTCCTCTTTCTCTTAAATTTGTATAAAATATATTCAAACAGTATTGAACAAATGTTGATGAGTGTAACCGATTGTCACTCAAATAGAAATTATACTCCCACAAAACTTTTCTATCATTCTTTTTGCTATCATATGCATGTCTATAAACAATATAAACAAATATAGCCACCTGCACTGAATTGTAATATTGTGATTAGATTTCCTCTTGCGGAGCTAGAGTATAGCTTTCCGTAAAATCAACCACTGATAGTATAGTACCAACTAGAAATGTGTTTCTACATGCATGAAATTTTTCATCAAGCCATCAAGCTTGGTGAGAGTGCTTGAAATATTTTGGTACAATCTTACTCTTAAATTCGTATATGAATGCATGTACACTAACCTTTTTTGTAATTAAATTGCAACGCTTTCTAATTTTTCTATCTTTTCAATCATATTCAACATTAGATTATATCTTTTAACATCCATTAATTGTTGTCCAAAATCATAGTCAACACTTTCATGCATACAAACTCTTAAAAAAGAAAGATTGCCACAACTAGTGCATTGTCCAGAAACACATGAAATTAAATAAAATAATTTCCCATTAGATCTTTCACAAAACAAACTTGATATAAACTCTTTTATTGTTTCAAGTGGCATATTAATACCACATTCCTGTATAATCATGTTAGCATATAAATTACAACATATATATCAAAACACATCATAATAATAACGAAATTGAACATGCGTTTTACAGCAACAAGATATTCATTGCTTATTAATCTTTACATACCATGGTTTGCATTTTTTAAAAGATCTTTTACTTATTCTAATATTACCAAGTAACACTAATTCACCCCAATTTTTTTTATAAAATTTAGTTTACATTGTATCGAATAGGTGTTTTGGATGAGGATCGTGAACTTTGGACCCCACTCTTAATTTTAAAACATCTCTAGCATTAGATGATACCCTAGTATTATCATGCCAATATTTTTCAATTAAAAATTTAATTTCAACATTCAGTTTTGTGCCAGATCTCGGGAATCGACCACTAAAACTCCAACATTGGTTGATTCGATCATTTTATATACTTTCTCTTCTTTTTGCCACTCTTACCAATGTTTTAGGGTGTATTTTTAGAATTCCACTAATATTGCTTACCATTCTTGTATTCAAAGTTTCTTTATTAACTGTAGTAGTTGTTATAGCTTATCTTATTGTATTCTTATCTTTAGATCAACTATTTTTTCCAATAGACTCAATGGTACTAGCAACAGTAGACACAGCATGTTTTAGTGATTGATCTTTTCTTCCTAGTTTATCAAAAATGCCTAACATTTTCATTACTTTTCTCATTTTCCACATTCTCATTAATTTCATCATTAGTTGACATTGAAATGATAGTTTTTTATGATAAAAAAATCTTTGTTAATCTATTGGCATGTGTTCTTATTTATCTCCAAGAAATCTTACCAGGAAGATTAGATCCAAAACATCTCTTTTAATTTTTTTAAAAAAATTCTCACATCCTAGATTTTCGTTTTCATTTTCAATTTCAAAACGATTTTCATTTTCAACAATAAAACAGTTTTCATTTTCATTTTCAACAAAAGGATTTTCATTTTCATTTTTAACAACAAAATGATTTTCACTTTCATTTTCAACAAAAAGATTTTTATTTTCATTTTCAACAACATTTTGTCTCAAATCTTGATCTCTACGAATATTATTGATCTCAACATTATTATATCCAGTGTCTTTTAAATCTCCTATCAACACTATTTCCATTTCATTCAAAGGTGGATTTGAAGATGCACCTAGATTTGTGCCTATTGGAGCATTCTCCATATCATTGAAAGGGGGATTTGAAGACATACTAGGAGAAGTTTGTATAATTGTATTAGTTTCCACATTCACCTCTTACAAATTTGCATTGTCTACATCCATGGTCTCCTCAATGTTTTTAACTTCAATAGTTGTGGAATTGGATGCTTCAACATTATTTATTGATTGGATCTTTATTCTTCTATCTCTTTTTCTTTTTGCCTTCTTCTCTCTCTTTGCTTCAATTTCTTTAGGGGTCAATAGCTTCCTATTTTTCCTCTTATTACAAGTTTGTGACCCCATGATTAAAAAAGTCTGAAGTATGTACAAATGAATTAAACTTGAAAGCCTTCCTTCTTTGTTTAGGTCCTCCAAACAAGTAGAAATTCACCAAAATTTCACTCAAATAGTGTCCCAATGATGCCTCCTTTCAAAATTTAGAAAAAATCCCAAATTGATGAACCTGCAGAAGACAAAAATTGGTAGAGAATTTGCATACGTCGTTGTCGGGTGTATAGAAGAAGTTGCAAGGCCAACAGTGACAGTACTATTAAAAAAGGGTAAAATATTAAATGGGATCCTGTTTAATAAATGGGATCCCATTCTATGAAATAAGATCCCGTTTAATAAACGTGATCCCATAACAAACATGATCCCGTTTCATTCTGTGGCGACATAATAAGAAATGTGATCCTATTTTTAAAATTTTGAATTTTAGGCTCGAATTTTGCTTTGTTACATGATTCAGAAAAATGATTGGGGACCTGAACCTAGTCTCTGGACAAGTCTGGTTTGACCTGCAAGTTGGAGGTTGAGTCAATGTCACAACAAAATAGTGACTTTGGGCATATTTCTATTTAAAGGCCTTTTTTACATAATTTTTTGACAAAATTAAAACCCATTATAGATGAGATAGTGTAGATTCTAAATATGTAATTTTTTTTACAATTGAATTATTTTTTATATTTTTCAATTAATTTCTGATGAAACAAGTTCATAAACTTGAATTATCAGAGTTTTTAGTATTTTAATAACTTTTTATTAAACTATTTTTTTGTAAAAAAAATTGTACAAAAACATACTTTAGACAATTCTTTTCAATTTAAGAAAAATTTAAAAAAATAAGTTTAGATCATCTTATGCATGGCGTACACAACGATTTTTTAAAACACCAAATTTAGCCAATAAACAATTAACAAAAAAATATTCAATAAAAAATTACAAAAAAATATGAAAAACGTGCTTCAGTGAGTTACAAATCTTTTTCCAAAAGGATTTAGAAAACATATGATTAGTTAGGTCAAAATATGGATGATGTACACGTGCATGGTATAGTAAAAAAAAAATGACATTTAAATAGTGGTTTATAGAAATGCCTATTGAAAATTAATTTGTATCATCTGGATATTAAAAAAAATTACATATTTGGAAACTAGACTCCGATTACTACATTTCGTATTACAGAGGTTTTTCAAGATTTCACCTTTAAGTACTTCAAATTTTTAGGTCAAATGTGACAAATTCTGAAAATCGGAGAAAACACTTCCACTTTTAACCAAAAAGTGGACTCAATTTCTTGCACACACCCTTCCACCTCAATTGGTTCATTTCTACATAAGGATGCTCCTAGCCTGCCAACTGTAGGATGATATGGCAATCCATTCAGCTCTCCATATCAGTTATGATGATGTGTTCGGGTGAGGTGGAGATACTATGTCATATGTCTCTTTTGCAGGGATGAACGACTCTTTCTCTAAGCTGGATTGTCAGGAGTACGTTCTCATTTATGTTTTTTTCTATAGGTTATACCATAGTGTCCACAAGCGAGCTCGTAAGAGACTTAATTTCATCCCATACTTCTTAATGCTCTTCATCCTTTGGATTATAGATTGAACGACTGGTATATGCTAGATATGGCTCTATATTTATGTTGAGAAGTTAATGATATACGGGATGAAGGTTGAAGGATGACACATCTCCTCTCATATATTCCTCTGAGTCTTTTCTCTCTGAGCTCTTATTCAAATTGTGCCCATCAGCTCTTGTTAGGATGAAAGTTTTATTGTTTGAAATGAGTGCCTTTATGGGTTGGTAAGGGCTCAACAAGCGAAAGCTGGATTTCAATCTCTTTCATTTAATGGTAGGATTGCCACTTGATGTTGGTATATCTCTTCTTGCGTAGGGATGACGTTATACACCCCCAAATAGTCGGCTATTTATTCCATTTCTCCCCTGTTTTCCAAACATCCTTTGTCCCATTGCCAGAGACTTTCTCTTTTGTTATCTATCAAACTGTTATCTTTGTGGAATCTTTGCAGGTGCAGAATGGATGATCTCAAGTCTAATGTCCGCCTATTGTTCCCTCCTCTCCCTTGGGAACCCATAATCAAAGGCAGTGTGAACATCCTCGATCTCTTGCAAATTTTTGAGATTGATTGCACACTGGTGCAGTTTGCTGTGAGAAACATATGCGGACAAAAATGGCTGAATGGGACAAGGGATTGTGAATTACGCTGGTCGGAGGTAATGTCTACCTTTCTTTCAAACATTATGGACATTGTTCTCGATGGAAACTATGTTCATGCCATTGCCATGTCGCTGATATACAAACGTCTGTATAATGTTGAGCGTTGGCATGCTGCTGTGCAAAACTATGATATCTTCGATTGGGACGCCATGATTGGAGGGCTATTCTCTCTACAACAGCTCCGAATGACACAAGCGTTTGAGTGCATCTATAGATGCTATGTAGACTGGATTGGAGTGTGGGTGTATTAATGGTTTTGAAAGGGCATTAAAAGGTCACAGTCATTCTGTCCCGAAAGCCCTCAGGATAAGATACAGGGAGGTTTTGCATAGCTATTAAGTTTTTAAGGATGCATGTGGCCGATTGTGCACCTCACTTGCCTAAAGAGCCTACTGATGTGGAGGAAGCCCTAGTTTTAGAGGAAGAAGAGAATTTTTCTGAACAAGTTACCTCGCCCATGACTGCCAGCATTGTGGTCCCGGAGGAGGCTAGTGATGGTGGTCGGGTGTAGTGGTGACGTCTGTGCAAGGATGGGGTACTGTTATGTTTTGTTTTTTGTTTCGTCTTGGTGCTTGTCTATCTATTGAGCTTGCGTGCTCTTCTCTCTTACTACGTCGTGGATTGGTTGGCTAATGTTTTTTTCTTGGTTCTCCGTTTTATTTAGTGGTCTGGTTGGTTTTTTGGTTGGTTTGGACATATTCGCATATGATATGTAAATACCTTTTATATGTTAATATATTTGGCTGAGTGCTCCTTTCCCTCTTTGTTTAAAAAAATAAGAGATTACAATTTATAACCATAAACAAACTTAACTACCTCCTATAAACTTCTAAAATGAATTGACAACACTGTATACTTGTTTGACAACAAACTCAAACTTCAACGACACCTCTACAAGAGGTAATGACTCACTGGACACATCACTACAATTCAGTTATGAGTTATTACGCTAACACTCCCCCGTAATGAATGACTAAATTTTCATGAACTCCTAACATATCAGTGAGTTGACGACAACAAAACTATGAGTTGTTACACTTATTTATGTTGGAGAATATATTCCAACACCCCTACACCACTAAACTAACTAACAACAAAAAAATTACATTATTCATAAGCTATTCTTTGAAAACAATTCATGGACCAGTAAAACTTTTTCAAGCTGCTCCCAAGAGCAGTCTCCCAACTATAATCCAAGTTCCCAACATCATTGGACACCATTTACACATGAAGTGTCTCATCACCCTCTTAAAGGTATGATGTTGAACTTCCAAATTTTAGATCTCCCCTGAACTATTGGACATCAATCCTCACATGCATGTCTCATAACTCCAATGAGGTATAGTTTCCCCGATCCACAAGTATCTCAAACTTTTGAACATCTATCTATTCTCTATTGCATCCTTCCCTGTCTTCAGTAAATCCATGCAACTCCAAGTGCGCACACACCTCACTCACAGCCACACCTACTCTACCTTCTCTATTAACAATCTCAATTCTATCATACAATGAATAACTCTCAAGATGCTTTCATCTACCTGAGCACTCCAATGATGGAGTCATGCCTAGTCTAGATCTGATGCCATAATAAAAAGACTGCTCCATCAAGAATAAAGAAGATAGCAACAACATATAGCACAAAAGGAAACTCATAACTCTTTCTATTATTGAACAAGAGATTACAATTTATAACCATAAACAAACTTAACTACCTCCTATAAACTTGCAAAAAGAATTCACAACACTGCTGAGTTGTTTGACAACAAACTATAGACTTCAACGACAACTCTACAAGAGCTAATGACTCATTGGACACATCAATACAATTCAATTATGAGTTATTATACTAACATATAGATGATAAAATAAAAAATGAGTAATAAAACTCTAAGGAGTAAAATCTACAAGAACTCAGAAGCATACTTGATTATGGCAATTTATAATGGCATAAGGTCGAAAAAGAATGGGTAGCTAACTGAACAGGGGGCATGAACGATCAAGAATAAGCAAGAACTTCTAAAATGCCAAATAATGAAACAATGAAGCTGGGTAAGGTGTCAACTCGAGGAAGAAGATAAAACTATATTATCATTCTATACATTTACAACTACAACTCACCCAAATTCCATCATATAATATATGGCATACTCACAAGAGTGGTCATAAGTTAAACGACTACTAACAAAAATAGAGATCTCATTGTGCATGATTAAAAGTTTGTATAAGAACATACCTATCATGTAGTACATAACTGTATACGTTCCACCTTGCCAACACACCTAACACAATGTTTTCCAATCCTCTTATCTGAACATTAAAATCTACTCATCCTTGTCAATGAAAAAAATGCTTTTCATTACACAATCTCCTTGCCAATATATATGCTCTCTTGATAGAGAAAAGTTACCGCCTGACTACACAGTCTATATTCTCTATTATTCTTCCAGGAAATGTATGGTGTAACTTGTGTGCAACCCAATGCTCTAATGCTCTAATGCCTTTATGTATGTTGTGCATAACCAACCACAAGTACAACCCATAATAGTTGGTGACATTTATTTCTTGTTCCTCGCAGCTCCTCTACATGCATTTCCTTTATTGGTTTGAATATTAGAAAAACATCACACTTCCATGTTGCCATGACACCCATCACCAATAGATAGTATACCACCATTCAAACATGCATGCCCTCTTTTAAAATCTATAAAGCTTTCTACAACCTATCATTAAATAGAAAGCAATAAAAGTATCATAACTCCTTTCTACTCACTCCTTAATTTTTTAAATTTAGTTCAAGGATAAAAATCTTTTTAATAAGCAATTAAGAGATTTGACAACTCAATAATTAGTAATTTATAGAAATAAATCAGTTTTATCTATAAAATAATTATATAGTTTAATTACTTTAGAAGACTAATCTAATAAATAAATCAATTAAATAATGCACTTGCACACAAATTATCAACTAAAATATAAGCAATATTTATTATTTTTATTCTTTTCATAAGTGTGTGTGAACATTTTCACTTTGTTTTCAAGATAGATAATTCTCTTTCTATCCCACTAAAAAAAATGACAAGTAGTTAATTGTCATCAATAATTATTGATAATAATAATACGAATGCAATTGTCATAAAATAATTAAAATAATAAGTAATTCAATATTGTATTAGAATAATCAAATGAATAATTCAACATTGCAATAAAATCTACAATCATTAATAAAATTATTTGCCTGATCCATCTCCAAAACATTCATGATAAAGTCTTGTTATAAAAATGTCAATATATCTATCATAAAAGTCCCCTGGAGTATAATGGGGGACCTTATAGATTAAGTTCTCTAAATGCATTCATGCTTTATGGTAATGCTTGATGTCAATATGTGATGATAAGATTGACCTGGGAAATGTCATTAAACACATGTTCCTAGACACACAATTTGAGACTTTTGGCAAGTGGGCTGACATGATAATGATTATATTAACAGAAAGTTGGCTTGGAGTAGGAAAATTAGAATTTGAAATAGGCATACTAAGTCATTTTGTGTGATCTAGTCTAAGGACTAGACCACTCCAAGTGACATAATCTAATATGCCAAAATGCTAAAAATAAGGATTCAGATTTGTGTGATTGATTTGTAATGACCAAGAGTGACATATGACTAAAGAGTGCAAGAGTGATTATTGATTATTACACTAAATAAATCAAATTGAATGATAAAACTATACACTTATGATATCAAACCAAAATGACATTAAACAAAAGGTTAAGATTACAAATTATGCACTTTTATCCCTTACACTAGTGAAATATTGAAATTCAATTAGAACCTTTGAATTGACATAGCTAAAGATAAAAAGTTCATATAATTTGTTTGGATAAAACAAAAATCAATTATATTTTTAAATTTTGGAAAAACATACAAGGTTGTGAATTATCTTTAACACACAGTCTCATTTTATTTAAAAATAAGATTAATATTTAGGCAATGAGCTTAAGATGGTTGTTCCTATGATACTATTATTTCTAATTAATAACGAAGTTGTCCGAAAGATAAGTCCTCCTACATTAGTTTTGGATAAATATTATTCTATTTTGAATTTTTCAGTGATAAAGTTGTTTTGAATAAATGAATCTATTTTTCTTTTCATAAGAATTAGGATTTTCTCAATCTTTTTATTACATCATTTATGTGTAAAAGTAATAAATAATAATCCTATTTTAAAAGAGAAAAGAATTAAAAACCAATAAGTGCAACTTTTATCCATTGATTTAATTAATAAATGTTGACAATAAAAATACTTGACACATTGTGGTGTACCACTAAACCACAACATAACTACTGTTTAAGCTCTTCCCACTAAAATGTATAATTGACATAAAATTTAGAAAAGAAAAAGTGATATGTAAGCAAATGTAAGGAGTTGATCTCAATATGATGAAGAATTGCCTAAAGTTATATAAATTTCCTATCAAAAGTATTGTACAAGATAGTTTACATGTACACTGAGCTCTATGGAACACACTCCAAGCTCTTTGGATTGAATTTGTACCTTAAATGTTTGGAAGTGTTTGCAACTTTAGTGAATACCAATGAATAGATCATGACATCCCTTTTCTAATATAAGCAAATGTAAACGGTAAGAATAATGATTTAAAACAATAACTCCTTAGTATAGTAGGATGGATTATTTAGAGAGAAATCCCATCAATTAACAAGTATCACATAATGATTTGTTTTTCCATTATGATATAGGAGCATCCCAAAGTGTAAGAACAATCTTGTATCAACCAAAAATATTTTTCTTTTGCTTTGTTTGTTTGTTTACATATTTACAGTTCATTCCAGTCATTAGTCATTCACCACATATCCTACTGACACTAGCACATTTTACCTCGCAATTGGAACATACATTTTACATTGATCCTACATCATTTCATTTATTTTTCAAAAGTTCTTGATCACTGCAACATCTAATTTAGTGTTTGGTTTATCACCAGAGATAATAGGTAAGCATTTAGTTTCACTAAATTCATAGCTTGTAACAGCTTTCCAAAACTTGTGGCAATAAACGGGCACACTACAAGATACACCAGACCCAAAAGAGTTTATTTTGTGGACCCCATTGAGCTTCATCAATCCATCATCACTACATTCATTTTAGAGAACCTTTCACATGTTTGGTTGACCACATGTTTCATGAGGCATCAACTCTTGTGCCTCCTACCGATTGACTAAAATCATTCTTAAGGATATAATTTGATAACTAGACATCCTTAAATATCATTAGAAGTTGGTGGATATAATAGAAGCTAGTTTGACATGGCATTGTATTGTAATTTCTTTCAAATTCTATAACTGTCCATTGTATCAAAACCACTGAGGCGTAGCATATAAGAAGCCCATTGCAGCAAATTGTAATTCTATTGTGACTATGAATTAACAAAGAATATATTGTTATTTTACTATTCTTTTGAGTTTTTTTGTGTGTTTGTTTGTTGAGTTTTATGGTTGGATAATCCTTTAGTGGACCCTTCGGCCATGACTACATCACATTGTAATATAGTTGAAAGTATAGTTGATAGTAAACTAGTTAAAGGACTAGCAAATATTGATTGGTCTAGTAGTCCATGTTCTAAAATTTGCACTATGAACTTAAAAAAACTTTTAGCAATTGACTTAATCAAAGAATTTATTTTTTTGGTTATGAACACTTTGGACAAAGTCAAATGAAACAAATCAAACTAGCATGTAGAGCTCTTAAAAAACTTTCCAACAACTATGAAAAAAGTTGAAAATCTAACACTGGAGACAATAATTATATTCATTTAGGTACAAATACTTAAAGAAACAACAAATACATAATCAGAAAATATTCCAATTTTCAACCTTACATCAAATGAGAAAAATTCATATTTGTAACACCCGGTTTGAATTATAAATAAATATAATCTTTTATCTAAAACTAGACATGCACTTTTTAAAAAAGTACATAAAGCTTGTAATTACTCAACGTCATACTTTAGTTTTTCATTCACTAATTTTATGAGGTAAAATTAAAAGAGAATTTTTCGGAATGCTTCCTTGTAACTTAGGAAGCTTCGTTCGATTTGGAGACAAAAGAGGGACCATTCTTTTTTTTAAAATTGAAAGAATACAGTTAAAATAAAGGAGCAGTAGACTGCGAAAAAGAAAAGAAGAGTAGCTGTAAACAGCTGCACACAGTCACACAGTCACAAAAGAGGGACCATTTTTTGATCTAAAGCATAGACATCAATGATTGCTTTCGAAATAATTAAATGGTAAAGATTACGATTTGTAAGTAAATAAATTTTTCTCTTAGTATCTTCCAATAAATTATGGAGATTATTTGTACTGGCACTCTCTCGAATGATTATTTCTGTGGAATCAATTTGCACTTTACACGTTTGAAAGATTTCAACATTCTTATTGTCAAGCAGAGTAATTATTGCTGTTTATACTACAAGGAATAAATAAAAGTAAACACGTGAATAAGGAGTTCATAGAAAAGAATACTTATAGAGTAAGCAGCGAAGGACCAATGCATATTTTTTCCCTTTCTTGTCTGGCTGTCACTTTAATGATAAAAAGAATCATACCTAAAGAAATAGGACAATTAAAGATTCTATGAATCATTCGTAAAGAAATAGGATAATTAAAGAGTAAGTGGGGAGGAACCAAGACATTAATTTTCACTTTTCTTTTTCTTGTTAATTCTCAAAAGAGAGTAATTTATTATAAATGACAAAACTCAGACAAAAAATAAATTAGTATAAATGACAAAACTCAGACAAAAAAGTAAGTATAAGAGGCTTAGGAAAAATAAGCATACGTCGGGAGTCGGGACTCATGGTATCTTCATTGCTACCAAAAGGGGCACTTCTTATCTAGCATTATGTTTACATTGTCTTCGTTATATGGAGGTAGGGGCCGACAACTCTAAATGTTTTTGCAGATCAACAAGCAAGAAGAATATGGGTCAAATTGAGTACAATTTTAATGTACAAAGCATCGGCTCTAGCACAACATTGAATAATACATTGAATAATGTGGGCTTACTGAATTATTAATTAATAGAAGTAGTCTATGCTAACATGGTCGAATTAATATTCTTTGACTTAATTCTTTATTGGACTCCAAAAGTAGCAATTAAATTTGGCATACCCGCAGTCCTTTTTCTCTATGTTGGTGCAACTTATTGTAGCTATGACCTTTCTCCATAAAGAGCCAAGTACCATGAAACATTTATTGCAGAGAATTTAATTAATCGACCTCTAGATTATCATTCCTTTACTATTTTCAAGGAGCTTTATGAACCATGTTCTTCTTTAAAAATATACAACACAAATAACACTGATGAACTATAAAATTCATATATTATTTTATGGCTTGTATAGAGGGTTGCAATGCTATAACCATAAAGGCATGCAATGAGTTAGGAGGGAAGTTTATTGAATATTTTGAAACGGTCACTACAAAGATTGTGCTTCCTATGGGTCCTATTGTTTTGACAATGCAAGGAGGAAGCTCAGAAATAGACTATTATTTCTTGAAATTGTTAGAAAACAACAGGGTGGTTCACTTGCTTATGTATCATTAGGGAGTGAATCTTTTTGAAGAGAAACAAATCTATGATGTGGCTTTAGAACTTGAGGCAACACAATAGTCATTTATGTTGGTATTGAGTATAGAAAACAATTTGTCTATTGTTTTGCTAGAGGCATTTAAAAAGTAAATTGAGAAAAGAGGATTGGTAGTTAGTGGATGGGCACCATAGAGGGAGATTTGTGTGATTCTTCTACTACCTGGTATTCCTAACATATTGTCAGTTGAATTCTATGATGGAGGGTTTGAGTAATTGATTTCACCTCTAATTGTTGTGCCAATGAAGTATGATTAGGGATTAAATGTGAGATTGATTGTTGAGGAATTGAAGGTGGGTGTGGAGGTAGAGAGGGAAAATGATGGGCTTACCAATAAGGACTAAATTTGTAGAGTTGTGAGAAGAATAATGGTGGAAGAGAAGGGAAAAAAGATTAAGCACAAGGCATTGGATATAGGGAACTTGTTGAGGACAAGCATGCATAGGAGATCTCAAAAGATATGCATTGATAGATTCATTGATTACCTTGTTAGTTTGATCCTAGATAAGGAGTAACTAGTTTTTGGTCATGGTATATGTTTAGAAGATAGTTTCACTACTACTTAATAAGTATATAATTTTTCTTACAAGTATTTGACACCTATTAAATGTCATCTGCCATAATTGTGGAATTGGAAATTTTCTTAATAATACACTATTTTAATAGTACATTTCATATGGTAAAGGGAAAACAAGATTTTTATATGTAGGACTCTTAAAAACAATGATTTTCTTAGGGTTTAAGTATTTGGTTTGGATTCAAACACTAAGAAATTTATTTTAGAATCACTATGTATATCACTTTCTTAGCCTTACCCTTTCCTTTTGATAATGATCCTCTCATCTGGACTGCAAGATGGATTTCCTCATCTGATATGTCTTGGGAACTCGGCTCTATGATTTCAATCACTCCAATCATTGACACTTGTGGTGGTTTTCCAATTAATGTTATTGGCATAGCCCTCAAGGTTTGTCCTATAGGGGGATGAGTAATGGATGCAATGTTGACACCCTCTATTGTTGCTTGAGAGGATGATCCTACCTTAACTAGCTTGGCTTCTTGCACTCTCCTCTTTGTAACCAAGAAGTTATCAAAATCAACATATGCTAGGATCTTCTTCTTTCCCTTCCTATTAGGATAGGTAATCACTACCACTTTTACTATCAGTGCTTGAATGTACCTATCAAACCATGCCTTACTTGCATTAATGATTGGTTTGGTGATGACATCAATTAATGTCTCCTCTGGTTGAGACCAATTTGGATCAGGTAAGGTCTCATTGTATACCTTTTTTTATCATAACTAGGCTCTAAGACAACTTGATCATCCTCCTTCACCTAAGGAGGTACCTCGTGGGTGCCCACTCTCCTCATCTAATTTAATGTCATCCTTTGATATTTTTCACTTCCTGGCCTAGTGTATGTCTATATAGTTTGCCTATTAGTCCTTAATGTGAGGCTCATGCTAATACTTCGTGTCTGCATACTTATCCATCCTATTGTAGGAACCAAACCTTCTCTTCAAATAGAATGGTTGTAGGTTGAACAACTGTATTTCTCGTTCACAAGACTTTGCCTGCGCTAAAGCCTGACATCGATACCTGTTGGCGTAATTAAATATTTATTTACACTTTATTAAGTTGACTTAGGGCTAATTTTAGTCTTAGGTTATTCTTAAGTCATATTAGGGTTTTCTAACTTTCAAATATAAAAGCAAGTTCTCTCATGTAATTTATTAATCCAATTTATTAATTGCACCCAATATTGTGCAAATTTATCCTCTTTTCTTTTTTCTCTTGTGGAAGCTTAATCCTAGGTTTTATAGGTGTTCACTAGGTTCTGTCAAGTTGGTTTCTGGTGCAGAAGCACCTAGAAAATCCTGTTTTCTTTTGTAATAAGTTCTATTTGACCAATGCATTTTCATTTCAGTTTGTCTCTAGGTCTTTCAAGACCTAGAACCCATTTTGTAAGTCCAAAGTGACTTAAAACACACTTTTGTCATATTGTAATCACATAGTGCCAAAATAGGGCAGTAGGACAGTTTGAAGCAGTTTTGGATCGGTTGGTCTCCCAACTATTTCCATCGGTTGGTTTTCCAACTGCTGGCAGGTTGAGTTGATAACAACCCGAGGAAGGAACTATCTAAGGAGAAGGAGGAGAAGTGTGTGAATGTGATTTTGTATTGTTCTAAGAAGAAATAAAACTATTATGTTCCCTCAATTTGATTTCTGTTCCCTATAACTGCAATTTGTATAACTATAGATTTCTATTCTTTCTGTGCTTTCCATTGTTGCAGTATGTCGACATGAAGCATTCCACTGGTACGATTTCTATCGAAATAAGTGGAATGTCTTCATTGTACAAGTATTTGTTTTGTTTCTTGTTTTGTTTTTGTGTCTGACGGTGTAGAGGATCCAGACAGAGTGTTTTTGCACAGTAGGTTGACCTAGCATCTCCATGTGCTAGGGTTCAGTTGAAGAGGAAGAAAGTAAACTGTGCATCGATGAATTGCTAGGACTCACAAAAAGTCTACTGAAGTCGAGAAGAGTCTCACTGAAGACAAATGCCATCGACATATCAGAAGCACATGAAAGGAGTTTACCGATAAAGTCACATCCAACTGGCATTGAAGCTGCCATGGTTAAGACAAGGGGGACTTAACCGTCTTTAGGGCATCAGTTGAAGGATAGAAGCCTTCGCCGATAGAAGTAAGTCTCACCGATGATGAAGAGTTGATCGACTCGGTGTGAGTCCCATTGTATCTTGCTGAAGATAAATTTAGTTGAGCTATCAGTGTAAGGTATAACAACGGTAAGACTTGAGAAAGTCATACCGTTCATTGTTGTCTGATGACCAGGATGTATCGGTGGCTCATTTGTTAAGTCTTGCCTTCTATGTGAAAAGTGGGACTCGTTCTGCATTTTCACTGTACGTTCCCCATCATATTGGTATCAGAGCGAGTTTTGAAGATCACTCAAGTGGTGTGGTCTTGGTGTATGTCAAACAATGAAAGTGAAGCAGAGGCTAATATGATGCCTCCTAAAAGCATGTCACAAGATACAGTGAAGACATTGATTGAAGCAATGTTTGAGTCCAAGCTCGAGGAGTTGAAAAGAACCAAGGGTAAGGATAGGGAAGATGAAAGTGATAGCGATGAAGGAGATACAAAAATTGATGAAACCAATAAGAGGACAAAGGAGATACCAGGAGACCAGAGGGCATTTGTAAATGCTTTGAAGTCAGTCAATAGGGACACCATAGATGGGTTACCTATGTATAGTGGAAGCATGGAAGCTAAAGAGGTGATTGACTGGATTGAGGCATTGAACAATCATTTTGAATACAAAGAAGTCCCTGATGATAAGAGGGTTAAGTTGGCAAAGGCAAGATTGAATGGGTCTGCTCTTGCATGGTGGAATTATGAGAAAGGAGAGAGAGTCAAGGAGGGGAAGAATATGATAACCTCCTGGGAAAGGATGAAGGCCAAAATCAAGGCACAATTCGTACCCCTGGACTATAACGTGCAAATGTATAATAAATTGTAGAACCTCAGACAAAGAGACCTTGATGTGAATGCATACACACAAGAGTTTCATAAACTCAGTCTCAGATCAAAGAGACAAGAAGAAGAGTCAGAGAAGGTGGTAACGTATCTGAATGGCCTAAGGATGAATATCCAAGATGAGATTAGCATCTTAGCACCAGAAATAGTGAACAAGTGTTTCCAAATGGCCTTAAGAGCTAAAGAGAAGATAAAGAGAAAGAGTGAGAAAAATAATAGAGGTAGAGGAGGAAGAAGTTTCAGAGGTAGAGGCAATTTTGGAGGAAGAAGTCCTAACCAGATGCCTAGTGGTGAGTCTAGCCAAGAAGAGCAAGTTGGAGACTCAAGTAGCAAAGGAGGCTATCGAGGAAGAAGGCCTAATGGAAGGGGTGGGACAAATGGACCAGGTAGAGGATCCAAGTTCTCCAATATGAGATGTTATAACTGCAATCAGATAGGGCACCCGACATATAAGTGTCCAGAGAAGGCCTCAACTTCTCATGGTGGTGAGAAGAGAACCACTTTGATTCAAGAGGATGCAAGGAGTGTGACATCTCCTGAAGTGAATCTAACATCAGAGATGGGAGAAAATCTGATGATCAAGAGGATGCTGCTCAAGGAACTAGTGTAGACTGAACCGTCTCAAAGAAGGGCTTTGTTTAGAATCAACTCCAAGATCCAAGGTAAGGTTTGTAAAGTTATTATTGACTTTGGCTCTACTGATAATATTATATCTTTGGAAGCAGTGAATAAGTTGAAGTTAGAAAAGATACCCCATAGTAGTCCATATAAAGTTAGTTGGTTGAATAAGGGGCAACACATACTCATCAATGAACAAGCATGTGTAGAATTCAGTATTGGGGGGTATAGAGATAAAATCTTGTGTGACATCCTTCCAATGGATGCTTGCCATCTTTTGTTAGGCAGACCATGGCAGTTTGACAAAAAGGCTCATCATGATGGAGAAAATAATGCTTACTCATTCCAAAAGGATGGTGTGACTTATAGGATACAATCATTAGTAGAAGAGGATCCACAACATGTAGGGTCTAGTGTAATGATGGTAGGAGAAAAAGAATTCATGGACACATTAAAGGAAGGTGGTGGAGTAGGTTTTGCTTTGATTGTGAAGCCTAAGAGGGAAAGAGAAGAAAGTGTGAGGGAAGTAGGACCTAAGGAGGTCAGAGATCTGCTTGAAAGTTACAAAGGAGTGATTGCAATAGATATACCTAATTCCCTACCACCTGTCAAAGATATTAGCCACCAGATAGACCTCATACCAGGAGTAGTACTTCCTAATAAGGTAGCATATAAAATGACCCCTCAGCAGAATGAAGAGATAGCAAATCAGATTCAAGAACTCCTAAACAAAGGGCTGATAAGAAAGAGCCTTAGCCCATGTACAGTACCTATTGTTTTAGCCCCAAAGAAGGATGGGAAATGGAGGCTTTGTACCGATTCTAGGGCCATAAATAGGATAACCATCAGATATAGGTTTCCTATTTTTAGAATAGAAGATCTAATGGATTGTTTGGGAGGGGCTACTTATTTCTCCAAGATAGACTTAAAGAGTGGTTATCACCAAATACGAATAAGAGAGAGGGATGAGTGGAAGATAGCATTCAAAACCAATGAAGGGTTGTATGAGTAGCTTGTGATGCCTTTTGGTCTTTCAAACGCCCCTAGCACCTTTATGAGACTAATAAATGAAGTGTTGTAGGAATTCATAGGGAAATTTGTGGTAGTCTACCTTGATGATATCTTGGTGTTTAGTGGAGCAAGGAAGAACACTTGAAACATTTGGAGATAGTCTTGAAGAGGCTGCAAGATCAAAAGTTAATGATAAACTTGGAAAAGTGTGACTTCATGAAACAAGAATTGGTTTACCTAGGCTTTGTCATCTCGAAGGGTGATTTGAAAATGGATCCTTCCAAGGTATAGGCTATTTTGAATTGGCCTACACCTAGGACAGCAAGAGAGGTCAGAAGTTTTCATGGTTTGGCCACATTTTATAGAAAATTAATTAGGAACTACAGTGATATTTGTGCACCTATGTTAGAGACCATCAAGGGTGGAGGTAAGGTGAAGTTTGTGTGGACAAAAGAGGCAGATCAGAGTTTTGAAAGTCTGAAGCAGAAAGTTGCTGAGTATTCTATCTTAGTACTTCCTGATTTCAATAAGGTCTTCACCATTGAATGTGATGCAAGTGCACTGGCCATAGGGGCAGTGTTGAGCCAAGAAGGCAGACCAGTAGCCTTTTTCAGTGAAAAATTGAATGAATCTAAGAGGAAGTACTCCTCTTATGATTTAGAGTTGTATGCCATGGTACAAGCTTTGAAAAAATGGAGGCACTACTTGCTTCCTAAAGAATTTATTGTATACACTGAATCATGCTCTGAATTTTTTGAATGAACAGGAAAAGCTCAGTCATAGACACATGAAGTAGGTGGAAAGTCTTCAAGCATACACCTTCATCATCAAACATAAGAAGGGGGTAACCAATAAGGTTGCTGATGCTTTGAGCAAAAGGGTGTTGACAGTACAAGAAGTGCAGTTACAAAGCATGGGTGTTGAGGCACTCAAAGGATTGTATGAAGAGGACCAAGATTTCAAGGAGATTTACAAGGTATGTAGTGAGTTTGCCAATGGTTTCAATAGTGAATTTTTATATTATACATTGCAGGATGGACTTTTGTTTAAAGGGAGTCAACTATGTATCCCTAAGTGTTCAATAAGGGATAATATAGTGAAGGAGAAACATAGTGGTGGTTTAGGAGCACATTTTGGGCTCAATAAGACCTTAGATCTAGTAAGAAGATTTTACTTTTGGCCAAGGATGCAATCTAATATCAGAAGGTTTGTTGAGAGTTGTATGGTATGCCAAAGAGTGAAGGGGGTCTCAACTAATGCAAGACTGTACCAACCTTTGCCCATACCAAATAGACCTTGGGAAAGTTTGAGTATGGATTTTGTGATGGGGTTACCAAAGACAAGGACAGGTTATGATAGTGTGTTTTTGTGGTAGATAGGTTTAGCAAGATGGCTCACTTTATTCCTTGTAAAACCACCAATGATGCTAGTTACATTGCAGGCTTGTTCTTTAAAGAAATTGTTAGGATTCATGGATTGCCTTTGAGTATTGTATTTGACAGAGACATAAAATTTGTGGGACATTTTTGGAGAACCTTGTGGAAAAGATTGGGTACAAATTTGCCTTTTAGTTTAGCCTATCATGCTCAGACTGATGGCCAAACTGAGGTTGTGAATAGGTCATTAGGCAATCTGCTGAGATGTTTGACAAGAGAACATGGAGGTAGTTGGGATGTGGTACTCCCACAAGTAGAATATGCCTATAATGATTCCACAAATAGAAGTACAGGTCTAAGTCCTTTTGAAGTTGTCTATGGCAGTCATCCTAGAGGAATTTTTGAATTGAGAGATGTTCAAGGGTTGGACAAAAGGAGTGAACATGTTGATACATTTGCAGAGGCCATGAAAGAGATCCATCAACAAGTCAGAAATACTCTACACAAGAATAGTCAGAAGATCAAGGCTAGAGTGGATCAAAGGAGAAGGGATGTGCAGTACCAAATAGGAGATATGGTCATGGCTCATCTCAACAAGAACAAACTACCCAAGGGAAGCCACAACAATTTGATGATGAGAAAACTTGGACCTTGTATGATTTTAGAGAAATATGGTCCTAATGCTTACAAAATTGAACCCCCTGATGATATTGCTATTTCCCCTATATTCAATGTTGTTGATCTAACATTATATAGGAGTCTTGATACAAGAGAAGGTAAAACAGATTCTATCCAAGACAATGTAGAGTGGGTGCAGCATTTACCACCTAAGGAACCACCTAAGATGGAGTGCATCTTGGATAGTAGGATAGCCAAGAAGACAAGAAATCAGACCTATTTTGAGCACTTAGTCAAATGGCAAGGACTTCTAGACTCAGAAGCCACATGGATGCTAGAAGAAGATATAAAAAAGTAGGGTGGTGTTTTGCAGTAGTTAGTCTCTAAGAGGACTTGAGACAACTTTCACCCGGGGAGTATGGTGCAGGAGCACCTAGAAAATCCTGTTTTCTTTTGTAATAAGGTCTATTTGACCAATGCATTTTCATTTTAGTTTGTCTCTAGTTCTTTCAGGACCTAGAACCCATTTTGTAAGTCCAAAGTGACTTAAAACACACTTTTGTCATATTGTAATCACATAGTGCCAAAACAGGGTAGTAGGATAATTTGAAGCAGTTTTGGATCAGTTGGTCTCCCAACTGTTTGCATCAGTTGGTTTTCCAATTGCTGGTAGGTTGAGTTGATAACAACCCGAGGAAGGAACTATCTAAGGAGAAGGAGGAGAAGTGTGTGAATGTGATTGTGTATTGTTCTAAGGAGAAATAAAACTAATCTGTTCCATCAATTTGATTTCCATTCCCTGTAACTGTAATTTGTATAACTATAGATTTCCATTCTTTCTGTGCTATCCATTGTTGTAGTATGTCGACATGAAGCATTCCACTAGTACGATTTCTGTTGAAATCAGTGGAATGTCTTCGTTGTACATGTATTTATTTTGTTTCTTGTTTTGTTTTTGTGTCCGACGGTGCAGAGGATCCAGACAGAGTGTTTTTTCACAGTAGGTTGACCTAGCATCTCCATGTGCTAGGGTTTAGTTGAAGAGGAAGAAAGTAAACTATGCATCAACGAATCGCTGGGACTCACAACAAGTTTGTTGAAGTCAAGAAGAGTCTCATCGAAGACAAATGCCATCTACATATTAGAATCACATCAAAGGAGTTTACCAATAAAGTCATGTCCAACCGGTGCTGAAGCCGTCATGGTTAAGATGAGGGGGACTTAACCATCATTAGGGCATCGGTTGAAGGATAGAAGTCTTCGCCAATAGAAGTAAGTCTCGCCGAAGATGAAGAGTTGATCGACTCGGTGTGAGTCCTGTTGTATCTCATCGAAGATAAATTCAGTTGAGCTATCAGTGTAAGGTAGAACAACGGTAAGACATGAGAATGACATACTGTTCCTTGTTGTCTGATGCCCAGGATATATCAGTGGCTCATTTGTTAAGTCTTACCATTTGTGTGAAAAGTGGGACTAGTTCTGCATTTTCATTGTGCACTCTCCATCAGTTTCACAACTTCTACATGGTATCAGAGCTCCGAGATCTACAAGCCCCTTCTCAAATTTGGAGAAAAATTTGAGCAAGAGCCATTTGTTGGGTGTATCTCTATGTAAAATAGAGTCTTCCATTAGATTTAGAGTAGTTGAAATAGTTAGATTAGACTTTTATTTGGCTTGATTTGAGCTTCGTAGGTGAGATTTGCAAGGGTTTCAACAAGTGCTTTTTTTTTTGGATCTAGAGGAAAGCTAATTTTTGGAGTATTTTGGGCCCTACCATCACGCTTTGAAGGCCGAAAAACCTTAAGATCAACTGTCAAATCGTCAAAATCAACCTCGGGATCATCTGGGGCAAAAAACATTTTTTTCTAGTTAAGCCGCATGCTTGCCCAACATGCAGTATGAGGTGACTTTTTTTCAAAAAAAATATTTAAATATTCTTCCTGCATTTAAATAATTTTTTTTCAAAAAATTACAGGTTTTTTATTGCAAAAAACTTTATATTAAAAACAAAAAAATTAAAAGGGGGGTACCGGTGAATACTGCCCCTTACCACAATGTGGCAAGGAGGTGGCCCTTGGGCCCTGCCCCTCTGTGGGAAAGTACGGGGACTACTTCCCCTACCACATTATGGCATATGGCGACCCCTTGTACCCCACCCAGGGGTGGCAGCATTGGGCTCTGCCCCCATTCGCCCTTTATTTTTGAAAATAAATTTTAAAAAATGTTTTTTATATGTTTTTTAAATAAAAAAATATATATAAAGTTTTTTTTTCTTTTTTTCTTTAAAATAAAAAGTTGCAATTTTTTTATGTGTTTTTTTAAAATTAGAAAAACACATTCAATATTTTGTTCAAATAAATGCTCCTTGTACCTGCCTCGACATGCGTGCCACTTGGTGGATTATTCAGCAGAACCTCTATTTTAGAGGAAAATTTGGCTATTTCATCAAATTTGGAGGTGTTTTTGCTAAATTTGGTGAAGATGCATTTTTTTGCCTATCTAGCCCCTCTCCATTGGGCTTTTCATTTTTGCACTCCATCTTTCAAGGGCCATATCTTAGTCATACGATGGTATTTTTCAATGCAATTTTTTTTTGAAAAGGGGTAGAATATCAAGATCTTCGCAGTGGTGTAGGTGGTTTTCAGTTTTGACTTCTATTTTTCCCAAAAGTTAGTTTTCTTAGTGTTGTTGTTGTGCAGTTCTCGTTTTGGGAACTTTGATGGGCCATATCTTGGGCGTACAAACTCCTTTTTGGGTCCAGTATTTTTTTAAAGTGCATGGTTTTCTATGTATTTTGATATGGTGCTATTAGTTTCCTATCATTTTGTAGGAGAATTGTATTTTCAACATGTGGTCATTTTTAAACATTGTGAGCTTCCATTGTAAGCATTTCTCATATGTAAATGCACTGAAATAAAATGCCTCAGCATTGTACATGTATTATTGGGAACTTGCACCTCATTTTGTGCCTTATTGTACTTGCACTATGATATAAAGTGCCATGGGGGGTAGTGTAGGCCTTTTGTTTTGCCATCACACCTTTGTCAAGAGAGTGTACCTTCCATGACAACAGTGAATCACATTGATTCTTGCCTCATGCATGTGTGCCTTGGTTTGCACACCCTTTTATTTGTTGGTAATTTCATATTTGCACATTTAGATGTTTTTGTTTCTCCTAGATGCACTTGTTGGTTTCACACAATTTTAGTGTTCTCATGGCTCTCGCTTGTCAGCATTATGAGGGGTTTCTACTATTGGTGCTAATTCTTCCTTGGTTTCACATTGGAGTGAGCTATGTATCAAGTATTTGTTCCTATGTACTAGGCATATGTGCAGCGTACATTAGCAGCTGGTTATCCATGCATTTCAGTGAGATGGAACATTTACCATATGGACACTCTTGCATTTCTTTTGTGGAGGTGACCTTCTATTTTCACTTGATCAGCTCTTCAAACTTTTGGTACCTGTGCCATTTGTATCTTCAAGTTCAACATGTTTTGCCTTTGTTTTCCATCTGATTCGAGTAGTGTCATTGGGGGCACTCATGTAGATTTTTGTCTTCTTGATTCTGATCTTCATCTTGTTTTAGACGAGGCTCTTTTTCCAGTACTATAGTAGTTAGCCTTCAATAGTCTTTGTAGCTTCTTCATGCTTCAGTGGTGTTCCTCATGTCCATTCTTTGTTCCTATTCTTTTGGGACATCTTTTGTGGAGGCTTTTTAGTCCTTCATTCTTTCTCTCTCTCTCTTGTAGGGAGGTTTGTTCTCTCTTTTGGGGAGGAATTTTTCCCATTTGGTTTTCTCCCTTTCTCTGTTTGTGAGAGACTCTTTTGTACATGGGTACCTTAGTAGGCCTTGTAGCCGAGACCTATCATTCTTGCATTAGTTGCATGTTTTTCATTTCTCCCTAAGTTGCACTTAAGGGGGCATGTTGGTGTAATTAAATATTTAATTACACTTTATTAAGTTGGCTTAGGGCTAGTTTTAGTCTTAGGTTATTCTTAGGTCATTTTAGGGTTTTCTAACTTAGAAATATAAAAGTAAGTTCTCTCATGTAATTCATTAATTGCATCCAATATTCTACAAATTTATCCTCTTTGCTTTTTTCTCTTGTGGAAGGTTAATCCTAGGTTTTGTAGGTGTTCACTGGGTTCTGTGAGGTTGGTTTCACAAATTTTATAGTACCAACCTATATTGATTGAGAAATCTAGATTCCCTCTATTATTCTTTGCTTGGTAAGCCTCAAAAGGTTCCACTATCTACCTTGATGTATCTTGTTCGACTATCTTGTCCATTGGGTATCTTGGCAACATATAGGGATGTCTAGTAAATCCCTCCATCCTGATATAAGTGAAGGCAGGAAATTGGATGAAATAACTCCCATGTGGGTTTATGGTGGTAGTTGCATCAGTCGACAGCCTCTTGGCTTGGTCCCTTTCCATCATCTTGACCAGCCACATGTAGAAGGTGTCATTGACCCTTCTATAGTACAAATATGATTATTTATGCTCCAGTTGTAGGTAGTACTGGTATACCAAGCTTTCTCCTAGTTGATTGCCTAATTTACCCACCTTATCTAGTCCACTAAACTAGGACTAGACAACACAAGAATACACCACGTATGAGGTCATGAAGAATGAGATTTTCTTCTTGAAGGTAATGATCTGCATGTGGATGGCATCACTTATGGCTGGCGCCCAATGCAACATTCATATATTTTCTTTGACCATCTGGATGGAGATGAACATCTAAGGTTTGAATGTTCCAATTGTTTCAAGCCCATAATCTTGCTCAACAAAGTGATCATGTATTTGACTTCATCATAGAAGTTATTTCTGTTAAGGTTCTTAAGTATCTTGGAGATTGCCTTAGGCTTGTGAGCCAACTAGGATGTGAACATTATTTTCTTGGCTACACCCTCACCTATCTCATACTCCACACTAAACCTATCCTTCTCAAATTTGGTCATCTGTGGCTACATGGGGAGGTTAAATGTCCTATTAATGCCATCCAACGAAAGGTCAATGTATACTTTAACTTGATTGATCACTCTATCTCTGGATGTCATAATTTTTTATGCACTGGATAACTAGTTCCTATGCCTCATTTAGACTAGGAAACTAGTTTTCTTGTATAATCCACTAAATCTATGTGCCCTAGGTTGGTATCTATGATGACGCCAAACCTTGGCCATATCTCAGTGGTGAGCCTGACTTTCTTAGATTGTTTTTCTAAGTCTTTTAGACGATTGGCCATTTTACCTATAATGCATCTAGATGTTCTCATAAATTACCATAATTAATCATTTAGGATGGATATACACCTCTCTTTCTAATTAAACCTAGGTTCTAATGCGTTTAAAATGAATAATCAGGGATCTACTATGCCAAGTAAACTAGATTTGGTTGCCCTTTATCATTTAAAATCAACTATACTTACAATAATAAATGGTATTAGGGCCTTGGTACATACTAGGTTGTTATGTATTTTGACCTTTATATGGTTTTGTGTGTATATATCATATGTAGATCTCCCAGCTATCATGATCATGATGTCTAGTTTGCAATGTCTAGTTCAATATCTCTTCATGAGTCACTCTGTAAGTTATCTATGTGCTCTGAGCAATTACTTGATCACTTTGTAAATTTCAATCTTTTAATCACTCTATAAAATTTTCTCTTTAAGCATTGTGTAATTATAAAGATGAGAAGAAATTTTCTTTAACAGGAAAAGGTTCTAATTAGGGCAAGTGAATTGAATGCTCTAGGGTAGTAGATATGCATTTATGTTAACTAGCAGGAGCACGTCATGTTGCTAACTTAAAATTTTGAATTTTAATTACCTTTTACCCTTTGTCCTATCGTGTATCGATGTATGGACCTATCACTGACTAGATGTTTGACTTTGGGGGTCACCTGGATGTGGATGTTTATCCTATTCGGATGTGGATCAATACAATTTCAAGGATCAGGTTTAAAAGATATATCCAGTTGGAAAGGATGTCTAGTTTGACTAGTCAACGTTCTATTTGTACTTATTGAGATCTAGATGTGGATATTCCAAAGATTGGGTTTAGATTATGCTTCATGTTGTAATCAAATTGTCATGCCAGGTTTAAAATACAAGATCATCTATGTGGATGTGGATCAAGATACTTCATTTAGATCTGGATGTAGATATTCTAAATTTCAACATCATGTCTGGTTGGAAGCATTCAGTTGGTATTATTATTGGTCAACTAGATGTTTGACTTTCAACATGATCAGGATGTGGACCTCTAAGCATCAAAACATCTTGTCGTGTTGGAGTAGTCAACGATATCCGGTTTGAGGTATCGACATGACTAAGGTCGGGTTAAGTCAGATTTAAATCTTACATCAGGTCTAAACTTAATCATGATGTATATTTGATGAGGATCAGCATGTGGATTGCTAATCTTATCTAGATGTGGATATTTGACACTTCATTATTTGTTTGAGTCAAGATATCTAGTTTGACTGAAACATATAGTTGGAATAACACACGTATTTCAATTTTTTTTTCTAAATCTCCAAAAGTGACCCCGTCTATGTTGTGATCCTCTACCTATGCATGGTCTCACATGAGACATGTACATAATACAGGACTTCCATCAGGATCTCAATCTAGACACTAGATGTCTAGTTAGGTTAAATGTTTGGTTGGACCAAAATATCCAGTTGGGCATACCTTGTGAATTTGAATGAATTTCCAAAAATTTCCAAAGGCAACCTAGGCTCAAATTCAATGCCCTTTAACCCTAAAATATCACCAGGGGATAATTGTGACCAAGAGCATTAATTTCTTATTTTCCACATCATTTACCTATACTACCAGAACAAGACCAAAATAAAACAAGAAATAGCCACAAAAAGTTGGGGTCCTAGGAGAAAAATGGTGTGTCTTGTCAGACTACACAACATATCTCTCATATTAGGCCATGTTATGTACCCATGTACAAACAAATTTCTCATAAATGGAGTAAAGGAGAAAACCTAGTGGGAAAAACCCCTTTCCAAAAGAGAAAGTATGCATGAAAGAAATATACAAGTGAAGAAGATAGAAGAAGGACTTAACATGACCCCCCAAGTATGACATCTATCAAAAAAGTAGAATAAACATGTTCCCCCTAAAGGAGAGAAAAAGAGAGACTAGAGAGCACCCCCATAAGATGATGGACCCTACAGTAGTTAATGATGCTTGAAGAAGAATACAAAATGTGATCCTTGAATGTTGAACAACATTCCTTCAGGTAGTGGAAGAAATTAAACTATAGAAAGGTGCATATGATCTTCTCATGTGAGAAGAATAATGTAGGTCTCTAAATGCTACACTTTATCCAAAGACTGAAATGAAATCTCATGAAGTTGTACAAAAGAATAATGTGGAAGCTGATGTAGATTAGGATTGAGAGTTGTAGGGACAACAACATTGATGTGGTTGTCATCAAAAGTGTCTACCAACTTTGAAATATAAGATTCAATAAACAATTCTACAATGCATGTTAAGTAATCATCCCTATCATTGATGGAAGACTCCCTGAGTACGCGGTGAGTATTAAAAAACTTGTGAGTTTTTCTAGGCAATGAGTAATAGGGGTGTTTACTCGCAAGAAAAATCACCAAGTTTCTGGCAAGTAAACACCCCTATTACTCAAGCATATTGAACTTATGTCCATGGTATGATGAGGTAAGTATCTGACTGTGAGTGTACTTGCCAACCTTGTAGCGCATCCATTTTTTAGCGCAATTGGAGCTTGTTTGAGGCCATCCATGCAAAGAAGAGGGACAAATTAGCTCAAAAATGCCTCAATGACCTTGTCTTTATGCAATACAACCCTTGGTTGTACACAAGAAGGGTAGAGGACAAATCAGATGATCCCATTGATTTGGATGAGATAGATCCTTATAGTGATTGGCCAAGGCAGGATGAGAAACATCCATTGTTTACTAAAGATGAGATTCTTGATTTGAGAGGTAGGCATTGGAGGAGGTGGGTGTAGGTGGAGATCTAGGATTGTATGATATTGATGAGGCTGAGGAGGAGTCATTAGCATCTACTATGAGGATGGAGGTTGAGCCACTGCCTTCCATGCCAAGTGAGGAGCCATAATGGACTCCAAAGATTAGAACCTTTACCTCTCCCCTAGTTTTAGGTGCATTAGGGAAGAGGGAGATGTAAAATGTTGTGTTTACTTTTATCTTTACTATTTTCATTTTGTCAGCTATCTATTGTATCAGGCTATCAACCATCAGGCTTCCACATGAGGATGTAATTTTGTACTCAACTTGCATTCAAATCAATCAAATTTAATAGAAAACACTTTTGTATTCATTTATGGACTCATTGGATACATCTTGTCATTAAATTTTGCAAAAAACATGTGACTAATGAAATTTAAGCAATTTTTTTTAAGTGTCGAGTTTTTTGCCAAGTTTTTATTGAGTCAATTTTTTTGGGCCTGGCAAGTTTTTGTCGAGTCTGAGTTTTCCAACTATGATCCCAATCAACTACATCAAAAACACAAATGTGAATATCTTGTTATTCTAAATTAGTGGAAACAATATTGGATTATAAAGAAGCAGGATATGAAGGAGAAATGATATCAGTGCAAGGTTCAAGAACCGATGATGAAAGAACTCCAAGGTTCACATTACCAAATTATTTCCCCTTATGCAATTAGAAGGTATCAACATCATCTATACTCAAACCACCATGAAAGTTAGTAAACCAAATAATGAAATGAAGTACAATCTAGAATCATTATTATCTTCTCTAATAGTTGTAAAAGTTGCCAATGGACTCAAGGTAGCCCAGGATCACTTGTAACCAAAAAAACCTTCCACAAAAAGAGAGAAAAGAAATAATAATGTTTTATATTGCCAAGAATAACGAATCATAAAATATACAACATGCAAAGCTTGACTTGATACATTGAAATGTACAATGAGATACCTTGCTTATATAGGCAAGGTTGAGATGTAGGACAAAGGCCGACTTAGGCACAAGAATTAAATGTCCTACCTACATAAGTGAACATTATTGAATTCACTTAGACACCACCAATAAATGCATTCACAATATTAAATGTCCTATGGAGAAAAAGTAAATGTTCCTAGGAAAGTTATTAAATACTCCTAATGAATCTTAAGTAAGCTTAAGTAGGCTAGTGTGAAGAGGACCTAGGAAATGATTAACCAGGTAATATCCCCTTTTACACTAACACCACCCTTAAGTGCAAAATAGGGAGAAGAAAAATAAGAATGATGATACAAAGATGCAAAGATGCAAGGATCAGTCCCAGCTACAAGGCCATGTTAGGTACCCATGTACAAACAATCTCTCACAAACAGAGTAAACGAGAAAAACCCATAGGAAAAAACCCTCTCAAAAATAGAGAAAACATGCAAACAAAAACATGTAGAAGTGATGGGGTGATGGAAGAATGACTCATCATCAATGCCCGCAAGTACACCATCCGTCATGAATATACAACCAAAATCTTGCATAAGAGGGAAATAATGAGACACAATATCCCCTAAGATGAAGTAGCTCATGTTCCAATGATGAATTCTTGAAGAAGAATACTAAAAAGAATCCAAAACTAGCAAACAACATTTCTGCCCTTCAAAAGAAAACCAATCCACTGGTGTATGTAGAAGAAACTCAAACTCCAAATAAGAGATGAGGGAAAAGTCTCATGAAGTATGATGTCTCTTAAAACTACTCATGTGTCTCCATGTCAATGTTGAAAGATGCCACAACCAAATCAGGAGTCCTAAGACTAACTGATGAAAGTGACAATCCAAAACTGAGTGGAAACTCGTGTAGAACATGATCTAAAGACAAAGAAGAGTCCTCCGAATGCTGCTCAAGATACTCCAACTCAATGCCAAACTATGACAAGTGAAGAGGAGAAGAAAGAACAAGAGGGTATGAAGGTTCCTTCACCACATCCAAAGAAGATGATGCAACTCCATAAGAGATAACATAAAAGAGGAGATGAATGTCCTCTATAGTGTCCTCAAGGTTTGCAAGATGGGACTCACAAAACAAATCTGAAATACCTATCAAATATTCATCCCACAAAGCTACATCTAAAAGACAATAAACATTTTGTTGAACTAAATCATGGAACTCTAAAGAAGTAGGAGGTGAAGGAAATGGAAGTGTAGCAAAAGTCTCAAAAACCAAAGAGGATGAAAGAATACCAAGGTTCAAGTGACCAAACTTCTCCTCAAAAATATGATTCACACAAGGAGTGTGAATATCAGCCAAAGGATCCAAACTATCATGAGGAGAGAAACCAAAAAAGGTGTATAACCGAGATGCATGATCAACCACCCCTATAGAAATAATATTTGTGCTCTCCAAGTCTCTGATAATAACTAAATCAGGTGTGAACTCCACAGTCTTCCCTACACCAGTATGAGTAATCTCATAAATGGAAAGAAGATTATTGGTCAAAGAAGGCACACAAACTACATCATTGTTCAAGTACCTTCACCAATATCAATAGTTTCCTTCCCAACTACATTCATATATGTGTTATTGCCCATCAATATAGGTGGCATAATACAAGACTCAAAATTAGAGAACATAGACTGAGATGAAGCCATACGATGAGAGGATCCAGAATCAAGAAGCCATTTACCTAATTACAGTTTATGTTCATTATTATATTTTCTTGCATGGCCTATTTTAGAAGATCTTGACTATTTAAATGTAGAAGGAGAAGAAGAAGAATCATGAGATTGGATACTTTTCTTTTGAAAAATATGCTTCAATTCATCAATTTGTTTCTTATAACAATTATGTTCATCATGCCTTGATTTCTTACAATAAGCACAAGTAGGCTTATCCTCCTTAGATAAGTTTTGTATTTGATCTCTATGTGGTTTTTTGTTATATTTTTTCAGTTTCTTGTCAGAAGGACTTGACTCTTTCTATCCCTTAGGCTGACTAACCAACAAAGCATGAGACTATGATGGCTTAATGAGACCTATAGAAAGAAGCTTTTGTTGTTCATGCATTAACATCTCAGAAAAGGATGTAAATGAAGGCATAGTGTATGCAGATCCCATAGTTAGCCTATGAGTATGAAAGGTAGAAACAAAAGTTGCATATTTAGGACCAAGTTTGTTTAGTACATTATAGATTAGTTGAATGTCCTTTTTCTCAATACGACATTTTTTATATTATGCTCTTAGATCATTAACCTTAGTTATGTAATCTTGGATGTTGCCAAAGTTCTTAAGATCGAGGCTCATCAATTCATTATCAATTTGATAGCCTTTAACTTCATCTATTGTGACATATTCAATTTTTCCCAAGTATCATGTGAATTTGTACATGCCTCAATCTGAAACATAAGATCAAGGGAAACAAAGCTATGAAGGCATCCAAAAGATTTTGTATGATCAAGTATCCATTTTATCTTTTACTTATCATTTGTGATTCATCTAGCTTTTCTTAAACATTGGGAGTATATCCAAGTTGCATTAGAGTATTCCATGCATGTTGATGCCAAGTTACATAGTTATAAGGTGTAAGCAAAGGAACCTTAGAATGATCCATATGTGAAGGAAAAGAAGAGCACAAGCAAATAGATCAAAACACACACCAAGAGATCCCCATTTTTCACTCAATCAAGAACCCACCTAGAAATATATGATCATGGCACTTTAAATACTTAGTGCAATTACAATTGCCACAAGCCAAAATAGAAAGGTGGTCTTTGATCTTGGTACAATGCAAATGACAAAATATGCCTTAAACTAAAAATACATTTTTTATGCAAAATTAGATCAAAATGATTACAGATCTAAGAAGTACTCAGAAAATTATGCCCTTTCAAAAAAAATTCACCAAACAATGTTACCATATGAACACAAATGAAGCCTTAGAAGTTCCCAAAATGAGAATTGCTCAACAATAGAGATGAAGATCTGAAATTTATGGTAAAAGTTCATACACCAAAACCAAAATCTAATTACATCACTATGAATCCTATGAAATTCTGGCCCAAATAAAAAAAATTCCTCAAAAATTGGAGCAAGTATGAGCAAGTTAGAGGCCTACAAAGTTCGACTACCAAAATGAAAATTTCAATGAGAGGGGGGAAAGATTAGGGGCCAAAACCTGATGACATCACTACTGATGCATTACTGACCTCAGTAGTATAGTAAACATAATCTTTAAGATTCCCTAGAATATTATCCTAAGCCCGAAACCACTGTCAATTTTCTCATAAACTGCCTAGGAAATAGAAAATTTCTATCATCCAATCACCAAACCACCATCATACCACACTAAACTACTTATAGGTTGCAAATGATGGTTTTTTGGGGTCTAGTTCTATTTTAAGGGAGAATATTCCCTTAATTCCACTGATGAAATAAACGCTAGTTTTGATTGACGACCAGATTTTATAGGCCACCGGGAGGGTAAAAGCACGAAGTTGAGTCCACTTCTCGTGGAAGTTTTGGACTAAGCTAAAAACCTAAAATCAGGTAAAACAAAATGGGATCCCATTATTTATAAAATGGGATCCCATTATTTATAAAATGGGTTTCCATTATGGATTGGGATCCCAAGCCTAAATTCAAAATGGGATCTTGTTACTTAGCTGGATCTTGAGCCTAGGATCATGAAACAATGGCCTGTGAGCTCATTTTCACCAGTGGCCAGAGGAGAACTAGAATGGGATCCTGAGTTTAGGAGTGCCATTTCCAGCCATCCAAAAGTCCAGGTCAATGATTTTTTTTTTTTTTTCATTTTCTGTATTTTGTTGTTTGTGTGATGGGTAAAACGGGATGAATAAAACTAATTATAAAAACCCAAAACATCAATGGAAGGTACAGATAAAAAAAGGAGATTTAAAATGAAAGAGAAGATATTCACAACCTTTTACCTAGCGATTTCCATTGTTCGCCTACTCTTTCTTGATCTTTTGGTGATGAAGATGGCCCTCAAGAAGCTTGCTTCCTTGCTTCGATTCCTCAAGATGACAAGGAGAGATGGCTTGGATACTTGTTGTGTTGAAGATGAGCTTCAACATAATATGCAATGGATGATAGATGGTATGGAAATGGGGGTGCCAATGGCACACTATAGATTCTGCAGCATAAGTTTTCTCGAATGTTGGATATATGAAATGAAAGAAGAGGGTTGTATTTATAGAGTTGTGTGAGAGAAGATCAATGGTGTAGAAGAAATAAGATCAATGGTAGAGGATGTTCGAGAGAACGTGCATGAATAGAAGAAGGACATGTGTCATTCAAAAAGATGCTTTGTTGAGTTAATTGCTTTCTTGATAAGGATGATTTTTTATTTCTTAAATTAGAATATATTTTTCTAATTTAAGAGCTTTGTTGATATCTTTAAATCAGTTAACTCAGCTTTTGCTTTTGTATGAAAAGAAAAATTTATTTTTAGAAGATTTGAAGATTTTTAGAAGATAAAAAGCATAATTAGATAAATAAATTTATTTAATTACTTGCACATGATTTTGGAAGAATAAATAAAATATTTAATTATATTTTATTTTTGGAGAGTGAGAGGATTTAAATAAATTTAAATGATTTATTTTAATTTGGAGGAATAGACTTGACTTAATTAAATAATTCAGAATTATTTAATTGTTTGGAAGAATTTAATTAAATAAAGGATTTTATTTAATTTTGACTTTAGAAGAGATAATTAAATATTTTGATATTTAATTAACTTATAGGAATATGAATCGAATAAATAAATTTAATTATTTATTTATTGATAGAGGAAGGTAGACTTAAATAAATATTAAAAATATTTATTTAGACATAGTCGTGTCATTTTTAGGTGTATACATTTTGCCCCTCTTTGATGCAATGTGTTTTATCACGTTGTTTCAAAGAATAAGATTGTCTAAAAATGATACATGCCCCAGTTTTCCCCTGGTACAAGTTTAATGATGATAGGATGCCCCCTTGGGAGATTGGATGGGAAGAAGGCAGAGGGAGTGAGACGGAAAATCTCACAAAGAAGAAGGTGGAAGATAGACTTGGATGAAGAAAAAAATGGTTTGAAGAAAGAGCCGAATGATACGTGATGCAAGATAAAATGATAACACACTCAAGCAAGTAAGCAAGTATGCACAAATGATACAAGAACAAACAAGATATTGCCCCTGTCAAGTGGTAAACCAACAATATACTAATAATGATATGCAATAGTGTTGTCATGGCGGGGAATGATAGATCCCTAGAGCAACACAAAGGACAGTGTCTAGTTTTAGGAAATGAAGCATGGTGTGTAAGACACGTGTATTGGTCTAATTTTGACAATGCAACATCCTGTATAAGACAATTGATTGATTATAACTGATTGAGTTGGTTTACAACCAGACAAGGATCAAGACCACTGATTGTGAATGGATCTTTTGACAAGATTGACTTGACTTGATTGGTATGGATTAAAGATGGAATTGCATGTGGATCATTGCTCAGATTGACAGCTAGACCTATTGATGAGAGATACGAAGACAGATAGAAATTTGATCGATAGAAGAATGACTCGACAGAAGAAATCACAAGCTTTTATTTGTAAACATTGATTTTCTGCATAGAATTTTATTGCATGGGATATGGATATGGATATGGATATGGATATGGATACAGATATGGATATGAAATGCAATTGGATGCATTATGGATATGGATATTTGTCATCTTGATATTGCAAGTATTTTGAAGTGCTTTGTTTCATCATTGGGATTTTAAAATGTTGTAAGAAAATACAAGCATCTACGTATAATTAAACCGAGATGACCTGAGCATTACTTACATGGATTTTGATATAGCAAGTTAATACAAGCATCTAGACAAACTTGAATCTAGATGACCTGAGTACTTCTTGTGTTTCAACAGGCAAGGATTGCCCCTTTTTCATGTTTATACCTTTGAAGTCCGCAATGATGTTTTGCTGATCATGTCGTTAGACAAAAGTCGTCACATTACTAAAGTTTGATCCACAAGCAGCAAACAAAGAAAAAGATTATGCCCCCATCATAGCATCTCTAGCTTGTGGCATCCTTGAGTAGCATAGGAAGACATAATGACAAAAATCCAAGACTTTGTAAGTTAAATTGTTCACAAAACATTCTTGCATTAGATATGTCTTTTTTCCATAATTGATATAGAGTCAGTTTGAGTGTTTCGGTATGGTGTTCTACTTTGGTCAGGTTGATGTTTTTGTGCCAAGGTTTTTGCTTGGAAGCTTGCCTTGTTGCACGTTCTTGTCTAGTGAAAGGTGTCACAATCCTTGATTGGTATCCTCTTAAAACATGTGGCATTCAATAATCCAAATCTGCAACCAGGTCGAGGAGTTGCCCCCAGTTTAGATAAGGATCGACTTATTATGGGTGATACAATAGACAGATACGAAGAGACAGACCCTAAGGGACTGAGCTAGTGCCTCGTGGACTCATTGCTAAATGGTCTTGCCTACGTGATGACATAGAGGCAACGCAGTTCGGGGTGAACCTGATGGACCTAGGACCTAGGTGATGGCAAAGATACAAAATGGTACGAATAGCAGGACTGACGACACTTGACGGAACGGACAGGAAAGAAAGGGGGCGGAGCAGAGCCTCAAGGGCGCATTGAGAATGGCCTTGCCTACGTGATCACTCAGAGGCAATGTAGTTCAACAACAATTCAATAGACTGGTTCAAGATGAATGAAATGATGGACACAAGAGACATGAGGTCACAACAGATGGAGGAAGTGGTTTGTCGCAAATAGCACCTATTTGCTAGGTTTTCACCACTTGCTTTTATTTGCATGGAAGCTAAAAGTACACATGATGCCTGTTTGCCAGGTTTTCATCATGGTACCTATCCCAGGCGCCTATTTGCCAGGTTTTCACCAAAGGACAATTGTTTTGTTATTTTTCCATTTAAAAAAAAAAAAATTGATTGTTTTTGATCAATTTTTCAATTTTTTTGAATTTTTAAGGACTCCCTTGCATTGGGGTTTTAGGTGTAGAACTTGCGAAGATGCTTGTTGTTGATAGGATCATCAAATAATTTGCCTTCAGAGGTAGCCAATTGATATGCTCCTGACCCATAGGCTGCAATGATGACATAGGGACCCAGCCAGTTAGGTTCAAACTTGCCTTTCTTTTCTCGATCTTGCTGATTTATGGAATTTTCTCTAAGGACTAGATCACCAACTTGGAATACTCAGGGTTTTGCCCTGTGGTTATAGCTTCTGGACATCCATTATTGATGAGCTTTTAGGTGGTTAAAGCCCTGTTGCATTCTCTCTTCAAGTAGCTCTAACTCTTGAAGTTTGGACACTCTGTACTCTTCATCAGATATGAGGCCTTTTAATGAAACTCGCAAGGATGCGATCTTGACTTCAATGGGCAAGATGGCTTCAGATCTGTAGACCAGGGAGTATGGTGTTGCACCTTTGGGTGTACGGATGCTTGTACAGTAGGCCCACAATGCAAGATTTAGTTGGACATGCCAATCACGGCCAGCATCATTGATAGTCTTCTTTAGGATTTTTAAGATAGTTTTATTTGATGCCTCTACCTGGCCATTGCCTTGAGGGTAATAGGGGGTTGAAAAGTGGTGTTGGATATGGAATTTGTCACATAGTTCCCTGACATCTTTATTTTTGAAGGGTGGTCGATTATCCGTGACAATGGATGAAGGGATATCATAGTGACAAATGATATAGTTTAAGATAAAAGAGGCAATCTGCTTGCCTATGATATTAGCTAAGGTTACGGCTTTAATCCACTTCATAAAGTACTCGGCGGCAGTGATTATGAATTTATGGTCATTGGATGAAGAAGGGTGAATCTTGCCCACTAAGTCAAGTCCCCACTGACAAAAAGGCCAAGGAGTCATTAACGGCTATAGCTCCTATGCTGGTGCATGTATTAGGTTCCCATGGATTTGGCACTTCTTGCACTTCTTTACAAAATGATAGGAATCTTGTTCCATGGTTGGCTAGTAGTATCCCAAGTGTATGAGTTTCTTGTCTAGGGTAGGGCCACTAGAGTGAGTCCCACATATACCGTCATGCACTTCGTTTAGGGTGGTTTGATATTCCTCACTATCGAGACCTCTGTGATATAGGTTATTGGCGACAATGGCATATCGGGATGCTTGACGTATGAAGGTTCATTTTTGGTTACTGGAGAGATCAGGTGGGAGGGTATTCTCTTTAAGATAGGCAAATATTTTTCCATACAGGGGGGAATCAGCTCCAACAATGTGGAAAATGATATGGGATTCGGGAGTGTCATATGCAAGATAGGACACTGGCTTTACAAAAAACCCATAACGTGATTGATTATTTGGAATATCGAGGAGAGATACAATCGTTGCCATGGCGTCTACAGCTTTGTTCTCAATCCTTGGTATCTACTCAAAACAAATCTTGACAAAGTATTCTTTGAAGTCATCTACCATTTGTTTGTAAGGGATTAATTTCTCATCTTTTGTCTGGTAGTCATCATTTACTTGATTTATGACCAGCTGTGAGTCACCATACACCTAAAGTTCTTGGATATTCCATTCAACTACTAGCTTGATGCCGATGACTAGGGCTTCATACTTTGTCACATTGTTAGTGTAGAGAAATAGTAATCTGTAGGATTTAGAAATGGTGTCGCCACTAGGGGTGATCAACAAGATACCTACCCCTGATCCATACTGAGTATATGAGCCATCAAAATGCATTTTCTAGGTTGTTGTGGTTATGTGAAAGATAGATTCATCTAGAAATTTGAAACTCAAAGGGCTATCATCTGTTAGAGGTGCATCTACCAGTTGATCTACAAGTACTTGGCCTTTTATTGCTTTCCTGTCTACATATTCGATGTCGAATTCACTGAGAAGCATGACCCATTTGGACAATCTACCTTATTAAGGGTACTTTGTTGAGTAAGTACTTGAGTGGATCAATTTTTGCTACTAGTTTGACAGAATGTGACAACATGTAATGTCTCCACTTTTGTGAGGCAAAGACCACAGTGAGATAGGCTCTTTCAATTGGTGTGTATTGCAGTTCATATCCAACAAGTGTTCGACTGATATAGTATATTGCTTGTTCTTTCCCTTCATAATTTTGTTGTGCGAGGAGAGCTCCCAGAGCTATTGGTGTGGCCGAGATATATAGTAGCAGATGTTTTCCTTTAATTGGTGGCATCAATATAGGTGGTTTCATGAGATATTCTTTTAACTGCTAAAATGCCTGCTCATATGAATCATTCCATTTGAAAGGGACATTCTTATGTAGGAGGTGGGAAAATGGGTGGCACTTGTCTGCCAATTAAGAAATGAATCTTCTGATAGATTGTAGTTTTCCCTGTAGGGACCTTAGCTGAGTGAGATTCTTAGGAGGTGGCATTTCCATGATGGCCTTCACTTTAGCTAGGTCGACTTCGATTCCATTGGCAGACACGATGTATCCCAGTAGCTTACCTGAGATAACTCCAAATATGCACTTCTTTGGATTGAGGCACACATTAAACTATTCCAATCTTTTGAAGATTTTTTCCAGTACTGCCAAGTGTCCCTCTCTTGTGAGTGACTTTGCCAGAATGTCATCAACATAGTCTTCCATTATAGTGTGCATCATGTCATGGAAGATTGTGGTCATAGCTCTTTGATATGTTGCACCAACATTTTTCAAACCAAATGGCATGACACACCAACAATAGGTGCCCCATGGACATGTGAATGCAGTCTTCTGTGTCTTTAGGTGCAATTTTTATCTGGTTGTATCTAGAAAAACCATCCATTAGTGACAGCATGGTGTGCCCTACCGTGAGATCTACAATCATGTCAATGTTTGGCAGGGGGAAATCATCTTTCAGACAAGCTTTGCTTAGGTCCCTAAAGTCATTACATATTTGGACTCTACCATCTGGTTTGGCAACTGGTACTATGTTTGAAATCCACTCAGGATAGTCTATTAGTCTAATGAATTAGACATCTAACATTTTCTTCAGCTCTTCTTTCACCATGAGAGCCACATGTGGGTGCATCTTTCTAAGTTTTTGCTTTACTGGTTTAGCTCCTGGAGCTAAAGATAAGTGATGCATTATGAGATTTGGATCTATCCCTAGCATGTCTACATATGTCCAAGCAAAGTTGATTTGTTTTCTTTTGAAAAAGTCAGTGAATGCTAGTTTTTCTTGTGCTGTTAAAGACTGTGCCATGTGCATCATTCTAGGATTATCACCTGTGCTGACATTGATCAGCTCTGTTGGTTCTATCAAGATTGAAGATCTCTCCTGATGTGTAATATTGGGTAGAGGGTCAAGCCTTCCATCCTTCGGCACCTCAGAGAGGTTTTCACCATTGGACATGTCTATATTTTTACTTTTTTCATGATCTAACACTGCCGCAAAAGCAGTTTTCACCATTAGTTCTTTCTTTCATTTTGACATTTTTGAGATTGAAAGGATTGACACTCTCTCCAAAATAGGCCTTCTTGTTGAGTTCTATGGCATAGCCAGCTCTGTGGTCTCCTACGGGTATATTATCTCTAATCTCAAGATAATCTATGATGGCTTCATCATTCTGAAAGGTATTGAGCTCAAGGGTAGTACCTTGTAAGTCCCAATCTATGAGTTCAGGGTGCACCAAAGGCAAGGGATCATTGGGTTGGTCCAGTTCAATGGTATTGATGGTTAGGATAGAGTTGTTATGGAGGTCGTTATAAGCGTGGACAAAGTCTGTGATGGTACTCTCTATTAGAGGATCTGTCAAGGGGGGTATCATTCTTTCCGACTTTCACTATCGTTATTACGTAGGTTGAACTCTAGTGGTCTAGCCCTTGGACCTTGTCTCTCATTTGCATGGGTGGGGTCATACTCGTGGACAACATCAATGCCTTTTTCATCACAAGATAGCTCCAAGAGACTATCCCACTCATACTCATTGGAATTAGTCTCACTCCCCAGTTATAGTTGCTGAATTTGATCAACCAGATTACTAGCAGATGTTTCTAGTTGTTTGCCTTTATTCTTATTTTCTCTGTCGGTTCTTGATGTGCCAATGTAACCTAGCCCTGTAGTGTCTCAGGCGGTCAAGGTATGAGGTTGGATGGGTTCAGTGATACCATATTTTCTTGAACTAAGTGGACCATGTCCTTCATACCCCATTCTTTGTAGCATTTGGAATCCTTGACCATATTGTTCAGTTTGTATAGTGGTGTGATAGTCTTGTTGTGTTGATGAACCATCTTCATCCTTGTATAGACATTGCAGGATATCCTTTTCATCACTCTCATCTTCAAGGCTTCCCCATTTGATAAACGAACCTTTGGTAGTTTTGTCTGCTTTGGGTTTGCATAGAGTAGGTCTTCCATATGATCTTAGAGATAGGGGGAGTTGTGCCAAACAGAGGGATTAGGAGATTGTGTACTCACCCAAGCCCTTATCTTTGAGTCTAAGGTCAGGTTGGGATGCCTTTGAAGTTGAAGCAAGTGAAGCTGGATCAATACGAGAGGAAGATGAAGCAGAGGCACGGTTGTTAGGAATCACAACTTCAGGTTTAGATTGAATGGAGTTGCAATACTGAAAAGGATTGGGGTCACCTTGGATGGTGATCTCTTGGCCTTCATAGGGGAATTTGATACACTGATGTTATGTTGACGGTACTACTTTCAGAGCATGTATCCATGGTCTCCCAAGAAGAATGTTATATGCTAGCTCCATATCGAGGACTTGGCAAGCCACATCTTTTACTATAGGTCCCACTCTGATTGGTAAAGTAAAAATTCCCTTGGAAGTTCTCTCCTCCTCATCATAGGCTTTGATAGTGATTTTCTTTTTTAGATCTATAGCTTTCTCCAAAAACCCTAATGCAAGGATTAGCTTCAAGGTGCAAATATTCAAACCAGCTCCTCCATCTATTTAGGACCCTTTTTATCTTGTGTTTGTGAATGAAGGCTTCGATATGAAGAGAGGTGTTATGAGGTTGGGTGATTGACATATCATCCTTTTCAGTGAATGATAGGGAGTGAGGTGAGGTAATGTGACCTACCATGGTTTGAAACTATTCTTCGGTGAGGTTTGTTGGGATAGAAGCTTCGAAAAGATCTTTGTCAAGTATGGCCCTATGAGACGGGGACAGACGTAGAAGTTCCAGAATGGAGATATGTGCAGGTGTCTTATGTAGCTAATCCAGGATACTGTACTAATTAGCCCAAGGGGTGGAGGCTCCTCTAAGGGTGACTCTATTACTTCAGGTGGTAACATTACAATTCGAATCTTTGTTTATAGTGATCACATTGATGTGTGAATCACTTTCTGAGATGTGGTTAACAACATAGTCAAAGGCAACGTTTGTGTAATTAGCGTTGTTATTTCCACTGTTGTTTTGGTTGGAAGGCCCTCCCTACTCATAGTTGGGAAGAGGATCCTTGAATGCCTGGTGATCATTATTAGAGGTATGCCCATCAAGTGACACTTTATTTTGCTTGATCAAATCTTGGATAGTGTACTTGAGCACAATGCAGTCATTGGTTTTGTGCCCCCTATTTCAGTGGTACTCACAGAAATCATTGTCGTTCCACCAAGGAGGTTTGACTTTTGGTTCATATTTCTGTGCCATTGGAAGGGTTATGATCTTACTTGTGATTAACTTCCGTAGGGCGGTTTCCAATGATTCTCCCAAAGGTGTGAATTTTCTCCTAGGTTAAAAATTTGTAAACTATGATTCAGTGTTTCTTGGTTTGTTTTGCAAGGGGTTGTTTTGAGGAGTTGATAAGTTGAAGATTAGTTGTTTTGGTGCTGCATTCTTGGCATCTACCACCCCATCGTTCACAATGTTTTTGTTCTTTATCTAGAATCTTGGTTTATCTATGTTGGTATTGGTACTAGGAGTGTCCTTATATAGCTTTATTTGACCTTTGGTGATTAAATCCTTTTCGATGATTAGACCCATCTCAATGACCTTGCTAAAGGAAGTAGGACATTGGACTTGTATCTGATAGCTTAGGTCAGTTTGTAAGTTATGGACAAACATTTCCAGCATTTGTTTTTTAGGCATTTGATGTGGGTACTTACTTGCCAACTGTCTCCATCTTTGTAGGAAGGTGGCAAAAGATTCTCCACCTTTTCTCTTGGTGTTACAAAGATCTAAGATTGAGGTGTCATGCTCAATATTATAAGAGAAGTGTGTGACAAATTTGTCCACAAGTTCATTAAATGTTCTAATGTCGGGTGGTAGTCTAGAAAACCACTCCATGGCTTGTCCTCCCAAGCTTCTTGGAAATAGTCACATAAGATAAATATCATTGTGTGTGACTTTGAGACAAGTAGCGTCAAATTCCCTAATGTGGTCCCTTGGATCACCCTTTCCTAAATATTTATCAAATTTTAGCACCTCAAATTTAGAGCAAAAAGGTATCATGATCAAGGTTCTATCAAAAGGATATGGTGAAATATCCTCTAGGGAATAATGCTTAGTTGATGCTCCCATTTGCATGTCCATGAATTGTTGTTGTAAAGCTTGGATCTGTTGGGTCATCAAGCTTAAGGAGTCTATAGAATCAATGGTTGCTTTGCTTTTGTCTGTGGGTGTTTCCTCATGTGTGCTTCCCTTAGGGTATCTTTCTTCTTCAGATTCTTGTAGAGCTTCTACGTCAAAATCTTCAGGGAGCTTGACTCCTAGATGTGCTAAGTGTAGAAAGAATTTGGTAGGGTCTTGGACAAGTACCTTATCCATTATGCGTTGAAATCTTCGATCTTGCTATGTTTGGAGGAATTCTTCCATAGAAATTTCCTCATCATTGTCGTGAGAGTTTGGAGTAGTTTTCTTAGCCATTTCAATCTATTTTTGTTTTTGTAATCTTGTTAAGACCATGCAAGGTGACAAGAGGATGCGATGGAATGAGTTTGAAAGTTTTGAGCAAGGGGTGCTAGAATGTGTCAATATTTGAGCAAGGTTCTCCTTAGATCTAATTGGTGTCAAACAAGTTGGGTGTACAAAAGGATAGTCGAAGTAAGGATGATAGAAATCTATTTACTTGATGTGGACTAGTTTTTGCACAAGCCACTAGTGGAGTTTTGAGAGAAAAGGATAAGTGATCCTTGATAGTGGAGACTCACTAGATTTGTTTGAGGTTTGATGCGATCAAGAATAGCTTGGTTCTAACCTTGTTGGATTTTGGAAGGATTTTTTTGAGATTTTGGATGATGTAGTGTGGAAAAAGTAGCTATGGTGCAGAAGAAGAGTGAAATGGTTGACTTGCATGATTTTAATCAGATCTCAGAATACTAAAACAAGTTTGAAAAGGGCTTTTGAAAAGTTGAGAAAAAAAATTCTTGGAAGGTATGGAATAGCTCTCTATTTTGGATGCGCAGGAATAAATGTGCAAGAATAGAGTTCAAAAGCACCACAGGTCGAAGAAAATGTGCTAGTCTGGCAAGTTTCAAATGCACCGCAACAGTAATCAAATGCACTATAAGTCTAAGCAAATGCGCCGTAGGTCGCAACAAATGTGTCATTCTAGTTTTCAATTTGAATTTGCAGAGTTTTTGGAATGTTTTTAAAAAAAATTCTATTTTTTGGGTGAAAACTTGGTTTTTTCTTGAGTTTTAATTATGGTAAAAGACATAGAAGCACATAGAAGTTTTCATGATTTTTATCTTTTGTTATTTTTTTGTATTTTTGGACTTTTTTACTCAATAACAATCACAACCTAGGCTGGAAAGGACAATATTTGTTTAATCCCCTAGCTGTGCATATTCAAAGTGTGAAGCTCCAGGATCTGGTAGCACCAGCTCCCCTCCACGGTACTCACTTCTCATTCATACCAGATCAAGGTTTCCTTAGGCTCGTACCCCCACCGAACCATAGGATTGTCCTTGCTACCTCTACTAAGAATCACATGAATCGGGGCTACTTCAAAGGATCCGCCTTTTGTGTCAACAAATAGGGGTTTTTGGTATACTAAACAAGTGGCTAAGTTGTCAAGGCAACCGTTCGAGTGGTTACACGTGCAAAAGCACTACTCTCCATTATGGAGTCTCCCAGCCTCCAAGGGTTACACCTTGGAGGGTTTTGGGGGAGGTTGGTTGTCGGTGTAACACAGTGGCACTTGTTGTAGGAAGCTTTCGCCTCAAGCACAATTTATTTTAAGTGGATTGGTACGGCTTGGTTTTAGCCTGTTACCACTCAGGGTTGTTCCCACTTAGACAGGCAGGCATCCAAGGGTAGGCCCCTGTAAAGGTTAAACATAAGGAATAACAAGTCTAGCATTCTGGTCACCTAGTAAAGGGGAGAACATAAGCCTATTGTCATTCAACAGACATAGAAGATAGTGGTTAATCCAATCCTAGTTAAAAGGAAAAAACTAAATGTGCTATCTACTTGGGCACTCACGCATTTGTTAACATTGAAATGTTTAAAGATAGCCATGGTTCATTCCGTTTGTGAGATAGCAATGTTCTAAACTAGGAAAGATAGCAATATGCAAAGATAATAGTGATGCAAAGATAGTAGTGGTTCAATTACTATCTTCCTAGTTAAGGACTACGTGAGATTTGCATGCATGCATTTTTTTTACTTTTTCCTCTAATTAATCTAAAATGAATTAATTAATGCAGGTAAATGATCTATCCAGCCTCTAATCCTACAAGACAAATGTTAGAATCAACCTAAAAAAATCACTAGAAATCCTAAAACCACAGTGAAGAATAGATGCACCGCTTAACAGTCTGTATACGTAGAAACAGAGACTGTGTCATTTTACAAATGCGCTAAGACAGGTGTCAAAAGTGCAGGAAGAATAGACAAATGCATTAATTTAACAGATGCGTTGTGAAAATGTATGTAAGCACCGTGAGGTACGGTATATGCACCAGGATTCTACAGGTGCTGGAACAGGAAGTGTATGTGCCCTCTTAGAGGATGGATGCACCGTAGTACCACAGGCACTAGAACAAAAGATAAAAGCATCGGTTCAGAGGTTATTTGTGCCAGAAGTATGTATGCATTGTAACAGGAGGTAAAAGCACCGACTCAGAGGATGTATGCGCTAGAAGAACCTGTCAGAAGCCTGTACGAAACCTGTACGGAACCTGTCACTAAGAAACTCAATTTTTTGGTTAGATTAGGGGCAAGAGCCCCATGGTGGGCGCCAGAAATGTGATGGGTAAAATGAGATAAATAAAACTAATTATAAAAACCCAAAACATCAATGGAAGGTGTAGATAAAAAAAGGAGATTTAAAATGAAAGAGAGAAGATAATCACAACCTTTTACCTCCTACTCTTTCTTGATCTTTTGGTGATGAAGATGGCCCTCAAGAAGCTTGCTTCCTTGCTTTGATTCCTCAAGATGACAAGGAGAGATGGCTCGGATACTTGTTGTGTTGAAGATGAGCTTCAACACAATATGTAATAGATGATAGATGGTATGGAAATGGGGGTGCCAACGGTGCACTATAGATTCAACAGCATAAGTTTACTTGAATGTTGGATATATGAAATGAAATAAGAGGGTTGTATTAATAGAGTTGTGTGAGAGAGGATCAACGGTGTAGAAGAAATAAGAGGATCAATCGTAGAGGATGTTTGAGAGAACGTGCGCGAATAGAAGGACACGTGTCATTCAAAAAGATGCTTTGTTGAGTTAACTGCTTTCTTGATGATAATAATTTTTTATTTCTTAAATTAGAATATATTTTTCTAATTTAAGAGCTTTGTTGATAGCTTTAAATCAGTTAACTCAACTTTTTCTTTTGTACGACAAGAATAATTTATTTTTAGAAGATTTGAAGATTTTTAGAAGATAAGAAAGTGTAATTAAATAAATAAATTTATTTAATTACTTGCACATGATTTTGGAAGAATAAATAAAATATTTAATTATATTTTATTTTTGGAGAGAGAGGATTTAAATAAATTTAAATGATTTATTTAAATTTGGAGGAATAGACTTGACTTAATTAAATAATTTAGAATTATTTAATTGTTTGGAAGAATTTAATTAAATAAAGTATTTTATTTAATTTTGACTTTAGAAGAGATAATTAAATATTTTGATATTTAATTAACTTATAGGAATATGAATCGAATAAATAAGTTTAATTATTTATTTATTGATAGATGAAGGTAGACTTAAATAAATATTAAAAATATTTATTTAGACAGAGTTGTGTCATTTTTAGGTGTATACAATTTGTATTTTAAGTTTATTTTCTGTATTTTTGTAAATAAGGTTTTTATTTTTTGTTTGAATCTTCTTGAAAAACATATAAACCCTACATTCAATTAAAACTAAAAAATTTACCCTACACACAAAAATATTTACCCTTAAAAAAAAAAAGAACTCTAAAATGAGATTCAATCATGCCTGCAAATGAAAAACAAGCTTTATCTACGTTTTAATGTTAAAGCGACTGCCATTTTAGTTTAAGTTTTATTTTTTCATCTGCATTGCTTTATTTTTTAAATCTATATGCAAATATTTCAAAATTAGATAATACTTAATTTCTTTGAGAAAAAAATCTAGATTTGTTTAAGTTTATTTTAGTGCATTATGTAGCACTTATTATTACTTGTTTAATCTAGACACATACAACAAGAAAACTTGTAGCACATGGCATCCATATGTACCCATGCACAAACACCTACTCTCTAACATATTAACATGTACATATAGTTTTCTATCGGCATATTCCTTGAACCTCCTTTAGGTACAAGTGCTAGTATATAGTCCTTTTTTATAATCGTAATCCCTATGAGGTTTCTAGGTATGTTGAATTATGAATAAGATACAAATTAGTCAAACCTATAGACTAATTACTTATTTTCACATTAAAATATAAATTTAGAATCACACATTGCCATAATCTTATCGTTCCCTACATATACCTAGTCCATATCATTAGGATCACACATTAGATCCAATATAGAAGAATAAAATTGATATAAACCATGATCTAGGATTATATTAGCATGATCATATTGATAATGGAGCATCTAATACTCCCTCCTAAAATATTATTGTTCATTGAGTTTGTCCTCCTCAAATGGCATAAGGGGATTAAATTTAGCTATAAATTTACAAAATTAATGTCCATGTGAGATAGTTTATTCCATGTCATTAATGCAATATATCCATGTGGTTCAATTTGAATTATAGGAATAAAATGTCAACTCATGGCTAACCAAATTTCATCTTCAATGAGGAACTATAATGTATTTATAAAAGTTGTATCCAGTCTAGGAATCATATCTCTTTAGAATTGAATATTTCTATCTATAATAGTAATTACAAGACAAGGAAACATTCATCCTAAATATGCAACAACCAACAAAATAATACTAGATATTAATAACTTTGACTAAGAGTGAACATTCAAAATATATCTATTCTCAAAGAAATAAATGACTTTGACTAAGAGAGAACATTCAAAATATAGCTATCCTATTTACAAAATCCACAATTTGATTTGAGTGACTTAATTTTTAGGGCATATCTATAAATTTAATTCTCATCATATAATTCATCTCATAGATATCTTCCCTAGTGTGTTTAATCTCTACCACCCAATCTATAAATTCAATTCTTACTTGTGAGGACCTTGAGAGTTTGGAGGATCTAAATGAGTTTGTAAAATTAATCCATTCTAATATAGATTACTATTTCTAAGCCTCAATGTTTCAAACGAATTGATAAAATGGTATTTCATTGAGAGTAGTAGGATAATTGAGAAAGTTTATATAATCTAATGGCAATCAACCCCTTAATGATGGTCAATTGCTTAAGGAGGTAGATGAAGGAATGTTTTAGATATGAGAATAATTCTAGATATGAATAAGTAGATTATGGGGGATTAGAAATAAAGGATAAAATCAATAGCATTCAAGGACCTTTATGTGGCATGGTATGCTAGAGTATAGGGAAAGAATTGAGAAACTTGAGTAGGAATTTAAAAGGATACTAAAGAGGCTTTAATTTTGGTAGTACATGTAAGTAGAGAATCATTTAGAATAGTTCTTTAAATGGCTATAGAGATTAAGGAAGAAGTATCAATTTTTTTTAAAATCTTTCTATAAAATTTATCAATAGGAGTCCATACACAACTATCAATAGAAATCAATAATATCTCATCAAAATGATAAGTTTATATTTATTAATTAACAATAGGAGGCCATCATATGTTATTAATTACCTCCTAAATACATTTTAAAAAATAGGATATGTAAAATGAAAAGTGTACTATCAATTAATTATAGGTAGGGGTTGAAACAACCAATAATTAACCTACAACAATAGTTCATCAAAATGTGGTGCTACAAAACTAGATTTCACATCATATTAACAATTATTTATTTTTTCAAAGGTAAACAAACCACATCTCATTGTCAAGGGATGATCATAAAATCCCCTTAAGCCACGATTAATAGCACCAATCCCCTTGAATTTTACTCATTGTCAAGGGATGATCTAAGAGGATGTAGATGGTACAACTTAGAATCTACTCATTCATCTACTTAGGCCACTAATAATAGTCAAATTCATCATTCACATTTGATCAATTTGTATAATGTTTGATGATTGAAGTTTTTGTACAAAATTGTTAAAGATATGTATATTAAACTTGGTCAAAATAGGAAAAAACATTCCAGTAGCATGGTTTATGGACCTAGGAAAGATGACATGGATTAAGGGGATTTAATAAAGTTGCTTAAGGCCTATCTTTAGAGGATGTAGATAGTTAAGGGTTAAGGGTTTAGGGTTAAGGTTTAATGGTTAAGGGTTAAGGGTTAAGGGTTTAGGTTTTAGGGTTTAGGGCTTAGGGTTTAGGATTAAGGGTTTAGGGTTTAGGGTTTAGGTTTTAGGGTTAAGAGTTTAGGGTTTAGGGTTTAGGGTTTAGGGTTTAGGGTTTATGGACCTAGGAAAGATGGCATGTGGATTAAGGGGATTTAAGAAAATTGCTTAAGGTACGTCTGAAGAGGATGTAGATGGTACAAATTGAAATCTACTCATTAATCCCCTTAAGACACTAATAATAGTCAAACTGATCATTCACATTTGATCAATTTGTATAATGTTGGATGCTTGAAGTTTTTACAAACTTGCTAAATATATATATTAAACTTGGTCAACTTGAAGGACAAAATCATTCCATTATCATGATTTACGAACCTAACAAAGATGACATGGATTAAGTGGATTTAAGAAAATTGATTAAGGCCCATCCTAAGAGGATGTAGATGGTTTAAAGTTTAGGGTTTAGAGTTAAGGTTTTAGGGTTTAGGGTTTAGGTTTTATGGACCTAGGAAAGATGACATGTGGATTAAGGGGATTTAAGAAAATTGCTTAAGACCCATCCTAAGAGGATGTAGATAGTTAAGTGTTTAGGGTTTAGGGTTAATGGTTTAGGGTTTAGGGTTTAGTGTTTAGGGTTTAGGGTTTAGGGTTTAGGGTTAAGGGTTTAGGGTTTAGGGTTTAGTGTTTAGGGTTTAGGGTTTATTGTTTAGGGATTAGGGTTAAGGGTTAAGGGTTTAGGGTTTAGGGTGTATGGACCTAGGAAAGATGACATGTGGATTAAGGGGATTTAATAAAATTGCTTAAGGTTGATCGTAAGAGGATGTACCTGGTACAACTTGAAATATACTCATTAATCCCCTTAAGCCACTAATAATAATCAAATTGATCGTTCACATTTGATCAATTTGTATATTGTTGGATGCTTGAAGTTTTTACAAACTTGTTAAAGATATATATATATATATATATATATATATATATATATATATATATATATATATATATATATATATATATATATATATATATATATATATATATATATAACTTGGTCAACTTAAAGGACAAAATCATTCCATCAGCATGGTTTATGGACCTAGGAAAGATGACATAGATTAGGAGGATTTAAGAAAATTTCTTAAGACCCATCCTAAGAGGATGTAAATGGTTTAGGGTTAAGGTTTTAGGGTTTAGGGTTTAGTATTTAGGGTTTAAGGTTTACGATTTAGGGTTTAGGATTTATGGACTTAGGAAAGATGACATGTGGAATAAGGGGATTTAAGAAAATTGCTTAAGGCCCATCCTAAGAGGATGTAGATAGTTATGAGTTTAGAGTTAAGGGTTTAGGGTTTAGGGTTAAGGGTTTAGGGTTAGGGGTTTAGGGTTTAGGGTTTAGGGTTACTCATTTAGTGTTTAGGGTTTATGTTTAAGGGTTTATGGTTTAGGGTATAGGGTATAGGGTTTAGAGTTTAACATTTAGAGTTTAGGGCTTAGGGTTTAGGGTTAATGGTTTAGGGTTTAGGGTTTAGGTTTAAGGATTAAGGGTTTAGGGTTTAGGGTTTATGGACCTGAGAAAGATGACATGTGGATTAAGGGGATTTATGAAAATTGCTTAAGACTAATGTAAGAGGATGTAGATGATAGAAGTTTAAATCTACTCATTAATCCCCTTAAGCCACTAATAATAGTCAAATTGATCATTCACATTTCATCAATTTGTATAATGTTAGACATGCTTGAAGTTTGAAAAAAATTGCTATATATATATATATATATATATATTAAACATGGTCAACTTAGGACAAAATCATTTCATTAGCATGGTTTATGGACATAGGAAAGATGACATGTGTATTAAGGGGATTTAATAAAATAGGATTTAACGGGAAACTTCACTATTCCTTGTAAACACTTTAAAGTATGTATCAAGACACAAAATTTTATATGCCTTAGACATAAATGAGCCTTACACATTTTGTTAAAATTTACCTTTTTGTGTATGTTTTTAGTTTATTTTTTAGTATGTACATGTATTAAATTTATATAGTTATCTATCTTAAATTTTCAAATTTGTAAGTATGCTCAAGTTGAATGACATATGTATGTGTATATAGATCCTAATTTTTCTTTTAAATGTAGTCATGTACATTTAATTTAAATATTTCTTGTAATTTCTCAACATGTATAATATCTAGTTTTTAATATATTTATTTATAATTTCTATATAGATTCTTGAAAGTTAATTTTGTACTTGTTTGTATATTTATATATATGCAGGTTCATAGTTTTTATATCATGGACATTAACTTTGATATTGAGGATTTCCTCAATGGGCCACCATCACCCCCTTCACCTCCACCCCCACCTGGATCTAATGAGGCTCACTTGCGAGCTAGAATTAATGATAATATTAGTTCCATCAAAGAAAAAATCAATGCCATTCAAAATGAAGCATATATGCCACATGACCTGATGCATTTTACATCTTTGATGCAAAACATTATAGATTCTGTTAGGTCCATTGATGTAGACTTGGATAGTTTTTGAGTTTGGAGAGAGGATAAGTGATAGTTTTATGTTTTGCAAGTATGAGGATAACTGGTGTTGTCATTGATGTCAACATACTCATGTTGCATTAATGAGAAGGATTAGATGAGCTGTGTGCTGAGGATTTTGAGAAAATAAGTCTCAATCAGGAATAGTTAAGAATAGTGATGACAAGAAGGTAAAAGTCCTCAATAGATTAAGGATCAGAGGATGTGATTTAAAGGGTTTGTAGATATAAGTCTTGAGATGCTCCAGTCAAGATTTCAGAGGTCCGCATGAAGATCTAAAGAAGTTATGGTGGCTCAAGTAGAACCGGTTCCGGCAGGTGTTCAGAGGTGACAGAGGGCCACAGAAAGGTCTGGTGAGATCCGGTATTTCATTATCCCATTCTGTGGATCTGAGGAAGTGTTGAGGATGTCCCTGTGAAGTATCTACTAGATTAGTTCGTGGGTTGAAGGTCTAGAAGTGCCTATTCATTTATGACAGTGATGACAGACTATGTTCTTGTAGCTCTGGATGAAGGAGAGAAGAATTCCAGTAGGATGATGAAGTGCAGATGTGTTTGGTGATTCAGGGAAGGTTATGATGATCATTGGATCATATCTAGTTAATGATGGTGGTTTGCATTGAAGTTAGAGTTTGCATTTGAAGAATAACCACAGATATTGGTGTTCTTCTTGAGACTGGTCGACCGGATGTATTACACGTCTTGCGAATGATCTTGTAGGTGTTTGCCGACTTAGATGATTGTTCCTAAGTCGATGCCTTGTATAAACAAGGGATTGTGAATTCATTTTGTAGTGTGTCTTGTGGTGATGAGAGGGTGGTAGCGAAGAAAAGTGTGAAAGGTAGAGCAGAAGTACTGATCTTAAATGGAACTAATTCAAGCATGCTGAAGATGCTATTCTCCAGTTCACAAAGGTGATACTTATTCTTTTGTAGACAATATGTCTCTTGTAGGCAGTGAGCCCTAATTGGCATGTGCCATTTTGTTCTTTCTATTCTTCTAATAGAGAATACTTTCTTGGGTTCATCACCCCGTGGTTTTTCCCTTAACCGGGTTTTCCACATCAAAATCTTGGTGTCATATGTGTTGTTATGTTTCTTCTTTAGATTTTATGCTTTATGGTTCATGATTGATATTATGCTAATCACTAAAGAAGATTCGAGTGTTTAAATAGGAGAAAGTTTTGCACAACTGATTCACCCCCTCTCTCAGTTGTATGCCCTAAGTCTAACATTATGTTGATGGCCTCTCTTATTGGGAGATCTTGGATCTCAAAATCACAAAACCCCATTACAAATGAACCAATTCCCCAAAACAAAAAAAGAATATCAATTCAGTGGTGTAGACATGCAGAGATGGCTACCAACTTTTTGGATTAGTGATGGATGGTATTTGATTATCCACCTCATGCTAATTGTGAGGTTCCTCCCTATTTTTTGAGAAAATTATATGCAGAGTTTGTGATGAATAGGAAACCCAATTATTTTGATTTTAGAGCATTCTATGGTGTTTGTGGTGGCATTTCACAATAGAGGTTAGGGGCATGGGTTGATCCCCAATGACCCATGCCTTCTCAACCTCTTGTCATCCCTCCTATTGTCATTCCTGCGCCCATCCAGCATCGTGCAGTGGTATCCACATGTGTGTGCTCTCAGCTAACCTCGATGAGCAAACTTTTGATATGGTAGCTAGGGTTAGTTGGTGATATTATGGAGGAGCTGATGGTGGAGTTGGTTCTAGTACCACTCCACCTTTATTGACACCTCATATGTGTACGAGTTGTAGTCAATTATGTTATGGACCTGATTAGGTAGCACTCAGTTTAGCTGCACGTGGAGCATCTGATGATATCGATTCATTTGTTGATTTTCAAATTGCTGAGGATCACCCTACATATCATTTGACACAGGTATATATATAGGTACACATGTTGAATTTATAAAAATTTTAAGCACATGTTTTTAATGAACATATATCAATTAAATTGTAATATTTTAACAATCAAATTATTTGGTGTAGATGATGGCCACAAGGACATTGACATCTTTTGATCAATTTTGTTTTGCATTGACACCTATGCATGTCAGCCACCCATTTGGGGTATTTTGATTGATTTTTTAAATATATATTAAATACTGTTAACTTGATTTTTATTTGTAATTCAATCATGAACATGTTTTAAATATTTTTTCTAGTTCAAGGAAGTAATCTACCTTCCACATCAGATCCACCAAAGGGCGTGTCAACCTATCCTCCATTTTTAGGCATCTTACATGAGCCAGCCGTATGTATACTGTTTTAAAAAACTATACTTAGAATTTTGTATTTTTAATTCACTATATCAAACATGAATGTACTTATATTAAAAATATATGTCTATGTAGCTAGACATGACCATGAGGATGGGTATTACACACCCAAATGATCCAAGTTAATTTCAGGTGATTATTGGGGAGGCTCTACAATTTGTTCGAGGGTTTCTTCATCCCTTTGGGTAATGTTGTAAGGCTTCGTGCTTGGATTGGTTTTGCATCTTGTGGTTTCTTTATTTTGCAAGTTTTATTAATTTTGTTGTTTCCCTTTTGTTACTTTAGTCCTTATTTGGTTAGTGTAGACACCCAAAATTGTCCCAAATTTGTGTATGTCTTGCAACACCTTGTTAAACCATTATCGTAGACATCATAAGCCATTTTGTCCTAATTCCCATCCTAATTTCCCTAATCCCACTTAGACAATTAATTAATTAAATTTATTTATTTAATAAATATCACATGCATAATCCTATTTATCCTATCCTCATCCCAATTAATTAAATAAATTTTATTTATTTAATTAATTCCCACATCATATCTTATCCCATCCTATTCATCTACCCAATTAATTAAATAAAATCTTATTTATTTAATTAATTTCCCAACTATATCCCAATTAATTCAAATATTTAATTTTGATTAAGTCACATGATCCTTATCTCACCTTGACACTTGTCCATTTCCCTTTAATCATGTGTTGTAGTACAACTCATTTAAAATACTTTTTATGTACACCATCACATGCACTACTATTTGTGTACACAATCACACATGAGACCTATTTCCTTTGACACATGTCACATGACTACAATTTATTAATGTGTAAAACCTAACTTAATCTTATTCATCTATTTCATCTAAAGCCCTAATTGATCCTAGTCATCGATTTGAACCAAGCCAATCTTTTAAAGCAAGCCTCTTTTGAGCCACGGAGAACATTCTTCTTCATACAACCTCACTTTGTCGAATCTTCATCTCAAGCCCTCATCCATCATCTTCAACCTATCTATCGTGCATCTATATTCCATAATCATCTATCATCTATCTTCCTATCAATGTTATGTTTTCAGAATTGAGCAATCAACACAATAAAGAGATCAATTAATCAAGCTCATCTTGTATCTTTGATGTATTGAAAGATTTGGGTTTAAGTTATGCATTTCATTGTTTGATGATTTCCATTTGTAAATCCAAATTTTTCATTATACATTTTGGCCCATCTTCTATCCATTTCATCATCATCCATTTTTCATTATGAATTTTATCATGTCCATCTTCTAGCCCATCAAGCCCTTCATCACATTTACCACATGGGCCTCCAATCCTCCACCAACTTATAAATGCCAAAAGCATGTGACCATACACCTTCCATCTTCAAATTTACCGCCATTACCTCCAACTCCAAATATCCCTCCATCCACCTTGCCACTATTGCTTCCAACACCTAATATACCTATCATTCATAAGTATTATTACATTCCTAATCATGGCCAACAAAAGAACACATCACCTAAGCATAAATCTTTCAATCATTCCATCCACTCCACTCACCCCATGGGACTCAAAAATAAAAATTTGGATGCCTCTACTTATAAAGCTAAAAATCCTACCAAAAATCCTAAAGGTCTTCATAGCTTAGGACATTCACAAGCAAAGTCCAGAAGAAAAATGGTTTGGGTTCCTAAGCACAAATCAAGCAAGTCAAATGAGGCACCCTCTTCTTCCACATCTTAAAAATCCCAACCATCCACTTCCATCCAAAATTCCCATTCCATCCAAAAATCTCAAATTCCTTCATCCCACAAGAAAAACAAAAGCACTAATAATACTAAATCTATGTGGGTTCCTAAATCACTTCATCAACCATCCCCTAAGCAAACATCTCCATTGCTTCCTACACCGCCATTCCATCAACAACTTCAATGTTTAAAACAATGTGTACAACCATTGGTCATAGTTCCCTTCCACTCTGTAGCACCTCCATATAACTCCATCTTCCCATCCTTCATACATTATCCTACATATCTCCTCTAGGCTATCCCTATGGTCCATGCTTTGGCATAAGCTTTTCATAAGCCCTATATAATCCACATCATAGTCCACTTTTGTCTCCTATATAATCCACATCATAATCCACTTTTGTTCTCTATATAATCCACATCATAATCCACTAAACATTCCCTCCATAATCCGATATCCACCTAATCCATCTCCCTACCAACATCTATGAGCATATTTGATGTGGTCCATGTGATGACATCCTACCTGTAATGGAACACTATCACTTTTCATGGAACTTGACACTTGAGTCCCTCCTATCCATTACCATGGTGAAAACGTGCTTGCGAGCACCATGTGTATTTGTCATACTATCCCATCAAACAAAAAAAAAGAAAAAAAATCAAAAAAGTAAAGAGAAACCCCTTCATCCAACGATGAAAACATTCTATTCTACCATCCTTAGCCATTACATAAACATGCCTACTCTACTGAACCCATTTATCCATCCTTCCTCCTTTTTGATCTTGATGAAGACATAGGGGCAAAATTGTTGAAACATGTTTGGATATCTCTTGGCATACCATTTTTTTCCAAACTAAGTCCTATCCATTGACTATTTATCCATCTTATCCAAACCAATCTATCATGTCATCCCTTGATCATGACCTTTGTCATGGAAAGAATCCTAAGCATTACCACCTAGAATGGTGCAAGTTCTTCCGATACAACATAGTCTTTGAAGATCACATCCTAGCTCCCTTATGATCCATCCACTATGGCATACCTTTATCATGAGCTTTCCATCGTATAGCTTATCCCCATCTGTTTATCATGAGCTTTCCACTATAGCCTACCTATTCATTTATCATGAGGTAGGTATCCATCCCTTATATGGCCTATCCTCATATCTATCCATCCAACTCTCATGAACCTTCCATCCCATCCAACTCTCATGATCTTGCTGTCACATTTACTATGAGCCCATCCTTTTCTCTATCCTTTTAGCCATCCTCCTATATCTTTGCACCTAGACTTGGTTTTCTCCCTTATCATTGGTATCTAGCACAAAGGCTACCCAAATTGTAAATCCATTGACATCCCAAAATATTCAAAAACATAAAAAAAATCCAAAAAAATTCAAAATATCCCAAAAAAACAAAAAAAAAATCAAAATATGTCAAAAAATCCAAAAAAAATCAAATATCTAATGAAAAATCCAAGCAATAAAACCAATCACATCATCCAAAACAATCCACTCCATCAACATTCAATCAAAATCAAATCATCATCATCATCAATTCTTCCTATCAATAACATTCATTCATCCATTTCAATCAATCACATCTTCGAATCATATCAATCAAATCAATCTAAGAAATGATCTTAAATCCAAGTCACACTAATCCATATCAAGCAAGTTAATCAATCAAGGAACATTATCCAATCAAGTCAACAAGTTTTTGATCCTAATATTGTCATAAACCAAATCAATCGATCGATCATCATCATCATCATCATCATCATCATCAACAGGATATATCGTTCCCGCATCCTTGTTTTGATCTAGGGATATAGCATTCCTCACAATGACAACACTATTATCATCAATCAATCAACAATTAATAATTGGTTTACAACTTGACAAGGGTAATACCTTATTTTTTTTTGTATCATGTGTGCATGCTTGCTTTCTTGCTTGTGTATGTTATCATTTTATCTTGCATTTGTATCAAATCGGTATCATTCTAGCTAATATTCATATCTTGTGTATGTTGGAATAGATTTTTGCATTATCCTTTGCATCTAAGCTAATATCATACCTTTTGTGCATTAGGACTTTGATGCTCTAATTTTTCTTCCTCATACATTAGACAAGGTTGTATTATGTTGGGTGCACAAGACACATCATCACCCTGGTCCTTATACCTTGGTGCATAATGTCTAGTGCTAAATTAAACATCATGGTTGCTTACTTTCATTGTAGTATAATACATCATTCACTTCTTCTATCCATACCCTTATCTTTCTTCCTTGACCAATCCCTTTTCATTTGATGAGCCTACCCGTGTTTGTCCAACCCAACTATCCTCTCGAGGAGGCATCATCATCCTATCTTTTCCTCATCCTATCCTACATCATCATTACCCTATACTTTTCCTCTATCCATACCTTATCTTCTTTGAAATGATGTTACTCGACACAAATCTCAAACATCATCTCAAAGAGGGGCAAAATGTAGACACGCAAAATTGTCCCAAATTTGTCCATATCTTACAACACCTAGTCAAAAACATCACTTAGAGACATCATGTAGCATTTTGTCCTAATCCCACTCCTAATCCCACGAATCCATTAGCCAATTAATTAAATAAATTTTATTTATTTAATTAAAATCCCATCTTAATTCCATCCTTAATCCACTTAGCCAATTAAATAAAATAAATTTTATTTATTTAATTAAAATCTCATTTTAATCCTATCCTTATCCCATTTTCCAATTAATTAAATAACTTTTATTTATTTAATTAATTTCCACATCATATCCCAATCCTATCCTAATCATCTTCCCAATTAATTAAATAAATTTTATTTATTTAATTAATTTCCGTCACATATTCCAACTAATTCAAATAAAATATTTGAATTAAGTCCTCACCTTTCATCACATTCCAACACTTGTCCACCTCTTAATTGAATCATGTGTGGTACTACATTTTCATTTAATATTTTGAACATGTACTACTTTATGTGTACACATTCACATATGTAGTACTTTTTTATGTACACGGTCACGTATGAGCCTTATCTTCCTTTGTACACTTGTCACATGACTACAACTCCCTTGAAGAGTGGGAATAACTAATCAATCCTAGCCATCCACATCAATCATTTAGCCTTTTAATCTCAACCATTGATTCAAATCAAGCCTTTCCTATAAATCAATCCCCTCATAAGCCATTTGCATGCATTGAGTTCGAGTATCCTTATGCTGCTGAAATCACATTAGAGCCTTTGCATCTGTGACCCATTATTATCATCTTCCATCTATCAATCTTCCATATATCATTTCAATCCTATGCAAATGTTATGCTGCCTAATTGTGAGCAACCAACATATCAAATCAATCAAACAATCCATCTTTCTTGTATCTATCTATTCGAGGTATTGAAGATTTGGATTAGGTAATGCATTTTATTGTTTTATCATTTTTATTTTATCCAATTTTTTTTTATTACAGTTAGCATTGTTCTAGATCTTGTAGGTTGTATATTTTATTTCCCCACCCAAGTGTATGCTTGTTTTTGAATTTGAATGTGCTTATGTTTCCCGCCTGTGTTCTTTTAGACTCTGTGCTTTGGGACATATGCTCATTGGCTTCCATGTTGTATGCCATGAGCCGAGGCAATGCCTCCTTGGCCAGGAGCATTAATGGTGACTTCAAATGGAGTTAAGGAGGGTGCAGGAGGGCGTAATGGCAAAGTTATTGGCGATATTTCTAAAAAATCTTTCAGGGAGATTTTGGGTGTCTAGAATGCCTCTGCTTCACCCAAAGATGCGTGCTTCTAGGTGTAAGAAGAGGTACAAGAAGGCCAAGGAGGTGGCGGGTATAGTAGTTTCAAGGTCATTGGGAGGAGAGGAGATGTCGAAGAAGGTAAGGCCTCTTCTTCTCTACCGAGGAAACTGGTCCTTCGCCCTAATTTGAGTATGCAAAATGCTATTAGAAATGACGAAAGTAGATTGAAAGATGTTGCATTGTTTTTTGTCTACATTGATGTTGAAAAATTGCTTGCAAGGAGATTTTTTGATAACTGGCTTAACACGGTGTGGGGTAAAAAGTTGAGTATTCATGTTTCTTTCTATACGATGGTTTCAAAAGGCATTTTTGTCATTTTATTAAAGAATCATTCGATGCAAAAAAGCTTTTGCAAGAGATATATGGAATGTTTGAAAATCATTGTTTAGGGTGTTTCCATGGGGCCCCAAGGCCTCCCCTCAAGATATTAAATTATGTGCAGTCCCAAGATGGTTACTAGTTACAAATATGCATATCCAACTTTGGGCCTTTATTCCTAATTTGTTTGTATCATTGGGTAACTTTCTAAAAGTTGAGGATCCAATGGTCTCCCTCCCTCATCTGGATGCAAGGGTCTTTATTTTTTTAAAGCTTGGGGCTATATTTTCCAGAAGTGTTGCAGGTTAATCTCAGGGATAATTTGGTTGAATGTGCTATTGTGGGTTTTGGGGGCTAAACTCTTGTTTTTTGTGCAAGTCTGACTCTCACCAAAAGAAAGATTATCCGGTGATCAAGATGAGAAATTAGGATTCTAGGGTTGAGCCAGGTGTCTCTGGTAAAACTATTCCAGTCTCAAGCGGGGGGGGAGGGGGGGTGTCCAAGAAGTGCCCTGGAGATGGGGAGGGGAGATTCTGGTCCCTCAGTCTTTGAGTCAAGTCTTGATCCACTGGCTATTAAAGCTAGTGGCAAGCCTCTAGTTGTTGATATAAGAGAGGTGCACAATAGTTTTGAAAAAATGGTGCTTGAAGATTTCCCTCCCAGAGAAGTTGCTTCGAGCTCTTCCCCATTGGTGAAGGTCGTTCCAAACTCTTCCCCTTTGGCTAGTAGGCTTACACTAGTCTTTGGTGGTGCAGGTTGTGATATTCCTGAATCCTTTCCCCTTGGAATTTTTATCTCCTTAAGGTCTGAGGATGATCTGATTGGTTAAAAGAGTATTTCTCCTCTCTGATAAGGAGAGGGCAATCTGGGACTCTCTATTGGATGGCCCTCATGCTTAGATAGTCAAAAGTCTTGATATGGCTGTCAATGTTCAAAGGTCTAGTTCTTTATTATGTTCGGGCAATAAGGGAGACCCTCCACCTGTAGTTCCCCCAAACAGGAAAAATGTGCAGCAACTTGCCTTGATGAAAATTAGAGAGAATTTGTTGACCAAGAAAATGGAAAGTCTTAGAAGATTGTGGCTCCCCTATTATGTTTAGACCGCCTAACCCTTCTAAGGTTTGCAGTGAAGCTCCCAATGAAGGCTTAGAGGATGAGAAAGGTGAGACTGTAGGTAGAGATGGGATTGGTAAAGTTGAAGAAGGACAAAAAAAGAGGAACTATGTTAGGAGAAGTTTGATTGTTGGGAAAAGGGTAAAGGGAGGATAACTCCCCAAATGTTTTGACAACTTGGGAATTGCTAAAGAAGAGACTCTTTAATTCTTCCATCCTTTTTTCCAATGAAATGTTTCAGCTGGAATGTGAGGGGCTTAGAATCCCCTGATAGGAAATACATTATCAGGGATTTTGTTAATAAACATAGGAATATGGATTTTCTAATGCTTCAGAAAGTTAAGGGCACTAGTTTCCTGCTTGATAATGCCTTAAGATTTATTTGGAAAGATTCAATAAATTTTTATAGAAAACATGAGAAGGTTAAAGGTGGGGCTGCATTGCTCATCAATAAGGATTAGGGACAATATGTGTCTCAGGCCGAGTCTTCCCCTTACAACAGATGTACTTGGGTAACCTTGGATAGACATAGAATGAAATTTGGCATTTGGTTCTTGTATGCTTCTAATGATCATAGAGAGAGAGGTTCCCTTTGGGAATGGATAACTAAGTACCTCCCCAAGATCCCTTGGATCTTTGCAGGGGATTTCAATATGGTTGAGTACAATGACGATAAAATTTGTGGGAAGACTGCAATGTGGAAAGGAAATGAAAAGTTTTTTGGATGAGATTTAAAAAGTCTCGGGTTATTGGACCCATTGGAAGAAAGCAAGAATAGTAGTATTGGGATCTGGTACACATGGTGCAATGCCCAGGTCAGTAATAAAAGGATTTACTGCAGATCAGACAGGATCTAGATGTTAATAAAGAATTCTTTCGGTTTGCTCCTCATCAGGGTGAAAATGTTGTTAAGGTTTCCCCATCTTCCTTATTCAATCACCACCCAATATCAGTTGATATTCTTTTTATTAAGCATGATCTAGCCCCAAAGCTTAAGTATAAAAACTCATTTAAAATTAATGTTCATATTCTGGAGAATGAGGATTTTAAGTTGGGGGTTGTCAGCCTAAGAAACATTTTAAAAGCATTATATGGAAAGTTAAGTTCCATAAGGTACTAGGAAGAACTTGTCAAAGCTTCTCAGGAACTGTACAAATTATGTGGAAAGAAGATGGCTTTGGATAGAAGAAGGGGGGAAAAGGAGCTTCAGGTAGAGATTTTGGATATTGAGAGTAGGTTGTAGGGTTCTCCCTTTGATGGTAACTTGATTAATAAACTAGGCGTCACTAAGAATAGGCTCAGATGCTTTGAAGTGCACAGGGCTCAAGGAGCCAAAACTAGAGCCCGATTGAACTAGATTAAAGATGGTGACAGATGATCTAAGTACTTCTTTGATCTATTAAGATGTAAGTTTAGGTAAGAACATATTGAATCTATTACTGAAAATGGTACCACTTACTCTAATTTGAATGGGATTAAGGAAATCTTTAGAGATTACTATGAGAACCTATTTAAGGTAGAAGATAGTAAGTTTGAATGTGCTAAAGCTCAAAATCTATGTTCCCTTATCTGTCCCAAGAAAATAGATGAGGTAATCGCTAAGAATCTTAAGCAAGAAGTTTCAAAGGAAGAAGTTAAAAATGCTATTCTTTCAATGAGTAATTGCAAGTCCCCTGGCATTGATGGGTTTTCTGTTGAATTTTATAAGTCTAATTTAGACTGGGTGGTGGATGATCTCGTTGAAGTTTATCAGGAGGCTATTAGAGTTGGCTCGTTGGGAAAGGAAATCAATAGAGGCTTCATTAAATTGCTTCCCAAAGGGGGAGATAAGTCTAATCTAAGGAATTGGAGACCTATTTCCCTGCTTAATGTCTCCTACAAAATTATAGATAAAGTTTTAGCTAGAAGGTTAGTAGATATTCTAACTTCCATAATTAACGTAACTCAGATAGGTTTTATCAAGGGAAGATATATTTTGGAGAACTTAATCACTAGTTGGCAAGCACTTCATTGGGTGAAGGAATCATGTCAAAATGTGGGTACTCTCTTGTTGGATTTTGAAAAGGCTTATGATAGAGTGGAATGGTCTTTCATTTTAATTGTTCTTAAGGCTTTTGGTTTTCCTCAAGAATTTATTAGAATGGTAGAGATGCTATTTTGTGATTCCTCTACACAAATTGAAATTAATGGGTCTTCCACCTCCTCTATCTCTATGGGGAGGTCAATTATGCAAGGTTGGCCATTGGCTCCTGCCCTATTTTTCATTTCATTACAAGCCTTATTTTATATGCTAAGAACATATAAGATCCCTAGTAGTGTTAGAGGAATTGAATTACCAGATGGTAACTCCCTTTTAAACATGCACTTTGTTGATGATACTACATTATATCTTGTCTTGGAAAAATAAAATTTAGAGAACTTGAAATTTAGGCTGAATAGATTTTGTTGTGCCTCTGGAGCAAAAGTTTCATTCAATAAATCAATTCTTCTTGGTTTGTCTGATGATCCTCCTGGTTGGATTGGGGAGGGGGATTGGCAATGGGGGGGCCTAGAAAGATGGTCTAGTTTCTAGGAATTTCTTTTTCCATTGATCCCTCAATTAAGAACATGTGCGAATGGCTATTTGCCAAAATTGAAGTCCAACTAAAAAGTTGGAATAGGCAAGTGCTCTCTCTGGTAGGGAGATTCCAGGGTTGTGAAAAGATATTATCTGCCTATACTATTTTCTATGCTTCCATGTGGCTTTTCTCTAATATGCAAATTGACAGTATTCAAAAAGTGATTAGGAGTTTTCTTTGGTTAGATGGTAATGGTAAAATTAAGAAGCACTATGTAAATTAGAAATGGTGTTATCTCAGCAGGGAATTTGGGGGCTTGGGACTGAAGGACTTAAAGCTTTAAGGTATGGCTCTAGTGACAAAATGGATTTTAGGTTCCTTAGAGGGGGATGAGCCTTGGAAAGCCCTTGTGAGAAATAATATCAGGTTGGCTTGTCCTAGGAAAGATCAGAACTGGGGTAATTTGCATCCTTTTGACAGTCTTTTGGGGGCCTTCAAGGTTAAACATTTTAGGTCAGTGATTTTTGGTTCTATCTGGAAGGGGTGGGAGAGTGTTAAAAGTTTAATCTACTTGTCTAATGTGAATAACCCTTTGAAATAGTGGGGGGCATTGTTCTGTTTGGTGGCATCTGATGTATAAAGATAAACCTTTGGCTCAGAGTCAAGGTTGTTCTGGTCTGAAATGGCATAAACTGGGATTGTCTGCCTTGAAAGATGTGTTTTCTGATAATGGCATTAAAAAATGGAACGATCTCAAAATTGAATTTGGGCTAAGAGACATCCAAAAGAAGACTTACTCAGTTCTTCTTGTAGCTATTTCAAGTAATCCCATTCAACCACTTTTATTAAATGAGGTGGATTGGTTGGAAAAGCTACAATGGAAGGATGGGAGTAAAGTGAAAGGATGTGAACCTAAAAGGATTTATAAGTTGTTTACAAACATGGATGAAATATTCAAGCATTGTCTCAAAGCATGGAATCTAAATGTTGTCTCCTGAGATATAGCTATTGCCTTTAGGAATTGTTGGGCCAAAACCCTTGAACCTAAAAAGGGGTGTTTCAAATGGTTACTACTGCTAAAAGAGTTACCTGTTGGTCATAATAGATTCGTTTGTTCTATTTGTAATGTAGTTGAAAATTGTGATCATATATTCTTTGAGTGTTCCTTTACCTGACAAGTTTGGAATCTTTTCATGGGTAGTTTGTCAAATTGGTCTTTAAGTAATGTAAAATGCAAAATAGATGTTTTATTTGACTCTATCTCTAGACTTAATGCTAAATCTAATGATTTTTGGCTTTCTTTAACAATAGAAATTTTATGGATCTTGTGGAAGAAAAGAAATGAGTACCATTTCCAAGATAGGAGAAGAGGTCTTACTAAGTTTGACTTAAAACTCACACTTGCTGACTATTTTTTATAGGTTATACTTTCTTTGGACAACAAGTTTGAGAACTTCCTAAAGATTTTAGATCAAGGGTCTTCTGGGACTAGTGATAAGGAGTTCAATTAGTCTAAAGTTAAACTTCAGATTTTAGATAAAGCTTATAAGAACTTTAATATGAAACTCGAAGGATTGCAGATCAGGTTCAGTAATTTGCAATCTACCGAGCCTAGTCTACACCAAGAATATGAAGAAGCCTCTCAAAGCCTATGTAGTCGTCCTGTTAAGTAGTTGGATAGCACACAGGTAGACCATCCTGGTGAGATGAGGATCTTGAATAGTGCTAAATCTGGGTGCACTTCTATGGATAGTGGTGATACAGTTCCAATGTTGGAGGATGAATTATCAAAGTCTTCTTATGATATGCAGTGTTCTAAGAAATTTATGGATGGAGATAATTGGCCAGAGGTGGTTTAACTTCAGATACAGTGTTTTGATGTTTTTACAAACTGGCACTTATTGTATATTCTAGTATAATCATGGAGATTTTGTAAAGGTGGCTCTCTTGGCCACAAATATTGTACCTAAACCACTTCAATTTTGATAATATGAATGATCTATCTTTAATCCAAAAAAAAAGTCAATTTTAGGAGTTAGCTGCATTTCAGGTTGTTTAAAAAAATTTCTATGTACACAATATGTAGGTCTTTTAAATAGATTAAAACAAAAATTGGGTAGACAAGTGAATATATATGTTTTTTAACCTAATTTGTACACATGTGCTTTATAAATGACCTTGTAGAACCTTGTTAGTGACACTTTTCATCCTACTAATGGCATACTACCTACAATAACACATGCAAAGTTGGATGACAAAGGAGATGAGCAGTCTCATACGGTATAATTTAAAACATAGATTATATTTAAAGTCAATTATAATATATATTGTGAACTTAAAGTAAATTTCAATTGAATATATGTTCACATGTTCTTTTTCTTCTATAGCATGAGACAATTCATGTAGCAGAGTAGGTCGTCAGAGGAGATGAGTAGCTTGATACGGTAATTTTTATGATTTTATAAATTAATTTATGAATTAAATCATTTTTGAACATTTTAAATCTGATTTCATGTTTCTTTCTCTTGTACAGACTGATTTAGATCACCCTAGTCTACATGGAGTGAAGAGGTCTCTTGATTATAAGGACGATAGGAGTTAGACATATATATGTTTTAGTACATTCCACAGACTCTATATATGTTTTAGTACATTGCATACATACTCTTTATACATGTTTCTGTATTTCATGGTCTAGACCTATATATGTTTCGGTATTTCATGTACTCTATATGTACATGTTTGTGTATTTCAATATTTCGTATGTTGACTAGAGAGCTATATATATGTTTCAATATTTTCATGGAATTTATATATTGTTTCATGGACTTTATTAATTTCACTATTTTATGGACTATTATTGTTTTAGTAATTTATAGATGTACATTTATGCATGTTAACTTGAACAAATTAGTTATCCTTATGAAACCATATTTTATCATTAAATTTCAATATTTTCATACATTATTTAAATTAGGAGTTAAAAAATAATTTAACACTAGAATGTTATCTAAGGTTCTTATAGTTAGATTTATGAAATTTAATTACTTATACTAGTGATAACAATAATAAAATATTCACAAGTTAGCGAACACATAAGCATTTTAAATATTTTTACTTTACAAATTTGTTTCATGTAGTCAAAACATTCGATAGTATTAGAATAGGAATAGGGAAATATACAGATATGAAGCACATTGTATATCATTACTTTTGATGCTATACATATATTACTTCTGATGCTATTTAAGATCATGATAATCAACAATATAGAAGAATTCAAAATTTTCTTAAGGGGATCAAAGAATTTAAAGTATGTCTCATGTTCAATCACAATTGATATAATTAATTAGGACATATATGAATTAAGGGGTCCTAGGAGAAATGATGTCTTAAGGGGTCCTCATAGGATGGCTTAAGGGGTCCTAATAGGATGTCTTAAGGGGATCAAAGAATTCAAAGTATGTCTCATGTTCAATCACAATTGATACAATTAATTAGGATATATATGAATTAAGGAGTCCTAGGAGAAATCATGGCTTAAGGGGTCCTCATAGAATGGCTTAAGGGGTCCTAATAGGATGTCTTAAGGGGATCAAAGAATTAAAAATTTGTTTAAGGGGATCAAAGGATTCAAATATGTCTCATTTTCAATAATAATTCATATAATTAATTAGGATATATATGAATTAAGGGGTCCTAGAAGAAATGATGGCTTAAGGGGTCCTGATAGGATGGATTAAGGGGTCCTAATAGGATGTCTTAAGGGGATCAATGAATTCAATGTATGTCTCATGTTCAATCACAAATGATATAATTAATTAGGATATATATGAATTAATGGGTCCTAGGAGAAATGATGGGTTAAGGGGTCCTCGTAGGATGTCTTTTAACGAGTCCTAATAGGATGTCTTAAGGGGATCAAAGAATTCAAACTATGTCTCATGTTCCATTACAATTGATATAATTAATTAGAATATATATAAAATTGGTGAAGTTACCCAAGGAAACCAAATTTAATAGTAATATACGTGACAAAGTGATTATGAGAAATGATGGCTTAAGGGTCCTTGTAGGATGGCTTAAGGGGTCCTAATAGGATGTCTTAAGGGGATCAAATAATTCAAAGTATGTCTCATGTTGAATCACAATTGATATAATTAATTAGAATATATATAAATTTGGTGAAGTTGCCCAATGCAACCAAATTTAATAGTAATATACACGACAAATTGATTATACATTAAAATTTTAAGTTTCAAAGTAGGAAAACATGCACATAACAAACAAAATATATCAAATATTAATTTTTATATATAAAAGTGTAGAGTAATTGTGTATGTACATATACAAATTTGGCATATATGCCAACTCAAAACAATATTTACAAAATGTGGCTATGCCATCTCAAGGAAATCCAAAACATGCGGCAAACCATCAAAACGTAGCCTCTTCATGCCACCTGATATCAAAATGACAATAAATCAATTTTAACTATATATATAAGCAATATCAATATATCATCAAAACATATATATATATATATATATATTTACAAGTATTCCATGTTGTAGGTTGAATATGCATCCTCTCTTTTTTGTCTCAAATTATGTGATGAATATGATGATGGCTTAAGGATACAAAATGACAATAAATAAATTTTAACTGTGTATATAAGCATAAAATACATGAGTCAATACAAGCTTTAAGATAAAGGGAATACTATACAAGGTGAAATGAGAATGAAAGATATGAAATATATGATTATATACACAATTACCTAATATGTTCACTTTTAGTTGAAGACTACAAAATTGATCTAAAAAAATTGTATGGTGAAAACTTGTAGTGGCAATCATGCAAAAATATACTTGTAGGGTACACCTACAAAAATAATGAATATAAGTAAATTAACTATAGATACATGAGTCGATACAAATTTTAAGTTAAAGAGAACAATATTGGTGCAGTCACGGTCGGAGGATTCACAGAATGAACTGTCCAAACCATGCAACTAGAGTAAATACAATGGAAACAACACAAATATGGAATGTAATGGAATATTCGAATGCTCAATATATCATATATTCAAAATGTTTATATGTTGGTAACATGTGGGCTACAATCAAAGGGCTCATAGGCCTACTTTTTAGGTTACAACAGATATGCAAGATATGACATTAGAGTGCCTTCCCAAAAGGAATCAAACTATCAAACTTATGGATTCAGCTAACTATCAACTACTGACTTCCTAATGCCTCTAAGAGATCTATATATATCATCTTCAAGCTCCAAGAATCCTCCACATTGGCCACAAGAGACTACAAACTCCAATGAAATGATGAAGCATGTATAAACAAGTAGGTTGGCCTACAACATCTGGTATTGCTCCGCAAATACGTGAAACTTAGTGCGGAGATCAAGGAAAGTCTATCTGATCAATATGTGTTGTGTATGATGTTTCATTAGGCTCCACAAGTCACAGAACTGCTCTGCAAACCTTCTCGTTAAATTGACTGTCTGTATGCTCTTCTCTCTGAAAGTTGATGATTTTCTAATAGCGGTAACTTTTAGCAGACAAGTCCAAATGACCTAAAATTTGGATATGATGTAGATGATGATATGTAGATCCTAAGTCCTACTCCATGAGCTCTGATATAAAGATATGGTGAAATGTGATACAAAATTCTAAAACTGCAACTGACTGAGCTGAACTGAAAATGAAAGAAAAGAAAGAATGCAAATGTTTTTGGTTGATACAAGATTGCTATGTAGCCTAGGATGCTCCTGCATCTAACACCTGGGGTTGTTGAAAAAGTTTGTCCCTCACTTTGTTGGGGCTAGAATAAAACCAAGGTGATATACCTCAGCCTGAGATATCCATGTTGAGTCTTCTTCTGGTCTACCTTTCCACTTTACCAAATATTCTTTGTATTGCTTGCCTCTAGTACTGCATCCAACTCTGTTGTCCAAGATGTCCTCTATCTGCTCTAGTTGTTGCTATGGTAACTGATTCTTCAAACCTTCTTCAATTTTGTCACTTGATTTGCCTTCATGATACTGATATAGGTCTTCAATGTTGAATATAGGTGATATACCCAGTGTCTCTATCAGTTCTACTTCATATGTATTTCCTGAATCAAACTTCTTGAGTATCCTACATGGTCCAAACTTTTTCATCTTCAACTTGTTGTATGTTTCCACTACAAATCTCTCGTTTCTTAGATATACTATTACTTCATCTCCAACTAAAAATTCTTTGTCTCCTCTTCTCATCTACTTTCTCCTTATATGTATTATTCATCTCTTCCAAATGTTTTTTGGCCTGATTATATATTGTCTCCATGTATCCTACAAATTCTTCTACCTCTGCACTTCTCTTGTTCTCCATACTGATGTCTCTTAACTCTGCCACTCCTCTAGGTTTTACTCTGGTCACAAGCTCAAATGGTGTCTTCCCTGTACTTCTATTTACTAAATTATTGTATGCAAACTTTGCTTGTAGTAGAATTAGATCCCAATTTCCTGCCTTCTCTCCTACCAAACTTCTCAACAAGTTTCCCAAACTCCTATTTACCACTTCTGTTTGTCCATCTATCTATGGATGAAATGCTAAACTAAACTTTAGGTCTATCTTCATCTTCTTCCATAATTTCCTCCAAAAGTATCCAAGGAATCTTGTATCCTTGTCTGAAATTATACTCTTAGGTAATTCGTGCTATCTCACAATCTCCTTGAAAAATAGGTCAGCAACATGCACTGCATCGTTTGTCTTCTTACAAGGTATGAAATGTGACATCTTTGAAAATCTATCCACCACTACAAAATAGAATCATGTCCTCTCTGTGTTCTTGGCAATCCTAATATGAAATCCATGCTTATATCTTCCCAAGGTCTATTCAATACTATCAAAGATTTATACAACCTATTATTTGGACTACTCCCTTTTGCAACTTGACATACTCTGCAACTTTGCACAGACTTCCTTACATCCTTATATAAATGAGGTCAAAAATAATGTTCACTTAGCAAAGCCACTATCTTATCAATCCTAAAATTTCATGCCAATCCACCACTATGTTTGTCCTTGATCAAATTAACTCTCATTGAACTTTGAGGTATAAACATAATTGATTTCCTTTGAACAACATATCCTCCTAAATGAAATAATCTAACGACTTACTTCTATCAGTAACAACATGTTCCTTACATGCTTTCCATGGTTCTACAAAATCAAGATCCTCTTCATATATGTGCTTTAGTTCCTCAAAACCTAATACTTCTACTCTCATCTCTGTGAGCAAATTCCTTCTTCGGCTCAATGCATCTGCGACTTTGTTTGACTTCCCACTCCTATGCTTCAATACAAATGTGTAACTCTGCATGAACTCTACCCATCTCATATATCTCTGATTCAACTTTCCTTGACTATTCAAATACTCTAAATCTTGATGATTTGTATACAACACAAATTCCTAAGGCAACAAGTAAAGTCTCCACTACTTCAAAGCTTGAATTATTGCATAGAACTCCTAGTCATAAACTAAATATCTTCTCCTTGCATCATTCGACTTCTCACTGAAATATGCTATTGGTCTACCTTCTTGACTTAACATCGCTCCTATTGCATTTCCACTTGCATCACAATCTACTTGAAATACCTTGTTGAAATCTGGTAATGCTAACACCAGTTGCTCTATCACTTTCTGCTTCAACAATTCAAAATTTTATTTGCTCGTGATGTCCACTTAAATCCTTTTTCTCACCTCTCATTGTATCTATCATTGGTGTGCATACTGAACTAAAATTTCTAATGAAATTTTAGTAAAAACTTGCTAATCCATGAAATGATCTTACCTCTCCAATGCTCTCCAGTGTTGGCCACTCAACAATTGCTCTAACTTTCATAGGGTCCATCTTCAATCCTTCTACAAAAATCACAAATCCCAAATATACCAATTCTTCCTTCATGAAACTACATTTCTTGATGTTTATCAACAATTTCTCTTCCCTCAAGCTCTGCAATACTTGTCTAATGTGCCACAAATGTTCTTCTTTTGTCTTACTAAAAATCAGTATATCATCCAAGTATACAATAACAAACTTACCCAAGAATTTCTTCAAAACCTCATTCACCAACCTAATGAAATAACTTGGTGCATTAGTAAATCCAAAAGGCATCAGTAACCATTCATACAATCCTTCATTTTTCTTGAATGTTATCTTCCATTCATCTCCTTCTCTAATCCTGATCTGATGGTATCCACTCTTCAAGTCTATCTTTGTAAAATATTTTTCTCCACTCAAATAGTCCATAATGTCATCCATCCTTGGCAATGGAAATCTATACTTAACAATGATCTTATTGATTTCTCTAGAGTTTGTACACATCCTCCATTCTCCAGCTTTCTTTGGTGCTAGTACTGCAGGTACCGTACATGGGCTCAAACTTTCTCTGATCAATCCTTTCCTCAATAATTCATGTATCTATCTATTCAACTTTGGATTCTCTACTAGTGTGATTTGGTGTGCTACTTTGTTAGGTAAACTAGCTCCAGGTATCACGTCCATATGATGACTGATACTCTGGATTGGTGGCAATCCTTCAGGTACATTATCTGATATGATGTTTCCATACTCTATCAGCAATTCAATTATTTCCTCTCACTATGATTCTTTAGTCTTTGTACTTAGGGTTCCACACTTCTTAGGAATCAAAGAAAAACACATATTCTCATTTCTCAAACCATCCAAAAATTTCCTTCCATCTACCAAACAAATTCTAGCATTTCCACATACTTCACTTCTAGGCTCATCTTCCAAAGGTATCAAGATAATTGTCTTTCCATTAGATGTTATAGTATAGGTATTCTTTCTCCCATCATGTATAGCTTTTCTATCATACTTCCATAGTCTACCCAACAATATATGACATACATCCATCAGCCTAATATCACACAATACTTCATCATGATAAGATCCTATGTGAAATGTCACCAAAGATTATTCACTCACCAATACCTTCTATTCATCTTGAATCCATGCTATCTTGTAGGGCTTAGGGTGTTTCAATCTCTCTAGATTTAGCTTAGTCACCATCTCCTTTGAAACCAAATTATCAGTATTGCCACTATCAATGATCAATTTATAACATTTACCTCCCGATTTGCATCTGGTCCCAAAAAAACTTTTCCTTTGCAGTCATTCCTTAGTTGTCTCTTCTTGAAATATTGCTCTCCTCATGACTAATAATTCTCCTTTCTTTGGTTTTCCAACTAAACTAGGTGATCCAACAAGTTCTTCCTCAGCATAAGCTGCTCTTGCACTATTCTTTATCTTGTTACTTGTACTTCCTTGATGACATTCAAATGCTTTGTGTCTTTCACCTCCACACTTAAAACAAGTTCCTCTGAATGTTTTCCTATCAAATCCTCTTTCATCTCTCCTATACCCTTCATTGTAGTAAGAATTATGATTCCCTCTACAGTAGAAATTTCTGTCATCTCTTCAATATGAATTGTTGTTGAGCTATCTTACTTCTTGAATTGACTACTTTCTTTGTTCTTCTCCACATAAGGTATGTCTCCTCTGCTATATGTTCTACCTCTTTGAAATATACTTCCTCTCCCTCTCTATCCTTGATCATGTTTCTTATTCAACTTTTCTTCAACTTTTAATGCAAACTGATATGCTTCTTCTATTGTTGTCATCCTTACCAAACTTAGTTCTTCTTAAATATTCAACCTCAATCCATTTATGTATCTTGCAACTTTCTCTTTTCTTGCTTCATTATGTCCAATCCTTATGATCTTCTTATGAAATTCTTTAGTATACTCCTTCACAAATTTCTCCTTTTGTTTCAGGTTTTGTAATCTCTTCAACAATTCCAAGTCATAGTTAGCAAGTATAAACTAATTTTTTAACTTTGTCACCATTCTATCCCATTCTATGATCTATTCTTTTCCTCTCCTATTCCAATCTAACTAAACTTCTTTCCACAAATTAGCAGCATGTCCTTTCAACTTAGTCTTTGCAAATCTTGCTTTCTCTGGATCTTCAATTTCCTCATATTCAAAGTATTCTTCCAACTCATTTATCCAGTCAATCAATTCCCCTAGATTTAAATTTCCAGTGTAACTCGGTACATCCACTCTAGGTCTCTTTCCAATATTTGAAATAGCTTTCAAAATCTTTACTTGATCTAATTCTTCTTCTTCTTCTTCTAGGGTTTCCTCATTTTGATCAACAGATTAAAATTCTTCATCATCACTTTCAACATCATGTGTAGGGGTTAGTCCTCTTCTTCTATCTTATTCTACAACATCTAGTCTAACATTCATTTTTTCATCATTTCCATCATTTCTTCCATTCTTCTAGCAACAGTGCCCATAGCAGGCATCCCCCTCAGCGGCATCTCTTCCTAGGATTTGGTGTAACTACCTCAATTTGGTGATCTAACTATAAGGTAACAACTACCTCACAATCGACACTCTATTGACAAATGCAAGTAGACTACCTTAGGTCGGTGATTGGTTCACCACAAGATCTTCTAGAATTTCTTTCACCTTCCAAAGGATTCAAAACTTCTCTTTGATACCACTTGGTGTAGTCATGGTCGGAGGGTTTACATAATGAACTATCTAGACCATGCAGCTAGAGTAAACACAATGGAAACAACACAAATATGGAATGCAATGAAAGATTCAAATGCTTTATATATCATATATTTAGAATGCTTATATGCTAGAAATGTGTGATCTACAATCAAAGGGCTCGCATGCCTACTTTCCAAGATCAATAGATATGCAAGATATGACATTAAAGTGCCTTCTTGAAAAGGATCAAACTATCAAATGTATGAATTTAGCTAACTATCAACTACTAACTTCCTAATGCCTCTAAGAGATCTATATATATCATCTTTAGACTCAAAGAATCCTCCACGTTGACCACAAGAAATTACAAACTCCAATGAAATGATGGAGTGTGTAGAAACAAGTAAGTTGGCCTACAGCATCTGGTATTGCTCTGCAAATGCATGAAACTTGGTGTAGACCTCAACGAAGGTCTATACAATCAATATGGGCCATGTATGATGTTTCATTAGGCTCCACAAGTCACAGAAGTGCTTCGCAAACTTTCTCCTTCAAATGACCGTCTATATGCTCTGCTTTGTCAAAGCTGATGATCTTTTGATAGTGATAACTTTTAGCAGACAAGTCCAAATGACCTAAAATATGGATATGATGTAGGTGATAGTATGTAGATGCTAAGTCCTACTCCATGAGATCTGATATGAAGATGTGGATAAATGTGGTACAAAATGTTGAAACTACAATTGACTGAATAGAACTGAAAATGAAAGAAAAGAAAGAATGCCAATGTTTTTAGTTGATGCAAGATTGCTCTGTAACTTGGGATGCTCATGTATAAAATATAGAAGGTGAAATTAGAATTAAAGAATATACAAATGTTCATTGATACAATAAAAAAGATGACATACTACCACTATGTATACTTACTTGTATTTACAAGTATTTCATGTTCTAGGTTGAATCTACATCCTCTCTTTTTTGTCTCAAAGTATGTGATGAATGTGTTGATGGCTTAAGGATACAAAATGACAATAAATAAATTTTAACTATGTATATAAGCATAAAATACATGAGTCCATATAAATTTTAAGATAAACGGAATAATATACAAGGTGAAATGAGAATGAAAGAATATATCAAAAACACAATACATTGATGCAATATGTAACTAGATAACATGTGATATGAAAGATATGAGTATGTATACAATTACCTAATGCATTCACTTTTAGTTGAAGACTACAAATTTGATCTAAAAAATTTGTATGGTGAAAACTTGTAGTGAATATCACATGCAAAAATCTACTTGTAGGGTACACTTACAAATAATGAGTGTAAGTAAATTAACTATATATAGATGAGTCGATACAAATTTTAAGATAGAGAGAATAATTTATAGAAGGTGAAATGAGAATGAAAGAATATACAAATGTTCATCGATACAATCATGCAGGATCTCTAGACTTGTAGGGGACCTGTAAAAATAATGAATGTAAGGGGATGTAAGAGGATGGATTAATGGGATGTAAGAGAGGGGGTCTAAGGGGAGATACATGAGTATATACAATTTATAATATTATCATTTTCATGATTTGAATCATGGTGATTAACCTTGCCACTCAATCTATGTGTCATGTGAGAAAATTAGTTCTACATTTATAGGAAATTGATTAAGGTTAGGTAAGAGGATGGATTAAGGAGAGATAAGGGGATGACCTAATACAACTCTATTAACTATTGATTAAATATATACAACTATATACATACCTAAAAATTTATTCCATTGTACCAATCTACACCCTCACTAGTTCAATTATATTTGTTACTACCACCAAATGCGAGTAGTGTATAATCTTCTTATGTGTTTCATAATCTTTGAATGCCGGCAAACCATTCTTCCTTGTTAGGTAGTCTCATAGCCATGTGCCAACAACCACCATCGAGCCTATTGGATAATGAAAACCATCGTCATCTTCTTGATATTCTATTAACTTATGTTTAGTCTCCACACATCGAGACAACCAATATTCTATTTCCGCTTCATTCTCCTCAGGTGCAACAACAACATACACATGTCCTGCAAACAAAATTTAATTCACTAACTTGCGTGACATATAATTTGACCAATTTCTACATACATGCATTCATATATAATTAAATATATTACAAAATAGTAATAAAGTGAAATAAAATGAAATAAATTGAATTAAATTACCCTCTTATACAAGGTCTGAAACACGGTCATAGTCATTTGAAGCAAACACTTGATCATTGTCTTCGATTATTGTTTCATATTGATCATGTGTTTATGTAGGTGTCAACGATCTTTGCTTCCACTCTTCAACCCATTTTGTAATCTTCAACCCTTTTTGTATTCTCACATACTTCCCAATCTCCTGAAGTATAAAAAATGACAAAAACATGCAAGCTCCCTTATCCATATAGGCCATGTTCTTGAATTCGAACTCTTAAATGAATGCCATTTAGTAGATCCACTGATCGTCTCACAATCAAGTCTAGGTAGAATGTTCTCTTCTTCAACCAACCAAAAGAATCATCAAACTATAGAGTACTCTCTTGATCCTGTAAATAATTTTGTATTGCACCAATCCACAATCGTATGTGCATCTTTAAATTTTATTGTATCCTCAAATTTCAATTTCTCTCTAGAAAGAAGTATTTTAACACATGCACCAACTCCATCATGTTCTCATTTACCATGTCCAGCTTCAAAAAAACTCCACATATGCTGGACATTATTTTCCTTGTGAACCCTACTTAACCAATAAAACATTTGAACATTCTTGAACTGTCTCGTACAATTATGTGACCATATGAGATGTTCTGTCACCTGGATTCCTCTTTCTCTTAAATTTGTATAAAATATATTGAAACAATATTGAACAAACTCTTATGAGTGTAACCAGTTGTTGCTCAAATAGAAATGATATTCCCTCAAAATTTTGCTATCACCCACTATACTGTCATTTGCATGCCTGTATACAATATGAACAAACATAGCCACCTACACTGAATTGTAATATTGTGATTGGATTTCCTTTTGTGGAGCAAGAGTATAGTTTTCTGTAAAATTAATCACTGATAGTATAGTTCCAACTAGAAATGTGTTTCTGCATGTGTAAAATTGTCAATCAAGCCATTGAGCATGTTGAGAGTGTTTGACATATTTTAGTACAATCTTACTCTTAAATTCTTATATGAATGCATGTAAACTAATTTTTCTGTGATTAAATCACAACATTTTCCAAATTTTCCATCCTTTAAAGAATACTCAACATTCTTAAAGCTTTTAACATCCACTAATTGTTGTCTAAACTCATTTTCAACACTTTCATGCATACAAGATCCTAAGAATGTAAGATTGCCACAACTAGTGCATTGTCCAAAAATACATGAATTTAAATAAAATAAATGCCCATTAGATCTCTCACAAAACAAACCTGCTATAAACTCCTTGATTGTTTCAGGTGGCATATTAATACCACATTCCTATGTAATCATGTTAGTATCTAAAGTACAACGTATATATATCAAAAATCATCATAATAATAATGAAATTGCACAAGCATTTTACAACAAGAGATTTGTTGCTTATTAATTTTGACATACCAAGGTTTATGTTTTTCAAATGATCTTTGACTTATGCTAATTGTTGATGGGTCTTTTAGCACTCAATAACGCAGGTGTGATTGCTAGTTTCACACCTCTCTTGAAAAGTATACTACCCTAGGTAAGACTACTCCAAGGATAATACAGTTAAGTCTTAGCATGCTTGGAATCTCTCAGTTGGAATGTACTATCTATTCCTACAAGGGGTCTTACATGCAGTTGATAGATTTGAATAGTTTAGACAACAATTCATGCAAACCCTTATGATTTCAGCTGATATGACGATATAAAATGCTGCTAAAAACCTAATCTAAACACTTATTTTGAAAGAAAATGCAAAAGGAGATAGGGTTTAGAGAAATCCTAAGTGATATTCACAATGTGAAGACTACTACAAGTAGACAAATATTCTAAAATTTAACCAATTTCCTGAGTAACCAAGCTATCTCGTTGATACAACACTACAGAAAATGATGCTATCTTTAATAGAGACTTAAATATTTTTTAGATTGCATTCACTTATTAAATACCCAAAGTAATGGTGTGATTTAACTCATGAAATGCAATTGAACTTAGCACAAAATAATCAGCCCAGGCTAACTTTACACAGTCACTTATAGTCAACAAACAACTAAAAGTATGGACTAAGAATATTCATCAAATACCTTCAACAGAACATTAACATTGCAAAAGCACAACTAACTAATGGAGATCAAGAACCGAACCATGAAACCAAATAAGAAACACAGTGAACAAATTCTCAGGAAAACTATAGAAACTTTCTTTGTGTTAACTTCAAATGGTAGACCATCAACAATTTGGCATCAAGAGTCATACAAATAAGAGAGAGGGCAACCCTTTATATAGGAGAGGCGCCATACTAAGTTTTTGAATGAACGGTGGAGATTAACTCAACACCAACGATCCAAATTTAACATCATTAAATCCATTTGTAACAGCTCATTACATTCCCAGATTACAATTTGTCTCTTATGAAAAGGATGAAAAATGACCTCTAAAAACATTGAACTTAGGAAAATTGACTACCCATTTGAATATATATAGAAAAGACAATTTCTAAGGCATAATAAGGACAAAATAGTGTCACATGACCCTTCAAATATAGCAATACATATTTGTGATGGGATTACACTTCAAAAATTTCAAAAATATACTATGGATCTCCATCCAAATCTACTTTATCTTCTTCTGCCCTTTTGTTGCAGTAGTTGACCCAAGTTGACAATGCTGGATTGATATCGGCGGGGTCTGGGTTCTCGATGTGGTTCACTCAGTATCTAAACATTTGTAGCTCCTGACTGTATTGGATATACATTTTTTCAACTTCCTTTATTCCTTTATGAAATGTAATGAAGTCAGTCTGGAGATCACTGACTTTATCCAGTCTATCCATGACATCCAATTCAGTCTCCTCAAAAACTATTTTATGTGACTTATCTTTACATCCCTGCACATCATATGGAGCTAAATCATCATGACCCATTACAAGGCAATCCTTCAAGGAGTCATTTATCTCATAGATAAGAGACAATATATTATTATCTACTGCCTTATAAGCTTCCCTGATATTATCAAAAACTTCTTTTCTCAGTTTTATCTATTGGTACCATTTTACTGCTTTATGCAGTCTATCTGCTATCAAAATATTCTTAGATAGCAGTGTTTAAGTAGGCAAATCTCTTATTGCATGCACCCGAGCGAACACCTGAGAATAATACTCATCAAAAGGGTCACATTCCTCATGTAATTCTTTCCAATGGTCCTATAATTTTCATAAGTTTTTATGAAGTTTAGCTACAAAATCAATGGCTTCACATCCTTCCTGAGACACCTTAATCATCCCATTTTTGAGTTCCAGTAGCCAAGGTCCTAACTTCATTGAGCCTTGTTACTTCATCCTTTGACAACAAAGTAGGGACTATCCTAAGCTCACCCTCAGAATCTAGAGGTTTTATTAAGAACTGCAAGCATGCTTCGAATTCTTCATTTTGTCTTTTCAATTCCTTCCTGGTGAGTTCAAACTTATCTAACTGCTCTACGATGGAAGAAACAGAGCCTTTGAATTCATCAACCTTTTGACTTCTCGTAGCAGGTCTGAGGTTAATAGTCGTTATGTTGTAGTCTTTAGCTCTAATATATTCTTTATTTGTATTAGTCGGTGGGACAACCAATTCTACTATCCAGGGTCCTGAGGCATTTTATATATTCTAGACTGCGCCTTAGCCTTTTTCTATTTCCTCATCTTCTCAGTCTATGATCGAATGGCACTTAGGTCCAATTTCATGATTTCTACCTGAGGCTCGAGATAGGAAATCCTGTTTCGCAGCCAATCAGGTGCTGTGGAGGAGGACTCTTTAGAAATATCAAGATTTTCATTATATGTGTTGGGTGGCCCCTCAAGCAACTTTTTTTCTTGCTCCGGTTCTTCTTCCTCATCTACAATATTTCTCTAGTTTACAAATATCCCCTTCTAGGCGGCTCCCAAGACTATTTCTATTGAATTCTTATCTAGAGGACTATCAGAATTTTCTATTACTTTAGTATTCACTACTTCAGCAAGAGGCTCTTTGAATGTATCCTTCTTAGGTTCTTGTTCTTGAGGGCCTAATTTTGTACATACCTTTTCTATTCCTAGCAGTAGTGGTACAACTAAGGAAGTTGAATCTTGAGTTATAGAGGCAGAAGATGACGGGGCTATTGCAAGTGAAAATAAGCTAACCTGTGTTAAGTTAGCAAAAGTGGTAAACCCCAAGGTAGGTGGAATGGGAGAGGTTGGTAAGATAGATGAAATGACAATTGGTGAAGCAATGGAAAAGGAGGGCATGGGGAAGGATGGTGAAAGAATAGAAGAAATAGGCGGTCATGCAAAGGAAGTGGAGAGTGAAATAGAAGATATGGAAGGCAAGGACATGGTGGAAATGGAAGAAAATGAAGAGGCAACAATGGAAGAAATGGGGCTACTCGGGTGTCCAGATGGTAATTGCTGGTGAGGAAGCGACAAAGCTATCTGCTTGAATGATTGTTACGAGGGCAGCAGGAGTAGTGGTAGAAATAGTGAGAGAAGGTGCAGTAGTTGAATCATCAGAAGAAAGTGTGGTAGCACTTACTACTTGGGTAGCAGGAGGGGAACATGGTATTGGCAAGTTTGTGTTATCAGGAGTTGCAGCAGTAGAAGCTTCTATGGTTATACCAGCATTTTTCACTTTACTTTTCTTTGTTTTTGAACCCTCTCCTGACCCACTTGGCATATCTCTCTTCTTTGATGCCCTTGTTCTTGTGGCAGGGGGTATGTCTTTCTTATGTGCCTTAGGAGTATCCTTTTTCACTTTCTTTTCTTTAGCATTCTCTTCCAATGGTACATGTTCTTCACTATCTGACTTCCCGATAGGTTCCTGAGTTAGCTTTGCTTCATCTATTATCTCTATTAGCACATCTTCTTCTCCCACAGATTCCTTTTTAGATTCGAGTTCAATGTATGTGAGTTGTACTCCTTGTCTTTCCAAAACAACAACTTGACTCCTTACCCAAGCCTTACTTATCTGATTGGCTCTTTCATTACTTGATCCAAGGAACTCTCTTCAGCATTGGCCCAATTTGGCAAGGGAATTGGTTGGTGGTACTGTGCCTCCCAAGCTCCCCTATACATTACATTCTCATCATTTTCAAGTTGGTCTAGGACTGCTATAATGTGGAACTTCCTTATGAATCCCAAGGATAATCTTGAATGGGCCCTCTTCATCACTTCATAGTCATCTAAGTAGTTAGCCCAAAAATCTTCTAAGTGCATCTTCTGGAACAACTTCTTTCTTACAAATCTTTCCATCACTCTATTGGGATCAAAATGATTTCTCTTTGTGTGATAATGGAGATTGAGTAGTTGGAGCTCTATATCTGAGTGTTTAGCTTCCCCTAAAAACCTGAGTGTGTGCAGTTGCATTCATTCCCATCCCTTATCGACTAAGCTCATCCTAGATCCTTTACATTAAGCTACGTGATTAGTACACACCTTTTGAACTACTTGGACATTACCCTACTGCTAGTGAACATCTATAGCCCCGATGGGTTTGTCTTGAAATTCCACTCAAACAGAGCCCCACTGCCAGTCAGGCATCCATAGCCCTAGTAGAGTTTACATGATTGTCCATCTAACTAAGTTATGGTGTGTGTAAGTGTGATTTTTCTTTGTATTTCTTTCTTTGATTAATTGATTGATTTTTATTGAGCTTAAATTGGCAGAGTACAATGCAATACTGCTACCTTTGTGATAACTCGGCTAGCTGGGTGTGGACCTTAGATTTTTCACTTAATACAAGATCACCAAGACTCACTTAGCTACTTTAGGATTATTTACGAGTGTGAGAGATATATGGTTAGAAAATACTTCAAGTGCACCAACTAATGACTCTTTTCCCATGAATAGACATCATACTCCCTAGAATAATAGTGAAACCCACAGCAAAACCTAAGAAAAAACTTTAGCTTCTCAAAGAAAAACTTCATATTACTTGCCCAACAATGAAGCACTTGTAGGTCCGCATAACTACCACCACATTATGGAAATAAGGATACCTCCACAAAGCAAGTGCAATGAGCAAAGGCAAAGAAGGAAAAGGCAACTAAACTAAATGAAAGAAAACACCTAACAAGTATAGCAAGCGAAAGAAGGAAAGCAAATTAATCTATTAGCAACCTATCCTAGCCAAAAGAAGACAAGCAACCTAACTATGTACACTAATAGAAGGCAGGGCTACCTCCTAATCCTGAAAGTAGTGCTTCAGGAACTGTCCATTGATGGGTAATGGAAGCTCCTCACTAGTAAGGCTTTTTAGTTGATACATGTTGTCACCAAGGATCTCATGAATCTAATATGGACCTAACCACAGTCTGTCAAACTTACCATGTTCACCCTTATTCTCATGGGCTTTATCCTAGTATAGTACTAGATCAAAAATATGAAAGGCTTTGAAACTTGGCTCTCTTGTCGAACCATCATTTCACTACCCTTGGTGTTTATCAAAGTTTTCTATGGCGGTCTCACATTTCTCTTCGAGGTACAGTAATTGGGCTAATCGGGAAGACAACTAGTCATCTGGTTCAAGACAATCTTGCATGAATTGTAGCATTGGGATTCTCAAATGAATGGGAAAGATAGGCTTGGTGCCATAGACTAAGTGATAGGGTGATGTTCTCAAGGCATCCTTTTGTCTAATTATATCAATCCATAAAGCAAATCTAAGTTGAGTATGCCAGTCTATGGGGTTCTTGTCTAGTAGTTTCCTATTTACTTCAAGTAGATTTTTGTTTGTGGATTCAGCTACCCCATTTCTTGTGGAGAGTAATTAGATGAAAACTTGAGAATAATTCTATAATCAAATGCCTAGTTAGAAAAACATAGTGATGAAAAGGCAGGGCCATTATCACAAACTAAAGAAAATGGACAGCCAAACCTGGTAATGATATGTTTCTCAGTAAACTCAATGACTACCTCTATGGTGCATTTCTTACATGCTATAGCTTTAGACCATCAAGTATAGTAATTAGTAGTGGTCAGAATGTACCTGTGGCCTGTAGAGGAAGGTGGATTTACCATACCGATAAAGTTGAGCCCCCATTGTGTGAATGGTCATACCTCCAAGACTGGTTGTAGTGGTATAGCAACATTTTGTTCTCTAGTGGCCGTTGTTTGATAGGTATGGTAGGTCTTCACATGCATATGAGCATCTTTAAATAAAGTGGGCCAATAGTAACCAGCCTGAAGAATCTGATGTACGGTTGACAAGGTTGAACTGTGACCCATCCCAAACCTCTCGTGAAAGTTTGTCAGAACTTGGGCTGGCTTTCTTTTGTCCAGACACCTGAGATAAATTCCTTTGTTATTCTTTTTATATAGTACTGACCCTTTGATCATATAACTATTCTTTTCAGGTGTAGTGCTCTTCTTTGAACCGGATTCAATTGTAGTGGACAATGTTGATTAAGAAGATAAAACACAATGTCCCCATACCATTCATCCTTGGAGATGTCTTCTAACATGTATTGCTAAGAGACTAAGGCTGGTCCAACCTCTGCCATTGTTTTGGTCAATGCATGCCCTCGTACCAATTTCATAGGTTGTATTTCTATGTCAAAATCCTACAGTATGGTGACCTATTTTCCTCTTCACTCACCGAGTTCACTTTGCATCAATAATGCTTTAACTGCTGCATCTGGTACTATTGCAACCACCTAGCTTCTTAGAATGTAATGGTGGAACTTCTTAATTGCCTTAACCAAGGTGTATGATTGTTTCTCCACATTTGGGTATCTCAGTTCTATGTCTTTTAGTGGAGTGCTCATAAAAGCAATGGGTCTCTCATCATCGACAGCTCTTTTCTGTGTTAGCATGGCTGCACAAGTATGTTCGAAAGTAAATGAATAAATACATAACAGTAGTGAGTAATCTAGACTCACCAGTACAAGAGCATTGGCTATTTCCTATTTGATCTCTGCGAATGCAGCTTTGGCTTCTGGAGTCCAATCTATCTTTGCATCCTTCTTCAACAATGGCATTTAGTGGTCAGACAATTTTAGTAAAACTAGTGATAAATTTGCAGACAAAGTTGATCTTACCAAAGTATGACTTGAGTTCCTTCTTGCTGGCTAGAGGTAGTATTTTGAGGATTGCTTAAACTTGATCGGGATTAATGGATATGCCTTTCTCGGAGATGACATGTCCTAGCAACTTTCCTTCAATTACTCCAAAGATACACTTCTTAGGATTGAGTGAGATCCCATAGTCTTTACATCGCTGTAAACCTTTCCTTAAGTCAGCCACATGATCTTCTCACTTCTTTGAAAATATAGTAAGGTCATCCATATAGATGATGATGTACTTCCCAATTAACCCTTTGAAGGCTACATCCATTGCACGCTGGAATGTGGCGCCTATGTTAATTAGCCCAAATAGCATCCTGCGGTATGCATAGATTCCCCATTTACATGTGAAAGATGTCTTTAACATGTCCTCATAGTCGACTATCACTTGGTTGTAACTTGAATAACCATCTAGAAAAGACATCATCTGAGAACTGTTGACAATTTGTAGCACTTCTTCTAATGATGGTAGAGGATAGTTATCCTTTTCAGAAGCATGGTTTAGATTCCAAAAGTTGACACAAAGTCTGATTTCTCTATTTTTCTTCTAGAGTGGGACTAAATTTGCCACCCAGGCTGAATGTCTAACAGGGAATATAATTCTTACGGACAACAATTTCTGCACTTCTTTAAAAATTACAGGTTCTAACAAAGCATTCATAGGCCACTGCCTCTATCTAAATGGCTTTACACCTAGTTTGAGTGGTATAGTGTGAGTAATGATTGAAGTATCATACATCTTGAGGTCCTCATAACTCCATGCTATGACTTCATGATAATCTCTTAACACATTGATAATACCTCCTTTCTCTTCCTCTATGCTATATTTTCCAATGAACACATTCTTAACTTCTTCATCCATCCCTAAATTGAAAGGATTACATTGCCCACTAGGAGATTCTCCTTCTTTCCCCTAGGTTTCAAGCTTGTCTGAGTCAAACAATCGTTCCATTTCTACTATTCCCTATGGAATAGTGTTTGTTTTTAGATTGAGAACTCCTTCCAGGTCCATTTCTACAGGTTCCATTTCTTCTTCATCTATTATTTGTGCAGTAAAAACATCTAATGAAGTAAGGAAATCAATTATATGCTTGTCATCCACAAAGACTTGAAAATTTGTGATGTTATTAGGCATCGATGGAGTGGACACAAACTCAACAATGAACTTCTTTAAGCCTGACATAGATGTTGGTTCTAGTGTATTTGCTATTTGTGCCAAGGCGTTAGCAACAAGATTCTACCTTCATGGGATCAACTAAATGTTAAAACCATCAAAGCACTTGATCAGATCCCATACTTAGTTCTTGTATCGATTTAGTCTCTTATCATTGCAAGAGTACTATGTTCTTACCTGTTTAACAACTAGTTATGAGTCACCAAATACTTGAATCACTCTGACTTTATTTTGAAGGGCCATCAACAATCCTTGCACTAAAGGTTCATATTCTATCACGTTATTCATGCAAGGGAACTGCAACCTATGTGATGCCAAATAGGAACTCCCAGTGTGGCTGATTAGTTCAAAGCCTACCCCAGATCCTTGTCTACACCTGGATCCATCGAATCTTGAAGTCCAAATGTGGAAGTTCTTATTGTTTTCATCTTGCCTTACTTGTCTTTTCCCTTCTAGAGGCAGTTCCATACTCACTTTATTTGTAGTCGTCAGATCTTCCTTTGGAACTATAGGAATCTTCAAGTGTTTCTGGACTTGTTCCACTGCTTCTTGACAAAGTAAACATGTAAACTCAAAATGAGATGTATCATGGATGTGGTACCAGTTTGGCAGTAGCAGTTCTTCTATTTGTACTTGCTTCTTAACAACTACCTAATCACTTATGAATTTATCCACAAAGTCACGAAATCCTTCAAAGATTCCTAGCTCATCATCATCACCATTAGAAGAGGACTCAGGTACTGACTGCACACATGCTTCAGTGGTCTCTTCATATTCAGTCCGTGGCTGATCCAAAAATTCACTACAATTTAACATAAATATTTCTTTTGCCTGATCCACCTAGGGAAGATAGACCCCTAAATCAACTTTTGAAAATAAGATCTCAATGGTCTGATTATACTCCATAATCATGTGTTTTATTTTTGGTTCCCTTTTGATACGGATCTGATTTGCTAACCCCTTCCATTGTAGCCACATGTCAGAAAAGTCTATTGCCATGTAACCGTTCAAAGTCCTAGACCAATCCCAACTTAAGAGCATGCCATATTGATCTGGAATATCCACCATCTAAATGTCTATGTATCGATGCACCCTAGGATCAGAAGCCAGTTGCATATGTACTCTATTCATCTCACCCATCACACTCACCTTAGTCTTGTCCAACTACATGACCTTCCTAGAAGACTTTTCTGGGGTGAGGCCTCATGCCTTGCAGACTGATAAAGGCATCACGTTAGTAGAAGCCCCTGAATCTACCAAAAAATTGTGAGGTTTCTTTCCAAATATTCTAAGTGTTAGAAGGAAAGGAGGACTTTATCTCTTATCTTTGTATAGTGTTACCTTCTGTTCAACATCTATCACATGGACTCTCTCTTTACCTTTATCAGTGGTATCCTTTATGGGAGTCTCCATCTGAGATTAATCTATTTTAACACTTGCCCCCACATCTTGGAAGAAGGTTGTCCTAACCTCGGACACTTTTAGTAACTCGTAGATAGACAAACTAACTTTCATTTTCTTAAGCTCATCTACAACATACTATCCCATCTTCACTATATTAGACCTTTGGGAACTTTCAGCAACAACTCCTTGATGTATTAGCTGAGGTATGGCCTTTGAAGGTTTGGGATTGTTAGAGGCTTTTGGATCAAGTGGGATTTGATAATTATTCAGAGGAATGGAAGTGGTGAAAGGACCTTTCCACTTATTACTTCTCAAGTTGTAGGGAGTTTTGTTGTATTGCTGATAAGCATTTACTTCATCAAGTTCTTCTTCTTCAGGCTAATTATCATCTTGAAATAGAAATGTATAACTATCAAGTACTAGGGTAGTATCATACCTTTGAGATGGCACTAGCTCATACTCCGTTTGTGGGTTCTCTTGTGTTTTAGCATTTTGAATCTCCATTTAGAAAATGCTTGACGCTATTTGAAATTATGGACAATCTAGCTTGGAATGGGCATTCATATTATCTAGTTTACACCATGTGGACAATGTTGCCTCAACTAACATCACTTGACCAGGTGGGTAGGTATCATTATTCTAATTCTCCAATAGCGATGGCACTCCTCCATTGTTGGGCCTAGTATTCCAAGACCGATTTGGTCACTGAAAATTCTAATTTTGATACTGATTTTGATTCTAATTTTGATTCCTCTGCTGCAGATATGCATTTTGATTTCTCAGATGGGTGACCTCTGCAATGAGATTTTTCATTTGCTCTACCAACTCTCGAATATCATCTCTGTCTTCTCTTGCCTTAGCTATTTCAGTAGATTGAAGGAAAGGCATTTGGGCTAGGGGCAATTCAGCTACTAGATTTCCTGGATGAACTACTAAAGCCTATGTGGTAGCAGGAGTTGGAACTGGGTTCATTACATGGGTATGATTGGCCAAGGCCTGGTTAATCATGGGTATTTGGTTTGGCATTGCTATGAGACCCATGTGATTTAACAGACCTGTGGCTGTTTGTCCTAGCTAAGTATTTAGAGTAATAGCTTCAGTGTAGGCATGAGCAAGATTAGCCAAGGATGGGTTAGCTCTTCACACAAACATAGATGTAAGTCTATCCAAAGCTATATAATAAATTGGCAGGGCTGCATCTTGACCTATGGTGTAAGGAGCTTGCAAACGACTAAAAGCCTTTTGGAATCTATTATTAATAGAACTTATCAACTCACCTTCACCTCGATAAATTTCAACAAAAGACCTATACAGATCTACTGGGGTAGTTGGCATCCGGAAATGGTCTAAGAATGTAGTCTTCAAAGCTAGCCACGAACATATGGAAGTTGAAGGAAGACTAGCAAACTAGTAGTAAGCCTTGTCCTGCAAAGAGTAAGGAAACAACTGGTAGACTACATCTTCATGTTGTGCCTAAAGCATGAACATGTTACTCTCAAAAATCTTGAAGTATTCATCTGCAGTCCTATTTGGATCATTTACATGAAACTTGGAACATAACTTGTCAGGGTTCTTTGGCATGTCATGATAGGCATTAAATTGGAATGGGGACTGGTTATTTCCCAAGAAGAAAGCCATGACTGGAGGATTGATTGAGGCTACAGGTACATTTCTTGGGACTGATTGAGCTCTTGGGGCCCTTGGTATTCCTTGATCCCTTCTTGTTCTTCTAAACTCTATCAAGGACATCAGCTCCTCTCCATCCAAGTTGGATCTGGTATGTCTCTGTCTAGTCCCCAATCTTGCTAATTTTGTGGAGGGGATTTTAACTTAGTTCAGGCCCTCCTTCTAGCACCAATTCTGTTGATGGGTGTTTTAGCACTCAACAATGCAGGTGTGATTGTTGGTTTCACACCTCTCTTGTACCCTAGATAATACTACTCCAAGGATAATACAACTAGGTCTTAGTTTGCTTGGAATATCTCAAATGGAATGTACTAGCTATTCCTACAAGGGGTCTTACATGCAGTTGACAAATTTGAACAGTTTGGAGAGTAATTCATGCAAACCCTTATGATTTCAGCTAATATGACAATTTAAAATGCTGCTGAAAACCTAATCTAAACAGTTGTTTTGAAAGAAAATATAAAAGGAGATAGGGTTTAAAGAAATCTTAAGTGACATTCACAATGTGAAGACTGTTGCAAGTAGACAAATATTCTGAAATTTAACCAATTTCTCAAGTAACCAAGCTATCTCGTTGCTATAGCACTACAGAAAATCATGCTATCTTCAATGGAGACTTAAAGATTTTTTAGATTGCATTCACTTATTAAATACCCAAAGTAATGGTGCAATTTAACTCATGAAATGCAATTGAACTTAGCACAAAATAATTAGCTCAGCCTAACTTTGCATAGTCACTTATAGTCAGCAAGAAACTAAAAGTATGGACTAAGAATATTCATCAAATACCTTCAACTATACATTAACATTGCAAAAGTACAACTAACTAATCGAGATCAAGAAGCAAACCATGAAACCAAATAAGCAACACAGTGAACAAATTCTTAGAAAAACTACAGAAACTTGCTTTGTATTAACTTCAAATTGTAGAGCATCAACAATTCAACATCAATAGTCCTACAAATAAGAGAGAGGGCAGCCCTTTATATAGGAGAGGTGCCATACTAAGTTTTTGAATGAACGGTGGAGATTAACTCAACACTGACAGTCCAGATTTAACATCATTAAATGCATTTGTAACAGCTCATTACATTCCCAGACTACAATTTGTCTCTTATAAAAAGGACAAAAAATGACCTCTAAATACATTGAACTTAGACAAATTGACTGCCCATTTGAATATATATATATATATATATATATATATATATATATATATATATATAAAAGATAATTTCCAAGGCATAATAAGGACAAATTAGCATCACATGACCCTTCAAATATAGCAATACATATTTGTGACGGGATTACACTTCAAAATTTTCAAAAATATACTATGGATCTTCATCCAAATCTACTTTGTCTTCTTCTTCCCTTTTGTTGCAGTAGTTGACCCAAGTTGACAATGTTGGATTGATATTGGCAGGGTCTGAGTTCTCGATGTGGATCACTCGGTATCTGAACATTTCCAGCTCTTGACTATATTGGATATACATTTTTTCAACTTCCTTTCTTCCTTTATGAAATGTAATGAAGTCAGTCTAGAGATCACTGATTTTATCCAATCTATCCATGACATCCAATTCAGTCCCCTCAAAAACTATTTTATGTAACTTATCTTTACATCCCTACACATCGTATGGAGCCAAATCATCACAACCCATTACAAGGCAATCCTTTAGGGAGTCATTTATCTCATAGATAAGAGACAATATATTATTATCCACTGCATTATAAGCTTCCCTAATATTATCAAAAACTTCTTTCCTCAGTTTTATTTGTTGGTACCATTTCATTGCTTTATATAGTCTATCTTCTATCAAAATATTTTTAGATAGCAGTGTTTAAGCAGGTAGATCTCTTATTGCTTGCACCCAAGGGAACACCTGAGAATAATACTAATCAAAAGGGTCACATTTCTCATGTAATTTTTTCCAATGGTCCCGTAATTTGCATAAGTTTTTATGAAGTTCAGCTGCAAAATCAATGGCTTCACATCCTTTCTGACACACCTTAATCATCCATTTTTGAGTTCTAGTACCCAAGGTCCTGACTTCATCGAGCTTTGTTAATTCATTCTTTGACAGCAAAGTAGAGATTGTCCTAAGCTCACCCTCAGAATCTAAAGTTTTTATTAAGAATTGCAAGCATGCTTTGAATTCTTCATTTTGTCTTTTCAATTCCTTCTTGGTGAGTTCATCCTTGTCTAACTGCTCTAAGATTGTAGAAATAGAGCCTTTGAATTCATCAACATTTTGACTTCTTGTAGTAGGTCCCAGGTTAATAGTCATTATGTTGTAGTCTTCAGAGCTCTAATATGTTCTTTATCTGTATCATCTAGTGGGACAGCCACTTCTACTATCCCAGATCCTGAGGCATCTTTATATATTCTAGACTGCACCTTAGCCTTTTTCTATTTCCTTAGCTTCTCGGTCTGTGATAGAATGACACTTAGGTCCAATTTCATGATTTCAACCTGAGGCTCTGGATAGGCAATCCTATTTTGCAACCAATCAAGTGATGTGGAGGAGGACTCTTTAGAAATATCAGGATTTTTAATATCTATGCTAGGTGGCCCCTCGAGCAACTTTTGTTCTTGCTTTGGTTCTTCTTCCTCATTTGTAATATTTCTCCAATTTACTAATATCCCCTTCTGGGTGGCTCCCAAGACTATTTCTATTGAGTTCTTATCTGGAGGATAATCAAAAATTTCTATTACTTCAGTATTCACTACTTCAGCAAGAGGCTCTTCAAATGTATCCTTCTCATGAAGGCCCAATTCTACACATACCTTTTCTATTCCACACAGTAGTGGTACAATAAAGGAAGTTGAATCTTGAGTTATAAGGGAAGAAGATGATGGGGTTATTGCAAGTGAAGATAAGCTAACATGTGTTAAGTTAGTAAAAGTGGTAAACCCCAAGGTACATGGAATGGGAGAGGTTGGTAAGATAGATGAAATGACAATAGGTGAAGTAATGGAAAAGGAGGGCATGGGGAAGGATGGTGAAAGAATAGAAGAAATAGGTGGTAAAGCAAAGGAAGTCAAGAGTGAAACAAAAGATATGGAAGGCAAGGACATGGTGGAAATGGAAGAAAATGAAGAGACAACAATGGAAGAAATGGGGCTACATGGGGTGTTTGAATCTGTTGCTAATGAACAGGAGGCATTCAAGATGGTAATTGCTAGTGAGGAAGCAACAAAGTTATTTGCTTGAATGATTGTTACGGGGGTAGTAGGAGCAGTGGTAAAAATAGTGAGAGAAGGTGCAACAGTTGAATCAGCAAAAGAAAGTGTGGTAACACTTACTACTGGGGCAGCGGGAGGTGAAGAGGCTACTGGCAAGTTTGTGTTATCAGGAGTTGCAGTATTGGAAGCTTCTATGGTTATATCAGTATTTTTCACTTTACTTTTCTTTGGTTTTGAACCCTCTCCCAGCCCACTAGGCATATCTCTCTTCATCGATGCCCTTGTTCTTGTGGTAGGGGGCATGTCTTTCTTTTGTACCTTAGGAACAACCTTTTTCACTTTCTTCGCTTTCACTTTTTCTGCCAAGGGTACATGTTCTTCGCTGTCTGACTTCTTATCAGGTTCCTGAGCTAGTTGTGCTTCATCTGTTATCTCTATTGGTAGATCTTCTTCTCCCCTAGATTCCTTTACAGATTCAAGTTTAGTGTATGTGAGCTGTACTCCTTGTCTTTCCAAAACAACAACCTGACTCCTTAGCCAAGGCTTACTTAATCTGATTGGCTCTTTCATTACTTGATCCAAGAAACTCTCTTCAACATTGGCCCAATTTGGCAAGGGAATTGGTTGGTGGTATTGTGCCTCCCAAGCTCCCCTATGCATTACATTCTCATCATCTTCAAGTTGGTCTAGGACTTCTATAATGTGCAACTTCCTTATGTATCCCAAGTATAATTTTGAATGGGCCCTCTTCATCACTTCATAGTAATCTAAGCAGTTAGCCCAAAAATCTTCTAAGTGCATATTGTGGAACAACTTCTTGCTTACAAATCTTTCCATCACTCTATTTGGATCAAAATGATTTCTCTTTGTGTGATAATGGAGATTAATTTGATGGAGCTCTGTATCTGAGTGCTTAGCTGCCCCTAACGAATCACATGCATAGTTACCCTTACCTAACAGAATAGTAAATTGAACATTTGTTCTATTTAGATGTTCCAATTTTTCCACACAAGTTATTAACTACCTTGATAGTTCCAAAATGACTACTTTGTCTGTAGGGTAATGAGGCAATCTGTAAGCTATTCCTGTGAAGCCCTAAACTCTTAGATAAGTGAATTTTTTGAATTGTATGTACCACTTTTCATATGTTGTAACTTCATTCATGGCCTCAATGGATATTCTAAGGGTTGTGTTCCCTTGCAACAATCTAGTTATGTACATGGTGAAGGCATCATTCACTCTTTTGAAATGGATAAGAGATTGGGATAGTGCCAGTTGGGTATAACATTCATAAACTTTAATTTGATGTTGTTCATCATTTCCAACTACCCATACCTTTGACAATCCATCATATTCATTCTTCCTTGCCAATGCATATACCACATAAGATGTCCATCTGAAAAATTACTTATCTCTGAAATTGTGGTATGCCTCATGTATGTTATCACTTAGTATCTGTGCCCAATGGAATTTGGTTCCCTTCATTATCTCCTCGATCACCAGGAACATCCATCCTTTAAAAGTTGATGCTATGGGCAATCCATATATTCTACTAAGTAGATTCACCAAATCCCCTATCTCATCATGAAAGTCACTTCTATATACAACCCGATGATGTTTGATAAGAGTAGACCTCTTCCTTTTTATCCATTGTTCATTTATATGTTTCTTACATGTGTCTATATCTTTCTTATATGTGGCCTCTGTACCTATTTTGTCTGGCATGGTCATCATTGGGTGCCATGGGATCCCAAATATTTCAGCTAAGGATGGTGAACTTAGGTCTGCTAGAACATCCCCATTGGGAGTCTATATAGTCTTGGTCATTATATCATATCTATCTGCACAAGCAACTATCAACTCTGCACATTGAGTCAATGTAGGGAAAGCATCAGCCTCTGCAATCCCACTGTCTTTCACTTTCATGGCCCTTGGGGTTGGATTAGGTCCAAACACTCGAAGTTTGGAGTCATCTAAGTTGATGTGACCAAGATCAGTATCCCTTATGTTCTTCCATCTAGTGGAGGTCTTAGTTTCAAGAGGGATGCCTTTGAACTCGTACCTCATGGTTTGGGCTCTTGCAGTCATTTAACCTGCATGACTAGACCCCATAACTCTTGATGCATTTGAATGGTTTTTGTTTAAATCTATGATTATCAAGCCAAGTTCTACATCACTAAGTCATGTCATACTAGATGAGATTATTATGCATCCAACTAAGTGACAAATGCTTATCTATGAAATGCACAAGTCTGAAACTTACCAGTCATTGCACTTATTACATGATGAAAATGATGAATAACATTACATTCTATACTAATACATGCAATAAATGCTCAAATACTCCTCAATTTGAATCAAGAGATGTAAAAGAACATGATTCCATAAATGTAGCTTCCATTTCACTCAAACAGGCCATTTATCCTTTGAAATTTTCATTAAAATAGTCATTTTGCAGGTTTTATACTAATTTGAGGGTCATTTGACCTGTGAGAAACAAAGCGCTAGATTGGGGGTCAACCGACCTTGTCCAAAATTTTAGGTCATCTGACCTAAAGCTCTATTAGCATTTGGTCATTTGGCCCCTACAGTGTTTTGCACAGATTTCATGGATGTCCAACTCTGCGGGACTTTCGAGTGAGACCGACTTAGATGAATCTTGGAGGTTGGTCAGATAGGTTTTCAACACAAGTCGGAAGAGGTAAGTTTTAGCGTTGGGTGATTTCATTATACTCTTGTGCGAGTTTTCAAAGTGTCGAACCTAGCGCGAATTTGTATGATGACTGACTAAGTGGGCGAGGAGGCTTTTTAGTGCTGGGTTAGACAAAGTGGAGTTTAGCACTTGATTGCTTCATTATGTTCTACACAAGATTTGAGGCTTACGAACATAGTGGGCTTTTGGGATGTGTTCAACTTTGGTCAGAGGAGGCCAGATTTAGCGCTAAGTCAAATGTTAGTGCTTTGAGCACAAAGTAAACCTAAGACCTTGGCGGGGATTTCTATGGTCACCAATCGACTCAAATAAGTTAAAAAAGTTTATGGGTCAGTCAAAAACATTGTTAGCGTGCAAACTCAAAGGATCAAATTTTTACTGTGCAAATTGGCTTTAACAGATTTCTCGTTTGATCGTAGGTTTTCCATGATGGATCCAAAGAGATTCTCAACATGATCTTATGGACTTAGTTTTGGCCCTGACGAAAAAAAAATGGAAGTGTTGAACAGAGTTACATCTAGCAGTTAACTTCCCAGCTTGCCTTTTAAACTAGAGTTTTATAAAAATAATCACACAAATCAGAGAAACCCTATTTTATGCCTCTTGAACATTAATCATTCATTGCTAAATATTTTTGCAAAATCATTTGATGGAATTGAAACTTGATTTAACGCAGAAAACCCGTGTTTTATTGTAAACCCTAACTTGTAAGCATAAACCCTAGGTTGATGAAAAGAACATGTTGACTTTTTCCCAGACTGGATGCTTATTCCCAGATTTCCCTACAAGGTAGCCATCAGTGATCAACAGGATCTCTGGGCCAGGGGCCAACAGTGTAGGAGATAGACTCTGTATTTTTTCTCCTCTTCTTCTTTAGGCTCTGCAAGACCTAGGGGGTATTCCCTACTCAACATCCATGAGGATATGCATACAAGGCTGGGATGCTGACAGAAAGCAGATAAGTCCTCCTGTAAGTAGACCAAAACTGAAAGATAAGAGCAAAGGGGCTAGCTTTGGGCCTATTTGCAGTTGTAGACAGAGGACTGAGGATCCTAAAACTAATTCTAATGTCCTAAAGATTGTTTTAGATTTAGATTTTGATTTTAAGTTTGGATGCAAAGCTAGACATGGTTGTAACACAAACACAAAGCAAGATTGGTGCCTATCCAGGGCCTGGAGTCAGTAGACATACACCTGTGAATGATCAGCATGAACAACTAAAACTGGATTTCAGGGGGATATATGTGATACCTGCCTTATAGATATCTCCCAATACAGAGTGTTAAGTTATCTCTACTTATGGCATCCCTACTGCAGTATACCCTTCCCAATGTTCAACCTGAAAACAGTTTAATCTACCCCTTGAGCAGAAGTTAAAAGATCAGACATTCAACATAGGAATTCTATGCTCTGGAATCTAAACATTACCCAAATATCCAGATTCAGAAGAAGAATACATGCAATACTGGAGACAGAATTAACAAAACACATGCTAAGATAGCATTTCTCATATAAGATTAATCATGAAATCAGTGGGTTCGTGCCAAAACATACAACAAGAGATACATAGACTCACAGGTTTAGCTATACAGAGCAACCAGATCAGCTTGTTTTGAATTACAGAGCCAAAAATCTTCAACTTTCAACAACCACAAATGAGTAACACTTCCTGCTTATAACAGCCAGGTAGTGTACCACAGCAATTAATTACATGGTTGACCAAAAATCCCGCCAGATACACAGTATCAGAAAAATGGCGCTCAACGCATTACCAGATTGGCGCCCAAACATGAATGCAGTAGGTAGGGGAGGAGACAGGAAGAAATCTCGAGCCTTGCGCCGCCGCCTAGGGATCCAGATCTTCAATCGGGTACCAGATCCGTCCATACCTCTGCAACCTTCGCCATTAATGGCGCACCAACCCGCGGCCTTGGGAAAAACATCTAACAGTCGATCGCAACCACTTCCCGCCAAGATACATCGTCATGATATTTGAAAATATGCAGGATATCAATTATCCCACATGCACCCCGCGGTGACCTTTTCAACACTTTATATACTAGGCCACGAGCATATATGATGTCGGTGCTTTTGCTCATGACGACACTAGTATAAGACTTCATCATCATCCTCCAACAGCATGATATCCTGTTGCTCGAAAAATCACCCTGACATCAGCATCATCATCGCAATATCACCTGCATGATAATCACCTTCATCGGCACAACCTGATCCATCAGAGGAAGATCCTCCTGCTTAGCCGATACAAAAAGTCTGGCCGATGAACATCCTGATGACGTCATCGTCATATCCTGCTGACATCATCAGCATATCTGCCTACTGCGCACCTCCTCATATCCGGATGACGTCATCATCATATCGACATCAGGATGATATTCGAAAGAATCTAGATATTTGGAAATATCATCCTGATGCACAAATATCATGCTGCACTGTAGCTCCACTGTAAGATCGGGGTGATAGATGAATATGCCAGATATTTGAAAAGATCACCCCCCACTAGATAATGCACGAAGCCGACAGGCGGATATCTCCTTGATATCAGCATCATCAGGATGATAAAACAATGAACATGAAGTGATACAACAACATCAGGATGATATTGACTAAGATCATCCTGACGTCCAAAATATGATGACCACGATAAAAATCGGGTCACACTTAGAACTTTACAGCAACATCATCAGGATGATCTTAACAAAGATCACCCGATGTTAAAATATCACCCCGGCGAAAGATCATGCAGGCAGAAAATATGATGACCCTTGCAAGCAACACGGTGATAACCAGAAATATGATGATGATGATGAAGACGACCCTTAAGAAAAAATAGGCTGGGTTGAACAACTTAGAAAATGACCCCCTCAGAAGATTGGGGTGACATCATCATCATAAAAGGGCAGGGTGATAATTGGAAGATCACTGGATATTTGAAAAATCACCCTCCACAAGAAAATTAAGGCACATTGTAGCTCATCAGCAGGATCGGGATGATACCCAAACATTACCCGATATTGAAATATGATGATCCTGATGAAAAACAAGTCGATAGAAAACATGATGATGCGGACCATCATCGAAGACAATATGATGATGATGATCTCCTCCTCAAAGAAAATATGATGATGCAGCTGAAAAATGCCGAGGAGGTCCAACACTTAGGAAAATGGGCAAGAAGATATAGGGTTCAAATGAAGAAACCCCCTAAACATGAAAAATCAACCTCTAGGTCAAAATGAGTGCTAACACTGGCTCTGAATGGGGATGTGCAGGTGAAAGACTGCAGCGAGAACCAGATCTCCGGGCAGACCAAACAAAAAGTCAAAAAGCACGAACTGTACAAGGCACTTACAATTTATACATTATTTTACACATGTGCACAGAGGCAAGTCATTTATGCAAAATAGAACTTAAGGAATTGGCCATGCACAGGCAATTCCAGAACTTCACCATCTAGGGCCTGGAGGAAATAAGAATCCTCCCCATGAGCACTGCAAATCTGATATGGGCCCATCCATAAGGGTTCAAATTTACCATGTTTACCCTTTTCTTGACCTTTTGCATTCCAAATGAGCACCAGATCATTGACTTGAAACTTCCTTTTTATAGCTCTCCTGTCAAACTGATATTTCACATCTTGTTGTCTTTTGAGATTGATCTGGTGGGCTTTCCTTTTGTTTTCATCCAATGCAACCAGCTGGTTCACTCTTTCTGTCATGGAGTCTTCAATCTCCTCATCATTTTCCTGAATGAATCTGTAAACTGGTAGGAGATTGTTTATGGGCAATCTGGCTAATGCACCATATACTAGCTCAAAAGGTGACATTCCAATAGCCCTTTTTACTGTCACTCTATCGGCCCATATTGCTAAGTTCAATTTTGAGTCCCAAGCTCTCTTGTTCTTGTCCAGTATCCTCTTGATAATTTTCATGATGCTTTTATTGCTTGATTCTGCTTGACCATTCCCTTGTGGGTAATATGGTGATGTATATGATAGATTTATCCCATACCTGTTGCAAAAATCAACAAATTCACCTGATCTGAAGCACATAGCATTATCAGTGACTATCTTGAATGGTACTCCAAACCTGATGATAATATTTTCTAGCATGAAATCTGTCACCACCTTACTTGTAGCTCTCTTAGTTGGAATGGCCTCAATCCATTTGGTAAAGTAATCAGTTGCCACCAAAATCCAACTGTGTCCCCCACTTGATTTGTCTGCAATTTCCCCTATGAAGTCAATTCCCCATTGCTGAAATGGAGCATCCACAGTTACAGTTCCGAGGGGTAAAGCACCATCATATTTCAACTTTCCTGAAAATCTTTGGCAAGGGTCACACTTCCTTACTAACTTTTGTGCATCTGAAAAGAGAGTGGGCCACCAATATCCTGCTCTGAGAATTTTATGAGCTGTTGTTTGGGCAGTATAATGTCCACCACACAATCCTTTATGCATATCAATCAAAACATTGTTAGCCATATCCTTATCCACACATCTCAGCAGCACACCATCAGGGTTTTTCCAGTATAGCTCACCTTGAACAATAACATACCTGATTGCATGTAACTTTAAAGTCCTCTTTTGACTCTCACTGAAATGGGAAGGACAATTCAGATTTTGCAAGTAGTAGATAATATCCTTGTACCATTCAGATCCTGATACATTTACACTCTCATTTTGGACTGCATTAACTTGGCATGCTTCCAAGTTTGACTGTGCCATCATCCTGGCTAATCCTTGTCCTCTTATCAACTTGGTAACTTGTATGTCTATGTTAAACTCTTGCAGTTTGTTTATCCATCTACACCTTCTTCCAGTCACCTCCTGCTGAGTGAATATGTCTTTGACTGCTGCATGGGGTACATATGCAATTATATATGATCCTACCAAGTATGGTCTGAAACTTTTGATGGCTCTGACTAGTGCATATGCCTATTTTTCCATAATATCATACTTCAACTCAGAGGCCTGCAAGGACATACTGAAGAAAGCGATGGGCTGTTCAAAACCATCTTCGTTTTTCTGTAGCAAACATGCAGCAACAGTATGAAAGGAAGCAAATGAAAATACTTGGAATGGCCTAGAAAAGTCAGGAGATTTAAGAACAGGGGCCATCTTGATTGCCTCTTTGATACTCTGAAATGATTCTATTGCTTCACTTTACCAGTGGACAGTTGCATCCTTCTTCATCATCTTGGAAATGTTCCTTGTGGTTTCTGCAAAGTTGGGAACAAATCTCCTAACAAAATTTATCTGTCCAAAGAAGGACTGAACTCCTTTTACAGTTTTTGGCATTTGAATTCTGTCAATAGCAGCCACTCTCTCTGGATCTATCCTGACTCCATCCTTGGAAACAATATGTCCCAGGAGCTTTCCTTCAACTACCCCAAAGGCACACTTCTTTGGATTTAAAGAAATACCATACTCTAGTGCTCTTATGAAAATCTGCTCTAGATGCAAACAATGCTGCTCTTCTTTCTTTGAGTAAGTAGTCAAGTCATCCTGATATACAGCCAGAATTGAATCAATCTGATGCAGAGTGGAACGCAACGGAGGCAAACTAACAGGAAGGAGGAGCCAATAATACAAACAGCATGATAAAAGTCCCTATCGGCTCAGCATCATCATCATATTTCCTAAAAACACCAACAGCATCATCATGTTTCAACAGCATCATCATATTTCAACAGCATCATCATATTTCAGATGATCGCAATTATCCTCCTGCCGACTACTGTTCACCTCCTCCGCCTGTCGCCTATCATCATCATCATGATATTCAACGGGCGCAAACATCCTCCGGTTGCACTGTTCATCGGGCGCCAAACACTATCGGCATCATCATGATATGCGACACCACCTTCGTCAGCAGGATATCCAAATATCCAGTTGCTCCAAATATCCTGATGACGACAATCTTCAACACCTTGCCTTCGATGCTCCGCTGCCCGACGATACAAGCAACAGCATCATGATATAATTTATCTGGTTCCCTCGAAACCTCCTGATGATGTTTCACAATTTTCTACCTACGCCGATAACTAACCACTTAGCGACAACAGGATAAACTCGCATAGAGAGATATCTCAATATCCTGATGACGATGACGTCATATCCTGATGACGATGACGTCACCCAATATCCTGATGAACTCTTCAACACTTAGTCAAAAAAACTAAACTTTCACACCCGCATCAGCTAGCGATACGCGGATGATGAACTTCCCCGAGAGATGATCCTGACTGCGATATATACACTGAGTATATATCCAACTTAAAACATCCTGATGCACTTGCAACTTGCAAACTTTAACAGTTTCATGACCCGATCCTGATGACGATACATTCACAGATGATGTTGCGGCTCGTTCCGACTGGAAACGCACATGCAGACTCCTGTGTATCCGTCCACTACATGTAAACACTCCGAACCGCTCTATTACACAAAGACAATGTGACGACCGGGCCGGATCACCTTCAAACCAAAGTCTGACAGCTTATCTTTCTATACCTAGCACATGAGGATGCTAGGCTGATTCACAGCATGCTCCTAACTGATCTCTTGAACAATGCAATGCATAAACAGAAAACACAAATGCAACCTAAGCTATGATACAGGACCATTCCACCGATTTGCAGGATCAACCGGTGGAAGGGTTGAAAGTACCCATCAACTTGCAAATAGAAAAGAAATCAACACAGATACAACTGATACAACCAGATAATGCAAAAGATGAGATCTTATTCAATTGAAATTCAAAAGTTCTGAATACAGCTTCACAATGTCTGAACTGCTCTCCTGAATCTCAGCTCAACACAACACCAATACATCTAACAACCTGAATCTCAATATCAATATGTCTAAACCCTAACAGATCGAAGGTATATATAACAAAATCCTTCGAGTACTACCAACTCACTTCCCAGCGGCTGGGAGCTTCCAAGCGGCTGGGAGAGAGGACAGCTCAGAAAACCTTATCCCGATCTCTAACTGCCTACACATACTCCTAGGTTGAACTAATACATAGCATCGGTCCAATGGACCTTATTACATGATAAAGTCAAACATACTAAAAATAGACTATCCTGTCATCATGCTGATAATTATCCTGTATCCTGATCATGTATGTCATCATGCGGACCTATATCCTGATCATGTACGGGTGCTCCTGCATCATACTCCCCAGAAGAAGAAATCTCAAGTCCACTTGAGATGAGAGTATCAAGGTCGGCACCATGTTTCTGTATCTGCTCTGCAGTCATCCATACTGCTTCAGAGTTCGGCTGTCCCTTCCAAGAGACGAGGTACTCCAAGTACTTTTTGTTCCTGGTCTGTTTGACCACTCTGGTATCCAAAACTTTCTGTAATTGTGGAGGATCATGTTGAGGAATGTCTTCAGCAACTGTATCCTGTAGGATATCCTGATCTGCATCTGGATTAGCCTTGTATGGAGTTAAATCACATACATTGAAGATAGGAGACAAACCAAGATCAGGTGGGAGTTGGATCTCATAAGCATTCTGTCCATGCTTTTGCAAAATCTGACATGGTCCAACTTTCTTTTGCATGAGCTTAGTATACTTTCCCTTAGGAAGCCTGTCTTTCTTCAAGTGAACCCAAACCAAATCTCCAACATCAAATTGAACATCCTTCTTCTTCTTATCATCATATTCCTTATATTTCAAGGTAGTTTGCTGGAGTTGGGTCTTGACCTGATCATGAACCTCTTTGATGGCTTCAGCAAAAGCTTCTCCTTCTGCACTAACAGGATCTGCTGTAGGTAGATCTCGCAACTCCAAAATTCCTCTGGGATGCATTCCATACACTACCTGAAAAGGCGATTTCCCTGTGCTCCTATTGACAGTATCATTATATGAAAACTCAGCTTGAGACAGAATATTGTCCCACTTCTCTCCATGCTGTTTTGTCAAGCATCTAAGCAGACTCCCCAAGGAACGGTTCACTACCTCAGTCTGTCCATCCGTTTGAGGATGATATGCAGAGGAAAAAGACAAATTGGTTCCCAGTTTCCTCCAAAGGGTTCTCCAGAAATGACCAATAAACTTCACATCTCTGTCTGAAACTATGCTCAAAGGCAACCCATGGATTCTGACAATCTCCCTGAAGAATAAATCTGCAATGTATGAGGCATCAACAGTGGTTTTGCATGGCAAGAAATGTGCCATTTTACTGAATCTATCCACTACAACAAAAACACTGTCAAATCCTCTCCTTGTCCTTGGTAAACCCAAGACAAAATCCATACTGATGCTTTCCCATGGTCTGGAAGGAATGGGTAAGGGCTGATATAACCCTGCATTAGTTGACCTGCCTTTAGCCTTCTGACAAATTACACATGTCTCTACAAATTTCCTGACATCTGACTGCAACTTAGGCCAAAAATAATGCCTTCTGACCAGATCAAGAGTCTTATCTAGACCAAAATGACCTGCCATAGCTCCACAATGTTTCTCCTTGATTATATTTAATCTCATGGAACACCTTGGGATACACAACTGTCCACCCTTGAACAACAATCCATCCTGGATCAGAAATTCAGAGAACTCAGCATGGTATTTCTCCCCAAAAGAAGTACAGACCTGATATATCTCTCCAAAATCTGCATCAGACTCATACATGGTCTTGAGTGAGTCAATGCCAACACTCTCTAACTGAATCTGATTGACGGTGAGAACTCTCCTACTCAAAGCATCTGCAACTTTGTTTTTGACCCCTTTCTTATGCTTCAAGGTAAAAGTGAAAGCCTGTAAGGTTTCTACCCACTTCATATGTCTGTGGTTCAGCTTTTCCTGACTGTTGATGAAACTCAAAGCCTGGTTGTCTGTGAATACTATGAATTCCTTTGGCATCAGGTAATGCCTCCATTTCTTTAGGGACTGAACTAAAGCATACATTTCCAGATCATATGATGAATACCTTTTCTTAGCATCATTGAGCTTTTCATTGAAAAATGCAATTGGTCTACCCTCTTGGCTGAGTACTGCTCCAATGGCCATGTGACTGGCATCACACTCTACCTGAAAGATTTTGTTAAAATCTGGAAGTGCAAGGACTGGCTGCTGTGCCACCTTCCTCTTCAATGCCTCAAAGGAATCATCTGCTCCTTGAGTCCAAACAAACCTGCACTTCTGTCCTCCTTTAATGGTATCCAGCATGGGTGCACAAATATGACTGAACCCTCTTATAAACTTTCTATAGAAGGTTGCTAACCCATGGAAACTTCTGACATCATTTACAGTCTGTGGAGTTGGCCAATTCAATATGGCACTCACCTTCTCCTTATCCATCTGGAGCTTTCCTTGTGAAATGACAAATCCTAAATATGTGATCTCCTTTTTCATGAACAGACACTTGTCCAAGTTTATCATCAGCTGCTCTTCATGTAGCCTCTTAAGAACTAGATCTATATGTCTGAGATGTTCTTCTTTGGTGTTACTGAAAATCAGAATGTCATCTAAATATACTATGACAAACTTACCAATGAATTCCTTCAGAACCTCATTCATCAGCCTCATGAAAGTACTAGGGGCATTAGACAAACCAAAAGGCATAACCTTCCATTCATATAACCCTTCATTTGTTTTGAATGCTGTCTTCCACTCATCACCTGGTCTAATCCTGATCTGATGGTATCCACTCTTCAAATCTATTTTTGTAAAGTACTTAGCACTTCCCAAACAATCAAGTAAATCCTCAATTCTGGGGATTGGAAACCTATACCTGATTGTGATCTTGTTGATGGCTCTGGAATCTGTGCAAAGCCTCCAAGTGCCTTCCTTCTTTGGTGCTAGTACAGCTGGTACTGCACATGGACTTAAACTCTTCCCAATCAGACCTGAATTCATCAATTCTTCAATCTGCCTGGCTACTTCTGCATTCTGTTCTGGGGTAAGCTTATAAGCTGCTTTGTTTGGAAGTGTTGACCCTGGAATTAAGTCTATGCAATGACTGATAACTCTGACAGGTGGTAGGGATCTTGGCATTCCCTCTGAGATGACACCTTTGTACTTATCCAATAGCTCTTGGACAGCTGGGTCTATCAACCTTGGCTTCTTCTCTTTCTTGCCTGCCTGCTGTTGTTCCTTATTCACACTCATACAGGGGATCAGGGCATATGCAACTGCACCTTCTGCTGCTACTTCTTTCATGAACTGTTTGCCTTCCATCAGCATCACCTTCACCTCTTTTCCTTTAGACTTCTCCTCTTTCTCCTTCAATGGGAATAACGTTATATCTATACCATCTTTAGTGATTTTATAGGTGTTTTTAACACCATCATGTTGTGCCTTCAGATCATACTGCCATGGTCTACCAAACAAAAGGTTGCAAGCATCCATCTTGGTAATATCAAACAACAACCTATCCTTATATCCACCAATCTGGAATTCTACCCAAGCCTGCTCTTCTACAGTTGTCTGCTGACCTTGAGTAAGCCATGAGACTTTATATGGAGATGGGTGAGGCAATCTCCTAAGCTTCAGCTTTATCACCATTTCTTCAGACACAAAGTTCTCAGTAGAACCAGAATCAATCAAAACCTTACATGCCTTACCTCCTGCTTTGCAAATGGTTCTGAAAAGGGACTTCCTTTGAGGGGCTTCTTTGTCAGGTACCTTCATGGTAGTTACTATTCTTCTCATCATCAGAGACTCTCCACTTTCTGGATATCCATAATTCTCAGGACCATTCACACTCTGAAAATCATTAGAGCTTGTCCTACTTTGATTATCAGGTTCTTTGACCAGATTTGTCCTCCTTTCTCCTGTTGAGCTTGTGGCCTTGTCTAGACATCTGCTGGCTATATGGCCTTCTTTGTTACAGTTATAGCATCTGATGGATCCTCTGCCCTGGGATCTTCCTCTGTAAGGTCTTCTACCTCTGAAGTTTCCTTGCTGACTATAATTCTCCCTCTGATTCTGACTATTGTTGCCCTTACTATTGTCTTGACTGGATTCTCCTTGATATCCCTGTCCATGTCCTCTGCCTCTAAAAGGACCTCTTCCACCTCTTTGTTGTCTTCCTCTTCCTCTATTGTTTTGCTCTTGTTTTCTCTTCAACTTTTCTTCCACTTTCAATGCCAACTGAAAGCTTTTCTGCACTGTATCTGGATTATGCAGACTAAGATCTTCCTAAATATTAAACCTCAGTCCATTAAGGTATTTGGCTACCTTTTCTTCCTCACTTTCTTTCACTTTTGTCTTCATACAGAGTTTCATGAATTCTTCTGTATATGAGCTGACATCTAGCTCCTTCTGCTTCAGGTTTTGCTTCCTCTTGTGTAACTGGATACTGTAATCCAATGGAATATAAGCTTCCTTCACCAATTCCATCATCTTCTTCCATGTGGCAACTCTACGTTTTCCCTCCTGTACTCTATCATCTTGAACAAAATTCCACCATGTCAAGGCAGCTTCTTTCATCTTTGACTGTGCTATCTTCACTCTCTGTTGTTCTGGTATCTCCTCTGTTACAAAGAAATTGTTCAAACAGTCTATCCATTCCATCACTGAATCAGGGTCCATCTTACCTGTAAACACTGGCAAATCCAGTTTCACATCCATGGTTCTCCTCTCCATGGCCTTGAGGGCGTTCAACAGTGGCCTCTGGTCTGCAGGAACGACCTCCTCGCTCCAATTAGGGATCTCTTCTTCTTCCCTATCATCTTCTCTACCAGAACCTACTCTGCTCCTCAACTTTGCTAACTCATCTTTCAACTCCTGATTCTGAGCCTTCACGGCCTTGCTTTCTGCAATCTGTTTCTTCACCAGAACTGCCAACTCAGCGTTGGTCATCCTTGCTGGAACCTCAGATGTTCCTTCTTTGTCTGACATCCTGCCTATCTTTTCCAGAAGATCCTAACCTTTGCTCTGATACCACTATGATGCAGAGTGGAACGCAATGGAGGCAAACTAACAGGAAGGAGGAGCCAATAATACAAACAGCATGATAAAAGTCCCTATCGGCTCAGCATCATCATCATATTTCCTAAAAACACCAACAGCATCATCATGTTTCAACAGCATCATCATATTTCAACAGCATCATCATATTTCGGATGATCGCAATTATCCTCCTGCCGACTACTGTTCACCTCCTCCGCCTGTCGCCTATCATCATCATCATGATATTCAACGGGTGCAAACATCCTCCGGTTGCACTGTTCATCAGGCGCCAAACACTATCGGCATCATCATGATATGCGACACCACCTTCGTCAGCAGGATATCCAAATATCCGGTTGCTCCAAATATCCTGATGACGACAATCTTCAACACCTTGCCTTCGATGCTCCGCTGCCCGACGATACAAGCAACAGCATCATGATATAATTTATCCGGTTCCCTCGAAACCTCCTGATGATGTTTCACAATTTTCTGCCTACGCCGATAACTAACCACTTAGCGACAACAGGATAAACTCACATAGAGAGATATCTCAATATCCTGATGACGATGACATCATATCCTGATGAACTCTTCAACACTTAGTCAAAAAAACTAAACTTTCACACCCGCATCAGCTAGCGATACGCGGATGATGAACTTCCCCGAGAGATGATCCTGACTGCGATATATACATTGAGTATATATCCAACTTAAAACATCCTGATGCACTTGCAACTTGCAAACTTTAACAGTTTCACGACCCGATCCTGATGACGATACATTCACAGATGATGTTGCGGCTCATTCCGACTGGAAACGCACATGCAGACTCCTGTGTATCCGTCCACTGCATGTAAACACTCCGAACCGCTCTATTACACAAAGACAATGTGACGACCGGGCCGGATCACCTTCAAACCAAAGTCTGACAGCTTATCTTTCTATACCTAGCACATGAGGATGCTAGGCTGATTCACAGCATGCTCCTAACTGATCTCTTGAACAATGCAATGCATAAACAGAAATCACAAATGCAACCTAAGCTATGATACAGGACCATTCCACCGATTTGCAGGATCAACCGGTGGAAGGGTTGAAAGTACCCATCAACTTGCAAATAGAAAAGAAATCAACACAGATACAACTGATACAACCAGATAATGCAAAAGATGAGATCTTATTCAATTGAAATTCAAAAGTTCTGAATACAGCTTCACAATGTCTGAACTGCTCTCCTGAATCTCAGCTCAACACAACACCAATACATCTAACAACCTGAATCTCAATATCAATATGTCTAAACCCTAACAGATCGAAGGTATATATAACAAAATCCTTCGAGTACTACCAACTCACTTCCCAGCGGCTGGGAGCTTCCAAGCGGCTGGGAGAGAGGACAGCTCAGAAAACCTTATCCCGATCTCTAACTGCCTACACATACTCCTAGGTTGAACTAATACATAGCATCGGTCCAATGGACCTTATTACATGATAAAGTCAAACATACTAAAAATAGACTATCCTGTCATCATGCTGATAATTATCCTGTATCCTGATCATGTATGTCATCATGCGGACCTATATCCTGATCATGTACGGGTACTCCTGCATCACAATCAACCCTGCAAAAGCAACATCCATTGCTCTTTGAAATGTAGCACCTGCATTGGTTAGTCCGAAGGGTATTCTAACATACACATAAGTTCCCCATGGAGTGGTAAAGGTGGTCTTATACTGTTCTGATTCCTTTACCTTCACCTGATTATAACCTGAAAATCCATCCATCATGGATAAGAGTTCACAACCAGTCACTCTCTGCAACATAGCTTCCATATTAGGCAGTGGATAGTTATCCTTTAAAGAGGATACATTCAAGTTCCTGAAGTCAACACAAAGCCTAATATCACCATTCTTTTTTCTGACTGGGACAAGGTTAGACACCCAAGTTGAATGCCTGATTGGCACAATTATTCCAGCTTCCCTGAGCCTTTTGAGTTCTTCTTGCATCTTGGGAGCTAAGGTAGGATTAATAGGTCTTTGCTTTTGTCTAAATGGCTTAGCTTCAGGCTTCAATGGGATCTCATGCTGGAATAAATCTTCCCTATAGGCTTTTAGGTCCTCATATGACCAAGCAAAAACATGTTTATACCTTTTCAGTAATGCAATCAGCATACTCCTAATGTGTGGTTTGAGCTGTTTACCAATGTATACCTTCTGAGGGGCCTGAGATGTCCCCAAATTTATCTCTTCTAAATCTTCCTTATTCATGGGAGATGTCCTTGTGACCAATTTGTCTCTACTGTCAAAGGCTCTTTCCAAAGCTACTAACCCTCTAGGGATTTTGTTAGTCTTCAACTGAATTATCTCTTTTCCCACAAGAGTTTCTTTTCCATCTATAGTCTCTACAAAAGCTTGGAAATCAATTTCTTGATTCTCATATTCATCTATGCAGTGCAAAAATTTTAACAAGTCCCTATCATCATTAAACACTTGCCAACTGCATATATTTCCTGGTACTGCAGGCCTAATTTTAACTTCTACATTTGTAACATCTGACAGAGTGATGTCATCTGGCCTTATTGCAACATTGGCTAAGAAATCAGCCATAACATTCTTTGACCTCTCTACCCAGCCTATTGAAAATGCATCAAATAGTTCAATGGTATCCCAAACAACATGCTTGTATTGTTTCAATCTTTTGTTTTTTGAAGCATACTTATCTCTAATTTGGGATACAATCAGCTTAGAATCCCCAAATACTCTTAACGTTTTAATTCCATGTTTGAGAGCAATATTTAGGCCTAAGAGTAAAGCCTCATATTCTGCAATGTTGTTTGTGCAATCAAACCTCAGCAAGAAAGAGAATTTGAGGAGCTTATCAGTTGGAGACAGGAAAACAACTCCAGCTCCAGAGCCTTCTTTTGCACAAGCTCCATCAAAAAACATGGTCCACAAACCTTGTTGATCCAATTCTTCAATGCAGGCATTTTTCTTTTTATCTTCTGTATCATCTGAGACAACCTTGAAGTTATCACAGTCAGTGTCTACAAAGCATACCTATTCCTCTGCTTCTTGGCCTTCCACTGTCTCTGATGATCTTTGTTCTCTGATTAGCTTAACATCCCTGCCATTCATTGGAATCATGGCATATGACAGGTCCAGCTGCATACTTCCACCAATTAGTGCTGCCCATCTTCTTGACAACAACATACCATACTGTGGCTTGATGTCAACCACTGTTATATTCATTTTATATCTCTTTTTAGGAAATGCTGCCAGTTTGAAATCTACATCCTTCATGATTCCAATAACTGGTACCTCTCTGGCATCCATAGCATAACATTTTCCACATGCCTTGTCAATTTTCAATCCAGCTTGTTGCATGATGGCCAAAGGCATGACATTTGTAGATGCTCCAGAGTCAAGCATACAATTTCTAATTATTTTTCCATTTATAACCAGGGAAACATAAAATGGTTCCACTTGTGAAGGACACTTTGTCATAGTCACTCCTAAATAGACTTCAGGAGCCTCATCTTCTTCATTACACATGACATGTTTCTCACCCTGGGTCTTAACATTTTGTTTAGCTTGAAAAGGTACCCCTGAGATTAGGGATATTGTCCTATTCTTGATTTCTTCCACTTTCATCAGTTCCATAAGTGGAACAGAGACTTTTACCTGAGAGAGGACTTGAGCTATATCAAATGGAGCATAATTTTGTATAACAGTTGTAGCTTGCTCCACAATCTTGTTTTTATCCTGAGCTGATTTAACTTTTACTTTCATAGTTCCCTGATCATCATTCTTGTCTTGGGAACCTTTACTTTGATCTTCAGCCTGAGGGATTTTGTTTTCTGGTCTTTGAGATTCATGACCTGTTCTATGTCTAAAATTCTGTTTATCATTTACCCACTGCCTTTTTTGTGGTTCAATTCCTTTATGACCATGCACTAGCTGACCTGCAGAAATATCTTCTGGCTGATGTGGGCTGCCTACTTGATTTTTACCTCTGAGATTGTAGTTGCTTTTGACTTGAGCAACTGCTGCAGCTGTGAAGGCTCTAATTTCCTCATCAGAAGGTCGTTGTAAGTTACTCAGAAAATTGTGTGAGCTCTGAGCATACACATAGTTATCTTCATTATCTTCATCATATGGGAATTGTTGGCAGGCCTGAGTTCCATCATTTGTACTCTCATCAGCATCATAAAGAGTGTATCCATTACCTATGGACATCATATTAACATCATCATCTTGCACATAATGTGGCTCATTGCATTCATTACAAGATGTAGCATTATCATACAAGGATTGAGCAATCATACACTGTAATTCTGAATGTGGCATCTGACAGATTATACACCATGGAGCATCATCAACAATATTTATAGCTTTCTTTAGAGGATCAGGAGTTTCTTTGACATGTTGGGCCCTCTGATTTGTGTGGTTACGTGGGAAAATAGGCTTACCATCATGCCAATTGGTATTATAAGGCATATCATGCAATGATGGCCTCTTTTCCTGCCTTTGATAGACTTGCCTATCAGGACCCATCCCTTTTTCACTTCTAGCTAATCTATAGCTTAGGTCCTTAACAACATTTGCCAATTTGTCTATCTTATCTTCAGGGGCAGATGTATTACCTTGAGTGTTCTGAGGCTTGTTTGGATTCTACAGAATTTTTATATCATCCCTTCTATTTGTCTTACCCGATGCTTTCCTGTTGTTTTCAATATTCACTGCAATTCTGAAAGCATCCCTAAGAGTAGCAGGACCTTTATCTCTTAATCCATATGCAGTTTTTGCATCAAAGGCATTGATATACAATATTATGCACATTGGTTCATTTGGCCTCATGTGATGTGGCAATTTGTTTAACACTTTAGTAAATCTTGCATTAAAATCTGCAACCTGCTCATTTGACCCTTTAGTGATACTGGTGAACTCATTTACAAAAAAGCTAGGGTCAGTTTTGTCACCATATTGCTCCTTGAACATCCTTTTAAAATCATCCCATGATGAAATACTCCGGTCAGGCAGATTCTTGTACCATTCTCTTGCCTCATCTATTAAGGATTGCATGAATGACTTCATGAAAACATCCTCATGTTCAACCTCAAAGTTATCCATGACATTTTGAAAGGCTTTTAGATGATCTTCTCCTGACACTGTGTTGTTTCCTGAAAATTTAGGCACTTGCAACCTCATATGCTTATCAATGGGGTTAGGATACCCAAGAATACCATCAAACACCAGCTGCCTGAATCTATCTAACTGCATGGGCTGTCTGTTTAACTGATTAACATTGACATTTCTGTTTGCATTATGGTTTCTTACATTGTTCAGTGGTATCCTAGCATCATTCACATTTTGTCTCTCATCATTATGCTGATGTTGCACTTCATTTCTTTGTCGATGTCTCTGCACATTTGCATTCTCTAGGGTAGGAACTGAATCATTTTGGGTAGTTCTTAAAGCTTGCACTTTCTGCTTCATATCATCTCTGATTTTCATGGCCTGTAGATATTCTAGTTCTGCTCTTAGATTTCTGATTTCTTCAGCTAACTGTTCATCCTTAGGCATGGAGGTAGATGGTCTCATACCATTCTGGTCATCATCTTCATCATCCCTCAGAGACTCTGCCTCTTCAAACCTTTCACTAGGGTCTAGAAATGGGCGTTCTTGGAACACCTTTGACCTCATTCTCATGCTACCACCCTGTTGCCTCTCATATGCACCTTGAATATCAGCTTCTGCATTTGAAAAGTAAGGCACATGCTGTCCTGATGGCCTAGGGTTATCTTGCATATCATCACCTTTTCTGGGGGAACCCTCATGACTAACTGAGACAGCTCCCTTTCTTCTGTACATCATTCTTCTTGTTACTGGTAACTCTTTAAATAAAGGATTTTGTTGGAATCTTCTCCCCTGCATATAAATTTTACTCTGACCGGCTGGGAGATTACTTCGGAGTCGCCACCTATTACTAGGAACTGTTTTCTTTTGAAAACCAGGGTTCTTTCACAAATTCCCTAGCGGAGTCGCCAATTTCTGTTGACTTTTTCCCAGACTGGATGCTTATTCCTAGATTTCCCTACAAGGTAGCCATCAGTGATCAACAGGATCTCTGGGCCAGGGGCCAACAGTGTAGGAGATAGACTCTGTATTTTATCTCCTCTTCTTCTTTAGGCTCTGCAAGACCTAGGGGGTATTCCCTACTCAACATCCATGAGGATATGCATACAAGGCTGGGATACTGACAGAAAGCAGATAAGTCCTCCTGTAAGTAGACCAAAACTGAAAGATAAGAGCAAAGGGGCTAGCTTTGGGCCTATTTGCAGTTGTAGACAGAGGACTGGGGATCCTAAAACTAATTCTAATGTCCTAAAGATTGTTTTAGATTTAGATTTTGATTTTAAGTTTGGATGCAAAGCTAGACATGGTTGTAACACAAACACAAAGCAAGATTGGTGCCTATCCAGGGCCTGGAGTCAGTAGACATACACCTGTGAATGATCAGCATGAACAACTAAAACTAGATTTCAGGGGGATATATGTGATACCTGCCTTACAGATATCTCCCAATATAGAGTGTTAAGTTATCTCTACTTATGGCATCCCTACTGCAGTATACCCTTCCCAATGTTCAACCTGAAAACAGTTTAATCTACCCCTTGAGCAGAAGTTAAAAGATCAGACATTCAACATAGGAATTCTATGCTCTGGAATCTAAACATTACCCAAATATCCAGATTCAGAAGAAGAATACATGCAATACTGGAGACAGAATTAACAAAACACATGCTAAGATAGCATTTCTCATATAAGATTAATCATGAAATCAGTGGGTTCGTGCCAAAACATACAACAAGAGATACATAGACTCACAGGTTTAGCTGTACAGAGCAACCAGATCAGCTTGTTTTGAATTACAGAGCCAAAAATCTTCAACTTTCAACAACCACAAATGAGTAACACTTCCTGCTTATAATAGCCAGGTAGTGTACCATAGCAATTAATTACATGGTTGACCAAAAATCCCGCCAGATACACAGTATCAGAAAAATGGCGCTCAACGCATTACCAGATTGGCGCCCAAACATGAATGCAGTAGGTAGGGGAGGAGACAGGAAGAAATCTCGAGCCTTGCGCCGCCGCCTAGGGATCCAGATCTTCAATCGGGTACCAGATCCGTCCATACCTCTGCAACCTTCGCCATTAATGGCGCACCAACCCGCGGCCTTGGGAAAAACATCTAACAGTCGATCGCAACCACTTCCCGCCAAGATACATCATCATGATATTTGAAAATATGCAGGATATCAATTATCCCACATGCACCCCGCGGCGACCTTTTCAACACTTTATATACTAGGCCACGAGCATATATGATGTCGGTGCTTTTGCTCCTGACGACACTAGTATAAGACTTCATCATCATCCTCCAACAGCATGATATCCTGTTGCTTGAAAAATCACCCTGACGTCAGCATCATCATCGCAATATCACCTGCATGATAATCACCTTCATCGGCACAACCTGATCCATCGGAGGAAGATCCTCCTGCTTAGCCGATACCAAAAGTGTGGCTGATGAACATCCTGATGATGTCATCGTCATATCCTGCTGACATCATCAGCATATCTGCCTACTGCGCACCTCCTCATATCCGGATGACGTCATCATCATATCGACATCAAGATGATATTCGGAAGAATCCAGATATTTGGAAATATCATCCTAATGCACAAATATCATGCTGCACTATAGCTCCATTGTAAGATCAGGGTGATAGATGAATATGCCAGATATTTGAAAAGATCACCCCCACTAGATAATGCACGAAGCCGACAGGCGGATATCTCCTTGATATCAGCATCATCAGGATGATAAAACAACGAACATGAAGTGATACAACAACATCAGGATGATATTGACTAAGATCATCCTGATGTCCAAAATATGATGACCACGATAAAAATCGGGTCACACTTAGAACTTTATAGCAACATCATCAGGATGATCTTAACAAAGATCACCCGATGTTAAAATATCACCCCGGCGAAAGATCATGCAGGCAGAAAATATGATGACCCTCGCAAGCAACATGGTGATAACCAGAAATATGATGATGATGATGAAGATGACCCTTAAGAAAAAATAGGCCGGGTTGAACAACTTAGAAAATGACCCCCTCGGAAGATCGGGGTGACATCATCATCATAAAAGGGCAGGGTGATAATTGGAAGATCACCGGATATTTGAAAAATCACCCTCTGCAAGAAAATTAAGGCACATTGTAGCTTATCAGCAGGATCGGGATGATACCCAAACATCACCCGATATTGAAATATGATGATCCTGATGAAAAACAAGTCGACAGAAAACATGATGATGCGGACCATCATTGAAGACAATATGATGATGATGATCTCCTCCTCAAAGAAAATATGATGATGCAGCTGAAAAATGCCGAGGAGGTCCAACACTTAGGAAAATGGGCAAGAAGATATAGGGTTTAAATGAAGAAACCCCCTAAACATGAAAAATCAACCTCCAGGTCAAAATGAGTGCTAACAGAACACTCACCTGGTTTATAGAAATGAAATGTGATGAAATGCTTAGGAAGTAAAGTGCTGGTTTGAATCTACGGGGGGATTTCACAATTGACTGGCTTCACATTCGGTCAGGGAGCTCCTCAATAGATCTTGTAATATAAAATGAGCTCCAACAAGTCAAAAACACATTTTATTCTCCCCTATTTGATAGCCATAAATGCAGGGGGTACAGTGAACATTCAGGCCTTCCACAGAGTTAATTCAAAATTTGTGCGAGAATGTGACATGACTAACTTTGTGTGATTTTCATAGGTTGCCAACCTAGTCGATTGTTATGGATTTTAGTGCAAGATCGGAGGGAAGTGCTTTTCACTGGTTTTAGGGTCATCAAACCATGTGTGAATTTTACCAAGGTCTGACTTAGTCGGAGGATGTGCCTTTTAGTGTGAAGTCAGGCGAGGAATATTTTAGCACAAAATGTAGTTGGCGAAGGAAATAGCACAACGGTTAGTCAGTGATGAAAAAAATGCTAAGTCAGATGACTTGAAATTTAGTGCAAAAGTCAGATGAAGGGGTTTTTAGCGCAAATGACACTTAGACTTGATTTTAATGAAGGCAAGCACTTGGATTTAGTGAATGGGATGACTTAATGACATTCAATCTCTTTGGCATGGCAAGAAAATGCAATTGACCATCTTTGACAACTTAGGAAGTGAAAACTTAACTTATACTCTAAACCAAATCTTGAAAGCGGGGCATCCCTATTTCATGAAATGGGGCATGTGCACAAGGCACAACACTAATATTTCTAGGTAACACTGAATCATCTAAAAATTTTCTATAAAATTTGGATTGAGTTGTGTCTAATAGGTGTTTTGGATGAGAATCATGAATTCTGGACCCCACTCTTAATTTGAAATCATCTCTAGCATTAGATGATACCCTAGTATTATCATACCAATATGTTTCAACCAAAGATTTGATTTCAATATTCAATCTCATGTTAGACCTTGGGAGTCGACCACTAAAACTCCAACATTGGTTGATTAGATCAATTTCTATATTTTTTCTTCTCTTTGCCTCTCTTACCAATATTTTAGGATATATGTTTAGAATTCCACTAATGTTTCTTAACATTCCTTTATCTAAAGTTGTTTTATTAACTATAGCAGTTGTTATAGCTTGTTGTGCCACATTCCTATTTTTAGATTGAATTTTCTTTCCAATAGACTCAATGGCACTAGCAATAGTAGATATAGCATGTTTAAGTGATTCATCTGTTCTTTTTGGTTTCACAAAAATGCTTAACTTTTTCATTACTTTTCTCATTTTCCACATTCTCATCAATTGCATCATGAGTTGACATTGAAATGATAGTTTTTTTGATAAAAAAATTGTTTGTATAATCTATTGGCATACATTCTTATTTGTATCCAGGAAATCTTACCAGTAAGATTATACAAAATAGTACTTTCAATTTTTTTTAAAATATTTTTATTTTCAAGAACACAAGGATTTTCATTTTCACGAACATAATGATTTTCATTTTTAACAACAAAAGAATTTTTATTTTCACAAACACAAGGATTTTCATTTTCAACAACAAAAGGATTTTTATTTTGACCAACAAAAGGGATTTCATTTTCAATATTCATTTCTACAGCTTCTCTATGAATAAAATCAATCTCAACATTGTTATATCTAGCTTCTTTTAAATCATCAATACGAATATCATCTATAATCACATTATCCATATCATTCAAAGGTGGATTTGAAGATGTACCTGGATTCATGCCTATTGTCACATTCTCCATAGCATTGAAAGGTGGATTTGAAGACATACCAGGATTAGATTCTATAATTGAATTATCTTCCACATTCACCTCATGCAAATTTGCATCATCTACATCCATGGTCTCATCAATGTTTTTATCTTCAATAGTCAGGTAATCAGATACATTAGCATTATTCATTGCTCAAATCCTCATTCTTCTATCTCTTTATCATTTTGCCTCCATCTCTCTCTTTGTTTGAATTTATTTAGGGGTCAATACCTTCCCATCTGACCTTCCCATCTTTCCTCTTTTGATGACATTGTGATCCCATGATTACAAAATTCTGATGTACAAATAAATTTAAAGAGTAAAAGTCTTTCCTTTTTATTCCTCCTTCAAATGCATAGAAAATGAACATAATTCCTCTCTAAAATTGTCCCAATGTTACCTCCTTCCAAAATTCAAATGAAATTACAAGTTTCAAGAGCATGTAGAAGACAAGATTTGATAAAAAATTGTAGAATCATTCATTTTCAGTCGTACACTGTCATGTAAGATGTCAAGTTGCAGAAGGCATGCAGTTTTTATTAGTTAAAGTTTTAAAAATGGTCAAAAAAGAAATAGGATCTCATTTATGAAATAGGATCCCCTTTGATATGGGATCCCCTATCCTAAACGAGATCTCATTTTGTTTTCGTCCTACCAAAATAATAAAAAAAATAAATCAGGATGTTGTTTAGGAAACAGGATCCCATTTTATTAGCAAGATCCTGTTTCTTGAAATTTGAATTCTAGGTGTGATTTTTGCTATGGGTTTTCGGTCGGGAAAATTCTTGGGGACCTGACCCTAACCTTTGGACCCACTTTGACCTGCAACTTGAAGGTCATGTCAATGTCACTAAAAAAAGTAACTTTGGACATATGTCTGAAGACATTTTTTGCAAAAAGTTTTGACAAAATTAAAACCCATTATAGATGAGATTGTGTAGATTACAAATATGTAATTGTTTTTACAATTTGATTATTTTTTATATTTTTCAAATAACTTTTGATGAAATTGGTCCATAAACTTGAAATATCAGGTTTTCTTATTATTTTAATAATTTTTTATTAAAATAATTTTATGAAAAACAAATTATACATGAGAAATCATCAGACAATTGTTTTCAATTTTTAAAAAAAAATCAAAAAATGATAAAGGCCATCTTATGCGTGACATACATGAGGGATTTTCAAAACAACAATTATGACCAATAAAAAATTAATAAAAAAACTATTAAAAAATAAATTAAAAAATATCGTGAGCAATCTTCAGTGTCTTACAAATCTTTTCCTGAAAGGATTTAGAAAAATACAATTATTTAGGTTAAAATATGGTTGACGTACACGTGCATGGTATGGTAAAAAAATGTGACTTTAAATAGTGGTTTTTAGACATGCCTATTGAAAATCAATTTGTATCATTTGGGTATTAAAATAAATTACATATTTGGAAACTAGACTTCGACTAATACATTTCATATCATTGAATTTTTTTAAGATTCAACCTTTAAGTGCTTCAAAATTTTAGGTCAAATGTGACAAATTCTGAAAATAAGGGAAAACACTTCCACTTTTTGGCGAAAAAGTGGACTCAACTTCTTACACACAGCTGGGAGTCTGCGGATTCCACCAAGAGAAGATGGCCGGGGGGGAGGGGGGGGCATGCCACATGGCACCCTCAGAGTCTCTTCATACTCTTGTGTAGGTAGGTTACCTTATTTAGGGGGTATCAAAATCTATGGTACCTACTAATGTAGGTACCCAGCAATTCTTTTACCTATAGAAAAATGGAAAAAATCAAAGGTTAAAACAATAGCTCAAAATTAATGCCTTTACCTAGAGGATCGACGGATGTCGATAGTTCACTGATGTAGGCCAAAGATTCTACATGTGCATAGTTGTATGATGACATAGAGTCATACGACTGTACGGATCGTATGTATTTTTTTGTCAAAGATTCCTTCAAACCTTTGAAAATGGCCAAATTTCAAATTGCTCCAATATATAGAGTATTATATGTCAAATTTTGTCTCTCAGACCTTCTGGATGCAACAACAAGGTCCATTTTGCACCAAGATGTACCAAAATATATTTCTTAGTAGAAACTTTCAAAAAAGAGGGAAGAAGATTAAAAATCTGAGGCTCTGATACCATATAAGAGTTGCCAATGGACTCAAGGAAGCCTAGGATCACTTGCAACCAAAACAACCTTCCACAACAAGAGAGAAAAGAAATAACAATGCTTTATATTGCCAAGAATAATGATGCATAAAATATACAAGATGTAAAGCTTGACTTGATACATTGAAATGTACAATGAGATACCTTGCTTATATAGGAAAGGTTCAGATGTAGGACAAAGGCTAACATAGGTACAAGACTTAAATGATCTACCTACCTAAGGGGACATTTTTTAGTCTACTTAGACACCACTAATTAATGCATGCACAATATTAAATGTCCTAAGGAGAAAAAGTAAATGCTCCTAGGAAAGTTATTAAATGCTCCTAATGACTCCTAAGTAAGCTTAAGTAGACTAGTATGAGGAGTACCTAGGAGATGATTAACTAGGTAATATCCCCATTTACACTAACAATAGATATAATTACTTTACTTTGCAAATCATTGATGATGACTAAATTAGGAGTGAATTCAACTATTTTTCTTGTGCCACTATGTGTGATTTGATGGATGGAAAGGAGATTATTGTATAATGAAGGAACATAAATTATATCATTAAATGTTCCATCACTAATATAAATTGTACCTTTTCCATAAGAAGACATATATATGTTGTTTCCCATGATAATTGGTGGGAAAGAACAAGGCTTAAATGTGGAAAATAATTCACATGATGTAGCCATATAATGTGAAGCCCCCGAATCAAGAAGACACTCTGAGATGTAGGGTTTGTAGAAGGAAACAGTGCCATATGTTTTTTTCTTATTTTTTTCTAAAATTGTAGTTGATGTAGATGGAGAAGAGGAAGAACAACTAGTCCTTAGTGTGGACAACAAATGGACGGATTCATGACCCACCTCAACAAAAAGTTAACTTTGTTGAAGAAGATGCTCTAACTCATCATTTTCCTTTTCATAACAGTGGTTTTCTTCATGCACAAATTTCTTGCACTAGGTACATGTGGGCTTCTCCTTAGAATTTTTATCTTTTGTTGAGGGAGATGAATCCGGTGGTGGTTGTGATTTTTCTTCCTTATCTTGATGACCCTTATCTTGATCGTTTGATTGTTTCTTTGCCTTATGATTTCTAGACTATGATTCAATTGCATCAAGAGCTTGTAATTTTTGAGACTTTAGTGAACCCATTTATATTAGTTTGTCTTTCTCATGTGTTAGAGAAACAACAAATTCTACAACTGAAGGCATAGTGAAGCATGTACCATGTGCACTCTTTGTAGCATGAAAAGTTGAAACAAACACTAAATAGTGAGGACCAAGTTTTGATAAGACACTTAAGATTAATTTCTCATCTTGCTTGAGTTGAAACCTTAGCAAATTCAATTTAGTTAAAAAGTTTTGAATTTTGGTAAAGTCTTGTGGATATAGACTTATTAGTTCATTCTTCAATTCATGCCCTCTCATTACATCTTGCTTGCCAAATAGATTATCTAACTTAGTCCATACTTCATTCGATGTAGTGGTTGATTTGATGTGAAAGAGAAGATCTAGAGAGATGGATATAAACAATGTTCCATATGCTTCATCACTTCGATTATACCATTTATGCTTTTTAGAAGTTGATGTTAGTTTAGGTTCCAATCCCATACTTACTCGATACAATCCTAATTTCTTAAGTTGTATTTTCTTTTTTTTCTTCCATTCATAGAAGTTAAATGGTGCTAGAATTATATCCATTTTTATAGAATTAAAGATACAAGACAACACCCTTGATGTTATTATGCTTAAAATAGCCCCCTAGAAAAATGCAAGAAAAAATTACAATGGTGCAAGTTGGAAGCCTAAATCATTCATTTATAACATACAAAGACTTTTACAATGTTTTTATTTATGTTTTCCGAAATTGATTTTTACATGCATGAATGAATTCCTTCGAAAATTTTCATCAATTTCAAAAAAATGCTAATTTTCAATAACTAGAATGAAAGTTATGCCCCATCGAAGATTGTGCAAAACTTGTGACTTCAAAGGCCTACAAAGTAGTTCAAACAACACAATTTTGAAAAAATAATTGACACCACTATGTCAGCGATAGAACAAGTTTTTCATTGACTATAAATTTGCAAAATTTCACTTCCACGAGTGCAAGTTTAGCAAAAAGAAAAAATGCCCCCCTTTAGAGCACTATGCAAATTTCTAGTGGTCATCCTGGCATAAAAAGTAATCTCTAGCGGTTAACATAATTGCTAGTGGTCAATTTAAAGGTTAATTCTTGAATAAAATGTTAATAGTAACTGCAAGGGGTTAATGTAAATGCTAGCAATTACATACAATGCTAATCTTAACAGTTAGCTTAAAATGTTACATTCATGGCTTATAGAAGCCACTACTAGTTTACCATGACAAAAATGCTAATACTAAATCACTAGGTATAACAGTTAATAGGTACAAAGTTTGTTACATAAAATGTTACAGTCACCGAAACAAAGTTTAATGCTAACAAATATGAGAGTTAGCATAAAATGATAACACACATAATAAAATATTTTCATAGGTTGTTGAATGCCATTTGAAGCTTAGTGAGAGTTGAGCGATACAAAATGTTGGTGGGTAGTAACAATAAATGTTACCATTACGTAGCAGAGAATATAATAGTATATGTATATTTAAAAATATATATCTAAAGTACGCCGAGAGATATTCTTCTTGAGGTGCATATTTTTTAAATCAATTTGTGCTTCTTAACAATTTCGCTCAAAAAGGTAATGGCCTTAATGGGGTGGCATGAGAACCACATGAATGGGAATTCCCAGGCCTTTCATTGTCACTCTTTTGTGCACCTTATTGTTTCTTATTTACTCTTTGAGGAAGTTTGTCAAATACTTTATCTTAAAAATTAGAAACATTTGAAAGTGGTATTTTGTGAAATAGATTGCTCAATATTGTCGCTCTATCAGAGGGAACAACTACAATTAAATTTTTTTTCTCAAGTTTTTGGCCATCGGTATTTTTTTTTCAATTGAACCATCCTTGTATGTAAAGCCATCCGCAAAAAAACACAAGAATCCTCCATAATCTCTTATAAATCATATCAATATTTCTATTACAAATGAAAATCCACCAAAATATATATATATATATATATATATATATATATATATATATATATATATATATATATATATATATAATCACATATATTCAAGTGAATTTAAAACAAACAACATTTCTAAATTTATCCCCTTAAGGGTTGCCACTAAAACTCTTTTTGACTTTTTTTCCTTTCTTTAAAAAAAAATTATAAATCCAGCCTAAATATATGAAATAAAAAAATCTGAAAAAAGAAGACAAGAACATTTCATTTTTGTTTCCTATGAAATGATGGTGGCCATGGAAGAGTGAATATATATGCAAAAGGCGTGGAGGCAATGGAGTGAAGGACTGCAAAAGGGGTTAATAATTTCTCACTTCCTAGCACACATTCCACATCCTCTACAAGTTGGAGCACCGGTTGCCCTGTTAGAGCTAAAAACATATATTTATGCTATGATAAAAAAAATCTTAAAACTTACAAAAGAAGAATATATTAACATGAACAGTTCTATTACTTTGGCACATTTTGTTTGAGAAAATGTATTTGTGTTTCAAAATAAAAATCCCTGTACGTGTTTTACTGTTATGTGTCTTTGAAGAAGGGGAAATCGACGGGTGAGTCACCCGGGCTCTCTGGGCGAACTCGTAATTAAACTCCTTCCTCCCGTCGATGACTAAGAAATGACTAAAAAGTAGGATGCAAATCATAGTTGTTTTATTTTTTTTGAATTTTTTGTTTTGTTTTTGAATTTTTATTTATTTTTATTTATTTACACGGAAAATGAGTGTCCTTATCTCAATGCCTGTCTATCGGCTTAATTAGTCGCTGTCCTCACCGCAGAGAAAAGGTTTCACGTCGAGAGAGGTTTACATGCGCCACGTAGGATGCCACGTGGGGCACACACCGCCATGTGCCCTGTAGAAATATGGAAAAACAAAAACTTGGAGACTATAGATCCTTGGTAGGAGATAACACCCTGCAACAAACAAAGACTTTGATGCCGACAAGTGTGTAGCCTACTGAGAACTATTAAACCATTAGCAGAGATTAGGTTTCGACTCGTGACCTTGACTATGAAACCCTTGACTTTGGCTTGCAACTTCTATGAAGACTCCGGTGGTTTGAAACCAAAAATGTGACTTGTGAGCATCGACTAGTTGCGGTTCAATGGAGAAACCCTAACTACGTGGAAACACCAATGGAAGCACAGACTGCAACAATCTTCAGCAACCCTTAAAAAGCACTAACCCAGGGGTTTGGAAAACTACAACTTGCCCAAAACTTTAATCAAATCACCCATGAATATTGAAAGATCTTGCAAAAAAAAATTAGTTTAATAAAAATTACATTTTCAACTCTAAAAAATTCCGTACAATTTTGTGTGGATCCGTATAGGCCATACAAACTAAATCACAATGATACACAAATTAGGCCTTGGATAAGGAGCTAGGATTGGTGGACAATAAATACTAAAATTAATGAAAAAATTAAATAAATAAAAATAAATGTATTTATCTCTAGATTTAATTAGGAATCACTATATGATAGATGTCAAAAATCAATTCACCGTGGTACTAGAAAATTAGACTTTGTTAAAGGATCACATCAAAACTAAACTAAAATCAATTGGAGTATGTTTTAGTTTAAATTTGTACCCATGGAAATGAACATGAAATGCAAAACTAGGCCTCACTCATTAATATGATTTGACTAAAATATGATAACTAGAACTTAATCACCTTGTCTTTTACTCATGTCTAAATAGAGGTGGTAGCAAGAGACACCATTTGGGATCTTGCTAGACAAGGAATTGTTCTCTTTTGGTCAAATCCCTCTAGGCAAATTGATTTAATAGTGACAAACAAATAACAATGATAGAAGAAAAATATATAGTATGCTTAGGATGGTGTAATGTTGATGTTCTAGTTAGATACTCTTTATGGATGTATCATGAATGCATTTAGATCTAGATGGATGATACTGGATTAGGGAATGTTCTTAAATACACCACTCTAGTACGTAATTTGAAATAATTCATGCTTTAATCAACTTATAATGGCTATTGGAATAGTAGGAACATGAGCCCAATTAAAAAAAATATATAAATGTTTTGGTTTTAAATTTACACATCTAGGTCAATTCTGCTGATGAACAATGTAGATTATAGATCAGGGCTAGACTTTTGAGATGTGTGGAGATAAAACACGGAAAAAATAAAGTTATTTGCCAACTTTCTCACAAAAATATTCCAACTTACATACTAAGCAATGCATAAAGAATAACCCAATCAAAGTAGGCCCAAAACATCAGAAAAAAACAATAACAAAAATAATCCAAAATGATAGACAAATCATTTATTAATTCCCAAACATTCACATCATAATATTCTTATATTATCGTCAAATCAACATTTGAACATCTATTACAATTTTCAACTTTTTACTTTCATTACTTTACTATTGTACATCACCAATAACATTTAATTTAAGATGAATTGTACATATTCATACTATTTATTTATTTACCCTAAATCTATGCAAAATATATTTTATTCTAAGGGTGGTTTTTATTTCTTTTTTCAAATGTAAAACAGACAACGACGTTGCATTCCCCTCGAGTTTTGAACTGCTTTAAAGAGAAAAGATCACAGCTGTCGTCAATAGCTTATATTCCTCCACATTTTGAAACTCGGTATTCCACAGTACGTTTCGTTTAACCGTTTCGTGGCTGTAAAATATTCCCAACTAGCAAGTCTTGACCGAAATGGACGGTATTTCGACTTTGCTTCATTAAATTTAACCTTGCCTGTGCAAATCCTCACTATATTGCACAAAACTTTTTCTCTGTAGTTCATGATTTTTTGTGGGGATCAAATTCTAGGCAAGCAGGACAAACGAGAATAGTATGAATAAGGAACTCTTCCTTGCTTTGGAAACTGGTCATTTTTTCACCATTTAAAGTTTACATAGGCAGAACTTGCATGTTTTGCTTGACGTTACTCTCCAGGGAGATACTCCTCTGCATATTGCTGCAAGGGAAGGTCATCTGCCTATTGTTACGTGGATTCTTCAACTGAAACCCTCTTTGGCTGGAGCTCGAAACAAAGATAAGAATATGCCACTGCACGAAGCTGCTAAATACGGTAATCGAGATCTAGTCAAAATTCTACTTGAGCACAAAAGGTTTTCTGCCTACCATTACAATAAGTTTGGAGAGACAGCTCTGATAATAGCTTCCAAGTATGGCCACGTGGAAATAGTCAAGCTTTTGTGGGAAGCCAAGTCATATAACGATGAGTTTAAGTAATGTGAATGTGACGCAGATGTAGTGGAGGCGATGGCTAACAACCCCATCAAACCCCCACTGCTTCTAATCTATCGCCTATTACTTGTTTTGCTTAATAATTATGCAGGCAAGTTTACACATTATTTGTTCAATACAACCCCATCAAACCCCCACTGCTTCTAATCTATCGCCTATTACTTGTTTTGCTTAATAATTATGCAGGCAAGTTTACACATTATTTGTTCAATAGTAAGCATGAATTTTCCAGAGTCCAGGACAGTATTACGTGAAGAGCTTCTGGATTCAACTACGTTAATGTAAAAACACACACAGTTGAATCCAAAAGCTCTTCACACAATATTATTTGTTCAAATTGAATTAAATATAGTAAGTTTGCAGATTGCATGAAATATATTGATTTTAAGTAATGTGAAGGTGAGGCAGATCTAGCGAAGGCCATAGTCGATATTTCCACGAGACCAGTATGCCGGATCTTTTCCTCAATGATATTGAAAATAGAGGCGCAACCCCTACTCTGCATGCAGCCGTCCATGGAGGACATCTTGAGACTGTAGAGACAATGCTAAATTCTCGTGCATGGAATGACTACTTAATGATAGAGGAGGATGAGTGTGGAAGGTGCGCAATACATGTAGCAGCCATGAAAGGCCGTTGGGACATAATCAGTAAATTTATGGACCGATCACAAGTCTGTTCTACACTTTGCCGTGGAATATAATCAATTTGCGATGGTGAGCAATCTACTATCAAACAAACTGCCTGAAAAAGTCGCAGAGTTGGTGAGCCGTGACCATGACCTTTCTCGCAATACAGCATTACATTTGGCAGCTAAAAATGGAGTGGATCCCCAGGTTTTACATCCTTAGCTTTCTCCATCTTTCTGTCTTTTTTTTCTGTTCTGATCATTCCTTTTTCTCTGGTTACTCTCTACATTTTTAAAGACGGCTATTTGTTATTTAGGGTTTCATCCATATTTTCATGAAAATCGTCCATTCCTTATTAAGTCAGACAATTTATGTTACAGATCTCTAGAATGTTGGAATGATATTTTGAACCATAAAACTAACAAATACTTTCTTATGGAAATGTTCTCTACACTGTATTTTTTTTTAGCTCGTTTTCCTCACATTTTCTTCTATCCAGTACGAAGATATTAATTTACTTTCCAAAGCTTTTGTTTTGAACTTCAATAATTATTCTTTTATTCTTTCGATAATTTATCCTTTTTTTTAACAAGAAAATAATTTTTTTTTTCTATTCTTACTTACGTACCTTAATTATTGAAGATAATAGTATGATCTTCCCCTTTTTCTTAATATTAAAATCAGAATAATCTGATCTATCGTGATCTTTTGAGAAAACTATAGATGATATATTTAAGGTTTTTATAGTTATAAAGAAAATAAAATATTTTAAAAATTATTGTAAAGAGAAATAGTATTTCGTTAAGTTTAATTTAAGATAATCAAATGAAATGCATATATATGAGTAATCAATTAATCTATATTAACTGGTAACAATAATTAAAAGTGTTATTAAATGGTTGATACACACATATATTTATATTCTTGTTGGTCAATATAACAACCCAAATGAGCTACTAAAAATTATATTGATTTTTTTTAATAAGTTACTACCTAACACTTGATGGATTAAACACAACTTACTCAAAATAATACGAGATCCTAACACAAGTTTACCTGTACCCTAATGAACTCATTGTAACAAGTTTACATGACCTCTCAAATAAGTTAGCATATTCCACCAAATTTAGTAAATTTGTTAAGAAACACTAGCCAAATGTAGAGAAATCTCTAAAATTAGTTAGTTGTTGCCAAAATACGGAAATTTACGAATTATAGTGGAGATATAATAAATCTAATTGGGGTCACCAAGTTTAGAGGAAAATCACCAAATTAGGTAATTGCTACCAAAATAGACAAATTACCAAGTTTGAGGGTGATATGGACCTATGACCAAGGGGGTCAACCTACTATTGAGGGCATGTAGGCAAGCAAGTTATATGCCACAATGGTTTGTCAGTTAGGGGTCTATGTATATAATCCTATGGTTTGATTCCAAAGGGCATGTTGGTGGAATTCAAAAGGCACATGTATGGTGTATACCTAGGCCATGTAGGGTGGAGGATATAAGGGAGCTGCTAACAAAAAATTTAGTCAACTTGTAAAGTAGGCCACATACGCCTATGCTTAGGGATCTTGTGTAGCTTTAGGAAGGGGTTGGCTCAAATTAAACAAAATCCATACATATTTTAATGAAATAGCTTGCACAAAAGAATAATATAAGTGGAACTGTGTTGTAAATACTTGATAATACTTCAGAATAATAAGGCACTTCAAGGGGGTGAACCTCCAAAATTATTCAACAAGAATATAATTTAGAATATGATGATAAACTACTAATCACAACCTCCTATATATACCATACTTATACCTTGGATACCACTCAGGTTGACCTAACTACATATATACGACTATATAAATAATCATATAAATTGATTAAGGGTTATGCTAGCCACAAGTTAGTGACAGATATCCCAATGCAATCAATGGATTAAGGATGTAGTGTGCTCCCCCTCTTAAAAAACCATTATCATCAATGTAGATCAACTATGGATGCTTCTATACAAAATCTTCATTTTCCTAAGTAACATCTTTGATTGGAGAATTCTTCCATTTGATCAAATACTTTAAATTATCTCAATCATTTGTATCATCTTAGTGCATGTTTGAAGCATCTCCTTAGGTTTCAAAATCATTTTTCCCTCCTCAACAAGATTTGGTAACTAAATCTAGGTTGAAACTCTTTGTCCAATAACCTTCTTCAAGTAGGAAACATGGATGACTAGATGTATTTTTGTTGTCTTAGGTAACTCCATTTTATATGTGATATTGCCAATTCTTTGCAAAACCTTATAAGGCCCATAATACCTAGGTGCTAGCTTGTTATCTCTCTTTTATTATTTCATTGAAATTTGCTTATATGGATGTAAGCACACAAAGACCTAATCACTAGCTTCAAAATTCCTTTCATTGTGATGTTGATCAATTTGCCACTTCATTCTATTATATGTCAAATTGCCACATTCTCCCTGAGACTAGAAAGTACCTCTTTCTGGTGTTAAATGTGTTCTTAAACTATTATAACCTTTTGGTGTGCCTATAATGAAGAGGTGATTGATGGTGGATTGTACCCATATAGTTCCAAAAATTGGGTGATTTTTTATGAAGTGTGGAAATAAGTGTTACACCACCAGTTTGCTAGTTGCAACCATGGAACCATATCTTTTATTTGGCTAAAGTAAAAAAATTGAGATATTGCTCCAAACACTTGTTGACCACCTCAGTCTATCTATCTAATTGGGGATGATATGATGTGCTATGAGAAAGCTAAGTTCCTAAACATGAAAATAAGTTAATCCAAAAATTACTTGTAAATATAGGTTGTTGATCACTTATTTTTTCCTTTGGAGTCCCATGCAGTTTCTAAATGGTATCCATAAAGTCTATTGATATAGTTCTCGCTATAAATGGGCGTGACAAAGCACAAAAATGTGCATATTTTGTGAGTCAACCATGGTGACATTTTTCCTTCAAACCTAGGTAAAGCTATGATGAATTATGGATACCTCCTCCTACCTATGGCTTGGAATAGATAAGAGTTTCAAAAGACCTAGAGTATTGATTATCTCCCATTTATTTTGTTGGCAATTCTACTACAAATTTTTAATATCCCCTTTGAGCCCATCCTAAAAGAAATCTTACATGATTCTATGATAAGTCTCAAAGAATCTTGAGTGCCCACATACTAAAGAAGCATCTAGTGTGCTAGAATCTTAAACTTAAGGGTTGAGTTCTTACATAGGTACAACATGTCATTGTATCAAAAAGCATTCTTTTTTCATGCAAATTTGTCTAACACACTTGAATTTTATGGATTTTTTCAATTAGACTTTGACTATCCATGTCCTTCTCCCACTCTTCTTGTGTCTCAGCCACCCAATCTTCTTGTAGTAAGGAAATTTCATACAATAGTGAATCTATGGGTTCATCCCTCCTAGATAGACCATCAACCATACATTGTCCTTTCATTTCTTATATATGATCTCAAAGTAATATCCCAACATCTTTGTGACCTATTTTTGTTGTTTTTTTAGATGAAAACGTTTATTCCAAGAAATATTTGAGACTTACATATGTGATTTGTCTTTACCTTAAAGTGTCCACCCATTAGATAAGGTCTTCATTAAATTCAATTACATGTAGGATAGAAATCATTTCCTTCTCATAAAATTGGCTTCAAAAAATTCTTACCTTTGATTTGGTGACTCTCAAATGTTAGGGGTCTTCCTTCTTACATGGGTACTACTTTGATGCCATGTTGAGAAGCATGATATTCCACAATGAGTTTTTTAGAAAAATCTAGGGTAGCTAGAATTGGAGTTGTGCACATGGATTCCACTAGCTTATCGAATTTCCTATTGGTTTCCTTATTCCATTGGAAGAAATCCTTCAAAAAATATGTGAGAGATGTTTCTATACTACCATAATTTTTAACAAAGCAATGATAGTAACCAATAAGTCCTAAGAAACCCCATAGGTTGTTGAGGGCCATAGGAATTTTCCATTCTACTATGTCCTTGATTTTGTGAGGGTCCACCTTAACTCCCTCATGTGAAACAGTATGACCTAGGTATTCCACCTCTTTAACTCCAAGACACACTTTGATGACTTAGCATATAGTTGATTTTGTTCAAGAATGACCAAAACCCAATTCTCATTTTGTAAGTGTTCTTCCCAAGTTTTTCTATATATTAATATGAATTCAAAAAATACCAAAACAAATTTATGTAGAAATGGATTGAAGATAGAGTTCATCAAATTATGAAAAGTAGATGGTGCTTTTGGAGGCTAAAGGGCATCACAAAAAAATCATAGTGGACCTCATGGGTTCAAAAAACTATATTATATACATCATCATCTCTAATTCTCATTTGATGATAATTGTTGAGGAGGAAAAGAGGAATTGTGGTTTGATGGTTTGAGATTTTAGAACTTTGATGGGTTTAGATCATCCTTTCACAACAAACATTTAAGGACATATCAACCAAGTTGAATCTCTAATAAGAGAGAGCATTCACCTAATAGGTTGGGCTATCACATGGAAGGATGTGGAAACTCAGAAATTGCTAACTAATTCCTTAATGTAATCCTAAAATATGTAAGAAACCCTAATTATACAAAACACTAAGTAAACTGACAAATCATGACAAATGCTTGTAGACTAAGATTAAGGATAGAGATTAATAATTGACCATTTTTCAGAGTTTGGGATGTGGAATAGTCAAGGACACTACTACTAACGCCCCTATCCCAGGTACTATTTTTCCTGTGGAATCCTGATCTTCTCCTGACACTAATATTCACTATATTTTTCATTTCTTCCTTAGAAGACGTGGAGGACACCTCCACTAATTCCCTAGTCCAAGGCTAGATATTTTTTAGGATGTCAGAAGCTCTTCGAATGTTGATTTCCATTGTCCAAATTCTTTTTGTGTTTTACAACTCCAGAGGACACTACCACTAACGCCTGTGTCCAAATAGTCCATTTCTGCAGAGATCTAGAACATGTGCACACTGTCTTATTGTTCCCTACAACTCCACTCGGTCAAGATGTCAAACCTTTAACCTACAATCACAAGGAGAGTGGTTGGGGGTTGTGGTGTTTAGAGGCTTGCCTTAGTCAAGCCTCAGAGAGACGTTCAAGTCTTTTGAACACCATTTCTAGATAAAGAGTGCGTATCCCTATAGGAAAGGGGCAAAAACAAGTTGATGAATGATTCAAACATAAATAGATATCACCTTGGAAGTGTAGATCTCACATAAATGAACACTCTTCAATCACATGAGAAGATGAAGCTAAATCTACAATCACAAACACAATAACAATGCTCTTCTCTGCAACAATGAATATCATGAATGCTCTAAAATCATAAGTTAGCCAAAAGTTCACAATCATCTTCTAGACATCTTCTAGTTTGCAAATGAAACACTAAATATGCTTATATATGCAAGTACAAACATTCCCACTAAGAATTTCATAATTCAAACATGAGATGTCAACATAGGACCTAAGTAACAGTCATAAAACTGACATTTGAATTTAGGCCTAACCCAAAATAGGGCAAGACTAGAGCACTAGCAGCCAAGTCCACCATCCCAATTTTTGTTAGGATTCATCAAAATAGCATCCCCTAGGTCCTATTTTGCATAACACTTAGAGGTTTCCTCATCGAGATTCAAAATTAACATGCAAGATGCTTATAATGGAATCTAAGGACCCGGGAGATAAACCTTAAGAGGGAAAAGCCCCAAAGGGGACATTTTACGACATAACATTTAGCCCCCACTTTAATGTATGTATAAATGTAAGGAAAATACATGCATTAAAGTATGATCAAAACATAGAAAGCACGCCAAGAATGGTGCAGACACACCAAACACACTGAAGACAGTAACAGGCACGCAAAACACGGAGAAGACAACTATAGTCACACAAAACATGGAGAAGACAACATTAAAGACACACAAAACATAATGAATACATTGAATGCAGTGATTATGTCTTTTTCATTTTTGCATATATGAAATGCAAATGCAAGTACATGGAAAGTAAACATATAACCCAAAATGCAAGAGGAGCTCATCGCCACCAGTCTTGAGAATGCATAAGTGGAAATAGACACACAATACAAATCTTAGAGTGTAGGAGGAGCTCATCACCACCAGTCTTGAGACTACACTTGAAAACAAACATGCCATACAAATCCCAAAGCATAGGAGGAGCTCATCGCCACCAGTCTTAAGACTATGCTTGGGAACAAACACTCCATACACACACATGGAAGACATGGAGAAAACACGGCAAACAAGTGATGGAAGGAGCCTATTGCTAGGTTCACCACTATCTTAGGCACATTACAAGCACACATTGATGATTGGGCTTCACCACAACAACCAACAAAGACATGCTTAAGGGAGGATACACCAACCCCGCATGCTTGGAGGACTTTTAGAAATGAACGGATGTGCACTCTCCTCAAGAAATACACCATCCTCGCCTCCGCAAAGGGCTTACAAGCACACTTTGTTAGTACCAAAATCATCAGACAACTTAACTTATATGTGCCCCCACCTTAAGGCGGTTGATATTGTGTACCAATATCAAGCATGTTAACATAGGAAGAAAACACACAAGGGAACGAGAGATTTTGTAAAACCCATGCCCCTAGAAGTGACATGCACTTTATGATCACTGAATGTTACCACAAACACACAATTTCCTGCAAGAAAAGGGGTTAGAAATCTTTCCATAAGATAACAACCACATCACATGATGAAAGAAATGCATAAACATCATCACATCAAAAAGTTGAGGTTATACTATCGATTTAGAAACTAAGTATAACCATGGGTCTATACCGTAGAGATCTCAGAACTGAGTATAAGCAAGGTGAGATCCAAGATAAACAAAGTGCATGGAGCAGCAGTATTGTTACATTTTGTTAGTGCGACAAGATATCATCAAAATATCACAAGGAGTGATTCTACTAGCCAAGCATCAGATAATATATATCAACCCCATCCTCATGTATGGACTAGGTCCATTTTTGCTTACTCGCTGAAGGGACATGTGGTCCGTATCAGTCTTATTTTTTTTGTCATCCACCAGGTAGATATAATCACTAGAGGAAGATAAACAATAAATTAAGAGAGGAGAAACAAGTGCCTTAGGGACACTCACATAGGAGGGTACCCCAAAGTCACCAACCATGATGCTATGTCCTTAAGAAACAACACACAACAATGAAAATAAAAGAGAGGCAATATAGAAGAATGATGATACAAATAGAATAAGGGTCACAACAGAGGAGGTCTCCCAGTATCCTTGACCTTATAAGAGTATCAAGGGTCATCTTAGGAGGCCTAAACAACACATACCACATCACAGGGGAAACACAACACAGAGGTAAAGGTTTAGAAATACTTTCTTGTAGGGACAACCATACTAAAATTTGGAACTTGAAAGCATCTTGGAAAGATGCTCCATCAAGTTTCATGCGAAGCTTGAGTGGTTCTTATTAGAGTGTTGTTTGTTGTTAGGAATTCCATGCGGTGCTTGTTCATCATCTCATTGTTTATGTGAGGTCTTTTGTTGCTTATGAGGAGGAGGACCACTTTTATTTCCTACTGATGATAATTGTCTTGCTCTTTTCGAATGTTTATTTCTCTTATTTTGTTGATTCTACCTGTTTGCACCAGAATATAGATTTTTGCAAAATGATTTGAAACTATTTCAAAACCCTAAAATCTATACTATGATCAACATAAAAGATTAATGATAAAAGCTATAAACCGCACAAATATAAATGTTACCGAAATATTGAAATGTGGTTGCTCATTATTTGCATAACTCCAATGCAAATTTTGCCGGGGGGTCATGAGAATGAGTTTTTGATTTTTATAAAGTTTGATAGAAATTGGTTTGGGTAGTTAAATAGATTTTTTATTCGGTGAACGGTAAAAGGTAGTTAGGGTTATGGTAGGCATTTTTACGGGTTCTAGATTAAAATAATAAATTAAGTTTATTTAATTTATTATTTTTGGGAGGTTATTAGCTCATAGGTAAATAATAAATTAATTTTAATTTATTATTTACGGGATATGTTAAAATGAAGGATTTAATGGGATATTTAGGGATTATTAGGGATAATTATGGATTTTAGAAACAATGAAAGGTTCGGTCAATTTTGGATGTCTACATTTTGCCCCTCTTTGAGACAATGTTGCGAAGCAATATTGTTTCAAAGAAAGTTAAAACATAGGCTTAGATTTGGATCTTGGGTAGGCTGGTTTGAGACAATGTTGCGAAGCAATATTGTTTCAAAGAAAGTTAAAACATAGGCTTAGATTTGGATCTTGGGTAGGCTGGGGTTTATATGGGGCTCATAAAAATGAAGCATTGGCAGATAATGCCCCCTCAAGAGGATATGCAGGGACAAAGGAGGTGGATAGGCTCTTGAGAAAGGAAACAAAGAGAAGGATGAAGGAGTTATGCTGATTAAATGTTGAGCAACCTGATGTTTGATATGGCACCTGACGTTATGCACCAAGGTAGAAAGACCAAGGTGACAATGTGTCTTGTGCCCCAGCGTAATACAACCTTGTCTAACGTATGAGGAAGTAAACTTAGAGCATTAAAGTCCTAATGCAAAAAAGGTATGTGGTGACCTTAGATGCACAGGATAATGCAAAAAGCTATTCCAACACACACAAGATATGAATATTAGCTGGAATGATATGGATGTGATTCAAATGCAAGATGAAAAGATAACACACACAAGCAAGCAAGCAAGCATGCACAAATGATTCAAAAATAAACAAGGCATTGCCCCTATCAAGCTCCAAACCAATGATCGATTAGATTGATTGATGCTGATAATGATGATGATTGATTGATAGCGTTATTGATGTGGGAATGATTTATCCTGAGAACAACGCGAGGATTGGGTTGATAGTGTTGTTGATGTGGGAACGATTTATCCCGAGAACAATGCGAGGATTGTGTTGTTGATAGGGGAACGATATATCCCGAGAACAACACTAGGATTGTGTTGTTGATAGGGGAACGATATATCCTGAGAACAACACTAGGATTGGGAATGATATATCCCATTGATGATGATGATTGATTAGGTTCACAACAAGGCGAGGAACAAGACCATGGATGTGATTGGATAATTTGACCTGATTGATTGACATTGATTGGTATGGAAGGATACTTGCATGTAATTGATTTGATTTTTGTTGGATATTTGATTTTTTTTTGTATTTTAGGAATATTGTGATTTTTTGTCTTTTCAAATGGTATGATTTTTTGGATTTTTGGCATGGGATTATGTGTAGATAGCCTTTAAATAGATACCAATGACAAGGAAAAACCAAACCGCAAGGCAAGGATCAATAATGAATGGGGAGGAACAATAGGAAATGCAGGCGATAGGATCAAACTTGTAGGAATAAAATATTGGTAATGGGAGAAATGTAGGATTGGATGGGTGGATAAAAGGATGGACAATAAGATAAGGTAGGAGTATGGATGGATATAAGGAGTGGCGATAGCATAAAGATAGGGTGGATACCAGGAGTGGTGATAGAAGGATAATGGATGGAGGGAGCCTAGGATGTGATCTTCAAGGACTACATTGCATAGGAATAATCGGCCCCCACTCTAGATATTATGCCATAGGATTTAACAAGGTGATTTTGAATAGAATGTATGGTAGGGATAATGGATGGAAGGGATGAATGAACTGAGGATATAAATGGATGTATGGAGTATATTTTTAGAAATAGATGGATGGAATTGGGAGTATGACAAGAGGTGTCTAAAAGCATTTTTCAATATTTTGCCCCTACTCTTATCAAGATCAAAAAGGAGGAAGGAAAGATGGATGGTGCAATGAGGAAGGTATAATAGATATGATGGGTAAGGATGTCAAGATAAGATGGAAAATGATAGGATAGGATATGAGATGGGATAGATGTGACAACATGCACCCAAGTGTAAAGCACACAGATAATCACGTACGTATGACGCCTGTTTGCCAGGTTTTTATCATGGTACTTATCCAAGGCGCCTGTTTACGAGGTTTTCACCATTGGATGAAATGGTTTCTCTTTACTATTTTGATTTTTTTTTTTTTTTTGACTTAGGTAGGAGATAGTCAGATGGAATAGATGGGGACTCATTTTGTTCCCATAGAAATGTCCTAGGATGGATAACTCATAGACCATGTCAAATGTCGTTATGCTCATCGATGTTGGTAGGAAATTACATGAGAGGGCAATGGATTTTGATGTGGATTATGAAAGGTTCATGCAAGGAATGATGGGGGATAGGAGAGTATGAGGTGGACAATGATGGAAGGATAGTGGATGAGGATGGAGTTAACGAGATAGATATGTCTTATGCAAAAGCATGGACCATAGGATTATGATGGAAGAAATAAGTAGGATAGTAGATGGGAGATGGGGAGATGGATGTATGTGGGAATGTTATGGAGTGGAAAGGAACCAAGACCAACGGTTGCACACACTGAAATGGATTTTGAAGCTTGGAAGGGGGATTTGGGAGTAATGGAGATGTTATCTTAGGGATTTGCCTATTTAGGTCTTTAGGAACCCAAATGGACTTATGAATTTTAGGATTTTGTGATAGGGAGCGGGATATTTGGGATTTTAGAATTGTGGATGATCCATTTGAACTAGGTACTTTTTGCTTGGGGACCCAAACCATTTTAGTTTTGAAATTATCTTTTTGATATGTGGACTTGGGTAGCATTTTTGAATTTTGATTTTTCTTTGATTCTTCGCATTTGTGCCATATGGCATGAGAATTGGGATTTTTAGCTTTATGGGTGGAGGCATCAAAATTTTTATTTTTGAATCCCATAGGGGTGTTTAGGATGGCTTCATGTTTATTCAATGTGTGCATTTGTTGATCATGATTAGGAATTGTAGGGGATTTATGGGAACAGGATGCATGAATTAATTTGTGGCCAAAGTGATAAGGAGATTGGAGGATGGGGATATTAGGAGTTGGAAGGAGTGGAGGTAAAGTGGATGGAGGGATGTTTGAAGTTGGAAGAAGTGGAGGTAAAGTGGATGGAGGAAGATGAATGGTCACATGCTTTTTGGGTTTGTAGGATGATGGAGGAGGAATGGAAACATATGTTTTATGGGTGCGATGAGGTGCACCTAGTTTGGGCTTAGATGGAGTGGATTTAGGAGGTGGATGTGTGGTACCAACATCTTGATATTGCTTACCTTGGGGTGTATAACCAATACCATACAGTTTTGGGGAGACTTTGACATGGATGGGTTCCAAGGTACCTTGTTCATGAAGGCCCAAGCCTTTACCTTGATAATTCATGTTTTGGAGTATGCGGTGAACAATGGGACTAGGTGTGCTTTGGGAACTAGACTTGAGCTCATTATTGGATGGAGAAGTGGTAGACAAAGGTTTCTTCTCTCCCATTAAAGAACATTCATGGATGAAAGTACCCAAACTAATAGGATGTGATGGCGGAGTTGAAATAGAATCAATATGAGATAGTGAAGGAGCAATAGGATCTTGTTTATGCTCATTATGCTCATGAAGATTCAATGTATTTGTTTGATTATCTATGTGCTTGTGGGGACCAAGTGTCTCATCAAGGGAAGTGGATATTGTGGGATGATGGATAAGAATGGTGGAGGTTTCTTGAACATGGATAGTATTGGGACCATGAGTGGAAGGAGTGAGAAGCTCTTGATCACAGATAATATCTTGATCATAGAAAAGATATAGGTTATGAATAGGTGGAAAGGAAGAGCTTTGATCTTGATTTGGTAAGGGGCAAAGTTGATCATGCTTTAGATTTGACCCTTGACATAAATCTTGAGTTTGGATAGGAATGGAGGTTTCTTGGATAGATTCAATGTATGGTGGAGAGTGAATTAGGTTTATGGCAGGTGGATCTTCAAGAGCATTTGAAGGTTCTTGGATAATTTGTGGACTAGAAGATGGGATTGGAGAAATAGGCATGACATTTAAAGATTCTTGGATAGGGATTTGATGGCATGAGGATGGTGGTTGATTCCTTGCTAGTAGCTAATGGATCACATCCTTCATTAGTATACGAGTGGATGGACAATATAATGGATGGAGAATAATGGTAGATGGTGTAGGCGTAGAATGTAATGGAAGGATAATGGGATTAGGATCAGATAAATGGACAACAGGATTGGGATTTGGATTAGGTGGGGGGATGATAGGATTGGTTGTGATAGGATCAAGACTTGGATTGGGTTTAGGAAGAGTTGATGGTTTAGACTTGTGTGGGGATTGGCTTAATGGAGTAGGATTTGGAAGGTTGGAAGGATTATATGATGGAGGTCCATAAAGATGGATGAATGAGGACTAGTAGATGGATTGGTGTATGATTCCAAACTTGAGGTGGTGTGTCTCTTGTCAAAAGTATCATTAAAAAGACTTGTGGACTCATGCTCATGTTGTGGAGGATTTTGAGATGGATATTGAGGAATATTCATGAGATTGGTTGATGTGGAGGGACTAGGTTGGCATGATGATGGGGGTGACTCATAGAATTTAGGTTGAATTTGTTGATGTTGTATGGATGATGGTGGTGAAGGTAACGAAGGGATTGATGGATGAGGAGGACTAGTGAATGGATTGGAATTGAAATTAGACATAATTTGTTGTTGTTGCATGGATAAAGGTATGATGGATGATGTGTTAAATGAAGGTTGTGGTTTTTGGGTTAAGATTTGTTGTTGTTGAAGGAGGGCTTGTTGTTTTTGGCTTTGTTGTTGAAGATATAAGCTGAGGGGACATGGTATGTGTGAAGATGAAGCATGGGTAGGGATCTGGACCTGTGAGGTTTGAGGTAAAGTTATTGTTGAATAGGTTTGAGGTATGGATGTGTTGGGTTGATATGAGTGGTAGATTGGTTGTGATAAAGATTTGTATGAGGTGGATGGAGATGATTGATGGAGAGAGGAAGTAGCCTGAGCCTTGGCTTTAGCTTTTTCTTCTTTTCTTTGTGCTTTTTCTCTCTCATAAATATCATCAGGGACTCTAACTCCACAATCATAAAGGTATTGCATAAAATAATTAGGATCATGATTCATGGAGAGATGAACAAGTTGTAATGTTTCAGGATCTTGTTGAAGTTGAAGTGCAATGGGATTCGTTTCAGTATAGTCATGTGTGGGTTTAGGAGTCTTGGGAGGAAAATCTTGGGTTGTGTTGTGATGATAGGAATGTTCTTGTGGATAATGATCATCATAGATATGTTGAACCTCTTGTATTTCCTCATAGTCTTGAGATGATAGTGATGTTGGTGGAGGCCAAAATGGGGAGATATATGGTTCATGGGTATCAAAATATGCATCATGATCTACCAAATTCTCATCATTATTATATCTAGGAGGGCCTCTGCGGAGTATGAGTTTTGATTTTTGATTTGTCCTAGATTTGTTGATGGTCACAACCATTTTGACGTTGAAGAATAAGGATTGGACTCGGTGAGAAATGAATTAGGTGGGAAATGGATGAATCAATTGAAAGAGCTCCTTAGGATTCAAAGGGACAAGGTTCCACTTGAGATGTGACACAGAAGGATGATAGGTTCTCAATTTCTGAAAGTCAAGTTGATGATATAGGAGACAAGTTGTAATGGTGATGATGATTAGGCACACACAATCATATAAGACACACAGCAATTTGATTGGTTGTTTTTTATGACACTTTGATGTTTTGCAAACACTTGTAAACATGCACGATCTTAGGCTTGGAAAGGACAATACTTGTTGAGTTCCCACTTGGTTTTACCCAGCCGCGCCTACTTATGGTGTATAGCTCCAGGAACTTGGGGCACGGGCTCCCCCTTACAGTGCACTCACTTCTTAGGCACACCAAGTTCCAGGTCCTAGGATGTGTAGATCCTGAGGTACCTTACTATCTCTGCCATAAGCCGCGAAAATATGGGATGGCTATCAGAGTTTCCTCCTGTATCAACAAGTAGAGGGTTTTTGGCCACTACACAAAAGGGTTCTAGTGAATATCTGGGGGACTGGCACCTTACGAGCGTCCAGCAAGCCACTAAAGGCTTTGACTAACCCTACTAAGAGTTTTAATATACACCAGGTACACCTCCTTTCGAGCTAGCACTGTACGGTAAGCGCTAATACCAGTTAGACTTGGCTTTCGCCTTATCCTCAATTTATATAGCGGGCCAGACGAAAGTCCCGCTTGGGGTCACAAATGAGTTCTCCTTGCAGATGTGTCTCAAGAGCAGGCCCACTCTAAGGATGACAAAAGCAAGGAAACACGTTGTTTTTGATCTCCAAGATCGCATGAAACGCAAGGAGAGAGCATACACAATGCCTTTGCCTCACACTCGCATGGGGTTCATTTTAATTCCAAATCCAAATGTGTGGGTGGTTATACAAAATGTCAAAGAAAATACTTTTGATTCTCAAGATCGTCGAATGGCACAAGAGAAGAGCATATGCATTCAATGACAAAATTGCAAGCCACAAGACATCGCAAACACTTGTTAATTTTAACCTTTGCTTATGATGTGATCTAATCTATAAAAAGAAGACACGTTGTTTCAAGATTAGATTCTTTGGCAATCGAACCTGCAACACACAGATTAGTAGTTTGAAAAATTTGTCTTTGACAGACGTATAGCTGTAATGAAAACGTTAGAACAAGACCAAAAAATCTAGAAATTTGGAGATAAATTTGAGTAAATGGATTAGATTAATTGAAGCTCTCTGAATCCCCTTTCTGATGCCTACAAAAACGTGAAAATATGATGAGAAACAAGAAAGTTATGAATATTTGAAGAAAACAGCCTCCAAGGGCTAAAAATGGGCACTCTGGTAGTTTTTTTCTCACTTGCCAATTAGGAAAAAGTCTATATTTTAGCAATTTGATTTAAAAGTGTTCATATGTTACGGTTTGGGATTGCTGGTAACTTAGTTTGATGTATCAATTTAAGCCCAAAGTTAAAGTTTTGCATAACATTTCACCACAAATTGCTTTTAAACACAACAATAACTATCACCGTGGATTTTAAAACAGTGGTAGAAAATTAGTAGACCGCCAATAATATTAATACATGAAGATCCATGAAAGCAGTTGGAAGTGGATCTACAAAAGCATTGCAATGTTGCTCTTTTTCAACAAATTCAACAACAATATTTACACTCATAGGAGGTTCAAAGAAAATGCCGATAGGAACAATGAACGAGTTTTAAAAAAAAATTCTGAGATTATATTTTGCTGTACAAGGTTCAGGGAGTACGCCGATAGGAAAACCGAGGAGTTTAGAGAAAAGCTATTTGCACCCATAAACAGTCAACTTACCAGCACTTGCACCCAGAAACAACAAAACCATGCAAATAGAAACAGCGAGCGAGTTTAAGAAATTTACCGGCAATAGAAACAACCAGCGAGTTTAGGAAATTCTACCCTCCATAGAAAGTTTAAGGAATGTACTGAATAGCTGAGGAGTTTAAGAAATACGCCGAAAGGAGCAGCTAAAGAGTTTAGAATATTTGCTGGCGTGAAACAATTTTTTGGTTTCAAGGAATGCACCAATAGATACAATGGACAAGTTTAGAACATCTTCTGACTTGAACTTGTTTATCTCCTGAGCACTATAACACTTGCACCTATAAGAACTTCAAAGAATACGCTGAAAAGAAACAACCCACTAGTTTAGAGAAATTTTAACAATACAAAAACAACCTGTTAAAAGCAATGTGAAAATCTTTTACAGCGTGAAGCAAATTTTTCCAGCACTATAATTGTTCCAAAAACTCTATCACCTCAAATCTTGCTATTTGATATGCTCATACAAGTGTTTTGCTTTCAACAGACAAGTTTAAAATATGATGAATTTCAAGAAATACGATGAATCGATGAATTTCAAGAAATATGATGATAGGAATAGGGTTGCGGTTTTTTTTTTTCCATGTTTTAACAAACAACTGATACAAATATTTTTTAAAAATGATTTTTCTTTCTATTTGTGCTACCATTCAGCTCACCTCAAAATCTTGCAATTTGATACACCTACCAGTTTAAAATATTTTCAAGGTGAATTCTTTTACAGCGTGAGAACATCTTCCGGCATTTGAACGAATATGGGATTTAAGGAATACGCCAATGATTATAGCCTTATCAAAAGCATATCGAACACATTTTTAATGAAAATAGAACAGTCATGGTATTTTCTATGAATGGCTATCTAGCAAAACAATTAAACATTTTCAATGCAGCAAATATGATTTGAACAAAAGCAATGCTCATCAAAAAGCAAAAAGATTAAACATCTGCTGTGCATATTTCCCTCTAAACTTCCATTCTGCAAGCACGGACATACCAGAACCATCAATTATGAAGACAACTGATGAGATATATCCTGCAAAAGGGGACTTTAAAGATTCGTCCAAAACTGTACCAAACACCTACATAGTCTCACAAAAGAAAACAAAACACTTGCAAAACAACTGGTTAAGAAAAGGCATGTTCACGTCGGGTTCACCATTGTTTGCACCAGAATATAGATTTTTACAAAATGATTTGAAACTATTTCAAAACCCTAAAATCTATACTATGATCAACAGAAAAGATTAATGATAAAAGCTATAAACCGCACAAATATAAATGTTACCGAAATATTGAAATGTGGTTGCTCATTATTTGCATAACTCCAATGCAAATTTTGCCAGGGGGTCATGAGAATGAGTTTTTGATTTTTTATAAAGTTTGATAGAAATTGTTTGGGTAGTTAAACAGATTTTTGATTCAGTGAACGGTAAAAGGTAGTTAGGGTTATGGTAGGCATTTTTACGGGTTCTAGATTAAAATAATAAATTAAGTTTATTTAATTTATTATTTTTGGGAGGTTATTAGCTCATAGGTAAATAATAAATTAATTTTAATTTATTATTTACGGGATATGTTAAAATGAAGGATTTAATGGGATATTTAGGGATTATTAGGGATAATTATGGATTTTAGAAATAATGAAAGGTTCGGTCAATTTTGGATGTCTACACTACCTATCATAAGGAGAAGAACTACCTTGTATCATGTCAATCTTTTATTTTGTTAAAATCTCTTGCTTCAGTTGTTCCATTTGTCTTTCTAATGCATTTTGGTTATCTCTCGATCCTTGAAGGGATAAAGGAGGAAACTCAGCATAAATACCATTTCTTCATGGACAAGGTGATACATCAGTATTTTCCTTATCTACTTCTATTGTAGCAATTATCTCATTGTAGTTTAAATAGTCATCTTCTACTTCAAGTGTATTGTTTTTCCATCATGTTATTATCGGTATGCTTAGGAAAGGGCTTAGTGAAGATTTGTAAATTCTAATTCAGAGGAACAACTGACTTATTTCCATTATCATTTACACTAGATACCTGTATAAAATTCAAGTTGACGAGGTCTTGTATTTCATGTTTAAGACACATACATCGTTCAGTATCATGTCCTTGTTGCTAATGAAAATGACAAAAAGCATTAGCATCAAAATAAGGTCCTTGCATTCCACTAGGATCAAATGGTTTAATTAGAGGAAGCTTCAAGAAGTTATTACTCACAACTTGATTCATGATAGAATGATAGGATTTAGGTATCAAAGTAAATTGTCTTTGTTGTTGTCTATTCTGAAATGGTGTTCGCGTCAGATTAGTGATAGTAGAAACTTTTGAGAAATTGTTTGAATTATGTCCATTAACCTTGAGGAATGTCTTATTATTCCTCTTGAATTTGTTTTGTTAAGGTCCACCCATGGATTGACCAACTTGAGCTAATGAGTTTTGGTTTTCATACTGACTAGACGAAAGTTGATAATCACAAAGGGCAATGCATAAATGTTGAAAAGAGTTATACTTCATCAAGAGAAGCTTATCATAGATGTTAGGTTGTAGATTTGTAATAAATACCTTTTGAACATCCTCATCTTTCATCTAATATTGAATTTGTTTATAAAGAGCTTGATACCGACTAATGAACTCAGTTAACTTCTCTTTCAGACCTTGTTTGTAATGAACTAAATCAATCAATGAAACTTGAGGTCCAATGTTTTCTTGAAAATGTTGTAAGAATTGATCAACTAGCTATGAGAAAGAGTGTATTGAGTTCAGAGGTAGAGAGAAAAACCATTGTAAAGTAGTATCTTTGAGAGATCACGGAAAACATTTTTCTAACAAGTCCTCTTCAAAGTAGAAATCACTACACATAGCCGTGAATGCTGCCACATGAGTATTAGGATCACCTTTTCTACCATATTTTTCAAAGCAAGGAGTTTCAAACCTATCAAGAATAGGAGTTCTCAAGATTGCATAAGATAGGGGATTACGAGCATGATAAGTGGGTATATTAGGTTGTGAAAAATTCGTCAAGTGTTTCACCTTTTGTTGTAAAGAAGTCATGCCTTGCAAAAGTTGGTTTAAGAGGGCATCATTAGGAGATGCAGTTTGAGAATTAGAAATTATATCCATGACATTTTGAGGGGATTGGTTGTAAATGGAAACAAAAAGTGGTTGTGAGAAATTGTAGGTGGAAGGTGGTTGCGAATAGTTGTATGTAAAAGATGGTTGAGAGTAAGTGGGATGGAGAGGTGGTTGAGAGTAGTTATGCATAAAAGATGTCACCTTATTGCCAAGTTTTGATAGTTAAATTCTACTTGACTTTGTAATTTTTTGAATTAATGTCATTAGATAATCTAATACTAGTGGTAGAATTACTACAAGCATTTACATTAGTGGTTAAAATGGTTGATGTAAATGTAGACATTCTTGTAGTCGGTATAGGTTGTGATACTTGCGTATGAGTCGGTGATGACATGTTATTAATAATTTTTGCACTTTCAGTCACTGACATAAAATTATTTTGTACAATATGCACTAAGCCTCGAATTACATTAACACCATCTTTTCCTTCTTTTATCAACTCTCTTATGTTGTGAATCATAGGTATAGCTTCTTATGCTATCCTTTCATTTTCTACAAATGCTTGAAAATTAGCTAGCTCTTTATCAAATTTGTTTATTTGCTCATTAGGTACATGTGTGATCACCGCAATAGTGTCCTCTACATCATGAAATATTTGATCTTCCCTTGTAGTTGTAGAAGGTATGATATCTTTCAAAATTTGTGTCTCTCCTTTTGTAAAGAAGGTATTCAATAGATTTTCAGAGGTAGGAATATCATTTTCTTCAGGAGCACTAGATCCCATGATTCTTCTACTTCTTCTTAAAAGGATATTTCTATTAGAGTAGTGGGTTATAAGACTCATGTAAAATCATACAACACTTAGTGCACAAACTAATAGAACAAACCCTAGGAGCAAGATAGGTATAAGATCCAAAATGCTTGATTTTTCAATTTTTTTCATGATTTTTCAATGAAAATGACTAAAAGAAGAGGTGTTGTGAAGAGTTTTAAGAGGGGAAGAAAATAATAAGCTCAATATCAACCCAATAATGCAATAATATCCTTCACAACATGCCTATGACGGACTTCTAGAGAGACGATAAGGCCAAATCTAGTGAAAATGCAATGTTTTTCAAACCCTAGACATGAATTTTTGCAAAAAAGACACTATGATGAAACACTAAAATTAGAGATCAGTCTTGAATAAGTGTTTGAAAATGTTAGTAAAATCTGAAACAAGATTTTAACTACAAACCCTAGCTAATGCAAAACTATATTTTTAATGAAAAATGCACAATTTTGAGCAATTTTTAACAAATTAATCATGAAAATGCAATGAAAATGAATGATTAATGATGAATTTACGTAATTTAAATTAGATCTAATGAAAATAACATAAATTAAATGGAATTAAATCCCAAGTAATTCAAATTATGCCAAAATGCAAGCCAAAAATGCCATTTTTTTCAAGTTTTTTATTTTTTAAAATTTTTTTTTCAAATGCAATAAAATGAATGAATGCAAATCTAGATTATAACACTCAGAAATGTAGAAAAATAAAACAAACATAGGTTCAAAAAAATGTTTACGAAGGAAAAGAGGAATTGCAGTTTGATGGTTTGATGTTTTAGAGTTGATGGGTTTAGATCCTTCTTTCACAACAAACATTCAAGGACATATCAACCGAGTTGGATCTCTACTAAGCGAGAGAATTCACATAAAAGGTTAGGCTATCACTTGGAATGATGTCAAAACTCAGAAATTGCTAATTAATGCCTTAATGTAATCCTCAAATATGTAAGAAACCCTAATTATGCAAAACAGTAAGTAAACTGACAAATTGCGACAAATGCTTGCAGACTAAGATGAAGGACACAGAATAATAACCTACCATTTTTTGAAGTTTGAGATGTGGAAAAGTTGGGGACACTACCACTAACGTCCCTATCCTAGGTACTGTTTTCTCTGCAAAATCTTGATCTTCTCCTGACACTGATATTCACTGTATTTTTCGTTTCTGTCTTAGAAGATGCAGAGGACACCTCCACTAATGCCCTAGTCTAAGGCCAGATGTTTTTTAGGATGTCAGAAGCTCTTTGGATGTTAATTGTCACTATCCAAATTATTTCTATGTTTGCAACTCCAGAGGACAGTAACACTAACACCCGTGTCTGAACAATCCTTTTCTTCAGAGATCTCGAACCTGGACACTGTCTTACTGTTCCCTACAACTCTACTCTATCAAGATGCAAAACATGTAACTTGCAACCACAAGGAGAGTGGTTGGGGGTTGTGGTGTTTAGAGGCTTGCCTCAGTCAAGCCCTGAAGAGACATTCAATTCTTCCAAACACCATTGTTAGATAAAGATTGTGTATCCATGTGGGATAGAGGCAAAAACAAATTGATGAATGATTCAAACACAAATAGATATCACCTTGGAAGTGTAGATCTCACATAATTGGAGGCTCTTCAATCACATGAGAAGATGAAGCCAAATCTACAATCATAAACACAATAACAATGAATATCATGAATCCTCCAAAATCATAAGTTAGCCAAAATTTCACAATAATCTTCTAGACATCTTCTGTAACAATGAATATCATGAATCCTCCAAAATCATAAGTTAGCCAAAATTTCACAATAATCTTCTAGACATCTTCTAGTTTTCAAATGAAACACTAAACATGCCTATATATGTAACTACAAACATTCCTACTAAGAATTTCGTAATTCAAACTTGATATGTTGGCATAGGACCTAAGTAGCAGTCATAAAACCAACATTTGAATTTAGGGATGACCCAAAATAGGGTAGGACTGGGGTGTTAGCACCCAAGTCCACCTTCCCAATTTTGGTCAGGAGTCATCAAAATAGCATCCACTAGGCCCTATTTTCCATAACACTCAAGGGTTTTCTCATCGGGATTCAAAACTAACATGCAAGATGCTTATAATGCAATATAAGTACCCAAGAGCTAAACCTTAAGAGGGAAAAGCCCCCAAGGGGACATTTTCTGACATAAAAATAACCTAAATGAAGATCAAGTTTGGTAAAATAAATCGCACTAGTAAGCTCATCTAACATATCATCAATTATTAGAATTGGAATCTTATCTTTTATGATGTACTTGTTGAGCTCTTTGTAATCATGACACATCCACCATGTGTCATCTTTCTTGTGCACCGTTACCACTAAAGAGGGGGTAAGTGTAAGAAGTTGGGTGCACTTTTTGACCAAAAAGTGGAAGTCTTTTTTCTTGAAATGCAATGTTTGTCATAGTTGGAGTAAAAATTTAAAGCACTTACACATAGAATATTAATATGATGTAAAAATATGAAATGTAGGATTTTGTTTTTAGTTTTCAAATATGTAATTTATTCTAATACCCAGATGATAAAAGTTGGTTTTGTATAGGATGTACAAAAGTGAATTTTTAAAAGTTATATGTTTTGGGCCAAAACATGCACATGTATGACCAACATAATTTGACCTAAATGAAAGTATTTTTCTAATTCCTTTTATAGAAGAATGCGTATGATGCTGAAGTTTGATCATGATTATTTTTTGTAATTTTTTGATAAATAATTTTTCTAATTACTTTTTTACTTGCCCTAATTTGTGTTTTTAAAACCCCTCATGTACAACCAACATAACTTGAGCTAAACTTTAATCGTAACATGAAATTTATTTTGTTCATTGTGTTTAGAATGATGCCTAGATTGACTAGACATAATTTTTTAAAAAAATTCAAAATCAAAAGCTATTAAAAAAATAGCAATATATGTTATTTCAAGTTTATGACCTATTTTGTTTAAAAAATAATTAATAAATAGAAAATTATGTTCAACAATAAAAAAATTAGATATTTGAAAGCTAGACATTGTCATATGTAATGGGTTTTAATTTCATCTGAAAATTCTTAAAGAAAGTCGTCAACCATATTACCAAAGTCTAGCCCTTCAAAATTTTTAGAGGGTTTTTGTTTAAAAAATAAATAATAAATAGAAAAATATGTTCAAGACTAAAAAATTGCATGTTTTAAAACTAGACATTATCATCTAAAATGGGTTTTAATTTTATCCAAAAATTCTTTAAAGAAAATTGTCAACCATATTGCCAAAATCCATCCCTTCTGAAAATATTTTGCACCAAGTCTTCCACTAAAAGTGGACCCAACTTCTTGCACATACCAGAGGTGTAAGGAATTTGACTATGCCTAATAATACCTACATCTAACATCTCTTGTACCATCTTCTTTATCTCACTCTTTTGTACATACAGGTACCTATAGGGCTTGATGTTGGGTGGTTATCTCCCTAGTACTATTTGAATAACATGATCATGATCTCTTTTGGAAGGTAAACCTTTTCACATATTTCAAAAAACTATTGAGTGACTATATTATATATAATTGCTTACAGATCTAGTAGTGTAGAGAGACCTTTGACTGGTAGGTTTATAATAAAAATAATTGGGTCACAATCCCACCTACCCCCTTGTTAGGCATCCCCTATTCTAGGGTATCATTACTCTTTCTTGATGTTCGTGCCATGTTCTAGGGCATCATTAAAGCATAGGAAATAAGGATATTGATAAAGATCATGGGATCTAGCTTGACCATTGGCCTTCACATTTGTATTAAGATTTTAAAATATTTTCCACTCATCTAGTTTTTGCATCACCTACAACTATTGTAGTCCATGAGGCTACATTAAATACTAAAAAAGGCTTTGGAATTTAGTTGCACACTTTTTAGTCACATTTGTTTAAAAATTTCTAACACCCTTTATGCATATCAAATTAAAAACTTTTGCATATTGAGTAAATCCCCTTTGTGTAATCTCAATATGCACAAATTCTACTATCCCTTACACTTTGATGGAAGTTAAAAACTTGTTCCAACATGTGTTCATGAAATTTCACTGGCAAGGGAGCATTAAATTAGTTTTGTATGTGCAAATGCCTCAATAGGGGTCATACCCTATTCCAAAGCTCATGGAAATCACGGCTTCTCACTTAGTACAGTCTGTGGAACATGAGTTTGCACCTACAAATCAATTTTTCTAGAAGGTCTTTTAAGTCTGATCAATAAATCCATTTTGTACATATATTGCAGTGATTGTATTCCATGAGACATCCTTTATTGAGGTGTTTGACTTCTTTGTGAGAGTTACCCATGTCTTTTATGCATTTCAATAATCATATTCCATTAAATACTATTGCAAGTGCCACTCATGAATTAAAAGTCTCTGTGTGACGCACCTTATATTATTTATGCTTTGTATATTATGTAGAAAAATGATGCAGAAACACATCCATTTTGCACACTACGTAACTACACATGACTTCTATTTTTTCCTTTTGAACTTTATACCCTCCATTTGCCTTGTAGGAATTTTAAAAACTAGTAATCACACTTTAGGGTGCAATGGGTACACCAAGATAGCATGTAGATAAAAGTAATTAGCAGTTTCTTGAGAAGAGAGCATATAATTTTGTTGTTGGTGAATGGTTGTTGTCCATCCATCATTTGAACATTGAAAGAATATAGTGATATGTGTTGTTGTCCTGCTTTAGAAAATAAATGGAGTAAAGTAAATATGTTGACATGCATGCAAGTAATTTTTTTGAATAGTAGTGGATAAAAGTAGGTATACAATTAAAGTTGTTTTTTATTTTGGTCAATTATTTGCAAGTGATAGTTCTCTTTATCGATCATCTTATTGTTTCCCAAGAATGTTGAGCCCATCCAGTTGAAATGATAGGCCTATGTATAGACTTGGCAAGACTTTCCATTCATTAGGACTATCTTCTTGCAATATTGTGTGTCCCTAATCAGAAGGAGTTTCATCATTAGTGTCTGTCAATGGATCTAGAGATGTACGATACAAATTCCATGGATGGTAGTGTTGTCAATAACCTAAGTGCACCCTTGAGAGGGCTCCTAAATGACTCTCTCTTTGGTTGACAAGCATGGAAACACTTCAAGGTCTGTGGGCTGCCTTATAGGTGAAGTGAATCTCCAGAGTGGGTTGGTTCCCTTGATGTGATCACTTAAATTGACTATACTACTACTGTTTTGACAAGAAAAGGGATAAGAAATGACATTAAAATGAATCTATGACCTATGGAGGTGATACACCAAATTTGTCTAGGACCTATACTATTTTTTGACACAATTTTTCAATAACTAGCTAGTTTCATGCACAACTCAGACTTGTTTCAATGTTCATGTATCAATATTTCATAAGAAGGCTTTTGAAATTGTAGTTTTAGAAGGAAAATGTAGTTCTTCTCACAACTAAGATTGTTTTAACACAACAACACAACTTATAGCCTATACAAGACACACATTTTCTACATATAGGTGCCAGAATGAGACATATATTCAAGGATTTTGCATATAAACCAAAAAAACATACGTCAATCAATGAGTAATGCACAATAACAGAGATTTGAAAAGGTGAATACAAAAAAAATATTGAAAAAAGGTACCTTATACAATACCATATTTGTTCTAAAAATGTATAGTATTTCTAGAAAATGAAAGCTTACAATGTTGTTTTATCTGAAAACAGAGTTTTTAGTTACAATACAAGTATTTAACAGGCCTAAAAACTAAAAGAACTCCCTCTAAACTGAGCCTAGGTGTCCACTTTCACATGCCCAAAATGTGAGAGAAAGAAGGAAATAAGTGTTTGACCTAGGTCAAACCTCCTCTTGGGTGCCTAAGACAGTCTTGGCTTGATTTGAAAGTGTTGAAGATGTTGTGTTTGAGCTTTTCTAGCTTTGCATGCACCTTTGGAGGATCCTAGATACCTGGAAGATGTTGGAACTACTCCTAGATACCCAGAAGATGCTCTTAGCTATCCACAAGGCAGTCAAAGCTCCTCAAGCTGCTCAAACTACCTCAAAACTCTTCAACATCCACCTTGCACAAACATAGGACATGTTCTTCTACTATATAGATGTCACTAGAACTATTGTGGCATTTGGAAAAAGTTGTGCCTCATTAGAAGTCTTCAAACTACTCATAAGTGTCCATTATTGCATTGAAAACACTCCTCACTTTACTCATTACCCCTGTAGGGTCTTTGAAAATATTATAACTATCTTTGGGTGTGATTGAATTGAGTTTTTTGTCCTCTATTATGAATACAAACTCCATCTCTTCATTGTTGTTCTCATTAAAATACACAGTGTGTATTCCAACCATTCCCCATTTTGCAAGGCTTCTCAGGTGCTAGAACCTTCTTGTCTCCATCACATGCATATTATTGACCTCTTACACCCTACCAACATTCTCCAATACCCTGTCAGTGTTTTGTTTATGCTTACCAATATTTTTCTTAGGTTATTGTTTCAAGTTTGCAAGGTTTTTTCTCTTCATTCACTGTCCTACATGATTTCTAATATATCTTTAACAAATATCTTGATATTCACATGTTTCTTGACAATCCTTTTAAACATCTTACATTTGATCTACATTCTTAACAATGTTTGCCCTATAGGCTACTGTACTGTGCACTATTCTTTATACCTCTATCGACTTGGATATGAATTTTTAGGTTCCATAGTGCTTACTTTCCAACCTATGCTTTGTTTTCTACTTCTTTCATTGAATTTAACCTTGTTTGCCATTGTATCTACACTTTATCTTCTTGTATCATCCTTTGTACCGTATGTAATGTTCTTGAATGATATTGTAGGCTTATTGGTCATCTAATAGAGCTTTGAATATCTTACAAATCTTTCTATAGCTTCACAAAGTCTCTGTCATGCTTGCACTAGTTTGAATCTAGCTTCATGGCCCTTTGGTTATGTCTCAAAATACTATCCACTATTACAACAGTGCCCTCATGTCTTCAAAATATATCCACTATTCTTTTCCTTCACTCATAACTTTATCTTTGGCAATACTTTGATGATTATCTTGTCTCATTATTGGTGCAGTCCTTGTCCTTAGAACCTTGTTTGATTACTATTCTTCTTTGATCACATTGCCCACTAGCATTGACCTCCTCTGCTAGCTCACTGTCAAGTTTCACTATGTACACTCACTGTTTTTCTTCAAACTTACTATCTTCCTCATTGTGTTTTTCATATATACTATTCTTGAAGCCATGGACCTTAAATATTCTAGAGCTCTATGAAATCCTAGTGTATAAAAGACATTAGAGACTATCCACAAAGGACTTGCAGAACCTCATGTCTCTTAATCACCATATATCATAGTTCTCTCCCTCTATCCTATTTGTTGGTACTAGCAATTCTCTTCACAAACAAAGTCACTAAAACATGGCTCTAAGACCATCATAACTACTCTTAAATCTAGGTATAATCTCATGCAAGCTTATATAAAGTCCTATAGATTCCTAGGGTTATGTGAGAGCTCATGAATTTTAATAACCATAATAGACTCTAAACAAATTTTGATATCTCTTCTCACAAACTCAATCTATTATCTTGGACCTATGTAATGTTGATAGTCCCTTTACCTGTAATCATATATAACTCTACACCATTGTTATGAATCAGCATCTCTTCTTGCTATCCTATCACTATCCTATAGATCTCCAAAACAAACCAACATACTGTACCACTGTCTCCACATAGTCTTAGCATGATAATGATACTTTGTGTAGGTTTGTTTACTATCTTAGACCTAGACACCCTATATAAAACCATTATGACCTTTTACAAATCCCTAAAGTCTTTCACTATCTGTAGGTCACTTTCCCCTTTTCATCTTTTGGCTTTATCTTCTTGTGACCTCTGTCTGCTTTGTGGACTATCATCTTGTGGCATTACTTTATTCACTGTCACCCTTGTATCAAGTGATTTAGTGTGCCTATTCACTACCGTTCCATAGTCCTACTGCTACAGTAAACATTTGAAAACAACTTTAGAGAAAAATATTATACAGATATGAAATACTCTAATAGAGAACTTGTAGACTATTGTCCATTGTTTGAACTTGATGGTGGCCATGTGATATGGTTCAAAGTTATCTTTACGCCTATATAGACAATACCAAATGGTACATGCTACCAAGGTTTAACAAGGATTTTTGATGTAGACATCATAATGAAACACCTTTAAACTAATAAGGCTCATACCCTAACAACAACCCTCAAAAGCTACTAAACACTATTCAAAATGCTATAGAAAACCTTAATATTTGAGCTCATGCAAGACTGGTTTGTATGGGTATGGTATTATTATAGGATATTCATATTGACACAAATCCCTTGCATATTGATGAACTTGTCTCACAGTCCTTTATGCTATTTCTATCACTAGTTTCAACACTTTTCTCACACTAATCTCATGACAAATGTAGGACTATAATGTGACCCTTATATATTAAAAATCAAATAAAAATTTGAAGACTAATGGCCAACTTATAACTACAAGTTGTAGAGTTCTTTGACTTTGAACTGAGTAGAATTTTCATCAATGATGTAACAACCCAAAACTGAGTTCCTTTTAAGTTTCATACCTGGCATATGCTTGTATGCATTTGATATTACTCCTAGGTCTTTACACTAATCTTCCTCACATATCTACTATCCCTCTTTTCTTCTATGTGATTTTCATCATTTCAACCTTATTCTTTTTTTATATCATGTGTAATATATTTAGCCCATATGACTAATTCTTGATCTTCTTCCTTTGTCCATGTAAAACCTGCCATTATGAAACAAAGTTTTTTTATACCCTTTTCACATTGTCTAAAAACCTTATAGATCTCTAAACTCTGTCTTCTAGTTTGCACTATCTCATCGAATTTCCAAATCATGTTGACTATCTCCTCGGGTAAGGATCTAACTTGAAAGTTCTCCAGAGCTCATTGTCTTCTTTTTTACATGTTACCAAAAGTCCAAGGAAACCTGTAATAACTCCAACTCATGTACAACTTACATTTTTTCAAGGCATTTACTCCATAAGAACACTTGGAATTATAGATCATGCAACATTCCCTTCATCTCTTCTCATGTTGTGCAAAGAAAAATAATAGTTACCTCCATCAAATCTATAGTGTAGCTTGAAAGAAACCTAGGTTTTTGTTTTTCAACAACCCTAACTCTTAACTCAACTCCAAAATTTGACCTTACTCAACCCTACTCTCACAAAAGAACCCTAGAACATGGTTAGTTTGAAGGAAAACTTTCCTCCATGATTATGCACATGGTATTTGGAGAAAATAAGGTGAAAGGGACGTGAAACATCTACCTTTTTTTTACCTTTGACCCATTAATTTCTACATGCAATGTGGAAGGAACCTTTTTTGGATGAGGTTAAAGTGATTTTGGTCAAGTTTAACATTTAGAAATAACTCAAAATCTCTTTTATGACTTTTAAACAATATGGAGATAACATTTGAAGAGCTTACAACGTTAGGTACAACTTTAAGGTCCTTTTTTTTAACCTTTCTCACCTCAAAAACATGCCATACTATCTTATGCCCTTTAAATAAAACTCCTAAAGAGTATTCAAGATTACTATTTGGGCCCATAGGTAGAAATAGGAAATATTTTTGGTGACTTCTACTTGTGTTTTACCTACTAAAACTTGAAGACCAACTTTGTTTCACTTTCCATTGGGCCATAGAGTCAAAAAGGCCTAAAAAAAATTTAAAATAGACTTGAGACCAACTATTAACACTTCTAGAACAACAACAAAACAAAACAAAAACTCTAAGAAACACAACAAAATAGTCCTCTAATAGGACAAACTAACTATGCACCAACACTTGGAGGAAAACAAAGACTACAAAAATGTGATACAACACTAATTTGACATACACATGACCTATCCTACTATGTATAAAGTTTGAAACATCACCTCAATAGTAGTGTTTCAGATGAATCCCATTGACTGGGATTGGTCACTCTTCTCCATCCAGCTTGGACAGATGGAAATCATTGTGCATCTTGTAACTTGTGATCATAAAAGGACCAGTCCACATGGCATCAAACTTAGTGTATTTTCTAGGCATGCTCTTTAACTCATCCCATTTGAGAACAACACCTATTTCTTTTAAGACTCTAGGAGCTACCTTCTTGTCGAAATACCTTTTCATTTATATTTGGTGCAACTCCACTATTTTCATATCTTGATTTATCATTTCTTCTAGTTCCATAAGCTGAGAAAATCTACTTACCATTGGGTCCTCTTCTTCTAATATTTCTAGCTGATTGGCAAAATCAAGAGCTAGAAGTAATATGGGTAGGATTGCTTCTTTCCCATAGACCAACATGTATGGTGTATTTTGAATTGACCTTTTGGGAGTTATCCTATAAAACCACAGGGAAGATTTCAATTTTGTGTGCCAAGCTCTTTGGTTATCCTCATTTGTTCTCTTAATGGTCCTAATTAAGTTCTTGTTTGTGGACTCAACTAGTCCATTCACTTGAAGATAGTAATTTGAAGATGTATTCAAGTAGATACCATTTTTCATAGCCCATTCACTTATTTTGGTTCCTACAAATGCCATTGCATTATTTGAGATGATTGAATCAGGTACACCAAACCTTGATACTAGATCCTTATTAAAGTTTAGGACAATACTTTCACTAGCCTCTTTCAATGCTAGAGATTTAGTCCACCTTGTGAAATAATTAGTGGCTATGAGTACCCACTTGTGACTTGCACTAGAAGGTGGGTTAATGGTTCCAATAAAATCAATTCCCCACTTCATAAAAGGATGCTCAACCTAAATTGGTTGCAAGGGAAGGGATGCTAATCTCTCTTTTCTTGAGAAGAAGGCGTACTTATTACATTTCCTCACCCATGAATGTGCATCCTTGAATAGATTAGGCCAATAATATAGTGCTCCCCTTATTTTTAAGGCTGTTGTCATTGGTGCAAAATGGCCACCAACTATCCCATCATGAAACTCATGCAAAATATTGTCAACATGATTAGTTTCAATGCACCTTAGTCAAATGCCATTGAAATATTTCTTAAAAAGTACACCATTTAAGAGCACATAAGGGATATATTGCATCCTAAAATACATTCTCTTTGCCTTATCCAACCCTTTTAGAAACTCACCAATCTGAAGGAAGTGAGTCATGTCTTGCACCCAACTTGAAGGAGAAGTAGGGGTAGCTATTTGGTAGTCATTTTGAAGGACTAAAACAACCTCTTCTTCAACTTCTTTGATATTCTTCAAACCATCAACCATCTATTCATACAAACCTTTGCCTCTTACTAGCTTTGTCACCTTCATTTCAATGTCATACTCCATCACTTTGGTTATCCAACCAACCCTTTTCTGATTCAGATTCTTAAAAAAAATTCTTTGATGCTTGGGTGAGCAACCATTAGATGAATCTTATTGTTTGAAATCAAATATCTCAAATTTTTAAGTCTTGTAATAACAGAAAGGACATGTTTTTCAACAAATGAATACCTCTTTTCACACCCTTCTAGTCCTTGGTTAAAGAAGGCAATTGGCTACTCCAATCCCTCTTCATTTTTTTGTACTAGAATAGCTGAAATGGTATCCATGCTTCTAAAATCATATAAGATGAAATCCTTAGAGAAATCATGATTTATAAGTGTAGGTGTTGTTTCTATAGCTTCCTTTATGGCCTCAAAACTATTCTTTCCTTCCTTTGTCCAACTAAAACAAATATTCTTCTTCAACATAGCTATTAGTGGCTTCAAAATATTTTCTATATCAGGTATAAACCTTCTGACAAAATTTATTCTTTTGAGGTAACTTTGCAAACCTTTTTATGAATTGACAAAGGCAAATCTAATATAGTACTTACCCTTTCAAGATCAATGAAAATCTCATATTTTGACACTACATGGCCAAGAAGCTTACCTTCATTGACATAAAATATATACTTTTTTGGATTGAGAGATAATGACATATTCTCTACACCTGTCAAAAAATTTTGTTAGGTGAGTAAAGTGTTCTTTAGTATCTTTTGAAAAAAAAGTTATATCATCAAGATAGACAAGAACAATCTTGTTCATTAACCCCTGAAAAGCCATGTCCATAGCCCTTTGAAATGTTGCCCTAGCATTGGACAAACCAAAGGATATCCTCCTGTATTCCACTATACCCCAATTGGTAGTGAAGGTGGTCTTATATTGGTCTTCTTCTTTCACCATGTTAGTAGACAAATTTGTCACTTAACTATATTTTCTCTTGCCCATACAAATGACAATTGTACTAACAATTGAGCCAATTGCAATGATGTTTTACAATGACTCTCTACTTATTTTACAAGGCACATCTATCTTTAAATGATGTTAAAGGAATGAAAACTATGCATGCTTTTAACCAGAAAGTAGGAAAGGTGGTGCTTTTAACCACAAAGTAATAAAGACAATAAATAACAACACAACTAAAAGAAATAAGAAGTGTAAAGACTTCACACAACCATTATCATAAACAAGTATCTTTCATCACATAATCATTATTGCAAACCATTCATTGCAAAAAAAAAAAATTGTGGCAATGAGCCTCAATAAGAATATCCATTCATCCCAATATATGACTACAATCTAAGAAGGTGATAAACATTCAACATAAGAATAACATATATCCATCCACAATAATACAAAGTTTATGATTTTAGAAATCAACTCATCCTACTTCCATTCATATATTAGATAACTGAAAATATAGAGCAACACCAAAATTACCAATTAGCAACATAAAGTTTGCCAAAAGATCCATAAGAATTGACAGGTTTAGAATATATAGCCTTATCAATAATTAATATCTTGAAATCATAATGGCTTCTTGAAGACAAACCATTTAAAAGATAATTTACAAGTCTTTTAAAGCAACAATTTTTAGACCAAATTGTTTTTAAATAAATAACATAAAATCTGAAACTCCATCACGTGGCAGCTATTAAATCCTCTACATGAGTCACTTTGCTCTCCTTGTCTTGTCTACCAATTGTAGTAGAGTCCACTTGTGCTCGTAACCTCACTTTGTAACTTTGGTACCTGGAGATAATGGGAGTTAACACTTTGTCACATGGACTACTAGTGATGTGTGCCCAAAGTCTTCGCTTGTTTATCATCATCTCTACATCAACCATTTTCTTATAGATATCATCAATTTCAGGTCTGAGAGTTCTGAGATACATTGCTATATGTCCAATCTTTCCTATTGATTCACCATTTGCTATGTTAGCACTAGCAAGCTCTTCAATGAGCATTTTCTTGAAATTTTTCTTTACCTCTTTGACATCAAACAAGTTTTCTCCACTTTCATCTAAAATCTTTACCTCTAAAATTGTATAGTTATTTCTAACATCAACCAATTCAGTATGGTATTAGTTTAAAACTCCTCTTATTTCAGAATCAAAGTCCCCCAACACATACATCTTCCATTCGAGTGTATCTAACTAGGATATAGAATCATTTTCTTTGGGATCATTTAAAATCTTCTCGGCTACAAGGATGTTCATGTCAATTTTCATCATCTTTTGCACCTCTCTAGACACCATAAGTAGATTACTATTATCCCTTTTAATATTTTGTAACTCAGTAACCAACACTTTCCTTTTGTTAGAGATGAGGGTATATAGTTTCATGACCTCCTTGACATATAACAAGCCCTCAAAAGTGACTTTCTCCACCCATTTCTCAGTGGCCTTGGCTAGGGTCTGGTATCTCTTAATTATTTTCAGCATACTAGGGTCCATACTATCTATAGTAATGCTAGAGGTTGCATCGGAAGATAGATCTATTTAAAATAGATTGAATGAAAAAAGTTAGGGTATTTACATGGGCTTGCAATTTAGTATTCTCCTCTTGTTCAGTTTTAACTCTCTTCACCATCATGCTTATAGAAAACTTAGCATGGTATATGTCACCTTCAATAGTTGGAGGGCCCTTCTCAATCTTTCTCATGTTAAAATCAGACTTTGTGACTTCATTTTAATTTTTTCACCGACGGGATGTGCAATTTCCAAAATACGATGTCTAGAAGAGGAATATGTTACCATCCTTGACATTCTTTTAGTCCTCTTTGTCTTAGGTGTCTCTTGTAGCAAATTGTCTATCATACATCTATGTTCATATAAACCATAGGAGTGTATCTCTTCTTCTTTTCAACAACTTTCTTTAACCAAGACGAAGATGGTGTCACAATATTACTATCATTAGCACATAGGACAACATTGTCCAGCTGATTAAGAGTGTTATGTACAGGAGTTCCACCCAATCCAAGAGAAGATGGGGTGTCAAACAAAGAATAAAAAACACTATCCTCACCAATGTGATGAAAAATCAAAGAATCTCTACCTGACATAGGGGAATTAGGGGAGATGACATGGTCTACATGTAGCTGCTGCAAGGCATCCATTTTATTTTCTACAAATGTAGGTTGTCCATCTTGTTCACATGTGACTTTTACTCTCATGTTGTTGTTAGGCTGTTCTCCATCACCTCTAGATTGTGATCCAACTTTATGATGGGTTGTCTCCACACTAGTAGAAGCTCTTGGGGTACCGGAGGCCTGGGATGTCCCTAGATGTTTCATTCCTAATTCCTTTGGTACAGAAGAACCTACATGCTCTCAAATTTCTCCTTCTAACCACCTTTTAGTCTTTTCCAATATAAAGGAGGATCAAACCTTAACATTGGTAATTTCCTTATTAGACCATTGTATTTGAGGCAAGGGTTTAAATACAACTTCATGATAACCTTCATCAATAATCTCAAAATTATCATCTGTACCACCTAGAATTTGCAAAGGCAAATTGAAGGCACGGATTTGGTCTAGTGTCAACCTCATCCAGTCCCTTCTATGAACCTCCCTTTCATCTATACAGTCTTCCCAATAGTCCTCCAAGTGTGGTTGATGCTCGTATAGATTACCTCCATGAAAGTTCTTCTTGACATAGTTCTTACTATTGAAAAATGGCCTTACATATAAAGGATGAAAATTGAACTCTACCAGATTCTTCTCTATATTCCTGGCATGATCATTCGTTTTACAAGTAAAGAAAGACAAAGACACAAGAAATGTATATCGTTTCTTTTTCATACCATGATATATATGATTCACAGTCGCCATCTGGCGACAGACTTCTAAGTAAATAAAATAGTCAGACACATATCTCGACAATTTCAACAGGGCATTTTCATAACCCCCAACCCGAGAGTAAGTGAATCTATAAAATTGGATGTAAAAATTTTCGTACCTCATCACCAATGCAGTTGCTTTAGGAGAACTTCTCCTCTCAGGTATACCTTCTATTCTTTTCACAAAAGACATGACGAAAGTATAACTGACATGGTAAAAATATTTCATTTCCTTCTCTCTTTGTAACCATGAAAATATGAGTTCATACATTGGTTTATTTGGCGTCAATGAAATTTGAGTCCTCAACCCAACCAAAACAACCTCTTTATTGGCTAAGATATAAAACAGATGAGAGCACATGTGAAAAGATAACTTCTAGTGAAAGTTAGCCATTTGCTTGTTGAAGTGATCACTGATCAATTTCACCCAATCAACATACTGACATTTACTACACACCACCAAGATGAACTGGAACAGCTAATTCTCAAACAAGTCAGACTCAACACTCCTGACAACATGGTGCAACAAAGCGATTATATCAAATATTTCCTCTTTGAAATGCACTATTTTAAAATTAGCTTGAATTTGAGATTTTCCCTTCTTCTCAACTTTCATCCAATTCCTAGAAACAGAATTCAAGCACTAGTCTTTTTTATCCCAAAAATAACCCCACCCCATAGTGACACACATCTCAACAAATTCCTCCTGGTCAAGTAATCTCAATGCATGAGAAACCACAAATCCATCAAAAGCTCTTATCTCGTGTGAGTTAGGGAAGTAATTCTTTGCACATGAAACAACCAAGTCCAGACATGGCACGGTAGGTGGAAAACCTCCAGCCTGTGCTAGACCACTGGTTATAATTTTCTTTGCTAGGGGAGTTCTGGGGTTTTGTTGCATTGGATACCAAAAATCATCCAAATCTATGTGCCCATGTTAAGTCTCCATCACCTTAGATAAAAAAATATCTATAATAGAGGTGTTAGGGAAACTTTGGTACTTATGCTTCAGTTTCACTTGCTTAATAAACCACAAAAGAAAAGCCTCTATGACTGCTAGAGGCACCAAATAATTTTACAGAACATTTGAAGAAGGAACACAATCTAGACTCATGAAAGAAAACTATTCTTTTCACTATAATAACTCCAAGGAAATTGAATTTATTACAATAAAGGGAGAGAGAGAGAGAGAGAGGAAAACTAATTATCTAACCTAGTTACAGGAATTTGTTCTCAACACCTTGCTTAATACGTAGTCTAAAACTCCTTCAAAGTTTACAGCTGAAATTCTAGATAAGGTATTTTACGAAGGTGGCAACCCTTTATAAAATGTCTCATTGTTTCTCATTGATTTCGATGACATGTATGATGGTACAACTCATAAATAAGTTACCTTAATTCTCCTTCAAAAAATGAGCAATCGTACTCCCCAAGACATTGTTTATTAATTACAATATGATAGATGGAATTTGTGTTGTGCATGTCTATTAATAAAAAGATGGCTCCTCAGAAAGTGAAACAAACTTTAGTCAGAAGATCGACAACTTTTAGAACCTTATAACCATCTGTTGGGAGTTCGGAAGTTCTACGAACTCCCAACTCACCAACTACAAAAGACTTAAGCACCGGGACTTAGCATAGGGGTGATGAAAAAGACTTATTTATGATGACCTTTTAAATGAAGAGTCAAGGAATTGGAAGATTTTGAAACTTAAGAACCCACCGACTATGAAGGAAAAAGTTTAAGTAAAGGCTGTGACTTTATAAAGGGGGTGAAACAATAAAGAATAAAGAAGGGGACATTAAATTAACACATGAATGGCCAACAACTTAAATATTGGGTAACAATAGGCTCTAAATGGGGATAAGGACTAAAAAGGATGCAGAGAATCTAGGCAAATCAGCATGAGGCCTTATTCCATGAGCAACATGGTCACACAAAAGAAACAACAAACATAGGAAATATAAAAACATAAATTATTGTACAAAGGGACTTGAAACAACATCACCAGTTGTATAATTTAAGATCTTTCACATTATAGGCAAGAGGCATTGGGGTTCCATCTAGACATGCCAATAGATAGGCATTTTCTTCGATCACTTGTTTGATTGTAAAGTGTCCTCTCCATAGAGAATCAAATTTCTTGTGAGCCCCTTTAGGCTCTCTCCTTTTATCCCATAACAACACATCTCCAACTACAAAATTCCTTCATCTGGCCTTTCTATCAAAAATTCTTTTCACTACCTCTTGATGTTTAGTTATCTTGTCAACCACTTTATCTCTCTATTCTTCAAGCCTTGTTAAAAACATAACCCTCTTTTCCAATGCAGACTGAAATTGCTCATCCTCAATGGCCTTTTGTAAGTTCAATGTAGATAAATCCAAAGGAATAAGTTAAGCACTCTCAATCCCATACACCAACTAAAATGGAAACATCCCAATTGCCCTTTTGTGACTTATCTTATTTGCCCATAACGCTTCATAAATAATTTTATGCCATCCTCTCTAGTTTTCATTGATCAATTTCTTATTAATAGAAATTAGGTTCTTGTTGCTTGATTCAACTTTCCCATTACCTTGTGGATAGTAATCATAAGAGTGGGCAAGACTGATATCGTAATCATAAAAAAACAAAGAAAACTCAGCAGAGGACAAACTGCTAGCATTATCAAGAAAAATTTTCTTAGGAATACCAAATATGACTATTATATTCTCCTTAACAAAACTTCGAACAACTTCAAAAGTGGTATGATTCACTGGGATGGCTTCTACCCACTTGGTAAAATATTTAGTAGTAGTTAATATGTGAGTGTGGCCAGCACTGGAATTAGGATTAATAGGTCCAATGAAATCCAATCCCCACTATTGAAAATACTCATCAATGACTACAAGCCTTAAGGGTAATGCAGCTAAGTAAGGTCTACTAGTGAATTTTAGACATTTCTCACATTTAGACACGCACTCATACTTGCATCCTTAAATGTACCTAGCCAATAGAAGCATTGTCTCAGGATTTCAAAGGCTATCCTTGAAGTAGAAAATTTCCTTCCATAAGCTTCATTATAAAAAGTTTCCAATAGTTATCTTTGTTGTTATCTGTCTACACACCTCAGGAAAGTACCATCTACTCCCTTTTTATACAAGTTCCCATCCCAAAGAACATATTTTCTTTCCTTTAAATTCAAATTCCTCTTCTCTTTGGTAGATAAATGAGATGGACACTCACCGTATGTTAACGGATAAGAAACATTCAAAAACCATTCATCAGTAGTACTTATGAACAAGACCAGTGGTAGATCTTCATTTTAAGCAGGTTTATTTTCAGCAATCACTTTTCATAGGCCTTTGTCTTGAACTAGAGTAGTAGGATTCAGATTAATATCATATTCTTGTACCTTCACCACCTAGGCCCCTGTTTTATTGCAGCCAATCTTCTATTGGGTTAGAACTCTTGACCGCATGGTCCGAGACAAGGACATTAGCATGAGAATGTAAAATATAAAATCTGAATTGGTTCAGAGCCTTTACTACCGCATAAGAATGCTTCTCTACAAGAGAGTGATTTAATTCATGTTTCTTCAAAGGCACACTCATAAAGGCTATTGGCACTTCAATTCCTTGTTCATTCTTTTGCAACAAAATGCCTAACAAAGTGTGCTCAGAAGCATAGCAATAAAAAATGAAATCTTTATCAAAATTTGGATGCACTAAAATGGGAGAATTAGCAATGACTACCTTAATATCTTCATACACTTTCTTACCTTCATCGCTCCACTCGAAGACTGGGTGATTCTTCATCATCTTCGTAATATGTTTAGTCAACTAAGAAAAATCAGGGATGAATCTTCTCAAGAAATTGACTTGACCAAAGAATGATCTAGTATTACTTTTGGATGTGGGAAGATTCAGTTGCTAAATTGGTTTAACTCTCTCCAAGTCTATGTTTATGCCATCCTTTGAGATGATGTGACCTAATAGTTTACCTTCAGTCAAGTTGCAAATATGGATTTCATAGGGTTCAAAGAGATACCATAGTCTCTACATCATTGAAGTACAACTTCTAAATCATCAAAAATGATTGGCTCTCATCTTTGAAAAGTCTATGAGGTTGTCAAGGTAAACAATAATAATTTTGTTCTTCAAGTCCCCAAATATCCATTACTTTTTGAAAAGTAGCTCTAACATTAATGAGGCCGAAGGGCATCCTATTAGATGCAAACACACCAATAGGAGTTGTGAACATGGTCTTATGCTGATCTTTAGGGGCTACTCCTATCTGGTTGTACCCTGAAAAGCCACATAGCATGGACATCATTTCGGACCCAGACACAGTTTGCAAGATGTGGTCCATAATTGGTAAATGATAGTTATCCTTTAGAGATGCTTGGTTCAAATTACAAGAAATCAACACAAATTATTAGCTCCCCATTTTTCTTTCTTACTGGTACAATATTAGCAATCCATGCAGAATGATGAATAGGGTAGATGATCTTGGCTTTCAAAATTTTGTTGATTTCACTAAAAATAGCCTTGGCAACTTTGGGATTGTATGTCCTTTGCTTCTATCGAAACAAAGATGTGCTAGGCTTCAATGGGATGTGGTGTTGTACTTCTCCATTTCTAAACTTATTCAGGTCTTCGTAACACCACACAAAGACATCCTTATATCTAATCATCAAAGAAATTAAATGCTCTCTTTCCTTAGGAGAGCAACACTTCCTAATACAAACAAACTTTGGATCTTCCTCAATACCTATGTTTACATGATCATAGTCAACTAATGATCTGATAGAGACTGAGCTCTTTTGCTTAATGTACTAATCATATCTACTAAACAAGTCTTCAAGGGAGACCAAACCCTTAGGAATCTTATTTGCCTTTAGTTGTATCACCTCGATATCTTGACCATTCATGGAACTCACTTCACCCTCAAGAGTATCTCTACTCTCTACAGTACTACCTTCAAAGAATAAATTGGCAAATGATTCAACCTTCTCCAGGAAAAAAAAAATATGTTGATCATTGTTGAACACTTGCCAATGATGAACATTGTTAGGCACACTAAGCCTGTATATCACCTCCACCCTGTATGATTCATCTTTGAAGTCAGGATGAGGGAGGAGCAGTGATACTGAGATAGCCAAGGAATCTGCCCTAGCATTTTGGTCTCTAGGGACAACTTCAATTGAAAAGCATCAAAATGCTCCATACAATCCCAGAGCCTATTTATGTAATGCCTCAACCTTCCATTTTTAACTGAATACATGTTTCTCACATGTGTTACTATGAGATCGGTATCTCCTCTTTCTCTTAACTGCTTGATTCTCTTCTCCTTAGCCATTACCAACCCTAGGAGCAAGGCCTCGTATTCAACAATGTTGTTAGTGTTTTCAAAATCCAACTTATAAGAAAAAGGAGTCTTATAATCATTAGGAGAAATAAGAACAACACCAACACCTGACCCAGAAGTAGAATAACTCCTCTCTAAAGTCCATAGATCATTAGACAAATCAGGACTAATCATGTCTGGACTTTCTTCTATGGTGGAAGTAAACATGTAAGTGTCTGGACCAATCTCTACATACAATATATCTTCTCTTGGGTCTCTAGACTTCAATACTATGAAATTTTATTTTGGTTTAGAGTTCAAGAAGACTTTCTTACCATCTACAGGTATGAATGCATCAAACCAATCCATCTGAATTTCCCCACCTAGGTCCTTGCAAAAACTTCTACTCAAGAGCATCACATAGCTAGAGGGAATGTCAGTCACCAAAGTGGTTAACTACAATTTTCTTAGGATATGCCACTAGAGCAATTTGTCCATCTTTAATCTGACATAAGATGGGCACTTGAGCGGAGTCCATAGAATAGTATTTACCATGGGAGGATGTAATAGACTAGCTAAAATACTTGGCCACTTGGGCAGGTATAACGTTGTCAGAGGCTCCAGAGTCTATAACACAATTACTCAGCTTGTAACTAGCAATGTACAAAGTTACATAAAAAGGCTTAGGTTTCTCAAAGAGATTTTTAGAATCAGATGTTTTAGAGTGAGAACTTGAGAAATTATAGGTTTTAGCATTAATATTAGCTTCAACAGACACTTGTGCATCAAATAGGAGGGGGAATGTTCTTGCTTCACATATCTAACAAGCTTGTCCAACTCAGAAGGATTGAGTCTAAATTTTAGTGCTTTTACATGATTCAACTATATCAAAAGAATTAGAAATAACATCTCTGGAGGAGGAAGTGGAAGGTACCTCACTGGATGAAGACTTAGGAAGAATAAGTTCTTCTTTCTTGAAATTGTTAGCAGCATGCCTTGACAGAATGTACTTAGGGGTAGAAGAAGGGTTGCTAGATTGACCTTTAGGGTCATAATCTTTCTAAGAATGTTAACCCCTAGTGAATACAACACAATTAGTGCCATCCAATTATGTGTATATATCCTCCCCTCAGTCTGAATCTGATTCATATTCAAAGAAATTAACACCAACATCTCTAGACTGGGTAGGTTTTTCTTCAACATATGGCTCTTCTACATGCTCATTCAAGGAAAGCATCTGCATGAATCTTGTCATCTCAAGACAAGATGCACCATCATGATCTGTGGTAAGATGGAAGCTGGACACCATGTGGTTCCCTTTTCTCGTAGAAGGGCCATCCTTAATGGCTAATCTCTAGGTAGGACTAGTTAAAGGCAAAGGCCTATTGAAATTACCTTGCTAATTGAAATCTTTCTTGGGTACAACATGGTAAAAGGGTTGTTGGGTCCATTTTGGTATTTTCCTCTTCAGAGTGATGATATCATTGGTCAATATTTCAATCACAGGGTCGGTAGAATTAGTGGTCTAAGGTATCCTAGTCTACAAATCTTTCTTCCACTTGTTAGTAGTTATCAAGTCATCCTCTATAGAAATAGTCATTGTTTGTGTTGTTGCCAACTTGGATGCACCTTCTCTTTTAATGGGAAAATTGACATCTGGAGTAAGAGTATTAATGAAGAAACACTTTAGAAGAGCACTCCCATGTCTCACATTAGTTAGAATTCTATTCACCACCTTATTGAATTTGGCTACAAATTCTCCCATTTGCTGATACACTTCCTTCTTCATAGAAGATAATTGGGCCACTAGTGTGTGTTCATTCTTAGCTATTTTGAATCTATTTTCAAACTTATCCCTCATCATTTCCCAATTTCTAATGGATGCATTAGACAGATGATAGAACCATTCAGCTGCCGCATCAGTTAGAGACTCCACAAATAATCTAAAAGACACATCCTCATGTTGTACACCCAAAATAGAACATGATGCTTAGAAAGCATTCATCTGGAGTTACTTTCCCATCTCCCTAAACTTAGGTATTATTTTGTCAGATCGCCAAGGTAAGTCATGAAACTGTGCTCCTAGGTTCAAAGGGCCTATGGCAGCACCCCATGGGGACAGGCAATTGGTGAACCATATTAGCTAGGTTGTTACTTGGGAAATTAACTTGCAACTATGGTAATGTCGTCCCATGTAAAAAAAGGGCTTTACAAGAAGAACTAGATGTATTTCTATTTGGAGGGGGACAAGATGGCATACTAGATGACTTTACTCTATGAGTTGGTGGAAAAGTAGATAAATTCAAAGATTACAACAAGTCAAAGTCTGAATCGAAAATACATTTCCTTCTATCACTCCTTGTATATGTTTTTAAAGCCAATTTTAATAGATAATGAGTATCACACAATAGAGTCACCAACCACCTATTGATTTCCTTGGTTCCCTTGATTTCTGTGGTTATCCTGAGGATGGTTAGGCGAATTACTCTAATTTCTATGTTGTTTATCAGGTACAACAAGAATTTGAAAGGGTCTGTCTCTTCAAGGTACTACAACAACATCTTCTATGAAATAAATTTCTTGGGCTTCATCGAACCACCTAGCTTTTTCTCTTACTATGTCTCCAAATTCTTCTTTAACCTCAAGAGCTTCATTCACTTGGTGAAACTACTAATTTTTCCTCCTATTTTCCTAGGATAGATTTCGTAACCCAGTAATAATGTCTTATTGCTTTCCAATGAGCCAATATATGTTAGGTTGAAGTACTGGCATAATCATTTCCTAAAGAACCATAAAGACCAATGATAAAGTGACTTATTACATATAAGTCCCTAGCAAAGTAACCAAAAATCTATTAGTATACAGATTTGTCACTTATCTCTATTTTCTCATGCCCATACAAATGACAACTGTACTAACAGTTGAGCCAATTGAAATTATGTTTTACAATGACTCTACTTATTTTACAAAGTATAACTACCTTTGAATGATGTTAAAGGAATGAAAACTATGTATGCTTTTAACCAGAAAGTAGGAAAGGTGGTTCTTTTAACCAGAAAGCAATAAATCACAACACAACTAAAAACAATAAGAAGTGCAAAGACTTCACACAACCATAATCATAAACAAGTATCTTTCATCACACAATCATTACTACAAACTATTCATCAAAAGAAAAACCATTCACAACAATGATCCTCAATAAGAATATCCAATCATCCTAATATACGACTGCAATCTACTTAAGAAGCTGATAAACATTCAACATAAGAAGAACATATATCCATCCACCATAACACAAAGTTTACGATTTTAGAAATCAACTCCTCCAACTTCCATTCATATATTAAATAATTGAAAATATAGAGTAATACCATAATGACCAATCAATAGCACAAAGTTTGCCAAAAGGTCTTTTAAAGCAACAATTTTTAGAGGAAATTGTTTTTAAATAAACAATATAAAATATGAAATGCCATCACGTGACAATTGCTAAGTCTTCTCCTTGAGTCATTTCACTCTCCTTATTCTATTCACCAGTTGTAGTATAGTCCACTTGTGATCATAACCTCACTTTGTAAATTTGGTACCTGGAGATAATGGGAGTTAACACTTTTCAACTTGGACTACTAGTGATGTGCGCTCGAAGTCTTGGCTTGTTTATCATCCTCTCTGCATCAACCATTTTCTTATAGATATCATCAAGTTTAGGTCTGAAAGTTCTAAGATACATTTCTATATGTCCAAGATTTCATATTGATTAACCATTTGTTGTGTCAGCACCAACAAGCTCTTTAGTGAGCATTTTCTTGAAATTATTCTTTACCTCTTTGACATCAAACAAGTTTTCTCTAGTTTCATTTGAAATCTCTACCTCTAAGATTGTACAGTTATTTCTAAGATCAACCAATTCAGTATGGTATTGGTTTAAAACTCTTCTTATTTCACCATCAAAATCCTGCAACACATATATTTTCCATTCGAGTGTATCTAACTAAAATATAGAATCATTTTCTTTGGGATCATTTGAAATCTTCTTAGTTACAAGGACATTCATGTCAATTTTCATCATCTCTTGCACCTCTCTAGACACCCTAAATAGATTATTGTTATCCCTTTTAGCATTTTGTAACTCAGCAACCAACACTTTCCTTTTGTCAAAGATTAGGGTATATAGTTTCATGACCTCCTCAATGTATAATAAGCAAGCAAAGTTACTTTATCCACTCATTGCTCAGTGGCTTTGGCTAGGGTCTGATATCTCTTAATTTGTTGTAGCATACTAGGGTCCATACCTTCCACAGTAATGCTAGAGGTTGCATCAGAAGACTGAGAAGTAATATTTAAAATAGATTGGATGAAAGAAGTCAAGGTATTCACTTGGGCTTGCAATTTAGTATTCTCTTGTTGTTCAGTTTTAACTCTCTTCGTTAGAATGCTTACAAAAAACTTAGCATGATATATGTTGCCTTCAACAATTGGAGGGCCCATGTCAATCTTGCTCATGTTAAAATCAGACTCTGTGACTTTATTTTCATTTTTTGTCACCGATGGGATCTGTAATTTCAAAAATGTGATGTCGAGAAGTGGAATCTGTTACCATCCTTGAAATTCTTTTATCCCTCTTTGGCTTAGGTGTCTCTTCTAGCAACTTGGCTACTGTGTCTATGTTCATATCAACCATAGGAGTGCACCTCTTCTTCTTTTCAACAACTTTCTTTAACCAAGATAGTGATGCTGGCACAACATTACTATCATTAGCACCTAGGACAACATTGTCCAGTTGATTAAGAGTGTTATGTACATGAGTTACACCCAATCCAAGTGAAGGTTGAGTATCAAACAAAGAATGAAAAACATTATCCTCGCCAATCTACTAAAAAATCAAAGAATCACTACCTAACACACGAGAATTAGGAGAGGCCACATGGTCTACCTGTAACTGCTGCAAGGCATCCATTTTCTATTTTATAGATGCATGTTGTCCATCTTGTTCACATGTTCCTTTTACGGTCCCGTTGTCCTCAAGCTATTCTCTATCCCCTCCAAATTGTGAACCAACTTATGATGGGTTGTCTCCACTCTAGTAGAAGCTCTTGGAGTACCAGAGGCCTGGGATGTCCATGGATATGTTTTTCTTATTTAGTTGGCACAGAAGAACCTACATGCTCTCAATTTATCCTTCTAGCCACCTTTCAGTCTTATCGAATACGGAGGACCAAACCTTAACATTAGTAGTTTCCTTATTGGAGCATTGTATTCAAGGTAGGGGTTTCTAAGCAACATCATGATAACCTTCATCAATAATCTCAGAATTATCATCTATACCACCTGGAATTTGTAAAGGCAAATAGAAGGCTCAGTTTTGGTCTAGTGTCAACCTCATACAGTCCCTTCTCTGAACCTCCTTTTTATCTATACAGTCTTCCCAATAGTTATCCAAGTGTGGCTGATGCTCGTAGAAATTACCTCTATGAAAGTTCTTTTTGACATATTTCTTACTATCAAAAAATGGCCTTACAGATAAAGGGTGAAAATTGAACTCTACCAGAATCTTTTCTATATTCCTAGCATGATCATTTGTTTTACAAGTAATGAAAGAAAAATACATAGGAAATGTATATCCTTTCTTTTTGATACCATGATATTTATGATTCATAGTTGCCATCGGCGATTGACTTCCAAAAGAATAAAATAGTTGGACACATATCTCAGAAATTTCAATGGGGAATTTTCACAACCCCCAACTCGAAGGTAAGTGAATCTATCAAATTGGATGTAAAAACTTTTGTACCTCATCTCCAATGCAACTCCTTTAGAAGAAATTCTCCTCACAAGTGTACCTTCAATTTTTTTTCACAGAAGACATGAAGAAAGCATCATTGACATGACATAAATCTTTCATTCCCTTTTCTCTTTGCAACTAAGGAAAATACTCGTACACATGTGTGTTTGGCATCAATGAACCTTGGGTCCTCAACCCACTCAAAATAGCACTCAAAATAGCCTCTTTGTTGGGTAAGATATAAAATAGATAAGAGCACACATGAAAAACACCTTCTGGTGAAAGTTAGCCATTTGCTTGTTCAAGTGATCACTGATCAATTTGGCCCAATCAATGTACTAACATTAACTACACACCACCAAGATGAACTAGCACATCCAATTCTCAAATGATTTAGACTCAACAGTCCGGACAACATGGTTCAACAAAGTTATCATATCAAATATTTCCTGTTTGAAATCTACCCATTTCAAATTGGCAGGAATTTGAGATTTTCCCTTCTTCTCAACTTTCATCTAGTTCTTAGCAATATAATTCAAGCATTAGTCTTTCTTATCCAAAAATAACCCCACCCCACAGTGATAAACATCTCAACAAACTCCTCCCAGTTAGGTAATCTCAGTGCATGAGAAGTCACTTCGGCGTCAATTTTCTTAACCACAGAGCCATCAAAAGTTGTTATCTCTTGTGAGTTAGGGAAATAATTATTTGCACACAAAACAACCAAGTCTAGACATGACACAATAGGTGGAAAACCTCTAATGTGTGCTAGACCACTGTTTATAATTTTCTCTACTAGGGGAATTTTGGGGTTTTGTTGCATTCAAGTCCAAAAATCATCCACATCTATGTGCCCAAGTTCAGTGTCCCTCACCTTCGATAAACCATTTTCTATAATAGAGGCGACAGGGACACCTTGGTACTTGTACATCATTTTCACTTGCTTAAGAAACTAGAACACAAAAGCCTCTGTGACTTCTAGGGGCACCAAATAATTTTGTAGAACATTTGAAGAAGGCACACAATCCAAACTGATGAAAGAAAACTATTCCTTTCACCAAAATAACTCCAAGGAAATTGAATTTATTACAAGCAAGAGAGAGAGAGAGAGAGAGAGAGAGAGAGAGAGTGATGTAGAGAAAAAGATCAATCTCTGACTCTCAATCTCACTCCTTCATAGAATGTTCTTCATGTGCAACTATGGCACTCACACTATAACCAATCAACTGAAACTTGTTCAACACATCACCTAAACAAGGTCTCTGACCCAATAACTTCATACTACATCTTCCAAGATGCCCAACTTCAATCAAAACTCTATCCAACCACTATGTAGGACAGCAATCTATAATATTGTTTATTCAAGACAGTCACACACTTCTATCTCCAAGGAGACAATCAGGGTACCCTCCTTGGGGTGATCTCCATTGACACAACTCTAATGCCAAATATCCAACCAACTCAATATACCTAACACTTGATTGCCTTCAATGACAAAACAACAATTTGATAGACAAAACTATTACCTTCTTGACAGACTGTTGTCCTCCTCTCATCCTCTAACACATGATTCTGCAGGGGTCTTTCTCATGCCCACACTCACCATACCCAATCTCCTGCCCCTGCAACCTTCACAAGGCTATGGACAAACTACTTCACATCTCCTTCCATTGATTAGAAACAAGGAAAAATTAGAAAAAAGAAGGAATACCCATTGGGCTGTTCAGAGATACCCACATTAGTGTTTTAGGATAGTCAACAGACAACAAACACTTTCTCCCTCCAAATGCAATGTCAATCCTTCAAACTACTTGCAAGGGACAGATAACTCTTTGCCCTAAGCAACCATCAAAGATTCCAACCTCCACCAGGTCGTACAGGTACGGCCTCTTGCAGAAAATAGTGTATTACTGAAGGAGACAGCAATTCCTAAAAGATCAATTTATGAGAAACAGATGATATCTTTCATCTAGCATAATATCAAGGCCTCAAACCATGCTCAAACTCAAGCTAACACTTCCTCCTTTCCATCCAATATGCAGATGGATCAAAACAAATCTGTACCCGAACATTGTACGGACTGTTATAAAGCAAAATTAGAAATCAACTACTCTAAAAGCAGTTTGAGGAGAATGTGAATATCTTCCATGTTATTTACTTTTAAGAAACGAAACCAATTGTATTTGGGAGTCATCTCATCCCCTTACACATGCAACATACATTGTGACCATGACTGTGCCATACAACAGTACAGTACGGCAGAAAACATCAACTAAAAAATAGGAAAATCAGAAAATCAAAAAAATAGTTTGCTTTTTTCTATTCCTCCCAAATCCTCCAAATGGTCTCATATTACAACTTTCCTTGGCTTAAAATAAGCCGTATACAATGCATCAAAATGTTTGGGATTCTAGATAACTGCCCAAACCATCGATTTCTTCTTGATTTCTAACTCCTGCTATAAAACTATTTTTTTAGAAACTTGTCTTTTCACTGACAGTAGTGACTGATTCAAGTTTAGAAAATGCTTTCTAACCTATGGTTAACCTTTGGACAAGGTTATCACCCATCTACATACCTTTGACATGCCTTAAAAGGCTTAAAAACATGAAGATAACTTTCCTATATGCCTCATAAAGGCTTTACATAAAACTAATTTAAACTACATATTATAACATGACTGTCCTAACTAGGACTTGCAACATAACAACAAGATTATTTTCACATTTGGACATAGTCCATTACAACATGGCTTTCAAGCCTCATTACAACCACTTAATGGTCTCAAGGACCTCATTAAACAAAACAAACATAAATAAACCCTGATGTGAAGGTGCTCCTGCATCATACAACCAACCAACAAGATTTCCAAGTCCCTTGGAAATGTATCTGTAACAAAAGTCTTTCCTGCATCTCTGTCTGCCTCTTCATCTTCTCATCTTCAGTCTTCCAATCTTTAGACTAATAGGGAAGGTGACCAACCAACCAACAGAACAAACTACCATCTTCATAGAGCATCCTCAGGCTCCTTCTACTCCCATCAGTGGAGTATTCTTCAGGCTGCAACATCAAGTGCTTCTTCAAGTATCCACCTCTCTCACTACTTCACAACACCAACTCACCAAACCATCTCACCCAACAGTAGATCCTGGTGATGTACCTACCACTCTCTCCTCAGTGGTTTCTCTCTACATCCTTCTCCGGCCAAATCTCTATTGGAGAATGGTCATGACAGACCTTCTCTTGTCTACCCAAACATAACCTCAGAAAACATCCACCTGTAGCTAGATGGATAAGCACCTGCAACCAAACAACTCAGCAACAAAAACAATAATGGTCACCAACACAATCTTTAGCTTTACCTGCCTTCTCAGTGACAGGAACAAATACACCATCTCCTCCCAGAGCTTTTGCTAGCTTTGATACCAAACTGATGCAGAGAAAAAGATCAACCTCTGACTCTCAATCTCACTCCTTCATAGACTGTTCTTCATGTGTAACTATGGCACTCACACTATAACCAATCAACTGAAACTTGTTCAACACATCACCTAAACAAGGTCTCTAACCCAATAACTTCATACTACATCTTCCAAGATGCCCAACTTCGATCAAAACTCTATCCAACCACTATGCAGGACAGCAATCTACAATATTGTTTATTCAAGACAATCACACACTTCTATCTCTAAGGAGACAATCAATGTACCCTCCTTGGGGTGATCTCCATTGACACAACTCCAATGCCAAATAGCCAACCAACTCAATATACCTAACACTTGATTGCCTTCAATGACAAAACAACAATTTGATAGATAAAACTATTACCTTCTTGACAGACTGTTGTCCTCCTCTCATCCTCTAACACATGATTCTGCAGGGGTCTTTCTCATGTCCACACTCACCATACCCAATCTCCTGCCCCTGCAACCTTCACAAGGCTATGGACAAACTACTTCACATCTCCTTCCATTGATTAGAAACAAGGAAAAATCAGAAAAAAGAAGGAATACCCATTGGGCTGTTCAGAGATACCCACATTAGTGTTTTAGGATAGTCAACAGACAACAAACACTTTCTCCCTCCAAATGCAATGTCAAGCCTTCAAACTACTTGCAAGGGATAGATAACTCTCTATCCTAAGCAACCATCAAAGATTCCAACCTCCACCAGGCCGTACAGGTACGGCCTCTTGCAGAAAATAGTGTATTAGTGAAGGAGACAGCAATTCCTAAAAGATTAGTTTGTGAGAAACAGATGATATCTTTCATCTAGCATAATATCAAGGCCTCAAACCATGCTCAAACTCAAGCTAACACTTCCTCCTTTCCATCCAATATGCAGATGGATCAAAACAAATCCATACCCCAACATTATACGGACTGTTATAAAGCAAAATCAGAAATCAACTACTCTAAAAGTAGTTTGAGGAGAATGTGAATATCTTCCATGTTATTTACTGTTAAGAAACCAAACCAATTGTATTTGGGAGTCATCTCATCCCCTTACACATGCAACATACATTGTGACCATGACTGTGCCATACAACAGTACAGTACGGCAGAAAACAACAACTAAAAAATAGGAAAATCAGAAAATTAGAAAAATAGTTTGCTTTTTTCTATTCCTCCCAAATCCTTCGAATGGTCTCATATTACAACTTTCCTTGGCTTAAAATAAGCCTTATACAATGCATCAAAATGTTTGGGATTCTAGATAATTGCCCAAACCATCGATTTCTTCTTGATTTGTAACTGCTGCTATAAAACTATTTTTTTAGAAACTTGTCTTTTCACTGATAGTAGTGACTGATTCAAGTTTAGAAAATGATTTCTAACCTATGGTTAACCTTTGGACAAGGTTATCACCCATCTACATACCTTTGACATGCCTTAAAAGGCTTAAAAACATGAAGATAACTTTCCTATATGCCTCATAAAGGCTTTACATAAAACTAATTTAAACTGCCTATTATAACATGACTGTCCTAACTAGGACTTGCAACATAACAAAAAGATTATTTTGACATTTGGACATAGTCCATTACAGCATGGCTTTCAAGCCTCATTACAACCACTTAATGGTCTCAAGGACCTCATTAAACAAAACAAACATAAATAAACCCTGATGTGAAGGTGATCCTGCATCAGAGAGAGAGAGAGAGAGAGAGAGAGAGAGAGAGAGAGAGAGAGAGAGGAAAACCAATTATATGACCTGCTTACAAGAATCCATGCTCAACACCTTGCTGAATACACAGTTCAGAACTCCTAAAAAGTTTACCAGCTAAAATGCCAGATAAGGTATTTTACGAAGGTGGCAACCCTTTCTAAAATGTCTCAATAATTCTCATTGATTTCAGTGGCATGTAGAATGGTAGAACTCATAAATGAGCCTCCTTAATTCTCCTTTGAAAAATGAGTAATCTTACTCCTCAAGACATTCTTTATTAATTACAAAATGACAAATGTCACTTTCACTGTGCATGTACATTAACAGAAAGATGGCTCCTCAAAAAGCAAAAAAATCTTTAGTCAGAAGATCGAAAACTTTTAGAACCTTAGAATCATCTGTCAGGAATTCAAATGTTCTACGAACTCCTGACTCACCGACTACAAAAGACTTAAGAATCGGGAGTTAACAAAGGGGTGACAAAAAAGCCTTAAACAATGACCTTTTAAATGAAGAGTCACAGAATCAGAAGGTTTTGAAACTTAGAACCCACCGACTAGGGTTCAGAAAAGTGAGAAATCATGCACTGTGATGGAAAATGTTTAAGTAAAGGTCATGACATTATAAAGGGGGTGAAACAATAAATAATAAAGAAGGGGACTTTAACTTAGCACATGAATGGCCAAAAATTTAAATATTAGGTAACACACCAAAACTTGGTTGTAAGCAGAATACCTATCTAGCAATGAAAACCTTTCAAAACCTGGTACAACTTGCAATATTTCCTCCATATAGGGTAGTGGGTAGTGGTCTTTTAATGATGCTCTATTTAGGTCTCTAAAGTCCACACATAGCCTTATTTCTCCATTCTTTTTTCCTAATAGGGAGTAGATTGGAGACCCAAGAGGTATGTTTGATAGGGAAAATGATGTTGTCCTCAATCAACTTGTTTAATTCCTTTTTCATGAGTGGCTCAAGTTTGGGGTTCACGGATCTTTGCTTTTGCCTCACCAGTTTGGCATTGGGTTCTAGTTTGATGGTATGTTGCACTTGTTTAGGATTGAACCCCTTCAAATCACTACATTCCCAATAAAAAAATGTCATTGTATTCTTGAAAAAGTAAAATAAAAGCATCCTTTTCTTCTCTAGTGCATACCTTGCCGAGTTTTAAGAGCTTCTCCTTGAAGATGGCCACTTCCTCATAGTGATCTTGATTGTTCTATATACTGATTTTTCTCTTTTTGACCTCATCATTAGAGCTGAAAATTGATTTTAAGGAGACCAATCCCTTGGGCAAATTATTAGTTTTTAGCTGTATGATTTGCTCACCGTACTATTGTTGCAATTTCTCTTGATTACTAGCTAAAAAATTAGCTTCTTCTATTAAGAAATTTATAATTTGTCAGTCACTATCAAACACTTGCCAATGTGCATGATTATCATGGATATAAGGTCTTACCACCACTTTCACATACTGTTGTACCTTAATATTGCTAATATCACTTGGAATATCATATTGTTCTCCTATTGTAACCAATGTATCATCATGTTTGTTTTTATTTCTAGGTATAGACTACAAGTTAATAGCATCAAATTCCTCAATAACATCCCAAACTCTATGTTTATAAGACTTGCAAAAATAATTTTTTGTGATGTTTAAGCCCCTTGATTCATAATAACTTCAATATCCCCAAATGCTTGTAAGCAACAAACTTTCCTCTTCCTTTCCCATTCCAAGCCATGGATAATAGCTTCACACTCAACTGTGTTGTTAGTGCAACTGAAACAAAATATGAATTTTGAGTAGTACTTCTCACCTTTAGGAGACACAAGTATTGCCCATCCACCAGCACCATTTTTACTCCTTTAACCATCAAAAAAAGTTGCCATAGGTGATTAGATTTCTATTCACACTATTGTTTGTCATCTTTTACAAGGTTAGGAAGAACATAATATTGTTCATGCATCATGTAAATACCAATCTCTGCCTCTTCCAAATGCTTATATGGATCAACCTCATGATTCTCCACTGCTCACTCATCCAAAAGAAAAATTAGGGATGTTTTCTGTAGGTGTGTTAAGTTCTTGGACAAAAGGGTATTCTTCTTGGTCATGGGCAGTAAGGTTTGCATTAACAACACTAGGGACATAAGGTTCTATGTGATCTTTTGATATTGCTTTTGATTTTACAATTACCCTAGTGCCATATCTTGTTCTAAAAAACATGTGTGACCAATCATAGGATAAATATCCCCCTACTTTTGGAGTGAAGTCTTTGAAAATGCATATGACAAAGTATGGTGGTAGGCCTATTACATATATGTCTTGTGGTATGGAAAAGTATGCAAAGTAAGACTCAAACCTTTGATGACCCCAACTATGTTTATGGCTGTCCCATCTAGATACACTACTTCTTTGATAAGAGGCTCATATGCTAGTCCAAGTTTGTCTACTATTTGTTTTGGCATCACAGAGCTATTTACTCATGAGTCAATCATGTAGTTATAGACAAGGTGCTGGCCAATGATCAAAGACACATAGAATGAAGGTGGTTTGACCTCTTTGGTTTTTTGTTCACCTTTGGATTCAGGAGTATTTTTAAGAACAAATTTAGTCTACTCTTTGGGAGGCTCATTTGACACACTCATATTAGACATTGCAGTTTGTAAGAGGTCCTTCTACCCTGGAATAGATAATGAATCCCATATTGACATACTAACATTTCCTTTCTCCATATGTTCTAATATGTTAAATGGGATAGTACTAACCTGTTGTAGTCCTTTATTGACATCAGTGTCTCCTTGAACAAGTGTTGGTTGGGATTGACTTCTTGCTTGTTCCTTGTTTGTCATAACCTAATCTCTTTGTAGAACTTGCATGTTAGGAGATGTAGATGGACTAGAAGCTCCTTGATTCACTTGGGAAACATGACGAAGTGTACTATCAGCTGGATGTCGCAAATCTATATCCCTTTTCTTCCCTCTTGTGTTGGTTAAAATTGAAAAATAGGTCTAATTGACCCCACATAACTCTTCCCCTTGCCAATTTATGAGAGTCACCTCATTATGTACATGTTCTTGATGAGAACCCTACTATTCATGAGTTTCTTGTGATGCATTTTGTGGAACAACAGAGGTGTTTTGCACCATAAGGGCCTGATTTAGCATTCCATTTGAACATGTGGCCTAGTTATGGGGTTGATTGCAAGGAAAACACCAATCATAGTCCTATTCTATGTTATTTTGGACTAGAATAAGCTCTCTGGAGGTGATGGCAACTTTTGGATTAAAGGGCTGATAGGGTCTAGCATTTAAATTTTGCCTTTGACCTTGAGGATTAGCTTGATAAAGATTTCTACTAGGCTGATTGGGATGATGTGAAACTTTATAAGGAGCTTGATAGGGTCTAAAAATTTAATTTTGCTACTTCTTTAGGTTCACTAGTTCATTCCCAAAAGTTTGCAAAAGGCTTTTTATCTCCTGGAGCTCAAGAGATTGAGCTTTCTTGGGTGTGTATTTGATAGTTTAATGCTAGTACAACAGGTACAACAACTATTGGTAGTATTTGGAAAGGCATAGGTGGTTGTACCTTAGGAAAAAGGCTTTGGGGGTCTTGGTGCTATTTACCAGCTTGTATAAGGTTATTTTCTGCCCTTATTGCAATGTCATATGCACCAAGAAGTGTTCTCCCATTAGAATGCTTTACCATAGGGTTTTCCATTAGAATGCTTTACCATAGTCCTGAGTCTATCACACAATGGAACACTTTTTGCAGCTATGTTTATGAAATTAAGCTTAGTTTTGTAATCCCATGATTACCAATGATTTTGTGTTTTAGGAAATGTCTCTTCAATTGTGACGGGTGGTAAAGGTGAAATATAAAAAATAATTATTCATAGGAAGGTTATGCATGTAGCCATGTCGTGTACTTGAAACTGAAAAATACTTTCAATTCATAAAATTCATTCAACATCATACATAAATAAGGATATGGTTTTCCCACACACCCTTTGGCATATTATACACATATTCAAAGTTAATGTATGGTGGGCCTTGCTCAAACTATTTAAGCTTCCACAATTGACCCACAACGGGATCTAGAACTCCAAATCCAAGCAGTCCTTTAACATGGTCTGGCAAATAAAAATTTATATATTTATTTCTATAGACAAACATTTGGAAGACATACTTTTTTAGAGCTTTATCTTCTGAAATAGTTTCTTGTGATGGGTTGCATAGTAATCCTTTTCTAAATCTAAGTTCTGTATTTTATGATATTTGATTTTTTGCACATCCTCTAGGCTTTCATTCAATCCTTGCAAAAGGAAAGCATGGTTAGCATGACTAATCAGACTAGTAACCCTAGGATTGTAAATAACAACATCCAAGCTTGCAATTAGTCCCATGTTGATTGTGGAAACAAATTTTCTCCATATAATCAAAATAATGTCCATAATTTTCAATACTTGTTTTTTCTAAACTCTTCAATTTGGGGGAACATGACTGAAAAAAAGAAATTACTAGTTAATCTATTAAAGTGTAGACAAGTATGAAATAAAGAATTTGTCACCAGAGAACCATATGGGTCTATAATTGGCATGATGATTGTGCAAACAAATTTTCTACATAGAATAATATAATAATAATGTCCATAATTATCAATACTTGTTTTTTGTAGCCTCTTCAATTTCGGTGGGAACTTGGCTATGAAAAATAAGGAATTTATAATTATTGAAGTCTAGATTACTACAAAAATGAAGGTTTTTATTATTTTTTCAAGTTACACCTCAATAGAATCCATGCCTTACATAAATCACAATCCATGGAAATTAATAAAAAATAGAGGAATGATTCCCCTCTAGCCAATCCATTGTGTTCTTGTTGTTTCTTGTTAGATTATTATAGGGGCTTTCACTTATTATTAGATTAAAACCTCTAATTTAATTAATTGTTTCATCTCTTTCTTTTTTCAAATTTTAAATGTCCTCTCTTCCTCTCTTCACATCTCTACATCAATTGCTCTCTCTCTCTCTCTCTCTCTCTCTCTCTCTCTCTCTCTCTCTCTCTCTCTCTCTCTCTCTCTCTCTCTCTCTCTCTCTCTCTCTCTCTCCGAAACCATGTTATTTATTGTATTTAATAATTTATATTACATTGAATATAATATATAATAATATGAATAACTATAATATATATTTTATATAAAACATAAATATATAATTAAATAATTACAAGTTACTAGTTAGACAATAAGCATGGAAACCTAATTTCTATAGATGGTATTATATTGATGGATCTATTCATAGTAAAATGTATCGATTATTAAGGTTTTATTGGTGTACTCATGATGAATTATTGTCCCTTATTTTTGTTACAAATTTCCTTCCATGGTCATTGCATCATGCCCATTTAATACCTCTTTCTCCTTTTGCCTTGGAAAACCAAGATGCTACCTCATGACAAGAAACTATCATTTTTCCATGCAACTAGCAAGCATTGACTTCTTTGGCATCATGATATCCATACTTTTACATGGCCTCTTTTAGCACGTTATCTAAAACCATGTCTTCCAAATTGCTCTTGTCTCTTTTCCTCTATATCTCTCTATATCTATATATCAATGAAGCTTAGAGATGGGATGTTGATACTGTTAGATATAGCTACATTTTAATGTGCAATGAGTACACTAAAGAGATCTTAAAGGTGGGTTATTAGGTCCTTAAGAAAAAGACGTATTTCCTTGATTGTAGTTCCTAATGAACACATGTCATCCTTGGATTGTTGGCATGAAATGACTGATTGAAAGTCACTTTCTATTTTCCTTATCTCTCTTTCCCTTTACATATCTTATATATATCTCTCTCCCACTCTATCACTCTCTTTCTATTCCTCTCGCTCTCTCTCTATTTTTGTAAAAGTAGCATTTCACAAGCCTCTTGTGGAGCTAGATGATCTAGAACAATCCATACCAAGCCCCACTTTTTAAATTTAAAAAGTACCATAACCTGATCTTTAATGTGGGGTTTTTTATTAGATTGCTTGACCATAGCCCCAAGTCTATGACACAACAAAACATTTTTCACCACTATGTTTATGCAGTTAAGCTTAGTTTTGTAATCCCATCATGGCCAATGATTTTTTGTTTTAGGAAATGTCTCTTCAATTGTCATGGGTGGTAAAGGTAAAATATAAAAATAATTATTTAGAGGAAGGTTATGCATGTAGCCATGTCTTGTACTTGGAACTAAAAAGTACTTTAAATTTATAGATTTTCATTCAACATCATACATAAATAAAGATATTGTTTTCCCATACACACTTTGGCATACTATACACATATTCAAAGCAAAAGTATGGAGGGCCTTGCTCAAACTCTTTAAGATTCCACTCATAGACCCACAAGGTGATCTAGAACTCCAAATCCAACCAATCCTTTAACATGACATGTAAAATAAACATTTATCTTTATTTTCTATAGAAAAACCTTTGGAACACATAATTTCTTGGAGCTTTGTATTTATAAATGGTTTCTTGTGATGGGTTTCATAGTAATCTTTTTTTCTAAATCTAAGTGCTTTCTTTTATGAAATTTGATTTTCTGCACATCCTCTAGGCTTTCATTCAATCCTTGCAAAAGGAAACCATGGCTAGCATGACTAATCAGACCAATAACCCTAGGATTGTAATTTGAAACCTCTAAGATTGCAATTAGTTAGGCATGTTGATTATGCAAATAAATTTGTTCCATATAATCAAAATAATGTCCATAATTTTCAATACTTGTTTCTGCTAAACTCTTCAAATTGGGGGAACATGACTATGAGAAAACAAAAAATTACTAATCTATTTAAGTTAAAAAACCTCTTAGATCATAATTGAACACCTTTGAAGTTGGGAAAATGCCTTTTCCTCCCTTTTAGGATCCACCAAACTCTCTTGAAAGCACATTCAACAACACATTCTACAAAATTGAATGTAAAATAAAATTATAAATTCAAACAGATATTTGTTGACTAATATAATAAAATTCAAATATTTTCTTTTAGAATCTCATAAATTCTTCCAAATTCATATTCATCAACTTATTCTACAGAATGGGAAATACAATAAGTCCAAATAAAAATTTGCTGGATATTTCAAAAATAGTCAATTTGATAGCTTAAATTTCAAGGTAATATCAATTCTTCCCCTTTAAAATTTGATCAGTTCTGCAAAACAATTATTAGAGCTAAATTTTGTGGATTCCAAACACAATTTTAAACATCTTGCATGGCATAGTTTTTTGTGGTAAATTTTCAAGTTTAAACTGCATTTTTAAGCCATTGCAAACAATAAAAGGATAAACATACTTTCAATGATTTAAAATAAATGATAAATATAACTTCAAGGGTTTTAAAAGATAAAAAAATCTAATTAAGTTCTGACAAAACAAAATATTTAAAAAGAAACAACTTCAAATACACCTTCAATTAGGCTGGTTAATTAATACCCTCTCAAAATTTCAATCTAGTATCTTAAATTTTACTAGAAATAGTTAAAACATATATAGCTCAAAAAGCTCCAAGTTTTGTAAACAAAATTCTTAATATCATTATGTATAGAATAAAAAAAACCTCAAACATTGTTAAATATTCCCTAGATTTAAGCTAATTACCTAAAATTTAGTAAAAGGAGAAAATTTCCTCCATAAAAATCTTATAAATTCTACATAGAAATGTGCTAGCTACATTATTTTTCAAACACGGTATGTTTCCTTAAATTTAAGAAAATAAACAAAATAAATAATTGTAAAAAGTTAGAAACCTCCATATAAACAATACGAGAAGCACTTTGACAAAATCAAATTTTAAAGTACAAGAAAATAATCCTAAAGAAAGTTTGTTATATATATATTTTTATATTCCAATCAATGCCCAAAAATTTGTTAAAAGACCAAGCTTCCTCATTAGGGCTAATTTTGTAGAATTCAAAGTAATGACAATGAGATTTTTTTGCAATGCATAGTTTCTAAAAACCAAAGACAATGAATATTTCTGAATATTTCAAAAGAAAAAGTCATTTCTAGTGAAAACTAGACAAAAAGAATAAGCCAACATAACGAATGATCATGAGAAACCCCTAAATACTACAAGACTAAACCATAACTAACAACACATTTTAAAGTATCAAAATCTTAAAGATGTTAAATGCATAATTGTTAAATATTCTGCAATTTTTCACTTTAATGTCTTGAATCTTAGAAAAAAGTAAAATCTCCCCCTCAAATTTCTTTACAATTAGCATAAATGATTACCAGTGGCAAACATTTGCAGAGTCCAAATTTCAATGATTAAAAATTTTCCCCAGTGATTTTTTTAAGTAAATTTCAAAGAAAAACCTAAATATTAAAGAAAATTTGGAACGTTTCAAAATAAAAAATGATAAAAGTATAGAGAAATTGTGATGAACACAACAATTGATTTTGAAGAATCAAATTTGACCATAATTAGAAAAGGAAATTAAAAAAATATTATGCAAAACTTTGATCTAGTATCTTTAATTTTAGCATTCTAGAGGTGAAGCATTAGGCCTTCCAAGGAGACCACCCATTTGAGTACTACTCCTATTTGACAATCTTGAGATTTCAGTTCATCAAATTAAGAAAAAAATTTTTCCTTAAAACCCCATACACCACCACATTTTATAAGTGTGAATTTATAGAAAAATAATCCAAAAGAAAATTTGTAAATACTGTGAAAGGAAAAACCTCTCTAATGAAAAGGAAAACCAACATTTCAGAAATTCTATTAATTTTTGCAGAAAAAATTAGAATCAATACCTTGAAGGGAAACAAATTTACTAGAAAAGGAATGCTTAGAAAAAATAACAATTGTCATAAGAGGCTCTTAAGGTTGTATCCAAGGTAATTCCACAAGGCCTTGAAATTGTATAACAAAGTCCATTCGCAAGACACTGATGAATATTTTTTTACTCAATAACCAATATAATGCAACAAGTTACATCACAAAAAGAGTTTTTCATTTTTATAGGAATAATTATAATAAATCTCACATTATCGTTTTCATTTAAAGGATCTCAATTGTAATCTTGCAATTCACATATGTACAATGTTTGAAAAGTTTGGGTTGTGGACACCAATAGATAAGGTTTGGGACTCCAAGGCTAAGGCTAAAAATTTCCAACAAATTGCACCTCCTTTTCTGATAGTTTTCTTCAACATATTGGAACTATAAAATTACAAGTCCAATGCACTTGCACACAAATTTAGAATCCTATCAGTGAAATCATTCTTCTCTCCCATGGAATGTCTCGTACCATTTTGTACAAGAAGAGAATGTTTGATTCCATAGTTCAGGCTAAAGCTCTTTGTAATAGTCATTTGGAACATATGATGATGCTAAATGTCATTCTTGTTGTTTATCTACTATAATATTATGCCCTTGAACCTCTCGGTTAGGGTTTCCTGTAGTGTCACCAATTGTGTCTACCTCCAAGAACTTCTGAAGTGTAGGGTTATAGGATTTCATCTTTTGGGATAAAATTACAATAGCAACCTGTCCACTATGGATGTCCCCTCACCATTTCTCAAACAAACAAAGTGATTACCATCTTCATCTTCAATTACAAAATGAATGCAGACACTACAAATTACAAAGAGATCTCATGAGATTTATTGCATATTCCTTTCATTTGCTTCATTAAGTGGGATCATCTTTCAAGAGCCAAATATCCACTGCAAACACAAAAGATCGCAAGAGAAAATCCTTGCAGATATGTTGGCTTACACATGAACAATCAAGATCATTTCAAAGGCTAGCACTTTGGAAAGATGATCTTGGATATTTTCAGTGGTTTTGACATGAATGTTTAGTATTTTTTACATCATCTTGCATCCTCTATTATGCCATATGTACTATTGATATGCAAAAACAGGTTGCTCTACTTCATTGAGGGAACACCTTCAGTGTAATTAAGCACACGCTAATAATTTTATGTTATTTTTTTAAATTTTTGCATGTAAAATTTCTAAATTAAGTCCACAACTCCTAAATTTAATCTCATGAATATATCTTGTACCTCTGGAGTTATGTTGATGACTTTGCTAAGACCTTTTTTAAAAATTCTTTGCAAAGACAAAATAACACTACAATTTTGTGTCTTTGTTAATCAAGCGATTTAATGATTGTGTAATTTAGAATGTGTTAAGTTTAATAAATTCACATTGCAAAGATGACTTACGACCATATATAACCATAAAGTACAAATGCAACTTCCAAATGGCTAACGATCCACTATAGTAAATCTTTGTGACTCCTCTTGTTTATTCATTGACATAACTTCATTTATGCATTGTCTGACCTTTAATTAATGGACACAAGTTACAATATGATTGCAAACCCATTTTTGAGATTTTTGATGGAAGCATGTACTATGTCAGAACTTGCAACCACTTGTAGGTGACTAAACTTGACTTTAAACCACTTACAACCACAACCAACAATTAAGAACATTTATGACCGAGACCTAATGCCATAGACATCAACATTTTTAACTTGACCATTCTAAAATGATAAATCTAAGAAATTTCACACATGACTAAAAAAACTTGATATGACTTTTAAGAAATTGGTAACGACACGTGTCTTTTTAATGAATGTGAAAAGTTTAAAATTTGCCAAGGTAAACAATAACAATTATAAGACCACTTTTAATATTTATTCTTCATCTTCTTCCTCCTCACTAGGCCATTTGAAAAGGAACAATTTATACTCTACACATTTATTTCCTTGACTGTATTTTATATCACACTTAAAACATAATCTTTTTACCTTTTTTTCTTCAATTTGTTGAGGAGTCAATTTTGTGGGTTGAGGGAATGGTTGTGCTAAAAATCTCTTCTCTCTTATGCCATTGAACCCTACCTTCTAAAAGCTAAATTATTTCTCTATCTTTCATGCTAGGACAAAAGAATTAGATATAGAATTATGACTAAACATGTGTACCTCATTTTAGATGTGATCCTTGAGCCCACCAAGAAACAAGTCATTCAAGTTCTCCTTTGTAATTGTCTCTACTTGCAAGTATAGGTTCTATAATTGATGAATATAATCCTTTATTGGTCATAATTTTCATAGTTTAGCTAACTAGTTGAAGTAGTTATCAGAAACACTATTGCTATAGTGTGACTATAACTCTGTTATAAAAAATAACCAAGTGACATTGAGAGCCCTTTCTTCCTTTCACTAGTTTTCTATTGCTACCAAATAAATTGTTTTGGTTCTAGCTATAAGGAAACCATCGTTACTCTTTTCCCACTTGAAATTTGATGTACATATATCAAATTTCTCCATTTGATTTATCCAATTCAATGGATATTTCCATCAAACATGCAAATATCCACCTTTGATAGAAAGTTCCAAGATCTCATACGAGTGCTACCATTTGGATCAAGATTGGCTATCCTAAAAGATCCAACCTCATTATCCTAAACACTTGGTTGTGATCTTGATTGTTTCTTGATATAATAATTGATAAATGATAATGTGTTATTGATACTAAATATATATCCTTGCACATTAGACATATTTTCTTGCATGACATGTCCTTCCATGTGGTGCATATCCTCCTCCATCTTGCCCACTTTGTCATCCAATCAGAGGGATTCATAACTAAGGCCGTGTCTTATCCAAAATCTAATGTTATATCTTCTTTGTTAGGACTCTTTCCTAGTGTGTAGGAATTCTTGCCCCTATCTCTAGTATATGGTCCTACCATGCTGAAGCTTAATACTACAAAACCTATTCTTTTAAAATCAAACCTTAATCAAGGATGATTTCAAATTTTGTTAGCCACAAAAATACAATTTCAAAGAGAAAATGACAAATGATTTTTTTGCAATATTTGCAAAAAAGTAAGCAAATCTAAAAATTTCCAAAAATTGTAGTATGTAGAGAGAATTTATGATAACCCTAAAATTTCAATAACTTACTCAAAAAATCCAAATGAATTCAAATCAAGATTTTATTTGGTTCAATATGCATTGATCAACCTTCTAGAATTTAGAAAAAAAAATTCTATTTAGCCTGGGGAGTGAGTTTAATGAAAACCCTAATTCATCAATATCTCCTTTAATAATGCTCTAAATGACCTCAAATAAAGATTGTAGTTGATTAAATGTGACCCTCATTAACCCTAAAAATTTCAAAAATAATTCACAAAATTGAGAGAGATATGCACTTCATAACACAATCTCTAAAATTAAAAAAAATGCCTTATTTCTTTCCCTTTGGATACCAAGATCTTGCTCTAATACCACTTGTAATGAAATAACTAGCACAAAAGAAGAATATAATAATAAATATACTATAAATACTTGAAAATACTTTAGAATAATAAGCCACTTTGAGAGGGAAAACCTCAAAAAGTATCCAACAAGAATAAAGTTAGAAATATGATGATAAACTACCACTCACTAGATCCTATATATATACCATATTTATTTCTTGGATACCACCTAAGTGAACCTAACTACCTATATAAGACTATATAAATGATCATATAACTTAATAAATGGTTATGCTAGCCACAAGACATCTATACATATACCCATACACCTCATCTTTGAAGTGGAGGAGCACGCTATTGCTATGCCCTTAAGCCATTAATTATATTGGGGTATGTGTAGGTGAATTGTGGCTAGTATAACCCTTAATTAATTTATATGATCATTTATATAGTCTTATATAGGTAGTTAGGTCATCTTGGGTGGTGTCCAAGGCATAAGTATGGTATATATAGGAGCTAGTGGTTAGTTTATTATCATCATACTCCAAAATATATTCTTGTTGGAAACTTTTGGAGGTTCACCCCCTTGAAGTGGTGTATTATTATTATTATTATTATTATTGTTATTATTATTATTATCAAGTATTTGTAAGAATTCTTATTATATTTCCAAGTATTTTTTGTTGAATTATTCTATTGTGCAATTCATTTTATTATAGAGATCAAGGGGCCCATGCCTATACAATGCTTCTCAATTTTTTAATTTTTATTTTTATTCAAAAAATACTATGACCAAAAATTATAAAATAAAAAATATACCTCCTTGCTTGTGTGGTATGCATAAAATAGAGAATATGCCAAATGCCAAGGAATATTTTGTAGGGGCATTATTATTTGAAAGGCATCTAGACATAGTTATCAAAAATTGGCTAATGGAGAAGTGATCCTACGGTTTTTGGGCCTTTCAGGCATAATGATAGGGTTCAATTTGGCCCAAAATATTCTAGATACTAATTGATATGCCCAACATAAAACACCTCCTTCCTACCCTTGCAAATCTCATCCCTAAAACTCAATTTAAATGAAACACACTTGGCAAAAGTAGTAATATCAAATCATCCAAATATAATGATGTGTTCCAGGAGGTGCTTCACCATTCACTAGATGAGCTTACAAAATGATGCCTTGAAAGGAAGTGCATGATTTTGATCTCTCTTTCAAAGTTTTATAGTTCTCTAGACCATCCGAAGATGCAATAGAAGAGCATACAAGGTTTCCAAGAAAGATCTGCTATCATTAATGGAGACAAACAAAGCTTGAATCACTAACTACTTTGATACCGTGCAAGAGCTAGTACAAAATACTTTGATACCATGAGTTGGTACAAAATGCTTTGATACTATACAATATATGTTGATGGGGCAAACCTCCTAGAATTAGATGATGTGATCAAGCCACAAAATATAAATTGTACATAACAATCAAAGACTAAATATGCAACACATGACTATTCAATTGGACTAAGGATGTAATTAAAAATGTACAAAAGAAGTACAATGGTTTACAATGGATGCTCAAGAGTGAGCTATATGTGGGTATATATAAGATACTCCACTAAGAGATGTGAATGTACAACCAATGCAGGATAATAGGAGATGTAATCACATGTGTAGTACTTCTCCACAAAACTAGGAATGTACAATGCACACTACCTCCCTAAGTAGATGCCTACTAGTGTACAAGGGAGATATTAGCTATCCAAGTAGATATCTACCTAAGTAAGCTTATCCTAGGTGCACACTAATGTAATAAAGTAAATAACTAGATGCAAGAAAAAAAATATGCACCAACATATTTGGCCTTTGAGGGCCACATCATCATTCTTCATTTGCCTTTGATGATGGTAAAGTTAAACACCTTGATGGTCATCCCTGGCCCATTTGCTTAAACCACGTTTATTATTCAAGATGATTACTTGTTACATGATGCATTCACTATAGTTGTGAATTTACATGCTTACATTTACCTTTCATTTACAATTTTTTCCCCTTTCCTCCAATTCCTTGCATTTGATAGATGTAACCAATTGAAGGGGCGCATCCTATCCCTAACACTCCATAGTCATTTGCATGATTTATTACTATATCCTTGTATTTGAAGGCATTCAATTGCATTCATTTTATCATTCTCTCATATCCATAAGGCATTGAATATCATTCACATTTAAGGAAGGACATCCTATGAACACTTCAATTAGAGCATCTAAAATTAACCTAATTTTGTATCACATCATTCTAGAGCATTTGTGTGTTTGAAGATTGTTGTCGTCAATTATTCCCATGACTATATCATCCATTATTAATGTTGATGGGTTGACTATTTTATTGGAAGGTGGACATAAATTGAAAGTTTGATGATGCATTAATAGAGTTTCTTGATAATGTGTAGTGGTAGTGCTTCATCGATTGCTTATGTAGATGATTCATTGTTAATGTTGCATGGCTTGAGAAGGTACCAGTTGAGAGTGTGATACAAGGAATACAACAAATGGGGTCGCCAATGAATTATCTTTGAACTTTAGGGTTTGAGAGAAGGCATATTTGAATGGTTACAGATGTAATATAACATTATTTTGTGGTGTGTGCAGCTCGTTGAATACCTTGTCTCATTTCCACGTGTAGACGTGAATGCCCTGAACAATGAAGACATGACTGCACTTGACATAGCATCAGCAGCAGCTCCGCACAATCCTAATTGTGTTATCATCATAGAGAAACTGGAAGGCGCAGGAGGTATTCGGTCAAGTCTCATACCAAAATCTGATCCAAGCAATTATTCGAAGGAAGGGGGAGAGACAGATATCCTTAATACACACATGGTTGTGGCATCACTGATTGCCACCGTCACATTTGCAGCCATCTTTCAAATCCTTGGGGAATTGAGGAGGATAACGAAAACAGTATACACTATGTGTTGGTGTAAGCCACACCCGGACCGATGATGGACTGGTCCAAGAGGGGCCAGTAGCTCAGTGGTAGAGCACTCCAGCAGCGTATGGAAGGTCCTAGGTTCGAGTCCTAGCTGGTCCATGTCTCAACATGGTATCAGAGCCAGGCTAGGAGCCCCAAGCACATGAGAGGTGTGGCTTAAGGGGGGGTGTTGGTGTAAGCCACACCCGGACCGATGATGGACTGGTCCAAGAGGGGCCAGTAGCTCAGTGGTAGAGCACTCCAGCAGCGTATGGAAGGTCCTAGGTTCGAGTCCTAGCTGGTCCATGTCTCAACACTATGGAGCTGCCAAGCTGGCATTAAGTAAACTTTTCAGATTTTTCATGTTCTCTGACGCCGCGGCCTTCACCACTTCCTTAACAGTGGTTGTCGCGTGGTTAGTTCGACAACTGTCCGGAAAAACTTATTTCGGAAGACGGTCGGAGCTGTCCCATTTGTCCGGGGTGAGCTTGCTAGTCTCAATCTTGTGGACGATAGCGGCATTCGTGACTGCCATGATTATCGTCATAAGACCCCCTAATTTTGAGACCTTGAAAAGTACGAATAAGGAAGCTTTCAAGATATATAATTCGCTCTTGGAAGCCGAGATCACTGCTGCACTCATCCCCCTGGTTTATGTTGGCCTGCCGCTTTTGATGTCGCTTTTGCGAATTTTTCCTCGGCAGATGCAACCTACAGAGTTGATGTATATAGATTTGGTTGTACTCACCCTCTTCATTATTAGCTTTACTTTTATGCCGATGTCCCATGGGAGGTATAAGTTTATAGTTTGAGTATTTGTATAAGTTTATAGTTTGAGTATTGCAAGTGTTTTTTCTAAATTTTAAATGATGTATGAAGGATAATTTAGAATCTTTTCTATTAGAATAGAACAGTAATATTTTAGAAATTCAAATTATGTTTGTTAAAAAAGGAACTGAAATTATGTTGCATAATTAAAAAAAAAATGTCATATGACTGTATACATTCCTTCCCCTCTATTTTTTAACATTTCCGTCTAATTTTTCTCACCAACTTTTACTTTCAATTTTTTATTATTAATGTTATTCATATAATTTGTCTTCTGTATTGAACAAACTGCCTACAATAAACAGAAAAATAAAATAGTCATAAGACCACTAAATCCACAAAAGAAAATTGAGTGGTGATTGTTAAACAAAATAAACTAAGCATCTGCAGTCCTTTGAAGACAAATTGGACCATTCATTTTCCCTCTCTCCTTCAAGTACCATTATTTGCCATGGTCCTAGAAAAGAAGAATATGCTCATTATGTGTTTGAGGACATGTCAATCAATTGAATTTTATAACTTTTTAGAAGGTGTTTATTCATAGCTTTTATTAAAGCAAGCTAGAAACAAATGAAGCAAGTGCCACACTTGTTTGTAGTTTGTTTAATTTGTAAAAATAAATGAATTAATTATATTATTGGTTGAAAATAGTAAGAATGTGTTTATGATTTGCATTTATTATAAATTTAATTTTTTAATAATATAATATTTTAAATAAATTATAGATGTATCATATATAAAATTATATATGTAATATGGTAAAATTTCATATTTATGCTAATTTTTTATTTAGTTTTAAATTTATTTTAGTGAAATGTCTTAATACATGATTACATATCAACAAGGGGTATGCTCTTGTGTTAATTTTGACTCACAACCTAATATCTTTTTATATTGATTCATCCTTATTTACACTCATTTCTACGCATTCAATTTTATTCAATCTCTATCTACACATATTCCATATGTTTATGATTTACACATTATTTATTATCATATGTTTCCACTCATGTCAACACATTCATTCATTGTCTCAAAAATAACATTCCCACTCATTTTCACTAGACATTATGAGTCAATGTAACACTCATTTTTATGAATTATTTTTGTATTGGTATATAAAGAAATTAATTTGTGAGGGAAAATACAATATTATGTCTCACTTTTGTGCATTTTGGGATTACTACAATCATGATTTTTAGCATTGGTTACATTCTACTAAATATAACAAGCAAACTATCAAGAACTCAAGCACAATTTAAACTAATGATTTGAAAAATTTTCTAGGTAGATTCCATTTATATTTTTAAATTTTTTATAAAGAATATTTCAATCATTTAGTTTTCAATAAAATGTATTATAATTTTACTATTTTTATTGAGTATCTTTTTCTCATAATGCATAACTTAAACTAGAAATAAAACATTTTCATGACTTTTTAGACATAGATCATTAACTCTAATATCAAGAGTGTTGGTACTCAAAACATCTTGTAACTCTAGACATAAAATTTGATTTATGAGCCTATGAAAACAAAGTTTTGTTAGAATCGTATTAGATTCATGATCAAACTATAGTTGGTTTTGGTAAGTTTGTTAGGATTAAGGTGTCGTCAACCTTGTAAATCCTATGTATTTAGTTATTATAAACATTATTTGTAAATGCACTCATAAGGGGTGAGGGATTCACCATCAGTTGTAATTATATTTTTACTAGTACAGTAATTAATTATTTACTAGGGAAAATAACTAATTATTAATCGGCAAGAAGTTACTATTTACCAAGCAAGCATCTTGGTGGTTATGGAAGAATCTAGGAATCCAAATTACCCTCGGGTTGTTAGGACACATAATAATTTTGACATGGCTATTATTAGCCCATAACACCTTGTACAAGAAGATCAAAACTACTTTAAGAGAAAGGATAAACTAGGTGCCCATTTTGAGAAGTTAGTAAGTTGGTTACTATGAATGGGGAAAAAGTACTCTACTTAATTCATATTCCACACTTTATTAAAAGAGATGATTTTCAAACTAGATCAAACCTCCTAGGATTAATCTGAATACTACAAATATCAACTGATAAAAAATGATTTCTTAAAAAAAGAGTTTAGAAAGTAGAATAAGACATGAAATAGAACCTAGGCTTGAAATCTAGGAGTCTCGACCAAGGACTCTAGCATGTTGTGGGGATGTCTGCACATAGCACTATTTTCTATAAGGTCAAGTATGACCAATAGGTATAGTCTATAATGTTTCAAGTTTTCCCAGCAATTTCTAGTATAACCTATACAGATTCTTGCTAAACCTGCACAACAAAATAAAGGAAAACAAGAGTAATATCCCAATGATGAAGATAAAATCAAAAATCAAATGATACAATTAGATCATACAAAAATGACAAGAAAACACAATCAAACCTCCATGCGGTTGAATGCTTTCTAGATACCTATAGCTAGGAGAATATAACAGAAGATTGGAACTACTAAGGAGCTTGCTAGGAATGGTCAACCCCCTACTTTGGTATTTCAATCTCCATGAGCAGTGAAATGATAAAGATATTTAGAAAATATGTGTGCACTTATCCTAACTGTGTCTAGGAATGGACATGCACTGACAAAAGATGCTAGGAGCACCCCCCTGGTCTATAGGGAGGACACTAGGCCTAGTATATATATTTGATAAAAAGGGTGGTGGTCTACACCAATAGATTGCAAAATAGATGAAAGGGGAGTTTCTAAAATAGAGAGATTGTTCATTCACCACTTGTGCAATGGGATAAAAAAATTGATATATAAATAAGACAACATAGTAAAATATTTTAATAGGATTATGATAAAGAATACACCAGGAGATTATCTACGATGTTTGTGATGATTTAGACTTTTAGGATTAGAAAGATCTTCAGGGAGCAATCTGCTACTTATTTCTTGTTTAAAATGCCTTCAATGATCTATAGAAGAAAGATTGGAGGAATCCTTGGGAGAAGCGTATGCTTCAATAGTGAAAGTTGTTCTTTTGATAAACTTGTAAATTTGCACAATAATAGTGAGAAAGAGCCAAGGATAGTTGTAGAGATGGAGAAAGAACAAGAGTGAAGATCCTATCCTCTATGAAAATATGCCTTTTTTGTTCTTATCTTCTGGATTTGGTCAAGGTAGGTTGAAGATAACGAAGAGCTTCTACATGGCATTACAATTGTCAGGAGAAATTATGAGGCAGCAACATGTAGGACTAATGCATATTTTGAGGTAATGTATAGTACAAGATTCTAACATGTTGCATAGATGTCTATGCATTGCACTAGTGTCTAAGGGAAAATGGGTTAAATTTTACATGTGTTAAGAGGAGCAGTGACAATAATGCTCTAGTATGGATTTTTGACAAACTTTAGTCAAAAAGTGAAATTTGAGGTCAAGTGGTCCTAGAAAATGCTATTGGAATGGACATGGAAGTGAGTTCAAGACATAAAGTGAAATTTTAGGGTATATAATTTTTGACATTATAGTTACAACTTGTCATGGGTAAAGTTGGGATACTTCCAAGGTAGGATCATTGGAATATGTAACCATTTGGGACACCTCATTTAGGTTTTCAAATACTATGTAATAGCTGCCTAGGGAGCTATAAATCATATGTTATGAGAAAGTATGAAAACTATGTACACAAATGTTGAAGGATTGAAGATAGAAGAGGAGTAAGGAAGTGACTGTGTTATATCTCTTTTGAAGATAATACTAACTTGGTCTCTCTTCTTTATGGAGGTTTTTACTTGAAAGGGTTTTCTCCATGTAAATACTATGTTATGTGTAGATCTCTTTTGTTCTCTATTTCTTCTTGTTATAGTTATTTACATTGCAATCTCTATTTGGTTATTTACTAGTTAATTTTAGATTTGTAGTTAAATTCTAAATTTATATTTTATAGTTGTTTTTCCTTATTTCTAACATTTGGTATTTGTTGGTAAACAGATTTGTCACTATAGAATTTTTTATGTGACTCACCTAATGAGCAATGACTCTTGTTCCAATAGTTAGAGAGGTTGTAACCAAACAAATAACATTTCTCTACATTTGAAAGGGGGGAACTTCATCATATGATAATTTTATTTTTAAGGGGTGTGCTTTTATCTAGAAAGTAGGAAATGTAATCTATCTAAAACTTAAAAGATCAAAAGGAAAAAGAAAACTATAGGTTGACTAATAAGAATATACAACTTTTAGATTTCCTAGAATAATAGAAAAGAATCAAGATCTACACAAAGATAAACTCTGAGATTTATCTCCATGGAAAATTTATTTGGATGGAAAGGTTATAAAGAGGGTTTCAATGCAAGAATATGTTCTTGAAAATTAAGAAAAAGAAAAACATGATAGTTTTTACAACACACAGATTAAGAAAAACTATTGTGTATCAACCTCATTGCACCCAAACAATTTTAAAATGAAGTTCATGACAAATGTTCTAATCAAATAGTAGAGAATCTTAAGTATAATAGTTTGATTCCAACATAAGAAAGAAAGATAGCATAAAGAAGACAATAACATGCTCACAAACTTGCACTATTATCCCTTTTATTAATTTCTAAAAGGAAATACAAAGATTTATTTTCTTTCTCAAAAAGTGAGAATATTGAAAAGTCCTTTTTTCACATCAAAGCCTTGCATAAATAGGATTTTTTCTCTATCTACCTTGTAACCACTTTTTAGTTTATAAATTTAATAACAAATTTTAAAAGTCATTAACTTTCCTCAATGTCAAGTTATAAAATAAAGTCATTTTTTAAAGTCATATTAAATTGAATTTATATTATATTTTAAAATGAAGATAAAGTGTAATGACAAATGTGACTAAGTCTTCAACTTTGTTGTTCTGGACTCTCCTCTTTGGATGTATCTGGCTACTCTGGAGTTGAAGGCATTCCTTTAAAGATCCTGAACTGCCGCACAGTAGGAGCAATCAATTTAGCATTTGGAACAACTATGTTAAACAACTGTAATTTCCATGTGACCAGTGCTTCATTAATTTCTTTCATCTTTTTAGGAATTTTCAACATACATTTACAATATTTTGATAGTATGGATGATATAGAGGCCAACTTTTCCAATGTATTCACATTAACTATTTCCTTGCTAAAGAATCATTCATAAATCATATCCTTGAAACCCAAGTCTTGATCAATAGAAGATCTTCCAAATATGAATCAGCCTTATTCAAAACATCTACCTCATTTTGAAAGACAAATAATTTGTGACAATATATAACTTTATCCATTCACAAGATTTTGATAGCCTTCTAAATTCTGAAATGGTCTTCTTAAATATCATGAGCTTCCACTAAATACTCTTATACCAAGAAGTTTCATCATATTCATCAATTTTATTTAAAAACTTTTGAGCAATTAAAGTTTGAACATCATATTTTTCCATCTCATCAAGATCCTTGGTTACACCTTGCCATATAACATCCTCCTTTTTTGGCCTCCTCAAGTTCTTTATGCAAAATTTTCTTCTTATCATCAACTCTTTGGTATAATTTTAATGCTTCTTCAATAGCATTCAAACCATTGAAAATGATTTTCTGTACCGATGTTTTGGTGACCTTTCCATAGGCCTAGTATTTGCCAATTTTCTCTATTATCTCTTTATCAATATTTTTAACATTAGCATCTATTAGATGTGATGATGATGATACCAAGGGATGAGTTGATGTATCCACAATGACCACAATATAGGTGGTCAATATATGATTTTTTTTCTTCTAGCAACTCTTTGGTCTCTATTTTCTTTTTATATTATGTTGGAACCTTATTAAATTTTTCATAGGTCTTAATTTTTTTACTCAAGTCTTGTCAATAGGTTGATAGATTTCCATACTTAGGGTTCTTTGCATACTCGAGGAAATACTAAACACTAAGCCCCCATGCCAAAATATAATATAAGGGTCAAAATCGTTATATTTCTTCAGTGACCGCCTATCTCCCGTTGCCTATATTTTAAGTCACTCCTGATGTCCCCCTTAAAACGTTGTCTGACCGGCCCCACACCAAGTAATTACCTTCTCTAGCCCACACCATGAAAATCCTTATTTTTTATACACAAGGGTCTAGTTCTATTAACTCTTTTTTGACAGGTGGCAGCCTGTGGTTTTATTTTGACCATTCCACCAGCAGTAAAACATTGACAAAATCAACGCCTACGAAATTGCGGAAGCAGTGACAACTAGTGAATGATTCTCAAGAATGGCAAGCGGTGGGCCCAAAATAGATGCAAGAGGCTTTCCTTATATTTCTGTTGTTCTGCCATGCTTCACCAAGAGGACCTTCTGGGTGACTGCAGAATAACGCACAACCTCATAAAAACCATTTTTGGTTGCCATAAAAGCAATAATGGTGGGCCCTATCTGAAGTGGGGGTGATTTTAATTATTTCCACCATTCCATCAAACTTTATTTCATAGTCCCAGCTAGTATTTGCTTAATGGCAGAAATCTTGACATATGGCATTCTAAAGGGCTAGGACTGGTGCATTAAGTGGCAAGAATATGACATTTCATTATCTTATGGATGTGGCCACCTTTTGGAGAGTTGTCCTAAATTTTTTGTAGTTGATCCAATGGTTGTCCGCCATTCCACTAGGATCATATCTCTAGTCATACCTCTCTCCTGCGAAACTGTGAAATATGGTCTTCATTACACTTAGGGGGAAATATTTTTTTAGGATCATGGTTGGGAGAGCTATACAGGTGGCAAGTTGTCATTGGGAAAAACAAGCATTACTCTCTTACTACGTAAAGGATCAAATTAGTGGGCCATTAAAGCCAAGCCAGCTATGATCAGGATCAACGGCTAGAATTAAAAAATGTGACTAGGGAAATATGTTGGCACTAATCTGATAGTGTTTTATTACCAACATTAACTGCTCAAGCATGTTCAAAGTCTCCATCACCACCACTACATAGGAATTTATTAACAAAAAGATTTGGCTTGTGCAGGGTCGACCTTTGGAAATCCGTGTTCCTACTAGGATTGACATTTCATCTTATGTGTGATGAAATTTGACATAATGATAGTGCTAAATCAACGAAAACAAGACAGCTGACCTGGCATGATCTAGTGCAAGAAGTGATGTTCCTAGTTATGTAGAATTATGAAATCCAATCTTTCTATTCATTTGTGGTAATCTCTACAAGATTTCCATTTATGACTGAAATGTCGCGAAGTGATTGGAAATTAATTGGACCAAAGATGTGCAGATGTATGCTACATCCTAAAATTTCAATAAATAGACAAGTGCTGATGTTACCCTGTATACTATTTGAAGTGTGTTGGTAGTATGGCGCTCCCCTATTCTTATGTGTTCTATTTGCTCCCCTGTTCTATTGGGTTTTCTTCCTTATTCTCATAGTTATCAACTTGTCCTTACAGAATTAGGAGACTTGGAGTTCCCTTCCTTTGGAATAGGTGGTACAGGGAAAATTTGGGAGCAATTGCAACATTCTCCATGCCTTTATGAGCATTTCTTCTTCCTATTGTTTCATTCAGATTGTGATTTCTGATTATGGTCTCCTGATTCCAGTCATTCCCTATGTCTGTGAGTAGGCAGATTAGTATCAAGTGTAGAGGGAAATTGTTTCTCTATTTACCTTCATCCCTCTTCTACTTTTCCCAACAAAGCATCAACTCTAGTTGTAGGGATGTTTCCTCTTCAGATGTAGCATATGAAGACTAGGTGCTCCAATTTTATTGTTGTTGCTGCCCCCTTTGCTAGATGAATGACTTTGCCATATCTAGCCTGATGTGATTTCATCTAGTTTTTGTTTGATTGAATTGGTTGGTGACCACTCAATTAGGAAAGAGGAATCACATCCTTGCAAATGATAACAAGCATAAAGTGAAGAACACTAGTTAATGGGAATTTCTTTTGATATTGTCGCTTGCAGTCATTCCAATTTGAGGTGGGTAATCTAGGTGGTGAACGCTCTTATCAAACAGTCCCCCATCAACATCACTGCATATTTTACCCACCAAAATTGAGAGGACACATAGTCTTGCAGGTGCCTCAACATATATAATGGAAGCTTAACATACAGTTGTGAAGCGGTTATAGCGGCCTCTTCTTGTAACTACATCTTTTGGTTATTGAGAAGTTGTAACTTCTTTTAACTTAAGCTTAAAGCTTGTCTACTCCCTTATCTCTATAAAAGGGAATTCAAGGCTTGTGAAAAAACATTAGTTCAAGGTCATAGCTCCAAACTTAGTCTGAAATATGGGATCAATCTATTTAAGGAGGAAATGTAAATAGTTTGTTTTCTAAAATAAATCAGTCCTCCATTTCCAAGTTTTCATTTCTAAGTTTTAAGATGCCTTTATAGATTTGCAAAGACTATGTTATAATTTCTAATGGTTTACTTTACAGAACTCTGTTGAGTCTTTGGAGTATACTGTCTCCTATTTTCATGTATACAATTCTGCATTTATGAATATATTTGGTTAAGGATTAGGTTTATTCGTCATCAAATTCTTTCTTGTGTTGTATATTTTTCTTGTGGTATTCACTCAAGTAGTGAAATAATTGGTTGCTAGAGGATATAGAATGTATTATGGGTGTGCAGGGATAACTAAGTATGGTAGACTTCAAAACTAGTAAAGTGTTTTAATGTAAGGCATTACTGCATCTTTACAGTAAACTAAGTTTTATTATATCATAGTTCTTTGGATGTTTTTGTAGGTTTATTGACTCTATGACCCTCAGCTAGGCACTAGTTTGTTCACAAATACTATAATAGGCTTACATCCTTTTAAATCACCCTCATCATTATTTTAAAGGAATCAATGTATTTTCCCTTTTAGCAATAGGTGTTAAAAGTTAATATTATTTTTCATGTTCTTCTGCAAAGAAACATAATAAAAGATTAAGGAATTACCCCATCTCTTTACTTTATTAGATATTCTTTGAGCAATCTTAAAGGAACATATCTGTCACAGGAGTAGTGTTATTAAGAAAATGTTTCATGAACCCCCATCCATTTAAATACAACATTGTCTTCCCCAACAGGGAAGGAATATCCAAAGAATAGGAGCACCCTCCTTGGTTTAACAGAGCCCAAAGTGCAGAGGAAATAGGGATTGAAAATCCATGTTTCTTGTTCATTGGCCAATCCCCTCAAGGCAGGTAAGTTATTAGAGAGTGGCTATCCTATAGACCTATGTGGTTTTCCTTGAGATCAGCTTGGGAATTTAAAACAACCAACAGATTGGCAACTCTACTGGGGACTAAAATAAGAATGGTGTCTTATCCTAAAAAGTATACATTCCCTTTCAATTACTAAGCAGTCTTTTAAAGCTCAAGATTAGGAGGCTTTTGTCTAGTTGAGCCACCTACATGTTTATGACTCTATTAAAAAAAAAAAGTAAAATCATGTTATCTCCCAAGGGTCTTAGCGAAATAAATTCCCCTAAATGTTGAAAGAGTCAGAGGTCAGATTATCATGTTGCTTCCAAAAGAAAGATGGTGACTCTACTATGTTCTTTTATTTTAAAGTTATGATAGATACAAAGCAAAGGCATCAAGTTTCACATCTCAGAATGTTCTATATGACTCTATTGTGAAACATGATTTAGAAGTTGGATCCAGAGGACAGTGATCTGGTTTCAAATTTTAATTCCTCTGTAAGTAGAGGTGGTGGCTCTATGAAAAAGGGATCTGGTAATGCAGTCTGGTGTTCTTTACTTTTCATAAAGTCAAAGAAAAATTTGCACCGATAACAAAAGTGCTCTTCAGGTATTTTACAAAGACTTAAGAGAAATTTCCCTAGAAATTTAAAAGATGTATACTCATCAATCACACTTCTTTTATCAAAGTGAATTTGTCAGGGAAAGGTATAAGGCCATTGATTTTAGTAATATTTGTAGGTTTCCAAACCATGTACCAAATGAAGTTAGGAGTCCGATAACAAAGTTTAATAATGACATATCCAAAACAACTAACAGCCATTTGCAACAATTTTTTGACTTAATGGGAGATTTTGAAATAGATCATGAAGATGTGGTCATGAAATTGTTTGTTAAAACTTTTAAATGAGAAGTTAGAGATTTATTTACATGGTTGGCCAATCAATTTATTCTTTCATGGCAAGATTTAAAGTTTTCTTTTATGGAACAATTTTAGGAAAGAATAGATGTTGGTATGTTAATTAAAAAACTCATGCAGATTGAGAAAGAGGATAAGGAATCAATCCCAGCCTTCAATCTAAGATTTGCCAAAACAATGAGGGACATTCCTGAAAATGTCATACCTAATGATGTTATGTGTCTAATCATATATCTAGGTGCATTCAGTGAAAAGGATAATTATCAATTGAGAGATAGAAAGCCTACTACTATGATGCAAGCATATTCTCTGGCCATAAAAATAGAAAATAATTTGAAACATACAAAGATAAAGGGTTGTGAGTTTGTGGAAAATAGAACAAATGAATCTATTTGTCCTCCAATTTGCCAGAGAGGGTAGATTGGGCAGTTCAAGTGGGCCCGAGTCAATACATAAAACTTAGCATATTAAAGGGGATTGGGATTGTGACCAGAACCAAAGAGTTCAAAGTCTATATAAACCTGTTGCTCATCCTTCCCCTCATTTTCAGAATAAAATGAAATCCCCAGAACCTTATGAGGTACCTTATGAGATAACTAATCCCCAGATACATAAAGAAATGTCAGTTATGGAGGTTCCTCTATCTTTTGAATGTGTAGCAAGTTGTGAGGTTATGACCCCTATGTATGATTATGTGTATCTTGTATCAAGTGATAAGGACTCATCTCCTAGAGAAATAATGTCTCTTGAATCTAAATGTCAGAGGGGAGTGGTCCTCACCGATAATGCAGAGAGTAATGAGCACATAGCAGAGTGTTCCCACCAAAATTGTGATAGCTCTAAGTCAGACAGTGATGTAGGCTATCAGGATAGTGATAATGAAGAGTATGCAAACATAATGCATATAAGAGGCAACCCACTCTATGACAAACCTATGAACTTATCAGTGAAAAGGGATATGGAGTTACATGAATACATAGGTAACAATTTAGAGGAGGCTAATAAATGCATATCAATCCAACACAAAAAAATATATGAGGAAACAAGAGCTCCATTAATAAAACATGACCCAAGTCTTCATCCAAATGATGCTTCCAAAGCCCATATTCACTAGAAGAATGAATGGCTGATTCAAGAGATGAAAAGAAGAGACAGAGTGTCAAACTTTGAGAAGGTGATGCAGAGCACTTCAACTCCTGTCAAACAACCTATCACTGCAGGGGAATACTTCAAATCTCCAAGACCATAACTCTCACTGCTCTACTATTTTCCTGACAGAAATCAGGCTTCTAACAAAACAAGGTGTAAACACCAAAACATATACATGTTCATGTTCCAAGGAGAGAGACTTCAGGGTACACCTTCCAAGACTCTTAACTCCAACTAACATTTCATCACTCCCATTGTGCAGACCCTGCAGGATAGCAACATCTATCATACCCCTCATGGGCAATCACAATCTCATAGCTCCAAGAGCAGGACAGTCATAATTTCATCTTGGGGTGATCTCCCCTTAACACAAACTCAATCTAGTTAAGCAAGTCACATGCCTAACATGCCTATTGTCATCATTGAAGAGCTATACCTCACCAAACTTACCTATGACTTCTCTTTAGTGACTGTTGCCCTTCTCCATTTACAAATGCAAGGATCTTGGTTGCCCATTTTCAAGGAAAACTCCACCTACACTGCTCTCTTATCCCTGCAACCTTCACAAGCCATTGTATTTCCTAGTATACTACCCATACCATTGAGCAAAAATAGAAAAAAAGCTAATGGAATGGGTATAAATTCACCGGGCTCCTCAAAAGAACCCTAACTCAGGGTTTCAAACCACTTTTACACAAGGGAGAAATGCAGAGTTATACCAGGGTGTTAAGAGCCCAAACAAGTTGTAAATGATAGGTAATTCTTCCCTCTAAACAACCATCCCAGGCACCAACCCCCACTCAGCCGTACAAGTATGGACAACACAGAAAAATAGCGAATTTGTGAAGGAGACAACAATTTCTAAAAAATAGTTTATGGAAAACTACTGATAGCTTTCACCTAGATCCTTGTCAAGACTTCAAACCAAGCTTAAATCAAAGGTATTTCAGAGCTCTAACCATCCAATGCAAACTTACGCCATGACAAATCTGTACAGGCGCGAGTATGGTCTGAGAACAGCAAGGAAAACTCAAAAAAAATAGGAAACAACAGAAAAATGGTGTTCCTTTGTTATTTCTTCTCAATATATTGCATCTTCTTTACAATCTCTCCATCCTTGGCTTAAAACAAGCCTCATACATTGCAAGAAAAGGCTGGGGTTGACCAAAACTACCTAATCATTGGGCTTCTTCATGATTTTTCGTAATTGTTGTCTTTTGTAATAGTTTTAGAAACTGACTGTTTTTTTCTTTAGAATGTTGCTTGTTTAACATTTAACCTTGGACAATCATTCCACCATACCTTTAAAACCTATGACATGCCTTTTAAAGGCTTACAACATGGAAATTTAATGACTACCAATATAAACATTAAAACTTAAATCCATCTTGCAAACTGCCTGTGATTGTCCTAACTAGGACTAATAACATAACCAAAAGATTCTTTTCGACATTTGGATAGAGTCCAACTACAACATGGCTTCCAAGCCTTATACAACATGTAAATGGTCTCCAAGACCTTATTAAATAAAACAAGACAACTTGTAACTCAACCCCATCCTCGATGTCTTGGTGCTCCTGCACCATACTCCCTAGCATGATGAAAACTCTTGTCCCAAGAGTTAGGGGATCTGCTCCGAATGTTCTTCAACTATGTTGGAATGTTCCTCTGACTGGTGAGAGGGAACATGAACTTGCCAAGAGTTATCTTCCTCCTTATCCAACCTGCATGGCTCCTGTAAATAGTGTTAGAAACATAAAACTTGTTGTGATGTCCTTGCCTAGGACCTTGCTGCTGCAATGCTTCAAATCTTCTCAACTGGACGTTTTGATTCATTCCTCCCTGGACTATCTGCTATTTGCCTTCCTTCTTCTAGCTCTTTAGAGGGCACTCAATGTCTCCAAATTTGACATAACTCAAGTCCCAAGCCTGCTGCTCTCTAGGACTGTCATCCACCTTCTACTATTGCAATTGTTTCTGCTGTGTGCAATCACCCTGAACTTGCACATTCAACTTCAATTTCTCTCCAAAGCAAATTGTAACCTGTTCCTTCTTCTCCTCACAAGGTAAAGGAATCAATTTGAACTTCTTACCATCTTTGTGCACTACATAGGTATTAGTATACCCATCATGAATTGTCCTTCGCAAATACTGCCATGGTCTACCCAAGATTATATGCCCACATGTCATTGGAATAACATCACACAAAACATAGTCCTGATATGGACCAATTGTGAAATCAACATAAGCCTTCTTAGTGACCATTACCTGCTGCTCTTGACTCACCCAAGTGACATGGTAAGGACTAGGATGATCAAAAGTCTTCAACCCTAACTTATTCACCATTTCCCAAGAAACTAGATTATCATGAGAACCTGAATCTACAATCAACTTGCATATCTTTCCATGGCTTAAACAATTAGTTCTGAAAATAGATACTTGTGGTGGTTGCTACATCTTGCCTCTTTCCACCATGAGCATCTCTCCATCCATCATTGGAGAGGCTGACGACATTTCTAGTTCTTCTGGCTTCTCCTCCTCTTGTGCCAAGTGAACTCTTTTATCCTTGGTCTTGTCAACACCATCCTTCTTAGGACAGTTGAAAGATGTGTGTCCCACCTCATTGTAGTGATAACATCTACCTGTGAACAATCATCTACCTGATCCAAATCTACCTCCACCTCTATATCCACCTCTCTATTCTGTAGACATCTCCTTACCCTTCTCATTGATGTTTTGAACTTCAGTAGTATGTCTGCCCCTACCTCTGTTTCCTCTTCCATAACCTCCTTGCCTTTCTTGCTTCCTCTTCACTCTTTGTTCAGCCCTGATGGCTAACTGAAAACACTCTCCAAGTGTTTTTGGTACTGCCTGTGTAAGGGGAAAATGAGATAAATCTATTAAGATGATATTAACCCAAACAACAATGAAAAGTGTGAGTAACAAGGATAGATGAATGAAATACAAACTTACAACCTGTTACCCTGCAGCTTCCATTGGTCACCTATTTTCTCTCGATCTTGAATGATGAAGATGGGCCCTCAGGGAGCTTGCTTCCTTGCTTCGATTCCTCAAGATGAGAAGGGGGAAATGGCTATGTGATATGATTCCTGCATTACGATGGTATGAAGAAGAAGATCCTAGAGAAAATTGGGTATAGATTCGATGCCAGAAGAAGTCTCCCTAATTGTCTTAGAAGGGGGTTCTATTTATAGATTTTCTAAAAATAGAACGGAGGGTGAGGATCAACTGATGAGATCAATGGCCCTCATTAATTATGAATCTTTAATTCATAATGGATGAATTAAAAATTCAGAGTGGAGGATAGTGAGTTATGACAATTGAATTGAAAATTCAAAGTGGAGGATAATGGATTATGACAATTGAATTGAAAATTCAAAGTGGAGGACAATGGGTTATGACAATTGAATTGAAAATTCAAAGTGGAGGATAATGGGGAACATTGAATTAAGAATTCAATTTTGGATTTTGGAGGATATTAGCTAATTAAATATTAGGAATATTTAATTGTATGTACAACATGGTGAGGTGGAAGGGATGAGGTGGATTTTGTGAGGTGGATTTGGATTTGAGACATTAGAAGAATTTAGGGATTTCAATTAAATGAACCAATCAAATAAACTTTGAATATTTATTTGATTGACAGAGGAAAATAAGAATTAAGATAAATATCAGAATATTTACTTAATTCGACCTATGCCAATTTTAGGCTATTACACTGCCAACCCAATCTCATCCTGCAAGTTATACCTAAGCCCATTAAGGTATCTTGCCACTTTCTCTTCTTCATCTTCCAATCCACCTCTAATACTAAGCTTATGAAATTGCTCAGTATAGGACATAACATCCATGTCCTTCTGCTTCAGATTCTACCTCATCCTCTTTGTCTGAATGGAGTAATCAGATGGAAGGAATTGGTCCTTCATCATGTCCTTCATCCTACCCCAAGAAGTGAGTTTTGATGCACCTCTAGCCATTCTTTCTGCCTGCACACTACTCCACCAGGTAAGTGTTGTTCCTCTCAGTTTTGTCTTTGCAAATTTGATCTTCTTCTCATCACTCATCTCCTCATACTCAAAATTTTTTTCAAGGGCATCTATCCACCCTAATACCTCTTCACTATCCATCTTCCCCTGATAGATAGGTAACTCAATGTTTGCCTTTGTTCCACTTCCTTGGACTGCCTTCAGCAATCTCACAAACTTCTTTTCTTCAGCATCCAACTCATCCTCAGGAGGATTCTCATCAGCCTCCTCATCTCCTTCTGACTCATTTTGTTCATCCTTTCTAGGATTATTTTCTAATGCTTCCAATCTAGCCAAGATTGTTGCATTCTCCCTTCTGACTTGCCTCAACTCTCTTTCTCTAGTAGCATCCTGTTCTCTTTTGTCCCTCAACTCCTTTTCTCTAGCCTCTAAGGCTTCTCTCAACTCAGAATTCTCTCTTCCCATCTGGTTTTTAGGAGGCATCTTTACACCTCTCACAAACTCTTAGCTTCTTCACAAGATCCACTGCACCCTCAAGGATCTACTTGCTAGCTCTGATACTAAAAATGATGCAGAGTACTTCAACTCCTGTCAAACAACCTATCACTGCAGGGGAATACTTCAAATCTCCAAGACCATAACTCTCACTGCTCTATTATTTTCCTGACAGAAATCAGGCTTCTAACAAAACAAGGTGTAAACACCAAAACATATACATGTTCATGTTCCAAGGAGAGAGACTTCAGGGCACACCTTCCAAGACTCTTAACTCCAACTAACATTTCATCACTCCCATTGTGCAGACCCTGCAGGACAGCAACATCTATCATACCCCTCATGGGTAGTCACAATCTCATAGCTCCAAGAGCAGGACAGTCATAATTTCATCTTGGGGTGATCTCCCCTTAACACAAACTTAATCTAGTTAATCAATTCACATTCCTAACATGCCTATTGTCATCATTGATAGAGCTATACCTCACCAAACTTACCTATGACTTCTCTGTAGTGACTGTTGCCCTTCTCCATTTACAAATGCAAGGATCTTGGTGGCCCATTTTCAAGGGAAACTTCGCCCACACTACTCTCCTGCCCCTGCAACCTTCACAAGCCATTGTATTTCCTAGTATACTACCCATTCCATTGAGCAAAAATAGAAAAAAAAAGTCAATGGAATGGGTATAAATTCATCGGGCTCCTCAAAAGAACCCTAACTCAGGGTTTCAAACCACTTTTACACAAGGGAGCAATGCAGAGTTATACCAGGGTGTCAAGAGCCCAAACAAGTTGTAAATCATAGGTAATTCTTCCCTCTAAACAACCATCCCAAGCACCAACCCCCACTCAGCCGTACAAGTACAGATAACATAGAAAAATAGTGAATTTGTGAAGGAGACAACAATTTCTAAAAAATAGTTTATGGAAAATTACTGATATCTTTCACCTAGATCCTTGTCAAGACTTCAAACCAAGCTTAAATCAAAGGTATTTTAGAGCTCTAACCATCCAATGCAAACTTATGCCATGACAAATCCGTACAGGCATAGGTACGGTTTGAGCATAGCAAGGAAAACTTAGAAAAAATAGGAAACAACAGAAAAATGGTGTTCCTTTGTTATTTCTTCTCAATCTATTGCATCTTCTTTACAATCTTTCCATCCTTGGCTTAAAACAAGCCTCATACATTGCAGGAAAAGTCTGGGGTCGACCAAAACTGCCTGATCATCAGGCTTCTTCATGATTTTTTGTAACTGTTGTCTTTTGTAACAGTTTTAGAAACTGACTATTTTTTTCTTCATAATGTTGCTTGTTTAACATTTAACCTTGTACAATGGTTCCACCATACCTTTAAAACCTATGACATGCCTTTTAAAGGCTTACAACATGGAAATTTAATGACTACCTATATAAACATTAAAACTTAAATCCATCTTACAAACTGCCTGTGATTGTCGTAACTAGGACTAATAACATAACCAAAAGATTCTTTTCGACATTTGGACATAGTCCAACTACAACATGGCTTCCAAGCCTTATACAACATGTAAATGGTCTCCAAGATGTTATTAAACAAAACAAGACAACTTGTAACTCAACCCCATCCTCGATGTCTTGGTGCTCCTGCACCAGAAGGGAATTCAGTATGATTGTTTTAAGTTTGAAAAGGCAAAAATTAGAGGAAAATAGTTATCTCAAGGGGTTGGATACAATTGAAAAAACTATTGACTTTCCTTTTGACAGTATGTTTCAAACATCTGTGGGAAAGTTTGAGGGAAATATCTATCCTCGGGGTTATCCATAATGGCCTGGGGCTATTATGTGTTTGGTCTGCTCCTCTAGAGTTCTTCTATGATCTCACTCTGTTCAAGCTGAATAGATGTCCCCAATTGGTGCCACTGTTGGAACCTTATTAAATCTTTCACAGGTCCTAATGTTTTTCCCTCAAGCTCTTCTCAATTGGTTGATGGATTTCCATACTTAGGGTTATTTTCATACTCAGGGAAACACTAAAACCTAAGCCCCCATGCCAAAATATAATGTAAGGGTCAAAATCATTATATTTCTTCAATGACTGCCTATCTCCCGTTGCCTATATTTTTAGTCGCTCCCGATGTCCCCCTTAAAACATTGTCTAACTGGCCCCTCGCCAAGTAATTATCTTCTCTAGCCCGTGCCATGAAAATCCTTATTTTTTATACAGTAGGGTCTAGTTCTATTAACTCTTTTTTGACAAGTGGGAGCCTATGGTTTTATTTCCGCCATTCCACCAATAGTAAAATATTAACAAAATCAATATATGGGGAATTGCAGAAGCAGTGACAGCTGGTGAATGATTCTCGAGAATGGCAAGTGGTGGGCCCAAAACAGATGCAAGAGGCTTTATTTATATTTCTATCATTCCACCATGCTTCACCAAGAGGACCTTCTTGGTGATTGTGGAATTGCAAAATAATGCGCCAACTCATAAAACTATTTCTAGTTGCCACAAAAGAAATAACGGTGGGCCCTGTTCGAAGTGGGGGCAATCTTAATTATTTCCACCATTCTGTCAAACTTTATTTCATTGCCCTAGCTAGTATTTGCAGAATGGTGGAAATCTTGACATATGGAATTCTTAGGGCTGGGACTAGTGCATTAAGTGGAAAGAATATGACATGTCATTATATTATGGATGTGGCCACCTGTTGGAGAGTTGTCCTGAATTTCATGCTATTGATCTGACAGTTGTCTGCCATTCCGCTAGGATCATATCTCTGGCCATTCCTCTCACCTATAGAACTGCGAAATATGGTCTTAATTACACTTAGGGGGAAATATTTTCTTAGGATCATGATTGGGAGAGCTATACAGGTGGCAAGTAATCATTGGGAAAAGCAAGCATTACACTCCTACTACGTAAAGGATCAAATTGGTGTTGTTCAAGCTGAGCCAGCTATGATCAGGATTAACGGCCATAATTTAAAAATGTGACTGGGGAGATATGTTGGCACTAATCTTATAGTTTTTTATTACTAGCATTAACTGCTCAGACATGTGTAGAGTCTCCATCACCGCCACTACATAGGAATTTATTAACATAAAAATTTGGCTTGTGTAGGATTGACCTTTGGAAATCTCTGTTCCTACTAAGATTGACATTTCATCTACTGTGTAATGAAATTTGACATAATGACAGTGCTAATCGAGGAAAACAAGACAGCTGACTTGGCATGATTCAGTGCAAGAAGTGATGTTCCCAGTTATGCAGAATTATGAAATCCAATCTTTCTATTCATTTGTGGTAATATCTACAAGATTTCCATTTATGACTGAAATGCCTTGAAGTGACTAGAAATTAATTGGACCAAAGATGTGTGGATGTATGCTACATCCTGAAAGTTCTATAAATAGACAAGCATTGATGTTACCCTGTATACTGTTTGAAGCATGCCAGTAGTATGGCACTCCCCTATTCCTGTATGTTCTGTTTACTCCCCTATTCTATTGGGTTTTCTTCTTTGATCTCATGGTTATCAACTTGTCCTTACATAATTAGGAGACTTGGAGTTCTCTTACTTTGGAATAGGTGGTGCAGGGAAAATTTGGGAGTAATGGTAGTATTCTGTATGCCTTTATGAGCATTTCTTCTTCCTGTTGTTTCATTTGGATTGTGTTTTCTAATTTTGATCTACTGATTCTAGTCATTCCCTATGTTTGTGATTAGGCAGATTAGTATCAAGTGCAGAGGGAAATCATTTCTCTCTTTACCTTCATCCATCTTCTACTTTTCCCAACAAATCATCAGCTCTAATTGTAGGGATGTTTCCTCTTCAGACGTAGCATATGAAGACTGGGTGCTCCCATTTTGTTGTTGTTGCCACCCCCTTTGCTAGATGAATGGTGTTGCCATAGCTAGCCTGATGTGATTTCATCTGGTTTTTGTCTAATTGATTTGGTTGGTGACCACTCAATTATGAAAGAGGAATCACATCCTTCCGAACGATAACGAGCATAAAACAAAGAACTCTAGTTAATGGGATTTCCTTCTTATATTGTCGCTTACAGTCGTTCTGATTTGAGGTGGGTAATCTGGGTGGTGAATGCTCTTATCAAACTCATAAGTCACATGTGATGGGTATGTGAGCTCTAACAACATCTGTCAAACAGTCCCCCATCAGCATCACTGCTTATTTTCCCTACCAAAATTGAGAGGACACACAGTGTTACAGGTGCCTCACCATATAAAATGGAAGCTGAACATACAGTTGTGAAGCAGTTACACCGGCCTCTTCTTGCAACTATATCTTTTGGTTATTGAGAAGTTGTAACTTGTTTTAACATAAGCCTGAAGCTTGTCTACTCCCTTATCTCTATAAAAGGGAATTCAGCACTTGTGAAAAAACATTGGTTCGAGGTCATAGCTCTAGACTTAGTCTGAAATATGGGATCAATCTAGTTAAGGAGGAATTGTAAATAGTTTGTTTTCTTAAATAAATCAGTCATCCATTTCCAACTTTTTATTTCTAAGTTTTAAGATGCCTTTATAGATCTGCAAAGACTATGTTATAATTTGCTAATGGTTTACTTTACAAAACTCTGTTGAGTCTTTGGAGTATACTGTCTCCTATTTTAATGTATATAGTTCTGCATTTATGAATATATTTGGTTAAAGATCAGGTTTATTAATCATCAAAGTCTTTTCTATGTTGTATATTTTTCTTGTGCCATTAGCTCAAGTAGTGAAATAATTGGCTGCTAGAGGATATAGAATGTATTATAGGTGTACAGGGATAACTAAGTATGGTAGACTTAAAGACTAGTAAAGTGTTTTAATGTAAGGCATTTTTGAATCTTGACAGTAAAGTAAGTTTTATTATGTCATAGTTCTTTGGATGTTTCTATAGGTTTCTTGACTCTATGACCCTCGGATAGGCACTAGTTTGTTCACGAATACTATACTAGGCTTACATACTTTTAAATCACCCTCATCATTATTTTAAAGGAATCGGTGTATTTTCCCTTTCAGCAATAGGTGTTAGAAGTTAATATTATTTTTCATGTTCCTCTGCAAAGAAACATTGTAAAATCTTAAGTAATTATCCCATCTCTTTACTTTATCAGACATTGTTTGAGCAATCTTAAAGGAACATATCTATCACTGGAGTAGTGTTATTAAGCAAATGTTTCATGAAACCCCATCCATTTAAATAGAACATTGTATTCCCCAACAGGGAAGGAATATCCAAAGAATCGGAACACCCTCCTTGGTTTAACAGAGCCTAAATTGTAGACGAAAGAGGAATTGAAAACCCCTGTTTCCTGTTCATTGGCCAATCCATCAAGGCAGGTCAGTTATTAGAGAGTGGCTATCCTATAGACCTATGTGTTTTTCCTTGATATCAGGTTGGGAATTTAAAACAACCAACAGATTGGCGACTCTACTGGGGACTAAAAGAAGAACTGTGTCTTATCCTAAAAAGTATACATTCCCTTTCAATTACTAAGCAACCTTTTAAATCTCAAAATCAAGAGGCTTTTGTCTAGTTGAGCCAGCTACAGGTTTATGACTCTATTTAAAAAATAAAAGAAAAATCATGTTATCTCCCAAGGGTCTTAGCTAAATAAATTCCCCTAAATGTTGAAAGATTCAAAGGTCAGATTATCATGTTCCTTGCAAAAGAAATATGGCGACTCTACTATGTTCTTTTCTTTTAAAGTTATGATAGATACAAAGCAAAGGCATCAAGTTTCATATCTCAGAATGTTCTTTATGACTCTACTGTGAAATAGGAAGTAGAAGTTGGACCTAGAGGAAAGTGATCTTCTTTCAAATTTTAATTCTTCTATAAGTAGAGGTGGCGGCTCTAATAGAAAGGGATCTAGTAATGTAGTCTAGTGTTCTTGACTTTTCATAAAGTAAAAAAAAAATTTACACTAGTAGCAAAAGTGCTCTTTAGGTATTTTACAAAGATTTAAGAGAAATTTCCGTAGAAATTTAAAAGATGTATACTCAGCAATCACACTTCTTTTATCAAAGTGAATATGTCAGGGAAAGGTATAAGTCCATTAATTTTAGTAATATTTGTGGGTTTCCAAACCATGTACCAAATGAAGTTAGGAGTCTGATAACAAGGTTCAATAATGACAGATCCAAAACAGCTAGCAGCCACTTACAAGAATTTTGTGACTTAATGGGAGATTTTGAAATAGATCATGAAGATGTGGTCATGAAGTTGTTTGGTCAAACTTTTAAATGAGATGTTAGAGATTGGTTTGCATGGTTACCCAATTAGTTTATTCTTTCATGGCAAGATTTAAAGTTTGCTTTTATTGAATAGTTTGGGGAAATAATAGATGTCGGTATGTTAATTAAAAAACTCATGCAGATTGAGAAAGAGGATAAGGAATCAATCCCAACCTTCAATCTAATATTTGCCAAAATAGTGAGGGGCATTCCTGAAAATGTCAAACCTAATGATGCTATGTGTCTAATCATATATCTAGGTGCATTCAGTGAAAAGGATAGTTATCAATTGAGAGATAGAAACCCTACTACTATGATGCAAGCATATTCTCTATTCAAAAAAATAGAAAATAATTTGAAACATACAAAGATAAATGGTTGTGAGTTTGTGGAAAATAGGACAAATGAATCTATTTGTCCTCCCATTTACTAGAGAGAGGGTAGATTGGGTAGTTCAAGTGGGCTCGAGCCAATACATAAAACTTAGCATATTAAAGGGGATTGGGATTGCGACCAGAACCAAAGAGTTCAAAGTCTATATAACCCTATTGCTCATCCTTCCCCTCATTTTCAGAATAAAAGGAAATCCCTAGAACCTTATGAGGTACCTTATGAGATAACTAATCCCCAAATGCATAAATAAATGTCAGTTATGGATGTTCCTCTATCTTGTGAATGTGTAGCAAGTTGTGAGGATATGACCCCTATTTATGATAATGTGTATCTTGTATCAAGTGATAAGGACTCATCTAGTAGAGAAACAGTCTCTCTTGAATCTAAATGTCAGAGGGGAGTGGGCAATGAGCACATAGCAGAGTGTTCCCACCAAAATTGTGATAGCTCTAAGTCAGACAGTGATGTAGGCTATCAAGATAGTGATAATTAAGAGTATGCACACATAATGCATATAAGAGACAACCCACTCTATGATGAACCTATGAACTTATCAGTGAAAAGAGATATGGAGTTACATGAATACATAGGTAACAATTTAAAGGAGGCTAATAAACTCATATCAGTCAAACACACAAAAATATATGGGGAAATAAGAGCTCCATTAATAAAATAGGACCTGAGTCTTCATCCAAATGATGCTTCCAAAGCCCATATTCATCAACATAATAAATGGCCGATTCAAGAGATGAAAAGAAGAGACATAGTGTCAAACTTTCAGAAGGGAATTGAGTATAATTGTTTTAAGTTTGACATTGACTCAGTAAAAATTGAAAATTCCCTAATCACCAACTATGAAATAGACTATGATTGCTTTTGTTTTCCAAATATATGCAAAACGCAAAAATTAGAGGAAAATAGTTATCTCAAGGGGTTGGATACAATTGAACAAAATATTGACTTTCCTTTTGACAGTGTGTTTCAAACATCTGTGGTTTAGAGTAGAGGGGGAAAGTTTTAAGCCAATATCTATCCTCAGGGTTATCCAAATGCTTATGACAGAAAAGGGTTCAGTTTCCATACAAATCTCAGAAGCAACCTAATGATGTCACTAGAAAACAAAATATTTGACAGAGGCAAGTTTTGCTTCTTTTCTACATAATGGCCTGGGGCTATTATGTGTTTGGTCTTCTCCTCGAGAGTTTTTCTATGATCTCACTCTGTTCAGGCTGTACAGATGTCCCTAATTGGAGCCACTATTGGAACATTATTAAATTTTTCATAGGTCCTAATGTTTTTTGCTCAAGCTCTCTTCAATAGGTTGATGGATTTCCATACTTAGGTTTCTTTGCATACTCGAGGAAACACTAAACCCTTAGCACCCATGCCAAAATATAATGTAAGGGTCTAAATCGTTATATTTCTTTAGTGACCACCTATCTCCCATTGCCTATATTTTTAGTCACTCCCGATGTCCCCCTTAAAATGTTCTCTAACCAACCCCTTGCTAAGTAATTACCTTCTCTAGCCCCCACCATGAAAATCCTTATTTTTTATACACCAGGGTCTAGTTCTATTAACTATTTTTTGACAGGTGGCAGCCTATGGTTTTATTTATGCCATTCTGCCAGTAGTAAAATATTGACAAAATCAATACCTACAGAATTTTGAAAGGAGTGACAGCTAGTGAATGATTCTCGAGAATAGAAAATGGTGGGCCCAGAATAGATGCAAGAGGCTTTCTTTATATTTCTGTTGTTCTGCTATGCTTCACCAAGAGGACCTTCTGGGTGACTAAGGAATTGTGGAATAAGGTGCCAACTCATAAAAACTATTTTTGGTTGCTGCAAAAGTAATAATGGTGGGCCCTGTCCAGAGTGGGGGAAATCTTAATTGTTTTTAGCATTCCATCAAACTTTATTTCATTGTCCCATCTAGTATTTGCGAAATGGCAAAAATCTTGACATATGGCATTCTAAAGGGCTGGGACTAGTGCATTAAGTGGCAAGAATATGACATGTCATTATCTTATGGACGTGGCCACCTATTGGAGAGTTGTCCTAAATTTTGTGCAGTTGATCCGATAGTTGTTCGCCATTCCGCCAGGATCATATCTCTGGCCTTGCCTCTTGCCTGTGAAACTACAGAATATAGTCTTAATTACACTTAGGTGGGAATATTTTCTTAGGATCATGGTTGGGAGAGCTATACAAGTGGAAAGTCATCATTGGGAAAAGAAAGCATTACTCTCCTACTACGTAAAGGATCAAATCGGTGTTGTTCAAGCCGAGCGAACTATGATTAGGATCAATAGCCAGAATTTAAAAATGTGACTGGGGAGATATGTTGGCATTAATTTGATAGTGTTTTATTACTAGCATTAACTGCTCAGGCGTGTGCAAAGTCTCCATCGCCACCACTACACATGAATTTATTAACATAAAGATTTGGCTTGTGCAGGCTCGACCTTTGGAAATCCGTGCTCCTACTAGGATTGACATTTCATCTGTTGTGTGATGAAATTTGACATAATGAGAGTACTAAATCAAGGAAAACAAGACAGCTGACTTGGCATGATTCAGTGCAAGAAATGATGTTCCCAGTTATGTGGAATTATGAAATCTAGTCTTTCTATTCATTTGTGGCAATCTCTACAAGATTTTAATTTATGATTGAAATGCTTTGAAGTGACTAGAAATTAATTAGACCAAAGATGTGCGGATGTATGTTGCATCCTAAAATTTCTATATATAGACAAGCCCTGATGTTACCCTGTATACTATCTAAAGGGTGCTGGCAGTATGGTGCTCCCATGTTCCTGTGTGTTCTGTTTGCTCCCCTATTCTATTGGGTTTTCTTCCTTGTTCTCATGGTTATCAACTTGTCCTTATAGAATTAGGGGACTTAGAGTTCTCTTCCTTTGGAATAGGTGGTGCAGGGAAAATTTGGGAGCAATGGCAGCATTCTGCATGCCTTTATGAGTATTTCTTCTTCCTGTTGTTTCATTTGGATTGTGATTTCTAATTCTCATCTCCTGATTCCAGTTGTTCCCTATGTTTGTGATTAGGTAGATTAGTATCAAGTGCAGAGGGAAATCATTTCTCTCTTTACCTTCATCCCTCTTCTACTTTTCCCAACAAAGCATCATCTCTAGTTGTAGGGATGTTTCCTCTTCGAACGTAGCATATGAAGACAGGGTGCTCCCATTTTGTTGCCATTGCTACCCCATTTCCTAGATGAATGGCATTGCCATATCTAGCATGATGTGATTTCATCTACTTTTTGTCTGATTGAGTTAGTTGGTGACCACTCAATTATGAAAGAGGAATCACATCCTTGTAAATGACAATGGGCATAAAGCGAAGAACTCCAGGTAATGGGATTTTCTTCTGATAGTATTGCTTGTAGTCATTCTGATTTGAGGTGGGTAATCTGGGTGGTGAATGCTCTTATCAAATTGATAAGTCGCATGTGATGAGTATGAGAGCTCTAATAGCATCTGTCAAACAGTCCCCCATTAGCATCACTACTTATTTTCCCCACCAAAATTGAGAGGACACACAGTCTTACAGGTGCCTCAGCATATAAAGTAGAAGCTTAACATACAATTGTGAAGTGGTTACACCGGCCTCTTCTCGCAACTACATCTTTTGGTTATTGAGAAGTTGTAACTTCTTTTAACTTAAGCCTGAAGCTTATCTACTCCCTTATCTCTATAAAAGGGAATTCAAGGCTTGTGAAAAAACATTGGTTCGAGGTCATAGCTCTAGACCTAGTCTGAAATATGGGATCAATCTTGTCAAGGAGGTATTATAAATAGTTTGTTTTTTGAAATAAATCAGTCATCCATTTCCAAGTTTTCATTTCTAATTTTTAAGATGTCGTTATAGATCTGCAAAGACTATGTTATAATTTGCTATTAGTTTACTTTACATAACTCTGTTGAGTCTTTGGAGTATACTATCTCCTATTTTCATGTATACAGTTCTACATTTATGAATATATTTGGTTAAGGATTAGGTTTATTCATCATTACAGTCTTTCCTGTGTTGTATGTTTTTATTGTGGCATTCGCTCAAGTAGTGAAATAATTGGCTACTAGAGGATATAGAATGTATTATGGGTGTGCAGGGATAACTAAGTATGGTAGACTTCAAGATTAGTAAAGTGTTTTAATGTAAGGCATTACTGCATCTTTATAGTAAACTAAGTTTTATTACATCACAGTTCTTTGGATGTTTCTATAGGTTTCTTAACTCTATGACCCTTGGATAGGCACTGGTCTGTTCACGAATACAATACTAGGATTACATCCTTTTAAATCACCCTCATCATTATTTTAAAGGAATCAGCATATTTTCCCTTTCAGCAATAGATGGTAGAAGTTAATATTATTTTTCATGTTCCTCTGCAAAGAAATAGAATAAAAGCTTAAGGAATTACCCCATCTCTTTACTTTATCAAACATTCTTTGTGCAGTCTTAAAGGAACATATATGTCACTGGAGTAGTGTTATTAAGCAAATGTTTCATGAACCCCCATCCATTTAAACAGAACATTGTCTTCCCCAACAGGGAAGGAGTAACCAAAGAATAGGAGCACCCTCCTTGGTTTAACAGAGACTAAAGTGTAGAAGAAAGAGGGATTGAAAACCTATGTTTCCTATTCGTTAGCCAATCCCTCAAGGCAGGTCAGTTTTTAGAGTGTGGCTATCCTATAGACCTATGTATTTTTCCTTGAGATCAGGTTGGGAATTTAAAACAACCAACATATTATTTCAACCAATTTTACAGATGAGACTTCAAAATTATGGATATCTTTTTCATTAGTATAAGGACCTAGTTCATCCAGAGAAATTTGATAGTCATCCTCAGTGACATCACCTTGATCTTTGTCACATGTTAGTTTTGACACTTTCAAATATTGTTTCTTAGCTGTATCTATCATCAATCTTAAAGCAATAGAAATGTTTTTAGGCTGTGGAGTTGTAGTTGGTAACATTTTTGTAATGGCAACAAATGTGCGATTAACCATATATGAATATTTAATTTTCTTACAATTAACTTATTTTAGCCATTGTGATGGAGAGGCTATAGTTACACTTTTAGAACTAGAAGAAATAGGAGGTAGAATATTTCTGAGTAAAGTATCCATGATAACATTATCTTGTATTGGAGATGGGGGAGGAGATTTGTGAATGGAAGATGTTTGAGTAGGAGACTTTGGGGGTGATGGAGAAGGAGGAGGTTGATATGAAGGTAGAAATAAATCTGTGACAATAAGATTTTCAAGTACTTGGGCATCTACCTAAGTGGATTGAAAACTTTGTGGCCTTTTTATCTACAATTTCTCCCTAGGTGTAGTATCCTAAACACATGTACCTATTAAATCAACTCCCCTCTTGGGATCTTCCTCATAACTACCACCTATGGTAATGGCTCTAGACCTTGTTGAATACACAACACTAAATTGTGACACACTTGCTCCATTTTTTTGTTTTTTGTTTTGTTTTTGTTTCTTTAGACCATTTCTTAGATTTGTAGTAGTGTGCTCTCCAATCTTGGCCTTCAAACATTTCTCATATTTCTTCAAAATAAAGAGTGACCTTTATTTAATACCTTCCATGTCTCCTTATCCATCCAATTTATATAGGTGAGAGGTTGGAATTGTAATGTGGATGTAAATAATTCAGCTTTCATATCAAAACCATCATCAATAATTCCTATGGTTTCAAAACCAAGTTCATAATCTTACATTTCTTCAATGTTTATTTTAGACCAATCCCTTCTTCTTACTTCAAAATCATCTTCACAATCAACCCATTAATCTTCCAAATGTGGGTGATTAAGATACCTTGGCCCTAACTGCAAGTTATCCTTGACATAATTTCTACTATCAAATGGGAATGTCTTTGTATAAAAATGCATACTGACCTTTATGAGAACTCTTTCCACATTTTATGCATCAGAAGGTGATTGGCAGGTATAATGGACTAAAGCTAGAGGAAAAGGATACCCTACTTCCTTTCTATCTTTGCATTTTTTCTTTACAGATTCCATTTGCCTACATAACTCAATTAAAACAAGGTGATCACTTACATATCTAGGCAATTTGTAAGGAAATTCCTTAAAACCACTTATTTTGATGTAGGTAAATCTTTAATATTGAATTTGAAATAACTACCAAATTATTTGATCATATTAGGAAATTCAAGAAGAATCCATAATCCAACATTTTCATCCAATTCTCTTTCTATCAACATAGTAAATGCATCGTTGACCACCTAAAATTCTTATTAGTGACTTCAAATTGTAACTATGGGTAATAATCATAAATTTTCATAGTATCATCATAATTTCATTACTTGTAGCCCAAGCCATGTCTTTGTGCTTTCTATAGCATAAAAAAATAAGATGACATGTAAAAATTCTTGTTAGTTGGGAAATTGACTAGTTAATCATGAAGATTATCACTTAATAATTTGCTTCAATCAATGAACTGCTCAGATGCATGCCCAATAACAATGATGAACTAACACATATAGTATTCAAATATATTAGTTTCTTTATTTCCTATCACTCTATTTATTAGGGTAATAATATCTAAAATATCATCGTCACTGAAATGAGATCCCTACAAAATCTTTCAAAGCTAGGATTTCCTTTCTTAGGCACTGTAAACCAAAATTTATCTATGTTGTTAAAACAAGTATCTTTTTTATCTTGAAAATAATGATTTCTATTTTCTGTGCACTCATGTTTTCATATTCATCTCTAGTTAGTAATCTTAAAATTGTACTAATGGAGCATGCATCTAATTTTTCCACTAAATAATCATCCACAGTTCTTAACTCTCAATATTCTAGTTTGTAATTGTTGACCCATTTTTCTCTATCCAAAGCTAAACAGTTCACCCAGTATTTTCCTTAAAAAAGATTTTGGAAAATGTTCCTTGAAATAAAAAGTGCCAAATTGCCTAAAAAAACCTTACCATTGGAAAGAGCTTGAAAAAATAGGTAGGTTTGCTTTTTACATCACCTTGAAATTCGGCCAAATAAAAAAGTTATCCATGGTCAAAGTTTTGGTCAACATACAGTTCAAATGTACATTTGGTGGGCTTGCAAATCTACATCAGCCTTAGAAAATGATGAAAAAATTAGGTTATATGCATTTTCCGAATGTATATCAGGCTCCAAAGGTGCATATACATTTCAGGAATCTTTCGCAGGTGCTAGCGAATATTCCCAGTTTGTATATCGGAAATATACAAGCAGGAGATGCAAGTGAAACATACAAGGATATTGTGCATTCATCGCATATTCTATCAAGATTCCCCATTTGTATGTTTGGGAGGTTTTTATATTTGCCTTTGTATTTTTGACATACACGCAAATATACATTCGCTGGAAGGATGCAAGGGCAGATACAAGAATGGAACATACATCACAGATCCCCAGAATATTTGCTGAATGTATATCGGGTCTGCATGTATGTAGGGGCTTGTATATTCAGATATACAAGTGAAGATACAATCGGATATACAATGAAAAGATACATCACGGGCATATCCCGTAAAGATTCCCCGTTTGCATGTGAAGGGGTTTGTATATTGTGTTTGCATATTTGACATACAAGATGTATATCTACATTTGCTACAGTGCTGCAGGAAAAATATACAAAGGCATTTGTATATCACCAACATACAAGAGGTGGGGTCTGCGCATATACAAGGAGGATTGTATGTTTTTGCATACAAAGGATCTCGTGAATAGTGGCTTGTATATCACGCATATACAAAGAAATATACAAAAGGAGCATGTACAAGCCGGATTTCAAAAGTGTTTCCAGTTTGCTTCATAAAGGGTTGGAGTCCATAGCTTGCATGTATATTGGACTTGCATATTCGCATATACAAGTCAAAGATACAAATGATATATACAAGGCAGATTTCAATCGAAGATCAAGTTCGACACATAAAGGTTTCAGGTCTGCCTTGTATATAGGTGTTTGTATATTCGCATATACATTGAAATATACAATGGTAAGGATCCAAGCCAGATTTCAAAGACATATACAGTTTGGTTGAATGCAGCGTTAAATCGTGGCTTGTATGTACAAGTGTTTTGTATGTTTAGGAATACAAAGAGACATGTAGAAGAGTGATGCAAATGGTAGGCTCTACCAAGGCATAAGCACTTTGTATGAATTTTTTGCTTGTATGTTCGTTTGTACATTTTCATATGCATGACCAGATACAAGCTAATATGCAAGAGGTGGGGCTCGCATATACAAGGGGAAATTGTATGTATATACAATTTCAAAATACAAAGGGATGTACAAGGCCCAATATGCAAAGTGCCATGTATATGCAAATGAGTTGCAGAGAATTTTTTTTTTTTGAATACCGATTCAGGCGGCAAATGCAAGCGATATACACAAAGATACAGAAGCGATATATACAGTTGGTTGACCAAATCTTTAACCACCTGTATCTCCTCTATTTTGGCAAATTTTAACCTATTGTAAGAGGCAAAGTTGCATATTTTAGTCCCCTCATCCATTTGGTAGGGTTTTTCAGGGGTTTTTGTCACTTTTCAAATTCAGATCTGGAGTGGCATATTTTGAGCGACTGGACATTTCAGTGACTTCTAGAATGAGATGTAGATAGTTTTTTTTTGCATTCATTTCTACATGTAATGGGAGCTACTCATATTCATGATTAAAATATCTCCTCACTGATGCATTGTCTGAAGATTAGCGATGAATAAGCACCTGCAATAAATACCAGAAAATATCTCCCTATCTGCCAATTCTAGATTTTGACGCCATAACTGATGTAGCTAGACGGTCATTAATGTAGATATTTTATGTTCCAGCTCTTAGAGCAATTTTTGTAACCGACTTAGGTTAGCTTCGTAATGCTATATATAGGCATTTGAATATTGTAAATAGGGTTGGGAACTTTTTAGCATACATGCTTTTCTGTTTCCAAACAGAGTTTTCATGTACTGTAACCTTGCCTTTTCATCGGATATATGAAAGTTATTTTACCTCATTTGCTGAATCTTCTAGTTCTGTGTGAATCTGCATGAGGTTGTCTATGAACATTCTGTTCGTCTCAACCATATCGCTCCTTACCTCTACTAGAATCATCTAATCTGTGTATGTTTACTTGCTATATCTAATTATACTGTGCATTTTCTCAGTGTTGTGGAAGTCTCTTTAAATTTTTTTGGTGCATCACCCTTTATTCTTCAAGTGTTCTATTTCATTTCTATTACAAGCATTTCCTCTCCCTTTTCCCCTCAAAATTTAGTAGTTTTAGGTGATAACTAGACAAGGAAGTGGGCCTACTCTAGAGGTTTGGTCTCATTTAGCAAAGTCCCACACTTAGAGATCATTCCCATGTTATTCTAGTTTGCAGAGGTTTCACAACTATATGCAAGGGTGCAAAATTGGGTGATAACAACTTTGGCACGCTCGATGGGACCAAGAGTCAGAACAACTAACTGAACAATAATCAACTTAAAAGTCACTATTGCTGGTTTTGATGTGCAGCCAGTGATTACAGACCTTTAGAGGTTGAAGTTTGTATTTATGGTGACTCAGACTAAGGAAGGACAGGCAGATCAGTTTCTGTTGTTAGATGTTTTATGAGAAAGATTCAAACTAGGAGTTCAAGTTCAAGCTCGTTTGAATATTTGCAGCTCTGTCCATCGAGAAGATAGAGCAGAGCTGTAGCAAGGACTCCAGTTTCTAAAAGAGTATAGTCAACTCCACCAAGTTTCAAACCAGTTGCTTCTGTAGTTCCTGTAGTAACCCAAGAAAATATACCTAGAGCTCTTCAGATGGCAAGAAATCAGCCATTTGTGAGTTTTGATGGGGGCAGTCCTCTGAACCTAGCAGTACATGATGTCATACCCATGGCAGCTTTGAAGAATCTACCCTATTTTACAGGAGAAAATCAGACTACTCCTATTGAGCACATCAGAGACATAGCATCTCTATGTGGGGTACACCATGTCACTCAAGAGAATGTAGCCATCAGATTGCTAGCTACCTCTTTCAAAGGGAAGGCATTGCAATGGTTCAGGAGTCTACCAGTGCAGACTATTACAACCTGGGATGATCTAGGAGAGAAATTAAACAAACAATTCAAGGATAAATCAGACAACTTGTCACTGGTTGAACAAATGACCACTATAAAGAGAGCTTCTCAGGAGCAAATGATGGATTTTATCTTTAGATTTCAAAAGACATGGGACAGAATCCCTGCCATGGTAAGACCTCTAGCTGAATATGCATTTCTATATTTTTTGAAAGCCCTAAATAGTGATATTTCAGTAATGATTTAATCACTAGGAGGTACTAGTTTACCAGATGCTTATGAATTAGTGATTAGAGTGGAGAATAATCTGATTCAGGATGAAAAAGAGCACCTAGACTGCTAGTGCCTATTTTTCCTAAGATTCAAGCTTCCATGCCTTTGTCAATTCCATGGTTTACCCCTGTACCTACTATCACAGCATTACCTAATACTGTCAATTCTGAACCTTTTGCCTCTAGTTCATCTCAAGAGTTGAAAGAGATAAAAAATAGTCAACAAAAGATTGAGGGCATCCTTCGAACTTTTGGAAATGAGCTGGTGAACATAAAGAAACAGCAATCCCAGAGGCCTTTTCAGCCTTATCAACAACCATATAAGGGCCAGAATCAGCCTTTACCAAGCCAATAGACCACCATATCAAGGTAATTATCAGGGTCCCAGGCAGAATGTTAATCAAAGGCCTTTTTAGCCTTATAATCCAGTGCCCATCAATACAGCAAGGGACCTTGTCCCTTTCTAGAATAATCTTGCAGTTGATTACAAATGGTGTTTTCCATGTAATCAACCACACAATCAGTCAGCCTGCTCAAATGGGGTCATAAATCAGGCTCTGATGGTATAGAATGTTGTAGCCCCACAGCCAAATACACCTCATGATGGAGCTGTGCAACAACAAGAGCAACCTCAGAGTGATTCTGTCTTCATGAATTGGCAGCAAGGCAAATTTTGTGGCATGAATAGAGAGAATACACTGGTGGCAACAAATACAAGGGCCAAGAAGAGGGGTTATAAGGTAGAGCAAGCATCAAATAAAGAGAAAGGACATGTTGGTTCTTCAACATCACATATTCCCCACATTTTACAATGAAGTGACCTAGCAAAAGCAAGGGAGATGCCTAATTTGCAAGCGAAGGTTGCTTCTACAAAGTCAAATCAGAAGGTGAGTGCCATTCCACTTTTCAATATTATTGAAAATATGAAAAAGATGAATGTGACAATGTCCATGTGGGATTCCCTAGCCATCCCCGGCCAAAAGAAGATGTTGCAGTCTGCCTTATCTAATTTGAAAGTATCCAATGATACAACTATTGATCCAAATAAGGTTGTCCTTACCAATTCATCCGAAGATAATAGCAAACAGCCTAACAAGAGTACTAAGCCACTCCCATTTTATATACATTGATAATTAGAGACAAATTAGTTCATAATTGCATGGTGGATAGTGGAGCAAGCAGTTCTGTGATGCCTAAACAAATTGTAGACCAATTAGGGCTCAAGTACCAGCCTCTTGAGAAGGGGGTACTCCAATTAGATGGCACATTTGTCAATACTGTGGGTGTAATAAAAGACCTAGGTCTCACTCTACATACATGTCCTAATGTTTCCATTTCCCAAGAGATCTTCATCATTGACTTGCCTCCTTATTTTGCCATGTGCTTGTCAAGAGAAGTCACAGCCAAAATAGGAGGATATTTATCCTCAGACTGGTCCCACATGTTTTTTAGGACTAGATATGGCACCAAGGTGACCCTAAGATCTGAATTGCTTTCAAATCATCACATAGAGCCCTACACACCAAGTGTTGTTAATGCAAATTGCATTATTTCTGATGATCCTGAGATTATGGATTCTCAAGAGTTACAAGCTAAAAGTACTCCAGAGGTGTTATTAAAGGAATGGGCCTCAGAAAATGTTGTAGATGATCCTCAGGCACACATACAAGAGACGGGTATGGGAACTTATATACTACATGAGCCTGAAACAACAATTCCAAATCTGGTAAAGGATGTAGGACAACACAAAGAGCAGCAAATTAAAGTATGGAAAATGTATTTTGATGGCTCTAGGAGCAGAAATGGATCTGGTAGTGGTGCAATGCTTGTATCCCCACAGGGTGAAAAATATTTTTCTTCTTTCTGTTTTGCCTTTGCATGTACAAACAACACTGCTGAATATGAAGGACTAATTCAGGGTTTGCAGTGGGCAAGAAAGAGGAAAATAGGCTATTTGCAAGTGTTTGGAGACAGTGAACTTATTGTAAATTAGGTAAGGGGACTGCATCTCACAAAGAATGATGCTCTAAAATGCTACAAACATAGAGTGTGGAAAATGATTGAAGAATTTGATGCTTTCAATCTAACCTCTATTCTGAGAGATCAAAAGTCCCATGCTGATAGGTTAGCTATGATTGGGGCACAGTTTGATATCCCTAGTGATATTCAACGAGAAAAGGTGTAGCCCCATGTAAAGATAGTGGATAGACCTTCTATCCCTAATAATAATATTCACTGGCAAGTTTTTGAAAGTGATGAGCAGATCCTACGTTTCTTGTTGGAAGAAGATGAATTTTTTGTGATAAATCAGGATAAGCTCAATCGGCAATATGGCAATGATCAATTTGTACAGTTGAGAACAATAAGCTACCCAAGGGATTGGTAACCTTGGACTCTATTTTTGGCACAGATGATCAATTGAAGAAAGGTAAGACCGACATGCAGATTAAGGAGGAGCATTACGAGAAGTTAGAAATTTTCACAGGTAGGCTCCTGAAAATTGGTAAAATCTGCTCAGCTGAGGACAGAAGAGTTTTTATTACTCTTTTTCAAAAGTTTAAAGATGTGTTGGCCTGGGATTATTCAGACCTGAAGGGTTTTGATCCTCAAATTACCCAACATACCATAGAGTTGGAATCAGGTACAAAACCTGTGAGGTAGAAGCAAAGACCCCTAAATCCAAAGCTTGAACCACTAATGATTAAAGAACTAACTAAACTAATTGAGGGGAAAATCATTTTTCCAATCAAGAACACTTCTTGGGTCTCCAACCTTGTCCCTGTGAGGAAAAAGAATGGAGAAATTAGGTTGTGTGTCAACTTCAGGGACCTGAACAGAGCCTCTCTAAAAGACCATTACCCATTGCCCTCAATGGAGCAAATTTTATAGGTAGTCACTGGCTCAGAAAGGTTTTCTTTGCTTGATAGATTTTCTAGTTACAATCAAGCTTTAGTTAATGAGGAGGATCAGTTCAAGACTGCTTTCACCACCAAATGGGGTACCATGGCCTACCAAAGAATGCCCTTCGGCCTCTCAAATGCTGGCTTTACTTTTCAAAGAGCCATGGATATGGCATTTAGGGGTTCACTATATAGACTGGTAATGGTGTATCTGGATGACATAACAGTCTTTTCCAAGAATGTAGTGGAACATCTATCTCATCTAAGGCTAGTATTTGAAAGATGCCAGGAGTTTGGGATATCCCTTAATCTAAATAAATGCATCTTCGCTGTACACGAAGGCAAGCTATTAGGGCACATTGTGTCAAAGGAAGGCATCACCATTGATGTTGAAAGGGCTTCAAAGTTTTATTGGCAGAATTAATTTTCTACGAAGGTTCATCCCTGATATTGCAAATCTTTTGAATCCTTTGACATCTATGTTGAAGAAGAACACAGTTTTCAATTGGATGAAAGAGGCTAGGTTCAGCTTTGAGTCCATTAAGGAGGCATTAGTGGCTGCACCAACTTTGATAAACCCTAAATTTTCCAAAGACTTTATCTTATATGCTTATGGCGGCCTAGATACTGTCTCTGCAATTTTGGTACAACAACAAAATGACAGTTTTGAGCAGCCAATCACTTTCTTTAGTCAAGGGTTGGAAGATTATGAGTAGAGATATAGCTTCATTGAAAAACATGTCCTGGTAGTGATAAGGAGCCTAAAAAAGTTTTGACATCTTATTTCTAATAATAAGATACATTTGATGGTCGCTCATCCCAGTGTGAAGGAGTTCCTGTTGAGTAAAGATATTAATGAGAAAAGGGCTAGTTGGATCACCAAAGTCATGGAATATGATGCAGAGATCAAAGTAACCAAGCTTGTCAGAGGCAGAGGACTCAATGACCAACTCACTGCCAGTTCAGAGAATAAAGTGGAAAAAGATGAAGAGGTGCTTCTGACTATTGAAGAGGAGCGTCAGAATGATAGCAGCAGTAGGCACTAGTTGGGTTAATGATATGACTCAATTCTTGCAAACTGGTAATTGTCCAGTGAGTCTAGATAGAACCAAAAGAAGATATTATAGACTACAATCAGTTCAATATGTTCTAATAAATGGCATCCTTTTTAGAAAGGATGTTAATGGTGTATTATTAAGGTGCATTGATAAAGACCAGACTGACAAGGTGCTACATGGATCTCATGATGAGACAGTAGGGGGTCACTTTGCCCCAAATACTACTACTTGGAAAATAATGAGAGCTGGATATTACTGGCCTAGCTTCTTTAAGGATGCCCATGCATGGGCTAGGAAATGTATAAAATGTGCCATTTTTGTAGGAAAACAAAGGCTACCAGCCTTACCTTTACGGCCAATTCATGTAGAGCAGCCCTTCCTGAGATGGGGTATTTACTTCATAGGTCCTATTAATCCACCATCAAGTGCAGGCCACAGGTGGATACTTATAGCTACAAATTTTTTCACAAGGTGGACTGAGGTAGTGGCTCTAAAGGAATCCAATGAAATTGTTGTCCTAAATTTTTATCATGATTTGATATCTAGATTTGGAGTTCCTGAGTCAATCATCTCTGACAATGCTTTAGCCTTTGTTGGCCTAAAGATAACTGATTGGGCTGTCAAAAATGGGATCTACTTGAATACTTCTTCTAATTATTACCCACAAGGTAATGGTTTGGCTGAGTCTACCAACAAAAATCTCATAAGGATTATTAAAAGATCAATGGAGGACAACCAGAGGACCTGGCACACCAATTTGAAATATGCCTTATGGGTAGATAGAATAACTCCTAAGAGGTCCATTGGAAACTCTCCATATATGTTAGTCTATGGGAAGGAAGCAAGATTGTCTGTCTCCATAGAACTGCCAACACTAGACATCATGAATCAGCTGGAAATGTTTGACGAGGAAGACCCCATGGCTGTCAGATATGCTCAGCTTATGGAGCTTGAAGAAATTAGAGACAAGGCTATGAAGACTATGGAATATCATTAGCTTCAAACAAAAAGAAATTTTGATAAGGAACTTTAGAATGGGTGACATGGTGTTCAAATGGGATGAATTGAAGAGTAGACCAGGAAAACATTCCAAGTTTGACAGCATGTGGAATGGCCCATTTCTCATTACTGAATGCAAGGAGCACAATGCATTTCAGTTAGCAAATATGGATGGACAAAATTTGCCTATCCCAGTTAATGGGATACACCTGAAGAGGTGTTTCAAGGTATGGGTGTCTTGTAAATTAGTAGATTAGATTTCTTGTTTTCAATAAGTGCTACTGCACATCAGTTTGGATCCCTTTTTTCTTTCCCTAAATGTTGTCTAGCATAGTTGAAAGGGTTTGCTTTCAACATTTTGTCTTGGTTTGGTCTTCCAAGTGTTCTTAATTGCTTCTATCTTGTTTTGCTAAGGTCAGAAATATCTGTATTTTAGTCTCTGTGTGACTACATGCCCAATGGATACAATAAGGCCACTGATCTTATGTTTAGCAAGAAAACATCCCATAGAGGTCGCCGAATTGTTGACCCACTTTTCTCTGTCCAGAGCTAAATAGTTCACCCAGTATTTTCCTTGAAAAGCTTTTGGAAAATGTTCCCTAAAATAAAAAGTGCCAAATTGCCTTAAAAAAACCTTACCATTGGAAAGAGCTTGAAAAAATAGGTAGGTTTACTTTTTACATCACCTCAAAATTCGGCCAAATAAAAAAGTTATCCATGGTCAAAGTTTTGGTCAACATACAGTTCAAATGTACATTTGGCAGGCTTGTAAATCTACATTGGCCTTAGAAAATGATGAAAAAATTAGGTTATATGCATTTTTTGAATGTATATCAGGCTCCAAAAGTGCATATACATTTCAAGAATCTTTTGCAGGTCCTAGCGAATATTCCCGGTTTGTATATCGGAAATATACAAGTAGGAGATGCAAGTGAAACATACAAGGATATTGTGCATTCATCGCATATTCTATCAAGATTCCCCATTTGTATGTTTGGGAGGTTTGTATATTTGCCTTTGTATTTTTGACATACAAGCAAATATACATTCGCTGGAAGGATACAAGGGCAGATACAAGGATGGAACATACATCGCAGATCCCGGGAATATTCGCTCAATGTATATCGGGTCTGCATGTATGTAGGGGCTTGTATATTTAGATATACAAGTGAAGATACAATCGGATATACAATGAAAAGATACATTGTGGGCATATCCCATAAAGATTCCCTATTTGTATGTGAAGGGGTTTGTATATTGTGTTTACATATTTGACATACAAGGTGCAGATGTACATTTGCTACAGTGCCACAGGAAAAATATACAAAGGCATTTGTATATCGCCAACATACAAGAGGTGGGGCCCACGCATATACAAGGAGGATTGTATGTTTCTACATACAAAGGATCTCGTGAACAGTGGCTTGTATATTGCGGATATACAAAGAAATATACAAAAGGAGCATGTACAATCCGAATTTCAAAAGTGTTTCCAGTTTGCTTCATAAAGGGTTGGAGTCCATAGCTTGCATGTATATTGGACTTGTACATTCACATATACAAGTCAAGGATACAAATGATATATACAAAGCGGATTTCAATCGAAAATCAAGTTCGGCACATAAAGGTTTTAGGTCCGCCTTGTATATAGGTGTTTGTATATTCGCATATACATTGAAATATACAATGGTAAGGATGCAAGCCTGATTTCAAAGACATATACAGTTTGGTTGAATGCAGTGTTAAATCCGTGGCTTGTATGTACAAGTGTTTTGTATGTTCAGAAATACAAAGAGACATATGCAGAAGAGTGATACAAATGGTAGGCTCCACCAAGGCATAAGCGCTTTGTATGAATTTTCTGCTTGTACGTTCGCTTGTACATTTTCATATGCATGACCAGATACAAGCTAATATGCAAGAGGTGGGGCCTGCATATACAAGGGGAAATTGTATGTATATACAATTTTGAAATACAAAGGGATGTACAAGGCCCAATATGCAAAGTGCCATGTATGTGCAAAGGAGTTGCATAGAAAAGATTTTTTTTTTTGAATGCCGATTCAGGCGGCAAATGCAAGCAATATACATAGAGATGCAGAAGCGATATATATAGGCAGTTGACCAAATCTTTGACCGCCTATATCTCCTCCATTTTGGCAAATTTTGACCTGTTGTAAGAGGTAAAGTTGCATATTTTGGTCCCCTCTTCCATTTGGCAGGGTTTTTCAGGGGTTTTTGTCACTTTTCAAACTTAGATCTAGAGTGGCATATTTTAAGCGACTGGACGTTTCAGCGACTTCTTGAACGAGATGTAGATAGTTTTTTTTTGCATTCATTTTAGCAGGTAATGGGAGCTGCTCGCATGCATGATTAAAATATCTCCTCACTGATGCATTGGCTAAAGATTGGTGATGAATAATCACCTGCAATAAATCCCAGAAAATATCTCCCTATCTGCCAATTTCAGATTTTGACGCCATAATTGATGCAACTGGACGGTCATTAATATAGATATTTTATGTTCTAGCTCTTAGAGCAATTTTTGTAACCGACTTAGGTTAGCTTCGTAATGCTATATATAGGCATTCGAATGTTGTAAATAGGGTTGGAAACTTTTTAGCATACAGGCTTTTCTGTTTCCAAACAGAGTTTTCATGTACTGTAACCTTGCCTTTTCATCGGATATATGCAAGTTATTTTACCTCCTTTACTGAATCTTCTAGTTCTGTGTGAATCTGCATGAGGTTATCTATGAACACTCTATTCCTCTCAACCATATCGCTCCTTACCTCTGCTAGAATCATCTAATCTATGTATGTTTACTTTGTATATCTGATTATACTATACATTTTCTCAGTGTTGTGGAAGTCTCTTTTAATTTGTTTGGTGCATCACCCTTTATCCTTCAAGTGTTCTATTTCATTTCCATTACAAGAATTTCCTCTCCCTTTTCCCCTCAAAATTCAGTAGTTTTAGGTGATAACTAGACAAGGAAGCTGGCCTTCTCTGGAGGTTTGGTCTCATTTAGAAAAGTCCCACACTTAGAGATCATTCCCATGTTATTCCAGTTTGCAAAGGTTTCACAACTGTATGCAAGGGTGCAAAACTGGGTGATCACAACTTTGGCATGCCCGGTGGGACCAAGAGTCAGAACAACCAACTAAACAATAATCAACTTAACAATCACTATTGCTGGTTTTGATGTGTAGCCAGTGATTACAGACCTTTAGAGGTTAAATTTTGTATATATGGTGACTCAGACTGAGGAAGGACAAGCAAATCAGTTTCTGTTGTTAGATGTTTTATGAGAAAGATTCAAACTAGGAGTTCAAGTTCAAGCTTGTTCGAATATTTGAAGCTCTCTCCACCGAGAAGACAGAGCAGAGCTGTAGCAATGACTCCAGTTTCTAAAAGAGTACAGTCAACTCCACCAAGTTTTAGACCAGTTGCTTTTGTAGTTCCTATAGTAACCCAAGCAAATCTACCTACAGCTCTTTAGATGACAAGAAATCAACCATTTGTGACTTTTGATGGGGCCAATCCTCTGAACCTAGCAGTACATGATGTCATACCCATGGCAGCATTGAAGAATCTGCCCTATTTTACAGGAGAAAATAAGACTACTCCTATTGAGCACATCAGAGACATAGCATCTCAGTGTGGGGTACATCATGTCACTCAAGAGAATGTAGCCATCATATTGTTGGCTGCTTCTTTCAAAGGGAAGGCATTGCAATGGTTCAGGAGTCTACTAATGTAGACTATTACAACCTAGGATGATTTAGGAGAGAAATTAAACAGACAATTCTAGGATAAATCAGACAACTTGTCACTGGTTGAACAGATGACCACTATAAAGAGAGCTCCTTAGGAGCAAATGATGGATTTTAACTTTAGATTTCAAAAGACATGGGATAGAATCCCTGCCATGGTAAGACCTCTAGTTGAATATGCATTTCAATATTTTTTGAAATCCCTAAATAGTGATATTTCAGTAATGATTCAATCACTAGGAGGTAATAGTTTACCAGATGTTTATGAATTAGTGATTAGAGTCAACAATAATCTGATTCAGGCTAGAAAATTAGCACCCAGACTGCTAGTGCCTATTTTTCCTGAGATTCAAGCTTCCATGCCTTTGTCAATTCCATGTTTTACTCCTGTACCTACTATCGCAGCATTACCTAATACTTTCAATTCTGAACCTTTTACCTCTAGTTCATCTCAAGAGTTGAAAGAGATAAAAAATAGTCAACAAAAGATTGAGGGCATCCTTCAAACTTTTAGAAATGAGCTGGTGAACATAAAGAAATAGCAATCCCAAAGGCTTGTTCAGCCTTATCAACAACCATATCAAGGCCAGAATCAGCCTTACCAAGCCAATAGACCACCATATCAAGGTAATTATCAGGGTCCCGGGCAGAATGTCAATGAAAGGCCTTTTCAGCCTTATAATCCAGTGCCCATCAATATAGCAAGGGACCTTGTCCCTATCTAGAATAATCTTGTAGTTGATTACGAATGGTGTTTTCCATGTAATCAACCACACAATCAGTCAGCCTACTCAAACGGGGTTATAAATTAGGCTCTGATGGTACAGAATGTTGTAGCCCCATAGCCAAATAGACCTCATGATGGAGCTGTGCAACAACAAGAGCAACCTCAGAGTGATTTTGTCTTCATGAATTGGCAGCAAGGCAAATTTTGTGGCATGAATAGAGAGAATACACCGATGGCAGCAAATACAAGGGCCAAGAAGAGGGGTTATGAGGTAGAGCAAGCAGAAAATAAAGAGGACATGTTGGTGCTTCAACATCACATATTCCCCACATTTTCCAAAGAAGTGACCCAGCAAAAGCAAGGGAGATGCCTAATTTGCAAGCAGAGGTTGCTCATACAAAGTCAAATCAGAAGGTGAGTGCTATTCCACCTTTCAATATTATTGAAAATATGAAAAAGATGAATGTGACAATGTCCATGTGGGATTCCCTAGCCATCCCCATCCAAAAGAAGATGTTATAGTCCGCCTTATCTGATTTGAAAGTATCCAATGATACAACTATTGACCCAAATAAGGTTGTCCTTACCAATTCATCTGAAGATAACAGCAAACAACCTAACAAGAGTACTAAGCCACTCCCATTTTATATATCATTGATAATTGGAGACAAATTAGTTCATAATTGCATGGTGGATAGTGGAGCAAGTAGTTCTGTGATGCCTAAACAAATTGCAAACCAATTAGGGCTCAAGTACCAGCCTCTTGAGAAGGGGGTACTCCAATTAGATGGCACATCTGTCAATACTATGGGTGTAATAAAAGACCTAGGTCTCACTATATATACATGTCCCAATGTTTCCATTTCCCAGGAGATCTTCATCATTGATTTGCTTCCTTATTTTGCCATGTGCTTGTCAAGAGAATTCATAGCCAAAATAGGAGGATATTTATCCTCAGACTGGTCCCACATATTGTTCAGGACCAGATATGGCACCAAGGTGACCCTAAGATCTGAATTGCTTTCAAATCATCACATAGAGCCCTACACACCAAGTGTTGTTAATGCAAATTGCATTATTTCTGATGATCCTGAGATTATGGATGCTCAAGAGTTACAAGATGAAAGTATGCTAGAGGTGTTATTAAAAAAATGGGCCTCAGAAAATGTTGTAGATGATCCTCAGGCACACATTTAAGAGACAGGTATGGGAACTTATATACTACATGAGCTTGAAACAACAATTCCAAATCTAGTAAAGGACGCGGGACAGTACACAAAGCAGCAAAATGAAGTATGGAAAATGTATTTTGATGGCTCTAGGACCAGAAATGGATCCGGTAGTGGAGCAATGCTTATATCCCCACAGGGTGAAATATATTTTTCTTCTTTCCATTTTTCCTTTGCATGTACAAACAACACTACTAAATGTGAAGGACTAATTCAGGGTTTGCAATGGGCAAGAAAGAGGAAAATAGGATATTTGCAAGTGTCTGGAGATAGTGAACTTATTGTAAATTAGGTAAGGGGACTGCATCTCACAAAGAATGATGCTCTGAAATGCTACAAACATAGAATGTGGAACATGATTGAAGAATTTGATGCTTTCAATCTGACCTCTATTCTGAGAGATCAGAACTCCCATGCTGATAGGTTAGCTATGATTGGGGCACAGTTTGATATCCCTAGTGATATTCAATGAGAAAAGGTGCAGCCCCATGTCAAGATAGTGGATAGACCTTCTATCCCTGATAATAATATTGACTGGCAAGTTTTTGAAAGTGATGAGCAGATCCTGCATTTCTTTTTAGAAGAAGATGAATTTTCTGTGATAAATCAGGATAAGCTCATTCAGCAATATGACAATGATCAAATTGTGCAGTTGAGAACAAATAAGCTGCCCAAGGGATTGGTAACCTTGGAGTCTATTTTTGGCACAGATGATCAATTAAAGAAAGGTAAGACCGGCATGCAGATTAAGGAGGAGCATTACGAGAAGTTAGAAATTTTCAAAGGTAGGCTCCTTAAAATTGGTAAAATCTGCTCAGCTGAGGACATAAGAATTTTTATTGCTCTTTGTTAAGAGTTTAAAGATGTGTTGGCCTGGGATTATTCAGACCTAAAAGGTTTTGATCCTCAAATTGCCCAACATACCATAGAGTTGGAATCAGGTACAAAACGTGTGAGGTAGAAGCAAAGACCCCTAAATCCAAAGCTTGAGCCTCTAATGATTAAAGAAATAACTAAACTAATTGAGGGGAAAATCATTTTTCCAATCAAGCACACTTCTTGGGTCTCCAACCTTGTCCTTGTGAGGAAAAAGAATGGAGAAATTAGGCTGTGTGTCAACTTTAGGGACCTGAATAGAGCCTCTCTAAAAGACCATTACCCATTGCCCTCAATGGAGCAAATTTTACAGGTAGTCACTGGCTCAGAAAGGTTTTCTTTGCTTGATGGATTTTCTAGTTACAATCAAGTGTTAGTTAAGGAGGAGGATCAGTTCAAGACTGCTTTCACCACCAAATGGGAGACCATGGCCTACTAAAGAATGCCCTTCGGCCTCTCAAATGCTGGCTCTACTTTTCAAAGAGCCATGGATATGGCGTTTAGGGGTTTACTATATAGACTGGTACTGGTGTATCTGGATGACATAACAGTCTTTTCCAAGAATGCAGCCAAACATCTATCTCATCTAAGGCTAGTATTTGAAAGATGCCAGGAGTTTGGGATATCCCTTAATCCAAATAAATGCATCTTTGTTGTACACGAAGGCAAGCTGTTAGGGCACGTTGTGTCAAAGGAAGGCATCACCATTGATGCTGAAAGGGTAAGAGCTATTCTAGAGCTATCGTTACCTAGCCACAAGAAAGGGCTTCAAAGTTTTATTGGCAGAATTAATTTTCTACGAAGGTTCATCCCTGATATTGCAAATTTTTTGAATCCTTTGACATCTATGTTGAAGAAGAACACAGTTTTCAATTGGACGAAAGAGGCCAGGTTCAGCTTTGAGTCCATTAAGGAGGCATTAGCGGCTGCACCAACTTTGATAAACCCTGACTCTTCCAAAGACTTTATCTTATATGCTTATGGCAGCCTAGATACTGTCTCTACAATTTTGGTACAATAGTAGAATGACGGTTTTGAGCAGCCAATCGCTTTCTTTAGTCAAGGGCTAGAAGATTATGAGTAGAGATATAGCTTCATTGAAAAACATGTCCTGGCAGTGATAAGGAGCCTAAAAAAGTTTTGACATCTTATTTCTAATAATAAGATACATTTGATGGTCACTCATCCTAGTGTGAAGGAGTTCCTGTTGAGTAAAGATATTAATGAGAAAAGGGCTAGTTGGATCACCAAAGTCATGGAATATGATGTAGAGATCAAAGTAACCAAGCTTGTCAGAGGCAGAGGACTCAGTGAACAACTTGCTGCTAGTTCAGAGAATAAAGTGGAAAAAGATGAAGAGGTGCTTCTGACTATTGAAGAGGAGCGTCAGAATGATATAGCAGCAGTAGGCACCAGTTGGGTTAATGATATGACTCAATTCTTGCAAACTGGTAATTGTCTAGCGAGTCTAGATAGAACCAAAAGAAGATATTATAGACTACAATCAGTTCCATATGTTCTAATAAATGGCATCCTTTTTAGAAAGGTCTTTAATGGTGTATTATTAAGGTGCATTGATAAAGACTAGACTGACAAGGTGTTATAGGTGGATACTTACAGCTATAGATTTTTTCACAAGGTGGACTGAGGCAGTGGCTCTAAAGGAATCCAATGAAATTATTGTCCTAAATTTTTTATCATGAATTGATATCCAGATTTGGAGTTCCTAAGTCAATCATCTCTGACAATGCTTTAGCCTTTGTTGGCCTAAAGATAACTGATTGGGCAATCAAAAATGGGATCTACTTGAATACTTCTTCTAATTATTACCCACAGGATAATTGTTTGGTTGAGTCTACCAACAAAAATCTCATAAGGATTATTAAAAGATCAATGGAGGACAACTAGAGGACCTGGCACACCAATTTGAAATATGCCTTATGGGCAGACAGAATAACTCCTAAGAGGTCCATTGGAAACTCTCCATATATGTTAGTCTATGGGAAGGAAGCAAGATTGCCTATCTCCGTAGAACTACCAACACTAGACATCATGAATCGGCTAGAAATGTTTGAAGAGGAAGACCCCATGGCTGTCAGATATGCTTAGCTTATGGAGCTTGAAGAAATCAGAGACAAGGCTATGAAGACTATGGAGTATCATCAGCTTCAAACAAAAAGAAATTTTGATAAGAAGGCCACCCCAAGGAACTTTAGAATGGGTGACATGGTGTTCAAATGGGATGAATTGAAGAGCAGACTAGGAAAACATTCCAAGTTTGACAGCATGTGGAGTGGCCCATTTCTCATTACTGAATGCAAGGAGCACAATGCATTTCAGTTAGCAAATATGGATGGACAAAATTTGCCTATCCCAGTTAATGCAATACACTTGAAGAGGTGTTTCGAGGTATGAGTGTATTGTAAATCAGGACATTATATTTCTTGTTTTCAATAAGTGCTACTGCAAATCAGTTTGGATCCCTTTTTGCTTTCCCTAAATGTTGTCTAGCATAGTTGAAAGGGTTTGCTTTCAACATTTTGTCTTGGTTTGGTCTTCCAAGTGCTCTTCATTGCTTCTATCTTGTTTTGCTAAGGTCAGAAATATCTGTATTTTAGTCTTTGTGTGACTACATGCCAAATGGATACAATAAGGCCACTAATCTTATGTTAAGCAGACAAACATCCCATAGAGGTCACCAAATTGTTGACTCATTTTTCTCTGTCCAGAGCTAAATAGTTCACCTGGTATTTTCCTTGAAAAGCTTTTGGAAAATGTTCCCTGAAATAAAAAGTGCCAAATTGCCTAAAAAAACCTTACCATTGGAAAGAGCTTGAAAAAATAGGTAGGTTTGCTTTTTACATCACCTCGAAATTCGGCCAAATAAAAAAGTTACCCATGGTCAAAGTTTTGGTCAACATATAGTTCAAATGTACATTTGGTGGGCTTGCAAATCTACATCAGCCTTAGAAAATGATGAAAAAATTAGGTTATATGCATTTTCTGAATGTATATCGGGCTCCAAAGGTGCATATACATTTCGGCAATCTTTCGCAGGTCCTAGCGAATATTCCTGGTTTGTATATCAGAAATATACAAGCAGGAGATGCAAGTGAAACATACAAGGATATTGTGCATTCATCGCATATTCTATCAAGATTCCCCATTTGTATGTTTGGGAGGTTTGTATATTTGCCTTTATATTTTCAACATACAAGCAAATATACATTCGCTGGAAGGATGCAAGGGCAGATACAAGGATGGAACCTACATCGCAGATCCCTAGAATATTCACTGAATGTATATCAAGTCTGCATGTATGTAGGGGCTTGTATATTCAGATATACAAGTGAAGATACAATCGGATATACAATGAAAAGATACATCGTGGGCATATCCTGTAAAGATTCCCTGTTTGTATGTGAAGGGGTTTGTATGTTGTGTTTGCATATTTGACATACAAGGTGTAGATGTACATTTGCTATAGTGCTGCAGGAAAAATATACAAAGGCATTTGTATATCGCCAACATACAAGAGGTGGGGCCTGTTAGTGCCTGAATTGACTAACACTTTTTGAGCAATTTTCATGCAGGCACTTTCCCTAAGTATCCAAAAAATGTTCTAAGTGTTGGACCTCCTCAGCATTTTTTCAGCTGCAGCATCATATTTTCCTGAGGAGGAGGTCATCATCATCATGTTTGCTTCAATGAAGGTCATCATCATCATGTTTTCTGTCGACGTGTTTCTTCATCAGGATCATCATATTTCAATATCGGGTGATGTTTGGATATCATCCTGATCCTGCTGATGAGCTACAGTGCGCCCTGATTTGCTTGCGGGGGTGATTTCTCAAGTATCCGGTGATCTTCCAATTATCACCTTGCCCCAAACATGATGATGATGTTGCCCCGATATTCTGAAGGGGTTATTCTCTGGGTTGTTCGACCTGACTTGTTTTTTCTTAAGGGTCGTCATCATCATCATCATATTTCCAGTTATCACCGTGTTGCTTGCGGGGGTCATCATTTTTTCTGCCTGCATGATATTTCGCCGGGGTGATATTTTTATCATCGGGTGATCTTGGTTATGATCATCCTGATGATGTTGTTGAAGAGTTCTAAGTATGACCCGATATTCACTGGGGTCATCATATTTTGAACGTCAGGATGATCTTAGTCAATATCATCCTGATGATGTTGTATCACTTCATGTTCGATGTTTCTCATCCTGATGATGCTGACGTCATTCTTATGTCAGGGTGATATCTATTTCTCTGCCTATCTGCATCATGATATTTCTGAAGGAGGGGGTGATATTTTCATTTTTGAATGTCACCCGGATGTATGTTTGTTCCAGCGTCATGATGATGCTGATATCAAGGAGATATCCGCCTGCCGGCTTCGTGCATTATCTAGTGGGGGTGATCTTTTCAAGCATCATCATATTCATCTATCGCCCCGATCTTATAGTGGAGCTACAGTGTAGCATGATTTTTGTACATCAGGATGATATTTCCAAATATCCGGTTATCTTCCGAATATCATCCTGATGTCGATATGATGATGACGTCATCAAGGTCCGGGGGGGGTCATATTTCTAACATTGATCATCTTGTGGAGATCCCCCGATATTTGCAAATATGATGATGACGTCATCCGGATATGAGGAGGTGCGTAGTAGGCAGATATGATGATGACGTCAGCAGGATATGATGATGACGTCATCAGGATGTTCATCGGCCAGACTTTTGGTATAGGCTCAGCAGGAGGATGTTCCTCCGATGGATCAGGTTGTGCGGATGAAGGCAATTATCATGCAGATTGTATTGCGATATGATGCTGACGTCAGGGTGATATTTCAAGCAACAGGATATCATGCTGCTGGAGGAAGATGATGATGAAGTCTTATACTAGTGTCGTCAGGAGCAAAAGCACCGACATCATATATGCTCATGACCTAGTATATAAAGTGTTAAAGAGGTTGTCGCAGGGTGCATGTGGGATAATTGATATCCTGCATATTTTCAAATATCATGATGATGAATCTCGGCGGGAAATGGTTGCGATGCAAATTTGACGTTTTCCCGAGGCCACGGGTTGGTGCGCCATTAATGGCGAAGGTTGCAGAGGTATGGGCGGATCTGGTACCCGATTGAAGGTGTACATCAGTGGCGCAGGGCTCGAGATATCTTCCTGTCTCCTCCCCTACCTGCTGCATTCATGTTTGGGCGCCAATCTGGTAGTGTTTGAGCGCCATTTTCCTGATACTGTGTATCTGGCGGGATTTTTGGTCAACCATGTAATTAATTGCTATGGTACACTACCTGGCTATTATAAGCAGGAAGTGTTACCCATTTGGGGTTGTTGAAAGTTGAAGATTTTTGGCTCTGTAATTCAAAACAAGCTGATCTGGTTGCTCTGTACAGCTTAACTTGTGAGTTTATGTGTCTCCTGTTGTACGATTTGGCATGAATCCACTGATTTCATGGTTAATCTTATATGAGTAATGCTATCTTAGCGTGTGTTGTGTTAATTCTATCTCCAGTATTGCATGTATTCTTCTTCTGAATCTGGATATTTGGGTAATGTTTAGATTCTAGAGCATAGAATTCCTATGTTGAATGTCTGATCTTTTAACTTCTGCTCAAGGGGTAGATTAAACTATTTTCAGGTTGAACATTGGGAAGGGTATACTGCAGTAGGGATGCCATAAGTAGAGATAACTTAACACTCTATATTGGGAGATATCTGTAAGGCAGATATCATGTGTATCCCCCTGAAATCCAGTTTTAGCTATTCATGCTGATCATTCACAGGTGTATGTCTACTGACTCCAGGCCCTGGATAGGCACCAATCATGCTTTGTTCTTGTGTTATACACCATGTCCAGCTTTGCATCCAAAATTCAAACTAAACCATTTCATACTTCCACCTGTTAGTTGTAGGAGTAGGATTAGGAACCCCTTGCATGCTCTCATACCCAACCAGACATCATGTCCAAGAATGTTGCCAGCCTTGTGATCTATCATACAGATCTTGGTCCATACATGAGAGTATTCTGCCTGTTGTTGTCAAGTTAGATCTTTCTATCTTTGGGCTAGTCAAGGTTACATCTTGAGTTATAGGGATACCCCCCTTGGTGCGGCAGAACCAGAAGTGAAGGGGAGGCAGCTCACGCAACCTCCTGTATTTAGTTGGCTAAATCTGCCTGTGCATTAGAAGTGGCAAACCCTAATGCTGATTCAGAAGAAAAAACCAACAAAATGGCGACTCCGCTGGGGAGATCAATGTCATATCCATGAAAGTTTGAGTCTACAAGATAAAAAAAAAATCAGACCTAGAAACTATTTGTTGTAGCAGAGAAAAGGGTTATATATGTGATTCTGCTGGTGGATGACCCAGAATGAAAGAAATCAATCTGCAGCTTCAGCTTGTTTGAAGCTCATTCCTCTTCAAGGAGGTGGCGACTCTGCATCAAAGAACCTGATAAAAGAACAAAATCAGCCAGAGAAGAATTTGCAGCTTCTGCAACATATCCAGGTATTTCATATTGTTTGACAGACTCCCTATTTGGTGAAATAGCACTGGTTAAAAGGGGAACATTGGTGAAAGCAGAGCTTGCATGCTTCTATTAGAACTTACACTGTATTTCAAAGGGCATGCAATGTTGTTAAAAAAACTCATTTAAAGGACTTTAGGAAAGTTTGAAAAAACAGTCTAAACTTTGAGTGCCTAAAGTCATTGTTTGTAGAAAATCTGAGTAGAGAGGAGGGTTGCAATAACATAAAGGATGTATTATCTGCCTATGCACCCTTGTGAAGTGTCAAATGCAAAAATGTATAGTAGTCAATCCCAACAATGTAATAAAAGAAGTTTCAACATAGACAGATATAAGCCCATAAATTTCAGTGGCATTTGTGGCTATCCAAATGCTTTTCCACCTAAAATTAGAATTTTTTTGCCTAAATTTAAGGGTATAAAGGATGAATCAGCTGAGAGACACTTGCAGCAGTTCATGAATGTGATAGATGACTTTGAGATTGACCATGAGGATGTGGTTATGAGATTATTTGTTCAATCTCTAGATGAAGATGCAAGGGACTGGTTTTCCTACCTTCCAGCTCACTCTGTCAGCTCTTGGCATGGTTTTAAATCTGCATTTCTAGTACAGTATGGTGAAAGAGTTTCTGAATATGCAGCTATTAGTGACTTCATGTACATCCATATTGAAGAAGATGAGTTGATCCCAGCCTTTAACCTCAGATTTATGAGGGCATTGAATAGAATTCCAGAATGCATGAGACCTAATGATGCACTGTGCTTAGTTATCTATTTGGGAGCCTTTGATAAGAAAATGAGTTACAGATTAAGAGACAAGGAGCCCACCACATTGCATCAGGCACATCAGTTTGCAATAGATATTGAAAACAATTGGAGGTATGGAATACAAAAGGGTTATTTCTCTAAAAATTTTTGTTGTCCTGCAGCCCCCAGTGTTAATGAAGGATTTAATTCAGGTATTGACAATGAATGTCATAGCACTCACACCCCTGTTGTCCCAGTTTTTGCATCATTCCAAATAGATGATGTTTCTATCATAGAGGAGGATGTCCTTTTTTGCCCAGCAGGTGAAGTTGAAAATAATAATTTTTCAAGTAATATTTGCATACCAGTCCTAAACAAAGAGCCTTCATTTTTAAATGATCCAGTTGTGCAAAGTTGTGATCATATGGATCAAGAATCAATATCAGTTTCATCAGGAAGTATTGGAGGGCTGGAAAATGATGCAGATTGTTCAACTTCAGAGTACATTGAAACAGCAAAAATCTTGTATGCGGGGCAATTAGATGATAAAAATGATATCCATGACCAATTCATGGATCAGGTTTGTTCTTCTTATGACTCTGGATCTGATGATAATGAAGAAGAATTGGAGTGTCATGAAGAAAAACCAGAGGCCTTTGCAGTGAATGTTAATCCCCTTTATGATGAGCCTGCTGATGCATATGATGTTGTGAGTCTTGACTTTTAGTGGTGCAGGATTAACCCTTTGTTTGAGGATGATGATACTGATTTGCAAACTGTGAATAATGAATGTTCATCATCACCTGATTCAGACATGTGCAACATTGGGTGTGTGGATCAGGTTTTGTTTTCAATATCAGTAGATATTAGGGGTCTCATATTTTCTGAGTATTTTGAATTGTTGGATCAGCTGGATGAGTACCTGATAATGTGCAGCAGCTAGATAAATGATAAAGAATGCCAAGAGCAATATGATGTACTGTCTGAGGGACATAACATACATGTGTTGCCTAATGTTGAAGAATATTATGTGTATGGTTATATGTCTAATTCTGAAATCCAAAATGACAGAGCTGAAAATGATGGTGGCAAGCTTTCAAAACTGGTGGAATATCTTTTTAAGCAGATGACATTATGGGCAGATTATGCCAATCTTTTCAGTTGGGATTGGGATCTTTCAGCTTGGAATCAGGCATTTGACAAGAAAAAATTATGGTTTTTCCTTTTTGGCTGCCCGGGGCCGCCAAAATAATGTTTAAAAATAATGAGTTTGGTGATGCAAATCAATATAACATCATGACTCTGTGCCCAATGGATAAGGGACTGGTCTGCATCCCAGAGATCTGGGGTTCTCGCTGCAGTCTTGCACCTGCACGTCCCCAGATAGAGCCAGTGTTAGTGCCTGAATTGACTAACACTTTTTGAGCAATTTTCATGCAGGCACTTTCCCTAAGTATCCAAAAAATGTTCTAAGTGTTGGACCTCCTCAGCATTTTTTCAGCTGCAGCATCATATTTTCCTGAGGAGGAGGTCATCATCATCATGTTTGCTTCGATGAAGGTCATCATCATCATGTTTTCTGTCGACGTGTTTCTTCATCAGGATCATCATATTTCAATATCAGGTGATGTTTGGATATCATCCTGATCCTGCTGATGAGCTACAGTGCGCCCTGATTTGCTTGCGGGGGTGATTTCTCAAGTATCCGGTGATCTTCCAATTATCACCTTGCCCCAAACATGATGATGATGTTGCCCTGATATTCTGAAGGGGTTATTCTCTGGGTTGTTCGACCTGACTTATTTTTTCTTAAGGGTCATCATCATCATCATCATCATATTTCCAGTTATCACCGTGTTGCTTGCGGGGGTCATCATTTTTTCTGCCTGCATGATATTTCGCCGGGGTGATATTTTTATCATCGGGTGATCTTGGTTATGATCATCCTGATGATGTTGTTGAAGAGTTCTAAGTATGACCCGATATTCACTGGGGTCATCATATTTTGAACGTCAGGATGATCTTAGTCAATATCATCCTGATGATGTTGTATCACTTCATGTTCGATGTTTCTCATCCTGATGATGCTGACGTCATTCTTATGTCAGGGTGATATCTATTTCTCTGCCTATCTGCATCATGATATTTCCGAAGGAGGGGGTGATATTTTCATTTTTGAATGTCACCCGGATGTATGTTTGTTCCAGCGTCATGATGATGCTGATATCAAGGAGATATCCGCCTGCCGGCTTCGTGCATTATCTAGTGGGGGTGATCTTTTCAAGCATCATCATATTCATCTATCGCCCCGATCTTATAGTGGAGCTACAGTGCAGCATGATTTTTGTACATCAGGATGATATTTCCAAATATCCGGTTATCTTCCGAATATCATCCTGATGTCGATATGATGATGACGTCATCAAGGTCCGGGGGGGTCATATTTCTAACATTGATCATCTTGTGGAGATCCCCCGATATTTGCAAATATGATGATGACGTCATCCGGATATGAGGAGGTGCACAGTAGGCAAATATGATGATGACGTCAGCAGGATATGATGATGACGTCATCAGGATGTTCATCGGCCAGACTTTTGGTATAGGCTCAGCAGGAGGATGTTCCTCCGATGGATCAGGTTTTGCGGATGAAGGCAATTATCATGCAGATTGTATTGCGATATGATGCTGACGTCAGGGTGATATTTCAAGCAACAGGATATCATGCTGCTGGAGGAAGATGATGATGAAGTCTTATACTAGTGTCGTCAGGAGCAAAAGCACCGACATCATATATGCTCATGACCTAGTATATAAAGTGTTAAAGAGGTTGTCACAGGGTGCATGTGGGATAATTGATATCCTGCATATTTTCAAATATCATGATGATGAATCTCGGCGGGAAATGGTTGCGATGCAGATTTGACGTTTTCCCGAGGCCGCGGGTTGGTGCGCCATTAATGGCGAAGGTTGCAGAGGTATGGGCGGATCTGGTACCCAATTAAAGGTGTACATCAGTGGCACAGGGCTCGAGATATCTTCCTGTCTCCTCCCCTACCTGCTGCATTCATGTTTGGGTGCCAATCTGGTAGTGTTTGAGCGCCATTTTCCTGATACTGTGTATCTGGCGGGATTTTTGGTCAACCATGTAATTAATTGCTGTGGTACACTACCTGGCTGTTATAAGCAGGAAGTGTTACCCATTTGGGGTTGTTGAAAGTTGAAGATTTTTGGCTCTGTAATTCAAAACAAGCTGATTTGGTTGCTCTGTACAGCTTAACTTGTGAGTTTATGTGTCTCCTGTTGTACGATTTGGCATGAATCCACTGATTTCATGGTTAATCTTATGAGTAATGCTATCTTAGCGTGTGTTGTGTTAATTCTGTCTCCAGTATTGCATGTATTCTTCTTCTGAATCTGGATATTTGGGTAATGTTTAGATTCTAGAGCATAGAATTCCTATGTTGAATGTCTGATCTTTTAACTTCTACTCAAGGGGTAGATTAAACTGTTTTCAGGTTGAACATTGGGAAGGGTATACTGCAGTAGGGATGCCATAAGTAGAGATAACTTAACACTCTATATTGGGAGATATCTGTAAGGCAGATATCATGTGTATCCCCCTGAAATCCAGTTTTAGCTATTCATGCTGATCATTCACAGGTGTATGTCTACTGACTCCAGGCCCTGGATAGGCACCAATCATGCTTTGTTCTTGTGTTATACACCATGTCCAGCTTTGCATCCAAAATTCAAACTAAACCATTTCATACTTCCACCTGTTAGTTGTAGGAGTAGGATTAGGAACCCCTTGCATGCTCTCATACCCAACCAGACATCATGTCCAAGAATGTTGCCAGCCTTGTGATCTATCATACAGATCTTGGTCCATACATGAGAGTATTCTGCCTGTTGTTGTCAAGTTAGATCTTTCTATCTTTGGGCTAGTCAAGGTTACATCTTGAGTTATAGGGATACCCCCCTTGGTGCGGCAGAACCAGAAGTGAAGGGGAGGCAGCTCACGCAACCTCCTGTATTTATTTGGCTGAATCTGCCTGTGCATTAGAAGTGGCAAACCCTAATGCTGATTCAGAAGAAAAAACCAACAGGGCCCATGCATATACAAGGAGGATTGTATGTTTCTGCATACAAAGAATCTCATGAATAGTGGCTTGTATATCACGCATATACAAAGAAATATACAAAAGGAGCATGTACAAGCCAGATTTCAAAAGTGTTTCCAGTTTGCTTCATAAAGGGTTGGAGTGCATAGCTTGCATGTATATTAGACTTGTATATTCGCATATACAAGTCAAAGATACATATGATATATACAAGGCAGATTTCAATCGAAGATCAAGTTCAGCACATAAAAGTTTCAGGTCCGCCTTGTATATAGGTGTTTGTATATTCGCATATACATTGAAATATACAATGTTAAGGATGCAAGGCGGATTTTAAAGACATACAGTTTGGTTGAATGCAGCGTTAAATCCATGGCTTGTATGTACAAGTGTTTTGTATGTTCAAAAATACAAAGAGACATATGCAGAAGAGTGATACAAATGGTAGGCTCCACCAAGGCATAAGCGCTTTGTATGAATTTTCTACTTGTATGTTTGCTTGTACATTTTCATAGGCATGACTAGATACAAGCTAATATGCAAGAGGTGGGGCCCGCATATACAAGGGGAAATTCTATGTATATACAATTTTGAAATACAAAGGGATGTACAAGGCCCAATATGCAAAGCGCCATGTATGTGTAAAGGAGTTGCATAGAAAAGATTTTTTTTTTTGAATGCTGATTCAGGCGGCAAATGCAAGCAATATACACAGAGATGCAGAAGCGATATATACAGGCAGTTGACCAAATCTTTGACCGCCTATATCTCCTCCATTTTGGCAAATTTTGACCTGCTGTAAGAGGCAAAGTTGCATATTTTGGTCCCCTCTTCCATTTGGCAGGGTTTTTTAGGGGTTTTTGTCACTTTTTAAATTTAGATCTGGAGTGGCATATTTTGATCGACTGGACGTTTCAGTGACTTCTTGAACTAGATGTAGATAGTTTTTTTTTGCATTCATTTCAGCAGGTAATGGGAGCTTCTCGCATTCATGATTAAACTATCTCCTCACTGATGCATTGGCCGAAGATTGGCGATGAATAAGCAGCTGCAATAAATACCAGAAAATATCTCCCTATCTACCAATTCTAGATTTTGATGCCATAACTGATGCAGCTGGACGGTCATTAATGTAGATATTTTATGTTCCATCTCTTAGAGCAATTTTTGTAACCAACTTAGATTAGCTTCGTAATGCTATATATAGGCATTCGAATGTTGTAAATAGGGTTGGAAACTTTTTAGCATACAGGCTTTTCTATTTCCAAATAGAGTTTTCATGTACTGTAACCTTGCCTTTTCATCAGATATATGCAAGTTATTTTACCTCCTTTGCTAAATCTTCTAGTTCTGTGTGAATCTGCATGAGGTTGTCTGTGAACATTCTGTTCCTCTCAACCATATCGCTCCTTACCTCTGCTAGAATCATCTAATCTGTGTACATTTACTTGCTATATTTGATTATACTGTGCATTTTCTTAGTGTTGTGGAAGTCTCTTTTAATCTATCTGGTGCATCACCTTTTATTCTTCAAGTGTTCTATTTCATTTCCATTACAAGCATTTCCTCTCCCTTTTCCCCTCAAAATTTAGTAGTTCTAGGTGATAACTAGACAAGGAAGCCGACCTTCTCCAGAGGTTTGGTCTCATTTAGCAAAGTCCCACACTTAGAGATCATTCCCATATTATTCTAGTTTGCAGAGGTTTCACAACTATATGCAAGGGTGCAAAACTGGGTGATAACAGTAATGTTTGACACAAGCCAAAATCAAATATGTACATTGCATGGATGTAGGAAAATGACATGCATGTACTAGAGCACCCAAAAATGTTTCTTCTACCTTTTTAGGTCTAGGGTTTTCTTGCATTTTCTTCCCAAAATTCTCTAAATCAATGCCCTAAAATGCTATCTCTAACTTTAGACGGTGAATTGTCAAAATGGAAGCATGTCCATATCTTTGGTAAGGAAACTTCATTTTATCCGTGTTTGAAATTAACCAAACAAGATGAGCTAGGTTTTGAGTAAAAAATTGGTTTATTACAAGTGAAAAGATCTCATTTTGGTATGCAACAGAAGAGGAATATATGCAATTCATGAAATTGTATAATCTTTATAACTAAGGCAATAAATTGACATCTTAAAGATATTGATAAACTATAATGAAAAACTTCCTTATACCTAGTATATATGAGTGAAACTGGATTGAAGTAGAGAAATGTTTAAAAGATGGTAGAAGTGGAAAACCCTAATAATTGTGAAGAGATCTATCTCATTAAAGAATTTGATATTATGAAAATGAGCTTTGAAACCCTTTTATAGCTCACGTTTCACTTTTTCAATGATATTATGACTTTTTGAACCTTTAAGATTTGTTTTTTCTTTCATGTCAGGATTTTGGATAGTTCATGAATGTTTGAACTCATTAAAATCATTCTTTGGGCCTTTTCCCTTATGTCTTGTATGTTACCAGGAACATTTCAAATGTGAAGCTTTATATTTCTGTAAGGGTAAATTGGATCAACAATGAATATGCAAAATAAACAATATCAGATACCCAAACTCAATGAAATAGTGAAACTAAGGAGATTCAATAAAATAAAGCAATGAACAAACAAAGCAAACCTTCCTCAGATTGAAACTTCCATTGTTCGCCTATCACAATTGTCCTTTGAATGTACGAATGATGCCCTCAGAAAGCACTTCCTTGCTTTGTTCAAGAATGTCAATTATGAATGGCTATGGTAATAATGTGTAATGAGTGGTAACAAATACGATCACAAGCAATTAAGGAATAACAAGGGTGTCAAAGGTGCGCTGTAATTCCTGCAGAGTAACGATACTTAAAAGCTTGGATGATTGAAATGGAGGAATAAGGTTGTATTTATAGACTTGGGAGAAATAAGATCAATGGTATAGAGAGAATGAGAATATCAATGGATGGGAATAGTTGAGGAACGTGCAACAAATAAGAAGAAGACATGTGTCTTGCTTTCTTTTGCACGAGAGGATTTGCTAAGAATAGAATAATGAGTTAAAGCAATTAAAAGAATATAATAATCATTTAAGTGATTTAAAACAAGAAGAATAGATTTGCATGAGGAGAAGAAGATATTTTTCTGTATTAAATATTAGGAATATTTAATTGCATGTGCAAGAAAGCTTGAATTATATTTAGAGATAACTCAATTTAAAAGAAAAAGGAAACTTAAATAAATATTTGATTTATTTAAATTTAGAGAAGATATTATTGGAAGAAACAATTAAATAATTGGTATTATTTAATTTAGAAGATAAGAAAACAAACTAAATAAATAAATTTATTTAATTGTTGTGCATGATTTGGAAGAATAAATAAAATATTTGATTGTATTTTATTTTTAGAGATTGAAAGGATTTAAATAAATCTGATTTGATTTATTCAAATTTGGAAGAATGAATTTGATTTAATTAAATAATTGAGAATTATTTAATTGTTTGGAAGAATTTAAATTAAATAAAGGAATTTATTTAATTGTTGGAAGAATATGAATCAAATAAATAAATTGATTTATTTATTTATTGATAGAGGAATTAGAAGGGAATAAATATTAAGAATATTTATTTAGACTGAATCATGTCATTTTTAGGCATTTACATTTTGCCCCTCTTTGATGCAATGTAGTTTATGGCGTTGCTTCAAAGAATAGATAGTCTGACAATGATACATGCCCTAGTTTGCCCCTGGTATAGGTTATGACGATAGGATGCCCCCTCGGGAGATTGGATGGGAAGAAGGCAGAAGGCGTGAGACGGACAATCTCACGAAGAAGGATGAAGAAAGAGCTGAATGATACGCTATGCAAGATAGAATGATAACACACACAAGCAAGTAAGCAAGTATGCACAAATGATACAAGAACAATCAAGGTATTGCCCCTGTCAAGTGGTAAACCAATGATATACTGATAACGATATATGATAGTGTTGTCATGGTGGGGAACGATAGATCCCTAGAGCAACACGAAGGATAATGTCTGGTTTTAGGAAATGAAGCATGTCATGTAAGACACGTGTGTTGATCTGATTTTGATAATGTTACATCCTGTATAAGACAATTGATTGATTAACTGATCAAGTTGGTTTACAACCAGACAAGGATCAAGACCACTAATTATGATTGGATCATTCGACAAGATTGACTTGACTCGATTGGTATGGATTAAGGATAGACTTGCATGGGCATCATTGCTCATATTGATTAGATTGAGAAGAATGGACCACAATGATAGATAGAATACTGATTGATAGAAGAATGACTCGATAGAAGGAATCTCAAGCTTTTATTTGTATTGATACTCTGCATTGTTGGATCTTTATTTGCATGGGATATGGTTTGGATGCTTTTGCAGATGTGAATGGTATGGATGCTTTGTGGATGTGAATGGTTTTTTGATATCTTGATAGTGCAAGTATTTTGAAGTGCTTATTTCATCATTGGGCTTTTTTATTTTTTTTGAAATGTTGTAAGTTAATACAAGCATCTAGGTATAATTAAACCAAGATTACCTAAGCATTGCTTACATGGATTTTGATTTAGCAAGTTAATAAAAGCATCTAGGTATAATTGAACTGAAATGACCTGAGTATTTCTTGCATATCAACAGTCAAGGATTGCCCCCGTTCATGTTAGACCTTTGATGTCCTCGATGATCTTTTTCCGATCATGTCTTTAGACAAGGTTTCCCATTACTAAAGTTTAATCCACAAACAACAAACAAAGAAAAGAATCATGCCCCCATCATAGCATCTCTAGCTTTTGGCATCCCTGAGTAGAATAGAAAGGCATGATAGAAAAAATCAAGACTCTGTACTTTAACCATGTTTCCAATCCACAAAACATTTTTGCATTTAGATGTGTTTGTTTCTTGCCATAATTTGGGTAAAATCATTTAGAAGGCCTTAGGAGTGTGGTTGCTTTGTTTTGGATAGGTTATTGTCTTGCATCAGGATTTATACTTGAAAGCGGGTTTTTCTTGCATTTGCTTGTCTGGTGAGAAGATTTCACAATCCTTACTAGTGAGACGGACCCTAAGGGACTGACCTAGTGCCTCAGGGGCTCATTTCTAAATGGCATTGCCTACGTGACGACGCAGAGGCAACATAGTTTGGGGTAAACCCTAATGGACCATGGACCTAGGCGGTAGAAAGTGGTGTGGACTCAAATAGATAGAAGGACTAGACATGGGATGGATGGGACCATGGAGCCTCGAGGGCACATTTGAGAAATGACCTAGCCTACGTGACAACGCAGAGGCAACGTAGTTCGGGGTAAACCCTAGCGGACCTAAGACATGGATCAGATGAGACACGATATGGAACAAATACGGATCAAACATGGAATAGATATGGATCAGATAAGACACAATATGGAACATATATGGATCATATATGGAACAGATATGGGACAGATATGGATCGGATGATGGAGTAGATATGGATCAGATATAGAATAGATATTGGATAGATATATAACATATATGGAATAGATATGGATTAGATATGGAACATATATGGGATAGATATGGGACAGATATGGGATAGATATGGATTGGATGATGGAGTAGATATGGATCAGATATAGAACAGATATTGGACAGATAAGGATCCGATGATACTGATGACAAGGAAACACCGTAGATAGGTAGATGCATGGGTGATAGTGGACATGGATGGTTAGGTAGAAGGAAACAGGGATGTGATCTCCAAGGACTATGTCACATAAGAATAACATGCCCCATTGTAGGTAGAATATTTAGGATTTTTCATGGCAATGCTTACAACGATAGGAGGATGAGAGGGTAATGAAGGATTTGCTTGGTTTGGGAGGGATAAGGTATGTCAAGAGACACCTAAAACATTTGTCAACATTGTGCCCCCAATCTTTATCAAGACCAAAGAAATAAAGGAAAGGAAGATTTAGGATGGATAGACTGGACAGTATAGAAGGGTAGGATATGGTACGAAAGGGAACTGATAGGAGAAGAGTGATATGCCAATGAGACAAGGTGCCCCCAAGTGTAGGTGACATAGAAGATCAACTTACACATGACGCATGTTTGCCAGGTTTTCATCATGGTACTTATCCAAGGTGCCTGTTCGCCAGATTTTCACCATTGGACGAAGGGATTTTTCTTGACTTTTTTCATCATTTTTTTTTTGTGAATAGGAGAAGGCGAATATAGAAGGGAGAGACTCAAGTATCTAGTTCCATGAACGGTGATAGTCCCACTAATAAGGATGTTGTTACATGGACCATGTCAAGTGTTCTCATACATGTTGGTAGGGGAGTGCATGAAAGTGAGATAGAGAAGGTAGATATTGGATTATGAAGGGTGTGATAGTTGATGATTATGTGGAATATAGAGGACTTATACAAGGATGGATGAAAATTCTATGAAAAAGCATGGACCATAGGAATAGGATGAGGAAGATATGTAGGATAATAGTGGAAGGAAGGGGAGATGGAGGTATATGAAAATGTTGCGGAATGGAATGGAATCATGACCAACGGTTGCACATACCATGATAAACATTGAAGTTGGTGATGGGAAAGTAGTGTAGGAAGCAACGGAGACTTTCTCTTGTCGATGAGTGACTTAGGCATGTAGGGATCCATATAGACTGAGTATTTTGTTGATTTTTGCTTGTCATTTGGGATGGAAGAATTTGAGACTTTTGGATGGAATGGGAGAAAGTGGATGGTTGAGATTCTTGATAGGTAGATGCCTCATGTAACTTGAGGGATTTTTGCTAAGGTACTTGAACCATTTTGTTTTTAGATAGTACCTATGAAGGTATGGTTTGTGTGTATGCAACTTTTGTGTAGCTTCAAAGGTAATCATTTGTTTGATGCAGACCCACACCTTTTTTAGTTTGGCATATAGGTGTGTGGGTATATACAGCTCTTGAGAAAGATGTTTCTTTAATTCTTGGATTTTGTATCCTAGGTCATGAGGACTCTTAGGATTTTTGACTTTATAGGTATAGGCATCCAGATTTCTATGGTTGAATTCTCTTAAGATGGTGGAAGTGGAGTTTGAGGAAGTTATTTGTTTAGACAACATGTGCATCTGTTGGTCATGATTGGGATTGATAGAGGATTCATAGATGGATGGATAAGGCATTGGAAGAAGTGGTGGTAAAATGTATGGATGGATATTAGGAGTTGGAAGCAGCGGAAGTAGATTGGATGGTGGAAGGTGTATGGTCACATGCTCTTGGGATGTATAGGATGACGGAGGTGGAATGGCGACATATGTTTTGGGGATATGATAGGGTTTGTGATGGAAAGTGGGGGATTTAGGAGGAGTGGAGGAGGTATCAACATCTTGAGATTGTTCACCTAGGGGTGTGTATCCAAGGCCATATGAAGGAGGAGGAACATTGACATGGACGGGCTCCAAAATACCTTGTTCGTGAAGGCCTAAGCCTTTACCTTGATAGTTCATATGTTGGAGTATGCGGTGGACAGTAGGATTATGTGTAGGTGGAACACTAGACACAAGTTCCTTATTGGATGAAGAAGGTGGGATAGAGGATAATGGTGGCTGGTGTTCTAAGGAGGAACACTCATGAATGAAGGCAGTAAGACCAAGGATATATGATGGGGGATTTGCAGCATGGTCAATAATGGATGGCAGAGGATTATTATTGGTTTGATCTTCTATACTTGCTTGGGAGGCAAGCATCTCATCATGGAAAGTGGAAGTTGTTGAATCTTGGATAGGACTAGATGGGGTTATAAGCTCAGGACCATGTAATGCATAAAGTAGGCTAAGAGGATCATCATGGTCTGCTTGATCATAGATAGGCTTGTGATCGTAGATGGGATCTTGATCATAGATAGGATTTAGCATGATAGAATTAAGGTGCTCTTGTATAGGTTCGTCATCAACGATAATATCCTAATCACAGAAAGGATAGAGGTTATGGAGAGGTTGGAATTTGATCTCTTGTTCATGTATAGGATCAAGTTGCTCATGGATAGCTTCTTCATCAAAGGTAGTATCTTGATCATGGAAAAGATATAGGTTATGCATGGTTGGAAATTAGATTTCTTGCTCATGTATAGGTATAGGATCATTGAAAAGATAAAGGTTATGTAAAGGTTAGATGGGGATGCTTTGATCTTGATGTAGACAAGGGGTTGACGTTTCCACATGTTCTAAAGTGTGCTCTTGACATAACTCTTGAGGTGCTTGAATTGAAGTTGAGGTAGAAGACTCTTGGATAGGCTCTTGGTCAACAACATGAAGGTGCAACGGACCTTGACTTTGGTGCATGGTAGGAGGTTCTTTGATAAGGTCAAGGGGTTGTGGATGACATGAAGGGGTTGTAGGATTTGAGGTGGAATTGGAAGAATCTTTGGTAAGGTCAAGGACTGGAATTTGGGGATATGGTTGACTCTCTGCTAGTAGCCCTTGGATCACATCATTGGTAGGTGTATGGGTAGAGGAGTGAGGAAATGAATGAGTGGATTTGGAGTTCTCCCTAGCTTTTCTTTCACTATGTAAATATGGAAAACATTTTTTCCAAAACTTACCGGAGCTATCTTTGGTTGTCCATTTAGAGTTGGGGGAACTCGATGGCAGTGTTGGTGTAGGATTGGTATGCTTTGGGATATGTATCTTAGAAGATCATGAAGGAGGACTAGTAGATAGAGTGGTATACGATTTCCCACTTGAGGTGGTGTTTGCCTTGTCAAGAGTATCATTAAGACGGGACAAGAAAGTATGACTTTGGGGCGAGGTGTAGCTAGTACTAGCCTACTCAACTTGTAAGATTGTCATTTCTTGTTATATTACTTGGAGTTCTTGAGCAATTGTTATATGATCCTAGGGCAAAATATCAAAGTCTAATTACTCTCGTAGGTATTGGAGTTCTTGAGCAATTACTTCTAATTGGTTTGTCATTTCAACAGAAACTGACACAAGACTGAAATGGGTACCTAGAAAACCTAAAATTTTTCTCTGAAAGATTATGGAAGTTCTCACTGTCACACATGCGCTGGAACAGATGCGCCACAAAAACTGATAAATGTGCCATAAGTCAGTATAAATGCGCTACACTAGTAAAAGGTAAATGCGCTATAATAGACAATGAAAGTGTTGTAGGTCAAAACAAATGTGTCTCAGGTTAGCACAGATGCGCAGGAATAGAGGACGGATGCACTACTCTGGCTTTTCTCAGTATTTTTGCAATTTTTTGGATTTCTTCTGATGTTTTTGGTACTTTGGTTGCAAAAAAGGTCTTTTTAATATGATTTTCTTAATTTATGGCAAGAAGACATAGCAAACACAAAGATATTTTTATGATTTTTTAATTTTTTTGTGAATTTTTTGACTCTTTTTGGACTAAAAGAAAATAGCAAGTACAAATGCTAGGCTTGAAATGGATTATAGGGGTTTTTGGCCACTAGAACAAAAGTTGTTTAATGAGGGCAACCTTTTGAGTGGTTACACATGCGACAGCACTACTCTTCATTATGGAGTCTCCCAACCTGCAAGGGTTGTGCCTTGGAGGGATTTGGGGGAGGTTGGCTATCAGTGTAACATAACTTCACTCGTTGTTTGAAGCTTTCACTCCAAACACAATTTATTTATAGTGGCTTGGAAGGGCTTGGCATCTAGCCTGTTACCACTTAGAGTCATTCCTATTTGGATAAGTAGTATCCAAGAGCAGGCCCCTCTAAAGGAAAAACACATGCAAAAATGATACTTCTGGCATTTTGGTCACCCAAGATAGGGGAGAGCATAGGCCTGGTATCATTCCCAAAACATAGTATACAGTGGTTCTTTTCCCCTAGTTAAAATGAAAAAAAATAGGTGAGCTATCTACTTGGGCAAGCACAGAACTTTGAAGTGAGTAGCAAGATAGTAGTGGTCCAATTTCAACCAAGATAGCAATGATGAGTTCAATTTTATCCACGATAGCACAAGTTGTTAACTTTGAAGTGTTGGTCAATCGATATAGAAATGGTTCATTTTTAACCAAGATAGCAATGATGAGTTCAGTTTTAATCCACGATAGCACGAGTTGTTAACTTCAAAGTGTTGGTCAATCGAGATAGTAATGGTTCATTTTAACCAAGATAGCAATGATGAGTTCAGTTTTAATCCAGATAGCAATAACTTTGAAAAGATAGCAATTTTGCAATACAAGATAGCAATGATTCAGTTACAACTTTCCTAGTTAGACTATGTGAGATTTTCCATGAACATCCATTTTACTTTCCCGTTTTAGAAATCAAAGTGTGATCTAACAATGCAACTATATGAATCTAAACTAGTGCCTAGCCTGCAAAAATGATAAGAGAATTCTTGTAAAGATGTCAGCATTAGCAAAAATCTCCTAGAAAACCCTAAAATCACTGCCTACAATGGATGCACCGCTTCAGAGACTGAATACACAGAAATAGTCAACAGAAGTGTCATTATACATATGCACTGGAACAGAGCTTAAAAGTGCCAGAATATAGAGTATATGCGCCAGAGTATTGGATGCATTGTTTCAGATGACAGAAGCACAGTAACAGAGTGTGTATGCACTGTAGTAACAAGTGCACCATGATAGGTGACAGATGCACCAGAACAGAGAGTGTATGCACTATTTCATCTTGTGTATGGCCTTCTAAACACAAAAAGTTAGTTTTTGGTTAAATTTGGGGCTAGGCCCCACAATGGGCACCAAAACTGTAAGGGTAAATTGGATTAACAATGAATATGCAATAATAAACAATATCAGATACCCAAACTCAACGAAATAGAGAAATTAAGGAGATTCAATAAAATAAAACAATGAACAAACAAAGCAAACCTTCCTCAGATCAAAAATTCCATTGTTTGCCTATCACAATTGTCCTTTGAATGTACGAATGATGCCCTCAGAGAGCACTTCCTTGCTTTGTTCAAGAATGTCAATTATGAATGGCTATGGTAATGATGCGTAATGCGTGGTAACAAATGTGATCACAAGCAATGGAGGAATAACGAGGGTGCCAAAGGTGCGCTATAATTCCTACAAAGTAACAATATTTAAAAGCTTGGATGATTGAAATGAAGGAATAAGGTTGTACTTATAGACTTGGGAGAAATAAGATCAATGGTATAGAGAGAATGAGAAGATCAATGAATGAGAATAGTTGAGGAATATGCAACGTATAAAAAGAAGACATGTGTCTTCCTTTCTTTGCATGAGAGGATTTGGTAAGAATAGAAGAATGAGTTAAAGCAATTAAAAGAATATAATAATTAGTTAAGTGATTTAAAACAAGAAGAATAGATTTGCATGAGGATAAGAAGATATTTTTCTTTATTAAATATTAGGAATATTTAATTGCATGTGCAAGAAAGCTTGAATTATATTTAGAGATAACTCAATTTAGAAGAAATAAGTAACTTAAATAAATATTTGATTTATTTAAATTTAGAGAAGATATTCTTGGAAGAAACAATTAAATAATTGGTATTATTTAATTTAGAAGATAAGAAAACAAATTAAATAAATAAATTTATTTAATTGTTGTGCATGATTTGGAAGAATAAATAAAATATTTGATTGTATTTTATTTTTAGAGATTGAAAGGATTTAAATAAATCTGATTTGATTTATTCAAATTTGGAAGAATGAATTTGATTTAATTAAATAATTGAGAATTATTTAATTGTTTGGAAGAATTTAAATTAAATAAAGGAATTTATTTAATTGTTTGGAAGAATTTAAATTAAATAAAGGAATTTATTTAATTGTTGGAAGAATGTGAATCAAATAAATAAATTGATTTATTTATTTATTGATAGAAGAATTAGAAGGGAATAAATATTAAGAATATTTATTTAGACCGAATCGTGTCATTTTTAGGCATATACAATTTCTACTCGTTATCGTAAAGTTGAAGAGTTCATGAACTTTTAAAGTGTCCAAAAAGTTTTAAATTTTTTGAAAAGTATGATGTAACTTTTATTATACACAAATAATTAAACATCAAAGGTAAGAATGGTACAAGAACTTGTGAAAAATCTAAAATATTATTTATGAAGAAAGGCTTGTCAAGATTTTAGAGAGGTCATGAAATTTTGATGCAGGAGCATCCCTGGTTCAAGAGTAATCTTGCATCAACCAAAAACATTTGCATTTCAGTTTGTTTCTTTTCATTTTCCAGTTCAGTACAATTAGTTCAGTTGTAGAAGTTTTTGTATTTTGGTCCACATTCTACCGTAGTTGCATCTTAGACCTTGTGGAGCTGGACTTAGCATCTAGACACATTCATGCACATTATTTCCAAATCTTTGATCATTTGGATCAGATATCGGTAAGATATCACTATCAGAAGATTGACTATTTTCTCATAATAGAGCATCCTGACAGTCTCAGACAATAAGCTAAAAGAGAAGACTTGCAGAGCATCCCACGACTTGCTGAGCTAAATGACACATTATTCAATGTTTTTTGGTTCATTGCTGACCTTTCCTAAGATCCACACACCATTCCATTTATTTGCGGAGCAGTTCTATTCAATTAGGTTTGACCTATCCGTGTACACACATTATAACTCTTCATTGGAGTTTGTGATCTTCTTTGGCCGATACAGAGGAATCTTATGTTCCAAAGATGATATAAATTGATGTAATATATGTCTAGGAAAGTAGTTGATCATTAGTTCATAGTTCTTACTTTGAATTCCTCACAAAGGAACCTCAAAGCTATATCTTGTGCATAATCTGAATTGTGAAATCAGGGCTGTGAGCCCTAATTATAAGCCCACATGTTACTAGAAAATCTATATTTGAATTGAATGATATACTAAATGACTGAATCTACATTTGCTTTAGATATTTGAGTTGTTTCTATTGTGTTTACTCTAGATACATGGACTGGATGGTTCACCTTGTGGACCCTCCTAACTGTGACTGCACCAAGTGGTATCAGAGTGAAAGTTTGAATTATTGGGAGTGAATGGAGTGAAGTTGGCAAAGGAATTCTATAAGGTCTTGCTGTGAACAGATTGCCAAATTTGAGGCAGGTTACTTGTGTTGCAACCGATCAACGATTGTTAGGCAATTGTCACCTTATAGTCCAATCACTGAATTTGAGGTAGTTACACTTGATCTGAGGAAGAGATGCTTCCGAGGAGAATCCATGCTATTGGTACAATGGACAGAAGAATGGATGAGATGATGGAGATGATAAAAACCATGTGAGTTTGCCTAGATGTTGTTGAGTAAGAGCGGAGAAGAGGACTTACACCTCAACCTAATGTTGAAAGTGATGAGGATGAAGAATTTCAATCTGCTAATCAAAATGAAGTAGCCCTAGGAGATGAAGAGGAAGAATTAGATCAAGTCAAGATGTTGCGAGCTATTTCAAAGATTGGGAAAAGACCTAGATTTGATGTACCGAACTATACTGGTAATTTTAATCCTGAAGAGTTGATTGACTGGATAAATGACATGGAAGAATACTTTGAGTATGAAGAAATTGAAGATCCAGAGAAGATGAAATTTGTAAAGACAAAATTAAAAGTACATGCTACTATATGGTTGAAAGAAGTTCAATTGGATAGAAATAGAAGAGGAAAATAAAAGATTACAATGTGGGATAGAATGGTGACAAAATTGAAGAATCAGTTTATACCTGCTGACTATGAGTTGGAACTATTGAAAAGATTGTAAAACCTGAGACAAAAGGAGAAATTTGTGAAGGAATACACTGAAGAATTTCAAAATATGATCATAAGAATAGGACATAGTGAAGCAAGCAAGGATAAAGTGGCAAGATACATCAATGGACTAAGATTGAACATTCAAGAAGAAATAAGTTTGGTTAGGATGACAACCTTGGAAGAATTATATTAGTTTGCCCTGAAAGTTGAAGAAAAGTTAAACAAAAGACATGATCTAAGACAGAGAGGTAGAGGAGGTAAATTTCAGAGAGGTAGAACATTTTCTAGAGGAGAGAGATCATATGCGGAGTAGAATAGACAAGAGAACACATTCAAGAAGGAGGACAAAGATAACAATGCATACTGGAGAGATGACAAAACTTTCTACTGTAGAGGAAACCCTAGTCCATACCAGAGTGAAGGATACAGAAGAGAAGGAAGAGGACCTAATAGGAGAACATTCAGAGTAATCTATTTTAAATGTGGGGGTGAAGGACATAGAGCATTTGAATGTAATCAAGGGAGTACAAGCAAGAGAATAGAGAACAATGGAAGAACAACCTATGTGGAAGAACCTATTGGATCATTGAGTTCAGTTGGTAAACCTAAGAAAGGAGAATCACTTGTTATGAGGAGAGCACTATTTCAAGAAAAGACAAATGAGGAACCACCACAGAGGAAAATTTTGTTCAAAACCAGATATAAATCAGGAGGTAAATGTTTCAAAGTTGTTATTGATAGTGGTAGTTCTAATAACCTAGTTTTAGAGGAGATGGTGACTAAGCTAAAGTTGGAAAGATTGAAACACCCTAAGCCCTATCAGATAGCATGGATTCAAGATGATCATAAGGTACTCTAGTGAGTGAACAATGTCTAGTGAAATTTCATATTTGATCTTATCATGATGAAGTACTGTGTGATATTATGCCTATGGATGTTTGTCATAGATTATTGGGTAGACCTTGGCAGTATGATAGAAAAGACATACATGATGGGAGAAAGAATACATATACTATAACATCGAATGGAAAGAGAATTAATTTCATTCATTTGGAAGATGATCCTAAAAGTGAAGTATGTGGGAATGCTAGAATTTGTTTGGTAGATGGAAGGAAATTTCTATATAGTTTGAGACATTGGAATATGTGTAATTGTTTGATCCCTAAGAAGCCTAAAAATATAAAGACTGAAGAACCACAACCAGAGGAAATAATTGAGTTGCTGACAGAGTTTGAAGACATCATACAAGATAATGTACCTGAAGGATTGCCACCAATCAAGAGTATTAGTGATCACATGGATCTTATACCTAGAGCTAGTTTGCCTAACAAAGTAGCACACAGAATGACACTGGTAGAGAATGAAGAACTGAATAGATAGATACATGAGTTGTTGAGGAAAGGTTTGATCAAAGAAAGCTTGAGCCCTTGTGTAGTACCTGCAGTGTTAGCACCAAAGAAAGATGGGGAATGGAGAATGTGTATAGACTCTAGAGCAATCAACAAGATCCAAGTTAAGTATAGATTCCCTCTACCTAGGATGGATTATATTATGGATTGTTTGAGTGGAGCAAAATATTTCATAAAGATAGACTTGAAGAGTGGATACCATCAGATCAGAATCTGAGAAGGAGATGAATGGAAGACTTCTTTTAAGACAAATGAAGGATTGTATGAGTGGTTAGTGATGCCTTTTGGATTGACAAATGCACCAAGTACTTTCATTAGATTGATGAATGAAGTCTTGAAGAAATTCTTGGGTAAGTTTGTTATTGTATATTTGGATGATATTCTAATTTTCAAAAAGACAAAAGAAGAACATTTGTGGCACTTGAGACAAGTATTACAGAGGTTGAGAGAAGAGAAATTTCTAATAAATATCAAGAAGTGTAGTTTCATGAAGGAAGAATTGGTATGCTTGGGATTTGTGATTTCTATAGAAGGATTGAAGATGGATCCTGAGAAAGTGAGAGCAATTGTTGAATGGCCTACACCAGAGAGCATTGGAGAAGTTAGATCATTTCATGGATTAGCTAGTTTCCACCAGAAGTTCATCAAAAAATTTAGTTCATCTTTTAACCCTATGACAGAGACAATGAGAGGTGATAGAGAAGATTACAAGTGGACATCAGGAGTAGATAGAAGTTTTGAATTGTTGAAGTAGAAAGTGACAGAGCGACATGTTTTGGTATTACGATATTTCAATAAGGCATTTCAAGTAGATTGTGATGCAAGTGGAAATGCAATAGGAGTAGTGTTAAGCCAAGAAGGTAGACCTGTAGCATATTTTAGTGAGAAGTTGAATGATGCAAGGAGAAGATATTTAGTTTATGATCAAGAGTTCTATGCCATAAATCAAGCCTTGAAGAAGTGGAGACATTACTTGTTTCCTAAGGAGTTTGTGTTGTATACAAAGCATTAAGCTTTACAATATTTGAACAGTCAAGGAAATTTGAATTAGAGACATATGTGATGGGTAGAGTTCATGGAGAGTTATACTTTTGTGTTGAAGCATGGGAGTGGAAAATTAAACAAAGTTGTAGATGCATTGAGCAGGAGAAGGAACTTGTTGACAGAGATGAGAGTTGAAGTGTTAGGATTTGAAGAATTGAAGAACTTGTATGAGGAAGATCTTGATTTTGTAGAACCTTAGAAAGCATTTAAGGACCTTGTTGTGATGGATAGGAGTAAGTGGTTGGACTATTTCATTCAAGAAGATATGTTGTTCAAAGGAAATCAGTTATGCATACCTAGGAGTTCAATGAGAGACAATTTCATCAAGGAGAAGCACAATGGTGGATTGACAAGACATTTTGGCATTGATAAGATAGTGGTTTTGGTAAGTCAAAATTGCTTTTGGCTGCAGATACATAAGAATGTCAAGAAATTTCTGTAGAGTTGTAGAATTTGTCAAGTTGCAAAAGGGAGTAGTCAGAATGTTGGATTGTACAAATCTTTGATAGTACGAGAGAAACCTTGGGAAGACATAAGTATGGATTTCATAATAGGATTGATGAAGACACTGGGAGGACATGATTCAGTCTTTGTAGTGGTGAAAATATTTTTAAAGATGGCACATTTCATACCTTGTAAGAAGACAACTGATGCAGTGCATGTGGCTGACCTATTTTCAAGATTGCATCGATTACCTAAGAGCATAATTTTAGACAGAGATACAAGATTTCTTGGATACTTTTGCAAGACACTTTGGAAGAAGATGAAGACATAATTGAAATTAAGTTTAGCATTTCATCCACAGACTAAGGGATAGACAAAGGTAGTGAATAGGAGCTTGGGAAACTTGTTGAGATGTTTGGTTGGAGAGAAGGCATGAAATTGGGATTTGATTCTTTCACAAGTAGAGTTTGCATATAATAATTTAGTAAATAGGAGTACCAGAAGAACACCACTTGAGATTGTGATAGGAACTAACCCTAGAGGAGTTGCAAAATTGAGAGACATTAGTATGGAAGAGAAAAGAAGTGCAGAAGTAGAAGAATTTGCAGAACACATGGAGACAGTGCTTAATCAAGTTAAGAAGCATTTGGAAGAGATGAACAGTAAGTATAATGAGAAAGAAGATGAGATGAGGAGACGTAAAGAAATTGTAGTTGGAGACGAAGTGATGGTGTTTTTGAGAAAAGAAAGATTTCAAGTTGGAACATATAACAAGTTGAAGATGAAGAAGTTTGGACCATGTAGGATACTCAAAAAATTTGATTCAGGAAATTCTTATGAAGTACAGCTATCAGAGACATTAGGTATATCACCTAGTTTCAACATTGCAGACCTATATCAGTATCATGAAGTAGAGTTCAGTGATAGAATTGAAGAAGACTTGAAGAAACAATTACCACAATAAGCACCAAAGCAGATTGAGGACATTTTGGATAGCAAAGTTGGATGTAGCACTAGAGGAAGATAGTATAAACAATATCTTGTGAAGTGGAAAGGTAGACTAGAAGAAGACTTGTCTTAGATTTCTCAGGTTGAGGTGGACCACCTTGGTTTTCCTCTAGCCCCAGCAAAGTGAGGGACTCACTTTTTCAATAACCCCGAATGTCTAATGTGGGGGTATCCCTAGTTCAAGAGCAATCTTGCATCAACCAAAAATATTTGCATTTCAGTACAATTAGTTTTGTCGTAGCAACTTCTGTATTCTAGTCTACATTCTACCATAGTTGCATCTCAAACCTTGTGAAGCTAGATTTATCATCTAGTCACATTCATGCACATCATATCAAAATCTCAGATCATTTGGATCAGATATTGGTAAGATATCGCTATCAGAAGATTGACTATTTTCTTAGAACAAAGCATCCTAATAGTCCAAGACAATAAGCTAAAGGAGAAGACTTGTGGAGCATTCCATGACTTGTAGAACTAAATGACACATCATTAAATGTTGTTTGGTTTGTGGCCAACTTTCCCTGAGATCCGTACACCATTCCATTCATTTGCAGAGGAGTTCTATTCAATTAGGTCTGACCTATCCATGTACACACTTTACAACTCTTCATTGGAGTTTGTGATCTTCCTTGGCCAACACGGAGGAATATTATGTTTTGAAGATGATATAAATTGAGTTAATATATGCCTACGAAAGTAGTTGATCATTAGTTCATAGTTCTTAGTTTGAATTCCTTGTGAAGGAGCCTCAAAGCTATATTTTGTGCATAATCTGAACTGTGAAATCAAATTTGTGAGACCTAATTGTAAGCCCGCATTTTGTCGACCAATATGTATTTGAATTATATGATATACTAAATAACTAAATCTATATTTTCTTTAGATCTTTGAGTTGTTTCCGTTGTTTTTACTCTAGCTGCATAGCCTAGATAGTTCACCTTGTGGACCCTCCTAACAGTGACTGCACCAAATTTTGAACTCTCTGAAAGGTTCAAGGAAGTGCAAAAACCTTGAAATGGGAAAAGACTTTGTGAATATTGGAAAAATACATGAAGGACATGAAACATTTTGAGAGGTAATGATTTGTAGATTAAGATAAAATATAATATAAAAAAATCAAACCCAAATTTAAGGGTAGTAATATTAAAACTTGGCCAGTTTTTCTTCTTGGGTAGAAGTGTGAAGGTTTCTTGAGTTGTGGTGGGTGTTCTGGTTAAATTAATTTTATTGATTTGTGTGGAATCCATGAGTGCATCTACATCTTAATTGTATACTAAAATTTTTAATGGAACCAACCACAAGTTGTGGAAGCTGAAAATGGAGGATCTCCTTGAAGAGAGGGATTAATGGTTGGTAGCAACAAAGGAAAAAACCTTGAGAAGATTGATCAAGATGAGTGGGATATGATGGATAAGAAAGGATAGGGAGAAATCAATCTTTGTCTTGTAGACTATATCCTATAGAATGTTTCTAAAGAGAAAATTGCATATGATCTATGGATATGGTTGGGTGAGATCTACCAGGCCAAGAGTCTAGTAAATAAGTTATATTTAAGAAGAAAACTATTTTATCTAAAAATGAAGGAAGTAGATTCAACAAATGAGCATTTAAATACCTTTAATTTGATTTTGAGTCAATAAGCCTCTATTTATGTTAAGATAAGTGATGAAGATAAATTCCTTATGTTACTTTATTCTTTGCATGAGTCATGGGAGAATTTGATTCTTGCTATTAGTATTAATCTTGAATATCTCAAGCTAGATGCTCTTGTTGCAACATTTTTATAATAGGAAATGAGAAATAAAGCTATGGTGTGAGGCCTACCCTTGACTTACCATATACTTTTGCTTACGATACATTTGTGATGGATTTTATTATGGACATGTGGATATTGGAGACTGTTGATCCCGCACTTGGACCTTATTACCTTATCTTATTCTTGATTAGATAGATGGTTTATTCTTTATGGATGGTTAGATGGCATGTTAGATTTCCATTTGATGATATTATGTTACATACTATGATGTCATTTGATGCTATTGGTATGTGCATAGATGTTCAGACTGATGATATTGTTAATGTGCAAGATTGCACCCATTATGCAAAGCTGTGAAGCTCAGCAATCCTGTGTAACATGGGATCAAACTCAAACTATGGGTGACATATGGTGAGCTTGAACCTCTAGATTATGGGTTGGTTCCCTTATAATTTTCAAATGGGTTAATAACTTTACAGAAAAAGGGTTGAAAAGACTTACTAAAAGCACTAAAATTGTAACTTAAAAGTGTGGTGATCCACCTAATTTGATGGAAAATTGTAACTTTAACTCATAATAAATCTCAAAATAATCTATCCACACAACTCACTTTAGCAATATGATCACAAAAATATTTCTAAGTGATGTTGGTTCTTCTTGAAGGAAAACAGGGTTCTCACAGCATGAAAGAAAACTATTCCAATTGCACAACCTCAGACCTATGATTTTTATTGCTATTCAATACATGCAAGTACAAATGAGACAATGATTTTAAAGGTTCTAATATTAAACACAATAAAATCTCATCAAATCATTTATAAAGACAACACAAATGAGAGGGTAGACACCTATTTCTTCTGAGAAATAAAGGAACACTTGCATAAAAATGACAAAGAATAAAACTTGTAACCTATTGTAATCTATAAATCTACAAAAGTTGAGTTACAAAACACTCCTTCTCTCTGCAATGTGTAGGAGAGCAAAAAGGCAAGAACTAGAAAAAGAATAATCTTTTTCTCATTATATACAAATATTTGTCCCATGGACCCTATAAAGCTAATTGCAGTGAACTCATTTTCACAACTGCATGAAAAAGCTATGAAAAAGCAACTCAAGGTTGCTTGGGCAAGAAAGAAAGAAAAAGCCTAAAAATTAGGCCCTAAAAATGCTCCAAGATGAGCTATTTTAGCTCACAACTCTAACTCACAACATGTTTGAGTTAGAAAAAGTCAAAAATAGGCCCTAAGACCAAAATAGAGCAATTTGACTCCACTTCATCTTTGTCTTCTTTTTTGTATGTTTATGAAGGTGTAATTAACCTATAATAACAAATATTAAAGGCAATAATTATTTACCTTAATAAGTGTTATGTCTAGGTACTATTTGTTTCTAAGGCTTAAATATAACATGTATTAAGGCAATTCATAGACATATTGCACTTAATATGTGTTAATATACATTAATTAGCCTTTAGGATATGCAAAAAAGAAGAAAAATGCAAGGCTTGTGAAAATGCCCTCATTGATCTATACTTAGCAAAAACAAAACAATTTGCCCAATGTGGCAATCCATGACTTCAAAAAGTCAATATATCAAGCTCCATTACATCACATACACATAAAATATCCATATTTTTATCCCTTGTATCTCCCCTTATATCATGCACAATTACATTAATACATCTTATGATGATGCCAAAAAGAAAATAATCAACTTCCATGCATGCAAAAAAGATCAAAAACCTTATTTTAGTCCCTTATGTCTCCCATACATAAGTATTACCTCACCATGCATTATCTTTCAACATAAAAAAACACCTTATAATTCCTTTTGATCTCCATCTCCATGCAGATTAAGGCATCAAGCCTTACCTTCACATCATTGTTTATGTTTGACTTTGAAGAAGAAAAAAGAAAGGCATGATAGCCCTTTCGGGCCCCATTGGCATCATTAGGATTTTTGATTTATCAAGTCTTGACCACGAACCTATTGTGGATAACAATAATTTTATTTTTTGAAGTCAAAAAGAGAGTATGAACTTAGCTAGGGCATTCGGTGAAAAAGAAGAAAAAACCCTAAAGTGTTTATCATGTTCATTTGTTCTTTTCCCTATTACTACTCCAAACCGCTGCCATGCTTGGACTTTGAGAGGGTTTCACCTACTATTTTGGAGGTTTTCTAATGCATTTTCATGGAGATTCTAAAAGAAAAGTGGAAAGGTAAGACCCTTTGTGTCAAAACTAAACCACATTCTTGATTTTGAAGCTTTATTTGGCTCCATTAGCGGTGGCCATGATAGGTTTTGTAATGTATTTGTTTTGTCTTTTCACTATTGCTTTGTTCCTGTGTCTTCGATGGCCATGGCTGACTAGTTTGAGTTTATTGGAAACCATATGAAGTGCAAAATCTGCAACCCAATGTGCATACCCTCATTCAAAAAAAGTAGAAAGCTAAGACTTTACCTTCAAACTTGGTATGAATTCTTGTTTCCCATCAACATATGCTCAATATGAGCTCAGGAAACTAAAAATAAATGCATTGTTATTCTTTTATTATGTGAAAATATAAGGTCCACTCCTTTATATATTATAAGCCACAGCTATAATCAGTATATAAGTTCTCCTCTGAGTATTTTTGAGGCCAAGATAGCTCTTTTTCCTTTGTATTTGTTGTCTCTCCATGAAGTTGATAAGGGTTTGTAAAGAAAAATGACTGTCAGGTAGTAGCATGAACTGGGTTTCTCTCTTTCTATATTTTTTATCTTTCTGCAAAGAAAAAGTGAAAAAATGTAATATATGTTGTTCTATTTTGAGGCTGTAGCCTACTGGTTCTCATTCAGTGATGGAATCAAGGTTAACTTCCCCATTTGTTTCTGTATATTCTTCATCTTTTACTACACTTTTATCATAATATAACAAGGAAGAAAACTCTCTTTTAGTACTGGTTTCTTTCATTCTCCTCTACACTTGCTCAGTAAATTCTTTCTTCATCTTATCTTCAACCTCCATGGCATAGTGATCATGAGGGTTTTGTAAAATACTCATAAAAATGGAACATATAGCTTGTATTTTCTTTTCTATGCTCTAGTTCCTTCAATACTCTACTCATCACGACTGTTTGATAAAATCATGTAACTATTTGAAAAAATGGAAAAGGTTTTAATCATATGTACACCCTCTTAGGTTTTGTAAGCAAAGAACCATGTCTCCACTTTTCTCTTCTAATCCTGTTACTAAGAAGCATCCTCTGTAGTAAGAAAATAGATAAAGAAAGAAAATAATCTTTTGTTTTTTGTGCTCTTTTCTGTATTTTCCTGTAAGAGGTGATGATTTTGTAAAAAACCCTAGTCTCCATTTTTCTTTCTCTGTCGCACTACACACCACTGTTTCATCTTATGGATCTTGACTATCCCTTTCATTGCATATTTTGTAATGTAAGTTACTTGGTCCTTAGGGTTTCTATACATACATGATCTCAATGCCTTGTTATCTGGAGCTTGTCTTGAACATCTGCTCTATCTATCTTATATATTATCTTCATGAGGTATGTTGACTCCTTTACCATCTGTTGTCTTATTGTCAATAGTGGATGCCAAGCATTTAAACATCTCTTCCTCACTGCTACAGGTCTCATATTGAGACTGTTTGTTCTCTTGCCAAAAAATGGTGAATAGAAGTCATATTTCTATCCCTTTCTCATGCTCCTATGTACTATTCCACATTCTCTTAACTCATTTCTAGTACATATGTAAGGTTCTTCATATATCCAAATAGAAATTTTACTTTTCATTCATAACAAAAGGTGGAAAAGTACCTACTCTTAGATGCTGCCCACATACACATCATACTTAATGATAATGACACCTTTATTTCATTAGCTAAAGTAATATGTCTCTTTAGCAAATCTTCAGGTGCCACCTCCTGTAGCTGCATCTAAACTTATGATCTCTCTTTTCACTGGTTTTGAACTTGTTCAACTATCACTTTTAGCTTGATGTTATCATAAAAAACAATATGAAATCTGCCTCTTTGTAATAATCTTTAATGGCTATGTATGACTTTGTAATTACAAGCTGCTCCTTTACTCCATGGTTTGCTTCCTCATATTGCAAAAGTGTATAATGACTATATGATGAATGCACCCTAAGATGACTATTCCATTATGTATATGTCACTTGTTGACTACAATATTGCTTTTATGGCATTTACTTGAATGTTTCAAGAATGAGTTGTTCTCTTGTATACTAGACAACCAATATGGCACTTAATAAATTGAATTTGTTCTATTGTTGTCCAGTTATTTCCTTGATGAGAACCTGAATGAGTCATTTGATTACCATGCATATTGTATTTGTTATGCTTTTGTATTGCTAATATTCATGATTGAATGCATACACATGACAATAATGTGATAGTATGAAAGCCAATAGATATAATCATCATGATGTTGACAATGCCTTTTTCTTAGTTTCACACATTATTTAGTTGCCTCGAATAAGTTCACTGTTCATTTGTGATTCTCATTTCATCATGTTTGAACTGATAGTCATGAATGAACCCTGATCTTGAGGCTCCTATAAACCCTTTATGAATTACTCCTTCAGTTGAAATGTTTCTGTTTGCATTAAGAACATGATTCTTATTTCAATCCCCTCTTGAAGATTCAGGGGCAGCATGTTGGGCTCAACCCTTGTGGGAGCCCACTTTGCACCACATGTTGAAATGTCTTCAAACTAGCAACATAACTTCTTCTATACCTGCACAGGAAACAAACATGTTAGTTATAAAACATACCTTTGGATTACAATGCTCATGATGCTTTTCTCTCTTTTTTGGCTTTTTCCTCTAATATGGCACCTAAATCTATTTATTCAACTATCTCTTCTACTCTTCTTTTTTACATAATCTGATCTTTAATGACTGCTGCTCCATAAAAATGGGTTGTACTTTTGTCTTTTGATTATGTATATGAAAGGCTTTGGAACCCTGAGCTCTAACATAACAATTTTTTGCAAGTATCTTGAAGCTCAAAAGGATGGAGGAAGCTGGAGATCAAGTCAACCTCGGGATTCATCATTCGTAGGCAATGATGGGTCCCTCTTCCTTTCCTATGCATTTTTATTCTTTTCAAAAGTATAATTTACTTTTATGTTGGGTACTTCAATTACTCCCACGGCTTGTGTGGGACACTTTTATACATTCTTTTGAATACAATCATCTATTTTATTCTCTATAATGAATTATGTATATTTCACTTTTTGAATCAAATACATAGCATAAAACAAATGATCTTTCTTTGAAACATATGTATAAAACATAATGTATAATTTGACAGTTTATAAATACCTCTTTACATGAACTGAAACATAATGAATAATCAGCAACTGAAACATGAAATCCATCATTTCTCTTCATTCTTTAAATGTCTATTTTCTTGTCCATAGATGATTTCCCTTACCAAGATGATGTAGCAGCTCAACTTGAGCTATTACATGATCATGGTAAGTGATTTTGCACTTGTCCTCTATCAAGACATCAGACATTGACTAGATGATCCTGCATAAGCAAAAACAAATTTACCCCCTCTAAACAATTGATGTTTAGGCCTTGCTAAATTAGGTGTGAACATAATTTAGTAACAGATATATCTTACCTTATGTGATCATGATTATACTTGTGAGTGATGGATGATTTCAAAGACATATTTATGTTATCATGTGGTTATTTTGATGTTGTATGTGATTTTGCAATCATGTGTGTATGATGTACATTGTTCACATGCTTCGGCTTGTTGTCACCAAATAGTGTACCCTTACTAAGTTGCAAAACTCAACCTATTGGTGAAACATGGGATAACTCCCCTGATTGTGGGCTCAGACTATGGGAGTTAACCTCCAGAGTGAGCTAGTTCTTAGGGTTCTCACCTATCCTAATTTAAACTACTTTTTGAAAAGGAAAGAGATAGGAATGACATGAAAATGAAAACCTAAGATCTAAGGTGATACACCAAATGAATTTTGACCTGCACTTGTTTAAATGAACATAATATGATCAATAACTTAAACTTTAGCATACACAACCCAAAATTTCATGACTATTGATTGCATAAGTATTTCATGGCTAGGTTTGATATCTAGGAGAACATTTAGAAGGAAGTAGAAATGCTTTTAGAACTTAAACTTTGCCCTTAGCTAGTTAAACACAAGCAATGACCTGCAAAAGTACATATTTTTACATAAAAGGTAATGAAAATGGGATAGAAATCAAGGGGAAAAAGCATCACCACAAGATTACATCAACCATTTTTAAGTTTGCATAATGAACAGTCTTGAGTAGGTAAAAATAACTTGTTTTAATTGATCACAATGGTCTTAAATAACATACAGATCTGAAAATGAGTTGACATGCCAAATTTTTCTAAAAGAACCTTCATAGGTTACAATATACAGCTCCAAAATAAGCAAGAAAACTAACTTTCTGAGTTACAATGCTCTATTTTTCTGCTTCTAGAGCTCTAAAACAACAAAAAAACCCCTTCAAAATGATGCCCAAGGATTCTATATGGCATCATAGACCTACGAGAGTATATAGGACCTAAAATTGACCAAGTTACAAGGACTTAAAATGTGCTCACTTACTTTGCACGCCAAATTGATTCCAAATTTGACTTGGTCTTCTTATTTGAGGTTTGATGACTTTTACCAGGTCCTTAAAATACTCCAACTATTGGAAAGTCTCCTAGATGCTTGGGAGGAGGTTGAACTGTCCCTAGATGCCCTCAACTATCCACAGAAAGCTTGAACTACTCCTGTATGCTTGCATGATGCTCCAACTACTCATAATGCTACCAAAACTACCAAAACTACCTCATTATCTCTCTAAACTACCTTGATAATTTCATAGGATGTGTTTCTCATGAGGTTGTAACTAATTTCTACTTTTTGAGGACGTAGAGTACAAGTCTGGTCCTTTGATGTTTGTAGTAACTCTCTGATTTACCATTGTTCACATCATGCAACTATTTGCCCATGACTGCCCTCATGCAACTGTTGGGTCTCTTTCAATGTCACTTTTTCCTATGACAGTCACTATCTCTATAGGTTGCATAACACTGTCCCTTCTCAACCCTATGCAATACCATGGAAAACCTTTTCAAATGGTGATAGGCCCATTTCTCAGTGATCTTTGCCACTATCCTATAGGGTCACCAACTAGATCTTTGATCCTTTTGTCTTTCTCATTGTTTCTAACCCCACAATGGCTACTTCTTCATCTAAGGACTACTCTTTAACCATGCTGGCTACTATTGTTCTTTGTTACTATTCAAGGTATCTATTTACTAACTTTCATTTTAGACAAACTCTATGTTGGTATCTTACATTTGGATGACATTAGGATTAAAACTTGTCTTTCAAAACCTTGGAGATATTCCTACAAGCCACTATATCTTGCTTTCTTCATGGTTCAGTCATACTTTAACTGATGGCATCCAAAGAAATTTTAAAGGTCTCACAGCCTCATTTAAACTCTTTATTTTGATAAAACTTAGCACCAAAAGGTTAATGATATCATTAAAATGACATCAGACACTCTTCTAAATCACTATTGTTTATACTTCATACTTTTTCAATCATCTAGAAAACTACTCCTCTGATGGACTACCCCTTTGTTAGCTGGTACATGGCTGCTATTACAATTGTCGTAAGACTGTTACTCATGACCTTCACTAGAGTCATTGTTACTATTTTCTCACTTTTGCATCATCTGAAGAGCCTCTTGAAAATCTATCCTCTTCCTTATGACTATCTCCTTTGACTATTCTACATGCTTCCTTTAACCCGATTGTCTTTTGAGTATTCCATAGGCTTGATTGTCTCTATAGTCTTCATGTATCACAGAGCTTCTATTGTTTGGCTCTCATGACACTGTAGGTCTCTGTAGATTAGGAAATCAGAATGAGGTCAAAACACAAACTAAATGCATAAAACACAAAAAGCTATACCTTCACATGAAGACCCAATCTCATCAAGGGAAGAGGAAGTTTGTACCCAAGAAATTCCTAAGACATGATAATCCCTAGACAATAGATTTGAATGTGAAATGCTAACTAAATTTGCAACTCATTGAAAATAGCTCAATTGATATTTTGGCATAATAACTTTGCATAAAACTTGGATGTGTAAATGGCTTGGGAGAGGTTCTATTTATAGATTTTTGGAAGGGATTTTGATCCAAGGGTGGAGATTGATTTGGAAGATCAATGGAGGATAAAAATGATGTGGAGGGCCTAGATTTGATCTTGAAGAAATGAAGGGCTAGGAATAAAAGTGAATCTTTTATTCATTTTGGGAAAAGGGGTTATTAAATGAGCATGGGTGTGAAGGATTATTTTTGAATTAAAGATTCATATGGGGAATGTAAAATGAATTAAAAATTCATTTGGGGATAAGTGGAAATAAATGAGTATGGGTGAGGTAAGGGGTTGCAAGAGGAATTAAATGTGATGTGGGATGTGGGATGTTTTTAAATAAAAAATTGATTTATGTGGATTTATTTCATTTTTTATTTGGAGGATGTGGGGAAGGGTGTTAAACTAAGTTTGACCACCCAAATGAGAGGTTAGGATTAATTAAACATAGGTTTTATTTAATTAATCCTAGGGCTAGGATGAGGTAGGCTAGGGTAGGCAATTAAATAATAGCTATTTAATTATCTAGGGTAGGGATAGGTTAATTAATAGGCTGATTTAATTAGTTAACATGGTTTTAACTAATTAATTAGATTTAGTGAAAATGGGGAAATTGATTTAATAAATATTGCATATTTGTTAAATCAATTGGCTAAGGTTTGGACTATTGAATTAATGAAATTAATTCAATTTTGGGGATAAAATGATGTGAATTTGGGTAATGGAGGGGTAATTAATTAAATAAAAATTTAATTAATTGGTTAGAAGGGAAATTGATGTGTTTAGGTTGTCGAGAGTCAGTTTGATGGTAAAAGACATTTTTAGGTGTCTACAGTCTCTATACTTTTCTTGATTTTTCAAGCATGATTATTCTTTATATCCATGGTAAAGGTTTATATGCCCTTGTTGAACCTTTCTCTAACCTCTTGTAAAATAGTAAGAACCCTATCTGGCTTTAGGAAAGTGCTATAGACTATAAGAGAACAAACTTCATATCATTCAATACCCATATTAAGGGCTCTGTGTATTGGAGCAGACCTTCCTCTCTGCTCTTTAGTTTGTGACTGTCAGGATCAGTCTTCATGATTGTTTCATATTCCTTTTAATGACTTGTTTTGTATTCATTTAGACTGACTACTTGCCACTATACATTGTTTTTGTTTGTTTCACTAATGTCCAAGACAGTCTTGTATGACTGTTATAAACTACTCTATGACTATTTCCAGGGTAGTTGTGCTAAATGTTGTTGTCATTACCTTGTTATGAGCCTTTCAAAATAGGTGATTGTCATTCCTTGTGCAATCACAGTCCTTCATGACTGTCCTATTGTTATTTAGGACTACCTCACTGTTGCAGATCTCCTAAGTTCTTAATGAAGTCCTTCATTACATGACTATCAAAATAGTGTCCATATATGACTGTCAAGGTATTCTCAGACTACAAACACCCCAACACATTTTGAAAATATGATATGACTTGTAAATCCATTTTAATATTACAATAGACCCTTCACTGTCCCTGTATCATAATCACTGTATTTTAACCTCACCAAAACCTTGCCAAGATGTGTGACAGTGTTTCAAGGTCATTTTTCACTGGGTAGGTTTCTTTTTATGGATTTGGTCTTGAATGTTATGGTGCTGACTATCCACTCTTTTTCTCCACTATCCTCAAACTAGTCTAGTAATACTTAACCAACCTTCAAAACCCTTGCAGACTTGCAACAGTCTTGTTAACATATTTCCCTTAGGCCTCTTCATTTTCAATGTTTATATGTCTTTTATACCCCCCTTGCCCTAACTGTGAAGACTCCTTACCATCCTTTCACAAAACTCATGTTTTACAATCCCCTTATCTTTGAAAACTTTTGATACTCACTACGAAATAGTGTCTTCATCATACAAGACAACTTGATAACATTATAAATGTGAGAAAATTTCACAAACCTTAGATTTGATTGAGCTCCCAATGATTTTACAGCAAGCCTTCATAATGGACCCTATATTGTATTAAAAATTAAAAATGGTCTTGTATGCCCAATACGTCTCTATTTGGATACTACACAAGGTAAAACCTTGACAACTCCAGGAATGCATGAATCTTCTATCAACAGTCCTTGGAAATAGAAGATAGATGTCTGACAAAAAGAAAATGAAAAGAGTACTAAAACTCTTTAAAGTTATTCACACCGTGAAAGGATCCTACAACTACAATGTTTTCTTATATAGGTCTGTTTGTTGTTCTTTCCTTCTCCATTTGCAGCCTCTTACAGGTTGTTATAGATGATGCAAACTTCATCTTCACTTAAATCTTTTCTTTGATCAAATATTCTTTGTCCATTAAGATCCTTCTGTCAATACCTCAAAAGCATCATTCATCATGAATATTCATACATAGGAAGAGAGGAAAAACTTCATAGACTCATGGTAGATATCACAAATGCTCCGGTGTCTACTATTTGGTTTGATAACTTCCAAAGTCTGAAAAACCCTAAGGAAAAGGACTCGAAACAAGAGAAAACCTAACCAAAGACTAGAACCTCAACCCAAACTCTACCACAATTAAGAACAAGGTTTAGGTTTGAAATAAGCATTCCGTCCAACATGTACATGGAAATTTGGGGAGAATAAGATGCTTTTTTTAAGACTCTAAGGTTTGAAAACAACCTTAATGCCCCTTTTTAAACTCTTGACTTCTAAAACATGTATATTCATGTGGCTAAAGGGTGTTTTGTTACTTGAAATGTATTATAGGTGTAAACAAAAACTTAAAGGCTTAAAATACCAAGGCAATGATCAAATGATGGATTCCTTACCTCACAAACAAACATTAAGACCTCTAAACTATGACCTGAGACTAATTGACACCTTCAAGACACTTTTAAACCTTTGGTGACTCTTTGAGCTTTATTGGCAAAATATGTCAACAAATTTGGTGACCTCTACTTGAGTTTTGCCTGCTAAAACTGAAAGACCAGTAGCCTTGTATATCCATTGGGCATAGAGTCATAAGTGACAACAACAAACTGAAATCAAACCTAACAATGCTACTGCTAGCACCTTCAAAACCAAAACTAGACACAAGACTAACCAAAACAACTACCAAGAGACAACAACTACTTGTGCATCTACACTTGGAGGAAAAACAAATTACAACTGACCTACTTACCTAAACTAAGCAAAAGTAAAGGCTAGCTAAACAAAACCATTAACTGGCTCCTTGAATAACTCTCTTTACTGATCAATTGAAGACGTTTCCCATGCTTATGTGTAGCTAACAAGATATGAAGGAATGATGAACATTCAATGAACTCTTGAAACACTTCCTCAAGAACAAAAATAAAATTGTTTACCCATTTAAATGAGCTGAAAACATAGCTACCTTGAAGTGATGGACTAATTGTCAGATCTTGCTCTTTTTCATGCTTTATTTTGTTCTTTGGATCATGCATGTCAAGTAATGACTCCTCCTCATTAGCTTCCAACTAAGATAGATATTGGATAGGACAACCTATTAACAAGTCCAAATTGAAACCAAAAGTTTTGACTCCACGTTGATGCTTTAGTACCTTATCACTTTGCTATTTGGGCTTTTCTAGACCTTATGATTCACTAGGAAATAGATTTATGTCCACCTCCAATTCATGCTTCTCATGGCTTTCCCCATTAGGAGTTGTTGGCTCACTATAAAGGTTTGAGCATGTGTTCTAGTTTTTTCCAAAAAAGTACTTCCTCATGAGTTAGAACTTCATTCTCATATTTATTCCCTATGTGAGCCAACAATTCATCAAGGGCCTCAATATCCTCAAGATACTTCATGCCATTTGTTGTTGTAGACAACGATATACTTCCATTCTCTTCCTCCATATGGGATCAAAACTCTTCTATCCAACTTAAAACCTCTCCATCTTTATGAAGTAGCTTATTCAAAGAGATGTCTTCATCATTTAGAGAGTTGTCTAGCCTCTTTTCACCATCATTAACAAAACAAGGAAGTTGATCAAATAAAAAAACCAATTCTTCATTATCATCTTTACCCATTTGACTTAGATCTTGTTGTTGTAGCTGGTCATACTCTTCTTCTTTCTTCTCATTCTCTTCATCTTCAAAAGTCAATGAAGTTGGCAAAAGTTGCCTCAACAATTGAAGGGTTTCACCATGCAACTTTTGCACCCTGTTTCCATGCATCTCATCAAAAGCATGAGAAAAACATTCAAATGAGTCAAAAAGTAAAGGATTTAGTGTTGGAATTGAATCACTACCCTCTACACATACATAACCAATTGGAACTATTGGACAACTAGCAATAATTTCTCTTCCTACTTCATGCTTTAGAGACTCATTCTCATGTTTACCTCTTTGTAGAAAGTCTGATTTTCCATTTTCTTTTTCACATATAGGTTCTTGCACAATAGTTAGTTCCCCTTTTGATTCAAAAGACTCCTTCTCTTGTCTATCAAAACAATTAGCTTGTCACACAATTGTTCCTTCTGGGAATAATGAAATAGTGCCAGGATAAGAGGATTCAGGTTGTAGAGGAAATTGGCAAGTTTGTTGGGTTTCTTGAGGCTAAGTGATAATTGGAGGGGTCTGCTCAAGAGGAATAGGAAACTGATTTTGCATTTGTACAAGCTTGCTTGAGAATTTGAGAGATTTTTCTTGCTTGAAACTAGGAATTTTGAACTCGAGAAGCTTTTCTTTCACAGGCTAATATATAGTTTTGTGAGGGGCTGATTTGAAATTAGGAATGCGAGAAACTAATTGGGTTTCCATCTTCTGGATTCGAGCAAGTAGTTGTTTCACATGTTCTTCCTTTTCTGCAACCCATCTAGCCAGACACTTTTCTTCATACTTCACTTGTCCCTCTACTTCTTGTTGATGTAAATATGCTTGGTAAGAAAGTCTTTCCTATTGTTGGCAATATTCTTGTTCTCTATAAACCTCATCCAACTCTCTTTGAATTTTAAAAACAATATCTTTTATACTCATATCATTGACACTTTGAACATGACCAGAAGGGTAGATATGTTGGTTACAAACAAAAAAGCCTTCCTGATACTGATCATACTGGTATCCTACTATGACATAGTTATTTGGGATAAAACTAGTGGGTTTTTCAATCTGATATGGCTGGTGATAAGGAGCAAGAAATATACTTTAACAAAATGAAGGTGATGGAACATTATTCCCATAATAGTTTTTCATGTTTAAAGCATTTGAATAGGCTGGAAATCCATTGAGATCTCTTAAAACAAGAAAAACAAGTTTGATTTAGAAATTTCTATACATACTAGTATAGTCACCATTTGATTTGAAGGCTTTCCAAGAGCGAAAAGAGCATGGAAATCATCAAAATTGATTCTAGGTATTCCTTTAAACACTTGGACTACTTGAACCAATAGATTTGAAAGTTGTAGAGTCGCCAGGTGTATGAGATATTACCTTCGAAGGTTGGTATTACTGATATACACACCAACTATCAACAATGAATAGAGAAATTATGGACTATAATAGTGCAATCGGTCCCATTGGGCATGCCAAAAACTATTGTCACCAAATAGTGTACCCTTACTAAGTTGCAAAACTCAGCCTATTGGTGAAACATGGGATAACTCCCCTAATTGTGGTCTCAGATTGTGGGAGTTAACCTCTAGAGTGAGCTGGTTCTCATGGTTCTCACCTATCCTAATATAAACTACTACTTTTCAAAAAGGAAAGACATAGGAATGACATGAAAATGAAAACCTAAGATCTAAGGTGATACAACAAATGACTTTTGACCTGTACTTGTTTAAATGAACATAATATGATCAATAACTTAAACTTTAGCATACACAACCCAAAATTTCATGACTATTGATTGCATAAGTATTTCATGGCCAGGTTTGATATCTAGGACAACATTTAGAAGGAAGTAGAAATGCTTTCACAACTTAAACTTTGCCCTTAGCTGGTTAAACACAAGCATTGACCTACAAAAGTACATATTTCTGCATAAATGCAATGAAAATGGGACAGAAATCAAGGGGAAAAAGCATCACCACAAGATTACATCAACCATTTTTAAGTTTACACAATGAAACAACCTTGAGAAGGTAAAAACAACTTGTCTTTATTGATCACAATGTTCATAAATAACATACAGATCTAAAAATGAGTTGACATGCCAAATTTTGCTAAAAGAACCTTCATAGGTTACAATATATAGCTCCAAAATGAGCAAGAAAACTAACTTTCTGAGTTACAATGCTCTATTTTTCTGCTTCTAGAGCTTTAAAGCAACAAAGAACCCCCTTCAAAATGAAGTCCAAGGATCGTATATGGCATCATAGACCTAGGAGAGTATCTAGGACCTAAAATTGACCAAGTTACAGGGCCTTAAAATGTGCTAACTTACTTTGCATGCCCAACTGATTCCAAATTTGACTTGGACTTCTTATTTGAGGTTTTTATCACCCAATTTTGCACCCTTGCATACAATTGTGAAACCTCTGCAAACTGGAATAACATGGGAATGATCTCTAGGTGTGGGACTTTGCTAAATGAGACCAAACCTCTGGAGAAGGTCGGCTTCCTTGTCTAGTTATCACCTAAAACTACTAAATTTTGAGGGGAAAAGTGAGAGGAAATGCTTGTAATGGAAATGAAATAGAACACTTGAAGAATAAAGGGTGATGCACCAGACAGATTAAAAGAGACTTCCACAACACTGAGAAAATGCATAGTATAATCAGATATAGCAAGTAAATGTACACAGATTAGATGATTCTAGCAGAGGTAAGGAGCGATATGGTTGAGAGGAATAGAATGTTCATAGACAACCTCATGCAAATTCACATAGAACTAGAAGATTTAGCAAAGGAGGTAAAATAACTTGCATACATCCAATGAAAAGGCAAGGTTACAGCACATGAAAACTGTATTTGGAAATAGAAAAGCTTATATGCTAAAAAGTTCCAACCTTATTTACAACATTTGAATGCATATATATAGCATTCTGAAACTAACCCTAAGTCGGTTACAAAAATTTACACTAAGAGTTGTCATAGAAAAAGATCTCCATCGATGACTGTCCAGCTGCATCAGTTATGGCGTAGAAATCTGGAACTGGGCGGATGGAAAGATATTTAGAGTCTTTATTGTAGCTACTTACTCATCGCCAATCTTCAACCAACGCACCAATGAGGAGATATTTTGATCATGAATGCGAGTAGCTTCCATTACCTGCAGCAATGAATGCAAAAACTATCTACATCTCATTCAAGAAGTTGCTAAAACGTCCAGTCATCCAAAATATGCAACACTAGATCTAAATTTGAAAAAGTGACAAAACTCCTGAAAAACTCTGCCAAATCAAAGAGGGGACCAAAATATGCAACTTTGCCTCTTGCAGCAGGTAGAAATTTGCCAAAATGGAGGAGATACAGGCGGTCAAAGATTTGGTTAACCGCCTGTATATATTGCTTCTGCATCTCTGTGTATATCGCTTGCATTTGCCGCCTGAATTGACATTAAAAAAAAAAAACTTTTCTCTGCAACTCTTTTGCATATACATGGTGCTTTACATATTGGGCCTTGTGCATCCCATGGTATATTTGCTTGTATATGCGAATATACAAGCACCATATACATACAAGTCGGATCCCAAATGACCATTAAGTATATTCAATTGCCCTGTCAGGTCCGGCTTATATATGCTCCTTTTGTATATTTCTTTGTATATGCGCGATATACAAGCCACTGTTCATGATATCCTTTATATGCAGAAACATACAATTCTCCTTGTATATGCGCAGGCCCCACCTCTTGTATGTTGGCGATATACAAATGCGTTTGTATATTTTTCCTGCGGTACTGTAGCAAATCTACATATGCACCTTGTATGTCAAATATGCAAACACAATATACAAACCCCTTCACATACAAATAGGGAATCTTTATGGAATATGCCCGTGATGTATCTTTTCATTGTATATCGGATTGTATCTTCACTTGTATATTTGAATATACAAGCCCCTACATACATGCAGACCTGATATACATTCAGCAAATATTCTAGGGATCTGTGATGTATGTTCCATCCTTGTATCTGCCCTTGCATCCTTCCAACAAATGTATATTTGCTTTTATGTTGAAAATACAAAGGCAAATATACAAACCTCCCAAACATACAAATGGGGAATCTTGATAGAATATGCAATGAATGCACAATATACCTTGTATGTTTCACTTGCATCTCCTGCTTGTATATCACCGATATACAAACCGGGAATATTCACTAGGGCCTGAGAAAGATTCCCGAAATGTATGTGCACCTTTGGAGCCCGATATACATTCAGAAAATGCATATAACCTAATTTTTTCATCATTTTCTAAGGCCAATGTAGATTTGCAAGCCCGCCAAATGTACATTTGAACTGTATGTTGACCAAAACTTTGACCATGGATAACTTTTTTATTTGGCCGAATTTCGAGTGATGTAAAAAGCAAACCTACCTATTTTTTCAAGCTCTTTCCAATGGTAAGGTTTTTTTAGGCAATTTGGCACTTTTTATTTCAGGGAACATTTTCTAAAAGCTTTTCAAGGAAAATACTGGGTGAACTATTTAGCTCTAGATAGAGAAAAATGGGTCAACAATTTGACGACCTCTATGGGATGTTTGCCTGCTAAACATAAGATTAGTGGCCTTATTGTATCCATTGGGCATGGAGTCACACAAAGACTAAAATATAGATATTTTTGACCTTAGCAAAACAAGATAGAAGCAATGAAGAACACTTGGAAGACCAAACCAAGACAAAATGTTGAAAGAAAACCCTTTCAACTATGCTAGACAACATTTAGGGAAAGCAAAAAGGGATCCAAACTGATGTGTAGTAGCACTTATTGAAAACAAGAAATCTAATCTACTGATTTACAAGACACTCATACCTCGAAACACCTCTTCAAGTGTATCCCATTAACTGGGATAAGAAAATTTTGTCCGTCCATATTTGCTAACTTAAATGCATTATGCTCCTTGCATAATGTAATGAGAAATGGGCCACTCCACATGCTATCAAACTTGGAATGTTTTCCTAGTCTGCTCTTCAATTCATCCCATTTGAACACCCTGTCACCCATTCAAAAGTTCCTGGGGATGGCCTTCTTATTAAAATTTCTTTTTGTTTGAAGCTGATGATATTCCATAGTCTTCATAGCCTTGTCTCTGATTTCTTCAAGCTCCATAAGTTGAGCATATCTGGCAGCCATGGTGTCTTCCTCTTCAAACATTTTTAGCTGATTCATGATGTCTAGTGCCAGCAGTTCTACAGAGACAGGCAATCTTGCTTCCTTCCCATAGACTAACATATATAGAGAGTTTCTAATGGACCTCTTAGGAGTTATTCTGTCTGCCCATAAGGCATATTTCAAATTGGTGTGTCAGGTCCTCTGGTTGTCCTCCATTGATCTTTTAATAATCCTTATGAGATTTTTGTTGGTAGACTCAGCCAAACCATTTTTGGTATTCAAGTAGATCCCATTTTTGATAGCCCAATTAGTTATCTTTAGGCTAACAAAGGCTAAAGCATTGTCAGAGATGATTGACTCAGGAACTCCAAATCTGGATATCAAATCATGATAAAAATTTAGGACAATAATTTCATTGGATTCCTTTAGAGCCATTGCTTCAGTCCACCTTGTGAAAAAATCTGTAGCTATAAGTATCCACCTGTAGCCTGCGCTTGATGGTGGGTTAATAGGACCTATGAAGTCAATACCCCATCTCAGGAAGGGCTGCTCTACATGAATTGGCCGTAAAGGTAAGGCTGGCAGCCTTTCTTTTCCTACAAAAATGGCACATTTTATACATTTCCTAGCCCATGCATGGGCATCCTTAAATAAGCTGGGCTAGTAATATCCAGCTCTCATTATTTTCCAAGCAGTAGTCTTTGGGGCAAAGTGACCCCTTGTTGTCCCATCATGAAATTCATGTAGCACCTTGTTAGTCTGGTCTTTATCAATGCACCTTAATAATACACCATTAAAGTCCTTTCTGAAAAGGATGCCATTTATTAGAACATATGGAACTGATTGCAGTCTATAATATCTTCTTTTGGTTCTATCTAGACTCACTGGACATTTACCAATTTGCAAGAATTGAGTCATATCATTAACCCAACTTGTGCCTATTGCTGCCATATCATTCTGACGCTCCTCTTCAATAGTCAGAAGCACCTCTTCATCTTTTTCCACTTTATTCTCTAAACTGGTAGTGAGTTGTTCACTGAGTCCTCTGCCTCTGACAAGCTTGGTTACTTTGATCTCTACGTCATATCCCATGACTTTGGTGATCCAACTAGCCCTTTTCTCATTAATATCTTTACTCAACAGGAACTCCTTCACACTGAGATGAGCAAACATCAAATGTATCTTATTATTAGAAATAAGATGTTGAAACTTTTTTAGGCTCCTTATCACTGCCAGGACATGTTTTTCAATGAAGCTATATCTCTGCTCATAATCTTCTAGCCCTTGACTAAAGAAAGTGATTGGCTGCTCAAAACTATCATTCTGTTGTTGTACCAGAATTGCAGAGATAGTATCTAGGCCACCATAAGCATATAAGATAAATTCCTTAGAAAAGTCAAGGTTTATCAAAGTTGGTGTAGCCGCTAATGCCTCCTTAATGGACTCAAAGCTGAACCTGGCCTCTTTCGTCCAATTGAAAACTGTGTTCTTCAACATAGACATCAAAGGCTTCAAAAGATTTGCAATATTAGGGATGAACCTTCACAGAAAATTAATTCTGCTAATAAAAATTTGAAGCCCTTTCTTATAATTGGGTAATGGCAGCTCCAGAATAGATCTTACCCTTTCAGCATCAATGGTGATGCCTTCCTTTGACACAACATGCCCTAACAACTTACCTTCGTGTACAACGAAGATGCATTTAGTTAGATTAAGGGATATCCCAAACTCTCGACATCTTTCAAATACTAGCCTTAGATGAGATAGATGTTCAGCTGTACTCTTGGAAAAGACTCTTATTTCATCCAGATACACTAGTACTAGCCTATACAATAAACCCCTAAACGCCATATCGATGGCTCTTTGAAAAGTAGAGCCAGCATTTGGGAGGCCGAAGGGCATTCTTTGGTAGGCCATGGTCCCCCATTTGGTGGTGAAAGTAGTCTTGAACTGATCCTCCTTCTTAACTAACACTTGATTGTAACCAGAAAATCCATCAAGCAAAGAAAACCTTTCTAAGCCAGCGACTACCTATAAAATTTGCTCCATTGAGGGAAATGGGTAATGGTCTTTTAGAGAGGCTCTATTTAGGTCCCTAAAGTCGACACACAGCCTAATTTCTCCATTCTTTTTCCTCACAGGTACAAGGTTGGAGACCCAAGAAGTGTGCTTGATTGGAAAAATGATTTTCCCCTCAATTAGTTTAGTTAGTTCTTTAATCATTAGAGGCTCAAGCTTTGGATTTAGGGGTCTTTGCTTCTGCCTCATAGGTTTTGTACCTGATTCCAACTCTATGGTATGTTGGGCAATTTGAGGATCAAAACCCTTTAGGTCTGAATAATCCCAGGCCAACACATCTTTAAACTCTTGACAAAGAGTAATAAAAACTCTTCTGTCCTTAGCTGAGAAGATTTTACCAATTTTAAGGAGCCTACCTTTGAAAATTTCTAACTTCTCGTAATGCTCCTCCTTAATCTGCATGCTGGTCTTACTTTTCTTCAATTGATCATCTGTGCCAAAAATAGACTCCAAGGTTACCAATCCCTTGGGCAGCTTATTTGTTCTCAACTAGACAAATTGATCATTGCCATATTGTTGATTGAGCTTATCCTGATTTATCACAGAAAATTCATCTTCTTCCAATAAGAAAAGCAGGATTTGCTCATCACTTTCAAAAACTTGCTAGTGAATATTATTATCAGGGATAGAAGGTCTATCTACTATCTTTACATGGGGCTGCACCTTTTCTTGTTGAATATCACTAGGGATATCAAACTGTGCCCCAATCATAGCTAACCTATCAGCATGGGAGTTTTGATCTCTCAGAATAGAGGTCAGATTAAAAGCATCAAATTCTTCAATCATGTTCCACACTCTATGTTTGTAGCATTTCAGAGCATCATTCTTTGTGAGATGCAATCCCCTTACCTAATTTACAATAAGTTCACTATCTCCAAACACTTACAAACAGCCTATTTTCCTCTTTCTTGCCCACTGCAAACCCTGAAGTAGTCCTTCATATTCAACAGTGTTGTTTGTACATGCAAAGGAAAAACGGAAAGAAGAAAAATATTTTTCACCCTATGGGGATATAAGCATTGCACCACCACCAGATAAGGCAGACTACAGCATCTTCTTTTGGTCAGGGATGGCTAGGGAATCCAACATGGACATTGTCACATTCATCTTTTTTATATTTTCAATAATATTGAAAGGTGGAATGGCACTCACCTTCTGATTTGACTTTGTAGCAGCAACCTTCGCTTGAAAATTAGGCATCTCCCTTGCTTTTATTGGGTCACTTCTTTGTAAAATGTGGGAAATATGTGATGTTGAAGTAGCAATATGTCCTTTCTCTTTATTTTCTGCTTGCTCTACCTCATAACCCCTCTTCTTGACCCTTGTGTTTGTTGCCACCAGTGTATTCTCTCTATTCATGCCACAAAATTTGCCTTGCTGCCAATTCATGAAGACAGAATTGTTGCAAGTATGAGGTTAACCAGTGTTTTCATTGATGTCAACATACTCATATTGCATTTGTAAGAAGGTTTGGATGAGCTGTGTGTTGAGGATATTGAGAAAAGTAGTCTCAATTAGGAACAGTGAAGAACAGTGATAAGAAGAAGGCAAATGTACTCAATAGGTTGAGAATCAGAGGATGCAGATTAAAGGGTTTGTAGATATGAGTCTTGAGATGATCCAGTTAAGATTTCAAAGGTCCGCATGAATATATGAAAAAGTTGTGATCGGTCAAGTAGAACCGGTTCCGAGAGATGCTCCGGAGTGACAGAGTGTTACAAAAAGGTCCGGTGAGATCCGGAAGTGCATTGTCCTATTCTGCGGATTAGACAAAGTGTTTGGGATGTCCTTGTAATGTGTCATCTCGATTGGTATGTGGTTTGGAGGTCTGGAAGCACCTCTAGCAGTATGACAGTGGTGATAGACTATGTTCTTGAAGTTCCAGATGAGGAGCAGAAGAGATTCCAGTGAGTAGAGGAAGTACAGATGTACCTGGTCAATCAGGCAAGCTTGTGAAGGTTCTTGGATCATGTTGAGGTTATGTTGTTGGTCCACATTGGTGGTAGAGCCCAGAATTGAAGATATTATTCCAGATGGAGTTCTTGTTCAGACTAGCCGACTGGATGAGTTGTTCATCTTGCGAATGTTCTTGTGGCGGTCGACCGGATGTATTAATCATCTTGCGGATGTCCTTATGGTTGATTGCCGACTTAGATGATTGTTCCTAAGTCGATGTCTCATATAAATAAAGGTTTGTGAGTTCATTTCAAAGGTGTTGAGGAGTGGATGAGAGTGGTATAGTGAAAAAGTGAAGGGCAGAGCAGAAGTATCCCAGGCTTAAATGGAACTGATCCAGACATGGTAAAGATGTCAATCTCTAGTTCAAGTTTGTGATTCTTATCACTTTGTAGACAGTGTGTCTCCTTGTAGGCAGTGTGCCTCCTTTGTGAGCAGTGCGCTCAGGTAGTGAGCCCTAATTGGCATGTGCCATTCATTTTTCTTATTCTTCTAACAGAGAATAATCCTTGGGTTAATCACCCTGTTGTTTTTCCCTTAATCAGGTTTTCCACGTCAAAATCTTGGTGTTCAATGTGTTGATGTTTATCTGCTCTTGTGTTTATGCATTATGCTTTCATGGATGGTTAATTGATATGCTATTAACTAACAAAGAAGAATCAAGTGTTTGAAGTAGAAGCAAGTTTTTGTACAACTGATTCACCCCCCCTCTCAGTTGTGTGCCCTAGATCTAACAATTGGTATCAGAGCCAATTTCCTCTGAAAGGAGCTTAACCGCTTGAGGAGATCCAGGATGTCATCATACAAGAAGGATAGTCCAAAGTTTGATGGAACCAACTTCACTCTCTGGAAAGGTCACATGAAATGTCATTTGGAGTGTGTGGGAAAAGCATACTTGACCATGGTCTCAAAACCATATGTTCCTCCACAGGGTGGTTTGACAACTTTGAATGAAATCACAGATGCTGAAAACAATCTGCGGACCAAGGAAGCTCTTCTAAGCGCATTGAATGACTTAGATCTCTCAAATGTTATTGACCTACCAACTGCATAGGAGATCTGGACTAAACTGGAACTTCTGTATGAAGGAGATGAGTTTGTCAAGAGTGCAATGTTGCAAAGTCTGAAAAGGAAGTTTGAAAGATTGAAGATGAGAGATGATAAAAATATCACTACCTTTATGCCAAGAGTGAATGAGCTAGTGTGTGGAATCAGGAATGCTGGTGGAGTTCTGGATGAAAATGAAATTGTTTGCAAAATTCTCAGATCCCTTCCTGCTGCCTACAAAATCAAGGTTGCTGCCATTGATGAATTCAGAGCCCATACAACTATCACAAAAGAGAAATTGGCTGGCAAACTAGCTGCATTTGAAATGACAGAGTTTGGAGATGATCCCCCCAAGACTGAATCTGCATTCAAAGCCAGTGCCTATGTGAAAGGTAAACAAAGATTTGATCTGGGAGAAAACTCTTCAAGGAAGCTGTCATGGTATGATTAAGAAAGGAAAGACATGGAAGAGGAAGAAGCAGAAACAGCTCATCTTGAAGCCCTCATTGCAAAGAGATTGCCAAGAGGATCTGATAAGTATGAAGGAAAGTTACCTTTTAAGTGCTTCAACTGCAATAAGATTGGTCATTTTGCTTCAAGATGTCCAGAAAGATCTGCAAGGTCAAATACTAACAGACAAAGGTTTCAAAAGAACTACTATTATGTTCATGAAGAAGATGATAATGAAGGAGTAACAGATGGTGAATCAGAAATAGGAAGCAAATCTGGAAATGAATGGGTGTTTATTGCCATCAAGGAAGAAGATTCAATATCCTCTGAATCTGTCAATCATAAGGTTGTAGAAAGAGCTTTGGCTACCCAAGTTAAAGAAAAGGATGATTGGGTTATTGACAGTGGATGCTCTCACCATATGACTGGTGACAAGAACAAGTTCTTAGATTTGGAAAGGTATGAAGGAGGAATGGTAAAGTTTGGTGACAATTCTGCTAGCAAAATCAGAGGTAGGGGAACTATTTCTTTTGATGGAAAGAGCAAAATAGGTAATGTACTATATGTTGAAGGATTGAAGCACAATCTTCTCAGTGTTGGTCAGTTAGTGGACAAAGGCTATAATCTCTGGTTCAAGAATGGAAAATGCAGAATCTTTACAAGCTCTGGAACTAGAATTGCATCCAGTACTCAAACAAAAGGTAATATCTTCCATCTAGTTGGTTCTAATACAAGTTGTCTGTTTGTCCAAGTAGATCAGAGTTGGTTATGGCATAGAAGGATGTGCCATGTGAATTTTGATAACATCATCAAGATAAACAATACTCAGGCTGTAAGAGATCTTCCTAAATTGGTGAAACCTACAAATAGTTTATGCAAAGAATGTCAGCTAGGTAAACAGACCAGAGTCTCTTTCAAAAGCAAGGATCAGTCCACTACTGGATTGTTGGAATTAATACATACTGATCTCTGTGGTCCAACAAGAATCAAGAGTATTCAAGGTGATAGATATTTCATGTTGCTAATTGATGACCATTCCTGGATGATGTGGGTTACCTTCCTAAAAGAGAAATCAAAAGCCCTTGAGAAGTTTAAAATCTTCAAAGCTATGGTAGAGAATCAAACCGGATTGAAACTGAAGTGTCTAAGGTTTGATAGAGGTGGTGAATTCACATCCGGTGAATTCATAGACTTTTGTGAGAAGCATGGCATAAAGAGATAGTTGTCTGTTCCTAGGACTCCACAACAGAATGGAGTAGTTGAGAGAAAGAACCGGACCATCCAGGAAGCTTCCAGGATAATGATGATGGAAGCAAATATTCCTCAAATGTTTTGGAGAGAAGTTGTCAGCACTGCAGTCTACACTCTTAACCAAGTTCAAATCAGAAACAATACCAGTAAGACTCCTTATGAACTTTGGTTTGGTATAACTCCTACTGTGAGATATTTCAGAGTATTTGGTAGCAAGTGTTACATCAAAAGAGATGAAGATCTAGGAAAGTTTGATGCTAGAAGTGATGAAGGAATTTTCTCGGGTTACTCCACTCAAAGCAAAGCATACCGGTGTTACAATAAGAGACTGAAAAAGATCATAGAAAGTACAAATGTGAAGGTTGATGAGGGAATTGATAATCCCTCAAGGTTTTATGAATATGATGAAGATGATCAGGATGGTGCTCTGATTCAAGGAACTCAATCCCTTCCTGAAAGTCAGATTCAGATTGATCCGGTAAATCAGGAAGAAGAGGTTTGTCTGAATGAACCTGATCAAGAAACAGCAGTGCAAGAGACTCCCAAAGTTCTAAGGTATGTAACTTTAAATCACTCTGAAGATCAAATCATAGGTGATAGAAGCAAAGGGGTACAAACAAGGAGGAAAAATGCTCAAAATTTAGATGAATGTTGTCTGATTTCAAAGATTGAACCTAAGACAATAAATGAAGCATGCAATGATGAAAATTGGACAAAAGCAATGGAGGAAGAATTGATGCAAATTGAGAAAAATCATACTTGGGATCTTGTTCCCAGACCTAGAGACAAGAATGTGATTGGAACCAAATGGGTCTTCTGGAACAAACTGAATGAAGTTGGTGAAGTAATCAGAAACAAAGCTAGATTGGTCTGCAAAGGCTACTCTCAAATAGAAGGAATTGATTTTGAAGAGACCTTTACTCCGGTGGAAAGAATTGAAGCAGTCAGATTATTTCTTGCATTTGCTGCCTTCAAAGACTTCAAGGTATATCAGATGGATGTCAAGTCTACCTTCCTAAATGGTGATTTGGAAGAAGAAGTATACATTGAACAACCAGATGGATTTCAATTGTCTGATAATGATGATATGGTCTGCAAGTTGAAGAAAGCATTGTATGGACTGAAGCAAGCCCCAAGAGCATGGTACAAAAGGTTGGATAAGCATCTTGTGCAGATTGGATTCAACAAAGGTACTGCTGACAGTAACTTATATTTCAAAATTGATCATGAAAATATTTTGATTGTTGAAGTGTTTGTGGATGATATCATTTTTGGAGGAAGAGATAGTATGTGCAAAACTTTTGCAAATCAGATGAAAAGTGAGTTTGAAATGTCTATGCTTGGTGAAATGAATTTCTTCTTGGGTCTGCAAATTACTCAAACAAAGAAAGGGATCTTCATTTCTCAGACCCAATATGTGAAAGAATTGTTGAGAAAATTTGGTATGGAAGATTCTAAGCCAATGAACACTCCTATGGCAACCGGATGTAAGTTCAGCAAAGATGATGACTCTCCGAAGGTAGATCAGACAAAGTATAGATCAATGATTGGTGGATTGTTGTATCTCAATCAGACTAGACTAGATCTAATGTAGGTTGTTGGTCTTGTGGCAAGATTTTAGGCTGATCCTAGAGAATCTCATGTTATGGCAATCAAAAGAATTTTTAGGTACTTGAAAGGAACAGTTGAGTATGGTCTATGGTATCCTAGAGATCTGGATTTCTCTCTTCATGCTTACACAGATACATATTGGGCGGGAGATGTGGATGACCAGAAGAGCACCAGTGGTGGAGCATTCTTTTTGGGAAAGAGATTGGTTTCTTGGCTAAGCAAGAAATAAGATGCAATATCTCTGTCTACAACTAAAGCAAAATACATTGCAGCAGTAGGTAATTGCACTCAAATCTTATGGATGAAGCAGATGCTAAGAGACATTAAAGTTGGATATGAGGAGCCTATCACAATTTTCTGTGATAATTAAAGTGCAATTAATATTTCAAAGAATCCGGTATTGCATTCTAAGACTAAGCACATATCTATCAAGTTTCACTTTTTGAGAGAACAAGTGAACAAGGAAGAAGTCAGATTGGAGTATGTACCCTCCAAGGATCAGATTGCAGATATTTTTACTAAACCTCTTCCCAAGGACTCTTTTGAGTTTCTCAGGGAGAAGTTAGGGGTCATGGCCCCTCCGGTGATGAACTAGGATGCACTAATGTGCATCAGTCCGATGGATATCATAGTCATATCTTGTGATCCAGATTGATGATGCGGAGCTGCTACTAAGGGGGAGCAGTTGGTATGACTCTGATATGTTACAAGTGCAAGTATGAGCCCTTTGCCATTGATGTCAAAGGAGGAGAGAAGACATGTGAAAAACAAGTGGTTGATGATCAAAGGAGGAATAGTAAAGGAAGAGAAGACATGTGAAGAGTTCTTGTCTTGATGGTTTTTCACATCATATGTTGCCATAAATGACAAAGGGGGAGATTGTTGCAAGCATGAGGTTAACCAGTGTTGTCATTGATGTCAACATACTCATATTGCATTGGTAAGAAGGTTTGGATGAGCTGTGTGTTGAGGATATTGAGAAAAGTAGTCTCAATCAGGAACAATGAAGAACAGTGATAAGAAGAAGGCAAATGTACTCAATAGGTTGAGAATCAGAGGATGCGGATTAAAGGGTTTGTACATATGAGTCTTGAGATGATCTAATTAAGATTTCAGAGGTCCGCATCAAGATATGAAAAAGTTGTGATCGGTCAAGTAGAACCGGTTCTGGGAGATGCTCCGGAGTGACAAAGTGTTACAAAAAGGTCCGGTGAGATCTAGAAGTGCATTGTCCTATTCTATGGATTGAACAGAGTGTTTGGGAGGTCCTTGTAATGTGTCATCTCGATTGGTATGTGGTTTGGAGGTCCGGAAGCACCTCTGGCAGTATGATAGTGGCGATAGACTGTGTTCTTGAAGTTCCAGATGAGGAGCATAAGAGATTCTAGTGAGTAGAGGAAGTGCGGATGTACCTGGTCAATCAGGCAAGCTTGTGAAGGTTCTTGGATCATGTTGAGGTTATGTTGTTAGTCTGCATTGGTGGTAGAGCCCAAAATTGAAGATATTCTTCCAGATGGAGTTCTTGTTCAGACTAGCCGACTGGATGAGTTGTTCATCTTGCGAATGTTCTTGTGGCAGCCAACTGGATGTATTAATCATCTTGCAGATGTCCTTATGGTTGATTGCCAACTTAGATGATTGTTCCTAAGTCGATGTCTCATATAAATAAAGGTTTGTGAGTTCATTTCAAAGGTGTTGAGGAGTGGATGAGAGTGGTATAGTGAAAAAGTGAAGGGCAGAGCAGAAGTATCTTGGGCTTAAATGGAACTGATCCAGACATGGTAAAGATGTCAATCTCTAATTCAAGTTTGTGATTCTTATCACTTTGTAGATAGTGTGTCTCCTTGTAGGCAGTGTGCCTCCTTTGTGAGCAGTGTGCTCGGGCAGTGAGCCCTAATTGGCATGTGCCATTCATTTTTCTTATTCTTCTAACAAAGAATAATCCTTGGGTTAATCACCCCGTGGTTTTTCCCTTAACCAGGTTTTCCACATCAAAATCTTGGTGTTCAATGTGTTGATGTTTATCTGCTCTTGTGTTTATGCATTATGCTTTCATGGATAGTTAATTGATATGCTATTAACTAACAAAGAAGAATCAAGTGTTTGAAGTAGAAGCAAGTTTTTGTACAACTGATTCACCCCCCCTCTCAGTTGTGTGCCCTAGATCTAACAAGAATCACTCCGAGGTTGCTCTTACTGTTGCACAGCTCCATAATGAGGTGTATTTAGCTGTGGGGCTACAACATTCTGTACCATCAGAGCCTAATTTATGACCCCGTTTGAGCAAGTTGACTGATTATGTGGCTGATTACATGGAAAACACCATTCATAATCAACTGCAAGATTATTTTGGATAGGGACAAGGTCCCTTCCTGTATTGATGGGCACTGGGTTATAAGGCTGAAAAGGCCTTTGATTGACATTCTACCTGGGACCCTGATAATTACCTTGATATGGTGGTCTGTCGGCTTGGTAAGGCTAATTCTGGTCTTGATATGGTTGTTGATAAGACTAAAAAGGCCTTTGGGATTGCTGTTTCTTTATGTTCACCAGCTCATTTCCAAAAGTTTGAAGGATGCCCTCAATCTTTTGTTGACTATTTTTAATCTCTTTCAACTCTTGAGATGAACTAGAGGCAGAAGGTTCAGAATTGACAGTATTAGGTGATGTTGCGATAGTAGGCACAGGGGTAAAACATGGAATTGACAAAGGCATGGAAGCTTGAATATAAGGCAAAATAGGCACTGGCGGTCTAGGTGCTATTTTTTTAGCTTGAATCAGATTATTCTCCGCTCTAATCGCTAATTCATAAGCATCTGGTAAACTATTACCTCCTAGTGATTGAATCATTACTGAAATATCACTATTTAGGGCTTTCAAAAAATATAGAAATGCATATTTAGCTGGAGGTCTTACCATGGTAGGGATTCTATCCCATGTCTTTTGAAATCTAAAGTTAAAATCCATCATTTGCTCTTGAGGAGCTCTCTTTATAGTGGTCATCTATTCAACTAATGATAGATTATCTAATTTGTCTTGAAATTGCTTGTTTAACTTCTCTCCTAGATCATCCCAGGTTGTAATAGTCTGCACTCGTAGACTCCTAAACCATTGCAATGCATTCCCTTTGAAAGAGGTAGCCAACAATCTGATGGCTACATTCTCTTGAGTGACATGATGTACCCCACACAGAGATGCTATGTCTCTGATGTGCTCAATAGGAGTAGTCTGATTTTCTCCTGTAAAATATGGAAGATTCTTCAAAGCTGCCATGGGTATGACATCATCTACTACTAGGTTCAGAGGACTGCCCCCATCAAAAGTCACAAATGGATGACTTCTTGCCATCTGAAGAGTTGTAGGTAGATTTGCTTGGGTTACTACAGGAACTACAGAAGCAACTAGTCTGAAACTTGGTGGAGTTGACTATACTCTTTTAGAAACTGGAGTCCCTACTACAACCCTACTCTATCTTCTCGGTGGAGAGAGCTGCAAATATTTGAATGAGCTTGAACTTCAACTCCTAGTTTGAATCTTTCTAATAAAACATGTAACATCAGAAACTGATCTGCTTGTCCTTCCACAGTCTGAGTTGCCAGATATGCAAACTTTAACCTCTAAAGGTCTATAATCACTGGCTGCACATCAAAACTAGTAATAGTGACTGTTAAGTTGATTATTGTTCAGTTGGTTGTTCTGACTCTTGGTCCCACCGGGCGTGCCAAAGTTGTTATCACCCAGTTTTGCACCCTTGCATATAGTTGTGAAACCTCTACAAACTGGAATAACATGGGAATGATCTCTAAGTGTGGGACTTTGCTAAATGAGACCAAACCTCTGGAGAAGGTTGGCTTCCTTGTCTAGTTATCATCTAAAACTACTGAATTTTGAGGGGAAAAGGGAGAGGAAATGCTTGTAATGGAAATGAAATAGAACACTTGAAGAATAAAGGGTGATGCACCAAACAGATTAAAAGAGACTTCCACAACACTGAGAAAAAGCACAGTATAATCAGATATAGCAAGTAAACGTACACAGATTAGATGATTCTAGCAAAGGTAAGGAGTGATATGGTTGAGAGGAATAGAATGTTCCCAGACAACCTCATGCAGATTCACAGAGAACTAGAAGATTCAGCAAAGGAGGTAAAATAACTTGTATACATCCGATGAAAAGGCAAGGTTACAATACATGAAAACTTTGTTTGGAAACAGAAAAGCCTATATGCTAAAAAGTTCCAACCTTATTTACAACATTCGAATGCATATATATAGCATTCCGAAACTAACCCTAAGTCGGTTACAAAAATTCACCCTAAGAGCTGTCATAGAAAAAGATCTCCATCGATGACTATCTAGCTGCATCAGTTATGGCGTAGAAATCTGGAATTGGGCGGATGGAAAGATATTTAGAGTCTTTATTGCAGCTTCTTACTCATCGCCAATCTTCAGCCAACGCATCAGTGAGAAGATATTTTGATCATGAATGCGAGCAGCTTCCATTACCTGTAGCAATGAATGCAAAAACTATCTACATCTCGTTCAAGAAGTCGCTGAAACATCTAGTCATCCAAAATATGCAACTCCAGATCTGAATTTGAAAAAGTGACAACTCCTGAAAAACCCTGCCAAATGAAAGAGGGGACCAAAATATGCAACTTTGGCTCTTGCAGCAGGTCAAAATTCACCAAAATGGAGGAGATACAGGTGGTCAAAGATTTGGTCAACCGCTTGTATATATCGCTTCTGCATCTCTGTGTATATCATTTGCATTTGCCGCCTGAATCGGCATTAAAAAAAAAAACTTTTCTCTGCAACTCCTTTGCATATACATGGCACTTTACATATCGCGCCTTGTACATCCCATGGTATATTTTCTTGTATATGCAAAAATACAAACGCCATATACATACAAGTCAGACCCCAAATGACCATTAAGTATATTTGATTACCCTATTGGGTTCAGCTTGTATATGCTCCTTTTGTATATTTCTTTGTATATGCGCGATATACAAGCCACTGTTCACGAGATCCTTTGTATGCAGAAACATACAATCCTCCTTGTATATGCATGGGCCCCACCTCTTGTATGTTGGCGATATACAAATGCCTTTGTATATTTTTCCCACGGCACTGTAGCAAATGTACATATGCACCTTGTATGTCAAATATGCAAACACAATATACAAACCCCTTCACATACAAACAGGGAATCTTTACAGAATATGCCCACGATGTATCATTTCATTGTATATCCGATTGTATCTTCACTTGTATATCTGAATATACAAGCCCCTACATACATGTAGACCCGATATACATTCAGCGAATATTTCAGGGATCTGCAATGTATGTTCCATCCTTGTATCTGCCCTTGCATCCTTCCAGCTAATGTATATTTACTTGTATGTTGAAAGTACAAAGGCAAATATACAAACCTCCCAGACATACAAATGCAGAATCTTGATAGAATATGCGATGAATGCACAATATACCTTGTATGTTTCATTTGCATCTCCTACTTGTATATCGCCGATATACAAACTGGGAATATTTGCTAGGGCCTGCGAAAGATTCCTGAAATGTATGTGCACCTTTGGAGCCTGATATACATTCAAAAAATGCATATAACCTAATTTTTTCATCATTTTTAAGGCCGATGTAGATTTGCAAGCCCGCCAAATGTACATGTGAACTGTATGTTGACCAAAACTTTGACCATGGATAACTTTTTTATTTGGCCGAATTTCAAGGTGATGTAAAAAGCAAACCTGCCTATTTTTTCAGGGTCTTTCTAATGGTAAGGTTTTTTAGGCAATTTGGCACTTTTTATTTCAAGGAACATTTTCCAAAAGCTTTTCAAGGAAAATACTAGGTGAACTGTTTAGCTCTGGACAGGGAAAAATGGGTCAACAGAGGTTTGATGACTTTTTCCAGCTCTTTGAAGTACTCCAGCTATTGGAAAGTCTCCTAGATGCTTGGGAGGAGGTTGAACTATCCCTAGATACCCTCAACTATCCACAAAAAGCTCTAATTATTCCTATATGCTTGCATGATGCTCCAACTACTCATAATGCTACCACAACTGCTGAAACTACCTCATAATCTCTCTAAACTGTCTTGACAACTTCATAGGACATGTGTTTCTCATGAGGTTGTAACTAAATTCTACTTTTTTAGGATGTGGAGTAGAAGTCTGGTCCTTTGATGTTTGTAGTAACTCTCGGATTTACCATTGTTCATGTTAAGGGAAAATTGGAATGAGTAATCAATAATACCCAATAACTCAATGAAATAAGAAACAAAGAAGATCAAACAAACAAAGAACTCACACCTTGTAAACCTCTTTACTTCGTGGCTTCCATTGGTCACCTATCTCAAATGATCTTGTGTATGAATATGGCCCTGAGAAGGTACACTTCCTTGCTATTTTCCAAGATGTCAAGTGGGAATGGCTATGATAGGTTTGCAATGAAGAGATTCTTCAATACAATTGCAATGATAAAAGGGTGATTGCAAGCTATTGAATGGTTTTGGTTCCAAAGGCATGCTGTAATTCTTGTAGAGTAAGTTTGCTAAAAGCTTGGATGATAGAAATGGAGGAATAGGGTTGTACTAATAGACTTGAGAGAGAGAAAATCAATGGTTGAGGAACCTTGAGAGAATGTGCGCGAATAGGAAGAGGACATGTGTCCTGCTCTATTTTGCATGAGAGGAATCAATAAAATAGAAGAGAGAGTTAGCTAAAGAGATTAATCAATTAACAAAATATATAGGAGAGTTAACTGATTAGAACAAGAGGATGGAAATTGCATGAGGATGAGAAGATATTTTAGCTCAATTAAATATTTGGAATATTCAATTGCATGTGCACAAGGATTGAATTATATTTAGAGATAACTCAATTTTTAGAAGAAATTGACAACTTAAATAAATATTTGATTTATTTAAATTTAGAGAAGATATTATTGGAAGAAGGAATTAAATAATTGGTATTATTTAATTTGGATTGATTTTGGAAGAACTAATTAAATAATTGGTATTATTTAATTTGTTGGAAGATATTGGAAGAATTTAGGAATTTAATTAAATAAATGATTTTATTTAATTGTTGGAAGAATATGAATCAAATAAACAAATTTATTTATTTATTTATTTATAGAGGAATTAGACTTAAATAAATATTAAGAATATTTATTTGGACAGAGTCATGTCATTTTTAGGTGTATACATTTTGTCCCTCTTTGATGCAATGTGTTTTATCATGTTGTTTCAAAGAATAGATTTTTCTAATAATGATACATGCCTCAATTTGCCCCTGGTACAGGTTTAACGATGGTAGGATGCCCCCTCAGGAGATTGGAAGGGAAGAAAGGTTCGAGGGACGTGAGATGGATAATCTCATGAAGAAGAAGGTGAAAAATAGGTTAGGTTTGAAGAAAAATGGGTTATGGTTTGGAGAAACGGGAGGAATCAGGCTTGGGAAGTAGTCACGGTCACCACACAGCTAGTTAGGGTTCACTTTCTATAAATAGGAGTTGGGTCCACAATCCTAGTCATTTGCACACTTGGATTTTTGTTGATAGGTCCCTTAGAGCTTAGGAGAGCATAGGAGCTAGATCAGTTTGTATAGGTATTGATATTCCACCTGAGGAGCGCCTCTTTGAGCGCATTCAATGGTTCAAGCAGCCAGTTGAGGTAGTACCACCAGTATGTAGTTCGACAAAACTCACCTAGGGTCATTTATTAGGCTAATAAATGCTAGGGAAAACTTGCTAAGATAGATGCACCGATTCACGATTCGGCGCATCTACCATGTGAAACCGTGCTTTTGTTGCACTTCTGCACATTTACGATATGAATTCATGTTTTCTGCACATTTTCTATGGGAATCTGTGCATTCATTACAAAACTGTGCTTCTATGATGTCTTGTTGTGCATGCGTGTGAAGCTGCACATGTGCTATGAAACTGCGCACTTGCTCAATGTTTCGGTGCATTTTCCAAAAGTGACGCATTTGCTATGAAATGGTGCATTTACCTTCTGATTTGGTATGTTTTCTTTAGATAGTCAATTTACTTAGCAAAATTGACTCAATTGGCATCTTGATCAATGCATCAATTGATAAGCGATCTCTGAGATTGCTGGAATCTAGTCAAGAGATGATATGTTGTTTTGATCAATTTGATATGCTAAGTAAGTGATAGGATAGTTTGATAGTTTGACCAGGTTTTCTTGGATTTAGTTATGGTTGACGCTATGGTTTGCTTGATTGTAGGAGGAAATTCATGATGTACTCATGTCACGGGAACAGTTTCCTTTACCATTGTTGCAGCAGTATATACCACAGAGATTGATCAGGAGGCACTTGGTGCAATGGGTTTGGACTATGTGTGCTTCATGCCTGGGGTTCGTGCGAACCTCAGTTCACTAACTGCCGTGGTGGAGCATTTCCACAACGAGGACGGGATGTTCGACTTACCTACTGGTGAGATGGACATTACCTTAGAGGATGTTTACAGGATCCTGCATCTACCAATCCAAGGTGAGCTCGTAGAGTACGAGGCCCAACGTGATGCCGAACTAGCAGAGTATAGGAATGTTTTTGATGATCTAAAGCTAGAGGGTCAGGTTATCTCATGGTAGGACATACATGATTAGTATGACTACTTCCCAGGGATAGTGGCAGGGTTGATCAGGGGTGTTGTATGCCCTAATAGGAGGTCACATGGGTTCCCCATTGGTTGGGGTAGGACTATGGAGAGGATGATCATAGAGGGAACCCACTTTGCATGGGGTGTCTATGTTTTTGCACACTTGTATCATGATATACACCAGGTGGTTTACCATAGAGGAGCTAGTTTGTCTACCGGCATCTCACTTCTACAGTTTTGGTTATGGGAGTACATTTCTATTACTCAGCCGATATGTGTCTTTTCGAGGCAGAGAAGTGAGCCCTATAGTTATGGATACGCAGGTGTTATTTCCCAGCATAAGCTGGGAAAGCTTGAGTACTGGAGACATGGGCTGGATAATGTAGATAGAGTCATCTGGCACTGTATTTAAATTGTGAGCCATGGGACGATGAGGACGATGAGCTCCCCTACTACTTTCAGACTCGGTGGCTCATTGGGAGGAAACGACACATATTGGAGAGGCAAATTGTTAGCTAGGTATAGAGACAATTTGGGAGGGTATAGGGTTGGCCAAAGGGTCAGGCATGGTTTCCTGGACACACACAAAGTGTTTGAGATGGGGCCTGGTTGCATCCTACGAGGAGGCTAGAGCAAACTTTTTGTAGATTCCCTACATGGCGTGGCCAATGTGGAGGGAGGTGGTAGATGAGGGGATGACCCCTGACTGGGAGGAATGGTTTGCTGCCCATCCATTCCTGAGGTATTCAAGACTGAGAGAGTTGGATCCTCACTTGGAGGAGGAGGAGGATTCAGACAACGGGGATGGTGCAGGCAAGAGGAGGAGGAGACAGAGGAGGGGGAGAGGAGGATGGAGAGATGGAGATGACAGAGGTGATGGAGGTGGAGGAGGGGATGGTGGAGATGGAGGTAGACAAAGATAGAGGAGGAGAGTTGGGGAGGGATCCTCCCAGCAGTAGGTTACACAGTAGATACAGATGTCGGCACTGTGATAGGTGCCCCAGTAGGTAGTTTAGTAGCAGGCATAGGTATAGGTGCAGGCACAGGTATAGGTGCAGGCACAGGTACAAGTGCAGGCACAGTTACAGGTGCCATAGGTTCCTGCCCAGCCTAACCTACTACAACAAACTATTACTATGTTGAGGGGTCAAGTCAGACAGCTCAGGGAGCAACTTAGGGCAGTAGAGTCCCTAAGGGAGGTAGACATAGGTATCATATCTAGGCTCATTGCAGAGTGGGATACAGCATTGGCGAGGGTGCGGTCCCTTAGACTGGAGAAAGATTCAACTCTATCTACCTTGGGTACTGATGGGGCCACTGCATTTTTGGTTACATAGGTGTAGCAGGCTTAGGCATAGCTTGCGCAGATTCAGGCTAAGCTTTCTAGTGCATAGGCTCAGACTCAGTACTATAGGAGTCTATACCATGGGGTTGAGCTAGCGGATAAAAGGGCACCCAGCTTTAGGAGCTAATTAGTAGACGGTACATCTCAAAGGGCAAGGGGTTCACGGTCTATAGTGTCTACTATGGGTCCACAGTAGTTAGGGGTTGGTAGAGGAGGAGGTGGAGAGGATAGTGCTGGGAACAGTGTCCCACGGTAATAGGGCTAACCATTACACTTGTACTAACATTTTGTGATGTATACACATTTTTGGTGGCTCATGGATAGCTTGATATGTATCTTTTGGTATCATTTGGTATAGTTACCGAGACATGTATCATTATTTTTGTGATGTATGTATACTTTTTATGACTTGGATGACAGATGGACTTTGATATTGTACACTTGGACATATTTATATAATGATGCAGCTTATGATTCTCTATATGCAGTTGTATATGTGTGTCTATTATGGATGCATTCTATCTTATGATGTTACACATGTGATGCATGCTTTTTACTATGTCTATATGGTGCTATGTGATGTTTATGATGACCTAATGCGATGATGATCTAACGTAGACTTAGATGTTTACTTGACGTTCTAATATGCAAAATGTGAGATGCTAGCTATATGATGATGCAACTTATGTGATGATCTATATGTCTTTGCCTATGTTTTTGATTTTTCTATTGATACTATGTTATGTATGATGCAAATGGATATGGATGATCTAATGCACTTTATTATGTATGCAAATGATTTAATCATGTTAATGACTATCTCACGTGATATGACATGCAAATTATGCTATGTTTTTGCTATGTCTAAGTGTATGCAATCAACGCAGAAATGATACAATGATAGATAGAAGACTAACTAATGGAAGGATCACAAGCTTTTACTTGTAAGCATTGATACTCTGCAGAGGATTTTTATTGCATGGGATATGGATGCTTTGTGGATTCTTTTTGGATGCGAATGGTTTTTCCATCTTGATATTGCAAGTATTTTGAAGTGCTTATTTCATCATTGGGCTTTTTTTTTTTTTTTTTGAAATGTTGTAAGAAAATACAAGCATCTAGGTATAATTAAACCATGATGACCTAAGTATCTCTTACATAGATTTTGATCTAGCAGGTTAATACAAGCATCTATGTATAATTAAACCATGATGACCTGAGTATTGCTTACATGGATTTTGATTTAGCAACTTAATACAAGAATCTAGGTATAATTGAACTGAGATGACCTGAGTATTTCTTGCATATCATAAGACAAGGATTATACCTATTTCATGTTAGTCTTTTGATGTCCTCGATGATCATTTGAGTTGATCATGTCCTTAGACAAGGCGTCACATTACTAAAGATAAATCCACAAGTAGTAAACAACGAAAAGAATAATGCCCCCATCATAGCATCTCTAGCTTTTGGGATCCTTGAGTACCATAGGAAACATGATAACAAAAGTGAAGACTTTAAGATGCAACTAATAGAAACAAAACATTCTTGCATTAGATGTATCTTTCTTGCCATAATTTAGATAGAATCATTTGGATCGCTTGTTTTTGTTTTTCTTTGGATAGGTTGATGTCTTGTGTCAAAACTTCTATTTGGAAATAAGATTTGTTGTAGGCGCTTGCATTTGGTGAAAGGTATCACAATCTTAATTGGTGAAATGGACCCTAAAGGACTGACCTAGTGGCTCAGCGGTGCAATGATAATGGCCTTGCCTATGTGACAACGCAGAGGCAACGTAGTTTGAGACTTGGACCATGGATGCGGATGGACTAGAGGATAGATGACAACAAACGGGATGGGCGGGAAGCCTCGGGGGTGCATTGATAATGGCCTTGCCTATGTGATGACACAGATGTAGTGTAGTTCAGGGTTGACCCTATGATACTGACGACAGACGCTATGCTAGGCTGACACTATGGATAGGATATTGGATAAGACCTTAGTTGATAAGGCGACAAAAGAGATAGAGTATCAAGCCATGATAGTTTATTGCTAGGTTTTTATTGTGGAATAGATATGGATTGAATGAGGGATGATGGTAGGAGGAATGGACACAAGGTGATTGGTTTGCCAAAGATGGAGGAAGTAGTTTATCACAAGCAGTGCCTATTTACTAGGATTTCACCACTTGCTTTTATTTGCATGAAAGCTAGAAGTACACATGATGATTGTTTGCCAAGTTTTCATCATGGTACCTATCCAAGGCACCTGTTTGCCAGGTTTTCACCAAAGGATGACTTATTTTGTTATTTTTCCAATTTTTTTTATTTTTTAATTTTTTTAATTATTTTTTTTATTTTTTTATTTTTTGTCCCCCTTACATTGGGGTTCTCTTAGGTATAGAATGGATGAAGATGCATACTATTGATTGGGTCATCGAATAGCTCTCCTTCTAATGTTGCTAATTGATATGCTCTTGATCTATAAGGACCAAGCCAGTTGGGTTTGAACTTACCTTTCTTTTTGTGATCCCGTTGATTGTGGGAGTTTTCCTTGAGTACTAGATCACCAACATTGAAGACCCTTAGACGGACCCTGTGATTGTATCTTCGTGACATTCTCTGTTGATAGGCTTTGAGATGATTGAAAGCATTATGTTTCTTCTCCTCTAACAGCTCTAACTCTTGCAGTTTGGAAACTCTGTAGTCTTCATCAGTTATAAGACCTTTTAATGACACCCTTAAAGATGGTAACTTGACCTCGATGGGAAAAATGGCTTCTAATCCATAGACAAGGGCATAAGGGGTAGCACCTGTAGGAGTGCATATAGTAGTTTTATAGGCCAAGAGAGCAGGATTTAGTTGTATGTACCAATCATGACTGACATCATTGACAGTTTTCTTGACGATTTTCAAGATTGTTTTGTTGGATGCCTTTGCTTGGCCATTGCCTTGTGGATAGTAGGGGGTGGAGAAATGATGTTGGATTTTGAATTTTTCACAAAGCTCTTGGACATCCTGGTTCTTGAAAGGTCTTCTATTATCCGTGACTATGGATGAGGGAATTCTATATCTGCAAATGAGGTAATTGAGGATGAAGGAGGTAATCTATTTGCCTATGACATTGGTGAGTGGAACGGCTTGTTGGTAAAATATTCAGTGGCTGTTATTATGAACTTGTGGCCGTTGGATGATGGAGGGTGAATTTTTCCCACAAGGTCAAGTCCCCATTGACAAAAGAGCCAAGGTGTCATTAAAGGTTGGAACTCTTGAGTTGGTGCATGGATGAGGTTACCATGTATCTAGCACTGCTTGCATTTCTTCACAAACTAATATGAATTAGTTTCCATGTTTGGCCAATAGTATCCCAAACGCATGAGTTTCTTAGATAAAGAAGGACCACTAGAGTGTGTTCCACAAATTCCTTCGTGCATGTCTCGTAAGGCAGTTTGAGATTCTTCACGTTCTAAACATCGGAGTAAAGTACCATCCAGACCTCTATGGTATAAGGTGTCAGCGATAATGGTGTAACAAGAGGTTTGGTGAATGAAGGTTCGGTGTTGGTTAGAAGACAAGTCAGGTGGTAGGGTGTTATCCTTGAGGTAAGAGTAAATCTTACCATACAAGGTTGAATTAGATCTGACTAATAGGCATATGGAGTGTGTTTCAGGAAGATCATAAGCTGGTTGCCAAACTGACTCCACCAAGAACTCATAGCGTGACTCATTCTCTGGGATCTCAAGGAGCAAGGAAATGGTTGCCATGGCATCTGCTGCTTTGTTTTTAATGCAAGGTATCTGCTCAAAGGAGATGATCACAAAGTACTATTTAAATTCATCAACCATACACTTGTATGGTATTAACTTGTCATCTTTGGTCTGATAGTCATCGTTGACTTGATTGATTACTAGTTGGGAGTCATCATAGACATGTAGCTCCTTTATTTTCCAATCTGCTACCATTTTGAGACTAATGACCAAGGCCTCATACTCTGCTATATTGTTTGTGCATTGGAATAGTAGACAATAAGACTTAGGTATGGTGTCACCTTAAGGAGTGACCAACAAGATTCCTACCCCTGATCCATGGTTTGTATAGGATCCATCAAAGTAGAGTTTCCATGAGTGTGTTGTGATACTAAATATGGATTCATCCAGAAACTCGAATGTCATTGGTGTGGTATCCTGTAATGGTGCTTCTTCTAACTAATCAACAATGATTTGACCTTTGATAGCCTTCCTTTCTACATACTCGATGTCATATTCACTTAACAGCATTACCCACTTGGCTGGCGACTTGTTAGAGCTTATTTACTTAATAGGTATTTTAGTGGATTGATCTTTGCAATAAGATTGACTAAATGTGCTAGCATGTAATGTCATCTTTTTTGGGAAGAAAAAACCATAGCAAGACATGATCTTTCTGTTGGTACTCGTTTTGACCTGGAGGTTGATTTTTCATGTTTAGGGGGTTTCTTCATTTGAACCCTATATCTTCTTGCCCATTTTCCTAAGTGTTGGACCTCCTCAGCATTTTTCAGCTGCAGCATCATATTTTCTTAAGGAGAGAAGATCTTCATCATCATGATATTCTAAGGGAGGGGGTCATCATCATTATCATTTTCTATTGACCGGATGTTTCATCAGGGTCATCATGTTTCAATATCGGGTGATGTTTGGATATCATCCTGATCCTGTAGTAGAGGTCATCATCATCATCCGGTCTACAGTGCATCATGATATTTTGTATGCGGGGTGATATTCTGAAATATCAGGTTGATCTTACTAATATCACCCTAGCGCCAATGTGACGATGACATCATCCGGATATGAGAAAGGCGTGGTATGCAGACGGATGATGGTGATGTCAGCAGGATATGACGGTGATGTCATCAGGATGTTCATCGGCCAGACATTTAGTATCGGCTAAGCAGGAGGATCTTCCTCCGATGCATCAGGTTGTGCCGATGAAGGCGATTATCATGTAGGTGATATTGTGATGATGATGCTGACGTCAGGGTGATATTTCAAGCAACAGGATATCATGCTGCTGGAGGATGAGGATGATGAAGGTCTTATACTAGTGTCGTCGGGAGCAAAAACACCGACATCATATATGCTCGCGACCTAGTATATAAAGTGTTGAAATGGTTGCTACGGGGTGCATGTGGGATAATTCGATCCTGCATATTTTCAAATATCATGATGATGTATCTTGGCAGGAAATGGTTGTGACACACAGTTTTCTGCATTTCCCAAGGCCGCGGGTTGGTACGCCATTAATGGCGATTGTTGCAGAGGTATGGGCGATGGCGTGGACGGATCCAGTACCTGACTGAAGTTGTACATCCACGGCTGGCGGCTCATGGCTCAAGATCCTCTTCTGTCCCCTCTTCTACCTACCGCATTCAATGCATTGAGCACCATTTTTCTGATACTATGTATCTGGCGGGTTTTTTGGTCAACTATGTAATTAATGTTGGGAACCTTCCTTGCTGTATATAGCAGGTTGTGTTGCTCATTTGAAGGTTGTTGAAAGTTGAACATCTTGGCTCTGTAACACAATACAGTTTGTTTTGGTTGCTCTATACAGCTAGACCTGTGAGTTTATGTATCTCTTGTTGTATGTTTTGGCATGAACCCGCTGATTTCATGATTAATCTTATATGAGAAATGCTATCTTAGCATGTGTTTTGTTAATTCTGTCTCCAGTATTGCATGTATCTTTCTTCTGAGTCTGGATATTTAAGCAATATTTGAGACTCTAGAACATAGAATTCCTATGTTGAATGTCTGATCTTTTAACTTCTGCTCAAGGGGTAGATTAAACTATTTTCAGGTTGAACATTGGGGAGGGTATACTGCAGTAGGGATGCCATAAGTAGAGATAACTTAACACTCTGTATTGGGAGATGTCTGTAAGGCAGGTATCATATATATCCCCCTGAAATCCAATTTTAACTGTTCATGCTGATCATTCACAGGTGTATGTCTACTGACTCCAGGCCCTGGATAGGCACCAATCTTGCTTTGTGTTTGTGTTACAACCATGTCCAGCTTTGCATCCAAACTCAAAATCATAATCAAACTCTAAAACAACCATTAGGACATTAGAATTAGTTTTAGGATCCTCAGTCCTCTGTCTACAACTGCAAATAGGCCCAAAGCTAGCCCCTTTGCTCTTATCTTTCAGTTTTGGTCTACTTACAGGAGGACTTATCTGCTTTCTGACAGCATCCCAATCCTTGTATGCATATCTCATGGATGTTGAGTAGGGAATACCCCCTAGGTCTTGCAGAGCCTGAAGAAGAAGAGGAGATAAAATATAGAGTCTATCTCCTACACTGTTGGCCCCTAGCCCAGAGATCCTGTTGATCACTGATGGCTACCTTGTAGGGAAATTTGGGAATAAGCATCCAGTCTGGGAAAAAACCTACAGAAATTGGCGACTCTACTAGGGACTGAGAAGTAAAAGTACTATCTAATCATCTCCAGTAATATATCTGTGACCCATCCGAGTCACCAACAAAAATTGGCGACTCTGTTGGGGACGGTGATTTGAAAATTGTTATTTTTGAAAGAACCCTAGTTTTCAAAAGAAAACAGTTCCTAGTAATAGGTGGTGACTCCGAAGTAATCTCCCAACCGGTCAAAGTAAAATTTATATGCAGGGGAGAAGATCCCAATAAAATCCTTTATTTGAAGAGTTACCAGTAACAAGAAGAATGATGTACAGAAGAAAGGGAGCTGTCTTAGTTAGTCATGAGGGTTCCCCCAGAAAAAATGATGATACGCAAGATAACCCTAGGCCATCAGGACAGCATGCGCCTTACTTTTCAAATGCAGAAGCTGATATTCAGGGTGCATATGAGAGGCAACAGGGTGGTAATATGAGAATGAGGTAAGAGGTGTTCCAAGAACGCCCATTCCTAGACCCTAGTGAAAGGTTTGAAGAGGCAGAGTCTTTGAGGGATGATGAAGACGAAGATCAGAATATGATAAAACCATCCTCCTCTAGGCCCAGCGAGGAAGAATTAGCTGATGAAATTAGGAGCTTAAGGGCCGAGTTTGAATATCAGCAGGCAATATCAATCAGAGATGACTTAAGGAAGAAAGTGCAAGCTTTGAGGACTGCCCAGAATAATTCAATTCCTACCCTTGAGAATGCAAATGTGCAGAGATATCAACAGAGAAATGAAGTGCAACATCAGCATAATGATGAGAGACAAAATGTGAATGATGCTAGGATACCACTGAACAATGTAAGAAACCAGAATGCAGATAGAAATATTAATGTTAATCAGTTAAACAGACAGCCAATGCAGCTAGATAGATTCAGACAGCTGGTATTTGATGGTATTCCTGGGTATCCTAACCCCATTGATAAGCATCTGAGGCTGCAAGTGCCTAAATTTTCAGGAAACAACACTGTGTCAGGAGAAGATCATCTAAAAGCCTTTCAAAATGTCATGGATAACTTTGAGGTTGAACATGAGGATGTTTTCATGAAGTCATTCATGCAATCCTTAATAGATGAGGCAAGAGAATGGTACAAGAATCTGCCTGACCAGAGTATTTCATCATGGGATGATTTTAAAAGGATGTTCAAGGAGCAATATGGTGACAAAACTGACCCTAGCTTTTTTGTAAATGAGTTCACCAGTATCACTAAAGGGTCAAATGAGCAGGTTGTAGATTTTAATGCAAGATTTACTAAAGTGTTAAATAAATTGCCACATCACATGAGGCCAAATGAACCAATGTGCATAATATTGTATATCAATGCCTTTGATGTAAAAACTGCATATGGATTAAGAGATAAAGGTCCTGCTACTCTCAGGGATGCTTTCAGAATTGCAGTGAATATTGAAAACAACAGGAATGCATCGGGCAAGACAAATAGAAGGGATGATATAAAAATTCTGCAGAATCCAAACAAGCCTCAGAACACTCAAGGTAATACATCTGCCCCTGAAGATAAGATAGACAAATTGGCAAATGTTGTTAAGGACCTAAGCTATAGACTAGCTAGAAGTGAGAAAGGGATAGGTCCTGATAGGCAAGTCTATCAAAGGTAGGAAAAGAGGCCATCATTGCATGATATGTCTTATAATACCAATTGGCATGATGGTAAACCTATATTCCTACGCAACAACACAAATCAAAGAGCTCAACATGTCAAAGAAACTCCTGATCCTCTAAAGAAAGCTATAAATATTGTTGATGATGCTCCATGGTGTATGATTTGCCAGATGCCACATTCACAGTTACAGTGTATGATTTCTCAGTCCTTGTGTGATAATACTACATCTTGTAATGAATGCAATGAGCCACATTATGTGCAAGATGATGATGTAAATATGATGTCCACAAGCAATGGATACACTTTTTGTGATGCTGATGCAAATGCAGATGATGAAACTCAGGGCTGCCAACAGTTCCCATATGATGAAGATGATGAAGTTAACTATGCCTATGCCCAGAACTCAGACAATTTTCTGAGTAACTTACAACGACCTTCTGATGAGGAAATTAGGGCCTTCACAGCTGCAGCAGTTGCTCAAGTCAAGAGCAACTACAATCTCAGAGATAAAAATCAGGTAAGCAGCCCACATCAGCCAAAAGACGTTACTATAGGACAGCCAGTGCATGGTAATAAGGGGATGGAATTACAAAAAAGGCAGTGGGTTAATAATAAACAGAACTTTAGACATAAAACAGGTCATGAATCCCAAGGACCAGAAAATGGAATCCCTCAGGCTGAAGATCAAGGTAAAGGTTCCCAAGATAAGAATGATGATCAGGGAACTATGAAAGTAAAGGCTAAGTCAGTTCAAGATAAAAGCAAGATTGTGGAGCAAGCTACAGCTATTATACAAAATTATGCTCCATTTGATATAGCTTAGGTTCTCTCCTAGGTAAAAGTCTCTGTTTCACTTATGGAACTCATGAAAGTGGAAGAAATCAAGAATAGGACAGTATCCCTAATTTCAGGGGTGCCCTTTCAAGCTAAACAAAATGTTCAGATCCAGGGTGAGAAACATGTCATGTGTAATGAAGAAGATGAGGCTCCTGAAGTCTATTTAGGAGTGACTATGACAAAGTGTCCTTCACAAGTGGAACCATTTTATGTTTCCCTGGTTATAAATGGAAAAATAATCAGAAATTGTATGCTTGACTCTGGAGCATCTACAAATGTCATGCCTTTGGCCATCATGCAACAAGCTGGATTGAAAATTGACAAGGCATGTGGAAAATGTTATGCTATGGATGCCATAGAGATACCAGTTATTGGAATCATGAAGGATGTAGATTTCAAACTGGCAGCATTTCCTGAAAAGAGATATAAAATGAATATAACAGTGGTTGACATCAAACCACAGTATGGTATGTTGTTGTCAAGAAGATGGGCAGCACTAATTGGTGGAAGTATGCAGCTGGACCTGTCATATGCCATGATTCCAATGAATGGCAGGGATGTTAAGTTAATCAGAGAACAAAGATCATCAGAGACAGTGGAAGACCAAGAAGCAGAGGAATAGATATGCTTTGTAAACACTGACTGTGATAACTTCAAGGTTGTCTCAGATGATAGAGAAGATAAAAAGAAAAATGTCTGCATTGAAGAATTGGATCAGCGAGGTTTGTGGACCATGTTTTTTGATGGAGCTTGTGCAAAAGAAGGCTCTGGAGCTGGAGTTGTTTTCCTGTCTCCAACTGGTAAGCTCCTCAAATTCTCTTTCTTGCTGAGGTTTGTTTGCACAAACAACATTGCAGAATATGAGGCTTTACTCTTAGGCCTAAATATTGCTTTCAAACATGGAATCAAAATGTTAAGAGTATTTGGGGATTCTGAGCTGATTGTATCCCAAATTAGAGATAAGTATGCTTCAAAAAACAAAAGATTGAAACAATACAAGCATGCTGTTTGGGATACCATTGAACTATTCGATGCATTTTCAATAGGCTGGGTAGAGAGGTCAAAGAATGTTATGGCTGATTTCTTAGCCAATGTTGCAATAAGGCCAGATGACATCACTCTGTCAGATGTTACAAATGTAGAAGTTAAAATTAGGCCTGCAGTACCAGAAAATATATGCAGTTGGCAAGTGTTTAATGATGATAGGGACTTGTTAAAATTTTTGCACTGCATAGATGAATATGAGAATCAAGAAATTGATTTCCAAGCTTTTGTAGAGACTATAGATGGAAAAGAAACTCTTGTGGGAAAAGAGATAATTCAATTGAAGACTAATAAAATCCCTAGAGGATTAGTAGCTTTGGAAAGAGCTTTTGACAGTAGAGATAAATTGGTCACAAAGACATCTCCCACAAACAAGGAGGATTTAGAAGAGATAAATTTGGGAACATTTCAGACCCCCAAGAAGGTATACATTGGTAAACAGCTCAAACCACACATTAGGAGTATGCTGATTGCATTACTGAAAAAGTATAAACATGTTTTTGCTTGGTCATATGAGGACCTAAAAGCCTATAGGGAAGATTTATTCCAGCATGAGATCCCATTCAAGCCTGGAGCTAAGCCATTTAGACAAAGGTAAAGACCTATTAATCCTACCTTAGCTCCAAAGATGCAAGAAGAACTCAAAAGGCTGAGGGAAGCTGAAATAATTGTGCCAATCAGGCATTCAACTTGGGTGTCTAACCTTGTCCCAGTCAGAAAAAAGAATGGTGATATTAGGCTTTGTGTTGACTTCAGGAACTTGAATGTATCCTCTTTAAAGGATAACTATCCACTACCTAATATGGAAGCTATGTTGCAGAGAGTGACTGGTTGTGAACTCTTATCCATGATGGATGGATTTTCAGGTTATAATCAGGTGAAGGTAAAGGAATCAGAACAGTATAAGATTACCTTCACCACTCCATGGGGAACTTATGTGTATGTTAGAATGCCCTTCGGACTAACCAATGCAGGTGCTACATTTCAAAGAGCAATGGATGTTGCTTTTGCAGGGTTGATTGATTCAATCCTGGCTGTATATCAGGATGACTTGACTGCTTACTCAAAGAAAGAAGAGCAGCATTGTTTGCATCTGGAGCAGATTTTCATAAGAGCACTAAAGTATGGTATTTCTTTAAATCCAAAGAAGTGTGCCTTTGGGGTAGTTGAAGGAAAGCTCCTGGGACATATTGTTTCCAAGGATGGAGTCAGGATAGATCCAGAGAGAGTGGCTGCTATTGATAGATTTCAAATGCCAAAAACTGTAAAAGGAGTTCAGTCCTTCTTTGGACAGATAAATTTTGTTAGGAGATTTGTTCCCAACTTTGCAGAAACCACAAGGAACATTTCCAAGATGATGAAGAAGGATGCAACTGTCCAATGGGAAAGTGAAGCAATAGAATCATTTCAGAGTATCAAAGAGGCAATCAAGATGGCCCCTGTTCTTAAATCTCCTGATTTTTCTAGGCCATTCCAAGTATTTTCATTTGCTTCCTTTCATACTGTTGCTGCATGTTTGCTACAGAAAAACAAAGATGGTTTTGAACAGCCCATCGCTTTCTTCAGTATGTCCTTGCAGGCCTCTGAATTGAAGTATGATATTATGGAAAAACAGGCCTATGCACTAGTCAGAGCCATCAAAAGTTTCAGACCATACTTGGTAGGATCATATATAATTGCATATGTACCCCATGCAGCAGTCAAAGACATATTCACTCAGCAGGAGGTGACTGGAAGAAGGTGCAGATGGATAAACAAACTGCAAGAGTTTAACATAGACATACAAGTTACCAAGTTGATAAGAGGACAAGGATTAGCCAAGATGATGGCACAGTCAAACTTGGAAGCATGCCAAGTTAATGTAGTCCAAAATGAGAGTGTAAATGTATCAGGATCTGAATGGTACAAGGATATTATCTACTACTTGCAAAATCTGAATTGTCCTTCCCATTTCAGTGACAGTCAAAAGAGGACTTTAAAGTTACATGCAATCAGGTATGTTATTGTTCAAGGTGAGCTATACTGGAAAAACCCCGATGGTGTGCTGCTGAGATGTGTGGATGAGGATATGGCTAACAATGTTTTGATTGATATGCATAAAGGATTGTGTGGTGGACATTATAATGCCCAAAAAATAGCTCATAAAATTCTCAGAGCCGGATATTGGTGGCCCACTCTCTTTTCAGATGCACAAAAGTTAGTGAGGAAGTGTGACCCTTGCCAAAGATTTTCAGGAAAGTTGAAATATGATGATGCTTTACCCCTCAGAACTGTAACTGTGGATGCTCCATTTCAGCAATGGGGAATTGACTTCATAGGGGAAATTGCAGACAAATCAAGTGGGGGACACAGTTGGATTTTGGTGGCAACTGATTACTTTACCAAATGGATTGAGGCCATTCCAACTAAGAGAGCTACAAGTAAGGTGGTGACAGATTTCATGCTAGAAAATATTATCATCAGGTTTGGAGTACCATTCAAGATAGTCACTGATAATGCTATGTGCTTCAGATCAGGTGAATTTGTTGATTTTTGCAACAGGTATGGGATAAATCTATCATATGCATCACCATATCACCCACAAGGGAATGGTCAAGTAGAATCAAGCAATAAAAGCATCATGAAAATTATCAAGAGGATACTGGACAAGAACAAGAGAGCTTGGGACTCAAAATTAAAGTTATCCATATGGGCTGATAGAGTGACAGTAAAAAGGGCTATTGGAATGTCACCCTTTGAGCTAGTATATGGTGCATCAGCCAGATTGCCCATAAACAATCTCCTACCAGTTTACAAGTTCATCCAAGAAAATGATGAGGAGGTTGAAGATTCCATGACAGAAAGAGTGAACCAGCTGGTTGCATTGGATGAAAACAGAAGGAAAGCCCACCAGATCAATCTCAAGAGACAACAAGATGTGAAATATCAGTTTGATAGGAGAGCTATAAAAAGGAAGTTTCAAGTCAATGATCTGGTGCTTATTTGGAATGCAAAAGGTCAAGAAAAGGGTAAACATGGTAAATTTGAACCCTTATGGATGGGCCCATATCAGATTTGCAGTGCTCATGGGGAGGATTCTTATTTCCTCCAGGCCCTAGATGGTGAAGTTCTGGAATTGCCTGTGCATGGCCAATTCCTTAAGTTCTATTTTGCATAGATGACTTGTCACTGTGCACATTTGTAAAAACATGTATATATTGTAAGTGCCTTGTACAGTTCGTGCTTTTTGGTTTTTGCCTAGTCTGCCCGGAGATCTGGTTCTCGCTGCAGGTTTTCACCTGCACGTCCCCATTCAGAGCCAGTGTTGGTACTCGTTTTGACCTGGAGGTTGATTTTTCATGTTTAGGGGGTTTCTTCATTTGAACCCTATATCTTCTTGCCCATTTTCCTAAGTGTTGGACCTCCTCAGCATTTTTCAGCTGCAGTATCATATTTTCTTAAGGAGAGAAGATCTTCATCATCATGATATTCTAAGGGAGGGGGTCATCATCATTATCATTTTCTATTGACCGGATGTTTCATCAGGGTCATCATGTTTCAATATCGGGTGATGTTTGGATATCATCCTGATCCTGCAGTAGAGGTCATCATCATCATCTGGTCTACAGTGCATCATGATATTTTGTATGCGGGGTGATTTCTGAAATATCAGGTTGATCTTACTAATATCACCCCGGCGCCAATGTGACGATGACATCATCCGGATATGAGAAAGGTGTGGTATGCAGACGGATGATGGTGATGTCAGTAGGATATGACGGTGACATCATCAGGATGTTCATCGGCCAGACATTTAGTATCGGCTAAGCAGGAGGATCTTCCTCTGATGCATCAGGTTGTGCCGATGAAGGCAATTATCATGTAGGTGATATTGCGATGATGATGCTGACGTCAGGGTGATATTTCAAGCAACAGGATATCATGCTACTGGAGGATGAGGATGATGAAGGTCTTATACTAGTGTTGTCGGGAGCAAAAACACCGACATCATATATGCTCGCGACCTAGTATATAAAGTGTTGAAATGGTTGCTACGGGGTGCATGTGGGATAATTTGATCCTGCATATTTTCAAATATCATGATGATGTATCTTGGCGGGAAACGGTTGTGACGCACAATTTTCTGCATTTCCCAAGGCCGCGGGTTGGTGCGCCATTAATGGTGATTGTTGCAGAGGTATGGGCGATGGCGTGGACGGATCCAGTACCCGATTGAAGTTGTACATCCACGGCTGGCGGCTCATGGCTCAAGATCCTCTTCTGTCCTCTCTTCTACCTGCCGCATTCAATGCGTTGAGCGCCATTTTTCTGATACTGTGTATCTGGCGGGTTTTTTGGTCAACTATGTAATTAATGTTGGGAACCTTCCTTGCTGTATATAGCAGGTTGTGTTGCTCATTTGAAGGTTGTTGAAAGTTGAACATCTTGGCTCTGTAACATAATACAGTTCATTTTGGTTGCTCTATACAGCTAGACCTGTGAGTTTATGTATCTCTTGTTGTATGTTTTGGCATGAACCTGCTGATTTCATGATTAATCTTATATGAGAAATGCTATCTTAGCATGTGTTTTGTTAATTCTGTCTCCAGTATTGCATGTATCTTTCTTCTGAGTCTGGATATTTAAGCAATATTTGAGACTCTAGAACATAGAATTCCTATGTTGAATGTCTGATCTTTTAACTTCTGCTCAAGGGGTAGATTAAACTGTTTTCAGGTTGAACATTGGGGAGGGTATACTGCAGTAGGGATGCCATAAGTAGAGATAACTTAACACTCTGTATTGGGAGATGTCTGTAAGGCAGGTATCATATATATCCCCCTGAAATCCAGTTTTAGCTGTTCATGCTGATCATTCACAAGTGTATGTCTACTGACTCCAGGCCCTGGATAGGCACCAATCTTGCTTTGTGTTTGTGTTACAACCATGTCCAGCTTTGCATCCAAACTCAAAATCATAATCAAACTCTAAAACAACCATTAGGACATTAGAATTAGTTTTAGGATCCTCAGTCCTCTGTCTACAACTGCAAATAGGCCCAAAGCTAGCCCCTTTGCTCTTATCTTTCAGTTTTGGTCTACTTACAGGAGGACTTATCTGCTTTCTGACAGCATCCCAATCCTTGTATGCATATCTCATGGATGTTGAGTAGGGAATACCCCCTAGGTCTTGCAGAGCCTGAAGAAGAAGAGGAGATAAAATATAGAGTCTATCTCCTACACTGTTGGCCCCTAGCCCAGAGATCTTGTTGATCACTGATGGCTACCTTGTAGGGAAATCTGGGAATAAGCATCCAGTCTGGGAAAAAACCAACACTTTCTATTTGAGAATATTGCAGTTTGTAGCCTACCAATGTGCGACTAATGTAGTAGATAGCCCTTTCTTTGCCTTCACAATCCTGTTGTGCTAATAGGGCTCCGAGAGCTGTTGGTGTAGTAGATATATATAGATACAAAGGCTTACCTTGGATAGGTAGCATCAAAATAGGTGGGTTCATGAGGTATTCCTTTAGCTTGTGAAATCTCTCCTCACATTTTTCATCCCACCAAAATGGTATGTTTTTGTGTAATAAGTGAGTCAAAGGTTGACACTTATCTCCTAGTTGTGATATGAACTGACGGATTGCTTGCAACTTGCCCTATAGAGACCACAGTTGAGTGATATTCTTTGGTGGTGACATTTCCATAATAGCCTTGACCTTGGTAGGATCTACTTCAATCTCGTTTGCTGATACAATGAAGCCTAAGAGCTTACCAGAGGTGACTCCAAACACACATTTCTTCGGATTCAACCTAACTTTGAAGTGTTCCAGTCTCTGAAAGACTTTCTCTAGTACATCTAGGTGGGATTCTCTTGTGACTGACTTTGTAAGGATGTCATCTACATAGTCCTCCATTGTGACGTGCATCATATCATGGAAGATAGTGGTCATAGCACATTGATATGTTGCCCTGACGTTCTTTAACCCAAATGGAATGACATTCTAGCAGAAAGTACCCCATGGACAAGTGAAAACCATTTTATGTCAGTCTTCTGGTGCTATCCTGATTTGATTATATTAGGAGAAGCCATCCATGAGAGATAACATGGTATATCCTGATGTCAAGTTGACTATGATATCAATATTAGGTAACGAAAAGTCATCCTTGTGGCAAGCCTTGTTTAGATCTCAAAAATTATTACACAATCTGACTCTGCCATCAGGTTTTGATACTGGCACTATGTTGGATACTTGCTCTGGATAGTTGATTGGCCTGATGAACCCTACATCCAGTAGCTTCTTGAGTTCCTCTTTTACTGGTAATGGAATGTGTGGATGCATCTTCTTGAGCTTCTGCTTGATTGGTTTGACTTCTAGATCTAGTGGAAGATGATGTAGGATCAAATCTGGATCTAAACCGGGCATATCTGCTTATGACCAAGCAAATTTGACTTGTTTTTTCTTGAAGAATGGTACAAATTTTGTCTTTTTTGGTGGAGATAGAGAGTTTGCAAAGTGAACAATCTTAGGATTGTTCTCTGTTCCAATGTTGACAGGTTCTGTAGGTTCCACAACAATTTGAGACTTCTCCTGGTACATGTCATTGGGGAGAGTGTCAAGCCTTCCATCATCTGGTGCCTCAGAGAGGTTTTCACCATCTGATGCATCCTTTTTTTTACTATTTTAGGATCTGATACTGTTGCAGAGCAGTTTTCACCATCAGATCCAGTTTTTTATTTTTATGTTTTTGTGACTAGAAGGCTTGGCACCCTCTCCAAAATAAGACATGGTGTTGAGGTCAATGGTGAAGCCAGCTTTCTGATCTCCTGTAGGTAGGTGGTCCCTAAGTTCCATGAAGTCAATATAGACATCATCAGTTTGGAACATGTCTAATTGTGGGGTTCCTTGTAAATCCCAGTCGATAAGTTTAGGATGCACAAGGGGGAGGGGATCAAAAGATAGATCTGATTCATTGGGTGTGATAGTTTGAATGGATACATGGTCAGGATTCAAATTGGTAGGGATAGGATCCGGGATGGTACTTTCCTCTAGATTGTTTATTGTGATGGAACTCTATCCTTCCTTGTAAGTTGTACTCTCAAGAATGGGTGAATCACACTCTAATGGTCTATGCGTTAGTGTTTGTCCCTCATGGTAGGGGCTATAGGTTTAAACAGTGTCAACTCCTTTGTCCTCATAGGAGTGCTATGTGAGTTCCTCCCACTCATACTCATTGGAGTCTGTGTCACTATCTTCTTGTAGGTTATGGATCTACTCCACAAAACAAGCATTGGTTTTAGCCTTGCCTTTGTCCTTGTATCCTAGCCCTCTTGTATTTCTTTCCAATGAGGATGAGGAGGGTTGGATGGGTTCTATTATTCCTTATTTTCTTAGGCCAATGGGACCTTGTCCTTCATAACCCATCTGTGTAAGATAGAATCACCACACCCATAGATTTCCATTGGGAGCTTAGGTGGTTGTTGTTGTGTGTTATCTTCCTCTATGTAGAGCCATTGCAAGACATCTCTTTCATCACTTTTGTCTGATAGGGTCCCCCATTTTACAAAGATAGTGTGGGAGGTTTGGGAGGAGAAAATGGATTTGGAAAAGGTGTAGGTCGCCTAAAGGATTTTGGAGATAGAGGCATTTTGGCTAAGTTGAGGTTATGCTCGATGGAGTATTCCCTACCCCTGTTTCTTTGATTGTATTTTTTTGTTCTTTGGGCTTGGACGAGGAAGCTTCAGAAGTACAATCATGCTATGAGATGGGGGATGTGGAAGCTCTATTGTTGGGAATGATGCAATTAGGTTTTGAGGATAGAGTTACAATGCTGAAAAGGATCTAGATCACCTTGGATGGTGATCCATTTTATATCATGGGGGAATTTGATGCATTGGTGGTAGGTAGAAGGTACAACTTTCATGGCATGAATCTAAGGTCTACCTAGGAGGATGTTATAGGCTAGCTCCCTGTCTTGGACTTGGCAAACAATGTCCTTTGTCACTGGTCTAATTTGTATCGATAACACCATTGTTCCTTTAGTAGTTCTTTTTTCTTCATCATAGGCCTTAATGGTGATCTTTTTCCTAGGATCCACTGTAGCTTCTAAGAACCCCAATGTAAGGACTAGCTTGAGCATGTAAATGTTTAAACCAACTCCTCCATCAATGAGAACTCTTTTGATATGGTGTTTATGAATGAAGGCAATGAAATGCAAGGGTGTGTTATGAGGTTGGGATACTGATAGGTCATCTTGTTCAGTAGATGATAAGGTATTGAAGGAAGTTAGATGTCCTACCATGGCTTGAAACTTCTCTTGGGCTAGGTTCATGGGCACAGTTGTTTCCACTAGGGCTTTATCAAGAATTTCCTTGTGGGAGAGAGATAGACGCAACAACTCTAAGATAGATATGTGGGCAGGAGTTTTCCAAAGTTGGTCTATGACACTATACTTATGGGAGTTAGACGGAGAAGGTGATGACCTTGGAGGAAGCATGTTTAATGTGACCTTACCACTATGGGTGATGATGTTGCAATCAGTTTTGTTGGGTCTTGACTATTGGTTGAATGTGACCACATTAACTTGTGTGATGTGCTCTAATATGCAGTTGATGGTATAATCAAATGGCACGTTCGTATAGTTAGCATTATTGTGTCTGTTATTTTGATTCTGCCTATTGTGGTTGTTATTGTTGTTGTTGTTGTATGGCCTATCATGGTTGAGGAGTGGATCCTTTTATGCCACATGCGTCTCATTAGAGGTATGTTCTTTAGTGCCTACCTAGTTTTGGTCAAGTATGTCTTGCATGCCATGTTTCAGGTGGATACAGTCATTGGTCTTATAGTCTCTTCATCTATGATATTCGTAGAAATCTGTATCTGTCCAATAATGAGGTTTTACTTGAGGTTCATAGTCGCTAGTGGTGGGAAGAGTGATCTCATTGTTGGATAATAGCTTTTTTAACGTATACTCCTGGGACTCCCCTAGTGGTGTGAATTTTCATCTAGGAGCAGAGATGAACCATTGTTTTTTGCTTGTGAGGGAAGGTTTTATTTGGTGTAGCATTGGTTACCTCTCCTTTGAGAGTGAAGGTTGGTTGTTGTTTGGGAGCCACTACTTTGGCATCAACTACTCCATCATTGATGATATTTTTGTTCTTTGTCCAAAAATTCAACTTGTCTAGGGTGTAGTTAGAGTTAGGGGTGTCCTTGTACAACTTTATTTGTCCCTTGGCAATCATAGCTTTCTCGATAAATAATCCCATCTCAATGACTTTTGTAAATGAGGTAGGACATTGAATTTGGATTTGGTAGCTTAGATCAGGGTTAAGGTTGTGGACAAACATCTCCGTCATTTGCTTCTCAAGCACGTGATATGAGCATTTTCTCATGAGTTGTCTCCACATTTGTAAGAAGGCGGTGAAGGATTCACCACTCTTTTGCTTTGTATTGCATAGGTCAAGCATGGAAACTTCATGTTCAATGTTATATGAGAAGTGTGTGATGAACTTGTTTACTAACTCATCAAAAGTTTTGATACCCGGGGGAAGTCATCAGAACCATTCCATGGCTTGTCCACCTAGAGATCTAGGGAATAGTCTCATTAGGAAGGTGTCGTTGTGAGCTACTTCTAGGCACGTGGCATTAAATTCCCTAATGTGATCTCTTGGGTCTCCTTTTCCTTTATACTTGTCAAATTTTGGTAGTTCAAATCTAAAGGGGAAGGGGATCATTTTTAAGCTCTTGTCAAAGGGATACGGTGATATGTCTTCCAAGGAATAATGTTTAGTGGGTGTTACTGTTTGGAGATCCACCAATTTTTGTGTTAGGCCCTCAACTTGTTTCTTGAATGCTTCCATAGGTGTCTTTGGGTCTATGACTTTCTTTCCTTTATCCTCACTAGTGTGGTTTTCATGAGTTTCTTCTTCTATGGACTCCCTTAGTTTGTTGAGATCAAAGTCTAGGGGGAGTGTAACTCCTTGGTTTGCAAGATGATGGAAGTACTTTTGAGGGTCTTATTTGAGCACTTTGTTTAGCATGCGTTGAAATTTTTGATATTAGAGGGCTCCTTGGTACTCCTCATGAGAGATTTCCTCATCACTGTCATGAGGGTATACAATGCAGTCAGATGTTCTAGTCATTTCAAGTTGTTTTTGTGTTTGGGATCTAGTTAAGACCATGCAAGGTGATGTGGGAAGGAGTAGGGTGAAACTAGAGACTCTGGTAAGGTGTTGGTGTAGGTTGGTGAGAAGGGGATACTTCTGGTGATGAGATTTGAACAAGGGACTCTTTTGATCAATGATTCCAAGTAAGTTGGTTGACACAAGACGATAGCCACAAGTAAGGATAGTTGATACCCGTTTATTGTGTAGAGACTAGTCTTGCACCAAGACCACTAGTGAAGTTCTGAGAGAAAAGGATCTTTGATCTTTGATAGTGGAGACTTACTAGGGTTACTTGAATCTGAAATGATTTGAAAAGGTCTTGTAGTAATTTGATATAGATACTTTGACTTGTTTACAGGAAGACGTGGTAAAAGGTGGACGAGATGACTAATGCAAGAAAGGGTTTTCTATGGAAACATATGGGAGAAGCGACTGCATGGTAAATCTGATCTCAAAAATTGGAACAAGGCTGAAATGGGTATCCAAAAATGTTGAAATTTTTTTCTTAAAAGATGTTGAAAATCTCACTGTCTTGGATGCACAACTACAGATGCATTGAAACAGAAGGTATATGCGCTACAGGTCAAGGTAAATGCACATCTTTGGTAAAAGTTAAAAGTGTAGTAATAGATAACAAATGTGCAAGAAGTTGATGTAAATGCGCAGCAGGTCGGCACAGATGTGCAACTCTACAGGATAAATGCGTAACTCTGGTTTTCTTGACTATTTTTGCAATTTTCTTGGTATGTTTTGGTGTTTTTGGTTTGTTGGCTGAAAATTGGTCTTTTTGATCTAATTTTTCAATTATGGAAAGAAGACATAGCAAACACAAAGAATGATTTCATGGTTTTTTTCTTTTTTTGTAATTTTTGGACTCTTTTTGACTAAAAAAAGTACAAATCCTATGCTGGCTGGGACAATATAAACTGAATTCTCACTGTTTCCAGTTGAGGCATCTTTGGGAGGTGATAATCGCCCTTCCTTGCACTAGATTATAGGGGTTTTTGGCTACTAAAACAAGGTATGATTAGTAAGTGCAACTGTTCGAGTGTTTATACATGCAGCAGTGCTACTCTCCATTATGGAGTTGCCTAGCCTTCAAGGGTTATGCCTTGGAGGGTTTTGGGGGAGGTTAGCTCTCGGCATAACTTAACAACACTCGTTGCATGACACTTTCACTCCAAGCATAATTTATTTATAGTGTCTAGGTAGAGCTTGGCTTTAGCTTGTTACAACTTAGTGTCGTTCCCACTTGGATGGAGGATATCCAAGGGCAGGCCTCTCTAAAGGTTATACATGTAAAATGATAGGTTTGGCATTTTGGTCACCCAAAAGAGGGGAGAGCATAGGCCTACTATCACTGTGAAAACATGAAAGACAATGGTTCTTTTCCCCTAGTTAAAAAGAAAAAGACTAAATGAGTTATCTACTTGGGCACACACGTGATTTGTTAAGTTTGAAAGATGCAAGATAGCAATGGTTCAATTTTATCCTCCTAGCATTGGGACTATGTTTAATTTGTTGATGCAACAAGATCAAATTATAATCCTCCTAGTTAGAATTAGATGAGATTTGCATGAACAATTCGATTACTATCCTTGCTAATTAGATCTATGATGTGGGTTAATAGTGCACCTACAATGTCTAACCAACCCCTAACCTGCAAGTAGATCAAAGAATATTCCTGCAAGAAGTGTTAAGTGTTAGCAAAATCACAAGAAAACTCAAAAAGTTATTGCCAGAACATATGCATAGGTATAGAGATCATATGCACAGAGAGAGGTCAGATGCATAGAATTACAAAAGCATAGAATTAGAGCTTAAAAGTGTCGAAATAGAGGACATATGTGCAGAAAGAATAAATGCGCCATTACAAAGCACAGATGTGCAGCTTCAGGGGGTATATGTACTGAAAGACCAGATGCACTGAAACAAAGCTTGGATGCATGTTAGAATTGATCAAATGTGTAGAATCCTCCTGTGTACAGAACCTAATGCACAAAAATGCAGTTTTGAGGTGAAATTGGGGTAGGGCCCCCATGGTGGGTGCCAAAAATGTTAAGGGAAAATTGGAATGAATAATCAATAATATCGATAATACCCAATAACTCAATGAAATAAGAAACAAAGAACTCAAACCTTGCAAACCTCTTTACTTCATGGCTTCCATTGGTTGCCTATCTCAAATGATCTTGTGTATGATTATGGCCCTGAGAAGGTACACTTCCTTGCTATTTTCCAAGATGTCATGTGGGAATGGCTATGATAGGTTTGCAATGAAGAGATTCTTCAATACAATTGCAATGATAAAAGGGTGATCACAAGCTATGGAATGGTTTTGTTGCCAAAGGTGCACTGTAATTCCTGTAGAGTAAGTTTACTAAATGCTTGGATGATAGAAATGGAGGAATAGGGTTGTACTTATAGACTTGAGAGAGAGAAAATTAATGGTATAGAAAGAACAAGAAGATCAATGGTTGAGGAACCTTGAGAGAATGTGCGCGAATAAGAAGAGGACATGTGTCCTGCTCTATTTTCCATGAGAAGAATCAATAAAATAGAAGGAGTTAATTGAAGAGATTAATCAATTAATAAAATAGATAGGAGAGTTAACTGATTAGAACTAGAGGATGGAAATTGCATGAGGATGCGAAGATAGTTTAACTCAATTAAATATTTGGAATATTCAATTACTTGTGCACAAGGATTGAATTATATTTAGAGATAACTCAATTTTTAGAAGAAATGGACAACTTAAATAAATATTTGATTTATTTAAGTTTAGAAAAGATATTATTGGAATAAGCAATTAAATAATTGCTATTATTTAATTTAGAATGATTTTGGAAGAACTAATTAAATAATTAGTATTATTTAATTTGTTGGAAGATATTGGAAGCAAATTATACAACAGAGGGAGAAGATTAAGGTCTTAATATGTTTTTCAATGTAATAACGTTTGTTTGACCAATATATGTTGTTGTAGTTTGCATCTAGGTTTCGGTGCAAGTCTCTTGGACACTTGTCGATCTGTCATGACAAGGTTGTTAGTTTGTTAAGAGTTTGTTAGTTGGTTGTTGTTTCCCAGCCACATGGAATTGTCTCCCAGCTGCTGGGAACCAAGTCAGTACTACTCATAGTAAGTGGATAAATACCCTAGATCGGTCATTTTTAGATATAGATGTTGTTAGATAGAGCAGTGATAGTGAAGTTGAATGGTAGAGCTATGAAATCAGATATCTGTATACATTTCTGAAAGTAATAAAGAGATCCAGCTTTGTGTTATTTTCTAGCATTTGGAATTCACTATGCAATCAATTTTCTATTTGGGATCAAGATGGATCCGTAACCCATTCCACCGGTTAGATTCTTCAAATCGGTGGAATGGTTGTATATATCAGTTTAGGTTTTGTTTTTTTTTGTTTCCTATTTATCTATGTTCAGGTTGGTTGGATCGCTTACAACATGGTTTGAAGAGTCCTAGCATGAGCATATGCTAGGTTGACAAAGTGCAGAGGACTGCATGTTTACTAGAGAAATAGATCTGTGAAATCGTAAGGGTTTCAGTGGATCAAATTGGCAAAATTCTGTAGTGTTCCATCGGATATACAAGTTGTGAGTATATCACAGTTGTATGCAGAAGATACAGTCTGTGCGTATATCGCAATACATGTCAGGTGTTAAAACATGTTGAAAATGCATGTTTTGAAGATATAAGGGAAAAACATATCGGATATACATTTCTTGTGTATATCACTTTTGTTTGTCATAGACAATTCATGTGTATATCACTATAGCATCTGAGTACTAGTTTGTGTGTATCTGTCATTCACACATCAGGTTGGTATGTTGTGGATGTTGTGAAGTGTTGATATACAATCCCTGTGTATATCACAAATGTATATCGGGTACAATCCCTATGTATACTACAATTGCATGTTTGTGAGTATCCCACAAATGTATGAGGTAGTTTGTATGTTCGAATGTACATGATGAATGTACATCGGATCGATACAAAAAGGTCAGTGGTCAACCTTTCCTGGAAAGCATATTTTGGAGGAATATTCGGTGAATGCATGTTTTGTGTTGCATGTATCGCAAGGGCACATTGGAACATACAAGTCGTATTGATACAAAGGGTGACCGATTGGAGTGGTGACCTGAAGGTAGGTTGGAGGGATTTTGGTCTGCAAATGCAAGAGGCGACCAACAATGATAGGTAAAGGGTCTTGAGATAGCAGGTCAAAGTTTGTATGTTGAAGAATGTACATTTTAATGTACATTGGAAAAGATACAAAGACCCGATACATTTTATGATGGACCATGGAGGTAAACCGGTCTATATTGCACTGTAGCAAACTGGTGATAATGAGTCAGTGTTTGTATGCAAATTGTGAATATGATTTGTGAGTGTTTTCCCGTGGATTTGAAGCCTTCCCCATGGCGGCTCTGCATCATAGTGGTATCAGAGAAAAGGAGTATCCTTTCGGAAGAAGGAGAAAATAAAATGTCAGACAGAGAGGGATCAGAAGAGTTCCTGACAAGGATGACCAACGCTGAGTTAGCTATCCTGGTAAAGAAACAGATTGCAGAGAGTAAAGAAATTAGTGCTCAGAATCAGGAATTGAAAGATGAGTTGGAGAAGTTGAGGGACAGAGTAGGAAAGAGAAAGGAAGATTCTGGTGAACGAGATAGGGATGAAGAGGAGATTCCTAGGAAGGAAGAGATAGAGGTTCCTGCAGACCAGAGGCCCTTACTAAATGTCCTCAAATCCATGGAGTAGAGGACCATGGACATGAAAATAGACCTGCTAGTGTTTGCAGGAAAAATGGAACCTGATTCAGTGATGGAGTGGATAGACTCCTTGAACAATTTCTTTGAAACAGAGGAAATCCTAGACCATCAAAGAGTGAATATGGCTCAGTCCAAAATGAAAGGGGCTGCACTAACCTGGTGGAATTTCATCCAAGATGACAGGGTGAAAGAAGGAAAGAACAGAGTTGCTATGTGGAAGAAGATGAAGGCTTTGGTGAAGGAATCCTATGTTCCATTGGATTATAACATCCAGTTACATAAGAGGAGAAAAAATCTGAAGCAGAAGGAGTTAGATGTCAGTGCACACACTGAAGAGTTCATGAAGCTCTATCTCAAGACAAAGGTGAAGGAGAATGAGGAAGAGAAGGTAGCAAGGTATCTCAATGGGTTGAGATTCACCATTCGAGAAGACCTAAATCGGCATAGTCCTGATACAGTTTAGAAGTGCTATCAGTTGGCACTCAAGGTGGAAGAGAAACTAAAGAGAAAATAAGAGAAGAACAATAGAGGAAGAGGAAGACAACAAAGAGGGGGAAGAAGTCCATTTAGAGGTAGAGGAAATAGATTTGGACAGTAAGGAGACTTAAATTAGGATAACAACAAAGGAAATAGAAGTCAAACTTAGAAGGGAAGTTATGATCAAAAAGGAAACTTTAGGGGTAGAAGACCACCATTCAGAGGGAGATCTCAAGGCAGAGGATCTATCAGATGTTACAATTGCAATCAGGAAGGCCACATAGCTAGTAGATGTCTAGAAAAGGCAACAAGTTCAAGAGGAGAAAGGAGGACAAATTTGATCCAAGAATCTGATTGTCAAAGTGCAACAAGTTCAAACACTTATCAAAGTGGGAATGCACCTGATAGCTATGGATATCCTGAACAAGGAGAAGATCTAATGATTAGGAGAGCAATGACCACCATGAAGGTGCCTAACAAAGAACCCCCACAAAGGAAATCTCTTTTCAAAACTACTTGCAAGGCAGGAGGAAAGGTATGTAAAGTCCTGATTGACTCTGGATCTACTGAAAATTTTGTGTCTGTTGAAATGGTAGAAAAGCTTAAGCTTAGAAGACTGCCACACCCTTGCCCATACAAAATTTCATGGCTCACTCAAGGTCAGCAAACAGTTGTGGAAGAGCAGGCTTGGGTGGAATTTCAAATTGGAACATACAAGGATAGGTTACTGTTTGACATTGCTAAGATGGATGCGTGCCATCTCCTATTTGGAAGACCATGGTAGTATGACTTGAAATCTCTCCATGATGGAGTCAGGAACACCTATTCAATCACCAAGGATGGTAAGGTGATAGAGTTACTACCATCGATAGAAATGGAGGTAGAATCAAAAGGAAAAGAAGTCAAGTTAATGATGGTAGAGGGTAAACAATTCATGAAGGAGATAGAAGATGAAGGTGCAGTTGCATATGCCCTCATTCCATGCCTGAAGGTGAACAAGGAGCAGTAGCAAGAAGTTAAGGGAGAAAAGAGGCAAAGATTCAAAGACCCTACTATCCAAGAACTATTGGACAAATACAAAGGCATCATCTCTAATGGAATGCCAAGGTCCCTACCATCTGTGAGGGACATCAGTCATTCCATAGATCTAATCCCTGGATCTACACTTCAAAAAAGGTAGCATACAAGCTTACTCCATAACAAAATGCAGAGGTATCAAGACAGATTAAGGAATTGTTAGACACAGGCCTAATTGGCAAGAGTTTAAGCCCATGTGCAGTACTGGCAGTACTAGCACCAAAGAAGGAAGGCACTTGGAGACTTTGCACTGATTCAAGGGCTATCAACAAGATCACAATTAGGTATAGGTTCCCCATACCTAGGATAGAGGACTTGCTTGATTGTTTAGGAGGTGCCAAATATTTCACAAAAATAGATTTGGAAAGTGGCTATCATCAGATCAGGATTAGGCCAGGAGATGAATGGAAAACTGCATTTAAAACAAATGAGGGGTTATATGAGTGGAAGGTCATGCCTTTTGGTTTGTCCAATGCCCCTAGTACCTTTATGAGGTTAATGAATGAGGTCTTGAGAGAATTTATAGGTAAATTTGTCATAGTATATCTAGATGACATTCTGATTTTTAGTAATACAAGACAAGAACACCTCAGACATATAGATTTAGTTCTCAAAAGGTTACATGAAGAACAGCTAATGATCAACTTGGACAAGTGTTTGTTCATGCAGGAGGAGATCATCTATTTAGGTTTTGTCATCTCACATGGAAAACTAAAAATGGATCAAGAGAAGGTAAGTGCCATATTGTCTTGGCCAACTCCTAGAACCATGAATGATGTCAGAAGTTTTCATGGATTAGCAACCTTTTATAGGAAGTTTATAAGAGGGTTTAGTCATGTTTGTGCACCCACGCTTGACACCATAAAAGGAGGACAGAAGTGCAGATTCACTTGGACAAAAGAAGCAAATGATTCATTTGAGACATTAAAGAAGAAGGTGGCACAGCAGCCAGTCCTTGGACTTCTTGATTTCAATAAAAATTTTCAGGTAGAATGTGATGCAAGTCACATGGCAATTGGAGTAGTACTCAGTCAAGAAGGGATGCCTGTTGCATTTTTTAGTGAGAAACTCAATGATGCTAAGAAGAGATACTCATCCTATGATTTTGAGATGTATGCTCTAGTCTAGTCACTTACAAAGTGGAGGCATTACTTGATGCCAAAAGAATTCATAGTGTTCACAGATAATCAGGCCCTTAGTTTCATAAATAGTCAAGAAAAGCTGAATCATCAGCACATGAAGTGGGTGGAGACTTTGTAAGCTTTCATCTTCACACTCAAGCACAAGAAAGGGGTCCAGAACAAGGTAGCAGATGCTTTGAGCAGAAGGGCTCTAACTATAAATCAGATACAGTTGGAAAGTGTTGGTATTGATTCCCTAAAGACTATGTATGAGGATGATGAAGACTTTGGAGAGATCTACAAAGTGTGTACTTTTGAAGACAAATATCATGTTGACTACTCTAAATTTCTGATACAGGATGGATTATTTTTCAAAGGTGGACAATTGTGTATCCCACGGTGTTCTATGAGGCTGAATATTATTAGAGAGAAGCATTGTGGGGCTATGGCAGGACATTTTGGTCTGGATAAGACTCTTGATCTTGTCAAGAGACATTACTATTGGCCTAAGTTACAGTTAGATGTAAGGAGATTTGTGGAGACATGTGTGATATGTTAGAAAGCAAAAGGGAGATCAACTAATGTAGGTTTATATCAGCCACTACCCATTCCTTCTAAGCCATGGGAGAGCATAAGCATGGATTTTGTGTTGGGTTTACCTAGAACAAGGAAAGGATATGACAGTGTTTTTGTGGTTGTAGATAGATTCAGTAAAATGGCACATTTCTTGCCATGTAAAACCACTTGTGATGCTTCCAATGTTGCAAACTGATTTTTCAAGGAAATAGTGAGGATTCATGGATTGCCACTGAGCATAATCTCAGACAGAGATGTGAAATTTATTGGCCATTTTTGGAGGACTCTTTGGAAGAATCTTGGAACCAATTTATCCTTCTCATCAGCCTACCATCCTCAAACAGATGGACAGACTGAAGTAGTTAACCATTCTTTAGGAAATCTACTTAGGTGTTTGACAAGGCAGCATGGAGAGAAGTGGGACAACATCCTCCCACAAGCAGAATTTTCCTATAATGACACCGTCAATAGGAGTACAGGGAAATCACCTTTTTAGGTGGTATATGGTATTCATCCAAGAGGTATTTTGGAGCTAAGAGATCTACCTACAGGAGAATCTATCTATGCAGATGGAGAAACTTTTGCATCAGCAATCAAAGAGGTGCATGATCAAGTCAAGACCCAACTCCAACAGGCCACATTGAAGTATAAAGCCTATGCTGATCAGAAAAAGTGAGATGTATAGTTTGATGTTGGAGATTTGGTATGGGTTAATTTGAAAAAGGAGAGGCTCCCAAAAAGTAAATATACAAAGCTAATGTAGAGGAAGATTGGACCATGTCAGATTTTGAAGAAATGTGGACAAAATGCTTATAAGATTCAACTTCCTTCTGATCTTAGATTATCCCTTATTTTCAATGTATGTGATTTAACTCCATACAAACATAATCTAGATATTAACCAGGAACCATTACAGGGTATAGCAGATGCTGATATTCCTAAGCATGATCCACCACATTTGCAGAAGATTTTAGACTCAAAAGTGGTAAAGAAAACAAGGAACAAAGAATATATGGAATACTTGGTGGCTTGGCAAGGGAAACTTGATTCAGAAGTAGTATGGATGACTGAGGAACAGATCAGAGCACATAATGCAGACCTTCAAACTCTCATCTCAAGTGGGCTTGAGATTTCTTCTCCATGGGAGTATGGTGCAGGAGCACCCCTTCAACAAGCAAATTATACAACAGAGGGATAAGATTAAGGTCTTAATATGTTTTTCAATGTAATAAGCTCTGTTTGACCAATACATGTTGTTGTAGTTTGCATCTAGGTTTTGGTGCAAGTCTCTTGGACACTTGTCGATCTGTCATGACAAGGTTGTTAGTTTGTTAAGAGTTTGTTAGTTGGTTGTTTCCCAGCCACATGGAATTGTCTCCCAGCAACTAGGAACCAAGTCAGTACTACTCATAGTAAGTGGATAAATACCCTAGATCGGCTCATTTTTAGATATAGTTGTTGTTAGATAGAGTAGTGATAGTGAAGTTGAATGGCAGAGCTGTGAAATCAGCTATCTGTATACATTTCTAAAAGCAATAAAGAGATCTAACTTTGTGTTATTTTCTAGCATTTGGAATTCACTGTGCAATCAAATTTCTATTTGGGATCAAGATGGATCCATAACCCATTCCACCAGTTAGATTCTTTGAATCGGTGGAATGGTTGTATATATCAGTTTAGGTTTTGTTTTGTTTTGTTTCCTATTTGTCTATGGTCAGGTTGGCTGGATCGCTTACAACATGGTTTAAAGAGTCCTAGCATGGGCATATGCTAGGTTGACAAAGTGCAGAGGACTACATGTTTACTGGAGAAATAGATCTATGAAATCGTAAGGGTTTCAGCGGATCAAATCGACAAAATTCTGCAGTGTTCCATCGGATATACAAGTTGTGAGTATATCGTAGTTGTATGTGGAAGATACAGTCTGTGCATATATCGCAAGACATGTCGGGTGTTAAAACATGTTGAAAATGCATGTTTTGAAGATATAAGGGAAAAACATATCAAATATACATTTCCTGTGTATATCGCTTTTGTTTGTCGTAGACAATTCACGTGTATATTGCTATAGCATCCGAGTACCAGTTTGTGTGTATCTGTCATTCGCACATTAGGTTAGTATGTTGTGGATATTGTGAAGTGTTGATATACAATCCCTGTGTATATCGCAAATGTATATCAGGTGCAATCCCTATGTATACTACAGTTGCATGTTTGTGAGTATCCCGCAAATGTATGAGGCAGTTTGTATGTTCAAATGTACATGGTGAATGTACATCGGATTGATACAAAAAGGTCATCGGTCAACCTTTCCTAGAAAGCATATTCTGGAGGAATATTTGGTGAATGCATGTTTTGTGTTGCATGTATCGCAAGGGCACATTGGAACATACAAGTCGTATTGATACAAAGGGTGACCGATTGGAGTGGTGACCTGAAGGTAGGTTGGAGGGATTTTAGTCTGGGGATGCAAGAGGCAACCGACAGTGATAGGTAAAGGGTCTCGAGATAGCAGGTCAAAGTTTGTATGTTGAAGAATGTACATTGGAAAAGATACAAAGACCTGATACATTTTATGACGGGCTGTGGAGGTAAACCGGTCTATATTACACTGTAGCAAACCGGTGATAATGAGTTAGTATTTGTATGCAGATTGTGAATGTGATTTGTGAGCATTTTCCTGTGGATTTGAAGCCTTCCCCGTGGCAGCTCTACATCATGTTGGAAGAATATGAATCAAATAAATAAATTTGTTTATTTATTTATTGATAGAGGAAGTAGACTTTGATAAATATTAAGAATATTTATTTGGATAGAGTTGTGTCATTTTTAGGTGTATATAGTTCACATCATGCAACTATTTGCCCATGACTGCCCTCATGCAACTGTTGGGTCTCTTTCAATGTCACTTTTTCCTATGATAGTCACTAGCTCTACAGGTTGCATAACACTGTCCCTTCTCAACCCTATGCAATACCCTAGAAAACCTTTTCAAATGGTGACAGGCCCCTTTCTCAGTGATCTCTACCACTGTCTTGTAGGGTCACCAACTAGATCTTTGATCCTTTTGTCTTTCTCATTGTTTCTAACCCCACAATGGCTAATTCTTCATCTAAGGTCTACTTAACACCATGCTGACTACTATTGTTCTTTGTTGCTATTCAAGGTATCTATCTGCTGACATTCATTCTAGACAAACTCTATGTTGGCATCTTACATTTGGATGACATTAGGATCAAAACTTGTCTTTCAAAACCTTAGAGATATTCCTACAAGCCACTGTATCTTGCTTTCTTCATGGTTGAGTCATACTTTGACTGATAGCATTCAAAGGAATTTTAAAGGTCTCATAGCCTCATTTGAACTCTTCATTTTGATAAAACTTGGCATCAAAAGGTTAATGATATACTGAAATGACATTAGACACTCTTCTAAATCACTATTGTTTATACTTCATACCTTTTCAATCATCCAGGGAACTACTCATCTGATGGACTATCCCTTTGTTAGCTGGTACATGGCTACTATTACAACTGTCCTAAGACTATTACTCATGACCTTCACTATAGTCATTTTGACTATTTTCTCACCTTTGCATCATCTGAAGAGCCTCTTGAAAATCTATCCTCTTCCTTATGACTGTCTCCTATGACTATTCTACATGATTCATTTAACTTGACTATCTTTTGAGTATCCAATAGGCTTGATTGTCTATATAGTCTTCATGTATCACATAGCTTCTATTGTTTGTCTCTCATGACCATGTAGGTCTCTATACTTATGTTGATTTTTCAAGCATGATTGTTCTTTATATCCATGGTAAAGGCTGCTATGCCCTTGTTGAACCTTTGTCTAACCTCTTGTAAAATAGTAAGAACCCTATCTGGCTTTAGAAAAGTGCTATACACTGTAAGAGAACAAACTTCATATCATTCAATGCCCATATTAAGGGCTCTGTACACTGGAGCAGACCTTCCTCTCTTCGCTTTAGTTTATGACTGTCAAGAGTAGTCCTCATGATTGTTTCATAGTCCTTTTAATGACTTGTTTTGCAGTTGTAGAGTAAATTACTCTACATTTTGTTTCAGAAGTAACGCATACACAGGCTACAATTTTCTCACTGAGAATGTGTCTGAGAATGGCAATGAGGGTTTCATTTTTGCCAAGAGCCACGGGATCTGCCAAATGTCAAGCCCCAGGTTCAAGCCGTATTTTGTTTCTAAGTTATAACTTTAACGCGGAGCGTGCCACATAGTGGAGGCTATTTCTATTTTGTTTTAAGTTGCAACCCTGCGGAAGGCGCCACATGTAATCAGTGGAGGTACTCCATAAATGTTTCAGCATGAGTGTGGAAGGTGCCATGTGTCTTTAGTAGTAGCTGCGGAGCTTGCCAAATATCAGCTTTCGTGTTATGGTTTCTATTTGTTTTGATGCTAAGTAAAGACAGAGGTGGGTCCCAGTGTAGAGTCTCAAGTGACACGGAATGTGCCACGTGGTGTATGCGGAGCCCAAGTAAAAGCTTTCTGACTTTTACTCCGATGATAATAAATGTTTCTCATATAATGCGGAGCCTGACATGTGTCAACCTCCACATGAGTCTCAAAGGAGTATCTTATAATGTTTCAAGTGTAGCGGAGGCCATCACGTACTAGTTAGTTGTTGCTGCAGAAGCTGCCACCTATCCCTGTTTGAAAGCTAGTGAGTGGAGGGTTATGGGCCCCATTCTTAATGTGTCCTAAAGCTTCAGAGCTACAGATCTTGACAATTATCACCTGAGGAGTCCTCCTAAGCATGAAAGACATAGTTAAGGAAAGTAAAGCGGAGCGAGACACATATTGTTTCTAAGTGTTGCAGAGTCTGCCAAGCGTCCGTTTCCTGTTTCCTCCTGAGAGATGAAAGAGTTTCAAGTTATGAATGCGGATGCTGCCATCTATCATAGGGTTTATTGTTTCTAAAAGAGCGCGAAAGCTGACAAGTGTCTGTTACTTATAAGAGGAGGTATGCCACATATGCTTTGTCATAGCCAATGGACTTGTAGAAGGAGTAACTATTGTAGATTCGAAAGATCTTTAACTATCAGAGACTTCCAGTTACCTCCAGTTTGGTTAAGCCATTGGGATTAGATTATGCAGACAATCTAGGGTTGATCTTGTGCTATAAATATGTAACATTTGTAATGATCGTAAGTTAGTTTTTTGGGAGTTAGAATCGTAGTTTCCAGAGATATTTTCTGTCAGAGATTTTAGAGAGAAGTTTGAGACTTTCTGCTATGACCAGCGAATATCATTTGCCTTTATTTGGTTGTTCTCAATTCAGAAGGTGGATGTAACTGTGCATGTATCTATGCCTCTTCTGTTGCTGAAAATTTAATAAGAAAGACGGAGTTCTGTGCCTTGGTTGATATTTTTTGTGTCACTGCAAATTGTCTGGTTGTGAGCCTTTGATTTTATTCATTTTATCTATTTATGTTAATCATGTAGAATCTACTTTTTAATGTGACTGAATCTTGAGGATAGTTTCACTATGCTTAGTTGAGAGAAACATTTTATTCGGGTGCATCGCCATAGATAGATTTGCTTTCATTATATCTGTAATTCTGTTAAGTTTCTATCCTTTTTCCCAAACCCATTTAAGATAGAGAAGAGCCAGTTTCTTTAAAATTTGGAGGTTGTTTCAGGTAGCAAGTCCCACATTCCTAAAACTTCCCATGTTGGTGTTGGAACCTGCGTAATTTTACACATGAACAATTTTTGGCATGCCTGGTGGGACAATTTCTTGAAGTTTCTGTGAAGATTTTATGAGCCAAGAAGCTATAGGGAGTCAGAGTTGTGGACCTATAACAAGAGCTCAATCTGCTGCTAGACCAGGCATTCTTTTGCCACCGCTGGTAGCTAATCCAAGGAGAAGAGTGAATCAATTTGTAGGAGCACCAAGAATAAATATGGGAGCACCTATAGCCCCAATGATTTATGCAAATTAGAACACTGGCAGTCATCTGATTCTCCCAATACCACCAGCTACCTAGGATGCTATCCCAGCCAATTCTCTGAAGGCTCTAGCTAAGTTCAGTGGGGAAGATTTCAAGACACCTGAGGAACATCTGCAATATGTATCTAATGACTGTGCAATGCATGTGATCACTTAAAAGAATATGGCTATAAGACTATTGGCAGCTTCTTTTAAAGGGAAGGCTCTAGACTAGTATAGATCTTTAACCCCAAATACAATATCCACATGGGATCATCTTGGTGATGCTTTCTTTGAAAGATTTAAAGAAAAGGGTGATAAATCTTCTTTGCTGCAACAATTGATCACCATCAAAAGGGTACCACAAGAAGCTATGACTGATTTCAATTCAAGATTTCAAAAGACTTGGGAGAAGATCCTTGCCACAGTAAGACCATTACTAGGTATGGCTATTGTGTTTTTCCTTAAAGCTTTAAACTCAGATATATCAGTGATGATCCAATCCCTTGGAGGTCAGACACTACCAGAAGCTTATGAGTTTGTAGTCAAGGTTGAAAATAACTTAATAGATGCTAGAAATTTGCCCCCAAGGCCTCCTATGCCTATGTTCCTAGAAATTACCTTACCTTTGCCTCAAGAAGCTCCTAATCCTACAACCCCACCTATGTCTATGTATTCTTTTCCTTAGCAACCTGAAAGTAATTGCCCCTGTTCAATCATCTGAAATGGATGATGTCAAGAACATCTTAAGAACCTTTTTAAATGAGATAATTAATCTAAAGAGGCAACATAATCCCTATCCAAAGTCCCCTTATCAAGGTTACCAAGGAAATAGGCCTCCCTTTCAGCCAAATCAATATCAAGGCCCTCAAAGGCAAGCTAATCCTCAGCCATCAAACCAGTTAGTCACAGTCCCTACACCTCTATAGGTTGTTCCTCCTAATCCCAACAGGGAAATTGTTCCAAGGAAAAATAATTTTGTAGATGGTACAAATGCTTGGTGTTTTCCTTGCAATAATGCCCATATGCCCAGAGACTGCCCCAGAGGAAATTTATAGCAAAAGATAGCAGAACAGAGAGGATTAGAAGGACAATTTGTAACTTCTAACACTTCACAATATCAATCTCCGTGTGTACAAAATGTAGTCCTAGTTGCCCAGATGCAAGGAATGTCCTTACAACAGGAAGAGGAAATAGCCCCTAAGCATGCTTTATTTTCATGGATTGAAGATGAAGAGTCAATGTTCTTGAATGAAGCATCTACTTCCAAGAAGCCATTAGTACAATTAGATTACTATACCAGAGCAAAGAGGAGAATGATGGAACAACCTGAAGTCACTAATAATGAGATCATGGGAGCTCCCCTTTTTCAAGGTCATCAGAACACAGCTGCTAGACAAGAAATGCCCCAGCTTGTGTAGAATCAAGTAGCCTTAGGTCAAGTTTAAGAAAAGGCAAGGTACCCTTATTACTCAAAGGCCCAAGCATTAGGACCTATCAATATAGTGGATTAGCTAAAAAGGATGCCAGCGTATGTATCAATCTGGGACATGCTAGCTATTCCTGAGTAGAAGACACTGTTGCAAGAAGCTCTGCAGGGCCAAGAAGTTCCTAAACATACTGGTGCTAAGGGAGGATCTGCTAATAAGGAAAAGCTACAGCTCAAAGATATCATACCTTTACAGACAATAGCCCTATTGAATAATGCACCTGATGTAGGTAAATCTAAACCAGATCCCTTTTATTTGACTCTAATAGTTGGGAAGAAACTATTGCATAATGCAATGATAGACTCTGGGGCTAGTACTACAGTAATGCCAAAACAAATAGCAGATGCTTTGAAAATAAAATATGAGCCACTTACAAGAGGGGTTATGCAGTTAGATGGGAAATCTATGCAAACAATAGGAAAAATTAAACAACTCCCATTGCAATTATATACTTGCCCCAATATAATTGTAAATCAGGATGTGGTAGTCATAGATATTCCCCCTATATTTGGTCTATGCTTATCCAGAGATTTCACAGCCAAGATAGGAGGTTACATGTCATTAGATTGGTCACACCTCATTCTGAGAACCAAATATGGGGCAAAGATGGAAATACTGTCTGAGCCATTATCAAAGTACCATATCACAAATAAACCAACCCCAAAATTAGAGGTAGCCCATGCTATGCTAAATAAAGAGGAGAGAATCTTTGTTGAAGAGTTAGGTGACTGGACTAAACATGACCAACAGAAAGAAGAAAATAATCAGTTGTTGACTATGATGCAAAGTGATCCCTATGGAAATTATGACTCCACAGGTCTAGGCACGTATGTCATATTTGAAGAAGACCAAGAGATCCCTAATGTTTTAAGGAAAGAGCCCAATCAAACTCAAGAATCTAAAAAAGACTCACAAATCTGGACTCTAAATTTTGATGGGGCTAGAAGTAAGAATGGAGCTGGAGCAAGAGTTTGCCTTACTACCCCAAATGGTGAGAAAATTTTAAGAGCCATCTGTTTTCAATTTCCCTGTACCAATAATGATGCTGAGTACGAATCCTTGGTGCATGGACTCATGTTGGCAAAGAAAAAAGGAGTAAAGAATCTGTTAGTAAGGGGAGATTCAGAACTAGTGGTGAAACAAATCAGAGAAAAGGTAGTAGCCAAAAATGTAAGGATGAGATCCTTAGGAACAAAATTTGGGACCTAATAGATGGTTTTGAGGCTTTCAATATTGAAGTAATTCCTAGAGCCTAGAATTTTGAGGCAGATAGAATGGCACAGATTGGTTCCCAGTTTGATCGAGCAATTGATCTACTAGTTAACAATGAGTCAGTCAAAGTTATAGTGAGGCCAACTATCCCAGACAATGACCAAAATTGGCAAGTTTTTGAAAATGATTTTCAAGTACATTCATTTTTACAACAGTCAGGAGAATTTGTTGATCAGTTGCAACCTAAAATTGAAGAAGCATATGGTGACCAAATTATTCAACTGAAGTCAAATAAGCTCCCTAAAGGACTGATTACCTTAGAAAACTTATTTGACCTAGAAGATGTAAGCCTGGAGAAGAAGAGGTTTCAAGCAAATAAAGAAGATTATTCCAAAATCCAAGTTAGTGAAGGAAGAAAATTGAAGATTGGCAATTCTACAACCCAGCAAGAAAGAGAAAGATTGATTGATTTATGTGAAAAATATGATAGGGTGATTGCCTGGACCTACGAAGACCTCCATGCCTATAATAGAGATATCATTCAGCACACCATAGAGCTAGCTGAAGGATCTAAACTAGTCAGATAGAAGCAAAGGCCAGTGAACCCCAGAATTGAACCTCTAATGGTGGATGAGTTACAAAATCTCTTAGAGTCAAAGATTATCTTTCCAATCAAGCACTCAACCTGGGTATCCAACCTAGTGCCAGTCAGGAAAAAGAATGGTGACATAAGGCTCTGTGTAGATTTCAGGGATTTGAACAGAGCATCTTTGAAAGATCATTATCCCCTGTCCTCTATGGAACAAATTTTATAGACTGTGGCTGGATCAGAGAGATTTTCTTTGCTTGATGGCTTCTCTAGAGACAATCAGATTTGGTTGGCTGATGAAGACCAGCATAAAATTGCATTCACTACAAAATGGGGAACATTTGCATATGCTAAGATGCCTTTTGGTCTCTCAAATGCTAGAGCTACTTTTTAGAGAGAAATGGATGTAGCATTTGGGGAGCTTATAAATAAATTCATCCTGATTTATTTAGATGACCTCACTATTTTCTCTAAAAATGTTGTTGATCATTTTGACCATTTAGAAGTTGTTTTTAAGAAGTGTCAAGAGTTTGGAATATCCCTAAATCCCAAGAAGTGCATCTTTGCAGTACCTCAGAGCAAACTGTTAGGGCATATAGTGTCAAAGGAAGGAGTCTCCATTGATCCAGAGAGAGTCACTACCATAGTGAATCTATCTCTGCCAGTCAATAAGAAAGCAGTTCAATCCTTTCTAGGGAAGATCAACTATGTTAGCTGATTCATATCTAACTTTGTAGGACTAATCAGACCAATGACACTGTTGCTAAAGAAGGACCTAGTTTTCAAATGGACTGCAGAGGGGAGGCAGGCTTTTGAAGAAGTCAAAAAAGCCATTTCAATAGCCCCAGTACTTAGAAACCCAGACTTTTCTAAGTCTTTTATCATGTATGTGTATGGAGGAGAGTTCAGTGTGGCTGCTATCTTAACTCAGAAAGATGATCAACAAGAAGGAGAACATCCAATAGCCTTTTTCTCTAGAACTCTCAGGGAGTATGAGGCTAGATACAATTTTGTAGAAAAGAAAGCATATGCCATGGTAAAAGCCCTTAAGAAGTTCAGACATATGGTCACAGGGAATAAGATTCTGATATTAGTGGCCCATCCTAGTGTAAGAGAATACATTATGGAGGGTGAGATCACTAAGAAAAGAGATAACTAGATAACAAAGATCCTTGAATATGATGTGGAGGTCAGACCCACTAAGTTAGTAAGGGGCAAAGGATTGTGCCAATATATGGCTCAGGACATGGAGAAAATGATGACACAAGAAACACAAAGTGAAAATGTATTAAAAATACAAGAGGTTGATCAAGACTCTTGGGTCGCAAACATAATACAATTCATGAAGCATGGGATTTTCCCAAATGAACTCTCCCATGACAAGAGAAGGTATTACAGGCAGCAAGGGGCCCACTTTGTACTAATTGACCATGTCGTATTCAGAAGAAATGTTGATGGTATACTTCAAAGATGTATAGAGAAAGATGAAGCTCAAAAAATACTACATGAACTGCACCATGGAGCCTCAGGAGGGCATTTTTCAGCAAGGACCACTGCAATAAAAATAACTCAAGCAGGATACTTCTGGCCCACTCTATTTATAGACTATTATCAACTGGTTAAAGAGTGCCAATCTTGTTAGTTTTATACAAGGAGAAGAAGAAATGCAGTAATGCCTCTAAGCCCCATAATTGTGGATGAACCCTTTGCCCAATGGGGTCTAGATTTTATTGGTATGATCAATCCGGTGTCAAGTATGGGACACAAATGGATCCTTACGGCCATAGATTACTTCACTAGATGGAGTGAAGCAGTGCCACTCAAGGAAGCAATAGAAAAGGTAATATTAGACTCTCTGGAGGGTATTACTGTTCGTTTTGGTCCTCCTCGTACCATAATATTAGATAATGCTAAGGCCTTTTTGGGAACAAAAATATCTGAGTTTGCATTAAGGTATGGAATTTATTTGAAAACTTCTTCAAATTATTACCCTCGGGGTAATGGTCTGGCAAAGTCTACTAACAAGAACCTAATCAGACTCATTAAGAGGATAGGGACCAACTATCATAGAGAGTGGCATAAGCTACTAAATACAACACTGTAGACTGATAGAATTACACCTAAGCAAGTGACAAAGATGTCTCCATATGAATTGGTCTATGGTAAGCCAGTTGTAATGCCACTAAGCTTAGAGATTCCTGCTCTGCAATTATTGAAACAAATTGAGATTGAGGAGAATAGTCCCATGCAAGTCAAACTTGCTGAATTGCTGGAAGTGCAAGAGAAAAGAGAAAAGGCACATGAGTCACTGATGAAACATCAAAAAATAATTAAAGATTCTTTTGACAAGAGGACTTCAAATCCTCATTTTGAAGTAGGCTCAATAGTGTTGATATGGGATGAGAGAGTAGCCAAGCTGAGCCGACACTGGGAAATTTGAATCACTATGGACTGGTCCTTACAAAATCCATTCCTATAAGCAACAAAATTCTTTTGAGCTCGAAACAATGGAAGGTGAACCTGAGGAGATTCCTATGAATGGGATCTATCTGAAGCATTTTAATTAAGCAATGTCTCTCATGTACTATAGTTAGTTAGTTTCCCTTTCTTGCTTTTCTTTTTCCCTCTTTCTTTTTCCCACTTTCCTTTTAAATAAGTGTTCTACAAACACGTGTCATTAGCGCAAGCCCCTTTCTCTTTTCAAAAATCTCTCTTTCATTAAGGTTGTCTCCAATCCCCAAAATCCTTGAAAGTACGCACTTTTGCAGCCACCCTCATAATTTGTCTGACACTCTATCCCATGCCAATTTAGAAAGATACACTAACAGTTTATTGGTGTTAATGCCATTTATAAGGCATGATGTGTCATTAAAAGCCCCATTAATAAGAATTAAATCCTAAGTGTGGCTCTCATTTTTGCTCTATCTCTCTATTTCGAATCGCTGTTGCCCACATTTCACATCCCTAGCAAGCATTTTCAACTGTGTGTCATTCCTATGTAGCAATTCCATCCGTTCTTGTATCAATGCTTCCCAAATTCTCCCTGCAGATACAGACATGGCCGCCGAAGCACAGTCTTCTCAAGAGGGACTCAAGATTTACGAATCAATCGACAGGCTTTTGAGTAGCAAATCATACGCCTCAGCGCTTGCACAACCTAAGAGAACTTATCCAAGGACGAGGGTCCCTGATGTAGGGTTTTCTATCAACCCAGAGAAGGTTAAGGATTTCGTAGATGGTATTTTTGATCCAGCCCTTGAAAAACCTACCAAGACTCTTCGAGAAGGGGCATACCAGCGATGCATTCAAAAGGCAAAGAGCAGAAAATCTAAAACTTTTGGAACAAGGATTTAGACCTCGCAGTTGGCATAGTTCATGGTTCCAAACATGCACCTATGTCCTGACCTAATTGATATATGCACGGAGCATTTTCATGCGCCCTCAAGCACCATTCAATAGGGATCCTTTATGGTGTAGATTACACCCAAAGCCATAAGAGACATGCTGGCCCTGTATCATGATCGAACGGCCACATTCCCCACTATTGCCAAAATGCAAAAGACATGGTCAAATGTCAATAACCAGATTAGGTTCCTTAACTCAGAATTGCAGTTAGAAGAGAACACACAGATGCCCACGCTACCTACAAGAAGGGTGCAATTCAGCTAGGCCAGTCAAGAGGCACTATCAATGATGGCTTTCATTTTTGGAATGAAGGAAGACAACACAGTCTACGACTGGAAAATTGCCATCCTTTTTAGATTGAAGATTGTCGATAAGTCACAGGAATACCGGCTAGATTTCTCTAAACAAATTGCTTATACCATGGTCGATCAACTCATAAATCTCAAATCCAAAGGAGTTTTTAGGTATTCCGCTTATCTACTTCATCTAATGTTATATCAGAACCACAATATATTTGCACCGAATATGCAATTGAACATGTATGACCCAAATTTTGGGCAAAATAGAACTATTCCTGTGTCTACATGGACACATGTGCTATCTAAGGCGTCAGACCCTTATGAGTTCTGGGAACTTTTGTTGCCCCTGCCTTTTGCCATTTGAGCCCTGAGCCTGTAGAAAATAGGTTGACACAGAGCATTAGGGGTTTCATGACTAATTGCCTAATCCCATGTGACTATTTCTTTGGGGCCCAAAATACGATCATCAAGGTCCATGGTTTCAATGGGGAACCTATGCTGCTACCTAAAATTTTGACCCCTAGGGTAATGTTTCTAGAAGTAACCTGGCAAGTGTCCATGGTTGACAATGATTTTGGCACTAAGAAGAAGAAGAAGAAAATGTATGATATCCCATGGATTAGAAAGAACATGGCCCTAGAGGTCAGAGATGCTAAACACCTATTGCTATGAAAGTTAGCTGTCTTGGGATTCTTCATCATTAAAGACAAGTGGAGGTATGACCCAAACAGTTTTATAGCCTCCTGGGTTAGAAGCAACAAGGTCAGGGTTAAAATAGCACATGAGGGTAGCCCCTTTTGGGAAGATAGGAGAAACCCTAAAGAAGATAACCCTAACATGTATGTGGAGCTAGCAGACCTACCCTTTGAGGGGCCCAGGCCATGGGAGACCTTTTATGCCAAGCAAAAGGAATTTGACCCTAAGTTAAGAATGACCACCGGTCTGAGAAGAGCATTAAAAAATAAAGAATGGAAGCCAGAGAAAATTGAGGCCTATTGGAAGTATGGGCAGGAAATCTCAGAGATTACCCATTCATTCAGAAATGTTGATACTGATGAAAGATGGGAGTCTATCTGGGATGAGTTGCATCCCTCTCCAGTTTCTAGCCCTGATACAAGCAGAATCCACAAGAAGGGTGAGGAGTCTGAAGAGGAGGCTGAGTCAACTCATACAATGCAAGCAATAAGACAAGCCTCATCTACAGCCCCTGTATCTTCTTGGCCCCAATCTCTCAATACTCTAGAGAAATAAAAGGGTGTCGTGTCATCACCACCTAGAGGGACTCCATCAGTTTCAGCTACTGGGGCTTCTAGTTTTGTACCCTTGCCACCTTCAGTAGTGGTAAATGTAGAAGAAAAGGAATCAGAAGGAGAGATAGGAGAAAGGCCGAGGAAGCATAAAACTAAACCTATCACCAGAGTCAGATGAAGAAGCAGAACCTCTACTACAGCAAATACCAATCACATCTGTTGCTCCTCAGGTAAGTGTTTTGTCTCCTTTTTCCTCTTTGTCTCTTTCTTCTACCATAGGGGTGGTAACCTCAACTAGCCAAACATTAGTATCCCTTGCCACCTCTATTGTGCCTATATCTACACTTGCCCCAATTGCTAATCCTTAGACCATGTCTTCACAGGCCACCTCATTGCCATTCTTTTCCCCCTCTGTTCCAAGAAGAGCACCTCCCCAAATCTCCCCTAGCCAACATTTGGCTATTCCTTATGGTTTACCTCAGGGTCATCCCTTTGTTGGGGGATATATTGCCTCTCCTCCCACTTTCCAGGCTCAGGCAGATATAGCAAAGAAGGCTAGAGAAGCCAGGCAAGACAAGAAAAGGAAGAAAGAAAATAAGAGCCTGGCTGTGCCACATATAAGGTCTCTCTTTGACCCTATTCAATAGCAACTGACTATCACACATTTATCCCCAAATGTGGTGAAGCCAAATAAGTAGATGTAGCCTCGGGACTTTGCAATGAATGCAGTAGCTATGGACATGTCTCTATTCAGACCAAGAGATAGGGTCAAACTGCTCAATGAAACCACTTCTACTGTTGCAACTGATTACTTGAAAGTGTCCAGAAAGTTGCAGAAAGTTGAAACTAACTTAACTCAAGAAAAGACAAATAGTAGCAATCTTTCTACAGAGTTGAAGTCAAAGAAAGATGAAATAAAGAATCTAAATAAACAGTTGCAAAATATTGTTTCCTGTTAGATTCATCAAGTCACTCAGGCCCAAAATGCTTCTCTAAAAGTGGAGTTAGTATAGGAAAAAGCTACAGTAAATGTTTTGAGGCAAGAAAAGGCCACATTAGAAAAGAAATATCATGATAAGTTGCAACAAGTTACATAGTTTTAGCAAAAGTTGCTGAGTGAATAGAATACTGCTGCTGCAATACAGGCTCAACTCCTAGTAGAGCAACAAATGACAAAACAACTAACACTGGAGTTAGCTAACAGGCCTCAGAATGCTGGAGTTCTGAATTTGGTCAAGGAGCTATATGTTTCAGTTTGGAAATGAATCTCTGAGGAGATTATTCAACTCAGACCCTCATTAACATTCTTGTTAAATGCACAGTAGTTGTGCGAGAAGGTGGAAGCTTCAGTTTAGGCCACTCTGTCTACCGTTTCCTTGAGAGTTTCTAACTCTCAACTATTGCTAAAGAAGTTATATGATACAACAGATGAAATATTTTTAGCAGCAGGGATCAGTGACAGAATGATAGCTGCAAAGAGGGTGAATGAAGTTCTGAGTTGCAACTCAGCTGCCACAGCTTGCCAAGAGCTCCTAGATATTGTCAAAGAAGGAGTCAAAGATATGATGAGACACATAGAGGGTCTGGTGCAGTTGGGTATTCCATCACCATTTCCAGATAATAATACTGTATTGATGATTGATGAGATTAAGACCCTGCTTTTAATAAGACAAAATGATCAATCAGTTTTTCAAGTTTTAAGTGATTCCTCATCAGTACAAGAGGTGGAGGCTATCTTGATACCAATGGCCCAATTGGAGTTTCAATTAAAAGCTGCAGTTCAAATTTTGTAGACTTTCTCCCACAAAGACATTATAAACCTTGATTTTGCATTCCAAGACGTGCAGAATAAACAGGGACTTTCTGACTCAAAATGGTCTGTTTACCAGATAACTTTGTAGAAAATGTGACCCTGTATTGTATTTTGAATACATATTGTTGCTAGTTTCGGGTTCTTTTTGAGTAGGCTCAAAAGTCCTAGGGGTCGCCAAGAACTATAGAGTAAATTACTCTACATTTTGTTTCAGAAGCAGCGCATACATGGGCTATAGTTTTCTATCTGAGAATGTGTCTGAGAATGGCCGTGAGGGTTTCATTTTTGCCAAGAGCTGTGGGATCCGCCAAATGTTGAGCCCCAGGTTCAAGCCGCATTTTGTTTCTAAGTTATAACTTTAACGCGGAGCATGCCACGCAGTGGATGCTGGTTCTATTTTGTTTTAAGTTGCAACCCTGTGGAAGGTGCCATGTGTCATCAGCGGAGGTACTCCATAAATGTTTCAGCGTGAGTGTGGAAGGCGCCATGTGTCTTTAGTGGTAGCTGTGGAGCTTGCCAAATGTTATCTTCCGCATTATGGTTTCTATTTGTTTTGATGCTATGTAAAGACAGAGGTGGGTCCCAGTGTAGAGTCTCAAGTGACGCAGAATGTGCCACGTGGTGTATGCGGAGCCCAAGTAAAAGCTTTCTAACTTTTCCTCCAACGATAATAAATGTTTCTCATATAATGCGGAGCCTGACATGTGTCAACCTCCGCATGAGTCTCAAAAGAGTATCTTATAATGTTTCAAGTGTAGCGGAGGCTGCCACGTACCAGTTAGTTGTTGTTGTGGAAGCTGCCACCTGTCCCTGTTTGAAAGCTAGTGAGTGGAGGGTTGTGGGCCCCATTCTTAATGTGTCCTAAAGCTTTAGAGCTGTGGATCTTGATAGTTGTCACCTGAGGAGTCCTCCCAAGCATGAAAGACACAGTTAAGGAAAGTAAAGTGGAGCGAGACACGTATTGTTTCTAAGTGCTGTAGAGTCTGCCAAGTGTCAGTTTCTTGTTTCCTCTTGAGAGACGAAAGAGTTTCAAGTTATGAACATGGATGCTACCATCTGTCACAGGGTTTATTATTTTTAAAAGAGCGCGGAAGCTGACAAGTGTTTGTTACTTATAAGAGGAGGTATGCAACATATGCTTTGTCACAGCCAATGGATTTGCAGAAGGAGTAACTATTGTAGATTTGAAAGATCTTTAACTATCAGAGACTTCCAGTTACCTCTAGTTCGGTTAAGCCGTTGGGATTCGATTGTGTAGACAATCTAGGGTTGATCTTTTTCTATAAATATGTAACATTTGTAATGATCATAAGTTAGTTTTTTGGGAGTTGAATCCTAGTTTCCAGAGATATTTTCTATCAGAGATTTTAGAGAGAAGTTTGAGACTTTCTGGTGTGACCAGCGAATATCTTTTGCCTTTATTTGGTTGTTCTCAATTTAGAAGGTGGATGTAACTGTCTATGTATCTGTGCCTCTTATGTTGCTGAAAATTCAATGAGAAAGATGGAGTTCTGTGCCTTGGTTGATATTTTCTATGTCACTGCAAATTGTCTGGTTGTGAGCCTTTGATTTTATTCATTTTATCTGTTTATGTTAATCATGCAGAATATGCTTTTTAATGTGACTAAATCTTGAGGATAGTTTCACTGTGCTTAGTTGAGAGAAACACTTTATTCGGGCGCATCGCCATAGATAGATTTGCTTTCATTATATATGTAATTCTATTAAGTTTCTATCCTTTTTCCCAAACCCATTTAAGATAGAGAAGAGCCAGCTTCTTTAAAATCTGGAAGTTGTTTCAGGTAGCAAGACCCACATTCTTGAAACTTCCCATGTTGGTGTTGGAACCTGTGCAATTTTACACATCAACAACAGTCATTTAGACTGACTACTTGCCACTATACATTCCTTCTCTTTGTTTCACTAATGTCCAAGACAGTCTTGTATGAATGTTATAAACTACTCTTTGACTGTTTCCAGGGTAGACGTGCTAAATGTTGTTGTTATTACCTTGTTATGAGCCTTTCAAAATAGGTGATTGCTATTCCTTGTGTAATCACAGTCCTTCATGACTGTCCTATTGTTATTTGGGACTGCCTCAATGTTGCAAACCTCCTAAGTTCTTAATGAAGTCCTTCATTACATGACTACCAAAATAGTGTCGATATATGACTGTAAAGGAATTCTCAAACAACAGAGACCCCAACACATTTGGAAAATATGATCTGACTTGTAAATCCATTTTCATATTACAATAGACCCTTCACTATCCCTGTATCATAATCACTATATTTTAACCTCACCAAAACCCTGTCAAGATGTGTGACAGTGTTTCAAGGTCATTTTCACTCTGTAGGTTACTTTTTATGGCTTTGGTCTTGAATTTTATGGTGCTGACTATCCACTCTTCTTCTCCATTGTCCTCAAACTAGTCTAGTAATACTTAACCAACCTTCAAAACCCTTGCAGACTTGGAATAGTCTTGTTAACATATCACCCTTAGGCCTTGTTGTGTGCTTACACAACATGCCCCATTTTGATTTGGCAAAACAGGGACCCAACTTTTGGTTTGGCTTGTGTTGTCTACTTTCTGGCGGTTTGGTAAAAGTAAGTCATGTGCATCATCATGTAGAATCAAGATGAGGTAAGTCATCATTATGAGGTTAGTTTGTCAAAGTTTGAATTTCATTTCTGTGACCTCATATTTATAAAGATCATCAAATTCCATGCAGGTTTGCCTTTTACATCACCCTAATATTCATCAGGATGTGAAAGTTAGGAACAGTCAAAGTTTTGGTCAAACCTGATATTCGCAAGAGGAGGATCATATTTTATAACCTCACTCATGTTATCAAAGATCATCCTGATCTTAGTCCATCACCTGATAAGTCATGTGGTCCAAATATCCGGACGTCAACTTTAAGTGATGGTGATCCTTACCCATCAAACAGCTTTATATTTCGCGAGTGTCATATTTCCAAATGTAACCCGATATTTCTTAAATATCCCCCTGCCATGAAATATCACCCTAAGCCAATATCCTGATAATGTCATTCAAGTCCGATAAATGAAGAAATGATATGATGATGACATCATCATCACATTTACCTCTCGGCAGGATATTTCATAAACATGATCATGTTCGCATAACATGACGATGATGTCATGATGCCTTTCCGATACGCTAAACAAATATCTAGATGATGTCACCCCGATATCCTGAGAGTTTGAAAAAGAATTTCGGTCATCATCATCATCTAAAACATAGCCCGATATTTTTGAATATCCTCCTAACGTTTAAAACACAGCCTAATGGTGCAAACATCACCCGATATTTAGACATGGCCCGATATTTTCAAATATCATCCTGTCATTTAGATATCATCCCGCTCCTGTTGTTGCCATTAGCATTAAATACACACTGAGGTGGTTGGTATTTCCTGTTGATCATTAAACCTGATGGAACACCTAGCGAAATCCTGACTTTTCGTGTAGAAAATCAATGAATAAAATCTAATCTGTTAGGATTTGCCCTAAATTTACCCTAATTACAAGGTTAAAAGGTAAATCTAACACCATTTTTACATTTACCTTGTGAAGAAATTACTTTTTACAGAGCACAGCTTCCATATGCTCCTATAAGCGATATTACGACGAGTGAAGTTTGCAGGCAGCCGAAGGTGCGTGATCATCAGCCGAATTAAGAGCATTTTCTGGGAAGTCACTGGTATAAAAGAAATCTGCATAACCATGTAAGTAAATGAAACCCTCATCATGTTGTTCCTGTAATAGTCAGGTATGATGTTGTAAGTTCTGGTTTATGCATCCCCATGATGGGCTTATGCTGAATGAATGTAATATGCATGATGAATATTAAAGATAAATTGTTATATGCATGCCTATGAGAACCCATTGTAAGGCAAGATTTTGTTAATTGTAGGTGGTCATGGCTGACAAGAGGTTGGCTAAGTGTGAGGCTAAATTTAGTAAGCCTATGTTCTCATCTTAGAGGGGCGTCCTGTTCAAATATGGCACCATTACAGATACCCATCAGGGAGATACCAATTTGGAAGCCTGGTCAACTAAGCTGAATGACGAGAAAAATAGAAGTCCTCTGCTAGATGCAGTTTTCGTATCTAGGATGTGGAATGCCGCCGATTTCCCATACTCCATGGAGTCTCCGGAGCTGGTCATCAAGTGTGCCAAGAATTATAATCCAGAGACTAGGCAGGTAATGAAGCATGGGAGGATATATGTAGACCTATCCATAAAAGGTCTTTCTAGGACATTTGGACTGCCATTGGGCAAGAAGGTCAAGAGTGTAGACCTAAAGAAATTAGAGAAAGAATATGAGAATAACAAAAAACAAGCCAGGAAAAATAGTACCACTGGAGGGCTGAGAACAACACATATCCTGTAGCCACCAAACATCCTATGCACTTGTTCAAATATGATTTTAGTGAGGAATACCAGTACATGATGGCACTACTGAGCAGAGTCACAGGCCAGCTTAATGCTGGTAGCTTTAAAGATTAGATGTATGGTGTAATTATGATGTGCATATACTCCAACATCAAGCCATTGTGGGGCCAATTAATAGGTGATTCTCTGCATGAGCAGTTGATGAACCTAGGAGGTTCAAATTGTGCTTTCTATATGACATCCTATATTGTCTATTCCTGTGCATACCAAGGCACATTTGATGCACTAGTTATAGATGGAAAGCTTACAGGTACAAATGTTGTGCATATCTGGGATCATCATCCCTAGCTACAAAGAGCCAATTACCTCCAAGACTACAAACTGGTCAATGATGCATTCTCTATGCATCTGGTGAGGACCATGGAGGAGGACAGAACAAAAAGATTGAGCATGGAAGCTCAAGAGATTATCTACAGGCATGGAGCCTGGTACATACAATTTGCCACATTTTCCTACATGAGGATTGAGGGTTTTGAAGGACCTCCCCTCATGCTACCCAGGTATCCCACTGATGCAGTGATACTGATGGAGTTCATCAGGCAGAGCTCCACAATGATTAAAACATACAAGGATGCAAAGAAGCTGCCACCAATTTTGTTTCCAGTCACCATTGGTTGGTACATGTGCCCAGATTCAGAGAACATAAAGAAGGTGATGGTCACCTTGAATAAAATGAATTTGCAGCCTCTTCCATTGATGAGACCATATGATCCTTATGGCAGGATGCAGAAAATAATAGGAAAGCCTATTCACCAGAGGTACCTAGAAGACTTCTGGGCTGATTGCAAGGATGAAGCAGAAGCAAGGAGAAGAAGGTATCAAAGGCTAGCATTGAATCAAATCATAACCTTTGCTTGCATCCCCATCCCTCAACAATTGAAGAAGGCTGATGGCAGGATAATTGCAGATGAGTATGAGCAAAAGAAAATATATAATGATACCATCTTTGCACCTGACCTCACCATACAAGAGGACATATCCTTAGACCCCTTCATTACCAGGACCATACAGCTAACCCAAGCTTGGGTTGATGAACAGATAGAGGCTTTGAAGAAGAAAGGTGTTGCCATTACGGTGGACAACAAGAAGGGGCAGGATACTCCTAGGGATGAGTATGATGACTTCGTAAATGAGAAGAGGAAGTCTAAGGGAGATAGGCTCCCTCAACAACAACAACAGAGAAAAAGACCCCAAAGGACCCCAAAGGGGCAAGAAAATAGATAAGGAACCCAAAGGGGTTATTATTGAAAGAGAAGTGTTCAACACTAAGGAGGCAGCAGCATCAGGATCAGGATCTGCATCACCTCCACGGACAAGCAAAAGAAAGTCCAAGAAAGAAAAGACAGCAGAGGCTGAAATTACTGAGACCCAAGAAGGGGGTCAGTCATCAAGACAACCAGATAAGGAGGATATCCTCATGGAGGAAGAGCCTGAGGAAGAAGAAGCTCCTTTGTTATTTAAAAGGAAGAGGAGGTCTCCACAGGTGGTGGTGTCTACCCCACCTAAGAAACAAAGAACCTCTATGAGAGGTGAAATAAGACAACCCCCTACATTGTTACAAGGGACAGGTAGTGAAGTACACAAGGAACTTCAACACAATGTTCCTCTTCCTACCATTGTCAAGTTCAAAACCGAGCTCGCAGAAGAGCAGATGAAAGAAACTTCCTAGACACATGCAGGTCACATCTCGCTAGACAAGACAATAAATTTGTCTGATGATGAAGTTGTATAGGAAGTGACTTCACAAAAGATGGAAACACTTACTATTGGTACAAGCATGACCCCTCACAAGACTCAACCAGTTCAAACTATACTGGAGGAAATAAAGCAAGTGGAAACTGAGAAAGAAAAGAGCCCAGAGCAGATAGCCCAAGAAATAGGGCTAGATACATTAATTACATAGGTGACAAGTCCTGTAGTGGTAGACCTAATAGAGAAATAGGATGTGAATCCTGAACATCCAGTAGGATCACCTGACAAAGGGTACCCAGCAGAAGAAATAAAGATGGCCGAACCAGAGAGCCATACTTCAGAAATAAGCCAACCAAGCACACAAGATGCATCAACGGAACCTGCTGTAATAGAGGTTCAGGAAACAAAGGCTGATGAAAAGGATGTATCTGAAGATCCTACTGCCAAAGCTCAGAAAGTTGATAGTACAGGCGCAAAACAAATAATGGCTTTAGAACAAATGCCAGCACCGCAGGCAAACTCCACAATAACCAGTATGGTGGATATGCAACAAGAAAAAGAAAAGCCAAAGGAGGATGCCACAATGTCCATTGGTGAAAATGTACCTCAACAAGGGGAAGAGTTGAAAATAGATGAGGTAATGACAGAAAAAGATCACGATCATCATGATCGACAAATAGATACATCACAAGATCCCCCACCCCAGGAAGGTATTCCTCCGGAGAAAGAAGTTCCTTAACAGGAGGACATGCCACAAGATCAACAACAAAGTGAGCATCATGAAGAAGAATTGAGAAAATCACCTTCTCCACCACACCTGCTGACAGAAATGGGAGATGAAGGTGAACATCATGATGATGCAGAGAAACATGACCAGGTACCTCCATGGTTGGAGAAAGAGGTAAATACAGAAGTAGAATTTGAAATTCAGGAATTTGACATATCTACTTTGTTTTCTGAGAATATAATAAAGCCTAATAGGAAGGCCAGAATGACTTTGACCATCAAAAGAGATCCAACAAATGGGAGAAGGACTGCACAGATTGCAGTACCTACTGTGGAGAAAGAAAAAGGTAAAATTACCTTAGATGAGTTTCAAATTAGCACAATGGATCTGGGTTTTGCCAATGAAGACCAAGAGGGTCAAGAAGGCAAAGATATTATTGATTCTTTAATTCAAAAGGTGAAAAGAGAGAAAGAAAACAATAAGCAACACAAAGAGCACATTACTCAGTTGCATGCCTACATAAGAAGGCTAACTAATACTGAAGAAACTTCAACTGAACATGCAGTCCCATTGACTGCTATTTCTCAAGAGGAGGTGAATAAATTAGACCTCATGAAACATGAGGCATCTGTACTAAAGAAATGGATGTCATCGACATTGGATGATGCTGAAGAAATAGTAAAGGCCTCTTTGAAGAGGTGGAGCACTCTCAGTGATTCTAGGACCAAAGTAGACAAATTGCAAATGCAGACAAGAAAAAGGTCTTACAAATTGGAAAAAGTACTAAACATCCTGGGAGAAATAAAGAGGATAAATCCTCAGCTACTTATCAATAAACAGGTATTGAATAGTAATACCACCTTGTTGATTGACATATGGTATAAGGATATTCAATTTGAATGTGGAGTACTCAGAAGATGCAATAATAAACTGAGAGATATCAGCATGAAGTTACACGATTTAATGGCTGTTGAGGCTGAAATATTGGAAACATTGGAAGGAAAAGTAGAAGGAAAAATAGAAAATCAAGATGAAGAGTTTGCCATCAAAGCTTTACATGGCAACTTCCAATCAGTAGCAGATGATCCACTTGTCCACTTGACAGAAGAAGTCATAGATAAAATAATGAGAATCAAAGTCAAGATAGAAAATTACAATGAGACACTGCAAGACAGAAAAGATAAACTAGATAGCAGTAGAAACAAATATGAGGCACACAAGCACACCATCATCGAAGCAAAGACTAAGGATGGCAGAGAAATAGATAAAATTGTGCAGTCATATGAGCAGATCTGGAGTAGCATGTAGCCTCATATGCGATGTCATCATCATCATGATAATGAAAGCTCGGGAAGCGATGCACATGATGATGATCCGCATGAATCAGACCAAGAGCATGATGAAGATACATCATAAAGGGAGATACAAGCGTAAGTAATCTAGATAGTTGCCAGCTGGCAACTTGTGCCACTTTTGATAGGTTTGACAAAGTAAAAGAAAATAGTGACCATAGATATGCATTAATAAATCATGATCATGGATCTTTTGTAACGGATTCCTCACCTTGTTCTATAAAAGGTGATGGAATGCCTTATTGTAAATATTTGAAACTTAATTGAAATTCATCTACTGAAACATTCAGAGCTCATTTCAAAGTTTTTGTATACATTTATATTTTTGCATGCTTAATGAATGAGAAGACTATGTCGATTACAATTCATAGTAAATCTTGAGTAATCAGTGTATGAATTCTAGACATATGTGGTGATTTGCTGCGTCCCTTGGAGTGCATGTCCACTTACATGTGTTGTCTTCATACAAATTCCCTTTGAAGTTAGCATCAACTATATCTAGCTATGGAATGTCCTGGTGAAAATATGGTTTGGTTTTCTTCTCTTCATGACAGTATCTAATATACATGTTGTTCAAAAGCTAAAGGTTCAACTTTAATTTGAAGCATTTCTTCCAATTTCTTTTAAATTTCAGAACATTTCATCCTCATAATTGCAAACAATTGATGATCTTAAGCAAATAACACAAATATGTGGACATCTCATAGATAATTGCAAATATTTAGCATATTTGAATACAGAGCATGCATAATTGAAAATATCATGCAAATATTGAAGTATTTCTGCATCATTCCATCAAATAACTGTATAATATGACTTCTCTATAAAGAATTTCTATAGGAGTATCATCATGATGATGAACTTTCACGTAAGGCCCCAAAATGGAAACAACAACTCACATTAACCTCTGAGTAACGTCAGACGATTAAGACCTAATCACCGGAGACTTGGGATCATGAATTCTCTGAATTCATCATATCTTTCAAGATGAATAAAGGTTAATGTGTACTTTTATTCTATGCTTGTTTGTGACTAACATCATGACCAATAGGCCTCTTCATTTTCAATGTTTATGTCTTTTATACCCACCTTGCCCTAACTGTGAAGACTCCTTACCATCCTTTCATGAAACTCATGTTTTACAATGCACTTATCTTTGAAAACTTTTCATACCCACTACGAAATAGTGTCTTCATCATACAAGACAACTTGATGACATTATAAATGTGAGAAAATTTCACAGACCTTAGATTTGATTGAGCTCCCAATGATTTTGTAGTAGAGCATCATAATGGACCATGTATTGTTTTAAAAATGAAAAATGGTCTTGTATTCCCAATAGGTCTCCATTTCGCTACTACACAAGGTAAAATCTTGACAACTCTAGGAATGCATGAATCTTCTAGCAACAGTCCTTGGAAATAGAAGATAGATGTCTGATAAAAAGAAAATGAAAAGAACACTAAAACTCTTTAAAGTTATTCACACTATGAAAGGATCCTACAACAATAATGTTTTCTTATACAGGTCTATATGTTGTTCTTTCCTTGTCCATGTGCAGCCTCTTACAAGCTACTATAGATGATGCAAACTTCATCTTCACTTAGATCTTTTCTCTGCTGAAATCTTCTTTGCCCATTAAGATCCTTCTCTCAATACCACAGAAGCATCATTCATCATGAATATTCATGAATAGGAAGAGAGGAAAACCTTCATAGACTCATGGAAGATATCACAAATGCTCAGGCATCTACTGTTTGGTCTGATAACTTCCAAAGTCTGAAAACCCTAAGGAAAAGGACTCGAAACAAGAGAAAACCTAACCAAAGACCAGAACCTCAACCCAAACTTGACCATGATTAAGAACAAGGTGTAGGTTTGAAATAAGCATTCCCTCCAACATGTACGTGGAAATTTAGGGAGAATAAGGTGCTTTTTTGAAGACTCTAAGGTTCTAAAAAAACCTTAATGACCCTTTTTAAACTCTTGACTTCTAAAACATGTATATTCATGTGGTAGAATGGTTTTTTGTTACTTGAAATGTATTATAGGTGTAAACAAAAAATTAAAGGCTTAAAATAACAAGGTAATGATCAAATGATGGATTCCTTATCTCATAAACAAACATTAAGACCTCTAAACCATGACCTGAGACTAATTGACACCTTCAAGACACCTTTAAACCATTAGTGACTATTTGAGCTTTATTGTCAAAAAATGTCAACACGGCTATTTTACCATGTGCTATTAATGGGTTTGTGGAAGTGTGTAGGTTACTTTCCATACCCATGGAAAATCGGAGCTTGGACAACAACCATATGTTATGCCCTTGTTCAGCCGACCTAGTCCTAAGTAGGACTAAGGTCATATGTGTTTGAGAATGTTGATTTTGTTGTATTTGATTTATGACATTTTGTATGGTTTACCCCTTTTCTAGTTATCTTTTGATGTGTTGTAAAAAGTATAATGTTGAGTTTACACAAATTTTAGCGCTAAATGTTTGAATCCCCTTTTAAGTGATTTTAAGTGTTTCTAAGTGTTGTTAATGGTCAAATATTGACCCTAGGTCATTCCCTAGGGTCTAGGACCATTCCTAACATGTTTAAACTTGTTTTGGACCTTGTATGGTCACCCAAACTTGACCCTTGAGTCAATTGACGAGTTTGGGAAGTGTGAGGGGTGGTTGGAAGGTCACCGTCTCACTTAACCTTAACCTCACCCACTTGGGTAAGGTTACCCTTTCTCTCATGCTTTAGAAGCTTCTCAAATGTGTGAGACCTTTTCGCTATGCTCTCACACATGTGTGAGAGAACTTGTGGGGAAGAGTATAGCTTAGATGAATGAGAAGGTGACAAGTGTCACCTCCTCATTCATAAGAAGCTTCCCTTGTGTGCTCACATCTCCCTATTCTCTCACACATGTGAGAAAGCACTTGTAGGAGAATGTGTAGCTTTGTGGAATGGGGAGGTGACAAGTGTCACCTCCACATTCTTGTGGGATTGTGAGGAGGGTTATGTGGATGGAGGAGAGGGTGACAAGTGTCACCTTCTCATTCATTAGGGTTTGAGAGCCTTGTCTTTATATCTCTCTCATTTTGATGATATAAGGGTTCTTTTGTTCTTCTCTTTTGGGTAATTCTATTCTTGTGTGGGGAGAGAAGGACTTGGAGATCTTGGAAGGAGTTGGGAGAACTTGTGGAAATCTCTTCACCAACATCCTCCATCCTTGAATCTTGAGAGGTATTCCTCAAGGCTTCAAGCCTTTTTACTTGCTTATTTTTCTGATGGAATATGTATGTTATGATGTTTATGTTCATGTATTTTGTTGTAGTTTTGTGTTTATGGGCTAAAGGGTTTTTGGGTGAGCTCTCCATGTGAGAGAGCTCACCTTAGTCTTGGGTGACAAAGGATGTGAACCTCCTCAGTTTCTCCTCTTAGTGATGGTATAGTTTTATGGCCAAGGGCCTTTATTTGGAGATTTGGGGAGTTTGGTTTTATGGCATGAGTGCCTTGTTTTGTGAAAAGTGAATTATGGCAAGAGGCCAAGTGATTATTGAGCATTTTGAGTATTAAGAGTGTGGCTCTCCTTGAGTAGAGTGAGTCCACTCTCTCACCCTTCAAATCCATCCTTAAAATGGGTTAGTCATGTGTGTTGGCCTTGGTTAGGTGTATATGTTCTTGATGTGAGTATTGCATTTTATGTGGATTGAAAATTTGGTTGTTGGAAGGCCTCCTAGCTTGGGGGTGGCCTATTTTAGGCCTAGGTTGGGAAGAGAGCTTCCCATGGGTGTGGCTACCTTGTTTGTTTGTTTTGTAGGTTCATTTGGAGACTATGGTAAAGTTTAGTTTTGGGAGAAAAAATCTTGTGTTTAAAGACCTTATGTAAATGTGTATATGAGAGCATTGAGATGCCTCACCCCTTAATTGGGATTGTATTAAGTTTTTATAGTTTGAGACTTGAGCTTTCATAATGGGATGAAGTTTATCCTTATAAATAATGTGGTTATTCTAAATGTTAAGGAAAATGATTTTTGTCCATTCCTATGTTAATGAATATATAAACTTCCTATCTCTCTACCTTATATCTCTTCTTTTGCTATTGGTTATACAAAGAAAATATTCCCTATAGTTGCTTTAGAAAGAAAGGAAGTAATATCTCATACATGTTTTATTTAAATACTTCAATGACTTGTAATTTTAATTCTTTCCTTATCATTATATTAATCTTTTTGTATTGTAAATATGAAAGAAAAGACTGTTGTGGAATCATATATATACACTTTAATATAAAAAAAATTTGGGTTGCTATTTTAATTAGCTCTCTGTTTTGTTTATGACAGAGAGGTACTATTATTACTAGTGAATTATTTTTACTTTATGTATGTATATATATATAGTTCACCTTACATATTTCATATCAAATCAAAATCATTTTAAGAGTATCCTAATCTTCAATATTTTAAAGCACCGAAGTGCCCTGTTTATGCGATGCATTTTAGGATTTCTTGCTGCATTTGGCACAGAGGTTAGGGCTGGTCTGCAAAGGCCGAAAAACCCACTACGGCCAAGCTCATTTTGTTATTGGCAAGGAGGGGAGGGGACCCGTCCCCCCTACATAGTATTAATCTATGTGGGGGGCGGCGGAGCCAACGCCCCCCGCTGTGCATTCTTCAGCATGTATGATGCTACTAGCCGCCGTATACATGCAGCCCTAAATCGTCACTTAACATAGTTTGAACTTGTTTTAATCTACATTTAAACTTGCAATTTGGTGCATCTTGGCTGATTTGACCATGGCTTGATTCCACCCTGTGCAATGCATATGTATTCTAAATGATATTTTTGTATATTTACGATTTTTCTAGTAAGTTTCAAAATACTACTGTGTGTGAATACACAATGCCTCTATGTTACGATTTTAATACAATATATATATAGTGGTATGAATATTATAATACCACTGTATTTATCTTATCCTATTTACTCTAAGAATATTATTTGTCCAATAATATAAAAATGATAAGTAGATCAGAAAGCTTAAATCTAGTAAACTTAGAAAATGAGTGCTTGCTTTCCATCCCTTGTAACAAACTATTTTAACCTATATCTTTCATCATTTAAAAGCTATGTAATGTGATAAACTATATGGGAAGATAGACTATTCAAATGTAGGAAAAAATAAACAAATGAGCACCCTGTAAGAAATTTTTCCAAATAAAGAAATTAGTAAACATTAGACTATTCCAATGCTTGGGATGATACCTCCCACTTGGTGAGGTACCATCCACCCACTTGGCTCCCTCAAAACCTGCACATCCAACCAGAAAATAAACAACTTGAGAATGAGGTCAAATGAGGCTTTTGGGAGATTAAATAATGCAACCCTAGGATTTGGTTCCCTAATTCATTAAGAAGTGGTTAACTTGATTAATCTGGGTTGGTGTGTGTACAAATCCCACTTAGTGAGTGGAGACCCTCTTTGTCTTATACTAGTGTGAGTGCTTTTTTTTTTCTTTATTTTAGTTATTGTATTGTGGGTTGTGCAACCTTTTTAGAAAATTAATTTAATCCCCATATTTATAGGTTTTTGATTTATTTCAAATAATTGGCATGGTTTTGAAGATAAAGCTTTTGTTGAGTTATTTATTATTTAGTTTAAATTATTGCTAGGGGAATTAGTGGCATGATGAAATTAAAGCTATTATTGAAGATATGTTTAAATGGGTTGAGTTTTTCTGGGGAAAGGAATCATTTTAAGTTTTGATTTAGTCTCAAAATTAAATATAGTTGATTTGTTACTATTCTTAGTTCAAAACATTAGGATGGGGATATTAGTCAAATATTGCATTAAATTTATTTTTAATTTAAACCTTAGAGAAGATTAAGTAGGGATTTTATTTTAATTTAAATTTTTACACCCTCCTATAGTTGATGAGGTGGCATTATGTTGCCGAAATCACTATAGGAATTATCCTATTTTATTCTATAATGCCTTGTTATGCTACCAAAATTTGTCTGGGATATTTGAGTTAAATGCTTTCATTAGATAGTTAATTTTTTTCATTTTGTGTTAAATGTTAGATTTATGTATAAGTTATAAATTTATTAAACTTAGTTCGATGTTTAGATCCTTAGGTCTTATGTGGACCTAAGTTAGATTTTGATTTATATTGAAATCAACTCACTCATTTTAGAATACCCTAGGGTTAGAATCCGAAAAAGAATCTAACCCTCTCAATGTCACTTCTTGTGACATATACCCCCTTAGTGGCTTACACATCGTAGGGATGGTGAAGTGTGTGTTGCATCATACCATTGTGATTGACCTTCCCCACCTTTGGGTGATGCACATGATGTTATTTGATGAGACAACTATGTGATGTGCATGTGTCACCGAGCATGCATGTTGCATACGAGGGGGCTTGTAGAGTTGGGTGTGAATATTTTTGGTAATTCATGTCATGACTACATGGCAAATGTGGACATGACATGTGGTTATCGTGTCATAACCACATGGTGAATGTGGGCATGACATATGGATAGCTCATTATATACTCTTCATGCTAGGGGAAGGCCCAAGGAAAGAGATCAATCTAGAGTAAATCACAAGGAAGCTAAAGAAAAGTCTAAGGTTAGATCTAAGACTCCTGGTAAAAAGTGTTGGCAAGAGACACTTCTAGGCATGTCAGGTGTTTTCATTGATGGAAATTGAATCTATCTTACACATCTGCATTGTATCATTTGATCATACCGGAAGTCAGATTGTAGAATTGTCTAAGTCCAGATAGACAGGAACAAAGCATATGACAGGGTTCAGCATTTTGGTCCACATTTCTCCACAGGTAATTGTATACACTTAAAAATGACATGACTCAGTCTAAATAAATATTCTTAATATTTATTTAAGTCTATTTCCTCTATCAATAAATAAATAATTAAATTTATTTATTTGATTCATATTCTTCTAAGTTAATTAAATATCAAAATATTTAATTACCTCTTCTAAAGTTAAAATTAAATAAAATCCTTTATTTAATTTAGTTCTTCCAAACAATTAAATAATTCTTAAATTATTTGATTAAGTCATGTATTCCTCCAAATTTAAATAAATCAATCAAATTTATTTAAATCCTCTTAATCTCTAAAAATAAAATATAATCAAATATTTTATTTATTCTTCCAGATCATGCACAAACAATAAATAAATTTATTTATTTAATTTACTTTCATATCTTATAAATTCCTCAAAAATCTTCTAAATCTTCTAAAAGTAAATCTTCCTCAAATCATGCAAAAGCAAATCACAACTTGAGCTAACTAATTTAAAACAACCTTATTTTTATTAACAACTCTTAAATTAGAATAAATCATTCTAATTTATGAAAGCAAATCTTATCTTTGTCATGAAAGCAATTAACTCAAACAAAATAGCCTTTTTGTGACACTTGTATTCTTTCTATTTGTGCACATCCTCTCAAGTCTTCTATACCATTGATCTTCTCTCTTCCAACTCTATAAATATAACCCTTTTCTTCTATTTCAAGAATTGATGCTTTCAAGTAAACTTACTCTATAGAATCCATAGTGTGCCTTTAGCACCCACACCATCTCATAGCCTATATCCACCATTTTTATTGTATTTGAAGCTCATCTTCATTACAATAAGTATCCTAGCCATCTCTCCATCATCATCTTGAAGAACAAAGCAAGGAAGTGTGCTTCCTGAGGGCCACATTCATCATACAAAGATCGATCGAGACTAGGTGAACAATGGAAGCCGCAAGAAAATGAGGTTGTAAGGTTTATTCTTTTATTTTAAATCTTTTTTATTTGCAAGTTTATTGGGTTTGATATTCATTGTTGATATTATCCACTTTTCTCCTTAACATTTATGGCACCCACCGTGGGGCCTTGCCCCAAATCTAATCAAAAATTGAGTTTTTGAGTGACAGGTTTCGTACAGGTTCATTCTATGAATCTGAGCAATGCCAATGTGCATCTGAGCTATCTTTCCATGCACACAATCCTTCAGCACATCCATCATCAAAAGCTATGCATCTACCAACTGTTTTGGAGCATGCGAGATTCATGTGCATCTGACCACAGAAGCTACGTATATGCCATTTATTTTGGTACATCTGACATTCCTACGCATTTACTCTTTTATTCTATGCTTCCAACCTCTATTTCTATGCTCCTATAATTCTTGTGAATTTACTCTTCTATTCTACACTGGTAACCTTTGTTTCTATGCTTCCAAAATTCCTGCACTTCTGAGCTCTGTTTATGCGCATTCAGACATTCATGCTACACATCTGTCCTAAATAAGGATTTTAGAATATTGCTTGTGGTTTTTGATAACACTAATGCTTGTTTTGCAAGACCATTTTCTCATTTACTTGCAGGCATAGGAACTAGTTTAGTCATATAGCTGCACCTATTAGCTCATTATAGAATTAATTTAGTAGAGAAAGTAAAAGGATGTTCATACAAATCTCATGTAGTTTTAACTAGGAGGTTTCTAACTAAATCATTGCTATCTTGCTATCATTGGATCATTGCTATATTTCTATCTTGCTAAAATTGAACCATTGCAATCTTCTTAATCACTTCAAAGTTAACAAATCGTGTGTGTGCCTGAGTAGTGTAGCAGATCTAGTTTTTTTCATTTTAAATAGGATTGAAAGAACCACTATCTTTTGTGTCTTTGGAATGATATCAGGCCTATGCTCTCCCTTATCTTGGGTGATCAGAATGCCAGATGTATCATTTCGCATGTGTTAAACCTTTAGAGGGGTCTTCCCTTAGATATCCGTCCGTCCAAGAGGGAATGACCCTAAGTGATAAGAGGCTAAAGCCAAGCCCTACCAAGCCACTCTAAATAAATTGTGTTTGGAATGAAAACTTCAAGCAACGAGTGAAGTTGTGTTACACTGATAGCCAACCTCCCCCAAAACCCTTCAAGGTGTAACCCTTGAAGGCTAGGAGACTCCATAACAGAGAGTAGTGTTGCCGCATGTGTAACCACTTGAACGGTTTACCTCACTTACATATCCATTATTTTAGTGGCCCAAAATCCTTCTATTTGTTGGCACAAAAGGTGGGACCTTTGAAGCTGCCCTGATTTATGTGGTTCTTAGTAGAGATAGTAGGGACAATCCTAAGGTTCAGTGGGGGTACAAGCTTTGGGAAACCTAGATCTTGGTATGCGTGAGAAGTGTGTACTGTGGAGAGGACCTGGTGCTACCAAGATCCTAAAGCTATCTTCTTTGAATATACACAGCTAGGGGATCTGACAAATATTATCTTTACCAGCCTAGGATTGTAATTGTTTTTGTGTCAAAAAGAGTCCAAAACTTTCAAAACAAATCAAAAACCATGAAATAATTCTATGTGTTTGCTATGTATTCTTGCTATTAATTGATAAAATCAAATTCAAAAAGACCCAAACTGCAAAACGTGTCCAAATTTTTTTTTAAAAAACATTCAAAAAACCAGATTTGCGCATCTACCCTACAAAACTGTGTAACTATTTTGACTTTCTGCGCATACACTACGACTTGCTATGCATATATTGTCTGTTACTACACTTTTGAACTTCACCAGACCTACGCATATACATCGACTTGCTACACATATACCTTTTGTTACAACACGTATATAGTTGTGCATCTGTGATAGTGAGTCTTTCCCAGTCTATTGAGAGAACATTTTCAACCTTCTTGGATACCCATTCTAGTCTTGTGTTACTTTCTATGGAGATGAAAAACCAATCAGAATATATTTCTTGAAAAATCCAATACCTATAATTGCAAATAAACTTAGGTCCCTCGCCCCAAGATTGTATAGCAATTGCTCAAGAACTCAAAGTCATACAACAACAAATGACAATCTTACAAGTTGAATGTGCCAGTACTAGCTACACCTCATACCAACATCATACCTTCTTTTCCTGTCTTAATGATACTATTGACAAGGCAAGCACCACCTCAAGTCAGAAATCATATACCACCCCGTCTACTAGACCTCCTTCACCATCTCCTAGAGAACATAGCCCAGAGCATACTAATCCTACTCCGAGCTCAAAACCACCCAAAGAATCCCATGATGATTGGCTCCAAAGACTATTCTACAAGCCTAAAAGAGAAAGAAAAGACATGGAACAAATCACATCCACCCATTTGTCACCTCACTCCCCTACCCATACACCTACAAAGGATGTGATTCAAGGACTACCAATAGAGAGTCAACCATGTCCCCAAATTCTGATCCTTGACCTTAGCAAAGATTCTTCCAATGCCATGTCAGATCCTACAACCCCTTCATGTAATCCACAACCTCTTGAGCTTATCAAAGAGTCTCCTACTATGAACCCAAATCAAGAGCTATTATCCCTTCATGTCAACAACCTTTAAGAACATGTCAAGCCTATCTAAGAGCTATCCACTTCCATTCAATCACATCAAAAGTTATGTCATGAGCAAACCTTAGAGCATGTGGAAACATCAAACCTTTGTCTTAATCAAGATCAAAACTCTCCCATCCAACCCATTCATAACCTTTATCTCTTCCATGATCAAGATAATACTTATGAAGAAGCTATCCATGAGCAACTTGATCCTATACATGAGAAAGAAATCCTATTTCAGCCACTCCATAACCTATATCTTTTCCATGATCAAGATATTCCCTATGAAGAAGATGTCCATGAACAACCTGATCCCATACCCATCCATAAGTGAGAAACCTCCACTACTCCTATCCATATTCCACCTAGTCCTATCTATGATCCAACAACTTCCACTTCCCTTGATGAGACACTTACCTCCCAAGTGCACATAGATGATCAAACCAATAACTTGGATCCTAGTGAACATAATGATAATTAAAATCCTAATGATCCTACACCATCCATTATGGCCCATGCTACAAATCCCCCACTGTATATCCTTGGTCTCACTACCTTCGTGCATGAATGTTCTTCCTTAGGAGAACAACAACCGTTATCTACCTCTTCACCTTCTCCATCCAATAAGGAACTCATGTCTAGTGTTCCACCTATACATAATCCAATTGTCCACCACATACTCCAACATATGAACTATCAAGGTAAAGGCTTAGGCCTTCATGAAAAAGGAATTTTGGAGACTGTCCATGTCAATGTCCCTCCTCGTTCACAGCCTTGGATACATACCCCAAGGTGAACAATCTCAAGATGTTGGTACTTCGTCCACTCCTCTTAAATCCACAACTTTCCATCATAAACCCTATCATATCCCTAGAACATATGTCACCATTCCGTCTCCCTTATCATACACGTCCCAAAAGCATGCGACCATACACCTTCCACCATCTAATCTACCTCTGCTACTTCCAACTCCTAATATTCCTTCATGCATTTTACCATCACTTCTTGCAACACATTATCCATCCATCTATAAATCTTCTAACAATCCCAATCATGGCCAATGAATGCATATGTTGTCTAAACAAAGAGCTTCCACCATCCTAAGAGAATTCCACAGCAAAAATTTGGATGCCTCTACCTCTCAAGTTAAAAATCCTAAGAGTCCTCATGACATAGGATACAAAAGCCAAGAATCAAAGAATTATCCATCTCAAAAATTGTATACACCCACACACCTCAATGTCAAACTAAAAAAGGTGTGGGTCCCTAAGCAACAAATAATCACCTCCAAAGCTGCACAAAAGCCGCATATACCCAAGTCCATTCCTTCGCAAGCAAAATCTAAAGGCAAAATGGTTTGGGTACCTAAGAAAAAAGCCATCACGTCAAATGAGGCATCCACCTCTCAAGAGTCCCAACCATCCTTTTTCTCCCATTCTATACACAAGTCTCAAATCCTTCCATCCCACAGGACAAGCAAATATCAGAAAAATACTCAGTCTATGTGGGTTCCTAAATGCCTAAATCACTCTTCCTCCAAGAAAAAATCTCCATTGCTTCCCACACCACACTCCTATCATCAACTTCAATGTTTATGATGGTATGTGCAACCGTTGGTCATGGTTCCCTTCCATTCCATAACATTTCCATATACCTCCATCTCCCCTTCCTTCCACTATTATCCTACATATCTTCCACATCCTACTCCCATGGTCCATGCTTTTGCATAAGCTTTCAATCCATATTTTGCATCATCATCCACTATCTCACCCTTCCATAATCCACTATTTACCATTCTCCACCTCACTTTCAGCCAATCCCCTACCAACATCTATGAGCACACTTGACATGGTCCATGCGATGACATCCATCTAGCGGGACTATCACCTTTCAGGAAACTAGATACTTGAGTCTCTCCTTATTCATATCCACCTTCTCCTATCCAAATATTCAAAAAAATAAATAAATAGAAATAAAAAAAGTAAAGAGAAATCCCTTTGTCCAATGGTGAAAACTTGGCAAACAAGTGCCTTGGATAAGTACCATGATGAAAACCTGGCAAACAGGCGTCATGTGTAAGTTGATCTTCTACATCACCTACACTTGGGGCACCTTGTCTCATCGGCATATCACTCTTCTCCTATTAATTTCCTTCTATACCATTCCCTATCCTATCCTTCTATCCATTACCTACCTATACTATGCATGAAAGGAAGCTAGGTGTGTGGAAAACGCTTCCTACACTAATCTAATGAGGAGAGGGCTATGCAAATTCAACTTTATCCTAACTATTACAGCAATGTTAAGCCATTAACATGAGATATTGCAGCAATACACATACACACAGAAAATAGACAGAAGAGAGAGACAAGATATATCTGGGGAAAACCCTTATGGGTAAAAACCCCACACTCCAAAACACAACTCAAATGTATTATAGTAAACAATAATAGATTACGATACAGTTTCAGAGCCAATGCTCTTTTAGGAGTCTTTGAATGTCAAATTTGGAGATATTCTGGCAGCATAACAATACTCGTACCAAAGTTATCTATCTCCCATCCAAGCACCTGTTTATATAGAGTTTACAAGGCACATATGGAACCTTCTAGAGATGGGCGTCCATCTTGGACTCATGCCCCAAAACCCACACCTAAGGACACTTGTCCAACATCCCATCCTGAAGTGGGCACCTGGTCCCAAGATAGGTTACAACAGATGCTCTTATGCACCTTACATTTGTAAGAGAATCTATCATATAATGACTAAAAATATCATATTCCTCTTACATGTCATAACCTCCCTTGACCGCCCAAAGATGTCTTTCTTTCGTGCAAAGATACTCACCGACACTTGTCATCAATTAAAAAATCATTTGAGGTTTCATGGGCATTTCCCCCGAGCCCCCACGAGGGCGTTGCCCCTCGACCCCACCCTGTACTGCGACAGGGAGCGCGCTAGGGGTGCTGCCCCTAGACCCCACAAGGGGCTACACCCCTTGACCCTGTCTTGGGGGTGCTACCCCCAAACCCCCATTAATTATTCAAGGGGGAAACTGCGGCTACCAAAGTCACCAAAATTTACCCTGCTACATATACACAAGATGCTGGCTATGCCAACTCAACATGGGATAAATAATTACAACATTAAGAATTTGCAAAGGTTGAGACACCTTAATTCCCAACAATGCAGTCTATCTATCATAATCTTCCTTTTCTCTATTTTCTTTGGTCTTGATAAAGATTGGGGGCACAATGTTGACAAATGTTTTAGATGTCTCTTGACATACCTTATCCCTCCAAGCCACACAAATCCTTCATTATCATCTTATCCTCATATCATCATAAGCATTGTCGTGAAAAATCCTGCCTACAATGGGGCACATTATTCTTATGTGACATAGTCCTTGGAGATCACATCCTTGTTTCCTTCTACCTAACCATTTGTATCCACTATCACCCATCCATCGGCCTATCCATGGTGTTTCCTTGTCATCAGTATCTAGCATTAAGGTTATCCATAATATCGTCTTATCCTATCATGGCTTGATACTCTATCTCTTTTGTCACCTTATCAACTAAGGTGTTATCTAGTATCCTATCCATAGTATCAGCCTAGCATAGCATCTATCGTCAATGTCATAGGGTTCACCCTGAACTATGCTACCTCTACGTCATCACATAGGCAAGGCCATTATCAATGCGCCCCCAAGGCACTAGGTCAGTCCCCTAGGGTTTGTTTCCCCAATAAGGATTGTGATACCCTTTCACTAGACACGCATGCACACAAAACACGCTTCCAAACAAAAATCTTGACACAAAAACATCAACCTATCCAAAGTGAAGAAAAAACAAGGACCAAAATGATTTTATCTATGCCATGGTAAGAAAGCACATCTAATGCAAGAATGTTTTGTGAAAAGGTTAAGTTAGAGAGTCTTGATTTTTTGTTATTATGTCTTTCTATGCTACTCGAGGATGCCAAAAGCTAGAGATGCTATGATGGGGGCATAATCATTTTTCTTTGTTTGTTGTTTGTGGATCAATCTTTAGTAATATGATAACTTTTGTCTTACGACATGATCAACATGAAAAGGGGCAATCCTTGTCTATTGAAACGAAAGCGATGCTCAGGTCATGTAGATTCAATTTTAACTAGATGCTTGTATTAACTTGCTAAATCAAAATCCATGTAAGCAATACTCAGGTCATCTCAGTTTAATTATACCTAGATGCTTGTATTTTCTTACAACACAATAAATGCCCAATGATGAAATAAGCACTTCAAAATAATTGCAATATCAAGATGACATATATCCGCATCCATAATACATCCATACATACATCCATTTCCATTACATATACCATCCATAATAAAGATCTTGTTCAAAAGTGCCCATGTCTGCAGAGTAAAAACTTGTGATTCCTTCATCTACATTTCTTCTATCAATCAATCTTTCTATCTATCATTGTATCTCTCATCCCAATCTGGTTAATCCAAGTAGTGATCCAAATGCAATTCTATCCTTAAATCCATACCAATCAAGTCAAGTCAATCATGTCAAATGATCCAATCACAATCAGTGGTCTTGATCCTTGTCTGGTCGTAAACCAACTCAATCAGTCATAAGCATCAATGGGATGTGCATTTCCCACGTGTATCGTGTTGCTCTAGGGATCTATCATTCCCCACCATGACAACACTATCCTTTGCGTTGCTCTAGGGATCTATTGTTCCCTGCCATGACAACACCATCATATATCAATATCAATTAATCGTTGGTTTATCACTTGACAGGGGCAATACCTTGTTTGTTCTTGTATCATTTGTGTATAATTGCTTGCTTGCTTGTGTGTGTTATCATTTTATCTTGCATAGCATATCATTCGGCTCTTTCTTCACACCTAACCTATTTTTCACCTTCTTCTTCGTGAGATTGTCTGTCTCACGCGTTCTCTCTTCTTCCCATCCAATCTCCCGAGGGGGCATCCTACTATCGTTAAATTTGTACCAGGGGTAAACTGGGGCATGCATCATTTCCAGACAATCTTATTCTTCGAAACAACGTAATAAAACACATTGCTTCAGAGAGGGGAAAAATGTATACACCTAAAAATGACATGACTTGGTCTAAATAAATATTCTTAATATTTATTTAAGTCTATTTCCTTTATCAATAAATAATTAATTAAATTTATTTATTCGATTCATATTCTTCTAAGTTAATTAAATATCAAAATATTTAATTACCTCTTCTAAAGTTAAAATTAAATAAAGTCCTTTATTTAATTTAGTTCTTCCAAACAATTAAATAATTCTTAAATTATTTAATTAAGTCATGTATTCCTCCAAATTTAAATAAATCAATCAAATTTATTATATCCTCTCAATCTCTAAAAATAAAATATAATCAAATATTTTATTTATTCTTCCAGATCATGCACAAACAATTAAATAAATTTATTTATTTAATTTTCTTTCTTATCTTCTAATTCCTCAATTAAATAAATTTATTTATTTAATTTGCTTTCTTATCTTCTAAATTCCTTAAAAATCTTCTAAATCTTCTAAAAATAAATCTTCCTCAAATCATGCAAAAGAAAATCACAAGTTGAGTTAATTGATTTAAAACAACCTTGTTTTTATCAACAACTCTTAAATTAGAATAAATCATTCTAATTTATGAAAGTAAATCTTATCTTAGTCATGAAAGCAGTTAACTCAAACAAAACAACTTTTTTGTGACACGTGTATTCTTTCTATTCATGCACGTCCTCTCAAGTCTTCTATACCATTGATCTTCTTAATCTTTCTATACCGTTGATCTTCTCTCTTCCAACTCTATAAATACAACCATTTTCTTCCATTTCAAGAATCGATGCTTTCAAGTAAACTTAATCTGTAGAATACATAGCATGCCTTTGGCACCCACACCATCTCATAGCCTTTATCCACCATTTTTATTGTATTTGAAGCTCATCTTCATCACAAGAAGTATCCTAGCCATCTCTCCATCATCATCTTGAAGAACAAAGCAAGGAAGTACGCTTCCTGAGGGCCAGATTCATCATACAAAGATTGATTGATACTAGGCAAACAATCGAAGCCGGGGGATAACAAGGTTGTAAGGTTTATTCTTTTATTTTAAATCTTTGTTCTTTGCAAGTTTCATTGTGTTATTGGGTTTGATATTCATTGTTGATATTATCCACTTTTCCCCTTAACATTAATCATATTGTGCTGCGGATCTAAGAGAATGTTAAGGAATGTCAGGGCTACCTAAATCTAAAGTTTTAGCCTCTGGTGATGAAGGGATTGAAAGTTACAAGCATTTGAGTATTAGGTTTTGGTTAGACAGTTCAGTCCAGTGGAGAATAGGCCAACTTGGTGTTTGATCCTTGTGCAGATTAAGAGAAGTGGTTGGTTGAGTAATTTATGAGATCCAATGGTATTGGCTGACATATGTGGTGACTTGATTACATAGGTTTTGGTTCATATTGATGTTTGTGCATGGATTTACCTGACAGAACAATGATCTTGAAAAATTTTCTAAGTTCTCTTGAGGCCGACTGCAGTTGATGAAATTTCATATTGTGGATATATATGATCAATGGGTTTGAGCATTTTGATGTATGGATGTATGACTATAATGTCATAGGTGCGAAGTGTGGTAGTTTCAAGTGCAAAGCAAAGAGATCTAAGCTTCAGATCATGGAAGAATAGTGAAATAGGGCAATGAGAGATGAAGTGTGTGAAGTCAATATATTGTGCCTAACCAAAACTGTAATCTTGCATTGTTAGATGCTATTCTTTAGTTCAAGTATTGTAGCGAACTCTTTGTAATTGATTTTGTAGACAGTGAGTCTCTTTGAGCAGTGAGCTCTAAGCCGTGTGCCCAAAGGTATGTGCCTTCCCATTTGTAATACTTTTAACAAAGTATAAAATCTTGTGGGTTAACCCCCACCGTGGTTTTTCCCTTAACTGAATTTCTACGTAAAAATCCTGGTGTTATTTGTTTTGATTGTGTTTCTGCTCATGTGTTGTTGATTCATGCTTTCATGGTTATATCATTAATCTATTAATAAGTGGTAAAGAAGATTAAATACACCAAAAGATAAAGTTTTGTGACAACTGATTCACACCCCCCTCTCAGTTGTTTGCCCTAATTTCAACAATTGGTATCAGAGCAAGGTTCCTTGGAAGAAGTTTAATATCTTGAGGAAGATCTAGGAAAGTGTTTTAATGGGTTCATTCAGGTATTTTGATGGCATGAATGAACAACTTCAAGTTGCTTTAGAAGATCTTGATCAGTCCAGAGTAGAAGTCAAAGAACTACAAGAGAACCTTAAAGATGCTAAGGATTTCATTCAAAATTGAAAAGGGCAACTGAGCAAATCTATGGAAAAGAGGAAAGAGCTACTTCCATAGTTAGCGAATCAAAAGGAAGACAATGGCATGGATGAGGCTCTGAAGGAGAAGACAAAGGAATGTGAGAAGCTAGCAAAAGAAGTTGTCCTAAAACATGAGATGGAATCTGGGGTGATGAGGCTAACCAAGGAAATTGAGGAAAGGAAGAAAACTGAAGAAAACCTGAATCAATCTCTGAAAGAAAGAACAAAAGAATGCTACAGATTGGACAAAATAATTGGCCATCTAGAGTCTGATCTAAAAGAAACTAGGTATAATGAGGAATAACTTGAAAGGCAAATTGTCATTCTCAAACATGACCTAGAAGCTACAAATGAATACAAAGAGAAGTTCAAGATAAGCTCATCTAAACTTGAGGTGCTTCTTGATAGTCAGAAGAAGGCAGATGATAAGCATGGTCTGGGATATGAGAAAGGTGAAAGCTCTGGATCCAGTCAAAGAAATTCTAAATCAAGGAATCAGAGAAACAGACCTAGAAGACCTCTGATCAAACAGCCTAATGCTCAAAGATATCCATCCTTCAATGGAAATTGTTTCAATTGTAATAAATTTGGTCATAAAGCTACTCGGTGTAGAAGTAGAGTGAATCAAAGTGGTCCATCCTTCTCTAGTCAATACTTCAATTGTAAAAGGTATGGTCATAGATCCAATGAATGTAGAAGTATGATGATGAATAACTCTAACAACAGAGGAAATGTCAATTCTTTCAATGGAAAATGTCTTGCATGTAATAGATTTGGACACATGGCTAATCAGTGTAGATCAAGAGGAAATCAAGTAAATGAGAAAAGAAATGTTGCGTGCTTTAATTGCAACAGATCTGGTCATATTGCAATATTCTACAGAAGTAGGAATGATGATAGAAAAGGTCCAGTAAATAGAAACTAGAATGTATAGAGACAAGATAAAGGCAAGGGACAAGTAGATGTGAATAAGATCCAGAATGAAATGAACAAAATATGGGTGAAGAAAGGTGTAATGAATGATGGTGATGGGTCTGCACTAGAGTCTGGTGCTAGTAATTCCTCGAGGAATTAAAATAGGAGCTCTGGCTTAGGGGGAGCTACATTGAAAATCTAATTCCCCCTACTAGTAAGTGGGTGCCTGAATTTGGCATGATGAGAGAAGATAAAATGGCCTATTGTAGATCATCTGAAAGAATTTCTAGAAGAAAAGAGGTTGATGTGGGAACTTACGGAGTAATCTATGAGAAACTATATCAAGAAACATGGTATCCAGAAGAGTTAGGGAAAAAACATTTATTACATCAAAAAGTAGGTGTGCAGAGGTTAAAAAGAATCTCAAGTGACTTTAGAATCACTTTGCATCCTAGAAGAAAGAAGGCAAGCTCTGTGCAAAGATTTCCAAGAGACTGAAGTGTGAAGAAGATATTTGAGAAAAAACCCTAATTGGTGAAATAAGGTATTCTCTATAACGCTTTATAAATTTACAATCTTTGGATATGGATACTCCATTGGTTGTTTACATCACCAAAAGGCCCCGACCTAAATTCAAAAAGCATCCATACAAATCTGTAGAGGTCGATCCATTAGGTGCCCTTTCTAATGTTCTACATGGTGTGTTACATGTAGAAGATATTAGGGCTTACATTCATGCTAGAATAGATGAGTTTGGGAATTTGAAGTTATTGGATTTGGTTAAGAATCACCTGAGGAATCAGATTTATGATCTTAAACCTAAGTATAAGGCACTAGAAGATAAACATTTCATTCAGGTTATTAAGTTCTCATCCTTCGATGAGGATGAGTAGGTCTGGTATGTACTGAGTCAGATGCATGTTGAATTTATGTGGTTGATGAAACCCTTTAAGATCACTAAGGATGCCATCAAGGCCATAACAAGATTGAACTCATCCGGTGGACTGCCGATGCTAAAATCAGTGAAGAATCAGACTGTAACTAAAGCTACCAGCTTAAAGTTTGATAAGAGGGCAATGATAATAAATGATATAACTAATTTGGATGTCAAATTTGCATCTATGGTGATTGGGTATAAGATATACCACTCCAGCAGGGAAATCTCAGTGTCTGGTACAACCATTTATGATTCTTATTAGATGTTAAAAGAAAATGTTGACTATGATTTGTGTGAGCTACTACAAAACCAACTAATGGAGAATCTGAACAAGATCAAGAAGGATGAGAAGAATACATTCAAGTATGGTACATTGGTCTTGTGCTTGTTCTTTTATTTCATAAATGAGTTGCCCGGGATGAAAAGCCTATATTAGACTAGTGACAAGCCTATTTCCATACAAATAAGAGAGCACCTACATAATATTTGTGACTCCAACGCCCAAAGGATTGCTCTTTGGGGATATTTCAAGAATTTCCAAAATATGATGCAATCAAGGGAAAGAATCCCTAAGTATGTGGTGGAAAAGTAGAAGGATACAATTTGTTTCATGGTGGAAACAGATCAATGGTTGATGGAAGTAGTTGAACCAAGGACTATATGGATCATACACATGGGGTATGAAGTTAATGAACAAATATTGGAAATGTATGCTCAACACCTTCTAAGCAAACCAAAAATACCTTAGTTGAGAGATTCGGTACATATGGTGAGCTTAATTTGAAACTGCATGTTGAGCTCTAGAGACCTGAAACTAAGAAAAAGGTCCAAAGGCAATTTGAAATGTATGTAGAAAGTATTGGAATAACCAAAGAAGCTGTGAGAGAAGCCAGGAAGAGAGCCAAGCAAGTTGAAGAAGAAAATCCAGACAATGAACAACCTTGTGCTCCGAAAGCCTCCCCTAGCCAACAAAGAAGAACAAGAAGTTCTACTACTACCTCTGGTCACTCAAAGTCTTCTAGTACAGAGAAAATGGAATATAAACCATCCGGTAAAGAAGGAAAGACAAAGAAGACAAAAGCCTCTAGAATGTACGTGAGCCTAAAAGATGATGAGGAGACAGAATTGGATGAAGTAGTGAAAGAAATAAAGTTAGAGAAAGCAGAAGCATCAAAGGTTACCAAAGACAAGCCCTCCGAAAGTGTAAAGGTGAGAAAAAGACAAAAGACTGAGACTCATGTTGAAAAATCCACCTTGTCAGTTGAAGATATTGTGAATGTAGTAACTGTTCATGGGAATTTGAAGCCCATAACAGAATATTATGACAACCTTGATGATGCCAACAAGAAAATTTTGGAGGATGCTACTGTTAAGTACTGGAATACATTCAATAGAGTACTTGTGAAAATTTTGTCAGAAATCCCTAAGAGTCTAAGTGATATTTTTGAGATGAGAAAATAAGCTACTAAAGCAAAGGATTTGGATCTAAGAGAACATCTGTTGTCAAGTCTGTGTCCAGTAATCTCTAGGAAGGAAGAAAATGAAATTTTCAAAGAAGTTAAAGATGAATTCAGAAGCAAAATTAGGATGAATAAGCTAATGCTTGGAGACATTGATGAAGTGGTCGAAGAAACAGAACATATTCTGAAGAAAGCCCTGGACAAGAATAAGTTTTATGTGGTCATTGAAGAACCTGTTGATGTTGATGATATTAGAATTAGGGATGACAACTAAGAGGGGGGGTGAATCAGCTGTCTTAAACTTTAATACTTGCTGCAGTTAATTCTTCATTGCCACTTCTTAACAGATTAATAATATAAGCAAGAATCAATAACATATGAGCAGAAACACAAATAACACACTTGACACCAAGATTTTTAACGTGGAAACCTAGTTAAGGGAAAATCCAGGGTGGGGATTAACCTACAAAGATTATACTCTGTTAAAAGTATTACAAAAGGGGAATACACGTGCATTTGGGCTCATTGTTCAAAGAAATGCTCACTGCCTACAGTAGGCTCACTGCCTACAGAAAGAAGATTACAATGTGTTTGAACTGATAATTAGCATTTATCAATGCAAAGATTCAGTTCTAGTTAAGCACTGAATACTGATCTTACACACTTCATTTTCACTCTGCACTGTTTAATATCTTTCCATAATCCGAACCTTAGATCTTTTCCCTTTTGTACTCTAATCTACCCTTTTTTGCACTTACTCCATCATACCATACATTCTTCACACGCAAAATACTTTAATCCATCGACTATATATATTTGCTTGAAGAAATTTAATCAACTTTTTGTCGACCTTATGAAGAACTTGACAAACAATACAAGTACTCTGTTATGTCAGCTAAATCCATACCTCAATATTGATACGTACGAGAAATAACACTTGTAGGTCACCATACATGTTAGTCACTAACATTATATCCCATATGCAACTCACCAAAACACTTCTACTAGATCCACATAAGGATCTAACACAAGTCGACATGTTCTTCACAGAACTATTCTGTCATATTAGGACCTCGTACTCAGATGCTCATAGCTTTTAATCCTTTTGTCACTGGAGAATAAAATCTTGAATTTAAATTGTCCTGACATTCCTCTACACTCCCTTAGATTCGTAACACATAATGATTAACTAGAGAGATCCACTGACCAAAATACTAAACTCTGCCATATGCCCTGTTCCTATCTATCTGGACTTGACAAATCTTGGAACTGACTTCTGGTATGATCTGATACTGCACTACGAATGTGTGGAATGGACTTAGTGGCCATCAATGACAACACATGACATGCCTTATAGTGTCTCTTGCCAACAATCTCCCCCTTTGGCATTGATGGTAACACTTAGTGAAAAATGACTAAGTGTCATGACTGACTCCCCTTACTGTGTACACTTATATATTCTTCCACTGCTCCTCCTTTGATGGATCTTTCATTTTTCACTATCTCTCACTCCCCCTTTGACATCAATGGAAAAGGGTGGGATCTGCAAACCAAAATTTTCATAAGAGATCAGTATATAAGATCACATATGTAAAAATAATCCATGCATTATATTTACATGAACTTGAGGATATCTGCAAAACTATTTTTCAACTGCACAAGTTTAGAGGCCCAACTACTTTTCATGCCATTCAAAATTGAGCTTTGTTCTCTTAGTACAAGTACATGTGTTTCTGATTTCTTTAGATCTTAAGGATCACCTATCCAGACTGCAACTTGGTCCTCTAATAAAGCAGTAAACATTGTTTCTAACTTGGGGGCAATCAATCCCCAGAGCTCACACATTCTCTCCACAATATTGCTCTTTTCTTTAACAAGCTTCTTTATTTCATCATTCAAGATGATTGCTTGACACTCCTAACTTACTGGAGAAACTGTTAGAGGATCAAAATTTTGTGATAGATTTAACAATCTTTGTTCCTGCTCCTTTATCTTCTTCTCAATATCCTCAATAACTTTGGGCCAAGATAGACAAAATTTGTATACATCACTTCTATCATTGAGAGAATTTTGAATACTCTTTATACTGATATTAAGTATCTTTCTATCATTCCTTACTAGGCCCTTTAGCTCACTAAATCTCTTATCCAAAAATTCATTCCAGATTTTAATCTCCGTAGACTTCTCAAAGGACTCAAATTGTGTACTTACAAAATTTACAAGGCTCTTCAGATTACCATAGGGAGAATCAGATGGATTCTTCTAGAAGGTTGGCATTATCTTTTCCAATATACTGGATGCAAGGCCTAACAACTCATTGTCCTCTATGTGAGATTTCAATATATTTTCACTAGCCTTAGCTTGTGTGAATGATGCTATCTTCATCATTTGGACCGGAGAGAGAGTATCCAAGTTGATTGGTCCTTGAATCAACATTGGTTCATCAAACTTTGGTTCATCAAACTCTAGCATCTCTTTACTTAGGAAATTCTTCAGTGCATCTGCAGTGTCTCTTGCCATAATTTTTGGGCCATCTTCCTTTCCTTGAGTTTTCTCAGTTTCAATATCAGGACTATTTTGTTTAGGTGCATCAATATTTGCACCATCTTCTTCTACTCTATCTTCCTTACCTTTGACTTCTTCTTCTTTTTACTATGAGCTAACTTCAGTGTGAGTTTTTGTTTCCATGTTTACTTTTGTGTTAACTCCATCTATTTGATCCTAGGTATTCTTTTTTCCTTCAGCCTCTTCTGACTTCTTATCCTTTTTCTTCTCAGAGTCATCTTGAGTAGGACTTAGTGTCTCCACATAGGTTTGCTCCAGAGGATAATTTCCTTTTCTAGTCTCTTCTTCTGAAGTTTCTTGTCCCAAAACTAAAGGATTGCCTTCCTCAACTTGTTCCTCTGAAATAACATAATATTTATCTTTGTCTAGGGCCTACCTCAAAATTTCCTCTATTTCCCTTACAACTTCCTTAGTTTTACCAAGCAGTAGCTTGTTCATCCAGATCTTGCTTCTAAATTCCTCCTTTACTTGAGGATTTTATTTGCTTCCCTTCTGGTCATTACTGGACACAAGGTGGAGAGGACATGTTCTCTGAGTTCTATGTCTTTAGCCTTGGTGGCTTCCTTCCTCATCTCTAGTATATTCCTTAAACTTCTAGGAATTTCTTGCAAAATTTCCAGTAGATCTCTATTGAATTTATTCAAGTACAGGATGGCGGCATCCTCCAAGATTTTCTTATTTGCTTTATCAAAATTATGATAATATTTTCTGATAGGCCTTAGATTTCCATGAAGAGTAATTGTTTTTACAATTTCATCAACTGTCATAGCAACCTTACCAGTTTCCTGCTTTTTACTTGCCTTTTTACTTCTGGAAGGCTGGTCCTAAGAAGCCTTTGAAGTCTTGGCTCTCTTAGATCTTATTTCTTTAACTTCTTCATATGTCTCCATCTCTTCATCATCTTTTGTGCTTATATACATTCTTGTGGAATTTCTTTCTTTCTTTTTGTTCCTTCATCGGATGATATGTCTTCTAGTTTCTTAGGATTGATAGACTTTGGGGGAATAGGAGTAGCAACAAAGCTCCTAGTAGTCCTTAGAGTGGAGGAGGATTCTACTAGAGCACTTCCTTGTTTCTTGTCTTGTTTCTCTTTCTCTATCTTTTCAGTTCTTTCCCTAAATTGTCTTACAACTTCCTTTGTGAGGCCTAGATTCTCAGCCAATTGCTCAACTTCTTTTCATACTTTTCTTTTGGTTTTAGGTTTTCTAAGCTCATCATGTAGTTTTACACTTAGTTCATCATATGTCCCAACTGTTTCAACTATTGTGTCTTTTGGCTTCCTCAAAAGGTGTTGAGAATACATATTCAAAATTTTCTCATCCACTTCATACCCCATAGGCATGATCCAAATAGTTCTGCTGCTTCCATTAAGCATTGATAAGTGTCTACCATGAAACATATTTCATTCTTGTACTTCTCAACAATTGATTTGGGGATTCTTTCCTTTGAATGCATCATACTCTGAAAGTTCTTGAAGTATCCCCAAATTGTAGTTTTTTATGCTTTATAGTCACTAATGCTATGTGGGTGATCTCTAATCTGAATAGCAACTGGCTCATCATTAGTCTAGTGCACACCCTTTACTCCAGGTACTTCATTCATATAGTAGAAGAACAAACATAGAACCAATGTACCATATTTAAAAGTGTTTTTCTTATCTTTCTTGATTTTGTTCAAGTTCTCAATTAGCTGGTTCTATAACAGCTCACATAGGTCATAATCTGCATTCTCCTTCAACATTTGATATGCTGCATATATGGTAGTTCCAGAGATAGAATTCTCCCTATCAGAGTGATAAATCTTATATACAATAACCATGGAAGAAAACTTAACATCTGGTTCTATAATGTCATTGATGGTCATTACCCTTTTGTCAAACTTTGCACCGGTTGCATCGGTAACAGTTTGGTTTTTCACAGATTTCAACATGGGTAATCCACTAGTTGAATTTAACCCAATCACAATTCTGATAACATCCATGGTAATCTTGAATGGTTTTAACAACCATATGAATTCATCATGCATCCGAATCAAAACATACCGAACCCACTCATCTTCATTAAATGTTGGAAACCCCATAATTTGAATAAAAGTTTTATCATGTAGTGCCTTATACTTGGGTTTAAGATCTTGATTTTCATCCATTAGATTACTCTCAAACAAATCTACAAACCTTGAGTCCCCAAATTCATCTATGTTCGCATTAATATAAACCCTAATATCTTCAATATGCAGTACACCATACAGAACACTTGAAAATGCACCTAATGGGTTGACTTCTATTGATTTGTGTGGATGTTTCTTAAATTTGGGTCGAGGCCTTTCAATAATATCAACAACCAAAGGCGTAGCCATTTCAAAACAATTACAAGTTCAAATCTTCACAGATAAATACCTTTTTCATGAAATTAGGGTTGACAGATAAATTCATAGGTGGCACTTCAATTCCTTGTAAACTCAGCTCAGACACTATTCTTCTTTCTCTCTTCAAATGTAAAATGATTCAAATGAAGAGTGAACACCTTTTTATGCTTCATAAAACCTAATTTTCCTTTGTAATAAATGATCTACCCTAACACATCTGGTTACATTATTTTTGCATGTAGTTAGTCCTCAATTGCTTTGCAATTAGTCACATTTGCTTCTTTTCTTCTGGAAGTTTCTTTGAAAGTTATGTCATAAGCTTCTCAAGCTTCATTCATTGTACCAGATTCAGACACCTACTTACTAGCTAGGGAAATTTGATCTTTAATGCAGCTCCCCCAGAGCCAGAGCTCCTGATTTAATTCCCAGAGGAATTGTTAGCACCGGATTCTGGTGTGGACCCATTGTCAACATTCATTTCACTTTTCTTTACCCATGTTTTATTCATCTCATTTTGGATCTTATTCACATCAATTTTTCCCTTTCCTTTGTCTTGTTTTTGTTCATCCAGTTCTCTGTTTACCAGACCTCTTTCTTCATTCTTCCTACTTTTGTAGAATCTTGCAATATGACCAGATCTATTGCAATTAAAGCACACAACATTTATTTGCTTATATACTTGATTCCCTCTTGATCTGCATTGATTAGCCATGTGTTCAAATCCATTGCAAGCAAAACAGTAGCCATTGAAAGATTTTTCATTTGCTCTAATGTTAGAGTTATTCATTATCATACTTCTACATTCATTTGATCTATGACCATACCTCTTACACTTGAAGCATTGACCAAAGAGGGATGGACCATTTTGATTCACTCTGCTTCTACACTGAGTAGCTCTATGACCAAATTTATTACAATTGAAACAATTGCCATTGAAGGATGGATATCTTTGAGCATTAGGTTGTCTTACCGAAGGTCTTCTAGGTTTGTTTCTCCTATTCCTTGGTTGAAAATTTCTTTGTCTGGATCCAGAGATTTCACCTTTCTCATATCCAAGACCATGCTTTTCATCAACCACTTTCTGATTTTCAAGCAGTGCTTCAAGTTTAGCTGAGCTTATCTTGAACTTCTCCTTGTATTCATTTGCAACTTCTAGGTCATGTCTACGAATGACAATTTGCCTTTCAAGTTCTCTCTCATTGTCTCTTCTTTCTTGTAAATTAGACTCTAGGAGGTTAGCAATTCCAATCAATTTGTAGAATTCTTTAGTTCTTTCTTTTAGATTTCAAATTAGGTCTTCTTCAGTTTTATTCCTATCTTCAATTTCCTTGGTTAGCCTCATCACCTTAGATTCAATCTCATGTTTTAGTACAACAACTTCTTTAGTTAACTTCTCACATTCCTTTGTCTTCTATCTCAGGGCCTTATCCTTGTTATTGTCTTCATTATGATTTCCTAGTTGAAGAAGTTGCTCCTTTCTCTTTTCATTGGATTTGCTCAATTTTTCTTTTAAAGTCTCAATGAAGTCTTCAGTATCTTTAAGGTTCTCTTGCAGTTCTCTGACTTCTGCTCTGGACTAATCAAGATCTTCTAAAGTGAGTTTAAGTTGTTCCTAGAGATTGTATTCATCAATTTTATTGCCTTCCCAGATTTTTCTTAAGCTACTAAAATTTTTCAAAGGAACCTCGCTCTAATACCAATTGTTAGAATTAGGGATGACAACTGAGAGGGGGGTGAATGAGTTGTCTTAAACTTTAATACTCGCTCCAGTTAATTCTTCTTTGCCACTTCTTAAAAAATTAATAATATAAGAAAGAATCAATAAAATATGAGCATAAACACAAATAACATGCTTGACACCAAGATTTTTAACATGGAAACCCAGGTAAGGGAAAAACCATGGCGGGGATTAACCCACAAAGATTATACTCTGTTAAAAGTATTACAAAAGGGGAATGCACATGCATTCGGACTCACTGCCCATAGCTCACTACTCAAAGGAAAGCTCACTACCTACAGTAGGCTCACTACCTACAGAAAGAATATTACAATGTGTTTGAACTGATAATTAGCATCTATCAATGCAAAGATACAGTTCTGGTTAAGCACTGAATACTGATCTTACACACTTCATTTTCACTCTGCCTTGTTTACTGTCTTTCCATAATCTCGACCTTAGAACTTTTCTATTTTGTACTCTAATCTACCCTTTTTCACACTTACTTCATCATACCATACATTCTTCACACACAAAACACTCGAATCAATTGACTATATATATCCGCTTCAAAAAATTTAATCACTTTTCTGTTGGCCTTATGAAGAACTTGACAAACAATACAAGTACTCTATTATGTCGGTTGAATCCATACCTCAATATTGATGCCTACTAGAAATAACACTTGTAGGTCACCATACATGTCAGCCACTAACATTATAGCCCATAGGGTCAGTGCAAGAAGTTGGGTCCACTTTTTGGCCCAAAAGTGGAAGTATTTTCCCTGATTTTCAGAATTTGCCACATTTGACCTTAAAATTTGAAGCACTTAGAGATGGAATCTTTAAAAAAGTCACTAAATATAAAATGTAGTACTCGGAGTCTAGTTTCCAAATATGTAATTTTTTTCAATACCCAGATGATACAAATTGATTTGTAATAGGCATTTCTAAAAACTACTATTTAAAAGTCACTTTTTTTTAACCATACCATGCACGTGTACGACCAACATAATTTGACCTAAATAAAATTATTTTTCAAAATACTTTTAAGAAAAGATGTGTGGTATAGTGAAGTTTGATGAGGATATTTTTTTTATAATTTTTTTCCAAATATTTTTTTTTTATTAATTTTTTATTAAGCCTAATTGCTACTTTTTAAAACCCCTCGTGTACGTCCAACATAATTTGAGAAAAAAAATTCATAAAATTTTTTTTAAAAAATCATTTTGTAAAGAATGATGTGTAGATTGATTACATATAAATTTTTTTTTTAAAATTTAAAAATTAAAAGTTATTAAAAAAATACAAACACCTGTCATTTCAACTTTTTGGACTAGTTTGCTCATAAATTAAATAATAAATAGAAGAATATGTCCAAAAACAAAAAAATTACATATTTGAAAACTAGACAATGTCATTTGTAATGGGTTTTCATTTCGTAAAAACATTCATAGGTCCTCAGCCATATAGGTAAACTCAGTGTTTCTTCTTGTTCTGTACTTAGAAAAAAACTTGCAGGTCCAAGGCTCAAGGTCGGCCAACCATGCCTATCCCGAGCCTAAAACCCAAGAAAAGGGAAGGGAAAAGGTAGTCGGAGATTTCCAATTTCAAATAACGGGTACCCGTTATAAAATGTGTATGCGTTATATAACAGGTACCCGTTATAAAATGGGTACGCATTATATAACGGGTACCCATTATAAAATGGGTGCGCGTTATATAACAGGTACCCGTTATGTTTTTAAGAACGCGTACGCATTATATAACGGGTACCCGTTTCTATTATACCTGTTATTTTCCATATTAGGGAAAAATGTACTATTACTGTATCCCTGCAACTTGCGACTCTGATCAGTATGGCGTGACAGCGACAATTTCTACATTTTTTTACTTACAAGTGTTTTGTGGAATCTCTTGACAGGTCATATTCTATTCAGATTTTGAAAGGAGTCAATCATATGAACAATTCTGAAGTGAAATCAAGTGCATGAGCCATAATCAAGAGGAATAAAGAAAGAAGGTTTTTGTTTTTACATCTACAGGTTTTACTTTAAAATCTATGGAACAAAGGAGCTACATCTAATTCTACTTCAAAATTTTAAATAAGTACATCAATTATGATATTGGATTAAGTATCAATTGTTATTTTATCAAGAGGGTTTGGTAATCATGGGATCAAATCAACGTCAAAGAAAAAAACAAAGGAGGGTAATGACACCTCAAGAAATTGAAGCAAACAGAGAGAAGGAAGCAAAAAGGCAAAGAGATAGAAGAGCAAGGATTCAAGAGATGAAGAATATTGAAGCATCTAGTTCCATGAGTATTGAAGAGAAAGACATTCAAGACACTATAAATGATGGGATGAATGTAGATGATGCAAATGTGGAAATGGTGAATGTGGAAGAAAATGTGTCTATAGAAACAAATGCATGTATGTCTTCAAACCCAACTTTTGAAGATATGAAAAATGTGACTATACAAACAAATGTAGGTATGTCTTCAGAGCCAGCTTTCAATGATATGGAAAACATGACTATAGAAACAAATCCAGGTGTGTCTTTGGAGCCAAATTTCAATGATATAGAAAACACAACTATAGAAATAAATCCAAGTGTGTCTTCGGAGCCAACTTTCAATGATATGAAAAACACGACTATAGAAACAAATCCAGGTATGTCTTCAAACCCACCTATTGATGATATGAATGAGAATGATATCCCTTTTAGGAGTGAAAATGAAAATGTTTTATTTGAGATTGAAAGAAATGTCTTAGATAATCTTCCTGGTAAGATTTCTTGGAGGCAAATGAGAACTCATGTAAATAGATTATATAAAAAAAAAATTATAGAAAAAGTCTTGGATTTCAATGTCAACTTATGATGCAATTGATAAAAATGTGGAAATTGCGAAAAGTAATGAAAAAGTTAGGCATCTTTGTAAAACCTAAAAAAAAAGATGAATCAATCAAACAAGTTTTATCTAGTGTTGCTAATGCTATTGATTCTATTGGTAAAAAGAGTCGATCTAAAGATAGCAATGCAGAATGAAGAGTTATAACAACTGCTTTAGTCAATAAATCATCTTCTAATAAAAGAATGATAAGTAAGACAAGTGAAATTCTAAAGATAAATCCTAAAACTTTGAGAAGAGCAGCAAAGAGAAGAGAATCTATTGAAAAAGATCCAATTAAACAATGTTGGAGTTTTAGTGGTAGACTCCCAAGGTATGACATGAAATTAAATAGTGAAATCAAATCTTTAATTTAAAAATATTAGCATGATAATACAAGGGTATCATCTAATGTTAGAGATGTTTTAAAATTACGAGTGGGGTCTAAAATTTGTGATCCTCATCCAAAACATCTATTAGATATGACTCAAACTAAATTATATAAAAAATTCATAGATGATTTAGTGTTAAAACCATTTAATATTACCATAAGCCAAAGATCTTTTGAAAAATGTAAACCTTGGTATGTTAAAATTAATAAACAGCGAATCTCTTGTTGTAAAACTCATGTGCAATTTCGTTATTATTATGATGTTTTTTGATATATACGTTCTACTTTGCATACTGACAAAATTATGTAGGAATGTGGTATTAATATGCCACCTCAAAAAATTAAGGAGTTTGTAGCAGGTTTGTTTTGTGAAGCATCTACTGGATACTTATTTTATTCAAAAGCATGTATTTCTGGACAATGCAATAGATGTGGCAACTTTTCATTGTTAGGAGAATGTATGCATGAAAATATTTCACATGAATTTGGGCAACAATTAGTGGATGTGAAAAGATTCAAGAATGTTGAATATTCTTTAAAGGATGGAAAAATTGGAAAGCGTTGTGAGTTAGTCACTGAAAAAATTTGTGTGCATGCATTCATCAAAGATTTTAAGGATAATGCAGAAAATGGATTGTCAAAAATAGGAAAAATTGGAAAATGGATTGTGATAAATTTTTTTGTAGCTTATATTGTGTGGATAAGATTTGAATTTCCTTCTAGTTTCTTCTAAAGAGTTAGTTTCTCTACAAGAATTGAATGCTTCATTTGAATCATGTTTTGAATGTTTTTTTAAGGAAGATATGATTTGGACACTATCAAAGTGAGTCTAACATCCTTATCATTTTATCATGATTTTGGAGGTTTATCCTAGGTTAATTACCTTGTTATAAAGTGCCCTAAATTTATCTAATAGATAATTGTAACACCATTTATCTATCTATTCCACTATGTAAATTAATTTAATTTAGGTTTGTGAGGCAGTTAATAGATTGTTCACTATTTCAAGAAGAACTATTGAACCATAATGCATAATCACTTCTTAAATTAAAAAATGTCTAGTAGAGAGAAATCTTCCAACACGTCTCAAGTAAATAATTTATAATCTAGAAGTGAACAATGAAGCATATTTAACATATTATCTTTGACATATTATCTAGCATATTAAAATACATTCAAGCATATACTCAATAATATATATGTGTAGATCTCTATCTAGATAAGTCCATGAAATACTATAAAATATAGGTAGGACCCATGAAATGTGTACTAAAAAATCTACTCATCATCAACATATAAATAAATACAAATCATAGTTCATGAAATACTGAAATATATCTAGAAGTACATGTAATAGCAAGTTTGACATATATAGTCAAAGTCCTAGCACGACATATATAAAAAATAATGTGCACATCATATAGTTTAGTCTATGAAATAAACATCTATGTCAGGTATGATCATCACTCAAGTTCAAATCTGAAAGAGGCTTCTTTCTTCCTTGTGAAATAGATGGATCTACCTCATGTTGTACACAAGAGAAAAAAACTTGCAATCAGATTTAAAAATTTTTAAAATGACATATGAAATTAAATATTTAAATGTAGGCTTTAAAGTGTACATTTAAATTACCGTGCAGTCATGCTCATCTACTCACACATTTTGTTGTGCAGGTGGTATAGTTGTTTCATCTTCTTCACCAAAAGTTTGACCTAGTAATTGCTAGAATTTCAAATAAAGCAAGTTTGAAATAAGTTAGAATTTATTTAACATATAAAGACTTATAAATTGCACATAGAAATTTTCGTAAAGTTTAGGACCTCAAAATGTGTAGATGGCTCATGAAATTCTCCCTGACTAGCAACCTGACCAATAGTCTCACTCCTATCATCCTGCACTTACATATATATGGGTGCATATATAAATTTATGTAAACTCAAAAAAGAAACTTAGCACAAATTTAGTACAATTTTTTAAAACACACACCAGGGAATACTCAGGCATAACAGCTGACGATGGAGGATCAGTGGAAGAAACACCTGAACCATGTGGTCGGTCAGACATGGGAACTTCCACAGGACCTGAGCCTCGCTGCAATAGTAGTGTTTCACATACATGTACATATAGTTATTTATTTATTTATACACTTGTTAATTTAAAATATAATATTGATAAGTTTCAAGAAGAAAATTTAAACTAGAATTAGATACATACGGTTTTAGGGTTAAGATATATTGGTTTACCCCATAAGGTGTGCCAATCTCTACAGCTATCGATGCAAAACGTAATGTATCAAATCATGATGTGGCCCTCGAGCGACTTGAGATCTGTACAACAAATAGTTCACAATTATATATTAATTCATTAAATTATTTATATAAATTTTGATACGTTCAAATTATGCACTTGAAATATTTAATAAAATGTGGTCAATGTACCTGTGTAGGATTATCATCCGAATATAGTAGATCCAAGTATGACTCCACTTCTGTTGTAGCTGCATCTGATGTGGATGTAGGAGTAGGACCATAAAACGGTTGATTGTAATTTGTACACAAATGTGCCCTTGACATGCCTGAGGCTCTATGATGAGATGCATCAACTCCTCCATGATGCTCTCCACCACTGAATTCATCTGCCATGTGGGCAGCTTGTTTAATGAGATTGCCCAAGAGTCTACTCAATGCTCCTAATGTCGACAACACTGCCTGGTACTGAATAAGTGCAGGAATTATGGACAAAATAGGACCAACCATAGGAGCAAGAGGAACGAGTCGATTGGGGTCAACTCGTGCCCCTGGTCTATGTTGTGGCATGCCACGACCAACACCTTGAAATTCTCTCATATCAAAATAATTGGGTTTTTGACCCAATTAAAACTCCACCCATAATTTTCTTAAAAAATATAGCAGTACCTCACAATTAGCATGTAGTGGGTGATCAAACACCATCCACCACCGATCCCAAAAATGTCTTGAAATCGCCTCATGCGTAAACCACTTAATTGATATTCTTTTTTTTGTTGCAACTATAGGTTGATTAGTTTTTGGGTGACGAAAAAATGGGGCTAATGTTTGTTTTGTTATGTGGAGGTCATGGATGTCTTTATATGAAAGACCATCTGCATAGAATTGCCTCCTCCCCTCCCACCAAAGGTGAAATCTATTTAGGTCTGCATCGATAGACCTAATAGAATCAATAATGGTTTGCATCGAAGATGCAAACCGAACCACATGAGGAGGCATCAAGTGAGGTTGATTATTAATCAAATTAATGTTCTCCTCAATTGCATTAATATTTTCATTAATTTTTTGCTGCAATTGGGCCTCATCAAGTGGAGGGGGTGGGGGGTTTTCATAAAGAATGTCATCTATTAAAAATTCATCTAGACTCTAGTCATCCATTAGATGTCTCCTGTAAATTTCCAAATATGTATCCATATAAAAAACTTACAAATGTATAATTTCACAAATATATACATATTGAAAACTTACAAAAAAATATCTATAAATTTAAACTTAATCTAATAGATCTATAAATGAAAGTTTAAAATATCCATTAATTTAGAGAGCAAGTAATACTTGAAAATTAAACATGCACAAGTTTATCATATAATATGATCAAATGATGATGCCTCAACCCTAAATATATCTTGTATACCCTTATTTAAACCATTTGAGTCCAAATTTGTAGTGGCAACCATCTCCTACAAGTGCATCTAAACCCTTGTATTTAAAGTTTACTATTTCCTAATCTGATGCACGAATTTCTATTGGACATTGTCTTGTTTGTTTAACTATCATTGATTATTTCCTTTGATCATTTATCACATTATTTGGACTTCTATTTTTGTATGAAAATATATAAAATAGGCCTCCCTCTCCCCATTTGAACATAGAAAAATTGTGAAGTTTCCACTTGATTGCTATTTTGGAGCCATCTTTCTTGAATAAGTGTAGGAATGTTAGTGTTTACTATATTTGTTGGTTTTAACTCCATTCTTCCTCTATTATACATTTTATCTTCCCTTTTCAAACTCACATTCCTTCTCCTTACCTCTTTCTAAACCATTTTCTTTCCTCAATTTCATTTTAGATTATCATTTCTACTTTATTTTTCATCAAGTATCTTCCATATTATTTCTTTTCTTCTCCCATATTAGTCCTCTCTATATCCATATTATTCCTCTTTACTTTTTTTCATTGAGTCTTATTTTTCCATCTCCTAAATTCCCTCTTTCTCCTTTAAACCTTGGTTTACCTAGCTTTAGTTTTTCTACTTTTTGTCTTGATTGGTTTCTAGATAGAGAAGTTATTAGTAAACTATTCTAAACACACCCAAAAATTTATTAGTTAATGTTTATTTTGAGTCCATTCAAGTAGTGGTAACCATCTCCTACAAGTGCATCTAAACACTTGTATTTATAGTTTACTATTTCCTAATCCGGTGTGAATTTCTATTTCCATTGTCTCAAGTTTGTTTAACTATCATTGATTATTTCCTTTGATCATTTATCACATTATTTATCACATTATTTATCTAACCTTTTGATCATTTATCACATTAAATCAAATTAAACATAATGAGATTGATATTTCATGAGATGTAAGAGTTCTAATGCATGGTTTAATCCTCTATCTCTTCCATTCAATCACACCACCATTTTCCTAAGTGATTTATTTACCTTCACAATTTGAACAACCATGATAATCTTGTGAAGGAAAGATTTAGGAAGGACAAAGGTGGCTTTTTCACATAAGATGGGGTATGCATGCTTGTGCACATCTTCTTGTGAGGTCTTGTAGGTTTATTCATGGTTTCTAAGAACTTATTCATATTTCTTCATTTCTTTTTAATTATCCTGTTAGAGAGACCTCAAGGATCACCCTCCAAGGTTCTGCAAATCTTGAAAAAGAAGAGGGGATACCATACCCTATGACTTGGCTCAAAGTTGTTCTCTCCTTGTTGATGTTTCATATTCTCTACCTGAGATCTATTTTACTCCCTTTTCTTAGTTTGAGTAATATTTCTAGAAGAGAGGGATTATATTTTTAGTAGCAAACAAAATCTAAAGATACATCAAATTTACATGCTTTTGTGGGAGAAATACATACACAAGACAACTTGAATCTAATTAAGACAAATGCCTGGACTAAAAGCCTAATCAAACAAACATGAAACCCCAGTGTATAATATTTCCAATCACTTGTCAATGTAGGGTTTACCAAAGCAATAAGGCACATAAGAAACATACAAATTTGCACTTTGGGGCATGGGCCAACAACCTCCTAGGTCTAACACCATGCAACTAGAGTAATATGCAAGGGCTCATCACTAAAGATTAGACTAGGCTAGTAATGACATGATAGATGGGTATGCATGCAGATGAGTTAATAACTTTTGAAGAATGTATTTCTTTTCAATGTGGCTCATGGTAAGCTAACTCTTTGGAACTCAACACTTGATGAATGAAAACATGAAAGATCCACCTACAAGACTATAGGAATCAAAAGTGGGATTTGATATTAGGAAAGTGAGATGAGAAATACTTGAGCATGGACAAATCATGGAATTCTACATAGCATAAGGTAATAAATACAAATAATGCTAGTAAGAATTCAATGATAATAGAAATGTGGATAATGAAAGTGGTTGCAATGGAATTAATACGAGGAAAAGAATGCTTAAAGTGGAGAGAATCTAAGAGATGGAGAACTGTGTAGTCAATGGGCATGGCATGGGATTCAAATGAAACTATGGGATCCTCAAAAGCAATAACAGTTGTAGAGGTCATAAATGGAATACTAGTAAATGATGATGAAGATATATATAGTAAAATAATTATAAGATATTTTTATTAGTAGTTTGCATTTTTAGGAGGATGGAATAGTGTCTTGTTTGGAATTTCAAGTCAATTCAATATAAAATTTTGTTTGACCACAACAATTCAATTCATAAAGCTTCTTTTAAATGCTATTACATTCTCATTAGAAGTCATTGAAATCGAATGCATTCGAATCATACTCACAAAATTAAATCTTTATAATTTGGTTTTTTAAGGTTTATAGTTTAGGTTTTTAGGGTTTGCAGTATAACATGGTTTTAGGGTTTATAATTTGGTTTTTTAGGGCTTATAGTTTAGGTTTTTAGAGTTTGCAGTACATGGTTTTAGGGTTTATAATTTGGTTTTTTAGGGTTTATAGTTTAGGTTTTTAGGGTTTGCAGTACAACATGGTTTTAGGGTTTATATTTTGGTTTTTTAGGGTTTATAGTTTAGGTTTTTTAGGGTTTACAGTAACATGGTTTTAGGGTTTGCAGTAACATAGTTTTAGGGTTTGTAGTAACATACAATCACAAAAAAATCATAAAACTCTAATAACAAGTAAAACCCTATTTTTCATTTTAATCCTACAATCACAAAAAAAAATCTAAAACAACCTAAAAACTAGCAAAGAACCAACTTGGAGGAGATTAGTAGTGACGAGGTGGTGGGAGGAGGTGAGAGGGAAAAAAAATATCTGGTGTTGTGCTTGTTTAGCCTTCAACAATCCGTACCCGTTCTAAGGTGTCCGTCGTCCCTGTCGCTATCAGCTGGAGTGGAAGAAAATGAGCCCGTAGGGCTATTTTTTAAAAATATATACTTTTTTGAAAACGGGTACCTATTTAGTAATGGGACCCGTTACTAAATGGGTACCCGTTTAGGTTCGGGCACCCATTCCTAAATGGGTACCCATTCCTGTCGGCATTTTTTTTCCCTGTGTGACTTCCCCTACATGTGGACCGAGTTTCTTTCTTTTACCCCATACGTAACTCACCAAAACACTTCTACTAGATCTGCATAAGGATCTAAGACAAGTCAGCCTATTCTTCATAGAATTGTTCTGTCATAGTAGGACCTAGTACTCAGATGCTCATAACTTTTAATAGTTTTGTCACCGGAGGATAAAATATTGGATTTAGATTGTCCTAGCATTCCTCTACACTCCCTTAGATTTGCAATGCACAATGATTAACTAGAGAGATCTACTGACCAAAATACTAAACTCTGCCATATACCATGTTCTTGTCTATCCAGACTTGACAAATCTTGAAACTGACTTCCGGTATGGTCTGATACTGCACTGTGGAAGTGTGGAATGGACTTAGTTGCCATCAATGACAACACATGACATGCCTTGCAGTGTCTCTTGCCAACAGATGATACATCCATTCCGAATGGTGAAGAGTTGAAGAAAAATAAGCAACAAGCTGAGGTAGATGATTTCTCTGTTTCAGAAGAGGAAATATTAAATAAAGGAGATGAAGAGATGGTGAAGGAAGATAATGTTGAGGGTGTAGAAGATACTCAAATTCCTCTAGACCAATCTAGTGAAGAAAATGTAGAGATGAATATGGAAATAAATGCTCATACTAAAGATGATTCTGAAAAGAACAAAGAGCAGAAAGTAGAAGAAGTTAAGGACAAAGAAGATCAAAAAGAAGAAACAACTAAGATTGTTGAAGAAAAAAATCAAGATAATCCTAATGACAATACCAGTAAGGCTTTGAATTGTGAATCTCAGGAGAAGAAAGATGGAATTGTATGCACGGCAAGAGACACTACAAATGCAGTGAAGAAATTTCTTGAGAAAGATAAGCTTGAATTTGATGAACCAGATCTAATTCAAGGGCCTATCAGTTTATATACTCTTTCCCCTATTCAAAAGTTGAAGTTAGCATCATTGGCACAAGCAAAGGCAAGAGACGAGATCCTAAAATCTCACATTGAGGACAGTGAGTTGCTTGGTCTTGCTTTCAGCATTTTAGAAAAGATTATGCCAATTTTTAGAAGGATTCATCTGATTCTCCTTTCGGTCAGCTGAAGAGCTTAATAAATTTTTTAAGTACTCACTTTGAGTCTTTTGAAAAGTCAGTTGAAGTCAAATTCTGGAATGAATTTAATGATAAAAGATTTAGTGAACTGAAAGGAATGATTGATAATGATAGAATTGTGTTGGATACAGTGTAAAGAGTATTCAAAATGCCCTCATTGAAGGAGGAGATGTGTACAAATTTTGTTTATCTTGGCCAAAAGTTGTAGAGGATATTGAGAAGAAAATAAACGAGTTCGAGGGAAAATTGTCAAATGTATCTCAATCTTTTGATCCTTTGATAGTATCTGCGGCAAGTCAAGAATGTCAAGTAATTAGATTGATCGATGAAATAAAGAGATTGGTGAAAGAAAAAGAAAACATTGTGGCAAGGATGTGTGAACTCTGGGGACTGATTTCCCCTCAGTTAGAAACAATGTTTAATACATTGATAGAAGCTCAAGCTATTGCTCTGACAAGTGATCCCACTGATCTACCAAAGGCAGAGTCATAGACATTTTTATTTAGTGGTTATATTTCAGTTTTGAATAGCATGAAGAAAAGTTGGGACAGTGAATTGGCACTGTTGAAAAACATTTTTGGTGATATGTTTAAGTTCATGTAGAAAAGACATAAGGATTGTTTATATATATGCGCCCATGTACATAGAGTTTTTGCATGAATTTTGGTATGTGGATCTCAGCCATTGCCATTGATGTCATAAGGGGAGTGGAAAGTAGTGAAAAATGAGGAATTCATCTAAGGGAGAGCATTGGAAATCACAATTGTACATAGTAAGGGGGAGTTGTTCTAACACTTAGTCATTTTTCAGTAAGTCTTGCCATCAATGCCAAAGGCAGAGATTGTTGGCAAGAGACACTACTAGGCATGTCAGGTGTTGTCATTGATGGCAACTAAATCTATCTTACACATTCGTATTGTATCATTTGATCATACCGGAAGTTAGATTGGAGATTTGTCTAAGTCCTGATAGACAGGAACAGAGCATATGATAGGGTTTAGCATTTTGGTCCACATTTCTCCATAGGTAATCATATTGTACTATGGATCTGAGAGAATGTTAAGGGATGTCAGGGCTACCTAAATCTAAATTTTTAGCCTCCAATGATGAAGGGATTGAAAGTTACAAGCATCTGAGTATCAGGTTTTGGTTAGACAGTTCAGTCTGGTGAAGAATAGGCCAAATTGGTGTTTGATCCTTATGTGGATTAAGAGAAGTGGTTGGTTGAGTAATTTATGAGATCTAGTGGTATTGGCCAACATGTGTTGTGTCTTGAGTACATAGGTTTTGGTTCGCATTGATGTTTGTGCATGGATTCAGCTGACAGAACAGTGATCTTGACAAAGTTTCTAAGTTCTCTTGAGGCCGCTGACTACAGTTGATGAAATTTCAAGTTGCGGATATATATGATCAATGGGTTTGAGCATTTTGATGTATGGATGTACGAATATGATGAGATAGGTGTGAATTGTGGCAATATCAAGTGCAAAACAAAGAGATCTAAGCTCAGGATCATGCAGAACAGTGAAACAGGGTAGTGAGAGATGAAGTGTGTGAAGTTAGTATATTGACCCTAACTGGAACTGTAATCTTGCATTTCTAGATGCTATTCTTTAGTTCAAGTATTTCAGCGATCTCTTTGTAACTAATTTTGTAGACAGTGAGTATCTTTGAGTAGTGAGCTCTAGGAAGTGTGCCCAAACGTATGTGCCTTCCCATTTGTAATACTTTTAACAGAGTATAAAATCTTGTGGGTTAACCCCCACTGTGGTTTTTCCCTTAAGCAGGTTTCTACGTAAAAATCCTCATGTTATGTGTGTTGATTGTGTTTCTGCTCATGTGTTGTTGATTCATGCTTTCATGGTTATATCATTAATCTGTTAATAAGTGGTAAAGAATATTAAATGCAACAAAAGATAAAGTTTTGTGACAACTGATTCGCACCCCCCCTCTCAGTTGTCTGCCCTAATATTTAGGCTTGATGCCACTAATATTTATAACTCCACTAATGTGTTAGAGAAAGAGTGTGTTTTACACCTTACACAAGTAATGAAATATTTTAATTATGTAAAATAAATATTTATTTGTGGTGCATCTTAGGGGATGTTTTTAGCCACATTAAATATTTATTTGGGTCCACTTGTAAAGTCATATGTAACATAAAGTTAGTTGTTTTATGTGTTGAAGACATACAATAATTAGTTAATATTCACAAAACTTAGTACCATAAATTGAAAACTTAATATCAAGAATTAAATGAGGGGATCAATGGTTTTGAGACAAATGGTTTTCCCAATACCACAAGTTGTATTTGTGTGAGCCTAAGCCTATAAAAGTTGGCACATGGTTAGTGGTTTGGGTTGGCTAGTTGAGTGGGTTATACTTGTATTGATTTTCTCTTGTGAGTGTGTATGTGAAGAATGGCATGGGATGTGTGGTTCATTCTTGGACACATGGAGGACGCATTGGAGGAGCTTGATGTTTTAGAAGTATTCATGAAACTCTATAAGTGCATTGTAATATTTTATTACTGAATAATACATAGAGTATGGATGCTTTTAGAGGTTGGGTTTTTCCCTCTTGAGGGTTTTCTTAGGGTATATCTTATGTTATCTTGTGGCTTGTCTTTTGATCTTTGTGTTATAGTTATTTTTTAAGCTTGTATGCATCACTATGTCTCATAGGGTTATGTAGGAAATGGTTTGATCAACCTGGTAATTTCCTAAGTGGTATTAAATCTATATTTATTGTTGGGGGAGGTGTAAGCTCCTAGTTTTGTTTAACCATTGTTTGAGTATATCTAGTACAAAGTTGAATCCATGGAAATGTAGGAAAGATTTCAAACATTTCAATGTATGAGGGTTTTGTGCATGTTGTTTTCTTACAAATTTGGCTTTTTGGAGTTTGTAGATTTTTGGTGTTTATTCTAGATCTAGGGTTTGAAAAATGTTTGGAAAAAAGGTTTTCTAAGATGTCCTTCATATGTAGGTTTTATAGGGGAGGTTGTTTAAATGACCTCATGAGACAAAAATGACATCACCATTGGATTCAGGAAGATCAAGAGATAAATATTGACATAAAATTTGAACTATTTTAGCCATTGGGGCTTGAAGCAAAAATTTTTACCCCCTCCCCTATTCTATTGGATGGTCATAAATTCATATGATTTTTGTAGAGTGAAGTTATTGAAAAATTTAAAAAAATACCCTACATTAGAAAATCTTTCTATATAGTTTTTAAAAATAATTGAAAAATCTATTGTAAAAACCATATAGAAAAATTTAAAATTTTTTAGGGGCGTATGGGGTTTGCAAACCCCATATTCCTATGCCAATAGTGGTAGGATTGCCAATAGGGTATCAATAGGGTACACCTCCTAGATAGATATTAGCCACTAGCTGGCAGTGATTGGACCAGTTGGGCCCTTGGCCCCCGGTCCTGGCCCTCGATTGGGTTGGCTGACTCATCAACCCCTCTTTGGGTATTGAAACCCTTTGATAGATATCAAACACAAATAAAACTATTTTAAATGTTTGTTAGGCATGACAATAGACCCTTGGAGAAATTTTTGAAATATGAAAATTACACCGTTTCAAGAGAAATTTGAAATCTATAGACTAGTACCAGTGTCAGTGCCACCTCAGCTCAAGAACTACCACCTTGGAAGATGCCTACAAATTGATGATGTTAGTGGTGATGTCATCCATATGCATGCTGACATCATTAGCCATACAAATATACGAATAGATCCCGCCAAGGGGCTTGTTTTAGCCCTTAGAGGGAATTCGCTTCCAAGGGGCATACCTTTCATCCATGATATAATATTTTTGACTTGTTATAGGCACCAAAAAGGTCTCTATAAGAAATACACAGTGGTATAGGTTTCATAATCAAATTATTTTTGTCTTAGAATTTGGTGCATGGAGCTAGTATTTCTCTGGGATAGTTAATTGGTCCTAAATTTTCCATATAGAATCATATTTTTTATTTTAGATAGGCATTGGAGAGAATTTGTAATGTACTACATAGTGGATCATGTGGATTTTGAGTTTGGTGTGTAGAGAGAGTTTTATACTTGTTTTAGCTCTTGTGTGAGTCTGAGATTTGGGTTATGATTGTGAGAACATTTAGATGAATCGATAGGCACAAACTTGTGGGAGTGCATGTTGTTATGAGACCAACATCATGGTATATCAATTTCTTAGATTTCATGCTGCCAAGTATAGGTTTATAAATGTTTTTTTGATTTTGGAATTTCATGGAGATAGGTACATAGGTAGTCTTCGAGTTTAAGGACATGATTGATACACATATGAGACTAGGAGTCTCAATTCAGTGGGAGTTGAGTATATGTACAACAATGATGATGATGATTATAGTGTCATGGGTATGCAGGTATATTTGAGTATTGGCATGACATAACAATATAAGTTATGATTTTTTATTCATGATTATAGGTGGTGGTGTGGTTCAGTTTTAGGAGGTTGTTCTTATCTCTTGGATGTTTGATTAGTTCCTTGACTGTGGTTACTTGTTTTTGGACTTGTTTGGAAAATTGAATCTAGGGTTGATCTAATTTTTAAGTCTTGAAGTCTATAGGTTATCTCCTCTGATATCTCATTTTGTAGGTTACTAATGTGATGATGAGTTTGAATGTTGCATTCATTTGGGCTCTATGAGTTATGCATTTTTTAGGTATGCACAACTCATTGATTATAATGGGATGACTCGGTTGTGGACTGTCTATATCCATGAGATCGATTCAATATTGATGCAAACTTTGTTAGATACCCTTGTCTACAATCATTTGTGCATTGGTATGTTGCATTGGGATGAGAGGATGGATGATTAGAGTACTTGGATAGTCAGTTATCAGGACTTGTAGCACGTTTATCACAATATCATGGATAACTTGGATACACAGTTTAGTGTGAGCTTTTCATAGTGATGGTTTGTCTTCTTGGCTCCAAGATCTTGGTTCTACTTTGGATTTATTGGTATTGTAGTTGATTGTGTGTGTACCATGGGTGATCTTCATTTAGGAGATGGTTATCATGATGCTATTTATAGCTTGTATCATGGTTCAATGGGAGCTTTGATAGTGACGTGTATTCATCACCTAGTGATGTATATTCTTATATAGTGGTTGGGTGTCATGGACAAACTCTTGGATCATGATTCTTATATTTAATATGAGTGCTTTGACATCCTATGTTATATTTTTAGGAGATGGTTTTCTTCATGTGATTGAAGATGTTGATCCTTGGTTTAAAGTATGCTTGGTATTGTGTCTTGGATTACTCTTGATTCTAGATTAGAGTTTTGGCATGATACAAGTTCTCTTGAGACCAGAATATGTTCATTGGAGCATGTGATCTCCTAGGAGGAGATGTTAGATCATGATGTCATGTTGGGTTCCTAATTTTGTAGTTGGAGCTTTGACAATAATCTTGTCAGTTCTCTTGGTATTGAGTACATTGTCCATGTACTTGGGAGCTTCATGATAATGTGGTGGTGTATTTGGAGTTTAGCATGGATTGATCAATTGGAGGTGCTCATGGATACTTTGAGACTTGGGTGAGGTTGGAGTTCCCTTGGGATTAGAGACATTTATTGAGACGATTACTCTTTAGAGGTTTCAACAAGAAGACTGATAAGACTTTCACCTAGATATGGACACGAGTTCATGGACCTAAGAGGAGATTGTTCTTAGAGAAAGTCATTGTGGCTTGGTGTATCCTTGAGGAGCATTCTCACTTCCCACTCTTGGTCTACTTGATGGATTATCATCTAAGAGATATTGCCCATCTTTTTAGATGCATTTTATTTATGCTTTATCTTCTCATGGATATGGATCTTGAGATATGGTTATTAGTTCTAGAGGGTTCATTTGAGGGATATTTGGCATGATTATCTCCTTGTGCATATGAGTTTGATTTATGATGGCATTTATGAGGAGTTCAGGAGACATGTATTCAGCTTATTCCTAGTTTTGGAATGGTTATGAGTTCGATCTTCCTTGGTTAGAAAGGCTTACATCCATAGTGTTTTTACATGATACATATGTTTAATTTGATCTATGAGAATAAATGGTTGGGTGTTAAGGCTTTTCATTTGGGCTTGTAAAGATCTTACTTGACACAACTTAGCACTTTGAGGTGTTGGTAGGACATGGTATAATTTATAGGTTTTCTCTCTATGTTCTATGACTACATCCTAGAGCTTCATGTTCATATGGTTTGACTTAGGAGAGTTATGGTGACATATTGTGAGGGAGTATGTAGCATTTTGTGTTGCATGTGTGGATTATTGTGATTGTGGTTTATGTGTTCACTATATTGTTGGAATGAGTTTACTGATGTTGTTGATACCTAAGAGGTATGGATGGTTGTATTTGTGCCTAGATTTCCTAGCCTCTAAATTGCAAAAATCCTAAGTTGTGTGCATACTTCTGCTACATTCCCATGTTATGCCCATCATGTATATCCGATATAAGACATTTTCAATTTGTATATTCATCTTCAAACTTTCATATTTCACTTTCAAAATTTTTAACTTGGCTTCCTTCACATAATCATCTCCTTCATACAGATTTTTCAACTTTTCCCATACCTTATTTACAGTTTCAAGATTCAAAAATTTCATCAATATTGAGTCAATTAATGAACTTAGGAGAGCATCCTTTGCCTTGATATCTATCTCATATTCTTTGATTTCATCTTTAGTCATTGGACCATTTTGAGGCATGGTGTATTCTATTTCTATAGCTTTCCATACTTTGTAACCAAGAGAAACAAGATGGATTTTCATCCGAGCCTTCCAAAATGTAGTGCTTCCTTCAAGTAGGACATTTTGGATCTTCCTCAAGCTGTTAAACTTTCTTTAGAGGAAATTGGATTTGATACCAATTGTTGATATGCACTAGGCAAATGAGAGGGGGGGTGAATCAGTTGACCCAAAAAACTTAAGTGCTTTCTGTAATTAAACATTCATCACTTATCTACAATTATTATGATTTAACAATGAGTGCATGAAATCAAAAACTTAACCACATATACAACATCAAACACAAGAGACACTAGATTTTAGATGGAAAACCCTAAGGTGGGGAAAAACCATGAAGAGGATTAGATCTCAATATATATTGCAATCTTGAAACAATGATGTTCAGGCCTGTTGATAACTGAGAGGGGGGGGTGAATCAGTTATCCTAATTATTTCCCTTTTTGAACTTTCTTATTAATTAATGCAGCATTGAATCAAACACAAAAACATTACCATGAAATAAGAAACACATGACACAGTAATTTTTGACGTGGAAACCTTGTTAAGGGAGAAAACCACGGGGTGATTAACCCAAAAATTATTCTCTGTTAGAAGAATAGGAATTTACAAAATGGCACTTGCCAATTAGGGCTCACTGCCCGAGCACACTGCTCACAAGAGGCCCACTGCCTACAAGAAGACACACTGTCTACAAAGTGATAAGAATCACAGTCTTGAACTGATTGGACGCATCTGCATATGCTGGAGTTTAGTTCCGGTTAGGCTCAGTACACTGATCTGCTGCACTTCATCTTTCCTCTGTTCTTTATTCTGCTATCTTTCACATACCGGATCCTTTTTGCTACTTCTGCTCTGTTCTGGACTTATTCGCATATATATTAATTCCTTCACCCTCTTCACAACTAAATCCATCCTCTATATATATCCGCACAAGTAATTTCATCACCTTTCTAGTCGGCATCCGGAACAGTCTAGTTTCTTACAAACTTTGTTCTGTCGGCTGAATCCTTGCTCACCAAGCAATGTGGATCAAGCATATACTAGTAGATATCATTAATCATGTCGTCCAAACATGATTCATGCCTTCACAACTTTTATCATCAACAGTAACACATTCGGAAAGTAGTCTGATACTCTGTCAGTCAGTTCTTCCTCTGTTTTGACTGTGTCTCAGGAATCCGGTACTCAACTATTCATATCTTTTTCCTTGTCCATCACCGGAGGCTAAATCCTTGGAATATACCACTCAAGGTAGTCCTCTTGACTTCCCCAAATCCGCACTGCACCAAGACACTTCCTCTGAGAGATCCGGATCAATCTGTCGGACCTTGCCACATGCTCTGTTCTTGTTCACCGGACCACAACAATCTTTATTCTGACTTCCGGTAGAGACACATTATGACTTGCGGATATGTGGGATGACCTTTGTTGCCATCAATGACAACAACCATGAATCCATATAGTGTCTCTTGCCAACAATCTCCCCCTTTGGCATTGATGGCAACACTTAGTGAAAAATGACTAAGTGTTTTCACTATGCTCCCCCTTTGCTGATGCTCTGTCTTTATATACAATTTCTGGAACTCCCCCTTAGTTGGATTCCTCATTTTTCACTGCTCCTCACTCCCCCTTTGACATCAATGGCAAAGGGTAGGGTCCGCACACCAAAATTTTCAAAAAATTTTCTATACATAGCCGCATATTTACATACTCACATATACTGAAGAATGTCTGCAAAGGATGTCTGCAATTGGATCATTTCTGTAGCCCAACTTTGCTTCATTCTATCCAAAATTGAAATGTGACCACTCAACAAAAATGCAAAAGCTTCTGCCCGCTTGAGATCTGTCGGATCTTTTGTTTGGGCGGTGGTCTGAGCATCACTGATGGCCTCATGCATAGTTTCCAACTTAGGGATTATAATCCTTCTAAGTTCTCCCATCCGGTTAGTGATATTCTTCCTTTCCTTCTCAAGATTCTTTATTTCATTCAAGACTGCAATAGTCTAACATTCTTGATTTATTATGGAGGAAGAGAGAGGATCAAAACTTTGAGATAAGCTTTGTAGCTTGTCCTGTTCCTCTTTTATTTTCTTATCAATTGCTGCTGTTGCCTTTGGCCAGGATATACAAAATTTGTAAATGTCACCACCATCCTTAAGAGCATTCTCTAAGCTCTTTATTCCAATACTCACAATCTTCCTATCTTTAGAGATTAATTCTAATACTTCTGAAAATCTCTTATCCAAAAATTCCTTCCGGACCTTTTCTTCAGCAGATTTTTCTAGAGATTCAAAATGTGTACTAACACTGCTGACTAAGGTTTTGAGATTACCGGAAGAGGAGGCTATGGGATCCTTTTGAAAGGATGGCATGATCTTTTCTAGCACTCCAGATGCTACCTCCATAAGCTCACAGTCTTCCATGTGAGATTTCAGTAGCTTCTCTTTGACTTTCTCATTTGCAAATGAGGCTATTTTCATTGTTTGCACCGGTGACAAAGAGTCAAAATCTAATGGTCCTTTGAGTAGGTCCGGTTCATCAATTTCTATAGTGGCTTTGCTCAAAAATTGTTGAACAGTTTGTGCAGTGTCTCTTGCCGGAGACAGATGTTTCTTTTCTTCTGCAGTCTGGGAACTGTCAACCTCTTTATCTTTCACCCCTGCTTCCTTCTCCTGTAATTTCTCTTCTTCTTTGGATCCGGAGACTGTAGGGGAAACCAGAGGAGAGATGTTTGTCTGTTCAGGGCCCACTTCTTCCAGAACAGATGATTCCAAATCCGCAGCTGTTTCTGCACCTAAGTCCTCTACAACAGGAAGATTGAACCTTTTGAAGGCCTTCCGGAGGATCTCTTCTGTCTCTTGGGCCACTTTGTCAGTCTCACCAAGCATGAGTTGATTCATCCTGGCTTTACTTCTGAACTCATCTTTGCAGTCTTTAAAGATAATGTTCATTGTCTTGGGATCAATTTGAGGATATAGCTGAATAGCTATCTGCTCCCGGATCTCAAGATCTTTTGCATGAGCATTATTCTTTCTTATTTCTAATTCCTTTTCTAGGCTTTTAGGAATAAGAGATATGATCTCAATGAAGGCCTTATTGTATATGTTCAGATATTTGACTGTGGCTTCCTGCAGAACCTTTTGGTCAGCCTCATTGTAGTCATCATAAAATTCAGTCATTGGTTGAAGGTTTCCATCTACCGTGACTGACTTGATTACACTCTCTAGAGACAGAGTGGGCTTTTCAACAGATACCTCTGCCATTTCATCCTTGTCTTGGCCTGTGGAGGGTTTATCGGATCCTTTCTTCTTCTGCTTCTTTACTTCTTTTACTCCCTCATCTGACTTTGTTTCCTCTTCATCCTTTTGGCTTTCATAAGCCCTTGTGGCTTTTGTCTTGGATCTTTTACCGGATGCCTGGACTTCCGGTTTTGAACTTTTGGTTGTGGGAGGTGCAGATCTTTTTGATGATCTGGTCCGGGTGGGAGTTTCAACCAGAACACTTTCTTTACTTTTCTCTTCTTCCTCAGCCTTCCTCCTCTTTTCCCGGCTGGCATCAAGTGCCTCTTTTGAGATGCCTAGGCCTTGAGCAATATGCTCAACTTCTTTTCTTACCTTCCTCTTTATCTCTGGTTCCCTGAGTTCTACATGTAACTTTACACTCAGTTCCTCAAAGGTTCCAAACCTTTCTACCTTAGGATCTTTGGGCTGGCTTAGCATGTGTTGAACATGCAGCTCTACTATCTGTTCATCCACTTCATACCCCATAGGCATGATCCAGACAGTCCTTGGCTCCACTGCCTCCATCAGACACTGATCTGTTTCTACCATGAAGCATACTGTGTCTTTGTATTTTTCAACAAGGGATTGGGGTATTCTTTCTCTTGCATGCATCATGCTTTGGAAGTTCTTGAAGTAACCCCATAGAGCTGTATTTCTTGCTTTTGCATCCCCAAGTCCATGCAAATAGTCTCTGATTTGAATGGCAACCGGTCTGTCATTCTGCCATATCCATCCACTGGATCCGGGAAGCTCATTCATGTAGTAAAAGAAGAGACAAAGGATCAGATTGCCATATTTGAAGGAGTTTTTCTTGTCCTTCTTAATCTTCTACAGATTTTCAAAGAGTTGGTTTACTAGAAGCTCGCACAAGTCATAGTCTGCATTCTCCTTTAACATCTGATAGGCTGTGTAGATTGCAGTTCCCGGTACTAAATTTTCCCTACTGGAGTGATAGATTTTATAACCAATTATCATAGCTGCAAATTTGACATCCGGTTCAATGATGTCATCAACTGTCATAGCTCTCTTGTCAAACTTGGATCCGGTTGCATCACTGACTGTCTGATTTTTGACAGATTTGAGAACAGGTAATCCACCGGATGAGTGCAGACCGGTTACAGCCCTAATTACGTCCTTGGTGATCTTGAAGGGCTTGTTCGACCATAGGAAGTTGTCATGTACTCTACTTAGTACATACCGGACCCATTCATCTTCTTCAAAACAGGGGAAATGAATGCACTGTGCAAAGTGTTTGTCCTGGATGGCTTTATACTAAGGTTTGATCTCAAAGGAGTCATCTATCAATTGTTTGTGATAGATATCCATCAGTTTTGATTCTCCAAAGTCTTCAAGATTCGCATGGATGTAAACCCTAATATCTTCCGTATGCAATACACCATGAGGAACACTAGAGAAGGCTCCTAGTGGATCTACCTCTAATGATTTATAAGGATGTTTCTTGAATGAGGGGCGAGGTCTATCAGAGATCTTAACTATATTTGGAGTAGCCATTCTTCAGAGATTTGCAGTGAGGTAATGAAAAATGGAGAATACCTTATGCGCCTTCGATTTGCACGGAGTGATTGGATTGATTTCTTTCTGTAATGACTTCGGCAGGAGATCCTTGGTGTGCTTGATGAATCTTGTTGCAGAGCTCCACTATTCACTTCTTCTTGAGTGCAGAATGAGCAAATGACTTTTGAGAAATCCCTTATATTGCTCCGCGAACCCTAATATCTGTCTGCAATAAATGCTTCACCTACATTATTCCGGTTTGCCTTGTCTAGATAGCTTGGAGTATCCCGGATTAGTCCTGATCTGTGAATATCATCCAGATCTTTTAATCATGAATAAATCGAGGTAACATATTACAAGAACATCCCAAACACTCTGTCCAATCCGCAGAACAAGATAGTGCACTTCCGGATCTCTCCGGACCTTTTTGTAATCCTTTGTCATACCGGAGCATCTCCCTGAACAGGTCTTATTTGATCGATCACAGCTTCTTCATAACTCCATGCGGACCTCTGAAAACTTGACTGAAGCATCTCAAGACTCATATCTGCAAACCCTTTAATCCGCATCTTGTGCCACATCTGGCACCACTTGTTTGGCTGGGGGAACAGGATTTTCTTTGAGTCTCCCCCTGAGCCTGAGCTCACTTTTTAATTTCCAGAAGAAATATCAGCACCAGAGTCTGGTGCGGATCCAACCTCTACATTCTCTGAACTTTTCTTTACCCAAATCTTGCTCATCTGATTCCTAACTTCATCCGCATTCATCTTTTGTTTACCCTTGTCTTGATTCTGATTATACACCGGACCTCTTTTGTCCTGATTCTTGTTTCTGCAGACTTTAGCATTATGACCGGACCTATTGCAAATTTGGCAAATAACATTTCTTTGCATATTTGACTGATATCCTCTTGATCTGCATTGATTAGCCATATGACCTACTCTATTGCATGTAAAGCATCTACCTTTGAATGATTTGTTTACTTGCATAATTCTGCATTCATGGGATTTGTGTCCATACCTTTTGCAGTTGAAGCACTGTCCGGAGAAGGATGAATTAATCTGATTCATTCTCATTCTGCACTGATTAGCTTTGTGACCAAAGTGGTTGCAGCTGTGGCAGTATCCATTGAAGGATGGATATCTTTGAGCATTTGGCTGTCTTACCGGAGGTCTTCTAGGCCTGCTCCTTGGATTTTCTGATCCAAGATTCTTCTGACCGGATCTGGAGCTTTCTCCTTTCTCATATCCCAAACCATACTTGTCATCTGTCCTCTTTTGACTTCCAAGAAGAACTTCAAGTTGAGCAAAACTTATCTTGAATTTCTCTTTATATTCATTTGCTGTTTGAAGGTCTCTTTTGAGAGAGGTAATTTGATCCTCAAGTTTTTCTTCATTATCTTTGGCATCTTCAAGATCAGATTCAAGATGTCTGATAATCCTGTCCATCTGGTGGCATTCTTCTGATTTTTCTTTAAGAGATTGTCTTAGATTGTCTTCAGCCTTTCTTTTTTCTTCAATCTCTTGAGTAAACTTTATAGTTCCTGATTCCATTTCATGTCTTAACATAATGACTTCTTTTGATAACTTTTCACATAACTTGGTTTGCTCAGTCAATTCTTCATTTGTATTGCTTTCTTCACTTTGTCTTGCCAACTGTTGGAGCAGCTCCTTTCTCTTTTTCATAGAGAGACTTAATTTGTCTTTTAATTCTCTCATGAATTCATCAGCCTGTTTGAGTCTTTCTTTTAATTCATTGACTTCAGAATTTGACTGTTCAAGATCCTCAAGGGCAGTCTTGAGTTGCTCCCTTAAACCATATGTATCCATTTGAGTTCCCAGATCTTCCTCAAGCTGTTAGGCTCTATTGGGAGGAACTTAGCTCTGATACCAATTGTTGATAACTGAGAGGGGGGGCTGAATCAGTTATCCTAATTATTTCCCTTTTTGAACTTTCTTATTAATTAATGCAGCATTGAATCAAACACAAAAACATTACCATGAAATAAGAAACACATGACACAGTAATTTTTGACGTGGAAACCCTGTTAAGGGAGAAAACCACGGGGTGATTAACCCAAAAATTATTCTCTGTTAGAAGAATAGGAATTTACAAAATGGCACTTGCCAATTAGGGCTCACTGCCCGAGCACACTGCTCACAAGAGGCCCACTACCTACAAGAAGACACACTGTCTACAAAGTGATAAGAATCACAGTCTTGAACTGATTGGACGCATCTGCATATGCTGGAGTTCAGTTCCGGTTAGGCTTAGTACACTGATCTGCTGCACTTCATCTTTCCTCTGTTCTTTATTCTGCTATCTTTCACATACCGGATCCTTTTTGCTACTTCTGCTCTGTTCTGGACTTATTCGCATATATATTAATTCCTTCACCCTCTTCACAACTAAATCCATCCTCTATATATATCCGCACAAGTAATTTCATCACCTTTCTAGTCGACATCCGGAACAGTCTAGTTTCTTACAAACTTTGTTCTGTCGGCTGAATCCTTGCTCACCAAGCAATGTGGATCAAGCATATACTAGTAGATATCATTAATCATGTCGGCCAAACATGATTCATGCCTTCACAACTTTTATCATCAACAGTAACACATCCGGAAAGTAGTCTGATACTCTGTCAGTCAGTTCTTCCTCTGTTTTGATTGTGTCTCAGGAATCCGGTACTCAACTATTCATATCTTTTTCCTTGTCCATCACCGGAGGCTAAATCCTTGGAATATACCACTCAAGGTAGTCCTCTTGACTTCCCCAAATCCGCACTGCACCAAGACACTTCCTCTGAGAGATCCGGATCAATCTGTCAGACCTTGCCACATGCTCTGTTCTTGTTCACCGGACCACAACAATCTTTATTCTGACTTCCGGTAGAGACACATTATGACTTGCGGATATGTGGGATGACCTTTATTGCCATCAATGACAACAACCATGAATCCATATAGTGTCTCTTGCCAACAAGGCCTAGTCACTCCACAGGCCTAAACATATTGGCTCACTGCCATGAAGAACAACTAGGTCTAGTAGGCTCGCCGCCTAAACTCTAAACCTAGAAAGATTACAATAAGGGTTGTTAAACCCTGAGGGCTATTAAATCCTACTGGTGGCTTACTACCAAAGTCACTACCATGATCAACACCTTTCTATATTTATGACTGAAGTACAATAATTCCTCTGCTTTGCTCTTCCTCTACTTTGTTCTTCCTCTTCTTTCCTCTACCTCTTCTCTGCTCTGCCTTTTGGACCTTTCTTAATATATTTTCATTTCTTCTCAAGGACACCTTTTCCATGACTCAACTACAATTATTTATACACTTCATCAACCTTGGAATGATCATTAACATTGGCATCACAATCATTAACCATTGGAACAATCTCCAAGGTTGGCATTACAAACATTTACAAAAGAGGTCCTAACCTATTACAACATTATGTAAAGGAAATGAAATGCATATCATGGCATGCCTTAGATGGGACTCAAACATGATCTTCCATGCCACAACATGCTTCCGTAATCTTCTAGACATCTCTGCAATCATTGGGATTAACTAGGTCAGCCAATCTTTGAACACGATCTCAAATCCTTAATGCAGATCAATATCAAGATAGGAACATGATTAGGAGACATCCACAAGCACGTTATAATCATCAGGATAAACCACGCAACCTTTAACCACTTTACCCATAAGAATCTTCACACTAGAACACATGGACTTCACTGTGTTCAACTGTCATAAAACAAAGATAGCTTGCAGACCACCAAACCATGAACCATTGCAACTGTAGGCACTTATCATCATCCCATACTTCCCTCTAGAACTGCAGTTTCAAAATACTTTATTACAGAGGAATGCAGAGTAGAATATTTTCTTCCTCTCCCAGCTGAACTTACAGAAAAAGCAGGTTTCACTCTAGTGAACACAACTCACTTAGTTCTTCATGTGGAGGGCTCAAACTTGGAATGTAGCATCCTTAGTCATACTTCTAACTTACTTCCAATCCGAAGACCACGATCTTCAAGAAGAAATAAATGAGGAGGAATTTACCAGACTATTCTTCAGCATACAACTCATTGTATGTACTACACTTCTCTGTAACTCACTTGTTTCTTCTAGAGAGGCTAATTTTCTCAATATCCTCAACATACAAGTCTTCTAAAAAAGTAATAGAATGAGATACAGTTGACACCAATGACAACAAGGATATGTTGACATCAATAACAACATCGATTAGGCACATACTTGCAACACTTTTCATGTGGTGGACAGAACTATAGATGCTCTTAGTGAGATGTTTCCATGTGGATGCACCACACATATTTTTATGTTGTCAGAACTGACACTCTCTAAGTGTTGTACCATTGGTTGATGATGTTTATTTAGTGAGTGGGTGGTCTAGATTCATTATATAAAAGGGAAACTGAGGAAGGAGTATGTAGGAGACACTTGGTGCAACCATGCAACAGTTTAAAGAAGATAGGCTTGACACATTCTAAATGTTGGGTCATTCACTATTTAATGCCAAGTCATGGGCATTGGTTCCCATTTATCTTAGTGAGGCATCAAACACTCTAATCCATCGATCATAAGATGAAGATATCCAATACTTCACGCATCACCAAGATGGTGTTAGAGCCAACAAGTTCTATGTGTTACAGCATTAATCAAAGCAAGTGAGTCAGCAAGTCTCTAAACCTTACAAAGAAAATATAGAGGTATCTCTAAAGTGACATGTAGCTTCTCAACACTCCTCCAGGGCACTTTAGTTTTTCTAGAGTTATTTAATTGCATGATTGGATGATCCCAAGTGACATAACTCATGTAATATGGTAGTACACTATGAGATTGTTGAGCCTCATACATAAGATCTTGGTGAATTTTGAATGTCACAGGCCTACAACCAAGATTCCATTAATGCAAAATGAAGATAAAGTACAAGTATGTAGTAGAGTAGGTGTGATTCAATGCTGATGTTATTGAGGTAGGTGGGGTAGGTGATTCCCACCCAAATGCAACAGGGCAAGATGTATTATATATAGATGATCAGAAAATGTATTTTGGGTTGGTTGTTGAACCAATTTTTTGAAGGTGTGGGAACTCATGGTGATTTTAGAGTATCAAGAAGAGAAAATGTATAAGTTGTAAATAGAAGAATACATATGATATATTGTAGGAAAGGGCCTCAATGCATATTTTGTATATTGGTATGTCTCCATGGCCATTTGGAACAACTCAAGGGAATGTATAGTCGTAGGTGTATGTTTTCTTTCACCACATTTACTAGTGGGAATGTATAGATGAATGTATAAATTTTTTTTAATGCAATGCAAATATTTTGTGTCGGTCTTCACTTTGTTTCATATGGGTTGTTTAAGTTCTATCTGGTTTACTAAGCATGTCCCCTGTATAAAATGTGATCTGTTATATGTATGTGAATACACATCTATTTTTGTTGATGCTTATTGGATGCATCTCTTCCTTCTTTGCTATTCATCACTTTGTTGCCCAATGGAGTAGGCACTTGTCCATATTAGGGAAGGATCAATCACCTTTCATTTATTAAACCTTCATCCAATTATATGTAGGAGTAGGAGTAGAATTAGGTTAAGTTACACGTGTTGTTCATGATTTAGTGTAATAACCAAGGATAAATTTTAAGCAATATAAAACCATTTAAATCATTTGGAGTCATGTTCATGCATGTTTACATCATGCCACTGCATATAGATTGTTAAATGAATTTTTCTTATGGGCATATATGTGTTGTCACTTATGGGTGCATGTGTAAGATGTCTAATCAACTTAATTAGAGGTTTGTGTAGCTAGTTTGTCTTGGCCTAGTGATGGATATTGGGGTCAAGTGTACATTATGTATGGATGTAAGTGTTTACTTGTGTTATATTTCATGCCTCTAAGAATGTTACTCCTGGGTCTAGTTGATCCAAATGTGCAAGAGAGCCTACCCACTCTCATTTGTTGGCATTAACTATCCTCAATATGTGGATGAACCCCTTTCTCACCTTTTTGACAACACCCCTAGCCTGGAAGGTGCAGATATGCTCTAGGATTTTGGATCTACAATTTTGGGAACCAAAATTATGGTGCCTCTATTGAGGATAAAGTTACTTTAGTCATTGTTGAGTGCATTTTGTTGTATGTTGAAGTTGGTAGCTCGCCAACTTATGCCAACATAATAGCATTGCTAGGGAAGAAATTATTCTTGGTGTTGTACATGTTTCCCATAACACACCCCATTTAGGCATGGACAAATAGGGACCCCCATTTTTCTCACATTTTTAGGTTTCTACCTGCCTTTTGGTGAAAGGATGTCATTTTTTCTTATAATCTGCATTGTACCCACCCATCAGGTTGACAGGGTTTGTCATTTTAGAATGACAGTAGAAACATTCTTGACCTCTCGATAGTCCTCTTGAAGTGGAGTTAACTAGTCTGTCAGTTTACTCATGTTGGAAAGAGACACTGTTATGCATGATATGTGTTGTCATTGATGTCAACTAAGTCCATTCCACACATCTGCAGTGTTGTATCAAATCATACTGGAACTCAGTTCCAAGATTTGTCTAGTCTAGATAGACAGGAACAAAGTATATGGCAGAAGTTAGTATTTTGGTCAGTGGATCTCTCTAGTTAATTATTGCATGTTGAAAATTTGAGGGAGTGTAGAGGAATGTCAAAACAATCTAAATCCAAGATTTCATCCTTCGATGACAAAGGGATTAAAAGTTATGAGCATCTGAGTATTGGGTCCTAATATGACAAGAACAGTTCAGTGAAGAACATGCCGACTTGTGTTAGATCCTTGTGCGGATCTAGTAGAAGTATTTTGGTGAGTTGCCTATGGGATATAATATTAGTGGCTGATTTGTATGGTGATCTCCAAGTGTTATTTTCGGTATGCATCAATATTGATGTATGGATTCAGCTGACAGAACAGAGTTCTTATATTGTTTGCTAAGTTCTTCATGAGGCCGACAGAAAGGCGATTGAGTTTGTTGATGTGGATATATATAACTGATGGATTTGAGTGTTGTGTGGAGTGAGGTTGTGTGAATATGGTGTAAGTGTGAAAAATGTAGATAGAAGTGCGAAAGAGAAAAGATCTAAGGTCTAGATTATGGCAAAGCAGTAAATAGGGTAGAATAAAGATGAAGTGTGCAAAATTAGTATTTTGTACTTAACCGAAACTAAATTCTTGCATTGGCAAATGCTACTCATTAGTTCAAACAATTTGTAATCCTTTTGTAATCATTACTGTAGGTAGTGAGCCTTCATTTGAGTAGTGAGCTCTGGGTAGTGAGCCCGAATGCATGTGCATTCCCCTTTGTAATACTTTTAATAGAGTATAATCTTTATGGGTTAACCCCTACCATGGTTTTTCCCTTAACCGGGTTTCCATGTCAAAATCTTGGTTTCAAGTGTTTTATTTATGTTTTTGCTCATGTAATATTAATTCTTACTTTTCATGATTATGCCATTAATCTGTTAAGAAGTGGTAAAGAAGAATTAACTGCCACAAGTTTTTAAAGTTTTAAGACAACTAATTCACCCCCCCCCTCTCAGTTGCTAGCCCTAATTCCAACAATTGGTATCAGAACAAGGTTCCTTGAAAGAAGCCTAATAGCTTGAGGAGGATCTGGGAAGGATTTTTCAATGTGTTCACTCGAAGAACAACTTCAATTGGCTCTAGAAGATCTTGATATGTCCAAAGAAGAAATAGATGATCTAAAAGCAAACCTTAAGGATGCTAATGATTGCATTGAATTGCTAAAATATTAACTAAAGAATTCAATGGAAAAAAGGAAGGAACTACTTCATCAACTAGCTAATCTTACTGAAGAAAATGGTATGAATGAGGCCTTGGAAGAAAAGACAAACAAATGTGAGAAGATGACAAAAGAAGTTTCTATTCTAAAACATGAGATGGAATATGGGGTAATGAGGCTAACCAAAGAAATTGAGCAAAGGAAGAAGACTGAAGAATACCTAAATCAAACTCTAAAAGAAAGAACTAAAGAATGCTGCATATTGGATACAATAGCTGGCCATCTAAAGTATGATCTACAAGAAAGAAAAGATAATGAGAGAGAACTTCAGAGGCAAATTGCCATTCTCAGACATGACCTAGAAGTTGCAAATGAATACAAGGATAACTTTACGATAAGCTCAGCTAAACTTGAAGCACTGCTTGAAAGTCAGAAAAAGGCTGATGACAAGCATGGTCTTAGATATGAGAAAGGTGAAAGATCTAGATCTAGATAGAAAATTTCAACCAAGGAATGGGAGAAAGAGACCGCTATCCATCATTCAATGGAAATTGTTTCAAATGCAATAAATTTGGTCATAGAGCTACTCAATGTAGAAGAATAAGTGAAAATGGTCCATCCTTCTCTGGTAAATTCTTCAAGTGTAAGAGGTATGGTCATAAATTAAATGAATGTAGAAGTATGATAATAAATAACTCTAGACAAAATGGCAACTCTTTCAATGGTTATTGCTTTACTTGCAATGGATTTGGACACAAGGCTAATTAGTGTAGATCAAGAGCAAATCAAGTATATAAGCCAAAAAATGTTGTGTGCTTCAATTGTAACCAATTCAGTCATTTTACAAGAACTTGCAGAAGCAAGAATAATGAAAGAATTGGCTCGGTAAATAGAAAACTGGATGAGCAGAGATGAGACAAAGGCAAGGGCAAAATTGATGTGAATGAAATCCAGAATGAAATGAGTAAGACATGGGTAAAGAAAAGTGTTATGAACAATAATAATGGGTTAGCACCAGAATCTGGTGCTGATAATTCCTCTAGAAATTGAATTTGGAGCTCTGGCTCAAGGGGAGCTACATTGAAAATCAAACTTCCCCAGCCAGTAAGTGGGTGCCTAGATCTAGCATAATGAGAGAAGATATTTTAGATTGTTTCAGAACATTTGGAAGGATTTTTGGAAGAAAAGAAGTCAATATGGGAAATTGTAGAGTGATCAAGAAATAGAGTAACCGGATGAAGTTAGGGAAACACATTTATTACAATGACAAATTAGGTTTTATAGAGGATAAAAGGTCACTCGTTCAAGCATTTGAATCACTTTGCATTCGAATGAAACAACAAGAATAGAATCTGAGCTACTAATTTAGAGATTGAGGCATGAAGAATGAATTCAATCAGAAATTGATCAACCCTAACTCCGTGGAAGAAAAAGGTATTTCTCTATAAAGCTTGAATTTGAAATCCATTGATATGGCTACTGCTCTTGTTTGTTGATATTACTGAAAGGCCCCGTCCAAAATTTAAAAAGCATCCATACAAGTCAGTCGAAGTCGAATCGTTAGGTGCATTTTCTAGTGTCCCATATAGAGTACTGCATGTTGAAGATATTAGGGCATACATCCATTGCAATGTAGAAGAATTTGGGAATCTGAAATTGCTTGAATTGTTTAACAACCATCTAAAGGATGATAACTATGATTTGAAACCAGAATTCAAAACCCTAGAGAGTAAACATTTTCTACAAATGATTGAATTTTTGACTTTCAATGAAAGTGAATGGGTCCAATATGTTTTGAGCCAAATGCATGATGAATTCATATGGATGTTGAAACCCTTCAAGATTACAAAGGATGTCATCATAATTGTGGCTGGGTTAAATTCAACTGGTGGATTACCCATGTTGAAATCTATGAAAAACCAGACTGTAATTGATGCAACTGGTGCCAAGTTTGACAAAAGGGCTATGACCATAAATGACATTATAGAACCGGATGTTAAGTTTTCTTCCATGGTGATTGGCTACAAGATTTATCACTCTAGAAGAGAGAATTCTGTCTCCAAAATTGCTATATATGTAGCATATCAAATGTTGAAAGAAAATATAGATTATGACCTATGTGAGCTGTTATAGAACCAACTAATTGAAAATTTGAACAAAATAAAAAAGGATAAGAAAAACACCTTTAAATATGGTTCCCTAGTTATATGTTTATTCTTCTATTTAATGAATGAAGTACCTGGAGTACAAGGTGTGCTCTAGACAAATGACATGCTAGTTGCATGGCAAATAAGAGATCATCTACTTAGTATTGGAGACTCAAGTGCACAAAAGACTATAATCTGGGGTTACTTTAAAAATTTTCAAAATATGATGCATTATAGGGAAAGAATCCCTAAGTCAGTAGTTGAGAAGTACAAGGATGAAATCTACTTTATGGTAGACACAGATCACTACCTAATGGAGGCTGTGGAACCCAGAACTATGTGGATTATGCTTATGGACTATGAGGTTGATGAGAAGATATTGGACATGTATGTTCGACATCTCCTGGGAAAATAATAAGACACCTCTATTGAAAGGTTTGAAACATATAACGAGCTAAGTCTAAAACTACATGTTGAGCTCACGAAACTAGAGATCAAGAGAAAAGTTTAGAGGCAAGTTGAAAGGTATGCTAAAAGAATTGACCTAACCAAGGAGGCAGTGAAGCAAAATAGAGAAAGAATTGAAAAGGCTGAAAAGGAAAAGCAGGACAAGAAACAAGAAGATGCTCTAGTGGAACCATCCTCCACTTCAAGGACTCCTAGGAGCTTTGCTGCTACTTCTAAACCTGCAAAACTAGAAGATAGACCATCCAGTGAAGGAAGTAAGAGAAAGAAAACAAAGGCCACAAGAATGTATGTGAGCACAAAAGATGATGAGGAGACAAAGATAGATGAATAAGTTAAAGAGATAAAATCAAAGAGAGCTAAGACTTCAAGGGCTCCTGAGGGCCAACCTTTAGGAAGAAAAAAGGAAAGTAAAAAGGAAGAGACTGGTAAAGTTGCTATGATTGTTGATGAAATTGTAAAAAAAATATTGTTCATGGAAATCTAAGGCCTATCAGAAAATATTATGATAGTTTTGATGAAGCAAATAAGAAAATCTTGGAGGACACCACCATCATGTACTTGAATAAATTCAATAGATCTCTACTGGAAATTTTGAAAGAAATTCCTAAAAGTTTAAGGAAAATACTAGAGATGAGGAAGGAAGCCGCCAAGGATAAGGACATAGAACTCAAGGAATATGTCCTCTCCACCCTGTGTCTAGTAATGACTAGAAGGGAAGCAAATACTTGGAAGTCAAGGAGAAATTCAGAAGCAAGATCCGGATGAACAAGCCAATACTTGGTGAAACTAAGGAAGTTGTAAAGGAAACAGAGGAAATTTTGAAGAAGGCCCTAGATAAAGATAAATATTATATTATTTTAGAAAAACAAGTTGAGGAAGATAATCCTTTAGTTCTGGAACAAGAGAATTTAGAAGGAAAGATTGGAGAGGGAAATGATGACCAAAATGATATTCTAGATCCTCTAGAGAAAACCAATGAAGAGACACTAAGTCCTACTCAAGATGACTCAGAGAAGAACAACGATCAGAAATTAGAAGAGGATGAAGACAAAAGGGATACTCAGGATCAAACAGATAAAGTTAATACAGAAGTAAACTTGGAAACAAAAATTCCCACTGAAGTTAACCCATAGCAAAAGAAGGAAGAAGAAGTCAAGGGAAAGGAAGATAAAATAGAAGAAGATGGTGCAAATGTTGACGCACCCAAACAAAATAGTCCTAATACTAACACTAGGAAAACTCAAGGAAAGGAAAGTGGTCCAGAAATTGTGGCAAGAGACACTGTAGATACAGTGAAGAGTTTTTTGAGTAAAGAGATGCTAGAGTTTGATGAAACTGAACTGATTCAAGGACCACTCAACCTGGATACTTTCTCTCTCATCCAATTGATGAAGATAGCATCTTTCACACAAGCCAAGGTAAGAGAAAAGGTGTTGAAATCCTACATAGAGGTCAATGAACTGCTAGGCCTTGCATCTAGTATATTGGGGAAGATAATGCCAACATTCTAGAAGAATCCATCTGACTCTCCCTTTGGAAATCTAAAGAGCCTTGTGAATTCTGTAAGTACACAATTTGAGTCCTTTGAAAAATCTGTAGAAGTTAAAGTTTAGAATGAATTTAATAGCAAAAGATTTGATGAACTCAAAGGCATGATTGGGATATACAGATTAGTGCTAGATAATAGTATAAAGAGTATTCAGAATGCTCTTTCAGAAGGAGGTAGTATATATAACTTTTTGTTTATCTACTCTTAAAGTCATAGAGGATATAGAAGATAAAATAAAGGACTCCAAACAGAAATTGTCAAGTATGTCCCAAGCTTTTGATCTATTGACAATATCAGTGGCAAGTAAGGGATGTCAAGAAATCAGCCTAATGGAACAAATAAAGAAGTTGACAAGAGAAAAGGAGAACATTGAAGCAAGAATGGGTGAGCTTTGGGGATTGATGACCCTAAGATAGAAGAAATGTTCAATGTTGTGACAGAAGCCCAAACTGTTGCACAAATAGGTGATCCCATTGACCTCCGGAAGGCTGAAGCACAAGCATTTTTATTCAATGGCCACATTTTTACTTTGAATAGTATGAAGAAGAGTTGGGATATAAAGTTGGCCCTACTAAAGAATATTTTTGGACATGTACTTAAGTATATGTAAATATAACTTAAGGATTGGTTGTACATATGCGACATTTTATACATAATTTTTGGGTAAATTTTGGTTTGCAGATTTCATCCTTTGCTATTGATGTCAAAGGAGGAGTGAAGAGAAATAAAAAATGAGGAATCCATGTTGGCAAGAGACACTATATGGATTCATGGTTGTTGTCATTGATGGCAACAAAGGTCATCCCACATATCCCCAAGTCATGGTGTGTCTCTACCAGAAGTCAGAATGAAGATTGTTGTGGTCCGGTGAACAAGAACAGAGCATGTGGCAAGGTCCGACAGATTGGTCCGGATCTCTCAGAGGAAGTGTCTTGGTGTAGTGCAGATTTGGGGAAGTCAAGAGGACTACCTTGAGTGGTATATTCCAAGGATTTAGCCTCCGGTGATGGACAAGGAAAAAGATATGAATAGTTGAGTACCAGATTCCTGAGAGACAGTGAAAATAGAGGAAGAACTGACTGACAGAGTATCAGACTACTTTCCGGATGTGTTACTGTTGATGATAAAGGTTGTGAAGGCATGAATCATGTTTGGCTGACATGATTAATGATATCTACAAGTATATGCTTGATCCGCATTGCTTGGTGAGCAAGGATTCAGCCGACAGAATAGAGTTTGTAAGAAACTAGACTGTTCCGGATGCCGACTAGAAAAGTGATGAAATTACTTGTGCGGATATATATAGAGGATGGATTTAGTTGTGAAGTGCATGAGTGTGTGAAGGTATATGCGAATAAGTGTAGAACAGAGCAGAAGTAGCAAGAAAGATCTGGTATGTGAAAGGATAGCAGAATAAAGAACAGAGGAAAGATGAAGTGCAGCAGATCAGTGTACTGAGCCTAACCGGAACTGAACTCCAGCATATGCAGATGCTTCCAATCAGTTCAAGACTATGATTCTTATCACTTTGTAGACAGTGTGTCTCCTTGTAGGCAGTGGGCCTCTTTGTGAGTAGTGTGCTCGGGCAGTGAGCCCTAATTGGCAAGTGCCATTTTGTAATTTCCTATTCTTCTAACAGAGAATAATTTTTGGGTTAATCACCCCGTGGTTTTCTCCCTTAACAGGGTTTCCACGTCAAAAATACTATGTCATGTGTTTCTTATTTCTTGGTAATGTTTTTGTGATTAATTCAATGCTGCATTAATTAATAAGAAAGTTCAAAAAGGGAAATAATTAGGATAACTGATTCACCCCCCCTCTCAGTTATCAACAATTGGTATCAGAGCTAAGTTCCTCCTAATAGAGCCTAACAGCTTGACGAAGATCTGGGAGTTCAAATGGATGCATATGGTTTAAGGGAGCAACTCAAGACTGCCCTTGAGGATCTTGAACAGTCAAATTCTGAAGTCAATGAATTAAAGGAAAGACTCAAACAGGCTGATGAATTCATGAGAGAATTAAAAGACAAATTAAGTCTCTCTATGAAAAAGAGAAAGGAGCTGCTCCAACAATTGGCAAGACAAAGTGAAGAAAGTAATACAAATGAAGAATTAACTGAGCAAACCAGGTTATGTGAAAAGTTATCAAAAGAAGTCATTATGTTAAGACATGAAATAGAATCAGGAACTATAAAGTTTACTCAAGAGATTGAAGAAAAAAGAAAAGTTGAAGACAATCTAAGACAATCTCTTAAAGAAAAATCAGAAGAATGCCACCAGATGGACAGGATTATCAGACATCTTGAATCTGATCTTGAAGATGCCAAAGATAATGAAGAAAAACTTGAGGATCAAATTGCCTCTCTCAAAAGAGACCTTCAAACAGCAAATGAATATAAAGAAAAATTCAAGATAAGTTCTGCTCAACTTGAAGTTCTTCTTGGAAGTCAAAAGAGGATAGATGACAAGTATGGTTTGGGATATGAGAAAGGAGAAAGCTCCGGATCCGGTCAAAAGAATTTTGGATCAGAAAATCCAAGGAATAGACCTAGAAGACCTCCAGTAAGACAGCCCAATGCTCAAAGATATCCATCTTTCAATGGATACTGCCACAGCTACAACCACTTTGGTCACAAAGCTAATCAGTGCAAAAAGAGAATGAATCAGATTAATTCATCCTTCTCCGGACAGTGCTTTAACTGCAAAAGGTATGGACACAAATCCCATGAATGCAGAAATATGCAAGTAAACAATTCATTCAAAGGTAGATGCTTTACATGCAATAGAGTAGGTCATATGGCTAATCAATGCAAATCAAGAGGTTATCAGTCAAATATGCAAAGAAATGTTATTTGCCAAATCTGTAATAGGTCCGGTCATAATGCTAAAGTCTGCAGAAGCAAGAATCAGGACAAAAGAGGTCCGGTGTATAATCAGAATCAAGACAAGGGTAAACAAAAGATGAATGCGGATGAAGTTAGGAATCAGATGAGCAAGATTTGGGTGAAGAAAAGTTCAGAGAATGTAGAGGTTGGATCTGCACCAGACTCTGGTGCTGATATTTCTTCTAGAAATTAAAAAGTGAGCTCTGGCTTAGGGGGAGACTCAAAGAAAATCCTGTTTCCCCAGCGAATCAAGTGGTGCCGGATGTGGCACAAGATGCGGAGTAAAGGGTTTAAAGATATAAGTCTTGAGATGATCCAGATAAGATTTCAGAGGTCCGCATGGAGATATGAAGAAGCTGTGATCGATCAAGTAAGACCTGTTCCGGGAGATGCTCCGGTATGACAGAGGATTACAAAAAGGTCCGGAGAGATCTGGAAGTGCATTGTCTTATTCTGCAGATTGGACAGAGTGTTTGGGATGTTCTTGTAATGTGTCACCTTGATTTATTCATGATTGAAAGATCCGGATGATGTTCATAGATCAGGACTGATCCAGGATACTCCAAGCTATCCGGATAAGGCAAACCAGAATAATATAGGTCGAGCATTTATTGCCATCAGATATTAGGGTTTGCGGAGCAATATAAGGGATTTCTCAAAAAGCATTTGCTCATTCTGCACTCAAAAAGAAGCGAAAAGTGGAGCTCTGCAACAAGATTCATCAAGCACACCAAAGATCTCCTGCCGAAGTCATTACATAAAGAAATCAATCCAACCACTCCGTGCAAACTGAAGGTGCATAAGGTATTCTCTGTTTTCATTATCTCACTGCAAATCTTTGAAGAAATGGCTACTCCAAATATAGTGAAAATCTCAGATAGGCCCCGACCTGAATTTAAGAAACATCCATACAAGTCATTGGAGGTAGATCCCTTAGGAGCATTTTCTAGTGTTCCTCACGGAGTTTTACACACAGAAGACATTAGGGTTTACATACATGCAAGCATTGAGGAATTTGGGGAATTCAAATTGAGAGATCTCTATCACAAGCAACTGATAGACAATGCTTTTGAGCTTAAACCAGAGTATAAGGGTATCCAGAAGAAACAATTTGAGCAATTTATTCATTTCCCCTACTTTGAAGAAGATGAATGGGTCCAGTATGTACTGAGCAGGATGCATGACAACTTCCTATGGCTGGATAGACCCTGCAAGATCACAAAAGAGGCAATTAGAGCAGTAACTGGTCTATACTCTTCCGGAGGGATACCTATCCTCAAATCTGTCAAAAATAACATTGTAACTAAGGCCACCGAATCAAAATTTGATAAGAGGGCAATGACCATTGAAGATATTTCTGATCCGGATATCAAGTATGTGTCCATGATAATAGGATACAAGATCTATCACTCCAGCAGGGAGAATTCTATATTCGGAACTGCAGTATATACTACCTATGAAATGCTAAGGAAGAATGCAGAATATGATCTCTGCGAACTGCTCTTAAGCCAATTAATAGAAAATATACAGAAAATCAAGAAGGACAAGAAGAATTCCTTTAAGTATGGTACTCTTATAGTATGTCTATTCTTCTACTTCATGAATGAGCTGCCCGGATCAAGTGGATGGGTATGGCAGAATGACAAACCTGTTGCAGTCCAAATAAGAGACTATCTACATGGGCTTGGGGATGCCAAAGCAAGAAACACAGCCCTATGGGGATACTTCAAAAACTTCCAAAGCATGATGCAAGCAAGAGAGAGAACTCCCCAGTCTCTTGTTGAAAAATACAAAGACTCAGTGTGCTTTATGGTGGACACTGATCAGTGCCTAATGGAGGCGGTGGAGCCAAGGACTGTCTGGATCATGCCCATGGGGTATGAAGTGGATGAATAGATAGTGGAGCTGCATGTTCAACACATGCTAAGTCAGCCCAAAGATCCAAAGGCAGAAAGGTTTGGAACCTTTGAGGAGCTGAGTGTAAAGATCCATGTAGAACTCAGGGAACCTGAGATAAAGAGAAAGGTGAGAAAAGAAGTAGAGCATATTGCTCAAGGCCTAGGCATCTCAAAAGAGGCACTTGATGCCAGCCAGGAAAAGAGGAGGAAGGCTGAGGAAGAAAAGAAAAGTAAAGAAAGTGTTCCGGTTGAAACTTCCACCCGGACCAGATCATCAAAAAGATCTGCACCTCCCACAACCAAAAGTTCAAAACTGGAAGTCCAGGCATCCGGTAAAAGATCTAAGACAAAAGCCACAAGGGCTTATGAAAGCCAAAAGGATGAAGAGGAAACTGAGTCAGATGAGGGAGTAAAAGAAATAAAGAAGCAGAAGAAGAAAGGATCTGGTAAACCCTCCATAGGCCAAGACAAGGATGAAATGGTAGAGGTATCTGTTGAAAAGCCCACTCTGTCTCTAGAGAGTGTAATCAAGTCGGTTACGGTGGATGGAAACCTTCAACCAATGACTGAATTTTATGATGACTACAATGAGGCTGACCAAAAGATTCTGCAGGAAGCCACAGTCAAGTATCTGAACATATACAATAAGGCTTTCATTGAGATCATATCTCTAATTCCTAAAAGCCTAGAAAAGGAATTAGAAATAAGAAAGAATAATGCTCATGCAAAAGATCTTGAGATCCGGGAGCAGATAGCTATTCAGCTATATCCTCAAATTGATCCCAAGACAATGAACATAATCTTCAAAGACTGCAAAGATGAGTTCAGAAGTAAAGCCAGGATGAATCAACTCATGCTTGGTGAGACTGACAAAGTGGCCAAAGAAACAGAAGAGATCCTCCGGAAGACCTTCAAAAGGTTCAATCTTCCTGTTGTAGAGGACTTAGGTGCAGAAACAGCTGCGGATTTGGAATCATCTGCTCCGGAAGAAGTGGGCCTTGAACAGACTAACATCTCTCCTCCGGTTTCCCCTACAGTCTCCGGATCCCAAGAAGAAGAGAAACTACAGGAGAAAGAAGCAGCAGTTAAAGAAAAAGAGGTTGACAGCACCCCAACAGAGAAAACCACGACTGAAAGTGGTAAGAGTAAGGAAGGAGAAAAGATTCAAAAGGACAAAACTGTAGAAGAGAAGAAACATCTATCTCCGCCAAGAGACACTGCACAAACTGTTCAAGAATTCCTGACAAAAGCCACTATAGAAATTGATGAACCGGACCTGCTAAAAGGACCATTAGATTTTGACTCTTTGTCACCGGTGCAAACAATGAAAATAGCCTCATTTGCAAATGAGAAAGTCAAAGAGAAACTGCTGAAATCTCACATGGAAGACTGTGAGCTTATGGAGGTAGCATCTAGAGTGCTAGAAAAGATCATGCCATCTTTTCAAAAGGATCCCACAGCCTCCTCTTCCGGTAATCTCAAAACCTTAGTCAGCAGTGTTAGTACACATTTTGAATCTCTAGAAAAATCTGCTGAAGAAAAGGTCCGGAAGGAATTTTTGGATAAAAGATTTTCAGAAGTATTAGGATTAATCTCTAACGATAGGAGAAATATGAGTATTGGAATAAAGAGCTTAGAAAATGCTCTTAAGGATGGCGGTGACATTTACAAATTTTGTATATCCTGGTCAAAGGCAACAGCAGCAATTGATAAGAAAATAAAAGAGGAACAGGACAAGCTACAAAGTTTATCTCAAAGTTTTGATCCTCTCTCTTCCTCCATAATAAATCAAGAATGTCAGACTATTGCAGTCTTGAATGAAATAAAGAATCTTGAGAAGGAAAGGAAGAATATCACTAACCGGATGGGAGAACTTAGAAGGATTATAATCCCTAAGTTAGAAACTATGCATGAGGCCATCAGTGATGCTCAGACCACCGCCCAAACAAATGATCCGACAGATCTCAAGAGGGCAGAAGCTTTTGCATTTTTGTTGAGTGGTCACATCTCAATTTTGGATAGAATGAAGCAAAGTTGGGCTACAGAACTGATCCAATTGAAGACATCCTTTGCAGACATTCTTCAGTATATGTGAGTATGTAAATATGCGGCTATGTATAGAAAATTTTTGAAAATTTTGATGTGCGGACCCTACCCTTTGCCATTGATGTCAAAGGGGGAGTGAGGAGCAGTGAAAAATGAGGAATCCAACTAAGGGGGAGTTCCGGAAATTGTATATAAAGACAGAGCATCAGCAAAGGGGGAGCATAGTGTAAACACTTAGTCATTTTTCACTAAGTGTTGCCATCAATGCCAAAGGGGGAGATTGTTGGCAAGAGACACTATATGGATTCATGGTTGTTGTCATTGATGGCAACAAAGGTCATCCCACATATCCACAAGTCATGGTGTGTCTCTACCAGAAGTCAGAATGAAGATTGTTGTGGTCCAGTGAACAAGAACAGAGCATGTGGCAAGGTCTGACAGATTGGTCCGGATCTCTCAAAGGAAGTGTCTTGGTGCAGTGCGGATTTGGGGAAGTCAAGAGGACTACCTTGAGTGGTATATTCCAAGGATTTAGCCTCCGGTGATGGACAAGGAAAAAGATATGAATAGTTGAGTACCGGATTCCTGAGAGACAGTGAAAACAGAGGAAGAACTGACTGACAGAGTATCAGACTACTTTCCGGATGTGTTACTGTTGATGATAAAGGTTGTGAAGGCATGAATCATGTTTGGCTGACATGATTAATGATATCTACAAGTATATGCTTGATCTGCATTGCTTGGTGAGCAAGGATTCAGCCGACAGAGCAGAGTTTGTAAGAAACTAGACTGTTCCGGATGCCAACTAGAAAAGTGATGAAATTACTTGTGCGGATATATATAGAGGATGGATTTAGTTGTGAAGTGCATGAGTGTGTGAAGGTATATGCGAATAAGTGCAGAACAGTGCAGAAGTAGCAAGAAAGATCCGGTATGTGAAAGGATAGCAGAATAAAGAACAGAGGAAAGATGAAGTGCAGCAGATCAGTGTACTAAGCCTAACCGGAACTGAACTCCAGCATATGCAGATGCTTCCAATCAGTTCAAGACTGTGATTCTTATCACTTTGTAGACAGTGTGTCTCCTTGTAGGCAGTGGGCCTCTTTGTGAGCAGTGTGCTCGGGCAGTGAGCCCTAATTGGCAAGTGCCATTTTGTAATTTCCTATTCTTCTAACAGAGAATAATTTTTGGGTTAATCACCCCGTGGTTTTCTCCCTTAATAGGGTTTCCACGTCAAAAATACTGTGTCATGTGTTTCTTATTTCTTGGTAATGTTTTTGTGATTAATTCAATGCTGCATTAATTAATAAGAAAGTTCAAAAAGGGAAATAATTAGGATAACTGAATCACCCCCCCCCCCCTCTCAGTTATCAACAATCCATTGAAGGGGGAGCTTTGGAAATAGTGGAGAGTACAAATGTACAGAGTAAGAGGGAGTAGCTCCGACACTTAGCCATTTTTCACTAAGTGTTGCCATCAATGTCAAAGGGGGAGATTGTTGGCAAGAGACACTACTATGCATGACAGGTGTTTTCATTGATGGTAACTAAGTCCGTTCCACACATCCACAGTGCTGTATTAGATCATACTGGAAGTCAGTTCCAAGATTTGTCCAGTCTGGATAGACAAGAACATGGTATATGGTAGAGTTCAATATTTTGGTCAGTGAATCTCTCTTGTTAATTATTGCATGTTGCAAATCTGAGAGAGTTTAGAGGAATGTCAGAACAATCTAAATCCAAGATTTCAGCCTCCAGTGACAAATGGATTAAAAGCTATGAGCATCTGAGTACTGGGTCCTAATATGACAAGAACAGTTTAGTGAAGAACAGGCTGACTTGTGTCAGATCCTTGTGTGGATCTAGTAGAAGTGTTTTGGTGAGTTTTGTATGGGATATAATATTAGTGGCCGACCTGTATGGTGATCTCCAAGTGTTATTTTTGGTACGCATCAATATTGATGTATGGATTCAGCTGACAGAACAGAGTTCTTATATTGTTTGCTAAGTTCTTCTTGAGGCCGACAGAAAGGTGATTGAGTTTGTTGATGTGGATATATATAACCAATGGATTCAAGTGTTGTGTGGAGTGAGGTTGTACGAATATGGTGTAAGTGTAAAAAAGGTAGATAAAAGTGTGAAAGAGAAAAGATCTAAGGTTCGGATTATGGCAGAGTAGTAAATAGGGTAGAATAAAGATGAAGTGTGCAAAATTAGTATTCTATGCTTAACCAGAACTGAATTCTTGCATTGGCAAATGCTACTCATTAGTTCAAACAATTTGTAATCCTTTTGTAATCATTACTGTAGGTAGTGAGCCTTCATTTGAGTAGTGAGATCTAGGCAGTGCACCTGAATGTATGTGCATTCCCCTTTGTAATACTTTTAACAGATTATAATCTTTGTGGGTTAACCCCCACCGTGGTTTTTCCCTTAACTGGGTTTCCACATCAAAATCTTGGTGTCAAGTGTGTTATTTATGTTTCTTCTCATGTATTATTAATTCTTTCTTTTCATGATTATGTCATTAATCTATTAAGAAGTGGTAAAGAAGAATTAACTGCAGCAAGTTTTTAAAGTTTTAAGAAAACTGATTCGCCCCCCTCTTAGTTGTCAGCCCTAATTCCAACAAGTCATGCTAGCATGACTATAAATGATCTCTTGACTCCCCACTCTAAGGGTCAATAGGTATAGTGTTGTGTGTCACTGGTGTTGGGGCTTCAGGGTCTATCCTCTTAGCATGATCGAGGGTGCAGCTCTGAGGATTATACCTAATGCAAGATATGATCGGTGCCCTACCTACCCATGATGTCACATTTAGGGTTGGGTTCCTACATGTCAGAGGAGGGTTTTTATTGCATTTTGGTTTCTCATTTCCTTACTTCACCTTTACATTTTTATTATTTGAGCTCCCCTTGTAGAGCTTGTGCTGAGGTTTGAACTCCCATTTCAAGCAATCTCCCAAGAGATTCGATCTGTAGTAAGGTGTTGTATGCATCAAGCTTTGATAGGAAAGGTTTTCTCTAGCCACCACATCCAGTTTACCACTTCTTCTAAACTAGGTGGGGTTTTGCGGCCATCTTCATTCTATTTTACACAAAGATAACTAGGATGTGATACTTTTATTGCATTTGTATCAAGTATTTTCTTTCCTCCAATATGAGTTCAGTTCGCATTCCCTTGGTGTTTTCGTTGATTTTCTCTCTATCTTAGGGCTACTTTAGAAATAATGGATTTCTTATTCATCCCCTTTAGGTGCAACATGTTTTACATTTTCCCTTCTAAGGTAGCATAATTCTAGGCCAGAGATCCACTAAAATCCTTAAATGTTGTTTTAAATCAGCCTAAAATAGATATCCTAGATTTTTTCACCACCTATGTCTCAATCCTCAATCACGATCCCCTTTACCTTTATCAGGATCAGCCTTGTAGTCTTTCACTTGTATACTTTCCCTAAAATCATGAGTTAGAAGTAATCCTTGATCCCCACTCCTGGTAGTTACCTTGTCTAACTTTATCAAAATCAGGTTTTTAGGTTTTCCCTTTGTCTTTTACAAGTTGGAAGTCAAGAGAACCAAGTCATCCCTGATCCCTGACAATATCCTTTGCATAAACTTAGCAGGGTTGGGTTTGCAAAAATTTCACTTAGTCTTTATGAATCAAAAGTTAAGGATACCAAGTCATCCTCAACCCCCATAGGGATGAGGGAGGGATTAGGCATGAATCCCAATCCCCACTATGTTTTTTTTTCTAATAAGAATTAAGTTCATTTGATTTTATTTTATTAAATATAACTACTGCCTTGCTTGTATAACTATAATCATGGAGGAGGACGTACCTTTTAAAGAGGTCAAGCACAATTACAAGGGATACCTCCCACCATCCAAAATGCTTAGCAAGTTCTCTAAAATCAGAGACATAGGCTTAGTGGCTCCAAACATACAAGCTTTTCTAAAGAAAGTTAATATGGTTAAAAGAAGATCTTTCTAGGCCCAATAGATGGCCATATCTGGATTAGTTAAAGCAACCACCTTTCCCATCTCTCTCCAATCCCTAGAGATGGTCCTAGCTTGTGCAAAGGCTTATAAATCTAGGAGAAAGAAGATCATCATGCCGAACAAGTCATTGTGGACATGTCTTCTGACATGATTGACACAATCTTTGGTATCCCTATTTTTGAGTAGTACATGAGAAAAAACACTTACATCAGCATAGACCTTCTACTCTAGCAAAGCCAAAACAACTACAACTTATATTAATCAACAATTGCTGGTGACTCAAAGGAAGCATCCAATGAAGATAGCGACAGTGCAACATGAGTGAATTTAGAGAGGATGGCAAGGAGTTCATCTCACTTCTTAGCTAGGTGTTTGGCCTCCCATCCTCAGACAAGTGGCACCCTTGGATATTTTACTTTTGTATGAAGGTGATTGAAGGGAAGCACATTGATTGGGGATCCTTCATTAGAAATAATATAGATGAGAAACTATCCATAGTTGAGAAGACCGGGGAGTTCTATATGACATCATACCTTATGTACCTATTAGCTTATCAAGCTAGTTTTTGAGGGTTGCAACAGGTTGGATCCCCCAAAAGGGAGAGGTATTGGTTTATCAACATTTTCCACAACTGGAGCTCCTTGAGAGCCAAAAAATTATAAGATAGTTAATGATGCCTTCATTTATGCTATTATTAGAACCTTGGAGAATGACTACTCTCAAAAGTTGTCTTCATAGGTTTGTGATGAAATGGCTAATTGGGGACATTGGTATATACAATTCAATATATTTTCATATGTTAGGGTGATGGGCTACTCAAAGTCCCCATATAAGCTCACCAGGCACCCTAGTGACAAAGTTGTATTGTTGGAGATTTGCAGACAAGTGTCTGAAGTATAAAAACTCATTGTTAGCAAACATAAGTCTAGTTTTAAGTTCCATATTAAGATAGGAGGTTATACTTGCCAAAACATCACACAAGCCAAGTTTGAAGAGCTAGAAATGGCACCATGGGGCTTAGATTTGTTTGATCTATCTAGGGAAAGGTTTGATTCGATTGGATGGGTTATCCCTCTAATTGGAAATTGGTTCCAACATGAAGATGTTGAAGACCATTAGGCAGATTGTATGGATGATCTTGAGGTCAAACTGAGAGACTATTTCAAGTTAGATTTACACCTAATAAAAAGTTTAAACCTTATTGACCTCCCTATGGTTCCTATGGGAGTGAAGGAAGACGGAAGGGATTTAGACCTAGTGTATGAGATGAACAAAGTTTACAACTAGCCCCTGGATGGTGTAAATTGGGGAAAAGATGAAATTGCTTCTCTAGAGGATAGAGCTCAAGCAGTCTTTGTTAGAACTAAGAAATGGTTGCTCAAGACATTTCCCATGATGGACCCCTACCCTTCCAAGAAGAAAGACAAATCCAAGAAGACAAGTCAAGGTGAGTCCTCACAGGCCACCAAGGGGACCAAGACAATTTCCACTATCGTCAAAGGGAAGAAGAAGAATACCTAGGGTGCTACTGCTAAAGAAAAGGAAAAATTAAGGTAGTTCTAGAAAACTCCAGTGAGATAGAGGAGGATAATATCCCCTTGGTAAGGAAAGTTAGTGGAAGAATTCAATTCTCCACTGAAGGAGTAACTATTACATCTACCCCTATAGTTGGGCAAACTACTCCTCCCTCTCCTCAGCCAGATGCTAATAAGGCCTGACCTCCTCCTTCTATGGTTGTTCCTCCCCAAGGGCCACCTACCACCTCAATTGCATCACCCAGGGCACAAAAGGGTAGTGACCAAAGGGCATCATCTCCATCTTTGCAAGAAGAGGTAGGATTACAGGACATATTAGACTTGGAAAAAATTGTCAACCTAGCTACCTCATCTCTGTTAGGAAAAGTGACACAACATTGCAACTTCGAAAGATTACTATTCTTCCTAGTTTTGGTCTTTTTGAATACCATTTATCTTGGAGAATGGTCTGGAACATTCAATGTTTCCAAAAGTTTCCAAAAGAGGTAAAAATAGTGAGACTTACTATTTTTAATAAGTCCTTCAATTGAGCTTAGATTGAACTAAATTTTTTCCCAAAAGGTGAGGAACAACTAAGTAAACATCTCGAGTGAGTTTCGTCTCAAGTTCATAGCTGGATCGTGAGATATTAAAGTTTATGGTTTTTGAAATTGCCAAAAAAAAGTTTTAAACTCAATTACCAGAATCAAAACTTCTCTAAATGTCCTAAAAATTGTCATAACCACCATAACGGGTTATAGGGTAATAGATCTCTTCATGAGCTTTCCGACGCATCAAATGGTTCGTCAATCGAACACCCAAATCAAAAGTTACGGCCTCTGGAAGTTGGACCTTGTATTTTTGGGAAATGTAAAAGCATGTTGGACACATAAAAGAGCTATAAAGGGGAGAGTTACATGTGTTGGTGTGTGTTTTGACACATCACAAGGCATCTTTGACTGAAGATAATTTGTACACCACTTTTTGGGTGGTTTTAGCCCATGGTTTTGTAATTATCGTTGGCGATGTACTGTATTGTATCTCCTATATATCATGAGCTTGAGATGGAGGTTGTGTGTAAGAATCTTATAGATGTCAAATTACCTCCCAGGTCTCGATTTGGATATACTCCTATAAAATCTTTCTCTCCAAGTATACTATAATCTTCGTGATTTCTGAATAATATATTGGACAGCTTTGGAGTGGCATTTTTTACCTGAAAGGGTTTTCCCCACATATATCTTGTGTTGTGAGTTTTGTGTTTGCATTTGAAAGTTGTTATTATCTTTCTGTTAATGTGTATCTTAATCTATAACTATAAAAGTAAAAATTTGCATAAGTCTTTCCTCATTAGATCAGTGTAGGAAGTGTTTCCACATACCTTGCTTCCTTTCAATCTTCTTTGCAAGGTGAAGCATCTGAAGAGTTGGAAAAGATAGTGGTATTGAAACCCTCACCAACAAGGTCTACACCATATGTGTCCTCACCACCACCAATTTACAATGCAAGTCAAGGTCTTCCCACTTGGTTGAATGTAGTGGTGGTGAAGAGGAAGAAGGTGTGAATAGAAGACAAGGACCTAGCCACTGTTCTTGAACTCCTCCAAGAGAAACCCAAGAAGAAAAGGGATAGGATCCTATGCCAGGTCACAGTGGACCAATAGGGAGTAAGAACAACACATGTATCCATGCCTATTATAGATAAGAAGGACACAACCATGATCTTGACTAACTATAGCATACAATAGGTGACCTTGGGGCACCAAACTAGAGAAGAGTAGAAACATGCCCTTACTAAGTCTATCTTAGCCATCTTGGCCCTGATGAACAAGGCTAAAGATACCAAGGAGGATCTCAGAGGGAAAATTGTTCATCTAACTACCTATATCAAACAACTGGTTGGGCCTACTAATTCTGGGCTCTCTGCACCAACCTTGTTGGAGGCACTCAATAAGGACCATCAACCTATTGACCCTCAAGGGATTCTGCCTACAACAATAGCTCAGAAGAATTCATTAGAAACCCTTAGGGTGGAGACCATCATGAAGGCCATCAAGGTCTATCATACTTTTGATGATGAGAATGGAGAAATGGTGGTAACAGAAAGCTCCATAAGCAATGAATTGACTATGTGGGAACAACACCTCCCCATCTTGCATAAGATTAAAAGCACTTCTTTCGTGCAACTCATTCAGAAGGGTGTGATCAATAACAACACTGTGGGGTTGCCCAATGAATGGCTACTTGCAGGGAAAATCAGAGTCAAAGTGTCAAAAGGATGTAAGGAGAAGCTAAAGACCAAGATAGAGGCAGTTAAGGAAAGGATGCCTAAGGTGGAATCGTTGATTTCATACATCCCTTGCACCTTCAATGATCCTCCTGCCATTATTTTTCCTTCTTCCCACTTAATCAAAGAGTTTTATGGGCTATTATATGAGTTCCTTAACAAGAATGGAATTGATGACTTGATGAAGATGAAGGCTGTGGGATTCCAAGACCAATTGGCTGAGATGATGAAATTACTAGAAAAGTTTAAGAAATGCCATTCTTCCATTAGAATGAAGGATAAATATCACCAAGGGCCTAGTATAGGAGAGGTTGTTGCTTCCATCCAAAATTTTCAAACTCATGTACCAATAGGAAACTAATTTTTATGTAATGAATCTAGTGTTATGCTTTGAGGCTGACCCATTTAAGGGATTTTGGGTATATTTCATATTGTAATTTTGAGAAGTTCCCTGTAAAATAAGGGAAGCTATGTAAAGTGAAAGGGGGGGAACATAGAGTACTTGTGCTTGTGCAATAAATTTCTAATTCTGATAGAATGTAAGGAGCACATTTGATATGCATATAGGGTGTGGGAATCATCCATGATATTCCCAATTAATGAGAAGACATATTGATTATTCATATGTTCCTACCCATTGGTGGTAATGTATCTTCATTTTCTTTTCCTTGGACATGATTTATGTTGATGAATCTTGCACTTGATTGTTAAATCTTCAATCTAGTGGTTAGATAGGGTTTGAATTCTACAAATGTTTGATATGGTTTTTTCATATTCTTTTTCTTCTTCTCTCTTCCCTTAGAATCTTGCACTTGCAATGTACATGATTATGTGGAATACTGGTCATCCATTGCTTGTTTAATTTGATCTCATTAAATTTTTCATGTAAAGTGAAAAGCCAAGTGCAGAGGCTATCCAATTATTTTGCATTTTCTTTTTCTCCTAAACCCTAATCTTCTTTTTTCCTTTATTTTTATAAATATCCATATATAGTTAACAATAGGTTTCAGAATCCCAAACTCTAAAGAAATATCTATCTATCAGAGATTACCAACATCCAAATTGATTTTACCAGTACAGGCCCCTTAAATAAACAATTACATTTTCCACTCAACTGCTCCAACACTGTTGTGACCCAGCATACAAGGACCTTGGGGTAATCATAACATCATTAGGTTTCCTTTCAGTAAAAGTAGATTGTCATTTGTTCTACTTAGAGTTGATGTTTTAAAATATCCATCAATAGAACTGGCACTAGAAGGAGGGTCTGATCAATCTAGATTCACCTAGGTTTCCTTTGGCTTCTGAAAGAAAAAGATTAACTAAGTCTAGGTCAGTTGGAGAAATCAAACATCTAGAGCTCTGATACCACTGGAAAATTAGGAGTGACCATGGTAAAAGGAGGAGGTTAAACACTAGGTCTATTAGCAATGCTAGATCCCAAAACCTAGATATCTTCCCTAAAGAACTAACTCAAGTACCAATGGCTACTTTCTTCGGAGAAGAACATTCGCCCCTACGACTTGTAGGAGTCCTCCATGATATGCCAAAAAACCTTGAGAAATTCTTCCCCAATTATATCTATCTATGAGAGAGTAGAAGCACAAAAGAGCATCTTAAGGCTTTAAAAGAAGTTGTTAGTAGAGCTAGCATTCCCCATCTATATGTGCTCTTGAGACTCTTCCCCTATTCCTTGGGAGAGGTTGCTTATTCATGGTATCTAGGTTTACCCACTGTATCCATTGTCACATGGGAGCATTTGGAAAGTGATTTCGTAGACTAATTCAAGGTATATACAGATCCTAGCACCATATACCAGTAGTTTGCCACTTGTAAGATACATCCCAATGATCCTTTAACCATGTTTAACACTAGATTTCACAAACTCTACAAAAGGTTTGATCAACCTTATGTGGTCAATGAAGTTGCTACTATACAGACTTAGCTTAGGGCTATTGATCATTTTACAGTAGTATTAATTAGTAGGACTCAATAGAACCCTACCTCCCTTGAAACTGTTTATATTGAAGCCCTTAAATTACATAGGCAGATGTACCCTATCACTAGAGGGGTGTTCAACAATTTTCCTTCTATAGGTTTCTCTAGAATGTCAAATTAGATTCCTACCATAAATAATGCCCTTAAAAACAACACTCCCTTGATGAACCCAAGTAATCTATAAGGGGGACTACAAATCAATTACATCTAACCTCTAAACCAAATTAGCCCACATCCTATGTTGCCTGGTCTTGGATAGACTTACAATAACTAGGCTACCCCTTAGTATGTGGGCAATTCTTTGTTTGATCAGCTAGTGGTAAATCAAGCAAACATAGTCAACTCTCAGTATGCACATAAGGTTGTTACAACTACAAGAACATCACAACCCTACTCAGCTCAAACTTACATCTAACCTCCAAGTTAGAAGTTGTAAAGAAGGCACTAGCCTAAGTCACAAATGAGCTCACTAGGTTGAAGGTCAACCCAACACACACATATAACCATGGGGATTCACACCAAAATTAGAACCATCAACACTAACAAAATAGTAGTCACAATAGGACTTTCATTTCCCAAAGGAAAAATAGACCCTAGAATACAAGGCCAAACAACAACAGGGTACCATCCCCTCTAGAGCAAACAAATTTAGTAAATTGCACCAAGATAAAAATTTTACCACACTGGTTTAGATTCCATGATACTTTTGATCATTTTGAACTCAATTCCCCCAAGATGTCCAAAATGACCCTAATTTTTTAGGCTAACCAACATATATAGTAAGAGGAAAGTGACTCACACCTTGCGGATATAGGAACTGCTATGCAATTTGACACCTTTGTGTTCCCGTATGAAGAAGATAATGAGCCTAAGACTGAAGTTCAATCATATCAGCAAGTCATGAACAACTATTACCTAAGAAACAAAGGTAATGAACCCCTCACTACATCCATTCCCTTAAGCTATAATAGTGGTCCACCTAGCCCCAATGCAGATAACAAACCAGCTCTCCCAATAGGGCCAATGAATGGATCATTTAAATCCAACCTTGATATAAAGGGCATGGCTCAACCAATTCCAAATATGATCTAATAGACAACATGAAGAAAACTAAAGATAATATGTCCCTGTTGGATGTAGTATAGGAATGACCTACTCAGAGGGAGACATTATTTAAAGTCTTGCAAGGAGAAGATCAACCAAAATAGGAAGGTACAGATAGAAAGATTGGTACTAAATATGTTTTAACAACATTATATAAAGAAAAAATAGGAGCACCACCATTCTTTCTTAGTGTCAGGATGGCTATGAAGAATCTGCATAACTATCTGGTTAATTCTAGAGCTTCCAAGAATGCCATGCCCTACTCTATATGTCAGAAGTTTGACCTCACTCCCACTAAGACTAATAGAAAGGTGGTACAACTAGACAAAATAAAAGTGAAGGTTATAGGAGAAGTCAAAGATGTTCATATTCAACTCATATAAGATCCTCACATTTAGAGTCACATTGATATCTAGGTGGTGGAGATTCCTGAGGTATATGGTATGCTATTAAGCAGAGATTGGACTAGGAGTTTGAAAGGTTACTTTGCTACAGCCTTCTCTCATATGTGGGTCCCTTGGAAGGGAAATTATAATCAGATTCAAGTCCTTAGTGAGCCTAGGTTGAAGTATGTGATCACTGAATATAATTCTCCTCATGAAGTAATCTTCACAGATGTGGACTTGGGTGTCTACATAGAAATCATGATGGGGCTTACTGTCAAGAGGACTGAAAAGAATTGATTGCAAGAATTTATACATAAGCTATCCTAGGACAAAGAGTTCATAGGTTTGCATACCTAGATAGCTGAACTACTACTACCAAATTGGTGCAGGATACATCAAGACTCCCATTTTGAATTATCTTTTCATGAATGCCTCACAGGGGTCAGTATCATTCAAGAAGGGACATTAGTAAATGATGAAATTGAAGAAAATAGAACCAAAGATATAATGATTCCTTTGGAATCTCCAAAGGAAATAGTAATAGTCTTACACACTGAGATTAAAAGGATGACCAAACAGGTTTAAGAGGTGCTTCCTCAAACAAAGCTTGTCCAAAAAATGTACCCTTCCTACAACAATGGTATATGGACCCTCAGGTTTGATGGTTCAAAATGTAAGCAAGGTTGGGGGGCTGGGATTGAATTGGTAAACCCCATGGGTAGGTTGTTAGCTTATCAAAAGGGGGCAAAGCTACTATACGTACAAGGAGATTCCTAGTTGGTGATTAGACAAGGAGCAGATATGCCTATCATGATAGAGCTAATCGCTTATAAAAATAGAGTATCAAACATCATTGAAGATTTTGATGCTTTTGATATAAGATCCATACCTAGACGAAAGAATAAAACAATAGACTCCCTAGCAATAGCAGCTAGTACATTGGAACCCATGACAAATTCAAAATTGAAGGAGATTATTGGTAGAATTAGTCTCATATCCATAAATTTCAGACAATGTCAGGCACTTTCAGTTATTTGAAGATGATAAACACATTCTTGAATTTATCACTAACACTAGTGTCTTTGAAATACTGTAAATTATTAATGGAAGTGATCAAGATCCCTTCAAGATCAATGAAAGTGAAATCATCAACTTAAAGACTAAAAATATTCCCAAGGGACTGGTAATGTTGGAAATGTTGTTTGACATGGACTGAAAATCAAAGAAAAGAATGCAAGACAAATTGGAAGGTGGTAAATATGATACCATCAACCTTGGAGATGAACAAGTCAAGAATGTTTTTTCTTTGAAGGCGTACTATCTTGAAGAAAAAGAAGGGATCATCTAGGTGTTGGTTCACCAAACTAGACCCAACTGATCTCTGCATACAAGTTTTCAGGCTTAGAACAAACTAATAGGAAATGGGCCAATGAAATAGGAAAAACCATCTACCTAACAATTTTCCTCTACACTTCAAGCTCTACAAGGCCTAGGTGGGTTTCCCTTTAATAGATACTTCTGAATAAAACCTTGAATTCATGAACAATCCCAGTGTCTATAAGAAACAGATCTACTTTCATCCTACGATCCGAGAAATGACAAATAACTGATCCCACTCTTAAAATATATTCTACAAACCTAGATTATCAAAATGAAAGTACTAAATGGTAATGGATAATTTAAATAGTGAAATAAGTATATTCTTAAAATGATTTATGATTGGAAAACTTGGTACTATGAGGGTTGGTGCCTATCATTGGCTAAACAGAGTCATCTATCTATTTCTTTTCCTATGTACCTTTTGATCCTAGCAATTTGTAAACAACCAATAATTTTAATATTGACGTCAACCACATAGAGTTTTCTTATGTAACCTTCATACTTAATAATCCTATTATCTCACAATAAACATCATTTCATTCTTGAAAAGATTTACTTTGTCACTTGTACAGAAGCTAATGCAAGAAAGAAACAATCACAACAAATGTATGATTTAGTATAAAACACCTATTAGTTGTTTTATTCAAATATTTATCATGATATACAATAGGAGACAATGATTACTTAGAACAACAATCCTAGTGGTATTAATCAAACCAGAGGGTAAATTATCTTTGAAAAAGACAAAGTATTCAACCCTAATTCTTAACAGAAAATAATACAACACAGTCCTAGAATTTTCCAACCTCTAAAACAATGAGCATATCATGTTTTATAGCACAAGGGAGAGCTCTTACAAAGCCACCGAGATATTTCAAAAGCAACAACAATATTTAGTTACATGAGAGAATGTACATCAAGTTCAAATTCTAAGGTAATTTAGAATAACTAATTTCTATTGTACTTAATCCTTTCAGCATGGACAGTTGATTTACTTCACATGACTCCCTATCTTTCAATTTAAGGCTGCCAAATATCATAACCTTGAAGGTTCTTGAGGCAGCCACCTATTGCTGAAATAGGAAGCAGTTACAAATTCCTTGAGGAGAAGCTTGCTACAAGTGTCACTATGAACCAAGAAAACAACTTCCTGGTTCTATCAATTAATTCTTATTTCCTTATCACTAGCTGGACCAACCTAATGTCATATTCTCGATTTGTCACAGTTGTATATTTGATGAGTGCCACCTACCTTAGGGAGGAGGAGAGAGTATAATGAAACCACTTCCTCTCCTTTCCTAAATTGAATACTCAACAACAATCGCTGAAATTTCAGCAAAGCCTCCACCTTCACCCTCATGGCTCAAAGTGACTAGGGTCTCCAAACAGGCTACATTCTCCCTAACAAGAATGGCACTATAAATAAGTAGGTAAATAAGAGTATGTTCCCTACTACTACTTCTCACTTGAACTTTTCCCTAAGCCATCCATTCCTAAGAAAATTCCTCTTGTTTTTTACTCAGTATGAACAAAGGATCAACCATTGAAATAAAGAGGTGCGTCCTAGGAAATTGGGTGGTGTACAAAACATAGAAAAAAAAGAAATACCCTACAACTTCTCTCAAAATAGGGTGGTGTACATTATACATATAGGAAATTCCTATTTATAGACAAAGAGTTAGAGAATTACACACCTGAGCAACATCCTTCTTCAATATCCTATTCAACCAAAATTAGGTATTTGTACCATTGATGTACTTAATTCTCATTGTGATACCCTAGATATCCAGCCTTATTCCCAAAAATAGAAAAATAGTGTAGTCATTACAATACCAACCACATAATACCTTCATTCAATATCCTCGCATGTGCAACCCATCACATCAATCCATCAACAATTAGATCAAAGACACTGAACCACCAGAATGCAATGTACTTTTGAAAATCACATCAATTACCTCTAAACCCAAGCTACAAACTCCTCCTTCAATGCCTAGCTATGACTAAGAACTTTCTCAACTCTAGTCATGTGGGTAGAAAATCTGGCATCTAAGAGGACCTTTGTTTCCTTAATAAAATTACTAAGGCCAGCTCCTAATTTTAGTATTTTATCTAATTCGATACTACACCTCATCTGTTCAACTTGTACATCAGAAGCAATTATCTCAACAGCTATAGATACGATGCCATCAAAATCCTATTTCCACTCTACCAATCCCTTTCTAGATTCATCATTACTTATAATGGTGGCATGGAATAGTCCTCAAGTGATGTAAAATATTTCAATTTCTCCCTAAGTTTCACATCTAGTTTGCTCTAGAAAGTAGACACTTTGTTCAAAGCACATATAATTTGGTAGGTATAAATGAACCTGCAAGGTGTTGGGACCCAAAATAATGGAAACACAAAACTCTAAAACATTCCTAAATCACCTAGGCTAGGGACTGTTGTCAGGGTGATAGGAAGAGGTTTATCAACAAGTTTTGAGTGATCATGGTTGACTAATAGGAGTGGGTAGACTCCTCTACTCTTTAAGCTTAGCTTAAACTCTATAGGGATATTCCAATGGGTATACCTAAGTAGTTATTAACACCAAAACCACATAAAAAACTAAAAATGTTAATAGGCAAACCCAAATCAATTTCTTAGCCCCAAATCTATCACTGAACTAAGAACAACTAGTTGTTCTAAAGCCCTATATAGATGACAATGGCAATCCTACAGAATGAGGATGCATAAAACCACTACTGCTTCTAAAGATAAGATCTATTGTTTTGTTTTGATGATTGGGTGACCTGAGACAACTCAGACTAGTTCCTATTGATTGCACTATAGAGTGTAATGTTCAACAGAGGAAAAACAACCACAGAGAAGTGTATAACTTCCTATTTGATAAATCAAATGCAAGAAATTTAATACCAAATCACTAAAAATACTTAATGATCGAACACCATACCATATTGTTCTCTATGTAATACTAAAATTACCATTTACAAAGCTTGGAAATGGATTAAGAACTGTCACATTCATTCAAATAAGATCTAACATTCATACCACTAAATGTGGTAGAAGAAAACTATAATTGGGACTATGGTTTGCTAAGAAAAACACATATAGTAATGGAGAAAAACAATAATCTGACACAAAAATCTACAAATTCTATTGCATACACTTCATAGTTGTTTCATGTTAAACAAAGAATTCAAAATAACCTATCCTTGATTTGCCTTCTAGAACTCACAACCCTACTGAGAAATTGTCCAAATGACCAACCAACCTCTATTGCATCTAAAAATTATGCACAGATATCATTACAATTCAATGCCTCATTCAAAGCACTATACTAGTCAGAAAGTAACCCATGCTACATTAAATTCAACTCCACCACAATGACAAAAGAAATATACATTGGAACCCCACCCATGCTCTGTCGACTATGAAAATTGTCAGAAGGAAGATTGGTTGAACTCATTTTGTACCTGGGCTAATAAAGAGGGAAGGTTCTAAACCATTTTCCTGACATCTATAACCTTTGACACATCTGATTTTTCCTCTTTATATAGTTGTGCATTGAAGGATTTCACTATGTCAACCACCTGCATGGCACTATTCGGCAGACTCATTAAATTTGAGGTACAAATCAACTTTGAATATTCTTACAAACATGGTGTACTTTTAGGGAATTACCCCTTATAAAGCATTTACAACAATCCCAATATGTTGTCCAAATTTTAGTTTTGAGCCATCTGATCTCTGACTATACCCTGTGCATCTTGCTACCTTTATTAGCCAATCTTCTTCATCACAAACTTCCTTATTCATACTATCAGCAAACTGGCACATATTCAAACCATGGGAGACATCTTCAATTTCTACCTCCTCTTTGCCTTATCAGTAAAACTTCATCTTCTCAAACTTGGCTCATTTTCTCCTTCATTCGACAAATTATGACTTTTCTAAACTAGGCCACCTTTGCCCTTTATCGACAATTTTTCATTTTTGAAAACTTCTCTTATTCTCCCTTTTGTCAACAAAACACAGTTTTCCAAACTAGCCTTTTGGTGCCAATTTCTTCCTTATCGGCAAATATCGCTTTGTTAGCAACCTAGGAAAATTTCAAATTTTTTGAAGGTTGAGGACTTTGTCACTTCCTCGACATGGGCCCTTCCTTAGTCGTTTTCATGAATTTTGTACCTTCGATTTTCCTTATAGGAAAATCTAAAAATTTCCTAACCTACCCTCCTTTACTTATCTTTTCTTTCTCTATCAGGGATTTCTCTATCAGCTAAACTTTCTATTGGCGAACCCCTTAGTTAGCCAAAGGCCGTCCATGTAGCATTATTCCGTGGTTCTGTAGGAATGCTTTGCCCATTATAATTTGCATCTCTAGAATGATGGAAGGCATCCATTTGACTACCAAATTGTAATGATAAGTTGCAAAACGTCATCTGGAGACTAGAAGACTCCAAGCCTTCATCATTTTTGAGTTCTTTTTCCTTAATTGCCACTTGTGTATAAATATGAAGCCATCAAGGGTCAGGCCTCGGGCCTTCACCATTTCACCTTATGCCATCCTTGGTAAGAGTTAATTCGTATGACATCACAACCACTTGGTAGCTTCCCACTATTCTACTACTATAGAGAAAGCTTCACAGAAATGATCCATAGAATGATGGAAGAGACACAAAGTATGCCACGTGGCATCCATTGGGCCACTTGGATGATCACTTGTCAGACCTTGTCACATGTCTTGTTCCCGTGGTTCTGCAAGCCTGCTATGGGTCCACCCAAAAGGCTCAGAGGAATTGCGGAATGCCTTAGAAAGAATTATCACCCATTGAGAGTCAGGCCTTGGGCCTTTCACCCTCTGCCTTCTATAAAGAAGATGGAAGGAAGGAAACCCAAACTCTAACCTTCGAAACACTTAGGAAAAATTATGAAAACATAGGGGGTCAGCCCCCAGGCTTTCCACCTTACGCATTCGCCATTTGGAAGAGGAAAGAGAGGAGCCCCATCATCCACCTTGAGCACAAAGAAGATAACATCTGTCGGGGACTGGCCATCAAGCCTGCCCCATTTTACCTTCCACATATGAGGGAAGAAGAGCCAACCTCTGAACTCCACCACACACTCATACTTACAGGGTTTTGAATAGGAAGACCCATCAAACTTTGGACCTCGGGGCTTCTTCCTAACACTTTCCATGAAGAAGACTGAACATAGGAGATTTTTTCAATGAGTAACAGTTAGAGAAATTTTGGAGTCAAATTTTGGAGCCGATAGATAATACAAGGTGGAAGGCATGAACCTTGAACTCTGAAACACTTAGTGCAAATTTCAACACTTAGGCAAATTTTAGCCTTATAGTTTGGAGGCGATAAGACAACATGATGGAAAGAAAGAGCTCAAAAGTCTAAAATTCTCACCATGGCCAAAACACAAGGAAACACTTAGAAAATGGGGCCTAGTCAACTTTTTGGGGCTTTTTCCCTTGTATTTTAAAATACAAACAAATGAAAAACTATGAAAGACATCTCTAATTTGTTATCATCAATAGGTTCAATGCTAAAGGCATAAAATGGGATTTAGATAGATATTGGGGACAAAATGGGGCATTCTTGAGGGTAAAATTTTTGTAGGTCTTGTTATCAAATGGATTTGCACCTTGTGTTGGAGAGGTTTAACATTCTTCAACATTCTAGTGAAACATTGAGATGACCTCCAGGTGTGGGACCCTGCAAGGAGGCCAAATCTCCAAAGAGAGGTTGGTTCCTTCACTGAATGTGAGATTCAACTATTCTTAAGACTAAACCTAATCTATCCACCATTAAGGAAAAAAGGAATAGATATAAAACTATAAATTAAAGGGGTGATACACTAGGTTTGAAAATAAAAGCTCTCAGAGAATTAGAAATGCATAAAATAACTAGATACAATTGAAAAACTTACACAGGTCTAGCTAATTCTAATAGAGGTAAGAAGCAGAACAAAATTGTAAGGAACAAAACATTCACATACAAATCAATTCTAATTCACACATTGATAAAAACAACATGAAGAGGTGAAAACATCCAACATGTATTTCATCAAAAGGCAAGGCTACAACAGAGGAGGGCTCTGTTTCGAGTACAAAATTATCTCTGTATCCAACCCTCATTACATCTTTTTAAATATGCATATATAACATTTCATTTTTATTGACCTTAGTCATTTCATCAATAAATTTGCCCCCATGGGCTATCAGAATATGTCCCTGTTAAATGGAATGTCTGTCTGTAGAAATTAAATGTAGAAAATATCTTGGATCATGGAGTAGCTGGGAGATATTTTTCTTCTTCAATGCACCAGTTGATTCATCACCTGCAACATTAAATGCAAAAATATCTAAAATGGGGTAGCTAAGTAGATCAAATATGCATTAATGGCAAATGAAGAAAATTAAATGAATTTTCCCTCCAAAATCCCTTTCTTTTAGAGCTTTTACAACACTTCAAATATTTAAATAAATATTTTAAGTTTACAATAAATTACAACTCTATTTTTTCATATTCTGTCTTTTCTAGAAAATCTGGCCTAAATTTTGCCCTATCGGCAAAATCTACCTTTTATAGACCATTCTGTCTTGCTCTCTACATTTTTCTATTTTTAGTTGGCAAACTTTCAAATTTTAGAATTGTGGTATGTTTCTGTCTATTTTTTCCCTTATCGACAAAAATTATTTTTTTCTGAACTTCACCGCTTTGGCCTTGTTTCACCCCTTTATCGGCAAAAGTTTGTTATCACAAACCTTGCCATTTGTCTTTGCTTTTCTCTTCTATGAACAAAAATTACCTTTGCCAAACCATTTTTCCTTGTCAGCAAAATCAACCTCCTTAAGCACTTTGTCCTTTACATCCTCCTTATCAGCAAAATAGTAATTTCTCGAACCAATTTTACCTTTACCTTTTTCCTTCATCAACAAAAGTTGTTCGTGGCAAACCATTTGTGTTTTCACTTTTGCCTTATCGACAAAAGTACAAATCATCAAACATGCTTTACTTTTTACCTTATTGGCAAAAAGTCACTTTTACGAACCTGAGTCTCTTTGTTAGCAAAACATCCTTTTACCGAACTTCATTCTTTTCTCCTTATTTTACCTTATCAGCAAAAGTATCCTATCAGTGAACTTAAGTAATTCTGAACTTTTGAGAAATTCAGCCTTTTGTTGATTCACCAACAAGGCTTTCTTTTCAATCTTTACTTAGCCATTTTTTCATGTTTCCATTTTGCCTTATTGGCAAGATTTTACCTTTTTGAACCTGGCCCACTTTGTTGGAAAACCAAATCTTGTCAAACCCTTTTTGCTTAGCCACTTCTTCTCCATGCCCTTTACCTTATCAGAAAAATGTTCCATCAACGAACTTTTGTATTTTTGAACTTCGTGAAAATTTTGGGTTTTGCTCGATTTGTCGGTAGAAGGGGGGCCCTTTTCGTTCTTTACTTAGCCAATTTTCATAAATTTCCCCTTTCCCGGGAAAGTCCTATTTTCCTAAACTCTGCTTGTTTATTCCTTCTTTGTCAACGATTCTCCCTTATTGGTGAATAGCAGAAACTTTAAACTTATGAAAAGTTCACTCTTTATGCACTTTGCCAATAAAGAAAAAAAACATGCTTTACTTAGCCAAATATTGGGTTTTCTTCCTGCTTTACCTTCCTTCTACCTTCCCTTTATTGGGAAATCGCTCAGTGGGTGAATCAAATAATTTTTGAACTTTTGGAAAGTTCACAACTGCGTAAAATCACCAATAAAGGCATCTTTTCTTTGCTTTTGCCTTAGCCGCATTTCAAAAAAATATACGGCCATGGCCATTTTTTGCCAAAATGCTGAATCGGTAAACCTTTGAAACAAGTAAACTTTTGGAAAGTTTGCTTGATTTGAGAAATCGTCGATAAAGGGGATAGAATTCCTTTTACTTAGCTAAAATTTTGAAAACTTCCTCCCTTTGTCAGTGAATCGGCTAGTCAGACAACTTGTGAAATTTTGAACTTTATGCAAAATTTGGACTTTTTGAAATTTGCCAACAAAGGGAAAGGGAAGCTTTATGCCTTAGTCATTTTTTAGCTAGTTTAGGAAACTAGAATTTTGCCGATAAAGACCAAAAGGTGCGCAAATAAAAACTTCAAATTTTCTAGGTTTTTTTGGGTTTTTTACAGGGATTACCAGATGAATTTTCAAGGATTTTTACAAGGAAAATACTAGAATTTGAAGGTTTTAGCCATGCCGAGTTAAGTTCTCAAGGGATTTCAAAAGATTTTGAAGTTGGGCTATTTGACTTTGGGCAGAGGAAAATAGGTCAATGTTTTAGCGACATCTCAGAGATGTTTTCCTACTAAAAAAATACACCAGTGACCTTTGTTGTTATATTGAGCCTAATCATATTCAGATGTTAAATTTACCCCACTTTTATCGGCGCAGTTTCCCCCCAAATTATTTAATGGGGCCAAGGGGCAGTGCCCCTTGTAGGATTCCATCGGGAGTTATTTTTCTATTGGCTGACATAAAAAAAACCCTATTTTTGTAACCGACATAAGGCTTGATAAAAGAGGCTAAGGGTTAGGGTTTCTCTTGATGTATTGTAGCATTTTGTAGTGGTATTGAGTTGCAAGGATTTCTAGTAGTAATCAGTTTGATTTACTGGATAATAATATTGGACTCTCTATTGGTGGATGTAGCCCAAGTTTGGGTGAACCACGTTAAAACTTATCTCTCGCTATTATTATTTGTGTATTTTCATTCCTTTGATTAATCTTTATTTGCATTTAATTGATATCTTCTACATGCAATTCCTAACAACCTTAAGCATCCATTGGGCATGGAGTCCAAAAGGGGGATTACAATAAGTTGAAATAACTGAAAACCATGCCTTCTAAAACAATAAAATAAAAAGGAAAATAAGGCATGCATTCTCCTAGTGACAATGCAGCCTGTGCACAAGCACTTAGGGAAAGTAAACCTAAAATTGAAATAAAACCTACTCTAATCCTAAGCTAACAACAAGGAAATGGCTTCAAACAATGCAATTAATAGGTTCTTGAAAATAACTGCCCTTTCTTAATAATTTACATTGTTTCTCATGCATGTGGGCAGTTAAAAAGAGGTGAGGAAGGGATGGTCATATAATAAGGTAATGATAAACTTCCCCAAGGACAAAGAAAAACTCACCTATCCACATGTATTGATCAGAAATGTAGTTGCTTGGAAGTGGATAAATGGGTTGATCTAGCTCTCTTTGATACTCAACCTCATGCTTTCAAGCAATCATGATAGGTAGGGGCTCCTTTTGATATGTACGTAATTGGGCTAAATGCCTGATAGGGTATCCCACTGAAATGGTATGCAAGCCATTATCACTACATTTATGTTCATGCTCTGATTCTACAACCTTCTACTACTGGTTTGGATGTTCTAGCTCTTGTGGCTCAATCAGAGATAAGGCTGCCTCCACCCTTCGATCATGATGCTCATGATTTTCTAAATTAGGCTTAGGAAATGAGCCATGCACATGCTCAATAGAGAAATCTTCCCCACAAGAAGCTGATATCCTTGTTGGATAATCAAGAACAAATCTTTAATTTGTTCCTACCCATGTTTAATCTCCTCATGTTGTTTTCAATAAAATACGGGAGCTCCTCTAATAGGTCTAAATTATTATCCTCTAGACTTTTCATTATAGGGCTGCCTACATGCACCTCTTCATATGCTAGTAACTCACCATCATGGTTGTTCTAGAACTACAAATAATGTTGACATTTGTATTCCATCTTTGTCATCAATGCAACTAGGTAATTCATGAAATAGAGTGGCATCATCGGCCTCTGGAGTGATTGGAGAAATCTCCTCCTTTATGCCTCTTTCCTTTGACTATGGTTCATGAAGCTTCTCCTTAGGGCATGCTAGTTCAATGGCATATCTTGAGCAGAAAAGATGTATCTCATCCTGAAAGAGGTTTTCAAGCTCCTCAAAACACACTGGTATGAGAAGATCCACTTTGGATTCATTAATTTCTGCATTTTCTAGAATGGGGCTACTTACATGCTCCTTTTAATGAGCTGGGATCTTATTTTCACACTTGTCTACACGTTTCAACAACTTATCATGGCCCTCAACATCTTTATGCAAGCCCACAAGATTGTGTTGTTTGGGTTGTCTCTGCAACTAGACCTTTTCACCATGTTCCCTTTGCATTTTTCTTTTATTTCTCTTGTTCAAAGCATGGGAAAACTCTTTAAATGAGATAAATTCTAGAGGACTCAAATCTACCTCTAAATCAGTAATAACCCTAATACGCTCAATGCACTACTGCTCCATCAGACTAGGCTTAACTTCATCTTGCAGAAGGTCTAAATTTTTAGTTTTAATGGTGCATACTGGTTCATTATTTGCATGTGACTCCTCCTTAGTTGCAGGTATCTCCCTCCTTAGCTCATCCATCCAATTAGTTGAAGGGGCGTTGCTCTTGAGCTGCCATCCTCATAGCAAGATTTTCTTGAAAAACCCTTTCTTGTGCCTCCTGCTACTAGCAACACTCTATTATCTCTTGAAATCCATCACACTCCCTTCGTAGGTCTATGAACACCTTTTTGAGATCAATAATGTTTTTGATGTTGAGACCATAATCCTGATGAGGTCAATTATACCCTCTTGCTCTTTTTTTATCATCCAAAAGTCTATCAATCTCTAGGAACTTGCCCATGAGATCTTTGAACACATCAATGTTCACATATTCAACATCTTGGAATTGATTAAAAGGGTAGTTACACTGGCTAGAATTAGAAAAATCTCCTTGGAGTTGATAATAAGCATTATTGAGCTACCAAGAAGACATAGCAGGGGCGGGTGGGAGGTAAGCATTGTAAGGATGTTCATATTCTGCTGAAACAAGACAATAAGGCATGAAACTAGAGGTATATTGGGCTTGAAATAGCTGGTATGGAGGCATAAAATTTAGATTTTGGATGGGTTGAGGGGAGTAGCCATAAATCCCTAAAATCTTGACATTTTAAAACATCAAAATGCCAAATAATCATAGAAAATATCTAAACAGAGCAAAATAGGTCTGCAACTAGAGAAAACTGGATACATACCTAGAAGAGTCACTAGGTGATTTGAGAGTCTTTTGAAAGTAGGATAGACCAAGAGAACCAATGAAATCCTAATCCTTGGAGTTCTTTAAGTACTTGAACTAGTTGCACTAGTAGATTTGATCAGTAGAGTCGCCATGGTGTTGGAGGGATAGCCCTAGAAGGAAAGATACAATGAAGAGCACACCAGAACTCTTCAATGGATGATAAGGATCATCAAGTCGAGTCCCATCAAATGTGCTAGAAACTATTGTCATATGGATTTGTACCTTGTGTTGGAGAGGTTTAATGGTCTTCAACAATCTAGTGAAACATTGACATGACCTCCAAGTGTGGGACCCTACAAGGAGGCCAAATCTCCAGAGAGAGGCTGGTTCCTTCACTAAATGTGAGATTCAACTATTCCTAAGAATAAACCTAATCTATACATTACTGAGGAAAAGTGGAAGAGGGATAAAACTATAAATTAAAGGGGTGATACACCAGGTTTGAATATAAAAGCTATTACATCCCTAACCTTGACTATGTTTCAGTTTTTACTTTTGAAGTAATTAGAAAGTGAATTCGCATGATTCAATGACTTGACATTTAGTAAAAAAAAATGTCAGGAAGATCAATGTTTTCATGAGTTTTGTTTATTTGACTATAATTTACATGTGTTTATAAGTTGTCAAGATATTATGATTTCATAAGGATTATGAAATAATTATTGGTACATTAATCTTGAGTTGGTGATTGCATGTTGCATTTAGGGAACAAGTTTTGCCTCTCCCTCTGAAGCAGAAGACTCTCCAAAGCTCGTGAAAATAGATATCAACATTTTAGATGTGGTACACTCTATGTTAAGGCTTATAATAGTCAAACTTATGAGGTAAAACTAATCTTTATGCCAAGTGTAGTTTATGTTTTTGTAAGTGATAAGTGAATGATTTCACTCTATATCTAGCTTTGATTATGTTGTGATTGCAAGTAGAAATTATTTGGAAAGCTATACTTTATTCTTGTGTTTATGCAAATGATATTTAATTTAAAAAATCTCTCTCATGTTTACCAAGTTTTATTTACTTTCTTGTAAATTCTTGAGTTTACTCGAGTGTTAAGAGGATGGGATATTACATATGGTATCAGAGCTAGGTTCAACACATGGACCTATGAGCTCACCATGAGAAAAAATTGTTAAACATTTAATATATTAGCTAAGGTTTAAAATTGGTTTTATGTCAGAGTGGCATAGAGAAGAACAGTGAAAACTATCAAGAAGATTGTTTCCCAAAATTTACCCAAGATTAGCATTTAAGAAAGAACCAATTGAGGAATTAAAACTCCAAGAAAAAAACAAATTCTGCTAAGGTTGTATAGTGGAAAGATTAGAGAATTTGACTAGAAAGGTAAAACCTTGACCAATTACTAATCAGACTAAGAGCTCAAGTAGAGTGATATCTATATCATTTTAAGATTACTCATATTTTTCAAGAACTTAAGAATGGGAAGATCCAGAAGTAATCAACCAAGTACAGGAGCAACTGAGTGTTGAAGATCCTAGAATTATTACAATGACACCATATCTAAAAGTTAAATATGAGAAAATGGATATTACTATGGTGTCAGTATGCAGTAGCATAAGAGACATCCATGTAGGTGAAATTCCATTATATAACTTCTTGCCAAGAAGGGTGACAAACTTGACTACATGATTGCATTGTGTCATGTTGCGCTTAATCAAAAACCTTGGCCAAGGTGATGCTACTACCTGATAGCGTAAGTCAGTTTTCTTGTCCCAGATACGCACCTAGTTAGAGGTCATACTAGTTAGGAGTTGCCTATAGTGTATGACCGACTAGGGATTGTGTAGGGTCAAACACCAGTCTCCGATGGCATTAGATTTTCCTTCCATTACTTCTCTATGAAGGACCAAGTCTTTCCACTAGGAATGGCATGAGGGACTAGTAAGTCCGTGGATGGATGAAAAAATGCCCTGATGATCCTATTCTTCCTTCTCTATTTCAACAGTTAAGGATGATTAAAGCTCCAAATGGATTAAACAGATTTCAAAGAACACTATAATCTCAAACCCTCTATAACTATGAAATGGAAGTTTTGCATTTTCTGAGATCAAGGGTTTACATATATGTGAAGGATTCAAGGATATCCTGTGGGTTTTTTATGCAAGACTATGAAATGGAGACATAGAAACAACAAGAACTTATATTTGTTTTTGGTTATATAATGTGGTGTTGAAAAGTTTTTCCTTACAAACTGCATTCCAAAGGTTTAGTGGGTTATCATTATGTTTAGTATTATGACCTAGCAAAGGTGAAAGTGTGTCTTGCAAAGGATTTGGCTTTTAGTGACAAGTATCTTTATGTTGGTAACATTATTTGGTGATATTTTTAGTTTTGAGTAAATTTATAATATGTTCATTGTTCTGAGGTAGATGTAATTGCCAGTGAGGCATATTTGTAACTAGTGAGGTTCTCATGCCAGTGAGGTAGTTGTGACATTGAATAGCCAATGAGGCATAAAATAACAAGTGAGGCTCTGTAATGGATAAACAGATCAAAATGATCAGAACAGATTGGTAGAAGCTAATAATAGATAAAAAAATCACATAGATGCTAACTGTACACTAAGACAACTCTCAGTTAGAGAAGAAAAAATTCTTTTGAGGATCAAAACCCAAAGAAAAATTTCATAAAGTAAGAAATGTATTTCAAACTAGCTCCTAGATATAAAGGACTCTTCGAAATACTTGAAGTTACCAATTCAATTATTTACAGAATCATTCTATTATCAGCTATTACGAGGAGGTATAATGCTTTTTATAATTTATATTTGAAAAGTATATAACAAATGATAATTATATTCTTAGAATGTTTTATAGGTATAGGACTGAGGAGTGGTCATGATCAAGCTTTTCAAATGCTTCAAGTTTGCAAGCTCTGCTTGCATGACAGAGAGGTTAATTAATGCAAGATCCAGTGGGACCAGTATCCAGGGGTAAGAAAATTTACCATGACTGTATATTAAAGATTTTCTTAATTACTTATGCTATTGCAAGATAAACAAAATTTTATCTTATTAAGGTTTTAGGTACATTGGATCATCGAGGACGATGACTCTTACAGGGGGAGATATGTTACATCCCTAACCTTGACTATGTTTTACTTTTTACTTTTGAAGTAATTAGAAAGTGAATTCGCATGATTCAATGACTTGACATTTAGTAAAAAAAAATGTCAGGAAGATCAATGTTTTCATGAGTTTTGTTTATTTGACTATAAGTGACATGTGTTTATAAGTTGTCAAGAAGTTATGATTTCATAAGGATTATGAAATAATTATTGGTACATTAATCTTGAGTTGGTGATTGCAAGTTGCATTCAGGAAACAGGTTCTGCTTCTCCCTTTGAAGCAGAAGACTCTACAAAGCTTGTGAAAATAGATATCAACATTTCAGATGCAGTACACTCTATGTTAAGGCTTATAATTGTTAAACTTATGAGGTAAAACTAATCTTTATGCCAAGTGCAGTTTATGTTTTTGTAAGTTATAAGTAAAGGATTTCACCATGTATCTAGCTTCTATTATGTTGTGATTGCAAGTAGAAACTATTTGGAAAGCTATACTTTATTCTTGTGTTTATGCAAATGATATTTAATTTAAAATAAAATCTCTCTCATGTTTACCAAGTTTTATTTACTTTCTTGTAAATTCTTGAGTTTACTCGAGTGTTAAGAGGATGGGATGTTACAAAAGCTCTCATAGAACTAGAAATGCACAAAACAACTAGATATAACTAAAAAACTTACATAGATCTAGCTAATTCTAATAGAGGAAGAAGTAGAATAGAATTGTAAGGAACAAAACATTCACATACAAATCAATCCTAATTTAGACATTGTGTAAAAACAACATGAAGACGTAAAAACAACCAGCATGTATTTCATCAAAACATAAGGCTACAACAAAGGAAGGATCTGTTTGGAGTACAAAATTGTCTTTGTATCCAAGCATCATTACATCTTTTTAAATATGCATATATAGCATTTCATTTTTATTGACCTCAGTCATTTCATCAATAAATTCACCGCCATGGGCTGTCAGAAATTATCCCTGTCAAAGGGAATGTCTATCTGCAGAAATTAAATGTAGAAAATATCTTGAATCATGGAGTAGCTGGGAGATATTTTTCTTCTTAAATGCACCAGTTGATTCATCACCTGCAACAATTAATGCAAAAAATCTAAAATGTGGTAGCTTAGAAGATTAGATCTGCATTAATGGTAGATGAATAAAATAAAATGAATTTTCCCTCCAAAATCCCTTTCTTTCAGATGTTTTACAACACTTCAATTATTTAAATAAATATTTGAAGTTTATAATATATTACAACTCTATTTTTTCATAGTTTGTCTTTTCTGGGAAATCTGGCCTAAATTTTGCCCTATCGGCAAAATCTACATTTTATAGACCATTATGTCTTACGCTGCATTTTTCTATTTTTAGTCAAAAAAATTTTAAATTTCAAAACTGTGGCCTATTTCTATCTTTTTTTCCCTTATTGGCAAAAATCATCCATTTTGAACTTTGCCGCTTTGGCCTTCTTTCACCCCTTTATCGGTAAAAGTTTGCTATCACAAACTTTACTGTTTGTATTTGCTTTTCTCTTCTATTAGTAAAAATTACCTTTACCAAACCATTTTACCTTGTCAGAAAAATTGGCCTCCTTAAGCACTTTGTCCTTTACATCCTCCTTATCGGTACTTTGTCCTTTACATCCTCCTTATCAAAAAAATATGAATTTGTTGAACCAATTTTCCCTTTGCCTTTTGAGTTCGTAGGAGAAAGGTGTCCGCGGTGAACCATTTGTGTTTTCACTTTTGCCTTATCGGCAAAAGTACCAATCTTCAAACTTGCTTTACTTTTTGCCTTATCAGTAAAAAGTCACTTTTGCAAACCTGAGTCTCTTTATCGGCAAAACATCCTTTTACCGAACTTCATTCTTTTCCCCTTATTTTGCCTTATTGATAAAAGTATCCTATCGGTGAACTTAAGTAATTCCAAACTTTTGACAAATTTGACCTTATGTTGATTCACCAATAAGGCTTTCTTTTCCATCTTTACTTAGCCATTTTTTCATGTTTCCATTTTACCTTACCAGAAAAATGTTACCTTTTTGAACCTGGCCCACTTTGTCGGTAAAACCAATTTTGTTGAACCCTTTTTCCTTAGTTACTTCTTCTCCATGCTCTTTACCTTATCAGCAAAATGTTCCATTGGTCAACTTTGGTATTTTTGAACTTGATGAAAAGTTTGGGTTTCACCTAATTTGTCGATAAAAGGGGCCCTTTTCCTTCTTTACTTAGCCAATTTTCATAAATTTTCCCCTTTGTCAAGAAAGTCCCACTTTCCCGAACTCTCCTTGTTTATTCCTTCTCTATCGGTGATTTGCCCTTATCAGTGAATAGAGAAAACTTTGAACTTATGAAAAGTTTACTCTTTATGCACTTCATCAATAAAAAGAAAAAACATCATTTACTTAGCCAAATCTTGGGCTTTCTTCCCGCTTTGCCTTCCTTATGCCTTCCCTTTATCAGGAAATCACCCGGTCGATGAACAAAATAATTTTTCAACTTTTGGAAAGTTTGTGACTAGGCAAAATTGCCAACAAAGGCCTCTTTTCTTTGCTTTTTCCTTAGCCACATTTCGAACAAATCACCCTTGGCCCTTTGTCAGAAAAATGTCAAATCAGTGAACCTTTGAAACAAACAAACTTTCAGAAAGTTTGCACAATTTGAGAAATCACTAATAAATGGGAAGGACTTCCTTTTAATTAGCCAAAATTTTAAAAACTTCCTCCCTTTGTCAATGAATTGGCCAGTCAGAGAGCTTGTGAAATTTTCAAATTTATGCAAAGTTTGAACTTCTTTAAATTTGTTGACAAAAGGAAAGGGAAGCTTTATGCCTTATTCATTTTTTGGCTAGTTCGGGAAACTAGAATTTTGTCGATAAAGACCAAAAGGGGGATAAAAACTGAGGTAAAAGCTTCAAATTTTCTAGGTTTTTCTGGGTTTTTGCAAGGATTCGCCAGATGAATTTTTAGGGATTTTTAGTAGGAAAATACTAGAATTTGAAGGTTTTAGGCATGCACAGTTAAGTTCTCAAGGGATTTCAATAAGATTTTGAAGTTGGGCTATTTGACTCTGGGCAGAGGAAAATAGGTCAATAGGTCCTAACAATGGCCTCAGTTGGGGATGTGTGGCAAGTAGTGTCACAGTAAGGATTGAGATCTCTGAGTAGATTAGAAAGGTACAAAACACACAAAAACACAAAAGGGAGAAAACAAAAATGTAGTTATAGCAAGGCTTATGTACATGACAAAATACAGTCATAAACATTAGAGCACAAAATACTATTGATTGTATTCAAAATTTAGTAGAAGTGTTACCTATGAAAAATAATACTTCAAATGTTGTCCATGAATGGGCATCTCCAGAAGTACTCCTTCTAAAGTCATCAAATGATAAACATTGAGCTCCAATTTTTTATTTACCTCATATGGCCTAAGCCATTATGAGTCAAATTTTCCATGTTTCCCCTTATCTTCAGATTTGGCATCCCAAAGAAGCACCAAGTCACCAACCTAGAACTCTCTTGATACAGTATTCTTATCAAAAAAGAGCTTAATTTCTACTTGTGCTTCAGCATTTTATCATGTGCAGCTCTCCTCTATTCTTCTAATTCAGTCAGTTGCAATTTCCTCTAGGACATTGCATCATATAGATCATCTTCTGTATCACGCAATAGTGTGTAAACTAGTAGTTCCATGCTAACAGTCATCTTTACTTCTGCTCCATACACCAGCTCAAATGGGTTGCTTCCAATGGATCTTTTGAAGGTTATCATGTTAACCCATAGGCATACTTCAATCTATCATCCCATTTTTTCTTATTATGATCCAATGTCCTTTTTATGATCTTCATCACGCTTTTATTACTAGATTTAGCCTATCTATTACTTTGGGGATGATAAGGGGATGGATGCACAAGAGTTATTCTAAACTTAGAACACATGTCTATCATTTATTGTGACTTAAAAAACATGACATTATCAGCCAAAATCCTATTTGAAACTCCAAATCTAATTATTATATTGTTGATTATGAAATTAATTACCAATTTGGAAGTTGCATTATGAGTGAGAATTGCTTCTACCCACTTGGTGAAGTAATTAGTGGCCACAAGAATCTATTTAAATCCATTGCTAGATTCTTCTTGTATCTCTCCAATAAAATCTATTCCCCATTGCTGAAAAGGTGCATCAACAACAAGAAGCAAAAGGGGTAATGCTTCAACAAATCTCAACTTACCAGAAAATCATTAGAAAACATCACATTTCCTTATCTTTTATGCCACATATTTGAATAATGTAGGTGATGCAGAGTGAAACGCAACGGGAGCTTACTAACAGGAAGGAGGAGCCAATTATACAAACAGCATGATAAAAATGTCTATCAGCTCAGCATCATCATCATATTTCCTAAAAACACCCATAGCATCATCATATTTCAGTCGAGCACCATTATCCTCCTGCCGACTACTGTTCACCTCCTCCGCCTGTCGCCTATCATCATCATCATGATATTCAACGGGCGCAAACATCCTCCGGTTGCACTATTCATCGGGCGCCAAACACTAGCGGCATCATCATGATATTCAACATCACCTTCGTCAGCAGGATATCAAATATCCGGTTGCTCCAAATATCCTGATGACGACAACTTCAACACCTTGCCTTCGATGCCCCGATAGCCGACGATACAAGCAACAGCATCATGATATGATTCATCCAGTTCTCTCGAAACCTCCTGATGATGTTAATACAACTTCCTGCCTACACTGATAACTAACCACTTAGCGACAACAGGATAAACTCGCATAGAGTGATATCTCAATATCCTGATGATGATGACGTCATATCCTGATGACGATGACGTCACACAATATCCTGATGACCTCTTCAACACTTAGCCAAAAAAATTGAACTTTCACACCCGCATCTGCTAGCGATACGCGGATGATGAGCTTTCCCGAGAGATGATCCTGACTGCGATATATACACTGAGTATATATCCAACTCAAAACATCCTGATGCACTTGCAACATGCAAACTTCAACAGTTTCATGACCCGATCCTGATGGCGATGCATTCGCAGATGATGATGCGGCTCGTTCCGACTGGAAACGCACATGCAGACTCCTGTATATCCATTCGCTGCATGTAAACACTCCAAACCGCTCTATTACACAAAGACAATATGATGATCGGGCCAGATCACCTTCAAACCAAAATCTACCAGTTTGTCTTTCTATACCTAGCACATGAGGATGCTAGGCTGATTCACAGCATGCTCCTAACTGATCTCTTGAACAATGCAATGCATAAACAGAAAACACAAATGCAAACTAAGCTATAATACAGGACCATTCCACCGATTCGCAGGATCAACCGGTGGAAGGGTTGAAAGTACCCATCAACTTGCAAACAGAAAGGAAATCAAAACAGATACAACTGGTACAATCAGATAATGCAAAAGATGAGATCTTATTCAATTGAAATTCAAATGTCCTGCTTTTACAATTCTGCTTCACAATATCTGGACTGATCACCAGTACAACATACCACCAATACTACTCTCCTGAACATAACATCTATCAGCCTCAATATGAACTGTCGCTAAACCCTAACAGATCGAAGGTATATATAGCAAAGTCCTTCGAGTACTACCAACTCACTTCCCAGCGGCTGGGAGCTTCCAAGCGGCTGGGAGAGAGGACAGCTCAGATAACCTTATCCCGATCTCTAACTGCCTACACATACTCCTAGGCTGAACTAATACATAGCATTGGTCCAATGGACCTTATTACATGATGAAGTCAAACATACTAAAAATAGACTATCCTGTCATCATGCTGATAATTATCCTATATCCTGATCATATATGTCATCATGCGGACAATTATCCTATATCCTGATCATGTGCGGGTGCTCCTGCACCATACTCCCCAGAAGAAGAAATCTCAAGTCCACTTGAGATGAGAGTATCAAGGTCGGCACCATGTTTCTGTATCTGCTCTGCAGTCATCCATACTGCTTCAGAGTTCGGCTGTCCCTTCCAAGAGACGAGGTACTCCAAGTACTTTTTGTTCCTGGTCTGTTTGACCACTCTGGTGTCCAAAACCTTATGTAACTGTGGGGGATCATGTTGAGGAATGTCTTCAGCAACTGTATCCTGTAGGATATCCTGATCTGCATCTGGATTAGCCTTGTATGGAGTTAAATCACATACATTGAAGATAGGAGACAAACCAAGATCAGGTGGGAGTTGGATCTCATAAGCATTCTGTCCATGCTTGAGCAAAATCTGACATGGTCCAACTTTCTTTTGCATGAGCTTAGTATACTTTCCCTTAGGAAGCCTGTCTTTCTTCAAGTGAACCCAAACCAAATCTCCAACATCAAATTGAACATCCCTCTTCTTCTTATCAGCATATTCCTTATATTTCAAGGTGGTTTGCTGGAGTTGGGTCTTGACCTGATCATGAACCTCTTTGATGGCTTCAGCAAAAGCTTCTCCTTCGGCACTAACAGGATCTGCTGTAGGTAGATCTCGCAACTCCAAAATTCCTCTGGGATGCATTCTATAAACTACCTGAAAAGGCGATTTCCCTGTGCTCCTATTGACAGTATCATTATATGAAAACTCAGCTTGAGACAGAATATTGTCCCACTTCTCTCCATGCTGTTTTGTCAAGCATCTAAGCAGATTCCCCAAGGAACGGTTCACTACTTCAGTCTGTCCATCCGTTTGAGGATGATATGCAGAGGAAAAAGACAAATTGGTTCCCAGCTTCCTCCAAAGGGTTCTCCAGAAGTGACCAATAAACTTCACATCTCTGTCTGAAACTATGCTCAAAGGCAATCCATGGATTCTGACAATCTCCCTGAAGAATAAATCTGCAATGTATGAGGCATCAGCAGTGGTTTTGCATGGCAAGAAATGTGCCATTTTACTGAATCTATCCACTACAACAAAAACACTGTCAAATCCTCTCCTTGTTCTTGGTAAACCCAAGACAAAATCCATATTGATGCTTTCCCATGGTCTGGAAGGAATGGGTAAGGGCTGATATAATCCTGCATTAGTTGACCTGCCTTTAGCTTTCTGGCATATTACACATGTCTCCACAAATTTTCTGACATCTGATTGCAACTTAGGCCAAAAGTAATGCCTTCTGACCAGATCAAGAGTCTTATCTAGCCCAAAATGACCTGCCATAGCTCCACAATGTTTCTCCTTGATTATATTTAACCTCATAGAACACCTTGGGATACACAACTATCCACCCTTGAACAACAATCCATCCTGAATCAGAAATTCAGAGAACTCAGCATGGTATTTCTCCCCAAAAGAAGTACAGACCTGATATATCTCTCCAAAATCTGCATCAGACTCATACATGGTCTTGAGTGAGTCAATGCCAACACTCTCTAACTGAATCCGATTGACTGTGAGGACTCTCCTGCTCAAAGCATCTGCAACTTTGTTTTTGACCCCTTTCTTATGCTTTAATGTAAAAGTGAAAGCCTATAAGGTTTCTACCCATTTCATATGTCTGTGGTTCAGCTTTTCCTGGCTATTGATGAAACTCAGAGCCTGGTTATCTGTGAATACTATGAATTCCTTTGGCATCAGGTAATGCCTCCATTTCTTGAGGGACTGAACTAAAGCATACATTTCCAAATCATATGATGAATACCTTTTCTTAGCATCATTGAGCTTCTCACTGAAAAATGCAATTGGTCTACCCTCTTGACTGAGTACTGCTCCAATGGCCATGTGACTGGCATCACATTCTACCTGAAAGATTTTGTTAAAATCTGGAAGTGCAAGGACTGGCTGCTATGCCACCTTCCTCTTCAATGTCTCAAAGGAATCATCTGCTCCTTGAGTCCAAACAAACCTACACTTCTGTCCTCCTTTGATGGTATCCAGCATGGGTGCACAAATATGACTGAACCCTCTGATAAACTTCCTGTAGAAGGTTGCTAACCCATGGAAACTTCTGACATCATTCATGGTCTGTGGAGTTGGCCAATTCAATATGGCACTCACCTTCTCCTTATCCATCTGTAGCTTTCCTTGTGAAATGACAAAACCTAAATATGTGATCTCCTTTTTCATGAACAAGCACTTGTCTAAGTTTATCATCAGCTGCTCTTCATGCAACCTCTTAAGAACCAAATCTATATGCCTGAGATGTTCTTCTTTGGTGTTACTGAAAATCAGAATGTCATCTAAATATACTATGACAAACTTACCAATGAATTCCTTCAGAACCTCATTCATCAGCCTCATAAAAGTACTAGGTGCATTAGAAAAACCAAAAGGCATAACTTTCCATTCATATAACCCTTCATTTGTTTTGAATGCTGTCTTCCACTCATCACCTGGTCTAATCCTGATCTGATGGTATCCACTCTTCAAATCTATTTTTGTAAAGTACTTAGCACTTCCCAAACAATCAAGTAAATCCTCAATTCTGGGGATTGGAAACCTATACCTGATTGTGATCTTGTTGATGGCTCTGGAATCTGTGCAAAGCCTCCAAGTGCCTTCCTTGTTTGGTGCTAGTACAGCTGGTACTGCACATGGACTCAAACTCTTCCCAATCAGACCTGAATCCATCAAATCTTCAATCTGTCTGGCTACTTCTGCATTCTGTTCTGGGGTAAGCTTATAAGCTGCTTTGTTTGGAAGTGTTGACCCTGGAATTAAGTCTATGCAATGACTGATATCTCTGACAGGTGGTAGGGATCTTGGCATTCCCTCTGAGATGACACCTTTGTACTTATCCAATAGCTCTTGGACAGCTGGGTCTATCAACCTTGGCTTCTTCTCTTTCTTGCCTTCTTGCTGCTGTTCTTTCTGCACACTCATACATGGGATTAGGGCATATGCAACTGCACCTTCTGCTGCTACTTCTTTCATGAACTGTTTGCCTTCCATCAGCATGACCTTCACCTCTTTTCCTTTAGACTTCTCCTCTTTCTCCTTCAATGGGACTAACGTTATATCTGTACCATCTTTAGTGATTTTATAGGTGTTTCTAACACCATCATGCTGTGCCTTCAGATCATACTGCCATGGTCTACCAAACAAAAGGTTGCAAGCATCCATCTTGGTAATATCAAACAACAACCTATCCTTATATCCACCAATCTGAAATTCTACCCAAGCCTGCTCTTCTACAGTTGTCTGTTGACCTTGGGTAAGCCATGAGACTTTATATGGGGAAGGGTGAGGCAATCTCCTAAGCTTAAGCTTTATCACCATTTCTTCAGACACAAAGTTTTCAGTAGAACCAGAATCAATCAAAACTTTACATGCCTTACCTCCTGCTTTGCAAATGGTTCTGAAAAGGGACTTTCTCTGAGGGGCTTCTTTGTCAGGTACCTTCATGGTAGTCACTGTTCTTCTCATCATCAGAGACTCTCCACTTTCTGGATATCCATAATTATCAGGACCATTCACACTCTGAAAATCATTAGAGCTTGTCCTACTTTGATTATCAGGTTCTTTGACCAGATTTGTCCTCCTTTCTCCTGCTGAGCTTGTGGCCTTGTCTGGACATCTGCTGGCTATATGGCCTTCTTTGTTACAGTTGTAACATCTGATGGATCCTCTGCCCTGGGATCTTCCTCTGAAAGGTCTTCTATCTCTGAAATTTCCTTGCTGACTGTAATTCTCTCTCTGATTCTGACTATTGTTGCCCTTACTATTGTCATGACTGGATTCTCCTTGATATCCCTGTCCATGTCCTCTGCCTCTAAAAGGACCTCTTCCACCTCTTTGTTGTCTTCCTCTTCCTCTATTGTTCTGTTCTTGTTTTCTCTTCAACTTTTCTTCCACTTTCAATGCCAACTGAAAGATTTTCTGCACTGTATCTGGGTTATGCAGACTTAGATCTTCCTGAATATTAAACCTCAATCCATTAAGGTATCTGGCTACCTTTTCTTCTTCACTTTCTTTCACCTTTGTCTTCATACAGAGTTTCATGAATTCTTCTGTATATGAGCTGACATCTAGCTCCTTCTGCTTCAGGTTTTGCTTCCTCTTGTGTAACTGGATACTGTAATCCAATGGAATATAAGCTTCCTTTACCAATGCCATCATCTTCTTCCATGTGGCAACTCTATGTTTTCCTTCCTGTACTCTATCATCTTGAACAAAATTCCACCATGTCAAGGCAGCTTCTTTCATCTTTGACTGTGCTATCTTCACTCTCTGTTGTTCTGGTATCTCCTCTGTTACAAAGAAATTGTTCAAACAGTCTATCCACTCCATCACTGAATCAGGGTCCATCTTACCTGTAAACACTGGCAAATCTAGTTTCACATCCATGGTTCTCCTCTCCATGGCCTTGAGGGCTTTCAATAGTGGTCTCTGGTCTGCAGGAACGAACTCCTCGCTCCAATTAGGGATCTCTTCTTCTTCCCTATCATCTTCTCTACCAGAACCTACTCTGCTCCTCAACTTTGCTAACTCATCTTTCAACTCCTGATTCTGAGCCTTCACGGCCTTGCTTTCTGCAATCTGTTTCTTCACCAGAACTACCAACTCAGCGTTGGTCATCCTTGCTGGAACCTCAGATGTTCCTTCTTCGTCTGACATCCTGCTTATTTTTTTCCAGAAGATCCTAACCTTTGCTCTGATACCACTATGATGCAGAGTGAAACGCAACGGGAGCTTACTAACAGGAAGGAGGAGCCAATTATACAAACAGCATGATAAAAATGTCTATCGGCTCAGCATCATCATCATATTTCCTAAAAACACCCACAGCATCATCATATTTCAGTCGAGCACCATTATCCTCCTGCCGACTACTGTTCACCTCCTCCGCCTGTCGCCTATCATCATCATCATGATATTCAACGGGCGCAAACATCCTCCGGTTGCACTGTTCATCGGGCGCCAAACACTAGCGGCATCATCATGATATTCAACATCACCTTCGTCAGCAGGATATCAAATATCCGGTTGCTCCAAATATCCTGATGACGACAACTTCAACACCTTGCCTTCGATGCCCCGATAGCCGACGATACAAGCAACAACATCATGATATGATTCATCCGGTTCTCTCGAAACCTCCTGATGATGTTAATACAACTTCCTGCCTACGCCGATAACTAACCACTTAGCGACAATAGGATAAACTCGCATAGAGTGATATCTCAATATCCTGATGACGATGACGTCATATCCTGATGACGATGACGTCACACAATATCTTGATGACCTCTTCAACACTTAGCCAAAAAAACTGAACTTTCACACCCGCATCTGCTAGCGATACGCGGATGATGAGCTTTCCCGAGAGATGATCCTGACTGCGATATATACACTGAGTATATATCCAACTCAAAACATCCTGATGCACTTGCAACATGCAAACTTCAACAGTTTCATGACCCGATCCTGATGGCGATGCATTCGCAGATGATGATGCGGCTTGTTCCGACTGGAAACGCACATGCAGACTCCTGTATATCTGTCCGCTGCATGTAAACACTCCGAACCGCTCTATTACACAAAGACAATATGATGATCGGGCCGGATCACCTTCAAACCAAAATCTACCAGTTTGTCTTTCTATACCTAGCACATGAGGATGCTAGGCTGATTCACAGCATGCTCCTAACTGATCTCTTGAACAATGCAATGCATAAACAGAAAACACAAATGCAAACTAAGCTATAATACAGGACCATTCCACCGATTCGCAGGATCAGCCGGTGGAAGGGTTGAAAGTACCCATCAACTTGCAAACCGAAAGGAAATCGAAACAGATACAACTGGTACAATCAGATAATGCAAAATATGAGATCTTATTCAATTGAAATTCAAATGTCCTGCTTTTACAATTCTGCTTCACAATATCTGGACTGATCACCAGTACAACATACCACCAATACTACTCTCCTGAACATAACATCTATCAGCCTCAATATGAACTGTCGCTAAACCCTAACAGATCGAAGGTATATATAGCAAAGTCCTTCAAGTACTACCAACTCACTTCCCAGCGGCTGGGAGCTTCCAAGCGGCTGGGAGAGAGGACAGCTCAGATAACCTTATCCCGATCTCTAACTGCCTACACATACTCCTAGGTTGAACTAATACATAGCATCGGTCCAATGGACCTTATTACATGATGAAGTCAAACATACTAAAAATAGACTATCCTGTCATCATGTTGATAATTATCCTATATCCTGATCATATATGTCATCATGCGGACAATTATCCTATATCCTGATCATGTGCGGGTGCTCCTGCACCAGTAGGCCACTAGTACCCAGCCCTAAGGATTTTATGGGTAGTAGTTTTAGCTTTGAAATGTCCCCCACAAATACCATGGTGATACTCATTCATTACAACTTTAACTTTCTCTTGATCCAAACATTTGAGTAATATACCTTCATGATTTCTCCACGTGAGCTCATTGTGAAATAGAACATACCTCTGAGATTTGATCTTGAGCGTCCTTTTCTAAATCTCATCCATAAATGTTGGACAATCCATGTTTTCAAGATAAAATATCACATCCTTTTACCATGCATTATCAACCAATGAGCAATGAGGAGTTGTATTTACCTATGTTTCATTTATTTATGTTTCTTCAAGATTAGAATTAGCCATCAGCTTGGCTAAATCTTGGCCTCTAACAAATTTTGTGACTTGTATATCCATGTCATATTCTTGGATCCTATTGACCAATCTGGATCTTTTACCTGAAGCTTCTTGTTGCATGAATATGTCTTTCACTGTTGTGTGTGGTACATATGCTTGATCTTGGCACCTGTCAAATAAGATCTCAAATTTTTTGTTGCCTTAACCAATGCATATGTGTGCTTCTCCATAATGTAATAACTAAACTCATCAGCCTTTAAGGACTTGCTAAAAAATCATATTGGCTGCACAAATCCATCTTTATTCTTTTGATATAATACAACAACAATAGTATAAAACGAAGCGAAGGAGAAAAGATAGAAAGGATTGGAATAGTCTACAAGTTTACCAGCACTAGTGCATTCTTGAGAGCCTCCTTTTATTTCAAGAAAAGCTTTAGCTGATTCCTTGTCCCATGTGATGGACTATCACCTCTTGAGCATCTTGGAGATGGCTTTAGTCTTCTCAACGAAGTTAGGGACAAATCTCCTCACAAAGTTAATCTACCCCAAGAAGGACTAAATACCTTTGACTGTTTTGGGTTGATGGATAAGGTGAAGGGCCTTAACTCTTTTTTGGATCAATTTTGACCACATCCTTGGACACAATATGTCCCAACAACTTTCCTTCTACTCCAAATTGGTATTTCTTAGGATTCAAAGAAATCCCATACTCCAAACACCTCTCAAAAATCAATTATAAATGCTTGTAATGATCATTCCTATCCTTTGAAAATATAGTAAGATCATCTTGGTAAACCACCATGATCTCAACAATGATGCTAGTAAAGGCCACATCCATTTCTCTTTGAAACGTAGATCCTTCATTTTTTAGTCCAAATAACATTCTTAGATAAACATACATCCCCCAAGGAGTAGTGAATATTGTTTTGTACTATTCTGACTCCTTGACCAACACTTGGTTATACCCTGAGAACCCATCCATCATAGACATGTCAGATCTAAACCAACCTCCCGTTGCAAAAGATGATCCATGCTTGGAAGAGGATAATTATCCTTAAAGGATTTGATGTTTAGATTTCTGAAATCTACACAGTCTAATCTCTCCATTTTTCTTCCTTATTGGGACAAGATTAGACACCCACTTAGAATGTCTTATTGGTTTAATGATACATCCCTATTTCATTTTTAGTAGTTCCTTTTGCATTTTGGGAGCTATAGTGGGGTTTATAGGCCTCTGGTTTTGCCTAACTAGTTTTGTATCAGGTTAAAAGGGGATAGTACGCTGAAATAAATCCTTCCCATAAGCTTTGAACTCATCATATGACCATGCAAAACATTTTCTAAATTTTCTCAATAAAGCAATCATCATTTTCTTTTCATGAGGCCTTAGCTTCTTACCTATGTAGACCATCTTAGGTGCCTCCTTAGTTCCAAGAATCAACACCTTCAACATTATCTTCTTTAACAAGTTTACCTTCTCTCTTCGAGCAGTTTGCATTGTCAAACATTCTTTCTAGCACCACCAATCCCTTGGGAATGGTATTGGTCTTCAATTGCATGACCTCACTGCCAAAGAATGTTTCCTTACCATTTTCCATTTCTACCATAGGTTTCTATTCAATCACTTGACTATCAAAATCATCCATGCAGTTTAGGAAATTGAAAATCTAATTGTTATCTTTGAAGACTTGCCAGCTGTATATATTATCAAGGATTGTTGGCCTTGTAAGTACTTCAATAGCTTGATGGTCATGAAGAAAATCAGACTGAGGATCATATTTTGATGCAGCCATAGCCAAGGAGTCTACCTCTTCAATTTTTGTTCTATCTATCCATTCAATACCAATTGCATCCAATAGCTCCATGGCATCCCATACAACGTTCCTATATGCTTTTAGCCTTCTATCCTTGGTAGCAAAAGTTTTTCTAATCTGTTGCACAAGTAATTTTGAGCCACCAAAAATCTATAGGCACTTGACCTTATGCTTGGGAGCAACATTTAAACCTAACAAAAATGCCTCATACTCAACTATGTTATTAGTGCACTGAAAATCAAGTCTGAAAGACATACCAAATTGTTCACCATCTAGGATGTCAAAACAATCCCAGCACCTGAGTCATCTCTAGGAAATACACCATCAAAATGCAACGTCCACAAGTTAGACACATTACAAACATACATAATAGTATTAGAAGGCAAGATATCTAGGCTAGGAACATCATCACTGCAATATCCAATAAATTGGTCTATATCAGTGTCAAATAAATTGGGATGATCTTCCTCTATTTTATATCTATCCTCTATGTATTCATCTTCCACCTTCTTCTCCCTGTATAGTTTTAGTTCCATACCCTAGACTAGAATGGTGGCATATGATAGTGTTGTGTGGTTACACAACATGCCCCATTTTTCCTTACCAAAAAAGCGACCCAACTTTTTGTTTCTACTTGTTTGCTTTCTTGCTTTGGGTGGTTTGGCAAAAGTCAGTTAAGTATATCACCCTTGCACATGCATATGCTCCACAAAAGAGAGGGTCAATTATAGAAGTCAGAATCTGTCATCATAAACCTCACAATCTGAAAGAGTGCAAAATTTTAAATAGGTTTTGCTTTTTGATCACCCTGATATTCATCCAGGATAAAAGGTTATGACAAGTCAAAGTTTGGTTAAACTAGATATTTCTATAGGGTCACATTTCCAAATATCAGTCATATTCATTAGATGACCCCGACATATGAAGATCACCTAATGACCGCATGTTCTTCGATATGTGAATGTCAAAGTTAAGCGCCAGAGAATATATACCCATCAAACCTTCATGCATATTTCAGAAATGTCATAGTTCTAAATATCTGTCACATTTTGAAATATCACCCTTTGCAAAATATGACAATGACATCATCTTGTTCTGACTTATAAAGAACTTGATATGACGATGATGTGATCAGTATGCCCAATGTCTGGAGGGTCATATTTCTAATATCTGTCATATTTCTCAATATGATGATGACCTCATCCCAACCTGATACAAAGAAGACATGATATGATGATGTTGTCATCATGATCCAGACCTGAGAGGGTCACATTTTGAAATATCCCTAATCTAAACCAATATGACGATGATGTCATTCTTTCAAGCAATTTCAAAGGCTTATAAAATGTTGACATCATCCTCACATTCTCAAATAAGGTGATATGTCTTAGTGTTAAAAGACTCGAATTTTTCCAATATCCCTCATATCAACTTTAATGACCTGATATGCTTAGTTTCTCACTGGCCAATCCAATGATGCCACATGGCACCCCTTGGATCCTATTGATACTGTGTATTATTGTGGTTATTAGTGAATGTAATGTGACCTAATCTTAGTCATTGGTCAAAGGTTGACCATATTCTTGATGATACCACCCTCATGTACCTGATATCGGTCATATTTTCAAATTTCCCTAATCTTCGCAGAGATCACCCTCTACATTAAATGCAAACTTAATGGTAGGTTAAGCCTTCAAAATTTCAAATACCTATCCACCACATGTCAACATCTAAGAACATCATGTGTCGATTGATGGGCTTAAACAAAAGGCTACTGAACGTGCCCTAATTTGCCTTATTCATCAGTTAAAAGTGAATTTTGGAGTTCATTTTACATTTACCATATGCTTAAACAAGAATTACAGAGCTTAGGGAGATCAAAGCATCACTGCGACCTGCAAATAGAATGGACCCGCACTCGAATAGAATAGAGGATGGTAAATAGAACACAACTACACTCATACAATTATCACTCATACAGTAAAGGGAAAACAATTATGAAGTATGTAACTGTGAAACCCTACTTTTGTCATTTATGGTTAATCATGAGGTAAAAATAGTTTTTACCAATTCAATTTAAAAAATGATTTCATAAGATAAATTAGAATGATGAATTATTACTATGGAAAATATGTGATCCCTAAGTCCTGATGCATACAACATGTTAGGGTAAGACATGCATGTTTAAATTGCAGGATCTTATGGCTATCAGAAGGAATAGATCTAACACAGAGTTTTTGAAACCCATGTTCATACAGCCAAAAGGGGTAGCATTCAGGTATGGGGTGACCAATGATATGCATTAGGGAAATACTAATCTGGATGCATGGACGAGATGAATAGATAAAGGAAGTGGAAACCCTCTACTTCAGAGCATATACACCTCGGGGATGTGGAATGCTAGTGGATTTCCCTATGCCATGGAGGCTATTGAGCTAGTCATAGAGTGTGCAAGAAATTACAATCCAAAAACCAGAAAAGTGGAAAAGCATGGCAGAGTGTATGTAGATTTTTCAACTGTGGGCATCACTTCCCCCTTTAATTTGCCCACAGGACCTAATGTGGTTCATCTAAGCCTAAGAAGATTGGAAAAGGAATATCATAACAACCAGAAAGAAGCTAGGAGTGTCATGTATCAGTGGAGATCTAAGAGTAGCACATACAAGGCCTTTGCTAAATTGCCTGTATACCTCTTCAAATTTGATTTTTCTCTGGAGTACCAGTATATGATGGTGATGCTTTGTAGAATGACAGGAAGACCGAATACTGGAGAATTGGAAAATAGGATGTATGGTATTATTAGGATGGTTGAGAATTCATATGATAAACCCCTCTGGGCTAAAATCATAAGTGATAGCCTAGATGAGGGCATAAAGAGGCTAAGAGGAAAGACAAACATGTTTCATATGACTTCTTATGTAGTGTATGTCTGTGCCTTTAGAGGAACCTTCAATGGGTTACAAATAGTAGCTAGGGTTGGAAATAACCCTAGGGATGTGAACATCTAGGAGCATTACCCACAGTTGTAAAGAAGGGAATCTCTCCAAGATTATAAGTTAGTGTATGACTCCTTTTCCATGCATCTTGTTAGGACCATGGAGGAAGACAGAATAAAGAGCTTAAGTGTGGAAGCACAGGCTGTTATCTACAAATATGGGGCTTGGTTTATCGAATTCCCTACATTTTCATATATGAGAATAGAAGGTTTTGAAGGGAAACCTCTCATGCTACCCAAATATCCAAATGATAAAGTCATTCTGATGTAATTTCCCAAACAAATATTGCCTTCAGTAGAGGTTCACATTGGGAAAGGAAAGATTCCACCTGTGTTGTTTCCAGTTTACATTGGCTGGTCTATGTGTCCCGACAGAGAAAGTGTTAAGGATGTGATTGGAGAACTGCACTTGATGCACTTGCAGCCATTTTCACTAGCTAGGTCATATGACCCATATGGCAGGGTGCATACATTACTTGGGAAGCCTATACATCAAAAACACCTTGAGGACTATTGGGTTGATTGTGACGATGAAGCAGAAGTGAGAAGAAGGGGTTACCAGAGGCTTACTCTCAATCACATATGCACCTTTGAATGCATATCAGTGCCTACTCAACTACACAATGATTATGGTAAGATCATGTCCAATGAATATGAGAATAAGAAGATATACAACGAAACCATATCAGCCCCTGACTTGAGTCAACCTAAGGTGACTTCACTGGATCAAATAATGCAAAAGGTCATTCAGCTGACCCAAACTTGGGTGGATGCTAAGGCTAATAAATTGAAAAGGAAGGGTGTAGCCCTTATTGTAGACAATAAAAAGAAAAGACCAAAATTGTCTGAGGAAGAATATGATGATTTTCTCAAAGAGAAAAGGCAGTTCAATGGAGAAAGAAAACCAGCTGTCGAAGAAAAGTAGCAAGGTAAAAATAAGAGAGGAGCCCAAGTAGTTGGAGGGATGATCATCAGGTGACCCCAACCAAAAGGAGATGTGGCTTCCACATCAGCTACTACATCACTGCACACCCCTGCCAAACAAAAGAAGATTGTTCCAAAGCCTACCCCTGTTATTGTAGAGGAGGAGGAAGAGCCCATACATGATGACTTATTGATTAAGAAGAAAAGGAAGAAAGTGCAGTAGACACCACCCCAAAAGAAACAAAATACTACAATGAGGGGGACTATGGATATTAATCCCATACTATTGAGGGGTGCAGGTGGTCAGGGTATTCTAAAAAACCTACAACCTAAGGTTCCTATCCATAAGATTGTTCAATTCAAAACTAAAAAGGCAAAAGAACAAAGAGAAGAAAGACATAGGGCCAGCAAAGAGTCACCTCTTCCACTTGATGATACAGTAAATTTGTCTAATGATGATGTAGCTAATGATGTTTATGCTTAAAGGATGGAGACATTGGTAAGGAATACATAGATGACCCCCCATGGTACTTCCTTAGCTTAGAAAGAGGTCTATCAGGAGGAGGATGCCATGGAGGAGGTTGAAGAAGAAATCCCTGAGATGGTAGCTCAGTAGATAGGATTGACAAATCTGGTTGATCAAGTCACTAGCCCTACTGTAATAGATTTAGCTTACCAGGCTGATGAGGATTAGGCCAGAGATTAAGATCCACCTTTGAAGCCAGAAAAGGTAGAGATCAATGTATAGAAAGAGGCTGATAAGGAGATACTTGATAAGGATAAAAGCTAGAATGATTCACTAGTGCCTAATGAGAGTGATAATCAGGATAAGGAGGTGTCTGATAAAAATACAAATTAGGGTAATGACCCAACACCAGCACCTGAGAATGATATAAAAGAAAAAGAAACTGATAAAGTGCAAAATTCTGGAGAAATGGACACATCAAAAGGTGAAGAACAAAGTCTTCAATTGGGCGGTGATCAGCTAAAGGAACCTAAGAATGTGACCAAGGATGATTAGGGTGATCCCCTTGATAAAACAGATCAAAATGCACAATCTTCCCATGAAGATCAGGTGCCACAAGATACACAAGATCAAAATGTTCAAATTCCTAATGAGGATAAATTGCAACAAGGTGTACATGACCAGAATGTACATACATTACAAGAAGCTCCCACCCGACAAGAGATCCCTTAGTAAGAGATTCCTCATAAGGAGGTTCATGAGGATGTACAGAGAAAAGAGACTTCTCCACCAAGGGTAGAGCAAAATATAGAGTCTCATGATGCTCACAATGAGCAAATTGACCAGCAAGGACCCAAGGGTGATGTCGTATATTGGTTACAAGAAGAAATAAACTTGCAGTAGATTGATGAAGCACCAAAATTTGATGTCTCTACATTATTTTCAAAGGATATGATGAAACCTAAGAGAAAGGCAAGGCCTACATTAGCCATCAAGAGACCCTACTACAGGTAGGAGGATAGCTCAGGTAGGGCTGCCAATGGTAGATAAGGCCAAAGGTGAAATAAGAATTGATGACTTTCAAATAACTGATATTGATCTTGTCTTTGTTACTGAGGAGCATGAGGGTCAAGAGGCCAAAGATAGCATTGATTCCCTGTTGAAAAGTGTAAAGAGAGAAGTATAAGAACAGAGTACATAAGGAGCACATTGTTCAGTTGCATGCATTCATAAAAGGGTTAATAGACCCTAATCATATACCAGCTAACACAGCCACCCCATTGACCATCATATCTCAAGATGAGATAACAGGGTTAGACATCATGAAACATAAAGCCCATATGGTAGACAATTGGTTTATTCTTTTCATCTCTAAGGATGAGAAAGTAATAAAAACCTCCCTCACAAATTGGAATTTACTGGGTACACTAAAGAGAAAAGTAGATAAATTGCAAAATGAGGTTGGAAGAAGATCCTTCAAATTGGAGAAGCATTTGGATGCTCTAGCTGAGATGAGGCACATAGACATCTAGGTACTCATAGATAATAAGGTATTGGATAACAATACTGCACAATTACTGAGCCTATGGTATGAAGATACCAAGTTTGAGAGTGATATCTTGAAGAAATATAACATCAAGCTTAGGGATATCAGTGTTAAATTGCACCACGTTATGGCAAATGAGATAAATATCCTAGAAGCTCTAGAGGGCAATATAGAAGGAAAGATAGAAAATAGGATATTGATTTTGCAGTCCAAGCTTTCCAAGATAATTTCAAGCAGGCATCAGAGAATCCTCTTCATCATTTGAAATAACAATGAGATGTTAAACATCAAAAAGAGCAAATGGACTTCTTTACAAACATTATTTCATTCCCAAAGACATGCTGTAGTAAAAGATCAAATTCAAGATGGAGGAGAGGTTGAGAGAATAGTACTAGCATCTAAGTCCATTAGGGGGATAATCAAGATACATATAAGAAGTGATCCTCATGATGATCATGATGATGATGAAGATGAAGATGAAGAAGAAGAAGATGCAAATGAGGATACAGATGAAGAAGATGAAGAAGAGGAAGAAGAGTAAGTAAAGATGCATGATGACAAGGTCATATGCATAAAGAGATAAGACAAAGGAATGATCGAGCTCTACCAAATGGTTGCCAGCTGGCAACCTGTGCCACATTGACATATGTTGACTAAGTCAAAAGGAGATGTAAACCATTGATTCAGATGGACAAATTTTGATTGCTGGATCGGTTGTAACCGCCTCCTCTCCTTATCCTATAAAAGGAGATGGAGTGCACATTGTAGCATTATTAGAGACTTAATTGAGATAGGATTGTTGAATGTCATGATACTTTCTCAAGACAAATTGTAAATGTGCATGCTTTTGAATACTAATGAAAATAGAGATCAGATTACATACAATAGTAAATTCTAAGTAATCTTGTGAGTGTCATCTAGATATTTCACTATGATGTGTTGCATCTCTTGGAGTGCATGTCAATTTGTGGATATTGTTGTCATTCTTTACCATAGAAGATTATCATCAGTTGTGTGAAGTTGTCGAATGGCCAGACAACACATGGTTTGATTTCATCTCTATTTTGTGAAATATTAAAAGATGCATATGGATCAACTATCAAAGACTCTTTTAAATTTAGTAAATTTAGAATGTTTGAATTTATTTTATTGAATTTCATTACAATCACCTCCATAATTACAAATACACAGACAATCTTAAGAAAAGACACATAAATATGCTGATAGTCCTGTTGGTCATGATGTTAGTCACAAACAAACATAGAATAAAAGTACACATTAACCTTTATTCATCTTGAAAGATATAGTGAATTCAGAGAATTCATGATCCCAAGTCTCCGGTGATTAGGTCTTAATTGACTGACGTTACTCAGAGGTTAATGTGAGTTGCTGTTCCCATTTTGGGGCCTTACGTGGAAGATTTGTCATCATCATGACGTTCCTACAGAAATTCTTTACAGAGAAGTCAAATTATGCAGTTATTTGATGAAAAGATGTAAAGATACTTCAATCTTTGCATAATATTTTCAATTGTGCATGCTTAGTATTCAAATATGCTAAATATTTGCGGTTATCTACGAGATGTCTGCATATTTTGTGTTGTTTGCTTAAGATTATCAGTTATTTGCAATTGTGATAGTGAAATGCTCTAAAATTTAAAGAAACTAAAAGGAATACTTCAATCTAAAGTTGAACCTTTAGCTTTTGATCCACATACATGCTTGATACTATCATGAGGAGAAGAAATCAAACCATATGTTCACCAGGACATTCCACAGCTAGATACAATTGATGCAAACTTCAGAGGATAATGAATGAAAATAATACATGCAACATGATGAGCACTCCAAGGGACGCAGCAAATCAAAGCACATATCCAGAATTCAAACACAGATTACTCAGGATTTACGAAGATTTTGTAATCAAAATACTCTTCTCTTTTCATTAAGTATGCAAAAGACATGTACATATACAGCAGCTTTGAAATGAGCCTTGAATACTTCAACGAACAGATTTCAATTAAGTTTCCAATATTTACAACAAGGCATTCCACCACCTTTTATAGAATAAGGTGAGGAATCCGTTACAAAAAGATCTACGATCCTGATTTATCAATACAAATCCACGGTTCTCATTCCTTGACTTGTCAATTCACACAAAATGGCACAAGTTGCCAGCTGGCAACTATCTAGAGTACTTATGCAAATATCCCCTTCATGATGTATCTCCATCATGTTCCTCAGCTGGTTCATGCGAGTCATCATCATGTGCATCGCTTCCTGAACCTTCGCTATCCTGATGATGATGCTGCATATGGGGCTGCATGCTGCTCCGGATCTATTCGTATGAATGCACCACCTGATCTACTCCCCCTCTGTCTTGAGTCTTTGCTTTGACAATGGCGTGCTTATGTGCTTCATACTTATCTCTGCTATTGTCCAGCTTATTTTTCCTGTCCTGCAGTGTCTCATTATAATTCTCCATCTTGACCTTGATTCTCATTATTTTATTTATTACCTCTTCTGTCAAGTGGATGAGTGGACCATCTGCTTCTACTTGGAAGTTGCTGTGCAGAGCTTTGAGGGCAGAGTCTTCATCTTGATTCTCTATCTTTCCCTCTACTTTCCCTTTCAAGGTTTCTGGCATCTCTACTTCAATACCCATTAAATCCCGCAACTTCATGCTGATCTCCCTCAGCTTATTATTGCATCTCTTAAGGACTCCACATTCAAATTGAACGTCCTTATACCAGATATTCACTAATAATGCAGTATTATTATTCAATACCTGTTTACTGATAAGCAGTTGAGGATTTTTCCTCCTTATTTCTCCCAACAGGCTGAGGACTCTCTCCAGTTTATAAGACCTTTTCCCGGTCTGCATCTGCAATTTGTCTACCTTGGCCTTGGAGTCACTCAAAATACTCCACCTCTTCAAAGAGGCCTTCATTATTTCAACAGCGTCATCCAATGTGGATGACATCCATTTCCTTATTAGGGATGCTTCATGCTTCATGAGGTCCAATTTATTTACCTCTTCCTGAGAAATGGCAGTCAATGGGACTGCAGCTTCATTTGTGGTATCATCAGGATTAGTCAGCCCTTTAATATAGGCATGCAACTGAGAAATGTGCTCTTTATGTTGCTTATTCTTCTCCTTCTCTCTTTTCACTTTCTGAATTAGAGAGTCTATGATGTCCTTGCCCTCCTGACCTTCTTGGTCCTCATTGGCAAAACCTAAATCAACTGTACTGATCTAAAATTCATCGACAATGATTTTACCTTTCTCTTTCTCTACCGCAGGTATAGCAATTTGTGCGGTCCTTCTCCCTATTGTCGGATCTCTTTTGATGGCCGATGTCATCCTGGCCTTCCTCCTGGGTTTCATTAGATCAGCGGAGAACAAGGTGGAGACGTCGAACTCTTAAATTTCAAGTTCCTCCTCAACATTTACTTCCTTTTCTAACTGTGGAGGCACCTGATCATGTTTTCCAGCATCATCCTGATGTTCACCTGTTTCCACCAACAAGTGTTGTGGGGAAGTTGACTTTTCCTTTTCTTCTTCGTGATGCTCACCTTGTTGTTGATCTTGTGGTGCTTCCTCCTATTGAGGAATTTCTTTCTCTGGAGGAACCTCTTCTTGGTGTGGGGACCCTTGTGGAGCATTTGTATGTAGATCATGATGATCATGATCTTTCTCTGCCATTATTTCATCTGCTTTCAGCTCTTCCCCTTGCTAAGGTTGATCCTCCTCCTTTGGTTTCTCTATTTCTGGTGGTACGTCCACCACCTTGGATATCATGGGATCTGCCTGAGGTGATGGCATCTGTTCTGTGGCTGCTATTTGTTCTGTGCCTCCACTATCTACCTCATTTGCCTTAGCAGCAGGATCCTCTAGTGCTTTCTCTTCTTCATCAGCCTTCGTTTCTTAGACCTCTACCATAGCTGGTCCTGCTGATGTATCCTGTGGGCTTTGTTGTCCCACTTCTAGAGTATGGCCTTCTGGTTCTGCCATCTCTATCTCCTCTGTTGGCTATTCCTTATCAGGTGATCCTGCTGGCTGTTTAGGACTTACATCCTATTTCTCTATCAGATCCACCACTATAGGACTTGTCACCTCTGTGATCAATGTATCCAGCCCTATCTCCTGAGCTACTTGCTTTGGACTCTTTTCTTGCTCTGCTTGCTTCATCTGCTCCAGCACTGACTGAACTGATGGAGGCTTGTGAGGTGTCATGCTGATACCAGCAGCCAGTGCTTCCATATTCTGTGCAACCACATCTTGCACAACCTCATGATCAGACAAGTTTATTGTCTCGTCCAGTGAGACCTGTCCTTCTGCTTGAGTCTGGGCAACTTCCTTCTGTTCTTTTGCAAGTTCAGTTTTGAACTTGACAATGGTAGGAAGTGGAACGTTATGCTGAAGTTCCTTTGGCACTTCACTACCTGCCCCTTGCAATAGTGTAGGGGGTTGACTTATTTCACCTCTCATGGAGGTTCTTGGTTTCTTAGGTGTGGTGGGAACCAGCACCTGTGGAGCTCTCCTCTTTCTTCTTATTATCAGTGGAGCTTCTTCTTCTTCTGGTTCCTCCTCCATGAGGGTATCTTTTCCTCCTGGTTGTGTAGAGGATTGACCCACTTCTTGGGTCTTAATGATTCCAGCCTCTGCTGTCTTAGTCTTCTTGGGCTTTGGAGGAGAATCTGACTCTGATCCTGATCCAGCTGCCTCCTCAGCTATAAATACTACCCTTTCAATTATGACCCCTTTTGGTCCATTTTCCACCTTCTTGCCCCTTGGGGAGCTTTTGCTCGGCTGTTGTGGTGGAGGGATTCTCTCTCCCTTGGTCTTCCTCTTCTCAAGTAGGAAGTCGTCATATTCATCTGCAGGGATATCCTGCCCTTTCTTCTTGTTGTCCATCGTGATGGTAACACCCTTCTTCTTCAATGCCTCCACCTGCTCATCAACCCAAGCTTGAGTCAGTTGTATGGTCCTGGCAATGAACGGATCCAAGGATATGTCTTCCTGCATGGTGAGGTCAGGTGCAGAGATGGTGTCATTGTATATCTTTTTCTGCTCATATTCATCTGTAATTATCCTGCCATCATCATTCTTCAGCTGTTGGGGAAAGGAGATGCAGTCAAATGTCCTAACTTGGTTCAAAGTCAACCTCTGATACCTCCTTTTTCTGGCTTCTGCCTCATCTTCGCAGTCAGCCCAAAAGTCCTCTAGGTGCCTCTGATGAATAGGCTTCCCTAGAATCTTCTGTATCCTGCCGTAAGGATCATATGGTCTTGTTATTGGGAAAGGGAGTAGATTCATTTTATTCATGGTGACCATCACCTTCTTTATATTGTCAGAGTCAGGGCACATATAGTTACCAATGCTGACTGGGAACAAAATTGGTGGCAGCTTCTTGGCATCCTTATACATTTGTATCATGGTGGAGCCCTGCCTGATAAATTCCATTAATACTACTACATCAGTAGGATACCTCGGCAGCATCAGGGGATGTCCTTCAAAACCTTCAACCCTTATATAAGAGAAGGTTGCAAATTGTATGTACCATGCCCCATGCCTGTAGACTGCCTCTTGAGCCTCCATGCTCAATCTTTTGGTTCTGTCTTCTTCCATGGTCCTTACCAGATGCATAGAGAATGCATCATTGACCAGTTTGTAGTCTTTGATATAGTTGGTTCTCTGCAGCTGGGGATGATGATCCCAGATATATGTAGCATTTGTGCCTGTCAATTTTCCATCTGTAACTAAGGCATCAAAAGTGGCTCTATAAGCACAAGAGTAAATAATATAGGAGGTCATGTAAAATGCACAATCTGAACCTCCCAGGTTCATCAGCTGCTCATGCAGAGCATCACTTATTATTTTGCCCCACAATGGCTTGATGTCTGAATACAGACACATCATTATTATACCGTACATCCAATATCTGAAATCACCAGCATCAGGCTGGCCAGTTACTCTATTTAGGAGTGTAATCATATATTGATACTCCTCACTGAAATCATACTTGAACAGGTGCACAGGGAGCTTAGCCGCTGCATTATATGTGTTGTTCTCAGCCCGCCAAGCATACATGTTCTTCCTGGCTGATTTCTTGTTTACTTCGTATTCTCTTTCAGACTTCTTCAAGTCTATGCTTTTGACCTTACTGCCCATTGGTAGTCCAAATGTTCGGGAGAGACCCTTGATGGAGAGGTCTGCATATATCCTCCCATGCTTCACCACCTGCCTCGTTTGAGGGTTATAGTTCTGGGTGCACTCTATGACCAGCTCCGGAGACTCCATGGAATATGGGAAACCAGCAGCGTTCCACATACCCGACACAAATACTGCATCCAAAGCAGGGCTCTTATCATGCCCATCATTCAGCTTGGCTGACCAGGCCTCCAGATTTGTACTCCCCTGATGGGTGTCTGTAATTGCTCCATATTTGAACATGACCCCTCTCTGAGAAGAGAGCATGGGCCTACTGAATTCCTCTTGACTCTTAATTAATCATTTTTCAGCCATGAGTACCTGCAATTAACACAATCTCTTCTCACAAACAGGTATATACATGTATACATATTGCAATTAGAATCACTATGCCTACTGCATCAATTTCAACATTACTTAATCATATGGATGCATATACCAAAACATACATCATCATACCTGAACAAAAATAACATGATGGGGGTTTCATTCACTTACCTGGTTATGCAGATTTCTCCTTTATACCAGTGGATTGTCAACGACGCTCTTAATCCAGGTGATGATCACTTCCTTCCTTCCGTCGGTGAGCTCAAATTGTGCAAGGGTGGCTGTATGTGGATGCGGAAGCTGGTGCTCTATAAAATAATTTTATCACAAGGTAAATGTAACAATGGCGGTTAAATTACCTTTTAACCTCGCAGTTAGGGTGAATTTAGGGCAACTCTAACAAGTTAGATTGTATTCTTTGATTATTCGTGTGAAAACGCAGGATTTCGCCAGCTGTTTCATTGGGTTCCGGGATCGGCGGGAACCATCTACCATATCTGCGCGCATTTAATGACAATGGCGGCAAAGGGAGCGGGGGAATATATGACAGGATATCCTGAGGGCAAGATGATATTTCACAAATATTGGGTTGAGTTTCGATATCATCCTCCCTAGTATTGAAATTGTTATCTCGATGAGATTTGGGTGACAAAAGCACCCTTTGTTTATATTTTAGTACATCAGGAGGATATTTCGGTGTATCAGGTGATGTTTCAAAAAATATGATGATGATGAGATAAGCTTACTTGTCTTCCTTTAGGAATATCAAGATGACGTCATCCTGATATTTGTTCTTTGTATCGTAAATGTACCATGACGTCATCGTCATATTAGGCGAACATGATCATGTTTGGAAAATATCCTGTCGAAATGTAAATATGATGATGATGTCATCAGGATGTTTGTTTCTTCGTCTATCGTATTCAGATGATGTCATCAGGATGTTTGTTAAGGGTGATATTTCGCGTCAGGATGATATTAACAAATATTGGGTTGTATTCCAAAACATGATGCTCGCGATGCAAAAGACCGCTTGACGGGGAAGATTTACTACCACTTAAAGTTGACGTCCGGATATTTGAGCCGCAGGATATGTCGGGGAGATGTTTCAAATATGATGATGACAAGACATGACGGGTTATAAAAAATCTGATCCTCCTCTTGCGAATATCAGGTTTGACCAAGACTTTGACTGTTCATAACTCTCACATCCTGAGGAATATCTGGGTGATGTAAAAAGCAAACCTGCATGAATTTTAATGTTCTTTCAGAATATGAGGTCATAGACATGAAATGCAAATTTTGACCAACTGACCTCATATTGGGGACTTACCTCATCCTGACTCGACATGATGATGCACATGACTGATTTTACCAAACCGCCAGAAAGCAGACAACACAAACCAAGCCAGAAAGTTGGGACCCTGTTTTGCCAAGTCAAAATGGGGCGTGTTGTGTAACCACACAACAAGTCCAAATGAAACTGAATATCAATAGCATATTTGAGCTAATCTGCATGCATAATTGAAAATATCATGCAAATGAACATAAATGACAATAGTAATCATGCAAATATTAGCTGATAGGCACATTATTTGAGCAAATTCATAGTGCAGAAGTAAAAATAATCAATTACAACTAATGATTAGAATAATTGATCAAACTTATCAAAGATCATCATCATTAATAGTATGTAGAAGGATTAACCTTTGTTTGAGAAGATATTTACAGGAAGTGGGTGTAAAATCAAACGTACAGACATCAGTTCATGTTATCAGAATAATCTAAGACCCCTTGAATGGAAAACAACATATCACATCAACCTCTGAGTAATGTCAGACAATCATGACCTGATCAATAGAGACTTGGAGTCATCAATTTGTCCCAAATTGATTGTACTTTTCAAGATAATAAAGGTTTGTTGTGTAAACTTTTATGCATGTTGTTATGACTAACAATCATCATCAACATAAATTGGCACTAGAAGGAGGGCCCCTCTCTCTTTTTTGATAAGTAAATCATTCACATACACATAAGTCATGCATCTGTACAAAGGTAATCTTCTCAAAGTTCACCAGAATTGTTTGTGTTTTGAGCATTTGGGCAAAGATTTACTTATTTCATGTTGTTTCAAGTTTGTTTATCATAAATATCTCAGAATTAAGCACAAATACTGTAGGTTTTGCAATCAATTCTTGATATCTGTGTCTAGAAGTTTAATCTTTGTCCACATTTGTATGTTTGATGCAAATATTACGTAAATATCCAGTAATTGTTGAGTCCATACTAAAGATATCATCTTTGCTAGGTTAGTTCCCCTGATCTTTGTAAGGATCTAGTCAAAATATCCACATCTTGTCATAAGTTGTTAGAATCCTAGCTCGTAGGCCTAATACCAGGTCCAAATCCATTGGACTTTTGGAAGAATTACCTATTCATGGACTTAGACCTCGTACCATAGATATTCATCACACTCCTGACTCATGTGCATCATCATCTTCACCAATACATACTGTAACACCTACAGTATCCCCAACTGTACCTTAGACACCTCCAGGATCACCAATTATACCTCAAGTACAGCAAGCACTAGTCACAATGTCATTCTTTGCTAATAATTCACCCTTGACTTTTATTGCATATCATCCTTTGCCTAAGAATCCTGATAAGATTTGCCCTAAATATTACCCATATCAGGATGCAGATGATCATATCCGGACATTCAAGGAAGCTTGCTTTAGAGAAAGAATTGAGCATCAAGATGTGGTACGTAGACTATTTCCATACTCCTTGGGAGAGGAAGCATATAATTAGTATATTAGCCTTGCTCAAGCCTCAGTTGGTTCATGGGATGCCTTGGAGAAAGCCTTTAAGGATAGATTCAAAATACCTATAGATTCTTCTATGACTTATCACCTTTTTGCCACAATTAAAATATTTGAAGGAGAACCTATTTCAAGTTTCAATGCTAGATTTTAGAAGATGTATCCTAAGCTAGTGGCTCCATAAAATGTAGCTGATGAGACAGCTAGAAATATATACTACTCAGCCTTAGATCCCCCGACTTCTATGTTCATAAGGAGAACACATCTTGGTGTTACATCCCTGACACAAGCTTTTGAGGAAGCAATAAAAGTTAATCAGCAACCAATTCCTATTGTAACACCTAACATAGCATACCCTACATATCATATGTATCATGCATATCCTACTCAACAACAGACCAATGGAGTCATGATGCCTCCTTCTAAAATGCCTGGTCCATTATAGGTACCTCCCCTTAGTATCATGCCCCCTCCAAATGAAAATGATCAGATAGTTGTTATCTCTGAAATTTGCACCCAACCAATTTATAGAAAAATTGGTACCCTAGAGGAACATGGAAACACTCCTATGGCTATGGGTCACCTAGAAATTGGAGTGAATCTCTAGAGGAGGTTGGCTTCCTAACTTTATATCACCTAAGATTGACTATTCTATGGCTTTAACAAGGAAAAGGGTAAGAAACATATGCATTAAAATTAAAACTAAACTCTAATGGGTGATACACCTAAATGAATGAGGAACATGAAAATACCAGATACAAACACTTGTTATAATGACTAAATTTATTTTTGCACAACCTATCACTTATACTTATGTATAAATATTTCACAAGTAGGTTTATGTATGTATGGAGAGTTCTTAAGAGGAAAAAATAATTTCACACTTAAGGGCAATACACACTTTTAACACAACATGCAACCTGCATTAGTATTTTCTCCATAAAAGGCTCTAAATTCTGAGACAAAAGCTAAGAGGAAATAAAACTTAATTCACATATAACTCTATCAAATCAGCTGCTAAGCACAATGATACAAATGACAAGTAGGCATAATCTTTAATCAGTAGCATTCAAGGTCTCCACTATATTCCATATCAAGTAAACTAAAAAATGAGTTACAACTATCAAAATCTGAGCAAGGATTGTCAAAATCACAAGTCTCTAGAAACTATATAGTAAGAACTAGTTACAATGAGTCAATCAAAGTGACTATAACCATCTCCAAGGCAGTTGCATCAAAATAGGGTCTCTAACTATTTTGGGTCGGATGCCTCCAAAAATCCCCCAAGATAGCAAGAAATCCCCCAAGATAGCAAGAAAAAACTCTCCAAAAGGACTCTCTCACGTGGAAAAATTCAAGTCATAACTTGATCTACCATAAACACTCCTAAATCTACTCCAAACTTGGTCAAACCACTCTCCAAAAAGGAAAACAATCCCCTAAATGCTTGGCATTTGTTTGCCAACTGAAACTAACATCCTCCTAAAAGCTAGGCATGTGTTTTCCAATCACCTCCATTCTTCTATATGCTTGGAAAGGCATAACGACTTATCCATAACTCATAACATCTTTACAAGGTATATCTATTTTGCATTTAGAAAGGCAATTTGATTTAATGATTTATAATAATATCATTCAAACCAAATGCTTTACATGTGAGATTAATGTAAAAACAAAAACAAGGTTCAATCATATAAGTATAGTAAGAACTAGTTACAATGAGTCAATCAAAGTGACTATAACCATCTCCAAGGTAGTTGCATCAAAATAGGGTCTCTAACTGTTTTGGGTCGGATGCCTCCAAAAAGCCCCCAAAATAGCAAGAAAAAACTCTCCAAACGGACTCTCTCATGTGGAAAAAGTCAAGTCATAACTTTATCTACCATAAACACTCCTAAATCTGCTCCAAACTTGGTCAAACCACTCTCCAAAAAGGAAAACATCCCATAAATGCTTGGTATGTGTTTGCCAACTGAAACTAACATCCTCCTAAAAGTTAGGCATGTGTTTGCCAATCACCTCCACTCTTCTATATGCTTGGAAAGGCGTAAAGACTTATCCAAAACTCATAAGGTCCTTAAAAGGTATGGTTTATCTATTTTTCATTCAGAAAGGCAATTTGATTAAATGATTTATAATAATATCATTCAAACCAAATGCTTTGTATGTCAAATTAATGCAAAAACAAAAACAAGGTTCAATCATATATAAGGGTGAAGGTGATTGTCTTAAGTCTAAAAAGAGGACACCATATTTATCATCTTACTTGACTTTATGAAAAAACAAAAAGGGACAAATCACCCTCATGGGCCTCCTAGTCAAGCACTAGGTATGATGGCTATGTGTCTTGACCTCGAGGCATTGAGGATAACAATGATTTCTCTTTAAACAAAGTCAAAAAGAAAAATCAACCGGATAAGGGTTTCAAGTCAAAAAGAAAGTTGAAACCCTAAAAACCTTATCATTTTACATTATGCTCTTGTTGTTGTTGCACTGCCATGAAGGAGCCTTGAGCTTGCTCTGTAGATTTTTGAGGAGTTTCACTTGCTTTTTGAGGACTAGGCTTCGACAGCCACAAATAAGTATGAACTTTTCCTTTGTTAAACCAAAACTGTAAAAATGGTGCTACCTCTGCTATTATTGTTCTGAGAAAATGATAAATGCTTCAATTCTTTCATCGCCATAACCATACATGCTTTACAAACTATATTTTCATTAACATAGCTACAGGAATAAAAGAAAAGGTTTGTTTCTTTGTTGAGCTGCTTTTGTGTAAAAGATACTATCATGCTTTACAACACTCTGCTGGGGAAGTCATGGGACTTTTTTTAGTTTGTATACATTAGGGTTTTGTTGGCACAAACCCTTAGTCTCCTTTTTGAAAACTCAATCACAAAACATGCTTCACTGCTTTGTAGATTTCTGAGAACACCATATAATATCTTATTCTTTTCATGACAGTGAAGAAATACTATCGTTTCTCTTGATTTGTCTTTGGGTTCTACTTGAAACAAACCCTCACTGTATGCATACATGGGTTTCAAAGTTATCTTTTCACTGTATATAGCTTCTCTACATCTTTAAATTAGCCATGTGCATTCTATCAATCTTTCACTGTCAGTGAGGAAAAAATGTTATCACTGTAGCTGCAAGTTTTCACTGTATATATACCTTTTTCTGTATTATTGAAACTTCTCATGGCATTCTGTGTTAGTACATAAGTTTGCAAACCACTCCTATAGCTATAGCTTTTGATGTTTGGAATGCAAAAAAGACTAAGGTTATACAAACTAGAACCCTTCCTTACCAAGCTTGAACATGTTCTGTATCTTTCACAACTATGGATATACTTATCATTTAGCATATACTTGTATCATTTGAACTCTTTCTAGTTGTCATAGCTGATGATTGCTCTTGTAGCTTTAGATCTATTATTTCTGTTCTATAATAGTTGTAGCTTCTTCATTTGATTTGCATTGTTATTGTGTCAGCTATAGTTATGATTGCTCATGAGGCCTTCTATAGCTTCATGCATATTGTTGAGACTTGTGAGATGAATCCTCTTTATGTGATAACTAATGTAGCACTAGTTGTATAATATACTTTCTAGTGTTCTTGTTATTTCCTCTCCATGACACTATCACAACCATATTTAACATACTCTAAACTCTTGGAATTCTATCTTTGTGGCATCCATGACTATGATTGTCCTAGAACGTATGGATTGTCCCTCTCCCCTACTCAAGGATAGCTTGTGACAGTCATGTTGTTCCAAAACTAATCCTTTAGTTCATGATGGTTCTGCTTCTTATATGGCTGCTCTCCTATCATTATCACATGACTATCTATGTAAAATCTATGCTTGCTTTACAACTCACCATTCTCTATGTAGAATTTGTACTTGCTTTATAAGAGTCACCATTCTCTATACCTCTTGATATGGTCAATATGACTCTGTGATAGTGATCTTCAAATGATGTTGCAATTAATATCATTTAGGCATGTTCTGTATATGATGGAAAGCTGATTATGTAATGCTCTCATGATATGTGACAGTCATAAGGGTCTATCCCAAATTGGACTATTTCTCCAATCATATGTGCCTCTTATTTCTTGTGTGATACATCATGATGAGCAGTAATATGCTTCATTTGTTCTCTATCATGACCATTTACTATTCTCATACAACCTATAGGCACCTATTTGCCTATGTTTGATCACTCTTAACTGTTCATGACTGATAGCTTTTCTCAAAATATGATTACTGGGATATCATGATAGAATATCCAAACATCAAAGAGAACTTATCTTGACGTAGGCATATTCACCTCTTTAGTAATGATATTTACATCATTATCAGTATCTTAGTACAACTTTCTTGTAAGCAGTTGGGTAACAATATTTAAGAGGTGGATATGTCTATGACAAAGATGAAAATTCTTTGTATCTGGAAACCAATCAGAATGTATAGAAAAGACTTGAAATTCCCTCAGAATGAAAAGAGGGCAGCATGTTGAGCTCAACCCTTGTGGGAGCCCATTTAACCCCACATGCTGAAATCAGATAAATAAATCAGTAACATAACTTTCTCTATACCTACATAGGAAACAAACATGTTAGCAATAAAAATTCATGTGATTGATGTTCTTGATTATCCTGTTGCTTTCTTGAAAGTCTATGTGATACTGACGGGTTTATTGCATCTAAAAATTAGACTGTATATTTGTAGATATATGTCATATGTTATATGATTCCTTGTCATTGCTCTAACATCAGTTTTCAACCTCTAATGAAGATAACTAGGGGCAACAAGGAGATAACAGCTGGATACGGGACATGCAAACAACATGGGATGATGCAAGATGACACAAGCAGGACCAAGACTCATCATTTAGGCAATGACGAGTCACCCTATAACATCTGCACATTTATTTCTTTAATTCTCTATAAATGTATAGTTTGTCTTTTCATTTGCAATGAATTAGTTAGTCTCACGACTTGTGTGAGACCTTATACATTTATTTTTCAAATAAATATTACTTCTCTTCTAAAAGATTTGTACAATCTTTCAAATAAGTTATGCATCTAAAATGCAAATTGGCACTGTAATCTGGTTTTTTTTTATTTGTACACATGAATATAATACACCAACAATAAAATGTACCTTTCTCTTCCTTAAAACTTTAAAATCTCTACCTGATTGACCTAGTAGTGAAATTAGGTAATATTTTTGGCGACATCTGCTATATGTTTTCCTGCTAAACATCAGACCAGTTGCCTAGACCTTATCCATTGGGCATGGAGTCACTTAGAGACTTCTAAAACACAGATAAATAGATTTCTGACTTCTACAACTTAGTAGAACAAAGTGAAAGACACCTGAAAAACTAAGCAAAAGCAAAAAGTAGAGAAGCATCTATCTAACTGTGCTGGACAACACTTAGGGAAAATAAAAAGTATCTAAACTATGGTGCAAAAACAATTATTGAAAGCAAGAAACCTAACCTACTATTCACAAAGGTAGATCATACCTAAAAACACCTTTTCAGGTGTATCCCATTAACTGGGATAGGCAAGTTTTCTCCATCCATGTTTGATAATTGGAATGCATTATGCTCCTTGCATGCAGTGATGATAAATGGGCCACTCCAAATGATGTCAAACTTGGAGTGTTTGTCTGGCCTGCTTTTCAGTTCATCCCATTTAAGCACAATGTCACCCTCTCTAAAAATTATTGGAGTGGCTTTCTTATCGAATATCTTTTTGTTTGAAGCTGATGATTCTCCATAGCCTTCATAGCTTTATCTCTCATTTCTTCCAGCTCCATGAGCTAAGCATATCTAACAGCCATTGGATCTTCCTCTTCAAACATTTTCAACTGATTCATGATGTCAAGAGCTGGTAGCTCAACAGAGAGAGGCAGCCTTAACTCTTAACCATAAACTAGCATATATGGAGAGTTCCCAATAGACCTTTTGGGAGTTATTCTATCTACCCATAGAGTAGATTTTAGCTTGGTGTGCCAGGTCCTCTGGTTATCCTCCATAGTTCTTTCGATAATCCTTATCAGATTTTTATTCGTGGATTCTACCAAACCATTACCTCGAGGGTAATAATTTGATGATGTATTTAAATAAATGCCATTCTGTATAGCCCAATCACTTACTCTTAATCCAAAAAAGGCTAAAGTATTGTCTAAAATGATTGATTCAGGAACTCCAAATCTGGTCACTAAATCATAATAAAAGTTTAAGACAACACTTTCATTGGCTTCTTTCAAAGCCACTGCTTCAGTCCACCTCATGAAGTAATCTATTACTATGAGTACCCATCTATGACCTACACTAGATGGTGGGTTAATGGTACCTATAAAATCAATGCCCCATCTCATAAAGGGTTGTTCCACTTGAATTGGCTGCAGAGGTAAAGCTGGCAGCCTCTCTTTGCTTGGAAAAATGGCACATTTTACACACTTTCTTGCCCAAGCATGGGCATCTCTAAATAAGCTAGGCCAATAATAGCTAGCTCTCATTATCTTCCATGCAGTTCTCCTTGGGGAAAAATGACCCCCATCTATTCCATCATGGAACTCATAAAGCACTTTGTCAACTTGATCATTACCAATACATCTTAAGAGTACACCATTCAAATCCTTTCTAAAAAGAACATCGTTAAGCAAGACATAAGGAATAGACTATAATCTAAAATACCTCCTTTTAGCTCTGTCTAAACCCAATGGGCACTCACCAGTTTGCAGAAAGTGAGTCATATATTTAACCTAGCTTATTCCAACTATTGTTGCATCATTTTGAGGCTCATCCACAGTAACCAGAACTACTTCTTCTTCCTTTTCTGTCTCATTTTCAGGCCTAGTAGCAAGCTATTCACTAAGTCCTCTTCCCCTAACAAGCTTAGTTATCTTGATATCCATGTCATACTCCATGACTTTAGTAATCCACACAGTCCTCTTTTCATTTACATCCTTGCTCAACAGAAAATCTTTCACACCTGGGTGAGCAACCATTAAATGCACTTTGTTGTTAGAAACAAGATGTCTAAACTTCTTTAAACTCTTAACAACTACAAGGACATGCTTTTCAATAAAATTGTACCTCTTTTCATAATCTTGTAAGCCTTGACTAAAGAAACCAATGGGCTGTTCAAAACCTTCATTCTATTGCTGTACCAAAATTGCAGAAATGGTGTCTATACTACCATAAGCACACAAAATGAAATCTTTTGAAAAATTAGGATTTACCAAAGTTGGTGCTATTGATAAGGCTTCTTTTATGGGTTCAAAATTGAGCTTGGCTTCTTTTGTCTAGATAAAAACTACATTTTTCTTTAACATAGAAGTCAGTCGCTTCAACAAGTTTGCAATATCAGGTATAAATCTTCGCAAAAAATTAATTCTAGCTATAAAACTTTGTAGTCCTTTCTTATGGATGGGTAAAGACAGCTCCAAAATGGCCCTTACTCTTTCTATATCAATGGTAACCCCCTGTTTTGACACAACATGTCTTAAAAGCTTACCCTCATGAACAACAAAAATGCAGTTTTTGGGATTGAGGGATATACCAAATTCTCTACATCTCTCAAACACTTGTCTTAAATGTGATAAATGGTCATCTGCATTCTTGGACAACACTATGATGTCATCAAGGTACACAATTACCAACATATAAAGCAAGCCCTCAAAGGCCATATCCATAGCTCTTTGAAAAGTGGAAGCATCATTAGGTAAGCCGAAAGGCATTCTTTTATATGCCATGGTACCCCACTTTGTAGTGAAAGAGGTCTTATGTTGGTCATCTTCTTTGACCAAAACATGATTATAGCCTTAATAACCATCAAGCAATAAAAATCTCTCTGAACCAGCTACTACTTCCAGGATTTGCTCCATTGAGGGCAATGGATAATGATCTTTCATGGATGCTCTATTGAGATCTCTAAAATCTACATAGAGCCTAATTTCTCTATTCTTCTTCCTTACAGGAACAAGATTGGAGACCCAGGATGTGTGCTTGATTGGAAAAATGATATTTCCCTCAATCAACTTGGTTAACTCTTTAATCATTAGAGGCTCAAGTTTTGGGTTTAAAGGCCTTTGTTTCTACGTAACAGGTTTTGCATTTGGCTCTAATTCTATGGTATGCTGAGCAATGCGAGGATCAAACCCTTTCAAATCTGAATATTCCCAAACATCTTGAAATTCTTGATAAAGAGTAATAAAAGCTTTCTTATCCTCAGGTGAACAGATTTTACTAATATTACGGAGCTTACCTTTAAAAATTTCTAGCTCCTCATAATGTTCCTCTTTGACTTGTATGTTGGTTTTGCTCTTTTTTAACTGATCATCAATGCTGAAGATAGATTCTAATGTAACTAACCCCTTAGGCAGTTTGTTAATCTTTAAATGAAGAATTTGCTCGCTTCTAAATCTTATCTTGATTCATCACTGAAAACTCATCTTCCTCTAGTAAAAATCATAGCACCTGTTCATCACTCTCAAACACTTGCCAGTGAATGTTGTTATCAGGAATAAAAGGTCTAATAATCACCTTAACATAATACTATGCCTTATCCTTTTTTATATCATCAAGAATATCAAATTGAGCCCCTATTGCAGCTAACCTATCTGCATGATTGTTTTGACTTCTTGGAATAGAAATAAGGTTAAAACCACTAAACTCTTCAATCATATCCCACACTCTATGCTTGTAGGATTTCAAAACATCAATTTTAGTAACATGCAGCCCTCTAACCTGATTCACAATAAATTCACTATCCGCATATACCTGCAAGTAGTTGATTTTCCTCTTCCTGGCCCATTCCAATCTCTGAATCAAACCTTCATATTCAGCAGTATTATTAGTGCATGAGAAAGTAAAATGGAAAGCAGAATAATACTTGTCACCTTGTGGGGACACAAGAATTACACCCTCACGAGCTCCATTTCTACTCCTAGAGCCATCAAAATGCATTTTCCATAACTCATCTTGTTGTTCTAACTACTGTTCTGCACTTTTCTCAAAGTTTGGCATGATTGTTCTGAAAGGAAGCTAGGTGTGCGGAAGTCACTTCCTACACTAATCTAATGAGGAGAGATGTATGCAAATTCAATTTTAATTCTTAAAATTATAGCAACATAGAACATCTAACAAAGATATTGCAGCAATACACATACACACAGAAAGTAAACAGAAGAGAAAGAGAGAGAGAGAGAGAGAGAGAGAGAGAGAGAGAGAGAGAGAATATATACATGGGGAAAACCCTTATGGGTGAAAAACCCCACACTCCAAAACACTCTTGGGGGCACTGCCACCAAACCCCAGTTAATTATTCAAGGGGAAACTGCAGCTACCAAAGTCACCAAAATTTATCCTGCTGCATGTACACAAGGTGTCGACTATACTAGCTCAACATGGGATAAATAAATACAACACTAGGATTTTGCAAAGGTTGAGACACCTTAATTCCCAACATTCTCCCACTTTTCAAACACCTTGCAAGGACCAAAATCAATGACAAGATTTAATTGCTAGGGGCCAAGAGGCCCATAGACTCCGAACACCATCTAAACTTCTCTATGCCCACTGGTTTTGTCAATGCATCTATAACATTCTTCAAAGTATCTACCTTCTCCAAATTTACCTTTCCATCCTCAACCATGTCTCACACAAAATGAAACTAAACATCAATGTGCTTTGTTCTAGCATGGAAAGTTGGATTCTTCGCAAGGCAAATTGCACTCTGACTGTCACAACTGATCGTGATCTGACCTGCATCAACACCAATATCTGAACATAATCTCTTAATCCAAATGGCTTCCTTACAAGCATGAGTTGCTACCATATACTCAGCTTCTATCATGGACAAAGCAACAACAGGTTGTCACTTACTCATCCAACTAATAGCACAACCAAACAGTGTAAACACATAAGCACTGGAGGATCTCCTACTGTCAATGTCACCTGCCCAATCTGAATCCACAAATCCATGAATATCAATAGAATGCGGAGGTCCTGAAACATTACCATGATAGAAAATGGAATACTCAGAAGTACCCCTCAAATATCTAAACACTCGCTTAACTGCATCCTAATGAACTCATCCATGATTAGCCATAAATCGACTAAGGACTCCCACTGCTTGGGCAATGTCTGGTCTTGTACAGACCATAGCATACATCAAACTGCCAACAACACTAGCATAAGGTACTTTGCTCATGTCCTCCACCTCACTAGGAGATTTTGGACAATCCTCAATAGACAACTTTGTCCCCAAGGAAACGGGAACACACAATGGTCTACAATCTGCCATGCTGAACCTATCTAACACGGTCTTCACATACTTACTTTGGCTTAACCAAAGTTTTCTGTTGGTTCTGTCTCTTTTGATTTTCATTCCTAGAATGTACCTGGCTGCCCCTAAATCTTTCATTTCAAACTGTGCTAACAACTGAGATTTAAAATCAAAAATCATATTTTTACCCTTCCCAATGAGCAACATATCATCAAAATATAGTGCAACAATGAGAATACGATCACCATCAAATTTATAATACACACAGTGATCCGATTTCGATCTCACAAATCCAATTGAGAACACAAAGGCATCAAACTTCAAGTACCATCTCCTAGGGGATTGCTTCAAACCATACAAAGACTTTTTAAGTTTGCAAACCAGATTTTCTTTACCTTTCACCATGTAATGCTCTGGCTGTGACATGTAGATTTCTTCCTCCAAGTCACCATGAAGGAAAGTTATTTTCACATCCATCTGTTCTACCTCCAAGTCATAAGCTATTGCGAGAGACAAGAAGAATCGAATGGATATCAGCTTTGCAATGGGAGAGAAGATCTCACCATAATCTATACCCTCCACTTGTGAATACCCCTTCGCAACCAATCTAGCCTTATACTTCTCAATACTGCCATCTGCATCAAATTTCTTCTTGAACACCCATTTGCATCCAACGGGTTTCCATCCAGGAGGCAAAGGCACCAAGTCCCAAGTTTGATTCTTTTCCAAAGAAGCCATTTCATCCTTCATGGCCTCCTTCCAAGAACCTGCATCTTTCATGTCCATAGCCACTGATACAGTTCTAGGTTCATCACTGTTAGTAACCAAAGCATTAGCACAAATAGAATCAAGCAATGTAAAACCAAACCTTTCAGGTTGCTTTCTTATCCATGTAGACCTCCTCAAGAGTTGAGGTTAAGGTTTAGCTTCTTCATCTGAGCTTTTAGAGCTGCTAGAGCTCTCCTCATCATCAGGTCCAACATTATCTTTCTATTTAGTCTTCTTAGGGGTAGCAAGAAACTGAACAACATCCTCTTTCTTTACTATTTCTTCTAGCTGCAAAATAGTAGAAGAAGGTGTAAGCTGTCTAAAGATGATACTTCTTCTATACAATACTTTTTCAGCCACAGGGTCCCAAAGCATGTATCCTTTCACACCAACACCATAGCCAATAAAGATACACTTAACATCCTTGTTTTCCAACTTTGACCGCTTCTCCCTAGGCACATGTGCATATGCCTCACAACCAATAACACGAAGATGCTTTATTGAAGGCTTTCTACCAGACCACACCTCCATGGGTGTCTTTCCAACAAGAGCTGATGTAGGAGATCTATTTACTAGATAGCAAGTAGTGGCAACAGCTTCAGCCCAAAACTTTTGTTCTAGGCCAGCTCCACTAAGCATACTCCTAGCCTTCTCCATCAGTGTCCTGTTCATCCTCTCTGCAACTCCATTTTGTTGTGAGGTGTATGGAGTTGTCTTATGTCATTCAATCCCAAGTTCCTTGCAATACTTATCGAATTCTATAGAACAGAACTCACCACCATTGTCAGTTCTCAAACATTTAATCTTTTTACCAGTCTGATTTTTAGCAAAGGCCTTAAACTCCTTAAACTTGCTATAGACTTTAGATTTGCTTCTGAGAAAATAAATCCATGTCCTTCTACTATAATCATCTATAAAAGATACAAAATATATAGACTTTGATAACAAAGGAATGTTAACAGGACCAAACACATCAGAATGGATAAGGTTCAAAACACCAGAAGACTTATGAGAACTCGAGTAAAACTAAACATGATTTTGTTTTCCATAAATGCAATGTTCGCAAAAGTTAAACTCAAGATTATAATCATCTAACCCCTCAAGGAGGTTCTTATTTTTTAGGGTATGTAGACCCTTCTCACCAATGTGGCCAATGCCATAACATTGTCTTTTCAACAGGAAGTTTAACTTCCAATGCATGATTACAACCATCAAGACTAGAAACAACAGATTTATTCACTGCTTGTTTAGATGGTGGGGAAGAAGTGACTGCTGCCCTCTTCCTTGAGTTAGAAGAACTATTGCATTGTGAAATGCATGCTTCTAGTTGAAATAGAGTACCTCTCCTAGTATTTTTAGCAAGCACCATAGCTCCTCTAGTCATCTTGCATGCTTCTTTCGAAAAGACAACTTGCACACCTGCATCATTCAAACTACTTATAGAAAGTAGGTTCCCTGATAAGCCTGGGATGTGCATAACCCCAGAGATCCCCTTCACTTGACCATCAGGGAATTGGATAGAGACTCTTCCATGACCAACAATCTTCAGATGAGAGTCGTCACTCACATACACCTTTCCACCATCAAACTCCTCATACTTAGTGAACTAGTCTCGATGCGAGGTCATGTGGAATGATGAACTAGAGTCGATTAGCCACACATCGTCAGATACATGGGTTGCTAGGGCTGCGATGAACGTATCACCGTCATCTTGTGACTTATCAGAATCTGAATCAGGAGCTTTCTTCTTCTTCTTCTTCTCCTCTTTACATTCCTTTCAGAAATGCCTAGTTTTTCCACAGTTCTAACAAAGAGCCTTGGACTTTCCAGGAGATTTAGATCTACCATGGGATTTGGATCTACCCTTCTCAACTTTCTTGTCCTTCTTCTTCCCTTTCTCCTTGGGCCTTCCACGAACTGCAAGGGCCTCTTTGGCTGCCTTAGAAGGCTTTCTTCGTATCTCTTCAGACAACAACGAAGAAACCACTTCTTCCATTTTGAATGTGGATGTGGTGCTTCCAATATACATGACAAGATGATCCCATGAGTCCAACAAAGAACAAAGAAAGGTCATACATCGATCCTCCTCCTCCATCTTTACACCAATAGATGTCAATTGTGCAACCAGCATGTTATAAGCATTCATATGTTCAGCAATGGATCCTCTGTCCTTCATTAGAAGAGAATACAACTTCTTTCTTAGAAAAAGTTTATTAACTAAGGATTTTTCTTGGTACACATCTCCCAACTTCTTCCAAAGTACTTTTGCAATAGTCTCCTCATGGACATTTAACAACACAGAATCAGTAAGACTAAGTCTTATGAGACCTTTAGCTTTCTGATCCTTGAGATCCCACTCATCTTGTGACATTACAGCTGGTTTAGTTCCATTAACACTTTCCCAAAGGTCTCGGTCAACAAGCATGTCTTCCATCTTGAGCTTCCACAGCTCGAAATTACTGCCATTGAACTTCTCCACTTCAAACCTTCCTGATGTGCTTGCCATCTCCTTACTGCAATAGAAAATACTGTTCACAAACTCCCACTCAACTTAAGATCAGCTCAAAAAACCCCTACCCAACAACTAAGACCAAAACTAGCCAAACTTTGATACCAACTGAAAGGAAGCTAGGTGTGCGGAAATCACTTCCTATACTAATCTAGTGAGGAGAGATGTATGCAAATTCAATTTTAATTCTTACAACTACAGCAACATAGAACATCTAACAGAGATATTGTAGCAATACACATACACACAGAAAGTAGACAGAAGAGAGAGAGAGACAAGATATACATGGGGAAAACCCTTACGGGTGAAAAACCCCACACTCCAAAACATAGTTCAAATGTATTACAATAAACAATAACAGATTACAATATAGTTTCAGAGCCAATGCTCTTTCAGGAGTCTTTGAATGTTCAATCTAGAGATATTTTAGTAGCATAACAGTACATGTACAAAAACTACTTATCTCCCATCCAAGCACCTATTTTTATAGAGTTTACAAGGTAAAAATGGCACCTTCTATAGATGGGCATCCATCTTGGACTCATGCCCCAAAACCCACGCCTAAGGACACTTGTCCAACATCCCATCCCAATGTGGGCGCCTTGTCCCAAAATAGGCTATGACAGATGCTCTTACGCACCTTACAACTGTCATAGAATCTGTCATAACTAACAGCACTTACAGCTGTAAGAGAATGTAATGTCCCCTTCTAGACCCTTGGTTAGTCCATCATAGAACTCCTATGGACTAGCAGTTTGGTTAAGTGTTGAGAATGAAATATTTAAAAAGTCACTTAAGTCATTTTTTGGAGCACTCACATTGGGAAATATTAAAATTGAAATTAAAAGAAATATTTCCCTCCAAAGTAAACTCCCCACTTGGAGAGTTATAAAAGAGGGAAAAGTGCCTCATTTGAAAGATGCTTACTTTATGATATTTCTCTTTGGGAGATCTACTAGTGTTTCTGCTTGTGAAGGGTTTGAGGATTTGAACCAAAGGCTTGTCAAGACAGAAACCTCCATAGGTAATGACATTCTACAGGTGTGAAAGACCACCCAATGGTGCCTTTGTGAGTGGATGTATTCGGCATTCACATTTGTGCTTCATTGGAGTCAATAGTTGACAAATTGAAGAGGAATTTGAGATATTTCATTGCAGATTTATTCTAGTTCATCAATTGCAGCCATAGAGTTTAGTTTACCAGTAGAGATAAGGCAAATTTTGTGAGTTTTGGGACTATTAATCTTTGTTGCTACTGGTCGTACTACCTAGCCTAGCCATACCACATTTGAGGGCATTTTGAGGTTGTTTCTTTGCATATATCTCTTCCAAATCTAATCGTCCCTCCTTGTTGACAGCCTACAACACTTCATAGAGATATTTTTGTGGCTTGTGACATTTCTTTCTATGGTTCTACCCTTCCAGCCATAGTTGTACACCACCAAGTTTGACGTGGGGAAGTGCGAAGCTTATTTCTCATTGTGGGCAGTGTTTGTTTTGCATTGTATGAGGCCTCCAAGGCCTACTGTATTTTTGTTAACAATGAATGCATGATACTCTATGAATCTTGATTATTTGAGCAATATTGTAATATCAAGTGGCTAGTTTGGCAGTAGCCAAAAATTGAAGTTTCAAATCTGCATATGGGTATGCGATAGACCCTCTTTATTTGTTGATATATGAATTGGGTCTTTCATAATTCTCTTGCATTCCTTGTATATTTTATGGGTTTTGGTTATATGCTCTATATTGTATGCTTTAGCAACACAATTGTAGGAAAATAGAAAACCCCTTCTGGATTTTTATGTCTAGTCTTAAAGAACACAATAAAATAATAAAATAACACATAAAAAGACTTTAAAAATATACAAACAGGTACGACACATTACAGTGGTATCAGAGCTATGATCTTTCCATCCTGTGAGGTGAAATAGACATGCAAAAGTGAAAATGAGATATGCGACCGACAGATGGATATTCCTTCAGGAATATCAGAGCAAGGCAAGGGACACAGATTCCACAGTTGATAGTTCGAGAGATAGAGGTAGCAGCTACGGAGGATGATTCATGGGTTTCACAGACAGACCCCTTTCCTGGAGAGTTACCTCCATTTATAGAGCATACAGGGGAAATGGGAGACACATAGATTGAAGAACCAAGCACACAAGATATCCTCAACAACTTGGCTGGAGGTCAGCAACAAATCATGGCTAGCTTGGACAAGTCTCAGCAGGCACTTGGAAGGCTTCTTGGCTGATTATTTCCTGAGTTGGATGAAGAGGAGGAGAATATAGATCAAAAAAGATATAGAAATGATAGGAATGGAGGTTGGAATGACAAGAATGGAGACCAGCATGACAGGAATAGGGACTGGGATGACGGTGATAGATATAGGGACCGAGGTCGTGGAGACCGAGGAAATGGAGATAGGAATGGTGACCGAAACATTGGTGATAGAAATGGGCACAGGAATCATGATGGAGAAGCTTCGGTGAATAACTGGGGTGCTGCACAACTCACAACTGCAGATAGACCAGGCATTCCAACTTTTAGGCAGAGGGACAAGATACCAGACAAGGATGCTACATAGTTGGAGTTTTAGGAAGAGATCTTTAGGGATTGGCAGGCTTTCAGGGAAGGGTTTAGAGCTGAAATGACTTTTAGAGGCTACTCAGATCTTCAGATGAGACACAGACCCAGAGGGGGTAATAGACAATAGAACAATGAGCTACAGAAGAAGGTCAGCAAGATGACCTTACCATATTTTGATGGTTGGGGAAAAACTTCAGCAAGAGTGTGGGTACAAAGGTTGGACAGTTACCTTCAGATCAGCCCCATGCCAGAGACAGATGCCATCACATATGCACCCTTACACTTGGAGGGTAGTGCGCATAGGTGGTGGAGCAATGGGAAGGTGACTCTAGGACATGACTAGATCACATCTTATGTTGAGTTCACAGCTAGACTCATAGACAGGTTCGACAAGAAGGATCCTGAATTGCAGTTCAAGGAGCTGGCATAGTTGAGACAGAGTGGATCAGTGGACTCGTATATTTCAGAGTTCTAGGATCTCTCAGTCATGGTTTTAGATATATCAGAGAGGAGGTTGATCATACTCTTTGTTGATGGGTTGTCTAATCCTTTAAAAGGATGGGTGAAGGGTTTAGACCCTATGACATTGCAGGAGGCCATGAAGAAGGCCCATGATATGGAATCGTCTGCATGGAGGAGCAAATTTCAGAGTAAGAACTTTCACCATAGGAAAGATAAGGAGAGAGAAAGGAGACCTTTCCACAGGGACTCGGGACACCCGCCACATAAGTGTTCTTCTAGGTTAGATAATGATCAACTGAATGACCTCAGGAAGAAGAAGCTTTGTTTTCACTGCAGAGAGCCTTGGGATCCTAAGCACAAGTGTGCTGCCCAAGGGAAGGCAAAACAGATTGAGTACTTCTCAGCAGATGAGTCTGTGGAGTCAAGCATGCATTTGGAGCAGCATACAGAGGATGATGATTCAAGAACTGATGTTGAATCTGAAGTACCAGATAAGGATAATGATACCTCCCTACCTACAGCCCACATTTCTAGCATTTAGAGAGAAGGGTCATTCAGGATCTGAGGAGTATTGGGTGGACAGAGGTGCATTACCTTGCTAGATATAGGTGCCACTCATAACTTCATAGATGAGGGCTTGGTTACTAAGAGGGGGTTACAAACAGAGGAGTTTGTGGGATTTAAGGTAAAGGTAGCCGATGGGTTTGTACTCACTTGCACTAGGAGGATTCCCAACTTAACGGTCCAGCTAAACCATTATACTTGCCAGTCAGAGTTTTATGTGGTTAGCATGGGTGACATGGATGTTGTGTTGGGAATGAAATGGCTTCATGAGATAGGGGAGTTCACTATCAATTTGAGGACAATGGAAATGAATTTTGAAGTGAATAGAGTTAAGCATGTGCTCAGGGGAATTTCAGATGGTGTTTTAAGAGTTGTTTCTCTTAAGCGAATGGAGAGATTGATTCACCATGATCAGGTACAATAGGCAGCAGAGATATTGGTGATGCCTGAAGTTGCGGAGTAGTAGAAACATGAGTATCCACCTGACATATAGGCTCTTCTAACTAAACACACCAAAGTGTTTAGTGATATTCCACCAGGTAGACCGCCCGACAGGGGTATCGAGCATTTGATCAAGTTGGAAGATGGTGCAAAACTGGTGATCACCACACTATACTGGCACCCAAAGAGGTCCAAAGATGAGATCAAGAAAGCTATCAAAGAGCTCCTTGCCATGGGACACATAAGACCGAGTAAGAGCCCGTTTGCATCATCCGTTGTGTTAGTTAAGAAAAAGGATGGAACTCTTAGGATGTGCATTGATTACAGGGAACTCAATAAGAAAACAATCAAGAATAGGTATCCCATACCCAGGATAGATGAGCTGATTGATGAGCTACACATGGCCTGTTATTTCTCCAAGATAGACTTGAGATCTAGGTACCATCAGATTTGGGTTAGAGATGAGGATGTGGAGAAGATAGCATTTAGGTGTCACTATGGGCACTTTGAGTTCCTAGTCATGCCATTCAGCTTGACTAATGCACTGGCTAATTTCTAGTCTTGCATGAATAGAGTTTTTAGAGAGTAGTTGAGGAGGTTTGTCCTGATATTTTTTTATGATATCTTGATTTACAACAAGACATGGGAAGAGCACTTGAAACACTTTGACATTGTGTTGAGTATTATGAAGAGGGAATCTTTATATGCTAGGATGTCGAAGTGTGAGTTTGGGATGACTGAGTTGCTATACTTTGGGTCACATCATCAGTGCTAGTAACGTGAAGGTAGACCTAAAGAAGATTCGGGCAATAGTAGACTGGCCACCACCAAAGAATCTTACTCAACTGAAGGGATTCTTGGGTTTATGTGGATACTACTGCAGGTTCGTGAAGGGGTTTTCTCTGTCAATTGCTCCCCTCACAGATTTGACTCGCAAGGATACATTTAGTTTGACAGGGGGTACACAGGAGTGCTTTGATAGATTCAAATAGATTATGAGTACATGCCCTATATTGGCCATACCAGATTTCAACAAGCCCTTTGAGTTGCAGTGTGATGCTTCAGGGGAAGGCATTGGTGCGGTAATTATGCAGGATAAGCACCCCATAGCATTTAAGAGTAGGAAGTTGAGGGGTGTGGAATGAAGCTATAGCATTTATGACAAGGAGATGTTAGCCATAATGCATGCATTGGCTAAGTTCAAACAATACCTTGTGGGCAGTAAGTTCCTAGTCAAAATAGATCACAATAGTTTGAAGCATTTCCTTGGCTAGAAAGACTTAAATGAGAGTCAACAAAAGTGGGTCAACAAGCTATAGGCCTACAACTTTGACATTGTGTATGTCAAAGGAAAGAAAAATGTTGTTACCGATGCTCTATCCAAGAGGCCCCATTTATGTGCACTTGGAGCCATTGCAGATGATTGGAGGGAGATGATATTAGCTGAATATACAAAGGATGCATGGGCTACTAGGTAATTGATGGCACCATCAAGGATGACAGGTATATAGTGGTAAATGATTTAATCATTTACAAGAAGATGATCTTCTTGGTGTCTGATTCTCAGATGAAATAGAAGGTTTTGAGGGCATTCCATGACTTGCCGATGGTAGGACACCTGAGGTACTTCAAAACTTATAGGCAGGTTAGAGAGAGGTTCACCTAGAAGGGCCTCAAGATGGAGGTGATGTAGTATGTGAGAGAGTGCCTAACATGTCAGCAGAATAAACAGGAGCACTCATTTCTAAGAGGTTTGTTGCAGCCCCTACCCATTCCTGAGAGGAAGTGGGATAGCATTTCTATGGACTTTATCACAGGTTTACCAAACATCTAAGGTAGGGATTGCATTTTCATGGTAGTGGATAGGTTGATAAAGTATGCACACTTCCTTTCCATCCCTACCACTTTTACGGAAACACAAGTTGCATAATTGTTCTTTCATGAGGTATTTCAACTCCATGGGTTGCCTCAAAACATTGTTAGTGATAGGGACAGTAGGTTCCTTAGTCATTTTTGGCAGGAGCTCTTCAGGTTGATAGGGACAGAGCTCACACCCAGTATGAGTTACCACCCCCAGACAGATGGTCAAATAGAGATAGTTAATAAATGGGTGGAAGGATACCTCCGAAACTATGTTTTAGGGCAGCAAAAGGCATGGGTTAAGTGGCTTCACAGGGAGAGTACTATTACAATTCTACATACCACATGTCTATTCAGATGTCACCATTTATGGTCCTGTATGGGTATGAGGCACTGAGCTTTGTTGATTTGTTGTTGGGTGATAGCAGAGCACCAAAGGCCAAAGACCTTCTCTAGGAAAGTCAGGACATCATGAGGTCTTTGAAGGAGAACATACAAAAGGCTCAGAATTAGCAGAAGCAGTATGCAGATCAGCAGAGGACTGAGCGGACTTTTAAGGTTGGTGACATGGTGTATCTCATGCTACAGTCCTATAGACAGTCCACTCTCAAAAAAAGTGGGGCAGAAAAATTGAAGCCACGATACTATGGACCTTTCTGGATCTCCAAGAGGATTGGAGAAGTGGCTTATGAGTTGGAGCTTCCAGTAGGTAGTAGGGTACATAATGTGTTTCATGTATCTAACCTCAAGAAGGCATTGGGGCATAAGGTGACACCATCAGTGAAGTTGCCTCCTCTCGATGAAGAGGGGAAGTTGATACTGGTACCTAAGGCTATAATTGATACCAGGGAACGTGATTTGAGGAGGAGGATCATCAAAGAGTACTTGGTTAAATGGAAGAACCTACCAATGGAGGATGCTACTTGGGAGAATGAGTAGATATTAGAGCATCCTGACTTGAGATTGCTTGAGGAAAGAAATCTTAGGGAGGGCAGACTGTAATGTCCCCTTCTAGACCCTTGGTTAGTCCATCATAGAACTCCTATGGACTAGCAGTTTGGTTAAGTGCTGAAGAATGAAATATTTAAAAAGTCACTTAAGTCATTTTTTGGAGTGCTCACATTAGGAAATAGTAAAAGTGAAATTAAAAGAAATATTTCCCTCCAAAGTAAACTCCCCACTTGGAGAGTTATAAAAGAGGGAAAAGTGCCTCATTTGAAAGATGCTTACTTTATGATATTTCTCTTTGGGAGCTCTGCTAGCGTTTCTTCTTGTGAAGGGTTTGAGGATTCGAACTAGAGGCTTGTGGAGACGGAAACCTCCATAGGTAATGACATTCTACAGGTGTGAAAGACCACCCAATGGTGCCTTTGTGAGTGGATGTATTCGGCATTCACATTTATGCTTCATTGGAGTCAATAGTCGATAGATTGAAGAGGAATTTGAGATATTTCATTGCAGATTTATTCTATTTCATCAATTGCAACCATGGAGTTCAGTTTACCAGTAGAGATAAGGTAGATTTTGTGAGTTTTGGGACTGTTAATCTTTGTTGTTGATGGTCGTACTACCCAGCCCAACCATACCACGTTTGAGGGCATTTTGAGGTTGTTTCTTTGCATATATCTCTTCCAAATTTGATCGTCCCTCCTTGTTGATAGCCTACAACACTTCATAAAGATATTTTTGTGGCTTGTGACATTTCTTTCTATAGTTCTAACCTTCCAGCCATGGTCATACACCACCAGGTTTGACGTGGGGAAGTGCAGAGCTTATTTCTCATTGTGGGTAGTGTTTTTTTTGCATTGTATGAGGCCTCCAAGGCCTATTGTATTGTTGTTAACAATGAATGCATGATACTCTGCGATTCTTGATGATTTGAGCAATATTGTAATATCAAGTGGCTGGTTCGGTAGTAGCCAAAAAATGAAGTTTCAAATCTGTATATGGGTATGCGATTGAACCTCTTTATTTGTTGATATATGAACTGGGTCTTTCATAATTCTCTTGCATTCCTTGTATATTTTATGGGTTTTGGTTATATGCTCTATATTGTATGCTCTGGCAACACATTTATAGGAAAATAGAAAACCCCTTCTGCATTCTTTTGTCTAGTCTGAAGAACACAATAAAATAATAAAATAACACATAAAAAGACTTTAAAAACATATAAACAGGTACGACACATTACAGAGAATCTGTCATACACTGACTAAAAATATCTTATTCCTCTTACAACTTGTCATAACCTCCCTTGACTACCCAAAGATGCCTTTCTCTCATGCAAAGATACTCACTGACACTTGTCATTAAATAAAAGTTGTTTGAGGTTTTGGGGGCGCTGCCCCTCGACCCCTCCCTGTACCATGACAAGGAGCATGCCAGGGGCGCTGCCCCTGGACCCCGCAAGGGGCTCCACCCCTTGATACTGTCTTGGGGGCCTGCCCCCAAACCCCCATTAATTATTCAAGGGGGAAATCGTCGCTGCTAAAGTCACCAAAATTTATCCTGCTGTATGTACACAAGGTGCCGACTATGCCAGCTCAACATGGGATAAATAAATACAACATTAGGAATTTGCAAAGCTTGAGACACCTTAATTCCCAACATGTTCTAGGTTCATGCAGCATATAAACACTTAAACCAGCTTCATGAATGTGGTCATTAGGATTATCTACAATATTTTCTTCTTCCCACTCATTCAAAAGTACTTCTGGCATATTTTTAGCCTTTAATTCTTGAGCAGCAACAAGCTCATTATCATTAAAAATAATGCAATTGACATTAATTGCACTTGGCACATAAGGCTCAATGTGATCGTTGGCAAGCAACTCAGATTTAATAGTCACTTTTATTCCATATCTGGTCCTAAAAACATGTGGGACCAATCTAAGGACAAATACCCTGATATTTTGGCAGTGAACTCCCTTGACAAATACATAGTAAAGTAAGGGGGTAAATCAATGATAAACACCTCTTGAGAGATTAAAACATTTGGACAGGCATGCAATGTGAGACCTAAGTCTTTAATCACACCTACAGTGTTGACAGATGTTCCATCTAAGTGGAGTAATCCTTTTTCAAGAGGCTGGTATTTCAGTCATAATTGGTCTGCAATCTATTTTGGCATGACTAAAGTACTTGTCCCGCTATCCACCATATAGTTATGTACTAATTTGTCCCCTATTATCAATGAGATATAAAATGGGAGAGGTTTGACACCCTTACCTGGCTATTTGTTACTGTCCTGAAGTGAATTTGTAAGGACAACCCTAGCTGAGTCAACTGTTGCATCACTAGACACTTTCAAATTAGACAAGGTAGATTGTAACATGTCATTTTGGCCTAGGATGGATAAGGAATCCCACATGGACATTGTCACATTCATTTTTTCATATTTTCAATGATGTTGAAAGGTGAAGTGATATTTACCTTTTGATGAGACTTTGCAACAGTAGGGTCTACCTGTATGTGAGGGTGTTCCTTGGCAGCACCTTGGACATTTCTTTGTAAGATGTGAGGAATTTGAGATGTCGATGGTCTAGCATCTTCTTTTCCTTTGTTTGTTAATTGTTCCATCTCAAAACCCCTCTTCTTAGCTCTTGTATTTGTTGCAATAAGAGAATCATCTCTGTTTACTCCACAAAACTCTTCACCCTGCTAGTTTAGGAAGGCAGTATCACTTGGAGGTTGCTCCTGCTATTGGAAAGGCCCATCATTAGATTTCTAGGCTGAGGAACTGCAACATTCTACACCATCAATGCCTAATTAATAATTCCATTTGAGCAGGTAGCTTGACTGTGTGGCTAGTTGCAAGGGAAACACCATTCATATTCTGCTACAAGGTTATTCTAGATAGGAACAAGGTCTCTAACTACATTAATTGGTGTAGGATTATAAGGCTGAAAAGGTCTTGGGTTTACATTCTGCCTTGTACCTTGGTAATTTCCTTGGTATGGTGGTCTATTTGCTTGGTATGGCTGATTTTGACCTTGATTTTGTGGCTGATATGGCTGTCTATTCTGGGACTGTTGCTTCTTTATGCTCACTAGTTCATTTCCAAAAGTTTCAAAGTATGTTTTCAATCTTTTGTTGGCTATTTTTAATCTCTTTTAGCTGTTGTGATGAGTTGGAAATAGTAGCCTCGAGATTGCCAGCAGCTGGCAATGCTGTAACAATAGGTAAAGGGGAAAAAATGAAATTTACAATGGTATAGAAGGTTGGATTTCAAGAAAAATAGGCATTGGTGGCCTCGGTGCTATCTTACCAGCCTGAATTAGGCTATTTTTTTCTCTAATTGCTATTTCATAAGCATCTGGTAAACTAGTACCTCCCATTTATTGTATCATGGTAGAAATGTTGATCTTAAGAGCTTTTAAATAGTATAAAAAAGAATAATCTGATGAGGGTCTTACCGTGACTAGAATTCTATGCCATGTTCTCTAAAAATAGAAGTTGAAGTCCATCATTTTCTCCTGAGGAGCTCTTTTTACTGCGGTCAGCTATTCAACCAGCAATAATTGATCAGACTTATCTTGAAATTATTTGTGCAGTTTATCACCCAAATCATCCCATGTTTTAATGGTTGTCACTGGTAGTCCCCTGAACCACTGCAGGGCTTTTCCCTTCAGTGAAGCTGCTAGCAGCCTGATGGCTACATTCTCTTGGGTTACATGATGAACTCCACATAGGGAAACCACATCTCTGATGTCCTCAATCGGGGTAGGTTGATCCTCCCCTATCAAAAAAGGTAGACTTTTCAAGGTTACCATTGGTATGTCTTCATGTTGTGTTAAGTTCAATGGGCTACCTTTGTCAAATGCCACAAATGGATGATTCCTTGCCATTGGTATAGCTGGAGGTGGACTAGCTTAGGTTGGTATAGGAGATATAGGTACTGTTGGTCTAAAACTTGGTGGAGTTGACTAAACTCTCTTTGAAATTGGAGTTCTCTTCATAGTTCTGCTTTGTCTTCTAGGTGGAGACAACTGTAAATACTCAAAAGAACTCAAACTTTTGGTTTGTATCCTTTTCATAAAAATAAAATAGCACTGGTTTACTTATTCTATTATCAGTGAGAGTCGCCAGATATGTAAGAAAACACCTCCTAAAGGCTTAAATATGCTGGCTACATACCAAAACCAGCAAAGTTTGAAAACTGAAACTGTCTTGATTCGACAGTCCCACCAGGCATGCCAAAAATTGTTATCTCTGAAAGTTGTACCCTACCAATTTACAAAAAAATTGGTACCCTAGAGGAACATGGAAACACTCCTAAGGCTATGGGTCACCTAGAAATTGGTGTGAATCTCTAGAGAAGGCCGGCTTCCTAACTTTATATCACCTAAGACTAACTATTCTATGGCTTTGACAAGGGAAAGGGTAAGAAACATATGCATTAAAACTGAAACTAAACTCTAATGGGTGATACACCTAACTGAATGAGGAACATGAAAATACCAAATTCAAACACTTGTTATAATGACTAAATTTTTTTTTGCACAACCTATCACTTATACTTCTGCATAAATATTTCACAAGTAGGTTTATGTATGTAGAGTTCTTAAGAGGAAAAAATAATTTCACACTTAAGGGCAATACACACTTTTAACACAACTTGCAACCTGCATTAGTCTTTTCTGCATAAAAGGCTCTAAATTCTGAGACAAAAGCTAAGAGGAAATAAAACTTAATTTACAAATAACTCTATCAAATCAGCTGCTAAGCATAATGACACAAAGGACACGTAGGCATAATCTTCAATCAGTAGCATTCAAGGTCTCCACTATATTCCATATCAAGTAAACTGAAAAATGAGTTACAAACTATCAAAATCTGAGCAAGGATTGTCAAAATCACAAGTCTCCAAAAATTGTATAGTAAGAACTAGTTACAATGAGTCAATCAAAGTGATTATAACCATCTCCAAGGCAGTTGCATCAAAATAGGGTCTCTAACTGTTATGGGTCGGATGCCTCCAAAAAGCCCCCAAAATAGAAAGAAAAAACTCTCCAAAAGGACTCTCTCATGTGGAAAAATTCAAATCATAACTTGAGCTACCATAAACACTCCTAAATCTTCTCCAAACTTGGTCAAACCACTATCCAAAAAGGAAAACAATCCCCTAAATGCTTGGCATGTATTGGCCAACTGAAACTAACATCCTCTTAAAAGCTAGGCATGTGTTTGCTAATCACCTCCACTCTTCTATATGCTTGGCAAGGCATAAAGACTTATCCAAAACTCATAAGGTCTTTACAAGGTATGGTTTATATATTTTACATTTAGAAAGGCAATTTGATTTAATGATTTATAATAATATCATTCAAACCAAATGTTTACATGTCAAATTAATGCAAAAAAAAACAAGGTTCAATCATATATGAGGGTGAAGGTGATTGTCTTAAGTCTAAAAAGAGGAGGCCATATTTATCATCTTACTTGACTTTATCAAAAATTAAAAAGGGACAAATGTCCCTCATGGGCCTCCTAGTCAAGCACTAGGTATGATGACTATGTGTCTTGACCTCAAGGCATTGAGGATAACAATGATTTCTCTTTAAACAAAGTCAAAAAGAAAAATCAATCAGATAAGGGTTTCGAGTTAAAAGAAAGCTGAAATCCTAAAAACCTTATCATTCTGCATTATGGTCTTGTTGTTGTTGCACCACCATGAAGGAGCTTTGAGCTTGCTCTATAGATTTCTAAGGAGTTTCACTTGCTTTCTTAGGACTAGGCTTTGATAGCCACAGCTAAGTAAGAACTTTTCCTTTGTTAAACCAAAACTGTAAAAAATGGTGCTACCTCTATTGTTATTGTTCTGAGAAAATGATAAATGCTTCATTTCTTTCATGTCCATGGCCATACATACTTTACAAACTAGATTTTCATTATCATAGCTACAGGAGTAAAAGAAAAGGTTTGTTTCTTTGTTGAGTTGCTTCTATGTATAAGATACTATTATGCTTTACAACACTCTGCTGGGGAGGACATGGAACTTCTTGTAGTTTGTATACATTAGGGTTTTGTTGACATAGATCCTTAGTCTCCTTTGTGAAAACTCAGTCACAAAACATGCTTCATTGCTTGCAGATTTCAGAGAACACCATGTAATATCTTATTCTTTTCATGACAGTGAAGAAACACTGTCATTTCTCTTGATTTGTGTTAGGGTTCTATTTGAAACAAACCCTCACTGTATGCATATATGGGTTTCAAAGTTCTCTTTTCACTATATATGGCTTCTCTGCATCTTTAAATTATTTATGTGCATTATATCAATCTTTCACTATCAGTGAGGAATAAATGTTATCACTGTAGCTGCAAGTTTTCACTGTATATATACACCTTTTTCTGTATTACTAAAACTTCTCATGGCATTCTGTGTTATTGCATAAGTTTGCAAACCACTCCTATAGCTATAGCTTTTCATGTTTGGAATGCAAAAAATACTAAGCTTATACAAACTAGAACCCTTCCTTACCAAGCTTGAACATGTTCTGTATCTTTCACAACTATGGATATACGTATCATTTAGCATATACTTGTATCATTTGAACTCTTTCTAGTTGTCATAGATGATGATTGCTCATATAGCTTTAGATCTCTTCTTTCTATTCTATAATAGTTGTAGCTTCTTCATTTGATTTGCATTGTTATTGTGTCAGCTATAGTTATGACTCCTCATGAGGCTTTCTGCAGCTTCCTGCATATTGTTGAAACTTATGAGATGAATCCTCTTGATGTTATATCTGATGTAGCACCAGTTGTATAAGATACTTTCTAGTGTTCTTGTTATTTCCTCTCCATGACACTATCACAACCATATTTAACATAATCTAAACTCTTGGAATTGTATCTTTGTGGCATCCATTACTATGACTGTCCTAGAATGTATGGACTAGCCCTCTCCCCTACTCAAGGATAGCTTGTGACAGTCATGATGTTCCAAAATTGATCCTTTAATTCATGATGGTTCTGCTTCTTATATGGCTGTTCTCCTGTCATTAGCACATGACTATCTCTATAAAATCTGTGCTTGCTTTACAATGCTCACCATTCTTTATGTAGAATCTATACTTGCTTTACAAGACTCACCATTCTCTATACCTCCTGATATGGTCAATATGACACTGTGATAGTGATCTTCAAATGATTTTGCAATTAATATCATATAGGCATGTTCTGTATATGATGGAAAGCTAATTATTTAATGTTCTCATGATATGTGATAGTCATAAGGGTCTGTCCCAAACTGGACTATTGCTCCAATCATATCTGCCTCCTATTTCTTATGTGATGCATTATGATGAGTAGTAATATGCTTCATTTGTCCTCTATCATGACCATTTACTATTCTCATACAATCTGTAGGCACCTATTTGCCTATGTTTGATCACTCTTAACTGTTCATGACTTATAGCTTTTCTCAAAATCTAATTTTCGGCATATCATGATAGAATATCCAAACATCAAAGACAATGTATCTTGACGTAGGCATATTCACCTCTTTAGTAATGATATTCACATCATTATCAGTTTCTTAGTACAACATTCTTGTAAGAAATTGGGTAACAATACTTAAGAGGTGGATATGCCTATGACAAAGATGAAAATTCTTTGTATCTAGAAACCTATCAGAATGTATAGAAAAGACTTGAAATTCCCTCATAATGAAAAGAGGGTAGTATGTTGGGCTCAACCCTTGTGGGAGCCCATTTAACCCCACATGCTGAAATTAGATAAACAAATCAGTAACATAACTTTCGCTATACTTGCACAGGAAACAAACATGTTAGCAATAAAAATTCATGTGATTGATGTTCTTGATTATCATGTTGCTTTCTTGAAGGTCCATATCATACTAATGGGTTTATTGCATCTGAAAATCAGACTGTATATTTGTAGCTATATGTCATATGTTATATGATGCCTCGTCATTGCTCTAACATCAGGTTTTAACCTCTTATGCAGATAACTAGTGGTAACAAGGAGATAATAACTGGATGCGGGATATGTAGACAACATGGGATGATGCAAGACAACACAAGCAGGACCAAGACTCATCATTCAAGCAATGATGAGTGACCCTATAAAGTTTGCACATTTATTTCTTTAATTTTCTATAAATGTATAGTTTCTCTTTTCATTTGCAATGAATCAGTTAGTTTCACAGCTTGTGTGAGACCTTCTCTTCTAAAAGATTTGTACAATCTTTCAAATAAGTTATACATCTAAAATACAAATTGGCACTGTAATCTGAATTTGTTTTATTTGTGCACATGAATATAAGACAACAACAATAAAATGTACCTTTCTCTTCCTTAAAACTTCAAAAGCTCTACCTGATTGAGCTAGTAGTAAAATTAGCTAACAATAGTACAATATCTAGGGCATGCTCAAATCTCAGGATGTAGGACAAAATAATAGTAATGGTTCTTCTTTCTTTAAACCTCAATCAGAAAATGTAGTGGCCAAAGTTTAGGAAGAAAAAGAGAACATCAATGAGATATCTGCACAACTAAGGAAGTTGACAACAAAGATTACACACCTTAGAGGTCAGAACTTTTATTCTAAATCAAATCAAAATAGAGGATATAAGAATGATAGATCAGGATATCCTGTCAGAGGATATAATAATGATAGGAGTTACAACAGTAACAATGGCAACAATAATAATGCACCTAGGTAGCCTAGGGTATGGAATACTAGGCCAAACAATGGTTCCTTGCCATCATCCCTAGATAATCAGCCTCCTAGTGAACCAAAATAGACTACTAGGGTTAATCTAGCAAAGGTAGCACTTACAAACTGGTGTAGAATACATAACACTAATGTACATCCTAAGCTAGATTATCCCCAGTTCAAAATAGTAGCCACTATCATTTAGGTTGAAGTGTCTAATACCACGAGTGACCCTCCTTTGATTGAAGGGAATGAGATTGTTCCTTGTGGATATAATGACTCTTCCCTTGTACTTGAAAGTTTTGTAAATCACCATCATCTCCAAATAGTCTCAGCTCATGAGAACTACACACTAGCATGTGAGGGGTCTTCCTTGGCATTTGAAACAAATTATGTGTTTCCCTTTGAGGATGAAAATGAACCAGGAGTGGAACATGAAGAAATTCATGGTTATCAGTAGCAATATCAAGGTAGGCATAATTATAATCTCAGGAGTAATCCTAACAGATCACTTGGTCCTTTGACCACATCCTTGCCTCCTAATAACTTTAACACACCCCTTGATCCAAAGGCCAACAATAATCTTGGTCCTCCCAAGGTTAATCCTCAATATTTTACATCGCAAAATACAGTTCCAAAGGCTAATAATTAGTCTCCTAATTAGATAAGTTAGTCAATCAGATAAGTTAGTCACATACTTAGGAGAAGAAATGAAAAGAGTTAAAATTAGCCTATCATTATTAGAGTTGCTAAAAATTCCAACCATCAAAAAAGCTTTCATGAGGTCTTTAGATGAGCCTATATCAAAAAAAGGCAATCATGCTCATAATCGTAGTCAAGTTTTGAATAAATATCATGTAGCTAAAGAGAGCAATGTTAAACACAAGGTCCCATCTACTATTTAAGCTACTGACACTTCATATATGACCCTTTATAAAGATAAAGCTGAGTCACCTCCATTCCTACTTACATTGAGGATGTTTGGTAAGAATTTACACAATTTCTTAGTAGTGCATCTACCAATGTGATGCCACTATCTATCTGCAATGCCTTAGGGTTACATCTAGCTAAATCACTCAAGAAGGTGACACAGCTGGACAAGTCTAAAGCAAGTGTAGTTGGAGAGTTAACCCATATCCACATGTAGTTAGCATCAGATCCAAGGATCCAATATTACATTGACATCCAAGTGGTGGATATCCCTGACACATACGGAATGCTACTTAGTAGGGATTGGTCAAAGACACTTAATGGTTACATGTCTACATATTTTAGCCACATGTGGTTACCATGGAAGGGGATTCCCAACTAGATTAGGATAGAAGCTAAACCTAGGATGAAACACATTATCACCAAGTACAACAAGGCCAATGAGATATTGTACGTGGATGTTGAACCAGGGGTTTATGCCATTAGACCCTGAGTAGTCAGGATAGAGGAAATTCTCATATGTAATACACATATTCATGAGGATGTTCATCAAGATAATAGAGTGATCATAGAGTCTGATTATAGTTCAAATGGTAGTGATGAAATTGATCATTTCAAAAACTTTGAACTACACTTATCTAGAGAAATACAATGTTGCCAAATATTGAATATATCCAATGAGGATATTTTGATTGAAGGTTGGTGCAGGTTGCATGATGAAGCACATTCAGAGAAAACTTGTTGTGCCTACCTAGATATGATGGATCTAGAATGAGCTTATAGCAAGAGGGAATCATCGTCAACTGAGGTAACTAGTGCATGTAGTTATGATGACGTTGATTCTTGTCTATCATCTGTAAGAACATGAGATACATATCAGGATGAAGGTCACCCTCACAATTTAGAGGAGATCCTGATGTATGTTGAGAATACTTCTAGAGATGAAAATAACATTACCCCAAGAACTGATTGTTTGATTGAGTCAGATTATGAAATACCTGATGAAGATAAAGGGAGTAATTTATCAAATTTTAAAGAGTTTTTAGCAAAATAGATTCAAAGGCTTATGTTGCAACAGATTCCTCCACATCATGCTTTAATTAATGGATGGTGTAGACTTCATGAAGAACCACATTCAGAGACTACATGCTCATTGTGTTTACATATATTGAATAAGTAAGAGAGGCTTTGTTCAAAGAATCACTTATCCAATAATATAGTCATGCTTACAGACAAAAAGAAGGAGATTAAAATACAAATTGACACTAACAGTGATGATACTACTAATGTCAAAAAGGACAAGGTATCAAATTCAAATCACCCACCAAAAATGACAAGAAATGAGTCACAAAATTTAAAGTGGATATTAGGTGGTGCAGCTGCCAGAGCTAAAAAGAAAAGAGAAGGTCCTAATAAGCCTCTAACAAAAGATAAACCATGGATCCTTAGGTTTGATGCATCAAAGTCAAAACAAGGAGCTAGAGTAGGGTAGATGCCTTAGCACAGGCTGCTAGTACATTGGAGCCATTATCCATTTCTAGTCTGAAGAGATTCTTAGTTGAACTGGTAGCGGTACCTTCCATACCAGACAATGTCACCAATCTCCAAGTATTTGATGATGATCAACATATTCTAAATTTCATCTCAAATAGAGATGTATTTGATGCTCAGATCATAGATGAAAGGAATGTGGAAGATCATACATGGGAAGAAGAAGAGATCATGGATCTACCTAGCAATAAGATCTACAAAGGGATGATAGAATTAGAAAAAGCCTTTGATCTACACAGTATGCTAAAATAGAAAGACCTCCCAAAGACTGATGGAGGAGAATACTCACCAATCAATAGAGGATAGAAGGAAGATGTAAGGAACCTCCTAATTGGTAAAGTTTGTACTGAAGAAGAAAAGGTAGGGATAACACAAGTACTAAAGGATTACATTCATGTTATTTCCTGGACCTATGATGAGCTGAAGATTTATGATACCTCAATCATCACTCACACTATACCATTGAAACTAGATGCCAAGCCTTTTATACAAAAGCAAAGACATGTTAATGCTTTGTTAGAGCCCATCATCTTTGAAGAAGTTAAGAAGTTGCTCAATGCTGGAATCATATTTCCTGTGAGGTATTCAACTTGGGTAGCCAATTTGGTCCCTGTAATAAAGAAGAATGGGGATATTCACCTATGTGTAGACTTTAGAAATTTGAATAGAGCTTCTAAAAAGGATAACTATCCTTTGCCTTCACTGGATGAAGTCTTACAAATAGTAAATGGAGCTCAGATGATGTCATTTTTGGATGGTTTCTCAAGATACAACTAGGTAATGGTAGACAAAATAGATAGATTGAAGACTACATTCACCACAAAATGGGGAATATTTGCTTATAGACCTATGCCTTTTGGCTTAATCAATGCTAGAGCCACATTCCAGCGTGCAATGGAAATAGCATTTAGAGGCCTAGTTGGCAAATGTATAGTCATATACATGGATGACTTGACCATCTTTTCAAAGAAGAGGGGATCATATAGAAGACCTCAGGAAGGTACTCAAAAAGTGTGAGCATTATGATATCTCACTCAATCCAAAAAAGTGCATCTTTGGAGTGACCACAGGTAAATTACTAAGTCACCTAATATTAGAAAATGGGATCACCATTGACCCTTCTAGGGTAGAATCTATCATGAAGCTGCAACTTTCTAGAAGTAAGAAGGAACTTAAATCATACTTTGGTAAAATTGACTTTGTTAGGAAGTTTATCACCAGATTTGCAGAGATTGTCAGACACCTTAATGCAATGCTTAAAAAAGATGCTAAGATCGAGTGGATGCTTGAAGCACAAGCTGCATTTAAGGACATAAAAAAAGCCATATCAGATGCACCTATCCTAATCATCCTTGATTACATAAGAGAATTTTACATCTACTCATTTGCTTCAGAACACACATGTGCAGCTATACTAAGACAGAGGAATGAAGCCAAAGAAGAGAAACTTGTAGCTTTCATGAGCTGCCCATTCAAGGATGCAGAGCTCAGATATAGGGATGTTGAAAGATAGGCTCTTTCTTTAGTCAGAGTAGTAAATAAATTTAGACATTACATTCTAAGAAGTAAGATAATTGTTGTAGTACCAGATGGAGTAGTGAAAATGTTCCTAATGCAGAGCAAGCCTGGTGAAAAGAAGGATAAATAGATAACAATTCTTCAAGAATATGATATGTATATAACACCTATGAAATTGGTAAGAGGACAAGACTTGAGCCAGATGATTTTTGACACTGATCCTAACATTGTGAGTCAGCAATATGTGGTGAATTCCAAAGAGGATAAAGAATGGTATTTAGACATTAGACATATCCTAATCACTAGTAGATGCCCATCAAAGATGCTAGCTTCTCAAAGGAGAGCCTTGAGAATAAAGTCACAAAAGTATATGATCAAATGAGGAATCCTTTTCAAGAGAAATTATGAAGGAATATATCTCATATGTTTGGATAAACAAGAAGCTGACAAAGTTTTGGCCGAGTTACATGATAAGTTTGAAATTGCACATGGATCTCACTTAGCTACTGCCCATGCTATCCTGAGAGAAGGATATCACTGGCCTACTATTTTTAAGGACACTGCAAAACATATTAAATATTGTCATACTTGTCAGGTTGCTGCTAACCAAGAAAGATATGCTGCTCAACCTTTAGAGCCAGTGATGGAGATGCCCCAATTTGCTTAGTGGGGCATAGATTTCATAGGACCAATCAACCCTCCATCATATTTAGGCCATAGGTATGTCCTAACAATCACTGATTATTGCACTAGATGGACTGAAGCAGTCAGCAGCGAAACATGCAATGCAAAAGATGCGATCCAATTCTTGGAGAACAACATAGTGACTGGGTATGGAGTTCCATATGCTTTAGTATGTGATAATGGGCCTACCTTTGTATCACTAAAGTTATCTAGTTGGGCTTTTGGTCATGGAATTATATTGAAATTTTCTTTGATTTATTATCCCCAAGGGAATGGCTTAGCAGAGTCAACAAATAAAAACCTACTAAATATCATAAAAAAATTGATAGAAAAGAACCCTAGGGAGTGGAATACCCTGCTGAAGTATGCCTTGTGGGTAGACAGAACCAGAATGAAGGTTGCCTTGGGAAACTCTCCCTACCAATTAGTGTATGGGGTTGATCCTATCCTCCCTATTAACTTAAAGATCCCTACATTGCAATTTGCACAAGAGTATTTGGGTATAGATAACAAACAAGAAATTAGACTACTTCAACTTATGCACCTAGAGGAAAAGAGAGATAGAGCAATTGATCAATTTTCTAAACATCAAATGACTGTCAAACGTTGGTTTGATAAAAGAGCTAGAATAAAAGCTTTTAGGATTTTAGATTTAGTCCTAGCATGGGGCAAAGCACATGAAAAGAAAGGTGATCATGGAAAGTTTCCCAAACTCTAGATAGGTCCTTTCCAAATTTTAGAGATCCTAGGAGATAGTACCTATAGACTTAAGATCCTAACTAGTGAGGATGTTCCATTACCAGTAAATGGATAGTTCCTTAAACATTACTTTCAAGCTTAAATAGGGTCATGTGAGTCATTTGTATCATAGTGTACACATTGTATACTTGTTTGTATAGTGTGTTTGCTTGTTTTCTTGTTGTTGTTGAGTCTTTGTTTTGATTATTCAAGATGATGCACCTTATCATATAAAGAAACCAACCAAATTGTTAGGATTCAAGTGATGAGAACAAATTTTTACATAGGTTGTGACTCACCCTAGAAAGTATCCCTGATTAGGTCTGTGATGTCCTTTTCATTAGTAATGCCTTTTCTTGATTAAGGAGATTTTCATGATGACTCACCTAACAGCCTTGGGTTTGTTGAACACATCAGTATAGGTGTTAAGTGAAAAATCTAAAGGGTCACCCTTACTACCATTACAATTCTCAACATAAAACCAACAAGTGATCACACCTTGCATATTGAGCTTACATGATGATATCATATGAATAAAAAAAAGAGAGATGAATATTGAAAATCCAAAAGGATGAAATTTAGGCCATCTAAGTAACTCTACCGGGGCTTTAGACGCCTGTTGGCAGTGGGGCTCTACTTAGGGGGATTGTAAAGATAACCTTGTCGGGGCTATGGACACCTACTAGAAACAAGGCTCTATCCTAGTTGGCTATGAGGGATGAACCCAAAATATGTAGCGTAACACTAGTTATTGCTATTTTTAGCTTACTTTCAAGATGAGGATTATTAATCACATGCACACACTTGATCCCTTATCAGCATTGTTACACTTATGAACATGATATCATTTCGAAAGATCATGATACTTATGCCTAGAGAGAGTTATGATGCTATGTTTTAATGTGAACTCATCAATTGAATCATTTTGATTTGGTTGATTTCTTTGGTGGCAAGTTGTTGTGTGGTTACACAACATGCCCCATTTTGCCTTAGCAAAATAGGGACCCAACTTTTTGTTTCTACTTGTTTGCTTTATTGCTTTGGGTGGTTTGGCAAAAATTAGTTAAGTATATCACCCTTGCACATGCATGTGCTCCACAAAAGAGAGGATCAATTGTAGAAGTTAGAATTTGTCATCATAAACCTCACAATCTGAAAGAGTGCAAAATTTTAAATAGGTTTGCCTTTTTGATCACCCTAATATTCGCCCACGATAAAAGGTTATGACAAGTCAAAGTTTGGTCAAACCAGATATTTCTATAGGGTCACATTTCCAAATATTAGTCATATTCATTAGATGACTCCGAAATATGAAGATCACCTGATGACCGCATGTTCTTCGATATGTGAATGTCAAAGTTGAGCGCGAGAGAATATATACCCATCAAACCTTCATGCATATTTCAGAAAGGTCACAGTTCTAAATATCTGTCACATTTCAAAATAACACCCTTCTCAAAATATGACCATGATGTCATCTTGTTCTGACTTATAAAGAAATTGATATGATGATGACATCATCAATATGCCTGATGTCTAGAGGGTCATATTTCTAATATCTGTCATAATTCTCAATATGACGATGATGTCATCCCAACCCAATACAAAGAAGACATGATATGATGATGATGTCATCATGATCCAGACTTGAGAGGGTCACATTTTGAAGTAACCTTGATCTAAACCAATATGACGATGACATCATTCTTTTGAGCAATTTCAAAGGCTTATAAAATGCTGATGTCATCTTCACATTCTCAAATAAGGTGATATGTCTTAGTGTTAAAAGACCCGGATATTTCCAATATCCCTCATATCAACTTTGATGACCTGATACACTTAGTTTGTCAACAGCCAATCCAACGATGCCACGTGGTACCCCCGGATCCTATTGATACAATGTATTATTGTGGTTATTAGTGAATGTAATGTGACTTGATCTCAGTCATTGGTCAAAGGTTGACCATATTCTTGATGATGTACCACCCTCATATACCTGATATCGGTCATATTTTTAAATATCCCTAATCTTCACGGAGATCACCCTCTGCATTAAATGCAAACCTAACAGTAGGTTAAGCCTTGGAAATTTCAAATACCTATCTACCACTTATTAACATCTAAGGACATCATGTATCGATCAATGGACTTAAAAAAAAGGACACTAACCGTGCCCTAATTTGCCTTATTCATCAGTTAAAAGTGAATTTTGGGGTTCATTTTACATTTACCATATGCTTAAACAAGAATTACAGAGCTCAGGGAGATCAAAGTATCACTACGACCTGCAAATAGAATGGACCTACAATCTAATGGAACAGAGGATGATAAAGAGAATGCAACCACACTCATATGGTTATCACTCATACAATAAAGGGAAAGTGATTATCAGGTATGTAACTATGAAACCCTCCTTTTGTCATTTATGGTGAATCATGAGGTAAAAATAGTTTTTATCGAGTCAATTTAAACAATGATAGCATAAGATAAATTAGAATGATGAACTATTACTATGGAAAACATGTGATCCCTAAGTCCTTATGCATACGACATGTTAGGGTAGGACATGCATGTTTAAATTGTAGGATCTTATGGCTATCAGAAGGAATAGATCTGACACAGAGTTTTTGAAACCCATGTTCATATACCCAAAAGGGGTAGCATTCAGGTATGGGGTGATCAATGATACCCATCAAGGAAATATCAATCTGGATGCATGGACAAGACAAATAGATAAAGGAAGTGGAAACCCTCTACTTCAGAAAATATACACCTCAGGGATGTGGAATGCTGGTGGATTTACCTATGCCATGGAGGCTACTAAGCTAGTCATAGAGTATGAAAGAAATTACAATCTAGAAACAAGAAAAGTAGAAAAGCATGGCAGTGTATGCAAATTTTTCAACTATAGGAATCACTTCCACCTTTAATTTGCCCACATGACCTAATGTGGTTTGTCTAAGCCTGAGCAGATTGGAAAAGGAATATTGTAACAACCAGAAAAAATCTAGGAGGGTCATGTATCAGTGGAGATCTAAGAGTAGTACAAATAAGGCCTCCGCCAAATTGCCTGTATACCTCTTCAAATTTGATTTTTCTCTAGAGTACCAGTGTATGTTGGTGATACTTTACAGAATGACAAGAAGACCAAATGCTAGAGCATTCAAAAACTAGATGTATGGTATTATTAGGATGGTTGATTATTCAGATGATAAACCCCTCTGGGATAAAATCATAAGTTATATCCTAGATGAGGGAATTAAGAGGCTAGGAGGAAAGACAAACATGTTTCTTATGACTTCTTATGTAGTGTATGCATGTGCCTTTAGAGGAACCTTCAATGGGTTACAAATAGTAGGTAGGGGTGGAAATAACCTTGGGGATGTGAACATCTAGGAGCATTACCCATAGTTGAAAAGAAGGGAATATCTCCAAGATTATAAGTTAGTGAATGACTCCTTTTCCATGCATCTTGTTAGGACTATGGAGGAAGACAAAACAAAGAAGTTAAGTGTGGAAGCACATGATGTTATCTACAAATATGGGGCTTGGTTTATTCAATTCCCTACATTTTCATATATGAGAATAGAATATTTTGAAGGGCAACATCTCATGCTGCCTAGATATCCAAATGACAAAGTCATTCTGATGGAATTTGCTAGACAAATATTGACTTCAATAGAGGCTCACATTGGGAAAGAAAAGATTCCACCTGTGTTGTTTCTAGTTTACATTGGCTGGTGTATGTGTCTAGATAGAGAAAGTGTTAAGGATGTGATCGGAGAACTGAACTTGATGCACTTGCAACCATTTTCACTAGCTAGGTCATATGACCCATATGGTAGGATGCATACATTACTTGGGAAGACTATACATCAAAAACACCCTAAGGACTATTGGGTTGATTGTGACAATGAAGCAAAAGTGAGAAGAAGGGGTTACCAGAGGCTTACTCTCGATCAGATACGCACCTTCAACTACATATTAGTGCCTACTCAGTTGCACAATGATGATGGTAAGATCATGTCTAATGAATATGAGAACAAGAAGATATACAATGAAACCATATCAACCCCTAAGTTGAGTCAACTTGAGGTGACTTCACTGGATCAAGTAATGCAAAAGGTCATTCAATTGAACCAAACTTGAGTGGATGCCGAGGTTAACAAATTGAAAAGCAAGGGTGTGGCTCTTACTGCAGACAATAAAAAGAAAAGACAAGAATTATCTAAGGAATAATATGATGATTTTCTCAAAGAGAAAAGGTAGTCCAATGGAGAAAGATAGCTAGCTGTAGAAGAAAAGTAGCAGGGTAAAAATAAGAAAGGAGCCCAAGCAGTTTGAGGGGTGATCATTAGGCGACCCCAACCAAAAGGAGATGTGGCTTCCAATAAGCTACTGCATCACCTCATACCACTACCAAACAAAAGAATATTGTTCCAAAGCCTACCCCTATTATTGTAGAGGAGGAAGAGCCCCTAGATGATGAGTTATTGATTAAGAAGGAAAGGAAGAAGGTGTAGCAGACACCACCCCAAAAGAAACAAAAGACTACAATGAGGGGAGTTGTGGATAATAATCCCATACTATTGAGGGGTACAGGTGGTCAGGGTATTCTAAAGAACCTACAACATGAGGTTTCTATCCCTAAAATTGTTTAATTCAAAATTGAAAAGGTAGAAGAACAAAGAGAAGAGAGACACAGGGCTAGGAAAGAGTCACCTCTTCCACTTGATGATACAGTAAATTTTTCTAATGATGACGTAGTTAATGATGTTTCTTCTCAAAGAATAAATACATTGGTAAGGAATACAAAGATGACCCCCCATGGTACTCCCTTAGCTCAGAAAGAGGTCCATTAGGAGGAGGATGCCATGGAGGAGGTTGAAGAAGAAATCCCTGAGATGGTAGCTTAGTAGATAGGATTGACAAATCTGGTTGATCAAGTCACCAACACTACTATAATAGATTTAGCTTACCAGGCTGATGAGGATTAGGGCATAAGATCCACCTCTGGAGCCAGAAAAGGTAGAGATCAATGTACATAAAGAGGCTGATAAGGAGATACTTGATAAGGATAAAAGATAGAATGATCCATTAGTTCCTAATGAGAGTGATAATCAGGATAAGGAGGTGCCTGATAAAAATGCAGATCAGGGTAACGACCCAACACCAGCACCTGAGAAAGAAATAAACGTAAAAGAAACTGATAGAGCACAAAATTCTAGAAAAATGGACATGTCAAAAGGTGAAGAACAAATTCTTCAATCAGGCAATGATTAGCTAAAGGAACCCAAGAATGTGACCAAGGATGATCAGGGTGATCCCCTAGATAAAACAGATCAAAATGCACAATCTTCCCATGAAGATCAGGTGCCACAAGATACACAAGATCAAAATGTTCAAAATCCTATTGAGGATAAATTGCAACAAGGTGTACATGACCAGAATGTACATACATTAAAAGAAGCTCCCACCCAACAAGAGATCCCTCAGCAGGAGTTTCCTCATAAGGAGGTTCATGAGGATGAACAGAGAAAAGAGACTTCTCCACCAGGAGTAGAGCAGAATATAGAGTCTCGGGATGCTCACAATGAGGAAATTGACCAACAAGGACCCAAAGGTGATGTCCCAGATTGGTTACAACAAGAAATAAACCTACAGAAGATTGATGTAGTACCTGAATTTGATGTTTCTACATTACTTTCAAAGGATATGATGAAACCTAAGAGAAAGGCAAGGCCTACACTAGCTATCAGGAGAGACCCTACTACAGGTAGGAGGATAGCTCAGGTAGCATTGCCAATGGTAGATAAGGCCAAAGGAGAAATAAGCATTGATGACTTTCAAATAACTGATATTGATCTTAGCTTTGCTACTAAGGAGCAAGAGGGTCAAGAGACCAAATATAGCATTGATTCCTTGCTAAAAAGTGTAAAGAGAGAGAAGGATAAGAATAGAGTGCATAAGGAACACATTACTCAGTTGCATGCATTCATAAAAGGGTTAATTGACCCTAATCATATACCAGCTAACACAGCCACCCCATTGACCATCATATCTCAAGATGAGATAACAGGGTTAGACATCATGAAACATAAATCCCATATGGTAGACAATTGGTTTATTCTTTTCATCTCTGAGGCTGAGAAAGTAATAAAAACCTCTCTCACAAATTGGAATTTGTTGGGTACACTAAAGAGCAAAGTAGATAAATTACAAAATGAGGTTGGAAGAATATCCTTAAAATTGGAGAAGCATTTGGATGCTCTAGCTGAGATGAGGCACATAGACATGCAGGTACTCATATATAATAAGGTACTAGATAACATTATTGCACAATTGATGAGCCTGTGGTATGAAGATACCAAGTTTGAGAGTGATATACTAAAGAAATGTAACATCAAGCTTAGGGATATCAATGTTAAATTACACCACCTTATGGAAGATGAGATAAATATCCTGGAATCTCTAGAGGGCAATATAGAAGGAAATATAGAAAATCAGGATTTGATTTTGCAGTCCAAGCTTTCCACAATAATTTCAAGTAGGCATTAGAGGATCCTCTTCATCATTTAATAGAGGATGTAATCGACAAGGCTATGAGGATGAAGGCCAAAGTGGAGGCATATAATGAGATGTTAAATAGCAGAAAGAGCAAATGGACTGCTCTACAAACATTATTTCATTCCCAAAGACATGATGTAGTAAAAGATCAAATTCAAGATGGAGGAGAGGTTGAGAAAATAGTACTAGTATATCAGTCCATCACGGGGATAATCAAGATACATATAAGAAGTGATCCTCATGATGATCATGATGATGGCAAAGATGAAGAAGAAGATGAAGAAGAAGAAGATACAAATGAGGATACAGATGAAGAAGAGGAAGAAGAGTAAATAAAGATGCATGATGACAAGGTCATATGCATAAAGAGATAAGACAAAGGAATGATCAAGTTCTACTAGATGGTTGCCAGCTGGCAACCTATTCCATGTTGACATATGTTGACTAAGTCAAAAGGAGATGGAAACTGTTGATTTAGATGGACAAATCCTAATTGTTGGATCGGTGTAACCGTCTCCTCTCCTTATCCTATAAAAGGAGATGGAATGTACATTGTATCATTATTAGATACTTAATGAAGATAGGATTGTTGAATGCCATGATACTTTCTCAAGATAGATTGTAAATGTGCATGCTTTTGAATACTAATGAAAATATATATCAGATTACATACAATAGTAAATTCTGAGTAATCTTGTGAGTGTCATCTAGATATTTCACTGTGATGTGCTACGCCCCTTGGAGTACATGTCAATTTATGGATATTGTTGGCATTATTTACCATAGAAGATTAGCATCAGCTATGTGAAGTTGTGGAATGGCCAGGCAACATGGTTTGATTTCATCTCTATTTTATGAAATATTAAAAGTTGCATATGGATCAACTATCAAAGACTCATTTAAATTCAGTAAATTTAGAATGTTTGAATTTATTTTCTTGAATTTCATTACAATCACCTCGATAATTACAAATAAATAGACAATCTTAAGTAAAAACACATAAATATGCTGACAGACCAAAGAAAACTGAATATCAATAGCATATTTGAACTAATTTGCATGCATAATTGAAAATATCATGTAAATGAACATAAATGACAATAGTAATCATGCAAATATCAGCTTATAGGCACATTATTTGAGCAAATTCATAGTGCAGAAGTAAAAATAATCAATTACAGCTGATGATTAGAAGAATTGATCAAACTTATCAAAGATCATCATCATTCATAGTATGTAGAAAGATTAACCTTTGTTTGAGAAGATATTTACAGGAAGTAGGTGTAAAATCAAACGTACGACATCAGTTCATGTTATCAGAATAATGTAAGACGCCTTGAATGGAAAATAGCATATCACATCAACCTCTGAGTAATGTCAGATGATCATGACCTAATAAACGGAGACTTGGAGTCATCAATTTGTCCCAAATTGATCGTACTTTTCAAGATAGTAAAGGTTTGTTATAGTGCAAACTTTTATGCATGTGTTTATGACTAACAATCATCATCAACAGATAGGTCCATCTAAATACTACCACCCATAGAAGCCACCCATTTCCTTGATAATAGCATACCTCATTTGGCATGGCAACCCACAATAATTATATCCATCAGGAAGGATTTGTCAGGATATGCAGCTAATTTGACCTCAACATCTTTAACAAGACCAATCACATTCACTTCTCTAGAATCCATGGAAAAACATTTGCCAAAATATTTGGACACCTTCAGTCCTAATTTGTTCATGATTTCTAGTGGCATGACATTGCTAGATGCCCAAGAGTCAAGCATATAGTTGTCTAATAGCTAACCATTTATGATTAATGTGGTGTAAAAAGGGTCCACTCCCATCCTGCTGTTAACCATAAATGACCCTAAATAAACTTCAACTATTTCATCATGACCTACACCCTCATCATTACCACTGGGAACAATAACAGGTTGTTTTTGACCATTTACAATAGTAATAAATGACCTTGCCCTATCTCTATGTTTAGGAATTCTAAGGAGTTTGACTATTGGCACAGAAATTCTGATTTGGCTAAAAAATTGAGCCATATCAATAGGGTTATAATTAGGCAAAGGAGTATCACATGAAATAGTTACATCATTTACATGAGGAATATAAGGTATCACTTGACTGGATGAAATATCCTTACCTTCTTCCTTTGCCTTCTCCTTTTCTAGTTCCTTTTGTGCCTGAGATTGATTACACTTATTGTAACCTTTTGGATAATGGACCCCTAAAAAGAGTATAGTAATTGGTTGCTCTATTGGTGCTGGATTCTTTTGCATGTATTTCTTTATTGATGCAAGTGACTGCACTAGAAGCTTCTTCTTTTCTAGCACATTCTTCTTTGGAGCGCTACTACTTTTCTGCTCCACATTTCCCTTGCATTTGTCCTTATCCCCATTAGATCTTTGTTGTTTTGATTCTTTTCCAGGGGCATTATGCATAGGGACCATTCTATTTCTCAATTTATATCCTCCTTGGACTTGAAAGATAGTTTCATCAATCAAGGCTTTCATATTCTCTATTAAAGGCTTGGACTACTGATATTTTTTCAGCTTTAGGTCCCTCAAGTGCCCAAAATCATGAGCTGGCAACTGATACTTTTTCAAACCTTCATCATAATTATATTAGAAAATATGATCATCTTCCTTATGTCTATCACAATCAACACCCTAACCTATATGCTCATAATCTTCTGCACCAAATTGGTTTATTTCTTCTTCATAATACTCAATTGCACCCCCTTCATTTGGAAATTCTTCTTCTCTACTCAGTGAGTGATCCATCACACAATTAGTTGGGTCATAGGGGAGGAAGCAATCCTGGCACCATATGAATCATCTTGAAAATTAACTTAATCCTTTCTCAATGGATTAGGGGTGTCCCTTTCAGGTTGTTTGAAACTCACATGCCTGGGGGCATCTTGTCTATCATTTTATTGTGGTCTCTTAGACCAATTAGTATTATAAGGCCTATTATGCAACCTCTAAACATCATTAAAATGTGTTACAACACCCTGGGCTGGCAACCCTTTGTCATTTCTAGCAACTTTATAAGACAAATATTTCAAAACCCCCATGAGTTTATCTAATTTGTCATTTATAGTGAGGGGTTTGTTGAAAGATGGCTTATCTAGCTGGGAAAATTTGATATCATACCTTTTGATATGCTTTCCTAAAGCTCTCATATTACTTTCTATGTTTATGGTTGTAGTATAAGTCTCTCTTAATGTTTATGGACTCTTGTCCCTCAAACAATAACCAATTTTTGAATCAAAGGCACCACAATATAAAACTAAACAAATAGATTCATTAGGTCTCATATGAGGAGGTACCATTCTCATTCTCATGATGAAGCCGTTGTTGAAGTCAATTACTTTTTCATTGATGGCCTTTTTGATGGTTGTAAGTTCATGAATGGAAAACTTGGGGTCAATCCTATCCCTGTACTCTAGTTTGAACACCCTCATGAATTCCTCCCAAGAATCAATGTTGTTATCAGGGAGAGATTTCTTATACCATTCTTTGGCACTTTCTTCCAATGAGTGCACAAATAACTTCATCATTGCATCTTTATCTTCAATCCCATACTCATAATTTACATTAATGAAATGCCTCAAGTGTTCCTCACAAGTGACAACATTATTGCCCTAAAATCTAGGAATCTCAGTTGGAATGGGATTAGGAAAATCAACTATGCCAATGAAATTGAGCTTCTTATAAATCTTATCTCCAAGAGGCTACCACTGTGCAATAAACCTTTGTACTTACTTTCATTGTGCATGCCCAATGTTCTGAATGTTGCCATGCTGCTGATTAGCTTGATTTTGTGGTGGTTAAATATTGATATTTTGAGCAGGGGAGTAATTTATACCATGTTGTCCCATTTGATGTTGTTGTTGTCTTTGATTATGTTATTGATTGTAGTGTTGTGGAGGTGCATGGTGCTGATTAACATTTTGATTCTAGCCCTGCTGCTGGTTAGCTTGGTTTTGTTGGGCCATTGGTCAAGCTAATCTTGCTCTTGATCAAGCAAGGCCTACACTTCCCTTTGTCTATTTCTGAGATAATCAAGCAGATCTAGTTCATCCTAGATTCTTCTTTCTCTTTCCTCATCATCAGGTTGTTGCTACTATTCACTCTTATTAGGAATAGTGTCATGTTGACCTCTAGATGATCTAGTGGGGGAATTAGGATGCCTTGTATTGTGATGCATCTCTTCATTCTCACTAGCATTCCCAAACATCCTCAAATATGGAGCTTGAGATTTATCTCTACTCCCTCTACCAATGACATTCTCATTTCTCCTAACATCATACTCACTTCTATTATGTCTTCTATTTGTTCTGAGCATGTTATTTGTAGAGTCCTTAGAAGTACAGTTATATTGGCTTCTGAGGCTAACAAATATGTTGTCTTGGGCATTCCTTTGAGGTACCACATTGGGTCTTCTTACCCTATATCTACTCCTATTTCTTGCATTGCTAGAGGATTCATCACATCCAGGATGCTCCTAGTTTCCTCCTCTATTCATTGTGAGATTCTTTTCAAACTAATTTTAATTTCTAGGTTGTGAAACAAAGTCACCACTTTCCCTACTGGGAAGAAAAACTTGATCAAACATTGTATTTCAATATCACAGGAACAGAAGTAAAATTTAATGTCTCCCTGGGAACGATGCCAATATGTTGGGACCCAAAATAGTAGAAACACAAAACTCTAAAATATTCCTAAATCACCTCTGGCCAGGGATTGTCATCAAGGTGATAGGAAGAGGTTTATCAACAAGTTTTGGGTGATCTTGGCCAACTAACAGGAGTGGGTAGATGCCTCTATTCATTGAGCTCAACTTAAACTCTAGAGGGATATTCTAAGGTGTATATCTAAGTAGGTATTAACGCCAAAACCAGATGAACAACTAAAAAATTTAACAACCAAACCCAAATTGCTTTCTTAGCCCCAAATTTGTCACTGAACAAAGAACAAATGGCTGTTCTAAAACCCCTATATAGCTAATAATGGAAATCCTACAGAATGAGGCTGCATAAAACTACTACTTCTAAAGATAAGATGTACTATTTTGTTTTGATGATTGGGTGACCTAAGGCTACTCAGACTAGTGCCTATCCATTGGGCTATAGAGTCTAATGTTCAACAAAGGAAAAATAACCACACAAAAGTGTATAACTACCTATTTGATAAATCAAATGCAAGGAAATCAATACCAAATCACTAAAATTACTTAATGATCCAACACCATACCATATTCTTCCCTATGTAATACTAAAATGACCATTTACAAATCTTGGAAATGGATTAAGAATTGGACCACATTCATTCAAATTAGAGCTTACATTCATACCACTAAATGTGGCAAAAGAAAACTATAACTATGACTATGGTTTGCTAAGAAAAACACATATAGTAATGGAGAAAAATAATAATTTGATACAAATATTTGCAAATTCTATTACATACACTGCATAGTTGTTTCATGTTAAGCAAAGACTACAAAATAACCTTTCCCTAATCTACCTTCTAGAACTCACAACCCTGTTAAGAAATTGCCCAAATGACCTACCAACCTCTATTGCATCTAAAGCTATACATATATAGCATTACAATTCAAAGTATCATTCAAAGCATTGCACTAGTCAGAAAGTAATCCATGCTGTATTAAATTCAACCCCACTACAATGTCAGAAGAAATGCATGTTGGAAGCCTGCCCATGCTATGTTGACTATGAAAATTGTCGAAAGATTGCTTACACTCATTGTGTACCTGGGACAATAAAGAGGGAAGGTTCTAATCCCTTTTCCTGACATTAGCAACCTCTTACACATCCGATTTGTCCTCTTTATATACTTGTGCATTGAAGGATTTCACTATGCTAGCCACATGCATGGCACTATTCTACAGACTCATTAAATTCTAGGTACAAATCAGCTTTGAATATTCCTACAATCATGGCATACTTTTAGGGAATTACCCCTTTTAAAGAATTTACAAAATCTCCCAATGTGTTGTCCAAATTTTAGTTTTGAGCCATCTGATCTCTAACTACACCCTATGCATCTTGCTACCTTTATTGGCCAATCTTCTTCATCACAAACTTCCTTATTCAGACTGTCAAAAAAATCACACATATTCAAACCATGGTAGACATCTTCAATTTCTACCTCTTCTTTGCCTTATTAGGAAAACTTCATCTTCTAAAACTTTACTCATTTTCTCCTTCAGTCGACAAACTATGACTTTTCTGAACTAGACCACCATTGCCCTTTATTGGTATTTTTTCATTTTTGTGAAGTTCTCTTATTTTCCCTTTGGTTGGCAAAACATGGTTTTCCGAACTAGCCTTTTGGCACCAATTTCTTCCTTATCGGTAAATCTCACTTTGTCAGCAACCTAGGAAAATTTCAAACTTTTAAAGGTTCATAACTTTGCCACTTTCCTAACATGAGCCCTTCCTTAGTTGTTTTCATGAATTTTGCACCTTTGATTTACCTTATCAGCAAATCTTAAAATTTCTTAACTTGCCCTCCTTTACTTATCTTGGCTTTCTTTGTCAGTGATTTCTCTGTCACCCAATATTTCTATTGATGAACCCCTTAGTCAATCAAAGGCCTATTGGTACCTGAAAATACTAGTTCCCAACTTGCATCTTTGCCCCATAATCCATCAAGAATTCCCACTTTGTGCCCTCTTTGTTGAACCCATCAGTTATATCCAATCTGAGACATCTTCCGTGGGTTTCCATTTGTTTTTTCCTTTTGAAATGCAAGGGAAAGCCCAAAGAAATGACTAAGTCCAAAAAACTCTAAGTGTTCCCTTGTATGTTTCACCTTGTCAAAGTTTCAGAGTTTGGAGTTCCTACCTTCTGCCTTCGATCTTCTATTGGCTCTGAAATTAGACTCCAAAATATTTCTAAGTGTTATTCTTTACAAATTCTTCTAAGTGCTTTAGAGGTCAGTGTTTTGGAGGTTGGACTTCAGGCCTTTTGCCTTCGATCTTCTTCATGGTAAGTGTTAGGGAGAAGCCTCAAAGTCTGAAGTCTGACAGGTCTACATGAACAATATTCTAAATATGAAGCGATTGGTGAAGGTCGGAGGTTGGCTCTTCTTCCTTCCTTTGAGGAAGGTAGAAAGGCCAAAGGCCCCATGACCCACCCTCGACTAGTGATATTTTTTCTAAGGCATTCTACCATTCCATGGAACCTTTTGGGTCGGCCCATGGTACGCTTGTGGAATCATGGGAAGCTACCATGTGGCCGTGACTGTTATGCCCTTACTTCTATAGTGTATATGGTTATGAATAGTCGGCTTGTGGCTATCTTAACTCTTAATTAAGTCATATTATCATTATTATATTGTTATTTAGTTGTTTAGGTCGGCCTAAGGCTTCTATAGGTCTATCTAAGTCGGCCTGGGTGATATCCTAGGCATAAATAGGTATATATAGGGGTAGTGAGTCTCATTTCATATCATATTTAGTATTGTGTTCTCATTGAAGACTGTTGGAGGTATCCCCCTCGAAGTGGATTAGGAGGTTGCCCCCTCGAAGTGGCATATTATTATCAAGTATTTTCAGCATATTTACTATTATATTCAGATATTGTGCAAGTTGTTTCATTACAGTGACGTCATGGTGTAAAGTGAGAAGGTAAAGGCCTAACCCTTGACACCCTCATATTCTATGTAATAAGAGTCGGAGGCTCTTCAACTTCTCTTCCAATATGCAAGCTATAAGGAGGAAGCCTAAGCTCTGAAGTCCAATTTGCCAGAGCTCGACTTCTTGGCCTTCCCTATTCTTTTAAACGCACCGACTACTCTTAGGATCACCAAAATTGTGAAGTGGGTGATAAAAATTAGTGCTTTTAATGCAGTTGGTTGGATTGTTAAGGATTTCCTCACCCAGTTCACACTTAGACCTGTGTGTAAAGGCTATGAAGATGATCGATGAAGGGTGTCCAATGTGCAAAGTGGTATAGTTAGAGGCAGATGGTTTAATACAAAAAATTAGGACAACACTTTAAGAGTGTTGTCATTATTTTAAAAGGATAACTCCCTTATGTATGCCATGATTGTAGGGATATACAAATTGATTTGTACCCAGAATTTAATGAATTTGTAGGAAAGTGCCATGTGGGTAGTTTGCACAGTGAGTTCTTCAATGCACAAAGGACAAATCAACTAAGTCAAATGTTGCAGGTAGCAGAGGGAGGATTAGAACCTTCCCTCTTTATTTCTCTAAGTACAACATGGAGTGCAAGCAATTTTTTTTTATTGTTTGCAGAAGTGACAAAGCATGGTTTCTCTCCTAAACGTGCAAATTTTGTGACAAGCTAGGAACTGAAATTAATGTAGTGTGGGTGTAGTCCTTGACAGGGTGTAGCACCTGGGAGACTACATTGTGTTGAAGCTCTATATATGCATGTGTTTGAATTGTTTTAAGGGTTGGTCATTTTGGTAATTTCTCAGCAAGGTTGTGAGCTCCAGAAGGAAGGATAGTAAGGATATATTTGCAGTCATTGTTTTAAATGAAGCAACTATGAAATGTATGTGATATACTTTGAAAATATTTGTATTTAATCTCTATTTTTTCTCCACCACTGTGGGTGTTCTTTCTAGTGAACTTTGATCGCAGTCAGGGTTTTCTCTTGCCATGTTTTGTGGTATGAATGTAAGCATTGATTTAAATTAATGTGACAATTCTTAATTCCTTTCCAAGGCTTTGTAAATGATCTTTTCAATATTACATGAGAAAGAACAAGGTATGTTGTTGGATCATTAAGTATTTTTAGTGATTTGGTATTGATTTCCGTGCATTTGACTTATCAAATAGGTAGTTATACATTTTTGTGTGGTTATTTTTTTCTGTTGGACATTAGATTCTACAACCTAGTGGATAGGCACTAGTGGGAGTGGCCTTAGATCACCCATCTTCGAAACAAAACAATACATCCTATCTTTAGAAGTAGAAGTAGTTTTAATGCATCGTCATTGTGTAGGATTGCCAATATCAGCTATATAGGGGTCTTACAATAACCATCTTTTCTTAGTTTAGTGATAGATTTGGAGCTAAGAGAGCAATTTGGGTTAGGTTGTTAATATTTTTAGTTGTTCATCTGGTCTAATTTAATACCTACTAAGGTATAATACACCTTGGAATATCCCTCCAGAGTTTAAGCTGAGCTCGAAGAGCAGAGGAATCTAACCACTCCCGTAGTTGGCCAAAATCGCCCCTAACTTTTTGATAAACCTCTTGCTATCACCTTGATGACATTCCCTAGTCTAGGTGATTTAGGAATGTTTTAGGGTTTTGATTTGTAATAATTTTGGGAACCAACAAGGTCGTCCACATGGTATCATTCTACAATTTCACAGGAATGCTTTGCCCTTTATAATTTGGTTTCTCAGAATGGTGGAAGATGCCCATTTAAACATCAAATTTGTAACAATAAGTTGCAAAAAATCATCTAGAGACTAAGACTCCAAGCCTTCATCTCTTCCTATCACTCAGGCAACATTCCCTGGCCTAGGTGATTTAGGAATGTTTTAGAGTTTTGAGTTGCAGTAATTTTGGGAACCAACATTTTTGTGCCATTGTCAACGAGCCAAGATTTTATTTCTAGTTACTGTGATTTTGAAATATAGTTTCTGTTCAAATTTTCTTCCTAGCAATGGGAAGTGGTAACTCTATTTTAAAAACCCAGAAAATAATTGTAGTTTGAATAGAAAATGGATTTACCATGCATAGAGGAAAGAACCAAGAGCATCTTGGGTGTGATGAATCCTCTAGCAGTGCAGGAAATAGGAAGAGTAAATGAAGAATAAAAAACCCTAATGATGTGCCTCCATTGAATACCTAAGACCCGATTGGTACCTCTGATAGAATTAATGTATTTGTTGATCTCAGAAGCTAGTATGAGTACACTTCTGAGGACTCTGTTGATAACATGCTCAGGACAAATAGAAAAACAAATAAGAATGAGTATAATGTTAGAATAAATGAGAATATTATTGGTAGAGGAAGTACAGATAGATTACATGATCCACATTTAAGAATATTTGGGATGCCCAATGATAATGTAGAGATATATCAGGATGTCAGGCATCCTGATTCTCCCACTAGATCATCTAGAGGTCAACAAGATACTATCCCTAATGAGGATGATCAACAACACCATCCTAGTAATGATGAAGAAAGAGAAAGAAGAATCTAGGATGAAATAGATCTACTTGATCATCTCATAAATAGATAGAGGGAAGTGTAGGCTTTACTTGATCAGTAGGAATCTCTACTTGCCCAACAGGGCATAAATAAGAATGCTTAGCAATAGCGTGCACATTAACAACAATACAATCAGAAAAATAACCAGAGACAATATCAACAATGTCAAATGGGATAGTAGGGTGTAAATCAGGCCCCTACTCACAATATTAATATTCAGCCACCACAGAATCAAGTTAACCAATTGCATGTCAACATTCAGTATGTTTGGCATGCACAATAGAGACAGGCACAGAGCTTTTTTGCATAGAGACATCCATTGGGAGCTGAGAGGTATAAGTAGCTTGATTTCATTGGCATTCTTGATTTTCCTAATCCCATTTCAATGGAGATTAGAGGGAAGATTCCAAGAGTTCAAGGTAATAACACTGTCACTGGTGAGGATTACTTGAGACATTTTATTAATGTGACTGATGAGTATAAGATTGAAGACAAAGATGTGATGATGAAGTTGTTTGTACACTCATTGGAATAAAGTGACAAAGAATGGTACAAGGCTCTCCGTAATAATAACATTGATTCTTGGGAGGAATTCGTGAGAGTGTTCAGACTGCAGTATGGGGATAGGATTAACCCCAAATTCACCATTCATGAACTCAGCCATAAAAAAGGCCATCAATGAGATAGTAGCTAATTTCAATAGTCACTTCATCATGACAATGAGAAAGGTACCTCCTCATATGAAACCCAGTGAATCTATATGCTTGGTTTTATATTATGGTGCTTTTGATTCAAAATTACATTATTGTTTGAGGGACAAGAATCCACAAACATTTATAGAGGCATATGGTACAACTATAAATATTGAGAGCTTCAGGGAATCACATTAAAAGGTTTGATGTGAAGTTATCCTAGCCAGATAAGTCTGTTTTCAATAAACCCCTTACTACTAATGATAAGTTGGACAAACTTATAGGGATTGTGAAAGATTTGTCATATAAGGTTTCTAGTAATGACAAAGGGTTTCACACCAAGGTGTTGTAACATGCTTTAATGAAGGATAGAGGCTACATAATAGACCCTATAATACTTATTCGTCCAAGAGACCACAACAGAATGATAGACAAGTTGCTCTCAGGAATGTGAGTTTCAAACAGACTGAAAGGAACACCCCTGATCCTTTGAGAAAGGATCAAGTTAATTTTCAAGGTGAATTATTATGGCGTTAGGGTTATTTCCTTCCCCATGATCTATAATTTTTTTTTGGTGGCTCATTCATTGAGCAGAGAGGAAGAATTTCCAAATGAAGAGTGTACAACTGAGTTTTATGAAGAGGAAATAAATCAGTTTGATGCAGATGATTATGAGCATATAGGCCAGGGTACTAATTGTGATAGACATAAGGAAGATACTCATATTTTCTAATATGATTATGATGAAGATCCAAAAAATATCAACTTCTAGCTCATGATTTTGGGCATTTAAAGGATCTTATACAGAAAAAATATTAGCAGTCCAAGCCTTCAAAAGAGGATATGAAAGCATTAACTGATGTAGCCATCTTGTATGTCCAAAGAGGCTATCAATTGACAAATAGAACTATCCCTTTGCACAATTCCCTTGCCAAGGAATAAAAACAATAAAGATCTAATGGGGATAAGGATAAATATAAAGGGAATGTGGAGAAGAAAAGTAGTAGCACTCCAAAGAAGAATGTGCTAGAAAAGAAGCTTCCAGTGCAGCGGCTAGCAACAAAACAAAAGTATGTTCAAAAGAATCTAATGCCAACTATAAATCCTATAGATACTACACCCATCCTATGAGTTCATTATCCAAAAGGTGGTTATAAGTGTGATTAGCCTTAGACGCAAAAAGGGCTAGAAAAGGAGAAGACAAAATAAGAAGGTAATGATATTTTATCCAGTTAAGTAATACCTTATATTCCTTTTGAAAATGATGTAACTATTTCATGTGATACTCCTTTTCCTAATTATCTCCCTATTGACATGGCTCAAGTCTTTAGCCAAATTAGAATTTTTTTGCCAATAGTGGAACTCCTTAGAATCCCTAAACACAGAGATAGGGTAGAATCTCGTATTACTGTTGTAGATGCGCAAAAACAACCTATTGTTGTTCCCAATAGTAATGATGAGGGTGTTAGTCAAGAGGAAATAATAGAGGTTTATTTAGGGTCTTCCATGGTTAATAGAAATATGGGAGTAGATCATTTTTACACCACTCTAATTATAAATGGATGGTCGTTACATAATTGTATACTTGATTCAAGGGAATCTAGTAATGTCATGCTCCTTGAGATCATGAATGAATTGGGACTGAAAGTGTCCAAATCTTTTGGAAAGTGTTTTTATATGGCTTCTAAGGAGGTCAATGTTATAGGTATGGTCAAGGATGTTGAGGTCAAACTTGCTGCCTATCCAGATAAATCTTTCCTCATGAACATAATTATTATGGACTGCCTTGCCAAGTGGGGTATCTTGTTATCAAGAAAATGGGCAGCTTTTATGGGTGGTAGTATTTAGATGGATCTGTCATATGCTACCATTCCTGTCTAGGGTGTGGAAGTGAAACTGTATAGGGAGAAGAAGGTAGAAGACCAAAATGTTGAAGATAGATATAAAACATAGGAGGATCATACAAATTTCTTTGACACTGAAATAGACTACTTTAGGGCATATAGTAGTGATGATAATCCTTGCCTGAATATTTCACCTTCTAACCCTATTGTTGCTATTTTTGAAGCATCTAATTTATGGACGCTATATTTTGATGGTGCATGCTCAAAAGAAGGCTCAGGCGCTAGAATTGTTCTCATATCCCTAGATGGTGAGCAGTTTAGAATGTCTTTCATACTTGATTTTCAATGCACTAACAACATAGCTGAGTATGAGGCATTGTTGTTAGGTTTAAATATTGCTTACAAGCATAAAATCATGTATTTGAAGATCTACGGTGACTCAAAATTGGTTGTGTAGTAGATTAGAAATAAATTTCCTTCCAAAGATAAAACATTAAGGTGATACATGAATGTTGTATGGGATACCATGGAGCTATATAATGCCATTGGTATAGAATGGGTTGATAGAACTAGAAATAAAAAGGTAGATTCCCTAGCTGTAGATGCATCTAAATTTGATCCAGATTAGATTCTCCTTATAACCATCAAGTTGTTGAAGTACTTACAAGGCTGACCATCCTAGATAATGTATACAATTTGGAAGTCTTCAATGATAATAATCAGATTTTTATTTTCCTAAATTGCATGGATGAGTTTGGCAGTCAAGTAATTGACTTGTAGCCTATGGTCGAAATAGATAATGGTAAGGAAACATTATTTGGTAGTGAGGTGGTACAATTGAAGACCAATACCATTCACAAGGGGTTGGTGGCATTGGAGAGGATGTTTGATAGTGCTAACCACTGGAAAACCAATGGTAAACCAGTTCAAGAAGATAGTGTAGAAGGTGTTAACGTTGGAACCGAGGAGGCACCAAAAATTGTTTACATAGGCAAGAAGCTAAAGCCTCATGAAAAGCAAATGCTGATTACTTTATTGAGGAAATTTAGGAACTATTTTTCATGGTCATACAATGAGTTAAAAGCTTATAGGGAGGATTTGTTTTAGCATAATACCCCCCTTCAACTTGATGTAAAACCATTTAGGTAAAACCAAAGGCTTACAAATTCCACCATAGCTCCCAAAATGCAAAAGAAGTTTCTAAAAATGAAAGAGGGAGGTATAATCAAGCCTATCAGACACTCTGAGTGGGTATTTAACCTTGTCCTATTAATGAAGAAGAATGGGGAGATTAGACTATGTGTCGACTTTAGAAATCTGAACATTAAGTCCCTCAAGGATAATTATCCTCTTCCCAACATTGATAATCTTTTGCAAAGGGTTGTTGGTTCAGAACTGATGTCCATGATGGATGGGTTGTTAGGGTACAATCAGGTATTGGTCAAGGAGTTAGAATAGTACAAAACAACATTCACCACTACTTGGGGAGCATATGTTTATCTGAGAATGCCATATGGATTGAAACATGCAGGATCTACATTTCAAAGAGAAATGGATGTGGCCTTTGTTGGCCTTATTGATGAGATCATGGTTGTTTACCAAGATCATCTAACTACATTTTCAAAGGATAGAAATGATCATTTCAAGCATTTACAATTGATTTTTGATAGATGTTTGGAGTATCCAGGATTTATTTAAATCCCAAAAAATTAATGTCAATTTGGAGTGGAAGAAGGAAAGTTGTTGGGGCACATTGTGTCCAAGGATGGGGTTAGAATATATCCAGAAATAGTTAAGGCTATTGACCTTATCCCTCAGCCCAAAATAGTCAAAGGTATTTAGTCTTTCCTTGGGTAGATTAATTTTGTAAGAAGATTCATCCCTAACTTCACTGAGAAGACTAAAGCCATCTACAAGATGCTTAAAAGGGGACAATCCATCATATGGGACAAGTGATCAGCTGAAACTTTTCTTGACATAAAGGAGGCACTAAAAAATGCACCAGTGTTGGTGAACCCAGACTATTCCAAGCCTTTCCATCTTTTTTCCTTCACGGTGGTTGTTGTGTTATTACAAAAGAATGAAGATGGATTTAAGCAGCCTATAGGATTTTTTAGCAAGTCTTTGTAAGATGCTGAGTTGAATTATTATAATATGGAAAAGCATGCATATGCCTTCATTAAGGTAGTAAAAAAATTTAGACCATATGTCATGGGTGCAAAGACAATTGCACATGTTCCCCATTTAGCTATGAAATATATTTTCACATAGCAGGAGGCTTTTGGAAGAAGACATAGGTGGATCAATAGGATCCAAGAGTTTGACATTGAGGTGCAAGTCACCAAGTTAATAAGAGGCCAAGCCTTACCCAAGCTGATGGATAATTCTAACCTTGATGTAGTGGAGGTAAATGAAATTGAGGAAGATAATGCAGTTCCTCATTATTCAATGGCTAACAATACATGGTATAAAGATATTATTTTTTACCTTGTCAACATACATTGTCCTCTATGTTGCAAGTATGTGCCTAATCGGTGTTGTCATTGATGTCAACATATCTTTGTTGTCATTGGTATCAACTGTGTCCTATTCTATTACTTGTTTAGAAGCTTTGTATGTTGAGGATATTAAGCAAATTGGCCTCTCAGGAAGAATCAAAAAGTAAATAGTGAATCATAGTGAAGATAGTGAGTTGCATACTAAAGAACAGTCTAGAAGATTGCTCCACATTTCTTGCTGACTGAAGATCTTGTTCTATAGATTGGAAGTTATTTAGAAGCATGGTTGAAGATGCTAAGTCCTGATTTTGAGCCTCCAGTATGAATATTTGAGTGAGTTACATTCACCAGAGTAAAACCTACCTTTTCTGATTATTCACTGGTGCCTGAGAGAAAGTATTTTCCTCCACATTCCTCTACATTAAAATGTTTTTCTTTGCAGTTCTAGAGGGAAGTTTTGGATGATGGTAAGTGCCTATTATTGCAATGGTTAATGTTTTGGTGGTCCGCAAGCTATCTTTCTTTTATGACAGTCGAAGACGGTGAAGTTCATGTGCTCTGGTGTGAAGAATCTCATGAATAAAGTGGTTTGATATTGTGAAGTTGCTCCTAGTGATTTCAATGTGCTTGTGGATACCTCATGATCATGTTCCTACCTTTACATTGGTCGTCATTAAGGAATTGAGATCATGTTTGAAGATTATTCCTAGATAACATAGCGTGTAACTAGTCTTAGCTAAATTGGTTAATTCCAGTAATTGTGGAGATCCCTTGAAGATTATGGAAGCATGTTGAGGCATGGAAGATTGTGTTTGAGTCCCACCTAAGGCATGGCATGATCTGCATACATCTATAGTACAATTCCTTAGCATAATTTTGTATTAGGTCAAGACCTATTTTGTAAATGTTTGTAATGCTGACCTTGGAGATTCTTCCAATGGTTGATGATTGTAGTGCTGACCTTAATGATCAATCCAAGGTTGATGAAGTGTATAAATACCTATAATTGAGTCGTGGAAAAGATGTCCTTGTGCAAAGATGGGAAGATAAGGAAAGAAGTGGAAAGGCAAAGCAAAACAGAGGAACTATTGTACTTCAATGTATTTATCTCAGACATGAAGAAGATGTTGATTTTGGTAGTGACTCTAGCAGTAAGCCACCAATAGGGTTTAACATCCCTTAGGGTTTAAGACTCCTCATTGTAATCTTTCTAAGTTTAGGGTTGAGGTAGTGAGCCTGCTAGACCTAGTTGTACTTCATGGTAGTGAGCCAATATGTTCTAGGCCCACGGAGTGACCAAGCTTGAATGTCATATTTCAAAGATTGCAATATATTTTGAGAGCTAACCCTCTCCATAGTTTTTCCCCACCTTGGGGTTTTCCACATAAAAATCTCATGTCTCTTGTGTTTAATGTTGCATCTGTGTTTAAGTTTCTAATTTCATGCATTCATTGCTCAATCATAATAACTGTTGACAAGTGATTAATGTTTAAGAGCAGAAGTGTTTGAGTTTTTGGGACAACTGATTCACCCCCCCTCTCAGTTGTTTGGCACATTACAACAATTAGTATCAGAGCCAGGTTCCTCTGAAGAAAGTCTAACAGCTTGAGGAAGATCCAAAATGCCTTATAAGAAGGAAGCGTTGTATTTTGATGGGATGAATTATGCTCTTTGGAAGGCAAAAATGAAAATCCATGTTCTTTGTCTTGGTTACAAAGTATGGAAAGCTGCAGAAGCAAAATAGACCATGCCTCAAAATGGTTTGATGACTGAAGATGAAATCAAAGAATATTAGGTGGATGTCAAAGAAAAAGATGCTCTATTAAGTTCATGAAATGACTTAGTTCTGACAAAAGTTGTGGATCTTGAAATTTCAAATGAGGTATGGGAGAAGCTGAAAAATCTATATGAAGGAGATGATTCTGTGAAGGAGGCCAAGCTGCAAAGTCTGAAAGTTAAATATGAGAGTTTGAGGATGAATGAAGATGAAAACACAACAACCTTTATGCAAAGAGTTGATGAACTTGTCACCAGGATAAAAGGTATGAGGGGAACTCTTGGTGATAAGGAAGTTGTGATGAAAAATCTCAGATCACTACCAAAGTCCTACAATCACAAGGTAGCTACAATTGAATAATTTATACAAGTAAAAACTATTGACAAAGATCAGTTACTTGGTAAGTTTACTGCCTTTGAAATGAGAGAGTTTGGTGATGCCCTACCAAAAGTTGAGACAACCTTCAAAGCCAGTTCTGGGAAAAGCTCTAGATCTGAAAAGTACAAGGTTGAATCTGATGATGAGTTTGATGAAATTAAAGCCAACTTTGTGGATAGACTGCAAAGAGGATCTGGTAAGTTTAAAGTTAAATTACCTTTCACATGTTTTTCCTGTGGTAAAGTAGGCCATTTTGCTTCCAGATGTCCTGAAAGAATTGAAAGAAATAGAAAAAGATATGAGAACAGGCCTAGGATCCAAAAGAAATGTTATTGTGTTGAAGATTTTGATGATGATGAAGGAGTATCAGATAATGGTGAACCAGATAATGCTAGTACTTTTGGTAATGAATGCTTGTGTATTTCTATTAAGGAAGAACCTGTGTCTACTAATCTTGCTAGTTGTGTGAAGGAAGAAAAACCAGTGGAAAGTGCTTTGGCTGCTCAATTTGTTGAAGACAAAGATGAATGGGTTATTGATAGTGGTTGCTCTCACCACATGACTGGTGACAAAAGTAAGTTTGTGAGTTTGGAAAGATATGATGGTGGACTGGTTAGGTTTGGAGATGATACAGTTGTTATGATTTGTGGAAAAGGATCTATTTCTTTTGATGGAAAGCATAATACTGAAGATGTCTTGTATGTGAAAGTATTAAAGCACAATCTTTTGAGTGTGGGTCAGATGTGTGACAAAGATTATGATTTAACATTCAAGGACAATGGATGTAAGATTAGGGAAAGATCTAGAATAGTCATTACAATTGGTAAGAAGACCAGAGGTAATATCTATAACTTGAAAGGAAATAATAACTATTGTTTGACAAATCAAACTGATGAAAGTCAGTTATGGCATAGAAGGCTGTGTCATGTCAATTTTGATAATATTATGAAGATAAGTATAGCACAGGCTATTAAAGATTTTCCTAATCTTGTGAAGACTACTAATCCTATTTGCAAGGAGTGTCAATTTGGGAAACAAACAAGAACAAGTTTCAAAAGCAAGAACCAATTAGTTGATGGATTACTAGAACTAGTGCATACAGATTTGTGTGGATCTACTAGAGTAAGAAGTTTGCAAGGAGATAGGTATTTCATGTTGCTTATTGATGATTATTCTAGAATGACTTGGGTTACCTATTTGAAAGAAAAAGCAAAAGCTCTAGATAAGTTCAAGGCATTTTAGGCAATGGTTGAAAATGAGATGGATTTGAAGACCAAATGTTTAAGGTCTGATAAAGGAGGAGAGTTTACATCAAATGAATTCAATTTCTTTTACGAATAACATGGAATAAAGAGACAGTTATCTACACCTAGAACTCCACAACAAAATGGAGTTGTTGAAAGGAAAAATAGAACAGTTCAAGAAGTTGCTAGAACCATGATGGAGGATGCTGATCTTCTAGAAGTATATTGGAGAGAGGCAATTCACACTGTTGTGTATATCCTAAACAAAGTCCAAGTCAAAGGTAATAGTTCTAAGACTCCTTATGAATTGTGTTCTGGTAAAGTTCCTACTATGAAATATTTCAAAGTTTTTGGTAGCAAATGTTATATCAAAAGAGAATAAAATCTAGGCAAGTTTGATGCTAAGTGTGATGAAGGAATCTTCCTTGGTTATTCCACCAAGAGCAAGGCCTAGTGGTGCTATAATAAGAGGCTGAATAAGATCATTGAGAGTGCAAATGTTTGATGAAAGTAAGGAGAGGTCTCCAGAATCAAGTGGATATGAATTAGATAAACTAGATGCTTTAGAAGTGGTGCAACATGAAGATAGCTCAGATGAAGAGGAACAAGCTCCAAAAAATGCTACCAAGACACAAAAGTATGTAAAATATAATCATTCTAAAGATCAAATAATAGGAGACAAGAGTAAAGGAATCCTGACTAGAAGAAGAGTTGCAAAAGAACAAGTAAATTTCTATCTAATTTCAAAGATTGAACCTAAGAATATGAATGAAGCTTGCAATGATGAGAATTGGGTAAACACTATGAAAGAAGAATTGATGCAGATAGAGAAGAATCAAACTTGGGATCTTGCTCCCAGACTAGTAGATAAAAATGTAATTGGCACCAAGTGGGTCTTTAGAAACAAGATGAATGAGAATGGTGAAGTGGTAAGAAACAAAGCAAGGTTGGTATGCAAAGGATACTCTCAAGTTGAAGGAATAGATTTTGAGGAAACATTTGCACCAATGGTAAGGATTGAATCTATAAGAATGTTTTTGGCATTTGCATCCTACAAAGATTTTAAGGTATATCAGATGGATGTGAAGTCAGCATTCTTGAATGAAGAATTGGAAGAAGTCTATATTCAACAATCAGAAGGATTCCAGTCATCACATCAGGGTGACATGGTATGCAGATTGAAGAAGGCATTGTATGGTTTAAAACAAGCCCCTAGGGCTTGGTATGCTAGGTTGGATAAGTGTTTGATACATGTAGGATTCAGCAAGGGTACTATTGATAGCAATCTCTATTTCAAGATCAATAATGAACAATTCCTAATTGTTACAGTCTTTGTTGATGATATTATCTTTGGAGGCAATGAAGGTATGTGCATAGTTTTTACTAGATAAATGCAAAGTGAATTTGAAATGTCCATGTTTGGTGAGATGAATTTCTTTTTAGGTCTACAAATAAACCAATCAGATAAAGGTATCTTCATTTCTCAGTCTAAGTATGTGAAAGAGTTGTTAAAGAAGTTTGGGATGGAAGACTCTAAACCGGTAAATACTCCCATGATAACTAGTTGTAAGTTGAGCAAAAATGATGATTCACCTATGGCAAATTAGAAAAGGTGCAGATCTATGATTGGAGGATTATTTATCTAACTCAAACTAGACCTGACATAATGCATGTAGTTTGTCTTGTGGCAAGATTTCAAGCAGAACCTAAGGAGTCACATGTGATGGTAGCCAAGAGAATTTTGAGATATTTGAAAGGCATAATGGATTATGGTTTGTGGTATCCAAAGAATAATGATTTCACTCTCAGTGCATACACTGATGCAGATTGGGCCAGAGATGTGGATGATAGAAAAAGTACAAGTGGAGGTGCATTCTTTTTGGGAAAAAGATTGGTATCTTGGATAAGAAAGAAACAAGATTCAATATCTCTATCCACTGTAGAAGTAGAATATATTGCAGCAGCATGTAGTTGTACTCAAGTGTTATGGATGAAGCAGACATCAAAGGACATCATAGTTGTGTATGAAGATCCAATTGCAGTCTTTTGTGACAATACAAGTGCCATAAACATATCAAAGAATCCAATAATGCATTCAAGGACAAAGTACATATCCATAAGATATCACTTTCTGAGGTAAAAAGTGACAGAGAATGAAGTCAAGTTGGAATTTGTATCTACAAAAGACTAGATTGTAGACATTTTTACCAAACCTCTACCTAAGGATACTTTTGATTATCTCATAAAAAGGTTAGGGGTTATTACCCCTCCTACTCTAAACTAAGATGCACAAGAATGCATCAGTCCAGAGGTGCTTAAAGTCCCTTCTCCAGATCCGGATTGATGCTTTTAGGGCTACTTCTCAGGGGGAATAGTCAGAGAGTTTAGAAGAGAGATTGGATCAGAGCAGAAGAGTGCAAGTATGTGCCCTTTGCCATTGATGTCAAAGGGGGAGAAAAATCATGTGAAAAACTTTGGTAGACAAGGAGTGTAGATGCATAAAGAGAAAGGGGGAGAACCTTGTCTTGATGGTTGTTGCATTTTTTCACATCATATGTTGCCATCAATGACAAAGGGGGAGATTGTTGCAAGTATGTGTCTAATCGGTGTTGTCATTGATGTCAACATATCTTTATTGTCATTCCTGTCAACTATGTCCTATTTTATTACTTTTTAGAAGCTTTGTATGTTGAGGATATTGAAAAAATTGGCCTCTCCAGAAGAATCAGAAAGTAAACAGTGAATCACAGTGAAGACAGTGAGTTGCATACTGAAGAACAGTCCAGAAGATTGCTCTACTTTTCTTGTTGAATAAAGATCTTGGTCTATGGATTGGAAGTTATTTAGAAGCATGGATGAAGATGCTAAATCCCAAGTTTGAGCCTTCAGTATGAAGATTTGAGTGAGTTACATTCACCAGAGTAAAACCTACTTTTTATGATTATTCACTGGTGCCTGAGAGAAAGTATTTTGCTCCACATTCCTTCGCATTAAAGTGTTTTGCTCTGCAGTTCTAGAGGGAAGTCTAGGATAATGATAAGTGCCTACAATTGTAATGGTTCATTTTTTGGTGGTCCGTAAGCTATCTTTCTTTTCTGACAGTCGAAGACGATGAAGTTCATGTGCTCTGGTGTGAAGAATCTCATGAATAAAGTTGTTTGAGTTTGTGCAGTTGCTCCTGGTGATTTCAACGTGCTTGTGGATACCTCCTGATCATGTTCCTACCTTTACATTGGTCCATGTTAAGGAATTGAGATCATGTTTGAAGATTATTCCCAGATAACATAGCATGTAATCAATCTTAGCTGACTTGGTTAATTCCAGTGATTACAGAGATCCCTTGAAGATTATGGAAGCATGTTATGGTGTGGAAGATCATGTTTTAGTCCCATCTAAGGAATGGCATGATCCGAATTCATCTATACTAGAATTCCTTAGCATAATTTTGTATTACGTCAAGGTCTATTTTGTTTAATCATAATAACTATGGACAAGCAATTAATGTTTAAGAGTAGAAGTGTTTGAGTTTTTGGGACAACTGATTCACCACCCCCCCTCTCAGTTGTCCAGGACATTACAACACTCTAGGCATGAATTTCACCCAACAAAGGACACTTAAGCTTCATTCTCAAAGGTATTTCTTAATTCAAGTAGTATTAATGTGGAAAAATCATGAGGGACTATTGTTGAAGTGTTTGAACTAGCAACAATCGAAGGCAATTATTGAAGAATATCATCAAGGTATATGTGGCATGCATTTTCATGCCAAAACCACAACACATAGGATTATCAGAATAGGCTTTTGGTGGCCAAGTCTCTTCAATGATGTTGCTAAGCAAGTCATAAAATGTGATGCTTGCCAATGTTTCTCTGGCAAGATGAAATTCACTGGAGCATTACCCCTTATGCCAGTTCCAGTTGAAGCACCATTTTAGCAATGGGGTATTGATTTTATATGAGAAATTCAAGAGAAATCCAACAATGGATTTAAGTTGATCCTTGTAGCCAATGACTATTTCACCAAGTGGGTTGAGGCTATCACCACTTGCAATGACACATCCAAGGTGGTGATTGATTTTCTTATGAACAATGTGATAACTAGATTTGGAGTGCCATCCTAAATTGTTGTAAACAATGCCATGTGCTTCAGATCTCAAGATATAATTGATATGTGTTCTAAATATGGAATCAGGCTGATTCACTCATCACCATATCATCCCCAAAGTAATAAAGAAGTTGAGTCCAACAATAAGATTCTCATGAAGATCATAAAAGAGGATGTTGGATCAGAATAAGAAAAGATGGGATGATAAATTGAAGTATGCTCTATGGGATAATTGGGTAATATTCAAGAAATCCTCAGGCAAGAGCCCATTTGAGCTAGTATATGGAGAAAAGGCAAAAATTCCAATATCATTGGAATTGCTAGTCTATCAACTGTTGCAACAAATTAGAGAGGATGGGGATGACACTTTGATGTTGAGAATGCACGAGTTGGCTAAGTTGGATGAGGCCAGAAGGCTACCACATGATAAAAACCTACTGCAACAACAAAAGGCCAAACATTTGTTCAACAAGAAAATAGTAAAAGATGAACCTTCAAATTTGTAATTTGGTTCTCTTATAGAATGCAAAATTAGAAGACAAGGGTAAGCATGACAAGTTTGAGACTTTGTGGTTGGGCCCTTATCAAATTGATGAAAGAGTTGGACAAAATAAATTTTACATCAAGAACATGGAGGGAGAATTGCTGGAGTTGCCCATTCATGGACAACATTTGAAGCTTTACTTCTCATGAGTAAGTGCTTCCACTAAATTTTGAATGCAGTCAATAGTATTTTTGTGCCCTAATGTTTATGACTGTATTTTTTCTTGTATATAATCCTTTGATGTAAATACGTTTGTGTTTTCCCTTTATATGTTTTTGTGTGTCTTTTTGGGTCTACCTGGAGATTTGAACCCTCATTGTGACATTGCTTGTCACATGTTCCCAACCAAAGCCAATATTGGTACCTAAAATACCAGTTCCCAACTTGCATCTTTTGCCCCAAAATCCATCAAGAGTTCCCACTTTGTGCCCTCTTTGTTGAACCCATTAGTTATATCCAATTAGAGACATCTTCCATGGGTTTCCATCTATTTGTGCATTTTGAAATGCAATGGAAAAGCCCAAAATAAAAGACTAAGTCCAAAAAACTCTAAGTGGTCCCTTGTATTTTTCACCTTGTCAGAGTTTTAGAGTTCCTGCCTTCTACCTTCGATCTCCTATTGGCTCCAAAATCAAACTCCAAAATCTTTCTAAGTGTTATTCTTTGCAAATTATTCTAAGTGCTTCAGAGGTCAGTGTTTTGGAGGTCAGACTTTGGTCCTTTTGCCTTTGGTCTTCTTCATGGTAAGTGTTAGGGAGAAGCCCCGAAGTCCAAATTCTGATAGGTCTACATGAACAATATTCTAAGTATGAAGTGATTGGAAGAGGTTGGAGGTTGGCTCTTCTTCCTTCCTTTGAGGAAGGCAGAAGGCCCGACGACCGACCCCTAAAAGGTGATAATTTTTCTAAGGCATTTTGTCATTCCATGGAACCTTTTGGGTGGGCTCATGGAAAGATTACATAATCGTGGGAAGATGCCACATGGCTGTGACGTCATGGTGTAAAGCGAGAAGGTAAACACCTAACCCCAGACACCTTCATATTTTATGTAATACCAATATGCAAGTTGTAAGGTGGAAGGCCTGAGCTCTGAAGTCTAATTTGCCAGAGCTCCACTTCCTGGCCTTTCTGGTTCTTTCAAACACATTGACGACTCTTCGGATCACCAAAATTGTGAAGTAGGTGGATAAAATTAGTGCTTTTAATGTATTTGGTGGGATTGTTAAGGGTTTCCTTGCCTAGTTCATGCTTAGACCTGTGTGTGAAGGCTATGAAGATGATTGATGAAGGGCACCAAGCACGAAAAGTGGTACAGTCAGAGGCAAATGGTTTAATATAGAAAATTGGGACAACACATTAGGAGTGTTGTCATTACGTTAAAAGGATAACTCCATGAATGTGTACCATGATTGCAGGGATATGTAAAATGATTTGTACCTAGAATTTAATGAATTTGTAGGAAAGTACCATGCAGGTGGTTGGCACACTGAAGTTCTTCAATGCACAAAGGACAAATCAACTAAGTTAAATGTTGCCAGTAGCAGGGAGATGATTAGAACCTTCCATATTTATTGCTCTAAGTACAACATGGAGTGCAAGCAATCTTTTTCTAATTGTTTGCAAAAGCGACAGAGCATGGATTCTCTCCTAAACATGTAAATTTCCTGACAAACTACATAGGAACTAAAATTAATGTAGCATGGGTGTAGTCCTTGATAGGGTGTTGAACATGGGAGACTGTATTGAGTTGAAATGCTATATATCTAGGTGTTTGAATTGTTTTAATGATTGTTCATTTTGGTAATTTCTCACTAGGGTTGTGAGCTCCAGAAAGTAGGATAGTAAGGATATATTTGTAGTTGTTTTACATGAAGCATCTATGAAATGTATGTGATATACTTTGAAAATACTTGTATTTAATCTCTATTTTTCTCCACCACTGTTGGTGTTCTTTCTAGTGAACTTTGATTGCAGTCAGGGTTTTCTCTTGCCACATTTTCTAGTATGAATGTAAGCATTGATTTGAATGAATGTGACAGTTCTTAATTCATTTCCAAGGCTTTGTAAATGATCTTTGCAATATTACATGAGAAAGAACATGGTATGGTGTTGGATCATTAATTATTTTTAGTGATTTGGTATTGATTTCCTTGCATTTGACTTATCAAATAGGTAGTTATACATTTATGTGTGGTTGTTTTTCCTCTATTGAACATTAGACTCTGCAACCCAGTGGATAGGCACCAATCTGAGTGGCCTTAGATCACCCATCTTACAAACAAAACAATACATCCTATATTGAGAAATAGAATTAGTCTTAATGCATTCTTATTGTGTGGGATTGCTAATATCAGCTATATAGGGGTCTTACAACAACCATCTTTTGTTAGTTTAGTGATAGATTTGGGGCTAAGAGAGAGATTTGGGTTTGGTTGTTAATATTTTAGTTGTTTATCTGGTCTTATTTTAATACCTACTCAAGTATAATACCCCATAGAATATCCCTCAAGAGTTTAAGTTGAGATTGAAGAGCAGAGGAGTCTACCAACTCCTATAGTTTGCCAAAATTGCCCCTAACTTTTTGATAAACCTCTTCCTATCACCTTGATGACATTCCTTGGTAAAGGTGATTTAGGAATGTTTTAGAGTTTTGAGTTGTAGTAATTTTTGAACCCAACAAGGTCATCCATGTGGCATCATTCTATGGTTCCGTAGGAATGCTTTGCCCTTTAAAATTTGGTTCTGAAGAATAGTGGAAGACTCCTATTCGGCTTTGAAATTTTTAATAGTAAGTTACAAAACATCATCCGAAGACTAAGACTCTAAGCCTTCATCATTTTTCAATTCTTTTTCCTTAACTGCCACCTATGTATAGATATGAAAGTGTCAAGTGTTGGGCCTCAGGCCTTCACTATTTCGCCTTATGCCATCCTTGGTAAGAGTTAATCTAGATGATGTCATGGCCTCTTGGCAGCTTCCCACTATTTCATGGCTATAGACAAAGGTTCACTAAAATACTCTATGGAATGGTGAAAGAGACACAAATTATACCATGTGGCATCCATCGGGCTACTTGGATGACTAGCTATCAAACCTTTCCACATGTCTTCTTCCTCTGGTTTCACAAGCCTACTCAGGGTCCATCCAAAAGGCTCAATGAAATGGAAGAATACATTAGAAAGAATTATCACCCATTGGGGGTCAGGCCTAGGGCCTTCCACTTTTTTCCTTCCATGAAGAAGATTGAAGGAAGGAAACCCAAACTCTGACCTCCAAGACACTTAGGAAAATTTATGAAAATTGTTGGTTTTATGACTGACAACTAAGAGGGGGGGTGAATCAGTTGTCACAAAACTTATCTTTTCTTTAAACACTTAAATCCTTCTTGTGTTTCAATAGCATAACAATAATTCAATCATGGAAGCACAATACAATAATTCAAGAGTAGAAACACATTAACACATATGACACCAAAAATTTAATGTGGAAAACCCAGTTAAGCGAAAAACCACGGGGTGACTAACCCAAGATTGTATTCTCTATTAAAAGAATAAAGGAGTACAAAATGACACTTGCCAATTAGGGCTCACTGCCCGAGCACACTGCTCACAAGAGGCACACTACCTACAAGAGACACACTATCTACAAAATGATAATATAAATATTACATACTTGAACTAGAAAATAGCATCTTCACCATGCTTGAGATAGTTCCATTTCAGCTCAACACTTCTACTCTGCTTTTCACTCTTCTCCTGTCTATCACTTCCTCATCCTCACCTTAGATACTTTGAAATGAGTTCACAAATCTTATTTATACAAGACATCAACTTTGGGATAAACATCCAAGTCGGCACAACACATATCTGGGACTTCAATCTTCTTTGAAGATCACGCCATGCTTTGCAAAACATCTTCAAGATCATCTGCAAGATGTGCAAAAAAAATCTAGTCAGCCATGATTAGGGAGAACACCATCACCAGAGAGTGAATCTTCAATTACGAGCTCAATCTTCAATACGGACCACCAATAAGAATTGGACACAGTCTAGAGACTCCCACAAACTTGCCAAAATCACCAAGAGCATCCACACCACTTCTACTTACTAAAATCATTCGCATCTTCATCCAGAATCTCAAGAACATAGTCTGTCATTACTATCACATTAGAATAAATGCTTTCAGACCTCCAGACCATGAACTAATTAAGTTGTCACTTCACATTAGCTTCCTAAATGTTCCACCAAATCCGCAGAACAAGATATTGCAGTTCCAGATCTCACTGGACCTATTTGTGTCACTCTGTCACCTCTGAACACTTGCCAAAACTGGTTTCACTCATATGGCCATAACTTCTTCAAATCTTCATGCGAACCTCTCAAATCTTGATTGGATCATCTTTAGACACATATCTTCAAACCCTTTGATGCGCATCCTCTGATCTTCATCTTAGCTGGGATCTTTACTTCAAAGAGCTTCACTGTCTTCACTATTCTTCTCTGTTTCTAATGGGACTAATTTTCTCAATATCCTTAGCACACAACTTATCTAATCCTTGACATCAATGCAATAGGATTATGTTGACATCAATGACAATACCGGTTAGGCCCATACTTGCAACAATCTCCCCCTTTGTCATTGATGGAAACATATGATGTGAAAAATATTTTTAACCATCAAGACAAGAACTTCTCCTCATTGACTGACATAGCTCCCCCTATCAACAGTAATCATTCACATGTCTTCTCTTTCTTTACTACTCCCCATTTGATCAGCAACCACTTTTGTTTTTCACATGTCTGCTCTCCCCCTTTGACATCAATGGCAAAGGGCACATACTTGCATCAATCAGAATCATACAGACTACTCCCCCGAGTAGCAACTTCCTATCATATCAATCTGAATCACAAGATATGACTGTGAGATCCAACGGAATGATGCACATCCGTGCACCTTAATTCAGAACCGGAGGGCTAATAACCCCTAACTTCTCCCTGAGATACTCAAAAGAATCCTTAGGTAGAGGTTTAGTAAAGATGTTTGCAATCTGATCCTCAGAGGGCACAAACTCCAATCTAACTTCATTCTTGTTCACTTGCTCTCTCAAAAAGTGAAACTTGATGGATATATGTTTTGTATTTGAATGCAACACCAGATTTTTTGATATATTTATTGTACTTGAGTTATCAGAAAAGATTGTGATGGGTTCCTCATACTCCACTCTGATGTCTCTTAGCATTTTCTTCATCCACAATACTTGAGTGTAACTACCTACTGCTACAATATATTCTACTTCTGCAGTGGATAGAGATATTGCCTCTTATTTTTTGCTGAGCCAAGAAACCAATCTTTTCCCCAAAAATAATGCACCACCACTGGTACTCTTCCAGTCATCCACATCTCCTGTCCAATCTACATCTGTATATGCATGAAGAGAGAAATCATAATCCCTAGGATACCATAAACCATACTCAATTGTTCCCTTTAGATATTTGCGAATTCTCTTGATTGCCATGACATGAGATTCTCTAGGATCAGCTTGGAATCTGGCAACAAGACCAACAACAGTCATAATGTCAGGTCTAGTTTGAGTAAGATACAGTAGTCCTCCAATCATTGACCTGTACTTTTTCTAATCAGCCTTAGGAGATTCATCATCTTTTCTCAGTTTACATCTGGTTGCCACGGGAGTATTCATTGGTTTTGAATCTTCCATCCTATTAGTGTTTCTTTTGAATCAACATTAGGGTTTGCCACTTCTAATGCACAGGTAGATTTAGCCAACTAATACAGGAGGTTGCGTGAGCTACCTCCCCTTCACTTCTGGTTCTGCTACACCAAGGGGGTATCCCTATGACAAAAGATGTAACATTGACTAGCTCAATGACAAAAGATTTAGCTTGATAGCAATAGACAAAATACTCTCATGTGTGGACCAAGATCTGCATGATAGATCACAAGGTTGGCAACATTCTTAGACATATTTGTCTGGTGGGTATGAGAGTATGCAAGGGTCCTAATTCTACTCCTACAACTAACAGGTGGAAGTGATAAGATGGGTGGACATAATGTCCTGGATGCAAGACAAGGGGTTTTGGCTCATAACTACTGACCCAGAAATAGACTGGTGCCTATCCATTGGGCAAGGAGTCAACTAGACATATACAACAGGTGGTTTGCAGCTTTCACTCAAGTTTCAGGGGGTTTGAACTGATGCTTGCCTTACAAACATCGCCCAAGAATGGGTATCTAACTGCGTCTACTTACAGATATCCCTGCTGACATGCAACCTTCCCCATGCTCAACCTAAAACAATTTAATCCACTCCTTGAATGGAAGTTAGAGATCAAACATGTGATATAGAAAACCATATCCTAGAATCTAAGAAACCCTTAGCAACCAAATTCAGAAGGAGAATAACATGCAGCAAATGGAGACAAGCAGATAAACACATGCAATGAAGCATTTCTCATATAAAATCAACACTGAAACTAAAATATGTGCAAAATACACTCATGCTGCAACACATAAACTCCAAAATGGGATGGAACAACTAAGTTCATGCCCTGTTCTTCATTATTTACACAAAAATGCCCCAGGTCTTCAACAACCTCAAAATGGGTCACACAGTCTACTTTTTATAGCAAGAAAATGTACCCAACAAATTAATTACATGGCACATCAAAAATTCACCAGATACAGTGCATCAGAAAAATGGCGCTCAAAATCATCAATGTAGCAGAGGGACAAAGAGGAAGGAGCAGGTGGGAATCGAGATCTGGGCTGCCGCTCAAAGATATGCATCATAAAAATGGTGGTTGAGCTATCAACTCGACCCATACCCTCCTGTACAATGGCCATTACAGTTTCACCTACCCGCAACCTCTGAAGATGCAACAGCAATGCACCCATGGAGTTTTCCCACCAAAAATGGTTGCAAATGCTTAGGAGAAAACCCTCGCTATAGGTTCAAAATATGGCCATCGATCTAAAACCCATCGCAGAGATCTACGGCCCCAAAAGTGTCAAAAAGTTGCCACCAACCAGATCGTGCCACATAGGCACCTGAAGTTTCTATCGTTGGGACCCATCGCTTCTCATTGCCTTTTCAAAAAGGACACACGACGGTTCTGCAGTATCAACAATCAACTACGTGGCAGCATCCGCAGGCTCCTTGAATCACAAAGAAACATTCTTTGAAACTTATGCGGAGGCAGCCACGTGTCGGGCTCTGCAGTTCATCTATTAAAACTGTGTCATGTTACTTGAGTGGCCCCCGCAAGTGACAACTGTCGCAACCCACAACATTTAAAACTAGAGGCACTTTGAAATTGAGGCCCACAAACCATCATGGCAACCATCAAAAGAGAGAGACTGGGGTAAGTCCACGGAAGCTGACACTTGTCAAGCTCTGCAGCGTTTTCTTGAAACATTAGGACCCTCCGTGAAACTCCTGCGGAAGCTGACATTTGTCAATTTCTGCGTCACTTAGAAACTCATTACTGTGGCCAAGGAAGGGTCAAAAACAAATGTAGCCTTGGCGCCACATTGAACACGTGGCATATTCCGTGTAACTTGACCCCCATAGCAATGGCCCACCACCAATTAATGCATCGCAGGAAACAAAATAGAAACTTATGCAGAAGCTGACACTTGTCAGCTTCCGCAGCAACTTAGAAACTTTTTGAAACTTTCCTGAAACATAAGCAAAGGCTGCCACTTGTCACCGTCCGTGGGCCTTTGAGAAACATTAAGGGTCTTTCAGAAACTTGGTGGAAATTGACACTTGGCCCCGTCCGCGGGGCTTTAGTTACTTTTTCTGTGTCCCTCGAGTGCCTTTCGCGCCACTCTCGAAACATAAAAGAAACTGCGTAGAAACTTTGGTGGAGGCTAACACGTGGCGCCTTCCATGCATAGTTGAAACTTTTAAGGGGCTGCATCTGCTGCTGACACGTGGTGCACTCTGCGGGAAGCAAAAACAAAGGCGTAGATTCTAAACTGGGGCTTAACACTTGGTAGATCCTGCGGCACTGGCAACAAGAGACCCACCCAGCCACTGATAGAAACATTTAGAAACTGGAAACTGTGGCTCAAAATGCATTCCTAAATGCATGTAACTCATTTTTTTTAGAGGGTCGATAGGATCTCCCGACCCGCCACTGCCATTTTAACCTGCACACAATTGATTTCTTGCATTTTTGATAATTGCAGGGGCCAAAATATTAGAACTTTTTGGATTTTTAGGGAAGAGACCTGACTTGAAACCCCAAACATAAATTATTACTAACACATCCCAAATTTCTTCAACAATTCTTTCACATATTTAGTTTGTGATATGAAGATTCATTTCTTTGTTTGAGTGATTTGTAGACCCAAGAAGAAATTCATTTCCCCAAACATAGACATCTCAAATTCACTTTTCATTTGATTTGTAAAGGTTTTGCACATACTATCTCTTCCTCCAAAAATGATATCATCAACAAATACTTCAACAATCAAAATATTTTCATTATCAATCTTGAAGTACAAGTTACTATCAGGAGTACCTTTGTTGAAACTAATCTTCAAAAGATGTTTATCCAATCTTTCATACCAAGCCCTTGGGGCTTTTTTGAGTCCATACAGTGCTTTTCTTCAACTTGCAGACCATATCACCATGATCAGACAATTGAAATCCATCTGGTTGCTCAATGTATACTTCTTCTTCCAAGTCACCATTCAGGAAGGTAGACTTGACATCCATCTGATATACTTTGAAATCCTTAAAGGCAGCAAAAGCAAGAAATAATCTGACTACTTCAATTCTTGCCACTGGAGCAAAAGTTTCTTCAAAATCAACCCCTTCTACTTGAGAATAACCCTTGCAGACCAATCTAGCTTTGTTTCTGACTACTTCACCATCTTCATTCAGTTTATTCTGGAAGATCCATTTGGTTCCAATCACATTTTTTTTTCTAGGTTTGGGAACAAGATCCCAAGTGTGATTTTTCTCAATCTGCATCAACTCTTCCTCCATTGCTTTGGCCCAGCTTTCATCATTGCATGCTTCACTTACTGTTTTTGGTTCAATCTTTGAAATCAGATAATACTTTTCTGAATCTTGATCAATCTTTATTCTTGTTTGAACATCTTTGCTTCTATCACCTATGATCTGGTCTTCAAAATGATTTAGTCATACATACTTGGGAGTTATGGGAATTTCTTGCATTTCTATTTCTTGGATATGTTCATTCAAGGTTTCTTCTTCCTATATTTCAAGACTCTCCGGATTAGTCTTGATCTGAATTTCAGAAGGGGCTTGAACCTCTTGAACCAAAACATCATTCTGATCATCTTCTTCATATTCATAAAACATTGAGGGTTTTTCAATGCCTTCATCAACTTTCACATTTGTACTTTCTATAATCTTTCTCAATCTCTTGTTATAACACCAGTATGCTTTGCTTTGAGTAGAATAACCCAAGAATATTCCTTCATCACTTCTAGTATCAAATTTTCCAAGGTCTTCATCTCTTTTAATGTAACATTTTCTACCAAAGACTAAAATACTTTACAGTAGGAGTGATGCCAAACTAGAGTTCATAAGGGGTCTTACCAGTATTGCTTCTGATTTGTACTTGATTAAGAGTATAGATAGCAGTGCTTATAGTTTCTCTCTAGTAGATCTAAGGAACATTTACCTCCATCATCATGGTTCTAGATGCTTCTTGGATGGTCCAGTTCTTTCTCTCCACTACTCCATTCTGTTGTGGAGTCCTTGGAGAAGATAATTGTCTTTTTATCCCATGTTTCTCATAGAATTCTATGAACTCTCCAGATGTGAATTCTCCACCTCTATCAGACCTAAGACATTTTATGTTTAACCCAGTTTCATTCTCTACCATAGCCTTGAATATTTTGAATTTCTCAAGTGCCTCAGATTTCTCTTTCAGGAAAGTCACCCACATCATCCGGGAATAGTCATCAATTAGTAACATGAAATATCTATCACCTTGCAAACTCCTGATTCTTGCTGGTCCACATAAATCAGTATGTACTAAGTCCAACAATCTGGTAGAAGATTGTTCCTTACTTTTGAATGTGACTCTGCTCTACTTACCCAACTGACATTCTTTGCACAAACTGATAGAAGGTTTCACTAGTCTTGGAAGATCTCTTATAGCCTGAGTATTTCTTATCTTGATGATGTTATCAAAATTTACATGACACATTCTCCTATGCCACAACCAACTCTGATCAATTTGAACAAATAAACAACTTTTACCAGTACCAACCAAGTGGAAGATGTTACCTTTTGTTTGAGTACCAGATGCAATATCTGTTCTAGAACTTTCAAAGACTTTACATTTTCTACTTTTGAATCTGAGATCATAGCCTTTGTCCACCAATTGTCCAACACTAAGAAACTTGTGCTTTAGGCCTTCAACATATAGTACATCACTAGTTTTATTCTTTCCATGAAAAGAAATAGTTCATCTAGCTCTGATTCTACCAGCAAAATTATCACCAAATTTTACAACTCCTCCTTCATATCTTTCTAGATCTATGAACTTATTTTTTTCACCAGTCATATGGTGGGTGCATCCACTATCAATGACCCATTCATCCTTTTCTTCAACTTGAGCAGCCAGGGCTCTTTCTACCTATTTATGATTGACAGATTTAGTGGGCATTGGATCTTCTTCCTTGATGGCAATAAACACCCAGTCACTTCCAGATTTGTTTCCTATCTCTGATTCATCATCAGTTACTCCTTCATCATCATCATCATCATCATCTTCATGAATATGGTAAAATTTCTTTTGGAATCTTGATCTATTTTGATTTGTCCTTGAAAATATTTCTAGACACTTTGAAGCAAAATGACCAATCTTGTTGCAGTTGAAACATTTGAAGGGCAATTTTCCTTCATACTTACCAGATCCTCTTGGCAGTCTTCTTGCAATGAGGGATTCAAGTTGAGCAGCTTCTGCCTCATCTTCTTCTAGATCTTTTCTTTCTTTTTCATACCATGATAATTTCTTTGAGGAGTTCTCTCCTGGATCATACCTTTGTTTATCTTTCACAAAGGCACTAGCTTTGAATGCAGATTCAGTCTTGGGGGATGGATCTCCAAACTCAGCCAATTCAAATGTAGCCAATTTTCCAACCAATTGATCTCTTGTGATATTTGATAAAGATCTGAATTCTTCAATAGCAATGACCTTGTGTTTGTAAGCAGGAGGTAGGGATCTGAGGACTTTGGCAACAATCTCATCTTCATCCAGGGTTCCACCAGCACACCTAATACCACAAACAAGCTCATTTACTTTTTGCATAAATGTAGTGATATTCTCATCTTCATTCATCTTCAGGTTTTCAAATTTTCCTTTCAAACTCTATAGCTTGGCACATTTAACGTATTTGTCTCCTTCATGTAGAAGTTCCAGCTTTGCCTAGATCTCATATGTAGTTTTTAAATCCATAACATTTGTCAGCTCTGACTCAGATAAGGCACTTAGTAAGGCTTCTTTAGGTTGAAGATTATCTTCAGCATCTCTGATTTCATCTATATTTGTCAGACACTTCTTTGGAGGAACATACTTCTTTGAAGTTATGGTCCAATATTGCATTCCCATACATTGCAAGTGACATTCCATGCAGCTTTTCCAAAGAGTGTAATTAGTTCCATCAAACCTCAGACTATCCTTCTTGTAGGAAGACATCCTATATCTCCTTGAGCGATTAAGCTCCTTTTAGAGGAACCTTGCTCTGATACTAGTTGTTCATTTTACAACAGACAACTGAGAGGGGGGGTTAATCAGTTGTCACAAAACTTATCTTTTCTTTAAACACTTAAATCCTTCTTGTGTTTCAATAGAATAACAATAATTCAATCATGGAAGCATAATACAATAATTCAAGAGCAGAAACACATTAACACATATGACACCAAAAATTTAATGTGGAAAACCTAGTTAAGGGAAAAACCATGGGGTGACTAACCCAAGATTGTATTCTCTATTAAAAGAATAAAGGAGTACAAAATGACACTTGCCAGTTAGGGCTTACTACCTGAGCACACTGCTCACAAGAGGCCCACTGCCTATAGGAGACACACTGTCTACAAAATGATAATATAAATATTACATACTTGAATTGGAAAATAGCATCTTCACCATGCTTGAGATAGTTCCATTTCAGCTCAACACTTCTGCTATACTTTTCACTCTTCTCCTCTCTATCACTTCCTCATCCTGACCTTAGATACTTTGAAATGACTTCACAAATCTTATTTATACAGGACATCAACTTTGTGATAAACATCCAAGTCGGCACAACACATATCTGGGACTTCAATCTTCTTTGAAGATCATGCCATGCTTCGTAGAACATCTTCAAGATCATCCATAAGATGTGTAAAACATTTGGTCGGCCAAGATTAGGGAGAACACCATCACCAGAGAGTGAATCTTCAATTACGAGTTCAATCTTCAATGTGGACAGCTGACAAGAACTGGACACAGTCTAGAGACTCCCACAAACTTTCCTGAATCACCAAGAGCATCCACACCATTTTTGCTTACTGAAATCATTCGCATCTTCATCTAGAATCTCAAGAACACAGTCTATCATTATTGTCACATTAAAATAAATGCTTTTGGACCTCCAGACCATGAACCAATTAAGTTTTCAATTCACATTAGCTTCCTAAACGTTTCACCAAATCTACAGAACAAGATATTGCAGTTCCAGATCTCACCGGACCTATTTGTGTCACTCTGTCACCTCTGAACACTTGCCAGAACCGGTTTCACTCATATGGCCATAACTTCTTCAAATCTTCATGCAAACCTCTCAAATCTTGACTAGATCATCTTTAGACACATATCTACAAACCCTTTGATGCATATCCTCTGATCTTCATCTTACCTGGGATCTTTACTTCAACAAGCTTCACTATCTTCACTGTTCTTCTCAGTTTCTGATTGGAATAATTTTCTCAATATCGTCAACACACAACTCTTCCAATCCTTAACATCAATGCAACAGGACTATGTTGACATTAATGACAACACCGGTTAGGCCCATACTTGCAACAAAAATGTCGAGGGTTGGCCCCCAGGACTTCCATGAAGAGAGCAGCCCATCGTGAGCACCCCACACAAAGAAAACATTTATCGAGGATCAGTCATCGGGCCTTCCCTATTTTCCCTTCAGCAAAAGAGGGAAGAAGAGCCAACCTCTAAATTCCATCACACACTTATACTTAGAGGGATTTCAACAAGAAGACCCATCAAACTTTGGACCCTAGGGCTTCTTCCTAACACTTTCCATGAAGAACACTGAAGGCCAAAGGCTCAAAGTCTAGCCTCTTAAACACCTAGGTGAATTTTTTAATGAATAACACTTAGAGAAATTTTAGAGTTAGATTTCAGAGCTGATAGATAATACAAGGTGGAAGGCACGAACCCCAAACTATGAAACACTTAGTACAAATTTCAACACTTAGGCAAATTTTAGCCTCAAACCTTAGAGCCGATAGGGATAGCATGATGGAAGGAAAGAGCTCGAATCCCTGAAACTCCAACCAAGGCCAAAACTCAAGGAAACACTTAGAAAATGGGGCCTAGTAAACTTTATGGGGCTTTTCCCCTTGCATTGCAAAAGGAAAGAAAATGAAAACCTATTAAAGACATCTCTAATCATTTATCATCAATAGGTTCAACGTTGAAGGCATAAAATGGGATTCATATGGAAATTGGGGACAAAATTGGGCATTCTTTGGGTAAAAAATTTGCAGGTCCCAACACAAGGGATGTCAAGTTCCAGAACAACATGGTTTATAATATGATCCATTAAGGCTACCCAAGGAAACCATGTACCTAGGATATCCCTTAAGGCTGATTCACTTGCCATGTACTCACTGAGTGCCTTCTTCAATATGTCATGGCACACCCATGCATCATCCACTTTCATTAGGACTTTAATCATTTGGTGATCAAGAAGTCCCTTGATTAGTACTAGCAGACCTTTCTAGTATCCTTCCCTCAATTGATCTTATCTGCTACTTTTACTTCCTAGTTTATTATGTGACTTAGTGATAGGCATTGGATCACTACTTTGTCCAACCAAACATTTGAAGCTTGATATGGAGACATGTGATGTTACCTCAATTCAAATTGGAGGGATGAGTGCCTTAAGTCTATTGCATTCCTACAACAACTTCACATTGTCCGCCTTTAACTACTTTACTTCTGCATGCATTTTCCTACTAGCAGCCTCACTGAACTTTGCAATCACCAACACTAAAGAAGTGGCCTGAGGCGGTGTGTTATTAGTCAGCCTTCTCACAATGAGTTGGCCAGTTAGCTCATTGATATCCTTTTCTACTGTAACATTAGAAAATGTCCCCTTGGGGGCTTTTCCCTCTTTAGGTTTAGCTCCTAGGTCTTTTGCATGCATTTATGACATCTTACTTCATAATTTGGCATCCCGATGGAATGCGCCCTAGGTAACATGACAAATGGGACCTAGGAGGACCCCGTGAGCTTGAACCTACCCAAAATAGGGGGGAGGACTTGGGTGCCCATGCCTTAGTCCTGCCCTATTTTGGGGTAGTCCCAATTTTTGGGTGTCGGTTTATGACCGTTATTTGGGTCCTATGCCAACACAGTAAGTTTGAATTACAAAAATCTTGGAAGGAGTGTTTTTAGTTGCATATAAAAGCATGTTTAGGCATTCATTTGTAAACTAGATTTCAACTAGATGATCATTGTGAACTTTTGGCATCCTAAGGTGATTCAAGGCTTTCATTGTGTTGCAAGAGCAGAATTGTGTGGTTTGTGTGTTTGCATTTGCAAATTTGAGCATCAATTTCCTCATGGAATGAAGAGCATCTTCCTCCCATGAGAACTTCACTACAAGGTGACATTATATTGTGTTTTTATCATCATTTCCTTTGGTTTTTACCTCTGCATCACAAGGGTATGCACTCTCTATTTGACAATGGTGTTCGGAGACTTAAGTGTCCTCCAGGGTTTGACTGAGGCAAGCCTCTAAACACCACAACCCCCTCCCAATGTCTTGTGATTACAAGTTTTAGGTGTCATATTTAGGAGAAGTGAAGTTGCAGGAAGGATTAGTAGGCATCAAGGATTCAGGATCCAAAGACAAGCAGGACATTGGAGCATTTCTAGGACTTGGGTGCTTGCTCTAGTGTCCTCCGCAGCTAAATTTCTAGAAACAGAAGTTACAGGACTGATCAGTGTCAGAAGGAGGTCTGGATCTCATAAAGAAATTGGTACCTTGGACTTGGGCACCTGCTCTAATGTCCTCGACTATTCTACCTTGGAAACCTAAAAACAAGTATTCTGTGATTTGCTATTTTACTTCCGTCTACAAGAGCATTTTCCATTATTCATCAGTTTATTGCGGTATTTGCATAATTAGGGTTTTAATGATCAATTGAGCATAAGAGAAGAGAAATTGATAATTAAATTCCCTAATCCAAGTTTCCCTACATCTCACAGTGATCTAGGGTATGATAGTGAATTTCCACTCGACCCTAGATCCTTGAATGTAAAGTGGAAAGGAGGATTTAAACATCAAAAGACAAACATTAACAAATCCAATTTTCCACTAAACATTTTAGTGAACTCATGTTTTTAGACTTAAATTGCAACTTTCTGAGTGTGTGTCTTCAGATTTGGATTGATTTCATTCATTCATATAGTCATTCATTTTATTGCATTGAGAAAAATTCAAAAAAATTGAAAAATTTAAAAAATTCAAAAAAATTGCATTGTTTGGCTTACTAAATTGCATCAATCCTTTCTAAATTTTCTTAATTCATGATTTTTGCATCAGATCTGATATAAACTATAGAAGAATACAGAAATTCAAAAATTTGCAATGCATTTTCATCATTAATTTGCTAGGCCTTTGTAAAAATTTTGATAATTTTCATTAAACCTAGTAATTCCAAAATCTAGGGTTAGTAGAAAAAATATTCTTTCAGTTTTTTCTAATGATTTTAGAGGCTCATTAAAATTTTCATTTGGCTTTAGTCTTGTATTTTAGTGTAAATTTGCATTTAGATTTAAAATATTTGCATTTTTGCATATAAATTTTCAACAAAAAACTAGCAATTTTCATGCATTTTCATTAAATGTGCATTGCTGTTTTGCATATTAGAGCTTGCAAATCATTTTCAGATCTGAGAGTATTTAATTTTCATCATGAATCAGACTTCAAAACATTCACATAGCATTTTGAGTCAACATCTCAAACCTAGGGCTTCAAAAACAATGATTTTCACTAAATTTGGCCTTATCGACTCTATAAACTTGCACCATAGGAGTGTTGTGAAGATTTTTTTTTCATTAATTTTTTGTCCCTCCTAAAAATCTTCACAACACCCTTTTATCGGGCTCTTGTAGTGAAAATTTGGTGAAAAACTACACATTTTGACTATTTTTGCCATAGGGTTTGACCTGGTTTGGACTCCAAGTGTGTTGTGATCAATTTTATGGATTGAGGTGACTGTTATTATTGATAGTATTTTCTATACCTCCTAAAATTCCTTACAACACCCCTTTTTTTAGGTCTTGGAATTCAAAAACTATGAAAAATAGCCTATTTTTGCTATATTTTCACTAGGATTTGACCGTAAGTGGCACTAAAAGCATGTTGTGTTGGGTATTTTGGCACCAAGTAACTATTATTATTGATATTATTTTCTATCCATCATCATTTTCCCCACAACACCCTTTGTTATGCTCTCTTGCATTGAGTTTTGGTGAAAATAATGCCTATTTTGACACATTTCCACTATTGTTTAACTTGGCATTATCTAGGATTTGGATCAAGAGTGTGTTGGGAAGGATCATATTTCTATTTTGGACTAATATCTGAAATATAACTTTCTGCCCCTGATCAAAATCCTTACAACATCCTTCATTTCATTCATTTGCATTGGAAAAAGTACAAAAAATCAACCATTTAGGTCATTGTTGCATATAACTTTGCACTTGTCCTTTGCAAGCTTTCAAAACTTTGAGTTGGCACTCATTTGAAAATATACACATGGCACCTTCATGTCACTTTTCAATGGTATCTTTGCATGCATTTATCAAAGACCTTGATTTTGACCAATTTTTAACCCTCATGAATGAACATCCTACGATATTAGAAAGCTTAACTAAGTTCTTCTCCATGAGTAGCAATGAAAAAGACAATAACAATAGTACTTCAATACATGCTCCATGTGATGATGACATAAACATGTCCTCTAATCATTATTTCAAAAATGCTTCTTCCCATGAGGGTATGTTGGTCCAAAATGATGAAATCAACGACACAACAGAAAAAACACAACCTCTACAAGACATCATGCCTCCTACAACTACAGTAGAAGAACAAATCTCTCATGATGTTGAGAATCCTATCGATGAGATAATATATATAACTATGGAGAAAAGAGACAAAGTTGATAAAGACCTACCTAAACTCCAAGAATATGTGCAAACCAAGAGCATAGTTGAAGAAGCTATACCTATGATTCACAACATAAGAAAATTAATAAAAGACGAACAAGATGGTATTGATGTAGTTCAAGGATTAATGCATATCATATAATTTAATTTCATGCCTCGATATGACTTAGACAATTACACACCTCTCATGGATACATACCTGTGTGTAATAGAAGATTTAACACAATACATTGAGAATGGTGAGCATGAAAACTATCTTAATGAACCTTATGAGGTTGAAGATGACTATATGAACTATGATGCAATAATTGGTTTAATAGAAGCAGGTTAGATTGGAAGACCCTACAGGTAAGTATCTCTAACACTTTATCTCTCTCATGATGTGCTTCTCTCGTGATGTGTTATGTGTTGTTTAGCCCTCCTGGGATGACCTTAGATTCTCTCGTAAGGTCTGGGAAACCAGGAGACCGCCTCTGTTATGACCTTCTTCTATTTGTATCATCATTCTTCTAAATTGCCTCTCTCTGATTTCATTGTTGTGTGTTGTACCTTATGGACATAGCATTGCGGTTGGTAACACTGGGGGCACCTGCCTACGTGATTGTCCCTAAGACACTTGTTTCTCCTCTATTATTTATTGTTTCCCTTCCTCTAGTGTTTCCATCTAGCAGGTGGATGACAATAAACATTTATACTGATGCGGACCGAGTGTCCCTTTCAAGAGCAATCAAAAAAATGGACTTAGTTCCTAATATGACGATGGGGTTGTATATTTTATCCGACGCTTGGCTAGTGGAAGTACTCTTACTTTCCGCGTAGTGAATTTGATTATGTTTTTGTCACATTCACAAACCTTAAGAATACTGTTGTTCTATGCACCTCTGTTTGTCTTTGAATCTGGCCTTGGTGGTACTTGATTTGGAGAGCTTCATGATATAGCCCCACAGTTATCCTCAAACTCCAAATTCATTGTATAACCTTGGCTCTTTGTGTGGTTAATCATATGCATTGATGTTGTTGTTTATCATGATGTTGTAGACACTAACATGTTTCTTGTAGGGATGTGTTTGTGGGAACATTTGGTGATCGTAACGTACATGTCACCTCTGGGGGGCATGGGCTTTGCAAAAGTTGGTGTTCCCTTGTGTGTTTTCTTCCTACCTTAATGTGCTTGATATCAATAAATGATATCAACCACCTTAAGGTGGGGGCATATATAAGGTAAGCTATCTATTGTAGATGTTAGAAATATGTTTGTCCTTAGGTGCAAAGACCTGCGATGAGTGCATCATGCATCCTGAGTGTGTTTGTAATCAATCAATCAATCATGTAAGCCCTCTACAGAGGTAGGATATCAAGCATATCCTTTTTCTTAAGCCCTCTATGGAGGCGGCGATGGTGTATTTCTTAGAGAAGATTGCATCATCCTGTCATTTTCAAAAGTCCTCTTTGGAGACAGGGAGTGGTTCTATGACTAACTTAACCCTTAAGATAGTCTTCATCATTTGTTGTGGTGAAGCTCAATTGTAAATGTGTGCCTGTAATGTGCCTAAGATGGTGATGGGCCTAGAAATAGGGAACACACCATTGCTTGTCTACCATGTTTTCTCCATGTCTTCAAGTGTGTGTGTTTTGGTGTACTTGTTTTGTTTCGCATGTTTGTTGCCCCATATGTAGAATAAAGATCAGCACCTTAGGGTAGTGCTTCCTACATTTTGGGAGGTTTTGCGTGTCTTACATGTATGTTTCCCCATATATACAGAGACCTGCACCTTAGGGTAGTGCATCTTGTATTAGGGGAGGTTTGCTTACTTTAGTGTACTTGCATTTGCATTTCATATAAATGAGAAAAAGAAAAGAAAAGAATCATGCCTATCTTCCATGCATTAATGTGTCTTCCATGCATTTACTATCTTCTTCATGTTTTGCATGACTGTAACTGTCTTCTCCATGTTTTGCATGTCTGTTATTGTTTTCTATGTGATTGGCATGTCTTCTCCATGCTTGATGTGTTTGTTGTATTTGTGACCTTATTTTAATGCATGTATTGGCCTTGCGTTTATACATACATTAAAGTGGGGGCTAAATGTAACATCAGAAAATGTCCCCTTGGGGACTTTTCTCTCTTTAGGTTTAGCTCATGGGTCTTTTTCATGCATTTAGGACATCTTACTTCTTAATTTGGCTTCCCAATGGAATGAGCCCTAGGTAACATGACAAATGGGACCTAGGAGGACCCCTTGAGCTTGACCCTACCCAAAATAAGGTGGGGAGGACTTGGGTGCCCATGCCCTAGTCCTGTCCTATTTTGGGGCAACCCTAATTTTTGGGTGTCAGTTTATGACCATTATTTGGGTACTATGTTGACACGGTAAGTTTGAGTTACAAAAATCTTGGTGGGAGTGTTTGTAGTTGCATATAAAAGCATGTTTAGGCATTCATTTGTAAACTAGATTTCAACTAGATGATCATTGTGAACTTTTGGCATCCTAAAGTAATTCAAGACTTTCATTGTGTTGCAAGAGTAGACTAGTGTAGTTTGTGTGTTTACATTTATAGATTTGAGCATCAATTTCCTCATGGAATGAAGAGCATCTTCCTCCCATGAGAGCTTCACTACAAGGTGACATTATATTGTGTTTTTATCATCATTTCCTTTGGTTTTTGCCTCTGCCTCACAAGGGCACGCAATCTCTATCTGACAACGGTGTTCAGAGACTTAAGTGTCCTCTAGGGTTTGACTAAGGCAAGCCTCTAAACACCACAACCCCCTCCCAATGTCTTGTGATTGTAGGTTACAGGTGTTGTATTTAGGAGAAGTGAAGTTGTAGGAAGGATTGGCAGGCATCAAGGATTCAGGATCCAAAGACAAGAAGGACACTGGAGCATTTCTAGGACTTGGGTGCTCACTCTAGTGTCCTTTACAACCAAATTTCTAGAAATAAAAGTTACAGGACTGATTAGTGTCGGAAGGAGGTCTGGATCCCACAAAGAAACTAGTACCTTGGACTTGGGTGCCCACTCCAGTGTCCTCAACTATTCTGCCTTGGAACCCTGAAAAATAGGTATTCTATGATTTGCTATTTTACTTCCGTTTGCAAGAGCATTTTCCATTATTCGTTAGTTTATTGCCATATTTGTATAATTAGAGTTTAATGGTCAATTGAGCATATGAGAAGAGAAATTGATAATTAAATTACCTAATCCAAGTTTCCCTAAATCTCACAGTGATCTAGGATATGATAGTGAATTGCCACTATAACCTAGATCTTTGAAAGTAAAGTGGAAAGGAGGATTTAAACATCAAAACACTAAAACATTAACAAATCCAATTTTCCACTAAATAGCTACACGTGGCTTGTTATTGCCAGAAGCCATGGCCCAAATAGCTAGTGCCTCATGACTAGCACTGAATCCAAATCTTTATACTTCTTTAGCCTGCTTCTTTATGATAACCTCATCATCAAATTCATCCTATCATCTTATCGTGTCCATATCTATAGATGAAGAAATATGGCATCCTAGTAGCAAGAGAAAAACACTCTTTTCCATCAATGTTTTGCCTTCTTCAAGAGTAATTTTACTAGTGTCCATGTCCACCTCTTTTAGAACTTGTTGGATAATTTCATTTATATTAGCATCATCTACTTTACCTTGTTCTTCATTCAGATTTTCTAAGTATGCCTTAGACTTCCTCTGCACAAGAAGAGCCCTAAATTCATTTGATGTCACAAAGTCATCATTTGATAAGAACTCTCGACATGCAAGGGCTCTAACATCCTGCACCACAGCACCACTCTCCTACATACTTAATAGGGTCCTTGTTTGGGGAGGGATGATTACTTCATTCCTCTGAAGTGATTTTACCACTTGCTGAATTTCTTCATCATCAATTTTATTCTCTTCAATTTCATCAGACATGGAATAGTCAACTAACAATGGTTTGGTAGCAACAGATTCATACACTGGAAGGGACTTCCAAACCTATTTTGTACTCTCCTCAACTTGCAGATGAATAAATTACACTATGTGAATTTGTTGCTCAGGAACTTGATGAAGTTCAAGAGACTTCGGCCTGACAATTTTCCTTTTAGGGACAAATCTTAGTTGTTCTGCATTGTCCATCAACATCTTGATATGAAGGATCAGGTCTCTTACATTTGGAAAATCCCCTGGATACATAGGGTATGCCAGTTTTCTCTACCTTTGTCCAATAAGCACAAGTCCAAATGTCTCCTTCCTTTGTTGTACTTCTTCTAAAGAAACATAGTTCTCTGCTCAGTGAGTGAGCCACCAGACAATTAGTTGGGTCATGGGGGAGGAAACAAGTCTGGCACCATAATGATTCATCTTGAAAATTAACTTGACCCTTTCTCAATGGATCAGAGGTGTCCCTTTCAGGCTGTTTGAAACTCACATGTCTAGGGGTAGGTTGTTTATCATTTTTTTGTGGTCTCTTAGACTGATTAGTATTTTAAGGCATATTATGCAACCTCTAACCTTCATTAAAATGTGTTATAGCACCCTAGGGTGGCAACCCTTTGTCATTTCTAGAAACTTTATAGGACAAATCTTTCACAACCCCCATGATCTTATCTAATTTGTCATTTGTAGTGAGGGCTTTGTTGAAAGCTAGCTTATCTGGCTAAAAGGGACATCCCTGATCCATTTAGAAAGGGTCAAGTTAATTTTCAAGATGAATCATTATGGTGCCAGGCTATTTGAAATTCACATGCCTAGGGGCAGGTTGTTTGTCATTTTGTTGTGGTCTCTTAGACCAATTAGTATTATAAGGCCTATTATGCAACCTCTAACCTTCATTAAAATGTGTTACAACACCCTAGTGTGGCAACCCTTTGTAATTTCTAGAAACTTTATAGGACAGATATTTCACAACCCCCATGAGTTTATCTAATTTGTCATTTGTAGTGAGGGCTTTCTTGAAAGCTGGCTTATCTGGCTAGGACAATTTGATATTAGACCTTTTGATATGTTTTTTTGAAGCTGTCATACTACTTTGTATGTTTATGGCTATAGCATAAGCCTCTCTTAATGTTTTTAGACTCTTGTCCCTCAAACAATAACATATATTTGAATCAAACACACCACAATATAAAACGAAGCACATAGATTCATTAGGTCTCATATGAGGAGGTACCATTCTCATTTTCATGATGAAACATCTATTGAAGTCAGCTACAGTTTCATTGATGGTTATAAGTTCATGAATGGAAAACTTTGGGTCAATCCTATCCTTGTACTGCAGTCTAAATACCCTCCTAAATTTCTAATTTGGACAACACATTAGGAGTGTTGTCATTACATTAAAAGGATAACTCCTTGAATGTATGCCATGATTATAGGGATATACAAATTGATTTGTACCCAAAATTTAATGAATTTGCAAGAAAGTGCCATGCGGGTGGTTCACACAGTGAAATTCTTCAATACACAAAGGACAAATCAACTAAGTCAAATGTTGTAGGTAGCAAGGAGAGGATTACAATCTTCCCTCTTTATTTCTCTAAGTACAACATGGAGACTAAGAAATCATTTTTTGATTGTTTTTAGAAGCGACAGAGCATCGGTTCTCTCTTGAACATGCAAATTTCCTGACAAACTGGTAACTAAAATTAATGCAGTGTGGGTGTAGTCCTTGACAGGGTCTGGTGCCTGGGAGACTGCAGTGAGTTAAAATGCTATATATGCACGTGTTTGAATTGTTTTAAGGGTTGGTCATTTTTGTAATTTCTTAGTAGGGTTGTGAGCTCTAGAAGACAAGATAGTAAGGATATATTTGTAGTCATAGTTTTAAATGAAGCAGCTATGAAATGTATGTTATATACTTTGAAAATCTTTCTATTGAATCTTTGTTTTTCTCCACCATTGTGGGTGTTCTTTCTAGTGAACTTTGATCACAGTTAGGGTTTTCTCTTGCCACATTTTATGGTATGAATGTCAACATTGATTTGAATGAATGTGACAGTTCTTAATTCATTTCCAAGGCTTTCTAAATGATCCTTTCAATATTACATGAGAAAAACAATGGTATTGTGTTGGATCATTGAGTATTTTCAGTGATTTGGTATTGATTTCCTTGCATTTGACTTATCAAATAGGTAGTTATACATTTTTGTGTGGTTGTTTTTCCTCTTTTGAACATTAGACTCTATAGCCTAGTGGATAGGCACTAGTCTGAGTGGCCTTATATCACCCATCTTCAAAACAAAACAATACATCCTGACTTTAGAAGTAGAAGTAAATTTAATACATCCTCATTGTGTAGGATTTCCAATATCAACTATATAGGGGTCTTACAACAACAAGCTTTTCTTAGTTCAGTGACAAATTTGGGGCTAAGAGAGAAATTTGGGTTTGGTTGTTAATATTTTTAGTTGTTCATCTGGTATGATTTTAATACATCCTCAGGTATAATACCCCTTGGAATATCCCTCATGAGTTTTAGCTAAACTTGAAGAGTAGAGGAGTCTACCCACTCCTGTAGTTGGCCAAAATCACACCTAACTTGTTGATAAACCACTTCCTATCATCCTGACGATATTCCCTGGCCTAGGTTATTTAGGAATATTTTAGAGTCTTGAGTTGGAATAATTTTAGGAACCAATATTTTGGCACCATTTTTGGGGAGCCAAGATTTTATTTTTGGTTGCTGTGATTTTGAAATTCAGTGTCTGTTCAAATTTTCTTCCCAACAATGAGAAGTGGCAACTCTAATTTAAAAACCTAGAAAATAATTGTAGTTTGAATATAAAATAGATTTACCATGCATAGAGGAAAGAACCAAGAGTACCTTGGGCATGATGAATCCTCTAGTAGTGCAAGAAATAGGAGGACTAAATGGAGAACAAAAAACCCTAATGATGTGCCTCCATTGAATACCCGAGACCTATTGATATGCACTAGACAACTGAGAGGGGGAGTGAATTAGTTGTTCCAAAAACTTAAACACTTTCTACAATTTAAAAATTCATCACTTATCCACAATTATTATGGTTTAACAATGAGTGATTGAAATCAGAAACTTAACCACAAATACAACATCAAACCTAAGAGACACTAGATTTACGTGGATAACCCCAAGGTGGGGAAAAACCATGGAGAGAATTAACTCTCAATATATATTTCAATCTTGAAATAATGATGTTTAGGCTTGGTCACTCAATGGGCCTAAACATACTAGCTTAGTTCCATGAAGAACAACTAGGTCTAGCAGGCTCACTACCTCAACCCTAAACCTAGCAAGATTACAATAAGGGCTATTAAACCCTGAGGGCTATTAAACCCTACTGGTGGCTTACTTCCAGACTTATTGTCACGATCAACACCTTTCTTTATTTTAAACTGAAGTAAAATAATTCCCCTACTCTACTCTTCCTTGGCTCTGCTCTTCTTCTTCTTTGCTCTTCTTCTGCTTTGCTCTTCCTCTGCCCTACACTTCCTCTGCTCTACTCTTCCTCTTCTTTCCTCTACTTTTCTCTACTCTACCTTTTGGACCTTTCTTAATATCTTTTTATTTTTCTCTCAAGGACACCTTTGCCATGACTAAGCTATAAGTATTTATACATTACATCAACCTTGGAATGATCATCAAGGTTGGCATCACAATCATCAATCATTGGAACAATCTCCAAGGACGGTATTACAAACATTTACAAAATAGGTCCTGACCTATTGCAACATTATGCAAAGGGAATGAGATGCAGATCATGCCATGCCTTAGCTAGGACTCAAACATGATCTTCCATGCCACAACACACTTCCACAATCTTCCAGAGATATCTACAATCACTAGGATCAACCAGGTCGACCAAGACTGGTTACACACTACATTATCTGGGAACAATCTTCACACACCATCTCAATTTCTTAACATGGACCAAAGTCTAGATAGGAACATGGTTAGGAGACATCCACAAGCATGCTATAATCATCAGGAGTAACTGCACAAACATTAACCACTTTATCCATAGGAATCTTCTCACTGGAACACATGAACTTCACTGTCTTCAACTGTCATAAAGGAAAGATAGCTTGCGGACCATCAAACCACAAACCATTGTAACTGTAGGCACTTATCATCATCCCAGACTTCCCTCTAGAACCATAGAGCTAAATACTTTATTGCAGAGGAATGTGAAGCATAATACTTTCTTCCTATCCCAACTGAACTTACAAAAAAAGTAGGTTTCACTCTAGTGAACACAACTAACTCAGATCTTCATGTGGGGGCTTCAAACCTGAAATGTAGCATCCTTAGTCATACCTCTAACTTACTTCCAATCCACAAACTATGATCTTCAAGTAGGAGTAAATGTGGACTAGTTTACCAGACTGTTCTTCAGCATACAACTTACTTTCTATACTTCACTTCTCTGTAGCTCACTAGTTTCTTCTGGAGAGGCTAATTTTCTCAATATCCTCAACATACAAGCCTTCTAAACAAGTAATAGAATCAGATACAGTTGACACCAATGACAAAACTGATTAGGCACATACTTGCAACAATCTCCCCCTTTGTCATTGATGGCAACAAATGATGTGAAAAACAACAACAACCACAAGACATGATTCTCCCCCTTTCTCTTTACACACCTGCACTCTTTCTTTCTCTAAAATTCTCCCCCTTTCTCTTACACATCTGCACTCTAAGTTTTTCACGTGACTTCTCTCCCCCTTTGACAACAATGGCAAAGGGCACATACTTGCACTCATCTACTCTGATCTAATCTATCTTTTGAACTCTCTAACTACTCCCCCTAAGAAGTAGCCCTAAAAAGCATCAATCCAGACTTCTGAGGATCTTTGGACTGATGCACTACTATGCATCATAGTTTAGAATAGGAGGGACTGTGATAACCCTTAACTTCTCTCTGAGATACTCAAAAGTGTCCTTAGGCAGAGGCTTGGTAAAAATGTTTGCAATCTGATCCTTGGTAGAAACATACTCCAGCTTGACTTCATTCTCTGTCACCTTTTCTCTCAGAAAATGATACCTAATGGATATGTGCTTTGTCCTTGAATGCATCACTGGATTCTTTGATATGTTAATGGCACTTGTGTTATCACAAAAGATTGCAATGGGATCTTCATACACAACTTTGATGTACTTCAATGTCTACTTCATCCATAACACTTGAGTGCAATTGCATGCTGCTGCAATGTATTATGCCTCTATAGTAGACAGAGATATTGAATCTTATTTCTTGCTCAACCAAGATACTAATCTTTTTCCCAAGAAGAATGCACCTCCACTTGTACTTTTCCTATCATCCACATCTCTAGCCCAATCTGCATTAGAATATGCATTGAGAGTAAAGTCACAGTCCTTAGGGTACCACAAACCATAATCTATTTTTCCTTTTAAATATCTTAGAATTCTTTTGACTGCCATCACATGTGATTCCTTGGGTTTTTCCTAAAATCATGCCACAAGACACATTGCATGCATTATGTTAGGTCTGGTTTGACTCAGATAAAGTAATCCTCTAATCATAGATCTATGCTTTCTCTGGTCTACCATGAGTGAGTTATCATATTTGCTCAAATTACAACCAATTATCATAGGTGTGCATACTAGTTTAGAGTCTTCCATCCCAAATTTCTTTACAACTCTTTCACATACTTAGACTGAGAAATGAAGACACCCTTATTTGATTGACTTATTTGCAAACCTAAAAAGAAGCTCATCTCTCCAAACATAGACATTTCAAATTCACTTTGTATTTCTCTAGGAAAAATTGAGCACATACCTTCATTGCCTCTAAAAATAATATCATCAACAAAAACTACAACAATTAGGGTTTGTTCATCATTAATTTTGAAGTAGAGATTACTATCTTTAGTACCTTTATTGAACCATATATGTATTAGGTACTTGTCCAACTGTGTATACCATGCCCTGGGAGCTTGTTTTAATCCATACAATGCTTTCTTTAATCTGCATATGATCTCCCCTTGTTCTGATGACTGAAATCCTTCTAGTTGTTCAATATAGTCTTCCTCTTCCAATTCTCCATTTAAGAAGGCAAACTTCACATCCATTTGATAAACCCTAAAATATTTGTATGTTGCAAAGGCCAGAAACATCCTTATTGCTTCAATCCTTTCTACTGGAGAAAAAGTTTCTTCAAAGTCTATTCCTTCAACTTGAGTGTATCCTTTGCATACCAACCTTGCTTTGTTTCTTACCACTTCACCATTCTCATTCATCTTGTTTCTGAAAACTAACTTTGTACCAATTACATTCTTGTCTGTTGGTTTGGGAACAAGATCCCAAGTCTGATTCTTCTCTATCTGCTTCAATTCCTTTTCCATAGCCTTTATCCAATTCTCATCTTTGCAGGCCTCATCCATAGTTTTAGGTTCAATCTTATAAATTAGACAGAAATTTTCTTGTTCCTCTGTAGTTGTTCTTCTGGTTAAGATCCCTTTGCTCTTATCTCCTATGATTTGATTTTTAGAATGACTGATTCTTACATATTTTGGAATTTTGGTAGCACTTACCAGAGCTTGTTCTTCTTCATCTGTGTTGTCTTCATGTTGGACCACTTCTGAAACAACTGGATCATCTGACTCATATCCACTTGATTCTGAAGACCTTTCCTTACATTCATCAACTTTAATATTTGCACTTTCAATGATCTTATTTAGCCTCTTATTATAGGACCAGTAGGCCTTACTCTTGGTGGATTAACCAAGGAAGATTCCTTCATCACATCTAGCATCAAACTTGCCTAAATCTTCCTCTATTTTGATGTAATATCTACTACCAAAAACTTTGAAATATTTCACAGTAGGAACTCTACCATGCCACAATTCATAAGGAGTTTTTGAACTATTACCTTTTATTTGAACTCTGTTTAGGATATATACTATGGTATGAATTTCCTCTCTCCAATATGCTTCTAGAAGATGAGCTTCCTTCATCATGGTTCTATAAGCTTCTTGAATTGTTCTATTTTTCCTTTCAATAACTCCATTTTGTTGTGGAGTTCTAGGCGTAGATAGCTGTCTCTTTATTCCATGTTCTTCACAAAAGAAATTGAATTCATTTGATGTGAACTCTCCTCCTCTATCAGATCTCAAGCATTTGATTTTCAAATCCATCTCATTTTCATCCATAGCCTTAAATTCCTTGAATTTATCTAGAGCTTCAGCTTTCTCTTTTAAAAAGATGACCCAAGTCATTCTAGAATAATCATCAATGGGCAACATGAAATACCTATCTCCTTGCAAACTTCTTACTCTAGTAGGTCCACACAAATCTGTATGCACTAGCTCAAGTAGTCCTCCAACAGATTGGTCCTTGCTTTTAAAACTTGTTCTTGTGTGTTTCCCAAATTGACACTCCTTGGAAACTGAATTAGCAGGCTTCACAAGCTTAGAAAAATCTCTAACAATCTGTGTAGTACTTATTTTCATAATATTATCAAAATTTATGTGACACAACCTTCTATGCCATAACCAACTCTCATCAATTTGAGTCAATAAGCAATAGTTCTTGGTTCGTTTCAAGTGATAGATATTACCTCTGGTCTTCTTACCAGTTGCAATGACTATTCTGAAGCTTTCCTTGATCTTGCATCCATTATCCTTGAAGCTTAAGTCATAGCCCTTGTCACACATCTAACCCACATTCAGAAGATTGTGCTTTAATCCTTTCACATGCAAGACATCTTCAGTATTATGCTTGTCATCAAAAGAAATAGACCCTTTTCCACAAGTCCTACCAGATGTATCATCTCTAAACCTAACTAGTCCACCATCATATCTTTCCAAACTTACAAACTTACTTTTTCACTAGTCATTTCTTGAGAGAAACCACTATAAATAACTCGTTCATCCTTGTCCTTAATGACCTGGCAGCCAAAGCACTTTCCACTAGTTTTTCTTCCTTCACATAGAAGAATTAGTAGACACGAGATCTTCCTTAATAGCAATGAACAAGCATTCACTTATAGAGGAACTAGCATTATCTGGTTCACCATTATTTGATACTCCTTCATAATCGTCAAAATCTTCAACATAATAACACTTCTTTTGGGTCCTAGACCTGTTCTCATATCTTCTTCTATTTCTATCAATTCTTTCAGGACATCTAGAAGTAAAATGACCTACTTTACCATAGGAAAAACATTTGAAAGGTAATTTGCCTTTATACTTACCGGATCCTCTTTGTAGTATGTCCACAAAGTTGGATTCAACTTCATCTAACTCATCATCAGATTCTACCTTGTACTTTTTTGATCTAGAAGTACTTCTAGGAGTACTGGCTTGGAAGGCCGTCCCAACTTTTGGTAGAGTATCATCTAACTCCCCCATTTCAAAAGTAGTAAGCTTACTAAGCAACTAATCCCTATTAACAATTTTTACTTGCATGAATTCATCAATCTCAGCTACCTTGTGATAGTATGTCTTGGGCAGAGATCTAAGAATTTTCATAACAACTTTCTTTTCTTCGAGAGTTCGGCCTATGGATTTTATCCTTGTAACAAGTTCATCAACTCGTTGCATAAAAGCTGATATGTTTTCATCATTATTCATCTTCAAGCTTTCATATTTCACTTTCAGACTTTGTAACTTGGATTCATTCATAGAATCATCTCCTTCATACAGATCTTTTAACTTTTCCCATACCTTATTTGTAGTTTCAAGATCACCACATTCATCAATATTGAATCGATTAATGAGCTTAGCAGAGCATCCTTTGCCTTGATATCTATCTCATATTCTTTGATTTCATCTTTAGTCATTAGACCATTTTGACGTATGATGTATTCTGTTTCTACAGCTTTCCAAACTTTGTAACCAAGAGAAAGAAGATGGTTTTTCATTTGAGCCTTCTAGAGAACATAATTTGTTCCATCAAAATGCAGTGCTTCCTTCTTGTAAGACATTTTGGATCTTCCCCAAGCTATTAAACTTTCTTCAGAGGAACTTGGCTCTGATACCAATTTTTGATATGCGTCAGACAACTAAGAGGGGGGGTGAATTAGTTGTCCCAAAAACTTAAACACTTTCTGCAATTTAAACAATCATCACTTATCCACAATTATTATGATTTAACAATGAGTGCATAAAATAAAAAACTTAACCACAAATACAACATTAAACACAAGAGACACCAGATTTACATGGAAAACCCCAAGGTGGGGAAAAACCACAGAGAGGATTAACTCTCAATATATATTCCAATCTTGAAATAACAATGTTCAGGCTTGGTCACTCCATGAACCTAAACATACTAGCTTACTACCATAAAGAACAACTAGGTCTAGCAGGCTCAATGCCTCAACCCTAAACCTAGCAAGATTACAATAAGGGCTATTAAACCCTGAGGGCTGTTAAACCCTAATGGTGGCTTATTACCACGATCAACACATTTCTTTATTTGCAACTGAAGTACAATACTTCCCCTACTCTGCTCTTCCTCTACTCTGCTCTTCCTCTATCCTACTCTTCCTCTGCTCTACTCTTCCTCTTCTATCCTCTGCCTCTTCTCTGCTCTACCTTTTGGACCTTTCTTAATATCTTTTCATTTTTTACTCAAGGACACCTTTTCCATGACTCAACTACAAGCATTTATACACTACATCAACCTTGGAATGATCATCAAGGTCAGCATCATAATCATCAACCATTGGAACAATCTCCAAGGTCGGTATTACAGACATTTGCAAAATAGGTCTTGACCTATTGCAACATTATGCAAAGGGAATGACATGCAGATCATGCCATGCCTTAGCTGGGACTCAAATATGATCTTCCACACCACAACATGCTTCCACAATCTTCCAAAGATCTCCACAATCACTGGGACCAACCAGGTCGGCTAAGACTGGTTACATGCTACATTATCTGGGAACAATCTTTACACACCATCTCAATTTCTTAACGTGGACCAAAGTCCAGATATAAGAATGATTAGGAGACATCCACAAGCATGCTATAATCATCAGGAGGAACTGCATGAATCTTAACCACCTTATCCATAGGAATCTTCTCACCAGAACACATGAACTTCACTGTCTTCAAATGTCATATAGGAAAGATAGCTTGCAAACCACCAAACCATGAACCATTGCAACTGTAGGCACTTATCATCATCCCAGACTTCCCTCTGGAATTGCAAAGACAAATACTTTATTGTGGAGGAATGTGGAGGAGAATACTTTCTTTGTGTCCTAGCTAAACTTAAAGAAAAAGCAGGTTTCACTTTGGTGAACACAACTAACTTAGATCTTCATGTGGAGGATTCAAACCTAGAATGCAACATCCTTAGTCATACCTCTAACCTACTTCCAGTTTACAGACTACGATCTTCAAGTAAGAGTAAATGCGGAGCAGTTTACTGGACTATTCTTCATCATACAAGTTACTGTCTATACTGCACTTCTACGTAGCTCACTAGATTCTTCCAGAGAGGCTAATTTTCTGAATATCCTCAACATACAAGTCTTCTAAACAAGTAATAGAATTAGATATAGTTGACACCAATGACAACAAGGATATGTTGACATCAATGACAACATCGATTAGGCACATACTTATAACAAGACCAGACTAGTACCTCTAGCAGAAGTAACGTATTTGTTGATCTCAGAGGCCAGTATGAGTACACTTCTGAGGACTCTACTGATAACATGCTCAAGAAAAATAGAAAATAAAATAGGAATGAGTATAATGTTAGAAGAAATGAGAATATTATTGGCAGAGGAAGTAAAGATGGATTACACGATCTACATTTAAAAACATTTGGGATGCCCAATGATAATGAAGAGATATATCAGGATGCCATGTGTCCTGATTCTTCCACTAGATCATCTAGAGGTCAAAAAGATACTATCACTAATGAGGATGATCAGCAACAAATCCTGGTAATGATGAAGAAAGAGAAAGAAGAATCGAGGATGAAATTGATCTTCTTGATCATCTGAAAAATAGATAGAGGGAAGTGCAGGCTTTACTTGATCAGCAAGAAGCTCAACTTTCCCAGCAGAGCATAAATCAAAATGCTCAGCAACAACATGTACATTAATAACAATACAATTAGTAGAACAACCAAAGACAACAACAACATCATCAAGTGGGACAATAGGGTGTAAATCAAGCCGCTACTCACAATATTTATATTCAGCCACCGTAGAATCAAGTTAACCAGTAGCATGGCAACATTCAACATGATGGGCATGAACAATGGAGATATGCATAGAGGTTTGTTGCACTAAAGCAGCCATTGGGAGATGAGAGGTATAAGCAGCTTGATGTCATTGGCATTCCTAATTTTCCTAATCTTGTTCCAATGGAGATTAGAGGGAAGATTCCAAGATTTCAAGGCAGTAACATTGTCACTGGTAAGGAACACTTGAGACATTTTATTAATGTTACTGATGAGTATGAGATTGAAGATGAAGATGTGATGAAGTTGTTTATGCACTCATTGGAAGAAAGTGCCAAAGAATGGTACATGGCTTTCCCTAATATTAGCATTGATTCTTGGGAGGAATTCATGAGAGTGTTCAGACTACAATATGGGAATAGGATTGACCCCAAGTTTGCCATTCATGAACTCACAACCATCAAAAAGGCCATCAATGAGATAGTAGCTGATTTGAATAGTTGCTTCATCATGACAATGAGAAAGGTACCTCCTTGTATGAAACTCAATGAATCTATGTGCTTTGTTTTACATTGTAGTGCTTTTGATTCAAAATTAGGTTATTGCTTGAGGGACAAGAGTCCACAAACATTAAGAGAGGCATATGCTACAACTATAAATATTGAGAGTAATATAAGAGCTCTAGAGAAGCACATTAAAAGGGCTGATGTGAAGTTATCCCGACCAGATAAGCCTATTTTCAGCAAACCCCTTACTATTGATGATAAGGTGGAAAAACTTATGGGGGTTGGGAAAGATTTGTTATATAAGATTGCTAGAAATGATAAAGGGTTACCACCTTAGGGTGCTGAAACAAATTTTAATGAATGACAGCTACATAATAGACCCTATAATACTGATTGGTCCAAGAGACCACAACAGAATGATAGACAAGTTGCTCCCACACATGTGAATTTCAAACAGCCTAAAAGGGACACCCTTGATCCTTTGAGAAAGGATCAAGTTAATTTGCAAGATGAATCATTATGGTGTCAAGCTTATTTCCTTCCCCATGGTCTAGCAAATTTTGTGGTGGCTCATTCATTGAGTGGAGAGGAAGAATTTCTGAAGGAAGAAGGTGCAATTGGATCTTATGAAGAAGAAATAAATTAGTTTGATGCAAATGATTATGAGCATATAGGTTAGGGTGCTAATTGTGACAACCATAAAGAAGATGATCATATTTTCCAATATGATTATGATGAAGATCCAAAAAAGAATCAACTGCTAGCTCATGATTTTTGGCATTTAAAGGATCTTATGTAGAAAAAATATCAACAGTCCAAGACTTCAAAAGAGAATATGAAAACATTAACTAATGCATCCACCTTGCAAGTCCAAGGAGGCTATTAATTGAGAAAAAGAACTATCCCTTTGCACAATTCCCCTACCAAGGAATCAAAACAACAAAGATCTAATGGGGATAAGGATAAATACAAGGGGAATGTGGAGTAGGAAAGTAGTAGCACTCCAAAGAAGAAGGTGCTAGAAAAGAAGAAGCTTCCAGTGCAGCCACTAGAAACAAAACATAAGTATGTTCAAAAGAATCCAATGCCAACTGTACAGCATGTAGATACTACACCTATCCTAGGACTTCATTATCCAAAAGACATTTATAAGCATGATCAACCTTAGATACAAGAAGGGATAGATAAGGAGAAGACAAAAGAAGAAGGTAAGGATATTTCATCCAGTTAAGTAATACATTATATTCCTCCTACAAATGATGTAACTATTTCATGTGATACTCCTTTACCCAATTATCTCCCTTTTGACATGTGTCAAGTCTTTAGCCAAATTAGAATTTATGTGCCAATAGTGGAACTCCTTAGAACCCCTAAACACAGAGATAGGGAAGAATCTCTTATTACTACTGTAGATGCACAAAAACAACCTGTTGTTGTTCCCAATAGTAATGATGAGGGTGTTAGTCAAGAGGAAACAATAGAGGTTTATTTAGGGTCTTCCATGGTTAATACAAAGATGGGAGTAGATCCTTTTTACACCACTCTAATTATAAATGGATGGTCATTACATAATTGTATACTTGATTCAAGGGAATCTAGTAATGTCATGCCCCTTGAGATCATGAATGAATTGGGACTGAAGGTGTCCAAATCTTTTGGCAAGTGTTTTTATTGGTTTCTAAGGAGGTCAATGTTATAGGTCTAGTCAAGAATTTTGAGGTCAAACTTTCTGCCTATCTAGACAAATCTTTCCTCATGAACATAATTATTGTGGATTGCCTTGTCAAGTGGGGTATGTTGTTATCAAGAAAATGGGTGGCTTCTATGGGTGGTAGTATTTAGATGGATTTGTCATATGCTATGATTCAAGTCCAGAGTGTGGAAGTGAAACTGTACAGGGAGAAGAAGGTAGAAGACCAAAATGTTGAAGATAGATATAAAACATAGGAGGATCATACAAATTTCCTTGACACTGAAATAGACTACTTTATGGCATATAGAAGTGATGATAATCATTGCCTAAATATTTCACCTTCTAACCCTATTGTTGCTATTCCTGAAGCATCTAATTTATGGATGCTATATTTTGATGGTGCATGTTCAAAAGAAGGCTCAGTCACTAGAATTGTTCTCATATCCCCGGATGGTGAGCAGTTTAGTATGTCTTTTAGAATTGATTTTCAGTGCACTAACAACATAGCTGAGTATGAGGCATTGTTGTTAGGTTTAAATATTGCTTACAAGCATAAAATCTTGTATTTGAAGATCTATGGTGACTCAAAATTGGTTAAGTAGCAGATTAGAAATAAATTTCCTTCCAAGGATAAAACATTAAGGTGATACATGAATGTTGTATGGGATACCATGGAGCTATATGATGCCATTGGGATAGAATGGGTTGATTGAACCAGAAATGAAAAGGTAGATTCCCTAGCTATAGATGCATCTAAATTTTTGATCCAGATTAGATTCTCCTTATAACCATCAAGTTGTTGAAGTACTTACAAGGCCAACCATGCCAGATAATGTATATAGTTGGCAAGTCTTCAATGATAGCAATCAAATTTTTAGTTTCCTAAACTGCATGGATGAGTTTGATAGTCAAGTAATTGACTGACAGCCTATGGTAAAAATAGATAATGGTAAGGAAACATTATTTGGCAGTGAGGTGGTACAATCAAAGACCAATACCTTCCCAAGGGATTGGTGGCATTGAGGAGGATGTTTGATAGCACTAACCACTAGAAAAGCAATGGTAAACTAGTTAAAGAAGATAGTTTAGAAGGTATTAACCTTGGAACCAAGGAGGCACTAAAAATGGTTTACATAGGCTAGAAGCTAAAGCCTCATGAAAACCAAATGTTGATTGCTTTATTGAGGAAATTTAGGAAGTGTTTTGCATGGTCATACGATGAGCTGAAAGATTATACGGAGGACTTGTTTTAACATACTACCCCCTTCAACATGATGCAAAACCATTTAGGAAAAAACAAAGGCCTATAAATCCCACCATAGCTCCCAAAATGAAAAAGGAGTTGCTAAAAATGAAAGAGGGAGATATCATCAAGCCTATCAGACACTCTAAGTGGCTGTCTAATATTGTCCTAGTAAGGAAGAAGATTGGGGAGATTAGACTATGTGTCAACTTTAGAAATCTAAACATCAAGTCCCTCAAGGATAATTATCCTCTTCCCAACATGGATCATCTTTTGTAGAGGGTTGTTCCTTCATAACTAATGCCCATGATGGATAGGTTCTCAGGGTACAATTAGGTGTTGGTCAAGGAGTCAGAATAGTATAAAACAACATTCACCACTCCTTGGAGAACATACACTTATCTAAGAATGCCATTTGGATTGAAAAATACAGGATCTACATTTCAAAGAGTAATGGATGTGGCTTTTGCTGGCCTTATTGATGAGATCATGGTTGTTTACTAGGATGATCTAACTACATTTTCAAAGGATAGAAATGATCATTTCAAGCATTTGTAATTGATTTTTGAGAGATGTTTGGAGTATCTAGGATTTCTTTAAATCCCAAAAAATGTCAATTTGGAGTGGAAGAAGGAAAGTTGGTGGGGCACATTCTGTCCAAGGATGGGGTTAGAATTGATCCAGAAAGACTTAAGGTATTGACCTTATCCCTCATCCCAAAATAGTCAAAGTTATTCACTCTTTCCTTGGGTAAATTAATTTTGTAAGAAGATTCATCCCTAACTTCGCTGAGAAGACTAAAGCCATCTACAAGATGCTTAAAATGGGAAAATCCATCATATGGGACAAGGAATCAGCTGAAGCTTTTCTTGACATAAAGGAGGCTCTAAAAAATGCACCAATGTTGGTAAGCCCAGACCATTCCAAGCCTTTCTAGCTCTTTTCCTTTGCTTCATTTTATAATATGGCTACTATGTTATTACAAAAGAATGAAGATGGATTTGAGCAGCCTATAGGATTTTTTAGCAAGTCTTTGTAAGCCGCTGAGTTGAATTATTCTATTATGGGAAAGCATGCATATGCCTTTGTTAAGGAAGTAAAATTTTTTAGACCATATCTCATGGGTGCAAAGACAATTGCATATGCTGCCCATTGAACTGTGAAAGATATTTTCACATGGCATGAGGCTTCTAGAAGAAGACATAGGTGGATCAATATGATCCAATAGTTTGACATTGAGATGCAAGTCACCAAGTTAATAAGAGGCCAAGACTGAGCCAAGATGATGGCTAATTGTAACCTTGATGTAGCAGAGGTAAATGAAATTGAGAAAGATAAGGCAACTCCTCATTGCTTATTGGCTAACAATCCATGGTATAAAGATACTATTTTTTACCTTGTCAACATGCATTGTCCTCCAGGCATGAATGTCACCCAAAAAATCACACTTAAGCTTCATTCTCAAAGGTATTTCTTAATTCAAGGAGTATTAATGTGAAGAAATCATGAGGGACTATAATTTAATTTTTTGAACCAACAACAATCAGAGGCAGTTATTGAAGAATATCATCAAGGTATATGTGGCAAGAATTTTCATACCAAAACCACAACACATAAGATTATCAGAGCAGGCTTTTGGTGACCAAGTCTCTTCAATGATGTTGCCAAGCAAGTTAGAAATTGTGATGCTTGCCAATGTTTCTTTGGCAAGATGAAATTAACTAGAGCATTACCCCTTATGCCAGTTGCAGTTGAAGCACCATTTCAGCAATGGGGTATTGATTTTATAGGAGAGATTCAAGAGAAATCTAGCAATGGATTTAAGTGGAGCCTTGTAGCCACTGACTATTTAACCAAGTGGGTTGAGGCTATTCCCATTCACAATGCCACATCCAAGGTGGTGATTGATTTTCTTATGAACAATGTGATAACCAAATTTGGAGTGCCATCTAGAATTGTTGTAGACAATGACATGTTCTTTAAATCTCAAGATATAATTGATATGTGTTCTAAATATGGAATGAAGTTGATTCACTCATCACCATATCATACCCAAAGCAAATGACAAGATGAGTCTAGCAATAAGAGTCTCATGAAGATTATAAAGAGGACGTTGGATTAGAATAAGAAAAGATGGGATGATAAATTAAAGTATGCTCTATGATATGATAGGATAACATTCAATAAATCCATAGGAAAGAGCTCATTTGAACTGGTATATGGAGTAGAGGTAAAAATGCCAATGTCATTGGAATTGCTAGTATATCAACCACTACAACAAATCGAAGAGGATGGTGATGATACTTTGACATTGAGAATGTATGAGTTGGATGAGTTGGATGAGGCCAAAAGGTTAGCACATGATAAAAACCTATTGCAATAGAAAAAGGTTGAACATTTGTTCAAAAAGAAAATAGTAAAAAGGAAGTTTCAAATTGGTAATTTGGTTCTCCTATGGAGTATAAAATTAGAAGACAAGGGTAAGCATGGCAAGTTTGAGCCTTTGTGGTTGGTCCCTTATCAAATTGATGAAAGAGCTGGTCAAGATACATTTTACATAATCAATATGGAGGGAGAATTACTAGAGCTACCCATTCATAGATAGCATTTGAAGCTTTACTTCTTATGAGTAAGTGCTTCCCCTAAATTTTGAATACAGTCAATAGTATTTTGTGCCCTAACATTTATGACTGTATTTTGTCTTGTATATAAGCCTTTGATGTAAATATGTTTGTGTTTTCCCTTTGTGTGTCTTTTTGGGTCTACCTAGAGATCTGAATCCTCATTGTGACATTTCTTGTCACACGTCCCCAACCAGAGCGAGTGTTGGTACCTGAAAACAAACTAGCTCCCAACTTGTATCTTTTGCCCCAAAATCCATCAAGAATTCCCACTTTGTGCGCTCTTTGTTGACCCATGAGTTACATCTAATCAAAGAAATCTTCCATGGGTTTCCATTTGTTTGTGCCTTTTGAAATACAAGGGAAAACCCCAAAAAATGACTGTCCAAAAAACTCTAAGTGTTCCCTTGTATTTTTCACCTTGTTAGAGTTTTGGAGTTTAGTGTTCCTACCTTCTGCCTTCGGTCTTCTATCGGCTCTGAAATCAAACTCCAAAATATTTCTAAGTGTTATTGTTTGCAAATTCTTCTAAGTGCTTTAGAGGTCGATGTTTTGGAGGTCATACTTTGTGCCTCTTGCCTTTGGTCTTCTTCATGGTAAGTGTCAGGGAGAAGCCCTGAAGTCTGCAGTCTGACAGGTCTACATGAACAATATTTGAAGTATGAAGCAATCGATGGAGGTCAAAGGTTTGATCTTCTTGCTTCCTTTGAGGAAGGAAAAAGATAGAAGGCCCACTGGCTGACCCTTGATAGGTGATAAATTTTCTAAGGCATTTTGCCATTCTGCAGAACCTTTTGGGTGGGCCCATGGTAGGCTTACAAAATCTCAGGAAGCTGCCACATGGCTATGATGTCATGGTGTAAATCTAGAAGGTAAAGGCCCAACCCCCAACACCTTCATAATCTATGTAATTAGAGTCAAATGCTCTTCTCCTTCTCTTCCAATATGCAAGCCGTAAGGTGAAAGGCCTAAGCTCTAAAGCCTAATTTGTTGGAGCTCGACTTCATGGCCTTATTCTTTCAAATGCATCGATGACTCTTTGGAAGACCAAAATTGTTAAGTGGGTGGAAAAAATTAGTGCCATTTATGGAGTTGGTGGGATTGTTAAGGGTTTCCTCACTCAGTTCATGTGTAAACCTGTGTGTGAAGGCTATGAAGATGATTGATGAAGGGCACCCAACATGCAATGTGGTACAGTCAGAGGCAGATGGTTTAATACATAAAATTAGGACAACACATTAGGAGTGTTGTCATTACTCAAAGGATAACTCCCTAAATGTATGCCATGATTGTAGGGATATACAAACTAATTTGTACCCAGAATTTAATGAATTTGTAGGAAAGTGCCATGTGGGTGGTTGGTACAGTGAAGTTATTCAATTCACAAAGGAAAAATCAACTAAGTCAAATGTTGTAGGTAGCAGGGAGAGGATTAGAACCTTCCTTCTTTATTTCTCTAAGTACGACATGGAGTGAAAGCAATCTTTTTCTGATTGTTTGCAAAAGCAACAATGCATGGGTTGTCTCCTAAACGTGTAAATTTCCTGACAAATTGGGAACAAAAATTAATGCAGTGTGGGTGTAGTCCTTGATAGGGTGGAATGCTTGAGAGATTGCAGTGAGTTTAAATGCTATTTATGCAAGTGTTTGAATTATTTAAAGGGTTGGTCATTTTGGTAATTTCTTAGCAGTGTTGTGAGCTCCAGAAGGTAGGATAGTAAGGATATATTTGCAGTCCTTGTTTTACATGAAGCATTTATGAAATGTATGTGATCTAATTTGAAAATCTTTGTATTGAATCTATGTTTTTCTCCACCATTGTGGGTGTTCTTTCTAGTGAACTTTGATCGCAGTCAGGGTTTTATCTTTATAGTTCTTAATTCATTTCCAAGGATTTTAAATGATCTTTTCAATATTACATAAGAAAGAACATGGTATGGTGTTGGATCATTAAGTATTTTCAATGATTTGCTATTGATTTCCTTGCATTTGACTTATCGAATAGGCATTTATACATTTTTGTGTGGTTGTTTTTCCTCTGTTGAACATTAGACTCTACAACCCAGTGGATAGACACCCATTTGAGTGGCCTTAGATCACCCATCTTCAGAACAAAACAATACATCCTATCTTTAGAAGTAGAAGTAGTCTTAATGCATCCTCATTATGTAGGATTACCAATATCAGCTATATAGGGGTCTTACAACAACCAGCTTTTCATAGTTTAGTGACAGATTTGGGGCTAAGAGAATGATTTGGGTTTGGTTGTTAATATTTTTAGTTGTTCATCTGGTCTGATTTTAATACCTACTTAGGTAAAATACCCCTTGGAATATCCTTCCAAAGTTTAAGCTGAGCTCTAAGAGAAGAGGAGTCTACCCACTCCTATAGTTGGCCAAAATCGCCCCTAACTTGTTGATAAATCACTTCCTCTCACCCTTGCGATATTCCCTAGCATAGGTGATTTAGGAATGTTTTAAAGTTTTGAGTTGTAGTAATTTTGGGAATTAACAAGGTCATCCACATGGCACCATTCTGCGGTTCCACGGGAATGCTTTACCCTTTATAATTTGCTCCTGCAGAATGGCAGAAGACGTCCATTTGACCATCAAATTTGTAATAGTAAGTTTCAAAATGTCATCTGGAGACTAAGACTCCAAGCCTTTATCATTTTTTAGTTCTTTTGCCTTAACTACTACCTACATATAGGTATGAAGGCATCAGGGGTCGGGCCTCGGGCCTTCACCATTTCTCCTTATGTCATCCTTGGCAAGAGTTAATCCAGATGACATCATGGCCACTTGGTAGCATCCTCCTATTTCGTAGATATAGACAAAGATTCATGTAAACGCTCTGTAGAATTGTACAAGAAACACAAAGTATACCACGTGGCATCCATCGACCTGCATGGATGATCAGCTGTTGAACCTTGCCACATGTCTTCTTCCCATGATTATGCAAGCCTATTGTGGGTCCACCCAAAAGGCTCAGTGGAATGGTGGAATGCCTTAGAAATAATTATCACTTGTTGTGGGTTAGGCCTTGGTCCTTCCACCCTCTACCTTCAATGAAGAAGATTGAAGGAAGGAAACCTGAACTCTGACCTCTGACACACTTAGGTAAAATTATGAAAACTCTGGGGGTTGGTCCCTGGGATTTACACCTTATGCATTCACCATCTAAAAGAGGAAAGAGAGGAGCCCCATTGTCCACCCCCAGAACAAAGAAGATAACATGTATCAAGGACCAGCCATTGGGACTTCCCCACTTTGCCTTCCGCAAAGGAGGGAAGAAGAGTCAACCTCTGAACTCCACCACTCACTTATACATAGAGGGATTTAAATAGGGAGACCTGTTAGACTTTGAAGTCTAGGGCTTCTTCTTGACAAATTCCATGAAGAAGATTGAAGGCCAAAGGTCTGAACTCTAGCCTCTGAAACACCTATAAAATTTTTTTAATGAATAACACTTAGAAAAATTTTGGAGTTAGATTTCAGAGCCGATAGATAATACAAGGTGGAAGGCAAGAACCCCAAACTCTAAAATATAGTGCAAATTTCAACACTTAGGAAAATTTTAGCCTTGAATAAGAGCCGACAGGGACATCATGATAGAATGAAAGAGTTTGAAACTTTGAAACTCTGACCAAGGCCAAAACATAAGGAAACACTTAGAAAATGGGGCCTAGTCAATTTTTTTGGGCTTTTCCCCTTGCATTTCAAAAGGCAAACAAATGAAGACCTATGAAAGGCATCTCTAATCGATTATCATCAATAGGTTCAATGCTAAAGGCATAAAATGTGATTCAGATGGAAATTGGGGGCAAATTGTGGTATTCTTGTGGGTAAAAAATTTGTAGGTACCAACACAAGGGATGTCAGGTTCTAGACCAACACGATTTATAATATGAGCCATTAAGGCTACCCAAGGAAATCATGTACCTAGGATATCCCTTAAGGCTGACTCACTTTCCATGAACTCACTAAGTTCCTTCTTCAAGTTGTCATGGCACACCCTAATGCATCATCCACTTTCATCAAGAGTTACTCATTTTGTGATCAAGAAGTCCCTTGATCAGTACCAGCTGAACTTTCCTATATTCTTCCCTCAATTGATCTTCTCTACTACTTTTACTTCCTAGTTTATTATGTGACTTAGTGGTAGGCATTGGATAACTACTTTGTCCAACCAAACATTTGAAGCTCAATATGGAGATAGGTGATGTTACCTCAATTCCCATTGGAGGGATGAGCTCCTTAAGTCTGTAGAATTCTTGCAACAACTTCACATTGTCCTCTTTTAATTGCTTTACTAAATTACATACATTTTCCTACTAGCAGCCTCATTGAACTTTGCTGTCACCACCACTAAAGAGGTGGCATGAGGTGGTGTGGTATTAATAAACCTTCTCACAATGAGTTGGCTAGTTAGCTCATTGATATCATTTGCTACACATGGCTTGTTATCACCAGAAGCCATGGCCCAAATAGCTAGTGCCTCATGACTAGCATTGAATCCAGATCCAAATACTTCTTCAGCCTACTTCTTTATGATAACCTCATAATCAAATTCATCCTATCATCTGATCATGTCCATAGCTATAGATGAAGAAATATCCCATCCTGGTAGCAAGAGAAAACCACCCTTTTCTATCAATCTTCTACCTTCTTTAGGAATAATTTTACTAGTGTCCATGTCCACCTCTTTAAGAACTCATTGGGATATTTCATTTCTATTAGCATCATCTACTTTACCCTATTCTTCATTCTACTTTTCTATGTATGCCTTATACTTCATCTACATAAGAAGAGCCCTAAATTCTATGGATCTCACAAAGTCATCATCTGATAAGAACTCTCAACATGCAAGGGCTCTAACATCTTGGACCACATCACTACTCTCCTACATACTCAACAAGGTCCTTATTTGGGGAGGGATGATTACTTCATTCCTCTGAGGTGATTTTAACACTTGTTAAATTTCTTCAACATAAATTTGATTCTCTTCCATTTCATCAGACATGGAATAGTCAACTAACAATGGTTGGGTACCAATAGATTCATATGCTAGAAGGGACTTCCAGGCCTCTTTTGTACTCTCCTCAACTTGAAGAGGAATAGATGACACCATGTCAATTTTTTCCTCGGGAACTTGTTGAAGTTCAGGAGACTTCGGCCTGATAATTTTCCTTTTAGGGACAAATCTTAGTTGTTCGGCATTGTCCATCAACATGTTCATATGAAGGATTGGGTCTATTACATTTGGAAAATACCCTAGATATGTAGTGTATGCCAATTTTCTTGGTCTTTGTCTAATAAGCACAAGTCCAAATGTCTCCTTCCTTTTCCGCACTTCTAAAGAAACATAGTTCCTGATCAGATCTTCACTTTCATCATAGTAATGGTCAAAGCCTACCCTCTACTTTTCTCTTCTTACCCCATCAATGAAGTATTTTGGATCAAAATTTTGGTGCTCAAAGAAAGACAAATTGTATGATGATAATATATTTGAGCAATTTTCATATCCTTCCCTAGCATGGATTCTAAATCCTAGGAAATCAACTGGGATATGGAGAAAATAACCCTTCTTTCTTGTCCTCAAATGGAATTTATCAGATTCATTTAACTGCCAACCAATCTCCAAAAAGGCAACTCTATTCGGCACCTTGATTGGTAGTAAATGGGGCTTAACATTAGCTCCATATATCCTAATCATAGTTGCATTTGGATATACATACCAATCACCCCAATTATGTCTCAGAGGGCCATTTGGTATCCTTTCATGAGGTCTAAGGAAGTCCATGACAACCTTAGACAATCTAGGCATATCAACACCTAACAGTCCCAATATTCTTTGAGTAAAATTCTCCTCAAAAGCCAAATAACTTGCACTATCACAAAACATGTCCCATAAATGAACCTTTCCTTGAATGGGCATAGGATTATCTTCCTTTGTAAAGTGTTGAATTTGTAACTCTTGGCCCCAAAACTTCATTTCACAATGCAACAAAATGTAGCATAGCAAACAGTATATCTTGAATGTGGAGCCATGTGCTATAGCTTTGAATGATACCAAGTCCTCATGAATCTTTTTTGTTAGGCAGGAGGCAAAATTATACCTCTTAAACTAATATCGATCCTAAATATCCACTATCATGACAAGTAGGTTGTCAGGTATCAAAGGACTAAAGTCCAAACCAAAGATTTAACATAGGATGCAATAGGTCATGGAAAAATAATCCTTGAACATGTCTACATTAAATGACTTCAGCTCATCATCCTTGAATTTAGTAAACTTGCCTAAATGCCTCTTTGTGTGGAGGGGTATCTTATATGTCATGTAGGTATGCCTTCCTCTCCTATATTCCTTTTTTAGCTCCTCCAAGTTGATTTTCACATTTGCAGCAAGGGATAGATTAAAAACTTCTATCAACACATCCCTGCTCAAGTAGAATAACCTGTGACTAAATTTTCTATACAATGTCCTTGTATTAGGGTCATAATTATGGCATATGGCCAATCAGGTTGACATTAATGAATACATTGGGAACCACTAACCTCCCTAGGTCAAGGTCCTAGAGGTGTGAAACAATCCCTTCTCTCTCCTTATGGTAATAACTAAATTCAATTAACTCCCATCCTCCAACCAACAGGATGGCATCTCTAATGAGGCCCTAAAAAACATATAACTTGTTGGTGTAATCCCCCTCACCCTAACCTAGTTTAAACTTGTTCAATTATTCAAGGGTTTGCCTACTAGTACCCTTAGCTAAGTCCCTCTTTTATGGATGCCCTCGACCCCCATTTTAGGTCCCATAAGTGTGCAATAGGAAATAAAAAGAACTAAACTATTTCCCTCAAGGGCCTATCCTTTTCAATTTATGTGCATGCAAGAACTCAACCAGAGACTTACAAAATCTTTTATAAACTATAGCGATTTGTAGGATAGCTTCGACACATACCCATTTGACCACCAAAAAGGAGAACACTCTTCACCTAGTGCTTTTCTATGAACCCCTTCAGCACTGAGAAAACCCTTCCCATCTGTAATTTAGCTTTATGAATATATAAATTTTAGAAGAAATCTTCTCAACTTAGCATTAATTTTCCATACGAGAAAACATAGAGTTCACATGTTGTGAACAATTAATACTATTTGAATCTAGATTGACAATCTCTTCTATGAATAAATCAATGGCCAACATAAGTCGAGAGCATTTTGCTGATCTTTGTTTCTCTTTCTCTATACTAGATGTGCAAACGCGCTAGCCATTGGATTATTCCTTTATAATGCAGTCATTGATCTAACCAATGGATGTGGACACGTGTCTTATTTGCATAGTGTCATAACGATCATTTGCATGATGCTATGAGGGTTTGCGCTAAGCACTAGCCATTGGGTTTGGTCACGCCCTTTTTTATTAAAATGTAGCCATTGGATCTACTCCCATCTCCCTAGAGTGAGTGAGTGTTTAAAATAATTTTGCATTAGCATTATTCACCTGCAATATAAAATATTAGAAAGTGGGGCCATGAGATATCCAATGCTTTCATGTCTGGTCCACTTGGAACCTTTTACACTGGAATAACTTTGATAGTTTGCACTAGACATCTAGAACAAGACATGATATTTTATCATTTGATCAGATCTGGTTGAAATGTCATGTCCGACAGGAGAAACTATGACTTACTAAGGTAAAATTGGCGGCTTCAACCAAATAAGGACATGGACAAGGACATGGACATGTATATTTGGGATGCACAAATATCTAGTTTAGTTCAACATGGAACACCTTTCATTTTTTAATGTTATTTTCAAGTCCAAATGTTCTTCTAAGGGATTTAGAACCGGATATGAGTACCAAACATGACATGGATATTTTGGCAAAGTCCATGTCTGGTTGACTAAAAATGTTTAGTTGGACAAAACTTCAAGCGAGCATAACTTGATTGTTCTAAGGAATTTCCACATGACCTAAGAGGCAATTTTGATTGAAATTTTTCCCTCTATCCATCCATAACTTTTACAGGGGGTGTCTTTAACATTAGATTTTGACTCAAAACATGGATCAAGGTGACATACATTTTACCACTACTGCCCGGGTGGACAAGAGAGCTATCAGCTCATCAGGAGAAATGTTGTAACAATTGGAACTCTGAAAGAGTACTGACACTAGGCACTGAAATAATTTAGAGATGCGATAGCATGGACTTATGAAGATCTAAATACCTTTGACACATCCATCTTCTAGCACATTGTTCCTTTGAATCCTAATTCTAAGTCGTTTAGACAAAAACTTAGGCCTGTTAACACCTTACTAGAGCTGCTAATATACAAAGAAGTACAAAAATTGTTATCCTCTAGGATCATCATTCCTATTAGACACTCCACTTGGGTAGTAAACTTGGTTCTAGTCAAAAAGAAGAATGGTTAAATAAGGCTATGTGTAGATTTCTGAAACTTGAATAGAGCCTTCAAAAAGGATATTTATCCACTCCCTTCTCTTGACGAAGTTCTAAAAATCATCAGTGGATCCCAGATAATGTCCTTCCTTGATGGATTTTTGGGATATAATTAGGTTATGATTGAAGAAAAGGACTGGCTAAAGACCACTTTTACTTGTAAGTGGGGTAATTACACTTATAAGAGGATGCCCTTCAGTCTGATCAATGTAGGTGCCACTTTCCAGTGAGCTATGTATATGGATTTTAAAGGTTTGGATAGAAAATGCATCATCATCTACATGGATTATTTAACTATTTTTTCTAAAAAATGCGCTGACCATGTAGGTGATTTATGGAAAATACTCCAAAGGTGTAGGCGGTATTGGATCTCTTTGAACCCTAAGAAATGCATATTTGGAGTAACTAAAGGGAAACTCCTTGGACATGTCATATCTAAAGAAGGAATATCCATCGATCTAGAAAGAGTGGAAGCTATCTAGAAGATCCCCTTACCTGGAAGAAAAAAGGAACTTAAGTCCTTTGGTAAGATCAATTTTCTTAGAAAGTTCATCACATGATTTGCTGAAATAGTTAAACCATTAAATGACATGCTGAAGAAGGATGCCAAAGTGGAATAGGCCACTAAAGCCAAACATGCCTTTTCTAAAATCAAGGGTTCTATTTCTCAAGCATCTATGTTGACTAGTTCTAATTATACGCTCCCTTTTTACATCTATTCTTTTGCATCTGAGGCTTCTTGTGCATTTGTTGTAACTCTGAAGAAAGGGGAAGGATATGAAAGGTCCATTACATTCATGAGTACCCCTTTCATGGATGCAGAGGTCAAATATCCATATGTGGAAAATTAGGCATATGCTTTGATCAAAGCCATTAAAATGTTTTTGCATTACATATTAAGGAGCAAAGTCATGGCTATAGTTCCAGACCTAGTCGTTAAGTCTATGTTGATGTAGAATGAGCTAGGAGAAAGGAGAGGAAAATGGATGATAAACCTAAAAGTGTTTGATTTTGAAATACATCCAATGAAGTTGGTTAGGGGACAAGGACTATCTCATACCCTGGTAGAACTAGATCTTCTTATTAATTGTCATCATTACTCAATGGAAAGTATCACTATTGATCCTTGGTACAAGGACATAGTACGGTATTTGTTGAACAATAGGTGTCCTGATCATATGAACTCCACTTAGAGGAGAGCACTAAGAATTAAAAGACAAAAATACATGATCAAATTAGGGATCTTGTATAGAAGAAATTTTGAGGGATTATACCTCCGATGTTTGAACAAATATGAGGTAGAGCATGTTTTGACTAAATTCATGATAAATTTGGAACTAGACATGGATCAGAAGATGCTACAACACACTAGATACTTAGAGTAGGGTACTACTCACCCCATATCTTCAAAGATGTTCATCAACATGTTAGAGGATGCCATATTTGTGAAACTTTAGCTTCAAGGGAAACGAACCCTTCTATGCCCCTACAACCTGTGTATGAGGTAAGACCATTTGCCCAATGGGGCCTTGATTTTATTAGTATGATTAACCCAAGTTCTTCTGTAGGACTTATGTGTTGGAATTAGGGCAGACAACTAAGAGGGGGGGTGAATCATTTGTCACCAAACTTTAACACTTGCTTCACTTAATTCTTTTCTACTACTTTTAGTAGATCATTATAATAACCATGAAAGCATGAATCAATAACATTAGAGCAAAAACACAAATTACACACTTGACACCAAGAATTTTTAATGTGGAAACCTGGTTAAGGGAAAAACCATGGTGGGGGTTAACCCACAAAGATTATACTCTGTTAAAATTATTACAAAAGGGGAATGCACATGCATTTGGGCTCACTGCCCAGAGCTCAATACTCAAAAGAAGGCTCACTGCCTACAAAAGGAAGATTAATGATAATTAGCATCTACAAATGTAAAGATTCAGTTCCAGTTAAGCATAGAATACCAACTTGATACACTTCATCTTTACTATTCCCTATTTATTGCTCTGCCATCAACCGGATCTTAGATCTCTTCTCTTTTGTTCTTTGATCTACCTTTTTTGCACCTGCCCCATCATCACACAACACACACACCAAAATCACTTAAATCTGTCAGCTATATATATATATATGCACCATGATATTCAATCACTTTTCAGTCAGCTTCAAGAACACTTAGAACTTTGTTGAAGACTCTACTCTATCAGCTAAATCCATGCATAACTTGTAACACGGATCAAAACTTGCATTCACAAATCATCAATCATGTCGGCCACTATCGCCGATCATCACAAATTGTCTAACTAACAACTTCCATTTATCTAGAACTAAGATCAATTACATGGTCAGCATGTTCTTCTGTTGTCTACATTGTCAAATTGTAACCCTATACTTAGATGCAAATAACTTTTGAATCCTTCATTACCAGAGGTTAAACTTATGGATTTAGATTGCCCTGACAATCCTTATGATTCCTTTAGATCTGCAGCATACTCTAATTTACCACCGGAGATATCTGGACCAAGCTACCAGACCCTAACACATGCTCTGTTTCTCGCTACCTGGACTTAGATAAATTCTAATTCTGACTTCTGGTATGAACAAATTATGTTATATAGATGAGTGGAATAGTCTTAGTTGCCATCAATGACAATAGTTGTCATGCGAACCAGTGTCTCTTGCCAACAATCTTCCCCTTTGGCATTGATTGCAACACTTAGTGAAAAATGACTAGGTTGTTACTCCCCCTTACTCTATACTCTTATGCTCTCCACTGATTCCGAAGCTGCCCCTTTGTTGGATTCCTCATTTTTCACTATTTTTCACTCCCCCTTTGACATCAATGGCAAAGGATGGGGTCCGTAAGCCAAAATTATCAAAAATTATGTATACAATGATTCATATGTACAACAAATCCTTAAGTTATATTTACATGAACTTGAGAATGTCTGCAAAACTAATTTTCAACTACACAAGTTCAGAGGCCCAACTTCTTTTCATGCCATCCAAAATTGAGATGTGTTCACTAAGTAGGAATGCCTATGTTTCTACTTTCTTTAGATCTGGAGGATCACTTGTCTGGACTACAATTTAAGCTTCTGATAAAGTAGTAACATTGTTTCCAACTTGGGGGCAATTAATTCCTGAAGCTCACAAATTCTTTCCACAATATTGCTCTTTTCTTTAACAAGTTTCTTTATTTCATCAGTTAGGTTGATTACTTGACACTCTTGACTTATTGAAGAAACCATTAGAGGATCAAAATTTTGAGATAGAATCAACAATTTTTGTTCCCACTCCTTTATCTTCTTCTCAATATCCTTAATAACTTTGGGCCAAGATAGACAAAATTTGTACACATCACCTTTCTCATTAAGAGCATTTTGAATACTTTTTATACTGATATTAAGTACCCTTCTATCATCCCCTATTAGGCCTTTTAGCTCACTAAATCTCTTATCCAAAAATTCATATTGGACTTTAATCTCTGTAGACTTTTTAAAAGACTCAAAGTGTGTACTTACAGAATTTACAAGGCTCTTTAGACTTCCAAAGGGAGACTCAGATGGATTCTTCTAGAAAGTTGACATTAACTTCTCCAATATACCGGATGCAAGACTTAGCAACTCACTATCCTCTAGGTGAGATTTCAATATCTTTTCACTTACTTTGGCTTCTATAAAGGATGCTATCTTCATCATTTGGACCGGAGAGAGATTATCCAAGTTGATTGATCCTTGAATCAGTTCTGGTTCATCAAACTCTAGCATCTCTTTATTTAGAAAACTTTTCACTGCATTCGTAGTGTCTCTTGCCACCATTTCTGGACCACTTTCATTTTCTTGAGTTTTCATAGTATTAGGACTATCAACATTTGCACCATCTTCTTCTATTTTATCTTCCTTACCTTTGACTTCTTCTTCTGTTTCACCTTTCTCTATGTTATTTGCAACCTGATTCTTTCCTTTGACCTCACTATTTGTAATTTGTTCCTGAGGATCTTGTGTAGTAGCAGTATTCTCAACATTATGTTCTTCTTCAGATTGATTGGGAAAAGTTAGAGTATCTCGTACATCATCAGTTTAATCCACCATCTCTATATCTTCTTTGTTTATTTGTTCCTCTTCCGATACATAGGAGTCATCAATCTTGGTTTGCTGCTCATCAATTTTCATCTTTTCAAAATCTCAGATTGATGAATCAATCCCATCATCAGTCTACTCCTCAACAAATGGAAGATTGTGTCTCTTCAATGCACTTAGAAGTATTTCTTGTGTTTCTTTAACTATTTGGTCCAATTCTCCAAGCATCACTTTCTTCATTCTCTTCTTGCTCCTAAATTCATCCTTCACTTCTTTGAATATCATATTCATTTGAACTTGAGTGATCTGAGGGCATAGTTTTATCAATACATTCTCTCTAAGCTCCATATCCTTGCTTTTTGCATTGTCTTTCCTCAACTCCAAAATGTTTACAAGACTTGGAGGGATCTCAGAAGTTATTTCAATTAGGGCGTTATTATAGATATTCAGATATCTAATAGTTGCTTCCTCTAACACCCTCTTATCTGTGTCACTGTATTCATCATAAAATTCAATCATAGGTTTCAAATTTCCATCCACAATGACTAATTTTATTACATCTTCCATGAAAATTATGGGCTTCTCAACATATGTATCTGTCTTTTGCCTTTTTCTTGCCTTTTTTCTTTCAGAGGGCTTCTCCTTAGTCGCTTTGGTAGCTTTTGTTCCAGAGGCTTTCAACTCCTTTACCTCAGCATTAGAATATGTTTCTTCTTCATCAACTTTTGTGCTATTATAGGTTCTTGTGGCCTTTGTTTTCACTCTTTTTCCTTCTTTTCTGGATGATTTGTCTTCCAGTATCTTAGGATTGGCAGGTTTCAAAGGAACAGGGGTAGCAACAAAGCTCCTAGTAGTCCTTGATGTGGAAGAGGGTTCCATTGTAGCACTTCCTTGTTTCTTATCCTATTTCTCTTTCTCAAGCTTTTCAGTTCTTTCCCTGAATTGCCTCACAGCCTCCTTGGTTAGGCCTAGATTTTTAGCCAACTGCTCAACTTCTTTTCTTACTTTCCTATTGGTTTCAGATCTTCTGAGTTCAACATGTAGTTTCATATTTAGCTCTTCATATGTTCCAAATCTTTCAACTATTGTGTCCTTTGGCTTGTTCAATAGGTGTTGAGCATACATATACAAAATTTTCTCATCAACCTCATAGCCCATAGGCATAATCCATACAGTTTTGGGTTTCACAGCTTCCATTAGGTACTAATCAGTGTCAACCATTAAACATATTTCATCTTTATATTTCTCCACAACTGACTTGGGAATTCTCTCCCTTGCATGCATCATACCTTAAAAATTCTTAAGATATCCCCAGATTGAAGTTTTATGTGTTTTATAGTCACCAATGTTGTTTAGATGATCTCTAATCTGAATAGTAACTGGTTCATTATTAGTCCAGTGTACACCTTTTACTCTAGGTACCTCATTCATAAAGTAGAAGAACAAGCATAGAACCAATGTACCATATTTAAAAGTGTATTTATTATCTTTCTTGATTTTGTTCAGGTTCTTAATTAGTTGGTTTTGCAATAATTCACACAAATCATAATCTACATTTTCCTTTAGCATCTTTTATGCAGCATATATGGTTGTTCTGGAAACAAAATTCTCCCTACTAGAGTGATAAATATTGTAGCCAATCACCATGGAAGCAAACTTAACATCTAGTTCTATAATGTCATTGATGGTCATTTCCCTCTTGTCAAACTTTGCACCAGTTGCATCGGTAACAGTTTGGTTTTTCACAAATTTCAACATGGGTAATCCACCGGTTGAATTTAACCCAGTCACAATTCTGATAACATCCTTGGTAATCTTGAATGGTTTTAACAACCATATGAATTCATCATCCATTCAGCTCAAAACATATCAGACCCACTCATCTTCATCAAATGTTGGAAACCTCATAATCTAAATAAAGTGTTTATCATGCAATGCATTATACTTAGTTTTAAGGTCGTGATTTTCATCCTTGAGATTACTCTCAAACATGTCTACATACCTTGAGTCCCCAAATTCATCTATGTTTGCATGAATATAAACCCTAATATCTTTAACATGCAGCACACCATATGGAACACTTGAAACTACACCTAATGGGTTGACTTCTATTGTTTTGTGTGGATGCTTCTTAAATTTGGGTTGAGAGATTTCAGTAATGTCAACAACCAAAGGTGTAGCAATTGCAAAAATTACAAGTTCAAAGCTTTTCAGATAAATACATTTTTCTTTCGCAGAGTTAGGGTTAGCAGACAAGTTTGTTGATCACACTTCAAATTTTTGAAATCTCAGCTCAGACACTCTTCTTCTAGCTTCCTTCTAATGTAAAGTGATTCAAATGAAGAGTGAACACCTTTTTCTACTCTACAAAACCTAATTTGCCTTTGTAATAAATAGTCTGCCTGAACACATTCAGTTACACTATTTCTACATGTAGTAGACCTTCAATTGCTCCACAAATAGTTAAATCCACTTCTCTTCTTCTAGAAATCCTTTCAAATGATCTACAATAACTCAAATTATCTTTTCCCATCATGCCTGATTTAGGCACCCACTTACTGGCTGGGGGAATTGGATTTTCAATGCATCTCCCCCTGAGCTAGAGCTCCTAATTCAATTCCTAGAGGAATTATCAGCACCAGATTCTGGTGCGCATGGATTACTATTGTTCACAATTGTTTTCTTGACCTGTATCTTGCTCATTTCATTCTAGATCTCATTTACATCAATTTTTCCTTTGCCTTTGTCTTATCTCTGCTCATCTGGTTTTTTGTTTACTGGACCTCTTCTTTCATTAATCCTACTTCTACAGAATCTTGCAACATGACCAGATTTATTGTAATTAAAGCACACAACATTTCTTTGCTTATATACTTGATTTCCTCTTGATCTACACTGATTAGCCATGTGTCCAAATCCATTGCAAGAAAAATAATAGCCATTGAAGAAATTCCCATTTCCTTTATTGTTAGGGTTATTCATTATCATACTTTTGCATTCATTAAATCTGTGACCATACCTCTTGCACTTGAAGCATTGACCAGAGAAGGATGGATCACTTTGATTTACTCTGCTTCTACACTGAGTAGCCCTATGACCAAATTTATTGCAATTGAAACAATTTACATTGAATGATGGATATCTTTGAGCATTAGGTTGTCTTACCAGAGGTCTTCTAGGTCTATTTCTCCCATTCCTTGGTTGAATATTTCTTTGTCCAGCTCCAGAGCATTCACCTTTCTCATATCCAAGACCATGCTTGTCATCAACCTTTTTGTGTCCTTCAAGCAGTGCTTCAAGTTTAGTTGAGCTTATCTTAAACTTCTCCTTGTATTCATTTGCAACTTCTAGGTCATGTCTGAGGATGACAATTTGCCTCTCAAGTTCTTTCTCATTGTCTCTGCTTTCTTGTAGATTAGACTCTAGGAGGCCATCTATTTCATCCAATCTACAGCATTCTCCAGTTCTTTCTTTTATATTTGAGCATCAATTTCCTCATAGAATGAAGAGAATCTTCCTCCCATGAGAGCTTCACTACAAGGTGACATTATATTGTTTTTTTATAATCATTTCCTTTGGCTTTTTCCTCTGCCTCACAAGGGCACACACTCTTTATCTGACAATGGTGTTTAGAGACTTAAGTGTCCTTTGGGGCTTGACTGAGGCAACCATCTAAACACCACAACCCCCTCCCAAAGTCTTGTGATTGTAGGTTATAGGTGTCACATATAGAAAAAGTAGAGTTGCAGGAAGGATTAGTAGACATCAAGGATTGATGATCCGAAGAGAAGCAGGACACTAGAGCCTTTTCAGAACTTGAGCACTCGCTCCTATGTCCTCCACAGCTAAATTTTAAGAAACAAGAGTTACAGTACTAATCATTGTCAAAAGGAGGTCAGGATCTCGTAAAAAAATTGGTACCTTGGACTTGGGCACCTACTCTTGTGTCCTCAACTTTTCTTCCTCAGAACCTTGAAAATAGATACTCTGTGATTCAGCATTTTACTTCCCTTTGCACAAGCTTTTTCTGTTATTCGTCAATTTATTGCTGTATTTGCATAATTAGGTTTTTAAGGGTTAATTGAGCATAAGGGAATAGAAATTGATAATTAAATTCCCTAATCCAAGTTTCCCCACATCTCATAGTGATCTAGGGTATGATAGTGAATTGCCACTCGACCCTATATCCTTGAATGTATAGGGTGAAAGGAGGATTCAAACATCTAAACACTAAAAACTAAACAATCCAAATTTTACCCTAAACATTTTAGGATTCAAATTAGAATTTGGCTTTAGTCTTGTATTTTAGTGTAAATTTGCATTTAGATTTAAAATATTTCCATTTTTGCATAGAAAATTTCAACAAAAAACTAGCAATTTTCATGCATTTTCATTAGATTTGCATTGGCATTTTACATCTTAGATCTTGAAAATCATTTTCTAATCTGAGAGTAATTCATTTTCACCATTAATCAGACTTCAAAACATTCACATAGCATTTTGTGTCAACATCTCAAACGTAGGGCTTCAAAAACACCGATTTTCACTAAATTTCACCTTATTGACTCTATAAACTTGCACCATAGGTGTGTTGTGAAGAATATTTTTTGCATTAATTTTTTTAAATCAGGCTAATTATTTTCTTCCCCTCCTAAAAAGCTTCACAACACCCTTTTATCGATCTCTTGTATTCAAAATTTGGTGAAAAACTACACATTTTTGCTATTTTTGCCCTAGGGTTTGGCCTAGTTTGCACTCCAAGTGTGTTGTGACAAATTTTATGGATTGTTATTATTTGTTGCACCTCCTAAAATTTATTACAACACCCCTTTTGCTAGGTCTTGGAATTGAAAAATCGTGAAAAATAGCCTATTTTTGCTATATTTTCACTAGGGTTTTACCTTAAGTGGCGCTAAAAGTGTGTTGTGTTGGGTAATTTGACATTAAGTAGCTTTTATTACTAATATAACTTGCTTTCCATCATCATTTTGCTCACAACACCCTTTGTTATGTTCTCTTGCATTGAGTTTTGGTGAAAAAAAGTGCATATTTTGACATATTTTTCAGTATAGTTTGACTTGGCATTATCTTGGATTTGCATCAAGAGTGTGTTGGGAAAGATTTTATTTCTATTTTGGACTGATATCAGACATACAATTTTCTTCCCTTCATCAAAATCCTTACAACACCCTTTGTTTCATTCATTTGCATTGAAAAAAGTACAAAAAATCAAGCATCTAGGTCATTTTTGCATATAGTTTTGCACTTGACTTTTGCATAAAGTTGGAAAGCTTTTCAAAATCTGATCTTACATTGAAATGACACCTTCATGTCATTTTTAAATGGTATCTTTGCATGCATTTATCAAAGATCTTGATTTTGACCAATTTTTAACCCCCATGAGTGAATATCCTACACTATTAGAAAACTTAACTAAGTTCTTCTCCATGAGTAGCAAGGAGAAAACTGATGCTGATACCATAAGTTATCCTAGTTCCCCTATAATTGAATACTCAAATGAGAAGGCTAGCGATAGATTTAGTAATTCCATTGCTCTCCCTGGCCAAGATGAAGCATTAGTGAATGAAGAGCTCCCTTTAACAAAGAACATTCCATGGGTAGAAAATAAGCATTCATTTAACAATAATCAAATTCCTACCTCTGTGGATCTTCCCACCAACCTTCTTCCTTTAGTAGATTGTTCACACACCTTGGATTTCACTAAGGAAGAGAAGACCTTTAATGTCCATCCTTTGTTTGAATATTCAAGTCATTTGGACATCACTTAGAGGATAGAGAATAAGTACAATAGTAAGCTTCAACAAGAAAACATTCCACCTAGAGAAATGACCTTTGATCTTGGTGCTTCCTTCTCTACAACACAAAAATCCATAAAGCTAAGTCATAAAGCACAACAATGTCAACATGCAAAAAGGAGGAAGAGAAGGCGACAAGCTTACCTTGCATCTCAACAAGAAAACATTGATCCTAACATTAAACCAAACAAACATGATCCTAACAATGAACAACATGATGAGCAAGACATGATTTGGGCTATGATACCTTATATCCCACCTTCCTCTAACATTAGGGAGTGAGAGGATGACAATGATTTACTTGATGATAAGACTTAGTCTTGAAGACCCTACAGGTAAGTATCTCTAACCCTTTACCTCTCTCATGATGTGCTTCCCCTGTGATGTGTTATGTGTTGTTCAGGCCTCCTAAGATGACCTCAGATTCTCCCTTAAGGTTAGGGATACCAAGAGACCACCTCTGTTGTGACCTTCTTCTATTTGTATCATCATTCTTCTATATTACCTCTCTCTCTGATTTCATCATTGTGTGTTGTGTCTTGCAGACATAGCGTTGTGATTAGTGACACTGGGGGCACCCTCCTACATGACTGTCCCTAAGACACTTGTTTTTCCTCTCTTATTTATTGTTTCCCTTCCTCTAGTGTTTCCATCTAGTGGGCGGATGACGAAAAACATTTATACTAATGTAGACCTAGTGTCCCTTTCGAGAGCAATCAAAAAAATGGACTTAGTTCCTAATATGACGATGGGGTTGTATATCTTATCCGACGCTTGGCTAGTGGAAGCACTCATGCTTTCCGTCTAGTGAATTTGATGATGTTTTATCTCATTTACAAACCTTAACAATACTGCTGCTCTGTGCACTTTTGTCTTTGAATCTGGCATTGGTGGTACTTGATTCAAAGAGCTTCGTGATATAGCCCCACGGTTATCCTCAAACTCCAGATTCATTATATAACCTTGGTTGTTTGTGTGGTTAATCATATGCATTGATGTTGATGTTTATCATGATCTTGTAGATACTAACATGTTTCTTGTAGGGATATGTTTGTGGGAACATTTCACGATCGTGAAGTACATGTCACCTCCGACGAGCATGGGCTATGTGAAAGTTTGTGTTCCCTTGTGTGTTTTCTTCCTACCTTAACGTGCTTGATATCGATGCATGATATCAACCACCTTAAGGTGGGGGCATATAAGGTAAGCTGTCTGTTATAGATGTTAGCAATGTTTTTGTCCTCAGGTGCAAAGACCTGCATGATGAGTGCATCATACATCCTAAGTGTGTTTGCAATCAATCAATCAATCATGTAAGCCCTCTGTGGAGGTGGGATATTGAGCATATCCTTTTTCTTAATCCCTCTATGGAGGCAGGATATTGAGCATTTCCTTTTTCTTAAGCCCTCTGCTGAGGTGGGGATGGTGTATTTCTCGGAGCAAATTGCATCATCCTATCATTTTCAAAAAGTCCTCTGTGGAGGTGGGGAGCGGTTTTGTGACTAACTCAACCCTTAACCGTGTTTTCAACAATTGTTGTGGTGAAGCCCAATCGTCGGTGTGTTCCTATAATGTGCCTGAGATGGCGATGAGCCTAGAAATAGGGAACACAACATTGCTTGTCTGTCATGTTTTCTCCGTGTCTTCAAGTGTGTGTGTGTTTTGGCATGCTAGTTTTGTTTGGCATGTTTGTTTCCCCATATGCAGTATAAAGATCAGCACCTTTGGGTTGTTCTTCCCGCATTTTTGGGAGGTTTTATGTGTCTTTCTTGTGTGTTGCCCCACATATACAAAGACTTGTGCAATGAGTGCATCATGTATTATGGGAGGTTTGTTTACTTTCCAGTACTTGCATCTACATTTCATATATATGAGAAAAAGAAAAGAAAAGAAATCATTTTTGTCTTCCATGCATTAATGTGTCTTCTATGCATTGACTATATTCTCCGTGTTCTACATGATTGTAACTATCTTCTCCATGTTTTGCATGCTTGTTACTATTTTCTATGTGATTGGTGTGTCTTCTCCGTGCTTGATGTGTTTTCTATGTTTGGCATGTATTAGCCTCATGTTTATACATACATTAAAGTGGGGGCTAAATGTAACATCAGAAAATGTCCATTTGGGGGCTTTTCCCTCTTTAGGTTTAGCTCCCGGGTCTTTTGCATGCATTTAGGACATCTTACTTCATAATTTGGCATCCCAATGGAATGAGCCCTAGGTAACATGACAAATGGGACCTAGGAGGACCCCTTGAGCCTTACCCTACCCAAAATAGGGGGAGAGGACTTGTGCTTCTGCGCCCTAGTACTGCCCTATTTTAGGGTAGCCCCAATTTTTGGGTGTCAGTTTATGACAGTTATTTGGGTCCTTTGCCGACACAGTAAGTTTGAATGACAAAAATCTTGGTGGGAGTGTATGTAGTTGCATATAAAAGCATGTTTAAGTATTCATTTAGAAACTAGATGGCAATTGTGATGTTCATGCATTCTTAAGGTGATCCAAGCCTTTCATTATGTTGCAAGAGCAGATTTGTGTGGGCTATGTGTTTGTGTTTGCAGATTTGAGCATCTATTTCCTCATGGAATGAAGAGCATCTTTCTTCCATGAGAGATTCACTACAAGATGACATCATATTGTGTTTTTATCATCATTTCCTTTGGTTTTTTCCTCTGCATCACAAGAGCACACACTTTCTATCTAACAAAGGTGTTTGGAGACTTAAGTGTCCTCTGAGCCTTGACTAAGGTAACCCTCTAAATACCACAACCCACTCCCAAAGTTTTGTGATTGCAGGTTACACATGTCGCATCTAGAAAAAGTAGAGTTGCATGAGGGATCAACATACATCAAGGATTTAGGATCTAAAGAGAAGAAGGACACCAGAGCCTTTTCAGTACTTGGGTGCTCGCTCTTGTGTCCTCTGCAATTGAATTTCTAGAAACAAAATTTGCAATGCTGATCAGTGTTAGAAGGAGGTCAGGATCTCGTAAAGAAATCGGTACCTCGGACTTGGGTGCCCACTCCTGTGTCCCTAAATTTTCCACCTCGGATCCTTGAAATAGGTACTTTATGATTCGACATTTTACTTCCCTCTGCAAGAGCTTTTTCTATTATTCTTTTGTTTACAGTCATATTTGCAAAATTAGGGTTTTAATGGTTAATTGACCATAAGAGAAGGAAAATTGATAATTAGAATTCCCTAATCCAAGTTTCTCTACATCTCACAATGACCTAGGGTATGATATTGAATTGCCACTTGACCCTAGATCCTTGAATGTATAGGGTGAAAGGAGGATTCAAACATATAAGACACTAAACATTAAACAATCCCAATTTTACCCTAAACATTTTCCTAAGATCCTAATGCAAATAAGAATTCTAAATTTTCCTAATTCATGATTTTTACATCAGATCTGATATAAACTACAGAAAAACACAAAAAATCAATAGTTTGCATTGCATTTTCATCATTAATTTGTTAGGCTTTTGTAGAAATTTTGACAATTTTCATTAAACCTAGTAATTCCAAAATCTAGGGTTAGTAGGCAAAATCTTCTTTCAGATTTTTCTACTGATTGTATAGGGTCATTCAAATTATAATTTGGCTATAGTCTTGCATTTTAGTGTAAATTTGCATTTAGATTTAAAATATTTGCATTTTTGCATAGAAAATTTCAACAAAAAATAGCAATTTTCATGCATTTTCATTAAATTTGCATTGGCATTTTGCATATTCAAGCTTGAAAATAATTTTAAGATCTGAGATTAATTCATTTTCATCATAAATCAAACTTCAAAACATTCACATAGCATTTTATGTCAAGATCTCAAACCTAGGGCTTCAAAAACAATGATTTTCACTAAATTTCGCCTTATCGACTCTATAAACTTGCACCATAGGTGTGTTGTGAAGGGTATTTTTGCACTAATTGGATTTTATCAGGGAAATTATATTCTACCCCTCCTAAAAATCTTCACAACACCTTTTTATTGGCCTCTTGTATTGAAAATTTGGTGAAAAACTACACATTTTTGCTATTTTTGCCCTACAGTTTGGCCTAGTTTGCACTCCAAGTGTGTTGTGACAAATTTTATGGATTGAGGTGATTGATATCATTGGTATTATTTGTTGCACCTCATAAAATTCATTACAACACCCCTTTTTCTAGGTCTTGGAGTTGAAAAACTGTGAAAAATAGCCTATTTTTGCTATATTTACACTAGGGTTTTACCTTAAGTGGCACTAAAAGCATGTTGTGATGGATATTTTGACATTAAGTGGCTGTTATTACTGATATAATTTTATTTCCATCATCATTTTCCTCACAACACCCTTTGTCATACTCTTTTCCATCAAGATTTGGTGAAAAAATTGTATATTTTGACATATTTTCACTATATTTTGACTTATCGTCATCTTAGATTTGCATCAAGAGTGTGTTGTGAAGGATCTTATTGCTGTTTTGGAATGATATAAGACATATAATTTGCTTCCCCTGATCAAAATCCTTACAACACCTTTGCTTTCATTCATTTCCATTGGAAACAGTACAAAAAGCAAGCATTTACAACATATCCTAAGCCTAAAACTTGAGCATATTGCTGCATGAGCATAATGACTCACTACCCTAAGAGAAATATCCCTTTAATAAGAATCATAAGACACATGTGATCTAGTTCTCTTGAAGAAGTTGGTACTTTGAATACTTTATTTACAAAAGGAGAAACCCAAATGTTACAAGACATTACACCCATTACAAGTACAATGGAAGAACAAAATTTTCATGATGTTGATGATAGTATTGAGGCTACAGGATATGTATCAGATGAGAAAATAGAAAAATTAGATAAAGAGTTAGCCAATTTTAATCATTTATGGAAAATGAGAGAATAACTGAAGAAGTCGTTCCTACAATTCACAACATAAGAGAATTGATAAAAGAGGGACAAGATGGTGTTAATGCAATTCATGGTTTAGCACATATTGTACAAACCAACATTATGCTAGTGACCGAATGTGTGCAAGTGATAAATAACACTCTATCATCATCTCATACTCAAGTTTTGGCACCTATACCGACTACGAGAATATCCACATTTACATCAACAATCCTAACAACTAATGCGAACACTTGTAGTAATGCTACCACTAGTATTGGAGTACCTAATGGCACTAATTACAAAGCTGTGGGATTTAATTATCAGAATTTGGTTCCTAAAGGGACCCCTTCTATGAATAATTGTTCTCAACCTCCTATCTATTCCACTCATTTCCAGCCACCTATTACTTACTCAAAACCATCTTCCACCTATCATTATGGCCAACTACCATTAACATATTCTTAGCCTCCACCTATCATATCTCAAGCTCATTCACCTCCTCACTTTGGTTCCAATTCCTCACAACAAATTGCATCTCCAAATGATGCCATCCTAAACCAACTTTTACAGGGCATGACTTCTTTGTAACAAAAGGTAACAAACTTAACAAATTCTTCATAGCCTAGTCTACAAACATATCATGCCCATAATCCCCTTTACTATGAAATCTTGAGAACTCCTATGCCTGAGAGGTTTGAGACTCCCTGCTTTGAAAAATATGGTGGAAAAGGTGATCCTAATATTCATGTGGCAGCATTTACAGCTATGTGTAGTGATTTTTATTTTGAAGAGGATTTATTAAAAAAACTTTTCCCGCGATCTCTCAAAGGTACTACTTTAGAATGGTTTTGCTCTTTGCCTCTGAATTCAATACACTCCTTTTTGTAGTTGATTGATCATTTTTTACAACATTTTCAAGCAAATATCAGACCCCAAGTCACTCTTATTGACTTAGTTCGATGCAAACAAGGTCTAAAAGAAAAATTGACTAAATTCATTAGTCGGTATCAAGGACTTTATGCACAAATTCAATATTAGATCAAAGATGAGGATGTTTAGAAGATATTTATTACAAATTTACAACCTACTATTCATGATAAAATCCTCTTGATGAAGTATAATTCCTTCCAACATTTATGCACTACCCTTCGTGATTATCAACTTTCATCTAGTTAGTATGAAAACCAAAACTCATTGGCTCAAGTTGGTCAATCCATGGGTGGCCCATCACAAAACAACTATAAGAGTAATAACAATAATAGGGGTTTCATCAAGATCAATGGACTAAATACGAATGTGTCTACTATAAATAATCCAAAGAAAGCATCATATCAACCGAGAAAGTTTACTCTGATATCTAAGTCTTATCATTCCATCATGAACCAAGATATGAGTAATAACATTCTGAAGCTTCCCTTGATCAAGCCTGTTGATCCTAGTAAACAAGGACCTTACTTTTGATGCTAATTCCTTTTGTCATTATCATCAAATGCAAGGACATGACACTAAATGATGTATGCATCTTAAACATGAGATATAGGACCTTATTGATTCAAATGTCATCCATGTATTAGGTGTGAACGATAATGGAAACAAGTCAGTTGCTCTACTGAATCAAAATTTACAAATCTTCACTAATCCTTTCCCTAAACATATTGAAAATAATATGGTGGAACAGGGTTTAGTGGAAGTAGACGAGGACGATTACTTAGACTATGATAGCATCGTAGGAATGATTGAAGTGGATAAGAAACAAATGGATAATCCACCTCATCCACGAAGAAATGGAATTTATGCTAAGTTTCCTCCTCCATTATCCTTATATAGATCAGGAGATAATCAAAATGCCTTTGAAATGAAAGAATAATAACCGGTACAGATGAGTAAGATGGTACAAGATGATTCTTGTTACCATGCTAGAAATATTCAACAACGAAAACTCGCTAAAAATCACAAAAGAGTAAGAAGACTATCAACAGTTAGAAATAATAGTGGTTCTCCCCCTCATAAGAAACAAAAAGTCTCATTTCAACAAGGACTTAAGGAACAAGCATCATATGATAACAAACAAGAATTTCATAAGAACCACTCAAATTTTGCATTAAATATGATTGAGTACCTCTCCAAGAGGTTCGCGAGCTCCAAGATATAATATGAAGACCCTACAGCTAAGTATCTCTAACCCTTTATCTCTCTCATGATGTGCTTCCCCTGTGATGTGTTGTGTTGTTTAGGCCTCCTGGAATGACCCGTGATTCTCTCGTAAGGTCCGAGATACCAGGAGACCACCTCTATTGTGACCTTCTTCTATTTGTATCATCATTCTTCTATATTACCTCTCTCTAATTTCATTGTTGTGTGTTGTGTCTTACAGACATAGCATTGCGGTTGGTGACTTGGGGGCACCCTCCTATGTGATTGTCCCTAAGACACTTGTTTCTCCTCTCTTATTTATTATTTCCCTTCCTCTAGTGTTTCCATCTAGCGGGTGGATGATGACAAACATTTACATTGATACAGACCTAGTGTGCCTTTCAAGAGCAATAAAAAAATGGACTTAGTTCCTAATATGACAATGGGGTTGTATATCTTATCCAATTCTTGGCTAATGGAAACACTCATGCTTTCTGCGTAGTGAATTTCATGATATTTCTATCGCATTTACAAACCTTAATAATATGGCTACTCTGTGCACCATTGTTTGTCTTTGAATTTGGCCTTGGTGGTACTCGATTCAGAGAGCTTCGTGATATAGCCCTACGGTTATCCTCAAACTCCAGATTCATTATATAACCTTGGCTCTTTGTGTGGTTAATCATATGCATTGATGTTGATGTTTATCATGATTTTGTAGACACTAACATGTTTCTTGCAGGGATGTGTTTGTGGGAATATTTGGCGATCGTAAAGTACATGTCACCTCTGGGGGGCATGGGCTTTGCGAAAGTCTATGTTCCCTTGTGTGTTTTCTTCTGACCTTAATGTGCTTGATATCAATAACTGATATCAACCACCTTAAGGTGGGGGCATATATAAGGTAAGTTGTCTATTATAGATGTTAGCAATGTGTTTGACCTCAGATGCAAAGACCTGTGCTATGAGTGCATCATGCATCCTGAGTGTGTTTGCAATCAATCAATCAATCATGTAAGCCCTCTACGGAGGTGGGATATTGAGCATATCCTTGTTCTTAAGTCCTCTGCGGAGGTGGGGATGGTGTATTTCTTGGAGTAGATTGCATCATCCTACTATTTTCAAAAAGTCCTCTGCAGAGGCAGGGAGCAATTTCGTGACTAACTCAACCATTAAGCATGTTTTTAGAGATTATTGTGGCAAAGCGCAATCATTGGTGTGTGCATGTAATGATCCTAATATGGTGATGATCCTAGAAATAGAGAACATGCCATCGCTTGTCCGCTGTGTTTTCTCTATATCTTCAAGTGTGTGTGTTTTGGCGTGCTTGTTTTGTTTGGCGTGTTTGTTGCCCCATATGTAGTATAAAGATCAGCGCCTTAGGGTTGTGCTTCCTACATTTTTGGGAGCTTTTGCATGTCTTGAGTGTGTGTTACCCCATATATACAAAGACCTGCATGATGAGTGCATCATGTATTATGGGAGGTTTGTTTACTTTCTAGTACTTACATCTCCATTTCATATATATGAGAAAAAGAAAAGAAAATATATCATTTTTATCTTCCATTTATTAATGTGTCTTCTATATATTGATTGTATTCTCTGTGTTCTACATGACTATAACTGTATTCTCCATTTTTTGTGTGCCTGTTACTGTTTTCAATGTGATTGGTGTGTCTTCTCTGAGCTTGATGTCTTTGTTGTGTTTGTGACCTTACTTTAATGCATGTATTGGCCTTGTGTTTATACATACATTAAAGTGGGGGCTAAATGTAATGTTGGAAAATGTCCCCTTGGGGGCTTTTCCCTATTAAGGTTTAGCTCCTGGGTCTTTTGCATGCATTTAGGACATCTTACTTCATAATTTGGTATCCCGATGGAATGAGCCCTAGGTAACATGACAAATGGGACCTAGGAGGACCCCTTGAGCTTAATCCTGCCCAAAATAGGGGGGAGGACTTGGGCACCCGCGCCCTAGTCCTATCCTATTTTGGGTAGCCCCAATTTCTAGGTGTCAGTTTATGACCGTTATTTGGGTCCTTTACCAACACGGTAAGTTTGAATTACGAAAATCTTGGCGGGAGTGTTTGTAGTTGCATATAAAAGCATTCTTAGGCATTCATTGAGAAACTAGATGGCAATTGTGATGTTCATGCATTCTAAAGGTGATTCAAGGCTTTCATTGTGTTACAAGAGTAGACTTGTGTGGTTTGTGTGTTTGTATTTGCAGATTTGAGCATCAATTTCCTCATGGAATGAAGAGCATCTTCCTCCCATGAGAGCTTCACTACAAGGTGACATTATATTGTGTTTTTATCATCATTTCCTTTGATTTTTGGCTCTGCCTCACAAGGGCATGCACTCTTTATCTGACAACAGTGTTCAGAGACTTAAGTGTCCTCCAAGGCTTGACAGAGGCAAGCCTCTAAACATCATAACCCCCTCTCAAAGTCTTGTGATTACAGGTTACAGGTGTCACATCTGGAAAAAGTAGAGTTGCAGGAAGGATTAGTAGACATCAAGGATTTAGGATTGAAGAGAAGTAGGACACCAGAGCCTTTTCAGGACTTGGGCACTAGCTCCTATCTCCTCCACAACTGAATTTCTAGAAACATGAGTTACAGTGTTGATCAGTGTCAGAAGGAGGTCAGGATCTCACAAACAAATTGGTACCTTGGACTTGGGTACCCACTCTTGTGTCCCCAACTTTTCTACCTCAGAATCTCAAAAATAGGTACTTTATGATTCAGCATTTTACTTCCCTCTGCAAGAGCTTTTTCTATTATTCGTCAATTTATTGCTGTATTTGCATAATTAGGGTTTTGAGGGTCAATTGAGCATAAGAGAAGATAAATTGATAATTAAATTCCCTAATCCAAGTTTCCCTACATCTCACAGTGATCTAGGGTATCATAGTAAATTTCTAGTCGACCCTAGATCCTTGAATGTATATGGTGAAAGGAGGATTCAAACATCTAAACACTAAAAACTAAACAATCCAAATTTTACCCTAAATAGGATGCTACTCTAGAACACTTTTTGAAACATCAAAGGATAGTCAAAAGATGGTTTGATAGAAGGGCTATAGTTAAAGCCTTCAGGATTAGTGATTTGGTTCTCATATGGGAGAAAACTAGAGGAAGGAGAGTAGATCATACAAAATTCAACAAACTATGGTTAGGACCTTTTCAAATTGCTGAGATCCTTGGGGAAAACACCTTCTACATCAGCTCTCATTCTAGGGAATTTGTTCCATTGCCAGTCAATGGGCGATACCTCAAGTATTACTTCCTAAATTAGAAAAACTTGGTAAGGAGACACTTTGGTCTCTTTTGTTCATAGTTAGGTTAGGAGTCTTGTCTTGATTTTCTTAATTAGATTTGTTTTGTTTTCCTTTATGTTGTGTGTTTTCCTTGTGTTGTTTGATTTGATCAAACACACTAATATACTGAGAGGGGGGGTTGAATCAGTATATGTCAAAACTTAATCCAATTCAACTTAATCAACCAAATTCTTTTACTACCTTAATAAAATGATAAATCAAAGAAAATCAAAGAACAACATATTAGCACACAACCATAACACTAGATTTACATGGAACACTCTAGAAGGGAAAAAGCACGGTGAGCAAGCTACTTGGATCTATTGTCCAAATCGAGCCTCACAAGAAAAAACAAGATTATAATATTGTTTATGGGCTACAACCCAAAGGAAGCTATAACTCCTTGAAATACAATACAACACTTATAGAATGAGGCTACAACATTTGTACATCACACTTGACAAATTTCACAGATCAAACACCTACCCAACATCAACACACTTCACACTGAAGCAAATCTTCACTTCCTCTACATAGTGAACATGGTTGCCTTCACACATACACTCAGTCACTTCCACATTCACACACACACATCTCCTTGCACTCTCTCATACACTCTTATAATTCACAAAAAACAAGATATTTTATTTATATCCTCTACAAGCATCAAAATATTTCTCCTTCGTCAGCCAAGACAAAATGTGTAAACATAAAATGTGCAATGGCCACAACAAGTTTGCTCCCAAATGATGTAAAAATTCAATGTAGCTCAAGCCAAGTGATAAACATGACCTATTCTTCATTAGCACATTCTTCTTTGTTGGCACACACTTACAAACATCAAGCGCTATCATCAAAACACTTCAAGTCAATCTAGCAACACTTATTCCTCCACAAATTAGCTCCAAACCCAAGAAGGTACTGGAGAGACCAATTAGAATCATGCAGATCACTTCACAATCAACATAAGTCTTGCACAAATTTTCTCAAACATTCCTTCTTTTGAATTATATATTTTCTTTCTAGTGCAAACAAACAAATAATGAAACTAGCATCACTTGAAAACCCTGAACAACTAGTCTTGAGATAGAATAGTGAAAAATAGACTTGTGGTGGACTTCAGCACCACACACCTGGAACCAACAAACATATAGACCATCTAAACATAACCTCCAAACAACAATGCCACACAATGTAATGTGGTGAAATGCGGTGGCTTCTACTTTCTCCTTCTGACAACCTTAACCAGTAAGAGGATATGTCTTTATTTTGTTAACTCCAGAGAACCTATATGGTATAACTTATCAAATGAAACTTGGATATAACATTCTTCTCATGTGTATCTAACTACTCTTCAAACCATAGAACCCCATATATTCAAATGTGGAGAAATGCATAGCAGTTCTCTGATTGATCTCGACTACAACAACTTTAGACAACTGTCTTCACTCTGCTAGCTCTGGAATCATCTTCGTTAACTTCTATGCTCTAAAATTAGGAACATACCTCTTCACATCAGTCTCTATCTATTTTCCAAACTACAAGGCCATACCTTCAAATGTGGGGGAATGTAGAGCATTCTCTCGAGCTTCTTCAGTGCAACTTCTAGTGCCTTGGACTTCCTGAAACTTCCTTTCAATACTAAATAAATTCTTTTCCTTGGGAAACAATGAATACAACATTCACCACACTAGAGACTTCATTCACAACATACAACAATCACACTTATTTTCAACAAAACAAGAACCTTCAATCTAGCACAACCTTTGTCTATGAACTTCAGAAGAAAGTGTACAACTGTGTACAAATGATATTGATCCAATTAGTATGCATAGTACATGACTTCCAACACCTTACCCTTCACTTCACAACTTCTCTAATCAATACTTCTTTGTCTTCTTCTTTGATCATCACTATCCTTTGGAAACATTGAACAACACTGATCATCACTCATTAGCACATGATACCACTATTGACATCTTCTTTGTTGACATCACTTCCACTTGCAACCTTCCATAACACAACATTGTTGACATCAATGACAACACATGCAACAATCTCCCCCTTTGGTATTGATGGCAAAACTTAACATGATATACAAATTTCTCCCCTTTTAACATCAAGAACAAAGGGCTAGTGGTCTTCCTCTTAACTAATCTTCCTTTAGCTCTCCCTTTCTGCATTTTCTTGATCTTCTTTCACTACTCCTTATATGTCAGCTCCACCTGACTAATCAATCCTTGTCATCCTTCATAACTTCTTACCTACCTACTCCCCCTGAGAGGTAGCCTCCATCAATCGAGGGATAAAGATATGTCTTGAACTACTCCCCTTGGATAGATGCACCATCTATGCATCTAGTTAGAAGGAGGGTCAAGAACCCCTAACTTTTGTCTGAGATACTCAAATATGTCCTTAGAAAGTGCCTTTGTGAAGATGTCTGCAACTTGATCCTTTGTAGGCACATACTCTAATCTAACCTCTTGATTTTCAACCTTCTCTCTCAAAAAGTGATGCATGATAGATATGTGCTTGGTTCTAGAATGCATCACTAGATTCTTTGAAATATTGATGGCACTTGTATTGTCACAAAGAATAGGAATGGGCTCATCATATACTACCTTGATATCCTTCAATATTTGCTTCATCCACAGTACTTGAGTGCATTAGGATGCTGTAGCTATATACTATGTTTCTGCTATTGATAAGGATATTGAATCCTACTTCTTACAAATCCAAGAGACCAACTTGTCTTCAAAAAAGAAAGCTCCTCTGCTGGTACTTCTTCTATCATCAATACTGCTAGCCCAATCTATATTAGTATAAGCACGCAGGGAAAAATCATCACCCTTTTGATACCACAACCCATGCTCTAGAGTGCTCTTCAAATATCTAAAGATTCTCTTGATTTCCTTTACATGTGTTTCTTTAGGATCATCTTGAAACCTAGCAACAAAACACAACTTGCATAATGTCAGGCCTTGAAGCTATTAGGTATAGTAATCCCCCAATCATAGACCTATATAGAATTTGATCATCTTTAGTAACTCATCATCTTTACTCAAATGGCAACCTGTTACCATAGGAGTACTTAATGGTTTGTGTTCTTCCATGCCAAACTTTTTCAACATTTCCTTGACATACTTTGCTTGATAAATAGAGATGCCATCATCTAATTGATTAATTTGGAGTCCAAGAAAGAATGATATCTCACCTAACATAGACATTTCAAATTCTTTCTTCATCTCTTTTATAAACTTCTTACACATCTCATCATATCCACAAAAGATTATATCATCAACATACATAGCAACAATTAGAATTTGTTCATCTTCAACTTTGATCTAAAGATTACTATCTTTGATACCTTTCTTGAAACCATGCTAGAGTAAGTACTTATCCAACCTTGCATACCAAGACCTAGTGCTTGCTTGAGACCATACAGAGTTTTCTTAAGTCTACATACCATGTTTGAGTCTTTTGGTAATTGAAATCCATCAGGATTCTCTATGTAGACTTCTTCTGATTCACCATTCAGGAAGGTAGATTTGACATCCACATGATATACCTTGAATCCCTTATGTACTGCAAATGCAAGAACCATTCTGATTGATTCCATTATAGCCACCAAAGCAAATGTCTCCTCATGGTCAACACCCTCAACTTGTGAATAACCTTTGAAAACCAGCCTTGCTTTGTTCTTGACAACTTCTCCATCTTTATTCATTTTTTTCCTAAAAAACCAATTTTGTACCTATCACATTCTTGTCTATGTGCCTTGGCACTAACTCCCAAGTCTGATTCTTATCTATCTAATTTAGTTCTTCTTCCATAGCTTGTATCCATCCTTCATCCTAGCTAGCCTCATCCAAAGTTTTAGGTTCTACTCTTGACATTAAATAAAAGTTTACCTGTTCATTTGTTCTTTTAAATCTTCTTCTTGTCTAAACTCCTTCATTCTTGTCTCTAATGATTTGATCTTTAGAATGATCCTTCCAAACATACTTGGCAAGAGTCTTGGTAGTCTTCTCTTGAATTTCTTTTCTTCTTCAAGTTCTTCTTCTTCTTCTTCTGTGCAGCTAGGTTCATCTAAAAAACAATCTTATTTCTCATCTATGATTTGATGTGACTCTTCATTCACTCTAATATTTGCACTCTCAACTATCTTCCTCAGTATTTTGTTGTAGCATCTGTAGGATTTTCTGGTAGTTGAGTATCCAAAGAAGATATCTTCATCTGCTCTTGAGTCAAACTTTCCTAGACCTTCTTCATCTCTTCTGATGTAGTATTTGCTTCAAAACACTCTAAAATACTTGACTGATGTTGGTCTACCATTCCATAGCTCATATGATGTCTTGGTGTTGTGTCTTCTTAGTTTTCCTCTATTAAGAATGTAGATTATGATGTGAATTAATTATTTCCAATATATATTAGGCAACTTAGCTTCACTCAACGTGGTTCTAGTCATCTCCTATATTTTTCTATTCTTCCTCTCTGCAACACCATTTTGCTGAGGGGTTCTAGCAGTAGAATAATGCATCTTGATTCCATGTTCTTCACAAAACTCTTCAAACTCATTTGATGTGAACTTACCACATCTATTAGACCTTAAACACTTGATTCTGACATTCATTTCATTTTCAACCATAGACTTGAAAATCTTGAACCTACTGAAATCTTTTGATTTTGTTTTCAAAAATGTAACCCATGTTATTCTAGAAAAATCATCAATGAGCAACATAAAATTCCTCTCACCTTGTAGACTTTTTATCCTAGTAGGTCCGCAAAAGTTAGTAAGAATCAGTTCCAATGGATTTGTAGTAGGATACTCCTTGGATTTGAAACTTATCCTTGTCTACTTCCCAATCTAACATTCCTTGCATATGGTGCTAGCAGGCTTGATGATCTTTGACATGTCTCTTACTTCTTGCATGGAGCTAATCTTCACAAGATTGTCAAAGTTGATGTGCCCCATCCTTTTGTGACATAGCCAACACTCATTTTTTTGTCCTAGAAGAAAAGTCATTTCATTAACTCCCTTTAGATTATACAAGTTGCCTTAAGTCCTAAATCCTTCTGCCACCAATTTTCTAAACTTTGCTCTTCTGATTTCACACCCTTGATCATGAAATGTGAGATTGGATCCTTTTCTACACATTTGACTTACATTGAGAAGATTGTGTTTGAGACCTCCTACATAAATAATGTCATGTGTTTTAGATCTTCCATCAATAGTTATGGTCCTTTTTCCACTAATCTTTGCAAATGAATTGTCTCCAAACCTAACCAATCCACCGTTCCACTTACCAAGATTGATGAATTTGCTCTTATCATTTGTCATGTGATTTATACATCTAGTGTCTATCACCCAAAGATTTGTTTGCCCTTTAGCATGAAATGTTGTTTGGACAATCATCAAATTTTTAACTTTATTATTTGTCTCTTGTCTTTTGAAAGAATCACTCTGCTTATTTTTCTCAGCATCATCTACCAACTAGGATTCTAATTTTACTATCCCACTCCTGCAATATCTTGCTATATGTCCACCATTGTTGCAAATTTGATATATTACATTGACATCCACTAGAGGAGCAAGAGAATCTTTATTTACAAGATTTCTTCTATTCATTTCAAACTTGCAATCCATAGACTTATGACCAAATTTATTACAGATATAACAATAACCAAAGAAAGCATGATTGAACCTATTCATGGACAAATGTCTTGAATGAAAAGATCTTCCTTGAAGCATAATGAGATTTGCACCTTTAGTATCATCCAGACTTCCAAGCTTTGCCTTTTCCAACTCCCTTCTGAGTGATAAAATTTCTTTCTCAAGTCTTATACATTTTTTTTTCTTAGATTCAATTAGAGCTCTTTGTTCTTGATTCTCTTTCCTTGTACAATCCAAGTCTTCAAGAGAAGAAACAAGTTCTCCTTGAAAATCAACTTCACATTCTTCTTCAACTATAGTCTTGTCTAAACCATCTAAGATCACCGTGGCCATGAATAGAGATTCTCCTCTTTCCTCATCTAATGAGTAATGATCTACTTTTTCTCTAGAGCTATAGTCTTCTTTGGAAAGGAGATTCCTCTTGAAATTGTTTCTCTTGAAACCCTCATTGTTATTTTCATTTTCTCCAAAAGGACATTTAGAAGCATAGTGACCAATTCTTTGACATTTAAAACATTTTAAAGGTATCTTACCTTTATACTTGTGTGATCTTGTTTTCAGCTTTCTCATAAAGTTTGCTTCTTCTTCCTTAGATTCATTGCAAACATCAAAGGTTCTTCATTCTTCATGGCTTTGAAAGTAGCTTCTCTTTGGCATGGACCTATAACTTTATTTCTCATCTCATAGGCAGTGAGGGAGCCAAACAACTCTTCCATGGTGAGTGTCTTCAAATATTTGGCTTCTTCAATTGTAGAAACTTTTAAATCAAATCTATGAGGGAGAGTTCTCAAGATTTTATTCACAACCATTGAGTCAACTACATCTTGAACACCTATACTCTTGATTCCATTGACTGCTTCATCTACTCAAAGAAAATAGCAAGTAATGTTTTCCTCTTCTTTCATCCTTAGATTCTCAAATACTATTTTGAAGGATTGTATCTTTGCTTCCTTTACAGTGTCATTCCCTTCATAGATATTTTTGAGCTTCTCCCATATCTCCTTGGTTGTCTTGCACCACACTAACTTGATTGACTCTAAACTATTCAAACCACTTAAGATGGCATTCTTGGCTTTAGCATTGTTTTCACGAGCCTTCTTTGCATCCATATCTATAATAGGATGATTAGGTTCAGTATAATTATATATGGTAGCTCTCCAAACATCATACCCTAGAGAGGTAAGATAGGCTTCCATTCTTACACTCCAAAAATCATAGTTACTACCATCAAACATTGGAGATTTGGAAGAGGACTCCTTCTAAGCCATGTCTTCTACACCAAGATCTACCTTCAACTGTTAGGATGCACCAAGGAACTTAGCTCTAATGCCAATTGTTAGAACACACTGATATACTAAGAGGGGGTAAATTAGTATAGGCCAAAACTTAATCCAATTCAACCTAATCAACCAAATCCTTTTACTACCTTAAACAAGTGATAAAGTAAAGCAAATCAAAGCACAATACATGAGCACATAACCATAACACCAGATTTACATGGAAAACCCTAGAAGGGAAAAACCACAGTGAGCAAGCTGTTTGGATCTACTGTCCAAATCTAGCCTCACAAGTAAAAGCAAGATTACAATATTGTTTATAGGCTACAACCTAAAGGAAGTTGTCACTTCCTGAAATACAATACAACAACACTTACAAAATTACGCTACAACCTTTGTACATCACACTTGAAACATTTCATTGATCAAACATGTCCCTAACATCAACACACTTCACACTGAAATAATTCTTCACTTCCTTTGCACAACGAACATAGCTGCCTTCAAACATACACTCACTTACTTCCACACTCACACACATATCCTTGCACTCTCTCATACACTCTTATAATTCACAACAAAGAAGGTCTTTTATTTATATCCTCTGCAAGCATCAAAATATTTCTCCTTCGTCAGCCAAGATGAAACATGTAAACATAAAACATGCAATGGATACAAGTCAATTCCCAAATGATGTGGAAATCCAATCTGGTTCAAGCCAAGTGATAACCAAGACCTATTATTCATTAACACCTTCTTATATGATGGAACACACTTCCAAACCTCAAGCACAATCATCTAAACACTTCAAGTCGGTCCAGCAACACTTATTCTTCCACAAACTAGCTCTAGACCAAAAAAGGTATCAGAGAGACCAATTAGTACCATGCAGATCACTTCACAATAAATATAGTACTTGCACAAATCTTCTCAAACATTCCTTCTTCTAAATTATATATTTCCTTTCTACCACAAACAAATAGATACTAAACTTGGCATCACATGCAAACCCCGAATAACTAGTCTTGAGATAGAACAATGAAAAATAGAGTTGTGATGCACTTCAATAATGGAAACCTAGAACCAACAAACATACGAACCATCTAAACACAACCTCTAAACAAAAATGCCACATAATGCAATGTGGTGAAATGTGGTGGCTTCTACTTTCTTCTTCCAACAACCTTAACCAACAATAGGATATGTCTTTATTCTATTGAGTCCGGAGAACCTCTACAATATAACTTATCAACTGAAACTTGGATATAACATTCTTCTCATTTGTATCCAACTACTCTTTAAACTAGATAACCTCATCTTCAAATGCAGAGCACTTCTCTGACTCATCCTAACTACAACAACTTTGAACAACTGTCTTCACTTTTCTATCTCTGGAATTATCTATGTTAACTTCTATGCTTTGAAATTAGGAAAATACCTTCTTCACATCAGTTTCTATCTAGCACCCAAGTTGCAAGGCTATACCTTCAAATGCGAGGGTGCAAGGCATTGTCTTGAGCTTCTTCAGTGCAACTTCTAGTGCCTTGGACTTCCTAAAACTTCTTTTCGATAGTAAAGCAATGTTTTTTTCAAGAAACAATGAATACAACATTCACAACATACAACAATCACACTTATTTTCAACAAAACAAGAACCTTTGAGTTAGCACAACCTATGTCTATGAACTTCAGAAAAAAGGGTACAACTATGTACAATTGATACTGATCTAATCAGTATTTATGGTACATGACTTCCAACACTTTACCCTTCAATTCACAACTTATCTGATCAATACTTCTTTGATCATCACTATCATTTGGCAACATTGAATAACATTGATTATCACTGATCAACACTTCATACTACTACTGATATCTTTTCTGTTGAAATCACTTCCACTTCCAACCTTCCACAACACAACACTATTGACATCAATGAAAACACATATGGAACATGATTGCCTATTTTTCAAGTCCTTAGTCTATTTGATTGTTGTCATTCCTTTGGTATAATTTTTGAAAGCGAGTCCCAGGTTTTTTACTGTATGCTTTTACACTTTAGGTTCACTTATTCTTACCAAGTGCTTGTTTTGGTAGCAAAAAGGCCTTATTGTATGGGTTTAAAAGTGGAACCATTACTAGAGGAATGTTTTCAGTCATTTCATGTCAAGAAAATAAACCATTTTCTTAGAATTTTTAGTTTCATCTTTCACATCAACTTGTGTGTTTATTGGTCCAACTAGGGATTATGGTGACTTCTATACATGGGATGATGTTTTCTTCAAATCTTACATATAATTACACATTAATGCTTCATTATACTTTCTAGAATGAGTTTTTATGGCTGGTTAATGGGTGAAAAATCTTATAATTTTGTCTTTTTAGGTCAACACCATTGGTTTAACCTAGGAGTGGTTTGCTTCTTATAGGTTAGCCTTAACCCCCAACATAGTAGCAAGATTCATTACTTGCAAGTTGAGAAAACTTCAAAAAGAAAAAAAAGAGGAAAATGCTAAAATAAAAATTAAATGAATAAAAAAATCAAAAGAAAAGAAGTGCTTAATGAAAATCAAAAGAAAAGAAAAGATGGTGTAGTTACAGTTAGGAGGGTCCACAAATTGAACAGTCCAGATCATGCAACAAGAGTAAACACAATGAAAAAAACTCAAAGATAGAATGCAAATGCATATTCAGTTATTTGGTATATCACTGATTCAAATTACAAACTAGCTGGCAACATGTGGGCTTACAACTAGGGCTCATACGCCTAATTCCTTAATTATAGAATATGCACAACATATAGCTTTAAAGTGCTTTCACAAAGAATTCAAACTATCAAAATATCTCTATGTGATTCACTACTTTCCTATGCATCTATTACATGATTATATATCACCTCTAGAAAATAAGATTCCTCCACATCAGCCAAGGATGATTACAAACTCCAAGAAAGAGATGTAACGTGTGTACACAGATAGGTCAGACCTAATCATATAGAACTCCTCTACAAATGAATGGAATATTGTATGGATCTTAGGGAAGGTCGACCACGATCCAAACAACATGGAATGATGTGTCATTTAGCTCCACAAGTTGTGAAAGTGTTTTGCAAGTCTTCTCCTTTAGTTAATTATCTGAGACTATCAAGATGCTCTGTTCTAAGAAAATAGTCAATCTTCTGATAGTGATATCTTTCTAATACTTGATCTAAATGATCTAAATTTTGGATATGATGTACATGAATGTGTCTAGATGCTAAGTCCAACTCCACAAGGTCTGAAATGAAACTGCAAAAGAATATAGACCAATCTACTGAAACTAGTACTGACTGAACTGACTAGAATGAACTGGAAAATGAAAGAAACAAATTCAAATGCAAATGTTTTTGGTTGATGCAAGATTGCTCTTGAACCAGGGATGCTCCTAGATCAGACATTCAGTTGTTTAAAAAGTGAGTCCCTTAGTTTGCTAGGGCTAGAGGAAAACCAAGACGGTCCACCTTAGCCTAAGAAATCTAAGATGAATCTTCTTCCAATCATCCTTTGCACTTCACAAGATATTCTTTGTATTGTCTTTTTCTAGTGCTACATCCAACTCTACTAGCCAAGATGTCCTCAATATGCTCTAGTGCTTGTTGTGGTAACTACTTCTTCAAATCTTATTCAATATTGTCACTAAACGCTGCTTCATGATATTGATATAGGTCTGCAATGTTGAAAATAGGTGATATACCTAATGTCTCTGGTAGCTCCACTTCATATGTATTTCCTAAATCAAATTTTATAAGTATCCTACATGGTCCAAACTTCTTCATCTTCAACTTGTTATATGTCCCTACTGGAAATCTCTCCTTTCTCAAATATATCATCACTCCATCACAAACTACAAATTCTTTGTGTCTCTTCTTCTCATTTTCTTTCTCTTTATACTTAATATTCATCTTCTCTAAATGCTTCTTAACCTAATAATGCACTATCTCCATGTGTCCTACAAATTTTTCTGGTTCTGCACTCATCTTATCTTCCATATTGATGTCTCTTAACTCTGTTACTCCTCTAGAGTTAGTTCATGTCACAATCTCAAATGGTGTTCTTCTGGTACTCCTATTTACTGAATTATTATATGCAAACTCTACTTGTGATAGAATCAAATCCCAAATTTCCTGCCTTCTCTCTAACCAAACATCTCAACAAGTTTCCCAAACTCCTACTCACTACCTCTATCTATCCATTAGTCTATGGATGAAATGCTAAACTGAACTTTAAATCTGTCTTCATCTTCTTCCAAAGTGTCTTCCAAAAGTATCCAATAAATCTTGTATCTCTATCTAAAATTATGCTCTTAGGTAATCCATGCAATATCATAATCTCTTTGAAACATATGTTAGCCACATGAACTGCATCAGTTGTCTTCTTACAAGGTATAAAATGTGCCATCTTTGAAAATCTGTCCACCACTAAATGTTGAATCATGTCCTCTTTGTGTCTTCAGCAATCCCATTATAAAATACATGCTTATGTCTTTCCAAGGTCTCTCTGATATTGTCAAATGTTTGTACAATCCAGTATTCTAACCACTTACTTATGTAACTTGACAAACTCTACAACTCTGCACAAATTTCCTAACATCATTATGTATCTGAGGCCAAAAGTAATTTTCACTTACCAAAGTCACTATCTTATCAAAGCCAAAATGTCTTTCCAATCCACCATTGTGCTTCTCCTTGATTAAATTGTCTCTCATTGAACTCCTATGTATACATAATTGGTTTCCTTTGAACAACATATCTTCCTAAATGAAATAGTCCAGTAACTTACTCCTATTTGTCACAATAGGTTCCTTACATGCTTTCCAAGGTTCTATAAAATCAATATTTTCCTCATACATGTTCCTCAACTCCTCAAATCCTAACACTTTGACTCTCATATCTGTCAACAAGTTCCTTCTTCTACTTAGTGCATCTACAACTTTGTTTGACTTTCCACTCCTATGATTCAATACAAAAGTGTAACACTGTATGAACTCTACCCATCTCATATGTCTCTGATTCAACTTTCCTTGACTATTCAAATATTGTAAAGCTTGATGATTTGTCTACAACACAAACTCCTTAGGCAACAAGTAATGTCTCCACTTCTTCAAGGCTTGAATTATGGCATAGAACTCTTGATCATAAACTAAATATCTTCTCCTTGCATCATTCAAATTTTCACTGAAATATGCTATAGGTCTACCTTCTTGAATTAACACTACTCCTATTGCATTTCCACTTGCATCACAATCTACTTGAAATACCTTATTGAGATCTGGTAATACCAACATAGGTTGCTCTATCACTTTTTTTTCAACAATTAAAAACTTTTATCTGCTCCTGATATCCACTTAAATTCCTTTCTATCACCTCTCATTGTCTCTGTCATATGGTTACATACTGAACTAAAATTTCTAATGAACTTCTAGTAGAAACTAGCTAATCCATTAAACGATCTAACTTCTCCAATGATCTCAGGTGTAGGCCATTCAACAATTGCTCACTTTCTCAGGGTCCATCTTCAATACTTCCACAAAAATCACAAATCCCAAATATACCAATTCTTCCTTTATGAAACTACACTTCTTGATGTTTATCAGGAATTTCTCCTCTTAACCTCTGCAATACTTGTCTAAAGTGCCACAAATGTTCTTCTTGTCTTATTGAAAATCAAAATGTCATCCAAATATACAATAACAAACTTACCCAAGAATTTATTCAAAACTTCATTCATCAACCTCATGAAATTACTTGATGCATTTGTCAATCCAAAAGGCATCACCAACCACTCATACAATCCCTCATTTGTCTTAAAAGTATTCTTCCATTCATCTCCCTCTATGATTCTGATCTGATGGTATCCACTCTTCAAGTCCATCTTGGTGAAATACTTTGCTCCACTCAAAAAATCTATAATGTCATCCATCCTAGGTAAAGGAAATCTATACTTAATTGTGATCTTATCGATTGCTCTAGAATCTATACACATTCTCCATTCTCCATCTTTCTTTGATGCTAGCACTACAATTACTACACAAGGACTCAAACTTTCTTTGATCAAACCTTTCCTCAACAACTTATGTATCTGTCTATACAATTCTTCATTCTCTATTGGTGTCATTCTATGTGCTACTTTGTTAGGCAAACTACCTCTAGGTATAAGATCCATGTGATGACTAATACTCCTTATTGGTGGCAATCCTTTAGGTACATTATCTGATATGATGTATTCATACTCTATCAGCAACTCAGTTATCTCTTCCAGTTGTGATTCTTCAGGCTTCAGATTTTTAGGCTTCTTAGGAATCAAAGCATAACACATATTCTCATGTCTAAAACCATCTAGAAATTTTCTTCCATCTACCAAACAGATTCTAGCATTCCCACATACTTCACTCTTAGGTTCATCTTCCAAAGGAATCAAATTAATTCTTTTCATTTGATGTTATACTATATGCATTCTTTCTTCCATCATGTATTGCATTCCTATCATGCTGCCATGGTCTACCCAAAAATATATGACAAACATCCATAGGCATAATATCACACAATATTTCATCATGATAAGATCCAATATGAAATTTCACCAAACATTGTTCACTCACTAGTACATTATGATCATCCTAAATCCATGCTATCTGATATGGATTGGGGTGTTTCAATCTTTCCAACTTCAACTTAGTCCCCATCCCCTTTGAAAAAAATTTATCAGAACTAGCACTATCAATTACAACTTTACAACATTTAACTCCTAATTTGCATCTGGTTCTGAACAAGATTTTCCTCTATGGTGGTTCCTTATTTGTATCTTCTTGAAATAGTTCTCTCCTCATGACAAGTGATTCTTCTTTCTCAAGTTTACCAACTAAACTCGGTGATCCAACAGGTTCTTCTTCCACATAGGCTACTCTTCCACTATTCTATGTCCTCTTGCTTGTACTGCCTTGATTACATTCAAATGCTCTATGTCCTTCAACTCCACATTTAAAACATGTTCCTCTGAATGTTCTCCTACTAGGTCCTCTTCCATCTCTTTTGTATCCTTCACTCTGGTATGAACCAGGGTTTCCTCTGCAGTAGAAAGTTTTTTCATCTCTCCGGTATGCATTGCTATCTCTACCCTCCTTCTTGAATGTATTCTCTTGTTTGTTCTACTCCTCATATGATCTCTCTCCTCTGGAAAATATTCTACCTCTCTATCTCTGATCATGCCTCTTGGTCAACTTTTCAACTTTCAGGGCAAACTGATATGTTTCTTCCAATGTTGTCATCCTCACCAAACTCAGTTCTTCATGAATGTTAAATCTTAGTCCATTGATGTATCTAACTATTTTCTCCTTGCTTGATTCACTGTGTCTTGTCCTTATGATCATCTTATGAAATTCTTTAATGTACTCCACAGATTTCTCCTGTTGCCTCAGGTTTTGTATTCTCTTCAACAATTCCAAGTCATAATCAGTAGGTATAAACTAATTCTTCAAATCTGTCACCATTCTATCCCATTTTGTAATCTTCTATTTTCCTCTTCTATTTCTATCCAACTGAACTTCTTTCCACCATATAGAAGCATGTCCTTTAAGCTTTGTCTTTACAAATTTCACCTTCTCCAGATTTGCAATTTCTTCATATTCAAAGTATTCTTCTAAGTCATTTATCTAATCAATCAGCTCTTCAAGATTCAGATTGCCAGTATAGTTCAATACATCAACTCTAGGTCTTTTCCCAATATTTGAAATAGCTTGCAACATCTTGACTTGATCTAATTCTTCTTCTTCATCTCCTAGTGTTACTTCATTTTGATCAGCGGATTGGAATTTTTCATCATCATCACTTTCAACATTAGGTCAAGGTGTAAGTCCTCTTCTTTAATCTTCCTCAATAGCATCCAAGGAAAATGCATTGTTTTCATCATCTCCATCATCTCATCCATTCTTCTAGCCATAGTACCAACAACAAGTATTCTCCTCAGATTAAGTGTAACTGCCTCAAGTTTGGCGATTAGGCTACAAGGTGACAACTACCTAACAATCAGTGATCAGTTGACAACACAAGTAGTCTGCCTTAGATTCGATGATCTGTTCACAGAAAAACCTTATGGAGTTCCTTCACCAACTTCACTCAATTCACTCCCAAAGATTCAAACTTTGCTCTGATACCACTTGTTGCAATCATGGTTAGAAAGGTCCACAAAGTGAATAGTCCAGAGCGTTCAGTAAGAGTAAACACAATGGAAACAACTTAAAGATAGAATGCAAATGTAGATTCAATCATTTAGTATATCATTGATTCCAAATACATACTAGCTGACAACATGAGGGCTTAAATTAGGGCTCACAGCCCTGATTCCACAATTACTAAATATCCACATGATATAGCTTTGAAGCACTTTCACAAAGAATTCAAAATATCAAACTATCTCTATGTGATTCACTACTTTCCTATGCATCTATTACATGATTATATATCATCTCTAGAACATAAGATTCCTTCGCATCAGCCAAGGATAATTACAAACTCCAAAAAAGAGATGTAACATGTGTACATGGATAGGTTGGACCTAATCATATAGAACTCCCCCACAAATAAATGGAATAGTGTACGGATCTTAGGAAAGGTTGGCCATGATCCAAAAAATATTCAATAATGTGTCATTTAGCTCCGCAAGTCATGAAAGTGCTATGCAATTCTTCTCCTTTAGTTGATTATTTGAGACTGTCAGGATGCTCTGTTCTGAGAAAATAGTTGATCTTCTGATAGTGATATCTTTCTGGTACCTAATCCAAATGATCCAAATTTTGGATATGATGTGCATGAATGTGTCTAGATGCTAAGTCCAGCTCCATAAGGTCTGAAATGAAACTGTGATAGAATGTGGACCAATCTACTGAAATTGCTACTGACTAAACTAACTAGAATGAACTAAAAAATGAAAGAAACAAACTAAAATGCAAATATTTTTGGTTGATGCAAGATTTCTCTTGAACCAGGGATGCTTCTGCATCAAAAGAACAAAAGAGAAAATTAGAAGGAAAGAAAAATATAATGACATATTTGGAAAACTCAATTGTCTCGGTGATCTGGATAACCTCTACTAGGTCTATAGACACCTGACTCGCAATAGAGAAAGGCCTTGAGTGGGGTTAGTGATATCTTCATCGGGGCTATAGATTCCTAGTTGGCAACAGAGCTATGTCCAGGTGATCATATGAAAGAAAAATCCTCTTTTACCTAACTCAATCTCTAGTTTGTGATTGACGAATTCCTACATGTTTAAAGAAGGGTAATGAATCATGTGCACACACTTTGATTTCAGATGCATTTGATCTTGTGCTTTAATATTTTTTGCCATTAGATTGTTCTGATACTCACTCTTTTGTTGTGATTGGTGGAATTAGGGTTCTAGGCCTTTGGTTGATTGTCCCACTTTGAAATGCTCTGATGCATTTTTAGTATTTTGGTTGGCATTTGTTGTGCCATTTTCCCACAACACACCCCATTTAGCCATGGACAAATAGGCACCCCCTTTTTTCTCTCATTTTTAAGTTTCTACATGCTTTTGTGTGAAACCATTTCATTTTTCCTCAGAATTTGTAATATACTCACCCATCGAGCTGGCACGATTTGTCATTTTGGAATGATAGTAGAAACATTCCTAACCTCCTGATAGTCCTCTTGAAGTGGAGTTATGAGACGAACCTCCTACAACAATATAATGAAAAATGCGCAAAATAGCAGAAATAGATATGAATAGAAAAAACACAGAAGGAATTTATTGATTGCAGGCCACTTCGAGGGGGCAACCTCCTTTGAGCAAGCTCAATACAATAAATTTGTGGATGCCTTCATTGGCCTCAATATGTACTTATATACTAAGTCTAATCTAAACAACTATTACTTCCCATGAATGTGGGATAATACAATATACTCACAGGATTACTTACAAAGCATATACATCCAACAACAATATACTAACAAAGTAAAGAGAAGGGTTAAACATGGGTTCCTAACATCCCCTCCCTCTTAGAAAAGCTTTGTCCTCAAAGATTAAGATGTGAAATTGTTGCTTAATCTAAAGGAGTGGTTCGCAGGTAGCATCCTCTGGTTGCATTCCGTGCCATTGAATTAATACCTCTGTGATGGATTGAGAGTGAAGCTAACGAGTGCACCTGTCGAGGATTACCTATGGCTCCAAAATGATGGATCCTTCAGTATCCAGTTCTAGTAAAATAGTTTTTGCTCTGATGTTAGTGCCAAGAACTTTCTTTAGACAAGAGACATGAAATACTGGATGAACACAGGAAGAAGGAGGAAGCTCCAATTTATAAGCAACTGACCCAATCTTCTGAAGAACCTTATATGGCCCATAGAACTTTGGAGCTAGCTTATGATGGCCTTTAAGTTTTAGAGATGATTGCTTGTATGGTTGTAGACAAATAAAAACCATATCACCTACTTGAAAAGTGTGCTCAGAACGGTGTTGATCAGCTTGTTATTTCATTCAATTTCTAGCCATGTGAAGATTGTCCTGCAAAATGTGAAGGATTTGATCTTAGTTTCAGAGAACCGTGTCAACTACCTGAACTAGTGAACTATTGGGGGTGTATGGAAGAAGCACTGGTGGTGCCTAACCATAGGCTACTTCATATGGGGTCATTTTGGATGTAGTGTGGTAGGAGGTATTGTACCACCATTCAATGAGCGGAAGCCACTTTGCCCACTGATGCTGTTGTTCTGAAGTGAAGAAACGAAGATAAGTTTCCAAACATTTGTTGACAATTTTAGTCTAACCATCTATTTGTGGGTGATACCTTGAACTCATCTTCAGTTAGGTGCCAGTGTGTCGAAATAGTTCTATCCAAAAATGACTGGTGAAAGTTGTATCACAATCTAAGACAATGGAAGAAGGGATGAGATGAAGATGAAAGATTTGGTCCATGAAAATTTGTGCAACTGAGGAGGTAGTATAGGGATGGATGAGGGCACAGAAATGACTATATTTGGAGAGGTGATCAACCACAAGCCTCTAGATTTAGGGAGCCCCTCAATGAAATCTATAGAAATATCTATCCAAATCCATGTAGGGATGGGAAAGTGTTTGAGAAATCTAGGAAGGAGTGTCATTTCACCTTTGTTACATTGTTAGGTATCACATTCAACCACCATCTATTGAATTTCCCTTTTCATTCCCCCCCAAAAGAAGTTACACCATGCCCGCTCATAAGTTTTGAGGAACCCAGAGTGCCCTACCGATGGAGAAGCATGGAGTTCATAGAAGACAGCTTGGTGAAGATCTATGCTCTGGGGAATCACCAGACAACCCTTGAATCTCAGAGAAGTACCATCCCAAGAATAATGTAGTACAGTAGAAGGGTTATTTACTAATGGGGAGTGCACAATAGAAATTTCAGACCAGTTTCCTATTTTATTCACAGTCGGTTAGACTAACAAATGAAACGCTGATGCATCTCCATCGGTCAAACAACCATCGATCGGAATGACTTTCCAAAGTCTCTCCGTCGGTCTACCTTACATCGATAACACAAATTCACTTGATCTTCAGTGAGACTTACTCCTATCAGCCAAGTCTTTCATCCTTCTGCCAATGCCTGATGACGGTTAAGTTCCTCCTTGTTTCAACCATGATGGCTTCCACACCGGTCGGACATGACCTTATCGGTGAGACCCTTCCTGTTGGAAAAACTCTTAACTTCTCTCCTGATGCACCGATGGTATTTACCTTTGGTGAGACTTGTTCTTTCGGTGAACACTTGCAATCTTTGGCCGATGTGTCGATGAACTAACACCCTCAGCGAGACGTGCTCTGTCAGTGGGACTTACTCTAGAGCTATCGATACGCCAATCACTCCAATGTCACCTTTGACCTTCTCTTGTCAGCATGACAATTACTATCAGCCGCACTAGGGTTTACTTCTTCGATACACCAATATGCTGTTGCACAGTCTACCTTCTCCCAAACCCTAGCACATTGAGATGCTAGGTCAACCTACTGTGCAACACACACTATATGGATCCTCTGCACCGCCAAACAATGAAACAAAATAAAAAACAAAAATGGATATTTTTACAATGAAGCCATTCCACTAATTTCGATAGAAATCTTACCAATGGAAAGCACAGAAAGAATGGGAATCTACAGCTATATGATTTGCAGTTACAGGAAATGGAAATCAAATTGACAGAACATAATCATTTTATTTCTCCTTAGCACAAAGTACAATTACATTCAATCTCTTCTCTTCGATCTAATTACCAATAATTCTTATTTGGTTCATTCCTCTGGGTTTATAAACTCACCCTGAGGAAAACCAACTGATTCCAAATGGCTGGGAGAAAAACAAACAGATTCCAAGTGGCTGGGAGACCAATCGTCTTAAGACTAATAATTTGACAAAAGTGACCTAAGTCACTTGGGACTTACAAATAGAAATAAAAATGCATTGGTCAAATAGACCTTATTACAACACAAAACATGATTTTCTAGGTGCTCCTACACCATACTCCCCGGGTGAAAGTTGTCTCAAGTCCTCTTAGAGACTAACTACTGCAAATCACAACCCTACTTTTTGATGTCTTCTTCCAGCATCCATGTGGCCTCTGAATCTGGAAGTCCTTACCAGTTGACTAAGTGCTCAAAATAGGTCTAATTTCTTGTCTTATTAGTTGTCCTGCTATCCAAGATGCACTCCATCTTCGGTGGTTCCTTAGGTGGTAAATGCTGCACCCACTCGACATTGTCTTAGACAGAATCTGATGTACCTTTGCCTATATCAGGACTCTTATATAATGTCAGGTCAACAACATTGAATATAAGTGAAATAGCAATATCATCAGGGAGTTCAATTTTGTAAGCATTAGGACCATATTTCTCTAGAATCCGACAAGGTCCAATTTTTTGTATCATCAACTTGCTGTGTTTTCCTGTGGGCAGTCTATTTTTGTTGAGATGAACCATGACCATATCTCCTATTTGGTACTACACATCCCTTCTTCTGTGATCCACTCTAGCCTTGATCATCTTACTGTTCTAGTGTAGAGTATCTCTAATTTGTTGATAGATCTCTTCCATAGCCTCTACAAATGTATCAGCATGTCCACTCCTTTTGTCCAACCCTTGAACATCTCTTAATTCAAAAATTCCTCTAGGATGACTACCATAGACAACTTCAAAAGGACTTAGACCTGTACTTCTGTTCATAGAATCATTATAGGCATATTCTGCTTGTGGGAGTACCACATCCCAACTACTGCCATGTTCTCTTGTCAAACATCTCAGCAGATTGCCTAATGACCTATTCACAACCTCAGTTTGGCCATCAGTCTGAGGATGATAGGCTAAACTAAAGGACAAATTTGTACCCAATCTTTTCCACAAGGTTCTCCAAAAATGTCCCACAAATTTGCTATCTCTGTCAAATACAATACTCAAAGGCAATCCATGAATCTTGACAATTTCTTTAAAGAACAAGCCTGCAATGTAACTAGCATCATTGGTGGTTTAACAAGGAATAAAGTGAGCCATCTTGCTGAACCTATCTACCACAACAAACACACTGTCATAACTTGTCCTTGTCTTGGGCAATCCCATCACAAAATCCATACTCAAACCTTCCCAAGGTTTGTTTGGAATGGGCAAAGGTTGGTACAATCCTGCATTGGTTGAGACTCCCTTTGCTCTCTGGCAAATCATACAACTCTCAACAATCCTTCTGATATCAGATTGCATCCTTGGCCAAAAGTAAAATCTTCTTACAAGATCTAAGGTCTTATTAAGCCCAAAATGTCCTCATATACCACCACTATGTTTCTCCTTCACTATATTATCCCTCATTGAACACTTAGGGATACATAGTTGACTCCCTTTAAACAAAAGTCCATCCTGCAATGTATAATCTGAAAATTCACTATGGAAAGCATTGGTAAACTCACTACATACCTTGTAAATCTCCTTGAAATCTTGGTCCTCTTCATACAATCCGTTGAGTGCCTCAACACCCATGCTTTGTAGCTGCACTTCTTGCACTGTCAACACCCTTCTGCTTAAAGCATCATCAACCTTATTGGTTATCCCCTTCTTATGTTTGATGATAAAGGTGTATGCTTGAAAACTTTCCACCCATTTCATATGTCTATGGTTGAGCTTTTCCTGTCCATTCAAAAAAGTAAGAGCATGATTTTCAGTGTATATAATAAATTCTTTAGGAAGCAAGTAGTGCCTCCATTTTTTCAAAGCTTGTACCATGGCATACAACTCTAAATCATAAGAGGAGTACTTCCTCTTAGTGTCATTCAATTTTTCACTGGAAAAGGCTATTGGTCTGCCTTCTTGGCTCAACACTACTCCTATGGCCAGCCCACTTGCATCACACTCAATGGTAAACACCTTATTGAAATCAGGAAGTACTAAAACAGGATACTTGGTAACTTTCTGTTTCATACTTTCAAAACCCTGATCTGCCTCTTTTGTCCACACAAACTTCACCTTACCTCCACCCTTGATGGTTTCTAACATAGATGCACAAATATTACTATAGTTCTTAATGAATTTTCTATAAAATGTGGCCAAACCATGAAAACTTCTGACCTCTCCTGCTATCTTAGGTGTAGGCTAATTCAAAATAGATTCTATCTTGGAAGAATCCATTTTCAAGTCACCCTTAGAGATGAGAAAACCTAGGTACACTAATTCTTGTTTCATGAAGTCACACTTTTCCAAGTTTATCATTAACTTCTGATCTTGCAGCCTCTTCAAGACTATCTCCAAATGTTTCAAGTGTTCTTCCTTGCTCTTACTAAACACCAAGATATCATCAAGGTAGACTACCACAAATTTCCCTATGAATTCCTGCAACACCTCATTCATTAGTCTCATAAAGGTGCTAGGGGCATTTGAAAGACCAAAAGGCATCTCAAGCCACTCATACAACCCTTCATTGGTTTTAAATGATGTCTTCCACTCATTCTCCTCTCTTATCCTTATCTGGTGATACCCACTTTTTAAGTCTATCTTGGAGAAATAAGTAGCACCTCCCAACTAATCCATTAGGTCTTCTATTCTAGGAATAGGAAACCTGTATCTGATGGTTAACCTATTTATGGCCCTATAATCTATACAAAGCCTCTATTTCCCATCCTTCTTTGGGGCTAAAATAGTAGGTACTGCACATGGGCTAAGGCTCTCCCTTATTAGCCCTTTGTTTAGGAGTTCTTGAATCTGATTTGCTATCTCTTCATTCTACTGAGGGGTCATTTTATATGCTACCTTATTAGGAAGTACTACTCCTGGTATGAGGTCTATCTGATGGCTAATGTCTCTGATAGGTGGTAAGGAATCAGGTATATCTTTTGCAATCACTCCTTTGTAACTCTCAAGCAAATCTTTGACCTCCTTAGGCCCTACTTCTCTCACATTTTCCTTCTTTTCCTCCTTAGGCTTCACAATCTAAGCAAAACCTACTCCACCACTTTCCTTTAAAGTGTCCATGAATTCTTTTTCTCCTACCATAATTATACTAGACCCTACATGTTGTGGATCCTCTTCTACCAATGACTAAATCCTATAAGTCACACCATCCTATTGGAATGAGTAAGCATTCTTTTCTCCATCATGATGAGCCTTTCTGTCAAACTGCCATGGTCTGCCTAACAAAAGATGGCAAGCATCCATTGGAAGGATGTCACATAAGATTTTATCTCTATACCCCCTAATACTAAATTCTACCCATGCTTGTTCATTGATGAGTATGTGTTGTCCCTTTTTTAACCAACTAACTTTATATGGACTGCTATGGGGTATCCTTTCTAACTTCAACTTATTCACTGCTTCCAAAGATATGATATTATTAGTAGAACCAGAGTCAATAATAACTTTACAAACCTTACCTTGGATCTTGCAGTTGATTCTAAACAAATCCCTTCTTTGAGATGGTTCAGTCTGCACTGGTTCTTTGAGTAGCGTCCTTTTGATCATTAGATTTTCTCCCATTTCTAATGCTAGATTTACTTCAGGAGATGTCACACTCCTTACATCTTCTTGATTCAAAGTGGCTCTCTTCTCACCACCATGAGAAGTTGAGGCCTTCTCTAGACACTTGTATGCTGGATGCCCTATCTGATTGCAGTTATAACATCTTATATTGAGGAACTTGGATGCTCTACCTGATCCATTTGTCCCACCCCTTCCATTAGGCCTTCTTCCTTGGTAGCCTCCTCTACTACTTGAGTCTCCAACTTGCTCTTCTTGGCTAGACTCACCACTAGGCCTATGGTTTGGACTTCTTCCTCCAAAACTGCCTCTACCTCTGAAACATCTTCCTCCTCTACCTCTATTATTCTGCTCACTCTTTCTCTTTATCTTCTCTTCATCCCTTAAGGCCATTTGGAAACACTTGTTCACTATTTTTGGTGCTAAGATGCTAATCTCATCTTTGATGTTCATCCTTAGGCCATTCAAATACCTGGCCACCTTCTTTGACTCTTCTTCTTGTCTCTTTGATCTGAAATTGAGCTTATGAAACTCTTGTGTGTATGCATTCACATCAAGGTCTCTCTGTCTGAGGTTCTGTAATTTCTTATACATCTGCATGTTATAGTCTAGGGGTAAGAATTGTGCCTTGATTTTGGTCTTTATCCTTTCCCAAGAGGTTATCATATTCTTCCCCTCCTTGACTCTCTCACCTTGCTCATAATTCCACCATGCAAGAGCAGATCCCTTCAATCTTGCCTTTGCCAACTTAACCCTCTTATCATTAGGGACTTCTTTGTATTCAAAATGATTGTTCAATGCCTCAATCCAGTCAATCACCTCTTCAGCTTCCATACTTCTGTTATACATAGGTAACCCATCTATGGTGTCCCTATTGACTGACTTCAAAGCATATACAAATGCCCTCTTGTCTGCTAGTATCTCCTCTGTGCTCTTATTGGTTTCATCAATTTTTGTATCTCCTTCATCGCTGTCACTTTCATCTTCCCTATCCTTGCTTTTGGACTGCTTGAACTCTCTCAACTTGGATTCAAGCATCTCCTCGATCAGCTTCTTCACTACATCTTGTGACATGCTTTTAGGAGGCATCATGGTAGCCTCTACTTCACTTTCATTATCTGACATACACCAAGGCCACACTACTCGAGTGATCTTCAAAACTCGCTCTGATACCAATATGATGGGGAATGCATAGCGGAAATTTCAGACCGGTTCCCTATTTTACTCATAGTCGGCTAGAATAACAAATGAAACGCCGATGCATCTCCATCGGTCAAACAACCATCGGTTAGAATGACTTTTCGAAGTCTCTCTGTCTGTCTACCTTACACCGATAACAAAACTTCACTTGATCTTCGGTAAGACTTACTCCTATCGGCCAAGTCTTTCATCCTTCTTCCGACGCCCGATGACGGCTAAGTTCCTCCTCATTTCAACCATGACGGCTTCCACACCAGTCGGACATGACCTTATTAGTGAGACCCTTCTCATCGGTGAAACTCTTAACTTCTCTCTTGATGCGCTGATGGCATTTACCTTTGGTGAGACTTATCAGCAAACACTTGCAATCTTTGGCCGATGCGCTGATGAACCAACACCCTCGGTGAGATGTGCTCTGTTGGTGGGACTTACTCTGGAGCTACTGATACAATGATCACTCTGATGTCACCTTTGACCTTCTCTCGTCGGCATGACAATTACTATTGGTCACACTAGGGTTTACTTCACCGATATGATGATACATCATTGCACAGTCTATCTTCTCTTGAACCCTAGAACATTGAGATTCTAGGTCAACCTACTGTGCAACACGCACTATCTGGATCCTCTACACTGCCAAACAATGAAACAAAATAGAAAAATAAAATGGATATTTGTACAATGAAGCCATTCCACTAATTTTGACAGAAATCTTACCAGTGGAATACTTCACATCGACATATTGTAACAACAGAAAGCACAGAAAGAATGGGAATCTATAGCTATATGATTTGCAATTACAGGAAACAGAAATCAAATTAACAGAACATAATCATTCTATTTCTCCTTAGCATAATGCATAATTACATTCAATCTCTTCTCTTCAATTTGATTACCAATAATGCTTATTTGGATCATTCCTCTGGGTTTATAAACTCGCCCTGAGGAAAACCAACCGATTCCAAACGGCTGGGAGAAAAACCAACTGATTCCAAGTAGCTGGGAGACCAACTATCTTAAGACTAATAATTTGACAAAAGTGACCTAAGTCACTTGGGGTTTACAAATAGAAATGAAAATGCATTGGTCAAATAGACCTTATTACAACACAAAACATGATTTTTTAGGTGCTTTTGCACCATTTGCCAACTGCTGGATGATTTGAGATAATGAAGAGTCATTGACATAACCCTATTGGATAGATTCTAACCAATTTGGAATGGGCATAGAAATAGCTGAAAGAGAAGCTTGGTCATCAAATGTGTGAGAAAGAACATCTGCCACAATATTGTCCTTACCCTTCTTGTAAGTGATCTCATAGTCATAACACATGAGTTTGCTAACCCATTTCTATTGTGCTGGGGAGGAGACTCATTGTTCTAGGAAATATTTCAGACTCTGGTGATCAGTCTTGATGCATAAATGATTCCCTAGTAGGTATGGCCACCACTTCTGTACCGCATGCAAAATAGCCATCATTTCCTTCTCATATGTAGAGAGTACTAAATGCTTACCAGAAAGTACTTTGCTGGTGAATGCAATGGGACATTCATCTTGAAGGAGAATAGCACCAAGTCCATTAATGTAAGCATCACTCTCAATAGTGAAGTTCTTGGAAAAATATGGCATATCTAGAACAGGTGTAGTACATAGCTTGTTTTAGTTTTTCAAATGCACACTCTATAGCATGTGTCCATGTAAAAGCATCATTTTTCAACATAGCTCTTAATGGAGCTACAATCTTCCCGTAATCCTTGACAAACTTGCTATAGTAGCCAGTCAGTCCCAAAAAACAATGGAGGATTTTGAGTGTCTGAGGATGCGGCCAATTTTTCATGGCATCTATTTTGGAAGGATCCACTTGAACCCCTTGGGATGAAATAATATGCTCGAGATACTCCACTTCCTCCTACCCAAAAACACATTTAGACTATTTTGCACAGAGATGATGATCAGAGAGAAGTTGCAGTACAAGATCTAGATGTTGGAGATGCTCAGCCCAAGTTTTACTATAGATGAGGATATCATCAAAGAAGACCATAATAAATTTCTACAAGTAGGGCCAAAAAATTTTATTCATCAATGCTTGGAATGTGGAATGAGCATTAGTGAGGCCAAAGGGCATGACCAAAAACTCATAGTGGCCATCATGTGTGTGGAAAGCTGTTTTAGGGATATCATCCTCATGAACTTGAATTTGGTGATACCTAGAACGAAGATCCAACTTGGAGAAAAATAAGTGCCATGAAGCTCATCAACAACAGGAATCAGAAACTTATCCTTGATTGTGATGTGATTAAGTGCTTAGACAAGAAGAACTGGTGAAGAAAAAGAACTAGTACTAGGGTGGATAATACCTTGCTTCAGTAAGTCCCGAACAAGCATCTCAATCTCTCTCTTTTGGTGAAATGGGTAGCGGTAGGGCCTGATGTTGGGATGAACGCTTCCAGGAAGGAGATGAATATGATGGTCCTCTGGTTGTGAAGGTGGCAATCCCATGGGTTCAGCAAAGACACATGCATATCTATCCAAAATATGTTGTAGATCTGAAGGAGTAGTGGAGACCGTTGATGGTTGCATCTGAATGGAATGGAGCTGAGCGATGACACCATGTGAATTCTTTTTTAGGAGCTTTTCTATGCGATGTGAACTAATGATGCTGAGAGACCCTGGTCATAAGCCCTTCAATGTGTGTTTTTACCCATTGTCTAAAAATTGCATCCAAATTTTAGCAAAATCCCATAAGTTGGGTCCAAGTGTACATAACTATTAAGCACCCAAAACAACATCACATCCACCTAAGGGGAAGGCAAATATGTCAGAGCATAGGTTATAATCTCCAATAGAGATACGCACATTGTGACACCTCCCTTTGCAAGGTAATGTGCCCCCATTAGCAATCATGACTTGAAATCTGGAGCAAGGATGGACAAAACAATCAGCCTATTTGGCAATCCGAGGGTCAATGAAGTTATGAGTGCTACCAAAATCAATGAGAATTGTAAGGGAGAGCTTCTTGAAGTAACCTTTGACCCACATGGTTTGTGGGGTGGTGACTCCTACTAAAGCATGGAGAGAGATCTTTGGGTGGTCTTCCTGAGAAGCAGGTCAACAAGTGGCTGCTGAGTATCGACCTGATCATCCGCTGCATCATGAGCATCTGCACAAACTTCAGTTTCAGGTCGAGAATCCACATCAAAGAGATAGAGCTTTTTCTCAACACATCAATGTCCCCTAGTGAATTTCTCATCACAATTATAGCAAACCTCTTTTTCTCTACGTGCCCGCATCTCTACTTCAATCAAATGCTTGATAGGAGTTGTTCTAGGAGCTGGCATTATTTGAGGGCATTGGAAAGCTGTATTTCTGAATGGGACAAAATTGGATTTGGAGCACTATTGAGTTGTGATCTTGTCCTCTGCCAACTTAGCTAACCCTAAGGCTTCCATCATTGTGCTTGGACAGAACATTTTAACCTTAGAGCAAATTGCATCCTTGAGACCACTGACAAAACAACTTCTAAAAAATTCATCAGACAATCCCTCTATATGATTGGCTAGTTTTTCTGACTCTGTTTGATATTCTCTCATAGTGCCTGTTTGGCGTAGTTTAGTGAGTGCTCCTATGAAGTCATCAAAATTACTAGGGCCAAATCATCGCAAAATGAGTGTGCAAAAATCTGTCCATTTTGGCTCGTCATGAGCCTTGATGTACCAATGGAACCATTGAAGGGATTCATGTTCCAAATGAAAGGATACAAGGGGGACTTTGTTTACCTCAAAAGTATTATGCAGACTGAAATATTATTCCACCTGGTATATCCATCTAGTCGGATCATCACCACTAAAGCGAGAAAAATCAAGCTTCGGCCCACAAAAATTGTTCGAAGAAGAGAACCCAGTGTCTACAGAAGAGTCTAGCTGTCGTCGATTGTTCATGGTTGAATGCTGAAGATTGAGGCCAAGGATTTTTTTCATCCAGATCCTGGAGTTTGGTCTTGACAGCTGTAAGTTCCTCCATTTTTTTTGCTCCTGCGCGGGTGACAACCATAACTAGGGTTTTTTTTTGGGGGGGAATGGGTAGAAAAGCAAAAACATAACCTCTTTTAGTAAGGTAAAATTTGGATTTAGGAAAAACTCTTATGGGTAATTGGGGTTTGACTAGGTTTTGGACACTTTCTAAGGGACATGAAAGCATAAAATAGGGATTTCAGAAGTGGGGTGAATGAATGGGAAAATTTGTCCAAGAGGGACAAAGGAGCAGAAATAGGAAATGAACACTGTGGCATGATTTGAAGGCTATTGGGTGAGAATCGAAGAAGTTATGGCAAACCCTAAAAATAGACAAATATGGGATTTCTGGCTTCGATAAGTGGAATTTGGGATAAGGTCCTCAAGGAATGAAATATGTAGAATGGAATTTTAGGGGATCTAGTGGAGTTTGAGGAAAAATAGGGCTAAAGAAAGGAAGATATGGCAAAAAAATTGAAATGATCTACAACGGATTTTTTTTTTTTTTTCTGGAAATGACCTGTAACGGGATCTGAAACGGCTCTGGATAGATTCAATATGTGAATTACTGGCGGGCAATAGATATGGGCCCCAGGTATGTTCAGCTTCCTAAAGGTTCAGGGGATTCACTCAGCTACCAATGTTGTCTAATGGCTTACGTATTGGGGCAGTACCCCTCATTCCACGGCTTAGGTAAAATTGATAACCACTTTGCCACAAACGATAGCTCTTGGTTTACCTCATGGATGGGAACTAGTCAATCAGGTAGGGGTCATTGCCCTTTTCGCTTGCAGGTCCTCTCAATGGGCCAGCTACTTCAGGGTTCCTGTGGTACTCCTCATAATGAGTTTTAGGGCTATGCCCAGGCACTTCCCACAGTTAAGCAGATAGGGATTATTCCCTGATCTGAACTTGCAATTGAAATGAACAATACAGATGCAAAAAAAAGAACTACTGCACTAATCACAGTGCCTGGAGGCCACTATGGAAAAAAATTTGGCAAAAATTCCACTCAACGAGCCTAAGAAAGCACTCTGATACCAGATGAGAGGAACCTCCTACAACAATATAATGAAAAAAGTGTGAAATAGTAGAAATATATATGAATAGCAGAAAAATAGAAGGAATTTATTGATCACAGGCCACTTCGAGGGGGCAACCTCCTTTGAGCAAGCTCAATACAATAAATTTGTGGATGCCTTCATTGGCCTCAACACGTACTTGTTGTGATGTTCACAACACGCCCCATTATGCTCCTTAGCAAAATGGGGACCCCTGCTGATGTTTTGGCTTTTTGCTTCTGCTTGTGTTTGTCTGCTTTCTGGTGGTTTGGTAAAAATGAGGGTCAGGTGCATCATCATCATGATATTGGATGAGGTAGGTCATCATCATGAGGTCAGTTTGTCAAAGTTCATATTTTGTTTCTATGACCTCATATTTAGAAAGAGCTTGAAATTCCATGCAGGTTTGCCTTTTACATCACTTAAAAATTCGTCCATATGAGGGAGTTATGAGCAGTCAAAGTTTTGGTCAAACCTGATAATCACAAGTGATCATCATTTTTTTCATGTTATCAAGGTCATCATGATCTTGGTCTATCACCCGATAAAAATCATGCAGTAGCAATATCCGGACGTCAATCTTAGGTGATAGTGCCCTTTACCCGTCAAATGACCTTATGCGCATCGTGAGCATCATGATTTTAGGAGGGTCATATTTTATAAACTCGGTTTTGCTGTATGAAGAACATCATCATCATATTTGAAGCGCCCCCCCCCGATAATATCCTGAGGTTCAAATATCCGGACGTCAACTTTAAGTCATAGTAAGTTTTCCCCGTCGAGCGGTCTTTTGTATCGCGAGCATCATGATGATATTTTAACATTACCTGATATTATAATATCATGCTGATATTATAAGATCACCCTGACTTAGAATGTCCACCATCGGCATATTTGCATGCGCATGTCGAAATCTTATCGGAAGGTCATCATCCTGATATTTGCTGAAATTCGCTAAGATGATGATGACGTTTTCATATCCTCCTGATCTCCTTTGGCATGATCATATTTTAAATATCACCTTAGCGCAACCCTGATGATGACCTCAACTCATCTTCATGCTCCGAAAATGAAATATGATGATTACGTCATCATGATAATTCGATGAGGAGGATCATCATATTTTTTTATCCTGTCATATTGTCAAGGTCATCATGATCTTGTTTGTCTACCCGATATTTCGTAAAGTCCTCCTGCCGAGAAAGAACGAAGAAGCAAATATCCTGATGATCATCATCATCACATTTCCCTTCGGCAAGATATTTTCCAAAACATGATCCGGTTGGCAAAATATCATGATGATGTCATCCCGATCTGATAAACGAAGAAGCAAATATCCTGATGATCATCATCATCACATTTCCCTTCGGCAGGATATTTTCTAAAGCATGATCCGATTCACGAAATATGATGATGACGTCTTATTATAAGTTTGATAAAAGCCCCAAATATCCTGATGATCATCATCATCCTGATCTTTTGAGAGGGTTACCTTGGCCGCAAAGGGGTCATATTACAATCATCATCCTAATCATGCTCCTTAGGTGACCCGATTTTACATTTATCCCCTGATCTTAACCGAACATGACGATGACGCCATCATTTGCATTTTAACGAAGCCCGAATATGACGATGACGTCACCATCATTTTCCTTTCCTCAGCAGCAGGATCATATTTCACATCCTCCTATTTTCCTTCAACATGAAGATGATGATGATGTTATTCTTTTCCCCGATATACAGAAGCGAAATATCCTGATGACATCATCTGGACATTTGGAAGGGAGAGCATCATATTTCTGGAATATCATGCAGATGAAGTGAACATCGGCCAAATAGAGAATGTCGGCTAACATGTTTTTTGACACGCCGATAGCGATAGTCATGCCGATGGGCGGGAAATGAAGCGGTGGAGTTTTAAACCATTTTTTTGGCGCCCGTGGCATTTTTTCGGTCAGCGATGGTTGACCTGATGGGTTTTGAGCGGTCTGAATGCGTTTTGGACGCGTTTTGAGAGTATTCTGGATCCGATTTCCACAATTTTGCGTAGTCACCTGGATTTAAACAATTATTTTAGTTTCCTGCTGTTTATGTGATAAATGAAAAACTTATTGCTTGTCTTGTCTTGCAGGCTTGCAGTTGAGGAAGCAGCTGGAAAGTCAACACAGTGACCTCATGGAGGAAGGAGATCTGATCTCAGGAGCAGGAAGATAAAGATGAAGTGCGAAAAAGTCAAGGCCATTCAAGTGAAGGACAGAGTTGCAGCTGAAGGTATTACTACAACAGACAAACAGAAGTTATTACCCAGCTGCCGGAACTTCTCAGAAGGGGCAATATTTCACCCAGATTTGACACTGCTCAGAGATATTTTGAAGAGCTAGTTCACCTGTATTTATTGCTGTAACCAGGGGTTTGAACCAGGGGTTCAGTTAGGTTTCTGCTGTAGTGAGGACAATCAGAATGTCTTTATCTTGTGCCTCTCTACACTGTAATACTTTACAACAGGGATTTTAGGAAAACAACAGTGGCTACACAGGATTTTCTTTTAGGAACATACAGCAAGTTAGCATAGTTTAGAGGTAGAAGAAGGAGGTCGCCTGTTTGTCTGCAGTAAGGTGCGCGTGGAATGTCTGGCTGCCTTACTGTATCTGTAAAGCTTGTAAGTTCTCTGTAGTATGATCAATGAAACTAATAGTCATTCCTACATTGTAAATCATGTATGACTATTCATTTCTAATACAATAGAATCTGGAGTTCTGCATCTATCTTCTGAGTGTTCTCCTGCTCTTCTTTGTGTTTTGAAATATTTTCTTTGAGAGCTTGCAATTTTAAATGTATGTTTGTGAAAATGCTCAAAACTTGCATTTAAGGTTTTTACTGTGGATTTGATCAAATTACTGTGGTATTTACATAGTGCATAACAGAAACAATTAGATCCTTCGGTAGATTAAATGAGGTATAGATTAGATCTTTCTAACTTTTCCCAACCCATCTGAAATATTTAGCTGAAAACGTAGAAATCTAAAGGAAATTGTCTCAAATTTGAAGAAGCATGCATAACAGAGCTATAAGTAGACAGTTTTCATAAATAGATAAAGAAGAAAGCTGCAAAATTCAAGAAAACCATCTAAACCTTGCAGCACAGTAGCACTTTTATGCAAAGGAATGAAAAGTATTGACATATCTCATAACCTTTTTGCATATTCTTAGTCCAGTAAACCACCAAACAAACCTAAACTACGTAAGGCCCCTTGAACATTACAGCTTCACATTGACCAACTGAACTTGACCAACCGAACCATTGTAGACTTGGGATTAGTTGAATCTCAAATGATTCCTTCTTGTCTTTCAAGTATAGTTTCAGTTCATTATATGTGAATTTTAACTTATTGTTATGATTGCATCAAAACGATCATCAACAGTTTTCTGGCGCTAGAAGGAGGGCCTTCCTGAGTTAGGTTTCATTTCAAACTGGCTAACGACAGCAATAGAGTGACCAGGTCTAGGTCCAGTTCAGGAGATATATTTGTGCAACTACCTGATACAAGGCGAAGTAAAAACCCTTTAATTTGGAATCCAAAGATATCGCAAGCAGGAAGTTCATCTGGAACACCTCCTGGGTCACCTTTTAACATCCGTAGTATTGTAAGTCCTGACAAATCACTGTTCAGATCTTTAAATCTTGGTTCAGGCACTCCTGGAGGTCTCAATCCTCCTCTAAATCCTAATCCACCAATCAATCCAGGTATTCCTGTAGGTTCAAGTCAAGCTCAAACACCTGCAATGGCTTATTTCGATGTCAATTCTCCCATATTCTTCAATGATTATCATGAGATGCCAAAAAATCCGGAAAATATATGTCCCAAATACCAATTGCATCAGGACCCAGAAGATCATATTAGAATATTTAAGGAAGCATGTTTTAGGGCTATGTTAGAGCATGAGGATGTTGTGTGTAGATTGTTTCCTTACACCTTTAATGAGCAGGCCTCTAGCTGGTACGTAAACTTACCCAATGGTTACATTTCTTCCTGGGCACTTATGGAAGAAGCATTTCTGTCAAGATTTAGAGGACCCATTGACCCTTGCGCTTTGTATCATAAATTGGCTGCTATAAAACGAGGTGAGGGAGAGCTAATTGATAATTTCAATGACAGATTTCAAAAGGCCTATTCTAGGTTGGTAGCCCCTTATACCATAGATGATGCTCCCTTGTTGGCTATGTACTATGCTGCCTTAGATCCTTTAACTGCCATGTTTGTCAAAAGAAAACCTAACATTGATTCAATATCCAAAGCCTATAAAGAGGCAGCCTCAGTGAACCAAGAAATGAGACATACAACTTACAGTCCATTTGGAGGAAATTTTGGGGTGCAGAATCAGGCACACCCATGGAATGGAGTCCCTGTGCAGCATGCTCCACTAGTAAATCCGGTTCCTTCTTACACACCTGTGTATAATCCTACTCCAATCCAAGCTATAACTCCTTACACAGCTAGTACTTCCAATAACAGTCAAAATAATGGTTAGCCTTTCTTCCAACTTCCTAGGGATGTAACTGTGGCAAAAGCACAAGAGGATAGGGAAGAAATCAAAGAAATTACTGCACATTTGAAAAGATTAACAACCGAGGTGACACAGCTAAGAAATGAGAACCTCTATGGAAGAAGCAACCAAAACTACAATCCACATCAAGGTCACAACCAAGGCCAAAATCAGAATTATAGTCTCAATCAAAATCAGCAGTACAATCAGCATCAAGGCCCCAGTCAGGGGCAACCAATGCAAAATAGGGGGCCAGTGATAGATAATAGGACCTGGGGCAATAATAACAAAAATCAGAATCAACCTAGGCCACCCAAGACATGGAACACTGGGCCCAACAACGGTACTCTGGCTTCTCCTTTTGAGAATACAGATAATCATGGTGCAAAACAAACGACTAGCATACAAATGGCCAGTACAGCACCCAAAAATTGGTGCAGATTTCACAATACCAATGCCCATGTTGAGCATGACTGTCCATAGTTCCACTTGGCAGCTAGTATTTTCAACGTAGATGTATAGCCTCCTACCTCTGAATTTCTCATTCCTAAGGGTAATGAAGTAGCACCCTCAGAATATGACACAGCATTAGTCTTAGAAACGTTTACCTTTGCAACTGCAGAAGAGAAAGAGGATGAATTGCTAGAGGATGAACCATACTGTTGTGAAAGTCTTTATCCTAAATCAACCTTTGTGCTAAACGCTTTTCAGTTTCCTTTTGAATCTGAAAATGAGATATTAAATGAAACAGAGGAGGTGCAGGCCTTTCAACAAACAAATAAAGGCCACACCTACAATTTGAGGAACAACCCTAGGCCGGGAGGACCTTTCACCACTTCCACTCCTCCAAATAACATCAATACACCCCCAGATCAGAATGCTAGCAACAATCCTGCCATACTTAAAGCTAGTCAGCAGACAAATAACGGAACATCAGTGCAAAAGGATCAAACAAGTAAGACAGAAGCAATAGAGACAGCAAGATTAATGAATTGCTTGTCGGAGGAAATAAAGAAAATGAAGGTCAGTATACCTCTAAATGAATTATTGAAGACCCCAGGGATCAGAAATGCTTTTTTAAAATCCCTGGATACATCCATAACAAACAAGGTGTCTGCTGATATAACTGTTCCTAATAGTGATTCACCACCTAAGGAGAAAGGTAAGAAAGTTGAGCAGCCTTCCAATACTAATGTAGTAATACATGCGGATAAGAGGGATACTCAACCTTTCTTGTTAACTGTTAGGTTGTGTGGGAAGAATATACACAATTCCATGGTAGATTCTAGTGCTTCAGCCAACGTAATGCCCTTAGGAATATGTAAAACTCTCGGGCTGACTCCCACCAAATCTGCCAAGGTTGTCACACAGTTAGATAAAACCGAGGTTAGCGTGATAGGAGAACTCATGAACATTCAAGTGCAATTAGCTTCAGACCCTAGGGTAAGCCAAATCATTGACATTCAAGTAGTGGATATACCCGTAAATTATGGAATGTTGCTAAGTAGGGATTGGTCCAAGACATTAAACGGATATATGGCTACTGACTTTTCACACATGTGGTTACCGTGGAGGGGCATCCCAAACCAAATCAGAATAGAGGCAGAGCCCAGAATGAAACATATGATAACAGAGTATAATCGAACTAATGAAATATTATATGCTGCTGTTAAGCCAGGTGTCTATAGAGTTACCAACAATGGGATGCAGATTGAAGAAATTATGATGTTAAACATTAGAAAGAAGTGTGTCAGCAATAGAACGGCACTATTCATTGAGTCTGACGGAAATTCTTCAGATGAAGAAAACAATGCAATAGACAAATTTGGTCATGCCATTAGACGAGAGGTGGAAGAGTGCGTTACACACAATCTCCCAGTCAAATGTAAGTTATATAAAAATAGGTGTAGAGTCCATGATAGGCAACATTCTGAGGAGAATTGTGAAATATGCGAAGACATCATTGAATATGAATACAAAAAGTGCATAGGGAGGGTAGAGTCACAGGAGAAAAATGAGAATCCTGATCCAACACAGAGATATGTTCAGGATAATCTAGATGCCTTGATTCCAGATTTAGGAAAAAAAATAGAGGACAAGGGTAGTTATCTTTCAGAGTTGCAAACTAAAAACACACATATGAAAGATAACCAAACGGAAAGACCCATGAATAAACAAGATAACACCCCACAGGCAATAAAAGGGACAAAGTATGCCAAGGTAAAAGATCAGAAAAGTAAAGATGGCATGTGGACGTTAAAATGTGATGGGTCCAAATCAAAACAGGGTGCAGGTGCGGGTATTGAACTCATAAATCCTCAAGGTAAATCACATTTGGCAGCATATAGATTACAATTTTCCTGCACTAACAATATTGTTGAATATGAGGCCCTAATTTTAGGACTTGTCATGGCCATCAGGAAAGGGGTAAAAGCCATCAGAGTATTTTCAGACTCTGAATTAGTAGTCAGACAAGTGAGGAAACTATATGCCTGCAATTATAAGAAAATGATTAGTTACAGACATAGAGTATGGAGTTTAATGGATTCGTTTGATGCCTTTAACATAGAGCACATTCCTAGAGAGCTGAACCATAGGCCAGATGCGTTAGCAGTTGCTGCTAGTACATTAGAACCATTGACACTGTCAGGATTAAGACGATTTGTTGTTGAGCTAGTTAACGTGCCCAGTATACCAGACAACGTTACACACTTTCAGGTATTTGGAGAGGATCAGCAAATTATTAATTTTCTGACTTGCAATGAGGCATTTGAGGCCCAAATCATTGATGAACAAGAAAGACCTGAAGTAACATGGGATGAAGAAGATATGATCAACTTAAAGAGTAACTTCTTGCCAAAAGGAGTGATTGAATTAGAACACATCTTTGACTTCGATGGGGTAATAAGACAGAAAGACTTACCCAAAACAGAAGGGGGTAGGTATGATTCACATAACTTAGGGACTGAGCTAAATCCACAAAATGTACTAATTGGGAAAGCTTGCTCTGAGAAAATTAGGAAAGAGGTTCTGGACATTCTGAAAGAATATAAACATGTCATAGCATGGACTTACGAAGACTTGAAAACATTTGATGAGTCCATCATAACTCACGTAATACCTTTAAGAAAAGAAGTCAAACCATTTAGGCAGAAACAGAGGCCTGTAAACGCCATTCTAGAGCCTTTAATCTTTGAGGAAGTTAAAAAATTACTGTCCGCTGGAATAATTTTCCCAGTCAGACATTCTGTCTGGGTAGCTAACTTGGTACCAGTGAGGAAGAAAAATGGAGACATCAGGTTGTGCGTAGACTTTAGAAATTTAAACAAGGCATCTGAAAAAGATAATTATCCTTTGCCTCCAATAGACGAAGTATTGCAAGCAGTAAATGGCGCAAAGATGATGTCTTTTTTAGATGGTTTTTTAGGTTATAACTAGGTCTTAATTGATAGAGAAGATAGACTAAAAACCACCTTCACTTGCAAATGGGGAAATTATGCGTATAGAAGAATGCCTTTTGGTCTAATTAATGCAGGTGCCACTTTTCAGAGGGCCATGGACGTTGCATTCCGTGGATTATCAGGTAAATGCATTGTTGTGTATATGGATGATTTAACTATGTATTCCAAGGATGCATCCACCCACGCTAAAGACCTCAGGAAAGTACTCCAGCAATGTGAAAGGTATGGGATTTCCCTTAATCCTAAGAAATGTATATTTGGCGTAACTGAAGGTAAATTATTAGGCCATGTCATTTCTGAAAATAGAATTGCAATTGATCTGGATAGAATAGAATCCATAAAAAATTTGCAAATACCAAACAGTAGGAAAGAATTGAAATCATTTTTTGGTAAAATTAACTTTGTTCGGAAGTTTATAACTGGTTTTGCAGAGATCGTGCAGCCGTTGAATGCTATGTTAAAGAAAGATGCACAGATGGAATGGACGTCAGTGGCCAAAGCCGCATTTGAAGATATTAAGGAGGCAATTTCTGATGCTCCTGTATTGGCAAGTCCAGACTACACAAGCCCGTTTTACATCTACTCTTTTGCATCTTCTCATTCTGTCGCGGCTGCCTTGACACAGAAAGGTGAAAATAAGGGAGAGAGGCCCATAGCATTTATGAGTGCGCCTCTGAAGGATGCACAGCTGAGATATCTAGATATCGAAAGGCAGGCATTCGCGTTAGTGAAGGCTGTGAAAAAATTTAGACACTATATTCTGCGCAGCCAGATCAAAGCCATAGTACCAGACGCAGCAGTAAAAATGTTGCTGATGCAAAACGAGCCTGGAGAAAAAAGAGCCAAATGGATCACCACACTGCAAGAATTCGACATGGAGATCATTCCCACAAAGCTGGTCAGAGGGCAGGCGTTGGTGCAGACAATAGCAAACATGGATCCAAATCTGATAAAACAGCAATATGTATTGAATTCCCAAGACGCATCAGGCTGGTACGATGATTTAAGCACCTTCCTGATAGCTGGAAAGTACCCAAGCAAGATGAAGGCTTCTCAGAGGAGAGCTTTGAAGATTAAGGCACAGCATTATATGGTGCAGGGAGGTCTCCTATTCAGGAAGAACCATGATGGAATTTATCTGAGATGCATAAACAAAACTGAAGCTGATAGAGTGTTGACAGAACTACATGATAAGTACGGAACCGGCCATGGTTCCCATTTAGCTACAACACACAAAATACTGAGGGCGGGCTATTACTGGCCCACTATGTTCAAAGATACTAAGAGTCACATCAGAAGTTGCCACACCTGTCAGACTGCAGCAGACAAAGGGAGAAATCTGGCCAATCCACTGCAACCTGTGATCGAGTCCAGACCGTTTGCACAATGGGGCTTGGATTTTATCGGAGTCATCAATCCCCCATCTTCTACAGGACACAAATTTATATTGATGGTAACAGACTATTGTACAAGGTGGACTGAGGCCACCTGCTGCAAATTTTCCACGACTGAGGTAGTTATCAAGTTCCTTGAGGAAAACATTATCACCAGGTTTGGAACACCCTATTCATTGGTATGTGATAACGGCCCTGCTTTTTCTTCTTTAAAATTTTCTAAATGGGCATTTGAATATGGGATTATTCTAAGGTTTTCTTCGAATTATTACCCTCAAGGTAATGGACTGGCTGAATCAACAAACAAAATTTTATTAGACATAATCAAGAGGTTAATTGCCAAAAGTCCTAGAGAGTGGAATACCCTGTTAAGATATGCATTATGGGTAGACAGGACCAAGTTTAAAATAGCTTTAGGTAGCACACCTTATCACTTAGTTTATGGGACTGATCCCATACTTCCGGTTAATCTGAGAATACCAACTTGGAAGTTTGCTAATGAATATCTAGGCTTTGATAACCATAGGGAAGCCAGAATAGTGCAAATGTTACAACTAGAGGAGAAAAGAGGTCAAGCCCTCGAGAAGTTTGCCAAACACCAAGCAGTTGTTAAGAGGTGGTTTGACAAAAGAGCAAGAGTCAAGACATTTAGGATATCAGACTTAGTGTTGTGCTGGGACAAAGCACATGAAAAGAAAGGAAGCCATGGAAAATTCGATAAATTATGGCTGGGTCCATTACAAGTCTCAAAAATAATAGGAGATAACACCTTCAGACTTAAGACCTTGACTGGAGAAGATATGCCATTACCAGTTAATGGCCAGCATTTGAAACACTACTTCCAGGCTTGAGGTAAAAGGGGGGCAGTCCTTTTTTCTTTATGTAAAATACTATGGATAATGTACAGTTCTTCTTTTGCTATTTTCTTTCGGGTTGGCTGTTTGTATAGCTTGTCTTCTGTTTGTTTTTGCTTTTTGTTTCTTTCTGTTTGTACAGTTTTTTCTTTTGTTGTGTTGTTTGTACAGCCTGTTTGTCTGGTTTGTTGTTGTCTCCTCAGCAGGGATCTTTATTTTACTTTAGGGTATTAAGGAGCAAAACTAGCAACCATTCAAAACAGTATAAAATTTAGGATATTCAGGTTAACCATTTGCAATTTACACATAACCTGTCACTGTCATGAATGTAGAGAGTTGTTCATCTTCTGAAGTTTTGTATTCAATAAATGTGATTGAGAATTCGAAGCAGGTTTCTCATGATGAGACACCTAAAATCCTTGGGTTTGTTGAACCTACCAGTGTAGATATTAGGTGAAAAATCAGAGGTTACCCTTGCTACCATTACAATTCTCAGCTTAATTTCAGCAAGTGTCCACTCCTTGCATCATGAAGTTACAAATTGCTATACCTTATGAAATCTTTCAAAATTAGAAAACAAAAAATAAATAAATAAATGAATAAAGTGGATTATACTAAAAATCCAGATTAAGCCATCTAAGTAACTCTACCGGGGCTATGGACGCTCGCTGGCAGTGGGGCTCTACTTAGGAGAATTGTAACGATAACCTTGCCGGGGCTATAGACGCTCGCTGGCAGCAAGGCTCTATCCGGTCGGCTATGAGGGAATATCCTCACCTACGTAGGCTAATGTCAGTCACTGGTTTGTTCAACCGATCTTCAAGATGAGGATAATTAATCACGTGCACACAACTAAACTGAAAATGGAAATTCATGCATCTTTATTGAATACCTTAAGTCTCAAGCTGAATAGTAATTTGCAGGAAAGATAGTCGGAAGTTATGAGTTCATTTCATCTAGTTTCCTTGAACACTTTGAATTTAATTGTTTTGTTTTGGTTGCTAGTTGTTGTCATGTTCACAACACGCCCCATTATGCTCCTTAGCAAAATGGGGACCCCTGCTGATGTTTTGGCTTTTTGCTTCTGCTTGTGTTTGTCTGCTTTCTAGCGGTTTGGTAAAAATGAGGGTCAGGTGCATCATCATCATGATATTGGATGAGGTAGGTCATCATCATGAGGTCAGTTTGTCAAAGTTCATATTTTGTTTCTATGACCTCATATTTAGAAAGAGCTTGAAATTCCATGCAGGTTTGCCTTTTACATCACTTAAAAATTCGTCCATATGAGGGAGTTATGAGCAGTCAAAGTTTTGGTCAAACCTGATAATCGCAAGTGATCATCATTTTTTTCATGTTATCAAGGTCATCATGATCTTGGTCTATCACCTGATAAAAATCATGCAGTAGCAATATCCGGACGTCAATCTTAGGTGATAGTGCCCTTTACCCGTCAAATGACCTTATGCGCATCGTGAGCATCATGATTTTAGGAGGGTCATATTTTATAAACTCGGTTTTGCTGTATGAAGAACATCATCATCATATTTGAAGCGCCCCCCCCCCGATAATATCCTGAGGTTCAAATATCCGGACGTCAACTTTAAGTCATAGTAAGTTTTCCCCGTCGAGCGGTCTTTTGTATCGCGAGCATCATGATGATATTTTAACATTACCTGATATTATAATATCATGCTGATATTATAAGATCACCCTGACTTAGAAAGTCCACCATCGGCATATTTGCATGCGCATGTCGAAATCTTATCGGAAGGTCATCATCCTGATATTTGCTGAAATTCGCTAAGATGATGATGACGTTTTCATATCCTCCTGATCTCCTTTGGCATGATCATATTTTAAATATCACCTTAGCGCAAACCTGATGATGACCTCAACTCATCTTCATGCTCTGAAAATGAAATATGATGATTACGTCATCATGATAATTCGATGAGGAGGATCATCATATTGTCAAGGTCATCATGATCTTGTTTGTCTACCCGATATTTCGTAAAGTCCTCCTGCCGAGAAAGAACGAAGAAGCAAATATCTTGATGATCATCATCATCACATTTCCCTTCGGCAAGATATTTTCCAAAACATGATCCGGTTGGCGAAATATCATGATGACATCATCCCGATCTGATAAATGAAGAAGCAAATATCCTGATGATCATCATCATCACATTTCCCTTCGGCAGGATATTTTCTAAAGCATGATCCGATTCGCGAAATATGATGATGACGTCTTATTATAAGTTCGATAAAAGCCCCAAATATCCTGATGATCATCATCATCCTGATCTTTCGAGAGGGTTACCTTGGCCGCAAAGGGGTCATATTACAATCATCATCCTGATCATGCTCCTTAGGTGACCCGATTTTACATTTATCCCCTGATCTTAACCGAACATGACGATGACGCCATCATTTGCATTTTAACGAAGCCCGAATATGACGATGACGTCACCATCATTTTCCTTTCCTCAGCAGCAGGATCATATTTCACATCCTCCTATTTTCCTTCAACATGAAGATGATGATGATGTTATTCTTTTCCCCGATATACAGAAGTGAAATATCCTGATGACGTCATCTGGACATTTGGAAGGGAGAGCATCATATTTCTGGAATATCATGCAGATGAAGTGAACATCGGCCAAATAGAGAATGTCGGCTAACATGTTTTTTGACACGCCGATAGCGATAGTCATGCCGATGGGCGGGAAATGAAGCGGTGGAGTTTTAAACCATTTTTTTGGTGCCCGTGGCATTTTTTCGGTCAGCGATGGTTGACCTGATGGGTTTTGAGCGGTCTAAATGCGTTTTGGACGCGTTTTGAGAGTATTCTGGATCCGATTTCCACAATTTTGCGCAGTCACCTAGATTTAAACGATTATTTTAGTTTCCTGCTATTTATGTGATAAATGAAAAACTTATTGCTTGTCTTGTCTTGCAGGCTTGCAGTTGAGGAAGCAGCTGGAAAGTCAACACAGTGACCTCATGGAGGAAGGAGATCTGATCTCAGGAGCAGGAAGATAAAGATGAAGTGCGAAAAAGTCAAGGCCATTCAAGTGAAGGACAGAGTTGCAGCTGAAGGTATTACTACAACAGACAAACAGAAGTTATTACCCAGCTGCCGGAACTTCTTAGAAGGGGCAATATTTCGCCCAGATTTGACACTGCTCAGAGATATTTTGAAGAGCTGGTTCACCTGTATTTATTGCTGTAACCAGGGGTTTGAACCAGGGGTTCAGTTAGGTTTCTGCTGTAGTGAGGACAATCAGAATGTTTTTATATTATGCCTCTCTACACTGTAATACTTTACAACAGGGATTTTAGGAAAACAACAGTGGCTACACAGGATTTTCTTTTAGGAACATACAGCAAGTTAGCATAGTTTAGAGGTAGAAGAAGGAGGTCGCCTGTTTGTCTGCAGTAAGGTGCGCGTGGAATGTCTGGCTGCCTTACTGTATCTGCAAATCTTGTAAGTTCTCTGTAGTATGATCAATGAAACTAATAGTCATTCCTACATTGTAAATCATGTATGACTATTCGTTTCTAATACAATAGAATCTGGAGTTCTGCATCTATCTTCTGAGTGTTCTCCTGCTCTTCTTTGTGTTTTGAAATATTTTCTTTGAGAGCTTGCAATTTTAAATGTATGTTTGTGAAAATGCTCAGAACTTGCATTTAAGGTTTTTACTGTGGATTTGATCAAATTACTGTGGTATTTACATAGTGCATAACAGAAACAATTAGATCCTTCGGTAGATTAAATGAGGTATAGATTAGATCTTTCTAACTTTTCCCAACCCATCTGAAATATTTAGCTGAAAACGTAGAAATCTAAAGGAAATTGTCTCAAATTTGAAGAAGCATGCATAACAGAGCTATAAGTAGACAGTTTTCATAAATAGATAAAGAAGAAAGCTGCAAAATTCAAGAAAACCATCTAAACCTTGCAGCACAGTAGCACTTTTATGCAAAGGAATGAAAAGTATTGACATATCTCATAACCTTTTTGCATATTCTTAGTCCAGTAAACCACCAAACAAACCTAAACTACGTAAGGCCCCTTGAACATTACAGCTTCACATTGACCAACTGAACTTGACCAACCGAACCATTGTAGACTTGGGATTAGTTGAATCTCAAATGATTCCTTCTTGTCTTTCAAGTATAGTTTCAGTTCATTATATGTGAATTTTAACTTATTGTTATGATTGCATCAAAACGATCATCAACAGTACTTATATACTAAGTCTAGTCTAAACAACTATTACTTCCCATGAATGTGGGATAATACAATATACTCAGGGGATGACTTACAAAGCATATGCATCCAACAACAATAAACTAACAATCTAAAGAGAAGGGTTAAACACAGGTTCCTAATAAGCTAACTAGTCCATCAGGTTAGTCATCCTAGCATGACTGTAAATGATCTATCAACTCCCTGCTCTAAGGGAGAATAGGTATAGTGATGTGTGTCACCAGTGTTGGGGCTTCAGGCTCTACCCTCTCAACATTATCAAGGTTGCAACTTTGAGGATTATCCCTAATGCAGGATTTGACTGGTGCCCTACCTACCCCTAGTGGTGCATTTATGGTTGGGTTCCTACGTGTCAAGGGAGGGTTTTTATTTCATTTTGGCTACTCATTTCCTTACTTCACCTTTACATTTTTATGATCTAATCTCCCCCTACAAAGCATGTGCTAAAGTTTGAACTCCCATTTCAAGCATTTGCCCAAGAGATTCATTTTGTAGTAAGGTGTTGTTTGTGTCAAGTTTTGATAGGAAAAGTTTTCTTTGGTTGTTGCATCTAGTTTATAGCTTCTTCAAAACCAGGTAGGGTTTTTGTGGCCCTCTTCATTCTATTTTGCACAAAGATAACTAGGATGTGATACTTTTGTTGCATTTGTATCAAGTATTTTCTTGCCCCCTCCATGAGTTTAGGTCACATTCCCTTTATGTTTTCCCTAATTTTCTCTCTATCTTAGGGTTACTTTCGAAAGAATGGATTTCTTATTCATCCCCTTTAGGTGCAACATATTTTACATTTTCCCTTAGGTAGCATAATAATAGACTAGAGATCCACTAAAATCCTTGAACATTGTTTTAAATTAGTCTAAAATGGATAACCTAGTTGCTTTCACCACTAAAGTCCCAATCCTAGATCTCCATCCCCTTTACCTTTATTAGGAACCACCTTGTCACATTTCACTTGTATACTTTCCCTAAAATCATGAGTTAGAAGTTATCCCTGATCCCTGCTCCCGATAGTTACCTTGTGTAACACTATCAAAATTGGGTTCATAGGTTGTCCCTTTGTCTTTTACAAGTTAAAATTTAAGAGAACCAAGTCATCCTCAACCCATGATCCCCAATGATATCCTTTGTATAACCATAGTGGGGTTGGGTTCATGGAAATTTCACATAGTCTTTATGAATCTGAAGTTAGGGATACCAAGTCATTCCCGACCCTCGATGATATCCTTTGTATAACCTTAGTGGGGTCAGGTTCATGAAACTTTCACTTAGTCTTTACTAATCAAAAGTTAGGGATATCAAGTCATCCCCGACCCCTGATCCCTGATGATTTTCTTTGTATAAACCTTAGCAGAGTTAGGATCATGGGTTTGTCTTACTCTTTACTCTTTATTGTCCTTAGGATGAGGAAGGGATTGGTCTCAAATCCTGATCCCTGCTATGTTGTTTTATTTTAATAAGAATTAAGTTCATTTGATTAAATCTAACTATTGCCTTGCTTGCAAATCTAAAATCATGGAGGAGGACACACCTATCAAAGAGGTCAAGTACGATTACAAGGGATACCTCGAACCATCCAAAATGCTCAACTAGTTCTCTAAAATCAGAGACACAGACTTAGGGGCTCCACACATACAAGATTTTATGAAGAAAGTTAATACAGTTGAAGGAAGATCCTTCTAGGCCCAATATATGGCCATATCTAGATTAGTTCAAGTAGCTACCTTTTCCATCTCTCTCCAATCCCCAAAGCTCGTTCTAGCTTATGCCAAGGTTTATAAATCTCAGAGCAAGAAGATCATATGGCTAGCTGGACAAGTCATTGTGGAAATTCCTTCCGACATGATTGACACAGTCTTTGGTATCCTTGGTTTTGAGCAGTATGAGAAAATAACACTTACATAAGCGAAGACCCTCTACTCTAGCAAACCCCAAAGTGCTACAACTTATATTAATCAATAGTTTCTAGAGACTCATAGGAAGCATCTAATGAAGATGGCGGTAGTGAAACCTAGGAGTGAATTAAGAGAGGATGGTAAGGAATTCATCTCACTTCTTAGCTAGGTGTTTTGTCTCTCCTCCTCAGACAAGTGGCACCCTTGGATGTGTTACTTCTGCATGAAGGTGATTGAATGGAAGCATATTGATTGAAGATCATCCTTTAGCAATAAGATAGATGAGTAACTATCCATGGTTGAGAAGACTGGGATGTTCTATATGACCTCATACCTTGTGTACCTATTAGCTTATCAATCCAGTTTCCTGAGGTTGCAATAGGTTGGATCCCCCCAAAAGGGAGAGGTATTGGTTTATCAATATTTTCCACAACTAGAGCTTCTTGAGAGCCAAAACAATTATAAGATAGTTAATGATGTGTACATTTATACTATTGTTAGAACCTTAGAGAATGATTACTCTCAAAGGCTCTCTCCAGAGGCTTGTGATGAAATGGATAACTAGGGACACTAGTATATACAATTCAGGACCATTTCATACATCAGGGTGATGGGCTTCTCAAGCCCACATATAAGCTCCCTAGGTACCCTGGAGACATATTTGTATTGCCAGATATTTTTAGACAAGTGTCTAAAGTATAGAAACTCATTGTTAGCAAACATAAGCCTAGTTTTAAATTCCCTATTAAGATAGGAGGTTATATTTTCCAAAGCATCACACAAGCCAAGTTTACAGAGCTAGAAATGGTAGCATGGGGCTTAGATTTGTTTGATGTGGATAGGGCAAGGTTTTATCCAATTGGATGGGTTAGCCCTCTCATTGGAAATTGGTTCTGACATGAAGATGATGTTGAAGATAATTGGGAAGGTTGCGTGGATGATCATGAGGTTAGACTAAGAGATTATTTTAGGTTGGATTTACACCTGGTAAAAATTTTTAACCTATTATACCTCCCAAAAGTTTCTAAGAAAGTAAAGGAAGATGGAAGGGTTTTAGACCCGGTGTATGAGCAGAACAAAGTTTACAACCAGCCCCTAGATGATGTAAATTAGGGAAAAGATGAAATTTCCTTTCTGGAGGATAGAGCTCAAGCAATCCTTGTTAGAACTAAGAAATTGTTGCTCAAGCCATTTCCCATGATGGACTCCTACCCTTCCAAGAAGAAAGACAAATCCAAGAAGACAAGTCAGGGTGAGTCCTCATAGGCCACCAAGGGGACCAAGACAATTCCCACTATCGCCAAAGGGAAGAAGAAGAATACACAGGATACTACTACTAAAGAAAAGGAAAAAACTAAGGTAGTGTTGGTAGACACTAGTGAGATAGAGGAGGATGATCATATCCCCTTGGTAATGAAAGTGTTGTTATATAGAGCCTAATCAGACTCAAAGGTTAAATTTACCCCACTTTTATCGATGCAGTTTCCCCCCAAATTATTTAACAGTGTCATGGGGTAGTGCCCCTTGCGAGGTCCAGGGAGTTACTTTTCTATTGGCTGACATAAAAAAAACCCTATTTTTGTAACCGACATAAGGCTTGATAAAAGTGCCTATGGGTTAGGGTTTTCGTTGATGTATTGTAGCATTTTACAATAGTATTGAGTTGCAAGGATTACTGGTTGTATTTAGTTTGATTTACTAGATAATAATATTGGACTCACTATTTGTAGATGTAGCCCAAGTTTGGGTGAACCATGTTAAAACTTGTCTCTCACTGTTATTATTTTTGTGTATTTTCATTCCTCTGTTTAATCTTTATTTGCATTTAATTGATATCTTTTACATGTAATCCCTAAAAAGTGGTATCAAAGTGGGTTGTGTTTGATTATCATCTGTAGGAAGGTCTCACAGTTGAGTGGGAGCAATGGTGGATGAGGATAAATTGAAGGTAGATAAATTCAATGGGAAGAACTATTAGTTATGAAAGATGCAAATGGAGGGTTATCTCTATCAGAAGGATTTATGGAGGCCGTTGGAAGGAACAACCAAGAAACCAGCAACAATCACTGATGAGGATTGGAATCTTCTAGACATAAAGGCACTAGGAACCATTTGGTTGTGCTTGGCACCATCTATGGTGTTCAATATAACAGAAGTGAAGACAACAGACGGTCTAATGAAAGCTTTGGCTAAATTGTATGAGAAACCATCAGCCTCAAATAAGGTATTTCTCATGAAGCATTTATTTAATCTAAAAATGATTGAAGGTGGATCTGTGATAGATCATTTAAATGAGTTTAATATGATTACCAGTCAGTTAACTTCTATAAAAGTAGGTTTTGATAAAGAGGTGAGGGCTCTCTTGATATTATGTTCTTTTCCAGAAAGATGGAATAGCTTGGTAATGGCTATAAGTAACTCTGTCTTTCGTTCAAATACTTTGAAATTTGATGATGTTGTTGGTGTTATCCTTATGGAGGAAATGCGATGAAAAAGCTCAGGAGGGTCCACATCAGGTAGTGTTTTGAATGCAAAAAGCAGGGGTAGATCAAAGGAGAGAGGAAAAGGTTCTGGGGGTCATGGGAAGTCAACAGGAAAATCAAACGACAAGAGGTCCCAATCTAGAGGATAGAAGGATTGCTGGTACTGTGGGAAACCAGGTCATTTGGGGAAGGATTACTGGTCTTGGAAGAATAAAGAAGGAGACAAACAAGAAGGAAATAAGGATGCAAATGTGGTAAGTAATAAATATGAAGATGATGTTCTGATTCTTTCCCTAGATAATGCTAATGATTCATGGGTTTTAGATTCAGGGGCCTTATTTTATGCTACGCCCCATAGAATTTATTTTCTTGATTATGTCTAAGAAGATTTTGGGCTGGTTTATTTTGGAGATAATGAACCCTGTCAAATTGTTGGAAAGGGAAGAATCAAGATTAAGTTGCAGAATGGGAATCATTGGCTACTACAAGAGGTAAGGCACATTCCAAGGCTGAGTAGGAATTTAATTTCAGCAGGGTAGCTAGCTAATTAAGGTTGCATTGTTACACTTACTAATAAAAATTGGATAGTTTTAAGAGGTACCTTAATAGTAGAAAAAGGTGGGAAAGTAGGCACCTTATATCTTTGTAGAGGTCATACTATTCCTTCTACTTTAGCTATTGCAGAGAAAAAACAAATAGGTTTAGGAACAGTTGCTGTAGGTTCATAGGAAGAGACTGAAATAGTTGCTCCAGGTTATGAGATAACACTATGGCATAATAGACTTGGGCATATGAGTGAAAAAGGTATGAAGGTACTTCATTCTAAAAAAGTTTTACCAGGTCTGAAATGTATTAATATGGATTTATGTGAAAGTTGTGTGTATGGCAAACAAAAGAGAGTCAATTTTCTCAAGGATGGGAAGCAAAAGAAAGATGAAAAGTTGGGATTTGTCCACAGAGATGTATGGGGACCAGCTCAAGTATCTTCTCTTAGTGGCTCTCGGTATTAAGTTACATTCATAGATGATGCAACTAGGAAGGTTTGGATTTATTTCCTTTGGTAGAAATATGATGTATTTGAAACATTTAAGAAATGGAGAAGCTTGGTTGAGAATGAGACGGGTAAAAGATTAAAATGTCTCAGATTTGATAATGGTGGTGAGTATTGTAGCAAATAATTTGAGGATTATTGTTCCTTTAATGGAATTCGTAGGTAGAAAATGATTTGAGGGAATCCATGGGAAAATGCAGTGGCTGAACGCATGAATAGGACAATAATGGAGTGTGCAAGGACCATGAGATTGCATGTTGGGCTGCCTTTAAACATGTTGGTAGATGCTGTCAATACCGTTGTATATTTAATTAATAGAGGTCCTTCAGTTCCTTTGGGTTGTGGTATTCCAGAGGAAGCATGGACAAGTAATAAGGTGAGTTATTCTTTTCTCAAAACCTTCAGATGTGAAGTATTTGCACATGTATATTCTAAAAATAGAACCAAGCTGGATGTAAAATCAAAAAAGTGTACGTTCATTGGATATGGCATTAATTAATTTGGTTATAGGCTTTGGGATTTTGAAAATCAATTTTTTTTTAGAAGCAGGGATGTATTCAATGAGAAGGCATTGTAAAAAGATCAGTTGTAGTAGCATGAGAAGAAAGAAAAGGATTATGTGGTGCTAGATGATACTCTAAATAGTGATGTTCTAGTGGTTCCTCATGCTCCACAACAACAACAAGAAATACCACAAACTCTAGTGAATGTTAGATGATCAACAAGGCTAAGTAGACCTCCTGAAAGGTTTTCTCCCTCTCTATATTCTATTTTGTTAACAGATGCTGGTGAAATGGAAGGGTATGATGAAGCTATACAGGTGGATACAAAAGTTTAGTGGGAGCTTGCAATGAAAGAAGAAATGGACTCCTTGCTGAAAAATCAAACTTGGGAATTATGTAAGTTGCCTGCAGGTAAAAAGGATTTGCCAAACAAATGGGTTTATAGGCTGAAAGAGGAAGATGGAGGTAAGAAAAGATTTAAAGCCAGGTTAGTTGTAAAAGTATTTGCACAGAAAAAAAGTATTGATTTTAATGAGATTTTTTCTCTGGTTGTTAAGATGAGTTCTATTTGTACTATTTTAAGTATTGTGACTGCTAAAGATTTGCATTTGGAATGGCTAGATGTGAAAATTGCCTTTCTCCATAGTGATTTGGAGGAGGAGATATATATGGAATAGCCCCAAGGATTTGAGGTCAATGGTAAGGAGAAATTTGTGTGCAGGTTGAAGAAGAGTTTGTATGGCTTGAAACAAGCACCTTGGCAATGGTATTTGAAATTTGATAGTTTTATGGCTGAGCAAGGCAACAACCAGTTTAATTCTAACCATTGTGTTTATTTTAAGAGGTTGGATAATGATAACTACATTATTTTATGTTTATATGTTGATGATATGCTTGTAGTAGGGTCTAACATGGATCACATAAGAGAGTTAAAACAACAATTATCACAATCATTTGCTATGAAGGATTTGGGGGAAGCAAAAAAAATCCTTGGTATGAAAATTTGTAGAAATAGGAAGAACATAAAATTGACTCTATCTCAGGATGATTATGTTGAAAATGTGTTGCAGAGATTCTATATGGAGAATGCGAAAGTTGTCAGCACACCTTTGCCTAGTCATTTGAAATTGACTAAGGAGATGTGTCCTAAGACATAAGAGGAGGAAGAAAAATGTCCAAGGTACCATATGCTTCAGCTGTAGGAAGTTTAATGTATGCCATGGTATGCACGAGACTGGATATTGCACATGCTATACGAGTTGTAAGCAAGTATATGAGTCATCCCAGATTGGAGCATTGGAATGCGGTAAAATGGATTCTTAGATATTTGAAAGGTACATCCAATAAATACTTATGTTTTGGGGCTTTAATACTGATTTATCAAGCTATGTGGACTCAGATTTGGTAAGGGATATTGATACTAGGTGGAGTACTACAGGTTATGTCTTTACTGTAGGTGGGACAATGGTGAGTTGGATCTCCAGGTTGTAAAAGGTGGTTGCTTTATCCACCACGGAGGCTGAGTATGTAGCTACAACTAAGGCAAGCAAGGAGATGATATGGCTGCAATCTTTCATGGAAGAAATGGGCAAACAATAGGCTAACAATTATTTGTTTACAGACAGTCAGAGTGCCATACATCTTGCAAAGAATTATGCCTTGCATTCAAAGACCAAACACATACAGCTAAGGTATCACTTCATCTGGTCAATGTTGGAAGATGGAAAGTTACGGTTGCAAAAGATCCATATAGATGAAAATCCAACAAATATGTTTACAAAGGTAGTAACAAGGGAGAAGCTGAGCTCCTCTTCAACTTTGGTTGGTCTTCAAGACTCAAAAACAATAAAATTAGAACAACAGAGTCCATGGTACTTATTTCTAGTGGGAGCTATAGGGTCAACGGTGTTATGATCAGTCTCCAAGTGGGAGATTGTTGCTATATGGAGCCTAATCAGACTCGGAGGTTAAATTTACCCCACTTTTATCAGCACAGTTTCCCCCCAAATTATTTAACAGGGTCAAGGGGGAGTGCCCCTTGTGGGGTCCACGGAGTTATTTTTCTATTGGCTGACATAAAAAGAACCCTATTTTTGTAACTAACATAAGGATTGATAAAAGCAGCTAAGGGTTAGGGTTTTCATTGATGTATTGTAGCATTTGGCAGTGGTGTTGAGTTGCAAGGATTACTAGTTGTAATCGGTTTGATTTACTAGATAATAATATTGACTCTCTATTGGTGGATGTAGCTTGAGTTTGGGTGAACCGCGTTAAAACTTGTCTCTTACTTTTATTATTTCTGTGTATTTTCATTCCTCTATTTAATCTTTATTTGCATTTAATTGATATCTTTTGCATGCAATCCCTAACAGAAAAGTCAGTGTAAGAATTCACCTCTCCATTGAAGGAGTAACTATTGCATCTACCCTTGCAGTTGGGCAGACTACTCCTCCCTCTCCTCAACTAGATGCTCATCAGGCCTCACCTCCTCCTTCTATGGCTACTCCTCCCCAAAGGCCATCTATGACCTCAGTTGCATCACCCAAAGAACAAAAGGGTAGTAACCAAAAGGAATCATCTCCACCTTTGCAAGAAGTAGGATTGCAAGGCACATTGGACTTGGACAAAATTGTCAACTTGACTACCTCTTCTCTTTTGCATGGTGAAGCATCTGAAGGGTTAGGGAAAATAGTGGTATTGACACCCTCAATAAGAAGGTCTCCACCACATGTGTCCTCACCACCGCCAATCGACAATGCAGGTAAAGGTCTTCCCAGTTGGTTGAATGTAGTGGTGGTGAAGAGGAAAAATGTGTACACAGAAGACAAGGACCTAGCTATTGTTGCTAAATTCCTCCAAGAGAAACCCAAGAAGAAAAGGGCTAGGATCTTGTCCCATGTCATAGTGGACCAATAGGGAGTAAGAACAATACAGGTGTAGCCACACCTATGATAGATAATGGGGAAACAACCCTGACCTCAACTGACTATAGCATACAACAGGTTTGGTTTGGGGAACTAAACCAAAGAAGAGTAGAAACATGCCATCACTGAGTCTATCTCAACCATCTTGGCCTGGATGAAGATACCAAGGAAGAGCTCAAAGGGAAAATTACTCATCTAACTGCCTATATCAAACACCTAATTGGGCTTACTAGTTCTGGGCCCTTTGCACTAGCCTTGTTGGAGGCACTCAATAAGGTGTTGGAAACAAGGTAGATAATTGAGAGGGGGGTGAATCAATTATCTCTATTATCTTAACTTTCTTCTCTTCTTTTACAATTTGTGTAGCATCAAACCATATAAGCATATATAATCATGAGAACATAAATAAATCAATACACATAACACAAGGATTCTTATATGGAAAACCTTGTTAAGGGAAAAACCACGGGGTGACTAACCCAAGATTGTATTCTCTGTTAAAAGAATAAGAAGTATAAAATGGCACTTGCCAATTAGGGTTCACTGCTTGAGCACACTGCTCACAAGAGGCACACTACCTACAAGAGACTCACTGTCTACAGAACTTATAGAAGGTAACCAGGTGTTTGAACTGATAAGAGGCATCCACAAATGCTAGAGTTCAGTTTTGGTTAGGCACAATACACTAATCTGATGCACTTCATTCTTCCTCTATTTTAGTGTTGTTGCTCTGTCACATACCAGACTTGTATTGTTGCTTCCACACTTATCTCTACCTTTCTTCACACTTTATTTTCTCATATCTATTCACACACTACTTCATACTGGAATCCATCTAGTATATATATCCGCACCAATGATTTCAACAACTTTCTAGTCGGCAACCAGAATACTCAAGATATTTACAAATTACTGATCTGTCGGTTGAATCCATGCATGATTTGAGATGCGTATCAAGAACATGGGCATTTAAGTCATCAATCATGTCGGCCAACAATGTATGATCCCTCAAATTACTTTATCAACATCAATTACTCATCCGGATTGAAGTCTGATACTCTGTCGATCAGTTCTTTCTCAGTTTGTTCTGCCTGTCTAGAACCCAACACTCAGATGCTCATATCTTTTCCATGTTTTATCACTGGAAGCTTGATCTCTAGAATATAGTAGTCATGATACTCCTATTGACTTGTCCAAGTCCGTAACTTGCTGAGTTACACCATCTGAGAGATACAGACCTAATTGTAGGACCTTGTTGCATGCTCTATTCTTGTTCACTGGACCAAAACAATCTTCAATCTGACTTCTGGTATAGGCATACTATGTGTTGTGGATGTGTGGGATAGACTTTGTTGCTATCAATGACAATACTCATGAAGCCCCATAGTGTCTCTTGCCAACAATCTCCCCCTTTGGCATTGATGGCAACACTTAGTGAAAACTGGCTAAGTGTCGCAGTAAACTCCCCCTTAGCTGATGCTCTGTCTTTTGTACTATTATACCGAAACTCCCCCTTAGCTAGATTCCACATTTTTCACTACTCCTCACTCCCCCTTTGACATCAATGGCAAAGGGCAGAATTCACACACCAAATTTTTGCAAAAATTAACCTATACATGGCTGCATAAGTAAATATACATGTTATACATACATATATTTAAGTATATCCGTAAAAGTGGCCTTCAAATATACAAACTCTGTGGCCCAACTCTGCTTCATCTTGTCTAAGATGGAGATGTGACCACTCAACAAAAATGCATATGCTTCTGGCCTTTTTAAATCTACCGGATCACTGGTCTGGGCTGTGGTTTGGGCATCTGTCAAGGCCTCATGCATTGCCTCTAACTTAGGGATAATTATCCCTCTGAGTTCACTCATCCTATTTATTATATCCTTGTTTTCATTGTTCATCCTCTTTATTTCATTTATGATGACTATGGCCTAGCATTTTTGATTCATTAAGGATGTAGTGGGGGGATCAAAATTCTGAGATAAACTTGATAGTTTACCTTCTTGTTCTTTCACCTTCTTTTCAATATCCTCTGTCACTTTGGTCCAAGATAGATAAAACTTCTACAAGTCCCCACCATATTTAAGAGCATTTTCAAGGCTCTTTATTCCAATGTCTAAGGTCTTTCTGTCATTGGTTATCAATCCTTGCACCTCAGAGAATCTCTTTCCCAAAAACTCCTTCCGGACCTTTGCTTCTACCGATTTCTCTAAAGATTCAAAATGAGTGCCAATAGAATTGACCAAAGATTTTAAGTTACCAGATGGAGAGGCCAAAGAATCCTTTTGGAAGGATGGCATGATCTTCTCTAGTATCCCGGATGCAATCTCCAATAGCTTACAGTCTTCCATGTGAGATTTCAAAAGTTTTTCTTTTGGTTTGGCTTGAGCAAAAGATGCTATTTTCATTGTCTGGACTGGAGAGAGAGAATCACAATTTAGAGGTCCTTGAACTACCTTTGCAGTGTCTCTTGCTAGTGATTGAGACTTCATTTCCTTTTGGGTCTCAGAACTGTCATCATGGGTCTTCTCTACTTAGTCCTCTTCTTTTCCCTTGATCTCCTCTTCTTGACTCACTTTCTCCTCTTTTCTTCTTTCTCCTTCAGTTCCTAAGTCCAGAATGTCTATTACATCTGTAGTGGGATCTGAAGGAGAGATTGCACCTGAGTTTGTTGTTTAAAGAACTTCCTCTTCTGGAACTAAGGAGTCTAAGTTCTTAGAGTTTTCTTCATTTATTTTCTTTAGTCCTTCGATATCCTTGTCAGAAGTTTCTTCATTGATTGCTTTTAATCCTTCAACATCCATGGTAGAGGGTTCATCTATCTCTTCTACAATGGGAAGATTGAATCTCTTCAAGGAATTTTGGAGGATGTCTTTTGTTTCACTTGCTACTTGGTTTGTTTCTCCAAGCATGAGTTTATTCATTCTTGCGTTACTCCAGAACTCATCCTTACAATCTTTGAAAATCATGTTCATTTGTTTTGGAGTGATGGAAGGATAGAGCTAAATTTCTATCTTCTCCCTAATCTCAGTCTTTTGCCTTTGCATTATATTTTCTAAGTTCAAGTAGGTTCTCTAGACTTTTGGGAATTAATTAAATAATTTCAATGAATGCTTTGTTATAAATATTCAGTATCACTCAATCATCATAGAATTCTCAATCTTCCAAAATCCTCTTGTCAGTATCACTATATTCATCATAGAATTCTGTTACTAGTTGTAGATTCCCATCCATGATAACTACCTTAATGATATCATCAATGGAAAGAGTGGGCTTTTCAACAAATTCTTCTACTTTTTCTTCTTTGTTTTGGCTAGCAGAGAATTCCCCAGATGTTTTCTTCTTCTTTTTCATTTTCTTAATTTCTTCATTAGAGTCTATTTATTCATTATCTTTGAGGTTTGTGTATGACCTTGTGGCTTTTGTTTTCATTCTCTTTTCTCCTTTTCTGGATGTCTTGACTTCCGGTTTGGTGGCTCTTGAGCTCTCAGGAGTGGCAGGTGCAGAGCTCTTAGAGGATCTAGTCCGGGAGGGGGCTTGTATCGGAACACTTCCTTTCTCTGCTTCTTGTTTCTCTTTCTCAGTTATTTCCATTTTCTCTCTATTGGCATCTACTACCTCTTTTGATATGCCAAATCTTTTGGCAATTTCCTCAACTTCCCTTCTAACTTTTCTTTTTATCTCCGGTTGTCTTAGCTAAACATGTATTTTTATACTTAGTTCTTGAAAGGTTCCAAACCTTTCTGCCTCAGGGTCCTTAGGATGGCTCAATAGGTGTTGAACGTGTAGGTCTAGGATTTTCTCATCGACCTGGTATCCCATTGGCATTATCCACATTGTTCTGGGCTCAACTGCCTCCATTAGCTATTCATCAGTGTCAACCATGAAGCATACTGTATCCTTATATTTCTCAACTATAGATTAAGGGATTCTTTCTCTGGCTTGCATCATGCTCTGAAAGTTCTTGAAGTAACCCCAAAGAGTTGTGTTTTGGGCTTGAGCATCACCAAGTCCATACATAAAGTCTCTAATCTGTATGGCAATCAGTTTGTCATTTTGCCATACCCAACCACTTGATCTGGGCAGCTCATTCATGTAGTAGAAGAATAGACACAGTATCAAACAACCATACTTAAAGGAGTTCTTATCCTTCTTGATCTTCTGCAGGTTTTCTAATAGTTCGTTTAAGAGAAGATCACATAGGTCGTAGTCAGCATTTTCCCTTAACATCTGATATGTTGCATTTATTGCAATCCCAGACACAAAGTTCTCCCTGCTTGAATGATAGACCTTATACCCAATTATCATTGAGGCAAATTTGACATCCAGATCTGTGATGTCATCAATGGTCATTACTCTCTTGTCAAACCTGGATCCGGTAGCTTCTGTTACAGTCTGGTTTTTGACAGATTTGAGTGCAGGTAACCCACCAGATGAGTGCAATACAGTTATTGCCTTGATGGCATCTTTTGTTATCTTGAAGGGCCTTGTTAACCACATGAAGTTATCATGCATTCTTCTAAGGACATACCAGACCCAATCATCTTCTATAGACGAGGGAAAGTGGATGTAATGTCTGAAGTGTTTATCCCGGAGGACCTTGTATTGAGGTTTGAGTTCAAAACTTTCATCTATTAACTATTTATGATAGATGTCCATCAACTTAGATTCTCCAAATTCCTCAATGTTGGCATGGATGTAGACCCTAACATCTTCTATGTGCAATACCCCATGCGGAATGCTAGAAAAAGTGTCTAAAGGATCAACTTCTAGGGATTTGTAGGGGTGTTTCTTGAATTTTGGACATAGCCTATCAGTGATCTTAACAACCATTGGAGTAGCCATTTTGCAAAATATTCAGAGAGAGATTTTTAGAATGGAAGTACCTTTTTACGCTTTTAGGGTTCAAACAAAGAGCTGGAACAAATCGCTGGTTGAATTTGATTTTGTAGTTGATCTTTGAGAGAGTTGTAGAAACTTGATGTAGAGCTCTTCTTTTCTTCTTCTCGAATGCAAATGTGCAAATGATGAGTGAATGAACCCTTTTAACCTTATACAAACCCTAATCTATTCTTACAATAAATGTACAACTTAAGTTATTTGGTTGCCCTATTCTGAAAGAGATCTTTTTTGAATCACTGTGTTGTACTTAGAATCATTTTTAGTGAGGATTGACAATGTATTTTCTTTTCTCTAATCATGCCATGGATTCATAGATCAAAGTATTTCAATTTTGAATCATACCAGATCTGTCTGTGAAAATCCTACTTTACTGGATGGCTGTTAGACTGCATCAATCTTGGATGATTAAACTCTTGCAAAATTCCATGTGGATCTTTCATATTTTTACTGAGGGTTATTTAGATATTTTTCTTAGAACCCTTTAATCTACAACATTCCATGTGCCAAATTTAGGCACCAATTGACTGGCTAGGGGAATCTTTTTTTCTTTGTGACTCCCCCTAAACCAGAGCTCATCTGTTTAGTTTCTGGAAGGAATATTAGCACCAAATTCCGGTGCGGATCCATCCCCAACATTTTCTGTACTCTTCTTCACCCAAATGTTTCTCATCTCCCTTTGAACTTCATCTAAAATCATTTTGCCTTGTCCCTTATCTTATTTTTGATTATGATGCACTGGACCCTTTTTATCCTAATTTTTACTTCTGTAGATTTTGGCAATATGACCAGATCTATTGTAATTGTAACAAACAACATTTCTTTGCATATTTGACTAATATCCTCTTGATCTGCATTGATTAGCCATATGTCCCATTCTATTGCATGCAAAGCATCTACCATTGAATGAATTGTTTATTTGCATATTTCTGCATTCATGAGATTTGTGACCATACCTTTTGTAGTTGAAACATTGTCTGGAGAAGGATGGATTAGTCTGATTCATTCTCCTTCTACACTGAGTTATTTTATGACCGAAGTTGTTGCAATTGAAGTAGTATCCATTGAAGGATGGATGTCTTTGAGCATTTGGTTGCCTTATCGTAGGTCTTCTAGACCTGTTTCTTTGGTTTCCTGATCCAAAGTTCTTCTGACCGGATCTGAAGCTTTCACCTTTCTCATATCCCAAGCCACACTTATCATTTGCCCTCTATTGGCTCTCAAGAAGAACTTCAAGTTGGGCTGAGCTTATCTTGAATTTCTCTTTGTATTCATTAGTTGTTTGAAGACCTTTTTTAAGAGTGTCTATCTTATTCTCAAGTTGTTCTTCATTATCTCTATCTTCTTCAAGATCAGATTCAAGATGCCTAATTATTCTGTCCATTTTGTGGCAGTCCTCTGTCTTCTCCTTGAGGGATTGTTTTAGATTATCTTCACTTTTCTTTTTTTTCTTCAATTTCTTGGGTAAATCTCATAACCCCTAATTCCATTTCATGCCTTACCATAATGACCTCTTTTGATAGCTTCTCACATAGCTTATTTTTCTCATTCAGATCTTCATTAGTATCATTGTCTTCACTCTGATTGGCTAATTTTTGAAGTAGTTCCTTTCTCTTTTTCACAGAGATACTAAGTTTTTCTTTTAGCTCATTTATGAAATCATCAGCTTCTTTGAGTCTTTCTCTCAAAATATTGACTTCAGAATGTGATTGCTCAAGATCATCTAGGGTAGACTGAAGTTGTTCCTTCATACCATATATTTCCATTGAGATTCCCAGATCTTCCTCAAGCTGTTAGGCTTTGTTTAGAGGAACTTGGCTCTGATACCAATTGTTGGAAACAAGGTAGATAAATGACAGGGGGGGTGAATCAATTATCTCTATTATCTTAACTTTCTTCTCTTCTTTTACAATTTGTGCAGCATCAAAACATATGAGCATATATAATCATGAGAACAAAAATAAATCAATACACATAACACAAGGATTTTTACATGGAAAACCCTGTTAAGGGAAAAACCATGGGGTGACTAACCCAAGATTGTATTCTCTATTAAAAGAATAAGAAGTACAAAATGGTACTTGCCAATTATGGCTCACTGCCCGAGCACACTGCTCATAAGAGGCACACTACCTAAAAGAGACTCATTGTCTACAGAACTTACAGAAGGTAACTAGGTGTTTGAATTGATGAGAGGCATCCACAAATGATAGAGTTCAGTTTCGGTTAGGCACAACACACTGATCTAATGCACTTCATTCTTCCTTTGTTTTAGTGTTGCTGCTCTGTCACATACCGGACTTGTATTGCTGCTTCCACACTTATCTCTGCCTTTCTTCGTACTTTATTTTCTCATATCTATTCACACACACTACTTCATACTAGAATCCATTTGGTATATATATCCACACCAATGATTTCAACAACTTTCTAGTCGGCAACCAGAATACTCAAGATATTTACAAATTATTGATCTATCAGCTGAATCCATGCTTGATTTGAGATGCGTATCAAGAACATGGGCATTGAAGTCATCAATCATGTCAGCCAACAATGTATGATCCCTCAAATTGCTTTATCAAGATCAATTACTCATCCGGATTGAAATCTGATACTCTACCAGTCAGTTCTTTCTCAGTCTATTGTACCTGTCTAGAACCCAACACTCAGATGCTCATATCTTTTCCATGTTTTATCACCAAAAGATCAATCTCTGGAATATAGTAGTCATGATACTCCTATTGACTTGTCCAAGTCCACAACATGCTGAGTTACACCATTTGAGAGATCCAGACCTGATTGTCAGACCTTGTTGTATGCTCTTTTCTTGTTCACCGGACCAAAATAATCTTCAATCTAACTTTCGGTATAGGCATACTATGTGCTGCGGATGTGTGGGATAGATTGTGTTGCCATCAATGACAACACTCATGAATCCCCATAGTGTCTCTTGCCAACATAAGGACCATCAGCTTGTTGATCCTCAAGGGATCTTGCCTGCAACTATAGCTTGGAAGAATTCATTCGAGACCTTTAGGGTGGAAACCATCAAAAAGGCTATGAAAGTCTATCATACTTTAGATACTGAGAATGGAGAAATGGTGGTAATAGAAAGCTCCATCAGTAGTGAATTGATTATGTGGGAACAACACCTCCCCATCTTGTAAAAGATGCAAATCACCGCTTCCACACAACTCATCTAGATGGGTCCGATCAGTAGAAACATTGTAGGGTTTCCCAATGAATGGCTACTTGCATGTAAACTTAGAGTGAAATTGTTTAAAGGATGTAAGGAACAGGGTAAGTACATGGAAATGGTATACAAAAAGGGGGTCAAAAGTAGCCACTTTTTACCTGAAATCAACTTAACCTAAAATTGGATGAGTAATTCAAGATGCATGCACGCAAAATATATTGATATGAAAAGAACAACATTGTAGTACTCTGAATCTAGTTTCTAAAATACTAAAGTTTCTAAAAAATAGTTGAGATTAAGAGGGTGAAATGTTTCATGCACACAAAAGTGTTCCTATTTTTATCACTAAAATATAACATAGAGTCTAGTGTGCACCCCCCCTTTTTTTTTTGCATTTAGTATTTTTAAAAACCATGTGGTAGAAATATAGTTAAGAGTTAGTACTAGAAGTTGTGTCTTTTTTTGTAATTATTTATTGAATATTTTTTTTTTGTGATTTTTGAAAGTGAACGCATCCTGAAAACTACATGTGCGTCACATAACTTGCACAAAAATAATTGAAAAAATATTTTTTTTTGAATGTGTAAAGAATAAAGCATAGAACAATGCTATATATTTGTTTTCAATTTTTGATAAGCGGATCAAAACTTATAAAGAAAAATGAATGCATATGTATCTAAGGAATATAGAAACATTAGTAAAAGAAATTGACAATAAATATGTTAATGTTTTTCAAATTTAAAAAAATTATATGGTTAGAAAGCTAATAATATGTGCAACATTTTGGTGGTAATTTTATGAATTTTTTTCATCCAGTTTGTAAACTTGATGTCTTGGAAGTTGAAAAACTCTATTGAAGGTCAAAAACACGTCAAAAATAGAGAAAATAAGGCTCTAAGCCTTTAGGTTCGTTGCCAAAGCCTATTCCAAGGTAAAATGGGTAGGAAACTTTTATTTCTAGAAAACACGAGTGTGTTTTGTAATGCACTCACATTACAAAGCGTGAGCGCATTACAAAACATGCTCATGTTTTGTAACGTGAGCATGTTACAAAGTGTACTCATGTTATATAACTATTACAATGATTCATAGTATTAGAAAATCTACAAATAAGACTATTATAATGATTCAGAATTAAATTTTTAGACCAACACAAATGGCCAATTATAGATTGAATTTAACTTTCATAGTAGCAAAAACTCTACGTATAAGACTATTGTGATGATATATAACTAAATTTTTAGAGCAACACACATGGCCAATTATAGCTAAAATTTAAGTTTCATAGTAGAAAAAAAATTGCATATAAGAATTTTATAATGATACATAACTAAATTTTTGAGGTAGCACAAATGACCAATTATAGTTTAACATATGTTTCATAGTAGTAAAAAATCTGCATATAAGAATATTACAATGATACATAACTAAATATTCAAACTACCACAAATTTAGCCTATAGAAACAATTGAAACTCCATGGAGTCCATATAGTCACCATGCTTTATATGTTCTCATCCATCCTTTATCTTTTTCTTCACCTATGTAGTTAGGTGTTGTCTATGAGTTTCATGTCAAAATAATTTAATTTGACTACTTATTCAATTACCATTATCATGATCGAGGATGCTTTTCATAATAACTAATATTATTAGAACATTCTTAATCATTTGTATGGACTCTATAAATATCATCACTATCATTGAATTACTTGTATTGTGTAATCATCTTTGCAATGTTTTATATGAAAACATAGTTGATGTATTCAAACTACATATAAAGAGAATAAAGTCACCAAGGATTCCAAGTGAGGTCAATTTGGACCTCACTAAGGCAATGCACCATGTTTTTCTTTTTAAAATTTTTTATTTCTTGTTTTGTTTTGATTTTCTCCATGCTTGAGTTAAAAAAGTATAACTCATGTGAATATATGTACATATAATGTGTATTTCTATTTTTATATATGCATGTGAATATATGTACATGTATTTTTATGTTTTTACTTATATGCATAGACACACATATATGTATATACACATGTATGTGTGTAAATATATTTGTATATATGTACACATATATAAAGAACAAATACAAGGCATGTCATACAATATAAAGATGCAAACTTGAGTCAATCCATGTATTCATAAAATATAAAGATTATAGAAAATACAAATTCATGTAGGAAGTTTTTGAGAATACTTCTTAATAGCTATTACATTTGATTAGATCAATCCATAATTTACTCATAGTATTACATCACGATGTCAAGATGATTTGTACAAAATACTATGGTATGATGAATAGCATATCCACCTTCCAAAATTAGCATTTCATCTAGACACAAGTACCATTTAGCATGCTCATGTCTATACTTTTGGGTGGTGATTTTGACCTAATATATAATTACCTAACCTAATATTTGATGATGAGCCCTTGCATCTTACTAGTTGCATGAGGTTAGGTTATGGGGTGACAAATAAATTTCATACCACCTCTTCTTATCTATTCATTTCTATTACATTTACTTCATATGTCATTCTAGGATGAGCACTAGTCTAGGATGTCTACTACTCCCTTTCTTTTAGTACCATGGTTTGAATATCGAATTCTACTCTAGCATATCCCTCCATCCTTTTCATTCCATCATCCCTAGATATTGTGACCTTCTCCCTAATCCTCTCAAAATTTGATGTAGACATTGGAAAAATCCTTCAAATGAATCATAGAAAGATACTCCATGCTTCTCTTGTCTTTTTTCACATGCTTTGTGCCTACCACATACCTCATACCACTACATATGCAATTGAAACCTTTCTATTTCCCATTTTCAATGTTTTCATTTACATTGGCAAAATCCAAAGTCCACAATGGAATACTCCTTTAAATGAATCATATCAAAGACACCTTATCATTTTACACATTCTTTGTGCCTACCACATACCTCATACCACTACATCTTATATCACTTCGATTTGGCATGACAAGTTGCACGTCTAAGATGTAATTAAGATAATTCCTTGCTTGCCTTGATGCCTAATTATTTTTTCCTTGTATTTGATCCAATTTAGGTCCAATTGTGATTATGTATATATACTCTCACATATTATTAACTAAATTTATTATGATTATGTACATTCGGGTCAATTTTCATACATGAGTTCTTTGTTCATCAATTTCCATAGTCTCTTCTTCCTAGTCAATGGTAGAGGCCTTGTTGGTGGTATATGTTTGTTTATTAGTTGAAAATTATTTACTTAGTAGGTTAAATTATTTATTTTCCATTCAAATAACTAATGAAATTTGTGGTCTGACTTATTGCATCCAAATTTGCATCCATCAAGTAGCAGACATCATGGCATTAAGGGAGCACTTGTGACAGGGTGCATCAAGTTCCCATTGCTAAGAAATGATTAACAAATTGCATTTACAAAAATATCAACATCTTTATTTCTTTGTAAAAGGGTTCGAGCCCTTTCAAAAACCCATTTTACTAATATCAAAAGCAAATGCCACTTACATTTATAGATTTAAATCCAACAATGGATCATTTCTTTTTCTTTTGTTAAACTTGCATAATTCAAATTTTATGTAGAAACACTTGGTTGAAATGGCCTTGAGGAATGAGTTTATAGTTTTCACTTGACCTTAACACTCCCATACCAATTTTTGACATTCTAGCTATAATAGTTCAAATTTAGAACTTAAGAGTGTCACTTCCTCTATTGTTAGCCTTTTGTATCCCTAGAAGGTTGTCACACATTTATAATGATTTGACATGTGATTGATTTCATAAAATAGAAGGATCCACAAAAGGCCGACATTGTTGTTCACAACTATTGATAGTCCATCCCACTATGACAATCATATTCCCTTCTTTGGTGTAATGTATGGAAGTATGCATACATGTCTACAAATATATGGAATGTTGAAATTAGGGCAGACAATTGAGAGGGGGGGTAAATTAGTTGTCTCAAAAACTTTATCTCTTTATGTGTTTAATCTTCTTTAGAACGTATTAACAGATAAATGATGTAAGCATGAAAGCATTAATTAACAACACATGAGCAGAAACATAATGAACACACATGACACCAAGATTTTTATGTGGAAACCCAGTTAAGGGAAAAACCACGGTGGGGGTTAACCCACAAGATTTTATACTCTGTTAAAAGTATTATAGAATGGGAAGGCACATGCCTTTAGGCACACTGCCCAGAGCTCACTGCTCAAAGGGGGCTCACTGCCTACAAAATTGATTACAATAGTTCACTAAAATGTTTGAACTGAAGAATAACATCTAACTATGCAAAATAATAGTTTCGGTTAAGCTCAGTACACTGACTTTACACACTTCATCTTTCTCTACCTTGCTTTACTATTTTGTCTTGATCCGGAGCTTAGATCTCCTTACTTTGCTCTTAATACTACTATACTTTGCACCTCTCACCTCATATTCACACAACATATCCCAAGATGCTCGCATCCATCAAATATATATATCTGCAACATGAAATTGCATCAACTATAGTCAACCTTAAGAAGCTTAGAGACTTTTTCAAGATCACTATTTTGTCAGCTGAATCCATGCACAAACATCAATGCAGACCAAAACTTATGTATCCAAGTCACACCACATGTTGGCCAATACCACTGGATCTCCTAATTTACTCGACCAACAACTTTTCTTCATTTGCACAAGGATCAAACACTTAGTCAACCTATTCTTCACCGTACTGAACTATCTAACCAAAACTTTATACTCAGATGCTTGTAACTTACAATCCCTTCATCACCGGAGGCTAAAATCTTGGATTTAGGTAGCCCTAACATCCCTTATCATTCCCTCAGATCTGTAGCATAATAGGATTTCCTGTGGAGAAATGCAGACTAAGATGATGAACCCTGTCAAATGCTCTGTTCCTATCTATCTAGACTTAGATAAATCTGCACTCTAACTTCTAGTATGATCCGCTGATACAATGTGGATGTGTAAGATAGATTTAGTTGCCATCAATGACAACACCAAACATACCTAGCAGTGTCTCTTGTCAACAATCTCCCCCTTTGGCATTGATGGCAACACTTAGTCAAAAATGACTAAGTGTTAGAACAGTTCCCCCTTACTATGTACACTTGTGATTTCCAATGCTCCCCCTTAGATGAATTCTTCATTTTTTATTGTTTTTCCTCTCCCCCTTTGACATCAATGGAAAAGGATGGAATCCACACATCAAAATTCATGCAACAATTTTATGTACATGAGTCAAAACTTTACATACTTCTGCATATGAACATACAGTCCTTAAGCCTTATCCATCAGCAAAAAGATATCACCAAAAAAGTTTTTCAACTATGTCAATTCATTGTCCCAGTTCTTCTTAATGCTGCCCAAAATAGATATATGCCCACTAAACAAAAATGCCTATGATTCTGCCCTTTGAAGGTCAGTAGGATCACTAGTAGCAGCAGCAGCTTGGGATTCTGCTAATAGATCATACATAGTTTGTAACTTGGGGGAAATCAGTGCCCAGAGCTCATCCAATCTACCCAAAACTTTAACCTTTTCCCTTTCCAAATCACTCAACTCATTTCGTAAACTCACTACTTGGTATCTTTGGTAGTTACAGACTTAGTTAAAGGACTATATGACTGAGAAATGTTAGACAATTTGAGCTCTAAGTCCTTAATCTTCTTCTCAATATATTCAACAAATTTAAACCAATTTAAGCAAAACTTATAAATCTCTGCACCTTCAAAGTGTCAGTCTTAGGGCATACAACTAAGAGGGGGGGGTGAATCAGTTGTACAAAATTTTCTCCAATTTACACACTTAAAACTTCTTGGTGATTAGCAGTATATTAAACATGAAACATAATGCATTCAAATCAAAAGCAGAATCTCATCAACACATAATACACCAAGATTTTGACGTGGAAAACCCAGTTAAGGGAAAAACCACGGGGTGATTAACCCAAGATTGTATTCTCTGTTAGAAGAATAGAAAGAACAAAATGGCACATGCCAATTAGGGCTCACTGCCTACAAGAGACACACTGTCTACAAAGAAATAAGTATCACATACATGAACTGGAGAATAGCATCTTCACCATGCTTAAATTAGTTCCATTAAATCCCAAAAACTTCTACTCTACCTTTCTCTCTCTTCTTCACTACCACAATCACATCTCCACAAGACACACTATAGAATGACTTCACAATCCCTTATTTATACAAGGCATCGACTTAGGAACAATCATCTAAGTCAGCAAACACCTACAAGAACATATGCAAGATGTGTAATACATCTGGTCGGCCAGTCTCAAGAAGAATACCAATATCTGGTGGTTATTCTTCAAATGCAAACTCTAACTTCAATGTGGACCACCAACATGAACTGCACATGATCCAATGATCATCATAACCTTCCTTGAATCACCAAGAACATCCACACTTCATCTGCCTACTGGAATTCTTCTCTCCTTCATCTGGAGCTTCAAGAACATAGTCTATCATCACTGTCACAAAGGAATAGGCTCTTTCAGACCTTCAAACCATGAACCAATCTAGTTGATACTTCACAAGGATGTCCTCAACACTCCCTCAAATCTGCAGAATGGGCTAATACATTTCCGGATCTCACCAGACCTATCTGTGACACTCTGTCACCTCTGAACACCTACCGGAACCGGTTCTACTTGAGCGACCATAACTTCTTCAGATCTTCATGCGGACCTCTGAAAACTTGCCTGGAGCATCTCAAGACTTATATCTACAAACCCTTTAAACCACATCCTCTGATCCTCAACCTATTGTGGAGTTTTACCTTCTTGTCATCACTGTTCTTCACTGTTCCTAATTGAGACTAATTTTCTCAATATCCTCAACACACAGCTCATCCAATCCTTCTCATTAATGCAACATGAGTATGTTGACATCAATGACAACACTGGTTAGGCCCATACTTGCAACATAAAGAGGGCATTTTGAATACTCTTTACACTACTATCAAGCCCTGATCTATCGTAACTAATTATTTTGTTTATTTTATCAAACCTCTTCTCATTAAATTCATTTCTGACTTTAACTTTTGTTGACTTCTCTAAGGCTTCAAAATAAGTACTTACAGAGTTTATCAAACTCTTCAACTGACAGGAGGGAGATGTTGATGAGTCTTTCTAAAAAGTAGGCATGATTTTCTCCAAAATCCCAGATGTAAGGCCAAGCAACTCACTATCTTCTATATGGGACTTCAAAATTTCCTCTCTAGCCTTAGCTTGTGCAATAGAGGCCAACTTTATCTTCTATACTGGTGATAATGTGTCAAAATTGATCGGTCCTTGTATTATATCCTAATCTTCTATAATTTGTTTATCTCTCTCCAAAATTTCTTTCACTCCTTCTACAGTGTCTCTTGCCCAAAATGATGTTTTAGATTTATGCTTTTCAGGGCCTCCATCTTCTCCCTTTTCGGAGTCAACCACAATGTTTTGCTCATCATTTTCATTCTTTTTCTCTACTTTAGCCTTCTATACATCATCATAAGAGGCATCTTTTCTTTTATCTATCTCAAGAATGTCTTTTGCATTCTTTTCCAGAGGATTTTGTGTATCCTCAGTAGTAGTATTATCAAATTCCTCAACATCTGGAATGGAGGAATCAATTCCATCATTAGTTTCCTTTTCTTGATCATCCTTCATTATTTCTTCATCTCCTTTATTCAATATTTCTTCTTCCAAAATAGAGACATCATCTACTTCAGTTTGTTGTTCATTTTTTTGCAACTCTTCATCATTCAGAATTGATGTGTCATCAGTATTAATAGGTTCTTCTATAACCACATAAAACTTATTCTTGTCCAGTGCTTTATTTAGAATTTGTTCTATTTCTTTAATAACTTCATCAATGTCTCCAATCATTATCTTATTCATCATTTTCTTGCTTCTGAATTCATTCTTGACTTCTTTGAAAATTTTGTCTCCTTCTCTGGAGATCACCAGACATAGACTGGACAATACATGTTCCCTTAGCTCCAGATCTTTTGCTTTAGCAACTTTTTTTCTTATTTCAAGAATGTCTCTTAAACCTTTAGGGATTTCTACCAAAATTTCCACTAGAGCTCTTTTGAATACATTCAAGTACTTCACAGTAGCATCCTCCAAAACTCTCTTGTCAGCATCACTATAATGATCATAAAATTTAGTTATTGGCTTTAGGTTTCCATCTACAATGATTAACTTAACAATGACTTCCATAGAAGGAGTAGGCTTTTCAACATAAGCCTCTGACTTATGCCTTTTACTTGACTTTTTGCTTCTAGAGGGCTTCTCCTTAGACACATTAGTAGCCTTAGTGCCTGAGGCCTTCAACTCTTTAAACTCATCATCTAAATTAGTCTTTTCTTCATCCTCTTTCTCCATTCTGACATATGACCTTTTGGCCATTACTTTCGTTCTTTTTCTTTCTTTACTTGTAGTTTTTTCTTTGAATTTCTCTACAATAGGAGAAGGTGATGCACCGGAGGTTATACATGTACTCCTAGTAGTTCTTGGCTTAGAAGAGGATTTTACCAAAACAGTTCCTTGTTTCCTGTCTTGCTTCTCCTTCTTAGCTCTCTCTATCCTTTCCCTATTTAGTCTCATAGCTTCTTCTATTATGCCAATGCTTTCTACATACATTTCAACTTGCCTTTGAATCTTTCTCTTACATTCAGGTTTCTGGAGCTCAACATGCAATTTCACACTGAGTTCACCATATGTCCCAAATCTTTCAACTGTGGTGTCCTTTGGTTTACTCAGAAGGTGTTGAGCATACATATCCAATACTTGCTCATCAACTTCATACCCCATGGGCATGATCCACACAGTTCTTGGTTCAACTGCTTCCATTAAACACTGATCTGTATCCACCATAAAACAGACTATATCCTTGTAATTTTCAACCATAGATTTAGGGATTCTTTCCCTTGAGTGCATTATATTTTGAAGATTCTTAAAATATCCCCATATGGTAGTCCTTTGGGCTTTAGAATCACCAATACTATGCAAGTGGTTTCTTATTTGGATGGCAACCAGTTTGTCATTGTCTAATACAAACTCTCCATCCCTAGCAGCTCATTCATGAAATAGAAGAACAAAAATAGGACCAGTGTACCATATTTGAAAGTGTTCTTCTTATCCTTCTTAACTTTATTCAAATTTTCCATCAACTGGTTCTACAGCAACTCACATGTAATTCATAGTCAGCATTCTCTCTCAACATCTAATAAGCTGCATAGATAGTTGTACCAAATACAAAATTCTCCCTGTTGGGATGATATATCTTGTATCCAATCACTATTGATGCAAATTTGACATCTGGATCAGTGATGTCATTTATTGTCATTACCCTTTTGTCAAACCTTAAACTGGTAGCATTAGTTATAGCTTGATTCTTTACTAACTTCAACATTGGCAATCCACTGGATGAGTTCAACCCGGTCATGGCCTTGATGGCATCCTTGGTGATCTTGAAGTGTTTCATTAACCACATAAACTCATCATGCATCCTACTTAGCACATATCGGATCCACTCATCTTCATTGAAGGATGGAAACCCTATAATCTAAATGAAATGTTTATCTTATAGTGCCTTATACTCGTGTTTAAGACAATGAATTTCATCCCTCAGATGATTCTTGAACATATCTACTAACTTTGAATCCCCAAACTCATCTATGCTAGCATGAATATAAGCCCTAATATCTTCAACATGCATGCTACGCCCTTAATCCTATAGTGTGTATAGGGTTATGAATAGTCAGCTTGTGGCTATCTTAACTCTTAATTAAGTCATATTATCATTAGTTTATTGTTATTTAGTTGTTTAGGTCGGCCTAAGGCTTATATAGGCCCATCTAAGTCGGCCTAGGTGATATCCTAGGCATAAATAGGTATATATAGGAGGTAGTGAGTCTTATTTCATCATATATTCAGCATTGTGTTCTCATTGAAGACTATTGGAGGTATCCCCCTCGAAGTGGTTTTGGAGGTTGCCCCCTCGAAGTGGCATATTATTATCAAGTATTTGCAGCATATTTACTATTATATTCAGATATTGTGCAAGTTGTTTCATTACAAGTGGTATCAGAGCATGATCTTGGCACCGTAGAGGCAAAAAAATTTTCTCATCATTGGAGGCGATTTTGGGAAGAGCATAACTTTCAGATTTTAGCGAATTTTTTAAATATTTTTAAAGGGTTTTTGAAGACAATATTAAAGAAGATACAGTCCAGATTTCAGAGGAATTGGAGCAAAAATAAGCGAGTTATTGCAAAATTAGGGTTTGCAACAAATTCGCTCTCAAGGCAGTAAATTTGCGAATTTCTTGGAATTTTTTCTGGGTAAGTGGTATCCTGGCCTTAGTAAGTTACAGTAAAAATTTCAGAGAATTTGCATTTCATTTGTGTGATTTATTTCAAAATTATTTTTTCCAATCATGACGGGTCCTTCAACAAGGGGCAAAAAGAATGTTACCACACCGGGAAAAACTCCATGCAAGGAGAAGGTGGAAAGTGAGGATGTTGATCAAAAAGAATATGAAAATATACTTGAACTTATTCATAAAGAAAATAGCAAGATGAAAGGTGAAATCTTGTCCATTATGGATGAACAAATGAAAGGGTTGGCAAAGTCATGTGATATTGAGAAAATTCTGGAGATACTTTCCAAACATAAGCAGTCACAACACCACGATGTGGAGGAAGAGGATTCTACAAAAGGGAAGGGTGTTTTTGGGTTTGAATCAAATCTCAAGATGGATCATCACACCCCTCATTTTATGGCAAGGAATTTCACACCAAAGTTGGATATGCGAAAGTTTGATGGTCAAGATCCTACCAATTGGCTTTGTCAAATGGAGCAATTCTTTGATATCCACCATGTTCCATGTCAACAAAAGGTGGCCATGGCTTCCTTATACTTGGAACCTGATCAATTCATTTGGTACCGTTGGCTATGTGAAGAAAAGAAAGCAAAAGGATGCATTGTCACTTGGTCGGTTTTCCAAGAAGAACTCATTACTCATTATGGTGAAAATCTTATGGATAGCTACTTCAGCCAAATTACCAAATTAAGGCAAACAGGTATGGTCAAGGATTACATTCATCAATTTCGTACTTTATCTTTAAGAGTGGAAAATGTGTCTACAGAAAATTTGTTGGAGCTATTCATTGGTGGCTTAAAGGATCACATTAAATATGAGGTACGCATGTTCCGTCCAAATTCCATCTCAGAGGCAATGATTATGGCAAGGCAAGTAGAGGAAAAATTTATGGTTAATAAAAGGCAAGGTTTTATAAACATAAGAGATAAAAGCACTCCTACACAGTCACTTCCACAACCTACTAGGCTAACACCACAACAAATCGAAGAGAAGAGAGCAAAAGGATTATGTTTTAATTGTGATAGCAAATATAGTAGAGGACACAAATGCACTGAAAAGAAATTGTTCTATATTGAAGGGCCAAGTGAGGAAGAAGAAGAGGTACCAATAGTAGAGAGTGACAATGAGATTGAGGAGGAGTCAAGAGATACTCAACCAATCATTTCTTGCCATGCACTTTCAGGTTTTAGTACCCCACAAACTCTCAAGGTAGTGGGTTTCTTAAAGAAAGAAAAAGTAACAGTGTTGATAGACTCAGGTAGCACTCATAACTTCATCAACAAAAAGTTGGCCACTCGTTTAAATTGTTTTATATATCCAGCTCCAGAATTTCAGGTCTTGATTGCAGATGGTGGTACTGTTAGTTGTTCAGGAAAATGCCATAGCATTAAATTATCCATGGGAGATTATCATCTTAATTGTCCAATGTATGCTATCTCAATGGGTGCGGCAGATATTGTTTTGGGAGTACAGTGGCTTACCACTTTGGGAACAATTGAATTGAACTTCCAAGAACTATTCATGCGCTTTCAATCAGAGGGAAGAACAATAGAATTACGAGGGATGCGTGCAAAGTCACCACAGATAGTAAGTTCCTACCAAATGCAAAAGATGTTGAAGAAGGGAGTAGATGGGATGGTAGCCCAATTATTTTCATTAGAAGCATATCACTCAAAGGCTTCTACACCATTGGATCTACAAGCAATTATAGATAAGCATTCTATAGTTTTTGGGGAGATGCCAAAAGGATTGCCTCCTAGGAGAGATCATGATCATGCCATTCAACTAGTACCAGGGAGCCAACCACCCAACATCAGGCCTTACAGATATCCATATGCTCAAAAAAGTGAGATTGAGAAGATAGTTCAAGAGATGCTAGAAGCAGGCAGTATCAGGCATAGTCAAAGTGCTTACTCATCTCCTGTGGTAATGGTGCGTAAGAAGGATGAAACATGGAGGATGTGTCCAGATTACAGAGAGCTTAACAAGTTCACCATAAAAGATAAGTTTCCTATTCCAGTAATTGATGATTTGTTAGATGAGCTTAATGGTGCTATTTATTTTACAAAACTTGATCTCCGTTCTGGTTATCATCAAATTAGAATTAGAGATGAGGATGTACATAAGACAGCTTTTAGAACCCATGAGGGCCACTATGAATTTTTGGTAATGCCTTTTGGTCTCACTAATGCACCGTCAACATTTCAAAGTTTAATGAACTCTATCTTCAGGCCATTTTTGAGGAAATTTGTTTTGGTATTTTTTGATGACATCTTAATATATAGTAAAACATGGGAGGAACACTTGCAACATGTAAATCAAGTGTTGGACATTTTGAAGTAGAATCAGTTGTATGCTAAACCATCCAAGTGTATCTTTGGTGTCAAAGAAGTGGAGTACCTTGGTCACATTGTGTCACATGAGGGAGTTAAGGTGGACCCTCATAAGATCCAAGCAATTGTAGAGTGGAAAATTCCTAAGACCCTTAAGAACTTACGAGGTTTTTTAGGGCTTACAGGGTATTATCGCCGATTTGTAAAGAATTATGGTAGCATAGCATCTCCTCTCACATCCTTGTTAAAGAAGGATGCTTTCCAATGGAATGAAGTGGCGACAAGGGCATTTGAGAAACTAAAGGAAGCCATGTGTACAACTCCAGTCCTAGCTACCCCAGATTTTTCTAAAACATTTGTTGTTGAATGTGATGCTTCAAGACATGGAATAGGAGCAGTACTTATGCAAGAAGGAAAACCCATAGCATTTGAAAGTCGCCAACTCAAAGGTAAGAATTTGTTGAAGCCAGTTTATGAGAAAGAAATGTTGGCTATCTTGCATGCAGTCAAACAATGGAGACCTTATCTAATGGGACGACACTTTAAGGTCAAGACAGATCATGATAGTCTCAAATATTTCTTGCAACAGAGGTTATCATCTGAAGAACAACAAAAATGGGTCACAAAGATGTTGGGATATGACTTTGAGATCATATATAAGAAAGGCAAGGAGAATGTTGTGGCTGATGCTCTATCAAGGCGTGATGAACCCACAGAGTCATTTTTATTTGCCATTTCCATGTTACAAGCAGACTGGGTAAATGAGGCAAGAGAAGAGTGGGAGAAGGACATAGATACTCTAAGGCTCATTGAGAAACTCCAACAGGAATCAAGTGTGTTTGACAAATTTTCATGGAAAGGAAATATTTTATGGTACAAGGAGAGGTTATACCTTTGCAAGAATTCAACTCTTAAGCTTAAGGTGTTGGAAGAACTACATGCTTCTCCAATAGGTGGGCACTCAGGATTCCTCAAAACTTATCATAGAATCAAGCAAGATTTCTTTTGGGAAGGGCTGAAAGGGGATGTTCAAAAATTTGTAGCTGAATGCATGGTATGTCAACAACATAAAGGGGAGACAGTTAAGACTCCAGGTCTTCTACAACCCTTATGTATCCCAAGTCAAAGGTGGGAGGAGGTATCTATGGATTTCATCACAGGTTTGCCTAGATCTGAAGGAAAAAATGTCATCATGGTTGTTGTGGATCGTCTCACCAAATATGGTCACTTTTGTGCTTTGGCACAACCATTGGCAGCAAGCACTGTAGCAATAGCTTTTATGAATACTATTCAGAAACTGCATGGGACTCCGAAAGTTATAGTCAGTGATCGTGACCCTATATTTACAAGTAATTTTTGGACTGACTTGTTTTCATGCTTGGGCACTCAGCTTGCTCGTAGTTCATCATATCACCCCCAGTCAGATGGACAGACAGAAGTGGTCAACAAATGCTTGGAAGGCTATCTCCGTTGTTTTGCTTCAGATAAACAAGAGAGATGGGTACAATGGCTACCACTAGCAGAATGGTGGTACAACACTTCTTTCCATACTTCTTCCAAGATGTCTCCATTTTTAGCACTATATGGTTACCACCCACCGTCAATCATCTCTTCATTGCGGGTACAACCAAAGGTTCACACAGTCGAAGAACACATCCATCATCAGCAAGAGGTATTGGCTAGTCTTCGAGAGAACTTGGCAATGGCACAAAACAGAATGAAGCAACAAGTTGATCAACACCGTAGTGAAAGAACTTTTGAACTGGGAGATTGGGTCTTTGTGCAACTACAACCATACAAGCAAATGTCTCTAAAACAACAACATAAAGCTAATAAGCTAGCACCCAAGTACTATGGTCCTTATAAGGTGTTGCAGAAGATTGGCAATGTAGCATATAAATTGGAGCTGCCCATATCAACAAAAATTCATCCAGTTTTTCATGTTTCCTGCTTGAAGAAGGTTATTGGGAATAAAGTGGTAGCACAGACTAAGTTACCTGAGCTTGATGAAGAGGGAAGAATAGTTGTGGATCCTGAGAGAATTATTCAAACACGCACCAAGAAGCTGAGGACAAGGGAAATCATAGAATATCTAATTAAATGGAAAAACTCTCCAGTGGAGGAAGCTACATGGGAGAATGAGGAATTCATTCAAAAGCATCCACATTTGGTTAGCATTGAGGACAATGCTTCTTTGAAGAGGGGGGGCATGCTACGCCCTTAATCCTATAGTGTGTATAGGGTTATGAATAGTCGGCTTGTGGCTATCTTAACTCTTAATTAAGTCATATTATCATTAGTTTATTGTTATTTAGTTGTTTAGGTCGGCCTAAGGCTTATATAGGCCCATCTAAGTCGGCCTAGGTGATATCCTAGGCATAAATAGGTATATATAGGAGGTAGTGAGTCTTATTTCATCATATATTCAGCATTGTGTTCTCATTGAAGACTATTGGAGGTATCCCCCTCGAAGTGGTTTTGGAGGTTGCCCCCTCGAAGTGGCATATTATTATCAAGTATTTGCAGCATATTTACTATTATATTCAGATATTGTGCAAGTTGTTTCATTACAATGCAACACACCATGTGGAACATTTGAAAAGGTACCTAACGGATCGACCTCTATAGATTTGTGTGGATGCTTTTTCAATTTAGGTTAGGGCCTTTTGGTGATGTCAACAACCAATGGAGTAGCCATATCTAGAGATTGTAAATTTAGAAAGTTTCATAGAGAATACCTTGTTTCGCCGATTAGGGTTAGCTGTCGAATTCACTTTTCACACTTTAAATCTTTGAAATCTCAGCTCAGGTGCTCTTCTCCTTGTTCTCTTCGAATGCATAGTGATTCAAATATTGAGTAAATGACCTTTTACACTCTGCAAAACCTAATTCACCATTGTAATAAATGGTCTGCCCTAATACATCTAGTTACACTATTTCTACATACAAACAATCTTTAATTGCTTCGCATTCAATCACATTAACTTCTTTTCTTCTAGAATTTGCTTCAACAGATCTACAATAGGCTTCTTTATCTTCATTCATCATGCTAGATTCAGGCACCCACCTACTGGTAGGGGGAATCAGATTTTCAATGTAGCTCCCCCTGAGTCAGAGCTCCCATTTCAATTCATAGAGGAGTTATCAGGATCAAATTCTAGTGCGGATCCATCACCTTCATTCTTTGCACCTTTCTTTACCCATGTTTTGTTCATTTCATTCTGGATCTCATTCACATCTACTTTGCCCTTGCCTTTATCCATCTTTTTCTCTGTTCTTCCTTTACCTACTTGTGAGTTCTCCTTTTTGCTTCTGCAAAACTTAGCAATATGTCTGGATTTGTTATAGTTGAAACACACAATCTTATTTCTCTGACAATTACATGTTGGAGCAGGTTTAGATCTACATTGCATTTCCATGTGCCCAACCTTCTTGTAAGTAAAACATCTTCCATTGAAAACTTATTTGTCCTTATGAGGATTCTTTGATCCACTTCTGCAATCCTCAGCCTTATGACCTATCTTTTTGCAATTAAAGCATTGATTGGGGAAAGGAAAATGCATTTTGATTCACTTTACTTCTACATTGATTAGCTCTATTACCATATTTATTACATTTGAAACAATTTCCATTGAAAGATGGATACCTTTGAGCATTCTGTTGTCTTACCGGAGGCCTTCTAGGATTCCTTCCTTGATTTCTTGCTTCAAGATTTCTTTGACCAGATCAAGAGCTTTCACCTTTCTCAAATCCTAGACCATGCTTATCATCTGCCATCTTCTGACTATCAAATAGCACTTCAAGTTTAGCTGAGCTTATCTTGAACTTCTCTTTATATTCATTTACAATTTCTAGTTCATGTTTGAGAATGACAATTTGCCTTTCAAGTTGTTCCTCATTATCCCTAGTTTCTTGTAGATTAGACTCTAGATGGCCAATTATTTTGTCTAATCTGTAACACTCTTCTGTTCTTTCTTTCAGAGATTGATTCAGGTTTTCCTTAGTCTACTTCCTTTCCTCAACTTCCTTGGTTAGCCTCATCACCCGGATTCCATCTCATGTTTTAGGATAACTTCTTTTGCCAGCTTCTTACATTCCTTTGTCTTCTCCTTCAGGGCCTCATCCATGCCATTGTCTTCATTCTGATTTTCTAGCTAAAGAAGTAGCTCCTTCCTCTTTTCATTAGATTTTCTCAGTTGTCCTTTTAAGGTCTCAATGAAATCTTCAACATTTTTAAGGTTCTATTACAGATCTCTGATTTTTGCTCTAGATAGATCAAGATCTTCTAATGCCACTTGAAGTTGATGATTGATTGAACCCATTAAGACACCTTCCCAGATCTTCTTCAAGCTGTTAAACTTTTTCAAAGGAACCTCACTCTAATAGCAATTGTTGAAATTAGGGTAGACAACTAAGAGGGGGGTGACTCAGTTGTCTCAAAAACTTTATCTCTTTCTGTGTTTAATCTTCTTTACAACTTATTAATAGATAAATGATGTAAGCATGAAAGCATTAATTAACAACACATGAGAAGGAACATAATCAACACACATGACACTAGGATTTTTATGTGGAATCCTGGTTAAGGAAAAACCACAGTGGGGGTTAACCCACAAGATTTTATACTCTATTAAAAGTATTATAGAATGGGAAGGCACATGCCTTCGAGCACATTGCCTAGATCTCACTACTCAAAGGAGGCTTGGTACCTACAAAATTGATTGCAAGAGTTCACTGAAATGTTTGAATTGAAGAATAGCATCTAACTATGCAAAATAATAGTTCCAGTTAAGCTCAGTACACTAACTTTACACACTTCATCTTTCTCTACCTTGCTTTGTTGTTCTATCATGATCTAAAGCTTAGATCTCCTTACTTCACTCTTGATACTGCTATACTTTGCACCTCTCACCTCATATTTGTACAACATATCCCAAAATGCTCACATCCATTGAATATATATATTTGCAACATGAAATTGCATCAACTACAGTCGACCTTAAGAAACTTAGAGACTTTTTCAAGATCACTGTTCTATCAGTTGAATCCATGCACAAACATCAATGCGCACCAAAACTTATGTATCCAAGTCACCTCATATGTCAGCCAATACCACTGGATCTCCTAAATTACTTGACCAACCACTTTTCTTCATCGGCACAAGGATCAAACACTTAGTCGACATGTTCTTCAACAGACTGAACTGTCTAACCAAAACCTGATACTCAGATGCTTGTAACTTACAATCCCTTCATCACTGGGGGCTAAAATATAGGATTTAGGTAGCCTTTACATCCCTTATCATTCCCTCAAGTCCACAGTATAATATGATTGCCTGTGGAGAAATATGGACTAAGATGTTGAACCCTATTAAATGTTCTATTCCTATCTATCTAGACTTAGATAAATCTGCACTCTGATTTCCAGTATGATCCACTGATACAATGTAGATGTGTAATATAGATTTAGTTTCCATCAATGACAACACCAGACATGCCTAGCAATGTCTCTTGCCAACATGGAAGTATGTCTACATGCTTACAACAAGTCATTCATGCTACAATGAAGCACAACATGATGAAATAAAAAGATGCATATTTACAACACTTAAGAATATGTAGTAGTGTTGCTTATGTCATCAATGCATGTTATATCCCTTACTTTCTCATGCAAATAAACTTTACCTTCTTGTCCTTCATTACCTTCAAGTAGACTTGTTTCCTCACACTCACCAATCAGTGAGTGAAGTTAGCTATAATTCACAATAGAAATTATGTAAATACATGTGATAACAACTCTCTTATAGATGTTATACAAATTTATCATTACCTACATTGACTGTGCATTTGTCTTTCTCTTGCAAACTGAGGAAGAGAGTAAGAGAGAGAGAGAGAGAGAGAGAGAGAGAGATGTTTAACATGATTCACATATCCTCATTTCACCTTCTGTATGGTTTCCATACTTTACATATCCTCATTTCACCTTTCTACATTTGCTTTAGACCTGCCACTTTGCATACATGTCTATCAGGGCAATTGTAACTACAACATCTAACAAAATTCCCATATCCTTTATGCTTTGATGGATGCAATTAGAACAAAATGGATCAAGTGAGAACACCATATAGGCCTAAGGAGAGTAGAGAAAAGACCTAAAAATACCTACAAATACCTACCTTCATTTTTTTAAAAATCAATTTAGTTTGCCTATGGTGGCAAGGAACACATTGTTCCAAAATACTTTAGTTTCATGCAATGGAAAGGTGCTAGGAGAGAAATTTTGTATTCCATATCTTATGAGGCTGAATGGACAACACCAAAGCATTGGATTGGGTGGGTAAATGTCAGGGGGGTCTCATTTTGTGTACCAAGTGTCTCAGTCATTTGGACCAATAGACTACCAGCAAAGTCACTTAAGATCCTAAGAGTAAAAACTGCCAAACTATGACAGAGCAGTTCTCATAATTTGTGGAGTGGGAAATGTTCTATTTGTACCTACAAGTGTATGTGGGGTCCATCCACAATAGCCTCTCTCTATTTTGGTCAACTCCAATCCGTTTGACTGTTCCAAAATCAAATGCATTTTTGCAAAATGCTTTATTTTCATACAACACAACCTTGCCAAGAGCCATATTTTTCATTTTGCAGTTCGTGGGGCTAAACTGACTATGCCAATGCATCAGGTGGGTGGGTAAATTCAAGGCAGGTCTTGTTTCATGCATTAAGTGTTCTAGTCATTCAGGGCTATAGGCTACCAATAAAGTCCCTTAAGATCCCTAAGAGCAAAAAATAACAAAACTTTGATGGAGCAGTTCTTTGAATTCATGGTAGCTAGGAATGTTCCATTTAGACCTACAAGTGCATGTGGGGTCCATCTAAAATAACCTCTCTCAGTTTTGGTCAACTCCAATCCATTTGATCATGTAGAAATCAAATGCATTCTTACAAAATGCTTTAGTTTCATGAAGTGGAAAGGTCCTAGGAGTGAATTTTTTCATTCCATAGCTCATGGGGCTGAATCGACTATGCCAACACCTTGGGGTGGGTGGGTAAATCTAGAGGGAGACTTGTTTCTTGCACCGAGTGTCTCAATCGATCCAGGCTACAAGCTACTAGCAAAGTCCCTTAAGATCCTAAGAGTGAAAAACTGCCAAACTATGACAGAACAGTTCTCAGAATTCATGGCAGCTGGGAGTGTTTTGTTTAGACCTAAAGATGCATGTGGGGTCCATCCACAATAACTTATCTCAGTTTTGGTTAATTCCAGTCCATTTGACTATGCTAAAATCAAATGCATTCTTGCAAAATGCTTCAGTTTCTTGTAGTACAACCTTGCCAAGAGCCATATTTCTTGTTCTACAGCTCGTGGGGCTGAACAAACTATGCCAACATGTCAGGGTGGTTGGATAAATTCTAGGGAGGTCCCTTTTTGTGCTCTAAGTGTCCCAATCATTCGGGGCAACAAGCTACCATCAAAGTCCCTTAAGATTCCTAAGAGCAAAAAAGTACCAAACTTTGACAAAGCAGTTCTCAAAATTTATGGTAGTTGGAAATGGTTCATTTAGATCTACAAGTGCACATGGGGTCCATCCACAATAACCTCTCTTAGTTTTGGTCAACTCCAATTTGTTTAACCGTGCCGAAATCAAATGCATTCTTGCAAAATGATTTAGTTTCATGTAGTGGAAAGGTGCTAGGAGTGAAATTTTGCATTCCACAGCTCGTGGGGTTGAACCACATATGCCAATGCATCAGGGTGGGTGGGAAAATCTAGTGTAGGTCTCATTTCTTGTGTTGAGTGTCTCAGTCATTTTGGGCTGCAAGCTACCGGCAAAGTCCCTTAGGATCCTAAGAGCAAAAAATTGCTAAAATATGATAGAGTAGTTCTCAAAATTCATGGTATCTAGCAATATTCTATTTAGACCTACAACTACACGTGGATTCCATCCACAATAACCTATCTCAGTTTTGGTCAAATCCAATCTATTTGACCATGCCAAAATCAAATGCATTATTGCAAAATGCTTTAGTTTCATGCAATGGAAAGGTACTAGAAGTGAAATTTTGCATCCCATAGCTCGTGGGACCGAACAAACTGCGCCAACATGTTGGGGTGGGTGGGAAAATTAAGGGGATCTCATTTTGTGCACCAAGTGTCCTAGTTGTTTGGGGTAGTAGGCTACCGACAAAGTCACTTACGATCCCTAAGAGCAAAAAATTGACAAACTTTGACGGAGTAGTTCTCATAATTTGTGGCAGATGGGAATGTTCCATTTGAACCTACAATTGCTTGTGGGGTCCTTCCTGTTGGTCATGATGTTAGTCATAAACAAGCATAGAATAAAAGTACACATTAACCTTTATTCATCTTGAAAGATACTGTGAATTCAGAGAATTCATGATCCCAAGTCTCTGGTGATTAGGTCTTAATCGTCTGACGTTACTCAGAGGTTAATGTGAGTTGCTGTTTCCATTTTGGGGCCTTACGTGAAAATGTGCCATCATCATGACGTTCCTGCAGAAATTCTTTACAGCGAAGTCATATTATGCAGTTATTAGATGAACAGATGTGGAAATACCTCAATCTTTGCATGATATTTTCAATTGTGCATGCTTTGCATTCAAATATGCTAAATATTTGCGATTATCTACGAGATGTCTGCATATTTTGTGTTATTTTCTTAAGATTATCAGTTATTTGCAATTGTGATAGTGAAATGCTCTAAAATTTAAAGAAACTAAAAGGAATACTTCAATCTAAAGTTGAACCTTTAGCTTTTGATCCACATACATGCTTGATACTGTCATGAGGAGAAGAAATCAAACCATATGTTCACCAAGATATTCCACAGCTAGACACAGTTGATGCAAACTTCATAGGATAATGAATGAAAACAATACATGCAACATGATGAGCACTCCAAGGGACGTAGCAAATCAAAGAATATATCTAGAATTCAGACACAGATTACTCAAGATTTACGAAGATTTGTAATCGAATTATTCTCCTCTTTCATTAAGTATGCAAAAGACATGTACATATACAACAACTTTGAAATGAGCCCTGAATACTTCAGCAAACAGATTTCAATTAAGTTTCGAATATTTACAACAAGGCATTCCATCACCTTTTATAGAATAAGGTGAGGAATCCGTTACAAAAGATCTACGACCCTGATTCATCAATACAAATCTACGGTTGTCATTCCTTGACTTTGTCAACTTCTACAAAATGGCACAAGTTACCAGCTGGCAACTATCTATGTTGCTTATGCTTATATCCCCTTCATGATGTATCTTCATCATGCTCCTCAGCTGATTCATGTGGATCATCATCATGTGCATCACTTCCAGAACTTTCGCTATCCTGATGATGATGCGGCTGCATATGGGGCTGCATACTATTTCGGATTTGTTCGTATGAATGCACCACCTGATCTATTCCCCCTCCATCTTGAGTCTTTGCTTTGACAATGGCGTGCTTATGTGCTTCATACTTATCTCTGCTGTTATCCAGCTTATTTTTCCTGTCCTGCAATGTCTCGTTTTAATTCTCCATCATTACTTCATCTGTTCCCAGTTCTTCCCCTTGTGGTTTATCTGCTGCACTAGACACTGGAGATTCCGCCTGAGGTGCTGGCGGTTGCTCTATAGCTATTACCTTTTCCGAGCCTGCACCATCAACCTCTTGTACTTTGGTAGCTGGATCCTCTAATGCTTCCTTCTTCTCATCAGCCTTTGCTTCCTGAACCTCTACTATAGCAGGTTCCTCTGATGTATCATGTGGGCTTGGTTGGCCTGATTCAAGAGCATGACCCTCTGACTCTACCATCTCTATCTCTTCTGTTGGGTGGCCTTTATCAGGTGATCCTGCTGGCTGTTCAAGACTTGCATCCTATTTCTCTGTCAGATCCACCACTACAGGACTTGTCACCTCTGTGATCAATGCTTCTAGCCCTATGTCTTGAGCTACCTGCTCTGGGCTCTTTTCTTGCTCTTCTTCTGCTTGTTTCATCTCCTTAAGCACAGTTTGAAATGGGATAGGCTTGTGAGGAGTCATAGATATTCTAGCAGCAAGTGTTTCCATCTTTTGTGCAGCCACATCCTGCACTACCTCATCATCAGACAGATTTATTGTCTCATCAAGTGAGACATGTCCTTCTGCTTGTGTCTGGGAGGCTTCCTTCATCTTCTCCTCGGCAAGTTCAGTTTTGAACTTGACAATGGTAGGAAGTGAAAGATTATGCTGAAATTCCTTTTGCACTTCACTACCTGCCCCTTGTAATAGTGTAGGGGGTTGGCTTATTTCACCTCTCATGGAGGTTCTTTGTTTCTTAGGTGTGGTAGAAACCAGCACCTGTGGAGCTCTCCTCTTCCTCTTTATTACTAACGGAGCTTCTTCCTCTTCAGGCTCCTCCTCCATGGGGATATCCTCTGTATCATGTTTCCCTGAGGATTGACCCACTTCTAGGGTCTCAGTTATTCCAGCCTCTACTGTCTTACTCTTCTTGGGCTTTTCTTTCTTTGGAGGGGAATCTGACTCTGATCCTGATCTTGATCCGGCTGCCTCCTCAGCTGTAAATACTGCCCTGTCAATTATAACCCCTTTGGGTTGTTTATCCACTTTCTTACCCCTTGGGGGTCTTTTTCTCTGTTGTTGTGGTGGAGGTAGTTTGTCTCACTTAGTCTTCCTTTTCTCAAGTAGGAAGTCATCATGTACCTCCCCAGGAACATCCTGCCCCTTCTTTTTGTTGTCCACCGTAGTGGCAACACCTTTCTTTTTCAATGCCTCCACCTGCTCATCAACCCAAGCTTGAGTCAGTTGTATGGTCCTGGCAATGAATGGGTCCAAGCATATGTCTTCCTGCATGGTTAGGTCAGGTGCAGAGATGGTGTCATTGTATATCTTTTTCTGTTCATATTCATCTGCCATTATCCTGCCATCATCCTTCTTCAATTGTTGGGGAAGGGAGATGCAGTCAAATGTTCTAACCTGGTTCAGAGTCAACCTCTGATACCGTCTTCTCCTGGCTTCTGCCTCATCTTCGCAGTCAGCCCAAAAATCTTCTAGGTGCCTCTGATGAATAGGCTTTCCTAGAATCTTCTGTATCCTGCCATAAGGATCATATGGCCTTGTTATTGGGAAAGGCTGTAGATTCATTTTATTCAGGGTGACCATCACCTTCTTTATATTGTCAGAATCAGGGCACATATAGTTGCCAATGCTGACTGGGAACAAAATTGGTGGCAGCTTCTCGGCATCCTTGTACATCTTTATCATCACGGAGCCCTACCTGATAAATTCCATTAATATCACTGCATCGGTAGGATACCTCGGCAGCATGAGGGGATGTTCCTCAAAACCTTCAACCCTTATGTAAGAAAAGGTTGCAAACTGGATATACCAGGCTCCATGCCTGTAAACTACTTCTTGAGCCTCCATGCTCAATCTTTTTGTTCTGTCCTCTTCCATGGTCCTTACCAGATGCATAGAGAATGCATCATTGACCAGTTTGTAGTCTCTGAGGTAGTTGGTTCTCTGTAACTGGGGATGATGATCCCAGATGTATGTAGCATTTGTGCCTGTGAGCTTTCCATCTATAACTAAGGCATCAAAAGTGCCTCTATAAGCACAAGAATAAACAATATAGGATGTCATGTAAAATTCACAATTTGAACCTCCCAGGTTCATCTGTTGCTCATGCAGAGCATCACTTATTATCTGGCCCCATAATGGCTTGATGTTTGAATACAAACACATCATTATAATTCCATACATCTAATCCCTAAAACTACCAGTATCAGGTTGGCCTATTGTTCGATTCAAGAGTGCAATCATATATTGGTACTCCTCACTGAAATCATATTTAAACATGTGTACTGGGAGTTTGGCCGCCGTAGGATATGTGCTGTTCTCTGCTCGCCATTGGTACATGTTCTTTCTGGCCGATTTCTTGTTGGCCTCATACTCTTTCTCTGCCTTCCTCAGGTCCACACTCTTAACTTTATTGCCCAGTGGTAACCCAAATGTCTGGGAGAGACCCTTGATGGAGAGGTCTGCATATATCCTCCCATGTTTTACCACTTGCCTTGTCTGAGGATTATAATCCCGGGCACATTCTATAACCAGCTTTGGGGATTCCATGGAATATGGGAAACCAGCAGCGTTCCACATTCCTGACACAAACACCGCATCCAGCACAGGACTCTTGTCATGCCCATCATTCAGTTTGGCTGACCAGGCCTCCAGATTGGTACTCCCCTGATGTGTGTCTGTAATTGCTCCATACTTGAACAGGACCCCTCTTTGAGAAGAGAACATGGGCCTGCTGAATTCTTCTTGACACTTGATGTATCGCTTGTCAGCCATGAGTACCTGTAATTAACAAAATCCCATCTCACCACAGGTATATACATGCATACATATTGCAATTAAAATCACTATGCCTACTGTGTTTCCTCACCATTACTTAATCATATGGATGCATAAACCAAAACTTACATCACCATACCCAAACAATAATGACATGATGAGGGTTTCATTTACTTACCTGGTTATGCAAATTTCCCTTTTATACCAGTGGATTGCCAACGACGCTCTTAATTTAGTTGATGATCACTTCCTTCCTTCTGTCTGTGAGCTCAAATCGCGCAACGGTAGCTGGTATGCAGATATGGAAGCTGGTGCTCTGTAAAATGATTTTATCACAAGGTAAATGCAAAAATGGCAGTTGAATTACCTTTTAACCTCACAGTTAGGGTACACTTAGGGCAACTCTGACAAGTTAGATTGTGTTCCTTGATTATTCGTGTGAAAACGCAGGATCTCGCTAGGTGTTTCATTGGGTTCCGGGGTCGGCGGGAACCACCTACCATATCTGCGCGCATTAAATGATAATGGCGGCAATGGGAGTGGGGGGGATATCCATATGACAGGATATCATGAGGGCAGGATGATATTCACAAATATCAAGTTGAGTTTCAATATCATCCTCCCTTATTGAAATTGTTATCGCAACAAGATTCAGGTGACGAAAGCACCCTTTGTTTATGTTTTAGTACATCAGGAGGATATTTCAGTGTATCGGGTGATGTTTCAAAATATGATGATGACGAGACAAACCTACTTGTCTGCCTTTCAGAATATCAGGATGACATCATCTTGATATTCGCTCTTTGTATCGGAAATGCATCATGACATTATCGTCATATAAGGTGAACATGATCATGTTTGGAAAATATCCTGTCAAAATATGAATGTGATGATGATGATATCGTCATGTTTGTTTCTTCATTTATCTGATTTAGATGACATCATCAAGATATTGGCTAAGGGTGATATTTCGCGCCAGGAGGATATTAAGAAATATAGGGTTATATTTGAAAACATGACGTTCGCGATACAAAAGACCGCTTGACGGGGAAGACTTACTACCACTTAAAGTTGACGTCTGGATATTTGAGCCGCAGGATATGTCGGGGGGATGTTTCAAATATGATGATGATCTTCAAAAACATGACTGAGGTTATAAAATATGATCCTCCTCTTGCGAATATCAGGTTTGACCAAAACTTTGACTATTCATAACTCTCACATCGTGAGGAATATCTGGGTGATGTAAAAGGCAAACCTGCATGAAATTTAATGCTCTTTCAAACTATGAGGTCACAGAAATGAAATGCAAATCTTGACAAACTGACCTTATACTGGGGACCTACCTCATCCTGACTCTACATAATGATGCACCTAACTTATTTTTACCAAACCGCCAGAGAGCAGACAAGCCAAGCCAAAAAAAGTTGGGTCCCTGTTTTGCCAAGTCAAAATGGGGCGTGTTGTGTAACCACACAACAACTTGCCACCAAAGAAAACAAACAAATTCCAATGATTCAAGTGATGTGATCACATTCATCTATAGTGTTTTAATTCCATCCAAGTATAAGCATCATGATCCTCTAAATGATAAAATTTTATCATGGTAACAATGCTAACAAAGGATCAGGTGTATGCATATGATTAATTATCCTCATCTTGAAAGCAAGTTGAAAAGATAAGTAACTGGTGTTAAACTACATAGTTGGAGATCATCCCTCATAGCCAACCTGGATAGAGCCTTGCTGCCAGCAGGCGTCTATAGCCCCGGCAAGGGTATCTATACAATCTCCCTAAGTAGAGCTCCACTGCCAGCAGGCGTCTATAGCCCTGGTAGAGTTACTTAGATGGCCTAATTTTATTTCTTTTCTAATTTTCTCTTTAAAATTAGTATCTGATATCATCATGTCAGCTCATTTGTACAAGGTATAGTCACTTGCAGCTTTAGGTTGGAGATTGTATTGGTAGCAAGGGAGTCCCTTTAGATTTTTCAGTTAACACCTATACTTGTGTGTTCAGCAAACCCAAGGCTGTTAGGTGTTTCATTGTGATTGATTCATTTTGACCAAGAAAAGGGACCCTGATGAAAAGATATCAAAAACCAGATCATGATTACTTCTTAGGATGAATCATAACCTATGTTTAAATGTGATCTCATCATTTGAATCTTAACAACTTAATTATTTTATGGGGTGATGAAGTGCATCATCCTGACTTACCAGAACAAGATCGCAACCGACAAAACAAGACAAACACCACAAACAAACTGTACAAACAACTATACAAATATACAATATGATACATATGACTATCATGAAGTCATTCAGGCCTGGAAATAATGTTTGAGGAATTGTCCATTGACTGGCAATGGGACATCCTCACCTGTCAGGTTCTTAAGCCTATAAGTGTTGTCCCCTAATATCTCAGAAATCTGAAAGGGATCTATCCATAATTTATCAAACTTACCATGGTCACCTTTCTTTTCATGGGCTTTATCCCACATCAGGACCAAATCAGATATCCTGAAAGCTTTACTTCTGGCTCTCTTGTCAAACCAGCATTTGACAACAGCTTGATGTTTTGCAAATTGGTCAATCGATTGACTCCGTTTTTCTTCCAGATGCATCAACTGAAGCAACCTGACCTCTTGTTTATTATCTATGCCTAGATATTCTTGGGCAAACTGTAGAGTAGGAATTTTCAAGTTTATAGGGAGGATAGGATCTACCCCATATACTAATTGGAAGGGTGAGTTTCCTAATGCAGTTTTCATTCTAGTTCTGTCTACCCATAAGGCATACTTCAGAAATGAGTTCCATTCCCTGGGGTTTTTCTCTATCAGTTTTCTTATGATACTTAGTAAATTCTTGTTGGTGGATTCTGCGAATCCATTTCCCTGGGGATAGTAGTTGGATGAAAACTTGAGTATAATCCCGTGATGAAAAGCCCAACTTGATAACTTGGTAGAAATGAAGGCAGAACTGTTATCACTTACCAATGAATAAGGAGTTCCATATCTAGTGACAATGTTGCTCTCCAGAAATTTAATGACATCATCTGCAGTACAAGTTTTGCTACTAATAGCTTTAGTCCATCTAGTACAATAGTCAGTAATTGTTAAGACATACCTATGCCCTGAGGAGGACGGAGGATTGATTGGTCCTATGAAGTCCATGCCCCACTGTGCAAATGGGCGCTCTTCCATCACTGGCTGCAATGGTTGTGTAGCATATTTCTCTCTGTTGGCAGCAACTTGGCAAACATGACATCATTTAACATGATCAGCTATGTCTTTAAAAATGGTAGGCCAATAATATCCTGCTCTGAGGATTGCATGGGTTGTGGCCAATGCTGATCCATGTGTCGTTCCAAACTTGTCATGTAACTTTGTTAGGACCTTATTTGCTTCTAGCTTTTCTAAGCATCTCAGGTATATTCCTTCATAATTCTTCTTGAATAGGGTTCCTCCCTTCATCACATACTTTTGGGATCTTATCTTTAAGGCTCTTCTCTATGAAGCCTGCATTCTTGATGGACATCCTCCAGTGATCAGGATGTGCTTGATATCTGAATACCATTCCTTATTGTCTTTCTCATTGATCACATACTACTGACTAGTGATGTTGGGATCAATTTTAGATATCATCTGGCTCAGAGCTTGTCCTCTTACCAGTTTCATTGGTGTAATCTCCATGTCATACTCTTGTAATACAGTAATCCATTTGGCTCTTTTTTCACCAGGTTCACTCTGCATCAACAGCATCTTTACTGCTGCATCTGGTACTACAGCAATCACTTTGCTTCTTAGTATGTAATGTCTAAATTTTTTACTGCTCTGACTAATGCAAGTGCCTATCTCTCAACATCTACATATCTCAATTTAGCATCCCTGAAAGGATAGCTCATGAAAGCAATTGGTTTTTCTTCTTTCTCTTCATTTCTTTGAGTTAACACTGCTGCAGAGGTATGCTCTGAGGCAAATGAATAGATGTAGAAATCTCTTGTGTAGTCTGGACTGATGAGGACAGGAGCATCTGAAATGGCTTTCTTTATATCTTCAAATGCAGCCTTGGCCTCTGGTGTCCACTCAATTTGTGCATCTTTTTTCAACATAGCATTTAAAGGTCTGACAATCTCAGCAAAGCTGGTGATGAACTTCCTCACAAAGTTTATCTTACCAAAGTAAGATTTAAGTTCCTTTTTGCTTCCTGGAAGTTGTAATTTCATAATAGACTCCACCCTATCAGGATCAATGATAATTCCATTTTCTGTGATCAGGTGGCCTAGTAATTTTCCTGTTGTGAACCCAAATATGCACTTCTTGGGATTCAAAGATATTCCATATTCTTCACATTTCTTCAGTACACTTCTGAGATCAGCAACCGGATTCCCCCTTTCCTTGGAGAATACTATCAAGTCATCCATGTAGATGACTATACACTTTCCTATTAAGCCTCTGAAGGCTATGTCCATTGCTCGTTGGAATGTAGCTCCAGCATTTATAAGTCCAAATGGCATATGTCTATATGCAAATATCCCCCACTTTGTGGTGAAGGCAGTCTTCAATCTGTCAATTTTATCAATCATCACCTGGTTGTATCCTGAAAAGCCATCCAGGAAGGACATCATTTGGCTCCATTTACAATCTGTAGAACTTCATCTAAGGAGGGCAGAGGATAATTATCCTTTTCTGATGCTCTGTTCAAGTTCCTGAAATCTACACATAACCTGATGTCTCCATTCTTTTTTCTGACTGGCACAAGATTTGCCACCCAAGTGGAGTGTCGCACAGGAAAGATTATCCGGGCATTTAACAACTTTTTAACTTCTTCAAGGATGATTGGTTCAAGCAGAGCATTGACTGGCCTTTGCTTCTGTCTGAAAGGTTTAGCATCTGGCTTGAGAGGTATAGTATGAGTTATGACAGAAGTGTCATATGTCTTCAGCTCATCATAAGTCCATGCAATTACATGTATGTAGTCCTTGAGGGCCTGAGTTATTCCTTCTAACTCTTCTGGTGTGCATACTTTGCCAATCAACACATTTCTCTTGTCTTCCTTTGGTCCTATATTCACTTGTGAATATTGACCTCCATCTGCCTTGGGCAGATCCTTATGTTTAAGCATACTATCTAAATCAAAAGCTCTTTCTAATTCAATCATACCTTTGGGGATCCTGTTGCTAGGCAACTCTAATATCTCATCTTCTTCCCAGACATGATCTTCTATACCATTCTCATCTATAATCTGAGCTTCAAATATGTCTCTATTTGAAATGAAGTCTAGAATGTGTTGATCATCATCAAACACCTGGAGATTAGTCACATTGTCAGGTACTGATGGTATTGACACCAATTCTACTGAAAATCTCTTTAGACCAGATATAGACAGCGGCTCCAATGTACTGGCAGCCTGGGCAAGTGCATCTGCCCCCTCTGGTTTTGTTCTCTTGGTACATGAGTGATATTAAAGGCATCAAAGTCTCAATCAGGTCCCATACCCGATGTCTATAATTGGACAGCTTTCTGTAGTTACACGAGTAGATTCCTCTTACTTGCCTCACCACTAGTTCTGAATCTCCGAAGACATGCAGAACCTTTACTTTCTTCTTATGAGCAAACAGTATTCCATGAATCAGAGCTTCATACTCTGTTACATTGTTAGTACAGGGGAACTGTAATCTGTAAGTTGCTAAGTAGGATTTTCCTGATGGATTAATGAGATCAATTCCTACCCCAGCACCTTGCTTGGATTTAGATCCATCAAACCTTAAGATCCAAGGTTTATCCTCAGCAGGACTTTTATCTTCAGCGGGATATTTATCTGAACCTTCTTTCTTCTTTGCAGCTCTGGCTGCTGCTCCGTCTGATATCCACTTTAACTTAGGGACGTTATCATCCTCAAGTTTCTTCTTTCCTTTATTTTGTGAGCCGGATGGCTTTTCTATTTTCTCTTTCATCTCAGCAGGAGGATGATATTCAGGATCTGCAGCTGCATGCCTTTTCAAAATGTGTAAACATAGTGAGCAGGTTGTTTCTAAGTGAGGTGCCTCATGCAGCCTACACCAACCTTTAATTAAAACCTCCTGGGGAGATTTATGCTGTTGTGTCGTCTTCTTTATTTCTTTTACTAAAAAATCTTTGAACTTAGTCAGGTCACTACCTTTGTCTTCATCAGACAACTCATAATCTGGTTCCATAAAGCAATCACTACCAGGAGTGATCTTTTCTTTTTTCGCATCATTTATCTGGTCAGACACCAGAACTTCTTCTATTTTCTGGATATGATCTTCATCAGGATCTGTCAGTTCTTCAGTTCCTGCAGAAGACAGATAAGAATTAGTATCGTCATCATCATCAGATGTAGCACTTACCTCAGAATATGATGATGATGCCTCACTACACGTCTGCTCCAGCATCATCATATGTAAGCATGTTTCACATGTCTTTTCTGAATGTGCTTCATCGTGTAATCTGCACCATCCATCAATCAAAATATCATTAGCAGGTATATTTAACAATTGACAACATTTTACTTGATTTGACAGATGTATCTCAAAATCTCTGAAGCGATTCATTTCGTTCTCATTATCTGGATTATTATTAAGTTCTATAACTGGTATGTCCTCCCGATGATCATCATCATGATGATGATGCAAATCAAGCATCAGGATCTCTTCTATTTTGACAGTTTGTGGCCTGATGCAGTAAACTCCAGGCTCTATGTCTATGTACATGATTTCATTTGTTCTGTTGTACTTAGTTATTATATGTTTCATTCTAGGCTCAACATCAATCCTGATCTGATTAGGTATACCCTTCCATGGTAACCACATGTGACTGAAATCTATGGACATATATCCATTGAGCATTTTGGACTAGTCCCGGCTAAGCAGCATCCCGTAAGTATCAGGTATATCAACTACCTGAATGTCAATGTAATATTGGATCCTAGGATCAGATGCTAGTTGCATGTGGATATGAGTTAACTCTCCTACTACACTTACTTCTGTTTTGTCCAATTGTGTGACCTTCTTTAGGGATTTAGCAGGATGCAGTCCTAAAGCGTTACATATTGATAGGGGCATAACATTCGTGGAGGCCCCTGAATCAACCAGACAGTTGTGCAGGTTCTTGCTGAACATTCTTATGGTAAGGAGGAATGGGGGTGATTTAGTTTTATCTCTATACAAGGTCATGTGGGAGGTTTCAGCAGCTTGGACTGTAGCTGACACTTTAGGCTTGATAATATTATCCTTAGCAGCATGATCCTTGCCACTGGATTGACTTGAAAGATGACTCTCCTCTTTAGGAGCAGGATCATCTAGTGACTTCATGAATGCCTTTTTGATGGCAGGAGTCTTCAGTAAGTCAGACAGGGACAGGCGGATCCTAATTTTCTTCATTTCATTAGCCAGATAGCTGGCTAGTTTGTCAGATTCATGGGGTGCATTTACGACCTTTGATCCTGCGTCCTGAGGAGACAAGTATTGAGCATTCACCTTAGGGAACCCAGGGTTATTGCTAGCTTTAGGATCAAGAGGTGTGTTGAAGTTATTTGGAGGTAAGGATGATGTCAATGGACCAGCGGGTCTGTTGGCATTACTCCTCAAGTTATAACTATGTTTACCAGGATATTGCTGTTGATATGCATGTATTTCCTCATGTTCTCTTACAGGTTCATTTTCATCCTCAAAGGGGAAAACATAATTTGTTTCAAAGGTTAAGGCAGATTCCTCACATACCTGGTTGTGACTCTGGTGAGGTTGATTAACATATGTTTCCAGTACAAAAGCTGAGTCATATCCACAAGGAACAATCTCATTTCCTTCTGCCTAAGGTGGATTTCTAGAAGTGTTAGATACTTCAGTCTGAAAAATGCTAGCAGCAATTCTAAATTGTGGACAATCTAATTCTGCATGTGCATTGGTATTGTGGATTCTACACCAATTAGTAAGGGCTGCCTCAGCAAGATTGACTCTAGCAGTCTGTTTAGCTTCAACAGGAGGCTGATTGTCTAGGGGTGATGCTCATGAGCCATTATTTGGCCTAGAGTTCCACACTCTGGGTTGTCTCTGAGGATTATTGTTGCTTCCACCATTATTGTTGAAATTATTGGTGTTATATCCTCTATCAGGATAATTTGATCTATCATTGGAATAATTTCTATTCTGACTTGACTGGGAATAAAACCCTTGATTTCTCAAATGTGTCACCTCTGTGGTGAGTTTTCTCAATTGAGCAGAAATTTCTTTAATCTCTTCCTTTTCCTCTTGAGCTTTGGCTACCACGTTTTCTGTCTAAGGCTTGAAGAAAGAGGATCCATGGTTATTATTGGATAGATCAGTACCCTGAGGTGTCTAAGCATGCACAGGATATTGTGACAATTGGCCATTTCCATTAGGAGGAGGCATAATGCTCAGTGGAGGTACCTCCAAAGGTGCAGGCATGACTGCTGGAGGTATCACTGCTCCATTAGGATATTGTACAGGATATTGTGGAGAATATTGTGACTGCATGCCAGGCAAGGTAGGGAATACTATATTTGGAGTAGGAGCAGGTATCAACTGCTGATTTACCTTGATAGCTTCTTGAAAAGCTCTTGTCAATGTAGTGATCTCAGGATGTGTTCTCCTGATGAACATGGAAGTTAATGGATCCAAGGCTGAATAATAGATACTCCTGGCAGTAGCATCAGCTACTACATATGGGGCAACTAGTTTGGACAACATTTTCTAGAACCTAGCATTGAAATTAGCAATAGGCTCATTCTCAGATGGATCAATAGATGGATCAATAGGGACCTTGACCCTGTCAAGAAAAGCTTTCTCTAAGACAGCCCCTGAACCAATAGAAGCTTGGCCAAGACTAATGAACCAATTATAAGCCTCTTCCCCTAAGGAAAAGGGAAATAATCTACACACCACATCTTGATGTTCTATCCTAGCTCTGCAGCAAGCTTCCTTAAAAGTCCTGATATGATCTTCAGCATCTTGATAAGGATGATATTTTGGACAAAGTTTATCTAGATTCTTTGGTAACTCATGATATGTAGTAAAGGTCAAAGGTGACTCTGCTACAAAGAAAGACATTACAACTTGAGGAGGTTGAGCTGGTGGTGCCGTTGGCTGAGGTTGGACTAAAGGTATACCCTGAGGCTGAACAGGAGGTGTCACAGATATTCCAGAAGGTATTTGTAAACCAATAGGAGTTACAGGAGGAGGTTCTAGTGAAGGTCTTGACGCACTAGACCCTGGAGTATGATGAATGTCTACAGTTCTTGGTCTAAAACCTCTAACAGGCAATTTTTCAAAGTTTCCACTAGATCTGGACCTGGTGTTTATCCTGTGAGCCAGGATTTCACAATTTTGAGGCAAAATTGGCTGAAACTTTGCAAATATTGGCTGGATTTCACTAGATGAGGTGATATTTGTAGTCAATGGCTGATCAAACTGGATATTTACGAGATATTTGTGAAGATACTGCAAATATGACAAGATATTGGGGTATCTTGACCCGTATCACGAGATCTCAAGTGTCTAAGGCTTAAATTCTTTAAAGCTTGAACAAATTTACGTATCTTTGGCCAATATTAGTGAATTCAGAATGATCTACTATAAAGCTTGCAATATTTACGTAAGATCTAGAAATCTTTACACAGAATGAGCATATACGAACTTCTTACAGTAAATATTTGCGTAGTATTTGAAATTCATGGACGATCGAAGGTTACCTTTCTCTCTGCGTTATCAAACTTGAGAATAATGATGATGAATGTGGTATTCCAGATCAAGCCCTCCTTCTAACGCCAATTTATGTTGGTCATGATGTTAGTCATAAACAAGCATAGAATAAAAGTACACATTAACCTTTATTCATCTTGAAAGATACTCTGAATTCAGAGAATTCATGATCCCAAGTCTCCGGTGATTAGGTCTTAATCGTCTGACGTTACTCAAAGGGTAATGTGAGTTGCTATTTCCATTTTGGGGCCTTACGTGAAAATGTGCCATCATCATGATGTTCCTGCAGAAATTCTTTACAGCGAAGTCATATTATGCAGTTATTAGATGAATAGATGTGGAAATACCTCAATCTTTGCATGATATTTTCAATTGTGCATGCTTTGCATTCAAATATGCTAAATATTTGTGATTATCTACGAGATGTCTACATATTTTGTGTTATTTGCTTAAGATTATCAGTTATTTGCAATTGTGATAGTGAAATGCTCTGAAATTTAAAGAAACTAAAAGGAATACTTCAATCTAAAGTTGAACCTTTAGCTTTTGATCCACATACATGCTTGATATTGTCATGAGGAGAAGAAATCAAACCATATGTTCACCAGGATATTCCACAGCTAGACACAGTTGATGCAAACTTCAGAGGATAATGAATGAAAACAAAACATGCAACATGATGAGCACTCCAAGGGACACAGCAATTCAAAGCATATATCCAGAATTCAGACACAGATTACTCAAGATTTATGAAGATTTGTAATCAAATTATTCTTCTCTTTCATTAAGTATGCAAAAGACATGTACATATACAACAGCTTTGAAATGAGCCCTGAATACTTCAGCAAACAGATTTCAATTAAGTTTTGAATATTTACAACAAGGCATTCCATCACCTTTTATAGAATAAGGTGAGGAATCCGTTACAAAAGATCTACGACCCTGATTCATCAATACAAATCTACGGTCGTCATTCCTTGACTTTGTCAACTTCTACAAAATGGCACAAGTTGCCAGCTGGCAACTATCTATGTTTCTTATGCTTATATCCCCTTCATGATGTATCTTCATCATGCTCCTCAGCTGATTCATGCCGATCATCATCATGTGCATCACTTCTAGAACTTTCGCTATCCTGATGATGATGCTGCTGCATATGGGGCTGCATACTATTCCAGATTTGTTCGTATGAATGCACCACCTAATCTATTCCCCCTCCATCTTGAGTCTTTACTTTAACAATGGTGTGCTTATGTGCTTCATACTAATCTCTGCTGTTATCCAACTTATTTTTCCTGTCCTGCAATGTCTCATTGTAATTCTCCATCATTACTTCATCTGTTCCCAGTTCTTCCCCTTGTGGTTTATCTGCTGCACTAGACACTGGAGATTTTGCCTGAGGTGCTGGCAGTTGCTCTATAGCTATTATCTTTTCTGAGCCTGCACCATCAACCTCTTGTACTTTGGCAGCTGGATCCTCTAATGCTTCCTTCTTCTCATCAGCCTTTGCTTCCTGAACCTCTACTATAGCAGGTTCCTCTGATGTATCATGTGGGCTTGGTTGGCCTGATTTAAGAGCATGACCCTCTGACTCTGCCATCTCTATCTCTTCTGTTGGGTGGCCTTTATTAGGTGATCCTACTGGCTGTTCAAGACTTGCATCCTGTTTCTCTGTCAGATCCACCACTACAGGACTTGTCACCTCTGTGATCAATGCTTCTAGCCCTATGTCTTGAGCTACCTGCTCTGGGCTCTTTTCTTGCTCTTCTTCTGCTTGTTTCATCTCCTTAAGCACAGTTTGAACTGGGGTAGGCTTGTGAGGAGTCATAGATATTCCAGCAGCAAGTGTTTCCATCTTTTGTGCAGCCACATCCTGCACTACCTCATCATCAGACAGATTTATTGTCTCTTCAAGTGAGACATGTCCTTCTGCTTGTGTCTGGGAGGCTTCCTTCATCTTCTCCTCGGCAAGTTCAGTTTTGAACTTGACAATGGTAGGAAGTGGAAGATTATGCTGAAGTTCCTTTTGCACTTCACTACCTGCCCCTTGTAATAGTGTAGGGGGTTGGCTTATTTCACCTCTCATGGAGGTTCTTTGTTTCTTAGGTGTGGTAGAAACCAGCACCTGTGGAGCTCTCCTCCTCCTCTTTATTACTAACGGAGCTTCTTCCTCTTCAGGCTCCTCCTCCATGGGGATATCCTCTTTATCATGTTTCCCTGAGGATTGACCCACTTCTCAGGTCTCAGTTATTCTAGCCTCTGTTGTCTTACTCTTCTTGGGCTTTTTTTTCTTTGGAGGGGAATCTGACTTTGATCCTGATCCTGATCCGGCTACCTCCTCAGCTGTAAATACTGCCCTGTCAATTATAACCCCTTTGGGTTGTTTATCCACTTTCTTACCCCTTGTGGGTCTTTTGCTCTGTTGTTGTGGTGGAGGTAGTTTGTCTCCCTTAGTCTTCCTTTTCTCAAGCAGGAAGTCATCATATACCTCCCCAGGAACATCCTACCCCATCTTTTTGTTGTCCACCGTAATGGAAACACCTTTCTTTTTCAATGCCTCCACCTGCTCATCAACCCAAGCTTGAGTCAGTTGTATGGTCCTGGCAATGAATGGGTCCAAGGATATGTCTTCCTGCATGGTGAGGTCAGGTGCAGAGATGGTGTCATTGTATATCTTTTTCTGTTCATATTCATCTGCCATTATCCTGCTGTCATCCTTCTTCAATTGTTGGGGAAGGGAGATGCAGTCAAATGTTCTAACCTGGTTCAGAGTCAACCTCTGATATCGTCTTCTCCTGGCTTCTGCCTCATCTTCGCAGTCAGCCCAAAAATCTTCTAGGTGCCTCTGATGAATAGGCTTTCCTAGAATCTTCTGTATCCTACCGTAAGGATCATATGGCCTTGTTATTGGGAAAGGCTGTAGATTCATTTTATTCAGGGTGACCATCACCTTCTTTATATTGTCAAAATCAGGGCACATATAGTTGCCAATTCTGACTGGGAACAAAATTGGTGGCAGCTTCTTGGCATCCTTGTATATCTTTATCATCACAGAGCCCTGCCTGATAAATTCCATTAATATCACTGCATCGGTAGGATACCTCGGCAGCATGAGGGGATGTTCCTCAAAACCTTCAACCCTTATGTAAGAAAAGGTTGCAAACTGGATATACTAGGCTTCATGCCTGTAAACTACTTCTTGAGCCTCCATGCTCAATCTTTTTGTTCTGTCCTCTTCCATGGTCCTTACCAGATGCATAGAGAATACATCATTGACCAGTTTGTAGTAGTCTTTGAGGTAGTTGGTTCTCTGTAACTGGGGATGATGATCCCAGATGTATGCAGCATTTGTGCCTGTGAGCTTTCCATCTGTAACTAAGGCATCAAAAGTGCCTCTATAAGCACAAGAATAAACAATATAGGATGTCATGTAAAATTCACAATTTGAACCTCCCAGGTTCATCAGTTGCTCATGCAGAGCATCACTTATTATTTGGCCCCATAATGGCTTGATGTTTGAATACAAACACATCATTATAATTCCATACATCCAATCCCTGAAACTACCAGTACCAGGTTGGCCTGTTGTTCGATTCAAGAGTGCAATCATATATTGGTACTCCTCACTGAAATCATATTTAAACATGTGTACTGGGAGTTTGGCCACCGCAGGATATGTGCTGTTCTCTGCTCGCCATTGGTACATGTTCTTTCTAGCTGTTTTCTTGTTGGCCTCATACTCTTTCTCTGCCTTCCTCAGGTCCACACTCTTAACTTTATTGCCCAGTGGTAACCCAAATGTCTGGGAGAGACCCTTGATGGAGAGGTCTGCATATATCCTCCCATGTTTTACCACTTGCCTCGTCTGAGGATTATAATTCCGGGCACATTCTATAACCAGCTCCAGGGATTCCATGGAATATGGGAAACTGGCAGCGTTCCACATTCCTGACACAAACACTGCATCCAGTACAGGACTCTTGTCATGCCCATCATTCAGTTTGGCTGACCAGGCCTCCAGATTGGTACTCCCCTGATGGGTGTCTGTAATTGCTCCATACTTGAACAGGACCCCTCTCTGAGAAGAGAACATGGGCCTGCTGAATTCTTCTTGACACTTGACATACCGCTTGTCAGCCATGAGTACCTATAATTAACAAAATCCCATCTCACCACAGGTATATACATGCATACATATTGCAATTAAAATCACTATGCCTACTGTGTTTCCTCACCATTACTTAATCATATGGATGCATAAACCAAAACTTACATCACCATACCTGAACAATAATGACATGATGAGGGTTTTGTTTACTTACCTGGTTATGCAAATTTCCCTTTTATACCAGTGGATTGCTAACGACGCTCTTAATTCAGCTGATGATCACTTCCTTCCTTCTGTCTATGAGCTCAAATCGCGCAATGGTAGCTGGTATGCAGATATAGAAGCTGGTGCTCTGTAAAACAATTTTATTGCAAGGTAAATGCAAAAATGGTGGTTGAATTACCTTTTAACCTTGTAGTTAGGGTACACTTAGGGCAACTCTGACAAGTTAGATTGCGTTCCTTGATTATTCGTGCGAAAACGCAGGATCTCGCCAGGTGTTTCATTGGGTTCCGGGGTCGGCGGGAACCACCTACCATATCTGTGCTCATTAAATGATAATGGCGGCAATGGGAGCAGGGGGAATATCCATATGACAGGATATCATGAGGGTAGGATGATATTCACAAATATCAGGTTGAGTTTCAATATCATCCTCCCTTATTGAAATTGTTATCGCGACAAGATTCGGGTGACGAAAGCACCCTTTGTTTATGTTTTAGTACATCAGGAGGATATTTCGGTGTATCAGGTGATGTTTCAAAATATGATGATGATGAGACAAACCTACTTGTCTCCCTTTCAGAATATCAGGATGACATCATCCTGATATTCGCTCTTTGTATCGGAAATGCATCATGACGTTATCGTCATATTAGGTGAACATGATCATGTTTGGAAAATATCCTGTCGAAATATGAATGTGATGATGATGATACCGTCATGTTTGTTTCTTCATTTATCCAGTTTAAATGACATCATCAGGATATTGGCTAAGGGTGATATTTCGCGCCAGGAGGATATTAAGAAATATCGGGTTATATTTGAAAACATGACGTTCGCGATACAAAAGACCGCTTGACGGGGAAGACTTACTACCACTTAAAGTTGACGTCTGGATATTTGAGCCGTAGGATATGTCGGGGGGATGTTTCAAATATGATGATGATCTTCAAAAACATGACTGAGGTTATAAAATATGATCCTCCTCTTGCGAATATCAGGTTTGACCAAAACTTTGACTGTTCATAACTCTCACATCGTGAGGAATATCTGGGTGATGTAAAAGGCAAACCTGCATGAAATTTAATGCTCTTTCAAACTATGAGGTCACAGAAATGAAATGTGAATCTTGACAAACCGACCTTATACTGGGGACCTACCTCATCCTGACTCTACATGATGATGCACCTGACTTATTTTTACCAAACCGCCAGAGAGCAAACAAGCCAAGCCAAAAAAAGTTGGGTCCCTATTTTGTCAAGTCAAAATGGGGCGTGTTGTGTAACCACACAACACTTCCACAATAACTTCTCTCAGTTTTGGTCAACTCTAGTTCATTTGATCGTGGTGAAATCAAATGCATTCTTGCAAAATGTTTCAGTTTCATGCAGCACAACCTTGCCAGGAGCCATATTTTTCATTTTGCAGATCGTGGGGCTAAACATAGTATGCCAGCACATCAGGGTGGGTAGGTAAATGTCATGGGGTCTTGTTTTGTGCGCAAGTGTCCCAGTCGTTCGGGGTAGTAGGCTATCGGTAAAGTCCCTTGAGATCCCTAAGAGCAAAAAACTACCGAACTTTGATGGAGTAGTTCTCAAAATTTGTGGCCATAGGAATGTTTTGTTTGGACCTGCAAGCGCACATGGGGTCCATCCACAATAACCTCTCTTGGTTTTGGTCAACTCCAATCTATTTGACCGTGCCAAAGTCAAATACATTCTTGCAAAATGCTTTAGTTTCATGCATTGGAAAGGTGCTAGGATTGAAATTTTGCATTCCATAGCTCGTGGGGCCGAACCAACTGCACCAATGCATCGGGGTGGGTGAGTAAATTCTAGGGAGGTCTCGTTTCTTGCACCAAGTGTCTAAATCATTCCGAGCTGCAGGCTACTGACAATGTCGAAAGGTCCTAAGAGTGAAATTTTGCATTCCATAGCTCGTGGGGCTAAACTGACTACACCAACATGTCAGAGTGGGTGAGTAAATTGTAGGGGAGGTCTCATTTCATGCACCAAGTGTCTCATTCATTTTGGACTACAAGCTACCAGTAAAGTTGAAAGGTGCTAGGAGTGAAATTTTTCTTTCCATAGCTCATGGGGCCAAAGTAACTACACCAACATGTCAGGGTGGGTGGGTAAATGCTAGGGGAGGTCTTGTTTCATGTACCAAGTGTCTCAATTGTTCCAGGTTGAAAGCTACTGGCAAAGTTGAAAGGTGCTAGAAGTGAAATTTTGCAATCCACATCTCATGGGGCCGAACTAACCATTCCAACACCTCAGGGTGGGTAGGTAAATGCTGGGGGAGGTCTGATTTCATGTGCTAAGTGTCCCAATCATTCCATGCTGTAAGCTACCAGCAATGACTTTTCTAGTAGCTTACATCCGAGAATGACTAAGAAACTTTGCACATGAAACAAGACCTGCCCCAACATTTAACCACCCAACCTGATGTGTTGGCATGGTAGGTTTGGCCCTACGATAAGCAGAATGAAAAATATGGCACTTGGCAAGGTTGTACTACATGAAACTAAAACATTTTGCAAGAATTAATTTCATTTTAGCATGATCAAATGAACTGGAATTGACCAAAACCAAGAGAGGTTATTGTGGATGGACCCCACATGCACCTATAGGTCCAAATAGAGCATTCCCATCTGCCACAAATTCTGAGAATTGCTCTGTCAAAGTTTGACAGTTTTTTTGCTCTTAGGATTATAATCTATGAAGTCAAAATGAAAGCCAAAACACAAATCAAATGCAAACACAAATGATATACGTTCACAATGACCCACAAATCCAAGATAGGGTGGAAGGAGTTACATCCAAGCTCCTTAGATTTTACCCAAGTTGATGTAGAATGTGGATTGCTCAATGCTTGCTCAACACAATGTAGATGAAGGATTTGGACTTAGATGGAGATTGAGATGGGGATGAGGAATGATTTTGACATTATGATAGTATGATGAGGAGATTTGAGAGAAATTTGGGCAGAGTTTGGATTCCAGAAGAAGTTCTTCTTAATGGCTTGGGTGATGGTCTCATTTATAGGTTTTTGAAAAGATGATGGCGGGTGAGGATTAAAAGATGAGATCAAGGGCTAGAAATGGTTGAGAGTTAGGGTTTGGATTGAAGTCATAGCCTTGTGACAAGTGTCACAAGGGGAGTGGATGAGAGAGATCAAGGGTTGAGATTAAGTCAATGGATTCAGAGGGCTCTCATTATTTGTGAATTTTAAATTCACATGGGGAAAGGTGTGGAGGATAAAAATGAATTAAAGATTTATTTTTTGGGAAGAGTGGATATGACAAGTGAATTAAAAATTCAACTCATGGGGGAGTGTGAATTAAAAATTCACTTTTATGTGGAGATGTGAAGGTTGAAGGACACATGTACACTTACATGTGTAAGAGGGTGATAAATGAGGTGTAAGGAAGATTTGACCCTTTAAATATAAAATTGATTTTTATTCAAAGGTGTGTGGGAGGATGGGCTAAGCAAGGTTAATTAAGTGTTTAGCTTAATTAACTTAGGTCTAGGGGATAGGTAGGCCAGGGTAGCTGATTAAATAATTATTATTTAATCAATTAGGCTAGGTTTAGGTTGATTAGTAGGGTAGATCAATTAGATAAGCATGATTTATCTAATTAACAAGGATTAGGGAAATGGACAAAATTAACTAAATAAATATTAGGAATATTTATTTAATCAATGAGGATATAGTTATAAGGTATAGTGATAAATTAAATGAATTAATTGATCACCAAGGATGGGTAAATCGTCAAGGTAGATGATGAGGGATAATTGGTGTAAAGGTACGGGAAATTGGTTTGCAGAGCAAGTCAATTTTAGGTGTCTACATTTGCCCCTCTTTGAAATGGTGTTGCGGCTAAGTAACATTATTTAAAAGAAATTAAAACATAGAGTTGGATTAGATAGAAAAAAGATTTTGGTTTAGAAGAATAGGGTAAGGTTTGGGGATGATTGGTAAGGTGGATGCCCCCTTGAGAGGACATGGGGGTTGCAAGAACACGGGTGTGCTCTCGAAATGGACGAAACAGATTGGTTGAACTGGTTGGAGGATAAGGTGTGAGATGAAAGAATGATAATGTTGGGAGATTGATTGGTGGATGATCATTGTGCTGAAAATGATTTAGAGCAATCCTAGGTTTGATATAGCAAAGTGGATATTTTCACCAAGGTATAGAAGACCAAGGTGGTGATGTTTATCCAACATTTGCATGGACTAGACATGCAGACAAAGGGATGATCTCATGCATGCCCAAGCTAGTACAACCTTGTCTAGATGAGGGAAGGGGACTCATAGCATAAGTCCTTACTACACAAAAGGTATGATGAACCTTAGATGCACAAGGAGATCAATATGCTAGAACTGACCCTATGATCCACAAGATATGAATACTAGCTTGGAGTAATGAAACCAACTCACAAGCACAACATACAAAAGCAAGACTATGCCCCATTCTAGATGTTTTCGCCACATACCATGATATAGTGAGATCAAGGTAGCTTTGATGTGATCTTCGAATAGGAAAAAAGATAAAAAATCAAAAATGAAAAGATCAACGAACCAAACAAGTAGGCATTGTATCTCTTGCCAAGATGGATGATGATAGGATAGATTCTACCTATCATAGGAACGATGTATCCTAAGGCAGGAATCGATTGATGATTAGATCATGTCTAGTTGATGTCATAAGATTGGCTCAAGATATGATGGTGACAAGTTGTGGTTGATGTTGATTTGATAGTTGATGATTTTGATTAAGGGATGATGCTTCGATAGCTAATGCGATGCTTGGATCTAGTGTAAGCTCAACGAGTTGGATGGGTGTATCTTATGTACCTGAGTATTGGAAACTTCCTGCATATTCTAGACTGCCTACATACCCTGTATCCATGGGATCAAGGCACATTAAGATGCAGGTGGTGATGATATGTAGTTTTGATTTATGATGATGATGTGGGATGGTTGAGGATAGGTGTAATAATGTTAGATGATGATGTGTTGGATGATTTGGGTGACTTTGAGGATGTTGGAAGATGATGAGATGTTGATGGAATGATGTTGATTTTGTGATGGATATTTTTTTTGGGATTTTATGGATTTTTTTTTTTTTTTGGATTTTTATGATTTTAGAAAGGGAATGATTTATTATGATGGTTGCATTGGATTGCATTTGGATAGCCTTTGTTCTAGATACCAATGACAAGGGAACACTAAGTTTAGAGGTGGAAGTGATGGGGTTGGGTTGGGGGATTGGCGATGAAAGGATAATGGATAGGAGAATTTGATAAATGGATAGATACATGCAGATAAGGGGTAGGATGGGGGATAAAGGATCTAGTAGGGATACATGATAAGTAGATAGAGGGATTGTCAGTGGAAGGTGATAGCGAGGGGATTCATGATAGATGGATTGGAAGATAGGGATGAGGGATAGGATAGGTATGCATGATATATGGATGGGGGTTTTAGGATTTTCTCTGAGGGCTAGGTTGCAAGGAATTATATGCCCCAATGCTTAGAATTTTGCATGATGGGTTCATGTTTGAATGGATGGACTTTGCAGTAGATGGATGGAGGATATTCTTACAAAGGGAGTATGCCAAGAGGTCTCCAAAGCATGTTGTTGATATTTTGCCCCTTGTTTTTATCAAGATCTAAGGTGGGAGATGGTAAAAGAAAAATATAATGGATAGGATGGATGGGAAATAATAGGATAAATAGGGGGTAGTGGATAGGAATTGTTGTGATGTTCACAACATGCCCCATTTTGCTCCTTTGCAAAATGAGGACCCCTACTGTTGCTTTGCTTTTGCTTCTGCTTGTGTTGTTTTGTTTGGTGGTAAAGGGAAAAGGGGAGTCAAATTTGCAAACCTTGTTAAAAATAGAGAATAATGTGTTTTCAGTACCATTGCATGATGTGGTTGGATTCCTTGTGAAAAATGAGCCAGGGTTGCTTTTTGAACTGTCTTAAAATTCATCATATTTTGCAAGTTATGATCAATTTGGTAAAATGTACTATCAGGTTTTGCATGATACACAGTCAGTTGTTTGCCTTTTTTCCTTGTCGGCATTCGTTTAAAATTTTGAAATATGCATACTTGGTGGTTTCGGGTTAAAGGGAATTTTGTCTGGGTTCCACTATATATCTCACAATTGTCTATTTGATAGGAAAGTGCATAGGTGCACTTTGTTACCTTTTGGGTCGCCATTATTTATTTATTAGCAAAGTTTATTTTTAAGGTTTGAACCTGTTAGCACTTATTTTGACCTAGGGTTGATTTGTCATGATCAGGAGGTTTCTTCATTTGAAGCCTTTATCTTCTTGCCCATTTTTTCTAAGTGTTGGACCTCCTCAGTATTTTTCAGCTGCAGCATCATATTTTCCTGAGGAGGAGGTCATCATCATCATCTTGTCTTCGATGATGGTCTGCATCATCATGTTCTTCGTCGACCGGTTTCTCATCGTCATCATCATATTTCAACTGTCGGGTGATGTTTGGATATCATCCTGATGATGCTGATAAGCTACAGTGCGCCCTCAGTTGCTTGCGAGGGTGATTTCTCAAGTATCCGGTGATCTTTCATTTATCACCTTGCAAACATGATGATGGTGTTGCCCCGATATCCTGAAGGGGTTATTCTTTAAGTTGTTCGACCTAACTTGTTTTTTCCTAAGGGTCGTTGACATCATCATGATATTTCCAGTTATCATCCTGCTGCTTGCGGAGGTCATCATATTTTCTGCCTTCATGATATTTCGCCGGGGTGATATTTCTATCATCGGGTGATCTTGGTTATGATCATCCTGATGATGTTGTTGAAGAGTTTTAAGTGCGACCCGATATTCACTAGGGTCATCATATTTTGAACGTCAGGATGATCTTAGTCAATATCATCCTGATGATGTTGTATCACTTCTTGTTCGTTGTTTCTCATCCTGATGATGCTGACGTCATCCTTATATATCAGGGTGATATCTTTTTCTCTGCCTATCTGCATCATGATATTCCGAAGGAGGGGGTGATATTCTCATTTTTGAATATCATCCGGATATGTGTTTGTTCGAGCATCATGATGATGCTGATATCAAGGAGATATCCGCTTGCCGGCTTCGCGTATTATCTACTGGGGGTGATCTTTTCAAGCAGCATCATCATCATATTCAGTTATCGCCCCGATCTTATGGTGGAGCTACAGTGCAACCTGATATTTGTGCATCAGGGGGATATTTCCAAATATCCGGTTGTCTTCCGAATATCATGATGATGTTAATATGATGATGACGTCATCAAGGTCCGGGGGGGTCATATTTCTAACACTGAGTATCTTGAAGAGACCTCCTGATATTTGCAAACATGATGATGACATCATCCGGATATGAGGAGGTGCGCAGTAGGCAGATATGATGATGACGTCAGCAGGATATGATGATGACGTCATTAGGATGTTCATCGGCCAGACTTTTGGTATAAGCTCAGCAGGAGGATGTTCCTCCGAAGGATCAGGTTGTGCCGATTATCATGAGGACTATATTTCAAATATCATGATGACATCAGGGTGATATTTCGAACAACAGGATATCATGCTGCTGGAGGATGATGATGATGAGGTCTATACTAGTGTCGTCAGGAGCAAAAGCACCGACATGATATATGCTCATGACCTAGTATATAAAGTGTTATTGAGGTCATCGCGGGGTGCATGTGGGATATTGATATCCTACATTTTCAAATATCATGATGATGAATCTCGGCGGGAAATGGTTGCGATTGCAGATTTGATGATCTTCCCAAGGCTGCGGGTTGGTGCGCCATTAATGGCGATTGTTGCAGAGGTATGGGCGATGGCGTGGATGGATCCTGTACCCGACTGAAGGTGTACATCAGCGGACAGTGGCGCAGGGCTCGAGAAATCTTCCTGTCTCCTCCCCTACCTGCTGCATTCAAGTTTGGGCGCCAATCTGGTTGTGTTTGAGCACCATCTTCCTAGTACTGTGTATCTGGCGGGATTTTGGTCAACCATGTAATTAATTGCTGAGCACCTACCTGGCTGTTATAAGCAGGTTATGTTGTTCATTTCAAGGTTGTTGAAAGTTGATGATTTTGGCTCTGTAATGCATAACAAGCTGATTTGGTCGCTCTGTACAGCTTACCTGTGAGTTTATGTATCTCTTGTTGTTTGTTTTTGGCATGAACCCACTGATTTCATGATTAAACTTATATGAGAAATGTTGTTTGGCATGTGTTGTGTTAATTCTGTCTCCAGTATTGCATGTACTCTTCTTCTGAATCTGGATGTTTGGTAATGTTTAGATTCTAGAGCATAGAATTCCTATGTTGACTGTCTGATCTTTTAACTTCTACTCAAGGGGTAGGTTAAACTGTTTTCAGGTTGAACATTGGGAAGGGTATACTGCAGTAGGGATACCATAAGTAGAGATAACCTAACACTCTGTATTGGGAGATACCTGTAATGCAGGTATCACATATATCCCCTTGAAATCCAGTTTTAGCTGTTCATGCTGATCATTCACAGGTGTATGTCTACTGACTCCAGGCCCTGGATAGGCACTAATCATGCTTTGTTTTGTGTTATAACCATATCCAGCTTTGCATCCAAGCTTAAACTCCAAATCAAAATCTAAAACAACCATTAGGACATTAGAGTTAGTTTTAGGAACCTCAGTCCTCTGTCTACAACTGCAAATAGGCCCAAAGCTAGCCCCTTTGCTCTTATCTTTCAGTTTTGGTCTACTTATAGGAGGACACATCTGCTTTCTGTCAACATCTCAGCCTTGCATGCATATCCTCATGGATGTTGAGTAGGGAATACCCCCCTAGGTCTTGCAGAGCCTGAAGAAGAAGAGGAGATAAAATATAGAGTCTATCTCCTATACTGTTGACCCCCTGGCCCAGAGATCCTGTTGATCACTGATGGCTACCTTGTAGGGAAATCTGGGAATAAGCATCCAGTCTGGGAAAAAGTCAACAGAACCTTTGAACCTGAATCATTCTCAAAGTTCAAAGTTCAAATGGTTCGATGTGTCCAAAGTGTCTCAAAGAAAAAGGAAAACTATTGTTCTTAAGTGTCTTCAAACTTTCGGTTTGAACTTGAACCCTTTTCTCAAAGGTCCAATGGTTCAATGGTTCAAGGTTCAAAGTTCATTTTTCTTCTAACAAGTCATGTCATGCAGTTACCTTGCATAAATGGTGTATCGTTGAACCATCCGCTCGTACTCTATAGCGAGGTTCAATGGTTTGGGGTTCAATGGTTCAAGGTTCAACGGTTCATGGGCTTAGGTTCCATATTTCCGTAGGTGGATCCTTTGCTCATCTATATGATCCAATCGGTATGGTCGAACCACCGCATTGAACCATCCGCTTGAACCCTTTTCTCAAAGGTTCAATGGTTCAATAGTTCAAAGCTTTGTGATTTTGGTCTCGCCGATAGGCAGGGTCAGTCCGATGGAAGGGTAAGGATGTGGAGGTTTGTCAGTAAGAGTCACACCGACAGGAAGGCATCGATGAGATAAGGGTGATCGGCGGGGCTAATTTTTCCCTCGTCAATAGTATGGTGTCATGCCGATAGTGGCGGCATCGATGAAATCATGGTAATCGAAGCAAGGAATTTGGAGTTCGCCGATGGCGAATCTCTCACCGATGAGAAAGAAAGCAAGCCGATAGGGCTATATTGGTAGGACTCTCACCGATGGAAGGAAACAAAAGGATGAGCGAGCGAGAAAGGCCATCGGCCAAACAACAAGCTTCGGCCAATTGTATTTTAGGCTCACTGATAGTGTGTATCATGCCGATGGGTGGGAAAGGGAAAGCGATAGAAATTTTAAAACAATTTTTGGCGCCCGTGGCATTTTTCTAGTCAGCAATGGTTGACCCGATGGTTTTGAGCAGTCTGTGTGCATCTTGAATGCGTGTCTTGAGAGTTTTTTGGGCCCAATTTCCACTTTTGGCATAGTCACGCCTTGATTCATCAGATATTTTGGTTTCCTGGTATTCATATGATAAATGTGTTACTTATTGCTTGTCTTGTTTTGCAGGCTTGCAGTTGAGGAAGTAGCTGGAGCTTGATCATAGTGACATCACGGAGGAAATCAAATCTCAAGAGCAAGAAGATAAAAATAAAGTGCGAAGAAGTCAAGGCCATTCAAATGATAAGGACAAAATGTAGCTGAAGTATTACTACAACAGACAAATAGGAGTTATTGCTGAGTTGCTAGAGCTTCTCAGAAGGGGGCAATATTTCACCCAGATTTGACACTGCTCAGAGGTATTTTAGAGAATTGGTTCACCTGCATTTATTGTTGTAACCAGGGGTTTGAACCAGGGGTTTAGTTAGGGTTTTTACTGTAGTGAGGACAATCAGAAAGTCTTTATATTGTGCCTCTCTGCACTGTAATATTTTACAACAGGGGCTACAACAGGGATTTTAGGAAAACACAGCAAGTTAGCTTAGTTTAGATTAGAAGTAGAAGAAGGAGGTCGCCTGTTTGTCTGCAGTAAGGTGTGCATGGAATGTCTGGCTTCCTTACTATATCTGTAAAGCTTGTAAGTTCTCTGTAGTTTGATCAATGAAACTAAGAGTCATTCCAACATTGTAAATCATGTATGACTGTTTGTTTCTAATACAATAGAATCTGGAGTTCTGCATCTATTTTCTGAGTGTTCTCCTACTCTTCTTTGTGTTTTGAAATATTTTCTTTGAGAGCTTGCAATTTTAAATGTATGTTTGTGAAAATGCTCAGAACTTGCATTTAAGGTTTTTACTGTGGATTTGATCAAATTGCTGTATGATTTACATAGTTCATAACAGAACATTTAGATCCTTTGGTAGGTTAAAATGAGGTGTAGATTAGATCTCTCTAACTTTTCCCAACCCATCTAAAATATTTAGCTGAAAATGTAGAAATCTAAAGGAAGTTGTCTCAAATTTGAAGAAGCATGCATAACATAGTTAAAGGTAGACAGTTTTCATAAGTGTATAAAGGAGAAAGCTGCAATAATTCAAGACAACCATCTAAAACTTTGCAGCACAGTAACACTTTTATGCAAAGGAATGAAAAGTATTGACATATCTCATGATCTTTTTGCATAGTTTGAGTCCAGTAAACCACAAAGAAACCCTAAATTACATAAGGCCCCTTGAACATTACAACTTCGCATTGACCAACTGAATTTGACCAACCGAACCATTGTAGACTTGGGATTAATTGAATCTTAAATGATTCCTTTTTATCTTTCAAGTATAGCTTCAGTTCATTATATGTGAATTTTAACTTATTGTTATGATTGCATCAAAACAATCACCAATAGGAATATGATAGGATAAGGATACATGGATAGGATATGCAAAAGGATGTTATGGATGTGGATGATTAGATGGTTTTGTCCCCAAGTGTAGGGATACAAAATGGATGGAGAAGGGATTACGCATGACGCCCACAAGGAGTTTTCATCATGGTACTTGCCCAAGGCACCACAAGGAGTGGTTTTCACCATTAGGTGGATTTTTCTCTTTACTATTTTCTTGATTTTTGATTTTTTGATTTTTTTTCTTTTTTGATGGAATGGGGACTCTAGCGTCTATTTCCATAGCAAGGCGAAGATGGTCCCATGTTGGATAGCATTATGGATTATTATTGCATGGATTGTTGGTAGATAGGAAAAGATGGAATGGATTATGATGTGGATTATGTGGATTATGATGTGGATTATGCGAAAGCATGGACCATAGGAATGTGATGGGGAAGATATGTAGGATAGTGAATGAAAGATGGAGAGATGGGGGTATGTGGGAATGTCAAGTGGTGGAGGGGAACCAAGACCAACGGTTGCACACACCTTAATGTATTTGGAAGCTTCTATTTTGGATGTGGAGTTGGGAGTAATGGGGATCGGGATGGGGGATTTTTGGATGGTCAATTTGGGGTTTTAAGGACCCAAATAGACTTAGGATTTATGGGACTTTTAGATGGGGAGGGAGATGTTTGGGCATTTGGAGTGGATTGGGATGTGGATGCCTCATTAGAGTTTGGTTCTTTTTGTTTGGGGACCCACACCATTTTTGTTTTTGCTTTTGCTTTTTCTTGTGATGGTGTGGGATTTATTAGCCTTTTGGATTTTTGATTTTGCTTGGAATGGATAACATCTTTAGGCTTTTGTGCTTTGTGAGTCAAGGCATTCAAATTTTTGAATCCCATGGATTTGGGGGAAGCTTCATGTTTGAAATATGTGTGCTTTTGTTGGTCTTAATTGGGAAATTTAGGGGGTTTATGGGTGGGAGGGGAAAAGTGGATTTATGGATAAATGAATGAGGGGATTTGAGCATAGGGATGTTTGAGAGGATGGGAGGATAAGAGGATTTGTGGATAGGGATGTCGGGAGTTGGTAGGATAGGAGGTAAAGTGGATTTAATAGGAATATTTGGAGTTGGAAGTAGTGGGGGTAAATTTGATGGAATTAATGGATGGTCACATGCTTTTGCAAATGATATGATGATGGAGGAGGGATGGTGACATATGCTTTGGGGGTGTGATGAGATGCACCATGTTTGGGATTGGATGAATGGATTTTGGAAGGTGCGTAGGGGGTACCAACATGTTTAGATTGTTTTTCTTGGGGTGTATAGCCAAGGCCATGCGAGGATGGATGGAATGTGGTGTGGATGGGATCTAAGATGCCTTGTTCGTGAAGGCCTAAGCCTTTGCCTTGATAGTTCATATGTTGGAGCATGCGACATGTAATGGGATGTTTGGTTCTTTGGAAACAAGATGTGAGTCCATTATTTGTTGGAGAAAGATACGTGGTGGATGGAAGTTGTTCACCTCCTACAAGAGAGTCACCACAGATGAAAGTGCTTTATCTGAGTGAATAGGAGGATGGATTTGGGATGGGATTGGTAGATGGAGGTAAAGGATTCATGGGGGATGGTAAAGGGGTGGTAGAAGATGGTGTGAGATCAATAAGTTGATCAATAGATAGGAGGGGATCGGGGATGGGATTAGATGGGATTGTTAGATCTTGATTAGGAGAAGGGGTTGATGTTTCAACATGCTTGAGATTTGATTCTTGACATACCTCATGTGCTTGGATAGAAGTGGGAGTGACTTGGATAGATCTAGCGGGTGCTTGGATGGATGTGATAGGCGTTTGGATGGATGCCATAGGTGCTTGAATTATGGGTTCTTGAACATGGATGCATGATGGTTCTTGAGTTATGATAGGAGATTGTTCAAGAGGTTTGGTGGATGTTGGATTGCATGATGGTGTTTGATTCCTTGCTAATAGCTAATGGATGGTGTCTTTTATGAGTGTATGGGTTGATGAACAATATAATGGATGGATAATGATGGTGGTTGGTGTGGGATTAGGATTGGGATTGGATAGGTGGGTGATGGGATTAGGTAGTGATGGTTCTTGGGTGGGTTCAAGGATAGGTGTTGGACTAGATGGTGGTGTTGGAGGGGTGGAGGATTTGAGGGATTCCTTTTCTTTGCTTGGTGATGTTCTTTGGAGGAAATCCCACAAGGATTCATTGGCTGTCGTGGTGTTAGGATTTGGAAGATTTGATGGTGGATTAGATGGTGGATGGGTGATATGGATTGGTGGATTGGGAGATAATAGGGTGATGGATTAAGGTTGATAAGTTTGGAGGAACATTGTGTTGGGGGGTTGGGATCAATGGATTGTAAGGTAGGTAGGGTGATGGATTAAGGTTGATAGGATGGGGATTAGAGGATGGGGGATTTGTATGGGGAAATGGTTGTTGATATAAGGTTTGGATTTTAGAGATAAGGTGTGATAGATTCGTGTTCCCTTGATCAAATTTAGCATGACAAAGGTTGGGAGATGGATAAGTTGGAGGTATTGATTGGTTGGATAGGTATGATGGCATGGATGTGTAAGGGGATGAAGATTGATATGAGGGTAAAGGTTGATATGACTAAGGTTGATAGGAGGTTGATGGTGTGGATATGTAAGATGTAGGTTGGTATGAAGGTTGATAGAAGGTTGATGGTGTGGATATGTAGGATGAAGGTAGGTATGATGAAGGTTGAAAGAATGAAGATTGATATGATGTGGATGGGGATGATATGTAGGGTGTTTGTTGATATGATGAAGGTTGGGTAGGGGCTTGGGATTCTCCAATGATGAGGTGTACTAAGGGTATATCCTTAATGTCATTTTTGCATTTTTCCTTAGTATTAGGATCCATGTTCTCATAGATTTTTCTAAGTCTTTGTAATTGTTGGATTGCTACATAAGGATCCATTTTGTGGGAGAGATATGAGATGAAATGGAGGATAACGGATGATTGTGATGTTGGGAATCAAATTTCAAGACCTTAGGATGATTTGATTTTCTTCAAAGGATGGATGATTCTCTAAACTTAAGGTGAACTAATGAAACTTAAGTAATAGGGTTGATTTGGGTTGATTAGATTGGATGATCAATTAAGGTCTTGATTTTTTGATTGGGTTGATTTGGATTTGGAGTTTGATAGTGATGTTGGGGGACTTGGATGTTGATTGGGATTGATGTTGATGTGATGTGATGATGACTTGGATATGATTAGGGTTTGATATGAAATGATTAGGGATGATGACTTGGATGATGTTGATGAGATGAGGATGAATGATGAAGATGTGACTAGGATGTGCTTAGGGATGATTTGGTTTGAGGTTGATTTGAAAAGAATAGAGATAATGATGATGTGTAATGATTAGAATGATATTGCTTGGATAATGATTTAGATAGAATGATGATGATTTGATGACATAGAGTGACAAGGATATGATTAGGATTTATTTAGGATGACTTGGATGTGATTAGGAATGAAGTGACTAAAAATGAGTGATTAGGATGAATGTGATTGGATTTGAATGTGTTGGAAGAATGAGCTGAATGATTTATCTTTATGTGTTCGGTGTTTAGCTTGATTTGGTAATGTTCAATCAAATGATCACACATGTACAATCATGAATCACTCACGAAGACACATAAGTACTTTTGAATTTTGAATTTGAAGAATATGATGATGATTAGACAAGCACACGTGGAAGACACATCAACAAGCCCTAATGTCTAGTTTGAAATAGGGTATGGCCAATTAGGTCGTGGGTAATGTTTACACGAGGTTGACTAGGAATTGAAATCAAAATCCTGCCACACAGCCAGGAGAAAGGGGTAACCCACCCTTTACCTTCACTTCCCAAAGGTATAAAGTTCTTTGGGGTTTAGCCAAGAGTGACAAGATTCCAACTTTCAATGAGGGTGTCTTTCGATTCAGCCTCGAATGAGGTCGTCCCTAGGGGTGATGAAATCCCCTAGCAGGCCTCCTAGGAAAGGGTAAACAAAAGAAAATCAAGTGAAGTGTTTTTGATCTCCAAGATCACCTTGCGGTGCGAGGAGAGAGCATACACATGCACACTTGATTCACACTCGCACTTGGTTAATTGATCCTTAGAAAATGAAATGTGTGAAAGACACGTCAAGCAATGATTCTTTTTATGCCCAAATCAAGATGTGAATGGAAGACACTTGTTGATTTTGTGCCCAATTTTCAATGATGCGTGATCAAATAATGTTCATTTTAGAGGCCCAAATCAAAATGTGTATGCAAACAATGATTCGTTTTATGTCCCAAATTGAAGTGTGTTTGCAAACAAGATTATGATGAAATGAGAAATAGAATGAGTGCACCTAATTATTATCACTATCCCAAGCTGCTGTGTTTTGCTGATACTGATGTTGTTCCAGCCTCGAATGATCACCTGCAAGTCACAAAATTGAAAATGAAGCAAGTAGACTAGCATAGGAGATTGTTATGTGAAAATTGAGAATCTGATAAAATCTGATGAAAAATGAACTGATACAGAAAAATGACTATATAAACAGATTCTAGATGAAATTCTATGCAATTTGAAAAAAAAATTCATTGAAAAACGATCAAAATTGCAAAAGATATGAGCATTTGAAGTTTATGTGCATGTTTGACTTTGACTACGAAAAAATACTACAAAATGGTATAGTCACCTGGAAATTTCTTCACCACTACAAAGTTCATTGAGTCCTCTTTTTGATGAGTGTTCATTTGTAAAATTCTGCCACCGTATATGAAAGTTATAGCTAAAGGAAAAAAAATGCCCTCCTAGGGCATAGAGAGAGCACAAGGCTAGCTGACCGTTTGATACTTAACCACGGGTTGTTTGAAAATTTCAATCACATGCATCAGTTTAAAGAAAACGGTTAAGGTCTATGGTCTATTTGAGGGTTAAGTTTAGGAGAAGCCCTTGGTCATTCATATGACCAAGGGCTAGTCGCGTGCAAAAATTAAAAAGGAATTTCAAATCAACGGGCTGGGGGGGGTCAATAATAAAAACAACACCCTTAGTCACCAATGTGACGACCCCCAATGTTCACGACCCCCAACAGTGGTCGGGTGATTTAGAATTAGGGTAACTGTATGGGAGTAAGCGGAGGTAGGGTTTTTTAGAGGCGACAAATAGGTGTTAAGGCTGAGCAGAGACCGAAGGTGACAGGAGGTGGAAACCTAGGCAGTGGTAGGGTTTGCTGGCAGTCAGGAGGAAATTGGTAGGAAGTGGTGGGCAGAGATCGTGTGAAGTGGTGGCGACAGAGGATGTGAATTGAGTTTCCACTGGTGGTGGTGACAAGGTAGATCCTCCAGCAGTGGTTACCACCTATGGCGGCGACGGAACAGAGACAACGGTGGCGAAGCAGAGACAGCGGCAGTGGAGGATCTTAGGGTTAGCAGGGGTGTCGACCTAGCTGATGATGTCGACAATAGCTAGGGCTCAAGATGGCAAAAGGGATTTTCTATGGCGATGAGGTTTAGAGTTGGTGTCGATGGTTTGGACAGGCCCGAGGATAGCTTTGAAGGAGCTAAAAGAGGTTTTGAGTAGGTGGTGATGTCTCAGGTAGGAGTTAGGGTTTCGATGCAGAGGTCAGTGGGATTTGGAGGCAACCCAGTGGCAGGTTTTGGAACCAGTGGTGGTGACTTTGCCAGAAAGGTAGCGGCGACAGTAAAGATGATGATGACTAGCTCAAAATAAGGTGGGAAAGATTTTTCCAATAGCGACAGGCTAGCAGAGACCTCAAGTAGAAACCCAAACAAATTGATGCCAGCAGAGACCTCACACAGGTCATACGGTAAGTCCGTATGGTACAGATCCGTACGGTATGGACTGTACCCTTAAAAAATTTTCAAAAATTTTAGTCACGTAATATAGGCAAATTTATAGTCAAAAAAATTAGAAACAACATTTTGATCACAACAGTGAGGCTAGTTTGTGCCCAAGATACAACCTATAACAGTTTACCCACAAAACTTGCAAAACTTGCCATAGCTAGGGTTAGAAAATGAAGATTTTGACAACAAAACCTACAAAAACTGACTATTAGATCTAAGACCGGGCGTGCCAATGTAATCTATGAAGTCAAAATGAAAGCCAAAACACAAATCAAATGCAAACACAAATGATATACCTTCACAATGACCCACAAATCCAAGATAGGGTGGAAGGAGTTGCATCCAAGCTCCTTAGATTTTACCCAAGTTGATGTAGAATGTGGATTGCTCAATGCTTGCTCAACACAATGTAGATGAAGGAAGTGGACTTAGATGGAGATTGAGATGGGGATGAGGAATTATTTTGACATTATGATAGTATGATGAGGAGATTTGAGAGAAATTTGGGCAGAGTTTGGATGCCAGAAGAAGTTCTTCTTAATGGCTTGGGTGATGGTCTCATTTATAGGTTTTTGAAAAGATGATGGAGGGTGAGGATTAAAAGATGAGATCAAGGGCCAGAAATGGTTGAGAGTTAGGGTTTGTATTGAAGTCATAACCTTATGACAAGTGTCACAAGGGGAGTGGATGAGAGAGATTAAGGGTTGAGATTAAGTTAATGGATTTGAAGGGCTCTCATTATTTGTGAATTTTAAATTCACATCGGGAAAGGTGTGGAGGATAAAAATGAATTAAAGATTCATTTTTTGGGAAGAGTGGATATGACAAGTGAATTAAAAATTCAACTCATGGGGGAGTGTGAATTAAAAATTCACTTTTATGTGGAGATGTGAAGGTTGAAGGACACATGTACACTTACATGTGTAAGAGGGTGATAAATGAGGTAAAGGAAGATTTGACCCTTTGAATATAAAATTGATTTTTATTCAAAGGTGTGTGGGAGGATGGGCTAAGCAAGGTTAATTAAGTGTTTAGCTTAATTAACTTAGGTCTAGGGGATAGGTAGGCTAGGGTAGCTGATTAAATAATTGCTATTTAATCAATTAGGCTAGGTTTAGGTTGATTAGTAGGGTAGATCAATTAGATAAGCATGATTTATCTAATTAACAAGGATTAGGGAAATGGACAAAATTAACTAAATAAATATTAGGAATATTTATTTAATCAATGAGGATATAGTTATAAAGTATAGTGATAAATTAAATAAATTAATTGATCACCAAGGATGGGTAAATGGTCAAGGTAGATGATGAGGGATAATTGGTGTAGAGGTACAAGAAATTGGTTTATGGAGAAAGTCAAATTTAGGTGTCTACAAGGATCTTAAGTGACTTTATTGGTAGCCTATAGCCCAGATCAACTAGGACACTTGGCACACAAAAAAAAGACCACCCTTGGTATTTATCTACCCACCCCAATGTTTTGGTGCAATCCATTTGGCCACACGAGTTGCAGAGAAAAAAAAATGGCTCCTGCCAAGGTTGTACTGCATGAAATTGAAGCACTTTCTAAGATTGTATTTGATTTCAACATAGTCAAAAGGACTGGAGTTGATCAAAACATAGAGAGGTTATTTTGGATGGACCCTACATGCACCTAAAGGTCCAAATAGAAGATTCCTAGCTACCACAAAATTTGAGAACTGATCTATCAAAGTTTGGCAATTTTTTGCTCTTAGGGATCTTAAGTGTCTTTACCGGTAGCCTACTATCCTGAACTACTTGGACACTTGGCACATGAAATGAGAGCCCCCTAGCATTTAACTACCCATCTAGACATATTGGCATAGTCCGTTTGGCCCCATGAGCTATAAAATGAAAAATATGGCTCCTAGCAAGGTTGTGTTGCATGAAACTGAAGCCTTTTACAATAATGCATTTGATTTTGGCATAGTCAAATAGACTAGAGTTTACCAAAACTAAGAGCACTTATTATGGACAGACGCCATGTACACCTATAAGTCCAAATAGAACATTCCTAGCTACCACAAATTCTAAAAACTACTCCTTCAAAGTTTGGTATTTTTTTGATCTTAGGGATCTTAAGTGACTTTGTCGGTAGCCTACTGCCCCGAACAACTGAGAAACATGGCACATGAAATGAGACCCCCCTTGGCATTTACCTACCCACCCCAATGCATTGGTGTAGTCTGTTTAGCCCCATAAATTGTAGAACAAAAAATATGGCTCCTGGCAAGGTTGTGATGCATGAAACTGAAGCATTCTGCAAGAATGTATTTGATTTAGGCATGGTCAAATAGACTAGAGTTGACCAAAACCAAGAGATGTTATTTTGGATGGACCCCACATGCACTTGTAGGTCCAAATGGAACATTCCTAGATGCCACAAATTCTGAGAACTCCTCCGTCAAAGTTTGCCAGTTTTTTGCTCATAGGGATCTTAAGTGACTTTGTTGGTAGCCTGCTGACCCAAATGATTGGGACACTTGGCACATGAAATGAGAACCCCTAAGGTTTACCTACCCAACCTGATGCATTGGTGCATCCTATTTAGCCCCACAAGCTATAGAACAAAAAATATGGCTCCTGGCAAGGTTGTGCTGCATGAAACTGAAGCATTTTGCAAAAATACATTTGATTTCAGCACAGTCAAATGGATTGGAGTTGACCAAAAATAAGAGAAATTATTTTGGATGGACCCCACATGTACCTGTAGGTTAAAATAGAACATTACCACCTACCATGAATTCTGAGAACTACTCCATCAAAGTTTGGTAATTTTTCGCTCTTTAGGATCTTATGTAACTTTCTTGGTAGCCTGCTACCCTAAACGATTAGGACATTTGACGCATGAAACAAGACCCCACTTGCATTTAACCACCCACCCTGATGCATTGGCATAGTCTTTTTGGCCCCACGATATGTAGAACAAAAAATATGGCTCCTGGAAAGGTTGTGCTGCATGAAACTAAAGCATTTTGCAAGAATGCATTTACTTTTGGCACTGTCAAATAGACTAGATTTGACCAAAATTGAGAGAGGTTATTATGAATGGACCCCATATGCACTTGTAGGTCTAAACATAACATTCACACCTACCATGAATTCTAAGAACTGCTCCATCAAAGTTTGGTAGGTTTTTCTACTTAGGGATCTTAAGTGACTTTGTTGGTAGCCTGCTACCCTGAACAATTGGGACACTTGGCACATGAATCAAGAACCTCCCTAGTATTTACCCACCCACCCCGACACATTGGCATAGTCCATTTGGCCCCATGAGCTACAGAATGAAAAGTATGGCTCCTAATAAGGTTGTGGTGCATGAAATTGAAGCATTTTGTAAGATTGCATTTGATTTCGGCACGGTCAAATGGACTAGATTTGACCAAAACTGACAAAGTTTATTGTGGACAAACCCCACATGCACCTCTAGGTCTAAATGGAATGTTCCTAGCTACAACTGATTCTGAGAGCTGCTCCGTCAAAGTTTGGCAGTTTTTTGCTCTTAGGGATCTTAAGGGACTTTGCAGGTAGCTTACTGCCCTGAATGGCTAGGACACTTGGTGCATGAAACGAGACCACCCTAGAATTTACCCACCCACCCCAAAACGTTGCTATAATTATTGTAGTCCCATGGGTTGTGGAATGCAAAATGTCACTCCTAGCACATTTCCACTGCATGAAACTGAAGCATTTTATAAGAATGCTTTTGATTTCAGCACGGTCAAATGGATTGGAGTTGACCAAAAATAGAAGAGGTTATTATGGATAGACCCCACATGCACATATAGGTCTGAATGGAATGTTCCTAGCTACCATGAATTTTGAGAACTGTTCTATCAAAATTTGGTAGTTTTTTACTCTTAGGGATCTTAAGGGACTTTGCCAGTTACTTGCTACCCCGAATGACTGGAACACTTGGCACATGAAACGAGACCCCTTGACATTCACCCACCCTAGTTAGTTCAACCCCACGAGCTGTGGAATGTAAAATTTCTCTCCTAGCACCTTTCCACTGCATGAAACTGAAGCATTTTGGAAAAATGTGTTCCTTGCCACCATAGGCAAATGAACTTGAATTAAAAAAAACCTAGGTAGGTATTTGTAGATGGACTTGACATCCACCTATACATGTAAAGAAGAAATTTGTATGTGTCATGGTTTGACAAAATGGTTGGTCCAAAGTTTGATACTTTTTTGTCTTAGGACTCTTGAGAGAAAGTCTACGTTCGATGAATGGAATGCAAAGTTTCACTCCTGACACCTTTCTAGTATATGAAACTAAACTAAAATCTAGTTGCCCTTTTATCTCTTATGTTTTCACCTTTTGGATTGGTCATTGTTGATCTACTATAGTTTCACAATATTTGTAAATCATGATGGTACTTATCCACAAGTATACCACCAGATCCCCTATGTAATACAAGAAATCAAATCCTAATCTTATGAGCATAGTGAGATAACATCTCTCTTCTAAGAGTTCCAAATCTTTTGACTTTAGTTCCAAACAAGAAGAAATCCATAGATACTACAGCAAATAGGGATAAACACATTATCAATAAATACTACCACACACTAACCTCACTACTCTTTCCCTTATGCTGCCCTTTGATAAGAGATCAACACTACGAGACAATATTGTTGTTGAAAGAAATCAAAAGACATAGGGGACTTATAAACAAAATCTAATAGTCACTCTTATTTACATTAACTCCTTGCCAACATCACAAACTTCTTGTTAAGCTTACAAACACCACAATTTTTCTTATAATAAAAATTCAATATGCATGTATGAACAAGGTGTTGAGGACACATATTTCATCCATTTGTTGGTAAAAGCTAGGGTTTTCTATATTTTCTAAAGTATTTTCAGCTTAAAGAAAGCATGTCATAGCTTTCCATTCACCTAGAGTCCATAATGGGAGTGATAAATATAAGTTTTACTAATTTTGGCATCACTTTAGACCTAGCATCAATAAAATTTAGGCTTTTAGGCAAGATTTATTTCAAAAGTGAGGTTTTGGTACTGTATGAAGGTTTTGTACAGTCATGGAGAGGCTTTCTATGCAAGTTTGAGGTTATCATTTATTGTCTTTTTGAGGATTTGTCATGGAGAGGCTTATTATGCTTATTATGATAGTCATAGGAGGATAGTCAAGGACTGCCATAGTTTTAGGGGTAGTTATGGAGTCATTTCTTATTTGAAACCCTCATCAAAATGGTATTTTATATAGATATAGGATATCTTTAGTTATGCATACCTAAAACAAGGACATGTTGTAGTGCCAAAAATGTGACCATGGTACAAGAGATAGTTTTGATGTCATACATCATAAGGCTTAAACTATTGATCAAAACTCTTAGCATGAACTCAAGTTTGCAGAAGGACTTCATCACTAGTCTTGGATCACATCTAGAGACCTAAAGTTGACTACCATTATTGCAAACAGGGTATGGACAACCATCAAAGCATAAAGGATATAGGAATTTTGTCAGATGTCATTTTCTAGCTTATCTCGGACCAATCAACATTCTATCTCAAACCAATCAACATTCTATCTCAGACCACAAAACTACCCCTTTCTATCTCAGACCAATCAACATTCTTGTCTTTTTGTGACTGTCCTAAATCATTTTATTGGTCCAAGGCTATCTCCTTTTCACATACACTCCTTGTCTCATAATCATGACTTGAGGACTATCTCTTTGGTTATCACATTTTATGACTGTTTCACATGATAATTGTTCAATCTCAGTGATTATATATGATGGTTAAGACAATAGCAACTTCTAGTAACTCCCTTGATGTATATCATGAAGGCCAATCCTCAACAACTTATTAAACCCAAATGGTCTGAGTTTAGGACATGTAAAGCCAAATTCCACAACCTTTACCAGCATCCTCCCTATCTCTACCAAAATAGAATCTTTGAAACAGTGTATGGATAACCATCAAAGCATAAAGGATATAGTAATTTTATCAGATGTTGTAATTGCAGCTACCCTTGTAGCCATGTACACAAAGTGTGGAAGCATAGATAAGGCACATGGACTATTTGATAGAGAACGACAAAGAGATGTCCTCTCATGGAATGCAATGATTGCAAGATATGCAGAAAATAGATTTGTTGAAAAGACTTTAAAACTTTCAAGAAAATGCAATTGGCATGAGCAAAGACAAATTCCACAACCTTATAATATTATGCTACTGCCACCTTCCAAAGCCAAATATTTGGAAGGTGGCAACATCATCTCTAGCACTTATTATTCTTAATTTGGTAACTATCCCATTTAATTTGGTAACCACTATTCAATAGAGGGACATGAATGCAATGACTAGTACTTGATGTTTAAAGGGAGGATATGTAGAAATTAATGGGAAGGAAATTATTCTTTCATCTAGTACTCCCATGGAGGAAGAGTCATGAAGGGGTCAAGAAGAGTTGTGTTGTTTGAGTGGAAAATCTTACAACTTGACCTAGTGATTAAGAACATGATTTTTTGTTGGTTTGTTCTCAACTGTACAAAGGTTTGAGTAAGTCATGATTCTTGGCTTTCATTATGGTTTATCTTACTACTCATTCTTGGTGTGTACTTCACTTGAAGTTATCATGAATATATTTGAGGGTTTGTATTCTTCATGGTGAAGGCTTGGTTGTGGTGAATTTTGTGTAATATTGAGTCTTCTAGTTGTTTCTTCTCTTTGGATACTATGACCCTATTACATGGTTGGATTCAAGTGGGTTCTCAAGTGTCACTTATTTTTGTTGATTGTGTTTTACAATAGTGGTAAGGGTTTGTGAAGGTGTTTGTGAAGGTGACTATGATGATTATTATATAGGTTTTATTTTGAATGGTGGACAAGGGTTTGGTGTCTCGAGAAGTATTATACATTTGGACTTTATCTTATGACCATTATGGTGAAGGTCAATGGTATTGTGTTAGTCATAGTGACAAACCCTAGAGGCTTGTGCAGTATAATATACCTATACTCAACTTCTCTCTCTCATGTGGAGTATAAAGTTGGAATAGAAATATAAAATGCCAATCTTGCATTAGAAACCTCATGGTAGGATGAACTTGTCCCTACACCCTTTATTAATATGCTTGGAATTAATTTGTAGATAATGGCAAACAAAAAAGTAGAGTGCCTTCTACATTGACTAGTTTTCCCTTGAATATTATTGTGGTTGTTAATTCCATGTGTATAGTCTCATTGATAAGATGTATTATTATTAGCCCTTAATTACTTTGATTGAATATATGGATAGCAAGTATGTATGTGCATATGAGAAAAATGTAGATAAATGATGCAGAGCTCCTAAGAGGGATGGATGACACATCAAAGGTTTGACAAGTTACGAATCTGGAGGGGAGATTCTCTTCATCAACATCAATCTTCTTAGGCATCAAATGATTGATCTACTTGAGGGCAGCTAAGTCACGACTTTAGGACACCCTAGACAACCTACTCCAACCAATGATTTGGGGTCCTACATACATGTAAAGGACACTTAGTTCACAGACCTCTCATACTCCTAGTAGCCTTGAATTTGGGAACAACATTGAATAACTTTTGACCAAGACCCTTTTTCCACAAACTTTGACCAGTTTCAGATACCCTTTTGGAAGGTACACAACATATGTCAGAGTGACCTTGGGTTGTTTCAAAAAATGTGACCAAGAAATTGACTGCTACTACTAACAAGAGCCCTAATTAACCCAATTTTCCAAAGGGACTACCCTCAAATGGTCTCATAGAACAAATAAAACCAATTGAACACATTGGATTAGTGTCAAAACCAAGGATTCAATAGGTTTTAGGTTTCCATAGTCGACTGTACGAATTCTAAGGTCTTAGGTTACTCAAAATGGCTTAATACATGGGTTTATTAAGCCTTAACTCACAAACTTCATAAAAACTCTATTCTCCCTTCCTGCCAATGTCCCAAACAAAAAAAATGTGAAGGTACAAATCCATTCCACTGATTCTATTATGAGGAGGAAAAGTGGAATTGTCAGATTTCCATGGTTTCAATAATACCCTAGTTTAGGGTTCTAACGACCAGTCTATAGAAAACCTCTTATAACTTCCCTCAGACTTAGTGTCGAGATCCCAAACCAAGCTTGAATAAAATCTAACATAGTTCCCTTTCAATCCAATACCCTATCAAGTCATGACAGTTCCATACCAGCGAATTGTATAGTCTACTATAGTGAGAAACACATAAAAATGTAGGAAAATCATATTTCTTCTTTTATATTTGTCCTTCAAAACCTTCGTCATGCTTTCCAATGACCATAATGATGTTTATAAACATGTCTACAACTTCCCCAAGTAGTTTGGGTTGATTTGCCAACAGAAAAATGCCACTGCCCTTCCAAACTGGCCCTTTTTGTCATCTTGTTACAATGCAAATTAGTGTATTTGTTTACAATGTGGATAATCCCTTCACAAGATCATTCCCAACTCTTGTAATATAGTTCCTACATGCCATGAATGGCTATAAACATGAAAAACATGAAGTTAAATAGATCCTTACAATCATGGATTACATGACTACAATTGACCATTTTAAGACTTGACTTGTCTACCTACCATAATTGGCACCAAGGCCTTACAAGGTGACTACCAAGATTTCAACATGCTTCAAAGTGACCATATTACATTCCACAAATGGTCTTCAAGACCTTATTGAAACTCAAACCAAAATATAGTAGGAAACTCAAGATAGGCCTCTTGGACCTATGGGTGCCCCTGCACCATGCTCCCGGGGAGAGAAAAATCTCAAGTCCCTCTTAAGATGAGGTCTTCAAGGGATATTCCATGTTGTTTGATATCATTCTTAGACATCCAGGTGGCGTCTTTGGCAGGTAGGTCTTGTAATTTGATGAGGTACTCCTTATATGTCTTCCTCCTAGTCTTCTTCACCTCCTTTGTGTCCAAGATGCATTCAAGCTTCATGGGTTGGCTAGGTGGCAACTCCTTCACCTAATCATCATCCTCTTCTTCTGCTACACCTGCAGTAGAATCACAAACTACAGAGTCTTTGTATGGATATAAATCAGACACATTGAAAATTGGAGAGATTACTACCCCAGGAGGAAACTCAATTTCATAAGCATTCTGCCCAAATTTATGGACCACCCCGCAAGGTCCTATCTTTTTCATCATTAGTTTGGTATACTTGCCTTTAGGAAGCCTTTCTCTTTTCAAATTTGCTAACACCAAGTCACCAACCTTGAATTGAAGGTCCCTCTTCGTCAAATCTGCTCTTTCCTTGTACTTGTCTACACTCTTTTGAAGAGTTTCTTTCACTTGCTGATGTATGTCTCTGATTGCAATAGCAAAATCTTCCCCTTGAGCACTTCTCCTATCTATTCCTTGTTGATAACTGAGAGGGGGGGTGAATCAGTTATCTTAATTATTTCAGCTTTCTGAACTTTCTTAATAATTAATGCAGCATCAATTCAAATAAGCAAACATAATCATGAAATGGAAATACACATGACACAATATTTTTGACGTGGAAACCCTGTTAAGGGAGAAAACCACGGGGTGATTAACCCAAGATTGTATTCTCTGTTAGAAGAATAGAAATATAAAATGGCACTTGCCAATTAGGGCTCACTGCCTGAGCACACTGCTCACAAGAGGCTCACTGCCTACAAGAGACTCACTGTCTACAAGTTGTAAGAAGAATAACAAGATCCTTGAACTGATGAGAAGCATCCACATATGCTAAGGTTCAGTTCCGGTTAGACTCAATACACTGATCTGCTACACTTCATCCTTCCTCTTCTTTGGTGATGTTGACCTGTCACATACCGGACCTGTCTTATTGCTTTCACACTATTCTTCTACTTTTCTTCGCACACACAACAACACACCACAACACCACACACCCCTTCTCATCGAAATCCATTTGGTATATATATCCATACAAAGGATTTCATCCTCTTTCTAGTCGGCATTTGGAATAGTCAGTATTTCCCAAACTCTAGTTTGTCGGCTGAATCCTTGCTTACTAAGTGATGTGGATCAGAGAGATACTTATAGAAGTCATCTAACCAGTCAGCCAATCAAGAATGATACCTTAATAATCTTGATCACCATCAACATCTCATCCAAAATAATGTCTGATGCTCTACCGGTCAGTTCTTCCTCTGTCTACACTGCCAAACAGGACCTCAATACTTGAATCCTCATATCTCTTCACTCTTTCATCACCAGAGGCTCAATTCCTAGATTCTATCAGTCAAGGTACTCCTCTTGACTTTCCCAAGTCCGTACTTTCCAAAGATACTTCCTCTGAGAGATCCGGACTTGACTGTTGGACCTTGCCACAATACTCTGTTCTTGCTTACCGGACCACAACACTCTTCAATCTGACTTCCGGTATAGGCACACTATGTCCTGCGGATGTGTGGGATGAACTTTGTTGCCATCAATAACAATAATCATGAAGCTCCAATGTGTCTCTTGCCAACAATCTCCCCCTTTGGCATTGATGGCAACACTTAGTGAAAAATGACTAAGTGTTATACTATACTCCCCCTTGGTTGATGCTCTCTTCTAATGTAAACTTTTTCGGAGCTCCCCCTTAGCTGGATTCCACATTTTTCACTGTTCCTCACTCCCCCTTTGACATCAATGGCAAAGGGTAGGGTCTACACACCAAAATTCCCAAAAAAAATTGAACTATACTTAGCCGTATAAGTATATAAACAAGTTATACTTACATATACTGTAGTATGTCTGCAAAAGTTGTCTTCAACTGTACAACTTCTGTCACCCAACTCTACTTCATCCTGTCCAAAATTGAGATGTGACCACTCAACAGGAATGCAAAAGCTTCTGCCCTCTTGAGATCTGTTGGATCACTAGTCCAGGCTATGGTCTGGGCATCTGTTAGGGCCTCATGCATGGCCTCTAATTTGGGGATAATCATCCCTCTAAGCTCACCCATTCTGCTTAATATGTTCTTCCTCTCCTTCTCAAGCTTCTTAATCTCATTCATGATTGCAATTGTTTGGCATTCCTGGTTTATTATGGATATAGTGAGCGGATCAAAATTCTAAGAGAGGATTGACAGTTTATCCTCTTGTTCTTTCACTTTCTTCTCAATATCCTTTGTTACTTTAGTCCAGGATATACAAAATTTATATAGTTCTCCTCCATCCTTAAGAGCATTTTCTAAGCTCTTTATCCCAATATCCATATTTCTCCTAGCATTGGTTATAAGTCCTTGTAACTCAGAGAATGTCTTATCCAAAAACTCTTTCCAGACCTTTACCTCAGTTGATTTCTCTAAAGATTCAAAATGAGTGCTAACATTATTTACTAGAGATTTGAGATTACTAAATGAAGAGACTGAGGGATCCTTCTGAAAAGATGGCATGATCTTCTTGTAGACACCCAAATTTGTCCCAACTTTGTCTATGTCTAGCAACACCTTGTTAAATCATTATCCATTAAGCCAATTAATTAAATAAATATTATTTATTTAATTAAATCTCATTCTCATCCTACTTAACCAATTAATTAAATAAATTATATTTATTTAATTAATTCCACATCATAATCCCATTTAATCCCATCCTCATCCTACTTAGCCAATTAATTAAATAAATTTTATTTATTTAATTAATTTCACATGCATAATCCCATTTATCTTATCCCCATCCCAATTAATTAAATAAATTTTATTTATTTAATTAATTTCCACATCATATCTTATCCCATCCTATTCATTTATCCTATTAATTAAATAAATCTTTTTTATTTAATTAATATCTAACTCATATTTCAGCTAATTCAAATATTTTATTTGAATTAAACTCATCTTTTATCATATTCCAACACTTGTCTAGTCAATCATGTGTTGTAAGACAACTTTCACTCATATCCTTCACATGCACAACTAATGGAACCTAAATTTAGTATCTTTCAATCCTAGCCATTCACATAGCCTTTGAATCTCCACCATTGATTGATCTTGGTTGAGTCCTATATAAACACCCTCTCATTCCATATGAGATGGGGGGGATCCAGCAATCATATAGCACCTACATTATCATCTTGAGCATCTGAACATCCAATTGAGCTTTTATCATCAATCATGGCAGCTTTCATCTTTGCAATTGTTCATTGTTGAAGAAGCAGTCCACATCCCTCAAACAAGGAATCGCACGGTCTAGGTGATGTTATGCTTGAATTGCATTGTTCTTTGATTTCATTTAGATTAGATTCCTTGATGATGGTAGGGTTAGGGTTTCATGACTATGTCTGATCTTCCACACCTGACTTTCACCTATCACATTTGGCACGCTTGGTGGGACTCACATCCCTGATTAATCCTCTTGTTTGAGTTGTTTTTTAGAAGTTCAGATCAGGTTTTTGTTGCATCTTTTTAACCCTAGTTTTGTTAAATTTTGCAAAAATTTGAGGGTAAACTATCATAGATTGCATCTTAGGATAAAACAGATTGCACCATTGCGATCAGGAGACTGATTCCATGAATTTTGACTGTAAATTCAGCTATATTTCATGACAGGAAAATTTCTTGATCCATATCATACGACCTGGTTTGTTGATAGCTGTAGTATCTTGATTGATCGTAGGTCTATAGTGTTTGGCTAACAATATTTATGTTGAGGTTATGATATTGCAGGTTTATTATTTTGTTCAGGTGTGATTTTGCATCGTGGGTTTTTAGAGTCTTTGTTGCAGGTTTGATCTCATTGTCGTCACCTCAATAACTCAGTTGACACCCATTTCGCCTTCTTTAAACTCTATCATAGTGGCCACCTTTGAAAGTATTTTATCCATCGTTCAGTTTGGTTTTAAACCCTAGACCACTAGTTTTGTCATTAGCATTGTCCCGATCTCTTAAAACTGATCACCACCACATTTTTGTCGGTCACAATCTGTTTAGAGCGTCACTACTCTGATTCTCTGTGTTAAATCTTGAAATCCAACACTCGTCGACCACCTTTCATCCTTTTTATTGCTGCAAATATCTTCATCCACATTTCCACTACTTTGTCACCATTGCCGACTTTAAACCCTAATCTCCGCTCGCTGCTGCAGATCTGCCTCTCTTCAATACTTTGTCAACCAAAACCTCTGCTTATCATTGTTTGCTGCCGACCGAGGTTGCCAGTCCCCATCTCACTATCATTTTCAAACATGTGACAACCATCTAATATAGAGGCGGTCATCCATTTGCAAATCAACAGCGGCTATAAAATCTGAAACTAGTCATTCATATAAATCCAAATCCGCCCCAAGCGTTGGCAACCAATGAAACCCAAGCTTCATCGGTAGATCTATCAGAAGGCATAATAAATTCATCGGCGGTTCCATCAGCAGAGAATATCTTGGCAGAGACTGTTTAAAATTTTTATGTTGGTGGCTTTCAATCTACAACAACTGGCAGCAGTTAAATGCTCGGTGACACTTCACATTTCTGGTGATCTTTTGTCATACATCTCATAGGTTAGATCTAGAAGTCGATAGTCTTTAGAACTTCGTCAGCATTTCATTCTTTTAGATCTACGAATCTCTGGCAGTCTTCGAAGGATATCTATTCAACAATAGTGTCTTCCTAGATCACCGACAGTCCCCTATTACACGACATTTTGTTTTCTACTGGGGTGATCTCTACAGTGGTCTTCAAGATCTCATCGGCATTTATCAGCAGTTTAGTCGCCCAAATTCTGGCATCCACCCTTCTATATCAAATCTAAACTCAAAGTCAGCAATTGTTAAAGATCGACGGACTCCATTGCTAATCTACCACATGATATCACATATTTGAAGATCTTTGTACATTGTTCCAATAGTGATTGTTACCTTTTGTCGATGACCTTGCTGCCTCAATAAAACGCCACTGCCGCTTCTTTCCCACTTCCGATCTTGCATAAACTATGGTCGCCGTTTCTTTCCTGTTGCCCATCTCACAAATCATTGTTGCCACACTTTATTTTCAATATCCCCACCTTGTATTTGATGTTGCCACCGGTCCTTATACTCCTACCATCAACTTTTGCTCCACCTTAATATAGATCCGGCGGCTACTACTTTCTTATACTAGTCAACAAACTTGATCAGATCTACTTTTAATTCCCATCAGTCAGTGATCTCTGGGGTTAAGATCATGGGTGGTAGAATCTAAAGCTCCTTGATTGTTTTTCAATCAATAGTTTATTTGGCTTGTTTTGGCCATTTATAGCTCAGATACCTTTGACCATATCCATAAATGTTCGCCTTAAATTTCCACCCGTTTCGCCCATAACAGAATGATGACTAGATCCGCCTACGATGTTGATTAAACATTGTGCATTGTTTTGAACCATTGATTATCCATTGCCGACAGCCACTTCCAGCCTATTTTTTCTCTATCACCAAACCACCAGTTGAAAATTTTAACTTCTGCCAGTCTAAGCCTTTGAACCGCCTTTACCTTTGCTGTGAACACTGTTGATTATTGTAAATGATGTCAAAGTCTTAAAGGCTATCAGTCGAAGTCTGTAAAAACACTCCACCTATCGACACCTTTGTAAGCCCTAATGGTTTCCGTTTCATACAAGTCTTCAATCAGCCCCTTTCGAATCACCGGTCACTCCTATTCAACACCTTAGTCAGCACCTTGGTCGGCATTTTGAAGTCTATGGGCTTCATACCATAGTTGGTTTAGTGATCACATCACAATTTCCAACAGAATAATCCAATTGGTATCACATTATTTTTATAAGTTTTTGAAATCCATCTGCATTCAATCAACAGTCATAGTCAAAGGCGGTTTGAGCAACATTCTTGGCATCAGCTTTAACAACCAATAGTTATTGTTGATTCCTCTGGTGGTTCTTTGGCATCACTAGCAATCAAACATTTGTCATATTCGACAGGGGTTTATTTTTGGATTGGTAGTCTTAGCGGTGATCATTGATCCAGCAGATCTTGCAATTCTAGTCGGCAGTTATTTTGCATCCCGAACGGTCAACATACATAGTGCGGTGATCTTGGCAACAGTACAAATGAACTTCTGAAAATCCAATGCCATCACTGTGTCACAGCGATTAATATCTCTCTGTCAGCAATCTAAATCCAATGGCTAATTTGCCATAGTCGACATTCTTAAATCTTCTTTCGTATCCACATCTGCCTTGCAATTGTTAAGGATTCCAATGGTATATGATAATGCTATGTCCAGCGGCGTATGAAATCTCCTGCTCTGACAATGATCTACCATAAGCGGCAGTTTAAAGATCTTATCGGTGTTCATTATTCAGTGTATCTTACGTCGTATAAGCAAGCGTTGGCATTCAAATCCCAGTAATTCAGTAGCTTCTGTTTATTGATTGTCAACGGCTTTAATCTTCAAACCATTTGCATTGTGCTCAACAGTGGCCAGCAGTTCTCTGGAGACATAAATAGGTAAATAGCATTCGGTGGATTTAAACTAGCAGATCCTTAATCGACGGGTGTCATTTAGCTGATCAGCAGCATCAAAATTCTCACAATCAGTGGATACTTTGATTCTATATGCCAGTTTTCATGGCATCCAAGGTGGTGATGCATGTTGTGGTCGATAGGGATCCGATTGTAACTGTTGTCCCTGACCTCTGCTCATATCCTCATTGAAGACACTGTTATTATTGGCGGCCTTAAGCATTTGGCAATCTACCTCACACATCACGAATAGCAACTGGCAATTAGTCCACAGTCATTCCTTAGCAATCGACAATCATAGATCTACAGTCAACATTTGGCATAGTCAACGCTGCTTGTTTGACTATCTCTGTAATGTCATTGCACAGTTGGTGTCAAAATTTTATCAGGTAGTCTATAGACCGCCATCAAATACGGTGGTCATATTTTCAATCATCGAGTCATCACTCACATACCACGGGCAGTCTAAGCTATAGCTCCGCTCCTTTGGCTAATCTTTTGTAACTTGTGATCAGGGAGGGGGGCTTACAATTAACTGTCAAACTAACTACCCAAACAGACCACCAGCATGTGAACACAAGCATAAAATGGCTAGCAATTAACTTTTAGCAGTCAGGAGTGCCTTTTGCCTTTGAAATCCTAAAGGAGGCTGATTTTTTCTTTTTATCATAACTTTCACGTACGGAGTTGAAATCGCATGAACGAGGACTCGTTGGAAATCTGGGAGGATGAACTTTGCAGTTGAGCAGGTTTTATCAGGTGACTATACTATTTTTTATGCTATTTTATCAGTCAAAGTTCAGCTTCATTACAAACTTCATTTGAGCATAACTTGAGCAATTTTGATCGTTTTTCAGCGAAACTTTTTTTCAAATTGCTTAGAATCTCCTGAATTTTCTGTTTATGCAATCCATTCTCTTGTATTAGATCATTTTAATCAGAATTTTCAGATTTCATCTTTTTCACATAGCTTTCTTCTATGCAAGTTTACTTGTTTCTTTTTGGAATTGGTGACTTGTAGAGGCATCTAAGGAGCTAGAGCAACATTGGCATCAACATCTATAGCAAATTGGAAAGTAATTGTATCAGGTGCACTCATTCTAATATTTCATCTCTTAATCATTGCTTGATCACACATTTGGACTTTGGGCTTAAAACGAACAACTTGCTTGTGATCACATCATCAAAATTGGGCTAAAACAAACAAGTGTCTTCCAACACATTTGGATTTGGATTTAAAACAAACAAGTGTTTGAATTATCTTCCAAACATTTCATTTCTAAGGGAATTAACTAGTGCAAGTGTGAATCAAGTGATAGCTCACTTGGTTTGCTTTTGTAAACCCTATCTAGGAGGCCTGCTTGGAGACACACCACTCTAAGGGACGACCTCAATCGAGGTTGAATCGAAAGACACCCTAATTGGGAGTTGTAAATCTTGTTACTCTTGGCTAAGCCCCAAAGAACTTTATACCTTTGGGAAGTGAAGGTGAAGGGTGGGTTACCCCTTTCTCCCAGCTGTGTGGCAGGATTTCACTTTCAATTCCATAGTCAACCTTGTGCAATAGATAGCCTAAGACCTAATTGGCTATACCCACTTGACTACACATTAGGCTTGTTGATGTGTCTTCCATGTGTGCTTGCATAATCATCACATTTCATTTTCAAAGTCAACAATTGCTTATGTGTCTTGCGTGAGTGATTCATGTGTGTATATGCATAATCATTTGTTTGAATATTGCCACATCAAGCTCTAAACACCTAAACACATAAAGACAAGTCATCCTACACATTCTTCCAATAACATTCAAACCCAATCACTTTCATCCCAAACATAGCCTAGTCATCATCCAAACAAGCCACATCATCATCCGAATCCCTAAACAAGTGCTTGCTAAAAGGACTTAAGACAAACACTTGGTGACAACATGTCTACACTAGAAGACCTAGAAATCAAATTCCAAAGATTCCTCCAAAATCTTTATCAAGGATTACAACCCCTAAACCAAGACGCCATTGAAATATTACAATTCTTCATCCAAAAAGCTCAACCCCACGCAAGTCAATCACCTCAACTACAACACTCCATAGCCCAAGTCCAACACCTTTTAGCCGCTAGTCAAGATCGACAAGTACAACAATCCTTAGCCACTCCATACCAACCTAATCCACCTCATAGCCACATGTCATATCCATCCACTGCATATCAACTTAATCCACCTATCCACCAAGTCAATACCACATCAACCTATGAACATCCACCTCAAGCTTATCCAATCCCTCATACCACCATTCCAATGCACTATCAAGCCCATCCACAAGGCAATCAAGTGATATTACAAGAACAACATCCAAGTCCCAATAGCGCTTTGTACATAAATCAAGTAAGTCCAAGTACACATTTTTAACAAGACCATCAAGCACCATTGATAGACCTAAGTCCACCTTTCCAACAAGAACAATATCCAAATCCCAATGGTCCCTTGTACATAAATCAAATGAGTCCAAGTTATCCTATGCAAGATCTAATAACCTTTGACAAGGGAGACACCAATCTAGAGTGGCCACCATCATGCAATCCCATGCCAACACATGAGCCAACTAATCCTATCTCAACACCACCATGTGATCCTATTCCTAGTCCGTTGGTCCATCAACCCTCCAAATCACCAAGCCCTTCATTACCTTTATCACCATGTCATTCTAATCCTTCACCAAAGGATGCGGCTGAGAGAGTTTTACAAAGGATGCTTGAAGCAAAACTCATTAAACTTCCTAAAGTCAAACCATGTGAAGAAAGTCCATATGATGAACATGATTATTGTGCATACCATAGGACCAAAGGCCATAATACAAATCAATGCCCAATATTTGTCTCAATTGTTTACAAGGTGTACCCACCTATAATGGGAAATCATGCCACATCACCCCCATCTAGTCCAAATCCTAATCCATCCAATCCTATTAGCTCTCAACCTAATCCTCGTCCTAATCCTAATCCAACGCCATCTACCATTATCATCCATCCATTATATTTCCCATCCACTCATACACTTGCAAAGGATGTGATCCATTGGCTACTAGATAGGAATAGACTACCCCTATGTCAACCACTAATTCATGAGCCTACCAATAAACTTCCAAAGGTCATGTCCAATCCTATAATCTCATCATGTGGTTCACATATCCTTGAGCCTCTTCAAGAGCCTTTCATTAACATGCCTAGCCCTTTAAGCCCATCATGTGACCTACAAGCCAACAAGTCTATTCAAGAGTCTCCAACCACAAGCCTCAGTCAAGAGCCATCATGCCTTCATGTTGATAACTATCAAGAGCCTATCAAGTCCACTCAAGAACCTTCCACTTCCATCCAAAGTCAAGAGGTATGTCAAGAGCATAATCTTAAACATGTGGAAATATTGAACCTTAATCTTAATCGAGATCAAAGCACCTCTAAGTTCCACCTATCCATGACCTACTTATGGTTTACCCTCAAGCTATTAGCCATCACCATGACCTCATTCATGAGAAAATTTATTCCTTTTATAGCCCACTTAATCCTACTTTTGCTCATAGTTATGATCAAGATTCTATCTAAGATCATGAAAACCGTGATGATCCATTTGGCAAAACTTTATCTATCTCATGATCAAGATGATATCTATGATGAAGAACCTATTAAAAAGTACCTTGATCCTATCCATAATCCCATAACCATTCATGAGCAAGATATCCAAATTGCTCCTAGTCATCCTCCATCTAGCCCTATCCATAATGAGCAAACATTCACTTGTCATAATGAGACATGTGCCTCTCAAGAACACATAAGCATAGAAGATCAAACAAATAACTTGGATCTTAGTGAACACAATGCTAATGATCCTCCCTCCACATCTACCATCGATCCCATTTCAAGTCCACCATCATGTCCTAGTGGTCTTACCACCTTCCTCCAAGAATGTTCTTCCTTAGGACAACAACAACCTTTGTCCTCCATTTCATCTTCTCCATCTAATAAAGAACTCAAGTCTAGTGTTCAAACCACACCAAGCCCTATAGTCAATCGCATACTCCAAAACATGAACTACCAAGGCAAAGGTCTAGGCCTTTATAAACAAGGTATTTTGGAGCCAAACCATGTCAAGATCCCTCCATACTCATATGGCCTTGGATACACACCCCAAGGTAAACAAGGCAAAGATGTTGGTAATCCCTTCATACATACTAAACCTATCACTTTCCATCACACCCCCCATCATCTACCCAAAACATATGTAGCCATTTCACCTCTATCATCCCATAAATGTCAAAAGCATGTGACCATACACCTTCCGCCATCCACCTTGCCTCCACTTTTACCAACTCCAAATATCCCTCCATCCACCTTGCCACCATTGCTTCCAACACCTAACATACCTATCATTCATAAGTATCCTTACATCCCTAATCATGACCAACAAAAGCACACATCGTCTAAACATGAAGCTTCCAATCATTCCATCCACTCCACCCACCCCATGGGATACAAAAACAAAAATTTTGATGCCTCTACCTATAAAGCCAAAAATCCAACTAAAACTCCTAAGGACCCTCATGCCTTAGGGTATCAATGTGACAAGTCTCTAAATCATCCATCTTCTAAGCAAAGTACATTCACAAAGCTATCCAAGCCCATACCTCCAAAAGCAAAGCCTAAAAGCAAAATGGTTTGGGTTCCTAAGCAAATAGCCAGCAAAGTAAATGAGGCATCCTCATCCACATCTCAAGAATCCCAACCACCTATATCCATCCAAAAGCCTACTTCCATCCAAAACATCCATTCCCTTCAAAAATTCCACAAGCAATACAAAAGCACTAAAAATACTAAATCTATGTGGGTTCCTAAATCACTTCATCAACCATCCTCTAAGCAAACATCTCCATTGCTTCCTACACCACCATCCCATAAAAAGCTTCAATGTTTATCATGGTGTGTGCCACCATTGGTCATGGTTCCCTTCCATTCCAAAACATTCCCACATGCCTCCATCTCCCCATCCTTTATCCATTATCCTACAAATCTTCCCCATCACCTTCCTATGGTCCATGCTTTTACATAAGCCTTTTATCCATCCATCCTTGCATGAGCCTTTCATAATCCATTTCATCATCCACTATCTACCTAATCGATCTCCCATCCATGCATTCCCTTATCAACATCAATGAGCACACTTGACATGGTCCATGCGAGGACATCCATCTATAATGGGACTACCAACATCCATTGAACTAGCCACTTGAGTCCCTCCTATCCATTACCATGGTGAAAACCTGGCAAACAGGCGCCATGTGTAATTGTCAACCCATCTAAAAGCAAAAAAAAAAAGAAAAAAAAAATCAAAATATCAAAAAAGTAAAGAGAAATCCCTTCGTCCAACGGTGAAAACCTGGTAAACAGGCGCCTTGGATAAGTACCATGATGAAAACCTAGCAAATAGGCATCATGTGTAGGTTGATCTTCTATGTCACTTACACTTGGGGGCACATTGTCTTATCCAACCTATCCATTTCCAAACTACCTATCCCATTATATCATTTTTCATCCTATCTTATCTTATCATGCTACAGCCTACCAGCCTTAGCCATTACATAAACATGCCTATCCTATTGAACCAATTTATCCCTCCTCCTCCTTTTGATCTTGAGGAAGACATGGGGGCAAAATGTTGAAATATGCTTCAGATATCTCTTGGTATACCTCATACCTTCCTAATCAATCCATCTTATCATTATCCACATTATCATAAGCCTTGTCATGCAAAATCCAATCATGTAAACATCATAAGCATTACCACCTAGAATGGGGCAAGTTCTTCCTATGCGACATAGCCTTTTAAGATCACATCCTAGCTCCCTTATGATCCATCCACTATGGCGTATCCTTATCACGAGCTTTCTATCTTATAGCTTATCCCCATCTATTTATCATGAGCTTTCCACTATAGCCTACCTATCCATTTCTCATGAGGCATACATCCATTCTTTTTATGGCCTATCCTCTTATTTATCCATCCAACTCTCATGAACCTTCCATCCCATCCAACTATCATCAGTCTTTCATCTTATCCACTACCATCCATCCTACATCCATCCTTGCACCTAGACTTGGTTTTCTCCCTTGTCATTGGTATCAAGCTCAAGGCTACCCAAATTGTAAATTCATTGATGTTCCAAAACATTCCAAAAAACAAAAAAATCAAAACATCCCAAAAATTAAAAAAAAATCAAAATATCCCCAAAAATCCAAAAAAATCAAAATATGTCAAAAAATCCAAAAAATCAAATATCCAATGAAAAATCTAAGCAATAACACTGATTCCATCATTATCCAAAACAATCCACTTTATCAACATTCAATCAAAATCAAATAATCATCATCATCAATTCTTCCTATCAATAACATTCATTCATCCATTTCAATCAATCACTTATTCCAATCATATCAATCTAATCAATCTAAGCAATGATCTTAAATCCGAGTCACATTAATCCATATCAAGCAAGCCAATCAATCAAGGAACATTATCTAACCAAATCAACAGGTTTTGATCCTAATCTTGTCATGAACCAAATCAATCATCATCAATCATCATCAATGGGATAGAGCATTCCCACATCCTTGTGTTGCTCTAGGGATATAGCTTCCCCGCAGTGGCAACACTATCCATCATCAATCAAACAATCAATCATTGGTTTATGACTCGACAAGGGCAATAGCTTGTATGTTTTACATCCTTTGAGCACACTGAGAACACTTGCTTATGCTTAGATTGAGTGGACACTCTAATCATCACAGCATCACTATCATCATTCAAAACAATCTAATCATCAAACCAATCAACCCAGCAATAGCAAACATCAAAACCAAAGCACATCAAGCTAACCATCAAAACAAATCCAATCACTTCAGCAAATCAAAAGCAGCTCAATCCACCAGATATCATCACATCATCAACATTTCATTAATCCATAACTTGATCAATTCAACCCAATCTTTGATCATCATCAATCAAACAAAAATTAGAACTACATCTCATTTCCATCGTTAAGTGCCTTGATCCCATGGATATAGGGTATGTAGGCAGTCTGGAGTACGAAGGAAGTGCCCAGATTCCGGCACAAGCGATTTTCCTCTTTCTTCTCTCATCATTTTTTCTATCATCTATCTTATACATCATTAATAAACAACTTCTTCCAATCCATCTATCATAGCACATCAATCCAATCATCACTTCATCTAATCATCCTTCAATCATCTTCCAATCATTCTAAACAATGATTCAATTGCAAGTCAATCCTTAAGCTATACCCATCAAGTTAATCAATCAAGCCAAGTTATCCAAACGCAATCTATGGTCTTGATCCTAGCCTTGTTGTAAGCCAAAACAAATCAATCAATCAACTAGCCAACCAACTCAGCAAACAACTCTGTGTTGATCTAGGGATATAGCTTTCCCCGCAATGACAACACTCTCAACTATCATCAATCAGCAATTAATCAATGGTTTATAGCTTGACAAGGGCAATACCTTGTTTATTTCATTTGTGCATGCTTGCTTGCTTGCTTGTGTGTGTTATCATTTTATCTTGCATTTGCGGGATGATCTTATCCTCTTCCTATGCGTATTGGTATCTTGTACGTGTTGGGATTAGCATCTTACATATCAATATCTCTAGCATCTGAGAGCTAAACAGTCTCTTATGCATTTGAGACTATTCTATGTTAAGACTAACTCCATACATATAACCAGCAAGCTATCATTATGTGTAGTGGAGATAAGCTCAAACCATTGCTTGTAGCGTCAAAGTCCAACACTAGCTGTTATTCATATCTTGTGCATGTTGGCTCAACATCTTGACCTCATGCGTTCAGACAAGATTGTAACACGCTAGTTGCACATTGGATATCTCGACACCTTGGTCTCTTATACCCTGGTGCATAACATCCATATGCTATATCAAACATAAGGCCTGCATTTCTTTTCATTTTGAGCAATTACTTGAAAGCTGCACATCATCATCCTATCTATTCATTCCATCATACTCAGCCAAGATCACTCATTTCCATTTTCTTCGTGTCTGCCTTCTTTTTAGCCTTTTTATTCTATCGAGAGCCAACCCAGCCCTTCCTGGTTAGCCTGGCTTACCTCTCGAGGGGGCATCACCTGCCAGTTACACTGGGGCATAACTTGTTTATCGAACGCATATCATATCTTCTTTGACACAATGCTCTATCGAACATTGTATCAAAGAGGGGCAAAATGTAGACACCCAAATTTGTCCCAACTTTGTCTATGTCTAGCAACACCTTGTTAAATCATTATCCATTAAGCCAATTAATTAAATAAATTTTATTTATTTAATTAAATCTCATTCTCATCCTACTTAGCCAATTAATTAAATAAATTTTATTTATTTAATTAATTCCACATCATAATCCCATTTAATCCCATCCTCATCCTACTTAGCCAATTAATTAAATAAATTTTATTTATTTAATTAATTTCCACATCATATCTTATCCCATCCTATTCATTTATCCTATTAATTAAATAAATCTTTTTTATTTAATTAATATCTAACTCATATTTCAGCTAATTCAAATATTTTATTTGAATTAAACTCATCTTTTATCATATTCCAACACTTGTCTAGTCAATCATGTGTTGTAAGACAACTTTCACTCATATCCTTCACATGCACAACTAATGGAACCTAAATTTAGTATCTTTCAATCCTAGCCATTCACATAGCCTTTGAATCTCCACCATTGATTGATCTTGGTTGAGTCCTATATAAACACCCTCTCATTCCATATGAGAGGGGGGGGATCCAGCAATCATATAGCACCTACATTATCATCTTGAACATTTTGAGCATCTGAACATCCAATTGAGCTTTTATCATCAATCATGGCAGCTTTCAGCTTTGCAATTGTTCATTGTTGAAGAAGCAGTCCACATCCCTCAAACAAGGAATCGCACGGTCTAGGTGATGTTATGCTTGAATTGCATTGTTCTTTGATTTCATTTAGATTAGATTCCTTGATGATGGTAGGGTTAGGGTTTCATGACTATGTCTGATCTTCCACACCTGACTTTCACCTATCACACTTCTCTAATATACTGGATGCAGTTTCTATGAGCTCACAGTCTTCCATGTGAGACTTCAGCATTTTTTCTTTTGCCTTAGCTTGAGTGAAGGAAGCTAGTTTCATGGTTTGGACCGAAGAGAGGGAATCAAAATTGAATGGACCTTGAAGTAATTCCAGTTCATCAAATTCCATCATTTCTTTGGTCAAGAACTCTTTGACTGCTTCTGCTATGTCTCTTGCTGGAGACATAATTTTCTCCTCTTTTGCAACCTTACCACTATCATCTATGGCCTTCTCTGTTGGAGTTTTCTCTCCTTCTGCAACCTTGCTACTGTTATCTTTTTTCTCTTTTGCTTCTTGACTGATCTTCTCTTGTACTCTTTCTTTTTCTTTGAATTCGGAGTCTGTAGAAGAAACCGGATGAGAGATGTTTGCTTGATCATGGACCTCTTCTTCTAGAGCAGAGGAGTCTAAGTCCTTACCTTTTTGTTCACCTGTCTCCGTAGTTTCTTCTTTGTCATCCATGGCAGAGGGTTCATCACTTATGTCCTCTATGATAGGAATGTTGAATCTTTTGTAGGCATTTCGAAGGATTTCTTCAGTTTCTTTAGCTATTTTGTCAGTTTCTCCAGGCATAAGCTGATTCATTCTAGCTTTGCTCTGGAACTCATCCTTGCAATCTTTGAAAATCATATTCATTTGTTTCTGAGTGATTGAGGGATAGAGCTAAATAGCTATTTGTTCCCTAATCTCAAGGTCCTTGGCCTTGGCATTGTTCTTCCTGATTTCTAGTTCTTTCTCTAGGCTCTTTGGAATTAGAGATATAATCTTAATGAATGCTGTAGACACCCAAAATTGTCCCAAATTTGTGTATGTCTTGCAACACCTTGTCAAAAACATCACTTAGACATCATGTAGCATTTTGTCCTAAATCCCACTCTCAATCCCATTTATCCATTAGCTAATTAATTAAATAAATTTTATTTATTTAATTAATATCCCAATCATATCCTAATCCCACTTAGCCAATTAATTAAATAAATTTTATTTATTTAATTAATTTCACATTCATAATCCCACTTTCCAATTAATTAAATAAATTTTATTTATTTAATTAATTTCCACATCATATCCTAATCCCACTATCCAATTAATTAAATAAATTTTATTTATTTAATTAATATCCAACTCATATCCCAACTAATTCAAATATTTTATTTGAATTAAGTTCTCATTATAAGCCAACTTTCCAATTAATTAAATAAATTTTATTTATTTAATTAATTTATCTTATCATTTAGCCGACATGTGTGCCTCTTTCATTTAAAAAAGATAAGTGGTACTACAGCCTTTTATTTAATATCTTTTATATGTAGTACTTTTTATGTACACAAGCATACATGAGCCCTATTCTCCTTGACACTTGTCAAATGACTACAACTCCCTTGAAGAGTGGGAATACCTAATCAATCCTAGCCGTCCACATCAATCAATTAGCTTTTTAATCTCAACCATCCATTTGAACCAAGCCTTTCCTATAAATCAAACCCCTCATAAGCCATTAGCATGCATTGAGCTTCAAGTACCATTATTCTGCCAAATTTTCTATAATGCATTGATCCTCAAGTATCCACATGCTGTCGAAATATCATTAGAGCCTTTGCATCCTTCATCTATCATCCTCATATTATCTTCATCTTAATGTTATGCTACAGAATCGAGCAACCAACACAACAAATTGATCAATCAAGCTCATCTTGCATCTTCGAGGTATTGAATTATTTGGGTTTAGGTTATGCATTTCAATTGTCTGATCATTTCCATTTATAAATCCAAATTTTTTGATATACATTTGGCACGCCCGGTGGGACTCACGTCCTTGATTAACCTCTCTTGTTTGAGTTGTTTTTATGAAGTTTAGATCTCTTGGAGCACCAATCTTTCATTTTTGCAAGCTTTTGTAGCAAAAATTTGCATTTTTCTAACCCTAGTTTGCAAAGATTTGGCTAAATATGTATGTAGATGATCTCTTAGCCCAAATCTAACCTCACCATTGCATCCGGAAGGCCGTTTCCATAAACTTTGAGTACAAATTTGCCTAAATTTGATGAAAAATGGAGCGTTTGGTGAAGAAAACAACAACCGGACTGCAACAATGTGCTTCTGGTAATTCAGGTCGCTTATGATCAAACAGCAGTCACCTGGGCTAAATCAGCTCGCCTTTGGGCAAACAGCAGTAGCTTATGGTCAAATCTAGCTCGCTTTTAAACAAACAGTGCTCGCTTTTGAACAAAAACTGATAGCATATGGTAAACTTGGTCGCTTATGGTTAACATTTGCATTCTGTCTCCTGAAACTCTCCAGATCGCTTTTGGGCTATTTGTCACTTTTGGCATTTTGTTAGTTGCATATAAGCCATTACTTGTCACTTCCATCTATTTTCGCATCGCTTATGACCAAAAAACCACCGCTTTCTGCATATTCATGTCGCTTCTGTACTTAAATCAGCCGCCTATAATGCTTTTGTGGATCGCTTTTATCCGGATAGACACCGCCTTTGGCATGAATTGTATCGCTTTTATCTTGAAAGTACCCGCTTTTGGTATAAATGAATCGCTTTCAGTCTAATAGTGATCATGTTTTGCAGAGTTAGGGTTTCTGTAGCGTATTGTTATTTTGCAGATACAGGTCGCTTGTAAGCCGAGATCGGTTGCTTTTGGCTTTTCTTCATCGCTTATAAGCCTACAGGAACCACATCTAGTATTTTTCATGTCACATTTGATCTGCAAGATCCCACCTGTCGCAAATACAGATCACCTCTGATCAACAGTATGTCGCATCTAGCAACTGTAACTTGCTTCTGCTTGCTGTCATTGTGCATCTTGGTATTTCTATCATAACTTTCACATACGGAGGCCAAATCGCACAAACAAGGACTCATTGGAAAGCTGGGAGGACAAGCTTCACAACTGTACCACTTTTATTAGGTGACTATACTATTTTTCAGGCTTTTTTATCAGTCAAAGTTTAGGCTCATTGCAAACTTCATTTGAGCATAACTTGAGCAATTTTGATTGTTTTTCAGCGAAACTTTTTTTCAAATTGCTTAGAATCTCCTAAACTTTCTGTTTATGCAATCCATTTTTCTGTATCAGATTATTTTCATCAGAATTTTCAGATTTCATCTTTTTCATGTCATCGTCTTCTTTGCAAGTTTACTTGTTTCTTTTTGGAATTGGTGACTTGTAGAGGCATCTAAGGAGCTGGAGCAACATTGGCATCAACATCTACAGCAAATTAGAAAGTGATTGTATCAGGTGCACTCATTCTAATCTTTCATCTCTTTCATCTTCTAATCATTGTTTGCACACACATTTGGATTTTGGGCATAAAACGAACAATTGTTTGCAAATTCACATCAAAAAATTGGGCTAAAACAAATCATTGTCTTTCATCACATTTGGATTTGGGCTTTAAAACAAACAAGTGCTTGCATTGTCTTCCACACATTGAATTTCTAAGGTTAATGAACCCCATGCGAGTGTGACCAAGTAAATGTGTATGCTCTCTCCTTGCATCCCAACACGAACTTGGAGATCAAAAATATTTACTTGTGTTGCTTTTGTTTAGCCTTAGAGAGGCCTGCCTTGGTATCCACCCCAAGGGAACAACCTCAAGCGGTACTTTCATCCGGTCCGCTATAAAAATTAGAGGATAAGGCGAAAGCCAAGTCTAACCGGTATTAGCGCTCACCATACAGTGCTAACTCGAAAGGAGGTGTACCTTTGTGTATATTAAAACTCCTAGTAGGGTTAGTTAAAGTCTTAAGTGGCTTGCTGGATGCTCGTGGGGTGCCGGTCCCCCAGATTTTCACTAGAACCTCCTTGTGATAGTGGCCTTACCTTAGCTAAGACTTGTTGAAGTGTCTTCACGTGCTTGCTTAACCATCATCACATTCTTTCAAACTAACAACTTGCTTATGTGTCTTGCGTGAGTGATTCATGTGTGTATATGCATAATCATTTGTTTGAATATTGCCACATCAAGCTATAAACACCCAAACACATAAAGACAAGTCATCCTACACATTCTTCCAATAACATTCAAACCCAATCACTTTCATCCCAAACATAGCTTAGTCATCATCCAACCCTTCATAGCCAAGTCATCCAAACATTCCACATCATCAAAATCCCTAAACAAGCACTTGCTAAAAGGACTTAAGACTAACACTTGGTGACAACATGTCTACACTAGAGGACCTAGAAATCAAATTCCAAAGATTCCTCCAAAATCTTTATCAAGGATCACAACCCCTAAACCAAGATGCCATTAAAATATTACAATTCTTCATCCAAAAAGCTCAACCCCACGTAAGCCAATCACCTCAACTACAACACTTCATAGCCCAAGTCCAACACCTTTTAGCCACTAGTCAAGCTCGACAAGTACATCAATCCTTAGCCAATGCATACCAACCTAATCCACCTCATTGCCACATGTCATGTCCATCCACTTCCTATCAACTTAATCCACCTATCCACCAAGTCAATGCCACATCAACCTATCAACCTCCACCTCAAGCTTATTCAATCCCTCATGTCATCATTCCAATGCACTACCAAGCCCATCCACAGGCAATCAAGTGATATCACAAGAACAACATGCAAGTCCCAATAGCCCTTTGTACATAAATCAAGCACGTCCAAGTACACCTTTTCAACAAGATCATCAAGCACCATTGATAGACCTAAGTCCACATCTGCAACAAGAAACACATGTAAATCGCAATGTCCCCTTGTACATAAATCAAACAAGCCCAAGTTATCCTATGCAAGATCTGATAACCTTTGACAAGGGAGATACCAATCTAGAGTGGCCTCCACCATCCAATCCCATGCCAACACATGAGCCAACTAGTCCTATCCCAACACCACCATGTGATCCCATTCCTAGTCCATTAATCCCTCAACCTTCCAAATCACCAAGCCCTCCATTACCTTCATCACCATGTCATTCTAATCCTTCACCAAAGGATGCGGCTGAGATAGTTTTACAAAGAATGCTTGAAGCAAAACTCATTGAACTTCCCCCCATCAACCCATATGAAGAAAGTCCATATGATGAAAATGATTATTGTGCATACCATAGGACCAAAGGCCATAATACAAATCAATGCCCAATATTTGTTCCAATTGTTTACAAGGTGTACCTACCTATAATGGGAAATCATGCGACATCATCCGAATCTCGTGTGTCACCCCCATCTAGTCTAAATCCTAATCCATCCAACCTAATTAGCCCTCAACCTAATCCTAATCATAAGACTAGAACACCATCTACCCTTATCATTCATCCATTATATTGCCCATCCACTCATACCCTTGCGAAGGATGTGATCCATTGGCTACTAGCTAGGAATAAACTACCTCCATGTCAAACACCCATTCATGAGCCAACCAAAGAACTTCCAAAGGTCATGTCCAATCATATAATCCCATCATGTGGTCCACCTATCCTTGAGCCTCTTCAAGAGCCTTCCATTAACATACCTAGCCCTTCAAGCCCATCATGTGACCTACAAGACATCAAGCCTATTCAAGAGTCTCTTATTGTGAATCCAAGTCAAGAGTCATCATGTTCTCATGTTGTTGACCAAGAGTCATCTACCTCCATTCAAGCAACCCAAGAGGTATGTCAAAGGTTTAATCCTAAGCATGTGGAAACATTAAACCCTAGTCCAACTCAAGATCAAAACACTCTCATGCAACCCATCCATAATATTTACCTTCTTTATGATCAAGATGATACCTATGAAGACGCTATCCATGAGCACCTTGATCCGATCCATAATCTTATATCCATCTATGAGCAAGATATCCAAATTGCTCCTAGTCATCCGCCATCCAGCCCTATCCATAATGAGCAAACATCCAATTGTCATGATGAGACACTTGTCCCCCAAGTAAGCATAAAAGATCAAACAAATAGCTTGGATCTTCGTGAACACAATGCTAATTAAGGTCCTAATGATCCTCCTTCCACATCCACCATCGATTCCACTTCAAGTCCACCATCATGTCCTATTGGTATTACCACCCTTATACATGATTGTTCTTCCCTAGGACAACAACAACCTTTGTCCTCTACCTCACCTTCTCCATCCAACAACAAACTCAAGTCTAGTGTTCAAACCATAGCTAGTCCCATAGTCAATCGCATCCTCCAAAACATGAATTACCAAGGCAAAGGTCTAGGCCTTTATGAACAAGGTATTTTGGAGCCAAACCATGTCAAAGTTCACCCATGCTCATATGGCCTTGGATACACACCCCAAGGTAAACAAGGCCAAGATGTTGGTAATCCTTTCATGTATCCTAAATCTACTACTTTCCATCGCAGCCCCCATCATCTACCCAAAACATATTTTGTCATTCCACCTCCATCATCCTATAAAAGTCCAAAGCATGTGACTGTACACCTTCCACCATCCACTTTGCCTCCACTTTTACCAACTCCAAATATCCCTCTATCCACCTTGCCACCATTGCTTCTAACACCTAACATACATATCATTCATAAGTATCCTTGCATCCCTAATCATGACCAACAAAAGCACACATCATTTAAACATAAAGCTTCCAATAATTCCATCCACTCCACCCATCCCATGGGATTCAAAAGCAAAAATTTTGATGCCTCTACTTATAAAGCTAAAAATCCTACCAAAAACCCTAAAGGTCTTCATACCTTAGGACATAAAGAATCAAAATCAAAGAAAAGTTCATCTAAGCAACCATCCAAGCCCATACATCCAAAAGAAAAGCCTAAAATCAAAATGGTTTGAGTTCCTAAACAAATAGCTAGAAAGTCAAATGAGGCATCCTCATCCACATCTCAAGAATCCCAATTACCTACCTCCATCCAAAAGCCTATATCCATCCAAGAGCCTATCCAAAACTTTCAAAATTCCCACAAGAAAAGCAAAAGCACTAAAAATACTAAATCTATGTGGGTTCCTAAATCACTTCATCAACCATCTCCTAAGCAAACATCTCCATTGCTTCCTACACCACCATCTCATCAAAAGCTTCAATATTTATCACAGTGTGTGCAGCTGTTGGTCATGATTCCCTTCCACTCCGCAACACCTCCACATAACTACATCTCCCCATCTTCCATCCATTATCCTACATATCTCCCCCATGCTAACCCTATGGTCCATGCTTTGGCATAAACTTTTCATCCATCTTCATTCCATAAGCCAATATAATCCACATCATAGTCCACTATCCCCATCCATCTATCATTGCATGAACCTTTCATAATCCATTTCATTATCCACTATCTACCTAATCCATCTCCCATCCATGCAATCCCTTACCAACATCGATGAGCATAATGACATGGTCCATGCGAAGACATCATCCATCTCTAAAGGGACACCATCACCTCTCGTAGCACTAGCCACTTGAGTCCCTCCTATCTATTACCATGGTGAAAACCTGGCAAATAGGCGCCATGTGTAATTGTCAACCCATCTAAAAAGCAAAAAAAAAAATCAAAAATCAAAATAGTAAAGAGAAATCCCTTCGTCCAATGGTGAAAACTTGGTAAACAAGCGCCTTGGATAAGTACCATGATGAAAACCTGGCAAACAGGCGTCATGTGTAGGTTGATCTTCTATGTCACTTACACTTGGGGGCACATTGTCTCATCCAACCTATCCACATCCAAACTATCTATTCCATCCTACCATCCTTAGCCATTACATAAACATGCCTATGCTATTGAACCCATTTATCCATCCTTCCGCCTTTTGATCTTGATGAAGACATAGGGGAAAGATGTTGAAACATGTTTGGATATTTCTTGACATACCTTCTTTCCAAACCAAGTCCTATCCATTGACCATTTATCATCTCATTTAAACCAATCCATCATTTCATCCCTTGGTCATGAACTTTGTCATGTAAAAATCCTAAGCATTACCACCTAGAATGGGGCAAGTTCCTCCTATCAACATAGCCTTTGCAGATCACATCCTAGCTCCCTTATGATCCATCCACTATGGCATATCCTTATCATGAGATTTCCATCTTATAGCTTATCCCCATTTGTTTATCATGATCTTTCCACTATCGCCTATCTATCCATTTATCATGAGGCAAGCATCCATCTCTTATATCACATATCCCTTTATCCACCCATTTATCATGAGCCTTCCATCCTATCCACCATTATCCAACCTTTTATCCATCCAATCCCATTCATCCATCCTTGCACCTAGACTTGGTTTTCCCTTGTCATTGGTATCAAGCACAAAGGCTATCCAAATTGTAAATCCATTGGCGTTTTTCAAAATATGTCAAAAAAATCCAAAAAAATCAAAATATCCAAAAAAAAAATCCAAAAAAAATCAAATATGTTTAAAAAATCCAAAAAATCAAATATCCAAAAAAAGAAAAATCCAAGCAATAAAACCAATCACATCATCCAAATCAATCTACTCCATCAAAATTCAATCAAAATTAAATCATCATAATAATCAATTCTTCCTATGAATAACATCCATTCATCCATTTCAATCAAGCACATCAAGCCAACCATCAAAACAAATCCAATCACTTCAACAAATCAAAAGCAACTCAATCCACCACAAATCATCCATCCTTCATCAAATCAACCTAATCAACATTTCATCATCTTCCAAAGAATCCAAACAAAGATCTAAATGTAAGCCATCCTTAATCCATACCAATCAAGTTAATCAATCAAGCCAAGTTATCCAAATGCAATCCATGATCTTGATCCTAGCCTTGTTGTCAGCCAAATCAATCAATCAATTAGCCAACCAACTCAGCAAACCACCTTGTGTTGATCTAGGGATATAGCTTTCCCCGCAATGACAACACTCTCAACCATCATCAATCAGCAATTAATCATTGGTTTACAGCTTGACAGGGGCAATACCTTGTTTGTTTTTGAATCATTTGTGCATGCTTGCTTGCTTGCTTGTGTGTGTTATCATTTTATCTTGCATTTGTATCACATCGGTATCAATCTAGCTAATATTCATATCTTGTATCCAGACAAGGTTGTATTACGCTGGGGCACGAGACACATTGTCACCCTGGTCCTTATACCTTGGTGCATAACGTCTAGTGTTATATCAAACATCATGGTTGCTCACTTTCATTGCAGCATAACGCATTTCTATTTCTTTTATATATCCCCTTATCTTTCTTTCTTAGCCAATCCATTTCTTTCGAGAGCCTACCCGTGTTTGTCCAACCCACCTAACCTCTCGAGGGGGCATCATCATCCTATCTCTCCATCATCATCATATCTTTCCATCATCATCATATCCTTACATCATCATCCTTTATCATTTTCCTCTATCCATACCTTAGCTTCTTTGAAATGATGTTACTCAACACAAAGCTTATCATCTCGAACATCATCTCAAAGAGGGGCAAAATGTAGACACCCAAAATTGTCCCAAATTTGTGTATGTCTTGCAACACCTTGTCAAAAACATCACTTAGACATCATGTAGCATTTTGTCCTAAATCCCACTCTCAATCCCATTTATCCATTAGCTAATTAATTAAATAAATTTTATTTATTTAATTAATATCCCAATCATATCCTAATCCCACTTAGCCAATTAATTAAATAAATTTTATTTATTTAATTAATTTCACATTCATAATCCCACTTTCCAATTAATTAAATAAATTTTATTTATTTAATTAATTTCCACATCATATCCTAATCCCACTATCCAATTAATTAAATAAATTTTATTTATTTAATTAATATCCAACTCATATCCCAACTAATTCAAATATTTTATTTGAATTAAGTTCTCATTATAAGCCGACTTTCCAATTAATTAAATAAATTTTATTTATTTAATTAATTTATCTTATCATTTAGCCAACATGTGTGCCTCTTTCATTTAAAAAAGATAAGTGGTACTACAGCCTTTTATTTAATATCTTTTATATGTAGTACTTTTTATGTACACAAGCATACATGAGCCCTATTCTCCTTGACACTTGTTAAATGACTACAACTCCCTTGAAGAGTGGGAATACCTAATCAATCCTAGCCGTCCACATCAATCAATTAGCTTTTTAATCTCAACCATCCATTTGAACCAAGCCTTTCCTATAAATCAAACCCCTCATAAGCCATTAGCATGCATTGAGCTTCAAGTACCATTATTCTGCCAAATTTTCTATAATGCATTGATCCTCAAGTATCCACATGCTGTCGAAATATCATTAGAGCCTTTGCATCCTTCATCTATCATCCTCATATTATCTTCATCTTAATGTTATGCTGCAGAATCGAGCAACCAACACAACAAATTGATCAATCAAGCTCATCTTGCATCTTCGAGGTATTGAATTATTTGGGTTTAGGTTATGCATTTCAATTGTTTGATCATTTCCATTTATAAATCCAAATTTTTTGATATACAAATGCTTTATTATAAATGTTAAGGTACCTGACTGTGGCTTCTTGTAGGATCTTCTAATCAGTCTCCCTATTGTCATCATAAAATTCAGTCATTGGTTTCAGGTTCCCATCCATAGTGACTAATTTGACTACATCATCAATGGACATAGTGGGCCTTTCAACAAATTCTTCTGCCATCTCTTCCTTGTCTTGACCAGTAGAGGGTTCACCAGATACTTTGTTCTTTTTCCTCATTTTCCTTACCTCCTCATCTGATTCTGTCTCTTCTTCATCCTTTTGGCTTGTTTAAGACCTTGTTGCCTTTTTCTTGGTTCTCTTCTCTCCTTTTCCAAATGATTTTGCTTTTGGTTTTGATGCTTTTGAGCTCTTTGTAGTGGTGGGTGCAGAGGTCTTAGAGGATCTGGTCCGGGAGGGGACTTCCACCAGAGTACCTTCTTTTTCTTCTTTTTCTTTTCCTTTCTCTGTCCTTTCTATCTTCTCTCTATTTGCATCAAGTGCTTCTTTTGAAATTCCATGCCTCTTGGCAAACTCTTCTACTTCCCTCCTCACTTTTCTTTTTATTTCTGGTTGTCTTAACTCCGCATGGATCTTCACACTTAATTCTTCAAAGGTTCCAAACCTTTCTGCCTTGGGATCCTTGGACTGACTTAGCATGTGCTGAACATGCAACTCCACAATTTTCTCATCCACTTCATACCCCATAGGCATGATCCACACTGTTCTTGGTTCCACTGCCTCAATTAGGCACTGATCAGTTTCAACCATAAAGCATATTGTATCTTTATATTATTCAACTAAAGATTGGGGGATTCTCTCTCTTGCTTGCATCATGCTCTGAAAATTCTTGAAATAGCCCCAGAGAGTTGTATTCTATGCCTTGGCATCACCAAGCCCATGTATATAATCTCTGATTTGAATGGCTACTGGTCTATCATTCTGTCATACCCAGCCACTGGATCTGGGAAGCTCATTCATGTAATAAAAGAATAGGCAGAGTATCAAACCACCGTATTTGAAAGAGTTCTTCTTATCCTTCTTTATCTTATGCAGATTCTCCAAGAGTTGGTTTAGAAGGAGCTCACAAAGATCATAGTCTGCATTCTTCCTCAACATTTCATAAGTAGTATATATAGCAGTTCCAGATACTGAATTCTCCTTGCTGGAGTGATATATCTTATATCCAATTATCATTGATGCAAACTTGATATTCCGATCTGTGATATCCTTTATAGTCATTGCTCTTTTATCAAACTTCAATCCGGTAGCCTCACTGACAATTTGGTTTTTGACAGATTTGAGTGTAGGCATTCCACCAGTTGAGTGTAATATGGTTACTGCCCTAATGGCATCCTTAGTGGTCTTAAATGGCCTGCTCAACCACATGAAGTTGTCATGCATTCTGCTCAATCTATACCAGACCCATTCATCTTCTGGAAAATAGGGGAAATGAATGCATTGTGCAAAATGTTTGTCCCGGATAGCTTTATACTAGGTTTTGAGTTCGAATGAGTCATCTATCAAATGCTTGTGATAGATATCGACCAACTTAGATTCCTCAAATTCTTCAATACTCGCATGAATATATGCCCTAACATCTTCTACATGCAGAACCCCATGCGGAATGCTTGAAAAGGTGCCTAGGGGATCAACTTCTAGGGATTTATATGGATGCTTCTTAAATTTAGGGCGTGGCTTATCAGAAATCTTCACCACATTCAGAGTAGCCATCTTTCAAAGATTTATAGAGAGATATTTAAGAACAGAAAATACCTTTTACACTTCTAGATTTTATGGAGCGATCCGGATCGATTACTGGATGAATCGACTTCTACAGATGATCTTTGATGGGATTGAGGAAATTTGTTGCAAAGTTCCTTTTCACTTCTTCTTGAATGCAGAATGAACAAATGCTTAATAAGAAAAACCCTTATATTGCTTTGCAAACCCTAATACCAAGCTGCAATAAATGCCCAACTTAAGTCATTCTGGTTTGCCTTGTTTTCCTTATTCGGATGACTTGATGAACCGAATCAATCTTGTTCTAAACATCTTGCTGATCTTCCATAGCTTAACCATAGTTTATTTAGATGTTTCTCTTATGAACCCTTTAATCCGCAACTCTCCTTGTGCCAGTTCCAGTACCATTTAACTGGCTGGGGGAAAATGTTTTTCCTTGTGTCTCCCCCTAAGCCAGAGCTCTCTTTTTAATTTCTAGAAGGAATATCAGTTCCAGATTTTGGTACGGATCCATCTCCTACATTTTTTGTACTTCTCTTCACCCAAATCTTGTTCATCTCACTTTGAACTTCATCTGCATTCACTTTTGTTTTTCCCTTATCTTGATTCTAATTATGATGTACCGGACTTCTTTTGTCCTAATTCTTGCTTCTACAGAATTTGGCAATATGACCAGATCTATTGCAATTGTGGCAAACAACATTTATTTGCATATTTGATTGATGTCCTTTTGATCTACATTGATTAGCCATATGACCCATTCTATTGCATGCAAAGCATCTACCATTGAATGAATTGTTCATTTGCATATTTCTGCATTCATGAGATTTGTGACCATACCTTTTGCAGTTAAAACACTATCCGGAGAAGGATGTATTAGTCTGATTCATTCTCTTTCTGTACTGATTAGCTTTGTGACCAAAGTTATTGTAGTTGTGGCAGTATCCATTGAAGGATGGATATCTTTGAGCATTAGGTTGCCTTACTGGAGGTCTTCTAAGCCTATTCCTTGGATTTTCTGATCCAAACTTCTTCTGACTGGATCCAGAGCTTTCACCTTTCTCATATCCCAAGCCACACTTGTCATCTACCCTCTTTTGGCTTTCAAGAAGAACTTCAAGTTGAGCAGAACTTATCTTGAATTTTTCTTTGTATTCATTTGCTGTTTGAAGATCCCTTTTAAGAGAGACAATTTGACCCTCAAGTTTTTCTTCATTATCTTTAGCATCTTTAAGATCAGATTCAAGATGTCTGATTATTCTATCCATCTTGTGGTAGTCTTCTGATTTCTCCTTGAGAGATTGTCTTAGATCATCTTCAGTTTTTCTTTTCTCTTCAATTTCTTGGGTAAATTTCATAACTCCTAATTCCATTTCATGTCTTACCATAATGATCTCTTTTGATAACTTTTCACATAACTTGGTTTTCTCCTTCAGATCTCCATTTGTGTCATTTGGTTCACTTTGACTTGCCAATTGCTGAAGTAGATCCTTTCTCTTTTTCATAGAGAGACTTAGTTTCCCTTTTAGTTCATTTATGAAATCATCAGCCTGTTTGAGTCTTTCCTTCAATTCATTAACTTCAAAATTAGATTATTCAAGATCATCTAGGGCAGACTGAAGTTGCTCCCTCATACCATACACATCCATTTTAATTCCCAAATCTTCCTCAAGCTGTTAGGCTTTGTTTGGAGGAACTTGGCTCTGATACCAATTGTTGATAACTAAGAGGGGGGGTGAATCAGTTATCTTAATTATTTTAGCTTTCTAAACTTTCTTAATAATTAATGCAATATCAATTCAAATAAGCAAACATAACCATGAAATGTAAATACACATGACACAATATTTTTGATGTGGAAACCCTGTTAAGAGAGAAAACCACGGGGTGATTAACCCAAGATTGTATTCTCTATTAGAAGAATAGAAATACAAAATGGCACTTGCCAATTAGGGCTCACTGCCTGAGCACACTGCTCACAAGAGGCTCACTGCCTACAAGAGACTCACTGTCTATAAGTTGTAAGAAGAATAACAAGATCCTTGAACTGATGAGAAGCATCCACATATGCTGAGGTTCAGTTCTGGTTAGGCTCAATACACTGATCTGCTACACTTCATCCTTCCTCTTCTTTGGTGCTGTTGACCTATCACATACCGGACCTATCTTACTGTTTTCACACTATTCTTCTTCTTTTCTTTGCACACACAAAAATACACCACACACCCCTTCTCATCAAAATCCATTTGGTATATATATCCGCACAAAGGATTTCTTCCTCTTTCTAGTCGGCATCCAGAATAGTCAGTATTTTCCAAACTCTAGTCTGTCAGCTGAATCCTTGCTTACTAAGTGATGCGAATCAAAGAGATACTTATAGAAGTCATCTAACCAGTTGGCCAATCAAGAATGATACCTTAAGAATCTTGATCACCATCAACATCTCATTTAGAATAATGTCTAATGCTCTGTCGGTCAGTTCTTCCTCTGTCTGCACTGCCAAACAGGACCCCTATACTTGAATCCTCATATCTCTTCACTCTTTCATCACCGGAGGCTCAATTCCTGGATTCTATCAGTCAAGGTACTCCTCTTGACTTTCCCAAGTCCACACTTTCCAAAGATACTTCCTCTGAGAGATCTGGACCTGACTGTCGAACCTTGCCACAATACTCTGTTCTTGCTTTCCGGACCACAACACTCTTCAATCTGACTTCCGGTATAGGCAAACTATGTCCTGCGGATGTGTGGGATGAACTTTGTTGCCATCAATGACAACAATCATGAATCTCCAATGTGTCTCTTGCCAACATTCCTTGTAGATCTCTAAACTCATAGACACCCCTAGGATGCATTCCATAAACCACTTCAAAAGGACTCTTCCCAATACTCCTATTCATGGAGTCATTATATGCAAATTTTGCCTGGGATAAAATCAGATCCCAAGCCTATCCATGCTCTTTTATTAGACACCTTAGATGGTTTCCCAATGACCTATTTACCACTTTAATCTGCCCATCCATTTGGGGATGGTAGGCAGAGCTATATGACACCTTTGTACCTAATTTCTTCCACAAGGTCCTCCAAAAATGACCTATGAACTTGGTATCCCTATCTGAGACAATATTCAAAGGAAAACCATGTATTCTTACTATCTCCTTAAAGAATAAACCTGTAATATGAGATGCATCATTGGTGGTTTTGGAAGGAAGAAAGTGTGTCATTTTACTAAATCGGTCAACAACCACAAAGACACTATCAAAACCCCTTTGTGTTCTAGGCAGCCCCATTACAAAATCCATACTTACACTCTCCCAAGACCTATTAGGAATAGGAAGTGGCTGGTAAAGTCCTGCATTGGATGAAGTTCCTTTGGCTCTTTGACATATGGTGCAGCCCTCAACATATTTTCTGACATCCACTTGCATTCTTGGCCAAAAGTAGAATCTCCCCACCTAATCCAAAGTTTTATCAAGTCCAAAATGACCTCCAAGACTCCCACTATGCTTCTCCTTTATAATATTCTCCCCCATTGAACATCTAGGCACACACAATTGACTCCCTTTGAAAAGAAAACCATTTTGAAGTAAAAAATCAAAGTATTCACTGTGAAATGTATTTAAAAACTGATTGTAGACCTCATAGATTTCCTCAAAGTTAGCATCATCATGGTACATGTCCTTGAGTGTATCTATCCCCATGCTTTGAAATTGCATTTCTTGCACCACAAGTGCCCTTCTACTAGGTACATTTGCCACCTTATTGGCTTGGCCTTTCTTATGCTTGATGGTGAAGGTATAGGCTTGTAGGTACTCCACCCATTTCATGTGTCTATGATTTAGTTTGTCCTACCCATTCAAGAAAATTACATCATGATTGTCAGTAAAAACAAGAAATTCTTTAGGCAATAAGTAGTGCCTCCATTTCTTAAGTGCTTGAACCATAGCATATAACTCTAAGTCATATAATGAATACTTTTTCTTCACCTCATTCAACCTCTCACTAAAAAATGCAATTAGTCTTCCCTCTTGGCTTAAAATAGCCCCTATTGCTTGGTTACTAGCATCACACTCAATGGTAAAAACCTTATCAAAATCTAGAAGCACAAATATAGGTTGTTGGGCTACTCTTTTCTTCAAATATTGAAACCCTTTATCAGCTTCATCAGTCCAAGAAAACTCACCCTTATTACCTCCTTTGATGGTGTCAAGGATTTGTGCAATATGTGGCTAAAGTTTCTTATAAATATTCTATAAAAGCTTGTAAGTCCATGGAAACTCCTCACATCTCCCTTTGATTTTGGAGTTGGTCAACTGAGAATAGCATCTACCTTTGAAGGATCCATCTTCAAACTTCCTTTGGAAATGACAAAGCCAAGGTACACCAACTCTTCTTTCATGAAGTCACACTTATCCAAGTTTATCATCAATTTCTCCTCATGTAGCCTCTTTAGTACCATGTAAAGGTGCCTCAAATGTTCTTCTTTGGACCTGCTAAAAACAAGAATGTCATCTAGATAAACCACAACAAACTTTCCAATGAAAGGTTTTAATATCTCATTCATAAGGTGCATGAAGGTACTAGGTGCATTAGACAGCCCAAAGGGCATCACCAACCATTCATAGAGGCCCTCATTTGTCTTGAATGTTGTCTTCCATTCATCTCCCTCTCTAATCCTTATCTGGTGGTAACCACTTTTCAAATCAATCTTTGAGAAGTAGCATGCTCCTCCCAAACAGTCCATGAGATCTTCTATTCTAGGCATAGGAAATCTATACTAGATTGTGATCCTGTTGATTGCTCTAGAATTAGTACAAAGCCTCCATTTTCCATCCTTCTTGGGTGCTAGGATAGTAGGTACAATACATGGGCTCAAGCTCTTCCTCACTTGGCCCATATCCATCAATTCTTGCACTTGTTTTGCAATCTCTTCATTTTGGGCTGGTGTCATCTTGTAGGCAGCCTTATTAGGCAATGTAGCCCCTAGTATCAAGTCAGTATGATGACTGGTGTCTCTGATAGGAGGAGGGGAATTAGGTACTTCATCCACTACAATGTCCTTATACTTCTCCAACAAGTCTTGGACTTCACTACGGATAGGTTACTTCTTGTTTGTGGACAAAACAGAGCCACACTTTGGCTTAACAATCAAGGCAAATCCTAGACCCCCTTCTTCTTTCAAGGTCTACAAAAACCCTTTTTCTCCTACCACCATAACACTAGAACCCACTTGTTTATCTATGCCTTCATCTGGCAAAGGATTCAAAGTAAAAGACTCACCATTCTTTGTGATAGTGTAGGTATTTTTCTGCCCATCATGTTGTGCATTGAGATTATACTGCCATGGATGTCCTAGGAGTAGATGGCAAGCATCCATGGGGATCACATCACATAGGACTCTATCCCTATACCCCCCAATTTGAAACTCTACCCAAGATTGCTCATTTACAAGCACTTGCTAACCCTTATTCAACCAAGACACCTTATAAGGGGTAGAATGAGGGATTCTCTTCAATCCTAGCTTATCAACCATTTCTAAGGAAACTAAATTATTGTTGGAACCTGAATCTACAATCACTTTGCATACCTTTCCATGGGATTTGCATGAAGTTCTGAACAAAGACTTCCTTTGGGGTAGTTCCTTGTTGCTTGGCACCTTCAAGAGTGTTCTCCTCATCATTAGGCTCTCTCCAAACTCTGGATCTGTAGGCTTAGGTGGTGTGTTTACACTTTGGAAATCCTCCTCTTGCACTAGCTGACTTCTCCTCTCTCCTCTGTGAGAACTAGAGCCTTGTTTCTCAGGGCATTTGAAGGTAGAATGTCCCACTTGATTACAATTGTAGCATCTTCCTGTGAATGTGTTAGAACCTCTTCCTGGGCCACCAAATCTTCCTCTCCCATTTGGGCTTCTCCCTCTAAAAATTCCTCTAGCACTTAAGTCTCCACTTTGTTCATTATGACTAGACTCCCCTTGTTATCTTTGGGACTAATTTCTACCCCCAAAACTGCCTCTTCCTCTATTTTGCTGATCACTCCTCCTTTTCAACTTCTCTTCTGCCCTCAATGCTACTTGAAAACATTCATCCACTGAATCAGGGGTTATGAGATTGATTTCATCTTGGATATTGTACCTTAATCCATTAAGGTACCTGGCCACCTTCTCCTTTTCATTCTCCACATGTTCGTATCTCAAATTGAGTTTGTGAAACTCCTCGGTATATGCAGCCACATCCATGTCTTTTCGTTTCAGGTTTTGCATCCTTTTGAAGACTTGAACCTCATAATCAACGGGTAGGAATTGGGCCTTTAGTTTGTTCACCATCCTCTCCCATAAATGGATCATAGGCTTACCCACTTTCACCCTTTCTCCTTGGGTGTAGTTCCACCATGTCAAAGCTGACCCCTTCAACTTGGTTTTTGCAAATCTCACCTTCTTATCCTCTTCCACTTCTTTATATTCAAAGTAATTGTTCAAGGCAACAATCCATTATATTAATGTTAGAATCTGAAAAGACTATTAACCCAGAAAACTAGTGCAAAGAATAGATATCTAAACTATGAATGCAAATGATACGAAATCAAAATAACAATATAGAGTTAGTCTCCAAGAGAGTAATGCAAATGCTAGAAGTAAAATAGCATTAAGAAGATGCAAAAGAAAAAGATACAAAATGCAAGCCAAGTAGCATGCTTATATAGACTAGGGAGAGGGAGGAGGTGGCAACACTGACCAATGAGGAGTAACCATCTATCAGACTAAAGATAGCAAAGTATCTTCCCAAGATAGCTAATGGATGCTCAGATGTAGGAAGGTGACACCTCACAACCACTCACCTAATAAGACATGCTTTATTAACCTAAGCGACATTAATAGAAGTGTAGGAAAAACCTAGGAATATAGGGAAAAATAAAAAAACCCACTAGGAAATAAAAACCTACACTAACACCCCCCCATAAGTGAAGATTGGGTGGATGTAGAAATGGGTCCTGACAAATCAAGCTTGATGAGGTACCCATGTACATAAAATTCCCCCCCAAAGAGAGAGAAAAGCCCCCCCCCCAAAAAAAATAGAGAAAGAAGAGACCTCGCCAAAAGTAGAGAGTCAAGACTCCGAGTGAGACGAAGAAGCCCCCCTAGAAGATGAAGCATCCCGCACCCCCAGCAAAGATTGCAAATGAAGGAACTTGCTCTCAGTGAAGGGTTTGGTGAAGATATCAGCAACCTGCTCAGAAGTCAGATAGTAGCGAAGGTCAATGACGTGGCCATGGATGAGCTCCCGGATGTAGTGCATGTGGACCTCTATGTGTTTGGTCCATTGATGATGGACCGGATTCTGTGAGATTTGAATGGCACTCTGGTTGTCACAAAATATGATTGATGGCTATCTGATCTGGATACCAAACTTAGTGAGATGATTCTGAAGCCAAATGACCTCAGTGGCAGCATTCACAGCCCCCAATACTCAACCTTAGTAGAAGATAGAGCAATAGTAGACTGCTTCTTGCTTGACCAACAAACAGGACCTGAACCAAGTGAGAAGCTGTAACGTAAAGTAGACTTACAATCCTGAGATTCACCCACCCAATCTAAATCTATGTATCCCACTAAGTCAAGCTTAATTCCCGCTGCATAATGAATCCCAAAATTGTGAGTACCCTGAATGTAGTGAAGGATCTGCTTGGCTGCTTTCCAATGTAGCTCATGAGGCTCCTGCATGAATCGAGAGACCATGCCTACAACATATGAAATGTTAGGTCTCGTATGAGTCAGATAAATGAGACTCTCAAAAAGCTATCGGTAAAAATTACCATCAACAAGTGGAGAAGAACATTGAGCCTCAAGTTTGACTCCAAAAAGAAAGGGAGTTGGAGCAGGCTTGCAGTCAGCCATATGAAACCTTGAGAGAAAATCTAGAGCATACTTGGACTGGTTGATGGTGATCCTGGAAGCAAACTGGTAGATCTCAATCTCGAGAAAGTAATACAACAAGCCCAAGTCAGTCATCAAAAACCTATCATGAAGGGCAGTTTTTACAGCCCCAATGGTGGATGAAGAACTCCCTGTGATCAACAAGTCATCAACATATAGAACCAAAAATAGGAGTGAATCATCCTGCTGCAGAATGTAGACATTGGGATCAGAATGGCATTGAGTGAACCCAACTGATAGAAGGAAGGAGTCCATCTTAGCATACCAGGCCCGAGGAGCCTGTTTGAGGCCATAGAGAGACTTCCGAAGATGACACACAAGTGAAGAATCCTAAAGGAACCCTTGTGGTTGCTCCATGTAGATCTCCTCCTGAAGGTGACCGTGAAGAAAAGCACTCTTCACATCCATCTAGTGTACTTCCCAACTATTAGTTGCAATAATGGCAAGAACAAGTTGGATGAAATTCATTCAGGCAATTGGCGTAAAAGTCTCAGAGTAGTTAATCCCAAGAACCTAGGGAATCCTTTGGCAACCAAGCGAGCCTTATGCTTGTCAACCTACCCATCTGCTACAAATTTTGTCTGATAGATCCACTTACATCAAACAAGTTTTCTTCCCTTAGGAAGAGGGACAAGATCCCAAGTGTGGTTCCTCATCAAGGAACTATACTCCTTCTGCATAGCTGTATCCCACTTAGGAATACTAGAAGCCTCATGAAAAGACTATGGATCTGAGGCAGTAGCAATGAAGACATGTGGGGCATCCTGGAACTATGAACAAGTCCACCTAGTGTCTGATGGATCCCCAACCCAATCACCTACAGACTGCAAGGTCTGTCTAGCCCAAAGTGGACCGGTAGATGGAGAATCTAGAGGAGAATCAGCAATCTTTGAATGATGACTAGGAGAGGAAGGAGGTGAGTCTTCTGAATCACTCTCTGCATTGGAAGTGGAGGTAGAAGACTGCTCAAGTGAATCTAACTCATTAGAAGATCTGTCATGTATCCCAAGTGACTCTAATGTCAAAGTAGAAGGAGAAGGACAAGTGATAGAAAGTGAGCTCGAAGAGCCCTCCTCAAACTGAACACTCCTCTCAATAAACAACTCATGTCTAGTAGGGTGGAGCAACCGATAACCCTTCACACCATCAAGATAACCTACAAATATGCAAGGTTTGCTCTACGAATCCAAGGCCTTGTGTTTCTCTACAAGAATGTGGGCCCATGCAAGAGAACCAAAAAATCAAAAATGCTTAACTAATGGTTTCTGACCACTCCAAGCTTCAAAAGGAGTGACTCCCTTCAAGGCTCGGTGAGGAACACGATTCTAGATATAACAAGTACAGTTAATGGCCTCTGCCCAATACTGTGGTGCAAAAGATCTGGAGTGAATCATGCAGTTCACCATTTCCTTCAAGGACCTATTCTTCTGTTCTACAACACCATTCTACTGAGGATTGTATGGAACTAAATGCTGCAAATCAATCCCCTCTGAAGTGCAAAACTTCTCAAACTGATGGTTGACATACTCACCATCATTGTCAGTGCACAAAATTTTGATGGCTTTCCTAGATTGCTTCTCTACAAAGTCTTGAAGTCCTGAAAGTGATCAAATACATTAGACTTATGTTTGAGAAAGTACACCCAAGTATATCGAGAAAAGTTATCAATGAATGTGAGGACATATCTAGCCCTACTAAAAGAAGGATGCTGAAATGGACCAGCCAAATCACTGTGAACTAACTCTAGTATCTGTGAAGCTCTCCATGCCTTACCTTTGTCAAACATTTCCTTAGGATGCTTACCAAGAATGCAACCTTGGCAAACAGCACCTGAAAATTGAACTGAAGGCAACCCTGTGACCATGCTTTGCTGGTTGAGCTGCCACAAGTAGCGGAAGTTAAGATGGCCAAACCCCTCATGCCATAATCTACTCACATCATTAGAATGAGTGAGCAAAATAGTCGAAGGAGGATCAGGAACAAAGTGAGAAAATAGATAGAGCTATGACTGATGATCTGCTCTCCCAATTGCAAGTGTAGAACCACTGTGCAACTCACGAATCTCCACTGAATCAAGAGTGAACTCAACCCGCTTGCCTGAACCTATGTGAGTGATCTGGTATACCAATAGGAGATTAGTTGATAATGAGGGCACACAAAGAACATAATGGAATGTGCCATCCCCCACATCAATAGACCCTCTCCCACACACCTCAAAAGGAGTGTCATCACCCATCAAAATAGAAGGCGTAGTACATGGCTCCAAAGATACAAGTTCTTCCTTAGATGAAGCCATGTGGTGTGAAGCAAGCAAATCAAGAACCCAAGTGGATGGTGAAGAAGCAACTACAACAAGGGCTGTAGACACCCAAATTTGTCCATGTCTAGAGACACCTTGTTACATCCCTAATCCATTATCCAATTAATTAAATAAATTTTATTTATTTAATTAAAATCCCATTCTCATTCACTTAGCCAATTAATTAAATAAATTGTATTTATTTAATTAATTCCACATCATGTCTTATCTCATTTTATGCATTTATCATATTAATTAAATAAATTTTATTTATTTAATTAATATCCAACTCATATCCCACTAATTCAAATACTTTATTTGAATTAAGCCTTTATCATTTATCACATTTCAACACTTGTCCATTTCCCATTTATCATGTGTTGTAAGACAACTTTCATTTAAAATCCTTCACATGTACAACTAATTGGACCTAAATTTAGTAACTTTCAATCTTAGCCATTCACATAGCCTTTGAATCTCCACCGTTGATTGATCTTGGTTGAGTCCTATATAAACAGCCTCTCATTCCATATGAGACATCCAGAAATCTAGCAATCCAGAAATCTAGCAATCCAGCATTCATATAGTATCTAGCAATCCAGCAATCATATAGCAACTCCATTATCATCTTGAGCATTCGAGCATTTGAGCTTTTATCATCCATCAATGGCAGCTTTCAGCTTTGTGATTGTTCATTGTTGAAGAAGCAGTCCACATTTCCCTCTCAAACAAGGAATCGCACGGTCTAGGTGATGTTATGCTTGCATTGCATTGTTCTTTTGGCTTCATTTAGATTAGATTCCTTGATGATGGTAGGGTTAGGGTTTCATGACTATGTCTGATCTCCCACACCTGACTTTCACCTATCACATTTTGGCACGCCCGGTGGGACTCACGTCCCTGATTAACTTCATTTTTTGGAGTTGTTTCCTTGAAGATCAGATTTTGCAGGTGCTCGCAAAAAATTCCAGTCGCTTTTAAAGGAAAATCCGCCGCTTCGAGATTTCTGCATCGCTTCTGAGTTGGAGCAGGCCGCATATTCCTCTCTGGATCGCCTTTGACCTAACAGTCGTCGCCTTAGGTAAAACGCATCGCTTTTATCATTAAAATGATCACCTGGGACTGTGTTCACTGTATTTGCCGCTTTTGATCTAACAGCCGCCGCTTTTGCGCATAATCAGATCGCTTTTAATCTAACAGGGGTCGCCTTTGCACAAATCTGCATCGCTTTTGACCTAACAGTGCACGCTTTTATTCTGATATGATACGCTTATGAGCTAATAATATTCGCCTGTGCAGGTTAGGGTTTTGATTTTTGTTTTGCAGAGACAGGTCGCTTTCGACTTCCAACAGGTCGCTTCCGGTATATTGCGATCGCATATGAGACGACAGACGCCGCTTTTGCATATATTTGTGTCGCTTATGGACTAATATTATTCGCCTGTTAGGATAGGGTTTTTGTTTATCGGCTGTGTTTTTGCAGAAACAGGTCGTATCCAGCCCTCAACCGATCGCTTATGGAAAATATGCATCACTTATGAGCTAACAGGTGTCGCATACTGTGTTTTTGCGCGTCGCATATGATCCGCAGTCTTTCACCTCTGACATAATAGAGGTCGCTTTTGATCAATAGTGGGTCGCATCTGGTAAAGCTCTGTTGTTTTCAAGCCTATTTCAGTTCCAGTTTGATTTTTGGCTATTAACTGGGTATTTACGCAGCATCTTATCGATCTGTCCAAGAAAGGAGGTTATCAAACTACTGACATATCTGTTGCAGGTTCGATCGGTCCAAGATTTGTGGTTTTTTTCACTAAATTAGGCATATTTGGGCTTGGTGCTTAAAATGAATTACTGTGTGCTCCGTGCTTGATTTATCTTTTTGATTGCTTGCATGTGCCTGATTGTAACCCAAATTTAATGACAAAAGTATCCTCTCCCCTTGCCTATCAAATGGATCTTGGGTGCATGAGAACTTGTCATTATCTTTAGAGGGCCTGCCTTCCCGGTGTGAGAAGGGATACGACCCAAGCGGTAACGGGCTAAAGCCAAGTCCTTCCGAACCGCTATATAAGAAAAGTGTTTGTGTCGAAAGCCACAAACAACGGGTGCAGTTGTGTTATACCGACAGCCAACCTCCCCCAAAACCCTCCAAGGCGCAACCCTTGGAGGCTGGGAGACTCCATAACGGAGAGTAGCGCTGCCGCATGTATAGCCACCCGAACGGATGCCCTTATTAGCAACTTTGTGTAGTAGCCAAAAACCTTCTATCTGTTGACGCAGAGGGCAAAACCCTTGAAGCGGCCCCGATTCATGCGGTTCTTAGCCGAGGTAGCAGGGACAATCTAAAGGTTTGGAGAGGGTCAAGCCTTATAAGAATCCCGGATCTTGGTATGCGTGAGAAGTGTGTGCAAATGTAAGGAGGAGCCGGTGCTATCAAGATCCTGGAGCTACCCTCTTTGAATAGGCGCAGCTAGGGGATTCAACAGATACTGTCCTATCCTAGCCTAGGTTGTATCAGTTTGTGCTTGTTGTGAGTGTGAGTGACTGTTATCATTGTTTTCTTGCTGAAAAAAACTACAAAAATCATACCATTGGTACACAAACACAGTCGCTTTTGAACCTAAACTGCTCGCACAGACCATCAACATCGCTTCTGAACTGTAGTGACTCGCATTCTACCTGAACTGCATCGCTTTTAAACAACAACTGCCCGCATACTGCTTAAACCGAGTCACTTTTAAACCGCAGTTGATCGCCTTTTGCTTGAACAGAATCGCTTTTGAACCACAGCTGATCGCCTACTGTCTGAACCAAGTTGCATCTGATCCATTACCAGTCGCATATTGATTGAGCGAAGTCACTTTTAATCCATAGTTATTCGCCTGATTCCTGAACAAGCTCGCCTATGAACAATAGACTGTCGCCTTTAGGGATATCTGAGTCGCCTCTGAACCAACAGTAATCGCCTTTGAACTAACAGTCATCGCCTCTGGCATAGCATTCGCTTCTGGTTAGCACTGTCATTTTTCTGTCGAAACTAAACCAGGTCGCATTTGAGCTATCATTAATCGCCTTTAGCATCCTCTAAGTCGCCTTTGAGCTATCATCAGTCGCCTGTAGCTAAAATTCTTGCAAATCTCAGTGCATCAACTAACTTAGCCTCAGGCCCAGCTTGCTTGAACCTCAAACATCAGCTTTCAGACTTACCTTTGATCAACAGCAAACACCTGGACTTTGTCTCCTATTTTGAGCTTATCAATCAATCACAACTCATGAGCTTTTCCATCTTTTTGAGATCCCAACCAGCAAATCAGACATCAATCCAATCATTTCGATCAACAAACAACCTTCAGTTTTAGCTTCAGCCAACAAACAACCTTCAGCTTTAGCTTCAGCAAACAATCTCTTTTTAGCTTTAGCTTCAACAAACATCAACAGCAAACAATCTTTCCCTTGAGTGATTAAGCTACCTCTAGGGATAACCAACAACAACTCAGCCAAACCAAATCAACCAAGCAACTTAGCCAAACTAGCAAAACCAAAACAACAACCAATCAACCAACTATCATCTTTTGGGTCTTAAAACTTTGACAAGCTCAACTTCATCATCAACATCATGCCTCAAACTAGGAGTCAATATCGAGCTGAAATAGAAGCCAAATTGAAAGCTGAAATGGATGCCAAATTGCAAGCTGAGATGAAACAATTCACAACACCTCTTAAGGACGCAACTCAATTCACAACTGGTATGCCTTCTCATATGTTTATACCTCAAGGGTACACTAGGGGTGAATCATCTTCACAACAAATGCACCCTCCACCATCCTTGGAAACTTTCGAAGAACAATCTCAAGACGACTCATCAGAATTTCAAGATACCTATCTATGGGACCAAGTTGAGAAACTCATGATATCTGAGCCTGATCGCTGTTTTCTCCAACTTGCTCGCATGGGTGCTAAACTACCTAAAGACTTTGATATATCCACTATTAGAGAGCACGATCCCAACACTACTGCTGTTGTTGCGAATAAACCATCTACTATAGTCACATCATCTCCTATTACCTCACAAACACCATCCTCATTGCCTCTTGTTGCTTCATTTGAGTTACCACGATCAGAGCATACATTAGAACCATTGATAGTGCCCACCAATGTGCTTCCTCTCATGTCACAAAATCTCAACATCCCACCTTTTCATGTCCCTCAACATATCTCTCCTTCTACCATGACTGTTTCCATGCCTCACGTCACACAAGCTGTCCATGTAACGCAAGCACAAACACTTCAAGCATCACAAGCAATTCCCATATCTTACGGTGTGCATACCTCTCAAACCATTCCAACAACACATGTCCTCCATGCTTCACAACCATTACAATCTACCACATCTCATACACCAACTGCTAATTCCTTCAGGTTATCCTATAATCCCAATGTTAGCCTTATTGACATGAGTGATCCCCTCATTTCTCAAGCCAATCCAAACAATAAGATCGCTTATGTTGATCAGCTTACATCCATGCTGTCCTCTTCTTCCAATCCTTCACACACTATCAATCCATCTTATGCTACCCAAGGCTTCTCTAATATCACCCAACACATGACATATACCAATCCTCATATTGTCCAAAATACCAATCCCAATGTTCACCCTTCTGTTGTATCTACCAATCCCTCCGTCACTTACCATGTCATGAGTTCAATTCCAACTTCCCAACCATCTGCTACTATCAATCCCACATCCACTTCTCATGTAATGCACACCCACTTACCACTTGTGTCTCAAGGACAGCAATCCTCTAACACATACATGTCACATACCACTCCTTTGACATACATTGTGGGCACACAACCCCAACAAACCGTTACAGCTTCGTACATCCCACAACCACAACAAACTGTCACAACTCCACATATATCACAACCGCAACCACAATATGTTTCATATCACACTCCACCCCCTTTGCAACAACAGCAGTTATCCTCAGCCGATATCCAACAGATGATCGATGAAAGGGTAGGACAAGGCAAGAAACCCTTCTCTCTCGAAAACATATGCGCTTATCCCTTTGACAAGTCTCTTAATATGATACCTTTTCCACCACACTTTGAAATCCCACAATTTGATAAGTACAAAGGGAAAGGAAATCCGGATGACCATCTTCGAGCATTTTTCGTGGCATGTCTCGATGTTGCCTATGATGATACATATCTTTTGAGACTATTTCCTCGAAGCTTAGCAGGACAAGCTCTCGAATGGTTTTCCCATTTACCTCCAGGAATTAAGACTTTTCCCGAATTGGCAACCAAGTTTCGATCACATTTTGCCTTCAATATTGAACATGAGGTAAACATGAATGACCTTGTCAACACCAAACAACGCAATGGTGAAACCTTTTCCTCATTTACCCAACGATGGCGTAATATGGCTAGCAAATTATCATGGGAAATCCCTGAGAAACAACAGCTTGACATCTTTGTTCAAAATCTTCATCCTGAGCTGTCATTCCAATTACAATTGCAAAGTGCTAGCACCTTTGACGAACTAGTTTCCAAAGGAGTTATTATTGAACGAGCCTTAATTGCCAAAGGAACTATCAAGATCTTTCGTGATAACAAAGATTCTCCCCAAAATTCCAATGATAAGTCTCGCTTTTGGAACAAGAACAAGAATGTTGTCAATGACGGTATTGTTGATACAAAGAATATCCAAACTATGAGAGCTCCTATCAACATTCAAGCAGCCTCTCCACCAAGACAGTCTTTTCCACAACGAAGGAACCAACGCCAAACTTCTAATCCACACCGACAATTTACACCATTAGTGGAACCCATGGAAGTTATTCTTCGAAAGCTGCTTCAAGCCGGAGATGTTATTCTACCCGATGCACCACCAAATGGCGAACCACTCTTTCGAGCTCCTTGGTACAAAGAGAATGAGTATTGTGATTACCATCGAGTTAAAGGACACAAAACAAATGGTTGTATGCGCTTAAAACATGTTATCCAAGACTGCATTGATCAAGGTCTAATCAACGTCACACCTTCAACACCTCAACCTGCTCAACAATCCACATCAAACTATGATCTAGAGACTTTCAAGAATCCACTTCCATCTCATGATCAGACAAATAACCTTCAAGCTGGAAATGCTATTCCCTATAGCTATGCATCATCTACCATTGGCCGCATTGACCATGCTCGCATTTCTACCATTACCATCCAAGGAGCACCTGATTGTGCCGTAACCACGCGAAGAGGTCGAGTTACCGTTCAAGGAGTACCTCCTCATCCTCCTCGACCTCTCTCTGACTATAACCTCTTGGATCACCTTGGCAAAACACCCGCACACATATCTATCCTTGAGCTGCTCCGCATATCCCCCGCACATAAAGCTATCCTTGATAAGGCCTTACAAGAATCTTCGGTGCCTAATAATATTAATATCACACAATTTCAATCCATGGTCGCTAGCATTGCAGCCCCTTGTCATTTAACCTTTTCTGACAAAGATCTTCAACCCTCCATGCATCCGTCACACAATGAGGCCCTCCATATTGAAGTATTTGTTAACCAACGCCGTATCAAACGAGTCTTGATAGATGGGGGAGCTGGTCTAAATATATGTTCTTTGAAACTTATCAAACAATTGGGATATTCTGAGAAAAATGTTGACACCTCCAAGGTTATAACTATCAGAGCATATGATGACGCTGAAAGAGATACTGAAGGGATCATCTTATTGCCTATTCAAGTTGGACCGGTCATTACAGAAACTCGCTGTCAAGTCCTTGATATTGATCTGCCTTACAACATCATCCTCGGTCGCCCTTGGATCCATACCCTTAAAGCAGTTCCATCTACATATCACCAATGCCTTAAATTTCCGCATAAGGGTGTTGAAGTTACCATTCAAGCTGATCCTAATCCATTTGAGTTTTGTCGTGCTTTTCAAGCTAAATATCAGAGTCCAAACCGTATCCCTCTCAACACCGAGGCATATCCATCATCCTCCTATGTCGACCCATCCGATCTCCTCAAGCCCTCATCTAGCAAAGCCGCTTCTAACCTCCATATCAAATATACCGAACATGGCCCTGGTGAGTACAAATTGCAGGAATCCTGTTGCGTTGGCACCCTTCCGTTATCTCCTAAATCCCACGGTAAGCTTTCTATATCTAAGCCCACTTCATCCTCCACTGTTATCAAAGCTCCCCCTACCGTATTCATTAAAGGTGGTTTCTTGGATGACGAAGACATTGAGGACATAGACTCTTGGATATTCTTTGATGAAAATGACCAAGTCCAACTTGAAGTAGAGCGATACAACAACGGGTTTCGTATCATAAAGAACATGGGCTATAAAGGACACGGCGGCTTGGGATCACAGGAACAAGGACCTATTGAGCCCCTTATTATGTCTAAGATGTTTAATAAGCAAGGCCTTGGTTACCAACCGGAGGTACCGCGATCCAAAGACATTAAGTGTATTTCCGATATTGACGTTGGACCTTCTTCGGTAGGAGAGACTTCTAACTTGGATACCATCGACGACTCCTCCCTTCATATCACCAACCTCTTTCAAGAACATTCCATCTTCATGTTTTCCGCAATCTCTTCTAGCCATCACGATCCTTCCATTAGCCTCTCACTCGTATATCCTGACCTCATCGATTGGGACCAACAGGGGGCACCGATATTAGATACATTTGAAAATGACGAAGCCATTGCAGGATTCATGGGTTTGAGACAAGGTATCCCATTGGGTGATCACAAAGTAGGTTTCATGATGGAATTACCTAAACTAGCATATTTTGGCGGAAGTATCAAATCCTTCAGTCGCAAAAGTGAAATAAACAAAATTCAACAAAATAGGTCACTAGGTGAAAACTGCAAGGCGCCTCTTGACCGTGAAAAAGTAAAAATAAAGGACGTATCCGAAGGTGAAAACCTCTCTGAGGCACCTGAGGATGAGGGATTTGATCTTCCTGTCACCGCTGATTACCATGAGAAATCAACTGTGCTAGTTGAAAAATCACAAGACATGAACTTGGGAACAGAACAAAATCCGAAGATCACCTTTTTGGCAGCATCACTATCAGAGCAAGAACGAAAGAACTTCACAGCATTTTTCCTGAGACGAGCTATAAATTTTGCATGGACTTATGCAGACATGCCAGGACTAGATCCTTCACTTGTGGTACATCATTTAGCAGTATTCCCTGATGCAAAGCCTGTCAAACAAAAATTGCGCAAAATGCATCCACAAGTTGCCTTATTGGTTAAAGCAGAAATTCAGAAACTATTAGAAGCAAAGTTCATAAAGCCTATTGATTATCCAGAATGGGTTTCAAACTTGGTACCTGTAGCAAAACCAGATGGACGAGTTCGCTGCTGCACGGACTTTAGAGATCTTAACAAAGCATGTCCTAAAGACGATTTTCCATTACCAAGCATAGACAACATTGTTGATCTTACAGCAGGACATGAAATGCTATCTTTGATGGATGGATTTTCTGGTTATAATCAAATCAGAATAGCAGAGGAAGACCAAGATAAAACGTCTTTTATTTGTCCATGGGGCACATATTGTTGGGTTGTAATGCCTTTTGGTCTCAAAAATGCTGGAGCTACCTATCAACGAGCCATGACAGTTATTTTTCATGACCTTTTTCATACTATCATGGAAGACTATGTTGATGACATCCTGGGAAAATCTAAGACAAGGGAAGGACATCTACAAGTATTGGCACAAATTTTTGATCGATTAGAGAAATACCAAGTCAGACTAAATCCAAAGAAGTGTGTATTTGGTGTAACATCAGGAAAACTATTGGGATATATTGTGTCTCGACGAGGCATAGAAGTGGACCTAGCTAAGGTAAAAGCTATCATAGAAATGCCTCCACCAACGAATCTCAAACAGCTCCGCAGTTTACAGGGTAGGCTACAATCTATCCGCAGATTTATCTCACAACTCGCAGATAAATGTCATCCTTTTCAGCATCTTCTTCGCAAGGGTGAACCTTTTAAGTGGGATGAAAAGTGTCAACAGGCTTTTGATAAGATAAAGGAATACTTGGCAACACCTCCTGTGTTAATACCTCCTGTACTTGATCGTCCATTACTGCTTTATATATCATCAACAACCGCAGCATTAGGTGCACTTCTAGCTCAACATGATGATTCAGGAAAAGAACAAGCCATCTATTACATTAGCAGAACTCTTGTGGGATATGAACTTAATTACTCATTCATGGAAAAAGCTTGTTTAGCATTAGTGTTTGCTTCCCAAAAGTTGTGACATTATATGTTGAACCAAACAACAAAGCTCATCTCTAATGTGGATCCCCTCAAGTATCTCCTTTCAAAAGCACTTCTCACAGGGAGATTAGCAAAATGGGTTATGATCTTGAGTGAATTTGACATACAATATGTGAACCGTAAAGCTATCAAAGGACAAGTCATTGCTGATCAATTAGCTGTAGCACCTATCACAGACATTCAGCCAATATATCCCGAATTCCCTGATGAAGGATTGTTTACTTTCAGCTCTCCAGCACGATGGCAGCTATACTTTGATGGATCATACACTCAACACAGATCTAGAGCAGGTATCTTGTTTGTCACTCCCCAAGGAGACTGCATACCTAAATCATACAGAATAGCATTCCCATGTACCAATAACATAGCAGAGTATGAAGCTTTAATCACAGGTTTGCGCATGGCAGTACAATGGGCTATCAAACAGTTACGAGTCTTTGGTGATTCTCAGTTAGTTATCAAACAGATCTTAGATGAATATCAAACAAAAGACGAGAAGCTTCTTCCATACAAACTAATGGTGGATGATTTCAAGCAATATTTCGAGGACATTACCTTTGAGCAAATTCCAAGACTACAAAACAGAGCAGCTGATGCCATGGCTATGATTGGATCTCTTTTAGACATGCCATCTAACACCCATAAATGTGAATTCTTGGTCGAACAGCTTTTGATCCCCGCATTTGAAGTTCCACAGTCTGAGCTCATATGTGAGATTGTTGGTCCCAACTCGTTGTGGTACAAAGATATATACGAGTATCTCCGTAATCACACCTTGCCTCTTCAACTATCCAACACCCAACGTAAAACTTTTATCCGTCGAGCCTCTCGTTACACTATCTTAGGAGACACCCTTTATCGCCGAAGTCTTGATGGTATCCTTCTTAGATGTCTTGATTCTGAGGAAGCAAAAACGGCCTTACGTGAAGTACATGAAGGTGTCTGCGGTTCGCATTCCGCTGGCCCTGGCCTTGTTAAGAAACTTCTGCGAGCAGGATACTATTGGCCAACTATGGAAAAAGATGCCTAACAATTTGCAAAGCGATGTCTACAATGTAAGAAACATGGAGATCTAATACATGCACCAGCACATGAGCTTCAGCCTATTGTCACTCCATGGCCTTTTTCGCAATGGGGACTTGATCTTGTGGGTAAAATCCATCCTACTTCATCAAATGGTCATAAGTTTATTATCACTGCCACTGAGTATTTCACAAAGTGGGTAGAAGCCATACCAATGACCTACATCACAGGTAAACAAATAGCTAAATTCATCCTACATTACATCATCTGCCGTTATGGAGCTCCTCAAGCTATTGTCACAGATAATGGTCGGCCTTTCAAGAACCAAGAGGTTAGAGATCTTTGCAATAAGTTTCATATTCAACATAGGTTCTCTACGCCTTATTATCCTCAGAGCAATGGTCAAGCTGAAGCCTCTAATAAGACAATCATCAAGATCCTTAAAAAGACTGTTAACGAAACTAGTCGAGATTGGCATCTACAACTGCATCCTGCTTTATGGGCATATAGAACAAGTGTCAGAACTCCTACTGGTGCCACACCCTATGCTCTAGTCTATGGCGCTGAAGCTATTTTGCCTATCGAGGTTGAGATCCCCTCTTTGCGCATATCCTTGCAACATACTATCTCAGATGAAGAATATCGAGTCTCCCGACTCCATGATCTTGAGCTCTTAGATGAACGCCGCCTTACAGCATTGAACCATCTTCAAGTCTATCAAAACCGGCTACGTCGCAGCTACAACAAAAAGATCAGAGAACGCAGATTTCAGGTTGGCGACCTTGTCCTTAAAGAAAACCAAAGGAATCAACAACATCGAGAGAAACAGGGCAAGTTTGAACCAAATTGGCTTGGTCCTTTCATTATCACAGCAGTTTATGGATCTGGTGCATACACTTTGTCAACACCTGAAGGCATTCCCTTGGATGAACCCGTCAACAGCGTTCATCTCAAGAAGTTTTATCCATGAATCTCAGCTATCCCACAAAAACACCAAAAAAACAAAAAAATCAAAATATGTCAAAAAAAAAAAAAAAAAAACAAACATAAGATAAATAATCTGTCCTCTGGTGAAAACCTGGTAAACAGGCGCCTTGGATAAGTACCATAGTGAAAACCTGGCAAACAGGCGCTATGTGTAGTGACCAGCTTCCCTCATTTGTTTGGTTCGTTTGATCATTTCTGCATCTTGTATAAGCTATTTTCATAAGCCCTATCGCAATCTCACACATAGCCTTTCCTCTTCATCCTTTGCCAATGCTAGCTATCATATGTGAGACATTGTCGTGATATCTATATCTTTTGGCACCTTAGCATCTTGGCCACATCTTTTCTGCATTGTCGCTTCTGCATAATAAACCTCATCCCACACTGGGGGCATTTGTTGAGTCTTATTTGGAAGTGGATCCTGTTATCTCTAACTCATAACACATCAAACAACTCAGCTTTCAACACAGCACACCTTATCAACTTCAGCCATGGCACATGTCCACCGACAACTATGACCTAATGACTTGCAACCAGGACTCATACCTTCACAATTCATCCACATTCATCCAACAATCGCAACAAACATCGCTTGATCAAACATCCAATCGATTGGCCACATCAATAAGAACTACATCCAGCTCTATCGTTGACGCCTTGATCCCGTGGATACAGGGTATGTAGGCAATCTGAGCTGCGAAGGAAGCACTCTGATTCAGGCTAAGACGATAGCCCCTTTCATCAGTCATCTGTCATCTTTCCTTCTAAACATTCTTCAATCTTTTAGCTCATATTCTTCTATCTTTCATCACTTACATCATCAATAAAACCCAGAACTACATATTCATCATGTCTCATCTTCATCGTAAATGTGCTTTGATCCCGTGGATACAGGGTATGTAGGCAGTCTGGAATACGAAGGAAGTTTCCAGTACTCAAGCACCGATGATCCCCCCATCTTCTTCATCTTCATTCATCATCCATCTTCTCCTCTTTGATCAGCTCAAACAGGACGCAATCCATGTGTATATTACAAGCTCAAGCACTTTAACCAATCATAGGTAAGCCAGAAGCTATTTGTCCGAATGCCTTAAGCCAACATTTGCTATAGCCATTTATCAACAACTTTAGCCTTCAACAGGATGTAGCTTTCCTCTTAACAAGGCGCCAGCTTAATCTATCCACGAGCACCCAAATTTGGCAAGAGAACGTGATGACAGTATCTTTTGTTTTATCTTTTGATTTATCTTTTGTCCCTTTTCTGTACCTAGTCAAGACTGCCTTGATCTATTTATATCTTGGTATGTTGCGATGAAGTAAGGACTGGGGCATGGTCATATAGCTTTCGTATGCCGTGTTTGCGGGATGATCTTATTCTCTTCCTATGCGTCTTGGTATCTTGTACGTGTTGGGATTAGCATCTTACATATCAATATCTCTAGCATCTGAGAAGCTAAACAGTCTCTTATGCATTAGAGACTATTCTATGTTAAGACTAACTCCATACATATAACCAGCAAGCTATCATTATGTGTAGTGGAGATAAGCTCAAACCATTGTTTGTAGCGTCAAAGTCCAACACTAGCTGTTATTCATATCTTGTGCATGTTGGCTCAACATCTTGACCACATGCGTTCAGACAAGATTGTAACACGTTAGTTACGCATTGGATACCTCGACACCTTGGTCTCTTATACCCTGGTGCATAACATCCATATGCTATATCAAACATAAGGACTGCATTTCTTTTCATTTTGAGCAATTACTTGAAAGCTGCCCATCATCATCTTATCTTATCCATTTTATCTATCCATTCGTTCCATCATCCTCAGCCAAGATCAATCATCTCCATCATCCTTTGTCCATATTCCCGCTCCTGCAAAACAAGTGTTAGCCATACATAAGTCCATTACATATCTTTTTCTTTACCATCTACCTATATGCATACATCTATTCATGTCATTACCCTTTACATTTTCAAATATTTTCTATCAATTACCATTTGCATAAATATCCATCCATAATCCATATATAATCCATACACATAACATGCATAGCCATCATAATATCAACATCACAACCATTATAACATCATATAGATCGCCAAAACTGCCATATATATATACATGTGTGTCAAAATACAAGTGTCTACAATACAAGCTGAGCCCTGAAAAGAATGAATGTACAATAATGGCTCTAGGCCTCATCATGATACAATGTCAACAAGGTATGCCCTAGCGACTACTGCCAGCTCCCTCACCCTGACCACCACCACCAACAGGTCCTATACCTGGTCCTCCATCTCTCGGTGGCCCCATCACTGAAGCTACTGATCGAGATCCACCTGACCTCCGTGAGCTCGAAGCCCCTGACCTGCTCCTGAAGCTAGGCTGTCTCTGCTCTGCCGGCACAGCTCCATAATATAAGCCTCTATAATACTCCGCCTCACCCTGCACTCTCCGAAGCTCGGCCTGTACTGCTGTCAGCTGTGTGGCTAAGTACATGGTAGCTCCATCAGTCCCCAAGGCAGTCACTGCTCTATCCCGCTCACTAGTCATACCCTGCAGCTGCTGTACTGCCCTATCTCTCTCAACTCGCAGACTATCTCTCTCCGCTCGCAGACCATCTCTCTCTGCTCTCATAGCCTGCTCCTGCTGTACTACAGTATCTCGCTCAAGCCTCATCATCTGCTCATGCTGCCTAGCTATATCCCTCTCTCCTGTAACTCTCGCGAGCGCACCATCATCCTGTCCATCTCCTCTCTGCGCTCCCAACTGTAGCTGCGTCTGATAAGCCTGTGCCTGTGCTCTAGCATGCCTCAGACTGATCACGGCCTGATGCCTATCCATCTCCACCCTCCTCAGCCTCATCTGTGCTCGCTGCCTCCATCTCCTCTCCTCTCTGATCCGTCTCCGCAGCTGCTGAATACCCACATCATCCCCTGCTCCGATCTGTGCCTGTGGCTGTGCTAATATAGCTGGCTGACCTGGCACCTGCCCTGGCATCTGTATCCCTGGTGCAGCTGGCACTACTGCCTATGCTGGTGGAGCCCGTCGTCGTCGCCTCCGAACTGGTCTCTCCATCCCAATCTCCCCAATCTCTCCATCTCGTGTCAACCGAGTCGGCCTAGCTGTCGCCCAGTATGCATCATACTCTGGCAATGTACCTGGATCTGCCGGACCCTGTCTCCACTGCCATGCTACTGGCTGCAATCCATCTCTCTCTGCCAAGGCTGTGTCCACCACAACCTCTGGACCCCAATCGAACACCTCCTGCCTCATCCTCCCAAAAATGGCATCCCCTACAGGCACTGCCTGTGCCTCTCCAAACTGTCTCAGGGCTCTCTCTGGCAAATAGCGCTCTATAATGTACACGCCGCGTCCAAAAATGTACCTCGCCTGTCTCGCATAAGCAAGCTCGGCATCCTCCTCCTCCCACTGCTCACATCCTAGCCATGGCCTCCATACAAACCTGTCTATCTCATCCAACCTCCGTCGCCAGTATACCACCCCTCGGCGCTGTCGATACGTCAAGGCTCCTCTATACATCCGTGCAAATGGCTCTCCTGCTGCTCTAGCCACCCATCCCTCTGGTCTCGTCACTGGAATGTGCTCATAAGCCCATACGTGCAACACTGTCACTCCTGCTGACATACTGGCTCCGAACATATATGCACAATCATGTAGGTAATGATAGAGCTGTCCCAACACGCACTCTGCCCATGCATATCTCGTGCCATAGGAGAACATGCCCTCCATCACTGTCCCCCATCCTACAGGAAACCCTCTCGCTCTCCTATCACCCACTAGCCATCTAATGATAGCCACTACCACTCGCTGCAACCTGTCACAGAGCTCCTCCATCCTCCCCATCGGTATCTCCGAACCCTCTGCTCCGATGTCTGGTGTCCCAAACAATCTCCTGAATGCAGCCCATCTCCGGATCATAATCTACCCGATCCCCATCTATCGGAATCCTCAAAATCCGGAACACATCCTCTAAGGTGATGGTCGCCTCTCCTGTCGGTAACAAGAATGAACTGTGCTCGCTCATCCATCGCTCCACCATCGCGGTCATCAGCCCTCGATGTGCCTGCACTGGCTCTAATCGTGACACATGCTCCAAACCCAGGATCTCTAATACCAGTAGCTCCTCTGCATCCAACCTTCTCACTAGCCGCAAATCTCTCGGATGGGGCTCCCGTGATAGTAATGGCGGTAGTACATCCTGCATCATCCATTTACTCTTGTCAGTCCATTCCGTTAATCATTCATATCCAAATCTGCCTATCTATCTGCTATTTTCTCCTACACCTACCATATGCGGTTCACTTTACCACAAGTGACCTCTTTCTGCTCATTAGCGACCCCTTTCACCATATGCGCCTCTGTTTTGCCTACATGCGAGCTCTTTTGCACATGCGCTCACTGTTTTCCTAAAAGCAACCACTATTACCATATGCGTTCATCCTTACTTTATCTGCGAGCCATATCCCACATGCGAGTCTTTTTACTCCAAACGCGAGCCCTTTTCCTATATGCGCCTATTTTCTCATCATAAGCGAGCCAACTCACACTAAGCGACCATTTTTGCCTTATATGCGCGCTATCTACCATATGCGGTCTATTTCTAGTCCTAAGCGAGCTAAACTACTCTATGCGACTACTATCTACTCATAAGCGACTAGTTTTCATCTACACGCGCATTTCCGCTGCTATTTTCCCGCCGACAGGATGCGACCACTTTTTTCCTAAGCGACCTACCCGCGCCTATAAGCGACCTGCAATGCTCTAAGCGACCTCTACTCCTACATAAGCGACCTATATGTGCCATGTCCTAAACTCGTCGCTTTTGGTGACTTGTGTGAATTAATTACGCTTCTAGGCTATTAAATGCACGCTTTTGGGAAAAGTTTTGAGACATACCGGTGCGCCTGTTCCCTCTGGTCGTCCATGTGTCCTCACTCGCTCCGCACGATGATCTCTGCGTGGAATCACCATCCTGCTAGCTCTGCCACTCTCACTCTCAGGAGCTCTGGATTTCTCTAGGTTTCTAAGCACAAATGAGCACAAATGAGCCTATTTGCCCTTGCAACCCCTACTTATAGCCCTTCTCCAAACCCTAATTCTTCTATACCACAGCCTATTTTCTTCGCATCTGCCCTCTTTTCTGCCTTTTCTTCTATCGAGCACCAACCCAGTCTTTCCTGGTTCGCCTGGCTTACCTCTCGAGGGGGCATCACCTGCCAGTTACACTGGGGCATAACTTGTTTATCGAACATATCTCACATCTTCTTTGACACAACGTTCTATCGAACATTGTATCAAAGAGGGGCAAAATGTAGACACCCAAATTTGTCCATGTCTAGCGACACCTTGTTACATCCCTAATCCATTATCCAATTAATTAAATAAATTTTATTTATTTAATTAAAATCCCATTCTCATTCACTTAGCCAATTAATTAAATAAATTGTATTTATTTAATTAATTCCACATCATGTCTTATCTCATTTTATGCATTTATCATATTAATTAAATAAATTTTATTTATTTAATTAATATCCAACTCATATCCCACTAATTCAAATACTTTATTTGAATTAAGCCTTTATCATTTATCACATTTCAACACTTGTCCATTTCCCATTTATCATGTGTTGTAAGACAACTTTCATTTAAAATCCTTCACATGTACAACTAATTGGACCTAAATTTAGTAACTTTCAATCTTAGCCATTCACATAGCCTTTGAATCTCCACCGTTGATTGATCTTGGTTGAGTCCTATATAAACAGCCTCTCATTCCATATGAGACATCCAGAAATCTAGCAATCCAGAAATCTAGCAATCCAGCATTCATATAGTATCTAGCAATCCAGCAATCATATAGCAACTCCATTATCATCTTGAGCATTCGAGCATTTGAGCTTTTATCATCCATCAATGGCAGCTTTCAGCTTTGTGATTATTCATTGTTGAAGAAGCAGTCCACATTTCCCTCTCAAACAAGGAATCGCACGGTCTAGGTGATGTTATGCTTGCATTGCATTGTTCTTTTGGCTTCATTTAGATTAGATTCCTTGATGATGGTAGGGTTAGGGTTTCATGACTATGTCTGATCTCCCACACCTGACTTTCACCTATCACAAGGGCCTTTCCCTTTCCTTTTCCCTTGTTGTTTTCTTTTGCCTTGTCAGACCCCTCATTGGAACTCTATTTGATAGACTCAGGAACACTAATATTATTCTTCTCAAGAATGTGTGTCAAGTGATCAATTTGTTTCTTGAGACATTTATGTTCATTATGACTAGGTCTTTTACAATAGGCACATTGGACCCTCTCTTTCTTAAGCTTGTCGTCCTTGGAAGATTGGGCCTCATTAGTTACTTTTGAAGAAACCGGTATCTGATCCTTATTCTCCTTACTATTCTTTTGTTTCTTATCCTTACTATTGTTACATTACTACTTTGTCCTTTTTGTTCTTTTGTGCCTTGGTTGGCAGCCAAGGAATGTGACTTAGAGGACTGAAGAGTGCCCATCTAGATTAGCTTGTCCTATTCCTGAGTGAGATTGACAGCAAAATCATCTAAAGATGGCATGGTGAATTGAGTACCAATTGCACCCTTAGTAGAATAGAAGGTAGAAACAAACACAAAATATTTTGAACTTAGCTTAGAGAGAATACTAAGAATCAGTTGTTCATCTTTCTTTTCAATTCCACATTGTTTTAACTGCAGCCTTAGTGATTTAAATTTAGTGAAGAAATCCTGGATTGTGTTGAAATTGCCTGGACTTAAACTAATTAGTTCATTTTCCAACATATGACCCCTCATTAAATCTTGTGTGCCAAATAGTGTTTCTAACTTTGTCTAGATTTCATTTGGTGTATTCAAAGACTTAACGTGAAAGAGAAAATCAGGAGAAATAGACAAACACAATGTTCCATATGCCTCATCACATTTGTTAAACCACTTAGGCTTATCTTCATCCTTAGCAGGTTCAGTTTCAAGTCCCATAATTATCCTATTTAATCTAGCTTTCCTTAAGTGAATTGTCATGCATGATTTCCACTCAAAGTAATTGTATGGAGTTAGGATGGGAACATTTGTTTGATCCATGATAAAGAAATGCAGAGAAGAAATGCCGAAAAGAAGAGAACCCAACCAAGACAACGCCCCCCCTTTTCACTCAATCAAAGAACCCCCAAGAAAATATGATTTGGCACTTTATATTAGTGAGTTTACAACTGCCACTAGCAAGAAATACTAAGTGGTCTTGATTTCAATGCATTATAAAACCCTCATGAAGAGCATATGTTAAAAATACAACTTTGGCATAATACCTAGAGAAATAAATAGCACCACTATGATCTACTCGAAAAATCATGCACTTTCAAAAAATGAATTGCCTCGATATGAGGTCCTATGTGAAAGTTATGATCCTCCAAAATTTCCAAAACGAGAACTGTGCAGTGTCATGACTAAGAATTTGAAATTTCTAAAAAATATCTGCATCAAAATCAAAAAATGTCTGCACTAGTACATAGAGCACAAAAAAATAGCCAAAATAAAAAAAAACATTCATGGGAAACGGAGTCCGTATGAGCAAGAACAGAGCATTTGAAAACTGCCTTCAAAACTGCAACTGTCAATGGAGAGGGGTCCTGCTATAGCTTTCTGAGTGTGTTTCTGCAAAATATATATACTACATGCAAAAACTAAAACATACATAGATGGTTTTTCTGTGCTGCGAACAAAACCTAGAAGGCATTTTTCTTGCTGATGTACAAAAGATGTTGATCTAGTGTAAACAAAACACCTTTAGCTACAAAAAATGACCCCAACAACCAAAAAATGACATGTAAAGGATGAATGAGCTACCTAAGACAAGCAATGGCATGCTAAAACCTGCAATATTGATTGAAAACACCAAATATGCAAGCTGGTTGTCATATTTGAGCTTGAAACCCCAGTTTTGCAATTGTGTATCACGATCTCCGATTTCGGTGAAATGAAAGACAAATCTGACTTTTCTCAAGCCTCCTGGATGCGTTGGAATAGTTAGAAATGTTGCCAGTATAACCAAAAATGCTGCAATCACCCAGATTTCATAAAACACATGTGCAAATCCCAGAGATTAAAAAAGTTTTCGTCAAACTTTTCTGATTCTCAAGATCATCCGAAGATGCAAGAGAAGAGTGTACTGGGTTTTTCAAAAAACTGTAATAACATTTATTAGTCCCCCCAAATCTCTCAAATATGGAAACTAAAATATACTCTTGCACAGAGAATAGCTCTAATACCATGTTAGAATCTAAAAAGATTATTAACCCAGAAAACTAGTGCAAAGAATAGATATCTAAACTATGAATGCAAATGATACGAAATCAAAATAGCAACATAGAGTTAGTCTCCAAGAGAGTAATGCAAATGTTAGAAGCAAAATAGCATTAAGAGGATGTAAAATCAAAAGATACAAAATGCAATCCAGGTAGCATGCTTATATAGACCAGGGAGAGGGAGGAGGTGGCATCACCGACCAATGAGGAGCAACCATCTATCAAATGAAAGATAGCAAAGTATGAGGTGAACCAGTGTTGTCATTGATGTCAACATACTCATATTGCATTAACAAGAAGGATTGAATGAGCTGTGTGCTGAGGATATTGAGAAAATTAGCCTCAGTCCGGAACAGTGAAGAACAGTGATGAGAAGAAGGTATAGGTTGCGAACTAGAGGATGCGGATTAAAGGGTTTGAAGATATGAGTCTTGAGATGCTTCAGTTAAGATTTCAGAGGTCCGCATGAAGATCTGAAGAAGTTGTGGTTGTCTGTGTGGAACCAGTTTCGACAAGCGTTCAGAGGTGACAGAGGATCACAGAAAGGTCCGGTGAGGTCCAGAATTGTATTAGCCTAACCTGCAGATTGGAAGGAGTGTTTGGGATGTCCTTGTGATGTGTCATTTTGAGTTGTGTATGATTTTGAGGTCTGGAAGTACCTATTGCATTGTGACAGTGGCGACAGACTATGTTCTTGTAGTACCGGATGAGGAAGAGAAGAGATTCCAGTAAGTAGAGGAAGTGCGGATGTTCTTGGTGACTCAGGGTAGGTTATGTTGATTATTGGATCATGTCCAGTTTATGTTGGCGGTCCGCATTGATGTTAGAGTTGGATTTAATGTTATGACTATCAGTTGTTGGTGTTCTTCCTGTAACAGGCCGACCGGATGTTCTACATGCCTTGCGAATGTTATTGTGATGTTTGCCGACTTAGATGATTGTTCCTAAGTCGATGTCTTGTATAAATAAGGGTTTGTGAATTCATTTTGAAGTGGGGATGATACGAATAAGTGTGGTATAGCGAGGAGAAGAGAGAAAGGCAGAGCAGAGGTTTTGGGCTTAATGGAACTGATCTGGACATGGTAGAGATGTCATTCACCAGTTCAAGATTGTGATTCTTATCACTATGTAGATAGTGTGTCTCCTTGTAGGCAGTGTGCCTCTTTGTGAGCAGTGTGCTCAGGCAGTGAGTCTTAATTGGCATGTGCCATTCATTTTTCTTATTCTTCTAACAGAGAATAATTCTTGGGTTAATCACCCTGTGGTTTTTCCCTTAACCGGGTTTTCCACGTCAAAATCTTAGTGTTCAATGTGTTGATGTTTATCTGCTCTTGTGTTCATGCATTATGCTTTCATGGATGGATTAATTGATATGCTGTTAACTAACAAAGAAAATTCAAGTGTTTGAAGTAAAAAGCAAGTTGTCACAACTGATTCACCCCCCCTCTCAGTTGTGTGCCCTATATTCAACAATTGGTATCAAAGCCAAGTTCCTCTGAAAGGAGCTTAACTGCTTGAGGAGATCCAGGATGTCGTCATATAAGAAGGATAGTCCGAAGTTCGATGGAAACAACTTCACTCTCTGGAAAGGTCGCATGAAATGTCACTTGGAGTGTATGGGAAAAGCATACTTGGCCATGGTCTCAAAACCATATGTACCTCCACAGGGTGGTCCGACAACTCTGAATGAAATCACAGATGCTGAAAACAATCTGCGGACCAAGGAAGCTCTTCTAAGCACGTTGAATGACTCAGATCTCTCAAATGTTATCGACCTACCAACTGCATATGAGATCTTAACTAAATTGGAGCTTCTGTATGAAGGAGATGAGTTTGTTAAAGGAGCAAGGTTGCAAAGTTTGAAAGGGAAATTTGAAAGATTGAAGATGAGAGATGATGAAAACATCACTACCTTTATGCCAAGAGTGAATGAGATGGTATGTGGAATTAGAAATGCTGGTGGAACTCTGGATGAAAATGAGATTGTTTGCAAAATTCTCAGATCCCTCCCTGCTGCCTACAAAATCAAGGTTGCTGCCATTGATGAATTCAGAGCCCACACAACTGTCACAAGAGAACAATTCGCTGGAAAACTAGCTGCATTTGAAATGACCAAGTTTGGAGATGATCCTCCCAAGAATGAATCTGCTTTCAAAGCCAGTGCCTATGTGAAAGGCAAACACAGATTTGATCTGGGAGAAAACTCTTCAAGGAAGATGTCATGGTATGATCAAGCAAGAAGAGACATGGAAGAAGAAGAAGCATAAACAGCTCAACTTGAAGCCCTCATTGCAAAGAGACTACCAAGAGGATCCAGTAAGTATGAAGGAAAACTACCCTTTAAGTGTTTCAACTGCAATAAGATTGGTCATTTTGCTTCAAGATGCTCCGGAAAGATCTGCAAGGTCTAATACCAATAGGCAAAGGTTTCAAAAGAACTGCTATTATGTTCATGAAGAAGATGACAATGAAGGAGTAACAGATGATGAATCAGAACTAGGAAGTAAATCTGGAAATGAATGGGTGTTTATTGCCATCAAGGAAGAAGATTCAATATCCTCTGAATCTGTCAATCACAAGGTTGTGGAAAAAGCTTTGGCTGCTCAAGTGGAAGAAAAGGATGATTGGGTTATTGACAGTGGATGCTCTCACCATATGACTGGTGACAAGAATAAGTTCTTAGATTTGGAAAGGTATGAAGGAGGAATGGTAAAGTTTGGTGACAATTCTGCTGGCAGAATCAGAGGTAGGGGAACTATTTCCTTTGATGGAAAGAGCAAGACAGGTAATGTACTATATGTTGAAGGATTGAAGCACAATCTTCTCAGTGTTGGTCAGTTAGTGGACAAAGGTTATGATCTCCGATTCAAGAATGGAAAATGCAAAATCTTTACAAGCTTTGGAACTGAAATTGCATCCGGTGGTCAAACAAAAGGTAATATCTTTCATTTGGTTGGTTCAAACAAAAGTTGTCTGTTTGTTCAAGTTGATCAGAGTTGGTTATGGCATAGAAGAATGTGTCATGTAAATTTTGATAACATCATCAAGATAAGCAATATTCAGGCTGTAAGAGATCTTCCAAAATTGGTAAAACCTACAAATAGTTTGTGCAAAGAATGTCAGCTAGGTAAACAGAGCAGAGTCTCTTTCAAAAGCAAAGATCAGTCCTCTACTGGATTGTTGGAATTAGTACATACTGATCTCTGTGGACCGACAAGAATCAAGAGTCTGCAAGGTGATAGATATTTCATGTTGCTAATTGATGACCATTCCTAGATGATGTGGGTTACCTTCCTAAAAGAAAAATCAGAAGCCCTTAAGAAGTTCACAATCTTCAAAGCTATGGTAGAGAATCAAACTGGATTGAAACTGAAGTGTCTAAGGTCTGATAGAGGTGGTGAATTCACATCCGGTGAATTCATAGACTTTTGTGAGAAGCATGGCATAAAGAGACAGCTATCAACTCTTAGGACTCCACAACAGAATGGAGTAGTTGAGAGAAAGAACCAGACCATCCAAGAAGCTTCTAGGACAATGATGATGGAAGCAAATATTCCTCAAATGTTTTGGAGAGAAGCTGTCAGCACTGCAATCTACACACTCAACCGAGTTCAAATCAGAAACAATACCGGTAAGACCCCCTATGAACTTTGGTTTGGTATCACTCCTACTATGAAATATTTCAGAGCATTTGGTAGCAAGTGCTATATCAAAAGAGATAAAGATCTAGGAAAGTTTGATGCTAGAAGTGATGAAAGAATTTTCTTGGGTTACTCCACTCAAAGCAAAGCATACCGGTGTTATAATAAGAGACTGAGGAAGATGATAGAAAGCACAAATGTGAAAGTTGATGAAGGAATTGAGAAGCCCTCAAGATTTTATGAGTTTGATGAAGATGACCAAGATGGTGTTCAGGTTCAAGGAACTCAATCCTCTCCGGTAAGTCAGAGTCAGCCTAATCCGGTAAATCAGGAAGAAGAGATAGGTCCGAATGAGCCTGATCTAGAAGCAGCAGTGCAGGATACTCCCAAAATTTCAAGGTATGTAAGACTAAACCACTCTGAAGATCAGATCATTGGTGATAGAAGCAAAGGTGTGCAAACTAGAAGAAATGTTGCTCAAAATCAGGATGAATGTTGTCTGATTTCAATGATTGAACCTAAAACAATAAATGAAGCTTGCAATGATGAAAACTAGACCAAAGCAATGAAAGAAGAATTGATGCAAATTGAGAAAAATCATACTTGGGATCTTGTTCCTAGACCTAGAGATAGGAATGTGATTGGAACCAAATGGGTCTTCCAGAACAAACTGAATGAAGCTGGTGAAGTAATCAGAAATAAAGCTAGATTGGTCTGCAAAGGCTACTCTCAAATAGAAGGAATTGATTTTGAAGAGACCTTTGCTCCTGTGGCAAGAATTGAAGCAGTTAGATTATTTCTTGCATTTGCTGCCTTCAAAGACTTCAAGGTATATCAGATGGATGTCAAGTCTGCCTTCCTAAATGGTGATCTGGAAGAAGAAGCTTACATTGAATAACCAGATGGATTTCAATTGTCTGACAATGATGATATGGTCTGCAAGTTGAAGAAAACATTGTATGGATTGAAGCAAGCCCCAAGAGCATGGTATGAAAGGTTGGATAAGCATCTTGTGCAGATTGGATTCAACAAAGGTACTACTGACAGTAACTTATATTTCAAAATTGATCATGAAAACATTTTGATTGTTGAAGTGTTTGTGGATGATATCATTTTTGGCAGAAGAGATAGTATGTGCAAAACTTTTGCAAATCAGATGAAAAGTGAGTTTGAAATGTCTATGCTTGGTGAAATGAATTTCTTCTTGGGTCTGCAAATTACTCAAACAAAGAAAGGGACCTTCATTTCTCAAACCAAATATGTGAAAGAATTGTTGAGGAAATTTGGTATGGAAGATTCAAAGCCAATGAACACTCCGATGGCAACCAAATGTAAGTTGAGCAAAGATGATGACTCTCCAAAGATAGATCAGACAAAGTATAGATCAATGATTGGTGGATTATTGTACCTCACTCAGACCAGACCAGATATAATGCAGGCTGTTGGTCTTTTGGTAAGATTCCAGGCTGATCCTAGAGAATCTCATGTTATGGCAGTCAAAAGAATTTTTAGGTACTTGAAAGGAACAATTGAGTATGGTCTATGGTACCCTAGAGATCCAGATTTCTCTCTTCATGCTTACACAGATGCAGATTGGGCAAGAGATGTGGATGACCGGAAGAGCACCAGTGGTGGAGCATTCTTCTTAGGGAAGAGATTGGTTTCTTGGCTAAGCAAGAAACAAGATGCAATATCTCTGTCTACAACTGAAGCAGAATACATTGTAGCAACAGGTAGTTGCACTCAAATCTTATGGATGAAGTAGATGCTAAGAGACATTAAAGTTTAATATAAGGAGCCTATCACAATTTTCTGTGATAATTCAAGTGCAATTAATATTTCTAAGAATCCAGTATTGCATTCTAAGACTAAGCACATATATCTATCAAGTTTCACTTTTTGAGAGAACAAGTGAACAAGGAAGAAGTCAGATTGGAGTATGTTCCCTCCAAGGATCAGATTGCAGATATCTTTACTAAACCTCTTCCCAAGGACTCTTTTGAATATCTCCGGGAGAAGTTAGGGGTCATGGCCCCTCTAGTGATGAACTAGGATGCACTGATGTGCATCAGTCCGGTGGTTATCACAGTCATATCTTGTGATCCAGATTGATGATGGGGAGATGCTACTAAGGAGGAGCAGCTGATATAATTCTGATGTGTTAGAGTTGCAAGTATGAGCCTTTGCCATTGATGTCAAAGGGGGAGAGAAGACATGTGAAAAACAAGTGGTTGATGATCAAAAGGGGAGCAGTAAAGGAAGAGAAGCTATGTGAAGAGTTGCTATTGATAGGGGGAGCTGTGACAGAAAGGAGAAGTTCTTGTCTTGATGGTTTTTCACATCATATGTTGCCATCAATGACAAAGGGGGAGATTGTTGCAAGTATGAGGTGAACCAGTGTTGTCATTGATGTCAACATACTCATATTGCATTGACAAGAAGGATTGAATGCGCTGTGTGCTGAGGATATTGAGAAAATTAGCCTCAATCCGGAACAGTGAAGAATAGTGATGAGAAGAAGGTATAGGTTGCGAACCAAAGGATGTGGATTAAAGGGTTTGAAGATATGAGTCTTGAGATGCTTCAGTTAAGATTTCAGAGGTCTGCATGAAGATCTGAAGAAGGCTGTCTGTGTGGAACCGGTTCCGACAAGCGTTCAGAGGTGACAGAGGATCACAAAAAGGTCTGGTGAGGTCTGGATTTGTATTATCCTAACCTGCAGATTGGAAGGAGTGTTTGGGATGTCCTTGTGATGTGTCATTTTGAGTTGTGTATGATTTTGAGGTCTGGAAGTACCTGTTGCATTGTGACAGTGGTGATAGACTATGTTCTTGTAGTACCGGATGAGGAAGAGAAGAGATTCCAATAAGTAGAGGAAGTGCGGATGTTCTTGGTGACTCAGGGTAGGTTATGTTGATCATTGGATCATGTCCAGTTTATGTTGGCAGTCCGCATTGATGTTAGAGTTGGATTTAATGTTATGACTATCAGTTGTTGGTGTTCTTCCTGTAATAGGCCAACCGAATGTTCTACACGCCTTGTGAATGTTATTGTGATGTTTGTCGACTTAGATGATTGTTCCTAAGTCGATGTCTTGTATAAATAAGGGTTTGTGAATTCATTTTGAAGTGGGGATGATACGGATAAGTGTGGTATAGCGAGGAGAAGAGCGAAAGGCAGAGCAAAGCTTTTGGGCTTAATGGAACTGATCCGGACATGGTAGAGATGTCATTCACCAATTCAAGATTGTGATTCTTATCACTCTGTAGACAGTGTGTCTCCTTGTAGGCAGTGTGCCTCTTTGTGAGCAGTGTGCCTCTTTGTGAGCAGTGTGCTCGGGCAGTGAGCCCTAATTGGCATGTGCCATTCATTTTTCGTATTCTTCTAATAGAGAATAATTCTTGGGTTAATCACCCCATGGTTTTTCCCTTAATCGGGTTTTCCACATCAAAATCTTGGTGTTCAATGTGTTGATGTTTATCTGCTCTTGTGTTCATGCATTATGCTTTCATGGATGGATTAATTGATATGTTGTTAACTAACAAAGAAGATTCAAGTGTTTGAAGTAAAAAGCAAGTTGTCACAACTGATTCACCCCCCCCTCTCAGTTGTGTGCCCTAGATTCAACAAATAGAAACATAGAGTTAGTCTCCAAGAGAGTAATGCAAATGTTAGAAGCAAAATAGCACTAAGAGGATGCAAAATCAAAAGATACAAAATGCAAGCCAGGTAGCATGCTTATATAGACCAGGGAGAGGGAGGAGGTGGCATCACCGACCAATGAAGAGAAACCATCTATCAAACGAAAGATAGCAAAGTATCTTCCCAAGATAGCTAATGGATGCTCATATGTAGGAAGGTGACACCTCGCAACCACTCACCTAATAAGACATGCTTTATTAACCTAAGCGAGATTAATAGAAGTGTAGGAAAAACCTAGGAATATAGGGAAAAATAAAAAACCCACTAGGAAATAAAAACCTACACTAACAATTAACTCCTCAATATCCATTTTCCCTCCATACACTGGCAAGTCCATCTTCACATCAAAGGCCTCTCCTTTTACCAATTTCAAGGCATTGAGAATTCTTCTTTCATCTGGGGGCAACTCTTCCTCTTGCTCTGGAGATTCCCCTCTTCACCTTATTCTTCTTGTTCAGAATCACTGTCTCCTTCTTCTTCTCTTTCTCTCCTTCTCTCTCTAGCCTGCAAGGCCTCAATCTCATCTTCTAGAACCTTCATTCTCTTGGCAATCACTGACCCACCTCTTGGAGGTGTCTTGGCTTCACAAGATGATTTATTGACTCAACTACTCTTCTCCCTTTTATTGACCAAAATGTGGCTTTGATACCACTATGATGTAGAGCTCCTAAGAGGGATGGATGACACATCAAGGGTTTGACAAGTTATGAATCATGGAGGGGAGATTCCCTTCATCAAAACCAATCTTCTTAGGGATTAAACTCTTGAACCAAGAGTGCCTTTCATAGATATGACATCAAATGATTGATTTACTTGAGGGCAAATAAGGCAGGGCTTTAAGACATCCTAGACAACCTACTCCAACCAATGATTTGGGGTCTTGCATACTTTTAAAGGGCACTTGCTTCATAGACCTCTCATACTCCTAGTAGCCCTGAATTTGGGAACAACATTGAATAAGTTTTGACCAAGACCCTTTTCTCCACCAAATCTGACCAGTTTTAGATACCCTTTTGGAAGGTACACAACATATGTCAGAGTGACCTTGCATTGTTTTGGAAAATGTGCCCAAGAAATTGACTACTACTGCTAATAGGAGCCCCAATTAGCCCTTTTTTCCAAAGGGACTACCCTCAAAAGGTCTCATAGAACAAAGAAAACTAATTAAATAGTTTGGACTAGTGTCAAAACCAAGGATTCAACAGGTTTTAGGTTGCCACAGTCGATTGTATGAATTCTAAGGTCTTAGGTTACTCAAAATGGCTTAATACATGGGTTTATTAAGCCTTAACTCACAAACTTCATGAAAACTTTGTTCTCCCTTCCTGCCAATGTCCCAAACAAAAAAAATGTGAAGGTACAAAACCATTCCACTGATTCCATGATGAGGAGGAACAGTGGAATGGTTAGATTTCCATCATTTCAACAATATCCTAGTTTAGGGTTTCAATGACTAGTCTGTAGAAAACCTCTTATAACTTCCCTCAAACTCAGTGTCAAGATCCCAAACCAGGCTTTAATCAAAGCTAACATAGTTCCCTTTCAATCCAATACCCTATGGAGTCATGACAGTTCCATACCAGCGAATTGTACGGTCTACTACAGCGAGAAACATACAAAAATGCAGGAAAATCAGAGTTCTTATATATTTGTCCTTCAAAACCTTCATCATGCTTTTCAATGACCATGATGAGGTTTATAAACATGTCTACATCTTCCCCAAGTACTTTGGGTTGATTTGGTAACTGAAAATTGACACTACCCTTCCAAACTGCCCCTTTTTGTCACCTTGTTACAATGCAAATTAGTGTATTTGTTTACAATGTGGATAATCCCTTCACAAGATCATTCCCAACTCTTCTAATATAGTTCCTACATGCCATGAATGGCTACAAACATGAAAAACATGAAGTTTACTGGATCCTTACAATCATGGATTACATGACTACAATTGACCATTTTAAGACTTGACTTGTCTACCTACCATAATTGGCACCAAGGTCTTACAAGGTGACTACCAAGATTTCAACATGCTTCAAAGTGATCTTATTACATTCCACAAATGGTCTTCAAGACCTTATTGAAACTGAAACCAAAATATAGCAAGAAACTCAAGATAGGCCTCTTGGACCTATGGGTGCCCCTGCACCACTAAACCTCATATTAAGAATAATTGAGGATATGATTATGTAACATAGAGCCTTCTAGCCATAGAAATCATGAATTTTTTATATTGCATTGTTGTCTTTGATGCCTAAATAAATGAATTGAGATAGATAGGGTAGCTTTGAATGGAACAACTTTGATGAATCTGAAAACATGGTTTTGTTTTTTTGTTGTGGTTTTTTAACATCCCAATGCAAGCACATTTTGGCTTGGTCTTTACCAAGCCATAGCATGATCATGTTTTGATATTTTAAAAATAACATCATCACATTTTTGTAGAACACAATCACATTTTGGCTAAAATTGGACATGTGGCCTCTTTTTTGTATAGCATTTCCATGCACTTACCTAGAAGCTATAGACCAAGATAAAGGTAGTTAAGGAAAGGCTCAAGTCTAAGGTGGAATCATTGATTTCATCCATCCCTTGCACCTTCAAGGATTCTTTTTCCATTATTTTTCCTTCTTCCCACTTAATCAAAGAGTTTTAGTGGTGTTGTCATGGATGGAGGGTCCAGAGAATGGACTGTCCAACCATGCAGCTAGAGTAAAACACAACAGAAACAACACACAAACACACACAAGAATGGAATGCAATGGAATATTTATATGCTCAACATCGCAAATAGTTATAATGCTTATATGCCAGCAACATGTAGGCTACAATCTAGCTCACAGGCCTTCTTTTTGGGTTACAACAAACATGAATGATATGGCATTGAAGTTCCTCCAAAAAAGAACTATCCTTCTATTCTATTATCAACTATGAATGAACTACCTTCCTAAAGCCTCTAAGGAATGTATATATATCATCTTCCATCTCATAGAATCCTCTTCATTGGCGTTAAAAGGTCTCAAACCCCAATGCAAGATGAAATGTGTAGGAACTGTGTAGGTTAGACTACCACTCATGGTAAGGCTCTGCAAATGAATGAAACATGATGCGGTTCTTGATAAAGGTCTATCTAATCCCAAATTACCTTGTGTGATGTTACATTTGGCTCTATAAGTCATGAGAATACTCTACAAACCTAGTATGCTCATTCTGAATGTTGAATGATCTATTGAGGGAGTTATGTTGATCTTCTGCTAGCGATAACTCTCTATAAACAAATCTAAATCTCATAAAATCTGAATATGATGTAGCTGACATTGTGTAGAATCTAAATCCGGCTTCATGAGTTTTGAAATGAAGATGTGGTAAAATACAGTAGAAAATGTTGAAACTGTAATTGCCTAAAATGTAACTGAAATGCAAGAAAAGAAAAGAAAACAAATATTTTTGGTTGATGCAAGATTGCCTTTTAACCTGGGATGCTCCTACATCAAACACCTAGGGTTGTTTGAAAAGTCAGTCCCTCACTTTGTTGGGGCCAGAGGAAAACCAAGTGGTCTACCTCAACCTGAAAAATCCATGATGAATCTTCTTCTGGCCTTCCTTTCCACTTAACTAGGTATTATTTGTATTGCTTGCCTTCGGTGCTACATCTAATTCTACTCTCCAAAATATGCTCTATCTACTCCAGTTTTTGCTGTGGTAACTGATCCTTTAATCCAACTTCAATGTTGTCACTTGATTTTCCTTCATGATACTGATATAAATCTACATTATTATATATAGGTGATATGTAAAATGTCTCTGATAAGTCCACTTCATATGCATTTCCTAAATAAAATTTCCTAAGAATCTTACATGGTCCAAACATCCTCATCTTTAGCTTGTTGTATGTTCCCACTAGAAATCTTTCCTTTATGAGATATACCATAACTTCATCTCCAACAAAAAATTTCTTATGTCTCCTCTTTTTCATCTGCTTGTTCCTGATACTTGTTATTCATCTCTTCCAAATGCTTACTGACTTGAGTGTGTATTGTTTCCATGATCCTGCAAATTCTTTTGCTTTTTCACTCCTTTTGTTATCCATACTGATGTCTCTCAACTTTGCAACTCCTCTAGGTTGTACTCCTATCAGAATTTCAAATGGTGTCTTCCCTGTACTTCTGCTCACTGAGTTATTTTATGCAAACTCTATTTGTGATAGAATTATATCCCAATTTCCTATTCTCTCTCCTACTAAGCATCTCAATAAGTTACCCAAACTCCTCTTTACCACTTCTATTTGTCCATCTATCTGTGGGTGAAATTTTGAAATGAACTTTAGGTTTGTTTTCATCTTCTTCCACAATGTTCTCCAATAATATCCTATGAATCTTGTATCCCTGTCTGAAATTATACTCTTTGGTAATCCATGCAATCTTACAATCTCCTTAAAAAATAGGTTAGCAACATTTACAACATCATTTGATTTCTTACAAGGAATGAAATACGCCATCTTTGAAAATCTGTCCACCACTACAAATATAGAATCATGTCCCCTTTGTGTTCTTTGTAAACCTAATGTGAAATCCATGCTTATATCTATTAGCAAGATACACTATTAGGCATGTCAAGTGTTGTCATTGATGGCAACTAAATCTATCTTAGACATCCACATTTCATCAGTGGATCATACTAGAAGTCAGATTGCAGATTTGTCTAAGTTCGAATAGACGGGATAGGGCATATGACAGGGTTCAACATTTTGGTCCACATTTCTCCACAGGAAATCATATTGTGCTGCAGATGTGAGGGAATGTTAAGGGATGTCAGGGATACCTAAATCCAACATTTTAGGCTCTGGTGATGAAGGGAGTGTAAGTTACAAGCATCTGAGTATTGGGTTTTAGTTAGACAGTTCAGTCCGGTGAAGAATAGGCTGACTAGGTGTTTGATCCTTGTGCTGATGAAGAGAAGTGATTGGTTGAGTAATTTATGAGATCCAGTGGTATTGGCCGACATGTGAGGTGACCTGGATACACAAGTTCTAGTTTGCATTGGTATTTGTGCATGGATTCAGCCGACAAAACAATGCTCTTAAAAAGTCTAAGTTTTTCTTAAGGCTGACACACAGTTGATGTAATTTCATGTAGAGGATATATATAGTCGATAAGTTTGAGCATTTCGAGGTGAGTAGTTTCGAATATGAAGGAATAAGTATGATGTATAGCAGAATCAAGTGTGAAGTGAAGAGCTCTAAACTCCAAATCATTGTTGAGCATTGAAGTAGGGCAGAGAGAGATGAAGTGTACAAAGTCAATGTATTGAGCTCAACCGGAACTATAATCTTGCATTGTTAGATGCTATTCCTCAGTTCAAACATTCTAGTGAACTTTTGTAATTGATTTGTAGGCAGTGATTCTCTTTGACCATTGAGCTTTGGGCAGTGTGCCCGAAGGCATGTGCCTTCCCATTTGTAATATTTTTAACAGAGTATAAATTTCTTGTGGGTTAACCCCCACCGTGGTTTTTCCCTTAACCAGGTTTCCACATAAAAATCCTAGTGTTGATGTGTTATGATCTTGTTGTTTCTGTTCTTGTGTTCATGCTTCTTTCTTTTAGATGTATGTCATAAATTAATAAAGTAACAAAGTAATAAGTTTTGTAGAACACTAATTCCCTCTCAGTGTTCCTTAATCTCAACAATTAGTATCAGAGCTTGGTTCCATAGAAGAAGTTTAACATCTTGAGGAAGATCTAGGAAGGTGTTTTCAATGGGTTCATTCAAGCATTCTGATGGCATTAATCAACAACTCCAAGTAGCCTTAGATGATCTTGATTAGTCCAGAGTAGAAATCAAAGATCTACAAGAGAACCTTAAAGATGTTGAAGATTTCATTAAGACCTTAAAAGGACAACTGAGCAAATTTAATGAAAAGAGAAGGGAGCTGCTTCATTAGCTAGCAAATCAGAATGAAGATAATGACATGGATGAGGCCCTAAAGGAGAAGACAAAAGAATGTGAGAAGATAGAAAAAGAAGTTGTTGTCCTAAAACATGAGATGGAATCCAGGGTGATGAGACTAACCAAGGAAATTGAGGAAAGGAAGAAGACTGAGGAAAAACTGAATCAATCTCTGAAAGAAAGAACAGAAGAATGCTGTAGATTGGATAGGATAATTGGCCATCTATAGTTTGATCTACAAGAAACCATGGACAATAAGGAAGAACTTGAAAGACAAATTGTCATTCTCAAACATGACCTAGAAGTTGCAAATGAATATAAAGAGAAATTCAAGATAAGCTCAACCAAACTTGAGGTGCTGCTTGATAGTCAAAAGAAGGCAGATGATAAGAATGGTCTGGGATTTGAGAAAGGTGAAAGCTCTAGATCTGGTCAAAGAAATCCTGAAGCAAGAAATCAAAGAAGGAATCCTAGAAGACCTTCAGTAAGACAACCTAATGCTCAAAGGTATCCATCTTTCAATGGCAATTGTTTCAAATGCAATAAGTATAGTCATAGAGATAATCAATACAAAAGTCAAGTGAATCAAAATGCATCATCTTTCTCTAGTTAATGCTTTAATTGCAAAAGGATAGGTCATAAGGTTGAGGAATGCAGAAGTGGATCAAGGAATCCTCCTAAGAACAAGCAAGTGTTCAATGGAAGATGTTTTACTTGCAATAAGTTTAGGCATATTGCAATGCAATGCAGATCTAAACCTACTCCAACATGTAATTGTTAGAAAAATAAGATTGTGTGTTTCAACTGCAACAAATCCAGACACATTGCTAAATTTTGCAGAAGCAAAAAGGAGAACTCACAGGAAGGTAAAGGAAAAATAGAGCAAAATTTGGACAAAGACAAGGACAAAGTTGATGTGAATGAGATCCAAAATGAAATGAACAAAACATGGGTGAAGAAAGGTGAAATGAATGTTGACCATGGATCCTCACTAGAATCCGGTGCTGATAATTCCTCCAAGAATTAAATCAAGAGCTCTAGCTCAGGGGGATCTACATTGAAAATCTAATTCCCCCTACCAATAAGTGGGTGCCTAAATCTGGCACGATGAATGAAGTTAAAGAAGTCTATTCCAGATCTATTGAAGCAAATTCTGGAAGAAAAGAAGCTAATGTGATTAATTATGGAACAATTAAAGATTGACTGTATGTAGAAACAGTGTAGCCGGATGTATTAGCGACAAACATTTATTACAATGGCAAATTAGGTTTTGTAGAGCATAAAAAGTCATTCATTCAACATTTTAATCACTTTGCATTTGAAGAAAACAAGAAGAATAGCTCTTAAACTAAGATTTCAATGATTCGAAGTGTGAGAGGCGAATTCATTAGCTAACCCTAATCCCATGGAGAAAAAGCTATTTTTTGCGAAGCTTTGAACTTGTGAACTTTTTGAAATGGCTACAGCTCTGGTTGTGAATATCATTGAGCAACCTAGGCCAAAGTTTAAGAAGAATCCACACAAATTAGTAGAGGTTGATCTGTTAGGTGCCTTTTCAAGTGTTTTGTGTGGTGTGTTGCATGTTCAAGATATTAGGGCTTATATTCATGCTAGCATAGATGAGTTAAGGGATTCAAAGTTAGTAGATTTGTTCAAGAATCACCTAAGGGATGAAATTCATGGTCTCAAACTTGAGTATAAGGCACTGTAAGATAAACACTTCATTCAGATTATAGGGTTTCAATCCTTTGATGAAGATGAGTGGGTCTGGTATGTGCTGAGTCAGATACATGATGATTTTATGTGGTTGATGAAACCTTTCAAGATCACCAAGGATGCCATCAAGGTCGTGACAGGGTTGAACTCATCCGGTGGACTGCCAATGTTGAAGTCAGTAAAGAATCAAACTGTAACTGATGCTACTAGTTTAAGGTTTGACTAAAGGGCAATGACAATAAATGACATCACTGATCTAGATGTCAAATTTGCATCAATGGTGATTGGATACAAGATATATCATTCTAGTAGGGAGAATTATGTATTTGGTACAGCTATCTATGTAGCTTATAAGATGTTGAGAGAGAATTTTGATTATGACTTATGTGAGTTGCTACAGAACCAACTAATGGGAAACCTGAACAAGATCAAAAAGGATAAGAAGAATACATTCAAGTATGGTAAATTGGTATTATGTTTGTTCTTCTATTTCATGAATGAGTTACCTAGCAAGAAAAACATGTGTTGGACCAGTGATAAGACTGTTGCCATACAAATATGAGAGCACTTGAACTAGATTGGTGACTCCAATGCCCAAAGGACTACTCTTGGGGATATTTAAAGAATTTTTAGAACATGATGCAATCAAGGGAAAGAATCCCTACATCTGTGGTTGAAAAATACAAGGATATAGTCTATTTTATGGTTGATATAGATCGGTGTTTAATGGAAGTAGTTGAACCAAGAACTATGTGGATCATCCCCATGGGGTATGAAGGTGATGAGTAAGTATTGGATATGTATGCTCAACACCTTCTGAGTAAACCAAAGGACACCATAGTTGAAAGATTTGGGACATATGGTGAACTCAGTGTGAAACTACATGTTGAGCTTAGAAAACCTGAATCTAAGAGAAAGATTCAAAGACAAGTTGAAATGTATGCAGAAAGCATTGGCATATCAAAAGAAGCTATGAGACAAAATAGGGAAAGAATAGAGAAAGTTGAGAAGGAGAAATAGGAAAAAGAATAGAGAAGTGTTCTGGTAGAATCCACTTCTAAAGAAAGGACTACTAGGAGTTCCAGTTCAACCTTGGGTGTGTCACCTTCTCCTGCTCCAAAAAAACCTACTGGTAAGGAAGGAAAAAGGACAAAGGTAAAGGGAAAAAAAACATATGTTAGTTTTGAGAAAGTGGATGAAGAAGAAACTGACTCAGATGATGAGGTTAAGGAGTTGAAGGCCTCATGCACCAAAGATGCTAAAGTGTCTAAGGAGAAGCCCTCTGGAAGCATTAAAGTTAAATAAAAGGCATAAGATAGAGGCCTATGTTGAGAAGCCTAGTCTTTCTTTGAATGACATCATTAAGTCAGTTACTGTAGATGGAAGCTTGAAGCCAATGACTGAATTTTATGATCACTACAGTGATGCTAATAAGAGAGTTTTGGAGGAAGCAACAGTTTAATACCTGAATATCTATAGTAAGACTTAATTTGAAATAACTTCTAAAATTCTAGAAAGCCTTGCAAAAATTATAGAAATAAGAAAAGAGAATGCAAAAGCTAAAGACTTTGAGCTCTGGGAGCATGTGCTAATAAAATTGTGTCCTCAAATTACTCCGCATCAAAAGAACCTGATATTCAAAGAAGTGAAAGACAACTTCAAGAGTAAGATCAGAATGAATATGCTCATGCTGGGAGAGATTGATAAGATAGTTAAAGATACTTAGGAGATTCTTCTGAATGCATTGAAAAGACATAATCTTCTTACTGTTGAAGAAGAAACTAATAATGAAATTGATTCCTTAATTTCAAATGTTGAGGAATTTAAAGAAAGTGAACAACAAGCTGACATCTCTGCTCCAGAAGATGAAATGCTAAATAAAGAAGATGAAGAGATGGTGCAGGAAGTTAATTTTGATGGTGCAGAGGACACTCAAATTCCTCTAGACCAATCTACTGGTGAACATACAAATATGAATATAGAATTAGTTACTCCTAGTGAAGATGACTCTGTGAAGAATAAAGACAAAAAAAAAGAGGTTAAGGACAAGGATGAACAAGAAGAAGAAACAACAGAGAATATTAAAGAGAAAAAGCAAGATGACAGTACTGGTAAGGATCTGAAAGTTGGAGCTACATTTTTGGCAAGAGACACTACATATGTAGTGAAGAAATTACTTGAGAAAGACAAGATTATGTTTGATGAACCAAAGATGGTTCAAGGACCTATCAATTTTGACACTCTTTCCCCTCTACAAAAGATGAAGTTAGCATCTGTGGCACAAGCAAAAGCAAGAGAGGAGATTCTAAAAACTCACATTGAGGATAGTGAGTTGCTTGGTATTGCCTCCAGAATTCTGGAAAAGATTATGCGAACCTTTCAAAAGGATTCATCTGACTCTCCCTCTGGTCAGTTGAAGAGTCTGATACACTCTATAAGTACTCATTTTGAAACTTTTGAGAAGTCAGCAGAAGTTAAAGTAAAAAATGAATATAATGAGAATAGATTTGCTAAAATAAGGAAAGTAATTAGCTATGATAGATCAATGCTTGATACCAATGTAAAGAGTATTCAAAATGCTCTCTTTGAAGGTGTAGAGATCTATAAGTTTCATCTAAATCAATCTAAAGAAATTGAAGATATTGAGAAGAAGATTAAGGACTTAGAGCTCAAACTGTCTAACTTTTCTTAGTCCTATAGTCTTTTAACTAAGTCTGTAGCAACCAAAGAATGTCAAGTAGTAAGTTTACAAAATGAATTGGGTAATTTGGAGAAGGAAAAGGTCAAAGTTTTGGATAGATTGGATGAACTCAGGGGACTGATTTCCACGAAGTTAGAAACTATGTGTGACCTATTGGCAGAATCCCAAGTTGTTGCTGCTACTAGTGATCCTACTAATCTTCAAAAGGCAGAATCACAGGCACTTTTGTTTAGTGGGCATATATCCATTTTGGGTAGGATAAAGAAGAACTGGGATAATGAATTATCATGGTTGAAAAACATTTTTGGTGATATCTTTTTGCTAATAAACAAGGCTTAAGGACTGTGTGCTCATATGCAGAAGTATATACTTAGAGTTTTGACCCATGTACATAAAATTTTTGCATGAATTTTGATATTTGGATTCTAGCCTTTGCCATTGATGTCAAAGGGGGAGAGCAAAAGTAGTAAAAAATAAAGAATTAATTTAAGGGGGAGCATTGGAAATCACAAGTGTATATAGTAAGGGGGAGTTGTTCTAACACTTAGTCATTTTTCACTAAGTGTTGCCATCAATGCCAAAGGGCGAGATTGTTCGCAAGAGACACTGCTAGGCATGTTAGGTGTTGTCATTGATGGCAACTAAATCTATCTTACACATCCACATTTCATCAATGGATCATACCGGAAGTCAGATTGCAGATTTGTCTAAGTCCAGATAGACAAGAATAGGGCATATGAAAGGGTTCAACATTTTGGTCCACATTTCTCCACAGGAAATCATATTGTGCTATGGATCTAAGGGAATGTTAAGGGATGTTAGGGCTACCTAAATCTAATATTTTGGCCTCCGGTGATGAAGTGTAAGTTACAAGCATCTAAGTATCAGGTTTTGGTTAGACAATTCAGTCATGTGAAGAACAGGTTGACTAGGTGTTTGATCCTTGTGTGGATGAAAAGAAGTGATTAGCTAAGTAATTTATGAGACATAGTGGTATTGGATGACATGTGAGGTGACCTAGATGCACAAGTTCTGGTCTACATTGGTATTTGTGCATGGATTCAACCGACAGAACAGTGCTCTTAAAAAGTCTCTAAGTTTTTCTTAAGGCTGTCTGCAGTTGATGCAATTTCATGTAGCGGATATATATAATTGATAAGTTCAAGCATTTTGAAGTGAGTAGTTACGAATATGAAGGAATAAGTGCAAGGTATAGCAGAATCAAGTGCAAAGTTAATAGATCTAAGCTTCGAATCATGGCAGAGCAGTGAAGTAGGGCAGAGAGAGATGAAGTGTGCAAAGTCAATGTATTGAGCTCAATCATAACTGTAATGTTGCATTGTTAGATGCTATTCCTCAGTTCAAACATTCTAGTGAACTTTTGTAATTGATTTGTAGGTAGTGAGCCTCTTTGAGTAGTGAGCTTAGGGTAGTGTACCCGAAGGCATGTGCCTTTGCATTTGTAATACTTTTAACAGAGTGCAAATTTCTTGTGGGTTAACCCCCATCATGGCTTTTCCCTTAACTAGGTTTCCACGTAAAAATCCTGGTATTCATGTGTTGTGATCTTGATGTTTCTATTCTTTTGTTCATGCTTCTTTCTTTTAGATGTATGTGGTAAATTAATAAAGGAACAAAGTAATAATTTTTGCAGAACACTGATTCACCCCCCCTCTTAGTGTTCCTTAATCTCAACAATATCTTCCCAAGGTCTCTCTAGTACTGTCAAAGGTTTGTATAATCCATTCTTATAACTTCCCAAGGTCTCTCTTTTGCAAATTGACAAACTTTGCAACTTTGAACAAATTTCCTTACATCCTTATATATCTGAGGCCAAAAATAATGTTCATTGACCAAATCTACTATCTTGTCAATATCAAAATGTCCTACTAGTCCACCACTTTGCTTCTCCTTGATCAAATTCTCTCATTGAACTCCTAGGTATACAAAGTTGTTTCCCTTTGAACAACATATCCTCCTTAATGAAATAATCCAAGCATTTTCTTCTATATGTTGAAACAAGTTCTCTACATGCTTTGGGTGCTGCCATAATAATAGGTTACACTTTCTGGGACATCCCGATTTTTGTTGAAATCGCATATTTTTAGAAAATATAATGATTTAAGCCTTGAAATGTTCCATTTAAAGGATTTTAATTGAAGAGGGTTTGATCAAACCCCCTTAGATTCAAACCCCCTAAGATAGAACCCCGCTAGTTTCAAACCATACCTGTAATGGAGTCTCCTCTACACATATCAAAATGCTGATAAAAAATCACTTTTGATTTACCTTTTGGGGGATCAAATGAATTCATTTAAAATTTATGTTTTGTAAGTATGTAGTCCTTGTTATAAGCTTCCTAAAAAATATAATTTTAAATATATTTAATTTGATTATTATATTTATTTTTTTATTTCTTGTGAATGTAGGTTTTTCACCGAACATCAAGTTCTCTATTCTACACATGGAAAATTAGTAAATTAGTGAAAAAAATTCTGAAAAATATCTATGCCCTAGGTATTGATGTCCTTGTTTCAACAAAAAAAATTGAATTTCGATACATATAGAAAAAGTTATGTTTTATGGAATACACATATGTCTAAATTATAATTGGTTTGACTTCAAAACTTAATTTAAAAAGAAATACTCAACAAAACATTATGAAACCAAATGCATGCCCTATATATCAATGTTACCAATCTAAATTCAAAAGAATCATAATTTAATCCTTTGTAGAAAAAAGGTTATATGCTACAAAATACAAATCGCTTTAAAAAAATGTTGTTTACTATTAAAAATTAGTTATCAAAGGAGACACAAAAAAATTTACAATTTAACTCCAATTTTTTTTAAAAAAATATATTTAGAATCTACAAACAAAATCTCACAAATCACTAGTTTGTGTCATCTTCAAATTTCCAACGGTTTAGCGGCTATAGGTGTCAGAAAGTGAAGATTTAGTTCAAAATGTTGATTTCAATGTCAAGTTTGGCCAAAAAGTGTAACCTGTTATTTTGGGATGACCCCTTTCCATGCTTTCACAAAATCAAGATCCTCTTCATACATGTGCTTAAGTTCTTCAATACCTAATACTTCTACTCTCATGTCCATCAATAATTTCCTTCTTTTGTTCAATGCATCCGCAACTTTGTTTGAATTTCCACTCTAGTGCTTTAGTACAAAGGTGTAACTTTGTATGAACTCTACCTATCTCATATGTCTCTAATTTAGCTTACCCTGACTATTTAAATACTGTAAATCTTGATGGTTAGTGTACAACACAAATTCTTTTGGCAACAAGTAATGTCTCCACTTCTTCAAGGCTTGAATTATTGCATAGAACTCCTGATCATATACTGAATATCCCCTCCTTGCATCATTTGACTTCTCACTAAAATATGCTATGGGTCTCCCTTCTTGACTTAACACTACTCCTATTGCATTCCCACTGGCATCACAATCTACTTGAAATACTTTTTGTTAAAATTTGGTAATGCTGACACTAGTTGTTCTATCACCTTTTTCTTCAACAATTCAAAACTCTTTTGAGCCCTTGATGTCCACTTAAAATCCTTTTGGTCACCCCTCATTATCTCTTTCATAGGTGCGCATATAGTACTAAAATTTCTGATGAACTTTCGGTAGAAACTTGCTAGTCCATGAAACGATCTTACCTCTCCAATGTTCGCAAGTGTTGGCCACTCAATAATTGCTCTAACTTTCTTAGGGTCCATCTTTAATCCTTCCACATAAATCACAAATCCTAAATATACTAGTTTTGTCTTCATGAAACTACATTTCTTGATGTTTATCAACAATTTCTCTTCTCTCAGGCTTTGAAGTACTTGTTTAATATGCCACAAATGTCCTTATTTTGTTCTACTAAAAATCATAATATCATCCAAGTAGACAATAACAAACTTACCAAATAATTTCTTCAAAACCTCATTCATCAACCTCATGAATGTACTTGGAGCATTAGTTAATCCAAAAGGCATGACTAACCAATCATAGAATCCTTCATTTGTCTTAAATGTAGTCTTCCACTCATCTCCTTAAATTTGATTATAATATGATGTTATACACCTTTTAGGTCAATCTTTGTGAAATTTTTTTCTCCACTTAGGTAGTCATACTGTCATCCATCCTAGGAAATGGAAATCTATACTTGACAGTGATCTTATTGATTTCCTTTGAGTTTCTACACATCATCCATTCTCCATATTTCTTTGATGCTAGTACTGCAAGTACCACACATGGGTGTAAACCTTCTCTTATCAACCCTTTGCTCAACATCTCCTATATTTGTCTATTCAACTCCACATTTTTTCCTGGTGTCATGCAGTGTTTTGCTTTATTTGACAAACTAGCTCCAGATATGAGGTCCATATGATCAACGATGCTCCAGATTGGGGGATATCCTTCAAGCACATTCTGAGATATGATATCTTGATATTTTGTCAATAATTTAGTTATCTCCTCCAATGGTGGTTCTTCTTCCTTTGTTGTGGCAGTTTTGGAACTTTGGGTACCATACTTCTTCAGAATCAATGCAAAACACATGTTCTCGTGTCTCAATCCATCCAAAAATTTCCTTCCATGTACTAAATAGATTCTAGCATTGTCGTATACTTCACTTTTGTTCTCTTCTTTGAAAGGTATCAAAATATGTGTTATGTAGGAAAAGAGGGATGATGATAATGTTTAATAGTGTGATTTAACCCTCCTTTCACATATAACATTCAAGGACATTAAACTGAGTCAAGTCACAACTTTTGTAATAGGCCTCAACTACAAGTTTGGTGTCACTTGGAATGATAAGGAAATTTGGAATTTGTTGATTAATTGTTAAACCCTAATTTGATTATGCCTTAAACCCTAATTATATGAAATCATAAACAAACGGATGAAACACAACAAATGATCGCATAGGAAGGCACTAAATACATATTAGAAAAATACCAATGTTTGGATTTCAGAAAGTGAAAACTTCGGGGACATAGGGGCGGACGCCTGTGTCTGATATGGCACTTTTTCTGAGGGTTTGGAACCTAAATCTTCTTGAGACTGTAACTTGCTCCAAGATTCTCGGTGATGCAAAATTGGAGGACATTGGGACGAGCACCTGTGTCTAAGTAGGGATATTTTCTTCTCTTTTCTTTAGATCCTGAATCTTTGTCCTCTACACTGATCTCCTACAACTCCTCTCTGCAATATTCCACTATTGTAACCTATAATCACAAGAGAGGGGTTGGGGGTTGTGGTGTTTAGGAGCTTGCCTTAGTCAAGCCCCAAAATGGCATTCAAGCCTTCCAACACCATTGTTAGATAGAGTGCCTATACTTGGTGGGATGTAAAATCAAATGATATGATAAATTGATTGAAAAATAAAGTAGATGTCACCTTAGAGGTGAAGCTCTCATGAGGAGATGAAGATCTTTCACGCCATGAGGAGATGGATTGACGAAGACAAATCTGCAACAAACAAGTACAAACACAACACAATACTACTCTGTAACACAATGAAAGCCTTGAATATCCTTAGCACAAGATCACAAGTTCACATTATCCATCTAGGTTTAAAATTAAGTCCTAAACATGTTTATATATGCATTCTCACTAACATTCGTAATTCAAATTGACAAGGCCAATAAAGGTAAACCTTTTAACGGTCACTTTGCTGACAATTTGAATTTGGGTCCTGACAAAATAGGTCTAGACTAGGGCATGGGTGCCCAAGTCTAGAGGCCTATTTTGGGACTTGATTAATCTTAAGATGCACCCCTAGGCCCCATTTGACATGGGTTTTGGGAGATTTTGCTCCAAGATTTATTTTAACATGCATGATTAAATCTAAGGGACCTAGGAGCTAAACTTAGGAGGTAAAAGTCCTAGGGGGACATTTTATGACATAACATTTAGCCCTCACTTTAATGCATGTATGATCTTATGACCCATACATGCATTAAAGTACAGTTGAAACCACATCAAACATGCCAGGCACATGAAGCTAAGGCATACACAAAGATTGAGGAACTATTTCTAGCCCCCAGTCTCAGGTAAGCACTAGGAGACACATTGCAAACATGCAAAACATGATGAAGATATTAAAAAGCACGTAAAAAATGGATAAGACAGTATTGAAGACACAGAAAACACAATGAATACATGAGAGTAGTCATGGAAAAACATGATGAAGACATTGATATAGTGTTTTCATAACATTTTGATATATAAAATGAAATCCTAAAAAGCAAGTAAAACAAAACCCAAAATGTAGGAGGAGATCATCACTACACCCTTGATACTAAACCTAGGGGAAAACATGCCATACAAAACTTGAGTGTGGGAGGAGCTCATCGCTACACCCTTGAAACCACACAATGGGGAAAACACATGGAAGACACACAAAAAACACAAGCACCATATAGCATGCCATAGACATACTATAAATATTAATTATGGCAAAAATGGGCAATGGAAGGAGCTTATTGATAAGTCCCACCATCTCAAACACACTGTAGACACACCTGATGGTTGGGCTTATGCCACAACAACCACAAAAAAACACACTTAAGGGAGGATAGCTCAAGATCCAACCTCGCCTCCTGATGATGACTTTGTATAAAAGGATGTGCACTAGCTCAAGAGATACACCATCCCGCCTCGTGATGAGGGATTTTGTATAAAAGGATATGCACTAACTCAAGAGATATGTTATCCCATCTCACAAAGAGGGCTTTTTGATTGAAATATAGATAAAGATGTGTACTCGCACCAGAAATACTACATTCTGCCTCGCGGAGAGGGCTTACAAACATGCTTCGTTAGTATAAAAATCATTAGACAGATACCATTATGTATGCCCCCACCTTAAGTTGGTTGATGTCATGTACCAATATCAAGAATATTAAGGTAGAGAGAAGATATGTAAGGGAACAAGAGCTCTCGTAAAGCCCATGCCCCCAAGGTGACATGTGCTTACAATCGCCGAATGTTCCCACAAACACATTGATAATATGTGCTAAGATAAACAACAAGATGGTTAGAAAATATTATTCTAAGATAACGACCAAATCACATCATAAAAGCTATGCATGAAAATAGTCACATCAAGGACCAAGGCTATACTCATGGGTTCAGAGCTGAGTATAACCATTGGGCTATACTATAGGTACCTCAGAAGTGAGTGTAGTAACAAGGTGAGATACCAATCAATGTGTACAAGAGAGGATTGAGTGGATTGTAAAATGTTAGTCACAAGAAATGACATAAGATGATACATCACACGGAGTGATTTTACTAGTCAAGTGTCAGATATATGTATATCAACCCCATCTTCATATATGGACTAGGTCTATTTTCATTTTCTTGCTGAAGGGATGCATGGTCCGTATCAGTATTTTTTTGTTTTCATCATGCACCAACTAAGTAGAATCACTAAAGAAGGTAAAAAATAAAAATGAGAGAGGAGAACAAGTGCCTTAAGAACACCACGTAGGAGGATGCTACCAAAAACCCCTCTGCAACACTATGCCCCAAGGCATGAAACACAACAATAAAATAGAGGAGAGACAAGATGGAAGAATGATGAAACAAATAGAAGAATGGTCACAAAAGAGGTGGTCTCTTGGTATCCCTGACGTTACTAGAGTATCAAGGGTCATCCAAGGAGGCCTAAACAACACATAACACATCACCAAGGAACACAATACAATATATACAGATATATATTTGTAATTTATCTAAGAGGAGTCTAAACTTGTGAGCATCTTAAAAAGATACTCCATCAAGTTTTGTAAGAAGTGTGAGTAGTTCGTCCCTGATTGATTCTTTTTTCTAGGATAGTCATGCAATGCTTGTTTCTCAAATCCCTGGATATTTGAAATTTTTGTTACTTGTGAGGAGGGAAATCAGTGTTATTTTCCACTAATGATAGCCACCTTGTTCTTTTCTAATCTTTTGCTTTCTTATTTCAATGAATAAACCTTTCACGATGGAATGGAATACTTTCCATTATGGCCACCTTTTCTTGTATCATATAATATCTTGTCATCGTTGTTAAATTTGCATATTTGGTGCATTTTGGGTGACTCGTAATCCTTGAAGGGATAACGGCGGAGGAACCTCAGCATAGATATGTTTTCCTTGTGGATGAGGTGAGTCTTTGATCTTCTCCTTTTCCACTTCTATCATACCAACTATTTCATCATAGTCCAAATAATCTTCTTGTTCTATTGTATTTTTCTCTACCATATTGTTGTCTCTATGCTTAGAAAATGGATTTGTAAAAATTTGCAAATTTTGATTCAGAGGGGCAACCGACTTATTTCCTTTATCATTCACTCTAGTTACCTATATTATATTAGCATCGATGAGGTCTTGAATTTCATGTTTCAGACCCATACATCATTCAATGTCATGTCCTATTCATTGATGATACTGACAAAAAGCATTAGCATCAAAATTAGGTCCTTGTATCCTGTTACTATCAAGTGGTTTCATGGGAGGAAGCTTCAGAAGATTGCTACTTAGTGCTTGATTCATAATTGATTGAATAGATTTAGATAATGGAGTAAACTGTCGATATTGCTATTTGAATTGAAAAGGTGCCTGTTTAGGATTACTAGTAGCGGACACTTGTGATTGAACATTATTTGAATGTTGTCCATTGATCTTGATTAAACTCTTGTTATTCCTCTTAAAGTTGTTTTGTGAAGGTCCAGTCGTGGATTGACCAACTTGAGCTAAAGAGTTTTGACTTTCATACTAACTAGATGAAATTTAGTAATCATGAAGATCTGTGCATAGATGTTGCAAAGAGCTATACTTCATCAAGATGATTTTATCACAGATGTTAGGTTGTAAATTCATAATGAATACCTTTTGAAGATCTTCATTTTTAATTAGGTGTTGTATTTTCAAGATGAGACCTTGGCATTGACTGATAAATTCTATTAACTTCTCTTTCAAACCTTGTTTACAATGAACCAAGTCAATTAAAGAGACCGTAGGTCCAATGTTTGCTTGCAAATGTTGTAAGAATTGATCAACTAGTTGGGAGAAAGAGTTTATTGAGTTTAGAGGTAAAGAACAAAACCATTCGAAAGTAGTATCTTTGAGAGATCACATGAAAATTTTTGCTAACAAGTCCTCTTCAAAGAAGAAATCACTACACATCACTGTGAATGTTGCCACATGATTATTAGGATCACCTTTACCACCATACTTTTCAAAGTGAGGAGTCTCAAATTTTTTGGGTATAGGAGTTCTCGGGATTGCATAAAATAGAATATTATGAGCATGATACGTTGGTAAAGTAGGTTGGGAAGGATTAGTCAAGTTTATCACCTTCTATTGTAAATAAGTCATGCTTTGCAAGAGTTGATTTAAAAGGGCATCATTAGCAGATGTGGTTTGTTGTTGAGAAGAATTAGAAGTTGTGGTCATGAAATTTTTAGGTGATTGGTTGTGAGTGGTAATGAAACAAGGTTGAGAACAATTGTAAGTGAAAGGTGGTTTAGAACAATTGTAAGTGAGAGGTGGTTGAGAATAGGTGGAATGGAGATGTGGTTGAGAGTGATTATTCATATAAGAAGTCACCCTAGGAGATAGGTTTTGATAATTGAATCCCACAACCTTGTAATTATGTGGATTAATGCCATTAGATACTCCAATACTAGTGGTAGGACTACTACAAGATTGTGCATTAGTAGTGAGAATTGATTATGTAAAAGTAGACATTCTGGTAGTCAATATAGCTGCAAATACTTGTGTATGAGTCAGTGATGACATATTGTTGATAACGTTCGCACATTTAGTCATAGGCATAACATTATGATTAACTATATTCACTAAGCCATGGATCATGTTAACTCCATCTTGTCCTTCTTTTAACAACTCTCTTAGATTATGAACAACAAGCACAGCTTCTTCTGCTATCCTTTCTTTTTCCACAAATGCTTGAAAATCATCTAGTTCTTTATCAAGTTGTTGAATTTTCTCCTCAAGTACATGTGTTATCACATCAATAGGATCTTCAAAATCATGAAATGTTGTTTCTTCCATTGTAGTTGTAGGAGGTATTATATCTTGCAAAGTTTGTGTTTCTCCTTTTGTAAAGTAGATGTTCAATGAATTTTCTGATGTTGGTACACCGTTGCCATCAGGAGCACTAGAACCCATTAATATAAGACTTCTCCTTAAGGGGATGTCCCTATTAGGGAAGTAGGTTATACAAATCATGAAAAAATAATACAACTCTGAATGCACAAACTAATAGAACAAACCAAAGGAGCAAGATATGCTTGTTGAAATACATAATGTGTAATTTAACAAATATGCCAATTTTCAATCTAAAGCATTAAATGATGCCAAATTTTCAAATGATAGATGAATATATGTTTTAAAATGAACTAAATATCTAAAATGATAGATATTTATGACAAATACAATGAAATAAAACAAAACTATGCTTGCTTATGCACCTAAAATGTTCATTTTTTTCTCATTTTTCAATATAGATGCACAAAAAATGTTATAAAATTATGCATAATGATGAATGAATGAAATATAATCTGATTTAATATGTAAAATAACTCAGATCATATTTAAAAATGATTCCAATATTCTACAATGCTTAATGCAAAGTCAAAATTAAGGAAATACGAATGAATATGCTTGTTTTTGTTGAAATACACAATGTGTAAATTCAAATTTTGAAATGTGGATGCAAAAACATACTATGATGAAACACTACAATCCAAAATCATATTTTAAAGAGTTTTAAAATGAGTTATAAAATATGCAACAAGATTTTAATTACAAACCCTAGCTTTTGAAATGACTAGGTTATATGAAAAAATGCAAAATTCCAAGCAAAATCCTAGCAAATGAGAGATGCAAATGCAAGGTAAATGATGATAAAAATATGAAATGCTGTAATTTATCTCAGATCTGATGTAAATATCAGAAAATTAAATGTTTCCAATTATATACAAGAAAAATAGTGCAAACTTTGTCTTAATGCAAGCCAAAAATGCCTATTTTTTTAAATTTTTCAATTTTTATGCAAAATTTTTGAATGTATGATGATGAAAATGATATGAATGTTCATGAAAATCTGATTTACAACACTCAGCAAGATGCAAGTTTAGAAAAAAACACAGGTTCATCAAAATGATATGTAGGAAAAGAGGGATGATGATAATGTGATTTAATCCTCCTTTCACATATAACATTCAAGGACATTAAACCGAGTCAACTCACAAGTTTTGCAAGAGGACTCAACTACAGGTTTGGTTTCACTTGGAATGATAAGGAAATTTGAAATTTGTTGATCAATTTGTTAAACCCTAATATGATTATGCCTTAAACCCTAATTATATGAAATCGTAAACAAACAGATGAAACATGACAAATGATCACACAAGAAGGCACTAAACACAAATTAGAAGCATACCAGGATTTGGATTCTAGAAAGTGGAAACTTCAGGGACATAGGGGCAGGTACTTGTGTTTGATAGGACACTTTTTCTGAGGGTTTACAACGTAAATCTACTTCAAACTATAACCTTCTCCAAGATTACCGATGATGAAAAATTGAAGGACATTAGGGTGGGTGCCTATGTCTAAGTAGGGATATTTTTTGCTCTTATCTATAGATCCAAAATCTTTGTCCTCTGCATTGATCTCCTGCAACTCCTCTTTGCAAGATTTTGTACCTGTAACCTACAATCACAAGAGAGGGGTTGGGGGTTGTGGTGTTTAGGAGCTTGCCACAGTCAAGCCCCAGAATGGCATTCAAGCCTTACATCACCATTGTTAGATAGAGTGCATGTCCTTAGTGGACAGAGGAAAAAGAAAATGATAGGATAGATTGATTGAAACACAAAGTAGATGTCACCTCAGAGGAGAAGCTCTTACAGGGAGATGAAGATCTTTCACACCATGAGGAGATGGATTGATGAAGACAAATTTGCAACAAACAACTACAAACACAACACAATACTGCTCTACAACACAATAAAATCCTTGAATATCCTTAGCACAAGATCACAAGTTTGCATTATCCATCTAGGTTTAAAATGAAGTCCTAACCATGTTTATATATTCATTCTTACTAACATTTGTAATTTAAATTGACAAGGTCAACAAAGGGAAACCTTTTAATGGTCACTTTGTGGACAATTTAACTTTGGGTCCTGAAAAAATATGGTCTGGACTAGGGCACATGTGTCCAAGTCCAGGGGCCTATTTTGGGATTTAATTAAGCTTTAGATGCACCCCTAGGCCCCATTTGAAATGGGTTTTGGGGGATTTTTCTCTGGGATTCATTTTTAACATGCATGATTAAATCTAAGGGACCTAGGAGCTAAAGTTGGGTGGTAAAATTCCTAGGGGGACATTTTATGACATAACAATATGTTTCTTCCCATTCAATGTTATAGTATAAGTATTGTCTTTCTAACATACTGCCATGGTCTTCCCAACAATATATAACATACATCCATCAACATAATATCACACAATAGCTCATCAACATAAGATCATATATGAAATTTCACCAAACATTCTTCACTCACTAGTACCTTGTGGTCATCTTGAATCCATGCTATCTTGTAGGGCTTCGGGTGTTTTAGCCTCTCTAGATTTAGCTTCCTCACCATCTCTTTTGAAACCAAATTATCTGTACTACCACTATCAATGATAACCTTGAAACATTTATTGCTTGATTTGCATCTTGTTTGGAACAAACTTTTCCTTTGTGGTAGTGCTTTAGTTATTTCTACTTGGAACAATGCTCTCCTCATGACTAATGACTCTCCTTTCTCCAGCTTTCCCACTAAACTAGTTGATTCAACCAGTTCTTCCTCCACATAAGTTGCTCTTGCAATATTCTTTGTCCTCTTGCTAGTACTCCCTTGATGACATTCAAATGCTCGGTGTCCTTTGCCTTCACACTTGAAATAGGTTCCTTTGAATGATCTCTAGTCAAATCTTCTTTCCTCTCTTTGATATACTTCATGGTGGTAAGAATTATGAATCCCTCTGCTATTGCGGTAGGAATTCCTGTCATCTCTCCCTCTGTGGTATGAATTATTGTTTCTTTCTTCTTTCTAGTATGGGCTACTCTCCTTGTTTTCCTCTACATATGGTCTTCCTTCTTTAGAATGTGTTCTACCTCTCTGAACTTTTCCTCCTCTACCTTTTTATCTTTGCTTATGTCTCTTATTCAACTTTTCTTCAACTTTGAGCACAAACTGATATGCTTATTCCACTATTGTCATCCTTACCAAACTCAGTTCTTCTTGAATGTTCATCCTCAATCCATTGATGTTTCGTGCCACTTTCTCCTTTCTTACTTCACTATGTCTAGTCCTTACATGATCAACTTATGAAATTCTTTAGTGTACTCCTTCATAGATTTCAACTTTTGCCTTAGGTTTTGCAATCTCTTCAACAATTCTAACTCATAGTTAGTAGGTATGAACCGATTCTTCAACTTTGTCACCATCGTATCCCATTTTATGATTTTCTCTTTTCCTCTCCTATTTCTATCCAATTGAACTTCTTTCCACCAAATAGTAGCATGTCCTTTCAACTTAGTTTTTGCAAATCTCACTCTTTCTAGATCTTCTATTTCCTCATATTCAAAGTATTCCTCCATGTCATTTATCCAGTCAATAAATTGCTCAAGGTTTAAATTTCTGATATAGTTTGATACTTCCATTCTAGGTCTCTTACCAATCTTAGAAATAGCTTTCAACATCTTTACCTGATTTGATTCTTCTTCTTCTAGGCTTTCTTCATTTTGGTCAACAGCTTGAAATTCGTCATGTCATCACATTCATCCTCATGTCTAGGGTTAGTCCTCTTCTTCTATCTTCTTCTACAGCATCCAATCTAACATTCATTATTCTTATCATCTCTATCATTTCTTCCATTCTTCTAGCAACATTGGACATAGTAGGCATCCTCCTTAGTGGCATCTTTTCCTCAGATCTGGTGAAACTACCTCAATTCGGTGATCTAACTCTATTGACAAACACAACTAGACTACCTCAGATCAGCAATCTGTTCACCACAAGATCTTCTGGAATGCCTTCTCTCCCAAAGGATTCATAAACTTTTCTTTGATACCACTTGGTGTAGTCATGGATGGAGGGACCAAAGAATGGACTATCCAACCATGCAGCTAGAGTATAACACAATGGAAAAAACACATGAACACACACAGGAATGGAATGCAATGGAAGATGTATACGCTCAACATCTAAGACAGTTACAATACTTATATGCCGGCAACATGTAGGATACAATCTGGCTCAAAGGCCTACCTTCCAGGTTATAACAACATTGATGATATGGCATTGAAGTGCCTCTAGAAAAGAACTATCCTTCTATTCTATTATCATATATAAATCAAATTCCCTCCTAAAGCCTCTAAGAAATGTATATATATCATCTTCCAGCACATAGAATCCTCTGCATCGGCATCAAAAGATCTCAAACCCCAGTGCAAGATAAAATGTGTAGGAAATGTATAGGTCATCCTACCACTCATGGTAATGCTCTCCAAATGAATGAAACATGATGTGCTTCCTGATGAAGGTCTATCTGATCCCCAATTGCCTTGCGTGATGTTCCATTTAGCTCTGTAAGTCATGTGAATTCTCCACAAGCCTTGTATGCTCATGTTGAATCGTGAATACTCTGTTCAGGGAGTTTTGTTGATCTTCTCCTAGAGATAACTCTTTGTAAACAACTCCAAATCTCATGAAATCTGAATATGATGTAGCTAACATAGTGTAGAATCTAAATCCTACTCTGTGAACTCTAAAATGAAGATGCCATATAATGCGGTGGAAAATGTTGAAACTACAACTGACTGAAATGCAACTAAAATGTAAGAAAAGAAAAGAAAGCAAATATTTTTTGTTGATGCAAGATTACCTTTCAACCTGGGGTGCTCCTGCATCCTTCAAGGGATAATACAACAATACCTTACCAAGTAGAGAATTTTAATCACTTGATGAAGATGAAGGCCCTATTTGTGGGATTCCAAGACCAATTTGGCGAGATGATGCAATTACAGGAAAAGGTTGATAAATATCATTCTTCCATTAGAATGAAGGATAAATATCACCAAGGGCCTGGTACAAAAGAGTTTGCTGCTAGCATCCAAATTTTTCAAACTCATGTGTCGATAGGAAACTAATTTTTATGTAATGAATAGTCTTATGCTTTGAGGCTAGCCCTTTAAGGGATTTTTGGCCGACATATGTATATTTCATATTGTAAATTTGAGAATATCCCTTTAAAATAAGTGAAGTTGTATCATTTGAAAGGGGGAACATAGAGTACTTGTGCTTGTGCAAGCAATTTTGTAATTCTAATGGCATGTAAGGGGCACATTTGATATGCATATAGGGTGTGGGAATCTTACTCATTTGTAATCTTCCATTATATTGCCAATTAATGAGAAGACATATTGATTATTCTTATGTTAGTTCTCATTGGTGGTAATGTATCTATATTTTCTTTTCCTACACATGATTTATGTTGATGGATCTTGTAGTTGATTGCTAAATCTTCAAACTAGTGGTTGGATAGGGTTTTAATTCTATGCATGTAATATGGTGTTTTCATATTCCTGTTCTTCTACTCTCTTTCCTTAGAATCTTGCACTTGCAATGTACATGATTGTGTGGAATATTGGTCATCAATTGCTTGTTTAATTTGAACTCATTAACTTTTTCATGTGTTCAGTGAAAAGCCAGGTGCATAGGCTGTCCAATTATTTTGGATTTTCTTTTCCTCCTGTTAGCACTCATTTTGACCTGGGGTTGATTTTCATGATCAGGGGGTTCCTTCATTTGAACCCTTTATCTTCTTGCCCATTTTTCTAAGTGTTGGACCTCCTCAACATTTTTCAGCTGCAGCATCATATTTTCTTTGAGGAGGAGATTTTCATCATCATCATCTTGTCTTCGATGATGGTCTGCATTATCATGTTTTCTGTCGACTTGTTTTTCATCAGGATCATCATATTTCACTATCAGGTGATGTTTGGATATCATCCTGATCCTGCTGATGAGCTACAGTGCGCCCTGATTTGCTCGCGGGGGTGATTTTTCAAGTATCCGGTGATCTTCCAATTATCACCTTGCCCAAACATGATGATGATGTTGCCCCGATTTTCTGAAGGGGTTATTCTCTAAGTTGTTTGACCTGACTTGTTCTTTCTTAAGGGTCGTCATCATCATCATCATATTTCCAGTTATCACCGTGTTGCTTGCGGGGGTCATCATATTTTCTACCTTCATGATATTTCGCCGGGGTGATATTTTTATCATCGGGTGATCTTGGTTATGATCATCCTGATGATGTTGTTGAAGAGTTCTAAGTGTGACCCGATATTCACTGGGGTCATCATATTTTGAACGTCAGGATGATCTTAGTCAATATCATCCTGATGATGTTGTATCACTTCATGTTCGTTGTTTTATCATCCTGATGATGCTGATGTCATTCTTATGTCAGGGTGATATCTATTTCTCTGCCTATCTGCATCATGATTTTTCCGAAGGAGAGGGTGATATTTTCATATCACCCGGGTGTATGTTTGTTCCAGCATCATGATGATGCTGATATCAAGGAGATATCCGCCTGCCGGCTTCGTGCATTATCTAGTGGGGGGTGATCTTTTCAAGCATCATCATATTCATCTATCGCCCCGATCTTATAGTGGAGCTACAGTGCAACCTGATATTTGTACATCAGGATGATATTTCCAAATATCTGGTTATCTTCCGAATATCATCTTGAATGTCAATATGATGATGACGTCATCAAGGTCCGGGGGGGTCACGTTTCTAACACTGATCATCTTGTGGAGATCCCCCGATATTTGCAAACATGATGATGACGTCATCCGGATATGAGGAGGTGCACAGTGGGCGGATATGATGATGACGTCAGCAGGATATGATGATGACGTCATCAGGATGTTCATCGGCCAGACTTTTGGTATAAGCTCAGCAGGAGGATGTTCCTCTGATGGATCAGGTTGTGCGGATGAAGGCCATTATCATGCAGGTTATATTGCGATATGATGCTGACGTCAGGGTGATATTTCAAGCGACAGGATATCATGCTGCTGGAGGATGATGATGATGAAGTCTTATACTAGTGTCGTCAGGAGCAAAAGCACCGACATGATATATGCTCATGACCTAGTATATAAAGTGTTAATGAGGTTGTTGCGGGGTGCATGTGGGATAATTGATATCCTGCATTTTCAAATATCATGATGATGAATCTCGGCGGGAAATGGTTGCGATCGACTGTTAGATGTTTTTCCCAAGGCCGTGGGTTGGTGCGCCATTAATGGCGAAGGTTGCAGAGGTATGGGTGGATCTGGTACCCGATTGAAGGTGTACATCAGCGGACAGTGGCGCAGGGCTTGAGATATCTTCCTGTCTCCTCCCCTACCTGCTGCATTCATGTTTGGGCGCCAATCTGGTAGTGTTTGAGCGCCATTTTCCTGATACTGTGTATCTGGCGGGATTTTTTGGTCAACCATGTAATTAATTGCTGTGGTACACTACCTGGCTGTTATAAGCAGGAAGTGTTACTCATTTGTGGTTGTTGAAAGTTGAAGATTTTTGGCTCTGTAACTCAAAACAAGCTGATCTGGTTGTTCTGTACAGCTTAACCTGTGAGTTTATGTATCTCTTGTTGCATGTTTTTGGCATGAACCCACTGATTTCATGATTAATCTTATATGAGAAATGCTATCTCAGCATGTGTTTTGTTAATTCTGTCTCCAGTATTGCATGTATTCTTCTTCTGAATCTGGATATTTGGGTAATGTTTAGATTCTAGAGCATAGAATTCCTATGTTGAATGTCTGATCTTTTAACTTCTGCTCAAGGGGTAGATTAAACTGTTTTCAGGTTGAACATTGGGAAGGGTATACTGCAGTAGGGATGCCATAAGTAGAGATAACTTAACACTCTATATTGGGAGATATCTGTAAGGCAGATATCACATATATCCCCTTGAAATCTAGTTTTAGCTGTTCATGCTGATCATTCACAGGTGTATGTCTACTGACTCCAGGCCCTGGATAGGCACCAATCTTGCTTTGTGTTTGTGTTACAACCATGTCCAGCTTTGCATCCAAACTTAAAATCCAAATCAAAATCTAAAACAACCATTAGGACATTAGAGTTAGTTTTAGGATCCTCAGTCCTCTGTCTACAACTGCAAATAGGCCCAAAGCTAGCCCCTTTGCTCTTATCTTTCAGTTTTGGTCTACTTACAGGAGGACTTATCTACTTTCTGTCAGCATCCCAGCCTTGTATGCATATCCTCATGGATGTTGAGTAGGGAATACCCCCCTAGGTTTTGCAGAGCCTGAAGAAGAAGAGGAGATAAAATATAGAGTCTATCTCCTATACTGTTGGCCCCTGGCCCAGAGATCCTGTTGATCACTGATGGCTACCTTGTAGGGAAATCTGGGAATAAGCATCCAGTCTGGGAAAAAAACCAACAGAAATTGGCGACTCCGCTGGGGAACCTTGTGAAAGAACCCTGGTTTTCAGAAGAAAATAGTTCCTAGTAATAGGTGGCGACTCCGAAGTAATCTCCCAACCGGTCAAAGTAAAATTTATATGCAGGGGAGAAGATCCCAACAAAATCCTTTATTTGAAGAGTTACCAGTAACAAAAAGAATGATGTATAGAAGAAAGGGAACTGTCTCAATTAGTCATGAGAGCTCCCCCAGAAAAGGTGATGATATACAAGATAACCCTAGGCCATCAGGACAGCATGTGCCTTACTTTTCAAATGCAGAAGCTGACATTCAAGGTGCATATGAGAGGCAACAGGGTGGTAGTATGAGAATGAGGTCAGAGGTGTTCCAAGAACACCCTTTTCTAGACCCAAGTGAAAGGTTTGAAGAGGCAGAGTCTCTGAGGGATGATGAAGATGATGACCAGAATGGTATGAGACCATCTACCTCCAGGCCTAAGGATGAACAGTTAGCTGAAGAAATCAGAAGTCTAAGAGCAGAACTAGAATATCTACAAGCCATGAAAATCAGAGATGATATGAAGCAGAAAGTGCAAGCCTTAAGAACTGCCCAAAATGATTTAGTTCCTACCCTAGAGAATGCAAATGTGCAGAGACATCAGCAAAGATATGAAGTGCAACATCAGCATCATGATGAGAGACAAAATGTGAATGATGCTAGGATACCACTGAACAATGCAGGAAACTAGAATGCAAATAGAAATGTTAATGTTAATCAGTTAAACAGACAGCCCATGCAGCTAGATAGATTCAGGCAGCTGGTGTTTGATGGTATTCCTGGGTATCCTAACCCCATTGACAAGCATCTGAGGCTGCAAGTGCCTAAATTTTCAGGAAACAACACAGTGTCAGGAGAAGATCATCTAAAAGCCTTTCAAAATGTCATGGATAACTTTGAGGTTGAACATGAGGATGTTTTCATGAAGTCATTCATGCAATCCTTAATAGATGAGGCAAGAGAATGGTACAGGAATCTGCCTGACCGGAGTATTTCATCATGGGATGATTTTAAAAGGATGTTCAAGGAGCAATATGGTGATAAAACTGACCCTAGCTTTTTTGTAAATGAGTTCACCAGTATCACTAAAGGGTCAAATGAGCAGGTTGCAGACTTTAATACAAGATTTACTAAAGTGTTGAACAAATTGCCACATCACATGAGGCCAAATGAACCAATGTGCATAATTTTGTATATCAATGCCTTTGATGTAAAAACTGCATATGGATTAAGAGATAAAGGTCCTGCTACTCTCAGGGATGCTTTCAGAATTGCAGTAAATATTGAAAACAATAGGAAAGCATCGGGCAAGACAAATAGAAGGGATGATGTAAAAATTCTGCAGAATCCAAACAAGCCTCAGAACACTCAAGGTAGTACATCTGCCCCTGAAGATAAGATAGACAAATTGGCAAATGTTGTTAAGGACCTAAGCTATAGATTATCTAGAAGTGAAAAAGGGATGGGTCCTGATAGGCAAGTCTATCAAAGGCAGGAAAAGAGGCCATCATTACATGATATGCCTTATAACACCAATCGGCATGATGGTAAGCCTGTATTCCCCCGTAACAACACAAATCAGAGGGCTCAACATGTCAAAGAAACTCCTGATCCTCTAAAGAAAGCTATAAATAATGTTGATGATGCTCCGTGGTGTATAATTTGTCAGATGCCACATTCACGGTCACAGTGTATGATTGCTCAATCCTTGTATGATAATGCTACATCTTGTAATGAATGCAATGAGCCACATCATGTGCAGGATGATGATGTTAATATGATGTCCATAGGTAATGGATACACTTTTTATGATGCTGATGAGAATACAGATCATCAAATTCAGGCCTGCCAACAGCTCCCATATGATGAAGATAATGAAGATAACTATGTGTATGCTCAGAACTCACACAATTTTCTGAGTAACTTACAACGACCTTCTGATGAGGAAATTAGAGCCTTCACAGCTGCAGCAGTTGCTCAAGTCAAAAGCAACTACAATCTCAGAGGTAAAAATCAAGTAGGCAGCCCACATCAGCCAGAAGATATTTCTGCAGGTCAGCTAGTGCATGGTCATAAAGGAACTAAACCACAAAAAAGGCAGTGGATAAACAATAAACAGAACTTTAGACATAGAACAGGTCATGAATTTCAAGGACCAGAAAACAAAATCCCTCAGGCTGAAGATCAAAGTAAAGGTTCCCAAGACAAGAATGATGATCAGGGAACTATGAAAGTGAAAGCTAAATCAGCTCAGGATAAAAGCAAGATTGTGGAGCAAGCTACAACTGTTATACAAAATTGTGCTCCATTTGATATAGCTCAGATCCTCTCTCAGGTAAAAGTCTCTATTCCACTTATGGAACTCATGAAAGTGGAAGAGATCAAGAATAGGACAATATCCCTAATCTCAGGGGTACCTTTTCAAGCTAAACAAAATGTTCAGACCCAGGGTGAAAAACATGTCATGTGTAATGAAGAAGATGAGACTCCTGAAGTCTATTTAGGAGTGACTATGACAAAGTGTCCTTCACAAGTGGAACCATTTTATGTTTCCCTGGTTATAAATGGAAAAATAATTAGAAATTGTATGCTTGACTCTGGAGCATCTACAAATGTTATGCCTATGGCCATCATGCAACAAACTGGATTAAAAATTGACAAGGCATGTGGAAAATGTTATGCTATGGATGCCAGAGAGGTACCAGTTATTGGAATCATGAAGGATGTAGATTTCAAACTGGCAGCATTTCCTGAAAAGAGATATAAAATGAATATAACAGTGGTTGACATCAAGCCACAATATGGTATGTTGTTGTCAAGGAGATGGGCAGCACTAATTGGTGGAAGCATGCAGCTGGACCTGTCATATGCCATGATTCCAATGAATGGCAGGGATGTCAAGCTAATCAGAGAGCAAAGATCATCAGAGATAGTGGAAGACCAAGAAGCAAATGAACAGGTATGCTTTGTAGACACTGACTGTGATAACTTCAAGGTTGTCTCAGATGATACAGAAGATAAAAAGAAAAATGTCTGCATTGGAGAGCTGGATCAGCAAGGCTTATGGACCATGTTTTTTGATGGAGCTTGTGCAAAAGAAGGCTCTGGAGCTGGAGTTGTTTTCCTGTCTCCAACTGGTAAGCTCCTCAAATTCTCTTTCTTGCTGAGGTTTGATTGCACAAACAATATTGCAGAATATGAGGCTTTACTCTTAGGCCTAAATATTGCTCTCAAACATGGAATTAAAATGTTAAGAGTATTTGGGGATTCTGAGCTGATTGTATCCCAAATTAGAAATAAGTATGCTGCAAAAAATAAAAGACTGAAACAATACAAGCATGCTGTTTGGTATACCATTGAATTATTTGATGCATTTTCAATAGGCTGGGTAGAGAGGTCAAAAAATGTTATGGCTGATTTCTTAGCCAATGTTGCAATAAGGCCAGATGACATCACCCTGTCAGGTGTTACAAATGTAGAAGTCAAAATTAGGCCTGTAGTACCAGAAAATATATGCAGTTGGCAAGTGTTTAATGATGATAGGGATTTGCTGAAATTTTTGCACTGCATAGATGAATATGAGAATCAACAAATTGATTTCCAAGCTTTTGTAGAGACTATAGATGGAAAAGAAACTCTTGTGGGAAAAGAGATCATTCAATTGAAGACTAATAAAATCCCTAGAGGGTTGGTAGCTTTGGAAAGAGCTTTTGACAGTAGAGATAAACTGGTCACAAGGACATCTCCCACAAATAAGGAAGATTTAGAGGAGATAAATCTGGGGACATCTCAGGCCCCTCAGAAGGTATACATTGGTAAACAGCTCAAACCACACATTAGGAGTATGCTGATTGCATTACTGAAAAAGTATAAACATGTTTTTACTTGGTCATATGAGGACCTAAAAGCCTATAGGGAAGATTTATTCCAGCATGAGATCCCATTAAAGCCTGGAGCTAAGCCATTTAGACAAAAGCAAAGACCTATTAATCCTACCTTAGCTCCCAAGATGCAAGAAGAACTCAAAAGGCTCAGGGAAGCTGGAATAATTGTGCCAATCAGACATTCAACTTGGGTGTCTAACCTTGTCCCAGTCAGAAAAAAGAATGGTGATATTAGGCTTTGTGTTGATTTCAGGAACTTGAATGTATCCTCTTTAAAGGATAACTATCCACTGTCTAATATGGAAGCTATGTTGCAAAGAGTGACTGGTTGTGAACTCCTATCCATGATGGATGGATTTTCAGGATATAATCAGGTGAAGGTAAAGGAATCAGAACAGTATAAAACCGCCTTTACCACTCCATGGGGAACTTATGTGTATGTTAGAATGCCATTTGGACTAACAAATGCAGGTGCTACATTTCAAAGAGCAATGGATGTTGCTTTTGCAGGGTTGATTGATTCAATCCTTGCTGTATATCAGGATGACTTGACTGCTTACTCAAAGAAAGAAGAGCAGCATTGTTTGCATCTGGAGAAGATTTTCATAAGAGCACTAGAGTATGGTATTTCTCTAAATCCAAAGAAGTGTGCCTTTGGAGTAGTTGAAGGAAAGCTTCTGGGACATATTGTTTCCAAGGATGGAGTCAGGATAGATCCACAGAGAGTGGCTGCTATTGACAGGATTCAAATGCCAAAAACTGTAAAAGGAGTTCAGTCCTTCTTTGGGCAGATAAATTTTGTTAGGAGATTTGTTCCCAACTTTGCAGAAACCACAAGGAACATTTCCAAGATGATGAAGAAGGATGCAACTGTCAATTGGGAAAGGGAAGCAATAGAATCATTTCAGAGTATCAAAGAGGCAATCAAGATGGCCCCTGTTCTTAAATCTCCTGATTTTTCTAAGCCATTCCAAGTATTTTCATTTGCTTCCTTTCATACTGTTGCTACATGTTTGTTACAGAAAAACGAAGATGGTTTTGAACAGCCCATCGCTTTCTTCAGTATGTCCTTGCAGGCCTCTGAGTTGAAGTATGATATTATGGAAAAACAGGCATATGCACTAGTTAGAGCCATCAAAAGTTTCAGACCATACTGTTGCAAGTATGAGGTGAGCCATTGTTGTCATTGATGTCAACATACTCATACTGCATTGACAAGAAGGATTTGATGAGCTTTGTGCTGAGGATATTGAGAAAATTAGCCTCAGTCAGGAACAGTGAAGAACAGTGATGAGAAGAAGGTAAATATACTGTATAGGATGAGAACCGGAGGATGCGGATTAAAGGGTTAGTAGATATGAGTCTTGAGATGCTACAGTTAAGATTTCAGAGGTCCGCATGAAGATCTGAAGGAGTTATGGCTGCCGGTATAGAACCGGGTCCGGCAAGTATCCGGAGGTGACAGAGGATCACAAAAAGGTCCGGTGAGGTCCGGAATTGTATTATCATAATCTGCGGATTGGAAGGAGTGTTTTAGATGTCCTTGTGATGTGTCATCCTGATTTGTGTGTGATTTGGAGGTCCGGAAGTACCTCCTGCATTATGACAGTGGCGACAGACTGTGTTCTTGAAGTTCCGGATGAGGAAGACAAGAGATCCCAGTAAGCAGAGAAAGTGCGGATGTATCCGGACATTCAGACAGACTTGTGAAGGTTCTTGAATCATGTTTAGGTTGTGTTGTTGGTCCGCATTGATGGTAGAGCCCGGAACTGAAGTTACTCTTCCGGATGAAGTTATTGCTCTGTTTAGCCGACCGGATGAGTTGTTCATCCTGCGAATGCTCTTGTGATAGCCGACCGGATGTGTTATTCATCTTGCGGATACTCCTATGGTTGTTTGCCGACTTAGATGCTTGTTCCTAAGTCGATGTCTTGTATAAATAATGATTTGTGAATTCATTTCAGAGTGTGGCATGTGGATGAGCATGGTGTAGCGAAGAAAGGTGCGAAAGGCAGAGCAGAGATTGTTGGGCTTAATTGGAACTGATCCGGACATGGTAGAGATGTCATTCTCCAGTTCAAGACTGTGATTTTTATCACTCTGTAGACAGTGTGTCTCCTTGTAGGCAGTGGGCCTCTTTGTGAGCAGTGTGCTCGGGCAGTGAGCCCTTATTGGCATGTGCCATTCATTTTTCCTTATTCTTCTAACAGAGAATAATTCTTGGGTTAATCACCCCGTGGTTTTTCCCTTAACCGGGTTTTCCACGTCAAAATCTTGGTGTTCAATGTGTGGATGCTTATCTACTCTTGTGTTTATGTATTGTGCTTCCATGAATGATTATTTGATATGCTGCTAACTAACAACAGAGAATAAAGTGTTTGAAATAGAACAAGTTCTATACAACTGATTCACCCCCCCCCTCTCAGTTGTATGCCCTAGATCCAACAATTGGTATCAGAGCTGAGTTCCTCTGATAGGAGCTTAACCGCTTGAGGTGATCCAGGATGTCGTCATACAAGAAGGATAGTCCGAAGTTCGATGGAACCAACTTCACTCTCTGGAAAGGTCGCATAAAGTGTCATTTGGAATGTATGGGAAAAGCATACTTGGCTATGATTTCAAAACCATATATACCCCCACAAGGTGGTCCGACAACTCCTGATGAAACCACAGAAGCTGAAAACAATCTGCGGACCAAGGAAGCTCTTCTAAGCGCATTGAATGACTCAGATCTCTCGAATGTCATTGACCTACCAACTGCATATGAGATCCTAACTAAACTGGAACTTCTGTATGAAGGAGATGAGTTTGTCAAAAGTGCAAGGTTGCAAAGTCTGAAAGGGAAATTTGAAAGATTGAAAATGAGAGATGATGAAAACATTACTACCTTTATGCCAAGAGTAAATGAGCTGGTATGTGGAATCAGAAATGCTGGTGGAACTCTAGATGAAAATGAGATTGTCTGCAAAATCCTAAGATCCCTTCCTGCTGCCTACAAAATCAAAGTTGCTGCCATTGATGAATTCAGAGCCCACACAACTGTCACAAGAGAACAATTGGCTGGCAAACTAGCTGCATTTGAAATGACCGAGTTTGGAGATGATCCACCCAAGACTGAGTCTGCTTTTAAAGCCAGTGCCTATGTGAAAGGCAAACAGAGATTTGATCCGGGTGAAAACTCATCAAGGAAAATGTCATGGTATGATCAAGCAAGAAGAGACATGGAAGAAGAAGAAGCAGAAACAGCTCAACTTGAAGCCCTCATTGCAAAGAGACTGCCAAGAGGATCCGGTAAGTATGAAGGAAAACTACCCTTTAAGTGTTTTAACTGCAATAAGATTGGTCATTTTGCCTCAAGATGTCCGGAGAGATCTGCAAGATCTAATACTCACAGACAAAGGTTTCAAAAGAATTGCTATTATGTTCATGAAGAAGATGACAATGAAGGAGTAACAGATGATGAATCAGATCCAGGAAGCAAATCCGGAAATGAGTGGGTGTTTATAGCCATCAAGGAAGAAGATTCCTTGCTCTCTGAATCTGTCAATCACAAAGTTGTTGAAAAAGCCTTGGCTGCTCAAGTGGAAGAAAAGGATGATTGGGTTATTGACAGTGGATGCTCTCACCATATGACTGGTGACAAGAATAAGTTCTTAGACTTGGAAAGATATGAAGGAGGAATGGTAAAGTTTGGTGACAATTCTGCTGGCAGAATCAGAGGCAGGGGAACTATTTCCTTTGATGGTAAGAGCAAAACAGGTAATGTACTATATGTTGAAGGATTGAAGCACAATCTTCTCAGTGTTGGTCAGTTAGTGGACAAAGGCTATGATCTCCGGTTCAAGAATGGAAAATGCAGAATCTTTACAAGCTCCGGAACTGAAATTGCATCCGGTACTCAGACAAGAGGTAACATCTTTCATCTGGTTGGTTCAAATAAAAGTTGTTTGTTTGTTCAAATTGATCAGAGTTGGTTATGGCATAGAAGAATGTGTCATGTAAATTTTGATAACATCATCAAAATAAGCAATACTCAGGCTGTGAGAGATCTTCCAAAGTTGATAAAACCTACAAACAGTGTGTGTAAAGAATGTCAGTTAGGCAAACAAAGCAGAGTCTCTTTTAAAAGCAAAGATCAGTCCTCTACCGGATTGTTGGAATTAGTACATACTGATCTATGTGGTCTGACAAGAATCAAGAGTCTGCAAGGTGATAGATATTTCATGTTGTTAATTGATGATCATTCCCGGATGATGTGGGTTACCTTTCTAAAAGAAAAATCAGAAGCCTTTGAGAAGTTCAAAATCTTCAAAGCTATGGTGGAGAATCAAACCGGATTGAAACTAAAGTGTCTAAGGTCTGATAGAGGTGGTGAATTTACATCTGGTGAATTCATTGACTTTTGTGAGAAACAGGGTATAAGGAGACAGTTGTCTGCTCCTAAGACTCCACAGCAGAATGGAGTAGTTGAGAGAAAGAACCGGACCATCCAGGAAGCTGCTAGGACAATGATGTTGGAAGCAAATGTTCCTCAAATGTTTTGGAAAGAAGCTATCAGCACTGCAGTCTACACTCTCAATCGAGTTCAAATCAGAAACAACACCGGTAAGACCCCCTATGAACTTTGGTTTGGCATCACTCCTACTGTGAAATATTTCAGGGTATTTGGTAGCAAGTGTTATATTAAAAGAGATGAAGATCTAGGAAAGTTTGATGCTAGAAGTGATGAAGGAATTTTCTTGGGCTACTCCACTCAAAGCAAAGCATACCGGTGTTACAATAAGAGATTGAGGAAAATGATAGAAAGTACCAATGTAAAGGTTGATGAAGGAATTGAGAAGCCTTCAAGATTTTATGAATTTGATGAAGATGACCAAGATAGTGTTCAAGGAACTCAATCCTCTCCGGTGAAACAGAGTCAGCCTGATCCGGTAAATCAGGAAGAAGAGTTAGGTTTGAATGAGCCTGATCAAGAAACAGCAGTACTAGATACTCCCAAAATTCCAAGGTATGTAAAACTGAATCACTCTGAAGATCAGATCATAGGTGACAGAAGCAAAGGTGTACAAACTAGAAGGAATATTGCTCAAGATCAGAATGAATGTTGTCTGATTTCAAAGATTGAACCTAAAACAATGAATGAAGCCTGCAATGATGAAAATTGGACCAAAGCGATGGAAGATGAACTGATGCAAATTGAGAAAAATCATACTTGGGATCTTGTTCCCAGACCTAGAGACAGGAATGTAATTGGAACCAAGTGGGTCTTCCGGAACAAACTAAATGAAGCTGGTGAAGTAATCAGAAACAAAGCTAGATTGGTCTGCAAAGGCTACTCTCAAATAGAAGGAATTGACTTTGAAGAGACTTTTGCTCCGGTAGCAAGAATTGAAGCAGTCAGATTACTTCTTGCATTTGCTGCCTTCAAAGATTTCAAGGTATATCAGATGGATGTCAAGTCTGCCTTCCTAAATGGTGATCTGGAAGAAGAAGTCTACATTGAACAACCGGATGGATTTCAATTGTCTGATAATAATGATATGGTCTGCAAGTTGAAGAAAGCTTTGTATGGATTGAAGCAAGCCCCAAGAGCATGGTATGAAAGGTTGGATAAGCATCTTGTGCAGATTGGATTCAACAAAGGTACTGCTGACAGCAACTTATATTTCAAAATTGATCATGAAAACATTCTGATTGTTGAAGTGTTTGTGGATGATATCATTTTTGGAGGAAGAGATAGTATGTGTAAAACTTTTGCAAATCAGATGAAAAGTGAGTTTGAAATGTCTATGCTTGGTGAAATGAATTTCTTCTTGGGTCTGCAAATTACTCAAACAAAAGAAGGGATCTTCATTTCTCAGGCCAAATATGTGAAAGAATTGTTAAAGAAATTTGGTATGGAAGACTCAAAGCCTATGAACACTCCTATGGCAACCGGATGTAAGTTAAGCAAAGATGATGATTCTCCAAAGGCAGATCAGACAAAGTATAGATCAATGATTGGTGGATTGTTGTATCTCACTCAAACTAGACCAGATATAATGCAAGCTGTTGGTCTTGTGGCAAGATTCCAGGCTGATCCTAGAGAATCTCATGTTATGGCAATCAAAAGAATTTTTAGATACTTGAAAGGGACAGTTGAGTATGGTCTATGGTATCCTAGAGATCCGGATTTTTCTCTTCATGCTTACACAGATGCAGATTGGGCAGGAGATGTGGATGACCGGAAGAGCACTAGTGGTGGAGCATTCTTTTTAGGGAAGAGATTGGTTTCTTGGCTAAGCAAGAAACAAGATGCAATATCTCTGTCTACAACTGAAGCAGAATACATTGCAGCAGCAGGTAGTTGCACTCAAATCTTGTGGATGAAGCAGATGCTAAGAGACATCAAAGTTGAATATGAGGAGCCTATTACAATTTTCTGTGATAATTCAAGTGCAATTAATATTTCCAAGAATCCGGTATTGCATTCTAAGACTAAGCACATATCTATCAAATTTCACTTTTTGAGAGAACAAGTAAACAAGGAAGAAGTCAGATTGGAGTATGTTCCCTCCAAGGATCAGATTGCAGATATCTTTACAAAACCTCTTCCCAAGGACTCTTTTGAATATCTCCGGGAGAAGTTAGGGGTCATGGCCCCTCCGGTGATGAACTAAGATGCACTGATGTGCATCAGTCCGGTGGCAATCACAGTCATATCTTGTGATCCAGACTAATGGGGAGCTGCAACTAAGGGGGAGCAGCTGGTATTATTCTGATGCATAAGAGTTGCAAGTATGAGCCCTTTGCCATTGATGTCAAAGGGGGAGAGAAGACATGTGAAAAACAAGTGGTTGATGATCAAAGGGGGAGCAGCAAAGGAAGACATGTGAAGAGTTGTTGTTGATAGGGGGAGCTGTGACAGAAAAGAGAAGTTCTTGTCTTGATGGTTTTTCACATCATATGTTGCCATCAATGACAAAGGGGGAGATTGTTGCAAGTATGAGGTGAGCCATTGTTGTCATTGATGTCAACATACTCATACTGCATTGACAAGAAGGATTTGATGAGCTTTGTGCTGAGGATATTGAGAAAATTAGCCTCAATCAGGAACAGTGAAGAACAGTGATGAGAAGAAGGTAAATATACTGTATAGGATGAGAACCGGAGGATGCGGATTAAAGGGTTAGTAGATATGAGTCTTGAGATGCTACAGTTAAGATTTCAGAGGTCCGCATGAAGATCTGAAGGAGTTATGGCTGCCGGTATAGAACCGGGTCCGGCAAGTATCCGGAGGTGACAGAGGATCACAAAAAGGTCCGGTGAGGTCCGGAATTGTATTATCATAATCTGCGGATTGGAAGGAGTGTTTTAGATGTCCTTGTGATGTGTCATCCTGATTTGTGTGTGATTTGGAGGTCCGGAAGTACCTCCTGCATTATGACAGTGGCGACAGACTGTGTTCTTGAAGTTCCGGATGAGGAAGACAAGAGATCCCAGTAAGCAGAGAAAGTGCGGATGTATCCGGACATTCAGACAGACTTGTGAAGGTTCTTGAATCATGTTTAGGTTGTGTTGTTGGTCCGCATTGATGGTAGAGCCCGGAACTGAAGTTACTCTTCCGGATGAAGTTATTGCTCTGTTTAGCCGACCGGATGAGTTGTTCATCCTACGAATGCTCTTGTGATAGCCGACCGGATGTGTTATTCATCTTGCGGATACTCCTATGGTTGTTTGCCGACTTAGATGCTTGTTCCTAAGTCGATGTCTTGTATAAATAATGATTTGTGAATTCATTTCAGAGTGTGGCATGTGGATGAGCATGGTGTAGCGAAGAAAGGTGCGAAAGGCAGAGCAGAGATTGTTGGGCTTAATTGGAACTGATCCGGACATGGTAGAGATGTCATTCTCCAGTTCAAGACTGTGATTTTTATCACTCTGTAGACAGTGTGTCTCCTTGTAGGCAGTGGGCCTCTTTGTGAGCAGTGTGCTCGGGCAGTGAGCCCTTATTGGCATGTGCCATTCATTTTTCCTTATTCTTCTAACAGAGAATAATTCTTGGGTTAATCACCCCGTGGTTTTTCCCTTAACCGGGTTTTCCACGTCAAAATCTTGGTGTTCAATGTGTGGATGCTTATCTACTCTTGTGTTTATGTATTGTGCTTCCATGAATGATTATTTGATATGCTGCTAACTAACAACAGAGAATAAAGTGTTTGAAATAGAACAAGTTCTATACAACTGATTCACCCCCCCCCCTCTCAGTTGTATGCCCTAGATCCAACACATACTTGGTAGGATCATATATAATTGCATATGTACCTCATGCAGCAGTCAAAGACATATTCACTCAGCAGGAGGTGACTGGAAGAAGGTGCAGATGGATAAACAAGCTGCAAGAGTTCAACATAGACATACAAGTTACTAAGTTGATAAGAGGACAAGGATTAGCCAAGATGATGGCACAGTCAAACTTGGAAGCATGCCAAGTTAATGCAGTCCAAGATGAGAGTGTAAATGTATCAGGATCTGAATGGTACAAGGATATTATCTACTACTTGCAAAATCTGAATTGTCCTTCCCATTTCAGTGACAGTCAAAAGAGGACTTTAAAGTTACATGCAATCAGGTATGTTATTGTTCAAGGTGAGCTATACTGGAAAAACCCTGATGGTGTGCTGCTGAGATGTGTGGATGAGGATATGGCTAACAATGTTTTGATTGATATGCATAAAGGATTGTGTGGTGGACATTATACTGCCCAAACAACAGCTCATAAAATTCTCAGGGCAGGATATTGGTGGCCCACTCTCTTTTCAGATGCACAAAGGTTAGTGAGAAAGTGTGACCCTTGCCAAAGATTTTCAGGAAAGCTGAAATATGATGGTGCTTTACCCCTCAGAACTGTAACTGTGGATGCTCCATTCCAGCAATGGGGAATTGACTTCATAGGGGAAATTGCAGACAAATCAAGTGGGGGACACAGTTGGATTTTGGTGGCAACTGATTACTTTACCAAATGGATTGAGGCCATTCCAACTAAGAGAGCTACAAGTAAGGTGGTGACAGATTTCATACTAGAAAACATCATCATCAGGTTTGGAGTACCATTTAAGATAGTCACTGATAATGCTATGTGCTTCAGATCAGGTGAATTTGTTGATTTTTGCAACAGGTATGGGATAAATCTATCATATACATCACCATATCACCCACAAGGAAATGGTCAAGCAGAATCAAGCAATAAAAGCATCATGAAAATTATCAAGAGGATACTGGACAAGAATAAGAGAGCTTGGGACTCAAAATTGAAATTAGCAGTATGGGCTGACAGAGTGACAGTGAAAAGGGCTATTGGGAAGTCACCTTTTGAGCTAGTATATGGTGCATCAGCTAGACTGCCCATAAACAATCTCCTACCAGTTTACAGATTCATTCAGGAAAATGATGAGGAGATTGAAGATTCCATGACAGAAAGAGTGAATCAGCTGGTTGCATTGGATGAAAACAAAAGGAAAGCCCACCAAATCAATCTCAAAGGACAACAAGATGTGAAATATCAGTTTGACAGGAGAACTACAAAAAGGAAGTTTCAAGTCAATGATCTGGTGCTCATTTGGAATGATAAAGGTCAGGAAAAGGGTCAACATGGTAAATTTGAACCCTTATGGATGGGCCCATATCAGGTTTGCAATACTCATGGGGAGGATTCTTATTTCCTCCAGGCCCTAGATGGTGAAGTTCTGGAATTGCCTGTGCATGGCCAATTCCTTAAGTTCTATTTTGCATAAATGACTTGTTGCTGTGCACATTTGTAAAAAATATGTATGTAGTGTAAATGCCTTGTACAGCTCGTGCTTTTTGGCTTTTTGTCTGGTCTGCCCGGAGATCTGGTTCTCGCTGCAGGTTTTCACCTGCACGTCCCCATTCAGAGCCACTGTTAGCACTCATTTTGACCTGGGGTTGATTTTCATGATCAGGGGGTTCCTTCATTTGAACCCTTTATCTTCTTGCCCATTTTTCTAAGTGTTGGACCTCCTCAGCATTTTTCAGCTGCAGCATCATATTTTCTTTGAGGAGGAGATTTTCATCATCATCATCTTGTCTTCGATGATGGTCTGCATTATCATGTTTTCTGTCGACTTGTTTTTCATCAGGATCATCATATTTCACTATCGGGTGATGTTTGGATATCATCCTGATCCTGCTGATGAGCTACAGTGCACCCTGATTTGCTCGCGGGGGTGATTTTTCAAGTATCCAGTGATCTTCCAATTATCACCTTGCCCAAACATGATGATGATGTTGCCCCAATTTTCTGAAGGGGTTATTCTCTAAGTTGTTCGACCTGACTTGTTCTTTCTTAAGGGTCGTCATCATCATCATCATATTTCCAGTTATCACCGTCTTGCTTGCGGGGGTCATCATATTTTCTGCCTTCATGATATTTCGCCGGGGTGATATTTTTATCATCGGGTGATCTTGGTTATGATCATCCTGATGATGTTGTTGAAGAGTTCTAAGTGTGACCCGATATTCACTGGGGTCATCATATTTTGAACGTCAGGATGATCTTAGTCAATATCATCCTGATGATGTTGTATCACTTCATGTTCGTTGTTTTATCATCCTGATGATGCTGATGTCATTCTTATGTCAGGGTGATATCTATTTCTCTGCCTATCTGCATCATGATTTTTCCGAAGGAGAGGGTGATATTTTCATATCACCTGGGTGTATGTTTGTTCCAGCGTCATGATGATGCTGATATCAAGGAGATATCCGCCTGCCGGCTTCGTGCATTATCTAGTGGGGGGTGATCTTTTCAAGCATCATCATATTCATCTATCGCCCCGATCTTATAGTGGAGCTACAGTGCAACCTGATATTTGTACATCAGGATGATATTTCCAAATATTCGGTTATCTTCCGAATATCATCCTGAATGTCAATATGATGATGACGTCATCAAGGTCCGGGGGGGTCACGTTTCTAACACTGATCATCTTGTGGAGATCCCCTGATATTTGCAAACATGATGATGACGTCATCCGGATATGAGGAGGTGCACAGTGGGCGGATATGATGATGACGTCAGCAGGATATGATGATGACGTCATCAGGATGTTCATCGGCCAGACTTTTGGTATAAGCTCAGCAGGAGGATGTTCCTCTGATGGATCAGGTTGTGCGGATGAAGGCCATTATCATGCAGGTTATATTGCGATATGATGCTGACGTCAGGGTGATATTTCAAGCGACAGGATATCATGCTGCTGGAGGATGATGATGATGAAGTCTTATACTAGTGTCGTCAGGAGCAAAAGCACCGACATGATATATGCTCATGACCTAGTATATAAAGTGTTAATGAGGTTGCTGCGGGGTGCATGTGGGATAATTGATATCCTGCATTTTCAAATATCATGATGATGAATCTCAGCGGGAAATGGTTGCGATCGACTGTTAGATGTTTTTCCCAAGGCCGCGGGTTGGTGCGCCATTAATGGCGAAGGTTGCAGAGGTATGGGCGGATCTGGTACCCGATTGAAGGTGTACATCAGCGGACAGTGGCGTAGGGCTCGAGATATCTTCCTGTCTCCTCCCCTACCTGCTACATTCATGTTTGGGCGCCAATCTGGTAGTGTTTGAGCGCCATTTTCCTGATACTGTGTATCTGGCGGGATTTTTTGGTCAACCATGTAATTAATTGCTGTGGTACACTACCTGGCTGTTATAAGCAGGAAGTGTTACTCATTTGTGGTTGTTGAAAGTTGAAGATTTTTGGCTCTGTAACTCAAAACAAGCTGATCTGGTTGTTCTGTACAGGTTAACCTGTGAGTTTATGTATCTCTTGTTGCATGTTTTTGGCATGAACCCACTGATTTCATGATTAATCTTATATGAGAAATGTTATCTCAGCATGTGTTTTGTTAATTCTGTCTCCAGTATTGCATGTATTCTTCTTCTGAATCTGGATATTTGGGTAATGTTTAGATTCTAGAGCATAGAATTCCTATGTTGAATGTCTGATCTTTTAACTTCTGCTCAAGGGGTAGATTAAACTATTTTCAGGTTGAACATTGGGAAGGGTATACTGCAGTAGGGATGCCATAAGTAGAGATAACTTAACACTCTGTATTGGGAGATATCTGTAAGGCAGATATCACATATATCCCCTTGAAATCCAGTTTTAGCTGTTCATGTTGATCATTCACAGGTGTATGTCTACTGACTCCAGGCCCTGGATAGGCACCAATCTTGCTTTGTGTTTGTGTTACAACCATGTCCAGCTTTGCATCCAAACTTAAAATCAAAATCAAAATCTAAAACAACCATTAGGACATTAGAGTTAGTTTTAGGATCCTCAGTCCTTTGTCTACAACTGCAAATAGGCCCAAAGCTAGCCCCTTTGCTCTTATCTTTCAGTTTTGGTCTACTTACAGGAGGACTTATCTACTTTCTGTCAGCATCCCAGCCTTGTATGCATATCCTCATGGATGTTGAGTAGGGAATACCCCCTAGGTTTTGCAGAGCCTGAAGAAGAAGAGGAGATAAAATATAGAGTCTATCTCCTATACTGTTGGCCCCTGGCCCAGAGATCCTGTTGATCACTGATGGCTACCTTGTAGGGAAATCTGGGAATAAGCATCCAGTCTGGGAAAAAAACCAACACCTCCTAAACCTTAATCTTCTTTTTTTCCTTTTTTTTATATATACAAATATATTTAATAGTAGGTTTTAGAATCCCAAACTTTAAAGAAATATCTATCTATCAGAGATTACCAACAACTATATTATATTTACCACCACATGCCCCTTGTATAAACAATTACATTGTCCACTCAGCTACTCCAACACTATTGTGACCCAACATATAGGGACCTTGGGGTAATCATAAAATCATTAGTATAGATAGAAAATCCACATTTTACCAATGGATTCTAGTGAAGTGACAACCATTCATGACTTTGTACCAATGTAGGCCAAACATTATGAAATTTGAAGATTAAGGCAACTTTTTTGAGCCATTCTACCATTTATTCCATTGAGTCATTGAAATCTATAGTTGGCACATTCTCCTTAGTAATCATAATGTGACTTGATGCTTTTAGATCCTACTTAAACACATCAATTCTAAGATCCACAAAGGTCTTGGGAGCACCACTAGGATCAAGATTCTTGTAGTTATGCAAAGCCAAAATTTGTCCCAAAACTATTGTATTCAAGGCCAATCGAGAAAGAGGAGCACACAATAGATAACACATGGGTAAAGGAATCTTAAAAATCTATGAATCCATTACTTTCTATTGAACACACAAGACAATAGAGAGGGGGGTGAATTAGTTGTATCAATAACTTTAAACCTTCACAAGCATAATCACATTCACTTTAATCCACTTAAGCCCTAATTCTATAATGAAGATTAAACATGAAAAACATATAACAAAAACTCAATCACATTAACACCATGCACAAGAGAACACCATATTTTACGTGGAAAATCCTAAAAGGGAAAAACCACAGTGAGGATTAGCTCATAATATATAGTAGTAACAATACTGAATTACAAAGAGGCTCACTGCCAAAGGGCTCACTATCCAAATAAATGCTCACTATAAATAGGGCTCACTGCCAATAGGGCTCACTACCAATGGGGCTCACTACTAGAATGACTCACTGCCATGAACTGATATATTACCATCTACCACATGCTCAGGTTCAGTTACATTGAAGCACAATATTTATCTCCTTCATAGCCTCACGACACACACATCCTCATCTTTGTGTCCTTCACACACTTTACATGAATTCTTTCCACATATTTATATCACTCATCAACCTTGCAACATACATCAAGGTTGGAAACTCACTTTACAATATTTGAAACAACCTTCAAGGTTGACAAACATACATAATTCAAATTACGTCTCGACCTAAACAATCTTGTGAATCAAATGAATGAAGGTAGAACACTTCACAACTTAGCATGGACCCAAATACATCTTCACATGCTTCAACATGCTTATACAATCCACGAAACACATCTGCAAAGAGTGTTAGCACCCAAGTCAGCCAAACTTGTGCAAACACCAAGAATACTTAAACACACACTTCCAAGAACTCAATCATAGATTGAGGATCAACCACGTGCCTTAAACAAAATCTAGAGACATCCATGAACAACATAAAATCACCTGGGAGCAGACTAATCCAACCACAATAAATCTCACTTGAAGACAACAAATATCACTTGAAGACAGATCATAGACTTCTCACAACAAACATTGTCGAACTCTCCTAATCAATAACTTGATTTTTCAGAGCACCAAATCACAAACCCTTTATAATGAAGATAGCTAAGGACCTTATAAACATATGTCCAGAATTACATCACTTGAAACCACTCTACGGAAAAATGTGGAGCAAAATACTTTCTCCCAGACACCTCTATACAACCTAGAAACTTTGTCAAATATAGTCTTCAAACTAGTGAGCATAACTTCTACTACACAGTGATTTGATCCACCAAATTTTGGATTTAGCATCTTCAAACACTTCTCTAAAACATGTCCAAATCTCACACTCTGGTCTTCAACATAGAACAAATGCAGAGCAAGAACTCAGATAGTATCCTACAAGCCAGAATACTTCTTCACAACAATGTCTTCAGTAATTATCAAATTTTCTTAAAAGCACTTGGACATCAAATATCAAGACCATATTCTTATCATCTTTAACACATCTACAAGGCATTCAAATCATCTTAACATAACAACTTAGTCAATCAGCAACTGCAACAATAGAAGATATAGTTGACACCAATGACAACACAAACATGTTGACATCAATGACAACATTAATTAGCACATACTTGCAACAATCTCTCCCTTTGTCATTGATGGAAACATATGATGTGAAAAACCATCATGACATAATTTTACACTAATCTCATTCTCCCCCTTTCTTTTATACATCTTACTCTCTCTTTGTTTTTCACATGAACTCTCTCCCACTTTGACATCAATGGAAAAGGGTAACACACCTTCTCCAAGATTTCTCCCCATGAATATGATACTACACATACTTGCACTTGTTCTTGAATACTCTGAATACTTCCCTCTAATTGCAATACTCTTCAATGTCACTACCTACTCTCCCTGAGAGGTAGCCTCCATTATCGGTCTAGAAAAGAATGACTCTTGAATCACACTGGATTAATGCACTTCCTTATGCATCTAGTTCAATAGAGGAGGGCAATAACCCCTAACTTCTCCTAGAGATACTCAAAAGTATCCTTAAGAAGGGCCTTGGTGAATATGTCAGCAATTTGATCTTTTGTAGGCACATACTCAAGCTTCACTTCTTTCTCTGCAACCTTCTCTCTCAAAAAGTGATACCTAATAGAAATATTCTTTGTTCTTGAATGCATCACTGGGTTCTTTGAAATGTTAATGGCACTGGTGTTATCACAGAAAATGGGAATTGGATCATCATACTCAACATTGATATCCTTCAAGGTTTGTCTCATCCATATCACTTGTACACAACATGATGCTGCTACAATGTACTCTACCTCGGCAATAGATAAGGATATTGAATCCTACTTCTTGCTTTGGCATGACACAGCTCTGACTCCAAGAAAGAACACACCACCATTTATACTTTTTCTGTCATCTACACATTCTACCCAATTTGCATCTGTTTAGGTACTTAGGTTAAAGTCATTGTTCTAGGAATACCACAAGCCATGATCTGGAGTGCTTTTCAAATACCTGAATATCCTCTTTACTGCTATGACATGTGACTCTCTAGGATCTTCTTGAAATATTGCCACAAGACAAAATGCATGCATGATATCTAGTTTGGTAGTAGTTAGGTATAGCAGTCCTCCAATCATTGATCTATATTTACTCCAATCAACGTAAGGAGATTCATCATCTTTACTCATCTTGCAACTAGTTGTCATGGGAGTACAAACTGGTTTAGATTCTTCCATTCAAAACTTCTTTAATAACTCCTTGACATACTTTGTGAAATGAAAATGCCGTTATTTGTCTGATTAATTTGTAGTCTAAGAAAGAAGTTCATCTCACCACACATTGACATCCCAAATTCCTTTTGCATCTCATCTACAAATATCTTACACATACCTTCATTTCCACCAAAGATTATATCATCTACGTAGACCTCAATAATCAGAATTTGATCTTTGCTCACCTTGATATACAAATTACTATCTACAAACCCTTTACTGAATCCTTACTGCAACAACTGCCTGTCCAATCTAGCATACCAAGCTTTGGGAGCTTTCTTAAGTCCATAAAATGCCTTTTTCAATCTACATACTATTGGCAAGAGACACATTGGAGCTTCATGATTGTTGTCATTGATGGCAACAAAGTTTATCCCACACATCTGCAGGACATGATGTGCCTATACCGGAAGTCAAATTGAAGAGTGTTGTGGTCCGGTAAGCAAGAACAGAGCATGTGGCAAGGTCTGACAGTCAGGTCCGGATCTCTTAGAGGAAGTATCTTTGGAAAGTCCAGACTTGGGGAAGTCAAGAGGAGTACCTTGACTAATAGATTCCAGGAATTGAGCCTCCGGTGATGAAGGAGTGAAGAGATATGAGAATTCAAGTATTGGGGTCCTGTTTGGCAGAACAGACAGAGGAAGAACTGACCGGCAGAGAATCAGACATTATTCCAGAAGATATTGATGATGATCAAGGTTCCTAAGGTATCATTCATGATTGGCTGACATGTTAGATGACTTCTATAAGTATCTTTTTGATCTGCATCACTTGGGAAGCAAGGATTCAGCCGACAGACTAGAGTTTGGGAAATACTGACTATTTCGGATGCCGACTAGAAAAAGGATGAAATCCTTTGTTCGGATATATATACCAAATGGATTTGGATGAAAAGGAGTGAATGTTGTGTTGTGAAGTGCAAAGAAAAGTAGCAGAGTAGAAGGAAAGCAGTAAGGAAGGTCTGGTATGTGAAATGACAACAGCATAAAAGAAGAGAAAGGATGAAGTGCAGTAGATTAGTATACTGAGCCTAACTGGAACTGAACTCTAGCATGTGTGGATGCTTCTCATCAGTTCAAGTATCTTATTACTCTCTTTATAACTTGTAGACAGTGAGTCTCTTGTAGGTAGTGAGCCTCTTGTGAGCAGTGTGCTCGGGCAGTGAGCCCTAATTGGCAAGTGCCATTTTGTAATTCTATTCTTCTAATAGAAAATACAATCTTGGGTTAATCACCCCATGGTTTTCTCCCTTAACAGGGTTTCCATGTCAAAAATATTGTGTCATGTGTATTTCCATTTCATGGTTATGTTTTCTTATTTGAATTAATGTTGCATTAATTATTAAGAAAGTTCAAAAAGTTGAAATAATTAAGATAACTGATTCACCCCCCTCTCAGTTATCAACAATTGGTATCAGAGCCAAGTTCCTCCAAATAGAGCCTAATAGCTTGAGGAAGATTTAGGAATCAAAATGGATGTGTATGGTATGAGGGAGCAATTTCAGTCTTCCCTAGATGATCTTGAGCAATCTAATTCTGAAGTCAATGAACTGAAGGAAAGACTCAAACAGGCTGATGATTTCATAAATGAACTAAAAGGGAAACTAAGTCTCTCTATGGAAAAGAGAAAGGATCTACTTCAGCAATTGACAAGTCAAAGTGAAGCAAATGATACAAATGGAGATCTGAAGGAGAAAACTAAGTTATGTGAAAAGTTATCAAAAGAGATCATTATGGTAAGACATGAAACGGAATTAGGAGTTATGAAATTTACTCAAGAAATTGAAGAGAAAAGAAAAACTGAAGATGATCTAAGACAATCTCTCAAGGAGAAATTAGAAGACTGCCACAAGATGGATAGAATAATCAGACATCTTGAATCTGATCTTGAAGATGCTAAAGATAATGAAGAAAAACTTGAGGATCAAATTATCTCTCTTAAAAGGGATCTTCAAACAACAAATGAATATAAAGAGTAATTCAAGATAAGTTCTGCTCAACTTGAATTTCTTCTTGAAAGCCAAAAGAGGGTAGATGACAAGTGTGGTTTGGGATATGAGAAAGGTGAAAGCTTCGGATCTGGTCAGAAGAAGTTTGGATCAGAAAATTCAAGGAATAGGCTTAGAAGACCTCTGGTAAGGCAACCTAATGCTCAAAGATATCCATCCTTCAATGGATACTACCACAACTGTAATAACTTTGGTCATAAAGCTAATCAGTGCAAAAGGAGAATGAATCAGACTAACACATCCTTCTTCAGATAGTGTTTAAACTGCAAAAGGTATGGTCACAAATCTCATGAATGCAGAAATATGCAAATGAACAATTCATTCAATGGTAGATGCTTTGCCTGCAATAGAATGGGTCATATGGCTAATCAATGTAGATCAAGAGGACATCAATCAAATATGCAAAGAAATGTTTTTTGCCACAATTGCAATAGATCCAGTCATATTGCCAAATTCTATAGAAGCAAGAATCAGGACAAAAGAGGTCTGGTACATCATAACCAGAATCAAGACAAGGGAAAAGGAAAAGTGAATGCGAATGAAGTCAAAAGTGAGATGAACAAGATTTGGGTGAAGAGAAGTACAGAAAATGTAGGGGATGGATCCACATCAGAATCTGGTGCTGATATTCCTTCCAGAAATTAAAAGGTGAGCTCTGGCTTAGGGGGAGGCACAAAGAAAAATATTTTCCCCTAGCCAGCTAATTGGTGCCGGAACTGGCACAAGGAGAGTTGCGGATTAAAGGGTTCACAAAGGGACATCCAAATAAGGTTTGGTTAAGAGATGAAAGATCCACAATAAATTTTGAATAGGTTGAAGACTAATCCAGTTCATCAGTCATCCAGTGAGTAGTAGGTTTTTCACAGTTAAATCTGACATGATTCAAATTATGGAATCTTGATCTGTGGATAGATCAAATGATTAAGGAAAGGAAGATAGATTATCACTATTCTTCAAGAATAACTCTAAGTGTATCTCAGTGATCCAGAAAAGATCTGTCTCAGAATAAGATGAACAAGGCAACCAGAATGACTTAGGTTGCACATTTATTGTAGTATGAAATTAGGGCTTTCCCAAAAATAAAAGAGTTCATTCGTTCGTCATTTGCACATTTGCACTCAAGAAGAAAATAAAAGGAGCTCTACAACAAATTGTCTCAAACTCTCTAAGATCAATCATTGAAGTCGATTCATCCAGCAAACTAATCTGACTCATTTAGTGAACCCTAGAAGTGTAAAAGGTATTTTCCATTGCTGAATATCTCTTTGTAAATCTTTTGAAAATGGCTACTCCAAATGTGGTGAAGATTTCTGATAGGCCACGCCCTAAATTTAAGAAGCACCCATACAAATCTCTAGAAGTGGATCCCTTAGGTGCTTTTTTCAGTATTTCGCATGGTAGAAGCTGTTAGGGTTTACATTCATGCGAACATTGAAGATTTTGGGGAATCTAAGCTGGCAGACATCTATCACAATCAGTTAATAGATGATACTTTTGAACTCAAACCACAATATCAGGCCATCCAGGATAAACATTTTGGTCAGTACATTCATTTCCCCTATTTTGAGGAGGATGAATGGGTCCAGTATGTGTTGAGTAGAGTACATGATAACTTCTTATGGTTGAATAGACCATTTAAGATCACTAAGGATGAAATTAGGGTAGTAACCGGCTTGCACTCATCCAGAGTGATACCAGTTTTCAAATCTATCAAAAACCAAACTGTGAGTGAGGCTACTAGATCAAAATTTGATAAGAGAGCAATGACCATAGAAGATATCTCTGATTCAGATATCAAGTTTGCATCTATAATAATTGGTTATAAGATATATCACTCCAGCAGGGAGAATTCAGTACCCAGAACTGCTGTGTATACTGCTTATGAGATGTTGAGAAAGAATGCAGATTATGACATTTGTGAACTCCTTCTAAGCTAATTGATGGAAAACTTACAGAAGATTAAGAAGGACAAGAAGAACTCTTTTAAGTATGGTGGACTAATATTATGTTTGTTTTTCTACTTTATGAATGAGCTGCCCAGATCCAGTGGTTGGGTATGGCAAAATGACAGACCTGTTGCCATTCAAATCAGAGACTACCTGCATGGGCTTGGGAATGCTAAGGTAAGAAATACAACTCTGTGGGGTTATTTCAAGAACTTTCAGAGTATGATGCAAGCAAGGGAGAGAATTCCAAAATCTCTATTTGAAAAGTATAAGGATACAGTTTGCTTTATGGTAGAAACTGATCAGTGCCTAATGGAGGCTGTGGAACCAAGGATAGTCTGGATCATGCCCATGGGGTATGAAGTAGATGAGAAAATTGTTGAGCTACATGTTCAACACATGCTTAGTCAACCCAAAGATCCCAAGGCAAAAAGATTTGGAACCTTTGAAGAGTTGAGTGTAAAGATCCATGTGGAGCTCAGACAACTGGAGATGAAGAGAAAAGTGAGAAAAGAGGTAGAAGAATTGGCCAAGAGGCATGGAATCTCAAAAGAGACACTTAATGGCAACAGAGAGAAAATGGAAAGAACGGAGAAAGAAAAGTAAGAAACTAGAAAAGAAAGTGCTCTGATGCAAGCCCCCTCCCAGACCAGATCAACCAAAAGCTCTACACCTACCACTTCCAAGGGTCAAAAAGTTTCAAAACCAAAAGCTCAGACATCTGGAAAAGGAGAGAAGAGAACCAAGAGAAAGGCAACAAGGTCTCACACAAGCCAAAAGGATGAAGAAGAGACTAAGTTAGATGAGGAGGTAAAGAAGATGAAGAAGAAGAAGAAAGTATCTGGTGAAGATAAGGAGGCAGAGCCAGAAGAGTTTGTTGAAAGACCCACTTTGTCCTTAGATGATGTAGTTAAAGCAGTCACTATGTATGGGAACCTGCAACCAATAACAGAATTCTATGATGCATACAATGATGCAGATAAAAAGATTCTAGAGGAAGCCATAGTTAAGTATTTGAATGTATACAATAAAGCATTTATTGAAATCATTTGTCTAATTCCTAAAAGTTTAGAAAAGGAACTTGAAATGAGAAAAGAAAATGCCAAGGCTAAGGACTTAGAGATTAGAGAATAGATAGCTATTTAACTCTATCCTTCAATTACTCCAAAACAAATGGATATGATCTTCAAAGATTGCAAGGATGAGTTCTAGAGTAAGGCCAGAATGAATCAGCTCATGCTTGGAGAAATTGATAAAGTGACAAAAGAAACAGAAGAAATCATGTGGAATGCCTATAAAAGATTCAATATTCCTGTTATAGAGGATTTAGGTAATGATCCCTCAGAAATGGATAACAAAGAAGAATCTACTAAGACGGTAGCAGAATAGGTAAAGGAAAAGGATTCCTCTATTCTAAAAGAGGAAGTTCAAGGAGAAGTAAATCTGGATTCCCCAGCAATCTCCAGATCTAAAGAAGAGGACAGAGTAGAAGAAAAAGAAACAGAGGAAAAGGAAAAACAAGATGACAGTAGTAAGGCTACAGAAGCAAAGAAAACTCCAACAGAGAAGGCTAAAAATGATAGTGATAAGAATGCAGAAGGGGAGAAAACCTTGTCACCGACAAGATACACAACAAAAGCAGTCGAAGAATTCCTAACCAAGGAGATGACAGAATTTGATGAACCGGAACTTCTTCAAGGATCGTTCAATTTTGACTCCCTCTTCCCAGTTCAAACCATGAAGCTAGCATCCTTTACTTCAGCAAAGGCAAAAGAAAAACTTCTGAAGTCTCACATGGAAGACTGCAAGCTCATAGAAACTGCATCCGGTGTATTGGAGAAGATCATGCCATGTTTTCAGAAAGATCCCTCAGCCTCATCATCTGGTAATCTCAAATCTCTAGTAAATAGTGTTAGTACACATTTTGAATCACTAGAGAAATCAGCTGAGGAGAAGGTCCGGAAAGAATTTTTGGATAAGAGATTCTCGGAGTCACAAGGCTTAATAACAAATGATAGGAGAGTTATGGATATTGGAATAAAGAGCTTGGAAAATGCTCTTAAAGATGGCGGAGATATCTAGAAATTTTGTTTATCCTGGCCTAAAGTGACCAAGGATATTGAGAAGAAAGTAAAAGAGCAAGAGGATAAACTAACAAGTTTATCTCAAAGTTTTGATCCTCTCTCCGCTTCTATAGTAAATCAAGAATGTCAGACTATTGCAGTCATAGATGAAATAAAGAAGCTTGAGAAGGAGAAGAAAAATAGAACAAATAGGTTAAGTGAACTTAGAGGGATCATTATCCCTAAGTTAGAGGCCATGCATGAGGCTCTAACTGATGCTCAGACCATAGCCCAGACCAGTGATCCGACAGATCTCAAGAGGGCAGAAGCTTTTGCATTCCTATTGAGTAGTCACATCTCAATTTTGGACAGGATGAAGCAGAGTTGGGCAACAAAAGTTGTATAGCTGAAGAATACTTTTGCAGACATACTTAAGTATATGTAATTACAACTTATAAGGCTAAGTATATATTATTTTTGGGCAATTTTGGTGTACGAACCCTACCCTTTGCCATTAATGTCAAAGGGGGAGTGAGGAACAGTGAAAAATGTGGAATCCAGCTAAGGGGGATCTCCGGTAAAGTGTACATTAGAAGAGAGCATCAACCAAGGGGGAGTATAGTATAACACTTAGTCATTTTTCACTAAGTGTTGCCATCAATGCCAAAGGGGGAGATTGTTGGCAAGAGACACATTGGAGCTTCATGATTGTTGTCATTGATGGCAACAAAGTTCATCCCACACATCCACAGGACATGACGTGCCTATACCGGAAGTCAGATTGAAGGGTGTTGTGGTCCGATAAGCAAGAATAGAGCATGTGGCAAGGTCTGATAGCTAGGTCTGGATCTCTCAGAGGAAGTATCTTTGGAAAGTGTAGACTTGGGGAAGTTAAGAGGAGTACCTTGACTGATAGATTCTAGGAATTGAGCCTTCAGTGATGGAGTGAAGAGATATGAGCATTCAAGTATTGGGCTCCTGTTTGGCAGAACAGACAGAGGAAGAACTGATCGGCAGAGCATCAGACATTATTCCGGATAAGATATTGATGATGATCAAGGTTCCTAAGGTATCATTCATGATTGGCTGACATGTTAGATGACTTCTATAAGTATCTTTTTGATCCGCATCACTTGGGAAGCAAGGATTCAACCGACAGACTAGAGTTTGGGAAATACTGACTATTCCAGATGTCGACTAGAAAAAGGATGAAATCCTTTGTGTGGATATATATACCAAATGGATTTGGATGAAAAGGTGTGAGTGTTGTGTTGTCAAGTGCGAAGAAAAGCAATAGAGTAGAAGGAAAGTAGTAAGGAAGGTCTGATATGTGAAAGGACAGCAGCATAAAAGAAGAGAAAGGATGAAGTGCAGTAGATCAGTATACTGAGCCTAACCAGAACTGAACTCCAACATGTGTGGATGCTTCTCATCAGTTCAAGTATCTTATTACTCTCTTTATAACTTGTAGACAGTGAGTCTCTTGTAGGCAGTGAGCATCTTGTGAGCAGTGAGCCCTAATTGGCAAGTGACATTTTGTAATTCTATTCTTCTAACAGAAAATACAATCTTGGGTTAATCACCTCGTGGTTTTCTCCCTTAATAGGGTTTTCGACATCAAAAATATTGTGTCATGTGTATTTCCATTTCATGGTTATGTTTGCTTATTTGAATTAATACTGCATTAATTATTAAGAAAGTTTAGAAAGATAAAATAATTAATATAACTGATTCACCCCCCCTCTCAGTTATCAACACATACCATGTCTATTTTTTCTGATAATTGAAATCCATCCATGTCTACTTTTCATCCATTTGATATACCTTGAAATTTTATGTACTGCATACACTAGAAACAACCTAATAGCTTCCAGTCTTGCTACCGGAGCAAAGGTTTCTTCATAATCTATTCCTTCCACTTGTGATTATCCTTTGCATACAAGTTTAGCTTTGTTTCTTACCACTTCTCCAATCTCATTCAACTTATTCCTGAAAACCCATTTTGTTCCAATCACATTCTTATCTGTAGGCCTAGGGACAAGTTCCAAAGTCTTGTTCTTTTACATTTGCATTAGTTCTTCATTCATTGCCTTGACCCAATGTTCATCTTTACATGCTTCAGAGATAGTCTTAGGTTCAACCTTTGAAATTAAGCAGAGATTTACCTGTTCTTCTGTAACTCTTCTTCTTGTTAGGACTCCTTTGTTTTTGTCACTACTGATTTGATCCTCTAAGTGATTCTTTTGCATATACTTGGGAATCTTAGGAACTCTTTCTGGAGCTTCTTCATCAATTTAAACTTCCTTGTCTTTGTCTTCCTCAACTATTTATGTATCAACAAACTCATCTAACTCATATCCATTAGTCTTTGAGATTTTCTGAATATCTTCATCTACCTTTAAATTTGCACTTTCAATAATCTTCCTCAAACTTTTGTTATAGCACCGGTAAGCTTTGTTCTTAGTAGAGTACCCAAGGAATATTTCTTCATTACATCTAGCATCAAACTTTCCCAACTCTTCATCTCTTATGATATAGCATTTGCTTCCAAAAACTTTGAAATAACTGATAGTAGGAGTTCTTCCATACCACATCTCATAAGGTGTCTTTGTTCAATTTTCTTTGACTTGCACTCTATTTTGAATGTAGAAAAAAATATGAATGGCTTCTTTCCAAAATATTTCTAGAAGGTTAGCTTCTTTGATCATTGTTCTAGAAGCTTCCTGAACTATTCTATTCTTCCTTTCAACTACTCCATTTTGCTGAGGAGTTCTAGGGGTAGACAATTGTCTCTTTATTCCATGTTCTTTACAAAAAGTATTGATTTCATTTTAAGTAAACTCACCACCTCTGTCAGACCTCAAACACTTGATTCTCAAGTCCATTTCATTCTCAACCATTGCTTTAAATGCCTTGAACTTGTCTAGGGCTTCTAATTTTTCTCTAAGAAAAGTAACCCAAGTCATTCTTGAACAATCATCAATAAGTAACATGAAATACCTATCACCTTGTATACTTCTTATTCTTGTGGGACCACACAGGTCTGTATGCACCAAATCCAACAGGTCAGTAGAGATTTGTTCTTTGCTTTTGAAACTTATCTTTGTTTGCTTCCCAAATTGACATTCTTTGCAAATGGTATTAGTAGGCTTCACAATCTTAGGCAGGTCTCTTACAACTTGAACTGAGCTTATTCTCACCAGATTGTCAAAGTTAATATGACACATTCTCCTATGCCATAACCATCTTTCATTTGTCTAAGCCAACAAACAACAATTGTCAGTACCTTTCAAATGATAAACATTACCATGAGTCTTCTTACCAGTAGCAATTATTGTTCCAGAGCTTTTCCTTATCTCACATCCATTATCCTTAAACATCAGATTGTATCCTTTGTTACACATCTGTCCAACACTTAGAAGATTATGCTTTAAGCCTTTGACATAAAGCACATCATCTGTATTATACTTGCCATCAAAAGTAATTGACCCTTTTCCACAAATCTTACTAGCTTCATCATCACCAAATCTAACTGGCCCTCCATCATACTTTTCTAATTTCACAAACTTACTCTTATCTCCTATCATATGATTTGAACATCCATTTTTAATGACCCATTCATCCTTTTCCTTCTTAGCATGCAATGAAGTCATCTCTTCTTTTTCTTGTGGACTTCCTTCCTTAACACAACTTGCAACGTTAGTAGAAACAAGTTCTTCTTTTAGTGAAATAAACTATCTTCAAAATTAGATTCATCATCTTTAACATATTAACTTTTCCTTATCATCTTACCTCTACCTTCTTTGTTCTTGATCTTCAAAGTTCTATCAGGACATCTTGAAGCATAATGGCCAATCTTACCACAACTGAAACATTTGAAAGGTATCTTACCTCTAAAATTTCCAGTTCCCTTCTTCATTCTATTTACAAAGTTTGCCTCAATTTAATCAAAGTCTTCCTCATCTGATTCCATAGCATACTTTTCTGATCTAAGTGCCTTTTCTAATTTAGCTTTAAAAGTAATCTCAACTTTCACAGGACCATCAATTGTACCAAATTCTCTCATCTTAAAAGCAGTCAATTTACCAAGAAATTGACATTTTTAAATCTTGCCAATATCTAACAATTCTTCAATGGTAGACACTTTATGACTATAAGATTTGGGAAGTGTTCTGAGTACCGTATTCACAATTTATTCATCAGTTAGAGTTCCACCAAGACCTTTGATTCTATTGACCACTTCATCAACCTTCTACATATAACTTGTTATGTTCTCATCTGTAGACATCCACATAGTTTCATATCTTGACTTCAAGTTCTGCATCTTGGCTTTCTTAAAAGATTTATCACCTTCATAGATACTCTCCAATTTTTCCTAGATCTCATGAGCAGTCTCCAGATCCAAAACTTTTTCCATTTTAGTATTAGATAGAGCACTCAGTAAGGCATTTCTAGCTTTGCCATTAGTCTCATATTCCCTAATCTCCATTGTAGTCTCTAGATCATCTTTAGGTAAAGTGTACTCATTTTTAACTATACTCCACACATTGTAACCAAGAGAAACAAGATATCTTTGCATTCGTACCTTCCAAAAGGCATAGTTAGATCCATCAAACTGATGAATGTCTTTCTTGTGCACTATCCCGGATATACCTTAAGATGTTAAGCTTTCTTCCATGGAACCCTCGCTCTAATACCAATTGTTGAATGCATAAGACAACTGAGAGGGGGGTGAATCAGTTGTATAAAAAAATTTAAACTTTCACAAGCATAATCAAATTCACTTTAATCCACTTAAGCCCTAATTCTTTTATGAAGAATAAACATGAAAAATAGATAACAAAAACTTAATCACATCAACACCATGCACAAGAGAACACCATATTTTATGTGGAAAACCCTAAAAGGGAAAAACCATGGTGAGGATTAGCTCACAATATATAGTAGTAACAATACTAAATTACAAAGATGTTCACTACCCAAGGAGTCAGTGTCCAAAGAAATGCTCACTGTAAATAGGACTCACTATCAATAGGGCTCATTGCCAATGGGGCTCACTGTCAAAATGGCTCACTGCCATGAACTGATATAATAGCATCTACCACATGCCTGAGTTCAGATCCATTGAAGCACAATATTTATCTCCTTCACAGCCTCACAACACACACATCCTCATATTCGCATCCTTTACACACTTTGCACGAATTCTTTACACTTATTTATATTAATCATCAATCTTGGAACATAAATCAAGGTCAGTAACACACTTTACAATATTTAAAAAAACCTTCAAGGTCGGCAAACATACATAATTCAAATTAGGTCTCAACCTAAAAAATCTTGTGAATCAAATGAATGAAGGTAGAACACTCCACAGCTTAGCACAGACCCAAATACATCTTCACATGCTTCAACATGCTTCCACAATCCACAAAACACATCCGCAAATAGTGTTAGCACCCAAGTCAGCCAAACTTGTGCAAACACCTAGAATACTTAAGTACACGCTTCCAAGATCTCAATCATAGGTTGCAGATCAAGTACATACCTTCAATAGAATTTGGAGACATCCATGAATAACATAAAATCACCTAGGAGCTAACAAATCTAGCTGCAACAAATCTCACTTGAAGACAACAAATATCACTTGAAGACAGATCACAGACTGCTCACAACAAACACTATTGAACTTTGCTAATCAATAACTTAGTTTCCAGAGCACCAAATCACAAATCCTTTGGAGTGAAGATAGCTAAGGACCTTATAAACATATTTCCTGAACTGCATCACCTGAAACCACTCTGCGGAGAAATGTGGTGCAAAATACTTTCTCCTAGACACCTCCACACAACCTAGAAACTCTGTCAAATATAGTCTTCAAACTAGTGAACATAAGTTCTATTGCACAGTGATCTAGACCACTAAATTTTGGATTTAGCATCTTAAAGTACTTCTCTAAAACATATCCAAATCTCACACTCCGGTCTTCAACATAGAAGAAATACGGAGCAAGAACTTAGACAATATCTTGCAAGAAAAAATACTTCTTCACAACGCTATCTTTAGTATTTATTAAATTTTCTCAAAAGCACTTGGACATCAAACATTAGGATCATATTCTTATCATCTTCAGTACATCTACAAGGCATTCAAATCATCTTAATGTAACAATGTAATCAATCAGCAGCTGCAACAATAGAAGATACAGTTGACACTAATGACAACACTGATTACCACATAGTTGCAACACTTTCCTTGTTGTTGTATACCTTAAGAACCTCCACCACTTGAGATTGAGGTGTAGTGTAGTCCATTGATCCATTTGGCACACCGATTTGTAGAATAGGTTTTTGTCCCTCATAATCAAAGTCGAGAGTCTTTGAGGAAGAAATCACTTGAGAATGTGGGGTTTCATAAGGAGATTTAGATATTTTCAAAAGAAAGCTCATAATATCTTCCATTTATAGTTATAAATATATAAAAAAATAGTCAATTAAAAAATTAAGAAGTATGGAAAAAATACAATAAAATAGTATATTAAAAGATACTAATTTATAATTTCTTTTTAAATTAGGAAAAAAATATTTTATAAAATTTCCCATCAATATATATATATATATATATATATATATATATATATATATATATATATATATATATATATATATATATGCTGCCATAAAATTATAATTGTTTATTTTCAATAATTATATAATATATATTTGTTTAAAAATATTTATTTTAAACTTTATAAAAGATGGAAATTTTTATTTTATTAAAAATATTACCAAATATTTGTGCTTGTATTCCATGAGATGAAGGAATGGAAAAATATTGTGGATTTACATGTATTTGGTAACTACGTATTGGTCTTTTAAAAATTTAATTAGTACAATGAATACCATTTTTCCTACTACAAGAACTAATTATGCAAATAATATGATTACTTTAGCTATTTTAGGTAAACATACCTATCTAATTAACAAGTTGATGGTGAGAAAACAAAGCATGAAGAAGGGGAAGAGAGTTTGAAATGGGGGTGATGTCTCATCCCATGAACTCAATTAAGTATTTCATTGCAAGAATATGATAGAGCTAGGGTTTGTTTGTAGAATGTTGGGCAATATAGGATTAGGGGGTGTAAATAGGTAGAAATCTACTGTTAGGGGAGATTTTGTTATGAACTTGGGACTTTTGTATCTAACCTAGAGATAAAGGTTTTTTTTTATGTACCTCCATGAACAATTTGGTGATATGTTCATGGCCAAGTTGGACGAAGAGATGAGGGGAGCGAGGAGGAAAGGATAGACATGGTGCATGGTAAACTAGTATACTCAACCTTGGTTGATTTCCAACATCAGGAGGAGGTGGAAATACTATGGAATGAAATAGAGGTTTTAAAGACTTATTGTTATGGAATGAGGAAGATGATTGTGTCACTTTGAGTGATTCATAGGAATGGTGTAGTATAGGTGGAGAGTAACTTCTCAATCCCTACTTTTTGCAAGAAATATCTCCGTCATGTTTAGTGAGGCATGACCTGAGTTTTGGTTTGTGATTCTCACCTTTAACTAGAGCTTCTCAATCCATTGTTCTTGCAAGTGATTTCCCTATCTCTATTCTATGGGTTAAATGATTAGTGACTAATTGTGAAGAGTATTAAGCTATTTAGTGATGCAGGAGCATCCCTGGTTCAAGAGCAATCTTGTATCAACCAAAAACATTTGTATTTCAGTTTGTTTACAATTCAATTTATTTCTTTTCATTTTCTAGTTTAGTTTAGGCAATTCAGTCAGAAGCAATTTCTGTATTTTTGTCCAATAGCATTTCAGACCTTACAGAGTTGGACTTAGCATCTACATTCATTCATCTACATCATATCTAGAATTTAGAGATCCACACATCATTATTGAAAAGATATCGCTATCAGAAGATTGACTATTTCTCAGAATAGAAGATCCTGATAATCACAAACAACCAGCCGAAGGAGAAAACTGCGGAAGCATTTCCCAATCTATGAAGCCTAATGACACATCATTCAATGATCTTTGGTTTGTGTCTCACATTCCCTGAAGATCCACACTTCATTCCATTCATTTTCTAGAGGAGTACTATGCATTTAGGTTTGACCTATCCGTGTTCACATGTTACATCTCTTCATTGGAGTTTGTGACCTTCTTTGGTCAATGCGGAGGAATCTATTGTTCCAAAGATGATATATATTGATGTAATAGATCCTCAGGAAAGTAGTTCTCATGATTTAGAAGATTGATAGTTTAGATTTTGATGCAAAGGAGCTTCAAATCTTTATCTTATGCATGTATGTAATTAGGCATATGAGCCCTAATTGTAAGCCTGCATGTTGCTGGCCAATCTCTATTTGAATTCTATGATATACTGAATGAATGAATTTGTATTTGTTCCATTTCTTCAAGTTGTTTCCATTTTGTTTACTCTTGTTGCACGGTCTAGATAGTTCATTCTATGAACCCTCCTTCGGTGACTGCACCAAGTGGTATTAGAGAGAAAGTTTGAATCTTTGGGAGCAAATTGAGCGAAGTTGGCGAGGGAATTCCATAAGGTCTTGCCATGGATAGATCACCAAAATGAGGCAAGTTACCTATGTTGCAACCGATCGCCGAACCTGAGGTAGTTTACGCTTGATCCTAGGAAGAATGCCGCCACGGAGAGTTGTTGTTGGAACAATGGATGGTAGAAGGGATGAGATGATGGAAATGATGAAAATAATGTGAATTTGTTTGGATGTTGTTGAAGAAGATAGGCGAAGAGGATTGACACCGAGACCTAATGTTGAAAGAGATGATAAAGAAGAATTTCAATCTGTTGAGCAAACTGGAAAAACCCTAGCAGGTGATGAAGAAGAAGAATCAGATCAAGTAAAGATGCTACGAGCTATTTCAAAGATTGGAAAGAGACCTAGAGTTGATGTGCCAAACTATACTGGTAATTTGAACCCTGAAGAGTTGATTGACTGGATAAATGACATGGAAGAATACTTTGAATATGAAGAGATTGAAGATCCGGAGAAGGTGAAGTTTGCAAAGACAAAGTTGAAAGGACATGCTGCTATATGGTGGAAAGAAGTTTAGTTGGAAAGAAACAAAAGAGAAAAAGAAAAGATTACAAAATGGGATAGGATGGTGACAAAATTAAAGAATCAGTTTATACCTGTTGGCTATGAGTTTGAACTATTGAAAAGATTACAAAATCTAAGACAAAAGGAGAAATCTGTGAAGGAGTACACTGAAGAGTTTCATAAAATGATCATAAGAATAGGACATAGTGAAGCAAGCAAGGAGAAAGTAGCTAGATAGGACTAAGATTGAACATTCAAGAAGAACTAGGCCTGGTAAGGATGACATCCTTGGAGGAAGCATATCACTTTGCCCTGAATGTTGAAGAGAAGTTGAATAAGAGGCATGATCAGAGACAAAGAGGTAGAGGAGGTAAATTTTAGAGAGGTAGAACATTTTCCAGAGGAGACAAATCACATCCAAAGCAGAACAAGTTTGATAGCCTATTTAAGATGGATGACAGAGATACTAATCCATACTAGAGAAATGATAGAAATTTTCATCCCAGAGGCAACTATAATTCATATCGAAATGAAGGATACAAAAGAGAATGAAGACAATTTGATAAGAGGACATTCAAAGGTACTTGTTTCAAGTGTGGAGGTGAAGGACATAGAGCATCTGAGTGTAATCAGGGTAGTATAAGAGAAAGGACATAAAATAGTGGAAAAGCAGCCTATGTTGAAGAAGAACCCGTTGGATCACCAAGTTTAGTTGGCAATCTGGAGAAAGGAGAATCATTGGTGATGAGGAGAGCACTATTTCAAACAGAGGCAAATGAGGAACCATCAGGAGATAAATATGTAAAGTTGTAATTGATAGTGGTAGTTGAGATAACCTAGTTTTAGAGAGATGGTGACTAAGCTGAAGTTAGAAATATTAAAACACCCTAAACCCTATCAGATAGCATGGATTTAGAATGATCATAAGGTACTAGTGAGTGAACAATGTTTGGTGAAATTTCATATTGGATCTTATTATGATGAAGTCTTGTGTGATATTATGCCTATGGATGTTTGTCATATCTTGTTGGGTAGACATTGGCAGTATGATAGAAAAGCTATACATGATGGGAGAAAGACTACTTATACTATAAAAACAAATGGAAAGAGAATTACTTTGATTCCTTTGGAGGATGATCCTAAGAGTGAAGTATGTGGGAATGCTAGAATCTATTTGGTAGATGGAAGAAAATTTATGGATGGTTTGAGACATAAGAATATGTGTTATGCCTTGATTCCTAAGAAGCCTGAAGCACTGAAGAAAGAGACTGAAGAATCAAAACCAGAGGAGATAAGAGAATTGTTGTTAGAGTATGAAGACATCATATCAGATAATGTACCTGAAGGATTACCACCTATAAGGAGTATCTGTCATCACATGGATCTTATACTGGGAGCAAGTTTGCCTAACAAAGCAGCACATAGAATGACACCAACAGAAAATGAAGAATTGAATAGACAAATACAAAAGTTGTTGAGGATGTTGGATCTAGGGCATACAACTGAGAGGGGGGGGGGTGAATCAGTTGTATAAAACTTCTTGTTCTTTCAAACACTTGATTCTTTGTTGTTAGTTAGCAGCATATCAATTAATCATCCATGAAAGCATAATACATAAACACAAGAGCAGATAAGCATCAACACATTGAACACCAAGATTTTGACGTGGAAAACCCGGTTAAGGGAAAAACCACGGGGTGATTAACCCAAGAATTATTCTCTGTTAGAAGAATAAAGAAGAATGAATGGCACATGCCAATTAGGGCTCACTGCCCGAGCACACTGCTCACAAGAGGCCCACTGCCTACAAGAAGACACACTGTCTACAAAGTGATAAAAATCACAGTCTTGAACTGGAGAATGACATCTCTACCATGTCTGGATCAGTTCCATTTAAGCCCAAAAACCTCTGCTCTGCCTTTCGCACCTCTCTTCGCTATGCCACACTTATCCACACAAGACCACACCTCGAAATGAACTCACAGACCGTTATTTATACAAGACATCGACTTAGGAACAAACATCTAAGTCAGCAAACAATCATAAGGGTATCCGCAAGATGAATAACACATCCGGTCGGCCACCACAAGAACATTCGCAGGATGAACAACTCATCCGGTCGGCTAAATAGAGCAAGAACTTCATCCGGAAGAATAACTTCAATTTCGGGCTCTACTATCAATGCGGATCAACAACACAACTTCAACACGATCCAGAAAACTTCACAAGCCTGTCTGAATGTCCGGATACATCCGCACTTCCTTTACTTGCTGGAATCTCTTGTCTTCCTCATCCGGAACTTCAAGAACACAGTCTGTCGCCACTATAGAAGGTACTTCTAGACCTTCAAATCATACATTATCAATGCGGACCAACAACACAACCTCAACATGATCCAAGAAACTTCACAAGCCTGTCTGAATGACCAGGTACGTCCGCATTTCCTTTACTTACTGAAATCTCTTATCCTCCTTATCCGGAACTTCAAGAACATAGTCTGTCGCCACTGTCATAATGCAAGAGGTACTTCCGGACCTCCAAATCATACACAACTCAAGATGGCACATCAAAAGGACATCCCAAACACTGTTTCCAATCCGCAGATTAGGATTGTACAATTCTGGACCTCACCGGACCTTTTTGTGATCCTCTGTCACCTCTAAGCACTTGCCGGAACCGGTTCCACACAAACAGCCATAACTTCTTCAGGTCTTCATGCGGACCTCTAAAAACTTGACTGAAGCATCTCAAGACTCATATCTGCAAACCCTTTAATCCGCATCCCCGGTTCTCAACCTATCCAATATATTTGCCTTCTTCTCATCACTGTTCTTCACTGTTCCTGACTGAGGCTAAGTTTCTCAATATCCTCAACACACAGCTCATCCAATCCTTCTTGTCAATGTAATATGAGTATGTTGACATCAATGACAACACTGGTTCACCTCATACTTGCAACAATCTCCCCCTTTGTCATTGATGGCAACATATGATGTAAAAAACCATCAAGACAAGAACTTCTCCTTTTTGTCACAGCTCCCCCTATCAACAACAACTTTTCACATGTCTTCTCTTCCTTTACTGCTCCCCCTTTGATCATTAACCACTTGTTTTTCACATGTCTTCTCTCCCCCTTTGACATCAATGGCAAAGGGCTCATACTTACAATTTTAATACATCAGAATCATACCAGCTGCTCCCCCTTAGTAGCAGCTCCCCATCATCAATCCGGATCACAAGATATGACTGTGATATCCACCGGACTGATGCACATCAGTGCATCCTAGTTCATCACCGGAGGGGCCATGACCCCTAACTTCTCCCGGAGATATTCAAAAGAGTCCTTGGGAAGAGGTTTTGTAAAGATATCTGCAATCTGATCCTTGGAGGGAACATACTCCAATCTGACTTCTTCCTTGTTTACTTGTTCTCTCAAAAAGTGAAATTTGATAGATATGTGCTTAGTCTTAGAATGCAATACCGGATTCTTAGAAATATTAATTGCACTTGAATTATCACAGAAAATTGTGATAGGCTCCTCATATTCAACTTTAATGTCTCTTAGCATCTGCTTCATCCATAAGATTTGAGTGCAACTACCTGCTGCTGCAATGTATTCTGCTTCAGTTGTAGACAGAGATATTGCATCTTGTTTCTTGCTTAACCAAGAAACCAATCTCTTCCCCAAAAAGAATGCTCCACCACTAGTGCTCTTCCGGTCATCCACATCTCCTGCCCAATCTGCATCTGTGTAAGCATGAAGAGAGAAATTCGGATCTCTAGGGTACCATAGACCATACTCAACTGTTCCTTTCAAGTACCTAAAAATTCTTTTGATTGCCATAACATGAGATTCTCTAGGATCAGCCTGGAATCTTGCCACAAGACCAACAGCCTGCATTATATCTGGTCTAGGTTGAGTGAGATACAACAATCCACCAATCATTGATCTATACTTTGTCTGATCTGCCTTTGGAGAATCATCATCTTTGCTTAACTTACATCCGGTTGCCATAGGAGTGTTCATAGGCTTTGAGTCTTCCATACCAAATTTCCTTAACAATTCTTTCACATATTTGGTCTGAGAAATGAAGATCCCTTCTTTTGTTTGAGTAATTTGCAGACCCAAGAAGAAATTCATTTCACCAAGCATAGACATTTCAAACTCACTTTTCATCTGATTTGCAAAAGTTTTGCACATACTATCTCTTCCTCCAAAAATGATATCATCCACAAACACTTCAACAATCAAAATGTTTTCGTGATCAATTTTGAAATATAAGTTACTGTCAGCAGTACCTTTGTTGAATCCAATCTGCACAAGATGCTTATCCAACCTTTCATACCATGCTCTTGGGGCTTGCTTCAATCCATACAAAGATTTCTTCAACTTGCAGACCATATCATCATTATCAGACAATTGAAATCCATCCGGTTGTTCAATGTAGACTTCTTCTTCCAGATCACCATTTAGGAAGGCAGACTTGACATCCATCTGATATACCTTGAAGTCTTTGAAGGCAGCAAATGCAAGAAGTAATCTGACTGCTTCAATTCTTGCCACCGGAGCAAAAGTCTCTTCAAAGTCAATTCCTTCTATTTGAGAGTAGCCTTTGCAGACCAATCTAGCTTTGTTTCTGATTACTTCACCAGCTTCATTTAGTTTGTTCTAGAAGACCCACTTGGTTCCAATTACATTCCTGTCTCTAGGTCTGGGAACAAGATCCCAAGTATGATTTTTCTCAATTTGCATCAATTCATCTTCCATTGCTTTGGTCCAGTTTTCATCATTGTAGGCTTCATTTATTGTTTTAGGTTCAATCTTTGAAATCAGACAACATTCATCCTGATTTTGAGCAACATTCCTTCTAGTTTGTACACCTTTGCTTCTGTCACCTATGATCTGATCTTCAGAGTGGTTCAGTCTTACATACCTTGGAATTTTGGGAGTATCCTGCACTGCTGCTTCTTGATCAGGCTCATTCAAACCTATCTCTTCTTCCTGACTTACCGGATCAGGCTGACTCTGTCTCACCGGAGAGGGTTGAGGTCCTTGAACACTGTCTTGGTCATCTTCATCAAACTCAGAATCTTGAAGGCTTCTCAATTCCTTCATCAACGTTCACATTGGTGCTTTCTATCATCTTCCTCAATCTCTTATTGTAACACCGGTATGCTTTGCTTTGAGTGGAGTAACCCAAGAAAATTCCTTCATCACTTCTAGCATCAAACTTTCCTAGATCTTCATCTCTTTTAATATAACACTTGCTACCAAATACTCTGAAATATTTCACAGTAGGAGTGATGCCAAACCAGAGTTCATAGGGGGTCTTACCGGTGTTGTTTTTGATTTGAACTCGATTGAGAGTGTAGACTACAGTGCTGATAGCTTCCTTCCAAAACATTTGAGGAACATTTGTTTCCAACATCATTATCCTGGCAGCTTCCTGGATGGTCCGGTTCTTTCTCTCAACTACTCCATTCTGCTGTGGAGTCCTAGGAGCAGACAACTGTCTCCTTATACCCTGCTTCTCACAAAAGTCAATGAACTCACCAGATGTAAATTCACCACCTCTATCAGGCCTTAGACACTTTAGTTTCAATCCGGTTTGATTCTCTACCATAGCTTTGAAGATTTTGAACTTCTCAAATGCTTCTGATTTTTCTTTTAGAAAGGTAACCCACATCATCCGAGAATGATCATCAATTAACAACATGAAATATCTATCACCTTGCAGACTCTTGATTCTTGTCGGACCACAGAGATCAGTATGTACTAATTCCAACAATCCGGTAGAAGACTGATCTTTGCTTTTGAAAGAAACTCTGCTTTGTTTACCTAGCTGACATTCTTTGCACAAACTATTTGTAGGTTTCATCAATTTTGGAAGATCTCTTATGGCCTGAGTATTGCTTATCTTGATGATGTTATCAAAATTTACATGACACATTCTTCTATGCCATAACCAACTCTGATCAATTTGAGCAAATAAACAACTTTTATTTGAACCAACCAGATGAAAGATATTACCTTTTGTCTGAGTACCGGATGCAATTTCAGTTCCGGAGCTTGTAAAGATTCTGCATTTTCCATTCTTGAACCGGAGATCATAACCTTTGTCCACTAACTGACCAACACTGAGAAGATTGTGCTTCAATCCTTCAACATATAGTACGTTACCTGTTTTGCTCTTTCCATCAAAGGAAATAGTTCCCCTGCCTCTGATTCTACCAGCAGAATTGTCACCAAACTTTACCATTCCTCCTTCATACCTTTCCAAATTCAAGAACTTATTCTTGTCACCAGTCATATGGTGAGAGCATCCACTGTCAATAACCCAATCATCCTTTTCTTCCACTTAAGCAGCCAAAGCTTTTTCAACAACTTTGTGATTGACAGATTCAGAGAGTATTGAGTCTTCTTCCTTGATGGCAATAAACACCCACTCATTTCTGGATTTGCTTCCTAGTTCTGATTCATCATCTGTTACTCCTTCATTGTCATCTTCTTCATGAACATAATAGCAATTCTTTTGAAACCTTTGTCTGTTAGTATTAGACCTTGCAGATCTTTCCGGACATCTTGAAGCAAAATGACCAATCTTATTGTAGTTGAAACACTTAAAGGGTAGTTTTCCTTCATACTTACCGGATCCTCTTGGCAGTCTCTTTGCAATGAGGGCTTCAAGTTGAGCTGTTTCTTCTTCTTCTTCTTCTTCCATGTCTCTTCTTGCTTGATCATACCATGAAATTTTCCTTGATGAGTTTTCTCCCGGATCAAATCTCTGTTTGCCTTTCACATAGGCACTGGCTTTGAAAGCAGATTCAGTCTTGGGAGGATCATCTCCAAACTCGGTCATTTCAAATGTAGCTAGTTTGCCAGCCAGTTGTTCTCTTGTGACAGTTGTGTGGGCTCTGAATTCATCAATGGCAGCAACCTTGATTTTGTAGGCAGCAGGAAGGGATCTTAGGATTTTGCAGACAATCTCATTTTCATCTAAAGTTCCACCAGCATTTCTGATTCCACATACCAGCTCATTCACTCTTGGCATAAAAGTAGTGATGTTTTCATCATCTCTCATCTTCAATCTTTCAAATTTCCCTTTCAGACTTTGCAACCTTGCACTTTTGACAAACTCATCTCCTTCATACAGAAGTTCCAGTTTAGTCAGGATCTCATATGCAGTTGGTAGGTCAATAACATTTGAGAGATCTAAGTCATTCAATGCGCTTAGAATAGCTTCCTTGGTCCATAGATTGTTTTCTGCTTCTGTGATTTCATTTAGAGTTGTCGGGCCACCTTGTGGAGGTACATATGGTTTTGAGACCATAGCCAAGTATGCTTTTCCCATACATTCCAAGTGACACTTCATGCGGCCTTTCCAGAGAGTGAAGTTGGTTCCATCGAACTTCGGACTATCCTTCTTGTATGACGACATCCTGGATCTCCTCAAGCGGTTAAGCTCCTATCAGAGGAACTTGGCTCTGATACCAATTGTTAGATCTAGGGCATACAACTGAGAGGGGGGGGTGAATCAGTTGTATAAAACTTCTTGTTCTTTCAAACACTTGATTCTTTGTTGTTAGTTAGTAGCATATCAATTAATCATCCATGAAAGCATAATACATAAACACAAGAGCAGATAAGCATCAACACATTGAACACCAAGATTTTGACGTGGAAAACCCAGTTAAGGGAAAAACCACGGGGTGATTAACCCAAGAATTATTCTCTGTTAGAAGAATAAAGAAGAATGAATGGCACATGCCAATTAGGGCTCACTGCCCAAGCACACTGCTCACAAGAGGCCCACTGCCTACAAGGAGACACACTGTCTACAAAGTGATAAAAATCACAGTCTTGAACTGGAGAATGACATCTCTACCATGTCCGGATCAGTTCCATTTAAGCCCAAAAACCTCTGCTCTACCTTTCGCACCTCTCTTCGCTATGCCACACTTATCCACACAAGACCACACCTCGAAATGAACTCATAGACCATTATTTATACAAGACATCGACTTAGGAACAAACATCTAAGTCGGCAAACAATCATAAGGGTATCCGCAAGATGAATAACACATCCGGTCGGCCACCACAAGAACATTCGCAGGATGAACAACTCATCCAGTCAGCTAAATAGAGCAAGAACTTCATCCGAAAGAATAACTTCAATTCCGGGCTCTACTATCAATGCGGATAAACAACGCAACCTCAACACGATCCAGAAAACTTCACAAGCCTGTCTGAATGTCCGGATACATCCGCACTTCCTTTACTTGCTGGAATCTCTTATCTTCCTCATCCGGAACTTCAAGAACACAGTCTGTCGCCACTATAGAAGGTACTTCCGGACCTTCAAATCATACATTATCAATGCGGACCAACAACACAACCTCAACATGATCCAAGAAACTTCACAAGCCTGTCTGAATGACCAGGTACGTCCGCATTTCCTTTACTTACTGAAATCTCTTATCCTCCTTATCTGGAACTTCAAGAACATAGTCTGTCACCACTGTCATAATGCAAGAGGTACTTCTGGACCTCCAAATCATACACAACTCGAGATGGCACATCACAAGGACATCCCAAACACTGTTTCCAATCCGCAGATTAGGATTGTACAATTCCGGACCTCACCGGACCTTTCTGTGATCCTCTGTCACCTCTAAGCACTTGCCGGAACCGGTTCCACACAGACAACCATAACTTCTTCAGGTCTTCATGCGGACCTCTAAAAACTTGACTGAAGCATCTCAAGACTCATATCTACAAACCCTTTAATCCGTATCCCCGGTTCTCAACCTATCCAATATATTTGCCTTCTTCTCATCACTTTTCTTCACTCTTCCTGACTGAGGCTAAGTTTCTCAATATCGTCAACACACAGCTCATCCAATCCTTCTTGCCAATGTAATATGAGTATGTTGACATCAATGACAACACTGGTTCACCTCATACTTGCAACAGAGGAAAGGTTTGATCAGGGAGAGTCTGAGTCCTTGTGTAGTACCTACAATGTTAACACCTAAGAAAGATGGAGAATGGAGAATGTGTATTGACTCTAGAGTAATAAACAAGATCATAGTTAAGTACAGATTTCCTTTACCTAGGATGGATGATATCATGGATTGTTTGAGTGGAGCAAGATATTTCACAAAGATAGAATTGAAGAGTGGATACCATCAGATCAAAATTAGAGAAGGAGATGAGTGGAAGACTGCTTTTAAGACTAATGAAGGATTGTATGAGTGGTTAGTGATGCCTTTTGGATTGACAAATGCACTGAGTACTTTCGTGAGATTGATGAATGAATTTCTGAAGAAATTCTTGGGTAAGTTTGTGATTGTATACTTGGATGATATTCCAATTTTCAATAAGACAAAGGAGGAACATTTGTGGCATATTAGATAAGTTTTATAGAGGTTGGGAGAAGAGAAATTGTTGATAAACATCAAGAAATGTAGTTTTATGAAAGAAGAACTAGTGTATTTTGGATTTGTGATTTCTACGGAAGGATTAAAGATGGACCCTGAGAATGTGAAAGCAATTGTTGAATGGCCTACACTGGAGAGTATTGGAGAAGTGAGATCATTTCATGGATTGGCTAGTTTCTACCAGAAGTTCATCAGAAATTTTAGTTCAGTTTGTAACCCTATGATAGAAACAATGAGAGGTGACAAAAGATTTCAAGTGGACATCAGGAGAAGATAAAAGTTTTGAGTTATTAAAGCAGAAAGTGACAAAGCAACCTATTTTGGCATTACCAGATTTTAGTAAGGTATTTCAAGTTGATTGTGATGCAAGTTGAAATGTAATTGGAGCAGTATTAAGTCAAGAAGGTAGACCTGTAGCATATTTCAATGAGAAGTTGAATGATGCAAGGAGAAGATATTCAGTTTATGATCAAGATTTCTATGCCATAATTCAACCCTTGAAGAAGTGGAGACATTATTTGTTGCCTAAGGAGATTGTGTTGTATACAGATCATCAAGCTTTGCAATATTTGAATAGTCGAGGTAAGTTGAATCAGAGACATATGAGATGGGTAGAGTTCATGCAGAGTTATACTTTTGTGTTGAAGCATAGGGGTGGAAAATCAAACAAAGTTGTTGATGCATTGAGTAGGAGAAGGAACTTGTTGACAGAAATGAGAGTTGAAGTGTTGGGTTTTGATGAATTGAAGAACATCTATGAGGGAGACACTGATTTTACAGAACCTTGGAAAGCATGTAAAGAACCTATTTTGATAGATAGGAGTAAGTGGTTGTGATGCAAGAGCATCCAGGGTGTAAGAGCAATCTTGCATCAACCAAAAAAAAATGTTGTTTCTTTTCAATAAGGGCTAAATTTGGCAGGGTTACTATTTTTAGTAAGTTTGCATTTGTGTACGGTTGGATACAAAATCTTACATGGACCTCTAGAATGGTGAATTGAAGCTAATGGTGAAGAAATCACTTCAATATCATTTGTCATTTGTGAGATATTAAAATTTCAAATTCTAAAAATCCTATTGAAATATTCATAGTCAAATTTGAGGCACTTAGAGGCTCTGGATGGGCCCAAACTTTGGTTGGAAACCTGAGCAATCTATCTCTAGGTACAACTTGTGCACAACCGTCTTTTTTGAGAGATTTCTGAAAAGGTATTATAATTGAAAATCCAACGAACAGATTGAAAGTTATGGCCCTGTGAAGTTGACCTATTTTTGGAGGGAGATGTAAATTTCAAAATTAGGCTGGTGGCCGCCAAAAAGGGCTATATATGACTATTTTTGAGAACCCTTGGGGTGGTAGAGTTAAGGGGGAAGGTGTAGAGTCAAGAAAAGGCAAGAAAGTAGAAACCCTAGTTGACGTGGGGTTACAGAAGGCTGAAGATTTCAGAGTCTTGAGAGAGAGAGAGAGCTATAATGTGTTGCAGCCTGTAGGGGATTCATCCTATGATTGTATTTGAGCTTCTATAATGTAATGTTTTGCCCATATTAATAAAATATCAATCTAGTTTCTCTTTTGCCTATATTATTGTGTGTTTTATGATTTACCCCCTTCATCAGGTTGGATTATTTCATTCAAGAAGACATGTTGTTCAAAGGAAATTAGTTGTGCATACCTCAAAGTTCAATGAGAGATAATTTGATCAAGAAGAAGCATAGTGGTGGATTGGCAAGACATTTTGGCATTGATAAGACAATGGCTTTGGTGAGTGGAAACTACTTTTGGCCTCAGATACATAAGGATGTTAGGAGATTTGTGCAGAGTTGTAGAGTTTGTCAAGTTGCTAAAGGGAATAGTCAGAATATTGGATTGTATAAACTTTTGATAGTACCAGAGAGACCTTGGGTAGACATAAGAATGTATTTTGTGATGGGATTACCCAAGACACAAAGAGGACATGATTCAATATTTGTAGTGGTTGACAAATTTTCAAAGATGGCTCATTTCATACCTTGTAAGAAGACAACTAATGTAGTGCATGTAGCTGACCTATTTTTCAAGGAGATTGTGAGATTACATGGATTACCTAGGAGTATAGTTTCAGACAGAGATACAAAGTTTGTTGGATACTTTTCGAAGACACTTTGGAAAAAGATGAAGACAAATTTAAAGTTTAGTTCAACTTTTCATCTACAGACTAATGGATAGATAGAGGTAGTGAATAGGAGTTTGGGAAACTTATTGAGATGTTTGGTTGGAGAGAAAGCCAGAAGTTTGGATTTGATTCTTTCACAAGCAGAGTTTGCATACAATAATTCAGTAAATAGGAGTACCAGAAGAACACCTTTTGAGATTGTGACTGGAGTGAATCCTAGAGGAGTAGCAGAATTAAGAGATATTAGCATGGAAGAAAAGAGAATTGCAGAAGTAGAAGAATTTGCAGATCATATGAAGATAGTGCATAATCAGGTGAAGAAGCATTTGGAGAATATGAACAATAAGATAAGGAAAAGGTATATTAGAAAAGAAGACATAAGGAATTTGAAATTGGAGATGAAGTAATGGTGTACTTGAGAAAAGAAAGATTTCTAGTTGGGACATATAACAAGTTGAAGATGAAGAAGTTTGGACCTTCTAAGATACTCAAAAAATTTGATTTAGGAAATGCATATGAAGTGGAGTTACCGGAGACATTGGGTATTTCACCTATTTTCAACATTGCAGACCTTTAACAGTATCATGAAGCAGAGTTCAGTGACAACATGGAAGAAGACTTGAAGAAGCAATTACCACAACAAGCACTGGAGCAGATTGAAGACATCTTGGAAAATAGAGTTGGACACAACACTAGAGGAAGACAATACAAAAAATATCTTGTGAAGTGGAAAGGAAAACTAGAAGAAGATTCCTCATGGATTTCTCAGGATGAGGTGGACTATCTTGGTTTACCTCTAGCCCCAGCAAAGTGAGGGACTCATTTTTTCAATAACCCTAGATGTCTGATGCAAGAGCATCTCTGGTTCAAGAGCAATCTTGTATCAACCAAAAACATTTACATTTTAGTTTGTTTGCAGTTCAGTTTGTTTCTTTTCATTTTCTAGTTCAGTTCAGGTAGTTCAGTCAAAAGTAGTTTCTGTATTTTTTATCTAGTAGCATTTCAGACCTTACAGAGCTAGACTTGGCATCTATATTCATTCATCTACATCATATCCAGAATTCAGAGATCCACACATCATTATCGGAAAGATATCGCTATCAGAAGATCGATTGTTTCTTAGAACAGAGCATCCTGATAATCACAGATAACCAACTAAAGGAGAAACCTGCGGAAGCATTTCCTAATCTATGAAGCCTAATGACACATCATTCAATGATCTTTGGTTCATGGTCGACCTTCCCCAAAGATCCGCACTTCATTCCATTCATTTTTTGGAGGAGTTCTATGAATTTAGGTCCGACCTATCTGTGTTCACATGTTACATCTCTTCATTGGAGTTTGTGACCTTCTTTGGCTGACGCAGAGGAATCTATTGTTCTAAAGATGATATATATTGATGTAATAGATCCTTAGGAAATTAGTTCTCATGATTTAAAAGATTGATAGTTTAGATTTTGATGTGAAGGAGCTTCAAAGATTTATCTTGTGCATGTATGTAATCAGGCCTGTGAGCCCTATTTGTAAGCCCGCATGTTGCCGACCAATCTCTATTTGAATTCTATGATATACTGAATGACTCAATCTGCATTTGTTCCATTTGTTCAAGTTGTTTACGTTGTGTTTACTCTTGTTGTACGCTCCAGATAGTTCATTCTGTGAACCCTCCTACCGTGACTGCACCATTTACCTCTTCGTATGTTAGTTGTTAATAGATGTTTAAACTTTGTAATATTAGACTTTGGCCATTTTTGAGAAACATCTCTTTCTGTAAGGGTGTCATTATTTTCAAGGATGGGGCCCTATAGAAACCTTTGTTATGATATCCTTAATTTTTTTTTTTTACATAATTTCATTTATATTGATTTATATGTATTGGTTGTAGCTGAAAATTTTGGTTTAGGTTAATCATTCTTAATGTATTAGATGGTAGGCTTTACATTATATTGAAAGCTTGTTTATATTAGGATGTGAATTGTATTGATAAGTAGAAGTTTCTAGATAGTTGTTCATGATTATATTCCATACCATTGTAGTTTGGACTGTTTTCGATCATTTTGAGTTTTAGTTTCTTAATACAAGAGCAATTTTACTCTTTTTGAACAAGAGAGGGTAATACTAACAATTATACATTTTTTGGGAGGGAAAAATAAACTTTTATATATATTGTTGAACACACAAATATACTAACAGCGGGGATGAATTAGTATATATTCAAATTCTTGCCCTTTAGATATATTCAATCCAATGTAAACATTTAAACCACACGAAGCAAAAGAACACACACACACACACACATCACCAAATTTATGTGGAAACCCAAGATGGGAAAAACCATAGTGAGCCAACTACTTGGATCTACTATCCAAATCTAGCCTCACAAATAAAATAATGTATACAATGAGTTTTATGGGCACTAACCCAAAGGAGAGACAAATCCTTTGTTTTATGAGCACCAACTCAAAGGAAGCATCAACTCCTTGATACAAAGCTTTATGGGCTCCAACAAAAAGGAAGTATCAACTCCCTAAAGTGTAAAAACACTTACAAAATGGGGCACCAAGTTCTACTCTGAAACTTTTGACTAATTCTGATGGTTCAATCACCTCTACAATACTAACTCTGTTGTGAGTTATACATCATAGCTAACATAGTTATTTTTCTATGTTCTAGATCATTCTACATTCTTCGTGCCACACTCACACACTAATACATGTGTAAGAAACTTCGATCCTTCATATATATATATATATATATGTATGTATGTATATATATATGTATATATACATACATATATACATATATATATACGTATATAAATATATATGTATATATGTATAAATATATATATGTATATATATATACATATATATGTATATATATATTTATACATATATATATGTATGTACATACATATATGTATGTACATACACATATATATATTTATAAATATATATATGTATATATGTATAAATATATATATGTATATATGTATAAATATATATATACATATATATATATATGTACATATATACATAAATATATATGTACATGTATATATATATACATTCTCATAACCTCCTCTTTCTGGTTCATGCTTATGCTTGGTGGCACAAGAATTCAAACATTGATGATGCAGAGAATCCACCACTCAAATCCTAACATACATTCACCAATGTATGTCTATGCATTATTAAATATGCATACATTCTCCATTGTATGTTTATTTGCCTATCGGCAAAACATAACACCATCGGCCACCTTCATACTTATCTCCCTGATGCTAAACTCATCCTGATGTATATCTTTTACGCTTGTATCTATCGCAAGATACATTCCCGAATGTATATACATTCACTTACCAGTTGAACTCGTGGACTTTTGCATCTGCTTCGCACTGAACACTCAAACATACAATGCTTGACCTGCGATCGCCAGTTTCTGCCACCCTTCCTATCGGTCGCCCTTTGCATCTAAAACTTGTATCTGTGTAATGTATCTCCTAACATACATTCGTGATATACATGCGAGCACTATTCACTCTGCCGAACATACATTTGACTGTTGACCTCTTTGCATCAACCTGATGTACATTTGCGATGTACATTCATCACATACAACTCAGACATGCAACTGACGGATACATAGGAACTGTGTTCACATGCAACAGGGGTATACACATACACTGCAACCGATATACATTCACAGTATACCCAAGAATTAAATATTTAGCCTTGTATATTCTCAACATGCAATTCAAACATGCATTTGATAGATACTCACAACCTTCACTGCGGGATATACATGAAATATACCAGACACTCATTGGCGATATACACAGAGAATGTATATCTTTAATGTACATTCAAAATGTACATACTCAACATGCATTTCAATTATGCATCCAACAGGGTTGACAGAATCGCTAACTTTCTCTCTCCCTTGTACATGCGATAGACTTGTATGTTTCTCTCATACAATAGTGATGAACCAAAAGTGATATACTCAAAACATGTGATAGCGATATCGTCACGGATTGTATATCTTGCATACAAAAGTGATATACTCACACTTTGTATATCTTTTGCAACTCCTACAGATTTTCACTATTTTGATCCACTTTTTGCATAGTGATTGCTTCGAACTGTTCCACCTTCAAACATGCAGCTCTCTGCACTTTGACAATCTAGCACACAGCCATGCTAGAATCCTTCAACACATTCAAAGTGATTATCCAATGCAGCAATCCAATCAAGTAACTCTTCCTCATTTAAACTTCCAGTGTACTTTGGAACATCAATCTTTACCTTAGGTTTGTCATTCTTGACTGCCCTTAACAGTTTTGGAAATCTCTAATCTTCAGCATTCAGATCTTCATCTACCTCTTCAAATTCTTCAGCATCATCTTCTTCCTTGTCTGATTCACTTTCTTCTACTTCTCTTCTTTTGTTTGTCTCCAAGGCTGCAAGCCTAGCTTGAAGTGCTTCAACAAGATATTTCATCTTCCTCATCTCCTTAGCATGTTTTTCCTTCATCTCCTATAACTCTCTGGCAGTACCATTACCTTTTAGAGGCATCTTGTTAACCTTTCAATCCTTCTACTTCTGCCTTCTCAGTGACAGAATCAACACACAACAGCCCGAGCCTTTTGCTGAGCTCTGATACCACTATGCTACTCCCATTCGATCTGTTCCAAGGGTATTTATCTTATTACCCTTGGTAGTACAGAATTATCTCCAAGCGGTTGGGAGATATAACTGACTAACAAACTCTAACTGTCTAACAACCTTGTCACTATAGATTGACAAGTGTCCTAGAGACTTACAACATAGACCTAAAAGCAACCTAAAAATAGTAAGCATTGGTCAAACTGACCTTATTACATTGAAGGGTCATTTAGGACCTTATTGAAAACATAAAAATAAACATAAAACAACTAAATGCCTCATGGAGGCCACTGTGGGTGAGGTGCACCTGCACCAATTGATGTCTGTATCCTTTACACAGTCCAATCGCACAGTCTCAACTCATAATATTGATAAATACATTTGCGACAACTCATACCTTCTGAAACCTGAATATGTCATACTTCCCTCTTTTCTTTGCATATTATCCAAACTGCCAAGATGTATTTGAGGATGTAGTGGAATGCAGTGGCTTTCTGTACCATCTCTGATAACCTTACACTAGAACAACATTGTTTCCATTCTGCTAACACTGTATGTCTTTCCAATAGTTCATATGCTCTAAAATTTGGATCATACATACCTTATATCTATCTCTAGCTATCCTTTGAATCGCGAGTCCATATCTTTATCTGCGCTAGAATGCAGTACAATCTCCTGTGCTTTTGCAGTATTGATACATTAGACAATTTCCATTATATCTCATACAATGCTTTTCATCAAATGACAACATATATAACAATCCAACAATCATGAGTTCATGTCATTAATCATAACACTTTAACATTAAAGACAACATATATTCCTTTGACATCAATGTCAACATATTTAAAAATTGCCCTCTTTTTCATTGATGGAAACACTAACCTGATATTCAAATTATCTCCCCCTTTGACACCAAGGGATAAGGGCCTCTAGCCTTCCTTTGTACTAACAAAATATACAAGCTCCCCCTATATGTTTTAGCCCTTACATACCTTTACTATCTCTTTATCTGCTTGCTCTCCCTGAGTGGTAGCCTTTGTCAATCCTGAGATGATAGAAAAACAAGTCTGTCCTTCATCTTTCTTATGATATATATTGACTATATATATATCAATCTTGATATAGTAGCCTGTTCATACAAAAAGAGCACTACTTATGTCATTTCTATCCTCCACATACTTCTTACCAAAGATAGCATTTAGCTACTATACTATCTCAAAATTTTGTCTTTTCTTCAAGAAATGTTCTATTTAATTCAATGGTAGAATATTCTTGTATATTGTTTTCAACTAGACCAGAGTAGAATCCCATTGTTTCTTTGTTGAAGCTAAAATCTGAATTTGGCTTTCTAGTTGAATATAGGAGTCTTCTGCCTCTTCCAGAGAAGATGGTACCTGAGTTTTCTAGACTACACTATTTTCTTCATTTAAAATCCTAGTCAATGAATCTAGCTTTAGGCTTACCACTTCCCATAGCTATCTGATTTGGCCTTTGATTTGTTCTTTTTGGTCATGTAATTTCTATAGTTGGGAGTGTAACTTCTTTGTCTACACCCTGATGGCACCATTATTATCTTGTATTGAATCATATTTAGTGGCCACTTGAGTAATTTATATCCCAATTGCATCCATTTGATCCTCTAAAGTTTTGGTGGTTGTAGGCCACTATAGAGAAAATTGATATAACACTTTTGCTTTCTCCATGCATTAATGATTATTTTGTATATTTAGATTAAAGAAAAATATCTGTAGAAAGAATCTAGATGAAATTGTACTAAACAAACAGAGAATGATTTTGTAGAAAAGATACTAAATATAGTTATGTCTTAGTTGGAGTATAGTTTGTAGAAATTAATTATGTATTAGTTACGAATTTGTTATTTTGAAATTATTTGGTGTATATAATTAAAGAAATTATAGATATAGAAAGTATGTAAATTTATTTATTTATTATTTTTATACAGATGTGAAAATTATCTTATACTTATGGATGAATACATTAGTTTTCTATTAGATAATTGCATAATACTTAGAAGAATTATGATAGAGTGATAGAGCTATCTAAGAGTTTAGAATCAATGGAAAGATGGTGATCTATATTGATGCATGTATTTTCATATTTATGATGTGCCTAATAATCTATAGACATTCTTCTTTCCTCCTAGTTGTAAGATATGTTTAGAATAGCAATTAATGGTTTCTAATTATGAAGTTGTCTAGTTGTGGTTAAGGATGTCTATGTTACAAATATGTGCTTAAGTGGTGTTGTCATTGATATCAACATATCCTTGTTGCCATTGGTCTCAACTGTATCATATTTTGCTGCCTATATAGAAGACCGGATTGTTAAGGATATTGAGAAAATTAATGAGGATCAATGTATGCGGACCATATGGTTGAGTAGAGGATTGTCTGAAGAAGCTCCAGTTAAGTTTCGAAGGGTTGACATGAAGATTTGAAGAAGCTATGGCCATCTGAGTTGAACCAATGTTGTAGTGTTCAAAAGAGACAGAGTGATAGTAAACAGGCCCGGATTGTTTCGGATATGTCAAATGATGATGTACAGATTGAAAGGCATGTTTGGGAAGTCAGTGTGTATCATCCATTCAAGTGGTTCATGGTTTGGAGGTCTGCAAGCAATCTTTCTAATGTGACAGTCATGGTAGATAGTGTTCTTAAGGTTTTGGAGGAAGATGCAAGTGATTTTGATGATTTGGAGGAGTGCGGATGTTTCTGTTGAATTCAATGTGCTTGTGGAGGTCTTTGGATCGTGTGACTGCTATGTTGGAGGTCTGCATTGAAGTTTGAGCTCACTATTGAAAATTTCCCTCTTGGTGTTGTTGTTCTTCCCAGTTTTGGCCGACTGGATGATTCAATTATGTTGCAGATGATCTAAGAGCAATTCTCTAGTGTGTGGCGTGTTGTTGGAGGTAGATTCAAATCTCAGATATGTTTGGCTGATAGTATAGTGATCCACATTATGTCAAGCTTGTTGGTTTTTTACCAAACTGGATGCTTATTCCCAGATTTCCCTACAAGGTAGCCATTAATGATCAATAGGATCTCTAGGCCAGGGGCCAACAGTATAGGAGATAGACTCTATTTTTATCTCCTCTTCTTCTTCAGGCTCTGCAAAACCTAGGGGGGTATTCCCTACTCAACATCCATGAGAATATGCATACAAAGGCTGGGATGCTAACTTGAAGCAGATAAGTCCTCCTGTAAGTAGACCAAAACTGCAAGATAAGAGCAAAGGGGCTAGCTTTGGGCCTATTTTCAATTGTAGACAAAGGACTTGGGATCCTAAAACTAGCTCTAATGTCCTAATGGTTGTTTTGGAGTTTGATTTTGATGTTGTGTTTGGATGCAAAGCTGGACCTGGTGTATAACCTCAACACAGAGCTAGATTGGTGCCTATCCAGGGCTTGGAGTCAGTAGACATACACATGCAAATGTTTAGCATAAACATAACAAGACTAGATTTCAAGGGGATTTCATCATATTTGCCTTACAAATATATCCCAGAACAAAGTGTTTATACATCTCTACTTATGATATCCTTACTGCAGTATACTTCCCTCAATACTTGACTTGAAAACAGTTTAATCTATCCCTTGAACAGAAGTTAAGAGATCAAGCATTCAATATAGTAAACCTATATCCTAGAACCGGAGACACCCCTTAGATATCCAGATTCAAAAGGAAAGCATATTCAATACAGGAGACAGCCAACAAAACACATGCAACATAGCATTACTCATCTAAATCAGCATGAAACTAATGAATTTATGCACAAAACATAAGGCATGAGACTCATAAACTCACAGAATCCACTGCACAGAGCAACCAGATCAGTTGTATTGTATTACAAAGCCAGAGAATGTCCAACTTTCAACAACACTCAAAATGAGTCACACAGTCCCTTATATACAGCGAGGAAGGTGCACTCAACATTAATTACATGGTTGACTCAAAAATCGCCAGATACACTGCATGATCAGATTGGTGCTCAAAATTATAAGCAACAACCAAAATCAGAGGACAGAGTAGGTGAGATCAGGATATGGGCCGTCACTCAGGGACATTCCCTCATCAATCAGGTGGTTGAATCTGTCAACTCAACCCAGACCGCTGCAACAATCCTACCATTAATGTTTCATCTACCCGCAGCCTTTGGAAATGTAGTCGCAGCAAGTTTCCCGCCAAAAATAGTCACAGAATCTCAAGAGAAAACCCCTGCCGTAGGTTCAAAATGTGGCCGTTGATCGAAAACCTAGTCGCAGAGATCAAACGGCCCCCCAAAAAATGAAAAGTTGCCCGCTAACTAAATCATGCCACGTAGACACTTGAAGTTTCTAACGCTGGGTCCTCGCTTACTTTTTCCCTTTACTTCCCTACCGAGAGCCTCTGTCAGAACCTTACGTGGGAGCCACCACGCGGTGGCCGCCGCAGCACCCTTGAAACACTAGGGACTCTCCAAGAAACCCCAACAGAAGCTGACATGTGTCGAGCTCTGCAACATCTCTAGAAACACAAAGAAACATCCTAGAAACCCCCGCGGAAGCAGCCACGCGTCCAGACCCGCGATACACTTGAGAAACATTTGAAACAATACTGGGACTCACGCGGAAGGTGACACTTGGCTGCATCTGCGATAGTCTTGAAACAGTAGAGACCCTTGGGACCCTCTGCCACGCGTCACTTTCTAACACAATTGATACATACGTTGGGGTCCACTTAATGTTTCACTGACCATCGCAAAAGGGAAACAGGGGCAAATTTGCAGAAGCTGACACTTGTCAAGTTCCACGGCCTCCTCTTGAAACATTTGAAACTTTTAGAAACTCTCATGCAGAAGCTGACATTTGGCAGGTTCCACGCTACTTTGAAACTTTTGAAATGGTCCCTCGAAACTCAGGCGAAGGTTGCCACTTGGCAACATCCACAGCAGCAGGGACACTTAACTGGGACCCACCTTGAAACACTTAGAAACTTTAAGGCCCCAAAAAAACTTCAGCAGAAGCTGACACATGTCATCATCTATGGCACTTGAGACACTTCACTAGGGCCCACCCACACTTCGCCACATTTTGAAACATGCAGAAATTGTGTCGGAAGCTGACACTTGTCGGCTTTCGCAACAACCATAAGGGACACACGGCACGCTCCGCCCCTTCTTAGAAACCTTTTTGAAACCTCGGCAGAGAGTAACACATAGCATGCTCTGCAGGCCTAGAAACTTTAAGGGTCTTTTAAACTTGGGAGAAACTGTGAAACCCTTAGTGTCACTCGGGTGCCTCCATGTGGTGCCTCCCGCGCACACCTGAAACATTAAAAGGGCCGCCCCTACTGCTGACATGTGGCACGCTCTGTGGGAAGCAACTAGAAACATAATAGAAACATTTAAAGGGTCTTTGAAACACCGGCGGAGGCCGACACGTGGCGTACTCTGTGCTTGAGTTGAAACATTAAAGGACACCCTCCGCCAATGACACGTGGCACGCCCCACGGGAAGCAAAAACAAAGGTGCAGATTTAAACTGGGGCTTGATACTTGGCAGACTCCACGGCTGTGGCACAATTTGACCCTTATAGCCAAACTTAGAAACAATTAGACACAGAAGCTGCAACCCGATAAGCATCTGGAATGCATGTGACCCAATTTTTATCAATTTTTAGGGGCCGATAGGGATTTCTGACCCGCTACTGCATATTTTGACTTGCACCTCAACTGATTTCTAGTAATTTTAACAACTGCAAAGGCCAAAATGTGTCAGGATTTTTAGATTTATGGGAGGAGACCTGACTCAAAACCCCATACATAAATTATTACTAACAGTGGCTCCGATTGGGGACGCATGCCTCTTGCAGGCATGGCGAGAACCTTAGATCTCTGGGATGCAGACCAGCCCCTTATTCATTGGGCACAGAGTCACATACTACACTGACCTGCAACATAAAACACATTATTTTCAAACATTATTTTGGCGGCCTCGGGCAACCAAAAAGGAAGAACCATAACTTTATCCTGTCAAATGCCTGATTCCACACTGAAAGACCCCAATCCCAACTGAAAAGATTGGCATAATCTGCCCATAATGTCATCTACTCAATTAGATATTCCACCACTTTTGAAAGCTTGCCACTATCAGTATTGCCTCTGTCACTCTGGATTTCAAAATTAGATATATAACCATATGCATCATAATATTCTTCAGCATTAAGTAACATATGTATGTTATATTCCTCAGACAGTACATCATATTGCTCTTGGCATTCTTCATCATTTATCTGGCTGCTGCACACCATCAGGCACTCATCCAGCTGATCTAAAAACTCAAAATACTCAGAAAATATGAGACCCTCATCATCATCTACATCATTTATGGATAATGATAATAAAACTTGATCTACACATCCATAATTGCACATGTCTGAACCAATTGATGATGAACATTCATTATTCACAGTTCGCAAATCAGTATCATCATCTTCAAACAAAGGGTTAATCCTATACCAATGTGGGTCATGACTCACAACACCACATGCATCCACAGGCTCATCATAAAGGGGATTCATACTCACTACAAAGGTCTCTGCTTCTTCTTCATGACAATCTAGTTCTTCTTCATTACTATCAGATTCAGAGTCATAAGAAGAACAAACCTAATCCATGCACTGGTCATGGATATCATCTTTATCATCTTTAACATCTGATTGCCCCACTACCCCACATACAAAATTTCTGCTACTTCAATGCATTCTGAAGTTGAACTATCTACATCATTTTCCAGCCCTCTAATGCTTCCTGATGAAACTGATATTGATTGTTGATCCATATGATCACAACTTTGCACAACTGGATCATTTAAATATGAATGCTCTTTAAATAGGACTGGCATGCAAATATTACTTAAAAAACCATTATTTTCAACTTCATTTTCTAGGCAAAATAGGACATTCTCCTCTATAATAGGAACATCATCCACTTGGAATGATGCAAAAATTGGGACAGGAGGGGTGTGAGCATTTGGACATTCATTGCCAACTCCTGAATTAAAATTTTCATTAACATTGGGGGGCTGCAGGACAACAAATTTTTTTAGAAAAATAACCCTTTTGAATACCATATCTCCAATTGTTTTCAATATCAATTGCAAACTGTTGTGCTTGATGCAATGTGGTGGGCTCCTTATCTCTCAATCTATAACTCATTTTCTTATCAAATGCTCCCAAATAGACAACTAGGCACAATGCATCATTAGGTCTCATACATTCTGGTATTCTATTCAATGCCTTCATAAATCTAAGGTTAAAGGATGGGATCAACTCATCCTCTTCAATATGGATGTACATAAAGTCACTAATGACTATATATTCAGAAATTCTTTCACCATATTGTACTAGAAATGCAGATTTAAAATCCTGCCAAGAGCTGACAGAGTGAGCTAGAAGGTAGGAGAACCAGTCCCTTGCATCATCATCTACAGATTGAACAAATAATCTCATAACCACATCTTCATGGTCAATCTCAAAGTTATCTATAACATTTAGGAACTGCTGCAAGTGTCTCTCAGTTGATTCATCCTTTGCACCACTAAATTTGGGCAAATATCTTCTGATTTTAGGTGGAAGAACATTTGGATAGCCACAAATGCCACTAAAATCTATGGGCTTATATCTATCTATGTTGAAACTTCTTTTATTACATGGTTGGGACTGACTACTATACATTATTGCATTTGACACCTCACAAGGGTGCATGGGTTGACAATACATCTTTTTATGCTTTTGCAACCTTCTTCTCTACTCAGATTTACAATCACAATATGACCTTAGGCCCTTAAAATACAAACTAATATTTCAACCTGCCTAAAGTCCTCTATATGAGTCTTTTGAACAATATTGCATGCCCTTTTGAAATACAGAGTAGGTTGTAACAAAAGTATGCAAGCTCTGCTTTCACCAATGTTTCCCTTTTAACCAGTGTTATTTCACCAAATAGGGAATCTTTCAAAAACTTGTACAAATACCTGGATATGTTGCAGCTGCTGATAGGTTCATTCAACAGAGTCGCCACCTCGTTGGCAGAAGAATGAGCTTCAAATAGCCTGAAGCTGAAAATTGATTTCTTTCTTTCTAGGTCATCCACCAGTAGAGCCACAGATAAAACTTTAAATCTGCTGCAACAGGGCACTTCTAGGCCTAATTCTTCAATTCTTTAGACTCAAGCTTATGGATATGACATTGTCTCCCCAGTAGAGTCACCAAAATCTATTGGTTTTTTCCCAGACTGGATGCTTATTCCCAGATTTCCATACAAGGTAGCCATCAATGATCAACAGGATCTCTGGGCTAGGGGCCAATAGTATAGGAGATAGACTCTATTTTTATCTCCTCTTCTTCTTCAGGCTCTGCAAAACCTAGGGGGGTATTCCCTACTCAACATCCATGAGAATATGCATACAAAGGCTGCGATACTGACTTGAAGCATATAAGTCCTCCTGTAAGTAGACCAAAGCTGCAAGATAAGAGCAAAGGGGCTAGCTTTGGGCCTATTTTCAGTTGTAGACAAAGGACTTGGGATCCTAAAACTAGTTCTAATGTCCTAATGGTTGTTTTGGAGTTTGATTTTGATGTTGTGTTTGGATGCAAAGCTGGACCTGGTGTATAACCTCAACACAGAGCTAGATTGGTGCCTATCCAGGGCTTGGAGTCAGTAGACATACACATGCAAATGTTCAGCATAAACATAACAAGACTTGATTTCAAGGGGATTTCATCATATTTTCCTTACAAATATACCCCAGAATAGAGTGTTTGTACATCTCTACTTATGATATCCTTACTACAGTATACTTCCCTCAATACTTGACCTGAAAATAGTTTAATCTATCCCTTGAACAGAAGTTAAGAGATCAAGCATTCAATATAGTAAACCTATATCCTAGAACCCGAGACACCCCTTAGATATCCAGATTCAAAAGGAAAGCATATTCAATACATGAGACAGACAACAAAACACATGCAACATAGCATTACTCATCTAAATCAACATGAAACCAATGAATTTATGCACAAAACGTAAGGCATGAGACTCATAAACTCACAGAATCCACTACACAGAGCAACCAGATCAGTTGTATTGTATTACAGAGCTAGAGAATGTCCAACTTTCAACAACACTCAAAATGAGTCACACAGTCCCTTATATACAGTGAGGAAGGTGCACTCAACATTAATTACATGGTTGACTCAAAAATCACTAGATACACTGCATGATCAGATTGGTGCTCAAAATTAAATGCAATAGCTAGAATCAGAGGATAGAGCAGGTGAGATCAGGATCTGGGCCGCCGCTCAGGGACATTCCCTCATCAATCAGGTGGTTGAATCTGTCAACTCGACCCATACCACTGCAACAATCCTGCCAATAATGTTTCATCTACCCACAGCCTCTGGAAACGCAGTCGCAGCAAGTTTCCCGCCACAAACAGTCACAGAATCTTAGGAGAAAACCCCTGCCACAGGTTCAAAATGTGGCCGTTGATCAAAAACCCAGTCACAGAGATCAAATGGCCCCCCAAAAAAATGAAAAGTCACCGCTAACTAAATCATGCCACGTAGACGCTTGAAGTTTCTAACATTGGGTTCTCGCTTACTTTTTCCCTTTATTTCCCCGCCGAGAGCCTCTGTCAGAACCTTACGCAGGAGCCACCACGTGGCGGCCATCGTAACACCCTTGAAACACTAGGGACTCTCCAAGAAACCCCAGTGGAAGCTGACATGTGTCGAGCTCCATAGCATCTCTAGAAACACAAAGAAACATCCTAGAAACCCCCACGGAAGCAGCCACGCGTCAAGACCCGCGATACACTTGAGAAACATTTGAAACAATACTGGGACTCACGCGGAAGGTGACACTTGGCTGCATCCGCGATAGTCTTGAAATAGTAGAGACCCTTGGGACCCTCTGCCACATGTCACTTTATGACATAATTGATACATACACCGAGGCCCACTTAATGTTTCACTAACCATCACAAAAGGGAAATAGGGGCAAATCTGCGGAAGCTGACACTTGTCAAGCTCCGCGGCCTCCTCTCGAAATATTTGAAACTTTTAGAAACTCTTATGCGGAAGCTAACATCTGGCATGTTCTGCACTACTTTGAAACTTTTGAAAGGGTCCCTCGAAACTCAGGTGGAGGTTGCCACTTGGCAACATCCGTAGCAGTAGGGACACTTAACTGGGACCCACCTTGAAACACTCAGAAACTTTAAGGCCTCAAAAAAATTTCAGCGGAAGCTGACACATGTCATCATCCACGGCACTTGAGACACTTCACTAGGGCCCACCCACACTTTGCCACATTTTGAAACATGCAGAAACTGTGTCGGAAGCCGACACTTGTCAGCTTTCACAGCAACCATAAAGGACACACGGTACACTCCTCCCCTGCTTAGAAACCTTTTTGAAACCTCGGCAGAGAGTAACACGTGGCACGCTCCGCGGGCCTAGAAACTTTAAGGGTCTTTTAAACTTGGTAGAAACTGTGAAACCCTTAGGGTCACTCGGGTGCCTCCACGTGGTGCCTCTCGCACACACCTGAAACATTAAAAGGGCCGACCCCGCTGCTGACACGTGGCATGCTCCGCGGGAAGCAACTAGAAACATAATAGAAACATTTAAAGGGTCTTTGAAACACTGGCGGAGGCTAAAATGTGGCGCACTCCGCACTCGAGTTGAAACATTAAAGGACACCCTTCGCTGATGACACGTGGCACGCCCTGCGGGAAGCAAAAACAAAGGTGCAGATTTAAACTGGGGCTTGATACTTGGTGGACTCAGCGGCTGTGGCACAATTTGACCCTTATAGCCACACCTAGAAACAATTAGACACAGAAGCTGCGACCTGATAAGCATCTAGAATGCATGTGACCCAATTTTTATCAATTTTTAGGGGCCGATAGGGATTTCTGACCCACCACTGCATTTTTTGACTTGCACCTCAACTGATTTCTGGCAATTTTAACAACTGCAAAGGCCAAAATGTGTCAGGATTTTTGGATTTTTAGGAGGAGACCTGACTCAAAACCCCATACATAAATTATTACTAACAAAGCTGACCTTGATGTTTATTACAAGGTTGATGAAGCATATAAAGGTGTATAGTTGAAGTGTGGAAAATTATCCTTGTGTGAAAATAACAAAATCCATAGAAAGGATCAAAGGCAGATCAGAGCAGAGGAGAAGCAGAAGAACAAGAGTTGTTTAGGATGAAGAACTAGAGAAGAAGTATCTAGGGCAGAGTAGAAGTTTTGTGAGCATTCAATGAAACTAAACCAGGCATGAAGTAGATGTTATTTATCAGTTAATTCCTTATGTATTAAACATAAATTCTATAGGCAGTGAACCTATCTTGAGCAGTGAGCTCTAGGTAGTGAGCCCAAAGGAATGTGCCTTCTCTTTTCATCTAAGTACTTTTAATAGGGTATGAATCTTGTGGGTTAACCCCCACCATGGTTTTTCCTTAACCAAGTTTCCACGTAAAAATTTTGGTTGTATGTGTGTTGAATTTATTTCTGCTCTTGTGTTATTGATTCATGCTTTAATTTTTATCTGATTGAAAATTGTTAAAAAAGTATAAAAGTAGAAAAGGTTATAATTTGTGGGACAACTGATTCACCCACCCCTCTTAGTTGTCTTAACTAATTCCAACAATTAGTATCAGAGCAAGGTTCCTCTAGAAGAAGCTTAACTACTCGAGGAGATCCAGGATGTCGACTTACAAGAGGGATAGTTTGAGATTCGATGGAACAAATTACTCTATTTGGAAGAGTCGCATGGAGTACCATTTGTAATGCATGGGTGATGCTTATTGGGTGATAACCAATGATGAGTATAAACCTTCAAAGAAAGGTCCTTCAACTCTAGATCAAGTCAAAGATGTGGAAAATAACCTTCAAGCTACAAAAGCCTTATTAAGTGCTTTAACTGATTTAGAAATGTCAAATGTCTTTGGACTAAAAAATGCTCATGAAATCTGATGTAGAGGGACCTAGTTGAACACATAAAATAGGTTGAAGACTCCTTTGAAGTCCAAAAAATAGCCACTTGAGAGTCCATGGGCAAGACCTTAGGATTGTCTCACCGAAAAATACATATTCTTGCCTATCGGCAAGACAATGGCTATTGGCAACCACCTTTCTCCCTTCTGCCAATGAGGAGACTCATGTCAACATATATTTCATCGGCCGCACTTCCCCATCATCTTCCCAATCAGTGAGAACATAACTGTTGGCCACCATTCAAAATCTTAAGCCGATATGCCTTCTCACTTCCCTCCTTCGGCTAGACTGTTGGATCATTCGCTTGAACCATTTCCTTGAACCTTTACATTAAACCGTCGCCATGAACCCGTGTATTCTTTGAACCGATGAACCAATTGAACCGATGAACCGGTTCAATCCGTTGGTTCAACGACGAGGTTCAACAGAGAGGTTCAAACCTCACGTCGATGCTTTCTCTGTCGGTGACACAAAAATAACTCATGCCGATGGCTTCTAACATACATTCTTTGACTTTGAACCCATGAACCATTGAACCGATGAACCGGTTCAATTCGGAGGTTCAACGGCAAGGTTCAATGCCGAACACTTGCATGTTCCGCCACCTACAGTCAGACTCTCACTCAAATGCAGGATATAAATAACATATTCACCAAGCAAATGCCATATATATACACAAAATGCACCATTCCTCCGCTATAACCGTTGCAACCAACCCACACACATAAAACCATTAATTTCAACACAGAACAGAAAATAATCGAACACACTGGCGCAGAATAAAATGAATTAACAAATCAGGGGGGGGCATTCCACTGATTTTAGAGAAATCCTCCAGTGGAATGACCCCAAATGAGGTCCACTGCAATTAGACCAGAAAACACGAAATCTTTCTATTCCTTCTATTTCAGAATGTACATACAGTTTCTTTTCACTCTGTCTCTCCCTTCTGTCTAACAAACACGAACTGCCTATTTAAAGACACTTAATAGGACAGTTACAATACGTGGTGGAATGTGAATCAAACACCGAGCACCATTTACAAAACAAATCGTTTGGTTACATTACATTTTTAACCCTTTTTGACACGTATTTCATATGGCTCGAAGGCCTTTACAAATAGACATAATATTTCTTGAAATGTGAGGAACTTTTAGATTTATGAGGTGCCCCTTCACAGGGACTTTTAGATTTTCGAGGGTGCTCCTACACCATACTCCCGGACTTGAAAAATTTCCATGTCCGATGGAAATGCTCAGTGAAAAGCCTGCAATATCTTTTGGCTTTTTCTATGTCTTCAATGCTAACTGGATGCCTCTGCTGCTTCCTCTATGTCTCTGCAACTGTGCCTTCTATTAATGGCTGCCTCCGAAATGCAACAACTGAAATCCACTCCTTCATGCTACACCAACACGTCTGTCCCTCACCTGGGAGTCCTCTCTTGCCTCTCTCCCCAGGACTTTTGGCGACACCAACTGGACCTCCTTGTCAGGCCCTTGAACCGTCTCCTATGGCTCCATGACAGATCTCTCATCTGCCCACTATAGCGAGTGAATCAGCACCTGCAACCGGAAGTCAGCAAATTTCCTTTCTAGCACTCTTTTTAGCTTCTTGCTTCTCTCTTCCTCTTCATTCTTCTTCTACCTATTCAGTGACAAAATACTCACAACTTTTTCTGCCTATTCAGTGACAGAATACTCACAACTTTTTCTGCCTATTCAGTGACAGAATACTCACAACTTTTTCTACCTATTCAGTGACAGAATCAATACACAAATAGCCCAGTTCTTTCGCTGAGCTCTAATACCAATCTGATGCAGAGGGACCCAGTTGAACACATAAAATAGGTTGAAGACTCCTTTGAAGTCCACAAAATAGCCACTTGAGAGTCCATGGGCAAGACCTTAGGATTGTCTCACCGAAAAATACATATTCTTGCCTATCGGCAAGACAATGGCTATCAGCAACCACCTTTCTCCCTTCTACCGATGAGGAGACTCATGCTGACATATATTACATCGGCCGCACTTCCCCGTCATCTTCCCAATCAGTGAGAACATAACTGTCAGCCACCATTCAAAATCTTAAGTCGATATGCCTTCTCACTTCCCTCCTTTGGCTAGACTGTTGGATCATTCGCTTGAACCATTTCCTTGAACCTTTACATTGAACCGTCGCCTTGAACCTGTGTATTCTTTGAACTGATGAACCAAATGAACTGATGAACCGGTTCAATCCATTGGTTCAATGACGAGGTTCAACGGAGAGGTTCAAACCTCACGTCGATGTTTTCTCTGTCGGTGACACAAAAATAACTCACGCCGATGGCTTCTAACATACATTCTTTGACTTTGAACCCATGAACCATTGAACCGATGAACCGGTTCAATTCGGAGGTTCAACGGCGAGGTTCAACGCCGAACACTTGCATCTTCCGCCACCTACAGTCAGACTCTCACTCAAATGCAGGATATAAATAACATATTCACCAAGCAAATGCCGTATATATACACAAAATGCACCATTCCTCCGCTATAACCGTTGCAACCAACCCACACACATAAAACCATTAATTTCAACACAGAATAGAAAATAATCGAACACACTAGCGCAGAATATAAAATGAATTAACAAATCGGGGGGGGGCATTCCACTGATTTCAGAGAAATCCTCCAGTGGAATGACCCCAAACGAGGTCCACTGCAATTAGACCAAAAAACACGAAATCTTTCTATTCCTTCTATTTCAAAATGTACATACAGTTTCTTTTCACTCTGTCTCTCCCTTCTATCTAACAAACACGAACTGCCTATTTAAAGACACTTAACAGGACAGTTACAATACGTGGTGGAATGTGAATCAAACACCGATCACCGTTTACAAAACAAACCGTTCGGTTACATTACATTTTTAACCCTTTTTGACACATATTTCATATGGCTCAAAGGCCTTTACAAACAAACATAATATTTCTTGAAATGTGAGGAACTTTTAGATTTATGAGGTGCCCCTGCATAGGAACTTTTAGATTTTTGAGGGTGCTCCTGCACCAAAATCTAGAAGAAGTTGGAGAATCTTTATGAAGGCAATTAGTATGTCAAATGTGCCAAGCTACAAAGTTTGAGAGGAAAATTTGAAAATCTGAGGATGAGTGAAGATGAAAACATCACAATCTACATGCAAAAGATAAATGAACTTGTGTGTGGTATCAGGTGTGCTAGTGGAACTTTGGAAGAATCAAAAATTGTGGCAAAAGTGCTCAGATCTTTACCTGATTCATACAAACATAAGGTTGTTACTATAGAGGCAATCAGGATTGTCTCAAAAGTTACAAGAGGTCAACTGGTTGGCAAAATTTTAGATTTTGAATTAAGTGAGTTTGGTGATTCTCTTCCTAAGTCTAAATCTACATTTAAGGCTAGTGTATATGGAAAACAAAGATATGATCCGGGTGAAAGCTCTTTAGCAAGATCAAACAGATTTGGGAAGGCAAGAAAGGATCTTGAAGATGATGAAATTGAAACTACAGATCTTAAAGCTCTTATTGCCAAAAGAATACCAAGAGGATCCTGTAAGTATGAAGGAAAGTTGCCATTCAAATGTTTTGGTTGTAATAAGATTGGTCATTTTGTCTCAAGATGTCTAGAGAGGTTTTCAAAACCAAACCCTAATAGATATAAAGGTCAGAAAAATTGTTACTATGCCCAAAAAGCTAGAGAAGAGGGAGTCACAGATGATGAATCTGATCATGGAGGTGCCACTGAAGATGATTGGGTATTCATTGCTATCAAAGAAGAAGATCCAGTGTCTACTGAATCTGCTAGTTGTACAAATGTTGAAAGTGCCTTGGCTGCTCAGGTTGTTGAAAAGGATGAATGGGTGATTGATAGTGGATGTTCTCAGCATATGACTGGTGATAAAAGTAAGTTAATAAGCTTTGAAAAATATGAAGGTGGATTTGTGAAGTTTGGAGACAACTTAGCTGATAGAATCCATGGATGAGGATCCATCTCTTTTGATGGTAAGAATAAACAAATGATGTTCTATATGTGGAAGGACTGAAGCATAATCTTCTCAGTGTTGGATAGTTGGTTGACAAGGGTTAGATCTCCATTTCAAGGATGGAAAATGCATAATCTTGGAAAGCTTCGAAACTAAAATTGCATCTGGTACTCAAACTAGAGGTAACATCTTTCATTTAAGTAGTTCTGGTAAAATTTGTTTGATTTCTCAGATAGATCAAAGTTGGTTGTGGCATAGGAGGATGTGTCATGTGAATTTTGATAACATTGTCAAGATAAGTTCTACTTAGGCTGTAAGAGATCTTCCAAAACTTGTGAAACTTGATAGCATGTGTAGAGAATGTCAATTGGGTAGATAGAACAAAATTTCTTTCAAAAGTAAAGAACAATTTTCAAATGGACAGTTGGAACTGGTGCATATTGATCTCTGCGGTCTTGCTATAATTAGGAGTGTGCAAGGAGACATATATTTCATGTTGCTGATTGATGATTACTCCCGAATGATGTGGGTAACCTTCCTAAAAGAAAAATCAGAAGCTCTTGACAAGTTTAAAGTGTTCAAGGTGATGCTAGAAAATGAGATTGGTGAGAAAATAAACTGTCTGAGATCCGACAGAGGTGGATAATTTACCTTCAGTGAGTTTGATACTTTCTGTGAAAAGCATGGAATAAAGAGACAATTATTTGCTCCTAGGACTCCTCAGCAAAATGGAGTTGTGGAAAGAAAGAACCAGACAATTCAAGAAGTTGCTAGGACCATGATGATGAAAACAAATGTTCCACAAGTTTATTAGTGAGAAGTTGTGAGTACTGTTGTCTACACTCTTAATCGAGTGCAGATCAAAGGCAATTCTGGTAAGACTCCTTATGAACTCTAGTTTGGTCATCCTCCTACTGTAAGATATTTCAAAGTTTTTGGTAGTAAATGTTATATCAAAAGAGATGAGGATCTAGGCAAGTTTGAAGCAAGAAGTGATGAAGGAATTTTTCTGGGTTACTCTACTCAAAGTAAAGCATACCGGTGTTTTAACAAGAGGTTGAAAAAGATTGTTGAAAGTGTTAATGTCAAAGTTGATGAGAGCAAAGAAGAACATTCCAGGTCTTGTGGATATGATTCAAATGATCAGGATGAAAATCCAAGTCAAGGAAGACAAATTCAAACCCAAACTCAGATCCAGATTGATTCAGAAAGCTCAGTGACTCATGAGGATAATGTAGAAGTTGAGGAACAAGTTCAAGAAATAGAAGTTCAAGAAGATTCCAAAACTCCTAGGTATGTAAGGATGAATCATCCTAAAAATCATATCATAGGAGATAGAAATAAAGGTATTCAAACTAGAAGAAGAATTGCTGAAGATCAAGAAGAGATTTGTTTGATTTCAAAGATTGAACCAAAATCAGTAAGCGAAGCCTGCAATGATTAAAATTGGGTAAAAGGAATGGAAGAAGAATTAATCCAAATTGAAAAGAATCACACTTGGAATCTTGTTTCTAGACCTAAGGACAAAAATGTGAATGAAACTAAATGGGTCTTCCTGAACAAACTAAATGAAGATGGTGAAGTTGTAAGAAACAAAGCAATGTTAGTGTGCAAAGGATAGTCTCAAGTGGAAGGAATTGATTTTGAAGAAACTTTTTCTCCAGTAGAAAGAATAGAGGTAGTTAGATTATTTCTTGTATTTGCTACTTATAAAGATTTCAAGGTCTATTAGATGGATGTCAAGTCAGCATTCCTAAATGGAGAACTAGAAGAAGAAGTCTATATTGAGCAACCAGAAGTATTTCAGTTGTCTGATCAGAAAGATATGGTCTACAGGTTGAGGAAAGCATTATATGGACTCAAACAAGTCCCAAGAGCTTGGTATGCAAGATTCGATAAGTATCTGTTAAAGCTAGGATATAACAAAGGCATTGATGACAGTAATCTTTACTTCAAGATTGATCATGAGAACATTTTGATTGTTGAAGTATTTATTGATGATATCCTTTTTGGTGGAAGTGAGAGCATGTGTAAAACATTTACTGATTAGATGCAAAGTGAATTTGAGATGTCCATGTTTGGTGAGATGAATTTCTTCTTAGGTCTGCAAATCACTCAGTTAGATAAAGGTATCTTCATATCTCAGTCCAAGTATGTGAGAGAATTGTTGAAGAAGTTTGGAATGGAAGACTCAAACCTAGTAGGTACACCTATGGTAATCAGATGCAAGTTGAGTAAATATGATGACTCCCCTAAGGCAAATCAAAAAAAGTATAGATCAATTATTGGAGGACTACTCTATCTGACTTAGACCAGACCTAATATCATGAATGTAGTTGGACTTGTCGCTAGATTCCAAGATGATCCTAGAGAACCTCATGTTGTAGCAGTCAAGAGAATTTTTAGATATCTCAAAGGGACAACTGATTATGGATTACGGTATCCAAAGGATAATGACTTCACTCTACATGCATATATAGATGTTGATTGGGCAGGAGATGTGGATGACAGAAAAAGCACTAGTGGTGGTGCATTCTTCTTGGGAAGTAGATTGGTTTCTTGGCTAAGCAAGAAGTAGGAGGCAATTTCCCTATCTACAGCAGAGGCAGATTATATAGTAGCAGCAAACAATTGTACTCAAGTTATGTGGATGAAGAAAATGTTGAAGGACATCAGAATTGTGTTTGAGAAGCATGTCACAATCTTCTATGATAATTTAAGTGCAATAAGTATCTCAAAGAATCCAGTGTTGCATTCAAAGACAAAGTATATATCCATCAAGTTTCATTTCTTGAGAGAGAAGGTAAATGAGAATGAAGTCAAGTTGGAGTTTGTGTCTTCAAAGGATCAGATTGCAGATATTTTCAATAAGCCTCTTCCCAAGGATACTTTTGAGTATCTCAGAGAGAAGCTAGGGGTTATTACCCCTCCTTATCAGAACTAATATGCACTAAGGTGCATCAGTCTGATGGAATTCATAGTCATATCTTGTGATCTGGATTGATGTTAAGGAGATACTACTCAGGCAGACTAGTCAGTATGAAAATTTTGGGATCAGTATGAAACAAAAAGGGAGAAAAGATTGCAAATATGTGCCCTTTACCATTGATGTCAAAGGGGGAGAGAAGTTCATGTGAAAAACTAGTTGCTGATGAAAGGGGGAACAGTGAAGAAAGTGATAAGAGAAAATGGGAGGTCTTGTCTTGATGGTCAAATCATTTTTTCACATCACATGTTGCCATCAATGATAAGGGGAGATTGTTGCAAATATGTGCCTAAGCGGTGTTGTGATTGATGTCAACATATCCTTATTGCCATTGCTGTCAACTGTATCCTATTTTGCTACTTGTATAGAAGACTGGATTGTTAAGGATATTGAGAAAAATAATGAGGATCAATGTATGCTAACCATATGGCTGAGTAGAGGATTGTCTGAAGAAGCTCTAGTTAAGTTTTGAAGGGTTCTCATGAATATTTGAAGAAGCTATGGCTATCTGATTTGAACCAATTTTGTAGTGTTCACAAGAGATAGAGTGACAAGAAAGAGCTCCAGATTGTTCCAGATATGTCAAATGATGATTTGTGGGTCTAGAGGCATGTTTGGGAAGTCAGTGTATATCATCCATTCAAGTGGTTTGTGGTTTGGAGGTCTGCAAGCAATCATTCTAATGTGACAGTCATGGCAGATAGTGTTCTTAAGGTTCTAGAGGAAGATGCAAGTGATTCTAATGATTTGGAGGAGTGTGAATGTTTCTGTTCAATTAAATGTGCTTGTGGAGGTCTCTGGATCATGTGACTTCTATGTTGGAGGTCTGTATTGAAGTTTGAGCTCACTATTGAATATTTCACTCTTGGTGTTGCTGTTCTTCCTAGTCTTGGCCAACTGGATGATTCAAGTATGTTATGGATGATCTAAGAGAAATTCTCTGGAGCGTGGCCTATTCTTGGAGTTAGATTCAAATCTTAGATATGTTTAGACGATAGTATAGTGATCTACATTAAGTCAAGCTGACCTTGATGTTTATTCCAAGGTTGATGAAGCATATAAAGGTGTATAGTTGAAGTGTGGAAAATTATCCTTGTGCGAAAATAATAAAATCCAAAGAAAGGATCAAAGGAAGAGCATAACAAGGGAGACATAGAAGAACAAGAGTTGTTTAGGATGAAGAACAAGAGAAGAAGTATTTGGGGCAGAGTAGAAGTTTTGTGAGCATACAATGAAACTGAACTAGGCATGAAGTAGATGCTATTTATCAGTTAATTCCTTCTATATTAAACATAAATTCTATAGGCAATGAGCCTCTCTTGAGCAGTGAGCTCTAGGTAGTAAGCCCAAAGGCATGTGCCTTCTCTTTTCATCTAAGTACTTTTAACAGGGTATGAATCTTGTGGGTTAACCCCCACCATGGTTTTCCCTTAACTAAGTTTCCAAGTAAAAATTCTAGTGTTATGTGTGCTCAATTTATTTATGCTCTTGTGTTATTGATTCATGCTTTAATGTTTATCTGATTGAAAGTTGTTAAAGAAGTATAAAAGTAGAAAAGATTATAATTTGTGGGACAACTGATTCAAACCCTCCCTCTCAGTTGTCCAGACTAATTCCAACAGTTTGATGACCCTCCACACTTTGTATGACAAGGATATCTATTTATTTGGTTGTCTAGAATCATTATTGTATGAAACCATTTTGTGGTTACAAGTTCAGACCCCAAACTATGAAGCCTTTGTGCTGCGCGTACGTAGGCAAGGACATCTTGGATGAGCCCCTGAGGCATTAGGTCAGCCCCTTAGGGCCTTAGGCTAGTATATTGCTCTCTGAGATGTTTATTGATGAACTTTGTGGAACTCATGTTCACATTTAGATGTGCAGATACAGGTTAGTTAACTGAGCAGATTACTGGATCAAAGAACATGTTTTCCACTATGCTTAAGTATGATCATATGTTTCTTACTGTAATTGATTGTAATTGCTTGGGGGATGTTTATATCTATGAAAATTATCATTGCAGTGCATGATATTAAACTTATGATTAATCAAAACTTTGTATTACAAGTGAATATTCTTCTTTCATCTATTTATATTTTCATTATTTTTGACTAATTTAATTTATTACTGTTATTTATTGATAATTTCTTTAGTAGGCCTTACATTTGGTATTAGAGCATTTTGGGTTCAACACTCAGGCCTCAAGTCTTCTGCGCTTAGGTTGCATTATAAGGTGAACCTGTTATATCGAATAGAGAACCCTATTTAGGGGTCAAGATTCTTTTGATGAATTGGTGATTCTTACATGGTTCAGTTGAAACAGAGTAGAAACTTAGATGTAGTTCGATCATTCAAAGAGCTCTAGAGGTGAGATACCTCTTTGCCTTAGTCACATTTTTATAGGACTTGCTAGTAAGAGTAATGGTGACTATTTGAAGTAAGCCAAAATGAATAAAATATAGTGCTATTTGAAGTAAGCCAATATGGATAGTATATGGTGACAACCCATGAATGATGATGTAGCAGTAAAAGTGAAATATATTAAGAAGAGAGATCTCTCTGATAATGTAAAGGATGAATGAGTTGATAAGATACAAGGAAAGAATAAAAGATGAAATTTTTGATAAGAGGAAGAAGGAAAATCATCTGTGAAGTAAATACAATCAATAATAATGGATAAATGTTGGTTGAGCCTTCTTGAAGGTAGGAAACCTAAGATGGATGTAAAAAGCAAGAATGTTTGTAATATTACTAGGCTTTAGGCAAAGTGATTGTTGAGCAAGGTCTTATTCTTTTAGGATACGGATCTAATAGAATCCATGAAATCTTTGAAGAATGCAAAGTTGAGATGCCTTAAGAGCCTTCATTAATAAGGATGGTCAGATAAGTTTTCTCGATTTACCTTATAGACAAGATAAGAATGATTGATTTTGTGAATCATGTATGCTTGACTATTATTAGTGAGAGTACTTATACATATGTACTATATGAGAATGATACTTTTCTGGTGCAAGTAACACACTGTGCAGTAATACACTTCTAATGCTTTGTGCAAATGGCGCATCTGTATGAAATTGTTTCCTTAATGCACATATCATATTTATTATATTTATACTTGAACGAGAAATGTTCACTATAATTATCCTAATGTGAGTGATGCATATGTCATATTATTGTGCGAGTGATGTACTAAAATGAGTTATTGATTCCTTTGTGCGGATAAAGCATTTGAGTAATGATTAGATTCATAATTTGTGTGTGAGATACACCTTTTATACTCATTGTGTTTTGGATCGAGTAATGATCACGATAATTATATTACTGTAATTTATGCATATTTCATATTTTGTTTGAGCGATGCACTTGTGCGAGAGATGCACTTACCATATTTATTGAAAAAAATTTGAGCGAGAAATGCTCATTGTGTGCGATGCATTTACCATATTTCGTGCAAGTGAGGCACTGCAAGTAAATTATGTAATTGTACCCTATGTGAGTTATGCACTAAAGGATAGATGCTTTCTTATTATTCAATTTATGTGCACTAGTGCGAGTTATGCACTATCATATTTATCTAGTCTATATTTTATGCAATTTGAAATAGATTATTCTTGTTGAATGTGTTGTATGTGGTAAAGCTTACTTTCTGGGACAGGATGCTGAATGTGTAATAACAGAGAAGGTAGATCCTCTTTTCACAATTTGATCGATATTTTTTTTTAAAGTGCTTTTTCCTAAGCCATGTACCGTTAAAATATATGGATAAGGAATGCCTAGAAAAATTTATATTATATGTTTCTCCGCCAGATCCTGTATGCAATAAATATATTCATTCAAGTATAGAATGCATATGAGGCATCAAGCATGCATCGAGAGTTTCCCTCTTGCCCATTTGTTATAGGTATCTAGGCGTTTCATATAGGGTCAGGTATTCTTCGAGTTAGGAAGAGTTCTGAGGAAGTGTAGTGCTTCATGGTTGGGTGGAAAAGCACCTTAACCATACTTTTGACCTTCAACTTATGTAAGACCAGTGGGTCATGGTGGCTAAAGATAGATTAAATATTTGATTTTCTTTATGTTATTCAGAAATGGATATAGCATGTATTGAACCTTTGTATTACTGATATTTTCTATATGGTGAGACTTTTTCTTTTGTTAGAATTTTAACTTGCCAATGATGACAACAAGTAGTATGGGATGCTTGTTTTTCATCTTAAGGAAAATTGTTCTGATGTCTCATGTGAGTAGGCATGTTGACAAAAATAGCATAATTGATTACTTTCTGTAAATATCTTGGAATATGAAAAATATTTGATTATGCTATATAAGATTGTATGAAAGCAATGAATCTCCTTGTATGTTTTTACTTGTCTGAAAGTATAGAAATGATGTTAATTTGATGAACAGTGATGTGCTAACAAATAGTGCAAGTGAATGGATTTTAGATAGAGGAAATTTTGATGCGATGAATGTAAATAGGGACTTGGAATAACGATATATTTGTTAGATGGGCCAATTTTGAGATTAAGCTAAAACATAATTTAAGAGGTATGAAACCTTATCTTCAGTTAAGTTGATTTGATCATTGGGACGATGATTCTTTAAGGGCGAAAGGATGTCACAATCCCTATTTTTCAAAACTTAATTTTCAATTTACTATTACTATTTTAACGATCATTGACTAATTTTGACTCATGTGCATGACAGGAATACACTCTTGACGGAGAGGTATCAGAGCATACTTGAAATTTATTGATTAATTATAATATTTTATTGAGAATAATTAGTTAGTTATATTTCTTCAAGATAATTATTTAAATAATTTAATATTGATTTGTTGTTATTATAGAGATTCTTTTATGCCACAAGCAAGAGTGGGAGTTATGCATTTTTCAAAAAGAAAGTGGAATTTGAGTCGTTGCAAATAGTGGAGCTAATTTTAGATATTGTGAGAGGAGGAGTTAGTGGGTGTATTGGAAAATTTATTGATTCTATTTTTGAATGAACATCTCATTTAAGTTTCTTTAAAGTGTCTTTTAAGTTTCTTTTGGAACGGGGAGACAAGAGAGGAAAGGAAGAAGAAATTTCAATGATAATTTTTTCTAGAGTAGAATGCAGCAAGTGGACTTAGCTTGAGGAACTTTTAGACTTCAATTTGGATACCTTGTCAGGTTTGGAGAGAAAAAGCTCAAAATCTAGCTACAGGTATTTTGAAAGGAAATCTTTTCATTATTTGTAGAGATTAAGGTATAAGCATGTTGTGCCAAGGCTTTATTTGTTGCATATAGATATTTAGTTGCCTATTATTTTCCTCCAAATAGATGTCAACAGTAGTCGTTGTATCAATTGGTTTTCAATTTCCCTTATTGCATTTTGAATGTAGATGGTTTTGTGGTTTGGTTCAAATATTTCAAATGTTTAACTCCTGCCCATTTCTGCATAGATGTTTGAGATAAGAACTTAAGTCATGCAATATTTTAAGGATCCAATTCAAAACACAACACTGCTGTAAATACTCCTAAGCCCATATTCATATAAAGTCTATAGGATGAAAACTACTTTGGCATCTAAAGAATAGTTAAGGAATATTTTACAGTGATCCTTCCTTTTTCTTTGAATCATGTCAATTACATTTGTTTGTATGGTTTTAAAGCGATAAAAACAAATGGATATTGTGCCTATAATGCAATCGTTCAAGTTTATATTGGTGCATATCCTAAATTAACGTAGTTTAATTTTGAGACATTCTGTCAAACAATCTATGTGCCTTGTCTGCATTTTCCACATATTGCATGTGTGTCAGCCAAGGTACTTGCAAATTCAACATCTGACAAAATATCAGTTTCATTAATGTTATGATGGATATCCCTTCTTTATTTCAGAAGTGTTGATGTATCATTTCACATCTCTATTTAGTTTTCTTTTGCTAAAATTTTCTTAAGAGTTTGCAACTTTAACATAAGACAAGATTCCTTACAGAGCTCCAAACTTTTACTTCGGCCTTGTTAGAGAATAATTGGTTAAGATTAGGAATTTTAGCTGATTATATGTCTTCGAAAGTTTCGAAACCTGCCACCTTCAAATTGCATTTGTTTGAAAGTTTCTAAAGATTCTTACATAAAATCCAGGCAATAGCTCTTGTTTGTTAATTGTCATTGTAATTACCTAAAGGATCCATAGTCTTCCTCAACGCTTTCTTGGGCACATATTCAATCATTGCATCTTCTTGAGAATTGGGCTTAACACTTATCAGATCTGTTGATGGGTTTTTTAGCACACAACAACACATGTATGATTTCTGGTATCACACCTCTCTTGAAAAGTATCCTACCCTAGGTAAAACTACTCCAAGGTTTCTACAACTAGGTCTTAGCTTTCTTGGAATGACTCAGTGGTATGTCTAGCTATGCCAACAAGGGGTCTTACACAAAATATAGGGTTTATAAGAGATAACAGCAATGCTTATGCATAAACCCCATGATACTTTTAGCAGATTAGAGATTTGTTTGCTGCTATGAAACCTAAATTTAACAACTTGATGTAAATAAAATGCAAAAGGAAAAGGAGAGAGAGAAGGGATAAGAGATCCTAAGTGACAGTCACAACTGGGTAAAATGTTGTAGATAGACAAATACTTTTAATAAACCATCACCTATTTCACCAGGATAAGAAACCCACAATGTTGCAAGAAATTATGCAATCTTCAAAGGATCCTTATGATTTTCAAATTGCATTCACTCATTAAACACCCAGATAATGGTGCAACTTAACTAGTGTACTGCAACCAAACTATATTCAATGGCAGGGCCCAGACTAACTATACACAGCAACTTACCATCAACAAGCACTAACAATATGGACCAAAGCATTCATCAGATACCTTAACATTTACCCATCATTGCAAAAGCACGACTAATTAAATTTAGATTGATATGAACCGTGAAAACCAAAGAGGATAACATAAGAACACAAATTCCCAGTAACCTGCAAAACTTGCTTTCTATTGATAACAATTTGGTAGAGTCTCAGCAATTCATTATCAAATCTTACTTGTTACAATGAGAGAATGATGGCACTTTTATAGACAAGGCACCATACCGAGTTTTTCAATAGACGGTGGAGATTAACTCAACACCAATGGTCTAGATTACATGGCATTTAATCAAGTACAGCAGTTTGTTACATTTTTAGATTTGCATTTGTCTTGTAGGAAAAAGACAAAATAAAGCTTGCAAATACATTAAATCTAGACAAAATGGATACCCATTTGGTTGTACATGATGAAAAGTCAATTTTCAAGGCCTAATAAAGCCAAATAGAGTCACATGATGCTTGAAAATTTGAGTTGATGTGGATTCATGGGATTCTAAGTGCTGACTAGATCAAAAGGAGTATTTTGGTGAAGGTATATGCAACTAGATGCTTGCTGGACTGATTCTTGATGACTAGACTGCTGGAGCAGTTATATGCATGTCTTGGACATTGGACTGGATTTGCAAGAACAACAATGAAATAGACTTGATCTTGTATGTATTTAGCTCCTATAGCTCACCTCCATCATCTTGGAAACTATAGTAACTTTCTCTTGTAGGCGCAGCAACAATTTGGTTGATAGAGTGTCAATTCTGCATTTTTGGGTCAACAGGGTATCTCTGCGTGTGCATCCTCCAAGACAGCTCCAATTCACTCCAAGAAGCTCCTTTGTGCTCTTAGACTTACAATCAACAAGACCTAGAATCAATTTCATCATAAATAATTCATTTTCAATCAATTTGGATCAAAACATGTCCATTTGCAGTCATGGATCAGTAAAAAATAGTCCATTGTCAATGTCACTTTCTCTATGAACAACCTCTTAAATCCAATGACTTTCACATGATTTTATGCATTTTTTACCATTTTCAAGTACCCATTTGGCCAATATATTGATCTAGGAAGTTTTTGCAGTCATTAGGATCCATTTGGAAACTTTTATTTCATATTTTTCTAGCCTTTTCTGCAAAAAAGTAGGATTTTGGGGGGTCACTGACCTTTTATGTGCAATGGCATTAATTATCATAAAATATGCTAAAAATCCACAAAAACTTGGTAAAATGTTTATTAAGATGTGACAAATATATATGCAATTCAAATCCATCAAGAAAATCCAATTTGTTCCTTAAAAAACTCAATTTTTGGCCCAAAATACCAAAAAGCGCAGATTTTGGGGGTCACTGACTTAGCGTTGATTTTGCTTCCAACTGACCTAGTGGGGATTTTGGGTCCATCCGACCTTAGTGCAGATTTTAGGTTCATCCGACCTTAGCACAGATTTTGGGTTCATCTGACCTTAGCACAGATTTTGGGTCTGACCGACTAAAATGAGGCTTCATTAGGTCAGTTGGTTCCATTTTTAGTGCAGGTCCGTTGGGTCTATTTTTAGCACAAAGTTTGTTGGTGGGGTTTTTCAAAGTGACCGACCTACGTGAGTTTTAGCACCGACCAACCTACATGACTTAAGTCGGTGGAAGGCCATTTCAGTGCAAGTCGGTAGAAGGCAATTTTGGCATAGAGGTTGGTGGGAGGCAGTTTTAGCGCAAAGGTCAATTGGGGTCATTTTTAGCGGCAGATTTGGAAAGGTCCAGGATGAAAGTATATTTAAAAATATATTTATGTATAAGTTTAGATATTTTTAAATATACTTTTAGGATGTTTGAGATGGGTTCTAGATCCATAGGATTTCATATGCAGATTCTAGAATTTGGTGGTTCCATCAGATTTCAGACTAAGCCATTTTTCTGGATTTTTCAAGGTTTCAAACTTAACCAAATCAGGGCTCCAAGAACATGTATCAAGGTGAAATATTATGGACCCCTTAGTGAAATCTAATGGAATTTGACACAATTTTGCAACTGTAAGATCTGGAAACTAAGAATTTCAACATGACACATCCTGCAAAAGCAATCTCAAGGGCAATGTCCAATGACATGAGATTTTGGAGCAAAATGCAGTAACACCCAATTTTAGCGCAAAAGGCAACAAATGGATATCTTTCAAGCACAAGACCACTCAAGACACTTCCAAATAAATCATGCATGACATCAAATCACCCCAATCATACAAAATACTCAAATTTGTAATAAATCATGCACTCTAAGCACATATTCACCTTCTCATCATCATAAGTAACAAAGGTCGAGACTCCAAGCCAAAGCAAAAGAGGGGGTCTCCATTTGTAAAAATAGGGCATGTGTGCAGGGCACAACAAGATCATGTGCCTTGTTCCCTAATTTCACTCATGTCTTGATTTAGATTATCCTGCATAATTACTCTATGCAAACTGAGAATGGAAAGTATTCAAGCACAATAAAAAGATTTTACTCTATCTATTTTGGTGCCGTAAGTATTGCTTTCGTATCTACATAATATCGAGCAATATTGTTGGTCCTTAACCAAATCCTATCTTCTTATCTGTTCTTGATAACTCATTTTAAATCGACTTATTATACTTCTAATCTATCGATTCCTCATGGCGTCAGTGCTGATTTATTGGACTATCGTTTAAATTGCTTATCGAACCCTTATTAAATTCTTTAAGACTTCATTATCCTATAATGTTTGAACTACATGTAAACTAGTTGATTCTCTTTTTTAAAAAATATTTAAAATAGAAAGCTAAACCTTAAATCTTCCTATTTAGAAATCTCTTGATTCCTTATAATATAATCGTTTGAATTATTTATTTTATATATTGACTTATCTTGTGTATTTAAAGAAAAATATGAAAAGGAATTTTAACTTGTTAAAAAAGGAGTTTATTTTGTATATAGAATTATTCTAAAATATGAGTTTTATCTTGTATATTTAGATTAAAGAAAAATATTTGTAGAAAGAATCTAGATGAAATTGTACTAAACAAACAGCGAATGATTTTGTAGAAAAGATACTAAATATAGTTATGTCTTAGTTGGAGGATATTTTGTAGAAATTAATTATGTATCAGTTATGAATTTATTATTTTGAAATTTTTTGGTGGATATAATTAAAGAAATTATAGAAATAGAAAGTATGTAAATTTATTTATTTATTATTTTTATACAGATGTGAAAATTATCTTATACTTATGGATGAATACATTAGTTTTCTATTAGATAATTGCATAATACTTAGAAGAGAATATTGAGTGTGATTCCTTTTGAAATTGGGAATATAAATGGCGTTATACAGCTTGCATAGTAACTCGTATATCTCCTAATAATGATAGAGTGATAGAGCTATCTAAGAGTTTAGAATCAATGGAAAGATGGTGATGTATGTATTTTCATATTTATGATGTGCCTAATAATCTATAGACATTCTTATTTCCTCCTAGTTGTAAGATATGTTTAGAATAACAATTAATGGTTTCTAGTTATGAAGTTGTCTAGTTGTGGTTAAGGAAGTCTGATGACCCTTCACACTTTGTATGACAAGGATATCTATTTATTTCACTGTCTAGAATCATTATTGTATGAAACCATTTTGTGGATATAGGTTCAAGCCCCGAACTGTGAAGTCTCTACGCTGTGCGTACATAGGCAAGGCTATATTGGATGAGCCCCCGAGGCATTAGGTCAGCCTCTTAGGGCCTTAGGATAGTATATTGCTCTCTAATATGTTTATTGATGAACTATGTTGAACTAATGTTCACATTCAGATGTGCAGATACAGGTCTGTTAATTGAGCAAATTACTAGATCAAAGAACATGTTTTCCACTATGGTTAAGGATGATCATATGGTTTTTATTGTAATTGATTGTAATTGCATGGGGGATGTTTATATCTATGAAAATTATCATTGCAATGCATGATATTAAACTTATGATTAATCAAAACTTTGTATTACAAGTGAATATTCTTCTTTCATATATTTATATTTTCATTTTTTTGACTAATTTAATTTATTACTATTATTTATTGATAATTTCTTGAGTAGGCCTTAATTTGGTATCAAAGCATTTTGGGTTCGGCATTTGGGCCTTGAGTCTTCTATGCTTAGGTTGCATTATAAGGTGAACCTGTTATATCAAATACAGAACCCTAGTTATGGGTCAAGATTCTTTTGATGAATTGGTGACTCTTACATGGTTCAATTGAAATAGAGTAGAAATTTAGATGTAGTTCGATCATTCAAAGAGCTCTAGAGGTGAGATACCTCTTTCCCTTCATCGTATTTTCATAGGACTTGCTAGTAAGAGTAATGGTGACTATTTGAAGTAAGCTAAAATGAATAATATATAGTGCTATTTGAAGTAAGCCAATATGGATAGTATATGGTGACAACCCATGAATGATGATGTGGCAGTAAAAGTGAAATATATTAAGAAGAGAGATCTCTCTGATAACGTAAAGGATGAATGAGTTGATAAGATACAAGGAAAGAAGAAAAGTTGAAATTTTTGATAAGAGGAAGAAGGAAAATCATCTGTGAAGTAAATAGAGTCAATAATAATGGATAAATGTTGGTTGAGTCTTTCCGAAGGTAGGAAACCTAAGATGAATGTAAAAAGCAAGAATGTTTGTAACATTACTAAGCTTTGGGTAAAGTGATTGTTGAGCAAGGTCTTATTCTTTTAGGATACGAATCTAATAGAATCCATGAAATCTTTGAAGAATGCAAAGTTGAGATGCCTTAAGAGCCTTCATTAATAAGGATGATCAGATAAGTTTTCTCGATTTGCCTTATAGACAAGGTAAGAATGATTGATGTGGTGAATTATGTATGGTTCATTGTTATTAGTGAGAGTACTTATACATATGTACTATATGAGAATGATACTTTTCTGGTGCAAGTAACACACTATGTAGTAATACACTTCTAATGCTTTGTGCAAATGACGCATCTGTATAAAATTGTTTCCTTAATGGACTTATCATATTTATTATATTTATACTTGAACAAGAAATGTTCAGTATACTTATCCTAATGTGAGTGATGCATATGTCATATTATTGTGCAAGCGATGCACTAGAATGAGTTACTGATTCCTTTGTGTGGATAAAGCATTTGAGTAATGATTACATTCATAATTTGTGTGTGAGATACACCTTTTATACTCATTATGTTTTGGATCGAGTAATGATCACTATAATTATATTACTACAATTTATGCATATTTCATATTTTGTGCAACTGATGCACTTGTGCGAGAGATGCACTTACCATATTTATTGAACAAAAAATTGAGTGAGAAATGCTCATTGTGTGATGCATTTACCATATTTTGTGTGCATTAGGCACTGCAAGTAAATTATGTAATTGTACCCTGTGTGAGTTATGCACCAAAGGATTCATGCTTTCTTATTATTCATTTTATGTGCACTAGTGTAAGTTATGCACTATCATATTTATCTAGTGTATATTTGATGTAATTTGAAATAGATTATTCTTGTTGAATGTGTTGTATGTGGTAAATCTTACCTTCTAAGACATGATGCCAAATGTGGAATAACAGAGAAGGCAGATCCTCTTTTCAGGATTTGACCGATATTTTTTTGTAATGTGCTTTGGCCAAAGCCATATACCATTGAAATAGATGGATAAGGAATGCCTAGAAAAATTTATATTATATGTTCTCTGCCACATCCTGTATGAAACAACTATGTTCATTCAAGTATATAATGCATATAAGGCATCAAGCATGCATCGAGAGTTTCCCTCCTACCCTTTTATTATAGGTATCTAGGCGCCGCATGTAGGGCCGGGTATTCTTTGAGTTAGGAAGAGTTCTAGGGAAGTGTAGTGCTTCATGGTTGGGTGGAAAAGCACCTTAACCATACTCTTGACCTTCTGCTTGCAGAAGAATAGTGGGTCATGGTGGCTAAAGATAGATTAAATATTTGATTTTCTTTATGTTATTTAGAAATGGATATAGCAGGTATTGAACCTTTGTATTGTTGATATTTTTTGTATGCTGAGACTTTTTCTTTTGTTAGGATTTTGACTTGCCAATGATGATATCAAGTAGTATGGGATGCTTGTTTTTCATCATAAGGTCAATTGTTTTGATGTCTCATGCGAGTAGGCATGTTGACAAAAAGAACATAATTGATTAGTTTCTGTAAATATCTTGGAATATGAAAAAGATTTGATTATGCTATATAAGATTGTATGAAAGAAATGAATCTCCTTGCATGCTTTTACTTGTCTGAAAGCATTGAAATGAAGTTAATTTGATGAACAGTGATGTGCTAACAAAGAGTGCAAGTGAATGAATTTTAGACAAAAAATTTTGCTGTGATGAATGTAAATAGGGATTTGGAATAACAATATATTTGTTAGATGGACCGATTTTGACATTGAGGTAAAACATAATTTAACAGGTATGAAACCTAATCTTCAGTTAAGTTGATTTGATCATTGGGACGATGATTCTTTAACGGGGGAAGGATATCACAACCCCTATTTTTCAAAAATTAATTTTCAATTTAATATTAATATTTTAACGATCATGGACTAATTTTGACCCATGTGCGTGATAGGAATACACTCTCGATGGAGAGGTATCATAGCATAGTTGAAACTTATTTATTAATTATGATATTTTATTGAGAATAATTATTTAATTATATTTCTTCAAGATAATTTTTTAAATAATTTAATATTGATTTGTTTTTATTATAGAGATTCTTTTATGCCATAAGCAAGAGTGACAGTTATGCATTTTTCAAAAAGAAAGTGGAATTCGAGTTGTTGCAAATAGTGGAGCTAATTTTAGTTATTGTGAGAGGAGGATTTAGTGGGTGTATTGGAAAATTTATTGATTCTATTTTTGAAAGTTTCTTTTAAGTTTCTTTAAAGTGTGTTTTAATTTTCTTTCGAAATGGGGAGATGAGGGGAAAGGAGGAAGAAATTTCAATGATAAATTTTGCTAGAGTAGAATGCAATGAGTAGACTTAGCTTGAGGAACTTTTAGACTTCAGTTTGGATACCTTGTCAGGTTTGGAGAGAAAAAGCTCAAAATCTGGCTGCAGCTATTTCCAAAGGAAATCTTTTCATTATTTGTAGAGATTAAGGTATGAGCATGTTGTGCCAAGGATTTATTTGTTGCATACAGATATTTAGTTGTGTGTTATTTTCCTCCAAATAGATGTCACAAGTAATCATTTTATCAATTGGTTTTCAATTGCCCTTACTAGATTTTGAATGTAGATGGTTTTGTGGTTTGGTTCAAAATTTCAAATGTTTAACTCATGCCCATTCTGCATAGATGTTTGAGATAAGAAGTTAAGTCATGCAACACTTTTAGGATCTGATTCAAAAGGCAGCACTGCTCTAAATATTCCTAAGCCCATATTCATATTAAGTTTGTATGATCAAAACCGCTTTGGTGTCTAAAGAATAGTTTAGGAATATTTTATAGTGATCCTTCCTTTTTATTTGAATCATGTCGATTACATTTATTTCTATGGTTCTAAAGAGAGAATAACAAATGGATATTGTGCCTATACTGCAATCATTCAAGTTTATATTGGTGCATATCTTGAATTAGCATAGTTTACTTTTGAGACATTCTGTCAAACAATTTATGTGCCTTGTCTGTGTTTTCCACATATTGCATGTGTTTCAGCCAAGGTACTTGCAAATTCAAAATCTGACAAAATATCGGTTTCATTAATGTTATGATGGATATCACTTCTTTATTTTTGAAGTGTTGATGCTTAATTTCAAGTCTATATTTAGCTTTCTTTTGCTAAAATTTTCTTAAGAGTTTGCAACTTTAACATAAGACAAGATTCCTTATAAAGATCCAAACTTCTACTTTGGCCTTGTTAGAGAATAATTGGTTAAGATTAGGGATTTCGGCCAATTACATGTCTTTGAAAGTTTCTAAACCTGCCATCTTCAAAATGCATTTGTTTGAAAGTTTCCAAAGTTTGCTTACTTAAAATCCAGGGAGTAGCTCTTGTTTGTTAACTGTCATTGCAATTACCTAAAGGATCCCTAGTCTTCCTCAATAGTTTCTTGGGCACATATTCGATCATTGCATCTTCTTGAGACTTGGGCTTAACACTTATCAGATCGTGTGCCTTGTTCCCTAATTTCACTCATATCTTGATTTAGATTATCCTGCATAATTACTCTATACAAACTGAGATATGGAAAGTACTCAGGCACAATAAAAAGATTTTACTCCATCTATTATGGTGCCATAAGTAATGCTTTCGTATCTACCTAATATCAAAAAATATCATTGGTCCTTAACCAAATCATATCTTCTTATCTGTTCTTGATAATTCATTTTAAATCGACTTATTGTACCTCTAATCTATGGATTCCTCATGGCATAAGTGTTGATTTATTGGACAATCGTTTAAATTGCTTATCAAACCCTTATAAAATTCTTTAAGACTTCATTATCCTAGAATGTTTGAACTACATGTAAACTAGTTGATTCTCTTTTTTTAAAAAAATATTTAAAATAGAAAGCTAAACCTTAAATCTTCCTATTAAAAAATCTCTTGATTCCTTATAATATAATTGTTTGAATTATTTATTTTATATATTGACTTATCTTGTGTATTTAAAGAAAAAATATGAAAAGGAATTTGAACTTGTTGAAGGAGTTTATTTTGTATATAGAATTATTCTAAAATATGAGTTTTATCTTGTATATTTATATTAAGGAAAAATATTTGTGGAAAGAATTTAGATGAAATTGTACTAAACAAATAGAGAACGATTTTGTAGAAAAGATACTAAATATAGTTATGTCTTAGTTGGAGGATATTTTGTAGAAATTAATTATGTATTAGTTATGAATTTATTATTTTGAAATTATTTTGTGGATATAATTAAAGAAATTATAGATATAGAAAGTATGTAAATTTATTTATTTATTATTTTTATAGAGATGTGAAAATTATCTTATACTTATGGATGAATACATTAGTTTTCTATTAGATAATTGCATAATACTTAGAAGAGAATATTGAGTGTGATTCCTTTTGAAATTAGGAATATAAATGGCATTATGCAGCTTGCATAGTAACTTGTATATCTCCTAATTATGATAGAATGATAGAGCTATCTAAGAGTTTAGAATCAATTGAAAGGTGGTGATGTATGTTGATGTATGTATTTTCATATTTATGATGTGCCTAATAATCTATAGACATTCTTCTTTCCTCCTAGTTGTAAGATATGTTTAGAATAACAATTAATGGTTTCTAGTTATGAAGTTGTCTAGTTGTGGTTAAGGATGTCTGACGACCCTTCACACTTTGTATGACAAGGATATCTATTTATTTGGTTGTCTAGAATAATTATTGTATGAAACCATTTTGTGGTTACAAGTTCAAACCCTGAACTACGAAGCCTCTGTGGTGCGCATATGTAGGCAAGGCCATCTTGGATAAGCCCTCGAGGTATTAGGTCAGCCCCTTAGGACCTTAGGCTATTATATTGCTCTCTAATATGTTTATTGATGAACTTTGTGGAACTAATGTTCACATTTAGATGTGCAGATACAGGTTTGTTAACTGGGCAGATTACTGGATCAAAGAACATGTTTTCTACTATGCTTAAGGATGATCATATGGTTCTTACTATAATTGATTTTAATTGCATGGGGGATGTTTATATCTATGAAAATTATCATTGCAGTGCATGATATTAAACTTATGATTAATCAAAACTTTGTATTACAAGTGAATATTCTTCTTTCATCTATTTATATTTTCATTATTTCTGACTAATTTAATTTATTACTCTTATTTATTGATAATTTCTTGAGTAGGCCTTACAACTAATCCAGAGCAAATTAAACCTTAAGCATCACAATATCAACATGAAAGAATAACACAATGCACATCAACACATAACACTAGATATATGTGGAAAACCCTAGAAGGGAAAAACCACGGTCATGATTAACTCACAATATATGAAGCTCAAATAATAAATTTGTTTTAGGGGCTATAACCCAAGGAAGCTGCTACTCCCTATGTAACTTTGATTTAGGTTCACTCCCAAGGAAGATTCTACTCCCTGATGACTTTGTTTTAGGGTCACTCCCAAGGAAGAATCTACTCCTTGAACTGAGAATACACTTACAAAAGAATACCGTATGACAATCTTTCTATTATCTGAAAAACTGACATTGAAGCTCACACCTTTGATGATTGCACTTCTACCTCTTCACACTTTCTTATGATGATCTGATCATTTAGGTACACTATATGCTTAATCACTGTCGTAAATATGTTTTCAAAATACATCTGGACAACATCAACAACTTCTGCTCTTTCTCCTTTAGTTTCTCATCAACAATGCATTTATTCTACCTTTTATCTGCTTGCAAGATTTTCAATCAAATCGCACAATCACACCTCACCTCACTCACTTTGATTCATTATTTATACATGATATTGTATTTATTACATTACTTTTCGACCAAATACAAAATGAATAGTACATTTACAAGTTGGTCATACATCACACAATATGGAATGTGTCGAAGATAGTTCCTAAGTGAACACACACGTTACACTAGAAAAAGATCCAAGCCTTGCTGACCCAAACACTTGCTTAAGCAGGTCCAAAACATCCTTCACAACTTCAAAAACCAAGGAATTACATCTACACACTCTGCTCATTTGAAAATAGGACAGATTTAAGGAAAATTCATTAAGACTTGAAGAATAACAGCCACATCAACTTGAAAACCATGTGCGGTACTAGAAAAAATAAAGATCTCCATGAATCTTTTCCAGATGAGTCCATATGACTCATACAACATCCCCAAACACTCCTCTCTGCACATCAAAGAATTATGCCACACAGCTTCCAACATTAACACTAAAAACACTCTGTCATCTAGAACACACTACAACATGTTGTCAATTGAAAAGATGAGCTGCGGACCACCAGGAACCTTGAAACTAAAGAGAAGCATATAATACACATCTAGAAATCTATCCTCAAAACCTCAAGGTAAATCATTCATTTGCGGAGGAATGCAGAGTATTCCAACAAACCTTCAACACTGGCTTACTTTGCTAGAACATATGCTAGTACTCTATCATGCACAATTTTCATAGCGTAAGGGTAAATGATTTGAATCTCTGGAATTATCATCTTCACTAGAATGTTAACATACCTTTAGAACTGCATAACCAAATCTACAAATGTGGAGGAATATAGAGCATCCTTCTTCCATGTAGTGGCTGTCTTCACATAACTAACAATGTCTTCACTTTGTCTTTTGCAAAACATACTTCTAGTAGTCCAGACATCATGAAACTTGGAATGTCTAGGATTTATCATCACATTAAGCTATATTCCAATCCGCAAGGGGCCAAAACCAAACTAATGGAAATGTTGAGCAATTTCTCAGATATCCTTCAAAAGTGGTCATTCTAAATCAGAGACTATCACTAACTTCCAAACGTTGAATCTTCTTTGCCTTAACACATGCACTCTTAGGGATAGTAGAGAAGAGCCCACAACATATCTTAATACATGAGTGCCATATCTTAGTGCTTCTGATTCCCATATTAATGTCTTCTTGATGCTTCTAATTCCCATATGAATATATCTTCATACTTAATTATGTAATGAACAAGACATGATATGAACTTCTAATTCCCATCTCAATGTATCTTCTTCAAGAGAAAAACATCCAACTATGAACACTACTACACATTCATAATAGTGTTGATATCAATGACAACCTTGTGACAATGTTGACATCAATGATAACCAATACAACCATTGCAACCATATGTGTAACAATGTCCCCATTTGACATTGATGGAAACACATACTTGCACATTTCTCCCCCTTTGACATCAAGGACAAAGGGCAACTACCATCAGCTTCATCAACAACCATTACCTTCTCCCCCTATCATCAATAACCACTAATTGCTCCCCATGAGAGGTAACCATCATTAGTCTAGGAAAAAAAGATATAACATTAACTCCCCTTGGACAGATGCATCACTATGCATCTTTAACAAGAAGAAGGGGGGCAATTAAACCTAACTTCTGTCGAAGAGCCTCAAACATGTCCTTTGCAAGAGCCTTTCTAAATATATATGCAATTTGATCCTTTGTTGGAACATATTCCAACTTTACTTCCTTATCTGCAACCTTCTCTCTCAAAAAGTGATACCTAATTTCTATATGCTTGGTTCTAGAATGCATCAATAGATTCTTGAGAATATCAATAGCACTTGTATTATCACACAAAATAGGAATAGGCTCATCATACAATGCCTTGATATCGTTCAAAGTTTGCTTCATCCACAACACTTGTGTACAGTAGGAGACTACTGCAATATACTCTGCCTCTACAATTGATAAGGACACTGAATCTTGCTTCTTGCTCTGTCATGAAGCCAATCTACTTCCTACAAAGAAAGTACCACCACTTGTACTTCTTCTATCATCAACACAACTAGCCCAGTCAACATCCGTATATGCACTCAAATCAAATTCATTACCTTTTGGATACCATAGACCATAGTTTGAAGTTCCTTTCAAGTATCTGAATATCCTTTTCGGTGCCTTCTCATGTGTTTTCTTAGGATTGGCTTGATATCTGGCAACCAAACATATTGCGTACATAATGTCAGGTCTAGAAGCAATCAGGTACAATAATGCTTCAATCATAGACCTATAGACAGTTTGATCCACCTCCAGAGATTCATCATCTTTGCTCAAGTGACATCCAGTGACCATGGGAGTACTCACTGGTTTTGAATCCTCCATACCAAACTTCTTCAACAATTCTTTGACATACTTAGCTTGAGAAATAGAGATACCACCATCTAGCTAGGAAATTTGAAGTCCAAGGAAGAAAGGCATTTCACCAATCATGGACATCTCAAACATTTTTTGCATCTCCTCTGCAAATGTTTTACACATATGATCATTTCCACCAAAAATGATGTCATCAACATATACTACAACAATCAAGATCATGTCTCCTTCTTCCTTTATATAAAGATTACTATTTGTGGTACCTTTCTTGAAGCCCTGCTAGAGTAAGTACTTGTCTAATCATGCATACCAAGCCCTAGGTGCTTTCTTGAGACCATACAAAGCCTTTTTGAGTTTGTATACCATATCTGGATCTTCTAATATCTGGAAACCATCTGCTTGTTTAATGTATACTTCCTCTTCTAGGTCACCATTCAAAAATGATGACTTGACATCCATCTGATATACTTTGAAGTTCTTATGAGTAGAAAAAGCAAGGAACATTTTGATTGCCTCCATCCTTGCTACTGGATCATAAGTCTCCTCAAAATCAATGCCTTTACTTGAGTGTATCCTTTGTATGCTAATCTTGCTTTGTTCCTTACAACTTCACCTTCTTCATTTAGTTTGTTCTAGAACACCCATTTTGTTCCTATAATATTCTTGTTTTCTAGTCTGGGAACCAATTCCCATTTTTTATTCTTTTCAGCCTGATCCAATCCTTCTTCCATGGCTTTTATCCATCCATCATCCTTGCTGGCTTCAGCAAAGGTCTTAAGTTCTACTTTTTATAACAAAACATAACTTTACTTTCTCATGTGTCTTGGCAAACCTTCTCCTTGTCTGTACACTTTCATTGTTGTCTACAATGATTTGTTCTGCTAAGTGATTCTTCTAAACATACTTCACTAGGGTCTTAGGTATCTTCTCTAGTTCTTGTTCATTTTCTTCTTTCACTTCCTCTTCTTCATCCTCAATGCAAGGAAAGAAATCTGATCTAGTGTCTTCTGAATCTTATAAGATCTGGTACAACTCATCATCTACTTTGACATTTGTGCTTTCAATCATCTTTGCCAACCTTTTGTTGTAGCATCTATACGTCTTGCTTCTAGTTGAATGGACAAGAAAGATTCATTCATCACATCTTGAATCAAACTTTTCTAGGTCTGCACCATCTCTTCTAATATAGCATTTGCTACCAAAGATCCTCAAGTATCTGATAGTGGGAGGTCTTCCATACCACAACTCATAAGGGGTCTTTGTGCTATTGACCCTTACCTACACTCTGTTAGTTAGATAGACAACAGTGTGAATAGTTTCCTTCCATTATATATCAGGCAGATCTATATCTTTCAACATTGCCCTAGACATTTCTTGCATAGTCCTATTCTTCCTTTCCACTACCCCATTTTGCTAAGGGGTTCTAGGAGAAAACAAATGCCTCCTAATACCATGATCTTCACAAAACTTTTCAAATTCATTTGAAGTAAATTTACCTCCTCTATTTGACCTTAAACATTTGATCATAGTATCCATTTCATTTTCAACCAAAGATTTGAAAACTTTAAACTTATCAAGGGCATCATATTTTTCTCTCAAGAAAGTAACCCAAGTCATTCTAGAATAATCATCAATGAGGAACATAAAATACCTTTCACCTTATTGACTCTTTACTCTGGTAGGTCCACATAGGTCTGTGTGAATCAGCTCCAATGGTTTTGAAGAAGAGTACTCCTTTATTTTAAAACTTGTCTTTATGTACTTTCCCATTTGACATTCCTTGTATATAGTGTTTACAGGCTTGATTATCTTAGGAATTTCTCTAATTGCATGAGTAGAGCTGATATTATCAAAATGGTTGTATCCCATTATTTTGTGCCACAACCAATATTCACTAGATTGAGCCAATAGACATGTTCTTCCATTTGCTTCTTTCAAGTGATAGATGTCATCACCTATCTTGATACCTTCTGCAACTAGCTTTCTGGATCCTGCCTTCCTAATTTCACAACCATTGGCATGAAAAGTAAGGTTGTAACCTTTTCTACACATATGAATGACACTGAGAAGATTGTGTTGTAGAGAACATCCTCAGTAATGCTCTTTCCATCAATAGTTATGACACCTTTTCCACAGATTTGAGCTGACTCATCACGTCCAAACTTGACAACTCCACCATCCCACTTCTCAAGGATAATAAACTTCTCTTTATCACTAGTCATATGATTTGAACAACCACTATCAATGACCCAAGCTTTGGTTTCTTCTTTTGCATGGAAGGTAGTCCATACAACCATTGATCTTTCATTATTTTGGATTGTTTAAAAGTTATCAACTTTTCTACATTTTCCAACATCATCCCTTTTGTTGCCAACACTCATGACCAAGAAAAGTGTTTCATCATTTGAATCATCATGATCGTTATCTTCTGAAGAACTATCATCTTCTATGGAAAACAAACTCCTTTTGAATTTACTATTTATGTTACTTCTCCTAGCTTGTTTAAGAGGACATTTAGAAGCAAAGTGACCAACCTTTCCACAATTGAAACATTTGAGTGTAACTTACCTTTATAATTGCTAGAGCCTTTCTTCAGTGTTCTTAAAAAATCCTCTTCTACATCATCGTGGATTTCATCTTCATCAACATGTTCATCCTTGGTCTTTTTACTGGCTTTGAAAGCAGCTTCTTTCTTTAGAACATGTCACTATCAAACTCTCTCATTTCAAAAGTAGTCATGGGGCCAAACAATTGGTCCAAATTGTATGTATCCAAGTCTATAGTCTCCTCAATAGCAGATACCTTATGACTGTAAGATTTGGGAAGAGATCTCAAAACCTTCTTTACAATTTCATCCTCTTTTACTGTACCACCAAGACCTGTGATGTCATTGACCACTTCATTCACCTAGAGCATAAATTCAACAATGTTTTCATCTTCTTCCATCTTTAAGGTTTCAAATCTATTTTTGAATATTTTAATCTTAGCTTGTTTTACTTTCTTATCTCCTTCATAGATAGTTTCAAGTTTGTTCCAAACTTCTTGTGTAGAACTACAACTCAGATGTCACCTTTGACAATTCTGAATCAGTTAATCCACTCATGATAGAAAACTTTGCCTTGGAAATATTATCATACTTCTTGATTTCATCTACATCTGTAGGAATAGAAGCAAGGACATTGTAACCTTTCTTGACAGAATCCCAAACTCCACACCCTAGAGAATTGATGTAGGCTTCCATCCTTTTCTTCAAAAAAGCAAAAATTGTTCCATCAAACCTAGGAATCTTACTAGATCCACCTTGTTCCATCCCAAACCTTCCTCAAGTGGTTAAGCTTCCATTAGAGGAACTTGGATTTGATACCAATTGTTAGATACACAAGAAAACTGAGAGGGGGGTGAATCAGTATTTAAACAGTTTCCAATTTCAACAACTTCAACTTATCCAGAGAAGATTAAACCTTAAGCATCACAATATTAACATGAAAGAATAACACAATGCACATCAACACATAACACCAGATATACATGGAAAACCCTAGAAGGAAAAAACTACAGTGGGGATTAACTCATAATATATGAAGCTCAAATAATAACTTTGTTTTAGGGGCTATAACCAAAGGAAGCTGCTACTCCCTATGTAACATTAATTTAGGGTCACTCCCAAGGAAGATTCTAGTCCTTGATGACTTTGTTTTAGGGCCACTCCCAAGGAAGCATCTACTCCCTGAACTAAGAATACACTTACAAAAGAATACAATATGATAGTCTTTCTACTATCTAAAAACTAACATTGAAGCTCACACCTTTGATGATTGCCTTTCTACCTCTTCACACTTTCTTCTGATGATCTTATCAATCAAGCACACTCTAGGATTAATCATTATTGTAAATATGTTTTCAAATTGAATCCATACAACATCAACAACTTCTGCTCTTTCTCCTTCAGTCGCTCATCAACAATGCATTTATTCTACATTTTATATGCTTGCGAGCTTTTCAATCAAATTGCAATCGCACCTCATCTCACTCACTTTTATTCATTATTTATACATGATATTGTATTGATTACATTGCTTGTCAGCTAGATACAACATGAATAATACATTTACAAGTCGGCCATACATCACACAATATCAAGCATGTAGAAGATAGGTCCTAAGTGAACATGCACATTACACCAACAAAAGATTTAAGCCTTGTGGATCCCAGTACTTGCTTAGCCAGGTCCAAAACATCCTTCACGACTTCAAACCTATCCTAAAAATCTCAAGGGAAGTCATTCATTTTTCGAGGAATGCAGAGCATTCCAACAAACCTTCAGCACTGGCTTACTCTGTGAGAAGATATGTCAGTACTCTATCATGTACAACTTTCACAATGGAAGGGTAAATGATCTAAATCTCTAGAATTATCATCTTCACTAGAATCTTAACATACCTTTATAACCGCATAACCAAATCTATAAATGCAAAGGAATGTGGAGCAACCTTCTTCTATGTAGTGACTATCTTCAAAGAACTAACACTGTCTTCACTTTATCTTTTGCAAAACATACTTCTGGTAGTCCAGACATCATGAAACTTGGAATGTGCAAGATTTGCATCACATTAAGCTATATTCCAATCCGTAAGGGCCCAAAACCAAAATGATGGAAATACTGAGAAATTTCCTAGACAATCTTCAAAAGTGGTCATTCTGAATCAGAGACTATCACTAACTTCAAGAGGTTGAATCTTCTTTGCCTTAGCACATGCATTCTTAGGGATAGTAGAGAAGAGCCCACAACATATCTTAATACATCAGTGCCATCTCTTAGTGCTTTTGATTTCCATATTAATGTGTCTTCTTGATGCTTCTAATTCCCATCTGAATATATCTTCATACCCAATTCTATAGTGAACAAGACATGTGATATGAACTTCTAATTCTCATCTTAATGTGTCTTCTTCAAGAGAAAAACATCCAACTATGACCACTATTACACATTCATAACAATGTTGACATCAATGACAACCAATAAAACCATTGGAACCATATGTGTAACACGGAGAACTTACTGTAGTAGAGGTGGATCTACCTATCCTCCTTGGGATTTGTGATGAAGTGGTTACTTGTAGATCTAAAGAGCTAGGATATAGATCCTCTACAAGAGTTTGTGATGAAATTTTGATCTTTGGTGGTAAACCCCATTTCTCATGTAAATGTTTTCTCCTCTTTCAAGATGCTTCTCTACATTTTTTTACTCATTTTGTCCATTATCTGTTTGTAAGTCCCAAACATCTCTACTGTAGTATCCTTAGGTTTTCTTAAGAGATTATCAGCATAGACTTTTATTCCTTCTACAAAGACCTCATAAGGTAGTCTGGGTATCCAAGCCATTCTTGGTTCTACTGCTTCAATGTAGGTGTAGTCTCTATCGACCAATAAGGTGATGTGTTCTTTGTAGTGTCTTACCATACTATATGGTATTCTCTCTCTTGCTTTCATATCTACTTTCAAGGTTTTGAAAGACCACTAGTACATAGTGCTACAATTCTTTGTGTCACTGAAACCTCTCATGTGGTTTTTGATTTGCGCGGCAATAAAGATATGTTGTTGCCAAACCTTTCCTTTGAATCTAGGCAACTCATTCAAGAAATAAAATACTAGGCAAATAATAAGAGTGCAATACTTGAAATTGTAATTTGATTCTTTTGTTCTCTTCAAAGTTTCCATCAACTGCTCTCTCATAACTTCATAGAGGTTGTAGTCCTTTCCCTCCTTCACCATTTGGTATGTTGTATGAATGGCAGCACCTATCACTTTAATCATTCTCTGTTAGAAAAGTAAATCTTGTAGGCTATGCCCATTGTGGCATACCACACCCCTAGATCAGTTATGTCCATCACACTTAGGGTTCGCTTATCATGTTTTTCCCAAGTCAACTCCGTAACCCTATCATTCTTAATGGCATTCATCACTGGTACCAACCTTGTTGAGCTTTATCCAATGACTTCTCTAATTGCATCTTTGGTAATTTTGTAGGGTTTGTCAAGTTATATAAATTCATCATGAATTCTACATAGAACAATCCTTACCCATTAATGTGTGTCATAGAAATATGGGTAATCTTTCTAGACATCTAGTCTGTTGGCGGTAATATTATCATACTCTGGCTTACATCTGGTGTCATCCAATAGAGTATCTCTCAGTTCATCAAATTTCATGTGGTCAATTTAAGTGAGTGATGAGTGGATGTATATCCTTACATCTTGAGTGTAGACAACATATGTTGGAATGTTAGAAAGCACCCTATCCTTATCTGCTTCCATAGCCTTGTATGGATATTTCATGTATTTTGGTCTAGGCTTCTCTGATACATCAACCGAATTTGGTGTCACATTCTCCTCTACACTCTGTGGCTAGGGTTTCAAATTTTACTCTGCTCTACTCAAATTTGCTAATCGCTCTGAAATGATATCTCTTCTACACTTTGTAACTACTGTTTCACCTTTTTCTCTTCTCCATTCAATTTTGCTAGTTGCTCTTAATAAGAATGATGTTGGATTGAATGATTAGGGATTAAATAACCTTCTTTTGACCTGACTTTATGCATTTATTGCACCTTTTCCTTGTTAGGTTTTAGTGGGATTTCAACTACCAATGAGTTTTGTAGGTTTACAAAGACTTATTTCCATCTGAAATTCATCCATCTTTCAAGTTTTCATTCTGGAGATTTGAGTTCTTGATTTGGTCTTGCCCTATTAATATGTCCTTCTGTCAATTTCTTATCAAATCACTTGTATGCCTTGTTCTTATTTCCATTCACTTTAACAGGAGCTATATCTCATCTTTTTCAGGGAGTTGGAAGATTATCCAATGATTAGCTCCCCTAAACCCATGTTTTTTCTTAAGTCAATCTAAAATCTTGTGCATGAGGCACAAGTATAGGTTCTTGCTTCTTCTCATTTTCTTTCTCTTGTTTCCTTTTCCATACTTTTGTAAATTCCTTCTTCTGTTTGTTTAAGGGATCCTCCATCTTTTTGCGTTGGTTAGCCAATTTCACAAAACCACTATTACAAAATATTGTTTTATGCCCAAAGTCATTGCAGTTGTAGCATATAACACCATACTCCAAGAGAATAAATGAGTTTTTTTCTCATATAATCATTTCTTCTTGTCTTAGTTCTACAATCAATAGCTTTATGACCAAACCTATTACATGAATAACAATATAACCATAAAATAATGGAGAAAACCTAGTTATAGCAGATTGTCTTGCAGGAGGAGAACCACTGAATCTCTTCCTCAGATCTCTAACCTTTGTGAAACCATCATCCATCTTCTTCTTCTTCTTAGCTTTAGTCTTCTTAGATATCTCAGTGCTTGGTTCTGTCTTCTTTATTATAGGCTTATCTATTGATTCATTTATTTTTGTGCTCTGACCTTTCTCAAACCCAAGACCCACCTTATTCTTAGGTGGTCTTTGATTACTAATCATCTCATCAAGAATGATTGTACTTTTTCTCAAATTTTAGACTCATGTCTATCTGATCCTTGGCTTTCTCCAGTTCCTTCCTTAGGGAGACAATTTATTCTTCAATTTTGGTGCATTCATCTAATTTGGTATTGAGATTAGTGTTTAGACAATCCGCAACTCTTTTACCTTTATCAATCTAAATCTTGAAGTTAATAATTACTTCTTCTAATTCTTCAAGATTAGCCTTATATTCTTTGTTCTCATTCCTTACTGATCTTAGGTCAGCTAGAGTAGAAATGAATTCTCCTTCAAGATCAACTTCACATTCTTCTTCATTAATAACTATCATGTCTTCACCATCCTCCATAGGGCTCTCACCATTATCCAAAACTTCATTTGTAATAAGAAGGGCTTCTTCTCTTTTACTTTTAGATGAGAAATGATTGCCTTCATAGATGTTATAAATTTTTTGCCAGATATCCTTACTATATTTGCATTGTATCACTTTAACAAAATTAGTGTTTGTCAAACCACATATAATTGCATTGTTGAATACTGAAAGGGGGGTGAATCAGTATTCTGCAATTTTTACAACTAAACCAAATACCAACTTTAATAATCAGAAAGAAAAGTAACCAAAGAAATACAAGTCACATAAACATGACACATAGACACTAGATTTTTACGTACAAAACCCAAGAAAGGGAAAAACCACGAAGAGGATTATATCTCAATATATATTGCAATCTTTTACAAATGGTGATATTTAGGCTTGGTCACTCCATGGGCCTAGAACATGCTAGCTCACTGCCATGAAGTACAACTAGATCTAGCAAGCTCACTACCTCAATCCTAAACCTAGAAAGATTACAATGAGGGCTATTAAACCCTAATGGTTTCTTATAGGTAGGCTCACTGCCAAGTACAAGTGAATTTATATAAGAATTATCAAGACTACAACAACATCTATCAGTATGCCAGGGTGTAGTCATTTAATAACTGAATACTGAATCCTGAGTCTTCATCATCACTGATCTTCTATCTCTACTTTGCTATTCTCATGCTCATATCAAAAAACATCCACATCATCATCACCTCAACCAAAATTCATCACTCTTATATATCCACATCATGATTTACCTCTTAATCAGGTCAGCAACCTAAACCTGAAACATGTAAACAAAGAGTTGTGCTTTATCGACTCAAAATTATGTTCAATCTGCATTATGGATTCAAACAAACATGTACAGATCATCACATAGGTCGGCCCCACTCATATAACCACTTAGATTAATTATCCAGATGCTATAACTTTTCTGCATAAGGATCTACCGCGTTGGTCGGCTTGTTCCTTAAGAACATTCTTGATCAATTCATCTGTCATATCATAAATCATATTGCAGACCATAGGAGACTTAATAAATCATATCCAATAGTCATTACTGACCTCTTAACAATCCTTTAGGTCCACAGAACTAGATAAACTTGTATTTCAAAATGCAGATCTTGGAGTTGTTGCATTGTCACAGAGAAATACTGTCAAACTAGAAGCCTATATTGGAAAGCTTGTAGAATGTGGAGTGTTGAACTTCAAGGGCTATAATATTAGATTTAGGTAGTCATGACATGTCTCTTAGTTGCCTGAAAACCTTAGAACAAAATATGCACTTGCAGAGGAATGCAGACCCTTATACTTTGCACTATACATTGTCCCTGTCTTACTTATGTTCATCCAGACATACATTTTCTTCAAATGACTTCCCAAGGAAGTCATGACCTGAACACTAGAATATATCATGATCAAGTAGCTATGAGTCATCATACCTGAATTGCATTTTTCGGTCTTCATCTGCGGAGGGATACCGATCCACTTTCTATCCCTTACTCTGAATACGGTCCATACTTAGTCATTCTAGCCTTCTGGTCTTTAATACTCTTGTGCCTTGTTTCCATATCAAGTTGGTCTTCTAGAGTGATGTCTTCTTTTTCCTATTGCCATCAATTACAACACTCAATTATTCAACATAGCAGTTTCTCTTGCCAACAATCTCCCCCTTTGGCATTGATGGCAACACTTAGTGAAAAATGCTTGTCTGCCTTTACTGCTCCCCCTTTCTATATACACTCTATATTTCTTCTCCCCCTGAGATGTTTGCCTATTTTTCACTGATCTTCTTCTCCTCCTTTGATATCAATGGAAACGATGTAGGTTCCAGAGTCAAAGATTGTCAAAACGGCAAAATTTGCTATACTCTGCCGTATATGTAAAAATGCACATTTGTAACTTAATTTATAGTTGAAGATAGAATATCATTATAGATAGTCTTTATCAAAGCTATATCTCCATTCCAACTATTACTTGCAGTCTCCAAAATATGGATGTGGCTATTTATCAATGGTGCATCACTTAATGCTTGTGATTTCAAGGCTTCATCTGTCAGATTGGTCATGGAATCAACTTTTTGGGCCTATCAACCTCCTTAGCTGGCACAACCTATCTTTGATTTCTTCCCTTTTGTTCATCATAATGCTTAGATCATTGTGAATATTTACAACCTGTGTCTCTTTGGCACTTATTGCTTCAATTGCTAGATTATATGTCTTAGAAATATTAAGCAGTTGAGTTCCATGTCCTTGGTTTTATCTTCTAATTCCTTTGTAACCTCTGGCCAAGATAAACAAAATTTGTACAAGTCACAACCTTCTTTTATGGCACTTTGTATACCTCTTATTCCTTGGTCGAAAGAGGTTTTATCATTGGTCAACATGGTTTTTAACTCGGCTAATCTTTTCTCATCAAATTCTTTTCTAACTGTTGTTTCTACAAATTTTTCAAAGGATTCAAAATGATTTCTGATTGACTTTATCATACCTTTTAGTTGATCGAAGTGTCTTTCTGGTATTCAGGCATCAGATACTGTTGTAATGATCTTATTGTTCTGCATGTGAGATTTCATCAATTCTTCATGTACCTTTGCTTGGGCAAATGATACTAATTCAAATTTATGTTTTGGAGACAAGGAATTTAGATTTATTGCTTCTTGAAGAAACTTGGGTGGATCTAGGATTTGTGCACTTTGTAGCTTTTACAAGGGTTTTGCAATAGTGTCTCTTTCCACTTTTTCTTCACAAAGTGAATCTTTCTTTCTCTTCTTTTCTTTAGTTGTGGTTTCTGTAATGGATGAGGTCCTTATTCTTTTTCTGGGACTAGATGTTGGTCTCTCCTCTTCAGATCTCTTATCTTTCCTTTCTGGAGTGCTTGATGTCCATTCTACTGAAGCACTTAAGGACTTTGATCCTCTGATTTGATTTTTACCTTACTTAATTGTTCATCTGATGTTTTCTTTGATTGCTTAGGTTCCATCAACATTCTGGAAGATAATTTTGAGAATGTCCCAAATCTGTCCTCTTTGAGATCAATAGGTTTACTTAGTAGTGAATTAGCTAATTCAGTCAAGACATCTTCTGCAACTTCATAACCTAGTGTAGGGACCCATACAGTTCTTGGATCAACAGCTTCCATGAAGCATTTGTCTTTATCCACCATGAATACAATATCCTTTTCATACTTTATCACTACTTTTTCAAGTATCCAGAACCTTCTTAACATTTTCTCTTGAAAATCTTTGAAATATTTCCATAAGATTTCATTCTACTTATCTACATTACCCAAACTCTGAGAGATTTCTTATTTGAGTGGCTACAGGGATGTGATCAAGCCAAACAATATTTCCTAAACCAAGTAGCTCTCTCAAGAAGTAAACTTGAGTAAACATGTAAACAATGTTCCATATTTGAAAGGACGATTAGTTTCCTTTGTTCTTCTCAAGTTCTCCATTAGTTCACTCTGGAGCAATTTGTAGAGATCATAGTCCATATTGTTTTTTATCATGTCATATGTTGTGTATATAGCTAATGCAGACACAAAATTTTCTTTGTTAGAGAAGTATACTTTGTATCCAACAATCATTAACACAAATTTGATAGCCAGATCCTTGATATCATTCACTGTAAGGGCATTCTTATCAAATTTGGCTCCTATTAGCTGCATTACCACATTGTTCTTCAATTTCTTTATGCATGGAACCCTTTCGGAAGAGCTCATACCAGTTACAACTTTGATGGCTTCTTTGGTTCTCATATAGGGTTAATCAAGCCACAGAGATTCATCATGCATTCTACTTAGAATAAGTTGGACAGTCCGTGCATCATTCAAAATTATAGGAAAATCCAACTAGGTGTCAAGTTTCTTTTCCCCTAGAACTTTATATTCATCTTTCAACATAATATCCATAGTAGTTAGTTCATCTAGATACAATTTTCCTAACTTCATGTGATCATATTCTTCTAGACTGACATGAATGTATGCTCTAATATCTTCCATATGCATAACCCCATGTGGAGTAATTGAGAATGCTCCTAACGGATCATTTTCCAGTGACTTGAAGAATTGTTTCTTAAACTTGGGGCGAGGCATTTTAACTATCTCGATTATGTGAGGAGTAAACATTTTCCCAGAGCAATTTAATTTTCATAGTAGGGTTTCATGTTGTAAATACCTCTTTCATCGGATTAGGGTTTCCTTGATCTTGATCTGAAATCCTTTGGAGAATATTGTAGTTGCTTTGAATCTTGCTTCGGTTCCCCTTAGTCACTTGAGTGCATGGAATGCATAATGATTTTTCCTTCGGATACAACTCCTTTTATCCTTCACATGTCAAAACCTAAGTCATTAAGTTCACCTTACAAAAGTTCTTAGGCACCTCCCTGGTAACCACAGACACTTTAGATTACTCCACAATTCTTTGCAATTGGACCTTTCTTCTGGAACTTGCTTCAATGGATCTATCATATGATTCCTTTTATCATATCTTCATGCCAGATTTTAGCACTAGTTGACTAGCTAGGGGTTTTGAACTTTCAATGTAGCTCCCCCTGAGCCAGAGCTCCCAATTTACTTCCCAGAGGAAGTATCCGCACCGGATGATGGTGCAGATTGATCCTTGACTTCAATCACATCTTTCTTGATCCAAATCTTTCCCATTTCCTTCTTGGTTTCAACCGGATCAACCTTTTCTTTTCCTTTATCATTCCTTTGCTCTATTTTCCCGTTTTCAGTATGGTAGTTTCTTTTTACATTTTTGCTTCTGCAAACTCTTACAATATGTCTGGATACTTGTTGCAATTGTAGCATACCACATTCCTTTGTCTTTGATTCCTTCTATTGATTGGATTTGATCTACATTGATTAGCCATATGTCCAAATCTGTTGCATGCAAAACACTTTCCATTGAATGATTGACTATTCCTTGCATTGTAGGAACCATTCCTTACCAGATTTCTACATTCATTTGATTTGTGACTAATTTTCTTGCAATTGAAACATTGAACAGAAAAGGATGGAACATTTTGATTATGGTTTATTCTACTCCTGCACTGAGTATCTCTATGACCAAACTTTTTGCAATTGAAACAATGGCCATTGAAAGATGGATACCTTTGAACATTTGGCTGTCTAACTAGAGGTCTTCAAAGTCTTCTTTGATTTTTGAATTGGTTTCCTTTGTTTTTCTTTCACTCAATGTTTGTTTGACTAGATTTTGAACTTTCTCCTTTCTCAAATCCCAAACCTTGTTTATCATCAGCACTCCTTTGACTAGCAATCATCTCATCAAACTTTGCAGAACTTAGCTTGAACTTTTCTTCATAGCTCTTGGTTGCATCTAGATCAAATTTTAGAAGTAGCACTTCTTTGCCCAATTTTTCACATTCCTCTAATTTATCCTTAACAACTTGATTCAGATGCCTTTCAATTTCTTCCTTCTTTTAAACTTCCAGAGTCAACCCATTTAGAAACTCATGTGCTTCATCTAACTGATCATTTAGCTCCTTGCTTTTCTCTTTGAACTTCTTGACTTTCTCTCTTAGCTTTAGGATACATTCATCAGCATCTTGAATATTAGCTTTTAGATCCCTAATTTTTGCCTCAGAGTTTTCAAGATCAATAAGGGTTGCTTCTAGTTCCTTGTTACTTTCATAATTACCAAACCTTCTTGTTGCCATGATTACACTGACCCGAATCTTCCTCAAGTTGTTATACTTCTTCCAAGGAACCTTTCTTTGATACCAATTGTTGAATACTGAGAGGGGGGGTGAATCAGTATTCTACAATTTTTACAACTAAACCAAATACCAACTTTAATAATTAGAAAGCAAAGTAACCACAAAAATACAAGCCACATAAACATGACACATAGACACCAGGTTTTTACATGGAAAACTCAAGAAAGGGAAAAACCATGGAGAGGATAAGCTCTCAATATATATTGCAATCTTTTACAAATGGTGATGTTCAAGCTTGGTCACTCCATGGGCCTAGAACATGTAGGCTCACTGCCATGAAGTACAACTAGGTCTAGCAGGCTCACTGCCTCAACCCTAAACCTAGAAATATTACAATGAGGGCTATTAAACCCTAATGGTTGCTTACAATTAGGCTCACTGCCAAGTACACATGAATTTACATAAGAAATGTGAATAGTATGCTAGGGTGCAGTCATTTAACAACTGAATACTAAATCTTGAGTCTTCATCATCACTGATCTTCTATCTCTGCTCTGCTATTCTCATACTCACATTAAAACACATCCACATCATCATCACCTCAACCAAAATTCATCACTTTTATATATTTGTATCATGATTTACCTCTTAATCAGGTCGGCAAGCTAAACCTGAAATGTGTAAACAAAGAGTTGTGCTTTGTCAGCTCAAAATTGTGTCCAATCTGCATTCTAAATTCAAACAAATGTGTACAAATCTTCACATAGGTTGGCCCCACTCATATAACCACTTAGAATAATTATCTAGATGCTATAACTTTTTGGCATAAGGATCTACCGTGCCAGTCGGCTTGTTCCTTAAGAACATTCTTGATCAATTCATTTGTCATATTATAACTCATATTGTGGACCACAGAAGACTTAATAAATCATATCCAACAACCATTACTGACCTCTTAAAAAGCCTTTAGATTTGTGGAACCAGATAAACTTGTATGTCAAAATGCGGATCTTGGAGCTGTTGCACTGTGACAGAGAAATACTATCAAACTGGAAGCTGATATTGGAAATCTTGTAGAATGTGGACTGTTGAACTTCAAGGGCTATAATCCTAGATTTAAGTAGTCATGACATGTCTCTTAGTTGCCTCATAACCATATAACAAAATATGCACTTGCGGAGGAATGTGGACCCTTATACTTTGCATTGTACATTGTCCCTATCTTACTTCTATTCATCTAGACAGACATTTTCTTCAAATGACTTCTGAAGATAATCATGACCTGAACACTATAATATATCATGATCAAGTAGCTGAGTCATCATACCTGAACTACATTTGCCATTCTTCATCTGTGGAGGCATATTGATCCATTTTTTGTCGCTTACTCTGAATACTATCCATACTTAGTTATTCTGGCCTTCCGGTTTTGAATACTATTGTGCCTTGCTGCCATATCAAGTTGGTCTTCTAGAGTGATGTCTTCTTTGCCCTGTTGCCATCAATGACAACACTAAATTATTCAACATAGCAGTGTCTCTTGCCAACATGGATAACCAAAGGATGATCCTTGTTGACCTGCCATGTGTTCCAATCCAAGATCTACCTTCATCTGTTAGATTGTATCAAGGAACCTTGCTTTGATACCAATTGTGGAACACATAGATATACTGAGGGGGGCATGAATCAATATATATTTAAATTTTTTCCCTTTAGATATATTCAATCCAATGTAAACATTTAAACACCCTAAAGCAAAAGAACACACACACACACACATAACACCAGATTTATGAGGAAACCCAAGATGGGAAAAACCATGGTGAGCCAGCTACTTGGATCTACTATCCAAATCTAGTCTCACAAATAAAATCAAGTATACAATGAGTTTTATGGGCACCGACCCAAAGGAGAGACAAATCCCCTGTTTTATGAGAACCAACTCAAAGGAAGCATCAACTCCCTGATACAAAGTTTTATGGGCTCCAACCCAAAGGAAGCATCAACTCCCTAAAGTGCAACAACACTTACAAAATGAGGCACCGACCTTTGTTCTAAGACTTTTGACTGATTCTAATGCTTCAATCACCTCTGCAATACTAACTCTGTTGTGAGTTATACATCATAGCTAACATAGTTATTTTTCTGTCTTCCAAATCATTCTACATTCTTCACACCACACTCACTCACACATACACATGTAACAAACTTTGATCCTTCATGTATATCCTCTGCAAGCCTTCTAAACATTAACTTTGTCGGCCTCAGGGTAACATGTATCATGAAACATGTAACTAACCTTACTTGTCGGCTCCCAAAACATCTATGGTAATGTAGGAGTGAAATCCCATTATGTGGTTCACACCAACCGATATTTTGGACCTGATTTCCTTCCTCCCAAACTTTCTTGTTGGTGCACGCTTCCATACACATGGCTCAAGTACTCAAATACACCATGTCAGCTCTGCAAGTACTTTAGCCTTTCATACATTAGCTCCAGACCCTATGAGGTACCGGAGAAGTGAAATATCATCAAGCGGTTGATACCACAAACACTATGTGACCTAAAAGACCTTATGATAACCTCCTCTTTCTGGTTCATGCCTCTGCTTGTTAGCGCAAGCATTCAAGCATTGATGCTAGTATCCTTTGCATAGTCTAGTCGCAGAGTCTCAACTCATAACACTAATAAATACATTTGCGACAACTCATGCCTTCTGAAACTTCAATATGTCATACTTCCCTCTTTGCTTTGCATATTCTCCAAACCGCCAAGCTATATGTGAGGATGCCGTGGAATGCGATAGCTTTCTGTATCATCTCTGATAACCTTACACTGTAACATCACTATTTTCATTCTATTGACACTGGATGCCTTTGCGCTAGTTCATATGCTCTGAAATTTAGATCATACAGACCTTATAGCTATCTCTAACTATCCTTCGAACCGTGAGACGATATCTTTATTTGTGATAGAATGCGGTACAATCTCATGTGCTTTTGCAGTACAATCTCATATGCCTTTGACATTCTTGATAACTTAGACTATAATTACCTTCATATCTCATGCAATACTTTTCATCAAATGAGAACATATGTAACAATGCGACAATCATGACTTCATGTCATTAATAATAACACTTTGACATTAAAAACAACATATAACCCTCTACTATCAATGACAATAAAAAGATTTGGTCATATATATATATATGACCAAATCCTTTTATTACAATTTATTACAATTATATGATTGTCTCAACGTCTACAATTTGAAAATATATTTTAACTATATTGAAAAGATGCAGTTGGATAGTTTTGCCTATATAATAGTTGACTGAGAATGGGGTAGTCATCGTTGAATGTCTTCACCCACCATATCGAACTAGTTTTTAACGACTATTATTTCAACCAAACTTCAGAACACTCAATAAATAATAAGTCCTCTATTACCTGAACCTCGTATTGGTCCATACACTCCCTTCGCAAATGATACTGCAGAATTATTGTTTCGGTTCATCAATTTGTCAACTAGAACTAGACCGGTACAGATAATAGCTAATACGGAAACAATAGTTGATGAACCGAACAATAGTCGTTAAAAACGAGTCCGATATGGTAGGTGAAGACATTCAACGATGACTATCCCATTCTCAGTCAGCTATTCTTTTAAGTCAATTCCGTGTGGAAATTGCACTTGGGAACCTTCAAGCAGATTTCCACATTAAAGACGTGTAATTTCAATGTTTGTCCTATTCTTTTATTTCTTTGAAGTTTCATTCATTTTGGATTTGATTGTGTATTTTTCTATCTTAAGAATTCAGTCAACGTCAAAATGAATGGGCATTAGTTAACAAAGTCATGGTAGGTAGAGTTTCAGTCAACTTAGACATAAAAAATGGTTGAAGATGAATTCAATATCACAATGGTTATATCATACCCTTCTAAGTTTTCACATCAATCGCAATTAGCTAAAACTTCTCCTCTACTAAGTGAACATAATAAGTCTAAAATGGAACAAAATGGAAGTCACATCTTTTTTCTAGATGAATACTAAACCATATAATGATTGAGGAGATTAAATGCACATCTAGTGAACATAATATGTTGCTATGCTTATGAATTGATAACGAAAATCATTAAATCACACTTCCGTTTTAAAGGGTGATAAAAGAATTGGATCTACACCATAATCATATAGGTCATATACATGTTTGTGAATGTCATCTTCAATCTTTCTCGTCATCATTAATTTGGTCCACCAAGGAGTTTAACCTAGGAGAATCCATTCACTTATCCAATCAACAAGTTCCTCAACAATGTCTCTAAATACCACCTTGACTTCTCATATATCCAACATGTGAAGGCAAATAGATTCTAAGAAAAAAAAAATTGTCATATCATTCTCGTGCATCACATATCAATTTCACACATCAAGATCATGTTTCTTGCATCTCCTTCATTCCTTTAGAATTTGTCGCTTGCAACTACAACAAAAAATTGACAACAAGAAAAATGAGAAGAAGATTGATAAAGAAATCAAATGAACAATATCAATCAAGCTTACCAAGGCAATATAACCACTAAACAAATATACTTAAACACACTAATTTAAGGAAAACAAAACCTAAGGGTGGTAGTAAAATGATGGTATGAAGATTGAAATAGCAATAACAATGATTAAATGCTCCAACATTTAAAAAAAGAACAAAATATAGATGTGACAAGTAATCTAGTATATGTTAAGTAATACAATTAAGAATTAAGCATAGACCTTTTTGTTTAGATTAGGTGTGTCATGTACACCTTGCAAGTCCTAATGTTGAATTATTTATTTATAATTATTAATTATTTGGTCCTCATTAGGGAAATGGGGCATCCCACTTTGAAAAGACACTTTTGGCCATGTGTTGGCTATCTAGTAATGTGTGTAAGAAGTTGTAAGAGCATCTAATATAATCATGATGTATAAGAGCATTTTATGACATTGTAAGATGTGGATGATACTTATCACATATTCTATGACACACGTAAGAGCATGTGATTATAGGGAGTTATAAAGTGGACTGGGAATATTAACCCACTTATGATGCATATTACGATATGTCATAGTCTAGAATATGTTAATAGAGACTATGAGTCCAAAAAATAGGGTGTGAGTCATGAGAATGCTTACCATGGTATTTTGGGACCTTGTTTGGGCCCATGGTAATGTTTTTTGGTAATTTTTTGGATCTCCTTGAATCTATATATTGAGGGCTTGAGATAGAGGCATTAAAGAGACTTTATCATAGGGATATGTTGCTAGATTTTCTTCAAATGAGTATAGAGTTGATCTACATGTTAAGGCCCTAAGAATAATATTGTATTATGACTATTTTCATTGGAATACATTGGTTTGGTGCTTTGGAGGTTAGATTTTTCCTAAAAGGATTTTCCCAGGATATATTTGTCTCACTCTTCTTTTGTGTTCTTCTTTCATTTGTGTTTGTGTTATGTCATAAATTATCGACACTAACGATTTACACTAAGTTTAGTACCCTCCTGGACTAATATACAAACTCTTGTTGAGGGAAGACTAGATTCTGAAGCATAAATTGGTTCCAGGTGTCATTATCTAGGTACAGGCCCTGAAAGGACCTCAAACACCTGGACACTTGCGCCCAAGTGCTAGTGTCCTAGACATTTGCAAAAAAAAGTTTGAGTGGCCTTCGATGTCAGCCTTGTTACTTTGAATGTTGCACCTTGTCGGATTTACTCGAAAGGTTTTCCCAAAAATGAGTTGATATGCATATATAAAGATGTTTATTCCTCTCACTTGAACTAGAGGATGATTAGATGAAATATATTAAGGAATTGATATGAACAAAAGTGTTATGCAAGTGATGAAAGCTCTATTGTGAAGATTATATGCAGATTATGTGATGCTCTCCATTGCAGGTTTCTAGCATTCATTGTATATTCTAAGGGAAGCTACTTCCTTCATCTCCATCCTTCTAGTGATCTTGAGTCATCCCACTAGGGTTTGTGTAGTGTTAAAGGCACTTTATTACAACATTTCTTTTATTATTGGTTTTACCTCTGTCCTCCAAGGACACATGGTCTCTCATCATCATCTTGGTTGTTGTAGAGGTGGAAACACCATTCACAGGGTATGACTATAGAAAGCCCCTAAAATGGCTCAAACCTTTTACCCTTTGTGTTTTTGCATATTCTAGAAGTTTAGGAGTGTAACGTTAGAAAATGTCCTCTTGGGGGCTTTTCCCTCTTAAGGTTTACCTCCTGAGTTTTTTACGTGCATTTAGGACATCTTGCATCATAATTTGGCATCCCGATGGAATGAACCCTAGGTATCATGGAAAATGGGGCCTAGGGGGACCCCTTGAACTTAACCCTACCCAAAATAGGGGGGGAGGACTTGGACGCCCGTGCCCTAGTCCTGCTCTATTTTGGGTCAGGCCCAAATTTTAAGTGTCGGTTTATGACCATTATTTGCTCCCTAGGCCAACACGGTAAGTTTGAATTTACAAAATCTTGGCGGGAATGTTTGTAGTTGCATATAAAATCATGTTTAGGCATTAATTTGTAAACTAGATGATTACCAACAAGCTATTGTGTTCTCAAGGTGATTCAAGACTTTCATTGTATTGCAAGAGTAGACTTGTGTTGTCTATGTGTTTGTGTTTACAGATTTGAGCATCCATTTCCTCATGGAATGAAGAGGTTCTTCCTCTCATGAGATCTTCACTACAAAGTGATATTTATTATGTTTGTAATCATTGTTCATTTGGTTTTTGCCTCTACCTCACAAGGACACACACTCTCTATCTGACAAAGGGGCTTGACTGAGGCAAGCTCCTAAACACCACAACCCCCAAACCAAGTCTTGTGATTGCAGGTTACAGGTGTCGCATTTGGGAAAAGTGAAGTTGCAAGAAGGATTCGCAGGCATCAAGGATTTAAGATCTGAAGAGTTATAGGACGCCAAAGCATTTCCAGGACTTGGGCACTCGCTCTAGTGTCCTCCGCAGATAAATTTTCAAAAACAAAAGTTACAGAGCTAATCAGTGTCGGAAGGAGGTCCGGATCCCACGAAGAAACTGGTACCTTGGACTAGGGTGCCCGCTCTAGTGTCCCCAATTGTTCCCTTTTAGAACCCTGAAAATAGGTACTCTGTGATTTGGTATTTTACTCCTGTCTACAAGAGCTTTTTCTATTATTTGTCAATTTGTTGCCGTATTTGCATAATTAGGGTTTTAGTGGTCAATTGAGCATAAGAGAAGGAAAATTGATAATTAAGTTCCCTAATCTGAGTTTCCCTACATCTGTAAGTGACCTAGGGTATAATAGTGCTTGCCACTCAACCCTAGATCCTTGAATGTATGGTGGAGAGGAGGATTTAAACATCCAAACACTAAAACATTAACAAATCCAATTTTCCACTAAAGATGGAGTAGGTACGCAAGATCTAGAAATAGATTGACGAATATAAGCCCTGACTCTCAGAAATCCCTTTTTGAAATCCATAAGCCCTAGGACACCTACACTCGATCAACTTTGTCCTCCCAGATTTGCCCTAAATTCTAGCAATAGCCTCTGACAACTCTGCTTTGTTCATTCCATATCTAGTTTCCTGGGTCTTCAAATCTATAAGGTATAATTTATTTTTATTGTTATATTTTCATTGTAAAACCCTAGATCTAAATCATCTTCATTCAATCCTTCATAAATAAAACAAAGGGACAAAACCCCTGTAGATTTGCTCTCCTGTCAAGGGCTGTAGCTAAGCTCAGTTTGTGTCCTAATGTTTATGTAGAAGGAAGTTAGACCTAGTTTTGGATATATTAGACTAGATGCCTTATTTTTACATCAAACATTCTGGTGAAACTGACGACTTCAAAATTTTGTAACTTTCTTCATTAAGATATGATCTGTTTGTTGTTCCAGATTTGATTAGTTAATAGTTTAATTAGATAGCAGGCATTTATACATCTTCATTTCTTTGATTTCGTGTTGATTTGATTGGATATTCATTGTATATATTTGTGACATATGTTTAATCATTTGGAAACATTGTAAAAAACTAAAGAAAAAGTCTTTCTTCTATCACATCATCTACATATTCCGTCTTATCAACACCATCTTCAATAAGTGCACTTTGTGTGTCATGAATCTTGTGAATTATTTTATGAGTTTTATGACTAGGTGTCCTAAATCTAACATCCTCACGAGGAGAAGCTATAGGATTATGGGTTCTAGTGCTTTAAATAGGTCTGATGTCCCCACATCAGAATCTGATGTTGTTAACTTATTCACACATAGAAATTCATCATCTTTAGATCACATGCCTACTTTACCCATGATATTTGATGTACAAAATTATCATGACTCTATAGACATTTATAGACTCATGGCTCATGTACCTGAAACACAAATTCAAAAACTAGACACTAAGTTGGCTCGTTTTTACCAATTTGTGGGCATGAAATATTTAGCTAAGGAAGTTGTGCCTCTTGTAGAAGGTCTAAGAAATTTTTTGCAAGAAGGTAAAGAAGGTATAGAAATTTTATGCAACTTAGCTCACATAGTGGATAACAACATTATGTCATTAGCTAGTTGCATGGAAATAATCACCAATGTGTCCTCTCAAAAACAAATATGGACACAGATGTTGTTACCCATACCGACATCTTCTACCTCAACATATACTTCTTCTATTCTGACCACCACTACACATCTCGGTAGTAGTGCTAACACAAGTCTTGGAGCTTCAAGTGGGAATCCTGTACACAACTATAGTGTTGTCCCCCTCACATATCATAATGTTATTTTAAATGTGTCATCTCCTATTATAAGTCAACTTGAATCAAATGTCACTTACCAAAAGTCTAATAAAACATTGTCATCATCTCAAATCATTCAACAACCCAATCCTGTCATTAATCAACTTTTACAAAATGTCAGATCTTTACAAGAACAAATAACTAATATGAATCAAAGTAAGTCTTAGCCTTCCATTCCATCCTACTACACCCATAGTCCATTGTCCTTTTCCATTCTAAAAATAACAATTCTTGAGAAATTTTAAACCCCCTATTTTGAGACGTATAATGGAAATGGGGATCCTAATAGTCATGTGTCGGCCTTTACATCTTTGTGTAGTGATTTATTCTTTGATGATGCTATCTTAGCTAAACTCTTTCCTTGGTCACTTAAAGATATGGCCTTTGATTGGTTTATCTCTCTACTTGTGAATTTAATAAATTCTTTCCAACAACTTATTACTCAATTTCTACAACACTTCCAAGCAAACATTGGACCTCAAGCCTCCTTGGTTGATTTAGTTCATTGAAAGAAAGGAGTGAAGGAGAATTTGATTGATTTAATTGGGCTTTATCAAGTCATCTTCTCTGAAATACCTTATTATTTTCTAGATGCCAATGTACAACAAGTTTTCATTGGAAACTTGCAACCTCACATCTATGATAAGATTTTGTTGATGTGTTATAGCTCTTTTACACATCTTTGCATGGCTCTCTATGATTATCAAGTGTCGGTTAGTCAATATGAGGACACTACCATATTGGCTCATGTTGGTAAATGTGAAGCCTCTACCCCACATTATCATTCATTCAAAAAGAAAAATAGAAACTTCACAAAAATCAATTCATCATCAAACAACATTCAAACACAAGTAGTGGCCACAACACCTCTTGCTCTAACCCTTTACAACCAAAATGTGACATTTTTCACAACTTTCAAAATCTCTTCATTCAATAATGTTCTAGCTTCTAGACAAAAATATCCTCAAACTTCCACTGATTCAAAACACTGATGTTGCTAAGATAAAGTCACCTTCTTTCAATGCAAACGCCTTTTGCCAATTTCATTGTACCCCTAGACATGACATAGAATGATGTATGTGTCTTAAAAATGAAGGTCAAGACCTTATTGACTCTAACATTATCTAGGTAGTAGGTGAAAATGACAAAGGGAATAAGTCGGTTGCTCCTCCAAATTAGAATATGAAAATCTACACAAATCCATTGTAAACTCCATCATCAAGCAAACATTACAGAAACACACATTGAATTAGCACCTAATTCTACATCATTCAATCATCAACATAGAGACTTTGATAGTGTAGTTAGTATGGTAGATGCTCACCCTCACCAAGAGTGAGCGAAACCTGAACCTGCTATATCTTTCACACTTCATGATGGTTCCATTCAAGCACCTGAGGGACCTCTCTACATCACTACCAGGATTAATGAAAAACCCATAAGGGGAGTACTCATTGATTCTGTATGCATCATTAAGGTAGTTACTAAACAGTTCCTCTTTATGCATGAATTACATCAAGATAAGTACAACACATCCAAAATCTTGATTAGAGCACATGATGGATCTATTCATCCAACTGTTGGCGCCTTGACTCTTCCTATCAAATTTGGGCCAAGAACATTGGGCATGTCTCTTTTTATCTTTCCTACTTCAAGCTTATTTCATGTGAAGTTGCATCACCCATGTCTTACCTCCATGAAAGTGGTCCCCTCAATAGTTCATAAATGCTTAAAGTTTCTATTCCAAGGCTAGGTACATGATGTTCATCATTATGGGTTTCAACCCTTGGCTCGTCATGGACACTTTTCACTTGATCATTTCTTCCCTTAGTCAGAGGGTTCTCTTCAACCTCGTAATAACCTATTCTTTCTATCTTATCAAAAGTTTAAAGCAAAGAAAATCATTGAATTATCCCTTAATACACTTGGAGATTCTAGATCTTATATGGCTATGACAGTAGTTCCCCCTGCCTTACATGAGTTGAATGAACCAAAGCCCAAATTGAAGGATCCTTCCTATTCCTGAGCATCTGGCACTTGTGTTGCAGTTCCACCTCCACCATCCTATCTAGGACCACAAGACAAACACCCAACACAAACGAGACCTCCTCGCAATTCAAGGATTGTTTTTGTTCCCCCTGCCTCTGTGGAGTCTAGTGGAAAGCAATCAGTTGAGTGAAATCTCTTTCCCATGGTTTCTCAATTGCTTGAGGATGCTTTAGTACGTCCACCTAATCTGCAAGTTGAGAGAGAAGAGCATCCCACTTTGAGAGACCCTTCCCCCAGGGTCTCCCAATCTTCAGAAGTTCCTTCATTTTGGGAATTAAGGTGTCTCAACTTTGCAAATTCCTAGCATTATTTATGTAATTATATATTTACTTATTGCCGAATATTGTATTTACTTACACATTCAGTTTGGTCACTTAGTTGAGGTGGCACAGTGACTTGTCATCTTACTTGGAATGTGACTTGGATGCTCAAGTCAAATCTATATGGATTTGGGCATCTCATTTGAGGTGGCACTATTATGCCATGTGTTGGCATCTTGTGGTATGTGGAAGAGGATAATCCATATGATAGAATCCATGATGCATAAGAGCCAAGTTTGGAGATTCCTATGACAAGTGGGGACAAGTGTCAATGAGTATCTTTGCATGAGGGAAAGGCATCTTTGGGCATCCAAGTTGGGCTATGACATGTTGTAAGAGGAATTTACCATATTTATTCTTGTATGATGGATTCTCTTACAACATTTAAGGTTTTTATGTTGGGAAAATCTGACAGCTGTAAGATGCGTAAGAGCATCTGTCATAGTCTATATTTATCCTTGGAGTGCTCCATGTTGGGAAAAGTCAATTTTTCCATATATGACAGATGTAAGAGATGTATTTACATCTTAGACAAGAGTCCTTTGATGCAGGAAATGGCCATGTGGCCAAGGTGGACGCCTATCTCAAGAAGCTTCCAGGATATGCCTTGTATATCTATAAAATGCATTATTTTGGAGTTTTAGTTGAATAGTGTTTTTACAGCTACTGTTATGCTGTGAGAATCACTCCAGAAACAACATTTGAAGACTCTTGGAAGAACTTGCATTGCAAATGTATTGTAAACATACCATTGATTTGATAATACATTGTGCAGGTTTTAGAGTGTGGGGTTTTTTAACTGAAAAGGTTTTCCCCACGTACATCTTGTGTCAACTCTTATTCTATGTGTTGTGTTGATGCTGTAATCTTTATGTTATATGTTTAACATTGCTACAATTGTAAGGATTAAAATGAATTTACATACATTTCCCCTCATTAGATTGGTGTAGGAAGTGTGTTCCGTGTACCTTGCTTCCTTTCACTTTCGTTCCTTCTCATGCTCCTTGAGAAAAGGAGGAAAAGGAACCAACATTGTAATACATCATGGTTCCCCTCACAAATGTTACAAATAAAACAAAGAGAAACCAAAATGCAAAAGAACCTAAGAAGCCATGTCATGCTTTGGCTCGCTAGCTTGCTGTAGGGGAAGAGAAACTTCCTCCTTGCAAGTGTTAGCCGCCGATGGATTTGAAGGATATATCTATTAATGCTTCATCTACTCATGAGAATGATATTGACACATGTCCTATGGTGACCCATGTCAATTCACCTATTGCTCCTTATTCTGAAAGTGATTTAGAAGATAATGGCGAAATAGGTATGGCTCTAGTAACTTGCACTGCAGATGCTATAGTTCATCTTGCATCTTTCCCTCCATCACTTTATGATGAACAAGATTGGGAGGTGGACGATTTGTTTTATGTCAACTTGCAAGTGTGTCCTCTATCTCTTTTATTTTATGATTGCACGTGTTGTTACCCCTGTATTGTGCTTCTTGATATGTATCTTGTTTGTTAAGCTCTCTTTGGATGACCCTTGACACTCTTGTTGGTGCAAGGATATGAAGGGATTGAACCTGTTTTAATATTCCTCTTTGTGTATCTTCATTCTTCCATATGTCGTAACTTCCAATTTATTGAACTTTATGTTCATTAGATGATGTGTTGAAATTTTTTAAATTTGTATTAAATAAGAGATGTATTGTAATGAGTTGTTAATTAAGAATGTATTTAGATTTGTGATTTAATTTTTAAAAATAAATATAGACATAAATTGTGTAAGGTTAATTAAAATTAATTTATTGAAATAGAAGTTAGAAAGTATAAAATAACATTTCATGTTGTATTATGTTGTTGTGTCATGGAAGCATGTGGTAATTTAAATAGTTATTAAAATTTGGAGTGGAGATAAGTATGATTCCTACCAATTATTTAAAAAATTGAAATAGCATATGGAGTGCAAGTTAATCGCTATTGGATTGTATAAATAGTGCACTATTTTAATAATTGAGAGTTATTAATTGTAGATAACATGAATTATTGCTAGTCATTTTTTGCATAAAAGTGATGAAACACGATTACATAGTGAATATAACATCACCACATATTCATTAGAAATATGAATCACAATGATAAAAGAAACATAAAAAATGTCTTTGTGTCATTCTTTCTATGATGCTTTATTGATTCACTATGTTAAATTATAAATCTTGATTTTGATAGTTAATTGTTAAAGAAAAAGTACCCTTAATCCATTTTTTTCCTTTATGTTGTCTTAATATGATTTTTATCTCTCGTCAAGATATAACAATTATCCCATTTTGCTTTATCATCTCCATCATTACAATTTTGATATTTTCATTAAAAAAAAAAAGGATCTCTTTCTCATAACTCTTTTCTTTTAATCCTTATTGTAATAAAGTCTTTAGATGCATATGCTTTGTAAGTCATACCTTGTGTTGGAAGTGTTTTCAGTGATGTCAAAGGTGCATATTCTCAATGATGTCAAAAGGAAGTTGATGTCAAAGGGAATTAGATGTCAGAGAAGAAGAAAAGTTTCTAAGGCACAGAAGAAGAAAAGTTTCTAAGGCAGAGAAGAGGAAAAAGTCTCTAAGGAATGAGTTCTACCTATAGTCAGCAATTTGTCTGGTTCGCAAATTCATAGGTTCATCGATAGCTAGTTTTCCCAACATCTAGTTTTCCTAACATTCAGTTGGCTGACGAAAAGTTGTTAAAGAAAATTCTAAGGCATGAATCATTTCTGCCTTTGGTTAGCAAAATGTTCAATTCATGAATTCTTAAGTTTGCCGATTCATCGATTCACTAATAAAGATGAACATGAAGTCAAGGTAGCGAAATATCAAGTTCATCAACTCATCAAAGGAAAAGTTGTTTGGTTCATTGGTTTCAAAGTTCATTAATTTTCCAATTCACTGACAAAGGTGTGAAGAAGAAATTTTGAAGTGTAAAGTTTGACTTATCAACAAAACCTTTGGTTCACAAACTGGTTTGCAAGTTCTCAAGTTCGGCGATTCACCAACTAGCCAACAAAAGGCTTGTGTGGTCAAGTTCGTGGAAGTCAATTTTGGTTGATAATGGAGAAGGGAGTCAAAAGTTTGTGAGAATGAAAATTTGTTGATAACAAAGGAGTTGTGTTCAAGTCCGCGTGAAGGAGTTCTTACTGACAAAAGTCAGGTTTGTGAAAATGGATTTTTTCTGATAAATGCATTGTAAGTGATGATTAGTGAAAAGTAACTTTCACTAATAAAGGTGTGTAAATGATGGTTCATGAAAAGCAAGTTTTGTCGATAAAGGCACTAAAGGTAAAGGTATCTATATGAAGACTTAGCATATTTAAATTAAAGATTTAAATATGTGAGGGTGACTTGGTGACATAGACCAAAGTTTAAAGTTGGTGCCATTTTCAGTAACGTACAGGAATCTCAGTTTTGGGTCTCGACCTATTATGTGGTTTGGGCATACCTAAGTTGTGTGATTTGGGCCCAGTTTTTTCAAAGCACCAAAATTAGAGGATGGGCCACTCCTTGGAAATGTACACGTTGGATTTAAAATTACAAAGATGACCTTGGAGAATTTTTTATTGATACAGTGTAGTCGACAATGAAGATTCAATTCTGTACAAGTTGATATACAAGGGAGGTCATTGTTGTGCATTTGAAGTAGTTAATAGTATGTTTTGTTGATAAAGGCACTAAAGGTAAAGGTATCTATATGAAGACTTAGCATATTTAAATTAAAGATTTAAATATGTGAGGGTGACTTGGTGACATAGACCAAAGTTTAAAGTTGGTACCATTTTTAGTAACGTTCAGGAATCTTAGTTTTGGGTCTTGACCTATTATGTGGTTTGGGCATACCTAAGTTGTTTGCTTTGGGCCCAGTTTTTTCAAAGCACCAAAATTACAGGATGGGCCACTCCTTGGAATTGTACACGTTGGATTTAAAATTACAAAGATGACCTTGGAGAATTTTTTATTGATACAGTGTAGTCGACAATGAAGATTCAATTCTGTACAAGTTGATATAAAAGGGAGGTCATTGTTGTGCATTTGATGTAGTTAATAGTATGTGCGTATTGAAGCGAAATATTTGAACATATGCAAGTGACTAGATAAGTGAAACATATGGGAATATCAAGTGAATATGCATGCAGAGTTATGCAATGTGAAGTGTGTGAAGGGCATGAATTGTAGATGATCCTGAGTTCACACAATATGTGTTGATTATCTTGAAAATTGAGTCTGTTTCAGTTTGTTGGGTTGGAGCTCAGTTTGTGTGGGGGTTGAAGCCTATTGCTGAGTTGGTGCTCAGAAGATGAAGTTGGAGCTTCATTATTCAGTTGTTGCTTAGAGGTTGAAGTTGGGGCTTCATTGTTGGGTTGTTTCTCAGAGGTTGATGTTGGTGCTTCATTGTTGGGTTGGTGCTTAGCTTGGTAAGAAGATTGATATCTCTTGTAGGTTGGTGCCTATATATTCATAAAAGGATTGTTGTCCTTCTCAAGCTGAAACTCCTATGGGTTGGAGCCTACAAAATATATTGTAACTCATTGTTTCATTTTGGTGAGGCTAGATTTGGACAGTAGATCCAGGCAACTTTCTCACTATGGTTTTTACCTTCTTGGGTCTCCACACAAAATCCAGTGTTGTGGTCTCTTGTGTGGATGTGTGAATGTGTTTATGTTTGCATAGTTCTTACATAATGTGATTGATGCAATAAAGATCATGTTGTTGCAATAGAATTGATTTTAAAAATGGTTTATACTGATTCACCCCCCCTCTCAATATATGTGTGTGTTCTAACACTTTGAGATATTAAGAATAATCCCACATGTTTAAGAAATAGTAGTTAGCTTAAGTGGAACTGGTATAAATATGATGCATATGCTATTGTAAAGATACCATGAATTTGATTGTATTGAGCTTGCTCAAAAAATATTTTCCCCTTAAAGAGACTCACAATATGTAATGCAATTTTGATCTCAAGTAATATATTACATTTATTTTATTTTGGTTTTTGTATCCATAAATTTTCTAAATTTTGCATTGGATTAATCCATTGTATGATTGTATATAACATTGGGTATTAGAGCCCTTATAGGCCCATTTTTTTTGTTGTAGCTATAGTTGTTTAAAAAATCTAGCTAATTAGGAAGTGTAATTGCCTAAAATTACATGGGCCAACATGGTAGTCCAATAATCACTTAACGATCTAGTTCACAACCCATATGGCATGAAATACACTTCCCCATGGTATTTTTCTAATTTGATGGCATTCCTTTTTCCTTTCTAGTCTCTTATCCACCTTGTTCAACCCTCATCCTAGCTTCCAAACCTTCATGCCTTTCAAAAACCCTTTTTATTACCTTCCATTAATGGGTTGCCTAAGAGACCTTAGGGTTTCTTGAGAAACCAAGTTTAAGTTGTAGGTTCAATTGAATGACTAACCCTAGAAAAAAGGATGATCTTGTTGTATTTGCAGGACACATGACTACTTCAATTCTAGCTATTTCTCCACCATTTTTACTTCTTATTATGATTTAATTCTAGTCATGACCAAATCTTATCTTCCCTCGATTAATTATTCTTTCCTCTTGTCTTGCAATCATCTCTCTAATTATTTCCCAATCATCTACCCCAAATTGTGAATCTTTATTTCCTATTTATACTCCCCTTTCCATTGGCATCCAGGATGTTGTCCTTTCTTGTTGTAAAGGGTAAAATTTGGATGTTTTTGTTTTTGGTAGTTTTGTGTATATATCCTCCTTTCATCCTTCACTCAAGGACCTAGGGTCAAGTTGCAATGTACTATCCTACCCTAGGTCGCTATGAGATGTAGGGAAACTTGGATTTTTATGATTTGATTGTCAATTATCTTTTCTTATGCTCAATTATACCTTAAAACCCTAATTATGCAAATACAACAGTAAACGAATGAATATCAGAAAATGCTCCTACAGAAAGATGTAAAATGACAAATAACTGTGCCCCTATTTTTGGGGTTCAGAGGTAGAAAATTCGGGGACTAAAGAGCGGCCCAAGTCCAGTACCCTACTTTTTGTTAGGATCTACAAACAAGATCTACAACCTGTTCCTGTTGTACCAAAGATTTTCCCATTGTGGAACTTTGGGGACTAATGAGTGGGCACCCTAGTCCAGGGAGCTATTTTCTCCTTTGATCTTCAATTACAACACTCTGTTGTACCCTCCTGTAACTTCACTTTGTCTGTAGCTCCAACCTGTAACCTGCAATCATGAAAACTTTGGAAGTGGGTTGTGGTGTTTAGAAGCTTGCCTCAGTCAAGCCTCGGAGAGACATTCAAGTCTTCCAAACATCGTTGTCAAATAGAGAGTGCGTGCCCTTGGAGGCAGAGGCAAAAACCAAATGATAAATGATTAAAAACATAAATGAATTTCACCTTGTAGTGAAGATCTCATGGGAGGAAGAAGATCTTCATGCCATGAGGAGATGGATGCTCAAATCTGCAAATACAAACACATAAACAACACAAATCTACTCTTGTAACACAATGAAAGCCTTGAATCACCTTTAGAACATAATAGCTTGCTAGTAATCATCTAGTTTACAAATGAATGCCTAAAAATGCTTTTATATGCAACTACAAACACTCCCACCAAGAATTTTCAAATTCAAACTTACTGTGTCGGTATAGGTCCCAAATAATGGTCACAAGTCGACACCTAAAAATTAAGACTGACCCAAAATAGGGTAGGACTAGGGCATCAGCGCCTAAGTCCTCCCCCCCTATTTTGGGCAGGGTTAGGTTCAAGGGGTCCCCCTAGGTCCAATTTGACATGATACTTAGGGTTCATTCCATCAGGATGTTGAAATATGATGTAAGATGTGCTAAATGCAGATAAAAGAACTGGGAGCTAAACCTTATGAGGGAAAATCCCCCAAGGGGACATTTTCTGATGTTACATTTAGCCCCCACCTTAATGTATGTATAAACATGAGGCCAATACATGCATTAAAGTATAGTCAACAAACACAGCAAACACACCAAGCATGAAGAAGACACATCAAACGCATTGAAGACAATGACAGACACACACAAGATGAGGAAGACAGCTATAGTCACATAAAACATGGAGAATACATTGAATGCATAGAAGACACATTAATACATAGAAGACAGGAATGATTTCTTTTCTTTTCTTTTTCGCATATATATGAAATACATATGCAAGTACAAGAAAGTAAACAAACCTCCCATAGTGTAGGATGTACTCATGGCATAGGTCTTTAAATTGCATATATGGGGCATCACACACACAAGACACACCAAACCTCCCATAATGCAGGTTGCACTCATCATGCAGGTCTTTAGACTACATATGGGGCAATAGACATGCCAAACAAAGCAAGCATGCCAAACACACACTTTGAAAACATGGAGAAAACATGACAAACAAGCGATGGAGTGTTCCTATTTCTAGGTTCAACACCATCTCAGGCACATTATAGGCACACACTGACAATTGGGCTTCACCACAACAATCACTAAAAACATGCTTAAGGGTTGAGTTAGTCATAGAACCAATCCCTGCCTCTGTAGAGGACTTTTGAAAATGACAGGATGGTGCAATCTGCTCTGAGAAATACACCACACTCGCCTCCATAGAGGGCTTAAAATAAAAGTGATATACATGATATCCCACCTCTACAGAGGGCTTAAATGATTGATTGATTGATTGCAAACAAACTCAGAGTGCAGGATGTACCCATCAAACAAGTCTTTAAACTGCACCTGAGGACAAGCATATTGCTAACATCTACAATAGACAACTTACCTTATATATGCCCCCACCTTAAGGTGGTTGATATCAGGTATCGATATCAAGCACGTTAAGGTAGGAGGAAAACACACAAGGGAACATATACTATCGTAAAGCCCATGCCCCTCGGAGGTGACATGTAATTTACGATCGCCAAATGTTCCCATAGACACATCCCTGCAAGAAACATGTTAGTGTCTACATAATCATGATAAACAATAAGTTCAATGCATATGATTAACTGCACAAAGAACCAAGGTTATACTATGAATTCAGAGTTTGAGGATAAGCGTGGGGCTATATCAGGAAGATCTTTGAATTGAGTACCACTATGGCTAGATTCAAAGACAAACAAAGTGTGCAGAGCATCAGTATTGTTATGATTTTTAAATGAGATACAAAACATCATCAAAATCACTATGCGAAAAGCACGAGTACTTCTACTAGCCAAGCATCGGATAAGATATACAACCCCATCGTCATATTAGGAACTAAGTCCAATTTTTTATTTCTTACTAAAGGGATGCTAGGTCTGCATCAGTATAAATGTTTGTTGTCATTTGCCCGCTAGGTAGAAACACTAGAGGAAGGAAAATAATAAGTCAGAGAGGAGAAACAAGTGTCTTAGGGATAGTCACTTAGGAGGGTGCCCCCAAGTCACCAACCATAATGCTATGTCCGTAAGACACAAACACAACAATGAAATCAGAGAGAGGCAATATAGAAGAATGATGATACAAATAGAAGGTCACAACAGAGTCAGTCTCCTGGTATCCTGAACCTTACAAGAGAATGAAGGGTCATCCTAGGAGGCCTAAACAACACATAACACATCACGGGGGAAGCACATCACAAGAGAGATAAAAGGGTTAGAGATACTTACCTGTAAGATCTTTGTATCAGATTTTTGAATTTGCAAACCTCTTGGAGAGGTACTTGATCATGTTTAGTGCAAAGTTTGAGTTGTTCTTATTAAAGTCTTATTTATTATCATATGATGTTTGTTCCTTAAATCCTTGTGTAAATGAGACCTTTTGTTTCTTATGAGGGGGGACCACTATTATTTTAGTTGTTGACAGTCGTCTTACTCTTTTTCAATTTTTTGTAAGTTTTCATTGTTGATGCCATCTAACACAGTAGCAGGAAGCATCCTATACCATCTCACCCGTCTGTATCGGTTGTTCTGCTTGTCTTTCTAATATAGTTTGATTATCTCCTGATCCATATAAGGATAACGGAGGAGGAACCTTAGCATACATTCCTTCATGGATGTGGTGGGTTATCCAGTTTTTTTTATCCAGTTCAATCATACCCACGATATTATCATAGTCTAAATAATCATCATTAGGTACTTCTACTTGTCCTTGTTCCAAATTATTGGTATCAGTATATTTAGGAAAAGGATTAGTGAAGATTTGTAATTTTTGATTCGGCGGAGCAACCGACTTATTTCCGTTATCATTCACACCCAATACCTGTATGATATTTAAATCAATGAGGTCTTGTATTTCATGTTTAAGACACATACATGATTCAGTATCATGTCTTTATGTTTGATGAAAATGACAAAAGGCATTAGCATCAAAGTAAGGTCCTTGTGCTTTACTAGGATAGTTAGGCTTAATCGGGGGTAGCTTCAGAATGTTATTACTCAACTTGATTCATAATAGAATGATAAGATTCAAATATCAGAGTAAACTTTCTTGGTTGATATGATGCTTTCTTTAGATTAGTGATAGTAGGTATATTAGAAAAGTTGTTCGTATTTTGTCCATTAATCTTGATGAAAATCCTATTATTATTATTCCTCTTAAAGTTGTTTTGTGATGATCCACCCATGGATTGACTAACTTGAGCCAATGAGTTTTGGTTTTCATACTGACTAGATGAAAGTTGGTAATCACGAAGGATGGTGCATAAAAGTTGAAAGGAGTTATACTTCATCAAGAGGATCTTATCACAGATGTTAGGTTGTAGATTTGTAATAAACACCTTCTGAACATCCTCATCTTTCATTTGACACTGAATTTGTGTATACAAATCTTGATACCAACTAATGAATTTAGTTAACTTCTCTTTCAGAGCTTGCTTGCAATGAACTAAATCAATCAAAGAGACTTGAGGTCCAATGTTTGCTTGAAAATGTTGTAAAAATTGATCAATCAACTGTGAAAAGGAGTGTATTGAATTCGAAGGCAAAGAGCAAAACCATTCTAAAGTGGTGTCTTTGAGAGATCATGGGAAAAGTTTTTCTAACAAATCCTCTTCAAACTTGAAATCACTACACATAGTTGTGAATGCTGCCACATGAGTATTAGGATCACCTTTTCCACCATATTTTTCAAAGCCAGGAGCCTCAAACCTCTCGGGCATAGGAATTCTCAAAATTGCATAGGAAAGGGGATTACGGGCATGATATGTTGGTGTATTAGGTTGCGAAGAATTTGTCAAGTTTTTTACCTTTTGTTGTAAAGCAATCATGCCCTATAAAAGCTGGTTTAGGATGGCATCATTAGGAGATACGGTTTGCTGTGGGGAATTGGAACCAAAGTGAGGAGGTGATTGAGCCTGAGATATGATAGGTAGAGGCTATGAATAGGTCATTAGTGGTTGAACATAATGGTAGGTGGAAGGTGGTTGAGAGAAACTATTCATAGAAGAGGTCCCCTTAAGAACTAAATTCTGATAATTAAATCCCACATCTTTGTAATTAGTACAATTAGATACTCCAATACCAGTAGTAGCATTACTACAAGCATTTGCATCAGTTTTTAAGATCGTTGATGTAAATGTAGATATTCTGGTAGTCGGTATAGGTACTGATACTTGTGTATGAGATGGTGATAAAGTTTTATTTATCACTTTTTCACATTCAGTCACCGGCATAATGTTAGTTTGTACAATATGTGCTAGACCCCAAATTGCATTAACACCATCTTGTCCCTCTTTTATCAATTCTCTTAAATGGTAAATAACAGGTACAATTTCTTTAGCTATCCTCTCAGTTTGCACATAGTCTTGAAATAGAGATAGGTCTTTGTCAAGTTTATCTATTTTCTCATCAGATACATATCCTATTAGCCCTATACCTTCCTATAGTATGGCCTATAGAGGTAGATTTCTCAGAAAAAACAAAATTCTGTCCAAAGGGCAGTCCCAGAGTTTTGCTTGTAGAAAACTATTTATTGAATTTCAAAATGCCAAATAAGATTTATTTGGAAGTCAGTCCATCCCTCTATCCATCCCACATATTTGGGACTCTTGAAAATTCCGTACAAATGAGTAGTACGGCTTGTTGTTGCAGCAAACACAGAAAATTCAGAAAAAATAGTCACAACAGCAGCCCGAGGAAAAATAGAGATATCTCCCTTGAAAGTTAGTGTCAAAACCTCTAACTAGGCTTGTTTGAAAGCTACTTCAACCCCTCACATGTGCCATAGACTTTGGGGCCATTACTATTCGGTACAGAAGTACAGCACAGACTGCTACAGTGAATAATACAGAAAAAGGCAGAAATTCTAAGTTTTTATTATTATTTCTCCTTCAAACAACTTCTTCAAGAGTTCTACAAGATTCCCTTGCCAAGTCCAAAGCCTTAGAACTCATATACAATGGTTTGAGAGGCAGTTTTTGCACATTGGAGGGTGCATAACTATTCTTCTATGGACAAACTGCCTGTCAGTTTTAAAACAACATTTACTAATCACTATTGTAGTTGTCCTAATTAGGACTGCAGCAAATTGTTTGGGCTTAATGAAGCCTTCAAAACATTTGTTAACCTTTGGCACAACTTGTCATGTCTTCCTAACACTTTGACATGCCTTTTGCAAGGTCTACAACATGCAAAGTATGACTGTCCTACATGCCTTAACAAAGGCTTACAATTATGAAGATTGCCTCAACAATATGAGAGTAGGTATTTGGACATAGTCCTTATTAAAATCGTGTAGATGGTCTACTAGGACCTTATTAGAGACAAAAAAATGAACATCAAAACAAACATTAGGTTGAATGCCTCATGGAGGCCATCTTGGGTTAGGTGCTCCTGCACCAGTATAGGTACCGATACTTGTGTATGAGATGGTGATAAAGTTTTATTTATCACTTTTTCACATTTGGTCATCAACATAATGTTGATTTGTACAATATGTGCTAGACCACGAATTGCATTAACACCATCTTGTCCCTCTTTTATGAATTCTCTTAAATGGTAAATAACAGGTACAATTTCTTTAGCTATCCTCTCAGTTTGCACATAGTCTTGAAATAGAGATAGGTCTTTGTCAAGTTTATCTATTTTCTCATCAGATACATATCCTATCACCTCAATAGTATCATCAACACCATGAAAAGTTTGCTCTTCCATTGTACTTGTGATAGGTGTAATGTCTTGTAACATTTGTGTCTCTCCTTTTGTAAAGAAAGTGTTAAACGTGCCAACTTCTTCAAGAGCACTAGATCCCATGTGTCTTATGCTTCTTCTTAAAGGAATATTTCTCTTAGGGCAGTGAGTTATTAGACTCATGCAAATCTAGGATAACAAGTTAAAACCTAGTGAAAATACACTAAAATATGTGATTTTTCACCAAATCTTAATGCAAAAGAGCATGACAAAGGGTGTTATGAGAAAAATGATGATGGGAAACAAATTATATCAGTAATAAAAGCTACTTACTACAAAAATATCTATCACAACATGCTTATAGTGCCACTCAAGGTCAAACTCTAGTGAAAGTATAGCAAAAATAGGCAATTTTTCATAATTTTTCAACTCCAAGACCTAGAAAAGGGGGTGTTGTAAATAATTTTAGGAGTTTAAAAAAATAATATTGATGATATCAGTCACATCAATCTATAAAATTTGTCACAACACGCTTGGAGTGCAAACTAGGCCAAACCCTAGGGCAAAAATAGCAAAAATGTGCAATTTTTCACCAAATTTTCAATACAAGAGACCAATAGGAAGGTGTTGTAAATATTTTTAGGAGGGAAAGAAGATAATACCCTTCATATCAGCCAATTGGTGTAAAAATAATCTTCACAACATGCCTATGGTGCAAATTTAGAGAGTCGATAAGGTCAAATCTATTGAAAATCAACGTTTTTCAAGCCCTAGGTTTGAGATCTTGATGTAAAATGCTATATGAATGTATTGAAAGCTGATATATGATGAAAATTTAATTCTCTCATATCTAAAAATAATTTCCATTCTCTAACATACAAAATTCAAGTACAAATCTAATGAAAAATTAATGAAAATGCTAGTTTTTGTTGAAATTTTCTATGCAAAAATGCAAATTTTTGAAATCTAAATACAAATTTGTTCTAAAATGCAAGACTACAAAAAAAATAAAAATTTGAATGAGCCTCTAAAATCAGTAGAAAAATCTAAGACCCTAGATTTTGGAACTAATAGGTTATATGCAAAATTCACAATTTTCAACAAAACCCTAGCAAATTTATGATGAAATGCAATGCAAACTAATGAATTTTTGTAATTTTCTATAATTTAAATCAGATCTAATGCAAAAATCAGAAAATTTGATGAAATTCAAATTAATTGATGCAACATGCAAACCCTAAAATGCCATTTTTTCCAATTTTCCAAATTTTCAAATTTTTTATAAGTTTTTCAATGCAATAAGATGAATGACTATATGAATGAATGAAATCACTATAAATCTAAAGAAAAACACTCAGCAAGGTGAAAATAAGTCCAATAACACGGGTTCACCAAAATGTAAAGGGTAAAATTTGGATGTTTTTATTTTTGGTAGTTTTGTGTATATATCCTCCTTTCACCCTTTCATTCAAGGACCTAGGGTCAAGTTGGAATGTACTATCCTACCCTAGGTCTCTATGAGATGTAGGGAAACTTGGATTTTTATGATTTGATTATAAATTATCTTCTCTTATGCTCAATTATACCTTAAAACCCTAATTATGTAAATACAATAGTAAACAGATGAATATTGAAAAATGCTGCTACAAAAAGATGTAAAATGGCAAATAATTGTGCACCTATTTTTGGGTTTCAGAGGTGAAAAAGTCTGGGACTAAAGAGTAGGTGTCCAAGTCTAGTACCCCTACTTTTTGTCAGGATTTGCAAATAAGATCTGCAACCTATTCCTGCAGTACCAAAGATTTTTCCGTTGTGGAACTTTGAGGACTAATGAGCAGGCACCCTAGTCTAGGGAGCTATTTTCTCCTATGATCTACAATTATGAGACTTTGTTGTACCCTCCTGTAACTTCACTTTGTCTGTAGCTCCAACCTGTAACCTGCAATCATGAAAACTTTGGGAAGGGGTTGTGGTGTTTAGAGGCTTGCCTCAGTCAAGCCCCGGAGAGACATTCAAGTCTTCCGAACACTGTTGTCAGATAGAGAGTGCAAGCCCTTGGAGGCAGAAGCAAAACCCAAATGATAAATGCTTAAAAACACAAATGAATGTCACCTTGTAGTGAAGATCTCATGGGAGGAAGAAGCTCTTCATGCCATGAGGAGATGGATGCTCAAATCTACAAATACAAACACATAAACAACACAAATATGCTCTTGTAACACAATGAAAGCCTTGAATCACCTTTAGAACATAATAGCTTGCTAGTAATCATCTAGTTTACAAATGAATGCCTAAACATGCTTTTATATGCAACTACAAACACTCCCACCAAGAATTTTGAAATTCAAACTTACCGTGTTAGCATAGGACCCAAATAACAGTCACAAACTGATACCCAAAAATTGGGACTGACCCAAAATAGGGCAGGACTAGGGGACAGACGCCCAAGTCCTCCCCCCTATTTTGGGCAGGGTTAGGTTCAAGGGGTCCCCTTAGGTCCAATTTGACATGATACTTAGGGTTAATTCCATCGAGATATTGAAATATGATGTAAGATGTCCTAAATACATATAAAAGACCCGAGAGCTAAACCTTATGAGGGAAAAGTCCCCAAGGGCACATTTTATGACATTACACTTGCATTTGTAGCTAACTATTTTCTAGAAGCTCTAATTATTTTCCCTCTTTCTCATGGGGATTATAAACCACCTTTAGAAGATTAGGTTATCCTTGCAATAGAAACCCCCACTTACAACATTCTCATCCTCTACACATGACTCCAATGCGTACTTCTAATTTTTGCTTAGAAGCTTCAAAATCTTCTCTTGATAATCTAAGTAATTTATTTTATTCTCTAGATCTAGTTTTCCCTATATCCCACTACCATCAAGAAGGAGTTCCCTATTGTTGTAGAAGAAGATATGAAGGATAGACTTCTTGAGGATGCATGCCAGTATTGGTTTCTTTGAAGAAGCTTCAAAAGCTTCATACAAGTTACACATTTTACAAATCCATTCTTTTTTCAAACAAATTAGCAGAGAATTTAGTAAATTTGAATTTTCTTGAGGATAGAAATAATTCATTATTCATCCTTGGTTAGAATAGAACTTTTAATTGGTTTCTTAGATTAGGATTTTTTTTCTTTTATATTGGAGTATATTAAATTAGATTTAATACAATTCATGTTCTCATAAAATACCTTGATTCCAACACGGGGCAAACAAAATTCAAACTATCACATTCTAAAACTAAAGGAACAAAAAAATTTGATTACATTACATTTATTAAAATCCATTTAGTTGCATTCATATAAAGGCTAATTTCTTTTCTACAATTAGATTAATTAGAAAATATTTGATTTCTAGAAAAATGCAAAAATACGAAGTAGATTTCCCCTTGCATCTAGTTTAGTTCACTTATCATCATTATCATCATCAAAACCTCAAAAATATAAAATGAAAAAGATAGATTATGTTGATAAAATCATGAGGCACCCAACCAAATGTTAGGCAATTAAAACAAAAAATGAGCTCAACAACTCAAATCATCCAACAAATTAAATTGTACAATGAACAAAAAAAAGAAAAAATCAGATGAAACAAGAACTAGGATACTTTCTTTTGATCTCCCCTTTTTCATCACTTGGAATTTCACACTCGATGTGTCCTAGAATAAAGTAAGATTTGATTAAGCTAGTGTTGAGTGAAATTTGAGAAAACTTACCAATCCAAAAAGCTCCCACCAAAGACCAAGCTTGGGAGTAAGTAGAGATCATGATGGAGATCTAATAAGATAATGAGTGAATATTTGTTATGGAAGATCTATGTGTAGGGGAAATCATGCTTTGGAAGAGCTAATAGAGCTAGAGGAGTGAAGGGTAAACACCTTTCATCTCTTTTCCATAAACAAGCTAAAAAGGATTAGAGCTAGTGATCATCTTGGCCACATAAGAATAACCACCATAATGCCACTTCAATGATTCACTCATCAACATCAAATCCCACCTCATAAATAAAAGCAATGATCTACCACTGAGTGGTCCTCCCTAGAGAAGTGAGTGAACCTACTGGAGTAACTTTTGCTATACATAGTCATTTTATTGCCATTTCTAACACTTATTTTCCACATGTAGAGAGTGATCAGTTAGATTATCAATTACTTAGATAGCTTTTCCTATAAGATAAAGAATAATTTGGTTGACTCCTTTACTAAGGGTTCAATGCACTATTCTAAGTTTGACTCAATCAATTTTAAACATCACATATTTTGGTGAACCTGACATGAAGAGAAAATAATTTGGTTAAGCTCATGTGTTTTGTTTCTCTCTCCTTTCCATCTCATATTTATTTCCATTTCTTCTCATCACTCTATTTTTTCTATAATTGTCATGCCCGCATTTCCCATGCGGTCACGACACACAACACATGTGTCATGTCCACATTTGACATGTGGTCATGACACGAACTACAAAAAACTTTTCTACCTATCCCTAGGAACCCCCTCGCATGCATCTGCGTGCTCGGTGGCAATACGCAAGGACGTAGACATATCAACGTAACCGTGATGGTGAAGGCCATCTAGGGGGTATGCGACACGAAGTGTGTTGCTTCTAGGGTTAGACTGTTTCAAATCTAGACCCTAGTTTCCTAGGTGTGAAGAGGAATCCGCCGACATCGAACCTTAATAGAACTAGATCGAAAGGTGATTTAATAATATGGTAAGATGGCGCATGATTCAAGTGGAAAGATGGAATGAAATAAATTAAACAACGCATAAAATTAACCTTAAAAATCTAGCAAAATTTCGGTAGCATAACACATTTTTGATAAATGCAAATTAAAATTTAAAAATAAATCACCCTTAGGGAATTAAGTAAAAAATTAATAATAAATTTAAATCAAACTAAAGAATAAATTTAGAACGATTTAAAATTAATTAATAAAATATAGCTAAATGACAAGACGTCAATACATCTAAGGAGAAAATTGAGTTTGTTATTAAATACAATTTGGCAATTATATTTAATAACTAACTCAACATTTAATAAAGGGAGAAGGAGAGTTTAAATAACTCTCCCCGCAAAATAATAATAAAATAGATGAAATTGAACCGATAAAATTCCCTCAAAATAAAATTCATTATCACCATTATAATAATTCAATAAACAAGGGAAAGAGAAAAAAAATACCGTTACTCAAAACTTAAATTCAATCACAAGACAAAAATAAATTGAAAGAAATCAACCAATTCCAAATTTTAGAAAGCAAATTAAATGATCACAAATAAGGAAAAGAATGGAAGTCTTTTTTTTTTATAAGATAAAAATTACCTCACAAATAAAATATCCTCTAAAAGAAAATAAGAAAAGTCCTATTAACATATAAAATTGTTTTCTAAAAACAAGTTGCCCTAATCCCTCTTTTCTATTATTTTCTTCTTTGCCCTAATCTCCTTTTATTCTTCTCTTGTTTTCATTTGTTTTGTTTTCTTCATTTGTAAGCAGGTGTAGGGTTTGGGAATCCATTGGAGGCCATGGATGGCTCTCACGGAGGTTCCACAGAGTTGCTGTGGTATTCCAACTGCATTACTATTTATTATTTTTCTTTTGTTTTTTAAGTGTTTAAGCATGTAAAAATTTCATTAGATGATAGAGTTAAATCCATCATTTGGAGCAGGGTTGCATAAGGTAGAAGGGCCGACGGTGGCAGCGGCGGCGGAAGGCACTGAGAGAAGAGGGCAGAACTGTGGGAACAGACGGCGGAGGAGCTACTGTGAGGAGGGGTAGTGGTAATGGTGGACAGAGGAGGGGCACTGCGGGGCACCGAGGGAATGGAGGCAGCGGAGCTTCTGGGTCGCGGGTGGCGGTAGTGTGGTCTCCGGCGGCGAGGAAGCTGGCGTAGTGGGGAGTGCAGAGTTAGGGAGGGGGTGTGGGGGAGGAGGCTTAGCCTCCACCCCCACACCCCTTCGCACAACAATAATACTGTGGGCAGTGCCGCCGCCCACAGGCTTTTAGTTTTTTTTTTTTTTCTTAGTTTTTTTTTTTTTTTATATTACAACTTTCAACGATTATCACAAACAATAGAAACTATGGTTAGGGTTTCACCGTGGTAAGAAAATTTTTAGTCTATTTTATTTTATTTTTTACATTTTATCTACCTTTTTTTTAATATGTAAATCCCAGCTTTATAAATATACATTATATGTATATATATATATGTATATGTGTATACATCTATATATATAATAATGTGTATGTATTCTGAAAGATACACAGTTTACATAATAAAGAAAATCACAGAAATGAAACCCATCCCTCCTATTTTTATTCTTATAAAAAATGTACACCTATTTTATTTCTATATTTCCATATATAGACCAATGTATATGCATAAGAAAATCTATAAAACAATGTGTATTTAAAAAAAATTTCCTTATAATTTTATTTCCTTCTACAAGTTTCTCTATAACACTGTAAATGAAAAAAAATATAGGAAGCTTGACTTTCATTTAATAAAATAACAGTTGCATCTATAAGTATACACTTTACCCTAAGCTGCATAAACAATGGTTTAACAAAATATTACATTCTTTTCTGAAATCAACTAAATAGTTGTCTAAGTAATAATCCCCCCTTTTTTTAATTACATGCAGCAAGCAGACTATATTGTGTTTTGAAGTCATTGTATATAACAAAATAAGCATACCCATTTAACCATGCTAACATCAACTAGTAATATGCCTTCTAAAGTAATAAACAGAATATTATTCACAACATTTCTCTTGCTGATATGTAATAACTTTCACTGGGTAGCATTCATATATTCTTTTTTTTCTACAAGATAAATGACAAAATATAAATAAAATTTCTCATACATTTCTCAAATCTTAACTCACAAAATAGGAAGTAACTAGCATTAGATAAAATACAGAATGTTTACATTTCTTTCTTTTTTTAAACTTTACTCACAAAATAGGAAGATAAACAATATTTAGATAGATTGAAAACATTGTTTACATTTCACAAATTTTTGACAGCCAACTTCATAAAACTACAAACTGGTCAGAATTAATACAATAAGGCCATAATGGTCATAGCTCCAATAGCCAACTCAAGAGAATTAAAGAACACCAACATGAGCTCCAAAACAACTCCATCTCTTCACTTAATACCCTGCAACTAAACACAACACCAAGACAACAAAAAAAACATCCACTACAAAAGCTCTCCTCCCTACCATAGACCCGTGAGTGGCTCACCCCCGAGCTAGGGAGGTAGGGATTCACACAGGTTGAACATTCCACAACAAAAAACAATCACAATAACACAAAAACAACCCATAGGTTTGACACAAAACTCAACTCATAAACATGAGTTGTTGAGGGTAGGGAATGGACCCCTCAACTTCAAAGGGCTCCCAAATGATAAAATGTCATGCTCATGGCCTCAAGACAAATAAAATCTCTAAAACACCACTCTCCACCATATCATAGAAATAACCTCCATGGCACTCTTGCCATTCAATAACCTTCTCAACAAAATAAAAGCCCTCAAGGCATAAATACATAATGTGGGAGAGACCTCAAGGAGGTTCCTTTCCCCTACCCATACAAGTTGAGCATTACCTCCATTGGAGGTGCTCTCACCATAGCTCCCATCCCAACAAAGCAATGCAAACAATAAAACAACTAAAACTATAACACAACACATTAAATAAGCAAGAGTGAGAAAACAAGTTTAAGAGGCCTACCTCAAAAGCCCTTATAATGGAAGCAAGTTGGTGAAGAGCTCCAAGCCTTCCCAAGCCTCCAAATCCTTCAAGAAAATCCTCTAACTCTCCCAAACTCCTCCAAAATAGCAAGAAAATTAAAATTGCAAGAACCCCACACTCCTCAACAAGAGGAGATAATATAGGCCATCAATTTGGCCTTGAGGAATGAGAAGGTGACACTTGTTACCTTCTCCTTCCTCCTCCCATGCCACTTGCAAGGGAGAGGAAGTGTGAGGATGACAAGTGTCATCCTCCCATTCTCTCTCAATCCTCACCTTATCCACTTGTGCTCTCACACATGTGTGAGAGGACAAGTGGTGAGGTGGCAAACCCACTCACACCCTCAAGAGGATAAGGGATGCCATATGGCATCCTCTTATTCTCTCAAGGAGCCATCTTCCTCCAAGATGCTCTCACACGTGTGTGAGAGTCTTTGGGGAAGCTCCCACACACTTGGGAGTCTTGGAGACCTCCCAAGTCTTCCTTGGGAAAGGGTTCCCAAACTTTGGGAAGGGAGATGAGTCTTTCCCAAGGCATGATTCATCTCCCACTTCCCTTATCTCAAATTTTCGTCACTTTTACTAAACCATGGTTTAGAGTGACCAAACGTGAGTCAAATCTAGGGTTAGATAGTCCAAGTTGGCCCTAGACTCATGGGTAACCACCTAGGGTAGCTTTAGGGACTCTAGGGTTCACAAAGGGGGTTAACAATCCACTTTTAAATGGCCCAAAATAAATAAATACCAAGTGGTGTAAATCAAGTAAAATTATACAACACCAATTATTAATTAAATAGACAAGGGGTACTAACGCCAAAATAATAAAATTAAATCAAGTACTTAAATCAACATTCGAATTCAAACGTGATCCTTATCCCTCTTGGGAATGGATCAGTTTTACAGGGGATAACATAGTGTGAATTCTACCTCCAATTTTTCGTGGCTAGGGAATGTAAAACTTGCACATCTCGATCAAGTGTTAGTCATGTCATGAAAATCATAGCCGAAGCAACCAGAATTAAATTCACACAATTGCATACAACAATAATCATCAATACATAATTCTAAATTAATCTACATTTTTCAATCTGATGTCAAATAATTCACATCACATAAATAACTAAAATCTCATCACAAAAAACATCACATATATATCTCATATGTTGAATCACCAAATAGCACCAAATTAGATCAAATCGAATCACATATGTCTAATCAATGTCCTATCATAATCAGGAGATAAAAATCAAGTCTGCATAATGAAATATAGTCACTAAAGGTCTGATAATGTCATCAACTGAATAGCATAACGATCAAAATAAGGGAGGTAAAATAATCAGCCTCACATCCTCCCCCCCTAAGACTAAACTTCCTCCTGGAAGTCATCGAAAAGGTGAGGATAGAGTGCCCTCAAACTAGCTACATCCTCCCAAGTCACTGTGACCTCATCATGACAATCCCACTGGACCCTAACCTAGTCCAGCTCTCGACCTCGAAGGCTCAGCGTTTGACGAGCCAATATGCGAATTGGCTTCAAAGCTAATTGCCCGTCTGCCTCTACCTGTAAAGCACTCCAGTCCAGCACGTGAGTCAAATCAGATATATATCACCTCAAAATAGATATATGAAAGACATCGTGGATACGTGACATGCTAGGTGGTAACGCTAGATGATAGGCAACTGGTCCTATCCACTCCAAAATCTCAAAGGGTCCTACAAATCGTGGTGCGAGCTTAGAGCACTTTCCATAATGGATAGGACTCTTGTGTGGCTACACTCTAAGGAATACCCTGTCGCCCACTAATAAGCTCCAATCAATCCTCTTAGCATCGGCATACTTCTTCTGCTTGTCATGTGCCTCCTGTAACCTCTGTCTAATCAGTGTGACCTACTGCTCCATAGCCTGAACTAGCTCTGGACCAATGGCAACTTTGTCCTCTATCCAATCCCAACTCAATGGTGTCTTGCAAGGTCTGTCATATAAATCCTGGAAAGGAGGCATACCTAACGAGCTGTAATGCCTATTATTGTAGGCAAACTCAACTAGATACATATACTCCTCCCATCTAGACTGATGGTCTATAACATACATCCAAAGCATGTCCTCCAACACCTGATTTACCCACTTTGTCTATCCATTTGTCTCAGGATGATAAGCAGAGCTAAAGTTGAGTTGTGTGCTCAACGCCTGCTATAAGGCTCTCTAGAATGCTAAAGTGAATATAGAATTTCTGCCTGAAATAATGCGGTGAGGTACTCCATGTAATCTCACAATATCATCTAAGAATACTCTTGCCACTGCCAGTGCATTGTACGTCGTGCGTACAGGTGAGAAATGCACTACTTTGGTCAACTTGTTGACTATCATCATGATGGCATCATGGCGATGCGAAGACATAGGAAGACCAATGATAAAATCCATGGAAATGGTGTCCCATTTCCACTTAGGTATCTCATGTGGGTATAGAAGACCTGCTGGATGTTGATGCTCGGCCTTGACCCTCTGGTACTCAAGGCATCAAGCAACAAACTCTGCTATATCTCGTCTCATACCCGCCCAATGGTACAGCTGTCGAAGATTGGCATGCATCTTCTTCACCCCCGGATGTGCCGCATATGGTGCTCTGTGAGCCTCTTATAACACTACGGTACATAGGTCACCTACGCGGGGTACATAGATGCACTGTCGATGATGAAGTAACCCATCTGCCTCAAGTGAATGTTGATAACTGAGAGGGGGGGTGAATCAGTTATCCTAATTATTTCTCTATCTGAACTTCCTTATTAATTAATGCAGCATTGAATCAAACACAAAAATATTACCATGAAATAAGAAACACATGACACAGTATTTTTGACGTGGAAACCCTGTTAAGGGAGAAAACCACAGGGTGATTAACCCAAAAATTATTCTCTATTAGAAGAATAGGAAATTACAAAATGGCACTTGCCAATTAGGGCTCACTGCCCGAGCACACTGCTCACAAGAGGCTCACTGCCTACAAGAAGACACACTGTCTACAAAGTGATAAGAATCACAGTCTTGAACTGATTGGAAGCATCTGTATATGCTGGAGTTCAGTTCCGGTTAGGCTCAGTACACTGATCTGCTGCACTTCATCTTTCCTCTGTTCTTTGTTCTGCTATCCTTTCACATACCGGATCTTTCTTACTACTTCTGCTCTGTTCTGGACTTGTTCGCATATACCTTCACACATACACACCTTTCACAACTAAATCCATCCTTTATATATATCCGCACAAGTAATTTCATCACCTTTCTAGTCAGCATCCGGAACAGTTTAGTTTCTTACAAACTTTGTTCTGTCGGCTGAATCCTTGCTCACCAAGCAATGCGGATCAAGCATATACTTGTAGATATCATCAATCATGTCGGCCAAACATGATTCATGCCTCCACAACCTTTATCATCATCTGTAACACATCCGGAAAGTAGTCTGATACTCTGTCAGTCAGTTCTTCCTCTGTTTTCACTGTCTCTCAGGAATCCGGTACTCAACTATTCATATCTTTTTCCTTGTCCATCTCCGGAGGCTAAATCCTTGGAATATACCACTCAAGACAGTCCTCTTGACTTCCCCAAATCCGCACTGCACCAAGACACTTCCTCTGAGAGATCCGGACCAATCTGTCGGACCTTGCCACATGCTCTGTTCTTGTTCACCGGACCACAACAATCTTTAATCTGACTTCCGGTAGAGACATATCATGACTTGCGGATATGTGGGATGACCTTTGTTGCCATCAATGACAACAACCATGAATCCATATAGTGTCTCTTGCCAACAATCTCCCCCTTTGGCATTGATGGCAACACTTAGTGAAAAATGACTAAGTGTTTACACTATGCTCCCCCTTTGCTGATGCTCTGTCTTTATATACAATTTCCGGAACTCCCCCTTAGTTGGATTCCTCATTTTTCACTGCTCCTCACTCCCCCTTTGACATCAATGGCAAAGGGTAGGGTCCGCACACCAAAATTTTCAAAAATTTTCTATATATAGCGGCATATTTACATACTCACATATACTGAAGAATGTCTGCAAAGGATGTCTGCAGTTGAATCATTTCAGTAGCCCAACTTAGCTTCATTCTGTCCAAAATTGAAATGTGACCACTCAACAAAAATGCAAAAGCTTCTGCCCGCCTGATATCTATCGGATCTTTTGTTTGGGCGGTGGTCTGGGCATCACTGATGGCCTCATGCATAGTTTCCAACTTAGGGATTATAATCCTTCTAAGTTCTCCCATCCGGTTGGTGATGTTCTTCCTTTCCTTCTCAAGATTCTTTATTTCATTTAAGACTGCAATATTCTGACATTCTTGATTTATTATAGAGGAAGAGAGAGGATCAAAACTTTGAGATAAGCTTTGAAGCTTGTCCTGTTCCTCTTTTATTTTCTTGTCAATTGCTGCTGTTGCCTTTGACCAGGATATACAAAATTTGTAGATGTCACCGCCATCCTTAAGAGCATTCTCTAAGCTCTTTATTCCAATGCTCACAATTTTCCTATCTTTAGAGATTAATTCTAATATTTCTGAAAATCTCTTATCCAAAAATTCCTTCCGGACCTTTTCTTCAGCCGATTTTTCTAGAGAATCAAAATGTGTATCAACACTGCTGACTAAGGTTTTTAGATTACCGGAAGAGGAGGCTGTCGGATCTATCTGGATTGATGGCATAATCTTTACAAGTACTCCGGAAGCAGCCTCTATCAACTCATAGTCTTCCATATGAGACTTCAGGAGTTTTTCATTTGCCTTGGCATTTGCAAATGAAGCTATCTTCATTGTTTGTACCGGAGAGAGAGAGTCAAAATCGAATGGGCCTTTTAGAAGCTCCGGTTCATCAATCTCTAAAGTTTCTTTGCTCAGAAATTGTTGAACAGTTTGTGCAGTGTCTCTTGCCGGAGACAGATGTTTCTTTTCTTCTGCAGTCTTGGAACTGTCAACCTCTTTGTCTTTCACCCCTACTTCCTTCTCCTATAATTCCTCTTCTTCTTTGGATCCGGAGACTGTAGGGGAAACCAGAGGAGAGATGTTTTTCTGTTCGGGACCCACTTCTTCCAGAACAGATGATTCCGGATCTGCAGCTGTTTCTGTACCTAAGTCCTCTACAACAGGAAGATTGAACCTTTTGAAGGCCTTCCGGAGGATCTCTTCTATCTCTTGTGCCACTTTGTCAGTCTCACCAAGCATGAGCTGATTCATCCTGGCTTTACTTCTGAACTCATCTTTGCAGTCCTTGAAGATCATGTTCATTGTCTTGGGATCAATTTGAGGATATAGCTGAATAGCTATCTGCTCCCGGATCTCAAGATCTTTTGCATGAGCATTGTTCTTTCTTACTTCCAATTCCTTTTCTAGGCTTTTAGGAATAAGAGATATGATCTCAATGAAAGCCTTATTATATATGTTCAGATATTTGATGGTGGCTTCCTGCAGAGTCTTTTGGTCAGCCTCACTGAAGTCATCATAAGATTCAGTCATTGGTTGAAGGTTTCCATCCACCGTGACCGACTTGATTACATTCTCTAGAGACAGAGTGGGCTTTTCAACAGATACCTCTGCCATTTCATCCTTGTCTTGGCCTGTGGAGGGTTTACCGGATCCTTTCCTCTTCTGCTTCTTTATTTCTTTTACACCCTCATCTGACTCTGTTTCCTCTTCATCCTTTTGGCTTTCATAAGCCCTTGTGGCTTTTGTCTTGGATCTTTTACCGGATGCCTGGACTTCCGGTTTTGAGCTTTTGGTTGTGGGAGGTGCAGATCTCTTTGATGATCTGGTCCAGGTGGGAGTTTCAACCGGAGCACTTTCTTTACTTTTCTCTTCTTCCTCAGCCTTCCTCCTCTTTTCCCGGCTGGCATCAAGTGCCTCTTTTGAGATGCCTAGGCCTTGAGCAATGTGCTCTACTTCTTTTCTCACCTTTCTCTTAATCTTAGGTTCCCTGAGTTCTACATGTATTTTTACACTCAGCTCCTCAAAGGTTCCAAACCTTTCTGCCTTGGGATCTTTGGGCTGACTTAGCATGTGTTGAACATGCAGCTCCACTATCTGTTCATCCACTTCATACCCCATGGGCATGATCCAGACAATCCTTGGCTCCACTGCCTCCATTAGGCACTGATCAGTGTCAACCATGAAGCACACTGAGTCTTTGTATTTTTCAACAAGAGACTGGGGAATTCTCTCTCTTGCTTGCATCATGTTCTGAAAGTTTTTGAAGTAACCCCATAGAGCTGTATTTCTTGCTTTTGCATCCCCAAGTCCATGCAAATAGTCTCTTATCTGGACTGCAACAGGTTTGTCACTCTGCCATACCCATCCACTTGATCCGGGTAGCTCATTCATGAAGTAGAAGAATAGACATACAATAAGAGTACCATACTTAAAGGAATTCTTCTTGTCCTTCTTGATTTTCTGTATATTTTCCATTAATTGGCTTAGCAGTAGTTCACAGAGATCATATTCTGCATTCTTTCTTAGCATTTCATAGGCTGTGTATACTGCAGTTCCGGATACAGAATTCTCCCTGCTGGAGTGATAGATCTTGTATCCTATTATCATGGATGCATACTTGATATCCGGATCCGAAATATCTTCAATGGTCATTGCCCTCTTATCAAATTTTGATCCGGTGGCCTCAGTTACAATGTTGTTCTTGACAGATTTGAGGATAGGTATCCCTCCGGAAGAGTATAGACCAGTTACTGCCCTAATTGCCTCTTTTGTGATCTTGCAGGGTCTATCCAGCCATAGAAAGTTGTCATGCATCCTGCTCAGTACATACCAGACCCATTCATCTTCTTCAAAGCTGGGGAAATGAATAAATTGCTCAAATTGTTTCTTCTGGATACCCTTATACTCTGGTTTAAGCTCAAAAGCATTGTCTATCAGTTGCTTGTGATAGAGGTCTCTTAATTTGAATTCCCCAAATTCCTCAATGCTTGCGTGTATGTAAACCCTAATGTCTTCAGTATGTAAAACTCCGTGAGGAACACTAGAGAAGGCTCCTAGTGGATCTACCTCCAATGATTTGTAAGGATGTTTCTTGAATGTGGGGCGAGGTCTATCAGAGATCTTAACTATATTTGGAGTAGCCATTCTTCAAGGATTTACAGTGAGATAGTGAAAAACGAAGAATACCTTATGCGTCTTCGGTTGGCACGGAGTGGTTGAATTGATTTCCTTATGCAATGACTTCGGTAGGAGATCCTTGGTGTGCTTGATGAATTTTGTTGCAGAGCTCCACTTTTCGCTTCTTCTTGAGTGCAGAATGAGCAAATGACTTTTGAGAAATCCCTTATATTGCTCCGCAAACCCTAATATCTGTCTGCAATAAATGCTTCACCTGCATTGTTCCGGTTTGCCCTGTCTGGACAGCTTGGAGTATCCCGGATTAGTCCTGATCACTGAATATCATCCGGATCTTTAAATCATGAATAAATCGAGATAACATATTACAAGAACATCCCAAACACTCTGTCCAATCCGCAGAACAAGATCGTGCACTTCCGGATCTCTCCGGACCTTTTTGTAATCTTTTATCATACCGGAGCATTTCCCTGAACAGGTCTTACTTGATCGACCACAGCTTCTTCATAATTCCATGCGGACCTCTGAAAACTTGATTGAAGCATCTCAAGACTCATATCTGCAAACCCTTTAATCCGCATCTTGTACCACATCCGGCACCACTTGTTTGGCTGGGGGAACAGGATTTTCTTTGAGTCTCCCCCTGAGCCTGAGCTCACTTTTTAATTTCCAGAAGAAATATCAGCACCAGAGTCTGGTGCGGATCCAACCTCTACATTCTCTAAACTTTTCTTCACCCAAATCTTGCTCATCTGATTCCTAACTTCATCCACATTCATCTTTTGTTTACCCTTGTCTTGATTCTGATTATACACCGGACCTCTTTTGTCCTGATTCTTGTTTCTACAGATTTTAGCATTGTGACCGGACCTATTGCAGATTTGGCAAATAACATTTCTTTGCATATTTGACTGATATCCTCTTGATCTGCATTGATTAGCCATATGACCTACTCTATTGCATGTAAAGCATCTACCTTTGAATGATTTGTTTTCTTGCATAATTCTGCATTCATGGGATTTGTGTCCATACCTTTTGCAGTTGAAGCACTGTCCGGAGAAGGATGAATTAATCTGATTCATTCTCATTCTGCACTGATTAGCTTTGTGACCAAAGTGGTTGCAGCTGTGGTAGTATCCATTGAAGGATGGATATCTTTGAGCATTTGGCTGTCTTACCGGAGGTCTTCTAGGCCTGCTCCTTGGATTTTCTGATCCAAGATTCCTCTGACCGGATCCGGAGCTTTCTCCTTTCTCATATCCCAAACCATACTTGTCATCTGTCCTCTTTTGACTTCCAAGAAGAACTTCAAGTTGAGCAGAACTTATCTTGAATTTCTCTTTATATTCATTTGCTGTTTGAAGGTCTCTTTTGAGAGAGGCAATTTGATCCTCAAGTTTTTCTTCATTATCTTTGGCATCTTCAAGATCAGATTCAAGATGTCTGATAATCCTGTCCATCTGGTGGCATTCTTCTGATTTTTCTTTAAGAGATTGTCTTAGATTGTCTTCAGCCTTTCTTTTTTCTTCAATCTCTTGAGTAAACTTTATAGTTCCTGATTCCATTTCATGTCTTAACATAATGACTTCTTTTGATAACTTTTCACATAACTTGGTTTGCTCAGTCAATTCTTCATTTGTATTGCTTTCTTCACTTTGTCTTGCCAACTGTTGGAGCAGCTCCTTTCTCTTTTTCATAGAGAGACTTAATTTGTCTTTTAATTCCCTCATGAATTCATCAGCCTGTTTGAGTCTTTCTTTTAATTCACTGACTTCAGAATTTGACTGTTCAAGATCCTCAAGGGCAGTCTTGAGTTGCTCCCTTAAACCATATGCATCCATTTGAATTCCCAGATCTTCCTCAAGCTGTTAAGCTCTATTAGGAGGAAATTGGCTCTGATACCAATTGTTGATAACTGAGAGGGGGGGGGTGAATCAGTTATCCTAATTATTTCTCTATCTGAACTTCCTTATTAATTAATGCAGCATTGAATCAAACACAAAAACATTACCATGAAATAAGAAACACATGACACAGTATTTTTGACGTGGAAACCCTGTTAAGGGAGAAAACCACGGGGTGATTAACCCAAAAATTATTCTCTGTTAGAAGAATAGGAAATTACAAAATGGCACTTGCCAATTAGGGCTCACTGCCCGAGCACACTGCTCACAAGAGGCTCACTGCCTACAAGAAGACACACTGTCTACAAAGTGATAAGAATCACAGTCTTGAACTGATTGGAAGCATCTGTATATGCTGGAGTTCAGTTCCGGTTAGGCTCAGTACACTGATCTGCTGCACTTCATCTTTCCTCTGTTCTTTGTTCTGCTATCCTTTCACATACCGGATCTTTCTTACTACTTCTGCTCTGTTCTGGACTTGTTCGCATATACCTTCACACATACACACCTTTCACAACTAAATCCATCCTTTATATATATCCGCACAAGTAATTTCATCACCTTTCTAGTCGGCATCCGGAACAGTTTAGTTTCTTACAAACTTTGTTCTGTCGGCTGAATCCTTGCTCACCAAGCAATGCGGATCAAGCATATACTTGTAGATATCATCAATCATGTCGGCCAAACATGATTCATGCCTCCACAACCTTTATCATCATCTGTAACACATCCAGAAAGTAGTCTGATACTCTGTCAGTCAGTTCTTCCTCTGTTTCCACTGTCTCTCAGGAATCTGGTACTCAACTATTCATATCTTTTTCCTTGTCCATCTCCGGAGGCTAAATCCTTGGAATATACCACTCAAGATAGTCCTCTTGACTTCTCCAAATCCGCACTGCACCAAGACACTTCCTCTGAGAGATCCGGACCAATCTGTCAGACCTTGCCACATGCTCTGTTCTTGTTCACCGGACCACAACAATCTTTAATCTGACTTCCGGTAGAGACATATCATGACTTGCGGATATGTGGGATGACCTTTGTTGCCATCAATGACAACAACCATGAATCCATATAGTGTCTCTTGCCAACAGTGAATACCCTGTAAACTTGCCCACAAGGGTCCTCTATGAACTGATCTCCTGCTGCACCTCAAGAAACCAATCATCCTCTAGTAGATGCTGAATAATATGTCCTCTCAAGTCCACACTCAGAGTCAAGGTCAAGAGCTCATGGCACCTCTGACTCAATGCATCAGCAACCATGTTCTCCTTCCCTTTGATGTAGTGGACATCAAAGTCATACTCGCAGAGGAACTCCATCTAACGTCGCTGATGGGCGTTCAGATTCAGCTGTGTAAAGATGTACTGAAGGCTATGATGATCAGAATGGAGCTCAAAGAGATGACCTAACAAGAAATGTATCCAACAGACTAGAGCATGAACTACTGCTGCTAACTCCAAGTCATGCGTGGGGTAGTTCAATTCATGGGTCTTGAGCTTTTGCGACTCATACACGATCGCTCTACCACCCTGCATAAGTACAGCTCCTAGTCCCTCAAGTGATGCATCCGTACAAACCATAAAATCTGTTGTAGGATCAGGAACCGCTAAAATAGGAGTGCTGGTAAGATGCTCCTTGAGGATCCTGAAGGCCCTCTCACACTGCTCAGTCCATAGAAAGCTCTTCCCTTTCCACTGAAGGGAAGTGATGGGGTGCACAATCTAAGAAAAACCCTCAACAAAGCGAGGGTAATAACCAGCTAACCCCATAAAACTCCTAACCTTTGTCACACTAGTGGGTGTTGACCAATCCCTGATAGCTCTGATCTTCGATGGATCTACTGAGATTCCATCGCCAAATAGGATATGCCCCAGACACTGAACCTCTGTCCTGAAAAATGCACACTTCGCTAAGTTCCCATAAAGATTATGCTCACGCAAACACTATAGAACCTGATGAAGGTGCTCCTCATGCTGCTCCTCGGTCCGTGAATAGATCAAAATGTCATTGAGGAAAATGATCACGAACCGATCCAAATAGGTACGGAACACCCCGTTCATGAGACTCATGAACACTATAGGGGCGTTCGTCAAGCTGAAGGGAACCATTGTGAACTCATAGTGGCCATAACGAGTCCAGAAGGCAGTCTTATGGATATCCACCTCTATGATACATAGCTGATAATACCTGAACTTTAGGTCTATCTTAGAGAACAACCTGGCTCCCTACATCTGATCAAAAAGATTGTCGATCCTGGGCAGAGGATAATGGTTCTTCACCATCACCTTATTCAACTGCCTGTAGTCCATGCACAAACGAAGAGACCCATCCTTCTTCTTCATGAAGATGACAGGAGCGCCCCAAGGTGAAATGCTCAGTCAGATGTGCCCCTTCTTGAGCAAGTCCTCCAACTATAACTTGAGCTTAGTGAGCTCATGTGTGGTCATCTTGTAGGGTGCACGAGACACTAGCTCGGCACCTGGCACTAAGTCTATGTGAAAGTCTACCTCTCGACAGGGTGGTATCCCCGGTAACTCTATTGGAAACACATCGGCAAACTCTCTAAGGATGGGATGATCATCCAAAGATGCCTTAGGCTCATCATCTGATCTATCATTCACTATGATGGAGAACATCTAACATCCCTTCCGCATGCAACGCTTAAGCTTCTGAGTGGATATCATACACACTGCTGTGGGCTTCTGGATGCCCACAATCTTAACTGATGTGCCATGATCATCTAAATAGCTGATCGCCTTTTGGTGACAATCTAGCTTGGCTCGATGAGCTGCAAGCCAATCCATACCCAACACCACATCATAGGATCCTAATGTCATGACTCTAAGGTCACAAATTGTGGTAAAGGGTCCCAAAGCAATCTCATAGTCATGGACTAAGGCATCTACTATCAATTTGGCACCTGAGGCCAACTCAACCACCCACTTATCACTCTGCCTAGGGGCCACCAGCCTGCAACACCACTAACGATGGAGATATGAATGAATCAGTAGCACTGGAATCAAAGAGAATAGAAATAGGGTTACCCCCAATCATACCTGACATCTCAATCACTGACGCCTGAAAATCAACCTGGCAGTTATCAACCACCGCAAACATATGGTGGGATCTACCCACATCACCAACAGTCTGCTCAGATCCTCCTGCAAAATGTTGTCCCCCTGCTGTAAAACCCTGTGGACACTGTCTGGCTAGGTGTCCAGCTCCACCACAAACGTAACAAGGGCCCCTAGCTTGTACCTGTCCAATCTGAGTCCTACTTGACTGTTGCTGCCCTGATCTACCAGTAGACCCCTGCGAGCCCCTATAAGACTACTGCGACCTCACGGGTCCCGCAGGTGGTCCCTACTACCTCTGATCTCTGCGTGGGCCCTGCTGCTGCCAACCTCTATTATGTCCCCCATGTGACCTCTACTATGTCCTAGCTCTCTGCTGCTGCTGTGGCTGCTGTTGCTGTGGGGGCCTAGGAGGTAAAGGTACAAAATTGAATCCTCCTCTATGAGGTGGCTGTGATGGTCTACGAAAACTCTGCTGATGTTGCTGCTGTCCATGATCCTAAAACTAAGGGTGTGAACCCTACCTTCGTCCTTGAATCTCCTTAGCAATGTATGCCTTCTTAGCAACATCACTCAAAGTCTGGGGGTCTGCCATCCGAACAGGTCCTGCTATACTGTGGTTTAGTCCTCTGATAAACTTATGCACTAGGAGTTTCTCGTCATGGAGATACTCTGCATATCTGGATAACTCTGTAAACCTACCCTCATACTGAGCCACTATAAGTCCCCTCTGCTATAGGTCATTGAACTCATCTATACGACACTGCTTGTAATGGTCTGATAAGTAGCGCGCATTAAAGTGATCAATGAAGGTCTCCCATGTGAGGGTGTCTAAAGAAAGGTGACGCTTGCACTCCTCAGTGCGCCACCAAGTAGCTACTGCATTTCACAATAAGTGTACTGCCACACGGGCCTTCGTGTTGCCCTCGTAAGGATGCAACGTGAAGCATCTATCTAAACTGATAAGCCAGGCCTCTGCCTCGGCTCCCTCTGTAGTTCCAACGAATGTAGGAGGGTTCAACCTCAATATATCCCTAATGGGGTCTCCTCTGTCTCTAGGCCTCCTGATAGGCTCATTTATGTAGTAGTCATAAGGCCTGTGACCAAAGTGCTCTACTCGTACTGCCTCGTCATACCTAGCATGATGTGAAGGGCTCCTGCTACGGACCCTATCGGCCGAACCAACCTCCTCTATCTTTGACAACTCGACATAAGGCTCCACACATGGTGCCCCTCGCGGCTCTACATGGGGCTCCACACGTGACTCAACATGGGACTCAGCTCGTAGCTCCACACTTGGCTCCTCCCGCAGATCCTCGCAGGGCTCGACACGTGGCTCTATGCATGGCTCAACTACAGCTGGTGGAAGCCTATCTAGAACTGCCTATAAGGCCTACAAAATCTATGCCCCAATATTTGGTATGGCCAGTGGTGCCTACGGTATCTATGCGACTCAATGTGCTTGAACCTCAGCTGAAGAGTCACTGTGAACCTCAGGGGATGGAGTGCGGCGGGACCATGCTCGCCGAGCTCGTCGAGGAGGCATCCTACAAAAAATGAGGTCACCACAAATCAGTCTAAGTTGTGGAAATAATAATGTGCCTAAAACAAGCCCAGTGTTTAAACCTGGCTCTGATACCAAATGTCATGCCCACATTTCCCATGCGGTCACGACACACAACACACGTGTCATGTCAACATTTGACATGCGGTCATGACATGAACTATGAAAAACTTTTCTACCTATCCCTAGGAACCCCCTCACATGCGTCTGTGTGCTCAGTGGCAATACGCAAGGACATAGACATGTCAACATAACCGTGATGGTGAAGGCCATCTAGGGGGTATGCAACATGAAGTGTGTCACTTCTAGGGTTAGACTGTTTCAAATCTGGACCCTAGTTTCCTAGGTGTGAAGAGGAATCCACCAACAGCGAACCTTAATAGAACTAGATCGAAAGGTGATATAATAATATGGTAAGATGGCGCATGATTCAAGTGGAAAGATGGAATGAAATAAATTAAACAACGCATAAAATTAACCCTAAAAATCTAGCAAAATTCTAGCAGCATAACGCGTTTTCGATAAATGCAAATTAAAATTTAAAAATAAATCACCCTTAGGGAATTAAGTAAAAAATTAATAATAAATTTAAATCAAACTAAAGAATAAATTTAGAACAATTTAAAATAAATTAATAAAATATAGCTAAATGACAAGACGTCAATACATCCAAGGAGAAAATTGAGTTTGTTATTAAATACAATTTGGCAATTATATTTAATACCTAACTCAAAATTTAATAAAGGGAGGAGGAGAGTTTAAATAACTCTCCCTGCAAAATAATAATAAAATAGATGAAATAGAACCAATAAAATTCCATTAAAATAAAATTCATTATCCCCATTATAATAATTCAATAAACAAGGGAAAGAGAAAAAAAATACCCTTACTCAAAAATTAAATTCAATCACAAGACAAAAATAAATTGAAAGAAATCAACCAATTCCAAATTTTAGAAAGCAAATTAAATGATCACAAAAGTTAAATTAAAATAAGGAAAATAATGGAAGTCTTTTTTTTTAATAAGATAAAAATTACAACCTCACAAATAAAATATCCTCTAAAAGAAAATAAGAAAAGTTCTATTAACATATAAAATTGTTTTCTAAAAACAAGTTGCCCTAATCCCTCTTTTCTATTATTTTCTTCTTTGCCCTAATCTCCTTTTATTCTTCTCTTGTTTTCCTTTGTTTTGTTTTCTTCATTTGTAAGCAAGTGTAGGGTTTGGGAATCCATTGGAGTCCATGGATGGCTCTCATGGAGGTTCCACAGAGTTGCTGTGGTATTCCAATTGCATTACTATTTATTATTTTTCTTTTGTTTTGTAAGTGCTTAAGCATGTAAAAATTTCATTAGATGATAGAGTTAAATCCATCATTTGGAGCAGGGTTGCATAACGTAGAAGGGCCGATGGTGGTAGCGGCGGCAGAAGGCACTGAGAGAAGAGGGCGGAGCTGTGGGAATGGACGGTGGAGGAGTTGCTGTGAGGAGGGGCGGTGGTAATGGTGGACGGAGGAGGAGCACTGTGGGGCACCGAGGGAATGGAGGTAGCAGAGCTTCCGGGTCGCAAGCGGCGGCGGCGTGGTCTCCGGCGGCGGGGAAGCTGGTGCAGTGGGGAGTGCAGAGTTAGGGAGGGGGTGTGGTGTTGGAGGCTTAGCCTCCACCCACACCCGTGGGTGTGGGTGGAGGCTAAGCCTCCTCCCCCACACCCCTTCGCACAATAGTAATACTGTGGGCGGCGCCGCTGCCCAGAGGCTTTTAGTTTTTTTTTTGTTTATATTACAAATTTCAACAGTTATCACAAACAATAGAAACTGCGGTTAGGGTTTCACCATGGTAAGAAAATTTTTAGTCTATTTTTTTTTATTTTATTTATTTTTTTACATTTTATCTACTTTTTTTTATATGTAAATCCCAGCTTTATAAATATACATTATATATATATATGTATGTATGTATATGTGTATACATCTATATATATAATAATGTGTATGTATTCTGAAAGATACATAGTTTACATAGAAAAGAAAATCACAGAAATGAAACCCATCCCTCCTATTTGTATTCTTATAAAAAATGTACACCTATTTTATTTCTATATTTCCATATATAGACCAGTGTATATGCATAAGAAAATCTATACAACAATGTGTATTTAAAAAAAATTTCCTTATAATTTTATTTCCTTCTACAAGTTTCTCTATAACATTGTAAATGAAAAAAAATATAGGAAGCTTGACTTTCATTTAATAAAATAACAGTTGCATCTATAAGTATACACTTTACCCTAAGCTGCATAAACAATGGTTTAACAGAATATTACATTCTTTTCTGAAATCAACTAAATAGTTGTCTAAGTAATAACCCCCTTTTTTTTTATTACATGCAGCAAGTAGAATATATTGTGTTTTGAAGTCATTGTATATAACAAAATGAGCATACCCATTTAACCATGCTAACATCAACTAGTAATATGCCTTCCAAAGTAATAAACAAAATATTATTCACAACATTTCTCTTGCTGATATGCAATAACTTTCACTGGGCAGCATTCATATATTCTTTTTTTTTTACAAGATAAATGACAGAATATAAATAAAATTTCTCATACATTTCTCAAATCTTAACTCACAAAATAGGAAGTAACCAGCATTAGATAAAATACATAATGTTTACATTTCTTTTTTTTTTAAAACTTTACTCACAAAATGGGAAGATAAACAGTATTTAGATAGATTGAAAACATTGTTTACATTTCACAAATTTTTGACAGCCAACTTCATAAAACTACAAACTAGTCAGAATAAATACAATAAGGCCATAATGGCCATGGCTCCAATAGCCAACTCAAGAGACTAAAAGAACACCAACATGAGCTCCAAAACAACTCCATCTCTTCACTTAATACCCTGTAACTAAACACAACAACAAGACAACAAAAAAAATAGCCACTACGAAAGCTCTCCTCCCTACCGTAGACCCGCGAGTGGGTCACGCCCGAGCTAGGGAGGTAGGGATTCACATAGGTTGAACATTCCACAACAAAAAACAATCACAATAACACAAAAACAATCCATATGTTTGACACAAAACTCAACTCATGAACATGATTTGTTGAGGGTAGGGAATGGACACCTTAACTTCAAAGGACTCCCAAATGATAAAATGTCATGCTCATGGCCTCAAGCCAAATAAAATCTCCAAAACACCACTCTCCACCATATCACAGAAATAACCTCCATGGCACTCTTGCCATTCAATAACCTTCTCAACAAAATAAAAGCCCTCAAGGCATAAATACATAATGTGGGAGAGACCTCAACGAGGTTCATTTCCCCTACCCATACAAGTTGAGCATTACCTCCATTGGAGGTGCTCTCACCATAACTCCTATCCCAACAAAGCAATGCAAACAATAAAACAACCAAAACTATAACACAACACATTAAATAAGCAAGAGTGAGAAAACACGTTTAAGTGGCCTACCTCAAAAGCCCTTATAATGGAAGCAAGTTGGTGAAGAGCTCCAAGCCTTCCCAAGCCTCCCAATGCTTCAAGAAAATCCTCTAACTCTCCCAAACTCCTCCAAAATAGTAAGAAAATTAAAATTGCAAGAACCCCACACTCCTCAACAGGAGGAGATAATATAGGCCATCAATTTGGCCTTGAGGAATGAGAAGGTGACACTTGTCACCTTCTCCTTCCTCCTCCCATGCCACTTGCAAGGGAGAGGAAGTGTGAGGATGACAAGTGTCATCCTCCCATTCCCTCTCAATCCTCACCTTATCCACTTGTGATCTCACACATGTGTGAGAGGACAAGTGGTGAGGTGGCAAACCCACTCACACCCTCAAGAGGATAAGGGATGCCATATGGCATCATCTTATTCTCTCAAGGAGCCATCTTCCTCCTAGATGCTCTCACACGTGTGTGAGAGTCTTGGGGGAAGCTCCCACACACATGGGAGTCTTGGAGACCTGCCAAGTCTTCCTTGGGAAAGGGTTCCCAAACTTTGGGAAGGGAGATGAGTCTTTCCCAAGGCATGACTCATCTCCCACTTCCCTTATCTCAAATTTTCGTCACTTTTACTAAACCATGGTTTAGAGTGACCAAACGTGAGTCAAATCTAGGGTTAGATAGTCCAAGTTGGCCCTAGACTCATGGGTAACCACCTAGGGTAGCTTTAGGGTCTTTAGGGTTCACAAAGGGGGTTAACAATCCATTTTTAAATGACCCAAAATAAATAAATACCAAGTGGTGTAAATCAAGTAAAATTATACAACACCAATTATTAATTAAATAGACAAGGGGTACTAATGCCAAAATAATAAAATTAAATCAAGTACTTAAATCAACATTCAAATTCAAACGTGATCCTTATCCCTCTTGGGAATGGATCAGTTTTACAGGGGATAACATAGTGTGAATTCTACCTCTAATTTCCCGTGGCTAGGAAATGTAAAACCTGCACATCTCGATCAAGTGTCAGTCCTGTCATGAAAATCATAGCTGAAGCAACTAGAATTAAATTCACACAATCGCATACAACAATAATCATCAATACGTAATTATAAATTAAACTGCATTTTTCAATCTCATGTCAAATAGTTCACATCACATAAATAACTAAAATCTCATCACAAAAAACATCATCACATATATATCTCATATGTCAAATCACCAAATAGCACCAAATCAGATCAAATCGAATCACATATGTCTAATCAATGTCCTATCATAATCAGGAGATAAAAATCAAGTCTGCACAATGAAACATAGCCACTAAAGGTCTAATAATGTCATCAACTGAATAGCATAACAATCAAAATAAGGGAAGTAAAATAATCGGCTCACAATAATACCTAAGTTACTGTCGAATATGTTAGGATATGTAGCACCATAAGAAAAGAGTTTGTCAAATGAGGTTAGTCCTCCCTTATTTGGCCAATGTGTCCTGACCTATCCCTTGGTGTCTATTTCTAATAGGTAAGATTTTTAAGACATTAACTTTAATGGCGGATGGATAGACTATAACAAAAACAATGCACACATGGCCCATGAATTAATTACCTTTGAAGACCCCACATGGGGACAATATCAAGGTCCTATCATACAACCAAAATTGGGCCCAACAAGAACCTGCAAAGTTTTAATAGGTTATAAATTAGTAGGTAAGAATCTAGTTTTGTTGAGGTATCCATAGACATCAACAATGAGGTTGAACACCTCAAGAAATATCTTATAAAATTTTGAGCAACTTAGGTATCCCTAAACACAATGTTTTAAAATGACCAAGCCTCTACCCTAAGGGTGAAGTTTAAAAATTACATAGAAGAGACAATAGATGGGGCCACTCAAACCCCACACTTTGAACAAAACCCACATGAAGGTGGAGAAACATTAATTGTAGGAGAAACCACCCCTGAGACCCTTATAGAAACCCTATTACAATGGATTAGGACTCTTGAGGTTAGATTTGTTGAGTTACCAATGTATAATTTGGCCCAAGCTAATGAAAAACTAAGGACTCTGAGTTGATAGCCTTACACAAATCCTTTTACAATCAACATGTATGAACAAATTCAAAGGGCATCTTAGTGTCTTCCCTACATAAAATTTTATTCACTTAATGCAACCAATGAGGCTTTTGTGCCTTCTTTACCCTTATCATTCAATATGGAAAACTTAAACCAATAAGGGGGATATTTGAAATGAAAAATATAAAGTAAACAAGTTGCACTTGGTTTTTAAAATTTCAACAAAACATTTTCCAACTATCGAATCTTTCAAATGTAGAAAACACAAGTGCCACCCACAATGCATATCTATAGAGGAACCACTCGCTCAACACATGATCCTTTTTTAGGAGCATACCTTGATTATCTCAAGGATCCATTAGACCACATGATTTGTAACATCAATTTTCTATAACCTTACCCTAAAATTCCTAGTTTAGGAGGGTAGGATATTCTAACCCACATATTAAATATTACACAACAACATTATAGGAATTTCTCCTCTAGGATGGATCGGTTGCAATAATCTTTCCAAAGACCTTATAGGGCATCATGTTGGATTGGTATTATAGACTACCTAAGGCATTGATCCACTATGTCTGAGAATTCATTAGCAATTTTGTCACACTGTTTAACATTAAAAAACTAGAAAACACAAGAATTTGTGAATTCTTGACCATATCTAACAAGATACTAATTTGACTTAGTAACATATTTCATGATATGGTTGAGCCAAGTCCTCTACTCTTATAGTAGTGCACCAAGTACAAACCACAAGGAGTTATGCAATAATTTATTGCATGCCCTCAATAGGGACATGCATGAGGAAGTCCAAAAACTTCCTTGTAAATTGTATGAAGATGATCTTAGGATATATCAATCTACCATTAATAACAAAAGTAAGGAGTACAATACCAATTGAAGGTTGGTGACACAAGATAATAGCAGCAACAACCCCTTAGTATTAAAAATCCTAACAAATTATTGTAATGCTATTATTGATGGCTTTATAAACCTTCCACCACCAAAGAATAATAATAACTACAACTACAACAATTATGTTTGTGGTAACTACATAAGTTTAGGGAATTAAAACATCAACATTGTTGATTTTACACCGAGGAACAATTACAAGAAAAGAGGTAGACAAAATGAGTGGCCATACACCAATCACTATGACCCTTATCATTTAGACCTCAAGAGTATGATCTTGATAAGTAATGCTTGTTTCATAATAAAAGGGGGCATGATATCAATTCATGTGAGGAACACTAAACTTCATATTAGATCACCTAAAGGAATAAAGACATGTGTTTGTGTACATGTTACTCCTCCTTCCAAAAAACCCAATTAACAAGGTCATTAAGGGTAAACACATCTCAAAACTAAAATTTAAGGATCTACCAAGATCCTTTCCCATTTCACCAATAGGGAAACAACTCCAACTAGGTAGCACCAAAAATAAATAACACAACCATTTCTAAAGAGTCAAGTGACCCCAGTCAATTAGGCATCAATAGGGAAGTAAATATTCTTGGTTTACTTGAATTAATTCAAAAAGGGGGACCTTTAAGAAGATCGCATGGTCCCACAAATGGAAAATCTAAGACATATAGTTTTAGTGATAGTCCCATTACAAATTCAAATCAATCAATATGACTTTGCTAAGGACCTTAAAAATGTATTCTTAAATTCCCTTTATCAATCTTCTGAGGAACTCACCCTCCCATCAAGTATCCCTCCTAGAGGCAATAGGGTTCAAATATTTAAACCATATAACCCTACCACTAGAGGAGGAAATTAATTAGGTAGATCTCAATATGAGTTCACCCAATGCAAAATTACATGTTCCTATATTTTTCATTGATTAAAAACAAATGCCCATAGATGGAAAACCAATGAGAAGAGGCAATCTTGCTTTATACTTACAAGTATGGATCTATGATATATGCATAAAATTAACATTCATAGACAATGAAACTATTGTGAACATAGTTCCATTTTCCCACCTAGAGAGAATAGGATATGGACCCACTAACTTTATGGCATGTAGCAATAACTTGTGAGGTTATGACAACCTCAAGGTGACAACAACTGGGAAGATCATGCTCCCAATCTATTTAAGGCATAATATGGTTTGTACTTTACCTTCTATATAACTAAAAAAAGAGAGGGTATAATATATTATTCAAAAGGCACTAGATCTATAAGATGAAGGAAATTCCTTCAACACTATTCTAGGATATGCACTTCCTTCACTTAGCAAAGACCTTCATTGCAAAGGGGGGTCTAAAACCCTTTAGCATGGTCAAAGTAGATGAAACCAATAATAAGGTAGGAATATCAATTGATTACAAGTTGAGAACTAATAAAAAATCATACTAGAGTTGATGCATCAAAAAATTTAGACACAAAAATAGATCAAGTGCCAAACCTAGTATTCATTGTTGCAACAAAATATGGTGGGGAACAAGAGATTAGAATAATTTAAAAGGGAGAAAGATCAAAGAGTAGTCTAAAGTTTCAACAAAACCTACAATGAAAATAGTTAATATCTTGGAACAAGATTAACCCTTTGGTTTCTCATTCAATGAGATGGGTCAAGTTTGTGTAATCAAAGTATCTTCTAACATATATCTTCATAGATGTGTTGGAATAAATTATAAATGAACAAAATGATCATGTGGAAAAACAACTAGAATGAATGGAGATTCATCAACCACCTCCTAAAAATAGTTGGCTCCCACAAACCATATTCCTCTTCAAATTTCAATCCTAGTGAATAGCCAAGAGGAATTAGACCGAACATACTCATAGACACTCCAGAAGAGGAATATGAAAGAAAATAAAGGCCCATATTTTAAAGGATTAGAGTTTCTCTAAATGTTTAAAATGATGAGGTAATGCCTAGATGAAAATTTTCCAACACTATCATATCTCATTCTGAGGTGTACTCTAGAAACAATTAGCACAAACTTGAGGAAAATTCTTGAGTTTTAGCCAAAGCATCCACAAGAGAAGCCCTTACAGGGAGAGCTTCATCTATAAGCTCAAGAGGATCAAATGATTTTTAGGAATATTCCCAAGTGTATGTTGAAACAATAGAAAAATTCCCTAATGAGGATAAGTTTGGTAAAATTCATATGTGAGATAAATTTGCACGTATCCCTATAGAAAATCTAACTACCTTAGAGTTCCCAAAGCAATCTATCAATTGCTCCACAGATCTGCATCCCAAGCCTATTGGGAAAATGAACATCAATTTCAATCCTCCCTATTTAGTGGAAAATTGGATTTGTTAATGTTCTAAATGTCTAGGTGTTTAAACTAGCCTTTCCACTTTACATTCAAGGACCTAGGGTCGAGTGGAGAGCACTATCATACCCTAGATCACTATGAGATGCAGGGAAACTTGGATTAAGGAATTTAATTATCAATTTCTCTTTTCTTATGCTCAATTGACCATTAAAACCCTAATTGTGCAAATACGAAAATAAAATGACAAATAACAAAAAATGCTCTTGCAGACGGAAGTAAAATAGCAAATCACAGAATACCTATTTTTAGGGTTCCGAGGCAGAAAAGTCAGGGACACTAGAGCGGGCGGCCAAGTCCAAGGTACCAGTTTCTTTGCGGGATCCAGACCTCCTTCTGACACTAATCAGCTCTGTAACTTTTGTTTTTAGAAAATCAGCTGCAGAGGACACTAGAGAGAGCGTCCAAGTCCTAGAAATGCTCCGGTGTCCCGCTTCTCTTTAAATCCCAAATCCTTGATGCCTACCAATCCTTTCTGCAACTTCACTTTTCCCAAATGCAACATCTGTAACCTACAATCACAAGACTTGGTTTGGGGGCTGTGGTATTTAGAGGCTTGCCTCAGTCAAACCCCGGAGGACACTTAAGTCTTCAAACATCATTATTAGATAAAGAGTGCATGCCCTTGTGAGGCAGAGGCAAAAACTAAAGGAATCAATGATAAAAACACAATATAATGTCACCTTGTAGTGAAGCTCTCATGGGAGGAAGATGCTCTTCATGCCATGAGGGAATTGATGCTCAAATCTGTAAATATCAACACACAAACACACAAATCTCCTCTTGCAACACAATGAAAGACTTGAATCACCTTGAGAACACAATAGCTTGGTAGTCATCATCTAGTTGAAATCTAGTTTACAAATGAATGCCTAATCATGCTTATATATGCAACTACAAGCACTCCCACCAAGATTTTCATAATTCAAACTTACCGCATCAGCAAAGGGACCTAATAACGGTCACAAACTGACACCTAGAAATTACAGCTGCCCCAAAATAGGGCAAGACTAGGGCGCAGGCGTCCAAGTCCTCCCCCCTATTTTGGGCAAGGTATAGCTCAAGGGGTCCACCTAGGTCCAATTTGCCATGGATCCTAGGTCTCATTCCATCAGTATGTCAAAATATGAACTAAGATTTCCTAAATGCATGCTAAAGACCCTGAAGCTAAACCTTATGAGGGAAAAGCCCCCAAGGGGACATTTTCTGATGTTACATTTAGCCCCCACTTTAATGTATGTATAAACATGAGGCCAATACATGCATTAAAGTAAGGTCGCAAACATAATAAACACATCAATCACGGAGAAGACACACCAATCACATAGAAGACAGTAACAGGCACACAAAACATAGAGAAGACAATTACAGTCATGCAGAACATGGAGAAGATAGTCAATGCATAGAAGACACATTAATGCATGGAAGACATAAATGATATCTTTTCTTTTCTTTTTCTCATATATATGAAATGCAGATGCAAGTACTAGAAAGTAAACAAACCTCCCATAATAAAGGATGCACTACCCTAGGGCACAGGTCTCTATATATATGGGGCAACACACACGCAAGACACACAAAACCTCCCAAAATGTAGGAAGTACTACCTGAAGGCGTTGGTCTCTACATATGGGGCAACAAACACACCATACAAAACAAGCATGCCAAAACAAACACACTTGAAGACACGGAGAAAAAATGGCAAACAAGCGATGGTGTGTTCCCTATTTCTAGGCTCATCACCATCTCAGGCACATTACATGCACACATTGACAATTGGGCGTTGCCAAAACAATCACCGAAGACACACTTAAGGGTTGAGTTAGTCACAGAACCTCTCCCCGCCTCTGCAGAGGACTTTTGAAAATGTAACCCCACCCATGTCACAGAGATGCCTTACAGTGAAAAGGAAGCACAACATACCACCCCACCCGCATCATGGAGATGCGTTATAGTGAAAAGGAGGTATGAGCTCAAAAGTATACAACCCTACCCGCATCACGGAGATGCCTTACAGTGAAAAGGAGGTATAAGCAATAGATTTCAAGATAGATTGATTGATTGCAAACAAACTCAAGATGCAGGAAGTACTCATCACACTAGTCTGCACCTGAGGACAAGCATATTGCTAACATCTACAACAGACAACTTACCTTATATATGCCCCCACCTTAAGGTGGTTGATATCATGCATTGATATCAAGCACGTTAAGGTTGGAAGAAAACACATAAGGGAACATCAACTTTCGCAAAGCCCATGCCCCCTGGAGCTAACATATACTTTACGATTGCCAAATGTTCCCACAAACACATCCCTGCAAGAAACATGTTAGTGTCTACAACATCAATGCATATGATTAACCACACAAAGAGCCAAGGTTATATAACAAATTTGGAGTTAGAGGATAGCCGTGGGGCTTGTTGGGTCTCAAAAATGCATGTTGTAGATTCTAAGAGGATGCCAGGCTCTATGATCAAATCTATAACATTTCTGAACCAACTAATGGAGTTAACCCTAACCGATGATTACTCCCTATGCTTCAGGCTTCGTTAAACCTAGGCGGGTGAACCTTTAATTAATAAAATAGATTAAATGAATGTGGAAGTTTGATTTATGCTAATTTATCTATTCACAGTGGCATAAAATGTGAAATAGATGAGAAATTACTAACTACTTCTATAAAGAAAATAATTTGGTATAAACTGTAATGTTAAAGGAAATTAAAGATTTACTAATGAATAAATGAAATAAATTTTTCAGACTAGTGCCTCATTGGGTAAAGGAGTCAAAAGAGATTCAGAAACAAATAGCTTATGCTAGGTAATAATTCGAATTGTTTGGTGCAGAAAAATGGTTTACAACTTGTGTAACTGTGCAAGGAAGTAATTATTAATCCATACTTAATAATCCAAAGGGCATACTCAAATTAATTGCAAAATACTTAAAAGGGTTTAATCCTTTCTTTAAGAAACCCATTAAAAATTATGTAGAAATAATAGATTGCATCAACTTTGGAGATAGAATAATAATTCTAAATACATGACTCTACTAATAAATTGAAACAACATTTCCAAGTTATTGTGATTAATCAAAAGGATTTAATTCTCTTCAAAGAAACTAATTAATATAATCACACAGATACAACAAATGTGTTCTGAAAAGATAAATATATGCTTGATATATCAAATTGAATAACCAAAAAATACTGAAATGGAGACAATTAGATAATTGAAAATAAATTAATAAACAATTGATACCATCATGAAGTCATCGAATCTGAAATCTTCCACTGACTGCTTCAGGATATTGTGTGCAACATAGTCGTTCTGGAGATGAAGATGGATATTCTATTCACCTGTGTATAATGTTCTGATTAAAACTTAAAAAGTGTTTTTCTCTAACCTAAAGTTGTCTATCAAATTTATCCTCCGTCCAATCCCCTATTCGGGTCATGGTCATCTCTTATAAAGAGAGGCAAACAAGCTTCATAACAGTTACAAAATTTGTGATGGTTGATAACTGATTGGACCTAACTATGAAATCAAATGACTTTATTTATTACATAAATTAAATAATTTGATTGGAAACATTAATGATCATTTTAAGGCTGGAATAAAATATTTTATCTTCCGATATGATGAAATCATTTAACCGCCGGTTGAGAACTGCTTCATTGCACTCAATGTAACCATAATCCTGCAAAGAAAACAAATCATCATCAGATAAATAATCTATTAAAATATATGCTTTGCATTGATGTGAACCTTAGGACATGTGTTGTGAGGTATCATTTCCTTATTTCTGTCGTATATTTTCTCACTAACATGTATTTAGGGTTTTCATTACCGTGACAATGTATTTCATTTTATCATCCATTGTCACTTTGTCATACCCAAATATTTAATAATAATTTTCTTCGATATCCCTTTTTAGGGCTCCAATAGTTTTAAAAATCCTTTGGCATGATTTTAGGTTTGATTTATTGTTTTTAATATTTATCTTTTGATGCCACAGAATAAAATATTCTTTAATGCTTTAATATCCCCCTTTTCCCCATTTTGGCCTCTTCATGTGACATCTATTAGGGCATTAAATAATTTCTTCAGAATACTAATTTTCATATGGTAAACCCTAAATGTTTTCACCATAAAATTTGTCTGCGAATATATACTTCTTCTCATAAAGTATCTTTCAACACTTTACCTTTTATTATATTTTTACTCCCTTGGTAAAAACACTCATAAATATACCTTTTAAGAATCACCTAAATAATTAATTCTCCACAAAAAGTATTCTCTTTGAAATATGAAATTTTCACTTGACATAATCACATTAATCCTCTTCTTATTTTATTTTAATATATTAGGAAGATTTATTTTACTTCTACTAATATTCCTATAATTCCTTCTCATGATACTATTTATTTTAGTGAAAATGATTTCCTCCTCCAACTTCTTTGGTTAGACAATTTTACCGGTCCTCATATACAAATATTCACCCACTCCGGGGGATTTCCTTTGCAAAATCTTTTCTCACAGCATGCATCACTAGTTCCATTTGCTAGAGTTGTAATTGTAGTATCTAGATTCTGATCATCTACTATAGAAGTTCTTGGCAACTGAGAATCTGGCATATGCAACTGCCTGTTCATCCAAACACCCATAGATCTATAGACTTCTACCAAGCATTTGATGGCTTCCAGTTTAAATGTAGCATCCTGCACTGGAGACAATGTAGTAGCAGCTCCTGGATGCACACCTTGAGTAGTTTTCAAGAGTCCATTGACCATTCCTTTCAAGAATATTTGGAGATTCAACATCAGAGTCATAATTAACAAAAATGTCAACCAGAATTTGTGAATCTGTGCAAAGTTTATCCAAGAAATCAAGATCTATCATCTTATCTTGAAAGTTTGGCTGAACAATATTTTCTAGGACACAGAGAATTAGCATTGAAAAAAAGACTCCAATCTCAACCTTCAGTCCAGCTCTAAATCTTGATACCAAACTCATAAAGATGGTGCAGTTAAGTTGAAAAATGTTTATTAGTGACAATGTGTTGTTTTTGAGAAGTGATAGACAAAGATACTATTTGATTGAACGAAGAAACCTCTTGCTTGTTTGGAAAACTAATCCAGTATTTTCAAGTAATATCTTCAGCAACTCCAGTGAAAGAACCTTCCCTCTCATTAACACTAGATCCCTGGAACCACCTTCTTCTAATGCTATCTTCATTGGAAGCTTACACAAAGCCCTAAATACTAAAAATGCATCACGCCATAGTTTATTACTAATCTGAACTTCAAGATCTCTGCCATCTTTCTCTGTATTTTCCATAATTCTTATGGCCTTAAACTATGGCATGAACAGGTGCAATTGCCCATTTTTCTTTTCTTGGAATATTTTTCACATCTAATGCTTTGTTGAAGATCACATTCATAGGAATAACAACTTAGAATCTGTGCTTACTATTTTAGACAGAACCCTAAAGAAGAATAACATGTATTTGATAAGTCTATGCTCTCTAGAATGTTAATCTTTCATTAATTCCAGTTCATTGATCATTTAAGTTCTATAATGGGCCCATGAAACAAACTTGCCTCTGGAACTACAAAAAGTAGATTTTCTTCCCAGAAAACTCGAAGAGGTTACTACTCGGTGGGGCTTAAAGTTATTACTAAGTGGAAGCTCATATTCTTAAACACTTTACACATAATATCCCACTAAAATAATTACTGCCATTTTTGTTTGGAAAATCTATAAGATACTATAGCAGATTTTCTAATTCTATATCTAGTGGACCCATTTTGTTGCAACCTGTTGATATACGAATCTTTGATGTGACTGAACTAACTCAAAATGTAAATTTATTTGTTCAATTTTAAACCACATACCCAAACATTCCAAACTCTATATCTGGTTCATTTGTTTTGTTAGATAGAATCATCAGTAGATCACTGAAGGAAGTATATATAGTCTATGCATCTCTATGAGATCTATGTCTCAATCTTCAGTTCCAGTCGAAACGGCACTCATCTATGCCTTCATGATGGCTCCTTATTAGGACTACAATAAACAATATCTAACTCCCTCTTTATTGCCAACGATCAAAACTGATGACTTAGTAGGTGGCGGCAATAATTCATAATTTCCTCATACTCTGATTTGTAATGAAATCTCTTCAACAGTTGTAATGCATATGAAGTGCGCTAAGGGATAGCGAATGTCTTCAAGTCTTCTCTGCTTCACAACCAATATGAACAATATACCAATATATATTTCCTATGCTTCCTATTAACGATTCTATGTCTTCTTTATTACCTTCAGATTGTGATCATTATTTTCTTCATATGGCCGCCATTATACCTTCTCTAGATTTGCCATGATTCTGCAACTCCCTATTGAAGTCCCGACCTGATATTGATGATGTCTTCAGCAAGGAATGAATTTAGTATATATGCTGCGATCAAGGATTATGATCTAGCGAATGGTAATTAAGAACCTAGCTTTCCTTGTCACGACTACTTTTCAAAGTCTTAATCTCCTTTAACTAGCACCCTTCAGACATATACGATTTCCTTTGCTAAAGACATGAACTATGGTATATGATATTTGTTTTCATTAAAATATTCAATGCCTCCTTAGTATGATCTAAATCTTCCTTAATATAAAATGCTGTCAGAGCTGGGGCCCCTTTACAACAGGTGAATTTATAAGATAAAGCCTAAGTCCATCAGTTTCATAATCATTAACCAATTTTATTGGTGAGGGATAATTATTAAGTCATTTGCTCATTTTCTTTTCACCCTCAGCTAGAACAAGGCCATTATAAATTAGATTCTTAAAAGGTGGTTTATCAAACAAAGCTATTGATAATGTCATCAGAGTATAAAACTATCCACGGGTCTAATCAAAGCTTTCTGCAGGATTTTTTGTTCATGAGCTCAAAATGTCAGGCACAAGACAGAGAAATACAATCCCTAACTGTCCCACAAATTTTGTATTTAGTTGGGTAAACTAATCTTGAAGTGCATACAAGGTAATCATTTTTTGAAAAAATTGACTGGACATGTCCAGTCAAAACATAGGCTCCGTCTAGGGATGTATGTCCCTTGTGGGCATAGCAAGATCCTAGATCTTTGGGACGCAGGCCAATGCCTTATTCATTGGGAGAAGTATGAACTATCATGGATAGTGGTAGTGATCCTATATTATTTATGGAACTACTGTGCATGGAAAGAAGTATTTTTTGAGAGTCTTGACCAGAATTGTCCATGTACTGGCAATTCTTTTCTCTCTAGTTTTCTTTTAAGAGAAAAAATGTTTCAAAAACTGCCCATGTACTGGTAGTTCTTGCTCCTCACCTGACATGTTCTATAAACGGTAGGAATCCTCCCCTCCTTTGTTACTGATTACAAAGGGTCTGATCCACAAAGCCTCAAACTTCCCATGTTTACCCTTTTCCTAATTTCTAGCATTCCACATAAGCACTATGTCACCTACTTCAAATTTTCTAACCTTAGATTTTTTATCATATAGGTACTTCATCTATATTTGCATTTTCTTATTCTGTTGCATTGCTTGATCCCTTATTTCATCCAATTCCATTAGTTGTTCTAGCCTCTCCTCCATCGGTTCTGGGACATCCCAATCCTCTTGCAGGATAAACTTACACACTAGCAACAGGTTGTGTATAGGGAGTCTACAATGAGTTCCATTTACTAGCTCAAATGGTGATTTGCCAATTACTTTCTTTAATGTGATCCTATCAGCCCATAGTGCTAATCTCAACTTAGAATCCTAGGCTTTCTTGTTACTATCCAGCATTCTTGTTATAATCTTTAGGATACTTTTATTGCTGGACTTAGCTTGCCCATTACCCTATGGGTGGTATGGAGAAGAATATGAGACCATAATGCCATAAGATTTACAAAAAAAATTAAACTCATCAGATCTAAAGCACATTCCATTGTCAGTTATGAGTCTCACTGGTACCCCAAATCTAGTTATAATATTTTCCAATAGAAAAATTATCACAACCTTGATGGTTGATTGTTTAGTGGGTACTGCTTCCACCCATTTCGTAAAATAATCAGTGGCTACTGATATCCATTTGTGGCCGCCACTTGATTTTTCCATAATTTCTCCTATAAAGTCAATTCCCCATTGGTGAAATGGGGCATCAACTTGCATAGGTCTCAAGGGTAATGCCCCTTGATACTTTAACTTCCCTGAGAATCTCTGACAGGCCTCACATTTCCTGGTAAAGCTATAAGCATCATTGAAGACCTTGGGCCAATAGTAGCCAGCCCTTAATATCTTGTGTGCTGTGGTTTTGGCTGAGAAGTGGCCACCACATACTCCCTGATGCATCTCTTTTAAGGTAGATTCTACTTGTTTTTCATCTAAACAAAACAATAAGATACCATCCTTATTTTTCCAATAAAGATCTCCCTCTAATAGTACATATTTTGAAGCATGCAATTTTAGTGTTCTTTTCTTATTATCATCAAATCCTTTAGGGAATTTCATGTATTTGAGGTAGTACACTATGTCAGTATACCAAGGAGTTTTCTCAATACTTGTTACCATGTCCTCTTCATTTTCAATATTACATACTTGGGCAGGATCAAGATTTGTTTCAGTCATTAACTTTGCTAGCCCTTGTCGCCTTACCAATTTTGTGATTTAAATTTCTATATCAAATTCTTGGAGTTGGTTTATCCACCTACATCTCTTCCTAGTTACTTCATTCTTCATAAACACATCTTTGACTACTGCATTTGGGACATAAGCTATCACCTTAGCCCCAACCAGGTAAGGTCTGAATACCTTGACTACTTTCACCAATGCATAGGCTTGTTTTTCAATCAGATCATGGTTAAGTTCTGCATGCTGGAGTGATTTACTGAAAAAGGAAATAGGCTGCTCATAATCCTCACTATTCTTTTGTAGCATTACTGCTCCTACTGTATGAAAAGATGTAAATGAGAAGATCTGAAAAGGTTTACTAAAGTTGGGAGACTTTAACACTAGAGGTTCTTTAATTTCTCTTTTTATGGATGCAAAAGCTTCTATACATTCATCTGTCCAATCAACCTTTGCATTTTTCTTCAACATTCTAGATATAGGGTTAATTATTTCTACAAAGTTTGGTATAAACCTTCTCACAAAGTTTATTTGTCCAAAGAATGATTGTATGGGCTTGACTATCTTTAGGATAGGAACTTTATCTATTGCATCTACTCTTTCAGGATCAATCCTAACTCCATCTTTGGATACTATGTGCCCAAGCAATTTCCCCTCTGTGACTGTAAATTTACATTTCTTGGGGTTCAAGGAAACACCATACTCCAGTGCTCTAATAAATATTTTCTCAAGATGATTCACATGATTGTCTGCCCTTTTGGAGTATGCAGTGAGATCATCCTAATATACAACCATGATCTCATTTATTAAACCTGTAAAGGCAACATCCATTGCCCTTTGGAATGTAGCTCCAACATTTGTAAGGCCGAATGGCATCCTTACATATACATACATTCCCCATGGGGTTGTAAAGGTTGTTTTGTACTATTTAGACTCTTTAACCTTCACCTGGTTATAACCAGAGAAACCATCCATCATGGATAACAATTCATAGCCAGTAACCCTCTGCAACAAGATTTCCATATTAGGCAATGGATAATTATCTTTGAGGGAGGACATGTTTAATTTTCTAGAGTCCACACAAAGTCTAATATCCCCATTCTTCTTCCTAACAAGAACCAAATTTGAAACCCAGGATGAATGCCTAATTGGTTTAATGATACCAGCCTCCCTGATTTTCATGAGTTCTTTGTACATCTTTGGTTCTAACACAAGGTTAATAGGTCTTTGCTTTTGTCTATAAGGCTTAGCATCTGGCTTTAGTGGGATTTCATGTTGGAACAAATCTTCCCTATAAGCTTTAAGATCATCATAGGACCAGGCAAATACATGTTTATATTTTCTCAATAATGTAATTAACATGCTTCTAATTGCAGGGGTTATCTTCTTTCCAATGTAGACCCTTTTAGGTGATAATTCAGTTCCCAAATTTATTTCTTCCATATCATCCTCTTTTACTATTGCTTTTTTGGTAATGGATCGATCATTCCCATCAAAAACTCTTTCTAATGCTACTAAGCCCTTCGAAATTTTATTGGTTTTAATTTGGACAATTTCCTTTCCAAATAAAGTCTCTTTGCCATCAATCTCCTCAGCAAAAGCATTAAGATCAATCTCTTGATTCTCATACTGATCTATACAATGCAAAACTTTAAGTAAATCAGCATCACTATCGAAAACCTGACAGTTCTATATGTTGTCTAGGATAGTTGGTCTAGTCTTGAACTCAACTTCTGAAATACCTACTAGGGTAATATCATCCCTTTTAAAAGCTATGTTTTCAAGGAAGTCAGCCATTATATTTTTTGACCTGTCTATCCAACTTATTGAAAAAGCATCAAATAATTCTATATCATCCAGAACTGCATTCTTGTAGTGTTTTAATCTTTTGTTTTTTGAGGAATATTTTCCCTTGATTTGTGAAATTATCAACTTAGAGTCTCCATATATGGCTAGCAGTTTGATCTTGTGTTTTCTAGCAATGCTTAACTCAGTCAAGAGTGCTTCATATTCGGCTAGATTGTTTGTACATTCAAAGGCTAGGAAAAATGAGTATTTGAATGTCTTTCCTGATGGTGATATAAAAAGTATCCTAGTTCCATTCCCAGCCTTGCTGCACGCACCATCAAAATACATCCATACACCATTTTCATCAAGTTGGGCTTCATGGTGAATTGGGTCAGTGTTGTGCAGTTCTGGATTGTTTTCTTCTATCTTGAACATGCCAAGATCTATGTCACAGAAGCAGGTCATTTGGTTTGGATCATTTTTTTCTATAATAATTTCAAACCGTGGTTCCCTATAGATCTTAATTGCCTGTGTTCCTACTGGGATAGTAGCATAAGATAAACCTAATTGCACATTTCACCCTACCATAGCAGTCCATTGTCTTGACAACAGCATTCCATAATAGGGTGGAATATCTACCACAATGATATCAATTTTATAAGCAGCTTCAGGGTGAGATGCCAATTTTATTTCAACATTTTTCATGACTCCTACAACTGGCACAGATCTATTATCCATTGCATAACATGTGCCAAATGTAGTATCTAACCACATTCCAAGCTCCCTCATGATAGCCATAGGCATTATGTTCATTGCTGCTCCTGAATTGAGCATACAGTTCCTAACCAATTTGTTTCTTATCAGCAAAGTGATATAGAACGGATGTATTTGAGATGGATTCTTCATTAATGTATCACCTAGGTAAACCTCAGGGGTTTTGATAGGTTCTCGTTGTACATTATTTATTTTATGGCTGGGTTGTTCCTGTCTTTTGTTTGATACATCTGAGATCATCTTCACCACTATACTCTTATACCTTTCTACCCTCATCATTTCTAGAAGTGGCACAGATATTTTCACTTGAGAAATAGCTTGAGCAATATCAAATGGAGGATTTATATTTGGCTCTAACCTTTCAACCTTTGTTTGCCTTTTTTCCTCAGTTTGTGTGCTATCCTTCATTTGTTTTGTGTATCAACAAGAAGTGCTTTATGAGTTGCTTTCTCAATTTTACTTTCATTATTTTTACTGGAGACTTGATTTTTGATAAACACACTTCTGGGAGTACCTTGTTCAACATTGACTATTCTATTTCTCAGGTTGTAACTACTCTTGGCTTGTGCTACCACAGCCAACATTAAAGCTCTTCTCTCTTCCTTAGAAGGTTTTAGCCAATGACAATTCTATGTTGTAGCAAGACCATATCCATAGTTCCCTAAATCTTCTTCATGGTTAGAAAATACTTCTTGTTTTCCCACATTCACATTATACTTTTGAGTTCCCACATCATATTCAGATCCCACTTCCTCATTGGATGAATAGTATTCTTCAAAAGTGTGAGGTGTAGTACCCAACATGTTTATAGTATGATTGTCCCTTCCAGAGTTATAAGATACCTCATCCTTTTGTATTGATTGTTCTACCACACAATAATCAGGAGAGTGTGGCAAATTATAGGGCATACACCATGGGTTGTCCTCTACCACATGGGCTCCATTTTTCTTTAAAGGGTCTGGGGTGTCTCTTCCATAGTTATGTCTCCTGTTATTATCCATGGGCTTTCCATCTTTCTAGTTTGTATAGTATGGCATATCATGAAGTCTAGGCCTTTCCTTTCTATATGAATAATCTTGTTTGTTTGAGGGAGGGTTAGGGTTTTGAAGGACTCTTATATTTTCTCTTTTTGCGGTTATCCCAGCAGCCTTTTTATTGTTTTTCGATAGTGAGAGCTATTTTCCGTGCTTCTGCCAAGGTTCTAGGACTTATGTTCCTAAGTTCATAACCTGTCTTTGGGTCAAATGCTTTCAAGTATATGCTGAGGGCTGCTTGGATATTCAATTTGGATTCTTGTGGGATCTTGTTATACAACTTAGTGAATCTCAAATTAAAATCATACACTTGTTCATTTTGATACTTTTGAATAGTTATTAGTTCATGAAGAGCAAATTCTGGGGCGCATTGATTTCCATATTGTTCCAGAAATTAGTTGTGGAAATCTGTCAGGGAGTATATTGAAGCATCTGGTAAACTATTTACCCAGTCTCTTGCTTCATCAGTAAGAGATATCGTGAACAATTTCATCTTTATATCCTTGTATTCAATGCCAATGTCTTGTATAAAAGAATTGAATCGTCTGATATGTTCTTCTGTTGTCAATTCACTATTTCCTGTAAACTTAGGTACAATATTCTTCCAACTATTATCCATAGGGTATGGATATAGTTGATATCCAGTTAGATCAAATTGTCTAGCGATACCCATAGGATTTGGAGGTGGCATGTTAGGGTATGGTGGATAATACTGGTATCCAAATGGAGGTTGTGGATACATATTATGCTGGGCATGATGCTAATGATACATATTTTGTTGTGGGGGAGGCTGCGGTTGTTGATTGTTAAGTCTATGCCCTGGCGGTGGATGCTGCTGGTGAACATTCCCAGTATTTATAGGTGGAGGTCTTTGTATTTTCCTATTATGTTGAGGAGGATTATTACATGTATTATGGAGTACCCTATTGTTTCCAATAGCTATAGTATTCTAAGGCATTCCGTGTAGATAAATATTGTTATTATTTCTGTGTCGGGGCATATACTTAGATGAATTCTATGCCTGAAGATCTAAAAGAGTCATTTGTCTATTGATTTCTTGGGCTCTTTGTATCATTTGTTGTCTATTTTTGAGTCTTTGTTCTTGGTATTCTAAATGTAGAGCAAGTTCTTGATAAGTCATACAGTCATAGTCTATGATAACTTGATCACTTGTAAGTTCATGATTTTCTTCACCCTGATTTTCTATCTCATATGTCCTTTGTGGCTGTGCTTCCCGATTGAAAATATCATTATGATTATTTATTAGTGTCATGGGATTTTCACCTTCAGCGTGGAATGGGGAAGTATATATTGTATAATTTTGGCCAGAAGGACTTGTATTCTCATGTGCCTGTTTAGGTGTTTCCTTATCTTTATCAGTATTGCCTTTAGTTTGAGGGGACCCATTTTTGGTTGTCCATTTCTACAGAGACCTCCTTCCATTCATGTTTGTAAAAATATTATTACTTTAGGATCTGTGACTGCAGTGGAGTCACCAACTACTTCTTTCAAATAAGAAAAATAAAATTCTTTCCTTCCCAGTGAAGTCTTTTAATTAAAACTTGGGATTGACTCTATGTCAAATGGCCTCAGCTTTTAAGACAAACTGTCCCTAGTAGAGTTGCTAATTTGTTGGGTGTCAAAAATGAATGTTGTAGATTCTAAGAGGATGCCAGGCTCTATGATCAAATCTACAACATTTTTGAACCAACTAATGGAGTTAACCCTAATAGATGATTACTCCCTGTGCTTCAAGCTCCATTAAACCTAGGCGGGTGAACCATTAATTAATAAAACAGATTAAATGAATGTGCAACTTCGATTAATGCTAATTTATCTATTCACAGTGGCATAAAATGTGAAATAGATGAAAAATTACTAACTACTTCTATAAAGAAAATAATTTGGTATAAACTGTAATATTAAAGGAAATTAAAGATTTACTAATGAATAAATGAAACAAATTTTTTAGACTAGTGCCCCATTGGGTAACGGAGTCAAAAGAGATTCAGAAACAAATAGCTTATGCTAGGTAATAATTCGAATTGTTTGGCACAGAAAATTGGTTTACAGCTTGTGTAATCGTGCAAGGAAGTAATTATTAATCCATACTTAATTATCCAAAGGACAGAATCAGATTAATTACAAAATATTTAAAAGGGTTTAATCCTTTCTTGAAGGAACTAATTAAAAATTATGCAGAAATAACAGATTACATCAACTTTGGAGATAGAATAATAATTCTAATTACATGACTCTACTTATAAATCCAAACAACATTTCCAAGTTATTGTGATTAATCAAAAGGATTTAATTCTCTTCAAAGAAACTAATTAATATAATCACATAGATACATCAAATGTGTTCTGACAAGATAAATATATGCTTGATATATCAAATTGAATAAACAAAAAATACTGAAATGGAGACAATCAGATAATTGAAAATAAATTAACAAACAATTGATACCATCATGAAGTCATCGAATCTGAAATCTTCCATTGACTGCTTTAGGATATTGCATGCAACATAGTCATTATGGAGATGAAGATGGATATTCTATTCACCTATGTATAATGTTCTGATTGAAACCTAAAAAGTGTTTTTCTCTAACCTAAAGTTGTCTCTCAAATTTATCCTCTGTCTAATCCCCTATTTGGGTCATGGTCCTCTCTTATAAAGAGAGGCAAACAAGCTTCGGACCCGTTACAAAATTTGTGATGGTTGATAACTGATTGGACCTAACTATGAAATGAAACGACTTTATTTATTAGATAAATTAAATAATTTGATTGGAAACATTAACGATCATTTTAAATGTTGGAATAAAATATTTGATTTTCCAATATGATGAAATCATTTAGCCGTTGGTTGAGAACTGCTTCATTGCAATCAATGTAACCATGATCCTGGAAAGAAAACAAATCATCATCAGATAAATAATATATAAACATACATGCTTTGCATTGATGTGAACCTTGGGACCTATGTTGTGAGGTATCGTTTCCTTATTTCTGTCATATATTTTCTCACTGACCTGTATTTAGGGTTTTTATTACCGTGACAATGTATTTCATTTTATCATCAATTGTCACTTTGTCATACCCAAATGTTTAATAATAATTTTCTTTGATATCCCTTTTTAGGGCTCCAATAGTTTCAAAAAATCCTTTGGCATGACTTTTGCTTTAATTTATTGTTTTTAATATTGATCTTTTGTCGTCACAAAATAAAATATTCTTCAATGCTTTAATATCCCCCTTTTCCCCATTCTGGCCTCTTCATGTGACATCTATTACGGCATTAAATAATTTCTTCAGAATACTAATTTTCATATGGTAAACCCTAAATGTTTTCACCATAAAATTTGTCTTGGGGATATATACTTCTTCTCATAAAGTATCTTTCAACACTTTACCTTTTATTATATTTTTACTCCCTTGGTGAAAACACTCTTAAATATGCCTTTTAAGAATTACTTGAATAATTAATTCTCCACAAAAGTATTCTTTTTGAAATATGACATTTTCACTTGACATAATCACATTAATCCTCTTCTTATTTTATTTTAATATATTAGAAATATTTATTTTCCTTCTACTAATATTCCCATAATTCCTTCTCATGATCTATTTATTTTAGTGAAAATGATTTCCTCCTCCAACTTCTGTGGTGAATCATTTTACCAGTCCTCATAAAAAAATAATTCACCCACTTTGGGGGATTTCCTTTGCAAAAGCTTTTCGTACAGTATGCATCACCAGTTCCATTTGCTGGAGTTGTATTTGTAGTATTTGGATTCTAATCATCTACTACAGAAGTTATTAGCAACTAAGAATCTGGCATATGCAACTACCTATTCATACAAACTCCCATAGATCTACAGACTTCTACCAAGCATTTGATGGCTTCCAATTTAAATGTAGCATCCTACATTGGAGATATGTAGTAGCAACTCCTGGATGCACACCTTGAGCAGTTTTCAATAGTCCATTGACCATTCCTTTCAAGAATATTTGGAGATTCAACATCGGAGTCATAATTAACAAAAATCTCAACCAGAATTTGTGAATCTATGCAAAGTTTATCCAAGAAATGAAGAGCAATCATCTTATGCTGAAAGTTTGGTTGAACAACATTTTCTAGGACACAGAGAATTAGCATTAGAAAAAAGACTCCAATCTCAGCCTTCAATCTAGCTCTGAATCTTGATACCAAACTCATAAATATGGTTCAGTTAAGTTGAAAAATGTTCGTCAGTGACAATGTGCTATTTTTCAGAAGTGATAGATAGAGATACTGTTTGATTGCACCAAGAAACCTCTTGCTTGTTTAGAAAACTAATCCAACATTTTCAAGCAATATCTTCAGCAACTCTAGTGAAAGAACCTTCCCTCTCATTAACACTAGATCCATAGAACCACCTTCTTCTGATATTGTCTTCATTGAAAGCTTACACAAAGCTCTGAATACTAAAAATGCATCACGCCGTAGTTTATTACTAATCTGAACTTCAAGATCTCCGACATCTTTCTCTATATTTTCTATAATTCTTATGGACTTAAACTGTGGCATGAACAGGTGCAATTGCCTATTTTTCTTTTCTTGGAATATTTTCACATCTAATGCTTGGTTGAAGATCACATTCATAGGAATAACAGCTTAGAATCAGTGCTTACTATTTTAGATAGAACCCTAAAGAAGAATAACATGTATTTGATAAGTCTGTGCTTGTTAGAATGTTAATCTTTCATTAATTCTAGTTCATTGATCATTTAAGTTCTATAATGGGCCCATGAAACAAACTTGCCTCTAGAACTACAAAAATCATATTTTCTTCCCAAAAAACTCAGAGAGCTTACTACTCAGTGGGGTGTAAAACTTACATCATCCACTTAAGAAAGTTATTGCCATGTGGAAGCTCATATTCTTAAACACTTTATACATAATATCCCACCAAAATAATTACTACGATTTGTGTTCGTAAAATCCATAAGATATTGTAGTAGATTTTCTAATTCTATATCTAGTGGACCCATTTTGTTGTAGCCTGTTGATATACAAATCTTTGATGTGACTGAACTAACTTAGAATGTATTTATTTTATTCGATTTTAAACCACATACCCAAACATTCCAAACTCTATATCTGGTTCATTTGTTGTGTTAGATAGAATCATCAGTAGATCACTGAAGGAAGTAGATTCAGTCTCTGTGTCTCTATGAGATCTATGTCTCAATCTTCGGTTCCAGTCCAAACGGTGCTTATCTATGCCTTCATGATGGCTCCTTATTAGCACTACAATAAACAATATCTGACTCCCTCTTTATTTCCAGTGATCAAAACTAATGACTTAGCAGGTAGCGGCTATAATTCCTGATTTCCTCATACTCTGATTTTCAATGAAATCTCTTCAACGATTGTAATGCATATGAAGTGCGCTGGTGATAGCAAATTTCTTCAAGTCTTCTCTACCTTCACAACCAATATGAACAATATACCAATATCTATTTCCTATGCTGCCTATTAATGATTTGATGTCTTCTTTATTCCCTTCAGATTGTGATCACTATTTTCTTCATATGGCCACCATTATAGCTTCTCTGGATTTGCCATGATTCTATAACTCCCTATTGAAGCACCAACCTGATAAATATATGCTGCGATCAAGGATTATGATCTGGTGAATGGTAATTAAGAACCTAGCTTTCCTTGTCATGACTGCTTTTCAAAGTCTTAATCTCCTTTAACCAGTACCCTTCAGACATATGTGATTTTATTTTCTAAAGACACGAACTATGGTATATTATATATGTTTTCATTAAAATATTTGATGCCTCCTTAGTATGATCTAAATCTTCATTAATATAAAATGATGTCAGAGCTGGGGCCCCTTTACAATAGGTGAATTTATAAGATAAAGCCTAAGTGCATTAGTTTCATAATCATTAACCACTTTTATTGGTGAGTGATAATTATTAAGTCATTTGCTCATTTTCTTTTCATCCTCAGCTAGAACAAGGCCATTATAAATTAGATTCTTAAAAGGTGGTTTATCAAACAAAGCTATTGATAATGCCATCAGAGTATAAAACCATCCATGGGTCTGATCAAAGCCTTCTGTAGGATTTTTTGTTGATGAGCTCAAAAGGTCAGCACCAAACAGAGAAATGCAATCCCTAATTGTCCTAGAAATTTTGCATTTAGTTGGGTAAACTGATCTTGAAGTGCATACAAGGTAAGCATTTTTTGAAAAAATTGACTGGACATGTCTAGTTTCAATAGGGCTATATCACGAAGCTCTCTGAATTGAGTATTACCAAGGCTAGATTCAAAGACAAACAAAGGTGCATAGAGTAGCAGTATTGTTAAGGTTTATAAATGTGATAGAAACATCATAAAATTCACTACGCGCAAAGCATGAGTGCTTCCACTGGCCAAGCGTCGGATAAGATATACAACCCCATCATCATATTTGGAACTACGTCCATTTTTTTATTGCTCTCGAAAGGGACACTAGGTTTGCATCAGTATAAATGTTTGTCATCATCCGCCCACTAGATGGAAACACTAGAGGAAGGGAAACAATAAATAAGAGAGGAGAAACAAGTGTCTTGGGGACAGTCATGTAGGAGGGTGCCCCCAGGTCACCAACCATGATGCTATGTCTATAAGACACAACACACAACAATGAAATCAGAGAGAGGCAAATTAAAAGAATGATGATACAAATAGAAGAAGGTCACAATAGAGGCAGTCTCCTGGTATCTCGTACCTTATGGGAGAATTTGAGGTCATCTCAGGAGGCCTAAATAACACATCACAGGGGAAGCACATCATGAGAGATATAAAGGGTTAGAGATACTTACCTATTAGGGTACCATTGTTAAGAACATACATATTTGTCATGTTGTTTTGATCTTGTTGAATTAACATTAAGTTTAGGATGACAGGAAGCTTTATTTTCTTTAAAAGGATTATATCCAATGCCACTTGAGTAATGTGTTGAAGCAGATTCTATAGATACTCGAATCCCTTGTTGATTTATGCCACATCCCTTACCTACATATTCACAATTGTTATAAAGGATCTTAAATCCTCGACCATAAAGGGATGTCATTTCCTTAGAAGACGGTGAAGCCTCATAGATCTCATAATTATGGTATAAGTGAGAGTATTGTTTTTATTTTTGACCAAGGGGACCTTAGGTTTCTTAGGTGCTTCAAAAGAGTGCTTAGGTGAGATCACTGCCACTTTTGATGTGTCAAGACTATTAATTTTATATTCCCCTATACTGCAAGGATTAAAATCTAATGAGCTCCAATTATCACAAAGAGTGCATTTGATGGTATAGAATCTTTCACAACATCATTCATGGCCAGAGGCTTTGATGAATTATCTTGTAAATTGTTTAAGGTCATATGATTGTAAACTGGTTTTTGCATTTCAATATGTAAATAGTTATCTGGTTCACGATCAGCATGAATAGTAGGAAGTTTACCTTTGAATATAAATTTGATTGAACAATGTAGAGTGGAAGGGACTGCCCCCAATGCATGAATCCAAGGTCTACCAAGAATCATGTTGTAAGATAAAGAACCAGGCATGACATGAATTAGGGTAGGCACAACCACAGGTGCCCACTTGTATAGTAAAGTTATAGTACCTATGGATTGTCATCCAACATTGTTAAAACCATGGATACTTAATGGTTCCAACTTGATGGTAGATGTATCAACTTTAATCTTATGTAATAAGTCAATGCCACAAACATTAAAAGCTGATCCATTATAAATCATAACTCATTTTACCAATGTTCTATTTATTGTGACAAAGATTATAAGAGGATCATATTGGTTTTGAACTTCAATTGACAGTAATTCCTGTGGTTGAAAGAGAATATCTATTTTTGTCACATGCATACTATCCAATATGGCTGCTACATCATTAGCTTAGTAGTAGGTGGGACAATCACCTTTGCAAAGCTTCTTGGAGTATTCCATGGTATGTAGGTGATGTTTATAATAAATCCCAAAGAGAGATCTTAGTTGGAGTAGCACGAAGTTGTTTGACAACATCATACTCTTGACTGCTTTTATGAGTAAGATGAGGTGGTTGAGGGAGCATAGGTTGAGAACATGGAAGAGAGATAGGCACATGCGGTGCTTGGTTACTTTGCTTGTTATTACAGGTGTTGTATGTGTGAGCAATCACATTGTAGTGTGGTTGTTGTAACGCATTTGAACACCTTGAACCATAATCACCAGCTTTAAGCAAGAAGGTGCATTAGGTGCCTCCCACACAACCATCATAGGAATAGTACTACCAAGTCTATTAATAAGAATCAAATTAACATTGTTTCCCTCTTGATTACACCCAACATCCATCCCTAAAGTATTTAATGTGAGAGACTTTTCTCATCCACTAATGCTACATCTTGGCCAGGGAGAGCAATGGGATGAGAGTAAGGTACATCATCATAATCATACTCTATGGTGGAAAAAGGTATTTCACTCTCATCTTTCTCATGAGTGTTCCTAGAGATGAATTTGGTTAAATCTTCTAATATCAAAGGATGTTCACTCATCAGAATTAGAATTTTTCAAAATCAAGGTCTTTGATAAATGCATGCAGAGATACCATAGAAAAATGACATGAAGGTGCCATTGCATTGTTTTCAATGTAAACTCAGATTTTAAATCTTTTCAAATTGATACAAAAGACAAGTGCAAAAGAATGTATGAAAATGACTTAAAATGCTTGCTTCTTTGGTACTTTCTCAATGTAAATAAGTGAAACAAAGGGTGTTGTGAGGATTTTAGTCACGGGAAGCAAATTATATGTTTAATAGCAGTCCAAAACAGTCAATATGATCACTCTCAACACACTCTTGATGCAAATACAAGATAAGGCCAAGTCAAACTATAGTGAAAATATGTCAAAATAGGAAAAATTTTCACCAAAACTCAATGCAACAGAGCATAACAAAGGGTGTTGTGAGGAAAATGATGATGGACAACAAATAATATCAGTAATAACAGCCACTTGGTGCCAAAATACCCAACACAACATGCTTTTAGTGCAACTTAAGGTAAAACCCTAGTGAAAATATAGCGAAGATAGGCTATTTTTCACAGTTTTTCAACTCCAAGACCTAGAAAAAGGGGTTTTGTAAAGAATTTTAGGAGGTAAAACAAATAATATCAATAATATCAATCACCTCAATCCATAAAATTGATCACAACACGCTTGGAGTGGAAAATTGAATTTGTTAATGTTTTAGTGTTTTGATGTTTAAATCCTCCTCTCCACTATACATTCAAGGATCTAGGATCGAGTGGCGAGCACTATCATACCCTAGGTCACTTACAAATGTAGGGAAACCTGGATTAGTGAAATTGGATTTGTTAATGTTTTAGTGTTTAAATCTAGGGAAATTTAGGGGACTTTCCACTACCTTAGGGTCAAGTGGCGAGCACTATCATACCCTAGATTGCTATGAGATGTAGGAAAAACAAATGCAATTTTCCACTAAATGTTTTAATGTTAATTTTATTCCTTGTTGATAGTTGATTTAAACTAGGTTAAATACTACCATATCGCCACTAAGCATTGGGAGGACAAAGATCAAGCTTGTGAACAAGCTTCTAATCACTTTGTCTGTCCCTTACACTAGCATGGTTATGTAACCTAAGGCCCTAATCAAGATTCTATCAAGTGTTTTCCTTTTAACCAAGTAAAAACCCTAATTATGCCTTATATCAAAAATATATAGAAAATGATGGAGAAACTGGAAAAACTGATCACACAAGTGTAGAGATAGAGTTCCAGAGACAGTGTACCGTAGATTTTGATAGCTGCATGGACTAGGGTGCCCACTCCAATGTCCTGCAAGTTTCCAAACTGGAAAATCTTCTGCACAGGGTGTCTAAGACTGCTAAAAGGATTCCAGATCCTAGAATAAACCCTTGGTTGGACTAGGTTGCCTACTCCAATGTCCCGCAAGTCTTAGAATTGAAAATCCAAAAGTTTTCCACGACTGTACCCATAATATCCTTCTTTATGTAGCTTCTTTCCCGTCGGAACCTACAAAACATGATCTACACATACAAAAGAAGGAAATGTTGCGGCTATATAGGAGCTTGCCCCAGTCAAGCCCCATCTTTGGTATTCTACCTCAACAATAGCCAGAGATAAAGATTTGCAGAAGTGTGTGCAAACCTAACAATATGTGTATGCATAAAAATCAAACCCTAGATGTCTCAATCAAGGGAAGATCAACAACTTGCTTTGCATCAATAAACACATACAACTTCACCTTGAGGAGATGAGATAAATGAAGACTTGCATGAACAAGAAGGCGAATCAACAATGTCCATGGAGGATCTCCAAGCTGTTGTTGGAGGCTTCAACCCTTCTCCCAATCATGCAAAGGGTGTACAAACCCCTAGGAAGAGCAAGATAGACTCAAGATATTGATTCATAATCTTCATCCATTGTCTCCAAGATAGCAAATAAAGAACACCTCAAAGAGTTTCAAAAATTTGTTGATCTTCAATGGCAATTGCAGCAGAGTTTTGACATCAAGCTTGCATAAGAATTGTGTGTGATAAAATGATTTGTAAATGTCTTTTTATATATAGCTTTAAGAATTCAAATTTTGAAATAGCGTCTTGATATTGCGTAAAAATTAAGAATTTGAAACGGAATCCCAAGGCACTCGGCGGAACTAACACCCACCAAAATTCAAAATCCCATGAAATAGGGGGAGGACTAGGGAGTGAGCACCTAAGTCCTAGCTCCCAATCTCAGCTCAGATCTGCATTTTTGGGGGTCCTAGGGACCCAAATCTCAAATCTCTTTTTGGGTTCTATCAATAAGTTACCTCAAAAAGTGAATAAACTGCTCCTAGACTTAGTCAATCAGGGTTTTGGGAAGGCCAAAAAAGAAAAGGTTGAGAGATCACCAAGAGTGAGGAGCTAAACCGAGGGAAATTGTACCATTCCATATAGGAAGATAATTTTTGATGTTACATTTAGCCCCCACTTTAGTGGCCATATGACACTACGTGCATCTACAACTAAAGGAAATTAAATACATCAATCATGAAAAGGATACCCAAAAGGATACTATAGAGGAAGCTGAAGCGTTGTCACCGAGAAGGAAGAAGCCCCCAAGTTGCAATCCTACAAGACCACAAAGTTAGGAACCACATCCTACAAAGGAACACTTGTCAGAAAAATCAAAACCAAATCAACCTGCAACCACCACCAATGAGTCAGTACTAAAATGCTAAGGGGGTTGAGTGATGAGGTAGGGAGGAAATCAAGGGAGATATATGGCCCCCCCTTATTTCTTCTTGCTTAGTCTGAGAGTAGAAACAAGGAGATATCCACACATGTTGATTTCAGGGGAAATGTGTTATGAGGGTCATTTGAAGAAACAACATTCGACAATAACACATTGGGTAAGAACAAGAGTGGAACCAAGATTCTAATGTAATAAATGACACTGAAAGTAGAGTTCAACAGTTCAAGAAAAGAGCTCAAGAGTGAAAGAGCACACTTTTCCACCTAGTTAGGGATAGGATTTCTCACTCACTTACTTTATGTAAAAGGGAGTTGTCACTTATCACTTAACGTGTTCTTGTTTCTTATCATTGCAGAGAGAGAGAGAGAAGGAGAATAGGAGAACAATCATGCTGAGCCGACGTCCATACCATCAACCATGACTAGAGATGCTCTGAGCCTGAGTGGCAGAGAGATGCTTCAAGGCTGAGGTAGGGTCCTGATTCCATCCTTCTGTCATCTATCATTGTACTTTTTCTTTCACGTTTATCAATGTCTATGCCAAGAGGGGAAGGTGGACAGGGTTCCCAGACAAGGGCACCCGGGTCCACCTAGGGCGCTAGAGTCCCTCTGGGGTGCCCTAGTCCCATAGGGGTGCCAGTGTCCCTCTAGGGCACCCTAGTCTTCCTAGGTGCCCTGGTCCACAGAGGACATAGCCCCTAGGCACAGGCACTCTATTTAATTCTTGATAGCTTATTTTGGTTTTGAGCGGGGATTCTAATATTCTTGCTTGCTTCCCGATCTGTAGGATGTCCCTGAGATGCATGAGCACACAGGTGGTCGTCTAATGGCACTTCTATGAGAGCATGCTAGCGCTTTGACTACTGCAGAGAGAGCATTTATAGACAGTGGGCCTATGGTGGGTGTTTGAGATGCCCACAATCAGATTCCATTGCGTGATGCTTATGGTACTAATGGAGAGATGGGATGCAGATACATCCACATTCCATTTACCGACTGGCAAGATTACCATCACACTGGAGGATGTATTCAGGATCCTTTGACTGTCGATCTGAAGAGAGATAGTGAGGGTTGTTGGACATCACTCAGAGGAGTATACTCATGAGAATCAGTTGCACTGCTTGGGTCGCACTATTTCACATGTAGAGCGAGGACACATTCAGCTCCATTTACTAGAGAAGGGATGTAGAGATGTTCCCTTACTACAAAGGATCATGATTGTCATAGTCACACTAGCCATCGTACCAGATGGATGAGGCACTCACCTTCAGGGGGGTCTCGTTCACACTATCAGCGTGATGGAGGAGCATCAGACTGTCTATGCATGGGGGTGCTGTATGCTTGCACACCTATATCATGACTTAGGGCGATATGTCCACTACAAGATGTAGAGTCTGATGGTCTGCACATTGTTACAGGTCTGGGCCTTTAAGCACATCAGGTGCACATGACTGATGGGTTATCCCATAGAGGTAGGGTTCACCCATCCACACGTCTATGCCTACCCACTAGTCAGGTGTTGGAGGCACGACAATCTATTATATTGGAGGGTAGTATTTGACAGATTACAGCCTAGTGACATCATTTGGAGACCATATCGTAGCTACATCAGATGGCCTGGTGAGCAGAGGTAGTTAGCTCAGATACAGAGGGATCAACTGATGGCTGATCACCTCGATCATACAGTATCTTGGTTCTACTTTAACAGGGTGGCATGATAGTTCAGATAGGTACAGGATGTTCATGTAGTTCACCCAAGCTATGCACGTGTAGCTCAATGTGCGGTCAGAGCCAATACTATCTGATGACTGACTATAGAAGACATACCACTTAGAGACGATGAGGGTCCTGAGGATGTAGAGCCAATGTCAGACATAGATGATATTGAGTGTACTCGAGCATATCAGACCTGGTGGCACATAGCACAGCCTACACCTATCTTTCCACTTGGGCACCCTACAGGGGACGCTCGACCTTATGCCAAGAACGCTAGTGACATAGGGGTGGAGGATGATGTCAGTGACTTCACAGGATACTACAATCTTAAGGAGGGTACGAAGGAGGACAAGGATGAGTCCGAGGAGGTCCCATCACAGTACATCTTCAAAGTGAGATCACGATAGAGCCAGCAGGAGGCAAACATTGACTAGGAGACCAAGTCAAGACCGCGGTCCAAGGCTCGTGGTCCTACTCCTATAGATGAGGCAAGGCCTAGTTAGATAGAGTGGGGGGAGAGTAGTAGGTCTATGTACCTAGCTGCAGATCAGACAACAAAGTTCATTGCAACATCGACGTTCCGAGATCCATCCTGGTGAGATGGAGATCCAGGTAAGGTTTGATTTATTGTCTTATGTTTTGTATGGTTTATTATTTGTGATATTCATTTGGGAGTCTAACAACTATCTCATCCTCTATTTTGCGGTTGGGGTTGATGCATGGTGAGACTTTGTGAGTTGCATCATAGGAGACATAGTACCTATAGATGCCTCAGAGTAGTGGGTGCGGGTAGGTTATTCACCACGATCATCCGCTAGGTGGCATGCTGAGATATTTATGCCTATTATTAGGTATAGGACTGCTACAAAGGCCATGCTAGAGTAGTCTGCATGAGAGAGGAGTTTTGACAAAGAGCTGAGCTTTTCGAGGCTGAGCTCAAGGCACAGTGAGAGCAGATGGTAGCGGTTCCTACATCAGAGGAAGAGCTAGCTGTCAGTGAGTTCTTACTGCGAGAGGTCTAGCAGGCAAGAGCTAATAGAGACAAGGTTTAGGCTGAGAGAGACTGGTACCAGAAGATGTACTAGGAGGCACATGAGAAGATGATAGAGATGAGAGGCAAGATCAGGGGGTTACGATCGCGAAGCGTCTCTAGGAGTTATTCGTGATCCATAGCCACACATGGTTAGGCATCTGTCACTCGCACACCATGAGGGCCTGAGGGTATTGGTGATCGAGGATCAGCTAGATGTGATGTATAGATTTTAGGTACTATGACATCCCATTTTGTTTTGAGGGATAGTCGACTCGGATGTATTCTTGAAATTGATATATATATATATATATGATTATTTCTTTTGATCTATGTGTAATGGCTTTTGATCTATCACATGTGATTTTTGTAAAATGTAACTAGTGATGATGTCTAAATGCTATAATTAATACTATTATAAATATACTAACAATTCTAAAAAGAACATGTAGTAACAAACACAATGATTAATTATCTTACACATAACTTTAACTTCCATGCTACATTTAGTTAATACAAAAGTGATCTAAGAAATGACTACTTAAACACGATACAACAATGATCAACTGAACAAAGATATAATGCCAAATGAATTAAGACAAACCATACTATCTTGTTGAAATTGAAGCTAATCTATGTCCTAAATTAACTTAGGAACATTTAACATTAGATCTCAAGCATAAAATCTTTTGAGGTGCACCGTATTAATAGGTTCCTTAAGCGGCAAACCTTGCTCATTGTCTAATTTATACGCTCTAGATCCAAAGGCCTCAGTAATTATATATGGTCCAAGACAATTAGGGCTGAACTTACCTTTTTCACCAGGTGGTACATTTACGTTGCATTGATTTTCATAAAGAACCAAGTCCCCAACGTTAAATGAACGCTATATGACTTGCGCATTATAGGCTTGTTGCACACCTTTTTGATAAGCCTTGAGATGTTTGAGAGCATTAATACATCTTTCATCAAGCATCTCAAGTTCCTGTAATATTTTCTCTCATTCTATGTCATCATCCATGATGTCTCTAAGGGAAATTCACAAAGAAGGAATTTCTAACTCCAAAAGTATTATTGCGTCTACGCCATAGAAACGATTATACGGTGTGTTACCAGTAGCTATTCAAAAAATTGCTCTATAAGCCCATAAGGCCTAGGATAATTGTATATGCCAATCTTTTTGATGTTTATTAACAGTTTTTCTTAGAATCTGTCTAATAACCTTGTTTTAAGCTTCTACTTGGCCATTTAATTGAGGGCAATAAGGTGTAGAGAAGCGATGTTGTATATGATAGTTTTTGAGGAATTTTTTTACATCCTTGTTCTTAAATGGTGTACCATTATCTGAAACCAAGGAGGAAGGTATTCCAAATTGAGAAATTATGTTATCTTGTATGAATCAATAGATTTCATAGGTGGTCGTGTATCCTAAAGGGACCGCTTTGACCCATTTTGTAAAATAATCAATAGCAGTAATGATAAATGTATGTCCTTGAGAGGAGGGCGAGGAAACTTTACCAATGAGATCTAAGCCCTAGATAGAGAAAGGCCATGGTGACACCTGGGCACAAAGCTCTTGAGTGGGAGCATGGATTAGGTGTTTATGTTGTTGGCATTGCGGGCATCTCTTGACGTAAGAAAAGGAATCTTGTTCCATATGCTGCTAGTAGTACCCCATATGTAATAGTTTTTACACCAACAATTTTCCACCAAAATGCCCTCCACAAGCACCAGAGTGAGCTTCTTCTAAACCTATCAAAATCTCTGAGTTACTTAAACATCAGAGTAAAACACCATTATAACTTTGTCAATACAAGACATTCGATAACATAATGTATCGTGCTACTAGTTTTTGTAAACAGAGTTGGGCATTCTTAGATGTCGAGTCTAGAATGGTTCCATCATGTAAATAGTTGAATATGCAGGAGAACCATTCATCAGTGTATGTATTACCACAGAGTTCCAAATTTGTAGCTATAGGGCTTTCAATTACCAGTGTCTTAAGATTATGAACAATGAAGGTAAATTCCTTAGGAGAACCATCAGGGGATATAAGGGAAGCTGCGCTCGCCATTGCATCCGCATGCTAGTTATCTTTCCTAGGAATGGTATCGATCGAGTATGATTTGAACTATTTTAAGAGAGATAATGCAAACTCATGATACTGAGATAACTTATCATGCTTAGATTGATGCAATCCCATTATTTGTTTAATAATTAACTGAGAATCACCATATATTGTAATATTCTGGATATTCAGAGCCAAAAGGTTGCACGAAGTCCAGCGATAAGAGCTTCATATTCAGCTATATTGTTTGTGCATAAGAAATCTAAGTGGTAAGATAAAGGAATTGGCTTACCAATAGGAGGTATTAGTATAACACCAGCCCCGGAGCTAGTCCGACATTTTGATGCGTCAAAGTATAACTCCCATTTTTCATCCGTAGAGATTGTTAAAATTTGTTCATCAAGGAATGCATCAACTTTTTGTATAGAAAAAGGTGAGGGAGCATCAGCTAACTGATCAGCCATCACTTACCCTTTAATTGGTTTTTGTGAAATGAATTTGAGATTGAATTCTGTTAATAACATAACCCATTTAGCAAGACATCCTAATAAATATGTTCTTGTGAAGAGATGTTTTAAAGGGCTGAATTTTACCGTTACATGAACTTTAGCATTTAAGAGATAATGTCTAAGCTTTTAATGTTCAAGTGTTCTAAAGGAGATTCAAGGCTTTCATTATGTTGCAAGAGTAGACTTATGTGTTTGTGTGTTTATATTTGTAGATTTGAACATCAATTCCCTCACGGAATGAAGAGCATCTTTCTCCCATGAGAGCTTCACTACAAAGTGACATTATATTATGTTTTCATCATTGATTCCTTTGGTTTTTGCCTCTACCTGACAAGGGCATGCACTCTCTATCTGAAAAAGTGTTTGGAGACTTAAGTGTCCTTCGGGGCTTGACTGAGGCAAGCCTCTAAACACCACAACCCCCAAACCAAGTCTTGTGATTGCAGGTTATAGGTGTCGCATTCTAGAGAAGTGAAGTTACAGGAAGGATTGTCAAGCATCAAGGATTCAGGATCTCAAGAGAAGTAGGACACTAGAGCATTTCTAGGAATTGGGTGCTCGCTCCAATTTCCTCTAAAGCTAAATTTCTAGAAATAGGAGTTACAAGGTTGATCAGTGCCAGAAGGAGGTCTAGATGCCACAAAGAAACTGGTACCTTGGACTTGGGTGCCCGCTCTAGTGTCCCCGATTGTTCTGCCTCAGAACCCCAAAAATAGGTACTCTGTGATTTGCTATTTTACTTCTGTCTGCAAGAGCTTTTTCCATTATTCATCAATTTATTGCTGTATTTGCATAATTAAGGTTTTAATGGTCAATTGAGCATAAGAGAAGAGAAATTGATAATTAAATTCCCTAATCCAAGTTTCCCTACATTTGTAAGTGACCTAGGGTATGATAGTGCTCACCACTCGACCCTAGATCCTTAAATGTATAGTGGAGAGGAGGATTTAAACATCAAAACATAAAACATTAACAAATCCAATTTTCCACTAAACATTTTGGTGAACCTGACGTGAAGAAGGTCATTTTAAAATTTTTAGTGGAAAATCGGATTTGTTAATTTTTAGTGTTTTGATGTTTAAATCCTCCTCTCCACTATACATTCAAGGATCTAGGGTCGAGTGGCGAGTACTATCATACCCTAGGTCACTTACAAATGTAGGGAAACTAAGATTAGGGAATTTAATTATCAGATTTCCTTCTCCTATGCTCAATTGACCACTAAAACCCTAATTATGCAAATACAACAACAAATTGATGAATAATGGAAAACAATTTTGTAGACAGGAGTAAAATACCAAATCACATAGTAACTATTTTCAGGGTTCCAAAGCGAAACAGTCGAGGCCACTAGAGCAGGCACCCTAGTCCAGGGTACCAGTTTCTTCGTAGGATCTGGACCTCCTTCCAACACTAATCAGCCCTGTAACTTCTATTTTTAGAAATTCATCTGCGGAGGACACTAGAGTGAGCACCCAAGTCCTGGAAATGCTATGGCATCCTGCAACTCTTCAGATCCTGAATCCTTGATGCCTACCAATCCTTCCTGCAACTTCACTTTTCCCAAATGTGATAGCTGTAACCTGCAATCACAAGACTTGGTTTGGGGGTTGTGGTGTTTAGAGGCTTGCCTCAGTCAAGTCCCAGAGGACACTTAAGTCTCTGAACACCATTGTCAGAGAAAGAGTGCATGCCCTTGTGACGTAGAGGCAAAAACCAAAGGAATCAATGATGAAAACACAATATAATGTCACCTTGTAGTGAAGCTCTCATGGGAGGAAGATGCTCAAATCTGCAAATATCAACAGACAAACACACAAGTCTTCTCTTGCAACACAATGAAAGCCTTGAATCTCCTTTAGAACACTTGAACATCACAATTGCCATCTAGTTTCTAAATGAATGCCTAAGCATTCTTATATATTCAACTACAAGCACTCCCGCCAAGATTTTTGTAATTCAAACTTACCGTGTCGACAAAGGGACCTAATAATGGTCACAAACTGACACCCAGAAATTAGCACTACCCCAAAATAGGTCAGGACTAGGCCACGGGTGCCCAAGTTCTCCCCCCCTATTTTGGGTAGGGTACAACTCAAGGGGTCCACCTAGGTCCAATTTTCCATGGAGCTTAGGTCTCATTCCATCAGGATGCCAAAATATGAACTAAGATGTCCTAAATGCATGCTAAAGACCCGGGAGCTAAACCTTATGAGGGAAAAGCCCCCAAGGGGACATTTTTTGACGTTACATTTAGCCCCCACTTTAATGTATGTATAAACATGAGGTCAATACATGCATTAAAGTAAGGTCACAAACACAACAAACACATCAAGCACATAGAAGACACGCCAATCACATAGAAGACAATAACAAGTACACAAAACATAGAGAAGACAATTACAGTCATGCAGAACACAGAGAAGACAGTCAATGCATAGAAGACATATTAATGCATGGAAGACATAAATGATATCTTTTCTTTTCTTTTTCTCATATATATGAAATGCAGATGCAAGTACTGGAAAGTAAACAAACCTCCCATAATAAAGGATGCACTACCCTAGGGCACAGGTCTTTGTATATATGGGGCAACACACACACAAGACATGCAAAACCTCCCAAAATGCAAGAAGTACTACCCAAAGGCGCTGGTCTCTATTTCTAGGCTCATCACCATCTCAGGCACATTACAGGCACACACCGATGATTGGGCTTCACCACAACAATCGCTGAAAATACACTTAAGGGTTGAGTTAGTCACAGAACTGCTCCCTGCCTCCACAGACAACTTTTGAAAATGACAGGATGATGCAATCTACTTCAAGAAATACACCATCCCCACCTCCATGGAGGGCTTAAGATAAAAAGGATATGCTCAATATCTTGCCTCCACATAGGGCTTAAGATAAAAAGGATATGCTCAATATTTCACCTCTGTAGAGGGCTTACATGATTGATTGATTGATTGATTGATTACAAACAAACTTTGCATTTGAGGTCAAACACATTGCTAACATCTATAACAAACAGCTTACCTTATATATATGCCCCCACCTTAAGGTGGTTGATATCAGGTATCAATATCAAACACGTTAAGGTAGGAGGAAAACACATAAGGGAACACCAACTTTTTCAAAGCCCATGCCACCCGGAGGTGACATGTACTTTACGATCACCAAATGTTCCCACAAACACATCCCTGTAAGAAACATGTTAGTGTCTACAACATCATGATAAACAACAACATCATGCGTATGATTAACCACAAAAAGAACCAAGGTTATCTAATGAATTCAGAGTTCAAGGATAACTATGGGGCTATATAACAAAGCTCTCCGAATCAAGTACTGCCAAAGCCAGATTTAAAGGCAAACAAAGGTGCATAGAGAAGAAGTATTGTTAAGGTTTGTAAATGAGATAGAAACATCATCAAATTCACTACGCGGAAAGCACAAGTGCTTCCACTAGCCAAGCGTTGGATAAGATATACAACCCCATCGTCATATTAGGAACTAAGTCCATTTTTTGATTGCTCTCAAAAGGGACACTAGGTCCACATCAGTATAAATGTTTGTCATCATCGTCCCGCTAGATGTAAACACTAGAGGAAGGGAAACAATAAATAAGAGAGGAGAAACAAGTGTCTTAGGGACAGTCATGTAGGAAGGTGCCCCCAAGTCACCAACCACAACACTATGTCTGTAAGACACAACACATAATGATGAAATCAGAGAGAGGGAATATAGAAGAATGATGATACAAATAGAAGAAGGTCACAATAGAGGCAGTCTCCTAGCATCCTGGACCTTATGGGAGAATCTAAGGTCATCCCAGGAGGCCTAAACAACACATAACTTGTCATGGGGGAAGCACATCATGAGAGAGGTGAAGGGTTAGAGATACTTACCTGTTAGGGTACCATTGTTAAGAACATACATGTTGTTTTGATCTTGTTGAATAATCATTAAGTTTAGGATGACAAGAAGTTTTATTTTCTTTAAAAGGATTATATTCAATACCTCTTGAGTAATTTGTTGAAGTGGATTCGATAGGTACTCGAATCACTTATTGATTTACACCACATCCCTTACCTTCATATTCACACTTGTTATAAAGAATTTTAAATCCTCGACCATAGAGGCATGTCATTTCCCTAGAAGATGACATCCAAAATGTTTAAATCCTCACACAATTCACAAACATAGAAGATGGCATCTGGCTTACATTATGTGTATAACTTGTTCACGTTGGGTTCACCAAAATGTTTAGTGGAAAATTGGATTTGTTAATGTTCTAAATGTTTAGGTGTTTAAACCCACCTTTCCACTCTACATTCAAGGACCTAGGGTCGAGTGGTGAGCACTATCATACCCTAGATCACTGTGAGATGTAGGGAAACTTGGATTAGGGAATTTAATTATCAATTTCTCTTCTCTTATGCTCAATTGACCATTAAAACCCTAATTGTGCAAATACGGCAATAAACTGATGAATAACAGAAAATGCTCTTGTAGACAGAAGTAAAATAGCAAATCACTGAATACCTGTCTTTGGGGTTCCAAGGTGGAAGAGTCGGGGACACTGGAACGGGTGCCCAAGTCCAAGGTACTAGTTTCTTTGCGGGATCTGGACCTCCTTCCGACATTGATGAGCTCTATGATTTCTATTTTTGGAAACTCAAGTGCAGAGGACACTAGAGAGAGCGCCCAAGTCCTAGAAATGCTCCAGTGTCCTGCTTCTTTAGATCCTGAATCCTTGATGCCTGCCAATCCTTCCTGCAACTTCACTTTTCCTAATTGCGACACCTGTAACCTGCAATCACAAGACTTGGTTTGGGGGTTGTGGTGTTTAGAGGCTTGCCTCAGTCAAACCCTGGAGGACACTTAAGTCTCCAAACACCATTGTCAGATAAAGAGTGCATTCCCTTGTGAAGCAGAGGCAAAAACTAAAGGAATCAATGATAAAAACACAACATAATGTCACCTTGTAGTGAAGATCTCATGGGAGGAAGGAGCTCTTCATTCCATGAGGGAATTGATGTTCAAATCTACAAATGTCAACACACAAACACACAAGTCTTCTCTTGCAACACAATGAAAGCCTTGAATCACCTTGAGAATACAATAGCTTGCTGGTCATCATCTAGTTGAAATCTAGTTTACAAATGAATGCCTAATCATGCTTATATATGCAACTACAAGCACTCCCGTCAAGATTTTCATAATTCAAACTTACCGTGTCGGTAAAGGGATGTAATAATGGTCACAAACCGACACCCAAAAATTAGGGCTGCCCCATAATAGGGCAGGACTAGGGCATGGGCGCCCAAGTCTTCCCCCTATTTTCGGTAGGGTATAGCTCAAGGGATCCACCTAGGTCCAATTTGCCATGGAACCTAGGTCTCAATCCATTGGGATGTTAAAATATGAACTAAGATGTCTTAAATGCATGCTAAAGACCTAGGAGCTAAACCTTATGAGGGAAAAGCTCCCAAGGGGACATTTTCCAACGTTACACTCCCTGAGGACTACTCAAAGAGCCTAAAACTCCTTTTGAGTTGCTCTATTTTTTATATATAATTTAGGAACATGATGAAGTTTAGATTTATCTACAAGATGAATTTGATTTTCTCACTAAATTTTTATCCATATAAGGGATGGTATATTAGACCTCATCTCACCAATAGCCTTTCTAAGTTATAGTAAAACTCATAAGGTCCTAAACCATGGAATATTTAGTTCAAATAGGTTCAAAAAGGAAGTCCTAGCTAGTAAATTTAGGGATGGTGAAAGTGTGCTTAGATGGGGAAGTGTGAAAAACAAAAAACATAAGAACAAGCATTAATTCCAAAAGTATTGGAATGGTTCATACATGATTAAGGAAGATGTCAAAAATGAAACCTATCTCTTGTACACATTCGAAGGTGAAGAATTCAATGAAATAGTTATTTCCTTCCATCTAAACAAATATTACATCGAAAAAACATAAAACAAAAATAACTCAAATATCATCAAAAATTTCAAAAAGAAAAAAAATCATATATTTCAAAACTAAAAATATGAATTGCATTTTGTTCTTTCCACCATTGCATTTCCTAGTGGTTCACTCTTGTTTGATTTTTATCCTAGAAAGGAGTCTAAAAGTTTTTAATATAGGTTGTCCCTACTTAACCACAAATTTGCCTAATCATTATTACCACTACCCCTTTAAATTCCCAAAAATTTTAAATAAATTCATCTCAAATCTTTATATTGATCCTATTCATAAATATATTCGTAGATATAATTTAGTAAATTCCAAACAAAAAAAGCTTTCAAACCCATAGTATGCAATAGAAGCTAGCAAGTAGGTCTCCCCAACTCTCCTTAGCAAGGGAGGTCAAAACTCTACTTGCAATTAAAAAAATTATAAATGTCTATACTCTTGGGTGTAGACTAAAAGATTAGAGCTATAAGGGTAACATTCAAAACTTAAAAATAAAATAAAATGATAAAATAAGATAATAACACACATGGACAAGTTAGATGAAATAACCAAGAATCTAGCTCACTTCCTAGGGCCAATCTTCTCTAAGAAATATTTCCTACACCCTAGGCCTCACATGTTGCCTATCTTTTTGGTCTAAGTCTAGAAGGTACTAATAAAATGTGTTGCTTGTCTAGGTCAAAATCTAGTGTAAGTGGTTATTCTAGACAAGGATTAGTCTTTAGCCTTTTGTAAAACTTTATCTAAAATGTTCCTTCACTTCCACGTTTTGACTTGATTCCCTAATAACTCCTATCTTAGAAGCTTACTGCATCATCCTATGCTAGTCAACCTACAATCACCTAAGTCAAAAATGTTATCAAGAACAACCACAATGTTAGTACTACATGCATATTATTAAAAAACATCCATGAAAACAACAAAAAGAGCATATGAGTACATTGCATTTCATCTATATACATCTAATGCATGCATACATATTGAGTTCACATTTCATCCATCTCATATATACAAAAAATAAAAAAGAGCATGAACATAACACCATACATGTAGAAGCTCATAAACATCTATATCACTAAATAAACACAAATTCTATAAACCATCCATGTGCACAAGAGTGAAGCAATGTAAAGTATGTCAACTACAAGTTATATATAGAGCAATGCCAATCATGTTTGTCATCTCAAATAAGTTATAAATAAGTTTCTAAGTATTTGGGTACAATGGGCTCCACAAAGGGAACCAAAGAGAAAAATGTGCAAATAAGTGTGTGAATCTCCCCATGTAAGGGGGTAAGGTAAAAAATCTAAAGCAATAAGAAGCAGGTCTCTTAAATTCATCAAATTCAACTCTATACCTAGATCCTCCAAGGGTCCTCCTCCATAGTCCTTTAAGAGGGTTTGGGAGTCCTTTAAGAGTGTCCCTACAAGGGCACTGGTGTCTGCGTCTATGAATGTGACTTTCTTGGTGTCCTAGCTCATAAGTGAGTAGGTGTCCATTTCCTAACTCCAAGGCTATCCATCTATTGCAATACAAAATTCTCTTCCTCTAGTAAACTAATCCCACTCCACTCAGATGCCATGTGTTGATTGACATGGTAGGTGGAAGAAAATATGTTTGTATGTTATCTTTCTAGTGAGGGAATCCCTACATCTATAAGGATTACCTCTCTACCTTGTCCCAAGGAAATAACGAGAACATCTAGGGATATATTATTGAATAAGTCTCTTCATTCATGAATAATTCCCATGTCATAAAAGGAAAGAAAAGAAGAGTGTTAGTCTAGTTTTAGAGCATAAGTATTATATGTTTCTAGTTTCAAAATTAAATAAAGAGTGGATAAGTGTAGTAGCCATGAGAATCTCTAGATTGTCATGAGGGATCAACTATTCTCATCTCCTCCTCTATCAGCTCCATAAGTGGGACAAAGTGTGTGTGGGCATGGCCTCCTCTAGTGCAACCTCATCATCCCTTGGTTTTATCTCCTTACCCTCTAATGCTAAGTATTCTACCCCCCTTTGGAATGTAGTCCTCATTGGAAACCTTGTTTTGTTTCATCATGAGGCCATATAAATTTCTTGCCACTATCTCTATCCTAGTCCTCAAAGTGGTCATGTAATCAAAACACTTGGAACAAGTGGAACCCATGGAAGTACTCCTCACTATGCATTAAAGGTCTCATGGATAGATCTATAGCATGGGAGCGCTAGGGGAAAATCCTTAGGGTACTCATTGCCAAGCTACTATAGCACTTATGTATCTAAAATATGTCTTTATTAAGTCATTAATTTTTATCAAGGAGGAAAATCCTTAGAAATAGGATTGCATGGCTCCATCTCCTAGCCACTACCCCTCCATATCTATGTACGGGTCCATGATAAAATCCTCATCATTGAAAGTAGCTTCCACTTGTGTAGAGGCATCAAATTTCCCAAGTGGACCCCATATAATAGCTCTTAGTGGTCTTAGGTCCAAAGGGGTAATTTCTCATTGATAAGGTATAGTATTCTCAAGGATCCACGTCATCACAAGAGAGGGTGAATAAAAAAAAGAGCTCCCCATCAAGAAATCTTGTAGAGATCTTTGTAGACCAAGGCTAGCATTTTATCTCCCCATGAATAAACTATACCTTGCTCCAATAACTAAATGACTAGTTCTTAGCACCATCTAACTATAGGAACCTTCTTGCCTCTTGATTGGTAGGTGGTAATCAAGTTGATTAGAACCTTCCATAGGGGTAGAATGACAAGTGAATAAATGGACATAAGTTTGATCCTAGGCCTGTTGCCAAGTTGAGTATCTCTCATGATGGTTACCCATGCTAGCCTCTTGCACTTTGACTCTCCATTAGGTAGTGTAATTTGTTACCATTGAATAGGAATTATAGGGATGTGATAGACTCCATACAAAGTGATTGTCCACTCTCTATAAATAGAAGGAAACTCAAAAGTTTTTCTGTTAGCATCCCAATATGTAAGAAAATCATAGCATATGCAAGATGATGGACTCACAACTCATATATATACTTCCCTAGCTAAACTAGCTCACTAAAGAGTAGCATAGTCTATGGTAGATAATGCCTTTAATGTCTCTATTAGGTCCTAAAAATACAACTCCAACCTACTTCAAGGGTAGGGAGTTGTCTTCATGAAGATTGATCAAGAACTCATCAATATAATGAGAGTGATTAAAGGCTAATTTTTAAGATTGGGTATTCTCTTCATCCCTTTGGGCATAGTTGGACTCGGGAGGGTGTTCCTAAAGGTATACTCAATGGGATTGATTACAAATAATGATAGTGTAATGTCAAAAATTGCATACCCCTAAAATTTCATGCTGCATTTTGAACTCATGTTAATAATTTTCTAGTGCAGGAGCACCTTGGGATTCCATGCCTCTATAAGGCAATTTTGTTAAATTATGATTTAATATTGTGTATTTGATGTAATAAGGTCAATTAAGACCACTTTATATGTGTTTGAGTCAATATTAGGTTCTTAGGTGGTTTATGAAGTCATAATGCAAAAATGTTGTCATAGTTGTAAAAGTGAAAAAATCATAGAAGTTGAAGAGTCATCAGTTGCCATGTGTTGGTTAGACCATTGGGGTTCTAATGGTAGTTGGAAAAAAATTATAATGGTTTCAAATATGCTCTATGAAGGTGAGCAAAGGGGGGGAGAACATGTAATGAAAATTTTGATGAAGAAATAAACACAATTTTCTGAGTTTTACCATGTTTTTGCTTGTTCTCTTGATTTTGTAGGGACCATACGAAATTTTTGTGACCTATACATGATTTTACCTTGTATAGGAATGAATAAGCTTTAATTTGAAACTAATTTTGTGGCTTTTCATTGAGTTTGGAGAAAGTTATAGGTGATTTACTGAAAACTATCCAGAACCTTGGTTAGGGTTTCTAGTGGACTTCAAAATGTAATTTCTCACCATTCGCACAGTGGAAAAATCTGAAATATTGTGAGATGGATTATTTTTGTGTCTATTTACTTATTCCAAGATTGTAGGTTCTAGGGTTTTGGTTTTCATGTGTTTTGTTGATGCCCTAGGTCTGATTTCCTTATGTTTTTAGTCTAATTGGTAGAAGAAAAGTTATTTTTTAAAAGATTTCATACAAAATAACCTACCTTGATTCTAAAGTATGTTGTATAAAGCCCAAATGGGTATCTAAAGCTGCCTTTACAATCTAGAGATCATGCCTGCACAAAAAGTTATGGCCAAAAAAGTCAATTTGTTGCCCCCATGTTTCTAGGCTTCAAGGAAGGACAATCTAAGTTTGAGCCCTGTGTTACAAAACAACCATATCTAAAATTTCGATATGTTGAAAAGAGGCATAAAGGGTATCCTAAATGATGTTTAAAATTTGGGTTTGAATTCTGAGTGGAAAGTTATGTTGAAAAAACCTCATTTGTTGTACTACTAGGGAAGTTGAAGAGGTTTGTGAGAAAACCCACCAAGTTAGGGTTCCAAAGTTGAAAGGTTTTGTTCAATTAAGATTGTGTTGTTAACCTTCACCCTTCTCTACATCAAATCGGTATCAAAATCTAAAGATCTAGGCAAGATAAGTTTTTTTGGAGTTTGTGTTTTTGTCTTTTTAAAGGTTGAAGAAAGAAACTGGATGCCAAAAGACTAGGCCAAGGGAAAAGAAAGAGGCCTAAGGTGAGGTATGATAAATAAAAGAAGAAGCAAGCTAAAAGAGACTCGTTTAAGAAAGAAGAATGGAAGTGTTGAGAAGATTAGTTCATGGGGACTTGTAGAGTAAGGAGGTACCAAGCAAGAAACTAGTGATGAAAAAAGAGAGAAGTGAGACAAAGAAGAAGGATGAGAAGGTAAGGCAAATGGATGTTGAGCAAGAGATAGAAGAATTGAAACAAGCCTTGGAACAAATAAGAAAAGAGAGGAAAAGATTGGAATTTGAGATGCAGCTGCTTGAGAGAGCAAACCAAGAACAAGGTTGGTATTTACCAATAAAGAAGAAGTTTACATGGCCTATCAACAAGATCATTCATAGGAGAAGGCATGAGGGGACAATATAACCAAACATTAAGGAATCTTTGAAGAAAGAGAAGAATCCAATAAAAGAGGAAGAGGTGGATAATAAAGTGGTGAGTAAAAATATGTCTTTCATAACAACAATTAGGATTGATCAATTGCCATTAGAAGTTCAACACTTGTTGTAAGGGTATGCTGATTTGGTAATGGATGAAATTTCAAGGAAAGGTGTTAGTTCTCATGCAAGGTTTCCAGAATGGGAAGACAAAACTTTCAAGGTGGTTGAAGACACTCCACATTTGCAGTTGGAGTATGAGGGTGCAGCCACTGTATTTTTGCATTGCTTGGGCAAATTGGTGAAGACCCTCCCACACAAGATGAAATTGAAGGGCCAAATTTCAAGCAAGGTGTTCCATGTTTTGTTTTGTAGGTATTAGACAATGAGACATTGGAGGATGAGTATGATTTATCTCTTTTGGTAGAAGGCAGTAATGTTGATCAAGAAAGTTGGTTGGATGACATGGCAAGTAGAAGCAAAGAGGGAATGCACAAATCTCTTGCTGAGATTGCAATCTTGAGGAGGGATAGACCTAAGTTCAAGATGAAGTAGGCTATTGGAGGAGAGCAAGGTGCTATGGAAGTGTATGTAATCCATCAGACACAATGGGATCATTTACATTTTTAGTGCAATCAAGGGATAGATATGAACAAAGGAGCCATTCATTTCAAGGTTACAGATTTACCTTTTGATGTATACTCTTTACAAGTATTTTTGGTTACAGGTCATGGTGTAAATTCTCATGTATTTGCAAATGTTGGGAGGGTACAAGAGTTTCCACCAAGGTTGGAGTGTGTCTTGGACAAGAAGGCACTCAAAGACTCAAGGGACAAATCCTACTTCTAGTACTTGACTGAATGGAAGGATCTTCCTTATAAAGAAGCTAATTGAATGATTGAGGGCTACTTCAACATGCAAGAATACATTGTTGCAGATCCTCACTCAAGGGGACTTGAGTCAATTTTGCCCAGAGAGTATGATGCAGGAGCACCTTGGGATTTCATGTTTCCATGAGGCAATTTTGTTAAATTATGCTTTAATATTGTGTCTTTGATGTAATAAGTTCAATTAAAACCACTTTATATGTGTTTGAGTCAATATTAGGTTGTTAGGTCATTTATGAAGTCATAATGCAAAAATGTTGTCATACTTGTAAAAGTGCAAAAATCATGGAAGTTGAAGAGTCATCAGTTTCCATCAGTTGGTTAGACCGTTGGGGTTGCAATGGTAGTTGTAAAAACATTATAATGGTTTCAAATATGATTTATGAAGGTGAGAAAAGTGGGGGAGAACATGTAATAAAAATTTTGATGAAGAAATAAACATAATTTTCTAAGTTTTACCATGTTTTTGCCTATTCTCTTGATTTTGTATAGACTGTATGAAATTTTGTGACCTACACATGATTGTATCTTGTAGAGGAATGAATCACCTTTAATTTGAAACTATTTTGGTGGTTTTTCATTGAGTTTGGAGAAAGTTATAGGCAATTTACTGAAAACTGTCTAGAACCCTTGTTAGGCTTTCTAGTGGATGTCAAAATGTAATTTCTCACCATTCCCATAGTGGAAAAATCTATAATCTTGTGAGATGGATTATTTTTATGTGTATTTACTTATTCCAAGATTGCAGGTTCTAGGGTTTTGGTTTTCATGTGTTTTGGTGATGCCCTAGGTCGAATTTCCTTATGTTTTTGGTCTAATTGGCAGAAGAAAAATTATTTTTCAAAAGGTTCCATACAAAGCAACCTACCTTGATTCTGAACTATGTTGTATAAAGTCCAAATGGGTATCTAAAACATCTTTTACAACCAAAGATCATGCCTGCACTAAAAGGTATGACCAAAAAGTTCAATTTGTTGCCCCTAATCTTGTGAGATGGATTATTTTTATGTGTATTTACTTATTCCAAGATTGCAGGTTCTAGGGTTTTGGTTTTCATGTGTTTTGGTGATGCCCTAGGTTGAATTTCCTTATGTTTTTGGTCTAATTGGCAGAAGAAAAATTATTTTTCGAAAGGTTCCATACAAAGTAACCTACCTTGATTCTGAACTATGTTGTATAAAGTCCAAATGGGTATCTAAATCATCCTTTACAATTAGAGATCATGCCTGCACTAAAAGGTATGACCAAAAAGTTCAATTTGTTGCCCCCGTGTTTCTAGGCTTTAAACAAGGACAGTCTAAGTTTGAGCCCTATGTTACAAATCAACCATATCTACAAATTGGTATGTTTTAAAGAGGCATAAAGGGTATCCTAAATGATGTTCAAAATTTGGGTTTGAAGTCTAAGTGGAAAGTTATGTTGAAAAAACTTCATTTGTTGTACTACTAGGGAAGTTGAAGAATTTTGTGAGAAAACCCACCAAGTTAGGGTTCCAAAGTTGTAAAGTTTTGTTCAATTGAGATTGTGTTGTTAACCTCCAACCTACTCTGCATCAAATTGGTATCAGAGCCAGGAGATTTGGGCAAGATACATTTTTTTGGAGTTTGTATTTTTGTCTTTTTGCAGGTTGAAGAAAGAACCTAGATGCCAAAAGACTAGGCCAAGGGAAAAGAAAGAGGCATGAGGTAAGGTATCACAAAGACAAGAAGAAGCAAGGTGAAAGAGACTTTAGTTACTTTCCTTTCTTTTCTTCCTGATGATGGATCATGGAGTGTGATCTGAAACGTTGAGGCAAAAAAGCAACACACAGTTTTACTAGAAGCACTATTTCTAGGGTGAAAGAGACTTTCTTGAGAAAGAAGAATGGAAGTGTTGAGAAGATTAGTTGGTGGGGACTTGTAGAGTATGGAGGTGTGATAGGTAAAAAATTAGGTTAATAAGATCAAGCATAACCATGAAAACCTAACCCTACCATCATCAAAGAATCTAATCTAAATGAAACCAAAAGCATGCAATTCAAGCACAATATCACCTAGATTGTGTGATTCCTTGTTTATGATGTGGATTGCTTCTTCAATAATAAACAATTATGAAAATAAAAGATGGCATGATGGATGGATGATAATGATGAAATCTCAATGGATGCTATGGATACTCAAATTCTCAATATGCTCAAGATAATAATGTAGACGCTATACGAATGCTGGATAGATGGTATGGAATGAGAGGGTGTTTATATAGAACTCAACCAAAATCAATCAATGGTGGAGATTCGGTGGCTATGTGAATGGCTAAGATTGAAGGATAGGCATAGGTGAATGTGAAATGACAAGTGGAGAGAAGATAGGGCTTATGTGTGCTTGTGTACATAAAAAGTACTACATGTAAAAGATATTAAATAAAAGATGTAGTACCGCTTATCTTTTTAAATGAAAGAGGCACACATGTCGGCTCATGAGATAAATGATAAGAGAAATAAATTAAATAAATACAATTTATTTAATTAATTGTAAAGTGGGCTTATGAGGAATTTTTAATTAAATAAATAAGATTTATTTAATTAAAAATAGATAGAATGAAGATAATTAAATAATTGAAGATTGTTTAATTATAGCTTAGAAGAAATAGCTAATGAATTAATTAAATAAATATAAATTTATTTAATTAATAGAAGAAATAGATGTGTTAGGGATATTATTCAAGTGTGTTAGACAAATGCAGATGATGCGATAATGTGATATTTGAATGCTAATGATAATGAGTCAATTTTGGGTGTTTACATTTTGCCCCTCTTTGATACAATGTTTGATAGAGCATTGTGTCAAAGAAGATACGATATGCCTTTGCTAAACAAAGTTATGCCCCAGAGTAACTGGCAGGTGATGCCCCCTTGAGAGGTAAGCCAGGCTAACCAAGAAGGGCCGGATTGGCTTGCGATAGGAGAAAAGCTAGGATGCAAGGTTGACACGAAGAAAATGGGGGTTGGGAGGGAACAAATGGGATGATGTAGATGAAAAGAGGCTTTGGCATAGAAGAATTAGGGTTTGGATAGGGCTATAAATAGGTTCAACAATGGCAAATAGGCTCATTTGTGCTTAGAAAGCTATAGAGATCCAGAGTTCCTTAGAGTTGGTGTGCAACGAGAGTTGGAGAGCTATCAAGATGGTGATTCCATGCAGAGATCATCGTGCTGAGTGAGTGAGGACACATGGGCAACCAGAGGGATCAGGCGTACTGGTATGTATCGAAACTTTTGCTAAAAGGGTGATTGTGATAGGCTAGAAGTGTCATAAATGCACACATGTCACCATAAGCAACTAGGTCATAGGATAGGCAGTTCAGGTCGCGTGTGTAGGAAAATAGGTCGCGTATAGTAGGTGAGGTCACTTTTAAGTGTGGCTTGGTCGCATATAAAAAAATTGGGTCACTTGTAGTCGGCTAAGCAATAGTATAAGCAAAATGCACATATGGATATAAATAGGTCGCTTATAGGCAAACAGTAGGCACATATAGGAATTTAACTTGCTTAGAAAGGATAAGTGCTTGCTTAGGGTATGCAATGCGCATATGAGCAAAAGATAAGTGCATGTACAGTTCGACTCGCATGTAGTACAATAGAGATTGCATATGCAAAATAAATCATATAGGAGCAAGATAGAAGCACATATGGTAAAAGAGATCACTTTTGATCAACAGATAGGTGCATATGAAAAAATGAACTGCTTATGGTAGATAGAAGCTAGGAGAGCAATAAATGGTCCAATTTTGATAGCACTGAAGTAGCGCAAGGGACTGACATGATGAATGACATGATGCAGGATATACTACCGCCTTTGTTATCATGGTAGCCACATCCTAGGGATTTGCGATTGGTGTGATTACTAGATGCAGAGGAGCGGCTAGTGTTAGAGATCCTCAGGTTAGAGCATGTATCGAGATTGGAACTGGTGTAGGCACATCAAGGACTGATGACGGCAATGGTGGAGCGATGGATGAGTGAGCATAGTTCATTCTTATTACCAATGGGAGAGGCGACGATCATACTAGAGGATGTGTTTCAGATTCTGCGGATTCCTATAGATGGGGACTGAGTAGATTATGAACCTGATATGGGTCTAGCTGCTCTTAGGAGATTATTTGGGACACCAGACAATGGAGTAGAGTGCTCAGAGATCCCGATGGTGAGGATGGAGGAGCTATGTGACAGGTTGCAGCAAGTTGTATTAGCTATCATCAGATGACTGGTGGGAGATAGACGAGCGAGAGGCTTTCCAGTAGGATGGGGGATAGTGATGGAGGGGATGCTCTCCTATGGTATGAGATATGCATGGGCGGAGTGTGTACTGGGATAGCTCTATCATTACTTGCATGATTGTGCGTATATGTTCGGAGTGAGTATGTTTGCAGGAGTTACAGTTTTGCATGTGTGGGCCTATGAGCATATTCCGGTGATGAGACTAGAGGAATGGATGGCTAGAGTAGTAGGAGAGCCATATGCAAGGATGTATAGAGGAGCTTTAACACACCAACAGCATTGAGGAGTAGTGTACTACCGGAGGAGATTAGATGAGGTGGATAGCTTTATATGGAGGCCATGGATGGGATGCAAGAGATCGGATGAGGAGGATGCGGAGCTTGTCTATGCTAGGCAGGTAAGATATATATTTGGATGTGGGATATACATTATAGAGAGTTATTTGCCAGAGAGGGTTTTGAGACAATTCAGGTTGCCAGAGGCAGTACCAGTTGGTGATGCCATTTTTGGGAGGACTAGAAAGGAGGTTTTTAATTGGGGGCCAGAGGTTGTGGTTGAGATGCTTTGGCGGAGAGAGATGGGCTACAACCAGTTATATGGCAGTGGGGACAGGGTCCTGTAGATCCAGGGATGCTACCAGACTATGATGCACACTGGGTGACAGCTAGATCGACACGAATGAGGCGGGTTGGAGAGATTGGGGAGATAGGGATGGAGAGACCAGTTAGGAGAAGACGACGACGAGCTCCACCAGCACAGGCTATTGTACTAGTAGTGCTAGAGATACAGATGCAAGGACAGATGCCCGGATAGCCTCAGATACTTGCATAGCCTTAAGGGCAGATATTGGTGGGTGATGATGTTGGGATTCAATAGCTGCGGAGGTGGATTAGAGAGGAGAGGAGATGGAGGCAGTGAGCACAGATGAGGTTGAGGAGGGTGGAGGTAGATAGACACCAGGCAGTGATTGGATTATGACATGCTAGAGCCCAGGATCAGACCTACCAGGCTTAGTTACAGTTGAGAGTGCAGGCTGGTGATGGACAAGATGATGGTGCACTTGCTAGAGTGACAGGGGAGAGAGATGCAGCGAGACAAAGTGAACAAATGATGAGGATACAGTGAGATACAGTTGTACAGTAGGTGCAAGTGATGAGAGCTGAGAGAGATGGTTTGTAGACAGAGAGAGATACAGCTATGCAGCAGCTATAGGGGATGACTAGTGAGCGGGATAGAGTAATGACTACATTAGGTATAGATGGGGGTACGATGTACTTGGCCACACATTTGACACAGGTACAGGCAGAGCTACGGAGAGTATAGGGTGAGGCTGAGTACTATAAAGGCTTATACTATGGGGCTGTGCTAGCAGAGCAGAGGTAGCCTACCTTTAGGAGCAGGTCAGGGGCTTCAAGTTCACAGAGGTTAGGTGGATCTTGATTAGTAGCCTCAGTGATGGGGCCACCAAGAGATAGGGGGCCAGGTGTAGGACCTAGTGGTGGTGATCAGAGCGAGGGAGTTGCCAATAGTCACTAGGGCTACCTTGTGTATATTGTATCATGATGAAGCCTAGAGCCAATTGTACATACATTTTTTATGGCTCAGCTTGTATATGTAGACACTTGTATATTGACACATGTATATATATATGATGGAGTATTGCTGATCTATGTGATGTTGTGATGGAGGCACTACTGGCATTATGGTGGTTATGCATGTTGTATTTTGTATTTCATGGATTATGTATGGATGTTTATGCAAATGAGATGAATGGAAATGTATGATCATGCAAATATGTAAATGGTTATGAGATGATATGGACTTATGTATGTAGATAGATGGTATTGAGATGATATATGATGGACTTATGTATGTCTAACACACTTGTTTTGCAGGATATAAGAAGTGGAAAAGGGACGATGAAATGATTGATCTTGGTTGAGAACTATATGGGCAAATAATAGGATGGATAGATGATGTGATGGGAAGCTTTTTAAGTAATTACTCAAAATGAAAAAAAAGAAATGCAATCCTTATGTTTGATATAGCATGTGGATGTTATGCACTAGGGTATAGAAGACCAAGGTGTCAAGATATATGCGAAACTAGCATGTTACAATCTTGTCTGAACACATGAGGTCAAGATGTTGAACCAACATGCACAAGATATGAATAATAGCTAGTGTTTTGAGATGGACATTGATGATACAAGCAATGGTTTGAGCTTATCTCCACTACACATAGTGATAGCTTGTTGGTTATATATATGGAGCTAGTCTTAACATAGAATAGTCTCAAATGCATAAGAGACTGTTTAGCTTCTCAGATGCTAGAGATATTGATATGTAAGATGCTAATCCCAACACGTACAAGATACCAATACGCATAGGAAGAGAGTAAGATCATCCCACAAACACAACATACGAAAGCAATATGACCATGCCCCATTCCTTACTTCATCGCAACATACCAAGATATGATAAATCAAGGCAGTCTTGATTAGGCATAGAAAAGGGACAAAAGATAAATTAAAAGATAAAACAAAAGATACTATCATCACATTCTCTTTCCAAATTTAGATGCTCTTAGATGGATTTAAGCTGGCGCCTTGTGAAGAGGAAAGCTGCATCCTGTTGAAGGCTAAAGATGTTAATAAACTACTGTAGCAAATGTTGGCTAAAGGCATGCAGACAGATAGCTTCTGGCTCATTCTTGATTGGTTAAAGTGCTTGAGCTTGCAGTATACACATAGTTTGCTTCCTGCTTGAGCTAATCAAAGAGAAGAAGATGGAAGATGAAAGAAGATGAAGAAGATGGGGGGATCATCTATGCTTGAGTACTGGAAACTTCCTTTATATTCCAGACTGCCTACATACCTTGTATCCACGGGATCAAAGCACATTTATGATGAAGATGAGACATGATGAATATGTAGTTCTGGGTTTTATTGATGATGTGTGTGATGAAAGATAGAAGAATGTGAGATGAAAGATTGGAGGATGATTAGAAGAAAGATGAAAGATGGATGATGAAGAGAAGGGGCTATCATCTTAGCCTGAATCAAAGTGCTTCCTTCACATCTTAGATTGCCTACATACCTTGTATCCACGGGATCAAGGATTTAACGATAGAGCTAGATGTAGTTCTTGCTTATTGCGCTGAATGGATGATGGTAAAAGACTGACATGATTGCTTGAATGTTTGTGTTGACAATGTCTTATGATTATTGGATGAGCATGAATTGATTGCAAATATATGAAGCCTGATTGGAAAATGCTTTGCCACAGTTGTTGTTCAATGAGCACTATGGTTGAAGTTGAAAGTTTGCTGTGTTGTGAGCTAAAGTGTTTGATGTGTTATGAGCTAGAGATAGCGTTATCCACTTCCAAATAAGACTCAACAAATGCCCCCAGTGTAGGATGAGGTTTATTATGAAGGAGTGACGATGAAGCAGGCGTGCGATCAAGACACTAAGATGCCAAAAGAGATAGTTATTGCAAGAATGTCTCAAGTATGATAGCTAGCATTGACAAAGATGAAGATGGAAAGGCTATTTATTGCGATGATATGTGGATTATGATATGGACTATGTGGGATAGGATGATGAAATATGGTAGGAAGAGTGATGATCAAACAAACCAAGAAGACGATGGAAGCTGGTCACTACACATAGCACCTGTTTGCCAAGTTTTCACTATGGTACTTATCCAAGGCGCCTGTTTACCAGGTTTTCACCAGAGGATGGATTATTTATCTTAGATTATTATTTTTTTGTTATCCAAAGTGCAACAAAGTTGTTTTCACTGTTGGATGGATTTTTTTTTTTTTTAATTTATTTATTTATGTATTTTTTTTTGGATAGCTAATTACACATGGCGCCTATTTGCCAGGTTTTCACCATGGTCATGGATAAGAGGGACTCAAGTGTCTAGTTCAATGGATGTTGGTAGTCCCGTTAGAGATGGATGTCATTGCATGGACCGTGTTGTTATTCTTCAAGATGTTGGTAAGGGATCACGTGGATGGAAGATGGATGAGGAAGGATAGTGGATGGAAGGCTAATGGATTATGTCAGACTTAGGATAAGAGGCATATGTAAAAGTGGATGAAAAGTTTATGCAAAAGCAATTAACCATAGAAAGGTGATGGGGAAGATATGTAGGATAGTAGATGAAGGATGGAGGTATGGGGGTATGTGAAAATGTGGGATGGAATAAAACCATGACCAACAATTGCACACACCGTGTTAAACATTGAAGCTTTTGATGGGATCGCGGTGTAGGAAGCAATGGAGATGTTTGCTTAGGGGATGATTGATGAAGTGATTTAGGAACCCACATAGATTTAGTATTTTTAGTGCTTTTTCTTTTCTTGTGGGATTTTTGAAGGGAATGGAAGTTTTGGATGGAAGAGGATGATTGGGATTTTTCGGTTATGATAAGGATACCTCATTTGGTTGGCTTGCTTGTTTTCTTAGGAACCCAAACCATTTTGGGCGTGGGCTCTTCTTGTGGAGCTATAGGCTCAGTTAGCTTTTTAAATATGCCAGATTGTGATTCTTTGCTTTGACACCCAAACGCATGAGAATATTTAGGATTCTTAGTAGGATTTTTAGCTTTAGAGGTAGAGGCATTCAAATTTTTATTTTTGAATCCCATGGATTTGATGGAAGAGGGGTTGGTGGAATGAGCGGAGGCTTTATACTTAGACGGTATGTACATTTGTTGGTCATGATTAGAAATGTAAGGGAATGTATGGATAAGTGGATAATTAGGCATTGGTAGTAATGGAGGTGAGGAAAATGGAGGGATATTAGGGGTTGGAAGTAGTGGAGGTAAATTGAATGGTGGAAGATGGACGGGCACATGCTTTTGTAAGTTATAGGATGGTGGAAGTGGAGAACATGGAAGTAAAGTTGATGGTGGGAGTGTAGAAGTTGGAAGAAGCAGAGGTAGAATGGATGATGGAAGATGTACAGTCACATGTTTATGGGGTTTAGAATGGGGTTGTTGATGGGAAATGGTGGACTTAGGATGGATGGAGGAATTACCAACATCTTTAGGTCGGCATTTGACACTAGGACTAGGAGTGTTTAGGGAACTAGACTTGAGTTCCTCATTAGATGGAGATGGAGAGGTTATAGAAAGCATGAAGATGGAGGATCCTAGACAAAGGTTGGTAAGATGGAAGGAGGAATCATTGATGGTATCAGAGTTAGAAGGGTCTCTTACCAAAGAAGATCTAGATTTTGTATTAGAAATGGATATGGATGAAGGTTCTTGTAATGTGTATTCACTAGGGCCATGTTCAACGTACTTGATACGGGGATTGGAAGCGGCTTTACTAGATGATGGCTTGAGTAGATCAGAGGGGTCTACATAGGATGAAGATGGGTATGCCTCGGTGTTGATAGGAATGTGGTTTGGACTCTGATATTTAGCTTGAAAGGTATGACAAAATTCAAATGGATTGGGATTAGCTTGGATTGTAACTTCAACACCGTTGTGTGGGAATTTAAGGCATTGATGATATGTGGAAGGAACTTCCTTGAGGGCATGTATCCATGGATGACCAAGGATGATGTTATAAGGAAGCTCAATATCAAGAACCTAACAATGGGTTTCTGTGGTGATCGGCCCAACTTGGATAGGCAAGAAAAGAATTCCTTCAGTATCTCTCTTGGCATCATCATATGCTCTGATAGTAATAACCTTGGAGGTGTCAACATCCTTCTCAGAATATCCCAATTATTTTATTAACTTCAAAGAACATATATTAAGACCAGCTCCACCATCTACCAAGATTCGTTTGATACGGCATTGTTTAAAAAACACTTCAATGTGGAGGGCTTCGTTGTGTAAAGGATGGATGGAGGGATGAAGATCTTTGTCAGAAAAGGTTATATGACAAGGGGCTGCAATGCTAGCGACCATAGATTGGAATTGTGTGATATCGATATCATTGGGTACTAAAGATTCTTGTAAGGCTTTGTCAAGGATAGCTTTGTGAGAAGGCGATATGCAAAGCAACTCAAGAATGGATATGTATGTGGGTGTTTTGCCAAGGTGATCCAAGATATTATAGTTAGAGAATGGTCGAGGAGGATGAACAGGTGCTCCTTGAATGGTGACTTGACCTTTGTGGGTAGTTACAATGTAATCAAGTGCTTTACCTTGGATAGTAATGATAGAAATGCGAGCGTAGTCAATACGGCCAATTGTAGACGATTCATAGGTATATTGAATGGCATTCCCCGCATGAGGGTTACTTGTTTTGTCATGAGATGGAAGTGGATTCTTGAAAGCCTCTAGATCATAGTTCGATGTTGATTGTTGTGCAGGTTGAGTTGTTGAAGGTGTAACTTTGATTAATCCTTGATTGATACAATCTTGGATGACATGTTTTAAGTGCATACAACCATTTGTTTTGTGTCCTTTAACTCTATGGAAATCACAATACTCATTTTATTTGTACCAAGGAGCTTTGAAGAGTGGTTCACCATTGGGTGGTGCATCTGGTAAGATAATATCACTCACCTAGAGAAGCTTTTGAAAGACAACCTCTATAGGCTTTGCTAATGGTGTAAATTGTCAACGTAGATTGGAAGTTGTTCATTGTTGCATTCGTTGAAAGGGTTGTGTTGTTGTAGAAGTAGCTTGGATGTTGATGGGAGATTTCATAGTTTAGATGTTCTTTGCATCCACAACACCATCTTTGACAACATTTTTATTTTTGTTCCAAAAGAGAGACTTATCATTGGAGTTTTGAGGATAGTCTTTGTTATCATGAAAGATCTTGATAGTTCCTTTAGCAATTAAAGCTCATTCAATGATGGTTCTTTTGGAAACAAGTTCATCAAAGATGCTAGCACTTTGCAATTTTAATTGGAATGATAGCTTGGGATGAAGATTTTGAACAAAGATATCGAGCTGTTACTTCTCAGGTATTTCCCATGATAATTTGCTAACCATATTACGCCATCATTGAGTAAATGAAGAAAAGGCTTCACCATTGCATTGTTTATTATTGACAAGGTCGTTCATGTTTATCTCATGGTCAATGTTACACGTGAAGTGTGATCGAAACTTATTGGCTAACTTTGAAAAAAACTTAATTCCTGAAGGTAAATGAGAGAACCATTCAAGTGCTTGTCCGAATAAGCTTCGAGGAAATAGTCTCAAAAGATATGTATCATCATAAGCAACATCAAGACATGCCACAAAGAATGCTCTAAGATGGTCTTCTGGATTTCCTTTTCCTTTGTACTTGTCAAATTGTGGGATTTCAAAGTGTGGCGGAAAAGGTGTCATATGAAGAGACTTGTCAAATGTATATGCGCATATGTTTTCTAGAGAAAATGTCTTCTTGCCTTGTCCTACTGCTTGGTTAATCATTTGTTGAACATCCGTTGAAGATAATTGCTATTGTTGCAAAGGGGGTGAAACATGGTATGGTGTATATTGAGGTTGTTGTTGTGGGATGTATGAACCCATGATCATTTGTTGAGGTTGCGTACTCACAATGTATGTCAAAGGATTGGGATGTGACACATATGTGGTGGAGGATTGCTATACTTGAGGCACAAGTGGTGGTTGGGTATATTGTGACAAATGGGCACCAAGATTTTGCATCACATGCGAAGTGGAAGATGGATTGACACTAGTTAATTGTTGGGAGGTTGGATTTGGATTTGTGGCATGGTAAGTGATGGAAGGATTGGTAGATGCGAGAGAAGGATGGGCACTTGGGTTTATATTTTGGACAACATGTGGATTGATGTGTGTTATGGGTTGGGTGATAATAGACAAGCCTTGAGTAGCATAAGATAGATTGATGGTATGTGAGGAATTGGAAGAGTATGACAGAATGGATGTAAGTTGTTGAACATAAGTGATCATAGAGCTAGGATTGGCTTGAGAAATGATAGGAGGGTCACTCATATCAATCAGGCTAACATTGGGATTATATGGTATAGTGGATGGATTAGTAGAGATGGTGGAAAGCGTATTAGAAGTTGGTATGTGGGATATGGTTTTCATATGGGATATGGTAGGTTATGATGGTCGTGAAGCTTGGGCTATTGGTGTTGTTGGTATAATTTGGGATGCTTGCACAGTATGGGATATGCGGATAGCTTGTCATGTTTGGAGCATTTGCGCTTGGGCCACATGGACGGGTTGTGTTACTTGAGGCATGGAAATGGTCATGGTAGGAGGAGGTGTATGTTGAGGAACATGGAAAGGTGGAATGTTTAGATTTTCTGACATGAGAGGGAGCACATTGGTTGGTATGATCAAAGGTTCTAAAGTGTGCTCTGAGCGTGGTAGATCAAATGAAGTAACAATAGCCAATGAAAGAGATGTGGTGGAAGATAGAGCTTGTGATATGGTGGGGATTGGTATGACTATAGTGGATGGTCCCTTTGCAACAACAGCAGGAGTGTTTGGATCATGCTCTCTAATAGCAGATATGTCAAAATCTCTTGGTAATTTAGTGCCCATGTGAGCAAGTTGCAAGAAGTAGTGATTAGGCTTAGATAGAACAAGTCTCTCAACTTGATCCCACACATGAGTGTCCTGAAATTCTAATAAGTCTTCTTGGGATTGTTCTTCAAAAGTCTCCAAAGATGTTTGAGGTTGCACTTGTTGTGAGGATGACTCTCCAATGGTATACCCATGAGGTGTAAACATATGAGGAGGCATACTTGTCGTGAATTGAGTTGTGTCCTTAAAAGGTGTCAATCTAAGTTGTTGCATCTCAACTTGCAATTTGGCTTCCATTTTAGCTGTGTATTTGGCTTCCATTTTAGCTCTATATTGACTCTTAGTTTGAGGCATGATGTTGATGTTGAAAACTGAACTTTAGCTTGTCAAAGTTTTTGAGACCCAAAGATGATAGTTTGTTGGTTGGTTTGTTTGCTTGCTTAGTTGCTGATTTGTTTGGTTCATTTTCTTGGTTGATTTGTTTTGCTTGGTTTGGTTGCTTTGTTGATTTGTTGTTGGCTAGTTTTCCCTAGAGAATATCTCACACACTCAAGGGAAAAGTTGTTTGCTAAATATTGCTATGTTGCTGATGTTTGCCAAAGCTAAAGCTGATGTTTTGTTGATGGATCAAAATGATTTGTTTGATGTTTGGTTTGTTGGTTTAGGATCTCAAAAGGATGAAAAGCTCATGAAATACGATTGACTGGTAAGCTCAAAATAGGAGACAAAGTCTAGGTATCTGCTAATGATCAAAGACAGGTTTGAAAGCTAATGCTAAAGCTGAGCAAGCTAGATTTGTGGTTAATTTGGCTGAGTCACTAAGATTTGTTGGTATTAGACTACAGGCGACAAGTGATAGCTCATATACGACTCAGAAAAGACCAAAGGAGACTAGTAGTAGCTCAAATGCAGACTAGTTTAGGTTTTGTCAGCAGGCTACAGTGTTAACCAGAGGTAATCTGATTGTTCACAGGTGATAACTGTGGGCTCAAAAGTGATTTACTGTTGATTAGAAGCAACTCAGTTTATGCCAAAGGTGATAGACTGTTGCTTAAAGGTGAACTAATTCAGATAAGAGGCAACTGGCTATCAATTAAAGTGAATCTATTTATGCCAAAATTGATTAACTGTGGTTCCAAAGTGATTCTGTTTAGGAAAAAAGTGGCTAACTGTAGTTTAAAAGTGATTCTGATGTCTATATGCAGGCAGTTCAGGCTTAAAGGTGACTGTGTCTATCAGAAAAGATGTCTGATTTGTGATTTTTGACAAGAAAACAGTAATTACGGTCACTCACACTCACAACAATCACAAACTTATACAACCTAAGCTAGGAAAAAGACTGTATTTGTTGAATCCCCTAGCCGTGCTTATTCAAAGTGGATAGCTTTAGGATCTTGGTAACACTGGCTCCTCTCCATGACACACAAATCTCATGCATACCAAGATTTGAGTTTCCTTAAAGGCATGTCCCTCACCAAACCTTAGGATTGTCCCTGCTATCTCTTTTAAGAACCAAGTGAATCGGGGCCGCTTCAAAGGTCCCACCTTTTAAATCAACAAATAGAGGGTTTTTGGTTACTACATAAAGTTTCTAATAAGGGCATCCATTCAGGTGGCTATACGTACGGTAGTGCTACTCTCCATTATGGAGTCTCCCAACCTTCAAGGGTTATGCCTTGGAGGGTTTGGGGGGAGGTTCACTGTCAGTATAACACAAAAACACCCGTTGTTTGTGGCTTTTGACACAAACACTTTTCATATATAACGGTTTGGAAGGACTTGGCTTTAGCTCATTACCGCTTGGGTCATATCCCTTCTCACACTGGGAAGACATGCCCTCTAAAGATAATAACAAGTTCTCATACACCCAAGATCCATTTGATAGGCAAGGGGAGAGGATACTTTTGTTATTAAATTTGGGTTAAAATCAATCACATGCAAGCAATCAAAAAAGATAAATCAAGTACGGAGCAAGCAATGATTCATTTTAAGCACCAAGTCCAAATGTTCCTAATTTAGTGAAAAACCACAAATCTTGGACCGATCAGAGCTGCAACAGATATGTTAGTAGTTTGATAACCTCCTTTTCTTGGACAAATAGATAAGATGCTACACAAATACCCAATTAGTAGCCAAGAAAACAAACTGTAAATTATACAGACTGAAGGCGACACAATTTACCAGAGGCGATTCACTGTCTGTCAGAAGCAATCTCTTTTTCTGTCATAGGTGAAATCTTACAGATCACAAGCGATTTAGAGAGTGCCAAATGCGAATTGTTTAGGCTCACAAGCGATGCAAAAAAGCATAAAGCGGTTGATTTTGGTTCATAAGCGACCTAGATTTGCAAAAGAAACAGTATACATCGAAAACCCTAGTTCTACAAAAAGTGATACGATTAGCTAAAAGCGATCACTGTCTGATCAAAAGTGATTTTATTAAATGCTAAAGAGATCACTATTAGGATAAAAGTGATGCGAAATAAAGAAAAAGTGATCACTGTTAGTATAAAAGTGATCCAAAACATGCTACAGGTGGCAAATTTTAGCTCAGAGGCGACGAAGGTATACAGACAATGACAGTTTTTTTCTCAGAAATGACTGGAACTTGTCGTAAGTGCTCAGATAATCTGATCTTCATAAAAACAACTTTAAACATCAAAGTTAATGAAGGGCATGAGTCCCACCGGGCATGCCAAAAATGTGATAGGTAAAAAATCAGGTTAATAAGATCAAGCATAGCCTTGAAAATCTAACCCTACCATCATCAAAGAATCTAATCTAAATGAAACCAAAAGCATGCAATTCAAGCACAATATCACCTAGATTGTGTGATTCCTTGTTTATGATGTGGATTGCTTATTCAACAATGAACAATTATGAAGATAGAAGCTGCCATGATGGATGGATGATAATGATGAAAGCTCAATGGATGCTATGGATACTCAAATGCTCAATATGCTCAAGATGATAATGTAGATGGTATATGAATGCTGGATAGATGGTATGGAATGAGAGGGTGTTTATGTAGAACTCAACCAAAATCAATCAACGGTAGAGATTCAGTGTCTATGTGAATGGCTAAGATTGAAGGATAGGCATAGGTGAATGTGAAGATGACAAGTGGAGAGAAGATAGGGCTTATGTGTGCTTATGTACATAAAAAGTACTACATGTAAAAGATATTAAATAAAAGATGTAGTACATCTTATCTTTTTAAATGAAAGAGGCACACATGCTGGTTCATGAGATAAATGATAAGATAAATTAATTAAATAAATAAAATTTATTTAATTAATTGGAAAGTGGGCTTATGAAGGAATTTTTAATTAAATAAATAAGATTTATTTAATATAAAATAGATAGAATGAAGATAATTAAATAATTGAAGATTGTTTAATTATATCTTAGAAGAAATAGCTAATGAATTAATTAAATAAATATAAATTCATTTAATTAATAGAAGAAATAGATGTGTTAAGGATATTATTCAAGTGTGTTAAACAAATGTAGATGATGTGATAATGTGATATTTGGATGCTAATGATAATGATAATGAGTCAAGTTTGAGCCCTATGTTACAAAACAACCATATCTACAAATTTGGTATGTTTAAAGGAGGCATAAAGGGTATCCTAAATGATGTTCAAAATTTGGGTTTGAGGTATGAGTGGAAAGTTATGTTGAAAAAACCTCATTTGTTGTACTACTAGGGAAGTTGAAGAGTTTTGTGAGAAAACCCACCAAGTTAGGGTTCCAAAGTTGCAAAGTTTTGTTCAATTGATATTGTGTTGTTAACCTCCACCCTACTCTGCATCAAATTGGTATCAGAGCGAGAAGATTTGGGCAAGATAAATTTTTTTGGAGTTTGCACTTTTGTCTTTTTACAGGTTGAAGAAAGTACCTAGATGCCAAAAGAGTAGGCCAAGGGAAAAGAAAGAGGCCTGAGGTGAGGTATCACAAAGACAAGAAGAAGCAAGGTGAAAGAGACTTTCTTGAGAAAGAAGAATGGAAGTGTTGAGGAGATTAGTTGGTGGGGACTTGCAGAGTATGGAGGTATCAAGTAAGAAACCAGTGATGAAAAAAGAGAGAAGTGAGATAAAGAGGAAGGATGAGTGGTGCAGGAGCACCTACCTGACAGCTGGCCTCCATGAGGCAGTTAGTTTGTTTTGAGTCTTGTTAATGTTTTCAAGAAGGTCGTATAAGACCAATGCATGTAATAAGGTCATGTTGACCATGCTTTACTATTTTTAGCTAGTTTGTTATGACAGCTGTTATGCTGTAGGTCCGGTTGGATCTCCTAGCTGCCTGGAGAGATTTCCCAGCCGCTTGGAGTCGAGTGGTAGTACTCGCAGGAGATCCTATTTATGTAGTAGGATCGGTTGGTTTTAGGTATCATTGCATATCATCGATCAGAGATCAGACATTGCATTGTAGAGGAGAGGAGAGCGAGACAGTATATTGTATTGCATCTTTTGAAATCAATAAAGATCCTGTTGTGTCAATTCTTTGTTTTGGATTCCATTGTGTGATCGATTTGCTGTTTTGGTGGGTACATGGATTCGCTGATCCATTCCACCGGTTGATTTGTCGAATCGGTGGAATGGCTATGTACAGTAGGTTAGGTTTTAGTTTGCTTTCAGTTTGCATGCAGGTGTGCAGGATCGCCGTCGAGAGGTGTTGAGAACCCTAGCATGGGCATGTGCTAGGTCGAGCTGATAGTTAGAGTTTGGAAGATCACCCTAGAAGTAGATCGGGTTATCCCAGGAGGTTCGGCGGATCAAAATTTGCTAAGGTGGGGAAGTTCGTCGCAACGGCATCATCAGGATATTTCTGTGTATATCCTGCAATTACTTCGAGCGTCATTCGAGTAAAGGGAGATGAGCATGATGCAATCGTTTGCATAAGGTGAATGTGCATGGGGGTGATCATCATCAGGAGTTGCCGAGGAGGAGCGCATCGACATAAGGTAGAAGATCGGGTTGATAAAACGATCGCGGGCCGATAAGGTTAAGTTTGGCCGAGAGCAGGATATTTGAAGGAGTTGCATATGACGTCATCGTCATCAGGATAATCGTCATCAGGATATTGGGGTGACATAAGCATCGAAGAAAAGGTGCGTGAAGTTGAGTATCATCATCAGGATATATGGGAGGAACTGGATGTTCTATATCCTGCTGATGAACATGATGTTGAACATCATGATGCTGAAGGTAGAAGTTGGCGGTAAGGTGAACAGTGAACGTCAGGAGGATGTTTGCGCTTGCCGAACATGATGATGCTGCCGATAGTCGGATATGATGATGCTGTGGACATGCGAAAGGGCGAAGGCTTGTCTACAGGAGGATATCGGTCGGCAGAGTAAATATGATGATGCTGACAGTGTTAAGGGAAATATGATGATGATGATGAAGGGTTGCGGACATCCATGCTGTATGTCAAGGTTATAGTGTGGATGCCTCTGCATCAATGAGAAGGTAAGACAAATGGATGCTGAGAAAGACATAATAGAATTAAAACAATCCTTGGAACAAATAAGAAAAGAGAGGGAAAGATTGGAATTTGAGATTCTGTTGCTTGAGAGAGCAAACCAAGAACATGGTTGGTATTTACCAATAAAGAAGTTTACATGGCCTATCAAGAAGATCATTCATAGGTGAAGGCATGAGGGGACAATAGAACCAGACATTAAGGAATCTTTGAAGGAAGAGAAGAATCTGATAAAATAGGAAGAGGTAGATAATAAAGTGGTGAGTAAAAATATGATTGTCATAACAACAATTATGATTGATCAATTGCCATTAGAAGTTCAACACTTGTTACAAGGTTATGTTGATTTGGTAATAGATGACATTTCAAGGAAAGGTGTTCATTCTCATGCAAGGTTTACAAAATGGGAAGACAAAAATTTCAAGGTGGTTGAAGACACTCCACATTTCCAATTGGAGTATGAGGGTGTAGCCCACTGTATTTTTGCATTGCTTGGGCAGATTGGTTAAGACCCTCCCACACAAGATGAAGTTGAAGGGCCAAATTTCAAGCAAGGGGTTCCATGTTTTGTTTTACATGTATTACACAATGAGACATAGGAGGATGAGTATGATTTATCTCTTTTGGTAGAAGGCGGTAATGCTGATCAAGAAAGTTGGTTGGATGACATGGCAAGTAGAAGCAAAGAGGGGATGCACAAATCTCTTGTTGAGATTTCAATATTGAGGAGGGATAGACCTAAGTTCAAGATGAAGTAGGCTATTAGAGGAGAGTAAGGTGTTGTGGAAGTGTATGTAATCCATCAGACATAATGGGATCAGTTACATGTTGAGTGCAATCAAGGGGCAAATATGAATAAAGGAGCCATTGATTTCATGGTTGCAGATTTACCTTTTGATGTATACTCTTTACAAGTATTTGTGGTTGCAGGTCATGGTGCAAATTATCAAGTATTTGTAGATGTTGGGAGGGTACAAGAATTTCCACCAAGGTTGGTGTGTGTCTTGGACATGAAGGCACTCAAAGACTCAAGGGACAAAGCCTACTTCTAGTACTTGACTGAATGCAAGGGCCTACCTTATAAAGAAGGTAATTGAATGACTGAGGGTTACTTCGACATGCAGGAATACATTGTTGCAGATACTCACTCAAGGGGACTTGAGTTAATTTGCCCGGGGAGTATGGTGTAGGAGCACCTTGGGACTTCATGCCTCCATGAGGTAATTTTGTTAAATTATGCTTTAATATTGTGTCTTTGATGTAATAAGGTCAATTAAGACCACTTTATATGTGTGAGTCAATATTAGGTTGTTAGGTGGTTTATGAAGTCATAATTCAAAAAAGTTGTCATAGTTGTAAAAGTGCAAAATTCATGGAAGTTGAAGAGTCATCGGTTTCCATCGGTTAGTTAATGTTGGGGTTCCAATGGTAGTTGGAAAAACATTATAATGGTTTCAAATATGCTCTATAAATGGCTGAGTATGGTTGAGGTGCAGCCAAAGATTTTGGAGAATAATGAAGAGAAAAGAATGTGTGACAAACAACATGAGGTGGATGAAGAAGTGAAGTATGAAGAAGAAGAATATGGTTTCTTTATTATGTTTGTTTCATGTGTAGGTAAAAAAGACAAAATGGATGACATCAAAAGTAAAGTTATAATTGCAGTCCAAGGTCAATATAGAACAAGAAAACAAACAAAATCACATGGCTACATTGTACGAAGTTGGCCTTGGCCCAAGAAGCATGTTGTTGGACCAAAAATCACAAGTGCACCATTTTATACGGATGTATTCGAGATCTAGAAAAATGAAAACAATGCACTGATGCAAAGGAATTGGAAGACAAGAAAGAAGATTCATATTTGAAGTGGAACTCAAATTTCTTTTTCCTGGGGAGTATGGTGCAGGGGCACCCTCATGCACATGTTAATCAACATCATACACAAAATTTGGGGAAATAAAACAAATATTTTAATTCTCCAACACTCCAAGTAAAAGACAAGGCAAGTTGCATATGGACAAAAATCCTAGTCACCTACATGTTAGAAGACAAATATTGGACAATGAAAAGTTTTCAAGGACCCAAGTCATAAAAGAAAGAAATAAAACAATCCCAAGAGTCACCTTTCTCCAAGTTGGACACCACCAAGCAAGAAGAGGAATACCAAGAGTCATTGGAACCCAAAATGAGGAAGATGAAACTATGTAAAGGAGATCTTATAAATAGATTGAAGTTTGGCTCCAAAGAGGCATTGAAAAAAAAAAGAAGAGCCCAAATTTATTTCTGATTTTTGTAGGTCATAAAGAGGAAGTCCATGGGTGATGTTGAAGATAATTCTCTAAGGGAAATACATCCATTTTGATGAGGCAAAGAAGGTGAACATCCATGGTGATTTGTTTGATGAAAAATTTATGAATTTGTAAGCTTGTGGAGGTGGATAGTTGGAAAGTTTGTTGGAGATATTTCATTGTTGGATTTGTGGAGGTTATATATGTGTGTTACCATCCTGATTGGCTGCATAAAAACATTTGGGTTCTAAGTATTTGCTGTTGTTCATGTCTTATGAAATTATCAAGATATGGTGTTACTTCATAGCTGAAATTGTTGCTACAACAATTACAATTTATTTGAACTTAAGGGCTAGAAGTTTAAGAGATTAATATACATTTATTTTTCTGTAACTAAAGGAATCAAAGGGATAAACAAAAATCCTTATTGGCTGGAAATTATCAAAGTTAATTTTCATCTAAGAGAAGAGGAGTAATCTTGGCAAACAACAATTTTAACAAGGTTATGTTGGCATATACAATTTGTTTCAATCTCTAAAATTTTTGAGCACATGATTATAACAATTTGAAGGCATGAATATTGTTGTTATTTCAATATATGTAATAGAAGTTGATTGGGCTGCATGACGGGACAATCCTTTATTGGATTCTCTTGTCTTGTCTGCATCATTTTCTATCCCCAAATCTCACCTTCCACTTTTAAACATATTTTTTCTAGCAATTTCTTAGATAAATCAAGCCCCATGAGAATTTTGGTATAGGTAAAGTGTGAATACATCTCTTCTAGGTAAGGGATAGAAATAAGCCTTCCTAGTCTATTGCCAATGGAGGAGAGACATCCCAATGATAAAAATAAAGACACACGTTTAGAAGCCTCACCCACAATAGATGAACTAGAAAGGGTTTAGAGAGGGATTAAACCCTAGAGACCATGGTTTAAGACCTAGATATGCTTTGTGCTAGAACCATGGGCAACCCTTCAGCATAGCTTCCCTAGGCATCTCTTTAGCATATCTTCCCTGGGAATCACTTCAACATAACTGAACCCTATTAGAGGTAGATTTGAAAATCACCAAGAACCATTCTTTCGCACATGGACAGACAACAAGTCTATGTTTAACCAATGGTTTCTAGTCAAGTGACAACCATTCATGATTTTTTACCAAAGTAGGCCAAAAGCAGTGAAATTTAAAAATTAAGGAAACTTTTTGGAGCCATTCTACCATATACTCAATTGAGTCATTGAAATCTATAGTTGACACATTCTCCTTAGTAATCATAATGTGACTTGATGCTTATAGATCTAACTTAAACACATCCATTCTAAGATGCATAAAGGTCTTAAGAACACTAGTAGGATCAAGATTCTTGTAGTTATAAAAAGCCCCATTTTGTCCCAAAACTATTGTATATTCAAGGCCAATCAAGAAAGAGGGGCACACAGTAGAAGACACAAGGGTATATAGGTCTCCCAAATATATAAATCCATTTCTTTCCTTGTTTTTGTCTACCTTGAGAACCTCCACCACTTGAGATTGAGCTATAGTGTAGTCTATGGATCCATTTTCCACACAAATTTGTAGAATAGGTTGTTGGCCCCCACAATCAAAGTAGAGAGTGTTTGAGGCAAAAATCACTTGAGAATGTAGGGTTTCACAAGGAGAACTAGAGGTTTTCAAGACAAATCTCATAATATCTTATATACTTATAAATATAGAAAAAAAAAAGTCAATTAAAAAATTAAGAAGTATGGAAAAAATACAATAAAATAGTATATAAAAAAATATACTAATTTATAAGAGTTTTTAAAAATTAGGAAAAAAGAGCCAATAAGGGCATCGTGTGGTGGTCAATTCACAAGGTTGTAGAAGAATCACTAGATTCAAAGGAGCACTAAGCATGAAACTTAGAAAATCAAAATATTCTAAGGAAAAACTATCCATAGAAGTATCATAGATAGCATCCTCATTGCAATCAACCACCTAGTGATGATGCTCAACCCTAACCCACCAAGTAGCCCATCTTTACCCTGGAATTGAAAGAGAAGACTTTGGTCACTTTGCAACCAAATGGGCAGTACCAAAGCATGATTTTTTAACTTGAAGGCTATCCCTTCAAAAATTATTTTCTATCCCCAAATCTCACCTCCTACTTTTAAACATATTTTTTCTAGAAATTTCTTAGACAAATCAAGCCCCGTGAGAATTTTGGCATAGGTAAATTGTGCATACATCTCTTCTAGGTAAGGGATAAAAAAAAGCCTTCCTAGTTTATTGCCAATGGAGGAGAGACATCTCGGTGATAAAAATGAAGAGGTACATTTAGAAGCCTCACCCCCACTATAGGAACTAGAAAGGCTTTAGAGAGGGATTAAACCCTAGAGACCATGGTTTAAGACCTAGATATGCTCTGTGCTAGAACCATGGGTATCCCTTTAGTATAGCTTCCACAGGAATCCCTTTAGCATAGCTTCCTTGGGTATCACTTCAAAATAACTTCCCTATCTTAGGTAGACTTGAAAATGACCAAGAACCATTCTTTCACTCATGGATATATAACAAGTCCATGTTTAACCAATGGTTTCTAGTGAAGTGACAACCATTCATGAGTTTTTACCAAACTAGGCCAAAAGTTGTGAAATTTAAAAATTAAGGAAACTTTTGGAGCCATTCTACCATTTACTCAATTGATTCATTGAAATCTATAGTCGACACATTCTCCTTAGTAATCATAATGTGACTTTCAATGCTTCTAGATTTGACTTAAATATATTCATTCTAAGATCCACAAAGGTCTTGGGAACACTAGTAGGATCAAGATTCTTGTAGTTATCCAAAGCCCCATTTAAAACACATTGATGATTATGTCACTTTGAGTGATCCATATGAATAATGTAGTAGAGGTGGAGAGTGACTTCTCAATCCCTTTTTTGTACAAGAACTCTCTCCATCATGCTCAGTGAGGCATGACCTAAGTTTTGGTTTATGATTCTCACCTTTAACTAGAGCTTCTCAATCTATTGATCTTGCATGTGATTTCCCTACATCTATTGTGTGGGTCAAAGAATCAACAACTAATTGTAAAGAGTGTTAAGCTATTTACCCCTTTGTATGTTAGTTGTTAATAAATGTTCAAACTTGGTAATATTAGCCTTTGGCTCTTTTTGAGAAACATCTCTTTTTGTAAGGGTGTCATTATTTTCAAGGGTAGGCCCCTATGGAAGCCCAATGCTATGATATCTTTAAATTTAATTTATATTTTTATATAATTTTATTTAATATTTTAATATTTATTTGTTGTAGTTGAAATTTTGGGTTTAAGTTAATCATTCTTAATGTATTAGATGGTAGGATTAATGGTTCAGTCACAGTAGGAGGGTTCACGAAAACAACTCAAAGATATGAAACAAATACAGATTCAGTCATTCAGTAGATCATAGAATTCAAATACAAATCGACTGGCATGATGCGGGCTTACAATTAGGGCTCAAAGACCTAATTTCAAAATATCAAAATATGCACAAGATATAGATTTGAAGCTCCTTCACAAAGAAATCCAAAACTAAGACTTATGAAACAATTGCTAACCCCTTTCCTAGGTATCTATTACATCAATATATATCATCTCAAGAACAATAGATTCCTCTGTGTCAGCCAAGGAAGATCACAAACTCCAATGAAGAGCTATAACGTGTGTACACAGATAGGTTGGACCTAATCATGAAGGATTCCTCTGCAAATGAATGGAATGATGTGTAGATCTTGGTGAAGGTTGACCACAAACCATAGATCATTAAATGATGTGTCATTAAGCTCCAAAAGTCAAGGAATGCTTCACAAGTCTTCTCCTTTAGCTGATTGTCTGAAACTGCCAGGATGCTATGTTCTGAGAAAATAGTTGCTCTTCTGATAGTGATAACTTTCTGGTACTTGGTCCAAATGCTCTGAATTTTGGATATGATGTAGATGAATGAATCTAGATTCTATGTCTAGCTTTGCAAGATGTGAAATACAATTGCAGTAGAATGTGGACCAAAATACAGAAACTGCTACTAACTGAATTGCCTAAACTAAACTGGAAAATGAAAAGAAACAAACTAAACTACAAACAAATTGAAATGCAAATGTTTTTAGTTGATGCAAGATTGCTCTTGAACTAGGGATGCTCCTACATCAGAAATCCAGGGTTATTGAAAATGTGAGTCCCTCACTTTGTTGGAGCTAGAGAAAAACCAAGACAGTCCACCTCAGTGCGAGAAATCCATGACGAATCTTCTTCCAGTTTGCCTTTCCACTTCATAAGATATTCTCTATATTGTCTTTCTATGGTGCTGCGTCCACCTCTGCTATCCAAAATGCCTTCAATCTACTTTGGTGCTTGTTGTGGTAACTACTTCAAATCTTCCTCAAGGCTGTTACTGAACTCTGCTTCATGATACTGATATAGGTATGTAATGTTGAAAATAGATTAAATTCCCAATGTATCCGATAGTTCTACTTCATATGCATTTCCTGAATAAAAATTTTTAAGTATCCTACAAGGTCCAAACTTCTTCATCTTCAACTTGTTATATGTCCCAACTAGAAATATTCCTTTTCTCAATTAGACCATCACTTCATCACCAACTTCAAATTCTTTGTCTTCTATTCTCATATGCTTGCTCCTTATACTTGTTGTCCATATCCTCCAAATGCTTCTTCACCTGAATATGCACTGTCTCTATATGTTCTGCAAATTCTTCTTCTTCTATACTTCTCTTTTCTACCATACTGATTTCTCTCAATCCTACAATGCGTCTAGGGTTAACTCCAATAACAATCTCAAAAGGTGTTCTTTCAGTACTCCTTTTCATTGAATTATTGTATGCAAACTCTGCTTGTGAAAGAATCAAATCCCAACTTCCTGTCTTCTCTCCAACCAAACATCTCAACAAGTTTCCCAAACTCCTATTCACTACCTCTGTCTATCCATCAGTCTGTCGATGAAATGCTGAACTAAACTTCAAATATGTCTTCATCTTCTTCCAAAAGTATCCAACAAACTTTGTGTCTCTGTCTAAAACTATACTCTTAGGTAATCCATGTAATCTCACAATCTCCTTGAAAAATAGGTCAACTACACGCACTACATTAGTTGTCTTCTTACAAGGTATGAAATGAGTAATCTTTGAAATTCTGTCTACCACTACAAATATATAATTATGCCCTCTCAGTGTCTTAGGTAATCCTATTACAAAATCCATGATTATATCTTCCCAAGGTCTCTCTGGTACTGTCAAAGGTTTATACAATCCAGTATTCTGACTACTTCCTTTTGTAACTTGACAAATTCTACAACTCTGCACAAATTTCCTAACATCCTTATATATCTGAGGCCAAAGGTAATTTTCACTCACCAAAGCTACTGTCTTGTCAATGCCAAAAGGTCTTTCCAATCCACCACTATGCTTCTCCTTGATCAAATTGTCTCTTATTGAACTTCTAAGCATGCACAACTGATTTCCTCTGAATAACGTATCTTCTTGAATGAAATAATGCAACCACTTACTCATATCTGTCACAATAGGTTCCTTGTATGCTTTCTAATGTTCTGCAAAATTAGTGTCTCCTTCATACATCTTCCTTAATTCATCAAAACCTAACACTTCAACTCTCATATCTGTCAACAAGTTTCTTCTTCTACTCAAGGCATCTGCAACTTTGTTTAATTTTCCACTTCTATGCTTCAATACAAATGTATAACTCTACATGAACTCTACCCACCTCATATGTCTCTGATTCAATTTTCCTTGACTGTTCAAATATTGCAAAGCTTGATGATTTGTATACAACACAAATTCCTTAGGCAACAAATAATGTCTCCACTTCTTCAAGGCTTGAATTATAGCATAGAACTCTTGATCATAAACTAAATATCTTCTCCTTGCATCATTCAACTTCTCACTAAAATATGCTATAGGTCTACCTTCTTGACTTAACATTGCTCCAATTGCATTTCCACTTGCATCACAATCTAGTTGAAATACCTTATTGAAATCTGGTAATACTAAAATAGGTTGCTCTATCACTTTCTACTTCAACAATTCAAAACTCTTATCTGCTCCTGATGTCCACTTGAAATCTTTTCTATCACCTCTCATTGTCTCTGTTATAGGGTTACAAACTGAACTGAAATTTCTGATGAACTTTCAATAGAAACTAGCCAATCCATGAAATGATCTAACTTCTCCAATGCTCTCTAGTGTAGGCCATTCAACGATTACTCTGACTTTTTGAGGGTCCATCTTCAATTCTTCTACAAAAATCACAAATCTCAAGTATACCAGTTCTTCCTTCATGAAACTGTATTTCTTGATGTTTATCAGCAATTTCTCTTCTCTCAACCTCTGCAAAACTTGTCTAATATGCCACAAATGTTCCTCTTTTGTCTTACTAAAAATTAGAATGTCATCCAAATACACAATCACAAACTTACCCAAGAATTTCTTCAGGACCTCATTCATCAACCTCATGAAAGTGCTCGATGCATTTGTCAATCCACTAACCACTCATACAATCTTTCATTTGTCTTAGAAGGAGTCTTCCATTCAACTCCTTCTCTAATTTTGATCTGATGGTATCCACTCTTCAAATTTATCTTTGTGAAATATCTTGCTCCACTCAAACAATCCATAATATCATCCATCCTATGTAATGGAAATCTATACTTAACTGTGATCTTGTTTATTTCTCTAGAGTCCGTACACATTCTCAATTCTCCATCCTTACTACACAAGGACTCAAACTTTCTCTGATCAAACCTTTCCTCAACAACTCTTGTATTTGCCTATTCAATTCTTCATTCTCTGTCGGTGTCATTCTATGTGCTGCTTTGTTAGGTAGACTAGCTCCTAGTATAAGATCCATGTGATGACTGATACTCCTGATTGGTGGCTATACTTTAGGTACATTATCTGATATGATGTCTTCATACTCTATCAGCAACTCTTTTATCGACTCCAGTTGTGATTCTTCAGTCTCTTTCAATTTTTCAGGCTTCTTAGGGATCAAAGCATAACACATTTCTCATGTCTCAAACCATCCAAAAATTATCTTCCATCTACCAAATAGATTCTAGCATTTCCACATACTTCACTCTTAGGATCATCTTCCAAAGGAATCAAGGTAATTATCTTCCCATTTGATGTTATAGTGTATGTATTCTTTCTCCCATCATGTATATCTTTTCTATCATACTGCCAAGGTCTACCCAACAAGATATGACATACATCCATAGGGATAATATCACACAAGACTTCATCATGATAAGATCCAATATGAAATTTCACCAAACATTGTTCACTCACTAGTACCTTATGATCATCCTGAATCCATGCTATCTAATAGGGCTTAGGGTGTTTCAATATTTCCAACTTCAACTTAGTCACCATCTCCTCTAAAACTAGGTTATCGAAACTACCACTATCGATAACAACCTTACAACATTTACCTCTGGAATTGCATCTTGTCCTGAATAGACTCTTCCTCTGCGGTGGTTCTTCATTGGTCTCTGCTTGAAATAGTGCTCTCCTCATCACGAGTGATTCTCATTCCTCTGGTTTACCAATTGAACTAGGTGATCCAATAGGTTCTTCTTCCACATAGGCTGCTCTTCCATTGTTCTATGTTCTTTTGCTTGTACTCCCCTGATTACATTAAAATGCTCTATGTCCTTCACCTCCACACATGAAACAAGTGCCTTTAAATGTTCTCTTATCAATTCCTCTTCCCTCTCTTCTATGTCCTTCATTCCAGTATGAATTATAATTACCTCTATGATGGAAATATTTGTCATTACTCTGGTAGGCATTGCTATCTCTGTTATCCTTCTTAAATGTATTGTCAAACTTGTTCTTCTCTAGATGTGATCTTTCTCCTCTGGAAAATGTTTTGTCCCTCTAAAATTTACCTCCTCTACCTCTCTATCTCTGATCATGCCTCTTGTTCAATTTCTCTTCAACTTCAAGGGCAAACTGATATGCTTCCTCCAAAGATGTCATCCTTACCAAGCTCAATTCTTCTTGAATGTTCAATCTAAGTCCATTGATGTATCTAGCCACTTTCTCCTTGCTTTATTTACTATGTCATGTCCTTATAATCATCTTATGAAATTATTCAGTATACTCCTTCACATATTTCTCCTTTTTCCTTAGGTTCTGCAATCTTTTCAACAGCTCCAACTCATATTCAGCAAGTATAAACTGATTCTTCAATTTTGTCACTGGGTAAGTGCACAAAGATGAGGGACCAAAATGGGGTCTTAAGATGCCACTTTTTTTCTAAAATTAGGAAACATTGACGTTCGATGAGAAATTGAAGATAGCTACACTCAAAATTTGAAGATGGAACCAAAAAAAGAGTCGTAGTGCTCCGAATCTAGCTTCTAAACTACTAATTTTCTCCAAAAAAATATTGCGATTAAGGGGTTCAAAAAGGGGGAACACACAAATTGGTCCTATTTTTTTCAAAAAAACATAACATAGCGTCTGGTGTGCTCTCCCTAAAATGTTAATTTTTATTTAGTATTTCACTAATCACTCCAATGAAAATTTAGGTAACACCATGTAGTTTATCCCTGATTTTTCTCATAATTTTTTCATGAATAATTGATTTTTTAGTAATTTTCAAAGTGGACACATCCTGGAAAAAAGAAATTTGAGCATGCCCCCCCCTAAATTTTTTGAAAATCAATCAAAAATCAAAATTTTTTTAATACGTGTAGAATGGAGTCTAGTTTCTAAAAATGTAACTTATTTCAAATTTCAATGAACAGTTAAAAAAACAAGTCAAAAATACTACTTAGTGGTTTTTGATAAAAAAATGGACACACTAACAAAAGAAATTCAAGATGAAACCCTTAACCTACTCTAAATGTGAAAAAAAATATGTGGTTAGATAGCTAACAAAGAGCTTAAGATTATGGTGGTAGTTTTTTTTAGTTTTCATTGAAAAAATTGCCATCCTAAAGGGGAGCACACTCTAGATTATGTCCAGATTTAGCTAAAAACTAGTAAAAACATGTCAAAGCAAGCTTGCCATAACGCGAGTGCATTATAACGCGCTCACGTTATGGTGAGCTAAAACAACTCTCCCCCCTCTCTCTCTCTCTCTCAGAGAGAGATGTTTAGGGTTTAGGGGCATTATTTAGGGTTTCTCAAGTTTAGGGAGAGAGATTGAGAGGTAGAGGGATGATAAAGATAAAGAGATAGAGATTTAGGGTTTCTTGGGTTTAGGGGAATTTTTTAGGGTTTAGAGGCTTAGGGTTTCTCGGGTTTAGGGACATTATTTAGGGTTTAGTGGAACTTAGGGTTGCTTGGGTTTAGGGTTGCATGTCAAAAGCAATCTATCTCTCTCTCTAAACCCCTAAACCCTAAATAATGCCCCTAAAGTGTAACTTGTAAACCCTAAACTTGAGCAATCCCAAACCTCTATCTCCCTATCTCTCCCTTATCTCCCTATCTCTCTAGACATCTCACTCATGCTCTCTATCACCCTATCTCTCCCCACTTTCTTCTCTATCTCTCCCTATTTGTCTCCTCTCTTTCTAGGTCTATCTATCTCTTGCTATCTCCATATATCTTACCTCCTTCTCTCATATCATTCTTGTATTTCCCTCTCTCTCCCTCTCCCTTATCGATGAAGGAAATGAAAAAAAGAAAACTATGGCTCTCTATTTCTATCTCTCTCTCCCTATATATCACTTTCTCTGTATCTCCCTATCTCTCTCCCTCAGAGAGAGAGGGAGAGAGAGAGATGGTGGGAGGGAGAGAGGGAGGGAGTGAGGGAGTGAGTGAGAGAGATGTTTAGGGTTTAGGGGCATTATTTAGGGTTGCTCGAGTTTATGGAGAGAGATTGAGAGGTAGAGGGATGATAAAGATAGAAAGATAGAGATTTAGGGTTTCTTGGGTTTAGGGGAATTATTTAGGGTTTAAGGGCATTATTTAGGGTTTAGTGTTTTAGGGTTGCATGTCAAAAGTACTCTCTCTCTCTCTCTCAACCCCTAAACCCTAAATAATTTCCCTAAACCCTAAACTCAAGAAACCCCAAACCTCAATCTCCCTATCTCTCCCTTATCTCCATATCTCTCTAGGAATATCACTCACTCTCTATCACCCTATCTCTCCCCTCTTTCTCCTCTATCTCTCCCTATCTATCTCCTCTCTCTCTACCTAAACCCTAAATAATGCCCCTAAACCGTAAACCCCAAACCCCTAAACCCTAAATTGGTGTAGGTGCACCTAACCCACAGTGGCCTCCTTAAGGCATTTAGTTGTTTTATGTTCATTTTACTATTTCCAATAAGGTCCTAAGTTGACCATTCATGTAATAAGGTCTGTTTGACCAGACTTGTCATTGATGTTTGTAATTCGATTTTTGTTTGTAAGTCCCTAGGACACTTATCGATCTGTCATGATAAGATTGTTAGTTTGTTAGAGTTTGTTAGTTATCATCTCCCAGCTGCTTGGAATTGTCTCCCAGCCACTGGGAATCATGTCAGTACTACTGTTGGCAAGTAGATAAATAGTTCAGCTCAGATCGATTGGATCATAGATAGAGATTGAGATTGCGATTGAGAGAGATAGGGATCAAAGCAATAGCGTGTAGTTAAGTTCTAAAACTGTGAAATTAGCTATTTGTATTTCATTTCAGGAAACAATAAAAGAAGATCTTGTTTGTGTTCGATTTCCTTGTGTAGTTGATTTTCTGGTTTGCAGCCGAAATGGATCATTACCCCATTCCACAGGTGAGATTCTTCAAATCGGTGGAATGGCTGTACATAGTAGTTTAGATTTTCTATTTTGTTTTTTTCTATTTGTTTTGTGCCTGCAAGATTAGTTTGCAGCATGCATTGAGGAACCCTAGCATCCTCATGTGCTGGGTTCTTAAAGTTCAGAAATCCGTATGTTGAAGGAGAAATAGTTAGCGAAGTCACGAGGGTTAGTTGGGAAGATCGACATTACATATAGTTTAAGTTCTGCGTTGGAACCAATTTCAATGGTTCAATGTTTTTTTGGTTCAACAGAGGAAGTGTCAGCATAAACTTCATTATCAGGTTCTGCCATTAGCTTTAGTTCAGCAGAAAAACCTTTGGTTGAACCGAATTCAAAAAGGTTCAACGTCCCTCGGTTCAAAGGAACCGAAGCTAAGGGGTTGGCATGTTAAGTTTGGCGATGAAAGCCTTTGGTTGAACCATTGGAGGGAGGTTCAATGGTTCACGGGTTCAACGGCATCAGTGTCAAAAATGTAATGATTGAAGTTGGAGAAGGAAAAATTTTGGTTGAACCTCTGAACCGGTTCAATGGTTCAAAGGGTTCAACTGTTCAACCATCCATTTGGTTCAACCGTTCGATGGTGGAGACAGTGTTAAAAGAGAATGATAGTTGAACCATTCGTTGAACTAGTTCAACGGTTCAATAGTTTAACGGTTCGGTGGTTCAAGGGTTCAGCACACAGTGGAGGTTCAGTGGTAAGGTTGGTTTGGAGGTTCAACCAAGGTAAAGTACTTACATCAACCTATCGGTAGGAGTTAAAAAGGAGTTTGCCGATGGATAACATACATAGGAAATGTATGTTAGCAGCTGATTGTTAATTATTTTTCATGATTTTGCTACCTGCTTTGCATCATAGTGGTATCAGAGCCCATCAAAAGGTTTGGACTGTTATGTGTTGATTCTGTCACTGAGAAGGTAGAAGGAGAAGGATTGAGAGGTTGACAAGATGCCTCCAAAAGGAAATGGTACTGCCAGAGAGTTGCAGGAGATGAAGGAAAAACATGCTAAGGAGATGAGGAAGATGAAAGAGCTTGTTTAAGCACTTCAAGCCAGGATTGCAGCCTTGGAAATGAACAAAAAGAGAGAAATGGAAGATAGTGAATCAGAAAAGGAAGAAGATGATGCTAAAGAATTTGAAGAGGTAGACGAAGAACTGAATGCTGAAGATCAGAGATTTGCAAAACTGTTAAGGGTAGTCAAGAATGACAAACCTAAGGTAAAGATTGATGTTCCAAAGTACACTGGAAGTTTAAATGAGGAAGAGTTACTGGATTGGATTGTTGCATTAGATAATCACTTTGATTGTGAGGAAGTCTCTAAAGAGCAGAAGGTAAAGATTGCAAAGACTAAATTGACAGATCATGCTTTGGTATGGTGGGATTACATATAGTCAGAGAGAAGAAAGCGAGGTAAGTCAAAGATTACTTCATGGGACAAGATGGTAGCAAGGATCAAAGGTAAATTTTTACCCCAGGATTATGCAATTCAAATGTTTAAGAAGATTCAATTTTTAAGACAAAAAGAAATGGATGTGAAGGCATATACTGAGGAATTTTACAAATTAAGTATGAGATCTAGTCATCATGAGAATGAGGTTGAAAAAGTTGCTAGATATTTGGCTAGTTTGAGATTGAATATATAGGATGAATTAGTTTTGGCTAACCCTAGGAGTGTGGAAGAATGTTATCAAATGGAAATCAAGATTGAGGAGAAGATGAAAAGGAGATAGGATAAGTCCATGAGAGGAAGAGACAGCAATACCAAAGGAAGAGGATCAGCTCCTACAATAAGGCAAGCCAATGAGAATCAAGAAGAAACTGGTAAAGGACAAGAGCAATTAGATTTCAAAAGTGGATGGAAAGGTACAAGAGGTAGATTTGGCAATGGAAGAGGTTCTAATACATTCTTAGGAAAGTGTTATACTTGTGGTGAATATGGTCATCCATCCTTCAAATGTCCAGAAAAAACAAGTTCAATGGGTGAAAGGAGGACAAATCTGGTCCAAGAATCTGATGGTCAAGGTGTGACAAGCTCAAACACTTCTCAAAGTGTGAATGCTCCTAATAGTTATGGGTATCCTAAGCAAGGAGAAGCATTGATGTTAAGGAGAAAAATCTTGAAGACATCCAAGGACATGTTACAAAGGAGAGCACTTTTTAGGACCAGTTGCAAAAGTAAAGAAAAAGTATGCAAGGTAGTGATAGATTCTGGTTCAACAGACAACATGGTATCTCAGGAAATGGTGGATAAGTTGAAATTGGAAAGAATTCCACATCAAAATCCTTACAAAGCATCTTGGGTAAGTGATAGTCAATTAGTTTTGGTATATGAACAAGCATATGTTGATTTTCAGATTGGAGAGTATCAGGATAGAGTTTTGTGTGACATATTGCCCATGGAATGTTGTCACCTACTATTGGGTAGGCCATGGCAATTTGATAGGAGAGCATTGTATGATGGGTATGCTAATACCTACACCATCAAGAAGGATGGGAGAACTATTCTATTGTCACCATTACAGGAGGATCCTGAAGCAAAGAAGATAGCTAAGATTATTTTGGTAGGTACGAAGGAGTTTGTGAAGATACCTACAGCAGAGTCATAAGAAGTTGAGGATATCTCCAGGAGAGGAGATCACAGTTTGAAGAAGATTTCAGTTCTGACTAACAGAGATCAGGTGGATCAGTAGAAGGTCTAGAAGCAGGTTTGTACATAGCCACAGGTTGATTTGAAAGACAAGAATGTAGTCATAGTAGGGACTATTGTTTGTCTTCTAAGAGTTGAAAGACAAACCCATTCTACCATAGCAGTCAATGAGGTTTCCACTGTCCATGTTCAGCCAAAGATGACAGTAAGAAAGAATGACCGACAAGGTGTGAGAAGAGCCTACAGTGCTAGGCATGAGTATTTGATTCCATGGCAACGAGTTGCAGTCCCGTATTCATGGAGCAAACCTGAGACAACAAAAAATACAGGTGGATTCAGTCTAAGACTTAACTCATGGGACATGAGTTCTTTTCAAATTGGGGAGTATGGTGCAGGTGCACCTAATCCATAGTGGCCTCCTTAAGGTATTTAGTTGTTTTATGTTCATTTTACTATTTCCAATAAGGTCCTAAGTTGACCATTCATGTAATAAGTTCTGTTTGACCAGACTTGTCATTGATGTTTGTAATTTAGTTTCTATTTGTAAGTCCCCAGGACACTTATCAATTTGTCATGATAAGATTGTTAGTTTGTTAGAGTTTGTTAGTTATCATCTCCCAGCCACTTGGAATTGTCTCCCAGCTACTGGGAATCATGTCAGTACTACTGTTGGCAAGTAGATAAATAGTTTAGTTCAGATCGATTGGATCATAGAGAGAGATTGAGATTGCAATTAAGAGAGATAGGGATCAAAGCAATAGTGTGTAGTTAAGTTCTAAAACTATGAAATTAGATATTTGTATTTCATTTCAGGAAGCAATAAGATCATGTTTGTGTTCAATTTCCTTGTGTAGTCAATTTTCTAGTTTGCAGCCGAAATGGATCGTTAACCCATTCCACCAATGAGATTCTTTGAATTAGTGGAATGGCTGTGCATAGTAGTTTAGATTTTCTATTTTGTTTTTTTTCTTCGGTTTGTGCCCGCAGGATCGGTTTGCAACATGCATTGAGGAAACCTAGCATCCTCATGTGCTAGGTTCTTAAAGTTCATAAATCTGTATGTTGACAGGAGAAATAGTTAGGGAAGTCACGAGGGTTAGTTGGGTAGATCAGCATTGTAGACAATTTAAGTTCTGTGTTGGAACCAATTTCAATGGTTCAATGTTTTTTTGGTTCAACGGAGGAAGTGTCGGCATAAACCTTGTTATCAGGTTCCGCCATTAGCTTTAGTTTGGCGGAAAAACCTGTGGTTGAACCAAATTCAAAAAGGTTCAACATCCCTTGGTTTAAAGGAGCTGAAGCTAAGGGGTTGAAATGTTAAGTTTGGCGACGAAAGCCTTTGGTTGAACCATTGGAGGGAGGTTCAATGGTTCACGGGTTCAACAGTGTCAGCATCAACAGTGCAACGGCTGAACTTGGAGAAGGAAAACTTTTGGTTAAACCTCTAAACTGGTTCAATGGTTCAAAGGGTTCAACGGTTCAACCGTCCATTTGGTTCAAACATTCAGCAGTGGAGACAGTGTTAAAAGCAAACGATAGTTGAACCATTCATTGAACCAGTTCAACGGTGCAATGGTTCGGCGGTTCAAGGGTTCAGCACATAGCGGAGGTTTAGTGGTAAGGTTGGTTTGGAGGTTCAACCAAGGTAAAGTACTTACATCAACCTATCGGTAGGAGTTAAAAAGGAGTTCACCGATGGATAACATACATAGGAAATGTATGTTAGCAGCTGACTGTTAATTAGTTTCCACGATTCTGTTGCCCGCTCTGCATCATAAACACTATCTATCTCTCACTCTCACTCTTTATCTCCCTATCCCTCCCCTTTGTCTCCTCTATCTCTCCTAATATCTATTGGTCCCCTCTCTCCATCTCTTTCTAAACCCTAAACCCTAAACTTGAGAAACTGTAAACCCCTAAACCCTAAACCCTAAACTTGAGCAACCCTAAACCCCTAAACCCTAAATAATTCCACTAAAGATCCTAAACTTGAGCAACCCTAAATAATGCCGCTAAGTTCCTTGACCCCCAACCCCTAGAAATTCTCTCTCTCTCTCTCTCTCTCACGTTTAGGGTTGCCCAAGTTTAGGGTATGGGGTAATTATTTAGGGTTTAGGGGTTTAGGGATGCCCGAGTTTAGGGTTTGGGTTTAGGGGTTTAGGGTTGCTCCTGTTTAGGTTTTAGGGGTTAGGGTTTAGGGGTTTAGGGTTGCTCTCTCTATTGATCCCCTCTCTCTAATTATACCATTCTATCTTTGTGTCCCTCACTATCTCACTCCCCCTCTCTATCACTCTCTCAATCCCTCTAACTCAAATCTATCTCTATATGTCTCTGTCCACATCTCTCAAAATCTCTTTCCCTATCTCTATCTCTCCACATAGATCCCTATCTCTTAATCTATCCCTCTTTACCTCTATTTCCCTCCCTCTCTATGTCTCTCCTCCTCTCTATCTCTCTCCCCATCCATATACCTCTTGAAATGTCTCTCCAGGTATGTCTCTGGACATCTCTCCATTTGTTTCCCTATCTCTATCTCTCCCCATAACCCTATCTCTTAATATATCCCTCTCTACCTCTCTCTGTATTTCCCTATCCATCTCTCCCTCTTTATATATCTTTCTCCTTCAATCTAGAACCCTTTGTTTATCTCAATTCCCCTCTCTCCCTCTCCCCATCTCTATCTCCACCTATCCCTTTGTATCTCTCTATTTGCCCCTCTTTCTATATTTTTTCCTTTCTCTAACTCTATCTCTATCTCTCCATATATCTATATCTCTCTCCCTCACATTCCAAGGGGTCGATAGAGAGAGGGAGAGAGATATAGAGAAAGAGAGGCAAATATTTTTATGCTTCCCAAAATGCGCTCTTGTTATCGGAAGCAAAAAAAATGAGCAAAAAGCATGTGGGATCCATGATTTAGACCCCACATGCCTGTTATTCCTGCTTTTCATGTAGTATATTAGACAAGAAAATGCTTTTCATGCTAGTTGACATATTAACAATCATTTTTAGATCAATCCACCACCTTTTTTGTTTTTTCAACATAAAGAAACTGATTTTGCATGTTTTTGGAGAAAATTTGATTATTTAAACCTAAACTTTCATGTTTCATGTGTGATTTTGTTTGAAAGCTAATTACCATTGATATATAGATTGAATTTTAAGTTATATATGTTTGTTTTTCCATAAATTCACTAATCCTATTCTAGAGTTATATAAAATTCATAATCAAACTTGTGAAAAAGAAGAATTTGAGGATTTTGAAGCCAAAATTTGGAGAATTGGTCAACTCCAATAGCGAAGTCTTTAAGGTATGTTCTAAATTATATCTATTTTAATTCACTTATATATATATGTCTTTCATCTTGTTTCAACTTTAGGATTTTCATCTTGTTTCAACTATCCGTAAACTACTCATACCAAATATTTCTCATGTTAGATGCTACAACAATCCATGAAAACCTAGATCTTAGATTAGCTTAATGCTTACTTTATGAGTGTCTTTATAGTTTTCTTAACCATTTTAGATTGTGACTATCCTCTTCTTTAACTGTACTATCATAATCATACCCAAATAGAGAATCCAAACATACAACATATCCAACCCCTATAATGTTTGACATGAATCATCTATCATAGAGGTCAAATGATGGTTCTTTAGGAGCAATGACTATCCTGACCCTTCATGACCATTGTGAAATTTGCCTTGCTTTCCTATTTTGGGATATTAAGAGGCTACCATGACTATCCTGACCTTTCATGACTATGTTGTCATATTAAGAGGCTACCATAAATCATTTAGGATCATTTTTTCATGTTATAAATTTAGGTCGTGATCTTAGTAGGGTATAAATTTAGGTTCTATCATTCATTTTAGATAAAATTTGAAGATACCATCAACTAGAGATAGAGAGAATAGTCCATGTAAAGGAGAAGAAGACAATTTACATAAAGGGTTTCAAGGCTAGATTTTCCATTGTGATATTCATATACGATTTGTATCATGCCCATTATCTAAGAAATCTCCATGAAAAAAGAGGTTTAGGGGTTGTCTTAGGGTATACACAAGATGATACAAAGGGAGTTATAAGGAGATAAAACACTAAAAAGGAGGTTTTCATGAGTGTAGGAAAGTCACAAGTCTATATAACAGTCCACTGTCATAGTCATGACCATCATGAAGTTGTTTTTAATTTATGCATTACTTAAGATGCCTTTGATATTTTGTCACGAGTATCCAAAAGGTTATCTTCAAGGGTTAATGTTCATTAGACTATCACAAAGTTTTTGGACTGGTTTAAGACTATTAGGATAGTCAATTTATGTTGATTAATAGTCCCCTTCAATGGTATTCATTTTGTCATCCTTCAAAATCACCTCCACACAACCTATATATGTAAAAAATTAACCATACAATTCATGATTTCCAAACCTAAAACAATGATTTAATACTCATGTATAAGAGTCCAAACAATGCCCTTCAAGGGGTAAGATAGTCAAGAATAGTCAAGGTGATGTTCTTATGAGTTGATAGCATCAAAGGGAGGCTTAGTATTAGAGATATCCTTGCATGGAGGATGGTGCATCATCAAATGAATGAAGGTTACAAACATGACCTTATGATTGTCTCTTGATTGTAATAGTCCCCTATGACACTTGATCAACAATGTATGCATGTATTTTTACCTATAAATAATGATCTCTCAACACCTTATAGTTTCAAATAATTTTGAAGTATTTATATTCGAGTGTATACTCTATGACTTGTATTCAAGTGTATATCGTGACTATGTATTCAAGTGTATACTCCATGACTTTGTGTATTCCATTGTATACTTGGTGCATTTTGTGATTGGGAAAAAGGTGTGAAGAATTTATATGAAGGTCTTTCAGACCTGCTCAAGGAGTTTTGAGGCTTTCTTGGCCATTATTTGACAAAGTGTGATGACTATCCTAAATGATTGTGTATGACAGTGTTGGGGCAGCAATTGGAAGTTCAATAAATCTAAGTCTAAAAGTATTGTTTGTGCATATTACTTGTTGGGAAGGGGTCTTAGAAGGTCCTACAGACATGAACAAAGGATTTTAGAGCATTCTTCAAGGGTTAAATAGGTTTTATTATGACTATCCCAAGAGGACTAGTTTTACAATCATTGAGTAAGTGTTGGTACCCAAGCAAGTTAGGGTTTTATTTTGAGTCTAGGAGTTTAATACCTATTGGAATCACCTTTAGAATATTTGAAAGAGGCTCCCAAATCTGTATTGAGGCTTTTGAAAGAATTCCAAGTGGATTTGCCTTAGTTCATTGAAGTCATATAGGAAGTCGTACATAGGAGCAACAATGGAGAACATGCAAGAACAATTTGTCTTTTGGGTCTATTTTCATGAACTCCACCCTTCCTCTGCATCATTTATGAATTCATGTATTTGAGTGTATACTTCATGACTTTGTATGTTCAAGTGTATACTACATGACTTATATGTGTGTTCAAATGCATACTCAATGACATATGTATGTTCAAGTTATCTTGATACGAGGTGTCTTATTCAGAAGTTTGTAGAATCTTGTTATTCATTCTGACTGTGCTATTCATTGTCATTATAAAATTTCTAATTATCATTGTCTTATTCATCATGCCTATAGAAATCATCATCATTCCAAGGAAATGAGCAAAGACTCTAACACCAGAAGAGCGTGAAGCTAATATTGAGTGGAAAGGAGAAAGAATGAGGCAAATTCAGGAAAGTAGGAAATTGTCAACCATACAAAAAGACATTCAACCATTGCCAATTGAAGAGGAACATGACACATATAATGAAGCTAAGAGAGAGATGGAATTGGCAGCACAAAGGGAATGAATGCAAAACCTCTGTGCAATGAGGAAAGGGAATCTCTAAGTTGGAGGCACTCCATTGTCCACAGGTCAAGTTGAAGGAACACCATCATTATCTTCTCAAATTGGAGACACTCCATCTTTCACAAGTGAAGTAGAAGGTACACCATCATTCACACCTCAAGTTGATGGTACATCATTTTCATCTTTTTCACCTCCAATCGAAGGTACGTCATCTATCCCATCTCAAGTAAATATTGAAGAAATTCCTAATGTTGAGTCTACTTTACCAATTAAAATGCCTCCTAGAATTTTGCGTAGGAAGCCTAAGTTTCTAATTGATATTGATTAGAATGTATTGGAGCCCATGCATGATAAGATTCCCATGTGGACTTGCCAAAGATATGTGAATAAGATATGGAAATTATTCTTTGAGAATTTAAATGAAACCAGAAGATGTCAACTCTTTGTTGAATTGATGAGAAATCTGAAATTTAGGCCCACTATGAAGATTCTTGGCCTAAGAACATTGAATGAATCAAGTAAAAAATCAATTGTCAAGAATCTAATGAGTGCATATGAGAGTGTGGGTTCCACCTCACGCACAAAGGATAGTTATCTCACACAACATGTCATTACATCGACAATAGTAAGCCAACAAACAAAAAAATCTTGCCTCATTAGAAAAACAAGTCAAGCATTGAAAATAAATAGAAAAACTCTTATGAGAGCTGTTGGAAGATGTCAAAGAGTTGAGGATCCAAACACTAATGAATTGTGGGCATTCTCTGGAAGACTCCCACGGAAAGACAAAGTTGTTGTTGAAGCTTTGAGATTACTAATTGAAGAATTTTGGAAGAATTACACAAGGGTATTTCTGAATCAAAGGGATATGGTAAGAAGGAGAATCAGTAGTCGAAACTGTGAGCCACATCCAAAGCATTTTTTTTATATGACTCAAACACAGTTTTTTGGTAAATTTCTAGAGATATTGTTGATAACTGAGAGGGGGGGGGGTGAATCAGTTATCCTAATTATTTCTCTATCTGAACTTCCTTATGATTAATGCAGCATTGAATCAAACATAAAAACATAACCATGAAATAAGAAACACATGACACAGTATTTTTGACGTGGAAACCCTGTTAAGGGAGAAAACCACGGGGTGATTAACCCAAAAATTATTCTCTGTTAGAAGAATAGTAAGTTACAAAATGGCACTTGCCAATTAGGGCTCACTGCCCGAGCACACTGCTCACAAGAGGCTCACTGCCTACAAGAAGACACACTGTCTTACAAAGTGATAAGAATCACAGTCTTGAACTGATTGGAAGCATCTGCATATGCTGGAGTTCAGTTCCGGTTAGGTTCAGTACACTGATCTGCTGCACTTCATCTTTCCTCTGTTCTTTAGTCTGCTATCCTTTCACATACCGGATCTTTCTTGCTACTTCTGCTCTGCTCTGGACTTGTTCGCATATCCCTTTTCACATTTCACACTCTTCACAACTAAATCCATCCTCTATATATATCCGCACAAGTAATTTCATCACCTTTCTAGTCGGCATCCGGAACAGTCTAGTTTCTTACAAACTTTTGTTCTGTCGGCTGAATCCTTCCTCACCAAGCAATGCGGATCAAGCATATACTTGTAGATATCATTAATCATGTCGGCCAAACATGATTCATGCCTTCACAACCTCTGTCATTAATAGTAACACATCCGGAAAGCAGTCTGATACTCTGCCAGTCAGTTCTTCCTCTGTTTTCACTGTTTCTCAGGAATCCGGTACTCAACTATTCATAACTTTTTCCTTGTCCATCTCCGGAGGCTAAATCCTTGGAATATACCACTCAAGATAGTCCTCTTGACTTCCCCAGATCCGCACTACACCAAGACACTTCCTCTGGGAGATCCGGACCAATCTGTCGGACCTTGCCACATGCTCTGTTCTTGTTCACCGGACCACAACAATCTTCAATCTGACTTCCGGTAGAGACATATCATGACTTGCGGATATGTGGGATGACCTTTGTTGCCATCAATGACAACAACCATGAATCCATATAGTGTCTCTTGCCAACAATCTCCCCCTTTGGCATTGATGGCAACACTTAGTGAAAAATGACTAAGTGTTTACACTATGCTCCCCCTTTGCTGATGCTCTGTCTTTATATACAATTTCCGGAACTCCCCCTGAGTTGGATTCCTCATTTTTCACTGCTCCTCACTCCCCCTTTGACATCAATGGCAAAGGGTAGGATCCACACACCAAAATTTTCAAAAATTTTCTATATATAGCCGCATATTTACATACTCACATATACTGCAGAATGTCTGCAAAGGATGTCTGCAGTTGAATCATTTCAGTAGCCCAACTTAGCTTCATTCTGTCCAAAATTGAAATGTGACCACTCAACAAAAATGCAAAGGCTTCTGCCCGCCTGAGATCTGTCGGATCTTTTGTTTGGGCGGTGGTCTGGGCATCACTGATGGCCTCATGCATAGTTTCCAACTTAGGGACTATAATCCTTCTAAGTTCTCCCATCCGGTTGGTGATGTTCTTCCTCTCCTTCTCAAGATTCTTTATTTCATTCAAGACTGCAATAGTCTGACATTCTTGATTTATTATAGAGGAGGAGAGAGGATCAAAACTTTGAGATAAGCTTTGAAGCTTGTCCTGTTCCTCTTTTATTTTCTTGTCAATTGCTGCTGTTGCCTTTGACCAAGATATACAAAATTTGTAGATGTCACCGCCATCCTTAAGAGCATTCTCTAAGCTCTTTATTCCAATGCTTACAATCTTCCTATCCTTAGAGATTAGTTCTAATATTTCAGAAAATCTCTTATCCAAAAATTCCTTCCGGACCTTCTCTTCAGCTGATTTTTCTAGAGAATCAAAATGTGTATCAACACTGCTGACTAAGGTTTTTAGATTACCGGAAGTGGAGGCTGTCGGATCTATCTGGATTGATGGCATGATCTTTACAAGTACTCCGGAAGTAGCCTCTATCAACTCACAGTCTTCCATATGAGACTTCAGGAGCTTTTCATTTGCCTTGGCATTTGCAAATGAAGCTATCTTCATTGTTTGTACTGGAGAGAGAGAGTCAAAATCAAATGGGCCTTTTAGAAGCTCCGGTTCATCAATCTCTAGAGTTTCTTTGCTCAAAAATTGTTGAACAGTTTGTGCAGTGTCTCTTGCCGGAGACAGATGTTTCTTTTCTTCTGCAATTTTAGAACTGTCAACCTCTTTGTCTTTCACCACTGCTTCCTTCTCCTGTAATTCCTCTTCTTCTTTGGATCCGGAGACTGTAGGAGAAACCGGAGGAGAGATGTTTGTCTGTTCGGGGCCCACTTCTTCCGGAACAGATGATTCCGGATCTACAGTTGTTTCTGTACCTAAATCCTCTACAACAGGAAGATTGAACCTTTTGAAGGCCTTCCGGAGGATCTCTTCTGTCTCTTGTGCCACTTTGTCAGTCTCACCAAGCATGAGCTGATTCATCCTGGCTTTACTTCTGAACTCATCTTTGCAGTCCTTGAAGATCATGTTCATTGTCTTGGGATCAATTTGAGGATATAGCTGAATAGCTATCTGCTCCCGGATCTCAAGATCTTTGGCATGAGCATTGTTCTTTCTTACTTCCAATTCCTTTTCTAGGCCTTTGGGAATAAGAGATATGATCTCAATGAAAGCCTTATTATATATGTTCAGATATTTGATGGTGGCTTCCTGCAGAGTCTTTTGGTCAGCCTCACTGAAGTCATCATAAGATTCAGTCATTGGTTGAAGGTTTCCATCCACCGTGACTGACTTGATTACATTATCTAGAGACAGAGTGGGCTTTTCAACAGATACCTCTGCCATTTCATCCTTGTCTTGGCCTGTGGAGGGTTTGCCAGATCCTTTCTTCTTTTGCTTCTTTATTTCTTTTACACCCTCATCTGACTCTGTTTCCTCTTCATCCTTTTGGCTTTCATAAGCCCTTGATGCTTTTGTCTTGGATCTTTTACCGGATGCCTGGACTTCTGGTTTTGAGCTTTTGGTTGTGGAAGGTGCAGATCTCTTTGATGATCTGGTCCGGGTGGGAGCTTCAACCGGAGCACTTTCTTTGCTTCTCTCTTCTTCCTCAGCCTTTCTCCTCTTTTCCCGGCTGGCATCAAGTGCCTCTTTTGAGATGCCTAGGCCTTGAGCAATGTGCTCTACTTCTTTTCTCACTTTTCTCTTAATCTCAGGTTCCCTGAGTTCTACATGTATTTTCACACTCAGCTCCTCAAAGGTTCCAAACCTTTCTGCCTTAGGGTCTTTGGGCTGACTTAGCATGTGTTGAACATGCAGCTCCACTATCTGTTCATCAACTTCATACCCCATGGGCATGATCCAGACAGTCCTTGGCTCCACTGCCTCCATTAGGCACTGATCAGTGTCAACCATAAAGCACACTGAGTCCTTGTATTTCTCAATGAGAGACTGGGGAATTCTCTCTCTTGCTTGCATCATGCTCTGAAAGTTTTTGAAGTATCCCCATAGAGCTGTATTTCTCGCTTTTGCATCCCCAAGTCCATGCAAATAGTCTCTTATCTGGACTGCAACAGGTTTGTCACTCTGCCATACCCATCCACTTGATCCTGGTAGCTCATTCATGAAGTAGAAGAATAGACATACAATGAGAGTACCATACTTAAAGGAGTTCTTCTTGTCTTTCTTGATTTTCTGTACATTTTCCATTAATTGGCTTAGCAGTAGTTCACAAAGATCATATTCTGCATTCTTTCTTAGCATTTCATAGGCTGTGTATATTGCAGTTCCGGATACAGAATTCTCCCTGCTGGAGTGATAGATCTTGTATCCTATTATCATTGATGCATATTTGATATCCGGATCCGAAATATCTTCAATGGTCATTGCCCTCTTATCAAATTTTGATCCGGTGGTCTCAGTTACAATGTTGTTCTTGACAGATTTGAGGATAGGTACCCCTCCGGAAGAGTATAGACCGGTTACTGCCCTAATTGCTTCTTTTGTGATCTTGCAGGGTCTATCCAGCCATAGAAAGTTGTCATGCATCCTGCTCAGTACATACCGGACCCATTCATCTTCTTCAAAGCTGGGGAAATGAATAAATTGCTCAAATTGTTTTTTCTGGATACCCTTATACTCTGGTTTAAGCTCAAAGGCATTGTCTATCAGTTGCTTGTGATAGAGGTCTCTTAATTTGAATTCCCCAAATTCTTCAATGCTTGCATGTATGTAAACCCTAATGTCTTCGGTATGTAAAACTCCGTGGGGGACACTAGAGAAGGCTCCTAGTGGATCTACCTCCAATGATTTGTAAGGATGTTTCTTGAATGTGGGGCGAGGTCTATCAGAGATCTTAACTATGTTTGGAGTAGCCATTCTTCAAAGATTTGCAGTGAGGTAATGAAAAACGGAGAATACCTTATGCGCCTTCGGTTTGCACGGAGTGGTTGGATTGATTTCTTTATGCAATAGCTTCGGCAGGAGATCCTTGGTGTGCTTGATGAACCTTGTTGCAGAGCTCCACTTTTCGCTTCTTCTCGAGTGTAGAATGAGCAAATGACTTTTGAGAAATCCCTTATATTGCTCCGCAAACCCTAATATCTTGTCTGCAATAAATGCTTCACCTGCATTATTCCAGTTTGCCCTGTCTGGACAGCTTGGAGTATCCCGGATTAGTCCTGATCACTGAATATCATCTGGATCTTTAAATCATGAATAAATAGAGGTAACACATTACAAAAACATCCCAAGCACTCTGTCCAATCCGCAGAACAAGATCGTGCACTTCCGGATCTCTCCGGATCTTTTTGTAATCTTTTATCATACCGGAGCATTTCCCTGAACAGGTCTTACTTGATCGATCACAGCTTCTTCATAACTCCATGCGGACCTCTGAGAACTTGACTGAGGTATCTCAAGACTCATATCTACAAACCCTTTGATCCACATCTTGTGCCACAACCGGCACCACTTGTTTGGCTGGGGGAACAAGATTTTCTTTGAGTCTCCCCCTGAGCCTGAGCTCACCTTTTAATTTTCGGAAGAAATATCAGCACCAGAGTCTGGTGCGGATCCAACCTCTACATTCTCTGAACTTTTCTTCACCCAAATCTTGCTCATCTGATTCCTAACCTCATCCGCATTCATCTTTTGTTTACCCTTGTCTTGATTCTGATTATACACCGGACCTCTTTTGTCCTGATTCTTGTTTCTGCAGACTTTAGCATTATGACCGGACCTATTGCAGATTTGACAAATAACATTTCTTTGCATATTTGACTGATATCCCCTTGATCTGCATTGATTAGCCATATGACCTACTCTATTGCATGTAAAGCATCTACCTTTGAATGATTTGTTTACTTGCATAATTCTGCATTCATGGGATTTGTGTCCATACCTTTTGCAGTTGAAGCACTGTCTGGAGAAGGATGAATTAATCTGATTCATTCTCATTCCGCACTGATTAGCTTTGTGACCAAAATGGTTGCAGCTGTGGCAGTATCCATTGAAGGATGAATATTTTTGAGCATTTGGCTGTCTTACCGGAGGTCTTCTAGGCCTGCTCCTTGGATTTTCTGATCCAAGATTCCTCTGACCGGATCCGGAGCTTTCTCCTTTCTCATATCCCAAACCATACTTGTCATCAGTCCTCTTTTGACTTCCAAGAAGAACTTCAAGTTGAGCAGAACTTATCTTGAATTTCTCTTTATATTCATTTGCTGTTTGAAGGTCTCTTTTGAGAGAGGTAATTTGATCCTCAAGTTTTTCTTCATTATCTTTGGCATCTTCAAGATCAGATTCAAGATGTCTGATAATCCTGTCCATCTGGTGGCATTCTTCTGATTTTTCCTTAAGAGATTGTCTTAGATTATCTTCAGCCTTTCTTTTTTCTTCAATCTCTTGAGTGAACTTTATAGTTCCTGATTCCATTTCATGTCTTAACATAATGACTTCTTTTGATAACTTTTCACATAACTTGGTTTGCTCAGTCAATTCTTCATTTGTATTGCTTTCTTCACTTTGTCTTGCCAACTGTTGGAGCAGCTCCTTTCTCTTTTTCATAGAGAGACTTAATTTGTCTTTTAATTCCCTCATGAATTCATCAGCCTGTTTGAGTCTTTCTTTTAATTCACTGACTTCAGAATTTGACTGTTCAAGATCCTCAAGGGCAGTCTTGAGTTGCTCCCTTAAACCATATGCATCCATTTGAAATCCCAGATCTTCCTCAAGCTGTTAGGCTCTATTAGGAGGAACTTAGCTCTGATACCAATTGTTGATAACTGAGAGGGGGGGGGTGAATCAGTTATCCTAATTATTTCTCTATCTGAACTTCCTTATGATTAATGCAGCATTGAATCAAACATAAAAACATAACCATGAAATAAGAAACACATGACACAGTATTTTTGACGTGGAAACCCTGTTAAGGGAGAAAACCACGGGGTGATTAACCCAAAAATTATTCTCTGTTAGAAGAATAGTAAGTTACAAAATGGCACTTGCCAATTAGGGCTCACTGCCCGAGCACACTGCTCACAAGAGGCTCACTGCCTACAAGAAGACACACTGTCTTACAAAGTGATAAGAATCACAGTCTTGAACTGATTGGAAGCATCTGCATATGCTGGAGTTCAGTTCCGGTTAGGTTCAGTACACTGATCTGCTGCACTTCATCTTTCCTCTGTTCTTTAGTCTGCTATCCTTTCACATACCGGATCTTTCTTGCTACTTCTGCTCTGCTCTGGACTTGTTCGCATATCCCTTTTCACATTTCACACTCTTCACAACTAAATCCATCCTCTATATATATCCGCACAAGTAATTTCATCACCTTTCTAGTCGGCATCCAGAACAGTCTAGTTTCTTACAAACTTTTGTTCTGTCGGCTGAATCCTTCCTCACCAAGCAATGCGGATCAAGCATATACTTGTAGATATCATTAATCATGTCGGCCAAACATGATTCATGCCTTCACAACCTCTGTCATCAATAGTAACACATCCGGAAAGCAGTCTGATACTCTGCCAGTCAGTTCTTCCTCTGTTTTCACTGTTTCTCAGGAATCCGGTACTCAACTATTCATAACTTTTTCCTTGTCCATCTCCGGAGGCTAAATCCTTGGAATATACCACTCAAGATAGTCCTCTTGACTTCCCCAGATCCGCACTGCACCAAGACACTTCCTCTGGGAGATCCGGACCAATCTGTCGGACCTTGCCACATGCTCTGTTCTTGTTCACCGGACCACAACAATCTTCAATCTGACTTCCGGTAGAGACATATCATGACTTGCGGATATGTGGGATGACCTTTGTTGCCATCAATGACAACAACCATGAATCCATATAGTGTCTCTTGCCAACAGATATATCCTCAAATCAAAATTTCTAAAAGATATTTTGAAATGCTAAAACCTTTCTTTGTCAAAATAAATCACACACATACTACTTGTTGTAGATTACATATTGAATTTTCTAACCATTTTGATGTTTATCAGTCTATATGTTTTTTAATTTGCATACTAACAATGTTTTGCAGGATTGTGGCATACGTGCCCCACCAACTACTTCAAGAGACTTCATATCAATAATTTTATGTGATAGAGAGGAAGGTAAAATATTCTATAGTAAATTATACTTGGATGGCACATGTCAGCATTGCAGTGGCTTGCAAGGTATGCCAATATGTGAACATATGGAAAGAACACATGCAGTTGGAAATGAACTAGTAGATTTTGGCAAGTATAAAATAGTGGCATACAATACAAAAGATGGTAAAGAAGAAAAGAGGTGTGAATATGTTATTCAAAAGATTCTAGTGTATCAGTTTGTCTATATTTCATGACAGTATAGTGTATGAGTATGTAAGACATGCTCATAGAGCTCGATGGTTGGACTTGTAATTCAAGTTATAGAAGGACACATTTCTAGTTGGTAGCATTGTTTCAGTCGTTGACTTTGTAGAGAACTACAGTCTACAGCCACAGTGTGAGGTGTAATCCTAATATTATAGCTCGACACAAGTTTCTATATTTGTGCACATCGCATTCATTCATGTGAATGATAGTACAGAGGATGACAGAAAGATCATAAGGGAGTATCATTTTTCTATAAGTGATGATCACACGCATTCCGTAGAGTTTGTGCAAGGTTGCTTTTAGGTGTTCTACAATGATTTGGCTAGAAGGGGCATATCATTCAGTCAACATATCAGATGGTCAGATAACTGTGCATCACAATTCAAGAACTCATGGAATTTCTATTGGCTAAGCAAGAGGCATAATATTATAGGTGTTCAACATATGTGGAACTTTTGTAAGGTTGGGCATGGAAAGGGGGAGTATGATGGTGCAGGATCATGTATCAAAAGAGCCATAGCATGAGAAGAGTTAAAGTATAAAGACAATGCAAAGTTGACAGATGCAAAATCAATCATCGAGTGGTGTAATGCTTCGATGGGTTCATGTAATGAAGGTAAGTCTTTAGTTCATAGATGTTTTTGGTTGATAGATGATACTAACATTGTACCATATGAGGACTATTGTACACTGACATGATCAAGTGAGCTACACTCTTTCAGAAGCTCAATTGCAAGTTCATGGAGTATCCATACGCGGAACATGGTATGATTTTGTTCTTCATGTACAATTCAAGCCTAGAAAGAGTGTGAGTCAAAGGAGTGGGTTGATGAATGGTAGTTAAGTTATCTTAGTCCACTTGACACATATCGACCCCCAACAACACTAGAACTGACACAAATGGAATCATCAGTTGAATTTGACCACATATCAGATCTAGTTCAACCAGGTAATATATCTACTTGCATAGATTTTGAAATTCCTAATGTTATCTTAAACTTTGTAGTATTTTTGTAATGTTAACTAATTTCATCTAATTTGCTGCACATATCATTATAGGACATGTTTATGCAGTTATTAGAGATGAAGATAACAAAGAGGGAACAAATTATTACTTGTGTCATTGTGTTGAGGCCAAAAAGAAATTGGAGGCCCCAACTACAGATGGAGAAAACATCCAATACCCTCCATGCTCAGTGGTTGTTACTGGAACATGGCTTAGAAGGTACCCACATAAGAGTGTTAATGTTTGGTTGTTTGAGGACTTTGGCATGCATCGGAAGATTCTTCATCCAACCTTGTCATGGCAACCAATGTTCATTTGATACAATATCAAGGTAGACCTTTGAACAAGACCTTGTGGAAGGTGGGTGAGTCTGACCATGAGGCAATACTTGACACAATAAAGAGTAGAGAAGACCCAGATGGTTCATTGGATTAATTTGTAAGTATGCATAAAACTTTCTTAGATGGTTACTTGTACTTTGTTTTGTATATAAACAGTAGTATGAATTGCTTCCCTCTAGTATATTTATCTATTTAGTCAATTTTTATTTTTGATGCTTCTCACAAGAGGTCACAATGTGAGTCTGTCCAACTACGGACGAAGAAGCTAGAGAAAAGATGATGGAGAGTGATCATCAGATATAAATAAGTGATTGATTACATATGTGATGTTATATATTTCATGTACATTTTGTTATAGTAATGTGCATATTGTTTGATTGTATTAATAGGTGGAGCTGCATGAGCTTAAACTGTTGAAGAGTCTACTCAACGGCAAAGAGAGGATGAGTCATGGATTGGCTCTCCATCTTCATGGTCAAGCAAGGGCCACCAATTATTTCATAAAAGTCCATAGGAAACTAGTTTTGGTACATACTTTTGTATGTTACTGATGTATGTACATACTTTTGTATGTTACCGATGTATATTTTTTATATATGCCTGTATGGCTTTGTTTGGACATGCCTATATGGCTTTGTATGTAAACTAGATGTTATGTTCATGACATTATGTATATGATAGTTTATATTAAATATTTAATATGATGCACAGAGTTGTAGTGCTTCAAGACAAGGCATGAACTTGAATAGTGAAGATCTCACTCAAGTAGTGGTATGAACTTGACAAGTAGTGGTATGAACTTGAGCAGTGAAGGCCTCATGTTTCATTTGATTTTTTCTCTATGGTATACATTTGTTGTTTGCATCATCATCATGTTATGCTTCATGGGGTTAGATCTAAGTAATGGATGAAGTTGATCCTTATTGGTCTTAATCCTATTCACTCATGTTTCACTCATGTCATATCAAGATTGATGTCACAGGGTTTGGATGTTAGTTCATAACATTCATGTTTATCATGTTACTATAGTAGGACATAGATTCTTATGTCATTATTTCATGTCATTGGATCATTGGATTTGGTTGTGATTCTTCATCATAACATGTCATGCTTTCAAGAGTTTGATTGGGTTGTGGTTCTTCCTCATGACAGGAGTTTGTTCATGTCTTCATGCTTCTTTATCCTCCATGTCTTCAGTGTTCTCAGTGTCTTCATGTGTCAAATATTTCTTCAGTGTCCTCATGATGTTGATTTTGATAAAAAAAATGGTGTTAAGCACTTCAATCATTTAGGGCAACAGGCTACCGACAAAGTCCCTTAAGATCCCTAAGACAAAAAAATACCAAACTTTGATAGAGGTTTTCTTAGAATTCATGGTAGCTGGGAATATTTAGTTTGGACCTACAGGTGTATGTGGGGTCCATCCACAATAACCTCTCTCAGTTTTGGTCAACTCTAGTCCATTTGACCATGCTGAAATCAAATGTATTCTTGCAAAATGCTTCAGTTTCATGCAGTAGAAAGGTGCTAAGAGTGACATTTTGCATTCCATAGCTCGTGGGGACAAATAGACTACACCAACATGTCAGGGTGGGTGGGTAAATACCAGGGGAGGTCTCATTTCATGTGCCAAGTGCCCCAGTCATTCGGGACAGCAGGCTACCGGCAAAGTCCCTTAAGATCCCTAAGATGCAAAAACTGCCAAACTTTGACAAAGTAGTTCTTAAAATTTGTGGTAGCTGGGAATGTTTTGTTTGGACCTATAGGTGCACATGGGGTTCATCCACAATAACCTCTCTCAGTGTTAGTCAACTCTAGTCCATTTGACCGTGCTGAAATTAAATGCATTCTTGCAAAATGCTTTAGTTTCATGCAGTAGAAAGGTGCTAGGAGTGACATTTTGCATTCCATAGCTTGTGGGGATGAATGAACTATGCCAGCACATTAGGGTGGGTGGGTAAATGCCAAGGGAGTTCTTATTTCATGTGCCAAGTGCCCCAATCATTTGGGGCAGCAAGCTACCGGCAAAGTCCCTTAAGATCCCTAAGATGCAAAACTTTCCAAACTTTGACAGAGTAGTTCTCAAAATTTATGGTAGCTGAGAATGTTTTGTTTGGACCTACAAGTGCATGTGGGGTCCATCCACAATAATCTCTCTCAGTTTTGGTCAACTCCAGTCTGTTTGACCGTGCTGAAATCAAATGTATTCTTGCCAAATGCTTCAGTTTCATGCAGTAGAAAGGTGCTAGGAGTGACATTTTGCATTCCATAGCTCGTGGGGCCGAACAGACTGCACCAACATGTTGTGGTGGGTAGGTAAATGCCAAGGGAGGTCTAATTTCATGTGCCAAGTGCCCCAATCGTTTAGTACAACAGGCTACTAGCAAAGTCCCTTAAGATCCCTAAGATGAAAAAATTACCAAATTTTGACGGAGCAGTTCTCAAAATTCATGGCAGCTAGGAACATTTTGTTTTGACCTATAGCTATTTGTGGGATCTATCTACAATAACCTCTCTCAGTTTTGTTCAAGTCATATCCATTTGACCGTACTGAAATCAAACACATTCTTACAAAATGCTTCAATTTCATGCAGTAGAAAGGTTGCCAGGTGCCATATTTTTTGTTCTTCTCATCATGGGGATGAACTGACTATGCCAACATGTCAGAGTGGGTGAGTAAATGGTAGGGAATATCTCATTTCATGTGTCAAGAATCCCAGTCATTCTGGGCTATAAGCTATCGACAAAGTAGAAAGTTACTAACACTAACATTTTGTATTCCATAGGTCTTGGGGATGAAATAACTATGCTAACATGTCCGATTGGGAAGGTAAATGGTAGTGAAGCTCTCATTTTGTGTGCCAAGTGTCCCAGTCATTCTATCCTACAAGTTATCGACACCTAGAACCTTTTTGTGTTTGTCGGTAGCTTGCAGCCCAGAATAACTAAGACACTTGGTGCACAAAATGAGACCTCCCCTAGCATTTACTTGCCCACCCAGATGTGTTTGCATAGTTGGTTCAGCCCCATGATGAGAAGAACAAAAAATATGGCACATAGCAACCTTTCCACTGCATGGAACTGAAGCATTTTACAAGAATGTGTTTGATTCTAGCATGGTCAAATAGTCAAGAGTTGAATGAAACTGAGAGAGGTTATTGTAGATAGACCCCACATGCACCTATAGGTCCAAATGAAATGTTTCTAGCTGCCATCAATTCTAAGAACTATTCTGTCAAAGTTTGGCAGTTTTTTCATCTTAGGGATCTTAAGGGAGTTTGCTGGTAACCTGCTTCCCTGAATGATTGGGGCACTTGGCACACCAAAAAAGACCTCCCCTGGCATTTACCCACCCACCCCAACATGTTGGCATAGTCTGTTCGGCCCCACAAGCTATGGAATGTGTTGGGTGAATATTTTTTCATTAACTCACTAACGACAAAATGGTTATATCACCCACAACTATGATGAGATATCATCTCTCCTCTCAGCAAGGGGAGGCTCCCTTTTATTGCCAAATGCAAACTAATAACTATTACAAACTTATTTACACTAAATACTAGCTCTGGGGTGATTCTATATCATCCATTTCTCTTTTTTTATAAATGATGTTTACAATTCTCAATATGAAATTGAACACAAAAGGATAATTAAAACAATACCAGTATATTTAAACAACAAAGAAACCCACTAAAACACAAAGTTTCTCATTGCTCCTTATGCCAATTGAAAATTAAATATTTTGGAATAGAGTGCAACCCAAAGTCTTCACTATATGCTGATATAAGATAACATGATCACGAACAATAACTTGCAGCTCAAAGTCTTCAAGTTACTTCTCATTCACAATCTTAAATGCAAATTCTAAATATGATATAGCAGTACAAAGTCTACAAAATCATATTTGAATCACCCTCTGAACACTTGATTTCCACGCTCACAATTCAAACATTCATACAAGATAATGTAATAGAAAGGACATAAGAACAATTCTATAACATTACAAACTTGCTCCAAGACAAAGATTGGATGCCAACTCGCTTCTTGATATTGCTTGAAAATTGATTTACAAAATAAGCTCAAAGTCTCAAATTGCTTTTCAAAATGGTAGCGCTTCACTTCAATAGACAAAAGATGATAATTACAATAGAGGCCCTCTTTATTTATAGGGAGAGGCCTTGAGAAAATTTAGGAAAAACCTAACTACTTTGACATTCAAAAATAGGAGTCCTTATTGACTTGGGACTTCCTATGTTTTTACATGTAATTACATATGAGAAAAGTACATGTAAAAGTGTCCAAAACTAAATGAAAGGTACATGTGAAAATATAGAAAATAAACTTAGTCATGACATTTTGCATCAACTTGCATCTCCATTCTTCTTCAGATAAGCATCATACATAGTGAACGCTGCCTGCATCCCCAAGCTATTAGGACTAGTAGTGTTCCTAAAGATTACTTGAGCTCTGATCACCACATCTTTCACTTTTGTGGTTTCTTTGTCATGACTGGTATTAGCTTCCCAAAGTTAAAGTCATCTGGGGAGATGGATTGCTTCTTCCTTTTAGGTGTATATGCTAAAAGCCATGGAGAAAACACTGATGTGCTAATATTCCGGTAAGACCCCATTGTTGGTGCAGAAGGAAATGTGCTCACACTCGTGGTAGTGATGATGGGAGGAGTATTTGTAAACACTACACCTATTGTATCCACATTAGCAACTTGCTCAGTACCCAAAACAAACTGTTCAAAAATAGTGGAGTCACCTATGTCATAAGAGGGTGAAGACAAACTAGGAATTGATCCTGAGGAACAAAGAACATTATCAAAGGTCACATTAGGATTATCAAAAATTGTTCTTGAGGATGACTAGGACTGGAATGACTGAATATCAATGGGTGAAATTGGGGTTGTGGGAGGAACAGGCAAAGAAACTAAAATAGATACATTAGGTTGAGGAGAAGGGACTTTAGTGTCTTGTGACATGTTTCTTTGTGGAGACATGGTTATGTCCTATAGATTCTCCTAACCATCTCCTTCTTCTTTATCTTGTTCATTCTCTCTCTCTGCTGAAGACTTATCCTCAATATCCATTTCCTCTATAGCTGGTTCTCCAATACCCTATTCTTCAATTTCTATTTCCTTAGCAGCAGATTCATCCTCTGTCACTTGGGTCTTATTCTATTTTGACACAAATTTAATCTTAGGCTTGGGAGCTTTGGATGTACTAGGAATATCACTTCTATTCTTAGTTCTCAACTCAGCCTTTTTTCATGTTTGTTCTAATGCCTCCTCTTTAGAACTGGTTATGAAGTCCTTCAAGGGTATACCCTTTTTTTGCAGCCATAGATTGGTATTAGCCAGAATAGGTTCAAACCTCTTTCTCAAAGAAGTTAACTCCTTTTTTTACCATTGCACAGTGGGCAAGGGAGAAGTTACAATTTGTTCATTGACATATCTTTGATTAACATCTTCATTGTCCACCATACCTTCTAGAATATCAGCCAAGCCCAAATATTCTATTTGGCTTAAAGACAACTTGCTGTAATCTAACTTCCTAATATCCTCTTCTATTCTCAAATCAACCCAAGTATCCTCTACCATTGGGTCATGAAACTGAGTCTTTCTCTTGATCTTATCCTTCACTCCCTGATAATCAAATTTGGGTCTCCTTTCGAATTGTTTCATAGTAACCATCTACATTTTAGTTTCCATTGCCTTGGCTTTAGGAGCAGTTGCAATAGAGTACCTACCAATCTCAAGAGGAAACCTGAATTTGGGCTTCTTTAACTCCATTTACTTGTTATGAATGATAATCATTTGTTGACACAACTCCATCAGAACAATCTTGTCAGAAGGGAACTTTCGTAACATGTAGGGATAACCCTGAAAATAGCCAACTCTTAGATATGTGAAAGTTGAGAACTGAAGAAACAAGCAACCAAAACCATTCACCACTTCCCAGGCTTCATCTTAAATTCTCCTTTGCTCCAACTGGGGGTCAAAGAGGTACAAGAAAATAGCAAAGAAGGCATCATTCACCCTTCTGAAATGATGAATTGAACCTTTCAAAATGAGTTGAGGATAATACTAATAAACTGGTACAACCCTCCTGTCTCCATCAAATGTTAAACCTGGGAAGTTCCTCATTGAAGCTGCTATATATACCAAGTATGAAGTCATATAGAACTTGAAGGTAGTTGATACCTTAATTATTTGCTCATGAAGAGCATTACTAATCTATTCTCCCCAAAATATATTTTGCTTACCTTGAAGTATGATCCTGATGTATGGGTACATCCATTCATGGAAAGTTGAAGATGAAGCTAGACCTCTAACTCTACTGAGAAGAGTTATTAAATCAATTACTTCCTCCACAAAGTTGGTCTTGGGAAAACTCCTGGGCCATCTAGACAAATTTGGTCTAGAAGTCTTGAGCCATTTAGTATTGATCACTCTTTTTACCTTCTCAACATCTTTATCATACTCACCCTAAGCAATACTGCAATCCAACTCTGTAATATCTTCAGCAATGGGGCACATAAAAACCTTATCTATAAACTCTGCATCAAGTCTCATGATCACATTGTCATGGGCATCTACCATTGTCCTGTTGTCTTTATTGTAGAAATGAGCAACTTGGAGAACAAACTCCATATTGTGTGCAGTAACAAGGAATAAAGCCACTAGATGAATATTTCTTTTGATAATCTTTTGCATATAAGGGCTAGGTTTATCTGACTTTGTTCTCTCCACAAATTCGGTCATATCCACATGACCAATTTCAATGTCCCTTATCTCATCTACATTGGATGTGACTGATGTGATAGGAAAAACACCCTGATACTTGTACTTCATCACTTTGGTCTTCTTTGGAGACGGATCAATCATTTGAAAAGAAGGCTACTTTGGATGAATCGAAGACCTCAACAGCTTGCAAGAGAAAACTATAACAAAAGTCATGATCTTGCAGCTAGGGAAAAAATATGGTAATTTAGGAAACTGCATGTTGATGATCATGATCACAGGAATGGGCTTGAAAGGGATAAAGAGCAAGCAAGTTGAAAGAAATGGATGAAAGTAGGCTAAGGATAGCAATTTGGAAAATTCCCTAGAGTAAGACAAATTCTAGAGAGTGAGTGCACGAGCGGTGATTTTTGCCACCCTTGCATGCTAGGGGGAATTGCTGGTGTGAGGGCAACAAATTTCCCTGCCGCTACATGTAAGGAGTAAATGTTTGTAAAGTGCATAAGTAGCAAATTTTACCACCAATGGACATAGAGGATAAAGCTTAGTTTTGTGTCAGAGCAGTAAATTTTACTACTATTGCATGAGAGAAAGATATCAAATGTACAAGTGTCTGAGCGGTGATTTCCACCACTTGTGCATGAAACCTCAAACTGTCACCAAACTCATGTAGGGGCGGTGATTTTCACCACCTTTACACTTAGGGTAGATCACATAAAAGAGAAAGGCATGGGCAACAATTTCTACCACCAATGCACATCTCATAAAAGAATAACAATTGTGCATTGGTGGTGAAATTTACCGCCCATGCATGATGGAAAATAAAGACACGTATGGGTGGCAAAAATCACCGCCCTTACATGTTAAGGGAAAAATTCCTAAGTCATAAACGCCATCTAAATAGATCTTTAAAATAAGAAAAACAAAACTCTAGGGTTTACATATTGAACAGCGAAAATCACCATACCATTCACCTCTAAACAAAAACACAGAAAAACAAACACATAAAAACTAAGGCAAAAACTAAATGAAAACCCTAAATGAAAAAGACATTTAAGAGGAAAGGAAAACATAGAAACAACAAGAAACAATAAGGCTAACAATGCTTCATTAAAAGTAAAAATGATTTGGGAAAAAGAGGATCACAAAATGAAAGCACGATTAAAACTTACCCGATGATAATGAACACAAGTTGATCTTTGTGAAAAGCCCTAGATCAGAAAATCGTGCACCAAAAGTGCTAAAGACAATTACCAGGGTTTTAATCAAGCCAAAGCAAGTAGCATAGACAAGTAACAACTAAAATGAAAACTAAAAAGCAATTTAAAACATATAAATGTCTTTTCAAAAAACTCACACGGAGTGCATTTAATGCACTCAAGTAAACTTGAGATGAACGGGTGGCGATTTTTGCCGCCTCTGCATGTAGGGCTTAAAAGTAATATAAGCATGCATGAGCGGTGAAAAAAGTTGCTCGTGCATGAAAAACACAAAAAGGCTAAAAACATGTAATGGCGGTAAAAATGACTGCTCAAAAATGTTACACTTAAAATTTTCTAACTCCTTACAATTAAACTTACTGATTTAACGAGTTTGCTCACTTATTCAAATTTTGCAAACCTCAAAGAACCAAAATGAGGAGATGCTCGAAATGATTCCCAGGAGTTATAAGATCACTTATGAGGGAAAATATTTTCCTTGAAAACATGCGTAGAGTTGTAGGCTACGAAACGGATAAGTTTCATAGGGGTCATCCTACAAAATGAGCTCAGCTAATTTTGAGAACAACAGAATGCAAAATGTCACTCCTAGCACCTTTCTACTGCATATAACTAAAGCCTTCTTGAGTGTTGCAACTACCCTAGAAGACATATATGCAAAATACAGAAGCATAGACAAGGTGAGTGAACTGTTTGACATGAACTGTGTGAAATGATGAATTGAAGGTATGCTATCTTCATGTAGCAGGCTTAACAGTCATGGTGAGTTGGTGAAATCTTGTTATATGTCATTGGAGAGGGATCCCTGGAGTTGGAATATTTGTTTGAGACCTTGTTGAATGTGTCTGAGGTGTTGGAACAAGAATTGGGAAACCTTGAAGCCTTAAAGCCATTTGGTGTTATGCCTAGAGGCCTAATTAGGCCTAATTTATAGAAGAACAGTCAAATTTAGGAGGGTTCCATACAAAGTGACCACCCCTAAAATCTTAGTATGTTGTGTAAAGTCCAAATGGGTATCTAAATTTGTGTTTATATTATGGGTATCAGACCTAAATTGAAAATTATGCAAGAAAATGTCATTTTGCTGTACTATTAGGCCTAAGGTCAGTCAAATAAGGAAATCTTAGAATCTTGTTGTTCCTAAGTTATTGTGAAACATCATTGCATTGTATTTGTTGTCTCCATCCTATGTAAGACCCTCCTGGTGTAGGTTATGGTGTTTGAGGTGTTAATTACCCATAAGACCTTAGAGCCTAGTATGCACCTAAGGGTGGCTATGAGAATAGAAACTACAAATCTTGCTTTTGGATGCTAAAACCATTGTGTTCTACCCTATCTCTGCATCAGATATGCATAAAATGGTTTTGTTGATAAAGCTTTAGAAACTTTCAAGAAAAAGAAATCAGTGCCTGTAAAGCCAAATTCCACACTGCATCCTCTCTACCTGTACCAAAGTGGGATCTTGATGCAGAGGAAGGACCTTCTTTAGGGAAACAACACAAAATGACAAATTGTTCTTACACCATCTTCATTTATGCTCCTAGGTGTATCTCTATAGGACTATAACATTGAACTCTTTTTAGGGTAAGTGCAAAAAGATGGGGGGCCAAAAAGTGGCCAAATTTTTTTTAAAAAAATTTAATACATAACGCGAGCACGTTATAACGCGCTTGCGTTATGGTTTGGTAATGATGAGCCTAAGGCTCGTCAAAACCAAACCATAACACACTCGCATTATAACGTGAGCGCGTTATGACTAACTATAAATAAAAAAAAGAGCATTTGTGCTCATTTCATTTCTTTATTTTCCTCTACACCTGCGGCCTGCAAACCCTAAGAAGCGCGCTCACATTTTGGAAAAGTTAATTCAACACCAAAATCTTACCGATTTGTCACCAAAATGCCCCCACGACGTCAAGCAGGCCAAAGGAATGAGTTTTATTTGTTTGAATTTGTTTCTAAATAGGTAGGTTTGAGTTGATTTTTGATGTAAATTTCATTAATTGTCAGGAAATGTTAATGCACCTCCTCCTCCTCCTCCTCAAAATCCACAAATCTTGAAGAGGAAATACCTTCCGAATAACAAACTCCTCCATCCATTCCTCGACATGCCCCTGGAACACAAGAAAATCTAATGGGGTAAATTGAAAACAATAAAAAAGAAATTGAAGACATAATTGCAAGGTTGAAAGATCCTTCCACTTCAACCTTGCATAGGTCCACATTTGCTCAATCTCTTGAATCTATGTTATCAAATGTATATTCAATGAGCAAGTAAATATCTAGTTGGACGGATAAGAGGAGAGAGTTGAGAGACTATTATGCAAACAAGATGTCATATGAAGATGTGAAAAAATTAGAAATTACAAAATTAGACTTGTGTTCCATTTTCACAAACCCACAAACAAATCAACCTCCACCCATTACATGTAAGAGGTTCCCTATCCATTGGTGCAACAACCAAGCGATAAGGAACAATTTTGGGTAGAGGTGGTGGATGGTTTTTGACCATCCTCCATGCAATAATAATGAGGTCCTACAATACTTTTTGAGGAAACTCTACTGCGAGTTTGTCCTTAATAAAGTACCAAACTATTTTGATATGCAGGACTTCCAGGGTAGAGGTGGGGGGTCAGCACAAGATAGACCAGGGGCACGTGTTGACCCACAATGGGCAGTGAGATGAGTAATCAGTAGACCATCCCATGAATATGTTTCTATCATTTCCATTGTGAAGGAGAGTGTTGAGGTTGATACACTTCAGTCCATTAGTGCCTTGACCCAGAGCATCATAGAGCATGCCAGTCCTACAGTACAACGTGGGTTGGGAGATAGTGTGAGGAGTAGGGTCCCACCCCATACTTGTCAGACTTGCGGGTCATCCTGTGGTTATGACCCCATGGAAAGTCAGGACGCAGGTGCACAGGCTACATCTATAGCTGAGCAGATGGTGATGATAGATACCCTCCTGAGTGAGACTTTCGGCCTTGATACTTAGGTAAATATTAGCAAGTTTATTGAATTTAATTTATTAGATTTTATTTTTGAAATGCAAGATTAACTAATTTAGTTTGACGATTTTAATAAAATTTCAGGGTCATAGCATTGATGCAGTTTTCAATGGTTCTCCACCTGCATATTACACTACATCATCTACTGTCGGGTTATGTAACTAGTAAACAATTATAAATATTACATGTGAATAGCATCATTATATGAATGGTATTCTAATATTTGATTTTAGATGTTGAATAGGTTAATATTGGAGATTTCACGGCAACACCTGCCAACGGTGGTGGACTTCAAAGCTTCATGGAGGTAATAAAATAAATAGTTTAATGAATGAATTGTACTTACTAGATTTTTGTATATGACTTGTGTGCTTTATTGTGTGTACTTCCATATTTAGATGAACGTGTGTGTATGTTAGGAGCCATGATTTGCATCACTATTATCATTTTCGTAATTGAATAATATTGTTTTATTTCTAGATGATGCAGGCTATGGAGACACCTCCCGATGTTCATAGGGCAATGGAGCATGGTGTGACCTCTGTGATTCATAGCTCCATGGCATTGACAGGGGTATGAGGTAGATTAGTAAATTTCAATTTACATTCATTGTTATAGTTGTTTATTTTTGAAAAATCAAAAGATTATTGATTTGAAGTTTAATTTCTATATGGATGGTATCTATAGGACATGACATCACCACGGCCTATTCCTGCTACTGAGGCAAGTGAGGAGACAGATTATATGGTAGCGGTAAGTGATTATTTTGTTAAATATTTTATTTTTTATAACATTTAATTTCTATATATTAATGTCTATACTTTTTATTGTAACAGCCAAAGATGCAGGAAGAACTGAATAGGAGGAGCAACCCTTAGGTTTGTAGTAGACCACCCACATATGCATCTCCATCCCCTAGAAGATCAAAGGCTACCTATGATCTATTCTCTTCACCAGCCAGAGGGGAATGACTTTTTATTGTGTTCCTTTGTTGTATGCCTATATGGCATTTGTGGACATATATTTTATATTGCATATAGTTGACATTGTATGCCTATATGGCATTCTTGTAATCCTATATGGCTATTTTATATATATGTTATACTTATATTGACAGATATTGATGTATGCCTATATGGATACTTGGTTAATACAAATCTCTTTTATTGATGGCGTCCATACTTGCATTATAAATCCACGTTTGAATGGATATTTGTAGATGGCTACTTCAAATATTTAAAGTCCAATTGTATTACATAGGATGTTTGTTGATCCAATAAGTTAGCTATTGTTATTCAAGTATCACCTAAACCTCATTTTTGAACTAAAAGATAAAATTTGTATTTAAAAAAAAAATGAATCATGTTGAATAGAAAATATTCATATTCTTTGAGTTGCTCAATTGAAAATATTCAAATGAGTATGTTGATCCATATTCTTTATGAGTTGGTCAATTAAAAATATTTCTTAATTTCTTGTTATTATACCATATTGGGATGCAAAGAGTATATTTTTTGTTTTGAATAAGATAGTCAAAATCATATGCTTATGAGCACCTGATAACCATTGTGGTTATTAAATGTAATTCCTCTTGCATATAAGGCAAGGTTATGAGATTATATTGAGTCTTACCTAATTTTAGTATGCAACATAACATTGGGGCTATAGGCTTTCATAAGTCATACCTCAGGGATTTTTAGTTTTAGGCACAAATTTGCTTTAAGACCTTAGGTGCATTTCTCTACTTGCACAACCTCAAAACTCCGCCTAGAACTCAAGGAAGCTTTCATCATCCAAACAACCTCAAAATTGTGCCTTGATATTGAACGGATGTTTCAAAGTATAAAGGAGGGTGCCTTAAGGGAGGCAATTCATCTTGATTATCAAAGTTGATCAAACACATCAAACTGAGCATCATACCTCTAGGTGCATTTTTGCTTCCCTCTAAACTATTCATTTTGGCGCCTTGATGTAAAGTGAAGTCTAAACTTAGTGAAGATTGCGCCTAGAAAGATATCACCTTGGATATGAGCCTAGAGTCATCCTAGATCATCCATTTGCACCTAAGGGTCAATATAACATAATATAACTTAGGAAGACTTTGAAAATCATCAAAAGAAGCCTAGGCACCTTTTCTTGTCTCCACCATCCATTTTGGGAGCCTAGAGGAAAATGAACTTCAAATCACTTCCAACTGTAGCACCTAGTGTTAGAACCTTCAAAATGACTAAATCTTACCAAAGGAAGTCTAGGTGCCTATTGTCACTTAGATCATCATGAATGAGCGCCTAAGTGGAAGGAGAATAAGCATCTTGTATGGAGGCGCACTTTTGTGTCTAAATAACCTTATTTTGGTGCCTTGAAGGAGGATGTTCTAAATCCTAAGATCTAGCGCCTAAGTGTAAAATGGTCTCCTATAGGTTTGAACGAGTGATTGAAGCCATCAAATTGCCATGAAATGATCTAAGTATACTAAGGCACCTTTTCTTGTCTCAACTATCCATTTTGGCACCTATGAGGAAGGAGATTCAACATCATGAATCAAGGTGCCCTTTGCCATCAAAATAACCTCACATTGGCACCTTGGAGGAAATCAACTTAAAACTACAAGTCTTGGAGTTTTTTCATGTTTTGATGATGTCTTTTGAGAATAATTATAATGATTGAAGGATGAGGTGGGTAAAAAGTCTTCATCTAGCTTAGGCGCCCATTCAATATTTAGTTTTTTCACATACCTTAATCTACACCTTGACTTGGAGGAGTTAGTTTATGCTTTAAAATGATTTCTATGTGTTTATATGATTCAATATTTGTCAATAATTTAATATGTCGGTACAATGTAGCTCGGACTATTTTGGCATGTTTGGGTGCAAAATGGGACCATACCTATCCTAAACATACCCATCTAGATGCATTGGAACTATAAGTTTTGCCACACGAGGAGAAGAACAAAAGTTACACCCCTTTGCAACTTTACACTGCCTCCTTCTGACATTTTTTGGGGCAACAGAAAACCTTTCACCATGGGCAAATGCCTCAGAGATATAAAAAAATGAGAGAGGTTATTGTAGAGGCACTCTATGTGATCGTGTTTCCTTAGGTAGAATATTTCTAAGTGACATGGTTTTCGAGTAACATCTCATCAAAGATTGCTGCCTTTTTGCACTTTGGACTCTTCAGGGATATCATCAATATAATGTAGCTCAGACTGTTTCGACATGTTTGGGTGAAAAATAAGACCATGCTTAGCGTAAATATACCCATTTGAATGCATTGGAATAGTTAGTTTGGTCACATTAGGAGCAGGACCAAAGTTACACCCCTTTGCAACTTTACACTGCCACCTTCTGACGATTTTTGGGGCAACAGAAAACTTTTCAACACGGGAAAATGCCTTAGAGATATAAAAAATTGAGAGAGGTTATTGTAGATGCACTCTACATGATTGTGTTACCTTAGACAGAATGTTTCTAAGTGACATGATTTTCAAGTAACATCTCATCAAAGATTGCTGCCTTTTTGCACTTTGGACTCTTCAAGGATATCGTCGGTACAATGTAGCTCAGACTGTTTTGATATGTTTGGATGAAAAATAGGACCATGCCTAGCATAAATGTACCCATTTGGATGTGTTGGAATAGTTAGTTTGGTCGCATCAGAAGTAGGACAAAAGTTACACCCCTTTGCAAGTTTACACTGCCTCCTGATGATTTTTGGGGCAGCAAAAAACTTTTTACCACGGGTAAATGCCTAAGAGATATAAAAAACCAAGAGAGGTTATTTTAGAGGCACTCTACATGATCGTGTACCCTTAGACAGAATGTTTCTAAGGGACACAGTTTTTGAGTAACATCTTGTCAAAGATTGCTACCTTTTTGCACTTTGGACTCTTCAGGGATATCGTCGGTACAATGTAGCTCGGACTGTTTTGACATGTTTGGGTGAAAAATAGGACCATGCCTAGTGTAAATGTACCCATCTAGACACGTTGGAATACTCAGTTTGGTCGCATCAGGAGCAGGATGAAAGTTACACCCCTTTGTAACTTTATATTGCCTCCTTCTAATGATTTTTGGGGCAGCAGAAAACCTTTCACCACGGGCAAATGCCTCAGAGATATAAAAAACTGAGAGAGGTTATTGTAGAGTCACTCTACATGATTGTGTTTCCTTAGAAGGAATGTTTCTAAGTGACACATTTTTTGAGTAACATCTCATCAAAGATTGCTACCTTTGTACACTTTGGACTCTTCAGGGATATCGTTGGTACAATGTAGCTCAGACTATTTTGACATGTTTGGGTGAAAAAAAGAACCATGCCTAGCCTAAACATATCCATCCAGATGCGTTGGAACTATCAGTTTGGTCGCATCAGGAGTAGGACACCAAAAATGCAAAAGTTGCTTTATGCAACTTGACAACATTGATATTTTTTTGCAACATAACTCAAAGACTCAAACTGACCCCAAATGACTCAAAGTGACTTAAAAACAAATGAAATGGTCTTAGAAGACCTTATTACATACAATTGACTTAATCAAAACAAAATTTTATTTTTTGACCCCTCTTGGAGGTATGACAACCTAGGTGTCCTTGCACCATTAGTGCAACTGAAGTCGATAAAGTTTTCCTATTAAGAAAAACTGCTTCCCTAAGCTTCAAGAAATATAAATATTCTATACTAACAAGGTGAACCATGTGAAGGTGGAAGTTTTCTTTGAGAAAACCTAACAAAACCATGTGTTAGGTGATGTTCAGAGACATAGAGAAGGAACCATAGAGGCATTTTTGGGAACAACAGATTGTAGGAGGACAAAACCCACAAAATTCATAGTTTTGGCATGAATACTAAGTACTCAAGTCATTGGTTGAGTTATGTGTGTGAATTTAAGGGGGGTCTCTTTGTATTTTAGGCCTAATTGGGGCTCTAGGTTATTGAGAGGAGTTATAGGTTAGGGTATATCATCCAAAACAACCTATACCTAGTTTTGGATATGTGATAGGGAGTCCAAATGGGTATCTACTGATTGTCTAAGTTCTATGTTTGAAGATCTGTATCAAAAGTTATTAGGACTGTTCTCATTTTTTAGGGCTACAAGACATTTCTTGGGTTTGTGAAGGAAGTGTTAATCCTGAGTTTGGTCTGCCTTTGAAAATGATTGAAATGGGTCCCATAGCATCTAAAATCACCTTTTCCATGAAGAATTCAGAGTCTCTAACTATTGTTCCCACTTTTGTATAATGATCATGAAATTTGGGCTTTAGAGCATAAGGAAACCTTGTCTAGTTTGCCATCCTCCAAATATTCCATTGCCTCTACATCACAATTAAAGACACCTATTATCTAGTTACAAACCAAGACACCTAGAGACACCTATATTTTATACATTACCTAGATTTTATACATTATTCTCGGGATCAACTTCATCCATCACTTAGGTCTAACCCCATGAAGTATAACATGATGTTGTAAAAATATGTATATGTGTAAAAGTGCAGCAGGAAATAAAATAAGACAAACCTTACAAATTAATATGTATACTTACAACTTAATGTAACATGACTTTACAAAATCAATGTGAATGTACTTACAAATTAATCTAATGAACCATCTGGTTCTACTCTACTCTTTATTGTGTCAAGTATTGCTTCATGGTCAGACTCACGCACCCTCCACAAGATTTTTTTCAAAGGTCTCCCCCAATACTGTATCAAATGAACATTGGATGCCACGACAAGGTTCGAGTAATAAAGAATCTTCCGATGTGTGTCAAAGTCTTAAAACAGCCAAACATTAACACTCTTATGTGGGTACCTTCTAAGCCATGTTCCAGTAATAACCACTGAGCCTGTAGGGTATTCGATGTTTTCTCCATCTGTAACTAGGGCCTCCAATTTTTTTTGGCCTCAACACAATGACATAAATAATAATTTGTTCCCTCTTCATTATCTTCATCTGCAATAACTGCATATACGTGCCCTACATTGATATGTGTAGCAAATTAGATGAAATTAGTCAATATTACAAAAACACTACAAAGTAAGATGACATTAGGAATTTCAAAAACTATGCAAATAGATATATATTACCTGGTTGAACTAGATCTGATATGTGGTCAAAGTCAACTAACGATTCCATCTGTGTTAGTTCCAGTGCCGTCAGGGGTCGATACGTGTCAAGTGGGCTAAGATAACTTAACTACCATTCGTTAACCCACTCCTTTGACTCGCACTCATCCTAGGCTTGAATTGTATAGGAAGAACAAAAGCATGACATCTTTCATGTATGGATACTCCATGAACCTGCACTTGAGCTTTTGAAAGAGTGCATTTCATTTGATTCTGTCGGTGTACAATAGACCTCATATGGTGCAATGTTAGTATCATCTATCAACCAAAAAAATCTATGAACTAAAGACTTACCTTCATTACCTGGACCCATGGAAGCATTACACCACTCGACAATCGATTTTGCATCTTTCAACTTTGCATTGTCTTTATACTTTAACTCTTCTTGTGCTATGGCTCTTTTGATACATGCTCCTGCACCATCATACTCCCTCTTTCCATGCCCGGCCTCACAAAAGTTCCACATATGTTGAATACCTATAAAATTATACCTCCTACTCAACCAATAGAAATTCTGTGAGTTCTTGAATTGTGACGCACAATTATCTGACCATATGATATGCTGACTGAACGATATGCCCCTTATAGCCAAATCATTGTAGAACACTTGAAAGCAACCTTGCACGAACTCCGTAGAATGCATGCAATCATCACTAATATAGAAATTATACTCCCTTATGATCTTTATGTCATCCTATGTACTATCATTCGCATGAATGAATGCAATGTGCACAAATATAGAAACCTATGTGGAGTTGTAATATTGTGATTGCACCTCACGCTGCGGCTGTAAACTGTAGTTCTCTGCAAAGTTGATGACTGAAACAATGCTACCAACCGGAAATGTGTCCTTGCATAACTTGAATTGCAAGTCCAACCATCAAGCTCTATGGGTATGTCTTACATACTCATACACTATGTTGTCACAAAATATAGGCATAAACTGATACACTGGAATCTTTTCAATAACCAATTCACACCTCTTTCCTTCTTTACCATCTTTTGTATTGTATGCCACTATTTTATACTTGCCAAACTCTACAAGTTCATTTCCAACTACATGTGTTCTTTCCATATGTTCACATATTAGAAAATGTTGCAAGCCACCACAATGATGGCATGTGCCATCCAAGCATAATTTCTTGTAGAATATTTGACCTTCCTCTCTTTCACATAAAATTCTTGATATGAAGTCTCTTGAAGATGTTGGTGGGGCACATATGGCACAACCCTGCAAAACATTGTTAGTATGCATATCTAAACATATAGACCTATAAACATCAAAATGGTTAGAAAATTCAATATGTAATCTATAACAACAAGTAGCGCGTGTGTGATTTATCTTGACATAGAAAGGTTTTAGTATTTCAAAATATCTTTACAAATTTTAATTTGAGGATACTTCTCTAGAAATTTACCATAAAACTATGTTTGAGTCTCATCCAAAAAATGCTTTGGATGTGGTTCACGGTTCTGACTACCGATTCTCCTTCTTACCACATCCCTTTGATTAGGAGATACCCTTGTGTAATTCTTCCAAAAGTCTTCAATTAGTGATCTCAATGCTTCAACAATTGGTTTATCTTTTCGTGGTAGTCTCCCTGAGAACGCCCATAATTCTGTGAGTTCTTGAATTGTGACGCATAGTTATCTGACCATATGATATGCTGACTGAATGATATGCCCCTTATAGCTAAATCATTGTAGAACACCTAAAAGCAACCTTGTATGAACTTCATAGAATGCGTGCAATCATCACTAATATAGAAATTATACTCCCTTATGATCTTTATGTCATCCTATGTACTATCATTCGCATGAATGAATGCGATGTGCACAAATATAGAAACCTATGTGGAGTTGTAATATTGTGATTGTACCTCATGCTGTGGCTATAGACTATAGTTCTCTACAAAGTCAATGACTAAAACAATGCTACCAACGGGAAATGTGTCCTTACATAACTTGAATTGCAAGTCCAACCATCAAGCTCTATGGGCACGTCTTGCATACTCATACACTATGTTGTCACGAAATATAGGCATAAACTGATACACTGGAATCTTTTCAATAACCAATTCACACCTCTTTGCTTCTTTAACATCTTTTGTATTGTATGCCACTATTTTATACTTGCCAAACTCTACTAGTTCATTTCCAACTACATGTGTTCTTTCCATATGTTCACATATTGGAAAATGTTGCAAGCCACCACAATGATGACATGTGCCATCCAAGCATGATTTCTTTTAGAATATTTGACCTTCCTCTCTTTCACATAAAATTCTTGATATGAAGTCTCTTAAAGATGTTGGTGGGGCATGTATGGCACAACCCTGCAAAACATTGTTAGTATGCATATCTAAACATATAGACCTATAAACATCAAAATGGTTAGAAAATTCAATATGTAATCTACAACAAGTAGCACATGTGGGATTTATCTTGACATAGAAAGGTTTTAGCATTTCAAAATATCTTTGCAAATTTTAATTTGAGGATACTTCTCTAGAAATTTACCATAAAACTATGTTTGAGTCTCATCCAAAAAATGCTTTGGATGTGGTTCACAGTTCTGACTACCGATTCTCCTTCTTACCGCATCCCTTTGATTAGGAGATACCCTTGTGTAATTCTTCCAAAAGTCTTCAATTAGTGATCTCAATGCTTCAACAATTGGTTTAGCTTTTCGTGGTAGTCTCCCTGAGAATGCACATAATTCATTGGTATTAGTGTCCTCAATTCTTTGGCGTCTTCCAATGGCTCTTGATAAAGTTTTCCTATTAATTCTCAATTATTGACTCATCTTTCTAATGAGATGAGCTTTCCTCATTTGACTACTTACTATAGTCGATGTAATCACACAACATGTTGCATTACTATCTTTTGTGCATGAGGTGTTACCCACACTCTCATATGCACTCATTAGATTCTTGACAATAGATTTTTCACTTGAAGCCTCTGATGTTCTCAACCCAAGAATCTTCATGATGGACCTATACTTTAAACTTCGCATCATTTCAACGAATAGTTGACATCTTCTAGTCTCATTTAACTTTTCAAAGAACAATCTCCAAATCTTATGAGCATATCTTCTACAAGTGCATTTTGGAATCTTACCTTCCATTGGCTGCAAAATATTCTCATCAATATCAATCAAATACTTTAGCTTTCTATGCAAAATTCTAGGTGGTGTTAAGTTAGGTAAATTCATCTCAACATTACAAATTTCATCAATATTTAAATGAGATGGGCTAGATGGCATACCTTCGATCGAAGATGGAATAGATGACATACCTTGAGGTTGAGGTGGGAATGATGGCGTACCTCCTTCATCACATGTGAGTGATGATGCACTCTCAACTAGAGATGTGGTAGATTGTGTCCCTACATGTTGACTTGTGGTAGAGGATGTGTCTCCAACTATGGTATTCAAATCTCTCGTAGCATGAAGTTTTTGCATTTGTTCTCTTTGTGATGGTTGTGGTTCCTCTTCAATTGGCATGTCTTCATTTATCATGTCCAATTTCCTTTTCTCACGAAGTTCCCTCATAGCCATTGCTTTATTTGCATTATTAGCTTCTATCTCTTCCTGTGTTGGTTTAATTCTTTATTGTTTCCTTGGCATGACAGAGAATTTGTCTGTAGCATGATAAAGAGACCAATATTAGTTCCTAAGAAATGAATCCATACAAATAACTAAAATATATGTCATTCAACCCTTCATAGTAAATGTACATACAATCATCATGTAAAAGAGTAAATATCACTCAACCAAAATAGGTACAAAGCATACATAGCAAATTATTTCAGCCATGAAAAGAGTACATGGGACTTCATGCTTGAAAAGGTTGAGGCAGACCCAATTTGACATGTTTGTTGTTACTAAGGCTACTAAGATTTGGAATTGAGAAGGTGTTTTGTTGGTACTTGGGATACTAGGATTTGGGTGGCTTGTGAAGGAATAGACAACAATTGTTGTGTCATGTGCATGTACAAATCATCATGAATAGGTGCATAAGGAATGTCCTAGCCCAAGATATGTGCATACAAATCATCATGTCGTGTGCATACTTGTATGATCTTGGCACCTATTCATTTGTATTTTAACTTGTTAATATGACAAGATAATAGTGGGATTGTATTTTTTTTATGTTGTAAGGATTTATTCTTGTATAGTTTGACATCATGGTATGTTAAGGTCTATTTATTACACATAATTATTAAAGAGCCCAAGTGTAGAAAATATACATGGCATCATGTGAGATTGTAGGCTGCTTTCTTGATTGGGAATGTGTCTATTTTAAACATGTATGATAAAGCATGACAAAGTAATTCAAATAGAATTAAGGAAAATGTAAAGAACATGCATGTAAAGACTTGACATACCTAAAAAACAAAGATTCGAATGGAGAGAGTACCCAATTATGTAGTTTTTTTTTCTTCTTGCATCAAACTCCTCAACAATTTGAGTTTTTCACCACTTGCTTCTTTTTCAATGTTAAATTAAATAACACTCAAATATAATTACTAACAACAATACTATTAACCAATCTATAATGTTAAATTCCTAAAATTGAATCACAATTAACATTACAACACTACAAAAATTGAAACTTGAATAGATATATATCAAACTTGGTGTGCAAACTATGTTATTACCTCCTTCTCAAGTTGGCAAAGCAGAAAAGGTGCTGGAAAGATCATGCAAAGGTGGTAGAATGTGTAAAATGTGCATGTGAACTTTTGAACAACATGAAAGCACTTCTTTTTTGTCGGAGCACACACATAATCAGCATGAAAATAGAGCATGTGGGCCTGGATCACAGGGGTCAACACTTTTTTACCATTTCTACAGCAGGAGAAAACGTGAGGGTGTTATAACGTGCTCACGTTTTGTCCTGCTATAGATTGATCCATAAATATTTGTGCCTATCTCACCTTCGATAGCACCTTTACAATATCTCACCTCTAGTTCCATTAGCTCATGTTCTATATCTCACTTATCTCTCCCCCCCACCTCTCTACCTCTCTACCTCTCTCCTCTCTATGTCTCTCAGTTGTTCCTTGTCTACCTCAACCCTAAACCTTATCCCTAAACCCTAATCCCTCAACCCTCAACTCTAATCCCTCATCCCTAAACCTTAAACACTATCCCTATTCCTAAACCCTCAACAGACTAGATACTATACCTTAAACCCTAATCCCTTATCCCTAAACCCTCCAACCTTATCCCTAATCATTATACCCTCGACACTCTACTTTAACCCTAATCCCTTGACCCTCAACCCTTGAACCTTAATGTACTCAACCCTCAACATCAAACCCTAATCCCTCAACCCTTAACTTTGATCCCTTGACCCTCAACCCTATCCCTAAACCCTTAACCCTAAAACATCAATCCTCAACACTCAACGTTAAACCCTAATCCCTCAACCCTTAACTCTAATCCCTCGACCATCACCCCTATCTCTAAACCCTAAACCCTAAAGCCTCAACCCTCAACCCTCAAAGTCAAATCCTAATCCATCAACCCTTAACTCTAATCCCCTAACTCTAATCCCTCATCCCTAAACCCTAAACACTATCCCTATTCCTAAACCCTCAATAGACTCGATACTATACCTTAAACCCTAATCCCTTATCCCTAAACCCTCCAACCCTATCCCTAATCCTTATACCCTCAACACTCTACTTTAACCCTAATCCCTTGACCCTCAACCCTATCCCTAAACCCTCGACCCTTGAATCTCAATCCTCAACCCTATTCCTAAAGCCTAAACCCTAAAGCCTCAACCCTCAACATCAAATCCTAATCCCTCAACCCTTAACTCTAATCCCTCAACCCTAAACCCTAAACACTATCCCTATTCCTAAACCCTCAACGGGCTTGATACTATACCTTAAACCCTAATCCCTTATCCGTAAACCCTCCAACCCTATCTCTAATCCTTATACCCTCGACACTCTACTTTAACCCTAATCCCTCGACCCTCAACCCTATCCCTAAACCCTCAACCCTCGAACCTCAACCCTCAACCCTATCGCTCAACCCTAAACCCTAAAGCATCAACCCTCAACCCTCAACGTCAAATCCTAATCCCTCAACCCTTAACTCTAATCCCTCAACCCTAAACCCTATCCCTAAACCCTTAACTGGCTTGATACTATACCTTAAACCCTAATCCCTTATCCCTAAACCCTTCAACCCTATCCCTAATCCTTATACCCTCGACACTCTACTTTAACCCTAATCCCTCTAACCTTAACACTCTTCTTTAACCCTAATCCCTTGACCATCAACCCCATCCATAAACCCTCAACCCTCAACCCTCAACCCTCAATCCTTAACTCTCAACATTAAACCCTAATTCATCAACCCTAAACCCTAATCCCTCAAACCTAAACTCTATCCCTAAACCATCAACCCTCAACACTATACCTTAAACCTTAATCTCTATCTGTCAACCCTTAACCCTTAAAACTTAAACCCTATCCCTACACCCTCAAGACTCGACACTATATCTTAAGCCTTAAACCCTCATCCCTAAAGTCTCAACCCTTAATCCTTAAACCTTAAACCCTAAACCCTATCCATCAACCCTAAACCCTATCCCTAAACCCTCAACCCTCAACACTATACCTTAAACCCTAATCCATCAACCCTAAAACCTAATCCCTCAACCCTAAACACTATCAATAAACCCTCAACCCTCAAAACTATACCTTAAACCCTAATCCCTCAACCCTCAACCCTAATCCCTCATCCCTAAACCCTAAATGCTATCCCTATTCCTAAACCCTCAACCCTCGACACTATACCTTAAACCCTAATCCCTTATCCCTAAACTCTAAACCCTATCCCTCAACCCTTAACCCTTAAAACTTAAACACTAAAACCTATCCATAAACCCTCAATGCTCAACACTAAATTTTAAACCCCAATCCCTTAATCCTCAGCCCTAAAGTCTCAACCCTCAATCGTTAAACCTTCAACCCTAAACCCTATCCCTAATCCCTCTACCCTCAACACTCTACTTTAACCCTAATCCCTTAACCATCAACCCTATCCCTAAACCCTCAACCCTCAACCCTCAACTCTCAACATTAAACCCTAATCCGTCAACCCTAAACCCTAATCCGTCAACCCTAAACCCTCAACCCTCAACGCTATACCTAAAACCATAATCCCTCAACCCTAAACCCTATCCCTAAACCCAACAAAACTGCTTTGCCTTATGTTAGGTTGTTAAACCTATCATTTTTGACACTTTTCTCTTAAAGATATCTGAGTTGCAAGAATATGTCAAAAAAATAGCTATGAACTTTTTTACTGTTAGCAATGTTATATGGCATATTTTTCTGGTGCATCTGGGGTTCATTATGCCAATAGGTATACACATTATGAGAAAAGCTTTGCGTATGGTACATCCATAGTGAGTAATTATCAGTTGAAATCAGAAGGATGATCATTATGAGAAAAGATTTGCATTGGGGTACATCTATGTTTCTTGCTATCTAGCCCGCACATAGGGGAGGTATATTGTTATGAAATAGGCAAATAATCTCTCTTTGTTTACTAGCTCTATCCACAAGAACTACTAAACTTTTTTCTCTTGGTAATTATAGAGGACATTCACCTATTTTTGGCAACTCCTGCATTCCCAAACTATTACAAAAACTAAGTTATTTTGACCTAATAAATAGCTGATTGCATTGATTTAATTCTCTACTATATTAAAGCTTAGCATTCACACAAATGCAGATGTTCATATTATAGAAGACTGCATTATATTAGACTATTAGAGATCCCTAAGAAAACTGTAATAACAAAACTGCTTTACCTTATGTTAGCTTACAATTAAACCCATTCTTTTTGACACTCTTCTCTTAATAAAGTAAGAGTAATAAGAATAGAAGGTAGAGAATTTGATCTTACTAGTATGCATGGTCGGTTTACATTTCGTGACTTCATTTTCATTGAATAAAAAGGTAAATATCTAATTTGAAAGGTGGCACAGAGTTCACTATCATGTGCTTTTCTAGATGATAGGGTCCATAATGTCTAGGGTTCTTCAAAGAAAGGCTTATAACATAATTAAGTTTTTGTTATACCAATCCTCTAGGTAAAGTTACAATTCAAATTCCTGCTTTGAAAGTTGAAATAAATTAAATTAGACTTACAATTTTGATTTTCTTCCATTGCTTCAACATCAATGTTTTCTTCATCAAAAACCAATTCAAGATCAGCAACTTGTTGCACATTGGTTGACTTGAATTGCATCCTCTGTTAGAAGAAAGGCATTTTTTTATCTATATCAATGTTGGTATTCATAAGATGAAGAGCATTGATATTTTTCACACACCCTATTCTTTGAAATATCTTAACCTTAAAATATGACTTGGATATGTACTTGAACACAGTGAAATCTCCAATCTCCAGCCCATGATGATTCACAAAATTTTCCCAACCCTACCTAAATTCTAGTTTAATTATGGTACACCTTAATTGTACATCCCACTCCTACCCACCTGGGCCTTGAAGAAGGAGGCACGCCCATTAAACCAACTCATTCGACAACTTGCTGTCCATTGGTTGACTTGAACTACATACTCTGTTAGAAGAAGGGCATATTTAATCTGTACCAATGTTGGTATTCATAAGCAAAAGAGCATTGATATTTTTCACACACCCTATTCTTTGAAATATCTTAACCTTAAAATATGACTTGGATATGTACTTGAACACAATGAAATCTTCAATCTCCAGCCCATGATGATTCACAAAATTTACCCAACCCTGCCTAAATTCAAGTTTATTTATGGTACCCCTTAATTGTACATCCCACTCCTACCCACCTGGACCTTGAAGAAGGAGGCACGCCCATTAAACCAACTCATTCGACAACTTGTTGCCCATCGATTGACTTGAATTGCACACTCTATTAGAAGAAGGGCATCTTTTATCTGTATCAATGTTGGTATTCATAAGCTGAAGAGCATTGATATTTTTCACACACCTTGTTCTTTGAAATATCTTAGCCTTAAAATATGACTTGGATATGTACTTGAACACAACAAAATCTCCAATCTCCAGCGCATGATGATTCACAAAATTTTCCCAACCCTGCCTAAATTCTAGTTTATTTATATGGTACCCCTTAATTGTACATCCCACTCCTGCCCACCTGGGCCTTGAAGAAGGAGGCACGCCCATTAAACCAGCTCATTCGACAACTTGTTGCCCATCAATTGACTTGAATTGCATACTCTGTTAGAAGAAGGGCATCTTTTATCTGTATCAATGTTGGTATTCATAAGCTGAAGAGCATTGATGTTTTTCACACACCTTGTTCTTTGAAATATCTTAACCTTAAAATATGACTTGGATATGTACTTGAACACAAAGAAATCTCCAATCTCTAGCCCATGATGATTCACAAAATTTTCCCAACCCTGCCTAAATTCTAGTTTATTTATATGGTACCCCTTAATTGTACATCCCACTCCTACCCACCTGGGCCTTGAAGAAGGAGGCATGCCCATTAAACCAACTCATTCGACAACTTGTTGCCCATCGGTTGACTTGAATTGCATACTTTGTTAGAAGAAGGGCATCTTTTATCTGTATCAATGTTGGTATTCATAAGCTGAAGAGCATTGAATTTTTTCACACACCCTATTCTTTAAAATATCGTAACCTTAAAATATGACTTGGATATGTACTTGAACACAATGAAATCTCTAATCTCCAGCCGATGATGATTCACAAAATTTTCCCAACCCTACCTAAATTCCAGTTTATTTATATGGTACCCCTTAATTATACATCCCACTCCTACCCACCTAGGCCTTGAAGAAGGAGGCATGCCCATTAAACCAACTCATTCGACAACTTGTTTCCCATTGGTTGACTTGAACTGCATACTCTATTAGAAGAAGGGCATCTTTTATCTATAACAATGTTGGTATTCATAAGCTGAAGAGCATTGATGTTTTTCACACACCCTGTTCTTTGAAATATCTTAACCTTAAATTATGACTTGGATATATACTTGAACACAACAAAATCTCTAATCTCTAGCCCATGATGATTCACAAAATTTTCCCAACCCTTTCTAAATTCCAGTTTATTTATGATACCCCTTAATTGTACATCCCTAAACCCTAAACCCTAGTCCCTTAACCCTAAACCCTAATCCCTAGTCCCTAAACCATAAACCCTAATCCCTAATTATAATTTATGGTACCCTAATCCCTAAACCCTAAACCCTTATCCCTTATCCCTAAATGATAAACCCTATCCCTAAATCCTCAACCCTCAACACTTAAACCTTAAATCCTAAACCCTATCCCTAAACCCTAAACCCTCAAAACTATACCTTAAACCCTAATCCCTCAACCCTAAACTTTCAACCCTAAACCCTATCCCTAATCCCTCTACCCTCAACACTCTACCTTAACCCTAATCCTTCGACCCTCAACCCTAAACGCTATCCCTAAAGGCTCAACCCTAAACCCTAATCCATCAAGGTCCTAAACTCTAATCCCTTATCCCTAAACTCTAAATCTTATCCCTAAACCCTCAACCCTCAACCTTAAACCTTAATCACTCAATCCTTATCCACACCTCTCCTCCCCTATCTAGATCACCCCCATCTCTAACCTCCTCTACCCTTGACACTATACATACATAGATATAGGCATACATAGATACATACATACATACATGATTAATAACCTTGAACATAAAAAAATTCAAGGGGGCCATAATGCGAGTGTGTTATAACGTGCTCACATTATGTCAAACATGACAAACAGTGCACAAACTTTTGCAGAAAAGGAAAAATGCAAAGTAAAACATAACACGAGCGCTTTATAACACGCTCACGTTATGTTTTGCTTTAGGAATCCCAAGCCTTGGGCTTGGGATTTGCTTTGGACTTCCAACCCAAAGGCTTGGAGTGCCTTCCCAATGTCCAGAGACGTGTTTTTCTATATTCTACAAGATTTCACATAATTTTGTTGTTGCTAACCCTCAAATTTGCACGTGTTTCAAGGTCAAACAAATCAAACACCTGGGTAATGTTAGGCTTTCTCTTAGGTATTTGATGATGTGATTTTTTTCACATTTTGACAATGTTAAGCCTTTCATCTTTAATTTCTTTTGTTTGTGTGTCCATTTTTGGGCAAAAACAAATGTTTGCTCTTTTTTTCATTGTAAATTAACTATTCATTGAAATTTCAAAAAATTACATATTTAGAAACTAGACTCCATTCTACACATATTAAAAAAAGAAAAAATGATTTTCTTTTCAAAATTTATAGGGGTAGCACGACCAAAATTCTATTTTTTAGGATGTGTCCACTTTGAAAATTACTAAAAACTCAAATATTCATCAAAAAATTATCAGAAAAATCAGGTATAAACTACATGCTGTTAGCTAATTTCTCACTGAAGCAATTTTAAAAATACCAAAAAAAAGTTGACCTTTTAAGGGAGCCACAAACCATGATATGTTATGTTTTTTTGATAGAAACAACACAAATTTATGTGGCTCCCTCTTTTGAACCCCTTAATCTATACCATTTTAAAAAAAAATAGTAGTTTAGAAAGTAGACTCGGAGTACTACGAACATTGTTTTAGTTGCATCTCCAAATTTTGAGTGTAACTATGCTCAATTTCTCATCTGAGGCCAGCATTTCCTAATTTCAGAAAAAAAGTGGCCACTTAAGACCGCTTTTTGGCCCCCCATCTTTTTGCACTTACCCTTTAGACTCTTTTTATTATCGGAAGCAACTATTGAAGGTTAATTTCTACACCCATCTTGCTTTAATAATGACCTCACACACGTGGCTAGTATGGATATAAAGCTAATTGAATTTGTTTTGGGCATTTGGAATCCTATTCCTTTATTTATTTTTCTAAAATGGGTGAGGATTTCTGATTTTAGGGTTGGTTTTTCCTTTTGGCACATGATTTTCTAATTTTTCCCTATTTATTTCTCATGATAAACTTAGTACCTTTCTGATTTTATTGCTACAGGTTGTCTAGGAGGGATAGTCTCAGGATTGGAGGAGAAAATATTAATAAACTTGAGGGGAATCTGTGTTTTTCTTCCTTTATATGAGGATCATGACTATGTAAATTCATGACTGCATTCTCTGAAGCTTATGTTTGATAAAGGAGGGTTTTCTGGACCCTAATTTCATTAAGTGGTTTTAGGATAAGTCTCTAAGGGAAGTCATTGAGTCTTTTATGGTGCAACAAGGTTATCACACCTATACTTTGGAATATGCTACCCTTGAGATAGTCCTTCCCAACCTTCTGATTGATATTGTGTAGGGTACATCTCAGGGACAGTCACAGAGGCAGGGTGTAGTCATGTTTCTTATTTAGTTAATGTTGTCCTCAATCAATGTGTGAGAATGGGCATATTGACGCTGAGACAATATGATGAGGCAGTCATCAAAATACCATGAAGAAGAATGGTAATAAAATAGTCACAAGGTAAAACAATCATGCTTTGATGTTGCCATAGAGTCACACAAAGGGAGATCAATGTTCAAACATGATTATGAAGGGGTTTAAAAGCTAGCAGAGGTCTTTCCTACTTTGAGGATGGTATACCAGTCCATAGAGTCATTAGAACTTAATTTTGTGTGAGTATCAAGACTATGGATAATCTATATGAAGTCTAGGGTTTAATTTCCTAGGGCAATCCATCAAACCCTAAGCCTAAATCTCTGTATTAAGACTGGTGAAATTAATCAAGAAGATTGCCTTGAATCTTTGAGAAAGATTGTCACACCCTGACCACATAGCCCTAAATGGATGTTACTATTTATTACGAGATTCCTTAATCTTAGAGTTATTATAGAAAGCAAGGTTGAAAGTTGTGTCAAGATGAGGAGATGTTGTTCAAGAGTAAGAAATTGAAATTACTTGTGGAGAAAGAAAGATTCAGCACTATCATCTACATTTCAAGCACTGTCCAAACCCACCCTTTCAATACTAGTTGTTGCACTATGTGCAAAGTAATCCTCTTTAACCCACTATCCTGATACAATTTTCCAATTACCTAGCTCTAAGTCATTTTAAGTTAAGGGAATAGTATTAGCCATCCACTTTGGGTTACCTTTTATATCATTCCTACTTCAAGTGTAATAACATAAGATGGATGTTATGGGTGGCCATGGTTGTCATGAGATTGAGTGCAGTGACTTGGATCCAGGAGGATGATTCAAGATCATTAATATCATAGTATTTTGAGAGGGGATCAAAGATATCATCATATATTTTATCTAGGTTCACAGGTTATGGAGAATCATGAGATATTCTGGTAGAATAAACATACAATTTCATAAAAGGACTTCCAACACCTAACCAATATAGGACTGCTAAATAGGGGCAACATTGTAACAACTTTTGTGCTTTGATTTACCATTAAAAGCATGCATAGAATTATTCTAATAAACTTTCCAAAGGACTATCCTATGAGTTTTGGGGAGTATAGATATGTAATCAAGGTCTCTAAAGGACTTCCCCGATGTGTCTAGGTCACTAAATTTCATCACAATAATATCTAGCTGACCCCAACTGGCTTGTGAGTAACATTAATGACTATCTTAAATTATTTGGACTGGAGTATTATTGCAAGAAAGGTTTTGAGTACTCCTTAGACTTTCATCTAGTAGTCACTAAGGGTATCAAGACCTAAGAAGTTCACAAAGCCATCTTATAAACAAATTACAAGCAGAGGAATAGTCATGAGGCTCTAAAAAGGTTACTTCGGGGGTTTTTGTTGTAAACAAGAGGTGAAAAGTTTGTAAAGTGGCTCAATGCTTGTGGGGACTATTATGCTGATATGAATTGTTGATGGACTGTCTTTAATGAAATGTACTGTCATAAATGATTGCCCTAATGTAGGATCTTTGTCATGTTAATATAGGAGAATGTCACCCTTTGATCCACAAGCCATGAGGGATGGTGAGTGTGGCTTAATAGGTATCATTCAAGGTGGGAACAATCCAAGCTAGACACCTTGGATATTAACTCTTTCATACTCATCCCAATTGCTATAAGACTACAAGAACATTCAAATCATACACCAAAGAAAGAACTAAAATCTAATTGCCAACATGCTAGTGAATGAGCATTGAATGTGACCACATAAAGAAAAATCATACTATTCTTCAACAAATACCATCTTCTTGGTCCAAAAATTCAAAAGACCTAGAAAGCACATCTCAATGTACATTTAGATTAATAGACACAGTTCCAACTTTATTGAGCCAAGTGAAAAAACTAAATTCATTCCTTGAAAGAAAGCCAGTCATATAATAAGAAAGTTTCATAGATCCTTCCCAAGTAATTGCTAAAGGACTCAATTTAATGGTGCCATTACAAATGCTAAGAGAGAAGGAAAGGTAAAGAAAAAACATGTTTGGGCAGGCAATAAGTAACATCTTTGTCAATATCAAGCAACACTATGATGTTGCAACGTGGCACTACTTGAATCAAGTTAAGCATGACTGTCTACAATACAAGCTATGCCTTTATGAAAAAAGGTTAAAATCTTTCATTGAGGGCTATTTAAAATGCATACAAGTCACATGCATACCAACTATCAAATTTGTCACATGATGTAATTGTAGCTGCCCTTGTAGACATGTATGCAAAGTGTGGAAGTATAGACAAGGCACGTGAACTGTTTGGCATGATGCTCCAAAGAAATGTCACCTCATGAAGGTACATGAACTGTATGGAAAGTGTGGAGGCATAGACAAGGTGCATGAACTATTTGAAATGATGCCTCAAAGAAATGCACAGTCCCACAGAATGCAATGATTGTAAGATATGCACAAAATGGATTATTTGAAAATGATTTATAAACTTTCAAGCAAATACAATTGGCACGTGTAAAACCAAATTCCTGTAATGATAATTGATCATCTATTAAATATTTAATATACGCTGTAATATACATAATGTCATGAACATAACATCTAGTTTATAGACAAAGCCATATAGGCATGTCCAAACAAATCCATACATGCATATATTCAAAAATATACATCAGTAGTTCATACAAAAGTATGTATACAAAGCCATCTAGGCATACAAAAAATGTCCCAAAAACTAGTTTCCTATGGACTTTTTTGAAATAATTGGTGACCCTTGCTTGACCGTGAAGATGTAGAGCCAATCACTGACTCATCCTCTCTTTGTTGTCGAGTAGACCTTTTCAACAGAAGTCGATCTAGCTCCACCTGTTAATACAATCAAACAATATATGCACATTAATATAGAAAATGTATGAAATATATAACATCACATATGTAATCAATCACTTACTACCACCTAATGATCACTCTCTATCATCTTGTCTCTCTCTACATCCATACTTGGACACACTGGAGTTGTGACCTCCTGTGAGAAGCATCAAGAAGCAAAATTGACTAAACATAAATATCATTTATGTACATCAAATGACATGAGATAAAACAAGAAATACAAAATTATGACATTTTCATGTTATTGGCTCATACCTTGATTAAAGGATTTGAAGACATCATGGCTGCAACAATGCCTATCTACGCTGACTCACGAAGATGAGGAGGAGTCTCAACTGTATTCAGCATCTGAAAATCAAGTTCAAGATTATTCAAACAAAATAAATACATAACATTATTTTAAAAATGCATAATAATTAGAAATAGTTAAATTTACCTCCGTAAAAGTGGTGGTTTGGCGTCCAGGGGACCAAGGAAACCATGGAGGTGCCAATGACTATTGAAATCATCAAATTGTCACAAAATAATATTACCATTGACATATCTACAATAATTACGATTTTGTGATAAATTACATACCTGCTAACTTGACCTCCTCTCATAGCCTGCTAACGAATGGCTATGAGAGGAACCTCCTGCAATAATATAATGAAAAGTGCACAAAATAACAGAATAGCAGAAACAGAAAAGGAATTTATTGATCACAGGCCACTTTGAGGGGGCAGCCTCCTTTGAGCAAGCTCAATACAATAAATTTGTGGATGCCTTCATTGGCCTCAACACGTACTTATATACTAAGTCTAATCTAAACAACTATTACTTCCCATGAATGTGGGATAATACAATATGCTCACAGGACGACCTACAAAGCATATGCTTCCAAATGTAATATACTAACAAAGTAAAGAGAAGGGTTAAACATGGGTTCTTAACATCCCCTCCCTCTTAGAAAAATTTTATCCTCAAAGCTTAAGATGTGGAAATTGATGTTGAATTTGAAGGAGTAGTTCCCATGTAGCATCCTCTGGCTGCATTCTGTGCCACTGAATTAAGACCTCTGTGATGGATCTGGAGCAAAGCTGACAAGTGCATATATCAAAGATTGCCTCCATCTCCAAAATGATGGATCCTTCATTATCCAGTTTTGGTAAAATAGTTTGTACTCTAACATTGGTGCCAAGAACTTTCTTTAGACAAGAGACACGAAATACTGGATGAACGCGAGAAGGAGGAAGCTCCAATTTATAAGCAACAAACCCAATCTTCTGAAGAACCTTATATGGCCCATAGAACTTTGGAGCCAACTTATGATGCCCTTTGAGTTTTAGGGATGATTGCTTGTATGGCTATAGACAAAGAAAAACCATATCACCTACTTGAAAAGTGCACTCAGAACGGTGCTGATCAGCTTGTTGTTTCATGCGATTTTATTGCCATGTTAAGATTTTCTTGCAAGATGTGAAGAATCTGATCTTAGTTTCAGAGAACCGTGTTAACTGCTTGAATTGGTGAATTGTTGGGGGTGTATGGAAGGAGCACTGGCGGTGCCTGACCATAGACTGCTTCATATGGAGTCATTTTAGATGTAGTGTGGTAGGAGGTATTGTACCACCATTCAGTGAGATGGAGCCACTTTTCCCACTGATGATGTTGTTCTGAGGTGAAGCAACGAAGATAAGTTTCCAAACATTTGTTGATAATTTCAGTCTGACCATCTATTTGTGGGTGATACCCGGAACTCATCTTCAGTTTGGTGCCAGTGTGTCGAAATAGTTATGTCCAAAAATGACTAGTGAAAGTTGCATCACGATCTGAGACAATGGAAGAAGGGATGCCATGAAGACAGAAGATCTGGTCCATGAAAATTTGTGCGATTGAGGAGGCTGTATAGGGATGGCTAAGTGCATAAAAATGAATATATTTGGACAGGCGATCAACCACAACCAAGATCACTATCTTTCCTCTAGATTTAGGGAGCCCCTCAATGAAATTCATAGAAATATCTGTCCAAATCCATGTAGGGATGGGAAAAGGTTCAAGCAATCCAAGGAGTGCCATTTCACCCTTGTTGCATTGGTAGGTATCACATTCAACCACCATTTATTGAATTTCCCTTTTCATTCCCTTTCAAAAGATGTTACGCCGTGCTCGCTCATAAGTTTTGAGGAACCCAGAGTGCCCTGCCGATGGAGAACCATGGAGTTCATAGAAGACAGCCTGCTGAAGATCTATGCTTTGGGGAAGCACCAGACGACCCTTGTATCGTAGAGAAGCACCATCCCAAGAGTAATGCGGTACTACAGAAGGGTTAGTGGCCAACTATTGAATGATTTGAGATAATGAAGAGTCATTGAGATAGCCCTGCTGGACAGATTCCAACCAATTTGGAATAGGCATAGAACTACCTGAAAGGGAAGCTTGGTCATCAAATGTGCAATAAAGAGCATCCACCACAATATTGTCCTTACCCTTCTTATAAGTGATCTCATAGTCATAACCCATGAGTTTGCTGACCCATTTCTATTGTGCTGGGGAGGAGACCCATTGTTCTAGGAAATATTTCAGATTCTGGTGATCAATCTTGATGCAAAAACAATTCCCTAGTAGGTATGGCCACCACTTATGTACTACATGCAAAATAGCCATCATTTCCTTCTCATATGTAGAGAGTACTAAATTCTTGCCAGAAAGGACTTTGCTAGTGAATGAAATGGGATGTTCTTCTTGAAGGAGAACACCACCAAGTCCATTGCCACGAGCATCAGTCTCAATAGTGAAGGTCTTGGAAAAATCTGGCATAGCTAGAACAGGTGTAGTACACATAGTTTGCTTTAGTTTTTCAAATGCACACTCAAAAGCTTGTGTCTAGATAAAAGCATCATTTTTTAACATAGTTGTTAATAGAGCTACAATCTTCCTGTAATCCTTAACAAACTTGCGATACTAGCTAGTCAGCCCCAAAAAACCATGGAGGCTCTTGAGTGTCTAAGGATGCAGCCAATTTTTCATGGCATCTATTTTTGCAGGATCCACATGAACCCCTTGGGCTGAAACAATATGCCTGAGATACTCCACTTCCTCCTGGCCAAAAACACATTTAGACTACTTTGCAGAGAGATGATTATCAGAGAGAAGTTGCAGTACGAGATCCAGATGTTGGAGATGCTCAGCCCATGTTTTACTATAGATGAGGATAACATCAAAGAAGACCAAAATGAATTTCCATAGGTAGGGCTGAAATATTTTATTCGTCAATGCCTGGAATGTTGAAGGAGCATTAGTGAGGCCAAAGGGCCTGACCAAAAACTCATAGTGGCCATCATGCGTGCAGAAAAGCCATTTTAGGGATATCATCCTCATGAACCTGAATTTGGTGATACCTAGAACAAAGATCCAACTTGGAGAAAAAATGAGTGCCATGAAGCTCATCAACAACAAGAATCATAAACTTATCCTTGATTATGATGTGATTAAGTGCTCAGAAGTCAATATAAAGGTGCCATGACCCATCTTTTTTCTGGACAAGAAGAACTGGTGAAGAAAAGGAACTAGTACTAGGGTGAATAATACATTGCTTCAGTAAGTCTCGAATGAGCATCTCAATTTCTGCCTTTTGGTGAAATGGGTAGCGGTAGGGCCTAATGTTGGGAGGAACACTTCCAGAAAGGAGCTGAATACGGTGGTCCTCTGGTCATGAAGGTGGCAATCCCACTGGTTCGGCAATGACACATGCATACCTATCCAAAATTTGTTGTAGATTTGAAGTAGTGGAGACTGCTGATGGTTGCATCTGAATGGAATGGAGCTAAGCGATGACACCATGTAAATTCTTCTTAAGAATCTTTTCCATGCGATGTGAACTTATGATGCTGAGAGACCCTGGTTGTAAGCCCTTCAATGTGTGTTTTTGTCCATTGTGTGAAAACTGCATCCAAAGTTCAGTAAAATCCCATAAGATGGGTCTAAGTGTGCGTAACCATTGGGCACCCAAAACCACATCATATTTGCCTAAGGGCAAGGTAAACATGTCAGAGCACAGGTTATAATCTCCCATAGAGATATGCACATTGCGACACTTCCCTTTGCAAGGTAATGTACCCCCATTGGCAATCACGACTTCAAAGCTGGAGCAAGGATGGACAAAATAATCTGCCTGTTTGGCGATCTGAGGGTCAATGAAGTTATGAGTGCTACTAGAATCAATGAGTATTGTAAGAGGGAGCTTCTTGAAGAAACCCTTGACCTGCATGGTTTGTGGGGTGGTGACTCATGCTAAAGCATGGAGAGAGATCTCTAGGTGGTCTTCCTAAGAAGTAGGGTCAACAAGCGGCTGCTAAGTGTCAACCTGGTCATCCACTATATCCTGAGCATCCACAAAAGCTTCAATTTCAAGCGGAGAATCCACATCCAAGAGATAGAGCTTTTGCTCAACACATCTATGTCCCCGAGTGAATTTATTATCACAATTATAACAAAGCCCCTTTTTCTCTACATGCCCTCATCTCTGCTTCAATCAAATGCTTGATAGGAGTTGTTCTAGAAGCTAGTGTTATTTGAGGTCGTTGGGAAGTCATATTTCTGAATGGAACAAAATTGGATTTGGATCGCTTTTGAGTTGTGATCTTGTCCTCCACCAACTTAGCCAACCCTAGGGCTTCCATCATTGTGCTAGGACAAAACATTTTAACCTCAGAGCGAACTGCATCCTTGAGACCAATGACAAAACAACTCCTGAAGAATTCATCAGACAATCCCTCTGTGTGATTGGCTAGTTTTTCAAATTCTGTTTGATACTCTCTCATAGTGTCTGTTTACAGCAGTTTAGTGAGTGCCCCTACGAAGTCATTAAAATCACTAGGGCCAAATTGTTGTAAAATGAGTTTGCAAAAATCTATCCATTTTGGCTCTTCATGAGCTTTGATGTATCAACGGAACCATTGAAGGGCTTCATGTTTCAAATGTAAGGAGGCAAGTTGAACTTTATTGACATCAAAAGTATTATGTAGACTGAAATATTATTCTGCCCAGTATATCCATCCAGTCAGATCATCACCATTGAAGCGAGGAAAATCAAGCTTCAGCCCATGAAAATTACTGGAAGAAGAAAACCTAGTGTTTGTAGAAGACTCTGGCTGCCGTCTATTATTCATGGCTGAATGCTAAAGATTGAGGCCGAGAATTTTTTCATCCAGATCTTGGAGTTTGGTCTTGAGGGTTGCAAGTTCACCCTCCATGTTTTTTTCTCCTACACGAGTGATAACCATAACCAGGAGTTTTTTTTTGGGAATAGGTAGAAAAACAAAAATAGAAACTTTTTAGTAAAGGAAAATTTGGATTTGGGAAAAACTCTGATGGGTAATTGGGGTTTGACTAGGTTATGGGCACTTTCTAAGGGACAAGGAAGCAGAAAATGGGGATTTCAAAAGTGGGGTGAAAGAATGGGAAAATTTGTCCAAGAGGTATAAAGGAGCAGAAATAGGAAATGAACACTGTGGTAAAATTTGAAGGCTATTGGGTGAGAATTGAAGTTATGGAATACCCTAAAAATAGACAAATTTGGGATTTCTGGCTTCGATAAGTGGAATTGGGGTAGGGTCCTCAAGGAAGGAAATATGCAGAATGAAATTCTAGGGGTTCCAGTGAATTTTGAGAGAAAAAGGAGCTAATGCAAGGAAGATATGGGAAAAAAATAGAAAGTTTTGTACTTTTTTTTTATAATTTTTTTTCTAGAAACTATTTGCCAACTACTCTGGATGGATTCAATCTGTGATTTTCTAGCTGTTAATAGATATGGGCCCTAGGTATGTTTGGCTTCCTAAAGGTTCAAGGGATTCACTCAGCTATCAATGTTGTCTAATGGCTTGCGTATTGGGGCAGTACCCCTCACTCCATGGCTCAGGTAAAACTAATGACCACTTTACCACAAACAACAACTCTTGGTTTACGTCATGGATGGGAACTAGTCAATCAGGTAGGGGCCTTTTCCCTTTTCGCTGGTAGGTCCTCTCAATGGGCCAGCTACTTTGGGGTTCCTATGGTACTCCTCACAATGAGTTTTAGGTCTATGCCCAGGCACTTCCCACAGTTAAGTGGATAGGGATTATTCCCTGATCTAAACCTACAATTGAAATGAACAATACAGATGCAAAAAAAAAAAGAACTACTGTAATAATCACAACACCTGGAGGCCACTACAGAAAAAAATTTAGCAGAAATTCCACCCAGTGAGCCCAAGAAAGTGCTTTGATACTAGATGAAAGGAACCTCCTATAACAATATAATGAAAAATACATGAAATAACAGAATAGCAAAAACACAGAAGGAATTTATTGATCGCAGGCCACTCCGAGGGGGCAACCTCCTTTGAGCAAGCTCAATACAATAAATTTGTGGATGCCTTCATTGGCCTCAACACAAACTTATATACTAAGTCTAATCTAAACAACTATTACTTCCCATGAATGTGGGATAATACAATATGCTCATAGGATGACTTACAAAGCATATGCGTCCGAATGTAATATACTAACAAAGTAAAGAGAAGGGTTAAATACAGGTTCTTAATAGGCTAATGGAGGCAAGATGAAGACTCTGTCCTTGGAATTTCATTGCGTAGACAATTACACACATTATTTTTGACTTATAATATAGATAATCATATAAAATTAATTACAAATTCCAAATAACAATATACTAAATCAAGATGAAACTTGTAACAAATTATCTGAGAGTCAATACCAAATGTATGATGTAAGAGATCGTCACTGAGAACAAGTTCATCCAATATGTCTAGCTCCTGTGTCGCAGCATCCTGCTGAGAGTCATGCCATGCGTCCTGCATCCCATAATCACATAGGTTCCCACATGAACTGCACAAATGTGGGGACACATGACACCTACTACTCTCACCCTCATTAGCCTGGGTAAGATTATCGGCATGCTATGATAGGGTTTGGGTGAGAGTAGTCAATGAATGCAATGTTTCCACCTCAACACTCTCCTTCAAAGCCAAAAGGAGTGACCTACGTTCTGGCCTCACCCAAGGTACAGGCACAAGGTTTTCATCTTGCTGAGCCCCAGGTCTATCTTGGGTAGAGCCACCACCTCTACCCTGGAACTTACGAATGTCAAAATAATTCAGAATCTTATTGAGGATGAAATCGTAATGGAGTTTCCATAAGAAATATTATGGTACCTCATCATTGTTGTATGGGCGCTCATCGAAGACCACGTACCATCTATCGTAAAAGTTTTGGGATATTTCTTTATTCCTACACCAATGTATAGGAAACCATTTGCAACTTTCTTCTAATCTTTGGCCAGTTTTGGGATTAATAAAGTGTGGACATAATTGTGATTTTGTAATTTTTTCATTCTTGACTTGTTCATATGACAAGTTGTCGGCATAATATTGCTGACACTTCTCCCTATAGTCTTGGAATTCAGTGATTTGTTTTGTTACCGAATCTGTGTGGGAAGCAATCTCCTCTAGTGATTTTCCAAGTGCCCTCCTACGATCAGTGGTTCCACTTGGATTGTTTAGGGTTTGAACAATAGTTTGAAGATGTTTCTTGCTTTCTTCTATTATCCATAGGTAGTTTTCTTGACTATCCCTTACATTAAAAGGAGGTGAAGGTGGGTTTTGAGGGTTTGGAGGGTTTTGGGGATTGTTTTCGAACTCCTTAGCTAGATTTAGGTTTTCTCTTTCCCCAATAGTTGTAAATGCAATATACAAACAAATCAAACATTGCAAAACTCAAAAATTGTTCTGAAACTAACAAAATCAGTCAAACCCTGCCTTCTTCCTGTGCTGGAGCCTCCAAGTTTGCATGACAATCTTTGGCGCTGAGGTGGCATCATGAATTTGCTGTCTTATCTCTTACACTTGATTGGATAGCCTTTTCTTCAATGCGATCGTGCTTTCACCAGAGTTTTTTGCTGCTAATCTAGAAATGGCCACGGTTGTGAGTGAGGAGAAATGAGTTTTTTTCTTTTCTTTTGGACATGGTGGTGACTTTTTAGTCCCCCATCTCTTTGCATTTACTCCACCATCCTATCCCATTTTTTAATATTTTCCTTTCGTCTTTTGTTTCTGTCCAACTGAACTTCTTTCCACCATATAGTAGCATGTCCTTTCAACTTTGCCTTTGCAAATTTTACATTCTTCGAATCTTCAACTTCTTCATACTCAAAGTATTCTTCCATGTCATTTATCTAGTCAATCAACTCTTCAGGGTTCAAATTGCCAGTATAATTTGGTACATCAAATCTAGGTCTCTTTCCAATCTTTGAAATAGCTCGCAATAGCTTTACTTGATCTGATTCTTCTTCTTCATCACCTTCTAGGGTTTCACCAATTTGTTCCACAGATTGAAATTCCGCTTCATCATCACTTTCAATATTAGGTCTCAGTGTCAATCCTCTTTGCCTATCTTCTTCAATAGCATCCAATCAAATTCTCATTGTTTTCATCATTTCCATCTTCTCATCCATCCTACCAGCGATTGGTCCAACATCAGGAATTCTCCTTGGCAGCATTCTTCTTAGGATCAAGTGTAAACTGCCTCAATTCAGTGATTGGGCTACAAGGTGACAACTGCCTCACAATCGATGATGGGTTGCAACACAAGTAACTTGCCTTGGATTGGTGATCTGTCCACAGTAATATCTTACAGAATTCCTTCACCAACTTCGCTCAACTCGCCCCCAAAGATTCAAACTTTTGCTCTAACGCCACTTGGTGTAGTCACAGTAGGAGGGTTCATAGAATGAACTATCCAGATCGTGTAACAAGAGTAAACACAATGGAAACAAATCAAATATATGAAACAAATATAGATTCAGTCATTTAGTATATCATAAAATTCAAATAAAAATCGGTCAGCATCATGCAGGCTTACAATTAGGGCTCAAAGGCCTAATTTCAGAATATTAGAATATGCACAAGATATAGCTTTAAAGCTCCTTCACAAAGAATCCAAAACTAAGACTTATGAAAAAATCACTAACCCCTTTCCTAGACATCTATTGCATTAATATATATCATCTTCGGAACAATAGATTCCTCCACATCGGCCAAGGAAGATCCCAAACTCCAATGAAGAGTTGTAATGTGTGTACATGGATAGGTTAGACCTAATCATGAAGGATTCCTCCACAAATGAATGGAATGATGTGCGGATCTTAGGAAAGGTCAACCACGAACCATAGATCATTGAATGATGTGTCAATAGGCTCCAAAAGTCAAGGAATGCTCTACAAGTCCTCTCCTTTAGCTAATTGTCTGAGACTGTCAGGATGCTTTATTCTGAGAAAATAGTTGCTCTTCTGATAGCGATAACTTTTCGGTACTTGATCCAAATGCTCTGAATTATGGATATGATGTAGAAGAATGAATCTAGATGCTAAGTCTAGCTCCAAAATATGTGAAATGCAACTGCTGTAGAATGTGAACCAAAATATAGAAACTGCTACTGACCGAACTGCCTGAACTAAACTAGAAAATGAAAAGAAACAAACTGAAATGCAAATGTTTTTTGTTGATTAAAGATTTCTCTTGAACCAGGGATGCTCTTGCATCACTTAACATTATATTGAAATCTTTGTTTATATTAGCATGTGCATTGTATTGATAAGTAGAAGTTGCTAGATAGTTGTTCATGATTATATTCTATGCCATAAGAGTTTGGAATGTTGTCAACCCTTTTGAATTTCAATTTCTTAATAGAAAAGAAATTTTAGTCATTTTGTACAAAAGAGGGTAATACTAACAATTATACATTTTTGTGAGAGAAAAATAAACATACATATGCATGTATGTATGTATGTAGGTATGTATGTGTATGTATGTATGTATGTATGTATGTATGTATGTATGTATATATTTATGTATGTATGTATGTACTATATTTTTTTAAATGTACTAAGATTGTGTATAATAAACCATAAAACTATTGAGCTTCATTTCCTTGGTGTTGATATTTATTGTGGAATGATATTCTAAGATAAATGTTAATCTATAGTTAACCATGTCTAAAAATTATATCTATATACAAATATAGAAGAGATAAACCAAAGTTTTTTGTCATCGGGGAGAATTGGTGTGGTGGTACATAAGGATTTTCCTGTTGAAAATTCTCTATTGATGTCTTGTGATGGTTCCACCAACAAAACTTGGTAGATCTTGCCATGTGTCTACTCTTAATTCCCTCAAGCCATAGTCCATGTCACTACCAGGCCACATGTCAAACCTTGATTCACCTGAGCACTACCTTATATTCATGGACTTGATATAAATATATAGATTTGAGGCCACTCATTAAGCTCTATTGCATAAAAGCTTTTTAGCATTCCTAGAACACAGGCATGAAGCAAAGTGGACTTCAAATACAAGACCCCCTTTAGAATTTGACTAATGAAACTATTAAAACCACTAGATGTGGATCAATATACTTAAATTGATGTTTCAAACTTACAACATCCATTGAACTTGGTTATGTGGGGTTTCTCATGCTCACAAGAAACAAGACAAGTGAATACTTGATGCAAAAAGCCTTTGTAGATTTCACTTATTAAAACTCCTTTTCAAGTCTAGAAGGTTTGGATATTTATAGACCTAGACTTTGAAATAATGAAGTCTACCAAGATTTTTGCATCCAGTGATGTCTTACATGTTCTTCAACAAACCTAGGCCCCTATATACATCTTGCCTTATCAGTTGGCTCACCACTAGTTTCAAGTTCGTGGTGGAAAGTTTGTTTCATGTTTGAAGGTGCCCACGAGACTAGAATTTTATTTCAAAGTGGATTAGCGAGAGGCCTTAGGAAACTCGAGTCTAGAGGTCCAAAGTAGTTGACATTAGACATATGGCACTTCAGACCAATATATAGGATCGTAATACCAACAATATGCTTCAACTCCCTGTTCAATACCTTTGATATAGTGCATTACATTAAAAAAGAAATAAAATATTTACATTTCTTTCAAATTTTGTAGCTCTTATGAGATGTCAACTAAATGAAAGTGCCTATTAGTGTACCCAATACAAATGTGATTTTTAATTTGTTAAAAATATTACCGAATATTTAAGCTTTTATTCAATGACATAAAGGACTGAAAAAAAATACGGTGTATTTACAGGTATTTGGTAAATTAGTATTGATCTTTTAAAAAAGTAATTGAATTCAATGAATACTTTGCTATTTTCCCTACTACAAGAACTAAATATGTAAACAATATCTCTACTGAGGCGGTGTTAGATATACTACCTGGCCAGTTGACAAGTCGATGGACCGAAACAGTAATTCTGCCGTGTTATTTACGAATTCAGTGTATATATTCAGATGATAGATGACTTGTTATTTACGAAGTGAGTGTTGTGAAGCCGTGGTTCAGATAATAGCTGCGGGAAAACGAGTACGATATGGTGGATGTCTCATTCGACGATTCTCGGACAACTATTATTTGCAGTCAATTCCTCACCTTTCCACCACTCTAGTTAAATGTCATTTATTTTAATGGTCAAGCAGCCAATAACAATTATTCATTTCATTCGCAATAAAAAGGTAAATATTTGTCCTATTTTTATTGGCCAAATTTTACCTTTGACTGTTGAAGTGGATGATATTTAAGAACAGCCTCCATTTCCACCCAAAAGACGTGGAATTAATTTTAATATAAGTATTATTTGTATTTTTCTTTGAAGTTTCTTTTATTTTGGATTTGAAAGTGTCTTTATTTTAAGAAGTCATATTTAATATTAAATTTAGAAGAAAAGTATTTTAACAATTTTTTACATAAAAGATGTAGGATGTGGGTCGTGGGATGTTGGATGTGAGAATTTTATAATTTGCAATATTAATTTTATTTGCAATTTTCTTTGAAGCTTCCTCTATTTTAGATTTGAGGGTATATTTCTATTTTAATAAGTCACGGTCAAAACCAAATTTAAAGGAAAAGCATTCAAACAATTTTTTACATAAAAGATGTAGGATGTGGGCTATGGGATGTTGGATGTGAGAATTGTGTAATTTTCAATATTAACTTTATTTGCAATTTTTTTTTAAGCTTCATCTATTTTGGATTTGAGGGTATATTTATATTTTAAAATTTCATGGTCAATACCAAATTAAAAGGAAAACTATTCAAACAATTTTTTACATAAAATATGTACAATGTGAGTTGTGGGATGTTGGATGTGAAAATTGTGTAATTTTCAATACTAACCCTATTTACATTTTTCTTTGAAGGTTCATACATTTTGGATTTGAGTGTGTACTTCTATTTTAACAAATCACATTCAATACCAAATTTACAGAAAAAGTATTCAATTAAATTTTCACATAAAAGATGTCAATGTGGAACGTTAGATGTCAAAGTTGTGTTATTTTAAATGTTAGCCTTATTCACATTTTTCTTTAAAGCTTCATCCATTTTAAATTTGAGGGTGTATTTCTATCTTAACAAGTCACAATCAATGCTAAATTTAAAAGAAAAGCATTCAAAAAACTAAAAAAATTTATAAAAAAAAGATATTTTATAATGACAATAATAGAGAAACTCTGAAAAATATTTTTTTAAAAACAGTTTTAATTATCAAAATGCAACGAATATCTAATTATAAAGAACGAAAGAGATTTTGACAAAATTTTGTGAATTTGGAAGGAGTGTGAAGTTTTAAATAAAGTTTTCTCCAAAAATCAGATTTAGACCATAATTAAAAAACCTATATAAAATGACCTTTTTAAGTTTATTATGGTGACCAAGCCCTTTTATTACAATTATATGATTATCTCAAAGTCTACAATGTGAAAATATATTTTAACTATATTCAAAAGAGGCAGTTGGATAGTTTTGCCTATAGAATAGTTGACTGAGAATGGGATACTCATCGTTGAATGTCTTCATCTACCATATTGAACTCGTTTTTAACGACTATTAATCTGAACAGAACTTCAGAACACTCACTTGGTAAATGATAAGTCCTCTATTATCTGAACCCCGTATTGGTCCATACACTTCATTCGTAAATGATATTGCAGAATTATTGTTTCAGTTCATCAATTTGTCAACTACAAACTAGACCGGTACAGATAATAGCTAATACGGAAAAAATAGTTCTTGTTGACAAGTTGATGAACCGAAGAGTTCGATATGGTAGGTGAAGACATTCAACGATGACTATATCCCATTCTCAGTCAGCTATTATTTTCAGTCAATTCCGTGTGGAAATTGCATCTGGGAACCTTCAAGCAGATATCCACATGAAAGATGTCGGACATGGGATGTCTGATGTAAGGGTTGTAGGAGTTAAGGACAACACTGAGAGGGGGGGTGAATCAGTGTTGTGTAGATTTTTGCAACTTATTAGAACTTTTAATTTACAAAACTCAAAAAGAGACAGTCATCAATAAACTATTACACATACATGTATAGGTTTGATAATAAAAATTATGAGCAGGACCACATAGAGATAAATCTCAACATAGAAGCAGATACACACATAGAAGCATATCATTAACACAAGAATTACTGGAGTGGAAAACCCTCTCGGGGTAGAAAAACCACTCGAAACTACCTCACTGGCTTAACTGAAAAGCATGCCTCACTGGCAATACAAAATGTATCTAGGAGCACCAACTCCTTATGGAGCACCAACTCCAATACTAAATAGAAGCACCCACTTCCTACACTGATATACCTCACTGGCAAACAATTAGGTCTCACTGACCTACAAGCCTCACTGGCATACTGTTTAGAAGCACCAGCTTCAAGGAGCACCAACCCCTAATACAGAACAAACTGAAAACTAGAATTCAGAGGGTTTCTCTGTTTCAATACAAAACATTTCTTCTCTTTCTTGTGTCTGTCAAATGTCCATTCTATTCAAACAATCCTACATCCGGATATACTCAACTACACTTTCACACCAATATGTTTCATCAATGTCTGTTTATATATTTGCATCAATGCACCTGAAAAACTATTGTATACAAATTTGATGTCCTTTCACCTTCAAAACATATTTTCATTATCCTTTCATCAAAACCTTTCATCTTCTCTGAAGAAAATAATATCTGATTGCATCAAATAGATCTCCATTCTGCAAAAACAATTCATCATAATATATTTTGAATCTGCCCCTGTAATAAAATCTCTGTCCTCATTTTCATCTTCTAAAAAAAAACCTTCATGCATGATCCTTCATATTCCTGCAAAAGAAAATCAATCCCCTGTAACAAAGTTAATTTGACTTTGCATCTGAAACAAAAACATATTATTCCATCTTCCTCAATCTTGTTGAAGCACCTGGAAATTCTTTTCAAAAACTTCACATAACAAAAATTACAATATTTCATTTTGTCTGCAAATGACCCTTCAAAACCAACTTCCTATTTTCTTCAATGTCTTCAAATAAATCTTTTCATATTCTCATCTCTGTAAAAATAAAATCATTTATACATATATATATATATATATATATTCTTCTCTGCAACATGATTGGCAAGATCATTGAAATTCCTTCTCCCTTAAAACTTTATCAATATTCAACAACCTGCAAAAATCATTTCTCTGTATCTTCAAAAATAAATCAATCTTGTAATCCATTCACCTTCCATATAATTTTATTAATCTGCCCTCATAAAAACCACTATCCAATTTTGCAATAAAACCTTTCATTTCATGCTCCTCAAAATTTTTCACCTGCAAAAATATTTTCATCTTCTCCAAAAAAAATTCATCTCAAGAAAATCTTCAATCAAATTTTTTTTATCCAATATGCCTTCCAAAAGAAAATCATTTTATTTGTTTCCAAATTACAAGATTAAAAATAAACTTTTTATCAAAAAATAATCTTTAAATCATCTCCACCTGAAAAATTATTTTCCTTCTCTAACTTGGAGCTCAAAAACCTTCTATATGAATATAAGAAAGGAAACCAAAAAAAAATCTTCATAAAAAAAAATTTCCTTTCACAAAATCTGCCTTAAAAAAAATTCTAATAATAATAGCCTTCTAAAAAGGCATCCCCACTATTTCCTCCAATTTATACGATGGAGAGTCTTTTTTAAAAATCAGCGTTTTTAAAAAAAATCTAACTCCTTATTTTAAGGCTTCTAAAAAGAACTTATAAACTTCACTTTATAAGGAAAGCTTATAGAAAGCTTATAAAGTTAAAATAATTTCTAAAAGACCGTCCACTTATAAGCTTATAAAAGAATTTATAAAAGAGTTTATAAAGCTTATAATGTTAAAAGAATTTCTAAAAGAAGTTAAACCTTGGGACCTTAAACAATGTTTAATTTTGGCAGAGATGTATGAGACTGTCACCATACTCAACATGTAACCTTTATCATGATTACCCAACTGATATAGAGAACACCACGACATATCTCCAAGACTATCATCAACTTAATAATCAATCAACAGTTTTAGTGATGGGGAAAACAACAATGGATTGAACTCAACTCCTTAGTATATCAACACCAAGCAACATGAACTCTGTAGATATCACCATAGCATAACAACATATGAGTGTCCTGATTCTCTCATTGCAAATCCCATTCCCTTCCAACTGTGATAAAGTGACATCAATGTACTTGTGATCCTGTAAGCACTTGAAACACCAATATAGTGAGCATGATTGGTACATGAATGTTATCAAACACTTGTAAAATTATCATCCATTTATCAAATCAATCCCAACTAACAACATCCTTCAACACTATGTGAACAACTGTGAAATGCATGACCATGAACAACCTTTGTCAATAGTACAAGTGATTCTCAAATATCCTGTAGTCCTGATGATACCTTGTGAAGATGCACAACAACTCAACTCTCTCAATACCTTTTGACATCAATGACAAACTATCACCATCAATCTCCCCCTTTGTTATTGATGGCAAAACCACCTGATGCAATTTATCTTTCTCCCCCTTTTTGACATCTAATGACAAAGCCTGAGTTAACTCCTCTTGAGAACAACTCCGTTGAAAGATGTTATAGCATGATCATAACCATTACAAACACATTGCATTATGAAGACTTTTAAGACATAAACTCCTGTTATCTTGTTATCTTCAACCAAAAATTTAGAACCACTTACCAAAGTCTTTGAAACCACTTGTCTTTCCTGAACATCAACATTTCAAATTTGAGAGCAAAAAGATACCATGAAACTTATATCTGATGACAATACCACTTCTAATTACAATACCACTGTGAAGATGAAGACTGACATACTCCTGATGACATTACATGTGATTGAAAGACAAACTTTCAAAACAAACAATTCTTCAACACTTTTTGACCCAAATGACAAATCTTCAAGGAATCTATTTGCTTCCCCTGTGATAAAGTTCACAAACAAATCACTGCTCATAAATACCACTGGTGAACACTGACAAGAATAAACAACATAACTCAACTCAACTCAGCACTGATCCAATTCCTGAATTAGTCCTGAAGCAACATATCAACCTCTGATTTGAAGAAATACAAGATTCACCATCAATGTCATAAGAAACTCTTGATTGTCATAACTTGAAGCTCATACCTGAAACTTTCTCTAAAGAAATACAAGATATCACCATCAAAGTCATAGCTTGAAGAACACTGTCTAAAACAAATTAGAGAGGAATATCATCAATGAAACATCTCCATATGATCATGACTATCTAGTCCACAATCTTCTTTTGACACCATCTCTAATCCACCTGAATTCTCCAATTCTCATACAAGACATATAGATCAAACAACATGATCAAAATACATGAAGATTAATATCAAGAACATTCCTTAAACAAGCATATAACAGGCCATGTAGATAATACTTTGAACCACTCTTCAATTTGATCTGAACCACATACATTATCATGATCTTGACTCATGATGATATGATGACTATTCCAGAGCTGATTTTGCCAAGACTTCCAATATAGACAAACATCCTGTACATGACACTTTTTGCAACACAATGTCAATTCTGATATATATTGCAAACAACAAGGACTGATGTCTCTTGACTTTATCATTCAAATCAGATCAACTAAACAAGATCTTCTTGCAACCAATCTATTCTTGCACACCCTTTTTGACCTAAAAAAGAATGAAGACTATTTGATGAATACCATCCTCCTGTTCTGCACAAGATACTTTTCACAACACAAGAACTGATCCCTTTTTAACCTTGTAATTCAAATCAGCCCATCAAGACTGCACACCAAGTTCTTCCTACAACAACATTTTGCAAAAACAAAAGCAGAGACAAATGTTAAGAATTAAATTCTTCCAATTTCAACCTCTTCAGCCAACATATGCAAACATTTTGATGAGAGCTTCTTGAGAACATCTTTGCCCTGACAAGCAAGATCATACTGAACTGCAACACAATACCTACTCAACCAAGTTATTTAATACCATCAAACTCTTTGTAAACTGAACCTCTGAACACCCATATTATTGACATACACTGGAACTCAATATCATCAGAACCTTCATATCAAACATTATCAAGCAAGCATGATAAACAAAACAAGATCATAAACATCAACTAATCTCCTCTTGTAATTTCTTGGGGATAATTGATAGGACAAGAACAACTCCCCCTCACATCAAGCTATCTGTTATGCAACTGATGAAGTGACTTGTGCAGGATGCACAAGCTTAGATTTTGACTCCTCTTTACTTTCTTTTTGCTTCCAAACTTTCTCAAGTTCTTGCTTCTGTTCAGATTTCTTTATCCAAATCTTTTCAACCTTGTTCTTTTTCCAATCCATCAAACCAGGTAAAGCAATTCTTCCAAACCTTCTACAACTATATGCTTTGTGACTAGGAGAATTACACTTGAAACAAACAATATTAGTATTCCTGATTGAAGCAAAATGATTTCTTTTGCAATTAACTGATTTATGTCCAAATTGATTACAAGTATGACAATATCCATTAAATGAATAATTATACCTGTACATATATGCTTGTCTTGCAGGGGCATTTCTTCTAAATTTTCTCCTTTGATTATGCATTTTGTCTTCAGGGGCAGCAGTATGATAATTTAAATCAATCTTCCTTTTAGGAGTCTCTCTGATTTTTGAACATTCTCCCTTTTCATCAAATTTGAGATTCTTTTCAAACTGCTTTCTAACATCCTCAATTTCTTTACTTAAAGAAATTATTTCTTTTTCTAGCTTTTGACATTCAACCTTTTTAACCTCCAACTCAGATTTTGTTTCATCAGTTATCTTCTTAGCTTTCTCAACCTCTGTCTTCAAACTGACAATCAATTTGTCTGATTCACCTGCTTGATTCTTCAAGTCTACAATCAGGTTTCTTGCCTCTTCAAGATTTAAAACAACTTTGTCCTTGAATTCTTTCTCTTGTTTAAGCTGATCTTTTAATCTCCTATTTTCTTTACTAAGTTGCTTAATTGTATCCAGGGCACATAGAAGCTCTCCTTCAAAATCAACCTCACAAATATCTTCATTAAATTCCTGTTCATCTTCATCATTAGTCTCAATAGCAAAGATATCTTTTCTTTCATTAAATTTAAAATTCTCAACTACATGACCATTCTTTGTATCAATTATCAAGGGTGACAAATGCAACAAATCATTGCTGGGCACAACTGAGGCTTGTTTTATCATCTTTTGATCAGCATCTTTACTTGACATCTTAATTCTATTCTTCTTACCCATTTTACTCCACTACCAGGACCTACCCAAGCCTATTAGACTTCAAAAAGGGAACTTGGCTCTGATACCAATTGTAGGAGTTAAGGACAACACTGAGAGGGGGGGTGAATCAGTGTTGTGTAGATTTTTGCAACTTATTAGAACTTTTAATTTACAAAACTCAAAAAGAGACAGTCATCAATAAACTATTACACATACATGTATAGGTTTGATAATAAAAATTATGAGCAGGACCACATAGAGATAAATCTCAACATAGAAGCAGATACACACATAGAAGCATATCATTAACACAAGAATTACTGGAGTGGAAAACCCTCTCGGGGTAGAAAAACCACTCGAAACTACCTCACTGGCTTAACTGAAAAGCATGCCTCACTGGCAATACAAAATGTATCTAGGAGCACCAACTCCTTATGGAGCACCAACTCCAATACCAAATAGAAGCACCCACTTCCTACACTGATATACCTCACTGGCAAACAATTAGGTCTCACTGACCTACAAGCCTCACTGGCATACTGTTTAGAAGCACCAGCTTCAAGGAGCACCAACCCCTAATACAGAACAAACTGAAAACCAGAATTCAGAGGGTTTCTCTGTTTCAATACAAAACATTTCTTCTCTTTCTTATGTCTGTCAAATGTCCATTCTATTCAAACAATGCTACATCCGGATATACTCAACTACACTTTCACACCAATATGTTTCATCAATGTCTGTTTATATATTTGCATCAATGCACCTGAAAAACTATTGTATACAAATTTGATGTCCTTTCACCTTCAAAACATATTTTCATTATCCTTTCATCAAAACCTTTCATCTTCTCTGAAGAAAATAATATCTGATTGCATCAAATAGATCTCCATTCTGCAAAAACAATTCATCATAATATATTTTGAATCTGCCCCTGTAATAAAATCTATGTCCTCAGTTTCATCTTCTAAAAAAAACCTTCATGCATGATCCTTCATATTCCTGCAAAAGAAAATCAATCCCCTGTAACAAAGTTAATTTGACTTTGCATCTGAAACAAAAACATATTATTCCATCTTCCTCAATCTTGTTGAAGCACCTAGAAATTCTTTTCAAAAACTTCACATAACAAAAATTACAATATTTCATTTTGTCTGCAAATGACCCTTCAAAACCAACTTCCTATTTTCTTCAATGTCTTCAAATAAATCTTTTCATATTCTCATCTCTGTAAAAATAAAATCATATATATATATATATTTTCTTCTCTGCAACATGATTGGCAAGATCATTGAAATTCCTTCTCCCTTAAAACTTTTTCAATATTCAACAACCTGCAAAAATCATTTCTCTGTATCTTCAAAAATAAATCAATCTTGTAATCCATTCACATTCCATATAATTTTATTAATCTGCCCTCATAAAAACCACTATCCAATTTTGCAATAAAACCTTTCATTTCATGCTCCTCAAAATTTTTCACCTGCAAAAATATTTTCATCTTCTCGAAAAAAAATTCATCTCAAGAAAATCTTCAATCAAATTTTTTTTTATCCAATATGCCTTCCAAAAGAAAATCATTTTATTTGTTTCCAAATTACAAGATTAAAAATAAACTTTTCATCAAAAAATAATCTTTAAATCATCTCCACCTGAAAAATTATTTTCCTTCTCTAACTTGGAGCTCAAAAACCTTCTATATGAATATAAGAAAGGAAACCAAAAAAAAATCTTCATAAAAAAAAATTTCCTTTCACAAAATCTGCCTTAAAAAAAATTCTAATAATAATAGCCTTCTAAAAAGGCATCCCCACTATTTCCTCCAATTTATACGATGGAGAGTCTTTTTTAAAAATCAGCCTTTTTAAAAAAAATCTAACTCCTTATTTTAAGGCTTTTAAAAAGAACTTATAAACTCCACTTTATAAGGAAAGCTTATAGAAAGCTTATAAAGTTAAAATAATTTCTAAAAGACCGTCCACTTATAAGCTTATTAAAGAATTTATAAAAGAGTTTATAAAGCTTATAATGTTAAAAGAATTTCTAAAAGAAGTTAAACCTTGGGACCTTAAACAATGTTTAATTTTGGCAGAGATGTATGAGACTGTCACCAAACTCAACATGTAACCTTTATCATGATTACCCAACTGATATAGAGAACACCACGACATATCTCCAAGACTATCATCAACTCAATAATCAATCAACAGTTTTAGTGATGGGGAAAACAACAATGGATTGAACTCAACTCCTTAGTATATCAACACCAAGCAACATGAACTCTGTAGATATCACCATAGCATAACAACATATGAGTGTCCTGATTCTCTCATTGCAAATCCCATTCCCTTCCAACTGTGATAAAGTGACATCAATGTACTTGTGATCCTGTAAGCACTTGAAACACCAATATAGTGAGCATGATTGGTACATGAATGTTATCAAACACTTGTAAAATTATCATCCATTTATCAAATCAATCCCAACTGACAACATCCTTCAACACTATGTGAACAACTGTGAAATGCATGACCATGAACAACCTTTGTCAATAGTACAAGTGATCCTCAAATATCCTGTAGTCCTGATGATACCTTGTGAAGATGCACAACAACTCAACTCTCTCAATACCTTTTGACATCAATGACAAACTATCACCATCAAGGGTTGCATAATTTCAATGTTTGTCCTATTCTCTTATTTCTTTGAAGTTTCATTCATTTTCGATTTGATTGTGTATTTTTCGATCTGATTGTGTATTTTTCGATCTTAAGAATTTGGTCAACGTTAAAATGAATGGGGATTAGTCAACAAAGTCATGGTAGCTAGAGTTTCAGTCAACTTAGACATAAAAAATGTTTGAAGGCAAATTCAATATCACAATGGTTATATCATACCCCTCTAAGTTTTCACATCAATCACAATTAGCTAAAACTTCTCCTCTATTAAGTGAACATAATAAGTCTAAAATGGAACAAAATGGAAGTCACGTCTTTTTTCTAGATGAATACTAAACTATATAATAATTGAGGAGATTAAATGCACATCTAGTGAACATAATATGTTGCTATGTTTATGAATTGATAAGGAAAATCACTAAATCACACTTCAGTTCTAAAGGGTGATAAAAGAATTGAATCTGCACCATTATCGTATAGGCCATATACATGTTTGTGAATGTTATCTTCAATATTTCTCATCGTCATTAATTTGGTCCATCAAGGAGTTTCACCTAGGAGAATCCATTCACCTATCCAATCAACAAGTTCCTCGACAATGTCTCTAAATACCACCTTGACTTCTCATATATCCAACATGTGAAGGCAAATAGATTCTAAGAAAACATTTTTTGTCAAATCATTCTTGTGCATCACATATCAATTTCACACATCAAGATCATGTTTCTTGCATCTACTTCATTCCTTTAGTATTTGTCGCTTGAAACTACAACAAAAATTTGACAACAAGAAAAACCAGAATAAGTTTGATAAAGAAATCATATGAACAGTATCAATCAAGCTTACCAAGGCAATATAACCACTAAACAAATATATTTAAACACACTAGTAATGAGAAAAAAACTTGAGGGTGGTAGTAAAATGATGGTATGAAGATTGAAATAGCAATCTAACAATGATTAAATGTTCCAACATTTGAACTAAGAATAAAATATAGATGTGGTAAGTAATCTAGTATATGTTAGGTAATACAATTAATAATTAAGCATAGACTTTTTTGTTAGGATTAGATATGTCATACACCATGCAAGTCCTAATGTTGAATTATTTATTTATATTTATTAATTATTTTATCCTCATTAGGAAAATGGGGCATCCCACTTTGAAAAGGCACTTTTGGCAATGTGGTGGCTATCTAGGAATGTGTGTAAGAAGTTGTAAGAGCATCTAATATCAATATGATGTGTAAGAGTATCTTATGACATTGTAAGATGTAGAGAGTTACTTATCACATATTCTATGACACATGTAAGAGCATGATTATAGGGAGTTACAAAGTGGACTAAGAATCTTAACCCACTTATGATGCATATTATGATATGTCATAGAGCATATTTTAATAGAGACTATGAGTCCAAAAAATAGGGCGTGAGTCATGAGAATTCTTAGAAAGGTATTTTGGGACCTTGTTTGGGCCCATGGTAATGCTTTTTGGTAGCTTTTTGGGTCTCCTTGAGTCTATATATTGAGGGCTTGAGTTAGAGGCATTAAGAAGACTTTATTGTAGGGGTATATTTCTAGATTTTCTTCAAATGAGTAGAGAGTTGATCTACATCTTAAGGCCCTAAGAATGATATTGTATTATGACTATTTTTATTGGAATACATTGGTTTGGTGCTTTGGAGGTTGGATTTTCCTAAAAGGATTTTTCCATGATATATTTGTCTCACTCTTATTTTGTGTTCTTCTTCTTTCATTCTTTTTTGTGTTATGTCATAAATTGTCAACATTGGTGATTTACACTAAGTTTAGCACCCTCTTGGACTGATATACTAACTCCTATTGAGAGAAGACTAGATTCTGAAGCATAGATTGGTTCTAGGTGTCATTATCTAGCTACAGGCCTTGAAAGGACCTCAAACACCTGGATACTAGCGCACAAGCGCTAGTGTCCTAGACATTTGCAAAAATAAAGTTTGAGTGGCCTTAGATGTCATCCTTGTTACTTCGGGTGTTGTACCTCGTCGACTTTTCTCGAAAGGTTTTCCCAAAAATAAGTTGATATGCATATATAAAGAAGTTTATTCCTCTCATTTGAACTAGAGGATAATTAGAGGAAAGATATTAAGTAATTGATATGATCAAAAGTGTTATGCAAGTGATGAAAGCTCTATTGTGAAGATGATGCAGATTATGTGATGCTCTTCATTGCATGTTTCTAACATTCATTGCAGATTCTAAGGGAAGCTACTTCCTTCATCTCCATCCTTGTGGTGATCTTGAGTCATCCCACTAGGGTTTACACATTGTGGTAAAATACTTAATTACAACATTGATTTTATTATTGATTTTCCCCCTATCCTCCAAGGACATGCACTATCTCATCTCTATCTTGGTTTTTGTGGAGGTGGAAACACCATTCACAAGGTTTGACTATGATAAGCCCCTAAAACAGACCAAACCTTTTCCCCTTTATGTTTGTGGAGATTCTAGAAGTTTGGGAGTAGGTACACAAGATTTGGAAGTAGATTGATGAATATAAGCCCTGACTCAGGGAAACCCCTTGCGCTTGGTCAACTTTATCCTCCTAGATTTGCCCTAAATTCTAGAAGTAGCCTCTAACAACTCTGCTCTATTCATTCCATATCCAGTTTCTTAAGTCTTCAAATCTGTAAGGTATAAGTTCTCTATTTTGGTATATTTTCATTATAAAACCCTAGATCTAAAGGGTAAGTGCATGAAGTCGGTCCACTTTTTGGCCAATAAGTGGAAGTCTTTTTCCTATAAATCAAAGTTTGTCCTAGTTGGAACAAAAATTTGAAGCACTTACACTTAGAAAATTAATATGATGTAAAAATATGAAAGGTATAATTTAGTTTCTAGTTTTCAAATATGTAATTTATTCTAGTACCCAGATGACAAAAGTTGGTTTTTTATAGGATGTACAAAAAGTGGCTTTTGAAAAGACGTATGTTTTGGGCCAAAACATGCACGTGTATAGCCAACATAATTTGACCTAAATAAAATTATTTTTCTAATTCCTTTGTCGAAAGATGCATACAATGTTGAAGTTTGATCAAGTTACCTTTTTTGTAATTTTTTTGGTAAATAATTTTTTTAATTAATTTTTTACTAGCCCTAATTTATTTTTTTAAAACGTGTCCTGTACAACCAACATAATTTGAGCTAAACTAATCATAACGTGAAATTTTTTATTTATTGTGTATAGAATGATGTCTAGATTGATTAGACATAATTTTTTTTCAAAAAAATTCAAAATCAAAACTTATTAAAAAGATAATAATATATGTTATTTCAATTTTATGACGGTTTATATTTAAAAAATACTTAATAAATATAAAAATATTTCAACATTAAAAAAATTACATATTTGAAAACTATACATTGTCATCTATAATCGGTTTTAATTTCATCTAAATTTTCTTAGAAAAAAGTCATCATCCATATTGCAAAAGTCCATTCCTTAAAAAAAAATTGAATCTTTTTGTTTAAAAAATAAATAATAAATACAAAACTATGTTCGAAACTAAAAATACATTACATGTTTTAAAACTAAACATTGTCATCTGAATTGGGTTTTTGTTTCAACTAGAAATAAAAACAATTGTCATTCATATTACGAAAATCCATCCCTTCTGAAAATATTTTGCCCCAAGTGTTCCACTAAAAGTGGACCCAACTTCTTGCACTTGCCCTAAGTCATCTTAATTCAATCCTTAAGAAATATAACAAAGGGACATAACCCCTGTAGCTTGGCTCTCCTGTCAAGGACTGTAGCTAAGCTCAGTTTGTGCCCCAATGTTTATGTAGAAGGAAGTTAGACCTAGTTTTGGATATATTAGACTAGATACCTTCTTCTTTTTATACCAAACATTCTGGTGAACCTAGCAAGTTTTAAACTTTTGCAACTTTCTTAATTTAGATCTGTTCTATTTGTTGTTCTAGATCTAATGAGTTAATGATTAAGTTAGATAGCAGGCATTTATACATCTTCATTGCTTTGATTGCTTGTTTATTTGATTGGATATTCATTGCATATATTTGTGACATATGATTAATCATTTGGAAACATTGATTCACTTAGAAAACTAAAGAAAAAGTATTTCTTCTATCACATCATCTACATATGCCATCTTATCAACACCTTCTTCAATAAGTGCACTTTGTGTGTCATAAAGCTTGTGAAGTCTTTTATGAGTTTTGTGACCAGGTGTCCTGAATCTAACATCCTCATGAGGAGAAGTTATATAGGATCATGGGTTCTAGTGCTTTAAATAGCTCTAATGTCCCCACATCATAATCTGATTTTGCTAGCTTATTCACACATGGAAATCCATCACCTTTAGATCACAAGCCTAGTTTACCCATGATATCTGAAGTACAAAGTTATCATGACTCTATAGACATAGATAGCCTCGTGCCTTATGTACATGAAACACAAATTTAGAAACTAGACACTAAGTTGACTCATTTTCAACAATTTGTCGGGACAGAACATTTAGTTAACGAAGTTGTGTCTCTTGTAGAAGGTCTAATAAATTTGGTACTTCAAAGTCAAGAAGGTATAGAGATTTTATGTAGCTTAGCTCACATAGTGGATAACAACATTATGGCATTAGCTAGTTGTGTGGAAATAATCACCAATGTGTCATCTCTAAAATAAATAGGGACACATATATCGTTACTCATACCAACATCTTCTACATCAACATATACTTCTTCTATTCTCACCACAACTGCACATCTCGGTAGTAATGCTAACACAAGTCTTGGAGTTTCAAGTGGGAATCTTGTACATAACTATAGTGTTGTCCCCCTCACATATCATAATGTTATTTCAAATGTGTCATCTCCTATTATCAGTCAACCTCAATCAAATGTCACTTACCAAAAGTCTAATAACACATTGTCATCATCTCAAGTCATTCCACAACCTGATCCCGTCATTAATCATCTTTTACAGAATGTCAGCTATTTACAACAATAAATAACTAATATGAATCAAAGGTAGTCTTAGCCTTCTATTCCATCCTACTACACCCGTAGTCCATTTTACATAGCCATTCTAAAAATAAAATGACACCTTTGGACATCCATGATTTTTCAAGAAAGTGATTAAGTTGATGGGTTATGTATACTGAATTGTTTTTACTTGCAAGGGGATCTACAAGAAGATATTTTGAAGACCCAAAGGGCCCCATAAAAGTCATTGAGGAAATCCCTCAAACAATTTCATGGAACCCAAGAGTAAACTCTTGCATTTGCAGTCTTCGATGAAAATGCTCTACCAAAGACTTACAACATGATAGGACAAGGTTAAACTTGATGACAACATGGCATATCTCATCCTTCCTACCTCATTATAGTAGGAAGAATGGGATATTCTATGGCACAATTTTTTAATTTTATTTTTACATGAATTTAACTCTACTTTACAATTTTAGCAAAATATCTTGACATTGCACATTAACATAGATTAAGTCAACCTACCTAGAATAGTTATGGTCATCTGCAACTTGTTTTTGGCTTTTGGTCACTTGCAACTCGTCCCTTGTGAAGATGGTGGAGTCGTCTGCAACAGGGTTTTAAATTCTTGAATTAAAACAAATGATAGCAATGCTTGAAATCTATAAATGTTTGAAAGTTGTGGTGAAGGGTCGGTACCATCACATCAATAGGAGAAGAAATGGTGGCTAGTGGGACATCATGAAAACAATAAGTAGAAGTTGTTAAACATAGTGACCATGAAAGGTCCTACCATGATACTATTTTATATGGAAAATATGGTCATGACGTCTGAGGCATGCTATTTTATAAGGAGAATAGCCACTGCCCAACGTTGTGGCCTCCCGTCTCAAGTTTTCAACTCAATTAAAAAGAAAAGATCACAGCTGTCAGCAACCAAATTGTCTATCCAACCCTCTGGATGTACATTTGACGGTATTGTGAATTTCAATTAATTAATAAATACGGTCAAATGTGAATCCAGAGGGTTGTATAGACGTTGCCATCGGCAACCATGGCAAAGAGAGCTTATTTTCCTCCCCATCTTTAAACTAGGTATTCCATAGTGCGTGGACTTTGCTTAACCATTTCATTCAAGGTGGGAATAATCCAAGCTAGACACCTTGGATATTAACTCTTTCATACTCATCCCAATTGCTATAAGACTACAAGAACATTCAAATCATACACCAAAGAAAGAACTAAAATCCAATTGCCAACATGCTTGTGAATGAGCATTGAATGTGACCACATAAAGAAAAATCATACTATTCTTCAACAAATACCATCTTCTTGGTCCAAAAATTCAAAAGACCTAGAAAGCACATCTCAATGCACATTTAGATTAATAGACACACTTCCAACTTTATTGAGCCAAGTGAAGAAACTAAATTCATTCCTTGAAAGAAAGCCAGTCATATAATAAGAAAGTTTCATAGATCCTTCCCAAGTAATTGCTAAAGGACTCAATTTAATGGTGCCATTACAAATGCTAAGAGAGAAGGAAAGGTAAAGAAAAAACATGTTTGGGCAGGCAATAAGTAACATCTTTGTCAATATCAAGCAACACTATGATGTTGCAACGTGGCACTATTTGAATCAAGTTAAGCATGACTGTCTACAATACAAGCTATGCCTTTATGAAAAAAGGTTAAAATCTTTCATTGAGTGCTATTTAAAATGCATACAAGTCACATGCATACCAACTATCAAATTTGTCACGTGATGTAATTGTAGCTCCCCTTGTAGACATGTATGTAAAGTGTGGAAGTATAGACAAGGCACGTGAACTGTTTGGCATGATGCTCCAAAGAAATGTCACCTCATGAAGGTACATGAACTGTATGGAAAGTGTGGAGGCATAGACAAGGTGCATGAACTATTTGAAATCGTGCCTCAAAGAAATGCACATTCCCACAGAATGCAATGATTGCAAGATATGCACAAAATGGATTATTTGAAAATGATTTATAAACTTTCAAGCCAATGCAATTGGCACGTGTAAAACCAAATTCCTGTAATGATAATTGATCATCTATTAAATATTTAATATACACTGTCATATACATAATGTCATGAACATAACATCTAGTTTATAGACAAAGCCATATAGGCATGTCCAAACAAATCCATACATGCATATATTCAAAAATATACATCCGTAGTTCATACAAAAGTATGTATACAAAGCCATCTAGGCATACAAAAAATGTCCCAAAAACTAGTTTCCTATGGACTTTTTTGAAATAATCGGTGACCCTTGCTTGATTGTGAAGATGTAGAGCCAATCACTAACTCATCCTCTCTTTGTTGTCGAGTAGACCTCTTCAACAGAAGTCGATCTAGCTCCACCTGTTAATACAATCAAACAATATATGCACATTAATATAGAAAATGTATGAAATATATAACATCACATATGTAATCAATCACTTACTACCACCTGATGATCACTCTCTATCATCTTGTCTCTCTCTACATCCGTACTTGGACACACTGGAGTTGTGACCTCCTGTGAGAAGCATCAAGAAGCAAAATTGACTAAACATAAATATCATTTATGTACATCAAATGACATGAGATAAAACAAGAAATATAAAATTATGACATTTTCATGTTATTGGCTCATACCTTGATTAAAGGATTTGAAGACATCATGGTTGCAACAATGCCTATCTACACTGTCTCACGAAGATGAGGAGGAGTCTCAACTGTATTCAGCATCTGAAAATCAAGTTCAAGATTATTCAAACAAAATAAATACATAACATTATTTTAAAAATGCATAATGATTAGAAATGGTTAAATTTACCTCCATAAAAGTGGTGGTTTGGCATCTAGGGGACCAAGGAAACCATGGAGGTGCCAGTGACTATTGAAATCATCAAATTGTCACAAAATAATATTACCATTGACATATTTACAATAATTATGATTTTGTGACAAATTACATACCTGCTAACTTGACCTCCTCTCATAGCCCGCTAACGGACGGCTATGAGAGGAACCTCCTGCAATAGTATAATGAAAAGTGCACGAAATAACAGAATAGCAGAAACAGAAAAAGAATTTATTGATCACAGGTCACTTTGAGGGGGCAACCTCCTTTGAGCAAGCTCAATACAATAAATTTGTGGATTCCTTCATTGGCCTCAATACGTACTTATATACTAAGTCTAATCTAAACAACTATTACTTCCCATGAATGTGGGATAATACAATATGCTCACAGGATGACCTACAAAGCATATGCTTCCAAATGTAATATACTAACAAAGTAAAGAGAAGGGTTAAACACGGGTTCTTAACATCCCCTCCCTCTTAGAAAAAATTTGTCCACAAAGCTTAAGATGTGGAAATTGATGTTGAATTTGAAGGAGTGGCTCCCATGTAGCATCCTCTGGTTGCATTCCGTGCCACTGAATTAAGACCTCTGTGATGGATCTGGAGCAAAGCTAACAAGTGCATCTATCGAAGATTGCCTCCATCTCCAAAATGATGGATCCTTCGTTATCCAGTTTTGGTAAAATAGTTTGTACTCTAACATTGGTGCCAAGAACTTTCTTTAGACAAGAGACATGAAATACTAGATGAACACGAGAAGGAGGAAGCTCCAATTTATAAGCAATAGACCCAATCTTCTGAAGAACCTTATATGGCCCATAGAACTTTGGAGCCAACTTATGATGCCCTTTGAGTTTTAGGGATGATTGCTTGTATGGTTATAGATGAAGAAAAACCATATCACCTACTTGAAAAGTGCACTCAGAACGGTGCTGATCAGCTTGTTGTTTCATGCGATTTATTGCCATGTTAAGATTTTCCTACAAGATGCGAAGAATTTGATCTCAGTTTTAGAGAACCGTGTTAACTGCTTGAATTGGTGAACTATTGGGGGTGTATGGAAGGAGCACTGGCGGTGCCTGACCATAGACTGCTTCATATGGAGTCATTTTAGATGCAGTGTGGTAGGAGGTATTGTACCACCATTCAGTGAGATGGAGCCACTTTGCCCACTGATGATGTTGTTCTGAGGTGTCGCAACGAAGATAAGTTTCTAAACATTTGTTGATAATTTCAGTCTAACCATCTATTTGTGGGTGATACCTGGAACTCATCTTCAGTTTGGTGCCAGTGTATTGAAATAGTTCTGTCAAAAAATGACTGGTGAAAGTTGCATCACGATCTGAGACAATAGAAGAAGGGATGCCATGAAGATAGAAGATCTGGTCCATGAAAATTTGTGTGACTGAGGAGGCTGTATAGGGATGGCTAAGGGCATAAAAATGAATATATTTGGAGAGGCAATCAACCACAACCAAGATCACTATCTTTCCTCCAAATTTAGGGAGCCCCTTAATGAAATTCATAGAAATATCTGTCCAAATCCATGTAGGGATGGGAAAAGGTTCAAGCAATACAAGAAGGAGTGCCATTTCACCCTTGTTGTGTTGGCAGGTATCACATTCAACCACCATCTATTGAATTTCCCTTTTCATTCCCTTTCAAAAGAACTTACGCCGTGCTTGCTCATAAGTTTTGAGGAACCCAAAGTGCCCTGCTGATGGAGAAGCATGGAGTTCATAGAAGACAGCCTGCTGAAGATCTATGCTTTGGGGAAGCACCAGACGACCCTTGTATCATAGAGAAGCACCATCCCAAGAGTAATGCGGTACAACAGAAGGGTTAGTGGCCAACTATTCAATGATTTGAGATAATGAAGAGTCATTGAGATAGCCCTGCTGGACATATTCCAACCAATTTGGAATGGGCATAGAACTACCTGAAAGGGAAGCTTGGTCATCAAATGTGCAATAAAGAGCATCCGCCACAATATTGTCCTTACCCTTCTTATAAGTGATCTCATAGTCATAACCCATGAGTTTGCTGACCCATTTCTATTGTGTTGGGGAGGAGACCCATTGTTCTAGGAAATATTTCAGACTCTGGTGATCAATCTTGATGCAAAAATGATTCCCTAGTACGTATGGCCGCCACTTCTGTACTACATGCAAAATAGCTATCACTTCCTTCTCATATGTGGAGAGTACTAAATTCTTGCCAGAAAGGACTTTGCTGGTGAATGAAATGGGATGTTCTTCTTAAAGGAGAACACCACCAAGTCCATTGCCACAAGCATCAGTCTCAATAGTGAAGGTCTTGGAAAAATTTGGCATAGCTAGAACAGGTGTAGTACACAGTTTGTTTTAGTTTTTCAAATGCACACTCAGGAGCTTGTGTCTAGATAAAAGCATCATTTTTAAACATAGTTGTTAATGGAGCTGGAATCTTCCCGTAATCCTTAACAAACTTGCGATACTAGCTAGTCAGCCCCAAAAAACCATGGAGGCTCTTGAGTGTCTAAGGATGCAGCCAATTTTTCATGGCATCTATTTTTGCAAGATCCACACAAACCCCTTGGACTGAAACAATATGCCCAAGATACTCCACTTCCTCTTGGCCAAAAACACATTTAGACTACTTTGCAGAGAGATGATTATGAGAGAGAAGTGCTCAGCCCATGTTTTACTATAGATGAGGATAGCATCAAAGAAGACCGAAATGAATTTCCACAGGTAGGGCTGAAACATTTTATTCATCACTGCCTGGAATGTTGAAGGAGCATTAGTGAGACCAAAGGGCATGACCAAAAACTCATAGTGGCCATCATGCATGCAGAAAAGCTATTTTAGGGATATCATCCTCATGAACCTGAATTTGGTGATACCCAGAACGAAGATCCAACTTGGAGAAAAAATGAGCACCATGAAGCTCATCAAGAAGCTCATCAACAGCAAGAATCAGAAACTTATCCTTGATTATGATGTGATTAAGTGCTCAGAAGTCAATACAAAGGTGCCATGAACCATCTTTTTTTTGGACAAGAAGAACTGGTGAAGAAAAGGAACTAGTACTAGGGTGAATAATACATTGCTTTAGTAAGTCTCGAATGAGCATCTCAATCTCTTCCTTTTGGTGAAATGGGTAGTGGTAGGGCATAATGTTGGGAGAAATGCTTCCAGAAAGGAGCTAAATATGGTGGTCCTCTAGTCGTGAAGGTGGCAATCCCACTGGTTTGGCAATGACACATGCATACCTATCCAAAATTTGTTGTAGATTTGAAGTGGTGGAGACTGCTGATGGTTGCATCTGAATGGAATGGAGCTAAGCGATGACACCATGTAAATTCTTCTTAAGAATCTTTTCCATGCGATGTGAACTTATGATGCTGAGAGACCCTGGTTGTAAGCCCTTCAATGTGTGTTTTTGTCCATTGTGTGAAAACTGCATCCAAAGTTCAGCAAAATCCCATAAGATGGGTCTAAGTGTGCATAACCATTGGGCGCCCAAAACCACATCATATCTGCCTAAGGACAAGGTAAACATGTCTGAGCGTAGGTTATAATCTCCCATAGAGATACGCACATTACGACACTTCCCTTTGCAAGGTAATGTGCCCCCATTGGCAATCACGACTTCAAAGCTGGAGCAAGGATGGACAAAATAATCTGCTTGTTTGGCGATCCGAGGGTCAATGAAGTTATGAGTGCTACCAAAGTCAATGAGTATTGTAAGAGGGAGCTTCTTGAAGAAACCCTTTACCTGCATGGTTTGTGGGGTGGTGACCCATGCTAAAGCATGGAGAGAGATCTCTGGGTGGTCTTCCTGAGAAGTAGGGTCAACAAGCGGCTGCTAAGTGTCGCCCTGGTCATCCACTGTATCCTGAGCATCCGTAAAAGCTTCAGTTTCAAGTGGAGAATCCACATCCAAGAGATAGAGCTTTTGCTCAACACATCTATGTCCCCGAGTGAATTTCTTATCACAATTATAACAAAGCCCTTTTTCTCTACGTGCCCTCATCTCTACTTTAGTCAAATGTTTGATAGAAGTTGTTCTAGAAGCTAGTGTTATTTGAGGTCATTGGGAAGTCATATTTCTAAATGGAACAAAATTGGATTTGGATCGCTTTTGAGTTGTGATCTTGTCCTCCACCAACTTAGCCAACCCTAGGGCTTCCATCATTGTGCTAGGACAAAACATTTTAATCTCAGAGTGAATTGCATCCTTCAGACCAATGACAAAATAACTCCTGAAGAATTCATTAGACAATCCCTCTGTTTGATTGGCTAGTTTTTCAAATTCTGTTTGATACTCTCTCATAGTGTCTGTTTATAGCAGTTTAGTGAGTACCCCTATGAAGTCATTAAAAGCACTAGGGCCAAATTGTTGTAAAATAAGTTTGCAAAAATCTATCCATTTTGGCTCTTCATGAGCTTTGATGTATCAACGGAACCATTGAAGGGCTTCATGTTTCAAATGTAAGGAGGCAAGTTAGACTTTATTGACATCAAAAGTATTATGTAGACTAAAATATTGTTCTACCCAGTATATCCATCCAGTCAGATCATCACCATTGAAGCGAGGAAAATCAAGCTTCAGCCCATGAAAATTGTTGAAAGAAGAAAACCCAGTGTTTGTAGAAGACTCTAGCTGCTGTCTATTATTCATGGCTGAATGCTAAAGATTGAGGCCGAGAATTTTTTCATCCAGATCTTGGAGTTTGGTCTTGAGGGTTGCAAGTTCACCCTCCATGTTTTTTGCTCCTGCACGAGTGATAACCATAACCAAGAGTTTTATTTTTTTGGGAATGGGTAGAAAAACAAAAATAGAAACTTTTTAGTAAAGAAAAATTTGGATTTGGGAAAAACTCTGATGGGTAATTGGGGTTTGACTAGGTTATGGACACTTTCTAAGGGACAAGGAAGCAAAAAATGGGGATTTCAAAGGTGGGGTGAAAGAATGGAAAAATTTGTCCAAGAGGGATAAAGGAGCAAAAATAGGAAATGAACACTGTGGTAAAATTTGAAGGCTATTGGGTGAGAATTGAAGAAGTTATGGAAAACCCTAAAAATAGACAAATTCAGGATTTCTGGCTTTGATAAGTGGAATTGGGGTAGGGTCCTCAAGGAAGGAAATATGCAGAATGAAATTCTAGGGGTTCCAGTGAATTTTGAGAGAAAAAGGAGCTAATGCAAGGAAGATATGGCAAAAAAAAGAAATTTTGTATTTTTTTTATAATTTTTTTTTCTAGAAACTATTTGCCAACTACTCTGGATGGATTCAATCTATGATTTTCTAGCTGTTAATAGATATGGGCCCCAAGTATGTTTGGCTTCCTAAAGGTTCAAGGGATTCACTCGGCTACCAATGTTGTCTAACGACTTGCGTATTGGGGCAGTACCCCTCACTCCACGGCTCAGGTAAAACTAATGACCACTTTGCCACAAACAACAACTCTTGGTTTACATAATGGATGGGAACTAGTCAATCAGGTAGGGGCCTTTTCCCTTTTCACTGGTAGGTCCTCTCAATGGGCCAGCTACTTTGGGGTTCCTGTGGTACTCCTCACAATGAGTTTTAGGGCTATGCCTAGGCACTTCCCACAGTTAAGCAGATAGGGATTATTCCCTGATCCAAACCTACAATTGAAATGAACAATACAGATGCAAAAAAAAAAGAACTACTACAATAATCACAACACCTGGAGGCCACTACAGAAAAAAATTAGCAGAAATTCCACCCAGTGAGCCCAAGAAAGCGCTTTGATACTAGATGAAAGGAACCTCCTATAACAATATAATAAAAAATGCATGAAATAACATAATAGCAAAAACACAGAAGGAATTTATTCATCGCAGGCCACTCCGAGGGGGCAACCTCCTTTGAGCAAGCTCAATACAATAAATTTGTGGATGCCTTCATTGGCCTCAACACAAACTTATATACTAAGTCTAATCTAAACAACTATTACTTCCCATGAATGTGGGATAATACAATATGCTCACAGGATGACTTACAAAGCATATGCGTCCGAATGTAATATACTAACAAAGTAAAGAGAAGGGTTAAATACGGGTTCTTAATAGGCTAATGGAGGCAGGATGAAGACTCTGTCCCTGGAATTTCATTGCGTAGATAATTACATACATTATTTTTGACTTAGAATATAGATAATCATATAAAATTAATTACAAATTCTAAATAACAATATACTAAATCAAGATGAAACTTGTAACAAATTACCTGAGAGTCAATACCAAATGTATGCTGTAAGAGATCATCACTGAGAACAAGTTCATCCAATATGTCCCGCCCCTGTGTCGCAGCATCCTGTCGAGAGTCCTGCCATGCGTCCTGCATCCCATAATCACATAGGTTCCCACATGAACTGCACAAATGTGGGGACACATGACACCTACTACTCTCACCCTCATTGACCTGGGTAAGATTATTGGCATGCTATGATAGGGTTTGGGTGAGAGTAGTCAATGAATGCAATGTTTCCACCTCAACACTCTCCTTCAAAGCCAAAAGGAGTGACCTACGTTCTGGCCTCACCTGGGGTACAGGCACAAGGTTTTCATCTTGTTGAGCCCCAGGTCTATCTTGGGTAGAGCCACCACCTCTACCCTAGAACTTACGAATGTCAAAATAATTCAGAATCTTATTGAGGATGAAATTGTAATGGAGTTTCCTTAAGAAATATTGTGGTACCTCATCTTTGTTGTATGGGCGCTCATCGAAGATCATGTACCATCTATCGCAAAAGTTTTGGGATATTTCTTTATTCCTACACCAATGTATAGGAAATCATTTGCAACTTTCTTCTAATCTTTGGCTAGTTTTGGGATTAATAAAGTGTGGACATAATTGCAATTTTGTAATTTTTTCATTCTTGACTTGTTCATATGACAACTTGTCGGCATAATATTGCTGACACTTCTCCCTATAGTCTTGGAATTCAGTGATTTGTTTTGTTACCGAATCTGTGTGGGAAACAATCTCCTGTAGTGATTTTCCAAGTGCCCTCCTATGATCAGTGGTTCCACTTATATTGTTTAGGGTCTGAATAATAGTTTGAAGATGTTTCTTGCTTTCTTCTATTATCCGTAGGTAGTTTTCTTGACTATCCCTTACATTAAAAGGAGGTGAAGGTGGGTTTTGAGGGTTTGGAGGGTTTTGGGGATTGTTTTCACACTCCTTAGCTGGATTTAGGTTTTCTATTTCCCCAATAGTTGTAAATGCAATATACAAACAAATCAAATATTGCAAAACTCAAAAATTGTTCTGAAACTAACAAAATCAGTCAAACCCTACCTTCTTCCTGTGTTGGAGCCTCCAAGTTCGCATGACAATCTTTGGTGCCGAGAAGGCATCGTGAATTTGCCGTCTTATCTCTTACACTTGATTGGATAGCCTTTTCTTCAATGCGATCGTTCTTTCACTAGAGTTTTTTGCTGCTAATCTTGAAATGGCCGCGGTTGTGAGTGATGAGAAATGAGTTTTTTTTTCTTTGCTTTTGGACATGGTGGTGACTTTTTGGTCCCCCATCTCTTTGCATTTAATCCACCATCCTATCCCATTTTTTAATATTTTCCTTTCCTCTTTTGTTTCTGTCCAACTGAACTTCTTTCCACCATATAGCAGCATGTCCTTTCAACTTTGCCTTTGCAAATTTTACATTCTCCAGATCTTCAACTTCTTCATACTCAAAATATTCTTCCATGTCATTTATCTAGTCAATCAACTCTTCAGGGTTCAAATTGCCAGTATAATTCGGTACATCAAATCTAGGTCTCTTTCCAATCTTTGAAATAGCTTACAACAGCTTTACTTGATCTGATTCTTCTTCTTCATCACCTTCTAGGGTTTCACCAAGTTGTTCCACAGATTAAAATTCCTCTTCATCATCACTTTCAATATTAGGTCTCAGTGTCAATCCTCTTCGCCTATCTTCTTCAACAGCATCCAATCAAATTCTCATTGTTTTCATCATTTCCATCATCTCATCCATCCTACCAGCCATTGGTCCAACATCAAGAATTCTCCTCGGCAACATTCTTCCTAGGATCAAGTGTAAACTGCCTCAATTCGGTGATTGGGCTACAAGGTGACAACTACCTCACAATCGATGATGGGTTGCAACACAAGTAACTTGCCTTGGATTGGTGATCTATCCATAGCAATATCTTATAGAATTCCTTCGCCAACTTCGCTCAATTTGCCCCAAAAGATTCAAACTTTTGCTCTGACGCCACTTGGTGTAGTCACAGTAGGAGGGTTCATAGAATGAACTGTCCAGATCATGCAACAAGAGTAAACACAATGGAAACAAATCAAAGATATGAAACAAATATAGATTCAGTCATTCAGTATATCATAAAATTCAAATACAAATCAGTTAGCATCATGCAGGCTTACAATTAGGGCTCAAAGGCATGATTTCAAAATATCAGAATATGCATAAGATATAGCTTTAAAGCTCCTTCGCAAAGAATCCAAAACTAAGACTTATGAAAAAATCACTAACCCCTTTCCTAGACATCTATTGCATCAATATATATCATCTTCGGAACAATAGATTCCTCCACGTCAGCCAAGGAAGATCCCAAACTCCAATGAAGAGTTGTAATGTGTGTACATGGATAGGTCGGACCTAATCATGAAGGATTCCTCCACAAATGAATGGAATGATGTGTGGATCTCAGGGAAGGTCAGCCACGAACCATAGATCATTGAATGATGTGTCAATAGGCTCCAAAAGTCAAGGAATGCTCTGCATGTCCTCTCCTTTAGCTAATGGTCTGAGACTGTCAGGATGCTTTATTATGAGAAAACAGTTGCTCTTCTGATAGCGATAACTTACAACATCCATTGAACTTGGTTATGTGGGGTTGCTCATGCTCACAAGAAACAAGACAAGTGAATACTTGATGCAAAAAGCCTTTGTAGATTTCACTTATTAAAACTCCTTTTCAAGTCTAGAAGGTTTGGATATTTATAGACCTAAACTTTGCAATAATGAAGTCTACCAAGATTTTTGCATCCAGTGATGTCTTACATGTTCTTCAACAAACCTAGGCCCCTATATACATCTTGCCTTATCGGTTGGCTCACTACTAGTTTCAAGTTCGTGGTGGAAAGTTTGTTTCATGTTTGAAGGTGCCCACGAGACTAGAATTTTATTTCAAAGTAGATTAGCGAGAGGCCTTAGGAAACTCGAGGCTAGAGGTCCAAAGTAGTTGACATTAGACATATGGCACTTCAGACCAATATATAGGATCGTAATGCCAACAATATGCTTCAACTCCCTATTCAATACCTTTGATATAGTACATTACATTAGAAAAAAAATAAAAAATTTACATTTCTTTCAAATTTTGTGTTTCTTATGAGATGTCAACTAAATGAAAGTGCCTATTAGTGTGCCCAATACAAGTGTGATTTTTAATTTGTTAAAAATATTACCGAATATTTAAGCTTTTATTCAATGACATAAAGGACTGAAAAAAATACGGTGTATTTACAGGTATTTGGTAAATTAGTATTGATCTTTTAAAAAAGTAATTGAATTCAATGAATACTTTGCTATTTTCCCTACTACAAGAACTAAATATGTAAACAATATCTCTACTGAGGCGGTGTTAGATATACTACCTGGCCAGTTGACAAGTCGATGGACCGAAACAGTAATTCTGCGGTGTTATTTACGAATTCAGTGTATATATTCAGATGATAGATGACTTGTAATTTACGAAGTGAGTGTCGTGAAGCCGTGGTTCAGATAATAGCTGCGGGAAAACGAGTACGATATGGTGGATGTCTCATTCGACGATTCTCGGACAACTATTATTTGCAGTTAATTCCTCACATTTCCACCACTCTAGTTAAATGTCATTCATTTTAATGGTCAAGCAGCTAATAACAATTATTCATTTCATTTGCAATAAAAAGGTAAATATTTGTCTTATTTTTATTGGTCAAAATTGACCTTTGACTGTTGAAGTGGATGATATTTAAGAACAGCCTCCATTTCCACACAAAAGACGTGGGATGTTAATTTTAATATAAGTATTATTTGTATTTTTCTTTGAAGTTTCTTTTATTTTGGATTTGAAAGTGTCTTTATTTTAAGAAGTCATATTTAATATTAAATTTAGAAGAAAAGTATTTTAACAATTTTTTACATAAAAGATGTAGGATGTGGGTCGTGGGATGTTGGATGTGAGAATTTTATAATTTGCAATATTAATTTTATTTGCAATTTTCTTTGAAGCTTCCTCTATTTTAGATTTGAGGGTATATTTCTATTTTAATAAGTCATGGTCAAAACCAAATTTAAAGGAAAAGCATTCAAACAATTTTTTACATAAAAGATGTAGGATGTGGGCTGTGGGATGTTGGATGTGAGAATTGTGTAATTTTCAATATTAACTTTATTTGTAATTTTCTTTGAAGCTTCATCTATTTTGGATTTGAGGGTATATTTATATTTTAAAATTTCATGGTCAATACCAAATCAAACGGAAAACTATTCAAACAATTTTTTACATAAAATATGTACAATGTGGGTTGTGGGATGTTGGATGTGAAAATGGTGTAATTTTCAATACTAACCCTATTTACATTTTTCTTTGAAGGTTCATACATTTTGGATTTGAGTGTGTACTTCTATTTTAACAAATTACATTCAATACCAAATTTACAGAAAAAGTATTCAATTAAATTTTCACATAAAAGATGTCAATGTGGAACGTTAGATGTCAAAGTTGTGTTATTTTAAATGTTAGCCTTATTCCAATTTTTCTTTAAAGCTTCATCCATTTTAAATTTGAGGGTGTATTTCTATCTTAACAAGTCACAATCAATGCTAAATTTAAAAGAAAAGCATTCAAAAAACTAAAAAAATTTATAAAAAAAGGATATTTTATAATGACAATAATAGAGAAACTCTGAAAAATATTTTTTTAAAAACAATTTTAATTAACAAAATGCAACGAATATCTAATTATAAAGAACGAAAGAGATTTTGACAAAATTTTGTGAATTTGGAAGGAGTGTGAAGTTTTAAATAAAATTTTCTCCAAAAATGAGATTTAGACCATAATTAAAAAACCTATATAAAATGACCTTTTAAGTTTATTATGGTGACCAAGCCCTTTTATTACAATTATATGATTATCTCAAAGTTTACAATGTGAAAATATATTTTAACTATATTCAAAAGAGGCAGTTGGATAGTTTTGCCTATAGAATAGTTGACTGAGAATGGGATACTCATCGTTGAATGTCTTCATCTACCATATTCAACTCGTTTTTAACGACTATTAATCTGAACAGAACTTCAGAACACTCACTTCGTAAATAATAAGTCCTCTATTATCTGAACCCCGTATTGGTCCATACACTTCATTCGTAAATGATACTGCAGAATTATTGTTTCAGTTCATCAATTTGTCAACTACAAACTAGACCGGTACAGATAATAGCTAATACGGAAAACATAATTCTTGTTGACAAGTTGATGAACCGAAGAGTTCGATATGGTAGGTGAAGACATTCAACGATGACTATATCCCATTCTCAGTCAGCTATTATTTTCAGTCAATTCCGTGTGGAAATTGCATCTGGGAACCTTCAAGCAGATATCCACATGAAAGATGTCGGACATGGGATGTCTGATGTAAGGGTTGCATAATTTCAATGTTTGTCCTATTCTCTTATTTCTTTGAAGTTTCATTCATTTTGGATTTGATTGTGTATTTTTCTATCTTAAGAATTCGGTCAACGTTAAAATGAATGGGGATTAGTCAACAAAGTCATGGTAGTTAGAGTTTCAATCAACTTAGACATAAAAAATGTTTGAAGGCGAATCTAATATCACAATGGTTATATCATACCCCTCTAAGTTTTCACATCAATCACAATTAGCTAAAACTTCTCCTCTATTAAGTGAACATAATAAGTCTAAAATGGAACAAAATGGAAGTCACGTCTTTTTTCTAGATGAATACTAAACTATATAATAATTGAGGAGATTAAATGCACATCTAGTGAACATAATATGTTGCTATGTTTATGAATTGATAAGGAAAATCATTAAATCACACTTCAGTTCTAAAGGGTGATAAAGAATTGAATCTGCACCATCATCGTATAGGCCATATACATGTTTGTGAATATTATCTTCAATATTTCTCATCGTCATTAATTTGGTCCATCAAGGAGTTTCGCCTAGGAGAATCCATTCACCTATCCAATCAACAAGTTCCTCGACAATGTCTCTAAATACCACCTTGACTTCTCATATATCCAACATGTGAAGGCAAATAGATTCTAAGAAAACATTTTTTGTGAAATCATTCTCGTGCATCACATATCAATTTCACACATCAAGATCATGTTTCTTGCATCTACTTCATTCCTTTAGTATTTGTCACTTGAAACTACAACAAAAATTTGACAACAAGAAAAACCAGAAGAAGATTGATAAAGAAATCATATGAACAGTATCAATCAAGCTTACCAAGGCAATATAACCACTAAACAAATATATTTAAACACACTAGTAACGAGAAAAAAACCTGAGGGTGGTAGTAAAATGATGGTATGAAGATTGAAATAGCAATCTAACAATGATTAAATGTTCCAACATTTGAACTACGAATAAAATATAGATGTGGTAAGTAATCTAGTATATGTTAAGTAATACAATTAATAATTAAGCATAGACTTTTTTGTTAGGATTAGATATGTCATACACCATGCAAGTACTAATGTTGAATTATTTATTTATATTTATTAATTATTTTATCCTCATTAGGAAAATGGGGCATCCCACTTTGAAAAGGCACTTTTGGCAATGTGGTGGCTATCTAGGAATGTGTGTAAGAAGTTGTAAGAGCATCTAATATCAATATGATGTGTAAGAGTATCTTATGACATTGTAAGATGTAGAGAGTTACTTATCACATATTCTATGACACATGTAAGAGCATGATTATAGGGAGTTACAAAGTGGACTTAGAATCTTAACCCACTTATGATGCATATTATGATATGTCATAGAGCATATTTTAATAGAGACTATGAGTCCAAAAAATAGGGCGTGAGTCATGAGAATTCTTAGAAAGGTATTTTGGGACCTTGTTTGGGCCCATGGTAATGCTTTTTGGTAGGTTTTTAGGTCTCCTTGAGTCTATATATTGAGGGCTTGAGTTAGAGGCATTAAGGAGACTTTATTGTAGGGGTATATTTCTAGATTTTCTTCAAATGAGTAGAGAGTTCATCTACATCTTAAGGCCCTAAGAATGATATTGTATTATGACTATTTTTATTGGAATACATTGGTTTGGTGCTTTGGAGGTTGGATTTTCCCATGATATATTTGTCTCTTTTCTTTTGTGTTCTTCTTCTTTCATTCTTTTTTGTGTTATGTCGTAAATTGTGAACAATGGTGATTGACACTGAGTTTAGCACCCTCTTGGACTGATATACTAACTCCTATTGAGAGAAGACTAGATTCTGAAGCATAGATTGGTTCTAGGTGTCATTATCTAGCTATAGGCCTTGAAAGGACCTCAAACACCTGGACACTAGTGCACAAGCGCTAGTGTCCTAGACATTTGCAAAAATAAAGTTTGAGTGGCCTTAGATGTCATCCTTGTTACTTCGGGTGTTGTACCTCGTTGACTTTTCTCGAAAGGTTTTCCCAAAAATAAGTTGATATGCATATATAAAGAAGTTTATTCCTCTCATTTGAACTAGAAGATGATTAGATGAAAGATATTAAGTAATTGATATGATCAAAAGTGTTATGCAAGTGATGAAAGCTCTATTGTGAAGATGATGCAAATTATGTGATGCTCTCCATTGCATGTTTCTAACATTCATTGCAGATTCTAAGGGAAGCTACTTCCTTCATCTCCATCCTTGTGGTGATCTTGAGTCATCCAACTAGGGTTTACACATTGTGGTAAAAATACTTAATTGCAACATTGCTTTTATTATTGATTTTGCCCCTATCCTCCAAGGACATGCACTATCTCATCTCTATCTTGGTTTTTGTGGAGGTGGAAACACCATTCACAGGGTTTGACTATGATAAGCCCCTAAAATGGACCAAACCTTTTCCCCTTTATGTTTGTGGAGATTCTAGAAGTTTGGGAGCAGGTACACAAGATTTGGAAATAGATTGACGAATATAAGCCCTGACTCACGGAAACCCCTTGCGCTCGGTCAACTTTATCCTCCTAGATTTGCCCTAAATTCTAGAAGTAGCCTCTAACAACTCTGCTCTATTCATTCCATATCTAGTTTCTTATGTCTTCAAATCTATAAGGTATAAGTTCTCTATTTTGGTATATTTTCATTATAAAACCCTAGATCTAAAGGGTAAGTGCACGAAGTCGGTCCACTTTTTGGCCAATAAGTGGAAGTCTTTTTCCTATAAATCAAAGTTTGTCCTAGTTGGAGCAAAAATTTGAAGCAATTACACTTAGAAAATTAATATGATGTAAAAATATGAAAGGTATAATTTAGTTTCTAGTTTTCAAATATGTAATTTATTCTAGTACCCAGATGACAAAAGTTGGTTTTTTATAGGATGTACAAAAAGTGGCTTTTGAAAAGACGTATGTTTTGGGCCAAAACATGCACGTGTATAGCCAACATAATTTGACCTAAATGAAATTATTTTTCTAATTCCTTTGTCGAAAGATGCATACAATGTTGAAGTTTGATCAGGTTACCTTTTTTGTAATTTTTTTGGTAAATAATTTTTTTAATTAATTTTTTACTAGCCCTAATTTATTTTTTTAAAACGTGTCCTGTACAACCAACATAATTTGAGCTAAACTAATCATAACATGAAATTTTTTATTTATTGTGTATAGAATGATGTCTAGATTGATTAGACATAAATTTTTTTCAAAAAAATTCAAAATCAAAACTTATTAAAAAGATAATAATATATGTTAGTTCAATTTTATGACGGTTTATATTTAAAAAATACTTAATAAATATAAAAATATGTTCAACATTAAAAAAATTACATTTTTGAAAACTGTACATTGTCATCTATAATGGGTTTTAATTTCATCTAAATTTTCTTAGAAAAAAGTCATCAGCCATATTGCAAAAGTCCATTCCTTAAAAAAAAATTTGAATCTTTTTGTTTAAAAAAAAATAATAAATACAAAACTATGTTCGAAACTAAAAATACATTACACGTTTTTAAACTAGACATTGTCGTCTGAATTGGGTTTTTGTTTCAACTAGAAATAAAAACAATTGTCATTCATATTACGAAAATCCATCCCTTCTGAAAATATTTTGCCCCAAGTGTTCCACTAAAAGTGAACCCAACTTCTTGCACTTGCCCTAAGTCATCTTAATTCAATCCTTAAGAAATATAACAAAGGGACATAACCCCTGTAGCTTGGCTCTCCTATCAAGGACTGTAGCTAAGCTCGGTTTGTGTCCCAATGTTTATGTAGAAGGAAGTTAGACCTAGTTTTGGATATATTAGACTAGATACCTTCTTCTTTTTATACCAAACATTCTGGTGAACCTGGCAAGTTTCAAACTTTTGCAACTTTCTTCATTTAGATCTGATCTGTTTGTTGTTCTAGATCTAATGAGTTAATGGTTAAGTTAGATAGCAGGGATTTATACATCTTCATTGCTTTGATTGCTTGTTTATTTGATTGGATATTCATTGCATATATTTGTGACATATGGTTAATCATTTGGAAACATTGATTCACTTAGAAAACTAAAGAAAAAGTATTTCTTCTATCACATCATCTACATATTCCATCTTATCAACACCTTCTTCAATAAGTGCACTTTGTGTGTCATAAAGCTTGTGAAGTCTTTTATGAGTTTTGTGACTAGGTGTCCTGAATCTAACATCCTCATGAGGAGAAGTTATATAGGATCATGGGTTCTAGTGCTTTAAATAGCTCTGATGTCCCCACATTAGAATCTGATTTTGCTAGCTTATTCACACATGGAAATCCATCACCTTTAGATCACAAGCCTAGTTTACCCATGATATCTGAAGTACAAAGTTACCATGACTCTATAGACATAGATAGCCTCATGCCTTATGTACCTGAAACACAAATTTAGAAACTAGACACTAAGTTGACTCATTTTCAACAATTTGTGGGGACAGAACATTTAGTTAACGAAGTTGTGTCTCTTGTAGAAGGTCTAAGAAATTTGGTACTTGAAATTCAAGAAGGTATAGAGATTTTATGTAGCTTAGCTCACATAGTGGATAACAACATTATTGCATTAGCTAGTTGTGCGGAAATAATCACCAATGTGTCATCTCTAAAATAAATAGGGACACATATGTCATTACTCATACCAACATCTTCTACATCAACATATACTTCTTCTATTCTCACCACCACTGCACATCTCGATAGTAATGCTAACACAAGTCTTGGAGTTTCAAGTGGGAATCTTGTACATAACTATAGTGTTGTCCCCCTCACATATCATAATGTTATTTCAAATGTGTCATCTCCTATTATCAGTCAACCTCAATCAAATGTCACTTACCAAAAGTCTAATAACACATTGTCATCATCTCAAGTAATTCCACAACCCGATCCCGTCATTAATCATCTTTTACAGAATGTCAGCTATTTACAACAATAAATAACTAATATGAATCAAAGGCAGTCTTAGCCTTCTATTCCATCCTACTACACCTGTAGTCCATTTTCCATAGCCATTCTAAAAATAATGATTCCTGAGACATTTGAAATCCCTCATTTTGAGAAGTATAATGGAAAGGGGGATCCTAATAGTCATGTGTCGGCCTTGACATCTTTATGCAGTGATTTCTTCTTTGATGATGCTATCTTAGCTAAACACTTTCCTCTGTCACTTATAGATACGGCCTTGGATTGGTTTTTCTCTCTACCTGTGAATTCAATAAATTCTTTTCAACAACTTATTACTCAATTTATAGAACACTTCCAAGTGAACATTGGACCTCAAGCCTCCTTGGTTCATTTACTTCATTGCAAGCAAGGAGTGAAGGAGAATTTGACTGATTTCATTCGGCTTTATCAAGCCCTGTTCTCACAAATACCTTATTCTCTTCCAGATGCTGATGTACAATGAGTTTTCATTAGAAACGTGCAACCTCACATCTATGATAAGATTCTGCTGATGTGTTATAGCTCTTTTACATGTATCTTTTCATGACTCTCCATGATTATCAAGTGTCAGTTAGTGAATATGAGGACACTACCTCATTGGCTCCCATTGGTAAATCTGAAGTTGTTGCCCCACATTATCATTCATTCAAAAAGCAAAACAAAAACTTCATAGAAATCAATTCATCATTAAACAACATTCAGACACAAGTAGCGACCACAACACCTCCTGTTCTGACCCCTTACAAGTTAAAACCAAAAATCATTAAATCACTTTAGTTCTAAAGGGTGATAAAAGAATTGAATCTACACCATCATTATATAGGCCATATACATGTTTGTGAATGTTATCTTCAATCTTTCTCATCGTCATTAATTTGGTCCACAAAGGAGTTTGACCTAGGAGTTTGGTGAATGTTAAGAAAGACATAGATTTGAAAGAGATTTGCAAGTTGAAAAACATAGTGTGTATTTGAACCTGCAACTTTCTATAGAAAATGCAATCTTAACACAACAAATCAAATGTAATAATTTTCACACAACTGTAAGAAAACATAACATTAGCCAACCACTTTGGTTGGGGTGCACATAACTCTGTTACATCAAAAAAAGGTTGGGAAATCTAACCATGCATTTGAGATAACCTCGAATGATGATAACTACTTTCATCAACACCACCAACCTCAACACAATACCATGTTATCTACATCTTTTCAATACATTACGAATCAATAAATGAGTAAACTAAGAAAGACATATATTTGAAAGACGTCTTAGAGATCATGAACTAAATGTGTGTAGGTTGAAAAACACAATGTGTATTTCAACTAGCAAAATTATTTATAAAATCAAATCTAATAATTTCTAGATACAACCCTATCAAACATAAAATTAAGTAGCCACATTAATTGGGGCTACACTTTAGTGCATAGAGCTCCATTCATCAATACAAAGGATGTGAAATCAGATAGGAGATTCTATGGAAGAGAGGATGGATCTCTAGACATCTCATTTTATTTTGATTCAAAAATAAAATGACACCTTTGGACATCCATGATTTTCCAAGAAAGTGATTAAGTTGATGGGTTATGTATACCGAATTGTTTTTACTTGCAAGGGGATCTAAAGGAAGATATTTTGAAGACCCAAAGGGCCCCATAAAAGTCATTGAGGAAATCCCTCAAACAATTTCATGGAACCCATGAGTAAACTCTTGCATTTGCAGTCTTCGATGAAAATGCTCTACCAAAGACTTACAACATGATAGGACAAGGTTAAACTTGATGACAACATGGCATATCTCATCCTTCCTACCTCATTATAGTAGGAAGAATGGGATATTCTATGGCACAATTTTTTAATTTTATTTTTACATGAATTTAACTCTACTTTACAATTTTAGCAAAATATCTTGACATTGCACATTAACATAGATTAAGTCAACCTACCTAGAATAGTTATGGTCATCTGCAACTTGTTTTTGGCTTTTGGTCACTTGCAACTCGTCCCTTGTGAAGATGGTGGAGTCGTCTGCAACAGGGTTTTAAATTCTTGAATTAAAACAAATGATAGCAATGCTTGAAATCTATAAATGTTTGAAAGTTGTGGTGAAGGGTCGGTACCATCACATCAATAGGAGAAGAAATGGTGGCTAGTGGGACATCATGAAAATGATAAGTAGAAGTCGTTAAACATAGTGACCATGAAAGGTCCTACCATGATACTATTTTATATGGAAAATATGGTCATGACGTCTGAGGCATGCTGTTTTGTAAGGAGAATAGCCACTGCCCAATGTTGTGGCCTCCCGTCTCGAATTTTCAACTCAATTAAAAAGAAAAGATCACAGCTGTCAGCAACCAAATTGTCTATCCAACCCTCTGGGTGCACATTTGACGGTATTGTGAATTTCAATTAATTAATAAATACGGTCAAATGTGCATCCAGAGGGTTGGATACACGTTGTTGTCGGCAACCATAGCAAAGAGAGCTTATTTTCCTCCCCATCTTTAAACTCGGTATTCCACAGTGCGTGGACTTTGCTTAACCGTTTGGTGGCGGTAAAATATTCCCAACAACAACCTTTTGACCGAAATGGACGGTATTTCGTCTTTACCTCATTAAATTTAACCCTTGCCGTGCCATTCCTCACAATATTGTACAGATCTTCTGTTCATATCTGTAGTTCATCATTTTTTGTAGGAATCAAATTATAGGCAAGGAGTAAAAACGAGAATAGGATGAACAAGGAACTCTTCCTTGCTTTGGAAACTGGTCATGTTCCTACTACCTTCGAAGATTTTCATCGGCACTTCTCGCATCTTCTATGCGACGTTACTTTCCAAAGAGATACTCCTCTGCATATTGCTGCAAGGGAAGGCCATCAAGATATTGTTGGGTGGATTCTTCAGATGAAACCCTCTTTGGCTGGAGCTCGAAACAAGGATGATAATACGCCACTGCACGAAGCTGCTAGAAAGCGTAATCCAGATCTAGCCAAAATTCTCCTTCAATACAACACGAGTTCTGCCTCCAAGCGCAATAAGTTTGGAGAGACAGCTCTGATAATAGCTTCCAAGTATGGCCATGTGGAAACAGTCAAGCTTTTGTTAGAAGCCAATTCAAATAAAAATGGAGTGGAATGGGTTCGATCTCTTAGAGAGGCAGCTTACAGGGGATATACAGGTAAATTTATATATTATTTGTTCAAGTTGAAGTGAATATTATGTTTGCAGATTGATTCCAATTTGTTGACTCTAGGTAATGTGAATCCGAGGCAGATGTAGCGAAGGCCATACTCGATAATCCCTTCAAACCCAGTCTGCTCAATAGTTGCCACTATTATATTGAAAATATTGTGGCGACCCCGATTCTGCATGCAGCCGTCCATGGAGGACATCTGGAGACTGTAGAGGTGCTAAATTGTCATGCATGGAATAAGGACTTCATGGCAAAGAAGGATGAGCTAGGAAGGTACGCAATACATGTAGCAGCCATGATAGGCCGTTGGGACATAATTAATGAATTTATGTCGAGATGGCCAGATTGTGTCGAAATCCGAAGTACAGATCACAAGTCTGTTCTACACTTTGCCGTGGAATATAATCAATTTCAGGTGGTGCGCAATCTACTGTTAAACAAATGGCCAGACAAAGTCGTAGAGTTAGTGAGCCGCGATCATGACCTTTCTCATAATACAGCATTACATTTTGCAGCCAAAAATGGAGTGGATCCCCAGGTTTGACACCCTTAACTTTCTCCATCTTTCTGGTTTTTCCTTTCTCATCGTTCCGTTTTCTCTGCTTACTCTCTACATTTTAAAGAGAGGACTATATATAAAAGAACTGTTTGTTATTCAGGCTTTCATTCATGTTTTCATGAAAATCGTTGATTCCTTATTAAGTCAGACAATTAATGTTACAGATGTGTAGAATGTTAGGAATTCCCAGCAACATTTAACAAAATGCTAATTCGAGGGTTTTGTAACAGGTAGATAGTGATAATAAAACTACCAAAATACTTACTTGTGGAAATTTTCTCTAGATTGTATTTTTAGCTACTTTTCCTCGTATTTTCTTCTATGGTGCGAATATATTATTTTACTTTTCAAAACCTTTTGTTTTAAATTTTAATACTTATTTTATATTCTTTCGAGACAATTAGATTTAGCCTCCGTAGTTTTTTAATTTTATTTTTAAAATAGTTTTCCGATCTAACTTACCTACCTTAATCATATAAAGATTATAGTAAATTTTTCTCCTCCATTTTTAATATGGAAATTAAAGTTGAAAATTAATAATTTTTCTTTTTTATTTTAAAATCAAAGCTCTAGATGATATATTTATAATATTTTAAGGGGTTTGTAATTGTATAGAAAATAAAATAGTTCTTTAAAATTTTGTTATAAAAGAAAATAATATTTAATTGAGGTTAGTCAAATGAGATGTATGCATATAAATAATCAACTAACTTAGATTAATTAGTAACAACAACTAAAGGTGTTATTAAATAGTTGATATGCACATATATTTAAGTCTTATTGGTCAATGTAACATCTCAAATAACCTACTAAAAATTAGACTTTTTTTAATAAGTTATTTATTAACACTTGATGGATTAAACATAGCTTACACAGAATAATATGAGATCTTAATACAAGTTTACCCAAACCTGAATGAATTCATTGTAACAAATTTACTCAACCTCTCGAGTCTAAAATTAGCTTAAAGTTCATGCTTTAGAAACCCCACAAACTTCAAAGGCCTACATGTACTTTGACTGAAGAGATACTTATGTTGCATAGTTTCACGAGGCACGTTTTGGGAACACTAACTTAGTTACATGGAGAATAGGTGTCTATCAGAGAATTTATTTAACCAAATACGAGCTTCTACAGATGGTAGGCAATTATCACCCCACAGTAATCTTGAGTTGTCAACTCAATGTTAGTCTGCACTTTGGTGTTCTTAGGTTTACTATGATGTTTCTATAGTCCACTCAATTTAAAGGGACAAATTGTAGAAACTTCACTCGTTAGAGTCTCCAAGCCCTATAAAGAGGACATGTGGCTGACTTCGATTGGGGTAGTCTCTTAGCTCTTAGCTTCTCAAGGGCATCTTATACTTAGACTTAGTGTAAGATGTTTCTATAATCCACTCAATTTAAAGGGGCAAATTGTAGAAACTTCACTTGTTAGATTCTCCAAGCCCTATAAAGAGGACATGTGGCCAACTTCAGTTGGGGTAGTCTCTCAACTCTTAGCTTCTTAAGGGTATCTTAGACTAAATTTATACACTCCTTCAAATGTGGGGATTCTATGAATCCTAAGTTATTCAACACTTCAGTTCTAGACTTCACCTTAAGATACACTTTGGGGCTTCTTATGGATGTGGAGATTTTATGAGTTTTTATTTATCCTAACCTTTCTTTTCTTACTTTCACATGATTATAATTTTGAAGTGTCTAGTAGACTTGAGCCACACACTAGATATAATCTAATCTATTCTAGGATTAACAAGTAGTTTCCTTTTTAGAACCTATGATCACAAATATTTTACTTAAAGTTAATATATTCATGTTTTAGTTCTAGACTTCAAGGGTGATTAAGGCGAAGACATAGATTGCTTTGGTCTTGAGAAGTGGCACCTTTTGGTTAGTGTAGCCTAGCAAGACTTTTGAGCCTTTAGGAAGAATTTCCTTATGCTTTCCTTTTAGTTGTTGGGATTAGGTGATAGCTACCTTGCAAATCGTTGTGTAGTGTATTTAATTTTATGTGTGGATAGAAAATTAATGTATTTTCTCTTTATTACATGGAATGGGTAATCTCATATGCCAATGTGTAGTGGGGACAACAATATTAAGTATTATTCTATAATTACTTGGAATTATTATTGCAATAAGACATGGAAAGAGGAAAAGAAGGATGAAATGTCACTTTGGAATACAAAGAGTCATGCCTTATAAATAATTACTTAACATGAAACTTGTGAGATACAATTTGACATTTCTAGTATTATGGTGAAGATTACATACTTGGGAGTTATTTATATTTTCAATTAGATGAGCTCTCCATGAATAGAAGGTAATGAAAAATTCATAGGTCATGGTATTTGGGACATTGTTTGGACCCATGGTATTATTGTTTGGTGTTTTTCTAGGCCTCCTCAAGTCTATAAATTGGTGGCAGGAAAAATAGTTATTGTATGGCTTATTTGCAAGTAATGTTATGCTACTGAAATGTTGCTAGATTAAACAAGATAGAGTGGATTGTATTGTTGTAGAGATTTATTCTTCATTAATTTACAAGCTCGATATCTCTTTGGTTGTGGAGTCTTTTTCCTAAAAAGGTTTCTCCTTGTATATTCAATGTCATATGTGTTTGCTAATTGTTATATTTTAGATTTAGTGGTTAATCACGTCTATCATTTTATGATAATCAAATTTGTACACTCTATGTTATACTCTAACTATAATTACTCATTAGTTTTTATCAACATTTCGTAAATTAGAGATATGGTTGTGAAATTTTGTGAGATGCTTGTCAAGTTGAAGTGCCTTAGTCTAGACTCCCGTGCATAGGGAGGTTTCATGGTTGAAGCCTCCCTCAGTGTCATGATATGTGGTGTAGGAGAAGTAGGTAATATAGGAAGAGTTGTAATGTTTATATCATATGAGAAAATAGAAGAGTTGAGTCATTCAGATAGGTGTAGTAGCTATTTTAGAGTAAGACATCCTCAAATATTGATAACTCCTATGAATAATATTATCAAAGAAGATAGAGTAGGTTGTGAAGCTCATAAAAATTAGAAATGATGAGCATCACAACATATAGAACAAAGTGATGGAAAATATCAAAATGAAGAATGTCAAGTTTACCAAAATATGATGGATAAAAATGGTTTTTTTAGTTATTTTTGTCTAAACTTTTCTAGAAAACACCCCTAGATAAGATTATGTTCTTGGTTTTTCTATGTTTTGATGAAATTTAACTCTACTTCTATAAACAAAAAGCTAAAATGAAATCCTATCTAGATAAATCTTTCCCTTTTCTACATAGATTATGTGAAAGAGAAAGAGAGTTGGGTTAAAAACTAGAAATTACAAAACATGTTCTTAGTGAAGCATGAAAAAAAGTACAAAACTAAAATGTCCAAGAGATAAAGAAATTGGTTTTAGAGGCTAGATCTATTTGTCCAAGATGCGTCCATGACACATGGACATCTACACAGTGAATTGTCATTTGATTCACATGTTGCCATCCAAAACTATTGTAAAACACACTTTTTCAATATGGATTATTGCAACAAGACATGGAAAGAGGAAAATAAGGATGAAAGGTCACTTTGGAATATGAAGAGTCATGCATTATAAGTAATTACTTAATGGGACACTTGGGAGATACAATTTGACTTTTCTAGTATTATGGTGAAAAATGCATACTTGGGAGTTATTTATATTTTCAATTAGATGAGCTCTCCATATAGAAGGTAATGAAAAATTCATACCATGGTATTTGGGACCTTGTTTGGACCCATGGTATTATTGTTTGGTGTTTCTCTGGGCCTCCTTAAGTCTATAAATTGGTGGCAGGAAATAGAGTTATTGTATGGCTTATTTGCAAGTAATGTTATTGAAGGGGCAGTAACCTCTTTATTGATTGATTTGAAATGATACAATGCAATGGATTTATACAAGGACAATGCAGTTCACATAACTATCGATGTAGTTCATCGATGCAGTTCACATAACTATATAACAACTTTATAACTGCAACATTGTAAATGACAATGTAATTAACAATGTATTACCATTGTTACTATAACTATTATGCCAACATTCCCTCCCTTATTCCATTGTTCCTGCAATAGTACCAAGGCACCCCCTTGAATGCTAATAAACTCAACAAAGCTGATTACATAATATAAATACATATTTTACAGAAGATATTTTCCTAAAAGAACAAATCTTGAACCAAGTGGGGCTCTATCAAGTTGTCTCTTGACCCTCAAAAAGGTGTAGCTTCGAGCTGTGTTCTTGAGCTCTCAGTTCTGAACTCTCAAATCATAGAGTCTTGAATTATTCGACAACAATCCCTAAGAGATATGACGGATCTCTATCATTGTCTAGTGACCACGAAAAGGGTATAATTCTCAATCATATACTCTGAAGCTCACTTGACAACAATCCATATTGAGCTCAACACCAAATCCCAAACCTGTCTCCAAAACATAATCTTCACAAAACATGTATTTTTCAAATCTGTTAGCAACAACAAGGAAAAGCAAAAAACTAAAGCCAAAAATGCTTCTCATGCAAAGTATCATCTCAAAGCGAGAAGCTAACTTGAGATGATGAAAATTCCTCCATCCTCCAATGCTTCTTGCCTCCAATACAATATGCTTACACTCTATCCATTTGTTTTAGTCTCTTCAATAGCATAAGCATGCAAGTCTCTCAAATTTCTATCAATGATAGCATGGATGGCATCAGAACCACAAACATAATGTGTGGCCATTTTCAAATGTTAAAAAATAATGATGTCAATTTTGATCAATGATGGACTCATATACCTCCAAACCTTATTTTCCTTATCACTCCAATGCACACAAATGTACAAACCCCACACAAAAGCAATGTAATGAAATATTTCATAACTTCAATACACTATTAGACCATTATCAGATTAAACTTTCAATAATTTAATCCTTATTAAACTCCAAAGTAAATTACACATGCACAATAATTTTTAACTCTGAATTACATATATATGCTCTTTACACTCACCAGGAAATGCCTTCACTAGTAATTTATTATTCTGTTTAATACATATCACAGCTTCACATAGACTTCCCACACAGATCTATTTTCATGCCTTTCTATTTCTTGGAAATTGCACCTTACATCTACATAAATTAATAAGCCTCACAATAAAATTTTAATGCATCATAGGATTTCTCAAATTTCAGTTACCTAATGAACTCAATGCTTGACGGCCTGCAAGAATAGCACTTTGTTTTACTAGATTTCAACACTCATCTCCTATCTTTCAAACATCAAACATCAAATCTTAACATATCAAATCTTTCAACAATATATCAAATGTTAAATGGATTTCAGTGATTATCTTTCAAACATCAAATCTTAGCACATTTTATTGACTATAAACTAATCATAAGGCATCAATTTGTAGCCACTAAGCAACTACGGTGGGAGAACTTTAAACACGTTCTATTGTTACATTAAAGAGAAATATTTTATCAACGTCTTTACAATAGGTTTCAAACGCCACCCTTCTATATGAAAAACCTTCTCACATCCTTCAAACAATAGGTAATAGTGGCAGCCCCAAAGCTATTTCCATTTACAACAGACTAAATTGTGCCTTCCTCACATTGTAGAAGCTCTGATACCAAATGAAGGGGCAGTAACCTATTTATTGATTGATTTGAAATGATACATTGTAGTGGATTTATACAAGGATGATGCAGTTCACATAACTATTGATGTAGTTCATCGATGCAATTCACATAACTATATAACAACTTTATAATTGCAACATTGTAAATGATAATGTAATTAACAATGTAATACCATTGTTACTATAACTATTATGCCAACAGTTATGCTACTGAAATGTTGCCAGATTAAAGAATATAGAGTGGATTGTATTCTTGCAGAGATTTATTCTTGATTAATTTACAAGATCGATATCTCTTTGGTTGTGGAGCCTTTTCCTAAAAAGGTTTCTTGATGTAAATTTAGTGTCATATGTGTTTGGTAACTGTTACATTTTAGATTTGGTGGTTATACTCTCACTATAATTACTCATTAGTTTTTCTCAAGATTTGGTATTAGAGATATGGTTGTGAAATTTTGTAAGATGCTTGTCAAGTTGATGCGCCTTAGTCTAGGCTCCCATGCAGAGGGAGGTTTCATGGTTGAAGCCTCCCTCAGTGTCATGATATGTGGTGTAGGAGAAGTAGGTAATATAGGAAGAGTTGTAATGTTTATATCGTATGATAAATTAGAAAAGTTGAGTCATTTGGATAGGTGTAGTAGCTCTTTAAGAGTAAGACATCCTCAAATACTAATAACTCCCATGAATAATATTATCAAAGAAGAGAGACTAGGTTGTGAATCAATAAAAAGTAGAAATGATGAGCATCACAAAATATAGCACAAAGTGATGGATATCGAAATGAAGAATGTCGGGTTCACCAAAATGAGATGGATAAAAAATGGTTTGTTTAGTTATTTTTGTCTAAAATTTTAACTTTTCTAAACAACACTCTAGATAAGATTATGTTCTTAGTTTTTCTATGTTTTGATGAAATTTAACTCTATTTCCATAAATAGAAAGATGGAAATGAAATCATATCTAGATAAATCTTTCCTTTTTCTACTTAAACTATGTGAAAGCGAAAGAGAGTTGGGTTAAAAACTAGAAATTACAAAAAATATTCTTATTGAAGCATGAAAGAGAATACAAAACTAAAAAGTCCAAGAGATAAAGAACTTGGTATCAAAAGCTAGATCTATTTGTCCAAGATGCATCCATGATGCATGGACATCTACATAGTGTATTGTCATTTGATTCACATGATGCCATCCAAAACTATTGTAAAACTCACTTTTCCATATGGATTTTTGGGTTTTCTACATAGAAGGGATATAACACGAATACAATAGCACTCCAAAGATATACCAAATAAAATAAAAGTGCTAAAACAAAGCTAGATAGATAGAAAAATTAAATGATGAAGAGAAGAGAAGAATGAAACCAAACCCCCATGCATTCATAAGCCTCCAAAACCTATTATCTTAGATAGAAAAGAAGGTTGGAGCTACTTAGGAGATTTCCATGAATGATCAAGCCCCTATTTTTGTCTTTTTATCTCCATGGGTACCCAATGATAAGATATAATAAAATATGTGTGAGCTCTTAGCCTATGTGTGCCTAGAACTAGAGCAACAAATATAATTCTATGACAATTACTTCTAGCTCTACAAGAATTAATAATCTAGTTTTATGAATGACAAATAGGAATGGAAATCCCAACAAGTGCTAAGGGAGCACCAATGGGTTCATAAATTCTATTAAAGTAAGAAATAGAAAGAAAGGTTTGAACACTATCATCTCACACCATGAAATGGAAGTAAAACCTACAAGAATCACAAGATAGATGTCTATAAATATCCAAAGGATGCCAAGGAAATCATGCTAGATAATAGGGTGCTCATAAAACTTTAAAAATGCTAGTAAAACCTACTAGTCACAATCACATGACAGCTTCAAGATCAAGATCTCTGTAAGAAAGGCAAAAGTGTGATCTAGCTTGAGAGAGATTTTTGAGATATCCCTTCAAAAATGGAAGTAGGAGAGAAGATGAAAAGACACAGGACTTGAGCTAGCCATTGGGATTCAACCTAGATTAGTTACCAAGTTTGGTCATCAAGAGAAAGGTCAAAAAAACTTGTACAAATTGTTGCTATATGACTAACTATCAGTGGATGCTAACATGTCACATGGACATCTACACATCATGTTGCCATCTGAGCACAATAGGCTTTTGAAATCTTGATGTGCTAGCAAAACATGAGATAAACATGAAAGTGACATTGATTTACATAGAAAAGGTAAAGAAATCATAGGACATAGTTGGCACCAAGGGCAAGAAAGGATAAGGAATTAGCCTTATGATCCTAAAAATACACTAGGGGCTACAAACAGTAAAGTGAGCACAAAACATAACATGAAAGTTGCAAAGGTATGAAATTTCTGACATTACACTTTATTATGTAGGTACTACATAGTTAATACCTACATCACATAGCATATAATACCTATAGGGTACTTGAAAATGGGACCTATAGGTACCTTATCATGAAGGCATGTGCTTTATAAAATAAAGTGCGTAAGCTCTTAAAATATCTTTTTTCATAAAATATTTAAATAGTTTTTATTTATCTATATTTTTTAAAACTTTGCTTTGAAGTTTTTAATTTTTTTAATAAAAAAATATTACAATGTGTAAAAAAATATTAAAGAAATTGTACCAAACTTGTGTAGGTAGGTTCTAAGATTTCTTGGGCTAAAAAATTACATTTGTTTTTAAATTGCTCCAAATTTGATATATTTTGTGTTGATTCATTAGTTTTCTACCCTTCTATATGCAATTCCATATTCTATTTTTGAGTAGCTCACGTCTTGTACAAGATTTTATAAAATGTTAAAGCCAACCCTTCCTCTAGCTGGTAATCTTCCACTTGTCATAGCTACATGAACCAATAACTAATCGTAGTTAATTTGATCATTCTAGATATAATGGTGAACTCAAAATAGCTCTATCACTTACCAAATGTACTAGAATCTTAGATCTAAATTGTAATACCCACCTGTACACATAGGTACAAATGGGCACACGATGTGCAATTTTTTTAAAAGGTAAATTAAGTCAGTTAAATTAATTTAATTACAAACATTTACCTAGTAGAGTTTCTCGAACGTGTAACTCAATAGAAAATAAGACTCTGCGGAATTCCTCAATTCAATTATCTACACAAGTCAAGGAATACTAGATAAATGTTACAACCTTGACATACATATTTTAATTAACTAAATGGAGATAAAATCAAATCATTCATTAAACCTTATAATTAATTAAATAAGTAAAATTAAAGCATTAGAACACAAATTGAAACAAAGTGATATTAATTAATAAATTAAAGTTAGCTTAAAAATGACAGTTAATTTCAAATTTAATTTACTATTTAGTTTATTAAAAGTAAATAAATAAAATCAAATTATATATCGAATCTTACAACTAATTAAAGAATTTAAAAATTAAATTCCCACACAAATAATTTAATGTTTTAAAATAATTATAAAGCAAAAAGAAATTAAAGTTAAGAATTACTTTTATTATAAAAACTAATTTTATTTAAAAATCATGCTTTCCTACTTTCCTTCGAATGAATATATATATATATATATCATTTTTTAAATTCAAACTAGTTCTTTTAAAAAATCCATAAACCTTTGTTATAGTATTATAATAGAATATTACAAAAAAAAACAAATATATCAATACACATTTAACAAGAAAATATATATACATATATATTTCTATATAGGTGTATATGTGTATAAATATACACATACATACATTACCAGGTTTATTTTAATTTGATAGTAAAATCCAAATCTATATGTATATATACATATATATGTATATACAACATTCGAATTATATATATATATATATATATATAAGCATTATACAAAAGCTACTGTTGTCACAACAGAGGTCAATAAAATCCAACGTAGCAAAGAAATTGAATTAAGATCATAGGAAATAATATAAAAATATGCCGACTATTTTTTTCTTAGTGTGGGCGGCCTGGAGGCCTATGGGAGGCTGTGGCCACCCCAAAGGGGAGCTGTGGCTCCCACGACCTTCACAGGTCGGTCCTGTGGACCATGGGATACCTACGGTTCTCATAGGTTTGTGCCTATGAGGCCGTGGGTCTCCCCATGCCTCCACAACACGATTTTAAATTCATTTTCTTTAAATGCTTTAATAACAATATAGTAAACGAACCTAGCACTATATATATATATGATTTAACATATTTAAACTCTGTAATTTCTTCTGACAGTAACAACCTAAATTTATTTTCATCTGAATATATATATATATATAACAAAATTGAATGGCAATATTTGAGCACAATAATTTTCAATACAGTGGCACAAGGAAATCTATCAATGTAGAATTTATATGAATAAATACATATCTTCTAAAAGACAATCTCTTTCCAAGAAATAAACTAAATTCATATAATAACTTGATCTCTTTGCAACACAAAGTGAATTTTCACACACTAGAAAATATTGCATCTACCATAGAGAAAACTTAATACATATATACAATTTTCTTTTCCTTTCTTTCCAAAAGTTCTAAGTAACCGACTTCACATCTTCAACACAAACTTCTCTGGCAAATAAATCCAAGCAACACCTGCACAATGACAACCAAAATGGATGGCTTGGATTGCTATCCACCCTATCATAGGGTTGGAATATCAAACCACCCCCAAGCTTGGGAGTTCTATCAAGGACTTAGGTTTCAACAAAATGCACAAACACATGGATTTACTAACACACAAAAAATTTTCCAATCCAAAACTAAAACCACAAGAGCCACTGGAATCAATTTAGATTCTTGATCACACGGAAAAAGAAAGTGACTTCCTCTCTTGGGGAACATTTAGAAAGAAGCCTTCAAACTTCATAACCCAACTACAACATTTTCACAACCCTTCAATCATATGCATAAACCCAACTACGGAGATTTTCACAACCCTTTAGAGTATATCAACCCAACTACGAAATTATCACAACCCTTCAAAATACAAATCCCAACTTCAGAAGGTGTTCTCCAAAGAGAAGTATGCCACCTCTATGGATCCCTTAACAACAATTTTCTCAAACCCAACAACAAAACCCATTTTAAAAAAAATGACAAACAAAAACATTTTAAACATAGAGGTTTGTATTTCAAGCATTCAAATCCTACCTCTACCTTCCAAGTTAGGAGAGACACATAATCTAGGTGTGAAAAAGAAACTTGCATGAGAAACTTCAAAGAAAAAACCAAAAACTTCAAAACTTCTAGCTCCTTCCAACTTCCCTGAATTTTTTTCATGTAAAAACCCTTCCCCCTTTTCCAAATCTCTTTCAAAATCCAAAAATTAAGTTTCCCTTTTTTCCCCCAAAAAAATAAAAAAACAAAAAGAATTATTTTTAAAACCCTAAATCTTCCTCACAACAATAAAAATAAAAAATAAAACAATAAATCAAAGTAAAAAAAACAAAAACAATAAAAAAATAATAATAAAACAATAAGTAAATAAAACTAAAAACTTTATCTTATCACAACACTAAAGAAAGATAAATAAATTATCAAAATAATAATCTTTAAAATTAAAATTATTTCCCCAGAATCAAAACCATGATAATTTAAATTCAAAAACATCAAATTCATTTCAATATGACAAGAATAATATTATAAATTATCACAAAGTAAATTATAAATTACACACCGAAACTAACTAAGCCTTATTCCTCTAGGCATAATAAGCTTGGGAAAAACATTGGTTTGACACATGAACAATACTTGATAGATCTCTGTATCTTAAAAGCCTTGGCCACCGCTTGCAAAAACTTCATTTTGAACATCAGATTGTCTTGAAACATATATACCCGAAGGAACAAATTAAACAAAATGCATTTAACCATAATCGATCATTACACAAGTAAATAAATTCCATATAATTTAACAAAATCATTTTCTTTTATTTTTAAAAAATAAACATGTGCACCAATCTAACATCATACCATTTATTTGAACACCAATTAATCAAAACACATTATGAATAATCATTTAATAACCAACATTTCATAGATACAAAATCTCAACCACACATAGTAACCAAATAACAGTTCAACACACATGTTCCATAGTCTATAAGACAATATCAGACCACAACCAAGAGACAAGTCCACAAGTCTAAAGTCATGAAACACACAATAGGTCTATGCCAAATAAAAGGGGTGGGACTTACATAAATGATCCCAAAGCTTAGAGGAAGACTATCCCTATGACATCATGGCTCTAATACCATGTTAGAATGGCATATACACAACAAATCTACCCAAGACTTAGTGCCTATGAGCTAATCACAAAACTAGAATTAGAGAATAAAGATATTTAATACTCAATATTATGGAGCATAATTATATTTATAGTAACCTGCCAATATATAGACCTCTTCAATGCATGAATTGAGGAGATGACATGTCTAAGAGGTATGAGTTAAATTCCCAATCAAGAGATGAGTTAACTCAATCTACATGAGGCAAATGAGGCCTTGACTAAATAGAAGTAGCACATAACTACCACCAATCAAGGATTGATCATGTAGTGGTGGCACTTGTGTACATCAATTCAAGGTGTACACATGTCATTATTAGCTACCTAGGTGAGAATAATTATATATTCTTAATATCCTAAGTAAACTTAATAACTACATGTAATATTACACTTAGGATATAGAAATATCCAAGGTGAAGTAAATATTACACAAATATTTGGCACACACTAATGTAAGAAATTAAATAGCTTATTGCAAGAAGAAAAATATGCACCAAAATTTCTTTCCATTATTTGCCACATCACCATTCTTTATTTACCTATGAGGGGGGTAAAGTCAAACACCTTGATGATCATCCCCAAACCACATGTTTACCATGTTTATTACTTGAGATGATTACTTGTTACATGATGCATTCACTATAGTTATTACCTTATATGATTTACATGCTTGCATTTATATTTGATTTGTAATTTTCCCTCATTCCTTTAATTCCTTACATCTAATAGGTGAAATCAATTAAATGGGGTCATATCCTATTGCTAACACTCCTATATTGAGATTGTAGAAAAACGTAGGTGCTTATAGAGACCCATTACCATGATCCAATAGACCATCATCACATACCATAACATGGCAATGTTCACCAAATATGCCATGTCATCCAACAACTATTATACTAAGTAGAGCATTATTACTTTCCATATAAGAAGAATTCCTCTATTCATACTCTTACTTCTCTCACACTCTCTCACCATAGTTGATAGTAAAATTTAGTTTGCATTTGTGACCATTGTCACTTGCATGACATAAGCTACTCATTGCATATTTTTCTTTGTTTTGGAGGTTCCCATGGATCATGAAAGTTGAAAAATAGTCTTACATCATGAGATTTAAAGGGGTCCATTACTTTATATGGACCCAACATCCTTTCTCTATATGAATATTTACATCACATGCATCTTTGTAAGTGCTACATACTTTGAGATACATGATCATTCCAGGATTTACAAGACCTCAAAGAGGGGGCCAAATGTAATGGTGAAACTTGCATTCCCATGCCAATTCCGATTTTGTTTTTGTGTCCATTTTGAGAGAATGGCTTAATACAATTAAATATTGGAAAATTTTGTGATCTTGTGTGAAGTTGGACTCATCCCCCATACTGATATTCATCCCTATTCACATACATTCCCATGCATTTATCTCCACCTTATCTATATATAAACATATTATGATACATTCATCTTGATTATCTATTTATTATGCCTATCCATGCATTTATTCTCAAATATTCCATCTCCATCTTCATTCTAGCACCTTTTTGTCTCAAGTTACTCCTATGGACATTGGATTGGTTCTACACCCACATATTTGACCTCTAAAATTTTAAAAAACTAATTTAAATTTGGTTGACTCTCACCCATTTCACTAACCATTATGAACTAACTAGATACACATTTGCATGATTTATTACTATATCCTTGTATTTTAAAGCATTCAATTGCAATCATTTTTAATCATTGTATCATATCTAGAAAGCATTAAATATTATTCACATTTAAAGAAGGAGCATCATATGAACACTTCGATTGGAGCACCTATAGGAACCTAGTTCTACATCACATCATTCTAGAGCATCATGTGTCTGAAGATGGTTGTCCTTGATCATTACGATGAATATAAAGCTGGTCCTATCAAGGGTTCGACTTAGGGGAACGCGACCCTTGAAATTCAATGATCTCCCCTAGGTGTTTTTAAACATCACTAGTCCTTGGCATTTAATGAAGCTTAAAGAATTATGTAGATCAGAAAGTAGGAGTATGCATGGTACTAGATTAGATTTTTGAGCCACATATCAAATTAACATGTGTGGAAATGACTAAAAGCCATGGAGTCAACCTTTTTGAAAGTTTATGGACTTTTTTGATTTTCAGTTAGAGTATAGACAAAGAGGAGCTATTTTAGTTCTAAGACGTACAAATTTTAGTACATTAGTAGATTTATTCAGTGTCATAATTATTCTTAGAACTAAATACCTTTGTGCATTCACATACATTTAATTGTTCAATTATCACTTCCATAGCTGTATTTAATTTAATCTAAGTTAAATTAAATAATACTGAGTTATATGCATTTTATTGGATTATGCTAAGTTAAGCATTAGGAAAAGGTTATTTTGCTTTACAAAATGTTTGAATAATAGATATTGCTTACTCCATTACTCCATTTATAGTGTACGATTATTGATTATTAATGTTGATGGATTGACTAAATTATTCAAAGGTACGCACAAATTGAAAGTTTGATGATGCATCAATAAAGTTTCTTGATTATGTGTACTGCTTCATCCCATTGCTTGTGTATCATTATTGATTGTTAACATTGCATTGCTTGAGTAGGCACATGTTGAGAGTTTGATACAAGGAATACAATTAGGTTACCAATGAATTATCTCTGAACTAAAGACTTTGTGCGAAAGCCGGTTTGAATGGTTAGAGATGTAATGTAACATGGTTTTGTTGTAAGTGCAGCTAGTGGAATACCTTGTCTCATTTCCAGGTGTAGACGTGAGTGCTCGGAACGATGAAGGCACGAGTGCACTTGACATAGCATCAGCAGCAGCTCAACACAACCCCAATTGTGCCATCATCGTACAGATACTGGAAGGTAAAGGAGGTATTCGGTCGGGTTTCATACCAAAATCTAAACAAGGGAGAGACAACGATACCATTAATACACACATGGTTGTGGCATCACTGATTGCCACCATCACATTTGCAGCCATCTTTCAAATCCCGGGAGGCATTGAGGATGACAAAGAGAGTATAAGCTATGGAGCTGCCAAGATGGCATTAGATAAACTTTTCAAAGTTTTCATATTCACTGACATTGCGGCCTTCAGCACTTCCCTTGCAGTGGTTGTCGCGTGGTTAGTTCGGCAACAGTTGCCAGATACTTATTTCGGAGGACCACCGGTGCTGCCCCATGTGTCCGGGGTGACCTTGCCCTACTCAATCATGTCGACTATAGTAGCATTCGTTAGTGCCACCATTATCGTCACAATACCCCCTAATTTGGAGAACTTGAAAAGTAAGGATAAAGAAGCTTACTCCAAATATGGTTTGCTTTGGCAATGCGAGATCATTTTTGCATCACTTCCACCACTTTATGCTGTGTTCACGCTTTTTGCTCCGCTGACTGAAATTATTCTTCGTAAGAGGGTGAAATTTTACATTTACAGCCGGACTATGCTATCAATAATATTGGGTATAGGCACGTTCTTCATTATTTACGCTACTCTTAAATGAGCGAACCATTTTGTTCCTTGTTTACTATCAAATTTCCATATGCATTGGAGTTCCCTTTTCCCTATACTTCCATTGATCGCTAGAACTTATGTACTTCACAATGACGGTTCATTGTCTTTACTTGGAGACATGTCAATGGACTGAATTTTATAATTTTTTAAGAAGGTGATATTTTATGTTTATTATATTTTAATATATTTTTACTAAATTTTATTGACATTTTCTCGTAACACATAACACATAATATGAACAAGAAATAAAATATTCTAATAATTTCTTAGATAAATATCATTAACTCTAATATCTAGTGTGTTGGTCTTCAAAACTATGTCTTGCAACTTTAAAACACAAACTTTGATAGCTAACCCCAAGGAAATAAAGTTGGACTAAAATCATGTCAAATTCTTAGTTATGATCGAACTTGAGTTGGCTTTAACCAACTAATAAGAATTCAATAATATGTCTACTCTTCTAGTTTGGCTTACTCTGCACTGATCAAGAAAGAAAGAAAATAACTAGTAAAAAGGCAGAGTGGCTGAAAATAATAGAGAAATAAAATTATTCCTTTTTTTACTTGTCTTTATTTTCTCTTTCATTTACTTCCTTTCTTTTTCCATAGAATTGATTACTTTATTTCAACGTCTTCCAATTTTTATTTTTATTTTATTTAGTTTTCCATTTGTTCGTTACCTTCTTGATCCTTCTCTTTAATTTGAGTTCTTTTAATTATTTCTTTTGCTTATTTTTATTCTATTTTTATTTATTTATCTTCCTTCATCTTGGAGACCTTTCACTTTATTTCTCTCTCTCTAATTTGAAGTTTTTACTTTTTGTATTCTTCTTTTTCCACTTTGGTTCCTTTGTCCTTTAACCCGTGTCAACCTTGTTTCTCTCTCTTTTTAAAGAACCTAATCTGCAATTCATTTTTCATTCTCAATTGCTCTTTCTTGAGGATGGATTACAGAGTGTGATCCGAAACATTGATCATAAAAAGCTATACACAGTTTAACCAGAAGCTTCAATTCAAGAAATAAAATATTCTAGTAATTTCTTAGATAAAGATCATTAACTCCAATATCTAGTGTGTTGGTTCTCAAAGCTATGTCTTGCAATTCTAAAAGAAAAACTCTGATCACTAACCACAAGGAAATCAAATTGGACTAGAAGCATGTCAAATTCTTGTTCATGATCAAACTTGAGGTGGTTTTAGCCAACTAATAAGAATGAGACAATAAGTTTATTCTTCTAGCTTTGCTTAGGCCAAGAAGGGTGTCCATAGAGATCTTTGTATGATAAATTGAAATTAAATTGGCCACACAACTTAGCCAAACCCTATACACAATGACACTTCAAAAGGTTGTTACTACATGTCCTTCATAATTTGATTATTGGTGTTTTATACCATAGATATCTCAACAAATCATATTTATTCAATAGGTTAGGATGTAACTTAGATGTAAAGGTTAATATCTCAATATGTAAAGATTTTATGATTCCTTACCTTATCTGTAACTTGGAACCTAGAAACATGCATAACTCTCTAAAAATGATTTGGATGTAGTGGAGGCTTGTAGCATTGATTTTATATAGGCTAATAAAACATAAATTATAAAAAAATTATTAGAGCTTTAGGTAAATGATATATTATTTAAATCTTGACCAAATGACTAAGAAGAGGAACAATGTCTTGATCCATCAACAACAAAGTCAAAGCCTAAAATAATGAGAAAGCTATATTTAAATATAAAATAAACAACAAAAATTGCATATAGGATGACACTTTCACTCAAATACAATTCAAAGATTTAATAACTTCACATGTCCATATACTCTTAGTAATCTAAAAATGAACAAACTACCCCATATGATATAAATGGAAAGATTTTACAATTGGTATGATAGTACACTAACTAGAAACTTAAACAAGGTAACAAATATAGACCTACATATTTATCAAGATCCCCTAAATTATCATACACCTATAGAGACATTCAGATCATGGAGATGAATTCTACTTGCAAGCACCTTCTCTAAATTTACAAAATAAAAAATCACACACTATTAAAGACTTGAACTTAGAAAATTTATCCTTAAACATACTAAGGTTAAAGACTGATGTAACCAAACTTCACAACATAAAGCTCAACAGATTTTTTATTGCAAATGAATAACTAGAAAACTCAAAAATATTTTCAAACTCCTTCTCATTCCATTCCATTCTACCACAACTAAAAAAAACCAAGTTTATACAAAACAAAAATTACCATTTTTGGTAGATTTTTACAACTTTCTAAAATTGCCATTTTTGGTAATTTGCATCCTTATACATATGATCATGAAAGTTTCCAAATATTTAAAACTTACTAAAAGATGACTAATCACCAAACTTTCTAATCTAATTGCAAGTAAAGCTAGGAAAATCTCAAAAAAAACATTAAAACCTCATTTTGAGGCCCTAGATGATCGGATAAGGTCCTGAAAATGTGTCAAAATGGTGACCTACTAAATTTTCCAATTCTGTGGAAAAAATAATAAACTCTTCTAGATGCATTTACCCATCAAATTTCAGCTCCCAAGGACTTCTGGGTCAAAAGTTATGACCTCCAGAAGTTCCTGCATCAAAGACACTATAAAAGTTCTATCAAGAAAATGTGTTTAACAAAAAGGACAAATACTTTATTTTTAGACAAACCTACATTTATAAAATTTAAATATACCTTTTCACATCTATACCTTTTACTCTAATTTTTCAAAAAAGTGGAAAATCAAATCTACTAACTACATCTATTTCTTGCAGCTCATTTCAATGGAACTAAATAACATAAAATACTTGACTTGGGCTCCAAAATATCTAATTACATATCTCATTCCACCTAATATTATGATCCAATAGAGTTTTGTATACAAACATATTTTTATTTACAAGCTAATTATTTAGTTTTGATAAGTAAAAGTTAGGGGATCAAAGCTTCTAGAAAAACTATGTTGTGCTTTTTCTTTGCATCGACATTTCAGATCACACTCTATGATCCATCATCAGGACAAAAAGATGAGAATGAAAATATTTTTGTCCTAATGATGGATCACAGAGTGTGATCCGAAACGTCGATGCAAAAAAAAAACACAACACAGTTTTTCCAGAAGCTCTAATCTCATATTATGGACTGTGCAAATATCATTTCTACTATGTAAAAGTTAAGTTCACATGCATAAAAATCTTCATACTAGAAATAATTACAAAAAAGAACAAACCAAAAATAATGGTTTTGGTGGAATAAATCCAAATTTTAAAACAATATTTTCCAAACACAACTTCCTATGACCACCTTGGACATTTATTGGCCTATAGGCTATCTGTAGGGGAATCGAAGTTGGCCTAAAATTTCAGATCATTAGATTTGTTCGATAATCTAGCAATCAGAGCAATATTTTCCATTTTTTGTTCCTTCCTATAGTTCGATATTCTGATCACCTCTCCATTCTTTTTTCCCTATAATTTGATCATGAGGTTTTTAATGAATTCTATGAAACTTCTAGCATGGGATCTAATCTTTTCTCTCTTAATTTTTTTTTTAATTTATGTTGCAGTTAGGTCATATAACAAAATAAAATCCATAGCTCATATCTAGCATGTCTCTTCAAAGATCACATAACATTGGTTGGATAGTTTCTGCTACTCTGCATAAAAGACATATTTTACTATTATTGATGTTGTTGTTAGACTAGCATTACTATAATTCTTGTCTTTGGTGGTTCCACTCTGTGGGAGATTTGAGATCCATTGTTGTATAATATGCATCACTTGCTTATGGTTTTTATGTAGATATTATTTTGATTATTTGGAATAAATTTATATGCATTTTGGAAAAGATCAATTTGTGAAAAGTGGTTTTTCTCTATTTTCTTGCTCGTGTGTTAACTATTTTACAGAACAACTATAAAGTTAAAGGTGACATGACTAAAAGTCAATGTAGGATCCTAGCTACCAATGCACTCCTTTCCATATCAAATAAATAAGAAGTGAAAGTTATTTATAAGTACTTTTATTGTTTTCAATATTAAATATGAATACTTAAATTTGATAGTTATGTTGTGGGAAAGATTGTTTTTGGTTTACTGGGGTTTAGTGTTCAGTTAATCATCTTTAGGTTATCCTTTCACTTGGTATACTTTGGAAAGGAACAAGTTACACACATACTATCGAATGAAAGAATGAGATTAATCATTCCCACCTGTCTTTTACCACCATTTTCTTTTCTGCAGAATATATATGGTGAAGTTGCTCCCATAACTTATAGTAGTTTTACATCAAAAGATTAGTTTGAATTCATGGCAGAGGAACATATTCCCTCCTTCTTTGGTATGAAACTACATAGTATATTTTTGGTTTTTTCTAGGACACTCGGGACATATAAAAAAATTGAGTTCAAATGGAAATAAATTTATGTTTAAGAAGATTCAAAAAAAATCTTTGTTTGTCAAAATGAAGGCAATTGTCATAGTCAGATTTGAAGATGTGATAGTATGACAAATTAATTATTTCTAAATTATCCCATGCACATTATCTTCCAAGATAATATTCAAATAAGTAAATAAATATTTGCAATTATAATCACATTACAATTATGTACACAAACTTACATATTTAACATTTTACACTATTTGTGAATTTGTTGTGTGTAAAATTCATGCAACTACTAGTATAATATATTTCACAATGTTTTTGATTAAAGGTCAAATAGGTTTTAAAAGGGGGCCCTGAAACCCTTCACAAAAAGAAGCTAACAAAAATATGAAAGCCAACCAACAACCAACCGGAAGCTACAACCAAAATAAAAGCATAATATAGTAGCTACAAGAGTTCATAAAAACTAAAACAAGATTTTAGTTCATCTTTTTAAGAGTTTTAGCAGCTTCTATTTCCAGTTCATAGAAAGCGTCATGCATCTTTGTGAAATCTAGAAGCTCTTTCTTCTTAGCTTCAAATTGTTTCTTGTTCCTGCCTCTGATGTGAGTTGAAGGCCCACCTGTTTCATCATCAACCACCTGTTTACCTGTGCTGCTTTTGTTCTCATCACCCTTAACCTGATTATCCTAATCCACAGTTGTAATAATATACTCAGCGTTGAAGTCTTTAAACTGGTCCTTTCTGACCTCTTTCAGTTTCTTTGTCAGCACCTGTATCCCATTCAAGCTGTTCTAGATATTGAGTCTACTAATATTGCATAGATTTTCCAAGTTATTGTTCACCTCAATATATTTCACAATGTTGGGCCTTTGAAATATATGAATTTTACATGTGATGTTTTAACAAACAACCCAATGTATTCTCTTTCACATTAGAGTGTATAAAATATGGACTACACTTTTTCCAAAATTCACCCATGGGCCCACCACATATCTAACATTTTTAAAACAAAACAAAGAGTAGGCTATTGGCGAGCTACAAGAAGTATCACTATAAAGGAAGTGATTTCCTACAAATTCCCTTTCACCTAAAATGCACCCAAAATACACTTGTCCATTTTGTTTATTATAATTTTTTTATTGCATAGCATTTACAAATATTCTACTCATACAAGCATCAACATGAGATCAATACAAGCTCATTACTAGAAAACACACTAGAAATCACTTATGGAAGACCAAGAGTCACTAATTAGAAATCCATTTTATTTAGAAACCACATCCACATTAGAAGCCAACTATGGAAGACCAAGGGTCACAACTTAGAATCCACATTAGATGTCCCTATGAAGATTTGAACTTTAGTCTCCACATTGAGAACCTAGCATTTTAACCAATTAAGCTCAACCCCTTGGACATTGTTTATTATTTTTTATTAAACTCTTCATCATTATATCTAGGTCCATAAAAAATGAAACCTACTACTTGTTGCCACTTGTTCAACACCCCCAAAACTCAGAGCTCCCTTTGTTCAAAATTTGTAATTGTAGCACTTCATTTAGACCCTATACAAGCCCCTCTAGTTTGTTCTATTTTTTAATCACAAGTCTTGTTGATACCTAATCTAAGACATGTACTTAAGAGTCATTATGTTCTCTATGTTATTGATTCGGTCATGATTTTATTTCCCTTGGTTCATGTTTCTATACCTTGGCTATCTCTTCATGGTTTTCATGGTGTTCTTTATTTATCTTGCATCAAAGCCTTATATCTTGGCCTCTATTTTCTTGTTCACTGTTACTATCACTTGCCTTGTATCTTGTGTTGGTCAAATTTGTTCTTTGATATTGTAAATTCTATTTAGCTATGAGTCACGTGTTTATTTTCTCACTCTTAAGTCTACAAATGTGTTAGCTCTATCTCATTTAAATCCAACCCTAAGAGATTATAAATTAGTTTTATTTGAGATTTTGTGCTTGAATTCGATAAAGATTTGGATTTCAAGCTTTATCGACCCCAAAATCTAAGTTAGACTTGGTTGAGTAGGAGTTTTAAGTCTAGAAATGTCTTGTCTCTAAACCATGGTGTATAGGTCTCTTGCATACTCTATTGAATGCATTCCTTAGACCTTATTCACTTGTCACTACTAAAGAACCCCATGTCTAATTCATGGACTTTAAACAACTAGTAAGATACATTTATTCTACCAGTCCATGTCCATTTCAAGCTTGTGAACTCTTCAAACTCAACAATTTTATTTAATCTATTTGAGTAAGGAACTCATGTCTACCATTTCAAATCCATTGCGCAACATACACATGTCAATTTTAAAATTTATCTACATGTTTATCTTAGAGTTTATCCACATCTCACTCATGGAAACTATCTATGTGCCACATCTAGATTATCTTGTATCTCACTAGCAAACTTCAAATAGTTGGTCAGATTTATTTAACCCACCCTCTCACATCTAGAGACAACAAAATTTTAAGATTGAACCCTTTTTAGACCTAAAATCCTTACCAAATCCACATGAGTAGATAATTCATGTCCACTCTCTATACATATTTAGTAATCTTTGGTGTTTTCATGTGCCCTTTGCAGAGTTCACCATGTGTCACCTCCAAAATTATCATGTGTTTTTACTATGGATTCCAAACCCTTAGCAAACTCAAATTCATAATGTATTTTGTGTTTGTAATGCAAATGAAAATTTTCTTTAGTATTTCATAGACCTATCCAAGAAACTAGATTCTAATTTAATCCTAACTTAGGTCTATCCATGTCTAGGGCCTTTCATATAGAATATTCTCCTTGTGTTCACATGTATTTTCCCCCACGACCATGTCATTCCTCTAGTGATTCCATGTGTCTTGTATCCTAAATAAAATTTATGGTTAATATTTATGTAGAATGAAGGGTTTTTTTCATGCCTTGTAACATATTCTCAAGAAGAGAACTTTAAGAAATTTGTAAATAAATATATAGTTAGTATGCACATGTGAACTAAGATGTTAATTTTCCTACTTGTCTAAGCTTGTGATAGGTATGGGAATGACATGACCTATCTCATTTGACATGAACCTAATGTCAGTAGTTGTATAAAATGACTCTAAAGTATCATTATTAACTAAATACATCAAAATTACACACAATACATAATTTTTTTATCATTTTATTTAATTAGAGATTTAAATCAAATTTCTTGAGCTTAATAAGATTTAAAATTAGTTTAGCAAAAAAAATTGAAATATGTTATCATAGTTTGTTGGTAGGTGGCTATGGGCAATGAATATAGGAACAAACATAATCTTCCTGAGGGTTAAAGTAATAAATATCTAATCATTGAATCTTGTAGTAGAAAAACCATTAGTGGCTAAGTGTGTCCTACATCTATCTAATTTAAAGAGACATGACCATATAAGGATTAGGATAAGGCCTCATGTTTTTATAGTATCACATCTAATCTCCTTTCAAGAGATAACTTGGACACATGAAGGGCTTGTGATACATTAAATATGTGGATTCAAAATTGGTACCTACCTAGACTCAAAATATATAAAATTTAGAGTGTTAATATTACCACCAAACTCCAAGGGAATGTTAAACCATGCAATTAAATCATTTACTATGTATCTTTCACATGGGTATTTGTATATATAGGCTACTATTTTTTGTTGTTTTGTTAGCATTATTTGGGAACCAACTAGGTTGGAGCTGAGTAAATGAACTAGGAAAGTGGCTTCTCCTGTGTGAGTAACTTGGTGGAGACTCTATCTATATCTTATTTATTTGAGTATAATTATTGTAACTTGGCTAATGTTTCTCTTTGAAAACATATTCTAAGCTTAATGCATGTTTGTAAACGAGTTTACTAGTTATATCATACAGAAGTATTTTGGTGGTTATTTCCCTTGTCTCCTTCATTTTTAGGCATAATCATTATCTATTTTATTTATTTCTTCAACCTCTTACATCACTCATGCTTCATGTCAAGCTACGAATAATAGTTGTATGAATGATTTTCCTTGTGATTATAGGTGAAACTTGTTAAGCTAGTGGTGGTGTCTTAGATCAACAAGCTCATTTTCATGTTCCTTCCCATCTCTTTGCCCTCTTCTTTTTCATTTTTGTTTCCATTTTCTCTTTAGCCTTGTATTTTTCTCATTTCTATTCTATTGGTATAAATTAGGATTAACTTAGGATTTAGGTCAAGTTTTATTGGTGTTCCATTTCCATATCTTGCTAAGAGGGAATGTCATATGGTAGTCTAGATTTGAGAGATAAATTTGTAAATGTGGGGATAAGCTTTGTAAATGGCTATCATGTGTATCAAATCTCTCCTAGTATTATTTTGTCAATTGAAAAGTTTAATTAGTCTTCTTTCTCAGTAATTCCTATATTGGTCTAGCAATTGTTGCATATCCCCTAAGAAATTTCTAGCGGTAGCCAATGTATCCTAATAATGTATTTACTTTGGTGACTATTTTTGGGGGTGGAAGATTCAAAAGTATTGCTACCTTTAATGGGTCTACCATCATGCCTTATATATAATTTATGACCTAGTAGTGCACCAGATGGTACTACAAATTAGCATTTATTAAGGTTCAACAAGATTTTCAGGCTTTTGCATCTTTCTAACATCATGTGGAGTACTTGTACATGATCTTTGATCAGTCCATACATAGTCCATTCATCCAGGTATACCTCCAAGAAATTATGAATGAATTATTTGAAGGTATTTATTGTTATACTAAACACCACAAGTGAATTCTTCAATACAAGTGGCATGAAAATGTACATAAATTACCCCCATTTAGTTTCAAATGTTATTTTGGGTTGGTCCTCTTCTTGAATATTGACTCGATGATAGTCTAAGAAAACATTTGTGAATGAATAAACCTTCATACTAGATACCAATTCTAACACTTCCTTAGTGAATAGTGTAGGGAAGGGGTCATGGACACAAGCCTTATTTAGCTCCCTAAAATTGAAAAAAAAATTTCTCTCTTGTTTTGTTATGCTAAACAACCATACAGTTAATCCATTTACCATCTCCTACTAGTTTATTATGTTGATTGCGAATATCATATCTAAATATGCTTTGACTCTAGTATTTACATTGGGATTAGTCTATATGGTCTTTTCCTTTGTGTTTTTGTGCCTTCTTTTAATTTAATTTTAATCATCATAGCTTCCTTCTTAATGCCTTGAAGATCAATAAATGTGTGGGGAAATAAGTCTTCATATTCTCTCAATACTTATGTATTTTGCATTACTTGTTTTTCTTCCCAATAATCTCCAATTTTGGCAAACTTGGGGCTTCCCTCTGTTATGGGCACTCCTTGGTTTCTACCCTCTTTTCTTGGTTAATTTATAATTTTTTTGTAATTGGTGATAGTTTCTAGCAGAAAAGTTGAGTGTATAGCCTCTCATCATATTCCCTAATGCAATTTTATATGTGTGCTTTAGGTTTTATGTTACCACAATATTCTAGGTTAAGCTCCTAGTCGCATTCTTCTGGTAGGTACCTTATTTTGATTAGGACTATAATACACCATATTGCCACATTACATACCAAGGTTTCTTATAATGCTTCTAGTCTCAAATCTTCTCTGTCAAAGATTTTCTCCATGTTTTCTATGTATTCTAATAAATCTCCTACCCCTAAATAGAGTGTGAGCTTAATATATGAAATACCTTGTAAAATTTGCTTCACATGATATGGAATTAGGCTATTTTGTTATTCTTCATTACTGCAATGTGTTTCAATGTTTTTTAATAAGTTTTCTTTATTTGTGATGTTTTTTGGAGGGTTTTTTCTCATTTTTTCATAATCTGCAAGCCCTTCTAGCCCCTAACAGTTTCCCAAACATCCTTTTTGGTTCATCCCATAGCCATGCTTCTATCACATCCTCGCTATCTCTATTGTAGTTACTACTACCAATAAGGATTTCTTCCTCTTAATTGTGTTCATCTAATATTTCTTTTAAAGGGATCATTCTAATGGAGTATAACACTCTATTGTCTTCATCTTCACTCTCTTATTATGCTATTTCTTCCACACACACACACACACTATGTTAGACTTAGAGAAGACAACTAAGAGGGGGGGTGAATCAGTTGTCCAAAACTTTCTTTATTTTCAGCACTTATATTCACATAGTAGTATAACAATAAATCAAACATGAAACTTAATGCATTTAATCAAGAGCAGAAACACATCAACACAAGAGACACCAAGATTTTGATGTGGAAAACTATTGTGTGGTTACACAACATGCCCCATTTTGACTTGGCAAAATAGGGACCCAACTTTTGTTTGGCTTGTTCTGTGCTTTCTGGCAGTTTGGTAAAAGTAAGTCATGCAGATCATCATGCAAGAAAGGCTGAGTAGGGCATCATCATGAGGTTAGTTTGTCAAATTTCCTATTTCATTCCAAAAACCTCATATTCGGAAAGAGCATCAAATTCCATGTAGGTTTGCCTTTTATATCACCCTGATATTCATCAAGATGTGAAAGTTATGAATGGTCAAAGTTTGAGTCAAACCTGATATTTCCAAGGGGAGGATCATATTTCATAGCATCAGTCATATTTCAAAAGATCACCCTGATCTAATTTATCACCCAATAAATCATGCGGTTCAAATATCCAGACGTCAATTTTAGGTGATAGTAGCCTTTACCCGTTGGCGGCCTTATGCATTTCGTGAGGATCATTTTTTTAATGTAACCCGATATTTCCCAATATCCTCCTGCCATGAAATATCCCCCTAAGCCAATATCTTGATGATGTCATTCAAGTCCGATAAATGAAGAAACGATATGACGATGACATCATCATCACATTTACCTCTCGACAGGATATTTCATAAACATGATCCTGTTCCCATAACATGATGATGACATCATCATGCCTTAGCGATATAATAAACAAATATCTAGATGACGTCATCCTGATATCTCAAGAGGAAGTAGGGATGACTTCGGTCACTCATTATCTAAACATCACTCGATATTTTCTAATAGCCTCCTGACATTTAAAGCATGACCTAATGGCGTGAATATCACTCATTATCTAAACATCACCTGATATTTTCAAATATCATCCTGCCATTTAGATATCACCCCACTCATGTTGCTGCCATTAACATTAAATGCACACTAAGGTGGTAGGTATTTCCTGCTGATCATTAAACCTGATGAAACACCTGGCGAGATCCTGACTTTTTGTGCAGAAAATTAACGAATAAGATCGAATCTATCAGGGTTTGCCCTAATTTTACCCTGATTGCAAGGTTAAAAGGTAAATCTAATGTCATTTTTACATTTACCTTGCAAAGAAATTGTTTTTTACAGAGCACTAGCTTCCATATCCTCATACAGGTGATAGTTGTATGAATCGAGCTCATAGACAGGAGGAAGTGCGTGATCATCAGCAGAATTAAGAGCATTTTTTGGAAGTCCATTGGTATAAAAGGAGATTTGCATATCCAGGTAAGTAAATGAAACCCTCATCATGTTGTTTCTGTGATAATCAGGTATGGGTTGTTAATCTGAAGTTCTGGTTTATGCATTCACATGATTAGTTAATGTTGAATGGATACAGTAGACATGATGATTAGTAGAGTTAATTGCTAGATGCATGCATGTGAGAACCCATTGTAAGACAAGATTTTGTTACTTGTAGGCATCCATGGCTGACAATAGGTTGGCTAAGTGTGAGGCTGAATTCAGTAAGCCTATGTTTTCATCCCAGAGGGGTGTCTTGTTCAAATATGGCGCAATTATAGATACCCATCAAGGGAGTACTAATTTGGAAGCCTGGTCAACTAAGCTGAATGATGAGAAGAATAGAAGTCCTGTGCTGGATGTCGTATTCATGTCCAGAATGTGGAATGCCGCTGGTTTCCCGTACTCCATGGAGTCCCCGGAGCTAGTTATCAAGTGTGCCCAGAACTACAATCCAGAGACCAGGCAAGTAATGAAGCATGGGAGGATATATGCAGACCTATCCATCAAAGGTCTTTCCAGGACATTTGGACTGCCATTGGGCAAGAAGGTCAACAATGTGGACCTGAAGAAATCAAAAAGAGAATATGAGAATAACAAGAAACAAGCCAGGAAGAATATGTACCAATGGAGGGCTGAGAACAACACATATCCTGTAGCTACCAAACTTCCTGTGCACTTATTCAAATATGATTTTAGTGAGGAGTACCAGTATATGATTGCACTATTGAGTAGAGTCACAGGCTAGCCTGATGCTAGTAGTTTTAAGGACTGGATGTATGGTGTGATCATGATGTGCATATACTCAGATATCAAGCCATTGTGGGGCCAACTAATAAGTGATGCTCTGCATGAGCAGCTGATGAACCTAGGAGGTTCAAATTGTGCTTTCTATATGACATCATACATTGTTTACTCCTGTGCTTATAAAGGCACATTTGATGCACTAGTTATAGATGGAAAGCTTACACACACAGTCAATGCTGTACACATTTGGGATCATCATCCCCAGCTGCAAAGAGCTAATTACCTCCAAGATTACAAATTGGTAAATGATGTATTTTCTATGCATTTGGTTCGAACCATGGAGGAGGATAGAACAAAGAGATTAAGCATGGAAGCTCAAGAAATAATCTACAGGCATGGAGCCTGGTATATACAATTTGCCACATTTTCATACATGAGGATTGAGGATTTTGAAGGACCTCCCCTCATGCTACCAAGGTATCCCACTGATACAGTGATACTGATGGAGTTCATAAGGCAAAGCTCCACAATGATAAAAACATACAAGGATGCGAGGAAGTTGCCACCAATTTTGTTTCCAGTCACCATTGGTTGGTACATGTGTCCTGATTCAGAGAACATAAAGAAGGTGATGGTCACACTGAATAAAATGAAGTTACCACCTTTTCCACTGATAAGACCATATGATCCTTATAGCAGGATGCAAAAAATAATAGGAAAGCCTATTCATTAGAGGCACCTAGAAGACTTCTGGGCTGACATTGAAGATGAAGCAGAAGTAAGAAGAAGAAGATATCAAAGGCTAACATTGAATCAAATCAGAACCTTTGATGGCATCCCCATCCCTCAACAATTGAAGAAGGATGATGGCAGGATAATTGCAGATGAGTATGAGCAGAAGAAAATATATAATGATACCATCTCTGCACCTGACCTCACCATACAAGAGGACATATCCTTGGACCCCTTCATTGCCAAGACCATATAGCTAACCCAAGCCTGGGTTGATGAGCAGATAGAGGCTTTGAAGAAGAAAGGTGTTGCCATCACTGTGGACAACAAAAAGAAGGGGCAGGAGATTCCTGATGGGGAGTATGATGATTTCATAAATGAGAAAAGAAAGTCTAAGGGAGATAGGCTCCCTTCACAACAACAACAAAGCAAAAGACCCCCAAGGGGCAAGAAAATAGACAATGAACCCAAAGGGGTTATCATTGAACGAGCAGTGTTCATAGCTGAGGAGGCAACAACATCAGGATCAGGATCAGGATCAGGATCCGCATCACCTCCACGGACAAGAAAACAAAAGTCCAAGAAAGGAAAGACAGCAGATGCTGGAACTACTGAGACCCATGAAGAGGGTCAATCCTCAAGAAAACCAGATGAAGAGGATATCCTCATAGAGGAAGAACCTGAGGAAGAAGAGGCTCCTTTATTATTCAAAAGGAAGAAGAGGTCTCCACAAGTGGTGGTGTCTACTCCACCTAAGAAACAAGAACCTCCATGAGAGGTGAAATAAGACAACCCCCTACATTGTTACAAGGGGTAGGTAGTGAAGTACATAGGGAACTTCAGCACAATGTTCCACTTCCTACCATAGTCAAGTTTAAGACCGAGCTCGCAGAAGAGCAGATGAAGGAAACCTCCCAGACACAAGCAGAAGGTCATATCTCACTAGACGAGAAAATAAATTTGTCTAATGATGAAGTTGCGCAAGAAGTGGCTTCACAGAAGATGGAAACCCTTGATGCAGGTATGCACATGACCCCTCACAAGACTCCACCAGTTCAAACTATACTGGAGGAGATGACTCAAGTGGAAACTGAGAAAGAAAAGAGTCTAGAGCAGATAGCCCAAGAAATGGGGCTAGATACACTGATTGCAGAGGTGACAAATCCTACGGTGATAGACATAATAGAGAAATAGGATGTAAATCCTGAACATCCAATAGGATCACCTGACAAAGGGCAACCTGCAGAAGAAGTGAAGATGGCAGAACCAAAGGGCCATACTTCATAACTGAGCCAACCAAGCGCACAAGATGCATCAGCGAAACCTGCTATAGTAGAGGTTCAGGAAAGGAAAGTTGATGAGAAAGATGTGGTAGAAGATCCTGCTATCAAGGTTCAAGAAATAAGTAGCATAGGTGCAGAATAAATTGTGATTACAGAACTAGCACCAGCACTTAAGGAGACTTCCTAATTATCTACAACTGAGAATGTTCCTCAGCAGGAGGAAAAGCCAAAGGAGGATGAGGTAATGACAGAAAAGGATCATGATCATCATGATCAGCATAAAGATACATCACAAGATCCTCCACCTTAGGAAGATGCTCCTCCGGAGAATGAAGTTCCTCTACAAGAATATGTGCCACAGGATCAATGTCAAAGCGAGCATCATGAAGAAGAATTAAGGAAATCACCTTCTCCATCACATCTGCTGACAAAAATAGGAGATATAGGTGAACATCATGATGATGTAGAGAAAAATGATTAGGTACCTCCGTGGTTGGAGAAAGAGGTAAATGCAGAGGTAGAATTTGAAATTCAAGAATTTGATATATCTACGTTATTTACTGAGGATATAATAAAACTTAAGAGGAAGGCCAGAATGACTTCGGCCATCAGAAGAGATCCAACAACTGGGAGAAGGACTGCACAGATTGTAGTACCTACTATAGAAAGAGAAAAAGGTAAAATTACCTTAGATGAATTTCAGATCAGCACAGTGGACCTAGGATTTGCCAATGAAGACCAAGAGGGTTAAGAGGGCAAAGATATTATTGATTCTTTAATTCAGAAGATGAAAAGAGAGAAGGAGAAAAATAAGCAACACAAAGAGCACATTGCTCAGTTGCATGCCTACATAGGAAGGCTGACCAATACTGAAGATACTTCAATTGAACATGCAGTCCCATTGACTGCTATTTCTCAAGACGAGGTGAATAAATTAGACCTCATGAAACATGAGGCATTTGTACTAAGGAGATGGATGTCATCCACATTGGGTGATGCGGAGGAAGTGGTAAAGGCCTCTTTGAAGAGGTGGAATACTCTCAGTGACTCCAGGTCAAAGGTAGATAAATTGTAGATGCAAACAGGCAAAAGGTCTTACAGATTGGAAAAGATATTGGACATCTTGGGAGAAATAAGGAGGATAAATACTCAGTTGCTTATCAACAAGTAGGTATTGAATAGTAATACTGCCTTGTTGGTTGATATATGGTATAAGGATATTCAATTTGAATGTGGAGTACTCAGAAGATGCAATAATAAACTGAGAGATATCAACATGAAGTTGCATGATTTAATGTCTGTTGAGGCATAAATATTGGAAACACTGGAAGGAAAAGTGGAAAGGAAAGTTGAAAATCAAGATGAAGAGTTTGCCATCAAAGCTTTACACGGCAACTTCCAATCAGTAGCTGATGATCCACTTGTCCACTTGACAGAAGAAGTCATAGACAAAATAATGAGAATCAAAGTCAAGATGGAAAATTACAATGAGATGTTGCAAGACAGGAAAGACAAACTAGATAGCAGTAGACACATATATGAGGCACACAAGCACGCCATCATCAAAGCAAAGACTCAGGATGGCAGAGAAGTAGATAAAATTGTGCAATTATATGAACAGATCCGGAGCAGCATGCAGCCTCATATGCGAAGTCATCATGATCAGGATGATGAAAGTTCGGGAAGTGATGCACATGATGATGATGCACATGAATCAGATAAGGTAGATGATGATGCAGCATAAAGTAAATATCAGCATTCGATACTTAGTGGAAATAAGTGTTTTAGATAGTTGGCAGCTGGCAACTTGTGCCATTTTGTAAGGTTGACATAGTCAAAGAGAAATCTTGACTGTAGATATTCATAGACAAATCAAGATCGTTGATCTTTTGTAACGGATTCCTCACCTTGTTCTATAAAAGGTGTTGGAATGCCTCTTTTCTATTATTGAAAACTTAATTGAAATCTGTCTGCTGAAGTATTCAGGGCTTATTTCAAAGCTTTTTGTATACATCTATATTTTTGCATACTTAATGAATCAAAAGACTTGTTTGATTACAATTCATAGTAAATCTTGAGTAATCAGTGTGTGAATTCTGGATATATGCTGTGATTTGTTGCGTCCCTTGGAGTGCATGTCTAATTGCATATGTTGCTTTCATACAAATTCCTTTGAAGTTAGCATCAACTGTATCTAGTTGTGGAATGTCCTGGTGAACATATGGTTTCGTTTTCTTCTCCTCACAACTGTATCTGATGTGCATGTGGTTCAAAAGCTAAAGGTTCAACTTTAATTTGAAGTATTTCTTTCAATTTCTTTTAAATTTTAGAGCATTTCACTATCACAATTGCAAATAACTGATAATCTTAAGAAAATAACACAAAATATGTAGACATCTCGTAGATAATTGCAAATATTTAGCATATTTAGAGATAAAGCATGTATAATTGGTAAATATCATGCAAAGATTTGAATATCCCTACATCATTTGATCAAGCAACTGTATAAAATGACCTCTCTGTGAAGAATCTTTACAAAAAAGTGTTATGATGATGAACTTTACGTAAGGCCCCAAAATGGAAACAACAACACACATCAACCTCTGAGTAATGTCAGAAGATTAAGACCTAATCACCAGAGACTTGGGATCATGAATTCTTTGAATTCATCATATCTTTCAAGATGAATAAAGGTTAATGTGTACTTTTATTCTATGCTTGTTTATGACTAACATCAATAGTTCCAGCATTTGATGTCTTTCCTTTCTTGGACTTTTGTTTTCTTGTCCGTGGAGGTGATGCAGATCCTGATCCTGATCCTGATCCTGATGCTGCTGCCTCCTCAGCTATGAACACTGCTCATTCAATGATAACCCCTTTGGGTTCATTGTCTATTTTCTTGCCCCTTGGGGGTCTTTTGCTCTATTGTTGTTGTGAAGGGAGCCTATCTCCCTTAGACTTTCTTTTCTCATTTATGAAATCATCATACTCCCCAGCTGGCAACTATCTAAAAAACTTATTTCCACTAAGTATCTGATGCTGATATTTACTTTATGCTGCATCATCATCTACCTTATCTGATTCATGTGCATCATCATCATGTGCATCGCTTCCCAAACTTTCATCATCCTGATGATGATGACGTCGCATATGAGGTTGCATGCTGCTCTGGATCTGTTCATATAACTGCACAATTTTATCTACTTCTCTGCCATCCTGAGTCTTTGCTTTGATGATGGCATGCTTGTGTGCCTCATATTTGTGTCTACTGCTGTCTAGTTTATCTATCCTGTCTTGCAGCGTCTCATTGTAATTTTCCATCTTGACTTTGATTCTCATTATTTTGTCTATGACTTCTTCTGTCAAGTGGACAAGTGGATCATCAGCTACTGATTGGAAGTTGCCATGTAAAGCTTTGATGGCAAACTCTTCATCTTGATTTTCAAATTTCCCTTCCACTTTTCCTTCCAGTGTTTCCAATATTTCTGCCTCAACAGACATTAAATCATGCAACTTCATGCTGATATCTCTCAGTTTATTATTGCATCTTCTGGATACTCCACATTCAAATTGAATGTCCTTATACCATATATCAACCAACAAGGTAGTATTACTATTTAATACCTGCTTGTTGATAAGCAACTGAGGATTTATCCTCCTTATTTCTCCCAGGATGTCCAATATCTTTTCCAATCTGTAAGGCCTTTTGCCTGTCTGCATCTGCAATTTATCTACCTTTGACCTGGAGTCACTGAGAGTATTCCACCTCTTCAAAGAGGCCTTTACCACTTCCTTTGCATCACCCAATGTGGATGACATCCATCTCCTTAGTACAGATGCCTCATGTTTCATGAGGTCTAATTTATTCACCTCCTCTTGAGAAATAGCAGTCAATGGGACCACATGTTTAGTTGAAGTATCTTCAGTATTGGCCAGCCTTCCTATGTAGGCATGCAACTGAGCAATGTGCTCTTTGTGTTTCTTATTTTTCTCCTTCTCTCTTTTCACCTTCTGAATTAAAGAATCAATAATATCTTTGCCCTCTTGACCCTCTTGGTCTTCATTAGCAAATCCTAGGTCCACTGTGCTGATCTGAAATTCATCTAAGGTAATTTTACCTTTTTCTCTTTCTACAGTAGGTACTGCAATCTATGCAGTCCTTCTCCCAGTTGTTGGATCTCTTTTGATGGCTAAAGTCATTCTAGCCTTCCTCTTAGGTTTTATTATATCCTCAGTAAATAAGGTAGAAACATCAAATTCTTGAATTTCAAATTCTACCTCTGCATTTACCTCTTTCTCCAACCACGGAGGTACCTGATCATGTTTCTCTGCATCATCATGATGTTCACCTGTATCTCCTATTTCTATCAGCAGATGTGATGGAGAAGGTGATTTCCTTAATTCTTCTTCATGATGATCACTTTGACGTTGATCCTGTGGCACATCTTCCTATAGAGGAACTTCTTTCTCCAGAGGAGCATCTTCTTGAGGTGGAGGATCCTGTGATGTATCTTTATGCTGATCATGATGATCATGATCCTTTTCTATCATTACCTCATCCTCCTTTGGCTTTTCCTCCTGCTAAGGAACATTCTCAGTTGTGGATAATTGGGAAGTCTCCTTAAGTGCTGGTGTTGGTTCTGTAATTACAATTTGTTCTGCACCTGTGCTACTTATTTCTTGAACCTTGACAACAGGATCTTCTACCACATCTTTCTCATCAGCTTTCCTTTCATAAACCTCTACTACAGCAAGTTCCACTGATGCATCTTGTGCGCTTGTTTGGCTCAGTTATGAAGTATGGCCCTCTGGTTCTGCCATCTTCACTTCTTCTGCAGGTTGCCCTTTGTCAGGTGATCCTGTTGGATGTTCAGGATTTACATCCTGTTTCTCTGTTATGTCTATCACCATAGGATTTGTCACCTCTGCAATCAGTGTATCTAGCCCCATTTTTTGGGCTATCTACTCTAGGCTCTTTTCTTTCTCAGTTTCCACTTGCTTCATCTCCTCTAGTATAGTTTGAACTGGTGGAGTCTTGTGAGGGGTCATGTGCGTACCTACAGCAAGGGTTTCCATCTTCTGTGAAGCCACTTCCTGCACAACTTCATCATCAGACAAATTTATTGTCTCGTCTAGCAAGATATGACCTTCTGCTTGTGTCTGGGAGGTTTCTTTCATCTGCTCTTCTGCGAGCTCGGTCTTAAACTTGACTATGGTAGGAAGTGGAACATTGTGCTGAAGTTCCGTATGTACTTCACTACCTGCCCCTTGTAACAATGTAGGGGGTTGTCTTATTTCACCTCTCATGGAGGTTCTTTGTTTCTTAGGTGGGGTAGACACCACCACCTGTGGAGACCTCTTCTTCCTTTTGAAAAATAAAGGAGCCTCTTCTTCCTCAGGTTCTTCCTCTATGAGGATATCCTCTTCATCTGGTTTTCTTGAGGATTGACCCTCTTCATGGGTCTCAGTAGTTCCAGCATCTGCTATCTTTCCTTTCTTGGACTTTTGTTTTCTTGTCCATGGAGGTGATGCAGATCCTCATCCTGATCCTGATCCTGATGCTGCTGCCTCCTCAGCTATGAACACTGCTCGTTCAATGATAGCCCCTTTGGGTTCATTGTCTATTTTCTTGCCCCTTGGGGGTCTTTTGCTTTGTTGTTGTTGTGAAGGGAGCCTATCTCCCTTAGACTTTCTTTTCTCATTTATGAAATCATCATACTCCCCATCAGGAATCATAATTGGTGCTAGAAGGAGGGCCAACTGGAAAAGACACCATTGCGTCAGTCATCATACATTTTATGCAGGCTCCTCACTCCTAATGCACCATAAATTAGTGTTAGAAGGAGAACCTTTATCAGAAAGAACACGCTCATCATCATTATTTTCAGGTTTGATGATGCAGAGAGTAAGGTAACCCCAGTGCATTCATGAATTTCAAATATTGCTCAAATATTTACTGTAATAGGCTTGTAAATGTTCATTCTATGTAAAGTTCTTGAAATTAGTCATAAATATTGCAAGCTTTATAGTAGATCATCATGAATTCACAAATATCAGCCAACGTTAAGTAAATCTGTTCAAGCTTTGAAGAATTTTGGCCTTAGAAACTTGATATCCTGTGGTAAGAGTCATTATACCTCAAATATCCTTTCATATTTTCAGTATCTTTGTAAATATTTCATAAATATCCAGTCTGATCAGCCATCCGACTGCAAATATTGTCTCAACCGGTGAAATTCATTCAATATTTACGATCATCCAGTTAGTTTCAGCTAATTTGCCTCAAAATTGAGAAATCCTGGCTCACAGGATAAATACCAAGTCTAGATCTAGTGGAATCTTTGAAGAATTACCTGTTAGAGGTTTCAGACCTAGAACTGTAGACATCCATCACACTCCCAGGTCCAGTGCATCAGGAGCTTCACCAGAACCTCCTCCTGTAACTCCTGTTGGTTTGCAAGTACCTTCTGGGATATCTGTGACACCTCCTGTTCAACCTCAACCCCAGGTCCAACCTTAGCCAGCTGTACCACTGGCTCAACCTCCTCCGGTCACAATGTTTTTCTTTGCAGCAGAATCACCTTTAACCTTCAATGCATATCATGAGTTGCCAAAGAATCCAGACAAACTTTGTCCAAAATATCATCCTTATCAGGATGCTGATGATCATATCAGGATATTTAAGGAAGCTTGCTGTAGAGCCAGAATAGAACATCAAGATGTTGTATGCAGATTATTTCCTTTTTCCTTAGGGGAAGAGGCTTATAATTGGTTTATTAGTCTTGGTCAAGCTTCTGTTGGTTCATGGGCTGTCCTAGAGAAATCCTTTCTTGATAGGTTCAAGGTCCCTATTGATCCATCTATGAATTACCACATGTTTTCTACAATCAAAAGATTCAAGAATGAACCTATTGCTAATTTTAATGCTAGGCTCCAAAAAATGCTATCCAAGTTAGTTGATCCTTATGTAGTAGCAGATGCTTCTACTAGGAGTATCTATTATTTAGCCCTGGATCCATTGACTTCCATGTTCATCAAGAGAACACATCCTAAGATCACTACCGTAACAGGAGCCTTTCAAGAAGCTATCAAAGTAAATCAACAGCTAGTCCCAGCTCCTACTCCAAATATGGCATTCCCTACACTGCCTGGCATGTATCCACAATATCCTGCATCATATCCTGCACAATATCCTAATGGAGCTAGATACCTCCACCAGTCATGCCTGCACCCTTGTAAGTACCTCCATTAAGTATCATGCCACCTCCTAATGGGAATGGCCAAACTCTCCAATATCCTGCACAAATTCAGACACCTCAGGGTGCTGATCTATCTAACAATAACCATTGGATCCTCTTTCTTCAAGCCTCAAACTGAGAATGTAGTAGCCAAAGCTCAAGAAGAGAAGGAAATTAAAGAAATTTCTGCTCAACTGAGAAAACTCACCACAAAAGTGACACATTTGAGAAATCAAAGTTTCTATTCCCAGTTAAATCAGAATAGAAATTACTCCAATGATAGACCAAATTATCCAGAAAGAGGATACAATAACAACAATAATTTCAATAATAGTGGTGGAAATAACAATAATCCTCAAAGACAACCTAGAGTATGGAACTCTAGGCCAAATAATGGTTCATTACCAGCACCTTTAGATAATCAGCCATCTGGTGAAGCTAAACAGGCTACTAGAGTCAATCTCGCTGAAGCAACCCTCACTAACTGGTGTAGGATCCACAACACAAATGCTCATGCAGAGTTAGACTGTCCACAATTTCAAATTGCTACCAGCATTTTTCAAACAGAAGTGTCTAATACTGTAGGACATCCACCTCAGGTAAAAGGTAATGAGATAGTTCCTTGTGGATATGATTCAGCCCTAGTGCTAGAAAGCTATACTGATCATCAAAATTATTCTCATGCATATGAAGAATCTGCTTTAGCCTTTCCCCTTTCAAGATGAGAATGAACCATCCACTGAACATGAAGAGGTACATGCATACCAACAGTAATATCCTAGTAAACATAATTATAATTTAAGAAGTAGCTCCAACAGACCTATTGGTCCACTGATGTCATCTCTACCTCCAAATAATTTCAACACACCTCCGGACCCTAAAGCTAGCAATAATCCAGGATTCCCCAAGGTAAATTCCCAATATCTATCACCACAGAATACAGCATCAAAAGCTATTGCCTTACCTCAGGAGTCTGACAAACTTGTTTCATACTTGGCAAATGAAATGAAAAAGATAAAGATCAGCCTGTCTCTGTTAGAGTTATTGAAAACTCCTGCAATTAAAAAAGCTTTTATGAAGTCACTAGATGATCCTACTCCTAAAGAGGACATTCCTTCTCCAGGTCATCTTAGCAATAAAGATCATGCTGCTAGAGATAGTAATATCAAGCCTAAAATGCCAGCTACTGTCCAAGCTGCAAAAACATCACATATGACATTATACAGAGATAAGAGTGAGTCACCACCTTTCCTCCTTACCATAAGGATATTTGGAAAGAATTTACACAACTGTCTAGTAGATTCAGGTGCATCTACAAATGTGATGCCCTTGTCCATATGCAATGCCTTAGGACTACATCCTGCTAAATCCCTGAAGAAGGTGACACAATTAGATAAGACAGAAGTGAGTGTAGTAGGAGAACTGACTCATATACGCATGCAGCTAGCATCTGATCCCAGGATCCAATATTACATTGATATTCAAGTAGTTGATATACCTGATACATATGGGATGCTACTTAGCAAAGACTGGTCAAAGACTTTGAATGGATATATGTCCACTGACTTCAGTCACATGTGGTTACCTTGGAAAGTTATACCAAACCAGATAAGAATAGATGCTGAACCCAGAATAAAGCACATGATAAACGAGTATAATAAAATGAATGAGATCATATATGTTGACATTGAGCCAGGAGTTTATGCCATTAGACCATAGACTATTAGAATAGAAGAGATCCTGATGCTTGAATTTCATCATCATCATCATCATGATGATCATCAGGAGGGTGTGCCAGTTGTAGAAACTGATAATAATTTTGAGAATGAAAATGAAATAGATCACTTCAGAGACTTTGTGATGCATCTGTCCAAATAGGTAAAGCGTTGTCAATTGTTAAATATACCTGCTAATGATATTTTGATTGATGGATGGTGCAGATTACACAACGAAACACATTCAGAAAAGACTTGCAAAACATGCTTAGACATGATGATGCTGGAGTAGACATGCAGTGAGGCATCATCATCGTATTCTGAGGTAAGTTCTACATCTGGTGATGATGATGATACTGATTCTTGTTTATCTTCTACAGGAACCATAGAAAAGGTAATTGATCATGATGAAGTTCATGTATAGAGAATAGAAGAAATTCTGGTGTACAATCAGATAAATGTTAACAAAAAAGAAAAGATCACCCCAGGGAGTGATTGTCTGATGGAGTTAGACTATGAACTGTCTGATGAAGATAGAGGCAGTAACCTGACCAGATTTGAAGAGTTCTTGTATGGAGAAATTAAGAAAATGATAAGACAAAAGAAACATCCACAGGATGCACTAACTGAAGGTTGGTGTAGGCTGCATGAGGCACCTCATTCGAAGACTGCCTGTTCGCTGTGTCTGCACATTTTGAAGAAACATACAGAGCCTGATCCAAAAGATCATCCTCCTGATGATGGAAAACAAGAAGAAAAATCAGCTTCTCAGAAGGAAGAAAAGATGAAGTCTGAGAAAGCTGACATTCCTAAGTTAAAATAGATATCAGGTGGAGCAGCTGCCAGAGCTGCAAAGAAAAATAAAGGTTCAGCTAAACCTCATGCTGAAGATAAGTCTTGGATCCTTAGATTTGATGGATCCAAATCCAAGAAAGGAGCCGGAGTAGGGATTGATCTTATTGATCCATCAAGAAAATCCTACTTAGTTGCATAGAGATTACAGTTCCCTTGTACTAATAATGTGACAGAGTATGAAGCTCTGATTCATGGGATACTGTTTGCTCTCAAAAAGAAAGTGAAAATTCTGCATGTCTTTGGAGACTCAGAATTAGTTGTCAGACAAGTAAGAGGAATCTACTCTTGTAATTATAAAAGATTGTCAAATTATAGACACAGAGTGTGGGATTTGATTGAAGACTTTGATGCATTTAACATCACCCATGTTCCTAGAGAACAGAACCATAGGGCAGATGTACTTGCCCAAGCTGCCAGTACACTGGAGCCACTATCTATATCAGGTTTGAAGAGATTTTCAGTAGAACTGGTATCTGTACCATTAGTACCTAATAATGTTACCAATCTTCAGGTCTTTGATGATGATTAGCACATTCTTGATTTCATCTCCAATAGGGATGTATTTGACGCTCAGATTATAGATGAGAATAGTATGGAAGATCATGTCTGGGAAGAAGATGAAATATTAGAGTTGCCTAGCAACAGAATTCCCAAAGGCATGATTGAATTAGAAAGAGCCTTTGATTTGGATAATATGCTGAAGCAGAAGGATCTTCCCAAAGCTGATGGAGGATTGGACAGGATGATGATAAGAAAAATGTCTTGATAGGTAAGGTTTGCACACCAGAAGAGTTAGAAGGAATAACTCAAGCCCTTAAGGACTACATCCATGTAATTGCATGGACTTATGATGAGTTGAAGACATATGACACATCTGTCATAACTCATACTATACCTCTCAAGCCGGATGCTAAACCTTTTAGACAGAAGCAAAAGTTAGTCAATGCTTTGCTTGAACCAATAATATATGAAGAAGTCAAGAAATTGTGAAATGCCAGGATAATCTTTCCTGTGAGGCACTCCACTTGGGTGGCAAATCTAGTGCCAGTTAAGAAGAAGAATGGAGACATTAGGTTATGTGTAGATTTTAGGAATCTAAATAGAGCATCAGAAAAAGATAATTATCCTTTACCCTCATTAGATGAAGTTCTGCAGATTGTAAATGGAGCCAAAATGATGTCCTTCCTAGATGGCTTTTCAGGATACAACCAAGTGATGGTTGATAAGATTGATACGCTAAAGACTGCCTTCACCACCAAGTGGGGGATATTTGCATATAGACGTATGTCATTCGGACTTATAAATGCTAGAGCAACATTCCAGCGAGCAATGGACATAGCCTTTAGAGGCTTAATAGGAAAGTGTATAGTCATCTACATGGATGACTTGATAGTATTCTCCAAAGAAAGGGGAAATCATGTAGCAGATCTTAGAAATGTGCTGAAGAAATGTGAAGAGTACGGAATATCACTAAACCCCAAGAAATGCATATTTGGGGTGACAATAGGAAAGTTACTAGGCCACCTGATCACTGAAGATGGAATCATCATTGATCCTGACAGGGTGGAGTCTATCATGAAAATACAACTTCTTGGAAGCAAGAAAGAACTTAAGTCTTACTTTGGTAAGATTAACTTTGTAAGAAAATTCATCACTGGTTTTGCAAAAATAGTCAGACCACTAAATGCTATGCTGAAAAAAGATGCCAAGATTGAGTGGACAGTAGAAGCTATAGCTGCTTTTAAGGACATAAAGAAATCCATATCAGATGCTCCTGTACTCATCAGTCTAGATTACACAAAGGATTTCTACATCTATTCATTTGCTTCAGAACATACCTTTGCAGCAGTGTTAACTCAAAGGAATGAAGAAGCTCAAGGATGCTGAACTAAGATATGTGGATGTTGAAAGACAAGCACTTGCATTAGTCAGGGCAGTAAAGAAGTTCAGGCATTATATACTGAGAAGCAAGGTGATTGCAATAGTGCCTAATGCAGCAGTGAAGATGCTGCTCATGCAGAGTGAGCCTGGTGAAAAAAGAGCCAAGTGGATTACTGTATTACAAGAGTATGACATGGAAATTGTACCAATGAAGCTGGTAAGAGGACAGGCTTTAAGCCAAATGATATTTGAAATTGACCCAAACATCACAAGTTAGCAGTATGTTATCAATGACAAAGACAATAAGGAATGGTATTTAGATATCAGGCACATCCTGATTACTGGAAGATGTCCTCCGATATTGCAAGCTTCGCAGAGAAGAGCATTGAAGATAAGGTCACAAAAGTATATGATGAAGGGAGGAACCCTATTCAAGAAGAATTATGAAGGAATATACTTGAGATGCTTAGAAAAGCCAGAAGCAAATAAGGTCCTATCAGAGTTACATGACAAGTTCAGAATAGCACATGGATCAACCTTGGCCATGACACATGCAATCCTCAGAGCAAGATATTATTGGCCCACAGTTTTTAAAGATACAGCTGATCATGTTAAATGTTGTCATGTATGTCAGGTTGCTACCAACAGAGAGAAATATGCTGCACAACCCTTGCAGCCAGTGATGGAAGAGCGCCCATTTGCACAATGGGGCATGGACTTCATAGGACCAATCAATCCTCCATCCTCCTCAGGCCATAGGTATGTCCTAACAATTACTAACTATTGTACCAGATGGACTGAGGCTGTCAGCAGCAAGACTTGTACTACAGATGATGTCATTAAATTTCTAGAGAGCAACATTGTTACCAGGTATGGAACTCCTTATGCTTTGGTAAGTGATAATGGTTCTGCCTTCACTTCAACTAAATTATCAAGTTGGGCTTTTGATCATGGGATCATACTTAAGTTTTCATCCAACTACTATCCCCAAGGGAATAGATTAGTAGAATCCACCAACAAGAATTTACTGAATATCATAAGAAAACTAATAGAGAAGAACCCTAGGGAATGGAACTCATTTCTAAAATATGCCTTATGGGTAGACAGAACTAGAATGAAAACTGCATTAGGAAACTCACCTTTCCAACTAGTATATGGGGTGGATCCTATCCTTCCTGTAAACTTGAAAATTCCTACTCTGTAGTTTTCCCAAGAATACCTAGGCATTGATAATAGACAAGAAGTCAGGTTGCTTCAGTTGATGCACCTGGAAGAGAAAAGGAGTCAAGCAATTTACCAGTTTGCAAAACATCAGGCTATTGTCAAACGTTGGTTTGACAAGAGAACCAGAGTTAAAGCCTTCGGATATCTGATTTAGTCGTGATGTGGGATAAAGCCCATGAGAGGAAAGGTGACCATGGCAAATTTGATAGATTACGGATAGGTCCCTTTCAAATTTCTGAGATACTAGGAGACAACACTTATAGGCTTAAGAACCTGATAGGTGAGGATGTCCCATTGCTAGTCAATGGACAATTCCTCAAACATTATTTCCAGGCCTGAGTGACTTCATGACAGTCATGTGTATCATATTGTACATTTGTATAGTTGTCTGTACAGTTTGTTTTGTTTTTGTTTGTTCTATTTTGTTTATTGAGACCTTGTTTTGGTTAGTCAAGATGATGCACCTCATTACCACAGAAAATAACTAAATTGTTAGGATTCAAGTGATGAGATCAGATTTAGACATAGGTTGTAATTTAGCCTGAGAAGTATTCATGATCAGGTCTATAATAGCTTTTCATCAGGGTGCCTTTTCTTGATCAAAGTGAATCAATCACAATGAAACACCTAACAGCCTTGGGTTTGTTGAACACACAAGTATAGGTGTTAAGTGAAAAATCTAAAGAGACTCCCTTGCTACCAATACAATCTCCAACCTAAAGTTGCAAGTAACTATACCTTGTACAAATGAGCTGACATGATGATATCAGATACAAATTTTTTAAAAAAAATCAGAAAAGAAATAAAATTAGGTCATCTATGTAACTCTACTGGGGCTATAGACGCCTGCTGGCAGTGGGGCTCTACTTAGGAAGATTGTATAGATAACCTTGTCGGGGCTATAAACGCCTGCTGCCAGCAAGGCTCTATCCAGGTTGGCTATGAGGGATGATCTCCAACTATGTAGTTTAACACCAGTTACTTATGTTTTCAACTTGCTTTCAAGATGAGGATAATTAATCAGTTGCACACACACGATCCTTTGTTAGCATTGTTGTCATGATAAAATTTTGTCATTCAGAACATCATGATGCTTATGCTCAAGAAGAATTAGAATACTATGGATGAATGTGATCACATCACCTGAATCATTAGAATTTGTTTGTTTTCTTTGGTGGCAAGTTGTTATGTGGTTACACAACACGCCCCATTTTGACTTGGCAAAACAGGGACCCAACTTTTGTTTGGCTTGTTCTGTGCTTTCTGGCGGTTTGGTAAAAGTAAGTCATGCAGATCATCATGCAAGAAAGGCTGAGTAGGGCATCATCATGAGGTTAGTTTGTCAAAGTTCATATTTCATTCCAAAAACCTCATATTCAGAAAGAGCATCAAATTGTATGTAGGTTTGCCTTTTATATCACCCTGATATTCATCAAGATGTGAAAGTTATGAATGGTCAAAGTTTGAGTCAAACATGATATTTCCAAGGGGAGGATCATATTTCATAGCATCAGTCATATTTCAAAAGATCACCCTGATCTAATTTATCACCCGATAAATCATGCGGTCCGAATATCTAGACGTCAATTTTAGGTGATAGTAGCCTTTACCAATCGGCGGCCTTATGCATTTCGCGAGGATCATTTTTTTAATGTAACTTGATATTTCCCAATATCCTCCTGCCACGAAATATCCCCCTAAGCCAATATCCTGATGATGTCATTCAAGTCTAATAAACAAAGAAATGATATGATGATGACATCATCATCACATTTACCTCTCGGTAGGATATTTCATAAACATGATCCTATTCCCATAACATGACAATGACGTCATCATGCCTTAGTGATATAATAAACGAATATTTGGATGACGTCATCCCGATATCTCAAGAGGAAGTAGGGATGACTTCGGTCACTCATTATCTAAACATCACCCGATATTTTCTAATATCCTCCTGACGTTTAAAGCATGACCTAATGGCGTGAGCATCACTCATTATCTAAACATCACCTGATATTTTCAAATATCATCTTGCCATTTAGATATCACCCTGCTCCTGTAGATAATTGCAAATATTTAGCATATTTAGAGATAAAGCATGTATAATTGGTAAATATCATGCAAAGATTTGAATATCCTTGCATCATTTGATCAAGCAACTGTATAAAATGACCTCTCTGAGAAGAATCTTTGCAGAAAAGTGTTATGATGATGAACTTTACGTAAGGCCCCAAAATGGAAACAGCAACACACATCAACCTCTGAGTAACATCAGAAGATTAAGACCTAATCACCACAGACTTGGGATCATGAATTCTTTGAATTCATCGTATCTTTCAAGATGAATAAAGGTTAATGTGTACTTTTATTCTATGCTTGTTTATGACTAACATCATGACCAACAAAAACTCAGTTAAGGGAAAAACCACGGGGTGATTAACCCAAGATTATATTCTCTGTTAGAAGAATAGAAAGAACAAAATGGCATATGCCAATTAGGGCTCACTGCCTAAGCACACTGCTCACAAGAGGCTCACTGTCGACAAGAGACACATTGTCTACAAAAGAATAAGTATCACATACTTGAACTGGAAAATAACATCTTTACCATACTTGAGTCAGTTCCATTTAAGCCCAAACCTTTTGCTCTGCCTTTCACTCTTCTCCTTGCTACCACACACTCATCTCTACAAGTCACTCATTGAAATGACTTTGCAATCCCTTATTTATACATGACATCAACTTAGGAACAAACATCTAAGTCAGTAAACATCCACAAGAACATTCGCAAGATGTAAAATTCATCCGGTCGGCCAGTCACAGAAAGAACACCAACATCTGAAAGTTATTCTTTATTTCTGGGACTCCAATTCTAATGTGGACCATAAACACGAATTAAGCACGATCCAAGGACCTCCACAAACTTGCATGAAACACCAAGAACATCCGCACTTCCTCTACTTACTGAAATCCTTCTCTCCTTCATTCAAAACCTCAAGAACACAGTCTGCAATTACTGTCACAAAGGAATAGGTACTTCCAGACCTTCAAACCATGAACCAATCAAGTTGACACACCACACAGACTTCCCCAACACTTCCTCAAATCTGCAGAACTGGAGAATGTATTTCTGGATCTCACCGGACCTATTTGTATTACTCTGTCACTACTGAACATCTGTCGGAACCGATTTCACTTGAACTGCCATAACTTCTTCATATCTTCATGCGGACCTCTAAAATCTCTACTAGAACATCTTAAGACACATATCTACAAACCCTTTAATCTGCATCCTCTGATCTGCAACCTATGTTGGAATTTTACCTTGTTGTCATCACTGTTCTTCACTATTCCTGATTGAGACTAATTTTCTCAATATCCTCAGCATACAGCTCATCCAATCCTTCTCATTAATGCAACATGAGTACGTTGACCTCAATGACAACACCAATTAAATGCATACTTGCAACACACTATTCATGTTTTCATATAGAGAGATTGTACTACTCTATCTTTATCAAAAATTTATTGTTCCTCCTTTTGTGAGTCAATTGTGAGCTATTACAATTGACAAGCCATTCAAGGTTTAGCAAGATTTTGAATATGTCAAATGGTTCTTTCATCTCAATTACCTCAAAATAAAATTTTTTCTTGTTTCCTAATAAGTTGAATTCTATGTTTATCCATGTCCCAATTGTACATATTATAGTTCCATCTACTAGAGCAATGTTATATTGTTTATCATATAGTGCTAGTCTTCCTATCTCTTCCCGAACCCTTTTAGGTATAATACTAATGTATGTTCCAAGATTAAAAAATACATTTTTGAATTATCTATTATTAACACATAGTTCGATTATAATAGGTTTCTTCTCCCACCTTCTTTAAGTATTTAAAACATTGCTAATTTATGGCTTTAAATTGGCAATTCCTATTCTTATTCCCATATTTTCTGTATTGTTTAAGTTTTCTATTATGTTTTCTTCTTCCACAAGATTAGCTAACTCTTTTAATTATTGGACCTCTTTCTAAAAAAAGAAGGCCTTGCACCAATCTTCCCTATTCTTTTGTTCCATGATAATTCTTATAGCTGTTAGATCTAGGGCACACAACTGAGAGGGGGGGTGAATCAATTGTACAAAAACTTGCTTCTACTTCAAACACTTGATTCTTCTTTGTTAGTTAATAGCATATCAATTAACCATTCATGGAAGCATAAAGCATAAACACAGGAGCAAATAATCATCAACACATTAAACACCAAGATTTTGATGTGGAAAACCCAGTTAAGGGAAAAACCACGGGGTGATTAACCCAAGGATTATTCTCTATTAGAAGAATAAGAAAAAATGGATGGCACATGCCAATTAGGGCTCACTACCCAAGCACACTACTCACAAGGAGGCACACTGCCTACAAGAGACACACTGTCTACAAGATCATAAGTATTACAAAATTGAACTGGAGATTGACATCTTTACCATGTCTGGATCAGTTCCATTTAAGCCTGAGACACATCTGCTCTACCTTTTGCTCTTTCGCTATACAACACTCATCTGCTCCACTACACCCATCGAAATGAATTCGCAAACCTTTATTTATACAACGCATCGACTTAGGAACAATCATCTAAGTCGGCAATCATCTACAAGATCAATCGCAAGTCGGCAATCATCCACAAGAACATTCGCAAGATAAATAACTCATCCGATCGACCAATCTGAACAAGAACATCTTAATCCAGAAGTATATCTCCAATTCCAGGCTCTAACACTAATGCGGACTGACAACACAACCTAAACATGATCCAAGGACCTTCACAGGCTTGCCTGAATAACCAGGTACATCTGCACTTCCTCCACTTACTAGAATTCTTTCCTTCTTTATCTAGAACTTCAAGAACACAGTCTATCACCTCTGTCATACTGAACAAGGTGCTTCTGGACCTCCAAACTATGTACAAGTTGAGATGACACATCACAAGGACATCCCAAACACTCCTTCCAATCCGTAGAATAGGACAATGCACTTCCAGATCTCACCGGACCTTTTTGTAACACTCTGTCACTCCGGAGCATCTCCCAGAACCGGTTCTACTTGATCGATCATAACTTCTTCAAAACGTCATGCGGACCTCTAAAATCTTAATTGGAACATCTCAAGACTCATATCTATAAACCCTTTAATCCGCATCCTCTGATCCTCAACCTATTGAGTACTTTTGCCTTCTTCTCATCACTGTTCTTCATTGTTACTGATTGAGACTAATTTCCTCAATAACCTCAGCACACATCTTATCCAATCCTTCTTATCAATGCAATATGATTATGTTGACATCAATGACAACACTGGTTAACCTCATACTTGCAACAATCTCCCCCTTTGTCATTGATGGCAACATATGATGTGAAAAACCATCAAGACAAGAACTTCTCCTTTCTGTCACAGCTCCCCCTATCAGCAACAACTCTTCACATATCTTCTCTTCCTTTACTGCTCCCCCTTTGGTCATCAACCACTTGTTTTTCACATGTCTTCTCTCCCCCTTTGACATCAATGGCAAAGGGCTCATACTTGCAATTCTAACACATCAGAATCATACCAGCTGCTCTCCCTTAGTAGCAGCTCCCCATCATCAATCTGGATCACAAGATATGGCTATGATATCCACCAAACTGATCCACATCAGTGCATCCTACTTCATCACTGGAGGGGCCATGACCCCTAACTTCTCCCTGAGATACTCGAAAGAGTCCTTGGGAAGAGATTTAGTAAAAATATCTGCAATCTGATCCTTGGAGGGTACATACTCCAATCTGACTTCATCCTTATTCACTTGTTCTCTCAGAAAGTGAAACTTGATAAATATGTGCTTGGTCTTAGAATGCAATACCAGATTCTTAGAAATATTTATTGCACTTGAATTATCACAGAAAATTGTGATAGGCTCCTCATATTCTACTTTAATGTCTCTTAGCATCTACTTCATCCATAAGATTTGAGTGCAACTACCTGCTGCTGTAATGTATTCAGCTTCAGTTCTAGACAAGGATATTGCCTCTTGTTTCTTGCTTAGCTAAGAAACCAACCTTTTTCCCAAAAAGAATGCTCCTCCACTTGTACTCTTCCTATCATCCACATCTCCTGCCCAATCTGCATTTGTATATGTATGAAGAGAAAAATCTTGATCTCTGGGATACCATAGACCATACTCAACTGTCCCCTTTAGATATCTAAAAATCCTCTTGATTGCCATAACATGAGATTCTCTAGGATCAGCCTGAAATCTTGCCACAAGACCAACAACCTGCATTATATCTGGTCTAGTCTGAGTGATATACAATAATCCTCCAACCATTGATCTGTACTTGGTCTGATCTGTCTTAGGAGAGTCATCATCTTTGCTCAACTTACATCCAGTTGCTATAGGAGTGTTCATTGGCTTTGAATCTTCCATTCTGAATTTCCTCAACAATTCTTTCACATATTTGGTCTGAGAGATAAAGATGCCTTTCTTTGTCTGAGTAATTTGCAGACCCAAGAAGAAATTCATTTCACCAAGCATTGACATTTCAAACTCACTTTTCATTTGATTTGCAAAGGTTTTACACATACTGTCTCTTCCTCCAAAGATGATATCATCAACAAATACTTCAACAATCAAAATGTTTTCATTATCTATTTGGAAATATAGATTACTATTAGCAGTACCTTTGTTGAAACCAATCTGCACAAGATGCTTATCCAACCTTTCATACCATGCTCTTGGGGCTTGCTTCAATCCATACAGTGCTTTCTTCAACTTGCAGACCATATCATCATGATCAGACAATTGAAATCCATCCGGTTGTTCAATGTATACTTCTTCTTCCAAATCACCATTTAGGAAGGCAGAATTGACATCCATCTGATATACCTTGAAGTCTTTGAAGGTAGCAAATGCAAGAAATAATCTGACTACTTCAATTCTTGCCACCGGAGCAAAGGTTTCTTCAAAATCAATTCTTTCTATTTGAGAGTAGCCTTTGCAGACCAATCTGGCTTTGTTTCTGATTACTTCACCAACTTCATTTAGTTTGTTCCGGAAGACCCATTTGGTTCCAATCACATTCTTGTTTCGAGGTCTGGGAACAAGATCCCAAGTATGATTTTTCTCAATTTGCATCAACTCTTCCTCCATTGCTTTGGTCCAGTTTTCATCATTGCAAGCTTCATTTATTGTCTTAGGTTCAATCTTTGAAATTAGATAGTATTCATTTGAATTTTGAGCAATTCTCCTCCTTCTTTGTACCCCTTTGCTTTTGTCACCTATGATCTGATCTTTAGAATAGTTTAGAGTTACATACCTTGGAACTTTGGGAGTTTCTTGCACTACTGTTTCTTGATCAGGCTCATTTAGACAAACCTCTTCTTCCAGATTTACCGGATCAGTCTAAATCTGACTTTTAGAGGAGGATTAAGCTCCTTGAACCAGAGAATCATTCTGATCATCATCATCATATTCATAAAACCTTGAGGGCTTCTCAATTCCTTCATCAACCTTCACATTTGTACTTTCTATCATCTTTCTCAGTCTCTTATTGTAACACCGGTATGCTTTGCTTTGAGTAGAGTAACCCAAGAAGATTCCTTCATCACTTCTAGCATCAAACTTTCCTAGATCTTCATCTCTTTTAATGTAACATTTGCTACCAAATACTCTGAAATATCTCACAGTAGGAGTTATACCAAACCAAAGTTCATAAGGAGTCCTACTAGTATTGCTTCTAATTTGAACTTGATTAAGAGTGTAGACTGCAGTGCTGACAGCTTCTCTCCAAAACATCTAAGGAACATTTGCTTCCATCATCATTGTCCTGGATGCTTTCTGGATGGTCCAGTTCTTTCTCTCAACTACTCCATTCTGCTGTGGAGTCCTAGGAGCAGACAACTGTCTCTTTATGCCATGCTTCTCACAAAAGTTTATGAATTCACCGGATGTGAATTCACCACCTCTATCAGATCTCAGACATTTTAGTTTCAATCCGGTTTGATTCTCTACTATAGCTTTGAAGATTTTGAACTTCTCAAGGGCTTCTAATTTCTCTTTTAGAAAGGTAACCCACATCATCCGGGAGTGGTCATCAATTAGTAACATGAAATATCTATCACTTTGCATACTCTTGATTCTTGTCGGACCACATAGATCAGTATGAACTAATTCCAATAATCCGGTAGAGGACTAATCCTTGCTTTTGAAAGAGACTCTGCTCTATTTACCTAGCTGACATTCTTTGCACAAACTATTTGTAGGTTTCACCAATTTTGGAAGATCTCTTACAGCTTGAGTATTGCTTATCTTGATGATGTTATCAAAATTTACATGACACATCCTTCTATGCCATAACCAACTTTGATCAACTTGAACAAACAAACAACTTTTATTTGAACCAACTAGATGGAAAATATTACCTTTTGTTTGAGTACTGGATGCAATCTCAGTTCCGGAGCTTTCAAAGATCCTGCATCTTCCATTCTTGAACCAGAGATCATAACCTTTATCTACCAGCTGTCCAACACTGAGAAGATTGTGCTTCAATCCTTCAACATACAGTACATTACTAGTTTTGCTCTTTCCATCAAAAGAAATAGTTCCCCTACCTCTGATTCTACCAACAGATTTATCACCAAACTTTACCATTCCTCCTTCATACCTTTCCAAGTCTAGGAACTTGTTTTTGTCACCTATCATACGGTGAGAGCATCCACTGTCAATAACCCAATCATCCTTTTCTTCAACTTGGGCAGCTAAAGCTCTTTCTACAACCTTATGATTGACAGATTCAGAGGATATTAAATCTTCTTCCTTGATGGCAATAAACACCCATTCATTTCTGGATTTGCTTCCTATTTCTGATTCATCATCTGTTACTCCTTCATTATCATCTTCTTCATGAACATAATACCAGTTCTTTTAGAACCTTTGTCTGTCAGAATTTGACCTTGCAGATCTTTCTGGACATCTTGAGGCAAAATGACCAATCTTATTGCAGTTGAAGCACTTAAAGGGTAATTTTCCTTCATACTTACCAGATCCTCTTGGCTGTCTCTTTGCAATGAGGGCTTCAAGATGAGTTGTTTCTACTTCTTCCTCTTCCATGTCTTTCCTTGCTTGATCATACCATGACAGCTTCCTTGAAGAGTTTTCTCCCAGATGAAATCTTTGTTTGCCTTTCACATAGGCACAAGCTTTGAATGTAGATTCAGTCTTGGGGGGATCATCTCCAAACTCAGTCATTTCAAATGCAGCCAGTTTTCTAGCCAATTGCTCTCTTGTGATAGTTGTATGGGCTTTGAATTCATTAATGGTAGCAACCTTGATTTTGTAGGCAGCAGGAAGGGATCTGAGAATTTTGCAAACAATCTCATTTTCATCCAGAACTCCACCAGCATTCCTAATTCCACACACCAGCTCATTTACTCTTGGCATAAAGGTAGTGATATTTTCATCATCTCTCATCTTCAATCTTTCAAAGTTCCCTTTGAGACTTTGCAACCTTGCACTCTTAACAAACTTATCTCCTTCATGCAAAAGTTCCAGTTTAACCCAGATCTCATAGGCCATTGGTAGGTCAATAACATTTATGAGTTCTGAGTCAATCAATGCGCTTAGAAGAGCTTCTTTGGTCCGCAGATTATTTTCAACATCTGTGATTTCATTTAGAGTTGTCGGACCACCCTGTGGAGGTACATATGCTTTTGTGACCATGGACAAGTATGCTTTTCCCATACACTCCAAGTGACATTTCATGCGACCTTTCTAGAGAGAGAAGTTGGTTCCATCAAACTTCGGACTGTCCTTCTTGTATGATGACATCCTGGATCTCCTCAAGCGGTTAAGCTCCTTTTAGAGAAACTTAGCTCTAATACCAATTGTTAGATCTAGGGCACACAACTGAGAGGGGGGGGGGTGAATCAGTTGTACAAAAAGTTGCTTCTACTTCAAACACTTGATTCTTCTTTGTTAGTTAATAGCATATCAATTAACCATTCATGGAAGCTTAAAGCATAAACATAGGAGCAAATAATCATCAACACATTAGACACCAAGATTTTGACGTGGAAAACTTGGTTAAGGGAAAAACCATGGGGTAATTAACCCAAGGATTATTCTCTATTAGAAGAATAAGAAAAAATGGATGGCACATGCCAATTAGGGCTCATTGCCTAAGCACACTGCTCACAAGGAGGCACACTGCCTACAAGAGACACACTGTCTACAAGATCATAAGTATTACAAACTTGAACTGGAGATTGACATCTTTACCATGTCTGGATCAGTTCCATTTAAGCCTAAGACACATCTGCTCTGCCTTTCACTCTTTCGCTATACCACACTCATCCGCTCCACTACACCCATTGAAATGAATTCACAAACCTTTAGTTATACAAGGCATCGACTTAGGAACAATCATCTAAGTCAGCAATCATCCACAAGATCATTCGCAAGTCGGCAATCATCCACAAGAACATTTGCAAGATAAATAACTCATCCGGTCGACCAGTCTGAACAAGAACATCTTCATCCAGAAGTATATCTCCAATTCCAGGCTCTAACACTAATGCGGACCGACAACACAACCTAAACATGATCCAAGGACCTTCATAGCTTGCCTAAATAACCAAGTACATCCACACTTCCTCCACTTACTAGAATTCTTTCCTTCTTCATCTGAAACTTCAAGAACACAGTCTATCACCTCTGTCATACTGAACAAGGTGCTTCCAGACCTCCAAACTATGTACAAGTTGAGATGACACATCACAAGGACATCCCAAACACTCCTTCCAATCCGAAGAATAGGACAATGCACTTCTAGATCTCACCAGACCTTTTTGTAACACTCTGTCACTCCGGAGCATCTCCCGGAACCGGTTCTACTTGATTGATCATAACTTCTTCAAAACATCATGCGGACCTCTGAAATCTTAACTGGAACATCTCAAGACTCATATCTACAAACCCTGTAATCCGCATCCTCTGATCCTCAACCTATTGAGTACTTTTGCCTTCTTCTCGTCACTGTTGTTCACTGTTACAGATTTCCTCAATAACCTCAGCACACAGCTCGTCCAATCCTTCTTATCAATGCAATATGAGTATGTTGACATCAATGACAACACTAGTTAACCTCATACTTGCAACAATAGAATCCTCAGTTATTAATTCATGTTTTGATTTTGTTAGAAAGTATTCATCTTCATCTTCCTCTTCTGACTCTTCTTCCAATGTTTTTTCTTTTGTGGTGTCTATTCACCCCGTAGTAACTACTACAACTTTATTTTTCATACCATACTTACTCATAGATTTCTTCTTTAACTCCACTTTCTTCTTGAAGTATTCCGTTTCTAATTTTTATTCATGTATTAGTGTAGACTATATTTTATTTTTTCATCATCTATTTCAATTCTTATACATTGCCTAGCTCCTTGAGGACTTCTCTTGGGTACTCTCATTATCACATTTTCTCCTCTTAGAGTGTTAGGTATAGATAGTTCTTTACTTTTTGTTGGTGATGGAACATTCTTAAAATATAGTTCTACCCTCATGCAATTGAATAAATCATGGTTAGTGTTTGTGCAAAACCCACAAGTTTTCTTCTTTTGTTCTTTGAATTCATTTGCATAGTGACCCATCTAGCTACATTTATAGCATGCAGCCTCATCTCTTCTTCTTTGATGATGACCTCTACCTCTATCATATCCTCTTCTATAATTAATTTAATAACCCATAATCTCATTATGAGGATAACTAGTAGAGGGTTGTTCACTTATGACTTTTGGTGGTGTTTTGTACTATGCCCCGTGGATGTTGTGTTGAGTTTTCCATGTTGGGTGTTTATATCCAATGTTTGGGGTGTGGAATGCTCTTTATATTAGTCCTTTTGTTCTAATTACCATTCCTTTATGGTTAAGTTCATTATTTTCATAGCAGTTGTTATATAGGATTCTTGTTCTTCTTCATCTCTTACCTAGAAAAAAGGGATGGGCAATCATTTGTCTCATTATCATCCCACTTGCCATAAACTCCATAGTTCACACTTTTAGCCTATGAGAGATTGGTTGTATGTCCACTCTAAGCATTTTATCTCTCTTGTCACCCCTTATTTTTTAGTATTCATTCCCTAGATGACCTTCATTGGAGTAGTAGGTGCACCAATTTTTCTTCCTTTGGCTTGGTGATGGTGCTTGGTTGTTTTCACCTTTTTCTAGTATCTCTTATTGTCTAATTTTTAATTATTCTAGTTGCAATCTCATTGTCTCAAGTTCTTTATTTTCTACTTTTTTGTTTTTCCATCTCTAAGGTTAGGCCTATACTTTGTAGGCCAATTCTACTGTACTTGAGTAAGTTTAAAAAATTCTACCATCTAATGCAGTTCTAAATTCTTGTAACATTCAAGATATCATCCATTCAATTATTTATTTTTGGTCAGTGATTCCTCCATCTTTCTTATTACTCCTCAAATCTGCAATCATATTCCTTTGATGGTTTCCCCTTCTTGCTCCATCTCTCTCATATTTAACACACTTTTGGATGGAGCCACTAGAGATTAAAAATTATAGATAAACTCTTCTTTCATCTCCTACCATTCTTTATCATGTTGTATGCACCTTTTCATACTCTATTTAAGAGCACCCTTCCTTATTATTCCTATAAGATCATATAATTTGGCCTAGTTGCTCTGGGTCCTATTTATTCTCCATGCAAAATCTAGGATGAAGATATGTCCAAATGCCTCTATAGTATCTTTTTGAAAGATTGGCAATTTAATTCCTATGTTTTCCATACTAGTGATCTAGTTTCCTATGGTTTGTCATTGTTCTGTGATAGTTCTCCCTTACTTTTATGTGCACTAATCCCTTCTAATTTTGATTCTATATGTTTGATCTCCTTCAAAAATCTAACTTCCTTAATACACTTTTTCTATCTCACCAATCTCTTGTTTCTACCTTTGTCTCTATTTCCCAATATTTCTTCATAGTCACTTAAAAATTCTTGTTTTGGTCTCACTCTTTTTCTACTTGAATCACTAAATATACCTTCTAAAAGAACTCTCCTTGTCTTAAGTGGCATGGGGGATGACTCTTGGTTGGGGAGTTTCAACTCTTCATGGGGACATTTTATCTTAGGAGATAAATTTTAAATAGTTAACATCTCATCAAATAATAAATTGGAGTTTCCCATACTTCCACAATTATTTCAATTGTAGCTATAGCTAGGTTATTAAACATGTTTTTCTATTTCTTCTTCTTCTTCTTCTATAGTTTTTCATCTTTATTGTAGTTATGATTTTTTCATCATTTTCTCCTTTCGTATCCCCACACTTCTACTCACAACCATATCTAGGTACTTTGCACTGAGATCTAGAGGTTTTAATTTTTTTATTGGGGTCAATAAGCCCTCAAACCCTTTGCTAATGTCTACTTGACATTTGATAGGTTAAATTCAAAATATGGTTGGTGATTCAAAATTCCTAATGGTAGAGCTCCCATGCTTCTATGACCTAGCTAAGCAATACAACTCCCAAGCCTTCTTCTTAATGACCCCTTAAATTCAAGTAATATTTTATTTAGTCTATAAATCTAGTTAAGTATCTTTTTGCTCCATCGATATGAGTGATTATTTTTTTTATATTTCATTATTACTAGGTGGTGCAGGGATTATTTGTCCTTTTTTTGGTGGAATCTTAGTGTTTTCCATGGAAATCTCATGTTCATTTATAGCCCCTTTGGTGCACTCATTTATAATTAATTCTTTTGATGATTGTGGGTTTTCACCATTTTCCTTATCCTTAATATTTTCAATAGTATCCCTCCTGGTGCACTCTAAATTTGTAAAGACCCAACTTGATATTTGACTAGACTAGCTCAAAAGCTCATTAATAATTTTTTTAGTTTAACATTTTCTTAATATTTTATCTAAATAATTAGACAAGATATAAAATACATTTGTTTATAAGGAACATGTAACTCATCAAATGGGACACACAATAAAGATTAGCTCTCAATTAATCTAACTTTTAAGTAATTAAATTAATCAATTTAATCTCATTAATTTAAAATCAACTTGCACCAAAATCAAATCAACTAGTTAATCTAATTCTAACTAGCATGAAATATGAAATACACATATATATTCACAAGATAATTTTTCCTACCCACATACCCATAATTGATCAACTAGAACTCAAATACCTATAACAACTCTGCAATAATTAATGATGTAAATGATTCAATATAATTATGAAACAACTTGCTAAACAATCACTACGCTATCATTTTCCCAAACAAACTTAACCACTTATTTCCATAATACCCTTGATGTTGTAGACTATACCTTGTAGAGAGATTATCTAATTAAGTCAATTTTATTGTTGTTGACATTGCAATTTCACTCCAATGAAGCAATATGCAACCAAAGATTCTACACTGTTTTCACTAGAATCCAAGTCCAAATATCATAATAGTATCATATACTAACTCTAATATAAATATCACTAAAATCCTAGGTTATTAAATCTATATTTTACTCATTTAGTAATGTAATATTAAAACTAATTTAGTAATCACAAGATTCACAACATGAATCCCCTTTATGTTCCATTGTTATATGATATTAGCTTGGTGGCTATTTCCGACATAATTTATATTAGATGGATAGTAGTTCTTGTAATAGAATATTTTATTCTATTTATAACTTAATATATAGGTCTTTTACATTGCATCATGTATTATTTATCTAGTACATGCATATTGATGGTTTTCAAGGTACTTGTCTTCTTAAGCAATGTAATTAGAAGTTAAACTATTTAAAGACTTTAAACAAAACTACTAAATTGAAAGATCATTATTCTAAACAAAATACAACCTCATGTATTCTTAGGACTTTACAAATACCAAAACCCAACCAACCCATTATATAATATGTATTAGTGCCAATTAGAGCCATCAATCCCAAAATTTAACATAGAAAGTTAGTTGGACAAATTTCCCTTTCTTAGTCATTTCAAGATTAGAAAAGAAAGAGATTTGATTATAAGTTTATATAAAGATTGAGTATCTTGTAGAAAGCTTGGTAACACGAAAGAGGAATTTTTCAACAATTCATAACTCATGAAGGAATTCACTGTTTTGCTTCAAATGGACTTATTTTATCATGTTTATGGAAGTCTAATCTAAGACATCTAAAAAAGACAATGTCTAAAATGTTGTACTAATTAGGCTTGACACTGGTTAACAAAATAACCAGTTAAATATTAGAGACACTATCTTATATTCTCACGCAATAAAACATTTTTTTCGACTAAATAACAAAGGAACTACTTGCTTAACGATTTAACAAATTAATCGAACCCTTGGCCTAAATGTGATTAAATCTCTAGTATTCAGAATTGCCAGTACAAATAAAGATTTTCTCATTATCTCGAATAAATCAAGCAGAGGTCGGGAAACTTTGAAATTTTCAATGAAAATATGCACTGCTCATTATCTATAACCCATGTGTAATAGAACTAAAGAACTAGCATTCCTTTTTACAATGCATACAGAAACTATAAATGTTTTCTGTTTGCATTACACATAGTTCTGGAATTAAAAACCAATCCCAAAGTTAAACTACTTCGAAATTTTCATTAAATCTTTTGCAAACAAGATAGGAATTTGTTATAAAAATGAATTATGACTAAGGAGGGAGAGGAAACAATCTATAAGAATAAGAATTAGCTGCTTGAAATCCTGGTAAGAAATATTAGGGTAAAATAATATACACTCGGTGCAAATGATTGATGTGATAAAATAAATCAACATAAAAAAGAATCACTACAGGCGCCCATTTTGGGACAGTAAAATGGCAAGGGGTTTTTTTGTGAGATATTAAAGTTGAAATACTCGGGTAGACATGAATGCAAGATGTGGAACCATAGCAAGCACGTGAACTTTTGACAAAATGTCTCATAGAAATGTCAGCCCGCAATGTTTGTAAGTTATGCACAATAGATTGATGATAAAGATTTTAGTTTTTCTAGGAATGGTCCATCGAATGTTAAATCCCAGCACATAGACAATAATCAATTTACTGATGAGTTATTAGAATCCAATTAACAGGTGCAAAACTATTTTATACAACCTTTGTCTTTTAATAAAGGAGACGAATACAATCAATGTGCAGAAATGAAACCGGAAGACAAAATAATTAGAGACACACAACACGAGATTTTATACATCCACAATGAAGCAGGGAATACCTTTATTGGTCTCTGTTTTATGGTGCAGCTCATACAATCTTCAGAATGAATAATGAATTACATTTTCCGTATAAGAATATGCCCTGAAGAGGAAATATGAATGGTCAAAGAAATTGAAGAGATGATGCGTAGAAAGATGTCTAATTTTGGCGTTCGTTTCTTTTCTTAAATGCTTGTTCTTATTTTGGTGTATCTTCAGCAGTCCCCGTAAGAGAATATCTTCCACTTCCTTTTTTATGGCGTTGTAATCTGCTGTGACTGATGCCTTACTAGATTATGGATCCTATTGTTGGACTGGCGGCTGGTGGAGGTTTAATTTCTGGTGTTTCGTTTTCTTGGAATGATGTGGCAGCTTTCAGTTTAGGCGCTGCTCTATTTTCAGCCTAGGCGGTTAAGGAGGCACGGGGGTCGCTCACATCCCATTCTCTTGATTATTATTCACTTAAAGGAAGCGATTAGAGGGTGGGGGGTCTAGCATTTTGTATTGGATCGCTGCCTGAATTCAACGAAGGAAGGAAGGTGTTTTTGGAAGGCATTTCCTTTTGTTTCGGGGACTGGTTTTCCCAGCGCAGGTCTGTGTTGTGAGAGCTCCATCCTTTTGGGGAGTCATATGGTCATTTCAAGGATTTTGTAGTATTGGCTGTGGCAAAAGATTAGTGGTCTGAACCGATGGTTCCTTGGACTGTGTAGTGGAAGTCAATCTCCCTTGATGTATATGTGTATATAGCTGTTGCAGATCACTATAATCTGCTTATGTAATATTGTGTTTGAAATAGTTGAATTTCAATAATTTTATGAGACCTGTTTTTTTATTGCATCAAGAGACAAAGATGTCTGTTGGGCTTCATATACCTAACAATCTCCCACTTGAAGTCTAATGACTGCTGTAACATATCAGACATTCCCCTACTTCGATCTTATTGTCACATTTTGACAATGCTGAGAGAAGCTCTACAAAACTCAAACTTCTCCCTTGATACTACCTTCATCAATGCATCAGCTGGATTCACTTTGGTATCGATTTTCTCCACTTGCAACATACTCTCTTCAAGTACATGTCGAATAAAATGATATCGTAGCTCTATATGCTTGGTTCTATTGTGAAAGGAAGAGTTCTTTGCCAAGTGAATAGCGTTGTTGCTATCACAAAACAAAGTGAAAACAGATTGCTTGCATTGCAATTCTCCTAATAACCGTTGTAACCATATCATTTCCTTTGCTCCTTCCGCGAGAGCAATATACTCAATTTCAGTAGAGGAGAGTGCAACCACCTGTTGCAACCATGAAACCCAACTAATTGCAGCCCCAACAAATGTGAACATATAACTTGTTCTAGACCCCGGTTCGTCCAAGTCTCTGACCATATCAGAGTTAACATAACCTCGCAGTTGAGTATTCTATTCTCCAAAATACAAAACATGATCTGAATTACCTTTTAGGTACCATAATATCCACTGTACCGCCTACCAATGAGGTTTACTTGGATTGCTCATAAATCTACTCACAACTCCCACTACATGGGCAATATCAGAATGAGTACAAACCACGACCTACATGAGACTACGAACTGATGATGAATAAGGAACACTCTTCATGTGTTCTTGATCTTCTTGAGTTTTTGGATGCATTGCTGATGACAAACGATAGTAATCAGTCAATAGAGTGCTAATAGGCTTGGCATTCTTCATGTTGAACCTATCCAAGATTTTGTTAATATACATCTCTTGAGACAATCTGATTTCTCTCTTCTGTCTGTCCCTTATTATAGTCATGCCAAGAATCTTCTTTGCTGCCCCTCAATCTTTTATTGCAAACCATTGGGCCAAATGTTTCTTCAAATCATGAACTATCCTCATGCGAGTGTCGGTAACCAATTGTCATCAACATAAAGCAATAGTAAAACAAACTCACCATTAGCAAGCTTCTTGTAGTAAACTCAAGGGTCAGATTTGTAACGTGTAAAGTGAGGCTCAGCTATGAAGCTATCAAATTTAAGGTACCAATGCCTTGGGGCTTGCTTGAGCCCATACAAACTTCACTTCAACATACAATATAAATGCTCCTACCCCTATTTTGTAAAACCTTCAAGGTGCTTCATATACAATTCCTCTTCACATCAAGTTGTTCCAACTCAAGATCATAAACTACTGCCAATCCCAAAACTATGCGAATGGTGGTCATTTTGACAACTGATGAGAATATTTCATTGAAGTCTATCCCCTTTTTCTGATCATATCCCTTCATGACTAGTCTAGCCCGATACCATTTCTGGCCTCCTTCCTCTTTCAAATGATACACTCATCAATTTTTCAAAGCTCTACAATTTGGCAGAAGCTTTACCAATTCCCAGGTGTGATTAGCTATTAGAGAATACATTTCTTCTTGCATTGCTACCATCCACTGTGCATTATTTATGTCTCTGCAAGCATCTTTAAATTGTGCTAGCTCAGCCTGATTAGATAGCAATAACTCTAGATGATCACAAAGTAACAATTCATAATCGCCAAATTTTACTAGAAGCCATTTCTGTCAGGTAGACCTCCTCAATTGAGGAGTTTGTTCCTATTTTGGAGGCATAGAAGGTAGTGAAGGGCTATTAAAAGATGCGTAGGAAGAGAGGATTGTTGTGAGGAGGTTATAGGTAAATCTAAATGCTACGTTGAAGTCAAAGAGAGCTGATTTATATCTAAAGGTAACATTGGATTTACTCTTCCTTGTTCATGGTGTTCATGCCAATGAACGCGTAGGCTTTGAGGATTATGTGCAGTGGCAGAGACACGATCCTTTGTTGATTGTAAATGCAGATTTGTATTTCAAGTTTGTGCCAAACTTGGCACACTAAGAATCTGATTTCCCTCTATACATGTGAGGAATTACAACATAGATAGTGAATTCATCTATACATTTGATATCATTGTCACTGTCAATATCATCATTAGGCACATACTCTTTTTCTTGTGTCCCCTGCTTTACTTGACCTGGGAACACCTTATCATTAAAAACAACATCCCTACCATGATTAAACTTTTTAGCAATTGGATCCCAAAGTCTGAAACCAAATTGTTCTAAAATGAAGCAAGGTATATGGAAATTCTTCATACACTGATCTACTGAGGAAAGATTTATGCAAATTTTTACTTTTACAGTTACAGATTAAGATGCACATTAACAGAAAGATAATAACTACTTCCAAATGTAAACACAAAACTCACAACACATGATATACGTGGGGAAAACCCTTTTAGGTAAAAAACCTCACTCTCCAAAGCCACTCAATATATTATTTAGGAATCAAGAGATTACAATATTCTTGTAGAGAAAGCTTTTATAGGAGTATATCCAACCAGAGATTCAGGGGGTAACTCGACATCTATAAGATTCTAACACTCAACCTCCATCTCCAACTCATGATATATACGAGATACAATATAGTATACCATTATCGATAATTACAAAACCATGAGCCAAAACCACCCAAAAGTGTTGCCCAAATTATCTCCAATCAAAGATGCCTTGTGATGTTCCAAAACACACACCAACATGTGTAACTCTCCACTTTATAGCTCTTTTATGTGTCCAACACGTTTTTACATTTCCCAACAATAGGAGGTCCAACTTCTGGAGGCCATAACTTTTGATCCAAGTGTCCGATTGATGAACTATTTAATGCGTAAGAAATCTCATGAAGAGATCTATCACCTTGTAACCCACTTGGTCGATTGCAAATTTTTTGAAAGTATTTAGGGAAGTTTTGATTCTAATAATTGAATTTAAAACTTTTTTTGACAGTTTCAAAAAATAGAAACTCTAATATCTCACAATTGACATACGATCTTGAGTTGAAACTCACCAAGGATGTTTACTTATCTATTCCCCACTTTCTGGGAAAATTTCAAGTCAATCCAAGGTCAAAAGTAAATTTACTAAAAATAGTAAATCCTATCATTTTTATCTCTTTTGGAAACATTGAAAGTTCTAGATCATTCTTCAAGATAAAAGGTATTCAAAAAGACCAAAGCTTGGAAGAAAAGTAACCTTTCAAAGTTGCAAGGTTGAGACACTTTTCGTAAGATTCTCACACTTGTTGAACACCTTGCAAGAACAAAGGGAGTATAAACACCATGATTTAATTACTAAGGGCCGAGAGGCCCATAGACTCTGAACACCATCTAAACTTATCAGTGCTCACAAATTTTGTCAATGAATCTACAAGATTCGTTAAGGTATCAACTTTCTCCAAGTTTACCTTCCCATCCTCTACTATGTTATGAACAAAATGGTACTGGACATCAATATGCTTAGTACTTTTGTGGAAAGTAGGATTCTTTGCCAAACATATGGCACTCTGACTATCACAACAAATAGTAATCTTCTCTCCATCAAACCCAACATCAAAACACAAACTCTTAAGCCAAATGGCTTCTTTACAAGCCTGATTTTCTGCCATGTACTCAGCTTCAGTAGTGGACAAAGTGACCATAGGTTTTCACTTACTCATTAAACTAATAGTACTACCAAACATAGTGAACACATAAGCACTAGTGGATCTCATGTTGTTAATGTCACCTATCCAATTTGAATCCACAAATCCATGAATACAAAGTGAATGCTGAGGTTCTATAGGATAACCTAGATAACATAAGGTATACTCAGAAGTACCATGCAAATATATGAACACTCTCTTAACTGCATCCCAATATACCCATCTAGGATTAGCCATAAATTGACTAAGGACTCCCACTGCTTAGTCAATGTCTTGTCTTGTACAAACCATCACATACATCAAAATACCAACCGCACTAGCATAAGAAACTCTACTTATATCCTCTATCTCAAAAGGAGAATTTGAACAATCAACAATAGATAACTTTGTCCCTATTGTAGAAGGAATAGTCAAAGGTCTGCAATCCACCATGTTGAATCTCTCCAACACAGTGTTAACAAATTTTCTCTAGCCTAACCAAACTTTTTTGTTTGCTCTGTCTCTTTTGATCTCCTTCCCCAGAATGTGCCGATCTACCCCTAGATTTTTCATCTCAAATTGTGTTGACAACTAAGACTTCAAATCAAAAATCAATCTTTTACCATTCCCAATGAGTAACATATCATCGACATACAATGCAATAATGAGAATGTGATCATTGTCAAACTTGTAATAAACACAATAATCTAATTTTGATATCTAAAATCTAATACTCAACATGAAGGCATCAAACTTCTGGTACCACATTCTAGGAGACTGTTTCAAACCATATAAAGACTTTTTCAACTTGCAAACTAGACTTTCTTTACCTTTCACCACATAGTGCTCTAGCTATGACATATCGATTTCCTCATCCAAGTCACCATGAAGGAATGTTGTCTTCACATCAATCTATTCCACTTCTAGACCATATGCTGCTGTAAGAGATAATAGGAACCGAGTAGATGTTAGCTTTGCAATTGGAGAGAAAATCTCACCATAGTCAATTCCCTCCACCTATGAATACCCCTTCACAAGCAATTTAGCCTTATATTTGTCAACACTACTGTCTACACTAAAATTTGTTTTGAACACCCATTTGCATCCAATGGGTTTTCATACTTTAGGCAAAAGGACCAAGTCCCAAATATTACTCTTTTCAAAAGAAGCCATCTCCTTTTCCATGGCCTCCTTCCAGGAACCTCCATCTTTCATACCCATATCCTCTTTCATAGTTCTAGGCTCATCAGTGCTAGAAATCAAAGCAAAAATACAACTGGAATCATGCAATGAATAACAAAACTTATAAGGTTGCTTCCTTTTCTCTGTAGACCTCCTCAAAGATTGAGGTTGAGGTTCTTCATCTTCTTTTAAACTTTTAGAGCTACTAGAGCTCTCCTCATTATCAGGTCCAATAGATGTGTTTGGTTCAACTTTCTTATGGGTGGAAGGAAGCTCAACCACATCATCTTTCTATTGATAACTGAGAGGGGGATGAATCAGTTATCTTAATTACTTTAACTTTTTGTCCTTTATCAATTAATGTAGCATCAAATCATATAAGCAAACATAACCACGAAAGCAGAAATAACATCAATACACATGACATAATGATTTTAACATGGAAAACTCTGTTAAGGGAAAAACCACAGGGTGATTAACCCAAGATTGTATTCTCTATTAAAAGAATAAGATAGTACAAAATGGCACTTGTGAATTAGGGCTCACTACCCGAGCACACTGCTCACAAGAGGTTCACTGCCTATAAGAGACACACTATCTACAAGGAATAAAGAAAGTAAACAAGTGATTGAACTGATGAGAAGCATCCATATATGCTGAGGTTTAGTTCCGATTAGGCTCAATACATTGATCTACTGCACTTCATTCTTCCTCTTCTTTGGTGCAACTGTCTTGTCACATACCGGACCTGTATTACTGCTTCCACACTGCTCTCTACTTTTCTTCACACCACACAACACACATGACATGCCTTCACACCTAAATCCATTTGGTATATATATCCGCACCAATTTCATCCACTTTCTAGTCAGCATCCAAAATACTCAATATTTTCCCAATCTCTAATCTGTCGGCTGAATCCTTGCATACCAAGTGATGCATACCAAGGATATGCTTATAGAAGTCATCAATCATGTTGGCCAATCATGAATGATACCTCAAGAAGCTTGATCACAATCAATATCTCATCTGGACTAAGATCTGATGCTTTGCCAGTTAGGTCATTCTTAGTCTACTCTGCCAAACAAGAACCCAACACTCAGGAGCTATATCTTTTCACTCTTTCATCACTGAAGGCTCAATCTTTGGAATATATCAGTCATGATACTCCTCTTGACTTCCCCAAGTCCGCACTTTACTGGGATACTTCCTTTGAGAGATTTGGACCTGACTGTCAGACCTTGTTACATACTTTGTTCTTGCTTACTAGACCAAATTATTCTCCAATTTGACTTTTGGTATAGACATACCATATCCTGCGGATGTGTGGGATGAACTTTGTTGCCATCAATGACAACATTCATGAAGCCACACAGTGTCTCTTGCCAACAATCTCCCCCTTTGGCATTGATGGCAACACTTAGTGAGAAATGACTAAGTGTTACACTAAACTCCCCCTTAGCCGATGCTCTGTTCTTATGTACATTTTTCGGAGCTCCCCCTTAGTTGGATTCCCCATTTTTCACTACTCCTCACTCCCTTTTGACATCAATGGCAAAGGGTGGGGTCCGCACACCAAAATTTGTAAAAAATAATCTATACTTAGCCGCATAAGTATATAAACAGGTTATACTTACATATACTTAAGTATATCTGTAAAAGTGTTTTTCAACTATAAAACTTATGTCACCCAACTTAGCTTCATCCTGTCCAAAATTGAGATATGACCACTCAACAAGAATGCAAAAGCTTCTGCCCTCTTCAGATCTGTCGGATCACTAGTTTAGGCTGTGGTTTGAGCATCAGTTAGGGCCTCATGCATGGCCTCTAACTTAGGGATAATTATCCCTCTAAGTTCACTTAACCTACTTACTCTATTTTTCTTCTCCGTCTCAAGCTTCTTTATTTCATTGATGACTGCAATGGTCTGACACTCTTGATTTATTATGGAAGAATTAAGAGGATCAAAATTCTGAGATGAACTTGACAGTTTATCCTCTTGTTATTTCACTTTCTTATCAATATCCTTTGTCACTTTTGACCAGGATATGCAAAATTTATATATGTCTCCGCCATCTTTAAGAGCATTTTCTATGCTCTTTATCCCAACATCCATATTTCTCCTATCATTAGTTATTAGCCCTTGTACCTTTGATAATCTTTTTACCAAAAACTCCTTCCGGACCTTATCATCTACTGACTTCTCTAAGGAGTCAAAGTGTGTGCTAACACTATTAATAATAGTTTTGAGATTACTCGATGAAGAGGCTGAAAGATCCTTTTGAAAGGATGGCATGATCTTCTCCAATACACTGGATGTAATTTCCATTAGTTCACAGTCCACCATGTGAGATTTCAGAAGTTTTTCTTTTGCCTTTGCTTGGGCAAAGGATGCTATCTTCATGGTTTGAATCGGAGAGAGTCAAAATCAAATGGTCCTTGTAGTAATTCCAGTTCATCAATTTCCATCATCTCTTTGGTCAAGAAATCTTTGACAGTTTCTGTAGTGTCTCTTGCTGGAGACAGAGTCTTCTTTCCTTTTACAGTCTCAGAACTGTCTCCTGGGGTCTTCTCTGTTTGGTCTTTTTCCTTTTCCTTTACTTCTTCTTCTTGACTAGTTATCTCTTCTAATCTTTCTTCTTCTTTAGATCCGGAGTCTATAGGGGAAACCAGAGGAGAGATGTCTGTTTGTTCATGAACTTCTCCTTCCAGAGTAGAGGAGTCTAAGTCCTTAGTTTTCTCTTCACTTGTCTCCTTTGCCTCTTCTACGACTGTCTCAGTAGATTTTTCTTTGTCCTTCATGGCCGAGGGATCATCACCTAAGTCCTCTATAATAGGAATATTGAATCTTTTGTATGCATTTCAGAGGATGACTTCTATTTCTTTTGCCACTTTGTCAGTTTCACCAAGCATAAGCTAATTCATTCTAGCTTTACTCTGGAACTCATCCTTACAGTCCTTGAAGATAATGTTCATCTGTTTAGGGGTAATGGATGGATAGAGGTGAATAGCAATTTGCTTTAGATTTCTAAGTCTTTTGCTTGGGCATTATTTTTTCTTATTTCAAGTTCCTTCTCTAAGCTTTTCAGAATCAGGGATATAATTTCAATGAATGCTTTGTTGTAGATGTTCAAATACCTGATTGTGGCATCTTGCAATATCTTCTAATCAGCTTCACTATATTCATCATAAAATTCAACTATGGGTTGCAGGTTCCCATCCATAGTAATTGATTTGATGATATCATCAATGCAAAGAGTAGGTTTTTCAACAAATTCCTTTGCCTTCTCTTCTTTGTCTTGACCGGTAGAGGGTTCATCAGATGTTTTCTTCTTCTTCTTCATTTTCTTGACCTCCTCATCTGACTCAGTCGCTTCATCATCCTTTTGGCTGGCATAAGACCTTGTGGCCTTTGTCTTAGTCCTTTTCTCTCCCTTTCCAGATGTTTTGACTTCCGGTTTTGATGCTTTCTGGCTCTTGGAAGATCTAGTCCGGGAGGGAGCTTGCACCGGAACACATTATTTTTTAGTTTCTTGCCTTTCTTTCTCTACCCTTTCCATCTTTTCTCTATTTGCATCAAGTGCCTCCTTTGAAATTCCATGCCTTTTAGAAAATTCTTCTACTTCCTTTCTCACTTTTCTTTTCATTTCTGGTTGTCTTAGCTCTACATGAATCTTTACACTTAATTCTTCAAAGGTTCCAAACCTTTATGTCTTAGGATCCTTGGGCTGAATTAGCATGTGTTGCACATGTAGCTCTACAATTTTCTCATCTACTTCATACCCCATTGGCATGATCCAGACTGTCCTTGGTTCTATTGCCTCCATTAGGCATTGATCAGGTTCTATTTGCATCATACTCTGAAAGTTCTTGAAGTAGCCCCATAGTGCTGTATTTTGTGCCTTGGCATCACCTATTCCTTGCATCAGTTTCCACAATTTTATAGCTAGGTCCTGGTAGCTTGAGAGGTGGCAGTTGAGAACACTTCTGCTTAATATTCTGGATCAGCTAATCATGAAAGTCTGTCCATGGAGGAGGCTTCTTACTTAACAACTTATTCAGGTGCAACCTATCTTCAGCAAGCTTATGATAAAAACCTGCAATATAATTGACCAGTCCAAGAAACCTTTGAAGTTCTTTAACATTAGTGACTGGTAGATGAACAATTTTGCGAAGAATATGAGGTTGTGCCTCCATTCTCCCCCCCTGAAGAAGCTTGATACCAATGAAGGTAATTTCAGACTGGACAAAAATAGACTTGGAAGGATAAACAGCTAATCCGTTATGCTGATAAATAGAAAGAAACTGTCTAAGATGGTCAACATGAGCACGCATGTCTTGGCTGAATACCAGGATATCATCTATATAGGGCTGGATAAACTTGGAGTAAGGACGAAAAATGATATCCATTTTTTGCTAGAAAATGGAAGGTGCGGTTTTAATGCCGAAAGGAAGCACTTTCCATTCATACAGACCCTGAGGGACAGAGAATGCTGTCTTGAAAAAATCTTTAGTTTTAAGACCTATTTGCCAGTATCCTTTGGTGAGATCAAATTTGGAGTAAATATGGCTTCCCTGAATGGACTGCCAAATATGATCTTTACTCGGGAGAGGATGACGATTATCAACTAGACATTCATTCAAGGGTTTATAATTGACAACAAGTCTTTTTTCTGGGAGTTCAACACCATTTTCATCAGTCTTGGGGACATACATGGCATGGCAGGAAAATGGGGACTCAGACACTTGAATGAGGTTTAGAGCAAGAAGAGATTCAATCTCTTGTTTACAAAGTATGGCTTCAGATGCAGACATGAGAAAGTAATTAGCCTTAGCTTTGGGAAGAAGGTCATTACCATTGGCATCCTTCTTTAACGTGAGATCACAGGTAAGGCTACGCTGATGAGCGGTTAAATCCTTTGTCATGACTGAAGCTTGGAATTCAGCTTTAAGCTGGGCAATCTGCTCTTCTTGTTCTTGGAACTGCTTTGCTAACCAGACAAGATTGACTGGTTTATCCTTTTGCTTCTTTCCTTTCTTGGTGATGGAAGAGAAAGATAGTGGCTGATAAATGCGAGGAACCTGAAATAAACCTTGAAATAACATAAACTGTTTATCAATAACAAAAGGTTCCCATTCCCTGATGGCATAACTTCCTAATACCCCATCATACTCTTCAACTTCATATTGAACAAACAGAATATTTGTAGGAGTATCCTCAAATCCTATTTGGATTGGAGCAACACAATAAGCAGAACTGCCATCTGTTTCATGATTGGCAAATGTAATCTTTGTTTGCCCTTCTCGCCATACATCATCGGGGAATGCATTTTTCCTAGCCAGATTTAGATCAGCACCAGTATCTATAAGGAATGCTAAGGGATAACCTTGAATTCCCTTAAAGTGGACAGTTAGGACAACAGCCGGACAGATAGAAGAGACCTTGGCCGATCTACAGTAGGTTTTCATCTTGTTAACTCTGCTACTGGATCCTACTTCTGCTACAGGTGATCCATGAAAAGCTTCATCACTAAGATATCTTAAAGGATCACTTTCTTCTAGAGGTTCTTCTTTAGGCTGTATTAACACTGGTGGTTTATGAGGAACAGACACCACTTCCATAGACCTATTGACTATAGGACTATACGGCTTTTCTTCACAAAACAATTGATTTTCCCTGGGATTACTTCTGGTAGGCAATTGAACTGGGCCAACAGAATTAAATCTATTGATGTATCTATCCAGTTCAGGAGAAGACTCAACTTCTTCATTTAAACTAAGGTTTTCTTCTTCTTCTAATTCAAGAATTTCAGCTTGAGCTTGAGATACTACCTTGAGAAGAAAACTGATGCGCTGACGACGCCAAAGTCTTTGTGCCATGCTTCCAGGGGCTGGAGCTTCCAGTATACCTCGTTCAGGAAGAGGAACAGTTGAGGCAAAACTCTGTTCGGCAGAAGGAAGAGTTCTTTCAGCTGATACAACTGAGGAATCAGTAGTATTTCTCGGATACCATGGAGAAGGTCGATATCCATGAGAGCTATGAAAACTCTCGGCTCTTGAGAACTGTCGCTGAACAGGTTGACTGGGTTTTGCATCTCTCTTCTGAAGAAGATATAATTTTCTTGCTTTAAGTTGCTCTAGCTTAGCCAGCAACTTCTTCCATGTTTCAGGACCCATATTCATTTCTCTGAGTTGATTTTCTATATTCACAATCTAATCAACTATCTCATTCAACTCATTCTTAGAACTAGATCTCATCATTCGGCAGTAGAATGATACTTCACTTCCAGAGTGACTTTCTGTATCAGAGGAGGATATTGGAGATCCTTTCATCTGATTTATCTTTCCTGAAACTTCTTCTGGAGCAGAATGATAAGATTCTGTATCAGTATCAGAGTCTTCTGACTCAGAACTTGAGGAAATTACTATGTCTTCGGAATCTGAAGGATACCCGTCTATATAGACATAGTCTTCAGTAACACCATGAGCCTTTGCTGCTCGAATCTTACCTTTACCTTTCTTCGTTTTCTGATCAGGACATTTATTTGCAAAATGATCTCCTTTACAGATATAGCATGTTGGCTTCCACTTTTTCTTGCCCTTATTCCTTTTATCTTTTCTTCTGAAGAATCCTTTCTTTCTTTTCTTAGGAGTTCTTTCATTTAGATCATGGTCGGCACTTTTCCTTTTGAACTTCCGCTTTCTATGAGACTTGTCTTGGAAGCAACCTTCACAAGAATCCTAGAGGGAAAACATGTTGGGGCCAACAGTTGATTTTATATTTCCCTGTTGTATCTAGGATCATGAAATCCTTAAATGGAGGGATTCTTCCAGGAACTATACAAGTTCCACCGGGTGAGTCTAGAATCCAAGTTTCTTCTACATCAATACTTGACTCAGGCATACTGACAGAGTATTGGGACATCATTCTGACTTTTCTTGTCTTAGGTGGGAAAACACAGGAGCAATCTTCACACTTGAACAAACCATTTTCAAGTTCAGAAAATCTTTGATGGGAACACACAGATTGCTGAGGCTTCAGTAAATCAGAAGACTTAACTGAAGGTAAATGAAACAAACTTTCAAAACCCTTTTGGGGTTGGACTTTCTGAAACAGCATATGAGGCAAAACACTTGACAGTTCTTGTGGCAAAATATTTTGATTAATACTAGACCTATTAAAAGAAATGGAACTTTCTTGACTGAGACAGGGAGTATTCACATCTCTGGCAAAAGACCGAGAAGACATAGATCTACTTAAAGGTCTTTGTGAACTTCTTGATGAACCAGCAAATTTGATAACAGCTTCATTTTCTAGTTCTTCTATTGAGATTCCTCTCAATCGACTAGATCCTTGACTTTCACTTTCTAGGTTTTCACCTTCCCATAGTTCAACAGCCCATTCTTCAGGCATTTGAATATCCTTATGGTTGACTATCTTGGGTGCTGTTAACTGGGTACTATCACTTGAGGAAGTCCATATCGTGGACAAACCTTCCAAACCGTGAGCTCTCTTCGGGTTTATCATCATAGGCATGACCTTGTTATACAGCCTGTAGTAGACTAAGAATACCAGTGAATGATCTACAGAGTCCTTTTTCATGAACAGATTCATAGTTTTAAATTTGTATTCTAGGACATCTCTGAGATTCTCATCTTTAAGACTTACGGGGAAGTCTAACAGGCAATCTACAAATATGGGACCTCTGGCCATGGAGACATACATGGCATGGCAGGAAAATGGGGACTCAGACACTTGAATGAGGTTTAGAGCAAGAAGAGATTCAATCTCTTGTTTACAAAGTATGGCTTCAGATGCAAACATGAGAAAGTAATTAGCCTTAGCTTTGGGAAGAAGGTCATTACCATTGGCATGCTTCTTTAACATGAGATCATAGGTAAGGCTACGCTGATGAGCGGTTAAATCCTTTGTCATAACTGAAGCTTGGAATTCAGCTTTAAGCTAGGCAATCTGCTCTTCTTGTTCTTGGAACTACTTTGCTAACCAGACAAGATTGACTGGTTTGTCCTTTTGCTTCTTTCCTTTCTTGGTGATGGAAGAGAAAGATAGTGGCTGATAAATGTGGGGAACCTGAAATAAACCTTGAAATAACAGAAACTGTTTATCAATAACAAAAGGTTCCCATTCCCTGATGGCATAACTTCCTAACACCCCATCATACTCTTCAACTTCACATTGAACAAACAGAATATTTGTAGGAGTATCTTCAAATCCTATTTGGATTGGAGCAACACAATAAGCAGAACTGCCATCTATTTCATGATTGGCAAATGTAATCTTTGTTTGCCCATCTCGCCATACATCGTCGGGGAATGCATTTTTCCTAGCCAGATTTAGATCAGCACCAGTATCTATAAGGAATGCTAAGGGATAACCTTGAATTCCTTTAAAGTGGACAGTTACGACAACAGCCGGACAGATAGAAGAGACCTTGGCTGATCTACAGTAGGTTTTCATTTTGTTAACTCTGCTACTGTATCCTACTTCTGCTACAGGTGATCCATGAAAAGCTTCATCACTAAGATATCTTAAAGGATCACTTTCTTCTAGAGGTTCTTCTTTAGGCTGTATTAACACTGGTGGTTTATGAGGAACAGACACCACTTCCATAGACCTATTGACTATAGGACTATACGGCTTTTCTTCATAAAACAATTGATTTTCCCTGGGATTACTTCTGGTAGGCAATTGAACTGGGCCAGCAGAATTAAATCTATTGATGTATCTATCCAGTTCAGGAGAAGACTCAACTTCTTCATTCAGACGCTGTCCATTATGTTTGACCTGAATACTCATTCCATTTATCTGAGAACCTAGCACATCCATCTCAATCTTGAGACTATCTTTCAACTTGGTTGTATGATCACGCTGCCTCTCAAGATTAGCATTATGTTCTATTCTCCATACTTCAGACTGATGTCTAAATCTTTCATAACTTTCTTTCAGCTCAGTTAGTTCCTTAAGAACTTTTTCTGACCATTCGTCAGACAGTCTTTTCTCTAGTTTTTCTAAGAGCTGAACCACTGTATGGAAATTCTCATGATGGCTGAGATGTGCTTTCTGGGATTTCACTGCTTCTATTTCTGCCCACTTCCTTCTATCTTCTGCAAGCAGGATAGATTTTCTGAGGCAGAGATTAGTCCAATTGAGAAGGTTACTTTGACTTGGACAGTTATCTCCTAGAGGGAAAACATGTTGAGGCCAACAGTTGATTTTCTATTTCCCTGTTGTATCTAGGATCATGAAATCCTTAAATGGAGGGATTCTTCCAGGAACTGTACAAGTTCCACCGGGTGAATCTAGAATCCAAGTTTCTACTACATCAATGCTTGACTCAGGCATACTGACAGAGTATTGGGACATCATTCTGACTTTTCCTGTCTTAGGTGGGAAAACACAGGAGCAATCTTCACACTTGAACAAACCATTTTCAAGTTCAGAAAATCTTTGATGGGAACACACAGATTGCTGAGGCTTCGGTAAATCAGAAGACTTAACTGAAGGTAAACGAAACAAACTTTCAAAACCCTTTTGGGGTTGGACTTTCTGAAACGGCATACGAGGCAAAACACTTGACAGTTCTTGTGGCAAAATATTTTGATTAATACTAGACCTATTAAAAGAACTGGAACTTTCTCGACTGAGACAGGGAGTATTCACATCTCTAGCAAAAGACCGAGAAGACACAGATCTACTTAAAGGTCTTTGTGAACTTCTTGATGAACTAGTAAATTTGATAACAGCTTCATTTTCTAGTTCTTCTATTGAGATTCCTCTCAATCGACTAGATCCTTGACTTTCACTTTCTAGGTTTTCACCTTCCCATAGTTCAACAGTCCATTCTTCAGGCATTTGAATATCCTTATGGCTGACTATCTTGGGTGCTGTTAACTGGGTACTATCACTTGAGGAAGTCCATATCGTGGACAAACCTTCCAAACCCTGTGCTGTCTTCGGGTTTATCATCATAGGCATGACCTTGTTATACAACCTGTAGTGGACTAAGAATACCAGTGAATGATCTACAGAGTCCTTTTTCATGAACAGATTCATAGTTTTAAATTTGTATTCTAGGACATCTCTGAGATTCTCATCTTTAAGACTTACGGGGAAGTCTAACAGGCAATCTACAAATATGGGACCTCTGGCCATGGAGTCGCAACCAGCTCCTAACAAGGAATGTGATAGTTTAAGAAACCTAGCATCCTTAAGCATCATTAAAGCTATTATAGGCAATCCCTTTTTGTAATGTCCACAGATACCAATTCGGACATAAGACAAATGCATAAACTGGGGATTGTTCTTGTTCTCATATGCTTTCTTTCGAAAGTTCTTAATTAACTCATCAGAGAAAATATTTAATTTCCCCTGAGATCCACCTTTTACTACATGTTGGAATTCGGCTACATGACAATTCTGAGAAGTTTTATAACCAAACCAATCTTTCAAACCAACCTTCTTATTATTAAACAGATCTACTAAACCTTTAGGAATATCACTATAAATCTCATGAGCTGGAATCCTAGGAACTTTAAAAGGCTTTTCAGGCTCTATTCCTATAGCTGAGATTTCTTCTAAGGCATTACCAACAACTTCATCACTACTGAAAACATTTTCATTATTTGCGAAAAAATTGGTAAACCTAACCTCTTGGTTTCGATCTGCTGTTAGATTGATGCTGCCTCCAATGGAAGAAGACGTAGAATTCATAGATGCCATCTGCGCTTGAATCTGCGCTTGAAAGACCTGATCACTGCCCTATTGCCCTTCAACGCCACACCACGGCTTCACACGGGTCTTACTGTCGGGACTTACGACTTAACAAGGCGGCCTGATGCAATACAGAGAGCATATACAGAGAGCGATATAGATGAGGGAAAAGAATTATTGAGGAGTTATCGTAAACCTTGTTATACAGCCTGTAGTGGACTAAGAATACCAGTAAATGATCTACAGAGTCCTTTTTCATGAACAGATTCATAGTTTTAAATTTGTATTCTAGAACATCTCTGAGATTCTCATCTTTAAGACTTACGGGGAAGTCTAACAGGCAATCTACAAATATGGGACCTCTAGCCATGGAGTCGCAACCAGCTCCTAACAAGGAATGTGATAGTTTAAGAATCCTAGCATCCTTAAACATCATTAAAGCTATTATAGGCAATGCCTTTCTGTAATGTCCACAGATACCAATTCAGACATAAGACAAATGCATAAACTGGGGATTGTTCTTGTTCTCATATGCTTTCTTTCGAAAGTTCTTAATTAACTCATCAGAGAAAATATTTAATTTCCCCTGAGATCCACCTTTTACTACATGTTGCAATTCGGCTACATGACAATTCTGAGAAGTTTTATAACCAAACCAATCTTTCAAACCAACCTTCTTATTATTAAATAGATCTACTAAACCTTTAGGAATATCACTATAAATCTCATGAGCTGGAATCCTAGGAACTTTAAAAGGCTTTTCAGGCTCTATTCCTATAGCTGAGATTTCTTCTAAGGCATTACCAACAACTTCATCACTACTGAAAACATTTTCATTATTTGCGAAAAAATTGGTAAACCTAACCTCTTGGTTTCGATCTACTGTCAGATCGATGCTGCCTCCAATGGAAGAAGACGTAGAATTCATAGATGCCATCTGCGCTCGAATCTGCGCTCGAAAGACCTAATCACTGCCCTATTGCCCTTCAACGCCACACCACGGCTTCACACGGGTCTTACTGTCGGGACTTACGACTTAACAAGGTGGCCTGATGCAATACAGAGAGCATATACAGAGAGCGATACAGATGAGGGAAAAGAATTATTGAGGAGTTATCGTAAACCTTGTTATACAGCCTGTAGTGGACTAAGAATACCAGTGAATGATCTACAGAGTCCTTTTTCATGAACAGATTCATAGTTTTAAATTTGTATTCTAGGACATCTCTGAGATTCTCATCTTTAAGACTTACGGGGAAGTTTAACAGGCAATCTACAAATATGGGACCTCTGGCCATGGAGTCGCAACCAGCTCCTAACAAGGAATGTGATAGTTTAAGAAACCTAGCATCCTTAAGCATCATTAAAGCTATTATAGGCAATCCCTTTTTGTAATGTCCACAGATACCAATTCGGACATAAGACAAATGCATAAACTGGGGATTGTTCTTGTTCTCATATGCTTTCTTTCGAAAGTTCTTAATTAACTCATCAGAGAAAATATTTAATTTCCCCTGAGATCCACCTTTTACTACATGTTGCAATTCGGCTACATGACAATTCTGAGAAGTTTTATAACCAAACCAATCTTTCAGACCAACCTTCTTATTATTAAACAGATCTACTAAACCTTTAGGAATATCACTATAAATCTCATGAGCTGGAATCCTAGGAACTTTAAAAGGCTTTTCAGGCTCTATTCCTATAGCTGAGATTTCTTCTAAGGCATTACCAACAACTTCATCACTACTGAAAACATTTTCATTATTTGTGAAAAAATTGGTAAACCTAACCTCTTGGTTTCGATCTGCTGTCAGATCGATGCTGCCTCCAATGGAAGAAGACGTAGAATTCATAGATGCCATCTGCGCTCGAATCTGTGCTCGAATTTGCACTCGAAAGACCTGATCACTGCCCTATTGCCCTTCAACGCCACACCACGGCTTCACACGGGTCTTACTGTCGGGACTTACGACTTAACAAGGCGGCCTGATGCAATACAGAGAGCATATACAGAGAGTGATATAGATGAGGGAAAAGAATTATTGAGGAGTTATCGTAAGGCAACAACAATGACAGACAACAATAATATCGTCATCAAGAAGTTTGTTAAAGGAAAATGTAAAGATCTCCGTGATTTCAAAAAGTTCTGCAAAGAACAGTATGGCCACTTTTATCTTTCAGGACATGAGCATCAACATGAATTGATGTATACAACTTTTCTTAAAAGTTTTGGTCCTACAATAGGAGAGTTCTACCATAAGAAAGTTTTAGAGAACATGGTCAGTGAAGGTATTGAAATGAAGGAAGTTACTTTTCCTCAGTTGGTTCAATTCCTAGAACAAATTAATTCTGACATCTGTAATGAAGCCAAAGCTAAAAAGGAGATAAAAAGAGTACAGCCAATTCTGTCTTCTACTCTTTGTTCTAAACTTGCAGATGAAGAAAAGGATTCTTGTGAAGGTTGCTTCCAAGACAAGTCTCATAGAAAGCGGAAGTTCAAAAGGAAAAGTGCCGACCATGATCTAAATGAAAGAACTCCTAAGAAAAGGAAGAAAGGATTCTTCAGAAGAAAAGATAAAAGGAATAAGGGCAAGAAAAAGTGGAAGCCAACGTGCTATATCTGTAAAGGAGATCATTTTGCAAATAAATGTCCTGATCAGAAAAGGAAGAAAGGTAAAGGTAAGATTCAAGCAGCAAAGGCTCATGGTGTTACTGAAGACTATGTCTATATAGATGGGTATCCTTCGGATTCCGAAGACAGTAATTTCCTCAAGTTCCGAGTCGGAAGACTCTGATACTGATACAGAATCTTATCATTCTGCTCCAGAAGAAGTTTTAGGAAAGATAAATCAGATGAAAGGATCTCCAATATCCTCCTCTGATACAGAAAGTCACTCTGGAAGTGAAGTATCATTCTACTACCGAATGATGAGATCTAGTTCTAAGAATGAGTTGAATGAGATAGTTGATTAGATTGTGAATATAGAAAATCAACTCAGAGAAATGAATATGGGTCCTGAAACATGGAAGAAGTTGCTGGCTAAGCTAGAGCAACTTAAAGCAAGAAAATTATATCTTCTTCAGAAGAGAGATGTAAAGCCCAGTCAACCTGTTCAGCGACAGTTCTCAAGAGCCGAGATTTTTCATAGCTCTCATGGATATCGTCCTTCTCCATGGTATCCCAGAAATACTACTGATTCCTCAGTGGTATCAGCTGAAAGAACTCTTCCTTCTGCCGAACAGAGTTTTGCCTCAACTGTACCTCTTCCTGAACGAGGTATACTGGAAGCTCCAGCCCCTGGAAGCATGGCACGAAGACTTTGGCGTCGTCAGCGCATCAGTTTTCTTCTCAAGGTAGTATCTCAAGCTCAAGCTGAAATTCTTGAATTAGAAGAAGAAGAAAACCTTAGTTTAAATGAAGAAGTTGAGTCTTCTCCTGAACTAGATAGATACATCAATAGATTTAATTCTGCTGGCCCAGTTCAATTGCCTACCAGAAGTAATCCCAGGGAAAATCAATTATTTTGTGAAGAAAAGCCGTATAGTCCTATAGTCAATAGGTCTATGGAAGTGGTGTCTGTTCCTCATAAACCACCAGTGTTAATACAGCCTAAAGAAGAACCTCTAGAAGAAAGTGATCCTTTAAGATATCTTAGTGATGAAGCTTTTCATGGATCACCTGTAGTAGAAGTAGGATCCAGTAGCAAAGTTAACAAAATGAAAACCTACTGTAGATCAGCCAAGGTCTCTTCTATCTGTCCGGTTGTTATCCTAACTGTCCACTTTAAAGGAATTCAAGGTTATCCCTTAGCATTCCTTATAGATACTGGTGCTGATCTAAATCTGGCTAGGAAAAATGCATTCCCCGATGATGTATGGCGAGAAGGGCAAACAAAGATTACATTTGCCAATCATGAAACAGATGGCAGTTCTGCTTATTGTGTTGCTCCAATCCAAATAGGATTTGAAGATACTCCTACAAATATTATGTTTGTTCAATATGAAGTTGAAGAGTATGATGGGGTATTAGGAAGTTATGCCATCAGGGAATGGGAACCTTTTGTTATTGATAAACAGTTTCTATTATTTCAAGGTTTATTTCAGGTTCCTCGCATTTATCAACCACTATCTTTCTCTTCCATCACCAAGAAAGGAAAGAAGCAAAAGGACAAACCAGTCAATCTTGTCTGGTTAGCAAAGCAGTTCCAAGAACAAGAAGAGCAGATTGCCCAGCTTAAAGCTAAATTCCAAGCTTCAGTTATGACAAAGGATTTAACCGCTCATCAGCGTAGCCTTACCTGTGATCTCATGTTAAAGAAGGATGCCAATGGTAATGACCTTCTTCCCAAAGCTAAGGCTAATTACTTTCTCATGTCTGCATCTGAAGCCATACTTTGTAAACAAGAGATTGAATCTCTTCTTGCTCTAAACCTCATTCAAGTGTCTGAGTCCCCATTTTCCTGCCATGCCATGTATGTCCCCAAGACTGATGAAAATGGTGTTGAACTCCCAAAAAAATGACTTGTTGTCAATTATAAACCCTTGAATGAATGTCTAGTTGATAATCGTCATCCTCTCCCGAGTAAAGATCATATTTGGCAGTCCATTCAGGGAAGCCATATTTACTCCAAATTTGATCTCACCAAAGGATACTGGCAAATAGGTCTTAACACTAAAGATTTTTTCAAGACAGCATTCTCTGTCCCTCAACAGGTCTATCATTCTGCCATATCCAGCCAGTAGTTCCGAGTAGCTCATCCATATAGTAGAAGAATAGGCAGAGTATTAGGCTACCATATTTGAAAGAATTCTTTTTATCTTTCTTTATTTCTGCAGGTTTTCCAATAGTTGGTTTAGGAAAAGCTCACAAAGATCATAGTCAGCATTTTCTCTTAGCATTTGATAAGCAGTGTAAATTGCAGTTTCGGGTACTAAATTTTCCCTGCTGGAGTGAGTTATCTTATAACCAATTATCATGGAGGCAAACTTGATATCCAGATTAGTAATATCTTCTATTGTCATTGCTCTCTTGTCAAATTTTGATCTTCTAGCCTCACTCACAGTTTGGTTTTTGACGGATTTGAGAATAGGTAATCCTCCAGATGAGTACAAACTGGTTACCACTTTAATAGCATCTTTTGTGATCTTAAATGGTCTATTCAACCACATGAAGTTATCATGCACTCTACTCAAGACATACCGAACCCACTCATCTTCTACAAAAAAGGGGAAATGGATGCGCTGCGCAAAATGCTTGTCCCAGATGGCTTTGTACTGAGGTTTGAGTTCAAATGAATCATCTATCAAATGCTTGTGATAGATATCAACCAACATAGATTCCCCAAATTCTTCAATATTCGCATGAATGTAAACCCTAACATCTTCTACATGCAAAACCCCATGCAGAATGCTAGAGAATGTGCCTAAGGGATCCACTTTTAGAGATTTGTAGGGATGTTTCTTGAATTTGGGGAGCGGCCTATCAGAGATTTTCACAACATTCAAAGTTGCTATCTTGAATAGATTCAGATAGAGATTTACAAGAGCAAAAAAATACCTTTTATGCTTTAGGGGTTCACGAAAAGAGCCGAAAAGATCACTGGATGACTTGAATTTTGCGATTGATCCTTGAGAGAGATGAAGCAAACTTGTTTGTAAAGCTCTTCTCATCTTTTTCACTAATGCAAATGTGCAAATGACGAGCAAATGAACCCTTATATCTCTGAGCAAACCCTAATTCCTTGTTGCAATAAATGTATAGTTTAAGTCATTCCGGTTGTTTTTTTTTTCATTGTTCTAAGAGAGATATTTCTAGATCACTAAGATGCACTTAGAATGGTTCTTGTGGAGCATTAAAATCTATCTTCCTTTCTCCATTTTCTTCATCTAACCGCAGATTCAAATATTTCAATTATGAATCATACTAGATCTAATTGTGAGAAACCTACTTTTGCCGGATGACTGTCAAACTAAATTAATCTTGAATAATTGATCTTTTCAAACTCATTGCAGATCCTTCAAATCTCTACCATGGGTCATTTAGATGTTTCTCTGAGAGCCCTTTTAATCCGCAACTTTCCATCTGCCAATTTTAGGCACAAATTGACTGGCTAGGGGAATTTAATTTCCTTTGAGACTCCCCCTGAGCCAGAGCTCATCTTTTTAATTTTTGGAAGGAATATCAACACCAGATTCTGGTGCAGATCCACCTTCAATATTTTCTATACTTCTCTTTACCCAAATCTTGTTCATCTCCCTTTGAATTTCATCTACATTCACTTTTCTTTTTCCTTTGTCTTGGTTTTGATTGTGATGCACCGGACCCTTTTTGTCCTGATTCTTACTTCTGCAGAATTTGGCAATATGTCTGGATCTATTGCAATTGTAGCAAACAACATTTTTTTGCATATTTGACTGATATCCTCTTGATCTACATTGATTAGCCATATGTCCCATTCTATTGCATGCAAAGCATCTACCAGTGAATGAATTGTTTATTTGCAAATTTCTACATTCATGAGATGTGTGACCATACCTTTTGTAGTTGAAGCATTGTTTGGAGAAGGATGAATTAGTCTGATTCATTCTTCTTTTGCACTGATTAGCTTTATGACCAAAGTTATTGCAATTGAAGCAGTATCCATTGAAGGATGGATATCTTTGAGCATTTGGTTGTCTCACTGGAGGTCTTCTAGGCTTGTTCCTTAGATTTCTTGATCTAGAGTTCTTATGACTAGATCCAAAGCTTTCACCTTTCTCATACCCCAAGCCTTGCTTGTCATCTACCCTCTTTTGGCTTGCAAGAAGACCTTCAAGCTGAGTAGAGCTTATCTTGAATTTCTCTTTGTATTCATTTGCTATTAGAAGATCCTTTTTAAGAGTGTCAATTTGATTCTCAAGTTGTTCTTCATTATCTCTAGCTTCTTCAAGATTAGATTCTAGATGCCTGATTATTCTGTCCATATTGTGGCAGTCTTCTAACTTCTCCTTGAGAGATTGTCTTAGATTATCTTCAATTTTCCTTTTCTCTTCAATTTCTTGGGTGAATTTCATAACCCCTGATTCTATTTCATGTCTCACCATAATGACTTCTTTTGATAGCTTCTTGTATAATTTTTTCTTCTCATTCAGATCTTCATCATTATTATTGGATTCACTTTGACTTGCTAATTGTTGAAGTAGTTCCTTTCTCTTTTTCATAGAGATACTCAGTTTCTCTTTTTGTTCATTTATGAAATCATCAGCTTGTTTGAGTCTTTCTTTTAAGTCATGGACTTCAGAATGAGATTGCTCAAGATAATCTAAGGCAGACTAAAGTTGTTCCCTCATACCATACATATCCATTGAGATTCCCAGATCTTCCTCAAGCTGTTAGGCTCTGTTTGGAGGAACTTAGCTCTGATACCATTTGTTGATAGCTAAGAGGGGGGGTGAATTAGTTATCTTAATTACTTTAACTTTCTATCCTTCTTTATCAATTAGTGCAGCATCAAATCATATAAGAAAACATAACCATGAAAGTAGAAATAACATCAATACACATGACACAATGATTTTAACGTGGAAAACCCTGTTAAGGGAAAAACCACTGGGTGATTAACCCAAGATTGTGTTCTCTATTAAAAGAATAAGATAGTACAAAATGGCACTTGCCAATTAGGGCTCACTACCCGAGCACACTGCTCACAAGAGGCTCATTGCTTATAAGAGACACAATGTCTACAAGGAATAAAGAAAGTAACCAGGTGATTGAACTGATGAGAAGCATCCACATATGCTGAGGTTCAGTTCCGGTTAGGCTCAATACACTGATCTACTACACTTCATTCTTTCTCTTCTTTGGTGCAGCTGTCTTGTCACATACCAGACCTATATTACTACTTTCACACTGCTCTCTACTTTTCTCCGCACCACACAACACACCTTCACACCCAAATCCATCTGGTATATATATCCACACCAAGGATTTCATCCACTTTCTAGTCAGCATTTGAAATACTCAATATTTTCCCAATCTTTGATTTGTCGACTGAATCCTTGCATACCAAGTGATGCGTACCAAGGAGATGCTTATAGAAGTCATCAATCATGTCGGCCAACCATGAATGATACCTCAAGAAGCTTGATGACAATCAATATCTCATCTGAACTAAGATATGATGCTCTGCTAGTTAGGTCTTTCTGAGTCTACTCTGCTAAACAGGAACTGAACACTCAGGAGCTTATATCTTTTCACTCTTTCATCACCAGAGGCTCAATCTCTAGAATATATCAGTCATGATACTCCTCTTAACTTCCCCAAGTCCACACTTTACTAGGATACTTCTTCTGAGAGATCCGAACCTAACTGTCGGACCTTGCTACATACCCTATTCTTGCTTATCAGACCAAATTGTTCTCCAATTTGACTTCCGGTATAGACATACCATATCCTGTGGATGTGTGGGATGAACTTTGTTGCCATCAATGACAACATTCATGAAGCCACACAGTGTCTCTTGCCAACACTTTCTTCTCTTATTTCTCTAGCTGCAAGACAACAGAAGAAGGATTGATCTCTCTGAAGATCACACTTCTAATATATAGAAATCTCTTAGCTTGTGGATTCCAAACCTTGTATCCTTTCACACCAATGCCATAACTGATGAATATACACTTCACAACCTTGTTCTCCAACTTAGACCTCTTCTCCTTAGGAACATATGCATATGCGTCACAACCAAATATTCAAATGTGTCTTAATGAAGGCATTTTACCAAACCATACCTCCATAGGTGTCTTATCAATGAGCGATGATGTAGGAGAAATTTTAACTATGCAACAAGTGGTAGAAATAGCTTCAGCCCAGAACGTTTGTTCAAAATTGGCTCCACTTAGCATATTCCTTGCCCTTTACATCAATGTTTTATTTATCTTCTCTGCAACTCCATTTTGTTGAGACATATACTAAGTTGTCTTGTACCTCTCAATCCCCTATTCTTAACAGAACTTGTTGAAATCTATTGAACAAGATTCACCACCATTGCTAGTCCCCAAACACTTAATCTTTCTATCCTTCTAATTCTCTACAAGGGCTTTGAACTCTTTGAATCTAATAAAGACTTTTAGATTTACTTCTAAGGAAATACACCCATGTCCTTCTACTATAGTCATCAGTGAATGAAACAAAATAAATAGATTTTGAAATCAAAGGAATATTAACATGACCAAACACATCAAAATGAATCAAGTCCAACACCTTAGAAGATTTGTGAGAACTGGAATAAAAATGAACATAGTTTTGTTTTCCATAAATGCAATGTTCACAGAAATCAAACTCAAGATTACAGTCATTCATAACCTCAACAAGATTTTTATTTTTTAAGGTCCTCAAACCCTTTTCACCAATATGACCAAGCCTTTGGTGCCATAACATTGTCTTCTTAGCTGGAAGTAGCATCTCTTTAGAATGAGCACCCTTAGGTACCCATAAAGCATGACCATCAAAAGTAGATGCAACAATCCTCTTTGATGCTAGTTCCAATGGTGATGATGAAGACTTTGAAGCTCTCTTCTTCAAAATAGAGGCACTTGTTATCGAGCAAGATTGTACCCATTTATGCAAAGCTAAGAAGCTTAGCAATCATGTGTAAGATGGGATCAAACTCAGGTTGTGGGTGACCTATGGTGAGTTTGAACCTCCATATTATGGGTTGGTTCCCTTGTAATATTCAATAGATTTATAACTTTTATATGAAAAGGGTTAAAAAGATCTACTAAAAGCACTAAAACTATAATTTAATTTGTGGTGTTGCACCTAATTTTGGTAAAAACTATAAATCTAACTCACAATAGATATCAAAAAATTTATCCTCACAATCCACTTTTGGCAATGTGATCACAAAAATGATTCTAATGGAGGCTAGAAATGACATTCTTCTTCAAAGAAAAAAGTTGTTTTCAAAACAAGAAAGAAAAATACTCCAATTTCATAGCCTAAGACCTATGATTTCAATGCTATTCAAAGCAAGCAAACATAAATGAGATAATGATTTTAAAGGTTCTGATGTTTAAACACAATAAAATCTCATGAAATTATTCACAAAAGAAGCACTAATGGAAAGGTAGACACTTAATTCAGTTGAAAAATAAAGGAAACAATTGCATAAAAAGATAAAGAATAGAACCTATAGCCTATTGCAATCTCTATAAATCTGCAATAAATGAGTTACAAAACCTTCTTTCTCTCTCAAAGTGTAAAGAGCAAAAAAGGCAAGAACTAGAAAAACCTAAGTTTTTCTTACAATATATAATATGCTCTCTCCAAGAGACCTAGAAAGGTCAACTATAGTCAAGTGCCTCTAAAAATAAGTTCTCAAAATTGATCCATGAACAAGCAAGACAATCCCTAAAAATAAGGGCTATAATTGTCCCAAATTGAACTAAAATAGCTCCAAACTGCTCTTCTCTATAACTTTGACCCAAAGGTGGACCAAACTCTCTAATTTTGACCAAAAACCCATGCAAAGAGCTCCAAATGACTTCAATTAACTCTCTCCTCCAAATTTGCATGATTTTGGGATATGTGAGTAAGTAATAAAGTAATTTTACGATGTTACTTTACTATGAGTTACAATTCGTCCTATCTTCTTGATTTTACAAATTGTGAAAAAATAATAAAGTAATTTATAATTATATTACTTTATTATTTGTTTACATTTATTTAGTTGCAAAAAACATGCAAATTTGAATGTATTTGCCCTTTAGAAGATTAAAAACAAAAATAACCCCTTATTTCTCCCTTTGGACTTACATGATTACATTAATGTATGAATGATAATGCCAAGATTAAATCAAGCCTTCATGCATGGAAAAAAGATAAAAATATCTCCATTTACCCCCTTATGTCTCCCATGCATACATAATGACCCTTTGTACAAAATACCTTATAACTCCTTTGCCTCATACCATGCATCATGTTTCAATACTTAATGCATTTCAATAATCAAGGCTATATCCATTATATCTCCCATCTATACATTATGCCATATTATGCATTCCCCATTTCATCATTATGTAAAAGAACACCTTATAACTCCCTTGCATACCTCCTGCATGTATTACATTACATCAAATCCCTTATTACTCCATGCAAGAAATAAATACAATACTATGTGTTTTCATCTTATACTATACCTTATAACTCCCTTGCAAAATACCTCATATCATACCCTAACCACCTTATAGCTCCATGCATATTGAATCTTTATCCATCATTTACCTTTGAATCATGTGCTTGCTTTTGACTTCCACCTCACTTCATGCCTTAGCAAAAAATAACACAAGGCACTCGACCTTTATCCCTTATCATTATTTTGACTTTTGAGAAAAATTAGAAAGGGCAAAATCAAACTAGCCCTCATGGACCCCTATGGCATCATGATTCAAATCATTAGGTTTTTTAAGACTTCATAAGTCTTGACCATGATGATAGAATAGATAATAATGATTTTCTAAAAAACAACAATCAAAAAGCCAAAAGCTCAAATTAGGTCATTTGGCCAAAAAAGGAGAAGAAACCCTAAGATATCATTTGCATTTGTCTTTTATCTGCTGCTCCTCAACAGCCGCCACCATGCAAGATATCTTCTAGGGTTTGAATGTTGTTTCAGAGGCATTTCTCAAGGTTTTAACTGTGGTTTTCTTCTACTTTGAAGCCATTCTTACATGTGAGTCGTTCCTTTATATTTTTATTGTTTCCTATCTACAAAAGAATGAAGTAAAATAAGACAACTGCTGCTCCTTTAGTCATTTTATCTCTATTTTTTGTTTGGCAACATGATGATGATAGATGGTTTCTTTTATTTTTGCATCTACTCCATATTTTCTCTGAGTGATTACCCATGTGGATCTATATTTGAAAAGGTATGCTGGAGCATTTTGACTGTATTTGAAAGGGTATGAGAACTTTGAAACCCCTTTCGGCATGAGTTTCCTCTATGGAACAACATCTTTGGTTTATGGAACATACCCACAACTATGCTTCTCTTCCATCTCTACCTATGGTTTTGACCTATTTTTCATTACCACTTCTATATTCTTTGCTAGGGTTATTAGACTGAGGACGCCAATTGTATTTCTCCAAAAATTGTTCATACTATCTTTAAACATCATGATTTATTTTAGCTTGGGATTAGACCTTAAAGTCTATCATACTTTTTCTCTCCTTCCAAAACTCAGCTTGTTGCCTCTCCTGACTTTTGACAGTCCCAACACTTTCATGCCCATTGGACAACAAGACTATTGCTACAACTTTTCTACTTTGCCATTATGTTGTCACAACTAATACTTTGTCTATATACAATCATTATTGGTCATTATTGGACTGTTATATCTCTGCATACAAACCACCATAGTAACACATATCTTGCCATGAAAACAATTAAACTCTCCACAAGCCCATCTTACTCTTGACAGTGCACCAAAAATGTAGGGTTCTCAGAGTTCTTTCCTTCAAAAATTTGTAAGAAAGAATGCCCACATCACTAAGCTTTTGTTTGTGATTCTTGACCTTCTCTTACTCATCATCTTTTGAACAACTAGATGACTATGACAATCATAGAGGTCTCTTTGGTTGTCTTTTTGTTCTTCATAACTATTTCTTCACATATCTTTGACAGTCTTTTTCCCTTCTTTCTGTAGTCTTAACAAACTTTAACCTCTTACAATGACAATTCTTTTATAACCCCATACACTTTAAGAAATCTACACAACTAACCTAACTTTTTCCTTAGTGTACAAGTCTTATATACTCAATAGAATTAGTTTATAATGGGAAGGTCCTTAGAGATATATGAACAAACTTTTTAAACAAGTAACAAAACTAAAACTCTTGATAGTATTGATATAGGGGACCGTGGAGCTTTGTCAGAAAGTTTGAAGCACCCACACACCTGCACCCTCATCCAAGAGATATCCCTCCATGAATGTCAAAGAAATCTCCTTTACTGGTAATATTCTTAACCATGTCTACAGCATTCTCTTCTGTTGTTACTTCATAATTATCTTCTATTTGACTTGTCTCCAATTTTTTTTAAGGTAACAAGAAATCCCATAACATCTCATGATGCACATGTTGGCAAAGCTAAAAAAATTCTAAAGAATGTCAGTTGCTTCTTTGATATCACTTTTCTCCCACTTGAATCCTTGGATATATAAGGAATGTGGTAATATGATATTTAGCTTGAGGTACAATGTTTCATTGTCTTCTTGTGATATGACCATTCATGTGGACTGTCAAGGCATCTTCATTCAAGGTCCTCTTGCTTCTATACCTTAAACCCTTGACTGTCTTACTATAAGCTTCACATCCTTGCATTCTCCTTGGTCTCTACAATATGAACACTATTCCTTTTAACTGCTTCGTGACTATTATTTCATTATGATAGCTAATCCATGCTCTTGTGGTATGATTGTTATTGATAGGCTATATAAGATATATGATAGTCTTCTAAAGATCAATAAGGATCTTCCAAACAGTCTCATTATTTCTTCCATTACAATAATATAATTTCTCTACCACAACTTGAAATGTTCTCTGGATTACTCCCTCTATGAGCAAGTGACTAGATAAATTTACAACTTCCAAACCATTGTGAGGCTGCACTCTTCTTCATGTTGTCCTGGGTGTAGCATATAGATGATGATCTGGTTTTATCTCCAACTGAGATTTTAAGTGACCGAGTTTCTTTTATTTCTATTGTTTTGTTGTTCTTCCATGCATGTTGTTCTTGCTATCTTGGAGACCACCTTCATGAAATGCTTTAATGGCTTCTTGTTGATCACTGTCAAGACAAACATCAAACTATCCATATACTATAAGAAACAAAGATTCTACCTTGTTTGAAAGGCTTTGTATGACTTTATGTTAACTACTTGCTATCATTTATGACTATGACTACACCTCAAAATAAGCAATTTCTCTTACTGCTCTACATCATGCTGTTCATTGTATGCTTTGAAGTCTTTTGACCTACGTAGGGTCGAACGTCATGATACACCATATGCTTAAATGAAAGGTATATTATTGTTTTAGACTTTCTTTATCTGATACACAACCATCCAATGACTATCTTTAGGCTGCACACATAGTCATCAAATGACTATCATGAAATTGTGTATACAGTCATTCAACATGACTATCATTTGATTGCATACTTTCTTCTGGTAACAATGCACCTTACTCTATTAACATTGCACCTATTTGCTATGATTTTCATGTACCTAATGCTTGTGAGACTCTTCATACCTTACATAATAAGATATGTCGCTTGATATCTTACTTGTGCTATATTAAATGCTGCCACTTACTATGTAAATGCTATGTGACATGAACCATGCTCTTTAAAAATTATACTTTTGACTAATATAAGTGACTCTGACCTTTTTGTTGCATCCATGTTAAGAAGGCTAAAGACATATACAAAGGTAATTGAAACTGATTTGAAAAAAAAAACTAACATGTGAACTAACTATTATAGTATCATTTGTCTTGACTGCTCTTTGCTTTCATTTTGACAGTCTTGTGTAAGATTTCTCGTATGATTAGATCCATGTATCTATGAGACTTATTGAGCAGTTTACTATCTTTTTCCTATTTAGGTATCTGTTGCCTTCTTTTGTCCTTTAGTCTATGATCACAGTCTCATACTCTCTTACCATGGCTACTTATACACTCATTTAATAACCTTGCTTCTATGCTAGCTTACTTTGTTTGAACGAATGCTCTCACGCATTCTTTGACTGTTCCTAGTATATTTGACTATCCTATGTCTATCTTGGACTGTACCTTATGATGGCACAGTGGATTCTATAGCAATTCTAAATCATATTCAAAATAAAAAGGTAGAAAAATACCTATTCTATATGTTGTTCCACTGTGATTGATCATTCATTATGGCTGAAAATCATGTTTAGAATTTGGATATTTCTACATTAATAACAATACTTGAGCATGCTGGGCTCAACCCTTATGGGAGCCCATTTTCTCCACATGCTTTAATGTCTTCAAATTAGCAACTTAACTTTTCCTATACCTTCATAGAAAACAAACAAGTTAGCATAAAAACATACCTTTGGAAGCTGATTGATCTCTCTCATGATGATTTGACCTTAGAATGATGATTTGATTTGTTGCACATGTCTGATATTGATCCAATTGTATTAATGCATAATGAATGCAAGTTTATATATCTACTAATAAGGCATATGATGAATTTGTATATCTAAAGCTCTAACAAAAATTCCTCTAACCTTGCAGCCCCATCATCTTGATCAAGTGCAAGAGGATAAAGACATGAAGATCAAGCTCCCAGATAGGAGGGTCAACCTTCATGATAAGGCAATGATGGATATCACTTTCCTCATGTATTCATTTCCTTTACTTTATCTTCAAATGTATAGCTTGCATGCTTTGTTGCATTGGCTCAGTTTAGTCATTCCCACGGCTAGTGTGGGACATATTTAAACATTCTCTTGAATATAATTAGTTATTTTACTCTATGCAATGATTTATGTATGTTTTTCTTTCTAAATAAAATGCATAACATAAAACAACTAATTATATTAAAACACATGTTTAAAACATGGTGATGAAATGATTGTTTATAAATACCATTTCTTTGCACTAAACTGTGATATTAGAATAATTCAACATCATAACTGAAAGATAAAATCAATTAGATACATGTCATTCCTTGAATGCCTTCTCTTTTGTCTTGAGACCAAAATTTCACTTATCAGGATGCTTTGATAGCTCTGATTGAGCTATCACATTATCCTGATAAATAATTCTTCATTGTTCTCTTGCTAACTTACTTTGTTTAAATGAATGATCATACACTTAAAATTTTTTCTTTTATCTCCTTTGTAATAACTACAATCTAGGCTTTGCTAAATAAGGTGTGAACATGATTTAGTAACAACACTATTGCACTAAACTATACATGAATCAAGCTAAAATAGAGTGCCAATTGGAACACCCTTGGCCAACACTATAGATCCTCTAGTTATCTTGCATCCACCATTTGAGAAAACAACCTGCACACCCACATCATTCAACTTACGTTTAGAAAGAAGGTTCCATGTCAAATCAGGGATATGTAGAACATCATTGATTTCCTTCATTCATCCATCAGGGAATCGAATCAAGACTCTTCCATGGCCAACAATCTTCAGGTGAGAATCATCTCCCAAGTACACCTTTCCACCATCGTATTCTTCATACTTTGAAAAACAACCCTGATGTGAGGCCATGTGAAAATATGCACCAGCGTTAATAAGCCACACATCTTCAGATGCATGCATTACCAAGTCAGTGTCAAACACTTCTTCATCTTGAGAGGACTTGTTAGAATCTAAATCATAATTGTTCTTCATTTTCTTTTTCTCCTCCTTGTACTCCTTGTGGAAGTGATCAAGTTTGCCATAGTTCTGACACAGGACCCTAGAATTTCTAGGACACTTAGATCTCCCATAGGATTTGAATCTTCCTTTTTCTTCCTTCTTCTTATCCTTTTTCTTTCTCTTCTCTTTAGTTCTACCACAAACTGCAAGGGCCTCCTTATCCAATTCAAAAGATTTTCTTCACACCTCTTCAGATAACAACAAAGAAACCACTTCATCCATCTTGAAGATGGTAGTGGTCCTACCAATGGCCATAACAAGGTGGTCCCATGAATTTGGTAAGGAACCCAATAATATCATACATCGATGCTCCTGCATCTTCACACCAAGATAAGTTAACTGGGCAATAAGCATATTGAATGTATTCAGGTGATTAGCAATAGATCCTCCATCTTCCATCCTTAGAGAATACAATTTATTTCATAGGAATAACTTGTTCACCAGTGATTTAGTTTGATAAACATCTCTAACCTTCTTCCAAAGTCGCTTTGTAGTCTTCTCTTCATGGATATTTAGGAGCACCGAATCAACCAAACAGAGTCTTATCAAAACCTTAGTTTTTCAATCTTTGACACCCCAATCTTCTTGAGATATTTCTGTTAGTTTTGTACCAGATATGGCATCCCATAAATCCTAATCTAAAAGCATGTCCTCCATTTTTAGTTTCCACAACTCAAAATTACTACCATTAAACTTCTCTATCTCAAACCTCCCAGATGTGCTCTCCATCTCTTACCTGCAATAAAGATTTCAAAATCCTCTACACAAGCTCCCACTCAAATGAAGGTCAGCTCAAAAAACCCTATATGCAAAAACTAAAACCAAAGGTGAACAAGCTCTGATACCAACTGAAAGGAAGTAAGGTATGTAGAAACACTTCCTACACTTATCTACTGAGGAAAGATTTATGCAAATTTTTACTTTTATAGTTACAGATTAAGATGTACAATAATAGAAAGATAATATCAACTTCCAAATGCAAACACAAAACTCACAACATAAGGTATACATGGGGAAAACCCTTTTAGGTCAAAACCCCTACATTATAAAGCTGCCCAAAATATTATTCAAGAATTAAGCAGATTACAATATACTTGTAGAGAAAGCTTTTATAGGAGTATATCCAACTAGAGATCCAAGAGGTAACTTGACATCTATAAGATTGTTACACTCAACCTCCATCTCCATCTCCTAATATATAGGTCATACAATACAGTAAACCATTACTGGTAATTACAAAACCATGAGCCAAAACCACCCAAAAGTGGCACCCAAATTATCTCCCATCAAAGATGCCTTGTGATGTGCCAAAACACACACCAACATGTGTAAATCTCCCATTTATAGCTATTTTACATGTCCAACACATTTTTACATTTCCCAAAAACAAGAGGTCCAAATTCCGGAGGCCATAACTTTTGATCTGAGTGTCCAATTCATGAACCGTTTGAAGTGTTGGAAATCTTATGAAGGGATCTATTACCCTGTAACCAAGTTCATTAGTTATGACAATTTCTAGAGCATTTACAAAAGTTTTGATTCCAATAATTGAGTTCAAAACCTATTTCGACAATTTTAGAAAACAAAAACTTTAATATCTCACAATCTAGATATAATCTTGAGTCAAAACTAACCTGAGATATTTATGTAGCTGTTCTGTACCTTTTGAGAAAATTTTAGGTCAATCTGAGGTCAAATATAAAATTACTAAAACTAGTAAGTCCCTTTATTTTTATCCCTTTTGGAAACTTTGAAAGGTTTAGATCATTCTTCAAGATAAATGGTATTTGAAAAGACCAAAACTAGGAAGAATAGTAACCTTTTGAAGTTGTAAGGTTGAGACACTTTTCTTAACATTCTCCCACTTGAAAACCACCTTACAAGAGCAAAGGGAGTATTAACACCATGATTTAATTGCTAGGGGTTGAGAGGCCCAGAGACTCTAAACATCATCTAAATGGTTTTGAAAAGGAATATGTAACTTTCATCAAAGTATCAACTTTCTTCAAGTTTACCTTTCCATCTTCCACCATGTCATGAACAAAATGGTACTAGACATCAATATGCTTAGTCCTAACATGGAAAGTAGGATTCTTCACCAAATATATGGCACTCTAACTATCACAACAAATAGTAATCTTCCCTGCATCAAACCCAACATCAGAACACAATATCTTAAGCCAAATGGATTCTTTACAAGCATAAGTTGATGCCATGTACCTAGCTCCAATAGTGGACAAAGTGACCACAAGTTGTCGCTTACTCATCCAACTAATAGCACCACCAAACATAGTGAACACATAAGAACTAGTGGATCTCATACTGTTAATGTTGCCTACCCAATCTGAATCCACAAATCTAGGAATAAAAAGTGAATGTTGAGGTTCTGTAGGATAACCATGATAACATAAGGAATACTTGGAAGTACCCCACAAATATTTGAACACTCTTTTCACTACATCCTAATGTACTCATCCAGGATTAGCCATAAATCGACCAAGGACTCCCACTATTTTGGCAATGTTTGGTCTTGTAAAAACCATCGCATACATCAAACTACCAACCACATTGGCATACAAAACTCTACTCATATCATCTATCTCAGAAGGTGACTTTGAACAATCTGCAATAGTTAACTTTATCCCCATTGTAATAGGAACAGTCAAAGGTCTGTAATCCACCATGCTGAATCTCTCCAAAATAGTGTTAACATACTTACTCTATATTAGCCAAAGTTTTCTATTTGCTCTTTCTCTTTTGGTCTCCATCCCCAAAATGTACCAAGCTGTCCCTAGATTTTTCATCTCAAACTATGCTAAAAACTGAGACTTCAAATTAGAAATCAAACTTTTACCATTCCCCATGAGTAACATATCATCAACATACAATGAAATAATGAGAATGCGATCACTTTCAAACTTGTAATAAACACAATGATATGATTTCGACCTCTGAAATCCAATACTCAACACAAAGGCATCAAACTTCTGGTACCACATCCTAGGAAACTATTTCAAACCAAACTGAGACTTCAAATTAGAAATCAAACTTTTACCATTCCCCATGAGTAACATATCATCAACATACAATGAAATAATGAGAATGCGATCACTTTCAAACTTGTAATAAACACAATGATATGATTTCGACCTCTGAAATCCAATACTCAACACAAAGGCATCAAACTTCTGGTACCACATCCTAGGAAACTATTTCAAACCATGCAAAAACTTTTTCAACTTCTAAACCAAATTTTCTTTACCTTTCACCACGTAGTGCTCTGGCTATGACATATAGATTTCTTCCTCCAAGTCAACATGAAGGAATGTTGTCTTCACATTAATATGTTCCACTTCTAGATCATACGCTGCTACAAGAGATAACAGTAACCAAATAGATGCCAGCTTTGCAATAGGAGAGAAAATCTCACCATAGTCAAATCCCTCCACTTGATAATACCCCTTCGCAACCAATCTAGCCTTATATTTCTCAACAATGCCATATATACTGAATTTCTTTTTGAACACCTATTTGCATACAATAGGTTTTTTTACTTTAAGCAAAGGCACCAAGTCCCAAGTATTATTATTTTCCAAAGAAGCCATCTCCTCTTCCATCGCCTCCTTCCAGGAACTTGCATCTTTCATACCCATAGCCTCTTTCATAGTTCTAGGCTCATTAGCATTAGAAATCAAAGCAAAAATACAACTAGAATCATGCAATGAATAAACAAACTATCAGTTTGTTGCCTTATCTGCATGGACCTCCTACAAGATTGAGGTTGAGGTTCTTCATATTCTTCTAATCTTTTAGAGCTACTAGAGCTCTCCTCATTATTAGGTCCAATAGATGTTTTTGGTTCAATTTTCTCAGGGGTGGAAGGGAGATAAACTGCATCATCTTTCTTCTCTTGTTTCTCAAGCTAGAAGACAACAAAAAAAGGATTGAGCTCTTATAAGATCACACTTCTACTATATAGAACTCTATTAGCCACTGGATCCCAAAGCTTGTACCCTTTCACACCGATGCCATAACTGATGAAGATACACTCCACAACCTTATTCGTCAAACTTAGACCTCTTCTCCTTAGGCACATGTGCATATGCTTCACAACCAAATACTCAAATGTATCTTAATGAAGACATTTTACTATAACATACCTCCATATGTATTTTATTAATGAGCACTAATGTAGGAGACCTGTTAACCAGGTAATAAGCAGTCGCAATATCTTCAACTTAGAACTTTTGTTCAAGACTAGCTCGACTTAGCATTCTCCTCGCCCTCTCCATCAATGTTCTATTTATCCTCTCCACAAATCCATTTTATTGAGGGGTGTACAGATTTGTCTTGTGCCTCTTGAACCCTTGTTCTTAATAGAACATGTTGAAATCTACTGAACAAAAGTCACCACTATTTTCAATCCTCAAACACTTAATCTTTCTATTCTTCTGATTCTCTACAAGAGCTTTGAACTCTTTCAATCTAGTAAAGACTTTAGATTTACTTCTAAGGAAATACACCAATGTACTTCTACCATAGTTGTCAATGAATGAAACAAAGTAAACAAATTTTGAAATCGAAGGAACATTAATAGGACCAAACACATCAAAATGAATCAAGTCCAACACCTTAGAAGATTTGTGAGAAATGGAATAAAACTAGACATGGTTTTGTTTTCCATAAATTTAATGTTCGTAAAAATCAAACTCAAGATTATAGTCATTCATACCCTTAATAATATTTTTATATTTTAGGGTCCTCAAACCCTTTTCACCAATGTGACCAAGTGTTTTGTGCCATAACATTTTCTTCTTACCTAGAAGTTTCATCTCCATAGAATGACCACCCTTAGGTACCCAGAAAGCATGACCATCGATAGTAGATGCAACAGTCCTCTTCATTGATGGTTTCAATGGTGAGGATGAAGACTTTGAATCTCTCTTCTTAGAAATAGAGGAACTATTGCACTAAACTATGCATGGATCAAACAAAAATGGAGTTCCAATGTGAACACCCTTAGCCAACACCATAGATCCTCTAGTTATCTTGCATCCTCCATTTGAGAAAACAAACTATATAACCACATCATTCAACTTACATATAGAAACAAGGTTCCATGTCAAACTAGGGTTATGCAGAACACCATTGATTCCCTTCACTCATCCATCAAGGAATTGAATGAAGACTCTTCCACAGCCAACAATCTTCAGGTGAGAATCATCATTGAAGTACACCTTTTCACCATCATATTCTTCATACTTTAAAAACCAACCTCGATGCAAAGCCATGTGAAAAGATTCACCAAAGTCAATAAGACACACATCCTTAGATACATGCATTGCCAAGGTAGTGACAAAAACTTCTCCCTCATCTTAAGAGGACTTGTTTGAATCTGAATCATAATTCTTCTTCTTTTTCTTTTTCTCCTCCTTGCACTCTGTGTGAAAGTGACTAGGTTTGCCGTAGTTCCAACACAGAGCCTTACACTTTCTAGGAGACTTAGGTCTCCCATGGGATTCAGATCTTCCTTTTTCTTCCTTCTTCTTATCCTTTTTCTTTCCCTTCTCTTTAGATCTACCATGAACTGCAATGTCCTCCTTAGTCGATTCAAAAGACTTTCTTCGCATCTCTTAAGACAATAGCGAAGAAACTACTTCATTCATCTTGAAGATGGTAGTGGTACTCCCAATGGCCACAACAAGGTGGTCCCACAAATCTGGTAAGGAACATAATAATGTCATACATTGATCCACCTTCTCCATTTTCAAACCAATAGAAGTTAACTAGACAATAAGCATATTGAATATATTCAGGTGATCAGTGATAGATCCTCCATCTTCCATCCATAGAGAATACAATTTCTTTCATAGGAATAACTTGTTCAGTAGGGATTTAGCCTGATAAACATCTCCAAGCTTCTTCCAAAGTTCTGTTGTAGTCTTCTCTTCATGGATACTCAGGAGCACTAAATCAACCAAATAAAGTCTTATCAAACCCTTAGATTTTCAATCTTTGAGATCCTAGTCTTCTTGAGACATTGCCGTTAGTTTTGTACCACATATGGCATCCCATAAATCCCAATCTACAAGCATGTCCTCAATTTTTAGTTTCCATAACTTTGAATTATTACCATTAAAATTCTCTATCTCAAACCTCCCAGATGTGCTCACCATCTCTTACCTACAACAAACATTTCAAAATCCACTGCACAAGCTCCCACTCAAATGATTATCAGTTAAAAAACTCTACCCGACAACTAGTACCAAAGGTGATCAGGCTCTGATACCAACTAAAAAGAAGCAAGGTATGTGGAAATGCTTCCTACACTAATCTATTAAAGAAAGATTTATGCAATTTTTACTTTTATAATTATAGATTAAGATGCACAATAATAGAAATATTATAACAACTTCCAATGCAAACATAAAACTCAAAACATAAGATATATAATCTATTATTCATGAATCAAGAAGATTACAATATACTTGTAAAGAAAGATTCTATAGGAGTATACAAAACTAGAGATCCAGGAGGTAACTTGACATCTATGAGATTCTTACACTCAATCTCCATCTCAAGCTCTTGATATATAGGAGATACAATACAGTAAACTGTTATCAGTAATTACCAAACCATGAGCCAAAACTACTCAAAAGTGGCACCCAACTTAACTTAAATCAAATATGCCTTGTGATGTGCCAAAAAACACACCAACACATGTAACTATCCCCTTTACAACACTTTTATCTTTCCAACACATTTTTACATTTCCCAAAATAAGAGGTCCAACTTCTAGAGGCCATAACTTTTGATCTAGGTGTACGATTGACAAACTGTTTGATGGATCAGAAAGCTCATGAAGAGATCTATCACCTTGTAACCCACTTCATTGGTTACAACAATTTTTAGAGCATTTAAAGAAGTTTCAATTCTGATAATTGATTTCAAAACATTTTTCAATAGTTTCAAAAAACAAAAACTTTAATATCTTGCAATCCAAATATGATCTTGAGTTGAAACTCACCAGAGATGTTTACTTAGCTATTTTGTACCTTCTAAGAAAATTTTAGGTTAATATGAGGTCAAACATGTGAACTTACTAAAAATAGTAAGTCCTGTCATTTTTAGCCCTTTTAAAAACTTTTAAAGTTCTAGATCATTCTTCAAGATAAAGGGTATTTGAAAAGACCAAAACTGGGAAGAATAGTAACCTTTCGAAATTGCAAGGTTGAGACACTTTTTTAACATTCTTGTACTTTTTGAACACCTTGCAAGAGAAAAGGGAGTATCAACACCATGATTTAATTGCTAGGGGCTGAGAGGCCCATAGACTCTGAACACCAACTAAACTTCTCTGTGCTCATATATTTTGTCAAGGAATCTACAACATTCATCAAAGTATCAAGTTTCTCCAAGTTTACCTTCCCATCCTCTACCATGTCATGAACAAAATGGTACTAGATATCAATATGCTTAGTTCTCATGTCGAAAGTAGGATTCTTTGTCAAACGTATCCATCAATGAATAGTAATCATCCCTCCATCAAACCCAACACCAAGACATAATTTCTTAAACCAAATGGCTTCTTTACAAGCATGAGTTGCTGCCATGTACTTAGCTTTAGTAGTGGACAAAGAAACCACATGTTGTCGCTTACTCATCCAACTAATAGCACCACTAAACATAGTAAACACAAGCATTAGTGGATCTCCTGATGTTAATGTCACCTACCCAATCTAAATCTACAAATCCATGAATACAAAGTGAATGCCTAGGTTCTATATGATAACTATGATAACATAAGGAATACTCAGAAGTACCTCACAAATATTTAAACACTCTCTTCATTGCATCCCAATGTACCCATTAAGGATTAGCCATAAATTAAATAAGGACTCCCACTACTTGGGCAATGTCTGCTCTTTTACATACCATCATATACATCAAACTGCTAACCACACTAGCATAAGGATCTCTACTCATATCCTCTATCTAGGAAGGAGACTTTGAAGAATTTGCAATAGATAACTTTGTCCCCATTATAGCAAGAATAGTCAAAGGTCTGCAATCCACCATGTTGAATCTCTCCAACATAGTGTTAACATACTTACTCTAGCCTAACTAAAGTTTTCCATTTACTATGTCTCTTTTGATCTCCATCCCCAAAATGTACCAAGCCACCCTAGATTTTTCATCTCAAACTATTCTGACAACTGAGACTTCAAATTATAAATCAAACTTTTACTATTCTAAATGGGTAACATATCATTAGCATATAGTGCAATAATGAGAATGAAATCACTGTCAAACTTGTAATAAATACAATGATGTCATTTTGATCTCTGAAATCTAATACTCAACACAAAGGCATCAAACTTCTGGTACCACATCCTAGGAGACTATTTTAAACCAAACACATACTTTTTCAACTTGTAAAACAAATTTTCTTTACCTTTTACCAGATAGTGTTTTGGTTGTGACATATAGATTTCCACCTCCAAGTTACCATGAAGGAATGTTGTCTTCATATGATCTATTATTAGACTTAGAGCAGACAACTAAGAGGGGGGGTGAATCAGTTGTCCAAAACTTTCTTTACTTTCAACACTTATATTCACTTAGCAGTATAACAATAAATCAAGCATGAAACTTAATGCAATTAATCAAGAGCAGAAACACATCAACACAAGAGACACCAAGATTTTGACATGGAAAACCTGGTTAAGGGAAAAACCACGGGGTGATTAGCCCAAGATATATTCTCTGTTAGAAGAATAGAAAGAACAAAATGGCACATGCCAATTAGGGCTCACTACCTGAGCACACTGCTCACAAGATGCTCACTGCCTACCAGAGACACACTGTCTACAAAAGAATGATTATCACATACTTGAACTGGAAGATAGCATCTTCACCATGCTTGAGTCAGTTCCATTTAAGCCCAAATCTTCTACTCTGCCTTTCACTCTTCTCCTTGCTACCACACACTCATCTCCACAAGTCATATAGTGAAATGAATTCACAATCTGTTATTTATACATGACATCAATTTAGGAACAAACATCTAAGTCGGCACAAATCCACAAGAACATCCGCAAGGTGTATAATTCATCCGGTCAGCCAGTCACAGAAAGAACACCAACATCCAGAAGTTATTCTTTATTTTTGGGACTCCAATTCTAATGCGAACCATAAACAAAAATTGAGCATGATCCAAGGACCTCCACGAACTTGCCTAAAACACCAAGAACATCTGCACTTCCTCTTCTTACTGAAATCCTTCTCTCCTTTCGGAACCTCAAGAACATAGCCTGCCATTACTGTCACAAAGGAATAGATACTTTTAGACCTTCAAACCATGAACAAATCAAGTTGACACACCACACAGACTTCCCCAACACTTTCTCAAATCCACAAAACTAGATAATGCATTTCTGGATCTCACCGGACCTATCTATATCACTCTGTCATCACTAAACTTCTGCCAGAACCAGTTTCACTTGAACTATCATAACTTCTTCATATCTTCATGTGGACCTCTGAAATCTCTACTAGAACATCTTAAGACACATATCTCCAAACCCTTTAATCCGCATCCTCTTATCCTCATCCTATCTTGGACTTTTGCCTTATGTCATCACTGTTCTTCACTGTTCCTGATTGAGACCAATTTTCTCAATATCCTCAGCACACAATTCATCCAAACCTTATCATTAATGTAACAGGAGTATGTTGACATCAATGACAACACTGGTTAGGCCCATACTTGCAACAATCTCCCCCTTTGTCATTGATGGCAACATATGATGTGAAAAACTATTTTAACCATCATGACAAGAAAATCTTTTTATAGTCACAACTCCCCCAACCATTCACATGTCTTCTCTTCCTTTATTGCTCCCCCTTTGATCAGCAATCACTTGTTTTTTACATGTCTTCTCTCCCCCTTTGACATCAATGGCAAAGGGCACATACTTGCAATTCCACTACTTCAGAACCATGCCTGCTGCTCCCCCTGAGTAGCAGCTCCCCATCATCAGTTTGGACCACAAGATGTGACTGTGAAATCCACCAGACTGATGCACATCAGTGCACCTTAGTTCACCACTAGAGGGGCAATAACCCCTAACTTCTCCCTGAGATACTCGAAAGAGTCGTTAGGTAGAGGTTTAGTAAAGATGTCTACAATCTGATCCTTTAAAGGCACAAACTCCAATCTAACTTCATTCTTGTTCTTTGAATGCAACACCAGATTCTTGGATATGTTTATTACACTTGAATTATCACAGAAAATTGTGATGGGCTCCTCATACTCTACTCTAATGTCTCTTAACATCTGTTCCATCCACAAAACTTGAGTACAACTTCCTGCTGTAGCAATATATTCTACTTCTGCAGTGGACAGAGATATTGCTTCTTGTTTCTTGCTTAACCAAGAAACCAATCTCTTCCCCAAAAAGAATGCCCCACCACTGGTACTCTTTCAGTCATCCACATCTTTTGCCCAATCAACATCTATATATGTATGAAGAGAGAAATCATGATCTCTAGGATACCACAACCCATACTCAACTGTCCCCCTTAGATATCTAAAAATCCTCTTGATTGCCATAACATGAGATTCTCTAGGATCAGCTTGAAATCTAGCAACAAGACCAACAGCCTGCATAATATCTGGTCTAGTTTGAGTGAGATACAATAGTCCTCCAATCATAGACCTATATTTTGTCTGATCAACCTTGGGAGATTCATCATCTTTGCTCAACTTCCATCTGGTTGCCATTGGAGTGTTCATAGGCTTTGAGTCTTCCATCCCAAATTACTTCAACAATTCTTTCACATATTTTGACTGAGAAATGAAGATTACTTTCTTTATTTGAGTAATTTGCAGACCCAAAAAGAAATTCATTTCTCCAAGCATGGACATCTCAAATTCACTTTTCATTTGACTTGCAAAAATTTTGCACATACTATCTCTTCCTCCAAAAATGATATCATCAACAAATACTTCAACAATTAAGATATTTTCATGATCAATTTTGAAATACAAATTACTGTCAGCAGTACCTTTGTTGAAACCAATCTTCAAGAGATGCTTATCCAATCTTTCATACCAGGCTCTTGGAGCTTGCTTCAGTCCATACAGTGCCTTTTTCAATTTGCAGACCATGTCATCATGATCAGACAATTGAAATCCATCCCGTTGCTCAATGTACACCTCTTCTTCCAAGTTACCATTTAGGAAGGTAGATTTGACATCCATCTGATACACCTTGAAATCCTTGAAGGCAGCAAATGCAATAAATAATCTAACTGCTTCAATTCTTTCCACTAGAGCAAAAGTCTCTTCAAAATCAACTCTTTCAATCTGAGAGTAACCCTTATAGACCAATCTAGCTTTATTTTTGATTACTTCACCAGCTTCATTCAGTTTGTTCCGAAAGACCCATTTGGTTCCAATCACATTCTTGTTTCTAGGTCTGGGAACAAGATCCCAAGTGTGATTTTTCTCAATTTGCATTAGTTCTTCCTCCATTGCTTTTGACCAATTTTCATCATTGCAAGCTTCATTCACTGTCTTAGGTTCAATCTTTGAAATCAGACAATATTTATTTGAATTTTGAGCAATTCTCCTCCTTGTTTGCACTCCTTTGCTTTTGTCACCTATGATCTAATCTTCAGAGTGGTTTAGAGTTACATACCTTGGAACTTTGGGAGTTTCTTGCACCTCTAACTCTTGATCAGTCTCATTGAGACATAACTCTTCTTCTTGTCTTACAGGATCAACTTGACTTGATTTCTCAGAAGAGGCTTGGACATTTTGAATCTGGACATCATTCTGATCATCTTCATCATACTCATGAATTCTTGAGGGTCTTTAAGTTTCTTCATCAACCTTCACATTCACACTTTCTACAATCTTTCTCAGTCTCTTGTTCTAACACCGGTATGCTTTGCTTTGAGTAGAGTAACCCAAGAATATTCCTTCATCACTTCTAGCATCAAACTTTCCTAGATCTTCATCCCTTTTAATGTAACATCTGCTACCAAAAACTCTGAAATATCTCACAGTGGGAGTAATGCCAAACCAAAGTTCATAAGGAGTCTTACCGGTATTGTTTCTAATTTGAACTCGATTGAAAGTGTAGATTGCAGTGCTGACAGCTTCTCTCCAATAGATCTAAGGAACATTTGCTTCCATCATCATGGTCCTGGAAGCTTCCTAGATGGTCTGGTTCTTTCTCTCAACTACTCCATTCTGCTATAGAGTTCTAGGGGTAGACAACTGTCTTTTTATTCCATGTTTCTCACAGAAGTCTATGAACTCACCGGATGTGAATTCTCCACCTCTATCAGACCTCATACATTTTAGTTTTACTTTGGTTTCATTCTCCACCATGGCCTTGAATATTTTGAATTTCTCAAGTGCTTCTGATTTTTCTTTCAGAAAGGTTACCCACATCATCTAGGAATAATCATCAATTAGCAACATGAAGTATCTATCACTTGGACACTCCTAACTTTTGCCAGACCACAAAGATCAATATGAACTAAGTCCAACAGTCTGGTAGAAGACAATTCCTTGCTTTTGAATGTGACTCTGCTCAATTTTCCCAACTAACATTCTTTGCACAAGCTATTAGTAGGTTTCACTAATTTTGGAAGATCTCTTACAGCCTAAGTATTGCTTATATTGATGATATTATCAAAATTCACATGACACATTCTCCTATGCCATAACCAACTCTGATCAATTTGAGCAAATAAGAAACTTTTACTAGTACCAACCAAGTGGAAGATATTACCTTTAGTTTGAGTACTGGATGCAATCTCTGTTTCGAAGTTTTCAAAGATCTTACATTTTCTATTTCTGAATCTGAGATCATAGCCTTTGTCCACCAGTTGTCCAACATTGAGAAGATTATGCTTTAATCCTTCAACATACAGTACATTACCAATTTTGTTCTTTCCATCAAGAGAAATAGTTCCTCTACCTCTGATTCTACTAGCAGAATTGTCTCCAAACTTTACAATTCCTCCTTCATACTTTTCCAACTTTAAGAACTTATTCTTGTCACCTATCATATGGTGAGAGCATCCACTGTCAATGACCCAATCATCCTTTGTTTCAACTTGGGTAGCTAGAGCTCTTTCTTCAACTTTATAATTGATAGATACAGAGGGTATAGGTTCCTCTTCTTTAATGGCAATAAACACCCATGCATTATCGTATTTGTTTCCTGTCTCTGATTCATCATCTGTTACTCCTTCATTATCATCTTCTTCATGAACATAGTAACAATTCTTTTGAAACCTTGGTCTGTTAGGATTTGGTCTTGAAAATCTTTCCGGACATCTTGAGGCAAAATGACCAATTTTATTGCAGTTAAAACACTTAAAAGGTAATTTTCCTTCATACTTACCAGATCCTCTTGGTAGTCTCTTAGCAATAAGAGCTTCAAGATGAGAAGTTTTAGCTTCTTCTTCTTCCAAGTTTTTTCTTTCTTTTTCATACCATGATAGGTTCCTTGAAGAGTTTTGTCCCAGATCAAACCTTTGTTTCCCTTTTACAGAGGCACTGGCTTTGAATGTAGATTCAGTCTTTGAGGGATCATCTCCACACTTAGCCATTTCAAAAGTAGCCAATTTACCAATCAATTGATCTCTTGTGACTATTGTGTGAGCTCTGAATTCTTCAATTGCAAAAGCCTTCATTTTATAAGAATCAGGAAGGGATCTGAGAACTTTGCCAACATTCTCTTCTTCACTCAGGGTTCCACCTGCATTTCTAATTCCACAAACTAGCTCATTTACTCTTGGCATAAAAGTGGTAATATTTTCATCATCTCTCGTCTTCAATTTTTCAAAATTTCCTTTTAGAATCTGTAACCTTGCACATTTAACAAACTAGTCTACTTCATGTACAAGTTCCAGTTTATTCCAAATCTCAAAGGCAATTGGTAGATCAATAACATTTGATAGTTCTAAATCAGATAACGCGCTTAACAGAGCCTCTTTTGTCTACGGATTGTTTTCAACATCTATGATTTCATTTAGGGTTGTCGGACCACCTTGTGGAGGTACATAAGCTTTTGTAACCATAGACCAGTATGCAAATCCCATACACTACGAGTGACATTTCATGCGACCTTTCCAAAGGGCAAAGTTAGTTCCATCAAACTTCGGACTATCCTTCTTGTAGGATGACATCCCGGATCTCCTCAAGTGGTTAAGCTCATTTTAGAGGAACTCAGCTCTGATACCAATTGTTAGACTTAGAGCAGACAACTGAGAGGGGGGGTGAATCAGTTGTCCAAAACTTTATTTACTTTCAATACTTATATTCACTTAGCAGTATAACAATAAATCAAGCATGAAACTTAATGCAATTAATCAAGAGCAGAAACACAACATAAGAGACACCAAGATTTTGACGTGGAAAACCTGGTTAAGGGAAAAACCACGGGGTGATTAACCCAAGATGTATTCTCTATTAGAAGAATAGAAAGAACAAAATGGCACATGCCAATTAGGGCTCACTACCCAAGCACACTACTCACAAGAGGTTCACTTCCTACAAGAGACACACTGTCTACAAAAGAATGATTATCACATATGTGAACTAGAAGATAGCATCTTCACCATGCTTGAGTTAGTTCCATTTAAGCCCAAATCTTCTGCTCTACCTTTCGCTCTTCTCCTTGCTACCACACACTCATCTCCACAAGTCACACATTGAAATAATTTTGCAATCCCTTATTTATACATGACATCAACTTAGGAACAAACATCTAAGTGGCATACATCCACAAGAACATCTGCAAGGTGTATAATTCATCCGGTCGGCCAGTCACAGAAAGAACATGAACATCCTCAAGTTATTCTTTATTTTCAGGACTCCAATTCTAATGTAGACCATAAACATGAATTGAGCACAATCCAAGGACCTCCATGAACTTGCCTGAAACACCAAGAACATCTGCACTTCCTCTTCTTATTGAAATCCTTCTCTCCTTCTTCCAGAACCTCAAGAACACAGCCTGCCATTACTGTCACTAAGGAATAGATACTTCTAGACCTTCAAACCATGAAAAAATTGAGTTGACACACCGGACAGACTTCCCCAAGACTTCCTCAAATCCACAGAACTGGATAATGCATTTTCAGATCTCACCGGACCTATCTGTATCATTCTGTCATCACTAAACATCTGTCAGAACTGGTTTCACTTGAACTGTCATAACTTCTTCATATCTTCATGCGGACCTCTAAAATCTCTACTGGAACATCATAAGACACATATCTCCAAACCCTTTAATTCACATCCTCTTATCCTCATCCTATCTTGGACTTTTACCTTATGTCATCATTGTTCTTCACTATTCCTGATTGAGACCAATTTTCTCAATATCCTCAGCACACAATTCATCCAAACCTTATCATTAATTTAACAAGAGTATGTTGACATCAATGACAACACTAATTAGGCCCATACTTGCAACATCTATTCCACTTCTAGATCATACGTTGCTGCAATAGACAACAAGAATGGAATAGATGTTAGCTTTGCAACGTGAGATAAAATCTCACCATAGTCAATTCCTTTCACCTGAGAATACCCCTTCACAACCAATCCAACCTTATATTTCTCAACAATGCCATCTACACCAAATTTATTTTTCAACACCCATTTTCATCCAATAGGTGTTCATACTTCAGTCAAAGGCACCAAGTCCCAGGTATTATTCTTTTTGAAAGAAGCCATCTCCTCTTCCTTAGCCTCCTTCTAGGAACCTCCATCTTTCATAGCCATAGCCTCTTTCATAGTTCTAGTCTCATCAACATTAGAAACCAAAGAATAAATACAACTGGAATCATGCAATGAATAACCAAACCTATCAGATTGTTTCCTTATCTGCATGGACCTCCTCAAAGATTGACGTTGAGCTTCTTCATCTTCTTCTAAACATTCGGACCTACTAGAGTCCTCCTCATTATCTGGTCCAATAGATATTTTTGGTTCAACTTTCTCAGGGGTGGAAGGAAGCTAAACCACATCATCTTTCTTCTCTTCTTTCTCTCATTACAAGACAATAGAAGAAGGATTGAGCTTACATAAGATCACACTTCTGCTATACAGAACTCTCTTAGCCAGTAGATCACAAAGCTTGTACCTTTTGACATTGATTCCATAACTAATGAAGATACACTTCACAACCTTTTTAGCAAACTTAGACATCTTTTCCTTAGGAACATGTGCATATGCCTCACAACCAAATACTCAAATGTGTCTTAATGAAGGCTTTTTACTAGACCATACCTCCATTGGTGTCTTATCAATGAGCACTGATGTAGGAGACATGTTAACCAGGTAACAAGCAGTAGCACTAGCTTCAGCCCAAAACTTTTGTTTAAGACCACCTCTACTTAGCATACTCCTTGCCCTCTCCATCAATGTTCTATTCATCCTCTCTACAACACCATTCAATTGAGAGGTGTACAGAGTTGCCTTGTACCTCTCAATCCATTGTTGTTAATTGAAATTGATGAAATATACTAAACAAAACTCACTACAATTGTCAGTCCTCAAACACTTAATCTTTCTATCCTTCTAATTCTCTACAAGATCTTTGAACCCTTTGAATCTAATAAAGACTTTAGATTTAATTTTAAGGAAATACACCCATGCTCTTCTACTATCATCATCAATGAATGAAACAAAGTAAATAGATTCTAAAATTGAAGGAGCATTAACAAGACTAAACATATCAGAATGGATCAAGTCCAACACCTCAAAAGATTTTTGAGAATTGGAATAAAATTGAACACGCTTTTGTTTTCCATAAATGCAATGTTCGTATAAATCAAGCTCAAGATTACAATCATTCATACCTTCAACAAGAATTTTATTTTTCAAGGTCCTCAAACCCTTTTCACCAATGTGACCAAGCCTTTGGTGCCATAACATTGTCTTCTCAATTGGAAGTTTCATCTCCATAGAATGAGCACCTTTAGGTACCCTAAAAGTATGACCATCAAAAGTAGATGCAACAATCCTCTTCACTGTTGGTTCCAATGGTGAGGTTAAAGACTCTGAAGCTCTCTTCTTTGAAACAGAGGGACTATTGTACTAAACTATGCATGAATCAAGCTTAAATGGAGTGCCAATTCAAACACCCTTAGCCAACACCATAGATCCTTTAGTCATCTTGCATACTCCATTCAAGAAAACAAACTACACACCCACATCATTCAACATATATATAGAAAGAAAGTTTTGTGTCAAACCAAGGATATGTAGAACACCATTGATTCCCTTCACTAGTACATTTGGGAATCACATCAAGACTCTTCCACGGCTGACAATCTTTACCCAAGTACACCTTTCCACCATCGTATTCTTTGTACTTCAAAAACCAACCCCGATGTGAGGTCATGTGAAAAGATGCACAAGAGTCATTAAGCCACACATCCTCAGATTCATGCATTTCCAAGGTAGTGATAGATGCTTCTTCTTCATCCTGAGAGGACTTGTTAGAATCTAAATCATAATTCTTCTTCTTTTTCTTTTTCTCCTCCTTGCACTCCTTGTGGAAGTGACCAAGTTTTCTGTAGTTCCAACATAGATACTTGGACTTTCCAAGAGACATAGATCTCCCATGGGATTTGGATATTCCTTTTTCTTCCTTCTTATCCTTTTTATTTCCCTTCTCTTTAGATCTACCACAAACTACAAGGGTCTCTGATGCAGAGGCATCCACACTAAAACCTTGACATACAGCATGTATGTCCGCAACCCATCATCATCATCATATTTAACTTAACACTGTCAGCATCATCATATTTTCTCTGCCGACCAATATCCTCCTGCAGACAAACCTTCGCCCTTTCGCCTGTCAGTAGCATCATCATATTCACCTATCGGCAGCATCATCACATTCGGCAAGCGCAAACATCCTCCTGATGTTCACTGTTCATCTTACCACCAAACGCTAGCTTCATCATCATGATGTTCAACATCATGTTCATCAGCAGGATATAAAATATCCTGTTCCCTCCATATATCCTGATGACCACAACTTCATGCACCTTTCCTTCGATGCTTACGTCACCCCGATATCCTGATGACGATTATCCTGATGACGATGACGTCACATGTAGCTCCTTCAATATCCTGCTGTCGGCCAAACTTAACATTATCAGTCCACGCTGGTTTTATCAACCTAATCTTCTATCTTATGCTGATACGCTCCTCCTCGGCAACACCTGATGATGATCAACCCAATGCACATTCACCTTATGCAATCTACTGCATCATGCTCACCTCCATCTACTCGGATGATGCCCGAAGTAACTGCAGGATATACATAGAAATATCCTGATGATGCCGTTGTGACGGATTTTCCCAACCTTAGCGGATTTTCACCGTTCCGATCCGCCGAACCTCCTGAGGTGACCCGATCTACTTTCAGGGCGATCTTCCAGACTTGAACTATCAGCACAACCTAGCACATACCCATGCTAGGGTTCTCAACACACCTCAACTGCGATCCTGCAAACATACATGCGAACAAAAAGCAAACTAAATCCTAAACTACTGTACATAGCCATTCCACCGATTCGACGAATCAACCGATGGAATGAATCAGCGAATCCATGAAACCACTAGAACAGCAACTCGATTACACAAAGGAATCCAAACAGAGAATGAACAAAACAGGATCTCTTTATTGATAAAAGATGCAAGTACAATACTCTGTCTCACTCTCTGTCTCTCCTCTTCAATGCAATACTATATCTAAAACCAACTGATCCTAATGCATAAATAGGATCTCTTGCGAGTACTACCAACTCGACTCCAAGCGGCTGGGAGCTTCCAAGCGGCTGGGAGGATCCAACCAAACATACAACATAACAGCTGTCATAACAAACTACCTAAAAATAGTAAAGTATGGTCAACATGACCTTATTACATGCATTGGTCTTATCAGACCTTCTTGGAAACATTAACAAGACTCAAAACAAACTAACTGCCTCATGGAGGCTAGCTGTCAGGTAGGTGCTCCTGCACCATACTCCCCAACAGAAAAGAACTCATGTCCCATGAGTTAGGTTGTGGAAGTCCTCCACCTTTACACTTTGCCTTTGCAGTGTCTTGACCTGTTCCAGCTTTGTCCTCTGCTGGCTCTCGGCTGCTCCAAGACTTCTGAACTGTAACTTGCTTTCTTGCAAGTAAACCCTCATGCCTGTCAATGTAGGCCCTTCTCTCACATACCTTGTGTTTGTCAGGTTGTCTGACCAGAACCTCTGTCTGAACTGCCTCTTGAACTTCTGCAATGTTCAACTCTATCTTTCTTTCAACCTTTATAGGACAAACAATAGTCCCAACTATGACCTTGTCATTCCTCTCAACTGGTTGCTGTTTGCACACCTGTTTCTGAACCTGCTGCTGACCTCTGTCAGTCAAAACTGAAACTTTCTTCAAACTGTTGTCCTTAACAACTTCTTTCCTTGCAATGTCCTCAACTACCTTTATGCTTGCTCCTATAGGCTTCTGCACAAATTCCTTCTTTCCCACTAAAATGATTTTTGCTGCCTTCTGTACTACAGCTGCTTCCTGTAATGGCATCAACATAATAGTTTTCCCATCTGTCTTGATGGTGTAGGTATTAGCATACCCATCATACACTACTCTCCTATCAAATTGCCATGGTCTACCCAACAGTAGGTGACAACATTCCATGGGCAAAATGTCACACAAAACTCTATCCTGATATGCTCCAATCTGAAAATCAACATATGCCTGTTCATAGATAAAAAGTGATTGACTATCACTCACCCAAGATGCCTTGTAAGGGTGTTGGTGTGGAATCCTTTCCAAATTTAGTTTATCCACCATTTCCTGAGATACCATGTTATCTGTTGAACCAGTATCAATGACAACCTTACATACTTTACCTTTGCTCTTGCATGTGGTCTTCAAAAGAGCTCTTCTTTGCATCATATCCCTTGATGCCTGCAAACTAATTCTCCTTAGCATCAATGCTTCTCCCTCCTCAGGATATCCATAACCGTCAGGAACTCTATCTCCTTGATAAGTGTTTGAACTTTGTACACATTCCTCTACTTTCTCTTCTTGCACAAGTTGTACTCTCTTGTCATTCGTTCTATCATTTCTGGATGATGAACCTTTGCTTTCTGGACATTTGAAAATGGATGACCAAACTCACCACAGGTGTAACACTTTCCTGAAAATGTAGTAGAACCTCTACCACTTCCAAATCTGCCTCTATTACCTTTCCATCCACCTCTGAAATCAGACTGTCCCTATCCTTTACCAGTGTCTTCTTGACCCTCATTGGTTTGCCTTGTTGTAGGGGCTAATCCTCTTCCCCTCATATTGCTCCCTCTTCCTCTCATGGACTTATCTTGTCTCCTATTCATCTTTTCTTCAATCCTGATTGCCATTTGGTAACAATCCTCCACACTCTTAGGGTTAGCTAAAACTAACTCATCCTGTATGTTCAATCTCAAACCAACCAAGTACCTAGCCACCTTTTCTACCTCATTCTCATGATGACCAGATCTCATACTCAACTTATAAAACTCCTCAGTATATGCCTTCACATCCATTTCCTTCTGCCTTAAAAATTGCAGCTTCTTAAACATCTGAATTTCATAATCCTTGGGCAAGAATTTACCTTTGATCCTTGCTACCATTTTATCCCATGAAGTGATCTTTGACCTTCCTTGTTTCCTTCTCTCGGATTGTACATAATCCCACCATACCAAAGCATGACCTCCTAACTTGGTCTTTGCAATCTTTACCTTCTGATCCTCAGCAACATCTTCACATTCAAAGTGATTATCAAGTGCAGCAATCCAATCCAGTAACTCATCTTCATTCAAACTTCCATTATACTTGGAAACATCAACCTTTACCTTAGGTTTATCACTCTGCACTGCCTTTAACAGTTTTGCAAATCTCTGGTCTTCAGCATCCAGTTCTTCAGCTACCTCTTCATACTCTTCAACAGCATCTTCATCTTCTTCAGACTCACTGTCTTCGACTTCCCTCTTTTTGTTCTTCTCCAAGGCTACAAGCCTGGCTTGAAGTGCTTCAGCAAGCTCCTTCATCTTCCTCATCTCTCTGGCATGTTTTTCCTTCATCTCCTGCAATTCCCTTGCAGTACCAGTACCTTTCAGAGGCATTTTGTCAACCTCTCACTCCTCTACCTCTGTCCTTTCAGTGACAGAATCAACTCTACCTCTACCCTTTCGGTGACAGAATCAACACACAACAGCCCAGACCTTTTGTTGAGCTCTGATACCACTATGATGCAGAGGCATCCACACTAAAACCTTGACATACAACATGTATGTCCGCAACCCATCATCATCATCATATTTAACTTAACACTGTCAGCATCATCATATTTTCTCTGCCGACCAATATCCTCCTGCAGACAAACCTTCGCCCTTTCACCTGTCAGCAGCATCATCATATTCGCCTATCGGCAGCATCATCACATTCGGCAAGCACAAACAACCTCCTGATGTTCACTGTTCATCTTACCGCCAAACGCTAGCTTCATCATCATGATGTTCAACATCATGTTCATCAGCAGGATATAAAATATCCTGTTCCCTCCATATATCCTGATGACCACAACTTCATGCACCTTTCCTTTGATGCTTACGTCACCCTGATATCCTGATGATGATTATCCTGATGACGATGACGTCACATGCAGCTCCTTCAATATCCTGCTGTCGGCCAAACTTAACATTATCGGCCCGCGCTGGTTTTATCAACCCGATCTTCTACCTTATGCCGATACGCTCCTCCTCGGCAACACCTGATGATGATCACCCCAATGCACATTCACCTTATGCAATCTACTGCATCATGCTCACCTCCATCTACTCGGATGACGCCCGAAGTAACTGCAGGATATACATAGAAATATCCTGATGATGCCGTTGTGATGGATTTTCCCAACCTTAGCGGATTTTCACCGTTCCGATCCGCCGAACCTCCTGAGGTGACCCAATCTACTTTCAGGGCGATCTTCCAGACTCGAACTATTAGCACGACCTAGCACATACCCATGCTAGGGTTCTCAACACACCTCGACTGCGATCCTGCAAACATACATGTGAACAAAAAGCAAACTAAATCCTAAACTACTGTACATAGCCATTCCACCGATTCGATGAATCAACTGGTGGAATGGATCAGCGAATCCATGAAACCACTAGAACAGCAACTCGATTACACAAAGGAATCCAAACATAGAATGAACAAAACAGGATCTCTTTATTGATAAAAGATGCAAGTACAATACTCTGTCTCACTCTCTGTCTCTCCTATTCAATGCAATACTATATCTAAAACCAACTGATCCTAATGCATAAATAGGATCTCTTGCGAGTACTACCAACTCGACTCCAAGCGGCTAGGAGCTTCCAAGCGGCTGGGAGGATCCAACCGAACATACAGCATAACAGCTGTCATAACAAACTACCTAAAAATAGTAAAGTATGGTCAACATGACCTTATTACATGCATTGGTCTTATCAGACCTTCTTGGAAACATTAACAAGACTCAAAACAAACTAACTGCCTCATGGAGGCCAGCTATCAGGTAGGTGCTCCTGCACCAGCCTCCTTAGCTAATTTGGAAGACTTTCTCTGTATCTCTTTAGACAACAGTGAAGAAACTATTTCATCCATCTTGAAGGTGGTGGTGGTAATCCTAATGAACATAACAAGGTGGTCCATGAATGTTGTAAGGAACACAATAATGTCATACATTGATCCTCCTCATCCATTTTCATACCAAAATAAGTTAACTAGGCAACAAGCATATTTAATGTATTTAGGTGATCATCGATAGATCCTCCATCTTCCATCCTCAGAGAATACAATTTCTTTCACATGAATAACTTGTTCACTAGGGATTCAACCAGATAAACATCTCCAAGATTCTTCCAAAGCTCCTTTGTAGTCCTCTCTTCATGGATATTCAAGAGCAATAAATCATCCAAAGAGAGTCTTATCAAACCCTTATCTTTTTGATATTTGAGATCCCATTCTTCTTGAGATATTTATGTTGGTTTTGTACCAGATATGGCATCTCACAAATCCTAATCTACAAGCATGTCATTCATTTTGAGTTTCCACAACTCAAAATTACTACCATTAAACTTCTCTATCTCAAACCTCCCAGATGTGCTTGCCATCTCTTACTTGCAACAAATATTTCAAAATCATCTACACAAGCTCCCACTCAAATGAAGATTAGATAAAAAAACCCTCTAGCCAACCACTAGAACCAAAGGTGATCAGGATCTGATACCAATTGAAAGAAAGAAAGGTATCTGGAAATGCTTCCCACACTAATCTATTGAGGAAAGATTTATGCAAATTTTTACTTTTATAGTTATAGATTAATATGCACATTAACAAAAAGATAATAGAAACTTCTAAATGCAAACACAAAACTCACAGCACAAGATATACATTGGGGAAACCCTTTCAGGTAAAAAACCCCACACTCCAGAGCTGCCCAATATATTATTTAGGAATCAACAAGATTACAATATACTTGCAGAGTAAGCTTTTACAGGAGTATATCCAACCAGAGATCCAAGAGGTAACTCAACATCTATAAGATTCTTTCATTCAAACTCCATCTCCATCTCCTGATATATAGGAGATACAATATAGTAAACCATTACTGGTAATTACAAAACCATGAGCTAAAACCACCCAAATGTGGTGCCCATATTATCTCTAACCAAAGATACCTTGTGATGTGCCAAAAAACACACCAACACATGTAACTTTTCCCTTTATAGCTCTTTTATGTGTCCAACATGTTTTTACATTTCCTAAAAACAAGATGTCCAACTTTTAGAGACCATAACTTATGATCTAGGTGTCTATTTGACAAACCATTTGATGCATAAGAAAGATCATGAAGAGATCTATCATACTATAACCCACTTCATCTATTATGATAGTTTTTGAAGAATTTAGGTAAGTTTCAATTCTGATAATTAAGTTCAAAACTTTTTTTGACAGTTTCAAAAAATAGAAACTTTAATATCTTGCAATCGAAATATGATTTGGAGTCAAAACTCACCCAAGATGTTTCCTTATCTATTATGCACCTTCTAGGAAAATTTAAGGTCAATCTGAGGTCAGATGTAAACTTACTAAAAATAGTAAGTCCCTCCATTTTTAGCCCTTTTGGAAACCTTGAAAATTTTAGACCATTCTACAAGATAAAGGGTATCTGAAAAGGCCAAAACTAGGAAGAATAGTAATATTTCAAAGTTGCAAGGTTGAGACACTTTTCTTAACATTCTCCCACTTGTCAAACACCTTGAAAGAGAAAAGGGATTATCAAAACCATGACTTAGTTGCTACTGGTTGAGAGGCCCATAGACTCTGAACACCATCTCAAATTCTTTATACTCATAGGTTTTGTCAATTAATTTGTATTATTCATCAAAGTATCAACTTTCTCCAAGTTTACCTTGTCCTCCTCTACCATGTCATGAACAAAATGGTACTGGAAATCAATATGCTTAGTCCTCACATGGAAAGTAGGATTCTTCACCAAACATATGGCACTCCTACTGTCACAACAAATAGTAATCTTCCATTTATCAAACCCAACATCAGAACGTAATCCCTTAAGCCAAACGGCGTCTTTACAAGCATGAGTTGCTACTATGTACTCATCTTTAGCAGTGGACAAAGAGACAATAGGTTTTCACTTATTCATCCAACTAATAGCACAACCAAACATAGTGAACACATAAGCACTAGTGGATCTCCTACTATCAATGTGACATGCCCAATCTAAATCCACAGATCCATGAATATAAAGTGAATTCTAAGGTTCCTGTAGGATAACCATGATAACATAAGGAATACTTAGAAGTACCCTACAAATATTTGAACACTCTCTTCATTGCATCCCAATGTACCCATCCAAGATTAGCTATAAATTGACTAAGGACTCCCACTACTTGGGCAATCTCTGGTCTTGTATAGAATGTCACATACATCAAACTACCAACTGCACTAGTATAAAGAACTCTATTCATATCCTTTGTATCAGAAGGAGACTTTGGACAATCTACAATAGATAACTTTTTCCCCATTGTAGGAAGAATAATCAAAGGTATGCAATCCACCATGTTGAATCTCTCCAACATAGTGTTACATAATTACTCTGGTCTAACTAGAGTTTTTTGTTTGCTCTATCCCTTATGATCTCCATCCCTAGAATGTACAAAGTTGCCCCTAGATTTTTCATCTCAAATTGTGTTGACAACTGAGACTTCAAATCAGAAATCAAACTTTACCATTCCCAATGAGTAATATATCATTGACATACAATGCAATAATGAGAATACGATCATTTTCGAATTTGTAATAAACACAATGATTTGATTTTGATCTCTAAAATCTAATACTCAACACAAAGGCATCAAACTTTTGGTACCACATCCTAGGAGACTATTTCAAACCATACAAAGACTTTTTCAACTTGAAAACTAGATTTTCTTTTCCTTTCACCACATAGTGCTCTGGCTATGACATAGATTTCCTCCTCCAAGTCACCATGAAGGATTGTTGTCTTTAAATCCATCTCTTCCACTTCTAGATCATACGCTACTGCAAGAGATAATAAGAACCAAATCGATGTCAGCTTTGCAATAGGAGAGAAAATCTCACCATAATCAATTCCCTCCACTTGACAATACCATTTCGCAACCAATCTAGCCTTATATTTCTCAACATTCCCATCTACACTAAATTTTATTTTGAACACCCATTTGCATCTAATAGGTTTTTGTCCTTCAGGAAAAGGTACCAAGTCCCAAATATTATTATTTTCTAAAGAAGCCATCTCCTCTTAGATGGCTTCCTTCCAAGAACATGTATCTTTCATACCCATAGCCTCTTTCATAGTTCTAGACTCATCAATGTTAGAAATCAAAGAAAAAATATAATTAGAATCATGCAATGAATAACCAACCCTATCAGTTGCTACCTTATTTGCATGGACCTCCTCCAAGATTGAGGTTGGAGTACTTCACCTTCTTCTAAACTTTAAGAGCTACTAGATCTCTCCTCGTTAGCAATTCAAATAGATGTTATTGGTTCAACTTTATCAAGGGTGGAAGGAAGCTAAACAACATCATCTTTCTTCTCTTCTTTCTTTGGTTGTAAGACAACAAAAGAAGGATTGAGCTCTCTAATGTTCACACTTCTGCTATATAGAACTCTCCCAGCCACTAGATCCCAAAGTTTCTACCATTTCACACTGATGCCATAACCAATGAAGATATAATTTACAGCCTTGTTCTCCAACTTAAACCTCTTCTCCCTAGCCACATGTCCATATGCCTCACAACCAAATACTCAAATGCGTCTTAATGAAGGATTTTTACCAGACCATACCTCCATAGGTGTCTTATCAATCAGTGTTGATGTAGGAGTCCTGCTAATAATCTAACTAGTGGTAGCAATAGCTTTAGCCTAGAACTTTTGTTCAAGACCAGTTCCACTTAGCATACTCCTTTCTCTCTCCATCAACATTCTATTCATCATATCTACAACTCCATTCTGTTGAGGGGTATATAGAGTTATCTTGTGCCTCTTGATCCTGTGTTCTTTATAGAACTTGTCAAAATCTTTAGAACAAAACTCACCATTGTTGTCAATCCTCAAACACTTAATCTTTCTATCCTTCTAATTCTCCAAAAGAGCTTTGAACTATTTGAATCTAATAAAGACTTTAGATTTTTTATAAGGAAATACACCCATGTCCTTCTATAGTCATCAATGAATGAAACAAAGTAAATAGATTTTAAAATCAAAGGAACATTGACAAGACCAAACACATCAGAATGAATCAAGTCCACCACCTTAGAAGATTTGTGAGAATTGCAATAAAAATGAATACGGTTCTATTTTCCATAAATGCAATGTTTACAGAAATCAAACTCAAGATTATAGTCATTCATACACTCAACAAGATTTTCATTTTTCAAGGTCCTCAAACCCTTTTCACCAATGTGACCAAGCCTTTGGTGCCATAACATTGTCTTCTTAGCTAGAAGTTTCATCTCCATAGAATGAGCACCATTAGGTACCTAGAAAGCACGACCATTAGTAGTAGATGCAACAATCCTGTTTGCTGATGGTTTCAATGGTGAGGATGAAGACTTTGAATCTCTCTTCTTCAAAATAGAGGCACTATTTCACTTAATTGTGCATGGATCAAACTAAAATAGAGTGCCAATCTGAACACCCTTAGCCAACACCATAGATCCTCTAGTCCTCTTGCATCCTCCATTTGAGAAAACAACATGCACACCCACATCATTCAAATTAATTATAGAAAGATGGTTCTATGTCAAACCATAGATATGTAGAACACAATTGATTCCTTTCACTCATCCATTAGAGAATCAAATCAAGACTCTTCCATAGCCAATGATCTTTAGGTTAGAATCATCACCTAAGTACACATTTCCACCATTGTTTTCTTCATACTTCAAAAACCAACCCCGATGTGAGGTCATGTGCAAAGATGCACTAGAGTCAATAAGTCACACATCCTTAGATGCATGCATTGCCAAGGTAGCGACAAACACTTCTCCTTCATCCTGAGAGGACTTGTTAGAATCTGAATCATAATTCTTCTTCTTTTTCTTTTTCTCCTCCTTGCACTCCTTGCAAAAGTGACCAGATTTGCCACAATTCCAACACAAGGCCTTGGACTTTTTGAGAGACTTAGGTCTCCCATGGGATTTGGATCTTCCTTTTTCTTCCTTCTTCTTATCCTTTTTCTTTGCCTTCTCTTTAGATCTACAATGAATCACAAGAGCCTCCTGAGCCAAGTTAGAAAACTTTCTCTGCATCTCTTTAGAAAAGGGAGAATAAACTACTTCATCCATCTTAAAGGTGGCAGTGGTACTCTGAATGGCCATAATGAGGTGGTCCGATGAATCTGGTAAGGAACACAATAATGTCATAGATCGATTCTTCTCCTCCATCTTCACACCAATAGAAGTTAACTGGGAAACAAGCATATGGAATGTATTCATGTGATTAGTGATAGATCCTTCATCTTCAATCCTCAGAGAATACAATTTATTTCACAAGAATAACTTGTTCGCCGGGGATTTAGCCTGATAATCATGTCCAAGATTCTTCCAAAGTTCCTTTGCAGTCTTCTCTTCAAGGATATTTAGGAGCACTGAATTAGCCAAACAGATTCTTATCAGACCCTTAGATTTTCAATCTTTGAGATCCCAGTCTTCTTGGGACATTGCCATTGGTTTTGTACCAGATATGGCATCCAATAAATCTCAATCTACAAGCATGTTCTCCATTTTGAGTTTCCACAACTTAAAATTATTGTCATTAAACTTCTCTATCTCAAACCTCCTAGATGTGCTCACCATCTCTTACCTACAACAAAGATTTCAAAATCCTCTGCACAAGCTACCACTCAAATTATGGTCAAGTCAAAAAACCCTCTACCCAACAACTAGAATCAAAGGTGATCAGGCTCTGACACCAACGGAATGGAAGCAAGGTATGTGGAAATGCTTCCTACACTAATCTACTGAGGAAAGATTTATGAAATTTTTTACTTTTACAATTACAGATTAAGATGCACATTAATAGAAAGATAATAACAACGTCCAAAAGCAAACACAAAACTCACAACACATGATATACATGGGGAAAACCCTTCCAGGTAAAAAACCCACACTCCAAAGCCACCCAATACATTATTCAGGAATCAAGAAGATTACAATATACTTGCAGAGCAAGCTTTTATAGGAGTATATCTAACCAGAGATCGAAGAGGTAACTTGACAGCGATAAGGTTCTTACACTCAATCTCCATCTCTAGCTCTTGATATATAGGAGATTTAATACAGTAAACTATTACCGATAATTACAAAATCATGAGCCAAAACCACCCAAAAGTGGTGCCCAAATTATCTCCAATCAAAGATGCCTTGTGATGTGCTAAAAGACACACCTACACGTGTAACTCTCCCATTTACATCTATTTTATGTGACCAACACATTTTTAGATTTCCTAAAAAATAGGAGGCCCAACTTTCAAAGCCCATAATTTTTTATTTGAGTGTCCAATTGACAAATTGTTTGATGCATCAGAAAGCTTGTGAAGAGATCTATCACCATGTAACCTAAATCATTAGTTACAACAAATTTTAGAGTGTTTAGGCATGTTTCAATTTTGATAACTGAGTTTAAAAACATTTTTGACAGTTTCAAAAATTAGAAACTTTAATATCTCGTAATCTAGAAATGATCTTTAGTCAAAACTCACCCAAGATGTTTACTTAGCTATTCTACACCTTCTGAGAAAATTTTAGGTCAATCCAAGGTCAAATGTAAACTTACTAAAAATAGTAAGTCCCACCATTTTTAGCCCTTTTCAAAACTTTGAAAGTTCTAGATCATTCTTCAAGATAAATTGTATTCGAAAAGACCAAAACTGCGAAGTATAGTAACCTTTTGAAGTTACAATGTTGAGAAACTTTCTTAAGATGTTCCTCTCCATAATCAATAAATATGCACCGTTTTGATTTGTCATCTAACTTTGTTCATTGCTCCTTTAGAACATGAGCAAAGGATTCACAACCAAAAACACATAGGTGATTGTAAGAGATTCATTTCCTAAGCCATCACTCCTCTGGAATATCAAAATCCAATCAAGATGAAGGAGCTCAATTGATCAAGTAGACTGCTATATTACAGGCGTTTGCCCAAAATTCTTTCCAGAATATGGCATTAGAGAGCATACACTGTGGTCTCTCAAGAATTATTTTATTCAACCTCTCAGTTGCACCATTCTCTTGAGGGGTGAAAGGAAGTATCTTAATCTTACAAATGCTATTAGCTACACAAAAAGGTATCAAATTTTGAAGAACAAAATTCTGCCCCACTATCTATTTTTTAACATTTTATTTTGTGCCCAATCTGATTCTCAAAAATGGCTTTAAAAGTTTTAAATTTTGAAAATACTTTTGATTTTCTATTGAGCATGTAAATCCATACTTTCTAGTACAATCATCAAGAAAAGTAATGAAGTAATTAGCTCCTCCAATGAAGGTCACCTCCATAGGACCAAAAACATTTGAGTGCATCAGCTCCAAGGGTGTAGATTTCTTATCATGACCGATTGTCAGGAAGTTGGTCCATCTTTGTTTACCATAGAGGCAATGCTCACACATTTCCAAGTCAACAGACTTCAAATTAGGAAGTTAATCCATCTTTAACATAACTTCAAGCCCTCTTTTTCTCATGTCAGATCCTTTTATACCAAAGCTCCGTACCGCTATCCACAATTGTCATTGTAGCTTCCACTTCAACCTTATTCTCTAGCACACATAGATTGCCTAATTTGTTTCCTTTTTCAATCACCAAGGCTCCCTTTGTCACCTTCCATATCTTCGGAGAAAAAATGACATTACACCCTTGAGCACCAAGCTATCCTATAGATATTAGATTTTTTTTCCACATGGGAACATGTCTTACATCTTTTAAAAACCATTTATTCCCATTTTATAGTTGTAATATCACATCACATTTGCCAACTATTTAACATGCTTTGTTATCACCAAGATAAACTCTCCCAAGCTCACCTTCTTGGTACTTTGTGAAGGCTTCTCAGCATGCAGTGGCATGGAAAGAGGCACCAGAATCTAACATCCATGAATCCATAGTAGTGTCACTTGATGATAAAACTAGAATGCCTTCATCTTTGTCATATGTAGTATTGGCTTTGCCGTCCTTTAATTTTTCTTGTGCCTTTTTGTATGATCAACAATTCTTTTTAGTGTGACCCGCTTTGTCATAGAACCAACAATCACCATTTCTACCCCTAGACTTTAATCTTCTTACATATTTGAAGCTTCTTCTCTTATTATTTCTCCCTCTATCTTGACACCTTCCCCTATTGACAACAGTCAAGGAGTCTCTTGTTTTATTTTACCCTCTACTTGTATCTTCATTGAGAAGTGTTGCAGCAACTGCATCATATCTCAACATTGATTTTTTTTCTTGTCCTCCTGTTCTTGGGATCTCCTTCTTCCAGACATTGAATTGTTGATTGTCATTACCATACTATCCCGGCTATCAAGAAGAGATCATAAAAACAACATGGCTCTCATTTCTTCTTCAAACTTGATATCCACAGAGGCTAGTTGGTTAATCACAATTAATGTTGAATTCATTTAAATGATTTGAGATATTGTTACCTTCTTTCATCTTCAAATTAAACAATTTCTTCAACAAGAAAACTCTATTTATAAATCAAGCCTTTTCATACATATCACACAGCTTATCCCATATTTGTTTTTCTCTTGTTTCCATGGCAACATTGAAAAGAACAATGTTGGACATCAAAAGAATGATAGTTGCAATTGTCTTTCGGTCTAAAACATCCTAGTCAACATTTGACATCTTTTTTGGCTTCCTTTCCTTCCCTTGCAATGTAATAGTTAGGTCCTTCTAAATCAACAAGGCACAAATTTGAATCTTCCACAAATTGAAGTTCTATTAAAAAAAAAATCAATCTTCCATTTAGCTGCTTCTTCCATCTTTTTGGAAATTCGTCACAAAATTTCCAAATAGGTCCTTCACTCAGCTTTGATACCATTTGTTAATAAAGGAGGTGAATAAAATCAATGTGCATAAATGAAATCAGAAGACAAAATAAATAGAGACACACAACACGATATTTTAATGTGGTTCACCAAGATTGTCTACATCCACAATGAAGTAGGGGAAGTCCATTATTAGTCTCTATTTTATAGGCATAAATTATGTTGCAGCTCATACAATCTTCACAATGAATAATGAATTACATTTTCTATATAAGAATGTGCCTTCAAGAGAAAATATGAATGGTCAAATAAATTAAAGAGACAAAGATGTCTGTTGGGCTTCATATACCCAACATTGTTAGCTTCCTCCTTACTTATGCTAAAATGGGTGATTTAAAAAGGGTATGGACATTCATGAAATCGTAATATCTATGAGAAGTTGTGAGAAAGATTTCCTCAATGAAATATTATCTTATAGACTATAATGATCACAAGAAATTTAGAGAATGGATTTGTTAATAAGACCTTAGAAACTTTATCATTGAGATGTTAGTTAAGCCTACGGTGGTTGTGTGGATGTGCTATAAGCTTAGGAGTGTTTACTATGATGCAACTTTTTTATTTGGATCCTAAAATGTTAGACAACTTATATATTTCTCTCAAACATCTATGTAGAAGTTGGTAGTATGGTGACGTTGGAAAGATAAGGAGATTGATGAAAGATAGAGGAATTAAAAGATCCTTGATGTAGTTGGAATGGAAACCCATCTAAAATCAAGGTTTTTTTTTTAAAACTTAAATTCCCCATCTAAATTTGAAATTCTTCTTAAAACCTGTGAAAGCGCCTACTTCTAACAACATAAAAAGTGCCCCTATTTTCTCTATTTAAAAAAAAAAACTCTTAAATGTATGCCTATTTTGTCATAGACATTTTCAATATATATATATTTTTAAAAGAATTCATAAGTTTTAAAAAAATATATAGATGCTTCATATTTAGAAATATATTAAATTAGACACAAGATATCTATGCAAGTTGAAAACATTGACTTGGAAAGTGAAGACAAAATGATATTTTCTCAGATTCAAAGACATTTATTCAACTATATAACTAATCACAATTCCTAGTTTTATCATACATATTTAATAAGCTTCAATTCAAAACTTTAATGCACAAAACAAGGAAGTAAAACAAATAATTCAGAACTATTATAATATCAACTACAAAATACTCTAGACTATTATTAACTCAACCATTAAAGTAATCAGAGCCAATGTGTTGGTGTTCCCAACTGATTATCTAAGCTTCCCTAAAAAGTAGTCATCTTTCATCTACATGATCCTCAGGTTAGTGGCGAATGAACAAGAGACTGACTCTATATCTCCTCTGCACTTTAGGCTTTGTAGGACCTATGGGGTATTCCCTTATTCAATACCCATATGGCAAATTTTGATTTCAACTAGGTATTGACACAAAAGTAGATAAATCCTCTTTTATGTAGACCAAAACTTTATGATGAATGCAGAGTTACTAGCTTTGGACATTAGCTTATTGTTGTGTATCAGAGGATTCAAAACCTAAAATCCTACTTCTAAAATCCTATAGTTTAAGATTATGAATTGATTTTTTTTATATATTTGGTTGCCAGATTAGGGTTTGGTTCATAAAATTAATCTAGGCCTTTGATTAGTGCCTATCTTAGGGTACAGAGGCAAACTTTAAACATGCAAATGATTTTCCATAAGCCAAGCACACATACAAACTTTAGAGGGACTATTTTGTTCCTACCTTGGAGACAACTCCCATGATTGGGTATTTCTATTAACTCTTCTTATAAATATCTCTGTTATTAGACATACCTTCCCATATTTGATCAAAAGCAGTTTAGTATGTTCCTCAAATAGAAGAAAGAAACCAAATATGCAATACAACAAATGTGCACCTGAGAACTCAAAAAACTTTTAGCCATCTTATTCAAAAGAAAAATGCATATAACAATGGAGACACTTAATAGAAACACATGCTTACAATATTACTCATATAATTCAACTTGAAATTGATGAATTGCTTATGAAAAAACATTCAACACATTAAATTATAACTTACAACACCATAGATAGGGCAACCAATCAAAATTTGTATTGCATTCACTCCTCAAAAATCCCAATCTTTCAACAACCTTACAAAGTAATTCTACTAGTTCTTTTATAGATACAAGAATGTGGTACTCAGCATTCATTATCCTATGTCAGTTACATGAATCTTACATTACAAGCCAATGTTCATAGGCATTGGGAAATTAATTACATATCAAATAGAGAAAAGACAAAATATAATTTCTTGGGAGAATTACAATTGACTAGAGAAGCCCTGTCACAAAAATGAAGAGAAGATGTTAGTTACTCATTCATCTCAGGCATATTTATCCATACATCTTATTTATCTTAGACAAATTTATCCATACATCTCTATCCAAGTTGTATATGACTTCTCTGATGGCCACTGAAAGTACCTTGCATCCAACAAAATATTTGACTCTTTACAAAACAACTCAAATTTATTTCAAGCACATGCAACTTGTCCAACGTTGAGCTAAAAATCTTCATGCTCAGATCCCCTTTAGTACAACTAGAAGATATCAATTGGCTGGAAATGTGGTGCAAGAGCACCCCTTCAATAAGCCAATTATACATCAGAGGGAGAAGCTTAAAGTCTCGAATTATTTTATGCATTTCAATATTCCAATGTAATAAGGTCTGTTTGACTAACATCTGTTATTGTAAGTTACATCTAGGTTTCTGTGCAAGTCCCTAGGACACTTGTCAATCTGTAATGACAAAGTCATTAGTAAGTTAAGAGTTTGTTAGTCAGTTGTATCTCCCAGCTGCCTAGAGTTGTCTTCCAGCTGCTAGGAATCCAGTCAGTACTACTCACTATGAGTAGATAAATAACTTAGCTCAGATCAATTTGAGAATAGATTATGGAGATATAGATTTCGATAGAGATAGAGATAGAGATCAGAGAGGAGAAGTTAGATAGAGCAGTAGTTGTTGAGTGTGGAACTGTGACATTAGATATCTATATCAATTTCTGAAAGTAATAAGAAGATCTTGTTTGTGTTAATTTTCTAGTGTTTGATTTACTGGTGTAATCAATTTTTTGTTTTGGAATCGAAATGGGTTCTTAGCCCATTCCACTGGTTGGATTACTTCATAATCAGTGGAATGGCTGTATATATTAGTTTAGGTTCTTGTTTTGCATTTTTTGTTTGTTCATTCCAAGTTCGCAGGATCATTTGTAGGCTTCTTAGATAAACCCTAGCATCCGCATGTGCTAGGTTGGTGAATTGCAAAAGTTTACTTGTTTGTAGGAGAAATAGTCTGTGAAATCACAAGGGTTTCAGTAGACTAAATTGGTGAAGTCAAAGTGCTATTGATAGCTTAAGTTTTATGTGTTTGAACCAATTCCAATGGTTCAAAAGTGCATTGGTTCAATGGAGAAGTGATCGGCATGTTTAAAGGCTAAGTATTGTTTCGAATAAGAAAAGACCATCGAAGGAACTTTGAGACGCCGGAAGGTGTTTGGTTGAACCTTTGAACCAGTTCAATGGTTCAAAGGGTTCAAAGGTTCAATGGGCATTGTTGGTTCACCGACCAGCGGTGCATCGGCCGAAAGAAATTTCAGATTGGCGATAGTAGAAGTATCGATAGTTGAACCAATGGTTGAACTGGTTCAACGGTTCAACGGTTCAATGATTCAATGAGTTCAACAGTTCAACGAAGATTTGTTTGGTGTGCTGGTTCAACAAGGCAGAGATGGATTCGAAGAGTTCAATGGTTCAACGTATGGTTGCCGACAGCATTTAATCAAAGTGATAAGAATATATATTGAACCGATAGTTGTGGTTCAATGGTTCGCATGGTTCAAAGGTTTAACCATAGTAATAGTTCTGTGAATTTAAACTATTTCTACCATTTTGCTGCCTGCTCTACATTATTGATGCAAGAGCATCCAGTGGTGTAAGGGAAATCTTGCATCACCCAAAAAAAGATGTATTTCAAAATTGTTTATGTTCTTCCAATTTCTTCTCATAATTTGTGGTTCTGGTCTCATAATCGCCTGAATAATGATGTAGAACTTTCTATTTTTCCACACTACTAAAAATAGTAACCTACTATTTTTGGAAAGTTTGCATTTGGGCACGGAATGAAGTCAAAATTTACAAGAAGTTACATAATGGAAATATAAGACCTTTGGCGAAGGAATCACGTGAAGATCATTTGCGAGATGAAAGATATTAAAGTTTCCATTTCCTGAAAAATGCCTAAAAATTATTCAAATCCAGGTTTGAGGCACTAAACGGCCCTGTACAAGCCTAAAAATGGCCAAAACTGGCAAAGCTGGTTCTTAGCACGTAGAGCACTCCGTGATCTTTCTAACGCATAAAATGGTTTGTCAATTGGACACCCGGATCAAAAGTTATGGCTCCCGGAAGTTGACCTATTTTTGGAGGGAGATGCAAATTTTGAAATTAGGTTGTTGGCCACCAAAAAGGCTATTAATAACCATTTTTGGGAACCTTGGGAGTTAGTAGAGTTAAGGGGGCAAGTGTAGAGTCAAGAATAGGTGGGAAAATAGAAACCCTAGCTGATTTGGGGGTTACAGAAGACAGAAGATTCCAGAGTCTGGTGATGGTAGCTGTAGTGTGTTGCAGCCTTTAGAGGACTGATTCCTCTTATTGTAATTAAGCTTTTGTAATGTAATGAGTTGCCCAGATCAATGAAAGAAAGTTCTATTCTCTGTGTTCAATTTCTGTTATTGTGTGTTTTATGATTTACCCCCTTTATCAAGTGGTATCAGAGCAAGGATTCCTGAGTGTGTAGATAGATCGCTGATCGTGAGGCAATTTGTACTAGGACTAGAGGTTGTGGGTTTTCTATGGAGACTAAGATGCCTCCATGAAGAAATCATGTTGGGAGGAATGCTTTGAGAAGAGGGTTGTAGAGCCCTAAAAAGGCAAATCGATGCATTGCAAGAGGAGCTACAAAGAGGGTTTGAGCTGAGGACAAGAGAAGAAAGTAAAGATGAAGCTGAAGAAGAGCTATCTGAGGAAGAACAAGAAGCTGCCAAAGATCCTGCAAAAGTTAGGTTGTTGAGGGCCATTTCGAACATTGGAAAGAGGCCCAGGATCAAAGTTTCTACATATTCTAGAGATTTGAATCCAGAAAAACTTATTGATTGGATCAATGACATGGAGGAGTATTTTGAGTATGAAGATGTGGAGGACCTAGATCGGGTTAAGTTTGCAAAAACAAAGTTGAAGGGCCATGCCAATATTTGGTGGAAGGAGGTCCAATTAGTGAGGAATAGAAGATGAAAAGGAAAGATCACCAGATGGGATTGGATGGTGGAGAAACTAAAGAAGCAGTTCATTCCTATGGACTATGAGATGGAGTTGCTGAAGAAGCTGCAAGGACTGAAGCAAGGTAACAAGTCTATTAAGGACTATACAGAAGAATTTTATAAAATTACTATCAGAACCGGTCATGCAGAGCCCAACAAGGAGAAGATAGCCCATTACATTAATGGGTTGAGGTTGAGTATTCAAGAGGAGCTGAGCCTAGTCAGAATGACCACCATAGAAGATGCATACTAGTTTTCCCTCAAGGTAGAAGAGAAGATGAATAAAAGATTTGACAGCAAGCAAAGGGGAAGAGGTCAAGGTGGAAGGATTGGTGGAAGGCCCTATGGGCACAAAAATGAAGATACAAAGAAAAGTGAAGAAGCTGGAACCAGTCGAAATCAGAGAGGAGATAACACCTATTGCCCTCGTGACTAGAACAATGGTGAGCAAAGAAGAAGAGGAAGAGGCATACCTGGGCAAGGACCTAGAAGAGGAGGTTTCAGAGGAACTTGTTTCCAATGTGGAGAAGAAGGGCATCAAGCATATGAGTGTCTGCAACATCAAGGAAGGACAAATAGAAGACCTAAAGGTAATGTACGAGTTGCACATGTAGATGAAGATGCACATTCTGAGCATTCTGAAGATGCTGAAAGGGGAGAAACCCTAATTGTCAGAAGAACCTTGTTTCAGAGGAGAAAGAACCCAATCAAAGGAAGAGTTTATTCCACACAAGGTGCAAATGTGAAGGTAAGTGTTGTGATATTATTATAGACAGTGGAAGCACTGATAATCTTGTTTCAGAGGAGTGGTTGACAAGAAGAAAGCATCCGCATCCATATCGGATTGCTTGGTTGCAGAAGGACAATAGAGCTTTGATCAATGAGTAGTGTTTAGTGAAGTTCAAGATTGGTGACTACCATGATGAGGTGTTGTGTGATATCATACAGATGGATGCATGCCATATGCTATTGGGGAGGCCATGGCAGTATGATAGGAGTGCTGCCCATGATGGTCATGCAAACACATATTCCCTAACAAAGGATGGAGTTCATCATAAGTTGAAGCCCTTGAAGGGGGTGGAAGAAAAGGTATGTAGTACTGCCAGAATTTGCCTGGTAGATGGTAGGAAATTTTTGGAGGGTATGAATCATGAGTGTCATTGCTTTGCATTGATTCCTAAGATTAGTCAAGAGAACTATGAAGATGTACCAGCAGAAGTTTCAGATATGTTAGAAGAGTTCCAGGAAATTATCTTTGATAATGTACCAGAAGTTTTACCACCAGTAAGGAAGATAAGTCATCAAATTGATTTGATACTAGGAACCAGTTTGCCAAACAAGGCAGCCCATAGAATGACCCCTATAAAGAATGAAGAGCTGAACAGACAAGTTCAGGAGTTGTTGAGGAAGGGACTGATAAGGGAGAGCCTAAGTCCATGTGCGGACCTGTAGTACTAGCACCAAAAAAGGATGGAGAATGGAGGATGTGTATAGACTCTTGAGCCATCAATAAGATAACTATCAAGTATACATTTTCATTGCCAAGAATTGATGACATCATGGATTGTTTGAATGGAGCCAAGTACTTCACAGAAATTGACCTGAAGAGTGGGTATCACAAGATCCGTATCAGAGAAGGAGATGAATGGACGACAGCCTTCAAGACAAAGGAAGGTTTGTATGAGTGGTTAGTCATGCCATTTAGGCTAACCACTACACCGAGCACATTCATGCGGCTCATGATCGAGGTACTAAAAGAATTTTTGGGAAGTTTTGTTATTGTTTATTTGGATGTTATTTTTATTTTCAGTAAGACTTGGGATAAGCATCTGATGCATATTAGAGGAGTTCTAGAAAAGTTGAGAGAGGAGAAGTTGCTGATTAATCTGAAGAAATGTAGTTTTACAAAGAAGGGGTTGGTATACCTAGGATTTATTGTCTCAAAGGAAGGTCTTAAGATGGACCCAGAAAAAGTAAGGGCTATCATTGAATTGCCTACACCAAGGAGTACAATGGAGCTAAGATCTTTTCATGGTTTGGCAAGTTTTTATAGGAAGTTTATCAGGAATTTTAGTAGCATTTGTGCACCCCTAACTGAGACAATGAGAGGGGATAGAAAAGAGTTTAGATGGACTAAAGGAGTAGACAAGAGCTTTGATACATTGAAGCAAAAAGTTGTAGAACAACCTATTTTGGCACTTCCAGATTTCAATAAGGTATTTCAGGTAGATTGTGATGCTAGTGGTAGTGGTATAGGAGCTGTTTTGAGCCAAGAAGGTAAGCCCATTGCCTATTTTAGTGAGAAACTTAATGATGCCAAGAAAAAGTATTCTGTTTATGATCAGGAATTTTATGCAATAGTTCAGGCTTTGAAGAAATGGAGACATTATTTATTGCCAAAAGAGTTTGTTTTATATACTGATCATCAGGCTTTACAGTATCTTAATACTCAAGGGAAGTTGAACCAAAGGCAATTAAAATGGGTTGAGTTTTTGCAGAGTTATACCTTTGTTTTGAAGCACAGGAGTGGGAAGTCCAACAAAGTTGCAGATGCCTTGAGTAGAAGGAAAAATTTGTTGACAGAAATGAAGATAGAGGTTGTTGGGTTCGATGAGCTTAAAAGTTTGTATCTTGAAGATCTAGATTTTGTAAAGGCTTGGAAAGCTTGTTTGGAACCTGTTAGTTTGGACAGGACAAAATGGTTGGATTTCATAATCTAAGAGGGCATGTTGTTTAGAGGAAGCCAGTTGTGCATTCCAAGGAGTTCCATGAGAGAGAACCTGATTAAGGAGAAGCATAGTGGAGGATTGGCCGAACACTTTGGTTAAGATAAGACCATTGCTATTGTTGCTGAAAATTATTATTAGCCACAGTTGCAATAGGATGTGAGAAAATTTGTGCAGAGTTGCAGAGTATGTCAGATGGCAAAAGGAGCAAGTCAGAACACAGGTCTATATCAGCCATTACCTATACGAGAGAAGCCATGGGATGATATCAGTATGGATTTTGTTCTTGGTTTACCAAGGACACAGAGAGGACATGATTCTATTTTTGTGGTGGTTGATAGATTCTCGAAGATGGCACATTTTATTCCTTGCAGGAAGACTAACGATGATGTTCATATTGTTGAATTATTTTTCAAAGAGATGGTGAGATTACACGGTCTACCAAAGAGCATAGTTTCAGATCGAGATACCAAGTTTGTTGGTTATTTCTGGAGGACATTGTGGAAGTAGTTGAAGATAGATTTGAAGTTCGGTTATGCACACCATCCACAGACTGATCGATAGACAGAAGTGGTGAATAGGAGTTTGGGTAACCTACTACAATGCTTAGTAGGGGATAAGCCCAAGGGATGGGATTTGATTTTACCATAGGTAGAATTTGCTTACAACAATTATGTGAATAGGAGTACTGGTAAATCACCATTCTAGATTGTATATGGAAATAGTCCAAGAAATGCTTCAGAGTTAAGGAATCTGGATAAGGGAGAAAAGACAAGTGCCGAGGCTGAAGACTTTGCAGAATATCTGAAGAATTTGCATGAAGAGGTGCGAAAGCAAATTAATAAGATGAATACTCAGTACAAGGCTAAGGCAGATCAGAAGAGGAGGTATAAGGAGTTCCAGGTGGGAGATGAAGTCATGGTTCACTTGAGAAAAGAAAGGTTCCCAGTTGGAATAAATTGAAAATGAAAAAATTTGGACCATGCAGAATCTTGAAGAAGCATGATTCAGGAAATACATATGAGGTAGAGCTGCCGAGTGGGATCAACATTTCCCCTGTTCTCAACATTGCTGATTTAACAGAATATCATGAAGGTGGAATAGAGGATGGACCAACAGAAGTGCAGTGGAGTATTCCGGCATCTACTTCAACAGAGGAGATAGAAGAGATCTTGGATAGCCATGTGGAAAGGAGCACTTGAAACAGGTAATATGAAGAATATCTAGTGAAATGGAAAGGAAGGCCTATTGAAGATTCTTCTTGGTTATCTAAGGCAGAGGTTGACCATTTGGGTTTTCCTCACACAAACCCCTGAGACGTGACAGGGTCACTTCTCAAATTACCCTAGGTGTCTGATGCAGGAGCATCCAGTGGTGTAAGGGCAATCTTGCATCGCCCAAAAAAAGATGTGTTTCAAAATTGTTTATGTTCTTCCCATTTCTTCTCAAAATTTGTGGTTCTGGTCCCATAATCGCCTGAATAATAATGTAGAACTTTCTGTTTTTCCAAACTGCTAAAAAATAGTAACCTACTATTTTTAGAAAGTTTGCATTTGGGCATGGAATAAAGTCAAAATTTATAGGAAGTTACATAATGGAAATATAAGACCTTTGGCGAAGGAATCACGCAAAGATCATTTGCGAACTAAAAGATATTAAAGTTTCTGTTTCTTGAAAAATGCCTGAAAATTATTCAAATCTAGGTTTGAGGTACTAAACGGCCCTGTACAGGCCCGAAAATGGCCAAAACTGGTAAAGCTAGTTGTTATCACGTAGAGAACTTTGCGAGCTTTCCGATGCATAAAATGGTTTGTCAATCAGACACCCGGATCAAAAGTTATGGCTCCTGGAAGTTGACTTATTTTTGGAGGGAGATGCAAATTTTGAAATTAGGTTGTTGGCCACCAAAAAGGCTATTAATAACCATTTTTGTGAACCCTGGGAGGTAGTAGAGTTAAGGGGGCAAGTGTAGAGTCAAGAATAGGTGGGAAAACAAAAACCCTAGCTGATTTGGGGGTTACAGAAGGTGGAAGATTCCAGAGCCTGGTGATGGTAGCTGTAGTGTGTTGCAGCTTGTAGAGGACTGATTCCTCTTATTGTAATTAAGCTTCTATAATGTAATGAGTTGCCCAGATCAATAGAAGAAAGTTCTATTCTCTATGTTCAATTTTTGTTATTGTGTTTTATGATTTACCCCCTTCATCAAGTGGTATCAGAGCAAGGATTCCTGAGTGTGTAGATAGATCGCCTACTATGAGACAGTTTGCACCAGGACCTGAGGTTGTGGGTTTTCTATGGAGACCAAGATGCCTCCATGAAGAAATCATGCTGGGAGGAATGCTTTAACAGAAGAGGGTTTTAGAGCCCTAAAAAGGCAAATCAATGCATTGCAAGAGGAGCTACAAAGAGGGTTTGAGCTGAGGACAAGAGAAGAAAGTGAAGATGAAGCTGAAGAAGAGCTATCTGAGGAAGAACAAGAAGCTGCTGGAGATCCTGCAAAAGTTAGGTTGTTGAGGGCCATTTCAAAGATTGGAAAGAGGCCCAGGATTGAAGTTTCTACATATTCTAGAGATTTGAATCCAGAACAACTTATTGATTGGATCAATGACATGGAGGAGTATTTCAAGTATGAAGATGTGGAGGACCTAGATCTGGTTAAGTTTGCAAAAACAAAGTTAAAGGGCCACGCCAATATTTGGTGGAAGGAGGTCCAATTAGAGAGGAACAGAAGAGGAAAAGGAAAGATCACCAGATGGGATCGGATGGTGGAGAAACTAAAGAAGCAGTTCATTCCTATGGACTATGAGATGGAGTTGCTGAAGAAGCTGCAAGGACTGAAGCAAGGTAACAAGTCTGTTAAGGAGTATACAGAAGAATTTTATAAAATTACTAGCAGAACCGGTCATGCAGAGCCCAACAAGGAGAAGGTAGCCCATTACATTAATGGGTTGAGGCTGAGTATTCAAGAGGAGCTGAGCCTAGTTAGAATGACCACCATACAAGACGCATACCAGTTTTCCCTGAAGGTAGAAGAGAAGCTGAATAAAAGATTTGACAGCAAGCAAAGGGGAAGAGGTCAAGGCAGAAGGACTGGTGGAAGGCCCTATGGGGGCCGAAATGAAGATGCAAAGAAAAGTGAAGAAACTGGCACCAGTCAAAATCAGAGAAGAGATAACACCTATTGCCCTCATGACCAAAACAATGGTGAGCAAAGAGGAAAAGGAAGAGGCAAACCTGGGCAAGGACCTAGAAGAGGAGGTTTCAGAGGAACATGTTTCCAATGTGGAGAAGAAGGGTATCGAGCATATGAGTGTTCGCAACATCAAGGAAGGACAAATAGAAGACCTCAAGGCAATGCACAAGTTGCACATGTAGATGAAGATGCACATTCTGAGCATTCTGAAGATGCTAAAAGGGGAGAAACCCTAGTTGTCAGAAGAACCTTGTTGAATGAGGAGAAAGAACCCAATCAGAGGAAGATTTTATTCCACACAAGGTGTAAATGTGAAGGTAAGTGTTGTGATAATATTATAGATAGTGGAAGCACTGATAATCTTGTTTCAGAGGAGATGGTTGACAAGTTGAAGTTGACAAGAAGAAAGCATCCGCATCCATATCGGATTGCTTGGTTGCAGAAGGACCATAGAGCTTTGGTCAATGAGCAGTGTTCGGTGAAGTTCAAGATTAGTGACTACCATGATGAGGTGTTGTGTGATATCATACCGATGGATGCATGCCATATGCTATTGGGGAGGCCATGGCAGTATGATAGGAGTGTTGCTCATGATGGTCGTGCAAACACATATTCCCTAACAAAGGATGGAGTTCATCATAAGTTGAAGCCCTTGAACGAGGTGGAAGAAAAGGTATGTAGTACTGCCAGAATTTGCCTAGTAGATGGTAGGAAATTTTTGGAGGGTATGAAGCATGAGCTACATTGCTTTGCATTGATTCCTAAGATTAGTCAAGAGAACTATGAAGATGTACAAGTAGAAGTTTTAGATATGTTGGAAGAGTTCTAGGACATTATCTCTGATAATGTACCAGAAGGTTTAACACTAGTAAGGAAGATAAGTCATCAAATGGATTTGATACCAGTAGCCAATTTGCCAAACAAGGCAGCCCACAGAATGATCCCTACAGAGAGTGAAGAGCTGAACAGACAAGTTCAGGAGTTGTTGAGGAAGAGACTGATTAGGGAGAGCCTAAGTCCATGTGCAGTACCTGCAGTACTAGCACCAAAAAAGGATGGAGAATGGAGGATGTGTACAGACTCTCAAGCCATCAATAAGATAACTATCAAGTATAGATTTCCATTGCAAAGAATGGATGACATCAAGGATTGTTTGACTGGAGCCAACTACTTCACAAAAATTGACCTAAAGACTGGGTATCACTAGATCTGTATCAGAGAAGGAGATGAATGGAAGACATCCTTCAAGACAAAGGAAGGTTTGTATGAGTGGTTAGTCATGCCATTTGGGCTAACCAATGCACCGAACACATTCATGCGGCTCATGAATGAGGTACTAAAAGAATTTTTGGGAAGTTTTGTTATTGTTTAGTTGGATGATATTTTGATTTTTAGTAAGACTTGGGATGAGCATCTGATGCATATCAGAAGAGTTCTAGAGAAGTTGAACGAGGAGAAGTTGTTGATTAATCTAAAGAAATGTAGTTTTGCAAAGGAGTTGGTATACCTAGGATTTGTTCTCTCAGAGGAAGGTCGTATGATGGACCCAGAAAAAGTAAGGGCTATCATTGAATGGCCTACACCAAGGAGTACAATGGAGGTAAGATCTTTTCATGGTTTGGTAAGTTTTTACAGGAAGTTTATCAGGAATTTTAGTAGCATTTGTGTACCCCTAACTGAGACAATGAGAGGGGATAGAAAAGAGTTTAGATGGACTAAAGGAGCAGACAAGAGCTTTGATACATTGAACCAGAAAGTCATAGAACAACCTATTTTGGCACTTCTAGATTTCAATAAGGTATTTCAAGTAGATTGTGATGCTAGTGGTAGTGGTATAGGAGCTGTTTTGAGCCAAGAAGGTAAGCCCATTGCCTATTTTAGTGAGAAACTTAATGATGCCAGGAAAAAGTATTATGTTTATGATTAAGAATTTTATGCAATAGTTCAGGCTTTGAAGAAATGGAGACATTATTTGTTGCCAAAAGTGTTTGTTTTATAAATTGATAATCAGGCTTTGCAGTATCTTGATAGTCAAGGGAAGTTGAACCAAAGGCACTTTAAATGGGTTGAGTTTTTACAGAGTTATACCTTTGTTCTGAAGCTCAGGAGTGGGAAGTCCAATAGTGTTGCAGATGCCTTGAGCAAAAGGCAAAATTTGTTGACAGAAATGAAGATAGAGGTTGTTAGGTTCAATGAGCTCAAAAGTTTGTATCCTAAAGATCTAGATTTTGCAGAGGGTTGGAAAGCTTGTTTTGAACCTGTTACTTTAGACAGGACAAAATGGTTGGATTTCATAATCCAAGATGGCATGTTAGTTAGAGGAAGTCAGTTGTGCATTCCAAAGAGTTCCATGAGAGAGAACCTGATTAAGGAGAAGCATAGTGGAGGATTGGCCAGACACTTTGGTCGAGATAAGACTGTAGACACCCAAAATTGTCCCAAATTTGTGTATGTCTTACAACACCTTGTTAAACCATTATCCTAGACATCATAAGCCAATTAATTAAATAAATTTTATTTATTTAATTAAAATCCCATCTTAATCCCATCCTTATCCCACTTAGCCAATTAATTAAATAAATTTTATTTATTTAATTAATTTCACATGCATAATCCCATTTATCCTATCCTCATCCCAATTAATTAAATAAATTTTATTTATTTAATTAATTTCCACATCATATCTTATCCCATCCTATTCATATTTCAAATTAATTAAATAAATCTTATTTATTTAATTAATTTCCAACTCATATCCCAACTAATTCAAATATTTTATTTGAATTAAACACTCATCTTTTATCACATTCCAACACTTGTCCAGTCAATCATGTGTTGTAATACAACTTTCATTCATATCCTTCACATGCACAACTAATGGGAGCTAATTTTAGTATTTATCTACACAAGCACACCTAAGCCTTATCCTCCCTTGCCACATGTCACATGACTAAAATTTCTTGATGTGCAAGGAAACCTAACTTAATCTTATCCATCCATTTCACCTAAAGCCCTAATTGATCCTAGCCATCCATTGGAACCAAGCCAATCCTATAAAGCAAGCCTCTTTTGAGCCATTTGGGACATTAGAGAGGACATTAGAGAGAAGAGATTAGAGAGAGAATTTCATGATTCTTCTTCATGCAACTTCACTCTGCTGAATTTTCATCTCAAGCCATTATCTATCCTCTTTCATCTACCTAGCTTGCATATATCAACCACCAATCATCCATCATTTATCTTCTTATCAATGTTATGCTGCGGAATTGAGCAATTAACACAACAAAGCAATCAATCAATTGAGCTCATCTTGCATCTTCGAGGTATTGAATGATTTGGGTTTAGGTTATGCATTTCAATTATTTGATCATTTCCATTTGTAAATCCAAATTTTTTGATATACATTCTAGCACACCTGGTGGGACTCACGTCCTTGATTAACTTCTCTTGTTTGAGTTTTTTTTATGAATTTTAGATCTCTTGGAGCGCCAATCTTTCATTTTTGCAAGCTTTTGTAGCAAAAATTTGTATTTTTCTAACCCTAGTTTGCAAAGATTTGGCTAAAAATGTATGTAGATGATCTTTTAGCCCAAATCTAACCTCACCATTGCATCCAGGAGGCTGTTTCCATGAATTTTGAGTATAAATTTGGCTAAATTTGATGAAAAATGGAGCATTTGGCGAAGAAAACAATAACCAGACTGTAAAAATGCGCTTCTGGTAATTCAGCTCACCTCTGATCAAACAGTAGTTGCCTGGGCTAAATCAGCTCGCCTTTGATCAAATAGTAGTCACTTTTGGTCAAATTTGGCTCGCTTTTGAACAAACAGTATAAGCTTTTGGTAAAATTTAGCTCGTTTTGAACAAAAACCGATCGCATATGGTAAACTTGGTCGCATATGGTTAATCTCTGCAATCTCTCACCCGAAACTTTCCAGATCACTTTTGGGCTATTGTTAGTCACTTTTTGCCTTTTCTTATTCACATATGAGCTATTACCTACCGCCTTCATCCATTTTTGCATCGCTTTTGAGCAAAAATCAGCCGCTTTTTGTATCTCTGCGTCGCTTTTACACTGGGATCGGCCGCTTATATCGCTTTCTGGATTTGATCGCTTTCAAACTGATCCGCATCACTTTTGAATGGAAAGTAGCTACTTTTGCAATAACGGTGTCACTTTAGGTTTGATAGTGCTCACCTTTAGCAGAATAGGTTTTTTTTGCAATTGTCATTTTGCAGGAACAGATCGCTTATAAGCTGAAACAGTTCGCATTTGGGATTTTTTGCATCGCTACTGAGCTTAAACAATCCACATATGGTATTATTAGATTCACATCTATGATATAACAGATCACCTATAGACAAATTCAAATCACTTCTAATCAACAGTTGGTCGCATCTGGCAACTGTAACTTACTTTTGGTAGCTGTCATTGTGTATCTTGGTGTTTTTATCATAACTTTCACATACGGAGGCCAAATCGTACAAACAAGGACTCGTTGGAAAGCTGGGAGGACAAACTTTACAGCTAAGAAGGTTTTATTAGGGCATCTAAGGAGATGGAGCAGCATTGGCATCAACATCTACAGCAAATTGGAAAGTGATTGTATCAGGTGCACTCATTCTAATCTTTCATCTCTTAATCTTGTTTGATCACACATTTAGACTTTGGGATTAAAACGAACTTTGTTTGCTATCACATATCAGAAGTGGGCATAAAATGAACAAGTGTCTTCCAACACATTTAGATTTGGATCTAAAACGAACAAGTGCTTGAATTGTCTTCCACATATTTCATTCTCTAAAGGGTTAATTTACAACTGCGAGTGTGAATCAAGTGACACCGCACTTGGTTTGCTTTTGTAAACCCTATCTAGGAGGCCTACTTGGAGACACACCACTCCAAGGGACGACCTCAATCGAGGCTGAATCGAAAGACACCCTCATTGGGAGTTGTAAATCTTGTCACTCTTAGCTAAGCCCCAAAGAACTTTATACCTTTGGGAAGTGAAGGTGAAGGGTGGGTTACCCCTTTCTCCCAGCTGTGTGGTAGGATTTCACTTTCAAATTCCTAGTCAACCTCGTGTAAACATAGCCCAAAACCTAATTGGCCATACCCACTTGACTAGACATTAGGCTTGTTGATGTGTCTTCCATGTGTGCTTGCATAATCATCACATTTCATTTTCAAAGTCAACAATTGCTTATGTGTCTTATGTGAGTGATTTATGTGTGTATATGCATAATCATTTGTTTGAACATTGCCAAATCAAGCTCTAAACACCAAACACATAAACAATTCATCCTACATTTCATCCACATCACCTAATTTTATCATTCCACATCATATCCTAATCATACCCAAATCAATTTTATTTTGAACATATCCTAGTCACATCTATACTCATTCCAAATCATCTCCACATCATCATCAACCTAGTCCTAGTCAACACTTGTCACGATGGTCGTAATAATTCAAGGGGGCTATCCCTCTAATCATGAGACAAATCCCAAGCCTAAGGTGACAATTCAAGGGCGCTATCCTTCTAATCATGAGACAAATCCCAAGCCTAAGGTGACAATTCAAGGGGGCTATCCCTCTAATCATGAGACAAATCCCAAGCCTAAGGTGACAATTCAAGGGGGTAATCCTTATAATCATGAGACAAGACCTAAGCCTATAATCACAATTCAAGGAGGCTACCCCTCTAATTCAAACAATGCAATAAAACCAAAGCCCAAGATCACAATTAGAGGAGCCCCTCTTCCTAATCCAAATCATGAGAAGAAACCAATCATAATTAAAGGTGGCTATCCTCCTAATCCAAATCATGAAGATAAACCAAGACCTAAGGTCACAATTAGAGGAGCCCCTCTTTCTAATCCAAATCATGAAGATAAACCAAGACCCAAGGTCACAATTAAAGGTGGCTATCCTCCTAATCCAAATCATGAAAGCGAACCAAAGCCCAAGATCACAATTAAAGGAGCCTCTCCTCCTAAGACCAAGTTTATACTTCAAGGAGGATATATCTTTATTGATGAGGATGAGACATGTCCAAAACCCAATCCATCCACACATCAAATCAATTCCACATCAACTTATCCCACTTCATACCAATCTAATCCATCCACACATCAAATCAATTCTGCATCAACTTATCCCACTTCATCTCAACCAAATTCATCCACATGTCATATCAGCCCTTTATCAACCTATCACAACCCTTATCCATATCAATCCATAGCACAACAATCATTATCCTATGCAACTCCTCCATCATCATCACAACAACACCATCACAACTTCCAACAACTTCAACCACAATCCTACATGTCACCCACCTCAACTTCACACCAACCTAATCCATCCACCTATCATGACAATTCCATATCAACCTATGCCACATCAACATATCCACCCACTTTCATACAACAAGTGAGCACAAGTCAATCTTGGCAACAAGATCAAATGCCCTCAACTTTGAGTCCACCTCAAGATCTTTTGTCCACATATCCTACCATTACACCTAGCTACCAAGACTATCAATGGCCTCCTCAATGAGCACAAGTGAGCCTAAATCCACCTTTGCAACAAGAAGCACATGCAGCTCCAAGTGGACCTTTGTACATAAACCATGCAAGCCTAATGCAACAAGACTTAATTACCTTTGACAAGGGAGATATGAACCTAGCTAATTCATCCTATGAATACCCTCCATCATCCAATCCCATACCAACACATGAGCCAACTAATCCTAGTCCATTGGTCCATCAACCTTCCAAACCACCAAGCCCTCCATTACCTTCATCACCATGTCATTCTAATCCTTCACCAAAGGATGCAGTTGAGATAGTTTTACAAAGAATGCTTGAACAAAAACTCATTGAACTTCCTGAAGTCAAACCATGTGAAGAAAGTCCATATGATGAACATGATTATTGTGCATACCATAGGACCAAAGGCCATGATACAAATCAATGCCCAATATTTGTCCCAATTGTTTACAAGGTGTACCTACCTATAATGGGAAATCATGCCACATCATTCAAATCACATGTGTCACCCCCCTCTAATCCTAATCCATCCAATCCAATTAGCCCCCAACCTAATCCTAGTCCTAAGCCTATAACACCATCTACTATTATCATCCATCCATTATATTTCCCATCCACTCATACCCTTGCGAAGGATGTGATCCATTGGCTACTAGCTAGGAATAAACTACCTCCATGCCAAACACCCATTCATGAGCCTACCAAAGAACTTCCAAAGGTCATGTCCAAGCCTATAATCCCATCATGTGGTCCACCTATCCTTGAGCCTATCCAAGAGCCCTCAATTAACATTCTTAGCCTTTCAAGCCCATCATGTGACCTACAAGCCATCAAGCCTATTCAAGAGTCTCCTATTATGAATCCAATTCAAGAGTCATCATGCCCTCATGTTGACAACTATCAAGGGTCTATCAAGTCCACTCAAGAACCTTCCACTTTCATCCAAAGCCAAGAGGTATTTCAAGCGTTTAATCCTAAGCATGTGGAAACATTAAGCCCTAGTCCAACTCAAGATCAAATCACTTTTATGCAACCCATCCATAACATTTACCTTCTTTATGATCAAGATGATACCTATAAATAAGTTATCCATGAGCACCTTGATCCTATCCATAATCCTATATCTATCCATGAACAAGATATCCACATTGCTCCTAGTCATCCTCCATCTAGCCCTATCCATAATGAGCAAACATCCACTTGTCATGATGAGATACTTGTCCCCCAAGTAAGCACAGAAGATCAAACAAATAACTTGGATCTTAGCGAACATAATCAAGATCCTAATGATCCCCATTCCACATCCATCATCGATCCCATTTCAAATCCATCATGTCCTATTGGTCTTACCACCCTTATACATGAATGTTCTTCCTTAGGACAAAAACCACCTCTATCCACTTCACCTTCTTCATCCAATAATGAACTCAAGTCTAGTGTTCAAACTACACCGAGTCCTATAGTCCATTGCATACTCCAAAACATGAACTACAAAGGTAAAGGTCTAAGCCTTTATGAACAAGGTATTTTGGAGTCAAACCATGTCAAGATTCCTCCATGCTCATATAGCCTTGGATACACACCCCAAGGTAAGCAAGGCCAAGATGTTGGTAATCCCTTCATGCATCCTAAACCTATCACTTTCCATTGCACCTCCCATCTACCCAAAACATATGTAGCCATTCCATCTCCATCATCCTATAAATGTCAAAAGCATGTGACCATACACCTTCTGCCATCCACTTTGCCTCCACTTTTACCAACTCCTAATATCCCTCCATCCACCTTGCCACCATTGCTTCCAACACATAACATACCTATCATTCATAAGTATCCTTACATCCCTAATCATGGCCAACACAAGCACACATCGTTTAAACATAAAGCTTCCAATCATTCCACCAACCCCACTTCCATCAAACCCATGGGATTCCAAAATAAACATTTGGATGCCTTTATCTATAAAGCCAAAAATCCAACTAAAACTCCTAAGGATCCTCATGCCTTAGGGCATCAATGTGAAAAGTCTCTAAATCATCCATCTTCTAAGCAAAGTACATTCACAAAGCTATCCAAGCCCATACCTCCAAAAGCAAAGCCCAAAAGAAAAATGGTTTGGGTTCCTAAGAAAAAAGCTAGCAAAGCGAATGAGGCATCCTCATCCACATCTCAAGAATCCCAACCACCTATATCCATCCAAAAGCCTACTTCCATCCAAAACTTCCATTCCCTTCAAAAATCCCACAAGCAAAGCAAAAGCACTAAAAATACTAAATCTATGTGGGTTCCTAAATCACTTCATCAACCATCTCCCAAGCGAACAACCCCATTGCTTCCTACACCACCATCCAATCAAAAGCTTCAATGTTTATCACGGTGTGTGCAACCGTTGGTCATGGTTCCCTTCCACTCTATAGCACCTCCACATAACTACATCTCTCCATCTTCATTCCATAAGCCTACATAATCCACATCATAATCCCCTATCCTTCCATGCATGAACCTTTCATAATCCATTTTATCATCCACTATCTACCTAATCCATCTCTCATCCACGCAATCACTTATCAACATCTATGAGCATAATGACATGGTCCATGCGAGGACATCCATCTCTAATGGGACTAACAACATCCATCGAACTAGACACTTGAGTCCCTCCTATCCATTACCATGGTGAAAACCTGGCAAACAGGCGCCATGTGTAATTGTCAACCCAAAAAAAAAAGAGACAAAGAAAAAAAATCAAAAAAGTAAAGAGAAATCCCTTCGTCCAACGGTGAAAACCTGGTAAACAGGCGCCTTGGATAAGTACCATGATGAAAACCTGGCAAACAGACGTCATGTGTATGTTGATCTTCTATGTCACTTACACTTGGGGGCACATTGTCTCATCCAACCTATCCATTTCAAAACTATCTATCTCATTATATCATTTTCCATCCTATCCTATCCTACCATTACCATACCATCTTGCCATCCTTAGCCATTACATAAACATGCCTATCCTATTTATCCATCCTTCCGCCTTTTGATATTGATGAAGACATAGGGGAAAAATGTTGAAACATGTTTGGATATCTCTTGGCATACTTTCTTTCCAAACTAAATCCTATCCATTGACCATTTATCCATCCCATTTAAACCAATCCATCATGTCATCCCTTGGTCATGAACTTTTTTCATGTAACAATCCTAAGCATTACCACCTAGAATGGGGCAATTTCTTCCTATGCAACATAGCCTTTGGAGATCACATCCTAGCTCCCTTATGATCCATCCACTATGGCGTATCCTTATTCTGAGCTTTCCATCTTATAGCTTATCCCCATCTATTTATCATGAACTTTCCACTATAGCCTACCTATCCATTTATCATGAGGCAAGCATCCATCCCTTATATGGCCTATCCTCTTATCTATCCATCCAACTATCATGAGCCTTTCATCTCCTTTACTATGAGCCCATCCTTTTATCCATCCTTTGCACCTAGACTTGGTTTTCTCCCTTGTCATTGGTATCTAGCACAAAGGCTACCCAAATTGTAAATCCATTAGCGTTTTCCAAAACATTTCAAAAACACAAAAAAAAAAAAATTCAAAACACAAAAAAAAATCAAAATATGTCAAAAAATCTTAAAAAATTAAATATTCAACGAAAAATCTAAGAAATAAAACCAATCACATCATCCAAAACAATCCACTCCATCAACATTCAATCAAAATCAATCATCATCATCATCAATCAATAACATTCATCCATTTCAATCAATCACTTCTTCCAATCATATCAATCAAATCAATCTAAGCAATGATCTTAAATCCAAGTCATACTAATCCATATCAAGCAAGCCAATCAATCAAGGAACATTATCCAATCAAATCAACAGGTTTTGATCCTAATCTTGTCATGAGCCCAATCATCAATGGGATATAGCATTTCCACATCCTTGTGTTGATCTAGCGATATAGCTTTCCCTGCAATGACAACACTATCATCATCAATCAAACAATTAATTATTGGTTTATGACTTGGCAAGGGCAATACCTTGTTTGTTTTACATCCTTTGAGCATACTAAGAATGCTTGCTTATGCTTAGATTGAATCAACACTCTAATCATCACAACATCACTATCATCATTCAAAACAATCAATCATCAAAACAATCAACCCAGCAACAACAAACATCACAACCAAAGCACATCAAGCCAACTATCAAAACAAATCCTATCAATCATCAGCATCAACACTAAAGCACATCAAGCCAACCATCAAAACAAATCCTCTCAATCATCAACAACCACACCAACTCTAATCAGAACAAATCTAATAACTTCAACAAATCAAAAGCATCCCAATCCACCACATATCATCCCATCATCAATATTTCATCAAATCAATCTTCATCCATTCACATCAATCACATCAATCCAAAGAATCCAAGCAATGATCCAAATGCAAGGCCATCCTTAATCCATACCAATCAAGTTAATCAATCAAGCCAAGTTATCCAAATGCAATCCATGGTCTTGATCCTAGCCTTGTTGTAAGCCAAATCAATCAGCCAATCAGCCAACCAACTCAGCAAACAACCTTGTGTTGATCTAGGGATATAGCTTTCCCTGCAATGATAACACTCTCAACTATCAACAATCAACAATCAATCATTGGTTTACAACTTGACAAGGGCAATACCTTGTTTGTTTTTGAATCATTTGTGCATGCTTGCTTTCTTGCTTGTGTGTGTTATCATTTTATCTTGCATTTGTATCAAATCCTTATCATTTCCAGCTAATATTCATATCTTGTGTATGTTGGAATAGCTTTTTGCACTATCCTTTGCATCTAAGGTAATATCATACCTTTTGTGCATTAGGACTTCAATGCTCTAAGTTTTCTTCCTCATACGTTAGACAAGGTTGTATTACGCTGGGGCACAAGACACATCATCACCTTGGTCCTTATACCTTGGTGCATAACGTCTAGTGCTATATCAAACATCATGGTTGCTCACTTTCATTGCAGCATAACACATCATTCATTTCTTTTATCCATACCTTATCATTTATCTTTCTTTTGTAGCCAAACCATTTCTTTTCGAGAGCCTACCCGTGTTTGCCCAACTTGCCTATCCTCTCGAGGGGGCATCATCATCCTATCTCCATATCCTTTTCCTCTATCCATACCTTAACTTCTTTGAAATGATGTTACTCAACATAAATCTTATCATCTCGAACATCATGTCAAAGAGGGGCAAAATGTAGACACCCAAAATTGTCCCAAATTTATGTATGTCTTACAACACCTTGTTAAACCATTATCCTAGACATCATAAGCCAATTAATTAAATAAATTTTATTTATTTAATTAAAATCCCATCTTAATCCCATCCTTATCCCACTTAGCCAATTAATTAAATAAATTTTATTTATTTAATTAATTTCACATGCATAATCCCATTTATCCTATCCTCATCCCAATTAATTAAATAAATTTTATTTATTTAATTAATTTCCACATCATATCTTATCCCATCCTATTCATATTTCAAATTAATTAAATAAATCTTATTTATTTAATTAATTTCCAACTCATATCCCAACTAATTCAAATATTTTATTTGAATTAAACACTCATCTTTTATCACATTCCAACACTTGTCCAGTCAATCATGTGTTGTAATACAACTTTCATTCATATCCTTCACATGCACAACTAACGGTAGCTAATTTTAGTATTTATCTACACAAGCACACCTAAGCCTTATCCTCCCTTGCCACATGTCACATGACTACAATTTCTTGATGTGCAAGGAAACCTAACTTAATCCTATCCATCCATTTCACCTAAAGCCCTAATTGATCCTAGCCATCCATTGGAACCAAGCCAATCCTATAAAATAAGCCTCTTTTGAACCATTTGGGACATTAGAGAAGAGATTAGAGGACATTAGAGAAGACATTAGAGAAGAGATTAAAGGACATTAGAGAATTCAAGATTCTTCTTCATGCAACCTCACTCTGTTGAATTTTCATCTCAAGTCCTCATCCATCATCTTCAATCCATCTAGCTTGCATCCTTATCAACGTTATGCTGCGGAATTGAGCAATCAACAATCAATCAATCAAGCATAGCATCTTGCATCTTCGAGGTATTGAATTATTTGGGTTTAGGTTATGCATTTCAATTGTTTGATCATTTCCATTTGTAAATCCAAATTTTTTGATATACAAAGACCATTGCTATTGTTGGTGAAAATTATTATTGGCCATAGTTGCAACAGGATGTGAGGAAATTTGTCCAAATTTGTAGAGTATGTCAGATGACAAAAGGAGCAAGTCAGAACACAGGTCTATATCAGCCATTACCTATACCAGAGAAGCCATGGGATTATATCAGTATGGATTTTGTTCTTGGTTTACCAAGGACACAGAGAGGACATGATTCCATTTTTGTGGTGGTTGATAGATTTTCAAAGATGGCACATTTTATTCCTTGCAGGAAGACTAACAATGCTGTTCATATTGCTGAATTATTTTTCAAAGAGGTGGTGAGATTACATGGTCTACCAAAGAGCATAGTTTCAGATCGAGATACCAAGTTTGTTGGTTATTTCTGGAGGACATTGTGGAAGAAGTTGAAGATAGATTTGAAGTTCTATTCTGCATGCCAACCACAGACTGATGGACAGACAGAAGTGGTGAATGGGAGAACTTGGGTAACCTGCTACGATGCTTAGTAGGGGATAAGCCCAAGGGATGAGATTTGATTTTACCACAGGTAAAATTTGCTTACAACAATTCTGTGAATAGGAGTACTAGTAAATCACCATTCCAAATTGTATATGGAAATAGTCCAAGAAATGCTTCAGAGTTAAAGAATCTGGATAAGGGAGAAAAGACAAGTGCCAAGGTTGAAGACTTTGCAGAACATCTGAAGAATTTGCATGAAAAGGTGCAAAAGCACAGTAATATAATGAATACTCAGTACAAGGCTAAGGCAGATCAGAAGAGGAGGTATAAGGAGTTCTAGGTGGGAGATGAAGTCATGGTTCACTTGAGAAAAGAAAGGTTCCCAGTTGGAACATACAATAAATTGAAAATGAAGAAATTTGGACCATGCAGAATCCTGAAGAAGCATGATTTAGGAAATGCATATGAGGTAGAGCTGCCGAGTAGGATCAACATTTCCCTTGTTTTCAACATTGTTGATTTAATAGAATATCATGAAGGTGGAACAAAGGATGGACCAACAAAAGTGTAATGGAGTATTCCAGCATCTACTTCAATAGAGGAGATAGAAGAGATCTTGGATAGCCGGGTGGGAAGGAGCACTTGAAACAGGCAATATGAAGAATATCTAGTGAAATGGAAAGGAACACCTGTTGAAGATTCTTCTTGGTTGTCTAAGGTAGAGGTTGATCATTTGGGTTTTCCTCACACAAACACCTAAGATATGACATGGTCACTTATCAAATTACCCTGGGTGTCTGATGCAAGAGCATCCAGTGGTGTAAGGAAAATCTTGCATCACCCAAAAAAAGATGTGTTTCAAAATTGTTTATGTTCTTCCCATTTCTTCTCAAAATTTGTGGTTCTGGTCCCATAATCGCCTGAATAATGATGTAGAACTTTCTATTTTTCCAAACTGCTAAAAATAGTAACCTGCTATTTTTAAAAGTTTGCATTTAGGCATAGAATGAAGTCAAAATTTATAGGAAGTTACATAATGGAAATATAACAGCTTTGGCAAAGGAATCACGTGAAGATCATTTGCGAGCTAAAAGGTATTAAAGTTTTTATTTCCTGAAAAACACCTGGAAATTATTCAAATCCAGGTTTGAGGCACTAAATGGCCCTGTACGGGCCTGAAAATGGCCAAAATTGGCAGAGCGGGTTCTTAGCACGTACAGTACTCCGCAAGCTCTCCAACGCATAAAATAGTTCGTCAATTGGACACCCGGATCAAAAGTTATGGCTCCCGGAAGTTGACCTATTTTTGGAGGGAGATGCAAATTTCAAAATTAGGTTGTTGGCCACCAAAAAGGCTATTAATAACCATTTTTGGGAACCCTGGGAGGTAGTAGAGTTAAGGGGACAAGTGTAGAGTCAAGAATAGGTGGGAAAATAGAAACCCTAGCTGATTTGGGGGTTACAGAAGGTGGAAGATTCTAGAGCCTAGTGATGGTAGCTGTAGTGTGTTGCAGCTTGTAGAGGACTGATTCCTCTTATTGTAATTAAGCTTCTATAATGTAATGAGTTGCCTAGATCAATAAAAAAAAGTTCTATTCTCTATGTTTAATTTCTGTTATTGTGTGTTTTATGATTTACCCCCTTCATCAATCATAGTGGTATCAGAGCCAAAGGAGTATCTTTCAGGAAGAAGAAGGAAAGATGTCAGACGAAGAGGGATCATAGGAGTTCCCAGCAAGGATGACCAATGCTAAGTTGGTTGTCCTAGTAAAGAAGAAAATTATAGAGAGCAAAGAAGTTAGAGCTTAGAATTAGGCTTTAAGAGATGAGTTGAAGAAATTAAGGCACAGAGTAGGTTTTGGTAATGAAGATGACAAGGATGAAGAGGAGATCCCTAGGAGGGAAGAGATAGAGGTTCCTGTAGACCAGAGACCCTTATTGAATGTCCTCAAATCCATGGAGAGAAGGACCATGGATGTGAAACTTGACCTGCCAGTGTTGACAGGAAAGATGGATTCTGATTCAGGATGGAGTGAATAGACTCCTTGAATAATTTCTTTGAAACAGAGGAAATACCAGAACATCAAAGGGTAAAGATGGCCCAATCCAAAATGAAAGAGGCTGCACTAACTTGGTGGAATTTCATCCAAGATGACAGGGTGAAGGAAGGAAAGAACAGAGTTGCTACTTGGAAAAACATGGTGGCTTTAGTGAAGGAAGCCTATGTTCCATTAGATTACAACATCTAGTTACATAAGAGGAGACAAAATTTGAAGCAGAAAGAGTTAGATGTTAGTTCATACACTGAGGAGTTCATGAAACTATGTATCAAGACAAAGGTAAAGGAGAGTGATGAAGAGAAGGTGGCAAGGTATCTCAATGGGTTGAGACTTGCCATCCAGGAAGATTTAAATCTGCATAACCCAGATATAGTTCAGAAGTGCTACCAATCGGCACTCAAAGTGGAAGAAAAATTAAAGAGAAGACAAGAGAAGAGCAATAGAGGAAGAGGAAAACAGCAAAGAGGAGGAAGAAATCCTTTCAGAGGAAGAGGAAATGGATTTGGATACCAAGGTGAATCCAATCAAGAGAGCAGCAAAGGAGACAACGGTCAAATTCAAAAGGGAAGTTATGATCAAAAAGAAAACTTTAGGGGTAGGAGACCACCATTTAGAGGGAGATCTTAGGGCAAAGGACCTCTCAGATGTTACAATTGCAATCAAGAAGGCCATATAGCCAATAGATGTCTAAAAAGAGCAACAAGTTTAATGGGAGAAAGAAGGACAAATCTAATCGAAGAATCTGACTGTCAAAGTGTGACAAGTTCAAATACTTATCAAAGTATAAAAGCTCCTGATGGTTATGGATATCTTGAGACAGGAGAATCTTTGATGATTAGGAGAGCAATGACCACCATGAAGGTACCTGACAGAGAACCCCCACATAGAAAATCTCTTTTCAAAACTACTTGCAAGGCAGGAGGAAAGGTATGTAATGTTTTGATTGACTCTGGATCTACAAAAAATTTTGTGTCTATTGAAATGGTAGAGAAGCTTAAGCTTAGAAGACTTCCACATCCTTGCCCATACAAAATTTCATGGCTCACTCAAGGTCAGCAAACAGTTGTAGAAGAGTAGGCTTGGGTGGAATTTCAAATTAGACCATATAAGGACAAGTTATTGTTTGACATAGCTCAGATGGATGCTTACCATTTCCTATTTGGAAGACCATGGCAATATGGCTTAGGAGCACAACATGATGGAGTTAGAAATACATATTCGATCACCAAGGATGGTAAGGTGATAGAGTTATTACCATTAATGGAGAGGAAAGTAGAACCAAAATGGAAAGAAGTCAAAGTAATGCTGGTAGAAGGCAAACAATTCATGAAATAGATAGTAGAAGAAGGAGTAGTTGCATATGCTCTAATTCCATGCCTGAAAGTGAACAAGGAGCAGCAACAAGAAGTCAAGGGAGAGAGGAGATAGAGGTTCATAGATCCAGTTGTCCAAGAGCTATTGGATAAGTACAAAGGCATCATCTCTGATGGAATGCCAAGGTCCCTACCACCTATAAGGGACATCAGCCATTGCATAGATCTGATCCCAGGATCTACACTTCCAAACAAGGTAGCATACAAACTTACCCCAGAGCAGAATGCAGAGGTAGCAAGACATATTGAGTAGTTGTTGGAGACAGGCCTTATTGGTAAAAGTTTAAGCCCATGTGTAGTACCGGCTGTACTAGCACCAAAGAAAGGCACTTGGAGACTTTGTACTAATTCCAGAGCTATTAACAAGATAACAATCAGGTACAGGTTCCCAATACCTAGGATAGAAGATTTGCTTGATTGCTTGGGAGGTGCCAAATATTTCACAAAAATAGATTTAAAGAGTGGCTATCATCAGATTAAGATTAGGCCAAGAGATGAATGGAAAACTGCATTTAAGACCAATGAGGGGTTATATGAGTGGAAGGTCATGCCTTTTGGTTTGTCCAATGCCCCCAGTACCTTTATGAGGCTGATGAATGAGGTCTTGGGAGAATTTATAGGCAAACTTGTCATAGTATATTTAGATGACATTCTGATTTTTAGTAATACAAGGGAAGAGCATCTCAAACATGTAGACCTGGTTCTCAAAAGGTTACATGAAGAGTAGCTAATGATCAACTTGGAGAAGTGTTTGTTCATGCAGGAGGAGATCACCTATTTGGGTTTTGTCATTTCATAGGGAAAACTGAAAATGGATCAAGAGAAGGTAAGTACCATATTGTCTTGGCCAACTGCTAGAACCATGAATGATGTCAAAAGTTTCCATGGGTTAGCAACCTTCTATAGGAAGTTTATAAAATTGTTTAGTCATATATGTGCACCCATGCTTGACACCATAAAAGGAGGATAGAAGTGTAGATTCACTTGGACAAAGGAAGCAGATGATTCATTTGAGACATTGAAGAAGGTGGTGGCACAGCAGCCAGTCCTTGCACTTCTTGACTTCAACAAGATTTTTCAAGTAGAATGTGATGTGAGTCACATGGCAATTGGAGCAGTACTCAGTCAAGAAGGTAGGCCTATTGCATTTTTTAGTGAAAAACTAAATGATGCTAAGAAGAGATACTCATCCTATGACTTGGAGATGTATGCTCTAGTCCACTCACTCAAAAAGTGGAGGCATTATTTAATGCCAAAAGAATTCATAGTGTTTACAGATAATCAGGCCCTTAGTTTCATCAACAGTCAAGAGAAGTTGTATCATCGACACATGAAGTGGGTGGATACTTTACAAGCTTTCACTTTCACACTTAAGCACAAGAAAGGGGTCAAGAATAAAGTAGCAGATGCTTTGAGTAGGAGGGCTCTAACCATCAACCAGATACAATTGGAGTGTGTTCACATTGATTCCTTAAAGACCATGTATGATGCTGATGAAGACTTTGGAGAGATCTACAAAGTATGTACTTCTTTTGGAGACAAATATCATGTTGAATTTTCTAAATTTCTAATCCAAGATGGATTACTTTTCAAAGGTGGATAGTTGTGCATTCCACAGTGTTCTGTGAGGCTAAACCTTATTAGGGAGAAGCATTCTAGAGCCATGGAAAGAAATTTTGGTCTAGATAAGACTCTTGATCTTGTCACGAGACATTACTATTGGCCTAAGTTACAATCAGATGTAAGGAAATTTGTGGAGGCATGTGTGATATGTCAGAAAACTAAAGGGAGATCGACTAATGCAAGTTTATATCAGCCACTGCCCATTCCTTCTAGGCCATGGAAGAGCATAAGCTTGGACTTTGTGTTGGTTTTACCAAGAACAAGGAAGGGATATGATAGTGTTTTTGTTGTAGTAGATAGATTCAGTAAAATGGCACATTTCTTGCCATGCAAAACCACTTGTGATGCTTCATATGTTGCAAACTTGTTTTTCAAGGAAATAGTGAGGATACATGGATTGCCATTGACCATAGTGTCAGATAGAGATGTGAAATTTATTGGCCATTTTTAGAGGACTCTTTGGAAGAATCTTGGAACCAATTTATCTTTCTCATCAGCTTATCACCCTCAAACAGATGGACAGACTAAAGTGGTTAACCATTCATTGGGAAATCTGCTAAGGTGTTTGACAGCATGGAGAGAAGTGGGATAACATCCTACCAAAAGCAAAATTTTCCTATAATGACACCATCAATAGGAGTACATGGAAATCACCTTTCCAAAGTGGTATATGGTATTCATCCAAGAGGTATTTTGGAGTTAAGAGATCTACCTACAGGAGAATCCATCAGTACAGATGGAGAAGCCTTTGCATCAACCATTAAGGAGGTGCATGATCAAGTCAAGAACCAACTCCAACAAACTACATTGAAGTATAAAGCCTATGCTGACAAGAAGAAGAGGGATGTACAATTTGATGTTCGAGATTTAGTATGGGTTCATCTGAAAAAGGAAAGACTCCGAAAAGGTAAACATACTAAGCTAATGCAGAGGAAGATTGGACCATGTTAGATTTTGAAGAAGTGTGGATAGAATGCTTATGAAATCCAACTTCCTTCTAATCTTGGATTATCACCTATCTTCAATGTATGTGATTTAACTCCATAAAAACATAATGCAGATGTAGAACAGGGACCATGGCAGGGTACAATAGCTAATGATATTCCTAAGCATGATCCACCAACATTGAAGAAGATTTTAGACTCACGAGTGGCAAAGAAGACTAGGAACAAAGAGTATATGGAATACTTGGTAGTTTCGTAAGGGAAACCCGATTCCAAGGCCGTTTAGATGACTGAAGAGCAGATCATAAAATATGGTGTAGATCTTCAAACTCACATCTCAAGTGGACTTAAGATTTCTTCTCTCAGGGAGTATGGTGTAGGAGCACCCTTTCAATAAGCCAATTATACATTGGAGGGATAAGGTTAAAGTCTCGAATTGTTTTATGCATTTCAGTATTCCAATGTAATAAGGTCTGTATGACTAACATTTGTTATTGTAAGTTGCATCTAGGTTTCTGTGCAAGTCCCTAGGACACTTGTTGATATGTAATGACAAGGTCATTAGTAAGTTAAGAGTTTGTTGGTTAGTTGTATCTCCCAGCCACCTGGAGTTGTCTCCCAATCGTTGGGAATCTAGTCAGTACTACTCACTATGAGTAGATAAATAGCTTAGTTCAAATCAATTTGGGAATAGATTATGGAAATATAGATTTTGATAGAGATAGAGATAGAGATCAGAGAGGAGAAGTTAGATAGAGTAGTAGTTGTTGAGTGTGGAACTGTGACATTAGATATCTGTATCAATTTTTGAAAGTAATAAGAAGATCTTGTTTGTGTTAATTTTCTGGTGTTCGATTCACTAGTGTAATCAATTTTCTATTTTAGAATTGAAATGGGTTCTTAGCCCATTCCATCAGTTGGATTACTTCGTAATCAGTGGAATGGCTGTATATATTAGTTTAGTTTCTTGTTTTGCATTTTTTGTTTGTTCATTCCAAGTTTGCAGGATCATTTGTAGGATGCTTAGATAAACCCTAGCATCCGCATGTGCTAGGTTGACGAATTGCAAAAGTTTGCTTGTTTGTAGGAGAAATAGTCTACAAAATCACAAGGGTTTCAGCAGACTAAATCAGTGAAGTCAAAATGCTATCAACAGCTTAAGTTTTCTATGTTTGAACCAATTCCAATGGTTCAAAAGTGCATTGGTTCAACAGAGAAGTGATTGGCATGTTTACAGGCTAAGTATTGTTTCAAATAAGAAAAGACCGTCGAAGGAACTTTGAGACAGTGGAAGGTGTTTAGTTGAACCTTTGAACCAGTTCAATGGTTCAAAGGGTTCAAATGTTCAACAAGCACTATTGGTTCACTGAATAGCAGTGCATCGGCTGAAAGGAATTTCAGATTGGTGATAGTAGAAGTATTGATAGTTGAACCAATGGTTGAACTAGTCCAATGGTTCAACAGTTCAACAATTCAACGAGTTCAATGGTTTAGCGAAGGTTCATTTGGTGTGCTAGCTCAACAAGGCGGAGATGGATTCAAAGAGTTCAACAGTTGAACATATGGTTTTTGACAACATTTAATCAAAGCGATAAGAATATATATATTGAACCAATAGTTACAGATCAATGGTTCGCATGGTTCAAAGGTTTAACAACAGCAACAGTTCCATGAATTTAAACTGTTTCCACCATTTTGCTACCTGCTCTACATCAAAATGTTTTCAAAGATAGCCTTCTACTTGCCCAGGCCCTTTATCTATCCATCATTTTCTAATATGCCTAGCATTATTTTCTTATCTATTTTCTCAATAAAATGTCTTTTCTCAACAAAGACCTTGTCCAACTTTAACTGAAAAGCTACAACTTTCTCAAGTATCAATAGCATGTCAAGTGTCAACATTATCTTAGGTGGCATATCTGAATCAAACCTTGAGCATCCGGGAATGACCCTTACCTCTCTAGTTCTTGATAACCATACTCTACTCATAGTCTTGAGGCTTTCTTTATCCTACTCATGCTTGTCTAGAGCCATCCTTAGACTTGAATATGATTTCCATGTTTCATCTACCCTTGCTTGAACTTTGGTCATCCTATGATTTATCAAATTTATGACCATGTCTCTAACTAAATTCTTCTTTGCATCTTTCAATATCCTCACCTCTTACTTCAGTTCTCTTATTTTTGATAGTAGTGGCTCTGTATCAACTGGAAATGCCTTTGTAGTTTGTATTACAATTGGAGCACATGATGTGCTAGGCCCTAACAATAGTTTCTATTTATACCTATTTAGTTTTGGAATAGCCTATCCATACTTTAGCAGCAGGTCATCATCATCCTTTTACTAGAAGCTTGGGGAGCTAGAGTACTTGATACTCTTTTGATTATGACATCCCCTAATAATTCTCCCAATCTAATCCTTGGTTTATTATCATTTGGGGTAAATGCTCATATTGCTAAGGTTTCAAACATAGGATTAAAAGTTGCACTAGATAGTACCTTTTCTACTTGTTCATCTATCACTTCTTAATCCTCTCTATTTATTGTGTCAAATGCAATGGTGTTTGATAAGGTCCAATGTGGGAGAAGCAACACATTGCTTTTGGCAACTAAGGCCCTCCCTTCTTCTGGGGTCATGCCACTAATGTCTTGATTCACTTCATTTAATACATTTTGAGTGATGGCCTCATACTATGATGGATCTGCCCTACTTTTGGCCTCCTCTATCCTTTTTTGGAAATCCTCATTCCTAACTTTTAATACATAAGTCTAGAATTCAGGAGTGTTGACAAATTCATCATCTTCCATGAACTGTACATAGGCCAATACTCTGACCTCCTCTATGTCTACATGTTGATTGGTTATTGACCTTGCTAGTCTATTATCTAGGGAAACATAAGATCTTATTCTACTATGTGAATTTGCTTGATGGGCAGCTTCTTGTTCCTATTCTTTTGCTTCCTCCTCCAAGTTTACTACTTCAATCTCTTCTAGATTTTTTAGATCAATTATCTTTTCTTTTTTGGCAGGGGGAAAATCAGGGAATTCCTTTTTTCTAACATATCCTCATCCTAATTTGCGGGGCTGGTAGGTTGGCCTCTCCTCACCTGCTGGAGCACTGGCAATTACCTCATTTGCATTGTCAAAAACCATTTCAATCCTCATTATTAGATATTTTATCTCTACAAAGGCCCCTAGGTAAGAAGCATTCAAATTCTTTCTTACCCTCTCTCCTGTCATGACTACTTCTCATTTTTCCCTTAAATTACAAACATCATCCATAGTAAAACAATTTCTAATTGTATCTAATGAAATACATAGGACAACTGAGGGGGGGTGAGCCAATTGTCAGAAAAACTTGACTTCACATAATTATAAAATCTTCAACTATTTGACTACTGATAATTAGATTCAACCATGAAAGCATAAAACCATAAAATTAATCACAATCACACATTCAATACAGGAGATACCAGATTTTTATGTGGAAAACCCTATAAGAGAAAAACCATGGTGGGTGTTATCCCATAGAAATATATAAGTTATAACAATACCAAAAATTAGAGGCTCACTACCTATGAGGATCACTACCCAAAATGTTCACTACAAAGATTGGCTCGCTGCCAGGGGCTGGCTCACTACCAAGGATTTTTGAACTGATATGATAGCATCTATTGTATGCTTGAGTTCAATCACATTGAAGCGCAATATTCTTCCTCTTCTTTTCTTTTATTTTCTTACTCTTCACACTTATCTACTCATTTCTTTTCACACCCACCTTTTTTGTAACTATATCACAAGTGTTTATACAAATCATCAACCTTAGAATGTACATCAAGGTAAAAAATGCATTCATCAACTATTGGAACAATATCCAAGGTCAACATTACAAAACATACATAGAAATAGGTCTGGACCTAATACAAAAATTTGCTAAGGGGAAGATGTAAAGATGTATACTAATCATGCCATGCCTTAGTTGGGAGTCAAACACAACCCTTCATGCCATGACGTGCTTCTACAATCTTCAAAGCATCTCCACAAATAGTGAAATCAGCCAAGTCGGCCAAGACTAGTGATAACACTAGGTCCTCTAGGAAAATTCTTCATCTACGATCCAAATTTCTCTTTGTAAACCAATCCAAGGGTAGGAACACAATCAAGATAAATCCACAAGTACATTGAAATCATCAAAAGTATCGGCACAACTTCTAACCACTCTGTCCAGAAGATTCTTCAAACTGGAGCACATAAACAACATTGCCAACTACTTTCATAAGGAAAAGATCGCTTGTGGACCATCAAATCATGAACCATTGGACTTGAAGGCACATAACATCATATTAGAATTAACTCTACAATTGTAGACAAAAGTACTTCAATGTGAAGGAATGCAGAGCATAATACTTTCTCCTTGTCACCACCAAACATATAAAAAAGTAGTTTTTATTCTGGTGAACATAACTCACTCAAATCTTCATACCGGAGGCTCAAACTAGTAACATAACATATTTAGATAGACCTCTAAATAACTTCCAATCTACAAACAAGGATGTTTGATCTATATGAAATGTGAAGCTATCTATTAGACTATTCTTCAAAGATACTTTGCAACATACTATTTCTACTAGAAGAGCAAATTTTCTCAATATCCTCAAAACTCATTTCAATCAAGAAAGAAAACAATAGCATAGCTGACACCAAAGACAATACTGATATGATGACATCAATGACAACACTAATTAGGCACATACTTGCAACAATCTCCCCCATTGTCATTGATGGCAACATATGATGTGAAAAGTTGTAAAGATCATCAAGACATGATTCTTGCCCTTTCTCTTTACACATCTGCACCCTTTCTTTTCTAAGTTTTTCACATGATTTCTCTCCCCCTTTGACATCAATGGCAAAGGGCACATACTTGCATCCTACTACTCTGATCCAACTAAACCTTCTCTGATATCGATACTTTCTTTATCAGGAACTCATACTAGTAACATCTAGCTACTCCCCCTGAGAGGTAGCTCTCAGAACATCAATCCAGATCAAAGAATGATAATTTGGGCACCACTGGACTGATGCAATTCCATGCATCTTAGTTTAGGGTAGAAGGGGTGGTGACCCCTAGCTTTTCTCTGATACACTCAAAAGTATCCATAGGTAAAGGCTTAGTGAAGATATCTGCAATCTGATCCTTTGTGGACATGTATTCTAACTTTGCTTCATTATTTGTCACCTTTTCTCTGAAAAAGTGATACCTTATAGATATATGCTTTGTTCTTGAGTACGTCATTGGATTCTGTGAAATATTTATAGCATTTGTATTACCATAGAAGATTGCAACTAGATCTTCATACACAACTCTTATGTCCCTTAGTCCCTCAGAGTCTACTTCATCCATAACACTTGAGTACAACAAAATGCTACTACAACATATTCTACTTCTATAGTTGACAAAGAGATTGACTCTTGTTTCTTGCTCAGCCATGAAACCAATCTGTTACTAAAAAAGAAAGCACCTCCACTTGTACTTTTTCTATCATCAACATCTCTAGCCCAATCAGCATCTGTATAAGCACTAAGAGTGAAATCATTATCCTTTGGATACCATAAGCCATGATTTGATGTGCCTTTTAAATACCTCAAGATTCTCTTTACTACAATTGCATGTGATTCTCTTGGATATGCTTGAAATCATCCAATAATACAAAATGCATGTGTAATATCAGGTTTGGATTGAGTTAGATAAAGCAATCCTCCAATCATGGATCTATACTTTTTCTAGTCAGTCTTGGATGCTTCATTAGTTTTTCTTAACTTGTAGCCAGCCATCATGGGAGTACATTTCAGTTTAGAGTCTTCCATCCCAAAATTATTTAACAACTCTTTCACATACTTATACTAAGATATGAAGATTCCTTTATCTGATTCATTGATTTATAGACCTAAAAAGAAGTTCTTTTCACCAAACATAGACATCTCAAACTCATTTTACATTTCTCCTGCAAACTTTATGCACATACCTTCATTTCCTCCAAAGATAATGGCATCAACAAGGACTATAACAATTAGGATATGATTATCATTAATTTTGAAATATAGATTGTTGCTCATAGTGCTTTTACTGAACCCTAACTACACCAAATATTTGTCTAACCATGCATACCAGGCTCTGGGGGCTTGTTTTAGTCCATATAAGCCCTTCTTCAATCTACACACCATATCACCTTGTTTGGATAGCTGAAATCCTTTTGGTTGTTCAATGTAGACTTCTTCCAATTCACCATTCAAGAATGTAGACTTAACATCCATCTGATATACTTTGAAGTCTTTAAACACTGCAAATGCTAAAAACATTCTAATTGCTTCAATTCTTGCCACAAGAGCATAGGTTTCTTCAAAATCTATCCCTTAAATTTGATAGTACCCTTTGCATACCAATCTCACTTTGTTCCTTACTACTTCTCCATTCTCATTGATCTTGTTTCTAAAAACCCATTTGGTACCAATCACATTATTATCAATAGGTCTATGAACCAGTTACCAAGTTTGATTCTTTTCTATTTGTGTCAACTCCTCTTCCATAGCTCTTACCTAGTTTTCATCATTGTAAAATTCATTCATAGTTTTAGGTTCAACTTTTGAAAGTAAATAGTAATTAACTTGTTCTTCTGTAGCCTTTTTCCTTGTCAATACCCCTTTTCTTTTGTCTCCTATAATCTGCTCTTCAGAATGATTAATTCTTACATACCTAGGAGTCTTAGCATCATTTTTTGGAGCCTTTTCTTCTTCATCTTGACTGTATTGTTGTTCAACTTTTTCTTCACTTGCTATAATAGTAGGTTCATATGATTCATAGTCACTTAGGTATGATATTCTTCCCCTATCTTCATCAACTTTCACATTAGCACTTTCAATAATCTTCTTCAATCTCTTCTTGTAGTATCAGTAGGCCTTACTCTTGGTAGAGTATCCAAGAAAGATTCCTTCATCACACCTAGCATCAAACTTGCCTAGATCTTATTCTCTTCTAATATAGCATTTACTACCAGAAACTTTGAAATATCTTACTATTGGAACTCTTCCATGCCACAATTCATAAGGAATTTTAGCATTGTTACCTTTTACTTGAACACTATTTAGGATGCACACAACAATATTTATTGCTTTTCTCCAGTACACTTATGTTAGGTCAGCTTCTTTCAACATAGTCCTAGTAGCCTCTTTGTTGCAAATATGTGCCCAAGCGATGTTGTCATTGATGTCAACATATTCTTGTTGCCATTGATGTCAACAGTTCCTTGTGTTGCTACCTAGTTAGAAGTCTAAGATGCTTAGGATATTTAGAAAATTAATAAAGATCAATGTTCACAGACCATATGGTTATGTAGAAGTTTTTCAGAGGAAGCTCTAGTTGAGATTTGAGGGGTCTGCATGAAGATTTGAAGAAGTTATGGCCATCTGTATAGAACCAGATTTTGCATCGTTCATTAGAGATAGAGTAACAATAAGTTGGTCTGGATTGCTCCACAGTGAAATATTATGATATGCAGATCTAGAGGCATGTTTGGGAAGTCAGTGTGTGTCATCAACTCTAGTGGTTCATGGTTTGGAGGTCCACAAGCTATCCTTCTAGTTTGACAGTCATGACAGATAATGTTCTTGAGGTTTCAGAGGAAGATATGAATAATTTTGATAATTTGGAGTAGTAGTGGGGATGTTGTTGTTGAATTTAATGTGCCTATGGAGATCTATGGATCATGTGACTACTGTGTTGGAGGTCCACATTGAAGTTTGAGCTCGTTATTGAAGATTTATTTCTTGAGGTCGCTGTTCTTCCCAATTCTTGGCTAACCAGATGATTCTATCATGTTGCAGATGAATTAAGAGTAATTCCCTGGAGTGTAGTAGGTTGATAAAGGAAGATTGAAGTCTCAGCTACATTGGGCCGACACTATGGTGATCCGCATGGAGTGAAGCTGACCTTGTTGATCTTTCCAAGGCTGATGAAGTGTATATATACTTGTTGAAGAGTTGAGCGAAATGGTCCTTGTGTAAAAATGATCAAATCCTAACAGAGGTACAGAAGTAGAGCAGAGTGCAGAAAGAGTAGAGGAACAAAGGCAGCAAAGGATGAAGATATAATCAAGAAGATTTTTGGGGGATTGAGCAGAAGTTTTTGTGCTTTCAAAGGGACTGAATCAGGCATGAAGTTGATGCTATTTCTCAGTTCATATCTCTATGTAATTCATTAAATCTTGTAGGCAGTGAGCCTCTCCTTTTGAGAAATGAGCCTAAAGGCATGTGCCTTCTATTTTCTTAAGTACTTTTAATAGGGTACACATTTTTGTGGGTTAACCCCCACCTTGGTTTTTCCCTTAACCAAGTTTCCACATTAAAATTCTAGTGTTATATGTGTGTTCTTTTGATTCTTCTCATGTGTTGATTCGTGCTTTAATGTTGACATCATTAGTCTGTTTATGAGTTAAGAAGAAATTTTAGAAAGTGCAAAAAGTTATAGATTGTTGAGACAACTGATTCACCCCCCTCTTAGCTGTTCGCACTTATTTCAACAATTGGTATCAGAGCAAGGTTCCTCTAGAAGAAGCTTAACCACTTGAGGAGATCCGAGATGTCATCTTCCAAGAAGGAAAGTTTGAGGTTCGATGGAACAAATTATCTTCTGTGGAAAGAGCGCATGCAATGTCACTTGCTATGTATGGGTAGTGCCTTTTGGTCTATCATTGAGAATGAATATAAGATTCTAGAAAATGGCACTTCAACTTTGGTAGATCTTAGAAAGGAAGAATATAATACTTGAGCTAGAGAAGCTTTGTTGAGTGCCTTGACTAATTTAGAATTGGTGAATGTTCTAGGAATAAAAATTGCTCATGAAATCTAGGCTAAGTTGAAAACTTTGTATGAAGGTGATGAACATGTCAAATGTGCCAAACTTTAGAGCCTGAAGGGTAGATATGAAAAATTGGTAATGAGCGAAAGTGAAAACATCACTTCCTACATGCAGAAAATCAATGAACTTGTGACTGGTATTAGAAATGCTAGTGGAACATTAGAAGAGTTAAAGATTGTGGCCAAAGTGCTAAGATCCTTACCTCTGGCTTACAAGTATAAAGTAGTTGCCATTGATGAAATCTAGTGTATATCTCATGTTGCTAGGGATCAGTTGGTTGGAAAGCTTTCAGCATTTGAGTTGACTAAGTTTAGTGATTCTGCTCCCAAGTCTGAATCTTCATTTAAGGCCAGTATCTATGGAAATAACAGGTATGATCCAGGTGAATGCTCCCTAAGAAGAGCAGTCAGATATGATGGGACAAGCAAGGATATTGAAGATGATGAATCTGAGATTGGTGATGTTGAAGCTCTTATTGCCAGAAGATTGCCAAGAGGATCTGGTAACTATGAAGGAAAGTTTCCATTTAAATATTTTACTTGTAATAAGATTGGTCATTTTGCCTCAAGATGTCCAGAGAAGGTTTCAAGGCCAAACCCTAACAGGCATAGAAATCTAGAGAAGTGCTACTATGTCCAAGAAGCTAGTGAAGAAAGAGTTACATATGATGAGTCTGATCATGGAGATCCTAGAGAAAATGATTAGGTGTTCATTGCTATTATAGAAAATGATCTGGTGTTGAGAAAATCTGCTAGCTGTGAAAATATGGAATGTGCCTTGGCTAATCAAGTTGTTGATGAATGGGTAATTGATAGTGGATGCTCCCATCACATGACTGGTTACAAGAGTAAGTTTGTAAACTTTGAAAAATATGAAGGTGGACTTGTGAAATTTGGAGACAATTTAGCTGGTAGAATCCATGGCAAAGGATCCATTTCTTTTGATGGTAAGAACAAAACCAATGATGTTCTGTATGTCAAAGGATTGAAGCACAATCTTCTCAGTGTTGGGCAATTAGTTGACAAAGGTTATGATATCTAGTTCAAGGATGGAAAATGTAGAATCTTGGCAAGCTCCAGAGTAGAGATTGCATTTGGTACTCAAACTAGAGGTAACATCTTTCATTTGAGTAGTTCTTCTATGAGTTGCTTGATTTCTCAAGTTGAATAGAGTTGGCTATGGCATAGGAGTATGTGTCATGTGAATTTTGACAACAATTTTAAGATAAGTGCTACTCAAGTTGTAAGAGACCTTCCAAGACTTGTCAAACCTGCTGATAGCATGTGTAGAGAGTGTCAATTGGGTAAATAGAGTAGAGTCTCATTCAAGAGTAAGGCATAGTCATCAAGTGCATTGTTGTAACTTGTGCATACTAATCTTTGTGGTCCTGCTAGAATTAGGAGTGTACAAGGAGATAGATATTTCATGTTGTTGATTGACGATTACTCTCGGATGATGTGGGTAGCCTTCTTGAAAGAAAAATCAGAAGCCCTTGATAAATTCAAATCATTCAAAGTTATGGTGGAGAATGAGGTTGGTGTGAAGTTAAAATGTCTAAGATCCAACAAAGGTGGAGAATTTACTTCAGAAGAGTTTGATTCATACTGTGTAGAGAAAGGAATAAAAAGATAGTTATCTGCTCCTAGGACTCCTCACCAAAATGGAGTTTTGGAAAGAAAGAACCTGACCATTCAAGAAGCTGCTAGAACCATGATGTTGGAAGGAAATTTTCCTCAGGTCTATTGGAGAGAAGCTATGAGTACTGTTGTCTACACTCTTAACTGAGTGCAGATCAGAGCCAATTCTAGTAAGACCCCCTATGAACTATGGTTTGGTCATCCTCCTTCTATGAAATACTTCAAAGTCTTTGGTAGTAAATGCTATATCAAAATGGATGAGGATCTTGGCAAGTTTCATAAAAGAAGTGATGAAGGAATATTCTTGGGTTACTCTACTCTAAGCAAAGCTTACTAGTGCTTCAACAAAAGATTGAACAAAATTGTTGAAAGTCCTAATGTTAGAGTTGATGAGAGCAAAGAAAGACCTTCTAGGTCTTGTGGATATGATTTAGATGATGAAGATGAAAGTTAGAATCAAGAAAAGCAAGTTTCACTATAGGCTCAGATCCAGATTGATCTGAAAAGCTTAGAAGATGTTGTAGATGTTGAGGAACAGGCTCAAGATTCAGTGGTTCAATCAGTTCATAAACCTTCTAGGTATGTGAGTTTAAATCATCCTGAAGTTTAGATCATAGGAGATAGAAACAAAGGTGTTCAAACTAGGAGAAGAATTATTGAAGATCAAGAGGAGGTATGCTTGATTTCTGAGATTGAACCAAAAATAGAAAGTGAGGCTTGCAATGATGAAAATTGGGTGAAAGCAATGGAAAAGGAATTGATGTAAATTAAAAAGAACCACACTTGGGATCTTGTTCCTAGACCTAAAGACAAAAATGTGATTGGAATTAAATGGGTCTTCCGGAATAAATTGAATGAAGAAGGCAAAGTTGTAAGAAATAAAGCAAGGTTGGTATGTAAAGGATATTCTCATGTAGAAGGAATTGATTTTGAAGAAACTTTTTCTCTGGTGGCAAGAATAGAAGCAGTTAGACTATTTCTTCCATTTACTGCTCATAAATATTTTAAAGTGTATCAGATGGATGTCAAATCAGCTTTTCTGAATGGAGAATTGGAAGAAGAGGCTTACATTGAACAACCGAAAGGATTCCAGTTGAATGATCAAAAGGATATGGTCTGCAGATTGAAGAAAGCATTATATGGACTCAAACAAGTCCCAAGAGCATGGTATGCAAGGTTGGATAAGTATTTGCTAAAGTTAGGATTTAGCAAAGGGACTGCTGACTGTAATCTTTACTTTAAGATTGACCATGAGCATATTCTGATTGCTGAAGTATTTGTTGATGATATCATTTTTGGTGGAAATGAGAGTATGTACAAAACCTTTTATAATCAAATGAGAAGTGAATTTGAGATGTCAATGTTTGGAGAAATGAATTTCTTTTTAGGTCTGCAAATTACCCAAGCAAATAAGGGCATCTTCATATCTCAATCTAAATATGTGAGCCAGCTGCTGAAAATGTTTGGAATGGAAGATTCAAATCCAGTAGGTAATCCTATGATAACTGGGTGTAAGTTGAGCAAGGATGATGACTCTCCCAAAGAAGATTAGAAGAGGTATAGATCAATGATTGGAAGACTTCTCTATCTGACTCAGACCAGACCTGACATCATGAATGTAGTTGGACTTGTGGCCAGATTCCAGGCTAATCCAAAGGAATCTCATGTAGTAGCTATCAAGAGAATTTTTAGATATCTCAAACGAACACTTGATCATGGCTTATGGTATCCAAAGGATGACGACTTCACTCTTCAAGCATATACTGATGCTAATAAGGCAGGAGATGTGGATGATAGGAAAAGTACAAGTGGTGGCACATTCTTCTTGGGAAGGAGATTGGTTTCTTGGTTGAGCAAAAAGCAAGAGGCAATATCTCTATCTATTGCAAAGGTAGAATACATAGCAGTATCAACAAGTTGTACTCAAGTCTTGTGGATGAAACAAATGTTGGAGGATATCAACATTGTGTTTGAGGAGCTTGTCACTATTTTCTATGACAATTCAAGTGCAATTAACATCTCAAAGAATTTAGTGTTGCATTCAAAAGAAAAACATATATCCATCAAGTTTCCTTTCTTGAGAGAGAAGGTAAATAAGAATGAAGTCAAACTGGAGTTTGTTGCTTCAAAGGATTAGATTGTAGAAATATTCACAAAGCCTCTTCCCAAGGATACTTTTGAGTATCTCAAAGAGAAGTTAGGGGTTATTACCCCTCCTAAGAAGAGCTAAAATGCATTTGTGTGCATTAGTCCGGTGGAGTTCTCTGTCATATCTTGAGATCTGGATTGATGTTGAGAAGATACTACTCAAAAGGAGTAGTTAGTATGTAAAATTTGGAAGTCAGTCTGAAATAAAAAGGGGGAGCAAAGATTACAAATATGTGCCCTTTACCATTGATGTCAAAGTGGGAGAGAAGACATGTGAAAAATTAGCTGCTGATGATAGGGGGAACAGTAAAGAAAATAGTTGCAAAAATCAAGCGGAGAAGATCTTGTCTTGATGGTTGAATCAATTTTTCACATCATATGTTGCCATCAATGACAAAGGGGGAGATTGTTGCAAATATGTGCCTAAGTGGTGTTGTCATTGATGTCAATTGTTCCTTGTGTTGCTACCTGGTTAGAAGTCTGAGATGCTGAGGATATTGAGAAAATTAATAACAATCAATGTTCGTAAACCATATGGCTCTATAGAGGTTTGTTAGAGGTAGCTCCAGTTGATATTTGAGAGGTCCACATGAAGATCTAAAGAAGTTATGGCCATCTGTGTAGAACTAGATTTTGTAGCATTCAGTAGAGACAGAGTGACAGTAAGTTGGTTTGGATTGTTCCGCAATGAAGTATTATGATCTGTAGATCTAGAGGCATGTTTGGGAAGTTAGTGTGTGTCATCAACTCCAGTGGTTCATGGTTTGGAGGTCTACAATCTATCTTTCTAGTTTGACTATCATGACAGATAGTGTTCTTGAGGTTCCAGAGGAAGATATGAATGATTCTAATAATTTGGAGTAGTAGTGGGGATGTTGTTGTTGAATTTAATGTGCTTGTGGAGATCTCTGGATCATGTGACTACTGTGTTGGAGGTCCGCATTGAAATTTGAGCTCATTATTGAATATTTCTTTCATGAGGTTGTTATTCTTCCTAGTTCTTGGCTGACTGGATGATTCTATCATGTTGTGGATGAATTAAGAGTAATTCCCTAGAGCGTGGCATGTTGATAAAGGAAGATTGAAGTCTCAGCTACATTGGACTGACACTATGGTGATCCACGTGGAGTGAAGCTAACCTTGTTGATCTTTCCAAGGTTGATGAAGCATATATATGCTCATTGAAGAGTTGAGTGAAATGGTCCTTGTGCAAAAATTATCAAATCCTAAGAGAGGTATAGAAGCAGAGAAAAGGAACAAAGGCAATAAAGGATGAAGATATAATCAAGAAGAGTTTTGGGAGATTGAGAAAAAGTTTTTGTGTTTTCAAAGTGACTAAATCAGAGATGAAGTTGACGTGATTTCTCAGTTCATATCTCTATGTAATTTATTAAATCTTGTAGGCATTGAGCCTCTCCTTTTGAGCAGTGAGCTTTGGGCAGTGAGCCTGAAGCATGTGCCTTCTATTTTCTTCAGTACTTTTAACAAGGTATGCATTTTTTGGGTTAACCCCCACCATGGTTTTTCCCTTAACAATGTTTCCACGTTAAAATTATGGTGTTATGTGTGTGTTCTTTTGATTCTGCTCATGTGTTGATTCATGCTTTAATGTTCACATAATTAATCTATTTATGAGTTAAGAAGAAAGTTTAGAAAGTGTAGAAATTTATAGATTGTTAAGACAACTAATTCACTCCCCCTCTTAGTTGTCTGGACTTATTTCAACACTCTTGAACTATCCTATTCTTTCTTTGAACAACTCCATTCTACTGAGGAGTCCTAGGTGCAAATAGTTGTCTCTTTATCCCTTTTTCTTCAAAGAAAATATTGAATTCATTTGATGTGAACTCACCTCCTCTATTAGACCTCAATCACTTAACCTTAACCCTCTAACTCATTTTCAACCATTGCCTTGAAGGCTTTGAACTTGTCTAGAGATTTTAATTTATCTTTTAGAAAAGTGACCCAAATCATTCTGGAGTAATCATCAATAAGCAACATGAAATACCTATCTCCTTGTAGACTTCTTTTTCTTGTGTGACCACACAGATCTATATGAACTAGCTCCAATAACCTAGCAGAGGATTGTTCTTTACTTTTGAAACTTGTTCTTGTTTATTTTCCAAATTGACATTCTTTACAAATGATGTTGGAAGGCTTCACAAGTTTAGGCAAATCTCTTACAACCTGAATAGATCTTATCTTTACCAAGTTGTCAAAATTGATATGACACATCCTTCTATGCCACAACCAACTCTCATCTATGCAAGCTAATAAACAATAATCGTTAGTTCCTTTCAAATGATAAGCATTACCTCTAGACTTTTTACCAGTAGAAATCACTGCTCCAGAGCTTCCCATGATCTTGCATCCATTGTCCTTGAATCTCATATCATAAACTTTGCCACACATCTGACCAACACTCAAAAGATTGTTCTTTAAGCTCTTTACATATAGAACATCATTAGTATTGTGCTTACCATCAAAAGAAATACATCCTTTTCCACAAATCTTACGAGCTCTATCATCTTCAAACCTAACCAGACCACCATCATATTTTTCAAAACTAACAAACATACTTTTGTCACCATTCATGTAAAGTAAGCATCCACTATCAATAACCCATTCATCCTTATCTTTCTAAATCTGAACAACCAAAGCACTTTCTTCTACTAGTATTTCTTCCTTTACATAGCTAGAAGGATTAGTAGACACAAGTTCTTTAATAGCAATAAATAAGCATTCATTTGCACTAGTACTAGCATAATCAGATTCATCATCAGTCACACCATCATCAAGATCTCTAACATAGTAGCATTTCTTTGGAGCTCTAGGCCTGTTCTCAAATGTTTTTCTATTCCTTTCAATTCTTTCAAGACATCTAGAAGCATAATGACCTACTTTACCATATGAAAAACATTTGAAAGGTAATTTGCCTTTGAACATACCAGAACCTCTTTGCAATTTGTCAACAAAGGTAGCTTCAATTTCATCAAAGTCATCAATAGGCTTTACTTTGTATTTTTCAGCTCTGGAGATCTTATCAGAAGTACTATCTTTGAAAGCAGTCTTGACTTTGGGCAGAGCATCACGAAACTCTCTCATCTCAAACGCTTTAAAATTTCCAAGTAATTGATATATGTCGATAGTTTTATAGTCATTACTTCCTCAATTATAGCTACCTTGTGATTGTAGGACCTTGGTAGTGATCTAAGAATTTTCATCACAACTTCCTTATCACAAATAGTTCCTTCCATACCTTTTATTCCATTAACAAGTTAATCAACCTTTTGCATGAAGGTTGTTATGTTTTCATCTTCATTCATCTTTAAAATCTCATATTTCACTTTCAGGCCCTATAGCTTAGCTTCTTTGATAGAAACATCTCCTTCATATAGTTTCTTCAACTTTTCCCAAACTTCATTTGTAGATTCTAGATCCATAACTTTTATCAATCTAGTGTCAGTCACAACACTTAACAGGAAATCTCTATCTTTTATATTCAACTCATATTCTTTGATTTCATCTTTAGTTGCTCAACCATTTTGAGGCAAGGTATATTTTGTCTCTGTAGCTTTCCACACTTTATAACTAGGAAAAAAGAGATGGCTTTTCCTTCATACCTTCCAAAGAGCATAATTTGTCCCATCAAACTATGGAGCTTCCTTTTTAAAAGACATCTTGGATCTTCTTGAAGATTTTAGGATTTCTTCCAAGGAACCTTCTCTAATACCAATTATTGAAGTATGCAAGACAACTAAGAGGGGGTGAATCAGTTGTCACAATAACTTGACTTCACATAATTATCAAATCATTAACTATTTGATTATTGATAATCAGATTCAACCATGATAGTATGAAACCATAAACTTAATCATAATCTCATATTCAATACAGGAGACACCAAATTTTTACATGGAAAACACTATAAGGGAAAAACCACGATGGGTGTTAGCCCACAGAAATATATAAGTTATAACAATACCAAAAATCAGAGGCTCACTACCCAAAATGCTCACTACAAAGATTGCTTCACTACTAGGGGTGGCTCACTACCAAGGATTTTTAAACTAATATGATCACATCTACTCTATGCCTGAGTTCAATCCCATTAAAGCACAATATTCTTCCTCTACTCCGCTCTCTTTACTCCTCGCACTTATCTACTCATTTCTTTTCACACCCACCTTTTTTCACAACTACATTACAAGTCTTTATACAAATCATCAACCTTAGAATGTACATCAAGGTCAACAATACATTCATCAACTGTTGGAACAATCTCTAAGGTTGGCATTACAAAACATACATAGAAATAGGTCTGGACATAATACAAAAAATTGCTAAGGGGAAGATGTAAATACATATGATAATCATGCCACACCTTAGCTAGGACTCAAACATAATCCTTCACACCATGACATGCTTCTACAATCTTCAAAGCATCTCCACAAATAGTGAAATCAGCCAAGTCGGCCAAGACTGGTGATAACACTAGGTCTTCTAAGAACATTCTTCATCTAGGATCCAAATTTATCTTTCCAAACCAATCCAAGGGTAGGAACACAATCAGGAGACATCCACAAGCACATTGAAATCATCAAGAGCATCTGTACAACTTTTAACCACTCTATTCAGAAGATTCTTCAAATTGGAGCACACAAACAACACTGCCAACTACTATCATAAGGAAAAGATCACTTGCTGACCACAAAATCACAAACCATTAGAGTTGAAGGCACATAACATAATATTAGACATAGTTGTAGAACTGTAGACAAAAATATTTCAATACGAAGGAATGCAGAGCATAATACTTTCTCCCTATCACCACCAAACATATAGAAAAGGCACTTTTCATTCTGGTGAACATACTCACTCAAATCTTCATACCAAAGGCTCAAACTAGTATCATAACATCTTCAGACTAACCTCTAAATAACTTCCAATCCGTAGACAAGGATATTTGATCTATAGAAAATGTGAATCTATCTTTTAGACTATTCTTCAAAGATCTTTGCAACATACTATTTCTACCAGAGGAGTAAATTTTCTTAGTATCCTCAAAACTCATTACAAGAAAGCAACAAAACAAGAGCACAATTGCAACTAATGACAACACTGATATGTTGACATCAATGACAAAACTGATTAGGCACATACTTGTAGTAGTATCCTCATCATAAAAGACTTGATGAATGTAGCATGGTCTTTTCACACTCACCCTTACTTTGTCAATAAAGCCTTCAGGGTCAAATACCTTGGGTTTCTCTACATTCACCCTATAAACCTCTAGAATTGAGTCAATCTGATCTAAGCCATCCTTGTTCACCATTATGAAATCACTAAATCTGATGGAAGTGGGAAAGAATGTTCCTTTCTTGTGCTTCCTCAAGTGTTTTTTATCAGACTCATTCAGTTACCTGATGATCTCCAAGAATGCAATCCTTTTAGGAAAAAACTTAGGAAAAACCTATGCAGCAACCTCACATCCATAAATCCTAATGCAGGTGGTGTGGGTATATAGAAACCAGGCACTCCAATTATCACCTATCCCCAATTCAGGGGTCCTATCTAGAGGCCTTAAAAAATCTAGCACATCTACATGTAACCTTTCCCCCTCTGGCTCTAAGAACCCAATTATTCTCCTTACAAAGTGTTCCTCAAAAATCACATAATCAAAATCAATGCAGTGCATGTCCAACATGTAGATCCACATCTGAACAAGCAACATGTTTCCTTCTAAATCAGTTTCTTTAACATGTAAATCCTTGTGCCACATGCCCAATACAGGAAACAAAATCATATGGCACATCAATGAGTACCATGTAAAAACTGCATGAGCATCCATAGTATATAGTTTTCTTTTAACCCCAATCATTTGCTTATGCATTTTTTTTCTTTGTATGAGGCATAATCATATGGCTCTCTTGTGGATGGATCCTATATTTTATCTTCCATCATCATCAAACAAACTACCATTCCTTCCATGGCATCTCTCCCAAGTACCTGACAGAGATTGTGGTAAGTTCTTACAAAATAGTGCATAAATTGGGAGCATTCAAAGGGCTCTTCCTCCCTGGCTGATATCTTTACTACTTTTCCATCTACCACCTTTGGTTTGTGCTTGGGGAGGCTGAAGGATCTATATCCATGTCTAATAGTTTTGTATCCTTCCTTTAAGGTATTTAGGTCAATTTTCTTACCGACTACAGGGTTCAGGTTGAATATACTCTAGATATAATCCTTTGTGAGTTTTATTATCATGGTGTTTTTCCTTTCTAGGACTGATCTTGTCTATGGGTCATATCTCTACATGATTGCCCTCACTAAGTCTAGGCTAGAAAAAATATTCAGGCAAGTCATCTTGGCTAGGTCTAACCACCAAGGATTACAAACTGGGACCTTGATGTCTATTCTATCATATGAGTGCTTAAAGAGAACTGAATGTGGCATAAGTAACATTGCATCTCTACACTTATAGTAAAGGTCCAAAATTTTGTCATTTGGCCCCTCATGACTATGCACACTCATAGGATGTCTAAAAGACTCTAGGAATTGGACCATGAGGTTCTCATCCAAGCATCATTTTGATGTGTAGGGCTGACTCGTTTGACTCATCTCTTTAGAATATTTCTATCAAACAATATTCTACCCTCCAGACAAGCAATCAACTTAGAATTCAACTAAGCATGGTTAAACAGAGTAAACTCACTGGTTTTATGCTTGCAAAATCCTAAAATTCCTTCTCTTATTCGTCTGAAAGCTTGTTGTGCACCAGGACTCTATTTGTGCTTGTGAAAATGATGTAGAAAGCCCTAATTTTTCCCTTTAATAAGTTTCATATCCTAGGGTTAGAGGCATTAATGGACGTAGCTTCGACCCTAACTCAAATTCATGTCATAGGGTGCCTACAATGTTAACCATAAAACATTTAAACCTGGGCCATTGATCCAATCTTCTTTCGTGAAATCTACAGTCATCATTCACCCACTAGATTTGAAAATCCAAGTCTTCCTTGTTGAAAAGTCTTCAACCAATAGAAATGAGCCACATTAGATGAACTTCTTCTACTGACTACTTTGCCTCTTATCTGATGTGGACACATGGCACCATTTCAAGTCATCGTAACAAGAAATGGCCCACCATCAACTTGATCTATGTAGTTGTGCTAAAGCCTCCATGTGTCCTCATTTATATATACCTTCATTCCCTTTTCAAGAGGAGGCCACGTGTCACCATTTCATGACCACATGATGGATCTTTACCTCTACAAAGATTCTCATACACGCTTGGGCTACCATCAGGTCTTAACTTTTCTACAAATGACTTCTTACCTTGACACCTGGTACCACATGGTTCCTTGATTTAGAATCTTTGATTAAGGGGTTATAAGCCCAAATTCCTTGATAGATGTCCCCATTTTGTGGCCCCGTAGAAGGATGATGATGTCATCTTCAATGCTTTATGATGCTCTAAAATACTACCACATGGCACTTTCTAACCCTTATGAAGACTTAGGATATAAAACTTAAGATATTTACATGCTACAAATAGTAAAGCTAGGACTTAGGGCTAGTCAACTCATGATCATTAAGGCTTCAAGTTGGAACTTAAATGACTGAGAACCTACTACAAGTAGTCAACAAAAAATTAGAAGACAAAATGAATGGGACTTAGGAACCTAGGTTTAAAGGCTTATAGGAATAAAGACTTGCAATTTCTTTAACTCAAAACCCTAAATTGAAATAGGTACCACCATTGGCTCTGGATGGGGATGTGTAAGCATTAGGTTGCAGTGAGAATCATTGGACTCTGGGAGCAAACCACACAAAAACCAAAAGGAATGAACTATACAAGAATGTACACTATCCACAGCTTATAAACATCCTATTTTATAGTGTGCACATAGAACAACCTACTTATGACAAGTAGGGTTTCAGGAATTATCCATACACTAGAAACTCCTAAAATTTTCCATCAAGTGCTTCGAGAAAATAAGAATCCTTTCCATGTGTGTTGATTATCAAATAAGGCCCAATCCATATAGGTTCAAATATACCATGTTTGCCCTTATCCTGATTGCTGGCATTCCACACAAGAACCAATTTATTCACTTGGAATTTTCTTTCTATGGCTCTCTTATCAAATAAATATTTCACTTTCTATTGTTTCTTCAAATTGGTTTTATGTTCCTCTCTCCTACCTTCATCCAGTGCAATCAATTGATTCACTCTCTTAGCCATTGGATCTTTCATATCCTCACTACTTTCTTGTATAAACTTGTACACCAGTAGGAGATTATTCACTAGCAACCTAGCCTCTGCACCATATACTAACTCAAAGGGAGCTTTACTAATTACCTTTTTTACTGTTACCCTATCAACCCACAATGTTAACTTCAATTTAGAGTCCCATGCCCTTTCATTCTTATCAATTATTTTTTTAATTATCTTCAAGAGACTCTTGTTACTAAAATCTACTTGGACATTTCCTTGAGGATGATATGGTGATGCATGAGACAAATTGATTCCATAACTATTGCAGAAATCAAAGAACTCACCAAACTTGAAGCACATTACATTATATGTGATCAATTTTTTTGGTACTCTGAACCTGATTATTATGTGTTCTAAGATAAAGTCAATCACAACCTTACTTGTGGCTTTCTTAGTTGGAATGGTCTCAATCCATTTGGTTAAGTAATCTGTGGCAATCAATATCCAACTATGTACTCCACTTGACTTCTCTACTATTTCTCCTATAAAATCAATGCTCCATTGATAGAATGGAGCCTCCACTATTACAATTTTAAGAGGTAATGCACCTGCATACTTAATTTTTCTAGAAAATTCTTGGAAAGAATCACATTTCCTCACCATATTATGTGCATTAGAGAAAAGTGTTGGCCACCAATAACCTACTTTAATAATCTTATGGGTGTTAGTATTAGCTATATAACGTCCCCCACACATCCCTTCATGCATATCAGTTAAAATCTTCATGGACTGATCTTCATCTATATATTTGAGCAATACACCATCAGGGCTCATCCAATACAATTCACCTTGAACAATAACATATTTGACAGCTTGTAGTTTCAATTTTCTTCTTTGATTGTCACTTAAATGAGTATGGCAATTCAAATTTTGTAAATAGTACACAATGTTTTTGTACCATTTTGACTTTAGTATGTTGCAAACTTGATCTTGAGCTACATTCACATGACATGCCTCCAAATTTTATTCTGTCATTAGTTTAGCTAGACCTTGTCCCCTCACTAATTTAGTAATTTAAATTTCAATGTTGAACTCTTAGAGTTTGTTTATCCATCTGTATCATCCTCCAGTTACTTCCTATTGAGTGAATATTTCCTTAACCACTACATGAGGCACATATGCTATAATCTAGGCTCCAACCAAATAAGGCCTGAAATTCTTAACTATCCTAACCAAGGCATAAGCCTACTTCTCCATTATATCATATTTCAGCTCTACAAATTGAAGAGACATGCTGAAGAAGGCAATTGGTTGTTCAAATCCATCATCATTCTTCTGTAACAAGCATGCAGCAATTGTATGGAAAGAAGCAAAGGAGAACAACTCGAAAGGTTTAGAAAAATTAGAGGATTTTAAGATAGGAGTAGTCTTAATAGCCTCTTTTATGCTTTGAAATGATTGGGTTTCTTCACTTCCCCATGTTATAGATTCACCATTTTTCAACATCTTCAATATAGCTTTGTTAATCTCTACAAAATTAGGAATAAATCTTCTAACAAAGTTAATCTTCCCAAAGAATGATTGAATGCCTTTTACTGTATTGGGTATCTAGATTTTATCAAACGATGTAACCTTCTTTGGGTCAATCCTAACTCCATCTTTCGACACTATATTCCCCAAGAGTTTTCCTTAGTTACCCAAAAAGCACATTTCTTGGGGTTTAGTGAGATATCATTTTCTAGTGCTTTAATGAAAATTGGTTCTAGATGCATACGGTGCTATTCTTTTTTTGAATAAGTAGTCAAGTCATCCTGATACACAACTAGTATGGAATGAATTAATCATGCAAAAGAAACATCCATTGCTCTTTGAAAATTAGCACCTGCATTTTTTAATCTGAATGGCATTCTCACATATACATAGGTTCCCCATGGAGTTGTGAAGACAATTTTATATTGTTCTGATTCTTTCACCTTCACCTGATTCTACCCTAAAAATCCATCCATAGACAAAAGCTTGCACTCTATATTCTTCTACAACATAGCTTCCATGTTAGGCAATGGGTAATTATCCTTCAAAGAAGACATATTCAAATTCCTAAAGGCTACAAATAGTCTTATATCTCCATTCTTTTTTCTAATTGGGACAAGATTTGACACCCAAGTGGAGTGTCTTATGTTCTTAATAATTCCAACATCCCTAATCTGCATAAGCTCTTGTCACATTTTTAGAGATAAGTTACGATTAATAAGCATCTACCAATATGTCTAAATGGTTTAGCTCCTAGATTTAGAGGGATTTCATGTTGAAATAGGTCCTCTCTATAGGCTTTCGGGTCCTCATATGACCAGGCAAAGACATGTTTGTATTTTCTTAGTAATGCTATTAACATTGCCTTGATATGTGGCTTTAGTTGCTTTCAAATTTATTTCTTCCAAATCCTCCTTATTTGTGGGAGATGTCTTAGCTACAAATTGACCCCTATTAATAAATGCTCTTTCTAAAGCCAATAACCCTCTTGGAATTTTATTAGTCTTGAGTTGTATCACTTCTTTTCAAAAAAAAGTTTCTTTCCCATTCACAACTTCCACAAAGTTCTAGAAATCCATCTCCTGATTCTCATACTCATCTATGCAATGTAAAAATTTTGTCAAGTCCTTATCGTCCTCAAAAAACTACTAGCTACATATGTTGTCTGACACCGCTGGTCTAATTTTGATCTCAACATTTATGACATCAGATAATGTAATATCATCTAGCCTAATAGCCACATTAGCCAAGAAGTTTGCCATAACTTTTTGATCTCTCTATCCAATTTATTGAAAATGCATCAAACAACTCAATAGTATCCCAAACTGCATGTTTATATTGTTTCAACCTTTTATTCTTTGAAGTGTACTTATCTCTTACTTGGGAAGCTATTAGTTCTAGATCTCCAAACACCCTCAACAATTTAAGGCCACGCCTAAGAGTAACATTTAGTCCTAGTAATAGAGCTTCATATTCTACAATATTATTTGTTCAAGTAAACTTCAATAGAAAGGAAAACTTAATGATTTTACCAGTACGAGATCAAAATACCACTCCTACACCAGAACCTTCTTTTGAACAAGTACCATCAAAGCAAATGGCCCATAAGCCATTATGATCATTCTGTCTTTCAAGCTCCTCATCAATAGGTTCTTTCTTCTTTGCATCCTCATCACATGATACAATCCTAAATTTTTCACAATCAATGTTCACAAAATAAATCTGATCTTCTGGTTCTTGATCCTAAACTATATCTGGTGATCTTTCCTCTCTAATCATCTTGACATCCTTACCATTCATGGGAATCATAGCATATGGCAAATCCAGCTGCATACTTTCTCCAATTAGTGTTGCCCACCTCCTAGACAAAAGCATACCATATTGTGGTTTGATATCAACTACTGTTACATTCATGGTATAGGTTTTTTCTGGATAGGCTACAAGCATGAAGTCCACATTCTTCATAATCCCTATAATTGGCACTTCTTGAGCATCCATGGTATAACACTTTCTAGATGCCTTATCTAAATTTAATCCAATCTGCTACATAATAGCCAAAGGCATGATATTCATTGAAGCACCTGAATCAAGCATGTAATTCCTGATCACTTTCCCATTAACAATAAGGGATACATAGAATGGTTCTACCTGTCATGGGCATTTTGTTACTATTGTTCCTAAGTAAACCTCAGGAATTTCCTCCACATTAGCACCTATCTCTTGAGTTTCAAGTTATGATCTTGAGCTGTGTGTCCTGCTTGATGAGATACTCCTAAAATTAGGGTCAATGCCTTATTTCTATACTCCTCAATTTTCATAATTTCCATCAGTGGGACTGAAACTTTCATTTGTGCTAAAGCCTGAGTTATATCAAATGGCATAATTTTATATAATAGTTGTAGCTTGGCCCATGTTTTTACTTTTCTCATGATTTGGTCCAGCCTTAGCTCTTGTTGTGTTTTGACTATCATCCATGACATGTGGACCTCTAGTCTTCTCCCCACTCTGAGAAACCTTCCTTTCTGAAGATTTAGTGTTTTGACTTGATTTTTCTTCTAGATCTCTTTTACTGTTATTACCCTTCTTCTTCTGTGATTCAAGATCTCTCTAATTACGCTGAGGTTGCTTTATAAAGATGCTTCTTAGTTGGCCTGAGTCACCTTCTTGATCTTTATTCCTAAGATTACAGTTGCTCTTAACCTGGGCTACTATAGCAATTGTAAGAGGTCGGATTTCCTCATCAAAAGGACTTTTTAAATTAACCAAAGGAATGCATCAATCTTGGGTATAAACCTAATGATCCTCACTCTTTTCATCTGAGAAACTTGCCAGAAAATTCAATCCTTATAAAACCTTCTTTCATTCACATTTGTATCTACATCTACCTCATCAGAGGAGGAATAGTCTCCATTTGCAAAAAGCATTTTAACATTGTCATCTTCAAAACAATGCGGTTCATTACACTCATTACAATCATTAGCATCATTATAAAAGGATTGAGCAATCATGTACAAAGATTTTGAGTGAGGCATTTGGCATACTATACACCATGGAGTATCCTCAACAATATTGATAGTCTTCTTCATGGGGTCAGGAGTTTCTTTAGTGTTCTGAGACCTTTGATCAGTTTTATTATTTAGGATAGGCTTATCATTGTGCCAATTTGTGTTGTATGGCATATAATTTAGTTGTGGTCTCTTTTTTGGCCTCTGATAACTCTACTTCTCATGACCAAGTCCCTTTTCATTTTTAGCAAGTTTGTAACTTAAGTCTTTGAAAGTAGTTATCAATTTGTCCAATTTATCCTCAAATGTGGAGATGTTACTCTGAGCATTCTAAGTTCTATTATTTTGATTTTACAATATTCTCACATCATCCCTTCTATTTCCTTTACCTAATGCCTTTGTATTATTTTCTATATTGGTTGCAATTTTGAAAGCATCCCTAATGCTAGTTGGGCTTTTATCTCTTAGTTCATATGTTGTTTTGGCATTGAAGGCATTTGTATACAAGACCATTCACATTGATTCATTCGGCCTCATATGAGGTGGTAATTTGTTGAAAACCCTTGTAAACCTAGCATTGAAATCAGAAATAGATTCATTTGACCCTTTAGCAATACTTGTGAACTCATTAATGATGAAACTAGGGTTAGTCTTATCCCCATACTACTCTCTAAAAATCCTCTTAAAATCATCCCATGATGTAACACTTTGATCAGGCAAATTTATATACCACTCTCTGGCTTCGTCTATAAAGGATTGCATAAATAATTTCATGAAAACATCCTCATCTTCAACTTCGAATTTATCCACTATGTTGAGGAAATCCTTCAAGTGGTCTTCACCTAAAACAACATTGTTACCTTGGAATTTTGGCAATTCAGCCCTGATATGATAGTCAATGAGGTTAGGGTACCAATGAATGCCAGTGAAGTCTAACTATCTAAATTGGCCCAACTACATAGGTCTCCTAGCAAATTGGTTTGCATTAGCATCCCTATTTGTATTACCATGAGCATTTTGATTTCTCACATTATTCTATCGTATTCTATTGTTATTTGCATTTTATCTTTGATTATTATGTGGATTTTGTTCTACATGCTGGTTAAGCCCTTGATTATTTCCAAGTATGTTTCTGTTATTCTTTGATTTTAAACCTCATTTGTCTTTTGGTTTCCTAACACATCTGCATTATTGAGGGTGGGAGCTACATTCTAATAGGCAATTTTCAAGGGTTCCACCTTTTGTCTCATTTCATTTTTTATTTTCAAGGCTTACAAAAAATCAAGTTCAGCCCTAGGATTCCTAATCTCTTCTTCTATTTCCTCTTCTCTTGTCATAGAAGAGTATGGTCTCATCACATTCGGGTTACTAGTATTCCTTGGTGATTCTGTATCTTCAAACCTATCAAGGGAATCTAGAAAAGGACGTTCTTGAAACATATCAGATCCTATCCTCAACCCATCACTTTGTTTCTTCTCATAAATCTCTTGAATATTAGCCTTTGTGACTAAGAAATGTTGTTGTTGCCTAGGAGACCTAACATTATTTTGGTGATCATCATTATTCCTAGGACTTGGTGAACCTTCTTGACTAGGTTGAATACCTCCTTTATTCCTATACATTTTTCTTGGTAATTCTTGGAACAAGGAGTTTTGCAGGGATCTTCTCCCATGCATGCAACTTCAATTTTCACTAGCTAGGAGATTTTTCTTGGAGTCACCACCCATGAATGGGATCCAAATTTATAGTCTAGGTTCTTTACGAAGCTCCCTAAAGGAGTTTCCAATCTACTGGTGTTCCCAACTAATTGTCTATTTTTCCCTAAAAAGTAGTCATTATCTATCTGTAGGATCCTCAAGTCAGTGGCCAACGAATAGGAGACTAACTCTCTATCTCCTCTGCACTTTAGGCTCTGAAGGACCTAGGGTGGTATTCCCTTATTCAATACCCACATGGAAAATCTTGATTTCAACTAGGTATCGACACAAAAGTATATAAATCCTCTTTTATGTAGACCAAAACTATATGACAAATGCAAAGTGACTAGCTTTGGACATTAGATCATTGTTGTGTATTAGAGGATTCAAAACCTAAAATCCTACTTCTAAAACACTATAGTTTAGGATTATGAATTGATTTTGTTTTTATATATTTAGTTAACAGATTAGGGTTTGGTTCATAAAATTAATCCAAACCTTTGATCAGTGCCTATCTTAGGGTACAGACTCAAACTTTAAATATGCAAACGGTTTTCCATAAGCCAAGCATACATATAGACTTTAGAGGGTCTATTTGTTCCTACCTTGCAGATAACTCCCAAGACTGAGTATTTCCATTTACCATTCTTATAAATATCCTTAGTATAAGACATATCTCCACATATTTGATCTAAAGAAGTTTAGTCTATTCCTCAAATAGAAGCAAGAAACCAAATATGCAATGCAACAAATGTGCAACCCAGAACCTAGAAAACTCTTAGCCACCTTGTTCAAAAGAAAAATAAAAATAACAATGGAGATAGTTAATAGAAACACATGCTTACAACATTATTCATATAATTCAACTTCAAACTAATAAATTGCTTATGAAAAACACATTCATTACATTAAACGAAAACTTACAACTCCATAGAAAGGGCAACCAGTCAAAACTTGTATTGCATTCACTCCTCAAAGTCCCAATCTTTCAACAACCTTATAAAGTAATTCTACCAGTTCTTTTATAGATACAAGAATGTGGTACTCAGTATTTATTATCCTATCTTGGTTACATGAATTTTACATTACAAGCCACTGCCCATAGGCATTGGAAATCAATTACATATTGAATAGAGAAAAGATAAAATATAATTTCTTGGGAGAAGTACAATTGACTAGGTAAGCCATATCACATAAATGAAGAGAAGATGTTAGTTACTCATTCATCTCAAGCACATTTATCCATACTTCTCTATCCAGGTTGCATATGACTTCTCTGATGGCCATTGAAAAGAAATCAACTTTGATATCTTCTCATTATGTCCTATGTATCTTGTATCTAACAAAATCTTCAACTTCTTGCATAATGGGTCAAATTTTATTTCAAGCACATACAACTTATCCAATGTTGAGCTCAAAATCTTCATGCTCAGATCCCCATCAATATAACTAGAAGATATCAATTGGACAACAATTTTTTCAAAGTTAACCTTCCACTTGTCTAGGCCCTTTATCTATCCATCATTTTCTAATATACCTAACATTATTTTCTTATCTATTTTATCAATAAAATATCTTTTCTTAACTAAAACGTTGTCCAACTTTAATTTAAAACTACCACTTCCTCAAGTGTCAGCAGCATCTCAAGTGTTAATTTTATCTCAGATGGTTCATCTAAATCAAACCTTGAGCATTTATGAATGTCCCTTGCCTCTCCAGTTCTTTAAAACCATGCTCTACTCATAGTTTTGAGGATTTCTTTATCCCTCTCATGCTTCTCTAGGGCCATCCTCAAACTTGAATATGATTTCCATGTTTCATCTACCCTTGCATGAACTTTGGCCATCCTATGAATTATCAAATTTGTGACCATGTCTCTGACTGAATTCTTCTTTTCATCTTTCAATTTCCTCACCTCTTCCTTCAATTTTCTTATTTTTGATAGCAATGGCTCTATATCAACTAGAAATGTCTCTATAGTTTGTATTACAGCTAGGGCACTTGATGTGCTAGGCCCTAACAATAGTTTCTCCTTATACGTATTTAGCTTTGCAACAACCTGTCCATACTTCAGCAACAACTCATCATGGTCCTTCTATAGCTTGCTTGTTACTACCTCTGCAAATTGTGTTGTCTGCACATTTAGGCTAGTAGCTTGGGGAGCTGGAGTACTTGATATGCTTTTGATTATAACATCCCCTATTAATTCTTCCAATCCAATCCTATGCTTATTATCATTTGGGGCCAATGCCCATATTGCTAAGGTTTTAAACATAGGATTAAAAGATGCACTAAAGAGTGTCTTTTCTACTTGTTCATTTGTCACTTTTGAATCCTCTCTAGTTATTGTGTCAAATGCAATGGTCTCTAACAAGGTCCAATATGGGAGAAGAAACACATTGGTTTTGGCAACTGAGGCCATCCCTTCTTCTAGGGTCATCCCACTAATGTCCTGATTCACCTCATTTAATACCTTTTGATTGATGGCCTCATACTATGATGGATCTTCCCTACTTTTGGCCTCCTCTATCCTTTTTTGGAACTCCACACTCCTGATTTTCAATACATAACTCCTAAATTTAGGAGTGTTGACAAATTCATCATCTTCCATGAATTGTGCATAGGCCAATACTCTGAGATCCTTTGTGTCTACATGTTGACTGATTATTGACCTTTCTAATCTATTATCTAGGGAAACATAAGTCTTCTTCTATCAGGTGAATTTACCTGATGGGCAACTTCTTGTTCCTATTCTTCTACTTCCTCCTCCAAGTTTACTACTTTAATTCCTTTTAGATTTTCCAGATCAATTATTTTTACTTATTTGGTAGGGGAAAATCAGGTAATTCCTTTTTCTAACATATCCTTCTCTTGAGTTGTTGGTCTTTTAGGTTGGCCTCTCCTCACCTACTGGAGCATTGCCAATTAGCTCATATGCATTGTCAAAAACCATTTGAATCCTCATTATTGGATCTTTTATCTCTGCAAATGCCCCTAGGTAAGCAACATTCAAATTCTTTCTTACCCTCTCCCCTGCCATTACTGCTTCCCATTTTTCCCTTAAATCATGAACATCATCCATGGTAAAATAATTTCTAATTGTATCCTCATAATAAAAGACCTGATGAATGTAGTATGGTCTTTTCACACTCACCCTTTGTCATTAAAGCCTTCAAGGTCAAATAACTTGGGTTTCTCTACATTCATCTTGTAAACCTATAGAATTGAGTCAATCTAATCTAAGCCATCCATGTTCACCATTATGAAAGAACTAAATTTGATGGAAGTGGGAAAGAATGAGCCTTTCCTATGCTTCATCAAGTATCCTTTATAAGAATTATTTAGTTTCCTAATGATCTCCAAGAATGCAATCATTTTAGGCACATACTCATGCAAAACATATGGAGCAACCACGCATCCATAAATCCTAATGTAGGTGGTGTGGGTATGCAGAAGCTAGTCACCACAATTGTGGTCTATCCCTAATTCAAGGGTCCTATCTAGAGGCCTTAAAAAATCCAACACATCTACATGTAACCTTTCCCCTATGGCTCCAAGAACCCAATTATTCTCCTTACAAAGTGTTCCTCAAAAATCACATAATCAGAATCAATGCAGTGCATGTCCAACATGCAAGTCCACATCTGAATAGGAAACATGTTTCCTTCTAAATTAGTCTCTTTAACATGTAAATCGATGTGGAACATGCCCAATATAGAAAACAAAATCATATGCAACATCAATGAGTACCATGTAAAATCTACATGAGCATCCATAGTATACAATTTTCTTTTAACCCCAATCATTTTCTTATGCATTTTTTCTGCTATGCATGAGGCATAATCATATGGCTCTCTTATGGATGGATCATGAATGTTAATTTCCATCATCATCAAAGAAATTGGCATATGTCTATGGCATCTCTCCCAAGTACCTGATAAAGACTATGGTAAGTTCTTACAAAATAATGCATAAATTGGGAGCATTCAAAGGGCTCCTCCTCCCGGTCTAATATCTTTACCAGTTTTCCATATACCCCCTTTGGTCTATACTTGGGCAGGTTGAAGGATCTATATCCAAGTCTGACAGTTTTATCTGCTTCCTTCAAGGCATTTTAGTGGTTGTACGGTTCAGATTAAATACACTCAAGATATATTCCTTTGTGATCTTTATCATCATGGTGTCATTCCCTACTAGGACTAATCTTGTCTATGGGTCATAACTCTATGCGATTTCCCTCACTAAGTCTAGGCTGGGAAACACATTCAAGAAAATCAACTTGGCTAGGTCTAACCACCAAGCATTACAAATTGGGACCTTGTAGTCTATTCTATCATACTAGTGCTTAAAGATAACCCAACCCAGCATAAGCAATATGGCATCTTTATCATTGTAGCAAATCTCTAGAATTTTATCATTCAGCCCCCCGTGACCATGTAAACTTAGAGGACATATGATAGACCCTAGGAATTGGGCCATGAGGTACTCATCCAAACATTATTTTGATGTGAGGGCTAATTGGTTTGACTCATCTCTTTAGAATATTTCTGTCAAACTAGGGTTTCTTATTTCAACACTATTCTACCCTTTAGACAAGAAATTCAACTGAGCATGGTCAAATACAGTAAACTTACTAGTTTTATGTTTAAAGAAGCTTGGAATTCCTTCTCTCATTTGTTTGAAATCTTGTTGTGTACTGGGACTCTATTTGCGCTTATGAAAATGATGTAGAAAGCCCTAATTTTTCCCTTTTAGAAGCTTCATAGCCTAGGGTCTAAGGAATTAATGGATGTATCTTTGGCCTTAACTCAAATTTGTGTCACAAAGTGCCTACAACCTTCACCATAAATAGTTTAAACCTAGGCCACTAATCCAATTCTTCCTTCATGCAATCTACGATCATCATTCACCTACTAGATTTGAAAATCCAAGTCTTCCCTATTCAAAAGTCTTCATTGAATAGAAATGAGCCACATCAGATGTACTTCTTCTACTAACTACTTCACCTCTTGTCTGATGTGGACACTTGGTGCTATTTCATAGCATCGCAATAGGAAATGGCCCACCATCAACTTGCTCTACGTGGGTGTGCTAAAGCCTCCATGCATCCTTCTTTATGTATACCTTCATTCCCTTTTCAATAGGAGGCCACGTGTCCCCATTTCATAACTGCACAGTGGATCTTTACCTCTACCAGGATTCTTATGTGCCCTTGCACTACCATTAGGTCTTAATTTTTCCACAGATCACTTCTTACCTTGACACCTGACAGCACATGGTTCCTTGATTTAGAATCTTTGATTAAGGGGCTGTAAGCCCAAATTCCCTAATAGATGTGCCAATTTCATGGCCCTGCAGAAGGATGATGACATCATCTTCAATGCTCTACAATGCTACAAAATACTACCACATGGCACTTTCTAACCCTTATGAAGACTTAGGACTTAAAACTTAAGATATTTATGGGTTACAAAGGGTAAAACTAGGACTTAGGGCTAGTCAACGCATGATCATAAAGGCTTCAAGTTGTCACTTAAATGACCAGGAACCTGCTACAAGTGGTCAACATGAAATTGTTGGCAAGAGACACTATATGGATTCAGGGTTCTTGTCATTGATGGCAACAAAGGTCATCCCACATATCCGCAAGTCATGGTGTGTCTCTACCGGAAGTCAGAATGAAGATTGTTGTGGTCTGGTGAACAAGAACAGAGCATATGGCAAGATCCGACAGATTGGTCTGGATCTCTCAAAGGAAGTATCTTAGTGCAATGTGAATTTGAGGAAGTCAATAGGACTACCTTGAGTAATAGATTCCAAGGATTTAGCCTCTGGTGATGGACAAGGAAAAAGATATGAACAGTTGAATACCGGATTTCTGAGTAACAGTGTGAACAGAGGAAGAACTGACTAACAGAAGATTAGATTGCTTTCCGGATGTGTTACTGTTGATGGTAAAGGTTGTGAAGGCATGAATCATGTTTGGCCGACATGATTAATGATATCTACAAGTATATGCTTGATCCGCATTACTTGATGAGCAAGGATTTAGCCGACAGAACAGAGTTTGTGAGAAAATAGACTGTTCCGGATGCCGACTAGAAAGGTGATGAAATTACTTGTGCGGATATATATGCATGATGGATTTAGTTGTGAAATGAATTGTTGTGTGTGTTTATGTGTGAATAAGTGTAGAGCAGAGCAGAAACAGCTAGAGAGATCCGGTATGTGAAAGGAAAGCTGAATAAAGAGAAGAGGAAAGATGAAGTGTAGCAGATCAGTGTATTGAGCCTAACCGGAACTGAACTCCAGCATATGTGGATGCTTCCAATCAGTTCAAGTATTGTATAACATTCTTTTGTAGACAATGTGTCTCCTTGTAGGCAGTGTGCCTCTTTGTGAGCAGTGTGCTCAGGCAGTGAGCCCTAATTGGCAAGTGCCATTTTGTAATTCCTTATTCTTCTAACAGAGAATAATCTTTGGGTTAATCACCCCGTGGTTTTCCCCCTTAACAGGGTTTCCACATCAAAAATACTGTGTCATGTGTTTCTCATTTCATGATAATGTTTGTTTGTTTGATTCAATGTTGCATTGATTAATAAGAAAGTTCAAAAGAAGAAATAATTAGGATAACTGATTCACCCCCCCTCTCAGTTATCAACAATTGGTATCAGAGCTAAGTTCCTCCTAATAGAGCCTAACAGCTTGAGGAAGATCTGGGAGTTCAAATGGATGCATATGGTTTAAGGGAGCAACTCAAGACTGCCCTTGAGGATCTTGAACAGTCAAACTCTGAAGTCAATGAATTAAAGGAAATACTCAAACAGGCTAATGAATTCATGAGAGAACTAAAGGACAAATTAAGTCTCTTTATGAAAAAGAGAAAGGAGCTACTCCAACAATTGGCAAGATAAAGTGAAGAAAGTAATACAAATGAAGAATTGACTGAGAAAACCAAGTTATGTGAAAAGTTATCAAAAGAAGTCATTATGGTAAGACATGAAATGGAATCAGGAGTTATAAAGTTTACTCAAGAGATTGAAGAGAAAAGAAAAGTTGAAGACAATCTAAGACAATCCCTTAAAGAGAAATTAGAAGAATGCCACCAGATGGATAGGATTATCAGACATCTTGAATCTGATCTTGAAGATGCCAAAGATAATGAAGAAAAACTTGAGGATCAAATTGTCTCTCTCAAAAGAGACCTTCAAACAGCAAATGAATATAAAGAGAAATTCAAGATAAGTTCTGCTCAACTTGAAGTTCTTCTTGGAAGTCAAAAGAGGATAGATGACAAGTATGGTTTGGGTTATGAGAAAGGAGAAAGCTCCGGATCCAATCAAAAGAATTTTGGATCAGAAAATCCAAGGAATAGGCCTAGAAGATCTCCGGTAAGACAGCCCAATGCTCAAAGATATCCATCCTTCAATGGATACTGCCACAGCTGCAATCACTTTGGTCACAAAGCTAATCAGTGCAGGAAGAGAATGAATCAGACTAATTCATCCTTCTCCGGACAGTGCTTTAACTGCAAAAGGTATGGACACAAGTCTCATGAATGCAGAAATATGCAAATAAACAAATCATTCAAGGGTAGATGCTTTGCATGCAATAGAATAGGTCATATGGCTAATCAATGTAGATCAAGAGGTTATCAATCAAATATGCAAGGAAATGTTATTTGCCAAATCTGTAACAGGTCCGGTCATAATGCAAAAGTCTGCAGAAGCAAGAATCAGGACAAAAGAGGTCCAGTGTATAATCAGAATCAAGACAAGGGTAAACAAAAGATGAATGCGGATGAAATTAGGAATCAAATGAACAAGATTTGGGTGAAGAAAAGTTCAGAGAATGTAGAGGTTGGATCCGCACCAGACTCTAGTGCTGATATTCCTTCTGGAAATTAAAAGGTGAGCTCTGGCTCAGGGGGAGACTCAAAGAAAATTCTATTCCCCCAGCCAATCAAGTGGTGCCGGATGTGGCACAAGATGCGGAGTAAAGGGCTTGTAGATATAAGTCTTGAGATGATCCAAATAAGATTTCAGAGGTCCGCATTAAGATGTGAAGAAGTTGTGATCAATCAAGTAAGACCTGTTCCAGGAGATACTCCGGAATGACAGAGGATTATCAAAAGGGTCCGGAGAGATCTGGAAGTGCATTGTCTTGTTCTGTGGATTGGACAGAGTGTTTGGGATGTTCTTGTGATGTGTCATCCTGATTTGTTCATAATTGGAAGATCTGCATGAGGTTCATAGAATAGGACTGATCCGGTTCTTCAAAGTTATCCGAATAAGGCAAACCGAAATAATATAGGTCGAGCATTTATTGCCATCAGATATTAGGGTTTGCAGAGCAATATAAGAGATTTCTCATAAATCACTTGCTCATTCTGCACTCAAGAAGAAGTAAAAAGTGGAGCTCTGCAACAAGATTCATCAAGCACACCAAAGATCTCCTGCCAAAGTCATTGCATAAAGAAATCAATCCAACCACTCCGTGCAACCGAAGGCGCATGAGGTATTTTTTGTTTTCGATATCTTACTACAAATCTGTTGAGAAATGGCTACTCCGAATATAGTAAAGATCTCAGATAGGCCCCGACCTGAATTTAAGAAACACCCATACAAGTCATTGGAGGTAGATCCCTTAGGAGCATTCTCTAGTGTTCCTCATGGCATTTTACACACAGAAGACATTAGGGTTTACATACATGCAAACATTGAGGAATTCGGGGAATTCAAATTGAGAGATATCTATCACAAACAACTGATAGACAATGCTTTTGAGCTTAAACCAGAGTATAAGGGTATCCAGAAGAAACAGTTTGATCAATTCATTCATTTCCCCTGCTTTGAAGAGGATGAATGGGTCTGGTATGTATTGAGTAGGATGCATGACAACTTCCTATGGCTGGATAGACCCTGCAAGATCACAAAAGAGGCAATTAGGGCAGTGATTGGTCTATATTCTTTCGGAGGGATACCTATCCTTAAATCTGTCAAAAATAACATTGTAACTGAGGCCACCGGATCAAAATTTGATAAGAGGGCAATGACCATTAAAGATATTTCTGATCTGGATATCAAGTATGCATCCATGATAATAGGATACAAGATATATCACTCCAGTAGGGAGAATTCTGTATTCAGAACTGCAGTATATACTGCCTATGAAATGCTGAGGAAGAATGCAGACTATGATCTCTATGAACTTTTCTTAAGCCAATTGATGGAAAATATACAGAAGATCAAGAAGGACAAAAAGAATTCTTTTAAGTATGGTACTCTTATATTATGTCTATTTTTCTACTTCATGAATGAGCTGCCTGGATCAAGTGGATGGGTATGGTAGAATGACAAACCTGTTGTAGTCCAGATAAGAGATTATTTACATGGGCTTGGGGATGCCAAAGCAAGAAATACAGCCCTATGGGGATACTTCAAAAACTTCCAGAGCACGATGCAAGCAAGAGAAAGAATTCCCCAGTCTCTTGTTGAAAAATACAAAGACTCAGTTTGCTTTATGGTGGATATTGATCAGTGCCTAATGGAGGCAGTGGAGCCAAGGATGGTCTGGATCATGCCCATGGGGTATGAGGTTGATGAACAGATTGTGGAACTACATGTTCAACACATGCTTAGTCAGCCAAAAGATCCAAAGGCAGAAAGGTTTGGAACCTTTTAGGAGCTGAGTGTGAAGATCCATGTGGAACTCAGGGAACCTGAGATAAAGAGGAAGGTGAGAAAAGAAGTAGAGCATATTGCTCAAGGCCTAGGCATCCCAAAGGAGGCACTTGATGCCAACCGGGAAAAGAGGAGAAAGGCTGAGGAAGAAAAGAAAGAGGCAGAAAAGAAAAGCAAGAAAAGTGCTCCAGTGGAAACCTCAACCCGGACCAAATCATCAAAAGGATCTACACCTGTCAGAACCAAAAGCTCAAAAATATCTAAACTAGAAGGTCAGACATCCGGTAAAGGAGAGAAAAGGTCTAAAATAAAAGCCACAAGGGCTTATACAAGTCAGAAAGATGAAGAGGAAACGTAATCAGATGAGGGGGTAAAAGAAATAAAGAAACAGAAGAAGAAAGGATCCGGTAAACCCTCCACAAGCCAAGACAAGGAAGAAATGGCAGAGGTATTTGTTGAAAAGCCCACCCTGTCTCTAGAGAGTGTAATCAAGTCAGTCACGGTGGATGGAAACCTTCAACCAATGACTGAATTCTATGATGACTACAATGAGGCTGACCAAAAGATTCTGCAGGAAGCCACAATCAAATATCTGAACATATACAATAAGGCTTTCATTGAGATCATATCTCTAATTCCTAAAAGCCTAGAAAAGGAATTAGAAATAAGAAAGAATAATGCTCAAGATCTTGAGATCCGGGAGTAGATAGCTATTCAGCTATATCCTCAAATTGATCCCAAGACTATGAACATAATATTCAAAGACTGCAAAGATGAGTTCAGGAGTAAAGCAAGGATGAATCAACTCATGCTTGGTGAGACTGACAAGGTGGCCATAGAGATAGAAGAGATCCTCTGGAAGGCCTTCAAAAGGTTTAATCTTCCTGTTGTAGAGGACTTAGGTGCAGAAATAGCTGTGGACTTGGAATCCTCTACTCCGGGAGAAGTGGCCCTTGAACAGACTAGCAACTCTCCTCTGGTTTCCCCTACAGTCTTCAGATCCCAAGAAGAAGAGAAATTACAGGAGAAAGAAGCAGCAGTAAAAGAAAAAGAGGTTGACAACACCAAGGATGCAGAGAAAGAGAAGATTCCAACAGAGAAAACCACAACTGAAAGTGGTAAGAATGTGGAAGGAGAGAAAATTCCAAAGGACAAGACTGTAGAAGAGAAGAAACATCTGTCTCTGGCAAGAGACACTGCACAAATTGTTCAAAAATTTCTGAGCCAAGAAACAATAGAGATTGATGAACCGGAGCTTCTAAAAGGTCCATTCAACTTTGACTCCCTCTCTCCGATACAGACAATGAAGATAGCTTCATTTGCAAATGCTAAGGCAAATGAAAAACTCCTAAAGTCTCATATGGAAGACTGTGAGTTGATAGAGGCTGCTTCTGGAGTGCTTGAAAAGATTATGCCATCGGTCCAGATAGATCCGACAGCCTGCTCTTCCGGTAATCTCAAAACCTTAGTCAGCAGTGTTGGTACACATTTTGATTCTCTAGAAAAATCAGCTGAAGAAAAGGTCCGGAAGGAGTTTTTGGATAAGAGATTGTCAGAAGTACTAGGATTAATCTCTAATGATAGGAGAAATATGAGTATTGGAATAAAGAGCTTAGAAAATGCTCTTAAGGATGGCGGTGACATTTACAAATTTTGTATCTCCTGGTCAAAGGCAACAACAGAAATTGATAAGAAAATAAAAGAGGAATAGGACAAACTACAAAGTTTGTCTCAAAGTTTTGATCCTCTCTCTTCCTCCATAGTGAATCAAGAATGTCAAACTATTACAATCACAAATGCAATAAAGAACTTTGAGAAGGAAAGGAAGAATATAACTAATCAGATGGGAGAACTTAGAAGGATTATAATCCCTAAGTTAGAAACTATGCATGAGGCCATCAGTGATGCTCAGACTACCGCCCAAACAAATGATCTGACAGATCTCAAGAGGGCAGAAGCTTTTGCATTTTTGTTGAGTGGTCACATTTCAATTTTGGATAGAATGAAGCAAAGTTGGGCTACAGAACTGGTCCAATTGAAGACATCCTTTGCAGACATTCTTCAGTTATGTGAGTATGTAATATGCAGCTAAGTATAGTAAATTTTTGAAAATTTTGGTGTGCGGACCCTACCCTTTGCCATTGATGTTAAAGGGGGAGTGAGGAGCAATGAAAAATGAAGAATCCAACTAAGGGGGAGTTCCAGAAATTGTATATAAAGATAGAGCATCAGCCAAGGGGGAGCACAGTGTAAACACTTAGTCATTTTTCACTAAGTGTTGCCATCAATGCCAAAGGGGGAGATTGTTGGCAAGAGACACTATATGGATTCAGGGTTGTTGTCATTGATGGCAACAAAGGTCATCCCACATATCCGCAAGTCATGGTGTGTCTCTACTGGAAGTCAGAATGAAGATTGTTGTGGTCCAGTGAACAAGAACAGAGCTTATGGCAAGATCCGACAGATTGGTCTAGATCTCTCAGAGGAAGTATCTTAGTGCAATGCGGATTTGGGGAAGTCAAGAGGACTACCTTGAGTAATAGATTCCAAGGATTTAGCCTCCGGTGATGGACAAGGAAAAAGATATGAACAGTTGAATACCGGATTTCTGAGTAACAGTGTGAACAGAGGAAGAACTGACTGACAGAAGATTAGATTGCTTTCCGAATGTGTTACTATTGATGGTAAAGGTTGTGAAGGTATGAATCATGTTTCGCCAACATGATTAATGATATCTACAAGTATATGCTTGATCCGCATTACTTGATGAGCAAGGATTTAGCCGACAAAATAGAGTTTGTGAGAAAATAGACTGTTCTGGATGCCGACTAGAAAGGTGATGAAATTACTTGTGCGGATATATATGCACGATGGATTTAGTTGTGAAATGAATTGTTGTGTGTGTTTATGTGTGAATAAGTGTAGAGCAGAGCAGAAACAGCTAGAGAGATCCAGTATGTGAAAGGAAAGCTGAATAAAGAGAAGAGGAAAGATGAAGTGCAGCAGATCAGTGTATTGAGCCTAACCAGAACTCAACTCTAGCATATGTGGATGCTTCCAATCAGTTCAAGTATTGTATAACATTCTTTTGTAGATAGTGTGTCTCCTTGTAGGTAGTGTGCCTCTTTGTGAGTAGTGTGCTCGGGCAGTGAGCCCTAATTGGTAAGTGCCATTTTGTAATTCCTTATTCTTCTAACAGAGAATAATCTTTGGGTTAATCACCCCGTGGTTTTCTCCCTTAACAGGGTTTCCACATCAAAAATACTGTGTCATGTGTTTCTCATTTCATGATAATGTTTGTTTGTTTGATTCAATGCTGCATTGATTAATAAGAAAGTTCAAAAGAAGAAATAATTAGGATAACTGATTCACCCCCCCTCTCAGTTATCAACAGAAATTAGAAGACAAAGCAAATGGAATTTAGGAACCTAGGTTTAAAGGCTTATAGGAATAAAGACTTGCAATTTCTTTGACTCAAAACCCTAAACGCACTTAAGTACCACCACAATCCATACATACATACAAATGCATACATGCATACAAATATGTAGTGTAAAAAAATGCATATCGTTGCAATTTCATGCTACATTTTGTCACCACTTTAGCGTGTGCATCTCCTCTGCACTTTATGCTCATGTTTGCTTCATTTTGGCCTCTTTCTCTTAATTTCTTTAAATTTTGTTTTATTGTTTGGTAATTCTCTTAGCCTAGACATGTTTCACAAGATTCCATGATAGATTCACCTAGACACTAGCACTTAGTGCGAGTGTTCACACATTGTTCTAGTGTCCACACGCATGAAATGGTCAATGAATTGTCATGGGACATGTTGAACTATCTCTTATGGCTAGAAAGATTCTCATAATGCCTTTAAAAACCTTGAATGATTCTTTAGATTTGTATGTGAATTCATCTCTCTTTCCTCTCATTCTTGGATATTCTAATTTTGAATCTCTTAGCCTTCTCCTTTGGTTTTCTTCTGTAAATTCTTGTGAAATGCTTGTAAAGACTCTTTTGTGCAGCTACTAAAGATTTTCTATGCCCTCTTGAATTGTGGTGTTATCCCTATTAGCTCTTGGAGATCTTTATTTACATCTTGATTGTTGTGAAGGCTCTTTTCTTGTTAGGGTTTGAAGCTATACAAATAGATTTATTCCTTCAAGGAGTTGTAGCCTCCTTCACTATCCAAGCTATTAATATTGTTTTGAGATTAGTGAAAGTTACTTTTATATTTGAATTTGTTTACATATAGTTTATCTATTTATTTTGTAAGATCCATGGTGTAGACCACCATTTATGTGTTGTTGGGTATTCTTCCCCATAGACCAGGGAAGTGTCGACTCTTGTTTCAACACATCAACTCAAGTAGAATGATGATCACTCTACTTCTCATGAAAAAGAACCAACTTAAAAGGTTAATTGCCTCCAAGGTCCATGTATACTAGGTCTCAACATGTTGGAGCAGCTTAGTAGTCTAATGTGAGTGTTTGTTTAAGGAGCATGTACAAGTAAAATGAACTTAGAGCAATGAAAAAGATCTTTTGATAGATCTAGAGTTTGCCTTTGGGCTCAAATTGGTAAAGCCTCTATGTAGATATTTATAATCTTCTATATTCAAGGTTCCTAGGACTAAACTTAAACTAATCCAATTGTAAATAAAGTTCAAAAGGATAGGTTAGGGGAAGAAGAAAATAAATAAAACATTAAAATGGATAGCATCTATACTTCTCCCACTATATCTAACAACCCTGATGAGATTAAATTAAGTTGAAATGCAAAGACCAGTATTCCACACAATCATGAACATATAAGATGCAAGAGTCTAAGGAATTGTAGAAGAATGAGAAGTATGAAAACACCATATTACATGTGTAGTAATCAAACTTTATCCTTGATGCAGGATCATCCAATGGTGTAAGGGCAATCTTGCATCACCAAAAAAATGATGATTTTGTTTTTTGTTCTTTTCAATTTTGGTATTTGAGGATACCCATTGGATTGAATATCAATGATTCAAAACCTTCAAAATTTCTAATTGGCTAAAAATAGTAACCTGTAAATTTTGAAAAGTTTGCATTTGAGAACATATGAAAACAAAATTTACTCAAATCTATATAATTGAAAAGTATAACCTTTAGTGAAGGAATTGACCAAAGATCATTTGTGGGTTTAAAGATATTAAAGTTTTCATTTCTTTAAAAACCCCTTGAAAAGTTTCAAAGTTAATTTTGAGGCACTTAGAGGCCCCATACAGCCTTGAAAATGGGAATAATTAGTAGAGAAGTTTATTAAGGCATAGTTCTCTTCATGATCTTTCCAACTCATCAAATAGTTTATCAATCAGACACCCAGATCAAATGTTATGGCTCTTCGAAGTTGGGATATTTTTGGAGGGAGTTACAAATATTAAAATTTTGGCTAGAAGGTACCAAAAAGGGCTATTTATGACAATTTTTTGAAAATGTTTTTGTAGTAGTAGAGATGGAGGGGAAAGTGGTGAGTTATGGAAAAGGAGGGAAAATGAAAAATCCTAGCAGATTTGAAGCTACAAAAGGCATAAGGCTCCAAAATTTAGAGGAAATAAGTTGTAATGTGTTGCAGCCAGTTGAGGATTTAATCCTCTAATTTGTTTCCAATTTCTATAGTGTAATTTGTTTTTAGTTCAATAAAAGAACATTCCTATTTTCTTTGAGCAATCTATGTTGTGTGTTCTTTTATTTACCCATGGTTCATCAAGTGGTATCAGAGCCAAGTTCTTGAGTGTGTAGACAGATCACTAAACATGAGGTAGCTTACACAAGGACTTATGCTTGTGGGTTGAATAGAAAAGAAGAATATCAATATGCCTCCATGACAAAACCATTGTGGTGGGAGAAATACTTTGATAGAAGAGGGTTTTAGAGCCCTACAAAGGCAAATCAATGCATTACAAGAGGATCTATGAAGAGGGTTTGATTCAAGAAAAAGAGAAGAAAGTGATGATGAAGCTAAAGAAGAAGAGTAGTTTGAAGAAGAACAAGAAGATGTAGAAGATGAGATACATGTTTGACTGTTGAGGGCCATTTCAAAGGTTGGAAAGAGGCCTAGGATTGAATTTTTTTACCTATTCTAGGGACCTAAATCTAGAAGAGATTATTGATTCGATAAATGATATGGAGGAATATTTCAAGTACGAAGAAGTGGAGGATCCAGAAGGGGTCAAGTTTGTAAAAAAAAAGTTGAAGGGCCATGCCAATATTTGGTGGAAACAAGTCCAACATGAAAGAAATAGAAGAGGAAAAGGAAAGATTTCTAGATGAGATCATATGGTGGACAAACTCAAGAAGCAGTTCATTCCTATGGACTATGAGTTGGAGTTGTTCAAGAAGCTACAAGGATTGAAACAAGGTAGATCAAATCTGTTAAGGAGCATATAAAAGAGTTTTATAAGATTATTATTAGAAGGTAGCAAATTACATTAATGGGTTGAGGCCAAGTATTAAAGAGGATTTTATCATGGTTAGAATGGCCACCATATAAGATGCATACTAGTTTTCTCTAAAGGTGGAAGAGAACCTAAATAAAATATTTTAAAGAAAGGAAAGAGAAAGAGGTCATAATAGAAGGACTAGTGGAAGATCCTATGGAGGCCAAAATGAAGATCAAAAGAAAAGTGAAGAAGCAATCACCAGTTGAAATCAAAGAGGAGATAATGCCTACCACCCTCGTGACCAAAATAATGGTGAGAAAAGATGAAGAGGAAGACCTAGAAAAAGACATGGAAAAGGAGGCTTTAGAGGAACCTATTTCCAATGTGGAGAAGAACTACATTAAGCATACAAGTGTCCACAATGTCAAGGAAGGACAAATAGAAGACCTAAAGGTAATGTATGAGTTAAACATGTAGATGGAGTTAGTTAGTCTGAGCATTATGATGATGCTAAAAGGGGAGAAACCTTGGTTTTTAGATGAACCTTGTAAAATGAGAGGCAAGAACTAGATTAGAGGAAGAGTTTATTCTACACAAGGTGCAAGTGTGAGGGTAAATGTTGTGATATTATTATTGATAGTGGAAGCATTGATAATCTTGTCTCAAAGGGGATGGTTAGCAAGTTGAATTTGAGAAGGAGAAGACATCCACATCTATATTGAATTGCATGGTTGTAGAAAGAACATAAATCTTTGGTCAATGAGTAGTGTTTAGTCAAGTTCAAGATTGGAGACTACCATGATGAGGTGCTATGTGACATCCTATCAATGGATGCATGCCATATGATATTGGGAAGGCTATGGTAGTATGATAGGTGTGTTATACATGATGGTCATGCAAACACCTATTCCCTGACAAAGGATGGAGTTCATCATGAGTTGAAGCCCTTGAAGGAGGTGGAAGAAAAGGTATGTAGTACTACCAAAATTTGCTAATTAGATGGTATAAATTTTTTGGATAGTATGAAGCATGAGAATATGTTCTATGCATTAAATCTAAGAGTCAACAAAGAGGAAGATAAAGATCTACCACTAAAAGTTTTAGATCTATTGTAGTAGAATCATGACATTGTGTCAGATAATGTACCTATAGGTTTGCCATCGATGAGGAAGATTAGTCAACATATGGATTTTAGACTAGGAGCTAGATTTCAAAATAAGGCAGCCCATAGAATGACTCTTGTGAAAATTTTAAGAACTGTTGAAGAGGGGATTGATTTGAGAGAGTCTGAGTCCTTTACAGTTCCTATAGTACTAGCATCAAAGAAAGATGTAGAGTGGATAATGTGTACAAATTCTTGAGCCATAAAAAAATTTACAATCATGTATAGATTTCTATTGTTGATGAAGGATTATATTATGGATTGCTTGAGTGGAGCCAAGTACTTTATGAAGATTGATCTCAAGAGTGGATATCAGCAGATCCAAATTAGAGAAGGAGATGAATGGAAGATAGACTTGAAGACTAAGGAGGACTTGTACGAATGGTTAGTCATGCCATTTTGGCTAACTAATGCACTAAGGACATTCATGCAAATCATGAATGAGGTATTAAAAGATTTTTTGGGTTTGTCATTGTTTATTTAGATGATATCATGATTTTCTATAAGACTTTGGAGAAACACTTGATGCATGCTTGAAGAATTTTTGAGAAGTTGAGGGAAGAGAAGTTGTTGATTAATCTGAAGAAATGTAGTTTCATTAAGGAATTGGTGTATCTGGGATTTGTTATCCAAGGTGAGGGTCTTAGAATGGGTCTAGAGAAACAGGTCTATCATTGAATGGCCTACCCCAAGGAGTGTTATAGAGGTATGATCTTTTCATCATTTGACAAGTTTTTATAGAAAATTTATCAAAAATTTTAATAGCATTTGTGCACTCCTAACTAAGATAATGAGAGGATAGAAAAGAGTTTAAATAGACTATAGGAGAAGACAAGAGTTTTGATACATTGAAGTAGAAAGTCATAGAGAAACCTATTTTGGAATTTCTAGATTTCAATAAGGTATTTTAGGTAGATTGCAATGCTAATGCAAATGCTATTGGAGTTGTTTTGAGTAAAGAAGGTAATACCATTGCTTATCTTAGTGAGAAGCTTAATGATGCCAAGAAAAAGCATTTGGTTATGATCAGGATTTTTATGCTATAGTTCAAGCATTGAAGAAATGGAGGCATTATTTGTTACTGAAAGAGTTTAATTTATATATTGATCATCCAGATTTGTAGTATCTTAATGGTCAAAGAAAGTTAAATCAAAGGCACTTAAAATGGGTTGAATTTTCATAGAGTTATACTTTTGTTTTGAAGCACATGAGTCTAAATTCTAACAAAGTTGTAGATGCATTAAGAAAAAGGCAAAATTTGTTGACATAGATTAAGATAGAGGATGTTGGGTTCAATGAACTCAAGAATTTGTACCCTAAAGATCTAGACTTTGTAGAGGCCTAGAAAGCTTGTATAGAGCATGTTACCATGGATAGGATGAGATGGTTGGATTACATAATACAAGATTGTATGGTGTCTAGAGGAAGCCAATTGTGTATTCTAAGGAGCTCTATGAGAGAAAAGCTTATCAAGGAAAAGTATAGTGTAGGATTAGCAGGGCATTTTGGTTGAGATAAGACCATTGATCTTGTTAGTGAGAACTATTACTGGCCATAGTTGTACGAGGATATGAAGAAGTTCATGAAAAGTTTCAGAGCATGCCAAATGGTGAAAAGAGTTAGTAAGAACACCAACTTGTATTAGCCACTCCCTGTAGTAGAGAAACCATGGGAGGCTATCAACATGGACTTTGTTCTTGGACTTCCAAGAACACAGAGAGGGCATGATTCAATATTTGTGATGGTTGACAATTTTTTAAAGATGACACAGTTCTTTCCATGCCACAAGGCTACTAATTCTATTGATGTTGTAAAATTATTTTTTGAGGAGGTGGTTAGGCTACGTTGTCTTACAAAAATCATAGTTTTAGATCGCAATACCAAGTTTGTTGGTTATCTATGGAGGACCTTATGGAAGAACTTGAAGACTGAGTTGCTGTCCATCTCTACACATCACCTATAAATTGATGGATAGATAGAGGTAGTGAATCTAAGTCTGGGTAACCTACTGATATGCTTAGTAGGAGATAAGTCAAAGGGATCAGATTTGATATTACCACATGTAGAGTTTACATATAATAATTTTGTCAATAAGACTATTGGTAAATTCCCATTACAAGTTGTATATTGGAGTAGTTTGAGAATCATTTTTGAGCTGAGAAAGATAGATAGAGGAGAGAAAAGTAGTGTCAAGGCCAAAGACTTTGTAGAGCACATAAAGAGCTTGCATGAAGAAATATGATAGCACATTAATAAAATCAATTCTTAGTACAAGGTTAGGGTTTATTAGAAGTGGAAGTATAAGGAATTTAAGGTTGGTGATGCAGTCATAGTTCACCTAAGGAAAGAAAGGTTCCCAATGGGAACATATAATAACTTGAAGATGAAGAAATTTGGACTATGCAGGATCTTGAAGAAGCACGATTCAATAAATGCGTATGAGGTAGAGTTTCCAAGTGGAATCAACATCTCCCATATGTTCAATATTTTTGATTTAATAACATATCATGAAGGTAGCACAGAGGATGGATGAATAGAAGAATGGTGGAGTATCCTAGCATGTACTTCAGAGGAGGAGATAGAATAAATCTTAGATAGCCATGTGGGAAGAAGTACCATGAATAGGTAATATGAAGAATATCTAGTTAAGTGGAAAGGAATACATGTCAAAGATTCTTCCTAGTTGTCTAAGACACGGGTTGACTATTTGGGTTTTATTCAAACACTTAAGAGGTGACAAGGTCACTTTTCAAATTAGGGTACATGGAAGAAGTTGGGTCCACATATAGGGGAAGCGTCAAGCAAAAAAATCCTAACAGGAATGGGATCTCATTTATGCTTGGGGTTTCAATCCTAAATGAGAATCTATTTAGAAACAAGGACCTGTTAAAGTTCAATATTTCTACCTAAATGGGATCCTCTTCTAAATAAGATCCCACTTAGAAATGGGACCCCATTTCTAAATGGGGCCCCTTTATAAAAAATATTTTTTAAAAAAAAAATGGCCTGCAAGATTATTTATTTTTAGAAATAGATATATTTTAAATGGGTACCCATTTCCCTTTTTAAAATGAGTACCCATTCTATTTTGGAATGGGTACTGTCTTTAAAATAGGTACCCATTCCAAAAAATTTGAAATGTTGACTTGCCTTTTAGATTTGGTTTGAGGCTTGGGGAAGGCATGGTAACCCAATCCTTTCCCTTGGACCTCCAAGTACAAGGTCATGTCAATAGCAAGAGAAAAAACTTTCACAATATGGCTGACAACATTTTTTAGAATTTTTTATGAAATTAAAACCCATTATAAATGATGATGTATAGTTTTCAAATATATAATTTTTTTATGATTGAATTTTTTTTAATTAATTTATGAGGAAATTGGTCCACAAACTTGAAATGTCAGATGCTCATATTTTTTAATAACTTTTAAGTTTTGAAGTTTATTTTAAAAAATTATACTTCATCAATCTACACAAAATTCTTTAAACAATGGAAAAAATCATAGAATGATTATTTTAGCTAAATTTATGCTCTCCAGACACGAGGGGTTTTTAGAAATAGTAATTAGGGCCAATAAAAATTAATTAAAAACAATATCTAGAAAAAAATTCCAAAAAAAATCCTCATCAATCTTTAGTATAATACACATCTTTTCCTAGAATCAATTAGAAATTTTTTTTATTTAGGTCAAATTATGCTTTCTAGACACGTGCATGGTATGGTCCTAAAAAAGTGACTTCTAAAAAGTGGTTTCTATATAAGCCTATAAAAAATTAATTTGTATCATCTGGGTATTAAAATAAATTATATATTTGAAAACTAGACTCAAAATACTACACTTCATATTCTTGGACTTTTACAGGATTCTATGTGTAAGAGCTTCAAATTTTTAGTCAAATTGTGACAAACTTTGATTTTCAAGAAAAACACTTCCACTTTTTGGTCAAAAAGTGGACCCAACTTCTTGCACACACCCATTACACCAGATGTTTGATGTAGGAGCATCCAATGGTGTAAGGGAAATCTTGCATCACTAAAAAAATGATGATTTTTTTCTTTTCAATTTTGGTATTTGCGGATACCCATTTGCTTGAATAATGATTTGAAACCTTCAAAATTTCCAACCGAAAAAAAATAACTTGTTATTTTTAGAAAGTTTGCATTTGAGCATGTATGGAAATGAAAAATTTACTCAAAGATCTAGAATTGAAAACTATAAACTTTGGTGAAGGAATTAGCCAAAGATCATTTGTGGATTGAAAGATATTAATTTTTTTATTTCTGTAAAAACCCTTGAAAATGTTTCAAAGCCAATTTTGAGGCACTTAGAGGCCCTGTATGATCTTGTACGACCCTTAAAATGGGTGTAGTGAATAGAAAAGATTATGAGGTCATAGATCTCATCATGATATTTCTAATGCATCAAATAGTTCATCCATTAGATTCCAGATCAAAAGTTAGGGCTCCTGGAAGTTAGTTTATTTTTGGAGGGAGTTACAAATTTCAAATTTTTGGCTGGAAGATGCCAAAAAGGGCTATTTATGGCCAATTTTAAAATAAATTTTTGGTAGTAGTAGAGAAGGAGGAGAAAGTAGTGAGTCATGAAAAAGTAGGGAAAATAGAAAATCCTAGTAGATTTGATGCTACAAAATGCAAAAGACTCTAGAATTCAGAGCAAAGAAGTTGTAGTGTGTCGCAACATGTTGAGGATTTTATCCTCTAATTTGATTCCATTTTCTATAATGTAATTCATTTTCCCTTCAATAAAAGAACATTCATATTTTCTATGAACAATCTATGTTGTGTGTTCTAGGATTTACCCCCCCACCTCATCAATCCTACTATTTTATGTAACGATATGACAAGTAAGTTCATCTCTCACCAAGAATGAATTAAATACAAATGAATACACAAATACATTGCCACCAAATGTCATGAACATGGAGAAGACTAGGATTCTCACACTATAGATGTGTTACAATTGGGCACTTATATGCCTTGACATAGTTACAAAGTTATTGTCTTGCTATAAAATCTTGTATTCCCCCTTCAAAATGAGGTGACACTCCTCTCTTTATAGAGATGATGTTTCATTATACCCATGTGTAGGTCATCTTATGCATGCCTCACCATCTTTCTAAAATTGGGTCAACCATGCAAAATCATTTACTTTACAAAATGTACTTACAAAATATGTCATCCCTATTAGATTTAGAGCAAACAACTGAGAGGGGGGGTGAATCAGTTGTCCAAAAATTTCTTTACTTTCAACACTTATATTCACTTAGTAGTATAACAATAAATCAAACATGAAACTTAATGCATTTAATCAAGAGCAGATAACACATTAACACAAGAGACACCAAGATTTTGACGTGGAAAACCCGATTAACGGAAAAACCACGGGGTGATTAACCCAAAATTGTATTCTCTGTTAGAAGAATAGAAAGAATAATGGCACATGCCAATTAGGGCTCACTGTTCAAGCACACTACTCACAAGAGGCTCACTACCTATAGGAGACACACTGTCTACAAAAGAATAATTATCACATACTTGAACTGGAAGATAGCATCTTCACCATGCTTGAGTCAGTTCCATTTAAGCCCAAACCTTCTGCTCTGCTTTTCGCTCTTCTCCTTGCTACCACACACACATCTCCACAAGTCACACTATGAAATGACTTTGCAATCCCTTATTTATACATGTCATCAACTTAGGAACAAACATCTAAGTTGGCACACATCCACAAGAACATCCGTAAGGTGTATAATTCATCCGGTCGGCCAGTCATCGGAAGAACACCAACATCTGGAAGTTATACTTTATTTTTAGGACTCCAATTCTAATGCAGACGATAAACACTAACTGAGCATGAACCAAGGACCTCCATGAACTTGCCTGAATCACCAAGAACATCTGCACTTCCTCTTCTTACTGAAATTCTTCTCTCCTTCCAGAATGTCAAGAACACAGTCTACCATTACTGTCACAAAGGAATAGATACTTCCAGACCTTCAAATCATGAATCAATTGAGTTGACACACCACACAGACTTCCCAAACACTTACTCAAATCTATAGAACTGGATAATACATTTTCATATCTCACCGGACCTATCTGTATCACTCTGTCATCATTGAACATCTGCCGGAATCGGTTTCACTTGAACTATCATAACTTCTTCATATCTTCATGCGGACCTCTAAAATCTCTACTGGAACATATTAAGACACATATCTCCAAACCCTTTAATCCACATCCTCTTATCCTCATCCTATCTTGGATTTTTGCCTTATGTCATCACTGTTCTTCACTATTCTTGATTGAGACTAGTTTTCTCAATATCCTGAGCACATAACTCATCCAAACCTTATCATTAATGCAACAGGAGTGTGTTGACATCAATGACAACACTGGTTAGGCCCATACTTGCAACAATCTCCCCCTTTGTCATTGATGGCAACACATGATGTGAAAAACTATTTTTAACCATCATGACAAGAAAGTCTCTTTACTATCACAACTCCCCCTAACAGCAACATCCATTCTCATGTCTCCTCTTCCTTTATTGCTCCCCCTTTGATCAGTACCCACTTGTTTTTCACATGTCTTCTCTCCCTCTTTGACATCAATGGCAAAGGGCACATACTTGTAATTCCACTACCTCAGAACCATGCATGCTGCTCCCCTGAGTAGCAGCTTCCCATTATCAGTCCGGACCATACTGTGAAATCCACTAGACTGATGCACATCAGTGCACCTTAGTTCACCACCAGAGGGGCAATAACCCCTAACTTCTCCATGAGATACTTGAAAGAGTCCTTAGGTAGAGGTTTAGTAAAGATGTCTGCAATCTTATCCTTTGAAGGCACAAACTCCAATTTGACTTCACTCTTGTTCACTTGCTCTCTCAAAAAGTGAAACTTAATGGATATATGCTTGGTCTTTGAATGCAACACCAGATTCTTGGATATGTTTATAGCACTTGAATTGTCATAGAAAATTGTGATGGGCTCCTCATACTCTACTCTGATGTCTCTTAACATATGTTTCAACCACAAAACTTGAGTACAACTTCCTGCTGCAGCAATATATTTTGCTTCTGTAGTGGATAGAGATATTGCTTCTTGTTTCTTGCTTAACCAAGAAACCAATCTCTTCCCCAAGAAGAATTCTCCACCACTGGTACTCTTCCAGTCATCCACATCTCCTGCCTAATCAACATCTGTATATGCACGAAGAGAGAAGTCATGGTCTCTGGGATACCATAACCCATACTCAACTGTCCCCTTTAGATATCTAAAAATCCTCTTGATTGCCATAACATGAGATTCTCTAGGATCAGCTTGAAATCTAGCAACAAGACCAACAACCTGCATAATATCTGGTCTAGTTTGAGTGAGATACAATAGTCCTCCAATCATAGACCTATATTTTGTCTGATCAACCTTGGGAGTTTCATCTTCTTTGCTCAACTTCCATCCAGTTTCCATTGGAGTGTTCATAGGCTTTGAGTCTTCCATCCCAAATTTCCTCAACAATTCTTTCACATATTTTGACTGAGAAACAAAGATTCCTTTCTTTGTTTGAGTAATTTGCAGACCCAAAAAGAAATTCATTTCTCCAAGCAAGGACATCTCAAATTCACTTTTCATTTGATTTGCAAAAATTTTGCACATACTATCTCTTCCTTTGAAAATGATATCATCAACAAATACTTCAACAATTAAGATATTTTCATGATCAATTTTGAAATACAAATTGTTGTCAGCAGTACCTTTGTTGAAACCAATCTTCAAGAGATGCTTGTCTAATCTTTCATACCATGCTCTTGGAGCTTGCTTCAGTCCATACAGTGCCTTTTTCAATTTGCAGACCATGTCATCATGATTAGACAATTGAAATCCATCTGGTTGCTCAATGTACACCTCTTCTTCCAAGTTACCATTTAGGAAGGCAGATTTGACATCCATCTGATATACCTTGAAATCTTTGAAAGTAGCAAATGCAAGAAATAATCTGACTACTTCAATTCTCACCACCGGAGCAAAAGTCTCTTCAAAATCATCTCCTTCAATCTGAGAGTAACCCTTGCAGACCAATCTAGCTTTATTTCTAATTACTTCACTAGCTTCATTCAGTTTGTTCCAGAAGACCCATTTGGTTCCAATCACATTCTTGTTTCTAGGTCTGGGAACAAGATCCCAAGTATAATTTTTCTTAATTTACATTAGTTCTTCCTCCATTGCTTTTGACCAATTTTCATCATTGCAAGCTTCATTCACTATCTTAGGTTCAATCTTTGAAATTAGATAACATTCATTTGAATTTTGAGCAATTCTCCTTCTTTTTTGCACTCCTTTGCTTCTGTCACTTATGATCTGATCTTTAGAGTGGTTTAGAGCTACATACCTTGGAACTTTGAGAGTTTCTTGCACCTCTAACTCTTGATCAATCTCATTGAGACATAACTCTTCTTCCTGTCTTACCGGATCAGCTTGACTTGATTTCTCAGGAGAGGCTTGAACACTTTGAATTTGGACACCATTTTGATCATCTTCATCATACTCATGAATTCTTGAGGGTCTTTCAATTTCTTCATCAACCTTCACATTTACACTTTCTACAATCTTTCTCAATCTATTGTTGTAACACTGGTATGCTTTGCTTTGAGTATAGTAACCCAAGAATATTCCTTCATCACTTCTAGCATCAAACTTTCCTAGATCTTCATCCCTCTTAATGTAATATCTGCTACCAAAAACTCTGAAATATCTCACAGTGGGAGTAATGCCAAACCAAAGTTCATAAGGAGTCTTACCGGTATTGTTTCTAATTTGAACTTGATTGAGAGTGTAGACTGCAGTGGTGACAGCTTCTCTCCAATAGATCTAAGGAACATTTGCTTCCATCATCATACTCCTGGATGCTTCTTGGATGGTCTAGTTCTTTCTCTCAACTACTCCATTCTGCTGTGGAGTTCTAGGGGTAGATAACTGTCTTTTTATTCCATGTTTCTCACAGAAGTCTATGAACTCACCGGATGTGAATTCTCCACCTCTATCAGACCTCAGACATTTTAGTTTTAATACAGTTTCATTCTCCACCATGGCCTTGAATATTTTGAATTTCTCAAGTGCTTCTAATTTTTTATTCATAAAGGTTGCCCACATCATCCAGGAATAATCATCAATTAGCAACATGAAGTATCTATCACCTTGGACACTCCTAACTCTTTCCGGACCACAAAGATCATTGTGAACTAAGTCCAATAGTCCGGTAGAAGACAATTCCTTGCTTTTGAATGTGACTCTACTCAATTTGCCCAACTGACATTCTTTGCACAAGCTATTAGTAGGTTTCACTAATTTTGGAAGATCTCTTAGAGCCTGAGTATTTCTTATCTTGATGCTATTATCAAAATTCACATGAGACATCCTCCTATGCCATAACCAACTCTGATCAATTTGAGAAAATAAGCAACTTTTACCAGTACCAACCAAGTGGAAGATATTACCTTTAGTTTGAGTACCAGATGCAATCTCTGTTTTGAAGCTTTCATAGATCTTGCATTTTCTATTTCTGAATCTGAGATCATAGCCTTTGTCCACCAATTGTCCAACACTAAGAAGATTATGCTTTAATCCTTCAACATACAGTACATTACTGGTTTCGTTCTTTCCATCAAGAGAAATAGTTCTTCTACCTCTAATTCTGCCAGCGGAATTGTCTCCAAACTTGTCAATTCCTCCTTCATACTTTTCCAACTTTAAGAACTTATTCTTGTCATCTATCATATGGTGAGAGCATCCACTGTCAATGACCCAATCATCCTTTGTTTCAACTTGGGCAACCAGAGCTCTTTCTTCAACTTTATGATTGATAGATACAGAGGATATAGGTTCCTCTTCTTTGATGGCAATAAACACCCATTCATTATCGGATTTGTTTCCTGTCTCTGATTCATCATCTGTTACTCCTTCATTATCATCTTCTTCATGAACATAGTAACAATTCTTTTAAAACCTTGGTCTGTTAAGATTTGGTCTTGAAAATCTTTCTGGACATCTTGAAGCAAAATGACCAATTTTATTGTAGTTAAAACACTTAAAAGGTAATTTTCCTTCATACTTACCAGATCCTCTTGGCAGTCTCTTAGCAATAAGAGCTTCAAGATGAGAAGTTTCAGCTTCTTCTTCTTCCAAGTCTTTTCTTGCTTTTTCATACCATGATAGGTTTCTTGAAGAGTTTTCTCCCGAATCAAATATTTGTTTCCCTTTCACAGAGGCACTGGCTTTGCAGATTCAGTCTTTGGGGGATCATCTCCAAACTCAGCCATTTCAAAAGTAGACAACTTACTAATCAATTGATCTCTTGTGACTGTTGTGTGAGCTCTAAATTCTTCAATTGCAAAAGCCTTCATTTTATAAGAATCAGGAAGGGATCTGAGAACTTTGCCAACAATCTCATCTTCACTCAGGGTTCCGCCTACATTTATGATTCCATAAACTAGCTCATTTACTCTTGGCATGAAGGTGGTAATATTTTCATCATCTCTCATCTTTAATTTTTCAAATTTCCCTTTTAGACTTTGTAACCTTGCACATTTGACAAACTAGTCTCCTTCATGCAAAAGTTCCAGTTTATTCTAGATCTCAAAGGCAGTTGGTAGATCAATAACATTTGAGAGTTCTGAATTAGATAGTGCGCTTAACGGAGCCTCTTTGGTCTGCAGATTGTTTTTAGCATCCATGATTTCATTTAAGGTTGTCGGACCACCCTGTGGAGGTACATAGGCCTTTTTAACCATAGACCAGTATGCAAATCCCATACACTGCAAGTGACATTCCATGCAACTTTTCCAAAGAGCAAAGTTAGTTCCATCAAACTTCGGACTATCCTTCTTGTAGGACAACATCCTGGATCTCCTCAAGTGGTTAAGCTCCTTTTAGAGGAACTCAACTCTGATACCAATTGTTAGATTTAGAGCAGACAACTGAGAGGGGGGGTGAATCAGTTGTCCAAAACTTTCTTTACTTTCAACACTTATATTCACTTAGCAATATAACAATAAATCAAACATGAAACTTAATGCATTTAATCAAGAGCAGATAACACATTAACACAAGAGACACTAAGATTTTGACATGGAAAACCTGATTAAGGGAAAAACCATGGGGTGATTAACCCAAAATTGTATTCTATGTTAGAAGAATAGAAAGAATAATGGCACATGCCAATTAGGGCTCACTACCTGAGAACACTACTCACAAGAGGCTCACTGCCTACAGGAGACACACTGTCTACAAAAGAATGATTATCACATACTTGAACTAGAAGATAACATCTTCACAATGCTTGAGTCAGTTCCATTTAAGCCCAAACCTTCTGCTCTGCTTTTCGCTCTTCTCCTTTCTACCACACACACATCTCCACAAGTCACACTATGAAATGACTTCGTAATCCCTTATTTATACATGTCATCAACTTAGGAACAAACATCTAAGTCAGCACACATCCACAAGAACATTCGCAAGGTGTATAATTCATCTGGTTGGCCAGTCATAGGAATAACACCAACATCTAGAAGTTATACTTTATTTCTGGGACTCCAATTCTAATGCAGACCATAAACAGTAACTAAGCATGAACCAAGGACCTCCATGAACTTGCCTGAATCACCAAGAACATCCGCACTTCCTCTTCTTACTAAAATTCTTCTCTCCTTCTTCTAGAATGTCAAGAACACAGTCTGCCATTATTGTCACAAAGGAATAGATACTTTTGAACCTTCAAATCATGAACCAATCGAGTTGACACACCACACAGACTTCCCAAACACTTACTCAAATCTGCAGAACTGGATAATGCATTTCCAGATCTCACTGGACCTATTTGTATCACTCTATCATCATTGAACATCTGCCGGAACCGGTTTCACTTGAACTATCATAACTTCTTCATATCTTCATGCGGACCTCTAAAATCTCTACTGGAACATATTAAGACACATATCTCCAAACCTGTTAATCCGCATCCTATATTAGATTTTTTCCTTATGCCATCACTGTTCTTCACTATTCTTGGTTGAGACTAGTTTTCTCAATATCCTCAGCACATAACTCATCCAAACCTTATCATTAATGCAACAGGAGTGTGTTGACATCAATGACAACACTGGTTAGGCCCATACTTTCAACAATCCCAAAGTGAGCTACATCAATCCAACTTACATTGAATCATATTTATTGTATCTGAGAACAAATAGAGAATTACATAAGTGGTGAATGACAAGGACATTATGCTCCTCCTGGAAAATGGATGTTGAAGTTGAGAATGACCTTATTGATATTATTTTGATCTAGCCCTTGATAATAATTCACCTTTATCCACTAAGAAAATGTCGACTGACTGATCTTTCCATGAGGCTTAGTGAAGTTTGTCAGCTACCCATTGAATTCCTTGAATGCAATCTTAAGCCTCATATATTCTCTCTATGCACTACTCTATCAATTGTTTGTGAACTTCTTTACTATCCTCACTATAGGATGGACAACAAAGGACTTGCCCTTAAAGGCACAAGGGATAGATTCAATAAACCTTTCAATATCTATCATGTATTCATCCACTTCTCTTCTTGTCTTGAGATTTCCTTTGCACTATTACAAGACCTTGGCCCATAGCTTGCCTACCTATAGCCACTCAACTGTCAACCCCTGATCATCATTGTCAAAGATGCCTAGTCATAAGAGTGTAATTGAAGGTACAACCCTCATTCTCTGTAGGACTAGGAGATACGCTTTGCATACTAATAGTTCCTTATCAATGGAAGTTTATAATTCCTAATCCTTTTGTGCCTCATCATTAATGGAGTGATAGGTTCTCATCACTTTTTTGATTACCATGCCACTAAGAGCCTCCAATGAGTTCTTCCATACAATGGCAATAGGGAGAATTCATGTAGGATCAACAGGTTGATCATCTCTTTAGATAGCTTTCACGATATGCAATAAGTCAACTAGGCCAACCAAATTATTTATGTTTATAGTTAGTTGTCTCACCTACTTCTTAAGTTCTTCCTTTGTTACCTCATCTTTCATCATCCTTCCTAGGGTGACAGACACAATTTCCTATAATGTTTATTTTTACCCTTCTCTTTTTTGATGGCCAAGACTAATCTATTGTGCACTATAGTCACCAAGTGCCATCAAATGCACATCCTTATTCACTAGTGGTGTAGTAACCTAAGCTATTCTAGCTCCTTGAGCATCTACTACTATGGTTGAAAGGTTTCTTGCCCTCGTAGTCTTTGTTTAGACCTTAAACACTTCAACCACCTTTGAGAGGTACTCTTCTTCTTCTTCTTCTTCAGTGTAGACTCTATCTTCTCATCAACATGGTTTTACCACACTGGTAGCTCTGTAGATACTATGCTAGTAGAAGGAGGATGTGAGGGTTGAGGAGAGTATCAAGGTGAAGAAATTAAAATAGTTGTATCTATAGGATTTTATGTCTCTTCACCTTGGTCAATTGGAGTAAAATAAATGCCTTTTGCTAATTGATCCAAATTCAAAACATCTACCTCTAGGGTGAGGGGATCTTCATCCGTGCCCACTTTGGTTGCCTGTCCATCATTAGCTCCTGATGGTTTTTTTATCTCAATAGCTTGGGAGATGGATGGGAGCCCTGTCAGTGAAGGAGGATGTGGTGGGATAGGTAAAGAAGTAGGAAGTGGAGGTGAGGGTGTAGAAGGTGTTTGTGCTAGTGTTGGGATGGAAAGTTGTTGAGTGGTATCCTTGGGTGGAGTCTGCTTGCATTGGGTTAGTGGAGAAGAATGAGGAACTTGAGTTTGAGGAAGATATGAATGGGAAGGATGATCCTAGGAGTTCCCTTGATTAGGTGATGAAGATATTTTCATGGGTGAAGAGGTGGTATTTCATGTGGGCGAAGAGGAAGAGGATGTATTTGTGGAAGTGGCAAGGGATGCTATGGTCACTTTTTTAGACGTAGGCACATCAGTGATAGGAGGTTGGGCCATTTTATTCCTTCTTCTACTCATCACCACATTGGCTTCATCATTCCCCTCTAATTACACATCAACTAATTTAATATATTTTGTTTTCTCTAGTGGTAGTTGTAGCTCTTCATTCTCAGAGTTCTTATTTATTGGCTACTGTTACTACAGCCTTTGTCCTAGGAGGTGCTGAAGACTCTCCTTTCTCAATCTTTTTCATCTTATGAGACTTAGGTTCTTTGATGGATAGGTAAGGAACAAACATTGAATATGGTCTCTTTAGCCAACCCCAAGTTGCATTGATGGCAACCTTATCCTTTTTGTCAATGGAGGAATCCTCCATTGAACTCCAATCAAGGCATTCTATGGGCTGATTGAACACCTTGTTTTTGTAATAGGTAGGATATACAAATTTTCCATCTTCTTTCATCCCCTTGGGGATCTTCCCTTTGTTTCAAGCCTTGATCATATGTAGGGTTAGTCTAAAATAGTCCCTTCTCTAGACTTCATGATCATTAAGGCAAACTACCCAATGACCTTCCAATTTTGGCTCGTGCTTATACCAAATTTGTATCAATGAACTAACCATATCAATAGGATCAAACTTATTCCTTATGTGATTGTACAGTTCTAGAGATAAAGGAGCCATTTCTATTTCTGTAGTCTTGGCATTGATCATATTCTGGTGAGAATACTCTCCAAATTTGAAAGGAAATGGGAAACTTGATTTATGCTTACCAGTGATAAACATAAATACCTCAGTCACCTACCTACAAATTTCTAGTAAAATTAAATCCTATTACTAGGATATGATGGTAAATTGTATGGGGGTTTGTGGAAACCAACCACCCTAATGTATGTAAAGGTTTTGAATTGGATGAACTAGATGACCAGTTACCCCATTTAGTTATTTCAATAGTTGCTTCCACTAAAAGTCTCTTTGCATAGTCATTCCCAAGCTCTCGAATAAATGTGTAGACAAATGCATCATTTACAACATGATGGTGTTTTTGGCTCTCCTTGAGCTCCAATTTAGGGTAATGATCATAAACCTTGGTTTCTTCCAACTGGAGGGACCCAGTCTACTACAAACCTTGAAGGTTAGCCTAACTAGATATAAGGTAGATGGCATATGAGGTCATGTGAAATTGCTTTATTTCTTCTACCTTAGATAGTTGTTCATTTAGTTTGTCACTTATGAAATTGCTTGAGTCTATCTTCTTCCAGTCAATGATTTTGGTACAAAATAGGCACATCCAAGGATATCATTATTTTGTTGTAGGAAACCCAAATACACTAGTGATGAGCATGATAAAATATTTATGATCATCTTTGAACTCAATCCTAGGTTGTACTAATGCCATTTCTAGAGGATTCTTTCTTCTCATGAAGAGGAGATGTTGATTCATGTATCTGATAGTTGTCTTGGTCTTTTTCTCATATAAGTCCAAAGAAATATTGATACAAATCATCTCATAACTTGCATACGACAGAATCCAAAAGAATTTCTTTATCATGTCTAACTCAACATCAAGGACCACTTGGCTAGAAGGACCAAAGACCTTCCTCTCTTTTCAATCATATGAGCTTAGGGTACTTCAAGGCACAACCCTCATTCTCTATAGGACTGGGAAATACTCTTTTTGTAAAGAAAGCAAACTATGGAAATGCCTTCCTAACACCAATTTGTAGAAGAGAAGTGCAGAAATATGTTTTCAAATTCAATTATAGAACATAACAAAATGCATATATACAGAATATCAGAATAGATAATTCAAACATACACAAAATTGGAGACCAGATTTATGTGGGAAAACCCTTACGGGAAAAAAACACACACACCAAGAAAAACTCTTTGTATTATAGTAAATGATGCTTACATACAAAGTAACAGTTTGTTTCTTTCAGATGTCTACCCAGAGTGACACAACATTTCTCTGATCAACCTCATCCTTCTCATAGAATAGCTATCTCAGAATATATACTTACTCTTTCTTTTTAAACTTGCTATAAATCAAATTGTTCCAGTGATCCTTAAATCATACATTCTTCAGCAGTCATTACAACTACTTACAGCTAGATGAACAATTTGTTTGTATTCCATCCCTTTCCAAAATTGGTCGATTCAGTTTCTGAGACAAGTGGTCTCAAACTATCTAATGAACCATCAACTTCCTAGTCATACTCCCTTTGACAAATCATTCTTCTCCTCAGTCTGACCAAGTCCCACCAAGACACTCGCAGGCTAGAGCGATTACACTTTTATTAGTATATCAGAGAGACCCTAAACTAAGTCTCATCGATATCCAAAGTTACCCTGATCTGCATTCAACATCGACTGGTCCCACTATCACTTCAGCATAAGAGTTTCGAAGAGATTCATTTCAAAGTCTTACCAATATGCTCTATCCCACCAATATCAAGTCATCATTTATGATGTCATCACTTCATTGTATCATCTCATCGTAGAGACTTAGAATAGAGTCCTACTGATATTAGAGTATCAGGGTGACTAACTTCAAATTCATGCCAAAGTATTGTATCCTGCTGATATTAGAGTATCGAGGTGACACATTTCAGTGTCTTACCAAGGATGCCTGTCTCACCGATATTGGAAACTTAGGCTGGTCATAAAGAATATGTCACTGTGCCATGGATACAAAGCTAGTAAGTTGAGACACTAATCCCAACATGTTCCCACTTGATGAAGACTTACCGGCTTTGTCCAAACTCAACATTACTCGATATCATAGGCCCCAAGGCCCATCGTACTAGCACACCACCTAAATTCGTCTGTGCTCACTAGTTTTTTTAATGCATCCACAACATTTTCTAGAGTATCCACCTTTTCCAATTTAACCTTTCCATCCTCCACCATATCATGAACTAAATGATATTGAACATCTATATGCTTCATCCTAGCATGGAAAGTGGGATTTTTTGCCAAACAAATAGCACTCTGACTATCACAACAAATTGTAATCTACCCTGCATCAAAGCAAATATCAGAACATAAATGTCTAAGCCAAATGGCTTCCTTACAGGAATGAGTTGCCACCATATACTCAGCCTCAGTAGTGGACAATGTGACTACTACCTGCCGCTTGCTCATCCAACTAATTGCACCACCAAACAACATGAATACATATCCACTGGTTGATCTTCTACTGTTAATGTCCCTACCCAATCAGAATCCATATATCCATGAATGCCAACTAGATTTTTAGATCTATTCATGTTACCATGATAACATAAGGCATACTTAATAGTACCCCTTAAATATCTAAAAATTCTTTTCACAGCATCCCAATGTGACCTTCCTGGATTAACCATAAACTGACTTAATAATCCCACTACTTGGGCAATGTCTATCCTAGTATAGACCATTGCATATATTAAACTTGCAACAACACTCGCATAAAGGCACTTTGGTCATGTCCTCCATCTTAGTTGGAGATTTTGGATAGTCTTCAACAAAAATTTTCATTCCTTGTGTCACTAGAACAACTAGCTATTTGCAATCTGTCATATTAAACCTCTTTAGGATAGAATTAATGTACTTGCTCTGGCTGAGCCAAAGTTTTCTATTTGCCCTATCCCTTCTAATTTCCCTCCCCATAATATACCTTGCTACAACTAAATTTTTCATTTCAAATTGTGTTGACAACTGAGATTTTAATTCAGAAATCATTCCCTCACTATTCCCTATGAGTAACATGTCATCCACATATAGAGGAATAATAAGAACACGATCATTTTTCAGTTTTATAGTACACACAATGGTCTGATTTTGATCTCACAAATCCCAAAGACAACACAAAAGTATCAAACTTTTGGTACCACATTCTGGGTGACTATTTTAGACCATACAGAGATTTCTTTAACATGCAAACTAGATGTTCTTTAACTTTTTTTAATGAAGTGCTCTAGCTAGGACATGCAAATTTATTTCTACAAATCACCATGAAGAAATGCTATTTTCACATCCATTTTCTGAATCTCTAAGTCATATGTTGCTACAAGTGATAGAAGAAATCTAATAGATGTCAGCTTAGCTATAGGAGAGAAAATTTCTGCATAATCAATTCCCTCTACCTAGGAATATCCTTTTGCGACCAACCTAGCATTATACTTTTCAACACTGTCATCTAGACCAATTTTCTTTTTAAATACCCATTTACAGCCAATAGGCTTTCGACCTTCATGTAAGGGTACCCAATCCCAGGTTTTATTCTTTTGCAATGATGCCATTTCTTCATTCATGGCTTTTAACCAAGAATCTGAATCAGACATATTAATTGCCTCTTTTACAGTCCTAGGCTCATTAGTGTTTGTAATCAAAGCATAAGCACAATTTGAATCAAGCAAAGAAAATCCAAACCTTTCAGGTTGTTGCTTTTCTCGTGTAGACCTCCTCAATGCTTGAAGTTGAGGTTGTGGTTCTTCTTCAGAACTTTCAGAGCTACTTGAGCTCTCTTCACTTTTAGGTACACTTGGAATTTGTTGTTCTTCCTTCTTTGGGGTAAGGAATTTCAAGAACATCCTTCTTTTTGTCTTCTTTTACTTCTGGTTGTAGATCAATTGAAGAGGATTTCATCTCACGAAAGATTACACTTCTACTGTACAAAACCTTTTCAATAATAGGATTCCAAAACTTGTATCCCTTGACACCAATGCCATAGCCAATAAAGATACATTTTACAGCCTTGTTCTCCAATTTAGATCTTTTCTCATTTGGCACATATGCATATGCCTCATAGCCAAAGACACGTATATGTCTCAAAGAGGGTTTCTTACCAGACCATGCTTCCAAAGGTGTTTTATCAACAAGTACCAAAAAGGGAGATCTATTTATCAAGTAACATTGTGTAGTCATAGCCTCAGCCCAAAACCTCTACTCCAGGCTAGTGCTACTCAACATACTTCTCACCCTTTCCATCAACATTCTGTTCAACCTTTCAACAACTCCATTCTGTTGTGGAGTGTAAGGTGTAGTTTTATGCCTTTTTATTCCATGGTCTTTGTAATACCTTTTGAAATCTATAGAATAGAATTCACTTCCATTATCCATCCTCAAACATTTGATTTTTCTACCATTCTGATTTTCAACCAGGTTTTTAAATTTCTTAAACTAACTAAACACTTTTGATTTACTTTTTAGAAAATACACAAATGCCCTTCATGAATAATCATCTATAAAAGAAACATAATATTTAGATTTTGATAATGAAGGAAGATTAACTGGACCAAAAACATCATAGTGAACATAATCTAGTATGCGAGAAGATTTGTGAGGACTAGAGTAAAAAGAAATATGGTGTTGCTTTCCATAGATGCAATGTTCACAAAATTCAAACTCAAGGTTACAATCATCAAGCCCTTCAACCAGGTTTTTATTTTTCAAGTCTTTTATACATTTTTCCCCAATGTGGCCTAGTCTATGATGCCACAACTTAGTCTTCTCTATGGGAGTTTCAGCTCCAAAGAGTTTGCACCCAGAGAAACCTCATTCTCCTTCTCAGCAATAGGAGTTTTATCTGATTTACCAGAGGCATTGTTACAGTAAACATCATGTGCATCCAGCCTGAACAAAGTGCCTATGTGTGTACCCTTGGCTAACACCATTGAGCCTTTGGTCATTTTACATCCACCATTCACAAGAAAGACTTGTACACCAATGTCATTCAGCTTCAGACTTGGTATGTGTATTACATCATTTATTCCTTTTATTCTGCCATCAGGAAATTTAATTATGACTCTTCCATGGCCAACAATTTCAAGGTGAGAATTATCACCCAAATACACCCTTCCACCTTTGTATTCTTCATAATTTGAAAACCAATCTCTACGAGATGTCATGTGAAAAGATGCATCTGAATTGATCAACCAGACATCATCTGATGCTTGAGTTACCAAGGCTACAATGAAGGCATATGCTTCACTTTGAGAAGATTCATGATCAGAAGACTTATTTTTCTTCTTCTTTTTCTCCTCTTTGCAATCTTTTTGGATATGACCTTTCTACCCACAATTCCAGCATTTCACCTTGGACTTTTTACCAGGAGACTTTGATCACCCCTCTGACTTGGATCTAGACTTTTTGTCTTTCTTCTTGCCTTTCTCCTTCTATCTACCTCAGACAACAAGGGCCTCCTTGGCCATCTCAGAAGATTTCCTTCACATTTCCTCTGACAGCAATGAAGCAACCACCTCTTCCATCTAGAAAGTGGTTGTTGTACTTCCAATAGCCATTACCAGGTGATCTAATGTGTCAGGCAACGAACATAACAAAAGCATGAAATTATCCTCATCTTCTATCTTCACACCCATAGACACTAACTGAGCAATTATCATGTCAAAAGCATTCAAGTGATCTACAACAGATGTTCCTTCCTCCATCTTTAAAGGGTATAGCTTCTTCCTTAGGAATAACTTATTTACCAGAGATTTCCCCTGATAAATATCACCAAGCTTCTTCCACAGAAGTTTTGTTGTCTTCTCTTCATAGACATTCAAGAGAACTAAATCAGCCAAGCATATTCTGGTTAGACCCCTGGCTTTCCTATCCATTGCATCCCAATCATCTTGTGAGGTTGTTGCAGGTTTGGTTGAGGACACTATAGTCCATAACTCATGATCAACGAGAAAATCTTCCATTTTGAGTTTCCACAACTCAAAATTGCCACCACTAAACTTCTCAATTTATATTCTTCCAGATGTACTTGCCATTTCAAATCTGTAATCAAGGCACATTGATTTCTCTACAAAACTCCCACTCAACCAAATTAGCACAAAAAACTTACTCGCCCATAAGGATAACACAAATGACCAGGCTCTAATACCACTTGTAAGGAAAGCAAAGTGCATAAATGCCTTCCTAACACCAATTTGTACAAGAGAAGTGCAAAAATATGTTTTCAAATTCAATTATAGAACATAAAAAAATGCACATATACAAAATATCAAAATAGACAATTCAAACATACACAAAATTAGACACCAGATTTACATGGGAAAACCCTTACAGGAGAAAAACCCACACACCAAGTAAAACTCTTTGTATTACAGTAAATGATGCTTACATACAAAGTTATAGTTTGTTGCTTTTAGATGTCTACCCAGAGTGACACAACATTTATTTGATCAACCTCGTCCCTCTCATAGAACAGCTATCTCAAAATGTATTCTTAATCTTTCTTTTTACACTTGCTATTTATCAGAATGTTCCAATGATCCTTAAACAATACATTCTTTAGTAGTTGTTACAACTACTTAGATCCAGATCAACAATTTGTTTGTATTCCATCCCTTTCTAGAACTAGTCAATTTAGTTTCTTAGACAAACGGTCTCAAATTGTCTAATGAACCATCAACTTCTTAGTCATACTCCCTTTGACCAATCGTTCTTCTTCTCAATCTGATCGAGGCCCACCAAGACACTCGCAGGATAGAGAGATTACACTTTTATCAGTGTATCAGAGAGACCCTAAACTAAGTCTCATCGATATCCAAAGTTACCCTGATCTGCATTCAACATCGATTGGGTCCCACTGTCACTTCAGCATCAAAGTTTTGGAGACACTCATTTCAAAGTCTTACTGATATGCTCTGTCCCACCGATATCAAGTCATCATTTATGATGTCATCACTTGTATTGGCTCATTGTAGAGACTCAGAATACAGTCCTACCGATATCAGAGTATCAGGGTGACTGACTTTGGAGTCATGTCGAAGTGCCATGTCCTGCTGATATCGAAGTATCAGGGTGACATCTTTTAGTGTCTTACCAAAGATGCATGTCTCGCCGATATTGGTAACTCAAGTCGGTCATAAAGAATACGTCACTGTGCCACAGATACAAAGCCAGTAAGTTGAGATACTAATCCCAACACTTTCCATACCGATAGTTTATCATCAATGGAACTTTTTTATTCCAAAGCCTTTTCTTCCTTATTACTAATGGCATGGTAGGCTCTCATCACTTCTTTGATAACCATGCTACTAAGATATTCCAATGAGTCCTTCTATGCAATGGGAGTAGGGAGAATTATTGTAAGATTAATGGGTTGCCCATATCTTTGAAGAGATTCCATGATTGCCAATGTAGGGGCAGTTGAGTTAACAAGGCTAATTGAATGAGTGATGTATACAATTAGTTATCTCACCTGCTTCTTATTTCTTCCCTTGTTAGCTCATCTTTCTTCATCCTTCTCAAGATGCTAGAAACATCTTGAAATGTTTTCTTTTCCCCTTCTCTTTTTTGATGGCCAAGATAGGCCTGTTGTATGCTATAGTCATCAGGTGCCATCAAATGTTCATCCTTATCCACCATGTGTAGAAACCTAATTTATTTTGGCTCCCTTAGAATCTTTTACTATTTTTGAAAGGGTTCTATCTCTCTTGCACTTTGTTTGGGCCTTAAAAACTTCAACCGCCCTTGAGAGGTTCCCTTCTTCTTCACTGTAGACTCTATTTCTATTCTCAAAAACACAATTTAACCACACTCATAGCCCTTTAGATGCTATTCTAGTAGGAGGAGGATGTTAGGGTTGAGGAGAGGACTAAGGAAAAGGTGTTAAAATAATGGTATCTACAAAATTTCATGGCTCTTCACCCATTAAATTAGAGTAGAAAAAATGCCTTGCACTGTCTGATCCAAATTAACGACATCTACCTCTATGGTGAGGGGATTTTTAGCTATACCCTCTCTAGTTTTTATCCCATCATTAGCTCCTGATAGTCTATCTATTCCAACAACTTGGGAGACATATGGGAGACCTAACAATGAAAGAGGAGGTGGTGGGATAGGTGCAAAAGTAGGAAGTGGAGGAGAGGATGTAAAAGGTACTTGTGTTGGTGTTGGTATGGAGCCTGCTGGCATTGGGCTCAAGGAGAAGAATGAGGAACTTAAGTTTGAGGAATAGGTGAAGGGGAAGGATGATCTTGGGTGTTCCCTTGCTTAGGTGATGAACATACATTCATGGGTGAAGAGGTTCTAGTTTCATGTGGGTGAAGAGGAAAAGGGTGTATCTATGGAAGTGGCAAGGGATTCTATGGTCACTCCTTCAGAGGCAGACACATTGGAGGTAGGAGGCTGGTCCATTTTCGTCCTTGTTTTACTTAAGGGCACATTGTATTAATCCTCCTCTAATTGCACATCAACTATTCTAATCTTTCTCTTCTCTCTTATGGGAGTTGTATCTCTTATTTCTTTGAGTTCTTCTTTCTTGGTTTCTCCTACTATAACTTTTGTCCTAGGAGGTGTTGAAGGCTCTCATTTCTAAATCTTTCTTCTTTTCTAAGACTTTGGTTATTTGATGGCTCGATAAGGATCAAACATTACATATGGCCTCTTTAGCCAACCCAAGGTCTTATTGATGACAAGCTTAGCCATGTTGTTAATGGAGAAATTCTCCATTTAACTCTAATTAAGCCATTTCATGGGATGATAGGATACCTTATTTTTTCATAGGTAGTACCCAAAGTGTTAAAAATGAAGGTAGAAACCACACAACAGAAATTAGATTTTAACATTATTTATGTCCTCTAAACAATGTAGAATAAACAGAGATTACAATAGAATTAAAAATCCACTACACAAAAATAATATGCATGAAGAACTGAACACATAACACACTATGTAACATGGAGAAAACCCTTTTAGATAAAAAAATCCACCAAGAAAAGAGAATTCAAGTTATATTATCTTCAAATTTGTAATTATAATACATGTGCTTCCTCTGTTCCTTCAACCCTCAATCCAGAAAAACCTAGGTGCCTATAAACTATATTACATATCATCTACTATCCACTACTTCTATAGAACAAGCCAAACCTCCAAGATAGGTGTCCAGGATTCCATACCTTAGAAACTCCAACATGCAACAATAAATACTATCATACATGCATTAGACACTTTTTGAAATATTCCCATACAACCTTGGGTGCCTAAAACCATGAATATCAACTTATATCATCTTATGACATGTCATAGGTTGTCATAGATGTCATACATTCTTATGACAACTTATAGTTGTCATAGAATCTCTTACACCTTCTTACAACATCTATGACACATGTCATAAACCCAAAATAGGTGGTTATTCGAAGTGGGCCACCCAACCTTACCTACATTGACTAATTAAAATTACCATTAGTAAATGACATCTCGTAACTATCAACAATAACTCCAAAACATATTGATGCAGTATCTTCATAATTACCATGGACAATAAATATTTTTACCACTGCCGATGAAACTTTTACATCCCTTTTCAGTGATTTACAAATAATAATAGTAATAATAAATACAATGATTTACAAGGTTGATGGCACCTTAATCCTAACATTATCCCACTTGACATCATACATTGTAAACACCCATAGGAAAACCATAAAATAATTAGGCACTAGAAACAAGACCCATGGCCTCTCTAGACAAAATAAACTTCTCTATGCTCGCAAGCTTAGTCAATGAATTTGTAACATTCTCCTAAGTGTCTAGCTTCTTCAGCTTAATTTGTCCATTTGTAACCATTTATTGAACAAAGTGATACTAAACATCAACATTCATAGTTCAAGCATGATACATAGGATTCTTGGCCAAAGAAATAGCACTTTGTCTATCACAACCAATTTGAATGACCCTACAATCAAAACCATTACATGTACACAATCTCCTCAACCAAAATGCCTCCTTAGAAACATGGGTAGCTGCCATATACTCTGCTTTGGTGGTGGATAAAGAAACTGTGGTCTACCTCTTTCTCATCCAACTCACTACTCAAAACATAACCACTAGTGGACCTTTGACTATCCAAGTCACTTACCCAATCTACATGAACAAAACCATGTATGTCCAATGTCTTTTCCACACTCTTAATACCAAAATAAACTAAACAGTAATTAGAAGTACTAGCTAAATATCTAAATACCCTCTTCACATAATTATAATGTTGTCTACCAGGGTTAGAAATAAAACTTCTCAAAACTCCCACTGCTTGGGCATTATCTATCCTAGTAAAAACCATTGAATACATTAAACTTCCTCCAATAGAAGCATATGGCACATTAGTCATATCCTCAAAATCATCCTCATTCTTTGGATACATGTCTAATCAAATCTTAGTTCCAACGGGTAACTGAATTCTAACTAGGTTACAATCCTGCATGCTAAATTCCTACAAAATAGTATTAACATTATTACTCTATGATAACCAAAGCTTTCTATTACATCTATTCCTCTTGATCTGCATCCCCAAAATATACTTGGGTTCTCTAAGATCCTTCATTTCAAATGCACCTGAAAGTTGGGCTTCCAACTCACTGATCATATCCTTACTATTGCTGAAAAAAAAAATATTATCAACATACAATGCAATGATCGGAATAGAATCATGAATACAAAATAATATTAACATTATTACTCTATGATAACCAAAGCATTCTATTACATCTATTACTCTTTATCTCCATCCCTAAAATATACTTGGTTGCTCCAAGATCCTTCATTTTGAATGCACCTGAAAGTTGGGCTTCCAACTCATTGATCATACCCTTAGTATTGCTGAAAAAAAACATGTCATCAACATACAATGCAATGATCGAAATAGAATCATGAATACAATGAATGTAAAAGCAATTATCCTACTCACTTCTAACAAAACCCAATTTCAAAACAAATGAATCAAATTTTCGGTGCCACATTTTGGTTGACTATTTCAAACCATAAAGATATTGTTTTAACTTGCACACCTCATGTTCTTTCCCTTTTACCTCAAAACTTGTAGGTTGTTGCAAGTAAATTTCTTCCTTAAAATCTCCATACAAGTATGTAGTGTTAACATCCATTTACTCAACCTCAAAATCATATGTTGCAGCAATAGATAAAAGAAATCTAATGGAAGATAATTTAGTAACAAGAGAAAATTTCACCAAAATCAACTCCCTCTCTTTGGGAGTAGCACTTGGTTACCAATCTATCTTGGTACTTCTCCAATGAGCTATCTATTCCAAACTTCTTCTTGAAGACCCACTTGCAACCTACGGTGTTTCTTCCCTTGGGCAAATGAACAAGATCCCAGTTGTTGTAAGAGTCTAAATCCATCATCTCCTCCTGCATGGCTAATTGCTAAAACTCACTATCGTCTACATGAATAGATTCCCTGTAGTATCTAGGCTCATCATTAGTACTCAATAAAGAAAATACACAATGGAAATCTTGTGGGCTATATCTATCATTTGGGTTCCATTGTCTTGTGGATCTTCTCAAAGGTGGAGTAAGAGACTCTTCAAGTTCTTCTGCATGCTCATTTGTACAAACTTCTTATGTTATAACATATTCTTCCTTATCAGAACTTTCACTCAAGTCTTCTTCTACTTCACCCCCAATCCATCATTTTTTTCTTCCTAAGGTGTATCTTCATGCTTTAATTCAAAATGCACTCTCTTCACCTTTTCTTCTTTATCCTTTGGTTGTTCAAGTTGGTGGATTCAAAATCTTATAACCATATACATTATCACCATATCCAATGAAAGTACACTTTTCATCTTTTGGATCTAACTTAGTTCATTTTTTATTTAGGCACATGACCATAAGTCTCACAGCCAAATACCCTTAAATGTGAAACAAAACATTTCTTACCTATCCACATTTCATAAGGAGTTGAAACAATAGCCTTACATGGAGATTTGTTAACCAAGTAATTTACTACACACAACTTCTATCCAAAAGCATTTATTCAACTATGATTCACTCAACATACTTTTGGCTCTTTTTTTAATTGTCCAATTCATCCTTTCTACCACTCCATTTTGTTGTGGAGTATATAGAGTAGTCTTCTATCTAACAATATCTGCATGCTTATAAAATTCATCAAATTCCTTAGAATAGTATTCCCCTCCATTATCAGATCTGAAAAACTTAATCTTATGATCTGATTGATTTTCAACTACAGCTTTAAATTCCTCAAACTTAGTGAAAACTTTAGATTTGTGATGCATAAAATAAATCTAGGTAAACCTTAAGACATCATCAATGAAGGAAACAAAATATCTAGATTTTCCAATTGATTCAATATTCACTAAACCAAACACATCTGAATGAATAAGTTCCAATTTATCATTAGATTTATTACTACCAAAAGGAAAAGGAGATCTATTCTACATTCCAAACACACAATTTTCATAAAATTTAAAACTCTCATTAGAATAGGATAAATAATCTAACAATTATTGATTTAAAATAGTCTATAAATAAGACTGACTTATGTGGCTCTATCTACAATGCCATATCATACATGTATTTCAGTATTAGCCATAGATGCATAAGAGGCATTACAAACAGTAGTGGCTTCTAGCTTAACCAGAGTTCCCAATCTTGTCCCCTTCTTTACCACCAAGTTTTCTGTCACCAATCTTCAACCACATTTATCAAATGTCACATGCATTCACAAATCATTAAACTTTGAAAAAAAATATCAAATTTCTATCTAATCTATGAACATGGAAAACACTAGGGAGGGTTTAAATTCTCCCGTCATTGAAACACAACATTACCTTCCCTCATCCAACAATAGGGTATGTAGAGTTGTCCTTGAGGTACACATTACCTCCATCACACTCTTCATATGTGGAAAACTATTCTTTATGTAGAGTCATGTGGTACGAGCATCCTGATTCAACCAGCCAATTATCATGGGAAACAATATTACATGTAGAAAGTAAAACCTCATCACCTACATTCGAAGACTTATCAATAGAGGAATCCTATTGTTTCTTTAGGTTTCTACATTCCTTTTTCACATGCCCTCTCTTTCTATAGTTCCAACAATTGACTCTATTCTTCTTTTTAGGAGTCTTAGAATGACCCTTAGACTTGTCTTTAGACCCCTTCTAATCTCCTTTTGGTCTTCTTTCGTTAGACCTTCCCCTAAACTATCTAAACTTTTCTTCCTCAATTCTTGTTACAATAGAACTGAAACAAGAGCATCCAACTTCAGATTTGTATGATTAGCAGTGATATCCATAATGACATTCTCCCATGACTTAGGTAAGGAACAATGAAGCAATATACAATTACCTTCCTCATCCATATTAACATCTATAGATGCTAGTTGACTTAATAAAAAATTAAACAAATTCATGGAAAATAATTTACGCTTTAAATAAATTTTTTTTTATCATACTCTTGTCTTGGTAGATATCACCCAATATCTTCCAAAGTTTGGAAGTAGTCTCTTCTCTCAAGAAATTCAATAGAATGTAATCTAGAAGGTATAGATGGATGGTTCCCCATGTCTTCTTATCCAATGTTTCCCATTCATTCACAACAATATCATCGGGTTTCTTCTCCTTAGTTACATCCAACCACTAGTTTATTTCCTTTAGAAAATCCTCCATTTTTGGCTTCCACAATTCTTACCCCATGCCATTGAACTTTTGAATGTCTAACCAACATGTAGAAGAAATAGTGGATGCAACCATGATATCTACACAAGATCTATACAAATAAAAAATAACTAGATATCCTACTACAGTAAAAAACCTTCACACTCCCACCAAAGAAGCAAAATTGGCCAAGCTCTGATACCAAATGTTAGAAATGAAGGTACAAACCACACAATAAAAATCTAATTTTAACCTTTTTTATGTCATCTAAATAATGTACAATTAATGGAGATTGCAATAGAAATAAAAACCCACTACAAAGAAATAATATGACTGAAGAACTAAACAATAACAGATTATTTAACATGGAGAAAACTATTTTGAGTAAAAAACACCATCAAGAAAAGAGGCTTCAAGTTGTATTATCTTCAAATTTGAGATAAAATAATGAACTTCCTCTGTTTCTTTAGTCCTCAATCTAGAAGAACTTGGGTACCTATAAACTGTATTACATATCATCTACTATGCACTACTCATATAAAACAAGCCAAACATCCAAGATAGGTGTTCAAGATTCCCCATCTTGGAAACTCCAATATGCAACAATAAATGATGTCATACATGTATCAAACACTTGTACAAATATTCCCATGCAACCTTCGGTGCCTAAAACCAAGAATACCAACTTATAGCATATTATGACATGTCATAAGCTGTCATAGATGTCATAGATTCTTATGACAACTTACAATTGTCATAGAATCTCTTACACCTTCTTACAACATCTATGACAAATGTCATAAGCCCAAAATAGGTGATTCTTCCAAGTGGGCCACCCAAACTTAGTTGCATTGACTAATTGCAATTACCATCAATAAATGACATTCTATAACTACTACTGATAAGTCTAGTACTTACCAATGTAGTAACTCCACAATTACCGTGGATAATAAATAACTTTTATCACTACTGATGAAATTTATACATGCCTTATGGGTGATTTACAAATAATAATAGGAATAATAAATACAAGGATTTACAACATCGATGTCACCTTAATTGTGACATAGAGTTTTTCCATCTTCTTTTATCCCCTTAGGGATCTTTTCTATGCTTAAAGCCTTGATCATATGTAAGGTCAGTTTGAAATAGTCCATTCTCCAAACTTCATGACATCAATGAAATCTTCCCTATGATCTTCCAATGTTGGCTTGTGCTTATATCGAACTCATATCAATGGACTAACCTAACTAATAGGATCAAACCTATTTCTTACATCATCTTATAGTTCTAGAGATAAAGGAGACATTTCTTTTTTTGTAGTCTTGACATTGACCATATTCTTATAGGAGTACTCTCCAACTTTGATAGGAAATGAGAAATTCAATTTATGCTTACCAGCAATCAACTTATATAGCTCAATCATCTATCTACATAATTCTAGTAAAATTATCCTATTACTAAGATATCTTGGTAACTTGTGGGGGGGTTTGTGGAAACCAACCATCCTAATGTACGTAAAGGTTTTGAACTGGATGAACTAGTTACCCTAGTTGGTTATTTCAATAGATGCTTCCACTGAAAGTCTATGTGCATAGTCATTCTCAAGGCCCTGAATGACTTGTTGTTATATGGAGCCTAATCAGACTCGGAGGTTAAATTTACCCCACTTTATTGGTGTGGTTTCCCCCCAAATTCCTACGGGGTCAAGGGGCAGTGCCCCTGGCACGTTCCCTGTCGTGATATAGGGTAGGGTCGAGGGGCAGCACCCCTAAAACCTCACACAGTTTTTTTATTATTTTATAAAGGCACCAGAAGTTATTTTTCATTGACCGACATAAGAAAACCCTATTTTTGCAACTGACAAAAAGCTTGATAAAAAGTGGCTAAGGGTTAGGGTTTTGGCATTGTATTGTAGCATTTTGCAGTAGTATTGAGTTGCAAGGATTGCTGATTGTAATCAGTTTGATTTACTCAATAATAATATTGGACTCTCTGTTTGGTGGATGTAGCCCAAGTTTGGGTGAACCACGTTAAAATTTGTCTCTCACTGTTATTATTTTTGTGTATTTCCATTCCTTTGTTTAATCTTTATTTGCATATAATTGATATCTTCTACCGGCTAACCCTAACAAGTGGTATTAGAGTGAGGTTGTGTTCGATTATCGTCTGTAGGAAGGTCTCATGGTTGAGTGGGAGCAATGGCGGACGAGGGTACATTGAAGGTCGATAAATTTAATGGGCAGAACTCTCAGTTATGGAAGATGCAGATGGAAGATTAGCTCTATCGAAAGGATTTATGGATGCCGTTGGAAGGAGTAGCCAAGAAACTAGAAACAATGTCTGATGAGGATTAGAATCTTCTTGACAAAAAGGCATTGGGAACCATTCAGTTGTGCCTGGCACCAACGGTGGCATTCAATATAATGAAAGAGAAGACAACAGATGGTCTGATGAAAGCTTTAGCTAAATTGTATGAAAAACCCTCAGCCTCAAATAAGGTATTTCTCATGAAGCGCTTGTTTAATCTGAAAATGGTTGAAAGTGGATCTGTGACAGATCATTTAAATGAATTTAATATGATTGTCAGTCAATTGACTTCTGTAAATGTAAAATTTGATGAAGAAGTTAGAGCTCTCTTGATATTATGTTCATTGCCTGAAAGCTAGGATAGTTTGGTAATGGTGGTTAGTAACTCTGTTTCTAGTTCAAATACCCTAAAATTTGATGATGTTGTTGGTGTTATTCTAAGTGAGGAAATTCGTAGGAAAAACTCAGGTGGATCCACATCAGGTAGTGCTTTGGATGCAGAAAGTAGGGGCAGATCAAAGGAGAGAGGAAAAGGTTCTGGAGGTCGTGGGAAGTCATGAGGAAAATTAAAGGACAATAGATCCCAATCCAAGAGACAAAAGGATTGCTAGTATTGTGGGAAACTAGGTCATCTAAAGAAAGATTGCTAGTCTCGAAAGAATAAAGAAGGAGACAAACAAGAAAGAAATAAGGAGGCAAATGTGGTAAGCAATAAATCTGAAGATGATGCTTTGATTCTTTCCCTAGATAATGCTGATGATTCATGGGTTTTAGATTTAGGGTCCTCATTTCATGCTACGCCCCATAGAAGTTATTTCCTTGATTGTGTCCAAGGGGATTTTGGGCTAGTTTTTTTGGGAGATAACAAACCCTGTCAGATTGTTGGAAAGGGAAGAATTAAGATTAAGTTGCAGAATGGGAATCATTGGCTACTACAAGAGGTAAGGCGTGTTCCAAGGCTCAGTAGGAATTTAATTTCAGTAGGGCAGCTAGCTGAACAAGGTTGCATTGTTACATTTACTGATAAAAATTGGAAGGTTTCAAAAGGTGCCTTAGTAGTAGAAAAAGGTGTGAAAGTAGGCACCTTATATCTTTGTACAAGTCATACTGTTCCTTCTACTTTAGTTGTTACAAAGAAAAAACAAATAGGTTCAGGAACAGTTGCTGCAGGTTTGTAGGAGAGACTAGCAAAGTTGTTGTAGGTTCTGAGACAACACTATGGCATAACAGACTTGGGCATATGAGTGAAAAAGGTATGAAGGTACTTCATTCTAAGAAAGTTTTACTAGGTCTAAAATGTATTAATATAGATTTTTGTGAAATTTGTGTGTATGGCAAACAAAAGAGAGTTAATTTTCTCAAGGATGGGAAGCAAAAGAAAAATGAAAAGCTGGAGCTTGTGCATATAGATGTATAGGGACTATCTCAGGTATCTTCTCTCGGTGGCTCTTGGTATTATGTTACATTCATAGATGATGCAACTAGGAAGGTCTAGATTTATTTTCTTAGACAGAAATCTGATGTATTTCAAACATTTAAGAAATGGAGAAGCTTGGTTGAGAATGAGATGGGTAAAAGATTAAAATGTCTTAGATCTAATAATGGCGGTGAGTATTGCAGCAAAGAATTTGAAGATTATTGTTCCTTTAATGGAATTCATAGACAGAAAAAGGTTCCAGGGACTCCATAGGAAAATGAAATGGCTGAACGCATGAATAGGACAATAATGGAGCATGCAAGGACCATGAGATTGCATGTTGAGCTGCCTTTAAACATGTGGGCAGAGACTGTCAACACTGTTGTATATTTAATTAACAGAAGTCCTTCAGTTCCTTTGGACTGTGGTATTCTAGAGGAAGCATGGACATGCAAGAAGGTGAGTTATTCTTTTCTGAAAACCTTCGATTGTGAAGCATTTGCGCATATAGATTCTGAAAATAGAACCAAGCTGGATGCAAAATCAAAAAAGTGTACCTTCATTGGATATGGCATTGATGAATTTGGTTATAGGCTTTGGGATTTTGAAAATCAAAAAATTGTGAGAAGCAAGGATGTTATATTCAATGAGAAGGTATTGTATAAAGTTCAGTTGCAGTAGCATGAGAAGAAAGAAAAAGATTATATGGTGCTAGATGATACTCCAAATAGTGATGTTCTAGTGGTTCCTCATGCTCTGCAACAACAACCAGAAATACCACACACTCCAATAAATATTAGATGGTCAACAAGGATAAGTAGACCTCCTGAAAGGTTTTCTCCCTCTTTGTATTCTATTTTGTTAACAAATGCTAGTGAACTAGAAGGGTATGATGAAGCTATGCAGGTGGATACATAGGTTCAGTGGGAGCTTGCAATGAAAGAAGAAATGGACTCCTTGCTAAAAAATCAGACTTGGGAATTATGTAAGTTACCTGTAGGTAAAAAGGCTTTACCAAACAAATGGGTTTACAGGCTGAAAGAGGAAGATGGAGGTAAGAAAATATTTAAGGCCAGGTTAGTTGTAAAAGGATTTGCACAAAAAAAGGGCATTAATTTTGATGAGATATTTTCTCCAGTTGTCAAGATGACTTCTATTCGTACTGTTTTAAGTATTGTGGCTACTGAAGATTTGCATTTGGAACAACTAGATGTGAAAACTACCTTTCTCCATGGTGATTTGGAGGAGGAGATATATATGGAATAGCCCCAAGGATTTGAGGTCAAAGGTAAGGAGAAATAGGTGTGCAGATTGAAGAAGAGTTTGTATGGCCTGAAACAAGCACCTCGGCAATGGTATTTGAAATTTGATAGTTTTATGGCTAAGCAAGGCTACAGTAGGTGTAATTTTGACCATAGTGTTTATTTTAAGAGGTTAGATAATGACAACTACATTATTTTATGTTTATATGTTGATGACATGCTTGTAGATGGGTCTAACATGGATCACATAAGAGAGTTAAAACAACAGTTAGCACAGTCATTTGATATGAAGGATTTGGGGGTAGCAAAACAAATCCTTGGTATAAAAATTTGCAGAGATAGGAAGAACAGAAAATTGACTCTATCTCAGGCTGCTTATGTTGAAAAGGTGTTGCAGAGATTCTATATGGAGAATGCAAAAGCTGCTAGCACACCTTTGCCTAGTCATTTGAAATTGACCAAGGACATGTGTCCTAAGACACAAGAGGAGGAAGAGAAAATGTCTAAGGTACCATATGCTTCAGCTATAGGCAGTTTAATGTATGCCATGGTATGTACGAGACCAGATATTGCACATGCTGTAAGAGTCATTAGCAAGTATATGAGTCATCCTAGATTAGAGCATTAGCATCCGGTAAAATGGATTCTCAGATATTTGAGAGGTACATCCAATAAACACTTATGTTTTGGGGGCTCTAATACTGATTTAGTAGGTTATGTAGACTCAGATTTGGTAGGGGATATTGATGCCAGGCAGAGTACTACACGTTATGTCTTTATTGTAGGTGGAACAACAGTGAGTTGGATTTCCAGGTTGTAAAAGGTGGTTGCTTTATCCACCACAAAGGTAGAATATGTAGCTGCAACAGAGGCAAGCAAGGAGATGATATGGATGTAATCTTTCATGAAAGAATTGGGCACACCATAGGTTAACAGTTATTTGTTTACAGACAACTAGAGTGCCATACATCTTGCAAAGAATTCTATCTTGCATTCAAAGACCAAACACATACGGTTGAGGTATCACTTCATTCAGTCAGTGTTGGATGATGGACAGTTACAACTGTAAAAGATACATACAGATGATAATCCAGTAGATATGTTTACAAAGGTAGTGACAAGGGAGAAGCTGAGCTCCTCTTCAGCTTCAGTTGGTCTTCTAGACTGAAAATAACAAAAATAGAACAATAGAGTCCAGGGTGCTTATTTCCAGTGGGAGCTATAGGGTCAGTGGTGTTATGATCAGTCTCCAAGTGGGAGATGATATGGTGTGGAGTCTGATCAGTCTCCAAGTGGGAGATTGTTGTTATATGGAGCCTAATCAAAATCGAAGGTTAAATTTACCCCACTTTTATCGGTGCAGTTTCCCCCCAAATTCCTATAGGGTCAAGGGGCAGTGCCCCTTACGAGGGTTTGGGGGCAGCGCCCCTTGCAGGGTCCAAGGGAAGTGCCCCTAGCGCATTCCCTATCGTGATATAGGGCAGGGTCGAGGGGCAGCGCCCCCGAAACCTCACACAGTTTTTTTATTATTTTATAAAGGCACCGGAAGTTTCGTCCATTGGCTTGGTGCATCCTCTATAGAAAAACTTGAATGTCAGCATGTCCTAGATCTATATTCATAATATTTGCATATTTTGAAATCATCTTGGATGGAGAATGATATCCTTTGAATTCATATTTCATCTCCTTTGTTCATAGATTCTACTGCATGTCTAAAACAAGAACAAGCCACCTATTACCACATAACCTGATGATAATATACATTATTCCAATTTCATTATATTGAAATCATCTTAAAGTTTATCTCTGAAAGATATAGTTAAGTCATTGGAGACCCCAGGGGTTTGATACCCACCCAAGTGATAATATACTAGAAGGCATCAAGGATCAAGGATCAGAGAGATCCTATAATTTATGCCAAAAGGGTGTGTGAAAACCCATAAGTCTAGTTTACACTCAAGGGATGTCTAATTGAAGTTGTTAGGAATCAAAGACTAGGACAAAACCTTGACCCTATTCTGAAAAGCACTAGAAAACAAGAAAATCTGACATCACAATCCTAAAGAGGTAAATACTTGAAAGCATCAGGGATTAAGGATTGGAGGCAATCCTTACTACATGCCAAAATATGAAGGTAAGCTAAACAAACCTAATGACGTGACTCTGAAAAGGTTAATACATGGTACCATTAGGAATCAGAGATCAGGGACAACCTCTATAAGTTACCAAATGGCAAGAGAAAATAGATAAAACTAACATCCCAATCCCAAAGATTTAGTATATTGGGTTATCAGGGATCAAAATTTAGGGAGGAACCTTTCCACATGCTCAAAGAAAAGGCAAACCAAAATGTTAGCACTAAACAAAGTGATCCTTAAAGACTTAGAGAATCATGCAATGGTGAGATCAAATGTTGGGAAACCTTGCTCTAATGACTAAAAACAACATCAAAAAACATGATAAAGGATTCAAAAGATTGAAATTCAAAGACAAAAAGGGTAAAATGGAACCCCTAGAAAATAAAAATTAGAAAATAGGGGAAAGCTCTAAAATGACTCAAAATACAAAAGAAAACACTTGGAAAAGATAAAATCAAAGATCAAATTAGGAAAGGCACAAAATAGACAACAAACATCATTGAAATACAAGGAAAATGTGAAACCTTACCTAAAAAAATGTGGCTGACAAGGGAGCAATGAGGAAAATACAAAAAGACAGCCATGCCAATAGAAGGAAATCACAATCAAGCACCTTCTAGGGGCACTACTAGTCTCGATCTCATGTATAAGATCTACTCATCAGAACTTCCAGAGGCAAAAATACAAAATTAAAAAGTAAAAATGAATTGGAAATTAAAAAATAAAACCCCTTCTTCACACATGTGCTAGAAACTGCTACAATAAATGTAAGGACCAAGGGTAGGTTAGACTTGACTCAAGTCCCTTACTATTCGACGTGTCAATGATTCTTTTACTATCATACCTAAATGAAAAACTCTGAATGATTGAAGAGGATAATACACCAATTTGATGCTATTGTCTTTAGAGTTGGGATGTCAAGGAGGCTTTTACTATCATGCCAAGATGATAAACCTTGATAGGCCAAAGTTTTTGCATGCACCACGCAAGCGTTAGGACTTTGGGGATGATTCTATTGTTATGCTAAAATGACAAACCCTAATACTCTAACAAAGAGGAGTAAAACCACTAAAAACCAATCAAAACAACAAAAAGACTTAAGGAAATTGATTTCTTAATGATGGACAAAACAAGCGAGATTGATCAAGACAAACACATAAAAATCCTTAATACAATATTAAAATCAAAAGACAAAAGACACAAAAGTAGAAAAAGAAAGGGGGTCCACATCTTCTAAAATGGGATGTGGGTGTGTGAAGCCCAACAAATGGTGAAACAATTAGAAAAATGCTACAAAGAAATTTTAAGAGTAAAACCTAATCCTACCTTCTTGAATCCTTAAAAATTAACATGAGAATGCTCCCTGCATAACCAATTTTTGATTGGATCAAGATGAACAAGACCTAGTATCCACTACCTAAAGATCCAAGTGTGTAAAAGTGTATTTATTCCTTTCCCTAAGCAAAGTCAGGATCCTCATCACAAACTAGGAAATTGAGTTACAACAGTTGTAAGTCATAAAACAATCATAGTTTGACTGAATGGATTCTAGCCTTGAGATCTTCTGATACCACATGGTTTCTTCTAAATCAAGTACCCCTGTTCATGATTAAAATCTATCTAAGAGGGAAAAGCTCATCTTTGTTCATGATTGTGCTATATATATATAGAATCTCTTTTTTATTTTTTTAGTAGGGTCTTCTACCCTAGACCCATTATCTTCCTTTGTTCCTTTGATTCTAGTTTCATTCAATTAATTTATCCTTTAATATTGAATTCATAAATTGCTCCACCATTGTCTTCCTTGTGGAGGAGCCATCTGTCACAACCCCTAATTTCAATAATTAATTTTACTTATTAACCATGATACTTTATTGAGAATAATTAATATTTATTTATAGTTTCAAATTAGTGGAGCTAATTTTAGATTTGTTTATGAAATTATGATATAAAGAGAAGAGAATTTAGTAGTAAGGTCTTGATATGGTTTAGGTAATTGATTTAAATTAATTATTCTTGTGTTTTGTGGGGAATAAGAGCTCTTTTATCATTATTTTTGGTAAAATTAAGACCATAGGTCAATCACCTATAGGTATGGTACTTGTTTATTCATAAAAATTATGTTTTAGAGTTGTTTTAATGCATTTTTAGTGCATAAGAAAATGGGTGAGGAAATTGGAAGTTATAGAGTCTTCTTCTCTTGAAGAGTCTTAGAGAATTCAAGTCATAAAGAAAAGAAATAAAAGGAAATCCAAGAATCACTTTTTCTTGGAAAAGAAATGAACACCACAAGCAAGAAGAGGAATACAATGAGTCATTGAAGCCCAAAAGAAGAATATGAAACTTGGTAAAAGGAGATATTACAAGGAGATGGAAGTTTGGCTTCAGGGAGGAAGAAAATGAAGAGAACAACCTAGGTTTATTTCTAATTTTTGCAGGTCATCAAAAGGACGTTCATAGCTAATATTGAAGATAATTCTTATAGGAAATTACAACCATTTCGATGAGGCAAAGAAAATATACATTCACAGTGACTTGTTAGATGAAAATTTTTGAATTTCATAAGGAGGGTAATAAAATTCTAGGTAGAAGAAAGGAAACACTCAACTGATTAATATGGAAGCTCTCACATTAAGGAATCTTGGAGTCTCTCTTTAGATTCATTTGGAGGTATTCTTCATTAATTAAATCCTTGAGGTATTTCCTTGAAAACTCACCATTATTTATGTTAAAGTTATTTTGAATTTTTTTATAAGAAAACTTATTATTGTCTCATTGAATTAATCTTATCATATGAATTAGTTTATAAAAAGGTTTCTAGATTTTGAGAATCATGTTTTCATCTTTCTAAAATATTTTACATTTTTTAATTTTGTTAAGTATTTTGAAAGTTATCACATTTTTACCACCGCTGTAGAAAAGATTGAAAATCCAGGCTTTTGTTGGTAGTTTACTTTGTTGGAAATGAATTATTCTCATTATATAAGTGTGTTAGATGAATTCCCATATTTTCTTTCTTGGAATGGGTATGATTAGATAATCTTTAATATATTTAGTTGTATCCAAAAATTAGATTGAATTAAGAATATTCTTATAGTGTAAGAAGGTCAAATTAAATCTTTGTGTTGATTAGTTTATAAAATAATTGTTAGATCAGAAATATATATATTGCATACTTATTTGAAATATCAAAATTAAAGAAAATAAAAGATCTTTAATCTTTTAGTATTTCTATCATTTATTATAATATAGGGAATATTTTTGAGTAATCAATTCACTTTCGATTTATAATCAAGTTTGGGGTAAATCAAGATTTGAGGGAAAGGGATGATTGCAGTAAACACTACCTCCTCATCTTTAAAAAAATATCTAATTGTTTTCTAGGTTTTATTCCCCTTATTCTTACCTTTCAAAAATATCTTGAATTTTAGAATTACACTAAGAAATAAGAATGTTATGATAGATTCACTATTGGCTGGTTTTTCATGTTATGGCTATTTCTATTCAATTAATTAATTTTTCCAATTATGTAGAATGTTTTGTCAATAATTGAAAATAAGAATCTCATTTAATAAGAATCTTTAATGTGTAACTAAGAGAATAGAACTCTTGAGATACTTGTGCATTGCTCTAATGACTTAGGAACTGGAGGTTTTCTTAGTGAATGGACAATTTAGTAGGCTCTTCATTAAAAACCTTAAGCTATCTTTTACTTGTGTTTTGGATAATATAAATGTACATTAGAATTTAGCAATGAGGATAAAACTTTAAATTATAGTATAGATGAGGATGAGAGAAATATAATAGAAAGTGTGTTTCATATCAATGTCCATGAGAATGAATAGGTAGAAATTATAAGTTGAAATTTTGTTTAATTTATTAATATGATATAAGTTCTTAGATTTCTAATAATTATGTTTTATTACATTTGTCCTAGTATGGTGTAGGGTTGACTATAAAGGTTTCATTCTTTCAATAAGTCTAGGATGATGTAATGAATTAGAAAGTATATGATGATAAGTTATGTCTTTCTTTGCTTGATGCATTGTAGGAGGTTGAATGCCAAAAATAATGATTAAATTAATCATCTTTATTTGAGCATGTGTAAAGGATGTTCGTTCATCTATTCTAAGTGAGTAGATATTGCATGCATTAGTAAGGTGTCGATAAGGATTTTATGTGTTTGGATAAAATATATATAGTGGAATAGTGCTATAAATCATTTTATTTAGAACTTGAATATAAGATGATAATTTCCATAATTATCATAGAAATTTTCATTTATTGCAATCTAGCTAATTGTTTATGGAAATTTATGCTTTTTATCCAAGAGTGATTGGAATATTTTTGTTGTTATAACTTCCCTATTTTACCTTGTAAGGAATATTCATACATTCAGTTGTTACATGCACTTTTTAGAACTTGAATGATTTAGTTAGCATATGATGTATTTAATCTTAAGAACAATATGGATGTGTCTATTAATTGATTCTAGAAAATATTATGTGTATAACTAGATCCCTTGTGAATTAAGTACCTAAGTAAACCTTATGGTTGCAAGACTAGTTTCCCAAACTACAAAGCCTCTGTGCTACATGTACGTAGGCAAGGCCATCACTGATGAGCCCCCGAGGCTTTAGGTCGGTCCTTAGGACCTGAAGGTTTGTCATTTTGTGCATTGAAATCTAATATGTTCTTCATTGATTTTGCAGGACTAATGTTTATATCTAGTTGTGCAGATTCATGCCGAAAGATTTGTGCAGTTATGAAGACAAGCATTATATGAATGGTGTAGGTAACTGAACAAATCTGAAGGTGATTATTAGTTATCTTGTAAATTGTACTTCTCTTTTGCTATCGAGTTCAGTGGATTAGATGCAAAGTGTTTTCATGTTTATTGTTGATGTGATATTCTTGTATAAGCCTACATGGTTGAATACTATAAGGCATGGTCCTATTTCATTGCACTTATTGATTCACTAATGTATGTAATCTTATTTGAATATATATTAATGAAATTTTGTTCATGACTTGTGTTATTTGTACTATTTTATAAGAATAATATTATTTTATTTTAGCTTTTTGGGATGGTTGTTACACCATCACAATTGTACTTGACTTTTGACTTTAGAACTAGATTATTGACCATAGCTTCTTGAGACAACCATTAAACCAATACCTAACTATAGTTCTATGGACCATAAAATACTCTTAGGAATATTAAGATGTGAAAAGTATAAGATTACCAAGAAAGTTTTCACCAATCATTGGAGATCTCAAGCCATATAGTAGTGAATCCATGTCTAGATCATAACTCAAGTAATCCCCAAGAAGCACAAGAGTGGTAGATCAAAGTAACAAAAAAAATTAAGGAAATAGAACAAATGTTGTTAATATTGAAAGCAAAAACAAGAGAAATTAAACAAAGATTAAGATAAGCGTACATCCAAACATCAAAATAAACAAACAAAAGAAAAAAATACTATTCTACTATATATAGAGGGGAAGGAATCCCCTTAACACTTCAATCAACAAAATAGTGCTTGAGGTACTACCCATTGATTGGAAACAAGATAGGCTCTCCTATCAAAGAACTAATTCTAAAAGTATTATCTCCAAGAATATATATAATTTGGAAGGGTCCTAACCAAAGTTTGTCAAATTTAGAATGGTCTCCTTTCTTATCTCTAGATTTATCCCAAAGCAGGACTAGGTTTGCAATCCTAAAAGCTTTGAGTTTGGATCTCTTATCAAATAATCTCATGACCACTACTTGATGTTTCACAAAGTGTTCTAACAAAACATGTCTTTTCTCTTCTAATCTAAGAAGGTTTAGTAGTATATCATCTATCTTAGCCTCAACCTTTACATAGTTTCTCATGAATTCCAAGGTTGGAATTTTCAAGTTCATAGGGAAAACAAGGTTGAGTCCATAACTAGGTAGTATGGTGATGTACCCAAGGAAGCCTTAATTCTAGTCCTATTAGCCCAAAGTATAAATTTCACTTGGGTATACCAATCCATGGGATTCTTCTCCAGCAAGTTCTTAATTACATCAATCAAATTATTATTAGTAGATTCAATAACACCATTTCCTTGTGGATAATAATTGGATGAAAATTTTAGGATTACTTCATATTTGAATACCCATTATAATAATTTGGTAGGAGAGAAAGTAGGGTTGTTATCAAATACTAGAGCCAGCAACATTCCAAACCTAGTGAAAATATGCTCTTCTAGGAATTTGATGCTAGTATCAGTAGGACAATCCTTGTATGCTTTGGCTTCACTCCACTTTGTGCATTAATCAGTCACTGTCAAGATAAAATTGTGTCATATAGAAGATTTTAGGTTAATCATACCTATAAAATCTAGGCCCCATTGGGCAAATAATCTCACATCATAAATTGGTTGCAAAGGCATAATTGGACTCCTTTTTGAAAGAGCATAAATGACACTTCCTCACATGCTAATGTGTATCTTTGAATAATTGTGGCCAATTGTGGACTCCTTTTCCTTATAGAAGTCAACTCTTTCTTTGACCATAAGATCATAGGCAACAGAGAACTGACAACATTTTTAGTAACATACCTGGGACTTACAACATCTTCATCATCTACCATGCTTTCAAGAATATCTACCAATTTTAGGTCCTCAATCTAACTAAGAGTCAACCTACAGTAATCCAATTTTTGGATCTCTTCCTCATTTCTCAGATCAACACATACATTCTCTACCATTCAGACATGTGATGGAGTCTTCCTCTTAATCTTGTCTTTCACTCCCCTAAAGTCAAAATGGTTTCTTCTTTTCAAGTACTTCATGGTGACCAATTGCATTTTAGTTTCTAGAGTCTTAGCTTTTGCAGTAGTACTAATAGAATACCTACTAATCTCCATGGGAAACTTAAAACTAGGCTTCTTTAGTTCCATCTACGTATTATGCACAACAATCATTTGTCAACATAGCTCCATATAAACAATTCTGTCACTAGGGAACTTGGGTAGCAAATATGGATACCCTTGAAAGTAACCAACCCTTAAAAAGGTGAAAGCAAGGAATTATAGATACAAACAACCAAACCTGTTTGCCACCTCTTAGGCTTCATCTGATACTCTCTTTTGTTCCATTTGTGGATAAAAAACACACAAGAATATGAAAAAGAAAGCATCATTCACCCTCTGAAAGTGATGAATGGATCTCTTCAAAGTCAATTGAGGGTAATACTAATATATAAGAATGACTCTTCGATCTCCCTCTAAGGTTAACCCTGGAGAGCTTCTCATAGATGTAGCTACGTATACCAAGTAAGATGTCATATAGAATTTGGATGTTGTTGACAGCTTAGTTAATTTCTCATGAAGAGCATTACTAATCTTCTCACCCCAGAAAATATTCTATTTGCCTTAAAGGATGACTTTGATATAGGGATACATCCACTCATGAAAAGTGGAAGATGAAGGTAGTCCTCTAACTCTGCTAAGAAGAATTATCAAATCACTAACCTCTTCTACAAAGTCACTTCTTGGAAAACTCCTTGGCCATCTGGAGAGATTAGACCTAGCAATTTTCAGCCATTTAGTGTTTATAATACTTTTGGCTTTCTCAATATACTTTTCATATTCCTTTTGAGCAATATTGAAATCTAGCTCTATAATTTTCTCTACACAAGGACACATGAACATTTTGTCTATGAATTTTGCATCCAACCTCATTATTACATTGCCTTGTGCATCAACCACTATTTTTTGCTCTATTATAAAAATTAGCTACTTGAAGGACAAAATCAATGTTATGAACTGCTACAGGAAAAGATGCAACCAAATAAACATTACTATTGATAATCCTTTGCATGTAGTGACTTGGATTATCCTTCTTTGTCCTTTCAACAAATTTAGCCATATCAACATGGCCAATCTCTGTATCTCATATCTCATACACATTTGATGAAACTAAAGTGACAAGGAACACACCCTAGTACTTGTACTTCATAGCTTTGGTTTTCTTTGGATAGGGATCAGTCATTTGAAAGATGGACTCCTTCATATGAGAACAAAAACTTGATAATTTTGCAGAAGCAACTGCAATAATGAAACACATGATCTTGCAAAGTTGGCAAAAAATTGGCATATGAGGAATTTGTAAAGTTTAAAATCATGATCAACAACATGAGCTTGAAAGGGCTAGAGAGAAATCAGAGCAAAAAACTAAGTGAAAGTGGGTTAAAGATAGAAAATGTAGAAATTCTCTAGAGTTAGAGAATTTTCAGGATATGATCAATGAGTGGTAAAAATGTCCACTCCTGCATATTAGAGGGTGTTTCTTTGTATGTTAGTGTGGCATAAATGTCCACTCCTGCATGTAGGGAGAATGAAATTACTTATGCATATGAAGGGTAAGTTTACTGATGCTTGAGTGGGTAAAATTGGTGCTCATGCATATGTGCCTTATCTTATGATAGGGTTAAAAATTTATGTACACATTTTAATGTTTGTGTATGCACGGAAAAATTTTCTACCCCTATACTTAGGGTAAATATATGAATAATGACATGGGTGGTGAATTTCACCACTCATGCCTTTCTTGACAAAAACACAAGTGCATCAACAATTGAAATCACCACCCATGCATTTGGGACAAGAACATAAAGATGTGTATGGGCGGCATTTTTTTTCGCCCTTACACAAAGGGTAACACACTTTGCTTCATCAATAAAATATACTGCTCGAGCAGGCAAAGGAAAAACTTGTGTTGGTGGCAATAATCGCCACCTCCACACTTAGCACTTATGTAAGATTCTATGTATAGGTGGGGTAAATTGCCGCCCACACATCTGGCTGAAGGCTTGAAGTCTCTAACAAAAATGATGAACATACAAAGAAAAAACACAAGACTTTAATATTAAAATCAAGCCTAAATGAAAACCTAAACACAATAAGGAAACATCAAAAAATAGGAAAGAAACTGCTAAGATTTTCTTTTTACAGAGAAACAAAATGTTTTAAAATCAAATGATTGTAATAGAAAGAAAAGATTGATTTAAAATGAGGATATAATAGTAAACCCTAGGTTGAAAATACAAAGAACAAAGATAGAAAGAAAACTTACTCAGATAAGAGAAAAATAACAAAACCCTAGGTTGATGCCAAAGAAAAATCTAATCCACTATGCATGCCAAGAGGTTCAAGGGTTGAGCTAGGTGTCACAAGGAATCATAGAAGATAGAAAGAAAAATAGAGATGAAAAAAAACATTTAAAATCTTTTACAAACCCAACTCAAAGTGCATTAAATTCACTTGACATGAATTGACACATGCTTGGGAGGGCATTTTTGCCAGTTGAACATACAAAGGTAAACAATAACATGCATGGGTGGCACTTTTTTCCATCCTTGCATTTTGCAAGGTTACAAACATGCATTAGTAGCTAAAAATGTCACCCTAGCATGTAACAATAAAACTAACATGTATTGGAAAAAATGAATACTACCCTTACATGTTACTAAAAATACTCTAACACTAAAGAATTTTCAAACTTTAAAATTTGACTTGTTTGCCATTAAATCTATTTTCGCAAACATGGATAAATCAAGGAAAACCGATACTCAAAAGAACTCTTCATAGCTAGTGAACCACGCATGAGGACAAATGGTCTTGCCTCAATTTGCATGCTTAGCATCATAGGCTATGAAATGGAATAGTTTCATAGGGGTAATCGCACAAAATGTGCACATCTAATTTTTAGGATAACATTTCTAAATGTCCCTTTGGAGAAAGTGAAAATAGTGATCAACATATGAGTCATAAGGAGTACAAAAGGAGAATTTTTAGAAGCATAAGAAGAGCCTCTATTCAAAAGAGAACAATAGTTCATCAAAAGAATGTAATCATGATTCATTTGAAAGTTATAGAGAAGAAGCCATGTTTATGGAAATGGAGGTTTTGGAAAATTAAGACAACCCTATAGAAGATGGTGAAGAAATGCTAGATCTTGATGAAGAAGAATGTGAGCTAGATTTATAAGGAGAACTCATCTCTATCCTAGATGATCTAAAATCTATGAGGAAAGAAAATTAGAAGAAAAAACTAGAACTTGAAGAATATGAGGAGATAACTGTAAATCTAAAAGTTCAAGTAGAAGAATGAAAGAAAATTGTAGAAGTGGTGAGATTTGAACTAGAAGAAAAATTAAAGGAATATCTAAAGCTTGAAGCCAAAGTCATGTCTCTGAAGAAGGAACTAGAGAAAATGAATTTTTAGTTAAACAAAATTTTGAAGCTTGGAAAAAGTATAGAGATGCTTGATAAAATAATAGATAATCAAATGGAATGCTTTATCAAGTTTAGATTAGGATATGGTGATATGAATGCAAAATCTACTACACCCCTAAGAATACAAATACTTACAAGTCTAAAGCAAATACAAAATCCCCTAAGAAGACTGAAGACAAGATAGAAGAAGAAGAAAATGGATTTGTCAAACTCATTAATCAAAATAGAAGACTCAAAGGAGCAGCTTCGGCAAGGCAAGCTTACATAACCAAGTTCAATTACTCATTCTCTAGTTATTGTTTCTTCTGTAATCAATATGGTCATAAATCTATTGATTGCAAAGCTAGTGCAAAAGAAATACTTTTGTGAGAAAGAATCCATTTGCACCTTTGGTTGATTTCAACATCATATGATACATGTGAAATAACTTTGGGTATGTATAGAAATATTTTGTAGAAGTGGCTTTGTGAAGCCTCCTAAATAGAAAATTAAAGTGGATATTCCTTCTAAGAAAGAAAATAAAGTGGACATTCCTACTAATCAAGACAATGAACCTAAGAAGGAATAGAAAATGAGGAAAGGAGATCAAGAGTCAGAAAAATCAATGATTGTTAAAACTACCATGCTCAAGGTCAAAGAAATCCATGGGTGATTGACATCGGATGTTCTACTCACATGATTGGAGATAGAAGCAAGTTCATCAGCTTGATAAAGTGGAATGGTAGTTCAGTTAAGTTTGGTGATAATACATCTACAATCATTTATGGACAAGGCACCCTAAGCATTGATGGTGTTCTAACAAGAAGAAGATTGGCAAATATGAAAGAATAAGTGAAATTTTCACTATTGTTTAGAATTAAGCCTAAAACATTTGTAGAAGCTAAAAAGGATGAAAGTTGGATTGATGCAATGGATGAAGAGCTAAATTAGATTGAAAACAATGAAAATTGAGAACTTGTCCCAAGACCTACAAACAAGAATGTCATTGGCACAAAATGGGTGTTGAAGAAAAAATTGAATGAGGATGGACAAATAATTAGAATCAAAGAAAGACTAGTCTACAAAGGACATGCTCAAGTAGAAGGTATTGAATTTAAAGAAACTTTTGCTCCTATGGCAAGATTAGAGGCAATTAGGATGTTCTTGGCATTTTTAGTTTACAATAATTTCAAGGTAAATCAAATGGATGTCAAACGTACATTTCTTAATGGCAATCTTCAAGAAGAAGTGTATATAGAACAACCTAAACTTTTTAGTTGACAAAAAAATAGTACCTTTTTTGCATGTTGAAAAAGGCACTATATGGACTCAAAAAGGATGCTAGGGCTTGGTATTCAAGGATCAACAAATATCTACAACAACAAGGATTTAAGAAAGGTATTGCAGATAGTAACTTATACATTAAAACAGATGGTAATCATATGCTAAATATTATTGTCTATGTTGATGACATTATTTTTTGAGGAAGTGATGACCAAATTTTTGAGGAATTTGTAGAAGAGATGAAAAAGGAATTTGAAATGTCTATGCTTAGTGAGTTATCATTTTTCTTGTTTTACAAACTGCTCAGTCTAATAAGGGCATTTTCATTTCACAAACCAAGTATGTCAAGGAGATGTTGAAGAAGTTTAGAATGGAAGACTACAAGTTAGTTATTACACTTATGGTGACAAGATGTAATTTGATTAAATAAGATGAATCACCTTAAGTGGATCAGACTATGTACAGATCTATGATTGATAGCTTGTTGTATCTAATGGAATCTAGACCTGATATTATGCAAACAGTATGTATGGTGGTAAGATTTCAAGCAATGTCTAAGGAGACACACGTAAAGGCTATGAAGAGGATTTTTAGATATTTGAAAAGCTCTATGGAATATGGTTTGTGCTATACTAGGAATGATGATTTGACTCTAACTGCATATATAGATGTTGAATGGGTAGGAAGTGTTCATGATAGAAAAATCACTACTGATAGAGAATTCTTTCTTGGAGACAAACTAGTATCATGGCTAAGCAAGAAAAAAGATTCAATATCATTATCAATAGTATCTAGGAAAAATACTTTCCTATAGTGTCATGTTGAAATCAAGTTCTATGGATGAAGCAAACCTTGAAGTTCATAAAGTTGAGTATAATGAGCATATCCCTATTCTATGTGATAACACAAGTGAAATCAATATCTCAAACAATCTTGTAATTAGTGCAGGGGTACCCATAGGTTCTCATGCCCAAGAGGGGTCAAAAATTGAAATTTTGTTTTGATTGAGTCAATTCCATGTAATAAGGTCATTTAAGACCATGTTAGGTGTGTTGGATTCCATATTAAAGGTTGCTAGGTGTGTTGGAGTGTCAAGTTGTACAAGTTGTCAAATGTTACAGAAATATGCAATATGAAAAGACACAAGTGAAAATGAAGGAATTATTGTTGGCATGATTGGCATTTTGTATGTGTTGGCATTGATGTCAACTTGTTTGATCAAGTGATTACACAGGATGATTTGATGTGAGGGTGTAGTATCACAGTAATGTGATTCATTGGAAAATGATGCTCTAAGGATGTTGGTTAGGATGTTCATCAGTTGGAGTTGAGTTGTTATCAGGAGATTTGTCATGGATGTTGTTTTATAGTGTCAAGGTGTTGCAAAGGTATGTATTTGATTTCATACATAATAATTCATATCAGCATCTATTATTATCAGGAGGTGTTTGTTGAATTTGTCATCTCATGATCAGAGTTGAACATTGGTGTTATTGATGTCAAGTATACATATATTTTCACAAGCTTGATATGTTCAATATGGTGCCTTCATGAGTTTAATGTAGTGTTTAGGATGCTGTCATGATGTTGCAGAGAATGATCTTTAAGGTTTTGATTTTTTTGTTCTTCAAGGCTTTATCTCAAGAAATCAAGGTTTAAAGCTTCTAAAGACAAACCTAATACATTTATATAAAGTATTTCACATGCATAATCTTTAAGTGTCTTTAAAATAATACATCAGTGCATGAGGATATCTCTTATGAATTAGGGTTTTTGACAAATTATTATGCTCTATTCCTAATAAGATTCCTTTGATATTTAATAAGAGTCAAAGCCTATTTTACCCGTCAACAAGAGTATTTACTTTTGTTATATTTGTTAAATGACTTGTTATCACAAGTTAACATAACTTATGCAACCAGCTGAAGGATCATTATAACATCCTAATGACCAGCCCTCTCTTTGTATTGCTACCTCTTCCCATCATCTTTTCAAAACCCAAGCGGCAAAATTAAATCAATGGATATTTCTTAAAGTTAAAATGGCGGGATTTAGGAAATCAAAGGCTCAAGTTTGAATTCTAGTGGTCTTCTTGATGGTTTATTTTTGAAATGGTAGTTCAACTGCCTAAAAATTGCTTTAGAAATAGCATTGGAAGGCCAGAGATTTTAATATAAAGGGTCGTGCAATGTTTCAAGGCGTAAGGATTTGTGATATTTATTCAGAAGAGAAATACCTATCTGCAGATATTGAATTAGTGAAACTTTAAGTAGCTCTGAAGACATGTTGAGGAGTTTAGAATGCTCTTAGAAGAATATGAATTCAAAAGGTAGTAGAGGAAGGTTTGTAACATAGTATCAGTTCTAATGTTCACAGTGATTCGGAGGGGTTTCTTAGGGTTTCAAAACATATGTTGAAAAGTGGATATGTAAAGTCTAGATAGAATATATAACAAAAAGATGTTGTAGTGATGAATTCTTGTTTGGAGAGTATGTTTGTGTGAAAAGGAGACAATGTTTTGTATGTGTTGAGTAGAGTAAATACACAGTTTTGTGTAGGGAACATAATAGAGAATGGCTTCATAGTTCTTGCAGTATTTCATGATTGAAGGTCATTCAAAATTGAATTTGAAGAGCAATAGTTTGAATACCATTCAAGTGAATTGTAGTTGTAGAGATGTTGCAGATTGCAAAGGTGACAAAAGGAGGCTTGTATGCAAAAGGATTAGTGACGAGGATAGACAAAAGTTAAAGGATCTATCATAGACATATTGATCAAATGACTGTTGCATAGGTTTGAATTTTTTTGTATCCTAGAACATATGTATTGTGAAATGATAGCAAAGAGTGAATCTTTCTAGTTCTGAGAAGAGAATCTCAAGATTTGTGATATAGAGTGTTCTTGTAGAGAGATTATCAAATATGTATACAAGGAGAGATAAGGATTTAGGAGGTTATAAGTGTTGTTGGATTGTAGATAATTAGGGTAACCCCCTGAATCATGTTTCCTTTTAATGCTCACATTTTTCAGTGAGATTTCTTGTAGCTAGTGAGGCTCTATGTATTGGTTAGTGAGATCTAAATTGGTCAGTGAGACCTAGATATGTTAGTGAGACACTTATTAGCCAGTGAGGCCTTGTAAATGTTGATTCTTGTGCTTAAGCTAGTGAGGAATTTTTGAGATATTTTTCTACCCCAGGAGGGTTTTCCTCTCATATAAACTTTTGTGTCTTGGTCTCATATCTTGTAGAATTTCTTGGTTGAACATTTGTGTTATGATTCATCTCTTTGATAAATTTATTAGTTAAGTTTTGTAAATATCTAAAATATTGTTTTAGACACAACACTGATTCACCCCCTTCTCAATGTTGCTTGTACTCCTTCAATTGATATCAGAGCATAGGTTCCCTATAAGGCTTAATAAGCTTGGGTGGGTCCTGATAGTGGAGTACCATGGGAAAGAGTAAAAGAAATAGACAAAAGAAAGAAGCCAAGCAAAAGGTTGAACAACAGATCCCAGTCATGTCATGTGATGTGTTGTTGTATGAGTCTTCCTTGAATGATGAAAGAAAGGATGATTATGCTGTTGAGATTGATGATAAAGAAGAAGATCTCTTTATGGATGAAGATGAATAGGAGTTTGATTAAAATGATTATTAAGTTGATTTAGAAGGTGAACTATTGTGTACCCTAGATTAGATCAAGCAACTTAGAAAGGAGAATTGAAGTTAAAAGACTTGCTTCAACAAGAAAAGGATTTCAAAGATAAGGTAAGTGTAGATTTTGCTAAAGTTTCTTTAGAATTTGAAGAGGATAGAAATCAAATTGTAGACTTAAAGAGTCATGTTGATGAAAATGAAAAATTGATTATTACTTTAAAAATCTAGATTGAGGAAGCCAAAAGAATAATAGATATGACTAAATCTGATTTTGAAGTAAAAAGAATAGAATGTCTGAAATTAGAGGCAGAAATAGTCTTTTTAAGAAAGGATTTTTAAAAGTCCTATTCTAAACTTCACAAGAACATTTAATTTGACAAGAGTATTGAATTTTTGAATGATATATTGAGCAAGCAAAAATAACACAAGGACATCACTGGCTTGGGTTATGAAAAAGAACAGTCTTTTAAGGCAAGCAAGAAACCTAAGAGGAAGGTAGATTTGAGTGATCATGTGGCTCCTCAAGATGAAGATAGGATGACAAATAGGTACACAAAATCTCAATCCACCAAGAAAACTATGAGGTACAATTACTCTCAATTCCATGGTTATTACTATGTATGTTATGCTTATTGTCATAGGGCTAGAGATTATAAAACTCACTCAAGAAATGGTCTTAGATGGAATAAGGATAAGACTTCTTATAGGTTGACTAATCAAGGCTAAAATATTGTTTGCCATAATTATAATAAGTTTGGACATAAAGCTTAGTCTGGTAAGATTAATTTGGTGAATCCATTTTGCCATCATAAGAAAACAAGGACAACAACAGTTTGGAGAAAGAAACAAGAAAAGGACAAGAAAGAATTTGAACTTGTGCATACTGCACAAGTGGAATCTACAAGTGTATAAAAAGGAAACATAATTTGAGGGGGAGTTAATCTTATGTTTTATTATTCAAGCCCTTGGTGAATTAGTAAGTTATGTTAGCAAAATGAGCTAAGGATGTTTATGATATGAAGTAGTTTTGGAGAGTAGTCAGCTAAGTCATTATGAACACATCATCATTATCAAGTGTTGGGAAGATTCAGAGAAGGGATTTTTCTAGAGGCATGTAAGGTTGACAATCACCAAAGAAAACTTACTGAGTTATGTCATCAAAGAATCATCAACTACTATCAATAAGGAGAATTAGATAGGGAGGTCTTGAACAGTTACAAGATTCAAATGTGTATATAATAATATATATCTTAGATAGGATAGTAATATCAGATAATGGTCATGTTTTTTTAACAAAGACACCATTATCTTGTGAGAATGAGTTTCAAAGATGAGATCTCATAGATCTACAGAGATTTCCAAGATTATAATCAAAGAAGATTCACTCAAAGAAGAAAAAAGAATCATCACTCAGTTTTAAGAAGGTCATGAAAACTTTGTTGAGGATAGATCAGTATGCAATACTCTAGTCACCTTGAAGATGATGAAGGTTTCAATCCAAGAAGAGTTCATGAAGAACATTCCCATTCACCTGCAGAGACGTGTGCATGTAATTTTTACTTGTTTTGTTTAAATCTAATAGAGTCCTACCATTTTCAATGGTGTTTAGATGTCTTCATGGAACTATCTCAAAGTTTATCAAGGGCTTGTGAAGCCTATGAAGTTTAAAACATAAGGGTTTGTATTTGTGATTGAAGTTTGAAGATTAAGAAGGCATTGACAGAGTCTGAACAAAAGTGTAAAGAGTACAGCCTTAAGTGGTTTAGAAAAATAATGTTTCAACAACACTAGCAAGGTAACTCATGGTGAGGGTTTATAAGAAGATGATCCTATAACCTAAAAATGATAAACAATGTGAGATAGATTCGAATGACAAAAAGTTATAGGAAACCTCAGGTGAATAGTGGTATTCATGAAATGATCTCTCTTGGCACAAATTAGTGTGACCATAGTGAGATTGTTGGTACATGGAATTTATCTTTTTGAAAAAGAATAGTGTTGTTTCTAATAAAACAATGTTGTCAAATGTGAGAATTCATTAGACAATGCCTTAAATGTGCAAAAGTTATAAATGTTGTCCAATGTCATGATTGTCAAAAAACAATGGACATGGTTGTGTTAGTGTTATTCATTGAGTCATCTATATGTCAATTGAAAGAATGTTAACAGTCAAGAGATTGAAATCTATTTATTCATGCATTCATCTGTTTAAGTCTTACTTGTGATTGCTGAAGATAAGCAGAGTCTTGTATAGAGGGTATGACATGTGTATGCAAGGAGATAGGGTTTGCTGAATTTCTAATGTTTAGATGGAACAATCTTGAAGTGCATGGAACCTTATTGAACAATGATAGGAGTTGTATCATGACTATAATTTGTAAATGAAAGGTGCAGTGATATCTTGTCTTTGTGTTTCATTAACAAGTTTGATACAAGTGGAGTTGGGTTCTTGTATGAAGGATATTACTTGTTCATGTGCCATTGGCCTTTTGTAGACCTGAGATGTTCTTGAGTTCATTCATTCTAGGGTAGTTTTATTATGATAGTGATGATTGCATTGATGGATGTGTGCCTATCATTCCTCAAGAGTTGCTTGGAGTTACTCACCTTGATGGTATTGATCAATAAGATCTTGTATTGAATGTCATATGAAGTAAGGTTAACGACATGATTACATTGTGTAAAGCAAGAGAAGATCAATTGTGAAATGATGTACACATAGTTTAACATGATCTTCATTCAGCCATTGATGTGATCAACATTGGTTCTGTTTAGCTATTTTTACATTCATGTCAAAGTTTCAAGTGATATTCATGCTCTTACATGTCAGTTTGAGGTTAACAACTCTCAATTGGTGAGTGTAAAATTAGACTTTGCAGGCTTTGTCAGGATTCTTTCAACTGTGAAAATTGTGGAACAAGGTATGGCTTCCATCAAAGTATAAAAGAAAGAGGACAAGGATAGTAATCGTATGCTTGAGTTATATGTGATAGTGGTAAGATGAAGGGAACAAGGCAGTGTGAAGTGTTATATTGAAGACAATATTGTTATGACAAGTGACAACATTTCTAATGAGGGATAGTTTATTCACTGTGAATACTGATTTATAACAATGCTCATGTACTTCCTATAGTATGGCATTTTATTCAAATATTTCTATTAGATAAGAAGTCATTCTATATGATGACACGGATTGTGATCTCTATATAATAGTAATGCCCATTTTTTTCTGAACTATATTCTCTTGAGTTGCTTATGACAGAGGTTATGACCATGGGCAGAAAATAGTGAATAGTGATAGTGTTTTTTAGAATATCTTCATGAGCAGGTAGAAGATAGTAAGAAGGATCAGATCAATCCTTTATAGTAGACATTATCTTGTAAAGGTTTGTAGCAAACTCATGAGATAAGGGGAGACTTGGTGCAGGTCTTGGTGTTATAAGTATAGCAAAACATATTCAGTTGACAGTTACTCTATATTCTTTCCTTGAATGCTGCTCTCAATTTATAACTGTGCTTAAGAGCAGTCTTGTTCTAGAATTTTCTCATTATCTCTCTAATGGTAGAATGGAGTATGAGGTGTTAAGGTTGATCTAGTACTATAATGTGTTATGGATAAATGATCAAAGGTGATAGAAAATAATGTGTTTGGTATCAATATGGCAATTGGAAATAGGCTTATGAGCTAGAACTACATCCAAGGAGAAGACAATACTTGTAGTAGTCTAGATTTCATACTAATCATATGCCAATCATTTTGACAAAGATAAAAGTTTTCACCAAAGTTTCATGAGGTGCATGTTTGTCAGAGACAACACGTAGTCAGAGAGAATAGTTATGCAAACAACAGTTTGAAAATATCATAAAACTAGTGTGGCTTGCAGAATAGTCACTCAACAATTGTTTGTGTCATTTCTCTTAAGGGGTCCTCATCCTTTGCCATTGATGTCAAAGGGGGGAATGAATTGATGGTGTGAGATGTAAAAATGAAATGGTGAAGTTGTGTGTTTGGTGTAGTTGGTTGCCATCAATGCCAAAGTGGTAGTTTGTTGGCATGATTAGCAATTTGTATGTGTTGGCATTGATGTCAACTTGTTTGATCAAGTGATTACATAGGAGGTTTTGATGTGAGGGTGTGGTGTCACAATGATGTGATTGGTTGGACAATGATGCTCTAAGGATGTTGGTCAGGATGTTCATCAGTTGGAGTTGAGTTGTCATCAGGAGATTTGTCATGGATGTTGTTTGATAGTGTTAAGGTGTTGCAAAGGTATGTTTTTGATTTCATACATAATGATTCATATTAGCATCTATTATTATCAGGAGGTGTTTTTTGAATTTGTCATCTCATGATCAGAGTTGAACATTGGTGTTATTGATGTCAAGTATACATATATTTTCACAACCTTGATATGTTTAATATGGTGCCTTCATGAGTTCAATGTGGTGTTTAGGATGCTATCATGATGTTGCAAGGAATGGGAACTTACATAAGGTTTTTTAGTCCACTGATCTTTAAGGCTTTGATTTTGTTGGTCTTCAAGGTTTTGTCTCAAGTGATCAAGGTTTAAAGCTTCAAGAGACAAACTTGATATAGTTATATAAAGTGTTTCACATACATAATCCCTAAGTGTCTTTAAAATAATATAGTAGTGCATGAGGATATCTCTTATGAATTAGGGTCTTTGACAAATTATTATCCTCTATTCCTAATAAGCTTCCTTTGATCTTTAATAGGAGTCAAACCCTAACTTACCCATCAACAAGAGTATTTACTTAAATTGTTATATTTGTTAAATGACTTGTTATCACAAGTTAACATAACTTATGCAACCGGCTGAAGGGTCATTATAACATCCTAATGACTGGCCCTCTATTTGTATTGTATTACTACCTCTTCCAATCATCTTTTCAAAACCTGAGTGGCAAAATTAAATTAATGGAATCCTTTAAAGTTAAAATGGTGTAATTTAGGAAATCAAAGGCTCAAGATTGAAATGTAACCATCTTCTTCATGGTTTATGTTTGGCGATTTATTTTTGAAATAGTAGTTCAACTACCTAAAAAATGCTTTAGAAATAGAGTTGGAAGGCCAGAGATTTTAATATAAAGGGTTGTGCATAAGGATTTGTGATATATATTCAGAAGAGAAATACCTATCTGTAGATATTGAATTAGTGAAACTTTGAGCAGGTATGAAGACATGTTGAGGAGTTTAGAATGCTCATGGAAGAAAATGAATTCAAAAGTTAGTAGAGGAAGGTTTCTGACAAATTATCAATTCTAATGTTCATAGTGATGCAGAGGGGTTTCTTAGGGTTTCAGAATGTATATTGAAAAGTGGATATGTAAAGTCTAGATAGAATATATAACAAAAAGATGTTGTAGTGATGCATTCTTGTTTGGAGAGTATGTCTATATGCAAAGGAGAGAATGTTTTGTATGTGTTGAGAAAAGAGCAAATACACAGTTTTGTGTAGGGAACATAATAGAGAATGGCTTCATAGTTCTTGTAGTGTTTCATGATTGAAGGTCATTCAGAATTGAATTTGAAGAGTAGTAGTTTGAAGACCATTCAAGTGAATTGTAGTTGTAGAGATGTTTCAGATTACAGAGGTGATAGAAGGAGGTTTGTATGCAAAAGGATTAGTGATGAGGATAGATAAAATTTGAAGGATCTATTGCAGACATATGGATCAAATGATCATTACAAAGGTTTGAATGTCTTTTGTATTCTAGAACATATGTATTGTGACATGATAGCAAAGAATGAATCTTTTTGGTTTTGATAAGAGAATCTCAAGATGTGTGATATAGAGTTTTCTTGTAGAGAGATTATCAAATATATATATATATATATATGGAGATATAAGGATTTAGGAGGTTATAAGTGTTGTTGGATTGTAGAGAATCAGGGTAACCCTTTGAATCATGTTTTCTTTCTAATGCTCATGTTTTATAGTGAGATTTCTTGTAGCCAGTGAGGCTCTATGTATTGGTTAGTGAGACCAAAATTGGTTAGTGAGATCTAGATATGTTAGTGAGACACTTATCAACCAATGAGGCCTTGCAAATGTTGATTCTTGTGCTTAAGCTAGTGAGGCATTTTTGAGAGTTTTTTCTACCCCAGGAGGGTTGTCCTCTCGTATGAACTTTTGTGTCTTGGTCTCATATCTTGTATGATTTTGTGGTTGAACATTTGTGTTATGATTCATCTCTTTAATAAAGTTTTCAATTAAGTTTTGAAAATATATAAAATATTGTTTTAGACACAACACTGATTCACCCCCTCTTAGTGTTACTTGTACTCCTTCAATTAGAATGGTTGTAGTTGGAAAATTAGTTGTAAATGATTGGTACATGTTTAAATAGCCTTTGGGAGGTCAAAACCAAGGTGTTGGTTACATTTTTAAAGTGAAATCAATAAAAGACATCCTTGTTTCTACATTTTTGACCATTAATTTATTGTTTTAAAGCTTGGTACAAATTTGTATGGCCTATTTATGACCTTCATGTGGTGTGGTTAGGAAGATATTTGATTTAGTTTTCTAATTCTTTTGGTTTGGTTGATTTTTATTATGTTTTGTGAAAGTTATGAGCAAATTAGTGATTGTCACTTCTAGATTTTTTATTGTGAATCAACAAAAAACTTGTTTAGTATGGTTTTGTATGATCTAGTATGGATGAATAGATGAATACCCATTGTAGAGGGCACTCTTACCTTTAATGGTTTTTTTTTAGCATCTAATTTCATTTTGTTTCAAGGACATTATGCCCATTTTACTATAAAAGGTCTGGGAAAAGAAGTTGAGAGCCCAAAGATCTGGGCAAGATAAGTTTCTTTTGGAGTTTGTGTATTGTCTTTTTACAAATTGAAGGAAGAGCCTGGATACCAAAAGACTAGGCCAAGGGAAAATAAAGGGGCCTAAGGTGAGGTATCGTGAAGATAAGAAGAAGTAAGGTGAAAGACACTTTCTTGAGAAAGAAGAATGGAAATGTTGAGAAGATTAGTCTGTGGAGACTCAAAGAGTACAAAGTTGCCAAGCAAGAAACAAGAGATGAAAAGAGAGGAAAGGGAGATAAATGAGAAGGATGAGAAGGTAAAACAAATTAATATTGAGTATGAGATAGCAGAGCTAAGGCATGTCTTGGAACAAATGGAAAAAGTTCAAGAAAGAAGGGAACTTGAGATACAATAGTTGCTTGAGAAAGCAAATCAAGAACGTGACTGACATTTACCAATAAAGAAGAAGATAAAGTGGCCCATTAAGAAGATCATTCAAAGGAGAAGAAGATAAGAGAGGATAGTAGCACCAGACCTTGGAGAGTCTTTGTTGATGATGGAAGAGCCTAAGCCATCTGAGGAAGAGGGAATATATGAAGAAAATGAGTCCATTGAGACTCAAGATTTTATTTCTAATAATATTTGTGAGTATATATTTATAGGTGCAGAAAAGGAATATGAAGATGAAAAAGAGTTTAAAGGAGGAGAAGTGCATACCGTGTATGAAGATTGTTATACAAATATAACACACTATGGTGAAGAAGATATTGCCAAAACAACCAAGGCAATGGTTACATTTTCTGATTTTACGGATGATGAATGTGCTAACATATTGCATTCTAATGATGAAGATGAAGACATGGACAGCGGTACTAAGGCATATGAATGAGAACTTGAGTTTTGGTACCTTAAAGCTGAGAAGATGCTATGAAAGAGGCGGTACAAGAAGAAGAAGAAAAAAGATCCAGGAAAAGTTGTAGAAATGAAGGACAAGTTGTAGAAGAATTTGAAGACTAGGAAGAAAGAGAAGACCCGCACTCAAGTAGACTTGAGTTTTGTATGAAAACCATTAAAAATTGACAACTTTCTCTTAAAAACCTAAAACATGGGAATAACAAATTGGGTTTTTCAACCATAATTTTTAGTGCATACATGATATCACAAATTTAAACATAGTTTTAGACACCATTTGGACCTTATACAACATATCTCAGAATCAAGGTAGGTTACTTTGTTGGAATTAGTCCAGACAAATGAGAGGGGGGGTGAATCAGTTGTCCCTAAGCTTTACCCTTTTCTAAACTTTTAAATCTTCTTTCTTAATTTACAACCAGATTAATGATGTAAACATTTAAGCATAAAAAAACACATGAACAGAAACAACATGAACACACAACACCAGAATTTTGATGTGGAAAAACCCAGTTAAGGGAAAAACCACAGTGGGGGTTAACCCACAAAAAAGCATACCTTGTTAAAAGTACTTAAGAAAATAGAATGCACATGCCTTTGGGTGCACTACCCAAAGCTCATTGCTCAAGAAGAGGCTCACTGCCTATAAGAAATTATGATTTACATAGAGATAATGAATTGAGAAATAGCATCTACATTCATGCCTAAATCAGTCCCTTTGAAGGCTCAAAAACTTCTACTCCTATCCTCAAATTATTCTTCACTGACTCTTCACTCTATACTCCCTTCACTCCTCTCCTTCTCTACTCTACTTTTGATCATTTCTTCAGATTTAATTCATTTTATACAAGGATAATTTTCCACAACTCTTTAACAAGTATTTATACACGTCATCAACCTTGGAATGATCAACAAGGTCAGCTAAACTTAACATGGATCTTTACACTGTAGGCCAAACATAGCTGAGACTTGAAACTTCCTCCATTAGCATATTGTAGACACCCAAAATTGACTCATTATCATTAATATCGAACATTACATTACCCATCATCTACATTTGTCTAACACACTTAAACAATATCCCTAACACATCTATTTCTTCTATTAATTAAATAAATTTATATTTATTTAATTAATTCATCAGCTATTTCTTCTATTTCTTCTACACTATAATTAAACAATCTTTAATTATTTAATTATCTTCTTTTTATCTATTTTTAATTAAGTCCATTTTATTTATTTAATTAAAAATTCCTTTCATAAACCCACTTTCCAATTAATTAAATAAATTCTATTTATTTAATTAATTTATCTTATCATTTATCTCATGAGCCGACATGTGTGCCTCTTTCATTTAAAAAAGATAAGTGGCACTACATATTTTATTTAATATCTTTCATATGTAGTACTTTTTTATGTGTATAGTCACACATAAGCCCTATGTTCCCTCCACTTGTCATCTACACATTAACCTATGTCTATCATTCAATCTTAGCCATTCACATAGCCACCAAATCTTCACCATTGATTGATTTTGGTTGAGTTCTATATAAACACCCTCTCATTCCATACTACATCTATCCAGCATTCATATAGTGCCTACATTATCATCCTGAGCATATTGAGCACTTGAGCATTCATAACATCCATTGAGCTTATCATCATTATCATTTATCAATCATGGTAGATTTTATCTTCATAATTGTTTATTGTTGAAGAAGCAATCCACATCATAAACAAGGAATCACACAATCTAGGTGATATTGTACTTAAATTGCATGTTTTTATTTCATTTGGATTAGATTATTTGATGATGGTAGGGTTAGGTTTTCATGGCTATTCTTGATCTTATTAACCTAATTTTTTACCTATCACACATACCATGCTTCATAAAATGCTCTTTAGATCATCTGTAACATACTAGGAACATCTGGTCGGCCAAGACTGGGAAGAACATCAACCTCAAAGAAGAAATCTTCAATAAACAAGCTCAAACTTCAATCTGGACCTCCAATACAGTAGCCACACAATCCAGAGACCTCTACAAGCACATTGAATTCACAAATAACATCCACTCTAAACCAAATTACTAGAATCATTTGTGTCTCCCTCTAGAACCTCAAGAACACTATCTGCCATGACTATCAAACTAGAAAGATAGCTTACAGACCTCCAGACCTTGAACCACTGGAGTTGATGATACACACTGACTTGCCAAACATACCTTCAGATCCATAGACCATAATATTTCACTATGGAGTGATCTAGACAAACTTACTATCACACTGCCTCTTCTGAATACTACAAAATCTGGTTCTATTTAGATAGCCATAACTTCTTCAAATCTTCATGTGGACTTCTCAATTCTTAACTGGAGCAACCTCTAACAATCCTCTAAATATCCATATGGTCTGCATGCATTGATTGTCATTAATTTTCTTAATATCCTCAACAATCCGGTCTTATATACAGATAGAAAAATAGGATACAGTTGACACCAATGGCAACAAGGATATGTTGACATAAATGACAACACCACTTAGGCACATATTTGCAACTGATGCAGAGGCATCCACACTAAAACCTTGACATAGAGCATGGATGTCCACAACCCTTCATCATCATCATATTTTTGTTAACACTGTCAGCATCATCATATTTACTCTTGCCGACCGATATCCTCCTGCAGACAAGCCTTCGCCCTTTCGCATGTCAGCAGCATCATCATATCTGACTATCGGCAGCATCATCACATTCGGCAAGTGCAAACATCCTCCTGATGTTCACTGTTCATCTTATCGACGACCTCTATCTTCACTATCTTCAGCATCATGATGTTCAACATCATGTTCATCAGCAGGATATAAAACATCCGGTTCCTCCCATATATCCTGATGATGATACTCAACTTCACACACCTTTCCTCCGATGCTTACGTCACCCCAATATCCTGATGATGATTATCCTGATGACGATGACGTCACATGCAGTTCTTCAATATCCTGCTGTCCTGATATCCTGATGACGTATATCCTAATGACGATGACGTCATATGCAACTCCTTCAATATACTGCTGTCGGCCAAACTTAACCTTATCAGCCCGCGATGGTTTTATCAACCCGATCTTCTACCTTATGCCGATACGCTCCTCCTCGGCAACACCTGATGATGATCACCCTGACGCACATTCACTTTATGCGAACGACTGCATCATGCTCTTCTCCATCTACTCGGATGACGCCCGAAGTAACTGTAGGATATACACAGAAATATCCTGATGATGCCGTTGTGACGAATTTCCCAACCTTAGCGAATTTCGATCCGCCAAACCTCCTGGGATGACCTGATCTACTTCCAGGGTGATCTTCCAAACTCTAACTATCAGCTCGACCTAGCACATACCCATGCTAGGGTTCTCAACACCTCTCGACTGCGATCCTGCACACCTGCATGTGAACAAACAAAAAACACAAACTACATCCTAAACTACTATACATGGCCATTCCACCAATTCGACGAATCAACCGGTGGAATGGATCAGCGAATCCATGTACCCACCAAAACAGCAAATCGATTAAATAATGGAATTCAATAGGGGATGAACACTAACAGGATCTCTTTATTGATTTCAAAAGATGCTATTACAATACTCAGTCTTTCTCTGCAATCTAACCCCTCTGCTCAATACAATACTATACTATCGATGATCTAAAACCAACCGATCCTCATGTATAAATAGGATCTCCTGCGAGTACTACCGACCCAACTCCAAGCGGCTGGGAGGATCCAACCGGACACACAGCATAACAAACTACCTAAAAATAGCAAAGTATGGTCAACATGACCTTATTACATGCATTGGTCTTATACAACCTTCTTGAAAACATTAACAAGACCTAAAACAAACTAACTGCCTCATGGAGGCCAGCTGTCAGGTAGGTGCTCCTGCACCATACTCCCCAACAGAAAAGAACTCATGTCCCATGAGTTTGGTTGTGGAAGTCCTCCACCTTTACACCTTGCCATGTCAGTGTTCTGACCTGTTCCAGCTTTATCCTCTGCTGGCTCTTGGCTGCTCCAAGACTCTGGAACTGTAACTTGCTTTCCTGCAAGTAAATCCTCATGCCTGTCAATGTAGGCCCTTCTCTCACATACCCTGTGTTTGTCAGGTTGCCTGACCAGAACCTCTGTCTGAACTGCCTCTTGAACTTCTGTAATGTTCAACTCTGTCTTGCTTTCAACCTTTATAGGACAAACAATAGTCCCAACTATGACAACATCCTTGTCATTCCTCTCAACTGGTTGCTATTTGCAAACCTGTTTCGGAACCTGCTGCTGACCTCTGTCAGTCAAAACTGAAACTTTCTTCAACTTGTTGTCCTTAACAACTCCTTTCCCTGCAGTGTCCTCAACTGCCTTTATGCCTGCTCCTATAGGCTTCTGCACAAACTCCTTCTTTCCCATTAAAATGACTTGGGCTACCTTCTGTACTGCAGCATTTGCCTGCAATGGCATCAACTTAATAGTCTTCCCATCTTTCTTGATGGTGTAGGTATTAGCATACCCATCATATAGTACCCTCCTATCAAATTGCCATGGTCTACCCAACAGTAGGTGACAACATTCCATGGGCAAAATGTCACACAAAACTCTATCCTGATATGCTCCAATCTGAAAATCCACATATGCCTGTTCATAGACAAAAAGTGATTGACTATCACTCACCCAAGATGCCTTGTAAGGGTGATGGTGTGGAATCCTTTCCAAATGCAGTTTATCCACCATTTCCTGAGATACCATGTTGTCTGTTGAACCAGTATCAATGACAACCTTACATACTTTACCTTTGCTCTTGCATGTGGTCTTGAAAAGAGCTCTTCTTTGCATCATATCCCTTGATGTCTGCAAACTAATTCTCCTTAGCATCAATGCTTCTCCCTCCTCAGGATATCCATAACTTTCAGAAGCTCCATCTGTTTGCTCTACTTTCTCTTCTTGCACAAGTTGCACTCTCTTGTCATTCATTCTATCATTTCTGGATGATGAACCTTTGCTTTCTGGACATTTGAAAAATGGATGACCAAACTCACCACAGGTGTAACACTTTCCTGAAAATGTAGTAGAACCTCTACCACTTCCAAATCTGCCTCTATTACCTTTCCATCCATCTCTGAAATCAGACTGTCCCTGTCCTTTACCAGTGTCTTCTTGACCCTCATTGGTTTGCCTTGTTGTAGGGGCTGCTCCTCTTCCCCTCATATTGCTGCCTCTTCCTCTCATGGACTTAGCTTGTCTCCTATTCATCTTTTCTTCAATCCTGATTGCCATTTGGTAACAATCCTCCACATTCTTAGGGTTAGCTAAAACTAACTCATCCTGTATGTTCAATCTCAAACCAGCCAAGTACCTAGCCACCTTTTCTACCTCATTCTCATGATGACCAGATCTCATACTCAACTTATAAAACTCCTCAGTATATGCCTTCACATCCATTTCCTTCTGCCTTAAAAATTGCAGCTTCTTAAACATCTGAATCTCATAATCCTTAGGCAAGAATTTACCTTTTATCCTTGCTACCATCTTATCCCATGAAGTGATCTTTGACTTCCCTTGTTTCCTTCTCTCGGATTGTACATAATCCCACCATACCAAAGCATGACCTCCTAACTTGGTCTTTGCAATCTTTACCTTCTGATCCTCAGCAACATCTTCACATTCAAAATGATTATCAAGTGCAGCAATCCAATCCAGTAACTCATCTTCATTCAAACTTCCATTATACTTGGAAACATCAACCTTTACCTTAGGTTTATCACTCTGCACTGCCTTTAATAGTTTTGCAAATCTCTGGTCTTCAGCATCCAGATCTTCAGCTACCTCTTCATACTCTTCAACAGCATCTTCATCTTCTTCAGACTCACTGTCTTCCACTTCCCTCTTTTTGTTCTTTTCCAAGGCTACAAGCCTAGCTTGAAGTGCTTCAGCAAGCTCCTTCATCTTCCTCATCTCTCTGGCATGTTTTTCCTTCATCTCCTACAATTCCCTTGCAGTACCATTACCTTTTGGAGGCATTTTGTCAACCTCTCACTCCTCTACCTCTGTCCTTTCGGTGACAGAATCAACTCTACCTCTGCCCTTTCGGTGACAGAATCAACACACAACAGCCCAGACCTTTTGCTGAGCTCTGATACCACTATGATGCAGAGGCATCCACACTAAAACCTTGACATAGAGCATGGATGTCCACAACCCTTCATCATCATCATATTTTTGTTAACACTGTCAGCATCATCATATTTACTCTTGCCGACCGATATCCTCCTGCAGACAAGCCTTCGCCCTTTCGCATGTCAGCAGCATCATCATATCCGACTATCGGCAGCATCATCACATTCGGCAAGCGCAAACATCCTCCTGACGTTCATTGTTCATCTTACCGACGACCTCTATCTTTACTATCTTCAGCATCATGATGTTCAACATCATGTTCATTAGCAGGATATAAAACATCCGGTTCCTCCCATATATCCTGATGATGATACTCAACTTCATGCACCTTTCCTCCGATGCTTACGTCACCCCAATATCCTGATGACGATGACGTCACATGCAGTTCTTCAATATCCTGCTGTCCCGATATCCTGATGACGTATATCCTGATGACGATGACGTCATATGCAACTCCTTCAATATACTGCTGTCAGCCAAACTTAACCTTATCGGCCCGCGATGGTTTTATCAACCCGATCTTCTACCTTATGCCGATACGCTCCTCCTCGGCAACACCTGATGATGATCACCCCGACGCACATTCACTTTATGCGAACGACTGCATCATGCTCTTCTCCATCTACTCGGATGACGCCCGAAGTAACTGTAGGATATACACAGAAATATCCTGATGATGCCGTTGTGACGAATTTCCCAACCTTAGCGAATTTCGATCCGCCAAACCTCCTGGGATGACCCGATCTACTTCCAGGGTGATCTTCCAAACTCTAACTATCAGCTCGACCTAGCACATACCCATGCTAGGGTTCTCAACACCTCTCGACTGCGATCCTGCACACCTGCATGCAAACAAACAGAAAACACAAACTACATCCTAAACTACTGTACATGGCCATTCCAATGATTCGACGAATCAACCGGTGGAATGGATCAGCGAATCCATGTACCCACCAAAATAGCAAATCGATTAAACAATGGAATTCAATAGGGGATGAACACTAACAGGATCTCTTTATTAATTTCAAAAGATGCTATTACAATACTCAGTCTTTCTCTGCAATCTAACCCCTCTGCTTAATACAATACTATACTATCGATGATCTAAAACCAACCGATCCTCATGTATAAATAGGATCTCCTGCGAGTACTACCGACCCAACTCCAAGCGGCTGGGAGCTTCCAAGTGGCTGGGAGGATCCAACCGGACACACAGCATAACAAACTACCTAAAAATAGCAAAGTATGGTCAACATGACCTTATTACATGCATTGGTCTTATACGACCTTCTTGAAAACATTAACAAGACCTAAAACAAACTAACTGCCTCATGGAGGCCAGCTGTCAGGTAGGTGCTCCTGCACCAGCAACAATCTCCTCCTTTGTCATTGATGGAAACATTAGATGTGAAAAACTGAATTCAACCATCAAGACAAGAACTTCTCCCCCTTTGTCTTATCACACCTGCAACCATTTTCTTGACTGCCCCCCTTTCATGAGCAAATATTCACTTCCAAGTTTTTTACATGACTTCTCTCCCCCTTTGACATCAATGGAAAAGGGCACATATTTGCTATCTTTTCTCCCCCTTTTTATTTCATACTGATCTCCAACATTTGCATACTGACTAGTCCTTAGAGTAGTATCTTCTCAACATTAATCTAGATCTCAAGATATGTCTAAGAATTCCACCGGACTGATGCACATAAGTGCATCTTAGTTCTAATCAGGAGGGGTAATAACCCCTAACTTCTCTCTAAGATACTCAAAAGTATCCTTAGAAAGAGGCTTAGTGAAGATATCTATGATTTCAACTTTGGAAGGCACAAACTCCAACTTGACTTCATTCTCATTTACCTTCTCTCTCAAGAAATGAAACTTGATAGATATATGTTTTGTCTTTGAATGCAATATCGGATTCTTTGAGATGCTTATTGCACTAGAATTATCATAGAAAATTGTGACTGGCTCCTCAAACATAATTATGATTTCCTTCAACATTTGCTTCATCCACAGAACCTAAGTACAATTATTTATTTCTACTATATACTCTGCCTCTATAGTAGACAGAGATATTGCCTCTTATTTTTTTCTTATCCAAGAGACCAATCTTCTCTCCAAGAAGAATACACCACCACTAGTATGTTTTCTGTCATTCACATCTCTTGCCCAATCAGCATTTGTATATGCATGAAGAGTGAAATAATTGTCCTTTGGATACCATAGTCCATAATTAATTGTCCCTTTGAGATATCTAAAAATTCTTTTGAGTACCACAACATGGGATTCTTTTGGATCAACTTGAAATTTGGCAGCAAGTCCAAATGCATTCATGATGTCAAGTCTAGTCTAAGTCAGATAGAGCAATCCTCCAATAATTAATCTATACCTTTTCTTATTTTCCTTGGGGGAGTCATCATCTTTGCTTAGCTTGCATCCAGTTATCATAGGTGTACCTACTGGGTTTAAATCTTCCATTCCAAACTTCTTCAACAATTCTTTCACATACTTGGACTAAGATATGAAGATACCTTTATTTGACTGAACAATTTGTAGACATAGGAAGAAATTCATCTCACCAAACATTGACATCTCAAACTCACTTTTCATCTAATCAGCAAATGCTTTACACATACATTCATTTCCACCAAAAATGATATCATCAACCAAAACCTCAACAATTAGAATGTCCTCATGATTTATCCTGAAGTACATATTACTATTAGCAGTACCTTTGCTAAATCCTAGCTTAAGAAAATGCTTATCCAATCTGGCATACCAGGCTCTTGGAGCTTGCTTAAGTCCATACAAGGATTTTATCAGTCTACACACCATATCTCCCTGATCAGACAACTAAAATCTTTCTGGTTGTTCAATGTAGACTTCTTCCTCCAAATCTCCATTTAGGAATGTTGACTTGCCATCCATCTGATATACTTTAAAATCTCTAAAAGCAGCAAAAGCAAGAAATAATCTAACTGCCTCTATCCTTGCCACTGGGCCAAAAGTTTCTTCAAAATCAATTCCTTCCACCTAAGAATATCCTTTACATACCAACCTTGCCTTATTCCTTACAACCTCGCCATCTTCATTTAGTTTATTCTAGAAGACCCATTTGGTTCCAATCACATTTTTGTCCTCAAGTCTAGGAACAAGATCCCAAGTGTGATTCTTTTCAATTTGCATCAATTCTTCTTCCATTTCTTTAACCTAGTTTTCATCATTGTAAGCTTCACTTACTGATTTAGGTTCAATCTTTGAAATCAAACAAATCTCCTCTTGATCTTCAATAATTTTTCTCCTAGTTCAGACACCTATACTCTTATCTCTTATGATCTGATCTTCAAGATGATTCAACCTTACACACTTGGGACTTTTGGAAATTGTTTGAACTTCTATTGCTTGAACTTGTTCCTCATCTTCTGCACTAATCTCTTGACTTACTAGAGTTACTGGATCAATCTAAATCTGAGTCTAGATTTGAACTTATCTTCCTTGACTTTGACTTTCATCTTGATCATCTGAATCATGTCAACAATACCTAGAATGTTCTTCTTTGCTTTCATCAACTTTAACATTAGCACTTTCAACAATCTTTTTCAATCTTTTGTTGAAGCACTGGTAAGCCTTACTGTGAGTTGAGTATCCCAAAAATATTCCTTCATCACTTCTTGCCTCAAACTTTCCGAAATCCTCATCTCTTTTGATATAGCATTTACTACCGAAAACTCTGAAATATCTCGCAGTAGGAGGATGACCAAACCATAGTTCATAAGGAGTCTTACTAGAATTTCCTTTGATCTGCACCTGGTTAAGAGTTTAGATAGCAGTACTCATAGCTTCCCTCTAATAAACTTGAAGAATATTTGTTTCCATCATCATGGTCCTAGAAGCTTCTTGAATGGTCTGATTCTTTCTTTCCACAACTCCATTTTGCTGAGGAGTCGTAGGAGCAGATAACTATCTTTTTATTCCATGCTTTTCACAGAAAGCATCAAACTCACTAGAAGTGAATTCTCCACCTCTATCAGATCTCAGACACTTTAATTTCCCACCAATCTCATTTTCAACCATCATCTTGAACACCTTAAACTTATCAAGAGCTTCTAATTTTTCTTTTAGAAAAGTTACCTACATCATCTAGGAGTAATCATCAATTAGCAACATGAAATATTTGTCTCCTTGCACACTCCTAATTCTAGCAAGACCACAGAAATCAGTTTGTACCAGTTCTAATCTCCCACTTGAACCTTGTTCCTTACTTTTGAATGAAATTTTGTTCTGTTTACCCAATTGACATTCTCTACATATGCTATCAAGTTTCACAAGTCTTGGAAGATCGCTTACAGCTTGAGTGGAACTTATTTTGACAATGTTATCAAAATTCACATGACACATCCTCCTATGCCATAACTAACTTTGATCTATTTCAGCAATCAAACAACTTTTGCTTGAACTACTTAAGTGAAAGATGTTACCTCTAGTTTGAGTACTAGATGCAATTTTAGTTCTAGAACTTTCCAAGATTCTACATTTTCCATCCTTGAATTAAAGATCATAACCATTGTCAACCAACTGTCCAACACTGAGAAGATTATGTTTTAATCCTTCCATGTATAGAACATCATTGGTGTTGTTCTTACCATCAAAAGAGATGGATCCTCTGCCACAAATTCTACCAGCTGAGTTGTCTCCAAATTTCACAAGTCCTCCTTCATAATTTTTAAAACTCACAAACTTACTCGTGTCACCAGTCATATGATGAGAATATCCACTATTAATCACCCATTCATCTTTTTCAATAACCTAAGCAGTCAAGGCACTTTCCACATTTTCACAGCTAGCAAATTCAATAGACACTGAATCTTCTTCTTTGATAGCAAAGAACACCCAATCATTTTCAGAGGAACCTCCATGATCAGATTCATCATCTGTGACACCTTCTTCTCCATCTTCTTGGACATAGTAACATCTCTTCTAACTCTTGTACTTGCTAGGGTTTGGTTTTGAAAACCACTCTGGATGTCTTGAGGCAAAATGACCAATCTTATTACAAAAAAAACATTTGAGTGGTAATTTTCCTTCATACTTATCGGATCCTCTTGGCATTCTTCTGGCAATAAGAGCTTCAAGATCTGAAGTTTCTATTTCAACATCTTTAAGATCCTTTCTTGTCTTCACAAATCTGTTTGATCTTGTAGAGGATATTTCATCTAGATCATATCTTTGTTTTCCTTGTACATTGGCTTTGAATGCAAATTCAGACTTAGGAAGAGAATCACCAAATTCACTCAATTCAAAAGCTAAATTTTTGCCAACCAGGTGATCTCTTGTAACATCTAAGATAGTCCTGATCTCCTCTATAGAAGAAACATTATGTTTGTATGAATTAGGCAAAGATCTGAGTACTTTTGCCACAATCTCTGATTTTTCCAAAATTTTGCCAGCACACCTGATCCTACACACAAGTTCATTTATCTTTTGCATGTAGATTGTGATGTTTTCATCTTCACTCATCCTTAGATTTTCAAATTTTCCTCTCAAAAGTTGTAGTTTGGTACATTTGACATGTTTATCTCCTTCATACAGATTCTCTGACTTCTCCCAAATTTCATGAGCAATTTTCAGTCCAAAAACATTTGTCATTTCTGAATCAGTCAGGGTACTCAACAAGGCTTCTTTAGCTTGAAGGTTATTTTCAGCATCCTTGAGTTCATCTAGAGTTGAAGGACCTTTCTCCAGAGGTTCATACTTATCTTTGGTTATTAACCAATAAGCATCACCCATGCATTGTAAATGGCATTCCATGTGACTCTTCTAAAAAGAGTAATTTGTTCCATCAGATCTTAGACAATCCTTCTTGTAAGTCGACATCCTAGATCTCCTCGGGTGGTTAAGCTCTTTTTAGAGGAACTTGGCTCTGATACCAATTGTTGGAATTAGTCTAGACAAATGAGAGGGGGGTTGAATCAATTGTCCCTAAACTTTACCCTTTTCTAAACTTTTAAATCTTCTTTTTTAATTTACAACTAGATTAATGATGTAAGCATTTAAGCATAAATCAACACATGAGCAGAAATAAAATGAACACACAACACCAAAATTTTGATGTGGAAAACCCAGTTAAGGGAAAAACCATAGTGGGGGTTAACCCACAAAAATACGTACCCTATTAAAAGTACTTAAGAAAATAGAAGGCACATACCTTCGGGCGCAATACCCAGAGCTCACTGCTTAAGAAGAGGCTCACTTCCTATAAGAAATTATGATTTACATAGAGATAGTGAACTAAGAAATAACATCTACATTCATGCTTGAATCAGTCCTTTTGAAGGCTCAAAAACTTTTACTCCTATCCTCAAATTCTTCTTCACTAACTCTTCACTCTAAACTCCCTTCGCTCCTTTTCTTCTCTGCTCTACTTTTGATCCTTTCTTCGGATTTAATTCATTTTATACAAGGATAATTTTCCACAACTCTTCAACAAGTATTTATACACTTCATCAACCTTGGAATGATTAACAAGGTCAGTTAAAATTAACGCAGATCCTTACACTATTAGCCAAACATAGTTGAGACTTGAAACTTCCTCCATTAACATACCATGCTTCATAAAATGCTCTTTAGATCATCCACAACATATTAGGAACATCCAGTCGGCCAAGACTGGGAAGAACATCAACCTCAAAGAAGAAATCTTTAATCAACAAGCTCAAACTTCAATGCAGACCTCCAACACAGTAGCCACATGATCTAGACACCTCCACAAGCACATTAAATTCACCAATAACATACCCTCTAAACCAAATTACCAGAATCATTTGTGTCTCCCTTCGGAACCTCAAGAACACTATCTGCCATGATTATTAAACTAGAAAGATAGCTTACAAACCTCCAAACCTTGAACCACTAGAGTTGATAATACACACTGACTTCCCAAACATGCCTTCAGATCCACAAACCATAATATTTCACTGCGGCGCAATCCGGACCAACTTACTATCACAATGTCTCTTCTGAATACTACAAAATCTAGTTATATTTAGATGGCCATAACTTCTTCAAATCTTCATTCGGACTTCTCAATTCTTAACTGGAACAACCTATGACAATCCTCTACATAGCCATATGGTCTGCATGCATTGACTATCATTAATTTTCTTAATATCCTCAACAATCCAGTCTTCTATACAGACAACAAAATAGGATATAGTTGACACCAATGGAAACAAGGATATGTTGACATCAATGACAATACCACTTAGGCACATATTTGCAACATACTTTGTACGTAATCATTCAAAAATGGATATGTTTGCTCACTATTACTCTAACTAGGGTTTCAGACCTATTTACAGTAAAATGGGCATAACTTTCCTGAAAAAAATGAAATTGGATCCAATAAAAAACCCATTAAAGGTAAGAGTTCCCTCTACAATGGTTATTCATCCATTCAGCCATACTAGATCATACAAAACTGTACTAAGCAATTTTTCTATTGTTTTACCATAAAAATTAGGAAGTGACAATCACAAATTTTATCTTAACTTTAACAAAACATGACGAAAATCAACCAAACCAAAATCATTAGAAAGGTAACTCAAATATTTATCCAACAATACCATATGTAGGTCATAAATAGGCCGTACAAATCTATACCAATCTCTAAAACAACAATTTAATGTTCAAAAATGCAGAAACAAAGATGTCTTTTATTGATTTCACTTCAAAAATGTAACTACCACCTTGCTTTTGAGCTCCCCAAGGCTATTGAAACATGTAACAATCATTTACAACTAATTTTCTAACTAAAACTATTCTAATTCCTTCATTTACACTTGTGTCTTTTCATATTCCGTGTTTTCGCAACATTTGACAACTTTTACAACTTGACACTCCAACACACCTAGCAACCTAATATGGATTCCAACACACATAACATGGTCTTAAATGACCTTAATACATGGAATTGACTCAATCAAAACAAAATTTAACTTATTGACCTGTCTTGGGCATGAGAACCTATGGGTGCCCCTACAACAGTAATGCATTCAAAAATAAAGTATATCTCACTCAAATATCATTTTATGAGAGAGAATGTTGTAGATTAGAAAAAAGTAGATATTTTTACATAACCCCTTCCTATGGAGACTATTGAGTATCTCAGACCGAAGCTAGGAGTGGTGGATCCTTCTTCTCATGTTTAAGTTATATATAATAAAACATGTGTCTAGGGGGAGCACCTCAAATATATATTCTTAATCCTTTGAGTATCTCAAAGTTACAAAATGGAAGATATTCCCTAATAGAGAGAACTAATGTAAGGGGGAGCTCATCATTTCATTATCTTACAAGTCCAAGGAGTTCTTTTCCATTCATTTCAAAGAGGGAGAAGTAGTACAAAAGTAGTGCAAAGGGGAGCATTAAAGTCAGAGGGAGAACTATGTTCTTGTTGTATTCCTTTCATAGGTTATTTCTATAAAGTCTTTCCATCAATGACAAAGGGGGAGATTGTTCCAAATGTTTCCATTGATGTCAAAGATGAAATTCATTATCATTGATTATTGGGAGAATCATATGAGAATCAATTGTTATTGAATGCTTACTACATTTGTAAAAATCTGAAAATGTTTACGATAGATTTCTAAGGGTTGTGGCTTGGAAGCAATATTAGATAGTTGTTGATTTTGGTACCATATTCTACCATAGTTGGTTTCTTTATCTTTCTCTTTGAAAGATAAGATGATCTAGTCAAGAAGTATGTTGTACTCACATGTCAAAAGATTTGTAATACAATATGAAATCTAGTGGTGGCAGAATGAAGAATATATTACTAGTTTATATGAAAGTGATTGTTTAGTAGAATATATCACCAGAGACTACCGCATTCCACTGTAATTAAGTTTCTAGTCTCGTAGTTTGAAAGATAAGTAAACTAAGTCAACAACTATGTTGGATCTAAGATTCAAGAGATGCTAGCTACCACGTTAACACCTAAAAGTATTATAATGAAGACTATGTTATTGAGTTGCATAAAGAAAAACTATATAGAAGTTTGAGAGCTTGCGCTAGTAATTTAGAATTGTGCACCAAGAATTAAGTTATACCTCCAAGGTTGGTATATACCTTCTATTGGTACTATGGCTAGAAGAATGCGTGAGATGATAGAAATGATGAAGAGAATGTGAGTTTTCTAGGATGTTGTTGAAGAAGATTGAAGAAGAGGACTTACACCTTCACCTAATGTTGAAAGTGATGATAAAAAATTTCATTCCATTGATCAAACTAAAGAAACCCTAGAAGAAGAAGAATTAGATCAAGTGAAGATGTTGTGAGCTATTTCAAAGATTGGAAAAATACCTAGAGTTGATGTACTAAATTACACTAGCAATTTGAATCCTGAGGAGCTGATTGATTAGATAAATGATGTTGAAGAATAATTTAAATACAAAGAAATTGAAGATCTAGAGAAGGTGAAATTCATAAAGAAAAAATTGAAAGGACATGCTACTATTTGGTGGAAAGAAGTTTAGTTGGATAGAAAGAGAAGAGAAAAAGAGAAGATTATAAAATGTGATAAAGTGGTGATGAAGTTGAAGAATAAGTTTATACTTGCTGACTATGAGTTGGAATTGCTGAAGAGATTGTAAAACCTAAGAAAAATGTAGAAATCTATGGAGTATACAGATAAATTTCATAAGATGATTATAAGGGTAGGAAATAATGAAGCAAGCAAGGAAAAAGTGGCTAGATACATCAATGGATTGAGGTTGAACACTGAGTTTGGAGAAAATGATAACATTGGAAGAAGCATATCAATTTTCCTTGAAAGTTGAAGAAAAGTTGAACAAGAAGAATGAGTGGAGATAGAGAGGTAGAGGAGGTAAATTTCAAAGAGGTAGAACATTTTTCAAAGGAGAAAGATCATTTGTAGAGCATAACAGACAAGATAGCACATTCAAGAAGGAAGACAAAGAAAATATTGTCTAGCAGAGGGATGATAGAACTTTCTACGATAGAGGAAATCCTAATTCATACTGACGTGAAGGATACAGAAGAGATGTGAGAGGATTTGATAGGAGAACATTTAGAGGAACCTATTTTAAGTGTGGAGGAGAAGGACATAGAGCATTTCAATGTAATCAGGGAAGTACAAGCAAGAAGGTAGAGAACAGTGGAAGAGCATCTTATGTGGAAGAAGAATATGTTGGATCACCAAGTTTAATTGGTAAACCTAAGAAGGGAGAATCACTTTTCATTAGGAGAGCACTATTTCAAGTAGAGACAAACATGGAACCAGTGTAGAGGAAAAGTCTGTTCTAAACCAGATGCAAATCATGAGGTAAATGTTGTAAAGTTGTAATTGATAGTGACAGTTCTAATAATTTGGTTTTAGAGAAGATGGTGGCTAAGTTGGAGTTGGAAAGATTGAAACACCCTAATCCCTATCAGATAGCATGGATTTACGATTACCATAAGGTGTTGGTGAGTGAACAATGTTTAGTGAAATTTCATATTGGATCTTATCATGATGAAGTATTGTGTGATCTTATGCCTATGGATGTATGTCATATATTTTTGGGTAGACCATGGTAGTATGATAGGAAAGCTATGCATGATGGGAGAAAGAATACATATACTATAACATCAAATGGAAAGAGAATTACTTTGATTCCTTTGGAAGATGATCCTAAGAGTGAAGTCTGTGGGATTGTTAGAATCTATTTGGTAGATGGAAGGAAATTTCAAGATGGTTTGAGACATGAGAATATGTGTTATGCTTTGATTCCTAAGAAGCCTAAAAACCTAAACACAAAGACTGAAGAACTACAACTGAAGGAGATAACTAAATTACTGACAAAGTATGAAGATATCATATGAGATAATGTACCTAAAGGATTGCCACCAATCAGGAGTATCAATCATCACATGGATCTTATAACTAGAGCTAGTTTTCCCAACAAAGCAGCGCAAAGAATGACATCAATAGAGAATGAAGAATTGAATAGATAGATATATGAACTATTGAGAAAAGGTTTGATTAGAGAAATTTTGAGTCCTTGTGTGGTACCTCTAGTGTTAGCACCAAAGATGGATGGAGAATGGACAATGTGTACAGACTCTAGAGAAATCAACAAGATCACAGTTAAATATAGATTTATATTGCCTAGGATGGATGACATTATGGATTGTTTGAGTGGAGAAAAATATTTCACAAAGATAGACATGAAGAGTGGATATCATCAGATCAGATTCAGAGAAGGACATGAATGGAAGACCACTTTTAAGACAAATGAAGGATTGTATGAGTGGTTAATGATACCTTTTGGATTGACTAATGCACTGAGTACTTTCATAAAATTGATGAATGAAGTTTTGAAGATATTCTTGGGTAAGTTTGTTATTGTATATTTGGATGATATTTTGATTTTAGTAAGACAAAAGAAGAACATTCGCAGCACCTAAGATAAGTATTATAGAGACTGAGAGAAGAGAAATCATTGATAAACATCAAGAAGTGTAGTTTCATGAAAGAAGTGTAATGTTAGAAATTATCCTCCTATATGGAATGGTACAATTTCCCTTAGTTTAGCTCCACTCTTGGTGACCTCTCAACCTTTTCTTTTTCAGCTTTCCCAAAACCTTGATTGACTTAGTCTAGGAGCAATTTATTCACTTTTTGAGGTAATTGATTGATAGAACCTAGAAAGAGATTTGAGATTAGGGTCCCTTGGACCCCCAAAAATGTAGATCTGAACTGAAATTGGGGGCTTGGACTTGGGTGCCCACGCCCTAGTCCTCCCTAGTTCCATGACATTTTGAATTTTGGCGGGGTGTCAGTTCTTGCTGAGTGCCTCGGGATTCCATTTTCAAATTCTTGGTTTTTGCGTGATATCGAGAAGTTATTTCAAAATTTTAATTCCCTAAAGCTAGATATAAAAAGACATTTATAATTCATTTTATCACACACAATTCTTATACAAGCTTGATGCCAAAACTCTGCTGGAATTGCCATTGAAGACCAATGACTTCTTGAAGCTATTTAAAGTATTCTTTATTTGCTATCTTGGAGATCATGGATGAAGATTACGAATCAAGATCTTGAGTCTATCTTGCTCTTCCTAGGGTTTGTACACCCTTTACATGATCAAGTGAAGGGTTGAAAAGAAAGCTTGGAGATTCTTCGTGGACATTGCTGATTCACCTTCTTGTTCATGCAAGTCTTCATTTATCTCCTCTCCTTGAGGTGAAGTTGTATGTGTTTATTGATACAAAGCAAGTTGTTGATTTTCCCTTGATTGAGACATCTAGGGTTTGATTTTTCTACATGCACATATTGTTAGGTTTGCAGACACTTCTGCAAATCTTTTCCTTTGGCTATTGTTGAGGTAGAAATACTGAAGACGGGGCTTGACTGAGGCAAGCTCCTATATAGACACAAAAATTTCCTTCTTTTGTATGTACAGATCGTGTTTCATAGGTTATGACAAAAAGAAGCTACAGGAAGAAGGATATTGCAGATATAGTTGTGATAGACTTTTAGATTTTTAGATTCTGAAACTTGTGGGACATTGGAGAGGGTGCCCTAGTCCAACTAGGTGTTTAATCTGAGATCTGGAAGCCATTTTAGAGTCTCAAACACCATGTAGAAGGTTTTCCCATTCAAAAATTTGCAAGATATTAGAGCGGGCACCCTAGTCTAGGTAGTCCTCAAAATCTAGGTACTATGTCTCTAAAACCCCTCCTCTACACTTTTGTGATCAGTTTTATCAGATACTTCATCATTTTTTGTATATTGTTGATTTGAGGCATAATTAAGGTTTTGCTTGGTTGGAAATACAACACTTGATAAAATCTTGATTAGGGCCTTAGGTTCTACGCGAGCATCAAAGGGAGGCAAAGTGATTAGAATCTTGTTCCAAGCTTGATCCTTGTCCCCCCAATGCATAGTGGCGAGAATTGGAAGTATTTAACCTAGTTTAAACCAACTATCATTTTTCACCCTCAACATTTTGGTGAACCTGAGTTTTAAATAATTTGCATCCTTTTAAACTTCATATTTGAAACAATTTGTTGTTCTAAAGCATAATTGGATTGGAAAACCCCCTTAGTAAAATTTGCATATGTTAGATTGTGATTACATTCTTTATCATTTCACTAAAAGATTGGAAATTATCATTTATTGTTGGATATTGTATTTCATTTGCAAAGGCCATCATTGTGCATTTAAATCTTGGTTTAAATAGAGCATGTTAGAATGTTAGATTTTTTTTGGCAAGATTTTCATGCTTATGATGAGATGTTTAGTCGTGATGACTTCGATATGTTAGATGAAGCCCTTGAGGACTTTATCTCGATTGAACATTCCACTATGGCCTTTAAGTCATCACTATTTCAAAGATTTGTAAATGCGATTCATGTTCCTAAACATAAAGAAGAGATTGAAAAACCAAAAATTGTGGTCACTCTATGTGCAAATGTGGTTCAACCACCCTCTAAACCTATGCTTGTTGTTAAAGGTCTTTCATCCTCTTCTCAATCTCCTAATCACATTTATGATTATGCAAAACAAATAGAGAAACAAGACTCACAAACTAATCATAATGTGGTTGCTCATGCATATAACACTTGGAATAATAAACAAAGTACACAACAAACAAATGTTCTGATATCTTTACTAGCTTCTCAACCTATGCTTCCTCAAGCACCTCATTTAACATATAAAGGTGGTAAAGACTGATCTTCTAGAGAAGCTTCATGCTACTCCTACAAAGATATCTCTTTGGGAACTTATACAAACTTCACCTACCTACCACGGAATGCTACAAGAAGCTTTACAGAAGGTGAGTGTTCCTCCTACTGTTAAACCAAATGATGTTGCCAATTTACTAGATTCTATGCACGTAACAAAAATAGATATTTTGTTTCAACAACATGAGTTACCATCTCTCAAGGTTCAGAAGTAGTACGATCCTTTAGTCATCTTTATTACGATCAACAAAACACTGGTTAAGAGAGTTATGATTGATAATGGGTCAACCCTTAATGTTTGTGGTACTGATTTATTGCACAAGGTTAAAGTTGATATATCTGCTATCAAACCAGAATCATTAAGTATCTATGGCTTTGATAATGTTGGACGATAATCTGTGGGCACTATAATTTTACCTATACAAGTTGGACCTGTGATGATGCCTACCTTGATTCATGTAATGCCTTGTTATCTATCTTACAACATGATTCTGGGTAGACCATGGATACATGCATTAGGAGCAGTTCCTTCTACTTTACACTATTCAATAAAGTTTATACTTAAAGGAAAATTGCATACTATCCATTCAGATCCTAAACCTGATAATTGTTTACAAATGGAAGTGCATAAGCATGTTGTTGGTCCTAAGATTCTAAACTATCTAAAAGTTGAATTGTCGGCTTCTCTTGTCTCTAAAAATGTTATGCAAAAGCCCAAGCAATCGAATGCATTTGTTGGTGATGACTAGGGTTTGTTAGATTTTACATCCCCCTCCATGGGAGAATATAAACTTAAAAACCCTGTCCCTGAAACAACAAATATTGCATCAATCACATCACATGCTTTGAAGGATAAACATAAGACTTCCTTTTTGACTAATAAAGACAACACTCTAAGTTATACTACTGATTATGAGACTTATGAAGCTCCACCTTCATCTAAAGAAATGGTCTCTCTATGGCAAAGGATTCTGAATCCTTTATAAAAATCATGACTATGTAGGTAATGGTTGTGGCATAAATCAACAAGGAATGAAAGTCCCTATAGAATTTGCTTCGCAACATTACTCAAGTGGTATTGGATATAATCCTTTTAAGGAATCCAAAGCCCACAAATGCCCTACTCTAAATGTAAACACAATATCAACACTTGGTTTGATATTCCCTAAGATGATTGACACCAATTATCCCCCAGGGTCACTTCTATTAGATATGTTTGCGGTGGGTGAAGCAATAATGGATTTCTTAGGTGCCTATGAAGGTATTCCTCATTATCACCACAAATGTGGCCTACCTTATTGTTTGAACAATGATGCATACTTTGGAAAGACTGCTAGTACAATCACTACTACAATAGAGCATAGTGAAGAACATGAAGAATAGTTACAATCTTACAATCCTCCTGACCATAGTACTCTCCTTAATAGAAAAACTATAGATGTCATTATGGATATGGATATCCCTAAAAAAGTTATCCCTATTGGTAATTGTTTAAATGCAGGAGAAAAAGAAGAAATGACTAAATTGTTAAATGAATTCTCAGAATTGTTCATTTGGAATTATTCAGACATGCCTGGCATAGATCCCCAAGTTGTAACTCATAATATTGTGTTCAAGCCAGATGTTAAACCTTTCAAACAAAAGATTCACAAGATGAATCCTAAGATTGCTTTGCTTGTTAAAGATGAAATAGAAAAACTCTTACAAGTTGGCTTTACTCGACCTATTGATTACTCTATGTGGATCTCAAATATTGTTGCCGTCGCTAAACCTGATGGTCGTATAAGAATGTGCACAGATTTTTGATATTTAAATTTGGCATCTTTAAAAGATGATTTTCCACTTCCTAATATTGATATGATTGTTGATTCCATAGCCAGACATTAGTTGCTATCTTTCATGGATGGATTTTTAGGATATAATCAAATCCTTATAAATCCTCTTGATTAATACAAACCAACCTTTATAACACCTTAGGATACATTTTGTTGCATAGTCATGTTGTTTGGACTTAAGAATGTAGGAGCTACTTACCAACGTGTGATGACTCTTATATTCCATGACTATATGCACAATATTCTAGAAGACTATGTTGATGACATCCTAGTGAAGTCTATCCATTGTAAGGATCATGCAATGAATCTTCGACAAATATTTGAGTGCATACAAAAATATAATATGTGATTGAATCCCCAAAAGTGTGTTTTTGGCATGGACAGTGGAAAGTTACTTAGATTTATAGATTCAAATCAAGGTATAGAAGTGGACACAAAAAAGATAGATGCAATTGTTAACAAGCAAATACCTAGGAACATATCTCAACTTCATAGCTTGCAAGGAAAGATACAAGCCATTCGGCGATTTGTTTCACAACTTGTGGATAGGACTCACCCCTTTACGCAACTACTGAAGAAAGATTCTCACTTTCAATGGAATTCTGAATGTCAAAAAGATTTTGATGATCTAAAGAATTACTTAGCTAATCCACCTATTTTGCAACCCGCTATTTCAGATAAACCATTTCTATTATACATTTCAGCATCTAATAATGCCCTAGCAACTTTGTTAGCACAACATAATACTGAAGGCAAAGAATGCATTGTCTATTACATCAGTCGTACTTTGCTTGATTATGAAGTGCAATACACAGTCATAGAGAAGCATTGCCTAGCTTTAGTGTTTTCCACTCAAAAGCCTAGACGTTACCTCTTAAATGCTGAAGTGCACGTCATGGTGAAATTCGACCCTTTGAAACATCTCTTTGCAAGAACAAATTTATTAGGTCGTCTTGCTGAATGGGTCATGTTAACAGAATTTGATCTTAAGTTCATTTCACAAAAAGAAATTAAAGGGCAAGTGATAGCTGATTAGTTAGTTGAAGTTCCCTCACCCTTTTCTATACAAAATGTCAATACTTTTCTTGATGAATAGATTCTAACAATCTTTGCGGATGAAAAGTGGGAGTTATACTTCGGTGGATCAAAATGTCAAACTGGCTCTGGCGCTGGTGTTATATTAATACCTCCCATTGGTACGCTGATCCCCTTATCTTATCACTTAGATTTCTTGTGCACAAACAATATAGCTAAATACAAAGCTCTTATCACCAGACTTTTTGCAGCCTTGGCCCTAAATATCAGAAACATTACAATATACAAAGATTCTCAGTTAATTATTAAACAAATAATGGGATAGTATCAAATGAAGCACAATAAGTTATCTCAGTACTGTGAGTTTGCATTATCTCTCTTAAGATAATTCACATCATATTCAATTGATACCATTCCTAGGAAAGATAACCGACATGCGGATGCAATGGAAAGCACAACTTCTCTCATATCCCCTAATGGTTCTCCTGAGGAATTTACCTTCGTTGTTCATAATCTTAAGACACCAATAATTGAAAGTCCTATAGTTGTGAATTTGGAACTCTATGGCAATACATACACTGATGACTCCTACATATTCAACAATCTACATGATGGAACCATTCTAGACTCGACATCTAAGAATGCCTAACTTCATTTACGCAAAATAGTAGCACGATACATTATATTGTCGAATGTCTTATATCGATGAAGCTATAATGGTGTTTTGCTCCAATGTTTAAGTAATATAGAGATTTTGATAGCTTTAGAAGAAGCTCACTCTAGTGCCTGTGGGGGGCATTTTGGTGGAAAATTGTTGGTGCAAAAATTGTTACATATGGTGTACTATTGGCAGCATATGGAACAAGATTCCTTCACTTACATCAAGAGATGCCCACAATGTCAACAACATAAACACCTCATCCATGCTCTTGCTCAAGAGCTTTGTGCCCAGGTGTCACCTTGGCCATTTTCTATCTAGGGCTTGGATCTTGTTGGTAAGATTTCCCCGCCCTCCTCTCAAGGACATATATTTATCATTACTGCTACCGATTATTTCACAAAATGGGTTGAAGCGGTCCCTTTATGATTCACAATCGTTGATGTAATCTAACATAATTTCTAGATTTGGAATACCTTCCTCCTTGGTTTTGAAGAATGGTACACCATTTAAGAACAAGGATGTGAAAAATTTCCTTGAAAAATATTATATACAACATCGCTTCTCTACGCCTTATTACCCTCAATCCAACGGCCAAGCAGAAGCTTCAAACAAGGTTATTAGATAGATTCTAAGGAAAACTATTAATAAACTTAAAAATTACTGGCATACGCAATTATCCTATGCCTTATGGGCCTATAGAACAAGTATTCGAACAACTACTGGTAACACACCATATCATCTTGTCTATGGCACAAACGCGATAATGCCCTTGGAGTTAGAAATCCCTTCCTTGCGAATTTCCCTAAGAGACATCATGGAATATGACATAGCATGAGAGAAAAGGTTACAAGAAGTTGAGATTCTTGATGAAAGATACATTAACGCTCTTGAACATCTCAAGGCTTATCAAAAAGGAATACAATAGGTCTATAATGCGCAAATCATACAACGTTCATTTAATGTTGGGGACTTGGTTCTTTATGAAAATCAACGTAATATAAATGCACTGCCTAGTGAAAAAGGTAAGTTCAGCCCTAATTGGCTTGGACCATATAAAATTACTAAGGCCTTTAGATCCGGAGCGTATAAATTAGCCGATGAGCAAGGTACGCCACTCAAGGAACCTATTAATGCAGAGCACCTCAAAAGATTTTATGCTTACAGATCTAATGTTGAATGTTCCTAAGCTAATTTAGCACATAGATTAGCTTCAATTTTGACAAGATAGTATAGTTTTGTCTTAATTCATTTTGCATTATATCTTTGTTTAGTTAATCATTGTTGCATTGTGTTTAAGTAGTCATTGCTTAGATCACTTTTGTATTAACGGAATATAGCATGGAAGTTAAAGTTATGTGTAAAATAATTAATCACTATGTTTTTTAACTACATGGTCTTTTTAGAATTGTTAGTATATCACAATAACATTAATTATAGCACTCAGACATCATCAATAGTTACATTTTACAAAAAACACATGTGATAGATCAAATCCATTACACAGATAAAAAGGAGTAAACATTATATATATATCTTAGTTTAATATATACATCTGAATCGACTATCCCTCAAAATAAAATGGGATGTTGTAGAGCCTAAAGTCTAGGAATCACATAGTTGAGCCTTGATCACCAGTACCCTTAGGCCTTTTTAGTGTGTGAGGGACAAAAGCTTGACCATGTGTGGCTACGAATCGCAAATGACTCCTAGAGATGCTTCACGATCGTAACCCCCTGATATCACCTCTAATCTCTATCATCTGCTCATGTGCCTCCTGGTACATCCTCTAGTATCAGTCTCTCTTGGCTCAAGCACTGTCTCTATTAGCTCTTACCTGCTGGACCTCCTGTAGAAAGAACTCACTGACAGCTGGCTCTCCCCCTGATGTAGGAACTGCTACCATCTGCTCTAGCTGTGCCCTTAGCTCAGGCTTGGTGCACTCAACTCTTTATCAAAACTCTGCTCTCTTTCATGTAGACTGCTCTAACATGGCCTCTATAGCAGTCCTGTATCTAGCAATAGGCATAAATAACTCAGCATGCTGCCCAACGGATGATCATGGCATATGATTTGCCTACACCGGCTGCGCTAAAGCATCTATCGGTAACATATCTCCTATGACGTGACTCACAAAGTCTTGCCATGCATCCATCCCAACTGCAAGATAGAGAGTGAGATAGATGTTAGACTCCCATATAAAAATCATAAATAGGAAACTATCCAAAGCACAAAATTAATAAACCAAACCTTACCAAGATCTCCATCTCGCAAGGATGGATCTTGGATCACTGACGGTGTGATGAGCTCTGCTATCTAATCTATGGTTGGGGGTATAGGCCTACTACTCTCCCCTCACTCTGTCTGACTGGGCCTCACATCATCTACGGGAGTAGGACCACAAGCCTTGGACTGTGGTCTCAGCCTGGTCTCCTTGTCAGTGTTTACCTCCTGCTAGCTCTGTCACGATCTTGCTCTAAAGACGTACTATGATGGGACCTCCTCAGACTCATCCTCGTCCTCCTCCATACTGTCCTTGAGATCATAGTATCCTACGAAGTCACTAACATTGTCCTCCACCCCTATGTCACTAGCATTACCTAGCAAAGGTCAGGCATCTCTTGTAGGGTGTCCGGGTGGAAAGATATGCGTAGGCCTTGTTGTGTGCCACCAGGTTTGATATGCTCAGGTACACCTAACATCATCTGCACCTGATACTAGCTTTGCATCCTCAGGACCCTCGTCATCGCTAAGTGGTATGTCTTCTATAATCAGCCATTGGATAGTATTGGCTTTGACTGGACTCTGAGTTGTACATGCATAGCTCAGATGAACTACAGGAACATCCTATACCTGTTCGAACTGTCATGCCACCCTATCAAAGTAGAACCAAGATACAATATGATTAAGGTGACCGGCCATCAGCCGATCCCTCTGCATCCGAACTAACTACCTCTGCTCACCAGGCCATCTAATGAAGCCATGATACGGTCTCCAGATGATGTCACCAAGCTATAATCTATCAAATACTACTCTCCAGTACAATAGATTACCGTGCCTCCAATACCTAACTATTGGGTAGGCGTAGATGCGTAGATTTGTGAATGCTACCTCAATGGCGTAACCCATTGATTATGTGCACCTGATGTGCTCAAAGGCCCAAACAGGTAATAATGTGCAGACCATCAGACTCTGCATCTCGTAGTAGACATATCACCCCAAGTCATGATATAGGTGTGCAAGCATACTACGTCCCCATGTGTAGACAGTCTGATGCTCCTCCATTGCTCTGATAGTATGTACAAGACCCTTGTGAAGGTGAGTGCCTCATCCATCTAGTGCGATGGCTAGTGCGACTATGACAATCATGATCCTCTATAGTAAGGGAATGTCTCTACATCCCTGCTCTAGTAACCAGAGCTGAATATGTCCTTGCTCTGCCTGTGACACAATGCGACCCAAGCAGTATAGCTAGCTCTCTCGAGTATACTCCTCTGAGCAATGTCCAACAACCCTCACTGTCTCCCCTCAGATAGAAAGCTGAAGGATCCTAAATACATCCTCTAGTGTGATGATCATCTCACCAATCGGTAAATGGAATGTGGATGTGTCTGCATCCCATCTCTCCATCAGTGCCATCAACATCGTGCAGTAGAATCTAATCGTGGGCATATCAAACACCCACCATAGGCCCACTGTCTATAAATGCTCTCTCTCTACAGTAGTCAAAAGTGCTAGCACACTCTCGTAGAAGTGCCATCAGATGACCACTTGTGTGCTCCTGTATCTCAGGGACATCCTGTAGATTAGAAAGCAAGCAAGAGTATTAGAATCCCTACTAGAAACCAAAATAAGCTATCAAAGAGTGAATAGAATGCATGTGCCTAGGACCTGTGTCCTCTATGGACCAGGGCACCCCAGGAAGACTAGGATGCCCCAGAGGGACACTAGTGCTCCTATGGGACAAGGGTGCCCTAGAGAGACTCTGGTGCCCTAGGTGGACTAGGGTGCCCGTATCTTAGAACCCTGTCCACCTTCTCCTCTTGGCACAGACATCGATAAACATAAAACAAAAATATGATGAAAGATGACAGAAGGATGGAATTAGGACCCTACCTTGGCCTCGAAGGGTCTCTCCACCACTCAAGCTTGGAGTATCTCTAGTCGTTGTGGATGGTATGGATGTCAGCCCAGCATGGCTATTCTCCTGCTCTCCTTCTTTCTCTCTTTGCAATGATAAGAAACAAGAATGAGTTAAGTGGTAAGTGACAACTCCCTTTTACATAAAGTAAGTGAGTGAGAAATCCTATCCTTAACCGAGTGTAAAAGTTTGCTCTTTCACTTTGGAGGCCTTTTCTTGAGCTGTCAAACTTTGATTTCAGTGTCGTCTATTGCATTGGAATCTTGGTTCTACTCTTGTTCTCACCCAATGTGTTATATCTAAGCATTGTTTCTTCAAATGACCCTCATAACACATCCCCCTTGAAATCAATGTGCATGGATATCTCCTTGTTTCTACTCTTGGACTAAGCAAGCAAAAACAAGGGGGGGCATATATCTCCCTTGATTTCCTCCCTTGCCATCACTCAACCCCCTTAGCATTTTTGATACTGACTCATTGGTGGTGGCTGCAAGTTGATTTGATTTTGATTTTTTTGACAAGTGTTCCTTTCCAAGATGCGGTTCCTAACTTTGTGGTCTTGCAAGATTGCAGACTTAGGGGCTTCTTCTTTATTGATGACAACACTTTGGCTTCCTCTATAGTATCCTTTTGGGTATCCTTTTCATGATTGATGTATTTACTTTCCTTTAGTTGCATATGCTCGTAGTGTCATATGGCCACTAAAGTGGGGGCTAAATGTAATGTCAGAAATTGTCCTCTTGTATGGAATGGTACAATTTCCCTCAGTTTATCTCCTCACTCTTGGTGAACTCTCAACCTTTTCTTTTTTGGTCTCCCGAAATCCTGATTGACTTAGTCTAGGAGTAGTTTATTCATGTGATATCGAGATGTTATTTCAAAATTTTAATTCCCTAAAGCTAGATATAAAAAGACATTTGCAATTCATTTTATCACATACAATTCTTATGCAAGCTTGATGCCAAAACTCTACTATAATTTCCATTTAAGACTAGTGACTTGTTGAAGCTATTCAAAATATTCTTTTTTTGCTATCTTGGAGACCATGGATGAAGATTAGGAATCAGGATCTTGAGTCTATCTTGCTCTTCCTAGGGTTTGTACACCCTTTGGATGATCGGGAGAAGGGTTGAAGCCTCCAATAGCAAGCTTGGAGATCCTCCATAGACATTCTTGATTCACCTTCTTGTTCATGCAAGTCTTCATTTATCTCCTCTCCTTGAGGTGAAGTTGTATGTGTTTATTGATGCAAAGCAAGTTGTTGATCTTCCCTTGATTGAGATGTCTAGGGTTTGATTTTTCTATATACACATATTGTAAGGTTTGCACACACTTCTACAAATCTTTTCCTTTGGCTATTTTTGAGGTAGAAATACTGAAGACAGGGCTTGACTGAGGCAAGCTCCTATATAGCCACAACAATTTCCTTCTTTTGTATGTGCAGTTCATGTTTCACAGGTTCCAATGAAAAGAAGCTACATGAAGAAGGATATTGTGGATACAATCAAGATAGACTTTTAGATTTTTGGATTCTAAAAATTGTGGGACATTGGAGCAGGCATCCTAGTCCAACCAGGTGTTTTCTCTGAGATCTGGAAGCCATTTTATAGTCTTAGACACCCTGTGCAGAAGGTTTTCCCATTCAAAAATTTGTAGGACATTAGAGCGGGCACCCTAGTCTAGGTAGTCGTGAAAATCTAGCTACTATGTCTCTGAAACCCCTCCTCTACACTTCTGTGATTAGTTTTATTAGATACTTCATCAGTTTCTATATATTCTTGATTTGAGGCATAATTAGGGTTTTGCTTGGTTGGAAATACAACACTTGATAAAATCTTGATTAGGGCCTCAGGTTCTACAACCACACGAGCATCAAAGGGAGGTAAAGTGATTAGAAGATTGCTCCAAGCTCGATTCTTGTCTCCCCAATGCTTAGTGGTGAGAAATGGTAGTATTTAACCTAGTTTAAACCATCATTTTTCACCCTAAACAAGAAGAAATGGTATACTTCAGATTTGTGATTTCTACAGAAGGATTGAAGATGGACCCTAAAAAAGTTAGAGCAATTGTTGAGTGGCCTACACCGGAGAGCATTGGAGAAGTCAGATCTTTTCATGGATTAGCTAGTTTCTACTAGAAGTTCATCAAAATTTTCAATTTAGTGTGTAACTCTATGAAAGAGACAATGAGAGGTGACAAAAAACAATTTAAGAGGACATCAAGAGTAGATAAATGTTTTGAGTTGTTGAAGAAGAAAGTGATAGAGAAACTTGTGTTGGAATTATTGGATTTCAATAAAGTATTTCAAGTAGATTGTGATGCAAGTGGAAATGCAATAGTAGTGTTAAGTCAAGAAGGTAGACTTATAGCATATTTCAGTGAGAAGTTGAATGATGCAAGGAGAAGATATTTAGTGTATGATCAAGAGTTCTATGCCACAATTCAAGCCTTGAAGAAGTGGAGACATTATTTGTTGCCTACAGAGTTTGTGTTGTATACATATCGTCGAGCTTTGCAGTATTTGAATAGTCAAGGAAAGTTAAATTAGAGACATATGAGATGGGTAGAGTTCATGAAGAACTGTTATACATTTGTAGTGAAGCATACAAGTGGAAAATCAAATAAAGTTGTAGATGCATTGAGTAGAAGTATGTGGATTTGAGGAATTGAAGAACATGTATGAGGAAGATCTTGATTTTGTAGAACTTTGGAAAGCATGTAAGGAACCTATTCTAACATATAGGAGTAAGTGGTTGGATTATTTCATTCAAGAAGATATGTTGTTCAAAGGAAATCAATTGTGTATACCTAGGAGTTCAATGAGAGATAATTTGATCAAAGAAAAGCATAGTGGCAGATTGACAGGACATTTTGGAATTGGTAAGACAGTGTCTTTGGTGAGTGAAAATTACTTTTGGCCTTAGACGTATAGTGATGTTAGGAAGTTTGTGTAGAGTTGTAGGGTATGTCAAGTTGCAAAGGAAAGTAGTCAGAATACTAGATTGTACAAATCTTTGATGGTCCTAGAGAGACCTTTGGAAGACATAAGCATGGATTTCATATTAGGATTGTTGAAGAGGACATGATTCAATATTTTTAGTGGTGGATAGATTTTTAAAAATGACACATTTCATACCTTGTAAGAAGACAACTGATGCAGTGCATGTGGCTGACCTATTTTGAAAGGAGATTGTGAGATTGAATGGATTACCTAAGAGCACAATTTTAGATAGAGATACAAGATTTCATGGATACTTTTGGAAGACAATTTATAATAAGATGAAGATAGATTTGAATTTTAGTTCAACATTTCATCCATAGACTGATGTATAGATAGAGGTAGTGAATAGGATTTTGGGTAACTTGTTGAGATGTTTGGTTGGAGAGAAGGTAGGAAATTGGGATTTGGTTCTATCACAAGAAAAGTTTACATATAATAATTGAGTGAATAGGAGCATAGAAAAAACACCATTTGAGATTGTGATAGGACCTAATCCTAGAGGAGTAGCAGAATTGAGAGATATTAGTATGGAGAACAAGAGGAGTACAGAAGCGAAAGAATTTATAGGACACATGGAGATAATGCATAATTAGGTTAAGAAGAATTTGGAGGAGATGAATAGTAAGTATAAGTAGAAAGAAGATGAGAAAAGAAGACACAAACTGTTTGTAGTTGGAGATGAAGTGATGGTATGTCTAAGAAAAGAAAGATTTCCAGTTGGGACATATAAAATTTGAAGATGAAGAAGTTTGTACCATGTAGGATACTTAGAAAGTTTGATTCAGGAAATGCATATGAAGTGGAGCTATCAAAGACATTGGGTATATCACCCATTTTCAACATTACAGACCTATATCAGTATCATGAAATAGAGTTCAGTGATAACATTAAAGAATACTTGAACAAGCAATTACCACAACAAGCACCAAAATAGATTTAAGATATTTTGGATAGTAGAATTGGATGTAGAACTAGAGGAAACCAATACAAATAATATCTTGTGAAGAGGAAAGGCAAACTAGAAGAAGACTCATGTTGGATTTCTTAGGTTGAGGTGGACTGTCTTGGTTTTCCTCTAGCCCTAGCAAAGTGAGGGAGTCACTTTTTCAACAACCTTAGGTTTCTAATGCAGGAGCATCCCTAGTTCAAGAGAAATCTTCCATCAACCAAGAATATTTGCATTTCATTTTCAGAGTCAGTTTAGTCAGTAGTAATTTTTGTATTTTATTCCAAATTCTATTGTAGTTTCATTTCAAACCTTGCGGATCTGGACTTAGCATCTAGACATCTTCATACAAATCATATCCAAAATTCAAATCATTTCGTTTAGTTTCCCGAAAGATATCACTCTCAGAAGATCAACTATTTTCTCAAAATAGAGCATTTAGATAGTCTAAGATAGATAGTAAAAGGAGAAGACTTGCAGACCACTTCCACAACTTGTGGAGCTAACACATAATTCAAGATATTTTGGGTTTTGGCTTAGACTGTCTAAATAGAGCTCCACAACTTGTGAATGAGATCTGCACATTGTTTCATTCACTTCTAGAGGATTCCCATATGTTTAGGTCTGACCTATTTGTTTACATGCGTTACATCTCTTTCATTGGAGTTTGTCATCTTTTTGGCTGATGTAGAGGAATCTTATGATTTAGAGATGATATATAATCATGTAATAAATGCATAAGAAAGTAGTTTATCATTATAAATAGTTAAACAGTTCTATTTTCCTTTGGAAAGAGCTTCAAAGCTATATTTTGTGCATACATTGTAACTAAAGAATTAGGGCTATGAGCCCTAATTTGTAAGCCCGCATGTTATTGGTATGTTTGAATTTTGAATCTATGATATACTAAATGACTAAATCTACATTTTCATTTCATAATTGATTTGCTTCCACTGTGTTTACTCTCATTGCACTATTTGGACTACTCACTTTGTGGACCCTCCTAACTGTGACTGCACCACAACAAACCCTCTTTTTCTACATAACATTTTCATGAACTAGATGTGAATCAAACAAGAAACTTTCTAATGTTAATCACACATCAAGTAACTGGTGTGAATGATGATAAAAATAAGTTAGTTGTCCCTTTGAATAAAAATTTATGGATCTTGATGAATCCATTTCCTAAGCATAACGACAACAATATGGTGGAACAAAATACATTAGAATAGGAAGATGATTACCATGACTATGATGAAATATTCAGTATGATAGAAGTGGATAAGGAGAATATTGAAGATTCATCTCATGCATGAGGAAAATTTATCTATGTTGAGGTTCCTCCATCATTATCCATTCAAGGATTAGGAGTCAACCAAGATGCATGGGATTTACAAATTGAACAATTGCAACAAGATATTAGGATACAAGGAAAGGTTACCATGGTAGAGAATACCCCATTCCACCAACAAAATCTTAACAAGAAATCAAAGGATCAGAAAAGAACAAGATAATTATCATCTATGGGAAATGGAAATGATTCCCCTCCTCACAAGTAACAAAGGATTTCGAATATACAATGATTTTAGAAACAAGCATCTTATGATCATTTTGGAAATAAAGATAAATCAAGTATGAATCACTCAAACTTTGTACAAAACTTGATGGAAGACCTTTCTAAGATGCTCACAAGTCTAGACTCCTCTTAGATAAAATACAAATATATATTTATATATGTATGTGTTGTGTTCCCATGTTATGTGTTATGTGTTGTTTAGGCCTCCTAGGATGACCCTTGATGCTCTTGTAGGGTTAGGGATACCAGGAAACTACCTTTGTTGTGACCATTCCTCTATTTATATCATCATTCTTCTATGTTGCCTCTCCTCTATTTTATTGTTGTGTGTCATGCCTTGGGGAAATAGTGTTGTGTTTGATGACCTGGGGGCATCCTCCTACATGGTGTTTCTAAGTCACTTGTTCTCCTCCCTTATTTCATTATTTACCTTCTTCTAGTGATTCTATCTAGTTAGTGAATGATGAAAACAAGTAAATACTAATACAAACTGTGTGTCCCTTTAGCATGCAAAGAAAAAATGGACCTAGTCAATATATGAAGATGGGGTTGATCTATATATCAGACACTTGACTAGAAGAATCACTACATGTGATGTATCATCTTATGGCATTTCTTGTGACTAATATTTTACAATCCACTCAGTCTGCTCATGTACACTTTGATTGGTGTCTCACCTTGTTACTACACTAGGTTCTAAGGTATTTGTAGTATAGCCCAACATTTATACTCGGTTACAAACTCATAGTATAATCTTGGTCCTTGATTTGAATATTTTCATGAATAGCTTTAATGAATTGCTTTCATTGTTATCTTACAATAACCTCTTTTGTTATCTTATCAAATCATATCAATGTGTTGTAGGAACATTTGGTGACTATGAGCATATGTCACCTTGGGGGCATGGGCTTGGAAAAAGATCTTGTTCCCTTGTGTGTTTTCTATTGAAAGTAAGGAATACTGAGAGAGGGGTGAGTCAGTATTCTGCAAAACCACTTCTTAACTTGATCATTAATCCAATTTCCAAAATCAATAACATGGAAGTAAAACAAGCATAAGAACAACAACCATAAAGACATAACATATAGACACTAGGATTTTTATGTGGAAAAACTAAGGAGGGAAAGACCACAGTGAGTGTTAGCTCACAATATATTATGATAGCTCAATACCATATTGCAAGAAGGCTCACTGCCTTAGGGCTCACTACCCTATGAAGAAGTTCTCGCTGCACAAAGGCTCACTGCCAAGAAAGAAGAAGATAGAAGAAGGATTGGCTCACTACCAGAAGATGAACTACTATAAATGCATCTACCATATGTTGGATTACAGTTCCATTGAAGGTTTAATGCACAGATTCAAAGGTATTCATTTATTTTGTCCTGCTTCCCAACTTAACTACACATACTCTATTTTCTACCCTTGTTCAACCTTTACTGCCTTGCACTCTACTCATAATCCTTCACAATTTTAATTCACATTATTCCACACACCATACATCACACACTCCTCCCAACATCAAATTCCATCACATATATATATTTGCTACAATATTTATCTCATAATCAGGTTGGCAAGTAAAATATATATCATGTACACAAATATTACATCTTGTGATCTTGAACTCATGTACAATCTACAATGTGGACTTAAAAAAACATACAAAGGTCTCCATATAGGTCAAATTCAATCATACCACAACTTAGATTGACTATTTAGACAAAATAACTTCTCTGCATAAGAATCTAATATGTCTGTCGACTTATCCCTTAAGAGTATACTCGATTGACTCATCTATCATATCATAATTCCCACTGCGGACAATATAAGACTTAGAGATGCATAACCAACAATCATACTTGACCTCTTAGCATACCTCCAGAACTACAAGATAAGATATGCAACTACAGAGAAATGCAGACCAAAATACCTATGCACTCTACATTGTTCCTGACTTAGCTGAGTTCTTTCAAACTTAGACCAGTCAGTGCTTAACTTCTAGAAGTCATTAGGACTTATAATATTGAACATAGTATCTCCAAACAATCTTGAATAACATATCTAGACCGCATACCTTGACCATCAACTATGGAGGAATACCACTCGAGTCTTTTCTACTAACTCTGTGTTGTCAATATTTAGCCATTCTGCCTTAATCTTTTCTATCTGGGCTAGAACCTTGTATGTAGACTATTCTCAATTGAGTTCCCAATCATCCTTAGCTCCATCATACTCTACTTGCCTTGTTACCATCAATGGCAATATTACCCAATCAGTAGTGTATCTTTTCTATGTTGCCAACAATCTCCCCCTTTAGCATTGATGGAAACACTTAGTGAAAAATGTGTATCTCCTCCCTCTTACCCTGTATCTCTTCTCTCCCTAAGGTGTTTGCCCGTTTTTCATTGGTCTTTTTCTCCCCCTTTGACATCAATGGCAAAGAGTATATGTACAAAGGTCATAATTATGTCAAAACTACAAAAAATTTCATACTCTGCCACATATGTACACATAAAATCTTCAACTCAATTTGTTGTCGGTGAAAGAATATCGTTATACTCAATTTTTAATTTTATAATATTTTTAACTCATTGCTTCTTTTCGATTTCCAAAATTTGAATGTGACCATTTATTAAGAAGACTAATTTTTTTTCCCTTTGTATATTTGAGGGTGTGTCAATTTGTAAAGCTGCATGTGCTTCTGCTACAAGATTTGTCATGATCTCAATTTTTAAGCTTAATACCCTTCTCAATAAGCACATTTTGTTCTTAATTTCTTCTTGTCTACTAAGTGAACTACTTATGTTGTTTTGAATGTTCTCAACTTGTTTTTCTATACAGCTAATTGAGTCAACTGTTGGATCAAAGGTCTCAGAAATATTTGTGAGTTGAAGCTCCATACTTTTGACTTTCTCATCCATTTCCTTAGTAGTTTTAAGACAAGATAGACAAAATTTATATATTTCACAGGCTTCCTTGATTGCATTTATCATATTCTTGATGCTGCTCTCTAACAGAATTTTGTCACTATCTACCTTGGTTTTTGATACTGCTAAACTTTTGTCTTCATATTCCTTTTTGACCTTAATATCAGTAGACTTTTCAAAGGATACGAAATGACTACTTATAGAATTTATAAGACCTTTGAGATGAGCAGTTGATGATGCTGATATATCCTTCTGGTATGAGGGGATTAACTTCTCTAGAATGCTTGATGTCTAATTAATGAGTTCATTATCTTGTCAATACGTTCTTGACATTTCTTCCTAAGCCTTGTCTTGCACTATTGATAGTAGTTTGAAATTTTCCATAGGAGACATAGAAGCTAGATTTATTGGTCTTTGTAGAGTCTTGGGTGATTCTGGAAATTGTACACTTTGCTGCTTTTCCAAAAACTTTCTATCATAGTCAATTGAAATTTGTTCTGCAGCAGTGTCTCTTGCTGCATATTCCTCACTAAGTGTAACTTTCTTTCTTTTCATTCCTTCTATTGCATTGACTTTCTCTACTTGTTCTTTTCTTAGAGCTGGATGCATATTCTTCCTTTTTAGCTTTCTTATCTTTTCTTTCCAGAGTGTTTGACTTCCATTTTGCTAGAGAATTTAAGGGTCTTGATTCGCCATCTTTGGTTTTTCCCTTGCCTGTTTGTTCATCAGAAATTTTCTCTAAGTGCTCATATTCCATAGACAATTCTTTGAATGTTCCAAACCTATCTATCTTCAGATTTTTTGGTTTAATTTAGTTAGTATATCTTTTGTAACTTCATAACCTAGTGGAGGGACCAATGTAGTTCCTGGTTCCACATCTTCCATGAAGCATTTGTCTTTATTCACCATGAATACAATGTTATTTTCATATTTCATCACTACTTGTTTAGGTATTTGGACCCTACAAACCATTCTCTTTTGAAAGGTCAAGAAGTATTCACCCAAAATTTCATTATGGTTGTCTGCATTTCCCAAACTTTGTAGGTGATTTCTTATTTGAGTGGCTACTAGTGTATGATCGAGCTAGACAATGCTTCCCAGGATGAGTAGCTCTCTCAGGAAGTAGAAGAGTAAATAGGTAATTAGAGTTCCGTATTTGAATGGATAATTTGTCTCTTTTGTTCTCTTCAGGTTCTCTATTAATTCACTTTAGAGCAATTCACATAGATTATAATCTATATTATTTTTGACCATATCATAAGCTAAGTAAATAGTTGATGCAAACATAGAAGTTTTAGAGTGAGAAAGGTATATTTTGCATCCAATAATCATTGATGCAAATCTGATGGCTAGATCCTTTATATCATTTACTGTGACAGCTTTCTTATCAAATTTGGCCCTTGTTATTTGCATTAACAAATTGTTCTTTATTTTCTTTTTACCTGGAATCCTTTGAGAGGACCTCATACCATTTATAGATTTAATAGCTCCTTTGGTTATCATACATGGTTCATTGAGCCACAAAAATGCATCATGAATCCTACTGAGAATGAACCTAACCCATGTATCATTTGGGATCGTAGGAAAATCCAACTAGGTGTCTAATTTCTTTTCTCCCAAAAAATTATATTCATTCTTCAACTCAACATCAATAGTGGTTAGTTCATCCAAGTATAATTTACCAAGATTCTAGTGATTGTATTCCTCTAGGTTGGTATGAATGTATGCCCTAATATCTTCCATGTGCATAGTTCCATGAGGAGAAATTGAGAATGCTCCCACAAAATCATTTTTTGGTGGTTTGAAGAAATGTTTCTTGAACTTGGGGCGATGCTTTTTTGAAATCTCAATTAATTGGGGAGTATACATTTTCTAAAATATTTTAGACTACACATAAGGGTTTTTAAACTATAAATACCTTTTCCACCAAATTAGGGTTTCCTTCACTTGAATCACTCTGAGTTCTTTAGATTTGTGGAAACATTGATGTCTCTTAGAATTTTGCTTCAGTCTCTCTTAGATACTTGATTGTTTGAATGCAATGTAAGTTAGCTATCAAACAAGCTCCTTTTTATTATCTACAAGGATGACCTAGTCATCATAAATGCTTCTGATGAAAAAGTTGTTAAACACTTCTCTATCAACCACACTCAGTCAAAATTTCCTTGTAATGCTCCACATTAGATCTTTTTCTACTAGAATTTCTTTTAGAGGATTTCCCATAAAGTACTTGTTGCAAATATGTGCCTATGATGTGTTGTCATTCATGTCAACATATCTGTTTGTCAGAGATAGTGAAGATAGTGTAGTTTAGTAAAGTAGATTGCTTCTCATTCCTAGTGAGACAAAGATTAGAGTCTGCAGATTAAAGGGTTTTGTATAGGATTATCTGAAGTTGCTCCAGTTAAGATTTGAGAGGTTGACATGGATAATTGGTGAAGTTATGGCCATCTTAGTACAACCAAGTTTTGTAGTTGTTTAGAGGTAACATAGTGACAGGAATTTGGTCTGGATTTCTCTACATTGTGTTGTCCTCAAAATTAGCTATGCTAATTTTGTAGTACGACCCCTATGAAACTTGTCCATTTAGTAAACTACACACTAAGCTCACAAATTGAGGTGAGTCACTTCCTCTTCATTTGTAGTCTTCTCGCTCATGAGTATATATTTGAGTATCTCCTCACTTGGATTTCTTGAAAATTATGTGAGTTGTTAAAAAGATTGTTACAATTTTGAGGAGTTAGAGATTTTTGATAAACATGCAGGAGTGGGAAATTTGCCACTCATACATCTTGTTTTTGTCAATCATTATTAAAATGTAATGGTGATAATTTTTACCTCTAGGACATCTTTATGTTTTTAACTAAGTTTCAAGGGCAGAAAATTTGTTTGCCTGTGCAACTCCAGTTTATGTTAAGTGTCATAAATGCCCCCTCATGTGGCTTTTATTTTGATGATTATATATGTTTTGATTTGTTTTTAAGTTGTTATTTTGAGTTTTCATGTTTGCCCTGCCTAAGTTGACTTCATTGAAACCTTTTGTGAGCCTTTTTGAGTTCATGATTTTTGGGATCTAGGGTTTGCTACAAAAGGCTAGGGTTTCCATCATTTTTATTAGGTAAAGGTACATTTTGTTTATTTTCATATTTTTATTTATCTGTATCTTTCTTCTTTTTACTAGGGTTTGTTGATGGTTTAAAGTGATTGTGTTGTAAACTATGTTGTTTAAATGTCATTCTATACAAATGCATTATCATTTATGTTTGTTTATAAAGTGTTTCAAAAACCTGAGTATTACTTCTTATTGTCATTTTAAATCCCTAGCTTTCCATTGAGTCATGGATTTTCCTGACTGGATCTTAGTGCCGAAATTAGTTTTTCTTTTTAGGTTTTGATCTTTTATGTGAGGATGGTAGAATATCCTGCCCTCACATTCTTATGTACCATTGATACGTCCTTCCCTATAACCAAAACTCAAAGTGTATGGATGGCAAATTTTGCCGCCTCTACACGTGTTCATTGGTTTGGAGTTTAAATGCAAAAGTGGCAATATTTACCACTTAAACACTTAGGTTTTTGTCAATGATCCTTTGTGTGAGGATGGAAAATTTTACCACCTCAACATAAACTTACATTTCCTCTACCTGAATGCTAAGATGGTGAAAATTGCCGTTTGTGTTTCTAGAAAAATCTACCCAGTGTATGGGTGGCAAATTTTGCCACCCCTACACGAGTTTTGATGTTTTCTATTGAATGTAATGGTGGTGGAAATCACCACTTTGACACAAATTTATCTCTAAAAAGCTAAAGTGGTAATTTTTACCACTCATACACTTCATCAAAACCTATCATCCTTTCATGTTAAAGTAGAAAATTTTGTCATTTGTACATTTGACAGTGCTCTATCCTATATGCAGGGTTGGAAAAATTTTCTACCCTAACACATGTAATTCCCCTTGATATGCAAGGGTAGCAAATTTTGCCGCCCATGCATTCATTCATTCTCAAAAAAATTTCTAACTCTAAAGAATTCACCGAATTATTTTCCTGAGCCTACTTTTATCCATTTTTTCAACTCGCTTGCTCTTTAGCCCTTTCAAGCTCATTCCTTTGGTCATGATTGACAAAATGTAGTTTCCCAAAATTGCTAATATTTCCCCTAACTACAAGGTCATGAATTTTTTATTATAGTTTCTCTTGTGAGCTGTCGAGATCTTCAACTCATCTAAAGAAGCTTTCTTTTCAATTGACTGATCCATCTCCAAAGAAAGCCAAAGCAATGAAGTACAAATATCAAGGCATCTTTGATGTAACATCAGTGACATCAAATGTTAACAAGATATGGGATACAAAGATCGGCCATGTGGATATGGCTGAACTTGTGGATAGAACAAAATCAGATAAACCTAGTCCCTCTATGCAGAAAATTGTGAAGAGCAACATTCATCTATTGGCTTCATTTCTAGTGGCTGCACACAATACTGAGTTTGTTCTTCAAGTTCCTCATTTCTATAATAGAGATACTAGGGCAGTGGTTGATGCTCATGGCAATGCAATTATAAAGCTTGATCCAAAATTCATAGATAAGGTGTTCATGTGTCCAACAACTGAAGATATTGTAGAATCGGATTTTTCAATCACCCAAGAAGAGTATGACAAAGATGTAGAGAAGGCAAAGAAGGTGATAAACACTAAGTGGCTTAAGACTACTAGACCTATCTTGTCTAGATGGCCTAGGAGTTTTTCTAGAAGTGAATTTGTGGAGGAAGTCTAGGTGACTTAATAACTCTTCTTAGTAGAGTTAGAGGCCTTTCTTCATCATCAACTTTTCATGAATGGATGTATCCTTACATAAGATCATGCTTCAAGTTAAGAAGAATGTATTTTGGGGAGAATAGATTAGTAATTCTCTTCATGAGAAGTTAACTAAAGTGTCAAGTACATCAAAATTCTACATGAATTCTTACCTAGTGTACATAGTAGCCTCTATGAGGAATTTTCTGGGATTAACATCTAACGGAGATAGGAGAGTTGTACTTGTTTATCAGTACTATCCTTAGCTCACTTTGAAAGGCTTGATTCATCATTTTAGAAGGGTGAATGATGCCTTCTTTTCTATTTTCTTGTGTCTTTTTGATCCTCAGTTGGAACAGAGAAGAGTTTTAGATGAAGCCTGGGCAGTGGTTAATGGTTATGGTTGCATGTTTCTCCAATTTTTAGCTTTTACATATCTCAAAGTTGGATTTTATCAAGGTTATCCCTATATGCTTCCAAAATTCCCTTTAGATAAACTTGTCTTGATGGAGTTATGCCAACAAATGATTATTGTCCATAACAAATAGATGGAATTGAAAAAGCCTGGATTTAGGTTTCCCATTGAGATTAGTAGATATGCTATGGCAACTACCACCAAGGACAAGGCTATGGAAATAGAAATTTAGATGGTCACTATGAAGATGTTCAAGAAGAGACTCCATTTTGATTACAGGAGTAAAGGACAGAATAAAGAGAAAGACTCAGTTTCATGAGCCAATGGTTAAAGACATCTGGGCTGATTTGAGGATAGAGGAAGAGATTAGAAAACTAGATTATAGTAGGTTGACTCTAAATTAAATTAAATATTTGGGACTAGCTGATATTCTAGAGGACATGGCTGATAATGAAGAAGTTCTCAATTCAAGATATGTTAATGAAAATATTGCTAATTCTCCTTTACCTACTATACAATGGTCAAAAAAGGAGTTAACTTCTTTGAGGAAAATGATTGAACCCATTCTAGCCAATACCAATATGTGGCTTTAGAGTAAAGGTATTCCTTTGAAAGATTATCTAACTGGTTCTGAAGAAGAGGGTTTAGAACAAACCGGTAAGAAGGTTGAAATGAGAACAAAGAATAAAAGTGATATTCTGGGCACATCCAAGGTTTCCAAATGAAGGATCAAATTTGTATCCAAAGGGAAAAAGGTCAAAGTGACAAAGAAGGAGTCTGAGGTGAAAGAAGTGGAAGTTGAAGAACACAGTGCCGATGAGCAAGCCACTAAGGAGATGTAGATTGAAGATAAGTCTTCAAGGGAGCAAAGGCATGAACAAGAGAAGGAGACAAAAGAAGGCTAGGAAGGTTTACAAGATGAAGTCTTGTCTCCATAGTGGGTAAGTGCAAAAAGATGGGGGGCCAATAAGTGGCCAAATTATTTTCAAAAAAAAAAAAAACATGAGCGCATTATAACGCGCTCACGTTATGGCTTGGTAATGATGAGCCTAAGGCTCATCAAAACCAAGCCATAACGTGCTCGTGTTATAACATGAGCACGTTATAATGTGAGTGTGTTTTAACTTGCTATAAATTAAAAAAAATGTTATCTATCTCATTTCATTTCTTTCTTCTCCTCTATGCCTGTGACCTACAAACCCTAGGAAGAGTGCTCACATTTTGTAAAACTCAATTCAACACAATAGGTAGGTTTGAGTTGATATTTGTTATATTTGTTTTTTTGTTTGAATATGTTTCTAAATAGGTAGGTTTGAGTTGATTTTTGATGTATATTTCCTTAATTGTCAGGAAATGTTAATGCACCTCCTCCTCCTCCTCCTCAAAATCCACAAAAGGAGAAAATACCTACAGAACAACAACCTCCTCCATCCATTCCTCGACATGCCCCTGGAACACAAGAAAATATAATGGGGCAAATTGAAAACAACAAAAAATAAATTAAAGATATAATTGCAAGGTTGAAAGATCCTTCCACTTCAACCTTGCATAGGTCCACGCTTGCTGAATCTCTTGAATCTATGTTATCAAATGTAGATTCAATTAGCAAGCAAATAACTAGTTGAACGGATAAGAGGAGAGAGTTTAGAGACTATTATGCAGACAAGCTGTCATACCAAGATGTGAAAAAATTATAAATTACAAAATTAGACTTGTGTTCGATTTTCACAAACCCACAAACAAATCAACATCCACCCATTACATGCAAGAGGTCCCCTATCCATTGGTGCAACAACCAAGCGATAAGGGACAATTTTGGGCAGAGGTGGTGGATCATTTTTGACCATCCTCCATGCAATAATGATGAGGTCCCACAATACTTTTTGAGGAAACTATACTGCGAGTTTGTCCTCAATAAAGTGCCAAACTATTTTGATATGTGAGACTTCTAGGGTAGAGGTGGGGGGGTAGCACAAGATAGACCAGGGGTATGTGTTGACTCACAGCAGGCAATGAGATGACTAATCAACAAACCAGCCCATGAGCATGTTTCTATCACTTCCATTGTGAAGGAGAGTGTTGAGGTTGATACACTTCAATCCATTAGTGCCTTGACCAAGAGCATCATAGCACATGCCAGTCCTGCAGCACAGAGTGGGTTGGGAGATAGTGCAAGGAGTAGGGTCCCACCCCATACTTGTCAGACTTGTGGGTTAGCCTGTGGTTATGACACCATGGATAGTCAAGACATAGGTGCATAGGCTACATCTACAGCTAAGCAGATGGTGATGACAGATACCCTCTTGAGTGAGACTTTTGGCCTTAATACTCAGGTAAATATTAGCATGTTTATTAAATTTCATTTTTGAAATGCAAGATTAACTAATTTAGTTTGATGATTTTAATAAAATTTTAGGGTCATAGTGTTTATACAGTTTTCATAGGTTCTCCACCTGCATATTACACTAGATCATCTACTGTTGGGGTATGTAACTAGTAAACAATTATAAATATTACATGTGAATAGCATCGTTATATGAATGGTATTCTAATATCTGATTTTGGATGTTGAATAGGTTAATATTGAAGATTTCATGGCAACACTTTCCAGTGGTGGTGGACTTCAAAGCTTCATGGAGGTAATAAAATAGATAGTTTAATGAATGAATTACTTGTGTGCTTTATTGTGTGTACTTCCATGTTTAGATGAACATGTGTGTATGTTAGGAGCCATGATTTGTATCACTATTATAGTTTTTGTAATTGTATAATGTTGTTTTATTTCCAAATGATGCAAGTTGTGGAGACACCTCCTGATGTTTAGAGGGCAATGGAGAATGGTGTGACCTTTGCGATTCATAGCTCCATGGCATTGACAGGGGTATGAGGTAGATTAGTAAATTTTAATTTACATTCATTGTTATAGTTGTTTATTTTTGAAAAATCAAAAGATTATTGATTTGAAGTTTAATTTCTATCTAGATGGTTTCTATAGGACATGACATCACCACAGCCTATTCCTACTACTGAGGCAAGTGAGGAGAAAGATTATATGTTAGTGGTAAGTGATTATTTTGTTAAATGTTTCATTTTTTATAACATGTAATTTCTATATATTAATGTCTATACTTTTTATTGTAACAGCTAAAGATGCAAGAAGAACTAAATAGGAGGAGCAACCCTCAGGTTTGTAGTAGACCACCCACATGCGCATCTCCATCCCGTAGAAGATCAAAGGCTTCCCGTGATCTATTCTCTTCACCAGACAGAGGGGAATGACTTTTTATTGTGTTCCTTTGTTGTATGCCTATATGGCATTTGTGGACATATATTTTGTATTGTATATAGTTGACATTGTATGCCTATATGTCTATTTTTTATATATGTTATACTTATATCGATAGATATTGATGTATGCCTATATGGATATTTGGTTAATACAAATCTTTTTTATTGATGGCATCCATACTTGTATTATAAATCTGCATTTGAATGGATATTTGTAGATGGCTACTTCAAATATTTAAAGTCCAATTGTATTACATAGGATGTTTGTTGATCCAATAAGCTAGCTATTGTTATTCAAGTATCACCTAAACCTCATTTTGGAACTAAAATATAAAAGTTGTATTTAAAAAAAAATGAATCATCATGTTGAATAGAAAATATTAATATTCTTTATGAGTAGCATAGAATGTCAACTATATGCAATACAAAAAAATAAATCATCATGTTATTCTTTAGGTTTGAGATCCTGAAAAATGACTAAGTTTGGTAGCCTGATATCCTAAAACACTAGGATGAATATCCAAGTCATTAGGATGATTGCACCTTGAGAAAAAGTCATTAAGATGAGTGCCTAAAGGAGACTTTCTTAAACATTCAAACATTGAGCAACAAGCTTGAAGGGTTAAGGCACAATTTGCAACTCATAAAGCCTCAAAAGGGCACCCAACTTGGAGAGAGAATTCATTTAAGACAAGGTGACCATTGAAACTTGTTCCACCATAAAAGTGTGCCTAAGGTGGAAGGAGAACAAGCCTCTAGTAAGTGAAGTGCACCTATTGTCTAAACCACTTCATTATGGTGCCCTAGCATGAGGAGGAGTATATAAGTCAATAAGAAATGGTGCCTCGAATGCAAATGAAGGACTAAGTGGCATTTTCAATAAGCATCATATCACCTTGAGCTTTCAATAAATACATCAAATTGAGCCCCATAAGCCTAGGCACCCTTTGCCTTCAAAAGAACCTTGTATTGGCGCCTTGGAGGAAATCAACTTATAATGACAAGTCTTGGAGGTTTCTCATTTTGGATGATGTCTTTTGAGATTAACCACAATGATTGAAAGTTAAGATGAGTGGAAAGAACCTATCTTGAACCTTAGGTGCCCTTCATGTAATTTCCCACCATCATGAGCACCTAGATCTAAGAAGGAGTGAATGAAGGATCTTAACATCAAGAAGCATGTTATCAATCAACTTGGAGAAGTCTTTGACAATAATTATGATGAATTGAGTACATGGAAGTAAAGGAAGTACGTATTAACTCCAAAGTGTGCCTAATGATCAATAAGAAATTCTTCCAAAGCAAAGGTGCTCATTGTGAATTTTCCTACTTGTTTTGGCGCCTTGAAGTCTAAGTGCATGAAAATCATGAGGATGAGCACTTAGGGATGAGATAGTCTTCATAAGATTTTAAATAAGAATATCATCAAAATGCACCTTGGTAGAGAGACTTGAGACCATCATCAAATAAGCCAAAATATCTATCTCCAATCTAGGCACAAATTCTAGCTCCTCCCAACTCAAATGAGCACCCAAGTTGAAGTCAACTTTAATCTATACAACCCTCAGATTGTGCCTTGATTGAGGAAGGGATTTGAACCTCAAAATTTAATCATCTCAAAACAAAAGGTTCCTTAGACACTTGGCATTTGATTGAAATCATTGAGAATTAGAAAGAACCACCTAAGGATGTAAGGTGCACTTTTCACCCATACAAGCCTAAAATTGTGCCTAAAGGAAATAACTTGATTTCATATCAATAGGTGAGTGCCTTGAGAGAAAGGATCACTCTAGGTCATTTTCAATTGTTGAAAGCACAAAAATGATAAAGATAAAGGCAATTGAGTTAGGTGCACTTTAGCCTCTGAGGACACCTCAATGAGCACCTTGGGTGAAATTGCATGAGATGACCTTTTTGAGTGAGTGCTTGAAAGATAGAATTCATTCTAAGACATGTCTCATCATTCAAAATTGCAAAATTGCAAGTATAAAGACATTTAAATCTAGGCGCACTCTCCATTAGTACAAACCCATTATGGCGCCTAAGGGAGAAATTACATTGAAAGACACCTTTTAAATGAATCTCTTAAGGGAGATTGACCTCTTTAAGCCATTACAATTGTTTGAAATCATTTAAAGTGATAAATATGGACCAACTTGTATTAGGCACCCTTTGCTCTTCTTTTTACCTATATATGCGCCTAGATTTGTAGTAAGATTATTCCATGTTTAAAGAGGATTCCTTTGTGTTATAAAATGTTTATCATGAGGATTGATATGTTTCTTGGTTTGTATTGTAGGAAGATTGAAGAAAAGGTAGGAGCAAGAGCTTGGAGTTGCCTAGAGTCATCATGTAGCTGCTCCAAAGGAGCCTTTCACATTCATTCATGCTAGAGAGTTAAGATGGAAGTAATCACTACCAAGGAAACACCACTTCAAGAGGTAGCTGCTCCAAGAGGTCACAACAAAATATATTTCAAGTCTTCTTCATCAATGACATCACCAGTTGCATCATGTTCGAAGACTTCCATCTATCACTTCAAGTTCCATTCATCTTCAAGTATCAACTAGATTATTCATCAATCATCGCTTCAAGATCACCATGTAGCCGCTCCAAAGGAACTTCTCATCATCATCAAGCATTACAAAGACATCCATTCAATTTCAAGTCCCTCTGATACATTCAAGCCTCCTTGAGAAGTCATTTACTTCACATATAAGGGAAAGTGTTATCATTAATATCTACACTTTAAAGGACCTTTCAAGTTGGAACACTTCTTCATCAAACATTCGAAGACATCGATCCAAGGTTCAAGTTCTTTTACAATCTTCAAGTCCAGGAGAAATTACATCTAGTGAACTCATTAATTGGTGCCTAGGAGGAAAAGACCTTAAACTTACATTATTGAGTCAGCACTTTAGAAATTGAGCCATTCCTAGTCAATTAGAGTCATAAAAAATCAAATACAAAGTCAAATTGGACTTAGGCACCCCTTCATGTAATTTCCCACCATCATGAGCGCCTAGATCTAGGAAGATCATCCAATTGCCCCTAGGAATAAGATATAAGTCCAAGACCTCAAATTTGAGTGCCTAGAAGTGTGATGGATTGAAGAAGCTACATTGGCACCTAAGGGTAAGTTGTATCTAATGACATCACCTAATTAAGCACCTAGGAGGTATAAAGCTTAACATTGACATGAGGACAAGCGCTTAGTAAAGGAGATTTTCTCAAACATTTAAACGTGTGAATGAAGTTATAGAAATGCACTAAGTCATCTAGGCAACATTTTCCCCTTGTGTATCCTTACATTAGTACCTAAGAAGAAGTTGCTTCAATTCATTGGAGTGTTTGAGTATTGATGATTTCTTAGCAATGCTTTGCAACTTTACACTACCTCCTTCTGACAATTTTTGGGGCAGCAAAAAATCTTTCACCACGGGAAAATGCCTCAGAGATATAAAAAACTAAGAGAGCTTATTGTAGAGGTACTCTACGTGATCACGTTGCCTCAAATGGAATGTTTCTAAGTGACACAGTTTTTGAGTAACATCTTGTCAAAGATTGCTGCCTTTTTGCACTTTGGACTCTTCAGGGATATCATCGATACAATGTAGCTTGGGCTGTTCTGACATGTTTGGCTGAAAAACATGACCATGCCTAGTGTAAATGTACCCATTCAAACACGTTGGAACAGTCAGTTTGGTCACATCAGGAGAAGGATGAAAATTATACCCCTTTGTAACTTTACACTGCCTCCTTCTGACGATTTTTGGGGCAGTAGAAAACCTTTCACCACGGGAAAAATGTCTCAGAGATATAAAAACTAAGAAAGGTTACTGTAGAGGCACTCTACATGATCATGTTTCCTTAGACAAAATGTTTCTAAGTGACACAATTTTTGAGTAACATCTCATCAAAGATTGCTGCCTTTTTGCACTTTGGACTCTTCAGGGATATTGTTGGTACAATGTAGCTCGGACTGTTTTGACATGTTTAGGTGAAAAATAGGACCATGCCTAGTGTAAATGTACCCATCCGGATGCATTGGAATAGTCAGTTTGGTTGCATCATGAGTAGGACAAAAATTACACCCGTTTGCAACTTTACACTACCTCCTTCTGACAATTTTTGGGGCAGCAAGAAATTTAAAAAATGCATAACATGATGATGTAAAAATGTGTATATGTGTAAAAATGTAGCAAGAAATTAAAAAAAGACAAACCTTACAAATTAATGTGCATACTTACAACTCAATGTAACATGACTTTACAAAATCAATGTAAATACTTACAAATTAATCCAATGAACCATCCGGGTCTACTCTACTCTTTATTGTGTCAAGTATTGCTTCATGGTCAAACTCACGTACCTTCCATAAGATTTTGTTCAGAGGTCTACCCTGATACTTTATCAAATGAACATTGCATGCCACAACAAGGTTCGAGTAATGAAGAATCTTCCGATGCATGTCAAAGTCCTGAAACAGCCAAACATTAACACTCTTATGTGGCTACTGTTGGCAAGAGACACTATATGGATTCATGATTGTTGTCATTGATGGCAACAAAGTTCATCCCACACATCCGTAGGACATGGTGTGTCTCGACTGGAAGTCAGAGTGAAGAATGTTGTGGTCCGGTAAACAAGAACAGAGCATGTGGCGAGGTCCGACAGATAGGTACGGATCTCTCAAAGGAAGTATCTTGGTGAAGTGTGGATTTGGGGAAGTCAAGAGGACTACCTTGAGTAATAGATTCCAAGGATTTAGCCTCTAATGATAGATGAGGAAAAAGATATGAATACCTGACTACTGGGTTCCTGAGTGACAGTATGAACAGAGGAAGAACTGACTGGCAGAACATCAGACTTTATTCGGGATGTGTTACTGATGGTGGTAAAGGTTATGAAGGCATGAATTATGTTTGGCTGACATGATTAATGATTTCCACAAGTATATCCTTGATCTGCAATATTTGGTAAGTAAGGATTTAGCCGACAGATCAGAGTTTGTGAAAAGATTGACTATTCTGGATGCTGACTAGAAAGGTGATGAAATCACTTGTGCAGATATATATACATGATGGATTTAGTTGTGAGAGGTGTCATTGTTGTTAGTGATGTGTGAATAAAAGCAGAAGAGTAGAGCAGAAGCAGTAAGGAAGGTCCAGTATGTGAAAGAAAGCAGCACAAGAGAAGATGAAAGATGAAGTGCAGCAGATCAGTGTACTAAGCCTAATTGGAACTGAACTCCAGCATATGTAGATGCTCCCAAATTAGTTCAAGTATTGTATAAAACTCATTTTGTAGATAGTGAGTCTCTTGTAGGTAGTGTGCCTCTTGTGAGCAGTGTGCTTGGGTAGTGAGCCCTAATTGGCAAGTGCCATTTTGTATTTCCATTCTTCTAACAGAGAATACAATCTTGGGTTAATCACCCCGTGGTTTTCTCCCTTAACAGGGTTTCCACGTCAAAAATACTGTGTCATGTGTATTTCCATTTTATAGTTATGTTTGCTTATTTGAATTAATGCTGCATTGATCATTAAGAAAGTTAAGAAAGAAGAAAATAATAGGATAATTGATTCACCCCCCTCTCAGCTATCAACAATTGGGATCAGAGCTAAGTTCGTCTTAACAGAGTCTAACATCTTGAGGAAGATCTGGGAATCCAAATGGATGTATATGGTTTAAGGGAGCAACTCAAGACTACCCTTGATGACCTTGAACAGTCAAACTCTGAAGTTAATGAATTAAAGGAAAGACTCAAACAGGCTGATGATTTCATGAGAGAACTAAAAGACAAATTAAGTCTCTCTATGAAAAAGAGAAAGGAGCTACTTCAGCAATTGGCAAGTCAAGGTGAAGCAAATGATGCAAATGAAGAGTTGAAGGAGAAAACCAAGTTATGTGAAAAGCTATCAAAAGAAATCATTATGGTAAGACATGAAATGGAATCAGGAGTTATGAAGTTTACCCAAGAAATTGAAGAGAAAAGAAAAACTAAAGATAATCTAAGACAATCTCTCAAGGAGAAATTAGAAGATTGCCACCAGATGGATAGAATTATCAGACATCTTAAATTTGATCTTGAAGATGCTAAAGATAATGAAGAAAAACTTGAGGATCAAATTGTCTCTCTCAAAAGGGATCTTCAAACAGCAAATGAATATAAAAAGAAATTCAAGATAAGTTCTGCTCAACTTGAAGTTCTTCTTGGAAGTCAAAAGAAGGTAGATGACAAGTGTGGTTTGGGATATGAGAAAGGAGAAAGCTCCAGATCTGGTTAGAAGAATTTTGGATCAGAAAATCCAAGGAACGGGCCTAGAAGACCTCCGGTAAGACAGCCTAATGCTCAAAGATATCCATCCTTCAATGGATACTGCCACAACTGCGATAACTTTGGTCATAAAGCTAATCAGTGCAGAAAGAGAATGAATCAGACTAATTCATCCTTCTCTGGATAGTGTTTTAACTACAAAAGGTATGGTCACAAATCTCATGAATATAGAAATATGCAAATGAACAAATCATTCAATGGTAGATGCTTTGCATGCAATAGAATAGGTCATATGGCTAATCAATTCAGATCAAGAGGATATCAGTCAAATATACAAAGAAATGTTGTTTGCCAAATCTGCAATAGATCCGGTCATAGTGCAAAATTTTGTAGAAGCAAGAATCAGGACAAAAGAGGTCTGGTCTATCATAATCATAATCAAGATAAGGGTAAACAAAAAGTGAATGCAGATGAAGTTAAAAGTGAGATGAACAAGATTTGGGTGAAGAAAAGTACAGAGAATGTAGAGGATGGATCCGCACTAGACTCTGGTGTTGATAATTCTTCTAGAAATTAAAAGGAGAGCTCTAGCTCAGGGGGAGAAACAAAGAAAACCTTGTTCCCCTAGCTAGTCAATTGGTGTTGGAACTGGCACAAGAAGAGTTGCGGATTGAAGGGTTCATAAGGGAAACATCTAAACAAACTATGGTTAAGATTTAGAAAATCTACATGATGTTTAAAGATCGGGATTGATCTAGTTCTGCAAATCATCTGAGTAAGGCAAACCAGAATAACTTAGGTCAAGCATTTATTGCAATCTGACATTGGGTTTGCGGAGCAATATAAGGGTTTTCTCATTAATCACTTGTTCATTTTGCATTCAAGAAGAAATGAAAAGTGAAGCTCTACAACAAAACTCCTCAAGTTCATCAAAGATCATTGCAGAAGTTAATTCATCTAGAAATCGATCCGGCCAAATCTGTGAAACTGAAAGGTGCAAAAGGTGTTCTTCATTATCAAATATCTCTCTCTAAATCCTTGAATGATGGGTACTCCAAATATTGTAAAAATCTTTGATAGGCCTCACCCTGAGTTTAAGAAACATCCTTACAAATCATTGGAGGTAGATACCCTAGGAGCATTCTCTAGTGTTCTGCATGGCCTTTTGCACACAAAAGACATTAGGGTTTACATACATGCAAATTTTGAAGAGTTTGGGGAATTCAAACTAAGAGACATCTATCACAAACAATTGATAGATGATGCTTTTGAGCTCAAACTAGAATATAAGGGCATCCAGGAGAAACATTTTGATCAGTTCATTCATTTCCCCTGCTTTGAAGAAGATCAATGGGTTCGGTATGTGTTGAGTAGGGTACATGACAACTTTCTATGGCTGAACATACATTGCAAAATTACCAAGGAGGCAATTAGGGCAGTAACTGGCTTACATTCATCCGGAGGAATACCAGTTCTCAAATCTGTCAAAAACCAGACTGTGAGTGAGGCCACCAAATCAAAATTTGATAAGAGAGCAATGACCATAGAAGATATCTCTGGTCCAGATATCAAGTTTGCATCTATGATAATTGGTTATAAGTTATATCACTTCAATAGGGAGAATTCAGTACCTGGAACAGATGTGTATACTACTTATGAAATGGTGAGGAAAAATATAGATTATGACCTCCGTGAACTCCTTCTAAACCAACTGATGGAAAACTTACAAAAGATTAAGAAGGACAAGAAGAACTCTTTTAAATATGGTGGACTAATATTATGTCTATTCTTCTACTTCATGAATGAGCTGCCCGGATCAAATGGATGGGTATGGCAAAATGACAAACCAGTAGCAATTCAGATCAGAGATTACTTATATGAACTTGGGGATGCCAAGGCAAGGAATATAGCTCTGTGGGGTTACTTCAAGCACTTTCAAAATACAATGCAAATCAGAGAAAGAATCCCCAAATCAGTAGTTGAGAAATACAAGGATACAATGTGCTTCATGGTAGACATTGATTATTGCCGAATGGAGGCAGTAGAACCAAGAACTGTGTGGATCATGCCTATGGGGTATGAAGTTGATGAACAAATTGTGGAGCTGCATGTTCAACACATGCTAAGTTAGCCAAAGGATCCAAAGGCAGAAAGGTTTGGAACCTTTGAAGAGCTAAGTGTAAAAGTTCATGTGGAACTCAGACAACCAGAAATGAAGAGGAAAGTAAGAAAATAAGTTGAAGAAATTGCCAAAGGCTTAGGCATCTCAAAGGAGGCACTTGATGCCAACAGGGAAAAGAGGCAAAGGGCTGAGGAAGAAAAGAAAGAGGTAGAAAAGGAAAGCAAGGAAAGTGCTCCAGTAAAAAACCTCCACCTGGACTAGATCATCAAAGGGATCTGCACCTGCCACTGCCAAAAGCTCAAGGGCATCTAAATCGGAAGCAAGATCATCTGGTAAAATAGAGAAAAGAACCAAGACTAAGGCCACAAGGTCTTATGCGAGTCAAAAGGATGAAGAAGAGACTGAATCTGATGAGGGGATAAAGGAAATAAAGAAGCAGAAGAAGAAAGGATCCGGTAAACCTTCCATAGGTCAAGACAAGGAAGAAATGACAGAGGAATTTGTTGAAAAACCCACCCTGTCTTTAGAAAGTGTAATCAAATCAGTCACTATGGATGGAAACCTTCAACCAATGGCCAAATTCTATGATGATTATAATGAGGCTGACCCAAAGATCCTGTAGGAAGCTACAGTTAAGTATCTGAACATATATAATAAGGCTTTTATTGAAATTATATCTCTTATTCCCAAGAGCCTAGAAAAGGAGCTAGAAATGAGAAAGACTAATGCCATGGCAAAAGACCTTGAGATCCGGGAACAGATAGCTATTCAGCTATATCTTTCAATCGATCCCAAGATAATGAATATGGTATTCAAAGATTGCAAGGATGAGTTCAGGAGCAAAGCAAGGATGAATCAACTTATGCTTGGTGAGACCGACAAGGTAGCCAAGGACACAAAAGAGATTCTCTAGAAAGCCTTCAAAAGATTTAATATTCCTATTATAGAGGACTTGGGTACTGACCCCTCAACCACAAGTGTTGCAGGAGAGTCTTTTGAGAAAATAATAGAAGTTATGGATACCAGTGCAGAAATAGCTAAGGACTTGGAATCCTCTGCTCTGGAAGAGGTGGCCCATGAACAAACTAACATCACTCCTCTGGTTTCCCCTATTGACTCCGGATCCAAAGGAGAAGAAAGAGTAAAGGAGAAAGAAGCAGAGGTGAAGGAAAAAGAAGTTGACAGTGCCAAGGTTGCAGAAGGAGAGAAGACCTCAACAGAGAAGACCACAACTACTAGTGGTAAGAATGTAGAAGGAGAGAAAGCTCCAAGGGATAGCTCTAAGAATGCAGAAGAGAAGAAACATCTGTCTCTAGCAAGAGACACTACACAAACTATCCAAGAATTCCTAAACAAAGAAATAATGGAGATTGATGAACCAGAGCTTCTACAAGGACCATTTAATTTTGATTCTCTTTCTCCAGTACAGACAATGAAGATAGCTTCATTTGCTAATGCAAAGGCTAAAGAAAAACTCCTAAAGTCTCACATGGAAGACTGTGATTTGATAGAAGCTACTTCCAGAGTGCTAGACAAGATTATGCCATCATTTCAGAAGGATCCCACAGCCTCCTCATCCGGTAATCTCAAAACTCTAGTCAATAGTGTTAGCACACATTTTGATTCCCTAGAGAAGTCAGTAGAAGATAAGGTCCAGAAGGAATTTCTTGCAAAAAGATTATCAGAGGTACAAGGGTTGATAATTAATGATAGAAGAAATATGAATATTGGGATAAAGAGCTTAGAAAATGCTCTTAAAGATGGTGGAGAAGTATACAAATTTTGTATATCCTGGTCCAAAGCAATAGTGGAGATTGAGAAGAAAATGAAAGAACAGGAGGATAAACTGATAAAACTTTCTCAAAATTTTGATCCACTTACTACATCAATAATAAATCAAGAATGTCAAATGGTTGCAGTTTTGAATGAGATTAAGAAGCTTGAAAAAGATAAGAAAAATAGAATAAGCAGGTTGAGTGAGCTCAGAGGGATAATTGTCCCTAAGTTAGAGGCCATGCATGAGGCCATAAAAGAAGCTCAAATCATAGCCCAGACAAATGATCCAACAGATCTAAAAAGGGTAGATGTGTTTGCATTTCTATTGAGCGGTCATATATCAATTTTGGACAGAATGAAGCAAAGTTGGGCTACAGAATTCATTCAACTGAAAACAACTTTTGCAGACATACTACAGTATATGTAAGTATTCCATATGTATATACTTATGCAGCTAAGTATAGTTAAATTTTTGAAAATTTTGGTATGCGAACCCTACCCTTTGCCATTGATGTCAAAGGGGAAGTGAGGAGCAGTGAAAAATGAGGAATCCAACTAAGGGGGAGCTTTGGAATATGTATATAAAAAAAGAGCATCAGCCAAGGGGGAGCATAGTGTAAACACTTAGTCATTTTTCACTAAGTGTTGCCATCAATGCCAAAGGGGGAGATTGTTGGCAAGAGACACTATATGGATTCATGATTATTATCATTGATGGCAACAAAGTTCATCCCACACATCCACAGGACATGGTGTGTCTCTACCGGAAGTTAGAGTGAAGAATGTTGTGGTCCGGTAAACAAGAACAGAGCATGTGGCAAGGTCCGACAGACAGGTCCGGATCTCTAAGAGGAAGTATCTTGGTGAAGTGCAGATTTGGGAAAGTCAAGAGGACTACCTTGAGTAATAGATTCGAAGGATTTAGCCTCCGGTGATAGATGAGGAAAAAGATATGAATACTTGAGTACCAGGTTCCTGAGTGACAGTATGAATAGAGGAGGAAAAGACTGGCAGAACATCAGACTTTATTCTAGATGTGTTACTGATGATGGTAAAGGTTATGAAGGCATGAATTATGTTTGGCCGACATGATTAATGATTTCCACAAGTATATCCTTGATTCGCAATATTTGGTAAGCAAGGATTCAACCGACAGATCAGAGTTTGTGAAAAGATTGACTATTCTGGATGCCGACTAGAAAGGTGATGAAATCACTTGTGCGAATATATATACACGATGGGTTTAGTTGTGAGAGGTGTCGTTGTTGTTAGTGATGTGCAAATAAAAGTAGAAGAGCAGAGCAGAAGTAGTAAGGAAGGTCCAGTATGTGAAAGAAAATAGCATAAGAGAAGACGAAAGATGAAGTGCAGCAGATCAGTGCACTGAGCCTAATCGAAACTAAACTCCAACATATGTAGATGCTCCCAAATCAGTTCAAGTATTGTATAACACTCTTTTTGTAGACAGTGATTCTCTTGTAGGCAGTGTGCCTCTTATGAGCAGTGTGCTTGGGCAGTGAGCCCTAATTGGCAAGTGCCATTTTGTATTTCCATTCTTCTAACAGAGAATACAATCTTGGGTTAATCACCCCGTGGTTTTCTCCCTTAACAGGGTTTCCATGTCAAAAATACTGTGTCATGTGTATTTCCATTTCATAGTTATGTTTTCTTATTTGAATTAATGCTGCATTGATCATTAAGAAAGTTAAGAAAGAAGAAAATAGTAGGAAAACTGATTCACCCCCCCTCTCAGTTATCAATAGGTACCTTCTAAGCCATGTTCCAGTAATAACCACTGAGCTTGTAGGGTATTCAATGTTTTCTCTATCTTAATAGGGGCCTCCAATTCCTTTTTGGCCTCAACACAATGACATAAGTAATAATCTATTCCCTCTTCATTATGTTCATCTTCAATAGCTGCATATATGTGCCCTACATTGATACGTGTGGCAAATTAGATGAAATTAGCCAACATTACAAAAACACTACAAAGTAAGATGGCATTCCTTGGTTGAACTAGATGAAATTAGATGCATATACATGCCCTATATTACTTGGTTGAACTAAATCTGATATGTGGTCAAAGTCAACTGATGATTCCATCTGTGTTAGTTCCAGTGTCGTCGGGGGTCAATACATGTCAAGTGGGCTAAGATAACTTAACTGCCATTCATCAACCCACTCCTTTGACTCGCACTCATCCCAGACTTGAATTGTATAGGAAGAACAAAAGCATGACATCTTTCACATATGGATACTCCATGAACCTGCAATTGAGCTTCTAAAAGAGTGCATCTCATTTGATCCTGTCAATGTACAATAGTCCTCATATGGTGCAATGTTAGTATTATCTATCAACAAAAAAATTCTACAAACTGAAGACTTACCTTCATTACCTGGACCCATGGAAGCATTACACCACTTGACAATCAATTTTGCATCTGTCAACTTTGCATTGTCTTTATACTTTAACTCTTCTCGTGCTATGGCTCTTTTGATACATGCTCTTGCACCATTATGCTCCCCCTTTCCATGCCCAGCCTCACAAAAGTTCCACATATGCTAAATACTTGTAAAATTATGCCTCCTACTCAGCCAATAGAAATTTTGTGAGTTCTTAAATTGTGATGCATAGTTATCTGACCATATGATATGCTGACTGAACGATATGCCCCTTCTAGCCCAATCATTGTAGAACACCTGAAAACAACCTTGCACGAACTTCGTAGAATGCATACGATCATCACTAATATAGAAATTATACTCCCTTATGATCTTTCTGTCATCCTCTGTACTATCATTCACATGAATGAATGCGATGTGCACAAATATAGAAACCTGTGTGGAGTTGTAATATTGTGATTGCATCTCACACTATGGCTGTAGACTATAGTCCTTTGCAAAGTCAATGACTGAAAAAATGCTACCAACCAAAAATGTGTCCTTGCAGAACTTGAATTGCAAGTCCAACCATCGAGCTCTATGGGCATGTCTTGCATACTCATACACTATGCTGTCATGAAATATAGGCATAAACTGACACACTGGAATCTTTTCAATAACCAATTCACACCTCTTTGCTTCTTTACCATCTTTTGTATTGTATGCCACTATTTTATACTTGCCAAACTCTAATAGTTCATTTCCAACCACATCTGTTCTTTCCATATGTTCACATATTGGCACATGTTGCAAGCCACCACAATGATGACATGTGCCATCCAAGCATAATTTCTTGTAGAACATTTGGCCTTCCTCTCTTTCACATAAAATTCTTGATATGAAGTCTCTTGAAGATGTTGGTGGGGCACGTATGGCACAACCCTGCAAAACATTGTTAGTATGCGTATCTAAACATATAGACCTATAAACATCAAAATGGTTAGAAAATTCAATATGTAATCTACAACAACAAGTAGTGTGTGTGTGATTTATCTTGACATAGAAAGGTTTTAGCATTTCAAAATATCTTTGACAAATTTTAATTTGAGGATACTTCTCTAAAAATTTACCATTAAACTGTGTTTAAGTCTCATCCAAAAAATACTTTGGATGTGGCTCACGGTTCTAACTACTGATTCTCCTTCTTACCACATCCCTTTGATTCAGAGATACCCTTGTGTAATTCTTCCAAAAGTCTTCAATTAGTGATCTCAATGCTTCAACAATTGGTTTATCTTTTCGTGGTAGTCTCCCCGAGACCGCCCATAATTCATTGGCATTAGTGTCCTCAATTCTCTGGCATCTTCCAATGGATCTTGATAAAGTTTTCCTATTAATTCTCAATTGTTGACTCATCTTTCTAATGAGATGAGCTTTCCTCGTTTGACTACTTACTATAGTCGATGTAATAACACACCGTGTTGCATTACTATCTTTTGTGTGTGAGGTGTTACCCACACTCTCATATGCACTCATTAGATTCTTGACAATAGATTTTTCACTTAAAGCCTCTGATGTTCTCAACCCAAGAATCTTCATGATGGACCTATACTTTAAACTTCGCATCATTTCAACGAATAGTTGACATCTTCTAGTCTCATTTAACTTTTCAAAGAACAATCTCCAAATCTTATGAGCATATCTTCTACAAGTGCATTTTGGAATCTTACCTTCCATTGGCTGCAAAATATTCTCATCCATATCAATCAAATAATTTGGCTTTCTATGTAAAATTCTAGGTGGTGTTAAGTTAGGTAAATTCATCTCAACATTAGGAATTTCATCAATATTTAAATGAGATGGGCTAGATGGCATACCTTTGATTGAAGATGGAATAGATGACATACCTTGAGGTTGAGGTGGGAACGATGGCATACCTCCTTCATCACATGTGAGTGATGATGTACTCTCAACTTGAGATGTGGTAGATGGTGTCCCTACATGTTGACTTGCAGAAGAGGATGTGTCTCCAACTATGATATTCAAATCTCTTGTAGCATGAATTTTTTGCATTTGTTCTCTATGTGCCACCAATACCATATCTCTTTGTGATGGTTGTGGTTCCTCTTCAATTGGCATGTCTTCATTTATCGTGTCCAATTTCCTCTTCTCACGAAGTTCCCTCATAGCCACTACTTTCTTTGCATTCTTAGCTTCTATCTCTTCCTATGTTGGTTTAATTCTTGATCGTTTCCTCAGCATGATGGAGAATTTGTCTGTAGCATGATAAAGAGACCAATATTAGTTCGTAAGAAATGAATACAAGATAATAGTGGGATTGTATTTTTATTATGTTGTAAGGATTTATTCTTTTATAGTTTGACATCGTGGTATGTTAGGGTCTATTTATTACACATAATTATTAAAGAGACCAAGTGTAGAAAATATACATGGCATCATGTGAGATTGTAGGCTGCTTTCTTGATTTTGAATGTGCCTATTTTAAACATGTATGATAAAGCATGATAAAGTAATTCAAATAGAATTAAGGAAAATGTAAAGAACATGCATGTAAAGACTTGACATACCTAAATAATGAAGATTCAAATGGAGAGAGTACCCAATTATGTAGTGTTTTTTCTTCTTGCATCAAACTCCTCAACAATTTGAGTTTTTCACCACTTGCTTCCTTTTCAATGTTAAATTGAATAACACTCAAATATAATTACTAACAACAATACTATTAACCAATTTATAATGTTAAATTTCTAAAATTGAATCACAATTAACATTGCAACACTACAAAAATTGAAACTTGAATAGATATATATCAAACTTGGTGTGAAAACTATGTTATTTCCTCCTTCTCAAGTTGGCAAAGCAAAAAATGTGGTGGAAAGATCATGCAAAGGTGGTACAATGTGTCAAATGTGCATGTGAACTTCCCAAAAACATGAAAGCACTTTTTTTTTTGTCAGAGCATGCGTAGAATCAGTATGAAAATAGAGCATGTGGGCCTGGATCATAGGGGTCAACACTTTTTTAGCATTTCTATAGTAGGACAAAATGCGAGCGCATTATAATGCACTTGCATTTTGTCCTGCTATATATTGATCACATCTAGTGCATTATCTTCCTTAACACAAGCAGGGATGAGCACATCCTATGCTTCATCAACTAACACTTCCAAGCCTTACAATTCCTCTTAAATATAGGATGATCCATGACTGGAAGAGCCAAGCATTTGATGACAAAAACTCTCTTCAGGCTAGATTAAGAGTCCAACATTTCAGCTCAAGTCTAAACCCATCAACATCTAAATAACCTGAATACAAAATCTCTATTTGCCTATCTTTAGAAATCAACCCTCAACATCAAACCCTAATCCCTCAACCCTTAACTCTGATCCCTCAACCCTCAACACTATCCCTAAACCCTAAACCCTAAAGCCTCAACCCTCAACCCTCAACGTCAAATCCTAATCCCTTGACCCTTCACTCTAATCCATCAACCCTAAACCCTATCCCTAAACCCTCAACACTATACCTTAAACCCTCTTCCCTCAACCCTCAACCCTAAACCTTATACCTAAACCCTAATCCCTCAACCCTCAACCCTAATCTGTCATCCCTTAACTCTAATCCCTCATCCCTAGACCCTAAATGCTATCCCTATTCCTAAACCCTCAATAGACTCAATACTATACCTTAAACCCTAATCCCTTATCCCTAAACCCTCCAACCCTATCCCTAATCCTTATACCCTCCACACTCTACTTTAACCCTAATCCCTCGACCCTCAACCCTATCCCTAAACCTTTGACCCTTAAACCTCAACCCTCAACCCTCAACATCAAACCCTAATCCCTCAACCCTTAACTATGATCCCTCGACCCTCAACCCTATCCCTAAACCCTAAAGCCTCAACTCTCAACCCTCAACCTCAAATCTTAATCCCTCGACCCTTCACTCTAGTCCCTCAACCCTAAACCCTATCCCTAAACCCTCAACACTATACCTTAAACCCTAATCCCTCAATCCTCAACCCTAAACCTTATCCCTAAACCCTAATCCCTCAACCCTCAACCCTAATCTGTCATCCCTCAACTCTAATCCCTCATCCCTAGACCCTAAATGCTATCCCTATTCCCAAACCCTCAACAGACTTGATACTATACCTTAAACCCTAATCCCTTATCCCTAAACCCTCCAACCCTATCCCTAATCCTTATACCCTCCACACTCTACTTTAACCGTAATCCCTCGACCCTTAGCCCTATCCCTAAACCCTTGACCCTCGAACCTCAACCCTCAATGCTCATACTCAAACCCTAATCTCTCAACCCTTAACTATGATCCCTCGACCCTCAACCCTATTCCTAAACCCTAAAGCCTCAACCCTCAACCCTCAACATCAAATCCTAATCCCTCGACCCTTCACTCTAATCCCTCAACCCTAAACCCTCAACACTATACCTTAAACCCTAATCCCTCAACCCTCAACCCTAATCTATCATCCCTTAACTCTAATCCCTCATCCCTAGACCCTAAATGCTATCCCTATTCCTAAACCCTTAACAAACTCGATACTATACATTAATTCTTAATCCCTTATCCCTAAACCCTCTAACCCTATCCCTAATCCTTATACCCTCCACACTCTATGTTAACCCTAATCCCTCGACCCTCAACCCTATCCCTAAACCCTTGACCCTCAAACCTCAACCCTCAACCCTCAACATCAAACCCTAATCCCTCAACCCTTAACTATGATCCCTCGACCCTCAACCCTATCCCTAAACCTTAAAGCCTCAACCCTCAACCCTCAACGTCAAATCCTAATCCCTCGACCCTTCACTCTAATCCATCAACCCTAAACCCTATCCCTAAACCCTCACCACTATACCTTAAACACTAATCCCTCACCCCTCAACCCTAAACCTTATCCCTAGACCCTAATCCCTCAACCGTCAACCCTAATCCATCATCCCTCAACTCTAATCCCTCATCCCTAGACCCTAAATGCTATCCCTATTCCTAAACCCTCAACAAACTCGATACTATACCTTAAACCCTAATCCCTTATCCCTAAACCCTCCAACCCTATCCCTAATCCTTATACCCTCCACACTCTACTCTAACCCTAATCCCTCGACCCTCAACCCTATCACTAAACCCTTGACCCTTGAACCTCAACCCTCAACCCTCAACGTCAAACCCTAATCCCTCGACCCTTAACTTTGATCCCTCGACCCTCAACCCTATCCCTAAACCCTAAAGCCTAAAGCCTCGACCCTCAACATCAAATCCTAATCCCTCGACCCTTCACTCTAATCCCTCAACCCTAAACCCTATCCCTAAACCCTCAACACTATACCCTAAACCCTAATCCCTCAACCCTCAACCCTAATCTGTCATCCCTCAACTCTAATCCCTCATCCCTAAACCCTAAATGCTATCCCTATTCCTAGACCCTCAACTACATCAATACTATACCTTAAACCCTAATCCCTTATCCCTAAACCCTACAACCCTATCCCTAATCCTTATACCCTCCACACTCTACTTTAACCCTAATCCCTCGACCCTTAATCCTATTCTAAAACCCTTAACCCTCGAACCTCAATGTACTCAACCCTCAACGTCAAACCCTAATCCCTCAACCCTTAACTCTGATCCCTCGACCCTTAACCCTTAAAATTTAAACCCTAAAACCTATCCCTAAACGCTCAACACTTGACACTATATCTTAAACCCTAATCCCTTAACCCTCATCCCTAAAGCCTTAACCCTAAATCCTTAAACCTTCAACCCTAAACCCTATCCCTAATCCCTCTACCCTCAACACTCTTATTTAACCCTAATCCCTTGACCATTAACCCTATCCCTCAACCTCAACCCTCAACCCTCAACTCTCAACATTATACCCTAATTCATCAACCCTAAACCCTAATCCCTCAAACCTAAACCTTATGCCTAAACCATCAACCCTCAACACTATACCTTAAACCCTAATCCCTATCCCTCAACCCTTAACCCTTAAAACTTAAACCCTATCCCTACACCCTCAACACTTGACACTATATCTTAAGCCTTAAACCCTCATCCCTAAAGCCTCAACCCTCAACCCTTAAACCTTCAACCCTAAACCCTATCCCTAATCCCTCTACCCTCAACACTCTAACCCTAACCTCGACATTAAATGCTAATCCGTCAACCCTCAACCCTCAACCCTCAACAGTATAGCTTAAACCCTAATCCATCAACCCTAAAACCTAATCCCTCAACCCTCAACCCTATACACTATCAATAAACCCTCAACCCTCGACACTATACCTTAAACCCTAATCTCTCAACCCTCACCCATAATCCCTCAACCCTCAACCCTAATCCCTCATCCCTAAACCCTCAACCTTCGACACTATACCTTAAACCCTAATCCATTATCCCTAAACCCTAAACCCTATCCCTCAATCCTTAACCCTTAAAAATTAAACCCTAAAACCTATCCATAAACCCTCGACGCTCAACATTATATTTTAAGCCCCAATCCCTTAACCGTCAGCCCTAAAGCCTCAACCCTCAATCATTAAACCTTCAACCCTAAACCCTATGCCTAATCCCTCTACCCTCAACACTCTACTTTGACCCTAATCCGTTGACCATCAACCCTATCCCTAAACCCTCAACTGTCAACCCTCAACTCTCAACATTAAACCCTAATCCGTCAACCCTAAACCCTAATCTATCAACCCTAAACCCAACAAAACTGCTTTGCCTTATGTTAGGTTGTTAAACCCATATTTTTGACACTCTTCTCTTAAAGATATTTGAGTTGCAAGAATATGTCAGAAAAATGGCTATGAACTTTTTTAATGTTAGTAATGTTATATGGCATGTTTTTCTCCAGGCCCATCTAGGGTTCATTATGCCAATAGGTGTACACACTATGAGAAAAACTTTGCGTATGGTACATCCATAATGAGTAATTAACAGTTGAAATCAGAAGGATGATCATTATGAGAAAAGATTTGCATTGGGGTACATCTATGATTCTTGCTGTCCACCCTGCACTTAGGGGAGGTATATTGATATGAAATAGGCAAATAATCTCCCATTATTTACTGGCTCTATCCACAAGAACTACTAAACTATACCTTAAACCCTAATCCCTCAACCCTAAACCCTATCCCTAATCCATCTACCCTCAACACTCTACCTTAACCCTAATCCCTCAAGGTCCTAAACTCTAATCCCTTATCCCTAAACTCTAAATCCTATCCCTAAATGCTCAACCCTCAACCTTAAACCTTAATCACTCAATCCTTATCCACCCCTCTCCTCCCCTATCTAGCTCACTCCCATCTCTACCCTCCTCTGCCCTCGACACCATACATACATACATATAGGCATACATAGATATGTACATACATATAGGCATACATACATACATACATACATACATATAGGCATACATACATATATACATACATACATACATATAGGCATATAGGCATACATACATACATACATACATGATTAATAGCCTTGAACATAAAAAAATTTAAGGTTAACATAACGTGAGCACGTTATAACATGCTCACGTTATTTCAAACATGACAAACAACAAACTTTTGCGGAAAAGAAAAATACAAAGCAAAGCATAATGCGAGCGCATTATAACGCGCTTGCGTTATGTTTTGCTTTGGGAATCCCAAGCCTTGGGCTTGGGATTTGCTTTGGATTTCCAACCCAAAGGCTTGGATTGCCTTTTGAATAGCCACAGATGTGTTTTTCCATATTCTTCAAGATTTTACATAATTTTGTTCATGCTAACGCTCAGATTTGCACATGTTTCAAGGTCAAACAAATCAAACACCTAGGTAATGTTAGGCTTTCGCTTAGCTATTTGACGATGTGATTTTTTTCACATTTTAACAATGTTAAGCCTTTCATCTTTAATTTGTTTTGTTTGTGTGTCTATTTTTGGGCAAAAACCACTGTTTGGTCTTTTTTTCATTGTAAATTAAATATTCATTGAAATTTCAAAAAAATTACATATTTAGAAACTAGACTCCATTCTACAAATATTAAAAAAAGAAAAAAATATTTTTCAATTAGTTTCCAAAATTTATAAGGGTAGCACGGGCAAAATTCTATTTTCTAGGATGCGTCCATTTTGAAAATTAGTAAAAACTCAAATATTCATAAAAAATTATCAAAAAAATCAGGCATAAACTACATGCTATTAGCTAATTTCTCACTGAAGCGATTTTAAAAATACCAAAAAAAAGTTGACCTTTTTAGGGAGCCAAAAAACATGCTATGTTATGTTTTTTTGATAGAAACAACACCAATTTATGTGGTTCCCTCTTTTGAACCCCTTAATCTATGCCATTTTTAAAAAAAATAGTAGTTTAGAAAGTAGACTTGGAGCACTACAAATATTGTTTTGGTTGCATCTCCAAATTTTGAGTGTAACTATGCTCAATTTCTAATCCAAGGCCAGTATTTCCTAATTTCAAAAAAAAAGTGGCCACTTAAGACCCCTTGTTGGCCCCCCATCTTCTTGCACTTACCCCAAATGAATGTACCACAGGAGACTCAAGCCCCTTCTCCTTTGCCCAATGTATCTATTTTAGTTCCTTTGTCTATTCTTCCTACTACCCTAGTTTCACCCATCAATATTCCATCTTCTGAGTCACCATCATCTTCAAGGATAATTTTTGATAATCCTCAAGTTTCTTTTGATAATGTTCTTCATTCTTCTGGATCAATTTCTAGTTTGTCTTCATCATCTTTTGACAATGGGGACTCTACAATCTTTGATCACTTTATTTTGGGTACTAAGTAAGTTTCAAATGTGGATATGTGTTGATGTGGATGTTAGTCACACTCACACATACTAAACAAAAGTTACACAACAACCCTTGTTAATATTGAAAGATACAATGAATTCATAGAATTCATGATCCCAAGTCTCTAATGATTAGGTCATAATTTTTTGGTGTTACTCAGTGGTTGATGTGTGTTGTTGTTTTCCATGTTGGGGTCTTACGTAAGTTAGTAGATTTTGCTTCTGCAACAATGCTTTCATACAAAAGGGGGTTACTCTACACAACATATTCCTTCAAAGGATGTGTCTAAATGGATATTTGCATGAGTTCAACCCTTATTTGTGATTCCTTGAATAATATTTTCAATAGTACATGCATCTAGCTCAAATATGCTAATGATATTTAGTTATCTACAGGATGTCAGCATATTTCTCTGTTCTGCTTAATATTAATCATGATATATAGTTATGAAAGTGATTTCTATGAAATTAAAATGAGAAAAAGGGTTAGAGAGTGAGATTCCTAAAATTACTTGACTGAGATCACTGATCCACATACATGTTCCCATACAGCAATGAAGAGAAGAAAACTGAAATCATGCTTCACCAGGACATTCCAAAAATCAACATGATCCAATGCAAATCTTCAGGGGTAGAGTTGACAACAGCATGTAATGAAATGAAAGCACTTCTATAGAATGCATCATTCACTAGTACATATCCAGAAATCAACTTGAAGATTACTTAAGGTTTACAATCAGTATGTAATCTGAAGCTTCATCTCCATGTAGTATGTTCATAAAATAGGTACATTTACAATGATTTGAGGAAAGGACCTTGACATTTCAACAATCTAGTCCTCATTAGTCTTAGTAATCCGATCTCCTACATGAAATTTCTACAAGTCCGATATTGTATGATTGACCTCCCCCTTTTTTTTATAGAGTCATGGGGCTGAATATATGTCTCTATTTTTTCCTCAATACAGTGCCCAAGAAACCCTAGTAAAATTAACGGTTTGCATCCACAGATGCAACATCAAACGGTGGGAAATGGATCCCGCCAAGAATCTTAAGTAGCGAACCCAGACAAGGCACCACTCTCTTAATAACTTCCTCCACTCGCATTTTGCTCTGCATTGAAAGCCTTGTCTCCTCCTAGTGTGTTTGCGACCTCTCAGGATCCGGTCCGCCAGCTGGGACGTCCTTTACCATTAAAGCTCTATTGTATCTCCACCTGCATGCCATTGGGCTCTGGAATGGATTCAAAATCCACCTACCCTTCTTTCCCTCCTTTTTTGTAACACAGTCACAGATCATCAGGATCATCGGCATGATCATCCTTAGTCGGGGCGAGCCAAGAATGTCTCATCGACCGCCATTGCTTGGCTGATATAGCTTTATCGTCCTATGTCTCTTTTCCTATCGGCGTGACTGCTCATTGTCAGCGTGGTCCAAGATTTTCCTGCTAATCTCATCTTTCTGGCCGATGCACCTATGGTCAACATATAGAAGTTAGGCATCATCATTTTAAATAACAAGCAACAGGATAAATATTCACATTAAATCATGTTTTGAAAGTGCAAACATATATATTGGGTCATGAACTTATGAAAATCCACATGCACACGAGAACTGAACCCCTTTTGATAACCCTTTCGGTTCTGCCACCTACATGTAGATTTGTGGGCACCTTCTTCACTTAGTTAGGATATGATGATGATGTCATCATCATGGACGGGCTTTATATATCGGGTCATAATTTAAGGATCAGGGGATGTTCGAAGTATGACCCCCTCAAAGGAAAATGGCCTCCCTTTCGGAAGGTCGGGGTGATGTCAGTAGAAGGGTGACCTTGTTTGAATATAGCATTAAAATGACGTCACCGTCATGTTATCAGATGGGGGTGATCATTTGAAATATACCAGCGCGAGGCAAAAAGGATGATGATGTCATTGTCATATCGACATGGGGGGTGATATTCAAAAGATTGGGTGATCTTAGAAATATCAGGTGATGCACAAAACATTAGGGTGATGAACCGCTATCAGGGTGATATTTGGCAAGGGGGTGATCTTTTGAAAGATCGGGTGATCTTTGAAATATCAGGTGATATTAGAAATATGACCGCTGTGAAATATATAAGGGTGCCCAATGAGTAGATTGTTGATAACTGAGAGGGGGGGTGAATCAGTTATCCTAATTATTTCCCTTTTTGAACTTTCTTATTAATTAATGCAGCATTGAATCAAACAAAAAAACATTACCATGAAATAAGAAACACATGACACAGTAATTTTTTGACGTGGAAACCCTGTTAAGGGAGAAAACCACGGGGTGATTAACCCAAAAATTATTCTCTGTTAGAAGAATAGGAATTTACAAAATGGCACTTGCCAATTAGGGCTCACTGCCCGAGCACACTGCTCACAAGAGGCCCACTGCCTACAAGAAGACACACTGTCTACAAAGTGATAAGAATCACAGTCTTGAACTGATTGGAAGCATCTGCATATGCTGGAGTCCAGTTCCGGTTAGGCTCAGTATACTGATCTGCTGCACTTCATCTTTCCTCTGTTCTTTATTCTGCTATCTTTCACATACCGGATCCTTTTTGCTACTTCTGCTCTGTTCTGGACTTATTCGCATATATATTAATTCCTTCACACACTTCACAACTAAATCCATCCTCTATATATATCCGCACAAGTAATTTCATCACCTTTCTAGTCGGCATCCGGAACAGTCTAGTTTCTTACAAACTTTGTTCTGTCGGCTGAATCCTTGCTCACCAAGCAATGCGGATCAAGCATATACTAGTAGATATCATTAATCATGTCGGCCAAACATGATTCATGCCTTCACAACTTTTATCATCAACAGTAACACATCCGGAAAGTAGTCTGATACTCTGTCAGTCAGTTCTTCCTCTGTTTTGACAGTGTCTCAGGAATCCGGTACTCAACTATTCATATCTTTTTCCTTGTCCATCACCGGAGGCTAAATCCTTGGAATATACCACTCAAGGTAGTCCTCTTGACTTCCCCAAATCCGCACTGCACCAAGACACTTCCTCTGAGAGATCCGGATCAATCTGTCGGACGTTGCCACATGCTCTGTTCTTGTTCACCGGACCACAACAATCTTTATTCTGACTTTCAGTAGAGACACATTATGACTTGCGGATATGTGGGATGACCTTTGTTGCTATCAATGACAACAACCATGAATCCATATAGTGTCTCTTGCCAACATAGATATAGTTATCACCTAAATTTGACACCTGGATTTCTACAGACTGAATGGGTATCGGGTGATAGACGGATATCGGGGTGATCTAACTTAAGGTGATAGATATTTGAAATATGACCCCCCAGAGCATTAGGTTTGACCAAAACTTTGACTTGACCTAACTTTCTTACTTGGCCAAATTTCAAGGTGATGCAAAAAGAAAACTTGCTTAGAATTTTACACTCTATCACATGGCAAGCTTCCTGAGGCAAGATTCAAACTTTTGAATTTTTTGGGATCAGACCTAAGGATCACAAATGCACTTGACATGATGCTCATGCATAGTGACATGATGCTGCTTTTTACCATTATCACCCGGAGCACAAAAACAAGGGAGCAAGCCACAACAGGGGTCCTCATTTTGCTAAGGAGTAAAATGGGGTGTGTTGTGAACATCACAACAACTAGCAACCAAACAAAATAATCAAATTAAAACCATTAAAGGAAATTGAAAGAAATAGATTCATAACTTCCAACTATCTCTCTTGCAGATCATCATCTAACTTAAGACTCGATGTATGCAATAAGGTACATGAATTTTCCCTTCAGTTTAAGTGGGTGCATGTGATTAATTATCCTCATCTTGAAGATTAGTTGAACAAGCCAGTGACTGATATTATCGTATGTAGGTGAGGATGTTCCCTCATAGCCAACCGAATAGAGCCCTGGTGCCAGCAGGCATCCATAGTCCCAGCAAGGTTATCGTTACAATTCTCCTAAGTAGAGCCCCACTACCAATGATCCTCTATAGCCCCAGTAGAGTTACTTAGATGGCTTAACCTGGATTTTTAGTAAAATCCATTTTATTACTTTGTATTTTGTATTTGATAGAAACTTGATAAGATATTACATTGGTAACTTCATGATGCAAGGAGTGGTCACTTGCTGAAATTAAGCTGAGAATTGTAATGGTAGCAAGGGTGACCTCTAATTTTTCACCTAATATCTACACTAGCAAGTTCAACAAACCCAAGGATTCTAGCTGTGTCATTGTGAGAAACATTCCTTGAATACTCAACCCATTCTTATTGAATACAAAATTTCACAAGTCAACTAACTCTCTACATTCATGACAATCACAACAAGTTATGCATGAATTTCAAACTATTAACCTTAATGACCTAAATTTTCCATTGTTTTCAGTGGTTGTTAATCTGTTCCTTCATACTCTAAATCAAAATAAAGATCCCTGCCAAGGCAACCAAACAACCAAACAAAACAAGCAGAACAAAAAGACAACTATACAACAAATATACATTATGATACACATGACTGTCATGGTGCTACTTCAGGCCTGAAAGTAGTGTTTGAGGAACTATCCATTGACTAGTAGTGGAACATCCTCACCTGTTAAGGACTTGAGCCTGTAGGCGTTGTCTCCTAAAATTTTAGAAATTTGAAAGGCTCCTATCTAGAGTTTGTCAAACTTACCATGATCACCCTTCCTTTCATGTGCTTTATCCCACATCAGGACTAGATCTGAGATCCTAAAAGCCTTAACCCTGGCTTTTTTATCAAACCAATGCTTGATAGCAGCCTGATGTTTAGCAAATTGGTTAATTGCCTCACTTCTCTTTTCATCTAGGTGCATCAGCTACATCAACCGAACTTCTTGCTTATTGTCTATGCCTAGGTATTCTTGTGCAAACTACAGTGTAGAAATTTTTAAGTTAACAGGGAGGATAGGATCTACCCCATATACTAAGTGAAAAGGTGAATTTCCTAGTGTAGCCTTATTTCTGGTTCTATCTACCCACAAGGCATATTTCAACAAAGTGTCTCATTCCCTTGGGTTCTTATCTATCATCTTTTTTATGATGTTCAATAGGTTCTTGTTTGTGGATTCTGCTAATCCATTCCCTTGGGGATAGTAGTTTGAGGAGAATTTTAAGATGACCCCATGATCAAAAGCCCAACCTGATAGTTTCATTGAAGCAAAAGCAGATCCATTATCACATACTAAAGCATATGGAACTCCATACCTAGTCACTATATTACTTTCCAAGAACTTAATGACATCCTCAGCATTACATGTCCTACTGCTGACAGCTTCAGTCCACCTGGTACAGTAGTCAGTAATAGTTAAAACATACCTATGGCCTGAGGATGATTGAGGATTGATAGGTCCTATGAAGTCCATTCCCCATTGAGCAAATGGGTGCATCTCCATCACTGGCTGCAAAGGTTGAGCAGCATATTTTTCTCTGTTTGCAACAACTTGACACATATGACAGTATTTGGTGTGTTTAGCAGTGTCTTTAAAAATTGTGGGCCAATAATACCTTTCCCTGAGGATAGCATGAGTGGTGGTTAAGGATGATCCATGGGCAGTCCCAAATTTATCATGTAATTCTGCTAGCATCTTATCTACTTCTGATCTTTCTAGGCACCTTAGGTATATCCCCTCATAATTTTTTTTTTAAAAGGACTCCTCCTTTCATCATATATTTTTGTGACCTTATCTTCAGGGCTCTCCTCTGTGAGGCTTGCAGTCTTGAGGGACATCTTCCAGTGATTAGGATATGTCTGATGTCTGAGTACCATTCTCCATCATCCTTTACATTCACAACATACTGCTAGCTTAGGATATTAGGATCAATCTCTGATATCATCTGGCTTAAGGCTTGTCCTCTTACTAAATTCATGGGGGTGATGTCCATATCATATTCCTGGAGGATAGTGATCCATTTGGCCCTCTTCTCTCCTAGTTCACTTTACATTAGCAACATTTTCACTACTGCATCAGGTACCATAGCAATCATCTTAATTCTTAGGATGTAATGCCTGAATTTCTTGACTGCCCAAACCAAAGCAAGTGCCTATCTTTCAACATCCATGTACCTGAGCTCTGCATCTTTGAAAGGGTAGCTCATGAAAGCTATAGGCTTTTCTTCTTTTTCTTCATTTCTTTGTGTCAACACTGCTGCAGAGGTATGCTCTGAAGCAAATGAGAAGATGTACAAGTCCTTGGTGTAATCTGGACTAATCAAGACTAGAGCATTTGATATAGCTTTCTTAATGTCTTCAAAAACTGCTCTAGCTTCTAGTGTCCATTCAATTTTAGCATCCTTCTTGAGCATGGCATTCAAGGGCATGATGATCTCTGCAAAGCTAGTGATAAATTTCCTAACAAAATTAATCTTACCAAAGTAAGATTTGAGCTCTGTCTTGCTTCCTGGTAGTTGTATCTTCATGATGGATTCCACTCTGTCAGGATCAATGATGATCCCATCCTCAGTTATTAGGTGGCCTAGCAACTTCCCTATGGTCATCCCAAATATGCACTTCTTAGGGTTTAGGGATATCCCGTATTGCTCACACTTCTTCAGCACCTTTCTCAAGTCCTCTACATGGTTTCCTCTTTCTTTGGAGAACAGCATTAAGTCATCCATGTATATGACTATGCACTTATTGATCAAGCCTCTGAAGGCTATGTCCATTGCTCGCTGGAATGTGGCTCCAGTATTTATCAACCCAAACAACATGCACCTATAGGCAAAGATCCCCCATTTTGTGATGAATGCGGTTTTCAATCTATCAATTATGTCCACCATCACTTGGTTGTAACCAGAGAAAACGTCCAAGAAGGACATCATCTTGGCACCGTTCACAATCTACAGGACTTCATCCAGAGAGGGCAAAGGATAATTATCCTTTTCAGAAGCTCTATTTAAGTTCTTGAAGTCCACACACAGCTTGATGTCACCATTTTTCTTCCTCACTGGGACCAAGTTTTCCACCCAAGTGGAATGTCTCATAGGGAATATGATCCTGACATCAAGCAATCTTTTAACCTCTTCAAAGATAATGGGCTCCAGCAAGGCATTGACGGGTCTCTATTTCTGCCTAACAGGCTTGGCATATGGCTTCAAAGGGATTGTATGAGTGATGACTGATGTGTCATAAGTTTTTAGCTCATCATACATCCAGACAATGACATGGATGTAGTCTTTGAGGGCTTGGGTTATTCCTTTCAATTCCTCCTCTGTACAAACCTTCCCAATTAGAAGATTTCTTCTTTTATCACCCTGTCCAATGTTAACCTGGGAGTACTGTCCCTCATCAGCTTTTGGAAGATCCTTCTATTTTAGCATGTTGTCTAGGTCAAATGCTCTTTCTAGCTCTATCATTCCCTTAGGGGTCCTATTGCTAGGTAACTCTAGGATTTCTTCTTCTTTTCGGACATGATCTTCTATATTCCTTTCATCTATGATCTATGCCTCAAACACATCCCTGTTGGAAATAAAATCCAATATATGCTGGTCATCATCAAATACCGAAAGATTAGTTACATTATCATGTACTGAAGGTATTAATACTAATTCAACTGAGAATCTTTTTAAATCTGATATGGATAGAGGTTCTAAAGTACTGGTAGCCTGGGCCAGAGCATCTGCTCTGTGGTTTTTCTCTATGGTTACATGGGTGATAATGAAGGCATCAAAATCTTCTATTAAGTCCCACACCCTGTGTCTGTAGTTGGACAGCCTTTTGTATTTGCAAGAGTATATACCTCTTACCTGTCTGACAACTAATTCTGAGTTTCCATAGACATGCAGAATTTTCAGCTTCTTTCTAAGTGCAAACAACACCCATGAATTAGAGCTTCATAATCTGCCACATTATTTGTACATGGGAACTGCAACCTATATGCTGCTAGGTAGGACTTTCCATATGGTTCAATGAGATCTATCCCTACTCTAGCTCCTTGCTTTGACTTGGATCCATCAAACCTGAGGATCCATGGCTTATCTTCAGCTGAAAGCTTGTCTGGGCCTTCTTTTTTTCTTTTGGCTTTGGCAGCTGCACCACTGGATATCCACTATAACTTTGGTATCTCAGCTATCTCAGACATCACCTTATCAGCCTTATGGGAAGTTGATATTTCTTCTTTTCTCTTATCATTAGGAGGGGCATCCTCTGGACTTGGTAGCATCTACCTTCTCAAAATATGCAGGCACAATGATTAAGATGCTTCTGAATGAGGTGCTTCATGTAACCTAGACCAATCTTCAATCAAGACATCTTAAGGGGATCTCTGCTGCTGTATCATCTTCTAAATTTCCTTTGACAGAAACTTTTCAAATTTGGATAGATTGCTGCCCCTATCCTCATCAGACAACTCATAATCTGATTCCACTAAATAGTCATTCCTTGGGGTGATCTTCTTCTTGTTCTTAGTATTACTCCTGTTGCATACCAGTATCTCTTCTGTTATATGAATAGAGTCCTCATCATGATATGTGTATCCTCCTGTTCCTATAGGAAACAAACAAAAATCAATATCATTATCATCATCTATAGAACTCACCACAGGTGATGATGAAGACGCCTCATTGTATGCTTGTTCCAACTCCAACATGTCTAAACAAGCATCACAAGTTTTTTCAGAATGAGCCTCATCATACAACCTACACCATCCATCTATTAAAATATCCTGAACAGGCATTCTCAACAAGTGACATCATTTCACCTATTTGGACAGGTGCATCTCAAAATTCTTAAAATGATCTAACTCATTCTCATTCTTAGGATTATAAGCAGACTCTTCAATTGTTTTATTCATTTTGAGGGTCATCATCATGATCATGAATGTCTAGCATCAGGATCTCCTCTATTCTGGTGGTTCGGGGTATGATGGAGTAAACTCCAGGTTCCACATCCACATACATGACCTCATTAGTTTTGTTATATTCGGTAATCATGTGCTTCATGCGGGGTTCAGCATCTATTCTTATTTGATTTGGTATACCCTTCCAAGGTAGCCATGTATGACTGAAATCAATAGACATGTATCCGTTGAGGGTTTTTGACCAGTCTCTACTGAGTAACATTCCATATGTGTCAGGTATATCAACTACCTAAATATCAATATAGTGCTAGATTCTGGGATCTGATGCCAGCTGCATGTGAATGTGAGTCAGTTCTCCTACCACACTCACCTCTATTTTGTCCAATTGTGTCACTTTCTTTAATGATTTAGTAGGATGTAACCCTAAAGCATTGCATATGGACAGGGGCATCACATTGGTAGATGCTCCTGAGTCTACTAAACAATTGTGCAAGTTTTTACCAAACATTCTTATGGTAAGGAGGAAAGGAGGTGACTCACTCTTGTCTTTGTATAAGGTCATGTGGGAGGTCTCTGTAGCTTGAACAATAGCTGAGGTTTTAGTTTTGACATTGACATCCCTAGCAGCATGATCTTTATTTCCAAATTGGCTTGGGGTATGGCTATGTTCCTTTTGAGCAGGATCATCCAATAATTTCATGAAAGCATTCTTGATAGTAGGGATCCTAAGCAACTCTAACAATGGAAGGCTGACCTTAATCTTTTTCATTTCATCAGTCAGATAAGAAACCAACTTGTCAAATCTAGGATGTAGATTTGTAGCTTTTGGTGTTGCACTCTGTGGTGTTAAGTACTGAGAATTGACTTTGGGAAGTCTAGGGTTATTACTTGCCTTGGGATCAGGTGGGGTATTGAAGTTGTTTGGAAGCAAGGAGGTGATCAAAGGATCAGCAAACCTGTTTGAGTTATTCCTCATGTTGTAGTTATGTCTACCCTGAGGCTACTGTTGATAAGCATTGACTTCCTCATGCTCAACTGATGGCTCATTCTCATCCTCAAATGGAAAAACATAGTTAGATGCAAAAGCCATAGCTGATTCCTCACATGTTGAGGTGTAATCCTGATGTGATGGGATTGTCTGTTGATGAGGATGATGGATGAAGCTTTCTAGCACTAAGGCAGAATCATACTCACAAGGGACAATTTCATTTCCCTCCACATAAGGTGGATTTCCTGAAGTACTAGACACTTCAGCTTGGAAAATACTTGTAGCAATCCTGAATTAAGGACAGTCTAGCTCTGCATGAGCATTGGTGTTATGTATCCTGCACTAGTTTGTAAGTGTTGCCTCTACAAGGTTTACTCTAGTAGCCTGTTTAGGTTCACCAAGAGGTTGATTGCCTAGGGATGATGGCAAGGAACCATTATTTGGCCTAGTGTTCCACACTCTAGGCTGTCTAGGAGGATTGTTGTTGCCATTATTGTTATTGTAATTGTTGTTGTACCCCTTGTTATGATAATTAGGTCTGTCATTAGCATAACCTTTGTTTTGATTAGGCTAGGAATAGAAGTTTTGATTTCTTGGATGGGTGACCTTAGTAGTAAGTTTCCTTAACTGGGCTGATATTTCTTTGATTTCTTCTTTCTCTTCCTGAACTTTGGCCACTACATTCTCTGTCTAGGGCTTGAAAAAGGAAGATCCATTATTATTGTTGGATTGGTCCATAGACTAAGGCACTTGTGTTTGATATGGTAACATCTGGCTATTCCCACTTGGTGGTGGCATGACACTGAGTGGAGGTATTTGCAAAGGGGCAGGCATCACTACTGAGGGTATCATGGCCCCACTGATCTGTTGGTGGATGGCATATGTTGGATAACCTCAAACTGTAGGAAGGCAACATTTGGTGTCAGAGTAGGGGCTAATTGCTAGCAGACTTTGATAGCTTCCCCAAAAGCTCCTGCTAAATTTGTTACTGCAGGATGTGCTCTCCTAACAAACATGGAGGTCAAGGGATCTAAGGCTGAGTAATAAATGCTCCTAGCAGCTTCATCTATTACAACATAGGGAGTAGACAGCTTAGACAACATCTTTTGGAATCTTGCATTGAAATTTGCAATAGGTTCTCCTTCAAATCTCTTGATGGTGGAAAATAAATGATAGTTCATTGAAGGATCTACAGGCACCTTGAACCTATCCTTGAAATCTTTTTCCAAGGCATCCCATGAATGGACTAAACCCTGATCCAGACTAATAAACCAGTTATAGGCCTCTTCCCCTAAGGAAAATGGAAATAACCTGCATACCACATCTTCATGTTCAATCCTAGCCCTACAACAGGCTTCTTTGAAGGTTCTGACATGATCATCAACATCTTGATATGGGTGATACCTAGGATAGATTTTATCTGGATTTTTAGGCAAAGCATGATATGTGTTGAAGGTCAAAGGTGACTCTGCTGTGAAAAATGACATTGCAACCAGTGGGGGTTGGATCTAGGGTATGACAGGTTGAGGCTGAACCTGAGTTGTGATAGGTGGTTTTGTAGGAGTAACAAGCGGTCATGTAGGTGTTTCTAAGCCAATAGGAGTGACAGGAGTATGCCCTGGTGAAGCTTCTAATGCACTAGGATCAAGGGAGTGATGAATGTCCACAGTTCTAGGTTTGAGTCCCCTGATAAGCAGTTCTTGAAAGGGCCCACTAGATCTGGACCTGGTATTTGGCTTGGGAGCCAAGATTTCTCCAACTTTTTAAGGAGAATGGCTAGTTTATAGTTAGATTTTGGCACTGACAGGATATTCAAGCAATGTTTGCAAGAATCTATAGTTTCTTTTGTTTTGGCCCTCCTTCTAGTGCTAGTTTTCTGTGTTGATGTGGATGTTAGTCACACTCACACATACTAAACAAAAGTTACACAACAACCCTTGTTTATCTTGAAACATACAATGAATTCATAGAATTCATGATCCCAAGTCTTCGATGATTAGGTCATAATCTACTAGTGTTACTCAGTGGTTGATGTGTGTTGTTGTTTTCCATGTTGGGGTCATACATAAGTCAGTAGATTTTGCTTCTGCAACAATGCTTTCATACAAAAGGGGGTTACTCTACACAACATATTCCTTCAAAGGATATGTCTAAGTGGATATTTGTATGAGTTCAACCCTTATTTGTGATTCCTTGCATGATATTTTCAATAGTACATGCATCTAGCTCAAATATGCTAATGATATTTAGTTATCTACGGGATGTCAACATATTTCTCTGTTCTTCTTAATATTCATCATGATATGCAGTTATGAAAGTGATTTCTATGAAATTAAAATGAGAAAAAGGGTTAGAGAGTGAGATTCCTAAAATTACTTGACTGAGATAACTGATCCACATACATGTTCCCATACAACAATGAAGAGAAGAAAACTGAAATCATACTTCACTAGGACATTCCACAAATCAACATGATCTAGTGCAAATCTTCAGGGGTAGAGTTGACAACAACATGCAATGAAATGAAAGCGTTTCTATAGAACACAGCATCCACTAGTACATATCCAGAAATTAACTTGAAGATTACTTAAGGTTTACAATCAAGATGTAATCTGAAGCTTCATCTCCATACAGTATGTTCATAAAATAGGTACATTTACAATGATCTGAGGAAAGGACCTTGGCATTTCAACAATCCAATCCTCATTAGTCTTAGTAATTTGATCTCCTACATGAAATTTCTATAGGTCTAATATTATATGATTGACCTCCCCCTTTTTTTAATTACAGAGTCATGGGGCTGAATATATGTCCCTATTTTTTTCCTCAATATAGTGCCCAAGAAACCCTAGCAAAATCAACAGTCTACATCCTCAGATGCAACATCAAACGATGGGAAATGGATCCCACCAAGAATCTCAAGCAGTGAACCTAGATAGGGTGCTGCTCTCTTAATAACCTCCTCCACCAGCATTTTGCTCTGCATTGAAAGCCTTGTCTCCTCCTGGTGTGTTTGTGACCTCTCAGGATCTGGTCTACCGACTGGGACGTCCTTTGCCATTAAAGCTCTGTTGTATCACCACCTACATGCCATCGAGCTCTAGAATGGATTCAAAATCCACCTACCCTGCTTTCCTACCTTTTATGTATCGCAACCACACATCATCAAGATCATCGGCATGACCATCCTTAGTTGGGGCGAGCTAAGAATGTCTCATCAATGCCATTGCTTGGCCGATATAGCTTTATCATCCTGCATCTCTTTTCCTATCAGCGTGACTACTCATCATTAGCGTGGTCCAAGATTTTCCCACTGATCTCATCTTTCTGGCTGATGCACCTGTGGTCAACATATAGAAGTTAGGCATCATCATTTTAAATAACAAGTATGAGGATAAATATTATGTTAAATCATGTTTTGAAAGTGCAAAAATATATATCGGGTCATGAACTTATGAAAATCTGCATGCACACGAGAACTTCACCCCTTTTGATAACCCTTTCAATTCTACCACCTGCATGTAGATTTTTAGGCACCTTCTTCACTTAGTCAGGATATGATGATGACATCATCATCATGGACGGGCTTTATATATTGGGTCATAATTTAAGGATCAGGGGATGTTCGAAGTATGACCCCCTCAAAGGAAAATGACCTCCCTTTCGAAAGGTTAGGGTGATGTCAGTAGAAGGGTGACCTTGTTTAAATATCACATTAAAATGATGTCACTGTCATGTTATCAGATGGGGGTGATCATTTGAAATATACCACCGCAGGGCAAAAAGGATGATGATGTCATTGTCATATCGACATGGGGGGTGATATTCGAAAGATTAGGTGATCTTAGAAATATTAGGTGATGCACAAAAGATTGGGGTGATGAACTACTATCAAGGTGATATTTGGCGAGGGGGTGATCTTTCAAAAGATCGGGTGATCTTTGAAATAATGGGTGATATTAGAAATATGACCCCCGCGAAATATATAAGGGTGCCCGATGGGTAGATATAGTTATCACCTAAATTTGATGCCTAGATTTATGCAGACCGAATGGGTATCAGGTGATAGACCAATATCACGGTGATCTAACATAAGGTGATGGATATTTGAAACATGAACCCCCCCCAGAACATTAGGTTTGACCAAAAATTTGACCTGGCATAACTTTCTTACTTGGCCAAATTTTAGGGTGATGCAAAAGGCAAACTTGCTTAGAATTTTACACTCTATCACATGGCAGGCCTCCTGAGGCAAGATTCAGACTTTTGAATTTTTTGGGTTCAGACCTGAGGATCACAAATGCACTTGACATGATGCTACTTTTTACCATTACCACCTAGAACACAAAAACAAGGGAGGAAGCCACAACAGGGGTCCTCATTTTGTTAAGGAGTAAAATGGGGTGTGTTGTGAACATCACAACAATATTTCAGGTGCAGTGTTTACTAATACTCCTCCCATTGTCACTACTTCAAGTGTCGTTACAATTCCTTCTACACCAAAAATGGGCCTTGATCCAAATGTAACTACCTCAGTACTTCCTCCATCACTTTCAGCATATACACCCAAGAGAAAGAAACAAGCCATCTCTCCAGATGACTTTGATTTTAGCAAATTGATGCTGAAAAAGGTTAAAACTCAAAAGAAGCCTAAAACACTTTCTTGATTGCTAGAAGATAAGGGTAACAAATATGTGGAGATTGCTCGACCACCGTAGGATGCCACTATTGAGAATTTCAATATGAATGATTACTGTATTTCTAGAATTGAACTTGGAAAAATCACGCATGAAATTGAAAAAGCTTATATGTAGTTTGCTTTGGATTCTTTAATCTAGAAGTTTGATAGGGAAAGGAAATGAAGGATCATTATAAGACAATGGCAAAAAAATTGACTGCAGTGGTGAAGAATATTACTTTGAATTCTAAATCAATAACTCCTGAAGCTATTTTTGTAGAATTTGGCAAATTGATGCTGATAAAGGATAAAACTCAAAAGAAGCCTAAAAAACTTTCTTGATTGCTAGAAGATAAGGGTCACAAATATGTGGAGATTGCTCGACCATCGTAGGATGCCACTATTGAGAATTTTAGTATGAATGATTACTCTATTTCTAGAATTAAACTTGGAAAAATCACGCATGAAAGTGAAAAAGCTGATATGCAATCTGCTTTGGATTCTTTAATCCTAAAGTTTGATAGGGAAAAGGAAATGAAGGATCATTATAAGACAATGGAAGAACAATTGACTGCAGTGGTGAAGAAGATTGCTTTGACTTCTAAATCAATAACTCCTGAAGTTATTTTTGTAGAAGACCCTATCATTCAGAAGGCTAAGAAGACTCACCTCAAAGGAAAAGTGGTTGAGGAATATTTGGAAAGGATGCGTGTGTAAGGAGTGTCTCTTCTTATAGAGACAACAAAAAAGATAGGCAAAATGGAGAAGATCAAAGTAGAGCTTGATGACTTGGTTGATACTATTTCTCAGGATATTGAGTATTTTTATCAAAGCTATGAGAAATGGACAGAAATGAAGAAACTAAAGATGAATACCTCGATATCAATTGGTGTTATTCCAAATCATGATTCATATATAGAGACTAAGGAAGCATTGACCTATCAAAGCAATATCTTAAAAGGCTTGATCAAAGATCTTGAAAGCGCTAAGGAGCTGAGTGACCAAAGTGACATTAGTCTCTTACATAAGTTGGAGGAGCTTCTATGCAATTTGGTATCTGAAGATAATCAGTTTCTTCCTGTGGATGAGATGATCCAAGAGTTTGAAAACATGTTTCAGAAGGAGTTTGAAGACAAAACCTTTTCAGTTTCTTCTATGGATAACATTCTACATAACCAGTTAACTTTAGATAACCTAAAGGCTAAGTTAACTAGTCATGCCAAAGCAATTACAATAGTAAGGGATGCTATAATCAGGGCCCGAATGATTTTCAATAATACTGTCAGTCCAAACAGTTTGGGGATATAGGCAACATTTACCATGTATGATACCCGTTTGTAAAAATATGGTAGTACAAGTTGATGCAGCTTTTCATAACTTAGTTTATTTTATGTTTAAATGTGTTTTTTGTTCGTAATTATGGACATATTTACATGTACTTTTCTCATATGTAATTACATGCAAAAACAAAGGAAGTCCTAAGTCAAAAGGGACTCTTTTTGTTGAATAATTTAAATTAGTTGTAGTTTTCCAATTTTTGCTCTAGGCTTTTCCCTATAAATAAAGGAGGCCTCTATTGTAATATGGATCTTTTAGTTATTGAAGCAAAACTCTGCCAAATTGAAGAGCATTTTGAGACTTTGTATTCAAATTGTAAATCATATTTTATCAAGTAAATAGAAAAGCAAGTGAGCATTCAATCTTTGCATTGGAATAACTTGTGGTGTATTGGAAATTATTCTTACATCCTTTTCCTTATGCTCTCTTATCTATTTGATCAAATTGTAGTGTGAGTTTGGATAATCTGGGAGATATTCTAAAGCTGATTTTGGAGACTTTGTGCTGTAATAATTATCTTTGGGTTTATGGTTTTGTTTTCTTGAGTAAAAGATATTGGAAATACTTTGAGCTACTTTCATCTTTTATGTCGTGTGCTTTCACCATAGTATTTGGTGAAGACTTTGGGCTGCACCCTATTCTATTTAGTTCTAAACTTTAAATCAGCAAAAAGGAGCAATGATAGACTTTGTGCTTTCATGAGTTTCTTGGTCATTTTAATTTGCATTGTGAGATTATTACTTTAAATTGTAAACATCATTTCTGAAAAAAGAGAAATGGATGATATGGATTCACCCTAAAGTTAGTATTAGTGTAGATAAATTTGAAAGTAGTTAGAAAAGGCAACCTACCCTTGCTGAGAGGAGAGAAATTTCTCATCATAGTTGTGGTTGATATAACCATTTTGCCATTAATTAGTTAATGACAAAATATTCACCCAACAGTTTTTTGGTGACTCTATTGGGGAAGAACACGCAACTTAGACCCTCACGCTTTGAGTTGAAGCTTTTCATCCTCATTCATTATTTTAAGTTGTTTCTAGATCTTTACTAAGTATATTACATTTTGGTAGACCCTAGGTATACTAGAAGTAAGAGAGTTCAAGGAATTGTTGATTCTATGTTTGAGTTAATGTAGCAAAGCAATTTTGGTCTTTTACTTCCAAAATCCTGACTTCAACAAATAGGGAGTTTTCCTCCTACTAACGCCATGACCCCTATACCAAGTGAAGCTTCTAGTTCAATTAATAACAGAGTTTTATCTATTCAAATTCCATAGAGGTTTGTCATCCTACCTTTTAATCAGTGCACAGTGGTTGCTCAAGGCCTGTGGGGTAATACTTTTGGACCTTTGAATTTGACACCACCACTGCATGAACTACCTCATAGTTCAAGAAAGAATTTCCTAAAATTCTATGGTGATGGGAAAGTCCATTCTGATGAACATATAGTATTTTTTTGTATAGCATGTGGTGTGTTAAGGGTGGAACATGAAGATGTAGTTGTAAGGCTATTTGTAGAGACAATTTAAGGTGCTACTGCAGACTAGTTTTATCATCTTCAGGCTCAAACTATAACTAATTGGGATACTCTCAAGACCAAGTTTGAAGCTAGGTTTAAGCCTGTAGAAGATGTACATGCTTTGTTATCCCAGCTAACACAGATGAAGAAAGAACCACATGAGCCTATGTGGGATTTCATTGCTAAGTTCAATAAATTGACAAATAGGATTCCAACCACTACCCAACCAATGATGGAGAATCTTAAATGTTTCTTCATCAATACTCAGCTCCCTGAGGTGAGTTTTCTATTAAGACAAGATAATCCCACTGATCTTTCTACAGTTCAAAGATTGGCTATAGAGGTTGAAGATGATCTTATCCTTGTGGGTAAGATAAGAAAGGATCCAAACAGAAATAAAGTTTCAACCTCTACTAATTTATCTTCCACAAGCACCATAGATCCTATGGTGTAGAAGTTAGCAAATGAGTTGCTGGCTTTGAAAAAGCAAATGTCTCAGAATATGTCTTCTCCTCTTTATCGGGACATACTAAGAAGGATATTTCCAAATACTTCATATCAAGGCAATGCTGCAAGAAATCAAGGACTAAAAAATTGTCTTCCTCCTACTCAAGGAAGGCTAGCTTTAAAGGCTCTATCAGTCAATTCAGCAGTTGGTTACTATGAAGCTGAATAGGATATTCCTGTCCAACCTAACTTGGATTAGGAAAATAATGCTAATCTTTTTATGGAAGGAGAGGAAGAATTAGCTGGTGACTCTACCATTGGTTTCTTGAATTATCAAGATGAAGCAAAAAGAGGAGAAGAAGCATATGGTGGAACATATGCTATGTTTACTAGATCTCAAAGTCAGCTGAATCAGCAAACAACTAACAAAGGTAAATCAAAAGAAGATACACAACTAGTGATTTCAATTACAAAATGAGGAACTCCTTTACCTTTCCAATCAAGGGATCCGGTTCCTGATAAGCAAGTAAGTTCTTCTAACACTCCTATTTTCTCTACTACTATTCCTCAGACCAGTACTACCCCAATTAAACTTTAGAATGAAGGTTTTCTTAGCTCAATGTCAAATTCATTTTAGCTATTTGATATAATTGACCATGCTAGAAAAGCTAAAATTCAAATGTCTATGTTAGAATACTTGCAGGTTAATCCTAACCAATTTGAGAGCTTAGCTAAGTTTGTTAAAAACAAAGCTACCCCTACAAGACAAGATTCTTCCAAGACTGTTCATGACTCCTTAAAGAATAAGTCTACCTAGAATAACCTAGTTACTACTCCCCTTATTGCTCCAGGGAAAATAGAACCCTTCTCTGTTTCTCTATTAGTCAATGGCCACAAATTAAGTAATTGTATCATAGATTCAGGAGCTTCTGATAATGTTATGCCTCCTAAGTTGGTTGATGCCTTAGGACTAACCTTAACAAAAACCTTTGGAAGGTGCTTTTCCATAGAAAATAAGCAAGTGCCTTTATTGGGTCAAATTAAGGATGCATAATTTGCATTTGCACCTTTTCCAGAGAAGAGAATCAAGATGATTGTTCTAGTTGCTGATGTTCTAGCTTCTTATAGTATTTTTATTGGGCAAAATTTCTTTAAGGATGTGGGAAGAGAATTAAATAGGGATTTGTGTGAGGCAAGGATACCTATTAAAGGTGTCATGCAAAAACTGCTTCCTGAAAGGGAAGCAAAATTTATTGTTACTCAATCTGAAGATCCAAAAGCTCAAATTTCATTTGATTCTTTAGGAATGGGTAATTATTTCTTGACCAATGAAAACACTTCTAGTTCATCAGATGAAAGTTCTAATAATTCAGATGAAGACTCGAAAGAAAATTCAGATGAAAGCATAGATGAGAGTATGGTCATATTAGACTTTTCTTTGTCTGATGAAGAGTCTATTGACCATAGAAATATCAAAATGAGAAATTCAAATGATGTTTGGATTTTAGAATTTGATGGTAGCTATTCTTCCACTAGATCTGGAGCTGGAATAGTTCTAATATCTCCTCAAGGTGATATTTTTCCTTTCTCCTATAAGCTATAGTTTGATAATACCAATAACGCTGCAGAGTACGAGTCATTGTTACTCGACATGGACGTTGCTCGTGTAAAAGGGATAAAAATATTCATGCACAAGGTGATGTTGAACTTGTTGTTTATCAAGTAAGGAATCTTTACCAAACCAAGAATAAAAAGTTAAGACATTACCGCAATCGTGTATGGGATTGCATTGAAGTTTTTGATGCTTTCAACATTTCAATAGTGCCCAAGGAGTTTAATGATTGTGCTGATTCATTAGCCATCTCTGCAACCCTTATGGTCCCTCATAAGGAGTTCAAAGGTAACAAATACACTATTGAGTTGGTTTTCAGACCAAGTGTACCTGATAATGTTGATCATTGGCAAGTCTTCAATGGTGATAATCAGATCATAGCTTTCTTGGAAAAGACAGATAGCTTTGATGAACTCTACTTTGAAGGAAGTGATTCCCCACCTCGGGAATATGTTTCTGAGATTGATTCACAAATTGGTGAGGAGTTTCTTCAACTAAAAGGGAATAAGATTCCAAAAGGTTTGGTTTCTTTGGAAAAGTTATTTGACAAGCATGATCGATATATCAAACAACAACAACTTGACTCAAATTAATCAATGGAATTTGAACAAGTAAATTTGAGTTCTAAAGAGGATCCCAAGATGGTTAACATCGAGAAATGTTGCACTGCTAATGAGAAATTCAAGTTCATGGCACTGCTTTGCCATTACATTGATGTGTTGGCATATTCATATGATGATCTGAAATCTTTCAGACCCAAGGATATCCAACACAAGATTCCTCTCAAAGTAGGGTCTTTTCCTCACATGCAAAAATAGAGGTAGTATAATCCCAAGATATTAGGTATTATTCTTTCTGAAATCCAAAAAATGTTGAATGCCAAGATAATCTTTCCTATTCATCATTCCACTTGGATTGCAAATATTGTTCCTATTAGAAAGAAGAGTAGAGAAATCCATATTTGTGTTGATATTAGAAATCTGAATCAATCCTCTTTAAAAGATAACTACCCTCTGCCTATAATGGACCAAGTGTTACAAACTGTAACTAGTTTAGATATGTTGTCTATGTTAGACGACTTTTCAAGCTACAATCAACTAGAAGTCAGTGAAATAGATCAATACAAGACCACTTTCACAACACCATGGGGCACATTTGCATACCGCAAGATGCCATTTGGTTTAATCAATGCTGGTGCTATTTTCCAAAGAGCAATGGACCTCACTTTCAAAGATGAAATGGGGAAGTTCATTATGGTGTACCTTGATGACTTGACCATTTTCTCCAAAAAGCATCAAGATCATGCCTACCACTTGCAATAGGTTCTAGAACGGTGTCGTCAAAATGATATTTCTCTTAATCCTTAGAAGTCAGTTTTTGGGGTTACAAAGGGTAAGCTTCTTGGTCACATTGTGTCCAAAGAAGGTACTAAAATTGATTTTGAGAGAGTCAAGTCTATCCAAAGTCTACTTTGTCTGCTAGTAAGATAGCTATTCATTCATTCTTCGAGAAGGTGAATTTCTTGTGAAGGTTCATTCCAGAATTCGCAGAGAAAACACATCATATTGTTAATATGATGAAGGGTAAGACCACTTTCCATTGAAGCACAGAAGGTAAAGCAACTTTCAAGGACATTAAAAATGCCATAGCCCGTGCTCCAGTTCTAGTTTGTCCCAACTACACTAAAGGTTTCATAATGTATAGTTATGCTTCAGAGCATACACTGTCAGCGATTCTGGTTTAGCAGAATAAAGAAGGTGTGGAATCTCTGATTTCATTTATGAGTTGTCCACTTAAGGCTCATGAATTTAAGTACTCAAATATGGAGAAACATGCTTATGATGAGGTGAAAGTAGTGAATCATTTTAGATTTTACATTTTGAATTCACATACTATTGTTTTTGTGCCAAACACAATAGTGAAATCTATCTTAACAAAACAAGAATTTGGGACTAAAAGAGGTAATTAGATTGCCAAGATTCAGGAATTTGATCTTGATATCAAACCAACCAAGCTTGTACATGGAAGAGGTTTGTGTCAGTTAATTGTTGATAATGTTCCAAAAGAAACGAGTGATGAAGAGCTTGAGGTTGAAAATGTTCCACCCATCCTTTTTGTTGCTACGACAGATGAGTGGTATTCTGATATTGCTTATTTTCTCACATATGGTGAGTGTCCTTTCCATTTTTCCTATAAGGATAAACAGACTATCAATCTTAAGGCTGCAAACTATGTCTTATGGGATAATGGTTTGTATAAAAAGAGCCTTGATGGAGTTTTTCTCCGTTGTGTGGATAAAGCGCAACAAAGCAAACTTTTAGAGTATTTTCATAATTTGGCATGTGGAGGACACTTTTTAGCATTGGTAAAAGCTCATAATATTCTAAGAGCTAGGCATTATTGGCCAACACTTTTTTAGGATGCATATAATTGGGTGCGTAAGTGTGGATTGTGCCAGTAGTTTGTGGGGAAGCCTAAGTTAGTTGCACTACCACTAAAACCAGTTGTGATTGAAGAACCATTTCAGAAATGGGGCATTGACTTCATTAGTGTTGTGAATCCACCATCAAGTGTAGGACATAGTTTTGTTCTCACTGTAATAGATTACTTCACCAAGTGGGTGGAGGCAATTCTTGTTAAGCATGCTACTTCTGAGGTAGTGTGTAATTTTCTCAAGGAGAATATTATTTCTCGGTTTGGAGTTCCAAACAAAATTGTAGTAGATAATGCTATGTATTTTTCTTCAAATAAGATCACTAGCTTTGTCTTTGAGTATGGGAACATCCTTTCACATTCATCAGACTATTATTCGTAAGGGAATGGTCAAGCAGTATCTAGCAACAAGAATCTAGTTACAATTATCAAGAAACTGGTAGAAGATAATCAAAGAATGTGTCATAAATCTTTGTTTGATGCTTTATGGGTAGATAGAATTACCCCTAAAAGAGCAATAGGTATGTCACCATTCCAGCTTCTGTATGGTTTGAATGCTAAGATACCTATTATCTTAGAATTGCCAGCTTTGAAGTTGGCGAAAGAAGTGGAAGATAGAACTTTTGAAAGTTCTATTGACAAAAGAGTAACGTACCTCTTTGAACTTGAAGAGAAGTAGGTTATGGTAGTAGATTGTATTGCTAAGCATTAAAGTCAGGTCAAGAAATGTTTTGACAAAAATATGAAGGCTAGAGAATTTCAAATTCGGGATCAAGTCTTGTTATGGGACAAGAGGAGAGAGCTGAAAGGAATGCATGGGAAGTTTGATTCTCTATGGAGAGGCTCGTTCATCATTCACCAACCTTGTTGTGAGAATAGTTTCTTATTGGAGTATCAAGATAGGACACCATTCTTTCTGTCCCACAATGGACAACATCTGAAGCACTTCAATCCATGAAGTGTCAGATAAGTTCACTTGTATATTTGTATAGTTTGTGTTTTTACTTTTTCATTTTTTTTAGTCTTTTTGTGTCTTTTTGTTTTGGTAGCTTGACTCTATGGATTAATGCCATGGATGAAGGAACTTAGAGATTAGATTCTTCAACCTTTGATCATTTCAAAGATTGATCGAAGGTAGTTCCCTAGTTAGAGCCAGCTGTTGTCCTCAAAATTAGTTGCGCTCATTTTGTAGGACAACTGCTACGAAACTTGTCTATTTCATAACCTACACTCTAAGCTCACAAATCAAGGTGAGTCACCTCATCTTCGTTTGTAGTCCTATTGCTCCTGTGTATCTATTTGAGTATCTCCTCACTTAGATTTCTTGAAAATTGTGTGAATTGTTAAAATGACTGTTGCATTTTTGAGGAGTTAGAGATTTTTGTTAAACATGTAGGAGCAAAAAAATTTGCCACTCATACATCTTGTTTCTGTCAATTGTTATTGAAATGTAAAGGAGGTAATTTTTACCACTAGGACATCTTGTTTATGTTTTTAACTGAGTTGCAAGGGTGGAAAAAATTTTCACCTGTGCAACTCTACTTTATGTTAAGTGTCATAAATGCCCCCTCATGTGGCTTTTATTTCGACGATTATATATGTTTTGATTTGTTTTTAAGTTGTTATTTTAAGTTTTCATGTTTTCCATTCCAAAGTCGACTACATTGAAACCTTTTGTGACACCTTTTTGAGTTCATGATTTTTGGGATCTAGGGTTTGCTGTGAAAGGCTAAGGTTTCCATCATTTTTATTAGTTAAAGGTACGTTTTGTTTATTTTATTATTTTTCTTTATCTGTATCTTTCTTCTTTTTACTAGGGTTTGTTGATGGTTTAAAGTGATTGTGTTGTAAACTATATTGTTTAAAATTCTTTATGTACAAATGCATTGTCATTTATGTTTGTTTATAAAGTGTTTTGAAAACTTGAGTATTGTTTATGTTTCTTATCATTGTCATTTTAAATCCCTAGCTTTCTATTGAGTCGTGGATTTTCCTAACTGGATCTTAGTGTCAAAATTAGTTTATCTTCTTTTTAGGTTTTGATCTTTTATATGAGGATGGTGGAATATGCCACCCTCACATTCTTACCTACCATCGATACATCCTTCCCTATAATTGATACTCAAAGTGTATGGGCGGAAAATTTTTCTGCCCCTACACATGTTCATTGGTTTAGAGTTTAAATGCAGAAGTGACAATATTTACCACTTAAACACATAGGTTTTTGTGAAGGATCCTTTGTGTAAGGACAACAAATTTTGTCACCTCAACATAAACTTGCATTTCCTCTACTTGAATGCTAAGACGGCGAAAATTATCATTTGTGTTTCTAGAAAAATCTACCCAGTGTATGGGCAGAAAATTTTGCCACCCCTACATGAGTTTTGATGTTTTGTGTTGAATGTAATGGCAGTGGAAATCACCACTTCGACACAACTTTATCTCTAAAATGCTAAAGCGGTAATTTTTACCACTCATACAATTCATCAAAACCCGTCATCCTTTCATGTTAAAGTAAAAAAATTTTGCCACTTGTACATTTGACAGTGTTCTATCCTATATGCAAGGTCGGAAAACTTTGCCACCCTAACACCTACAATTCCCCTTGATATGCAAGGGTGGCAAATTTTGCTGCCCATGCATTCATTCATTCTTAAAAATTTTTCTAACTCTAAAGAATTTGCTGAATTGTTTTCTTGATCCCGCTTTTATCCATTTTTTCAACTCACTTGCTCTTTAGCCCTTTCAAGCTCATTCCTCTAGTCATGATCGACAAAATGAAATTTCCCAAAATTACCAATATTTCCCCTAACTGCAATGTCATGAATTTTTTATTACAGTTTCTCTTGCGAGATGTTGAGATCTTCAACTCATCTGAAGAAGCTTTCTTTTCAAATGACTGATCCATCTCCAAAGAAAGCCAAATCAATGAAGTACAAATATCAAGGCGTCTTTCCTATAACATCATTGACATCAAATGTTGATGAGATATGGGATACAGAGATCAACCATGTGGACATGGCTGAATTTGTCGATAGAACAAAATTAGATAAACCTAGTCCCTCTATGCAGAAGATTGTGAAGAGAAACATTGTGGCTTCATTTCTAGTGGCTACATAGAATACTAAGTTCATTCTTCAAGTTGCTCATTTCTATAATATAGATACTTGGGTAGTGCTTGATGCTATGTGAATGTAATTATAAGGCTTGATCCAAAATTTATAGATAAGGTGTTCATGTGTCCAATAGCTAAAGATATTGCAGAATTGGATTTTTTAATTGCCCAAGGAGAGTATGACAAAGATGTAGAGAAGGAAAAGAACTCTTAGTTGCCATTGCACCAAAAGATCAACCTGTTAATGCCTGATACAACCACTTGATTTAACAAGCACGGGAGGCGGTTAAGCCCTTGTCACAAACCACCACAGTGCAGCGCTGAACAAGATAACCAAGGGTGACACCTTGCAAAAATCCCCCCAGGACAAGCGCGAGGTTTGAACCTGTGACCTCGGCTCTGATACCAACTGTTAGTTGCCATTGCACCAAAAGATAGACCTGTTAATGCCCGATACAACCACTTGACTTAACAAGCACAAGAGGCGGTTAAGCCCTTGTCACAAACCACCAAAGTGCAGCACTGAACAAGAAGACCAAGTGTCACACCTTGTAACAAGAACATGATAAACACTAGGTGGCTTAAGATTGTTAGACCTAACTTGTCTAGATGGACTTGGAGTTTCACCAAAAGTGAATTTGTGGAGGAAGTGGGTGACTTAATAACTCTTCTCAGTAGAGTTAGAGGACTTTCTTCATCATCATCTTTTCATGAATGGATGTATCCTTACATCAATATCATGCTCCAAGGTAAGAAGAATATCTTCTGTGGAGAACAGATTAGTAATGCTCTTCACAAGTAGTTAACTAAAGTTTCAACTACATCAAAATTATACATGACTTCTTACCTAGTGTACATAGTAGCCTCTATGAGGATTTTTCCAAGATTAACATCTAACAGAGATAGGAGAGTTGTACCTATTTATCAGTACTATCCTCAGCTCACTTTGAAAGGCTCAATTCATCATTTTAGAAGGGTGAATGATGCCTTCTTTGCTATTTTCTTGTGTCTTTTTGATCCTCAGTTGGAACAGAGAAGAGTTTCAAATGAAGCCTGGTCAGTGGTAAATGGTTATGGTTGCCTGTTTCTCTAATTTTCAACTTTTACATATCTCAGAATTGGATTTTATCAAGGTTATCCCTATATGCTTCCAAAATTCCCCTCAGATAAACTTGTCTTGATGGATTTATGCTGACAAATGATTATTGTCCATAACAAACAGATGGAATTGAAAAAGCCTCAATTTAGGTTTATTGAGATTGGCAGATATGTTGTGGCAACTGCTACCAAGGCCAAGGCTATGGAAAGAGAAATGTAGATGGTCACTATGAAGATGTCTAAGAAAAGAATCTGTTTTGATTATAGGGGAGTAAAGGACAGAATAAAGAGAAAGACTTAGTCTCATGTGCCAATGGTCAAAGACATCTAGGTTGATTTGAGGACAGAGGAAGAGATCAAAAAATTGGATTATTGCAGGTTGACTCTAAATCAAATTAAATATTTGGGTCTAGCTGATTTTCCAGAGGACATGATTGATGATGAAGAAGTTCTCAATTCAAGCTAGTTAATGAAAATATTGCTAATTCTCATTTACCTATTATAAAATGGTCAAAAAAGGAGTTAACTTCTTTGAGGAAAAGGTTTGAACCCATTCTAGCCAATACTAATTTGTGGCTTCAGAGTAAAGGTATTCCTTTGAAAGATTTTGTAATTGGATCTGAACAAGAGGTTTTAGAGCAAATGGGTAAGAAGGTTGAATTGAGAACAAAGAATAAAAGTGATATTCCGGGCACATCTAAGGTTTCCAAACCAAGGATCAAATTTGTGTCCAAAGGGAAAAAGGCCAAATTGATAGAGAAAGAGTCCGAGGTGAAAGAAATGGACGTTGAAGAATAGAGTACTAATGAGCAAGCCACAAAGGAGATGGAGATTGAAGATAAGTCTTTAGGGGAGCAAAGGGATGAACAAGAAAAGGAGACAAGAGAAGGTCAGGAAGGTGTATAAGATAAAGTCATGTCTCCATAGAGGGATATACCATAGGAGATTGAAGCCCCTTCTCCTCAACCCAATGTATCTGTTTCAGTTCCTTTGTCTGTTCTTCCTACTACCCAAGTTTCACCCATCAATATTCCATCTTCTGAGTCACCATCATCTTCAAGGACAATTTTTGATAATCCTCAAGTTTCTTTTGATAATGTTTTTCATTCTTCTAGATCAATTCCTAGTTTGTCTTCATCATCTTTTGACATTGGGGACTACAATTTGTTTTGGGTACTAAGAAAATTTCAAATGTGGATATGTCAGGTGTAGTGTTTATTGATACTCCTCCCATTGTCACTACTTCAAGTGTCGGTACAATTCCTTCTACACCAACAATGGGCATTGATCCAAATGTAAGTACCTCAGTACTTCCTCCATCACTTTCAACATATACACCCAAGAAAAAGAAACAAGCCATCTCTCTAGATGACTTGATTTTGTCAAATTGATGCTGGTAATGGTTGAAACTCAAAATAAACCTAAAACACTTTCTCGATTACTCAAAGATAAGGGTCACAAATATGTGGAGATTGCTCAATCACTGTAGGATTCCACCATTGAGAATTTAAGTATGAGTGATTACTCTATTTCTAGAATTGAACTTGGAAAAATCACACATGAAAGTGCAAATGTTGATATGTAATCTGCATTGGATTCTTTAATCCAGAAGTTTGATAGGGAAAAGGAAATGAAGGATCATTATAAGACAATGGCACAACAATTGACTGTAGTGGTGAAGAAGATTACTTTGACTTCTAAATCAATAACTCCTAAATCTATTTCTATAGAAGACCCTATCATTCAGAAGGCTGAGAAGACTCACCTCAAAGGAAAAGTGGTTGTGGAATATATGGAAAGGATGTGTCCAAGGAGTGTCTCTTCTTATAGAGACAGCTGAAAAGATAGGTAAAATGGAGAAGATCAGAGTAGAGATTAATGACTTGGTTGATACTATTTCTCAAGATATTGAGTATTTAAATCAAAGCTATGAGAAATGGACAGAAATAAAGAAATTGAAGATGAATACCTTGATATCAATTGGTGTTTTTCCAAAATCATGATTCATATATAGAGACTAAGGAAGCATTGACCTATCGAAGCAATGTCTTAAAAGACTTGACCGAGTATCTAGAAGGTGCTAAGGTGTTGAGTGACCAAAGTGATGCTAGTCTCTTACATAAGTTGGAGGAGCTTCCGTGCAATTTGGTATCTAAAGATAATCAGTTTCTTCTTGCGGATGAGATGATCCAAGAGTTTGAAAACATGTTTCAGTAAGAGTTTGAAGATAAAACCTTTTTCAGTTTCTTCTATGGATAACATTCTGGATAGCTAGTTAACTTTAGATAACCTAAAGGCTAAGTTAACTAGTTATGCCAAAGGAATTACAACAGTAAGGGATGTTGTAATCAGGGCCTAAATGATTTTCAAGAATACTGTCAGTCCAGATAGTTTGGAGATGCAGGCAGCATTTACCATGTATGATGCCCATTTGAAGAAAGATGGGAGTACAAGTTGATGTAGCTTTTCATAACTTAGTTTATTTTATGTTTTAATGTGTCTTTTGTTTGCAATTATGGACATATTTACATGTACTTTTCTCATATGTAATTACATGTAAAAACAAAGGAAGTCCTAAGTCAAAAGGGACTTTTTTTGTTTAATAAGTCAAATTAGTTGTACTTTTCCTATTTTTACTCTAGGTTTCTCCCTATAAATAAAGGAGGCCTCTATTGTAATATGGATCTTTTAGTTATTGAAGCAAAACTCTGGCAAATTGAAGAGCATTTCTAGACTTTGTGTTCCAATTGTAAATCATATTTTATCAAGTAAATAGAAAAGTAAGTGAGCATTCAATCTTTGCATTGGAATAACTTGTGGTGTATTGCAAATTGTTCTTACGTCCTTTTCCTTATGCTCTCTTATCTATTCGATCAAATTGTAGTGTGAGTTTGGATAATCTGGGAGATATTCTAAAGCTGATTTTGGAGACGTTGTGCTACAATAATTATCTTTGGGTTTGTGGTTTTTTGTTCTTGAGTAAAAGATATTGGAATGACTTTGAACTGTTGTTATCTTTTATGTTCATGTGCTTTCAGCATAGTATTCAGTGAAGACTTTGGGCTGCACCCTATTCTATTTAGTTCTAAACTTCAAATCAGCAAAAAGGAGCAACGATAGACTTTGTGCTTTCATGAGTTTCTTGGTCATTTTAATTTGCATTGTGAGATTTTTACTTTAAATTATAAACATCATTTCTAAAAAAAGAGAAATGGATGATATGAATTCCCTCTCAAGTTAGTGTTAGTGTAGATAAATTTGAAAGTAGTTAGAAAAACCTCCCCTTTTTGTGAGGAGAGAAATTTCTCATCATAGCTGTGGTTGATATAACCATTTTTTTGTTAGTTAGCTAACTACAAAATATTCACCCAACACATTGGAATATTATGGTTTGTGGTTCTAGAAGTATCTTTGGGATGTTGGTGTGTATCCTCAACTCAAGTGGTTCATGGTTTGGAGGTCCACAAGCAATCTTTCTAGTGTGACAGACATGACAGTTAGTGTTCGTAAGTTCTCATATGAAGATGCAAGTTATTCTAGTGATTTGAGGTGGTGCAGATGTTCTTGTTGATTTCATTGTTCTTGTGGAGGTCTCTGGATTGTGTGTCTATTGTGTTGGTAGTCCACATTGAGGACTGAGCTCATAGTTGAAGATTTCTCCTTGGGTGTTGTTGTTCTTTCTAGTCTTGGCCAACTGGATGCTTTGTGCATGCTGCAAATGATCTAAGAGAAGTTCTATGGAGCGTGGCATGTTGTTTGAAGAAGATTTGAGTCCCAGCTATGTTTGGCTGATAGTGTAGTGATCTGTATGTAGCATTTTGTATTAAGTCAAGTCTTGTAATTGTAATTGTTTGTAATGCCTATCTTAGAGAATGTTCTAGATAGATGATTGTAAGTCTGACTTTGAGGTTCATTCCAAAGTCAATGTCATGTATAAATAAGTGTAATGAAGTCCTGTAAATGTGCCTATCCATGTGAAGATGTGTAGGTAGAGAAGAAGTGTTTGGGAGCAGAGCAAAGGTGTTGTGAGATTCAATGGAACTGAACCCTGGCATGAAGAAGATGCTATTTCTTAGTTCAATCTTTCAGTGTTAACCATGTGAATATTTTTGTAGATAGTGAGTCTCTTGGAGCAATGAGCTATGGGCAGTGTGCCCAAAGGCAAGTGCCTTCCCATTTTTCTATTCTTTTAATAGAGAATAAATCTTTTGGGTTAACCCTCACCGTGGTTTTTCCCTTAACTGGGTTTCCACATAACAATCCTGATGTTATGTGTGTTCATTATATTTGTTCTCATGTGTTGTTGATTCATGCTTTCATTGTTATATCATTAATCTATTAATAATTGGTAAAGAAGATTAAATGTAGCAAAAGATAATGTTTTGTGATGATTGATTCACCCCTCCCCCTCTCAGTTGGCTACTTTAGTGCTAGACTTCAGCACTAAATTTCTAGATGGGGGTTTTGGATTTTCAACACAGCTCCCCCTAAGCCAGAGATCCCAATTTACTTCCCAAAGGAATTATCTGCAGCAGAATCTAGTTCAAATCTATCCTTGACTTCAATCACATCTTCCTTAATCTAGATCTTGCCCATTTCTTTCTTAGTTTCAATCAGACCAACTTTTTCCTTTCCCTTATCATTCCTCTACTCTATTTTCCTTTCTTTGGCATAGTAATCTCTTTTCACATTTTTGTTACTGCAAAATCTTGCAACATGTCCAAACTTATTGCAATTATAGCACACAATGTTTTTGAGTCCTTGATTCCTTTCTCTAAATGAATTCATCCTTGATCTACATTGATTAGCCATGTTTCCAAATCTCTTGCAAGCAAGACATCTTCCATTGAATTATTGAGTATTCCTTGAATTGTGAAAGCCATTTCTTACTAGACTTTTGTATTCATTTGATCTATGACCAATTTTCTTGCAATTGAAGCATTGACTAGAGAATGATGGAACATTATGATTTACTCTACTCCTACACTGAGTAACTTTATGACCAAACCTTTTGCAATTAAAAAAATGGCCATTGAAAGATGGGTACCTTTAAGCATTTGGCTATCTGACTAGAGGTATTCTAGGTCTTCTTCTTTGATTCTGAAATTGGTTGCCTTTGTTTTTCTTCATCTAAAAGTTTTCTTGACTTGATTTTGAACTTTCTCCTTTTTCAAATCCTAAACCTTGCTTGTCATCTGGACTCTTTTGACTAGCAATCATCTCATCAAGTTTTGCAGAAATTATCTTGAACTTTTCTTCATAGCTCTTATCTTTTTCCAAGTCTATTTTTAGGCTCACAATTTATTTTTCCTGTTTGACACATTCTTCTATCTTGTCATTTATCATCAGATTTAGATCTTCTTCTACTTTAGCTCTTTTAATAACTTCCACTTTTAGATCATCCAGGGTCTCATTTGCCAATATCAATTGTTCACTAACATCTCTATATTTTTCTCTAAATTTCTTGACTTATTCTTTCATCTTTAGAATGCATTCATCAACTTCTTGAATGTTATCCTTTAGATCCCTAATTTCTCCTTCATATTTTTCAAGATCAATAAGAGCTACTTCTAGTTCAACATTGTTTTCATATGAAAAGTTTTCATACCTTCTGGCTTCCATCAATGAACTTTCCTAGATCTTCCTCAAGTTGTTAGGCTTTTTCCAAGGAACCTTGCTCTGATACCAATTGTTGAAAGTAAGAAATGCTGAGAGGGGGGTGAATCAGTATTCCACAAAATCACTTCTTAACTTGATTATAAATCTAATTTCCAAAATTAATAACATGAAAGTAAAACAAGCATAAGAACAACAAACATAAAGACATAACACAAGACAACAAGATTTTAACTTGGAAAACCCAAGGAGGGAAAAACTACAGTGAGTGTTATCTCACAATATATTATGATAGCTCAATACTAGATTACAAGAAGTCTCACTGCCTTAGGGCTTACTACCCAGGGCTCACTACCCTATGAAGAAGTGCTCAGCACCAAGAAAGAAGAACATAGGAGAAGGATTGGCTCACTTCCAAAAGATGAACTACTATAAATACATCTACCATATGCTGGATTATAGTTCCATTGAAGGTTCAATACACAAATTCAAAGGTCTTCATTTAGTCTACCCTACTTCCCAACTTGACTACATATAGTTTGTTTTCTACCCTTATTCAACCTTTATTGCTCTACACTCTACTCAAAATCCTTCACACTTTGAATTCACACATTATTCCACACACCATACATCACACACACCTCCCAACATCAAATTCTATCATGTATATATATTTGCTATAGGATTTATCTCATAATTAGGTTGGTAAGAAAAACATCAACTGTGTAAAAAATATTACATCTTGTCATCTTGAACTTGTCTACAATCTATAATGCAAACTTAAACAAACATATAAAGGTCTCCATGTAGGTTGACTTCAATCATACCACCACTTAGATTGAATATTTAGACAAAATAACATCTCCGCATAAGAATCTAATTTGTCTGTTGTCTTGTCCCTTAAGAGTATACTCAATCGACTCATCTATCATATCATAATTCCTACTATGGACCATATGAGACTTTGAGATGCATAACCAATAATTATCCTTGACCTCTTAGCATACCTCTAGAACCGCAAGACAAGATATGTAATTGCAGAGAAATACAGACCAAAATACCCATGCACTCTGCACTATTCTTGACTTAGCTGAGCTCTTCCAAACTTAGACCAATCACTACTTAACTTTCAAAAGTCATTAGGACTTATAATCTTGAACATAGTATCTCCAAATAATCTTGAATAACATACCTGAACCACATACCTTTACCATCAACTATAGACGAATACCACTCGAGTCTCTACTACTCTGTGTTGTCAATACTTAGTCATTTTGCCTTAGTCTTTTGTGTCTGAACCATAACCTTGTATGTAGATTGTTCTATGTTGAGTTCCCAATCATCCTTAGCTCCATCATGCTCTATTTTCCTTGTTTCCATCAATGACAACATTACCCAATCAGCACTGTCTCTTGACTATGTTGCCAACATTTTCTCTCTATCTTTACATTCTTTATATCGATACAAGACATCAACCACCTTATGGTGGGGGCATATATAATGATATATGTTTGATGAGTTTGGTACTAATGAAGCATAGTTGTAAGCCCTCTCCATGAGGTGGGATGTTGTCTCTCCAGCATGAGTGCACATCCTTTTATTCAAAATCCCTTCTATAGAAGGTAGGATGGTGTATCTCTTGAGCTAGTACACATGCTTTTATCTCAAAATTCCTCTGTGGAGGTAGGGTTGGATCTTGAGACTATCCTCCCTTAAGCATGTCTTTGGTGCTTGTTGTGGCATAATCCCAACCATTAGGTGTGCTTGTAGCATGTTTGAGATGGTGGGACTTAGCAATAAGCTCCTTCCATCACCCTTTTTTGTCATGTTGAAGACTTATAGAATGTCTATGGCATGCTATAAAGGGCTCATGTTTTCTATGTGTCTTCTATGTGCTTTCCCTCTTGTTTAGTGTAAAGCGTGTGGTGATGAGTTCCCCCTACACTTGGGTTTTGTATGGCATGTTATCCCCCTCGTGTAGTGTAAAGAGTATGGCAATGAGTCCACCCTACACTTGGGTTTTGTATGGTGTGTTTTCCCCCTTGTGTAGTGTAGACACTGTGGCAATGAGTCCCCCATGCACTTGGGTTTTGTATGGAATGTTTTCTCCCCTTAGTGTAGTGTAAAGGGTTTGGCGATGAGTTTGGGGTTTTATGTTAGAATTTTATTTCCATGCATACATATTTATGAAAATGAAAATGTTATATCAATGATATATCAATACCTTCATCATGTTTTGCATGTCTCAAATATTGTCTTCTCCATGTTTTACATATTTTTAATATTGTCTTCTCTATGTTTTGTGTGCTTATTACTGTATTCTCCATGTTTTATGTTTTTGTAATGTGTTTTCTAGTGCTTACCTAAGATTGGGAGCTACAAATAGTTCCTCAATCTTTGTGTATACCTTAGTTTCAAGTGCATGGCGTGTTTGTTGTGATTTTGACTATACTTTAATGCATGTATGGGTCATATGATCATACATACATCAAATTGGGGGTTAAATGTTATGTCGTAAAATGTCCCCTAGGACTTGTACCACCTAATTTTAGCTTTTGGGTCCCCTAGATTTAATCATGCAAGTTAAAAATGAATCTCGGAGCAAAATCCATTTAAACCCATGAAAAATAGGAATCAAGGGAGATCTTGGAGCTTATTCAATCCCTAAAATAGGTCCCTAGACAAGGACCCCCGCACCCTTGTTCTGCACTATTTTGTCAAGGTTCAAAATCTAAATGTTGGCAAAGTGACCGTTAAAGGTTCCCTTGTTGTCCTGATAAGTTTGAATTGTGACATTGTAGTGGGAATGCATATATAAACATGTTTAGGAGTTCATTTTAACTAGATTGATGGATAAGTCAAACTTCTAATCTTGTGCTAACTATACTCAAGGCTTTCATTGTGTAGTAGAGCAGTATTGTGCTATGTTTGTTCATGTTTCTTGTAGATTTGTCTTCATCCATCCATCTCTTCATGGCGTAAGAGATCTTCATCTCCCCGTGAGAGCTCACACCTACTAAGGTGATATTTACTTTCTATTTTCAATTATTTATCATATCAATTTCTTTTGCATCTATCCTATAAGGACACATACTCTCTAACAATGATGTTGGAAGACTTGAATGCCATTCTAGGGCTTGACTAAGGCAAGCTCCTAAACACCACAACCCCCAAACCCTCTCTTTTGATTGCAAGTGATAAGTGTTGGATTTTGTGGAGAGGAGTTACAAGAATTTTGTGGAGAGCATAAGGAATTTAGATCTAAAGAAAAGGTAGGAAATATCCCTAAAAGGTCAAGGGTTATAAATCTTTGAAGTGGTTGCAGTTTATAGCATAAAATATCTTGAAGCCCTCATAAAAAGTACTACCTTGGTCTTTGGAACCCACTCTTTTGACCCCAAATTTTCCACATTCTAAAATCCAAAATCTAGTATGTGTCTGATCTGCATTTAGTGTCTTCTTATGTGAGCATTTGTCAAGTTTCATCTGTTTGCTTACTATTTTACATAATTAGGGTTTTAGGCTTAATCAAGCTAAGGTTTAACAAATTACTCAATAAATTCCAAATTTCCTTATCATTCCAAGTGACAACATACTTTTAGTTGAGTCATCTTGAAAAAGTTGAGATTCAACTGTGTTTAATGTCCTTGAATGTATGTAGTGAAAGGAGGATCTAATTAAACTATCAATCAAATCAACAAATCCTATTTTTCCACATAAATTTTGTGTAATTTTTTTCTACAAGTAACTGGTGTGAATGGCAATGGAAATAAGTTGGTTGTCCCTTTGAATCAAAATTTACAAATCTTTACTAATCCATTTCCTAAGCATAATGACAACAATATGGTGGAACATAATACAATAGACCAAGAAAGAGGTATATAGGGGACAAGTGCACATTCAAATTCCTTATCATTTACCTTATCAACCTTAGGCTCTTCTTTGTTTATTTCAGTGTTAGGTAGTTCAATGTTTTCTTGTTGAGGTTATGCATTATTTCAGGCCAAGTCTTGTCTTGTCTTCCTTCTTTCTCTACCTTATCTATTTTTTCTTGTTTTATTGCTTATATCTCCAAAAGGAATCTCCTGGTTTTCCATAGGTTCTTGTAGCTTAGAGAAAGAAGCACATGTGTGAGTAACTCATGGTGATGCTATAATGATATATGTCTAATGGTTTTAGAGGGATGTTGTATCTCTAGCATAATTACACATCTTTATTCATATTGCAGTCAAAGAAGACCTCTACAGAGGTAGGATAATGTATCTCTTAAGCTAGTGTGTATCCTTTTATTCAAAAGCCCTTTTGTGGAAGGAGTGATGGTGTATCTCTTGAGCTATTGTACATCCTTTTATCTCAAAATTACTCTATGAATGCAAGGCTGAATCTTGAGACTATCCTCCCTTAAGCGTGTCTTTAGTGGTTGCTGTGGCATAAGCCCAACCATAAAGTCTACCTATAGCATGTTTGAGATAGTGGGACTTAACAATAAGCTCCTTCCTATGAGGCCTACTTTTCATTCCCGTACATTTGACTATTTACTTTACTGTTGGGGATACATTTAGACTTGTGGGACTGTTGATCCCAAATTTCCAGACTATTAGACTTTATGTTGTATGTGGATTTGTTATGCTTAGTATGTTTACAATGTGTTTAGACCTGGATATTGCTTTATTGATGATGTTAGATAGATGGTTTATATTATGATGTTATGGGAAAACTAATTGGGTGATGTTAGATATAAATTTGTTATGTGATTCAATCTTTGGAATGGATGTTTGAAATGCAGAATTTAGAATCTAATTGTATTGTGACTTCCTTGATCCTTATGTGAACATGTGATATTTTATGTGAGTGTATTTTTTAATTTTCTTCGGCTATTATATATATGTGGAATTAACTTTACAATTAAGTGCGCAGGTATTTCTAACAAGCCACAAAAATTGGAGATCATCCCACACATGATGTTGTTATCCCTTGTGAAGCTGATCTAGTTCCACGAGGAACCAAGATCAACTCTGTACATGATGAAATTCTGTAATATTGATTTCATGTTGTTAGTGAGGTTAAGTCTACCCTTCTTTTTTTTTGAATTCTAATTGGTGTTGGAAGAATTTTGTCTTTTGAATTTCATGTTTTTAAATTTTAAATTTTGAGACCCCTTTTCATTTGCTTTAACTCAACCCTAGGTGCTCAAAATGAGCTAAACTTGACCCTTGGTTGTAACCCTTGGGTCTAGGGACCTTTTTGACTTGGGTAACCCTTGGTAAACATCCATTTGGTCACCTTAAGTTCACCTTGAAGTTAAGTGACGAAATTGGAGGCATGGGAGGGAGAGGATGAGTGGGTCCAACACTCAACCCCATCCTTTCCACTTCCCAAGGTTGGAGATGTCTCCAAGACCCCCCAATTGTGGAGGACTTTACTCCAAGTCTCTCTCACAATTGGTGAGGGTACCTTAGAGTTGTATGGTCCCTCTTGGGAGGAAAGGAATGGGACACATGTGTCACCCATTCCTTCTTAAGCTCCACTTTTCTCTCCCACATGTTTGAGAGGACAAGTGGAAGGGTGAGAGAGACTTGGGGATGGGTGAGTGACATGTGTCAACACCCATCCCATGGGTCTTGATTGTGGTGGGGAGGAAGAGTTAGGAGGTGACAAGTGTCACCTCCCCATTCCTCAAAGCTCATGGGCTGAGCTTATTTTTAATCCCACTTGGAGAAGGTTATGGGTTGTTGAATTTTTGGATAATATTATTTTTCTTTGGAAATTACTTTGGGGAAAAAGATAAAGAGAGTTTTGTGGTTTATGTTGGAGGAGGATTTGGAGAAGCTCTACATCAACCATCAACCATAATTGGGCTTTTTAAGGTTGGTTTCAAGGCTAAGGCCTTCCCTTATGTATTTTTATTTTCTTGTGTGATGTTATGTGTGAGTTTTATTTCTAAGTTCTATTTGTTGTTGTGGGAAAAAATTTAAGGGTGTTGTAAGAGCCTCTCCCACTTGGGAGAAAATTCTCAACAAGTGTGGGGTGGGGGAGGAGTGAACCTCCTCGGGGTCATTTCCTTGAGTTTGTGGTGTTGTAGCCTTGAGGGCAATATTAGAGTTTGAGCAATATGTGAAACGGCTTGAGAGCCAAAATAGAAACTTGTGAAAATTGTGTTTAAAAGTGTTGGCTTGAGGCCTTAAGAGATATTTGTATGGAGATATTTGTAGGAGTGCCACTCTTGAGTTGAGTGTTGCCCACTCCCCTATCCCTTTGAACTCATCTTGGTTGAGTTCTTGTGTTGTGTTATCCATGGGTGTAAAATTGTGCTTGGTTGTTTGAATGCCTTACTGTGATGTGGAATGAGTTCCCTAGTGTGTGGATGACCTCCCTAGCTTAGGGGTGACCATCTTGTAGGTCTATGGTAGGGAGGAGAGCAAGATGTTGTGGCTTCTTTCCCCTTGTTGTGTTAATGCAGGTTCATTGGAGCTAAGTTGTGAAGTTGGAGAAAACGTCTTATTCTTGGAGTTGATATTTTATTTTCCTTTACTATTGAGAGAGAGCTTGGCCTACTTAGGAGATTAGATCATTTGTTAGTTTCAAAGAGGAGGATACTGTCCTCTCTCTTGTTGTAAAAGTGTATTTTCTTATGTTATGTGTAAGTTATTTCATTTGTAATAGAAAGTTAAAATGGTTGATTTTAATGCTTATCATCCAAGGAAATTTGAAGGAAGAAAATTTGTTTTTAAAAGTTAATTCATTTGTATGTAAATTTTAAAATATCAAATAGAAAAGTTGTGAATTTTAGTACTGAGACAAATTATGAAATTTGAATATTGTCTTTATAAAAAAAAAGAATAGTTGATGTCATGTATTATAAGTATTTACTTAATTGTATTTGTTCTTTTCTTTAAAAATGTAAATATTAATAATGCAATGAATGTATTTTGTTAGAAAAATGAGTTCTTGCCTTATAGAAAATTGATAAAAGAAAGTATATATGTATCTTGCTTATTGTTTAAAAAAAAAAAAATTAGTAAGTGAATAGAAGGAAAATTAGAAAATGTGATTATATATATATATATTAGATGAATGTATTTTCATATGTTTTTAAAAGAATAAACTAATTTTATCATTTGTCAAAAAAAATTGAAACTACATTATACATATATATATATATATACATATTGTTATATTTTATTTTAAAATAAACTGTGATTTGGATTAATTTGTGTTTTTTGATGTGTGTGTATATATATATAACACATTGAAGAAAAGAATTGAATGTTGTGTAAATAATACATAGTGAATAGATTGTGTTAATAATTCAAATTGTCCGCAGTTTGTGTTATACAAAAAAAATGAATGGAGTGTTTGGGGGGTTCAAACCCCCCTCATTGTCGCTATGTTTGTTAAGGGTGTGGGGAGGGGGGCAGAGCCCCCACCCACACCCTACTGTGTGGGATGTGGGTGAGGGCTCCTCGCCCCTCCCCACACTCGCCACTACCTCCAAACCCCTGCGGATTTCCCACGACCCACCACAATTCTCCTCCACCATGACTCACAGTCGGCCCTCTCTCCGTCGCTCCCCGCGGCCACTACAAATTCTACCTGCCCTGTGGTTTCCACTTGATCTCCACCTTGCAGCCTCCTCAACACACTGCAGCCACTGTTGTTGCTTCCCTAGAAGCACCCCTCCACAGTCCCTCCTCTCTGCCAACAAAACAAACATAAATTTAGAGTTTTAACATTTTTACAAATGAAAACAAAAAATATATATATAGATATATTTATTAAAATAAAATCTAGTTATTAGTAAACACAATTATATACATATATAAGTCATCATATGCATTTCATACGTGGCCATTAAACCTATAACCAAAAAAACATAGGAACAACAAAATGAAAAAAAGAGAAAGAAAGATAAAAGAGAAAACAAAGAGGAGAAAAATAATGAGTTCCAAGAATAGGGTTAGGGTTTTTACTCATAAGGAAAGTAATTTTTTAATAGAGTGGATTTTAGGGCTTGTATTTAAAATTGCCCTTATATTCTTTTCCCTTTTGCTTTATTATTTTCCTCCATGTGATTTAAAATTTTATTTTAAGAATGGGGTCTTGTGATTAAATTTAATGGGTAAAACTATATTCTTGTTAGAATTATATTTTTATTTGTTAGTGGATGTTAAATAATGGATTAGATCATGATAGAGGGATTTATTTGATTTAACTAAATTTATACAATTAAAATATTGAGAGGTAATTATTTTAAACAATCGGATTAAGAAATCTAACTCTACAAGGACAATTTAAACCACATCGTTATTAATTAAAATTTAATATTCCTTGTAATCATGATGGGGTGGTTTAATTAACAAAATTAAATTAGACATTGTTTTAAATCCAACTCAGAAACCTAGTAAACTTTTTAAACGAAGTTAGTGAAACTTGTTTATGAGATCTGATCTACCAAGAAATTAGGAATAATGTAAATAATGCAGAGATAACTCTGATTGATCAAAAATGTGAAGAAGAACAAATCAATCGAGCTTTGTTGAAAAATATTTTAATTAAAGAAAAGGTGAAGGAGAACAAATTGATCAGACTTTGTTGAAAAATGTTCAATTAACTTATTCAACTGATCTACGAATTTAACTAGTGAGATGTAGGTAATTTAACATCAATCCTTTAAACCTGCGATCAAATTAGTTTTAGTACAATAAACCTATTCACACTCGTGAGGTGTTATGTTGCCGAATTTTTTTGGAATCTAGGGTTTAGCTAGGTTAGTGAAGTTTAACCTTGTTTGGGATTATAATATTGTTTTTTGCTAAGTATCATCATTTGATTTTTGTATTTTATCATCCTCTCATGCATTTGAATTTTGGCTATTGATTTTGACTTATGTCAAAATCCCTTCATTCACATAGGTTAACTTAGGGTTTCAATCATTGATCCTAACCCTATTGGCGATATTAACCATGTCGCTTTGACCCCCTAGTTGGCCTTCATTGTGATTGGTATGTGCACGTGAACGCATTAACCCACATTCAACTATATTGTTTATGCCTTAAGTGTAATGCCACCGAGCACACTTACGCTTGCAAGGGGGTTTCTAGGAAAGGGTGGAAATTTTTTTGATATTTTGTGTCATGACCACATGACAAATGTGGACATGACACGTGTGATGCGTGTCGTGACTACATGGGAAATGTGGGCATGACACTTCCATCACCCTTGTTTGTTGTGTTTAAGATGTATAGTATGTCTATGGTATGCTATATGAAACTCATCTTTTTTTTGTGTCTTCCATGTGTTTCCTCCCTTGTGTAGTGTAAAGGGTGTGGTGATGAGTCCCCCCTACACTTGGGTCTTGTATTGCATGTTTTACCCATCATGTAGTGTAAAATGTGTGGTGATGAGTCCCCCATACAATTAGGTTTTGTATGGCATGTCTTCCCCCTCATGTAGCATAAAGGTTTTGGTGATGAGTCCCCCTACACTTGGGTTTTGTATGGTGTATTTTCTCCCCTTGGTGTCATGTAAAGGGTGTGGCAATGAGTCCCCTCTATAGTTTTGGGGTTTCGTGTTGCAATTTTATTTCCATGCATATATTTTTTGAAAATGAAAATGTTATATCAATGCCATGTTAATGTCTTCATCGTGTTTTGCATCTCTTCATATATAAATTCATCATGTTTTACATGTCTTCAATATTGTCTTCTTCATGTCTTGTATTTCTTCAATATTGTCTTCTTTGTGTTCTATGTGTCTGCAATGTGTTTTGTAGTAGTTACTTGAGACTAGGGGCTACAAATAGTTCCTTAATCTTTTTGTATTCCTTAGCTTCAAGTGCTTGGAGTGTTTGATGTCTTTTCAACCATACTTTAATGCATTATGGGTCGTAAGATCATACATACATTAAAGTGGGTGCTAAATTTCATGTCGTAAAATGTCCCCCTAGGACTTTTACCTCATAAGTTTAGCTCCCAGGTCCCCTAGATTTAATCATGCAAGTTAAAAATGAATCTTGGAGTGAAATCCCTCGAAACCCATGCCAAATGGGACTAAGGGGACCATCTTGAGCTTAGTCTATCACTAAAATAGGTCCCTAGACAAGGGCACTCATGCCATTGTCCTGCCCTATTTTCAGGACCTAAAATCTGAATGTCATCAATGTGATTATTAAAGGTTTCCCTTGTCACCATATTAAGTTTGAATTATGAAATTGTAGCGGGAATGCATATATAAACATGTTTAGGAATTTATTTTAACTAGATAAAGGGATAATGCAAACTTATGATCTTGTGCTAAGGATACTGAAGGCTTTCATTATGTTATAGATCAGTATTGTGTTGTGTTTGTTCATGTTTGTTGTAGATTTGTCTAATCCATCTGTCTCGTCATGGTATCAGTGATCTTAATCTCCCCATAAGCTCACACCTACTATGCTAAAAATTAATTTGTGTTTTCAATCATTTATCATATCAATTACTTTTGCCTATATCCTTCAAGGACACACACACTCTAACAATGATGTTAGAAGGCTTGAATTTCATTATGGGGCTTGACTTAAGAAAGCTCCTAAACACGACAACCCCCAACCCCTCTCTTGAGATTGTAGGTGATAGGTGTCAGATATTGCAAGGAGAAGTTGGTGCAATTTAGTGCAGAGCATAAGGAATTTAGATCTAAAGAAAAAGGAATCAGATAACCCTAAAATGTCAAGGGTGCCCGCTCTTTTGACCTCCAATTTTTCTTTATCAAAAATCTTTGAAGTGGTTATAGTTTGTAGAAGAAAATATCCTGATGCCCTCAAAAGAAGCACTACCTTGGTCTTGGGTGCCCACTCTTTTGACCATGAAGTTTTTGCATTCTAAAATATGAAATCTAGTATGTATCTAATTTTCATTTAGTGTCTTCTTATGCGAGCATTTGTCAAGTTTTGTCTGTTTTCTTACGATTTTGCATAATTAGGGTTTTAGGCTTAATAAGGCTAAGGTTTAACAAATTTCTCAATAAATTCCAAGTTTCCTTATCATTCCAAGTGACAACAAACCTCTAGCTGAGACCTCTTGAAAAAATCTATGATTCAACTTAGTTTAGTGTCCTTGAATGTATATAGTGAAAGGAGGATCTAATTAAATTATCAATCAAATCAACAAACCCTAGTTTTTCTACATAACATTTTGGTGAGCCTGTGTTTTACTGAACATTGCATCTTGTTGACTATTGTACATTAGATTTGCATTCATACATTTCATTTACATCATTATACATATGAAAATCTCACAATTTTTTTTTTTTTTTGAAAAAATCAAGCGTCTTAGGCTTGCATCTAGGCATAGTTTGCATTATTTTCATTAAATTTAATATAAATCACTTAAAACTTTGATATTTGCATTAGATATGACATAAATATAGAAATACATTACTTCATCACCATTTTCCTTATATTTACATATTTTATTTGCTAGGGTTTTGGTTGAAATTTTGTATTTTTCTCATAACCTAGTAATTCCAAAAACAAGGGTTTGTAGTTAAAATCTTGTTTCAAATTTTACTACTCATTTGAAACACTCATTCAAATCTAATTTTGGACAATAGTGTTTCATCATAGTGTGTTTTTGTACCTACATTTCAAATTTTGCATTTACACATTGCGTATTTCAACAAATATATCTTGCTTCTTCTGTTTGTTCTATTAGTTTGTGCATTGAGTGTTGATTGCTTTTGCATTATTCTTATAACCCGCTGCCCTAATAGAAATATACCTCTAAGGACAATTATTAGATTAATGGATTCTAATTCTCCTGATAGCAATGGTGTTCCTACATCAGAAAATCCATTGAACACTTTCTTTACAAAAGGAGAAACATAATTTTCATGATTTTGAAGATCCTATTAATGTGATAACACATGTACCTGATGAGAAAATAAACAAAATTGCTAACGAATTAGCTAATTTTCAAAAATTTGTGGAAAAAGAAAGAATAGTTGAAGAAGTTGTACAGGTGTTACTCATAATTTAAGAGAGTTGTTAAAGAAGGACAAGATGGTGCTAATACACTACATGGATTGGCCCATACAGTGCATAACAACATCATGACGATGGCTAAATGTGCAAATACTATTAATATGTCATCACCGATTCATGCACAAGTATCAGCACCTATACCGACTACTAGAATGTGTACTTTTACATTAACTTGATTCTCACTACTAATGTACCTACTTGTAATAATGCTACCACTAGTATTGGAGAACCTAATGGCCTTAATTCATAGAATTACAAGGCTATGGGATTCAATTATCAAAACCTAGCATCTAGGGTGACTTCTTATATGAATAATCACTCTCAACCACCTCTTCATTCCACTCATTCTTAGCCACCTTTCACTCACAATTATTCCCAACCACCTTTCGCTACTACTCATAATCACTCACCTCAAAACTTTATGACCACAACCAGAATTCTCAAAGTACATCTCCTAATGATGACATCTTAAATTAACCCTTACAACGCATGATTTCCTTAAAACAAAAGGTGACAAGCTTCAAAAATTCTTCTTAGCCTAACATACCAACTTATCATGCTCGTAATCCTCTATCTTATGCAATCTTGAGAACTCATATGCCTAAAAATTTTGAGACTCCTGAATTTGGAAAGTATACTGGTAAAGGTGATCCCAATACTCATGTGGCAGCATTCACAATGATGTGTAGTGATTTCTTGTTTCAAAAGGACTTGTTAGGAAAAATCTTTCTACGATCCCTCAAAGACACTACTTTAGAAAGGTTTTGCTCTTTGCCTCTGAATTCATTGCATTCTTTCTCTTAGCTAGTTGATCAATTCTTACAACATTTTCAAGAAAACATTGGACCCCAAGCTCATTGATTGATTTAGTTCATTACAAGCAAGGTCCAAAAGAGAAGTTAACTGAGTTTATCAGTCGATATCAAGCTCTCTATGTGCAAATTCAATACCAGATGAATGATGAAGAAGTTCAGAAGGCATTTATTACAAATCTACAACCTAACATCAATGATAAGATACTCTTGATGAAATAAAACTCTTTTCAAAATTTATGCACATCTCTTTATGATTATCATCTTTCATTTAGTCATTATGAGAACCAAAACTCATCAGCTCAAGGTGATCAAGCTCAATTTGGAACATCTAAAAATAATTTTAAGAGGAATAACAAGAGTTTTATTAAGGTTAATGGACAAAATTCAAACAATTTTTCATAGGTGTCTGCTATCACTAATCTGAAGAGGGCAAAAGTTTCAAGTTCGACAACAATAAAGATAGTTTACTCCAATATCTGACAATCTACATTCTATCATGAATCAAGTAGTGAGAAAAAATCTCTTGAAGCTTCCTCCCATCAAACCATTAGATAGTAATAGAATGTAAGGACCTCACTTTGATGCTAATTCTTTCTATCATTATCATCAATAACAACGGCATGATACTGAACAATGTATACATATTAAACATAAAATTGATTACCACATCGACTTGAATGTGATACAAGTAACTGGTGTGAATGGCAATGGAAATAAGTTCATTGCCCTTCCAAATCAGAATTTGCAGATCTTTACTAATCCATTTCCTAAGCTTAATGACAACAATGTGATGGAATAGAATACAATAGAATAGGGAGATGATTATCTTGACTATGATGAAATAGTCGGTATGAGAGAAGTGGATAAGGAGAAAGTATAAGATTCACCTCATCCATGAGGAAAAGGTATTTATGCTATGGTTCCTCTATCGTTATCCCTTCAAGGATCGAGAGTCAACCAAGATGCACCAAATTTACAAATTGAACAATTATGACAAGATATTAAGATACAAGGAAAGGTTGCCATGGTAGAGAATACCATAGTCCGTTGCAAAAAGCTAAACAAGAAATCAAAGGATTGGAAAAGAAAAAGGCAATTATCATCTATGGGAAATGGTCCCCTCCTCATAAGAAACAATGGATTTCAAATATACAGGTATCTGGAAAATAAGCATTGTATGATCATTCTGAAAATAAAGATAACTCCTATATATATACATACATGCATACATACATACATACATACATACATACATACAAGTATGTATGTATGTATGTATGTATGTTTTTTGTTCCCCTATGATGTGTTATGTGTTGTTTAGGCCTCCTAGGATGACCCTTGATACTCTCGTAAGGTCAAGGATACTAGGAGACCGCCTCTATTGTGACCATTCTTCTATTTTTATCATCATTCTTCTATCTTGCCTCTCCTCTATTTTATTATTGTGTGTCGTACCTTACAAACATAGTCTTACGATTGATGACCTAGGGGCATCCTCCTTCATGTTCTTTCTAAAGAACTTGTTCTCCTCTCTCATTTTATTGTTCACCTTCTTTTAGTGATTCTATGTAGTTGGTGACTGATGAAAACAAATAAATACTGATATGGACCATGTGTCCCTTCAACAAGAAAAGCAAAAAATGGACCTAGTTCATATATGAAGATGGGGTTGATCTATATATTCAATGCTTTCCTAGTAGAATCACTCTATGTGATGTATTATCTTATGGCATTTCTTATGACTAACATTTTACAATCCACTCAATCTACTCTTGTGCACTTTGATTGGTATCTCACCTTGTTGCTACACTCAATTCTGAGGTATTCTCAATATAGCCCTACAATTATACTCAGTTCCAAACTCGTAGTATAACCTTGGTCCTTGATGTGTCTATTTTCATGAATAGCTTTAATGAATTGCTTTGGTTTGTTGTTATATGGAGCCTAATTAGACTTGGAGGTTAAATTTTCTGCACTTTTATTAGCACAGTTTCCCCCCAAATTATTTAATGGTGGTTTGGGGACAATGCCCCCAAGATGACTTTTATTATTTTATAAAGGTGTCAAGAGCTATTATTTTCTATCGGATGACATAAAAAACCCTATATTTGTAACCAACATAAGTCTTGATAAAAATGGCTAAGGGTTAGGGTTTCCATTGATATTGTATTGTAGCATTTGCAGTGGTATTGAGTTGCAGGGATTGCTAGTTGTAATCAGTTTGATTTGTTGGATAATACTATTGGACTCTCTATTGGTGGATGTAGCCCAAGATTGGGTGAACCACATTAAAAATTATTTCTCACTGTTACTATTTCTATGTATTTTCCATTCCTCTATTTAATCTTTATTTTCATTTAATTGATATCTTATGCATACAATTCTTAACATGGTTGTTATCTTAGAGTAACCTCTTTTTTTATCTTACCAAATCATATCAATGTGTTTATGGGAACATTCAACAATTGTGAGAAAATGTCACTTTGGGGGCATGGGCTTGTTGAAATCTCTTACTCCCTTGTGTGTTTTCTCTCTACCTTAATGTGTTTGATATTGGTACATGATATCAACCACCTTAAGGTGGGGGAATATATAATCATATTTCTCTGATGATTTTGGTACTAACAAAGCATGTTTGCAATCCCTCTCTGTGAGGTGGGATGTTGTATCTCTTATATGAGTACACATCTTTATTCATATTGCAATCAAAGAAGCTGTTTGTGGAGGCAGGATAATTTATCTCTTGAGCTACTGCATATCATTTTATTCAAAGCCTTTCTATAGAAGGTGGTATGGTGTATCTCTTGAGCTAGTATACATCCTTTTATCTCAAAAGTCCTCTATGGAGGTGGGGTTGGATCTTGAGACTATCCTCCCTTAAGCATGTCTTTGGCAGTTTTGTGGCATAATCCCAACTATCAGGTGTGCTTTTAGCATGTCTGAGATGGTGGGACTTAGCAATAAGCTCCTTTCATCACCCTTATTTGTCATGTTTAAGATGTATAGTATGTCTATGACATGCTATATGGCACTCATGTTTTTTGTGTGTCATCCGTGTGTTTTCCCCCTTGTTTAGTGTAAAGGATGTGGCAAAGTGTCCTCCCTACACTTGGGTTTTGTATGGTGTGTTTTGCCCCTCCTATAGTGTAAAGGGTATGGTGATGAGACCCCCCTACACTTGGGTTTTCTATGGTGTGTTTTCCCCCTTGTGTAGTGTAAAGGGTGTGGCGATGAGTCCCTCTTGCATGGTTTTGTATGGCATATTTTCTACCCTTGGTGTAGTGTAAAGGGTGTAGCAATGAGTCCCCCTACAGTTTTGGGGTTTTGTATTGCAATTTTATTTCCATGCATACATATTATGAAAATGAAAATGTTGTATTAGTTCTATATCAATTTCTTCATCATGTGTTTGCATGTCTTCAATACTACCTTCATCGTGTTTTGCATGTCTTTAATACTATCTTCTCCATGTCTTGCATGTCTTCAATATTGTCTTCTCCATGTTCTTTGTGTCTACAATATGTTTTCTAGTGCTTATCTGAGGTTGGGGCCTAGAAATAGTTTCTCAATCTTTGTGTATGCATTAGATTCAAGTGCTTGGCATTGTCGTTAGGGAAAAATCTAGGGCAAAAAATCAAAATAGCAGAAAATCAAATCCTAACTAGCACCATGAAGTACAAACTAGAATGAAAATGCAAAACATAAATGAAATGCAAATTGATTCTCAAACTAGATTTGATTGACCTCCATGGCTCTTCTCAACCTCACATGAGAATTCAAGATTTTGAAGCATTAATAAATGGAGAATTGTTGGTTTCTCAACATTGCAGTAGCATAACAATACTTGAAAACTTCATCCTGTAAATGGCTTGTGTATGATTTGCTTTATAGAAAAGGCTAATTTGAATGGACGGTTGAGATTGAAAGTTATTTTGAATGATATAGATGACCAAGATCAATTAGGTTTTCCCTCTTCAAGAGAGATTGTAGTCATTTGACAAGTGTGAGATGGAGGATAAATGAGACCTAATTTAAATAAAAGGTTATTTAAATTAGTTTGACATGTGAAGGGATTAAGTGGAAGATGTAGCATGTGACATGTGTTGCAATGTGGTGAGAGGTGAGGGACTAATTTAAATATTTAATTTGAATTATGTGAGACATGTGACAAGGGGGAATTAATTAATTAAATGTGATGTATTTAATTAATTTAGAAAGTGATGATGATGGTATTAGGAGTGGGCTTAGGATAAAATGTTTCATGGTGTCTAAGTAAAGTGTCAACTAGGTCATGGTCAAGACATGGACAAATTTATGTGTCTACATTTTGCCCCTCTTTGAGATGATGTTCAAGATGATGAGATCCATGTCAAGTAACATCATTTCAAAGAAGCTAAGGCATGGATAGAAGAAAAAGTATGATGATGGAGGAATGAGATGGTGATGCCCCCTTGAGAGGATAGGTAGGTTGGACAAACATGGGTAGGCTCCTAAAATGAAAAGGATTGGTAAAGGAAGAAAGGTAATGGAATGGGTAGAAGAAAGGAATGGATGCATTATGCTGTAGTGAAAGTTAGAAACCATGAAGTTTGATATAGCACTAGACATTATGCACCAAGGTATAAGGACCAAGGTGACGATGTGTCTCATGCTCCAATGTAATACAACCTTGTCTAGATACAAGATATGAATATTAGCTAGGAATGATTTGGATACAAATGTAAGGAAAAAATGATAACACACACAAGCAAGAAATCAAGCATGCACAAAAGATACAAAAAAAAACAAGGTATTGCCCCTATCAAGATGTAAACCAATGATTGATTGATTGATTGATTGATTGATGATAGTGTTTGGTTTTAGGAATGAAACATGCCATATAAGACGCTTGGTCTAGTTTCAATAATGCAATATCTCATTTAAGACAATTGATTGATTTATTGACACTAGTGTTGTTGGCCATGCGAGCAACACCAAGGTTTGATTATGAATGGTTGATTTGGTTTATGTCAAGATCAAGATCAAGACCATTAAATGTGTTTTGATAATTTGGAAAAATTAATTGACTTGATTGGTATGGATTGAGGATTGACTTGCATTTAGATCATTGGTTGAAATTGTTTTGAAGAAGAATGACTGATGGAATAATTGATTGAATTGATTTGAAATGATTGATTCGATTGGATGAATTTGAATGAATTGATTTGATGTGATTGATTTGAGGAATTTATTTGATGAATTGATTTGAAGAAATTAGGAATTGACTTGATGAATTGATAAATTTGAAATGAATTGATGATTGATGTGAGGAATTGATTTGATTGATTGAAATAATTTTGATTTGAAGAATGATTGGATGAATGTGATGAATTGGATTGATGAATTCAAGAATTGAAAGAGGGATTTTATTTCTTTGATTTTTGTTGGATATTTCATTTTTTTGTATTTTGCGAATATTTTAATTTTTTTGGATTTTGGCATGTTTTGATTTTTTTTTGTATTTTTGGAAAGTTTTGATTTTTTTTTGGATTTTGAATATTTTTATTTTTTTGTAATTTTGTGAATATTTAGTTATTTTTGTATTTTTAGCATGTTTTGGGATGACATTAGATGACAATTTGGGTAGCCTTTGTGCTAGATACCAATGACAAGGGAAACCAAGTCTAGGTGCAAGGATGAAGATAGGTTGGATAAACGGATGGGTGATAGTGAATGAAATAGATGCATGTGTAAGAGAGCAAGGATGTGATCTCCAAAGACTATGTTGCATAGGAATATCTTGCCCCATTCTAGGTGTAATGCTTTGACATGACAAGGCTTATGACAATAGGAATGATAGGATCATTTGGAAAGGGATGATGTATATCAAGAGATAACCAAAACATTTGTCAACATTGTGCCCCCAACCTTTAACAAGATCAAAAGGAGAAAGGGAGGATGGATAGATAAGAATGTGGGTATAATGGCTAAGTATGATATAGAAATGGTATGATGGAAAATGATAGGGAGGTATGGATAAGACAATGTGCCCCCAAGTGCAAGTGACATAGCTGATAATTCTACACATGATACCTACTTGCCAGGTTTTCTCATGGTACTTATCCAAGTGGTGCAGGAGCACCTAGAAAATCATGTTTTCTATTTGTAATAAGGTCTATTGACAAATGCATGTCATTTTAGTTTTTGTCTAGGTTCATTTTTGTAAGTCCCAAGCGACTTAGGGCACATTTGTCAAATTGTAACTGCATAATGCCAAAGATAGGGCAGTAGGGCAGTTAGAGGCTATTTAGACGATTGTCTCCTAGCCGTTTGGATTGGTCTCCCAGCTACTTGGAATTGGGTTGGTTTTCCTTAGGGTAAGTTTATAAACCCAAAGGAATAAACTAATTAAGACCATATAGGAATGTAATCAGATCAAAGAGAAGAGGTTGAATGTGATAGTGAGAAATAGAACTATTCTGTTCCATCAATTCAATTTTTGTTTCCTGTAATTGCAATTTGTGTAGCTGTAGATCTTCGTTCTCTCTGTACTTTCCATTTGTTTCTATATATCATCGTGAAGCATTCCACTGGTGAGATTTCTATCAAAATCAGTGGAATGGATTCATTGTATAATTATTTGTTTTCATTTTTTGTTTTGTTTCATTGCTTAGCGGTGCAGAGGATCCAGACAGTGCATGTTGCATAGTAGGTTGACCTAGTATCTCCATGTGCTAGGGTTCGGAGAACATAGACTATGATCAGCATATCGGTAGCTCCAGAGTAAGCCCCACTAATGGAACAAGTCTCACCGAGGGTGTTGGTTCATTGGCGCATCAGCCAAAGATTGTAAGTGTTCGCCAACAGAATAAGTCTCATCAAAGGTAAACACCATCGATGCATCAGGAGATAAGTTAATAGATTCACTAACAGGAAGAGTCTCACTGATAAGGTCACAACTAACCAGTGTGTTAACCGTCCTGGTTAAGACGAAGGAGACTTAACCATCATTGGTGTATCGGTAGGAGGACAGAAGACTTGGCCGATAGGGAATGTCTCACCGAAGTTAAGACCGGTTAAGCTATCAGCGTGAGTTTGGTCATGAAGAGACTTAGGAAAGTCTTTCTGATGATGGTTGTTTGGCTGATAGAAATGTTCGAGTGGTTCATTTATTACTTTTTGCCAACTATGACTAATTTGGGACCCGATCTACGGTTTCCCATTGTGCACTCCCCATCATATTGGTATCCGAGCCTGAAAAGATTTGGGTGGTACATCGAATTGAGGATTTGCAGGGGTGTTGGCATTTGGGTGCTATCTATGAATAGTGTATGTCAGACATAGAAAGTGAAACAGAGGCAGAGAGGATGCCTCCCAAAAGTATATCGCAAGACGCCATCAAGAAGCTGATCAAGGAGATGCTTGACTCCACGTTGGGAGAGTTCAAGCAGTCCAAAAGCAAAGATAGGGAAGATGAAAGTGACAACGATGAATGAGATACAAAAATTGAGGAAACCAATAAAAAGACAAAGGAGATACCAGTAGACCAGAGGGCATTTGTAAATGCTTTGAAGTCAGTCAATAGGGACACCATAGATGGGTTACCTATGTACAGTGGAAGTATGGAAGCTGAAGAGGTGATTGACTGGATTGAGGCATTGAACAATCATTTCGAATATAAAGAAGTCCCTGATGATAAGAGGGTTAAGTTGGCAAAGGCAAGATTGAAGGGATCGGCTCTTGCATGGTGGAATTATGAGCAAGGAGAGAGAGTCAAGAAGGGGAAGAATATGATAACCTCCTAGGAAAGGATGAAGACCAAAATCAAGGCACAATTCTTACCCCTGGACTATAATGTACAAATGTACAAGAAATTGTAGAACCTTAAACAGAGAGATCTTGATGTCAATGCATACACACAAGAGTTTCATAAACTTAGTCTTAGATCAAAGAGATGAGAAGAAGAGTCAGAGAAAGTGGCCAGGTATTTGAATGGCCTAAGGATGAACATCCAAGATGAGATAAGCATCTTAGCACCAGAAACAATGAACAAGTGTTTCCAAATGGCCTTAAGGGCTGAAGAGAAGATAAAGAGAAAGAGTGAGCAGAATAATAAAGGTAGAGGTGGAAGAAATTTTAGAGGCAGAGGCATTTTTGGAGGAAGAAGTCCTAACCAGAGGCCTAGTGGTGAGTCTAGCCAAGAAGAGCAAGTTGGAGACTCAAGTAGCAGATGAGACTAACGAGGAAGAAGGCCTAATGGAAGAGGTGGGACAAATAGATTAGGTAGAGGATCCAAGTTCTCCAATGTGAGATGTTATAACTGCAATCAGATAGGGCACCTGACATACAAGTGTCTAGAGAAGGCCTCAACTTCTCATGGTGGTGAGAAGAGAACCACTTTGATTCAAGAAGATGTAAGGAGTGTGACATCTCCTGAAGTGAATCTAGCATCAGAAATGGGAGAAAATCTGATGCTCAAGAGGATGTTGCTCAAGGAACCAGTGCAGACTGAACCATCTCAAAGAAGGACTTTGTTTAGAATCAACTGCAAGATCCAAGGTAAGGTATGTAAAGTTATTGTTGACTCTCATTCTACTGATAATATTATATCTTTGGAAGCAGTGAATAAGTTGAAGTTAGACAAGATACCCCATAGCAGTCCATATAAAGTCAGTTGGTTAAAAAAGGGACAAGACATACTCATCAATGAACAAGCATGGGTAGAATTTAGTATTGGGGGGTATAGATATAAAATATTGTGTGACACCCTTCTAATGGATGCTTTCCATCTTTTGTTAGGCAGACCATGGCAGTTTGATAGAAAGGCTCATCATGATGGAGAAAAGAATACTTACTCATTCCAAAAGGATGGTGTGACTTATATGATACAGTCATTGGTAGAAGAGGATCCACAATATGTAGGGTCTAGTGTAATGATGGTAGGAGAAAAAGAATTCATGGATACACTAAAGGAAGGAGGTGGAGTAGGTTTTGCTTTGATTGTGAAGCCTAAGGGGGAAAAGAAGAAAAGTGTGAGAGAAGCGGGACCTAAGGAGGTCAGAGATTTGCTTGAGAGTTACAAAGGAGTAATTGTAAAAGATATACCAGATTCCCTACCACCTGTCAGAGGCATTAGCCATCAGATAGACCTCATACCAGGAGCGGTACTTCCTAATAAGGTAGCATATAAAATGACCCCTTAATAGAATGAAGAGATAGCAAATCAGGTTCAAGAACTCCTAAACAAAGGGCTGATAAGGAAGAGTCTTAGCCCATGTTTAGTACCTACTGTCTTAGCCCTAAAGAAGGATGGGAAATGGAGGCTTTGTACCAATTCTAGGGCCATAAATAGGATAACCATTAGGTATAGGTTTCCTATTCCTAGAATAGAAGATCTAATGGATTATTTGGGAGGTGCTACTTATTTCTCCAAGATAGACTTAAAGAGTGGGTATCACCAGATAAGGATACGAGAGGGGGACAAGTGGAAGACAACATTTAAAACCAATGAAGGGTTGTATGAGTGGCTTGTGATACCATTTGGTCTTTCAACTGTCCCTGGCACCTTTATGAGACTAATGAATGAGGTGTTGTAGGAATTCATAGGGTAATTTGTGGTAGTCTACCTTGATGATATCTTGGTGTTTAGTAAGAGCAAGGAAGAACACTTGAAACATTTGGAGATAGTCTTGAAGAGGCTGCAAGATCATAAGTTAATGATAAACTTGGAAAAGTGTGACTTCATGAAACAAGAATTGGTGTACCTAGGTTTTGTCATCTCTAAGGGTGATTTGCAAATGGATCCCACCAAGGTAGAAGCTATTTTGAATTGGCCTACACCTAGGATAGTAGGAGAGGTCAGAAGTTTTCATGGCTTGGCCACATTTTATAGAAAATTTATTAAGAACTACAATGATATTTGTGAGACCATCAAGGGTGGAGGTAAGATGAAGTTTGTGTGGACAAAAGAGGTAGATCAGAGTTTTGAAAGTCTGAAACAGAAAGTTGCCAAGTATCTTGTTTTAGTACTTCCTGATTTCAATAAGGTTTTTACCATTGAATGTGATGCAAGTGGACTAGCCATAGGAGCAATGTTGAGTCAAGAAGGTAGACCCGTAGCCTTTTTCAGTGAAAAATTAAATAAAGCTAAGAGGAAATACTCCTCTTATGATTTAGAGTTGTATGTCATGGTACAAGCTTTGAAAAAATGGAGGCACTATTTGCTTCCTAAAGAATTGATTTTATACACTGACAATCATGCTCTCAGTTTTTTGAATGGATAGGAAAAGCTCAATCATAGACACATGAAATGGGTGGAAAGTCTTCAAGCATACACCTTCATCATCAAACATAAGAAGGGGATAACCAATAAGGTTGTAGATGCTTTAAGTAGAAGGGTGTTGATAGTGCAAGAAGTGCAGCTACAAAGCATGGGTGTTGAGTCCCTCAAAGGATTGTATGAAGAAGACCAAGATTTTAAGGATATTTACAAGGTATGCAGTGAGTTTGCCAATGCTTTCCACAATGAATTTTCAGATTATACATTGCAGGATGGACTTTTGTTTAAAGGAATTCAACTATGTATCCCTAAGTGTTTAATGAGGGATAATATAGTGAAGGAGAAACATAGTGGTGGTTTAGGAGGAAATTTTGGGCTCAATAAGACCTTAGATCTTGTAAGAAGATTTTACTTTTGGCCAAGGATGCAATCTGATATCAGAAGTTTTGTTGACAGTTCTATGATTTGCTAGAGAGCAAAGGGGTATCAACCAATGCAAGACTGTACCAACCTTTGCCCATACCAATTAGACCTTGGGAAAGTTTGAGTATGGATTTTGTGATGGGATTACCCAAGACAAGGATAGGTTATGACAGTGTGTTTGTTGTGGTAGACAGGTTCAGCAAGATGGCTCACTTTATTCCTTGTAAGACCACCAATGATGCTAGTTACATTACAGGTTTGTTCTTTAAAGAAATTGTCAGGATTCATGGATTGCCTTTGAGTATTTTCTCTAACAGAGACAACAAATTTGTGGGACATTTCTGGAGAACCTCGTGGAAATGATTGGGTACAAATTTGTCTATTAGTTTAGTCTATCATCCTCAGACTGATGGCCAAACTGAGGTTGTGAATAGGTCATTAGGCAATCTACTGAGATGTTTGACAAGAGAACATGGTAGTAGTTGGGATGTGGTACTCCCACAAGCAGAGTATGCCTATAATGATTCTACAAATAGAAGCACATGTTTAAGTCCATTTGAAGTTGTCTATGGTAGTCATCCTAGAGGAATTTTTGAATTGAGAGATTTTCAAGGGTTGGACAAAAGGATTGGATATGTTGATACATTTGTAGAGGCTATGAAAGAGATCCATCAGCAAGTCAGAGATACTCTACCCAAGAACAGTCAGAAGATCAAGGCTAGATTGGATCAAAGAAGAAGGGATGTGTAGTACCAAATAGTCGATATGGTCATGGTTCATCTCAACAAGAACAAACTGTCCAAAGGACAACACAGGAAGTTGATGATGAGGAAAATTGGACCTTGTCAGATTCTGGAGAAATATGGTTCTAATGCTTACAAAATTGACCTTCCTAATGATATTGCTATTTCACCTATATTTAGTGTTGCTGATCTAACATTATATAGGAGTCCTGATATAGGCGAAGGTACCATAGATTTTGTCCAAGACAATGCTGAGTGGGTGTAGTATTTACCACCTAAGGAACCACCGAAGATGGAGTGCATCTTGGATAGCAGGACATCCAAGAAGACAAGAAATCAGACCTATTTTGAGCACTTAGTCAAATGGCAAGGACTTCCAGATTTAGAGGCCACTTGGATGCTGGAATAAGACATCCAAAAGTAGGGTGGTGATTTGCAGCAGTTAGTCTCTAAGAGGACTTGAGACAACTTTCACCTGGGGAGTATGGTGCAGGAGCACCTAGAAAATCATGTTTTCTTTTTGTAATAAGGTCTATTGACCAATGCATGTCATTTCAGTTTGTGTCTAGGTTCATTTTTGTAAGTCCCAAGTGACTTAGGGCACATTTGTCAAATTGTAACCGCATAATGCCAAAGATAGGGTAGTAGGGCAGTTGGATGTTGTTTAGACAATTGTCTCCCAGCCGTTTGGATTGGTCTCCCAACCGCTTGGAATTGGGTTGGTTTTCCTTAGGGTGAGTTTATAAACCTAGAGAAATGAATTGATTGAGGCCAGATAGGAATGTAATCAGATCAAAGAGAAAAGGTTGAATGTGATAGTGAGAAATAGAACTATTCTGCTCCATCAATTTGATTTCCATTTCCTGTAATTGCAATTTCTGTAGCTGTAGATCTCTGTTCTCTCTATGCTTTCCATTTGTTGCTATATGTCATCATGAAGCATTCCACTAGTGAGATTTCTGTTGAAATTAGTGGAATGGCTTCATTGTATAATTATTTGTTTTTGTTTTCTATTTTGTTTCATTGCTTAGCGATGTAGAGGATCTAGACAATGCATGTTGCACAGTAGGTTGACCTAGCATCTCCATGTGCTAGGGTTCGGAGAAGGTAAACTGTGATCAGTGTATCAATAGCTCCAGAGTAAGCCCCACTAATGGAACAAGTCTCACCGAGGGTGTTTGTTCATCGACACATTGGCCAAAGATTGTAAGTGTTCACCGACAGAATAAGTCTCACCGAAGGTAAATGCCATCGACACATCGGGAGATAAGTTAATAGATTCACCGATGGGAAGAGTCTCGCCGATAAGGTCACAACTAACCGGTGTGCTAACCATCATTGTTAAGATGAAGGAGACTTAACCACCATCAGTGTATCAGTAGGAGGACAGAAGATTTGACCGATAGGGAATGTCTCACCGAAGTTAAGACCGGTTGAGCTATCGGCATGAGTTTTGTCACGAAGAGACTTAGGAAAGTCTTTCCAATGGTGGTTGTTCAGCCGATGGAAATGTTCTGGTGGTTCATTTGTTAGTTTTTGCCAACTGTGACTAATTTGGGACCCAGTCTACAGTTTCCCACTGTGCGCTCCCCATCACCAAGGTGGCACCAAGGGTGGTTTTCACCATTGGATGAACGGATTTCTCTTTACTTTTTTGACCCTTTTTTTAACTTTTTTGTGAATAGGAATAGGTGGAATATGGAAAGGAGGGACTCAAATGTCTAGTTCCATGAAGGTGATAGTTTCCCATTGGAGAATGGTGTCATCACAAATGGACCATGTCAAGTCATTATGCTCATTGATGTTGGTAGGGTGATTGTGTGAAAGTGAGATGGATAAGGTAGATAGTGGATTATGGAAGGAACAATAGTGGATTATGATGTGGATTATGACATGGATTATGACATGGATTATGTAAGGAAGATAATGGAATATGATGTGGGTTATGTTGGACTTATGCAAGGAAGATGGATGAAATGTTTATGCAAAAGAATGGACCATAGGGAGGTGATAAGGTAGATATGTAGGGTAATGATTGAATGATGGGGTGACAGAGGTATGGAAAGGAATCATGATCAATGGTTGCACACACCATATTAAGCATGGAAGATTGTGATTGGATGTGGGTGTAGGAAGCAATGGTGATGTTTTCTTAGTGGATGGATGACGTAGGATTTTAGGGACCCACATAGACTTAGTATTTTTATAATTTTTTATTTTCATGTGGGAGGGAGGAATTTGATATGGTTGAATGGAATGGATGGAAGAGGATGTTTGGGATTTTTGAGATGTGGATGCCTCATTTGACTTGATTCCTTTTTGCTTAGGTACCTGTTACCATTTTTTCACCACAGCTCAAAATTGGTAGAGCTGATGCAACAAATTCATTTTTAGAGTGAAGGTTAACATTCTTCTGTTATAGGTTACTTTCTTAGTTATTGTGTTTCAGTGATAATTGTAGTGAAGGTTCAGGATAAGAAAGAGAAGGTCATAGCCATCATTGTCTTGAAGGTTTTCAATCTTTGAAGTTGTCTTCTATTTCTGCTCCTGATCTCAACGTGAACCTACAAAAATGTGAGAAGATCATATCAGAGCTCTAGTTATTAGATCTCTATATCCTATTAGAAGAGGCATAACACTTTATTTATAATGCATTGATCAATGAACATCATCCACATGCAAGAAGAGTTGAGAAAGAAACAATCATGAAATTTCAATGTTTTATTCTAATCTGTTTGCTTCATGTGTAGGTATAGGATAAGTCATGTAGTTGATTGAAGAAAAATTAGCATGTGGAATAAAATGGGCTCCCACAAGGGTTGAGCTTAGCATGCTACCCCAATTCTTGAGAAGATTGTGAAAAGAGTCTGAAAGGGAAAAGTGTCACATAAAGACCTACGAAATAAAGATAGATGTCACGTGTTTTGATCATATCTCAAAAAATATGATCTAGGTTCTTGAGATTTTTAGATATAAATCAAATGACAAGAAGATGCAAAAACACTTTAAATTTCTCACCAACCCAGTTCGTAGTTTTTGAGGAACTGTCAGAAGCACAATACACAATAGAATAAAGATATAGTCGTGTGTTGTAATCATATATCAAACAATATGATCTGGGTTTTTGATATTTTCAGAAAGCGATGAGAATGGAACAAAACACAAAAACCTTCTAAATATTTCACCAACCCAGTTTGTCAATTTTGCTAAATCTTTATAATAACGGACCCTCTTTCTTTTGCAAATTTGAAGCTGCAAAAAATTATTGTAAAATGATATTTAAAGCAATATCTTATAAATTACTTATAAATATTCATTATTTATGCAATTAAAACAAATTAAAGCAAACAATATCTTTCTTTTTTTAGTTTGCTTTCTTTTGAAAAGATATGGACAAAATAAGCCTTATAAGATTAGGCAAATCAGAAGGAAAAGTTGCAGGACCTATTGTAAGACAAATATTAAAGCAATGTTCTTTATAAATTGCTTTTAATATTTTGTCATTAAAACAAATCAAATATTTGCTCTATTTTGAGGCAGATGTGGATAATAAAAAAACTAAGCTTTTATTGAGCAAATAAAGCTTGTTTTAAAGAATATTTTGGTGAGGTCTACCTTGAAGAAGATTTTGGCAGCTTTCACATATAGATTGGAGGTGATTTGAAGGCTTTATCTTTTGGCTTTTTAGTGGAGCTCAAAAATGGATCAAATTTGCTATTTTAGGAAGATTTTTCATCTTTTTCCTTGGGAGATCTTTGAAGTTAGAAATAGGGGCGAAAGATTTAGTTTTAAGGGGTTGATATCTTTGTTTCTTCCTCTCTTGTTCATTTGCAAAGAGCTTTGTAAACATTCTTTGTACTCAGATACTTAGTTTCTACTCCTTTCAGTTTTAATAAAGCAGTAGAGTTCTCCTCTTTCATACTTTGTAATTCATTTTGTAATCAATGATTTGATGTCCCATTGTGATTCAACCTTAGAATCATTTTCATATGTCTCATTGTTGCAGGAATGAGTGTGAAAGTTTCATGTAATACAGGTTGCATGTTATATTTAGCCATGGTTAGTGGGTTAAAGTTGTGATAAAACTTGTGTTTTTCCTTCATGCAAACCTCTAGCTTTCAAGTTTTCATGCAAATTACCTATGTATTGCATAATTTTTGTGAAATTGTCAGGATAAAAGGCTTTGTGAGGCTGATTGTGAGTCAATAGATAAAATTCTGGTAAAATATCCTTAGGTTTTAGAATTTAATTTTCAATTATCTTCTTAGCCTTTCCTCAAGAAGTCTTTTAGATTAGGTGATTTACCAGGGGAACCAGCCCATTCTAGAGGTTCACTCCAAGTTTGAGGCAAGCCACAGGCCTAGGAGTGTTCCCATGTGTCAATAGGTAGCTAATTTGATAGCTTAGCATTGGGTGCATATCTGATTGATAACATTTTTGGCATGCCCGGTGTGACTCTGAAAGTAATTTCAGAGAAGTTTTATACCCTCATAGCTATTGTTCTGGTATATGTAGCAGTATTCCAGCCTTTGGAGGTTTTCACAATATACCTAGCGACTCGTTATCTCTGGTCTTGCATGCAGATTAGTGTTATCACATTATGAAAACTAGATCTAGTTCTAATCCTTTTGAGTATTTACATTTGTCCCCGCCAAGAAGAAGAGGTAGAGCAGCAAGCAGAACAACCGATTCAGTGAGGAGATCAAAATCAACACCTCCAACTTCAACATGAAGAAGTAGAAGTTTGGTGCGGATAGTTCAAATACCCATAATGGCTAGGCAGTATGCATTTGCTACCTTTAATGGAGGCAGCCCACTGCAACTTGCTCAGCGTGATAATATTCCAGTTGTAGCCCTTAAAGGACTATCCTATTTCACCAGAGAAAACCATACTACAACTGCTGAGCACATTCAGGATGTGGCAACCCTTTGTTTTGTACACAATGTCACCCAAGAAAATGTGGCAATCAGACTTTTGGCTGCATCATTGAAAGGGAAAGCCTTGCAATGGTTCAGAGGACTTGCTGAAAATTCAATAACATCGTGGGATCTACTAGGTGATGGATTACACAAGCACTTTGAAGACAAATCCAATCATCTCTCATTGCTGGAGCAGTTAAGCACCATCAAAAGGGCACCCCATGAACACATGGCAGATTTCAACTACCGATTTTAGAGAACCTACGATAGAATCCCTGCAACAGTAAAGCCCTTGCCAAGGCATGCATTTCTATTTTACCTTAAAGCTTTGAACAGTGAAATTTCTGTAATGATCCAGTCTATGGGAGGAACCACCCTTCCTGATTCTTTTGAGATTGTTGTCAGAGCGGAAAACTGCCTCATCCAAGCAGGGAAGATAGCCCCAAGGCCTCCCCTACCCATTTGTTGTGATGTTCACAACACGCCCCATTATGCTCCTTAGCAAAATGGGGACCCCTGCTGATGTCTTGCTTTTTGCTTCTGCTTGTGTTTTTTCTGCTTCCTGGCGGTCTGATAAAAATGAAGGTCAAGTGCATCATCATCATGATATATGATGAGGTAGGAATCAACATCATGAGGTCTGTTTGTCAAAGTTCATATTTTGTTTCTGTGACCTCATATTTTGAAAGAGCTTGAAATTTCATGCAGGTTTGCCTTTTACTTCACTTGAAAATTCGTCCATATGTGAAAGTTATGCACGGTCAAAGTCTTGGTCAAACCTGATATTCGCAGGAGGATCATCATATTTTTATATCCTAAGTCATGCGAAGGATCATCATATTTTTATATATCCTAAGTCATGTTGACAGGATCATCATGATCTTGGTCTATCACCTGCTAAAAATCATGCAGTCGCAATATCCGGACGTCAATTTTAAGTGGTAGTTTCCTTTACCCGTCAAATGGCCTCAGGCGCATCATCAGCATCATGATTTTCTTAGGAGCGTCATATTTTATAAACTCGGTTTTGGTTGCATGATGATCATCATCATCATCATATTTGAACGCCCCCCCCGATAATATCCTGAGGTTCGAATATCATGATGACATCGGCTTTAAGTCAAGGTAAGTTCCCCGTCGAAGTGGTCTTTTGTATCGCAAGCATCATCATGATAATTCAACATTACCTGATCTTATAATATCATGCTGATCACCCAGACTTAGAAAAATCCACCTTCGGCATATTTACGTGTGCGTGTTATAATCCTATCGCAAGGTCATCATCATGATATTTGCTGAACTTCAAATTATGATGATGACGACTCCATATCATCCTGATCTTTCACACGAGGGTCATTTGCTGAAATTCGCTAAGTGATGGGGACAACATCATCATAAATCGAAGAGGATCATCATCTTCATATCCTCCTGATCTCTGGTTAGCGAATATCATGATGATCACCCTATCTATTCAGAAGTGGTCGATATTACATTTCTCAACAGCATCATCATATTTTGCAATATCACCCTAGCGCAAATATCATGATGACCAACTCATCCTTGTGCTCCGAAAACCAAATATGATGATGACATCATCATCATATTTTTATCCTGTCATATTGTCAAGATCATCATGATCTTGTTTGTACGCCCGATATTTCACCAAGTCCTCCTGCCGAAAATGCGACCTTTATGCAATAATCCTGATCATGATCATCATCATCATCACATTTTCCCTTCGGCAGGATTTTTCTCTAACATGATCCGGTTGGCGAAATATCATGATGACGTCATGTTCAAGTTTAACAAAGGACCCGAATATGATGATGACGTCATCCCGATCTGAATAACGAAAAAACAAATATCCTCCTGATGATCATCATCATTTTTTTCCTTCAAACAGGACATATTTTTTAAGCACGATCCGTTTCCCGAACATGATGATGACGTCTTATTCCAAGTTCGACAAAAGCAAATATGATGATGATCTTCATCATGCTGATTTTTCTCGAGAGGGTTGCCTTGGCCGCAAAAGGATCATATTATGTTCATCATCCTGATCATGCTCCTTAGGTGACCCGATATCACAACTATCCCCCTGATCTTAACTGAATATGACGATGACGTCATCCTTAGCATTTCAATGAAGCCCGAATATCATGATGACGTCACCATCATCTTCCTTTCCTCGGTAGCATGATTATATTCGCATCCTCCTATTCTCCTTCATCATGATGATGATGTTGTTGTTCTTTTCTCCAATATGCAGAAGCGAAATATCATGATGATGAGGTATATCGACTAACCTGTTTTTTGACGCACCGACAGGGATGATCATGCCGGTGGGCGGGAAATGAGGCGGTGGACATTTTAAAGTGTTTTTTTTGGCGCCTCTGGCATTTTTTCAGTCAGCGATGGTTGACCCGATCAATTTTGAGCAGCTTGGGCGCATTTTGGATGCGTTTTGAGGAGTTTTTTGGATCCGATTTTCTCCATCTTGCGCTGTCACCTAGATTTAAACGCTTATTCTATTTTCATGCTGTTTTTGTGATAAATGTGAAACTTATTGCTTGTCTTGTCTTGCAGGCTTGCAGTTGAGGAAGCAGCTGTAAAGTCAATACAGTGACCTCATGGAGGAAGAAGATCTGATCTCAGGAGCAAGAAGATAGAGATGAAATGCAAAAGGTCAAGGCCATTCAAGTAAAGAAGAAGGTCGCAGCTGAAGGTATTATCACAAAAGACAAACAGAAGTTATTGCCCAGCTGCCGGAACTTCTCAGAAGGGGCAATATTTCACCCAGATTTGACCACTGCTCAGAGATATTTTTGAGAATTGGTTCACCTGCATTTATTGCTGTAACTAGGGGTTTGAACCAGGGGTTCAGTTAGTTTTTTTGCTGTAGTGAGGACAATCAAAATGTCTTTATATTGTGCCTCTCTGCACTGTAATACTTTACAACAGGGATTTTTTAGGGCCTACAACAGAGATTCTAGGAAAACACAGTAGTTAGCTTAGCATAGTTTAGAAGTGGAAGAAGGAGGTCGCCTGTTTGTCTGCAGTAAGGTGCGCATGGAATGTCTGGCTGCCTTACTGTATCTGTAAAGCTTGTAAGTTCTCTGTAGTATGATCAATGAAACTAAGAGTCATTCTTACATTGTAAATCATGTATGGCTATTCGTTTCTAATACAATAGAATCTGGAGTTCTGCATCTATCTTCTGAGTGTTCTCCTGCTCTTCTTTGTGTTTTGAAATATCTTCTTTGAGAGCTTGCAATTTTAAATGTATGTTTGTGAAAATGCTCAGAACTTACATTTAGGGTTTTTACTGTGGATTTGATCAAACTACTGTGGTATTTACATAGTGCATAACATAAACACTTAGATCCTTTGGTAGATTAAGTGAGGTATAGAGTAGATCTTTCTAACTTTTCCCAACCCATCTGAAATATTTAGCTGAAAACGTAGAAATCCAGAGGAAATTGTCTCAAATTTGAAGAAGCATGATAACAGAGCTATAAGTAGACAGTTTTCATAAACAGATCAAGAAGACAGCTGCAAAAATCCAAGAAAACCCTCTGAAACTTGCAGCCCAGTATCACTCTTATGCAAAGGAATGAAAAGCATTGACATATCTCATGACCTTTTTGCATATTCTTAGGCTAGTAAACCACAAAACAAACCTAAACTACGTAAGGCCCCTTGAACATTACAGCTTCACATTGACCAACTGAACTTGACCAACCGAACCATTGTAGACTTGGGATTAGTTGAATCACCAAATGATTCCTTCTTGTCTTTCAAGTATAGTTTCAGTTCATTATATGTGAATTTTAACTTATTGTTATGATTGCATCAAAACAGTCATCAACAGTTTTCTGGCGCTAGAAGGAGGGCCTGCCTGAGTTAGGTTTCATTTCAAACTGGCTAACGACAGTAACAGAGTGACTAGGTCTAGGTCCAGTTCAGGAGATATATTTGTGCAACTACCTGATACAAGGTGAAGTAAAAGCCCTTTAATCTGGAATCCAAAGATATCGCAAGCAGGAAGTTCATCTGGAACACCTCCTGGGTCACCTTTTAACATCTGTAGTATTGTAAGTCCTGACAGATCGCTGTTCAGATCTTTAAATCTTGGTTCAGGCACTCCTGGAGGTCTTAATCCTCCTCTAAATCCTAATCCACCAATCAATCCAGGTATTTCTGCAAGTTCAAGTCAAGCTCAAACACCTGCAATGGCTTATTTCGATGTCAATTCTCCCATATTCTTCAATGATTATCATGACATGCCAAAAAATCCGGAAAAGATATGTCCCAAATACCAGTTGCATCAAGACCCAGAAGATCATATTAGAATATTTAAGGAAGCATGTTGTAGGGCTATATATGAGCACGAGGATGTTGTGTGTAGATTGTTCCCTTACACCTTTAATGAGCAGGCCTCTAGCTGGTACGTAAACTTACCCAATGGTTGCATTTCTTCCTGGCCACTTATGGAAGAAGCATTTCTGTCAAGATTTAGAGGACCCATTGACCCTTGTGCTTTGTATCATAAACTGGCTGCTATAAAACGAGGTGAGGGAGAGCTAATTAATAATTTCAATGACAGATTTCAAAAGGCCTATTCTAGGCTAGCAGCCCCTTATACCATAGATGATGCTCCCTTGTTGGCTATGTACTATGCTGCCTTGGATCCTTTAACTGCCATGTTTGTCAAAAGAAAACCTGACATAGATTCAATATCCAAAGCCTATAAAGAGGCAGCCTCAGTGAACCAAGAAATGAGACATACAACTTACAGTCCATTTGGAGGAAACTTTGGGGTGCAGAATCAGGCACACCTATGGAATGGAGTCCCTGTGCAGCATGCTCCACTAATAAATCCGGTTCCTTCTTACACACCTGTGTATAATCCTACTCCAATCCAGGCTATAACTCCTTACACGGCTAGTACTTCCAATAATAGTCAAAATAATGGTCAGCCTTTCTTCCAACTTCCTAGGGATGTAACTGTGGAAAAAGCACAAGAGGATAGGGAAGACATCAAAGAGATTACTGCACATTTGAAAAGATTAACAACCGAAGTGACACAGCTAAGAAATGAGAACCTCTATGGAAGAAGCAACCAAAACTACAATCCACCTCAAGGTCACAACCAAGGCCAAAATCAGAATTATAGTCTCAACCAAAATCAGCAGTACAATTAGAACCAAAACTACAATCAGCATCAAGGCCCCAGTCAGGGGCAACCAATGCAAAATAGGGGCCCAGTGATAGATAATAGGACCTGGGGCAATAATAACAAAAATCAGAATCAACCTAGGCCACCCAAGACATGGAACACTGGGCCCAACAACGGTACTCTGCCTTCTCCTTTTGAAAATACAGATAATCATGGTGCAAAACAAATAACTAACATACAAATGGCCAATACAGCACCCAAAATTTGGTGCAGATTTCACAATACCAATACCCATGCTGAGCACGACTGTCCACAGCTCCACTTGGCAGCTAGTATTTTTAACGTAGACGTACAGCCTCCTACCTCTGAATTTCTCATTCCTAAGGGTAATGAGGTAGTACCCTCAGAATATGACACAGCCTTAGTCTTAGAAATGATTACCTTCGCAACTGCAGAAGAGAAAGAGGATGAATTGCTAGAGGATGAACCATACTGTTGTGAAAGTCTTTATCCTGAATCAGCCTTTGTGTTAAATGCTTCTCAATTTCCTTTTGAATCTGAAAATGAGATATTAAATGAAACAGAGGAGGTGCAGGCCTTTCAACAGACAAATAAAAGCCACACCTACAATTTGAGGAACAACCCTAGGCCGGGAGGACCTTTCACCACTTCCACTCCCCCGAATAACATCAATACACCCCCAGATCAGAATGCTAGCAACAATCCTGCCATACTTAAAGCTAGTCAGCACACAAATAACGGAACAACAGTGCAAAAGGATCAAACAGGTAAGACAGAAGCAGTAGAGACAACAAGATTAGTGAATTACTTATCAGAGGAAATAAAGAAAATTAAGGTCAGCATACCTCTAAATGAATTATTGAAGACCCCAGGGATCAGAAATGCTTTTTTAAAATCCCTGGATACATCCATGACAAACAAGGTGTCTGCTGATATAACTGTTCCTAATAGTGATTCACCACCTAAGGAGAAAGGTAAGAAAGTTGAGCAGCCTTCCAATACAAATGTAGTAATACATATGGATAAGAGGGATACTCAACCTTTCTTGTTAACTGTTAGGTTGTGTGGGAAGAATATACACAATTGCATGGTAGATTCTGGTGCTTCAGCCAACGTAATGCCCTTAGGAATATGTAAAACTCTCGGGCTGACTCCCACCAAATCTGCCAAGGTTGTCACGCAATTAGATAAGACCGAGGTTAGCGTGATAGGAGAACTCATGAACATACAAGTGCAATTAGCTTCAGACCCTAGGATAAGCCAAATTATTGACATTCAAGTAGTGAATATACCCGTAAATTATGGAATGTTGCTAAGTAGGGATTGGTCCAAGACATTAAACGGATATATGGCTACTGACTTTTCACACATGTGGTTACCGTGGAGAGGTATCCCAAACCAGATCAGAATAGAGGCAGAGCCCAGAATGAGACATATGATAACAGAGTATAATCGAACTAATGAAATATTATATGCTGCTGTTGAACCAGGTGTCTATAGAGTTACCAACAATGGGATGCAGATTGAAGAGATTATGATGTTAAACATTAGAAAGAAGTGTGTCAGCAATAGAACAGCACTATTCATTGAGTCTGACGGAAATTCTTCAGATGAGGAAAACAATGCAATAGACAAATTTGGTCACGCCATTAGACGAGAGGTGGAAGAGTGTGTTACACACAATCTCCCAGTCCAATGTAAGTTATATAAAAATAGGTGTAGAGTCCATGATAGGCAACATTCTGAGGAGAATTGTGAAATATGCAAAGACATCATTGAATATGAATACAAAAAGTGCATAGGGAGGGTAGAGTCACAAGAGAAAAATGAGCATCCTGATCTAACACAGAGATATGTTCAGGATAATATAGATACCCTGACCCCAGATTTAGGAAAAGAAATAGAGGACAAGGGTAGTCATCTTTCTGAGTTGCAAACTAAAAACATACATATGCGAGAGAACCAAACGGAAAAACCCATGAATAAACAAGATAACACCCGACAGGCAATAAAAGAGACAAAGTATGCCAAGGTAAAAGATCAGAAAAGTAAAGATGGCATGTGGACGTTAAAATGTGATGGGTCCAAATCAAAACAGGGTGCAGGTGCAGGTATTGAACTCATAAATCCTCAAGGTAAATCACATTTGGCAGCATATAGATTACAATTTTCCTGCACTAACAATATTGCTGAATATGAGGCCCTAATTTTAGGACTTGTCATGGCCATCAAGAAAGGGGTAAAAACCATCAGAGTATTTTCAGACTCTGAATTAGTAGTCAGACAAGTGAGGAAACTATATGCCTGCAATTATAAGAAAATGATCAGTTACAGACATAGAGTTTGGGGTTTAATGGATTCATTTGATGCTTTTAACATAGAGCACATTCCTAGAGAGATGAACCACAGGCCAGATGCATTAGCAGTTGCTGCTAGTACATTAGAACCATTGACACTGTCAGGATTAAGACGATTTGCTGTTGAGCTAGTTAACGTGCCCAGTATACCAGACAACGTTACACACTTTCAGGTATTTGGGGAGGATCAGCAAATTATTGATTTTCTGACTTGTAATGAGGCATTTGAGGCCCAAATTATTGATGAACAAGAAAGGCCTGAAGTAACATGGGACGAAGAAGATATGATCAACTTAAAGAGCAACTTCTTGCCGAAAGGAGTAATTGAATTAGAACACATCTTTGACTTCGACGGAATAATAAGACAGAAAGACTTACCCAAAACAGAAGGGGGTAAGAGTGATTTACATAACTTAGGGACTGAGCTAAATCCACAAAATGTACTAATTGGGAAGGCTTGCTCTGAGAAAATCAGAAAAGAGGTTCTGGACGTTCTGAAAGAATATAAACATGTCATAGCATGGACTTATGAAGACTTGAAAACATTTGATGAGTCCATCATAACTCACGTCATACCTTTAAGAAAAGAAGTCAAACCATTTAGGCAGAAACAGAGGCCTGTAAACACCATTCTAGAGCCTTTAATCTTTGAGGAAGTTAAAAAACTACTGTCCGCTGGAATAATTTTTCCAGTCAGACATTCTGTCTGGGTAGCTAACTTAGTGCCAGTAAGGAAGAAAAACGGAGACATTCGGCTGTGCGTAGACTTTAGAAATTTAAACAAGGCTTCTGAAAAGGATAATTATCCTTTGCCCCCAATAGATGAAGTACTGCAAGCAGTAAATGGCGCAAAGATGATGTCTTTTTTAGATGGTTTTTCAGGTTATAACCAGGTCTTAATTGACAGGGAGGATAGACTAAAAACCACCTTCACTTGCAAATGGGGAAATTATGCATATAGAAGAATGCCTTTTGGTCTGATTAATGCAGGTGCCACTTTTCAGAGGGCCATGGACGTTGCTTTTCATGGATTATCAGGTAAATGTATTGTTGTATATATGGATGATTTAACTGTGTATTCCAAGGATGCATCCACCCACGCTGAGGACCTCAGAAAAGTACTCCAGCGATGTGAAAGGTATGGGATTTCCCTTAATCCTAAGAAATGTATATTTGGCGTAACTGAAGGTAAATTATTAGGCCATGTCATTTCTGAAAATGGAATTTCAATTGATCCGGATAGAATAGAATCCATAAAAAATTTGCAAATACCAAACAGTAGGAAAGAATTGAAATCATTTTTTGGTAAAATTAACTTTGTTCGGAAGTTTATAACAGGTTTTGCAGAGATTGTGCAGCCGTTGAATGCCATGTTAAAGAAAGATGCACAGATGGAATGGACGCCAGTAGCCAAAGCCGCATTTGAAGATATCAAGGAGGCAATTTCTAATGCCCCTGTATTGGCAAGTCCAGACTACACATGCCCGTTTTACATCTACTCCTTTGCATCTTCTCATTCTGTCGCTGCTGCCTTGACACAGAAAGGTGAAAATAATGACGAGAGGCCCATAGCATTTATGAGTGCACCTCTAAAGGATGCATAGCTAAGATATCTAGATATCGAAAGACAGGCATTCACATTAGTAAAGGCTGTAAAAAAATTTAGACACTACATCCTGCGCAGCCAGATTAAAGCCATAGTACCAGACGCAGCAGTAAAGATGCTGCTGATGCAGAACGAGCCTGGAGAAAAAAGAGCCAAATGGATCACCACGCTGCAAGAATTCGACATGGAGATCATTCCCGCAAAGCTGGTCAGAGGGCAGGCGCTGGTGCAGACAATAGCAAACATGGATCCAAATCTGATAAAACAGCAATATGTATTGGATTCCCAAGACGCATCATGCTGGTACGATGATTTAAGCACCTTCCTGATAGCTGGAAAGTACCCAGGCAAGATGAAGGCTTCTCAGAGGAGAGCTTTGAAGATTAAGGCACAGCATTATATGGTGCAAGGAGGTCTTCTATTCAGGAAGAACCATGATGGAATTTATTTGAGATGCATAAACAGAACTGAAGCTGATAAAGTGTTGGCAGAACTACATGACAAGTACGGAACCGGCCATGGTTCCCATTTAGCTACAGCACACAAAATACTGAGAGCGGGCTATTACTGGCCCACTATATTCAAAGATACTAAGAGTCACATCAGAAGCTGCCACACCTGTCAGACTGCAGCAGACAAAGGAAGAAATCTGGCCAATCCACTGCAGCCTGTGATCGAGTCCAGACCGTTTGCACAGTGGGGCTTGGATTTTATCGGAGTCATCAATCCCCCATCTTCTGCAGGACACAAGTTTATATTGACGGTGACGGACTATTGTACAAGATGGACTGAGGCCACCTGCTGCAAGTTTTCCACAACTGAGGTAGTTATCAAGTTCCTTGAAGAAAACATTATCACCAGGTTTGGAACGCCCTATTCATTGGTATGTGATAACGGCCCTGCTTTCTCTTCTCTAAAATTTTCTAAATGGGCATTTGAATATGGGATCATTCTAAGGTTTTCTTCGAATTATTACCCTCAAGGTAATGGACTGGCTGAATCAACAAACAAAATCTTACTAGACATCATCAAGAGGTTAATTGCCAAAAGTCCTAGAGAGTGGAATACCCTATTAAGATATGCATTATGGGTAGACAGGACCAAGTTCAAAACAGCTTTAGGTAGCACACCTTATCACTTAGTTTATGGGACTAATCCCATACTTCCGGTTAATCTAAGAATACCAACCTGGAAGTTTGCCAATGAATATCTAGGCTTTGATAACCATAGGGAAGCCAGAATAGTGCAAATGTTGCAACTAGAGGAGAAAAGAGGTCAAGCCCTCGAGAAGTTTGCCAAACACCAAGCAGTTGTTAAGAGGTGGTTTGACAAAAGGGCAAGAGTCAAAACATTTAGGATATCAGACTTAGTGTTGTGCTGGGACAAAGCACATGAAAAGAAAGGAAGCCATGGAAAATTCGATAAATTATGGCTGGGTCCATTACAAATTTCAGAAATAATAGGAGATAACACCTTTAGGCTTAAGACCTTGACTGGAGAAGATGTGCCATTACCAGTTAATGGCCAGCATTTGAAACACTACTTCCAGGCTTGAAGGTCAGGATGAGGCAGTCCTTTCTTTCTTAATGTAAAATGCTGTAGATAATGTACAGTTCTGCTTTTGCCGTTTTCTTCTTGGGTTGGTTGTTTGTATAGCTTGTCTTCTTTTTGTTTCTTTCTGTTTGTATAGTTTTTTCTTTTGCTGTGTTGTTTGTACATCCTGTTTGTTTGGTTTGTTTGTTGTCTCCTCAGCAGGGATCTGTATTTTACTGTAGAGTATTAAGGAGCAGAACTAGCAACCATTCAAAACAGTATATAATTTAGGATATTCAGGTTAACCATTTGCAATTTACACATAACTTGTCACTGTCATGAATGTAGAGAGTTGTTCATCTTCTGAAGTTTTGTATTCAATAAATGTGATTGAGAATTCGAAGCAGGTTTCTCACGATGACACACCTAAAATCCTTGGGTTTGTTGAACCTACCAGTGTAGATATTAGGTGAAAAATCAGAGGTCACCCTTGCTACCATTACAATTCTCAGCTTAATTTCAACAAGTGTCCACTCCTTGCATCATCATGAAGTTACAAATTGCTATACCTTATGAAATCTTTCAAAATTAGAAAACAAAAAAAAATAATAATAATAATAAATAAATAAATAAATAAAGCAGATTATACTGAAAATCCAGATTAAGCCATCTAAGTAACTCTACCAGGGCTATGGACGCTCGCTGGCAGTGGGGCTCTACTTAGGAGAATTGTAACGATAACCTTGCCGGGGCTATAGACGCTCGCTGGCAGCAAGGCTCTATCCGGTCGGCTATGAGGGAATATCCTCACCTACGTAGGCTAATGTCAGTCACTGGTTTGTTCAACCGATCTTCAAGATGAGGATAATTAATCACATGCACACAACTAAACTGAAAATAGAAATTCATGCATCTTTATTGAACACTTTGAGTCTCAAGCTGAATAGTAATTTGCAGGAAAGATAGTTGGAAGTTATGAGTTCATTTCACCTAGTTTCCTTGAACACTCTGAATTTAATTGTTTTGTTTTGGTTGCTAGTTGTTGTGATGTTCACAACACGCCCCATTATGCTCCTTAGCAAAATGGGGACCCCTGCTGATGTCTTGCTTTTTGCTTCTGCTTGTGTTTTTTCTGCTTCCTGGCGGTCTGGTAAAAATGAAGGTCAGGTGCATCATCATCATGATATATGATGAGGTAGGACTCATCATCATGAGGTCTATTTATCAAAGTTCATATTTTGTTTCTGTGACCTCATATTTTGAAAGAGCTTGAAATTTCATGCAGGTTTGCCTTTTACTTCACTTGAAAATTCGTCCATATGTGAAAGTTATGCACGGTCAAAGTCTTGGTCAAACCTGATATTCGCAGGAGGATCATCATATTTTTATATCCTAAGTCATGCGAAGGATCATCATATTTTTATATATCCTAAGTCATGTTGACAGGATCATCATGATCTTGGTCTATCACCCGCTAAAAATCATGCAGTCGCAATATCCGGACGTCAATTTTAAGTGGTAGTTTCCTTTACCCGTCAAATGGCCTCAGGCGCATCATCAGCATCATGATTTTCTTAGGAGCGTCATATTTTATAAACTCGGTTTTGGTTGCATGATGATCATCATCATCATCATATTTGAACGCCCCCCCCGATAATATCCTGAGGTTCGAATATCATGATGACATCGGCTTTAAGTCAAGGTAAGTTCCCCGTCGAAGTGGTCTTTTGTATCGCAAGCATCATCATGATAATTCAACATTACCTGATCTTATAATATCATGCTGATCACCCAGACTTAGAAAAATCCACCTTCGGCATATTTGCGTGCGCGTGTTATAATCCTATCGCAAGGTCATCATCATGATATTTGCTGAACTTCGAATTATGATGATGACAACTCCATATCATCCTGATCTTTCACACGAGGGTCATTTGCTGAAATTCGCTAAGTGATGGGGACAACATCATCATAAATCGAAGAGGATCATCATCTTCATATCCTCCTGATCTCCGGTTAGCGAATATCATGATGATCACCCTATCTATTCAGAAGTGGTCGATATTACATTTCTCAACAGCATCATCATATTTTGCAATATCACCCTAGTGCAAATATCATGATGACCAACTCATCCTTGTGCTCCAAAAACCAAATATGATGATGACGTCATCATCATATTTTTATCCTGTCATATTATCAAGATCATCATGATCTTGTTTGTACGCCCGATATTTCGCCAAGTCCTCTTGCCGAAAATGCGACCTTTATGCAATTATCCTGATCATGATCATCATCATCATCACATTTTCCCTTCGGCAGGATTTTTCTCTAACATGATCCGGTTGGCGAAATATCATGATGACGTCATGTTCAAGTTTAACAAAGGACCCAAATATGATGATGACGTCATCCCGATCTGAATAACGAAAAAACAAATATCCTCCTGATGATCATCATCATTTTTTTTCCTTCAAACAGGACATATTTTTTAAGCACGATCCGTTTCCCGAACATGATGATGACGTCTTATTCCAAGTTCGACAAAAGCAAATATGATGATGATCTTCATCATGCTGATTTTTCTTGAGAGGGTTGCCTTGGCCGCAAAAGGATCATATTATGTTCATCATCCTGATCATGCTCCTTAGGTGACCCGATATCACAACTATCCCCCTGATCTTAACTGAATATGACGATGACGTCATCCTTAGCATTTCAATGAAGCCCGAATATCATGATGACGTCACCATCATCTTCCTTTCCTCGGCAGCATGATTATATTCGCATCCTCCTATTCTCCTTCATCATGATGATGATGTTGTTGTTCTTTTCTCCAATATGCAGAAGCGAAATATCATGATGATGAGGTATATCGACTAACCTGTTTTTTGACGCACCGACAGGGATGATCATGCCGGTGGGCAGGAAATGAGGCGGTGGACATTTTAAAGTTTTTTTTTGGCGCCTCTGGCATTTTTTCAGTCAGCGATGGTTGACCCGATCAATTTTGAGCAGCTTGGGTGCATTTTGGACGTGTTTTGAGGAGTTTTTTGGATCCGATTTTCTCCATCTTGTGCTGTCACCTGGATTTAAACGCTTATTCTATTTTCATGCTGTTTTTGTGATAAATGTGAAACTTATTGCTTGTCTTGTCTTGCAGGCTTGCAGTTGAGGAAGCAGCTAGAAAGTCAATACAGTGACCTCATGGAGGAAGAAGATCTGATCTCAGGAGCAAGAAGATAGAGATGAAATGCAAAAGGTCAAGGCCATTCAAGTAAAGAAGAAGGTCGCAGCTGAAGGTATTATCACAAAAGACAAACAGAAGTTATTGCCCAGCTGCCGGAACTTCTCAGAAGGGGCAATATTTCGCCCAGATTTGACCACTGCTCAGAGATATTTTTGAGAACTGGTTCACCTGCATTTATTGCTGTAACTAGGGGTTTGAACCAGGGGTTCAGTTAGTTTTTTTGCTGTAGTGAGGACAATCAAAATGTCTTTATATTGTGCCTCTCTGCACTATAATACTTTACAACAGGGATTTTTTAGGGCCTACAACAGAGATTCTAGGAAAACACAGCAGTTAGCTTAGCATAGTTTAGAAGTGGAAGAAGGAGGTCGCCTGTTTGTCTGCAGTAAGGTGCGCGTGGAATGTCTGGCTGCCTTACTGTATCTGTAAAGCTTGTAAGTTCTCTGTAGTATGATCAATGAAACTAAGAGTCATTCTTACATTGTAAATCATGTATGGCTATTCGTTTCTAATACAATAGAATCTGGAGTTCTGCATCTATCTTCTGAGTGTTCTCCTGCTCTTCTTTGTGTTTTGAAATATCTTCTTTGAGAGCTTGCAATTTTAAATGTATGTTTGTGAAAATGCTCAGAACTTACATTTAGGGTTTTTACTGTGGATTTGATCAAACTACTGTGGTATTTACATAGTGCATAACAGAAACACTTAGATCCTTTGGTAGATTAAGTGAGGTATAGAGTAGATCTTTCTAACTTTTCCCAACCCATCTGAAATATTTAGCTGAAAACGTAGAAATCCAGAGGAAATTGTCTCAAATTTGAAGAAGCATGATAACAGAGCTATAAGTAGACAGTTTTCATAAACAGATCAAGAAGACAGCTGCAAAAATCCAAGAAAACCCTCTAAAACTTGCAGCCCAGTATCACTCTTATGCAAAGGAATGAAAAGCATTGACATATCTCATGACCTTTTTGCATATTCTTAGGCCAGTAAACCACAAAACAAACCTAAACTACGTAAGGCCCCTTGAACATTACAGCTTCACATTGACCAACTGAACTTGACCAACCGAACCATTGTAGACTTGGGATTAGTTGAATCACCAAATGATTCCTTCTTGTCTTTCAAGTATAGTTTCAGTTCATTATATGTGAATTTTAACTTATTGTTATGATTGCATCAAAACAGTCATCAACACCATTTTCCCAGAAATTCAGCCATCTATGCCAATAGCAGTGCCTCCTTTGGCTGATATTACACCTGTTCCAGTAATAACCCATCAACCTGTAACCCAAGAAAATCATGCCCCAGTACACCTCCAAGAAATCCAAGAGTTGAAAGGCATGATTCAGTCCTTGGGCAAAACCTTTTGCAATGATTTTGTTAATATTAAAAAGTAGATTGGTCAAGAAACTAAGCCATACCAAGCCTCGTATCAGACCATTCAGCAATATAGACAGTCATTTCAAGCTAATCCTCAGGGTCAAAGAAGAAACTACAACCCTCGACCTTTCCAATCTTATAACCCAAATACTGCCAGTACCTCGAGGGAGCTTGTACCCACACAAAATAACTTATACCAAGATAATGACTTGTGTTATCCATGTCACCAACTACATAATCAAGTTGTGTGCACAAATGGAGTAAGAAATCAGGCACTCATGGTGCAGAATAGTTATGCAAGTTCAGAAGGTGCCCCTGGTGAAGTTTCCGCTCAACCAAATAATGTTGATGTGGCCTTGATGAACTGGCAAGAGAGTGATTTTTGTGGTATAAATTACCATCAAAGCCAAAATCAACAACATACACCTGTTTCAGCCAACACAAGGTCAAAACAGAGGGTTGCAGACCTTAATCAACAAGCTGTAGTGGTACAACAACAGCCTGTGAGAGATACATTTCAAATTTTTCCATCACAAACTGTCCCTATACCACAGCAAAAAGTGCAAATTCTGCAAAGGGATCAAACTATACCAATAAAAGATTGGTCTAAAGTACAACAACAACCTTCACAAAGGCAGAATGATGCTGCTGTTGTAAAACAATAGTAAAAGGTAAATCATGTTTCTTTCAACATAGTAGATCATCTTAAGAAAGCTATAGTGAGCATGTCAGTTATGGATGCATTGTGCATTCCTGGCCAAAAGAATCTGCTACAAGAAGCATTGGCTAAGCTTTCAATTTCTGAGTGTTCTAATCAAGGAAAAGCCAAAGTTGTGCTTGCCAACATCTTAGAAATCAAGAGTGGACAACCAACAAACGAGGTAAAACCTCCTCCCTTTTACTTAAGTCTGATAATTGGTGACAAAATTGTTCATAACTGCATGATAGACTCCGGGGCAAGCAGTTCAGTCATGCCCAAAAGTCTAGCTGATTCACTAGGATTGATTTATGAGCCTGTTGCAAAAGGAGTTGTCCAGTTAGATGGGTCTACACTTAGTACTGCAGGAATAATAAAAAATATACCGCTTACACTACATGCATGTCCTAATTTTGCCATCCATCAGGACATTTACATCATCGATTTGCCACCTAGTTTTGCAATATGCATTTCTAGGGAATTCACTGCCAAATTGGGTGGGTTTCCATCTTCTGATTGGTCCCACTTATTTTTTAGAACAAGATATGGTACGAAAGTAACCATACACTCTAAACCACTTGCAAAGGACCATGTTGAGCCCTATGTTCCTAGCCTAATAAATGCTAACCTCTACATCACCCATGGGCAGCATGACAAACCCATGAGCCTAGATCCTAATGCACCTATAGAAGACATAAAATTAGATGATTGGGCAGTTGAAGATCATGAAAGTGATCCTTTCGATCACATGGATGAGGTAGGATTAGGCATCTATATGATACAAGAACCTGATACAGTGATTCCTAATCTGATTAAAGACCAAAGTCAGTTGGAATGAGAAGAAGACCAGCTTTGGAAGCTGTACTTTGATGGATCAGGGACCAAAATAGGTGCTGGTGGAGGGAATATGTTAATCTCACCTGAAAGAGACAAATACTATGCAGCCTTAAGGTTCACCTTTAGCTGCACAAACAACGTGGCTGAGTATGAGGCCCTGATCCATGGTTTAGAGTGGGCCCAAAAATAAGGTATCAAATCTGTACAAGTTTATGGAGATTCTGAATTGATCGTTAATCAGGTTAGGAACTTGAATGCTACTAAAAATGACCTACTTAAAAAGTACAAGTATAGAGTGTGGGATTCAATTGAATTTTTTGATGCATTTAATCTATTTTCGATTCCTAGAAACCAAAATAAGTATGCAGATAAGCTTGCAGCTTTGGGATCTCAATTTGAGGTTCTTGATTAGATTTAGAACATTGAAGTACAACCATATGTCAAAATAGTTGTCAGGGCTTCTGTACTTGACAATAGTGTTTCCTGGCAAGTATTTGACAGTGATGAGCAAATCTTAAGTTTTTTGAGTGCAGAGGCTGAATTTGTAACTGATAATCAACATAAATATCAGCAACAATTTGAAGACCAGATTATACAGTTGAGATTGAACAAGCTACCCAAGGGATTGGTGACACTAGAATCAGTGTTTAACTCAGATGATCAATTTAGAAAGGACAAGTGCAGCATGATAGTGAAACAAGAACACTATGATGTAGTGGAGATTTTCAAAGACAAGTTGTTGAAGCTCAGAAAAGTATGCACTAAAGGTGAACAATAGTCATTTATTCAGTTATGCCAAGATTTTTTTTATTTTTTTGGATGGGAGTATAAAGACTTAAGGGGGTTTGATCCTGGTTTAGCCCAGCATACCATTGAATTAGAGCCTAATGCCAAACCTGTTAGGTAGAAAAAAAGATCGCTAAATCCAAAACTTGAGCATTTAATGAAGGCTGAGTTAAATAAATTGATTGAGAGTAGTATCATATTCCCAATAAAACATACCTCCTGGGTTTCCAATTTGGTCCCAGTCAGAAAAAAGAATGGAGAAATCTGACTTTGCGTTGATTTCTGTGATCTGAATCAGGCCTCATTGAAAGACCACTACCCTCTTCCTTCCATGGAACAAATATTGCAAATTGTTTCTGGTTCTGATAGATATTCCCTGTTAGATGGTTACTCAGGTTACAACTAGATTCTTGTCAAAGAGGAAGACCAATATAAAACAACATTCATGACTAAGTGGGGTACCATGGCATATAGGAAGATGTCATTCAGTTTGTCCAATGCAGGGGCAACCTTTCAACGGGCAATGGTCATGGCCTTCCATGGCCTTATGAACAGAATAGTGCTGGTGTATTTAGATGACAACTATTTTTTCCAAAGATGCTAATGATCATTTTGAACACTTGAAGTAGATTTTTCAGAGGTGTAGGGAGTTTGAGGTTTCATTGAACCTCAAAAAGTGCATATTTTCAGTTCATGAAGGTAAACTTCTCGGCCATATTGTTTCAAAACAAGGTATTTCTATTGACCCTAAGAGAGTTTCAGCCATTCTAGATATACCACTGCCTATACATAAGAAAGGCTTGCAAAGCTTTCTTGGCAAAATTAATTTCGTGAGAAGATTCATTCCAAACATTACAACTTTGTTACAACCTCTTACGGCCATGTTGAAGAAGAATGTACCATTCTGCTGGACTAAGGAGGGAAAAGGAAGCTTCAAGCATATTAAAGAAGCCCTCACTACTACCCCTACCCTCATTAATCCTAATTATGAGAGGGATTTTATTTTGTATGCTTTTGGAGGAGTTGGCACCATCTCTGCAATGTTATGTTAGCAAAATGATGAAGGAATGGAGCAACCAATAGCATTTTTCAGCCAGGTACTGCATGATTATGAGGTAAAGTACTCTTTTGTGGAAAAACATGTTTTTTCTATTGTTAAGAGCCTCAAGAAATTTAGACACATGTTGTCTAATAACAGAATTCACTTAATAGTTGCTCATCCTGCTGTTAAGAGTTTTTTTATTAAACAGAGATATAAATGACAAGAGAGCTAGTTAGATAACCAAAGTTATAGAATTTGATGTTGATATCAAAGTGACCAAGCTAATTAGAGGCAAGGGCTTATGCGAGGAGCTTGCTAAAAGTGAAGAAAATAGTCAAGAACATGCAGAGGACATAGAAACAATACTGAATAACAATGTACCAGCCACTTTACCAACTCCTACAATCAACTGGGTACAGCAGATGATGCATTATTTACAGTCTGGTCAATGCCCTAAAGGATTGGATAGGACAGGAAGAAGGTATTTCAAGCTACAAGCTACTCCTTATGCTATCATTGATGGTATTTTATATAGGAGAGATTTTAATGGTGTATTTTTAAGATGTATTAGACCTGATCAAGTTGACAAGCTGTTAGAAGAATTTTACAATGGACCTTCAGGAGGTCACTTTACAGCTAGAACAACTGCTTTGAAGATTATGTAGGCTGGTTATTACTGGCCTGATTTGTTTAATGATTCTTTTTCTTGGGTGAGAAGATGTGAGAAGTGTTCATTGTTTGCCGGTAAACAAAGGCTTGCTGCCTTATCTCTGCATCCTATTAAAGTTGAACAACCATTTGCAAAATGGGGTCTAGATTTTATAGGACCAATAAACCCACCTTCAAGTGCAGGCCACAAATGGATCTTGACTGCCACAGACTATTTCACTAAGTGGATCGAAGCTGTTGCTTTAAAAGAAGCAAATGAATAGGTTCTAAATTTCTATCAAGATCTAGTATCAAGATTTGGTACACCAGATTCAATCATCTCAGATAATGGTTTATCTTTCATTGGATTGAGAATTTCAAATTGGTCTGTCAAAAATAATATCTTTTTGAATACTTCTTCTAACTATTACCCACAGGGTAATGGGCAGGCCGAATCTACCAACAAAAATCTGATAAGGATCATCAAGAAGACTGTTGAAGACAACTAGAGAACATGGCACGAGAAGTTGAAGTTGGCTCTTTGGGCTGACAGAATTACACCCAAGAGAGTTACTGGTTGTTCTCCATATGTACTTACTTATGGTAAGGAGGCTAGATTGCCTATTTCAGTTGAATTACCAACTTTGACTTTCATCAAAGAGCTTGAGCTACTAGAGGAACAACCTTTAGTAGTCAGGCTAGCTCAGCTTATGGAGTTAGAAGAAATTAGGAAAGAAGCCTTGAACAAGCTTGATATACATCAAACTCAAATGAAGAATGCTTTTGATAAGAGGGCAAGACTGAGGAGCTTTATTGTTGGTGATTTGGTGTTCAAATAGAATGAACTGAGAAGTGAACCTGGAAAGCATTCCAAATTTGATGCAATTTGGGATGGGCCTTATGTAATCACAGAGTGTAAAGGAAACAATGTATTTCAGCTGTCCAAGTTAAGTGGAGAGGTACTGTCTATCCCAGTTAATGGGATCCACCTCAAACATTGCCTCTGAGGATAAGTACTACCTTTGTATGTAGTAGAGTAGAGTTGCAGTTAATAAGTGCTCATGCACATTTGCTTTCAGTATTTTTGTTTCTATTAGTGTTGCTGCACAAATTTTTCTGGCCATCAGGGCCTATTAGTTTGCTTCAGTTTAGTTTGTTTTTAGTTTTTTGCTCTTGTTTGAACTGGTTGGGAGCTGAATTTCAGTTTTTTCTAAGTTTGAGAAGAGTAGAGTATGACTCAATGCCCAATGGATATTCAAGGTAGCTGATCTGATGCTTAGCAGGTAAGCATATAGTAGAAGTCGCTAGAAATGTTACCATTTTTTCACCACAGCTCAAAATTGGCAGAGCTAATGCAACAAATTCATTTTTAGAGTGAAGGTTAAAATTCTTCTGTTATAGGTTACTTGCATAGTTATTGTGTTTCAATGATAATTACAGTGAAGGTTCAGGATAAGAATGAGAATGTCATAGCCATCATTGTCTTGAAGGTTTTCAATCTTTGAAGTTGTCTTCTGTTTCTACTCTTGATCTCAACGTGAACTTGCAAAAATGTGAGAAGATCATATCAGAGCTCTAGTTATGAGATCTCTATATCCTATTAGAAGAGGCATAACACTTTGTTTATAATGCATTGATCAATGAACATCATCCACATGCAAGAAGAGCTGAGAAAGAAAATAATCATAGAATTTCAATGTTTTATTCTAATCTGTTTGTTTCATGTGCAAGTATAGGATAAGTCATGTAGATGATTGAAGAAAAATTAGCATGTGGAATAAAATGGGCTCCCACAAGGGTTGAGCTCAGCATGCTGGCCCAATTCTTGAGAAGATTGTGAAAAGAATCTGAAAGGGAAAAGTGTCACATAAAGACCCTGCAAAATAAAGATAGATGTCACGTGTTTTGATCATATCTCAGAAAATATGATCTGAGTTCTTGAGATTTTTAGATATAAATTAGACGACAAGAAGATACAAGAACCCTATAAATTTCTCACCAACCCAGTTTGTAATTTTTGAGGAACCATTAGAAGCACAATACACAACAAAATAAAGATATATACGCGTGTTGTAATCATATGTCAAAATGTATGATCTGGGTTTTTGAGAGTTTCAGACAGAGATGAGAATGGAATGAAGAACAAAAACCCTTTAAATATTTTACCAACCCAGTTTATCAATTTTGCGTAATATTTACAATAACGGACCCTCTTTCTTTTGCAAATTTGAAGCTACAAAAAATTATTGTAAAATGATATTTAAAGCAATATCCTATAAATTGCTTATAAATATTCATTATTTATGCAATTAAAACAAATTAAAGCAAACAATATCTTTCTTTTTTTAGTTTTATTTCTTTTGGAAAGATATGGACAAAATAAGCCTTGTAAGATTAGGCAAATCAGAAGGAAAAGCTGTAGGACCTATAGTAAGACAAATATTAAAGCAATGTTCTTTATAAATTGCTTTTAATATTTTGTCATTAAAACAAATCAAATATCTTTTTTTAGATTTGCTCTGTTTTGAGGCAGATGTGGACAATAAAAAAACTAAGCTTTTATTGAGCAAATTAAGCCTGTTTTAAAGTAGATTTTGGTAGCTTTCACATATAGATTGGAGGTGATTTGAAGGCTTTATTTTTTGGATTTTCAGTGGAGCTCAAAAATGGATCAAATTTGCTGTTCTAGGAAGATTTTTTAGTTTTTTCCTTGGGAGATCTTTGAAGTTATAAATAGGGGAGAAAGATTTAGTTTTAAGGGGTTGATATCTTTGTTTCTTCCTCTCTTGTTCATTTGCAGATAGCTTTGTAAACATTCTTTGTTCTCAGATACTCAGTTTCTACTCCTTTCAATTTTAATAAAGTAGTAGAGTTCTTCTCTTTCATACTTTCTAATTCATTTTGTAATCAATGATCTGATGTCCCATTGTGATTCAACCTTAAAATCATTTTCATATGTCTCATTGTTGCAGGATTGAGTGTGAAAGTTTCATGTAATACAGGTTGCATGTTATATTTAGCCATGGTTAGTGGGTTGCATTTGTGATAAAACTTGTGTTTTTCCTTCATGTAAACCTCTAGCTTTCAAGCTTTCATGCAAATTACCTATGTATTGCATTATTTTTGTGAAATTGTGAGGATAAAAGGCTTTGTGAGGCTGATTGTGAGTCAATAGATAAAATTCTAGTAAAACATCCTTAGGTTTTAGAATTTAATTTTCAGTTATCTTCTTACCCTTTCCTCAGGAAGTCTTTTAGATTAGGTGATTTACTAGGGGGACCAGCCCATTCTGGAGGTTCACTCCAAGTTTTAGGCAACCCATAGGCCTAGGAGTGTTCCCATGTGTCAATAGGTAGCTAATTTGATAGCTTAGCATTGGGTGCATATCTGATTGATAACAGTACCCAAACCATTTTAATTTTTGACTTTTATTTTGAAGGTATGGGCTTGGGTAGATTTTTAGATGGATTTTGATTGTACTTTTTGAATTGATGTCCTAAGGAATTCAGACCCTTAGGATTTTTAGCTTTATGAGTGTATGCATCCAAATGTTTATTTTTGAATCCCATGTGGTAGGTGGAATGAGTGGAAACTTTATGTTCGGACAATATGTGCATTTGTTGGTCATGATTAGTAATGTGAGGGAATTTATGGATGATAGGTATGTTAGGTGTTGGAAACAATGGTGGAAAAGTGGATGGTGGGAAATTACCTAGGTTGGAAGTAGTGGAGGTAAATTGGATGGTGGAAGGTGTATGGTCACATGCTTTTGACATTTGTAGGATGATGGAGGTGGAATGGCAACATATGTCTTGGGTACATGATAGGATTTGTGATAGAAAGTAGTGGACTTAGGATGAGTGGATGAAGTACCAACATCTTTATATTGTTGACCTTGGGGTGTGTAGCCAAGGCCATATGAGTGTGGGGGGACATTGACATGGATTGGCTCCAAAATTACTTGTTCGTGAAGGCCTAAGCCTTTTCCTTGATAATTCATGTTTTGGAGCATGTGATTAACAATGGGACTAGGTGTAGTTTGGGAACTAGACTTGAGTTCCTTATTGGATGAAGAAGGTAAGATGGGGGACAAAGGTTGTTGTTGTCCAAAGGAAGAACACTCATGAATGAAAGTAGATAGATCAAGTGGATATGATCGTGGATTTGAAATGGAGTTGCTAGTGGAGGTCGAAGGATCATTAGGAGCTTGATTATCATTGTGTTTTACTAATATCCAATTTATTTGTTTGATCTTCTATGTATGATTGGGAGGCACATGTCTTAGCATGACAAGTGGAAGTGGTTGGATCATGGATTGGTGGAGTTTCTTCATTTTGCAGGAAGGCCATTAAATGGGGTGAATGCTCAAGCAGGTCAACAAGACTTGCATTAGATGGAGCATGTAGATCTTGGGAATCTTTATCATCTATGGTTGTGGGGGGATCAATAGGATGAAGATTCTCATGGATAGATTCTTTATCATCCATAATGTCTTGATCATGAAAAAGGTACATGTTATGGATGGGTGCAATGGAAGAAATGATTTGATCTTGACTAGAATGAGGGTTAGATGTTTCTTCATTCATATAACTAGAATGAGGGTTAGATGTGAAATTAAGTGATTGGAGATTAGGAATGACACAAATAACACCAAGATTTTAACATAGAAAACCTGGTTAAGGGAAAAACCACGGGGTGACTAACCCAAGATTATATTCTTTGTTAAAAGAATATGAAGAATAAAATGGCACTTGCCAATTAGGGCTCACTGCCCGAGCACACTACTCACAAGAGGCCCACTGCCTATAGGAGACACACTGTCTACAAAAGCATATGGATATTACATTCTTGAGCTGGAAGTTAACATCTTCACTATGCTAGATTCAGTTCCATTAAGGCTCAACACTTCTACTCTGCTTTTCACTCCTCTTCCTTACCACCTTCTCATCATGACCACATAGGAGATACCTTTTGAAATGACTTTGTAACTCTTATTTATACATGACATCAACTTTGGAATGATCATCAAAGTCGGCACAACATACACTTATTTTATTATAGAGCAATTACAGAAGTAACTTGACTTATTACAAAAACTTCATGCACATCACTATACTATCAGCCACACATAAATGGGACTTCAATAATCTTAGAGGAACATGCCATGCTTCACAAATCATCTTCAAGATCATCCGCAACATGCACAAATCATCTAGTCAGTCAAGATTAAGAAGAACACCATCACCCAAGAGTAAATTTTTAATTACGAGCTCAATCTTCAGTGTGGACCACCAACACAAACCAGATACAATCTTGAGACCCCCACAAGCTTGCTTGAATCACAAAGGACATCCCCACCACTTCTGCTTACTGTAATCATTCACATCTTCATCCAGAACTTCAAGAGCACAGCTAGTCATCTCTATCACATGAGAAGAATTGCTTGCGGACCTCCAAACCATGAACCAATCAATTTATCAATGTATATTAATCTCCCAAACATGCCACCAAATCTATAGAACATGATATTGCATTTCTAGATCTCACTAAACCTAATTGCGCCACTCTGTCACCTCTGAGCAGCTGCCAAAACCAGTTTTACTCACATGGCCATAACTTCTTCAAATATTCATGTGGACCTCTAAAATCTTAACTACAGCACCTTAAGACACATGTCTACAAACCATTTGATGTACATACTCTGATCTTCAACTGGCTGGGATCTTTACTTCACTATCTTCACTATTCTTCTCTATTTCTGATAGGGCTAAATTTCTTAATATCCTCAACACATAATCATCCAATTATTGGCATCAATGTAATAGGAGTATGTTGACATCAATGACAACACCATTTAGGGCCATATTTATATCAATCTCCCCCTTTGTCATTGATGGAAACATATGATGTGAAAAACTATTTTACAAGAACTTCTCCTCATTGACTGACATAGCTTGCCCTATCAGCAACAACCATTCACATTTCTTCTCTTCCTTTACTACTCCCCCTTTGATCAGCAACCACTTTTTGTTTTTCACATGTCTTCTCTACCCCTTTGACATCAATGGCAAATGGCACATACCCCAACCACTTCTCATGCTTCAGAATCATACTGACTGCTCCCCCTGAGTAGCAACCTCCTAGCATCAATCCAGATCATAACATATGACTATGAAATCCACCAGATAGATGCACATCAGTGCATCTTAATTTAGAACCAGAGGGGTAATAACCCCTAACTTCTCCTTGAGATACTCAAAAGTGTCCTTAGGTAGAGGTTTGGTAAAAATATCTACAATCTAATCCTTTGTGGGCACAAACTCAAATCTGACATCATTCTTGTTCACTTGCTCTCTCAAAAAGTGGAACTTGATGGATATATGTTTTGTCTTTGAATGCAACACCAGATTTTTTGATATGTCTATTGTACTTGAGTTATCATAGAAGATTGTGATAGGTTCTTCATACTCCACTCTGATGTCTCTTAACATTTACTTCATCCACAATACTTGAGTGCAATTGCCTGCCACTGCAATGTATTCTGCTTCTGCAGTGGATAGAGATATTGTCTCTTATTTTTTGCTTAACCAAGAAACCAATCTTTTTCCCAAAAAGAATGCACCACCACTAGTACTCTTCCAGTCATCTACATCACCTACCCAATCAGCATCAGTATAAGTATGAAGAGAGAAATCATGATCCTTAGGATACCACAATCCATACCTAACTTTTCCCTTCAAATATCTGAGAATTCTCTTGATAGCCATGACATGATACTCTCTAGGATCAGCTTGAAATCTGGCAACAAGACCAACAACATTCTTAATGTTAGGTCTAGTTTGAGTAAGGTAGAGCAATCCTCCAATCATTGACCTGTACTTTTTCTAATTAGCTTTAGGAGATTCATCATCTTTACTCAACTTACATCAAGTTGCCATGGGAGTATTCATTGCCTTTGAATCTTGCATCCCAAATTTCTTTAACAATTCTTTCACAAATTTGGTCTGTGATATGAAGATTCCTTTCTTTGTTTGAGTGATTTATAGACCCAAGAAGAAATTCATTTCCCCAAACATAGACATCTCAAATTCACTTTTCATTTGATTTGCAAAAGTTTTATACATACTATCCTTCCCTTCAAAAATAATATCATCAAAAAATACTTCAACAATTAGAATATTTTTATGATCAATCTCAAAATATAGATTACTGTCAGCAGCACCTTTGTTGAAACCAATTTTCAGAAGATGTTTGTACAATCTTTCATACCAGGCTCTTGGGGCTTGTTTGAGTTCATAAAATGGCTTCTTCAATTTGTAGACCATATCTCCATTATCAGACAGTTGAAATCCATCAGGTTGCTCAATATATACTTCTTCTTCCAAATCACCATTTAGGAAGGCAGACTTGACATCCATCTGATATACCTTGAAATCTTTGAAGGCAACAAAGGCAAGAAATAATCTAACTACTTCAATCCTTGCCACTAGAGTAAAAGTCTCTTCAAAGTCAACTCCTTATATTTTAGAATAACCCTTATAGACCAATCTGGCTTTGTTTCTGATTACCTCACCATCTTCATTCAGTTTATTCTAGAAGACCCACTTAGTCCCTATTACATTTTTGTCTTTTTCTATGGGAACGAGATCCCAAGTGTGATTTTTTTCAATCTGCATCAACTCCTACTCCATTGCTTTAAAACAACTTTCATCATTGCATGCTTCACTTACTATTTTTTATTCAACTTTTGAAATCAAACAATACTTCACTGAGTCTTGAGCAATATTTATTCTTGTTTGAACACCTTTACTTCTATCTCCTATGATCTGGTCTTCAGAATGATTCAGTCTTACATACCTAGCAGTTTTGGGAATCTCTTGCACTTCTAATTATTGGACAGGTTCATTCAAGCTTGTCTCTTCTTCTTATGTCTCTGGATTCTGTAGATTAGTCAAAATCTGGACTAGAGTTTGAACTAGTTCTTCTTGGTCTGAGATATCATTTTGATCATCAGCTTCATACTTATAGTACCTTGAGGGATTTTCCATGCCTTCATCAACCTTTACATTTGTGCTTTCCACAATCTTTCTTAATCTCTTGTTATAACACTGGTAAGCTTTGCTTTGAGTAGAATAACCCAAGAATATTCCTTCATCACTCCTAGCATCAAACTTGCCAAGGTCTTCATCTCTTTTTATATAGCATTTTCTACCAAAGACTCTAAAATACTTTATAGTAGGAGTGATGCCAAACCAAATTTCATAAGGAGTCTTACCAGTCTTACCTATGATTTGTACCCAATTAAGAGTATAAACAACAGTGCTTACAACTTCTCTCCAATAGATTTGAGGAACATTTTCTTCCATCATCATGGTCCTAGAAGCTTCCTGGATGGTCCAGTTCTTTCTCTCCACTACTCCATTCTGTTGTGGAGTCCTTGGAGCAGGTAACTATCTCTTAACCCCATGTTTCTCACAGAATTCTATGAAATCTCCAAATCTGAATTCTCCACCTCCATCAGATTTGAGACATTTTATGTTTATGCCAGTTTCATTTTCTACCATAGACTTGAATATTTTGAATTTCTCAAGTGCTTCAGATTTCTCTTTTAAGAAAGTCACCCACATCATCCGGGAGTAGTCATCAATTAGCAATATGAAATATCTATCTCCTTGTAGACTCCTGATTCTTGTTGGACCACATAGATCAGCGTGCACCAAGTCTAACAATCCGGTTGAAGAATGTTCCTTACTTGTGAATGAGACTCTATTTTTCTTACCTAATTGATACTCCTTGCACAAGCTATTAGCAGGTTTCACCAGTCTTGGAAGAGCTCTTACAGCATGGGTGTTTCTTATCTTCATGATATTATCAAAATTCACATGACACATTCTCCTATGCCACAACCAACTCTGATCAATTTGAACAAATAAGCAACTTTTGCCAGTACCAACCAAGTGAAAGATGTTACCTTTTGTCTGAGTAGCAGATGCAATCTTAGTTCCAGATCTTTCAAAGATCTTGCATTTTCCATTTTTGAACTAGAGATCATAACCTTTGTCTACCAACTACCCAACACTGAGAAGATTATGCTTTAAACCTTCAACATATAGAACATCACTGGTTTTGTTCTTTCTATCAAAATAAATGGTTCCTCTACCTTTAATTCTGCCAGCAAAATTATCTCCAAATTTTACAACTCCACCTTCATATATTTCTAGGTTTATGAACTTATTCTTATCACCAATGATATGGTGAGAGCATCCACTATTAATGACCCATTCATCCTTTTCTTCAACCTGAGTAGCTAGAGTCCTTTCTATCTTATGATTGGCAAATTCAATGGGCATTCGATCTTCTTCTTTGATGGCAATAGACACCCAGTCACTTCCAAATTTGGTTCCTATCTCAGATTCATCATCTGCTACTCCTTCATCATCATCTTCTTGAACATAGTAACACTTCTTTTCAAATCTTGATCTTTTAGGGTTAGGCCTTGAAAATCTTTCCGATCACCTTGAGGCAAAATGACTAATCTTGTTGCAATTGAAATATTTGAAAGGCAATTTGCCTTCATACTTACTGAATCCTCTTGGTAGTCTTTTTGCAATAAGGGCTTCAAGTTGTGTAACTTCTGACTCATCTTCGTCCAGATCTTTTCTTGCTTTATCATACCATGTTGATTTCTTTGAGGAACTTTCTCCTGGATCATATCTTTGTTTGCCTTTTGCAGAGACACTAGCTTTAAATGCAGATTTAGTCTTGGGGAGTGCATCTCCAAACTTCACCAGCTCAAATGCAACTAACTTTCCAACCAATTGATCTCTTGTAATGTTTGATAATGACCTGAATTCCTCAATAGTAGCAACCCTATGTTTGTAAGTAGGAGGTAAGGATCTGAGAACTTTGGCAACAATCTCATCTTCATCCAATGTTCCACCAGCACATCTAATGCCACAGACAAGGTCATTTACCCTTGGCATGAATGTAGTGATATTTTCATCTTCACTTATCTTCTAGCTTTTGAACTTTCCTTTCAGACTCTGTGACTTTGCACATTTAACATATTTGTCTCCTTCATGTAGAATCTCTAGCTTTGTCCAAATTTCATAAGTAGTTTTCAATCTCATAACATTTGTCAGCCCTTTATCAGACAAGGCACTTAGTAGGGCTTCTTTAGCTCGAAGATTATTTTCAACATTTATAATCTCATCTAGAGTTGTCAGACCATTCTTTGGAGGAATATACTCATTTGTATTCATGTTCCAATAATGCTCTCCCATGCATTGCAAGTGACATTCCATGCGATTTTGATGAAGGGGATAAATCACAAAACACACAATAACAAATATTAAACACAACAAATAGAACTTTCTTTTATTGAATTGGGCAGCTCATTACATTACAAAAGCTCAATTACAATCAGAGGATGAATCCTCTATTGGCTGCAACACATTACAGCTTTCCCAACCTCAAGACTCTAGAATCTTCAGCCTTCTGTAACCCCAAATCAACTAGGGTTTCTATTTTCCTCCCCTATTCTAGACTCTACACTGGCCCCCCTTAACTCTACTACTGCCCAGGGTTCCCAAAATAGTCATAAATAGCACTTTTTGGTGGCCTCCAGCTAAATTTCAAAATTTGCAACTCCCTCCAAAAGTAGGTCAACTTCCGGGAAGCATTACTTTTGATCCGGGTGTCCGATTGACGAACCGTTTTAAGCATTGAAAAGCTCGCGATGTGAACTATCATGCCAAAAATTTGTAAATAGATTTCCATCAACTTTTTGAGATGTTATGAGAAGTTTTAGTGCCTCATATCTCGTTCTATAAATTTTCAGGGGCTTTTCAGAAAATAAAAACTTTAATATCTTTCAGCTCACAAATGATCTTTTCCTAATTCCTTTGCCAAAGGTCTTATATTTTTTTATGTAACTTTCTAGAAGTTTTTGCTTCATTCCGTGCCTAAATGCAAACTTTCTAAAAATAGCAGGTGCACTTTCCTAAACAGGCAAGTCACTATTTTTAGCAGTTTTAGAAAAACTAAAAGTCCTACATTATTATTCTGGATATTATGGAACCAAAAACACTAATTATGGGAAGAAATGAGAACAACTACAATGGTTTTGAATTAACTCCTTTTTTTGGGTGATGCAAGATTGCCCTTACACCTCTGGATGCTCCTGCATCAGACACCTAGGGTAATTTGAGAAGTGACCCTGTCACGTCTCATGTGTTTGTGTGAGGAAAACCCAAACGGTCAACCTCTGCCTTAGACAACCAAGAAGAATCTTCAACAGGCCTTCCTTTCCATTTCACTAGATATTCTTCAAATTACCTGTTTCGAGTGCTCCTTCCCACACGCCTATCCAAGATCTCTTCTATCTCCTCTATTGAAGTAGATGCCGGAATACTCCACTGCACTTCTGTTGGTCCATCCTCTATTCCACCTTCATGATATTCTGATAAATCAGCAATGTTGAAAATAGGGGAAATATTGATCCCACTCGACATCTCTACCTCATATGCATTTCCTGAATCATGCTTCTTCATGATTCTCCATGGTCCAAATTTCTTCATTTTCAACTTATTGTATGTTCCAATTGGGAACCTTTCTTTTCTCAGGTGAACCATGACATCATCTCCTACCTAGAATTCCTTATATCTCCTCTTCTGATCTGCCTTAGCCTTGTACTGAATATTCATTTTATTAATGTGCTTTCTCACCTCTTCATGCAAATTCTTCAGATGTTCTGCAAAGTCTTCAGCTTCGGCACTTGTCTTTTCTCTGTTGTCCAACTTCCTTAACTCAGAAGCATTTCTTGGGCTATTGCCATATACAATCTAGAATGGTGATTTACAAGTACTCCTATTGACAGAATTGTTGTAAGCAAATTCTGCATGTGGTAAAATCAAATCCCATCCCTTGGGCTTATCTCCTACCAAGCATCGTAGTAGGTTACCCAAACTCCTATTCACCACTTCAGTTTGTCCATCAGTCTGTGGATGGTGTGCAGAATTGAACTTCAAGTCTGTCTTCAACTTCTTCCACAATGTCCTCTAGAAATAACCAACAAACTTGGTATCTCAGTCTGAAACTATGGCTTTTGGTAGACCATGTAGTCTCACCACTTCCCTGAAAAATAACTCTGCAATATGAACAGCATTATTAGCCTTCTTACAAGGAATAAAATGTGCCATTTTTGAAAATCTATCCACCACCACAAAAATAGAATCATGTCCTCTCTGTGTCCTTGGTAAACCAAGAACAAAATCCATGCTAATATCATCCCATGGCTTCTCTAGAACAGGTAATAGTTGATACAACCATGTATTCTGACTTGTTCCTTTTGCCATCTGACACACTATGCAACTCTACACAAATTTCCTCGCATCTTATTGCAACTATGGCCAATAATAATTTTCAACAATAATAGCAATGGTCTTATCTCAACCAAACTGTCCAGCCAATCCCCCACTTTGCTTCTCCTTAATCAGGTTCTCTCTCATGGAACTCCTTGGAATGCACAACTAGCTTCCTCTAAACAACATGCCATCTTAGATAATGAAATCCAACCATTTTGTCCTATCTAAAGTAACAGGTTCGAAACAAGCTCTCCAGGCCTTTGCAAAATCTAGATCTTCAGGATACAAACTTTTGAGCTCATCGAACCCAACAACCTCTATCTTCATTTCTGTCAACAAATTTTGCCTTCTGCTCAAGGCATCTGCAACTCTATTGGACTTCCCACTCCTGTGCTTCAAAACAAAAGTATAGCTCTACAAAAACTCAACCCATTTTAAGTGTCTTTGATTTAACTTTCCTTGACTATTGAGATACTATAAAGCCTGATGATCAGTATATAAAACAAACTCCTTTGGCAACAAATAATGTCTCCATTTCTTCAAAGCCTGAACTATTGCATAAAACTCCTGATCATAAATAGAATACTTTTTCTTGGCATCATTAAGCTTCTCACTAAAATAGGCAATGGGCTTACCTTCTTGGCTCAAAACAACTCCTATACCACTACCACTAGCATCACAATCTACCTAAAATACCATATTAAAATCTGGAAGTGCCAAAATAGGTTGTTCTACCACTTTCTGTTTCAATGTATCAAAGCTCTTGTTTGCTCCTTTAGTCCATCTAAACTCTTTTCTATCCCCTCTCATTGTCTCACTTAGGGGTGCACAAATGCTATTGAAGCTCCTAATAAACTTTCTATAAAAACTTGCCAAACCATGAAAAGATCTTACCTCTGTGACACTCCTTGGCGTAGGCCATTCAACGATAGCCCTTACTTTTTCTGGGTCCATCTTAAGACCTTCTTATAAGACAACAAATTCCCAGGTACACCAACTCCTTCTTTGCAAAACTACATTTGTTCAGATTAATCAACAACTTCTCCTCCCTCAGCTTCTCTACAACTCTTCTGATATGCATCAGATGCTCATCCCAAGTCTTACTGAAAATCAAAATATCATCCAAATAAACAATAACAAAACTTCCCAAAAATTCCTTCAGTACCTCGTTCATGAGCCACATGAATGTGCTCAGTGCATTGGTTAGCGCAAATGGCATGGCTAACCACTCATACAAACCTTCCTTTGTCTTGAAGGCTATCTTCCATTCATCTCCTCTAATACAGATCTGGTCATATCCACTCTTTAGGTCAATTTTTGTGAAGTACTAGGCTCCACTCAAACAATCCATGATGTCATCCATTCTTGGCAATGGAAATCTATACTTGATCGTTATCTTATTGATCGTTCGAGAGTCTGTACACATCCTCCATTCTCCATCCTTCTTTGGTGCTAGTACTGCAGGTACCACACATGGGCTTAGGCTCTCCCTTATCAGTCCCTTCCTCAACAACTCTTGAACTTGTCTGTTCAGCTCTTCATTCTCTACAGGGGTCATTTTATGGGCTGCCTTGTTTGGCAAACTGGCTCCTAGTATCAAATCTATTTGATGACTTATCTTCCTTACTAGTGGTAAACCTTTTGGTACATTATCAGAGATAATGTCCTAGAACTCTTCCAACATATCTGAAACTTCTGCTGGTACATCTTCATAGTTCTCTTGACTAATCTTAGGAATCAATGCAAAGCAATGACGCTCATGCTTCATACCCTCCAAAAATTTCCTACCATCTACCAAGCAAATTCTGGCAGTACTACATACCTTTTTTTCCACCTCCTTCAAGGACTTCAATTTATGATGAACTCCATCTTTTGTTAGGGAATATGTGTTTGCATTGACATCATGGATAGCGCTCCTATCATACTGCCACAACCTTCCCAAATAGCATATGACATGCATCGATCGGTATGATATCACACAATACCTCATCATGGTAGTCCCCAATCTTGAACTTCACTAAACACTACTCATTGACCAAAGCTCTATGGTCTTTCTGCAACCATGCAATCTGATATGGATGTGGATGCTTTCTTCTTGTCAACCTCAACTTGTCAACCATCTCTTTTGAAACTAGATTATCAGTGCTTCCACTATCAATAATAATATCACAACACTTACCTTCACATTTACACCTTGTGCGGAATAAACTCTTCCTCTGATTTGGTTCTTTCTCCTCGTTCAACAAGGTTCTTCTGACAACTAGGGTTTCTCCCCTTTTAGCATCTTCAGACTACTCAGACTGTGCATCTTCATCTACATGTGTAACTCGTGAATTACATTTAGGTCTCCTGTTCATCATTCCTTGATGTTGTGGACACTCATATGCTCGATGCCCTTCTTCTCCACATTGGAAATAGGTTCCTCTGAAACCTCCTCTTCCAGGTCCTTACCCAGGTCTACCTCTTCCTCTTCCTCTTTGCTCACCATTGTTCTGGTCACGAGGACGGTAGGTGTTATCTCATCTCTGATTTCGACTGGTGCTAGCTTCTTCACTTTTCTTTGCATCTTCATTTTGGCCCCCATAGGGTCTTCCACCAATCCTTCAACCTTGACCTCTTCCCCTTTGCTTGCTGTCAAATCTTTTATTTAGCTTCTCTTCCACCTTCAAGGAAAACTAGTATGCATCTTATATGGTGATCATTCTGACTAGGCTCAGCTCCTCCTGAATACCCGGCCTCAACCCATTAATGTAACGGGCTACCTTTTCCTTGTTGGACTCTGCATGGCTTGTCCTAATAGTAATCTTATAAAACTCTACTGTATACTCCTTAACAGACTTGTTACCTTGCTTTAGTCTTTGCAGCTTCTTCAACAACTCCATCTCATAGTCCGCAGGAATGAACTGCTTCTTCAGTTTTTCCACCATCTGATCCCATCTGGTGATCTTTCCTTTTCCTCTTCTATTCCTCTCTAATTGGACATCCTTCCACTAAATACTGGCATGGCCCTTCAACTTTGTTTTTCCAAACTTGACCCGATCTGGGTCCTCCACATCTTCATACTCGAAATACTCCTCCGTGTCATTGATCCAATCAATGAGCTGTTCCAGATTCAAATCTCCAAAATATGTAGAAACTTTGATTATGTGCCTCTTTCCAATCTTTGAAATGGCCCTCAACAACCTAACCTCTGCAAGATCTCCTGCAGCTTCTTGTTCTTCCTCAGATAGCTCCTCTTCGGCTTCATCTTCACTTTCTTCTCTTGTTCTCGGATGAAACCCTCTTTGCAGCTCCTCTTGCAATGCATCGATTTGCCTTTGTAGGGCTCTAAAACCCTCTTCTGTCAAAGCATTCCTCCCAACACGATTTCTTCGTGGAGGCAACCTGGTCTCTACAGCAAACCCACAACCTTAGGTCCTAGTGCAAACTGCCTCACAGTCGGCGATCTGTCTACACACTCAGGAACCCTTTCTCTGATACCTCTTGATGAAGGGGGTAAATCATAAAACACACAATAACAAATATTAAACATAGCAAATAGAACTTTCTTTTATTGAACTGGGCAACTCATTACATTATAGAACCTCAATTACAATCAAAGGATGAATCCTCTACTGGCTGCAACACATTACAGCTTTCCCAACCTCAAGACTCTAGAATCTTTAGCCTTCTGTAACCCCAAATCAGCTAGGGTTTCTATTTTCCTCCCCTATTCTGGACTCTACTCTGGCCCCCCTTAACTTTACTACTGCCCAGGGTTCCTAAAATAGTCACAAATAGCACTTTTTCGTGCCCTCCAACTAAATTTCAAAATTTGTAACTCTCTCCAAAAGTAGGTCAACTTCCGGGAAGCATAACTTTTGATCCGAGTGTCCGATTGACAAACCGTTTTAAGCACCGGAAAGCTCGCAATGTGAACTATAACGCCAGAAATTTGGAAATAGATTTTTGTCAACTTTTTGAGATGTTATGAGAAGTTTTAGTGACTCATATCTCGTTCTATAAATTTTTAGGGGCTTTTCAGAAAACAAAAACTTTAATATCTTTCAGCTCACAAATGATCTTTGCCTGATTCCTTTGCCAAAGGACTTATATTTCTGTTAAGTAACTTTCTAGAAGTTTTTGCTTCATTACATGCCCAAATGCAAACTTTCTAAAAATAGCAGGTGCACTTTCCTAAATAGGCAGGTTGCTATTTTTAGCAGTTTTGGAAAAACTGAAAGTCCTACATTATTATTCTGGATATTATGGAACCAAAAACACTAATTATGGGAAGAAATGAGAACAACTACAATGGTTTTGAATTAACTCCTTTTTTTGTTTGATGCAAGATTGCCCTTACACCTCTGGATGCTCCTGCATTAGATTTTTCCAAAGAGTGTAGTTTGTTCCATTAGACCTTGGACTTTCCTTCTTGTAGGATGACATCCTAGATCTGCTCAAGTGGTTAAGCTTCTTCTAGAGGAACCTGCTCTGATACTAATTGTAGAATTTAGGATAGACAACTGAGAGGGGGTGTAGTGCCCCTCACCTTGTCTTATGTTGAATTGATAATCATCCTAGTAGGATTAGACACTATGACACTCTTTGGATGATGGACTCTCTATCAATATGCTATCTAATTATGGATCTATGTTAGGATGATTCTTGATTATTGGTAATTTATGGTTTCACAGTTTGATGGACATATCTAATGTTATAGATTAGTGTTATTTTAAGTTTAATGTTTTATTTGATTATGATTATGATGCATTACTGGTAATGGATGTAGTTATTTAATGATGTGTTTACATGAATAGAACAGTGTCGCATTACTCATATTCAAGTACCCTGCCACACTGCGACTTCTGTTGTTTGTTGCAGGATGTAGGTATCAGGCATCGACTCCACCTGAATTAATAGGTCTAAGCGTGCCTTGAACCCAATGGATAAGTTGTTCTAGAGATAACTTAAGGTCCCACACCCCACTTAGTCAACATCCTCAAAGAGAATGAGTATCTGGTATCGCATCTAGTCATTATCGTCAGTTGAACTGTTTGTTCCTGCGTCATGGTCATTGTGGTCTTGTTTGGATGGTCTCACCATGTGTGAGTGGCCTAACACCATCAAGCCACTGAGTGTGTTGTATGGATTGTGTGAGATATATGTTGGTTCTTGGCTCATGGATCTTGCGTCATGGACTAGTAGGTTGTTTACCAGTGTCTAGATGGACCCTTGTGTAGCCTTGAGATGTGATTCCTGGTAAGGTGTATTTGTGTGCATATGAAGAATGTGTGTTAGATCATGAATATAGTACTTATAAAATGATAAATTGTGGTTCCATGATTATAAAGGTGAAAAATCATTATATGAAAATTTTTCTGTTAATAGATCACATGCACAGACTATGCTCCCATGTTTGCATAGCGTTGTGGAAACTATCCAAACTAAATCCCTTTCATCCATATTTGTTGCAAGCTTCCAGGAGTAAGCCTGATCTTAGGGGGGGAGGATGTAGTGCCCCTCACCTTGTCTTCTGTCAAACTGATAATCATCCTAGTAGGATTAGACACTATGACATTCTATTGGATGATGGACTCTCTATTAATATGCTAGCTAATTATGGATCTATGTTAGGATGATTCTTGATTATTGGTAATTTATGCTTTCACAGTTTGATGGACATATCTAATGTTATAGATTAATGTTATTTTAAGTTTAATGTTTTATTTGATTATGATTATGATGCATTACTGGTAATGGATGTAGTTATTTAATGATGTGTTTACATGAACAGAACAATGTCGCATTACTCATATTCGAGTACCCTGCCACACTGCAACTTTTGTTCATTGTGTTTATGATTGCATGTTTATGTATATATATGTTCAACCTTGTTGTTTGTTGCAGGATGCAGGTATTAGGCATCGACTCCACCTGAATTAATAGGTCTGAGCGTGCCTTGAACCCAATGCATAAGTTGTTCTAGAGATAACTTAAGGTCCCACACCCCACGTCATCATCCTCGATCAGGATGCATGACATGTCCAATTCAACCTACCAGTTGTGTCAGTATGTCAGGTCTTGCAATGGATTGATATTTGATGTAGCTTGTTGGTTAAGTGCATTTTTGGCCCTGGCTTGTGAACAAGTTTGATTTGGCTTTCAAGGGTTGTCTTGCTTAGTGGGTTATGTGGTATGCATAGATTTTGTTATATACTCATAATATTATTTGATCCATTATAATATTTAATATGGTTACATCATATTATCATCATTATTATTAATATTTAATAAGGTTAAAATGATAATTGATAATTACCCATTCAAGGTAATTATTCAAAGTTGTTTGAATATGAATTATTTTATTACTATTATTAAATTGGTTTAACTGAGGGTATTTATAAATTTAAATAAGTAGTCATGACTGTAAAGGTTAAGATTATTGTCATCATATATTATTTCTTTTCTAATTACTTTATCTATTATTTAGATATTGGCCTTATTTTCATATTCCAAGGAATCCAACCTTTCCAATCCACTTATGCATGAATACATAAATATTTGTAAAAGATGAAATGCTTTGATATTCAACATATCTTATGCTTGATTGGTTTGTACATTGATAAAATTAAAATATGAAAATAAAGTACATAGTATTATGATTCAAAGGTTATAAAAACAAGGCATAAATAATTATAATATATATATAATAAAATATATCTATAGTAAAATATTAAAATAAATAAAATAAAACATTATAGTGTTTAGTTGTAAATTAAACCATGAGTTATAAATAGATAAATTTAATAAATAGTTGTTATAGTTGGCATTGGATCATGTGCCAAGCCTCCTACAAAGGTGGGAAAAATCTAGAAATAGGGGAGGAATGGAGGAGAAGGAGCAACAAGAAGGAGGGCTTATCTCTCTCTCTCCCACTATGGAAGAGGCGAGAGCTGGAGGATGGAAGTTCTGAGTAGCATTGGATTCATAGCCAGCCAAGCAAAAGGAATCCAGGTTCCATGACTCATTTGATCTCTCTCTCTCTGCTTGTGGATGTAAATTGTTTCATATAGTTTAATGTGGCCTTCTGTGTAGTGTTTTCCTCTTGACTGAGCCTGTGGCATTTTGGCATTTAATGAAGCAAACTTTGCAATGTTAGGATGTGCTTCTACAAGCTTCATTAGTTTTAGGGGAAACATCTACGCCAATTCAATTCTTTTATATTTTGCAGCCATGTCTAGCACATCAATTTGCAATTTCATATCTCACGAATCCCTCTATCCTTCATCAATCTCCTAAATTAATTTACCCTAACTCTCCTGCCTACTTCTACTTGGATGTTTGAGAGAAGAACAAAAGTAGTGTAGCATCAATTTAAATACCTTAAGCGTATATTTATCTGTGATCTTGAAGTGAGACCGTCTTATTCTATATGCAGCAAAATTTCAAGACTAATTAATATTTTTTTTAGGGTTTGGATTTGTTAGGGGGTTCGATCCCAAGATGAATCTCTCTCTAACATTTGGCCAACAGTTTGTATGCCTTTTCTACACTTACAACCATGCATTAAAATACTCAAACAGCTACCATCTTCGAATTTTCAAATACCCATAGTTGAAACCATGCTAATTATAAAATTGTGAAGGCTTAAAAATTAAAGTCAATTCTCCAAATGTCAAGTCAAGTCATATCTCAGGAGCCTTGTACCACCTCATGGTAACTTAATCCCAAATTACAACACCAAACATCATTGTCCAGATGGTCAGATCTACAAGGCAGTAAGCCAGTCACACCAAAGAGCTAGGTAGATTTCATGACAAGAGTATATTGTCAAGACCCTGTAAGCATATACACAGACAAGAAGAAGAGTGGCTTCTTCTCTAAAATAATCTTGTTCGATAGATCAATATCATTGTTGATGCCAAGCTACAAAGGTCTAAAATTAAAATCATGATTTAGTGAAAAATTGAAATCATAAATTATAACCTTAGCTTTTACTTGAATTGTACCCCAGAATCTGGAAAATCATCTAATTTTCTAATAGCATATGCTATATGTCCACAATCGTGTTCTAGACATATCGTCGCAGGATGAAGAATGTGGGCAAAGGTTGCATAGCATGGCTTTTTACCGCCGATTGCATTTGCTTAAAAGTTTCTAAAGCCTTTCCAACAGATCCATTTTGTGGGTATCCTGCAATCATTAATACTGTGAGATGACATCTGACTCAGGCGGCCAGCAGCACATGCACCATCCCACTGGCATCATCGCCCAAGCACTAGAGGACCGTTTCTAGTATAAGAACCCTGTATTAGCATTAGAGCGGCTGCGTCAGTTGATCTCAAAGTTTGTTGGTATACCGTACAAATTTGCTTATTTTACATAATCATTATACCAATCTGCTATAAAAGAGTTGTTATAGTTGCTCACACCATAGTCTTTTTACTTAATATTTGCTACCATCACATGTCAAGCCCCGATGTTTATAATAGTAGTAGGAATGCTTATAATTGAAGTATTAAAGCTCTTTAAACATATTTTATCTGAGAACTTATGAAACTTCCTTCCTTATAATTTGCTTGTTTGTCAGACAATGACATGTTTAACTGAAAAATATTGAATATACTATGGCGCGCTCAGAAATGGGAGGATGAGACGAAAGTTGCAAAGCCTAGTTTTTAAGCCGCCAATTTCGTTCACGTGAAAGTTTCTAAAGCCTTTTCAACGAGTCCATTTTGTGTAAATCCTGTAACCATTGTATTTCGTGAGAAGACATCCATTTTGCTACATTCTGTCAAACAGTACTTGTGCCTTGCAAATGTTTCTACATTTTACGTACATGTTATTTTGAGCTTTTCCAACTATAATATTTCAAAAATATTCCTTTTCCTTTACGTATCGATGGATGCCATTCACTGTTCTAAAATGACCTTTGGCACTGGCAGAAGGTGTAAAATTTGGTTTGGTGATGTGACAAATGCAAAATCACTTTTGTTCCCTGCTTATCCTCATCAGCAATATTTGCATATAGTGACCTCCTTTGATCGCTTGGAAGATCTTGTTGTTCCTTCTGAGAATCATTCTTCAAGTGTCCTCACTCATTACAATAGTACACATTTCTATTTGGATCTGTGTGATGAATTGTTGCCTTCTGAAGATTCACCTAATGAGTTAATTGTTTTATTTTGTTTACTTTTACTCTTGCTTCTTGAATTGAAGGCACTCTCTTCAGTGTTCGAAGTTGTTACTTCTAATTGTTCTTGCATTTGTTTTCGAGAAGTTGACAACACTTCTTTACTTCTATCTCCTATGATCTGGTCTTCAGAATGATTCAGTCTTACATACCCAGGAGTTTTAGGAATCTCTTACACTTCTAATTCTTGGACAGGTTCATTCAAGCTTGTCTCTTCTTCTTGTGTCTCTGGATTCTCTGGATTAGTTAAAATCTAGACTAGAGTTTGAACTAGTTCTTCTTGGTCTGGGATATCATTTTGATCATCAGCTTCATACTCATAGTACCTTGAGGGATTTTCCATGCCTTCATCAACCTTCACATTTGTGCTTTCCACAATCTTTCTTAATCTCTTGTTATAACACTGATAAGCTTTGCTTTGAGTAGAATAACCCAAGAATATTCCTTCATCACTCCTAGCATCAAACTTGCCAAGGTCTTCATCTCTTTTTATATAGCATTTTCTACCAAAGACTCTAAAATGCTTTACAGTAGGAGTGATGCCAATCCAAAGTTCATAAGGAGTCTTATCAGTCTTACCTATGATTTGTACCTAATTAAGAGTATAAACAACAGTACTTACAACTTCTCTCCAATAGATCTGAGGAACATTTTCTTCCATCATCATGGTCCTAGAAGCTTCCTGGATGGTCTGGTTCTTTCTCTCCACTACTCCATTCTATTGTGGAGTCCTTGGAGTAGGTAACTATCTCTTAACCCCATGTTTCTCATAGAATTCTATGAACTCTCCAAATGTGAATTCTCCACCTCTATTAGACCTGAGACATTTTATGTTTATGCTAGTTTCATTTTCTACCATAGCCTTGAATATTTTGAATTTCTCAGGTGCTTCAGATTTCTTTTTTAAGAAAGTCACCCACATCATCCGGGAGTGGTCATCAATTAGCAACATGAAATATCTATCTCCTTGCAGACTCCTGATTCTTGCTGGACCACATAGATCAGCGTGCACCAAGTCTAACAATCTGGTTGAAGAATGTTCCTTACTTTTGAATGAGACTCTATTTTTCTTACCTAACTGGTATTCCTTGCACAAGCTATTAGCAGGTTTCACCAGTCTTGGAAGATCTCTTACAGTATGGGTGTGTTCCTTATCTTCAGATATTATCAAAATTCACATGACACATTCTCCTATGCCACAACCAACTCTGATCAATTTGAACAAATAAGCAACTTTTACCAGTACCAACCAAGTGAAAGATGTTACCTTTTGTCTGAGTAGCATATGCAATCTCAGTTTCAGATCTTTCAAAGATCTTACATTTTCCATTTTTGAACTGGAGATCATAACCTTTGTCTACGAACTACCCAACACTGAGAAGATTATGCTTTAAACCTTCAACATATAGAACATCACTGGCTTTGTTCTTTCCATCGAAATAAATGGTTCCTCTACCTTTAATTCTGCCAGCAAAATTATCCCCAAATTTTACAACTCCACTTTCATATCTTTCTAGTTTTATGAACTTATTCTTATCACCAGTGATATGGTGAGAGCATCCACTATCAATGACCCATTCATCCTTTTCTTCAACCTGAGTAGCTAGAGTCCTTTCTAGCTTATGATTGGCAGATTCAATAGGCATTGGATCTTCTTCCTTGATGGCAATAGACACCCAGTCACTTCCAAATTAGGTTCCTATCTCAGACTCATCATCTGTTACTTCTTCATCATCATCTTCTTGAACATAGTAACACTTCTTTTGAAATCTTGATCTATTAGGGTTAGGCCTTGAAAATCTTTCGGATCACCTTGAGGCAAAATGACTAATCTTGTTGCAATTGAAACATTTGAAAAACAATTTGCCTTCATACTTACCAGATCCTCTTGGTAGTCTTTTTGCAATAAGGGCTTCAAGTTATGTAGCTTCTGACTCATCTTCTTCCAGATCTTTTCTTGCTTTATCATACCATGTTGATTTCTTTGAGGAACTTTCTCCTGGATCATATCTTTGTTTGCCTTTTGCAGAGACACTAGCTTTAAATGCAGATTCAGTCTTGGGGAGTGCATCTCCAAACTCTGCCAACTCAAATGCAACTAACTTTCCAACCAATTGATCCCTTGTAATGTTTGATAATGACCTGAATTCCTCAATAGTAGCAACCCTATGTTTGTAAGTAGGAGGTAAGGATCTGAGAACTTTGGCAACAATCTCATCTTCATCCAATGTTCCACCAGCACATCTAATGCCATAGACAAGGTCATTTACCCTTGGCATGAATGTAGTGATATTTTCATTTTCACTTATCTTCTAGCTTTCAAACTTTCCTTTCAGACTCTTTAACTTTGCACATTTAACATATTTGTCTCCTTCATATAGAATCTCTAGCTTTGTCCAAATTTCATAAGTAGTTTTCAATCTCATAACATTTGTCAGCTCTTTATCAGACAAGGCACTTAGTAGGGCTTCTTTAGCTCGAAGATTATTTTTAACATTTCTAATTTCAACTAGAGTTGTCAGACCATTCTTTGGAGGAATATACTCATTTGTATTCATGTTCCAATAATGCTCTCCCATGCATTGCAAGTGACATTCCATGCAATTTTGATGAAGGGGGTAAATCACAAAACACACAATAACAAATATTAAACACAACAAATATAACTTTCTTTTATTGAACTGGGCAACTCATTACATTATAGAAGCTCAATTACAATCAGAGGATGAATCCTCTACTGGCTGCAACACATTACAGCTTTCCCAACCTCAAGACTCTAGAATCTTCAGCCTTCTGTAACCCCAAATCAGCTAGGGTTTCTATTTTCCTCCTCTATTCTGGACTCTACACTGGCCCCCCTTAACTTTACTACTGCCCAGGGTTCCCAAAATAGTCATAAATAGCACTTTTTGGTGGCCTCCAGCTAAATTTTGAAATTTGCAACTCCCTCCAAAAGTAGGTCAACTTCCGGGAAGCATAACTATTGATCCGGGTGTCCGATTGACGAACCATTTTCAGTGCCGGAAAGCTCGTGATGTGAACTATCATGCAAAAAATTTGTAAATGAATTTCCATCAACTTTTTGAGATGTTATGATAATTTTTACTGCCTTATATCTCATTCCGTAAATTTTCAGGGGCTTTTCAAAAAATAAAAACTTTAATATCTTTCAGCTCACAAATGATCTTTGCCTAATTCCTTTGCCAAAGGTCTTATATTTCTGTTATTTAACTTTCTAGAAGTTTTTACTTCATTACGTGCCCAAATGCAAACTTTCTAAAAATAGCAGGTGTACTTTCCTAAATAGGCAGGTCGCTATTTTTAGCAGTTTTGGAAAAACTGAAAGTCCTACATTATTATTCTAGATATTATGGAACCAAAAACACTAATTATGGGAAGAAATGAGAACAACTACAATGGTTTTGAATTAACTCCTTTTTTTTGGTGATGAAAGAATGCTCTTACACCTCTAGATGCTCCTGCATCAGACACCCAGGGTAATTTGAGAAGTGACCCTGTCACGTCTCATGTGTTTGTGTGAGGAAAACCCAAACGGTCAACCTCTGCCTTAGACAACCAAGAAAAATCTTCAACAGGCCTTCCTTTCCATTTTACTAGATATTCTTCATATTGCCTGTTTCGAGTGCTCCTTCCCACATGGCTATCGAAGATCTCTTCTATCTCCTCTATTGAAGTAGATGCCGAAATACTCCACTGCACTTCTGTTGGTCCATCCTCTGTTCCACCTTCATGATATTCTGATAAATCAGCAATGTTGAAAATAGGGGAAATATTGATCCCACTCAGCATCTCTACCTCATATGCATTTCCTGAATCATGCTTCTTCATGATTCTACATGGTCCAAATTTCTTCATTTTCAACTTATTGTATGTTCCAATTGGGAACCTTTCTTTTCTCAGGTGAACCATGACTTCATCTCCTACCTGGAATTCCTTATATCTCCTCTTCTGATCTGCCTTAGCCTTGTACTGAATATTTATTTTATTAATGTGCTTTCTCACCTCTTCATGCAAATTCTTCAGATGTTTTGCAAAGTCTTCAGCTTCGGCACTTATCTTTTCTCCGTTGTCCAGCTTCCTTAACTTAGAAGCATTTGTTGGGTTATTGCCTTATACAATCTGGAATGGTGATTTACCAGTACTCCTATTGACAGAATTGTTGTAAGTAAATTCTGCCTGTGGTAAAATCAAATCCCATCCCTTGGGCTTATCTCCTACCAAGCATCGTAGTAGGTTACCCAAACTCTTATTCACCACTTTAGTTTGTCCATCAGTCTGTGGATGGTGTGCAGAACTGAACTTCAAGTCTGTCTTCAACTGCTTCCATAATTTCCTCTAGAAATAACAAACAAACTTGGTATCTCGGTCTGAAACTATGCTTTTTGGTAGACCATGTAGTCTCACCACTTCCCTAAAAAATAACTCTGTAATATGAACAGCATCATTTGTCTTCTTACAAGGAATAAAATGCGCCATTTTTGAGAATCTGTCCACCACCACAAAAATAGAATCATGTCCTCTCTGTGTCCTTGGTAAACCAAGAAAAAAATCCATGCTAATATCATCCCATGGCTTCTCCGGTACAGGTAATGGTTGATACAACCATGTATTCTGACTTGTTCCTTTTGCCATCTGACACACTCTGCAACTCTGCACAAATTTCCTCACATCCTGTTGCAACTATGGCCAATAATAATTTTCACCAATAATAGCAATGGTCTTATCTCAACCAAATTGTCTAGCCAATCCCCCACTATGCTTCTCCTTAATCAGGTTCTCTCTCATGGAACTCCTTGGAATGCACAACTGGCTTCCTCTAAACAACATGCCATCTTGGATAATGAAATCCAACCATTTTGTCCTATCTAAAGTAACAGGTTCCAAACAAGCTCTCCAGGCCTCTACAAAATCTAGATCTTTAGAATACAAACTTTTGAGCTCATCAAACCCAACAACCTCTATCTTCATTTCTGTCAACAAATTTTGGCTTCTGCTCAAGGCATCTGCAACTCTGTTGTATTTCCCACTCCTGTGCTTCAAACCAAAAGTATAGCTCTGCAAAACCTCAACCCATTTTAAGTGTCTTTGATTTAGCTTTCCTTGACTATTGAGATACTGTAAAGCCTGATGATCACTATATAAAACAAACTCCTTTGTCAACAAATAATGTCTCCATTTCTTCAAAGCCTGAACTATTGCATAAAACTCCTGATCATAAACAAAATACTTTTTCTTGGCATCATTAAGCTTCTCACTAAAATAGGCAATGGGCTTACCTTCTTGGCTCAAAACAACTCCTATACCACTACCACTAGCATCACAATCTACCTTAAATACCTTATTAAAATCTAGAAGTGCCAAAACAAGTTGTTCTACCACTTTCTGTTTTAATGTATCAAAGCTCTTGTCTGCTCCTTTAGTCCTTCTAAACTCTTTTCTATCCCCTCTCATTGTCTCAGTTAGGGGTGCACAAATGCTACTGAAACTCTTGATAAACTTAAGACCTTTTTCTGAGACAACAAATCCCAGGTACACCAACTCCTTTGGAAAACTACATTTCTTTAGAATAATCAACAACTTCTCCTCCCTCAGCTTCTCTAGAACTCTTTTGATATGCATCAGATGCTCATCCCAAGTCTTACTGAAACTCAACATATCATCCAAATAAATAATAACAAAACTTCCCAAAAATTCCTTGAGTACCTCGTTCATGAGCAGCATGAATGTGTTCGGTGCATTGGTTAGCCCAAATGGCATGACTAACCACTCATACAAACCTTCCTTTGTCTTGAAGGCTATCTTCCATTCATCACCTTCTCTGATACGGATTTGGTGATATCCACTCTTTAGGTCAATTTTCATTAAGTACTTGGCTCCACTCAAACAATCCATGATGTCAGCCATTCTTGGCAATGGAAATCTATACTTGATCGTTATCTTATTGATCGCCCGAGAGTCTGTACACATCCTCCATTCTCCATACTTCTTTGGTTCTAGTACTGTAGGTACCGCACATGGGCTTAGGCTCTCCCTTATCAGTCCCTTCCTCAACAACTCCTAAACTTGTCTATTCAGCTCTTCATTCTCTACAGGGGTCATTCTATGGGCTGCCTTGTTCGGCAAACTGGCTCCTGGTATCAAATCCATTTGATGACTTATCTTCCTTACTGGTGGTAAACCTTCTAGTACATTATCAAAGATAATGTCCTGGAACTCTTCCAACATATCTAAAACTTCTGCTGGTACATCTTCATAGTTCTCTTGACTAATCTTAGGAATCAATGCAAAGCATTGACACTCATGCTTCATGCCCTCCAAAAATTTCCTACCATCTACCAAGCAAATTCTGGCAATACTACATACCTTTTCTTCCACCTCCTTCAACGGCTTTAATTTATGACGAACTCCATCTTTTGTTAGGGAATATGTGTTTGCATGGCCATCATGGACAGCGCTCCTATCATACTGCCATGGCCTTCCCAACAACATATGACATGCATCCATCGGTATGATACCACACAGTACCTCATCATGGTAGTCCCCAATCTTGAACTTCACTAAACACTGCTCATTGACCAAAGCTCTATGGTCTTTCTCCAACCATGCAATTCGATATGGATGCAAATGCTTTCTTCTTGTCAACTTCAACTTGTCAACCATCTCTTCTGAAACTAGATTATCAGTGCTTCCACTATCAATAATAATATCACAACACTTACCTTCACATTTGCACCTTGTGTGGAATAAACTCTTCCTCTGATTTGGTTCTTTCTCCTCATTCAACAAGGTTCTTTTGACAAGTAGGGTTTCTCCCCTTTCAGCATCTTCAGAATGCTCAGACTGTGCATCTTCATCTACATGTGCAACTTGTGCATTACCTTCAGGTCTCCTGTTCGTCCTTCCTTGATGTTGCAGACACTCATATGCTCGATGCCCTTCTTCTCCACATTAGAAATAGGTTCCTCTGAAACCTGCTCTTCCAAGTCCTTGCCCAGGTCTACCTGTTCCTCTTCCTCTTTTCTCACCATTGTTCTGGTCATGAGGACGGTAGGTGTTATCTCCTCTTTGATTTCGACTGGTGCCAGCTTCTTCACTTTTCTTTGCATCTTCATTTCGGCACCCATAGGGTCTTCCACCAGTCCTTCCACCTTGACCTCTTCCCCTTTGCTTGCTGTCAAATCTTTTATTCAGCTTCTCTTCCACCTTCAAGGAAAACTGGTATGCATCTTCTATGGTGGTCATTCTGACCAGGCTCAGCTCCTCGTGAATACTTGGCCTCAACCCATTAATGTAACGGGCTACCTTTTCCTTTTTGGGCTCTGCATGGCCTGTCCTGATAGTAATCTTATAAAACTCTTCTATATACTCCTTAACAGACTTGTTACCTTGCTTTAGTCCTTGCAGCTTCTTCAACAACTCCATCTCATAGTCCATAGGAATGAACTGCTTCTTCAGTTTCTCCACCATCTGATCCCATCTAGTGATCTTTCCTTTTCCTCATCTGTTCCTCTCTAATTTGACCTCCTTCCACCAAATACTAGCATGGCCCTTCAACTTTGTTTTTGCAAACTTGACTCGATCTTGGTCCTCCACATCTTCATACTCGAAATACTCCTCCATGTCATTGATCCAATTAATGAGCTGTTTCGAATTCAAATCTCCAAAATATGTAGAAACTTTGATTCTGGGCCTCTTTCCAATCTTTGAAATGGCCCTCAACAACCTAACCTCTGCAGGATCTCCTGTAGCTTCTTGTTCTTCCTCAGATAGCTCCTCTTCGGCTTCATCTTCACTTTCTTCTCTTGTTCTCGGATCAAACCCTCTTCGCAGCTCCTCTCGCAATGCATCGATTTGCCTTTATAGGGCTCTAAAACCCTCTTCCGTCAAAGCATTCCTCCCAACATGATTTCTTCGTGGAGGCATCTTGGTCTCTGCAGCAAACCCACAACCTTAGGTCCTAGTTCAAATTGCCTCACGGTTGGTGATCTGTCTACACACTTAGAAACCCTTGCTCTGATACCTCTTGATGAAGGGGGTAAATCACAAAACACACAATAACAAATATTAAACACAGCAAATAGAACTTTCTTTTATTGAACTGGGCAACTCATTACATTACAAAAGCTCAATTACAATCAGAGGATGAATCCTCTATTGGCTGCAACACATTACAGCTTTCCCAACCTCAAGACTCTAGAATCTTCAGCCTTCTGTAACCCCAAATCAGCTAGGGTTTCTATTTTCCTCAACTATTCTGGACTCTACACTTGCCCCCCTTAACTCTACTACTTCCCAGGGTTCCCAAAATAGTCATAAATAGCACTTTTTGGCACCCTCAAGCTAAATTTTGAAATTTGCAACTCCCTCCAGAAGTAGGTCAACTTCCGGGAAGCATAACTTTTGATCCGGATGTCTGATTGACGAACCGTTTTAAGTACCGGAAAGCTTGCGATGTGAACTATCATGCCAAAAATTCGTAAATACATTTTTGTCAACTTTTTGAGATGGTATGAGAAGTTTTAGTGCCTCATATCTCGTTTCGTAAGTTTTCAGGGGCTTTTCGGAAAACAAAAACTTTAATATCTTTCAGCTCACAAATGATCTTTGTCTGATTCCTTCGCCAAAGGTCTTATATTTCCATTATGTAACTTTCTAAAAGTTTTTGCTTCATTACATGCCCAAATGCAAACTTTCTAAAAATAGCAGGTGCACTTTCCTAAATAGGCAGGTCGCTATTTTTAGCAGTTTTGGAAAAACTGAAAGTCCTACATTATTATTCTGGATATTATGGAACCAAAAACACTAATTATGGGAAGAAATAAGAACAACTAAAATAGTTTTGAATTAACTCCTTTTTTTGGGTGATGCAAGATTGCCCTTACGCATCTAGATGCTCGTGCATCAGATTTATCCAAAGAGTGTAGTTTGTTCCATCAGACCTTGGACTTTCCTTCTTGTAGGATGACATGCTAGATCTTCTCAAGTGGTTAAGCTTCTTCTAGAGGAACCTGCTCTGATACTAATTGTAGAATTTAGGATAGACAACTGAGAGGTGGTGTAGTGCCCCTCACCTTCTTTTCTGTCGAACTGATAATCATCCTAGTAGGATTAGACACTATGACACTCTTTGGATGATGGACTCTCTGTTAATATGCTATCTAATTATGGATCTATGTTAGGATGATTCTTGATTATTGGTAATTTATACTTTCACAGTTTGATGGACATATCTAATGTTATAGATTAATGTTATTTTAAGTTTAATGTTTTATTTGATTATGATTATGATGCATTACTGGTAATGGATGTAGTTATTTAATGATGTGTTTACATGTGTATGTTAGGGTAAAATTGCAAATTAGGGCGAATGAATAAACAACACTGATAAAAACCCTAGCAATGCACAATGAAGCACAAGACAACATGAAAATCAAAATAACAAATGTAAATGCAAACCGATCTCCACGCTATGCTTGATTTATCTCCATTGCTCTTCTCCACCTCGTATGAGCATGCAAGATTTTGAAGGATTATTGTTGGAATGTTGGGTGCTCACTTCTGCAGCATAACATTAAAATGAAGATGATAGAATGAATGATAGATGAAGGATGCAAAGGCTCTAATGATATTTCGACAGCATGTGGATATTTGAGGATCAATGCATTTTTGAAAATTTGGCAAAATAAGGGTACTTGAGGCTCAATGTATGCTAATGGCTTGTGAGGGGTTTGATTTATAAGAAAGGCTTGGTTCAAATGGATGGTTGAGATTAAAAAGCTAATTGATTGATGTGGATGGCTAGGATTGATTAGTTATTCCCACTCTTCAAGGGAGTTGTAGTCATTTGATAAGTGTAGGGAGAATAGGGCTCATGTGTGCTTGTGTACATAAAAAAGTACTACATATGAAATATATTAAATAATAGGCTTTTAGTACCACTTATCTTTTTAAATGAAAGAAGCACACATGTTAGCTAAATGATAAGATAAATTAATTAAATAAATAAAATTTATTTAATTTATTGGAAAGTCGGCTTATGATGAGAACTTAATTCAAATAAAATATTTGAATTAGTTGGGATATGAGTTGGATATTAATTAAATAAATAAATTTTATTTAATTAATTGGATAGTGGGATTAGGATATGATTGAGAAATTAATTAAATAAATAAAATTTATTTAATTAATTGGAAAGTGGGATTATGAATGTGAAATTAATTAAATAAATAAAATTTATTTAATTAATTGGCTAAGTGGGATTAGGATGGGATTAAGATGGGATTTTAATTAATTAAATAAAATTTATTTAATTAATTGGCTAATGGATAAATGGGATTAAGAGTGGGATTAAGACAAAATGCTACATGATGTCTAAATGATGTTTTTGATAAGGTGTTGCTAGACATACACAAATTTGGGACAAATTTGGGTGTCTACATTTTGCCCCTCTTTGAGATGATGTTCAAGATGATAAGCTTTATGTCGAGTAACATCATTTCAAAGAAGCTAAGGTATGGATAGTCGATAGGGATGATGATGATGTAGGAAAGATAGGATGATGATGCCCCCTCGAGAGGATAGGCGGGTTGGACAAGCACGGGTATGCTCTTGAAAAGAAATGGCTTAAACTATGAAAGATAAGGGGATAGATAGAAGAAATGAATGATGCATTATGCTGCAATGAAAGGGAGCAACCATGTTGTTTGATATAGCACTAGACGTTATGCACCAAGGTATAAGGACTAGGGTGACGATGTGTCTCGTGCCCCAGCATAATACAACCTTGTCAAACGTATGAGGAAGTAAACTTAGAGCATTAAAGTCCTGAGGCACAAAAGGTATAATATGCCTTAGATGCAAAGGATAGTGCAAAAAGCTATTCCAACATACACAAGATATGAATATTAGCTGGAAAGTTACAGATGTGATACAAATTCAAGATAAAATGATAACACACACAAGCAAGCAAGCAAGCATGCACAAAGGATTCAGAAACAAACAAGGTATTGCCCTTGTCAAGCTGTAAACCACTGATTAATTGTTTGATTGATGATAGTTGAGAGTGTTGTCATTGCGGGGAAAGCTATATCCCTAGATCAACACAGGGTTGTTTGCTGAGTTGGTTGGCTAGTTGATTGATTGATTTGGCTTACAACAAGGCTAGGATCAAGACCATTGATTGCGATTGGATAACTTGGCTTGATTGATTAACTTGCTTGGTATGGATTAAGGATGGGCTTGCATTTGGATCATTGCTTTGATTATTTGGAGATGATGAAATGATTAGATTGAAGATTGATTTCATGTGATGGATTGATGAAATGTTGATGATAGGATGATATGTGGTGGATTGAGCTACTTTTTGATTTGTTGAAGTGATTGGATTTATTTTGATGGTTGACTTGATATGCTTTGGATTGATTTTCTTTGGTGTTGATGCTGATGATTGATAGGATTTGTTTTGATGATTGGCTTGATGTGCTTTGGTTGTGATGTTTGCTATTGCTAGGTTGATTGTTTTGATAATTGGATTGTTTTGAATGATGATAGTAATAGTGTGATGATTAGAGTGTCCACTCAATCTAAGAAAAAGCAAGTGTTCTCAATATGCTCAAAGGATGTAAAACAAACAAGGTATTGCCCTTGTCAAGTCATAAACCAATGATTGATTGTTTAAGTGATGATGATAGATAGTGTTGTCATTGTGGGGAAAGCTATATCCCTAGATCAACACAAGGATGTGGGAATGCTATATCCCATTGATGATGATTAATTGGGCTTATGACAAGATTAGGATCAAAAACTTGTTGATTTGATTGGATAAATTTCCTTGATTGATTGGCTTGCTTGATATGGATTAGTGTGACTTGGATTTAAGATCACTGCTTAGATTGATTTGATTGATGTGATTGGAAGAAGTGATTGATTGAAATGAATGATTGAATGTTATTGATAGGAAGAATTGATGATGATGATGATGATGAATGTTGATGGAGTGGATTGTTTTGGATGATGTGATTGGTTTTATTGCTTAGATTTTTCATTGGATATTTATTTTTTTTTATTTTTTGACATATTTTGATTTTTTTTTTGGATTTTTTGATTTTTTTTTTGGATTTTTTGAAATGTTTTAATTTTTTTTGTCTAGATTTTTTTGACATATTTTGATTTTTTTTGGAGTTTTTGAAATGTTTTGAATGTCAATAGATTTACAATTTGGGTAGCCTTTGTGCTTGATACCAATGACAAGGGAGAAAACTAAGTCTAGGTGCAAAGATGTAGATAGGATGGATAAAAGGATGGGCAATAACGATGGAAGGCTCATGAGAGTTGGATGGATATATAAGAGGATAGGCCAGATAAGGGATGGATGCATGCCTCATGATAAACGGATAGGTAGGCTATAGTAGAAAGCTCAAGATAAACGAATGGGGATAAGCTGTAAGACGGAAAGCTCATGATAAGGGTACGCCATAGTGGATGGATCATAAGGGAGCTAGGATGTGATCTCCAAAGGCTATGTCACATAGGAACAACATGCCCCCATTCTAGGTGGTAATGCTTAGGATTTTGCATAACACATGATGGATTGGTTTGAATGGGATTGATAAATGGTCAATGGATAGGACTTGGTTTGGAAAGAAGGTATGTCGAGAGATATCCAAACATGTTTCAACATTTTGTCCCCATGTCTTCATCAAAATCAAAAGGTGGAAGGATGGATAAATGGGCTCAGTGGAATAGGCATGTTTATGTAATGGCTAAGGATGGTAGGATGTAGTATGATAGGAATGATATAATGGGATAGGTAGTTTGGAAATGGATAGGTTGGATGAGACAATGTGCCCCCAAGTGTAAGTGACATAGAAGATCAACCTACACATGATGCCTGTTTGCCAGGTTTTCATCATGGTACTTATCCAAGGCACCTGTTTACTAGGTTTTCACCGTTGGACGAAGGGATTTCTCTTTACTTTTTTTATTTTGATTTTTTCTTTTCTTTTTTCTTTTTTTTTTTCTTTTAGATGGGTTGATAATTACACATGGCGCCTATTTGCCAGGTTTTCACCATGGTAATGGATAGGAGGGACTCAAGTGGCTAGTGCTATGAGAGGTGATATTGTCCCGTTAGAGATGGATGTTGTCTTCACATGGACCATGTCATTATGCTCATCGATGTTGATAAGGGATTGCGTGGATGGGAGATGGATTAGGTAGATAATAGATTATGATGTGGATTATGGAAGGTTCATGCAAGGATAGATGGATGGGGATAGTGGACTATGATGTGGATTATATTGGCTTATGGAATGAAGATGGATGAAAAGTTTATGCCAAAGCATGGACCATAGGGTTAGCATGGGGGAGATATGTAGGATAATGGATGGAAGATGGGGAGATGTAGTAATGTGGAGGTGCTACAGAGTGGAAGGGAACCATGACCAATGGTTGCACACACCGTGATAAACATTGAAGCTTTTGATTGGATGGTGGTGTAGGAAGCAATGGAGATGTTTGCTTAGGAGATGGTTGATGAAGTGATTTAGGAACCCACATAGATTTAGTATTTTTAGTGCTTTTGCTTTGCTTGTGGGATTTTTGAAGGGAATGGAAGTTTTGGATGGAAATAGGCTCTTGGATAGATATAGGTGGTTGGGATTCTTGAGAGGTGGCTAAGGATGCCTCATTTGACTTGCTAGCTATTTGCTTAGGAACCCAAACCATTTTGCTTTTGGGCTTTGCATTTGGAGGTAAGGGTTTAGATGGCTACTTATATGAACTTTGCCTTGAGTTTGATTCGTTATGTCCTAAGGTATGAAGACCTTTCAAATTTTTAGCTTTATTGGTAGAGGCATCAAAAATTTTGCTTTTGAATCCCATGGGGTGTGTGGAGTGGATGGAATGATTGGAAGCTTTATGCTTAAGCGATGTGTGCTTTTGTTGGCCATGATTAGGGATGTAAGGATACTTATGAATGATAGGTATGTTAGGTGTTGGAAGCAATGGTGGCAAGGTGGATGGAGGGATATTTGGAGTTGGTAAAAGTGGAGGCAAAGTGGATGGTGGAAGATGTACGGTCACATGCTTTTGACATTTATAGGATGATGGAGTTGGAATGGCAACATATGTTTTGGGTAGATGATGAGGTTTGTGATGGAAAGTGGTAGACTTAGGATGCATGAAGGGATTACCGACATCTTGGCCTTGTTTACCTTGGGGTGTGTATCCAAGGCCATATGAGCATGGAGGAACTTTGACATGGTTTGACTCCAAAATACCTTGTTCATAAAGACCTAGGGCTTTACCTTGGTAGTTCATGTTTTGGAGTATGCGATTGACTATAGGACATGGTGTAGTTTGAACACTAGACTTGAGCTCATTATTGGATGTAGAAGGTGAAGTGGATAAAGGTTGTTGTTGTCCTAAGGAAGAACACTCATGTATAAGGGTGGTAAGACCAATAGGACATGATGGTGGACTTGAAGTGGAATCAATGGTGAATGTGGAAGGAGGATCATTAGGATCTTGATTAGCATTGTGTTCACTAAGATCCAAGTTATTTGTTTGATCTTTTATGCTTACTTGGGGGACAAGTGTCTCATCATGATAAGTGGATGTTTGCTCCTTACGTATAGGGCTAGATGGAGGATGGATAAGAGCAATGTGGATATCTTGTTCATGGATAGATATAGGATTATGGATAGGATCAAGGTGCTCATGGATAGCTTCTTCATAGGTATCATCTTGATCATAAAGAAGGTAAATGTTATGGATGGGTTGCATGAAAGTGTATTGATCTTGAGTTGGACTAGGGCTTAATGTTTCCACATGCTTAGAATTAAATCTTTGACATACCTCTTGGGTTGCTTGAATGGAATTGGAAGGCTCTTGGATAGGATCTTGGTCAACAACATGAGAACATGATGACTCCTGGCTTAGATTCATAATAGGAGACTCTTGAATAGACTTGATGGATTGTAGGTCACATGATGGGCTTGAAGGGATAAGAATGTTAATTGAGGGCTCTTGGATAGGCTCAAGGATATGTGAACCACCTGATGGGATTATATGATTGGACATGACCTTTGGAAATTCTTTGGTAGGCTCATGAATGGGTGTTTGACATGGAGGTAGTTTATTCCTAGCTAGTAGCCAATGGATCACATCCTTCGCAAGGGTATGTGTAGATGGGCAATATAATGGATGAGCAATAATAGAGGATGATGTTGTAAGCGTAGGACTAGGATTTTGATTGGATGGAAGGATAATGGAGTTTGATGGATTAGGATGTGGACTAGATGGGTGTGACACATCGGATTGGGATGATGTGGCATGATTTCTTATTGTATGTTGATATACCTTGTAAATAATTGGGAAAAACATGGGGCATGTATTTGTATCATGGCCTTTGGTCCTATGGTATGCACAATAATCATGTTCATCATATGGACTTTCTTCACATGGTTTGACTTCAGGAAGTTCAATGAGTTTTGCTTCAAGCATCCTTTGTAAAACTCTCTCAGCCATATCCTTTGGTGAAGGATTAGAATGACATGGTGATGAAGGTAATGGAGGGCTTGGTGGTTTGGAAGGTAGAGGGATTAATGGACTAGGAATGGGATCACATGGTGGTGTTGGGATAGGACTTGTTGGTTCATGTGTTGGCATGGGATTGGATGGTGGAGGCCATTCTAGATTGGTATCTCCCTTGTCAAAGGTAATTAAGTCTTGCATAGGATAACTTGGACTCATTTGATTTATGTACAAGGGGCCACTCAGATTTGGATATGATTCTTGTTGGAAAGGTGGACTTAGGTCTATCAATGATGCTTGGTAGTCTTGTTGAAAAGGTGTACTTGGACCTGCTTGATTTATGTACAAAGGGCTGCTTGATTGCCTTGTGGATGGGCTTGGTAGTGCATTGGAATGGTGGTATGAGGGATTGGATAAGCTTGAGGTGGAGGTTGATAGGTTGATGTGGCATTAACTTGGTGGATAGGTGGATTAAGTTGATAGGAAGTGGATGGATATGACATGTGACTAGATGGATTAGGTTGATAGGAAGTGGATGGATATGACATGTGGCTATGAGGTGGATTAGGTTGGTATGGAGTGGCTAAGGATTGATGTACTTGTTGAGCTTGACTAGTGGCTAAAAGGTGTTGGACTTGGGCTACAAAGTGTTGCAGTTGAGGTGATTGGCTTGTGTGGGGTTGAGCTCTTTGGATGAAGAATTGTAATATTTCGATGGCATCTTGGTTTAGGGGTTGTGATCCTTGATAAATATTTTGGAGGAATCTTTGGAATTTGATTTGTGGGTCCTCTGGTGTAAACATGTTGTCACCCAAGTGTTTGTCTTAAGTCCTTTTAGCAAGTTGCTTGTTTAGGGATTTGGATTATGATGTGGTGGAAGTGACTTGGCTAGGATAGGGATGTGACTAGGATATGTTTAGGATGAAAGTGATTAGGTTTGAATGTTATTGGAAGAATGTGTAGGATGACTTGTCTTTATGTGTTTGGGTGTTTATAGCTTGATGTGGCAATATTCAAACAAATGATTATGCATACACACACATGAATCACTCATGCAAGACACATAAGCAAGTTTTAATTTGGAATAATGTGATGATGGTTGAGCAAGCATGTGAAGAGACTTCAACAAGTCCTAGTCAAGGCAAGGCCACTATCACAAGGAGGTTCTAGTGAAAATCTGGGGGACTGGCACCCCACGAGCATCCAGCAAGCCACTTAAGACTTTAACTAATCCTACTAGGAGTTTAATATACACAAGGTACGCCTCCTTCAAGTTAGCACTGTATGGTGAGCGCTAATACTGGTTAGACTTGGCTTTCACCTTATCCTTTGATTTTTATAGCAAACCGGATGAAAGTACCACTTGAGGTCATTCCCTTGGGGTGGATACCAAGGCAGACCTCTCTAAGGCTAAACAAAAGCAACACAAGTAAATGTTTTTGATCTCCAAGTTCGTGTTGGGACGCGAGGAGAGAGCATACACATTTACTTGGTCACACTCGCATGGGGTTCATTAACCTTAGAAGTTCAATGTGTGGAAGGCAATGCAAGCACTTGTTTGTTTTAAAGCCTAAATCTAAATGTGATGAAAGACAATAGTTTGTTTTAGCCCAATTTTTTGATGTGAATTTGCAAACAATTGTTTATTTTATGCCCAAAATCCAAATGTGTTTGCAAACAATGATTAGAAGATGAGAAATGAAATGATTGCACCTAATTAATTCGCTATCCAAATTGCTATAGATGATGATGTCAATGCTGCTCCAGCTCCTTATGATCACCTACAACATAAAAAAAAATGATATTATAATGCAGGGATAAAAAATAGGCTCATCAGGCAAGAAAAATTATAATTTTAAATGCATAGCTGAATTAGATTTGATTATTTCGATACATTTTTTGTTCAAAAATTAAAAAATCAAAGAAGAGACACTATTAATTTTCAGAGAGCTTTCTGAAAATGTAAAGAAATCAGAGAAATTCCATGATTTAGGTCCCGAAATGCGGATTTATGAAAAAGGTACAGTCGGCAAAGATCTAATTTTTTTGCAATGTAAACGACCTCCAAATTAAATCTATAAAACATAGACCCCTATTATAATTTTAGGATCTTTATAGAAATGTAAAAATTTTCAAAAAATTCACTGATTTGCACCCAGAATTGTGATTTTATGAAAAAACATAAAAACATGATAAATCTCGCAAAAATCGTGATAAACCCAAAATTCTTCTACTATAGCTTCCTTATATCATGGACAAACTTTGGCTAAAATCTTGTAAAAAAATTCATAGCCGTTTGGAAGATATGATGAAATCTTTAAAACCTAGGGTTTTGTCCAAAAAACAGCAGATCTGCAACAAAAAGTTAATTAAACCTGCAAAACTCAACAATGGGGGTTATATGAATGCAAATTTTTACTACAAAAATCTGCAAAAAAGATCAAGTGAAGTGAGTCCCACCGAGCGTGCCAAATGTATGTTAGGGTAAAATTGCAAATCAGGGCAAATGAATAAACAGCAATGATAAAAACCTTAGCAATGCACAATGAAGCACAAGACAACATGAAAATCAAAATAACAAATGTAAATGCAAACTGATCTCCACGCTAAGCTTGATTTATCTCCATTGCTCTTCTCCACCTCGCATGAGTATGCAAGATTTTGAAGGATTATTGTTGGAGGAATGTTGGGTGCTCACTTCTGCAGCATAACATTAAAATGAAGATGATAGAATAAATGATAGATGAAGGATGCAAAGGCTCTAATGATATTTTGACAGCATGTGGATACTTGAGGATCAATGCATTTTTGAAAATTTGGCAGAATAAGGGTAATTGAGGCTCAATGCATGCTAATGGCTTGTGAGTGGTTTGATTTATAAGAAAGGCTTGGTTTAAATGGATGGTTGAGATTAAAAAGATAATTGATTGATGTGGATGGCTAGGATTGATTAGTTATTTCCACTCTTCAAGGGAGTTGTAGTCATTTGACAAGTGTAGGGAGAATAGGGCTCATGTGTGCTTGTGTACATAAAAAAGTACTACATATGAAAGATATTAAATAAAATGCTTTTAGTACCACTTATCTTTTTAAATGAAAGAAGCACACATGTCAGCTAAATGATAAGATAAATTAATTAAATAAATAAAATTTATTTAATTAATTAGAAAGTCAGCTTATGATGAGAACTTAATTCAAATAAAATATTTGAATTAGTTGGGATATGAGTTGGATATTAATTAAATAAATAAAATTTATTTAATTAATTGGATAGTGGGATTAGGATATGATTGGGAAATTAATTAAATAAATAAAATTTATTTAATTAATTGGAAAGTGGGATTAAGATGAGATTTTAATTAAATAAATAAAATTTATTTAATTAATTGGCTAATGGATAAATGGGATTAAGAGTGGGATTAAGACAAAATGCTACATGATGTCTAAATGATGTTTTTGACAAGGTGTTGCTAGACATACACAAATTTGGGACAAATTTGGGTGTCTACAACATGAACAGAATAGTGTCGCATTACTCGTATTCAAGTACCCTGCCACACTACGACTTCTGTTCATTGTGTTTATGATTGCATGTTTATGTATATATATGTTCAACCTTGTTGTTTGTTGCAGGCTGTAGGTATCAGGCATCGACTCCACCTAAATTAACAGGTCTGAGCATGCCTTGAACCCAAAAGATAAGTTGTTCCAGAGATAACTTAAGGTCCCACACCCTACTTAGTCAACATCCTCGAAGAGAATGAGTATCTGGTATCACATCTAGTCATTATCGTCAGTTGAACTGTTTGTTCCTGCGTCACTGTCATTGTGGTCTTGTTTGGATGGTCTCACCATGTGTGAGTGGCCTAACACCATCAAGCCACTGATTGTGTTGTATGGATTGTGTGAGATAGATGTTGGTTCTTGGCTCATGGATCTTGCGTCATGGACTAGTAGGTTGTTTACCAATGTCTAGATGGACCCTTGTGTAGCCTTGAGATGTGATTCCTTGTAAGGTGTATTCGTGTGCATATGAAGAATGTGTGTTAGATCATGAATATAGTGCTTATAAAATGATAAATTGTGGTTCCATGATTATAAAGGTGGAAAATCATTATATGAAGATTTTTCTGTTAATAGATCACATGCACAGACTATGCTCCCATGTTTGCATAGCATTGTGGAAACTATCCAAACTAAATCCATTTCATCCATATTTGTTGCAGGCTTCCAGGAGTAAGCCTGATCTTAGGGGGGGAGGATGTAGTGCTCCTCCCCTTGTCTTCTGTCAAACTGATAATCATCCTAGTAGGATTAGACATATGACATTCTATTGGATGATGGACTCTCTATTAATATGCTAGCTAATTATGGATCTATGTTAAGATGATTCTTGATTATTGGTAATTTATGCTTTCACAGTTTGATGGACATATCTAATGTTATCGATTAATGTTATTTAAGTTTAATGTTTTATTTGATTATGATTATGATGCATTATTGGTAATGGATGTAGTTATTTAATGATGTGTTTACATGAACAGAACAATGTCGCATTACTCATATTCGAGTACCCTGCCACACTGCGACTTCTGTTCATTGTGTTTATGATTGCATGTTTATGTATATATATGTTCAACCTTGTTGTTTGTTGCAGGATGCAGGTATCAGGCATCGACTCCACCTAAATTAATAGGTCTGAGCATGCCTTGAACCCAATGGATAAGTTGTTCTGGAGATAACTTAACGTCCCACACCCCATGTCATCATCCTCGATCAAGATGCATGACATGTCCAATTCAACCTATCAGTTGTGTTAGTATGTCAAGTCTTGCAATGGATTGATATTTGATGTAGCTTGTTGGTTAAGTGCATTTTTGGCCCTGGCTTGTGAACAAGTTTGATTTGGCTTTCAAAGGTTGTCTTGCTTAGTGGGTTATGTGGTATGCCTAGATTTTGTTATATACTCATAATATTATTTGATCCATTATAATATTTAATATGGTTACATCATATTATCATCATTATTATTAATATTTAATAAGGTTAAAATGATAATTGATAATTACCCATTCAAGGTAATTATTCAAAGTTGTTTGAATATGAATTATTTTATTACTATTATTAAATTGGTTTAACTAAAGGTATTTATAAATTTAAATAAGTAGTCATGACTGTAAAGGTTAAGATTATTGTCATCATATATTATTTCTTTTCTAATTACTTTATCTATTATTTAGATATTGGCCTTATTTTCATATTCCAAGGAATCCAACCTTGCCAATCCACTTATGCATGAATACATAAATATTTGTAAAACATGAAATGCTTTGATATTCAACATATCTTATGCTTGATTGGTTTGTACATTGATAAAATTAAAATATGAAAATAAAGTACATAGTATTATGATTCAAAGGTTATAAAAATAAGGCATAAATAATTATAATATATATAATAAAATATATCTATAGTAAAATATTAAAATAAATAAAATAAAACATTATAGTGTTTAGTTGTAAATTAAACCATGAGTTGTAAATAGATAAATTTAATAAATAGTTGTTATAGTTGGCATTGGATCATGTGCCAAGCCTCCTAAAAAGGTGGGAAAAATCTGGAAATAGGGGAGGAATTGAGGAGAAGGAGCAACAAGAAGGAGGGCTTATCTCTCTCTCTCCCACTATGGAAGAGGCGAGAGCTGGAGGATGGAAGTTCTGAGCAACATTGGATTCATAGCCAGCCAAGCAAATGGAATCCAGGTTCCATGACTCATTTGATCTCTCTCTCTACTTGTGGATGTAAATTGTTTCATATAGTTTAATGTGGCCTTCTGTGCATTGTTTTCCTCTTGACTGAGCATGTGGCATTTTGGCATTTAATGAAGCAAACTTTGCAATGTTAGGATGTGCTTCTACAAGCTTCATTAGTTTTAGGGGAAACATCTACGCCAATTCAATTCTTTTATATTTTGTAGCCATGTCTAGCACATCAATTTGCAATTTCATATCTCACGAGTCCCTCTAACCTTCATCAATCTCCTAAATTAATTTACCCTAACTCTCCTACCCACTTCTACTTGGATGTTTGAGAGAAGAACAAAAGTAGTGTAGCGTCAATTTAAATACCTTAAGCATATATTTATCTGTGATCTTGAAGTGAGAATGACTTATTCTATATGCAGCAAAATTTCAAGACTAATTAATATTTTTTTAGGGTTTGGATTTGTTAGGGGGTTCGATCCCAAGATGAATCTCTCTCTAACATTTGCCCAACAGTTCGTATGTCTTTTCTACGCTTACAACCATGCATTAAAATACTCAAACAGCTACCATCTTCCAATTTGCAAATACCCATAGTTGAAACCATGCTAATTATAAAATTGTGAAGGCTTAAAAATTAAAGTCAATTCTCCAAATGTCAAGTCAAGTCATATCTCAGGAGCCTTGTACCACCTCATGGTAACATAATCCCAAATTACGACACCAAACATCATTGTCCAGATGGTCGGATCTACAAGGCAGTAAGCCAGTCACACCAAAGAGCTAGGTAGATTTCATGACAAGAGTATATTGTCAAGACCCTGTAAGCATATACACAGACAAGAAGAAGAGTGGCTTCTTCTCTAAAATACTCTTGTTCGGTAGATCAATATCATTGTTGATGCCAAGCTACAAAGGGCTAAAATTAAAATCATGATTTAGTCAAAAAATGAAATCATAAATTATAACCTTAGCTTTTACTTGAATTGTACCCTAGAATCTGGAAAATCATCTAATTTTCTAATAGCATATGCTATATGTCCACAATCATGTTCTAGACATATCATCGCAGGATGAAGAACATGGGCAAAGGTCTCATAGCATGGCTTTTTACAGCCGATTGCATTTGCTTAAAAGTTTCTAAAGCCTTTCCAACAGATCCATTTTGTGGGTATCCTACAATCATTAATACCGTGAGATGACATCTGACTCAGGCGGCTAGCAGCACATGCACCATCCCACTGCCATCATCGCACAAGCACTAGAGGACCGTTTCTAGCATAAGAACCTTGTATTAGCATTAGAGCGGCTGCGTCAGTTGATCTCAAAGTTTATTGGTATACTGTAGAACTTTGCTTATTTTGCATAATCATTATACCAATCTGCTATAAAAGAGTTGTTATAGTTGCTCACACCGTAGTCTTTTTACTTAATATTTGCTACCATCACATGTCAAGCCCCGATGTTTATAATAGTAGTAGGAATGCTTATAATTGAAGTATTAAAGCTCTTTAAACATATTTTATCTGAGAACTTATCAAACTGCCTTCCTTATAATTTGCTTGTTTGTCAGACAATGACATGTTTAACTTAAAAATATTGAATATACTATGGCGCGCTCAGAAATATGAGGATGAGACGAAAGATGCAGAGCCTAGTTTTTAAGCCGCCAATTTCGTTCACGTGAAAGTTTCTAAAGCCTTTTCAATGAGTCCATTTTATGTAAATCCTGTAACCATTGTATTTCGTGAGAAGACATCTATTTTGCTGCATTCTGTCAAATAGTACTTGTGCCTTGCAAATGTTTCTACATTTTACGTAAATGTTATTTTGAGCTTTTCCAACTATAATATTTCAAAAGTATTCCTTTTCCTTTACATATTGATGGATGCCATTCGCTATTCTAAAATGACATTTGGTGCTGGCAGAAGGTGTGGAATTTGGTTTGGTGATGTGACAAATGCAAAATCACTTTTGTTCCCTGCTTATCCTCTTCAGCAATATTTGCATATAGTGACCTCCTTTGATCGCTTGGAAGATCTTGTTGTTCCTTCTGAAAATCATTCTTCAAGTGTCCTCACTCATTACAATAGTACACATTTCTATTTGGATCTATGTGATAAATTGTTGCCTTCTGAAGATTCACCTAATGATTTAATTGTTTTATTTTTTTTACCTTTACTCTTGCTTCATGAATTGAAGGCACTCTCTTCAGTGTTCGAAGTTGTTACTTCTAATTGTTCTTGCCTTTGTTTTTGAGAAGTTGACAACCCTTCTTTACTTCTATCTCCTATGATCTGGTCTCCAGAATGATTCAGTCTTACATACCTAGGAGTTTTGGGAATATCTTGCACTTCTAATTCTTGGACAGGTTCATTCAAGCTTGTCTCTTCTTCTTGTGTCTCTGGATTCTCTGGATTAGTCAAAATCTGGACTAGAGTTTGAACTAGTTCTTCTTGGTCTGAGATATCATTTTGATCATCAGCTTCATACTCATAGTACGTTAAGGGATTTTCTATGCCTTCATCAACCTTCACATTTGTGCTTTCCACAATCTTTCTTAATCTCTTGTTATAACACTGGTAAGCTTTGCTTTGAGTAGAATAACCCAAGAATATTCCTTCATCACTCCTAACATCAAACTTGCCAAGGTCTTCATCTCTTTTTATATAGCATTTGCTACCAAAGACTCTAAAATACTTTACAATAGGAGTGATGCCAAACCAAAGTTCATAAGGAGTCTTACCAGTCTTACCTATGATTGGTAGATTCAATAGGCATTGGATCTTCTTCCTTGATGGCAATAGACACCCAGTCACTTCCAAATTTGGTTCCTATATTAGATTCATCATCTGTTACTCCTTCATCATCATCTTCTTGAACATAGTAACACTTCTTTTGAAATCTTGATCTATTAGGGTTAGGCTTTGAAAATCTTTCTGATCACCTTGAAGCAAAATGACTAATCTTGTTGCAATTGAAACATTTGAAAGGCAATTTGCCTTCATACTTACCGGATCCTCTTGGTAGTTTTTTTGTAATAAGGGCTTCAAGTTGTGTAGCTTCTGACTCATCTTCTTCCAGATCTTTTCTTGCTTTATCATACCATGTTGATTTCTTTGAGGAACTTTCTCCTGGATCATATCTTTGTTTGCCTTTTGCAGAGACACTAGCTTTAAATGCAAATTCAGTCTTGGGGAGTGCATCTCTAAACTCCGCCAGCTCAAATGCAACTAACTTTCCAACCAATTGATCCCTTGTAATGTTTGATAATGACCTAAATTCTTCAATAGTAGCAACCCTATGTTTGTAAGTAGGAGGTAAGGATCTAAGAACTTTGGCAACAATCTCATCTTCATCCAATGTTCCACCAGCACATCTAATGCCACAAACAAGGTCATTTACCCTTGGCATGAATGTAGTGATATTTTCATCTTCACTCATCTTCTAGCTTTCAAACTTTCCTTTCAGACTCTATAACTTTGCAAATTTAACATATTTGTCTCCTTCATGTAGAACCTCTAGCTTTGTCCAAATTTCATAAGTAGTTTTCAATCTCATAACATTTCTCAGCTCTTTATCAGACAAGGTACTTAGTAGGGCTTCTTTAGCTCGAAGATTATTTTCAACATTTCTAATTTCATCTAGAGTTGTCAGACCATTCTTTGGAGGAATATACTCATTTGTATTCATGTTCCAATAATGCTCTCCCATGCATTGCAAGTGACATTCCATGCGATTTTGATGAAGGGGGTAAATCACAAAACACACAATAACAAATATTAAACACAACAAATAGAACTTTCTTTTATTGAATTGGGCAACTCATTACATTACAGAAGCTCAATTACAATCAGAGGATGAATCCTCTACTGGCTGCAACACATTACAGCTTTCCCAACCTCAAGACTCTAGAATCTTCAGCCTTCTGTAACCCCAAATCAGCTAGGGTTTCTATTTTCCTCCCCTATTCTAGACTCTACATTGGCCCCCCTTAACTCTACTACTACCCAGGGTTCCCAAAATATTCATAAATAGTACTTTTTGGTGGCCTCCAGCTAAATTTCGAAATTTGCAACTCCCTCCAAAAGTAGGTCAACTTCTGGGAAGCATAACTTTTGATCCGGGTGTCCGATTGACGAACCGTTTTAAGCACCGAAAAGCTCGCGATGTGAACTATCATGCCAAAAATTTGTAAATGGATTTCCATCAACTTTTTGAGATGTTATGAGAAGTTTTAGTGCCTCATATCTCATTCTGTAAATTTTCAGGGGCTTTTCAAAAAATAAAAACTTTAATATCTTTCAGCTCACAAATGATCTTTGCCTAATTCCTTCGCCAAAGGTCTTATATTTTTGTTATGTAACTTTATAGAAGTTTTTTCTTCATTACGTGCCCAAATGCAAACTTTCTAAAAATAGCAGGTGCACTTTCCTAAATAGGCAAGTCACTATTTTTAGCAGTTTTAGAAAAACTGAAAGTCCTACATTATTATTCTAGATATTATGGAACCAAAAACACTAATTATGGGAAGAAATGAGAACAACTACAATGGTTTTGAATTAACTCCTTTTTTTAGGTGACGCAGGATTGCCCTTACACCTCTGGATGCTCTTGCATCAGACACCCAGGGTAATTTGAGAAGTGACCCTGTCACGTCTCATGTGCTTGTGTGAGGAAAACCCAAATGGTCAACCTCTGCCTTAGACAACCAAGAAGAATCTTCAACAGGCCTTCCTTTCCATTTCACTAGATATTCTTCATATTGCCTATTTTGAGTGTTCCTTCCCACACGGCTATCCAAGATCTCTTCTATCTCCTTTATTGAAGTAGATGCTAGAATACTCCACTGCACTTCTATTGGTCCATCCCCTATTCCACCTTCAGGATATTCTGATAAATTAGCAATGTTGAAAATAGGGGAATATTGATCCCACTCGACATCTCTACCTCATATGCATTTCCTGAATCATGCTTCTTCATGATTCTACATGGTCCAAATTTCTTCATTTTCAACTTATTGTATGTTCCAATTGGGAACCTTTCTTTTTTCAGGTGAACCATGACTTCATCTCATACCTAGAATTTCTTATATCTCCTCTTCTGATCTGCCTTAGCCTTGTACTGAATATTCATTTTATTAATGTGCTTTCTCACCTCTTCATGCAAATTCTTCAGATGTTCTGCAAAGTCTTTAGCTTCAGCACTTGTCTTTTCTCCGTTGTCAAGCTTCCTTAACTCAGAAGCATTTCTTGGGCTATTGCCATATACAATCTGGAATGGTGATTTACCAGTACTCCTATTGATAGAATTGTTGTAAACAAATTCTGCCTGTGGTAAAATCAAATCCCATCCCTTGGGCTTATCTCCTACCAAGCATCGTAGTAGGTTACCCAAACTCCTATTCACCACTTCAATTTGTCCATCAGTCTGTGGATGGTGTGCAGAACTGAACTTCAAGTCTGTCTTCAACTTCTTCCACAATGTCCTCTAAAAATAACCAACAAACTTGGTATCTCGGTCTGAAACTATGCTTTTTGGTAGACCATGTAGTCTCACCACTTCCCTGAAAAATAACTCTGCAATATGAATAGCATCATTAGTCTTCTTACAAGGAATAAAATGTGCCATTTTTGAGAATCTATCCACCACCACAAAAATAGAATCATGTCCTCTCTGTGTCCTTGGTAAACCAAGAACAAAATCCATGCTAATATCATCCCATGGCTTCTCCAGTATAGGTAATGGTTGATACAACCCTGTATTCTGACTTGTTCCTTTTGCCATTTGACACACTCTACAACTCTGCACAAATTTTCTCACATCCTGTTGTAACTGTGGCCAATAATAATTTTCACCAATAATAGCAATGGTCTTATCTTGACCAAAGTGTCTAGCCAATCCCCTACTATGCTTCTCCTTAATCAGGTTCTCTCTCACGGAACTCCTTGGAATGCACAACTGGCTTCCTCTAAACAACATGCCATCTTGGATAATGAAATCCAACTATTTTGTCCTATCTAAAGTAACAGGTTCCAAACAAGCTCTCTAGGCCTCTGCAAAATCTGGATCTTTAGGATACAAACTTTTGAGCTCATTGAACCCAACAACCTCTATCTTCATTTCTATCAACAAATTTTGGCTTCTACTCAAGGCATCTGTAACTCTGTTGGACTTCCCACTCCTGTGCTTCAAAACAAAAGTATAGCTTTGCAAAAACTCAACCCATTTTAATTGTCTTTGATTTAACTTTCCTTGACTATTGAGATACTATAAAGCTTGATGATCAGTATATAACACAAACTCCTTTGGCAACAAATAATGTCTCTATTTCTTCAAAGCCTGAACTATTGCATAAAACTCCTGATCATAAACAAAATACTTTTTCTTGGCATCATTAAGCTTCTCACTAAAATAGGCAATGGGCTTAACTTCTTGGCTCAAAACAGCTCCTATACCACTACAACTAGCATCACAATCTACTTGAAATACCTTATTAAAATCTGGAAGTGCCAAAACAGGTTGTTCTACCACTTTCTGTTTCAATGTATCAAAGCTCTTGTCTACTCCTTTAGTCCATCTAAACTCTTTTCTATCCCCTCTCATTGTCTCAGTTAGGGGTACACAAACGCTACTGAAACTCCTGATAAACTTTCTATAAAAACTTGCCAAACCATGAAAAGATCTTACCTCTGTGACACTCCTTGGTGTAGGCCATTCAATGATAGCCCTTACTTTTTCTGGGTCCATCTTAAGACCTTCTGAGACAACAAATCCCAGGTACACCAACTCCTTCTTTGTAAAACTACATTTCTTCAGATTAATCAACAACTTCTCCTCCCTTAGCTTCTCTAGAACTCTTCTGATATGCATCAGATGCTCATCCCAAGTCTTACTGAAAATCAAAATATCATCCAAATAAACAATAACAAAACTTCCCAAAAATTCCTTCAGTACCCCGTTCATGAGCCGCATGAATGTGCTCGGTGCATTGGTTAGCCCAAATGGCATGACTAACCACTCATACAAACCTTCCTTTGTCTTGGAGTCTGTCTTCCATTCATCTCCTTCTTTGATACGGATCTGGTGATATCCACTCTTTAGGTCAATTTTTGTGAAGTACTTGGCTCCACTCAAACAATCCATGATGTCATCCATTCTTGGCAATGGAAATCTATACTTGATCGTTATCTTATTGATGGCTCGAGAGTCTGTACACATCCTCCATTCTCCATTCTTCTTTGGTGCTAGTACTGCAGGTACTACACATGGGCTTAGGCTCTCCCTTATCAGTCCCTTCCTCAACAACCCCTAAACTTGTCTGTTCGGCTCTTCATTCTCTACAGGGGTCATTTTATGGGCTGCCTTGTTTGGCAAACTGGCTCCTGGTATCAAATCCATTTGATGACTTATCTTCCTTACTGGTGGTAAACCTTCTGGTACATTATCAGAGATAATGTCCTGAAACTCTTCGAACATATCTGAAACTTCTATTGGTACATCTTCATAGTTCTCTTGACTAATCTTAGGAATCAATGCAAAGCAATGACGCTCATGCTTCATACCCTCCAAAAATTTCCTACCATCTACCAAGCAAATTTTGGCAGTACTACATACCTTTTCTTCCACCTCCTTCAAGGGCTTTAATTTATGATGAACTCCATCTTTTGTTAGGGAATATGTGTTTGCATGGCCATCATGGACAGTGCTCCTATCATACTACCACGGCCTTCCCAACAGCATATGACATTCATCCATCAGTATGATATCACACAATACCTCATCATGGTAGTCCCCAATCTTGAACTTCACTAAACACTGCTCATTGACCAAAGCTCTATGGTCTTTCTGCAACCATGCAATCTGATATGGATGCGGATGCTTTCTTCTTGTCAACCTCAACTTGTCAACCATCTCTTCTGAAAACAGATTATCAGTGCCTCCACTATCAATAATAATATCACAACACTTACCTTCACATTTGCACCTTGTGCAGAATAAACTCTTCCTATGATTTGGTTCTTTCTCCTCATTCAACAAGGTTCTTCTAACAACTAGGGTTTCTCCCCTTTCAGCATCTTCAGAATGCTTAGACTGTGCATCTTCATCTAATGTGCAACTCGTGCATTACATTCAGGTCTCCTGTTCATCATTCCTTGATGTTATGGACACTCATATGCTCGATGCCCTTCTTCTCCACATTGGAAACAGGTTCCTCTAAAACATCCTCTTCCAGGTCCTTGCCCAGGTCTACCTCTTCCTCTTCCTCTTTGCTCACCATTGTTCTGGTCACGAGGACGGTAGGTGTTATCTCGTCTCTGATTTTGACTGGTGCCAGCTTCTTCACTTTTCTTTGCATCTTCATTTTGGCCCCCATAGGGTCTTCCACCAATCCTTCCACCTTGACCTCTTCCCCTTTGCTTGTTGTCAAATCTTTTATTCAGCTTCTCTTCCACCTTCAAGAAAAACTAGTATGCATCTTCTATGGTGGTCATTCTGACTAGGCTCAGCTCCTCCTGAATACTTGGCCTCAACCCATTAATGTAACAGGCTACCTTTTCCTTGTTGGGCTCTGCATGGCCTGTCCTGATAGTAATCTTATAAAACTCTTTTGTATACTCCTTAACAAACTTGTTACCTTGCTTTAGTCCTTGTAGCTTCTTAAACAACTCCATCTCATAGTCTGCAAGAATGAACTACTTCTTCAGTTTCTCTACCATCCGATCCCATCTGGTGATCTTTCCTTTTCCTCTTCTGTTCCTCTCTAATTGGACCTCCTTCCACCAAATACTGGCATGGCCCTTCAACTCTATTTTTGCAAACTTGACCCGATCTGGATCCTCCACATCTTCATACTCGAAATACTCCATGTCATTGATCCAATCAATGAGTTGTTCCGGATTCAAATCTACAGAATATGTAGAAACTTAGATTCTGGGGCTCTTTCCAATCTTCAAAATGGTCCTCAACAACCTAACCTCTATATGATCTCCTGCAACTTCTTGTTCTTCCTCAGATAGCTCCTCTTCAGCTTCATCTTCACTTTCTTCTCTTGTTCTCAGATCAAACCCTCTTCACAGCTCCTCTTGCAATGCATCGATTTGCCTCTGTAGGGATCTAAAACCCTCCTTTATCAAAGCACTCCTCCCAACATGATCTCTTCACGGAGGCATTTTGGTCTCTGCAGCAAACCCACAACCTTAAGTCCTAGTGCAAACTACCTCACGATCGGCGATCTGTCTACACACTCAAGAACCCTCGCTCTGATACCTCTTGATGAAGGGGGTAAATCACAAAACACACAATAACAAATATTAAACACAGTAAATAACTTTCTTTAATTGAACTGGGCAACTCATTACATTACAGAAGATCAATTACAATCAGAGGATGAATCCTCTACTAGCTACAACACATTACAGCTTTCCCAACCTCAAGACTCTAGAATCTTCAGCCTTCTGTAACCCCAAATTAGCTAGGGTTTCTATTTTCCTCCCCTATTCTGGACTCTACACTGGCCCCCCTTAACTCTACTACTGCCCAGGGTTCCCAAAATAGTCATAAATAGCACTTTTTGGCACCCTCTAGCTAAATTTCAAAATTTGCAACTCCCTCCAAAATAATAGGTGCACTTTCCTAAATAGGCAGGTCACTATTTTTAGCAGTTTTGGAAAAATTGAAAGTCTTAAATTATTATTCTGGATATTATGGAACCAAAAACACTAATTATGGGAAGAAATGAGAACAACTACAATGGTTTTGAATTAACTCCTTTTTTTGGCTGATGCAAGATTACCCTTACACCTCTGGATGCTCCTGCATCAGACACCCAGGGTAATTTGAGAAGTGACCCTGTCACGTCTCATGTGTTTATGTGAGGAAAACCCAAACAATCAACCTCTATCTTAGACAACCAAGAAGAATCTTCAATAGGCCTTCCTTTCCATTTCACTAGATATTCTTCATATTGCCTATTTCGAGTGCTCCTTCCCACATGGCTATCCAAGATCTCTTCTATCTCCTCTATTTAAGTAGATGCTGAAATACTCCACTGCACTTCTGTTGGTCCATCCTCTATTCCACCTTCATGATATTCTGATAAATCAGCAATGTTGAAAATAGGGGAAATATTGATCCCACTCAGCATCTCTACCTCATATGCATTTCTTGAATCATGCTTCTTCATGATTCTACATGGTCCAAATTTCTTCATTTTCAACTTATTGTATGTTCCAATTGGGAACCTTTCTTTTCTCAGGTGAACCATGACTTCATCTCCTACCTGGAATTCCTTATATCTCCTCTTTTGATCTGCCTTAGCCTTGTACTAAATATTCATTTTATTAATGTGCTTTCTCACCTCTTCATGCAAATTCTTCAGATGTTCTGCAAAGTCTTCAGCTTCAGCACTTGTATTTTCTCCGTTGTCCAGCTTCCTTAACTCAGGAGCATTTCTTGGGCTATTGCCATATACAATCTAGAATGGTGATTTACCAATACTCCTATTGAAAAAATTGTTGTAAGCAAATTCTACCTATGGTAAAATCAAATCCCATCCCTTGGGCTTATCTCCTACCAAGCATCGTAGTACGTTACCCAAACTCCTATTAACCACTTCAGTTTGTCCATCAGTCTGTCTTCAACTTCTTCCACAATGTCCTCCAGAAATAACCAACAAACTTGGTATCTCGGTCTAAAACTTAGTCTTCTTACAAGGAATAAAATGTGCCATTTTTGAGAATTTGTCCACCACCACAAAAATAGAATCATGTCCTCTCTGTGTCCTTGGTAAACCAAGAACAAAATCCATGCTAATATCATCCCATGTCTTCTCCGGTACAGGTAATGGTTGATATAACCCTGTATTCTGACTTGTTCCTTCTGCCATCTGACACTCTGCAACTTTGCACAAATTTCCTCACATCCTGTTGCAACTGTGGCCAATAATAATTTTCACCAATAATAGCAATGGTCTTATCTCAACCAAAGTGTCCAACCAATCCCCCACTATGCTTCTCCTTAATCAGGTTCTCTCTCATGGAACTCCTTGGAATGCACAACTGGCTTCCTCTAAACAACATGCCATCTTGGATAATGAAATCCAACCATTTTGTCCTGTCTAAAGTAACAGGTTCCAAACAAGCTCTCCAAGCCTCTACAAAATCTAGATCTTCAAGATACAAACTTTTGAGCTCATCAAACCCAACAACCTCTATCTTCATTTCTATCAACAAATTTTGGCTTCTGCTCAAGGCATCTGCAACTCTGTTGGACTTCCCACTCCTGTGCTTGAAAACAAAAGTATAGCTCTACAAAAACTCAACCTATTTTAAGTATCTTTGATTTAACTTTCCTTGACTATTGAGATACTGTAAAGCCTGACGATCAGTATATAAAACAAACTCCTTTGGCAACAAATAATGTCTCCATTTCTTCAAAGCCTGAACTATTGCATAAAACTCCTGATCATAAACAAAATACTTTTTCTTGGCATCATTAAGCTTCTCACTAAAATAGGCAATGGACTTACCTTCTTGGCTCAAAACAGCTCCTATACCACTACCACTAGCATCACAATCTACCTGAAATACCTTATTAAAATCTGGAAGTGCCAAAACAGGTTGTTCTACCACTTTTTGTTTCAATGTATCCAAGCTCTTGTCTACTCCTTTAGTACATCTAAACTCTTTTCTATCCCCTCTCATTGTCTCAGTTAGGGGTGCACAAATGCTACTGAAACTCCTGATAAACTTTGTATAAAAACTTACCAAACCATGAAAAGATCTTACCTCTGTGACACTCCTTGGCGTAGGCCATTCAATGATAGCCCTTACTTTTTATGGGTCCATCTTAAGACCTTCTTCTAAGACAACAAATCCTAGGTACACCAACTCCTTCTTTGCAAAACTACATTTCTTCAGATTAATCAACAACTTCTCCTCCCTCGGCTTCTCTACAACTCTTCTGATATGCATCAGATGCTCATCCCAAGTCTTACTGAAAATCAAAATATCATCCAAATAAACAATAACAAAACTTCCCAAAAATTCCTTCAATACCTCGTTCATGAGCCGCATGAATGTGCTCGGTGCATTGGTTAGCCCAAATGGCATGACTAACCACTCATACAAACCTTCCTTTGTCTTGAAGGCTATCTTCCATTCATCTCCTTCTCTGATACAGATCTGGTGATATCCACTCTATAGGTCAATTTTCATGAAGTACTTGGCTCCACTCAAACAATCCATGATGTCATCCATTCTTGGCAATGGAAATCTATACTTGATCATTATCTTATTGATGGCTCGAGAGTCTGTACACATCCTCCATTCTCCATCCTTCTTTGGTGCTAGTACTGCAGGTACCACACATGGGCTTAGGCTCTCCCTTATCAGTCCCTTCCTTAACAACTCCTGAACTTGTCTGTTTAGCTCTTCATTCTCTACAGGGGTCATTCTATGGGCTGCCTTGTTTGGAAAACTGGCTCCTGGTATCAAATCCATTTGATGACTTATCTTCTTTACTGGTGGTAAACCTTCTGGTACATTATCACAGATAATGTCCTAGAACTCTTCCAACATATCTGAAACTTCTGTTGGTACATCTTCATAGTTCTCTTGACTAATCTTAGGAATCAATGCAAAGCAATGACGCTCATGCTTCATACCCTCCAAAAATTTCCTACCATCTACCAAGCAAATTCTGGTAGTACTACATACCTTTTCTTCCACCTCCTTCAAGGGCTTCAATTTATGACGAACTCCATCTTTTGTTAGGGAATATGTGTTTGCATGGACATGATGGATAGCGCTCCTATCATACTGCCATAGCCTTCCCAATAGCATATGACATGCATCCATCGGTATGATATCACATAGTACCTCATCATGGTAGTCCCCAATCTTGAACTTCACTAAACACTACTCATTGACCAAAGCTCTATGGTCTTTCTGCAACCATGCAATCTGATATGGATGTGGATGCTTTCTTCTTGTCAACTTCAACTTGTCAACCATCTCTTTTGAAACCAGATTATCAGTTCTTCCACTATCAATAATAATATCACAACACTTACCTTCACATTTGCACCTTGTGCGGAATAAACTCTTCCTCTGATTTGGTTCTTTCTCCTCATTCAACAAGGTTCTTCTAACAACTAGGGTTTCTCCCCTTTCAGCATCTTCAGAATGCTCAGACTGTGCATCTTCATCAACATGTGCAACTCGTGCATTACCTTCAGGTCTCATGTTCATCCTTCCTTGATGTTCCAGACACTCATATGCTCGATGCCCTTCTTCTCCGCATTTGAAACAGGTTCCTCTGAAACCTCCTCTTCCAGGTCCTTGCCCAGGTCTACCTCTTCCTCTTCCTCTTTGCTCACCATTGCTCTGGTCACGAGGATGGTAGGTTTTATCTCCTCTCTGATTTCGACTGGTGCCAGCTTCTTCACTTTTCTTTGCATCTTCATTACGGCCCCCATAGTGTCTTCCACCAGGCCTTCCACCTTGACCTCTTCCCCTTTGCTTGCTGTCAAATCTTTTATTCGGCTTCTCTTCCACCTTCAAGGAAAACTAGTATGCATCTTCTATGGTGGTCATTCTGACCAGGCTCAGCTCCTCCTGAATACTCAGCCTCAACCCATTAATGTAACGGGTTACCTTTTCCTTGTTGGGCTCTACATGGCCTGTCCTGATAGTAATCTTATAAAACTCTTCTGTACACTCCTTAACAGACTTGTTACCTTGCTTTAGTCCTTGCAGCTTCTTCAACAACTCCATCTCATAGTCCCCAAGAATGAACTGCTTCTTCAGTTTTTCCACCATCTGATCCCATCTGGTGATCTTTCCTTTTCCTCTTCTGTTCCTCTCTAATTGGACCTCCTTCCACCAAATACTGGCATGGCCCTTCAACTTTGTTTTTGCAAACTTGACCCGATCTGGGTCCTCCTCATCTTCATACTTGAAATACTCCTCCATGCCATTGATCCAATCAATGAGCTGTTCTAGATTCAAATCTCCAGAATATGTAGAAACTTCAATTCTAGGCCTCTTTCCAATCTTTGAAATGGCCCTCAACAACCTAACCTCTGCAGGATCTCCTGCAGCTTCTTGTTCTTCCTTAGATAGCTCCTCTTCGGCTTCATCTTCGCTTTCTTCTCTTGTTCTCAGATCAAAACCTCTTCGCAGCTTCTCTTGCAATGCATCAATTTACCTTTGTAGGGCTCTAAAACCCTCTTCCATCAAAGCATTCCTCCCAACATGATTTCTTCGTGGAGGCATCTTGATCTCTGCAGCAAACCCACAACCTTAGGTCCTAGTGCAAACTGCCTCACAGTCAGCGATCTGTCTACACACTCAGGAACCCTTGCTCTGATACCTCTTGATGAAGGGGTAAATCACAAAACACACAATAAAAAATATTAAACACAGCAAATAGAACTTTCTTTAATTGAACTGGGCAACTCATTACATTACAGAAGCTCAATTACAATCAGAGGATGAATCCTCTACTGGCTGCAACACATTACAGCTTTCCCAACCTCAAGACTCTAGAATCTTTAGCCTTATGTAACCCCAAATCAGCTAGGGTTTCTATTTTCCTCCCCTATTCTGGACTCTACACTGGCCCCCCTTAACTCTACTACTACCCAGGGTTCCCAAAATAGTCATAAAAAGCACTTTTTGGTGGCCTCTAGCTAAATTTTGAAATTTGCAACTCCCTCCAAAAGTAAGTCAACTTCCGGGAAGCATAACCTTTGATCCAAGTGTCCAATTGATGAACCGTTTTAAGCACCGGAAAGCTCGTGATGTGAACTATCATGCTGGAAATTCATAAATAGATTTCTGTCAACTTTTCAAGATGTTATGAGAAGTTTTAGTGCCTCATATCTCGTTCTATAAATTTTTCAGGGGCTTTTCGGAAAACAAAAACTTTAATATCTTTCAGCTCACAAATGATCTTTGCCTGATTCCTTCGCCAAAGGTCTTATATTTCCATTATGTAACTTTCTAGAAGTTTTTGCTTCATTACATGCCCAAATGCAAACTTTCTAAAAATAGCAGCTGCACTTTCCTAAATAGGCAGATCGCTATTTTTAGCAGTTTTGGAAAAATTGAATGTCCTACATTATTATTCTGGATATTATGGAACCAACAACACTAATTATGGGAAGAAATGAGAACAACTACAATGGTTTTGAATTAACTCCTTTTTTTGGGTGATGCAAGATTGCCCTTACGCCTCTGGATGCTCCTGCATCAGATTTTTCCAAAGAGTGTAGTTTGTTCCATCAGACCTTGGACTTTCCTTCTTGTAGGATGACATCCTAGATCTGCTCAAGTGGTTAAGCTTCTTCTAGAGGAACTTGCTCTGATACTAATTGTAGAATTTAGGATAGACAACTGAGAGGGGGTGTAGTGCCCCTCACCTTGTCTTCTGTCGAACTGATAATCATCCTAGTAGGATTAGACACTATGACACTCTTTGGATGATGGACTCTCTGTTAATATGCTATCTAATTATGGATCTATGTTAGGATGGTCCTTGATTATTGGTAATTTATGCTTTCATAGTTTGATGGACATATCTAATGTTATAGATTAATGTTATTTTAAGTTTAATGTTTTATTTGATTATGATTATGATGCATTACTGGTAATGGATGTACTTATTTAATGATGTGTTTACATGAGCAGAATAGTGTTGCATTACTCGTATTCAAGTACCCTGCCACACTGCGACTTCTGTTCATTGTGTTTATGATTGCATATTTATGTATATATATGTTCAACCTTGTTGTTTGTTGCAGGATGTAGGTATCAGGTATCGACTCCACCTGAATTAACAGGTCTGAGTGTGCCTTGAACCCAATGGATAAGTTGTTCCAGAGATAACTTATGGTCCCACACCCTACTTAGTCAACATCCTCGAAGAGAATGAGTATCTGGTATCGCATCTAGTCATTATCGTCAGTTGAACTGTTTGTTCCTGCGTCATGGTCATTGTGGTCTTGTTTGGATGGTCTCACCATGTGTGAGTGGCCTAACACCATCAAGCCATTGAGTGTGTTGTATGGATTGTGTGAGATAGATGTCGGTTCTTGGCTCATGGATCTTGCGTCATGGACTAGTAGGTTGTTTACCAGTGTCTAGATGGACCCTTGTGTAGCCTTGAGATGTGATTCCTGGTAAGGTGTATTCGTGTGCATATGAAGAATGTGTATTAGATCATGAATATAGTACTTATAAAATGATAAATTGTGGTTCCATGATTATAAAGGTGAAAAATCATTATATGAAGATTTTTCTGTTAATAGATCACGTGCACAGACTATGCTCCCATGTTTGCATAGTGTTGTGGAAACTATCAAAACTAAATCCATTTCATCCATATTTGTTGTAGACTTCCAGGAGTAAGCCTGATATTACCGGGGGAGGATGTAGTGCCCCTCACCTTGTCTTCTGTCAAACTAATAATCATCCTAGTAAGATTAGACACTATGACATTCTATTGGATGATGGACTCTGTATTAATATGCTAGCTAATTATGGATCTATGTTAGGATGATTCTTGATTATTGGTAATTTATGCTTTCACAGTTTGATGGACATATCTAATGTTATAGATTAATTTTATTTTTATTTTAATGTTTTATTTGATTATGATTATGATGCATTACTGGTAATGGATGTAGTTATTTAATGATGTGTTTACATGAACAGAACAATGTCGCATTACTCATATTCGAGTACCCTGCCACACTGTGACTTCTGTTTATTGTGTTTATGATTGCATGTTTATTTATATATATGTTCAACCTTGTTGTTTGTTGCAGGATGTAGGTATCAGGCATCGACTCCACCTGAATTAATAGGTCTGAGTGTGCCTTGAACCTAATGGATAAGTTGTTCTAGAGATAACTTAAGGTCCCACACCCCACGTGATCATCCTTGATCAGGATGCATGGCATGTCCAATTCAACCTATCAGTTGTGTCAGTATGTCAGGTCTTGCAATGGATAGATATTTTATGTAGCTTGTTGGTTAAGTGCATTTTTGGCCCTGGCTTGTGAACAAGTTTGATTTGGCTTTCAAGGGTTGTCTTGCTCAGTGGGTTATGTGGTATGCCTAGATTTTGTTATATACTCATAATATTATTTGATCCATTATAATATTTAATATGGTTACATCATATTATCATCATTATTATTAATATTTAATAAGGTTAAAATGATAATTGATAATTACCCATTCAAGGTAATTATTCAAAGTTGTTTGAATATGAATTATTTTATTACTATTATTAAATTGGTTTAACTGAGGGTATTTATAAATTTAAATAAGTAGTCATGACTGTAAAGGTTAAGATTATTGTCATCATATATTATTTCTTTTCTAATTACTTTATCTATTATTTAGATCTTGGCCTTATTTTCATATTCCAAGGAATCCAACCTTGCCAATCCACTTATGCATGAATACATAAATATTTGTAAAAGATGAAATGCTGTGATATTCAACATATCTTATGCTTGATTGGTTTGTACATTGATAAAATTAAAATATGAAAATAAAGTACATAGTATTATGATTCAAAGGTTATAAAAATAAGGCATAAATAATTATAATATATATATAATAAAATATATCTATAGTAAAATATTAAAATAAATAAAATAAAACATTATAGTGTTTAGTTGTAAATTAAACCATGAGTTGTAAATAGATAAATTTAATAAATAGTTGTTATAGTTGGCATTGGATCATGTGCCAAGCCTCCTACAAAGGTGGGAAAAATCTGGAAATAGGGGAGGAATGGAGGATAAGGAGCAACAAGGAGGGCTTAACTTTCTCTCTCCCACTATGGAAGAGGCGAGAACTAGAGGATGGAAGTTCTGAGCAGCATTGGATTCATAGCGAACCAAGCAAAAGGAATCTAGGTTCCATGACTCATTTGATCTCTCTCTCTCTACTTGTGGATGTAAATTGTTTCATATAGTTTAATGTGGCCTTCTATGTAGTGTTTTCCTCTTGACTGAGCCTGTGGAATTTTGGCATTTAATGAAGCAAACTTTGCAATGTTAGGATGTGCTTCTACAAGCTTCATTAGTTTTAGGGGAAACATCTATGCCAATTCAATTCTTTTATATTTTGCAGCCATGTATAGCACATCAATTTGCAATTTCATATCTCACGAATACCTCTATCCTTCATCAATCTCCTAAATTAATTTACCCTAACTCTCCTGCCCACTTCTACTTGGATGTTTGAGAGAAGAACAAAAGTAGTGTAGCGTTAGTTTAAATACCTTAAGCATATATTTATCTATGATCTTGAAGTGAGACTATCTTATTCTATATGCAGCAAAATTTCAAGACTAATTAATATTTTTTTTAGGGTTTGAATTTGTTAGGGGGTTCGATCCCAAGATGAATCTCTCTCTAACATTTGGCCAACAGTTCGTATGCCTTTTCTATGCTTACAACCATGCATTAAAATACTCAAATAGCTACCATCTTCCAATTTGCAAATACCCATAGTTGAAACCATGCTAATGATAAAATTGTGAAGGCTTAAAAATTAAAGTCAATTCTCCAAATGTAAAGTCAAGTCATATCTCAGGAGCCTTGTACCACCTCATGGTAACATAATCTCAAATTACGACACCAAACATCATTGTCAAGATGGTCGGATCTACAAGGCAGTAAGCCAGTCACACCAAAGAGCTAGGTAGATTTCATGACAAGAGTATATTGTTAAGACCCTGTAAGCATATACACAGACAAGGAGAAGAGTGGCTTCTTCTCTAAAATACTCTTGTTTGGTAGATCAATATCATTGTTGATGCCAAGCTACAAAGGTCTAAAATTAAAATCATGATTTAGTCAAAAATTGAAATCATAAATTATAACCTTAGCTTTTACTTGAATTATACCCCAGAATCTGGAAAATCATCTAATTTTCTAATAGCATATGCTATATGTCCACAATCATGTTCTAGACATATCGTCGCAGGATGAAGAACGTGGGCAAAGGTCACATAGCATGGCTTTTTACTATCGATTACATTTGCTTAAAAGTTTCTAAAGCCTTTCCAATAGATCCATTTTGTGGGTATCCTGCAATCATTAATACCGTGAGATGACATCTGACTCAGGCAACCAGCAGCACATGCACCATCCCACTGGCATCATCGCCCAAGCATTAGAGGACCATTTCTAGCATAAGAACCCTGTATTAGCATTAGAGCGGCTGCATCAGTTGATCTCAAAGTTTGTTGGTATACCGTACAACTTTGCTTATTTTGCATAATCATTATACCAATCTGCTATAAAAGAGTTGTTATAGTTGCTCACACCGTAGTCTTTTTACTTAATATTTGCTACCATCACATGTCAAGCCCCGATGTTTATAATAGTAGTAGAAATGCTTATAATTGAAGTATTAAAGCTCTTTAAACATATTTTATCTGAGAACTTATCAAACTACCTTCCTTATAATTTGCTTGTTTGTCAGACAATGACATGTTTAACTTAAAAATATTGAATATACTATGGCGCGCTCAGAACTGGGAGGATGAGACGAAAGTTGCAGAGCCTAGTTTTTAAGCTGCCAATTTCGTTTACGCGAAAGTTTTTAAATCCTTTTCAACGAGTCCATTTTGTGTAAATCCTGTAACCATTGTATTTCGTGAGAAGACATCCATTTTGTTGCATTCTGTCAAACAGTACTTGTGCCTTGCAAATGTTTCTACATTTTACGTAAATGTTATTTTAAGCTTTTCCAACTATAATATTTTAAAAATATTCCTTTTCCTTTACATATCGATGGATGCCATTCGCTGTTCTAAAATGACCTTTGGTGCTGGTAGAAGGTGTGGAATTTGGTTTGGTGATGTGACAAATGCAAAATCACTTCTATTCCCTGCTTATCCTCCTTAGCAATATTTGCATATAGTGACCTCCTTTGATCGGTTGGAAGATCTTGTTGTTCCTTCCGAGAATCATTCTTCAAGTGTCCTCACTCATTACAATAGTACACATTTCTATTTGGATCTGTGTGATGAATTGTTGCCTTCTAAAGATTCACCTAATGAGTTAATTATTTTATTTTGTTTGCCTTTACTCTTGCTTCATGAATTGAAGGCACTCTCTTCAGTGTTCGAAGTTGTTACTTCAAATTGTTCTTGCCTTTGTTCCTTTTGTAAAGAAGTGTTGTCAACTTCTCAAAAACAAGTTCTTGAATCTCCTCAATCTCTTCAGTGTTTGAAGTTGTTACCAAATCCCGATCCTCTTTTAATACCAATTCATTCCATTTTTCTCCACACAGCTCAGTCTTTTTGCGTAGAAAGATGGAAAAAAAAAAAACTTATGTAGTTAAGTAACAAATACATATCCCCAGAAAGCATGGCAAAATACTGAAAACTACATTTCAGAAGCCACCTCCAATTTTAGGGTGCCACAGATCATTCGACTTATATATTATCCATTTTAATGGTCAAACAATCAATAGCATATTTATACCTCATCTTCAACAAAAGTGGTAAATAAATGTTCAATTACTTTTATTGACCAAATTTTACCTAGAGAGTAAGAATAACTTACACATCTGTGCTTAAACACACATATAAATACATCTGTATATCATATAAATATATATATATATATGATTAGATTATTGAATTATGAAATAAAGGAAATGTAGTTGTTATAGATTAATACAAATGTTTTGATATGATTATATATTTACTGTAACTTGGCATTAATTTTATTAGAATGGTTTTTTTAGGAATTTGATGAACAGGTTTCGATTTATAAATGTTGTAATTAGTATTTGATCTATAAGCATTTGTAATTGATATTCCCTATGCATTTGTTTAGCTTGACGGTTATATTTATATGTAATTGATGATTGATTCAGTATAATAGATAGAATTAATATTAATTAAACTAGACCACGTTCTTCATCCTGCGATGATATGTCTAGAACATGATTGTGGACATATAGCATATGCTATTAGAAAATTAGATGATTTTCCAGATTCTGGGATACAATTCAAGTAAAAGCTAAGGTTATAATTTATGATTTCAATTTTTGACTAAATCATGATTTTAATTTTAGACCTTTGTATCTTGGCATCAACAATGATATTGATCTACCGAACAGGAGTATTTTAGAGAAGAAGCCACTCTTCTCCTTGTCTGTGTATATGCTTACAGGGTCTTGACAATATACTCTTGTCATGAAATCTACCTAGCTCTTTGGTGTGACTAGCTTACTGCCTTGTAGATCCGACCATCTAGACAATGATGTTTGGTGTCATAATTTGGGATTATGTTACCATGAGGTAGTACAGGGCTCCTAAGATATGACTTGACTTGACATTTGGAGAATTGACTTTAATTTTTAAGCCTTCACAATTTTATAATTAGCATGGTTTCAACTGTGGGTATTTGCAAATTGGAAGATGGTAGTTGTTTGAGTATTTTAATGCATGGTTGTAAGCGTAGAAAAGGCATACGAACTGTTGGCCAAATGTTAGAGAGAGATTTATCTCGGGATTGAACCCCCTAACAAATCCAAACCCTAAAAAAATTATTAATTAGTCTTGAAATTTTGCTGCATATAGAATAAGACAGTCTCACTTCAAGATCACAAATAAATATATGCTTAAGGTATTTAAATTGACGCTACACTACTTTTGTTCTTCTCTCAAACATCCAAGTAGAAGTGGGTAGGAGAGTTAGGGTAAATAAATTTAGGAGATTGATGAAGGATAGAGGGATTTGTGAGATATGAAATTACAAATTGATGTGCTAGACATGGCTGCAAAATATAAAAGAATTGAATTGGCGTAGATGTTTCCCCTAAAACTAATGAAGCTTGTAGAAGCACATCCTAACATTGCAAAGTTTGCTTCATTAAATGCCAAAATGCCACAGGCTCAGTCAAGAGGAAAACACTGCACAGAAGGCTACATTAAACTATATGAAACAATTTACATCCACAAAGAGAGAGATCAAATGAGTCATGGAACCTGGTTTCCTTTCGCTTGGCTGGCTATGAATCCAATGCTGCTCTGAACTTCCATCCTCCAGCTCCTGCCTCTTGCATAGTGGGAGAGAGAGATAAGCCCTCTTGCTTGTTGCTCGTTCTCCTCCATTCCTCCCCTATTTCCAAATTTTTCCCACCTTTGTAGGAGGCTTGGCACATGATCTAATGCCAACTATAACAACTATTTATTAAATTTATCTCTTTACAACTCATGGTTTAATTTACAACTAAACACTATAATGTTTTATTTTAGTTATTTTAATATTTTACTATAGATATATTTTATTATATATATTATAATTATTTATGCCTTATTTTTATAACCTTTGAATCATAATACTATGTACTTTATTTTCATATTTTAATTTTATCAATGTACAAACCAATCAAGCATAAGATATGTTGAATATCACAGCATTTCATCTTTTACAAATATTTATGTATTCATGCATAAGTGGATTGGCAAGGTTGGATCCCTTGGAATATGAAAATAAGGCCAATATCTAAATAATAGATAAAGTAATTAGAAAAGAAATAATATATGATGACAATAATCTTAACCTTTACAGTTATGACTACTTATTTAAATTTATAAATACCCTCAGTTAAACCAATTTAATAATAGTAATAAAATAATTCATATTCAAACAACTTTGAATAATTACCTTGAATGGGTAATTATCAATTATCATTTTAACCTTATTAAATATTAATAATAATGATGATAATATGATGTAACCATATTAAATATTATAATGGATCAAATAATATTATGAGTATATAACAAAATCTGGGCATACCACATAACCCACTGAGCAAGACAACCCTTGAAAGCCAAATCAAACATGTTCACAAGCTAGGGCCAAAAATGCACTTAACCAACAAGCTACATCAAATATCAATCCATTGCAAGACCTGACATACTGACACAACTGATAGGTTGAATTGGACATGTCATGCATCCTAATCAAGGATGATGACGTGGGGTGTGGGACCTTAAGTTATCTCCAGAACAACTTATCCATTGGGTTCAACATGGGCATTACAGGGGGGTTGAATCAGTTATCACCAAAATTATGTTCCTTATTCACTTAAAACATTCTTATATATCAATGATTCAATCATAGAAGCATAATGCAATAATTCAAGAGTAGAAACAAACTCAACATAAATAACACCAAGATTTTAACGTGGAAAACTTGGTTGAGGGAAAAACCATGAGGTGACTAACATAAGATTATATTCTTTATTAAAAGAATATGAAGAATAAAATGGCACTTGGTAATTAGGGGTCACTGCCTGAGCACACTGCTCACAAGAGGCCCACTGCCTATAGGAGACACATTGTCTATAAAAGCATATGGATATTACATACTTGAACTAGAAGTTAGCATCTTCACTATGCTAGAGTTAGTTCCATTAAAGCTCAACACTTCTTCTCTGCTTTTCACTCCTCTTCCTTACCACCTTCTCATCATGACCACATAGGAGATACCTTTTGAAACAACTTTACAACTCTTATTTATACATGACATCAAATTTGGAATGATCATCAAAGTTGGCACAACATACACTTATTTTATTATAGAGCAATTACAAAAGTAACTTGACTTATTAAAAAAACTTCATGCGCATCACTATACTATCAACAACACATAGCTGGGACTTCAATAATCTTAGAGGAACACACCATGCTTCACAAATCATCTTCAAGATCATTCACAACATGCGCAAATCATCCGATCAGCCAAGACTAAGAAGAACACCATCACCCAAGAGTAAATCATCAATTACGAGCTCAATCTTTAGTGTAGACTATCAACATGAACTGGATACAATCTAGAGACCCCCACAAGATTGATTGAATCACAAAGAACATCTGCACCACTTTTGCTTATTGTAATCATTCACATCTTCATCCAGAACTTCAAGAACATAGCTGGTCATCTCTGTCACATTAGAAGAATTGCTTGTGGACCTCCAAACCATGAACCAATCAAGTTGTCAATGTCTATTAATCTCCCAAACATACCACCAGATCTGCAGAACATGATATTGCATTTTTGAATCTCACTAGACCTAATTGTGCCACTCTGTCACTTTGAATAGCTGCCAGAACCGGTTTTACTCACATGGCCATAACTTCTTCAAATCTTCATGCGGACCTTTGAAATCTTGATTGGAGCACCTTCTGACACATATCTACAAACCCTTTGATGCACATGCCCTGATCTTCAACTGGCTGGGATCTTTGCTTCAGTATCTTCATTGTTTTTGATAGGGCTAATTTTCTCAATATCCTTAGCACATAACTCATCCAATTCTTGGCATCAATGCAATAAGAGTATGTTGACATCAATGACAACACCATTTAGGGCCATACTTGCAATAGAGGTCCATTTGGGCTCCAGATGTCATTTGCAAAAGATAATTTTCAAAACTCAACCAAAAGTGTTAGATTTTTGTATGTTCACATCGGCTTCACCATTTGTCGTTAGGGCAAAATCTTGGGCAAAAACTAAAACAACAGAAAATCAAACCCTAACTAGCACCATGAAGTACAAACTAGAATGAAATTGCAAAACATAAATGAAATGCAAACTGTTTCTCAAACTAGACTTGATTAACATCCATGGCACTTCTCAACCTCACATTAGAATGCAAGATTTTGAAGGATTGATCAATAGAGAAGTGTTGGTTTCTCAACATTGTAGCAGCATAACAGTACTTGAAAACTCCATCCTGCAAATTGCTTGTGTAGGGTTTGCTTTATAGAAAAAGGCTAATTCAAATGGATGGTTGAGATTGGAAGTTATTTCTAATGATATGGATGGTCAAGATCAATTAGGATTTCCCTCTTCAAGAGAGATTGTAGTCATGTGACAAGTGTGTAATGGAGGATAAATGAGACCTACTTTAAATAAAAGGTTATTTAAATTAGTTTGACATGTGAAGGGATTAAGTGAAAGATGTAGCATGTGACATGTGTTGCAATGTGGTGAGAGGTGAGGAAATAATTCAAATATTTAATTTGAATTATGTGAGACATGTGAGAAGGGGGAATTAATTAAATAAATGTGATTTATTTAATTAATTGGGAAAGTGATTAAGATGGGATTAGGACAAAATGTCTCATCATGTCTAAGTGTCGACTAGGTCATGGTCAAGACATGGACAAATTTATGTGTCTATAGGTGTGTTTCATGTGTTTTTGACCATACTTTAATTCATGTATAGGTCATAAGATCATACATACTTTAAAGTGGGGACTAAACATTATGTCATAAAATGTCTCCCTAGAACTTTTACCTCCTAAGTTTAGCTCTCGAGTCCCCTAAATTTAATCATGCAAATTAAAAAATGAATCTCAGAGCAATATCCTCTGAAACCCATGTTAAATAGGACTAAGGGGACAATCTTGAGCTTAGTCCATCCCTAATATAGGTCCCTCAACAAGGGCGCCCGTGCCCTTGTCCTACCGTATTTTGTCAGGACCCAAAATCTGAATGTGAACAAAGTGACTGTTAAAGGTTTCCCTTGTCAGCCTATTAAGTTTCAATTATGAAATTGTAGAGAGAATGCATATATAAACATGTTTAGGACTTTATTTTAATTAGATAGAGGGATAATTCAAACTTATGATCTTGTGCTAAGGATACTCAAGGCTTTCATTGTGTTGTAGAGGAATATTGTGTTGTGTTTGTTTATGTTTGTTGCAGATTTTTCTTCATCCATCCATCTCCTCATGGCATGAAAATCTTCATCTCCTCATGAGAGCTCACACCTACTAAGGTGAAATTTACATTTTTCAATCATTTATCATATTAATTACTTTTACCTTTGTCCTATAAGGACACACACTCTCTAACAATGGTGTTGGAAGTCTTGAATGCCATTCTGAGACTTGACTGGGGAAAGCTCCTAAACACCACAACCCCCAACCCCTCTCTTGTGATTGCAAGTGATAGGTATCAAATCTTGTGAAGAGGAGCTGTAGGAATTCAGTGTAGAGCATAAGAAATTTAGATTTGAAGAAAAAGGTAGGAAATATCCTAAAAAGGTCAAGGGCACCCACTATTTTAACCTCTTATTTCACAATATCAGTAATCTTTGAAGTGGTTGCAGTCTGTAGTAGAAAATATCCTAAAGCCCTCAAAAAAACCCCTACCTTGGTCTTGGGTGTCTACTCTTTTGACCCTAAAGTTTCCACATTTCAAAATATGAAATCTAGTTATATTTGATTTGTCAAGTTTCATCTATTTTCTTATGATTTTGCATAATTTAGGTTTTAGGCTTAATCAGGCTAAGTTTAACAAATTACTCAACAAATTTCAAATTTCTTATCATTCCAGGTGGCAACAAACCAGTAGTTGAGTCCTCTTGCAAAAGTTATGATTCAACTCAGTGTAATGTCCTTGAATGTATGTAGTGAAAGGAGGATCTAATTAAACTATATATCAAATCAAAAAACCTTCTTTTTCTAAATAATAGGTATATAATGATCTACCCCCTATATGTGTGTTCTAACAAGAGATATTAATTAAATAATTTTTTATTATAAATATTATTGCATAGCTATGTGCTTATCAAAAAAGATTAAATAGTAAGAATATTTTCTTATAAAGTAGTTAATTTAATATAAATCTTCTTGGGTTGTTATTTAAATAAAGGTTAAAATTAGAAATAGGTTGGCTGGGGACAATGAATTCACAAACTTATTGCTTTTACTATTTTCCCTTTAAGATGGAAAAGATGCTCTACGAAAAACACCATCTTTTAAATAGTAAATGAATTAAAAAAATTTGGGGAGGGAAAAAAAAAGAAATATTTTGGTGTGAAATCCTAAAAAAGAGATCCTGGAAGAAAAGTAGAATAAAGAAAAAAGACAAGTTTGGGAAAAGGCTCTAATTTTTTAGGTATGCTTTCTTTTTAAAAATGTACTTGTTCTGATTAATGGGACTTGTTTATATCTGTGTGCTTCTACCATTGATGGTTTATTCCTGTCAACTATTCTTCTTTTTGACTTTGAGAATTGTTGTATACTCCTCTGTCGAAGTTGTCGAACTCCAATGTGATTTTGCATGCACCCTTGCTCTGAATAAATCATCATACATGAGCCATTGAAGGCTTTTATTATCATTTAAATTCATATGTTTTTCCTCTCATTTGACTTACAAAGGCATCAACTCTCTTTTGCCATTCTTGACTAGTGGATTTATTGCCTTGTTTTATAAGGTTGTCCTTATCATGTAGATGACACCTTGTTGTATTTAATGGAAAGTTTGATTTTCTTTGACACCTAATTTATACATAATTGGCAATGCTTCTACACTAGACTAAGCTTGGATAGTATTCCTTTAGGTAAATCATCCTCTCAACCTTTGAATTTATTTGACCTGCATTGGATTATATATCCCTAATCAATCATAGCTATGTATTATAGGCATGCTCCTCTTGAATTTCAGCATATTAACTTGATATCATTCTATCTACTAATGTTATTAATCATCCTCATCATATGTTTTGAATACATTTTAATGTGTTCTTTCCATCGAAAACTCTTTGAATCACTCTTTAAAATATTCATTGATCAAATTATATATATATATATATATATATATATATATATATATATATATATATATATATATATATATATATATATATATATTTCAATCTCTCAAATATTCGAATCTAAGTATAATCCTTCTTAGGTGCTCATTCTAACAATAGATTCATGATTATCTATGGAGAAATCTACATTGATTTAATAGAATCTCCTAGTATTAGAATTCTATTCACCTTTTAGCATGTTGTCTCTTAAGACTACCTTCATGTCAATGCAAGTGGCCTGCAAGTGGCCTGAAAAGAAAAATCTCTTAATCAATTTGTTTGTGATTCTTAATGGATTTTTATTTATTCTTTTCTATTGAAAATTTTATCATTTTAAAGTTGCTTAGTGTAACCATCACTTTGGCATGGATTTTATGATATGACTTTAGGATTTTTAGCAGCCAAAATTCCTCTTATGTGGTCATGTTAATTTTAAATTTATACTTGATCCTTATTAAGGTAAAAATGAGTCCTCTTAAATTAGAGACAAATCTTCTAATAGATCTTATTCTTATTCATATGCCTTTTCTTCAAGGAACTAAATATAGACTCTAACTTCATTGAATCTTTGTCATCTTATTACCTCCAAAAATTTTAAACGTGATTTGTAGTTCTCTGATTTATCTAATACCCTGTGTAAATGACTCAACCATTTAGACTCCAAACTTATAATATAAACTTTATTTATCTTTTAAATCAGAAGAGAGAACGTAGAACAAAAATGGTTTAAATAGAATCTTTAGAATCATTACTAATTTACTATATCATTGTAGTTTATTATATAACTAAATTGGTATTTGGACTCATCGACAATTGTTAATCATGAGTTTTTCAAATAATTGAATATGCTTCTCATTAAGTCAATTTCATCTTTCTAGAAAATATGTTATTTGGACTCCAATCGTAAATATTATAAAAAGAATATTATTGTTGTTGATTTCAAATTCTTGAAATTGATTGAGTTTAGGAACCATTGTGAATGTGTTTAAAATTTTGCATGTTGTAAATATCACCATTTATCATTAAATTTTTTGAAATACTAAATTTCTTTAAAACTACTGGTTATTGTTTTACCTTGATCATCTTGTAATGTGTTTTTGTGAATATGTTCTTATAAGTCAATTTCTTATTTTGAATTGTGGAGTGATTAGTAATGTTTAGATTGACTATTTGGTGAATTCTGCAAATGCATTGAACTTTTTAATTCAAAATGAGGAAATTTTTATCTTTTAATTTATCATGAAATAATTTTATTTTCATAGTCATTTAATCTAATCCTATGGATGATTTTAGTAATTTTAGAGAGATAATCTCATGTCTTGATCACCTAGACAATGAAGTAAAATCATCTTTCAAATCTAAATCTTGATTGAACTAGTGGAAGAATTTAGTTATGGGTTCATGTGAATAGAGAGTTGAGATTTGTTAGATTTGCTTATGTATGATGATTTAAGGAATGTGTTAATATTCTTGTCATTTTAACTTGTATTGCATAATTATGCTTTGCATCTTAGTTTTGGATGAGTTATCATTCCTTATGAACTCGTTTATTCATAGTAATCTAGGTAGATAATTTTTTTTTACCATGTTTGAATGATTAAATTGAGTAGATATGTTTTATTATTGCTTGTGGATTTAGAATTAAAAATTTTTATAGTTGAGTCTTGGACGAGTGTCGAATATGGGATCAGAAAGAAGGGTAGGTTAGGTTTACTAACCTATCTAGTTGTCATTATCAACTCAAAAGGATACTTTATCCAAAGCTTTAAAATAAAATTAAACTTATTTGTACTAGTTTGATTTATTTATTACTCTCTTCCATATCATGATAGAAGTTCATTCAATATAATATGTACTATTGCTAAATGTTAGATATATCATGTTACACCAAATTCCATCACGCTTTTCAATTCTGAAAAATAGCGAGACTTACTATTTTTAGTAAGTTCTTCAATTGAGCTTGGAATGACCTGAAATTTTTCCTAGAAGGTGTGGAAAAGTTAAGTGAACATCTTGGGTAAGTTTTGTCTCAAGATCATATCTGGATCATGAGATATTAAAGTTTTTATTTTTTGAAACTGCCGAAAAAAGTCTTTGAACTCAAATACCAGAATCAAAACTTCTCTAAACATCCCAAAAATTTGGATAACTAGCATAGTAGGTTATAGGGTGATATATCTCTTCACGAGCTTTCTTACACATAAAACAGTTTGTTAATCGGACAGCTAGATCAAAAGTTATGGCCTCTAGAAGTTGGACCTTCTATTTTAGGAAATGTAAAAACGTGTTGGACACATAAAAGAGATGTAAAGGGGAGACTTACACATGTTGGTGTGTGGTTTGGCACATCACAAGGCATATTTGATTGGAGATAATTTGGGTGCCACTTTTGGGTTTTTTTAGCTCATGGTTTTGTAATTACCGTTGGTGGTGTGTTGTATTGTATCTCCTATATATCATGAACTTGAGATGGAGGTTGTATGTAGAATCTTATAGATGGTGAATTACCTCCTAGATCTCTGGTTGGGTATACTCCTGTAAAAGCTTGCTCTGCAAGTATATTGTAATCTTCTTGATTCTTGAATAATATATTGGGTGACTTTGAAGTGTGGGGTTTTTTTATCTAAAAGGGTTTTTCCCAAGTATATCTTGTGTTTTGAGTTTTGTGTTTGCATTTGGAAATTGTTATTATTTTTTGTTAATTTGCATCTTAATTTGTAACTGTAAAAGAAATTTGCATAAATCTCTCCTCATTAGATCAGTGTAGGAAGCATTTTCTGCATACCTTTCTTCCTTTCAGTTGGTATCAGAGCCTGATCACCTTTCCTTCTAATTGTTGGGTAGAGGGTTTTTTGAGCTAATCTTTGTTTGTGTGGGAGCTTGTGTAGAGGATTTTGAAATATTTATTATAGGTAAGAGATGGTGAGTACATCTAGGAGGTTTGAGATAGAGAAGTTTAACAACAGTAATTTTGAGTTGTGGAAACTCAAAATGGAGGACATGCTTGTAGATCAAAATTTATACGAAGCTATATCTAGTACAAAACCAACGACAATGTCTCAAGAAGACTAGGATCTCGAAGATTGAAAAGCTAAGGGTTTGATAAGACTCTGTTAGACTGATTCAGTGCTCTTGAATATCCATGAAGAGAAGACTACAAAGGAAATTTGGAAGAAGCTTGGAAATGTTTATCAGGCTAAATCCCTGGTGAACAAGATATTCCTATGAAAGAAATTATATTCTCTAAAGATGGAAGATGGAGGCTCTATCACTGATCACCTAAATATATTCAATATGCTTGTTGCCTAGTTGACTTCTATTGGTGTGAAGATGGAGGAGGAGGATCAATGAATGACATTACTGTGTTCCTTACCAGATTCATGGGATTACCTTGTTATGGGCATTGGGGGTACCACTTCCACCTTCAAGATGATAGATGTGGTTTCTTTGTTGTTGTTTGAAGAGATGCAGAGAAAGACTTCCAAATCAACTAAGGAGGCTCTTGCAATTCATGGTAGATCAAAAGAGAAGGGAAAGAAAAAGGACAAGAAGGAAGAAAAAGGAAGATCCAAATCCCGTGGGAGATCTAAATCTCCTGGAAAGTCCAAGGCCCTATGTTGGAACTATAGAAAACCTGGTCACTTCCACAAGGAGTGCAAGGAGGAGAAAATGAAACAGAAGAAGAATAATGATTTGGATTTTGACAAGTCCTCTTAAGATGAAGGAGAAGCATTTGTCATTGCCTTAGAAATGCATGCATCTGAGGATGTGTGGCTTATTGACTCTGGTGCATCTTTTCACATGACCTCGTATCAGGGCTAGTTTTCAAAGTATGAAGAATACGATGGTGGAAAGGTGTACTTGGGTGATGATTCTCACCTAGATATTGTTTTCCATGGAAGAGTCTTGATTTGATTTCTTGATTGACAAGTAAAGGGAATCAATGGTGTTCTACATATCCTTGGTTTGACACGGAACCTTCTTTTTGTAAGCAAATTGAATGATGTGCATGTGCAGGTTGTTTTCTCGAATGGATGATGCAAGATGACTAGAGGATCTATGGTGTTGGCTAAGGGTGTTTGGATTAGTACTCTATTTCAGCTTGACACATGTGCAGTATAGTGCAATAGTGCCTCTGTTTCAAAGAAGAGAGCTTTAGAGTCTTCATCCTCACCATTGGAACCAGCAGTGAAGAAGATTGTTGCATCTACTTCCGATGGTCATGCTTTCTAGGTACATAAGGCTGGTCATTCTATGGAGATGAAACTTCTAGCTAAGAAGATAATGTCACATTGGTGAAAAGGGTTTAAGAACCCTGAAGAATAAAAACTTTGTTGAGGGTATGAATGATTGTAACCTTGAGTTTGATTTCTGTGAACATTGCATTTATGGAAAACAAAACCGTTTTTAGTTTTATTCCAGTTCTCACAGATCTTCTGATGTTTTGGACTTGATTCATTATGATGTGTTTAGTCCTGTTAATGTTTCTTCCATTTCAAAATCTATTTACTTTGTTTCATTCATTGACGATTATAGTAGAAGGACATGGGTGTATTTCCTTAGAAGTAAATATAAAGTCTTTAATAGATTCAAAGAGTTCAAATCTCTTGTAGAGAATCAAAAGGATAGAAATATTAAGTGTATGAGGACTGATAATGGGTATGAGTATTGTTCAGCAAATTTTGACAAGTTTTGTAAAGAATAGGGGATTGAGAGACACAAGATAACTCTATATACCCCTTAGCAGAATGGAGTTGTAGAGAGGATGAATGTAACATTGATGGAGAGGGAAAGGAGTATACTAAGTGGAGTTGGTTTTGAACAAAAGTTCTAGGTTGAAGCTATTGCTACCACTTGTTACCTGGTTAACAGGTCTCCTACATCAATCCTCGTTGATAAGACACCTATGGAGGCATGGTCTGGTAAAAAGCCTTCACTAAGACACATTCAAGTATTTGGTTGTGTTGAATATGAACATATGCCTAAGGAGAAGATGTCTAAGTTGGAGAATAAGGTTGTAAAGTGTATCTTCATCGGTTATGGCATCGGTGTGAAAGGGTACAAGCTTTGGGATCCAATAGCTAAGAGAGTTCTATATAGCAGAAGCATGATCCTTAGAGAGCTCAATCCTTCTTCTATTGTCTTGCAACCAAAGAAAGAAGAGAAGAAAGATGATGTGGTTTGACTTCCTTCCACCCCTGAGAAAGTTGAACCAAAAACATCTATTGGACCTGATAATGAGGAGAGCTCTAGTATCTCTGAAAGTTTAGGAGAAGATGAAGAACCTCAACCTCAACCTTTGAGGAGGTCCACGCGGATAAGGTAGCAACCTAATAGGTTTGGTTGTTCATTACATGATTCCAGTTGCATTTTTTCTTTGATTTTTAACACTAATGAGCTTAGAACTATGAAAGAGGCTATGGGTATGAAAGATATAGGTTCCTGGAAGGAGGCCATGGAAGATGAGATGGCTTCTTTGGAAAAGAATAATACTTGGGACTTGGTGCCTTTGCCTGAAGGATGAAAACCTATTAGATGTGAATGGGTTTTCAAAAAGAAATTTGGTGTAGATGGCAGTGCTGAGAAATATAAGGCTAGATTGGTTGCGAAGGGGTATTCTTAGGTGGAGGGAATTGACTATGGTGAGATTTTATCTCCCATTGCAAAGCTAACATCTATTCATTTCCTGTTATCTCTTGCAACAGTGTATGATCTAGAAGTGGAACAGATGGATGTGAAGACAACATAACTTCATGGTGACTTGCAAGAGGAAATCTATATGTCACAGCCAAAGCACTATGTGGTGAAAGGTAAAGAAAATTTGGTTTACGAGTTGAAAAAGTCTTTGTATGGTCTAAAATATTCTCCTACGATGTGGTACTAGAAGTTTGATGCCTTTGTTTTGAGTATTGGATTTCAGAGATTGACATCAGATCATTGTGTTTACTACAAGGTTGACAATGATCGCATTCTCATTATTTCAGTGTATGTCAATGATATGTTACTCATTGGGAATGGTAAAAGTGTGATTTTTGATTTTAAGTCTCAGTTGTCAGCACAATTTGAGATGAAAAATCTAGGGACAGATCGATACATTTTAGGAATGGAAATCAAAAGAGATAGGGCAAACAAAAAACTTTGGTTAGACCAGAGTAAGTATATTAAGACTGTGTTGGAGAGATTCAACATGATGGATTGTAGACCTTTGACTATTATTGTTACAATGGGGACAAATTTATCTATTGAAGATTGTCCAAAGTCTCCTTCTAACATAGAGGATATGAGAAGAGTTCCTTATGCTAGTGTGGTTGGCAGTTTGATGTATGTGATGGTCTACACAAGACCAAACATTTCCCAAACAATGGGATTCCTTAGTCGATTTATGGCTAATCCTGGATGGGTACATTAGGATGCAGAGAAGAGAGTGTTCAAATATTTACGAGGTACTTCTAAGTATTCCTTATGTTATTGTGGTTATCCTACAGGACCTCGGCATTCACTTTGTATTCGTGGATTTGTGGATTCGAATTGGGCAGGTGACATTGATAGCAGGAGATCCACTAGTGCTTATGTGTTCACTATGTTTGGTGGTTCTATTAGTTGGATGAGTAAGCAGCAACCTGTGGTTGCTTTGTCTATTACTGAAGCTGAGTACATGGCAACAACTCATGCTTGTAAAGAAGCCATTTGGCCTAAAAGATTGTCTGCTGATGTTGGGTTTGATGCAGAGAAAATTACTATTTGTTGTGACAGTCAGAGTGCCATATGTTTGGAAAAGAATCCCACTTTCCATGCAAGGACTAATTATATTGATGTCCAATACCATTTTGCTCATGACATGGTAAAGGATGGGAAGGTAAACTTGAAAAATGTTGAAACTTTGATGAATGTAGCAGATTCCTTGACAAAACCTGTGAGCACAAAAAAGTTTAGATGGTGTTTAGAATCTATGCGCCCCACGGTCCCTAGAAATTAAATCATGGTGTTGATACTCTCTTTGCTCTTGCAAGGTGTCCAACAAGTGGGAGAATGTTAGGAAAAGTGTCTCAACCTTTCAACCTCGAAAGGTAACTATTCTTCTTAGTTTTGGTCTTTTTGGATACCCTTTATCTTGAATAATGGTCTAGAAATTTCAAAGTTTACAAAAATTTCCAAGAGAGCTAAAAATAGTGATACTTACTATTTTTAGTAAGTTCTTCAATTAAGCTTAGAATGACCTGAAATTTTTCCCAGAAGGTGCAGAACAGCTAAGTGAACATCTCACGTGAGTTTCATCTCAAGATCATATCTAGATCGCAAGATATTAAAGTTTCTATTTTTTTAAACTACCGAAAAAAGTATTTGAACTCAGAAACCAGAATTGAAACTTCTCTAAACATCCTAAAAATTGGGATAACTAGCATAGCCAATTATAGGGTGATAGATCTCTTCATGAGATTTCCAATGCATAAAATGGTTCATAAATCAGACACCTAGATCAAAAGTTATGGCCTCTAAAAGTTGGACCTATTTTGGGAAATGTAAAAATGTGTTGGACACATAAAAGACCTATAAAGGGGATAGTTACACATGTTGGTTTGTGGTTTGGCACATCACAAGGCATCATTGATTGTATATAATTTGGGCACCACTTTTGGGTGGTTTTACCTCATGGTTTTGTAATTACCATTGGCAGTGTGTTGTATTGTATCTCCTATATATCAGGAACTTGAGATGGAGGTTGTATGTAGAATCTTATAGATGTCAAATTACCTCCTAGATCTCTGGTTGGGTATACTCCTGTAAAAGCTTTCTCTATAAGTATATTGTAATCTTTGTGATTCGTGCATAATATATTGGGCAGCTTTGGAGTGTGGGGTTTTTTACCTGAAAGGGTTTTCCCCATGTATATCTTGTGTTGTGAGTTTTGTGTTTGCATTTGGAAATTGTTATTATTTTTTGTTAATATGCATCTTAATCTATAGCTCTAAAATAAATTTGCATAAATCTCTCCTCATTAGATCAGTGTAGGAAGCGTTTTCTACATACCTTGCTTCCTTTCATAACTAAACTATATTCTCTAACTTTTCCTAATATTCATGTTAGAATATTGTTGTGGAATATAAATGATTTTGAGTAGTGTAAAATTAATTTTACTCTTTTGTGCAATATTTTATTATATTATTATGTGTGGTTCTTATAGAAAGGCTTTGAGGCACCTAGTTTGAAAAATATATTGGCAAAGGAGACCCACATACAAATATATCTACTTTCATTTCTCTCTACAGTGATTTTATTTTGTAGGATGCTTTTTTTGGAAAGTGATGCAGGAGCATCCCAGGTTGAAACACAATCTTGTATCAACCAAAAACATTTTGTTTCTTTACTTTCTAATATTTTAGCTAGTATAGTCTCCACAAATTTTATTGTATGGTCATTTCCTAGTTCATGACATAGGATTAAGACTCTTTAATTATTCATCTACATCATATCAAGATTTTAGGAGATTTACAGTTGTCTACATCTACATGATTCCTCAAACAAAATAGAATGCAATGTTTGCAAGATGTACAAAATGGATTTTTTGATAAGCCTCTAAAGAGACTTTGAAGCAAATGCAATTGGTAGGTGTAAACCCTAATTCCTAAACATTATCCAACATCCTCCTTGCCTATGCCAAAATGTAATCTTTAGAACAATGTATGGACATCTATCAAAGCATAAAGGATATGGGAATTTTGTCATATCTTGTAGTTGCAACTTCCCTAGGAGACATGTATGCAAAGTGTGGAAGCATAGACAAGGCATGTGAATTGTTTAACATGACACCTCAAAGAGATTCCATATCATGGAATGCAATGATTGCAAGATATGTACAAAATGGATTTTTTGAAAAGGCTTTAAAAAATTTCAAGAAAAGTCAATTGACACGTGTAAATCTAAATTCCATAACCTTTGCAAGTATCCTCCCTAGTTATGACAGTGGTAGTTATGATAACTAGTTTTAGAGGTGATGGTAACTAAGCTGAAGTTGGAAAGATTGAAACACCCTATTCCCTATCATATAACATGGATTCAGGGTGATCATAAGGTACTGTTGAGTGAAGAATGTTTGGTAAAATTTCATATATAATCTTATCATGATGAAGTTTTGTGTTATATTATGTCTATGGATGTATGTCATATTTTGTTGGGTAGACCTTGTCAATATGATATAAAATCTATACATGATGGGAGAAAGAATATAGACACTATGGCATCTAATGGAAAGAGAATTACTTTGATTCCTTTGGAGGATGATCCTAAGAGTGAAGTATGTGCGAAAACTAGAATCTGTTTGGTAGATGGAAAAAAAATTCTGGATGGTTTGAGACATGAAAATATGAGTTATGCCTTGATTCCTAAGAATCCTAAAACATTGAGGAAGGGGATTGAAGAATCACAGCTAGAGGAGATAACTGAGTTGTTGATAGAGTATAAAGACATCATGTTATATAATGTACCTGGAGGATTGCCACCAAACAAAAGTGTCATTCATCACATGGATCTTATACCTAGAGCTAGTTTGCCTAACAAAGTAGCACATAGAATGACACCACCAGAGAATAAAGAATTGAATAGATAGATACAAGAGTTGTTGAGGAAATGTTTGATCAGACAAAGTTTGAGTCCTTGTGTAGTACCTACAGTATTGGCACCAACGAAGGATGGAGAATGGATAATGTGTATAGACTCTAGAACAATAAACAAGATCACAATTAAGTATTGATTTTCTTTACCTAGGATGGATGATATCATGGATTGTTTGAGTGGAGCAAAATATTTCATAAAGATAGATTTGAAGAGTGGATACCATCAGATTAGAATTAGAGAAGGAGATGAATGGAAGACTGATTTCAATACAAATGAAGGTTTGTATGAGTGGTTAGTGATGCATTTTGGATTGACAAATTCACTGAGTACTTTCATGAGATTGATGAATTAAGTTTTGAGGAAATTCTTGGGTAAGTTTGTTATTGTATATTTTGGTGATATTCTAATTTTTAGTAAGACAAAAGAGGAACATTTATAGCACCTTATACAAGTATTGCAGAGATTGAGAGGAGAAACTATTGATAAATATCAAGAAGTGTAATTTCATGAGGGAAGAGTTGGTATACATGGGATTTGTGATTTTTGTAGAAGGATTGAAGATGGACCCTGAGAAAGTGAGCAATTGTTGAATTGCCTACACTGGAAAGCATTGGAAAAGTTAGATCATTTCATGGATTGGCTAGTTTCTACCAAACGTTCATCAGAAATTTCAGTTTAGTATGTAACCCTATGACAGAGACAATGGGAGGTGACAAAAAAGATTTCAAGTTGACATTAGGAGTAGACAAAAGTTTTAAATTGTTGAAGTGGAAAGTGATAGAGCAACCTATTTTGGCATTATCAAATTTCAATAAGGTATTTCAAGTAGATTGTGATGCAAGTGGGATTTCAATTGGAGTAGTATTAAGTCAAGAAGGTAGACCTGTAGCATATTTCAATGAGAAATTGAATGATGCAAGGAGAAGATATTTAGTTTATGATCAAGAGTTCTATGCCATAATTGAAGGCTTGAAGAAATGGTGACATTACTTGTTTCTTAAGGAGTTTGTTGTATACATATCATCAAGCTTTGTAATATTTGAATAGTTAAGGAAAGTGGAATCATAGACATATGAGATGAGTAGAGTTCATGCAGAGTTACACTTTTGTATTGAAGCATAGGAGTGGAAAATCAAACAAAGATGCAAATGTATTCAGTAGGAGAATCAATTTGCTGACAAAGATGAGAGTTGAAGTGTTAGGATTTTATGAATTAAAGAACATGTATGAGGAAGATCTTGATTTTACAGAACCTTGGAAAGCATGTAAGGAACTTGTTGTGACAGATAGGAGTAAGTGGTTGGATTATTTCATTCAGGAAGATATGTTGTTCAAAGGAAATTAGTTATGCATACCTAGAAGTTCCATGAGAGATAATTTGATTAAAGAGAAACACAGTGGTGGATTGGTAGGAAATTTTGGCATTGATAAAATAGTGGCTTTGGTGAGTGAAAATTACTTTTGGCCTCAAATACATATGGATGTTAGGAAATTTGTGCAAAGTTGTAGAGTATGCCAAGTGGCAAAAGGGAGTAGTAATAATTACTAGATTGTATAAACCTTTGACAATACCAGAGAGACCTTGGGAAGACATAAGTATGGATTTTGTAATGGGATTACCTAAGACACAAAGAGGACATGATTGAATATTTGTAGTGGTGGATAGATTTTGAAAGATGACACATTTCATACCTTGTAAAAAAGACAACTAATGCAATGCATGTAACTGACCTATTTTTCAAGGAGATTGTAAGATTACATGGATTACCTAAGAACATAAGTTCAGATAGAGACACAAGATTTCTTGGATACTTTTGGAAGACACTTTGGAAGAAGATGAAGATAGATTTGAAGTTTAGTTCAGTATTTCATCCATAGACTAATGGACAGATAGAGGTAGTGAATAGAAGTCTGGGAAACATGTTGAGATGTTTGGTTGGAGAGAAGGTAGGAAGTTGGGATTTGATTCTTTGTCAAACAGAGTTTTTATACAATAATTCAGTGAGTAAGAGTACCAAAAGAACAACTTTTGAGATTGTTACTGGAGTAAACCCTAGAGGAGTGACAGAGCTGAGAGACATCAGTATGGAAGAAAAGAGAAGTGTGAAAGTAGAGGAATTTGTAGGACACATGGAGACAGTGCATAATCAGGTGAAGAGGAATTTGGATGAGATGAACAATAAGTATAAAGAATAAGTAGATGTGAAGAGAAGACATAAAGAATTTTTAGTTGGAGATGAAGTGATGGTATACTTGAGAAAAGAAATATTTCCATTTAGGACATATAACAAGTTAAAGATGAAGAAGTTTGGACCTTGTAGGATACTTAGAAAATTTGATTCAGTAAATGCATATGAAGTGGAGTTACCAGAGACATTGGGTATATCACCTATTTTCAACATTGCAGAGCTATATCAGTATCATGAAGCAGAGTTCAATGATAGTATTGAAGAGGACTCGAAGAAGTAGTTACCACAACAACAACTAGAGTAGATTGAAGACATTTTGGATAGCAAAGTTGGGCATAGCACCAAAGGAAGACAATACAAAGAATACCTTGTGAAGTGGAAAGGTAGATCGAAAGAAGATTCATCATGGATTTCTAAGGCTGAGGTGGACTGTCTTGGTTTTCCTATAGCCCTAGCAAAGTGAAGGACTCACTTTTTCAATAACCTTGGATGTCTGATGTAGGAGCATCCCTCTTTCAATAGAAATATTGCATTAACCAAAAACATTTTCATTTTAGTTTGTTTGCAATTTGTTTCTTTTCAGTTTCTAGTTTAGTATAGTCAGTTCAATCAATAGTAGTTTCTATATTTTGGTCAGCATCCTATGACAATTGCATTTCAAACCATGCAAAGATGGATTTAGCATCTAGATTCATTCATGCACATCATATCCAAAATCCATATAATTTTGATTACTTACCAGAAAGTTATCACTATCAGAAGATCGATTGTTTTCTCAAAATAGAGCATCCTGACAGTCTTAGATATTCAACTAAAGGAGGAGACCTATGGAGCATTTCACAACTTGCGAAGCTAAAATGACACATCATTCAATGTTGTTTGGGTTTGGGGCCAACCTTCCCTAAGATCCGCACATCATTACATTCATTTGCGGAGGAATTATATTCTTTTAGGTCTGACCTATCTATGAACACATGTTACAACTCTTCATTGGAGTTTGTGATCTTCCTTGGCCGATGCAAAGGAATCTTAGGGCCCAGAGATGATATATATTTATATAATACATGCCTAGGAAAGTAGTTAGCATAATTTTACAAGTTTGATAGTTCGAATTCTTTGCGAGGGAGCTTCAAAGTCATACCTTGAGCATATTCTGTAATTCTATAATTAGGGTTGTGAGCCCTAATTGTAAATCTGCATGTTGTCAGCCAATTTATATTTAAATTCTATGATATATTGAATGACTATATTTGTATCTACTTTATATCTTTGAGTTCTTTCTGTGTGTTTACTCTAGCTGCACAACCTGGATAGTTCACTTTGTGGACCCTCCTAACTATGACTCCACCACCCGATCAAGCCTCGGAATGACATTCAAGCCTTGGGTAAATGCACAAAGATGAGTCCACTTAAGGTGAAAGTTTTAGACTTAGAAAAAAACTTGAAATTAGGTAAACTAAAATGGGATCATATTTTTCTTTGGGATCTTGAGCCAAAAGCATTATCTCATTTTCTAGAAATGGGATCTCATTTTGAAATGGGATCACATTTAAAATGGGACCGCGTTTCAAAATGGGATCTTGTTTTAAAATAGGATCCTATTTCATAAAAGGTTAAAATAGTAACCTTTTATGAAATGGGATCCCATTTCAAAATAGGATCTCATTTCAAAATGGGATCTCATTTTGTAGAAATGGGATCTCGTTTCATAAAATTTGAATTTTCCACCCAATTTTTGCTATGGGTTTTAAGTCAGAAAAAAGGCTTGGGAACATGACCCTTGGCTTTGGACCTAGTTTGACCTACAAGTTGAAGGTCTTCTCAATGTCACAAAATAGTGACTTTGGGCATATGTCTGAAGGCCTTTTTTCAAATTTTTTTGACAAAATTAAAACCAACTATAGATGAGACAGTGTAGATTCCAAATATGTAATTTTTTTACAATTGGATTATTTTTTCTATTTTTAAATTAATTTATGATGAAGCAAGTCCATAAACTTGAATTATCAGGTTTTTTTAGTATGTTAATAACTTTTTATTAAAATATTTTTTTGTAAAAAAATTGTATGAAAACGTACATCAGACAATTCTTTTCAATTTGAAAAAAAAAATTAAAAATCATAAGTTTAGGTCATCTTATGCGTGACGTACACGATGGTTTTTTAAAACACCAAAAATGGCCAATAAAAAATAACCAAAGAAAATATTCACTAAAAAATTACAAAAAAATATGGAAAACTTACTTTAGCGAGTTACAAATCTCTTCCCAAAGGGATTTAGAAAAATATGATTATTTAGGTCAAAATATGGATGATGTACACGTACATGGTATAGTAAAAAAAAGTGACTTTTAAACAATGGTTTTTAGAAACACATATTAAAAATTAATTTGTATCATATGGGTATTAAAAAAAATTATATATTTGGAAACTAGACTCCGAGTACTACATTTCATATTTCTAACTTTTTCCAAGATTCCACCTTTAAGTGCTTCAAATTTTTAGGTCAAATGTTGCAAATTTTGAAAATCAAGGAAAACACTTCCACTTTCTGGCCAAAAAGTGGACTCAACTTCTTGTACACACCCCCTTCCAACATTGTTGTTAGTGTTGGTTCCTCTGATTGATGGTCTTAAATCCCCTAAAGATTAGCCAATTTCTTATACTTAGGGATTCTAGGTCAATGGCCAATGAACATGATTACAATGAATGAGTTGAAAATCCTCTACACTTTTGGTTCTGCAAGACCAAGGCGGGTGTACCTATACAACATCCTAGGGGTATATCCTAACTAATGCTAGATGTTGTAGTTTAAATAGAGATTCTCAATGACAATATACCAAAGAAGTGATTGATTCTTCTTGGATTGGCTTAATCCTTTGGCAATACAATTCAAACTTGGCTGAGAACAGTGGACTTCAATTATACTCTAAAATAGTACAAACATAGAAATGATATTTTGATTATAATGATGGTTCCAAATTACACTTTAACATAGCAATGGATTCGTGTCTAATCCTAGGTCAATAGAGTCAAATTACAACAAACAAATGTATACTTCAAGAACCCTAATTCATTTCAATGGACTAATGGTTTTAATGCCTTACACTAACATCTCCTAAACATGGAATTTGTAGAAATATCCTTTAAACCACAATGTATTATGATATTAACTGTGTATCACCTAAGCAATTATTGCTCTCCTTGAAAGAAAGAAAAGATAACACACACATTACAGATGAACTATAGAGATGAACTCAAAATACCCTTGATATCTTGCCTTCATATTAATTTCAGAAGTACATCAATGGGGAAATTACTACAACCAATTTGATTCAATGCTTAGAATTGAAATGACATTCATTGCTCTATAGATTTGAACAAATAGAAAGTGCAAATATCTTCTATTCACTAGACCAAGACATGATACACTACTTCCAAAGAATGAGATTCAGAACCCTTGAAAATAAAACAATATTTTCATTTTATAGAGAAGCAAAGCCCAAGATCAAATTGAAGCATGACATATGGCACATTTGATCCCCTCTGATTCTGCAACTAAATTGGCATGAGGAATATGCCACACCATCTTCCTCTTCATTTTGTCTTCTTTTGTAGATAGGAAATTAGTTTTCAACAATATCTACAAGTAATTCCCATGTATAATTTCAAGAGTGAAGTAAAATTAATCAACAGACCCTATTTTCACATGTAAGTGAAAATGTTTGACTCTCAAGCAATTACCCATTTACTGGTAATTTAAATTATGCTTTAAATTTTATACCCTAATTTGCAAAACTCTATGTTCATCTGCACTTCTTCAATTTATCCTGAGCATGTTGCCAAACATTTAACCTACATCCATTTACCTTCATTTCTTTATAATTGCACCTACTCCATCATTTTTTTGGTACCCACTCCTATTGACTGCCTTGTCCATGTTAGGGTGTTTTGTTCAGTACTTTATGATTTTTTCCATTGTTGATTAGCTTGAAATGGTCCAAACATCACTAAAATGTCCTTTGGGTGTCAAAGATGTCCCATGCATTGATTTGGGAATGAAAAAATAATTTTTGGCCTCTAAATAGCCCCAAATACTTGCTACAACCCTAAAAAATGTGATAGAGATTGCCCTCCACATTGTAACCATTTCACCAAAACTTTTGCTTTCAGTGGAACCAATTTGATGCCTTGGTGGGACAACGAAATGGAAACAAAATAATATAATAAAGCCTTTTCCATAGCTTTTTCCCAAACATGACTTTGGCAAAGATTAAAACTATTTTAAAAAATGCATTTCAAAGGAGCCTCACCATTTCGTCGAGTCTATTTTCTCCCTTCAGCGAGGTAGTGAGAGAAATTAAAATAAATCTTTTAATATGCCCCTTCCCTCTATCCTGTGACTCTAGCAAACAATAAATACATTTAAAAATGTTTTTGCAAGAGGTTTCTATTTCACCAAGGCCATTGTTAATCTTCAATGGAAAAGTGAAGAGGGAATAAAAGCATATAATAATGCTTACTCAGACCTTTGCCTTTGACATAGATGCATTTCACTGGAGCTATGTGATTTCACTAGAACCAATTCTCTCCTCTAGCAAACCTTTTTTTTTTTGAAAAAGTGGCATAGCCACTAAAATTATATTAATTTAAAAAGAGAAATACAAAATGCCTGATTCAAAGAGGCATACTGGTAGGAAGAATTAGCAAAGAAAACCTCCAGTTGTAGCCATTTAACTTATCTAATTACAATGAGGACTCAAGAGGATGAGTCAGCCAAGTCAAAATCAAAGATTCCAATACAAAAACTGACTTCTGTGTCTCGAAGGAACTATTACAAAATTTTCATCTAATATAATACAAAATTTATAGGAAGCCATATAGAAACTCCAAAACCATCATATTACTTCTTGCCAACCATTAGCAATTACCCTGCTGTCCACGATCCTCTTCTTCAGCCGGCAGAGGGGGCAGCAGAGGAGAAGGATTATAATGTAGAAGGAATGTTAAAGCATTAAAAACCCTTGTACCATCATCTTTCACCTGCCTGCACAACTCATTTCTATGACAATGAACAAAATTATGAAAGGATAGAACACAATTATTTTGAAGTCCATGCAGCATAGCATTATAAAGGCAATGAAGTGCAGGTCGACGGAATAAATCCCTGCGAACAAATAATCCATCGACAAGAGCAATACCCTCATACAAATTGTAATCTTCTAAACTTGCATTAAAAACATCTATTGACAAATAATCATCATGGATAAACAGCATGTATGTCTACAACCCATCATCATCATCATATTTTATCCATGTATGGATTAGCCCCTACAACAAGGCAAACCAATGAGGGTCAAGAAGACACTGGTAAAGGACAGGGACAGTCTGATTTCAGAGGTGGATGGAAAGGTAATCGAGGCAGATTTGGAAGTGGTAGAGGTTCTACTACATTTTCAGGAAAGTGTTACACCTGTGGTGAGTTTGGTCATCCATTTTTCAAATGTCCAGAAAGCAAAGGTTCATCATCCAGAAATGATAGAACGAATGACAAGAGAGTACAACTTGTGCAAGAAGAGAAAGTAGAGCAAAGTGTACAGAGTTCAAACACTTATCAAGGAGATAGAGTTCCTGACGGTTATGGATATCCTGAGGAGGGAGAAGCATTGATGCTAAGGAGAATTAGTTTGCAAGCATCAAGGGATATGATGCAAAGAAGAGCTCTTTTCAAGACCACATGCAAGAGCAAAGGTAAAGTATGTAAGGTTGTCATTGATACTGGTTCAATAGACAACATGGTATCTCAGGAAATGGTGGATAAACTGCATTTGGAAAGGATTCCACACCATCACCCTTACAAGGCATCTTGGGTGAGTGATAGTCAATCACTTTTTGTCTATGAATAGGCATATGTTGATTTTCAGATTGGAGCATATCATGATAGAGTTTTGTGTGACATATTGCCCATGGAATGTTGTCACCTACTGTTGGGTAGGCCATGGCAATTTGATAGAAGGGTACTGTATGATGGGTATTCTAATTCCTACACCATCAAGAAAGATGGGAAGACTATTATGTTGATGCCATTGCAGGAAGATGCTGTAGTACAGAAGGCAGCAAAAATCATTTTAGTGGGAAAGAAGGAATTTGTGCAGAAGCCTATAGGAGCAGGCATAAAGGCAGTTGAGGACATTGCAGGGAAACGAGTTGTTAAGGACAACAGGTTGAAGAAAGTTTTAGTTGTGATTGACAGAGGTCAGCAGTAGGTTCAGAAACAGGTTTGCAGACAGCAACCAGTTGAGAGGAATGACAAGGATGTTGTCATAGTTGGGACTATTGTTTGTCCTATAAAGGTTGAACGAAAGACAGAGTTGAACATTACAGAAGTTCAAGAGGCAGTTCAGACAGAGGTTCTGGTCAGACAACCTGACAAACACAAGGTATGTGAGAGAAGGGCCTACATTGACAGGCATGAGGATTTACTTGCAAGAAAGCAAGTTACAGTTTAGAAGTCTTGGAGCAGCCAAGAGCCAGCAGAGGATAAAGCTGGAACAGGTCAGAACACTGACATGACAAAGTATAAAGGTGGGATTCTTCCACAACCTAACTCATGGGACATGAGTTCTTTTCTATTGGGGAGTATGGTGCAGGAGCACCTACCTGACAGCTGGCCTCCATGAGGTAGTTAGTTTGTTTTAGGTCTTGTTAATGTTTTCCAAGAAGGTCTTGTAAGACCAATGCTTGTAATAAGGTCATGTTGACCATACTTTACTATTTTTAGGTAGTTTGTTATGACAGCTATTATGCTGTATGTTCGGTTGGATCTCCCAGCCGCCTGGAGAGATTTCCCAGCCGCTTGGAATCGAGTGGTAGTACTCGCAGGAGATCCTATTTATGCATTAGGATCGGTTGGTTTTAGTCAGTATTGCATTGAAGAGGAGAGACAGAGAGTGAGATAGAGTACTGTATTTGCATCTTTTGAAATCAATAAAGAGATCCTGTTTGTGTTCATTCTCTGTTGAATTCCATTGTTTAATCGTGTGACTATTCTGGTGGTTTCATGGATTCGCTGATCCATTCCACCGGTTGATTCGTCGAATCGGTGGAATGGCTATGTACAGTAGTTTAGGATTTAGTTTGCTTTTTGTTCGCATGTATGTTTGCAGGATCACAGTCGAGATGTGCTGAGAACCCTAGCATGGGTATGTGCTAGGTCGTGCTGGTTGTTAGAGTCTGGAAGATCGCTCTGAAAGCGGATCAGGTCATCCCAGGAGGTTCGATGGATCGAAATTTGCTAAGGTTGGAAAATCCATCACAACGGCATCATCAAGATATTTCTGTGTATATCCTGCAGTTACTTCGAGCATCATCTGAGTAGATGGAGGTGAGCATGATGCAATTGTTTGCATAAAGTGAATGTGCATTGGGGTGATCATCATCAGGTGTTGCCAAGGAGGAGCGTATCGGCATAAGTTAGTCGATCGGGTTGATAAAACCATCGCGGGCCGATAATGTTAAGTTTGGCTGACAGCAGGATATTGAAGGAACTGCATGTGACGTCATCGTCATCAGGATAATCGTCATCAGGATATCGGGGTGACGTAAGCATCGAAGGAAAGGTGCATGAAGTTGTGGTCATCAGGATATATGGAGGGAATAGGATATTTTATATCCTGCTGATAAACATGATGTTGAACATCATGATGCTGAAGATAGTGTTTGGCGGTAAGATGAACAGTGAACATCAGGAGGATGTTTGCGCTTGCCGAATGTAATGATGCTGCCGATAGCCGGATATGATGATGCTGCTGACAGGCGAAAGGATGAAGGTTTGTCTGCAGGAGGATATCGGTCGGCAGAGAAAATATGATGATGCTGACAGTGTTAAGGGAAATATGATGATGATGATGAAGGCTGTTAGACATACATGCTGTATGTCAAGGTTTTAGTGTGGATGCCTCTGCATCAGAAATACAAAACATCCCGACCACAAACCTATATGATAGCTCACTCTACTTCTTCCTCATATATCTTAAAGACTTCATGCATCAAATTTGGATTGAGAAGGCCTAAATAAGGTTGTTGCCAATTTCGGATAGGTACATAAATTCTTCTATTTCGTTGTGTAGAGGCCATAGAAAAAGCTTCTCTCAAATAGAAACTAGCTTAGCAGACAGAAATAGAGCAGACCGAATGAAAGAAGAGGATGACAAAAGAAAAGATGAACAAGAATATAATGACTAATTCCCTTGAGATACAATGAATGAAATCAATACTGAAAAGATATACCGTTATGCAAGATCTACCACCCTATGTGCAATATTAAAGCAGAAGGACTACTCACCATACACAAACTATCCACAGGACTTAAGAACAATGTCAGCTATCTGAAAGAAGCTACCACATCTAGAGAATTCTCAATTTAGCAACTACAGCTAAAAACTTTACCTTTTCTAAGGTACCTTCTGCTAAAATCCTCATAATTAGCCTCCATGTTAAATTGTACTTTCCTTATTTAAAATGTGATTGATCCTTGGGATCAACGAAATGGAGGTGGAGTCCCATTCATAGTAAGAGTCATTTAAACCAAAAGCATGATTTGCTAAGAAATCCACTAAAGAGTTACCTTCTCTATAAGTATGGACTATATTAAAAGATTGAAAAAGTTCAAGCAAGTTCCTTCCAGATTGCAAAATATAATCAATTTTCCAATTTATCATAGACTTAGAGGAAAATACCCTAACAATATTCAATGAATCCCCTTCCACTATTAAGTTAGGAATGTCACATTTAGTTGCAAGATTAAGGCCTGCTAATAGAGCTAAAGCCTCTGCCTCATTATTTGAGCACACACCAAGTTTAACTGAAAGAGCTCTTAGGACTAAGCCATTGTGATCTCTCAAAACACAACCAACACTAGATTCACCAGGGTTCCCCTTACTTGCACCATCAAAATTTAATTTAACAAAAGAAACAGGCAGAGGGATCCACCTAATGATTGATCTGTGCAATTTATTTTCTGAAATGAAGCAATTTGAATTAAGCAAAAATAAAAATTTCCAATTCTTTAGCATAAGATCATCCCAAGAAGTAAAAACTAGGGAACCAGACTTTCTAAAATGAAGAGAAGCTGAGACTAATTCTGAGATCAACTTTTCAAGTTTAACAATAATTACCTCAAAAGGATTGTGAATGTTTCTAAAAATTCTACTATTCCTTTCAAACCACAGAATCCAAATAACAATGCTCGGAGAGACCACCCACAAGTCAAAAAAGGTGGAGTTTGAAAACAAGATAGGCCAACTTTGAAACACTTAAAGGAGAGAGGAAGGAAGGGGGCCTTGCAAACACAACTTTGAGACTAACCAATACCAAACTTTTGAAGACAATTGGCAATTTAACAACAAATGATCCACAGATTCTTCCACTTCAAAGCAAAAAGGACAGAAGAAAGAATTTGCAATCCCAAGTCTAACTAACCTATCACTAGCAAGGATTCTATAATTCAAGGCTAACCAAGCAAAAGCCCTTGCTTTAGGCAAACATGGACCACTCCAACACAGTTTATAAGGCCAATTAGTTGGAGAAATAGAATCCTTGCTAATGATACTTAGATAGCCTTGCTTGACTATATATCAACCTGATTTAGACAGTGGCCAAATGAGTTTATCTTTGCCTCCTCATAAAAAAACCCTTCTCCCCTTCAAGATATTCCTAAGAAAAACCTTTTGTTCTAAAGGAATCAGAAAATTATCAAAGTTTTTCCACTTAACTTGATTAAATACCAAATCAAAATCTACTTCAATGTAGTCTTTAACTTTAGTTCCCCAAATCTGGCATAAAAATACCTTAATTTCTTGAAGACCTTCTACATTTTTTAGTGGCTGATAACTGTTCCAAGAGTCATCCCAAAAAAGAGCTAAATTTTCATCCTGAATAACCCAAGAAAGAAAAGAAGAGATCACCTCTCTACATTTTAAGAGAAAGTTATAAATCTGAGAGCCTATCTTTGGATTTAAAATAGTAAAAATTCTTTCAGGTGAAGACAAATCTAAATTATTAGCTTGCATTATTTTCCCCCATTTAGAATCTAGTTTTTCATATAGTTTCCAAACCAACTTAGCACCAAGAGCCTTGTTATGTGATTCGATATTATGAACTCCAGTTCCTCCTTGATGCTTTGGAGAAAAAATTTTATCCCAAGAAATTAAAGGAATCTTTTTTCCATTTAAGTTAGAACCATTCAACAAAAATTTCCTCAAGATATTAATAAGACAAGAAAGAATAGTCTTAGGCATCATAAGCATTGAAAATATATACACAGGTACTACCGACAAAACTAATTTTATCATTAGGATTTTACCTACCAAAGTTAACCATTTCCCTTTCCAAGAAGAAATTTTAGACTTAATACTCTGAATAAGTTTTTCCCAAAACATGTTTTTAACTGGTCCCGAGAAGAGAGGAATCCCCAAATACCTTGAGGGAAGGATATCGACTTTAAAACCCAGGTAATTAGCAATTCTTTTTTGAACAAAAGAGGAGCTAAAAAAGAAAAAAAATTGGATTTCACCTGAATAACTTTTTGTCCTGATACTAAACAATACTTTGTAATTACTTCCTTAATGCATTTAACTTCTGATAACACAGGTTGGCCAAACAACAAAGTATCATCAACAAATAAAGCATGGGTGATGGCAAAAGGAACTCGAGGGATTCTAATCCCCTTCGAGTTCTCCAAGGAATTTTGCCTCAAAATCAATCTACTCAAGCTTTCAGCCATTATGATAAAAAGAAAAGGGGACAAGGGGTCACCTTGTCTTATCCCTTGTGAGGATTTCAAAATTTTTGATTAGGAGCTATTAATCAAAATTGAAAAACTTGAACCAATGATGCAAGAAGAAATCCACTTACACCATTTTGAGGAGAAACGAAACTTAAGAAGAACTTGAAACAAGAATTCCCAAGACACTCTATCGTAAGCTTTTAACATATCTAGTTTAATCAACATAGCAGAAAATTTATGATCATAAATTGAATGCAGAACCTCACGAGCCACCAATGCACCTTTAGCTGTTTCCTTACCTAGAACAAAACCACCTTGTTCCTCTGATATAATTTTTGGGATAAGACTAGTTAGTCTTAAAGTAATAGCTTTTGAAATGATTTTATAGAGAGTATTGCAAAGGAAAATAGGTCTGAAGTCAGCAAAAGAAGGAGTTGTAATTTTAGGAATCAAAGAAATGAAGGTAGAATTAATTTCCTTCAAAATAGTACAGTTTCTATGGGCCTCTTCTACTGCCAACCAAACATCTTTACCTATAAAATCCCAGCATTTTTGGAAAAAAAGTGGAGTAAAACCATCTGGCCCAAGAGATTTATCTGGATCTAGTGAAAAAACTACTACCTTAATTTCTTCTAAAGTAAATTGTTTCATCAATTCTAAATTATCCTCTTGCAAAATCAGTGGAGGAATGTGATCAATAATTTCAAGCATGGTCGAATGAGATACATTACTATTATCTTTTGACAGAAGATTTTGAAAAAAAATAATTCCTTCATTTTGAATAAGAATATCATCTTGTAAAAGATTCCTTGAAGAATCTTTTATTGCATGAATAGAGTTTTTATGTCTTCTAACCAAAGCCGAAACATGAAAAAATTTTGTATTTCGGTCTCCTTCTCTAAGCCAATTCTCGCTCGATTTCTGTCTCCAAAAAATCTCTTCTTGAGCTAGAACTTCTTCCAATTGACATTAGAGCGATTTTACACATTCAAAAGAAGCAGAATCCATACCATTTTTAATAATGACTTCATTTATCTGATCTAACTAAGATTGCAAAACAGCTTTGTGAGAAAAGATATTGCCAAAAGAAAGTTTATTCCACTCCTTGATTTTATTTCAGATAAATTTTAACTTCTCATTAAGCCAAAACATGCGAGAACCTTTCACAAAAGGGGCATTCTTCCACCAAGACTCCAAAAGAGGTAAAAAATTACAATCTCTAAACCACATAGCTTGAAACTTGAAAGAAGATCTAAATTTCTTTTTAGTCTTATTCAAGTCTAAAAGAGTAGAAATAGGAAAATGATCTGAAGCAGTAAAAGGAAGAACAAAATTACTAGAAATTTTAGAATCCAGACACCAGGCAGAAGAGAACAAAAATCTATCCAATCTTTCTACTATATTTAAAAAATCCTTTCTCTGATTTGACTAGGTGAACTTCCCATTTAATAAAGGGCTATCCAACAAAATATTTTTTGAAATAAAATCATTAAAATCCTTAATTACTCTCTGGGGAGGACAAATACCTCCTGATTTTTTAGTCAAACACTTAATAGCATTAAAATCACCTCCTAAAATAACTTTTTCTCTGGATAAATTTTCCAAAAGTGCAGACAGAATATCCCAACACCTCTTTTTATCAAAAGTTGAAGTTGGTCCATAGACATTGAATAACTAGAAAGTGAAAGTTGAGGAGATAATTTTAACTAATACAAAATTTGGGGTTGAGCAAATTAAATCTGCATCACAAGTTTTATTATCCCAAAGAATAGCCAAACCCCCTGACGCCCCCTAAGCTGAAGAATGAAGAAAATTCCATTTAAACCATTTTGAAAAAATATTATCATCTTGAATTTGAGACAACTTCGTTTCCTGAAGCATAACAATATCCATACCTGCTGAATCAATCTGATGCTTGATCAAGCGTCTTTTGTTAGGGGCATTGATGCCCCTAACATTCTAGGATAGGATCTTCATTTCTCCTAGGGATAGTTTCTCACTCTCCCCAATCTCAAACAAGTTTCAAGGGTAGCCTGCAACCCAGCCTTAATTTCTTCCTGTGTTTTAAAAGACTTTGGTTTCTGACCTCTCTTGGAGGGGGAAATCGACTTAGAATTTAGTGGAGAATCCTGACTGGAAGTTTGGGAAATGGATAATTTTGTGGCAAAATCAAACACCTCTGCTGCAGTAGAAGGAGTCAAAGACTCTGGTTGAGGAAAAGAAAAGTTTTGCAGTGGAATTAAAATCTCATTGCCAATTCCATCTCCCACCATATCCTTCCAAGTCTTATTCTCTATATCTAACTGGACATTACTTACCATATTTGATACGGAAGTGCTATTTATATGAGAAATATTCATACTTGCAGGTTCATGAGAATCTTTCTCCTCTAGCAAACTTGCAAAATGCAAAAAAAAGGATTAAAATAAAGCTTTTGACGTGATCTTTCCTTTTGACTATTGACCTTGGCAGAAATAAAATATTTAAAAATGTTTTCCACCAGGCTTTTTCATTTTGGAGAGTATACCTTTTGCCTCCAACAAGTTGGTGAAATAAGAAAATCAATGCTAACTATTTTAATAAAACTTTATACTAAATTTTTTAAGTTTCAGCTTTGTAACTTCATGCCAAAAATTAAAACATTAAAATGTTTTAAAAGTGGTAATGTCAAAACATTAACACTTAGGAAAATTTGAATTTCCCCACCAACCAAAATAGAATAATGTCACCATAGGCACACTAGATGTCTGAAGACCATGAAAATTTGTGAGAGACAATAATCAATTATTTAAAACATGGGTTTGTCACCAAAACCATGAAATTCCAAACTTTTTTGGGATGCCTTTCTAGCCCATTGGTAGTCATAAACACATTAAAAAACATGTCAAAACTTGCCCAAGGACCATGAAACTAGACGACCTTCCTAACATATGTCTCAAATAACTTTCTGCCAAATGGATTTGCATGAAAATAACCAGGATGCAAAATTTTAATTGTCAAAGTCAGGGTCTCAGGTAGATACAACATGTAACAAACTTAGCCCCTACCACCAATTTGAAGGTGAATAGACACTTCAAATTTGTCAAAGTTAAAGGTTCCAATAGTGGCTCATGTTTAGGGACACATGCCCCTTGCAAGCATAGCGAGAATCTAGACTTCTCTAGGATGTAGACCAGGGGCTTATTCCATTAGGTGGCTCTGAGAACTATTCCAACTTGCAAAGCTCTAACTCATAGTTTTCAGACATTATTTGGTGGCCCTGGGCCCCCATAAATGAAGAACTGAAACAATCCTCTATCAAATACCTTTCTCTCAAATGATTGCTCCAAACCAAATCTATTTATATCACTGAAATCTACCTAATTACAAACATTGTCATTAACATCTCTCACAATTCCTTTGAGCATACCATTGTTAATGTAACTTCTATCATTCTGCATTGTATAACTAGGCACAAATTGAAATTTTTTATCATCACATGACACATATTCATATTGAAAGTAACATTCTTCACTCCTCATTTTACTATCATGCTCCACTAAAATACTTCCCAACTGAATTGGAAATAGGAAGTATTCATACTCTACCAAACAACTAACATCATGATACTCAACCTCATCATCTGATTGCACATCAAGCACAAAGTCATCATAAGAACATTGCTATAAACTATGTAAGAAACCTTTAGGAATATGAAAAGAGAAACATTCATACATGTGTCTCACGAAACTGCAATACATTATATTTGCAGGGACATTCACTTAAGCATATTGACTCAACCATATCACCACTTGCTCCAGTGTCTTGCAACTTGTCTACATCATCATCATCATCCCATAATTGCACAAATACATGTATTTTGGGTTTAGTAACATAGTTTGATTCAACTTTAAAATCATCACTCACATCCATGTACACAGCTTCATAAGAAGGCTCAAACAAGTCTGAAAATATCCCAATTGGAATATCAGTATGAAGCTCTAACTTTTCATCAACATTAGCATTTTCAAATTCATCATTGTCCATTAGAGGAACACAATCACAATCAACCTAGAAATAATGATAATCAATATCACTTTTCACTTCATCCTCTAATTGTTCCACACACATGTCTAAAATTTCTGCCATATCAACATAATCTGAGACAACACAGTTAGAAGGCTCTTCAAGTTCCATAATACTATCAACCAGAAATGGTGCTATTCTATCATTAGAATATTCCTCATAATGCATAACCTGATCATTTGAGAGTGAACTCATGTCACCAACATCCCACTTGTTAATGTTATCCTCATCTGGTGTAAAAATTTCCAACTCTACTTCATATAAGCCACTGTGACCAGCAAAATAACAATCAGCATGATAAATTTCATGAGTTGGATATGTATGAACAAGCTTAATTATACCAAGATCATTATTGAAAAATCTCTTAACCCTAGCAATATTGTAATTAGGACTACATAGTTCTTGCATACTCAATGATGAATACATTATCTCATTACCACTCATACCATTAAATATATCATTTGAATTAGATGAATCACAAGACTACAACTGCACCTAGTAGTTCATTACATGGTTTAGTATGCTAAATATCTAAAAATGTCTCCATCTCTTCATCAATTGTGTCATGTAGTGCTTTTAATTTTCAATCATGTAATCCTTAGGTGCACACACCACATTATTTGGCTACTCACAAACATTTTCTCCACTAACATGAGAAATAATCTCAGTTTGGAACATGCCCTCTTTACTCACCTACCTTCCATAATTGTTTGAATCATAGCCCATAATAAGGTTAGTGTTGTCAACACTATGAATGTTGTCACTCCTTTCATCATGAATCTCAACATTTTCTACAATGCCTATCCAGTCAGGAACCTGAGGAAAATTACTTGGCTTCAACTTCTAAGGAAATAAACTCAAACCTACCCCATATATCTCACAAAATAAATTGATGCATGCAGACTCTTGAGGCTTGAAACCAAAAAGGATATCTATATAGGTATCCAAGATTCTAGAAAATAAAGCATATATTGATTCTCCCTCATGTCTTCTTATGTCAAAGAGAGCATGAACAAACACCATAGGATCACAAATGTATGCATCTTCTTTACAATTTGTTTGGGGCTCTATGTGATCAAAATTATGGACTAATGTATAGGCTAGGACAATAGGGGTGTGAGTGCTCTGACATTCATTTTTAATTTCTGACTTACACCTTTCATCAACATTGGGTGCCTTAGGGTAGCAAGCACTTGTAGACAAATAACCCTTATGCATTTGATATTTATAATTGTTTTCAATGTTCATGGCTATCTCATAGGCCTAATGCAAGGTTGTAAGATCTTGTTTCTCAACTAAAAACTCATCTTCTTGTCAAAATCTTTCAAGTAAATAACTAAACTCATTGCATCACTTGGTCTCATAGCTTCAAGAATATCCCTCAATGTTTTAGCAAATCTCAGGTTAAATGTTGGGACTAACTCATCCTCTTCCTTTTGAATGTTCATGAACCTACTAATCTCTGAACTTGCATTGATTCTTTCATGAAACTACTTAATGAAAACTTCTTTGAACTCATCCCAAGAATATGCTGGTAAATAAGAGAACCAATCTCTTGCATCTCCTTTCAAATATTGAACAAATAATCTCATGACAACATCTTTTGCATCAACCTCATAATCATCTATTATATCAATGAAATCATGTAGATGCCTAATTGCTTATTCAAATTTAATACCACTAAACATTGGTATTTTACTTCTCAAGTGGTATATGATTTGGGAAACCAAAGGTATTGTAGAAATTTATGGCCTTATACCTTTCACTGATGAAAGCTCTTTAATGGAACATATGGGGCTATATATTATGTATTTTTATATTTGAGGCCATATAGGGATATAGACTGGTAGCACAATCTTTCTAGTCCTTTAAAGACTTCTCACATTAACTTTGTAGTTACACAATTGAAACTCAATCTTCATTTACAATAGGATCTTAAGCCTTTACAATGCATAATCTATCTTAGCCTATCCAAGATCTTCCTACTGAGTTTCCTCAACATACATACTTCCTTTCAAACTACATGTTGCAATATAGTGATACATAAGTATGCAAGCCTATCACTATTTCTTTCCTTTCTTCTTAGTGCTTAATTCTCACTCAATAAGGAACCATATGTTTCTCAATTCCTTTCATAATCTACCCTCAAACATAAAAATATCCTTCATAGGGATAGGAATTTGTAAAATACCTAGAAATTTGTTACAGTTGCTGCAAATTGTCTTTATGACTTGAGACTTAAGAGTATTGAAATATTCTTCATACCTTTGTCAAGTTCTTTCTTCGCAGAGTCGCCACCTCTTATCATAGAGGACTGATCTTTAAGCACAACCAGTTTTCCCCTTGAAATACTAGTTCAAAAGCAAGAAGAGTTGCCACCCTCTAAAATGATTGATTATCCACTATTTATATACACAATCTACACACCCATGATAGACCACTAGACTTATTCATAACAATTAATAAATAGATTCCCTAGTAGAGTCACCAATCTATTGGTTCCTTCAACTAATTGTCTAAAATCCCCTAAAGATTAGCCAATTTATTATACTTAGGGATTCTAGGTCAATGGCCAACGAATAGGATTACAACAAATGAGTTGAAAAATCCTCTACACTTTTAGTTCTACAAGACCAAGTAGGGTGTACCTATACAACATCCTAGGGGTATATCCTGACTAATGCTTGATGTTGTAGATTAAATAGAGGTTCTCAGTGACAATATACCAAAGAAATGAATGATTCTTCTTGGATTGGCTTAATCCTTTGGTAATAAAGTTCAAACTTGGCTAAGAACAGTGAACTAAACAATTATACTCTAAAATAGTACAAATATAGAAATGATATTTCTATTATAATGATGGTTCCAAATAACACTATGACATAGCAATGGATTGGTGCCTGATCCCAAGGTGATAGAGTCAAATTACAACAAACAAATGTATCCTTCAAGCAACTCTAATTCATTTCAATGGACTAATGATGTTAATTCCTTACACTAACATCTACTAGACATGGAATTTACAGAATTATCGTTTAAACCACAATGTCTTATGACATTAACTGTGTATCACCTAAGTTTGAGCCCAGACTCTAAATGGCTTATCATGGGAGATTTTAATTCTGTACTCAAAGATGACAAGAAAAAGGGTGGAGCCCCATCTCCTCTAGACTCTAGAATGGATCTAATGGACTTTGTTGATAAGGAAGCCCTGTTAGATATGGATTTCAAGGGAGCCAGGTTCACTTGGTCCAATCAAAGAACTGGGGAGAACCTCATTCAAGTAAGATTGGATAGAGCTATTGTTTTGATGGAATGGCTTGACTCTTATGATTGCGATTTATTGGCTCTCACCAGGCTGGGATCTGATCACTTTCTAATTATTCTCTCAGCTGATAAAAAGGGTAAGAGGAAAAGATTCCCCTTTAGATTTGAAAAGATGTGGCTACATCACCTGAAGTTAAAGGATAAGATTAGAGTTTGGTGGGATATAGAGGTTGAGGGAACTACTATGTATAGGTTGGCTAAGAAATTGCAGAATGTTAGAGTAATGTGCAAAAGTGGAACAAATCTTCTTTTGGTCAAATTTTCAAGGAGAAAGCATTGGTGAAAGGTGAGATAGATAGAATTCAGAATGAAATCCAAACTAGTGGTATGAATCTTGAAACTAGGGAGGCTGAAATTGACCTCCTCAATTCCCTCCATAAGATTGTTTCCAGAGAGGAAGACTTTTGGAAACAGAGATCTAGAGCTATATGGCTGAAAAGTGGACATCGTAACACCAAATTTTTCCACTTAACTACTTTGAAGAATACATTTGCTAATAGAATCAAGAACATCTCTTTGGAGAACAAGATCATCTCGAATGAAGTAGAAATTCAGAAGGAAGCTAAGTTTTTATTTTCCTCTCTTCTTAATGCTGAAGGACCCCTGGATCAGGATATGGAAAAAAAACTCTGCTGCAGGTTATCCCCAATGTTTTGGATGACATAGACAACAATATGATGACTAAAATCCCCACGGAGGATGAAGTTAAGGGAGCTATCTTCTCCTTTGAAGGTATCAAGGCTCTTGGGCCTGATGGTTTCCCTCATTTCTTCTTCCAAACTTTCTAGGATATAGTAGCCAAAGATACTTGCGATGCTACTAAAGAATTTTTTGGTAGCAAAAGGTTGCTAAAAGAACTTAACTCCATGTTCCTTGTGTTCATTCCAAAGAAGAATGGAGCTAACTCCTTTGCTGATTTTCATCCCATTAGTCTTTGTAATTCTATTTTCAAGATTATATCTAAAGTTGTTGCTTGCATACTCTAACTCCTTCTCCCACGTCTTATTTTAGTACAGCAGAGCGGGTTTTTCCCGAGCAGACAAATCCTTGACTCTATCATCTCAGTCCACGAAAACATTCACTCTCTGGGGTTGAATAAGAAGGAGGGATTCCTTCTAAAACTGGATCTCATGAAATCTTATGCTAGAGTTGACTGGAATTTTCTTTCTAATGTTCTATGCAAGTTTGGTTTCAGTGTGAAATCCCTTTAGCTTCTCCAATAGCTTTTCTAGGCTCCTAAATTATCAGTTCTTGTTAATGGTACTCCATCTAGTTTTTTTGTCATCTTGAGAGGATTAAGACAAAGAGACCCTATCTTTCCATTCTTGTTTGGCATCATTGTGGAAGTCCTAGTTAGAAATATCAAAAAGGAGGTTCTTCAAGAGAGTTTCAAAGGTCTCCATCCATCTTTGCTTGGACCCTCCTGTTCCCATCATCAGTTCATGGATGATACTATTATAATGGGTGAAGCTACTATCAAGGAAGCTCGCATGGTGATAAGTATTCTGCTAAATTACGAAAAAGCACCGGGTTAGAAAATCAGCTTGCCCAAGAGTTTGATTTTTTTCTTCAACACCCCGGATCCCATGTAGCAAAAGATAGCTCATATATTGCAACGCAAAGTGGAATCCCTTCCTTCCATCTATCTTGGGTTACCTCTTTATGAGAAAAAAGTCCCTGGTTCTTTCTAGCAGAGCATGGTTGATAAGTTTCATTCTAAGTTGGCAGGTTGGAAAGGCACTACCTTGAGCTAGGCGGGTAAAATTTAATTAATTAAATCTTCTCTCCAAAATCTCCCTGTTTACTTTATGTCGCTGTTTAAAATTCTGGCAAAAATTAGAGATAGGATTGAGAAAATCCAAAAAAGATTTCTTTGGTCCGACACGGAGGAGAAAAAGTGAACCCTATTGGTGGCATGTGATTCAGCCTCTAGACCTAAAAGCTCTGGTGGTCTTGGCCTAAGAAAACTTAAGGAATTCAACTCAGCTTCCTAGCTGCCAATGCTTGGCACCTAATGTCAGAGAAGAAAGAGTGGATATAAATTGTGAATAACAAATACCTAAGGGGTCTCAATAACTTTAGTGAAGTGCTAGACTGTCCTACTTTACCTAAGGATTAGAAATTTGGAAAAATATTTCCCAGTCTAAGGAAATTATCAGAAAAGGCTCTTTATGGAATGGAATGACCAGTGGTATGATGACCTCCCTCTTAATAAACTCACTTGGGCAAGCCCCTTTGAAGGTATTTGCTCCTCCTCTTGTGGGATGAAGGTGAGAGATTTCATTTCTAAAGGTAGATGGAAGAACTTCTCGACTGACAACTACTTGATAGAATTCTAGAATAGGCTCAATGTGTTTTATATACCCCTTGGTAGGAATGAAGATCATATTATTTGGTAGGCCAATTCCTCTAGGAATTATTTCGTGGCTTCAAGGTTCAGACAACCTTTACCTAACGTGGAGGACCCCCCCCTTTCAAGCTAAATTATGGGATGATAAACTTATCCCTAAGATCAATATTTTTTTTCTGGCTTTTTACTCAAGACAGAGTGCTAACATATGACAACCTTTGTAAAAGAGGCTTCACACTTGTCAATAGATGCCCCTTGTGCCTATGTAATTCTAAAGACTCCTTCCATTTGCTCCTCTCTTGCCCCTTTCCTCTTGAATTGTGGAACAAGATTCTTTCCTTATGGAATCTTAGCTGGACCTTCCCCAACTCCACTAAAGAACTGGTCTCTCAATGGAAGTGCCTTGTTTCTAACCCTTCTCTTAGATTCCTTTGGTCCCTTTCAATACCTCATATTGCTTGGAGCCTTTGGAAGGAAAGGAATAATCGTATCTTCAGAGACACCAATTTATCTTTACACAATTTATTTTTCAAAGTGATTAGAAGCATCAAGGAGAATTTCAAAGCAAGGATACAAGAACAACTCTCACATGACAAAAGAGTTGAGGTTAATCCTATGGAAAGTAACATTTCTAACAACTGGAATATCTCTAAAGACATATCTATATCCATCAAAAGAATGAAACACTCTAGATGGGAAGTGATGTGTCTTTTACCTCCTGAAGGATGGATCAAAATCAACTTTGATGGGGTGGCTAAAGGTAATCCTAGAGCTGTTGGTAGTGGGGGGTGATTAGAGATAATCATGGTAGGTTCATAGCGGCAGTGGAACTCCCTCTACGTACACAAACAAACCACTATGCTAAAGTTGTGGCTGTATTCTATAGCTCTAGCTCATGCTAAGGGTCATAGAAAAGTCTGGATCGAAGGTGACTCCATGAACATCATCAATTTTCTCATTAGCACCTCTAAACCTAGCTAGTCCATAGAGACCTTGATCAAAGATGCTATAATGTTGTTGAATGCCTTTGAGGCAACCCATATTTCTCACATCAATCATGAGGGGAACAAGGTGGTGGATGTATCTGCCAACCTAGGGGTTTTAATTGAAGCTAAGTTCATATGGGATGAATTAATTTTGACCCCAAGTGATGTTAAAGTCCTGCTTATTAATGATACCCTCCATGGTATGACTATCGAGAAACTCTAAGGAGATGATCATGATCTCTAATGGTCTGCAGAACCCTCCCTTCTAGACTATTCTTCCCACACAGATTATGGGTGTGAATACTATCAAGTTTGCTCTACTTGTCCATTTTATCATCTTCAATTTAGTTTATAGAGAGAAAGATTGCATCTAGTGTATCAATTTTAGAATGGGGGTGATAGAAACAGGGTGGAACCATCTTCATGTGAGGGAATTAAGAAAAAGTAGAAGGTGTGGAACATCCTTGAGGTAGGAGTTCTTATTCCTTTTATGGAAAAGCTTCATGGTGCTGACTCGAGTGTCATTGCCATGTTTTTGAAGGGTTATAAGAATAGGAGGATCATGACATATGGGTGGGATATGGCTATTACTAATGATTTAATTACCATGTTGATGGGGCTTACTACCACTAGTAAGAAATTCTTCTGGGAAAGGAAGTAGAGCGAGGAAGCCCTCAATAACTTATTCAAAGGGAATGAAAGGGAGAAGCTGGTTAAATTCCAGACTGGTGGGTACAATCGTCTATCCATTAAGCCTATCTGGGTAGAGGTTGTAGAAATTATCATGCAATATGTAACCCTAGATGGAAGGTATGTGGCTATCTACTCCTATCACTTCAATTTGCTAAATTATTTTAGACACGGTTTGTCAGTTTCCTTTCCCTTGTACTTGTTTTCTTCATTGGAGTTTGGTCTGAAAGAACATAGTAGAAAGCCTAAACTTCTAGTTTTGCATGAGAGCCTCATTCTTCTCATAATGGAGCACATGAAAATCAACACCCCTAAAAAGTCTTTAAAACATAAACCTAGTGCCAAGAAGAAGGGTAGGGTGGTGTCTAGTGAAGATGAGTCTAATTCAGATGATGAGGACTGGGAAATGGATGAGGAAGAAGAAGAGACTGAGGAGGAATCCTCTAGAAAGAAAAGGAAAACTCAAAAGAGGGAAGTTTCCATTTCTTGGTCAGATGGGTTTGATACTAGAAATGACACTGACACTTCAGTGAAGGATATTTTTGAAAAGAATTTGAAGCCTCAGAAGAGGAAAACCCCTGCTTTGGGGAAGAAAGGTAAAAAATCCATGGAGGAAGATGAGGGTTTTGTGTAGGAAGTCAGCGGCTCTTCTCAAAAATTAGGGCCTAAGACTAAGCAAGGAAAGAAAGCTAAGCCTACCAAGAAGAACTAGGAAGAGGAAGAAGTTTAGCTTGCTAGTAGTGCGACCCATAAATAGGGTACCAAGTAGAAGCAGGGGGTTAGGGAGTTACAGTCTGAGAAGGACAATGTCAGGGTGGAAGACTCTCTAGGCAAGACCAAGCCTATCCCTGAACCTTGTGTGGGTGTCAAGTACCCTGAGATCAATGACCCTTCCAATAACCTTCCTGAGGATTTCAATGATCTGTTGGCCTAGGCGAGAAACATAGATTAGATTGAGGAGGTCTTTGAGCTTGTGAAGAATGTGGTGAATTCTCAGGATAGAATGACTAAGTGGTTCTTCTTGGAGATTAGAAGAATTAATATCAAATTCCAGGTGCTTCAAGAAATTTTGGGAAGTGGGATCCATTCTACTACCGAACAGGACTCCCTCATCTTTAGAAGCTAGGATGCCATCCCAAAAATGGAGGAAATGGATCAGGAGATAAGCAGGATGAGAGAAGAGTTCAATACCAGGATTTAGTATCTTGAGGAAAAGATCGTTAAGGTGAGCAATAACTTGGATAAAATCTGCAATATCAATAAACTCACTATTCAAAACAGTCTCAATAGGATGCATGTGTTGACAGAGAAGCTTAAAGAGCTAAGAAAGGACCAGTTCAAGGAATTCAATGCAGAGGACATTATGACTGCTGTGGATCAGGAAAATTAGGATAAAGGAGATGACACTAAGAACACAGGTAAATAGGTGGTTGGTGAAGATACAGGTGGACCATCAACCTAAATGAGAGGAAGAAACAAGAAGCAGTTTGAAGTTGAGAGGAAAGAGCTTTTAGAGTTTGCCAAGATGCATGAGGCCTTTTATGAACAATAATTAGAAGCAGTAGAGACTCTAAAGAAGATGAACTAATTTCATGTTTTGTTTAATATGGAATCTATGTAGCTACTCTTAATTTTCTTATGTTTTTATTGTAGCTTCTTGTTGGCTATTGGTTCTTACATCTTTTTGTATGCTTCTTTTTGTGAAGGGTTTCAAGGTCCCCTCTTAAAACCTGTTTGACCACTTTAATCAAAAACTGTGTATCACCTAAGTAGTTATTTCTCTCCTTGAAAGAAAGCAAAGACAGCACACACATTATAGATGAACTGATATCTTGCATTCATACTAATTTTAGAAGTACATAAATGGGGAAATTACTACAACTAATTTGATTCAACACTCAGAATTGAAATGACATACATTGCTCTAAAGATTTGAACAAATAGAAACTACAACTATCCTCTATTTACTGGACCCAAACATGATACACTACTACCAAAGAATGAGATTTAGAACCCTTGCAAATGAAACAATATTTGCATTTTATAGAGATGAACAACCCTAGATCAAACTAAAACATGACATCTGGCACATTTGAGCCCCTTTGATTCTATAACTGAATTGGCATGGGGAATATGCCACACCATCTTCCTCTTCATTTTGTCTTCTTTTGTAAATTAGAAATTAGTTTGAAACAATATTTGCAAGTAATTCCTGTGCATATTTTTACCTCTATAGTAAAATTAATCAACAAGCCCTATTTTCACCTATAATTAAAAAATTTTGACGCTTAGGTAGTTACCCATTTATTACTAATTTAAAATATGCTTGAAATTTTATACTCTAATTTCTAGAACTCTATGTTCATTTGCACTTCTTCAATTTATCTTGAGCATGTTTCCAAACATTTAAACCACATCCATTTACCTTCATTTCTTTATAATTGCACCTACTCCATCATTATTTTGGTAGCCACTCCTATTGATAGCCGTCTCCATGTTGGGGCATTTTTCTCAGTGTTGTCCCATTTTTTCCTTTGTTAGGTAGCTTGAAATGGTCCAAGCATCACTAAAAATACCATTTGGGTGTCAAAGATGTCCAAGCCATTGATCTGGGAATGAAAAAAAATAATTTTCAGCCTCTAAATAGCCCCAAATACCTACTACAAACCCAAAAGGCTTGATATAGATTGCTCTCATTGGAACCAATTTCATTGTAACCATTTCGTTAGAACTTTTGCCTTCATTGGAACTAGTTTCATGCTTTGGCGGGACAATGAGATGGGAACAAAATAATATAATAAAGCCTTTTCCACAATTTTTCTCCAAACATGACTTTGCCAAAGATTAAAACTATTTTAAAAAAATGCATTTTAGAGAAGCCTCGCCATTTGACTAGGTCTACTTTCTGCCTTCAGCGGGGTAGTGAGAGAAATTAAAATAAATCTTTTAATATGCTTGTACCCTCTAACCTTTGACTCCAACAAACAAATAAAACATTTAAAAATGCTTTTGCCAGAGGTTTCTATTTCATCGAGGCCATGGTAATCTTTAGTGGGAAAGCGAGGAGGGAATAAAAGCATATAATAATGCTTACTCAGACCTTTGCTTTTGATACGGATGCATTTTTCCAGGGCTGTGTGATTTTGCCGAAACCAATTCTCTCCTCCAGTAAACTCGCAAAATGCAAAAAAGGGCATTAAAATAAAGCTTTTCACATGATCTTGTTGATAACTGAGAGGGGGGGGTGAATCAGTTATCCTAATTATTTCTTCTTTTGAACTTTCTTATTAATCAATGTAGCATTGAATCAAACAAACAAACATTACCATGAAATGAAAAACACATGACACAGTATTTTTGACGTGGAAACCCTGTTAAGGGAGAAAACCACGGGGTGATTAACCCAAAGATTATTCTCTGTTAGAAGAATAAGGAATTACAAAATGGCACTTGCCAATTAGGGCTCACTGCCCGAGCACACTGCTCACAAAGAGGCCCACTGCCTACAAGGAGACACACTGTCTACAAAGTGATAAGAATCACAGTCTTGAACTAATTGGAAGCATCTACATATGCTGGAGTTCAGTTCCGGTTAGGCTCAATACACTGATCTGCTGCACTTCATCTTTCCTCTGTTCTTTATTCTGCTATCCTTTCACATACCAGATCTTTCTTACTACTTCTGCTCTGTTCTGCACTTATTCACATATACCTTCACACCATACTTATTTTTACAACTAAATCCATCCTCTATATATATCCGCACAAGTAATTTCATCACCTTTCTAGTCGGCATCCGGAACAGTCTAGTTTCTTACAAACTCTGTTCTGTCGGCTGAATCCTTGCTCACCAAGCAATGTGGATCAAGCATATACTTGTAGATATCATTAATCATGTCAGCCAAACATGATTCATGCCTTCACAACCTTTACCATCAACAGTAACACATCCGAAAAATAGTCTGATACTCTGTCAGTCAGTTCTTCCTCTGTTCTCACTGTCTCTCAGGAATCCGGTACTCAACTATTCATATCTTTTTCTTTGTTCATCACCGGAGGCTAAATCCTTGGAATATACTACTCAAGGTAGTCCTCTTGACTTCCCCAAATCCGTACTGCACCAAGACACTTCCTCTGAGAGATCCGGACCAATTTGTCAGACCTTGCCACATGCTCTGTTCTTGTTCACCGGACCACAACAATCTTCATTCTGACTTCCGGTAGAGACACACCATGACTTGCGGATATGTGGGATGACCTTTGTTGCCATCAATGACAACAACCATGAATCCATATAGTGTCTCTTGCCAACAGATCTTTCCTTTTGACTATTGACCTTGGTAGAAATAAAACTTTTAAAAATCTTTTCTACTAGCCTTTTTTCATTTCAGAGAGTATACCTTTTGCCTCTAGCAAGTTGGCAAAATAAGAAAATCAATGCTAACTATTTTAATAAAACTTTATAGTAATGTTTTATGTTTCCCCTTTGTAACTTCACACAAAAATTTAAAACATTAAAATGTTTTAAAATTGGCAATGTCAAAACATTAACACTTAGGAAAAATTGAATTTCCCCACCAACCAAAATGGAGTAATGTCACCACAGGCACATTGGCTATCCGAAGACCATGAAAATTTGTAGGAGACCATAATAAATTATTTAAAACTTAGGTTTGTCACTACAACCATGAAATTCCACACTTTTGGGGATGCTTTTCTAGCCCGCTAGTAGTCGCAAACACATTAAAAACACGTTAATACTCACCCAAGGACCATGAAACTGAACAACCTTTCTAACATATGTCTTGAAAAACTTGTTGCCAAATGGATTTGCATGATGATGACTAGGACATAAAATTTTAATCATTAGAGTCAGAGTCTTAGGTAGATGCAATAGGTAACAAACTTAGTGCCTACCACCAATTTGAAGGTAGATAGGCACTTCAAATTTGCCAAATTTGAAGGTGCTAATAGTTAGATAGAGAGTGTGTATCCTTACAGGACCGAGGGAAAAATAAATTGATAAATAATTGATTCAAGTACAAATAGATATTACCTCAAAGGTGTAGTTCTCACGAAGATGAAACTCTTTCATGCCATGAGCAGATGGATTGATGAAGCCAAATCTGTAACAAACAAACACAATAACAACACAAGTCTACTCTATAGAATAATGAAAGCTTTGAATATCCTTAGCATAAGATCCAAAGTTTGCATTATCCATCTAGTTTACAAATGAAGTCCTAAACATACTTATATATGCATTCCCACTACAAATTTCATAATTCAAACTCAAGATGTTGGTAAGGAAGCCTTTTAATGGTCACAAAACTGACATTCAAATTTGAAACCCCACCAAAATAGGGCAGGGAAAGGGCATGAGGCCCGAATCCCTAGGACCTTTTTTGGGTCAGGGTTAAGGCTCATCAATGTCCCTTAAGCTTCATTTCACATGGGTTTCAGGCCATTTTGTTTTGGAAGTAAATTCTAACATGCATGATGAAAAATAAGGGACCCAAGAGCTAAATATAGGAGGTAAAAGTCCTAGGGGGACATTTTATGACATAACAAGGGCAAAAATAGATAGAAATATGCCATAGTTAGAAAATGGAAAAGTTACTGGCTAAAGATAAAAATGTGCAAAAATAGAGGTAGAATGGTCTATAAAATAATAATTTTTGTTGATCGAGCAAAATTTAGGCTACAATTTCTAGAAATTGAAAAGTGAGAAATTGGTAAGAATAGAGAACTGTAATGTAATGTAAACTTTAAATATCTAAAAGTAGATATTTAAAGTGTTGTAAAAGCTCTATATATGAGGATTTTGGAGGGAAAATCTTTTTGATTTTCCTCATCTGTCATTAATGCAGATATGATCTTTCAGCTACCTCAACTACTCCCTTCCTAGATATTTTTGCATTTATTGTTGCAGGTTGATGAGTCAACTATTTGCATTGAAGGTAAAATATTTACTCAACTACTTCATTATCCAAAAAGATTTCTATATTGAATTCTTGTAGATAGACATTCCCTTTCATGACAGGGATATTTTGTGATAGCCCATGAGGATGAATTTATTGATGAAATGACTGAGGTCAATGTAATCAAATGTTATATATGCATATTTGAAATATGTAATGAGGTTTGGATATAGAGATCATTTTTGTACTCCAAATAGAGCCCTCCTCTATTGTAACCTTGCCTTCATGTTAAAATACACACTATGCTTTTACCTTTTTTGTTGTTTTAGTTTTGTGTAATTCAAAATTGATTGTTTGTGAATGTTTGTTTCCTCTCAATCTTGTTCATTTATTTACCTCTGCTAAGAATTTGCTAGATTTGTGTAAATGATCAGCTCTATATCTTTATTTGGTGCATTTTATAAGTCATATGAGAGCTTTCATATTCAAACCTAGTGTATCACCTCCATTAATTTAAAGTTTTATCCTTCTTCCTCTTTTCCTCAATGGTGGATAGATTAGATTTAGTCTTAGGAATAGTTGAATCTCTTATTCAGTGAAGGAACTAGCCTCTCTCTGAAGATTCAACCTCCTTGTAGGGTCCCACACTTGGAGGTCATCTCAATGTTTCACTGGATTGTTGAAGACCATTAAACCTCTCCAACATAGAGTGCAAATCCAAGTGACAATAGGAGACATGATGACATGACGATAGTTCTTCTGAGGATCTTAATCCTCCTACTCCACATAAGGAGTCATTTTCCCCTACTTTAGATGGCAAAGGTGATGTTGAGGACTTTTCTTCCTCCTCTTTGGTGTAGTCATGGATTGAGGGTCCAAAGAATGGACTTCCAATCATGCAGCTAGAGTAAAGACAATAGAAACAACAAAAGAACACAAGAATAAAATGTAATAAAAGATTCATATATTTAGTATCTCAAAGAATTACAATTCTTATATTTTAACAACACATAGGCTACAATCTAGCTCACAAGCCTACCTTCTGGGTTACAACATACATGAATGATATGGCATTGAAGTGCCTTTTGAAAAGGACTATCCTTCTATTCTATTATTAGATATCAATAACTTCCTCTATTGTTGTGGTAGAAATTTCTATCATCACTTCCTCTATCTCTTTCTTTCTTCTAGTATGGACTATTCTCCTTGTTCTGCTTCGCATATGGTCTTTCTCCTCTGGAATGTGTTTGACCTCTCTGTCTTTGCTCATGTCTCTTGTTCAACTTATCTTCAATTTTTAGTGCAAATTGATATGCATCTTCTACTATTGTCATCCTCACCAAACTTGGTTCTTCTTGAATGTTCATCCTCAGTCCATTTATGTACCACTTCACTTTCTCTTTGCTTGCTTCACTATGTCCAATCCTAATAATCATCTTATGAAATTCTTCAGTGTATTCTCTCACAGATTTCTCCTTTTGTCTTAGGTTTTGCAATCTCTTCAAAAATTCCAACTCATAGTCAATAGGAATGAACCGATTCTTTAATTTTACCACCATCCTATCCCATTTTATTATTTTATCTTTTCCTCTCCTATTCCTATCTAATTGAACTTATTTCCACCAAATAGTAGCATGTCCTTTCAAATTAGTTTTTGCAAACCTCACTCTTTTTGGATCTACTATTTCCTCATATTCAAAGTATTCCTCTATGTCATTTATCTAATCAATCAATTCCTCAATATTTAAATTTCTGGTATAGTTTGATATCTCTATTCTAGGTCTTTTACCAATCTTAGAAATAAATTTCAACATCATTACATGCTTTCAACATATTTACTTGATCTAATTCTTCTTCTTCTAGGGTTTCTTCATTTTGGTCAGCAACTTGAAATTCATCATCATCATCATCATCACTCTAATCTTCATGTCTAGGGTTTAGTCCTCTTCTTCTATCCTCTTCTACAGCATATAATCTATTTCATTGTTCTCACCATCTCTATCATTTCTTACATTATTTTGGCAACATTGACCATAGTAGGTAGTCTCCTTGGCAGCATCTCTTCCTAGAATCTGGTGTAACTGACTCAATTGTTGATCTAACTACACGATTACAATTACCTCTCAATCGGCACTATGTTGACAAACACAAGTAGAATACCTCAGGTTAGTGCTATATTAACCACAAGATCTTTTGAAATGCCTTCACTCCCAAAGGATTCACAAACTTCAATCTAATATCACTTGGTGCAGTCATAGATGGAGGGTCTAGAGAATGGATTGTCCAACCATGTAGCTAGAGTAAACAAAACAAAAAAAATAGAAACAACACAAGAATATAATGTAAAGGAAGAGTTATATTCTCATTATCTTAGACAATTACAATGCTTATATGATGGCAACATGCAACCTACAATCTAGCTCATAGGATTGCTTTCTAGATTACAATATATAGGAATGATATGGCATTGAAGGGTCTTCAGAAAAGAAATATCCTTCTATTCTATTATCAGATATCAATGGCTTCCTTCCTAATGATTCTCATGAATGCTTATATATTGTCTTCTAGCTCAAAGAATGTTCTACGTCAACATCAAAAGGTCTCAAACCCTAATGCAAGATGAAACATGTAGGAAACATGTAGGCCGGCCTACAACTCATGGTAATGCTCTACAAATGAATGAAACATGATGCAGTTCTCAATGAAGGTCTATCTAGTTCCAAATTGCCTTGTGTGATGTTCCATTTGGATCCACAAGTCATGGGAATGGTTTGCAAACTTTGTATGCTCAAAATGAATGTTGATTGCTTTGCTTTGTGAATGTTGATGATGTTCTAAAAGTGATAACTCTCTATAGACAACTGCAAATCTCATGAAATCTAAATATGATGTAGATGACATAGTGTAGAACCTAAATCCTACTCCATGAGCTCTAGAATGAACATGCGGTACAAAATGTAGTAGAAAATGATGAAACTACAAAAGACTAAAATGTAACTGAAATGCAAGAAAAGAAAAGAAAGAAAATATTTTATGTTGATGCAAGATTGCTCTTCAACTTGGGATGCTCTTGCATCATTCTTTGAGTCATCATTCAAAGCCTGAAGATTCTCCTCCAAGTTCTTTAGCTATTGGGCCTATTTGGGCTCATCAGAATTTAGAGTCAATAGGTGATTGGGTTGGTGATCCTTGAGGTGCGAGAAGAACAAAGTCATAGTTTGAGGAGGCTCCTCATCTCTTATTTGCTTGATCTTTTGATCCATAGTCTTTTAGGGAAGCTTCTAGTGCCCTTGAGTGGGATGCTACTATGTAGGAAGAATTTAGCTTTTTGGAGAGGAACCACACTTGGGATTTAGTCCCACTTCCTAAGGGAAGAAAAATTGTTTGATGCAAGTGGATCTATAAAAAAAATTTGCAACAGATGGGATGGTCGATAAGCATAAGGCTTGCCTGGTCGTAAAAGGACTCTCCCAAGTTCCTGGTATTGACTACTTTGATACTTTTGCATTTTTTTCCAAGATGAATTCAATCTGACTTGTCCTTGCCATTGTTGTAGCCTATCATTGGGAAGTTCATCAGATGGATGTGAAGAGTTCTTTTCTTCATGGTGACTTTCAGGAGGAGATATACATGGAGCAGCCATAGGGGTTCATTCAAGATCATTCACTTGTTTGCTGACTTTGGAAGTCTCTCTATGGCCTCAAACATGTACTTAAGCTTGGTATGCCAAGATGCACTCCTTACTTCTATCAATTGGGTTCACTCGATGCCATTCTAATCTGAATGTGTACATTCTATAGCAGGATGATACTCTCACATTCCTTGTTCTCTATGCTAACAACATGTTGATTATAGGGAGCTCCTCATCCACCATCAAGGGAGTGAACATTACCCTACATGACCATTTTTTGATGTTTGACTTGGGACTTCTTCACTACTTCTTGGGCATTGAGATCAATTAGTCTTCGACTAGTATCTTTTTTTCTCAACCCAAATACACACTTGATATGCTCTATAGATTTCACATGGCTAACTATAAGCCTGCACCGACTCCATTTTTGTCATGGGCCAAAATTGAAGCTCACTATTCTTCACCATTGGTTGATGCTACTTTATATCACCAACAAGTTGGGAGTCTCATATACTTGACTCACATCAGAGTTGATCTATCATATGTTGTGGGCCTAGTCTCCAAGTTAATGTATGATCCACATGAGTTGCACTACAAAGTAGATAAGTAGATTATTCACTATGTATAGGGCACTCATAGTTATGGGTTTCTTGGTGGGGCCATACAGATTCAGATTGGGTGGGTGATTCTTAGGATCACACGTCCACTTTAGGGTATTACTTCTCATTTGGTTCTGGTCCAATTTCTTGGTCAAGCAAGAAGCAATTTACTATTTCTCTTTCATCTATAGAGGTTGAGTATCTAGGAGCAGTTAATATTGATATTGAGGCCATTTGGCTTCAACACATTCTCACTAAGTTTAGTATTCCCTTTTAGAAGCCAACTATCATCCTCTGTGACAATAAAAGTGTGATACAGATCTCTCACAATCCAATCCATCATCAGCAAACCAAACACATTGAGATCCATATACACTATTTGGGAGTTGATTCATGAGTAGATCATTGATCTTAGATATTGTCCAACATCAAACAAGATTGTGTACATCTTCAACAAACCCTTCACTAAGAGCAAGTTCCTTCATTTGCGAGCTTTGTTAGGGGCGTGGCAGGTGTCCATTTCAGGGGGGACTTTTTAGTCCTCTTTTCTCTCTCTATTTATTGGGGCCTTCTTTTCCTTTGTCTTGGGGGAAGCTTCTTCTCTTTTGGGTGGGATTTCTTTGTACATGGATACCTTATCAGGATTGATTTGTTGGGACACATCTCTTTTACCCACCTAAGCTACACTTAAGGGGGTGTTAGTGTAGGTTTTTTATTCCTTATTATAAGTTTTATCCTACATCTTTTATTAATCTTTCTTAGGTTAATAAAGCATGTTTACTTAAGTAAGTGGGTGTTGAGGTGTCATCCTCTTCCATGGTTGTTACATGCACCAGTTGTGGTCACACCTTATTGGTTGGACTTGCCACCTCCTCCCTCTCCTTGAGCCTATTAAAACATGCTACCTTGTGTTGATGGTGGTTTTAGCATGCAACAACGTAGATGTGATTGCCGGTTTCACACCTCTCTTGAAAAGTATCTTACCCTAGGTAAGACTACTCCAAGGATAATACAGCTAGGTCTTAGCTTGCTTGGAATCTCTCAGTTGGTATGTTCTAGCTATGCTTACAAGGGGTCTTACATGCAATCTGCATATTTTCAAGTTTGGAGCAGAAAACACACATAAACCCTTTTATGGTTTTCAGCTGATCAAACAATGTAAGATGCTACTGGAATTCCTAATCTAGTGATGGTTTAAAGAAAATGCAAAAGGTTAATGTTTGAGAGGAATCTTAAATGACATTCACAATGCATAGGTTACTTTTCGTAGACAAATACTCTAGAACTTTTAACCAATTTCCTGAGTTACCAAATTGAAATGGGTGTAGTGTTGCAGAAAATGGTGCTATCTTCAATGGAAGTCAATAGATTTTTAGATCACATTAATTTGTTAAATACCCAATAAATGAAGCAACTTAACTTGTGAAATGCAATTAAACTTTAGCACAAACAATTAGCCTAGACTAACTTTACACAGCTATTTACCATCAACAAATAACTAAAAGTATAGACTTAGAGTATTCATCGGATACTTTAGCAAACCACAAACAATATAGAAGCACAACTAACTAACTATGGGAGAGCAAGAAGCAAACCATGAAAACCAAAATGAGCCAATACAAGACACAAATTCTTAGAATTACTATAGAAACTTGCTTTGAATTACTTCAAATGGCATAGAGTCAACAATTCGGAATCAAAATCTCTCTTACAAACAAAGGAAATGGCAGCCCTTTATATAGAAAATAGCATACCGAGTTTTCAAATGAATGGTGGAGATTAAATCGACACCGATGGTCTAGATTACATCAATAAATACAATTGCAACAACTCACATCAATTCTCAAGTTACATTTTGTCTTCTATGAAAAAGATGAAAAACAACCCCTAGATACATTGAATCTAGTAAATTTGACTAGCCAACTCAATATATTAGCAGAAAAGAGCATTTTAGAAGCATAGAAAAGACAAAATAGAGTCACATGATGCCTTGAATACAGCGATTTACAATTATGATGGGATTACATCCTTAAAATATTCAAAATAATATCAAGATTCTTCATCTAAATCAATTTTGTCTTCTCCAGCTAGCTTGTTATGGTAAATTAGCCACGCGTCAAGTGCAGGATTAACTTCTGACAGATCTGGATCCTTCAAATGATTGATCTGGTAGTCGAACATCTCTAGCTCCCGACTGAATTTACTATATATTTTCTCTATCTCTACACCTGCCTTTTGAAATGCCTTGAATTCAGCCGTGGGGTCGCTTACCTTGTCTAACCTATCCTCCATACTGATCTTGGCATCTTCAAAAATCACCATATGCAACTTATCTTTACACTTTTCAATATCAAATGGGGCGTAGTCATCATAGGATGCTTCTCGGCAATCCTTTAAAGAATCATTTATATCATATATAACTGACCTTAACTCCTCATCGGCTAGCTTATATACTTCTTTTATATGTTCAAAAGTTTCTTTTCTCAAAAGTAGCTGTTGATACCATTCAACGGCCTTTGACAGTTGATTCCCAGTCAAAATATTCTCTATGACCAAAGTCTGGGTAGGCAATTCCCTAATGCTCTTTATCCAAGGATACATATGCGAATAATATTCATCAAAGGAATCACATTCCTTGTGCAAATCTTTCCATTTCTTATGCAACTCTACCAACTTCTTATGCGCTTGAGCGGAGGCATTAATAGTTTCACATCCCATCTCAAAAACTTTTGATAGCTAATTTTTTTTACCTTGGGATTTGGATCTTACCTTGCCCAATCTAGCCATTTCATCAGTAGACAGGAAAGTGGGTATCATCCTTATATCTCCTCCTACATCTACTGGCTTAACTAAAAACTAAAGGCATGCACAAAGTTCTTCATTCTGCTACTTCAAGTCCTTGGACATTTCATCCTTGTCTAATTGTTTCAAAATTGATGTCACTGATTCCTTGAAATCATCCACTCTTTGTGCACAAGTGGTGGGTCCCAAATCAACTGTAGATATCACATAATCCTCTGCCCTGACATGTTCTTTTGTTGTATCAGCTGGAGGGACTGTTATTTCTACAATTCTTGATCTTGACTCATGCTTATAGATTTTGGACTGTATTTTGGCCTTGTATTGTTTCTTGGGCTTCTGAGCCTATGATAAAATTGTACTCAAATCTAGCTGCATTATTTCTTCCTGTGGATCAGGATATGCTATTGTACTTTGCAGCCATTCAGGTGCAGAAGATTTGTTCAATTCAGTGGCTCCTTCACCATCAATTATAGCCAGCTCTTTGAGTGATTTCCATTCTTGATCTAGTTCTTCATTCTTCTCTGTGCTTATCTCTTCTTCTTTTTCTTCTTCTTGGGCCAAGTTTTCTAGACTTACCATTATACTTTCTTGATCTGACTTGAAACCTTCCTCCATCTGACCTTTATTTGGAGGACTATCAAATATGTCAATGACTTCAACATTGACCAAAGGTTCATGGAAGTCTTTATCACTTACTTCAGCCAATACATCTTTCTCCTCCTCAAGTGTTGTTTCAGGCTCATGCAATCCCAACTTTGTGCATACTTTCTCAATCCCAGCAAGCAGTGGTACATCCATATAATTTGCAAGCATTTGTGAGATAGGAACAACAGAAGATATGGCTAGGTGAGGCACACTGACTTGTGTTAGATTAGCTAAAACTGTCGATAAGGAAGAAGAGATGACATGAGCTGAAGGAAAGGGTATTGAAGGAAGAGGGAGAGGGGGTGAAAGGATTGTAGAAATGGGAGGTAATGTTGTGGGGGTAAGCAATTGAGTGGAAGAAGTAGAGAGTGTAAGTGTAGTAGTAGAAGGGGATGTAGTGGTGACAACAGATGAGATAGGGCTGCTAGAGGTATTGGAAGAAATTACCAATGAGCAGGAAGTAGTTGAAATGGTAGAGGTAAGAGAGGTGGCAAGGGATGTTTCTTGAGTTATGGGAACTGAGGTCATGGGTGAAGTGGATGTAGCAGCAGAAGAAGTGATAGAAGAAGAAGTGGTAGTAGAAGTGGCAGGTGTTGTGACAACAGTGTGTATGCTTTGGGTAGTGGGAGACAGGGAAGTTGGAGGACTAGAATCTTTCTTAGCTATATCATCCTCCTTACTTCTTTTACTTTTGCTTTATGTGCCTTAGAGCCTTCCCTAGGGCCACTTGGCATGTCTCTTTTCTTGGAGACCCTTGTCCTGGTAGAGGGAGGTTGATCTTTCTTTAGAGGAGGCCTTACAGATGGCTTCTTAATCTTCTTTGCTTTCTCAGCCAAAGATATATACTTTTCACTATCTAATTTCTGCCTCTCAGCTGGCTCTGCCTCATCTGTGATATTGATTGGCTCATATTCTTCTCCCCCAGAGTCCTTATTTGATTCCAATGTTGTATAAGTGAGTTGTATTCCTTGTCCTTCTAGAACAGCCACCTGACCTCTTACCTAGGCTTTGTTTAATCTAATAGGTTCTCTCATAATAGTATCTTTGGAGCTTTCCTCTGCATTTGCCAAATTGGGTAATGGAATAGGCTGATGGTATTAAGCCTCCCATGGTCCTCTAACCATAACATTTTCATCATATTGCAACTAGTCTGGTATTTCCATAATGTGGAACTTCTTGATGAAAGCTAGAGGCAGCCTTGAATGTGCCCTCTTCATAATCTCATAATCATCTGGTCAATTGGCCCAAAAATCTTCAAAGTGTACTTTGTGGAATAGCTTCTTACTCATGAATCTTTCCATCACCTTATTTGGGACAAAATGATCCCTTGTATTGTAATAGTGTAAGTTAAGGAGTTGAAGCTCTTTATCAGAATGCTCTACAGATGCCAGAGAAGGGCATGCATAGATCCACTTGCTAAACTTGATAGGAAACTGAACATTGGTTCTATGTAAGTGTTTGAGCTTCTCGGCATAGGGTATTAACTATCTAGACAACTCTAAAAGCATTGTCTTGTCATCGCAATACATGGGAAGTCTGTAAGCCATCCCAGTAAAGCCTTGCACTCTTAAATATGTGAATTTTGCAAACTAGATGTACCATCTGCCATACTTAGTTATTTCATTCATTGCTTCAGTGGAAATCCTCAAGGTTGTGTTACCTTGCAACATTCTGGTTATATACATTGTGAAAGCATCATTTACCCTTTTGAAATGTATCAAAGATTGAGATGAGCCCAACTTTGGGTAACACTCATATACCTTTATCCGGGTTTTCTCATCATTCCCAACTTCTCCAATCTTGGACAACCCAACATAGTGATTTCTTCTTGCCAATGCATAAACAATATAAGATGTCCATCTGAAGTACCTTTTATCCTTGAAATTGCTAAAGGCCTCATGAATATTGTCGCTAAGGATTTGGGCCCAGTGGAACTTAGTCCCATTCAATATCTCAATGATGATAACAAACATCCACTCTTCAAAAGTGGAGGCTGTAGATAATCCATATATTCTACTCAAGAAAGTTACTAAATCTCCAATTTCATCATGGAAATCACTCCTGTATAGTATTTGGGGAAATTTGATGAGAGTAGACCTTTTGTTTTTGGCCCAATTGTCATTCATGTACTTTCTACAACCTTCTACTTCTTTGTTATAGGTCTCCTCTGATCCTTGTTTGTCTGGCATAGTCATAACCTTGTGCCAAGGAATATCAAAGGTCTCAACTAGAGAGGGTGGGCTTAAATCAGCCAAGATATACCCATTGGTTGTTTGGATTGTTCTTATCATGACATCATACCTATCTGCACAAGTTGCCATCAATTTTGCACATTGCACTGAGGTGGGGAAGGTAGCAGCTTGTGATATACCACTATCCTTGAGTATTCTAGCCCTAGGAGTTGGGTTCAGACCGAATACCCTCAATCTAAAGTCATCTAGGTCTATGTGACTGAGGTCTGTATCTCTTACATCACTCCATCCGAAGTGAATCTTCATCTCTGGAGAGAATCCCTTGAATTCGTACTTCATAGCTTGGGCTCAGGCAGTCATTTAGTCTATAGGACTAGACCTTATAAGTTTGATACCTTGAAAAGTCTTTCATACACTCCTAAGTTTAAGATGAACCTTAATGAATCTGCTAGTACTACTGATATACCCTTTTAAAGAATCTCAAATCTAACAGTTATCACCATTGCACTTATAACAGTCATCATTAATACATGCAAAGAAACATTTAATGTTGCAAGAAATCTTATGAAAATCATCATTATCTATGCATTACAACATTAACTCTATCATTTTTGGCACTTTCCCTTTGAAAATTCTTTAAAACACAGTCATTTTGCATGATTTGCGCTATTTTTAGGGTCATCTGACTTGCAGGAAGAAAAGTGCTAAAACTAGGGTCTACCGACCTCAGCGGGAGAAACGGGCTTGTCTGACTCAAGGCTTTACTACTATTCATGCCTTTTAATGTTTGCACGGATTTTGGTTGCTACCAACTTGCACTGCTTTTGAAGGTCACCGACCTTCTATCAGTTGTTCAGTCAGTCAGTTGTGATTTAGCGCAAGTCCCTTTGAGATCGTTTGTATCACATTTGCGCAGGCTTTGTCTTGGTCCAATTTGTGCGAGTTTTGAAGTTGACCGACCAAGTCGGTGGGGAGAGCGTTAAAGTGCAGGGTCGGAAGGGATCAATTTCAGTGCAAAGCCGATGTCTTGTTTTCAGCGGGACTTTGGGATGTCACCAACTTTGTGGAGAAATTTGGGGTGTCCAACAAGGTTGGAGTTGGGGTCATTTAGCATAAGATCAGCACAAGGGATTTTCAGCACAAAAGTAGTTTTCAAGGTTAGCTGGGTTCTAAGGTCCCGCTGACTTAATCGGTGAGATGCAACATGGGCATGTAGGTTAGAGGTTAGGTTTTTTAGCACTAAGTGGAATCCACAATGCAGCGCGGGTTTCATCGGTCATTGACTGACTGGAGAGAGGGCTCGTTTACAGCTCGATCAGACTCTGATTTGGTGCAAAAAAATTTGAATGTCTTCCCAGATGAATGTCAGCAATATTTGTTTAATTTATCATTTTTCTTTACTCATGATAATCTGTTTATGCTTTCAAAAGGAAATCTTTAGGGGGTTTCAACAAAAAACAAATAATTCATGCACAAAAACCCTAGCTAGAAACCCTAAGGATGCTTTCTTAGAAAATCATCTAATCAAACCCCAATTATATGCAGTGAAGGCTCACAAGACAAGTTTTGAAACCCTACCTAGTTAATATGGAAAGCGTGTTCAGACTATGCAAGCAAGGAGTGGTCATGATTTCAAACTCGATAGATTGCAGCAAAGGCACTCAAAAATCACAAACGGGGCTCTAGAATCTTGATTGAATGCAAAAGATAGTTAAAACAGAGGATTTTACCTCTTTTATTCCCTGGCCAAATCACCATTAATGCATAGCGTATGATTGTCAGTTTAGGTTTTTGGTACAGTTTCTCCTTGGCTCGGACTTGGCGGGGAAATAGGTCGCGACAGACTTGGTCGGTGAGAGCTCCTTCTAGTGATGTGACTTGCAGGCTCAACTTGCATAGTTTGCGGGCTTTTAAGGTCCCTCTGACTTGCGGCCATTTTGGCCTCATCCAACTTAGTCGGTGATGGAATGATATAGCACAAGTCAGAGATGGTTGATTTTAGTGCAGAAGTCCATCGGGAGGAAAATTAACGCTGAAGTCGGTGACAAAGGATTTTAGCACCAGCTCAGTTGGAAGGCAATTTAGCACAACAGTCGGACAGATAGCAATTTAGCACAAAGGTTAGTTGGAGGGCAATTTAGCGCAAAAGGGCAATTCAAGGCCATCAAAAGGGATATAAAAATCCAACTAGCAGATTCTTGAAGTGATTTCTTAATATCATCATTCAATCAAGGTCAAAATGCACTATGACCACTTAACCACTTGGGAGATGAAAGGATCTAATTGACATCCTAAGCCAAATCAAAAGAGGGGGTCCCCATTTTGGAATGGGGCATGTGTGCAAGGCACAACACTTTGCTTGTATTTTCATATGTTGGATCTATAGATCTCTCTTGATACTATTATGTCATGCAATCATTTACATAAAATCTCTTGCTATTACTATTATGTCGTTTCATTTCATTTTCTTTTATAGTTCAATGTTTCTAATTCTTTAAATTCAATTCTAGGTTGTAATCTATTTTCTTAGATTCTAATATTTCTCCTACCTTATTGAATCCTAGTTCCTCATAAAGTCCTCCTACATCACTCAACAAAAATTGTAAAAATAACTTCTTCAAATAGAAAAATAGAATAGTTGTCATAAATAATATAGCTATTGCCCAACATTCTTCATTAGTGATAGCTTTATCTCCATAGTCAGAATAAATTTGGTGGGCATGGTCGATGCTCAACCCAAATAACTTTTGATTGAAGCCATCCCTAATCTCATCATCTTCTTTTCTCTTGTTGATGCATCTACAAGTGTATATGATGGCCCTCTCTACATACATGCTTAGGTAAAATAGAAAACTATTTGCAGTGCTCTAGTCAACCCAATTGGCATGGCAAATGTAGTTTTAGTGGAGTTCCTATATGTCGACCCACTACACAAAGATTATGATTTCCCAAACATAATTGTATGCACACATGATAGCCTTTATGTTTGTACCATGGGTTCCATTACCCTTTCTATCAAGGAGGGACCAAAAACCCTGGACATCCCTTTCAACGTCATTCCTACTTTTGATTTCTCTCATATCATATTGGGCCATACATGGCTCATTGAAATGTGGGTTGTCACTTCCATCTATAGTTGGAAGAGTATAATTATGTGCAAAGTTATTTAGGTGAAAAGAAATGACCCCTATTTTGGAGTTGCTATGTGTTGATAATAGGAAGAAGCAAACATATTTATTAAAATAGATAGTAATTGAAAACTTGTAAGGAGTATTGGATTCTATTCAAATCAAGATTCAAATGATTGATTTAAGTGTTGCACACAAGGCATTGATCACTATAATTTCATGTAAAAAATATCACTTAGGAGATCTAAGTTCAAGAAATTGAAAAATGACTACATGTATTTAGGAGAATTTTTCAAAGATATATTGTGAAGAGGAACAAAGTAGATGAAAGAATTAAAAACAATTGCATATTTATAGGATTCTTGAAAAAGATGTAATTCAAAAAGATGCAAAGAAATAAGTAATTGAAAATTGGATTATCCACTCTCATATGCCTCTAATAAGAGGGACATTGTATAGTACAAAATTTTATCATCCAAAATCTTTTTTGTTACAACACATAATAAATTTTTTTAAGCATTCAAACAAGAACCTCTAGAGGTCAAGATTTCCAAGAGAATGTTTGAGAAGTTATAGCCATGTTTTGTACGTGTAATTAAAGTGCATAAAAGTTGTTGTCTAAATAAAGTTGAATTCATCTATACCTGTAGACATATACAATATTTATGGTGATAGTCAAAATATAATCATCCATGGAAGTACAACACAATCTTTTTAGTCCATTGTATGTGAAAAATTAGAAGGCTCAAATGAATTCAATGTGGAGTGTATAAAAATACATGTCAATTGTGGAGATTTGAAAATAATTTTACTAATTAAGAATATTGATCATTCAATGGAAGTTTTTTGGAAGAGATTTGAATATAAAAAATACACAACCTTGACTTAGGAGTTGAATTTGAACAAACTATCCTCAAATAAAGTGAATTTCCCTACAATGAATTTATCAACAAATTTTATAGTATCATATGTCCACATATCCAACATTTTCATGGTGCAATGTAGAAAGATAAAGAATTTTGTGAGTCAAAGAATTTCTTTCCATAGGGTTGTATTTTTGTTGTTGTAGATGTTTTCAAGAACAATACATTTAGCCCTCAAATAGAGATTCAGGGTCAATATTATCATTCAAAGCAAGTCCTAATCTTTGTATAAGTTTGTTATAGACATTCTTAGTTTCATGTGGATGGTGTAGAAAGTAGCTTACCTAAGTATATTATCATGAAGGAGGTTCATTTTTATGTCACTGATGATACTCAACATGATAGAAGCTATGTAGCCTATTGTTTTGGAATGTTTTTTTTAAGAATTGAGACATCACATGGCATAAATAGTTTAGAAAATCAGATTTGGCTTAATGGATGTGTTAGTTAGTGTTGAATATGATTGTTTAGTCTTGTATTATTTATAACTTTTTAAAAAACTCAATATATAAGGTTTATCTATTAATGGTTTTAATGGTTGTATACTTTATAGGACAATTTAAGTCTGCAAAAGTTTTTAATTGGCTAAGACAATTGCATGCTAGATGTAGGATAAAGTTTTTGCAAAAAAAATTTAAGAGTGGAGATGGAAAAAGAGAGTACAATGGAGTTGGACCATGTGTGAAGCATGCACTTTGCCATCATGAACTTGTAGGTTACATCATACAAAGCACAACTAAAATTTTTGAGTGGTGCAAGACTCATATTGGGGCTCATGATGGTAGGAATGGTTCAATATGTACAAAACACTATTTTGGGGAAGTTAAAGGTATTGAACATATTGATATCTTCATTTTTAGAGCACATAAATCTTGTAATTTCCATGAATATTTATGAAATTACATACATCATACATATGTTTGAATTTGAAAGGAAGCAAGGTGTGGGGAAATGCTTCCTACACTAATCTATTGAGGAGAGGGCTATGTAAATTCAAATTTATCATAACTATTATAGCAATGTTAAACCATTAACATGAGATATTGCAGCAAAACACAAGAGCCAAAAAGAAGACAGAAGAAGAGAGATAGACATTTACGGTGGGGAAAACCCTTATCGGGTGAAAAACCCCACACTCAGAAACCTGCATAATGTATTAACAAATCTGAAAGAATATTTACAATACACTTGCAATGCAAGCTTCAATTGTCTTCAACACTCATGTCTGGAGTCAATCTGGTAGCATAACAGTACCTGTAAACCTATGATACAAACTCCATCTCCAAACACCTGTATATATAGAGTAGTACAATGGAGGTAGCTTCGAGAGCAAGTCACACAAGGAACTCGTCCAAATCCATGTGGCCCAATTTCTAAGGCCATAAAACATGTGTATGACACTTGTAAGTGATTCTCTTTCATCCCTTACAACCCCCCAACTTGGGCACCCCAAAGTTACCCAATTAAGGTATGACAGATGCTCTTACAATGTCATAGAATCTGTCATATATGACAACTCTTACAGTTGTAAGAGAATCTGTCATAACTGTCTATTAATAGCAGATTCTCTTACAGCCTTGTCATAGTCAAACTTGGGTGCATACTTCCCCATGCAAGATGCTTTTGGACACTTGTGTTCACCTATCATATAATCTTCCATTTCTAGCCCTTCGTGTCATAGATTCTGTCATAGGAATCTGTCATAACTCTTACACGTCATAAACCTCTTACAACACCTGAAAGATGCTGACACATGGCAAAACTCTTCTACCACAAGGTGGAATGCCTATCTCCTCATATGAGGACAAAAATACATGTGGTCACCTTCCATGTAGGATGACACATCACCGTGCCAACTCCCACAAAGTGACGAAATAGGATTTACATCCAAATTATAATAATAGGCAAAAAATAAATACAATTAAATAATAAATACTAGAAACTTGCAAAGGTTGAGACACCTTAACTCCCAACATTCTCCCACTTGTTGAACACCTTTCAAGAGCCAATGGAAATAACAGGGTTTAACTGCTATAGGCCGAGAGGCTGATAGACTCCGAACACCATCTGAACTTCTCTGTGCTCACTGGTCTCATCAATGCATCTGCAACATTCTTCAAAGTATCTACCATCTCCAAATTTACCTTTCCATCCTCAACCATGTCCCTCACGAAGTGAAACTGAACATCAATGTGCTTGGTTCTAGCATGGAAAGTTGGATTCTTTGCAAGGAAAATTACACTCTGACTGTCACAACAGATCGTGATCTAACCTGCATCAACACCAATATCTAAACACAATCTCTTAATCCAAATGGCTTCCTTACAAGCATAAGTTGCTACCATGTACTCAACTTTTGTCGTGGACAAAGCAACAACTAGTTGTCACTTACTCATCCAACTAATAGCACCACCAAATAGTGTAAACACATAAGCACTAGTGGATCTCCTGCTTTTAATGTCACCTGCCCAATCTGAATCCACAAATGCATGAATATCAACAGAATGCAGAGGTCCTAAAACATTACCATGATAGAAAATGGAATACTCACAAGTACCCTTCAAATATCAGAACACTCTCTTAACTACATCTTAATGAACCTGCCCAGGATTAGCCATAAATCGACTAAGGACTCCCATTGCTTGGGCAATGTTTGGTCTTGTCCAGACCATAGCATACATCAAACTACCAACAACACTAGCATAAGGAACTCTACTCATGTCTTCCACCTCACTAGGAGATTTTGGACAATCCTCAATAGACAACTTTGTCCCCAAAGAAACAGGAACACACAATGGTCTACAATCTGCCATGTTGAATCTATCCAACATGGTTTTCACATACTTACTCTGGCTTAACCAAAGTTTTCTGTTGGTTCTATCTCTTCTGATTTCCATTCCTAGAATGTACCTAGCTGCCCCTAAATCTTTCATTTCAAACTATGCTGACAACTAAGATTTAAAATTAGAAATCATATTCTTACCCTTCCCAATGAGCAACATATCATCAAAATACAGTGCAACAATGAGAATATGATCACCATCAAATTTAAAGTACACACAGTGATCCGATTTTGATCTCACAAATCCAATTGACCACACAAAGGCATCAAACTTCAAGTACCATCTCCTAGGGGATTGCTTCAAACCATACAAAGACTTCTTAAGTTTGTAAACCAAATTTTCTTTACCTTTTACCATGTAATGTTCTGGCTGTGACATGTAGATTTCCTCCTCCAAGTCATAAGCTGCTGCGAGAGACAACAGGAATCAAATGGATGTCAGCTTTGCAATGGGAGAGAAGATCTCACCATAATCTATACCCTCCACTTGTGAATACCCCTTCGCAACCAATCTAGCCTTATACTTCTCAACACTGCCATCTGTACCAATCTTCTTCTTGAACACCCATTTGCATCCAACGAGTTTCCATCCAGGAGGCAAAGGTACCAAGTCCCAAGTTTGATTCTTTTCCAAAGAAGCCATTTCTTCCTCCATGGCCTCCTTCCAGGAACCTGCATCCTTCGTATCCAAAGCCTCTAATATAGTTCTAGGTTCATCACTATTAGTGAGCAAAGCATAAGCACAACTAGAATCAAGCAATGTAAAACCAAACCTTTCAGGTTGCTTCCTTATCCGTGTAGACCTCCTCAAGAGTTGAGGTTGAGGTTCAACTTCTTCTTCTTCTGAGCTTTCAGAGTTGCTAGAGCTCTCCTCATCATCAGGTCTAACATTGTCTTTCTATTCAGTCTTCTCAGGGGTGAGAGGAAACTGAACAACATCCTCTTTCTTTTCTTTTTCTTCTGGCTGCAAAATAGTGGAAGAAGGTGTAAGCTCTCTAAAGATGACACTTCTACTATACAACACTTTTTCAGCCACGGGGTCCCAAAGCTTGTATCCTTTCACACCAACCCCATAGCCAATGAACATACACTTAACAGCTTTGTTTTCCAACTTTGACCACTTCTCCCTAGGCATATGTGCATATGCCTCACAACCAAGAACACAAAGATGCCTTACTGAAGGCTTTCTACCAGACCACACCTCCATGGGTGTCTTTCCAACAAGAGCTGATGTAGGAGATCTATTTATGAGATAGCAAGTAGTGGCAATAGCTTCAACCCAAAACTTTTGTTCTAGACCAGCTCCACTAAGCATACTCCTAGCCTTCTCCATCAGTGTCCTGTTCATCCTCTCTACAACTCCATTTTGCTGCGGTGTGTATGAAGTTGTCTTATGTCTTTCAATCCCATGTTCCTTGCAATAATTATCAAATTATGTAGAATAGAACTCACCACCGTTGTCAGTTCTCAAACATTTAATCTTTTCACCAGTCTAATTTTCAGCAAAGGTTTTAAACTCCTTAAACTTGTTATAGACTTCAGATTTGCTTTTGAGAAAATAAATCCATGTCCTTCTACTATAATCATCTATAAAAGATACAAACTATATAGATTTTGATAACGAAGGAACATTAACAGGACCAAACACATCAGAATGAATAAGGTCCAACACACTAGAAGACTTATGAGAACTCGAGTAAAACTGAACATGATTTTGTTTTCCATAAATGCAATGTTTGTAAAAGTTGAACTCAAGATTACAATCATCTAACCCCTCAACAAGGTTCTTATTTTTCAGGGTACGCAGACCCTTCTCACCAATGTGGCCAAATCTCTTATGCCATAACATTGTCTTTTCTGCAGGAAGTTTAACTTCCAATGCATGATTACAACCATCAAGACTAGAAACAACAGATTTCTTCACTGCTCGTTTAGATGGTGGGGATGAAGTGACTGCTGCCCTCTTTCTTGAGTCAAAATAACTATTGCATTGTGCAATGCATGCTTCCAGCTGAAACAGAGTACCTCTCTGAGTACCCTTAGCAAGCACCATAGATCCTCTAGTTATCTTGCATCCTTCTTTCAAAAAGACAACCTGCACACCTACATCATTCAAACTACTTATAGAAAGTAGGTTCCGTGCTAAGCCTGGGATGTGTATAACCCCAGAGATCCCCTTCACTCGACCATCAGGGAATCAGATAGAGACTCTTCCACAACCAACGATCTTCAAATGAGAGTCGTCACCCAGATAAACCTTTCCACCATCGAACTCCTCATACTTAGTGAACCAGTCTCAATGCGAGGTCATGTGGAATGATGCACTAGAGTCAATTAGCCACACATCATCAGATGCATGGGTTGCCAGGGCTGCAATGAAGGCATCACCGTCATCTTATGATTTGTCAGAATCTGAATCAAGAGCTTTTTTGTTTTTCTTCTTCTCCTCTTTGCATTCCTTTCAGAAATGCTCAGTCTTGCCACAGTTCCAACAAAGAGCCTTAGACTTTCCAGGAGATTTGGATCTCCCACAGGATTTGGATCTACCCTTCTCAGCTTTCTTGTCCTTCTTCTTCCCTTTCTCCTTGGGTCTTCCATGAATTGCAAGGGCTTCTTTGGCTACCTCAGAAGACGTTGTCTGCATCTCTTCAGATAACAGCAAAGAAACCACCTCTTCCATTTTGAATGTGGATGTGGTGCTTCTGATTTCCATGACAAGATGATCCCATGAGTCCGGCAGAGAACAAAGCATGGTCATACACCAATCCTCCTCCTCCATCTTTACATCGATAGATGTCAATTGTGCAACCAGCATGTTAAAGGCATTCATACGCTCAGCCACAGATCCTCCATCCTCCATTCAAAGAGAATACAACTTCTTTCTCAATAAAAGTTTATTGACAAGGGATTTGGCTTGATACACATCCCCCAACTTCTTCCAAAGGAGTTTTGCAATGGTCTCTTCATGGACATTTAACAACACAGAATCGGCAAGACTAAGTCTTATGAGACCCTTAGCCTTCTAATCCTTTTCATCTCAGTCATCTTGTGACATTGCATCTGATTTAGTTCCATTCACACTATCCCAAAGGTCTTGGTCAACTAACAAGTCTTCCATCTTGAACTTCCACAGCTTGAAATTACTACCATTGAAATTCTCTACTTCAAACCTTCCTAATGTGCCTACCATCTCCATGATGCAATAAGATATAGAATGCTCTGCACAGACTCCCACTCAACCTAAGATTAGCTCAAAAAACCCCTACTCAACAACTAGGACCAAAGGTGATCAAGTTGTGATACCAACTGAAAGGAAGCAAGGTGAGAGGAAATGCTTCCTACACTAATCTATTGAGGAGAGGGCTATGCAAATTCAAATTTATCCTAACTATTACAGCAATGTTAAACCATTAACATGAGATATTACAGAAAAACACAAGAGCCAAAAAGAAGATAGAAGAAGAGAGACAGAGATTTATGGTGGGGAAAACCCTTATCGGGTGAAAAACCCCACACTCAGAAATATGCACAATGTATTAACAAATCTGAAAGAATGTTTACAATACACTTGCAATGCAAGCTTCAATGGTCTTCGACACTCATGTTTGGAGTTAATTCGGTAGCATAACAGTACCTGTAAACCTATGATACAAACTCCATCTCCAAACACCTGTATATATAGAGAAGTAGTACAATAGAGGTAGCTTCGAGAGCAAGTTACACAAGGAACTCGTCCAAATCCATGTGGCCCAATTTCTAAGGCCATAAAACATGCGTATGACACTTGTAAGTGATTCTCTTTCATCCCTTACAACCCCCCAACTTAGGCACCCCAAAGTTACCCAATTAAGGTATGACAGATGCTCTTACAATGTCATAAAATCCGTCATATATGACAACTCTTATAGTTGTAAGAGAATCTGTCATAACTGTCTATTAATAGCAGATTCTCTTATAGTCAAACTTGGGTGCATACTTCCCCATGCAAGATGCTTTCAGACACTTGTCTTCATCTATCATATAATCTTCCATTTCTAGCCCTTACATGTCATAGATTCTGTCATAGGAATCTGTCATAACTCTTACGTGTCATAAACCTCTTACAACACCCAAAAGATGCTGACACATGGAAAAACTCTTCTACCACAAGGTGGAATGCCTATCTCCTCATATGAGGACAAAAATACATGTGGTCACCTTCCATGTAGGATGACACATCACCGTGCCAACTCCCACAAAGTGACGAAATAGGATTTGCATCCAAATTACAATAATAGGCAAAAAATAAATACAATTAAATAATAAATGCTAGAAACTTGCAAAGGTTGAGACACCTTAATTCCCAATAGAATTGGATATTTTAAATTTAACATTTTAAATTTTTATATATTTGTATATATTGACCCTCAAATCCTTATAATTATCAAACAATTGTTGGTATTAGAATACTACATCTAGTGTTGACTACGTGACATAGCAAGCCACTTTATATTCAAGTGAGAGAAAAAGTATGTTTTTGTGTTGACTACATTGAGAACAATGTAAATGCTCTACAATATACACATATTATTGGTGGATGTGTTTCATAATGGGAATATATTTAACAATTAGCTTCAATGCCTCCTTATCAAGATAATGATAATGTTATAGATGTCTATGATACTCTATGTTTAGCTAATTATAAACATGTATATGATCTAGTGTTGTAGGTAGATTAAACATATTGATTATCAAGATCATCTATGCCACATCACATGATATGACTATATCAGCAGGGATCAAAGGATTGTAATTGCTTAATGCAAGCTTGATAGAAGGAATGCTAGTATGTGGGTGTAACATGTATCTTCTCATATGATTAAATGTCATGTAATCAACCTCATTAGCAACAATAGCTATACTCTCTAAAATGTCACATCTCGATGAGGGGAGTGTGGGTTCTATAGTAGTACCTAGGTCCAAACATTTTGGTAGTACCAAAAAGCTTGGACCAATAATTGCCTTCTAATTTTTAGGTTGTGTTAGATCTACTTCTATGTTGAGGATTGTCACTAAACCTCCCTCTTCCCTATCCAACATATGTAGGGATGAATGTATAATCAATTAATAGATGTAAATGTACTTCCACATATAATTTTTATTAAAAATACAATGGCAACTAATCATTATGACACCATTTATGATGGGCTACTAGTAAAATAGGATAAATAAGTAGACCCACAATGACATCCATGCACCTAGTGATAAGATAGGCTCACATTCTATCATGTCCTACATACTATGAACCTTATCTAATTAAACAACCCTATTAATCTTTAACAATCTCATATCTCTAGCAACAATCTTAGAGAATGATGCATATTAATGCAAAAAAAATGAGGACTTGTAAGATGCAAGTGGAACTATGCAAAGATTAAAAATGAATGAAAGGTATTAGATTTACGAATTCACAAGACTAGATAGGATATTTTGGGAAAGAGATGTTGTTCTGAATATATCTTAGGATTATACAATGGCAAAAGTATTCAAAAGTTGCACACTTTTTACTCAAAATGTGCTTAGGACTAGCTTGTAGGGAAATGGGATCCATATGGATTAGGATATTTCATGATAGAAATTAAGATATAATGGGATCCTAGGTAGCCTTGACCTTTGTATCGAGGATGTGTGAATATGTTCTGAGTAGTTTTTAGCCTTGCACATGGTAATGATTGTCCAAGAAATTATTTATTTCTTTTTGTTGTAGTAGATATATCTCCCATCTTCATTAATTGTCAAGACATGTGTATGTAGTCCACATGCCATGAAAAACCCATCATTTTCCTTGTTCATTGCCCCTATAGATTACAATTTTCTTTCTATGCATTTCACTTCTTCTATTTTTCTTTCCAAACAATTACAAAGAGCTTATTGCATTTTGTACAAAGATTTGCTTTCAAATTTTCTCATGTGTGTTAAGGTCTATCACTCACAAGACTTCCCATTGTTGGTGTAGAGTGGTCCTAGCTTATGCATCAAGAGGCTACAATATTTGAGCATAATACACTTAAATCTACAAAATAAAGAATCAATCCCATGACCATGTTCAAAGTGAGCCCAAAGTATTGAAATCATGGGGCTGAAACAAAACAATAGGCCTTTACTATCTGATTGCAAGAATTTTCTCCTTGGACATAAGGGAAAGTTCAAATATCAACCAGAAGTATAAATAAAGGTATAGAAGATGTGTTTTAGCATAAGAGGATTTATTTGAGTATTGCATTGAGAAAAACTAAAAGAGTTCAATTGTTTATAATTTACAAAACAAATATGAGAAGTAGAGGTTATCCATGTGTATACACCTAAAAATGACAAATTCCTCTATCAATAAATAAATAAATTTATTTATTTATTTGATTCATATTTCTCCAAAAAATTAAATAAAATCATTTATTTAATTAAATCATTCAAATTCTTCTAAAATCATTCTAAATTAAATTGTAATGTCAGAAAATGTCCCCTTGGGGTTTTTCCCTCATAAGGTTTAGCTCCCGAGTCTTTAGCATGCATTTAGGACTTTTTAGTTCATATTTTAACACCCCAATGGAATGAGACCTATGTTCCTTAGCAAATAGTGCCTAGGTGGACCTCTTGAGTTGTACCCTACCCAAAATAAGGGGGAGGACTTGGGCGCTCGCTCCCTAGTCCTGCCCTATTTTGGGTCAGCCCCAATTTCTGGGTGTCGGTTAGTGACTGTTCTTAGGTCCCTTTGCCAACATGGTAAGTTTGAATTTCAAATATCTTGGCAAGAGTGCTTGTAGATGCATATATAAGCATGCTTAGGCATTCATTTGTAGACTAGAGAATTATTAGATGATTACTAGCAAGCTATTGTGTTCTCAAGATGATTCAAGGCTTTCTATTGTGTTGCAAGAGCAGAATTGTGTGTTTTGTGTGTTGATATTTAGAGATTTGAGCATCAATTTACTCATGACATGAAGAGCATCTTCCTCCATGAGAGATTCACTACAAGATGACATATCATTGTGTTTTTATCATTGATTCCTTTAGTTTTTGGCCTCTGCCTCTCAAGGGTACATCCTCTTTATCTGATAAAGGTGTTCAAAGACTTAAGTGTCCTTCAGGGTTTGACTGAGACAAACCTCTTAACACCACAACCCCCTGTTGATGACAATGTTACTCACACACAAACACATAAATAAAAGTTACACAACAACCCTTATTTATCTTGAAAGATATGATGAATTCAAAAAATTCATGATCCCAAGACTCCGTTGATTAGTTCATAATCTACTGACATTACTCAGTGGTTGATGTGTGTTGCTATTAATCATTCAGGGGCCTTATGTTGATCAGTAGATTCTATCTTCTGCAAGTATGCTACACAGAAAGGTTACTCTACTCAATATATTTCTTCAAATAAGGTGTCTGTAGATTGATATTTGCATGATATTTTTAACACTGCATGCATTTAGCTCAAATATGCTAATGATATTTAGTTTTCTATGAGATGTTAGCATATTTCTTTGTTCTACTTATTGTTCATCATGATTTACATTTATGGAGGTGATTTCAATGAAATTAGGAAAAAGAAATAACAAAGGTAGGGTTTAAAGGATGAGATTCCCAAAACTACTTGACTCAGATCATAGGTCCACATACATGTTTCCATACAGTAATGGAGAGAAAAAAATTAGAATCATACTTCACCAAGATAGTCCACAAATCCACATGATCCAGTGTAAATCTTCAAAGGAAAAGTTGACAACAACATGCAATGAAATTAAAGTGCTTCTATTTGAACACAGGATTCACCATTACATATCCAGAAATCAACTTGAAGATTAAGTAAAGTTTACAATCAGGATGTAGTCTAAAGCTTCATCTCCATTCAGTATGCTTAGAAACAAGTATATTTACAATGATCTGAAGAAAGAACCTTGACATTTCAACAGTTCAATCCTCATTAGTCTCAGTAATCTGATCTCCATATGAAATTCTACAGTAAAAATAGCCTTATTTTGCCAGATACTTTGTTTCCAAAATCTATCTCCTTTTTCTAACCTATTTATAGAGTAAAGGGCTCAATATATAGATCTATTTATCCCTAATACAGCTCCAAAAAACCCTAATTAATCAATGGTCTGCCTCCATCCAGTGCAGCATCAAATGGTGGAAAACAGAGCCTTCTCCAAAATATCTCCAAGTAGCATAGTCATCCTGAGCGTTGCTCCAGCAATGATGTTTCCACCTGCAATCTCCTCTACATTGAAGTCTTTTACTCCTCTTGCCGCATTTGCAATCCTTCGTGATCTGATCTGCCACCTGGGATGTCCTTGCCATTAAGTTTCACCTGCTATTACCTCGATCATGCAAATAGACACAAAAAAATGGATTAAAAATATGCATTAAGTCACTTCATCCACTCATACCTGGTCAGAAAGTTAGATGGGAATTAATGTGCCACTGATGTGCCTTTAACTCTCTCTTTTATAGTTGGTTCAAAATCTGCGTATACCCTCTGCATATCTATAGCCAACAGATAGAAGTTAAGCATCATTACTTAAATAACTAGCAGGAGGATAAAAGAAAAACATTAAACATTACTGAAAGTGCAAACACAGATATCAGGTTAGATAACTATGAAAAATTGCATATCAAAATGCATATACAACATTAATAATGGTCGGGTCAACCATCGTTGCCCTAAAAATGCGTCGGGTCCTAAAATGGATTACAAAAAACTATCACTTTGCTTTCCCGCCATTTTCCCACACTGAATTTCCCATGTACATGCTCTTTGTATATATCAGGTTGTACATCTTTCACATACAAGCAAAAAATATACAAAGAGTTCTTTGTTTTTAATTCCTTTTTCACATCCAACTTGTATATCGGCTTGCACTTCCTAAACATACATTGTAATTCATACAAACACTTTATACATCCGTCAGAACCCAACGATTTATGCATTCAAGCTTTGAATTGTTTTAGGTCCACCTTTATGTAATGCAATGCATATCGGATATACATTGGGTTAAGATACATTGCATTAACCCGATTTTAATTTCTTTGAATTCCGGTGCTTGTATATATTAAGCAATGTCTGTTTTGAAACATACATACAAGGCACAAAATATACAAGCCTTTAACTCCATTGGATAACGATTTCAAATCCACGGCATGTATAAAGCGTTGTATATTGCAATGTATGTGAGATACATACATTGCATGAATATACAAGGAATTAACCATGTTTTATAACTATTTCGGGTCCGCGGCCATGTATAAGTGCAATGTATATCGGCTTTGTATGGAAGATATATACAAAGCACAAAACATACATTGACTTAATCAACTTTAAGAAAACTTTCGGGCCCTCCCTTGTATAAATCTTTTGTATCTCACCAATATACAAGCTCGCGAACATACAAGGACTTAACCTTGTTTAACAAACTTTTCAGGTCTTCTGATGTATATGGCCTTTGTATCTTACCAATATACAAGCACAAAATATACATTCAACGAACTCAACAAAAATATTCATTTCAACTCATAACTATGTCAGGTCCAACCTACATGTACAAATAGAACATTAGCAAATGTATACAAGTATAAAAGCATACAAACAACTTTGTATGTAAACCCAATATACAAAAGACATCGTATGCGACATGCAAATGACCCGATGACCCATGCGACTATGTATAAAAATGACCTTGCATATACAAACAACTTTGTATATGGAAAGCGATATGCAAAGGACCTTGTATACAAGTGAACTTGTATACAAAGGACCTTGTATATGCAACCCAATTTAGAAAGGGCATTGTATATGCAATGGCAAACCCCTCCCTTGTACATTTTACCCAAATACTCATAACTTGCAAAATACTTGGAATTTTAAGATGGTTCAAACAACAACCCCTATTCATTTTCAACAAGGAATTCACCTGTACTCTGGCTTCGAACTAAAAGTATGTTTTTCTCTAGTTTTAACAAAGTTTTTATGTTTTTCTCTAGTTTTAACAAAGTTTGTAAATTTTCACTTCTTTTCCCTTTACCACCAAGCAGAACAATAACACACAAGCAAAAGCAAAGCCACAATAGGGGTCCTCATTTTGCTAAGAAGTAAAAATGGGGCATGTTGTGAACATCACAACAACTAGAAACTAAACAAGACAATCAAATTAAAACCATTAAAGAAAATGAAATGAAATAAATTCATAATTTCCAACTATCTTTTCTGCAAATCATCATTTAACTTGAGACTCAATGTATTCAATAAGGTGCATGAATTTTCCTTTCAGTTTAAGTGGGTGCACGTGATTAATTATCCTCATCTTGAAAATCGGTTGAACAAACCAGTGACTGACATTAGACTACATAGTTGATGTCATTCCCTCATAGCCAACCGGATAAAGCCTTGCTACCAGCAGGCATCCATAGCCCTGACAAGGTTATCATTACAATTCTACTAAGTAGAGCCCCATTGCCAGCGAGCGTCTATAGCCCCAGTAGAGTTACTTAGATGGCTTAACCTAGATTTTTAGTAAAATCCATATTATTAGTTTATTTATTTTATATTTTATATGTGATAGAAACTTCATAAGATATTGCAATTGTAACTTCATGATGCAAAGAATGAACACTTGTTGAAATTAAGCTGAGAATTGTAATGGTAGCAAGGGTGACCTCTAATTCTTCACCTAATATCTACACTGGTAGGTTCAACAAACCCAAGGATTTTAGGTGTGTCATTGTGAGAAACATTCCTTGAATACTCAACCCAATCTTATTGAATACAAACTTTCACAAGTAAAACAGCTTTCTATATTCATGACAGTCACAACAAGTTATGCATAAATTTTAGACAATTAACCTAAATGATCTGAATTTTCCATTGTTTTTAGTGGTTGTTAGTCTACTCCTGTATACTCTAAATCAAAATAAAGACCCAACCAAGGCAACAAAGAAAACAAAAAAAACAAACAAAACAAAATAGACTGTACAAACAACTATACAAGAAAGGCACACTATGATACGCATGGCTGATATGGCATTTTTTAGACCTGGAAATAATGTTTGAGAAACTGTCCATTAACTGGTAATGAAATGTCCTCACTGATTAAAGTCTTTACCCTATAGGTGTTGTCTCCTAAAATTTTAGAGATTTGAAAGGGACCTATCCAAAGTTTATCAAACTTACCATGATCACCTTTCTTTTCATGCGCTTTGTCCCACATTAGGACTAGATATGAGATTCTGAAAGTCTTAATTCTAACTCTTTTGTCAAACCAGTGCTTGACAACAACCTGATATTTAGCAAATTGATCAATTGCTTTACTTCTTTTCTCTTCTAGGTGGATCAATTGAAGCAACCTGACTTCTTGTTTATTATCTATGCCTAGGTATTCTTGTGCAAACTGCAGTGTAGGAATCCTCAAGTTAACAAGGAGGATGGGATCTTGGTGCAGGGGTACCTAACACAAGGTGGCCTCCTTGAGGCATTTAATTGTTTACAGTTTATTTTGTTGTTTCGAATAAGGTCCTAAGCTGACCATTCAATGTAATAAGGTCTGTTTGACCAATGCATGTCATTGTAGTTTGTATCTAGGTTTCTATTGTAAGTCCCAAGGACACTTGTCGATCTATAGTCACAAGGTTGTTAGACAGTTAAAGGTTGTTAGTCGGTTGTGATCTCCCAGCTACTTGGAATTGTCTCCTAGCTGCTTGGAGCCAATTCAGTACTACTGAGGGTAAGAAGATAAATACCTAGGATCAGATCGATTGAGATCATATGATAGATAGTAGAGTAATCGGTTGTGAAGTTGAGTTGTGCAATTGTGAGAACAGAGCATCTGTATACGCATTTTGAAAGGCACAAATAAAATTTTGTGTTGTACATCTTTCTATCTTTCAACTCCTTAATTTCCTCTATGTAATCAATTTTCCTGATCTGAGGCCGAGATGGGTTCTTAGCCCATTCCACCAGTTAGATTTCTTCAAAATTGGTGGAATGGCTATACAGTGCTTTCGATTTGTGTTTTCTATTTTGTTTGTTTGGGTTTTATGTTTGCAAGATCATGTACAATGGTGCTGAGGAACCCTAGCATCATCATGTGCTAGGTTGGCGAAGTTAAAGATCTGTGAAGTTGCTGGAGTCATGGAGTTGTAGGGAAGAATCAATAGTTGGGCCAAAGAAACATTGTATGATTGACATAGGAAGTCAGGCAAAGTCTCGTGTTGTTTCGCCAGATGCAAGAGGTGACTGGTAGCAGTGGTGAAGGAAACTGATGAAAGAGGCTATGCACATACAAGATTAGTTGTATCGGCAGATCGAAGGAGGTTCATCAGCGCATCGGTAGGAAAGACTTTAGGTCAACTGATAGTGAAGGTCCCGTCGATAGGCAAAAAGTTGAATCTCCATCGGTAAGGGATGTGAGATTGGGAGACAAGATTAAAGTCAGCCCAATGGAAGTAATTCACAGTGAAGGGGGCTATTGGAACAATGTATGCAATCAGAGGAAAAACATTTTGGTTGACCGATGGTGCATAGTCTTGCTGATAGGCAAGTAAATGCAGACATACAAAAAGGGAATGCAGATCAAGGTCATTGGCTCCGCATCATATTGGTATCAGAGCTAGCGAAAGCTCTGGACATAAGTGTTGTGTATTTGATTTTTGAAGGCAGATGAATCCTATTCCTATAGTGTGTGGACAGATGATGATGGGGTCTGTCATGACCATTCACCAATAGAGATTTGGCTGGAAGAGGATGCAGAGTGAGGCCACTGCGAGAGAGAGTGGTAGTGCATCTCCAAGATCTACTATTGGACGAGAGGAATGGGTCTGTAGTAGTGACATCTGATTGAGTAGTGTGTTGTAGTCAAATTGAGGATTTGCAGAAGTGTTGGCATTGTCTGTGAATGTTTATGTCAGACAGAGAAAGCAAAGGAGAGGCTAGCCATATGCCTCCAAAGGGGATGACCACCGAAGTGGTCAAGAAATTTAAGGAGATGGAGAAGCTGGTCAAAACTAGGGTCAAGGAAGCACTGCAGGCTAAGTTGAAGGCAATGAAGATAGGAAAAAGGATAGAGGAAGATTTAGATGGAGAAGAAGAGAAAGAGGAAGAAGAAGCAGAGGAACAAGAAGGGACAAAGATGTTAGTTGAACAAAAGCAATTCCTGGAAGCCATTAAGGCTATTGGGAAGGACTCTTCAGAGGCTCGGATAGATATTCCCATGTTCAGTGGAAAGATGAATACTGATGAAGTCATGGAATGCATTGAGGCTCTGAACAACTACTTCGAGTACAAGGAAGTTCTTGATAGTAAGAAAGTTAAGTTTGCCAAAACTAAACTTAAAGGTGCTACCCTTACATGGTGGAATTACACCCAAGGAGAAAGGGTAAAGAATGGGAAGAGTATGATATCTTCGTGGAGCAGAATGTTGGAGAAGATCAAGTCCTAGTTCCTTCCAATTGACTATGAGGTGTAGATTTACAAGAAAATGCAGAATCTTAAGCAAAAAGATATGGATATGGCTACTTACACAGAGAAGTTTCACAAATATACTCTTCATTGTGGGTACATGGAGGATGAAAAAGCTAAGGTAGCAAGGTATTTAAATGGTCTGAGGATCAATATTCAAGATGAGATAAGTTTATTTACACCTAAAACTATGGAAAAATGCTTTCAAGTAGCATTAAGGCCTGAAGAGAAGCTGAAGCAGAAAGGTGAGCAATAGAGTAGAGGAAGAGGTGATAGAAATTTTAGAGGTAGTTTTGGAGACAGAAATCCTAACCAGAGGCCTAGTGGTGAGTCTAGACAAGAAGAGCAGGTTAGAGACTCAAGAAGCCAAGGAGGCTACCAAGGAAGAAGGCCAAATGGAAGAGGTGGGACAAATGGATCAGATAGAGAATCCAAGTTCTCCAACATGAGATGCTATAATTGTAATCAGATAGGGCATCCGACATACAAGTGTCTAGAGAAGGCCTCAACTTCTCATGGTGGTGAGAAGGGAACCATTTTGATTCAAGAAGATGCAGGGAATGTGGCATCTCCTGAAGTGAATCTAGAATCAGAAACAGGAGAAAGTCTAATGATCAAGAGGACGTTGCTCAAAGAACCAGTGAATGTTGAACCATCACAGAGGAGAGCTCTTTTTAGGATCAATTGTAAAAGCAAAGGTAAAATATGCAAGGTAGTCATAGATTCTGGTTCGACAGATAATATGGTGTCTAGGGAAATGATGGATAAATTGAACATAGAAAGGATTCCACATCAAACCCCTTACAGAGCATCTTGGGTAAGTAATAGTAAATCACTTTTGGTAAGTGAACAAGCATATGTTGATTTTCAGATTGGAGAATATAAGGAGAGGATTTTATGTGACATTTTGCCCATGGAGTGTTGTCACCTACTTTTAGGTAGGCCATGGCAATTTGATAGGCAAGCATTATATGATGGATATGCTAACACATACACCATCAAGAAGGATGGAACTATTTTTTGTCATGTAACCATTGCAGGAGGATGCAGAAACAAAGAAGGAAGCCAAGATTATTTTGGTGGGTAAGAAAGAGTTTGTAAACAACACTGAAGCAAAGACAAGGACAGTTGAGGATACCTCAAGGAGTGAGGTTTCCAGAGTTCCAAGTTTGAAGGTGATTTCAGCTTTGCATGATGGAGATCAGATGGTCACAGTGAAGGTCTACAAGTAGCCACAAGTTGATTGGAAAGAAGCAGAAGCTATCATAGCAGGGACTATTGTTTGTCCTCTAGAGCCAACAAAAGTTGGAAGGCAAACCTATTCTACCATAGCAGTAGTACAAGCAACATTACCCAAGGTTTCCAATGCAGGTGTTCAAGCAGAAATGACAGTCAGAAAGAATGGCAAGCAAAGGATAGGTCTAGTTATAAGCACTCACTCATGGCAAGGCATGAGAAGATCCTACAATGCTAGGCATGAGTCATTGATTCCATAGAAGCAAGTTGTAGTCCAGAGATCATGGGGAAGACATGAGATAGCAGAGGATATAGGTAGAGCAAAACATAGACTTAACACATGTGGCATGAGTTCTTTTCAAGATGGGCTGTATGGTGCAGGGGTACCTAACACAAGGTGGCCTCCTTGAGGCATTTAACTATTTACAGTTTATTTTTTTGTTTCCAATAAGGTCCTAAGTTGACCATTCAATGTAATAAGGTCTGTTTGACTAATGCATGTAATTGTAGTTTGTATCTAGGTTTCTATTGTAAGTCCCAATGACACTTGTCGATCTGTAGTCACAAGGTTGTTTGACAGTTAAAGGTTGTTAGTCGGTTGTGATCTCCCAGCCGCTTGGAATTGTCTCCCAGCTGCTTGGAGCCAATTCAGTACTACTAAGGGTAAGAAGATAAATACCCAGGATCAGATCAATTGAGATCATATGATAGATAGTAGAGTAATCAGTTGTGAAGTTGAGTTGTACAATTGTGAGAACAGAGCACCTATATACACATTTTGAAAGGCATAAATAAAATTCTGTATTGTGCATCTTTCTGTCTTTTGACTCCTTAGTTTCCTCTGTGCAATCAATTTTCTTGATCTGAGGCCGAGATGGGTTCTTAGCCCATTCCACTGGTTAGATTTCTTTGAAATTGGTGAAATGGCTATACAGTTCTTTTAATTTGTGTTTTCTATTTTATTCGTTTGGGTTTTATGTTTGCAGGGTCACGTACAATGGTGCTGAGGAACCCTAGCATCATCATGTGCTAGTTTGGTGAAGTTAAAGATTTATGAAGTTCCTGGAGTCACGGAGTTGCAGGGAAGAATCAACAGTTGGGCCAAAGAAACATTATATGATCGACACAGGAAGTCGGGCAAAGTCTCATGTTGTTTGCTAGATGCAAGAGGCGACTGGTAGCAGTGGTTAAGGAAACTAGTGAAAGAGGCTATGCACATACAAGATTAGTTGTATCAGCAGATCGAAGGAGGTTCGTCGGGACATCAGTAGGAAAGACTTTGGGTCAACCGATAGTGAAGGTCATGTTGATAGGTGAAAAGTTGAATCTCCATTGGTAAGGGATGTGAGATTGGGAGACAAGATTAAAGTCAGCCTGATTGAAGTAATTCACAGTGAAGGGGGCTATTAGAATAAGGTATGCGATCGAAGGAAAAATATTTTGGTTGACCGATGGTGCATAGTCTTGCCAATAGGCAAGTAAATGTAGACATACAAAAAGGGAATGCGGGTCAAGGTCATTAGCTCTGCATCAAATCCACCCCATACACTAAGTGAAAAGGTGAATTTCTTAATGCAACCTTATTCCTGGTTCTATCTACCCACAAGGCATATTTCAATAAAGTGTTCCACTCCCTGGGGTTCTTTTCTATTAATTTCTTTATGATGTTCAATAGGTTCTTGTTTGTGGATCCTGCTAATCCATTCCCCTGGGGATAGTAATTTGAGGAGAATTTCAAGATGATCCCATAATTAAACGCCCAACTTGATAGCTTAATTGAAGCAAAAGCAGACCCATTATCACATACTAAAGCATATGGAACTCCATACCTAGTCACTATATTTCTTTCCAAAAACATAATGACATCCTTAGCATTACATGTCTTAGTGCTAACGTAATAGTTAAAACATACCTGTGGCCTGAGGATGATGGAGGATTGATTGGTCCTATGAAGTCCATTCCCCATTGAGCAAATGGGTGCATCTCCATCACTGGCTGCAAAGGTTGAGTAGCATACTTTTCTTTGTTTGCAGCAACCTGACACATATGACCACATTTAATGTGTTTAGCAGTATCTCTAAAAATTGTGGGCCAATAATACCCTACCCTGAGGATAGCATGAGTGGTGGCTAAGGATGATCCATGTGCAGTCCTAAATCTATCATGCAATTTTGTCAGCACCTTGTCTGCTTCTGATTTCTCCAGGCACCTTAGGTATATCCCCTCATAGTTTTTCTTGAAAAAGACTCCTCCTTTTATCATGCATTTCTATGACATTATCTTCAAGGCTCTCCTTTGTGAGGCCTGCAGTTTTGTAGGACATCTTCCAATAATCAGGATGTGTCTGATGTCTGAGTACCATTCTCCATCTTCCTTTGCATTTACAACATACTACTGGCCCGTGATATTAGGATCAATCTTTGATACCATCTAGCTTAATGTCTATCCTCTTACTAACTTCATGGGTGTTATGTCCATATCATACTCTTAGAGGACAATGATCCATTTAGCTCTTTTCTCACCTGGTTCACTTTGCATTAATAACATCTTTACTACTGCATCAGGTACTATAGAAATCACTTTACTTCTCAAGATGTAATGTCTAAACTTCTTAACTGCTTGAACCAAAGCAAGTGCTTGCCTTTCAACATCCATATATCTAAGTTCTGCATCTCTGAAAGGGTAGCTCATGAAGGCTATAGGCTTTTCTTTTTTTTCCTCATTTCTCTGTGTCAACACTACTGCAGATGTATGTTCTTAAGCAAAGGAGTAAATGTAAAAGTCCTTGGTATAATCTAGACTAATCAAAACTGGAGCATTAGATATGGCTTTCTTAATATCCTCAAAAACTATTCTAACTTCAGGTGTCCATTCAATTTTAGCATCCTTCTTGAGCATGGCGTTCAAGGGTCTGACAATCTCTGCAAAGCCAGTGATAAATTTTCTAACAAAATTAATCTTACCAAAGTAATTTTTGAGCTCCTGCTTGCTTCCAGGAAGTTGTATCTTCATGATGGACTCCACTCTATCAAGGTCAATGATGACCCCATTTTCTGTTATTAGGTGGCCTAGTAATTTTCCTATAGTTACCCCAAATATGCACTTCTTGGGGTTTAGGGATATCCCGTATTGTTCACACTTCTTCAACACCTTTCTCAGGTCTTCTACATGGTTTCCTCTATCTTTAGAGAAAATTGTTAAGTCATCCATGTATATGACTATGCATTTACCAATCAAGCCTCTGAAGGCTATGTTCATTGCTCACTGAAACATTGCCCCAGCATTTATTAACCCAAACAGCATGCGCCTATAGGTGAATATCCCCCACTTTGTGGTGAATGCAGTTTTCAATCTATCAATTTTGTCCACCATTACTTGGTTATAACTGGAGAAACCATCCAAGAATGACATCATCTTGGCACCATTCATAATCTACAAAATTTCATCTAGAGAGGGCAAAGGATAATTGTCCTTTTCACAAGCTCTGTTTAAGTTCTTGAAGTCCACGCACTGTCTGATGTCACCATTTTTCTTCCTTACTTGGACTAGGTTTGCCACCCACGCGGAAAGCCTCATAGGAAATATGATCCTGGCATCAAGCAACCTTTTAACTTCTTCAAAAATGATACGCTCCAATAAAGCATTGACAAGTCTTTGTTTCTGCTGAAAAGGCTTGGCATCTGGCTTCAAAGGTATAGTATGAGTGATGACTGATGTGTCATAAGTTTTCAGTTCGTCATACATCTAGGCAATTGCATGGATATAATCTTTGAGAGCTTGGGCTATTCCTTCTAGCTCTTCCTCTATACAGACCTTGCCAATCAGGACATTTCTTTTTTTACCATCAAGTCCTATGTTGACCTGTGAATATTCTCCTCCATCTACTTTTGGGGGATCCTTCTGTTTTAGCATGTTGTCTAGATCAAATGCTCTTTCTATCTCTATCATTCCCTTAGGAATTCTATTACTAAGTAATTCTAGGATTTCATCTTCTTCCCAGATATGATCTTCTATATCCCTTTCATCTATGATCTTCTATATCCCTTTCATCTATGATCTATGCCTCAAAAATATCCCTGTTGGAAATAAAATCCAATATGTACTGATCATCGTCAAATACTTGAAGATTACTTACATTGTTAGGCACAAAAGGTACTGACATTAATTCAACTGAGAATCTTTTTAGACTAGATATGGACAGTGGTTCCAAAGTACTGGCAGCCTGGGCCAAAGCATTTGCCCTGTGATTTTGTTCTCTAGGTACGTGGGTGATGTTGAAGGCATCAAAATCTTCTATTAAGTCCCACACCCTATGTCTGTAATTGGACAGCCTTTTGTAGTTGCAAGAGTATATACCTCTTACCTGTCTGACCACTAATTCTGAGTCTCCATAGACATGCAAAATTGTCACTTCCTTTCTAAGTGCAAACAGTATCCCATGAATTAGAGCTTCATACTCTGTCACATTGTTTGTGCATTGGAACTGTAGTCTATATGCTGCTAAGTAGGACTTTCCAAATGGATCAATAAGCTCTACTCCTACTCCAGCTCCTTATTTTATCTTGGATCCATCAAATCTAAGGATCCATGGCTTATCTCCAATCAAAGGCTTATCTGGGCCTTCTTTCTTCCTCTTAGCTCTAGCAGCTACACTAATTGATATCCATTTTAATTTTGGTATCTCAGCTTTCTCAGACTTCACTTTATCAACCTCATGTGGAGCTGATATTTCTTCTTTTCTTTTATCATCAGAAGGTAAATCTTCTAATCTAGGCAATATTTTCTTCCTCATAATATGCAAGCACAAGGAACAAGCATTTTCTAAATGTGGGGCTTCATGTAAGCTGCACCATCCTTCAATCAAAACATCCCGTGGAGGTCTTTGTTGTTGTGTCATTTTTTGAATCCTTTTTGACAGAAACTCTTCAAATTTGGATAGATTACTACCCCTATCTTCATCAGATAACTCATAATCTGATTCCACTAAACAATCACTCCCTAGGGTGATTTTCTTCTTGTCCTTAGCATTACTCTTGCTACATACCAAAATCTCTTCTATCATCTGAATAGAACCTTCATCCTGTTGTGTGCATTCTTCTGTTCCTGCAGAGGACAAACAAAAATTACTATCATTATCACTATCTACAGAACTCACCACAGATGCTGATGAAGATGCCTCGTTGTACGCTTGTTCTAGCTCCAACATGTCTAAACAGGCATCACAAGTCTTTTCAGAATGAACTTCATCATGCAATCTGCACCATCCATCAATTAGAATTACCTGAACAGGCATTTTTAACAAGTGACATCATTGTACCTCTTTAAACAAATGCATCTCAAAATTCTTGAAATGATCTAGTTCTATTTTATTTTTAGGATTATAATCAAATTCTGTAATTATTTTATCATCTTGAGGATCATGATCATGATTGTGAACATCAAACATCAGGATCTCCTCTATGCTGGCAGTTTGGGGTCTGATGGAGTAAACTCTAGGTTCCAAATCCACATACATGATTTCATTGGTTTTGTTATATTCGGTGATCATGTGTTTCATGTGAGGTTCAGCATCTATCCTTATTTGATTTGGTATCACTCTCCAGGACAACCACATATGACTGAAATCAGTTGACATGTATCCATTAAGGGTTTTTGACCAGTCTCTGCTGAGTAACATCCCATATGTATCAGGTATGTCAACTACCTGAATATCAATATAGTGTTGGATTCTGGGATCTGATGCTAACTGCATGTGAATGTGAGCCAGTTCTCCTATCACACTTACCTCTGTCTTGTCCAATTGTGTTACTTTCTTTAATGATTTAGCAGGATGCAATCCTAAAGCATTGCATATGGATAGGGGCATCACATTGGTAGATGCTCCTGAGTCCACTAAGTAGTTGTGCAAATTTTCACCAAACATCCTTATGGTAAGGAGGAAAGGAGGTGACTCACTCTTGTCTTTATATAGGGTCATGTGGGAAGTCTCTGTTCCTTAAATAGTAGCTGAGGTTTTATGTTTAACATTAACATCCTTAGCAACATGATCTTTATTTCCAAACTGGCCTTAAACATGACTATCCTCCTTTTGAGTATGATCATCTAATGATTTTATGAAAGCTTTCCTGATAGTAGGGGTTTTGAGAAACTTTGACAATGGCAAGCTGATTTTGATCTTTTTCATTTTATCAGTCAGATAAGTGACCAACTTGTCAGATTCAGGAGGTAGATTACTAGCTTTTGGGGTTGTATTATGTGGTGCCAAGTATTGAGCATTAACTTTGGGAAATCCAGGGCTATTACTTGCCTTAGGATCAGGTGGAGTGTTGAAATTGTTTGGAGGCAAGGAGGTGGTCAAAGGATCAATAGATCTATTTGAGTTATTCCTCAAGTTGTAATTATGCCTACCCTGAGGTTGTTGTTGATAAGAATTTACCTCCTCATGTTCAATTGATGGCTCATTCTCATCCTCAAATGGAAAAACATAGTTGGATTCAAAAGCCATGGCTGACTCCTCACATGTTGAGGTGTAATCCTGAGGAGATGAAATTGTTTGTTGATAAGGATGATGCATGAAACTTTCTAGAACTAGGGTAGTGCCATATTCATAGGGGACAATTTCATTTCCCTCTGCATAAGGTGGATTTCCTAAAGTATTGGACACTTTAGTTTGGAATATACTAGCAGCAATCTTGAATTGAGGACAATCTAGCTCTGCATGAGCATTAGTGTTATGTATCCTGCACTAGTTTGTGAGTGTTGCCTCTGCAAGGTTCACTATAGTGATCTGTTTAGGTTCACTAGGAGGCTGATTATCTAGAGGTGATGGCAGAGCACCATTATTTGGCCTAGTGTTCCACACTTTAGGCTGTCTAGGAGTATTATTGTTGGCATTATTATTGTAATTATTGTTGTACCCCCTATCAGGATAATTAGGTCTGTCATTGGCATAACCTCTATTCTGATTCGGTTGAGAATAGAAGTTCTGACTCCTTAGATGAGTGACCTCAGTGGTAAGTTTCCTTAATTGTGTTGATATCTCCTTTATTTCCTCTTTCTCTTCTTGAACCTTGGCCACTGCATTCTCTGTCTGAGGTTTCAAAAAGGAAGATCCATTGTTATTGTTGGGTTGTTCCACACTCTGAGGTACTTGTGCTTGTCCTAGATATTGTAACATTTGGCCATTTCCATTTGGTGGGGGCATGACACTGAGTGGAGGGATCTGCAAAGGGACTGGTATGATAGCCTGAGGCATCATGGCTCCATTGGTCTGTTAGTGAACAGGATATGTAGGAACCAGGAAGTGTAGGGAAGGCAATATTTGGTGTGGGAACAGGATCCAATTGCTGACTGACTTTGATAGCTTCTTCAAAAGCACCTGCCAAAGTTGTTACGCCAGGATGTGTTCTCCTGATAAACATGGAAGTCAAGGGATCTAAGGTTGAGTAATAAATGCTCCTAGCAGCTTTGTCTATTACAACATAGGGGGCAATTAGCTTAGATAGCATCTTTTGGAACCTAGAATTGAAGTTGGCAATAGGTTCTCCTTCAAATCTCTTGATTGTGGCAAACAAATGATAATTCATTAAAGGGTCTATAGGTACTTTGAATCTATCCTTAAAAGCTTTCTCCAGGACAACCCATGAACTGACTGAACTCAGACCAAGACTAATATACCAGTTATAGGCCTCTTCCCCTAAGGAAAATGGAAAAAACCTACATACAACGTCCTGATGCTTAATTCTAGCCCTACAACAGGCTTCCTTGAAACTTCTGATGTGATCATCAACATCCTGATATGGATGATACCTAGGACAAATTTTATCAGGATTCTTAGGCAAAGCATGATATGCATTAAAGGTCAGAGGTGACTCTGCTGTGAAAAATGACATTGTAACCAGTGGAGGTTGGACCTAAGGTACGACAGGTTGAGGTTGAACCTGAGGTGTGACTAGTTGAGGTTGGACCTGAGGTTTGACTGGTGGTCCTGTAGGTGTTAGTAAGCTAATAGGGGTTATAGGATCACACTCTAGGGAAGCTCCTGATGCACTAGAATTAGGAGTGTGATGAATGTCTACAATTCTAGGCCTAAATCCCCTGATAAGTAATTCTTCAAAAAGACCACTAGACCTGGACCTGGTATTTGGCTTGGGAGCTAGGACTTCTAAAATTTAGGGAAAATTGGCTGGCTTACTGTAAAGATCAGTTTAAACTCCTTAGCCAAATCTTGCAATATTTATGCTTAATTTTGAAAACTTCACAAATGATTAGCATGCACAAAAAACAATTTTTTTTGTATATAACATGGAATACAGAGATACTGGAGTGTTACCTTTCTATTTGCATCATCAAACCAGACAAAACTTACTGATGTTGAATAGGAGCCCTTCTTCTAGCACCAGTTCTAATGTTGTTGACAATATTACTCACACACAAACACACAAATAAAAGTTACACAACAACCATTATTTATCTTGAAAGATATGATGAATACAAAGAATTCATGATCCCAAGTCTCTGATGATTAGTTCATAATCTACTGACGTTACTCAATGGTCAGAGGCATCCACACTATAACCTTACAATACAGCATGGACGTCTGCAGCCCATCATCATCATCATCATCATTACCATCATCATCATATTTTGCTTAACACTGTCAGCATCATCATCATATTTCAGATGAGCACAATTATCCTCCTGCCGACTACTGTTCACTTCCTCCGTTTTCTGCCTATCATCATCATCATGATGTTCAACTAGCGCAAACATCCTCCTGTTGCACTGTTCATCGGGCGCCAAGCTCCATCGGCATCATCATGATATGCAACACCCCCTTCGTCAGCAGGATATCCAATATCCGGTTGCTCCAAAGATCCTGATGATGATCACCTTCAGCACCTTCCCTTCGATACCCCGATAGCCGACGATACAAGCAACAGCATCATGATGTGATTTATCCGGTTCTCTCGAAACCTCCTGATGATGTTAACACAACTTTCTGCCGAGGAATTCCACCGATACCTAAGCATTTAACGACAGCAGGATAAACTTGCATAGGGGGATATCTCAATATCCTGATGACGATGACGTCATATCCTGATGACGATGACGTCTCCCAATATCCTGATGACCTCTTCAACACTTAGTCAAAAAAAAATGAACTTTCACTCCCGCATCTGCTAGCGATACGCGGATGATGGGCACTCCCGAGAGATGATCCTGACGGTGATATATACGCTGAGTATATATCCGACTTAAAACATCCTGATGCACTTGCAACATGCAAACTTCAACAGTTTCATGACCCGATCTTCTACCTTATGCCGATGCACTCCTCTCTGGCAACTCCGGATGATGATCACCCCGACGCACTTGCACTTCATGCAACTAACCGCATCATGCCGATCTCCTCTTACTCGGATGATGATGCTCGAAGCGACTACAGGATATACGCAGAAATATCCTGATGATGCAGTTTTGACAAACTTTCAGCCTTAGCAGATTTTCGCTGTTCTGATCCGCCGAACCTCCTGGGATGACTCGATCCACTTCCAGGGTGATCTTCCACACTTTATCATCTCGACCTAGCACATGCCCATGCTAGGGTCTTCAACACCTTTCAGCCGCGATCCTGCACACCTGCATGCGAACAAACAAACTAACATCTACCCTACTGTACATAACCATTCCACCGATCAGACGAATCAACCGGTGGAATGGATCAGTGAATCCAGACAGCCACCAAACCAGCAAATTGATTAGCTAATGGAAGTAAACAGAGGATGAACACAAACAGGATCACTTTATTTGATTTCAAAAGATGCAAATACAATGATCAGAATCTCTCTCAGTCTCACTCCCTACAACCTAGCGCGATCGATTCATGATCTACAGTCAACCGATCCTCATGCTTAAATAGATTTGCCTTCGAGTACTACTGACCTGACTCCAAGCGGCTGGGAACTCTCCAGGTGGCTGGGAGATCCAACCGATCATACATCATGACAACTGTCCTAACAAACTGGCTAAAAATAGCAAAGCATGGTTAGCATGATCTTATCATGATCAGCATGACCTTATTACATGCATTTGGTCTTACCAGACCTTCTTGGAAACATAAACAAGACTCAAACTAACTAACTGCCTCATGAAGGCCAGCTGTCAGGTAGGTGCTCCTGCACCATACTCCCCAACAGAAAAGAACTCATGTCCCATGAGTTTAGTATGTGGAAGTCCTCCACCTTTACACTTTGCCTTTGCAATATGCTGATCTGTTCCAGCTTTGTCCTCTGCAGGCTCTGGGCTGCGCCAAGACTTCTGAACTGTAACTTGCTTTCTGGCAAGTAAATCCTCATGCCTGTTGATGTAGGCCTTTCTCTCATATACCCTGTGTTTGTCAGGTTGTCTGACCAGAACCTCTGGCTGAACTGCCTCTTGAACTTTTGCAATGTTCAATCCTGTCTTCCTGTCAACCTGGATAGGACAAGCAATAGTCCCAACTATGACAACATCCTTGTCATTCCTCTTAACTGATTGTTGTGTGCAAACCTGTTTCTGCACCTGCTGCTGATCGCTGTCAGTCACAACTAAAACTTTCTGCAACCTGTTGTCCTGAACAACTTCTTTTCCTGCAGTGTCTTCAACTGCTTTTATGCCTGCTCCTATAGGCATCTGCACATACTCCTTCTTTCCCATCAAAATGATTTTGGCTGCCTTCTGTACTGTAGCATCTGCCTGCAATGGCATCAACTTCATAGTTTTCCCATCGTTCTTGATGGTATAGGTATTAGCGTACCCATCATACAGTACCCTTCTGTCAAATTGCCATGGTCTACCCAACAGTAGGTGACAACATTCCATAGGCAAAATATCACACAAAATTCTATCCTGATATGCTCCAATCTGAAAATCCACATATGCCTGTTCAGAGACAAAAAGTGATTGACTATCACTCACCCAAGATGCCTTGTAAGGGTGTGGATGTGGAATCCTTTCCAAATTCAGTTTATCCACCATTTCTTGAGATACCATGTTGTCTGTTGAACCAGTATCAATGACAACCTTACATTTTTTACCTTTGCTCTTGCAGATGGTTTTGAAAAGAGCTCTTCTTTGTGGGGATTCTTTGTCATGTACCTTCATGGTAGTTGCTGTTCTTCTCATCATCAGAGACTCTCCACTCTCTGGTTATGCATAATTATCAGGCTCCTTATCCTTGTGATAAGTGTTTGAACTCTGCACACTTTGCTCTACTGTCTCTTCTTGTACAAGTTGTACCCTCTTGTTACTAGTTCTATCATTTCTGGATGATGAACCTTTGTTTTCTGGACATTTGAAAGATGGATGACCAAACTCACCACAGGTGTAACATTTTCCTGAAAATGTAGTAGAACCTCTACCACCTCCAAATCTTCCTCTATTACCTTTCCATCCACCCCTGAAATCAGACTGTCCCTGTCCTTTACCAGTGTCTTCCTGACCCTCATTGGTTTGCTTTTGTGTAGGGGCTGCTCCTCTTCCCCTATTGTTTCCTCTTCCTCTCATGGACTTATCATGTCCTCTATTCATCTTTTCTTCAATCCTGATTGCCATTTGGTAACAATCCTCCACATTCTTAGGGTTAGCTAAAACTAACTCATCCTGTATGTTAAATCTCAAACCAGCCAAGTACCTAGCCACCTTTTCTACCTCATTCTCATGATGACCAGATCTCATACTCAACTTGTAAAACTCCTCTGTATATGCCTTCACATCCCTTTCCTTCTGTTTTAAAAATTGCAGTTTCTTAAACATCTAGATTTCATAATCCCTTGGCAAGAATTTACCTTTTATCCTTGCTACCATCTTATCCCATGAAGTGATCTTTGACTTCCCTTGTTTCCTTCTCTCAGATTGTACATAATCCCACCATACCAAAGCATGACCTCCTAACTTGGTCTTTGCAATCTTTACCTTCTGATCCTCAGCAACATCTTCACATTCAAAGTGATTATCAAGTGCAGCAATCCAATCCAACAACTCATCCTCATTCAAGCTTCCAGTATACTTGGAAACATCAACCTTTACCTTAGGTTTATCATTCTGCACTGCCTTTAACAGTTTTGCCAGTCTCTGGTCTTTAGCATCCAGATCTTCAGCTACCTCTTCATACTCTTCTACAGTATCTTCATCTTCTTCAGACTCACTGTCTGCCACTTCCCTCTTTTTGTTCTTTTCCAGGGCTGTAAGCCTGGCTTGAAGTGCTTCAGCAAGCTCCTTCATCTTCCTCATTTCTCTAGCATGTTTCTCCTTCATCTCCTGCAATTCCCTTGCAGTACCACTACCTTTCGAAGGCATTTTGTCAACCTCTCAATCAACACACAACACACAATCAACTCTACCTCTACTCTTTCGGTGACAGAATCAACACACAACAGCCCAGATGTTTTGCTGAGCTCTGATACCACTATAACCTTACAATACAGCATGGACATCTGCAGCCCATCATCATCATCATCATCATTACCATCATCATCATATTTTGCTTAACACTGTCAGCATCATCATCATATTTCGGACGAGCACAATTATCCTCCTGCCGACTACTGTTCACTTCCTCCGTTTTTCGCCTATCATCATCATCATGATGTTCAACTAGCGCAAACATCCTCCTGTTGCACTGTTCATCGGGCGCCAAGCTCCATCGGCATCATCATGATATGCAACACCCCCTTCGTCAGCAGGATATCCAATATCCGGTTGCTCCAAAGATCCTGATGATGATCACCTTCAGCACCTTCCCTTCGATACCCCGATAGCCGACGATACAAGCAACAGCATCATGATGTGATTTATCCGGTTCTCTCGAAACCTCCTGATGATTGTTAACACAACTTTCTGCCGAGGAATTCCGCCGATACCTAAGCATTTAACGACAGCAGGATAAACTTGCATAGGGGGATATCTCAATATCCTGATGACGATGACATCATATCCTGATGACGATGACGTCTCCCAATATCCTGATGACCTCTTCAACACTTAGTCAAAAAAACAAACTTTCACTCCCGCATCTGCTAGCGATACGCGGATGATGGGCACTCCCGAGAGATGATCCTGACGGCGATATATACGCTGAGTATATATCTGACTTAAAACATCCTGATGCACTTGCAACATGCAAACTTCAACAGTTTCATGACCCGATCTTCTACCTTATGCCGATGCACTCCTCTCCGGCAACTCCGGATGATGATCACCCCGACGCACTTGCACTTCATGCAACTAACCGCATCATGCCGATCTCCTCTTACTCAGATGATGATGCTCAAAGCGACTGCAGGATATACGCAGAAATATCCTGATGATGCGGTTTTGACAAACTTTCAGCCTTAGCGGATTTTCGCTGTTCTGATCCGCCGAACCTCCTGGGATGACTCGATCCACTTCCAGGGTGATCTTCCACACTTTATCAGCTCGACCTAGCACATGCCCATGCTAGGGTCTTCAACACCTTTCAGCCACGATCCTGCACACCTGCATGCGAACAAACAAATGAACACCTACCCTACTGTACATAACCATTCCACCGATCAGACGAATCAACCGGTGGAATGGATCAGTGAATCCATACAGCCACCAAACCAGCAAATTGATTAGCTAATGGAAGTAAACAGAGGATGAACACAAACAGGATCACTTTATTTGATTTCAAAAGATGCAAATACAATGATCAGACTCTCTCTCAGTCTCACTCCCTGCAACCTAGTTCGATCGATGATATATGCAATATCAACCGATCCTCATGCTTAAATAGATTTTCCTACGAGTACTACTGACCTGACTCCAAGCGGCTGGGAACTCTCCAGGCGGCTGGGAGATCCAATCGAACATACATCATGACAACTGTCCTAACAAACTAACTAAAAATAGCAAAGCCTAGTCAGCATGATCTTATCATGATCAGCATGACATTATTACATGCATTTGGTCTTATCAGACCTTCTTGGAAACATAAACAAGACCTAAAACTACTAACTGCCTCATGAAGGCCAGCTGTCAGGTAGGTGCTCCTGCACCATCTTCTAGCACCAGTTCTAATGTTGTTGACAATATTACTCACACACAAACACACAAATAAAAGTTACACAACAACCATTATTTATCTTGAAAGATATGATGAATACAAAGAATTCATGATCCCAAGTCTCTGATGATTAGTTCATAATCTACTGACGTTACTCAATGGTTGATGTGTGTTGTTGTTAATCATTCAGGGGCCTTACATTGATAAGTAGATTCTATCTTCCGCAAGTATGCTACACAGAAAGGTTACTCTACTTAGTATATTTCTTCAAATAATGTGTCTACAGATTGATATTTGCATGATTTCTACCATTATTTGTAATTCTTTGCATGATATTTTCAACACTGCATGCATTTAGCTCAAATATGCTAATGATATTCATTTTTCTATGAGATGTCAGCATATTTCTATGTTCTTCTTATTGTTCATCATGATTTGCAGTTATGGAGGTGATTTCAATGAAATTAAGAAAAAGAAATAACAAAGGTAGGGTTTAAAGAATGAGATTCCCAAAACTACTTGACTCAGATCATAGGTCCACATACATGTTCCCATACAGTAATGGAGAGAAGAAAACTAGATTCATACTTCACCAGGACAGTCCACAAATCCACATGATCTAGTACAAATCTTCAAAGGAAAAGTTGACAACAACATGCAATAAAATGAAAGCGCTTCTATTTGAACACAGGATTCACCATTACATATCCAGAAATCAACTTGAAGACTACATAAAGTTTACAATCAGGATGTAATCTAAAGCTTCATCTCCATTCAGTATGCTTAGAAACAAGTATATTTATAATGATCTGAAGAAAGAACCTTGACATTTCAATAGTTCAATCCTCATTAGTCTCAGTAATCCGATCTCCATATGAAATTCTACAGTAAAAATGGCCTTATTTTGCTAGATATTTTTTTTCCAAAATCCATCTCCTTTTTCTAACCTATTTATAGAGTAAAAGGGATCAATATATAGATCTAATTATCCCTAATACAACTCCAAAAAACCCTAATTAGTCAATGGTCTGCCTCCTTCTAGTGCAGCATCAAATGGTGGAAAACAGAGCCTTCTCCAAAATATCTCCAAGCAGCATACTCATCCTGAGTGCCGCTCCAGAAATGATGTTTCCACCTGCAATCTCCTCTACATTGAAGGCTTTTACTCCTCTTGCCACGTTCATGATCCTTCATGATCTGATCTGCTACCTAGGATGTCCTCACCATTAAGTTTCACCTGCTATTACCTCAATCCTGCAAATAGACACAAAAAAATAGATTAAAAATATGCATTAAGTCACTTCATCCACTCATACCTGGTCAGAAAGTTAGATGGACATTAATGCACCGCTGATGTGCCTTTAAATCTCTCTTTTACAGTTAGTTCAAAATCTTCATATACCCTCTGCATATTTGTAGCCAACAGACAAAAGTTAAGCATCATTACTTAAATAACTAGCAGGAAGACAAAAGAAAAACATTAAACATTACTAAAAGCGCAAACACAGATATCAAGTTAGATAACTATGAAAATTCGCATATCAAAATGCATATAGAGCATTAATAATGGCCAGGTCAACCATCGTTGACCAAAAACATGCATTGGGCCCTAAAATGGATTCAAAAAAACCATCGCTTTGCTTTCCTGCCATTTTCCCACACTGAATTCCCCATGTACATGCTCTTTGTATATATCTGGTTGTACATCATTCACATACAAGCGAAAAATATACAAAGAGTTCTCTGTTCCTAATTCCTTCTTCACATCTAACTTGTATATTGGCTTGCACTTCCTAAGCATACATTGTAATTCATACAAACACTTTATACATCCGTCGGAACCCAACGATTTATGCGTTCAAGCTTTGAACTGTTTCAGGTCCACCTTGTATGTAATGCAATGCATATCGAATATACATTGGGTTAAGATACATTGTATTAACCTGATTTTAATTTCTTTGAATTCTAGCGCTTGTATATATTAAGCAATGTATGTTTCGAAACATACATACAAGGCACAAAATATACAAGCCTTTAACTCCATTGGATAATGATTTCAGATCCGCGGCATGTATAAAGCATTGTATATCGCAATGTATGTAAGATACATACATTGCGCGAATATACAAGGACTTAACCATGTTTTATAACTATTTTAGGTCCGCAACCATATATAAGTGCAATGTATATCAGCTTTGTATGGAAGATACATACAAAGCACAAAACATACATTGACTTAATCAACTTTAAGAAAACTTTTGGGCCCGCCCTTGTATAAATCTTTTGTATCTCACCAATATACAAGCTCGTGAACATACAAGGACTTAACCTTGTTTAACAAAGTTTTTAGGTCTGCCTGATGTATATAGCCTTTGTATCTTACCAATATACAAGCACAAAATATACATCGACTTAACCATGTTCAATAACTTTTTGGGTCCGCCTGATGTATATAGCCTTTGTATCTTACCAATATACAAGCACAAAATATACATTCGACAGACTCAACAAAAATATTCATTTCAACTCATAACTACGTCGGGTCCAACCTGCATGTACAAACAGAACATTAGAGAATGTATACAAGTATAAAAGCATACAAACAACTTTCTATGTAAACCCTGATATACAAAAGACATCGTATGCAACATGTAAACGACCTGATGACCCATGCGACTATGTATAAAAATGACCTTGCATATACAAATGACTTTGTATACGGAAAGTGATATACAAAGGACCTTGTATACAAGCAAACTTGTGTACAAAGGACCTTGTATATGCAACCCGCTATACAAAGGGCATTGTATATGCAATGGCAAACCCCTCCCTTGTACATTTTACCAAAATACTCATAACTTGCAAAATACTTGGAATTTTAAGATGGTTCAAAAAGCAACCCTTGTTCATTTTCAACAAGGAATTCACCTGTACTCTGGCCTAGTACTAAAATGTATGTTTTTCTCTAGTTTTAACAAAGTTTACAAATTTTCACTTCTTTTCCCTTTACCACCAAGCAGAACAACAACACACAGGCAAAAGCAAAGCCATAGTAGGGGTCCTCATTTTGCTGAGTAAAAATGGGGCATGTTGTGAACATCACCATACCCCCAAACCAAGTCATGTGATTGTAGGTTACATGTGTTGCATCTGGGTAGGAAGGCTTGGAAGGCATCAGGGATTCACGATCTAAAGAAAAGTTGGACAAAGGAGCACTTCCAAGACTAGGGTGCTCGCTCCAGTCCTTCGCAGACAAATTTCAGAAAATAGGAGTTATAGGGCTGATCAGTGTCTGAAGGAGGTCTAGATTCCTCAAAAAAGTAGGTACCTTGGACTTGGGTGCCCGCTCCAGTGTCCCCAACTATTCTTCTTCGGAACCCTGAAAACATGTATTTTGTAATTCAGTATTTTACTCTCGTCTGCAAGAGCTTTTTCCGTAATTCATTAATTTGTTGTTGTATTTACATAATTAGGGTTTTAATGGTCAATTGAGCATAAGAGAAGGAAAAATTGCTAATTAATTGCCTAATCCAAATTTTCCTACATTTGAAAGTGACTCTAGGGTATGATAATGCTCTCCAGTCAACCCTAGATCCTTCAATGTTTAGTGGAGAGGCAGATTTTAACATCTAAACAACAAAAGATTAACAAAATCCAATTTTACCCTAAACATTTTGGTGAACCCATGTTTTTGTACTTAAATTGCAACTTGTTGAGTGTTTGTCTACATATTTAGTGTGATTTCATTCATTCATATAGGCATTTACTTTATTGCATTGAGAAAATTTCAAAAAAATTGAAAATTTTGCATTGTTGGGCTTACTAAATGGTGTCAATTCTTCCTAAATTTTCCTAATTCATGATTTTTGCATTAGATCTGATATAAACTACAGAAAAATACATAAATGCAAAATCTTACTTTACATTTTCATCATTTAATTGCTAGGGTTTTGTGGAAATTTTAACAATTTTATATAACCTAGTAATTCCAAAATCTAGGGTTTGTAAGAAAAATCTTTTTCTTAGATTTTTCTACTGATTTTAGAGGCTCGTTCAAATTAAGAAGCATAAGACACATGGAATCTAGTGCTCTTGAAGAAGTCGGTACTTTGAACACTTTCTTTACAAAAGGAGAAACCCAAACATTACAAAACATTGCACCTACTACAAGTACAATGGAAGAACAAACTTTTCATGATGTTGATGATACTATTGAGGCAACAGGATATGTATCAGATGAGAAAATAGAAAATTTGGATAAAGAGTTAGTCAAATTTCAATCATTTATGGAAACTAAGAGAATAGCTTAAGAAGCCATTCCTACAATTCATAATATAAGAGAATTGATAAAAGAAGGATAAGATGGTGTTAATGCACTTTGTGGTCTAACACACATCATACAAACTAACATTATGCTAGTGACCAAATGTGCACAAGTGATAAAGAACACTCTATCACCATCTCATACACAAGTTTCAGCACCTATACCGACTATGGGAATATCTACCTTCACATCAATGATCTTAACAACTAATGCAAACGCTTTTAGTAATGCTACCATTGGTATCAGAGTATCTAATGGCACTAATTACAAAGTTGTGGTATTTAACTATCAGAATTTGATTTCTAAAGGGACATCTTCTATGAATAATTGTTCTCAACCTCCTATCTATTCCACTCATTTCCAAAAACCTATTACCTATTCGCATCCATCTTCCACCTACCAATATGTCCAACAACCGTTGACCTATTCCTAGCCTCTACCTATTGTATCTCAAGCTCATTCACCTCCTCACTTGGGTTCCAATTCCTTAAAACAAACCGTATCTCCAAATGATGCCATCTTAAACCAACTTTTATAGGGCATGACTACTTTGCAACAAAAGGTAACAAATTTGACAAACTCTTTGCAACCTAGTCTACCGACATATCATGCCCGTAATCTGTTATCCTATTCAATCCTAATAACCCCTATGCCTGAGAGGTTTGAGACTCCTCACTTTGAAAAATATGGTGGAAAAGGAGATCCTAATATCCATGTGGCAGCATTCACAGTTATGTGTAGTGATTTATATTTTGAAGAGGATTTGTTAGCAAAACTTTTTCTGCGATCTCTCAAATATACTGCTTTAGAATGGTTTTGCTCTTTGCCTCAAAATTCAATTCACTCAATTTCATAGTTGATTGATCAATTTTTACAACACTTTCAAGCAAACATCAAACCCCAAGTCACTCTTATCGATTTGGTTCAATGCAAACAAGGTCTGAAAGAAAAATTGACTAAATTCATTAGTTGGTATCAAGGCCTTTATGCTCAAATTCAATATCAGATAAAAGATGAGGATGTTCAAAAGATATTCATTACAAATCTAAAGCCTAATATTCATGATAAGATCCTCTTGATGAAGTACAACTCTTTTCAACATTTATGCACTGCCCTTCGTGATTATCAACTTTCGTCTAGTCAGTATGAAAACCAAAACTCATCGGCTCAAGTTAGATAATCCATGGGTGGATCATCACCAAAAAACTTTAAAAAGAACCATAACAGGGGTTTCATCAAGATTAATGGACCAAATACAAATGTGTCTGCTATAAACAATCCAAAGAAATAATCGTATCAACTGAGGAAGTTTACTCTGATATCTGAGTCCTATCATTCTATCATGAATCAAGCTATGAGTAATAACATTGTAAAACTTCCCCTGATCAAGCCTGTTGATCCTAGTAAACAAGGACCTTACTTCGATGCTAATGCCTTTTGTCATTTTCATTGAATGCAAGGACATGACACTGAACAATGTATGCATCTTAAACATGAGATATAGGACCTTATTGATTCAAATGTCATCCAAGTATCAGGTGTGAATGATAATGGAAATAAGTCAGTTGCTCCACTGAATCAGAATTTACAAATCTTCACTAATCCTTTTCCTAAGCATATAGAAAATAATATGGTGGAACAAGATTTAGTGGAAGTAGAGGAGGATGATTACTTGGACTAAGATAGTATCGTGGGAATGATTAAAGTGGATAAGGAACAAATGGATAACCCACCTCATCCATGAAGAATTGGAATTTACACTGAGGTTCCTCCTCCATTATCCTTATATGGATCAGGAGATAATCAAAATACCTTTGAAAAGAAAGAACAACAACTGATATAGACGAGCAAGATGGTACAGGATGAATCCTACTACTGTTCTTGAAAGATCTACCAATGAAAACTCGCCAAAAATTAGAAAAGAACAAGACGACTATCAATAGTCAGAAATAATAGTGGTTCTCCCCCTCATAAGCAAAAAAAAGCCTCATTTAAACAAGGATTTAAAGAACAATTATCATATGATAACAAACAAGACTTTCATAAGAACCACTCAAATTTTACAACAAATATGATCGAATACCTCTCCCAAAGGTTCATGAACTCCAACATATAATATGAAGACCCTAGAGGTAAGTATCTCTAACCCTTTATCTCTCATGATGTGTTATACAATGTTTAGGCCTCCTGGGATGACCTTTGATTCTCCCGTAAGGTTTGGGATGCCAGGAGCCCATCTCTATTGTGACCTTCTTCTATTTGTATCACCATTCTTCTATATTGCCTCTCTCTCTGATTTTATTGTTGTGTGTTGTGTTTGATAAACATAGCATCGTGGTTGGTGACTTGGGGGTACCCTCCTATGTGACTTTCCCTAAGACACTTGTTTCTCCTCTCTTATTTATTGTTTACCTTCCTCTAGTGTTTCCATCTAGCAGGTGGATGACGACAAACATTTATACTGATGTAGACCTAGTGTCCCTTTTGAGAGCAATCAAAAAATGGACTTAGTTCCTAATATGATGACGGGGTTGTATATCTTATCCGATGCTTGGCTAGTGGAAGCACTCATGCTTTTCACGTACTAAATTTTATGATGTTTCTATCGCATTTACAAACCTTAACAATACTTCTGCTCTATGCACCTTTGTTTGCCTTTGAATCTAGCCTTAGTGGTACTCGATTCAGAGAGCTTCAAGATATAGCCCTACAGTTATCCTTGAACTCTGAATTCATTATATAACCTTGGCTCTTTGTGTGGTTAATCATATGCATTGATGTTGTTGTTTATCATGATGTTATAGACACTAACATGTTTCTTGCAAGGATGTGTTTGCGGGAACATTTGGTGATCATAAAGTACATGTCACCTCCGAGGGGCATGGGCTTTGTGAAAGTCAATGTTCCCTTGTGTGTTTTCTTCCTACCTTAATGTGCTTGATATCGATGCATGATATCAACCACCTTAAGGTGGGGGCATATAAGGTAAGCTATCTATTATAGATGTTACCAATATGTTTGACCTCAGATGCATAGACTTGCGCCTCAGAGTAGTGCATCATGCATCCTAAGTTTGTTTGCAATCAATCAATCAATCATGTAAACCCTCTGCAGAGGCGGGATATTGCACATATCCTTTTTCTTAAGCCCTTTGCGGCGGTGGGGTTGGTGTATTTCTTAGAGTAGATTGTGTTGGAGTCCAGGACAACACTGAGAGGGGGGGTGAATCAGTGTTGTATAAATTTTTAACTTTTTGCAAACTTTATCTTACAAAACAAATAGAGAGGAGGACATTAATGATTTGTTGAGTTTAAATACACAAGACTTATAATAAAAGATGTAAACAAAAACTCATGATCAAAGGATTAATATACACACACAGAGAGGAAATCAATGAGAAGCATGACACAAGCTTTTTACCGAGTGGAAAACCCTCTGGGTAGAAAAACCACTCATGAACTACCTCACTAGCTTAGCTTTTAAAACTTCTTTACAGGGCCTCACTGGTTGAAATATGTGTCTCACTAACAAATGAAAGGTCTCACTGACCTACAAGCCTCACTGGCTAATCACAAACTCTTTAAATGCATATACAAAATTTATCACAATCAAGTTCAAAAACCTTATATCTCCCCTTTTTGACTTTCACAAGAAATTCATTACAAGAGTAAGTTCTTCAACCTCTGAAAAAGAAATAAATTTATATCTTCTTTTGATATAAATCAAATCACCAAAATATCACTTGATATCTACATAAACTTCAAAGGTTTCATCAATATGTTTTAGTCACAAATTCAATATCTGCAAAAAGACTATCTTTGTAAAAACAAGCACATTATAAGCACCAATTATCTTTGCAAAGTAAGTTGTCTCTGTAATATTTCTGATATCATCTCTCCAAACAAATTAATCACTTTAATGTCTCTTCAATCATATAATCATCTCTGCAAGTTAATGAATCAACACAATATTTCATTCAACTTTGTTATCTCTGCAAAACATTTCCTCTACCATACTTTATGACACCCTTTCCTCATCACATACCCAATATCACCTTCTCATCCTTTTCTCTTCAAGAGGATAATATCTTCAACCCTGCATATTGAATCACACAAAAACCATACAAATAGTGTTCCTGCAAAAACTTTATATACAAGATGACCTTCCACATTCTACATAATGATTTTCATTTTTTTTTAATGAAGATCTTGCATAATTGACATTAAGTCCTTTCATCTTCATCTTCAAAGGCTATTTATATATATATATTTTTTTATCTTCAAAAATTCATTTTGTCTTCAATAACAACATGCATATGCAAAACTTAAAAATGACTCTTGACTTTTCTTCTCTTGCATATTCATCTCATATATCATTTTGCACCTACAATTTATTTTTAAAAACTTTACATAAAAAAAAAACTTCAATATTTCATTTTTACCCTCATAAGAATAACCCTTCATATGCATATTCATATTCATAATGTCCTGCAAAAATCTTCAACAAAATTCCAATTAATTTTCTTCTAACTCTTCATATTCTCTATACTTCAAAAGCCTTTTTCAACTTCAATTTGCAAAAACACTCTTCACCAAATTTGTTAATCTTCAAAGAATAAATCAATCTAAAAAAAATCTCCTCCAACTCATTCCTTTTCAAAATCCCCTTTGCCAAAAATCTTCTTCAAGAAGACACAAAAAAAATAAATTCCTTCTCTTTATAAAAATGTTTTTTTTTTTAAACTTCCACATTTTATGCCTTTTAAAAAAAAATCAGAAACTCCTTATAAAAAGGGCATAAAATCTTCACTTACCATGAGGAAGAAATTTCTTTTAGAAGGTTTTTAGAATAATCTCCTTAAAACCTCATAGAAAGATGCCTTTTAGAAGGCTAATAAAAAGGAGATGAAAAGTTTCTAAAATTTTGAATAAAGCATTTATTCAAGAATTTTTTTTCCAAGACTATTTTTCACGTTCCCTTATCATGTTCTCTTTAAAAGAACTTTCCATTCAAAACTTAATGGTATTCAAACCAAAAATATATTGGATACTCATAAATGAGTAAAGCCATCAAAAAAGGTAATTTTGTCCTAAACAATTTTGTCTTAAACTTTCTAATTTATATGAAGGGGCAAGTGGTATATATGAGAAAAGAACCCTCTACTAGGTCACTTTAAGTGATTTGACTTGTTATAGCAGGTCAACTAAATTTTAAGACATAAAGTGCATTTGATATATGACAAATTTCTTCAAGACTTTACACAAGACCAAATATCTCTATACTCTTGTGAAGACATACACCTTCAACATCATCATGAAGCAACCTTACAATTACACAGTATCCTCTGAAGATTGAAGTCATTGAAGCACAATAAAACCTTTTACTTAACCAATAAAGTCTTGATGAAGCCTTTTCAAGCAACTGTACACACCATTACTTAACCAACTTCTTCAAACACCATTGTGTGAGATCTACATAACATGACCCAACACAAACAAGTATGAACCATTCATAAACATGGTGATCAAGTTAGAACATGAGAAACCATTCTAAGACAAATATGAAGATATCCTGATGACATCTCTTAACAACCACTAATCCTGATGACATGAACAACTCCTGTCAATACCAACATCTTTTTGACATCAATGACAATCTAACACCATCAATCTCCCCCTTTGTCAATGATGGAAAAACCACCTGATGCAATTTTTCTTTCTCCCCCTTTTTGACATCTGATGACAAAGACTATTATCTCCCCCTAAGAAAATAACTCCACTAAAAGATGTTAAAGCTTGATCATAACATATACAAACACATTGCATTATGAGGGCTTTGAAGACATAAACTCATGTTATCTTGTTATCTTCAACCAAAAAATTAGAACCACTTACCAAAATCTTTGATACCACTTGTCTTTCAAAGTATTGAAGGCACTGAATGCAATTTTGCTAAACTTATCCTGAACATCAACATTTCAAACTTGAGAGCAAAAAGATACCATGAAACTTACATCTGAAGCACAATACCACTTCTTATTACAATATCACTATGAAGATGAACACTGACACAATCCTGATGACATCACATGTGATTGAAAGACAAACTTTCAAAACAAACAATTCTTCTTCAATCAACAACACTTTTTGACCCACATGACAAATCTCCAATGAATCTATTTGCCTCCCTTGTGTTAAAGTTCACAAACAAATCACTATTCATAAAATATCATTGGTGAACACTGACAAGAATAATCAACATAACTCAACTCAACTCAGCACTGATCCACTTCTTGAATTAGTCCTGAAGCAACATATCAACCTGAAGTATACCATACAATTACTGACATCCAACCTTCCATGCTAAGAAAAATCATGGCACCATCAAACACCTTTTGACATCACAATCAACTTTTCTTGTATCAATGTAAAGACAACAAACTCTCAGCAAGATTATTACATTTTGAAATAGATATTATGACATCCTTGTAATGAACCATTCTCATTATGAAGAGCATCATAATGCAACAACTTTAGGCCAAACAAATCTCTGAAACATAATATCACTTTTTGACACAAAACCAATATGAGGATGAAGAAGACATATCTCTGCAACAAACTACCAACCTTTTGAACACTTTGCAAAGAAATCATAAACACACCAATACTCTTTGATGAACAATTTTGCAGGCAAAAATCATGAAGACTCCTCATCACACAGTTCCCAACACAAGATGCCAAGATGACCATTTTTTATAAGACCTTTACTTGCCTCTGATTTGATGAAATACAAGACTCACCATTAATGTCATAAGAACTTCAGATTGTCATAGCTTGAAGCTCATACCTGATACCACTTCAAAACTAGAGCCACACAAATTGAACATACCTTTCTAAACCATATTAATGAGGAAGATCAACAAAAAAACAAGTGAAACACTCTCCAAATCACCTAAAAGCTTCAATACTTATGCAAGACATATGCCATAAAACATAACTCAACAAAGTAATAGGTATGATCATCAAACTGACTCCTTGATATGAATTATATGAACTTGAGTTTCATGCAAAGACTACACTTTTTACCAATAAAAATCAGCATGAAGAATATATATCACAAAGATATGTCCTTGCCACAGGCTTCCAACATGAGTTATCATCTTGCAACCAATCTATTCTTGTACACCTTTTTTGACATGAAAAGAATGAAGACCATCCTACTATTCCTACACATCTTTTTACAACACACTGTCAAATTTGATATATACATAACCACATCTGAAACATACTGCAATCAACAAGACCTGTTGCCTCTAGGATTTATCAATCAAATAAGCCCATCAACACTAAACACCAAGTTTTTCCTGCAACAACACTTTGCAAAAATAAATGCAAGGACAATTGTTAAGAAATAAATTCTTTCTATTTCAACCTCCTCAGCCATCATATGCAAACATCTGATGAGAGTTCCTTGAGAACACCTTAACTGAAGCAACATGACAACTCAACCATGTAAGTATGATATGAATAAGATACAAATAGGATCAAGTCACAACATCACCAAACTCTTTGTGTAGAGAGCTTTTGAACACCTTAAAACATGTCACTGATCATACACTCAAACTCAAAAACATCATAAACTTCATTTCAAACATTATCAGACAAGCATGTCAATTAAAACAAGATCATCATATTGATAAACATCAACTTATCTCCTCCTGTAACTTCTTGGGGATAAAAGATAGAACAAGAACAACTCCCCCTCACATCATGCTATCTATTATTCCACTGATGATGCAACTTGTGTAGGATGTACAAGTTTGAATTTTGACTTCTCTTTATTTTCTTTCTGCTTCCAAATTTTCATAGGTGCTTTCTTTCTCCAAACCTTTTCTACCTCTTTCCATTTCCAACCTATCAAATTAGATGATGCTTTTCTGCAACTATGAGTTTTATGACCAAAAGAATTGCAATTATAACAAACTATGTTATAGTCATAACCAAATGACTGATAGTACCTTTTTGACATCTCTTGAGCAATTATGAGCAATTATGTTATGCTTCCATGTAGGATCATACATTTTATTCATTTTGCAATTTCTTTGTATGTGTCCAACACTATTGCACTTGTAGCAAACAATATTAGTATTCCTTCTGCAATTAACTAATTTGTGTCGAAATTGATTACAAGTATAACAATAACCAATAATAACCATTAAAAGAATAGTTATACCTGTACATGTATGCTTGTCTTATAGGAGCATTTCTTCTTCTTTGATTATGCATTTTGTTTTTAGTGGCAGCATTCAAATCAATCTTCTTTCTAGGAGTCTCTCTGACTTTTAAACATTCTCCTTCAAATCCTAAACTAGTAGTATCCTAATGATTCTTGTGTTTTCTCAACATCTCATGCAACTTGTTTGAGTTGTCTTCAAACACTTGATATTTCTTAGATAAAGCCTTGAGACCATCATACTCTTTTCTCAGATTGCTAATTTCACCCTCTAGTTTTAGATTTTGAATCCTTGTAACTTCAAGGTCAGATATTGAGACATCAACTATCCTCGTAGCTTCTTCAATTTCTATCTTCAAACTAACAATCAATTTGTCTGATTCACTTGCTTGATTCTTTAAGTCTACAATCAGGTTTCTAGCATCTTCAAGGTCTGTAAGAGCTTTGTTTTTCAAGACTCTTTCTTGTTGTAGTTGCAATTCTAATTTTTAGTTCTCCTTTTTATATCTCTTGAGTTCACTCAGAGCACATATAAGCTCTCCTTCAACATCAACTTCACAAATATCTTCATCAAACTCCTGTTCATCTTCATCATTATCATTAGTCTCAATAGCAAAGACATCTTTTCTTTCATTAAATTCTTGTTCTCCTTTATTCACAATGATTTCATACTTTTTATCAAAATTCTCAACTACAGGACCATTCTTTGTATCAATTATCAGGGGTGACATATGCAACAAATCATTGATAGGCACAACTGAGGCTTGTTTTACCATCTTTTGATCAACATCTTTCTTTTCTCTATTTAAGACCTTAATTCTATTCTTGTTACCCATTTTACTCCACTACCAGGACCTACCTGAACCTATTAGACTTCAAAAAGGGAACTTGGCTCTGATACCACTTGTTAGAGTCCAGGACAACACTAAGAGGGGGGTGAATCAGTGTTGTATAAATTTTTAACTTTTTGTAAAGTTTATCTTACAAGACAAATAGACAGGAGGACATTAATGATTCTTTTTGCAAACTTTATCTTACAAGACAAATAGAGAGGAGGACATTAATGATTTGTTGAGTTTAAATGCACAAGACTTATAATAACAGATGTAAACAAAAACTCATGATTAAAGGATTAATATACACACACACAGGAAATCAATGAGAAGCATGACACAAGCTTTTTACCGAGTGGAAAATCCTCTGGGTAGAAAAACCACTCATGAACTGGCTTAGCTTTTAAAACTTATTTACAAGGCCTCACTGGTTGAAATATGTGTGTCACTAACAAATGAAAGGTCTCACTAACCTATAGGCCTCACTGGCTAATCACGAACTCTTTGAATGCATATACAAAATTTATCAGGGGATTACCCTGTTTCAATCAAGTTCAAAAACCTTATATCTCCCCTTTTTGACTTTCACAAGAAATTCATTACAAGAGTAAGTTCTTTAACCTCTGAAAAAGAAATCAATTTATATCTTCTTTTGATATAAATCAAATCACCAAAATATCACTTGATATCTGCATAAACTTCAAAGGTTTCATCAATATGTTTTAGTCACAAATTCAATATCTGCAAAAAGACTATCTTTGTAAAAATAAGGACATTATAAGCACCAATTATCTCTACAAAGTAAGTTGTCTCTGTAGTATTTCTGATATCATCTCTCCAAACAAATTAATCACTTTAATGTCTCTTCAATCATATAATCATCTCTGCAAGTTAATGAATCAACACAATATTTCATTCAATTTTGTTATCTCTACAAAACATTTCCTCTACCATACTCCATGACACCCTTTCTTCATCACATACCCAGTATCACCTTCTCATTCTTTTCTCTTCAAGAGGATAATATCTTCAACCCTGGCTATTGAATCACACAAAAACCATACAAACAGTGTTCCTGCAAAAACTTTATATACAAGATGACCTTCCACATTCTACATAATGATTTTTTTTTTTTTTAATGAAGATCCTGCATAATTGACATTAAGTCCTTTCATCTTCATCTTCAAAGGCTATTTATATATATATATATTTTTTATCTTCAAAAATTCATTTTGTCTTCAATAACAACATGCATATGCAAAACTTAAAAATGATTCTTGACTTTTCTTCTCTTGCATATTCATCTCATATATCATTTTGCACCTGCAATTTATTTTCAAAAACTTTACATAAAAAAAAAACTTCAATATTTCATTTTTGCCCTCATAAGAATAACCCTTCATATGCATATTCATATTCATAATGTCCTGCAAAAATCTTCAACAAAATTCCAATTAATTTTCTTCTAACTCTTCATATTCTCTGTACTTCAAAAGCCTTTTCCAACTTCAATTTGCAAAAACACTCTTCACCAAATTTGTTAATCTTCAAAGAATAAATCAATCTGAAAAAAATCTCCTCCAACTCATTCTTTTTCAAAATCCCCTTTGCCAAAAATCTTCTTCAAGAAGACACAAAAAAAATAAATTGGTTCTCTTTATAAAAATGCTTTTTAAAAAAAAACTTCCACATTTTATGCCTTTTAAAAAAAAATCAGAAACTCCTTATAAAAACGGCATAAAATCTTCACTTACCATGAGGAAGAAATTTCTTTTAGAAGGTTTTTAGAATAATCTCCTTTAAAATCTCATAGAAAGATGCCTTTTAGAAGGCTAATAAAAAGGAGATGAAAAGTTTCTAAAATTTTGAATAAAGCATTTATTCAAGAAATTTTTTTCCAAGACTATTTTTCACGTTCCCTTATCACATTCTCTTTAAAGACACTTTCCATTTGAAACTTAATGATATTCAAACCAAAAATATATTGGATACTCATAAATGAGTAAAGCCATCAAAAAAGGTAATTTTGTCTTAAACTTTCTAATTTATATGAAGGGGCAAGTGGTATATATGAGAAAAGAACCCTCTACTAGGTCACTTTAAGTGATTTGACTTGTTATAGTAGGTCAACTAAATTTTAAGACATAAAGTGCATTTGATATATGACAAATTTCTTCAAGACTTTACACAAGACCAAATATCTCTATACTCTTGTGAAGACATACACCTTCAACATCATCATGAAGCAACCATACAATTACACAGTATCCTCTGAAGATTGAAGCCATTGAAGCACAATAAAACCTTTTACTTAAACAATAAAGTCTTGATGAAACCTTTTCAAGCAACTATACACACCATTACTTAACCAACTTCTTCAAACACCACTGCATGAGATCTACATAACATGACCCAACACAAACAAGTATGAACCATTCATAAACATGGTGATCAAGTTAGAACATGAGAAACCATTCTGAGACAAATATGAAGATATCCTGATGACATCTCTTAACAACCACTAATCCTGATGACATGAACAACTCCTATCAATACCAACATCTTTTTGACATCAATGACAATCTAACACCATCAGATTGTATCATCTTGTCATTTTCAAAAGTCCTCTGCAGAGGCAAGGAGCAGTTCTGTGACTAACTCAGCCCTTAAGCATGTTTTCGGTGATTGTTGTGGTGAAGCCCAATTATTGGTGTGTGCCTGTAATGTGCCTGAGATAGTGATGAGCCTAGAAATAGGGAACACACCATCACTTTTCTGCCGTGTTTTCTCCGTGTCTTCAACTATGTGTGTTTTGGCATGCTTATTTGTATGGTGTGTTTGTTGCCCCATATGTAGAGAGCAGCGCCTTCAAGTAGTGCTTCCTACATTTTGGGAGGTTTTGCATGTATTACGTGTGTGTTGCCCCATATGCAGAGACCAGTGCCTTCAAGTAGTGCTTCCTGCATTTTGGGAGGTTATTTTACTTTCCAGTACTTGCATTTGCATTTCATATAGATGAGAAAAAGAAAAGAAAAGAAATCATTTCTGTCTTCCATGCATTAATGTATCTTCTATGCATTAACTGTCTGCTCTATGTTCTACGTGACTATAGTTGTCTTCTCCATGTTTTGCGTGCCTATTACTATTTTCTATGTGATTGGCATGTCTTCTCCATGTTTGATGTGTTTGTTGTGTTTGTGAGATTACTTTAATGCATGTATGGGCCTCGTGTTTATACATACATTATAGTGGGTGCTAAATGTAATGTCAGAAAATGTCCCCTTGGGGGTTTTTCCCTCATAAGATTTAGCTCCTGGGTCTTTAGCATGCATTTAGGACATTTTAGTTCATATTTTAACACCCCAATGGAATGAGACCTAGGTTCCTTGGCAAATAGGGCCCAGGTGGACCCCTTGAGCTGTACCCTACCCAAAATAGAGGGGAGGACTTGGGTGCCCACGCCCTAGTCCTACCCTATTTTGGGGCAGCCCCAATTTCTAGGTGTCATTTATTGACCGATATTAGGTCCCTTTGCCAACACGGTAAGTTTGAATTTCAAATATCTTGGCAGGAGTGCTTGTAGATGCATATATAATCATGCTTAGGCATTCATTTGTAGACTAGAGCATTATTAGATGATTACTAGAAAGCTATTGTGTTCTCAAGATGATTCAAGGCTTTCTATTGTGTTGAAAGAGAAGACTTGTGTGTTTTATGTGTTGATATTTGTAGATTTGAGTATCAACTTCCTCATGGCATGAAGAGCATCTTCCTTCATGAGAGCTTCACTACAAGGTGACATATCATTGTGTTTTTATCATTGATTCCTTTGTTTTTTGGCCTTTGCCTCACAAGGGCACACCATCTTTATCTGACAAAGGTGTTCATAGACTTAAGTGTCCTTCGGGATTTGACTGAGGCAAACCTCTAAACACCACAAGACCTAAACCAAGTCTTGTGATTGCAAGTTACAGGTGTTGCATCTGAGAAAAGTGGAGCTGCAAGAATGCTTGGAAGGCATTAGGGATTCAGGATCTAATGAAAAGTTGGACAAAGGAGCACTTCCAAGACTAGGGCACTCGCTCTAGTGTCCTCCACAGATAGATTTTAGAAAATAGAACTTATAGGGTTGATCAATTTCTGAAGGAGGTCAAGATTCCCCGAAAAAGTAGGTACCTTGGACTTGGGTGCCCACTCCAGTATCCCTGACTATTCTACTTCAAAACCTCAAAAACAGGTATTCTATAATTCAATATTTTACTCCCGCCTGCAAGATCTTTTTCCGTAATTCATTAATTTGTTGTCATATTTGCATAATTAGGGTTTTAATAGTCAATTGAACATAGGAGAAGGAAAAACTGCTAATTAATTCCCTAATCCAAATTTCCCTACATCTGAAAGTGACTCTAGGGTATGATAGTGCTCGCACTCGACCCTAGATCCTTCAATGTTTAGTGGATAGGTAGATTTTAACATCTAATCAACAAAAGATTAACAAAATCCAATTTTACCCTAAACATAAATAATACCAAATTATTTAATTAATTCTTCTAAATTCCAAAGTCTTCAAATCTATAAATATCAAATCATTCTCTATATTTAAATAAATCCAAATATTTATTTAAATTATCTATTTCTTCTAAAATTGAATTAATACCAAAAGTAATTCAATTAATCCATGGGCACATGTAATTAAATATTTTAATATTTAATTACCTAATATCCCCTCACCCGCATGTCCTATTTATCCTCCAGTCAAATTAGTTAACTCTTCAATCAATTCACTTAACTAATTAGTCTACTCTGTTAACTGGCTAGTCATCTCAATTAACTCATCAATCTATTTTGTTAATTCCCATATCTCAAAATAGAGTAGGACATGTATCCTCTCCCTATTCATGCACATCCTCTCAAATTTCCTCAACCTTTGATCTTCTTACTCATTCTACACAATTGATCTTCTTTCTCACAAATCTATAAATACAACCCCTATTCCTCCATTTGAAGTATCTAAGCTTTTTGTAAACTTACTCTACAGGAATCATAGCACGCCTTTGGTACAAATCACTCCATAGATTGAGATCAATTATTACACCATTATCACCATTACCATTGTATTGTGAAGATCCTATTCATTGCAAAACCTATCAACAACCATTCTCCATTGTCATCTTGGAAAAAAGAAAGGAAGTGCACCTATTGAGGGCTCTATTCATATATGAGATCAATTTGAGATAGGCGACCAATGGAAGTCATGAAATAGAAAGGTTTGCAAGGTATTGTGTTCTTTGTGTTTGATCTTATTTGTTTCAATTTAATTGAGTTTATTGGATTATATTAATATATTGATATCGACCACTATTTCCCATAACATTTTTGGCACCTGCCATGGGGCCCTTGCCCTAATTCAACTTCAAAATTGAGTTTTTGTGTGTTAGAATCTGTACATGGGACATTTCTACACATTCGTCATATTCTGCTATGTATCTGCTCACTATTACTACACATCTGTTAAATCTATGCATCCACTCACTGATACAGTGCATACATTCTTTGTTACTGTGCATTTGTTTTTGTCCATTCATTCACTATATCTGTGCATTTATTCTACTAGGGTTTTTGAGCTATTTCTCAGGAAATTTCAAATGCTAACATCATTTTTAGGAGTATTCTTAGATCCACCTCACAAGTTAAGAGTTGGTCAGGCATATAGTTGCATGGTTAACTCTCATCTAGATATAAATAGCAAAAGAAGTAATTGAGCTTGTTCATGCAAATTTCACTTAGATCTAAATAGAAGGGAAGTAATTTATACTTGTCACATCGCAACTTGAACATAGTCCCAACTAGGAGGATTAAAATTGAACAATTGCTTTCAAAAGCTTTTTAAAAGTTAGCAAATCTTGTGTGCCTAATAGAGTGACTCATTTAGTTTTTCTCTTTTTAACTAGGAGGAAAGAACTAATGTTTTATGTGATTTTGGAATGATGATAGGACTATGCTCTCCTCTTAACTAGGTGACCCAAATGCAAGAATCATCATTTCGCATGTGTGTCCTTTAGAGAGGCATGCCCTTGGAATTCCTTCCTTCCAAGTGGGATGACCTTAAGTGGTAACGAGCTAATGCCAAGCTCTTTCAATCCACTATAAATAAATTGTGTTTGACGTAAAAGTCTCAAACAATGAGTGTGGATTAGTTACATTGACAGCCCCTTTCCCCATAAACCTTGCAAGGTGTAACCCTTGTAGGCTGGGAGGCTCCATAATAGAGATTAGTGTTTCCACACGTGTAACTACTCAAACGGATGCCCATACTACATATCCATTGTTTGTAGAAACCAAAAACCCCTATCTACCAGTGTAGGAAGATAGAATATTATCTTTCAAAGATGCCTCATGTTCTTACGGTTCAATAGTAGAGATAACAGGGAAATCCTAAGGTTTGCAAGCCTTGGAAACCCAAAACTTGGTGTGATAGAGAAGTTTGTACACTTGTAAGGGGGAACCCGTGCCCCAAGTTCCTAAGTTATCCACTTTGAATATGCATAGCTAGAGCAATCCAAGTGAGAATTCAGTATATATTGCCCTTGCCATCCTAGGATTTGTACTTATTTTTTGTCAAAAAAAAGAAAAAACCAAAAATCAAACAAAAAAATTAAACAATCATGAAAATATTTTTTGTGTGTGATTTGTCATTCTTTCCATAATCAAAGAAACAAATCAAAAAGAGCAACATTCAAGAAAACAACCTAAAAACATTGAAAAACATGCCTTTGCCAAATCAAAATCAGTCAAAATCAAACAAAATAGCACATATATGTGCATCTACTTCATCCTATTGTGTATTTACTTCACCTTGCTGCGCATCTATTTTTTGCTACACTTTTACACAGTTTTGTTGCGCATTTGCTTTTTCACCATACCTGTGCATACACTTCCTAAAGCTACGCATTTGTACTCTATTTTGGCACATCCACTTTTCCACCAGATCTGCGCTTTTAGTTTCCTATTGCTGCACATATACACTCTATTCTTGTGCATCTGTTCCTACGCATCTATCACAGTGAGTACTTCCATATAGTTTGTCAGAAAAACACCTACCTTTTTGAGCACCCTTTTTAGTCTTGTATCAATTTTTGAGGTCAAGTTAACCATGTAGTCACTTCTCCCATTCATTTCTGTAGTGTACCCTCTTTTCCATCGGTCACCTCATCAAAATCTTCACAAAGCTTCCCAAGAACAAATCAAACTATCAAAAACCAGGTTACTACAAGGCAATTTTTGGATCATTTCAGATTTAAGCATCACTAGTAAGTCTCCACTAACAGGATCTATCATCCTTCTATCTCAGAACTTCATTAGTTTATTTTGATACAAAACTATTGATGTAGAGTACAGCCCAATTGAAGTGTATGAACCGGGTCAAAGACCCTTTGGAGCCCACAAAATAGCCATGAAATGAGTATATTGGCAAGACCTTTGAATTGTCTCACCAAAAAATACACACTCTTGCCTATCGGCAAGAAGAAACCTATCGGCAACCCCCAAACATGTTGTGTCGATGCCTTTGTTCACACCGATGAACTATTTGCCTTTTATTGAACCGGTGAACCAAATGAACCGATGAACCGGTTCAATCCATTGGTTCAATGGCTAGGTTCAACCTGATGGTTCAATGCCTAGGTTCAATTTGATGGTTCAATGCCTAGGTTCAATCTGATGGTTCAATGCCGATACCTTCTTTGTCAGCAACACAAATGTCACTCGTGCAAATGACTTCTAACACACATTCTTTGACCTTGAACCCGTGAACCATTGAACCGATGAATCGATTCAATCCGATGGTTCAACGGCGAGGTTCAACAACGAGGTTCAACGCCGAGGTTCAACCAGCGAGATTCAACCTTCTCCTTCGGTGAGACTTCTAACTATCGGTTTGAACCATTGGTTCAACGGCGAGGTTCAAATGAGACTGAAAAATACACTCTTTTCTTGCTCTCAGCAAGACATTTCCTCTTAACTTGCTAAACTAGTTCTCCTCTTGCCTATTGGCAAGACAATAACTATCGGCCCGCCTTCCTTCGGCGTTCACTAATACTGAATGTCGCACCAAACACTTATCACCAGCTACTCCATCGGTGAGACTCCCATGTTTGTCACCCCAATCGGTGTGACCTCCTACCGTCGGCCCGCGAACAATTTCTCAGCCTAATGCTGATACTCATGCCGATGCCTCCAAAACATCTATTTCAGGCTTGTTAGACACCCAAACTGTTCAGCGATGCACTTACAGTTCAACTGACAAATATACACACAATATTCACCCTGCAGATGTAGTGTATACACATACTAAAGGGATTCCTACAATTCCTAACCTTCCATACCTAAAATGAGTAAACAAAGATGGGGAATTAATCTACAAGTCCATTCCACTGATTTCCCCAAAAATCTACCAGTGGAATGGATTTATCCAGTTAATTCGACCACAGAAGCACAAAACTAAATTATATACAAACCCTACATAGAATGAATTTCTACACAGAGTATCTACACTGGTTATCTACACAGTATTCAGAATCTGGAAAGAAAATAAATTACAGAACTTCTATTACTCCTTGATGTTCAGAATTACATTTTCGACTGTTCAGAGACCAGACCCAAAAACTACCACCGTCCCCTCAACAAAAGGTTTTCCCCTTTTTATCTTTTTCAATGTGAGGGACTGACATTCCTCTCTATTTCTGGGATTTGATTTTTCCAAAATTATAGGTGGAAACCCTTAATCTATTACAAATGACATATTTTTGCATAAGACAGCAAAACTCTTAAAGCTAAGACACCTTGATTATCTCTCCCTTAATCCAAACTGTCAATAAATGTCAAGTTTGGAGTTTACCAACATGAAATGCTAATAGAGAATGTTACATTTTTGAAGATGCTATAAGGTAACATAAAATGTCAAAAACTATATTAGTCTTCTTCCTCTCCCTCTTGTGTATATTGGTCCTATTGAAGGGGTACCCCTGCACCATACTCCCCGGGAGAAGAGATCTCAAGCCCCTTTGAGATCAGAGTTTGGAGATCTGTACCATGCTTTGAAATCTAGTCAGCAGTCATCCAAACTGCCTCTGAATCTGGTTGTCCTTGCCAGGCCACCAAATACTCCAAGTATTCTTTGTTTCTGGTCTTCTTGAGCACTCGTGAGTCTAAGATGTGGTTCAACTTTGGTGGATCATGCTTCAGAATGCCATCAGATGTTGCGTGCAATGGTTCATGTTCTACATCTGCATTTGGTTTGTATGGAGTCAAATCACAGACATTGAAAATTGGGGACAATCCAAGATCAGGAGGAAGGTGGATCTTATATGCATTCTGTCCACACTTCTTTAAAATTTGACATGGTCCAATCTTCCTCTGCATGAGCTTGGTATACTTACCTTTGGGGAGCCTCTCCTTCTTTAGATTTACCCAGACCAAATCTCCAATTTCAAACTGTAAATCTCTTTTCTTCTGGTCAGCATATATTTTGTACTTCGTTGTAGCCTGTTGGAGTTGGTGCTTGACCTGATCATGTACTTCTTTAATAGCTAAAGCAAAAGCTTCACCATCTGCACTAATAGGTTCTCCTATAGGTAGATCTCTTAGCTCCAAAATACCCCTTGGATGAATTCCATACACTATCTGAAAAGGTGACTTTCCTGTACTCCTATTGATGGTGTCATTATAAGAAAATTTTGCTTGTGGGAGGAAATTATCCCATTTCTCTCCATGCTGTCTGGTTAAACACCTGAGTAGGTTACCCAATGAATGGTTAACAACTTCAATTTGCCCATCTGTTTGAGGATGGTAGGCTGATGAGAAAGACAAATTTGTTCCCAACTTTTTCCAAAGAGTTCTCCAGAAGTGGCCAATAAACTTCACATCTCTGTCTTATACTATGTTCAATGGTAAACCATGTATTCTCACTATCTCTTTGAAAAATAGATCAGCGACATATGAAGCATCACAAGTGGTTTTACATGGCAAGAAATGTGCCATTTTACTGAATTTGTCTGCTACCACAAAAACACTATGATATCCTTTCCTTGTCCTAGGCAAACCTAGTACAAAATCCATGCTTAAACTCTCCCATGGCCTAGAAGGAATGGGTAATGGCTGATACAAACCTGTATTTGTGGATCTTCCTTTGGCTTTCTGACATATTACACATGCTTCCACAAATTTTTTCACATCGGACTGTAACTTAGGCCAATAGTAATGCCTTTTGACAAGATCAAGAGTTTTATCAAGACCAAAATGTCCTGACAGAGCCCCACAATGTTTTTCCTGAATAATATTCAGTCTCATAGAACACCTGGGAATACATAGTTGTCCACCTTTGAAAAGTAATCCATCTTGGATCAGAAATTTAGAAAACTCAACATGATATTTGTCTCCAAAAGAAGTACATACCTTATAGACCTCTCCAAAGTCTTCATCATCTGCATACATTGTCTTCAATGAATCAATCCCAACACTCTCCAATTGGATCTGATTTATGGTCAGAACTCTCCTGCTCAAAGCATCTACTACTTTGTTCTTAACCCCTTTCTTGTGCTTGAGTGTGAAAGTGAAAGCTTGCAAAGTTTCCACCCATTTCATGTGTCTATGGTTCAGTTTCTCTTGACTGTTTAAAAAACTGAGGGCCTGATTATTTGTGAACACTATGAATTCTTTGGGCATCAAGTAATGCCTCCATTTCTTAAGTGACTGGACTAGAGCATACATCTCCAAATCATAGGATGAGTATCGCTTCTTGGCATCATTTAATTTTTCACTGAAGAATGCAATTAGGCCTACCTTCTTGGTTGAGTACTGCTCCAATGGCAATATGACTTGCATCACATTCTACTTGAAAAATCTTGCTGAAATCAGGAAATGCAAGAACTGGTTGTTCTGCCATCTTCTTCTTCAACGTTTCAAAAGAATTATCTGCCTCCTTTGTCCATGTAAACTTGCACTTCTGTCCTCCCTTTATAGTGTCAAGCATGGGTGCACAAATATGACTAAATCCCTTTATAAACATCCTATAAAAGGTTGCTAATCCATGGAAACTTCTAACATCATTCACAGTTTTGGGTGTTGGCCAAGACAATATGGCACTTACCTTTTCTGGATCCATTCTCAGTTTGTTATGTGAGATAACAAATCCTAAGTAGATGATTTCTTCCTGCATAAACAGACACTTTGCTAAATTTATCATTAGCTGCTCTTCATGCAACCTTTTGAGAATCAGGTCTATATGGATGAGGTGTTCTTCACTCAGATTACTGAAAATCAAGATGTCATCTAGATATACTATGACAAATTTACTTATGAACTCTCTCAAGACCTCATTCATCATTCTCATAAAGGTACTAGGAGCGTTGGATAAACCAAAAGGCATGACCTTCCACTCATATAACCCCTCTTTTGTCTTGAATGCAGTTTTCCACTCATCACCAGGTCTAATCCTAATCTGATGATAACCACTCTTTAAATCTATTTTGGTGAAGTATTTAGCTCCTCCTAAACAATCAAGTAAATCTTCTATCCTAGGGATTGGAAACCTGTACCTGATTGTTATCTTGTTGATAGCCCTTGAATCAGTGCAAAGTCTCCAAGTGCCTTCCTTCTTTGGTGCTAGTACAGCCGGTACTGCACATGGGCTTAAACTTTTGCCAATTAGGCCTGTCTTCAACAATTCTTCAATTTGTCTTGCTACCTCTGTATTCTGATCTGGAGTGAGCTTATATGCTGCTTTGTTTGGAAGTGGAGATCCTGGGATCAGATCTATATAATGGCTGATGTCTCTTATAGGTGGTAGGGAACTTGGCATCCCATCAGAACTAATGCCTTTCTACTTGTCCAATAGCTCTTGGACAGCTGGGTCTATGAATTTTTGTTTCTTTTCTCCCTTGACTTCTTTCTTCTGTTCCTTGTTGACCTTTAGGCAAGGAATTAGAGCATATGTATCTGCTCCTTCTTCTCTTATCTCTTTCATGAATTGTCTTCCTTCTACCATCATCACTTTAACCTCTTTTCCTTTTGTCTCTACCTCCTTCTCCATTAATGGTATCAATTTTATCACCTTACCATTCTTGGTGATGGAGTAGGTGTTCCTAACACCATCATGGTATGCTTTTAAATCATACTACCATGGTCTTCTGAACAGGAGATGGCAAGCATCCATCTTGGCAATGTCAAACAATAACCTATCCTTATATGGGCCAATTTGAAATTCTACCCAAGCCTGTTCTTCTACAATTGTTTTCTATCCTTGGGTAAGCCATGAAATTTTATAAGGGCAAGGATGAGGCAGTCTCCTAAGCTTAAGTTTTTCTACCATCTCAATGGATACAAAATTCTCAGTAGATTCAGAGTCAATCAGAACTTTACATACCTTTCCTCCTGCCTTGCAAGTAGTTCTGAAGAGAGACTTCCTTTGTGGAGGTTCTTTTCCAGGCACTTTCATGGTGGTCATTGCTCTCCTAATCATCAAAGATTCTCCAATCTCAAGATACCCATAACTGCTAGGAGCATTCATACTTTGAATAGTGCTTGAGCTTGCTACACTCTGACAATCAGATTCTTGGATCAGATTGATCCTCTTTTCTCCTATTGAACTTGTTGCCTTTACTAGACATCTACTGGCTATATGGCCTTCTTGGTTGCAATTGTAACACCTGATAGGTCCTCTGCCCTGAGATCTTCCTCTAAAAGGTGGTCTTCTGCCCCTGAAGTTTCCCCTTGGATTGTAGCTTCCTCCTTGGTTCTGACTGTTATCTCCTCTGCTGGTCTCTTGGTTGGATTCACTCTGGTATCCAATTCCTCTGCCTCTAAAAGGACTTCTTCCTCCTCTCTGCTGTCTTCCCCTACCTCTATGATTCTGCTCATGCCTTCTCTTTAGTTTTTCTTCCACTTTGAGTGCTAACTGATAGCACTTTTGAACTGTATCTGGATTGTGCAGATTTAAGTCTTCCTGGATGTTAAGTCTCAACCCATTGAGGTATCTTGCTACCTTCTCTTCCTCATCTTCCGTTACCTTTGTTTTTACACACAACTTCATGAATTCTTCTGTGTATGAGCTGACATCTAGCTCCTTCTGCTTCAATTTATGTTTTCTCTTATGTAATTGGATATTGTAATCCAATGGAACATAGGCTTCTTTCACCAATACCATCATTCTCTTCCATGTTGTAACTCTGTTCTTTCCCTCTTTCACCCTGTCATCTTGGATGAAATTCCACCAAGTCAGCGCAGCTCCTTTCATTTTGGACTAAGCCATCTTCACTCGTTGGTGTTCTGGTATCTCTTCTGTCTCAAAGAAATTATTCAAGCAGTCTATCCACTCCATTACTGAATCAGGTTCCATTTTTCCTGCAAACACTGGCAAGTCTATTTTCACATCCATGGTCCTTCTTTCCATGGACTTGAGGGCATTGAGTAAGGGTCTCTGGTCTGCAGAAACCTCTAGCTCTTCCTACTCTGGGGTCTCCTCTTCATCCCCATCTTCTCGTTCACCAGAGTTTTCTTCCCCTCTCTCCACTCTTTCCCTCAGCTTCTCTAGTTCTTCCTTCAATGCTTGATTCTAAGCTCTATCAGCTCTACTCTCTGCTATTTGCTTCTTCACCAAGGTTGTCAATTCAACATTGGTCATTTTTTCTGGAAGAGTGTCTGAGGCTTCTCCTTCCAACATTTTGCTTTCTCCTTCTACTACTAGATGGAACAAATAACTTCAGAAATGAAATTTTCACACTAACCTTTCCCAGAGCTTTCTCTAGCTCTGATACCACTTGATGCAGAGTACAGCCCAGTTGAAGCGTATGAACTGGGTCAAAGACCCTTTGGAGCCCACAAATAGCCATGAAATGAGTATATTGGCAAGACCTTTGAATTGTCTCACCGAAAAATACACTCTTGCCTATCGGCAAGAAGAAACCTATCGGCAACCCCCAAACATGTTGTGCCGACGCCTTTGTTCACACCGATGAACTATTTGCCTTTTGTTGAACTGGTGAACCAAATGAACCGATGATCTGGTTCAATCCGTTGGTTCAACGGCTAGGTTCAACCTGATGGTTCAATGCCTAGGTTCAATTTGATGGTTCAATGCCTAGGTTTAATCTGATGGTTCAATGCCGATACCTTCTTTGTTGGCAACACAAATGTCACTCGCGCCGATGACTTCTAACATACATTCTTTGACCTTGAACCTGTGAACCATTGAACCGATGAACCGGTTCAATCCGATGGTTCAACGGTGAGGTTCAATGGCAAGGTTCAATGCCGAGGTTCAACCGGCGAGATTCAACCTTCTCCTTCGGCGAGACTTCTAACTGTCGGTTTGAACCATTGGTTCAATGGCGAGGTTCAAATGAGACTGAAAATACACTCTTTTCTTGTTGTCGGCAAGACATTTCCTCTTAACTTGCTGAAGTAGTTCTCCTCTTGCCTATCGGCAAGACAATAACTATCGGCCCACCTTCCTTCAGCGTTCACCGATACTGAATGTCGCACCAAACACTTATCACCAGCTACTCCATCGGTGAGACTCCCATGTTCATCACCCCGATCGGTGTGACCTCCTACTATTGGCCCGCAAACAATTTCTTAGCCCGATGCTGATACTCACACCGATGCCTCCAAAACATCCATTTCAGGCTTGTTAGACACCCGAACTGTTCAGCGATGCACTTACAGTTCAACTGACGAATATACACACAATATTCACCCTACAGATGTAGTGTATACACATACTAAAGGGATTCCTGCAATTCCTAACCTACCATACCTAAAATGAGTAAACAAAGATGGGGAATTAATCTACAAGTCCATTCCACTGATTTCCCCAAAAATCTGCCAGTGGAATGGATTTATCCAGTTAATTCGACCACAGAAGCACAAAACTAAATTATATACAAACCCTACACAGAATGAATTTCTACACAGAGTATCTACACTGGATATCTACACAGTATTCAGAATCTGGAAAGAAAATAAATTGCAGAACTTCTATTACTCCTTGATGTTTAGAATTACATTTTCGACTGTTTAGAGACCAGACCCAAAAACTACCACCATCCCCTCAACAAAAGGTTTTCCCCTTTTTATCTTTTTCAATGCGAGGGACTGACATTCCTCTCTATTTCTGGGATTTGATTTTTCCAAAATTATAGGTGGAAACCCTTAATCTATTACAAATGACATCTGTTTTGCATAAGACAACAAAACTCTTAAAGCTAAGACACCTTGATTATCTTTCCCTTAATCCAAACTGTCAATAAATGTCAAGTTTGGAGTTTACCAACATGAAATGCTAATAGAGAATGTTACATTTTTTAAGATGCTATAAGGTAACATAAAATGTCAAAAACTATATTAGTCTTCTTCCTCTCCCTCTTGTGTATATTGGTCCTATTGAAGGGGTGCCCCTGCACCAACTAGTCTCTACCAAATAATTGGGTTTCAACCATCCTTATTTGTGGCTACTATTTTGTATCGACTGACTTCTTTGAAACCATTGATCAAAGAAAACCCTTGTTCTAATCTTATCACCACTAGTATCCCCTTTACTACAGCCTCCAAGAACATCTTACCAAAGCATCCAATTTCACCCCACTCCATTTTGAGTCACATTGCATGGTACTAACTAGATCACAGAAGCAAAAACAAATTGGAATGGCTGAAACGTCCAACAAAATTGTCCCCTCCCCTCACAAAAATGATGAGGAGATTTCTCACGAGGACTTACAAGAAGCTCTCCAAGACAGAAAATTTCAACAAATGATGGATAAAGTACTCCACCAAGACCCTAGAAAGTTCTTTCTCCACCTAGCAACCCAAGGAGTTAAGCTCCTCACTGACTTTGATGTCACAGCATTGAAAGAAATGGAAGAGGAAAGAATTCATGAAGACAACACATGTGTGGAAAGAACCCTTGGCACAAACAAAGGCAAGAAAACCACAAACTCAACCACACCTCTAGACATGTTAACAAAACAAGTTCAAATCCTACAACAACAATTAGTGGACCTCCAAATAGGGACGTCTACTAAACACTATTCATTAGAGGATATCTCACCATATCCCTTTGATAAGAGCTTGAACATGATCCCCTTTCCCCTTAGATTTGAAGTTCTAAAATTTGACAAGTATAGAGGAAAAGGTGACCCTAGAGACTATATCAGAGAATTCAGTGCTGCATGTCTAGAGGTTGCTCACAATGAAACTTTTCTCATGAGACTCTTCCATAGATCTCTAGGAGGGAAAGCCATGGAGTGGTTCTCTTGGCTCCCCCCGGGTATTTGTACCTTTGATGAGTTAGTGAACAAATGTGTCACGCATTTCTCATATAATATCAAACATGAGGTATCCATGCTTGACCTTTGCAACACAAAACAAAAGAGTGGTGAATCCTTCACTACTTTCTTACAAAGGTGGAGGCAACTTGCAAGCAAGTGCTCATATCATGCCCCTAAGAAATAGATGACAAAAATGCTTGTCCATAATCTCAATCCCGATCTAAGATACCAAATTCAAATCCAATGCCCTGCCTCATTCACAAAAGTCATTGAGATGGGGTTATTCATTGAAAAAGCTATGATCGTAAAAGGACAAATAAAATTATTCAAAGATACTCTTAATTCAAACTATACCACGGATAAGTAAAAATTCTGGACCAAAAACAAGAACATCGTTAATGATGGAGTGGTTGATACTAAAGTAGTGGCTCCTAAGAAACCAATTTTAAATCTCAAAGGAGTGTCAAATGAACCGAGAAAACCATACAACTTTCCTTCTAGACAAAAATTTACACCACTAGGGGAGTCATATGAGTCCTCTTTGAGAAAGTTAGTGGAAAATGTGATGGGGAAATCAGATTAATCAAATCAATGAATAACAACCCAATACATCTATGAAATGTGAAAGTAAAAGATTGATTAAGATAAAACAAAGAACAATACTTACAACCTTTTACCTTTCTTCTTCCATAGTTCACCTATCTCTTCTTGACCTTGATGATGATGAAGCCCTCAGAAGCGATTGCTCCCTTGCCTGTTGAAGGTGTCAAGAATGGAATGGCCGAGATATTCGTGTATTTGAAGATGAGCTTCAAACACACTAGTGGTGGATTGAATAAAAATGCTAATGGAAGTGAGGGTGCCAAAGGCACGCCTGTATCTTTGCAGCATAAGTTTGCTCAAATGATGGTGATGAAATGAAGGAGAAGAGGGTTGTATTTATAGAGATGTGTAGAAGAAGATCAATGGTTGAGAATAAAAGAGAAGATCAATGGTTGAAGATAGTTGAGGAATGTGCAACAAATGGAAGAAAGACATGTGTCATTCGAAAAGTAGCCTTGTTGAGTTAACTCCTCTCTTGATGAGGATGAGATTTGATTTTCTTAAATTTAGAATTTATTTTTCTAATTTAAGAGAAAGTTTGCTTTAAAGATGCTTTAAAACTGCTTTTGCTTTTGTATGACAAGAGGAAAGTATTTTTAGAAGATAAGAATAATTTTTTGATGATAAGAAAGCATAATTAAATAAAAAGGATTTATTTAATTATTTTGTAGATAATTTGAGAGGAATAAAATAAAATATAGAAATATATTTTATTTTGTGGAGATTTTTGAAAAATAAAATAAAATATAAAAATATATTTTATTTAGTGGATATTTAAGATTTTATTTAAGTAAAATTTGCATTTTATTTAAATTTGGAAGAATAAAATATTTTAATTAAATAATTAAAATTATTTAATTATTTAGCAGAATGAAGGTGATGTATATGAATTTAATTAATTAACTAAATGTGATTTATTTAATTAAATGAGAGGAAATGAATCAAAATAAATAAATAAATTGATTTATTTATTGATAGAGGAATATGATGATGAAATAAATGTTTAAAATATTTATTTAAGTAGAGTCAAGCCATTTTTAGGTGTATACATTTTGCCCCTCTTTGATGCAATGTGTTTTATCACGTTGTTTCAAAGAATAAGAATTTTTGACAGTGATACATGCCCCAGTTTGCCCCTGGTACAATTTTAACGATAGGATGCCCCCTCAGGAGATTAGACGGGAAGAAGATAGAAGGGCGTGAGACAGACAATCTCATGAAGAAGGAGATGAAAAAGCAGGTTAGGACAGAGAAAAATGGGATATGGTTCGGAGAAACAGACATAGGAAGTAGCCACAGTTGTCATGCAATCAAGTATGGGTCACTTGCTATATATAGGAGCTGGGTCCACAAGTACCATTCATTTGTACACTTGTCCATAGTGGATTAGTCCTCTAGAGAGCTTAGGAGAGCATGGCAACTAGATAGATGGATATTCCGTGCGAGGAGTACCGGTTTGAGTGGATTCGACAGTTCGATCAGCCAGCGGAGGCAGGACCCCCAGTATGTAGTTCTTCAAAACTTGGTAAAAGTCAATTTTTACGCTTATTAATGGCTAGGAAAAATAACTAGGACAGATGTGCTGAACCGCCTTTTGGCGCATATGCTACAGTATGGCGCATTTGAGCTCCAAAGTGGCGCATTTGATAGTTTGGCGAATTTGAGCGATGAATTGGCGCATTTACTGGGAAACTGTGCATATGACATAAGAAGCGGCGCATGTGCCAAAACGGTGCATACACATCAAAGGGCGGTGCATTCACAGTGAAGTGGCATATGTGATATGGATCAACGCATTTGCCACTTAGATTGGTGCATTTACACTAGGAAAATTAATTGACTTAATGAAATTAACCCAATTGGCATCTTGATTGATTCGTCAATTGATTAGCGATCTCTAAGATTACCGAGAATCTAGTCAAGAGATGATATGTTGTTGATTAATTTGATATGTTAAGTCATTGATAGGATAGTTTGATTACTTTGAACAGGTTTTTTCTTGGATATGGATTTTGCTGACGTTATGCTTCGCTTGGTTGCAGGAGGATATTCAGGATGTTCTTATGTCACAAGAGCAGTTCTCGTTGTCGTTGTTGTAGTGGTACATGTTGACTGAGATAGATCATGAGGCTCTAGGTGCTATGGGTTTGTATTATGTGCTCTTCATGCCTGAGGTTCACGTGAATCAGGTATTGTTGATTGTAGCGGTGGAGCGTTTCCACAGCAAGGATGGTACATTCCATCTTCCGACGGGAGAGATGACGATCACTCTAGAGGATGTATATAGGATTCTGCACCTCCCTATTCAGGGAGGGCTGGTCGAGTACGAGTCACAGCATGATGCTGGTTTGGCTAAGTGCGGATGGGTATTCGATGACCCAGAGTTGGTCGAGCAGGTTATTTCTTGGCAGGTTATTTCTTGGCTTCTATGACTGCTATGACTACTTCCTGGGCATAGTGGCGGGACTAATCAGTGGCGTAGTATGCCCCGATAGGAGGTCACACGGCTTCCCGATTTGCTGGGGACAGGTGTTAAAGAGGATTCGAACCGATGGGACTCGGTATGCATGGGGTGTGTGTGTGTGCTTGCACACTTGTACAAAGACATGCACCAGGTGGTGTACCACAGAGGGGCTAGTTTGTCTACCGGCATCTCGCTTTTACAGTTTTGGTTGTGGGAGCACATCGCCATCACATGGCTAATATGTTTATTTCACCAGCAGAGGGGTGAGCCCTATAGTTAAGGCTATGCAGGTGTGATTTCCCAGCACAGGCTGGGGAAGTTGGAGTATTGGAGACATGCTTTTGATGGCATAGATGCAGTTGTCTGGTGTCCTTACATAGACTGCGAGGTATGGGACGATGGGGTAGATGAGCTTCCGTATTATTTCCAGACGCGGTGGCTCATCAACAGGACGAGGTACATTCTAGAGAGGCAGATTGTCAGTAGAGTGCAGAGATAGTTTGGCCTAATCCAGGGTAGACCACAGGGGGAGGCACGCTTTGCTAGGACTCATGCAAAGAGGTATAGGTGGGGACTTGTGGCTTCATATGAGGAGGCCTTGGCTGATTTTTAGCAGATCCCTTATGTAGCTTGGCAGATGCGAAGGGAGATAGTGGACGCTGGCATGACGCTAGATTACGAGGAGTGGTTTGCAGCACACCCATTCCCTAGATATTCAGGGCTAGGAGAGTTAGCTCCTCATATAGATGAGGATGATTCAGATGATGAAGGTGCAGCTGGCAGGAGCAGAGGAAGATGGAGGAGGGGGAGAAGAGGAGATGGGGGAGGAGGGGGAGATGGAGGAGGAGGAGGTGGAGACAGGCCGAGATAGCGGTGCAGGCTAGGAGAGGGACAACCAGGTCAGCAGGTAGTTGTGCAGCCGCAAGCTACGGGACAGGCACAAGCACAGGCACAGGTGCAGGCATAGGTGCTAGTTCAACCAGTGGTGCCCCAAAGATAGATGTCACCACTGTAGTAGGTGGCGCAGCAGTAGGTGGCACCGCAGCAGGTGGCACCAGGGTAGGCAAAGGTAGGACAGGCTCCGCAACCTGACTTGTAGTAGTCGGCCATGGTGTCCTTATAGAGTTAGATCAGGCATCTGAGGGCTCATCTGAGAGCAACAGAGTCATGGAGAGAGTCAGATGTGACTCAGTTATCAGAGTTGACCCGGGAGAGAGATGCAGCCTTAGCCAGTATGCGGGCTATGAGGGTAGAGAGAGATGCAGCTGTGACGGTGATGGGTACACATGGCACATCTAGCTTTCTGGTTTCACAGGTGTAGTAGGCACAGGCACAGGTAACCTAGTTGCAGAGTGAGCTTACTAGAGCCCAGGCGTAGGCTCAGTATTATAGAAGGTTGTATCACGGAGTTGTCAGTAGAGCATTGGGCACCCAATTTTCAAAGCCAGTTAGGGACAACTCATAGGCCAGGTGGATCTCAGTCTGTGGGTTCTGTGAGGGGTCCAAAATAGGCAGGAGGAGATAGAGGAGAGGCCAGTGCAGGGAGTAGCATTCCCCGGCAGCAAGGTTAGATAGACCAGGATATTTGTACCAGTTTTGATTGTATTATAGCACATTTTTTATGGATGGCTGAGATAGCCGATAGATGTACTTATTTGTTGCCCTGAGACATGTATCGCCATTTGTTATGTTTTGTGTTAGGGTAAAATGTGGATTAATCAAATGAACAATATCAAACCCAAACATCAACAGAATAATGAAAACAAGAAAGATTGAAAGGAATGAAGCAAATGAATAACAATGCAAACCTTCCTTGTTTCAAAGCTTCTGTTGTTTGCCTATTACAACCGTCCTTTGCTGATGAAGTAGGCTCTCAGTGAGTGCAATCTTTTAGCTATTTTATAGGATGTCGATAGTAAATGGCTATGATAATGACTATGCCAAGAAGATGAGCTTCAAAGCAATAATGGTGATCTCAAGCAAATAGTATTGGGGTGCCAAAGGCGCACTGGTGAATTTCTGCAAAGTAACAATACGAATAGCCTGGATGAATAGAATGGGAGGATGAGGTTTCTTTTATAGACTCAGAAGAATGAGAATCAACTGTTGAGAAGAAGTGTGATGATCAATGGCTGAGAATGGTTAAGGAATGTGCAACCAGTAGAAATATGACAAGTGTCCCAGCTCCATCATGAAAGAGGGGATTTGACAACATTGATTGGAGAGTTAACTCCTTTAACTGATCAGTTAACAAACTTGATTAGTCAATTGGAAGAATGAATTATGGAATTGACTGAATTGATTGAGGGATTAACTCAATTGATTGGTTAGTTAACACTTTTGATTGATTAGTTAACTAACTTTTGATTTGAGAAGAAATAAGACATGTGGGTGAGGGAAAAATAGGTAATTAAATATTTAATATATTTAATTACATGTGCAACCCGATGAGGTGGACAAGGTGAGGTGGAAAAGTGAGGTGTAAGTGTGAGGTGGATTTTTGGAATTAGAACTTAGGATAGAGGAATTTGGATTAACTAAATAATTTATGATTATTTAATTGTGTAGGACATTTAGAAGAATTTTAATTAAATAAATTAAATTTATTTAATTATGGAACAGTGAATCGATTAAATAAATTTAGAATATTTATTTAATTGGTAGAAGAATGGAATAAATATTTAGAATATTTATTTAGAATGAATCGTGTCATTTTTAGGCGTATACATTTTGCCCCTCTTTGATGCAATGCAGTTTACAGCATTGCTTCAAAGAATAAATAGTTTGATAGTGATACATGCCCCAGTTTACCCCTGGCACAAGTTTGATGACAGGATGCCCCCTTGGGAGATTGGACGGGGAGAAGGCAGAAGGCATGAGACAGACAGTCTCACAATGAAGAAGGTTAGGTTTGAAGAAAATGGGATGAAGAAAAGAGTTGAATGATACGTGATGCAAGAAGAATGATGACACACACAAGCAAGCAAGCAAGTATGCACAAATGACACAAGAACAAATAAGGTATTGCCCCTGTCAAGTGGTAAACCAATGATATACTGATAATGATATACGACAGTGTTGTCATGGCGGGGAATGATATATCCCTAGACCAACACGGCAGGCGTGTTGTCATGGCGGGGAATGATAGATCCCTAGAGCAACATGAAGGATAGTGTCTGGTTTCAGGAAATGAAGCATGTCATGTAAGACACGTGTATTGGTCTGATTTTAACAATGCAACATCCTATATAAGACAATTGATTGAGTAACTGATCGAGTTGGTCTACGACCAGACAAGAATCAAGACCACTAATTGTGATTGGATCATTTGTGCAAGATTGACTTGACTTGATTGGTATGGATTAAGGATGGACCTTGCATTTGGATCATTGCTCAGACTAACTGATGAAAGATATGATGATAGATAGAAATCTGATTGATAGAAGAAAGACTCGATAGAAGGACTCACAAGCTTTTGTAAACATTGATACTCTGCACTTTGCGGAGCTTTTATTGCATGGGATATGGTATGGATGTATAATGGATGTGAATGGTGTTTGCTTTTGGAGTGCTTTATTTCATCATTGGATGATTTATTTTTGGTACATTTTCTGAAATGTTGTAAGTGAATACAAGCATCTAGGTATAATTGAACCGCGATGACCTGAGTACTGCTTACATGAATTTTGATTTAGCAAGTTGATACAAGCATCGAGGTATAATTGAACCGAGATGACCTGAGTATTTCTTGCATTTCAACAAACAAGGATTGCCCCCGTTCATGTGAGACCTTAGATGTTCTCGATGATCTTTTGCTGATCATGTCCTTAGACAAGGTGTCACATTACTACAGCGGAATCCACAGATAGCAAACAAAGAAAATAATCATGCCCCCATCATAGCATCTCTAGCTTGTGGCATCCTTGAGTAGCATAGGAGGACATGATAATAGAAATCAAGACGTGGCAACCTAACCCTGATATTCGATCCACAAAACATTCTTGCATTTAGATGTGTTGTTCTTGCCGTAATATAGATAGAATCAGTTAGAAGACCTTGGGTATTTTGCCTTGTGTGTGAATAGGTTAAGCTGTGCATAGTCAAGATATCTGCTTTGAGCGTGGGTTCTGCTTGCACCTGCTTGCTTGGTGAGAAGATTGAACAACCCTTATTGGTGAGACGGACCCTAAGGAACTGACCTAGTGCCTTAGGGGTTCATTGCTAAATGGCCTTGCCTACATGACGACACAGAGGCAACGTAGTTCAGGGTAAACCCTAATGGACCATGGATGGACTAGAAGAAAGACGACAAGAATGAAGACAAGAAAGGGGATGAATGGGACTATGGGAGAAATGGAAGCCTCGGGGGCACATTAGAATAATGGCCTTGCCTATGTGATGGCGCAGAGGCAATGTAGTTCATGGACTTGGACCATGGACACTGACAAGAGACACTATGTTAGGCTCACATTGAGGAGACGGTATGGGACAAAACCTTTGTTGACAAGGCCACAAGGAGAGTATCAAGCCATGATAGGTAACTGTCAAGTGTTTATTGTGGGATAGATATGGGTCGAATGGGGCAAATAGAGAAAGAATGGACTGAAGGTGATTGGACTCCCAAAGATGGAGAAGGTGGTTTATCACAAGTAATGTCTGTTTACCAGGTTTTCATCACTTGCTTTTATTTGTACGAGAAGCTAGAAAGTAAGCATGATGCCTGTTTGCCAAGTTTTCATCATGATACCTATCCAAGGTGCCTGTTTGCCAGGTTTTCACCAAAGGACAATTTTTTTGTATGCTTTCTATTTTTTTTGTATTTTCTCTTTTCAATTTTTTTTTTATTTTTTGATTTTTGATTTTACTATGCCCCCTTACATTGGGGTTCTCCTAGGTATAGAACCGGCGAAGGTGCATGATGTTGATTGGATCATCGAACAACTCACCCTCTGATGTGGCCAACTAATATGCCTCTGATCCGTAAGCAGCTACAACCACATAGGGCCCAAGCCAGTTTGGTTCAAACTTACCTTTCTTTTCTCTGTCTTGTTGATTGCAAGGGTTTTCTTTGAGAACGAGGTCCCCAACCTTAAAGCATCTTGGGCAAACCTTGTGGTTATAGCTTCTTGACATCATCTGTTGATATGCTTTGAGATGATCAAAGGCTTTCCGGCGCCTTTCTTCTAGTAGCTCTAGTTCTTGTAACCTAGAGACTCTGTATTCTTCTTCTGATATGAGACCTTTCAACGACACCCTGAGAGATGGTAACTCAACTTCAATGGGAAGGATGGCTTCTGAACCATTTACAAGGGCATAGGGTGTAGCACCTGTGGGAGTGCATATACTGGTTCTGTAGGCCCATAGAGCGGGATTGAGTTGGACATGCCAATCACGGCCAGCCTTATTGATAGTTTTCTTTAGGATTTTCAGAATGGTTTTGTTCGATGCCTCAGCTTGGCCGTTACCTTGGGGGTAGTATGGAGTGGAGAAACGATGTTGGATCTTGAAACATTCACAGAGTTCTTGGACATCCTAATTTTTGAATGGTCTTCCATTATCCATGATAATAGATGAAGGAATGTCATATCTGCAGATAATGTAATTCAGAATGAAAGAGGAAATTTGCTTGCCTGTGACGGTGGTTAGGGGAACGGCCTCAATCCACTTTGTGAAATACTCAGTGGCAGTTATGATGAATTTGTGGCCGTTGGAAGAGGGTGGATGAATCTTTCCCACAAGGTCAAGTCCCCACTGGCAAAAGGGCCAGGGTGTCGTTAAAGGTCTCAATTCTTGAGTCAGTGCATGGATCAGGTTCCTGTGTATTTGGCACTGTTTGCACTTTTTGACGAACTGATATGAATCCATTTCCATGTTTGGCCAGTAATAACCCAAACGCATGAGTTTCTTGGCTAAGGAAGGACCGCTGGAGTGTGTTCCACAGATCCCTTCATGTATGTCTTGCAAGGCAATTATGGATTCTTCTTGCTCTAAACAATGGAGCAAAGTACCATCTAGACCACGTCAGTATAGGGTATCGGCTATGATGGTGTAGCGAGAGGTTTGTTGTATGAAAGTTCACTTTTGGTTGGAAGAGAGGTCAGGTGGGAGAATGTTGTCCTTGAGGTAAGTGTAAGTCTTACTGTACCAAGGTGAATCAGATCCAACTAGGAGGCAGATGGAATGGGTCTCAAGAAGATCATAAGCTAGTTGCCGAATAGTTTCCACTAAGAACTCATACCGTGACTCATGTTTAGGTATTTCTAGAAGAGAGGCTATGGTAGCCATTGCATCTGCCGCCTTATTCTCAATCCTAGGTATTTGCTTGAAGGAGATGGTCCTGAAGTGTTCTTTGAAGTCATCAACCATCCGTTTATATGGGATGAGCTTTTCATCTTTGGTTTGATACTCGTCGTTGACCTGATTGATTATAAGCTGAGAATCACTGTAGACATGTAATTCTTGGATTTTCCACTCAGTTGCCATCTTGAGACCTATTACCAAGGCTTCATACTCCGTCATGTTATTGGTGCATGGAAATAACAAGCGGTAAGACTTTAGAATTGTGTCACCGTGAGGAGTTATAAACAAGATACCTGCCCCTGATCCATGGTTTGTGTAAGACCCGTCGAAGTAGAGTTTCCAAGAAGATGTTGATATAGTGAATAAGGACTCGTCGGGAAACTCAAACTGCATGGGCTTGCTGTCTTGTAATGGTGCATCTGCTAGTTAGTCAGCTATGATTTGTCCCTTGATGGCTTTTCTGTCCACATATTCGATGTCATACTAAGAAGCATTACCCACTTTGCTAGGCGACCAGTGAGAGCTGCTTTGCTGAGGAGATATTTCAGTGGATCTATTTTTGCGATGAGTTTAACTAGATGTGCAAGCATGTAATGTCAGAGTTTTTGTGAAGCAAAAACTACCGCAAGGCATGATCTTTCAATCTGTGAGTATTGCAACTCATAGCCCACTAAGGTTCGACTGATGTAGTATACAGTTCTTTCCTTGTTCTCGTAATCTTGTTGTGCTAGAAGAGCTCCAAGAGCAGTAGGTGTAGCAGATATGGAGAGAATTAGAGGTTTTCCTTGGATCGGCGGCATGAGAATGGGTGGATTCATAAGGTACTCCTTTAGCTTGTTGAATGCTTCTTCACACTGCTCATCCCACCTAAATGGAATGTTCTTATGCAAGAGATGGCCGAAAGGTTGGCACTTGTCTACCAGTTGTGATATGAATCTGCGGATGGCCTGCAGCTTGCCCTGTAAGGATCTCAACTGAGTTAGAGTCTTGGGTGGTGGCATGTCCATTATAGCTTTGACCTTGGCCGGGTCTACCTCTATTCCATTTGCCGACACGATGAAGCCTAGCAGCTTGCCTGAAGTTACCCCAAACACACATTTCTTTGGGTTTAGCTTGACTTGGAATTGGTCCAACCTTTCAAAAACTTTTTCTAGTACATCCAGATGTGAATCCCTTGTGAGGGATTTTGCTAGGATATCGTCGACATAGTCTTCCATAGTTACATGCATCATGTCATGAAATATAGTAGTCATAGCTCTTTGATATGTGGCACCTGCATTTTTCAGCCCAAATGGCATGACATTCCAGCAAAAGGTACCCCATGGGCAAGTAAAAGTTGTCTTGTGTTGGTCCTCTGGTGCTATTTTGATTTGATTGTACCCTAAGAATCTATCCATGAGTGATAGCATTGTATGTCCTGCAGTTAGGTCGACTATGATATCGATGTTTGGTAATGGAAAGTCATCCTTGCGGCATGCTTTGTTTAAGTCTCAAAAATCATTACATAGTCGAACTTGGCCATCTAGTTTGGACACTAGCACAATATTGGATATCCATTCTGGGTAATCTATGGCTCTAATGAACCCCACATCCAACAATTTCTTGAGTTCTTCTTTGACCAAAAGGGCTATGTGAGGATGCATCTTTCTCAGCTTCTGCTTTACTAGTTTCACTCCTGGATCCAATGGCAGATGATGTAGAATTAAGTTTGGGTCTAGACCTAGCATGTCTACATACGACCAAGCAAAGCTGCCTCTCTTCTTCTTAAAGAACGGTACAAACCTGGTTTTCTCTAGTGGTGTAAGAGATTTGGCAAAGTGGATAATCTTGGGCTATCCTTCTGTTCCAATATTCACGGGCTCTGTTGGTTCCACAACAATCTGTGACCTTTCCTGGTACATATCACTAGGGAGAGTGTCAAGCATTCCATCGTCAGGTGCCACAGTTGGGTTTTCACCTTCGGATGCATCCTTTCTTTTTACTATTTTGTGATTTGACACTGTCGCAAGGCGATTTTCACTGTCAGATCCATTTTTGATCTTGATATTTTTGTGACTGGAAGGCTTGGCACCCTCCCCGAAGTAAGCCATGATATTTAGTTCAATAGCAAAACCAGCTTTATGATCTCTCTTGGGTAAGTGGTCCCTAAGTTCCATATAATCGATGTAAGCATCATCGTTTTGGAACATATCTAGTTGGGGAGTTCCTTGCAGATCCCAGTCAATAAGCTCAGGGTGCAAGAGGGGAAGGGAGTTGGATGATAGACCTGATTCATTGATGGTGTGAATGGAAATGTTAGGAGCATTGGTGGGGGTAGTGTTTTGGGTGGTACTTTCCTCCAAGTTGTTTATTGCAATGGAATTTAAACTTTCCTTGAAATCCATAATCTCAGGGATGGGCAAATCAGACTCCAGTGGTCTGTTCCGTTGCATTTGTTCCTCACGGTAGGGGCTAAGAGTGTGGATGGTGTCGACCTCTTTGTCATCATAGGAGTGCTCTGTTAGCTCGTCCCACTCATACTCATTTGAATCATCTAAATCTGTGTCGCTGTCCACTTGGAGTGTTTGGATTGTTTCCACAAGGCAAGCATTTTCCTTGGCTTTACCCTTGCCTTTGTATCCTAGGCCACTTGTGTTTCTAGCCGATGAGGATGAAGAAGGTTGTATAGGTTCAATGATTCCTTCTTTTCTGAGGCCGATGGGGCCTTGTCCTTCATACCCCATCCTATGCAAAATAGTCTCACCTCGCCCATAGAGTTCTGTAGGGAGTCTAGGCAGATCTTGGGGTGTGTTTTCTTCTTTAGTATAAAGCCATTGTAGGAGATCTCGCTCTTCTGTTTCATCAGATAAGGTCCCCCATTTTACAAAGGGAGTTGCGGGAGCTACAGGAGGAGCAGATGGCTTTGGAAAATGTTTGGGTTGGCCAAAAGATCTAAGAGATAAAGGCAATTTGGCAAGATTGAGACTGTGCTCAATTGAGTACTCTCCCACTCCAGTTTCTTTTATGGTAACTTTCTACGCTTTGGGTCTTGAGGAGGAAGCTTCAGTGGTATGGTCCTATTGTGGGGTAGGGGAAATGTATGCTCTGTTGTTGGCTATGACACAATTGGGTTTTGCACAGAAAGAATTGCAGTGTTGGTAGGGGTCAGGGTTGCCATGAATAGTGACTTGCTTGCCATTGTGCGGGAACTTAATGCATTGATGATAGGTTGAGGGGACAGCCTTCATAGCGTGAATCCATGGTCTCCCAAGTAGGATATTATAAGCAAGCTCCCAATCAAGGACTTGACACACCACATCTTTTATTACCGGTCCCACTTGAATGGGTAGGACAACTATTCCCTTTGTGGTTCTTTCCTCTTCATCATATGCTTTGATGGTAATTTTCCTCCTTGGATCAACTACCCGTTATGAGAACCCCAGTGCAAGGACTAGCTTTAATGTGCAAATATTTAAACCAGCACCTCCATCAATGAGAACCCTCTTGATGCAGTGCTTGTGTATGAACGCGACAATGTGCAGAGGGGTGTTATGAGGTTGGGATACAGAGAGGTCATCTTGCTCAGTAAACGATATGGAGTTGGAGGATGTTAGATTACCTACCATGGTCTGGAATTTCTCTTGGGCCAAGTTAGTGGAGACAATGGTTTCCACTAAGGCTTTCTCAAGAATCTCCTTATGAGAAGGAGATAGACACAATAGCTCCAATATAGAAATGTGAGCTGGAGTTTTTTGTAACTAGTCGATGACATTGTACTAACAGAAGTTGGATGGAGATGGTGACGATCATGGAGGGGCGGTATTGAGCGTGACTTTACCACTATGGGTAATTATACTACAACCAGTTTGGTTAGGTTCTGGTTGTTGGTTGGGTGAGATGACATTGACCTGCGGGATTTGCTCGGAAATGCAATTTATGGTGTGGTCAAATGGCACACTTGCATAGTTGGCATTACTAGTCCCGCTATTCTAATTTGGCCGGTTGTGATTATTGTTGTTGTCGTTACTGTTGTTGCTGTTGTTGTTGTGGCCATTGGTGTTGTTGTTGTTGTTATATGGCCTGTTGTGATTCAGAAGTGGATTCCTATAGGCCACATGAGTTTCATTGGAGGTATGCTGTTGTGTCCCTCCCTGATTCTGATCTAGTATATCTTGGATGACATTTTTGAGGCGGATGCAGTTGTTAGTTGTATGCCTCCTTCCTCGATGATATTCACAATAGTCTGTGTCCTTCCAGTAGGGAGGTTTGACTATAGGCTCGTAATCACTTGTTGGCGGTAGAGAAATTTTGTTGTTAGCCAACAGCTTCCTTAGTGCAGACTCTTGAGATTCACCCAACGGTGTGAATTTTCTCCTTGGATTTGAACTGAACCAAGGTCTGGGCTCCCGAGAAGGTGGTTTGTTGAGTGTACCATTGTTTTTTTCTCCCTTAAGAGTGAATATGGATTGTTGTTTGGGAGCTGCCGCCTTGGCATCCACTACCCCATCGTTAACCACATTCTTGTTCTTGGTCCAAAACTTTGATTTATCCATTGTGTAATTGGAAGTAGGTGTGTCCTTGTAGATCTTGATAGCTCCTTTAGTGATCATAGACTTTTCGATGAATAAGCCCATTTCAATGACTTTTGAGAATGATGTACGGCATTGTATCTGTATTTGATAGCTAAGATTAGTGTTTAGGTTGTGGACAAACATCTGCAATAGCTGCTTCTCAGGCATATCATAAGAACACTTACTAGCTAGCTATCTCCATCGTTGTAAGAAGGTGGCGAATGACTCACCACTCTTTTGTTTGGTGTTGCATAGATCTAGCATAGATACCTCATGTTCGATGTTGTAAGAGAAGTGCATTATAAATTTATTGACAAGTTCATCAAAAGTTTTGATTCTTGGTGAGAGACGCGAGAACCACTCCATAGCTTGACCACCTAAAGATCTTGGGAATAGTCTCATCAAGTAGGTCTCGTTGTGAGCTACTTCTAAACATGCTGCATTGAATTCTCGGATATCATCTCTAGGGTCCCCCTTCCCTTTATATTTGTCAAATTTCAGAACCTCGAATCTATAGGGGAATGGTCTCATGTCCAGACTTTTGTCAAAGGGGTAGGGTGCTATATCTTCCAAGGAGTAGTTCTTGGTACTTGTACCCATCTTAAGGTCTGATATTTGTTGTGTGATGCTCTCGAGTTGTTTTCTCATTTCCTCCATAGGGGCAGTGTGATCGATGGGTCTCTTCCCTCTATCATTTGCATTTGGGTCTATAGTATTCTTTTCTCTTTCATTTGCATGTGGGTCTGTGTCATTCGTACCCCTCTCATGATCATTGTCTACATTTTCCATGATTGTACTTATATCAAAGTCTACGGGGAGTTTAATTCCGAGACTAGCAAGATGATAGAAGTACTTATGAGGGTCGGCATGGAGCACCTTCTCTACTAAATGTTGAAATTTTTGATCTTGAATGCTCCCTTCATAATCTTCATGAGAGATCTCTTCGTCACTATCATGAGGTGTGATGATACGATTGGATGAGCCAGCCATTTCAAGTTGCTTGTTGTACTAGGATCAAGTAAGAACCATGCAAGGTGATGTGGGATGAAGTGGACTAGGTTTAGAAATTTTGGCGAGGTGCCTACTGAGACTATTGTGAATAGGATACCTAGGACAAGACTTGGACAAAGGATTCTTTCGCTCAATGACTTCAAGTAAGACGATTGACACAAGACGGTAGCTACTAGTAAGGGTAGTTGATACCTGTTTTACTATGTATGGGCTAGTCTATCAACAAGACTACTAGCAAAGGTACTGTGACCTACTAGGCTTACGTGAATTCTCTAATGATACGAAGAAAGGCCCTATGTCGAACCAGTATGGAATAGACTGACTTTGCTTTGACAGGGGGTGAATGGGTGATCGACACAAGAGAGACACTTTGGGTGAAATGGATGAAGACTGACTGCAAGGTTGAATCTGATCTCAGAAAGTGAAACTAGGCTGAAACGGGTACTCAAAACAGGTAAAATTGTTTCCTCAAAAATAGTGCATGTGCTCATTGTCATATATGCATAGAAACAAATGCGCAGCAGGAATGAATAGATGCGCCGTAAGTCGCAGTATATACGCAACACTGGTGAAGGATAAATGCGCAGCAACAGTCTATATATGCACAGCAAGTCTATATGTATGCGCAGCAAATCGATACAAATGCACAATAGAAATAAGTCTATGCATAGCTCTGTTTTTTTGGCAAAATTTTGGATTTTTCTATTGTTTTTGGTATTTTTTGGCTAGAAAAAGGCCTTTGTGGTCTGATTTTATGAATTAACAGCAAGAAAACATAGCAAGCACAAAGAATATTTTATAGTTTTTCATTGTTTTTGTAGTTTTTCTGACTCTATTTTGGACTAAACTGAACAAAAGCAAGCACAAAAATCCTAGGTAAGAAATGGATTATAAGGGTTTTGGGCCACTAGAACAAGATGTATTTAATGCGAGCAACCGTTCAAGTGGTTACGCATGTGGCGGTACTACTCTCCGTTGTGGAGTCTCCCAGCCTCAAAGGGTTGCGCCTTAGAGGGTTTTGGGGGAGGTTGGCCGTCGATGTAACATAGCAGCACTTGTTGCAAGAAGTTTTCACCTCAAGCACAATTTATTTTAAGTGGCTTGGTAGGGCTTGGCGTTAGCCTATTACCACTCAGGGTCTTTCCCACTTGGACAAGCGTGCATCCAAGGGTAGGCCCCTCCTAAAGGTTAAACAAATAGAATGACAAGTCTGGCACTCTGATCACCGAGAAAAGGGGAGAGCATAAGCCTACTGTCATTTGCCAAGTAGAGAAAACACTGATTAATCCAACCTATTTAAAAGTAGAAAAACTGAATGGGCTAATCTACTTGGGCAAGCATAGAACTTTGAAGTGATTTTAGCAAGATAGCATTGGTTCAGTTTTAATCCCAGAAATCAATGGTGAATTTAGTTTTAATCCTCGTAGCATGAAATAGTTAACTTTGAAGTTTTGGTCCAACGAGATAGTAGTAGTTCAATTTTAACCTAGAAATCAATGGTGAGTTCAGTTTTTAATCCTCGTAGCACGAAATAGTTAACTTTAAAGTTTTGGTCCAATGAGATAGCTGTAGTTCAATTTTAACCCCAAAATCAATGGTGAGTTCAGTTTTAATCTCAGATAGCAATAACTTGGAAAGTGTTGCAATGCAAGAAATAAATGATCCAGTTACTTCTTTCCTAATTGGAGCTAGGTGAGGATTTGAATGAACATGAGTTTTACTATCCCTTAGAAAGTGAAGTGTGAACTATTTAAATGCAACTATATGGAACTAAACCCAAGCCTATCCTGCAAAACAGCTCCAGCAAACACCTGCAAAGATGTTAGCGTTAGTAAATTTTCCTAGAAAAGTACTAAAACCATAGCTTATTATAGAAGCGCAGCTTTAGTGATTAAATGCGCATAAATAATCAATAGAAGCGCAGCAAGGATAAATGTGTCGTAATAGTATGCGTATGCGCAGCAGAAAAGAATAGATACGTAGAATGGATAGATGCACCGTAACAGTCTGCAAATGTGCCGTAATAATGGACAGATGTGCAGTAATGACGAATGTACAGTAACAGTGTGTAAAAGTGCCGCAGGAATGCACAGAAGCACAGAAATTACAGATGCACCGTAACAGTGTGCAAAAGCGCAATTTAAAAGCACAGATGCGCAGAATAATAGAAGCATCATAACAGTGGGTAAATGCACCACAGAAATGTTCAAATGCGCCAAAGTAACCTGTGCGTGACCTTGCATGACTTGTTCGGAACCTGCCTTTAAAAAAACTTAAATTTTGATGAAATAAAGGGGCAAAGGCCCACAGTGGCCGCCAAAAATGTTAGGGTAAAATGTGGATTAATCAAATGAACAATATCAAACCCAAACATCAACAGAATAATGAAAACAAGAAAGATTGAAAGGAATGAAGCAAAATGAATAACAATGCAAACCTTCCCTGTTTCAAAGCTTCTATTGTTCACCTATTACAACCGTCCTTTGCTGATGAAGTAGGCCCTCAGTGAGTGCACTCTTTTAGCTATTTTGTAGGATGTCGATAGTAAATGGCTGTGATAATGAATATGCCAAGAAGATGAACTTCGAAGCAATAATGGTGATCTCAAGCAAATAGTATTGGGGTGCCAAAGGCACGCTGGTGAATTTCTGCAGAGCAACAATACGAATAGCCTGGATGAATAGAATGGGAGGATGAGGTTTCTTTTATAGACTCAGAAGAATGAGAATCAATGGTTGAGAAGAAGTGTGATGATCAATGGCTGAGAGTGGTTGAGGAATGTGCAACTAGTAGAAATATGACAAGTGTCCTAGCTCCATCATGAAAGAGGGGATTTGACAATATTGATTGGAGAGTTAACTCCTTTAACTGATCAGTTAACAAACTTGATTAGTCAGTTGGAAGAATGAATTATGGAATTGACTGAATTGATTGAGGGATTAACTCAATTGACTGGTTAGTTAACACTTTTGATTGATTAGTTAACTAACTTTTGATTTGAGAAGAAATAGGACATGTGGGTGAGGGAAAAATAGGTAATTAAATATTTAATATATTTAATTACATGTGCAACCCGATGAGGTGGACAAGGTGAGGTGGAAAAGTGAGGTGTAAGTGTGAGGTGGATTTTTGGATTTAGAAATTAGGATAGAGGAATTTGGATTAATTAAATAATTTATGATTATTTAATTGTGTAGGACATTTAGAAGAATTTTAATTAAATAAATTAAATTTATTTAATTATGGAACAGTGAATCGATTAAATAAATTTTAAATATTTATTTAATTGGTAGAAGAATGGAATAAATATTTAGAATATTTATTTAGAATGAATCATGTCATTTTTAGGCGTATACATTTTGTATACACTTCTAATATGACTCTGAGAGATGGATAGATTGGTTGTGATATATTGTACATTTTTGGACATGTTTTTGATGATTATATGATGATGCCCCTATTTGATGGTCTATATGCACAATGTGTTTTGGTGTTTATATGTTATGGATGCGATCTATCTTAGGATGTTTTATATATGTGATACATACTAGATGGATGTTTAGAATGATTTTGATTATGCAAATGTAAATGTGTATGGATACGATTATGTAGCCTATATGCATGTGGCCTGTGTTTTTTATTTTCTTTTGATATGATATATGGATACAAATGTATGGTGAATGTCCTAGAAATGTATGGATCTAATGTAATGTATTTTTATGTATGCAAAATGATTTAATCATGTGAATGACTATCTCATGCGATATGATATGCAACTATATGTTGTGTTTTTGATATGTCCAAATGTACTCAATCGACACAGAGATGATATTGACGGGTGGAAGAAAAAGAGATGAAAAAAAATGAGGATTTTCGCTTGATATGCTGCAGGATTTCTTATTGCATGGTTGATATGGATTTGCTGGATATGAAATGGATATGAATGTGGATTTGTCATCTTGAGAATTTGCAAGGCTTTGTGCTTTCATCATTGGGCACTTTTTGGTATTTTTCACTTTTTGAAATGTTGTAAGAAAATACAGGCATCTAGGTATAATTAAACCAAGATGACCTGAGTATTACTTAAATGGATTTTGATATAGCAAGTTGATACAAGCATCTAGTCAAACTTGAATCTAGATGACCTGAGTACTTCTTGCATTTCAATAGACAAGGATTGCCCCTTTTCATGTTTAGACCTCGGAGTCCTCAATGATCTTTTGCTGATCATGTTGTTAGACAAAGGTCATCACATTGCTAAAGTTTAATCCACAAGTAGTAGACAAAGAAAAAGATTATGCCCCCATCATAGCATCTCTAGCTTTTGGCATCCTTGAGTAGCATAGGAAGATATAATGACAAAAATCCAAGACTTTGTTAAGTTAACCTATTCATAAAAGCATTCTTGCATTAGATGTGCTTTTTTCCATAATTGATATAGAATTGTTTGAGTGTTATGGTATGGTGCTCTGCTGTGTTTTAGGACAAGTTGAAGTTTTGAGTCAAGATTTTTGTTTGGGGAAGCTTTTTTTTGTTGTGCTTTCTTGTCTAGTGAAAGGTATCACAATCCTTTATTGGTATCCTCATTGGAATAGTAGCATTCAAGAATCCAAATCCACAACTAGGTCGAGGAGTTGCCCCCGGTTTTAGACAAAGATCGACTTATTATGGGCGATAGGACAAAACAGATATGGAGAGATAGGCCCTAAGGGATTGACCTAGTGCCTTGGGGGTTCATTGCTAAATGGCCTTGCCTACGTGACGACGCAGAGGCAATGTAGTTCGGGGTAAACCCTGATGGACCTAAGACCTAGGTGATTAGAAATTGGTGCGGACTCAAATAGATAGAAGGACTAGACACAGGATGGATGGGACAAGAGAGCCTCGGGGGTGCATTAAGAATGGCCTTGCCTACGTGATAACTCAGAGGTGACGTAGTTTGACAATGGTTTGAAGGACTAGTTCAAGATGAATGAGATGATGGACAAGAGACAAAGAAGTCAGAACAGATGGAGGAAGTGGTTTGTTGCAGATAGCACCTGTTTACCAGGTTTTCACCACTTGCTTTTATTTGCATGGAAGCTAAAAGTACACATGACGCCTGTTTGCCAGGTTTTCATCATGGTACCTATCCTAGGTGCCTATTTGCTAGGTTTTCACCATAGGACAATTTTTTTCCTATTTTTCTATTTTTTTAATTTTTTTTGTTATGTTTTTTATCACTTTTCAATTTTTTTGGATTTTTTCAGGACTCCCTTACATTGGGGTTTTCAAGTATAGAACTTGCGGAGGTGGATGCTATTGATAGGATCATCAAATAGTTCACCTTCAGATGTGGCCAATTGATATGCCCCCGATCCATAAGCTGTGATGACGACATAGGGACCTAACCAGTTGGGTTCAAACTTTCCTTTCTTTTCTCGGTCTTGCTGATTTCTGGGATTTTCTCTTAGGACTAGGTCACCCACTTGGAATACTCAGGGCTTTACTCTATGATTGTAGCTTCTGGACATGCGCTGCTGATATGCTTTTAGATGGTTAAAGGCCTATTGCCTTCTCTCTTTGAGCAGTTCTAATTCTTGGAGTCTTGTCACTCTGTACTCTTCATCTGATATGAGGCCTTTTAGTGACACTCACAAGGATGGGATCTCGACTTCAATGGGCAAGATAGCTTCAGATCCATAAACTAGGGAGTATGGTGTTGCACCTGTGGGTGTGCAGATGCTTGTGCGGTAGGCCCACAACGTGAGATTTAGTTGGACATGCCAATCATGGCCAGCATCATTGATCGTCTTCTTTAGGATTTTCAGAATGGTTTTGTTTGATGCCTCAGCTTGGCTGTTACCTTGTGGGTAGTAGGGGGTTGAAAAGCGGTGTTGGATATGGAATTTATCACATAGTTCCCTGACATCTTAGTTTTTGAAGGGTCGTTTGTTATCTGTGATGATGGACGAAGGGACACCATAACGACAAATGATATAGTTCAAGATAAATGAGGCAATCTGCTTGCCTGTGATATTGGCTAAGGGCATGGCTTCAATCCACTTCGTGAAGTACTCTGTGGCAGTGATAATGAATTTATGGCCGCTTGAGGAAGGAGGGCGGATCTTACCCACTAAGTCGAGTCCCCACTGACAGAAAGGCCAAGGAGTTGTTAATGGTTGTAGCTCTTGCGCTGGTGCATGTATTAGATTCCCATGGATTTGGCATTTCTTGCACTTCTTCACAAAATGATAGGAATCTTGTTCCATAGTTGGCCAATAGTACCCCATGCATATGAGTTTCTTAGCTAGGGTAGGGCCACTAGAGTGGGTCCTGCATATACCGTCGTGTATTTCACTCAGGGCAGTTTGATATTCCTCACTATCGAGACACCTAAGGAGAGTACCATCGAGACCTCTATGATATAAGGTATTGGCGATAATGGCATACTGGGATGCCTGACGGATAAAGGTTTGTTTTTAGTTACTGGAGAGATCAGGTCGAAGGGTATTCTCTTTAAGATAGGCAAATATCTTTCCATAGAGAGGGGAATCAGCTCCTACGATGTGGCATATGATATGGGATTCTGGGGTATCGTATGCAGGATAGGAGACTAGTTCTACCAAGAACTAGTATCGTGATTGGTTATCTGGGATGTCGAGGAGAGATGTGATTGTTGCCATTACGTCTGCTACTTTGTTTTCTATCCTTGGTATCTGTATAAAAGAGATCTTGACAAAATATTCTTTGAAATCATCTACCATTCATTTGTAAGGAATCCATTTTTCATCTTTTGTTTGGTAGTCGTCATTCACTTCATTGATGACCAGCTGTGAGTTGCCATAGACTTGAAGTTCTTTGATATTCCACTCAACTCCTAGCTTGATACCGATGACGAGGGCTTCATACTCTACCATGTTGTTAGTGCAGGGGAACATTAATCTATATGATTTAGGAATAGTGTTGCCATTAGGTGTGATCAATAGGATACCTGCCCCCGATCCATGCTGAGTGTATGAGCCGTCAAAGTACATTTTCTAGGTTGCTGTATTTATGTGGAAGATAGATTCGTCTAGAAATTCAAAGCTCATAGGGCTGTCATCTATTAGAGGTGCATCTGCTAGTTGATCTACAAGCACTTGTCCCTTTATTGTTTTCCTGTCCACATATTCAATATTGAACTCGCTGAGAAGCATGACCCATTTAGACAATCTATCTATTAAGGCTGCCTTGTTGAGCAAGTATTTCAATGGATCAATCTTTGCTATCAGTTTGACAGAGTGTGACAGCATGTAATGTCTCCATTTTTGTGAGGCGAAGACTACAACTAGACATGCTCTTTCGATGGGCGTGTATTGCAGTTCATACCCAACAAGTGTTCGACTAATGTAGTAGATAGCCTGTTCTTTCCCATCATAGTTCTGTTGTGCAAGGAGAGCTCCTAGAGCTATTGGTGTAGCTGAGATATATAGTAGTAGAGGCTTACCCTAAATTGGTGGCATCAATACTGGTGGTTTCATGAGATATTCTTTTAATTGCTAAAATGCCTGTTCACATGACTCGTTCCATTTGAAGGGGACATTCTTGCGTAGAAGGTGAGAAAATGGGTGGCACTTATCTTCCAACTAAGAAATGAACCTTCTAATAGATTGCAGTTTTCCTTGTAGGGATCTTAGATGAGTCAGATTTTTAGGAGGTGGCATCTCCATTATGGCTTTCACCTTAGCTAGATCAACTTTGATACCATTTGCAGACACTATGTATCCCAGTAATTTTCCTGATGTGACTTCGAACACACACTTCTTGGGATTTAGGCACACATTAAACTATTCCAACCTATTGAAGATCTTGTCTAGTACTGCTAGATGTCCTTCTCTTGTAAGTGATTTTGCCAGAATGTCATCAACGTAGTCTTCCATTATAGTGTGCATCATGTCATGGAATATTGTAGTCATGGCTCTCTGATATATTGCCCCAGCATTTTTCAGACCAAATGGCATGACACACCAATAGTAGGTGCCCTAAGGACATGTGAAAGAAGTTTTGTGTTGGTCCTCGGGTGCAATCTTTATCTGGTTGTATCTCGATAAATCATCCATGAGTGACAGCATAGTGTGCTCTGCCATAAGATCTACAATCATGTCTATGTTGGGCAGGGGGAAGTCATCTTTGGGACAAGCTTTGTTTAGGTCCCTAAAATCATTACATATTCTGACCCTGCCATCTGGTTTAGCCACCAGTACTATATTCGAAACCCATTCAGGATAGTCTATAGGCCTGATAAATCTGACGTCTAACAGCTTCTTTAGTTCCTCTTTTACCTTGACGGCTACATGTGGACGCATCTTTCTAAGTTTTTGTTTGACCAGTTTAGCTTCTAGAGCTAGAGATAAATGATGCATGATGAGATTCAGATCTAGCCCTAGCATGTCGGCATATGTCCATGCAAAGTTGATTTGTTTTCTCTTGAAGAAATCTATGAATGCTGGTTTTTCTTGTTCTGTTTGAGCTTTTGCCATGTGGAGCATTCTAGGTTCATCCCCTGTGCTGACATTGATTGGTCCTACCAGTTCTATCAAGATTGACGATCTCTCCTAATGTGTAAGATTGGGTAGAGGGTCAAGCCTTCCATCCTTCGGTGCCTCAGAGAGGTTTTCACCATTAGATATGTCTTTATTTTTACTATTTTGATGATCTAACACTGCCACGGAGTGGTTTTCACCATTAGATCATTCTTTTATCTTGATATTTTTATGACTGAAAGGCCTGGCACTCTCTCAAAAATAGGCCTTCTCATTGAGTTCAATAGCATAGCCATCTCTATGGTCTCCTGCAGGTATGTGATCTCTCAGCTCAAGATAATCGATGATGGTGTCATCATTTTTGAACGTGTCTAGTTTAGGGGTGGTACCTTCTAGGTCCCAGTCTATGAGTTTAGGGTGCACCAAAGGTAAGGGATCATTAGGTTGGTCTGGTTCAATGGCGTTGATGGTTAGGATAGAATTATTAAAGGCATGGACAAAGTCCATGATGGTACTCTCTATTAGTGGATCTGTCAAGGGTGGTATCATTCCTTCCTCACGGTTTTCACTATTGTTGCTATGTGGATCAGACTCTAGTGGTCTAGCCCTTGGACTTTGTCTCTCATTGGCATGGGTTGGGTCGTACTCATGGACAACGTCAATATCCTTTTCATCACAAGACATCTCAAAGAGGCTATCCCACTCATATCCATTAGAATCTATTTCACTCCCCAGTTGCATTCGCTGAATTTGTTCAACCAGATTGCTTGTAGATGCTTCTAGTTGTTTGCCTTTATTGTTATTGGTTCTGTTGTTTCTTGGTGTTCCAGTGTACCCTAGCCCTATAGTGTCTTGAGTTGTTAAGGTATGAGGTTGGATGGGCTCAGTGATGCCATCCTTTCTTGAACCAGGTGGACCGTGTCGTTCATACCCCATTCTCTGCAACATTTGAAATCCTTGACCATATTGTTCTGTTGGTATAGTGTGATGGTCATGTGGTGTTGAGGAAGTATCTTCTTCCTTATATAGCCACTGTAAGATATCTTTTTCGTCACTTTCATCTTCTAGGCTTCCCCATTTCACAAATGGTCCTTTTGTAGTTTTCTCTACTTTGGGTGTCTTCAGGATAGGTCTCCTATAAGATCTAGGAGATAGGGGTAGTTGTGCCAAATAGAGGGATTGAGAGATTGTATACTCACCCAAGCCCTTATCTTTGAGTTGGAGTTTAGGTTGAGATGCTCCTGAAGAGGAAGCAAGCGAGTCCAGGTCAACACGAGATGATGAGGCTACAGAAGCACGGTTGGTGGGGATCACAACTTCTGGTTTTGGATGAATGGAGTTGTAGTATTGATAGGGGTTAGGGTCACCTTGGATGGTGATCTCTTGACCTTCATGTGGGAACTTGATACATCGATGGTATGTGGAAGTTACTACTTTCAAAGCATGTATCCATGGTTGTCCAAGAAGAATGTTGTACGCTAGCTCCATGTTGAGGACTTGACAAGCTACATCTTTTACCATGAGGCCCACTCTGATTGATAGGGTAACAATTCCCTTGGATGTTCTTTCTTCCTCATCATAAGCTTTTATGATGATTTTTCTTTTGAGATCTATGCCTTCTCTGAAAACCCCAATGTAAGGATTAGCTTCAATGTGCAGATATTCAAACCAGCTCCTCCATCGATTAGGACTCTTTTGATCTTGTGCTTGTGTATGAAAGCTTCAATATGAAGGGAGGCGTTATGGGGTTGAGTGATTGACATATCATCCTTCTTAGTGAATGATAGGGAATGTGGTGAGGTGATGTGACCGACCATGGTTTGGAATTGTTCTTCAGCTAAGTTTGTGGGAACGGAGGCTTCTACTAAGACTTTGTTAAGTATGGACCTATGAGAAGGAGATAGATGCAGAAGTTCCAAAATGGAGATGTGTGCAAGTGTTTTGTGGAGTTGATCCATGATACTGTATGGTTAGCCAGAGGAGCGGAGGCTCCTCTAAGGGTGACTGTTACTACGGGTAGTAACATTACAATTTGGATCTTTGTTTATAGTGATTACGTTGATATGTGAATCACTTTCATAGATATGGTTAACAACATAGTCGTATCTGACATTTCTATAATTTGTGTTGTTAGAGCCACTGTTGCTTCTGTTGGAAGGTCCTCCCTGGTTGTAGTTAGGAAGAGGATCCTTGAATGCCTGATGATCATTTTTGGAGGTATGTCCATTAATGGATATTTTGTTTTCCTCTATTAAGGCTTGGATTATATGCTTGAGCACAATACAATCATTTCTCTTGTGCCCCCTATTTCGGTGGTATTCACAGAAGTTGTTGTCATTCCACCAATGGGGTTTGACCTTTGATTCGTACTTTCGTGCTGAGGGAAGCGTTATGAGATTGTTGGTGATTAGCTTCCGTAGGGTAGTTTCTAGTGATTCATCCAAAGGTGTGAACTTTCTCCTAGGCTGAAAGTTGGTAAACCTAGATTCGATATTTCTTAGTTTTATTTGCAGGGGGTTATTTTGAGGTGTTGATAGGTTGAAAATTGGTTGCTTAGGTGCCACATTTTTGGCATCTACCACCCTGTCATTCACAATCTTTTTTATTTTTCATCTAGAATCTAGGTTTGTCATTGTTGGTGTTGGTATTAGGAGCGTCTTTATAGAGCTTGATTTGACCTTTTGCGATTAGAGCTTTTTCTATGATGAGGCCCATCTCAATGACCTTGCTAAAAGAAGTAGGACATTGTATTTGGATTTGGTAGCTTAGGTCCATTTGCAGATTGTGGATGAATATTTCTAGCATCTATTTCTTTGGCATTTGGTGTGGGCACTTACTTTTCAATTGTCTCCATCTTTGTAAGAAGGTGGCGAAAGATTCTCCTCCTTTCTGTTTGGTGTTACAAAGATCCAATATTGAGGTGTCATGCTCAATATTATAAGAGAAGTGGGTAACAAATTTGTCTACAAGCTCATTGAAAGTTTTAATACTAGGTGGCAGTCTAGAGAACCACTCCATGGCCTATCCTCCTAAGCTTCGTGGGAAGAGTCGCATAAGGTAGGTGTCATTATGTGGGACCTCGAGACAAGCAGCATTGAATTCCCTGATGTGATCCCTTGGGTCACCATTTCCTTGATATTTGTCAAACTTAGGTACCTCAAATTTTGAGGGGAGAGGTATCATGACCAAGGCCATATCGAAAGGATATGGTGAAATATCCTCTAGGGTATAGTGTTTAGTCGGTGCTCCCATTCTCATGTCTGAAAATTGTTGTTAGAGAGCTTCAAATTTTTGGTTCATTAGACTTAGAGCCTCTATAGCATCAGTGTTGGTTTTGCTTTTGTTTGAAGGTGTCTCTTCCTCATGTCTACTTCCCTCCATTTCTTTGAGAGTCTCTACGTCATAATCCTTAGGGAGCTTGACTCCTAGGCTTGCTAGATGTAAAAAGAATTTTGTTGGCTCTTGGGCAAGCACTTTTTCTAATAGGTGTTGAAATTTTGGACTATGCTACATTTGAAGGATTTCCTCCATAGAGATTTCTTCATCACTTTCGTGACCGTCATGAACACTTTTCTTGGCCATTTCTAACTATTTTTGTTTTTGTAATCTTGTTAAGACCATGCAAGGGTGACAAAGAGGTGGATAGAATGAACTTGGAAGATTTGAGCAAGGTGCTAGGAGGTGATAAGATTTTAGCAAGGTTCTTCTTAGAACTATGTGTGTGTCAAACAAGTTGGGTATACAAGAGCGATGGTCAAAGCAAGGATGTTAGAAATCCATTACTTGATGTTGACTAGTCTTGCAAAACCCCCTCATGGAGTTTCGAGAGGAAAGGATAAGTAACCCTTGATATTGGAGACTCGCTAGGTTTTGTTTGAGGTTTTGTTTTGATCAAGAATAACTTGGCTATAACCTTGTTGGAGTTTAGAAAGGTTTGGTGAGACTTTGGATGAACAAGCAGCTATGGTGTGAAAAAGAAGGAGAAATGGTTGATTTGCAAGGTTTTAATTAGATTTTTGGAAACTAAAATAGGCTTGAAATGGTTTTGAAAAAAAATCTTGAAATTTTTTTCTCTTGGAAGATACTGGTTTACTCTCTGGTTTGGATGCGCCAAAGTATATGTGCCACAACAGAGATCAAATGCACCAGAAGTCAGGTCAAATGTGCAATACTGGCAAAGTTTCAAATGCATCACAACAGAGTTTAGATGTGTCAGAAGTTGAATCAGATGCGCCACAAGTCATGGCAGATGCGCAACTCTGGTTTCTCATCTTGTTTTCTTAGAATTTTGGAAAATTTTGGATCATTTTCAGGATTTTTTTGTTTTTGGTTTGAAAAACTTGGTGTTTTTGATGAGGTTGATGTTTAATTATGGCAAAAGCACAGCAAACATATAGAAGTTTTTCATGATTTTTATCTTTTTATATTTTTTTTGTGTTTTTGGACTATTTTGACTCAAAGACAAATACAACCTAGGCTGGATGGGACAATATTTGTTGAATCCTCTAGCTATGCAAACTCAAAACATGTAACTCCAGGATCTAGTAGCACCAGCTCCTCTCCATGGCACTCACTTCTCACGCATACCAGATCCAGGTTTCCTTAGGCTCGTATCCCTATTGAACCTTAGGATTGTCCCTGCTACCTCTACTAAGAGTCACATGAATCAAGGCCACTTCAAGAGCTCCGCCCTTTACATCAACAAATAGGGGTTTTTGTCTTGCTACACAATTGGTTCTTAGTCAAGGCAACCGTTCGAGTGGTTACACATGCGGCGATACTATTCTCCATTATGGAGTCTCCCAGCCTCAAAGGGTTATGCCTTAGAGGGTTTTGGGGGAGGGTGGCCGTCGGTGTAACACAACAGCACTCATTGCTTGAGGTTTTCACCTCAAGCATAATTTATTTTAAGTGGCTTGGTAGGGCTTGGCTTTAGCTTGTTACCACTCAAGGTTGTTCCCACTTGGACAGGCATGCATCCAAGGGTAGGCCCCCCTAAAGGTTTAACAAATAAAATGATAAGTCTGGCACTTTGATCACCCAGTTAAGGGGAGAGCATAAGCCTATTGTCATTCACAAGCACATAATACACTGATTTATCCAACCTAGTTAAAAGTAAAAAAACTAAATGGGCTACTCTACTTGTACACTCACGCAGTTGTTAACTTGAAAGTGATTAAGACATAGCAATGTTCATTTTCCTGTTTGTTAACTTGGAAGTGATTAAGGCATAGCAATGTTCATTTTCCCATTTGTAAAGATAGCAATGGTCTAACTAGGAAAATAGATTAACAATGTAAAGATAGCAATGGCTCCAATCACTTTCTTCCTAGTTATGAACTATGTGAAGTTTGTATGCAATGCACTTGTTTACTTTTCCCCTAATTAGTCTAAATGAACTAGGCAAAGCATCTAAATGACCTAATCTAGCCACTAACCCTGCAAAACGACTGTTAGCTTAAACACACAAAATCAGAAAACCCTAAAAAGAAAAAGCAGAATCAAAAGCACCGCACTGTAGTCTGAATGTGCAGAAACAAATAGTGCATGTGGCATTTTACATATACACAAAGACGAAAGGTAAATGTGCCAAAACAAGAGGTATATGTGCAATTTAGACAGATGCACCATTATACAGAGCAAATGCATCAAAAAATTGGGTACATGCGCAACTAGTATGCAGGCACCGAAACAGAGGTTGGATGCGCCGTCTAGAAGATCAAATGCGTCGTAATGTCATATGCATCATTTTAGGAGGTATATGCGTCATTTGGGAGGTCAGATGCACCGGAGTATGGATGCAGTGTAACAGGAGTCAAATGCATCATTTGGGAGGTTAGATGCACCGGAGTATGGATGCGGCATAACAGGAGTCAAATGCATCGAATCAAAGGGTGTATGCGTCAAATGCTCCTGTCAGAAATCTGTTCGTCACCTGTACGGACTTGTCACTTAGAAAAACTCAATTTTTGATTAGTTAGAGGGACAAGGGCCCCACGGTGGGCGCCAAAATGTGATGGGGAAATCAGATTAATCAAATCAATGAATAACAACCCAATACATCTATGAAATGTGAAAGTAAAAGATTGATTAAGATAAAACAAAGAACAATACTTACAACCTTTTACCTTTTTTCTTCCATAGTTCGCCTATCTATTCTTAACCTTGATGATGATGAAGCCTCAGAAGCGATTGCTCCCTTGCTTGTTGAAGGTGACAAGAATGGAATGGCTGAGATATTCATGTATTTGAAGATGAGATTCAAACACACTAGTGGTGGATTGAATAAAAATGCTAATGGAAGTGGGGGTGCCAAAGGTGCGCCTGTATCTCTGCAGCATAAGTTTGCTCAAATGATGGTGATGAAATGAAGAAGAAGAGGGTTGTATTTATAGAGATGTGTAGAAGAAGATCAATGGTTGAGAATAAAAGAGAAGATCAACAGTTGAAGATAGTTGTGGAACGTGCAACAAATGGAAGAAAGACGTGTCATTCGAAAAGCAGCCTTGTTGAGCTAACTCCTCTCTTGATGAGGATGAGATTTGATTTTCTTAAATTTAGAATTTATTTTTCTAATTTAAGAGAAAGTTTTCTTTAAAGATGCTTTAAAACTGCTTTTGCTTTTGTATGACAAGAGGAAAGTATTTTTAGAAGATAAGAATGATTTTTTTGATGATAAGAAAGCATAATTAAATAAAAAGGATTTATTTAATTATTTTGTAGATAATTTGAGAGGAATAAAATAAAATATAGAAATATATTTTATTTTGTGGAGATTTTTGAAAAATAAAATAAAATATAAAAATATATTTTATTTAGTGGATATTTAAGATTTTATTTAAATAAAATTTGCATTTTATTTAAATTTGGAAGAATAAAATATTTTAATTAAATAATTAAAATTATTTAATTATTTAGCATAATGAAGGTGATGTATATGAATTTAATTAATTAACTAAATGTGATTTATTTAATTAAATGAGAGGAAATGAATCAAAATAAATAAATAAATTTATTTATTTATTGATAGAGGAATATGATGATGAAATAAATGTTTAAAATATTTATTTTAGTAGAGTCATGCCATTTTTAGGTGTATACAGAAAACAATGAGATAACCCTTCCCACCACAAGAGACTATGAACCTCAAGTCAAACCTTCTGGTGGAAGGATCCAATTTCTATGAGTACCATAGAGGGAAAGGCCATAAAATTGGTGACTGTATCCGCTTGAAAAACATCATACAAGACTTACTAGATCAAAATCATGTGGGCACAAAAGAACATCCCTCTAATGAATCACATGTGGCATTCAAGGATCTGCTCCTTAACCATGATAGGCAGAACACTCATAACAACAACAATAACAACTGGCCAAATCACAATAATGGGAACAATGATGCTAACTACACAAATGTGTTGTTCGAGTACATTGTTAATTGCATATCAGAGCATATCTCACAAATCAATATGCTCATGTTTAACAAACAATCAAATTCCAACACCAAATCTAATTGCAATATCACCACCCGTAGTGGGAAAGTCACCTTGCACACACTCCCTCCAAGGTCACCATCCTCACCATCTACCCACCATAAGTACAATGTCACTGACCAACTACAAAAGACTTCGACCCATATATCCATATTAGAGTTGTTACGTCTATCGCCATCCCACAAAGAGATTATTGATAAAGCCCTAGTGGAAACCACTATGCCCACCAACTTGGCCCAAGAGAAATTTCAAGCCATGGTAGGTCATCTTACCTCACCTAACATCCTATTATTCACTAAACAGGATGATCTATCCGTATCTCAACCTCATAATGTATGATTACATATTGAAGCCTTCATTAATAAACATTGCATCAAAAGGGTTCTCATTGATGGAGGAGCAGGTTTGAACATTTGCACACTAAAATTAATCCTTACATTGGGTTTCTTGGAAAATACAGTAGATCTAAGAAAGAAGATCACAATAAAAGCCTATGTTGAAGAAGAATGGACAACCAAAGGAACTATGGTGTTATCATTAAGAATTAGACTAGTGGAGAAAGAGGTTTTTTGCCAAGTCCTTGACAGGGAGCTCACATATAACATTCTCCTAGGTAGACCTTGGATACATGCCATGAAAGTTGTGCCTTCCACATAGCATCAATGTATCAAGTTCCCTCACAATGACCGAGAGATCACCATCCAAAGTGACCCTGATCCTTTTCAACACTGTAACACTATCCAATCAAAGCTAGATTTCATCATCCCTAATAATAGAGCTTCCACATCTTCCTCCTCCCAGCATGATCCTAGCCACCAAACTTCCACATCAAAGACCAAAGAGCAGAAGGTCAAGATTAAAGAAATAGGGGTAGGAGAGTACTCCATCGAGCATACCTTTTGCTTAGCCAAAATGCCTTTATCTCTGAAGACCTTTGGGTGACCTACACCCTCCCCAAAATTGTCTACTCCTTCTAAAAGTCCCAAAGCACCCTTTGTCAAATGGGGTACCCTATCAGATGAGAGTGAGGAAAGAGATGTTCTGCAATGGCTCTACATAGACGAAGATGACACACCGCAAGACAAACAACCAAAGCTCCCAATAGAAATCTATGGGCATGGTCAATCTATCTTACATAGAATGGGCTATGAAGGACAAGGTCCCATCGGCCTAAGAAAATAAGGAATAACTAAACCCATTCAACCCTCTTCAACCTCATCAGCCTAAGACACAAGAGGGCTAGGATATAAAGACAATGACAAAGGCAAAGCTAAGGCTACTGCTTGTTTTGTGGAACAGATCCATAACCTCCAAGAGGATAGTGATACAGATTCTAATGAGTATGAATGGGATGACCTTTCAAAACATTCCTTTGAAGATAAAGGAATCAATACCATTCACACCTATAGCCCCTACCATGAGGGACAAACTCTAAGGCCTAGACCAGTACAGTGTGATTTGCCCATTCCAGAAAGAACAACTTACGAGGAAGGTCAGAGTTCTCACGAGATAGATAATCTTGAAGAAAGTACCATCATAGATCTTGTCCCTATCACTCCCAATCCTAATCGTATATCCATCCTAACCATCACACCCATAGAATTAGATCCACCTATCAATCCCCTCCCCCTGGTACATCCTGAGCTTATCAATTGGGATCTACAAGGAACCCCCCAGCTAGACATGTTCCAGAATGACGATGCCTACATTGATTCCATGGAACCTAGAGACCACCTACCTGCGAGAGATCATAAAGCTAGCTTCACCAGAGAACTCAATACTGTAGCTTATTTTGGTGAAGGTGCCAAGCCTTCCAGTCAAAAAAATATAAAAATCAAACACAAATCTGATGGTGTAAACCGCTCTGTGGCAGTGTTAAATCCTAGAAAAGTATAAATAAATGACGCATCTGATGGTGAAAACCTCTTTGAGGTGCCAGATGATGGAAGGCTTGACACTCTCCCCAACATGTATCAAGAGAAGTTACAAATTGTGGTAGAACCTACAAAACCTGTCAACATTAGCACAGAAGGTAATCCAAAGATCATACACTTTGCCAAGTCTTTATCTCTGGTGGAAAAGACAAAATTTGTGCCCTTCTTCAAAAAGAAATAGGTCAACTTTGCTTGGTCCTATGCAGATATGCTCGGGTTAGATCTAGACTTGATCTTGCATCATCTACACCTAGATCCTAGAGTTAAACTTGTTAAACAAAAGCTCAAGAAAGTGTATCCACATATCGCATTGCTAGTCAAAGAGGAACTAGAGAAGCTACTGGATTCAGTGTTCATCAGAGCAATCGATTATCTGGAGTGGGTATCAAACATTGTACCAGTATCAAAACTTGATGGAAGAGTCAGATTGTGTAATGACTTCAGAGATCTCAATAAGGCCTGTTGCAAAGATGATTTCCCATTGCCCAACATTGACATCATCATAGACTTGATAGCAGGACACACTATGCTCTCTCTTATGGATAGTTTCTCCAGATACTACCAAATCAGAATAGTGCCAGAGGATCAGTATAAGATGACATTCACATGTCCATGGGGTACCTTCTGCTAGAATGTCATGCCATTTGGGTTGAAGAACACAGGAGCAACATACTAATAGGCAATGACTACTATCTTCCATGACATGATGCACGTCACAATGGAAGACTATGTGGATGACATCCTTGCCAAGTCACTTACAAGGGAATCTCACTTAGATGTCCTAGAGAAAATCTTTCAATAGCTAGAACACTTCAAAGTCTGATTGAATCTAAAATAGTGTGTGTTTGGAGTCACCTCTAACAAACTCTTGGGTTTCATAGTATCAACCAATGGGATTGAGGTAGATCCTGCGAAGGTAGAAGCTATCATGGAGATGCCACCACCAAGGAACATCACCCAACTGTGATCTTTACAAGGAAAATTACAGGCAATCCGTTGGTTTATCTCACAACTGGTGGACAAATGTCAACCTTTCACTCATCTCTTGCATAAGAACATCCCATTTAGATGGGATGAGAAACGTGAAGATGAATTTCGCAAACTGAAGGAGTATCTCATGAATCCACCTATCTTGATGCCACTTATTCAAGGCAAGCCACTATATCTTTACATAGCTACTACACCAACAACTCTTGGAGCCCTTTTAGCACAACAAGACTATGAAGGCAAGGAACGGGCAATCTACTACATTAATCGCACATTGGTGGGGTATGAATTGTAGTATTCTCAAATCGAAAGATCTTGTCTTGCTATGGTTTTTGCTTCTCAGGGGCAAACTATCATCATTAAACCTGAACCAAGGGCAAACTGAGGCATGTATCATTATCAAAAAAAAAATTATTCTTTCAAACAACGTGATAAAACACATTGCATCAAAGAGGGGCAAAATGTATACACCTAAAAATGACAAATTCCTCTATTAATAAATAAATAAATCAATTTATTTATTTGATTCATATTTATCCAAAAAGTTAAATAAAATCATTTATTTAATTAAATCATTCAAATTCTTCTAAAATTAAATAATACCAAATTATTTAATTAATTCTTCTAAATTCCAAAGTCTTCAAATCTATAAATACCAAATCATTCTCTATATTTGAATAAATCTAAATATTTAATTAAATTATCTATTTCCTCCAAAATTGAATTAATACAAAAAATAATTCAATTAATCCATGTGCACATGTAATTAAATATTTTAATATTTAATTAGCTAATATCCCCTCACCCACATGTCCTATTTATCCTTCAGTCAAATCAGTTAACTCTTCAATCAATTCACTTAATTGATTAATCTATTCTGTTAACTGGTCAGTCATCTCAGTTAACTCCTTAATCTATTCTGTTAACTCCCATATCTCAAAATAGAGTAGGACACTTGTCCTCTCCCTATTTGTGCACATTCTCTCAAATTTCCTCAGTTGTTGATCTTCTTACTCATTCTACACCATTGATCTTCTTTCTCACAAATCTATAAATACAACCCCTATTCTTTCATTTGAAGGATCCAAGCTTTTTGTAAACTTGCTCTGCAGGAATCACAGCGCACCTTTGGCACAAATCACTCCATAGCTTGAGATAAATTATCACATCATTATCACTATTACCATTGTATTGTGAAGATCCTTTTCATTGCAAAACCTATCAACAGCCATTCTCCATTGTCATCTTGGAAAAAAGCAAGGAAGTGCACCTTTTGAGGGCTCTATTCATATACGAGATCAATTCGAGATAGGCGACCAATGGAAGTCACGGAATAGAAAGGTTTGCAAGGTATTGTGTTCTTTGTGTTTGATCTTATTTGTTTCAATTTCATTGAGTTTATTGGATTATATTGATATATTGATATCGACCACTATTTCCCATAACACCATGTCATTACACCCACTTATTGTATTAGTTCTTCCAAATTAATTTTATAGGGTAAAGGACAAATGCCAACATAAAGTCAATCTTATATAAGTTGATATAAATTTATTTTTACAAATTTAACTTCTAATTTTACTCACTATAAGTTTTTAAAGATTAATTCTTAACTTATATAAGTTGATATAAATTTATTTTTACAAATTTAACTTCTAATTTTACTCACTATATTTATACCCTTTAAAATTAGTTTATTTATTAAATAAGCAAAAAATTAAAATTTATTTTATAATTCTAAAATCAAATAATAGATAAATTAATAGTCTTCATTAAATAAAATTCAAAACAATTTTTTAAATAAAATAATATCGAAAATATAAAGAAAATTAATTAAAAATATAAATTTATTATAATATTAAATATTTAATACTTAAAGATGTTTTTTAACTTAAGCATATAATATTTTTTTTAATTTTAAAATATCTTAACTATTAAATATAATAACAAGTCATTGGCTGAAAGAGGCAGGCATGAATATTTATGGATGTCGTATTCAACATTGAATATCGACACATAACACGGGGCTTATAGGAAGAAGGGACCAAACGCGTAATGAAGACGCGAAATCATTTAAATACATATATCGATATTTCTAAATGCCTTTTGAAAGCTTCGGCTGTTGTAAGTCTTAATGCAAAGATTCTCATTCAGAAACAAACCCCGAAAAGAACGAATCTTACGCATGCAAAGAAGCTCTTTCAAAACCAAACTTCCCGAAAAAAACAAATCTTAACGGATGCAAAGATGCTCATTCAACATAATTTCAGTCAATGTTTTGCATTAAGAAATAAGCTCTTTCTAGTAACGCCACCAAATATGAATTTGCCTTGAAAGAGACATTTTGAGTCTCTTATGCAACTGGAAGTTAACGATCGCCGTTTCGAACGTAATACTTTTCAAACTAAAGGAATGACTCACACATGCGTGGTGAAGTTGATGTCTACCTAGTAGTAGCAGTAAATTCCTAGAAGATTAATTCATTTTAATCTAATTCATTTTAATCTACAACTCCTATTTGGTTGTTGAAAGTTGAGGTTAGAGAGGATGGCATCTCCTTTGGTTCCCAATACTTCTTAATCATTAGGTTTACACTAGGCTTTACCTTTTACAAGATGGAGATGACAATGAGACTAACCTATCATGGAACAACCATTTAGGAGACTCAAAGAGTATAAATTCATGATGAGAGTAGCTTATTATGGACTCAATATTATTTTCATTTTTGTTAGGATAATTCCAATCTCACAAAGCAAGTCACTAATGTCATCAACACATTGACTCACCTTGAGTCCAACCAACACATGATGTTGTGATGCTTGGATACTTTAGAGGATGAATTGGTTGCCTTATATTTCACCATTGAATATTAAAAGACGTAATGAGAGCTTGAGGACATTTTTTGTCATGTCTTGTCAATGCAACAATACCTATAGTAGTTGTCTAACTACCTTGGAGTGATACAATTTGACTCCACCTTTGGTTCTAAGAGTAATTAATTCATCGTGGCAAGTCAAGGGAAATGACATTTGTTGTGGGTTCCATGTTGGTGGTTAAAAATATAAAGTGAAGGGACAAGTTTCAACATACCATTAGATGAGCATTACACTACTTAGTAAAAATAGGAACCTTTTATCTTGAGTACTAGTATTTTGTCTTCTGGTCTTTTGTTATTTCAGTATTCTAATATCCAAGCGTGATGTCTACTTTCCTTATAAAAGAAATTATTTAAGTAGATTACCATGTAGCCACTTAGCTAAATTTCTTAGTGATGATTGCTAAAACATTTTAGGAGTCTTTTACAGCTAGTGGTCCCATGATATTTATTTTGTTTGTTCTTATTTGTAAATCTTTTAGATTTAATGTAAATTTGTTGTAAATATTTTCGTTCTAATTTTCTTATTCTAAACTATAGATACTCCACCATTTTAGGAACAAATTTCATACTATATATTAAGATTAAAAAATTCCATGAGACCATTGAGGCTAATTTCTATATATAAATGTTCTTTCTTTAAATGTTCATTGTTTGAGTTTCTTAATTGGTTAATAAATACTTTAGGGTAAGTGCATGGAAATGGGGAACCAATAGGGGGTCAAAAGTAGGCACTTTTTAAAAAATCAATAACGGTTGCACTTCAATGAGTAATCTGACGTACATGTGCTCAGAACATGACAATGTGATAAGACCAAGAATATTAGTGCTCAAAATCTAGTTTCTAAACTACTAATTCTTAAATATATCATAGAGATTAAGAGAGTCATATTTTTGACCTAAAAGTATAACATACTGGTATGAGTGTTCCCCTCTATTTTTGAGTTCCACTAATTATTTTATAAATCTATTTGTGGTAAGTTAGTTAAGATCATGTAATAGTACATGTATTTGTTTCCTAAATTTTTTATGAATATATTATTTTTACTAATTTTTAATGTGGAAACATCCTAAAAAATGAAAAAATAACCTCACACTCACCCCCAATTTTGAGAATAATAAATAAGAACATTTCTTTCAATGTGTATAGAATGAAACATAGAATGTGAAAATGTAGTTTTTCAAATTTGAGCAAGGAGATTAAAATGGCATAGAAAAACAAAACATGTATAATGAAAATATTAGTAAAAGTAATTATTTAGATATAAACCTTAATATATTTAAATTTAGAAAAAAAGTTGGTTAGAAATCTAACATGGAGCTTGATGTTGTAGTAGGGTGATCCCACAATACCTAGTCCCAAACTTGGGACATCCTAATTTTTCACTGAAATCACATAATTTTTAAAAAAATTAATCATTTAAGCCTCGAGGGGTTCCATCTAAAGGGGTTTAATTGAAGGGGGTTAGATGAAACCCCCTTGGAAATAACCCCCTAGTCTTAAATCAAAACCTAGATGGAGTCTCCACACCTATCAAAATGCTGAGCAAAACTAATTTTGCTTCACCTTTTGGGGTATCAAATGGAGTCATTTAGAAACTCTATTTTGCGATTATGTAGCCCTTAGTATAAGCTTTCTAAAAGGATCATTTTGAATATATTTCATTTGATTATATATTTATTTCCAATTTTCTATTAAACATAGGTTTTTCGATAAACATTAGGTCTCTATTCTACACAGATGAAAAAATAAAAAAATAGAGAAAAAAATTATGAAAAATATATGCGCACAAGGTATTGATGTCCTTATTTCAACAATAATAAATAAATTTAATTTGGATACATATAGAAAAAGTTATGTTGTATGGTATAAATCTATGTTTGAATTATAAATATTTCACTTCATAAATTAATAAAAAGTAATTATGTAACAAAAAATTATAAAAAAATATCTACGCACTAGATATTGGTGTTACAAATCTATGTTTATAATTTTATAATTTGATCCTTTCTATAAAAAAGTTATGATGTATCATGTAAACATCACTTTTAAAAATTATTTTTGATTATGATCAGCTAGGAAAGAGGGTCCCAGTTCCTTACATAGAAAGTCTTAAACAAAGTCCATCCAAGTATAAATCAAAATAATAATAGAAACTAGAAAGCCCCTAGAAGTAAACTAAGAAGGCAAGGGATAGCCAAAAAAGAGCTAGAACACAACAACAAAACAAATCAACAACAAATAATAAAAAATATAGTAACCAATAGTAGATCAAATTTTTCTTTTATTAAGTAGATTGTTCAATTCATTTCTCATATTGTTGAGGGTATCCTTCTAGTCAAAGTCCTCCAGCATCTAGTTCTTCAGCTTCTTGGAGTGACCCTACTGATTGTCCTTTTCCTATTACAACTTCCACTTGTTGAGCTCTGTCTAAATTGACACCATACCTGAAACTATCTTATTCATTACTTGATGAGTGAACTGTGCCAAATCTTTCAACCCTTTCTCTAGTCTAATCTCCCTCTGCTGGTTCATTTTCATCATCTCATACATGTTTTTCCAACTATCTTGGCATGTATTACAGTCTATCCTTTTACTATAGATGTCCTCCAAATATTCAACCCTCTTGCTAAGGTCCATAATATTTTGAATTCTTGAACCCTCTTTACCTCCAACATTTTAAAGATCATTCTCAAAACCACCTACATCATCTCCCATATCATCAAAATCCTCATCCCTAGATGAATTAAAACCAGTGTTCATATCCACAAACTAAATTGATTATTTTCCCTTTCCATAATAACATCCACATTAACGTGAGAGTCCTCCATATCCTTCCGATACACATGTTGATCCTCCTCAGTCTCCTCAATAACCACATCTTCCTTAGTTTCTTCCACCTTGTCATCTTGTTCCTCATGCTCTTCACATCCAACATTCTTTTCTTCCATGAAAATAGAGTTATCAAATTCATCTGATAACAAATCTGAAGGGATTTCCTATTGAACATGTCGTATGCAAGAATTTTTCATCAAATTAACCAAATAATCAAATAAACCCTACAAACTAGAATTTAATCTAAGAAGATCAAATGGAAATCCACAACAAAAACAAAGCCAAATCCCTTAGATTTTGTGTTCCTTGTGTTGCATGTGGATTGCTTCTTCGAGATACCCATCCATGTAGTAGAGGGCTACCATGGTAAATGATTCAAGTGACATGCAAGTGATAAAAAAGCCTAAACTGCTAATAAAATGACTAAGACATGGTAAGAGACTATGAAATTGAAGAGCAAAAAGCATATTAGAGAGTAGAAGAAGCAAAAATGGCACCAAAAGGAAGCATTTATAGAGAGGGTGAAGGTGAAACAGACGGTAGAGATGAAAAGGTGAGATCAACGGTTGAGAGGAGTTGTGAGGAGAGGATGAATGTACACATGACACATGTCTCCACATGAGTGTAGATAAATTAGAAGTTTCCATAAATTGTGGAGTTAACTCCCATTTATTTTTATTTAAATTTTGATTTTTATTTATTTGCCAAATTTAAGTCATGTGCACATGGAGACAAATAAGGAAGTGGAAGAAGACTTCCATTTAGAAGTGAGGTGAGAGTGAGAGCCAAAATGGAAGGTGGGTAAAATAAATAAATACCCACCAATATTTAATAAATTAAATATTGATGATTATTTATTTATTTTTGGAAGAAAATAGATGGGGAGAATTAAATAAATTAAGATTTATTTAATTCATATGATAAGAAAGAAATAAATAGAAAATTAGGTTTTATTTATTTAATAAGGTGAAATAGATATAATTAAATAACACAAGGTTATTTAATCTCATAGAAGAATATTATGACCATAGGGGAATTAATTAAATAAAATTATTTAATTAATTCATTATGACCACAAGGAAGAAGGAAGTGTGCAGAATAGTGCGCTAGATACAGTAGTACCATCAAATGCGACGATGCAACAACTAATGCAATGGTGGACTAAAATGCAAGGAATGCCTAAATGCGACAAATGGATGCAATTGCAAGACGAAATGGAACGATCGCGAGGAGAGTCAATTTTTGAGTGTCCACATTTTGCCCCTCTTTGAGACAATGTCCATTAGGGCTTTGTTTCAAAGAAAATATGATACGTTGAATAATTAGGCCATGCCCCAGTGAAACTAATAGATGATGCCTCCTCAAGAGGAAATCCATGCTGCAGGGCAAAGATTGGGTTGACTCACGATTGTATATAGACACTTGTATATTGACTCACGTGATGTACATGGACAAATGATCCACATACATATATATGATTACATGATTCTACGTGGCTATGTGTTATGGATATGCATGATTTACTGTGTTTTTATATGTTATGTATTATGCATGTTAAGATAGATAGACCTATATGTATGGATAATGTGACATTTAGACTTATTTCCTAGATGCTTATGTATATACCTTGATTTTTACATGGCTATGTCATTGATGCGCTTATGCATATGATTGTACTATGGTGATGCAATTATTCCTAATGAATTGATGGAAATATGCATGGATGCACAAGTAACTAAGTGATAAATGGATGATAAATGCTTATAAGTGATATGGTTAATAATTTATGATAATGATATGATAAGATAGATGATACTACGATGTCTACCACACTTATATTGCAAGTAGAAGATGGGCGATGATGAAGATGAAGAGGATGACCGGAAGGAAGGGGAAAAGAAGAAAGTCGATGACAAGACTGTTGATCTTACTAGGAGAGGATGCATGAAGAAAGGCAACTTCAAATTGGATGCATATAAATTTAAAGATTTGCAATCCTTAAGTTTGATATAGTATTAGATATTATGCACCAGGGTATAAAGACCAAGGTGTCGAGTATCCAATGCGGGACATGTTAGTACAACCTTGTCAAGATACAAGATATGAATACTAGCCGTGAGAGATGGACTTTGACACTGCAAGCAAAAGGTTTGAGCTCACCTCCACTAAACATAATGAAATCTTGTTATTTATATGTATGGGAAATAGTTGTGACATAAAATAGATTTGCTGCATAAGAGACTATGTAGCTTCTCAGATGCAATAAGATATTGATATAAGAGGTGTTGGGAATTAAGGTGTCTCAACCTTGGTAATTCCTTGTATCACTTTCATTGTATTTATTTATTGCCTATGTTGTAAATTAAATTGTAAATTCATATTGTCATTTTGTGGGATGTGGCACAGTGATGTGTCATCCTACATGGAAGATGACAACTTGTAATTTTGTCCTCACATGAGGATATAGGCATACCACTTTTTGGTAGGAATATTCTACCATGTGTTGACATCTTGGATGTTGTGTAAAGGAATATTGACCGTAACGGTCATGACAGATTCCTATGATGAAGTTATGACATGTAAGAGTCAAAAATAAGAGATTCTATTATAGGTGAAGACATGTTTCGAAGAGCATCTTTGGGTGTCCCAAGGTGGACTATGACATGTTGTAAGAGAATATGCTATTTATAGCCTATGTATGATAGATTCTCTTATAGATGTAAGTTGTAACTGCTACGACAAATTCTATGACGGTCGTAAGAGTTGTAAAAGCATCTATCATAGCCTATTTTGGAAATAGGTAACCTCTTTGGAATGGAGTGTGTGGACAAGTGTCAGAAGCATCTTACAATGTTGACCAAGTGTCCATAGGCATGGGTTTTGAGCCATGAGGCCAAGTTGAATGCCCATTCCAAGATAGAGGTAATTTTGCCCTATAATTTCTATATAAATAGGCACTTGGATTTGGAGATGTATTATAGGTTTGACAGGTACTATTATGCTACTAGTTTGTCTCTAGATACGAGTGTCGAAAACTCTTGATAGCTTGCATTGCAAGTGAATTGTAAACCATTTCAGTTTTGTTAATACATTGTGTAGGTTTTCAAGTGTGGGGTTTTTTCACCTGATAAAGGTTTTCCCCATGTGTATCTTCTATCTCACTTTATTGTTTATGTGTTTTCTACAATATCTTTGTTATCTTTGTTAGTTGGTTTAACATTCCTATAATTGTAAGGACAAATTTGAATTTGTACTCTCCTCCCCTCATTAGATTAGTGTAGGAAGCGATTTCTGCACACCTAGATTCCTTTCAGTTGGTATCAGAGCCTGGCCAGTTTTGGTCCTAGCTGCTGGGTAGGGGTTTTTTAAGCTAATATTAGGTTGAGTGGGAGTGTTGTGCAGAGTATTTTGTATCTTGTTGCAGCAAGGAGATGACAACCACATCCGGAAGGTTAGAGGTTGAGAAATTCAATGGCACTAGTTTTGAGTTGTGGAAATTGAAGATGGATGACCTACTTGTTGATCATGATGTATGGAAAATGGTATCCAGTGTAAAACCTACAGCAATGCAACAAGCTAATTAGGATCTCAAAGATTGGAAGGCTAAGGGTCTCATAAGACTCTGTTTAGCTGACTCTGACCTGTTGAATGTCCATGAGAAGACAATGAAAGATCTTTGGAAGAAGTTGGGTGATGTTTATTAGGCCAAGTCCTTGGTAAACAAATGTTTTCTGAAAAAGAAGTTATTTTCTCTAAAGATGGAAGATGGAGGATCTGTTGCAGATCACATGAATGCTTTCAACATCATCATTACACAGTTGACATTTGTGGGTGTGAAAATAGAGGAGGAGGATCGATGCATGACCCTACTTTATTCTTTGCTAGATTCATGGGATCATCTTGTCATGGCTATTGGAAGAACCACTACCACCTTTAAGATAGAAGATGTGGTATCTTTGCTGTTATCTTAAGAGATGCGGAGAAAGTCTTCTGAGGTAGCCAAAGAGGCTCTTGTGGTTCGTGGAAGACCCAAAGAGAAAGGGAAGAAGAAGGACAAGAAAGGTGAAAAGGGTAGATCCAAATCCTGTGGGAGATCCAAATCTCTAGAAAGTCCAAGGCTCTTTGTTGGAACTGTGGTAAACTAGGGCATTTCTGAAAGGAATGCAAAGAGGAGAAAGAAAAAGAAGAAGAAAGCTCCTTATTCATATTCTGACAAGTCACAAGATGATGGTGATGCCTTCATCGCACCCCTGGCCACCCATGCATTTGATGATGTGTGGTTGATTGATTCTGGTGCATCATTCCACATGACCTCACATCGAGACTGGTTCACTAAGTATGAAGAGTTTGATGGTGGAAGAGTGTACCTGGGTGACAACTCTCATTTGAAGATTGTTGGTCATGGAAGAGTCTAAATCTGATTCCCTAATTGACAAGTGAAGGGGATCACTGGAGTTATGCACATTCCAAGTCTTGTACGAAACCTGCTTTCTATAAGTATGTTGAATGATGCAGGTGTGCAAGTTGTCTTTTTGAAGGATGGATGCAAGATGACTAGAGGATATATGGTGCTTGCGAAGGGTACTTAGAGAGGTACTCAGTTTCAGCTAGAGGCATGCACTTCATAGTGCAATAGTTTTTCTAACTCAAAGAAATGAGCTGCAGTCACTTCATCCCCACCATCTGAACAAGTAGTGAAGAAATCTATTGTAACTAGTTCTGATGGTAGTGCACATGCTATGGAAGCTAAGCTTCCTGCTAAAAAGACTATGTTATGGCATTTGAGATATGACCACATTGGTGAGAAGGGTCTATGTACCTTGAAAAATAAAAACCTTGTTGAGGGGTTAAATGATTGTAATATCAAGTTTAACTTTTGTGAACATTGCATTTATGGAAAGCAAAATTGTGTTCAATTTTACTCTAGTTCTCACAAGTCTTCTGGTGTATTGGATCTTATTCACTCTGATGTGTTTTGTCCTGTTAATGTTCCTTTGATTTCAAAATCTATATATTTTGTATCTTTCAAAGATGATTACAGTAGAAGGACATGGGTTTATTTTATCAGAAGAAAGACATAAGTCTTTAGTTGGTTTAAGGAGTTTAAAGTCTTTGCTGAAAATTAGACTATTAAAAAGATTAAGTGGTTGAGAACTGACAATGGTGGTGAGTTTTGTCTGGCAGAGTTTGATAAGTTCTACAAAGAGCAAGGGATTGAAAGGCATAAGACAACTCCATATACCCCACAACAAAATGGAGTTGTAGAGAGGATGAATAGGACACTGATGGAGAAGGCTAGGAGTATGCTTAGTGGAGCAAGCCTCAAACAAAAGTAGACAATAAGATCATCCCATAAACATAGCATATGAAAGCAAATGGCCATGCCTCAGTCCATACTTCATCGCAGCATACCAATATATGAAAGATCAAGGCAGTCTTGACTAGGTATTAGAAAGGGACAAAAGATAAATCAAAAGAAAAACAAAGAACTTTGCCAGTATGTTCTCTTGCCAAATTCAAGATGCTCTTGAGTAGATTGGATAGATGGTGCCTTGTTAAAAGGAAAGATATATCCTGTCAAAGGCTAAAATGACTTAGGTGACATAGCAAATATTGACTTGAGACACGCGGACAATGACCTTGACTAAACCTTTGATTTGATAAATGCTTGAGCTATCGACAAATGCACAATTTATTTTTGCTTGCATCAATCAAAGAGAAGAAGGCAGGAAAAGAAGGAGATGATGAATGGGGTGGAAGAATGAATCGTTGGTACTTGCATACTGGATACTTCCTTTGTATTCTAGACTACCTACATACTTATATCCACAGGATCAAAGCACCAAACGATGATGATGAGACAAGATGAATATGTAGTTCTAGGTGTTTATTGATGATGTGAGAAATGATGAATAGAGGAAAATGAGATGAATGTTGAAAGAGATGAAGGGAAGAGAGATGAGAGATAGGAGAAGCGTATTGTCTTGTGCCTGAATCTGGGTATTTCCTTTTATACACCAGACTGCCTACATACCTGTATCCACAGGATCAAGGCACTTAATGATAGAAATGATATGTAGTTCTGATTTATTATGGAATGATGACGAGCTCACTTGAATCGACAAGACAGATGGTTAAGTGGTGGCGATAGTTTCATATACGTATATAAACATTTTTTTGGATTTGTTTTCTCAGGACATTTTATAATTTTTTTGGGGATTTTTTCAAGACATTTTATGATTTTGGGGATTTTTTCAAGACATTTTATGATTTTTAGGATTTTTTCATGACATTTTATGATTTTTTAGGACATTTTATGATTTTTTTGGATTTTTTGGGACATTTTATGATTTTTTTTGGGTTTTTTCAGGACATTTTATGATTTTTTTTAGATTTTTTCAAGACATTTTATGATTTTTTTGGACTTTTTTAGGACATTTTATGATTTTTTTTGGATTTTTTCAGGACATTTTATGTTTTTTTTTGGATTTTTTAGGACATTTTATGATTGTTTTTGGATTTTTTTAAGACATTTTAGACCATGATACATAAAAAGCATTCACCCAACTATAGAAGTGTAATCAAGTGCCCCCAATGTGGGAAATAATGTTGATTATGTACAAAGGCAAGGAAACACAATAGGGATTGGGAGGGCCGTATCTGACTCAAAGGGGAGTCTGTGGCAACAAAATGATATATTAGCATCAACAATTTCCAAGCCATACTAGTAGTAAAACAGTGGGAGGATAAGATAAGGTGAAATGTTTAAGTATGGCCAGGTGAGGGAAACAAGAGATAAGCAAAGTGGCATGGCGCAATGGGGTCAAACAAGTGACAAAGTAGATGGTAAGAGTTGGGTTACCATAGCACCTGTTTACTAGGTTTTCACTATGGTACCTATTTAGGGCACCTATTTGCCAGGTTTTCACCATTGGACACTAACCCAAAGTGCCACTGAAGTGGTTTTCACCATTGGATTGATTTTATTTTGATATTTTGATATTTTTTATTTTTTGATTTTTTTGATTTTTAGTTTTTTGATATTTTTATTTATTTTTATTTTTTGAAGACACAGGATGCCAAAATTAGGGATAAAACCTTTTAAGATGAATACTATTAAGGGATTCATCTAAGGGAATGCCTTCAAGTGTTGCCAGAGTGTACACTCCAGACCTGAACACTGAAGTAATGACAAAGGGCCCCAACCAGTTTGACTCAAAGTTTCCCTGCTTCTCTCATTGCTGTTGGTTCTTCTGATTCTCCTTTAGGACTAGGTCACCCACCTGGAACTTTGTCTCTCTAATCTTCTTGTTGTAACTACAGCGAAGATGATTTTGATAGACTTGCAAATGATTAAGTGCTGTGGTTCATCTTTCATCTAGTAGCTCCAACTCATGTAGTCTAGATTTCCTATACTCCTCATCAGGTACTATGTGTTGGAGAGATACACGCAATGAGGCAATCTCAACCTCAATAGGAAGAATAGCATCTGCGCCATAGACCAAAGCATATGGGGTAGTGCCAATAAAAATTCTGACACTCATACGGTGATCCCACAAGGCAGGATTCAGCTGCAAGTGCCAATCTTAGCCAGCTTCATTGTCTATTTTCTTGAGAATCTTAATAATAGTCTTATTGGTGGCCTCAACTTGACCATTATTCTATGGATAGTAGGGGGTACCAAACCTGTGTTGTATATGAAACTTTTGACATAGATCATGGACTTCCTAATTTTTGAAGGGACGTCCGTTGTCGGTAATGATAGCTTGGGGAACACCATAGCAACAAATGATATAATGAAGGAGAAACTTTGAGATCTATTTTCCTATGATATAGGTCATAGGAATGGCTTCCACCCATTTGGTAAAGTATTCAGTAGAAATAATAATAAATTTATGGCCATTGGTCGAGTCCCCATTACAAAAATCGCTAAGGAGCAGTAAGAGTCTAGAGCTCTTGTGCTAGGGCATGTATCAAATCCCCATGTTTCTGACATTGAAGGCATCTTCTAGCAAATTGTTGAGCATCCTGCTCCATGGAGGGCCAATAGCATCCTGCTCTTAGAAGTTTTTTGACAAGGCCAGGACTGGCAGAATGTGATCCACAGACACCTTCATGTACCTCTTGTAAAGCAACTTCAGCCTCTACCGAGTCAAGACACCTAAGAAGGATACCATCAAGACTCTTACGATAAATGGTTTTAGCAAGTATGGTATAGTAGGAGGCTCATCGACTAAAGGTCTTACGCTAGGTATTGGTATATTAGCTAGGAATAGTACCATTACTTAGGTATTCATAGACGTCATGGTATCATGGGGAATTAGGATCAACTATTTCACAAATAAGTTCTGACTGAGGTAGCTCAAAAGCTAGAATTAGAAGTTGTTCAACAAAGAATTCACAATGCTGAACATTGGTAGGCATATCAAGAAGTGATCCAATGGTTGCCATAGCATCGACAGCCTTATTGTTGATTCTAGGGATCTGCTCAAATGTTATTTTAGAGAAATATTTTCTAAAATCATCAACCATTAGCTTATAAGGAAGGAGCTTTTAGTCTTTTGTCTGATATTCATCTTGGACCTGCTTAATCACAAGCTGAGAATTACCAAATAATTTCATTTCTTTGATACTCCACTGAACAACCATACGCAAGCCTGTGATTAAGGCTTCATACTCTGCTATATTATTGGTACATGGAAAAGCAATTCTGTAACACTTTGGGATACAATCACCCTAAGGGGTGATAAAAAGAATTCCGGCCCCTAACCCATGTTGAGTGTAGGAGCCATCAAAGTATAACTGCCACATTTCAATAGAAGAGACACTGAATATTTCCTCATCAGGAAAAGTAGACTGGATAGGCTAGGTATCTATCACTGGTACTTCTACTAGTTGATCAGCTATGGCTTGTCCTTTAATAGCTTTCTGATCAACATACTGGATGTCAAATTCACTAAGGATCATTACCCATTTTGCTATCCTGCCTATAAGTGTTGCTTTTGAGAGGAGATACTTGAGTGGGTCAAACTTGGATATGAGCTTTGTTGTTTGGTTTAGCATGTAATGTCTTAATTTTTGAGAGGCAAACACTATAGCCAAATAGGCTTTTTTGATAGTTGTATAATTTAGCTCATAGCCCACAAGAATTCTGCTTATATAATAAATAGCACGTTCTTTTCCCGTGTCATCATTCTGAGCTAATAAAGCACCCAAGGCTACTGTTGTTGAAGAAGTATACAAAAGCAAAGGTTGGTTTGATATAGGCGATACTAACATAGGTGGTGTTGACAAATATTCTTTGATTTGATCAAAAGCTTTCTGATATTTTTCATCCCATTTGAAGGTCTCTCCTTTATGGAGTAAGTGTTGGAAAGGATGGCATTTATCTGCAAGTTGTGCAATAAATCTTCTGATAGCTTGCAGATGACCTTGTAGGCTACATAATTATTTGAGATTTGCCAAGGGAGGCATGGTAACTATAGCCTTTAATTTAGCTGGATCAACTTCAATGCCTCTCCTAGAGACAATGTAGCCCAATAATTTACTAGAGGTCATACCAAAGATACACTATTTTGGATTTAACCTGACCTAATATTTTTCCAACTTGTCAAAAATTTGTTCCAACACTTGCAAGTGACCTTCTCTTGTCTTGGACTTTCCTAATATATCGTCTACATAGTCTTCCATAATAGTATGGAAGAGGTCATGAAAAATGACTATCATGGCCCATTGATAAGTTGCACCTACATTTTTGAGGCCGAACGACATGACTACCCAATAGTAGGTTCTCGATGGACAAATAAAAGAAGTTTTATGTTGATCTTCTTCTGCAATTCTTATTTGATTATATCCAAAGAAACCGTCCATCAATGAAAGCATTTCATGACTGACTGTGAGGTCAACAATTGTGTCGATACTAGGTAGAGGAAAGTCATCTTTGGGACAAGCTCTGTTGAGATCTCTAAAGTCATTGCAACATCAAATTCATCCATCTGGCTTGGCAACTGGCACAAGATTGCACACCCATTCAAGATAGTCAATGGGCTTGATAAACTTTGCATCTAAGAGCTTTTGAATCTTAGCTTTGACTAAAAGAGCTATCTGTGGGTACATTTTCTATAGCTCTTTAACTGGCTTAGCATTTGGAGAAACTGCTAGATAGTGGACTACCAATGAGGGATCCAAACTAGGCATGTTTGTATAAGTCCATGCAAAATTTATGGCTCTTCTCATAAAGAATGACGTAAAGTTGACATTCTCATCATCTGATAGTGATGCTGCTAAAAAAATAATTTTCGGGTCCTATGCTGTACCAAGATTGATTTCTTTAGAGTCTTCCACTAATAGAGGCGAACATTCTTGGGGCGTATTGATCACAGGAAGGTCAAATCCTCCATCCTCAGGCACCTCAAAGAGGTTTTCACCCTTGGATACGTCCTTTATTTTTATTTTTTCACAGTCAAAAGGCACCTTTCGGTTTTCACCTGATGACCCTTCTTTTTTTTATTTTGTTTATTTCACTTTTGCGACTAAAAGATTTGACACTTCCCCCAAAGTATGCCAGTTGAGGAAGATCGATCATGAATCTCACTTTATGATCCCCCAAGGGTAGTCCTTGTCTTACACCCATGAACTCTTTTATGGCCTCATCATTTTGAAAAGTGTCCAAGATGGGTGCCCTTGTTGGTCCTAGTCAATCAAGTTTGGGTAAACAAGTGGAAGGTCTGGGGATGTGAAATATGAAGTGGAAGATAGCATGAAAATGGAGGCTTCTTGGAATAGTTTAGTGATGTAGAAAGAAGAGTCATCGACAGTATCCTGACTAGTTACCTCTTCTGCAGGAAAGGCTTTAGCTACTTCGTTGAGGATAAACTTAATGTCTACGGAAAGCGGGACCTTCTTTTCGTATTCTAGACCCTGCCTATTATACTTCTTAGTTACTATGATAGGTTCCAGAGGGCCTTGTTCTTGCAATCCTTATTCATATACGAGATCGATTCGAGATAGGCGACTAATGGAAGTCACGGAATAGAAAGGTTTGCAAGGTATTGTGTTCTTTGTGTTTGATCTTATTTGTTTCAATTTCATTGAGTTTATTAGATTATATTGATATATTGATATCGACCACTATTTCCCATAACACCATGTTATTACACCCACTTATTGTATTAGTTCTTCCAAATTAATTTTATAGGGTAAAGGACAAATGCCAATATAAAGTCAATCTTCTTGTTCACAAGATTTTAAAGATTAATTCTTAACTTATATAAGTCGATATAAATTTATTTTTACAAATTTAACTTCTAATTTTACTCACTATATTTATACCCTTTAAAATTAGTTTATTTATTAAATAAGCAAAAAATTAAAATTTATTTTATAATTCTAAAATCAAATAATAGATAAATTAATAGTCTTCATTAAATAAAATTCAAAACAATTTTTTAAATAAAATAATATCGAAAATATAAAGAAAATTAATTAAAAATATAAATTTATTATAATATTAAATATTTAATACTTAAAAGATATTTTTTAACTTAAGCATGTAATTTTTTTTTTAGTTTTAAAATATGTTAACTATTAAATATAATAACAAGTCATTGGCTGAAAGAGCTAGGCATGAATATTTATGGATGTCGTATTCAACATTGAATATCGACACAGAACACAGGGACCAAACGCGTAATGAAGACGCGAAATCATTTAAATACATATATTGATATTTCTCAATCCCTTTTGAAAGCTTCAGGCTGTTGTAAGTCTTAATGCAAAGATTCTCATTCAAAAACAAACCCCCAAAAATACGAATCTTACGCATGCAAAGAAGCTCTTTCAAAACCAAACCCCCCGAAAAAAACCAATATCTTAACGGATGCAAAGATGCTCATTCAACATAATTTAAGTCAATGTTTTGCATTAAGAAATAAGCTCTTTCTAGTAACGCCACCAAATATGAATTTGCCTTGAAAGAGACATTTTGAGTCTCTTATGCAACTGGGAAGTTAACGATCGACGTTTCCAACGTAGTACTTTTCAAACGAAAGGAATGACTCGCACATGCGTGGTGAAGTTGATGTTTACCTAGTAGTAGCAGTAAATTCCTATAAAAGGCAGATTAATTCATTTTAATCTACAACTCCTATTTGGTTGTTGAAAGTTGATGTTAGAGAGGATGGCATCTCCTTTGGTTCCCAATACTTCTTAATCATTAGGTTTACACTAGGCTTTACCTTTTACAAGATGAAGATGACAATAACCTATCATGGAATAATCATTTAGGAAACTCAAGAGTATAAATTCATGATGAGAGTAGCTTATTATGAACTCAATATTATTTTCATTTTTGTTTAGGATAATTCCAATCTCGCAAAGCAAGTCACTAGTGTCATCAACACATTGACTCACCTTGAGTCCAACCAACACATGATGTTGTGATGCTTAGATACTTTAGAGGATGAATTGGTTGCCTTAAATTCCATCATTGAATATTAAAAGAGGTAATGAGAGAGGATGAATTGGTTGCCTTAGTTTCCACCATTGAATATTAAAAGAGGTAATGAGAGCTTGAGGACATTTTTTTTCATGTCTTGTCAATGCAACAATGCCTATAGTAGTTGTCTAACTACCTTGGAGTGATACAATTTGACTCTACCTTTGGTTCTAAGAGTCATTAATTCATGGTAGCATCAAGGGAAATGACATTTGTTGTGGGTTCCATGTTGCTAGTTACAAATATAAAGTGAAGGGACAAGTTTCAACATACCATTAGGTGAGCATTACACCACTTAGTAAAAATAGGAACCTTTTATCTTGAGTACTAGTATTTTGTCTTCTGGGCTTTTGTTATTTCAGTATTCTAATATCCAAGCTTGATGTCTACTTTCCTTATAAAAGAAATTATTTAAGTAGATTACCATGTAGCCACTTAGCTAAATTTCTCAGTGATGATTGCTAAAACATTTTAGGAGTCTTTTACAGCTAGTGGTCCCATGATATTTATTTTTTTCTTCTTATTTGTAAATCTTTTAGATTTAATGTAAATTTGTTGTAAATATTTTGGTTCTAATTTTCTTATTCTAAACTATAGCTACTCCACCATTTTAGGAACAAATTTCATACTATATATTAAGATTAAAAAATTCCATGAGACCATTGAGGCTAACTTCTATATATAAATGTTCTTTCTTTAAATGTTCATTCTTTGAGTTTCTTAATTGGTCAATAAATACTTTAGGGTAAGTGCATGGAAATGGGGAACCAATAGGGGGTCAAAAGTACACTTTTTTAAAAATCAATAAAAGTTGCACTTCAATGAGTAATCTGACGTACATGTGCTCAAAACATGACAATGTGACAAGACCAAGAATATTAGTGCTCAAAATCTAGTTTCTAAACTACTAATTCTTAAATATATCATAGAGATTAAGAGAGTCATATTTTTGACCTAAAAGTATAACATACTAGTATGAGTGTTCCCCTCTATTTTTTGAGTTCCACTAATTATTTTATAAATCTATTTGTGGTAAGTTAGTTAAGATCATGTAATAGTACATGTATTTGTTTCCTAAATTTTTTATGAATATATTATTTTTACTAATTTTTAATGTGGAAACATCCAAAAAAATGAAAAAATAACCTCACACTCACCCCTAATTTTGAGAATAATAAATAAGAACATTTTTTTCAATGTGTATAGAATGAAACATAGAATGTGAAAATGTAGTTTTCAAATTCGAGCAAGGGGATTAAAATGGCATAAAAAAACAAAACATGTATAAGGGTAAGTGCAGGATTATGATGGGCCAAACACTACCCCTAAGTGGCAATGCAAATGTGAAAAATAGACTGAAGTAACTTCATGTCAAAAATTTAATGAGTTGTCTACACAATCTAGAAGTAAGGTAGTAATAAAAGTTGTAATAAATTGAATGTAGTTTATGGGCTACTACTTTTTTTTAAAAAATTTTAAAAATAGTTTGGTGAAAATTGGATATTTCAATAAAGCACTACTAAAATTTTCAGAAAAATGTAAAAAGTATGTGTCATTCCGGCCAACCTAAGTATGAGAAAAATGTAATATTTTTCCTCCATGATTTGGATTTAAGTAAAGTACACATGAGTGGATGTGACTCATATTTTTAAAAAATTTTTAAGTAAATAAATAATTATTTATGAATTTTTTACTGTGACTTTTTGAAAATATTAAAAATAATTTTCCAGCCAACCTAACTTGGTCAAAAATATATGGAAATAAAAAAATTTAAATTTTAATGTATACCCAATAAAGCCTAGAATGTGCTTCATCTTTTATATTTAAAAAATGATCAATATGTTGAAAGTTATGGATGTTTTTCAATATGTGTATCTATTAGGAAATTAGACATAGCGTACATAGAAAATTAATAATAATTACCCATTAAAATTATTATGAGGTGTATATTATATTTTTAGAATCTTAATAGATTCCTTTATAAACCCTTTTCATTTGATTAAATTTAGTTATAAAAAAGATTGTCAGCTTCAAGGATGAAATTGTGGAAAATTCAAAGATAACACTAAATGGGTGGTTTTGCAAGTTTCTTTGGCAAGTTTTGGGACTCCCACTTGCCTAAATATAAGGTAATCCCAAGGCATTTTTAGAGGGAATCCATATTTGATATAGAAATATTAACACCCCTTCCATCCAAATCTAAATATTAGTCTAAATGTTAGCACTTTTTCAACCAGCAAGTTTTTTCTCCATTGCCACTGTTTCGCCCATCATGGTCTTGCACTCACCCATAATGAAAATATTAGTCAAAGTAATTATTTAGATATAAACCTTAATATATTTAAATTTAGAAAAAAAATGGTTAGAAATCTAACATGGAGCTTGATGTTGTAGTAGGGTGATCCTACAATACCTAGTCCCAAACTTGGGCCATCCTAATTTTTGTCTGAAATCACATATTTTTTAGAAAAATTAATCATTTAAGCCTCGATGGGTTCCATCTAAAGGGGTTTAGTTGAAGGGGGTTAGATGAAACCCCCTTGGAAATAACCCCCTAGTCTTAAATCAAAACTTGGATGGAGTCTCCACACCTATCAAAATGCCGAGAAAAACTAATTTTGTTTCACATTTTGGGGTATCAAATGAAGTCATTTAGAAACTCTATTTTGTGATTATGTAGCCCTTAGTATAAGCTTTCTAAAAGTATCATTTTGAATATATTTCATGTGATTATATATTTATTTTCTATTTTCTATTAAACATAGGTTTTTCAATAAACATTAGGTCTCTATTCCACACACATGAAAAAATAAAAAAATAGAGAAAAAAACTATGAAAAATATATGTGCACTAGGTATTGATGTCCTTGTTTCAACAATAATAAATAAATTTAATTTGGATACATATAGAAAAATTTATGTTGTATGGTATAAATCTATGTTTGAATTATAAATATCTCACTTCATAAATTAATAAAAAAAATGTAACCAAAAATTATGAAAAAATATCTATGCACTGGATATTGGTATTACAAATCTATGTTTATAATTTTATAATTTGATCCTTTCTATAAAAAAAGTTATGATGTATCATGTAAACATCACTTTTAAAAATTATTTTTTTATTATGATCAGCTAGGAAAGAGGGTCCCAATTCTTTACATAGAGAGTCTTAAACAAAGTTCATCCAAGTATAAATCAACATAATGTAATGTCCCCATTTTTGAGTCCTATTGTAGCATAATTGGAGCTGACTTTCTAGGTTGGTGACAGCATAACCAGAGTATTTTGTTGTCACCAGGGTGTTCGAGTTTGGTGTCGAATTAGGATTTTCAGAGTGGGGTTAGATTCATCTCGTCGAGGGCTTTCTGACGAGTTATAGATTATGGCATTCTGACATCATTTGGGCCTCCATTTTAAAGTCTGTAAATTAATATTAATATTTATTATTGGACTTTGGGTTTAATTGGTTAAGTGATGAAAAAAAGAAATATTTAAAAGTCACTTATGTCATTTTTTGGAGTGCTCACATTGGGAAATATTAAAAGTGAAATTAAAAGAAATATTTCCCTCCAAAGTGAAACGCCCCTCTTAGAGAGTTATAAAAGAGGGAAAAGTGCCTCATTTTGGAAAATGCTTGAATATATGATTTTGTTGGCTATTTGCTCTGCTAGGGTTTTCCCTAAGAGGGTTTGAAGAGGATTCAAACCAGAGGCTATTGGGAATGAAAACTCCCTCTAGTAACGACATTCTACAGGTGTGCAATACCACCCAACGGTGCTATTGATGGTGGATGCATTCAGTGTTCACATTTGTGCCGAAATGGAGTTTGTGTAATTGAGTTTTGTGGATTCATTGTTCATATCATTTGCAGAATTTGTGAAGATTGTCTATGCATATTTGAATGACTGATTTCATGGCTGTTTAGAGCATAGTTTATTGACGGTTTGGAGCTGGTAAATATTGCATTGCTGACCGTACATAACAGCAGCATGCCAGACCATCTTGGTGGGTTATTTATGGTTGTTTATTGTGGATTTCTCTCCCCATCTTGGTCATTCAGTATTAAAGATCAGTGCAGACCAGTTTGCTAGTAGATATAAGGAGTTTTTCAGCAACGTTGATGCATTTCACCTACAGCCAGTCATACATTGTATTAGAGGACGTGGGTCTTTGGAGTGGCTTCTCCAACATTGTTAGCAACAATTGTAGTGTGTATTTGAAGCATTTAGTGCCTATATCTATGTTGATAACACTTGTGTAACCAATCTTTATCATTCCTTGGAGTTTGAAGCATTCCAGCCATACCCATTAACTGGTCTGGTGACATCATAAAACCTTTTTATTTGTTGATATATGAACTGGGTCTTTCATATTTTTCATGTGTTCATTGTATATTTTCTGGGTTTGCAATATATGCTATATTTTGTATGCTCCTGCAACACATCTGCAGCGAAACTAAAAACCCCCTTCTGCATTCTTCTGTCTAGTCTAAAAGAACACAATACAAAAATAAAATAACACATAAAAAGATCTTTAAGAATATACAAACAGGTACGACACATTACACATAACAATAGAAACTAGAAAGCCCCTAGAAGTAAACTGATAAGGTAGGGGATAGCACAAAAAGAGCTAGAACACAACAACAAAACAAATCAACAACAAATAACAAAAAATAGAGTAACCAACAGTAGATCAGATTTTTCTTTTATTAAGTAGCTGTTCAATTCATTTATATTGTTGAGGGTATCCTCCTAGTCAAAGTCCTCCAGCATCTAGTTCTTCAGCTTCTTGGAGTGACCCACTGATTATCCTTTTCGTATTACAACTTCCACTTGTTGAGCTCTATCTAAATTGACACCATACCTGAAACTGTCTTATTCATTATTTGATGAGTGAACTGTGCCAAATCTTTCAACCCTTTCTCTAGTCTAATCTCCCTCTGTTGGTTCATTTTCATCATCTCATACATGTTTGCCCAACTATCTTGGCATGTAGTACAATCTATCCTTTTACTATAGATGTCCTCCAAATATTCAACCCTCTTGCTAAGGTCCATAATATTTTGAATTCTTGAACCCTCTTTACCTCCAACATTTTGAAGATCATTCTCAAAACCACCACATCATCTCCCATATCATCAAAATCCTCATCCCCAGACAAATTAAAACCAGTGTCCATATCCACAAACTAAGATTGATTATTTTCCCTTTCCATAATAACATCCACATTAACGTAAGAGTCTTCCATATCCTTCTAATACACATGCTAATCCTCCTCAGTCTCCTCAGTAACCACATCTTCCTTAGTCTCTTCCACCTTGTCATCTTGTTCCTCATGCTCTTCACATCCAACATTCTCTTCTTCCATGAAAATAGAGTTATCAAATTCATCTGATAAGGAATCTGAAGGGATTTCCTATTGAACATATCGTATGTAGGAAGTTTTCATCAAATTAACCAAATAATCGAATAAACCCTACAAACTAACAAGAATCTAATCTAAGAAGATCAAATGGAAATGCACAACAAAAATGCAGCCAAATCCCTTAGATTTTTTTATCCTTGTGTTGCATGTGGATTGCTTCTTTGAGATACCCATCCATGTAGTAGAGGGCTGCCATGGAAAATGATTCAAGTGACATGCAAGTGATAAAAAAAGCCTAAAATGCTAAGAAAATGACTAAGACATGGTATGAGACTATAAAATTGCAGAGAAAAAAGCAGATTAGAGAGTAGAAGAAGAAGAAGTGAAAATGGCACCAAAAGGAGGCATTTATAGAGAGGGTGAAGGTGAAACGGACGAAGGAGATGAAAAGGCGAGATCAATGGTTGAGAGGAGTTGTAAGGAGAGGAAGAATGTGCACGTGACACATGTCTCCACATGAGTGTAGATAAAATAGAAGTTTCCATAAATGGTGGAGTTAACTCCCATTTATTTTTATTTAAAGTTTGATTTTTATTTATTTGCCAAATTTAAGTCATGTGCACATGGTGACAAATAAGGAAGTGGAAGAAGACTTCCATTTAGAAGTGAGGTGAGAGTGAGAGCCAAAATGGAAGGTGGGTAAAATAAATAAATACCCACCAATATTTAATAAATTAAATATTGATGATTATTTATTTATTTTTGGAAGAAAATAGATGGGGAGAATTAAATAAATTAAAATTTATTTAATTCATATGATAAGAAAGAAATAAATAAAACATTAGGTTTCATTTATTTAATAAGGCAAAATAGGTATAATTAAATAACACAAGATTATTTAATCTCATAGAAGAATATGAGGACCATAGGGGAATTAATTAAATAAAATTATTTAATTAATTCATTACGACCACGAGGAAGAAGGACATTTGCAGAATAAGTGCGCTAGGCACGGTAGTACCATCAAATGCGATGATGCGACAACTAATGCAATGATGGACTAAAATGCAAGGAATACCCAAATGCGACAAATAGATGTAATTGCGACACGAAATGGAATGATTGTGACGAGAGTCAATTTTTGAGTGTCCACATTTTGCCCCTCTTTAAGAGAATGTCTGTTAGGGCTTTGTTTCAAAGAAAATATGATACATTGAATAATTAGGCCATGCCCTAGTGAAACTGATAGATGATGCCCCCTCGAGAGGAAATCCAGGCTACAAGGCAAAGATTGGGTTGACTCACGATTGTATATAGACACTTGTATATTAACTCACGTGATGTACATGGACAGATGATCTACATTCATATATATGATTACATAATTCTACATGGCTATGTGTTATGGATATACATGATTTACTGTGTTTTTATGTGTTATGTATTATGCATGTTAAGATAGACAGACCTATATGTATGGATAATGTGACATTTAGACTTATTTCCTAGATGCTTATGTATATGCCTTGATTTTTACATGGTTATGTTATTGATGCACTTATGCTTATGATTATACTATGGTGATGCAATTATTCCTAATGAATTGATGGAAGTATGCATGGATGCACAAATAGCTAAGTGATAAATGGATGATAAATGCTTATAAGTGATATGGTTAATAATTTATGGTAATGATATGATAAGATAGATGATACTACAATGTACACTTATTTTGCATGTAGAAGATGGGTGATGATGAAGATGAAGAGGATGACTGGAAGGAAGGGGACAAGAAGAAAGTCGATGACAAGACTTTTGATCTTACTAGCAGAGGATGCATGAAGAAAGGTAGCTTCAGATTGGATGTGTATAAATTTGAAGATTTACAATCCTTAAGTTTGATATAGCATTAGATATTATGCACCAGGGTATAAAGACCAAGGTGTCGAGTATCCAATGTAGGACAAACTAGTACAACCTTGTCAAGATACAAGATATGAATACTAGCCACTGGAGATGGACTTTGACACTACAAGCAAAAGGTTTGAGCTCACCTCCACTAAACATAATGAAATCTTGTTGGTTACATGTATGGGAAATAGCCGTGACATAAAATAGATTTACTGCATAATAGATTGTTTAGCTTCTTAGATGCAATAAGATATTGATATAAGGGATGTTGGGAATTAAGGTGTCTCAACCTTCGTAATTCCTTGTATCATTTTCATTGTATTTATTTATTTATTTCCTATGTTGTAAATTAAATTATAAATTCATATTGTCATTTTGTGGGATGTGGCACAGTGATGTGTCATCTTACATGGAAGATGACAACTTGTAATTTTGTCCTCACATGAGGAGATAGGCATCCCACTCTTTGGTAGGAATATTTTGCCATGTGTCAGCATCTTAGATGTTGTGTAAGGGAATATTGACCATAACGGTCATGACAGATTCCTATGACGAAGTTATGACATGTAAGATTCAGAAATAGGAGATTCTATGACAGGTGAAGACATATGTCAAAGAGCATCTTTGAAAAAGGCATCTTTGGGAGTCCCAAGGTTGACTATGACATGTTGTAAGAGAATATGTTATTTATAGGCTATGTATGATAGATTCTCTTACAGCTGTAAGTTGTAACTACTATGACATATTCTATGATGGTCTAAGAGCATTTGTCATAGCCCATTTTAGAAATAGGTTACCTCTTTGGAATGGAGTGTGTGGACAAGTGTCAAAAGCATCTTACAATGTTGACCAAGTGTCCACAGGCGTGGTTTTTGGGCCATGAGGCCAAGTTGGACGCCCATTCCAAGATAGAGGCAATTTTGCCTTGTATTTTCTATATAAACAAGTGCTTGGAGGTGGAGATGTATTACAGGTTTGATAGGTACTATTATGTTGCCAATTTGTCTCCAGATACGAGTGTCAAAAACTCCTAGGAGCTTGCATTACAAGTGAATTGTAAACCATTTCAGTTTTGTTAATACATTGTACAGGTTTTGGAGTGTGGGGTTTTTTCACCTGATAAGGGTTTTCCCCATGTATATCTTATGTCTCTCTTCTTCTATCTCACTTTATTATTTATGTGTTTTCTGCAATATCTTTATTATTTATGAGAACTGACAATGGTGGTGAGTTTTGTCTAGTGGAGTTTGATAAGTTCTACAAAGAGCAAGGGATTGAAAGGCATAAGACAACTCCATATACCCCACAACAAAATGGAGTTGCAGAGAGGATGAATAGGACACTGATGGAGAAGGCTAGGAGTATGCTTAGTGGAGCAAGCCTTAAACAAAAGTAGACAATAAGATCATCCCATAAACATAGCATATGAAAGCAAATGACCATGCCTCAGTCCATACTTCATCGCAACATACCAAGATATGAAAGATCAAGGCAGTCTTGACTAGGTATTAGAAAGGGACAAAAGATAAATCAAAAGAAAAACAAAGAACTTTGCCAGTATGTTCTCTTGCCAAATTCAAGATGCTCTTGAGTAGATTGGATAGATGGTGCCTTGTTAAAAGGAAAGATATATCCTGTCAAAGGCTAAAATGACTTAGGTGACATAGCAAATATTGACTTGAGACACGCGAACAATGACCTTGACTAAACCTTTGATTTGATAAATGCTTGAGCTATCGACAAATGCACAATTTGTTTTTGCTTGCATCAATCAAAGAGAAGAAGGTAGGAAAAGAAGGAGATGATGAATGGGGTGGAAGAATGAATCGTTGGTACTTGCATACTGGATACTTCCTTTGTATTCTAGACTACCTACATACCTATATCCACAGGATCAAAGCACCAAACGATGATGATGAGACAAGATGAATATGTAGTTCTAGGTGTTTATTGATGATATGAGAAATGATGAATAGAGGAAAATGAGATGAATGTTGAAAGAGATGAAGGGAAGAAAGATGAGAGATAGGAGAAGCGTATTGTCTTGTGCCTGAATCTGGGTATTTCCTTTTATACACCAGACTGCCTACATACCTGTATCCACAGGATCAAGGCACTTAATGATAGAAATGATATGTAGTTCTGATTTATTATGGAATGATGACGAGCTCACTTGAATCGACAAGACAGATGGTTAAGTGGTGGCGATAGTTTCATATACGTATATAAACATTTTTTTGGATTTGTTTTCTCAGGACATTTTATAATTTTTTTGGGGATTTTTTCAAGACATTTTATGATTTTGGGGATTTTTTCAAGACATTTTATGATTTTTAGGATTTTTTCATGACATTTTATGATTTTTTAGGACATTTTATGATTTTTTTGGATTTTTTGGGACATTTTATGATTTTTTTTGGGTTTTTTCAGGACATTTTATGATTTTTTTTAGATTTTTTCAAGACATTTTATGATTTTTTTAGGATATTTTAGGATTTTTTTTGGATTTTTTCAGGACATTTTATGTTATCTCTATTAGTGGGCTTAACATTACTATAATTGTAAGGACAAATTTAAATTTGCACTCTCCTCCCCTCATTAGATTAGAGTAGGAAGCGATTTTTGCACACCTAGCTTCCCTTTAGTTGGTATCAGAGCCTGGCCAGTTTTGGTCGTAGCTATTGTGTAGGGGTTTTTTGAGCTAATCTTAGGTTGAGTGGGAGTGTTGTGTAGAGTATTCTGTATCTTGTTGCAGCAAGGATATGGTAACCACATCCGAAAGGTTAGAGGTTGAGAAATTCAATGGCACTAATTTCAAGTTGTACAAATTGAAGATGGAGGACCTACTTGTTGATCATGACCTATGGGAAATGGGATTCAGTGTAAAACCTGTAGCAATGCAACAAGCTGATTGGGTTCTCAAAGATCGGAAGGCTAAGGGTTTCATAAGACTCTGTTTAGCTAACTCTATCCTATTGAATGTCCATGAGGAGAAGACAATGAAAGATCTTTGGAAGAAGTTGGGTGATGTTTATCAGGCCAAGTCCTTGGTAAACAAAATTTTTATGAAAAAGAAGTTATTTTCTCTGAAGATAGAAGACAGAGGATTAGTTGCGGATCACATGAATGCTTTCAACATGATTGTTGCACAATTGACATTTGTGGGTGTGAAAATGGAGGAGGAGGATTGATGCATGACCCTACTTTATTCTTAGCTAGATTCGTAGGATCATCTTGTCATGGCTATCAGAAGCACCACTACCACCTTCAAGATGGAAGATGTGGTATCTTCGGTGTTATCTGAAGAGATGTGGAGAAAGTCTTATAAGGTAGCCAAAGAGGCTCTTGTGGTTCATGGAAGAGCCAAAGAGAAAGGGAAGAAGAAGGACAAGAAAGGTGAAAAGGGTAGATCCAAATCCCATGGGAGATCCAAATCTTCTGGAAAGTCCAAGGATCTTTGTTGGAACTATAGTAAAACTAGGCATTTCAGAAAGGAATGCAAAGAGGAGAAGAAAAAGAAGAAGAAAGCTCCTAATTCAAATTCTAACAAGTCATAAGATGATGGTGATGCCTTCATCGTAGCCCTGGCTACCCATGCATATGATGATGTGTGGTTGATTGATTCACATGACCTCACATCAAGACTGGTTCACGAAGTATGAAGAGTTTGACGGTGGAAGAGTGTACCTAGGTGATGACTCTCATATGAATATTGTTGGTCATGGAAGAGTCTCAATCATATTCCTTGATGAATGAGTGAAAGGGATCACTGGAGTTATGCACATTCCAAGCCTTGCACGAAACCTACTTTCTATAAGTATGTTGAATGATGCAAGTGTGTAGGTTGTCTTTTCAAAGGATGGATGCAAGATGACTAGAGGATCTATGGTGCTTGCAAAGGCTACTCAAAGAGGTACTCTGTTTCAGCTAGAGGCATGCACTTGATAGTGCAATAGTTCATCCCCACCATTTGAACGAGAAGTGAAGAAATCTATCGTAACTAGTTCTGATGGTAGTGCACATGATATGGAAGCTAAGCTTCCTGCTGAAAAGACTATGTTATGGCATTTGAGATATGGCCACATTAGTGAGAAGGGTCTGCGTACCCTAAAAAATAAAAACTTTGTTGAGGGGTTAAATGATTGTAATCTCGAGTTTGACTTTTGTGAACATTACATTTATGGAAAGCAAAACCGTGTTCAGTTTTACTCTAGTTCTCACAAGCCTTCCAGTGTATTGGATCTTATTCACTCTGATGTGTTTGGTCCTGTTAATGTTCCTTCGATTTCAAAATCTGTATATTTTGTATCTTTCATAGATGATTACAATAGGACGTGGGTTTATTTTATCAAAAGAAAGATTGCAGTCTTTAGTCGATTTAAGGAGTTTAAATCCTTTGCTAAAAATCATACTATTAAAAAGATTAAGTGTTTGAGAACTGAAAATGGTGGTGAGTTTTGTTTGATAGATTTTGATAAGTTATGCAAAGAGAAAGGGATTGAAAGGCATAAGACAACTCCATATACCCCACAAAAAAATGGAGTTGCAGAGAGGATGAATAGGACACTGATGGAGAAGGCTAGGAGTATGCTTAGTGGAGCAAGCCTTGAACAAAAGTTTTGGGCTGAAGCTATTGCCACTGCTTGCTATTTGGTAAATAGATCTGCTACATCAGCTCTTGTTGGTAAGACACCTATGGAGACATGCTCTAGTAAGAAGCCTTCAGTTAGACATCTTCGTGTTTTTGGTTGTGAGGCATATGTACATGTGTCTAGGGAGAAATGGTCTAAACTAGAGAACATGATTGTTAAATGTATTTTCATTGGCTATGGTGTTAGTGTGAAAGGATACAAACTTTAGGATCCGGTGGCTAAAAAAGTGTTGTATAGCAGAAGTGTTATCTTTAGAGAGCTAACACCTTCTTTCATTGTTCTACAACTAAAACAAATAGAAAAGAAAGAGGATGCGGTTCAGTTTCCTTCTACCCCTAAGAAGACTGAACAGACAGACCCTATGAGACCTGATGATGAGGAGAGCTCTAGCAGTTCTGAAAGGTTAGAAGAAGAAGAAGAACCTCAACCTCAACCATTGAGGAGGTCTACATGAACAAGAAAGCAACTTGATAGGTTTGGTTATTCATTACTTGATTCTAGTTGTGCTTTTGCTTTACTTGCTAACACTGATCAACCTAGAACTGTGTTAGAGGCTATGGGTATGAAAGATGCAGGTTCCTGGAAGGAGGCCATGGAAGATAAGATGGCTTCTTTGGAAAAGAATAAAACATGGGACTTGGCACCTTTGTCTGATGGACGGAAACCTATACGATGCAAATGGGTGTTCAAGAAGAAATCTGATGTAGATGGTAGTGTTGAAAAGTGCAAGGCTAGATTGGTTGCAAAGGGGTATTCACAAGTGGAGGGAATTGATTATGGTAAAATTTTCTCTCCCATTGCAAAGATGACATCCATTCAATTTCTATTATCTCTTGCCGCTACTTATGACTTAGAGGTAGAACAGATGGATGTGAAGACAACTTTCCTTCATGGTGATTTGGAGGAAGAAATCTACATGTCACAGCCAGATCATTACATAGTGAAAGGTAAAGAAACTTCAGTTTGCAAGCTTACGAAATCTTTGTATGGATTGAAGCAGTCTCCTAAGATGTGGTACTTGAAGTTTGATGCCTTTGTGTTGTCAATTGGATTTGTGAGATCAAAATCAGATCACTGTGTGTATTATAAGTTTGATGGTGATCGTATTCTCATTGTTGCATTATATGTTGATGATATGTTGCTGATTAGGAAGGGTAAGAATATGATTTCTAATTTCAAGTCTTAGTTGGCAGCACAGTTTGAAATGAAAGATTTAGGGGTAGCCAGGAACATTCTAGGAATGGAAATCAGAAGAGATAGAACTAACAGAAAACTTTGGTTAAGCAAGAGTAAGTATGTGAAGACCGTGTTGGATGGGTTCAGCATGGAAGATTGTAGACCATTGTGTGTTCATGTTTCATTGGGGACAAAGTTATCTGTTAGTGATTGTCCAAAATCTCCTACTGAGGTGGAGGACATGAGTAGAGTACTATGAGGCCGATTATTTTCCTTCCTTATTTTGATCATTTTACATTACAGTTGGTGACATCAACAAACTTTTAGAGACTATTGTTCCATTATGCAGATTAGATTATATCTCCTGAATTCTAGTTTGAAATTGATTAGACATGTGGTGATTTGATTTGGTCATATTTTGATGCTATGATGAGATTATACATGTGAGATATATTAGATGATGATTATTGATATGATTTCTAGTTCATTATGTGGATTCATTAATTGATGATGATTATGTGACATTAGATAGAAAATGCAGTTTAATTTTGAATTATGTTGTGAATGATTAATGTTGTATGTAATGGCATGAATTTAATTTCAGTTGTTTTGGCTATGATTATACATGATGTGATTGACACTTGATCCAGTTGTGCAGGATTATATTCCTAGGCCACGGGAAATCAGAGGTAGTATTCACACATATGTTATTCCCTGTGAATCTGATCCATTCCGAAGAGGGATGAGGACCACGTTTGATCGGATGTTGTTTAAGTACTTGTTGGATTTATTATTTTGACCTAGTACCCCTTTTGTTAAATTAATTTATATCATGTGTTGTATATTTTGATTGTTTTACACCACTTGGTATTATTTTTATTTATGGGCCATTTAAAGTGAATTTATGCATCCCTAGGTGTACCTTAGTGTCCCAAAACTTACCCTAGGTGGTTACCCTTGGGTCTAGGGTCAATTTTGACTAACTAAAACTTAGGGTAACTCACTTTTGGTCACTCTAAACTAGGGTTTAGTCAAAGTGACGAATTTTGATATGGCTAAGGGTGGGAGATGAATCATGCTTTGGGAAAGACCCATCTCCCTTCCCAAAGTTTGGGGATCCCTTGACCAAGAAGACTTGGGAGGTCTTCAAGACTCCCAAGTGTGTGGGATCTCCCTCCTAGACTCTCACACATGTGTGAGAGTATCTTGGAGGGAGATGGCTCTCTTGGAGAATAAGAGGATGCCATATGGCATCCCTTATCCTCATGGAGACTTGAAGGGAATTGCCACCTCACCACTTGGTCTCTCACACATGTGTGAGAGCCCAAGTGGATAAGGTGAGGATTGGAATGGAATTAGAGGGTGACACTTGTCGCCCTGACACTCCTTTTCCCTTGCAAGTGGCATGGGATGAGGAAGGAGAAGGTGACAAGTGTCACCTTCTCATTCCTCAAGGCCAGATTGGAGGGCCTATATTACCTCCTCTTGAAGAGGATTGTTGGGTTCTTGCACTTTGCATTTCTTTTCTATTTTTGGAGTTCCTTTTTGAAGTTAGAAAAATTTGGAGATTGGGAGACTTGGAGAAGCTTGGAGCTCTTCACCAATAATGCTTCCTCTTTTTTTTGGGCTTTTGAAGGTAAGCTCCATGGCTATGGTCATTTTCCCTTGTATATTTCATTTTATGTTATGTTTGTGATTTTAGGTTGATGGTTGTTTTTTTTTTATGTGGGTTGGGTGTTTGGTGAGAGCACCTCCATTTGGAGGTAAGGCTCAACTTGTATGGGGTGGGGGAGAGTGAACCTCCTCAAGGTCACCTCCTTATTTTTATGCTACTTATAACCTTGAGGGCTTTACTATGGTGTTGAGAGCATTTTTGATGGCAAGAGTGCCATGATAGTTTTTTTTTGAGTTATTTGGAGATATGTATTATGTGGTTGTGGCTTGAGGCCTTGAGACTTGATGATTTTGAGATCTCAGAGTGACCTCTTGAGTTGAGGGGTCCACTCCCCTACCCCCCATCAAACTCATTTTCATGAGTTTAGTATTGTACAAATCCATGGGAGTTGAATTCTTTTATGTGTTTGGAAAATTTCATTTGTTGTGGTGTGTGTCAAATTGTGTGAATCCTACCTCCCTAGCTTGGGGGTGACCCACTAGCGGGTCTATGGTAGGGAGGAGGGCATTCCTTCGTGGCTAGTTTCCCTATTTTTGTGTTCGAATATTGCAGGTTTTAGTTTGGAGAAATAGAGCTTGGAGAAGTTTTTTTTTTTACCTTGTTTGCATTATTTTAGTTGGGTATTTGTGAGCCATAGCCTTGGAGGCCTTAATGTTTGGGAGTTGTAAAATTTGTACTCCTTATTGTATTTGGTGTGAATGGAAATTTAAATGTGAGTTACTCTTTATTGATTATTCAAAAATATGTTCATTTTGCTATGTTATTGTGTTATGTGTTTATAAGAAATTGCCAAAGATCATATAAGTTGTTGTTATGTATTCCAAAGAGCATATATTATTATTAGCTTGCTGCTGTGTTTATTTGGGTTATTGGAAAGTTTGACAATAGAGATTTTACATTTGCTGTAATTTGATACAATATATATATAGAAGTTATAAATATGGTTTCCATTGTATGCTATGTTGGAAAAGAAAATAAACTTGTTCTATTGGATTGTTTTCTTTAAAAAAAAAGGAGAAAATGTGTTTCTCCCTCATGCTAGTTCCTATTTCAAATATATATATAATGAAATCTACTTTAATCTATTTGCTGTCAAAGAGGTTATATAAATCTGCCTTATTGAAATTTCTATATATTTGTTTTCAAAAAAATATTACTGTGTTGTATTAGACCCATATTTGGGTATGTAAGTCCTCATGAGGGATTGTATATACTTATAAAATACAGTGTATATATAGATATTTATGTAAAACATACACACACATATGCACCACTCTTTTAATGTTGGACTGAGTACATAGTGAATGTATATATTACTATGTATATATACACACACACACACACACATATATATATATACACACACACACATATATATACACACACACATATATATTTAGTACATTAAATAAACTAAATTTAAACAACAAAATATAAATCAAACTCCATTTATAAATATTTTTGTGTTGCTAGAATGACAGGCCGAACCCCATATTCCAATGAAGGTTGGGGTTATGATTTGTGAAATACAAAAAAAAAGATCAAAGAATAAAAATGCAAGGAGGCGCTGTGGGGGCGTTGGTGCCCACCATAGTCCCCATTACCACCGCCATCGTTGCTTCTATAGAGGGTGTTGGGATAGGGTCGAAACCCCCACCCACACCCAAGGGTGTGGGTAGGGGTTTCAACCCCTCCCCATAGTCGTCGTTTAAAACCAAAAAAAAAAGACATCCACTGCCTCCTTCGAACAGTGTCGCTGCTATTATTAGATGCCCTCTCTCAACCTAGAATGCCATTCGGCCTTACTTGTTGTCTTTGTATCATTCGTTTATGCTGCAAAACATTATATATATATACAAAAAAAACTATTGTATATAAACCACAATTGTTTACCTCTATGAGAGGATCCCATCATGGCGACCTCTTATACAAACCTTCAACTTGCAGCAAAAATGGTGAAACAATGGAGGCAAACATAAAAAAAGGAGAGAAGACAACAAAACTAAAGAGAAAACAAAAGAAGAGAATAGGGTTTCATAAGGAAAAAAATAAAATAAGATTAGGGCTCCCTCCTTAATGTCAATTAATAAAATATTAGAAATAGGGTTTAAATGGAGTGAGTGAGAAATTTGAAGCGTATTTTATTTATTCCATTATTTTCCCTCCATGTGCACAGGTGATTGAACTTCCCTCTCATTTGCAATTTTGACTTTTTGGGAATTATTTGCCTTCCCTAGTGACTTAACTATTTTTGATTTTTGATTTTTATATTTCTTTTGGGGTTTGGAATAATTACTTCCATGTGGGATATATTTCATGGGAATGGGGTATTTGATTTTATTTTGATTCTTATTCCCTTGCAATTTATCTAAATTTGGACACCTTTATTAATTATCTTGTTTGTTTTAATTTTATTGTGTTTGAGAAATCTTGTAATTAATTATTTTAATTTAATCAATTTTATTATTTTTATGGGGAGAGATGCTTTAATTTCTCCCATTTCTATATTTTTTTAATTGAGTTAATTAATAAATATAATTGTCGAAATTATAATTATTAAAGGACTCAATTATTGGATTTTAATTTGGTCGTTTATTGAATTCAAATTTTATATTTTGATGAGTGATAAATTTTTAATTTGACCTTGGGATTATTTAATTTATTTTTAAACTTTGTTAATTTTATTTTTGTCTTTAATTAATTTTCATCTAAATTCTTTTAAAATATTTATTTCAATTATTGATGACGCATTATACTGTCAAATTTTTCCTAGAATTTAGAGTTTAATTTTTATGGCATTTTATTGACTTTTATTTTATCACTCCATCTTATCATGAGACCATCATGCCATTGATTTTGTATTTTATTTATTTAATTTCATTTATGCATTAGAGTTAGGGCTTGGTTTCATATCAGTTGAAATCATCTCTTCCACCTAGGAAACATGGGGTTCGGATTAAATCCATTCTAACCCTAGAAGCGGCACACATCATGTCGCATAACCCCCTAGTCATTTGCCTTCATGTAGGGGATTACATAGGTAGACGCACTTCCTGAATTTGATTAACATGTTTACACCTTAAGCATATCGCCATCGAGCATGCAGACGCGTACGAGGGGGTTCCTAGGAACATGCAAAATTTTTTTTGTATTTCGTGTTATGACCACATGACAAATGTGGACATGACATGAGTGTTGTGTGTCGTGACCTCATGGGAAATGTGGGCATGACATTTGGTATTAGAGAAAAGTTTAAACTCTGGGCTTGTTTAGGGAAAATTATTATTCCACAACTTTGATTAATTTGTGGTTACGTCATTTTTTAGGATGCCTCCCCGACAAGTTCAGCGAGTGCGTTCATACTGTACAAAGTCTGTAGAGGTTCATAGTGACTCTTCAGTTAAGGGACAGGTACTGCAGGCACCACTGGCCCTACCTATACTAGATATTGGGCCACAAATATTGCAAGCTCTACATGCAGTGACAGATAGACTACCACCGACGGTAGTTTAGCCACGCATAGAGCCACATGTTGAGCCTCGCATTGATCCATGAGAGGAGCCACACATGGAGTTGGGAGTAGAGTCACGTGTGGAGCCTCGCGTCGAGCCGTGAGAGGCACCACATATGGAACCATATGTTGAGGTACTAGATACAATGGTAGAGGAGGTTAGATCAACCGACAGGGCCCGTAGCAGGAGCCCTCCACGTCATGCTAGGCATGAAGAGGTAATGCGAGTGGAGTAGATTATTCACATACCTTATGATTATTATGCATATGAGCCTATCAGAGGGCATAGAGACTGAGGAGATCCCATTAGGGATTTATTGAGGCTAAATCCACCTACATTCATCAGGACCATAGAGGGAGTTGAGGCAAAGGTTTGACTCATTAGCTTGGACAGATGCTTTGTGTTGCATCCTTACGAGGGCAACATGAAGGCATGTGTGGCAGTCCACCTATTACAAGATGTAGCAGCTACTTGGTCACACCCTAAGGAGTGCAAGTGCCATCTATCATTAGACACACTCACATGGGAGACTTTCATTGAGCGCTTCAATGTGCGATACTTATCAGATCACTACAGGCAGTGTTGCATAGATGATTTTCATGACCTTTAGCAAAGAGGGCTTACCGTTGCTCAATATGAGGGTAGATTCACTGAGTTGTCTCAATATGCGGAGTATCTCCATGATGAGAAACTCTTGGTTCATAAGTTTATGAGAGGATTGAACCATAGCATAGCAGGGCCTGTACGCATGATAGACCCCCAGACATTGAGTGATGCTGCCAAGAAGGCATACATAACTGAGGAGATATAGGGATGAGGACAGAGTTCACACCCTCAATTTTAGGATCGTGGGCAGCAGCAGCATCAACAGAGTTACCACAGACCACCACTGCCACTTTAGAGAGGAGGATTTAGTTCTGCATCCTTACCTCCTATGCCCCCACAGCAACAACAGTCGCAGCAGCAGTAGAGATCTAGGCCACAGCCAAGGGCACATGGGGGCATAATCAAGGTTGGTAGCAGTAGGGTCCATGCAGAGATTAGAGGCAGTAGGGACTACCTACAGGACCTGCGAGGTCACAATAGTCATATAGGGGTTCTCAGGGGTCCACAGGTAGATCTAGCCAGCAGCAGTCGAGTAGGACTCAGACTGGGCTGGTATAGGCTAGGGGCCCATGTTATTTATGTGGTGGAGCAGGAGATCTATCCAGAGAGTATCCATAGGGATTTACAGTAGGGGGTAGCCTCGTTCAGGAGGATCAGAGCAGATCATTGGAGATGTGGGTAGGTCCCACCGTATGTTCACAACGGTTGATAACTGCCAAGCTGACTTTTAGGCATCAGGGATTGAGACATCAAGTATGATAGGGGGTGTCCCCATTTCTATTCTTTTTGACTCTAGTGCTACTGACTCTTTCATATCTCCATTGTTAGTGGAGTACTACAGGCTGGTGGCCTCTAGGCAGGGTGATAGGTGGGTGGTTGAGTTGGCCTCAGGGGCCAAGATGACAGTAGATGCCTTAGTCCATGACTGTGAGATATCTTTGGGACCCTTTGTCACAGTATGTGACCTTAGAATTATAACATTATGATCCTATGATGTGGTTTTGGGTATGGACTAGCTTGCGGCTCATCGAGCCAAGCTAGATTGTCATCGAAAGGTGATTAGCTGCTTAGACAATCATGGTACATTAGCTGAGATGGTGGGCATTCAGAAGCCCACAATAGTTCGTATGATATCCACTCAGCAGCTTAAGCGCTGCATGTGGAAGGGGTACCCGATGTTTACTATTATAGTGAGTGACAGATCAGATGACGAGCTTGAGGCATCTTTACATGACCATCCCATCTTGAGAGAGTTTGCCGATGTCTTTCCAGCAGAGTTACCAGGGATGCCACCTCGTCATGAGGTAGACTTTCATATTGACTTAGTGCTAGGTTTCGAGCCAATCTCTCATACACCCTACAAGATGACCACTCATGAGCTCATGGAGCTCAAGTTGCAGTTTGAGGACTTGCTTGAGAAGGGGCACATTTGACCAAGCGTTTCACCTTGGGGCACTCCTATCATCTTCATGAAGAAGAAGGATGGGTCTCTTCATTTATGCATGGATTATAGGTAGTTGAATAAGGTGACGGTGAAGAATCATTATCCTCTGCCCAGGATTGATAATCTCTTTGATCAAATGTAGGGAGCCAGGGTGTTCTCTAAAATTGACCTGAAGTCCAGTTACCATTAGTTGTGTATCATAGAGGTGGACATCCATAAGATTGCCTTCTGAACTTGATATGGCCACAACGAGTTCACTGTGGTCCCCTTGAGTTTGATGAACACCCCTACAATGTTCATGAGTCTCATGAACAAGGTGTTTTGTACCTACTTGGATCAATTTGTGATTATTTTTCTTGATGACATATTGATCTACTCATGGACTAAGGAGGAGCATGAGGAGCACATACATCAGGTTTTACAGTGTTTGAGGGAGAAAAATCTTTATGGGAACTTGGCAAAGTGTGCATTTTTTAGGATAGAGGTACAGTACTTGGGACACATCCTATCTGGCAATGGAATCTCTATAGATCCATCGAAGATTAGGGCTATTAGAGATTGGCTAGCACCCACCAGTGTGACAAAGGTCGGGAGTTTTATGGGGTTAGCTGGTTATTACCATAGATTTGTTGAGGGTTTTTCTCAGATAGCACACTCCATCACTTCCCTTTAGCAAAAAGGGAAGAGATTTCTATGGACTGAGCAATGTGAGAGGGCCTTTGGGGTCCTCAAGGAGTGTCTTACCAGCACTCCCATTTTAGTTGTTCCTAATCCAATAGCAGATTTTATGGTTTGCATAGATGCATCACTTGAGGGTTTGGGAGCTGTACTTATGCAGGGTGGTAGAGCAATCGCGTATGAGTCATGAAAGCTCAAGACCCATGAGGTAAACTACCCCACTCATGATTTGGAGCTTGCAGTAGTGGTTCGTGCTATAGTCTGTTGGAGACATTTCTTATTGGGTCGTCCCTTTGAGCTTCATTCAGATCATCACAGTCTTCAGTACATATTCACACAACCAAATCTAAATGCCCATCAGCGGTGTTGGATGGAGTTTCTTTGCGAGTATGACTTTGATGTCCACTACATCAAAGGGAAGGAGAACGTGGTTGCTGATGCATTGAGTCAGAGGCATCACAAGATCTTGACCTTGACTCTGAGTGTGGACTTGAGAGTATGCATTATTCAGCATCTACCTGAGGATGAGTGGTTTCTTGAGTTACAATAGGAGATTTGTTCACAGAGGGCCCTTGTGGGCAAGTTTGTAGGGTACTCACTTGAGGTAGATGGGTTACTTCATCCTTGACAGTGCATCTATGTACGTCATGTAGGTGACCTATGTACTATAGTGTTATCAGACGCTCACAGAGCACCATATGCGGTACATCTAGGGGTGAAGAAGATGCATGCCAACCTATGAGATGAGATATTGTAGTTTGTTGCTCGATGCCTTGAGTTCCAAAGGTTCAAGGATGAGCATCAACATCTAGTGGGTCTTTTATACCCTCACGAGATACCTAAGTGGAAATGGGACACCATTTCCATGGATTTCATTGTTAGTCTTCCTATGTCTTCACGTCGCCATGATGCCATCATGGTGATGGTCAACAAGTTGACCAAGGTGGTGCATTTCTCACCTATACGCATGACGTACAATACACCATCAGTGGAGAGAGTATTCTTGGATGACATTGTGAGGTTACATGGGGTACCTCATCGCATCATTTCTGATAGGGATTCAATGTTCACTTCAGCCTTTTGGAGAGCTTTGCACCAGGCATTGGGCACACAACTCAACTTTAATTCTGCATATCACCCCAAGACAAGAGGACAGACAGAGCAGGTGAATTAGGTGTTGGAGGACATGCTTCATATGTATGTTATGGACCATCAGTCTAGATGGGAGGATTATCTATATCTGGTTGAGTTTACCTACAATAATGGGCATCATAGCTCGTTGGGTATGCCTCCTTTTTAGGCTTTATATGGTAGACCATGTAGGACACCATTGAGTTGGAATCGGATAGAGGATAGGGTTGCCATTGGTCCAGAGTTGGTTCAGGATATGGAGCAACAGGTCACACTGATTAGGCAGAGACTTTAGGAGGCACACGATAGACAGAAGAAGTATGCCGATGCTAAGAGACTTGATCGAAGCTTCTCAGTTGGGGACAGAGCATTCCTTAGAGTGTGGCTACACAAGAGTCCAATCCATTATGGAAAGGGCTCTAAGTTCACACCATGGTTTGTAGGACCTTTTGAGGTCTTGGAGTTGATAGGACCTATTGCCTACCATCTAGCATTGCCACCTACCCTATCGCATATCCACGATGTCTTTCATATTTTTGTATTGAGACGGTATATATCTTATTTATCTCATGTATTGGACTAGAGTGCTCTATAGGTAGAGGCAGACGGGAAGTTGGCTTTGGAGCCAATTCGCATATTGGCTTGTCGGACACTAGGCCTTCGAGGTTGAGAGCTGGACTAAGTTAGGGTCCAGTGGGATCATTATGATGAGGTTACAACTACTTGGGAGGATGCAACTATTTTGAGGGCACTCTATCCTCACCTTTTTTATGACTTCTAAAAAGAAGTTTAGTCTTAGGGGGAGGATGTGAGGCCGATTATTTTCCTTCCTTATTTTGATCATTTTACATTATAGTTGGTGACATCATCAGACTTTTAGAGACTATTGTTCCATTATGCAGATTAGATTATATCTCCTGAATTCTAGTTTGACATTGATTAGACATGTGGTGATTTGATTTGATCATATTTTGATGCTATGATGAGATTAGACATGCGAGATATATTAGATGATGATTATTGATGTGATTTCTAGTTAATTATGTGGATTCATTAATTAATGATGATTATGTGACATTAGATAGAAAATACAGTTTAATCTTGAATTATGTTGTGAATGATTAATGTTGTATGTAATGACATGAATTTAATTTCAGTTGCTTTGGCTATGATTATATATGATGTGATTGACACTTGATCAAGTTGTGCAAGATTATATATCCAGGCCATGGGAAATCAGAGGTAGTTATCACACATGTTATTCCCTGTGAAATTGATCCATTCCCAAGAGGGATGAGGATCATGTTTGATCGGATGTTGTTTAAGTACTTGCTTGATTTATTATTTTGGTCTAGTACCCCTTTTGTTAAATTAATTTATATCATGTGTTGTATATTTTTATTCTTTTACACCACTTGGTATTATTTTTATTTATGGGCCATTTAAAGTGAATTTATGCATCCCTAGGTGTACCTTAGTGTCCCAAAACTTACCCTAGGTGGTTACCCTTGGGTCTAGGGTCAATTTTGACTAACTAAACCTTAGGGTAACTCACTTTTGGTCACTCTAAACTAGGGTTTAGTCAAAGTGACGATTTTTGATAGTGCTAAGGGTGGGAGATGAGTCATGCTTTGGGAAAGACCCATCTCCCTTCCCAAAGTTTGGGGATCTGTTGGTCATGATGTTAGTCACAAACAAGCATAGAATAAAAGTACACATTAACCTTTATTCATCTTGAAAGATACGATGAATTCAGAGAATTCATGATCCCAAGTCTCCGGTGATTAGGTCTTAATCGTCTGACGTTACTCAGAGGTTGATGTGTGTTGCTATTTCCATTTTGGGGCCTTACGTTGAGTTCATCATCATGACACTATTTCTGCACATATTCTTCACAGAGAGGTCATTTTATGAGTTTGTTTGATCAAATGATATAGAAATATTTAAATCTTTGCATGATATTTTCAATTATACATGCTTTAGCTTTAAATATGCTAAATATTTTCAATTATCTACGAGATGTCCACATATTTGCATTATTTGCTTGAGATTATCAATTATTTTCAATTATGATGGTGAAATGCTCTAGAATTTAAAGGAAATTGAAAGAAATGCTCCAAATTAATTTTGAACCTTCAGCTATTGAACTGCATATACATCAGATACAGTCATGAAGAGAAGAAAACCAAACCATATGTTCACCAGGACATTCCATAGCTAGATACATTTGATGCTAACTTCAAAGGAATTGTATGAAGACAACATATGCTAATAGATTTGGACTCCAAGGGACACAGCAAGTCACAACATATATCCAGAATTCACACACTAATTACTCAAGATTTACTATGAATTGTAATCAAAACAAGTCTTCTCATTCATTACGTATATAAAAACACATATGTATACAGAAGCTTTGAAATGAGCCCTGAATATTTTAGTAGATAGATTTTAATTAAGTTTTGAATGTTTGAAATGAGGCATTCCTGTACCTTTTATAGAACAAGGTGAGGAATCCGCTACAAAAAGATCTACGATCTTGATTTATCTATGAATATCTACGGTCAGTATTTCCTTTGACTTTGTCAACTTTATCAAAATGGCACAAGTTGCCAACTGGCAACCATCTAAGATACTTATTTTCCCCAAATATCAAATGTTGATATTTGCTTCATGATGCATCATCATCTACTTCATTTGACTTATGTGCTCCATCATCAAGCGCATCACCTTCCGTACCTTCATCATCCTGATGATGAAGACCCTGTATATGAGGCTGCATGATTACCCTGACATTTTCATACAACTGCACTATTTTATCTATTTCTCCACCATCTTGGGTCTTTGCTTTGATAATGGCATGTTTATGCGTCTGGTATTTAGTTCTGATGCTATCCAGTTTATTCCTTCTATTGTGTAATGTCTCATTATAATTTTCTATTTTCACCTTGGTCCTCACTAGTCTATCCATGATTTCTTCTGTCATTTGGCCTAGTGGATCATCAGCAACGAATTGGAAGTTATTATGTAGAGCTTGGATTGCAAACTCCTCATCTTGATTTTCTACCTTTCCTTCCACTTTTCCTTCCAACGTTTCCAAAATTTCTGCCTCAAAAGACATCATATCATGTAATTTTATGCTGATTTCCCTCAACTTATTGTTGCATCTTTTGAGTATATCACATTCAAATTGAATGTCCTTATACCATATATCTATCAATAATGCATTGTTATTATTAAGCACCTGCTTGTTGATGAGAAATTGAGGATTTATCCTCCTTATTTCTCCCAGGACATTCAATATCTTCTCCAATTGGAAAGACCTTTTACCTGTTTCCATTTGCAACTTGTCTACCTTTTTCTTGGATCCACTGAGAGAACTCCACCTCTTCAAAGAGGCCTTTACCACTTCTTCTGCTATATCAAATGTGGAGTACATCCACTTTCTCAATATGGATGACTCATGTTTCATGAGATCCAACTTATCTACCTCCTCTTGGGAAATAGCAGTTAATGGGACTGCATGATCATTGGAATTATCCTTAGAATTAGTTAACCTTCCTATATATGCATGCAACTGAGCAATGTGCTCTTTGTGTTGCTTATTTTTCTCCTTTTCTCTCTTAACCTTTTGAATCAAAGAATCTATAATGTCTTTTCCTTCTTGACCCTCTTGGTCTTCGCTAGCAAACCCTAAGTCAACTGTATTAATATGGAATTCTTCTAAAGTAATTTTACCCTTTTCTTTATCTACAGTAGGAATTGCTATCTGTGCAGTCCTTCTTCCAGTCGTTGGATCTCTCTTAATGGCCGAAGTCATTCTGGCCTTCCTCTTTAGTTTTATCAGGTTTTCTGAAAACAAAGTGGACACATCAAATTCCTGAATCTCAAAATCAACCTCTGTGTTGACTTCCTTTTCCAACCATCAAGGTACCTGATCATGTTTCTCGGCATCATCATGATGTTCACCTTGATCTCCTGTATCTGTCAACATATGTGATGGAGAAGGTGATTTCCTTGTTTCTTCTTCATGATGCTCATACTGAGGGCAATTCTGTGGTATATCCTCCTTCTGAGGAAATTCCTTTTCCAGAGGAGCATCATCCTGAGGTGGAGGACCTTGTGATGCATCTATATTATGATCATGATAATCATGATCTTTCTTCTTTATTACTTCATCCACTTTTGACTTTTTCTCATGTTGAGGCATATTCATAGCAGTGGATATTGTGGAATCTTCCTTAGGTGCTGCTATTTGTTCTAAAACCATGATCTGTTCTGCACCTGCATTACTTACTTCCTGAACTTTAGAAGCATGATCTTCTAATACATCTTTCTCATCAGTTCTCTTTTCCTGAACCTCTACTATAACGGGCTTAACTGATGTATCTTGTTGGTGTTGTTGGCTCATTTATGAAGCATGGCCCTCTGGTTCTGCCATCTTCACTTCTTCCATATGTTCTCCTTTATCAGGTGTAGCTGCTGGATGTTTAGGACTTACATCTTATCTATATGTCAAATCCACTATTGCAGGACTTGTCACTTGTTCAACTGATGTGTCCAGCCCCATTTCTTGAGCTATCTTCTCTGGACTCTTTTCCTTTTCAGATTCTGCTTGCTTCATCTCCTCCAATATTGTTTGAACTAATGGAGTCCCATGAGGAGTCATGTGCATACTTGCAGCAAAGGTTTCTATCTTCTGTGAAGCTACATCCTCCACCACCTCATCATCAGATAAATTAACTATTTCATCCAGTGAGATATGACCTCTTTGAAACATTTGCAAGGTTTCTTTCATCTGCGTGTCCACTTGTTCAGTCTTGAACTAAACAATAGTGGGGAGGGGTACGTTGTGCTAAAATTCCTTATGGAAAACTTCACTACTTGCCCCTTTCAACATTATAGGGGATTGCTTTATCTCACCTCTCATGGAGGTCCTTGGTTTCTTAGGTGTGGTAGCTACCATCACCTATTGTGCTTTTCTTTTCCTTTTGAATAATAAAGGGGCCTCCTCTTCCTCAGTCTCTTCCTCCAGAAGGATATCCTCTTCTATTTGTATTTGTGAGGATTGACCCTCTTCTTGGGTCTTAGTAACTACTACCTTTGCCCTTTGAACTCTCTTGGACTTTTGTTTATCTGCCTGTGGCAGTGATGCTGATCCTGATCTTGATGCTGTTGCATCTTCAGCTGGAAACACTGCTCTTTCAATAATCACCCCTTTGGGTTCATTATCAATTTTATTACCCCTATGGGGTCTTTTGCTTTGTTGCTATTGTGGAGGCAGCCTTTCTCCTTTAGATTTCCTTTTTTCAATTATAAAATCATCATATTCCTCATCAGGAATATCCTGTCTCTTCTTTTTATTATCTACAGTAATGGCAACACCTTTCTTTTTCAATGCATCAATTTGTTCATCAACCCAAGCTTGGGTTAGCAATAATGTCCTAGCAGTGAAAGGATCCAAAGATATATCCTCTTGTATGGTCAGGTCAGGTGTAGATATGGTATCATTATATATTTTCTTTTCTTCATACTCATCTGCCATTATCTTGCCATCATCCTTTTTCAACTGCGAAGGAATGGAGATGCAGTCAAATGTTTTGATTTGATTAAGTGTTAACCTTTGGTATCTTCTTCTTCTGGCCTCTACTTCATCTTCACAATCCGCCCAGAAGTCTTCTAAGTGCCTCTGATGAATAGGTTTCCCTATTATTTTCTGTACCCTCGCGTAAGGATCGTATGGCCTTACCAGTGGGAATGGCTGCAATTGCATTTTATTCAAACTAACCATGACTTTCTTGATATTTTTTGAATCTGGGCACATATACCAGCCAATGGTTACTAGAAACAAAATTGGTAGTATTTTATGTGCATCCTTGTATGTCTTCAATATTGTGGAGCTCTACCTTATAAATTCCATTAATACCACTGCATTAGTGGGGTATCTTGGCAGCATGAGGGGTTGTCCTTCAAATCCCTCAATTCTAATATAGGAAAATGTTGCAAATTGGATATACCAGGCTCCATACCTGTAGATTACTTCTTGAGCTTCCATGCTCAACCTTTTCATCCTATCCTCTTCCATGGTCCTCACCAGATGCATAGAGAATGCATCATTTACCAATTTGTAATCCTGGAGGTAATTAACTCTCTACAACTAGGGATGATGATCCCAAATATGAGCATCATTGGTGGTTCCACCAATTCTTCCAACCATTGTTAATCCATCAAATGTGCCTTTATAAGCACATGAGTAGACAATGTATGAAGTCATATAGAAGGAACAATTTAAATCTCCCAGGTTCAGAAGCTACTCATGTAGAGCATCACTTATCAATTGACCCCATAGTGTCTTAGTATCTGCATATATGCACATCATGATGACACCATACATCTAGTCCTTAAAACTACCAGCATCAGGTTGGCCCGTCACCCTACTAAGTAATGCAATCATATATTGATACTCGTGATCAAAATCATACTTATATAAGTGCACTGGAAGTTTGGCCATTGCAGGATATGTACTGTTCTTAGCCCTCCACTGATACATGTTCTTTCTTGCTTTCTTCTTATTATTTTCACATTCAACTTCAGATTTCTTCAAATCTATGTTGTTAACCTTCCTGCCTAATGGTAGTCCAAATGTTTTGGAAAGACCCTTGATGGACAGGTCTGCGTATATTCTCCCATTTTTCACCACCTGTCTTGTTTGTGGATTGTAGTTTCGTGCACATTCAATAACTAGCTCTGGAGACTCCATAGAGTATGAAAAACTAGCCGCATTCCACATTCCTGACACAAACACTGCATCCAACAAGGTGCTTCTATTCTTTTCATCATTCATTTTGGCGGACCAGGCTTCCAAATTGGTACTTTCTTGATGCATATCTGTTATGGCACCATACTTAAACATGATTCCCTTAGGGTATGCGAACATGGGCCTGCTGAATTTAGCCTCACACTTAGCTAACCTCTTGTCAGCCATGGATATCTCGTTATATAGATATCTCGTTATACAGATATCTTTTGATTATATTAGTGGTTTTCTGAAAATACTTTTAATTCAGGTGATAATCTCGTGCTTCTTTATGCTATGAACTCTGTTCGTCTAGGTATCGTTCGTATGAGGGTTTGGAAAGCTAGCACTCTGTAAAAAATGATTTTATCACCAAGTAAGTGTAGAAATGACAATTGAATTTACCTTTTAACTTTACAATTAGGGCGAAATTAGGGCAAACCCCAACGGATTAGATTTTAATCGTTGATTTTTCATGGGAACTCAGGATCTCGCTATGTGTGTCATCAGGTTTTGTAGTTGGCTGGAACTACCTACCACATCTGCTCACATTAAATGTCAATGGCGGGAACAAGAGCTAGGTGATATCCGTATGATAGGATATTTTTTGAATACATGATAGTATTTGGATATCAGGGTGATATTCAAATATCATCCTGAGTGCAATGTGATCATCCTCCTCAAGAGGAAAAACTATCTTGACAAGATCGGGTGATGAACGCACCATTAGGTCGTGCTTTATACATCAGGAGGATATTTCAATATGTTGGGTGATGTTACAAAAATGATGATGACTGGATAAACTATAACCTATCTCTCTCAGAATATCAGGATGACATCATCCAGATATTGGCTCAGTATATCGCTATGGCATCATGACATCACCATCATGTTATGCGAGAAGGATCATGTTTAGGAAATATGCCCCTGAGAGGTAAAAATGATGATTACGTTCATGTCATGTCTGTTTCTTTGTTTATTAGACTTTAATGACATCATCAGGATAATGGCTTAGGGTGATATTTCGCAGCAGGATGATATTGAGAAATATCGGGTTACATTGAGAAATATGAGTCTCGCGGAATACACAAGGCTGTTAATGGTTAAAGGTCACTATCACCTAAGATTGATGTCTGGACGTTTAGACCGCATGATTTATCGAGTGTTAAATCAGATTGGGATGATCTTCTGAATGATATGATTGATGTTGAGAAATATGATCCTCCCCTAGGAATATCAGGTTTGACCAAGATTTTGACCATTCATAACTTTCACACCTTAATGAATATCAGGGTGATGCAAAAGGCAAACCTGCATGAAATTTGATGCTCTTTCTAAATATGAGGTTACTAGAATGAAATATGAATTTTGACAAACTAACCTCATGATGATGACTTACCCAGCTTCTCCATGCATGATGATCTACATGACTTACTTTTACCCAAACCACCAGAAAACACAAAACAAGCCAAGCCCAGCAAAAAATGTTGGGTCCCTGTTTTGTCAAGTCAAAAATAGGGCATGTTGTGTATCCACACAACTTTCCACCAAGGAAAACAAACAAATTCCAATGTTTCAAGTGATGTGATCACATTCATCCATAGTATTCTAATTCTTTCTAAGCACAAGCATCATGATCTTCTGAATGATAAAAGTTCATCATGGTAACAATACTAGCAAAGGATCATGTGGGTGCAAATGATTAATTATCCTCATCTTTAAAGTAAGTTGAAAACATAAGTAACTGGTGTTAAACTACATAGTTGGAGATCATCCCTCATAGCCAACTTGGATAGAGCCTTGCTGCCCGCAGGCGTTCATAGCCCCGGCAAGGTTATCTATACAATCTCCCTAAATAGAGCTCCACTGCTAGCAGATGTTCATAGCCCTGGTAGAGTTACTTAGATAGCCTAATCTTATTATATTATATTCTTTTTTTTTATGATATCTTCATGTCAGCTCATTTGTACAAGGTATAGTCACTTGCAGCTTTAGGTTGGAGATTGTATTGGTAGCAAGGGAGTCCCTTTAGATTTTTCACTTAACACCTATACTTGTGTGTTCAACAAACCCAAGGCTGTTAAGTGTTTCATTGTGATTGATTCACTTTGATCAAGAAAAGGCACCCTGATGAAAGGATATCACAGACCTGATCATGAATATTTCTTAGAATGAATCATAACCTATGTCTAAATTTGATCTCATCACTTGAATCCTAACAATTTAGTTATTTTCTAGGATGATATGTTTCCTCATCTTTAACTAGCCAAAACAAAAACTCAACAAGCAAACCACAAAACAAACAAATAAACAAGACAAGGAAAACAAAACTGTACAAGCAACTATACAAATATACATTATGATACACATGACTGTCATGAAGTCACTTAGGCTTGGAAATAATGTTTGAGGAATTGTCCATTGACTGGCAATGGGACATCCTCACCTGTCAGATTCTTAAGCCTATAGGTGTTGTCTCCTAGTATCTCAGAAATTTGAAAGGGACCTATCAATAATCAGTCAAACTTACCATGGTCTCCTTTCCTCTCATGGGCTTTATCCCACATCAGGACTAAATCAGATATCCTAAAGGCTTTAACTTTTGCTCTCTTGTCAAACCAGCGTTTGACAACAGCCTGATGTTTTGCAAATTGATCAATTGCTTGACTTCTTTTCTCTTCCAGGTGCATCAGCTGAAGCAACCTGAATTCTTGCCTATTATCTATGCCTAGGTACTCTTGGGCAAACTACAAGGTACGAATTTTCAAGTTAACAGGGAGGATAGGATCTACCCCATATACTAATTGGAAGGGTGAGTTTCCTAATGCAATTTTCATTCTAGTTCTGTCTACCCATAAGGCATATTTCAAAAATGAGTTCCATTCCCTAGGGTTCTTCTCTATTAATTTTCTTATGATATTTAACAAATTTTTATTGATGGATTCTACTAATCCATTCCCTTGGGGATAATAGTTGGATGAGAACTTGAGTATAATCCCATGATCAAAAGCCCAACTTGACAACTTGGTGGAAGTGAAAGTAGAACCATTATCACTTACTAGAGCATAAGGAACTCCATACCTGGTAACAATATTACCTTCTAGAAATTTGATAACGTCATCAGCAATGCATGTCTTGGTGCTAACAGCCTCTGTCCATCTGGTACAATGGGCAGTAATTGTTAAGACATACCTATGGCCTAAGGATGATGGAGGATTGATTGGTCCTATGAAGTCCATGCACCATTGTGCAAATAGGCGCTCTTCTATCACTGGCTACAATGGTTGGGCAACATATTTTTCTCTGTTGGCAGCAATCTGACATACATGACAATATTTGACATGTTCAGCTGTATCTTTAAAAACTGTAGGCCAATAATATCCTGCTCTGAGGATTGCATGTGTTGTAGCCAAGGCTGATCCATGTGTCATTCCAAACTTGTCATGTAATTCTGATAAAACCTTATTTGCTTCTAGCTTTTCTAAGCATCTCAGGTATATTCCTTCATAATTCTTCTTGAACAGGGTTCCTCCCTTCATCATATATTTTTGTGACCTTATCTTCAAGGCTCTTCTCCGTGAAGCTTGCATTCTTGGAGGACACCTTCCAGTGATCAGGATGTGCCTGATATTTGAATACCACTCTTTATTGTCCTTAGCATTGATAACATACTGCTGACTTGTGATGTTTGGATCAATTTCTGGTATCATTTGACTCAAAGCCTATCCTCTTACCAATTTCATTGGTGTAATTTCCATGTCATACTCTTGTAATACAATGATCCACTTGGCTCTTTTCTCACCAGGTTCACTCTGTATTAGCAGCATCTTCACTGCTACATCAGGCACTACAGCAATCACTTTGCTTCTTAGTATATAATGCCTGAATTTCTTTACTGCCCTGACCAATGCAAGTGCCTGTCTTTCAACATCTACATATCTTAATTCAGCATCTTTGAAAGGGCAACTCATGAAAGCAATTAGTTTTTCTTCTTTCTCCTCATTTCTTTGAGTAAGCACTGTTGCAGAGGTGTGTTCTGAAGTAAATGAATAGATATAAAAGTCTCTGGTGTAATCTGGATTGATAAGGACAGGAGCATCAAAAATAGCTTTCTTTATATCTTCAAAGGCAACTTTAGCCTCTGGTGTCCACTCAATCTGTGCATCCTTTTTCAACATGGCATTTAGTGGTCTGACAATTTTAGCAAAGCCAGTGATGAACTTCCTCACAAAGTTTATCTTACCAAAGTAAGATTTTAGCTCTTTCTTACTTCCTGGAAGCTGTAACTTCATAATAGACTCCACCCTATCAGGATCAATGATAATTCCATCTTCTGTGATCAGGTGGCCTAGTAACTTTCCTGTTGTCACCCCAAATATGCATTTCTTGGGGTTTAGTGATATTCCATACTCTTCACATTTTTTCAATACATTTCTGAGATCAGCTACATGGTTGCTTCTCTCCTTGGAGAACACTGCTAAGTCATCCATGTAAATGACTATACATTTTCCTATTAAGCCTTTGAAGGCTATGTCCATTGCTCACTGGAATGTGGCTCCAGCATTTATCAGCCCAAATGGCATACGTCTATATGCAAATATACCCCACTTTGTGGTGAAGGCAGTCTTTAGTCTGTCAATCTTGTCAACCATGACCTGATTATAGTCTAAGAAACCATCCAGGAAAGACATCATCTTGGCCCCATTAACAATTTGCAGAACTTCATCTAAGGAGGGTAAAGGATAATTATCTTTCTCTGAAGCTCTGTTCAGGTTCCTAAAATCTACACATAGCCTGATGTCTCCATTTTCCTTTCTCACTGGGACTAGATTTGCAATCTAGGTGGAGTGTCTGATAGGAAATATTATTCTAGCATTTAACAACTTTTTGACCTCCTAAAAAATTATTGGCTCTAGCAAGGCATTGACTGGCCTTTGCTTCTGTCTGAAAGGTTTAGCATCTGGTTTGAGAGGTATGGTGTGAGTTATGACTGATGTGTCATATGTTTTTAGCTCATCATAAGTCCATGCAATGACATGGATGTAGTCTTGGAGGGCCTGAGTTATTCCTTCTAACTCTTCTTCTGTGCACACTTTACCAATCAAGACATTTCTTTTGTTAGCATTTAGCCCAATATTCACTTGTGAATATTGTCCTCCATCTGCCTTTGGCAGATCTTTCTGCTTTAGCATGTTATCCAGGTCAAAGGCTCTTTCTAGTTCAATCATACCTTTGGGAATCCTGTTGCTAGGCAATTCTAATATTTCTTTTTCTTCCCAGACATGTTCTTCCATGTTGTTTTCATCTATGATCTGGGCTTCAAATATATCTCTGTTTGAGATGAAATCTAAAATGTGCTGATCATCATCAAACACCTAGAGGTTGGTCACATTGTCAGGTACTGAAGGTACTGACACCAGTTCTACTGAGAATCTCTTCAAGCCTGATATGAACAAAGGCTTTAATGTACTGGCAGCTTGTGCTAAGGCATCTTCCCTATGATTCTATTCTCTTAGTACGTGGGTGATATTAAATCTGTCAAAGTCTTCAATCAGGTCCCACACACGATGTCTGTAATTAGATAGCTTCCTGTAGTTACAGGAGTAAATTCCTCTCACTTGTCTCACAACTAATTCTGAATCCCTGAAGACATGCATAATTTTTACTTTTTTCTTGTGAGCAAACAGTATCCCATGAATCAGAGCCTCATACTCTATTACATTGTTGGTACAGGGAAACTGTAATCTATAGGCTGCTAGATAGGATTTTCCTGATGGATCAATGAGGTCAATTCCTACCCCAGCACCTTGCTTGGATTTGGATCCATCAAACCTTAGGATCCAGGGTTTATCTTCAGTAGGATGTTTAGCTGAACTTTCTTTTTTCTTTGCAGCTCTAGCAGCTGCACCAGCTGATATCCATTTTAACTTAGGGATTTCAACCTTTTCAGATTTCATCTTTCCCTTCTTTTGTGAGACTGATAATTCCTCTTTCTTTTCTTCATTAGCAGGATGATCTTTCGAACTGGGTGCCACATGCTTTCTTAAAATATGCAAGCACAGTGAACAGGCATTCTCTGAGTGAGGTGCCTCATGCAATCTACGCCAACCTTCAACCAATACATCATGAGGGAGTGTATGCTGTGGTGTTGTCTTTTGTATCTCTTTGCCCAGAAATTCTTCAAATTTAGTTAAGTTACTACCACTATCTTCATCAGACAATTCATAATCTGATTCCACCAAGTAGTCACTTCCTGGTGTGACTTCCTCATGTCTTGTATCATCATTCTGGCTGCATGCCAAGATTTTTTTTATCATCTAGATAATATCTTCATTCTGACCTACATTTGCTGTTGTTCCTGTGGAAAACAAATAAAAATCAGTATCATCCTCATCACTATATGTTGAGCTTACCTCTGATGATGATGAGGCCTCGCTACATGTTTGCTCCGACATCATCATGTCTATGCATGCTTCACAAGTCTTCTTCGAATGTGCCTCATCATGTAATCTGCACCAACCATCAATTAAAACATCACTAGTAGGCATATTTAGCAATTTACATCATTTTACCTGTTTGGACAGGTGCATCTCGAAACTTCTGAAGCGATCTACTTCGTTCTCATTCTCAAGGTTACTGTTAGACTTTATATCTATCATATCATCCTGATGATCATCATCATGATGATGAATATCAAGCATCAGGATCTCCTCTATCTTGACAGTCTGTGGCCTGATGGCATAGACTCTTGGTTCTACGTTAACATAAATGATCTCATTTGTTTTGTTATACTCGGTGATCATGTGTTTCATTCTAGGCTCTGCATCTATTCTTATCTGGTTAGGTATACCTTTCTAAGGCAACCACATGTGACTAAAATCAGTAGACATATATCTGTTGAGGGTTTTAGACCAGTCCCTACTGAGCAACATCCCATATGTATCAGGTATGTCAACTACCTGAATATCAATATAATATTAGATCCTGGGATTGGATGCTAGCTGTATGTGGATATGAGTTAACTCTCCTACCACACTTACTTCTGTTTTATCTAGTTGTGTCACCTTCTTTAGGGATTTGGCAGGATGCAGACCTAAAGCATTGCATATAGACAGGGGAATCACATTTGTAGATGCACCTGAATCTACCAGACATTTATGTAAATTCTTACCAAACATCCTGATGGTAAGGAGGAAAGGTGGTGACTCACTTTTATCTCTATACAAGGTCATGTGGGAGGTTTCCACAGCTTGGACAGTAGCTGACACTTTAGGTTTGGTAGTATTATCTCTAGCAACATGATCTTTAGTATTGGATTGACCTGATGGATGAATATCCTCTTTAGGAACAGGATCATCCAATGACTTCATAAACACTTCCTTAATTGCAGGAGTTTTTAGTAGTTCTGACAAGGATAGATTGATCTTGACCTTTTTCATTTCATCTGCCAGATAGGTAACTAACTTGTCAGACTCATGAGGCATGCTAGCAGTTTTCAAGGCTGTGTTTGGTGGAGCTAGATATTAAGCATTCACCTTGGGGAATCCCAGATTATTACTGGCTTTAGGATCAGGAAGTGTATTGAAATTATTTGGAGGTAAAGAAGATGTCAATGGACCAATAGATCTGTTGGCATTGTTTCTCAGGTTATAGTTATGCTTACCAGGATATTGCTGTTGGTATGCATGTACCTCCTCATGTTCGTGTGAAGGCTCATTTTCATCCTCAAAGGTGAATACATAATTTGTTTCAAAGGCTAAGGCAGATTCTTCACATGCTTGGTTATAACTCTGATGAGGTGGCATAGTCTGCTGATGAGGCTGATTTGTATAAGTTTCCAGCACAAAGGCTAAATCATATCCACAGGGAACAATCTCATTCCCTTCTATCTGAGGTGGATTTCCTGAGGTGTTAGACACTTCAGTTTGGAAAATACTAGCAGTAATCTAAAATTGTGGACAGTCTAGTTCTGCATGTGCATTTGTATTGTGGATCCTACACCAATTAGTGAGGGCTGCCTCAGCAAGATTGACTCTAGTAGTCTATTTGTTCTCACTTGGAGGCTGATTGTCTAGGGGTGATGGTAATGAACCATTATTGGGCCTAGAGTTCCATACTCTAGGTTGTCTTTGAGGATTATTGTTATTTCCACCGCTATTGTTGAAATTATTGTTGTTATATCCTCTATCAGGATAACTAGGTCTGTCATTGGCATAATTCCTATTCTAATTAGACTGGGAATAGAAATTTTGATTTCTCAAATGAGTCACTTATGTAGTGAGTTTTCTTAGCTGAGCAGAGATTTCCTTGATTTCCTCCTCCTCCTGAGCTTTAGCCACTACATTTTCAGTCTGAGGCTTGAAGAATGAAGATCCAGTGTTATTGTTATTAGGATCTATACCCTGAGGTGCCTGAGTTTGTACAGGATACTGTGGCAGTTGGCCATTCCCATTAGGAGGTGGCATAATACTTAGTGGAGGAATTTGCAAGGGTGCAGGCATGACTGCTGGGGGTATCATATCTCCATTAGGATACTGTGTAGGATATGATGCAGAATATGTTGGATACATGCCAGGCAGTGTGGGAAAGGCAATATTTGGAGTAGGAGCAGGTATTAACTGCTGACTAACCTTTATAGCTTCCTGAAAAGCTTGTGTCAAAGTTGTTATTGCTGGATGAGCTCTCCTAATGAACAAGGAGGTCAAAGGATCCAAAGCTAAATAATAGATACTTCTAGCAGCTTCATTTGCTACAGTATAAGGAGTCACTAATTTAGACAACATCTTTTGGAATCTGGCATTAAAATTAGCCATAGGCTCATTCTTGAATCTTTTGATTGTAGCAAACAAGTGGTAATTCATTGATGGATCAATAGGAACTTTAAACCTATCAAGAAAAGCCTTCTCTAGGACATCCCAGGAACCTATAGAACTGTGACCAAGACTAACGTACCAATTATAGGCTTCTTCCCCTAAGGAAAAGGAAATAATCTGCACACAACATCTTGATGCTCTATTCTAGCTCTGCGGCAAGCCTCTTTAAAAGTTCTGATATGATCTTCAGCATCTTGATAAGGATGATACTTTGGACAAATTTTGTCTAGATTCTTTGGTAATTCATGATATGCAGTGAAGGTTAGAGGCAATTCTGCTGCAAAGAAAGACATTGCAACTAGAGGAGGTTGAGTTTGAGGTATAACCAGCTGAGGTTGGACTAAAGGTACACCCTAAGGAGGTCCTGTAGGTATATGAAATCCAATTGGAGTTACAGGAGGATGCTCTGGTGATACTCCTGAGGGACTAGAACTGGGAGTATGATGAATATCTATAGTCCTAGGTCTGAACCCTCTAACAGGTAGTTCTTCAAAAGGTCCGGTGGATCTTGACCTAGTATTTATCCTGTGAGCTAGAATTTCTCAAATTTGGACAGAATTAGCCTGATGATTGTAAAGATCGGTTAGATTTCACTAGTTGAGGTGATATTTGCAGTCAAATGGTGATACTGATTGGATATTTGTGAAATATTTGCAAAGATAGTGCAAATATGAGATGATAAGGGGGGATGATGACTCTTACCACAAGATATCAGGCTTCTAGGGCAAAATTCTTCAAAGCTTTAACAGATTTACCTGACCTTGGCTGATATTTGTGAATTCATGATAATCTACTGTAAAGCTTGCAATATTTATGTTTGATCTAGAAATCTTTACATAGAATGAGCATCTACAATCTTGCTACAGTAAATATTTAGGCAATATTTGAAATTCATAGGTGTTTCAACGTTACCTTACTTTCGGTATCATCAAACCTGAAATATTGATGAACAGATACCTACGTATGCGTCTTCTTTCAGATAAAGGCCCTCCTTCTAGCGCCAATTTATGTTGTTTATGATGTTAGTCACAAACAAGCATAGAATAAAAGTACACATTAACCTTTATTCATCTTGAAAGATACGATGAATTCAAAGAATTCATGATCCCAAGTCTCTGGTAATTAGGTCTTAATCGTCTAACGTTACTCAGAGGTTGATGTGTGTCGTTGTTTCCATTTTGGGGCCTTACATTGAGTTCATCATCATGACACTATTTCTGCACAAATTCTTCACAGAGAGGTCATTTTATGCATTTGTTTGATCAAATGATACAGAAATATTTAAATCTTTGCATGATATTTTCAATTATACATGCTTTAGCTTCAAATATACTAAATATTTTCAATTATCTACGAGATGTCCACATATGTGCATTATTTGCTTGAGATTATCAATTATTTGCAATTATGATGGTGAAATGCTCTGGAATTTAAAGGAAATTGAAAGAAATGCTTCAAATTAATTTTGAACCTTCAGCTATTGAACCACATATACATCAGATACAGTCATGAAGAGAAGAAAACCAAACCATATGTTCACCAGGACATTCCACAGCTAGATAAAATTGATGCTAACTTCAAAGGAATTATATGAAGACAACATATGCTAATAGATATGCACTCCAAGGGCCGCAGCAAGTCACATCATATATCCAGAATTCACACACTGATTACTCAAGATTTACTATGAATTGTAATCAAAACAAGTCTTCTCATTCATTAAGTATATAAAAACACATATGTATACAAAAGCTTTGAAATGAGCCCTGAATATTTCAGTAGATAGATTTCAATTAAGTTTCGAATGTTTGAAATGAGGCATTCCTGCACCTTTTATAGAACAAGGTGAGGAATCCGCTACAAAAAGATCTACGATCTTGATTTATCTATGAATATCTATGGTCAGTATTTCCTTTGACTTTGTCAACTTTATCAAAATGGCACAAGTTGCCAACTGGCAACCATCTAAGATACTTATTTTCCCCAAATATCAGATGCTAATATTTGCTTCATGATGCATCATCATCTACTTCATCTGACTCATGTGCTCCATCATCAAGTGCATCACCTTCCGTACCTTCATCATCCTGATGATGAAGACCCTGTAAATGAGGCTACATGATTACCCTGACATTTTCATACAACTGCACTATTTTATCTATTTCTCCACCATCCTGGGTCTTTTCTTTGATAATGCCATGTTTATGCACCTGATATTTAGTTCTGATGCTATCCAGTTTATTCCTTCTATTGTGTAATCTCATTATAATTTTCTATTTTCACCTTGGTCCTCACCAGTCTATCCATGATTTCTTCTATCATTTGGCCTAGTGGATCATCAGCAATGAATTGGAAGTTATTATGTATAGCTTGGATTGCAAACTCCTCATCCTGATTTTCTACCTTTTCATCCACTTTTCCTTCCACTTTTCCTTCCAATGTTTCCAAAATTTCTGCCTCAAAAGACATCATATCATGTAATTTTATGCTAATTTCCCTCAACTTATTGTTGCATCTTTTGAGTATATCACATTCAAATTGAATATCCTTATACCATATATCTATCAATAATGTATTGTTATAATTCAACACCTGCTTGTTGATGAGCAATTGAGGATTTATCCTCCTTATTTCTCCCAGGACATTCAATATCTTCTCCAATTGGAAAGACCTTTTACCTGTTTCTATTTGTAACTTGTCTACCTTTTTCCTGGAGCCACTAAGAGAACTCCACCTCTTCAAAGAGGCCTTTACCACTTCTTCTGCTGTATCAAATGTGGAGTACATGCACTTTCTCAATTTGGATGACTCATGTTTCATGAGATCCAACTTATCTACCTCCTCTTGGGAAATAGCAGTTAATGGGACTGCATGATCATTGGAATTATCCTCAGAATTAGTTAACCTTTCTATATATGCATGCAACTGAGCAATGTGCTCTTTGTGTTTCTTATTTTTCTCCTTTTCTCTCTTAACCTTTTGAATCAAAGAATCTATAATGTCTTTTCCTTCTTGACCCTTTTGGTCTTCATTAGCAAACCCTAAGTCAATTGTATTAATCTAGAATTCTTCCAGAGTAATTTTACCCTTTTCTTTATCTACAGTAGGAATTGCTATCTGTGCAGTCCTTCTTCCAGTCGTTGGATCTCTCTTAATGGCCAAAGTCATTCTGGCCTTCCTCTTTGGTTTTATCAGGTTTTCTGAAAACAAAGTGGACATATCAAATTCTTGAATCTCAAAATCAACCTCTGTGTGGACGTCCTTTTCCAACCATCGAGGTACCTGATCATGTTTCTTGGCATCATCATGATGTTCACCTTGATCTCCTGTATCTGTTAGCATATGTGATGGAGAAGGTGATTTCCTTATTTCTTCTTCATGATGCTCATACTAAGGGCGATTCTGTGGTATATCCTCCTTCTGAGGAAATTCCTTTCCCAAAGGAGCATCATCCTGAGGTGGAGGATCTTGTGATGCGTCTATATGATGATCATGATGATCATGATCTTTCTGCTTTATTACTTCATCCACTTTTGACTTTTTCTCATGTTGAGGCATATTCATAGCAATGGATATTATGGAATCTTCCTTAGGTGCCACTATTTGTTCTGAAACCATGATCTATTCTGCACCTACATTACTTACTTCTTGAACTTTAGAAGCATGATCTTCTAATACATCTTTCTCGTCAATTCTCTTTTCTTGAACCTCTACTATAACGGGCTTTACTGATGTATCCTGTTGGTGTTGTTGGCTCATTTCTGAAGCATGGCCCTCTGGTTCTACCATCTTCACTTCTTCCATATGTTCTCCTTTATCAGGTGTAGCTGCTGGATGTTCAGGACTTACATCCTGTCTATATGTCAAATCCACTACTGCAAGACTTGTCACCTATTCAACTAATGTGTCTAGCTCCATTTCTTGAGCTATCTTCTCTGGACTCTTTTCCTATTCAGATTTTTCTTGCTTCATCTCCTCCAATATTGTTTGAGCTAATGGAGTCCCATGAGGAGTCATGTGCATACTTGAAGCAAGGCTTTCTATCTTCTATGAAGCTACATCCTCCACCACCTCATCATTAGATAAATTAACTATTTCATCCAGTGAGATATGACCTCTTTGAAACATTTGCGAGGTTTCTTTCATCTGCTCTTCCGCTTGTTCAGTCTTGAACTGAACAATAGTGGGGAGGGGTACGTTGTGCTGAAATTCCTTATGGAAAACTTCACTACTTGCCCCTTTCAACATTATAGGGGATTGCTTTATCTCACCTCTCATGGAGGTCCTTGGTTTCTTAGGTGTGGTAGCTACCATCACCTATTGTGCTTTTCTTTTCCTTTTAAATAATAAAGGGGCCTCCTCTTCATCAGTCTCTTCCTCCAGAAGGATATCCTCTTCTATTTGTTTTTGTGAGGATTGACCATCTTCTTGGGTCTCAGTAACTACTACCTCTGCCCTTTGAACTCTCTTGGACTTTTGTTTATTTGCTTGTGGCGGTGATGCTGTTGCATCTTTAGTTGGAAACACTACTCTTTCAATAATCACCCCTTTGGGTTCATTATTGATTTTCTTACCCCTAGGGGGTCTTTTGATTTGTTGTTGTTGTGGAGACAACCTTTCTCCTTTAGATTTCCTTTTTTCAATTATAAAATCATCATATTCCTCATCAGGAATATCCTGTCTCTTCTTTTTATTGTCTACAGTAATGGAAACACCTTTCTTTTTCAATGCATCAATTTGTTCATCAACCCAAGCTTGGGTTAGCTGTAATGTCCTGGCAGTGAAAGGATCCAAAGATATATCCTCTTGTATGGTCAGGTCAGGTGTAGATATGGTATCACTATATATTTTCTTTTCTTCATAATCATCTGCCATTATCTTGCCATCATCCCTTTTCAACTGCGAAGGAATGGAGATGTAGTCAAAGGTTTTGATTTGATTAAGTGTTAAACTTTGGTATCTTCTTCTTCTGGCCTCTGCTTCATCTTCACAATCTACCCAGAAGTCTTCTAGGTGCCTCTGATGAATAGGTTTCCCTATTATTTTTTGTACCCTCCCATAAGGATCATATGGCCTTACCAGTGGGAATGGTTGCAATTGTATTTTATTCAAACTAACCATGACTTTCTTGATATTTTCTAAATTTGGGCACATATACCAGCCAATGGTTACTGGAAACAAAATTGGTGGTATTTTATGTGCATCCTTGTATGTCTTCAGTATTGTGGATCTCTGCCTTATAAATTCCATTAATACCACTGTATTAGTGGGGTATCTTGGCAGCATGAGGGGTTGTCCTTCAAATCCCTCAATTCTAATATAGGAAAATGTTGCAAATTGGATATACCAGGCTCCATGCCTGTAGATTACTTCTTGAGCTTCCATGCTCAACCTTTTCATCCTGTCCTCTTCCATGGTCCTCACCAGATGCATAGAGAATGCATCATTTACCAATTTGTAATCCTGGAGGTAATTAACTCTCTACAACTAGGGATGATGATCCCAAATATGAGCATCATTGATGGTTCCACCAATTCTTCCAACCATTGTTAATGCATCAAATGTGCCTTTGTAAGCACAGGAGTAGACAATGTATGAAGTCATATAGAAGGAACAATTTAAACCTCCCAGGTTCAGAAGCTGCTCATGTAGAGCATCACTTATCAATTGACCCCATAGTGTCTTAGTATCTATATATATGCACATCATGATGACACCATACATCCAGTCCTTAAAACTACCAGCATCAGGCTGGCCCGTCACCCTGCTAAGTAATGCAATCATATATTGATACTCGTCATCAAAATCATACTTATATAAGTGCACTGGAAGTTTGGCCGCTACAGGATATGTACTGTTCTTAGCCCTCCACTGATACATGTTCTTTCTTGCTTTCTTCTTATTATTTTCATATTCAATTTCAGATTTCTTTAAATCTATGCTGTTAACCTTCCTGCCCAATGGCAGTCCAAATGTCTTGGAAAGACCCTTGATGGACAGGTTTGCATATATTCTCCCATGTTTCACCACCTATCTTGTTTTTGGATTGTAGTTTCGTGCACATTTAATAACTAGCTCTGGAGACTCCATAAAGTATGGAAAACCAATCGCATTCCACATTCCTGACACAAACACTGCATCTAGCAAGGTGCTTCTATTCTTTTCATCATTCATTTTGGCTGACTAGGCTTCCAAATTGGTACTTCCTTGATGCGTATCCATTATGGCACCATACTTAAACATGATTCCCTTAGGGTATGCGAACATGGGCTTGTTGAATTCAGCCTCACACTTAGCTAACCTCTTGTCAGCCATGGATATTTGGTTATGCAGATCTCTTTTGATTATACTAGTGGTTTTCTGAAAATACTTTTAGTTCAGGTGATAATCTCGTGCTTCTTTGTGCTGTGAACTCTATTTGTCCAGGTATCGTCTGTACGAGGGTTTGGAAAACTAGCACTCTGTAAAAAATGATTTTATCGCCAAGTAAGTGTAAAAATGACAATTGAATTTACCTTTTAACTTCACAATTAGGGGAAAAATTAGGGCAAACCCTGACGGATTAGATTTTAATCATTGATTTTTCATGGGAACTCAGGATCTCGCCAGGTGTGTCATCGGGTTTTGTGGTTAGCGGGAACTACCTACCACATCTGCACGCATTAAATGTCAATGGCGGCAACAAGAGCTGGGTGATATCTATATGACAGGATATTTTTTTGAATACATGATAGTATTTGGATATCGGGGTGATAATCAAATATCATCCCAAGTGCAATGTGATCATCCTCCTTGAGAGGAAAAACTATCTTGACAAGATCGGGTGATGAACGTACCATTAGGTCGTGCTTTATACATCAGGGGGATATTTCAATATGTCAGGTGATGTTACAAAAATAATGATGACTAGATAAACTATAACCTATCTCTCTCTCAGAATATCAGGATGACATCATCCAGATATTGGCTCAGTATATCCCTATAGCATCATGATGTCACCATCATGTTATGCGAGAAGGATCATGTTTATGAAATATGCCCTTGAGAGGTAAAAATGATGATTACGTTAATGTCATGTTCATTTCTTTGTTTATCAGACTTGAATGACATCATCAGGATAATGGCTTAGGGTGATATTTCACGGTAGGATGATGTTGAGAAATATCAGGTTACATTGAGAAATATGACTCTCGCGGAATACACAAGGCTGTTAATGGTTAAAGGTCACTATCACCTAAGATTGACGTCTGGACGTTTAGACCGCATGATTTATCGAGCGATAAATTAGATCGGGATGATCTTTTGAATGATATGACTGATGTTGAGAAATATGATCCTCCCCTAGGAATATCAGGTTTGACCAGGATTTTGACCATTCATAACTTTCACGCCTTAATGAATATTAGGGTGATGCAAAAGGCAAACCTGCATGAAATTTGATGCTCTTTCTAAATATGAGGTTACTGGAATGAAATATGAATTTTGACAAACTGACCTCATGATGATGACTTACCCAGCTTCTCCATGCATGATGATCTACATGACTTACTTTTACCCAAACCGCCAAAAAGCACAAAACAAGCCAAGCCCAGCAAAAAATGTTGGGTCCCTGTTTTGTCAAGTCAAAAATGGGGTGTGTTGTGTATCCACACAACAGGATCCCTTTACCAAGAAGACTTGGGAGGTCTTCAAGACTCCCAAGTGTGTAAGATCTCCCTCCTATACTCTCACACACGTGTGAGAGCATCTTGGAGGGAGATGGCTCTCTTGGAGAATAAGAGGATGCCATATGGCATCCCTTATCCTCATGGAGGCTTGAAGGGAATTGCCACCTCACCACTTGGTCTCTCACATATGTGTGAGAGCACAAGTGGATAAGGTGAGGATTGGAATGGAATTGGAGGGTGACACTTGTCACCCTCACACTCCTCCCTTGCAAGTGGCATGGGATGAGAAAGGTGAAGGTGACAAGTTTCACCTTCTCATTCCTTAAGGCCAAATTGGAGGGCCTATATTACCTCCTCTTGAAGAGGACTGTGGGGTTCTTGCATTTTGTATTTCTTTTCTATTCTTGGAATTCCTTTTTGGAGTTAGATAAATTTGGAGATTGGGAGACTTGGAGCTCTTCACCAAATGTGCTTCCTTTTTTTTTGGCCTTTTGAAGGTAATCTCCATGGGTATGACCAGTTTCCCTTGTATATTTCATTTATGTTGTGTTTGTGATTTTAGGTTGATAATTGTTTTCTTTTTGTTTGGGTTGCGAGTTTGGTGAGAGCACCTCCATTTGGAGGTAAGGCTCAACTTGTATGGGGTGGGGGAGAGTGAACCTCCTCGAGGTCACCTCCTTATTTTTGTGCTACTTATAGCCTTGAGGGCTTTTCTATGGTGTTGAGAGCATTTTTGAAGGGAAGAGTGCCATGGTAGTTTTTTTTTGAGATATTTGGATATATGTATTATGTGGTTGTGGCTTGAGGCCTTGAGACTTGGTGATTTTGAGATCTCGGAGTGACCTCTTGAGTTGAGGGGTCCACTCCCCTACCCCCCATCAAACTCATTTTCATGAGTTTAGTATTGTACAAATCCATGGGAGTTGAATTCTTTTGTGTGTTTGGAAAATTTCATTTGTTGTGGTGTGTGTGTCAAATCGTGTGAATCCTACCTCCCTAGCTTAGGGGTGACCCACTAGCGGGTCTATGGTAGGGAGGAGGGCATTCCTTCATGGTTGGTTTCCCCATTTTTATGTTGGAATATTGCAGGTTTTAGTTTGGAGAAATGGAGCTTGGAGAAGTCTATTTTGTTTTACCTTGTTTGCATTATTTTAGTTGGCTATTTGTGAGCCATGGCCTTGGAGGCCTTAATGTTTGGGAGTTGTAAAATTTGTAGTCCTTATTGTATTTGGTGTGAAGGGAAATTTAAATGTGAGTTACTCTTTATTGATTATTCAAAAATATGTTCATTTTACTATGTTATTGTGTTATGTGTTTATAAGAAATTGCCAAAGATCATATAAGTTGTTATGTATTCCAAAGAGCATATATGATTATTAACTTGCTGTTGTGTTTATTTGGGTTATTGGAAAGTTTGACAACATAGATTTTACATTTGCTGTCATTTGATACAAAACAATATATATATATATATATATAGAAGTTATAAATTGAGTTTCCATTGTATGCTATGTTGGAAAAGAAAATAAACCTTTTCTATTGGATTGTTTTCTTTTTTTTTTAAAAGGAGAAAATGTGTTTCTCCCTCATGCTAGTTCTTGTTTCAAAAAAATATATATATAATGAAATCTACTTTAATCTATTTGCAGTCAAAGAGGTTATATAAATCTGCCTTATTGAAATTTATGTATATTTGTTTTCAAAAAAACATTACTGGGTTGTATTAGACCCATATCTGGGTATGTAAGTCCTCTTGAGGGATTGTATATACGTATAAAATATAGTTTACATACATACATACATACATACATACATACATACATACATACATATATATTACTGATTTGAATCGTATTTATTTTTACTACTGCTATAACTGTGTAAACTATAATGCCCCTCAATTTTTGCTTGTGTTAGTTGATAGCTTTCCATTGCTTTTAGACAGTTTTGAGATATTTGAGTGGTTAGATTTATGGTTTATGCTTATTATGTCATGATGGACTATGGTTGACTAATGTGGTTATTGACATGTTATGTTGATGGTTGGTTAAATTATGCAGAATAATAGTACTATGCTTTATAAATTGAATGTCATTTGTTTTCCAGTTAGAGATGTTTGCATTTATTGATATGCTTGTGAGATGGGAGGGTGTAGTATTACTCATTTGAGTACCCTACTACACTGAGATTCCCTGACTCTGTGTGCTTGATGTATTTGCATATACTCGTATACAATCTATTGTTCTGATGCAGGTTGCAGGTACCGGGCATCGACTCCACTTGACTTAGCAGGTCTGAGCATGCCCTTGTACCAATGGATAACATTGATAGGAGATAACATGGGGTTTCCCTAGGTTGGTTTCCATCTTTAGTTATGGTCGCGAGTCTTGTTGTCACTTTATGGTCTTTGCCTCGGATATGGTTGTCATTGGTATGCAATTGTCTTATTGGTATTGCTTGGGTTCAATCCTTTTGAAGTGGTCAAAAATGAATTTATTATAATAATAATAATGATAATAATATTAATAGCGTTTTTATAGTCGATATTTATTAATGTGAAGCTAGGAGTATGCTTAAGTGATTAAATTATTGATTTTAATTAGATTTTGTCCTAAGTCATTAATAATATTTTATTATCAATATTGCATGATAGTTTGAAAATATTATTAGTTAATAATTTATTGATTGTGAGCGGTCGTATGAGAATTCTGATTTGGAGAATCTCTCTGTGAAAGAAGAATTTATTGTTTTCAATTTTTAGAGGGAAGGGGGTTTTTATAATGGATGTTTTTGGTAGTGGGAATTGAGGAATCAATCTAATTTTAGTGTGGAAGGAGTGGGGACAGAAAGTTTTGGAGGGGGAGGAAGGCAAGAAGGATTCAAAGGGGAAGGATACAATTTCCAGGTATGTCTATTTGAATAGGGAAATAATTGATGTTGTGGTAATGGTGTCTCTGTGTAGGAAGTTCTTTCTCTTTCGTTGTTAAAAAACACACCCTTACATATATGTTAGCTCGTGCTTTATCCCTCAAATCTGCCATTATCATGTCTAGTAGATGTTCTAATTTTCTATTGCCAATTGTTTTTGAGGGTTTTAGTAAACTGGGTAATGCTTCTAAGCATTTTAAGACCTCTTCGTATTTGCCCTTGTTTGCATAGTAGTTGAATGATGATCAACAATAGTTCAACAATTTCTCTTGATTTTGTAAGTTGAGTTATCTGGGAAACATTCTCTACTCTATCGTTAAGTTATCCTATCCTATCATTTTGCCATAACCTGCTTTTAGCTTTTCATGATTGCCCTGAGTCAACTGTTTGGAACGCCAAATCAAATCTTTAGCTGCCATATTCTTTTGTTGAAGTCTTTTGAGTCTTTAGCATTTCATTTGTTTACCAATTTCTAAGGCCAGAATAAACCACTTTTGGCGTGCTGCTTGTCTTCCAATCATGTTGGTGAATTAGTTTATTAATCTGTGTTTTATCAAAGGAAATCTGTTAGCTTTCATCCTGCAAGCATAACTTTTTCTAACTGTGGTGGATTCCATTCATTCACCCTGTATTCAATGTAGATAGTGTAATCGGCCTCAAATGAGGCATTTTGAAGTATAAACCTCAATGCTTTGCCTTTAGATGAATTTATTTATTTTAGTTCTAAAACTACATTTACTCAAATGGTTGGCAATTACTAGTTGTGCTAATGGAATCTCCAATTTTTGTGCCATTTGTTGACTGAACATCTTGTATTGGGAAAATTTGCCCTTACCAACATTCTTACCTAATTAAATCTAGTGATGTTTTGTCCTACCCTTATCAGCAATCCTCCCTAAGCCGCCATTACCTGTTCACCCACGACACCCTACTACATCGTCCCTATAAAAAAATAAAATAAAAATGGCAAGCATATTTATAAAACCTGTTCTCTACTTATGTATAAACTAATAAATCAGATGGCAATATTGCACATTTCCACTACCTTATTGATCTACTCATGCAACCGAATGTATTTTGCCACATAATGTTCAAATGTTGGTATTTTGTCATAAGGGTTATTATATTATGCTCATTTCTCATCCATGTAACCTATGTGGTTGCATGCACCTAGAGCATAGGAATAGATTTCTTTATTAGGATTAAAAGACTGTGAGAACATCCTTGCAAAACCCATTGCTTGCATATTCTCTAGCGCCCTTTCCGTGAGGCGTCCTGTTAAACTTTCGCAGTATTGCGCACATAAAATTATCTCTCTATAAAATAATTCACACAGGGAAGTATCCAAATTCACCAGTTGGTCCTATCAACTTATTCCTTGAATCTCCCATGGATGGTGGTATGGGCTCAAACATTGCCAATGAATTCTTTTTGTGCATAATTCTGTAATCACCATTCCATGCATCCCGCCACATTAGTTCGTATGCCTTGTCTATGTTTTCATATTAAGGCATCGTCAACCCCAGTGATTAGAAGATGTCCAATCAGGTTTAGAGGTGAGTATTTAATTGACTCTATAGATTTAGAATAGGAAAAGGAAGCTTTTATCACTACCTTATATTTTCATGATAGTATGGATACTTTTTAGAAAGAAAATAAGTTAACTTAAATTACCTTAATGCTTAACTGTGAGGTAAATTAGTAAGATGAGATTATAATTTAGTAAGATTATTATGGTCACTAAATAAATAAATTTTAGGTACTTTTAGTTCTTCCTAGTATTATAGGAAAGCATCATCTATATTGTAATAAAAATTATTATAGTAGTAAACATGTTTATAAATTTAGTAACCATGTGCCTTTCCAGCTGGTGACTATCAATTGAACTTAGAATGTACGAATAATGGTAAGTGCTAAAAATAAGTGATGCCAGAAAGTAAAATTGTGATCTTTCCATGAGGTTAAATTATTCAGATGATGGATGCTTGTCTCAAATATTGATAAGATGTTATTATTCTGGAATATAGAGTATCATTTAATTAGATGTATAACGTTTCTCATTTGAAGCATTTTAGTAAGTAAACAAATCATTATTTTATAATTTTCATGTATCTTAAATAGACTCAGTATGGAGAATAATAATATTGGTCAAGTATGTGTTGTGAAATAGTAATTATAAGACAAATATATCGTAGTTCAAAATTATGATTATTGAGGTTCCATTGTTACTTATTTTACTCTATCTTTAAATAGAATATTAGGAATTGATTTTACCTTATGATAACTCTCATTATTAGATAACTTGGATATTAATGGAAATAGCATTATAGTAAGATTTTTTAGAGGTAGGTATGCTTGTTATCTCAAAAGATTAACTACATTATTGTAATAGGAAAGAGTATTAGTTTAGTCCTTTGGAATTTAGAATGTTGGTTTTGAGTAGTATAATGTTTGGTATATGTTACCAATTAGGTTATTAAATACTTGTTTAGCTTTGGAAAGTGTAACTCTGATTACAGTACTTCAATACTTTAGTTTTTCTATGAGAATTACAATTTAGACAAACTTTATATTTTAGTAGCTATGTGATTTAATTGTATTAATTCTCCATAAATAACATTTAGTACATAATTTGATTTATTGCATTGGATTTCTTTACACTCAATCTTGTATGGCATATATATATTAGGAAAATTTATTGATGATATTAGGATGATGAGTTTCTAAATTTTGCTTGAAGTGATTGATTAAGAAATCAGGTATATTATAAATCTATTCAAATTGCTATAGGGTAAGGAATGTATTAATTTCTTTGCATAGTTAGTTAACTAGGTTTCATTGGAATGGAATAAATTTGTTTGGGAATACTAATACTATCATCTTTTTTTAACTTAGTTTTGTTTAGTTGCATTATCTATTTGATTAGTCATAGTTGAGAAAAGTCTCACTTTTGTATCTTCATTTGATAATCAGGATCAAGCTTTAATACTTTTTATTACCTAAGGATATATATATATATATATATATATATATATATATATATATATATATATATATATATCTGCTTGATTATTAGATTACTAGAAGGATAGGCAATGAATCAAATATTATTACGATGTGTAGTTGGTAGTTCTTTATCGTGCTTAATTGAGTTAGTTTCTATTCTTTGTTGGTATGTAATGATAACTCTACCTTTCCTATTGTTGCTTTAGTGATGATTTAAATATCTCTTAAATATAAGTGCTTGATTTTGAGGAATAAGATTTAATCAAGTAAGGTTTGATATAAATTGAACTAGGTTTAAATCTGAACATGTTTCCTCTTGCGAATTGTCTAGATTACTTACAATGTTGTTTAATTTGGCAATAGGTAGACATCAGTTGTAATATTCTTATGGTATGGTTATTATTGCTTAAGGATATGATTATAATTATGGTGGCAGTCCCTCATTGAGGTAAGGATTGCATTTTATCGTAAGTATGTCTTAGAGTTAGTTGCATGTTGTTTATGACAAGGCTTTGAATCTATTGGTGAGAATAGTGTTCTCATAGATACTTATATCTTTTATCATTTAAGTAATAGTTACTGGTGGATAGGAAGTTAACGGTTTATGGATTCACCTTTTTTTGGTAAATGATGGATTATGCTTGGATAGTTGTCTTTTGAATTTTGTGTTAAAATCTTGCAACTTCGGAGGCCTATTCCTTGAAATCTAGAGTGATATTGTGGAAAGGATGTTTTGGTGATGGTCTTTTGGTCTTGGTGTAGATTGGAAAAGATTATTGTTTTGAATTTGAAAGTTGTTGATTATATGTTTTATTTAATTTGGGATTTTAAAATGGATAGGGGAAAGTTTTGTGGTTGAGAGGTTGGATTTAAAATGATCTATGTATTGTTTTGGTTTGAGAAAAGTTTGATGCCTTTCAATCCCTTGACTATGCATGTTATTGGTTTATTGGTGATGGTTAAGGCTTGCTAGTTGTATGTAGGAGAGTGGCTTTCATGGTAGGGCCGGTGCCCAAAGTGGCCACCTGGAAAACCCCATGGAAGTTGTAATCAAGTGATAATTTAATAATTGATCTAGGTGGGTTGGGTAGTAATTCACATAACAAGATAAGTATGATGCCTCACCCATGCCTTGAGTGCTTTTACAGGCTAAGGATGGGATGAGAAGGCTTGGTTGGCAAGGTCAACCTCCTTGTCTCCATGAGAGGATGCGTCGGTTCTGTATGTGTCACCCTATGGGGCCGATGCCTATAGAGAGATCGCAGGAAAACCATAGATGGGGGCTAGTTTCTAGTGAGAGATAGCCTGGAAAACCCATACTAGGACCATGCAATGACACTCTCCCTACTGCAGCTTAGTTATTTCCTCTTTATCTTTTGTTGTTATCTCTAGAGTACAGACTTGTCTTGAAGATTTGTCTTGACTTGTCTTAATGATGATTTGTCTTATCTTGATGAATTGACTTGTCTTAATGATTTGTCTTATCTTGATGAATTGACTTGTCTTGATGTTTGAGTAGATTGGATGATTTGTGTTGATCTGAGTTGTCTGTGTCAAACCTTTATCTATCTTCTTGTATCCCTTGGCTTAGTGGAGCCTCATTGTTATGTCCTAGGGGGTGGACATCAGGGTTCCACATGGTTGGGTGGAAGAGTTATCCATTGCTCTTCTCATATGTTCGGTTTGAGATCAGAGTAGAAGTGTTCCAGTTCTAGTTTGCTCTTCTTCTTCAAGTTGTTGACTTTCATAATTGTACTCGTAAACTGATGTAGTCAGTCCTCAAGCTTGTAATCTTGTAATCTTTTAAATGATCTTATGTAACTGTTCATCTTTGCTAATGAATGATGTATATCCTCTGCTAATGTATTATAATGTATATCACTTGTATTGTTAAAATTGTATGTTTTCTGATGCAGATATGTTCCCTAGAGGTGTTAGCTGTACATTTTATTTAACATTGTTAATAGTGTAATTGTTTTTTTTACAAATTAATGCATTTACTTGCTTCAAAAAAAAAAATTTCTGTTACTTTTTCTCTTGTTTGACTAACACTCTATGGTTGCATGACAGGGCATCACATAAACTGTGGGTGTATAACCAAGTAAATATATATATATATATATATATATATATATATATCTATATATATATATATATATAGATATATATATATATATATATATATATATATATATATATATATATATATATATATATATATATATATATATATATATATATATATATATATATATATGCACCACTCTTTTAATGTTGGACTGAGTACATAGTGAATGTATATATTATTGTGTATATATATACATATACACATATAAATATAAATATACATATATATATATACACACACATATATTTAGTACATTAAATAAACTAAATTTAAACAATGAAATATAAATCAAACTCCATTTATAAATATTTTTGTGTTGCTGGAATGACAGGCTGAACCCCATATTCCAATGAAGGTTGGGGTTATGATTTGCAAAATACCAAAAAAAAAGATCAAATAATAAAAATGTGAGGAGGGGCTGTGGGGATGTTGGTGCCCACCACAGTCCCCATTACTGCTGCCATCGTTGCTTCTGTAGAGGGTGTGGGGAGGGGGTTGAAACCCCCACCCACACCCAAGGGTGTGGGTGGGGGTTTCGACCCGCTCCCCACCATTGTTTAAAACCAAAAAAAAAGATGTCTGTTGCCTCCTTCGAACGGTGCTGCCGCTGTTATCAGCCACCCTCTCCCGACCTAGAATTCCATTCGGCCTTACTTGCTATCTATGTATCATTCGTTTATGCTGCAAAACTTATATATATATATATATATATATATCAACCTCTGTTGATTCCACTAAACTGTGTAACTAATTCTTTCAGATTTTACACAAATGGATATATATTTATGTATATATATATACCCACATAAGTGTGTATATATATATATGTATACAAAAAAAACTATTGTATATAAACCACAACTGTTCACCTCTGTGAGAGGATCCCATCATGGCGAGCTCTTCAACAAACTTTCAACCTATAGAAAAAATCGTGAAACAATGGAGGCAAACATAAAAAAAGAGAGAGAAGAAAACAAAACTAAAGAGAAAACAAAAGAAGAGAATAGGGTTTCATAAGGAAAATAATAAAATAAGATTAGGGCTCCCTCCTTAACATCAATTAATAAAATATTGGAAATAGGGTTTAAATGGAGTGAGTGGGAAATTTGAAGCTTTTTTTTATTTATTCCATTATTTTCCCTCCATGTGCATGGGAGATTGAACTTCCCTCTCATTTGCAATTTTGACTTTTTGGGAATTATTTGCCTTCCCTAGTGACTTAACTATTTTTGATATTTGATTTCTATATTTCTTTGGGGGTTTGGAATAATTACTTCCATGTGGGATATATTTCATGGGAATGGGGTATTTGATTTTATTATTATTCTTTTTCCTAATTATCTTGTGTGTTTTCATTTTATTGCGTTTGGGAAATCTTGTAATTAATTATTTTAATTTAATCAATTTTATTATTTTTATGGGGAGAGATGCTTTAATTTCTCCCCTTTCTATATTTTTTAATTGAGTTAATTAATAAATATAATTGTTGAAATTATAATTATTAAAGGACTCAATTATTGGATTATAATTTGGTCATTTATTGAATTCGAATTTTATATTTTGATGACTGATAAATTTTTAATTTGACATTGGGATTATTTAATTTATTTTTATACCTTGTTTATATAATTTTTGTCTTTAATTAATTTTCATTTGAATTATTTTAAAATATTTATTTCAATTATTGATAACACGTTATGCTGTCAAATTTTTCCTAGAATCTAGGGTTTAATTTTTATGGCATTTTATTGACTTTTATTTTATCACTCCATCTTATCATGTGCCCATCATGCCATTGATTTTGTATTTTATTTATTCAACTTCATTTATGCATTAGAGTTAGGGCTTGGTTTCGTATCAGTCAAAATCATCTCTTCCACCTAGGAAACTTGGGGTTTAGATTAAATTTGTTCTAACCCTAGAAGCGGCACACATTGTGTCGCATAACCCCCTAGTTGACTTCCGTCACGTAGGGGATTACGTAGGTAGACACACTTCCCAAATTTGATTGACATGTTTACGTCTTAAGCATATTGCCATCGAGCATGCAGACACGTGCGAGGGGGTTCCTAGGGACATGCGGAAAAGTTTTTTTGTATTTCGTGTCATGACCACATGACAAATGTGGACATGACACGTGTGTTATGTGTCATGACTACATGGGAAATGTGGGCATGACAAGTACCTTATGCTAGTGCTATTGGCAATTTGATGTATGCCATGGTCTGCACAAGACTAGACATTGCCCAAGCAGTGGGAGTCCTTAGTCAATTTATGGCTAATCCTGGACAGGTACATTGGGATGTAGTTAAGCGAGTGTTTAGATATTTGAGGGGTACTTCTGAGTATTCCATTTTCTATCATGGTAATACTATAGGACCTCTGCATTTAGTTTGTATTCGTTGATTTGTGGATTTTGATTGGGCAGGTGGCATTGACAACAGGAGATCCACCAGTGCATATGTGTTCACAATGTTTGGTGGTGCAACTAGTTGGATGAGTAAGCAACAACCTATGGTTACTTTGTGCACTATAGAATCTGAGTATATGGCTGCAACTCATCCTTGTAAAGAAGCCATTTGGCTTAAGAGATAGTGTTTAGATATTGGTGTTGATGCAAGATAGATTATGATTTGTTGTGATAGTCAGAGTGTGATTTGCCTTGTGAAGAATCCAACTTTCCATGCCAGGACAAAGCATATTGATGTACAATTTCACTTCATACGAGACATGGTAGAGGATGGGAAGGTAAATTTGGAGATGGTAGATACTTTGAAGAATGTTGCAGATGCATTGATGAAGCTAGTGGGCATAGAGAAATTTAGATGGTGTTCGGAGTTTATGAGACTCTCATCCTATAGTAGTTAAATCTTGATAATTTTATTGGCTCTTACAAGGTGTTCAACAAGTGGGAGAATGTTGGGAATTAAGGTGTCTCAACCTTGGTAATTCCTTGTATCATTTTCATTGTATTTATTTATTTATTTCCTATGTTGTAAATTAAATTATAAATTCATATTATCATTTTGTGGGATGTGGCATGGTGATGTGTCATCTTACATGGAAGATGACAACTTGTAATTTTTTCCTCACATGAGGAGATAGGCATCCCACTTTGTGGTAGGAATATTATGCCATGTGTCAGCATCTTGGATGTTGTGTAAGGTAATATTGACCATAACGGTCATGACAGATTCCTATGATGAATTTATGACGTGTAAGAGTCAGAAATAGGAGATTCTATGACAGGTGAAGACATGTGTTGAAGAGCATCTTTGGGTGTCCCAAGGTGGACTATGACATGTTGTAAGAGAATATGCTATTTATAGCCTGTGTATGACAGATTCTCTTACACCTGTAAGTTATAATTGCTATGATAGATTCTATGACAGTCGTAAGAGTCGTAAGAGCATCTGTCATAGCCCATTTTGGAAATTGGTGACCTCTTTGGAATGGAGTGTGTGGACAAGTGTCAGAAACATATTACAATGTTGACCGAGTGTCCATAGGTATGGTTTTTGGGCCATGAGGCCATGTTGAACTCCCATTCCAAGATAGAGGCAATTTTGCCTTGTATTTTCTATATAAACAGGTGCTTGGAGGTGGAGATGTATTATAGGTTTGACAGGTATTGTTATGTTCCCAGTTTGTCTCCAAATACGAGTGTCAAAGACTCCTGAGAACTTGCATTGCAAGTGTATTGTAAACCATTTTATTTTTGTTAATAAATTGTGCATGTTTTGGAGTGTGGGGTGTTTTCACCCGATAAGGGTTTTCCCCTCGTATATCTTGTGTCTCTCTTCTTCTATCTCACTTTCTTGTTTATGTGTTTTCTACAATATCTCTGTTATCTCTGTTAGTAGGTTTAACATTGCTGTAATTGTAAGGATAAATTTAAATTCGCACTCTCTTCCCCTCATTAGATTAGTGTAGGAAGCGATTTCTGCACACCTAGCTTCTTTTCAAGAGATGCTAATCCCAACACGTACAAGATATCATTAAGTGTAGTAGAGAATAAGATCATCCTAGAAACACAACATACAAAAGCAAATGACCATACCTCAGTCCATACTTCATCGTAACATAGTAAGATATGAAAGATCAAGGCAGTCTTGAGTAGGTATTAGAAAGGGACAAAAGATAAATCAAAACAAAAATAAAGAACTTTGCGAATATGTTCTCTTGCCAAATTAAGGATGCTCTTGAGTAGATTAGATAGATGGTGCCTTATTAAAAGGAAAGATATATCCTGTCAAAGGCTAAAATGACTTAGGTGACATAGCATATGTTGACTTGAGACACACAGACAAAGGATCTTGACTAAACCTTTGATTTGATAAATGCTTCAGCTATCGAGAAATGCATAATTTGTTTTTTCTTGCATCAGTCAAAGAGAAGAAGGTGGGAAAAGGACATGATGAATGGGGTGGAAGAATGAATCATTGGTAGTTGCATACTAGATACTTCCTTCGTATTCCAGACTGCATACATACCTATATCCACAGGGTCAAAGCACCAAACAATGATGATGAGACAAGATGAATATGTAGTTCTGGATATTTATTGATGATGTGAGAAATGATGAACAGAGGAAAATGAGATGAATGATGAAAGAGATGAAGGGAAGAAAGATGAGAGATAGAAGCGTATCGTCTTGTGCTTGAATATGGGTATTTCCTTTTATACACCAAATTGCCTACATACCTATATCCACATGATCAAGGCACCTAACGATATAAATGATATGTAGTTCTAATTTATTATGGAATGATGATAGGCTCGCTTGAATCGACAAGACAGATGGTTAAGTGGCGGCGATAGTTTTATATACGTATATGTACATTTTTCTGGATTTGTTTTCTTAGGACATTTTATAATTTTTTGGGGATTTTTTTAGGACATTATATGATTTTTAGGATTTTTTCATGACATTTTATATTTTTTTGGATTTTTTCAAGACATTTTATGTTTTTTTTGGATTTTTTCAGGACATTTTATGACTTTTTTTGGATTTTTTCAAGACATTTTATGATTTTTTTAGATTTTTTCAAGACATTTTATGATTTTTTTGTTTTTTTAGGAGATTTTATGATTTTTTTGGATTTTTTCAGGACATTTTATGATTTTGTTTTGGATTTTTTTAGGACATTTTAGACCATGATGCATGAAAAGCATTCACCCAACTATAGAAGTGTAAGCAAGGGCCCCAGTGTCGGAAATAATGTTGATTATGTACAAAGGCAAGGAAATGTAATAGGGATTGGGAGGGCCATATCTGACTCAAAGGGGAGTCTGTGGCAACAAAATGATATATTAGTATCAACAATTTCTAACCCATACTAGCAGTAAAACAGTGGGAGGATAAGATAAGGTGAACGGTTTAAGTATAGACAGGTGAGGAAAACAAGAGATAAGCAAAGTGGCACGACCAGTGGGGTCAAACAAGTGACAAAGTAGATGGTAAGAGTTGGGCTACCATAGCACCTATTTACCAGGTTTTTAGTATGGTACCTATCCAAGGCACTTGTTTGCTAGGTTTTCACCATTGGACATTAACCCAAAGCACCACTGAAGTAGTTTTCACCATTGGATTGATTTTTTTTTTATATTTTGATTTTTTTGATTTTTTTTTGATATTTTGATATTTTTGATTTTTTGAAGACAGGATGTAGAAATCAGGGATAAAATCTTTTAAGATGAATACTGTTAAGGGGTTCATCGAAGGGAATGCCTTCAAGTGTTTCCAGAGTGTATGCTCCAGACCCAAATAGTGAAGTAATGACAAAGGGCCCAGTTGGGCTCAAACTTTCCCTGCTTCTCTAGTTGTTGGTTCTTCTGATTCTCCTTCAGGACTAGGTCGGCCACCTAGAACTTTCTCTCTCTGATCTTCTTGTTGTAACTACGATGAAGATGATTTTGATAGACTTGCAAATGATTGATTTTTGTGGTTCATCTTTCGTCCAGTAGCTCCAACTCATGTGTCTAGATTTCTTATACTCCTCATCAAGTACTATGTGTTGATAGATACATGCAATGGGGGGATCTCAACCTCAATAGGAAGAATAACATCTATGCCATAGACCAAAGCATATGGGTTAGTGCCAGTAGAAATTCTAATACTCGTACAGTAATCCCACAAGGCAGGATTCAGCTGTAGGTGCTAATCTTGGCCAGCATCATTGACCGTTTTCTTGAGAATCTTAATAATGGTCTTATTGGTGGCCTCAACTTGACCATTACTCTATGGATAGTAGGGGGTAGCAAACCTGTGTTGTTTATGAAACTTTTGACACAGATCACGGACTTCCTAATTCTTGAAGGGACGTCTTTTGTTGGTAATGATAGCTTGGTGAACACCATAGCAGCAAATGATATAATGAAGGAGAAACTTTGAGATCTATTTGCCTGTGATATAGGTCATAGGAATGGCTTCCACCTATTTGGTAAAGTATTTAGTAGCAGTAATAATAAATTTATGGCCATTGGAAGAGGGTGGATTGATCTTGCCTATGAGGTCGAGTCCCCATTGCAAAAATGGCCAAGGAGCAGTAAGGGGCTAGAGCTCTTGTGCTGGGGCATGTATCAAATCCCCATGTTTATGATATTGAAGGCATCTTCTAGCAAACTATTGAGCATCCTGCTCCATGTAGGGCTAATAGTATCATGCTCTTAGAAGTTTTTTGACAAGGCCAAGACCGACAGAATGCAATCTGCAGACACCCTCATGTACCTCTCATAAAGCAACTGCAGCCTCTACCAAGTTAAGACACCTAAGAAGGATACCATCGAGACTCTTATGGTAAAGGGTTTTAGCAAGTATGGTATAGCAGGAGGCTCGTCGAGTGAAGGTCTTATGCTGGGTATTGGTAAATTGTTTGGGAATAGTACCATTACTTAGGTATTCATAGATGACATGTTACCACAGGGAATTAGGACAAACTATTTCACAACTAAGTGCTGACTGAGGCACCTCAAAAGCTGGAATTAGAAACTATTCAACCAAGAATTCATAGTGCTAAACATTGGCAGGCATATCAAGAAGTGATCCAATGGTTTCCATAGCATCAGCAACCTTATTGTTGATTCTAGGGATCTACTCAAATGTTATTTTAGAGAAATATTTTCTAAAATCATCAACCATTAGCTTATAAGGAAGGAGATTCTCGTATTTTGTCTAATATTCATCTTGGACCTACTTAATCACAAGCTGAGAATCACCAAATACTTGCATTTCTTTGATACCCCACTGAACAACCATATGCAAGCCTATGATTAAGGCTTCATACTCTGCTATATTATTGGTACATGGAAAAGCAATTTTGTAATACTTTGGGATACAATCACCCTGAGGGCTGATAAAAAGAATTCCGACCCCTAACCCATTTTGAGTGTACAAGCCGTCAAAGTATAACTGCCACATTTTAGTAGAAGAGACACTGAATATTTTTTCATCAGGAAAAGTAGACTAGATAGGCTAGGTATCTATCATTGTGGTTCTGCTAGTTGATCCACTATGGCTTGTCCTTTACTAGCTTTCTGATCAACATACTGGATGTCGAATTCACTAAGGATCATTACCCATTTTGCTATCATGCCTGTAAGTGCTACTTTTGAGAGGAGATACTTAAGTGGGTTAAACTTGGATATGAGTTTTGTTGTCTGGTATAGCATGTAATGTCTCAATTTTTGAGAGGCAAACACTATAGCCAAATAGTCTTTTTTGACAGTTGTATAATTTATCTCATAGCCCACAAGAGTTCTACTTATATAATAAATAGCACATTATTTTCATGTGTCATCATTCTGAGCTAATAAAGCACCCAAGGCTACTGTTGTTGAAGAAGTATACAAAAGCAAAGGCGAGTCTGACACAGGTGGTACTAACATAGGTGGTGTTTCCAAATATTCTTTGATTTGATCAAAAGCTTTTTGACATTTGTCATCCCATTTGAAGTTCTCTCCTTTACAGAGTAAGTGTTGGAAAGGATGGCATTTATCTGCAAGTTATGCAATAAATCTTCTGATAGCTTGTAGATGACCTTGTAGGCTACATAATTATTTGAGATTTTCTAAGGGAGGCATGGTAATTATAGCCTTTACTTTAGCCGGATAAACTTTAATGCCTCTCCTAGAGACAATGTAGCCCAATAAATTACCAGAGGTCACGTGAAAGATACACTTTTTTGGATTTAACTTGACTTGATATTTTTTCCAACCTAAGAAGAGTGCTTCTGGATTAAACTGTGTATGTTTTTGCTTCAACATTTCAGATCATGCTCAATGATCCATCATTAGGAAGAGGATAGTGTGTGAGATGGATAGCAGACTAGGCCTTATAAAGGAAGATGAGACAAGGAACGCAATACGAAGGGGAGGAGGAGATGAGTAAGAAAGAAAAAAGCAAAAAGTGGGAATAAAAATATATATGTACATCCACAAGCATGAGCAAGCAATAAAAGCAAATATATATACATTTATGGGAATAAAAATATATGTATATATATTTTCTTTTATTACTTGCTCATGCTTGTGGATGTACATATATGGGAATAAAAATATATATGTACATCCACAAGCATGAGCAAGAAATAAAAGAATATATATATATACATATATTTTTATTCCCATATATAATTTTATTCCCATTTTTTGGTTTTTCTTTCTTACTTATCTCCTCCTCCCCTTTGTATTGCGTTCCTTATCTCATCTTCCTTTATAAGGCCTATTCTACTATCCATCTCACACACTATCCTCTTCCTGATGATGGATCATGGAGCATGATCTGAAACGTTGAAGCAAAAACATACATAGTTTAATCCAGAAGCACTCTTCTCATTATTCATGGACTATGGAAAACTCATGCCTACTATTTTTACAACTTGTCAAAAATCTATTCCAACACTTGCAAGTGACCTTCTCTTTTCTTGGACTTTCCTAAGATATCGTCTACATAGTCTTCCATAATAGTATGGAAGAGGTCATGAAAAATGACCGTCATGGCCTATTGATAAGTTACACCTACGGTTTTGAGGCTGAACAACATGAGTAACCGACAATAGGTTCCCCATGGACAAATAAAAGAAGTTTTATGTTGATCTTCTTCTACAATTCATATCTGATTATATCAAGAGAAACCATCCATCAATGAAAGCATTTCATGACTGGCTGTGATGTCAACAATTGTGTCGATACTAGGTAGAGGAAAGTCATCTTTTGGACAAGCTCTGTTGAGATCTCTAAAGTCATTGTAACATTAGATTCATCCATCTGGCTTGGTAACTGGCACAAGATTGCATATACCCATTTAGGATAGTCAATGGGCTTGATAAACTTTGCATCTAAGAGCTTTTGAATCTTAGCTTTGACTAAAAGAGCTCTCTGTGGGTGCATTTTCCGTAGCTTTTGTTTAATTGGCTTAGCATTTGGAGAAACTTCTAGATGGTGTACTTCCAATGAGGGATCCAAACTAGGCATGTCTACATAAGTCCATGCAAAATTTATGGCTCTTCTCATAAAGAATGATGTAAAGTTGATATTCTTATCATCTGATAGTGATGTTGCTAAAAAAGTGATTTTTGGGTCCTGTGCTGTACCAAGATTGATTTCTTTAGAGTCTTCCACTAACAGAGGCAAACATTCTTGGGGTGTATTGATCACAGGAAGGTCAAATCCTCCATCCTTGGGCACCTTAGAGAGGTTTTCACCCTTGGATATGTCCTTTATTTTTATTTTTAATAGTTAAAAGGTGCTTTTTGGTTTTCACCTAATGACCTTTCTTTTTTTTATTTTGTTTATTTCACTTTTGTGACTAAAATATTTGACACTTCCCCCAAAGTATGCCAGTTGAGGAAGATCTATCATGAATCTCACTTTATGATACCCCAAGGGTAGTCCTTGTCTTACATCCATGAACTCTGCTATGGCCTCATCATTTTGAAAAGTGTCCAAGATGGGTGCCCCCTGTTGGTCCTAGTCAATCAAGTTTGGGTAAACAAGTGGAAGGTTTGGGGATGTGAAATATGAAGTGGAAGACAACATGAAAATGGAGACTTCTTGGAATAGTTCAGTGATGTAGAAAGAAGAGTCATCGATGGTATCTTGACTAGTTACCTCTTCCGTAGGAAAGGCTTTAGCTACTTCGTCGAGGATAAACTTAATGTCTTCAGAAAGTGGGACCTCCTTTCCGTATCCTAGACCCTACCTATTATACTTCTTAGTTACTATGATAGGTTCCAGAGGGCCTTGTTCTTGCGATCCTAGTCCTCCTTTGCCTTTATAACCCATATTATTAATGATTCTAAATCCATTGTTGTGTCTTTCCACTTCTAGAGAGACTTAGTCATTTTCATCATAAAAAACCCAAGATGAAATATCACCATCCACATCTTCATCATTTAGCAGACCAGATTGGATAAATATAGTCAGAGGAATAGTGATAGTGGTCTTGGATGAGCTTGGTTTGGTGATGGGTAACTTGCCATGAGACTTGGGGGATAAAGGCATGGTTCCTATACAACAAGATTCTAGCAAACTATATTTACCAAGTCCTCGTTCCTTTATGTCAATCTTGGGAATAGGGTTGCTAGTGGATGCCTTGGTTAAATCAGATGGATCAACATAGGATGTGGATGGATAAGCCTCTAAATTGTTGGGCACATGATTAGGATTTTGGTAAGTTACTTGGAAGGTTTGACAGTATTCAAAGGCATTGGGATCTGCAGGGATCGTGATTTCAACTCCATCATAAGGAAATTTTAAGCACTGATGGTATGTGGAAAGAAGTACCTTCAAAGCATGTATCCAGGGGTAGTCAAGGATGATATTATAAGGCAACTCAGCATCAAGGACTTGACATTTAGTGGCAATGGTGATAGGGCCCACTCTTATGGGCAGCAAAATGATTCCTTCTGAGTCTCTTTTTGCATCATTATAGGCTTTGATTGTTATTCTATTGGTGCCATCAATACAACCTTCAGTGTATCCCAACAATCTAACTAATTTCAAAGAACATATGTTTAGTCCAGCTCCACCATCTACCAAGACACGTTTGACGCAGCATTGGTTAATGAAGACTTCAATGTGGAGGGCATCATGGTGAGATGGGTTAGAAGATATGAGGTCTCGATTAGAAAAGGTCAAATGATGGGGTGCTGCGATACTTGCTAGCATAGCCTGGAATTGTGACATACCTATATCATTCAGCACCATGGACTCTTGAAAGGATTTATCAAGGATGGCTTTATGAGTGGGGGATATGTGTAATAGCTCAAGCATAGAGATATGTACCAGGGTTTTACCCAAATGGTCAAGTATGTTATAATCAAGGTTGGGATGGATAGTAGGTTGGGGTACTCCCTAAATAGTTATGTAGTCATGGCATGTGGTTACTATGCAATTAGGTGCTTTTCCTCTTACTGTGACAGTGGATATGTGAGATTGTTCAATACAGCCAATAGTGGACTCCTAAGTATAATGAACATTTTTTCCAGCATTAGGGACACTTGCTTTTTCATGAGTAGGAAGGGGATTTTTGTAAGCATCAAGGTTGCAATTAGATGTTTGTGTTGGTTCTTTAACAGTAATGAGTCACTGATCAATAAGATTTTGGATCAAATGTTTAAGTTGCATACAACTAGCAGTGTTGTGTCCTTTTACTCTATGATACTTGCAATACTCATTGTCTTTATACCAAGGGGGTTTAAATTGTGGTTCTTGATTTGATTTGAGTTTAGGTAGAGTGATATTTTCTACTTGGACTAGTTTCCTAAGGATAACCTTAGCGGGTTCTCCTAAAGGAGTAAATTGTCGTCTTGATTTTGGGTTCATCTTGTCGTGAGGAAGAAAAGGTGATGTGTTAGGTGCTGGTTGGGTTTGAATAGGTTTTTGGATAGCTTGTATGTTTTTCATGTCTACAACCCCATCATTTATGACATTCTTGTTCTTGTTCCAAAAGTAGGATTTGTTGTTAGAGAATTGTGAGTTATCCTTGTTCTCTTTAAAGATTTTGATAAGGCCTTTGTTGATTAATGCCTTTTCGATATTAAATCCTTTAGGTATAAGTTCATCAAAGGATGTCATACTATGCATCTGTAATTGGAATGACAATTTGGACCGTAGGTTTTGAACAAAGATATTAACTTGTTGCTTTTCTAGCATTTGCTAAGAAAGTTGGCTAGCCATATTTCACCATTGTTGTAGAAAAGATGCAAAGGTTTCACCATTCCGTTGTTTGTTATTGACAAGATCATTCATAGTGACTTCATGTTCTATGTTAAATGCAAAGTGGGAGACAAATTTGTGTGCTAGCTCTCTAAAGGTTTTGATACCATGAGGTAAGTGTGAAAACCATTCCATGGCCTGCTTTCCTAGACTTCGAGGGAAATGTTGTAATAAATATGTATCATTATAGGCCACATCAAGGCAATTGACATAGAAGGTGTGAAGGTGCTTGTTCGGGTCTCCTTTCCCTTTATATTTGTTGAACTATGGTATTTTGAAATGGGGAGGGAATGGTATGATTTGAAGTGATCTGTCAAAAGGATATGGGCATACATCCTCAAAGGAAAATGTCTTTTTATTTTGGCCCATGTAAAGATCTATCACCATTTGTTCCATTTTATCAAATCATTGTTTTTGTTTGACAAAAATCGATTGTTGTTGTTGTACAAGATCTTGATGATTTGATGGAGGGATATAATAGGTCATTTGTTGATTCAATGGATTTTATTGTGATAAATCGTAAGATAGACCATAAGATAGACCATATGTGTTTTGAGGTTGGACAACAGTGTTTTGAATATGTCCACCAAGTGGAGGTGATGTGTACGTATTTGGTGTGGGATTGATAGTGTGTGTTGGTATCAAAAGTAAGCCAAAGGTAGCGTGGGTGTAAGATAAGGGTTGTGTCGAGATCAATGGACCTTGGGAGATAGGTGGTGGAGTGACATAAGGTTGTTGCTACCCAAGGGGAGTGATTGATTAACATATGAGATTTTGGAAGATGCGTTCTATGCAATAGGTTGACCTATAGGGTTCATGTTTGGGTTGACATTCATGGTTTGACTTGGTTGACTAAGGAAAATATGGATATGAGGAGTTTGAATTGGTTGACTAGGTGGCACGGTGATATGTAAGGTTTGGATGGGTTGACTGGGAGGTATGACGACATGAGAAGTTTGGATAGGTTGACTAGGTGGTATGACGACATGAGAAGTTTGGATAGGTTGACTAGGTGGTATAGCGACATGAGAAGTTTGGATACGTTGACTAGGTGGCACGGGGATATGTAAGGTTTGGATGGGTTCACTAGGGAGAATAGGAGTATGTAACGATGCGATAGATACTTGGGATGGCCCAACATGTGATACATTTTGGTTGGACATAGGTGGGGATTGAGTGACATGAGAAGAAGTAGTGCTTGTGAAAGCAGATGGCATAGATGTTGACATATGGACAGAGGGTCCACCTACGTGAGGAGCGGTAATAGTTGTGGTATAAGATGGGGGTAGCGCTAGCTTAGTAGATGTAACAATATATGACACACTAGGCCCCATGGGTGCAGATGATATTTGTGATATGTGAGCAGGTTGATTGGATAGGGGTGGTGCAAAGGATATAGTGGACATGGTAGACATCATGACAATAGCAATGGGGTGGCCTGTGGTAACATTGATAGGGCTCTCTCTACAGATTTGGGATATATCGAAGTCGCTAGGTAGTTTGACACTCTCTTGGATCAATTGTAAAAGGATTTGTTCTCGATTGGATTTTATTATTTTGTTTATGTGTCTCAAGGCCTTGGGGTCTTGTAAGTCATCATCAGAAGAGTCATCATAGACTAGTAAAGGTTGTAATTCTGCTGTGGATGATGAGGGCTCAAATTATTGTTGTTGAGGTAAGTTTGATGAGGGCATACCGGTCATGAATTGGGAAGTATCTTTGAGAGGAATGGATTGGGTTTTTCCAAGATTAGCTTCCATGGATGCTTTAGATTGGCTCCTAGTTTGTGGCATGGATAGGTGGACTTTTGGTTGAATTGATTAGAATGTTTGAGTCAAATTTTGATGATTGGATGATTTGACTTGATGGTTGACTTTTGACTTGGTTTGATTGATTGGTTTGACTTTGACTAGAAGGAGATTAGTTGATTGAAGAGATTGATTAGATGATTAAAAGATTGATCAAGCATGAGTTGACCAAGGTCAAAAAAGAAATGATTGATTGATGTTTGTTTAGGTTGACTGTTGTTTGACAGCGAACTGAGACAGTATGATAATGACAAAGATTCAGGCTTAGTATGATGAGTTGATTAGATGCAAATTTGACTAGGAGAGCAACCAACAGACTGGAAAAAAACCATATGCGACAGGGAATACGACACAGGTGACCATTGATATGTACAAAAGTGAAATTTTGTAGTTTGGAGGTGACATGATAGAGTGCATAAGCGACTAGATATTAGCTAAGGGTGACTAGAAATAGTGCATATGTGACTCACAGTCTTTCAATGGCAACCTGGCAGAGACCAAAAGAGAATTTTGCAGAAAAGGTTAACCAGACAAGGCATACTTAAAATGATTGTAGGTGACTCGCAGAGATGCATAGGCGACACAATATTGACCAGATGTGACTATCTGAAGACCACAAGCAACTTTTAACAATTTAGAGGTGACTCAATTTTGACCAAAGGTGATTTGCAGTGTTTCAAATGTAGGTGTGTTTTGACAAGAAGCAATTTTTAGCAGGTTTAAAGGCAATTTTGCTAAATTATAAGGTGTGTTTTAGTTTTTAGGTGTGTTTAAAGGCAATTTGTTGCAAATTTTTAGTTTTTAGGTGTGTTTTTGGTGAATTTGGCAAAGAAGACACATTGGTAAACACTCACGCACAAATCCATGCTCAAACATTACATCCTAAGGCTAGGCAAAGGCAATATTTATTGGATACCCTAGCTGTGCTTATTCAAAGTGGGTAGCTTCAGGATCTTGGTAGCATCGACTCCCCTCCACGGCACTCACTTCTCATGCATACCAAAATCTGGGTTTCCCAAGGCTCATCTCCCCACTGAACCTTAGGATTGTCCTTGCTACCTCTACTAAGAACCACATGAATTAGGGCAGCTTCGAAGGTCTAACCTTCTGTGCCAACAAATATGGGTTTTTGGCCACTAAGACATGGTTTTTAGTTCAGGTTTCCATTGGGGCACCTATATGTGCAGTAGTGCTACTCTTCGTTATGGAGTCTCCCAGCCCTCAAGGGTTGTGCCTTATAGGGTTTTGGGGGAGGTTGGCTATCAGTATAGCTAAACATCACCTGTCACTTGCGACTTTTGGCATAAGCACATTATTTATCAAGTGGATTAGAATGGCCTAGCTTTTGACCTATTTCTGCCCAGGTCATCCCCTTCTCACAATGGGAAGGAAGGCCCGCCTAGAGTTAGTAACATGTTCTCTTACACCCCAGATCCATTGGTTAGGTAGGGGTAGAGGATACTTGTGTTGCTAAATCAGGTGACAAACATACTAAACAAGAAAACCAAAAAAGATAAAAATAGACACAATGAAGATTGTTTATTTTAGAGCCCAAAACCAAATGTGCCTATCTCTAGTATGAGAACTTGCTTATTTCTTGGACCGATTGAGCCAATATGTTTTTAACCACCATTCTTTGACTGGTGAAGATAACAGGCTACACAAAGAAACCATTAGATCTCAAAAAACCCTAATCTAGGTTGCAGAAAACCAAAAACAAACACGAAATTCAACTGCAATTTGAAAATAACCAAAAGTGACTAAAATCTCATCATAGGTGATTACCTTCTACACAGATGTCATTTTCTGCTTACCATAGGTGATCTATTGTGGTTCAAATGTGATTTTTTTCTTGCCATATGTGCCTGCAACTTGCAAAAAAGAAGAAAAAGCCAAGACTAGAGGAAAAAACTAGAGTTATCTTCATGATAAAGAAATGTTAGGGTTCTAATGGATGTCTAGATGTCAGATCTAATGTTGCATGCAATGAAACTTGAGAATGATAGCTTGTGTGTCATCACTAAGACATGGGTTGGCAAATACATCAGCTTGCAACCCTAAATAAAAAAAATAGATGACCAAACCCTACAAATGCCAAAAACATGAGAATCACAAGTCATCAAACCAAATGTGACTCATTATAAGCCACAAGCAACTTTCTCCTTTCCAGAGGTGATTCAAATCATGCTAAAGGTGAGTCATTGTGCAGCATATACGACTCACAGTACAAGGTGGTTTTCTATGTTCTGTGAGTGATCTGCTATCAACCAATTATGCATCCGTGTGCCTACACTTCATAGAAACTAAAAGTTTAACAAAAAACCATGAAATTTAACTAGACAAGTGGTCCCACTAGTTGTGCCATTTGTCGTATGCAGGAATTTTTCATTAAATTAACCAAATAATTGAATAAACCTTACAAACTAACAAGAATCTAATCTAAGAAGATCAAATGGAAATGCACAACAAAAACGAAGCCAAATCCCTTATCTTTTTTGATCCTTGTGTTGAATGTGGATTTCTTCTTCGAGATACACATCCATGTAGTAGAGGGCTAACATGGAAATTGATTCAAGTGACATGCAAGTGATAAAAAAGCCTAAAATGCTAATAAAATGACTAAGCCATGGTAAGAGACTATGAAATTGCAGAGCAAAAAGTAGATTAGAGAGTAGAAGAAGAAGTAAAAATGCCACCAAAAGGAGGCATTTATAGAGAGGCTAAAAGTGAAATGGATAGTGGAGATGAAAAGGTGAGATCAATGCTCGAGAGGAGTTGTGAGGAGAGGACGAATGTGCATGCGAAACATGTCTCCACATTAGTGTAGATAAAATAGAAGTTTCCATAAATGGTGGAGTTAACTCCCATTTATTTTTATTTAAATTTTGATTTTTATTTATTTACCAAATTTAAGTCATGTGCACATTGAGACAAATAAGGAAGTTGAAGAAGACTTCCATTTAGAAGTGAGGTGAGAGTGAGAGCCAAAATGGAAGGTGGGTAAAATAAATAAATACCCACCAATATTTAATAAATTAAATATTGATGATTATTTATTTATTTTTGGAAGAAAATAGATGGGGAGAATTAAATAGATTAAGATTTATTTAATTCATATGATAAGAAAGAAATAAATAAAACTTTAGGTTTCATTTATTTAATAAGGCAAAATAGGTATAATTAAATAACACAATGTTATTTAATCTCATAGAAGAATATTAGGACCATAGGGGAATTAATTAAATAAAATAATTTAATTAATTCATTATGACCACGAGGAAGAAGGACGTGTGCAGAATAATTGTGCTAGACACGGTAGTACCATCAAATGCAATGATGCGACAACTAATGCAATGCTGGGATAAAATGCAAGGAGTGCATAAATGTAACAAATAGATGCAATTGCGACATGAAATGGAACGATCATGATTAGAGTCAATTTTTGAGTGTCTACAGAACACACACGGATGGTAAGAGGAGGGGGTTGAATGTAATGCCCCGTCATGCAACCCTAGAGAGTTAGGATAACAAAAGCAAAATTCCAAAAATAATTTTTTTTTAAAACAAGAACATGCAATAACAGTAATCAAAGATATCATAATACACAACATAAAGAAAAGTGGACTTATAACTCCTCTAGGGAAACATAACTGCATTAGCGAATATAAAGTAAAAACCACACAAGAGATAAACATTTTGCTGCTACTTTAGTTAAGAACAACTTTTACATTTGCAAGATCGTTTATTTACAAAGTTTCAATGTAAGATTACAAGACCGATCATGTCAGTTTACAAAAGAATACATATGAAGGTATATAACATCACTAAAGGTAGAAGGCAATCTGGAATTGGAACACCACTGCACAGGACTCGAACTGAATCTCCAAAAGGCCAATGGATAGCTCTGCCTCCCAACCATGTGGAATCCTAAGGTCTACCCGTCTGAGCTAGGAGATAATGAGGAGGATTCCACTAATCCAAGAAACAACATCCAAAAATAAAAGATCGACAACTGACTTGACACAACCAACCATATCAACAAAAATGCACAAGCCAAGACATCACTCCAGAGGCACAACCAATAAGAAGCAACTAAACTGCGTAAAGAGAGTGTCATCGCATGGCCCTAGCATGGGTTACCCAGGCTATCTATCATCAGAACCCAGCCCCCATCTATGGTTACCCTGGCAGCCTCTCTCCAGGCACTGGCCCCATAGGGTGACACATGTAGAGCCGATAGGTCCTCTCATGGAGACAAGGATGTCGACCTTGCCAACCAGGCCTTCTCATCCCATCCTTAGCCTGTGAGAGCACTCAAGGTATGGGTGAGGTCTCTTACTTATCTTGTTAAGTGTTTTAATACCCCAACCCTCTTGAATAAGTTATTAAGTTTTCCACATGCTTACAACTTCCATGGGGTTACCCAGGCGGCCTCTCACTAGGCACCAGCCCCACCATGAAAGCCACTCCCTTAGCGTTCTCTGATCAATCATACATACCATGACATATATTTATAAAAGTCACAACTCAGTTCCAACCCATAACTTATGCCATTCACTAGGCCACAACAATGAGTCCTTAGATTCTCTTTCAAAATTTTGAAGCAATACTATCTAGAAACCAAGTACTATATCAAAGAGTCTATTTTCCCATTCATTACAAGACATGAAAATCCAGTGAACCCAATACATTGACGTGCCATAATCTAAACCAAAATCATGAGTACACCTCTGGAGTTAGGTACATGACCAATGATAAGGTGACCATTATCCGACAAGGTTAATGATTTCGCATCTTAACACCAAGCACACAAGACACCCTTCAAGATTCCCACATCAATTAACCAAAAACATAGACCAAACTCCACCCCAAGGTAACATAATGCTCCAATACAATCATAAGATATGACCAAGGAGAAGATCGAGCAAAGAGGTTCAATGGACTCCTAATTCAATTCAGGAAAATAGCTTACACCAAAACTCTGAACTTCAATACTCTTAGGAAGTAATAAGGCAAGGAAGGTAATCCATAAACTGAACATCCTTACTTAAACAAAAGTCAAGGAAAGCTCATAAAATAATTCCATTAATAACACAATCCCAAGATAAATACACTCTAATTTCCCCGTAATATAATCAAAACACAACTCCTTGTTTTTCCAAAATAAAGTATCTAAATGAAGAAAATACATATACCATGGTGTTCACCGTTTATGAAGCACAAAATAGAATATTACAAGCTTGACTAACACATTAATATTTAACAAGGTAATTAATACTTGAAGCACAATATTGTTACCTCATGGAGCTAGAACATTAAACCAATTTACTCTAAACTTTCCAAGACAACTATAAATATAAAACATAACTTTTCACTAACATGTTTACTAACTACAATTTAAATAAAGAAAGCAACTAAATGAAATAAATTTGCTAACATGAATTTTCCCATCTAAGATTTACTAATGATACATCCTAATAAAACAACTTCAAGATATAATTATCTTTGCTACAATAGTAAACTTTCCGCCGATCATAAACTACCACAACTTCTGTTTAAACATCTAAAAGTACCAATATATTTTCTTAAGAACACAATTTATCATCTAACATTTAGCCAATACAACTTGACTATACATATAACAATTACATGTCAAACATTATAATCCTATAGGCATAGATACCCAACTAACATTATACCAATCTATACCTTCTAACAACAATGATAAGGATAAGATATATGTCTAATTTGCACAACTTACCATCGAAATAAACTATCTACTACCATCTACCAATCAAGATCTTAACAAACCCTTACAAGCTTAAACTACAAGCTCTACCCAATTACTAAGACACTATATCTTTAACACCCAAACCCAAAAGCAAAAGAATTCATCTAGAACAAAACAATTCTGAAACAATGCAAGCATCCTATCGGCATGCTACTACACTATTCTTATAAAATAACTACAACACAAGAACCCATGCTGCACCCAACAACTACCTTCTAGCCTTCGCTGACCATGACTTCTAATGGACTGACTTACAATAGTAATACCACAAACACTGCACTTCAATCACTGTGACATAACAATAACTACAAACAACAAGGAACTGCTATGATTTGACCAACCCTAAGACTGCTGCATCGACAACAAAATACTACAGTTACTACAGCTACCACCACACAAACAATGATGACCCTAGCTGCTACAAAGTGACCATAGAAACAAATACAAAACTTTTCAATAGTGATTCCCATAATACCACATTACGATCTACAATGAGAAAATAACATGCATTGCAGAAAGTTTTTGACTAACCTTACATCGATTGCAAGGTTTGACCAGTTAAAACCGTTGGCTAAGGTTCAACTGAGACTCATCTTTCTAGGATTCCAATGAGATGCTAGTCATATTCCCATCCCATTGGAGTAAAATGGATAGCTACGCGACCACACCTATTTCGAATACCGGTCAAGAACTACACTCAGATATCACATGGAAATCTACTCAATCTGGCATACATGGAATAGAAGCAATAAAAAATGTAGAGAATTTGATAGAGAGATCTGATAGAGACCAAAATCTATGCTCCTTCACAAGGTACAGTCGGTCATCAAACATAAGAATAGCAAAAGCCTCCTATGCAACAACGAATGAAGATACAATTGAGATACCATTCATAACATCAAACATAAGAATAGCAAAAGTCTCCTATGCAACAACGAATGAAGATACAATTGAGAAACCATTCATAACAACGTCTAACCAATAATAGAAATTAGAGATGCTTACTACTAAGCTGAGATTTTCATCAATGATTCCAGAGTCAACAACTTGGAGAAACATTTCTAAACATGACTTAATCTCTAAAACATAAGTAATTTTGATAGAGCTATAAAAGATTGTATCTCTGCCAGCAATAATACTATGTGCAAAAATATGTCTTACCATAACTTTAGCAACCTAAAACGTAATTAGTATGAGCAATATTACATGCCATAACTTACTCTTATCATACTATATTTGAGTTAGCGAAGAGGAAGCATTACTAAGAGAACATCAATAATTGAAGTGCCACGATAAGCATTCAATCTAAAGAGGAAACATATACATAGTCTCAACGGCTGGAAAACTATAAACAATCCATGGACCTAGCTAGATCTAAGCATGTGCCACGATAGAAGTTTTGGAATAGCATAAGATATACTGGTAAATAGGTAGTAAAATGAGAAAACATGAACACTAAGGATGAATGGTTGGACAGAAAGTTACAAGGAGACGTCTCATGAAAAAATAATGAGCCCACTAAAGAGTTCAATAAAAAGGCCTACGAACTTTCAAGCAATGCAAAAGTTGGAGGAAAGGCTGGACTTCACAACCTTTGCCAGCATCCTCTCTAGGTGAGCTTAAAAGGGAGCTTTGGAACAGGATGAGGTCCTATGAAAAGTTCAGTTGAAAGAGCTCTGAAGAACATAAGCCTGACCTATTAACTTAAATCACGCCATATTTGATAGGATTTTAACCAACGGGTTATGTCATCCAAAAGCCAAGGAGATCTTTGTAGAATTGGAGAGCGTGGCAGTCCTAATGAGAGGTAATATCATGATTAGGAGGATTCAAGGTACCATGGCTGAGACATTTGATTGGGCTAAACTGGTGCTTTGAATAGATAAGAGATCATAACAGAACTTAGTAACATAACCAGATATAGATAATTTTATATTACAGATTTGTGCTACAGGGATATTAAATTTCAATTAACAGAAGCATGCAAGTTTCACACATAGGACATGCTAGTTCCACACATGGAATCATGCTACAATGAAACATAACTTATAAGCTACAACAATTGCAAATTCATAGAGAGGGACAAACCACATACCTAAAATTCAGTTCCAACTCCTGCACCCCAATTTTCCCTGTTCTTCTCCCAATATCCCTCCAACAATATTTTTTTCCCCCCATACAAAATGATTCAACTCATAAAATAGACGTAGGCATGCATCCGTTACCCAACAACCCACTCCTCTAGAAATTTAAAATTTTACTAATAATAGAGATTCCACAATTCAAAGAATTCATATTCGACAACTCAAGGCATTTATTTCACAAATCAAAATTATTCTGCACCAATTATAAGTTAATAACCCATAACTCTAGATTTACGACATCAATGCTCTTAGACAGCAGAAAATTAACTCTAGTCTATTGTAAAATTTAACCAAGGTATCAATCCAAGTTCTAAGCCAAACAAATATTATCCAATAAACATAATAGGAGCATTATTAGTTAATAATAAATCATTAAAGTATTTTCCAACTATACATGAACATTATTAACACAACTCGACTCTACACAACAACACAAGGTTACCCACATACAAGGCAAGGACCAAGCGACACAACATGACTCGAGACCACAAAAAAAGATGAGGACCAATCTAGTGGAATAGACCTTGCGTTATGTCCCATCACTGATACCCATTGGTACAAGAACCTGCTCAAACCTGCTATATCAGGTGGAGTCAAGGTTCGGTACCTGCAGCCTGCACTCAAACAATTGGTTGTACACAATCAAGTACATATATGTCTACACACAGAGAGCCAGAGAATTGTGGTGCAGTAGGGTACTCGAAGCGAGTAGTACTACACCGTCTCTGCTCTTGAAACAATATCATAACAACTTTTATCTGAATTTAAATACCACAAATCAAATGACACATGATGATATTAATTCACATCATAACTGGAATAATAGTAGTGCCATCATAACTCATAACTCATGTCTAATTATATCAGTCAAACATAGTTCATCCGGATCAAAATAAACATAAATCATAACCTACTAATCAACTATCTCAGAACTTTATCAATGCAATGAATGACTAACAACTGTCTCTGATTGACAGAGATCAATGTAGAACCACCGCTATCACAAGCCAATGATGAGGGGGCACTACATCCTCCCGCCTAAAACTTGACTTACTCCTGGAAGTCACAGATCGGGGTAGAAACATAATATATTAACATTGTCATATACCATTGCCAACATTCTCATCTATATTCAATAATTGTTCACCAACAAGCACAAATGTTCAATAAAAGGTAAGAAGAACATCTATTCTTTACCTTTATGGCGCATCCTATGATCTACTCATATCTAATTACACTTTTTCGGTAACCTCATACAATCTAAATAATTGCAGTCACATACAACTACAAAAAGATTCATCTCATATCTTATTTCCACTAATTACCAACCATACAAAGTGTGATTCTCTGCGGAGTCCTCCCTTAAACATACTATTAGAGGTTCAAATTTGAACATGATAGAAACAACACTTACTACAAAATGGGGTCAATAGAATCAAACATTCGAAATATCCACCAAAGAAAATTTAAAAATAAATACAAACCCACATGGAAAAACAATAAAAATCTAACTTTAAGTCACAAAGTGCTGGCAAATTTCAATAAATCAAGAGTAAAAAAAAAGAGTCTTGGTGGCCATTCCTAACATAAGAAGGTTCAAAGGAAGAAAACTCACTATTAACCCCCCTCACTACACATGAAACAACTATCAAAATTTTCAAAACAACCAAATTACAACAATTTTACATCACGATGTAACTAATTTTAGCCACAAAAAAGGAGTATCCACTACACAACACTCAAGGACATAAGCTCCAGAATGTGTTAGAGAATGTACACCAATACTCAAACAATTATGTATCGACATCCTCTTATCTAAACAACTTCTATCTTTATTACAATACCATTTCTTTCTACTACTACGGTACCATTTCTTTTTACTACTACGGAAATGTGCAAGAAGATATAAAAAGAATGTATTACATATAGGAATAATACAAACTATAATTGACTTACATTATCACATACCTGATTTCATAAGCCCAACACAAGCTTTCATTTGATCTCCTGCATACAGTTCTTACACAGGCATATACAATGATTACAACAATTCTTCCATAAGAGATCATGATCATCTAGGGGTTAGGTATAGATTTTCAAGGAACCATGTAAAGATGTCAACATCACATAACCACAAAACTCAAGATGCATGATGCCTCCAGATGATTAGATGCATCAACATTCATGGAGAACATATTGTTAGATGTAACATCACATTTCCAGAAAAGGAGAAAGAACATAGTAGACACATAAGTAGAATAAAGCATAAAGAATTCATTTCTTAAAGAGAAAGTCTATAAACTTATCAACCTTCATACTAATGCATACAGGTGGAAGATACTATTGCTAACTCGCTACAACGAGAAAGTCATTTAACCTAGGCAACCACAATAATCTAGAGGTTTCAGTGTTGTAACCTAGGATACAATTAATCTACAGAGTTTAAGCACTAGGTCACATAATGGGCTCAATTGTAACCAAAGTACCCAGTGTTTAAACCTGGCTCTAATACAAAATGTAATGCCCCGTCATGCAACCCTAGAGAGTTAGGATAACAAAAGCAAAATTCTAGAAATAATTTTTATTTCTTTTTTAAAAATAAGAAAATGCAATAACAGTAACCAAAGATATCATAATACACAACTTAAAGAAAAGTGCACTTCTAACTCCACTAGGGCAACATAACTGCATTAGCGAATATAAAGTAAAAACCACACAAGAGATAAACATTTTACTGCTACTTCAGTTAAGAACAACTTTTACATTTTCAAGATAGTTTATTTACAAAGTTACAATGTAACATTACAAGACCGATCATGTTGGTTTACAAAAGAATACATATGAAGGTATATAACATCACTGAAGGTAGAAGGCAATCTAGAACTGGAGTACCACTACACAGGACTCGAACTGAATCTCCAAAAGCCTAATGGATAGCTCTGCCTCCCAACCATGTGGAACCCTGAGATCCATCCCTTTGAGCTAGGAGATAACGGCGAGGATTCCACTAAGCCAAGAAGCAACATCCAAAAATAAAAGATCAACAACTGACTTGACATAACCAACCATATCAACAAAACTACACAAGCCAAGACATCACTCCAGAGGCACAACTAATAAGAAGCAACTGAACTGCGTAAGGAGAGTGTCATCGTATGGTCCTAGCATGGGTTACCTAGGCTATCTATCATTAGAAGCCGTCCCCCATCTATAGCTACCCTGGCAGCCTCTCTCTAGGCACCGGCCCCATAGGGTGACACATGCGGAGCTGACAGGTCCTCTCATGGAGACAAGGAGGTCGACCTTGCCAACCAGGCCTTCTCATCCCATCCTTAGCCTGTGACAGCACTCAAGGCATGGGTGAGGTCTCTTACTTATCTTGTTAAGTATTTTAATACCCCAACCCTCTTGAATAAGTTATTAAGTTTTCCACATGCTTACAACTTCCATGGGGTTACCCAGTCGGCCTCTCACTAGGCACTGGCCCCACCATGAAAGCCACTCCCTTTGCGTTCTCTAATCAATCATACATACCACAACATACAGGTATAAAAGTCACAACTCAGTTCTAACCCATAACTTACGCCATTCACTAGGCCACAACAATGAGTCCTTAGATTTTCTTTAAAAAATTTGAAGTAATACTATCTAGAAACCAAGTACTATATCCAAGAGTCTATTTTCCCATTTATTACAAGACATGAAAATCTAGTGAACCCAATACATTGATGTGCCATAATCTGAACCAAAATCAAGACTACACCTTTGGAGTTAGGTACATGACTAATGATAAGGTGACAATTATCCGGTAAGGTTAATGCTTTTGTGTTTTAACACCAAGCACACAAGACACCCTTCAAGATTCCCACATCAATTAACCAAAAACATAGACAAAACTCCACCCCAAGGTAACATAATGCTCCAATACAAACATAATATATGACCAAGGAGAAGATTGAGCAAAGAGGTTCAATGGACTCCTAATTCAATTCAAGAAAATAGCTTACACCAAAACTCTAAATTTCAATACTCTTAGGAAGTAATAAGGCAAGGAAGGTAATCCATAAACTGAACATCCTTACTTAAACAAAAGTCAAGGAAAGCTCATAAAATAATTCCATTGATAACACAATCCCAAGATAAATACACTCTAATTTCCCCGTAATATAATCAAAACACAACTCCTTGTTTTTCCAAAATAAAGTATCTAAATGAAGAAAATACATATACCAGGGTGTTCACTGTTTATGAAGCACGAAATAGAATATTACAAGCTTGACTAACACATTAATATTTAACAAGGTAATTAATACCCAATGCACAATATTGTTACCTCGTGGAGCCAGAACATTAACCCAATTTACTCTAAACTTTCCAAGACAACTATAAATATAAAACATAACTTTTCATTAACATGTTTACTGGCTACAATTTAATTAAAGAAAGCAACTAAATGAAATAAATTTGCTAACATGAATTTTCCCATCTAAGATTTACTAATGATACATCCTAATAAAACAACTTCAAGATATAATTATCTTTGCTACAATAGTAAACTTTCTGCCAATCATAAACTACCACAACTTCTGTTTACACATCTAAAAGTAGCAATATATTTTCTTAAGAATGTAATTTATCATCTAACATTTAGCCAATACAACTTCACCATACATATAACAATTACAAGTCAAACATTATAATCCTATAGGCATAGATACCCAACTAACATTATACCAATCTATACCTTCTAACAACAATGATAAGGATAAGATATATGTCTAATTTGCACAACTTACCATCGAAATAAACTATCTACTACCATCTACCAATTAAGATCTTAACAAACCCTTACAAGGTTAAACTACAAGCTCTACCTGATTACTAAGACACTATATCTTTAACACCCAAACCCAAAAGCATAAGAATTCATCTAGAACAAAACAATTCTGAAACAAGGCAAGCATCCTATTGGCATGCTACTACACTATTCTTATAAAACAACTACAACATAAGAACCCATGCTGCACCCAAAGACTACCTTCTAGCCTTCATCGACCATGACTTCTAATGGACTAACTTACAATAGCAATACCACAAACACCGCACTTCAACCACTGTGACATAACAATAACTACAAACAACAAGGAACTGCTGTGATTTGACCAACCCTAAGACTGCTGAGTCGACAACAAAATACTACAGTTACTATAACTACCACCACACAAACAATGATGACCCTAGCTACTACAAAGTGACCATAGACACAAATACAACACTTTTCAACATAGATTCCCCTAATACCATATTACAAGCTACAACGAGAAAATAACATGCACTACAGAAAGTTTTTGACTAACCTTACATTGATTGCAAGGTTCGACCAGTTAAAACCGTTGGCTAAGGTTCAACTGAGACTCATCTGTCTAGGATTCCAACGAGATATCAGTCATATTCCCATCCCACTGGAGTAAAATAGATAGATAAGCAACCACACCTAATTTGAATACCAGTCAAGAACTACACTCAGATATCACATAGAAATCTACTCAATCCGGCATACATGGAATAGAAGCAATAGAAACTACAAAGAATTTGATAGAGAGATCTGACAAAGACCAAAATATACGCTCCTTCACAAGGTACAGTCGGTCATCAAACATAAGAATAGCAAAGCCTCCTATGGAACAATGAATGAAGATACAAATGAGATACCATTCCTAACAACATCTAACCAATAACAGAAATTAGAGATACTTTCCACTAAGCTGAGATTTTCATCAATGATTCCAGAGTCAACAACTTGGAGAAACATTTCTAAACATGACTTAATCTCTAAAACATAAATAATTTTGACAGAGCTATAAAATATTTTATCTCTACCAGTAATAATACTATGTGCAAAAATATGTCTTACCATATCTTTAGCAACCTAAAATGTAATTAGTATGAGTGATATTACATGCCATAACTTACTCTTATCATACTATATTTCAGTTAGTGAAGAGGTAGCATTAGTAATAGAATATCAATAACTGAAGTGCCGTGATAAGCATGCAATCTAAAGAGGAAACATACACATGGTCTCAACAGCTAGAAAGCTATAAACAATCCATGGACCTGGCTAGATCTAAGCATGTGCCACGATAGAAGTTTTGGAATAGCATAAGATAAACTTGTAAAGAGGTAGTGAAATGAGAAAACATGAACACTAAGGATGAATGGTTGGACGGAAAGTTACAAGGAGGAGACTTCTCATGAACAGACAATGAGCCCACAAAAGAGTTCGATAAAAAGGCCTACGAACTTTCAAACAATGCAGAAGTTAGAGGAAAGGCCAGATTTCACAACCTTTGCCAGCATCCTCTCTGCATGAGCTCAAAAGGGAGCTTTGGAATAGGATGAGGTCCTATGAAAAGTTTAGTTGAAAGAGCTTTGAAGAACATAACTTAGACCTATCAACCTAAATCATGCTATATTTGATAGGATTTTAACCAACGGGTTATGTCATCCAAAATCCAAGGAGATCTTTGCAGAATTGGAGAGCTTGGTAGTCCTAATGAGAGGTCCTATCATGATTAGGAGGATTCAAGGTACCATGGCTGAGACATTTGATTGGGGTAAATTGGTGCTTTGAATAGAGAAGAGATCATAATAGAACTTAGTAACATAACCAGATATAGATAATTTTATATTACAGATTTGTGCTACAGGGATATTAAATTTCAATTAACAGAAGCATGCCAGTTTCACACACAAGACATGCTAGTTCCACACACATAATCATGCTACAATGAAATATAACTTAGAAGCTACAACAATTGCAAATTCACAGAGAGGGACAAACCACATACTCAAAATTTAGTTCCACCTCCAAATTTCTCCAACTCCTGCACCCCAATTTTCCCTGTTCTTCTACCAATATCCCTCCAACAAGATTTCCCCCCCCCCATAAAATGATTCAACTCATAAAATAGATGCAGGCATGCATCCGTTACCCAACAACCCACTCCTCTGGAAATTTAAAATTTTACTAATAATAGAGATTCCACAATTCAAAGAATTCATATTTGACAACTCAAGGCATTTATTTCACAAATCAAAATTATTCTGCACCAATTATAAATTAATAACCCATAACTCTAGATTTACGACATCAATGCTCTTAGACAGTAGAAAATTAACTCTAGTCTATTGTAAAATTTAACCAAGGTATCAATCCAAGTTCTAAGATAAACAAATATTATCCAATAAACATAATAGGAGCATTATTAGTTAATAATAAATCATTAAAGTATTTTCCAACTATACATGAACATTATTAACACAACTTGACTCTATACAGCAACACAAGATTACCCACATACAAGGCAAGGACCAAGCAACACAACACGACTCGAGACCACAACAAAAGATGAGGACCAACCTAGTGGAATAGACCCTGCATTATCTCCCATCACTGATACCCATTGGTACAAGAACATGCTCAAACCTACTATATCAGGTGGAGTTGAGGTTCGATACCTGTAGCCTGCACTCAAACAATTGGTTGTACACAATCAAGTACATATATGTCTACACATAGAGAGCCAGAGAATTGCGGTGCAGTAGGGTACTCGAAGCAAGTAGTACTACACTGTCTCCACTCTTGAAACAATATCATAACAACTTTTATCTAAATTTAAATACCACAAATCAAATGACACATGATGATATTAATTCAATCATAACTGAAATAATAGTATTGCCATCATAGCTCATAACTCATGTCTAATTGTATCAGTCAAACATAGTTCATCCAGATCAAAATAAACATAAATCATAACCTACTAATCAACTGTCTCAGAACTGAATCAATGCAGTGAATGACTAACAACTGTCTCTAATTTATAGAGATCAATGTAGAACCACTGCTATCACAAGCCAATGACGAGGGGGCACTACATTGAATTAGTATTCAAACAAATCTCAAAACCTTTGGAGAAGATTAAAACTTAAAAACTTTACAACATTAACATAAACATAGAAGATCAACACAATGCACAACACCGCATAACACCAGATGTACGTGGAAAACCCCAAAGAGGAAAACCCATGGTGAGAAAAGATGCTAGGAGCTACTGTCCTATCCATCCTCATAAAATAATCACAATTACAAGTTTGTTTTAGGGCTACAAACGAAGGAATCTACTCTCAGTAAAGAAAGCTTTTAGGGTCACTCCTAAGGAAGCTACAACTCCTTGCTGACTTTGTTTTAGGGCCTCAACCCAAGGAAGCAACTAATCCTTGAATTGAGAACAAAATCAGAAAATATTACAACATGATAGTCCTTCTACAGTTTGAAACTAACAATGAAGCTCACTCCTTTTGATGATTGTAATTCTTGCATTTTACTCATCTTTTGATGGTTTCTCTTTTGCTTTGACAACTTTTGCACCTTCTTCAAATGTCTTCTCTACGACTTATTGACTCACCATTTTGAGCCTTCAAGAAGTTTTGTTTATGGCTCACTGCCCTCCAGCAATCAGTTAGACACACTCTTCACTTCCCTCCTATCTCAAAAGTATCTTTAAGATGAATTTGGATAGGATATACCACTTCTACTCTTTCTCTTTTAGTCACACATCATACTGCATTACACATCTATATTTGACTTCGTGCACTTACACTTACAATCACACACCACCTAGATCAACTAGGTTTACAATATATACATGATATTACATTGATTACATTACATGTCGACTAAAGAAAATAAGAATATTACAATTACAAATCAGCCAAAGACCAAATAACATGAAACATGCAGAGGACAAGCCCTAGAATGAACCACATGCAACACTAGGAAGAGGAATATGCCTTACAAATTCCAATGCATGCCTAAACTAGTCCTAAGCAGCCTTCATAGCATCAACTTTCAAGGAATAACATTCGCATGCTACACATTTGAAATGGTCTAGCCTTAAGAAATAAAGTGATGTAGGAGCATCCATGATTCAATAGAAACCTTGCATCAACCAAAAATATTTGCATTTCAATTTGTTTGTATTTCATTTTATTTCTTTTCATTTTCTAGTTCAGTTCAGGTAGTTTAGTCAGTAGCAATTTCTATGTTTTAGTCTGCATTCTACACAATTTCATTTCAGACCTTGTGGAGTTGGACTCAGCATCTAGATTCATTCATCTACACCATATTCAGAAATTAGAGCATTTGGATCAATTATCAGAAAGATATCACTATCAGAAGACCAACTGTTTTCTTATAGCAGAGCATTCTAACAGTCTCAGACAAACAGCTAAAGGAGAAGACTTGCGGAGCATTTCTTTGACTATGGAGCTTAATGACACATCATTCCATGTTTTTTGGTTCATGGCCAACCTTCCTTGAGATCCACACACCATTCCATGAATTTGCAGAGGGATTCAATTCCTTTAGGTCCGACCTGTCTGTGTCTACACATTACAAGCCTTCATTGGAGATTGTGATCTTCCTTGGCCGACGTGAAGGAATCTTATAATTTGAATATGATATATATATTGATGTAATAGATCCATAGGAAGGCAGTAAGTGAAATGATTGACATAGTGATAGTCGATAGTCTATATTTTGTGTGAAGGTGCTTTAAAGCTATATCTTGAGCACATCTTGTAATCAGGCTTGTGAGTCAAATTGTAAGCTCGCATGTTGTCAGCTGATTTGTATTTGAAGTATTTTATATACTGAATGACTAAATCTACATTTTTTCCACACCTTTGAGTTGTTTTTGTTGTGTTTATTGTTGCTGTACAACCTGGATAGTTCACTTTGTGGATCCTCCGACCATGGTTACACTTGAAAGAATGAAGCTTGTAGCATATCACCCATTACAACTTGGCGATACTCATGGATGATTAAAAATGATTTTTTATTCTCCTAGATGACTTGACATGACCCACATGATATCTCCAAACACTCCTTGAGCTCCGCACAACAAGAACTTTATGGCACACTCCTCCAACATACCTCAGTTAACTAGGCAAAAATATAACCTAGCAATACCTTCATTCTGAACCATCGTCTATTATGGAGAAACCAGAAAACACCTTGTAGAGCAATAGGAAACATCACAAGATCATTAATATCATTCTCCATTAGCCAATTCAACATTTTATATAGCAACAAGTTGGTGCAAGCCAATAGACACTAAAACTAGCCACTAGACAATATAGTCCTACACCCTGTTACTTACAACTTTTTCTGTGGAGGGACCAAATGATATGAAACTTTGAATGTAGCACCTTCTAAACACATTTAACTTAACTTCTAAACTACATGACCATATGTTTAAAGGTGAAGGAATATAGAGCATTCTCCTAAACAGTCTTCAAGGAAACTTCTTGTAGTAGAAACCTTCACCAACATCCAAAGACCAAACTCTCCTTATACCAACACATACTTCCTTAGGATTAATAGGAGATAGAATACAACATGCTACAGACCATCAGCAACATCTCCTCAACACCAACATTACTTCTAATCCTTATTTTAATGCTTCTAATTCCCATCTTAGCATGCCATCATGATGTCATCTTAGCACACAATCAACATAAGAATCAATGACAACCCAAACTAAGTATCCAAACTGAGTGTTGACATCAATGACAACCTTAGGTAACATATGTGCAACGATCTCCTCCTTTGGTATTTATGGGAACATACACCTGCTCATTCTGCCCCTTTGACATCAAGAACAAAGGGATTTGCTTCCTCCCTTAAGGCACAAACTCTCCTTTTCAACCTGTTGGTTCCCAAATCTGTAGATTGCAAAACCATTAAAGTATGCAAAGGTTTATGATTAGGTTCAACAACTGATTTGGCCAAAAAATGGAATCAACCAAGATGGTTGGAATTCCCTGCACTTTAGGCTCTACTTTGCCTAGGTGGGTGTACCCTTTATCACCACTAAGTTTTAACTCCTCACAAAAATAATTGGTGATGGTTAAGTAGTTTACAAAATTCATGTAATTTTGTTAATTAAATCATCCTTTCCAATCTAATTCAAATTGGCATGAGAATAGAAAATAGATTGATTCATTTTATACTATCTAGTAATCCCACTCCTACAAAAAAAATCAAAATTATATTGAAAATATTATATAGGGAATGGATTTTAGAAATGGAATGATTGGTGCCTTCCCTCCACTGGGTAATAGAGTTCAAATACAAATAGATATATGCCTTCCCTCTAGCTAGAATTCAAGTTATTTGGCACAATAATATTTATGACTAGCATAAACGTGCAAAAATGTCAGTTATCTATTTCTTCTTATTTATCCAATTGAATTTACCAGGTTACTATAACTTATTTAGAGGAATTTAATTGAAACCCAATTAACAAACCACACAAAATAGGAAAATGTTTTGATAAATCAGACATATGCTTGATATATTGATTTAAATAATAAAGAAAAACCAAATTGGAGACAACTAGATAAAATTTTACCAATAAATTAAACAAACAAATGATACCAGAATTCGTGCACCAGATTAATGTAGTTTTTCTATTACTTTGTTTCTAAAAGATCAACCTTTACAATTTATTGCCTTTTCAAAATTCAATTCCCTAGAGATTTTTCTCATCGGTCTTGGTTTCTTTGTTATAGGCATGAAGGAAGTGACAAGCTTCAGACCATTCACATTCCAAAAATGATTGTTCAAATTTCCACCCTTTCATATGACATTTTTTAATATTTACTTTTTTCTAGTCTTAATAAGACCACCCAAAATTTAAATAAAATTGATGAAATAAAACATAGAAATTTGAAAAACAATAAAGGGGACGCTGAAGGCTCATTGAAGGTCACATGATGATTGATGAATCCAACATGATGTTTAATTGCTTTACCACACATTTGACTTGATCAATCCTCTTGAGAAGATAGATATTCCTTTTCCCATTAATACATCATGTAGTCACTTGGTCACTTGTGTTCTTGATCCTGAAGCACATTTGTTAAATGATCTTTCCACCTCTTATTGAGAAATCCTTTGACATGTATGATGAATCTTGCATACCCTACATCTAGTGCAATTATCTTGTCTAGGATCAAATTAAAACTATGAACACTTAACTCTTCATCCTTCTGCAAAGGTCCAATAATATGATAAACCATTTGATCACACTCCTCTTTCTAGTTCTCAAAACTTTTGAGTTTCTTATCCTCACCAAGAATTTCTTGGATTAATTGATGCTTGAAAGTACTGAAGGATTCTATTTTTTCTTTTATCTTCTGGCTTTCTCCAGATGCATATTGGAATTCATCAATGACCATCTTGACCATTCTTTCACTGGGTTTCAAGGTAGCAGGAGCATTCGGATTCCTTTGTAGGAATTTTTATAATGTGATCAGAGTGTGATGGATAGGCTGTGACCTTTTGAGCAAAGGATCCAAGATAGAAACATGAGCATTCATTTTCTCCAATCCTTGATACAAAACATCATAACAATTATGCACATCTTCAATCTTGTTCAACACCAATTTGACTCTGTGTTCTAGAACTTTCCCAATTATATAAAAAATCCTAGTTCTTATTTCCTTTTTTGTAGAATCATTTGTTTTCTTCAATTACTCAATCTCCTTTTCTAAATTCTACTTTAGATAATTCATCTGTTCCATAGGGGCAATATTAAAACTAGCTTCTTGAGACATAGGTGGTTGATAAGGGACAATTGCCTTACTCTAGGAGAATTCAATTGCTTTTACTTGTTGCTTTAGTTTGACATTTTCCAAATACAATATATTACCTCATCATTCATCTCTATTTGAATTTTCTCATACTTCATCAATTTGAGTTGCATGTTTTTTATAGCAGCCTGGGTAAACATGGTTGAGTACATTATAAGTGTGGCAGATTCCAAGGATGATTTGTCCTTCAATGTCCTGACCATTGTAGTTCCTCTCATCTCCTAGACCCCATCCAACAATCTTGGGTTTTGTGTGTTTTACTATTCAGCCCAAAGTTCCAAGGTTTGTCTTTGGATTATATCATTTTCCACTTACACCATCTTCAAAATCAAACTCAGGAACAATCATAAGATCATCTTGACTCCTTACTATTGTAAATATGTGCCTAAGTAGTTTTGTCATTGATGTCAACATATTCTTGTTGTCATTGATGTCAACTGTTCCTTGTGTTGCTACCTAGTTAGAAGACTGAGATGCTGAGGATATTGAGAAAATTAATAAAGATTAATGATAGAGGACCATGTGGCTATGCAGTATACTATCAAAGGTAGCTCCAGTTGAGATTTGGGAGGTCTGCACAAAGATATGAAGAAGTTATGGACATCTGTGTTGAACTAGATTTTGTAGCATATAGAAGAGACAGAGTGATAGCAAGTTGGTCTGGATTGCTCCACAGTGAAAGATTATGATCTGTTGATCAAGAGGCATGATTGGGAAGTCAGTGTGTTTCATCAACTCCAGTGGTTCGTGGTTTGGAGGTCCACAAGCTATCTTTCTAGTTTGATAGTCATGACAGAGAGTGTTCTTGAGGTTTCAGAGGAAGATGCAAATGATTCTGATAATTTGGAGTAGTGGGGATGCTTTTGTTGAATTCAATGTGCTTGTGGAGGTCTCTGGATCATGTGACTGTTATGTTGAAGGTAGACATTGAAGTTTGAGCTCATTGTTGAAGATTTCTTCTTGGAGGTTGTTGTTCTTCCCAGTTCTTGGCTGACAGGATGTTTCAATCATGTTGCAGATGTTCTAAGAGTTATTTCCTAGAGCGTGGCATGTTGATAGAGGAAGATTGAAGCCTTAGCTAGATTGGGCTGACACCATGGTGATCCACATGGAATGAAGTGAACCTTGATGATCCTTCCAAGGTTGATGAAGCGTATATAAGCTTGTTGAAGAGTGGAGTGAAATTGTCCTTGTGTGAAAATGTTCAAATCCTAAGAAAGGTACAGGAGTAGAGCAGAGGAACAAAGGCAACATAAGTTGAAGGTGTAATCAAGAAGAGTCTAAGGGCATTGAGTAGAATTTTTTGTGCTTTCAAAGGAAATAAATCAGGCATGAAGTTGATGCTATTTCTCAGTTCATATCTCTGTGCAATTCATTAAATCGTGTAGGCAGTGAGCCTCTTCTTTTGAGTAGTGAGCTCTAGGTAGTGAGCTCGAAGGCTATGCCTTCTATTTTCTTAAGTACTTTTAATAGGGTACACATTTTTGTGGGTTAACCCCCATCGTGTTTTTTCCCTTAACTAGGTTTCCACATTAAAAATCTCTGGTGTTATGTGTGTGTTTATTTGATTATGCTCATGTGTTGACTCATGCTTTAATGCTCACATCATTAATCTATTTATGAGTTAAGAAGAAAGAGTAAAAGTGTAGAAAGTATCAAATTGCTAAGACAACTAATTCAACCCCCCTCTTAGTTGTCCAAACTTATTTCAACAATTGGTAGTAGAGAAAGGTTCTTCTAGAAGAAGCTTGACTGCTTGATGAGATCCAAGATGTCATCCTACAAGAAGGAAAGTCTGAGGTTCGATGGAACAAATTATCTTTTGTGGAAAGAGTGCATGCAATGTCATTTGTAGTGTATGGGTAATGCCTTTTAGTCAATCATTGAGAATGAGTATAAGATTCCAAAAAATGGCGCTTCAACTCTAGAAGATCTTAGAAAGGAAAAATATAATACTCGAGCTAGAGAAGCTTTGTTGAGTGCCTTGACTGATTCAAAATTGGCAAATGTTCTCGGAATAAAAACTACTCATGAAATCTAGGTTAAGCTAAAAAATTTGTATGAAGGTGATGAACATGTCAAATGTGCCAAACTTCAGAGCCTAAAGGGTAGATATGAAAGGTTGGTGATGAGTGAAAGTAAAAGCATCACTTCATACATGTAGAAAATCAATGATCTTGTAACTAGAATCAAGAATGTTGGTAGCACATTAGAAGAATCAGAGATTGTGACCAAAGTGCTTAGATCCTTACCTCCTTCTTACAAGTATAAAGTAGCTTCGATTGAAGAAATCTAGAGTATATCTCCTATTACAAGGGATCAATTGATTGGAAAGCTTTCAGCATTTGAGTCGATTGAGTTTGGTGATTCTCCTCCCAAGACTGAATCTGCATTCAAGGCCAGTATCTATGGAATGCAAAGGTATGATCTAGGTGAATGTTCGTTAAGGAGAGCAATCAGATATGATAGGACAAGCAAGGATGTTGAAGATGATGAATCTAAGATTGGTAATCTTGAAGCTTTTATTTCCAGAAGACTACCAAGAGGATCCAGTAAGTATGAAGAAAAGTTTCCATTCAAATGTTTTTCTTGTAATAAGATTGGTCATTTTGCTTCAAGGTGTCTGTAGAGGGTTTCAAGGCCTAACCCTAACAGGCATAGAAATCAGAACAATTGCTACTATGTCCAAGAAGCTAGTGAATGAGGAGTTATAGATGATGAATCTGATCATGGAGATCCTAGAGAAAATGATTGGGTGTTCATTGCTATCACGGAAAATGATTTGGTGCCTGGTAGTTCTGCTAATATAGAAAGTGCCTTGGCTGCTCAAGTTGTTGATGAATGGGTAATTGATAGTGGATGCTCCCATCACATGACTGGTGACAAGAGTAAGTTTGTAAACTTTGAAAAATATGAAGGTGCACTTGTGAAATTTGGAGATAATTTAGCTGGTAGAATTTGAGGCAAAGGAACCATTTCTTTTGATGGTAGGAACAAAACCAATGATGTTCTCTATGTGGAAGGATTGAAGCACAATCTTCTTAGCATTGGGCAATTAGTTGACAAGGGTTATGATCAACAGTTCAAGGATGGAAAATGCAAAATCTTGGCAAGCTCCAGAGTAGAGATTGCATCCAGTACTCAAACTAGAGGTAACATCTTTCATTTGAGTAGATCTAGTATGAGCTGCTTGATTGCTCAAGTTGATTAGAGTTGGCTATGGCATAGGAGGATGTGCCATGTAAATTTTGACAACATTGTTAAGATAAGTGCTACTCAGGTTGTAAGAGACCTTCCAAGACTTGTCAAACCTGCTAATAGCATATGTAGAGAATTCCAATTGGATAAACAAATTAGAGTCTCATTCAAGAGTAAAGAACAATCATCAAGTGCTTTGTTGGAGCTTATGCATACTGATCTTTGTGGTCTTGCTAGAATAAGGAGTGTGCAAGGAGACAAATATTTCATGCTGCTGATTGATGATTACTCCTAGATGATGTGGGTGACCTTCTTGAAAGAAAAATTAGAAGCCCTTGACAAATTCAAATCATTCAAAGTCATGGTGGAGAATGAGGTTGGTGTGACATTAAAATGTCTAAGATCTGACAGAGGTGGAGAATTTACTTCTGGAGAGTTTGATTCATACTATGTAGAGCAAGGAATAAAAGGATAGTTCTCTGCTCCTAGAACTCCTCAACAAAATGGAGTTGTGGAAAGAAAGAACTGGACCATTCAGGAAGCTGCTAGGACTATGATGTTGGAAGGAAAAGTTACTCAAATCTATTGGAGAGAAGCTATGAGTACTGTTGTCTACACTCTTAATTAGGTGCAGATCAGAGGCAATTCTGGTAAGACTCCCTATGAACTATGGTTTGGTCATCCTCCTTCTGTGAAATATTTTAGTCTTTGGTAGTAAATGCTATATCAAAAGAGATGAGGATCTTGGCAAGTTTGATACAAGGAGTGATGAAGGAATATTCTTGGGTTATTCTACTCAAAGCAAAGCTATCAGTGCTTCAACAAAAGAAGTAATAGAATTGTTGAAAGTCCTAATGTCAGGGTTTATGAGAGCAAAGAAAGTCCTTTTAGATCCCATGGATATGATTTAGATGATGAAGATGAAAGTCAGAATCAAGAAAGGCAAGTTTTATCACAAAATCAGATCCGAATTGATCCAAAAAGCTCATAAGATGTTCTAGATGTTGAGGAATAGGCTCAATAATTAGTGGCTCAATCAGTTCATAAAACTCCTAGGTACGTGACTTTAAATCATCCTAAAGATTAGATCATAGGAAATAGAAATAAAGGTGTTCAAACCAAGAGAAGAATTATTGAAGATCAAGAGGAGGTATGTTTGATTTCTGAGATTGAACCAAAAATGGTAAGTGAGGCTTGCAATGATGAAAATTGGGTGAAAGCAATGGAAGAGGAATCGATAAAAATTGAAAAGAACAACACTTGGGATTGTGTTACTAGACCTAAAGACAAAAATGTGATCAGAACTAAATGGGCCTTTTAGAATAAACTGAATGAAGAAGGCAAAGTTGTAAGCAACAAAGCAAGGTTGGTTTGTAAAATATATTCTCAAGTAAAAGGAATTAATTTTGAAGAAACTTTTTCTCTGGTGGCAAGAATAGAAGCAGTCAGATTATTTCTTGCATTTGCTACTCATAAAGATTTCAAAGTGTACCAAATGGATGTTAAGTCAACCTTTCTGAATGGAGAATTGGAAGAAGAGGTTTATATTGAGCAACCAGAAGTATTTCAGTTGACTAATCAAAAGGATATGGTCTGTAAATTGAAGAAAGCATTATATGGACTCAAACAAGCCCCAAGAGCTTGTATGTGCCAAACCTTTGCTAATAAAATGAGAAGTGAATTTGAGATGTTAATGTTTGGAGAGATGAATTTCTTTTTGGGTCTACAAATTATTCAGTTAGAGAAGGGTATCTTAATATCTTAATCTAAGTATGTGAGAAAGTTGTTGAAGAAGTTTGGAATGGAAGATTCAAAGCCCGTAGGTACGGCTATGGTAACTGGATGTAAGTTGAGCAAGGATGATGACTCTCCCAAGGAAAATCAAAAGAGATACAGATCAATGATTGGAGGACTTCTTTATCTGACTCAGACTAGACTTGACATAATGAATGCAATTAGACTTGTGGCTAGATTTCAAGCTGATCCAAAGGAATCTCATGTTGTAGCTGTCAAGAGAATTTTTAGATATCTCAAGGGAACACTTGATCATGGCTTGTGGTATCCAAAAGATGGCAAATTCACTCTTCAACATACACTGATGCTAATTGGACAGGAGATGTGGATGACAGGAAAAGTACAAGGGGTGTTGCATTCTTCTTAGGAAGGAGATTAGTTTCTTGGTTGAACAAAAAGTAAGAGGCAATATCTCTATCTATTGCAGAGGCAGAATACATAGCAATAGCAGTAAGTTGTACTCAAGTCTTGTGGATGAAAAAAATGTTAGAGGATATCAGAGTTGTGTTTGAGGAGCCTATCACTATTTTCTATGACAATTCAAGTGTAATTGATATCTCAAAGAATCCAGTGTTGCATTCAAAGACAAAACATATATCCATCAAGTTCCATTTCTTGTGAGAGAAGGTGAATAAGAATGAAGTCAGACTAGAGTTTGTTAGTTCAAAGGATCAGATTGCAGACATATTCACAAACCCTCTTCCCAAGGATACATTTGAGTATCTTAGAGAGAAGTTATGGGTTATTGCCCCTCCTAATAAGAACTAAGATGCACTTGTGTGCATCATTCTAGTGGAGTTCTCAATCATATCTTGAGATCTGTATTGGTGTTGAGAAGGTGCTACTCAAAAAGGAGTAGTCAGCATGCAAAAATTGGAGGTAAGTCTGAAGAAAAAAGGGGGAGAAAAAACTACAAATATGTGCCCTTTCCCATTGATGTCAAAGCGGGAGAGAAGACATGTGAAAGATTGGCTACTGATGACAGGGGAGAAATGAAGAAAATGGTTACAGAAGTCAGGGGAAGAAGTTTTTGTCTTGATGGTTGAATCAGTTTTTCACATCATATGTTACCATCAATGACAAAGGGGGAGATTGTTGCAAATATGTGCCTAAGTGGTGTTGTCATTGATGTCAACATATTCTTGTTGTCATTGATGTCAATTGTTCCTTGTGTTGTTGCCTGGTTAGAAGACTGAAATGCCAAGGATATTGAGATAATTAATAAAGATTAATGATAACGAACCATGTGGTTGTGTAGTATATTGTCAGAGGTAGCTCCAGTTGAGATTTGGGAGGTCCACATGAAGATCTTAAGAAGTTATGGACATCTATGTTGAACTAGATTTTGTAGTATACAGAAGAGACACAGTGATAGTAAGTTGGTCCGAATTACTCTGCAGTAAAAAATTATGATCTACGGATCAAGAGGCACGATTGGGAAGTCAGTGTGTGTCATCAACTCTAGTGGTTCATGGTTGGAGGTCCGCAAGCTATCTTTCTAGTTTGACAATCATGACAAACAATGTTCTTTAGGTTCTGGAGGAAGATACAAATGATTCTAATAATTTGGAGTAGTGGGGGTGCTTTTGTTGAATTCAATGTGCTTGTGGAGGTCTCTGGATCGTGTGACTACTGTGTTGAAGGTCTGCATTGAAGTTTGATCTTTTTGTTGATGATTTCTTCTTGGAGGTTGTTGTTCTTCTCAGTTCCTGACTGATCAGATGTTTCGATCATGTTGTGGATGCTCTAAGAGTTATTTCCTGGAGCATGGCATGTTGATAGAGGAAGATTGAAGTCTCAGCTACATTGGGCTGACACCATGGTGATCCGTGTGGAGTGAATCCAAACTTGATGATCCTTCCAAGGTTGATGAAGCATATATAATCTTGTTGAAGAGTGGAGCAAAATTATCCTTGTTGTTCAAATCCTAAAAAGGGTATAGGAGCAGAGCAGAGTGAAGAAAGAGTAGAGGAACGAAGGCAACATAAGTGGAAGGTGTAATTAAAAAGAGTCTAAGGGGATTGAGAAGATGTTTTTGTGGTTTCAAAGGAACTAAATTAGGCATGAAGTTGATGCTATTTCTTAGTTCATATCTCTATGTAATTCATTAAATCTTGTAGGTAGTGATCCTCTTCTCTTTAGCAGTGAGCTCTCGACAGTGAGCCTGAAGGTTGTGCCTTTTATTTTCTTAAGTACTTTTAATAAGGTACACATTTTTGTGGGTTAACCCCCACCGTGGTTTTTCCCTTAACTAATTTTCCACGTTAAAAATATCTGGTGTTATGTGTGTGTTCATTTGATTCTACTCATGTGTTGATTCATGCTTTAATGCTCACATCATTAATCTGTTTATGAGTTAAGAAGAAAGAGTAAAAGTGTAGAAAGTATCAAATTGCTAAGACAACTTATTCACCCCTCCCCTCAGTTGTCCAAACTTATTTCAACACTTACTTGATCAAGTAGAAACATGTTTTTCAATTCCATTCCAGGATGATCATGTTACTCTTCAAAACCATTTATCTAGCCTCTTGTGGGCTAACATTTATTTCATCAATTTTGATCTCCTTCAATGTCTTAGCAACAACTTGGTCATGTTAGGATTCATTAGTCCCCATCTTATTTATTTGGACCTTTTCTTCAATCTCCTTCATACTCATTTTTATCCAAAAATATTTGAATTCAGGACTTTTAATAAATTCATCATCATCCATGAACCTAAGAGAAGCCACTATCCTTTCATCCTCATACATCTCTTGTTCTCCTTGAACCTGCATGTCTATTTTGGCCTCAGCCTTGTGAGCTTCAATTTCTTATCCAAAAAGGGGATGTTCAACTTCTACATCATCTCCCATATGCCTCAAAATACTTGCAACTTCATCTATATCACCTACCCCTTCAGTCATTTCATAAGGCACCAAGGGAGGCATATCATCAATCTTTTATTTCCTGGATCTTGGGTGCTTTGGGAATGAAGGCTCTTGTACTGACATTGCATTAAGAGTAGGCTCAACAATCCCAATCCCCCTTGATTTCTTCACAGGGATCTTGATAGCCTTTGTAGACTGGTCCTATGCTTTCCCATACAATCTCTCAAAATTATCAATTATCAGATTAATTGTCTTCAATGGATCAATGTCTTCTACAAAAAATCCTAAGAAGCCAGGGTGTTTTTTCTTCTTATCTTCTATCCTCATCAAGATTTCCCACTTTCTTTTCCTTTGGTGTAGTCAAGGTAGGAGGGTCCAATGACAGATTGTCCAACCTTGTAGCCTTAATCAACAACCAACATGATCATAATAGGTATGCAACAGAAGCTAACATTTAGAAGATAAAATATATTCATGAACACATAACACAAGATATATCATGGAAAAACCCTAACAGGGAAAAAGCCCAGCCTTCAAAGCTCATTCTTCATATATTATAACTTCAAATTGAATTAGACATGCCTCAAGGGCTTTACAGATGCTAGGACACAACCCAAAGATTACAATTAATTCATACAACAATATTCTTTCATAATTTCTTTCTTCTACACCTCAGTTCTCTCCTTTGCAACTCCTGCTTCTTGTTCTTCCTTCTCATTTGGATAAAAACACTTAGGATCTTGCTTCATATATTTATGCTATCAATCACTCCATCACTTATTGCCTTGTAAAAAATCATTATCCTTTATTTATATCGTCTGAAAGCCTTCATATCATTATCAAGTCAGCCTAATTGTAATGGCTAGTTAGGTAACATGTGTACACAGATAGGTGAACCCTAAACATAAGGCATTCCTCCACTTATACATAGAACTTTGTACAGATCTCCATGAAGGTTGGACAGGTCCTATACTTCATTGAATAATGTTCCTTTATGCTCCACAAGTCACAGATTTTCTTAGCAACCTGATTTAGCTTCACTAAACACTTTAAGCTCATCTTAGGGAAAACTAGTAATTTTCTGATAGTGATATCTCTTCAGATATGAACCCAAATGACCTAAATGTTGAATATGTTGTCAATGAGTTTGTCTAGATGCAAAGTCCAGATCTCTATCCTTTAATATGTAAATGCAATAAAATGTAGAATTCTCCATGGTCGTTCTCTCTGTACTTTGCAACTTCACTGCCAACTTTCTCAATTGTTCTAAATGCTTGTGGATGCTCCTGCATCAGACTCTTGGGGTTATTTGAAAAATGAGCCTCTTCACTTTGGTCTATATTATGTCAGATTCAATGCTTGTTTTTATAAATAGTTTAGCGATCTATTCACAGGTACTTGCAACTACCTCAAGGTCAATGATCTTTTCAAGGCTACCCTACAAAACTGCCTCAAGATCTTCTAAGTTTGGCATTCTACCCGCAAGCCTTGTACTACCTTAATGATTGGCAAGTTACCTCAATTCCTTCATCTTGTCATGGTCTAGGTCTGGTAGATTACTTGCAAGCTTTACACTATTGGCAATAGTCTGGAAAACTGAGAGGGGGGGTGAATCAGTTGTCCCTAAACTTTAACCTTTTATGAACCTTTTAAATCTTCTTTGTAATCAAATTAATGATGTAAACATTTAATCATAAATCAACATATGAGTGCAGAAATAACATGAACACACAACACCAAAATTTTAATGTGGAAAACCTGGTTAAGGGAAAAACCATGGTGGGGGTTAACCCATAAAGATGTATACCCTATTAAAAGTACTTAAGAAAATAGAAGGCGCATGCCTTCGGGCACATTGCCTAGAGCTCACTTCTCAAGAAGAGGCTCACTACCTATAAGAAATTGATTTATACAAAAATAATGAACTAAGAAATAACATCTACATTCATGCCTGAATCAATCTCGTTGAAGGCTCAAGACTTCTACTCTTATCTTTAAAATCTTCTTCATAGATTCTTCATCCAATACTCCATTCGCTCCTCTTCTTCTCTACTCTACTTTTGATCCTTTCTTTAGATTTAATTCATTGTGTACAAGGATGCTTTTCAACAATTCTTCAACAAGTATTTATGTGCTTCATCAACCTTGGAATGATCAACAAGGTCGGCTAAAATTGACGCGAAACATCACATTGTCATCCAAACACAACTAAGACTTTAATCTTCTTCTATAACCATGCCACACTTCATAAAATACTCTTAGATCATCTGCAACATGCTAGGAACATCTGGTCGACTAAGGCTGGGAAGAACATCAACCTCGAAGAAGAAATCTTCAATCAACAAGCTCAAACTTCAGTGCAGACCTCCAACATAGTAGCTGCATGATCTAGAGATCTCCACAAGCACATTAAAATCGTGAATAACATTCATTCTAAACTAAATTACCAGAATCATTTGTATCTTCCTCTAGAACCTCTAGAACACTATCTGCCATGACTGTCAAACTAGAAGGATAGCTTGCGGACCTCTGAACCACAAACCATTGGAGTTGATGATACACACTAACTTCCCAAACATGCCTTCAGATCTGTAGATCACAATTTTATATTACCAGAGCAATCTGGACCTCTTTGTTGTCACTCTATCTTTCATGAGTATTAAAGGAACTAGTTCAACTCAGATGGCCATAACTCCTTCAAATCTTCATGTGGACTTCTCAAATCTTAACTGGAACAACCTCTAACAATTCTCTACACAGCTATATGGTCAACAAGAATTGATTATTATTAATTTTCTCAATATCCTCAACAATCTGGTCTTCTATACAGACAGCAATAGTTGACACTAATGGCAACAAGAATATGTTGACATCAATGACAACATCACTTAGGCACATATTTGTAACAATCACCCCCTTTGTCATTGATGGCAACATATGATGTGAAAAATTGAATTTAACCATCAAGACAAGAACTTCTGCCCCTTTCTCTTCTCACTTCTACAAATAATTTCTTTACTGCTCCCCCTTACATCAGTAACTAGTTTTTCACATGACTTCTCTCCCCCTTTGACATCAATGGCAAAGGGCACATATTTGCATATTGACTACTCCCCCTTGAAGTAGTACATCCTTAACATCAATCTGGATCACAAGATATGAATGTGAATTCCACTAGACTGATGCACCTTAGTGCATCTTAGTTCTGATTAGGAGGGGTAATAACCCCTAACTTCTCTCTAAGATACTCAAAAGTATCATTGGGAAGAGGCTTAGTAAAGATATCTACAATCTAATCCTTGGAAGACACAAACTCCAACTTGACTTCATTCTCATTAACTTTCTCTCTCAAGAAATGAAACTTGATAGATATATGCTTTGTCTTTGAGTGCAATACCGAAATCTTCGAAATACTTATAGAACTTGAGTTATCATAGAAAATTGAGACTAGCTCCTCAAACACAATTTTGATGTCCTTCAACATTTACTTCATCCATAAAACCTGAGTACAATTATTTGCTGCTGCTATATACTCTACCTCTACAGTAAACAGAGATATTGCCTCTTGCTTTTTGCTTATCCAAGAGACTAATCTTCTCCCCAAGAAGAAAGTGTTGGCAAGAGACATAGAGTAGCTTCAAGAGTGTTGTCATTGATGGCAGCAAAGTCCATCCCACACATCCGTAGGACATGGTGAGTCTTTACCAGAATTTAGATTGAAGAAGTGTTGTGGTCCAGTAAGCAAGAACAGAGCATGTAGTAAGGTCTGATAGTCAGGTCTAGATCTCTCAGAGGAAGTATCTTAGTAAAATACGATTTAGGGAAGTCCAGAGGAATACCTTGACTGATAATTTTGAAGGATTGAGCCTCTGGTGAAGAAAAAGTGAAGAGATATGAGCATCTAAGCATTGGGTCCCTGTTTGGTAGAGTAGACAGAGGAAGAACTGACTGGCAGAGAATCAAACTTTAATCTGAATGAGTTATTGATTGTGATCAAGTTTATTAAGGTATCATTCATGATTGGTCGACATGATTGATGACTTCTATAAGCATCTCTTTGATACGTATCACTTGGTAAGCAACGATTCGGCTGACAGATCAGAGTTTAGGAAAATATTGACTATTCCAGATGCTGACTAGAAAGGTGCTGAAATCATTGGTGCAGATATATATACCAGATGGATTTGGATATGAAGGTGTGTGTTGTGTGAAGTGAAGTGTGAAGAAAAGCAGAGGAGCATAGTAACAACAGTAATAAAGGTCTGTTATGTGACAGGACAACAGTACCAAAGAAGAAGAATGAAGTGATGTAAATCAGTGTATTGAGCCTAACCAGAACTAAACCTTAGCATATGTGGATGCTTCTCATCAGTTCAAATATCTTGTTACTTTATTTTGTATCTTGGAGATAGTGAGTCTCTTGTAGATAGTGAGCCCTAATTGGCAAGTGCCATCTTGTACTATCCTATTCTTTTAACAAAGAATACATCTTGGGTTAATCACCTCGTGGTTTTTCCCTTAACAGGGTTTTCCACGTCAAAATCTTTGTGTCATGTGTACTGATGTTATTGCTATTTCATAGTTATGTTTGCTTATATGATTTGATGTTGTATTAATTGTTAAGGAAGATCAGAGAGTTGAAGTAAATTAAGATAAATGATTCACCCCCCTCTTAGTTATCAACAATTGGTATCAGAGCTAAGTTCCTCCAAATCGAGCCTAACAACTTGAGGAAGATCTGGTAATTCAAATGGATGTGTATGGTATGAGGGAACAACTTCAATCTGCCCTAGATGATCTTGAGAAATCTAACTCTGAAGTCAATAAATTGAAGGAAAGACTCAAACAGACTGATGATTTCATAAATGAACTAAAAGGGAAACTGAGTATCTCTATGAAAAAGAGAAAGGATCTACTTTAGCAATTGGTGAATCAAGGTGAAGACAATGATAGAAATGAAGATCTGAAGGAGAAAACTAGGTTATGTGAAAAGTTATCAAAAGAGGTCATTATGGTAAGACATGAAATGGAATCAGGAGTTATGAAATTCACTCAAGAAATTGAAGAGAAAAGAAAAACTGAAGATGACTAAGATAATCTCTCAAGGAGAAATCAAAAGACTGCCACAAAATGGATATGATAATCAGACATCTAGAATCTGATCTTGAAGAAGCTAGAGATAATGAAGAACAACTTGAGAATCAGATTGACACTCTTAAAAGGGATCTTCAAACAACAAATGAATACAAAGAGAAATTCAAGATAAGCTCTGCTCAACTTGAAGTTCTTCTTCAAAGCCAAAAGAGGGTAGATGATAAGCAAGGCTTGGGGTATGAAAAAGGTGAAAGCTCCAGATCCAGTCAGAAGAACTCCATATCAGAAAATCCAAGAAATAGGCATAGAAGACCTCTGGTAAGACAACCAAATGCTCAAAGATATCCATCTTTCAATGGATACTGCCACAACTGCAATAATTTTGGTCATAAAGCAAATCAGTGTAGAAGAAGAATGAACCCGACTAATTCATCCTTCTTCGGATAGTGTTTCAATTGCAAAAGGTATGGTCATGAATCTCATGAGTGTAGAAATATGCAAATAAACAATTCATTCAATAGAAAATGCTTTACATGAAATAGAATGAGACATATGGCTAATCAGTGTAGATCAAGAAGGTATCAGTCAAATATGCAAAGAAATGTTATCTACTACAATTGCAATAGATCCGGTCATATTGCCAAATTCTGAAAAGTAAGAATAAGATCAATAAGGGTCCAGTACTGTTGTGTGGTTACACAACACGCCCCATTTTGACTTGGCAAAATAGGGATCCAACTTTTTGGCTTGGCTTGTGTGGTCTGCTTTCTGGCGGTTTTGGTAAAAGTAAGTCATGTTCATCATCATGTAGAACCAGGATGAGGTAAGTCACATTATGAGGTCAGTTTGTCAAAATTTATATTTCATTTCTATGACCTCATATTTAGAAAGAACCTAAAATTCCATGCAGGTTTGCCTTTTACATCACCTTGATATTCCTCAGGATGTAAAAGTTATGAACAGTCAAAGTTTTGGTCAAACCTGATATTCGCATGGGGAGGATCATGTTTTATAAACTCAGTTGTGTTGTAAAAGATCATCCTAATCTTGATATATCACCCGATAAAATCATGCGGTCCAAATATATGGACGTCAATTTTAAGTGATAGCACCCGTTACTCGTCAATAACCTTAGATATATCGCGAGTGTCACATTTCTAAATGTAACCCGATATTTCTTTATATCCTCTTGACCTGAAATATCACCCTTAGCAAATATCCTGATGACGTCATCTGAATACAATAAACGAAGAAACAAACATGATGATGACATCATCATCATATTTACCTCTTGGCAGGATATTTTCTAAACATGATCATGTTCGCGTAATATGACGATGACGTCATGATGCATTTCTGATACAAAGAACGAATATCAAGATGACATCATCCTGATATTCCAAAAGAGAAACAAGTAAGTTTGCCTCATCATCATCATATTTGAAACATCACTCGATACATCGAAATATCCTCCTGAGGTAACATACATAACCAAGAGGTGCTGTTGTCACCTAAATCTCGTCATAATAACCATTCCTATATGAAGGAGGAGGATGATATTGAAACTCAACCTGATATTTACGAATATCATCCTGCCTTCATGATATCCTGTCATATGGATATCCTCCCACTCCCTTTGCTGCCATTATCATTTAATGCGCGCAGACATGGTAGGTGGTTCCCGCCGACCCTGGAACCTAATGAAACACCTGGCAAGATCCTGCATTTTCGCACGGATAATCAAGGAATACGATCTAATTTGTCAGAGTTGCCCTAAATTTACCCTAATTGCAAGGTTAAAGGGTAATTCAACCGTCATTTTTACATTTACCTTGCGATAAAATTATTTTACAGAGCACCAGCTTCCATATACTCATACAGGCGATTGTTGCATGATTTAAGCTCACAGACAAAGGGAAGGAAGTGATCATCAGCTGAATTAAGAACATCGTCAGTAATCTACTGGTATAAAGGAGAAATCTGCATAACCAGGTAAGTAAATGAAACCCTCATCATGTTGTTTTTTTTATTTCAGGTATGATGATGTAAGTTCTGGTTTATGCATCCATATGATTAAGTATGTTGAGCAGATACAGTAGACATAATGATTTGTAAAGTCAATGGCAATATGCATGCGCATGTATACCTGTTGTGAGATGGGATTTTGTTAATTGCAGGTACTCATGGCTGACAAAAGGTTCATGAAGTGTCAAGAGGAATTTAGTAGGCCCATGTTCTCTTCTCAGAGAGGGGTCCTGTTTAAATATGGAGCAATTACAGATACCCATCAGGGAAGCACCAATTTGGAAGCCTGGTCAGCTAAGCTGAATGATGGAAATGATAAGAGTCCAATGTTGGATGCAGTGTTCGTATCAGGGATGTGGAACGCTGCTGGTTTTCCTTACTCCATGGAATCTTCTGAGCTGGTCATAGAATGTGCCCAGAATTACAATCCTCAGACTAGGCAAGTGGTGAAGCATGGGAGGATATATGCAGACCTCTTCATCAAGGGTCTCTCCTGGATATTTGGATTGCTGCTGGGCAGTAAAGTTAAGAGCGTGGACCTAAAGAAGTCTGAAAGAGAATATGAGGCCAACAAGAAGGCCGCCAGGAACAACATGTATCCATGGCGGGCTGAGAATAGCACATATCCTGCAGCGGCCAAACTTCCTGTGCACCTGTTCAAGTATGATTTCAGTGAAGAGTACCAATACACGATTGCACTCCTGAATAGACTAACAGGCCAGCTTGATGCTAGTAGTTTTAGGGATTGGATGTATGGAATAATCATGATGTGTCTGTACTCAGACATCAAGCCACTATGGGGCCAAATAATAAGTGATGCTCTGCATGAGTAGCTGATGAACCTGGGAGGTTCAAATTGTGCATTCTATATGTCATCATATATTGTTTATTCCTGTGCTTACAAAGGCACTTTTGATGCTTTAGTTACAGATGGGAAGCTCACAGGCAAAAATGCTGTGTATATCTGGGATCATCATCCCCAGCTGCAGAGAACCAATTATCTCAAGGATTACAAGCTGGTCAATGATGCATTCTCTATGCATCTGGTGAGGACCATGGAAGAGGACAGAACAAAGAGATTGAGCATGGAGGCTCAAGAAATAGTCTACAGGCATGGGGCCTGGTACATACAGTTTGCAACCTTTTCTTATATAAGGGTTGAAGGTTTTGAGGGACATCCCCTAATGCTGCCAAGATATCCTATTGATGCAGTAATACTGATGGAATTTATCAGGCAGGGCTCCACAATGATAAAAATGTACAAGGATGCCAATAAGCTGCCACCAATTTTGTTCCCAATCAGCATTGGCAGCTATATGTGTCCTGACTCAGACAATATAAAGAAGGTGATGGTCACCCTAAATAAAATGAATTTGCAACCTTTTCCAGTAACAAGACCATATGATCCTTACGGCAGGATACAGAAGATACTAGGAAAGCCTATTCACCAAAAGCACCTAGAGGATTTTTGGGCTGATTGTGAAGATGAGGCAGAGGCTAGAAGAAGGAGGTATTAGAGGTTAACTCTGAACCAAATCAGAACTTTCAACTGCATCCCCATTCCCCAACAATTGAAGAAGGATGATGGCAAGACAATTGCAGATGAATATGAACAGAAGAAGATATATAATGACACCATCTCTGCACCTGACCTCACCATGCAAGAAGACATATCCTTGGACCCATTCATTGCCAGGACCATACAACTAACTCAAGCTTGGGTTGATGAGCAGGTGGAGGCATTGAAGAAGAAAGGTGTTGCCATTATGGTGGACAACAAAAAGAAGGGACAAGATATCTCTGGGGATGGGTATGATGACTTCCTGGTTGAGAAGAGGAAGAGAAAAGGAGATAGAATCCCTCCACCACAACAACAGAGCAGAAGATCCCCAAGGGGCAAGAAGGTGGATAAATGAATAAAAGGGATTGTAATTGAAAGGGCAGTATTTGTAGCTGAGGAGGCAGTTGGATCAGGATCAGGATCAGAATCAGAATCCCCTCCAAAGAAAGAAAAGCCCAAAAAGAGTAAGACAGCAGAGGCTGAAATCACTGAGACCCTAGAAGTGGGTCAATCCTCGAAACAACCAGGAGGAGAGGATATCCTCATGGAGGAAGAGCTTGAAGAAGAAGAGGCTCCACTAATAATAAAAAGAAAGAGGAGAGCTCCACAGGTGCTGGTGTCCACCACACCTAAGAAACAAAGAACCTCCATTAGAGGTGGAATAAGCCAACCCCCTACACTATTACAAGGGGCAGGTAGTGAAGTACCAAAGGAACTTCAGCATAATGTTCCACTTCCTACCATCGTCAAGTTCAAAAGTAAACTTGCGGAAGAACAACTGAAAGAAACAGATCAGACAGAAGCAGAAGGACATGTCTCGCTTGATGAGACAATTAATCTGTCTGATGATGAAGTTGTACAGGATGTGGCTGCAAAAAAAATAGAAACACTTGCTGTCGGTACAACCATGACCCCTCACAAGCCCCCACTAGTTCAATCAGTATTGGAAGAAATGAAGTAGGTGGAAGAAGAGCAAGAAAAGAGCCCAGAGCAGGTAGCTCAGGAAATAGGGCTAGATACATTGATTACAGAGGTGAGAAGTCCTGTAGTGGTAGACCTGACAGAGAAACAGGATGCAAGTCCTAAACAGCCAGTAGGATCACCTAACAAGGGCCACATAGCAAAAGAAATAGCGATGTCAGAATCAGAGGGCCATACTCCTGAATTAGGCCAACAAAGTCCACAGGATACATCAGCAGGACCTGCTATAGTAGAGGTCCAGGAAGCAAAGGCTGATGAAAAAGAGAAAACAACAGGGGATCCTGCTGCTAAGACACAAGAGGTTGACAGTGTAGGCACAGAATAAATAGCGGCCGTAGAACAGATGCCATCACCTCAAGCGGACCCCATGATATCCAAGGTGGTGGCAATACAACCAGAAATAGAGAAACCAAAGGAGGATGATAAGCCTCAATAGGGGGAGGAGCTGAAAACAGATGAAATAATGACAGAGAAGGATCACGATCACCATGATCAACATATAGATGATCCGCAAGGTTCCCCACGCCAGGAAGATGCTCCTCCGGAGAAGGAAATTCCTCAACAGGGGGAGGTGCCACAAGATCAACAACAAAGTGAGCATCAAGAAGAAGAAATGAGAAAATCACCATCTCCACAACACTTGTTGACAGAAACGGGAGATACTGGTGAACATCAGGATGATGCTGAAAAACATGATCAGGTGCCTCCGTGGTTAGCAAAGGAAGTAAATATTGAGGAAGAGCTTGAAATTTAGGAATTTGACGTCTCCACCTTGTTCTCCGCAGATATAATGAAACCAAGGAGGAAGGCTCGAATGACTTCGGCCATCAAGAGAGATCCAGTGACAGGGAGAAGGACTGCACAAATTGCAATACCTGCGGTCGATAAAGAAAAAGGTAAAATTACTGTGGAGGAATTTCAAATCAGCACAGTAGATCTGGGCTTTGCCAATGAAGACTAGGAAGGTCAAGAGGGCAAGGACATTATTGACTCTCTAATTCAGAAGGTGAAAAGAGAGAAGGAGAAAAATAAGCAACATAAGGAGCACATTGCTCAGTTCATGCCTACATCAAGGGGCTAACCAATCCTGATAACACCACAACTGAACATGCAGTCCCATTGACTGCTATCTCTCAGGAGGAGGTAAATAAATTAGACCTCATGAAACATGAGGCATCAGTAATAAGAAAATGGATGTCATCCACATTGGATGATGCTGTGGAAATAATGAAAGCCTCTTTGAAGAGGTGGAGTATTTTGAGTGACTCCAAAACTAAGGTAGATAAATTACAGATGCAGACCGGGAAAAGGTCTTACAAACTGGAGAGAGTCCTGAGCCTTTTGGGAGAAATAAAAAGGATAAATCCTCAACTACTTATCAGTAAGTAGGTACTGAATAATAATACCGCATTGTTGATAGATATCTGGTATAAAGACGTTTAGTTTGAATGCGGAGTTCTCAAAAGATGTAATAATAAGCTGAGGGAGATCAGCATGAAGTTGCACGATTTAATGGGTGTTGAGGCAGAGATATTAGAAACACTGGAGGGCAAAGTAGAAGGAAAAATAGAAAATCAAGATGAAGACTCTGCCCTCAAAGCTCTGTACAGCAACTTCCAAGTAGAAGTAGATGGTCCACCAGTCCACTTGACAGAAGAATTTATAGATAAAATGATGAGGATCAAGGTCAAGATAGAGAATTACAACGAGACACTGCAGGATAGGAAAAACAAGCTGGACAACAGCAGAGATATGTATGAAGCACATAAGCATGCCATCATCAAAGCAAAGACTTAAGATGGCAGAGGGATAGATCAGGTTGTGCATTCATATGAGCAGATCAGGAACAGCATGCAGCCCCATATGCAGGTTCATCATCATCAGGATAGTGAAGGTTCAGAAAGTGATGCACATGATGATGATCCGCATGAATCAGCTGAAGAACATGATGAAGATACATCATAAAGGGGATATATGCATAAGCAATATAGATAGTTGCCAGCTGGCAACTTGTGCCATTTTGTAAGGTTTGACAAAGTCAAGAGAAATGATGACCGTAGATTTGTATGGATAAATCATGATCATAGATCTTTTGTAACGGATTCCTCACCTTATTCTATAAAAGGTGGTGGAATGCCTTAGTGTAAACATTCGAAACTTAATTGAAATTTGTTTGCTGAAGTATTCAGGGCTCATTTCAAAGCTATTGTATATGTACATGTCTTTTGCATACTTAATAAAAGAGAAGAGTATTTCGATTACAAATCTTCGTAAATCTTGAGTAATCTGTGTCTAAATTCTGGATATATGCTCTGATTTGCTGCGTCCCTTGGAGTGCTCATCATGTTGCATGTATTGTTTTCATTCATCATCCTTTGAAGTTTGCATCAACTGTATCTAGCTGTGGAATATCCTGGTGAACATATGGTTTGATTTCTTCTCCTCATGACAGTATCAAGCATGTATGTGGATCAAATGCTAAAGGTTCAACTTTAAATTGAAGTATTTCATTTAGTTCCTTTTAATTTTAGAGCATTTCACTATCACAATTGCAAATAACTGATAATCCTAAGCAAATAACACAAAATATGCAGACATCTCGTAGATAATTGCAAATATTTAGCATATTTGAACACAAAGCATGTACAATTGAAAATATCATGCAAAGATTGAGGTATTTCTACATCTTTTCATCAAATAACTACATAACATGACTTCTCTGTAAAGAATATTTGCAGGTGAATTATGATGATGACAAATTTTCACGTAAGGCCCCAAAATGGAAATAGAAACTCACATTAACCTCTGAGTAACGTTAGAGGATTAAGACCTAATCACCGGAGACTTGGGATCATGAATTCTTTGAATTCACAGTATCTTTCAAGATGAATAAAGGTTAATGTGTACTTTTATTCTATGCTTGTTTGTGATTAACATCATGACCAACATAAATTGGCACTAGAAGGAGGGCGATCCATCTGGAATACCGCGTTCATCATCATTATCCTCAAGTTTGATGATGCATAGAGTAAGGTAACCTCTGATCATCTGTGAATTTCAAATATTACACAAATATTTATTGTAAGAAGCTTGTAAATGTTCATTTCGTGTAAAGATTTCTAGATCTCACATAAATATTGCAAGCTTTACAATAGATCATTCTGAATTCACAAATATTGGCCACAGATATATAAATTTGTTTAAACTTTGAAGGATTTAGGCTTTAGAAACTAATATCTTGTGCTAGGAGTCATTATACCTCAAATATCCTTTCATATTTGCAGTATCTTTGTAAATATTTCGTAAATATCCAGTCTGATCAACCATCTGATTGCAAATATCACCTCATCTAGTGAAATCTAGCCAATATTTAAAAAGTTTCAGTCAATTTGTCTCAAAATCAAGAAATCCTGGCTCACAGGATAAATACCAGGTCCAGATCTAGTGGAAATTTTGAAGAATTACCTATTAGAGGTTTCAGACCAAGAACTATGGACATTCATCATACTCCAAGATCTAGTACGCTAGAGGCTTCACCAGAACCTCCTCCTGTAACTCCTGTTGGTTTGCAAATACCTCCTAGGATATCTGTGACACCTCTTGTTCAGCCTCAGGGTGTACCTTTAGTTCAACCCCAGCGAGCTGCACCACCAGCTCAACCTCCTCTGGTTGCAATGTCTTTCTTTGCAGTAGAATCACCTTTGACCTTTACTGCATATCATGAGTTACCAAAGCATCCGGACAAACTTTGTCCAAAATATCATCCTTATCAAGACGCTGATGATCATATCAGGACATTTAAGGAAGCTTGCTGCAGAGCCAGAATAGAACACCAAGATGTGGTATGCAGATTATTTCCTTTTTCCTTAGGAGAAGAGGCTTATAATTGGTTTATTAGTCTTGGCCAAGCCTCTGTTGGTTCATGGGCTGTCTTAGAGAAAGCCTTTCTTGATAGGTTCAAGGTTCCTATTGATCCATCTATGAATTATCATATGTTTGCTACAATCAAAAGATTTGAGAATGAACCTATTGCCAATTTTAATGCTAGGTTCCAGAAAATGTTGTCCAAGTTAGTTGCTCCGTATGTAGTAACTGATGCTACTACTAGGAGTATCTATTATTCAGCCCTGGATCCATTAACTTCCATGTTCATCAGGAGAACACATCCTGAGATCACTACCTTGACAGGAGCTTTTCAAGAAGCTATCAAGGTAAATCAGCAATTGATACCTGCTCCTACTCCAAATATAGTATTCCCTACCTTGCCTGGCATGTAGTCACAATATCCTGCATCATATCCTGCACCATATTCTGCACAGTATCCTACACAATATCCTAATGGTGCATTGATACCTCCAGCAATCATGCTGGCACCTTTGCAAGTATCTCCACTGAGCATTATGCCTCCTCCTAATGGAAATGGCCAATTGTCACAATATCCTGCACATGCTCAGACACCTCAGGGTACTGATCTGTCCAACAGTAACCATGGATCCTCTTTCTTCAAGCCTCAGACTGAAAATGTAGTGGCTAAAGTCTAGGAAGAAAAAGAGGAAATCAAAGAAATCTCTGCTCAACTGAGAAAACTCACCACAGAAGTAACACATTTGAGAAATCAGGGTTTCTATTCCCAGTCAGACCAGAATAGAAATTATTCCAATGATAGACCAAATTATCCTGACAGAGGATATAACAACAATAATTTCAACAACAATGGTGGAAATAACAATAATCCTCCTAGACAACCCAGAGTATGGAACTCCAGGCCAAATAATGGTTCATTACCATCACCCCTGGACAATCAGCCTCCTGGGGAAGCCAAACAGACTACTAGAGTCAATCTTGCTAAGGCAGCCCTTACTAATTGGTGTAGGATCCACAATACAAATGCACATGCAGAATTAGACTGTCCACAATTTAGGATTGCTGCCAGTATCTTTCAGACTGAAGTGTCTAACACTTCTGGAAATCCACCTCAGGCAGAGGGGAATGAGATTGTTCCTTGTGGATATGACTCAGCTTTTGTACTGGAAGCCTATACCAATCAGCCTCATCAGAGTTATAACCAGGCATGTGAGGAATCAGCCTTGACGTTTGAAACAAATTATGTCTTCCCCTTTGAAGATGAAAATGAGCCTACAAGAGAGCATGAGGAAGTACATGCATACCAGCAGCAATATCCTGGTAAGCATAATTATAACTTGAGAAGTAGTGCCAACAGACCTACTGGTCCATTGACATCATCTTTACCCCCAAACAACTTCAATACACCTCCTGATCCTAAAGCTAGCAATAACCCTGGATTTCCCAAGGTAAATGCTCAATACTTGTCACCTCAAAACATAGGATCAAAAGTTGTAAATGCACCTCATGAATCTGACAAGTTAGTCAGCTATCTGGCTGATGAAATGAAGAAAATTAAGATCAACTTGTCCCTGTCTAAGTTACTGAAAACTCCTGCAATCAAAAGGGCATTTATGAAGTCACTAGATGATCCTGCTCCTAAAGAGGATGGTCATTCTTCAAATCAACCCAGTGGTAAAGATCATGCTGCTAGAGATAATACTATCAAGCCTAAAGTGTCAGCTACAGTCTAAGCTGCAGAGACCTCCCATATGACCTTGTATAAGGACAAATCTGAGTCACCTCCGTTCCTCCTCACCATAAGAATGTTTAGCAAAAACCTGCACAACTGTTTGGTTGATTCAGGAGCCTCAACGAATGTTATGCCCTTGTCAATATGCAATGCCTTAGGACTGCATCCAGCTAAATCCTTAAAGAAGGTTACTCAACTGGACAAAACAGAAGTAAGTGTAGTAGGGGAGCTAACTCACATTCACATGAAACTAGCATCTGATCCTAGGATCCAATATTACATTGACATTCAGGTAGTTGACATACCTGATACTTATGGGATGTTGCTTAGTCGAGACTGGTCCAAAACGCTTAACGGATATATGTCCACAGATTTCAGTCACATGTGGTTACCATGGAAAGGTATACCAAACCAGATCCGGATTGATGCTGAGCCAAGAATGAAACATATGATTACTGAGTACAATAGAAAAAATGAGATCATGTATGTAGACGTAGAGCCTGGGGTTTATTGTATCAGGCCACAGACTGTCAAAATAGAAGAGATCCTGATGCTTGACCTTCATCATCATTATGATGGTGATCATCAGGAGGATATGCCAGTTGTAGAACTTGATAATAATCCTGATAATGAGAATGAACTAGATCGCTTCAGAAACTTTGAGATACATCTGTCTAATCAGGTAAAGCGTTGTCAATTGTTAAATATACCTGTTAATGACATTTTGATTGATGGATGGTGCAGATTACACAATGAAGCACATTCAGAAAAGACTTGTGAAACATGCTTAGATATGATGATTCTGGAGCAAACATGCAGCGAGGCATCATCATCATATTCCGAGGTAATTGCTACATCTGATGATGATGATGATACTAATTCTTTTCTGTCTTCTGCAGGAACAGAGGGGTTGACAGACCATGATGAAGATCATATCCTGAAAATAGAAGAGATTTTGGTGTCCAATCAGATAGATGATGTGAGGAAAGAAAAGATCACCCCTGGTAGTGATTGTTTTATGGAGCCAGATTATGAGTTGTTGGATGAAGACAAAGGTAGTACCCTGACCAAGTTCGAAGAATTTCTGGTAAAATAAATAGAGAAGATGACGCGACAACATAGATCTCCCCATGAGGTCTTAATTAAAAATTGGTGTAGGTTGCACGAGGCACCTCACTCAGAAACAACTTGTTCGCTATGTTTGCACATTTTGAAAAGGCATACAGCTGCAGATCCAGAGGATCATCCTCTTGCTGATATGAAAGAGAAAATAGAAAAGTCATCAGGCTCACAACATAAAGGAAAGAAGAAACCTAAGAATGATGACATCCCTAAGTTAAAGTGGATATCAGGTGGAGCAGCAGCCAGAGCTGCAAAAGGAAAAGAAGGTTCAGCTAAATGTCCTGCTGAAGATGAACCTTGGATCCTAAGGTTCGATGGGTCCAAATCCAAGCAAGGTGCTGGGGTAGGAATTGATCTGATTGATCCAACTGGAAAATCCTATCTGGTAGCCTACAGATTACAGTTCCCCTGTACTAACAATGTAGTAGAGTATGAAGCTCTGATTCACGAGATGCTATTTGCTCATAAGAAGAAAATAAAGATTCTACATGTCTTCAGAGATTCAGAGCTAGTTGTGGGGCAAGTAAGAGGAATTTACTCATGCAACTACAGAAAACTGTCCAATTACAGACATCGAGTGTGGGACCTGATTGAAGATTTTGACGCCTTCAATATCACCCACGTACCAAGAGAACAAAACCAGAGGGCGGATGCACTTGCTCAAGCTGCCAGTACATTGGAGCCACTGTCTATATCTGGTCTGAAGAGATTTTCAGTAGAATTGGTGTCAGTACCTTCAGTACCAGATAATGTGACCAATCTCCAGGTGTTTGATGATGATCAGCACATTTTGGACTTTATTTCAAATAGAGACATATTTGAAGCTCAGATTATAGATGAAAATAATATGGAGGACCATGTCTGGGAAGAAGATGAAATATTAGAATTGCCCAGCAACAGAATTCCTAAAGGTATGATTGAATTAGAAAGAGCCTTTGATTTGGATAATATACTTAAGCATAAGGATCTGCCCAAGGCAGATGGAGGTCAGTATTCACAAGTGAATATTGGACAGGAGGAAGACAAGAGAAATGTGCTGATTGGCAAAGTATGCACACCAGAAGAGTTAGAGGGAATAACTCAAGCCCTCAAGGACTACATACATGTAATCACATGGACTTATGATGAGCTGAAGACGTATGACACTTCAGTCATAACTCACACTATACCTCTCAAGCCAGATGCTAAACCTTTCAGACAGAAGCAAAGGCCAGTCAATGCTTTGCTTGAACCCATAATCCTTGAAGAGGTCAAGAAGTTGTTAAGTGCCCAGATCATCTTTCCTATGCGGCACTCCACCTGGGTGGCAAATCTAGTCCCTGTCAGAAAGAAGAATGGAGACATCAGGTTATGCGTAGATTTTAGAAATCTGAACAGAGCATCAGAAAAAGATAATTATCCTTTACCCTCATTGGATGAAGTTCTACAGATTGTAAATAGAGCCAAAATGATGTCTTTTTTGGACGGTTTTTCAGGATACAACCAAGTAATGGTTGACAAAATTGACAGATTAAAAACTGCCTTCACCACAAAGTGGGGGATATTTGCATATAGATGTATGCCATTCAGACTTATAAATGCTGGAGCTACATTCCAGCGAGCAATGGACATAGCCTTCAGAGGCTTAATAGGAAAATGTATAGTCATCTATATGGATGACTTAACAGTGTTCTCTAAGGAAAGGGGGAATCATGTTGTTGATCTTAGAAGTGTGCTGAAGAAATGTGAAGAGTGCAGAATATCATTGAATCCCAAGAAGTGCATATTCGGGGTGACAACAAGAAAGTTACTAGGCCACCTGATCACAGAAGATGGAATTATCATTGATCCTGATAGGGTGGAGTCTATCATGAAGCTACAACTTCCAGGAAGCAAAAAGGAACTCAAGTCTTACTTTGGTAAGATAAACTTTGTGAGGAAGTTCATCACAGGCTTTGCTGAGATTGTCAGACCATTAAATGCCATGTTGAAAAAAGATGCACAAATTGAGTGGACACTAGAAGCCAAGGCTGCATTTGAAGATATAAAGAAAGCCATTTCAGATGCTCCTGTCCTCATCAGTCCAGACTACACAAGAGATTTCTACATCTATTCATTTGCCTCAGAACATACCTCTGCAGCTGTGCTTACTCAGAGAAATTAAGAGAAAGAAGAAAAACCAATTGCTTTCATGAGCTGTCCTTTCAGAGATGCTGAATTGAGATATGTAGATGTTGAAACACAGGCACTTGCATTGGTTAGAGCAGTAAAGAAATTTAGACACTACATACTGAGAAGCAAAGTAATTGCTGTGGTACCAGATACAGCAGTAAAGATGCTGCTGATGCAGAGTGAACCTAGTGAAAAAAGAGCCAAATAGATTACTGTATTACAAGAGTATGATATGGAAATTACACCAATGAAGCTGGTATCAGAGATTGATCCAAACATCACCAGTCAACAATATGTGATCAATGAGAAAGACAATAAGGAATGGTATTTAGATATCCGGCATATCCTGATTACTGGAAGATGTCCATCAAGAATGCAGGCTTCACAGAGAAGAGCCTTGAAAATAAGATCCCGAAAGTATATGATGAAGGGAGGAACCTTATTCAAGAAGAATTGTGAAGGAATATACCTGAGATGCTTAGAAAAGCCAGAAGCAAATAAAGTCCTATCAGAACTACATGACAAGTTTGGAACGGCACACGGATCAGCCTTAGCTACAACACATGCAATCCTCAAAGCAAGATATTATTGGCCTACAATTTTTAAAGACACAGCTGATCATGTTAAATGTTGTCATGTTTGCCAGGTTGCTGCCAACAGAGAGAAATATGCTGCACAACCCTTGCAGCCAGTGATGGAAGAGCGCCCATTTGCACAGTGGGGCATGGACTTCATAGGACCAATCAATCCTCCATCCTCTTTAGGTCATAGGTATGTCTTAACAATTACTGACTATTGTACTAGGTGGACTGAGGCGGTTAGCAGTAAAACTTGTACTGCAGATGATGTCATTAGATTTCTGGAGAGCAACATTGTCACCAGGTATGGAATTCCTTATGCTTTGGTAAGTGATAATGGTTCTACCTTCGCTTCAATTAAATTGTCAAGTTGGGCTTTTGATCATGGGATTATACTTAAGTTTTCATCCAACTACTATCCTCAAGGGAATGGACTAGCAGTATCCACCAACAAGAATTTACTGAGTATCATAAGAAAACTGATAGAGAAGAACCCTAGAGAATGGAATTCATTCTTAAAATATGCCTTATGGGTAGACAGAACTAAAATGAAAGCTGCATTAGGAAACTCACCTTTCCAGCTAGTATATGGGGTAGATCCTATCCTCCCTGTAAACTTGAAAATTCCTACTCTACAGTTTGCCCAATAATACCTAGGCATAGACAATAAGCAAGAGGTCAAGTTGCTTCAGTTGATGCACCTAGAAGAAAAAAGGAGTCAAGCGATTGACCAATTTGCAAAACATCAGGCTGTTGTCAAATGCTGGTTTGACAAGAGAGCCAGAATTAAAGCTTTCAGGATATCTAATTTAGTCCTGATGTGGGATAAAGCCCATGAAAGGAAAGGTGACCATGGTAAGTTTGATAGATTATGGATAGGTCCCTTTCAGATTTCTGAGATATTAGGAGATAGTACTTATAGGCTTAAGAACCTGACAGGTGAGGACGTCCCATTGCCAGTCAATGGACAATTCCTCAAACATTATTTCTAGGCCTAAATGACTCCATGACAGTCATTATGTATCATATTGTACATTTGTATAGTTGTTTGTAAAGTTTGTTTGTTGTGCTTGTTTTGTTTTGGTTGGTTGGGACCTTGTTCTGGTAAGTCAGGATGATGCACTTCATCACCAGAGAAAATAGTTGAATTGCTAAGATTCAAGTGATGAGAACACATTTAGACATAGGTTGTGATTTATTCTAAGAAGTAGTCATGATTAGATTTATGATATCCTTTCATTAGGGTGTCTTTTCTTGGTCAAAGTGAATCAATCACAACGAAACACCTAACAGCCTTGGGTTTGTTGAACACACAAGTATAGGTGTTAAGTGAAAAATCTAAAGGGACTCCCTTGCTACCAATACAATCTCCAACCTAAAGCTGCAAGTGACTGTACCTTGTACGAATGAGCTAACATGATGATATCAGATACAAATTTTAAAGAAAAAATCAGAAAGAAATAAAATTAGGTCATCTAAGTAACTCTACCGGGGCTATAGACGCCTGCTGGCAGTGGGGCTCTACTTAGGGAGATTGTATAGATAACCTTGCCAGGGCTATGGATGCCTGCTGGCAGCAAGGCTCTATCCAGGTTGGCTATGAGGGATGATCTCCAACTATGTAGTTTAACACCAGTTACTTATGTTTTCAATTTGCTTTCAAGATGAGGATAATTAATCATATGCACACACATGATCCTTTGTTAGTATTGCCACCATAATGAAATTTTATTATTCAGAAGATCATGATGCTTATGCTTAGATGAAATTAGAATACTATAGATGAATGTGACCACATCACTTGAATCATTGGAATTTGTTTGTTTTCTTTGGTGGCAAGTTGTTGTGTGGTTACACAACACGCCCCATTTTGACTTGGCAAAACAGGGACCCAACTTTTTGGCTTGGCTTGTGTGGTCTGCTTTCTGGCGGTTTTGGTAAAAGTAAGTCATGTTCATCATCATGTAGAACCAGGATGAGGTAAGTCACATTATGAGGTCAGTTTGTCAAAATTTATATTTCATTTATGTGACCTCATATTTAGAAAGAACCTAAAATTCCATGCAGGTTTGCCTTTTACATCACCTTGATATTCCTCAGGATGTAAAAGTTATGAACAGTCAAAGTTTTGGTCAAACCTGATATTCGCATGGGGAGGATCATGTTTTATAAACTTAGTCGTGTTGTAAAAGATCATCCTGATCTTGATATATCACCTGATAAAATCATGCGGTCCAAATATGCGGACGTTAATTTTAAGTGATAGCACCCGTTACCTATCAATAACCTTAGATATATCGTGAGCGTCACATTTCCAAATGTAACCCAATATTTCTTTATATCCTCTTGACCTGAAATATCACCCTTAGCAAATATCCTGATGACATCATTTGAATACGATAAACGAAGAAACAAACATGACGATGACATCATCATCATATTTACCTCTCGGCAGGATATTTTCTAAACATGATCATGTTCGCGTAATATGACGATGACGTCATGATGCATTTCCGATACAAAGAACGAATATCAGGATGACGTCATCCCGATATTCCAAAAGAGAAACAAGTAAGTTTGCCTCATCATCATCATATTTGAAACATCACCCGATACATCGAAATATCCTCCTGAGGTAACATACATAACCAAAAGGTGTTGTTGTCACCTAAATCTCGTCATAATAACCATTCCTATATGAAGGAGGAGGATGATATTGAAACTCGACCTGATATTTATGAATATCATCCTGCCTTCATGATATCCTGTCATATGGATATCCTCCCGCTCCCTTTGCTGCCATTATCATTGAATGCGCGCAGACATGGTAGGTGGTTCCCGCCGACCCTGGAACCCAATGAAACACCTGGCAAGATCCTGCATTTTCGCACGGATAATCAAGGAATACGATCTAATTTGTCAGAGTTGCCCTAAATTTACCCTAATTGCAAGGTTAAAGGGTAATTCAACCGTCATTTTTACATTTACCTTGCGATAAAATTATTTTACAGAGCACCAGCTTCCATATACTCATACAGGCGATTGTTGCACGATTTAAGCTCACAGACAAAGGGAAGGAAGTGATCATCAACTGAATTAAGAACATCGTCAGTAATCTACTGGTATAAAGGAGAAATCTGCATAACCAGGTAAGTAAATGAAACCCTCATCATGTTGTTTTTTTATTTCAGGTATGATGATGTAAGTTCTGGTTTATGCATCCATATGATTAAGTATGTTGAGCAGATACAGTAGACATAATGATTTGTAAAGCCAATGGCAATATGCATGTGCATGTATACCTGTTGTGAGATGGGATTTTGTTAATTGCAGGTACTCATGGCTGACAAAAGGTTTATGAAGTGTCAAGAGGAATTCAGTAGGCCCATGTTCTCTTCTCAGAGAGGGGTCTTGTTTAAATATGGAGCAATTACAGATACCCATCAGGGAAGCACCAATTTGGAAGCTTGGTCAGCTAAGCTGAATGATGGAAATGATAAGAGTCCAGTGTTGGATGTAGTGTTCGTATCAGGGATGTGGAACGCTGCCGATTTTCCTTACTCCATGGAATCTCCAAAGTTGGTCATAGAATGTGCCCGGAATTACAATCCTCAGACTAAGCAAGTGGTGAAGCATGGGAGGATATATGCAGATCTCTCCATCAAGGGTCTCTCCCGGATATTTGGATTGCCGCTGGGCAGTAAAGTTAAGAGCGTGGACCTGAAGAAGTCTGAAAGAGAATATGAGGCCAACAAGAAGGCCGCCAGGAAGAACATGTACCCATGGTGGGCTGAGAATAGCACATATCCTGCAGCGGCCAAACTTCCTGTGCACCTGTTCAAGTATGATTTCAGTGAAGAGTACCAATACATGATTGCACTCCTGAATAGAGTAACAGGCTAGCCTGATGCTGGAAGTTTCAGGGATTGGATGTATGGAATAATCATGATGTGTCTGTACTCAGACATCAAGCCACTATGGGGCCAAATAATAAGTGATGCTCTGCATGAGCAGCTGATGAACCTGGGAGGTTCAAATTGTGCATTTTATATGTCATCATATATTGTTTATTCCTGTGCTTACAAAGGCACTTTTGATGCTTTAGTTACAGATGGGAAGCTCACAGGCACAAATGCTGTGTATATCTGGGATCATCATCCCCAGCTGCAGAGAACCAATTATCTCAAGGATTACAAGCTGGTCAATGATGCATTCTCTATGCATCTGGTGAGGACCATGGAAGAGGACAGAACAAAGAGATTGAGCATGGAGGCTCAAGAAATAGTCTACAGGCATGGGGCCTGGTACATACAGTTTGCAACCTTTTCTTATATAAGGGTTGAAGGTTTTGAGGGACATCCCCTAATGCTGCCAAGATATCCTATTGATGCAGTAATACTGATGGAATTTATCAGGCAGGGCTCCACAATGATAAAAATGTACAAGGATGCCAATAAGCTGCCACCAATTTTGTTCCCAGTCAGCATTGGCAGCTATATGTGTCCTGACTCAGACAATATAAAGAAGGTAATGGTCACCCTAAATAAAATGAATTTGCAACCTTTTCCAGTAACAAGACCATATGATCCTTACGGAAGGATACAAAAGATACTAGGAAAGCCTATTCACCAGAGGCACCTAGAGGATTTTTGGGCCGATTGCGAAGATGAGGCAGAGGCTAGAAGAAGGAGGTATCAGAGGTTAACTCTGAACCAAATCAGAACTTTCAACTGCATCCCCATTCCCCAACAATTGAAGAAGGATGATGGCAGGACAATTGCAGATGAATATGAACAGAAGAAGATATATAATGACACCATCTCTGCACCTAACCTCACCATGCAGGAAGACATATCCTTGGACCCATTCATTGCCAGGACCATACAACTAACTCAAGCTTGGGTTGATGAGTAGGTGGAGGCATTGAAGAAGAAAGGTGTTGCCATTACGGTGGACAACAAAAAGAAGGGACAAGATATCTCTGGGGATGGGTATGATGACTTCCTGGTTGAGAAGAGGAAGAGAAAAGGAGATAGAATCCCTCCACCACAACAACAGAGCAGAAGATCCCCAAGGGGCAAGAAGGTGGATAAATGAATAAAAGGGATTGTAATTGAAAGGGCAGTATTTGTAGCTGAGGAGGTAGCTGGATCAGGATCAGGATCAGAATCAGAATCCCCTCCAAAGAAGGAAAATCCCAAAAAGAGTAAGACAACAGAGGCTGGAATCACTAAGACCCTAGAAGTGGGTCAATCCTTGAAACAACCAAGAGGAGAGGATATCCTCATGGAGGAAGAGCCTGAAGAAGAAGAGGCTCCACTAATAATAAAAAGAAAGAGGAGAGCTCCACAGGTGCTGGTGTCCACCACACCTAAGAAACAAAGAACCTCCATGAGAGGTGGAATAAGCCAACCCCCTACACTATTACAAGGGGCAGGTAGTGAAGTACCAAAGGAACTTTAGCATAATGTTCCATTTCCTACCATCGTCAAGTTCAAAACTAAAATTGTAGAAGAACAACTGAAAGAAACAGATCAGACACAAGCAGAAGGACATGTCTCGCTTGATGAGACAATTAATCTGTCTGATGATGAAGTTGTACAGGATGTGGCTGCACAAAAAATGGAAACACTTGCTGCCGGTACAACCATGACCCCTCACAAGCCCCCACCAGTTCAATCAGTATTGGAAGAAATGAAGCAGGTGGAAGAAGAGCAAGAAAAGAGCCCAGAGCAGGTAGCTCAGGAAATAGGGCTAGATACATTGATTACAGAGGTGACAAGTCCTGTAGTGGTAGACCTGACAGAGAAACAGGATGCAAGTCCTGAACAGCCAGCAGGATCACCTGACAAGGGCCACACAGCAGAAGAAACAGCGATGGCAGAATCAGAGGGCCATACTCCTGAATTAGGCCAACAAAGTCCATAGGATACATCAGTAGGACCTGCTATAGTAGAGGTCTAGGAAGCAAAGGCCGATGAAAAAGAGAAAACAACATGGGATCCTGCTGCTAAGACACAGGAGGTTGACAGTGTAGGCATGGAACAAATAGCGGCTGCAGAACATATGCCATCACCTCAAGCGGACCCCACGATATCCAAGGTGGTGGACATACAACTAGAAACAGAGAAACCAAAGGAGGATGATAAGCCTCAACAGGGGGAGGAGCTGAAAACAGATGAAATAATGACGGAGAAGGATCATGATCACCATGATCAACATATAGATGCTCTGCAAGGTTCCCCACGCCAGGAAGATGCTCCTCCGGAAAAGGAAATTCCTCAACAGGGGGAGGTGCCACAAGATCAACAACAAAGTGAGCATCGAGAAGAAGAAATGAGAAAATCACCATCTCCACAACACTTGTTGACAGAAACGGGAGATACTGGTGAACATTAGGATGATGCTGAAAAACATGATCAGGTGCCTCCGTGGTTAGCAAAGGAAGTAAATATTGAGGAAGAGCTTGAAATTCAAGAATTTGACGTCTCCACCTTGTTCTTCGTGGATATAATGAAACCAAGGAGGAAGGCCCGAATGACTTCGGCCATCAAGAGAGATCTGGTGATAGGGAGAAGGACCACACAAATTGCAATACCTGCGGTCGATAAAGAAAAAGGTAAAATTACTGTGGAGGAATTTCAAATCAGCACAGTAGATCTGGGCTTTGCCAATGAAGACTAGGAAGGTCAAGAGGGCAAGGACATTATTGACTCTCTAATTCAGAAGGTGAAAAGAGAGAAGGAGAAAAATAAGCAACATAAGGAGCACATTGCTCAGTTGCATGCCTACATCAAGGGGCTAACCAATCCTGATAACACCACAACTGAACATGCAGTCCCATTGACTGCTATCTCTCAGGAGGAGGTAAATAAATTAGACCTCATGAAACATGAGGCATCAATAATAAGAAAATGGATGTCATCCACATTGGATGATGCTGTGGAAATAATGAAAGCCTCTTTGAAGAGGTGGAGTATTTTGAGTGACTCCAAAACTAAGGTAGATAAATTGCAGATGCAGACCGGGAAAAGGTCTTACAAACTGGAGAGAGTCCTGAGCCTTTTGGGAGAAATAAAGAGGATAAACCCTCAATTGCTTATCAATAAGCAAGTACTGAACAGTCATACCGCATTGTTGATAGATATCTGGTATAAAGATATTTAGTTTGAATGCAGAGTTCTCAAAAGATGTAATAATAAGCTGAGGGAGATCAACATGAAGTTGCGCGATTTAATGGGTGTTGAGGTAGAGATATTAGAAACACTAGAGGGGAAAGTAGAAGGAAAAATAGAAAATCAAGATGAAGACTCTGCCCTCAAAGCTCTGCACAGCAACTTCCAAGTAGAAGCAGATGGTCCACCAGTCCACTTGACAGAAGAATTTATAGATAAAATGATGAGGATCAAGGTCAAGATGGAGAATTACAACGAGACACTGCAGGACAGGAAAAACAAGCTGGACAACAGCAGAGATAAGTATGAAGCACATAAGCACGCCATCATCAAAGCAAAGACTCAAGATGGCGGAGGGATAGATCAAGTTGTGCATTCATATGAGCAGATCAGGAACAGCATGCAGCCCCATATGCAAGTTCATCATCATCAGGATAGTGAAGGTTTAGAAAGTGATGCACATGATGATGATCTGCATGAATTAGCTAAAGAACATGATGAAGATACATCATAAAGGGGATATATGCATAAGCAATATAGATAGTTGCCAGCTGGCAACTTGTGCCATTTTGTAAGGTTTGACAAAGTCAAGAGAAATGATGACCGTAGATTTGTATGGATAAATCATGATCGTAGATCTTTTGTAATGGATTCCTCACCTTATTCTATAAAAGGTGGTGGAATGTCTTAGTGTAAACATTCGAAACTTAATTGAAATTTGTTTGCTGAAGTATTCAAGGCTCATTTCAAAGCTATTGTATATGTACATGTCTTTTGCATACGTAATAAAAGAGAAGAGTATTTCGATTACAAATCTTCGTAAATCTTGAGTAATCTGTGTCTGAATTCTGGATATATGCTCTGATTTGCTGCGTCCCTTAGAGTGCTCATCATGTTGCATGTATTGTTTTCATTCATCATCCTTTGAAGTTTGCATCAACTGTATCTAGCTGTGGAATATCCTGGTGAACATATGGTTTGATTTCTTCTCCTCATGACAGTATCAAGCATGTATGTGGATCAAAAGCTAAAGGTTCAACTTTATATTGAAGTATTTCATTTAGTTCCTTTTAATTTTAGAGCATTTCACTATCACAATTGCAAATAATTGATAATCCTAAGCAAATAACACAAAATATGTAGACATCTCGTAGATAATTGCAAATATTTAGCATATTTGAACACAAAGCATGCACAATTGAAAATATCATGCAAAGATTGAGGTATTTCTACATCTTTTCATCAAATAACTGCATAACATGACTTCTCTGTAAAGAATCTTTGCAGGAGAATTATGATGATGACAAATTTTCACGTAAGGCCCCAAAATGGAAACAGCAACTCACATTAACCTCTGAGTAATGTCAGACGATTAAGACCTAATCACCGGAGACTTGGGATGATGAATTCTTTGAATTCATAGTATCTTTCAAGATGAATAAAGGTTAATGTGTACTTTTATTCTATGCTTGTTTGTGACTAACATCATGACCAACAAGTACATCATAATCAAAACCAAGACAAAGGAAAAGAAAAAATGAATGTGGATGAAATTCAAAGGGAGATGAACAAGATTTGGGTGAAGAGGAGTACATATAATGTTGAAGATGGATCCGCACCAGAATCTGGTGCTGATATTCCTTCCAAAAACTAAATAAATGAGCTCTGGCTTAGGGGGAGTCACAAAAAGAAAATATTTTCCCCTAGCCAGTCAATTGGTGCCTAAGATTGGCACATGAAAGGTTGTGGACTAAAAGGGCTCTTAGAGAAACATCTAAATAACCCTTGGAGAAGATATGAAAGATCCGCAATGAATTTGAAGAGGTTAATCATTTGACATTAATCTAGTTTAATAGTCATTCAGTAAGAACATGATTTTCACAGTTAGATCCGGTATGATTCAAATTTGAGGTATCTTGATATGCGGATAGATCAAATGTTTGGGGAAAGGAAGATAGATTGTCATCAATCACCAAGAATAACTCTAAAGATCTTTCTCAGAACAAGGAGGACAAGGCAACTGGAATAACTTAAGGTGCACATTTATTGCAATGTGGAATTAGGATTTTCTCAGAAATAAAAGGGCTCATTCACCCATCATTTGTACATTTGCATTCAAGAAGAAAATAAAAGGAGCTTTGCAACAAATTGTTTCAAATTTCTCAAAGATCAACCACTGAAGTCGATTCATCCAGCAAATTAATCTGGCTCACTCCATGAACCCTAGATGCGCAAAAGGTATTTTCTGTTATTGAATATCTCTCTATAAATCTTTTGAAAGATGGCTACTCTGAATATTGTGAAGATCATTGATAGGCCTCGCCCCAAATTCAAGAAACATCTCTACAAATCCCTGGAAGTAGATCCCCTAGGGGCATTTTCTGGTGTTCCGCATAGAGTTTTGCATGTAGAAGATATTAGGGTTTACATTCACGCAAACATTGAAGAATTCAGAGAATTCAAGTTGAGAGATATCTACCACAAGGAACTGATAAATGAATCACTTGAACTTAAACCCCAATATAAGGCCATTCAAGAAAAACATTTTGGGCAGTGCATTCATTTCCCCTGTTTTGCTGAAGATGAGTGGGTCTAGTATGTTTTGAGCAGAGTGCATGACAACTTCATGTGGCTGAATAGACCATTCAAGATCACAAAAGATGCAATTAAAGTGGTAATTGGTTTGCACTCATCCAGAGGGTTACCTGTTCTCAAATCTGTCAAGAATCAAACTATGAGTGAGGCTACTAGATCAAGGTTTGACAAGAGAGTAGTGACAATAGAAGATATAACTAATCCGACTATCAAGTTTGCCTCCATGATCATTGGTTATAAAATATATCACTCTAGCAGGGAAAATTCAGTACCTAGAACTATAATTTACACTGCTTATGAAATGTTGAGAAAGGATGCTAACTATGACCTTTGTGAGCTCCTTTTAAACCAACTTTTGGAGAACCTGTAGAAGATAAAGAAAGATAAGAAGAATTCATTCAAATATGGTGGCTCGATACTCTGTCTATGCTTCTACTACATGAATGAGCTACCCAAATCAAATGGGTGGATATAGTAAAATGACAGACCAATAGCAATACAAATCAGAGACTATCTACATGGAAGTGGCGATGCCAATGCATATAATATAGCACTCTGGGGGTACTTTAAGAACTTTCAGAACATGATGCCAGCCACAGAGAATTCCTCAATCGCTAGTTGAAAAGTATAAGGATACAATATGCTTTATGGTAGAAACTGATCAATGCCTGATGGAGGCAGTGGAACCAAGAACATTATGGATCATGCCAATGGGGTATGAAGTGGATAAGAAAATTGTAGAGCTGCATGTTCAGTGCATGCTAAGTTAGCCCAAGGATCTCAAGGTAGAAAGGTTTGGAACCTTTGAAGAATTAAGTGTAAAGATTCATGTGGAGCTCATACAACCGGAGATGAAGAGAAAAGTAAGAAAAGAAGTAGAGAATGTTGCCAAAAGTTTTGGCATATCAAAAGAGGCACTTGATGCAAACAAAGAGAAGATGGAAAGGGTAGAGAAAGAAAAGAAAGAAGTAGAAAAGGAGAGTACTCCGGTAGAAGCCCCCTCTTGAACCAGATCCTCTAAGAGCTCTCCACCTACCACTGTTAAGAGCTCAAAGGCATCAAAACTGGAAGCAAAATCATCTGGTAAAGGAGAAAAGAGAACTAAGACAAAGGCTACAAGATCATATACAAGCCTCAAAGATGATGAAGAGATAGAATCTAATGAAGAGATCAAGAAGATGAAGAAGAAGATATCTAGAGAATCCTCTACTAGTCTAGACAAGGAAGAAGAAAAGATAGATAAAAGTGCTGAGAAGCCTACTCTTGACGATATCATGAAGGCAATTATTGTGGATGGAAACCTAAAAACATTAACAGAATTCTATGATGAATGTACTGAAGCTGACTAGAAGATCCTGCAAGATGCCACAGTCAGGTATCCGAATATCTACAACAAAGATTTCATAGAAATCATATCCCTAATTCCTAAAAGCCTTGAGAAGGAACTTGAAATCAGAAAGAACAATGCTAAAGCAAAGGATATGGAGATCCAGAAATAGATAGCCATTCAGATCTATCCTTCCATCACTCCTAAGCAAAAGAATATGATCTTCAAAGATTGCAAGGATGATTTCCGAAGCAAAGCTAGGATGAATCAACTTATGCTTGGAGAAACTGACAAGGTGGCTAAAGAAATAGAAGACATCCTCCAGAATGCATACAAAAGATTCAATATTCCTATTATAGAGGACTTAGGTGATGATCCCTCGGCCATGGATGACAAAGAAGAATCTACTAAGACAGTGGCAGAAGAGGTAAAGGAGACAGGTGAAGAGAAAGATAAGGACCTAGATTCCTCTACTCCAGAAGAGGAAGTCCATAAAGATGCAAACATCTCTCCTTTGGTTTCCCCTGCAAACTCTGGATCCAAAGGAGAAGAAAGAATAAAGGAGAAGAAGTACAGGAAAAAGAAAAAGGTCAAATAGAGAAAACCTCAGATGATAGTGCTAAGGCTGCAAAAGGGGAGAAAACCCTGTCACTAGCAAGAGACACAACAAAAGTTGTCAAAGATTTCTTAACCAAGGAGATGATGGAATTTGATGAACTGGAACTTCTTCAAGGACAATTGAATTTTGACTCCCTCTCCCTGGTTCAAACCATGAAGCTAGCATCCTTTACTTCAACAAAGGCAAAAGAAAAACTTTTGAAATCTCACATAGAAGATTGTGAGCTAATTGAGATTGTATTCGGTGCATTAGAGAAAATCATGCCATCCTTTCAAAAGGATTCTTCAGCCTCCACATCCGGTAACTTAAAATCTCTTGTCAATTCAATTAGCACACATTTTGATTCTTTGGAGAAGTCAGCTGAAGAAAAGGTCCGGAAGGAGTTTTTGGGAAAAAGATTCTTTGAAGTGTAGGGTCTAATAAAAAATGATAGGAGAGTTATGGATATTGGAATAAAGAGCTTAGAAAATGCTCTCAAAGATGGTGGAGATATCTATAAATTTTGTTTATCCTGGCCTAAAGTGACCAAGGATATTGAGAAGAAAGTAAAAGAGCAAGAGGATAAACTGCTAAGTTTGTCTCAAAGTTTTGATCCTCTCTCCTCTTCCATAGTAAAACAAGAGTATCGAAATATTGCTGTCACAAATGCAATAAAGAAACTTGAGAAGGAAAGGAAGAACATAATAAGCCAGATGGGTGAATTTAGAGGGATCATTATCCCTAAGTTAGAGGCTATGCATGAAGCTCTAACTGATGCTCAGGCCACAGCCCGGACCAGTGATCTCACAGATCTTAAGGAGGCAGAAGCTTTTGCATTCTTGTTGAGTGGTCACATCTCAATTTTGGACATGATGAAGCAAAGTTGGGTGATAGAAGTTGTACAGTTGAAAAATACCTTTGCATATATACTTAAGTATATGTAAGTACAACTTGTATATATACTTATGCATATATAGATTGATTTTTGGAAATTTTGGTGTGCGGATTCTACCCTTTGCCATTGATGTCAAAGGGGGAGTGAGGAACAGTCAAAAATGAGGAATCTAGCTAAGGGGAACCTCCGATATAATGTACATTAGAATAGAGCATCAGCCAAGGGGGAGTGTAGTGTGACACTTAGTCATTTTTCACTAAGTGTTGCCATCAATGCCAAAGGGAGAGATTGTTGGCAATAGACACAGAGTAGCTTCATGAGTGTTGTCATTGATGGCAACAAAGTCCATCCCACACATCCCTAGGACATGGTGAGTCTTTACCGGAAGTCAGATTGAAGAAGTGTTATGGTCTGGTAAGCAAGAACAGAGCATGTAGCAAGGTCTGACAGTCAGATCTGGATCTCTCAGAAGAAGTATCTTAATAAAATGTAGATTTGGGGAAGTCCAGAGGAATACCTTGACTGATAGTTTCCAAGGATTGAGCCTCCGGTGAAGAAAGAGTGAAGAGATATGAGCACCTAAACATTGGGTCCCTGTTTGGCAGAGTAGACAGAGGAAGAACTGACTGACAGAGCATCAGACTTTAATCCGGATGAGTTATTGATTGTGATCAAGTTTCTTAAGGTATCATTCATGATTGTCTGACATGATTGATGACTTCTATAAGCATCTCTTTGATACACATCACTTGGTAAGCAAGGATTTAGCCGACAGATCAGAGTTTAGGAAAATATTGACTATTCCGGATGCTGACTAGAAAGGTGTTGAAATCATTGATGCGGATATATATACCAAATGGATTTGGATATGAAGGTGTGTGTTATGTGAAGTGTGAAGAAAAGTAGAGCAAAGTAATAGCAGTAATAAAGGTCTGGTATGTGACAAGACAACAGCACCAAAGAAGAGGAAGAATGAAGTGCAGTAAATTAGTGTATTGAGCCTAACCAGAACTGAACCTCAGCATATGTGGATGCTTCTCATTAGTTCAAATATCTTGTTACTTTATTTTGTATCTTAGATATAGCGAGTCTCTTGTAGGCAGTGAGCCTCTTGTGAGCAGTGTGCTTGGGCAGTGAGCCCTAATTGGCAAGTGCCATCTTGTACTATCCTATTCTTTTAACAGAGAATACATCTTGGGTTAATCACCCTGTGGTTTTTCCCTTAATAGGGTTTTCCATGTCAAAATATTTGTGTCATGTGTATTAATGTTATTTCTATTTCATAGTTATGTTTGCTTATATGATTTGATGTTGTATTAATTGTTAAGGAAGATCAGAGAGTTGAAGTAAATTAAGATAACTGATTCACCCCCCTCTGAGTTATCAACAGAAAGCACCACCACTAGTAATTTTTCTGTCATCCACATCTCCTGCCCAATCAACATCTATATATGCATGAAGAGTGAAATTATTGTCCTTTGGATACCACATTCCATAATCAATTGTCCCCTTGAGATATCTAAAAATTCTTTTGACTACCATAACATGGGATTCTTTTGGATTAGCTTGAAATCTGGCAACAAGTCGAACTACATTCATGATGTTAGGTCTGGTCTGAGTTAGATAGAGTAATCTTCCAATCATTGATCTATACCTTTTCTGATTTGCCTTTGGAGAGCCATCATCTTTTCTCATCTTGCATCCAGTTACCATAGGAGTACCTACTATCTTTGAATCTTCCATTCCAAACTTCTTCAACAATTCTTTCACATACTTGGCCTGAGATATGAAGATACCTTTATCTGACTGAATAATTTGTAGACCTAGGAAGAAGTTCATCTCACCAAACATTGACATCTCAAACACACTTTTCATTTGATCAGCAAAAGCTTTGCACATAGATTCATTTCCACAAAAAATGATATCATCAACAAAGACCTCAACAATTAGAATGCCCTCATGATTTATATTGAAGTATAAATTACTATCAGTAGTACCTTTTCTAAATCCTAGCTTAGGCCAAGGCTTATCCAATATGGAATGCCAGGCTCTTGGAGCTTGCTTGAGTCCATACAAGGCTTTTCATAGTCTACAAACCATATCTCCCTGATCAGACAACTAAAATCCTTCTGATTGCTCAATGTAGACTTCTTCCTCCAGATCTCCATTTAGAAATGTTGATTTGACATCCATCTGGTAACATTAAAATATTTGAAAGTAGCAAAGGCAAGAAATAATTTGACTGCCTCTATCCTTGCCATTGGAGCCAAAGTTCCTTCAAAATCAATTCCTTCTACTTGAGAGTAGCCTTTACATACTAGCCTTGCCTTGTTTCTTACAACCTCACCATCTTCATTCATTTTTTTTTGGAAGACCCATTTGTTGGAAACAAGGCAAATAACTGAGAGGGGGGCGAATCAGTTATCTTAAAACTTTTTTTACTTTTACTTGCTTTTCTTATCTTAACATTAGTGCTATATCAAAACATGAAAGCATGAGAAACCATAAGAGCTAAAATGAAATTAACACACATAACACAAGGATTTTTACGTGGAAACCCTGTTAAGGGAAAAACCATGGGGTGATTAACCCAAGATTGTATTCTCTATTAAAAGAATAAAGGAGTACAAATCACACTTTCTAGTTAGGGCTCACTACTCAAGCACATTGCTCACAAGAGGCTCAATGCCTACAAGAGACTCATTGTCTATAGAAATTACAAAAGATATTCAAGTGACTGAACTGATGAGAAGCATCTGCATATGCAAGTATTTAGTTCCGGTTAGGCACAATATACTGATCTAACACATTTCATTCTTCCTCTGCTTAGTATTACTATTCTGTCACATTTTAGACTTGGATTGTTGTCTTCACTCTTATCTCTACTTTTATTCGCACTTCCCTTATTCTCCTATACCACATGCATATTTATAAACTTAAATCCATTGGATATATGTATATATATGTATCCGCATCAAGGATTTCCAACAACTTTCTAGTTAGCAACAAGAACACTTAGGATATTTGCAAGTTACTATTCTATCAGTTGAATCCACACTTGATTGATGATGTGCATCAAAAAATTAGGCACAAAAGTTATTTCCTATGTCATCCAAGTCATATAACACTTCAAGCTATTTGATCAATACCATTTGCACATCCGGATTGAGGTCTAATACCCTGTTGGTTAGTTCTTCCTCTGTCTACACTATATAACTGGAGTCTGATACTCAAATGTGCATATCTTTTATATGCTTTGTCACCAAAGGCTAAATCCTTAGAATAAAATATTACAAGTACTCCTTGTTACTTATCCAGATTCACAGCATGTTGGGTTTTACCATCAGAGAATTCTAGACCCAACTGTCAGACCCTATCATAAGCTCTATTCTTTGACTACCAGACCAACTTGTCCCCAATCTGACTTCCGGTATGAGTAATTTATGTACTACAGATATGTGGGATATACTTTATTGCCATCAATGGCAACACTAATGAGTCCTAGTAGTGTCTCTTGCCAACAATCTCCCCCTTTGGCATTGATGGAAACACTTAGTGGAAAATGACTAAGTGTCGTAGTAACTCCCCCTTTGCTGGTGCTCCAACTCTCCACACTGCTTATCGGTGTAGGATTTCTTATTTTCAATTCTTTTCACTCCCCCTTTGACATTAATGGTAATGGGTGGGATCTACAAAAGATTACTATATAAAGCCACATATGTACATATAATCCATAAGATAAACTTACATATACTTAAGTATATCTACAAATGTGGTCTTCAACTGTACAAGCTCTGTGGCCCAACTTCTCTTCATCCTATACAAAATGGAGATGTGCCCACTCAACAAAAACACATATACTTCTGTCCTCTTCAAATCTATTGGATCACTGGTCTGAGTTGTACTTTGAGCATCTGTCAAGGCATCATGCATTGCCTCTAACTTAGGGATGAGTATCCCTCTGAGCTCACTCATTCTATTCATTATGTTCTTCTTCTCTTTAACCAACTTCTTTATTTCATTTATTATAACAACTTGGCATTCTTGATTCACCAGAGAGGTAGTAAGGGGTTCAAAATTCTGAGATAGACTTGACAGTTTTCCTTCTTGTTCTTTCATTGTCTTCTCAATGTCTTCTACAACTTTAGCCCAAGTTAAGCAAAAATTGTATATGTCCCACCATCCTTAAGAGAATTTTCAATGCTCTTTATGCCAATGTCTAGGGTTCTTCTATCATTAGCAATTAGTCCTTGTACTTCACTAAATCATTTTCCCAAGAACTCCTTTTGGATTTTAGTTTCTGCTAATTTTTCTAAGGACTCAAAATGTGTATCAATAGAATTAACTAGGTTCTTTAGATTACCAGATGGAGAAGCTGATGGATCCTTATGATAAGTGGGCATGATCTTCTCTAGCACTTGGCAGCAATACTTAGCAGCTTAGTGTCCTCCATATGAGATTTCAAGAGATTTTCTTTGGCTTTGGCTTGAGCAAAAGATGCTATCTTCATTATCTGAATTGGGGAGAGAGAATCTAGATTTAGTGGCCCTTGAATCAATTCAGGTTCATCCAACTCCATAAATTCCTTGTCCAAGAAAATTTGTACTACTTCTGTAGTGTCTCTTGTAGTCTCAACTTCCTTTTCTTTAGGAGCATCCAGACTGATTTGCTTATTGTCATCAATAGTGTTTGTCTCTTCTTTCTACACTTCCTCTTCCAAAATAGAGGAGTATAAGGCCTCAGATTGTTCTTGGTGCAGGTGCATCTAACCCACAGTGGCCTCCTTAAGGCATTTAGTTGTTTTATGTTTATTTTACTATTTTCAATAAGGTCCTAAAATGGGCATTTGATGTAATAAGGTCTGTTGACCAATTTCTGTTATTGTAATTTGTGTGTAAGACACTTGTCAATTGGTAGATGACAAGGTTGTTAGTTTGTTAGAGGTTGTTGAGGTTGTTAGCTCCCAACCACTGGGAATTGTCTCCCAACCACTGGGAATCCAAGTCTCTACTACCGGCTGAGGGTAGTTAAATACCCCAGCTTAGATCGATTTGAGGATATAGATACACAGACACAAAGACAGAGAGATAGGGAGTAGTAGTTGTACTATGAAATCAGTTATTTGTATGCATTTCTGAGAGCAATAAAAATAAGATCCTGCTGTGCTAATTTTCTAACTTTCAATTTTTTGGTGGAATCAATTTCCTGGTTTGCGGTCGATATGGGAACTTAGCCCATTCCACTAGTTGATTTCTTCATAATTGGTGGAATGGTTGTAAATAATAGATTAGTTTTGTTTCTATTTTTGTTTGTCCATTTTTGGGCATGTAGGATCGATTGCAGCAGACTGAGGTGAACCCTAGCATCCACATGTGCTAGGTTAGCAAGTTGAGAAATTTGTTCGATCATGGGAGAAATCGATCTATGTGATCATGAGGGGTTTGAGAAAGTCTATCAGCAAAGTGGACATGTTAGAATTCCTTTGTTTGAACCAATTTTCAAAGGTTCAAAAGGATCCATGAGTTTAGCGCAGCCGAAGGAAGAAAATCACCATCGGCATGTTTAAGTGTGGAGGAAAAAGCTTTTTGTTGAACCTTTGAACTAGTTCAATGGTTCAAGGTTCAATGGGGTCCGTCAGTGTAAGTAGCACACGAGCCAAAGAAATTAAGTGGCTGTTAATAACGCTAGGAGTTAGCGATAGTTGAACTGATGGTTGAACCGGTTCAATGGTTCAACGGTTCAGCGGTTCAAGGGTTCAGTGAGCAGCGAATGTTCAGTGGGTGCGCCGGTTCAGTAAAGCTGATGGGTTCCTGCAGTTCAATTGTGCAACTGGGGGTTTCTGATAGCAATTTTACACTAAGGGATTGAACTGATAGTTTTGGTTCAAGGGTTCAAGTGGTTCAAAGGTTCAACCACTATGTCAGTTCAGCTCAGTTTGACTGTCAAAGCTAAATGTGTCTGGGAAGACTGTGGCATCGAAATAAAGTTAAAGGATGGATGCCGATAATGGTAATTTTTGCCAATAGGAGTAATTAAACTCTAGTTTATTTCCTAAGTGGGTTTCACGTGCTTCCACAAGTGCCTCTGTATCATAGTGGTATCAGAGCTCAGCAAAAGGTCTGGGCTGTTTTATGTTGATTTTGTTACTGAGAAGGTAGAAGTAGAAGGATTGAGAGGTTGACTAGATGCCTCTGAAAGGAAATGGTACTGCCAGAGAGTTGTAGGAGATGAAGGAAAAACATGCTAAGGAGATGAGGAAGATGAAAGAGCTTGTTGAAGCACTTCAAGCCAGGCTTGCAACCTTGGAGATAAACAAAAGACAAGAAGTGAAAGATAGTGAATCATAAAAAGAAGATGATGCTGAAGAATTTGAAGAGGTAGATGAAGATCTGAATGCTGAAGATCGGAGATTTGCAAAACTATTAAGGGCAGTCATGAATGACAAACCTAAGGTAGAGATTGATGTTCCAAAGTATATTGGAAGTTTAAATGAGGAAGAGTTACTTGATTGGATTGCTGCATTAAACAATCACTTTGAATGTGAGGAGGTTCCTGAGGAGTAGAAGGTAAAGATTGCAAAGACCAAACTGACAGGTCATGCTTTGGTATGGTGGGATTACATAGAGTCAGAAAGAAGAAAGCAAGGTAAGTCAAAGATTTCTTCATGGGACAAGATGGTAGCAAGGATCAAAGGTAAATTTTTACCCCAGGATTATGAAATTCAGATGTTTAAGAAGCTGCAATTTTTAAGACAAAAAGAAATGGATGTGAAGGCATATACTGAGGAATTTTACAAGTTGAGTATGAGGTCTGGTCATCATGAGAATGAGGTTGAAAAGGTTGCTAGATATTTAGCTAGTTTGAGATTGAATATATAGGATGAATTAGTTTTGGCTAACCCTAGGAGTGTGGAAGAATGTTATCAAATGGCAATCAGGATTGAGGAGAAGATGAAAAGGAGACAGGACAAGTCCATGAGAGGAAGATGCAACAATACCAGAGGAAGGGGATCAACTCCTACAACAAGGTAAGTAAATGAGGACTAGGAAGAGACTGGTAAAAGACAGGAATAGTCTAATTTCAGAGGTGGATGGAAAGGAACAAGAGGCAGGTTTGGAAATGGAAGAGGTTCTAATACATTCTCAGGAAAGTGTTACACTTGTGGTGAATATGGTCACCCAACATTTAAATGTCTAGAAAAAACAAGTTTAGTGGGAGAAAGGAGGACAAATCTGGTCCAAGAATCTGATGATCAAGGTGGGAAAAGCTCAAACACCACTACAAATTATGCGTATCCTGAGACAGGAGAAGCATTGATGTTAAGAAGAACAATCCTGACGACATCCAAGGACATGTTTCAAAGGAAAGCACTTTTTAGGACCTGTTGCAAAAGCAAAGGTAAAATCTGTAAGGTAGTAATAGATTCTGGTTCAACAGACAATATGGTATCTCATGAAATGGTGGATAAACTAAAACTAGAAAGGATTCCACATCAAAATCCTTACAAAGCATCTTGGGTAAGTGATAGTCAGGCATATGTTGATTTTCAGATTGGAGAGTATCAGGATAGAGTTTTATGTGACATATTGCCCATGGAATGTTGTCACCTACTTCTGGGTAGGCCATGGTAATTTGATAGGAGAGCATTATATGATGGATATGCTAACACATACACCATCAAGAAGGATGGGAGGACTATTGTGTTGATACCATTACAGGAGGATGTTGTAGCACAGAATGCAGCTAAAATTATTTTAATGGGAAAGAAAGAGTTTGTGGAGATGCCTACAACAGAAGGCATAAATGTAGTTGAGGATACTGCAAGGAAAGGAGTTGTTAAGGATAAAAGTTTGTAGGTACTTTTAGTTCTAACTGATGGAGGACAGATGGATCAGCAAACAGTCAAAGAACAGGTTTGCACACAACCACATGTCGATTGGAAAGGCAAGGATGCAATCATCATAGGGACTATTGTTTGTCCCCTAAGAGTTGAAAAACAAACCCATTCTATCATAGTAGTAAATGAGGTTTCCACTATCCATGTTCAGATAGAGATGATGGTCAGAAAGAATGACCAGCAAGGTGTGAGAAGAGCCTACAATGCTAGGCATGAATGTTTGTCTTCATGGCAGCAAGTTGCAGTATAGAGATCATGGGGCAGATATGTGATAGCAAAAGGTACAGGTGGATTTAGTCAAAGACTTAACTCATGGGACATGAGTTCTTTTCAAATTGGGGAGTATGGTGTAGGTGCACCTAACCCATAGTGGCCTCCTTAAGGCATTTAGTTGTTTTATGTTTATTTTATTATTTTTAATAAGGTCCTAAAATGGGCATTTGATGTAATAAGTTCTGTTGACCAATTTCTGTTATTGTAATTTGTGTGTAAGACACTTGTAAATCGGTAGATAACAATGTTGTTAGCTTGTTAGAGATTGTTGAGGTTGTTAGCTCCCAGCCGCTTGGAATTGTCTCCCAGCCGCTGGGAATCCAAGCCTATACTACCAGCTGAGGGTAGTTAAATACCCCAGCTCAGATCAATTTGAGGATATAGATACACAAACACAAAGATAAAAAGATAGGGAGTAGTAGTTGTACTGTGAAATTAGTTATTTGTATGCATTTCTGAGAGCAATAAAAATAAGATCCTGCTGTGCTAATTTTCTAACTTTTAATTTTCTGGTGGAATCAATTTCTTGGTTTGCGGTCGATATGGGAACTTAGCCCATTCCACTAGTTGATTTCTTCGTAATCGATGGAATGGCTGTAAATAGTAGATTAGTTTTGTTTCTATTTTTGTTTGTCCATTTTTGGGCGTACAAGATCGATTGTAGCATACTGAGATGAACCCTAGCATCTGCATGTGCTAGGTTGGCGAGTTGATAAATTTGTTCGATCGCAGGAGAAATTGATCTGTGCGATCATGAGGGGTTTGAGAAAGTCTGTCAGCGAAGTGGAAGTGTCAGACTTCCTGTGTTTGAACCAATTTTCAAAGGTTCAAAAGGATCCGCGAGTTCAGCGTAGCCGAAGGAAGAAAATCACCATCGGCATGTTTAAGTGTGGAGAAAAAAGCTTTTTGTTGAACCTTTGAACTAGTTCAACGGTTCAAGGTTTAATGGGGTTCATCAGTGTAAGCAGCACACGGGCCGAAGAAGTTAAGTGGCTGTTAATAATGCTAGGAGTTAGCGATAGTTGAATCGATAGTTGAACTGGTTCAATGGTTCAACGGTTCAGTGGTTCAAGGGTTCAATGAGCAGCGAATGTTTAGTGGGCGCGCTTGTTTAGTAAAGCTGATGGGTTCTTGCAGTTCAAATGTGCAACTGGGGGTTGCCGATAGCAATTTTACGCTAAGGGATTGAACCGATAGTTTTGGTTCAAGGGTTCAAGTGGTTCAAAGGTTCAACCACTGTGTCAATTTGGCTCATTTTGACTGTCAAAGATGAATGTGTCTAGGAAGACTATGGCATCGAAATAAAGTTAAAGGATGGATGCTGATAACAGTAATTTTTTTCGATAGGAGTAATTAAACTCCAGTTTATTTCTTGAGTGGATTTCACATGCTTCCACAAGTGCCTCTAGATTAGTTCTTCATTAATTTTCTTTAATCCTTTGACATCCATGTCAGAAAATTCTTCATTGATTTTCTTTAATCCTTCAACATCAATGTTAGAAGGCTCTTCATCTGCTTCCTCTACAATGGGAAGATTAAGCGTCTTCAAGGATTTCTAGAGAATTTCTTTTGTTTCATCAGCTATTTTGTCAGTTTCTCCAAGCATGAGTTTATTCATTTTGGACTTGCTTCAAAAATCTTCTTTGCTATCCTTGAAAACCATGTTCATTTGCTTTGGAGTGATAGATGAACATAATTGTATCACTATTTGTTCCCAGATCTCCAAGTCTTTCGCCTTTGCATTTTCTTTTCGAAGCTCTAGTACTTCTTCTAGGCTTTTAGGAATTAATGAAATTATTTCAATGAAGGCTTTTTTATAGATGTTTAAGTACCTGACAGTTGCTTCCTCAAGTATTCACTTATCTACATCATTGTATTCATCATAGAATTCTATCACTGACTACAGGTTTCCATCCACAGTGACTGCTTTGATGATGTCTTCAATTGAGAGAGTGGGTTTCTCAACACACTCTTCTATCTTCTTCTCCTCATCATTCTTTTCACCCTTGGAGAGTTTGTGCTTGGATTTATTTAATTCTCCAACCTCCATATCTGATTCTGTTTCTTCTTCATCATCCTTGAGGCTCACATATGTCCTTGTGGCCTTAGTCTTCTTTCTCTTTTCACTTTTGATAGGTGGTTTGGTTTTTTATTTGGCAATTTTTTGGCTTTCAGAAGTGACAGGGACAGAACTTCTAGTGGATCTCATCTAGGTAGAGACTTTCACTGGAATACTTTCTTTCTTTGTAACTTCCTTTTCCCTTTGAGTTTTCTCTATTCTTTCTCTATTTGCATCAACTTCCTGTTTTCTTATGCCAAATCCTTTTTATTTCAAGTTTCCTTAACTAAACATGCAATTTTATGTTTAGCTCATCAAAGGTGCCTGTTAATGGGTAAGGGTTTGATCAATAATGATAATAAAACCCAAACACCAATAGAATATGCAAATAACAAGCTTAAAATTAGAACTTACCAACTTACAACACCTGTTACCCTGTGGCTTCCATTGTTCACCTATCTGTTCTCGACCTTGATGATGAAGAAGATTGGCCCTCAGTGAGCTTGCTTCTTTGCTTGTTGGCGATGACAAGAATGGAATGGCTATGATATTTTGTTGTGTTGAAGATGAGCTTCAAACACAGGGACAATGAATAGAGGATGTGGGATGGCTAGAATGATTTCTGCATTAGGAGGGTATGAAGAAGGGAATTGAGAAGAATGTGGGCATTATGAGGATGCCAAAAGAAGATTTCTAGAATAAGTTGGGCATAGTAAGGATGCCAAAAGGAGTCCCTCCTATAGGAAATTGGTCGTGGATTTGATGCAAGAATGAATGTCCTCTAATGGTTTAGAGAGGGGTCTTATTTATAGAGTTTCTGAAAAGGGAATGGAGGGTGAGGATCAAAAGATGAGATCAATGGCTAGAAATAAAAATGAATCTTTTATTCATAGTGGATGAATTAAAAATTCATTTTTTGGGAAGAGTGGAGGATAGTGGATGAATTAAAAATTCATTTTTGGGAAGAGTGAAGGATAATTGAATTTAAAAAGAATTTAGTGGAGGATAGTGGGGAACAATTGAATTAAGAATTCAATGAGTGGAGAATAGTGGGGGAGAATTGAATTAAGAATTCAATGAGTGGAGAATAGTGGGGGACAATTGAATTAAGAATTCAATTTTGGATAATAGTGGGGGACAATTGAATTAAGAATTCAATTTTGTATAGTAGTGGGGGACAATTGAATTAAGAATTCAATGAGTGGAGAATAGTGGGGGACAATTGAATTAAGAATTCAATTTTAGATAATAGAGGATATTAGCTAATTAAATATTAAGAATATTTAATTATATGTGCAACATGGTGAGGTGGAAGAGATGAGGTGGATTGATGAGGTGGATTGATGAAGTGGATTTTGTGAGGTGGATTTTAGGACTTGGACATTCGAAGGATTTTGGGATTTTAATTAAATAAAATGATTTCATTTATTTATGGGATAATGAACCAATCAAATAAACTTATAATATTTATTTAATTGATAGAAGAAAATAAGAATTAAGATAAATATCAAAATATTTACTTAATTCGACTTGAGCTAATTTTAGGTGTATACATTTTGCCCCTCTTTGAAGCAATGTGTTTTATCACGTTGTTTCAAAGAATAAATAGTCTGATAATGATACATGCCCTAGTTTGCCCCTGGTATAGGGTATGATGATAGGATGCCCCCTCGGGAGATTGGATAGGGAGAAGGTGGCAGGCATGAGACAGACAATCTCATGATGAGATAGGTTGACAGGAATGAAATGGTTGAATGTAGAAGAAAGGGATGAATGATATGGAATGCCAGATAAAGATGATAACACACACAAGCAAGTAAGTATGCACAAATTATATAAGCACAAACAAGGTATTGCACTTGTCGAGTGGTAAACCAATGATATGGATCGATGATGTCTAGTTTCAGGGATGAGATATGTCGTATAAGACTCTGGGTCTAGTTTCGACAATAGAACATCCTGTCTAAGACATTTGATACGATAGTGTTGTCATGGCAAGGAATGATGGATCCCTAGAGCAACACAAAGGATAGTGTCTAGTTTCAGGAAATGAAGCATGTCGTGTAAGACACGTGTGTTGGTCTGGTTTCGACAATGCAACACCTTGTCTAAGACCATTGATATGATAGTGTTGTCATGGCGGGGAACAATATATCCCTAGAGCAACACGAAGGATAGTGTCTGGTTTCAGGAAATGAAATATGTCGTATAAGACTCCAGGTCTGGTTTCGACAATGCAACATCCTATCTAAGATAATTAATTGAATAACTGATCGAATTGGTTTGCGACCGGACAAGGATCAAGACCACTGATTGTGATTGGATCATTTGACAAGATTGACTTGACTTGATTGGCATGGATTAAAGATAGACTTGCAATTGGATATGGTATGGATATGGATATGGGTACGGATATGGTCTGGATATGAGATGTGATTGGATATGGTATGGATATGGATATGGATATAGATATGGGACGCAATTTGATATGGTATAGATATGGAAATGGATATGAACTGTAGTTGGATATGGTATGGATATGGATATTTGTCACCTTGATATAGCAAGTATTTTGAAGCGCTTTCATCATTGGGCTTTATTTTGTCGTAAGAAAATACAAGCATCTAGGTATAATTGAACCGAGATGACTTGAGTATTACTTACATGGATTTTTCAACAGACAAGGATTGCCCCTTTTCATGTTTAGACCTCGGAGTCCTCGATGATCTTTTGTCGATCATGTCATTAGACAAAAGTCATCACATTACTAAAGTTTGATCCACAAGCAGCAGATAAAGAAAATAATCATGCCCCCATCCTAGCATCTCTAGCTTTTGGCATCCTCGAGTAGCATAGAAAGGCATGATAGCATAAATCAAGACTCTAAATCTAACCAACACAAAATGTTCTGGCATTAGATGTGTTTATTTCTTGCCATAATCGATATGAGATTTAGCTTGAGTGTTTCACTATGGTGCTTTGTTTTGCCTTGGACAGGTTGATGTTTTCCGTCAAGATTTTTGTTTCGATGTAATTCTGAAGCAAATGATATTTATGGAAGCTGCAAGAGAGTGCCAATAACAGAAGAGGACTTAAATGTTGATGATTAGGAGTGTAAGATGAGTGAAATCCATACTCTAAGAACACAACCAGAGATCTGTAAAGAGTGCATAGAGGATAGAGAAAGCTGTGAATTTATGCGTAAATTGGAATACAGAAATGAGGAGCTTTGTATGCATCTTTTTCGAGGTAAAGAACCTCCTAGGTCCATTTTAGCTTCCTCTGGGTCTTTATCTGATGTTGAATGGTGCACATCGAAGAGGTCTTGGAAGACATTGACAAATGGTAGCTTAATTAACTTGAGAGTTTTTGGATGCACAACCGTGTATCAATTGAAGATGATGAGGATTTTTGTTTGGAAGCGGACTTTGTTTCTCTTATTTGTCTAGTAGAAGGTATCACAATTCTTATTGGTGGGAAGGACGACAAGACATGGATGGACTAGAAGAAAAACAACAAGAAAGATGACAAGAAATGGGATGGATGGGGAAGCAGAGCCTTGGGGGCACATTGATAATGGCCTTGCCTACGTGACAATGCAGAGGCAGTGTAGTTTGGGGCTTGGACCATGGGTGTAATAGAGGATAGATGACAAGATATGAGATGGACAGGGAAGTGGAGCCTCGGGGGCGCATTGATAATGGTCTTGCCTACGTGACAACGCAGAGGCAGCGTAGTTCAGGGTGAACCCTCATGGACCGAAGACCTAGGTGATGGTGGATCTGTAGAAGTGGTATGGACTTAGATAGATAGAAAGACCAGATATGGGACTGACGGGACAGTGGAGCCTCGGGGGCGCATTGATAATGGCCTTGCCTACGTGACAATGCAGAGGCAGCGTAGTTCAGGGATGTGGACCATGGATGTAATAGAGGATAGATGACAAGATATGAGATGGACAGGGAAGTGGAGCCTCGGGGCACATTGATAATGGCCTTGCCTACGTGATAGCTCAGAGGTGACGTAGTTCGACAAGAACCCTAAAGGACCTAAGATATGGATCATATGAGACACGATATGGAACCGATATGGATTAGATAAGACATGATATGGATCAGATATGGATCAGATAGGACATGATATGGAACCGATATGGATCAGATATGGAACAAACAATACTGATGACAAGGAAACACCACGGATATGTAGATGTATGGGTGATAGTAGATACAGAGGTAGAAGGAACCAAGGATGTGATCTCCAAGGACTACGTCGCATAAGAATAATGTGCCCCGTTGTAGGTAGAATACTTAGGATTTTTCATGACAATGTTTATGATGATAGGAGGATGAAAGATTTGCATGTGTTGGAGGGATAAGGTATGTCAAGAGCCTTTCAAAACATTTGTCAACATTGTGCCCCCAATCTTTATCAAGACCAAATAATAGAGGGAGGGAAGGTTGGATGGATGGACGATACATGATAGGCATGCAACAGATAGAGGATAGGATAGGAAATGTAATGGAAGAAAACTGGTAGGAGAAGAGTGATATGCTGATGAGACAAGGTGCCCCCAAGTGTAGGTGACATAGCAGATTAACGTTACACATGACGCTTGTTTGCCAGGTTTTCATCATGGTACTTATCCAAGGTGCCTGTTTGCCAAGTTTTCACCATTGGATGAAGGGATTTTTCTTTACTATTTTCTTTTTTTCTCTTTTTTTTTGTTTTTTGAATAGTGAGATTAGAGAAGGTGGATATGGAAAGACTAAGTAGATAGTTCCTTGAAAGGTGATAGTCCCACTAGATAGATACTGTCGAATGGACAGTGCCAAGTGGTCTCACAGATGTTGGTAGGGGAATGTATGAAAGTGATATGGCATTGGTAGATAGTGGATTATGATGCAGAATATGGAGGGAAGGCTTATGCAAAAGCATGGACCATAGGATGAGGAAGATATGTAGGATAATAGTGGAAGGTAGGGGAGATGGAGTTATACGGAAGTGTTGTGGAATGGAAGGGAATCATGACCAACGGTCGCACACATTGTGATAAACATTGAAGCTTTTGATGAGATGGTGGTGTAGGAAGCAATGGAGATGTTTGCTTAGGAGATGGTTGATGAAGTGATTTAGGAACCCACATAGATTTAGTATATTTAGTGCTTTTGTTTTGCTTGTGGGATTTTTGAAGGGAATGGAAGTTTTGGATGGAAGTAGGCTTTGGGATGGATATAGGTGGATGGGATTCCTGAGATGAGGATGAGGAAGCCTCATTTGACTTGCTAGCTATGTTCTTAGGGACCCAAACCATTTTGCTTTTGGGCTTTGCATTTGGAGGTAAGGGTTTAGATGGCTATTTAGATGAACTTTGCTTTGATTTTGATTCTTTATGTCCTAAGGTATGAAGACCATTAGGATTTTTGGTAGGATTTTTAGCTTTATGGATGAAGGCATCAAACTTTTTGCTTTTGAATCCCATGGGGTGGGTGGAGTGGATGGAATGATTGGAAGCTGTATGCTTAAATGATGTGTGCGTTTGTTGGCCATGTTTAGGGATGTAAGGATACTTATGAATGAGATGTATGTTAGGTGTTGGAAGCAATAGTGGCAAGGTGGATGGAGAGACATTGGGAGTTGGAAGGAGTGGAGGTAAAGTGGATGGTGGAAGGTGTATGAACACATGCTTTTGACATTTATAAGATGATGGAGGTGGAATGGCGACATATGTTTTGGGGATATGATAGGGTTTGCGATGGAAAGTGGTAGACTTAGGAGGAGTGGAGGAAGTACCAACATCTTGAGTTTGTGCACCTCGGGGTATGTATCCAAGGCCGTATGAAGGTGGAGGAATGTTGACATGGATAGGTTCCAAAATACCTTGTTCATGAAGGCCTAAGCCTTTACCTTGATAGTTCATACGCTGGAGTATACGGTGGACATCGGGGTTATGTGTAGGTGGAACTTTAGACACAAGTTCTTTATTGGATGAGGAAGAGGTGATAGCAGATAATGGTTGCTGGTGTTCTAAGAAAGAACATTCATGCATGAAGGTAGTAAGACCAAGGATATATGGTGGAGGATTTGTAGCTTGGTCAAGAATGGATGGTGAAGGAGAATCATTAGGATCATGATTAGCATTGTGTTCACTAAGATCCAAGTTATTTGTTAGATCTTTTATGCTTACTTGGGGGACAAGTGTCTCATCATGACAAGTGGATGTTGTGGGATCATGGCGAGAGGAAGAGATCTCTTTGCTTTGAAGGAAGGCCATGAAATAGGGTGAACGCTAAAGCAAGTCAACAAGACTTTCATTGGATAAAGCATGTAGGTCTTGGGTGTCTTGTTCATGGATAGTTGTAGGGGTATGAATAGGATCAAGTGGCTCATGGATAGATTCATTATTATGGCTATCATCTTGGTCATAGAAAAGATACATATTATGGATGGGTTGCATAAAAGTGATTTGAGCTTGACTTAGACTAGGGGTGGATGTTTCCTTATGCTTTAAGGTGTGCTCTTCACATATCTCTTGGTCTTCTTGAATGGAAGTGGAAGGCTCTTGGGTGGGCTCGTGGTCAACAACATGAGGGTGTGACATACCTTGACTCTGGTGCATGGTAGAAGGCTCGTGGAGAAGCTCAAGGGGTTGTAGGATTTGACATGGTATTGGAAGAATCTTTGGCAAGGTCAAGGACCAGACTTTGGGGACATGGTTGACTCTCAGCTAGTAGTCCTTGGATCACATCCTTTGTAGGTGTATGGGTAGATAAATGAGGGGATGGATGAGTGGATTTGGCTTCTCCCTAGCTTTGCTTTTGTTGTATAAATGTGGAAAACATTTTTCCCACCACTCATCTGATTCTTTTTTTGTGTGCCATTTAAAATTTGAGCAACTAGATGGTGGTGTTGTTGTAGAACTGGTATGCTTTGGGATAGATGTCTTAGAATATGGTGAAGGAGGACTAGTAGACGGGGTGATATATGATTTCCCTCTTGAAGTGGTGGTTGCTTGTCAATAGTATCATTAAGACAGGAAAAGAAGGTATGGTTTTGGGATGAGGCATAGCTAGTACTGGCCCGTTCAGCTTGCAAGCTTGTCAATTCTTGTCGTAAGGCATCCATTTGTTGAAGAATTGCTATACAATCTCAGGGCGAGGTACCTAAGTTTACTTGCATTATCAGAGATTGAAGTTTTTGATCAAGATGTTCTAATTTGTTTGCCATTGACCCAAGACTGGAAAAGCTTACTAGTGTGGATGTGCAGTAGTAAAGGCGTCTGTAACAGAGTGCAAATGCGGCACAAGTCAAGACAAGTGTGCTTGGAAGAATGAGTTGAATGACTTGTCTTATGTGTTTGGTATTTAACTTGATTTGGCAATGATCACACATGTACAAACATGATTCACCCACGTAAGACACATAAGCACCTTTGAATGTTTGAATGTGAAGAATATGCTGATTAGTAAACAAGCACATGCGAAAAATACACCAACATGCCCTAATGTCTAGTTTGATGTAGGGTATGGCCAATTAGGTTCAGGCAATGTTTACACGAGGTTGACTGGGGATTGAAAGTGAAATCCTATCACACAGCCAGGAGAAGAGGGTAACCCACCCGTCACCTTCACTTCCCAAAGGTAGAAAGTTCTTTGGGGCTTAGCCAAGAGTGATAAGATTCTGATTTCAATGAGGGTGTCTTTCGATTCAGCCTCAGATGAGGTCATCCCTAGGGGTGATGAAATCCCCTAATAGGCCTCCTAGGAAAGGGTAAATGAAAGCAAATCCAGTTGTAAATTAACCCTTAAGAAATTGAAATGTGTGTGTGAAAATTGAATGGATAAGAGGTGTTTTGGATTCTCAAGATCGCACGAAGCGCATGAGAAGAGCATACACACCCCTAATCACATACAAATTCACCAAACAATGAAGACACTAGTTCATTTTATAGCCCAAGTCCAAATTTGAATGGAAGACACTAGTTGATTTTATGCCCCATTTGATATGTGATGATCAATCAATGTTCATTTTAGAAGCCCAAATTGAAGTATGTTTGCAAACAAGATTATGAAAAAATGAGAGATAGAATGAGTGCACTTGGATTGTTTTCACTATCCAAATTTCCATATTTGCTGATCCTGATGTTGTTCCAGCCCCAAATGATCACCTGCAAGTCAAAGAATCAAAAATGAAGCATGTAGACTAGCCAAGGAGATTGTTATGTGAAAGTTGATAATCTGATAAAATTGGATGAAGAATGAATTGATACAAAGAAAATAAGTTCATAAATAGATTCTACATGAAATTCTATGCAATTGTAAAAAAATTCACTGAAAACCGATCAAAATTGCTCAAGTTATGATGGTTTAAAGTTTTAAAAGAGCTTTGACTTTGACTGCAAAAAAATGTTATAAAATGGTATAGTCACCTAAAAATTCCTTCACCATTGTGTAGTTCGCCTTGTCAGCTTTCCGGCAAGTCCTTGTTTGCAAATTTTTGACTCCGTAGGCAAAAGTTGTGTGAGTTAGAAAAAAAAAAACAGCCTATTTGACTAAGTGGCAATTAAAAGAGGAAAAAAAATAACTCCCCTTTTTTGTTTTTTTTTGTTTTACTATTTTTTTATTTTTTTTTATTTTTATTTTTTTATTTTATTTTTCTAAAGTGAAAAGGTTAAAATGAAATAGCAATAAAATCTAATGTCATTTTTTTTTTTCAATTTTTTTTTTATTTTATTTTTTTATTTTTGCAAAAAAAAATACGTTGGAAAGTAAAAAAATTTCAAATAGCAAAACTAGAGAAATTATATGTGATTTCTTGTCACCAAGGCCTTCTGGACTCAATGGTGAGTTTAGTTTATGTGTAGGAGGCCGTTTATGAGAGTCGATGCCTGAATGTGCTCTGAAATACACCTGAATCCTGCGACAACAACTTTCAAAGCCTAACACTCACAAACAAGATGGGGGTTAGATCACGGTGGGTGCCAAAATGTTAATGGTGAAGGGTTTGATCAATAATGATAATAAAACCCAAACACCAATAGAATATGCAAATAATAAGCTTAAAATTAAAAATTACCAACTTACAACACCTGTTACCCTATGGCTTCCATTGTTTTCCTATCTGTTCTCAACCTTGATGATGAAGAAGATTGGCCCTCAGTGAGCTTGCTTCTTTTCTTGTTGATGGTGACAAGAATGGAATGGCTATGATATTTTGTTGTGTTGAAGATGAGCTTCAAACACAGGGACAATGAATAGAGGATGTGGGATGGCTAGAATGATTTCTACATTAGGAGGGTATGAAGAAGGGAATTGAGAAGAATGTGGGCATTATGAGGATGCCAGAAGAAGATTTCTAGAAGAAGTTGGGCATAGTAAGGATGCCAGAAGGAGTCCCTCCTAGAGGAAATTGGTCATGGATTTGATGCAAGAATGAATGTCCTCTAATGGTTTAGAGAGGGGTCTTATTTATAGAGTTTTCTTAAAAGAGAATGGAGGGTGAGGATAAAAAAATGAGATCAATGGCTAGAAATAAAAGTGAATCTTTTATTCATAGTGGATGAATTAAAAATTCATTTTTTGGGAAGAGTGGAGGATAGTGGATGAATTAAAAATTCATTTTTGGGAAGAGTGGAGGATAATTGAATTTAAAAAGAATTTAGTGGAGGATAGTGGGGAACAATTGAATTAAGAATTCAATGAGTGGAGAATAGTGGGGGACAATTGAATTAAGAATTCAATTTTGTATAATAGTGGGGGACAATTGAATTAAGAATTCAATTTTAGATAATAGAGGATATTAGCTAATTAAATATTAAGAATATTTAATTATATGTGCAACATGGTGAGGTGGAAGAGATGAGGTGGATTGATGAGGTGGATTGATAAAGTGGATTTTGTGAGGTGGATTTTAGGACTTGGACATTAGAAGGATTTTGGGATTTTAATTAAATAAAATGATTTCATTTATTTATGGGATAATGAACCAATCAAATAAACTTATAATATTTATTTAATTGATGGAAGAAAATAAGAATTAAGATAAATATCAAAATATTTACTTAATTCGACCTGAGCCAATTTTAGGTGTATACAGTGCCAAACCTTTCTACTTGAGTGTCCTTGGGTTGGCTTAACAAGTGTTGAACATGTGCCTCCAATATGTTTTCATCAACTTCATAGCCCATAGGCATTATCCATACAGCTCTTGGCTCAACTACCTCCATTAGGCATTGATCTGTGCCAACCATGAAGTAAACTGTGTCTTTGTATTTCTCAACTATTAATTTTGGTATTCTTACTGATGCATGCATCATGCTTTGGAAATTTTTGAAGTAACCTCACAAAGCTACCTTTCGAGCTTGTACATCACCAAGTCCATACAAATAATCCTTGATTTGAATGACAATGGGTTTATCATTTGCCCAAATCAGATCTCTTGATCCTAGTAGCTCATTCATGAAGTAGAAGAATAGACACAATACCAGACTACCATACTTGAAGGAAGTTTTCTTATCTTTCTTGATCTTCTCCAGATTCACACAAATCATAGTATGCATTTTCTTTCATCATTTGATATGCATCATAGATTGTTGTACCAGATACAAAATTCTCCCTACTTGAATGATAAATATTGTAACTGATTATGATTGATGCAAACTTGACATTCAGATCAGTAATGTCATCTATAGTCATTGCCCTTTTGTCATATTTTGATCTGGTGGCTTCTGTTACCATTGGATTATTCATAGCTTTAAGTGTAGGTAACCCACCAGTTGAGTGAAATCTGGTTACAACCGTGATGGAATCTTTGGTTATCTTAAATGGACTCATTAACCACATAAAGTTATCATGTATCCTGCTCAAGACATATCAGACCCATTCGTCTTCTCTAAATGACCAGAAATGTATGCAATGTGCAAAGTGTTTGTCCTTTAGGGCCTTGAATTCTATTTTGAGTTCAAATTTCTCATTACTTAACTAGTTACGATACAATTCTATCAATTCTAGGTCTCCCAATTCCTCAAGGTTTGTATGAAATTAAACCCTAACATCTTCTACATGCAGAACACCGTGTGGGATGTGGGAAAATTCACCCAATGGATCAACTTCTAGAGATTTGAAGGGATGTTTCTTGAATTTTGGTGTTGGCCTCTTAGTGACATTCACAACCATGGGAGTAGCCATTTTAGCAATGAAATCCAGAGACAATTTGTAGAAAGGAAATACCTTTTTATGCCTTAGGGTTTGTAGGAAATGTTGGAGCAAATTTCTACTTGAATTTGATCTTCAACCAGAACTTGAATAATCTGCAGGATCTCTTCTCAGAGCTCTTCTTTCTTCTTTGTGAGTGTAAAGTGTTGTAAATGATGAATAAAAAGCCTTTTATCCTTGCACAAAACCTAATTCCCTTTTGTAATAAATGCATACTTTAAGTCATCCAGTTACCCTATTTTGAGTGAATTTCTCATGAGTCACTGTGTGGATCTTCAAGTCATCATCCAAGTAAGTTGGCAACATACATTTAGCCTTCCAAAATATGTTTCCAAGTCCACAGATCATAGGCTTATTTTTTTAGATCATACCGGATTTGTTTGTGTAGTTTTTCTTTTATCAGATGGCTACCAGAGTAGGATCTACTCATAACTTCTTTAAATCTTTATGCAGATTACTCAACATTCAATTGAATGATTTTGATGGACCTCCAAGATACCTCTTATCCACAACCTTTGACTCTTACTCATTGTGTAAAATTCAAGCACTTACTAACTGGCCGAGGGAATTTGATCTTCTCTATAGCTCTGCCTGAGCCAGAGCTCACTTTTTAATTTTTGGAGGAATTATCAGCACTAGATTCTAGTGTAAACCATAATTAATGTTCATCACATTCTTCTTTACCCAAGTCTTTCTCATCTCCTTTTGAATCTCATCCACATTCACTTTACCTTTGCCTTTGTCTTATTTTTGATCATGTTTCACCAGACATTCATCATGATTTTTGCTTCTGTAGAATCTAGCTATATGACTCGATTTATTGCGATTGTAACACACAACATTTCTTTGCTCATTTGATTGATATCCTCTTGATCTGCACTAATTATCCATATGCCCCATTCTATTGCATATAAAGCATCTACCATTGAATGAGTTGTTTATTTGCATTTTTCTACATTCATGAGATTTGTGACCATACCTTTTGCAATTAAAACATTTCCCAGAGAAAGATGGATCAGTCTGATTCATTCTACTCCTGTACTAAGTTACTTTATGACCAAATTTATTGCAGTTGAAGCAGCTTCCATTGAAGGATGGATATCGTTGAGCATTAGGTTGTCTTACCGGAGGTCTTCTAGGTTTGTTTCTTTATCTTTCTGACCCAAAGTTCTTTTAACCAGATCTAGAGCTTTCACCTTTCTCATATCCCAAGCCATGCTTATCATCTACCCTCTTTTGACTTTCAAGAAGTACTTCAAGTTTGGCTGAGCTTATCTTGATTTTTTCTTTGTATTCATTTATAGTTTCAAGATCTTGTTTAAGAGTGTCAATCTATCTCTCAAGTTTTTCATTGTATCTGGCTTCTCCAAGATCAGACTCAAGATGTCTAATTATTCTGTCCATTTTGTAGAAATCTTTTGTTTTCTCCTTGAGGGATTGATTTTTGTTTTCTTCAGTCTTTCTCTTTTCTTAAATTTCTTGAGTAAATTTTATAACCCTTGATTCCATTTCATGTCTAAGCATAACAAATTATTTTGATATCTTTTCACATAGCATTGTTTTCTCATTTAGGTCCTCATCAGCATTATTGGCTTCATTATGATCTGCTAACTTCTGAAGTAGTTCCTTTCTCTTTTTCATGTAAATACTAAGTTCTTCTTTCAGTTCATTGATGAAATCATCAGCCTCCTTAAGTCACTCTCTCAAATTATTGACTTTAGACTGGGACTATTCAAGATCATCCAAGGCATACTATAGTTGTTCTTTCATACCATATTGTTGGTAAATAGATTTGTCACTGCGAAATAACCTTTGAAAATGACTCGATTCCCTTAGAGTGGTGACTAAATTGTCCCAACAATTGGAGAAGCTATTATTGAATTATCAACTTTCCTCTACATTTGAGAGGGGTAGCTCCCTCGTATGATGGGATTTTTGTGGTTTTTGTGTACTTTTAACCCAAAAGAACAAAAAGGGGAAAAAGAAAAACTAGAGGAAAATAACTAACAAAAATCCCAACAATAGACATATGAATATCAGTTGAGATTTCATAACGGATATGACAAATTACAAAGGGGTTTTAACACAAAATATGTTTTGATGTGCAATGATAATGAAAGAGAGATAAAAAACCTCAACATACAAAAAGATATGCCACTTCCACATGTTCAAAACAAGATACCAAGATATGAACATTATTCATTACATCTATCACATAAAATACTAATGGTTTACACAATCACATAGAAGGATTACTAATTTAACAGACGAGAAATCAACAATGATAACATATGAATACATTTAGAACATATGAACCAAAAGCATTCTTCATTATCTCCTTGAAATTATACAATTCCAAAAACTCTTCTATACATAGTGTCAAGCCAAAAAGTCTTCACACAATCTCTGAGTAGTTCTCACGGGTTTTCCCTTGCACAAGTCCCCTTTTGATTGAATTACAAATTTGTATTTATAGGTGAGGTTAGTAACCACTTAAGGTAACTACCTTAACCACTTTTTGTAACTACTTGGTATAACTACCTTCATAAGTGCACTAACTTTGAATAACTAACTTTTTTTTGTAAAGATAGTCACTTAGAGTAACTACCTAACATAGGCACTTAAAATAACTACTTTGTAAGAAAGAGTTAGGATGAACCTAACTTTACAATTAAAGATAGAAAACTAGACTCGAATAGGAGAAACTCAATCATGAAAGTTATTTACAAAATAAGCCAAAATCATGACTTGAGCCACACACAAACACATAAAAAATGAGAACTATACAATATGCAAACTTGCATTTATTCCATGTTTGCTGATGGTGTCGTTGACAGAGCTACTGATTTCAGAAACTGATTTAGTATACCAAATTCTCTTTCTTTAAACATCCTAAAAAGTCTAATGGCCGGAGTAACAGATTTCCCTTAGCATTTGAACTTCATTTCACCATAGGCATCAACTTAGATCCATTCCCTTTAGAGTGCTTCTCAAAGCAACTAAATGACTTATCTTAATTTGAAGGAAGAACATAGAGTGTACATTTAAATCTTAATAGCATAGACCTCCAAGTTGAGTGACTTTATTATGATCATCTAAACCATCTTCTCTATGACCGGATTTATGAAGCTCCTTAAGTATCTTGTTCATGTGGCCAAACAACTCATATCCCTTGTCAATGGTTTCATAATTTGCATACATTTCAACTCATCTGATAGCAACTCGATGCTTTGATAGATATCTATACACTCATTCCAATGTATGTCTTCTTTCTTGGTGAATTGATTTTAAACAGTAGCAAGCTAGTAAGTAGTTGTCTACCATAAATAAAGGCAATGTGTAAGGTAGCTGAAGTTGGTAAATTAAACATAGGAAAATATCTTCACATTATTAGTAATTTGTCATCAGCAATCTTAGAGATTATTGAAACCTCATCAGTGATTCCATCCCTTGTGCATATGATAAGAAAAACATCACAATATCTTTGTACTTTCCAATTGCATCGTGTATTCCATGATTATGAAGAACTTTTTCATAACTTGCAACTTCTCTTTTTCTTCTAGTTCTATACCCATAATGAGTGAGGAAGCTCCTAACATTCATATTTCCCACAGGTTTACAATCATGTATATGAACTCCATGAACGATGATGTTGTTTAGATATTGTATTGTAATGCAAGCTCCATGAATGTTGGCTCCTCTATTGTCACTAATCTTATAGATGCTCATGATAAGCTCCTCCCTGAGCTGAATAACCATATCTCTTTGGGAAATAATTTAGAGGGGCTCAGTCTGAATGACAGTGTGGAATAGAGTGTTAGGCTGAGGATTGACGGGGTTATAGTTATTGGGATTTGTAACTACATAGAATCTTCCCTATTGACTTCTAATGACGTTCTCTCCAAAACCACTTTGTGTATATCTAGCAATGATTGCCTTTCCTTATCATAAATCTGACAAAAATCCATTTTCAATCCTGCTTTGTTGATGTTCTAAAGCTCCCATTTTAGCTCAAGCTGTGAGGATATTGGAAATGGTGGCATAATTTAACTCTACACCTGCAAATTGCATTTACTCAAAAGTTTCTAAAGACTTTTCATTAAATCTTATTTTCTAGATATCATGTAATCATTGCATACCATCATACTACATTTCTTTGAGACCGTTATTCGAAGTATTTTAGACACCTTGTCCATGCTTTCACATTTTACAATACAGTTTATCAAGTTGTTTCAACTCACACTGGTATTTATACCCATAAGAGGCTTAAGGAATACATTGCTAAGAACAACTGACAGCATGAGACAATTTTCTGAGTATTATAATTCTCACATACACAGTACATCAGCTAAACCTTTAAGGTGTTCTATCAAAAGTTGATGTGCTTTGTCTATACACCACCTCTTGCATGTATGTCTACCAGGGTAGTAGTGACTAAAATTTGTAACAAAAAAAAATCCCATTCCAATTATGCTTTACTTGATGGCCATACCCACCTACAAGTTTTTCTTTCTGGCATAGGTTGTGAGAGTATCAGCGAGCGTTGAAGAGTCTACAATATTTGTAGTTTCTTGATGTATGCTATCAAACATGTTAATGCATTACACTTTAATGGATATCATGCCTTCATTCTAACTCTCCCATTGTTTGTAGACTGAGAGAAGGTTCACATATCATGGTCAAGCTTTACAACAACCAGTTGCATTTCTTTGAAAGTTTTTAATGCCTATGCCTCACAATAAAGACTCATTTTATGCTTCTTGGGTAGTTATAATAACTACCAATTTACAATGTTTCATTGATCATCTCTTTGAGGATGTTTCACAACCTCATCAACAATCTAAAAGAGTTTTGAAACCTTTACAAGTTCTCCAAAAACATGTTTCGAAACAATTACTCATTTTAGTTTTCTTTGGTAGTTATCTCAACTTTTGAAACTTGTTCCCTAGGAAGATAGAAATATGCATTCTTTCCTTTGCATCAGCCTTTTCACATCACTTAACAACCCATGTCGGCAATTCAAACTACTTTTCAAACCTTTTAAATTGTCCCATAACAAGTTACAAAACCTTATAAATTGTTGGAAGTGCTCTCATTACTCGCTATATTTTCTTCATGAGATGTGAAGCTTGCAGGTTTTTACTTTTTTCTTCTCCTTTGGTGTCAAATGCTTTCTCATTGGCCTCCTTTGTAAGAATTTTCAAGTACAGAAATAGGGTCAACACATGTGCATCCATTAAGATTTCCAGATCCTCCTCAAGCTGTTAGGCTTTTTCTAAGGAACTTAGCTTTGATACCAATTGTTGGAAACAAGGCAGATAACTGAGAGGGGACATGAATCAGTTATCTTAAAACTTTTCGTACTTTTACTTTCTTTTCTTATCTTAGCATTAGTGCTATATCAAAACATGAAAACATGAGCAACCATAAGAGTTGAAATGAAATTAACACACATAACACAAGGATTTTTACGTGGAAACCCTGTTAAGGGAAAAACCATGGGGTGACTAACCCAAGATTGTATTCTCTGTTAAAATAATAAAGGAGTACAAATGGCACTTGCCAATTAGGGCTCACTGCCTGAGCACACTGGTCATAAGAGGCTCACTGCCTACAGGAGACTCACTATCTATAGAACTTATAGAAGATATTCTAGTGATTGAATTGATGAGAAGCATCTGCATATGCAAGAATTTAGTTCCTGTTAGGCACAATATACTGATCTAACATATTTCATTCTTCCTCTACTTAGTATTACTATTCTGTCACATTCTAGACTTGGATTGTTGTCTTCACTCTTATCTCTTCTTTTCTTTGTACTTCCCTTATTCTCCTATACCACATGCATATTTACAAACTTGAATCCATCAGATATATATATCCGCATCAAGGATTTCCAACAACTTTCTAGTCAGCAGCAAGACCACTCAGGATATTTGTAAGTTACTATTCTGTAGGTTGAATCTACACTTGATTGATGATGCACATCAAAAAATTAGGCATAGAAGTTACTTCCTATGTCAGCCAAGTCATATAACACTTCAAGCTATTTGATCAATACCTTTTGCACATCCTGATTCAGGTCTAATACCCTGTTGGTTAGTTATTCCTCTGTCTGCACTGTCTAACTGGAGTCTGATACTCAAATGCTCATATCTTTCATATGCTTTGTCATCAGAGGCTAAATCCTTAGAATACAGTAGTCCAGATACTCCTTGTTACTTATCCAGATCCACAACATGATGGGTTTTACCATCAGAGAATTCCAAACCTAACTATCAAACCCTATCATAAGCTCTGTTCTTTGACTACCAGACCAACTTGTCCCGAATCTGACTTTTGGTATGAGTAATTTATGTACTGCAGATATGTGGGATATACTTTGTTGCCATCAATGACAACACTAATGAGTCCTAGTAGTGTCTCTTGCCAACACCATTTAGTTCTAATCACATTTTTGTCCTTAGGTCTAGGAACAAGAACCCAAGTGTGATTCTTTTCAATTTGCATCAATTCTTCTCCCATTGCCTTAGCCCAATTTTCATCATTGCACGCTTCACTTGTTGATTTAGGTTTAATCTTTAAAGTCAAACAAATCCCTTCTTGATCTTTGGCAACTCTTCTCCTATTTTGAACACCTCTATTTTTATCTCCTATGACTTTATCTTCAAGATGATTCATTCTTACATACCTGGGGGTTTTGGGAATTGCTTGAACTTTTGTTTCTTGAGCTAGTTCCTTATCTTCTACACAAATCTCTTGAGTTACTAGAGTTACCAAATCAATCTGGATCTGAGTCTAGATTTGACCTTTCCTTCCTTGACTTTGACTTTATCTTGATCATCTGAATCATATCTGCAATACTTGGAATAACCTTCTTTGCTTTCATCAACTTTAACATTAGCACTTTCAACAATCTTTTTCGACCTCTTTTTGAAGCACCGATAAGCCTTACTTTGAGTAGAGTATCCCAAGAATATTCCTTCACTTCTTGCATCAAACTTGCCTAAATACTCATCTCTTTTGATATAGCATTTACTACCAAAAACTCTGAAATATCTTATAGTAAGAGGATGACAAAACCATAGTTCATAAGGAGTTTTACCAGAATTTCCTTTGATCTGCACTTGGTTAATAGTGTAGAAAACAATACTCACATCTTCCCTCCAATAAACTTGAGGAACATCTATTTCCATCATCATGGTCCTGACAGCTTCTTGAATGGTCCGATTCTTCCTTTCCACAACTCCATTTTGTTGAGGAGTCCTAGGGGTAGATAATTATCTTTTTATCCCATGCTTTTCACAAAAAGCATCAAACTCACCGGAAGTGAATTCTCCACCTCTGTCAGATCTCAAACATTTCAATTTCCCATCAATTTCATTTTCAACCATTGTCTTGAACACCTTAAACTTATCAAGAGCTTCTAATTTTTCTTTTAGGAAGGTTACCTGCATCGTCTGAGAGTAATCATCAATCAGCAACATGAAATATTTGTCTCCTTGCACACTCCTAATTCTAACAAGACCACAGAGGTCAGTACGTACCAATTCCAATCTCCCACTTGAACCTTATTCCTTACTTTTGAATGAGATTTTTCTCTATTTACCCAATTGACATTCTCTACACATACTATCAGGTTTCACAAGTCTTGGAAGATCTCTCATAGCTTGAGTAAAACTTATTTTGACTATGTTATCAAAATTTATATGACACATCCTCCTATGCCATAACCAACTTTGACCTCTTTGAGAAATCAAACAAATTTTTCCTAAACTACTTGAGTGAAAGATGTTACCTTTAGTCTAAGTACTAGATGCAATTTTAGTTCCAGAGCTTTCCAAGATTCTACATTTTCCATCCTTGAAATGAAGATCATAACCCTTGTCAACTAATTGTCCAACACTGAGAAGATTATGCTTCAGTCCTTCCACATATAGAACATTATTGTTCCTATTCTTACCATCAAAAGAGATGGATCCTCTACCATAGATTCTACTAGCTGAGTTGTCTCCAAATTTCACAAGTCCTCCTTCATAATTTTCAAAGCTTAAAAACTTATTCTTGTCTCCAGTCATATGATAAGAACATCCACTATCAATCACCCATTCATCCTTTTCAACAACCTAAGTAGCTAAGGCACTTTCTACATTTGCCCAGCTAGTAGATTCAATAGACATTGAATCTTCTTCTTCAATAGCAATGAACACCCAATAACCTTCTCCATGATCAGATTCATCATCTGTGACTCCATCTTCTCAAACTTCTTGTACATAGTAACAATTCTTCTGATCCTTGTACCTATTAGGGTTTGGTTTTGAAAACCTCTCTAGACATCTTGAGGCAAAATGACCAATCTTATTACAAGAAAAACATTTGAGTGGCAACTTTCCTTCATACTTACCAGAGCCTCTTGGCATCCATTTGGCAATGAGAGCTTCAAGATCTGTAGTTTCTAATTCAATATCTTCAAGATCCTTTCTTGTCTTCATAATTCTGTTTAATCTTGCAGAAGAGATTTCACCTGGATCATATATTTGCTTTCCATACACACTGGCCTTGAATGCAGAATCAGACTTAGGAAGAGAATCTCCAAACTCACTCATTTCAAATGCAGAAAGCTTGCCAACTAACTAAACCCTTGTGACTATTGTTACTGTCTGGATTTCTTCAATACATGTAACCTTGTGTTTGTAAGCTATAGGTAAGGATTTGAGCACCTTGACAACAATTTCTGATTCATCCAATACTCTTCCTACGTTTCTGATACTGTTCACAAGTTCATTTACTTTCTACATGCAGGAAGTAATGTTTTCATCTTCACTCATTATCAATCCTTCGTATTTACCCTTCAAGCTTTGTAGCTTACACATTTAACATATTTGTCACCTTGATACAGATTTTCCAGTTTACTGCAGATTTCATGAGCAGTTTGCAAATCTAGGACATTTGCCAATTCGGTATCAGACAAGGCACTCAACAATGCTTCTTTGGCTCGAGTGTTGCATTCAGCATCTCTGAGTTCATCTATGTTTGAAGGTCCATTCTTTGGAATCTTATACAAATTCTTGGTACTTGTCCAAAATCCATCATCCATACATTCTAGATGACACTACATGCGTACTTTCTAGAGGGAGTAATTTGTTCCATCAAATCTTAGACTTTCATTCTTGTATATGGACATCTTGGATCTCCTCAAGCAATCAGTCTTCTTTTAGAGGAACTTGGCTCTGATACCAATTGTTGGAAATAGTCTGGATAACTGGGGGGGTGAATTAATTGTCCCTAAACATTAACCTTTTATGAATCTTTTAAATCTTCTTTGTAATTAGATTAATGATGTAAACATTTAACCATAAATCAACATATGAGCAAAAACAACATGAACAGACAACATCAGAATTTTGACATAGAAAACCTGGTTAAGGGAAAAACCACGGTGGGGGTTAACCCACTAAAATGCGTACCCTATTAAAAGTACTTAAGAAAATAGAAGGCACATGCCTTTAGGCACACTGCCCAGACCTCACTACTCAAGAAGAGGATCACTGCCTACAAGAAATTGATTTATACAAAAAGAATGAACTAAGAAATAGCATCTACATTCATGCCTGAGTTAGTTCCCTTGAAGGCTCAAGACTTCTACTCTTATCTTTAAATTCTTCTTCACAAATTTTTCATTCTATACTCCCTACACTCTTCTTCTCTTCTCTACTTTTGATCCCTTCTTCAGATTTAATTCATTGTGTACAAGGATGCTTTTCAACAACACTGTTGGCCAGACACAACTAAGACTTGAATCTTTTTCTATAACCATGCCATGCTTCATAAAATCCTCTTAGATCATCTGCAACATGCTAGGAACATCCGGCCAACCAAGACTGGGAAGAACATCAACCTCAAAGAAGAAATCTTCAATCAACAAGCTCAAACTTCAGTACGGACCTTCAACATAGTAGCCACACAATCCAGAGACCTCCAGAAGCACATTGAAATCACCAATAACATTCATTCTAAACTGAATTACTCGAATCATTTGTATCTTCCTCTGGAACCTCAAGAACACTATCTTCCATGACTATCAAACTAGAAGGATAGCTTACGGACCTTTGAACCACAAACCAATGGAGTTGATGATACACACTAACTTCCCAAACATGCCTTCAAATCTACAGATCACAATTTTATATTACTAGAACAATCTGGACCTCTTTCCTATCACTATATCTTTCCTGAGTATTGTAGTAACTAGTTCAACTCATATGGCCATAACTCCTTCAAATCTTCATGTGGGCTTCTCAAATCTTAACTAGAGCAACCTCTAACAATCCTCTACACAACTATATGGTCTGCAAGAGTTGATTGTCATTAATTTTCTCAATATCTTCAACAATCTGGTCTTCTATGCAGACATCAATAGTTGACACTAATGGCAACAAGAATATGTTGACATCAATGACAACATCACTTAGGCACATATTTGCAACATGCACTACCTCAATGATCAGCAGTCTGAGCAAGTCTTCTTCACAAGTTGCCTCAAGATCAAAGTCTGCTTCAATTAATTAAGAGTTGATCAATGCATACATGCCTCCTCTGAAACAATTAGTTACTTCTAGATTCAATCAATACACTCTTGGATTTCTTTGCAACACTTTTTGATCTCTCTTCTAGATACAATTCCTCACACACTTCAGAATCTTACAGTTTCTTTTATAGACATACTTCCCCAACACTATTCTCTATTTCTTTATCCATGTTTCCTTTACTCTGATACACAAAATTTCTCTTCTGGTACAATATCTTATTTGCAATATGAATTTCCTTTTCCTATTTTACTCCACACTTGTCCACAGACAAACTTTATCTTGTACTATTTTCTCTGCTCTATAACACAAATCTCCTTAAGATCAATGTGTCACCTTCTTTTGGTTTCTCTATCAAATCTGATGTCTAAAAAGGTTCCTCTTCCTTTGCATACACTATCTCTGCATCAATAGGATCTTCTTCTTCTACATAAACTATCTCTATATTTATTGTTTCCTTATCCTTATCTCCTCAGGTAATAGGTTCTTGTTGACATTCACTACATGATTCTTTTCTCCTCCAAACTTGAAAATAGGTTATTCTAAATGGTCTTCTATCAAATCTTCTTTCATCTCTTCTGTATCCTTCATTGTGATACGCATTATGACTCCTACCATCTCTCCCTCTGTAGTTTGAATTCCTATCCCTATTTTGATCTACATAAGGACTGTATCCTGATTTGTATGTTCTTTTCTATCCAACATATGAGTTCTTCCATATATACAACCTTCTAAACATATAAGTAACTTGCTTCCATTTTTCTCCATCAATCCACGCATAATCCATCTGCACATAATCTATCATAGGCTTTCTTCTTCTCAATTTATTCCAACACATGTTTTCAGAATGATTCCTTAATCCATAGAACTTACAAGGATGTAGATCACAACACAATTCCTTTTCATGTCCAGGTCTCCTACAATGTGAACAATACATACCTCTTCTACCCTGATTTGATTTTCTTGAATTTTCCATAATGTCCTTACTTCTATCATATCCAAGGCCTTCACTTCTCGATCTGATTACTGGTTCAATAGGTTCTGTAATTTCTTGTTGATGCTTTACCAATCCTTGTCCTTCATATCCCATTCTCTGCATGATTTTGAAACCAATACCATCACCAACAACTGCAGGTCGAGTTACACTATCATCTTCAATCTCACTTTCTAAAGGAACTTCTACATCATCACATAAATCATTAGTATCACAAAAGACATCATGAAATTTAGGCTTAGATTTGAAACTATCATTCTCCTCTCTACATGCTACAAGTGACTTCTCTAATTGATTAACTTCTTCTTTCAAATATGATATTTTACTCCTCTACAGACTATTCTCCTTGTTCATTTCTTCCAACCTTTCTTCAAGATCTCTATTCTTCTTTTCTATCTTCCCAAACAATTTGAAACCTTCTTCCAATTCCGCAAATCTCTTTTCAACATCTTCAAAAAACTTTAGAACTACTTCTAATTCTTCATTTCTCCTTCTTGGATCATTCAATTCTTCCTCAAGGGCATTATATTTTTCTTCTCCTAGTTCTCTTATCCTTTCCTGTGATTTTGAATTACACTTCTTGTTTTTGTACAATTCTTCTTCCAAAATATCATTTTCACATATTAGGGTTTCATTTTCTTTCTTCATCCTCTTTCTAATATTCCCCATCTGAAATAAATTAGATAAACAACTATGTTTGAAAAGATTACCAAATATTCCTTGCCTTGATCTTTCTTCTATGATGATCTTTGTATACTTGAGGGTTTCACACTTCTTTCAAAATGATTCTCCACCTTTATGTAAATTTGCAACCAACCCACTAGATTCAAAACCAGCTTTGATACCACTTGGTGTAGTCAAGGTAGGAAGGTCTGGTGAGGGACTGTCTAACCTTACAACCTTAATCAAACAACAACATGATCATAATAGGGATGCAATGGAAGCTAACAATTAGAAGATAAAAGATATTCATGAACACTTAACACAAGATATATCATGGAAAACCCCTAATAGGGAAAAACCTAGCCTTCAAAGCTCAGTCTTCATTTATTATAACTTCAAATTGAATTACACATGCCTCAAGGGCTTTACAGATGCTAGGACATAGCCCAGGGATTACAAATAATTTATACAACAATATTCTTTCATAATTTCTTTCTTCTACACCTCAATTCTTTGCTCTGTAACTCCTTCTGCTTCCTGTTTCGCCTTCTCATTCAGATCAAAACACTTAGGAACTTGCTTCATATCTTTCTGCTATCGATCACTCCATCACTAATTGCCTTGTAACAAATCATTATCCTTCATTTATATCCTCTACAATCCTTCAAAACATTATCAAGTCAGGCTAATTGCAACAACTAGTTAGGTAACGTGTGTACATGGATAGGTCAGCCCTAAACATAAGGCATTTCTCTGCTGTCACGTCTCAAACTTGATGCTATTTGTGATTTGCTATATGTGAAATTAATATATGGACAAATAGTTGTGTGAGTTAGATAAGTAATTGTTATTAAAAGATGAATGAATATTTATGAATGTTATATTCATGTTAGTAGTGCTTTGGCTATGCTTCAGCTATTTGGTTACTAATCTATTGACAAGAAAATTGGAGTTTATGTGAAGTTGCAGGTTATCGAAGACAAGAGGGTGGTTGAGGTAAAGGAGGCTAGCATCCTGGCAGGGTTGAGATGGAGGGATATAATTCACAAAATTCATGTAGTATCATATAGTTGTATAAGTTTGCATGGTGAATGATTAATAGTTTAGTTTAAATTGCATTCTTTTATTTAAATTAGAAGATCTTATTTGCATAGTTAGTTAATGATGATCTATTTTAAATTATTTAATTGAATTGTTATTTAATATTGTGAATGCTTTTGAAATAGAATAAACAAATTAGTTAATTAAATTTGTTTCATTAGGGAATAAAGATATCTTATTTCATTTTATAAATGCATTGTGATGAACATGTAGATTATTTTTAATAGAATTTTTAGAACAATTGAAACTAGAAATAGAATAAAACTCGATTTTTAAAACAAAAGGAGAAAGAAAGAAAATTAGAAAATAGGGAAAAACAAAATAGAAAAAATTAGAAAAAAAAGGAAAACAAAACTATATTTAGGAAATAAAAACTCAAAGAAAGCAAATTTCTTGAGGAAGGAAAATAATAAAAGAAGATTTATTTTTCATTCTAAAGGACACCGAATCATTATGCTAGAGGGAGGCATCTCAAAATATCTTCTCAGGATCTCAAATAATGGTGTTCAAACAAGGGGATTGTGGGAGTAATTTTTGGAGAAACATGGAGAACAACCCAACTTGGGAAGCTTCTCGTAGACTAAGAATTCAACCATTTGATCTGGGGTATTGGGCAAATTTTCTAGGTTCTTACTCAATCAAAAATCTCAGTTTTGTATTTGTGTAAATATGTGGCATGAACAAACTCTGTTATTCATTGTGAAAGAGATTAGTTATCTGAATATTTTCTATCATATCAATAATAGAATATCTTCCCATTCTTATTTAGCTAATATTGTGTGTGCATTTGTAAATCTTACTTTCATATATATATATATATATATATATATATATGTAAAAATCATGAATATAAACAAATTGTATATTACAGAATGAAAAAACTATGTTTAAGTCAAATGAAGGACACCGACTTATGGCTATTATAAAGAATAGGGGTCGGTAGCTAAAGTTCCATCCCAAGCATCTCTTCCTTATAATAGAATTGAGGGGGTATCATTGCATTCCACTAGCATCTATTGCAGATCCTTAAGGGATTTATAACTATTCAAAATTTACTATTGCTAGAGAATTTAATATAATGTAAACCTGTTGGTTGACGGCACCCCCCCTCACTCTTGAAAACTTTTGGAGTATTCTAATTTGGAACTTGCCTCGAGCCATTGACTCTCTCCTTCTAGCAATCACCATAAACCTTGATTAAACTCAAAACGCCACCCTACTTGGTGACTGCCTTCGAATATTGCCTCTGTAAACTTTAACCTGTTTGATTTATTCTATGAATACTTGAAGTTGAATATATATATATAGCGATAGTATGCTGGCAGAACTAAGATATATTTATTTGCATGTTTCCTCTCTGACTATAAATATGAATATTTTCTCAAGTAGTAAGGACCTTTATAAATAACAAATTTCTTTAGGGATTAATTACATATATGATATGTATATCCATCAGTGATAATTCTTATGATATGTTTGGTAAATCTGTAAACTCAAATATATGTATAAATTTTAGTTGGAATTGTATTAAAAAAATACCTTTATTTTTACTTTACTTTACACTATTGTAAAAGATTGATAGATATATCATGTTAATATAGAATGAGAAACAAAATGATGTATATTGTATCATTATGATGTGAATGGTTTAAATCTTCATTATGCAAATTAATTTACATGAAAGATGTAATGAGTTTTCTTTTATCATTTGGCATCAAAACAATTAGAGAACACCATAGAAAACTAATAGAACCATTTGTTTAAAAAAACCATTAATTATAGAAAATTATGTAACGTGAAAGTTAGAATCAAACATTCGAAAGTTGAAGATATAGACAACATGAACGAACTAAATGTTGAATATTGTAAATGTATTGTGAAATGGTTTAGATTGATTATGGACAAATAAACTTAGGAAAAATTGTGCATTGTATGTGTTTTGGTAAGGTCTGAACTTTTAGGACAAGATGCTGAATGTGGGCTCTAGAGATGATAGTTTACTTTTTTTAAACTATCATTTTATTTAATTATGCTTGGCCAAGATATAGTACCATTGAAATAGATGGTTTGTTTAAAAGCCTAGAACTTTCTTATTTTTGCCTCTACCACATCTTGTTGCAAGAGCCTATGTCATTCTAGGTTAGGATACATATAGGCAACAGGCACGCATCGAGTGATTCCCTCTTGCTCACACTATTCTGGGTTGCTAGGCTCCTTGTGTAGGGTCAGTGTTTTCTTCAAGTTAGGAAGAAACCCAGGGAAGTCCAGTACTTCGTGGTTGGATGGAAAAAGTGCCTCAAATACTCTCTTGGTCTTTGTTAGCAGATGATCGAAGGATCAGGTAGCCAAGTTTAGTTGTTATATTTGACATGGATATTTACTTTATATTATTCTTTGTATGGCTTCATTACCAAGTTGTAAATTTGTAAAATGATTCATTATTATTTCAAAGTAATCTTCCTTTTGTAACATTGAAATATATGTACTGTAACACCAAGTTTGGTGTATGGAACTATATTTGTAATTCATTCTTATATATGGGAATTGGAACATTTCATGAATCCTTCCATGTTATATTTAGTTATGGATAACTAGAATCTGTTATCGCTTAAATAGTTCTTACTTTTGGAATTTTTTTAATTTCAAGTACTATGTGTAGTTGTTAAATTTCTACACCTTACATTTGGTATTATAGCACTAGGTTCAATGCTTGGACCTATGCCTAATGACGCTTTAATGAATGTTTTCCAGAGTGACCCAGATGGATACCTGATTCACTTACTAGTGTGGAGGTTGATCACATGGTGATCCGTTTGAGAGGCTGGATCAGATTGTTGCCATGTTGAATTAGCAAGAGGCTAGAATGGATGGAATAGAACAGGAAATGCAAATGGGCCAGCCAAGGGTGAATATTGGGTCAAATGAAGACAATATGGATGCAGTTCGCATAGAAAATCCTGAGACCAAAAGGAACCCTAGTAATCAAGAGAAGGTGGCTGAAGAATTGGGCAAAGATCTCAAGAAGGTTACCCAACCCAAATTTGATGGAAAAATAATTGATGGGGTAGAAGCCTAGATTATTGAGATGGAAAAGTATTTCTCCTTGAGGAATTTATCTAGTGAAACAAAGGCTATTTGTGGAACCTATCAACTCACTAGTGAGGCTTTATTGAATATAGAGTCAGTATGATCATGAAATAAATGACTGTTTATTTGGTAAAAACTCAAACTATCTAGCATGAAAGACTAGGTATGTAACTTGTACAGCCCTATAAGGAAATAGTTAGTGTTCCATACTTACATATATCCAATTGATAAAATATTACCTGCATTCATCTAAAAGGATTTAATCCTTTCTTGAAGGAACCTATTAGAATAATACTGCAATTGTAACAGATTTATCAGAAATTGGAGATAGAATACAAACCCTAACTATACGAATCTTCTTATAGATCCATGACAAAGCCTTCACAGTTACTATGATAGATTTAATGGATTTAATTCTAAAAGAAGAAACCAATTAATCTTATCACACTATAACAGTGAATGTGTATAGACAACTTGATAACTCAAATTGAATAACAGAGAGAACTTTGAAAGGAGACAGTCATATAATTGAATAAATTTAACAGATAGTTGATACCAAAATTTGCAGTCACTGCTTCATGCTTACAGACTTGACTTCATCAAAGAATGCTTGCACATGGTCTACCAGAAATAAAATATATTAAAAGTGAACTAGCATTGTTGTTCAAATCTAATCTATAGTATCCCCTATTCTATTCTATAATCTGCTCCTATTCTATCTATCTATTTCCCTATCTCCTAGTATTCTAATCCCTTAATCTGGTCTTGGTCATCTCTTATAAAGAGAGGCATACAAGCTTCAGATGAGTTACAACAGTTGTGACAGTTGATAACCGAACAACAATATTTATCTAAACAAATTCAGGAAAATTAACACTTGTCTTAATCATCAGATGGATAACCATTTCAGGATCAAACAAAGATCTTTAACTATAATTCTGCTTAATATCCTTTGAGGGCTTCTTTATTACTCCTAAAAAATCTAGATAAAACACAAATTAATGTCTAATCAAACAATCCAAACAAATTTATTTAAACAAATGTATTTACTCAAGTAATTACTTCCCTTATCGATATTTTATTCATTTCCTCAAGATCCTTTCGTGGGTGTTTTATAGTTTGATCCCTACTGTGTATATCTTGGAAAAAACCCATATTTCAATAGTTAGAAGAATATCTTAACTATTCAGGTTTAATGTTGTTTTAGGGTTTCTATGTTTTGTATAAGTTATTCTGTGTTCGTGTGGTGGTAGAGTATCAGCGTAAGGTGCATTTTGTTTCATCGAAGGTGTAATACGAATGTATATCGCAAATGTACCTTTAAGCATGTATGTGAGTGTTGGATACAAGAGGTGATTGTTAGAAATGGTAAAGAGAACTAGTGAAAACAAGTTATGTCTTGTATATACAATAGTTTGGCATATCGAAGATATACATTGTTGTTATACAAGCCAAATATGTAAGCGGTGGGACCCACTACTTGTATCCCACCTTCATAAATAATGCCCGATACATATAAATCCAATTGTATCTCCTTTCCAGACTTTTTCTTTTTATAACCAATGGTTTATTCACTTTCGGGTCTGTGACATGTATAAAAAGCAATGCATCTTTTAATATACTTTAAGTTAGGATGCATTGTTTATACTACATTTTAACTTCTTTTGAGTTTCGACTTGTATGTACTGTAATGTATGTATCTAAAACATACATACAAGTCTCGAAACATACAAGGATAAAACCAGTTTTAATATCACTTTCGGTTCCATCACTTGTATAAGTGCAATGCACATTGCAATGTATGTATACTAAAATGTACGTCCCTGAAAGCATAAATATACAAAGCGTGATACATACAACAACGTAATTTTATTTCATACTTTTTGGAATCCATAGTATGTATATTAGCCTTGTATAACTTGAAACATACAAGACACAAAACATACAACAATTTCACCACTTTTCATAATCTTTCAGTTCTGCACTACGCATAAAGTGCAATGTATATTCCGATATACATTGAATCAGGATGCATCCTATATATCATTTTTTATTTTCTTCTGAGTTCTGGGTTGTATGTACCGAATGCAATGTATGTTTGAAACATGCATACGAAGTGTAGAATATAGAAGCATTTAACTCTTTTAAATAACCTTTCTATTCTGCCACTTGTATATAATGCAATGTATATCAACATGTATCTAGGATACATACAAAACACAACCATACAACGAATTTTCCTTATTTCACAAATTTTTTGATTCTAGCTATGCATATCACCTTGTATGTAATGCAATGAATGTATACTATAACATACATATAAAGCACTAACATACAAAGACATAATGTTAATTCATAGCAGTTTCAGTTTCGAGCAATGCATAATGCCTTGTATGTACCACATTGTATGTTGCATTCTGTCAAACATAAAAATGTAACATACAAGCAATAGACCTGAGAGAAAATACATTTCAACTCTTAACCTCGTTGGGTCCACCTTGTATGTAACAATAAAACATTAACCCAATGCATACAAGTGAACAATGCATCAACCTGATGACTATTTTATGCGACCATATCATGACCCGATATACAAGGGACTTCGCATATGCATCATACAATGACACAACATACAAACCACTTTGTATATGAGAGACTTTGTATATACAATGTAGTGCCCCTCACCTTGTCGTTAGTCAGATTGATGGTTGCTTAGTAGGATTCGACATTATGATATTATCTTAGATCGTTTGATGATGGATTCCTTGTTATTTTGTTAATTGATTATGGACCTAATCATTATGATAATTATATGTACCACATTGTATGTTGCATTCTGTCAAACATAAAAATGTAACATACAAGCAATAGACCTGAGAGAAAATACATTTCAACTCTTAACCTCGTCGGGTCCACCTTGTATGTAACAATAAAACATTAGCCCAATGCATACAAGTGAACAATGCATCAACCTGATGACTATTTTATGCGACCATATCATGACCCGATATACAAGGGACTTTGCATATGCATCATACAATGACACAACATACAAACCACTTTGTATATGAGAGACTTTGTATATACAATGTAGTGCCCCTCACCTTGTCGTTAGTCAGATTGATGGTTGCTTAGTAGGATTCGACATTATGATATTATCTTAGATCGTTTGATGATGGATTCCTTGTTATTTTGTTAATTGATTATGGACCTAATCATTATGATAATAGTTGTTGATGTTGAATTCCATTGTTTTATGCTTTACAACTTGATAAATATATTAGATGTTATAGATGCTTTAATGTTATTTGCTATATTTGATTGTGAGATAATTGATTGTTTTATGTTGTTGATAAGTAACCAAAAATCTTGTTCAATATAGTATTTGTTTATACATGAATGTGAATGGAACAATGTCGTATTACTCGTATTCGAGTACCTTGCCATACTGCGATTTCCATTCACTATATGACTGCATGTGGATATATATACTATTATGTTTGACCGTGCGGTTGCTACAGGATGCAAGTACTAGGCACTAACTCCACTTGATTTACTAGGTCTGAGCGTGCCTTCGCCAATGGAATGGTTGTATGGAGTTAACATGGGGTCCCTTGTCATTGTTGTCTAGCTGTCAGTTTACCTTTGTGGTCATTGTCTATCGTTTGATCATGACTTTCAGACTGGTAATGTTACACCTTAAAGTCTAACTAGGTCAGAAGGTGTTTATGTGTGTAAGGTAGAGTTGTGCATTAAATAGAATTATTAGATGGAAAATATAATGTCGATAATTGAATATAGCTATTGTAAATAAATTATAGTTATATGGGAAGTAAAATTATTAAATAAAAGTTGTAAGAAACTTTGTATTGTTTAATATAATAATTATTTGCAATGAATATTTAAATAAATAAATTAGTTGTAAGTCAAATTGTAATTCATAATTTATGATTTAATTAATAAAATAAATTATTAAAGTTTTAGGTAGTTGCAATGTTACAATTTAATTAATTAATAAAACCATAAATTTTGAATAACTAACTAACGAATCCGAGAGGAGGAGGTGCGGAGTTCCTTCGAGGGTAAAAAGTAGGGTTTTTATGAAGAAGGGGGAGGAGGATTGTAGGGGGGGAGTGGGAAGAAGACTAGGAAGAAGCTTGGATTGCAGCGGTTAAAACAAATTTCTCGATTCAACGTCACAGTGAGGTTGCTTAAATGCTTAATCTATTCCTCTGATCCTTTTTCTAAATCTGTACATGTTGGTGTTGATTGCTTCTTTTATTGCAAATGGATTTCTTTTGATTGAAGTGTTTTCTGCCAGATCATTCTGTCACTTCTGCGTTTACTCCTTTTCAAATGATGAATTCTTGGTGATCGCAGGTCTGTGCCGTAAAGTTAGACTATTACATTTCTCTCTTTTCATTTAATCTCTTAAATGAATGGCATTTTCAATCTTAAAATCAGTTGATTTGATGTCTGAGGAATTTAAACAAGGTAATTACACTTTCATTGGGTTAACCAGAAGTAGCGCCTTAGTAATTGCCTCCGGGATAGTTTTAGATGAGATCGCCACCAATCTCTTAGGTAACTGGGTTTTCCTTCCATGGTAGAACCGTGTTTTCTTATGAAATAAGAAATACACTTAGCCATTTTAGCTATAATGGACTCTAACATGGCATTGAGGGTGTATTTCTGCAAGTTCTTTGGTATGCTTTCTTAGACCGGCACATAGTTGATAGGTTTTGAAGATGCAGTTTAGGCGTCTCCTTAAGATCCCTTAGATCACTCTTTTGTAAACTCCTTGTGCAGATTCAACCATGCATTTCCTTCTACAATTTCCTTATCCTCTCAGCCAATAAACTATTTTGTCAAACATCAATTCGGCACTGCAACTTATAATAGTTTTGAGCTATCGATTTGGAAAATCAGTGGCAATTCTTAGATCTGTGTTTTCTGGTATCATTGAAAGTTATAAGGGACATTTTGGGAGAGGCATTGAACCCTAGTTTTTAGAAAGAGAATAGAAATAGATAGTGGATCAGGTGTTTGCAAACTACATTTGTGTAAATCGTATTTAAAAGCCAATATAATGCATCTAGTTTGTGCTTATTATGCAATCAACCCATTCCATGAAATGTTGTCTTATTCCTTCTGAGAGATAGGTATTTTGCAACCTAAACTCAAATGCTACACCCATTATAAATGCTAATAAGATTATTTGGAGCGCTTTCTACTGCTGTGGCATTCAACAGGAAACAGCGAGTGAAAACATCTTAGGCAAGTTTATCAAATCACAGATTTTGTAGTGAGTTTTTAGAGTGAGCAAAGATGTCTTCCAATAGGGCGATCCACCCTGTCAATTGCACCTGCATATAAGTTTAAATGTTTGAGAATAAATCCATTCAATCAGTGCAGACTCAACAGGTACCTCAATGATAAAGTTAGTGCTTCCTCTGAAGGCCAGCGCAGCAAGGAGACCTACTATGCACACCAGTGATTAGCTGTTTGTATTCTGCTATAAGAATTACAAAGGAGAATTAAATTGTGTAAACTTCAATCAGACAATAAAACCAGAAACGGAGGCACTCCTATTGTATTTTAAATTTGGATCCATACCTTTTTTATTTAGAAAGCTGCACAACAGTAAGGAGAATCATTTAGGTGTTGGGTACAAAGAAGACTACTTATAAAAAAACATAAATAGCTTATTCAACATCTCCAGTTTGTCCTTTCCTGAGAATTATTGCTTTTCCTGAGATATCAATAGAGAGAGAAAACAAAACTATTTAAGTTTGATGCTGTCAATTTTATCAAATTTGCAAGTTCGAAGGACAGTGCCAGAAGACTTTAGTCAAAATAAATATCGTCCTTTTTCAGTGGTAAAATAGTTAATAACAATGTTACACCTCATTTGCAAAGCGGTTCACATTCCATTTAAATAGGGACATTTACAAGTTTTCCCACAATATAATAGATTACAACAGCTAAAACAGTTATAGTGGAAGCATCTACATGGGAATCGGAACACCATGGGAACAAAAGGTAATATTTACAACTATCAAGTGTTGACAGCTTGAGAAATGGCCAGTCCCGATGTTCTTCTTTGACAGAATTAATCACCTTTGATAAAATCTTTCCCAGAGACATGTTAATCATGAAAATCATCAGCATATTATTATTCATTATATCGTTGGAAATGGTAATTTGGTCGGTAAAATAATTTGTTTATTGTATTTTGTATTCGGTTGAAGCTTTATTGGTTAAATCATTAGATTAATCTAAAGTTGGAAGAAATTCAGTAGAGAAGGTCGTAAGATATGGATTTTATTGGTTAATTTATATGATAGGATAATGAGGTTATCGTAAGGGCAAGTATGAAATTAATATTATAATTAAATGATTCTTGTAGAATGAATTGCTGTAGTTAAACCTTGTGATCTACCTTTAGAAACAAAATGAAGAGAATTTAGATAATTTAGTTAATGGTTGCATTTAATTAAAAATCATTTGATATGGTTAGAGAGTTAATGTATAGGTACAAAAATTTAGGTGTTTATACATTGTAACGAAGAGGAGTTTTAGTGTTAACTCTAGAACTTGAATTGAATTGTATGAATTAAGTATTCTTGTTGTCGTAAGGAGGCGGATTGTGAGTGGTCAAACTCTAACTCCAGAGGCTTAGTATGTCATAGTTTGAGTACATGCAACATGTGGATAGGTGTTAGTATTGTGATGTTATAACGAACATGTGGTTCTAATTTAGTATGAAGTATAATGAAGTATTGTCTAAGTTGATAATGTGTTTCGTGAAGGTAATACTCTTGGATGAGATATTTAACCACTTGTGAATGTTTTGTAATCATTTTGAGATAGTTGTCTTATGGAGAGACTTGGAATCTGTAAAAAGAGAAAAGTATTGTAACGCTATAGGCATTGTATAACAAATGGTGTTATGATTCTATTTAGAATGCAAGAGGGTCTACGCCTTGCAGTTAACATGAATGTTTATTGTTACAATACCCTGTTTGATGGTTAAGTTTTACTGGGTGTTAGCAAGGAGAGTGGCTTTCAATGTGGGGTCGGCGCCCAAAGTGGCAGTCAGGATAACCCGTTGAAAGTAGATTAATTAAGTGATAACCTAAAAAGAACTAGGGGGTTAAGGGTAGATTTCACATTAAACAAGATAAATGGATTCCTCTCCTAGGCCTATAGTGCTTGTTTAGACTAAGGATGGGTTGAGAAGGCTTGGTCGGCATGATTGACTTCCTTGTCCTCACGAAAGGAAGGTCAATTCCGCATGTGTCACCCTATGGGGCCGGCACCTAGTGAGAGGCTATCAAGATAACCATAGATGGGGGTTGGGGCCTAGTGAGAGGCTGTCAGGATAACCCATGCTAGGACCATGTGATGAAACTCTCCCTACTACAACCTAGCATTCCTTGTATGGTCTCTCCTCATATGTTATATGTTGCCTCTGGAAGTGGTGTTGTATTGTTATGTTATTGTCATGTGCTATATTGGAGTTTGGTCATCCTTTGTTCATGTTAGTCCTTTGTCTACCCGACTGTTGTTGTTTGGGACCTCATGTGAACTCCTAGCTCAGGGGGTGGACCTTAGGGTTCCACATTGTCAGGTGGAAGAGATTTCTTATCCATTGGTTATCCCTTGTCGAAGTGCAGAAAATATTTATCTCAGTTTTCAGACAATAGATCTTGTACCAGTTGAGGAAGATGAATGTGTATAATCTTGTACCAGACTTGTGTATCAGAACATTCATAATGTATGTAATTTTGATGTAGTCAGAAAATGGCATTGTAAATAATGTAATGATGTACTTATGTGTAAGGAAAAACATCACAATTATGTATATGATCATGTAGATTATATTATTTGATGACATGCAATGAATATGAATATGTTGTTCAAATTGTGCATTAGATTTAGATTGAGTTACTGATTTTAGTAGTGTATGTTAAATTATGTTAGTTGATTCATAAGTAATGCAACCTTGAAACCTTAGAGAACTAGTCGTAAGTTTAAATGGTATAATTAGATATGTTAACATTACTATGTTATCTTAGTCACTTTTTTAAAAAAAATTCCCGTTTCATATAGCATAAATGTGAATTACTGTAAGGTGTTCATGGCGGGGTGTTACATCTGGTATCAAAGCAGGCTTTCTAACACTGGGTACTCTAGTTTTATATTAGCCCATTAAGTTATACTAGTTGTTTAAACTCTGAAGAATATATTCATTCATAGTCCTCGCCTAGCAACCTGAAGTTGTTCTTGGGTGTGTTGTCCAGGAAGATGCTTAGGGTTCGAGGTCAAGGATGTGGACAAGGTAGGGGTCATGGGAGAGGTGTTGATAATATCCATCCTCCTAGTTCCCCTCGTGAGAGTACAGAAGAAGGTGGGGGTGAGAATCAAGAGAATCAGGGTCAGCCAGAAGGTGCAACTACGCCATCTACTTGAGGAGGTCCTTGCTCATCTAGGTCCTAGGTAGGAGATGGGTCAGCCAGAAGTGAGAGAAAGAGAATGATCTCCTAGAAGGAGAGAAACCATAGCTAAACAAGAAGCTATTCTTACAGGCCACATGAGGGACCTTATGAGAGTCTGTCCTCCTACTTTTGATGGTTCTGGTAGCGGTATGGAAGCAAAGACATGGCTAATTGATTTGGAGAGGTGTTTGCCATGAATCCATATGGTAGAAACACTAAGGCAAGATGTGCCATCATGCATCTCAGAGGTTTTGCCTCTACATGGTAGCAACTAGAGGAACAAAAGTTGTATCTAGATATTGGCACAGTATCTTGGGAACTATTTCTAGAAATGTTCAGAGCTCGATTTCTGTCAGACCACTAGAGGCAAAGGCAAGCTGACAAGTTCCATGGATTGAGACAGATGGCCATGATAGTGGAACAGTACGAGCACAGGTTTTATGAACTCAAGCAGTATGCAGGCATTGGAAACGATGAGGCCATGTTGGTTTAGCATTTTATTAGAGGTCTAAATGCATGCATCAGTGGAGGAGTTTAGGTTTTCGAGCTGAAGACCATGGAGGTAGTAGTTGAGAAGGCTCAACTGGTGGAGGAGAATTTGACCATGGCTTTAGGGGGTCATACAGGTGTGCAGATTGGTAGTGCATCTCGAGCAGGTTCTGGGTTCCGAGGGGGTCAGTCTCAGACAACAGGTAACTCAGGGAGTCATCATGTACTTTCTAAGAGTGGACAACAACAATAGCAGTATTCTAAGATGAAATTGAGAAACTCTCAATATCAGCAAGGTAGTAGATTTCAGTCCAGAAAAGATCAAAGTTGGCAGAGAGTTAGGCATGATCGTGCTAGTCAGCCAGTGCAGAGCACACAATCTATAGCAAGTAGAGGAAGTTTTTAGTAGTCGAGTACTCCTGTAGGCGGTGGAGGTTTTGGTAGGGGAATGGGATGTTTCTCTTGCGGCCAGCAGGGCCATATTGCAAGACAGTGTCCGCGTAAGAATACTACAGGATTTGGTCAGAGGCCTGTAGCTTCAGAGCCAACTGTCGTAAATGTAGGCAGGTCACATAGGGTGTTTGCGGCGGTAGACAATCGCCAAGCAGAGCATCAAGGCACCGTTGTGTAGACTACAGGTGTCTTGCGAGGTATTACTATTTCTATTCTTTTTGACTCTGGTGCTTCAGATTCTTTCATTTCCCCTGCTATAGTGGAGTGTTGCAAATTAGTGGCAGTAAAGCAAGATATTAAGTGGCAGGTGGAATTGGCCTCTGGATCTAGGGTAACAGTAGACTCACTTGTGTATGGTTGTGAGTTGAGGATGGGTCCTTTATCTACCATGGTGGATCTTCGCATTATACTCCTAGGATCCTATGATATAGTGTTGGGTATGGATTGGTTGGATGCTCCTCGAGCAGTGATAGATTGTCACCACAAGTTAGTGAGATGCGTTGATGAATCAGGTAGTGAGGTAGAAGTGGTTGGTATTCAAAGACCCATCTCTTTGCGTATGATTTCTAGCATGCAATTGAAGAGATGTATGCGTTAAGGATGCAAGTTGTTTTTCGTAACGGTTAATGACTTAGATTTTGGGGAGAATAGGGAGACATCCCTCGATGATCATCCTATTCTCACGGAGTATGAAGATGTCTTTCCTAGTGAGATCCTGGGAATGCCACCTAAGCGTGATATTGATTTTAAGATAGACCTTGTGCCCGGAACAGAACCTATTTCACAAGCTCCCTATCAGATGACTACCCAGGAGCTTAAGGAGCTTCGATTGTAGCTAGAGGAGTTGTTAGCAAAGGGGTTCATTCATCCTAGTGTCTCTCCATGGGGAGCACTAGTTATTTTTGTGAAAAAAAAGGACAGATCTCTTCGGTTATGCATCGACTATCGACAACTTATTAAGGTGACTGTGAAGAACAGATACCCCTTGCCACGAATTGATGACCTCTTTGATCAAATCAAGGGCGCTAAGGTGTTTTCAAAGATAAACCTAAAGTTAGGATATCATCAGTTGTACATCTTTGAGGCTAACATCCACAAGACAACATTTCACACCTGTTACGGGCATTATGAGTTTACTGTTGTACTTTTGGGTTGATGAATGCACCGTCTGTGTTTATGAGTCTGATGAATGGTGTATTTTGCACCTATCTTGATAGATTTGTTCTTGTATTTTTAGATGATATATTGATCTACTCAAGATCTATGGAGGAGCATGAAGAACATTTGCGACAGGTTTTGCAGTGTTCAAGAGAAAATTAGTTATATGCAAATCTGGCTAAATGTGATTTCTTTCAAACAGAAGTGAAATATTTGGGACATGTTATTTCTGACAAGGGTATTGCGGTGGATGTTTCAAAGATTCAAGCTATCATGGATTGGCCTGCTCCCACCAATGTTTCAGAGGTTCATAGTTTCATGGGTTTAGCAGGCTATTATCAACGATTTGTGCAAGGATTTTCAAAGATAGCTCACCCTATAACTTCTCTTCAAAGAAAAGGAAAGAAGTTCATTTGGTCAGAACAGTGTCAAGCAAACTTTTAGACTCTTAAGGAGCGGTTGACTAGTGCACCCATTCTAGCAGTGCCTGATCCTGTCAGAGATTTTGTGGTATGTACTGATGCATCCTTGGAAGGGTTAGGAGTAGTTTTAATGCAAGAGGGTTGTGTGATAGCTTATGAGTCTCGCAAACTCAAAGATCACGAGTTGAACTATCCTACACATGACCTAGAGTTAGCTGATGTTGTGCATGCATTAGTAAGATGGAGACACTTTTTATTGGGGCATCAGTTTGAGCTACACAGTGATCACCGAAGTTTACAGTACATTTTTACACAGCCAAATCTAAATGCTAGACAGAGGTGGTGGATGGAGTTTCTATGTGAGTATGATTTTGAGGATGCTCTTAGTTGGTGAAGACATGAACTTTCATCAATCACTCTTGGAGTGGAATTAAGAGGACAGATTCTTGCAGCACTCCCTGCAGATAGATGGTATCAGGAAGTGAAAACAGAAGTTGAGACTGGTAGAACCTTGTAGGGTAGATATGTCAGATATGCTATTGAGTCAGATGGTCTCTTGCAGCATTTAGGTCGCATTTATGTTCCTTCTACAGAGGGTCTCTGTACCCTAATCATGTCTGAGGCACATCAGGCACCTTATTCTGATCATCCAGGTGTCAAGAAGATGTATGCAGACCTCCGTCAGATATATTTTTGGGCTGGAATGAAGAGGCATATTGCTGATTTTGTTTCAAGATGTCTGGAATGTCAGAGGGTTAAGGTGGAACATCAACATCCCGTAGGTCTTCTCCAGCCACATCTTATTCCAGAATGGAAATGGGACATCATTTCAATAAACTTTATAGTTGGTTTACCCAAGTCCTCTTGTCGTCATGACGCAATAATGGTCACTGTAGATAGGCTTACGAAAGTAGCACACTTTTCTCCTGTCTGATCTTCATATAATGCTTCATCTGTGGCTAGAATTTTTATGGAGGACATAGTCAGATTGCATGGAATTCCTTGCAAGATTATCTTTGATCGTGATCCAGTGTTCACTTTAGCCCTTTAGACATCCCTTTAGCATGCATTGGGAACTTAGTTGAACTTCAGTTCAGCTTATCATCTAGAGACTGATGGGCAAACTGAGAGGGTCAATCAGGTCCTCGAGGATATGCTTAGAATGTATGTTATGGATCAACAAAACCATTGGGAAGATTATTTGTATTTGGTGGAGTTTGCATACAATAATGGGTACCATATTTCTATTGGCATGTCTCCTTTTCAAGCTCTTTATGGTCATCCTTGTCGTACCCCACTGAGTTGGGATCATCTTGAGGATAGAGTTCTCCTAGGACCACAAATGCTCCAAGAGATGGAGCAGCAGGTTGATCAAATTAGAGAGCATCTGGTGGCAGCACGGGATAGACAAAATAAATATGCAGATGCTCATAGGCTTGATCATCAATTTTCAGTTGGTGATCGGGTATTCTTGCGGGTGCGTCCGCAAAAGAGTTCGATCTATTACGGAAAAGGCTTTAAGCTTGCACCACGCTTTGTAGGGCCATTCAAGGTTTTGGAGAGAATTGGTCTTGTTGCATACCATCTTGCTTTGTTGCCTAGCTTGTCACACATTCATGATGTATTTCATGTTTCCATTCTTAGACCCTATCATCTAGATATTTCTCATGTTCTTGATTGGAATTCCTTATAGGTAGAGGATAGCCAGCTAGCTTTGGAGCCCGTAGGCATTTTGTAGCACAGGAGACTCGTTCTCAGGGGTAGAGTCATAAAGCAGGTAAGGGTCCAGTGGGATCCTAGTGATGAGACTTTAGCTACCTGGGAAGATACATCCTGAATGCGAGAGTTATATCCTTATTTGTTTGTAGGCTTCCAGGAGTAAGCCTGATCCTAGGGGGGAGGATGTAGTGCCCATCACCTTGTCATCTGTCAGATTAATGGTTGCTTAGTAGGATTCGACATTATGATATTAGCTTAGATCATTTGATGATGGATTCCTTGTTATTTTGTTAATTGATTATGGACCTAATCATTATGATAACAGTTGTTGACGTTGAATTTTGTTGTTTTATGCTTTACAACTTGATAAATATATTAGATGTTATAGATGCTTTAATGTTATTTGCTATATTTGATTGTGAGATAATTGATTGTTTTATGTTGTTGATAAGTAACCAGAAATCTTGTTCAATATAGTATTTGTTTATACATGAACGTGAATGGAATAGTGTCGTATTACTCGTATTCAAGTATCCTGCTACACTGTGATTTCCATTCACTATATGACTGCATGTGGATATATATACTATTATGTTTGACCATACGGTTGCTGCAGGATGCAGGTACTAGGTACCGACTCCACCTAATTTACTAGGTCTGAGCGTGCCTTCGCCAATGGAATGGTTGTATGGAGTTAACATGGGGTCCCTTGTCATTGTTGTCTGGCTGTCAGTTTACATTGTGGTCATTGTCTGTCATTTGATCATGACTTTCAGACTGGTAATGTTACACCTTGAAGTCTAACTAGGTCAGAAGGTGTTTATGTGTGTAAGGTAGAGTTGTGCATTAAATAGAATTTGTAGATGGAAAATATAATGTCGATAATTGAATATAACTGTTCTAAATAAATTATAGTTATATGGGAAGTAAAGTTCTTAAATAAAAGTTGTAAGAAACATTGTATTGTTTAATATAATAATTATTTGCAATGAATATTTAAATAAATAAATTAGTTGTAAGTCAAATTGTAATTCATAATTTACGATTTAATTAAAAAAATAAATTATTAAAGTTTTAGGTAGTTGTAATGTTACAATTTAATTAATTAATAAAACCATAAATTCTGAATAACTAACTAACAGATACGAGAGGAGGAGGTGCCGAGTTCCTTCGAGGGTAAAAAGGAGGGTTTTTATGAAGAGGGGGGAGGAGGATTGTAGGGGGGAGCAGGAAGAAGACTAGGAAGAAGCTTGGACTGCAGTGGTTGAAACAGATTTCTCAATTCAACATCGCACCTAGGTTCCTTAAATGCTTAATCTGTTCCTCTGATCCTTTTTCTGAATCTGTACATGTTGGTGTTGATTGTTTCTTTTATTGCAAATGGATTTCTTTTGATTGAAGTGTTTTCTGTCGGATCATTCTGTCACTTCTGCGTTTCCTCCTTTTTAAAGGATGAATTCTTGGTGGATTGTAGGTCTGTGCCGTAAAGTTAGACTATTACATTTCTCTCTTTTCCTTTAATCTCTCAAATGAATGGCATTTTCAATCTTAAAATTAGTCGATTTGATGTCTGAGGAATTTAAACAAGGTAATTACACTTTCATTGGGTTAACCAGAAGTAGCGCCTTAGTAATTGCCTCCGGGATAGTTTTAGATGAGATCACCACCAATCTCTTAGGTAACTGGCTTTTCCTTCCATGGTAGAACTATGTTTTCTTATGAAATAACAAATACTCTTAGCCATTTTAGCTATAATGGACTCTAACATGGCATTGAGGGTGTATTTCTGCAAGTTCTTTGGTATGCTTTCTTAGACCGGCACATAGTTGATAGGTTTTGAAGATATAGTTTACGTGTCTCCTTAAGATCCCTCAAATTGCTCTTTTGTAAACTCCTTGCACAGATTCCACCATGTATTTCCTTCTACAATTTCCTTATCCTCTCAGCCAATAAACTGTTTTGTCAAACATCAATTCGACACTGCAAGTTATAACAGTTTTGATCTATCGATTTGGAAAAGCGGCGGCAATTCTTAGATCTATGTTTTCTGGTATCATTGAAAGTTATAAGGGATGTTTTGGGAGAGGCATTGAACCCTAGTTTTTAGAAAGAAAATAGAAATAGATAGTGGATCAGGTGTTTGCAAACTGCATTTGTGTAAATCATATTTAAAAGCCAATATAATGCATCCAGTTTGTGCTCATTATGCAATCGACCCACGCCATAAAATGTTGTCTTATTCCTTCTGAGAGATACGTATTTTGTGACCTAAACTCAAACACTGCACCCATTATAAATGCTAATAAGATTATTTGGAGCGCTTTCTACTGCTGTGACATTCTACAGGAAACGGCGAGTGAAAACATCTTAGGCAAGTTTATCAAATCATAGATTTTGTAGTGAGTTTTTAGAGTGAGCAAAGATGTCTTCCAATAGGGCGATCCACCCTGTCAATCGCACCTGCATATAAGTTTAAAGCTTTGAGAATAAATTCATTCAATTAGCATAGACTCAATAGCTACCTCAATGATAAAGTTAGTGCTTCCTCTGAAGGCCAGCGCAACAAGGAGACCTACTATGCACACCAACGATTAGCTGTTTGTATTCTGCTATAAGAATTACAAAGGAGAATTAAATTGTGTAAACTTCAGTCAGACAATAAAACCAGAAACGGAGGCACTCCTGTTGTATTTTAAATTTGTATCCACGCATTTTTTATTTAGAAATCTGTACAACTGTAAGGAGAATCATTTAGGTGCTGGGTACAAAGAAGACTGCTTATAAAAAAACATAAATAGCTTATTCAACATGTCTAGTTTGTCTTTTCCTAAGAATTATTGCTTTTCCTGAGATATCAATAGGGAGAGAAAAAGAAAACTATTTAATTTTGATGTTGTCAATTTTATCAAATTTGTAAGCTTGAAGGACGTTGCCAGAAGACTTTAGTCAAAATAAATATTGTCCTTTTTCAATGGTAAAATAGTTAATAACAATGTTACACCTCATTTGCAAAGCGGTTCACACTCCATTCAAATAGGGAAATTTACAAGTTTTCCCACAATATAATAGATGACAACAGCTGAAACAGTTATAGTGGAAGTATCTGCATAGGAATCAAAATGCCATGAGAACAAAAGGTAATATTTACAACTATCAAGTGTTGACGGCTTGAGAAATGGCCAGTGCCGATCTTCTTCTTTGACATAATTAATCACCTTTGATAAAATCATTCCCAGAGACATGTTAATCACAAAAATCATCAGCATATTATTATTCATTATACCGTTGGAAATGGTAATTTGGTCAGTAAAATAATTTGTTTATTGTATTTTGTATTCGGTTGAAGCTTTATTGGTTAAATCATTAGATTAATCTAATGTTGGAAGAAATTCAATAGAGAATGTCGTAAGATATGGATTTTATCGGTTAATTTATATGATAGGATAATGAGATTATCATAAGGGCAAGTATGAAATTAATATTATAATTAAATGATTCTTGTAGAATGAATTGTTGTAGTTAAACCTTGTGATCTATCTTTAGAAACATAATGAAGAGAATTTAGATAATTTAGTTAATGGTTGCATTTAATTAAAAATCATTCGATATGGTTAGAGAGTTAATGTATAGGTACATAAATTTAGGTGTTTATACATTGTAATGAAGAGGAGTTTTAGTGTTAACTCTAGAAATTGAATTGAATTGTATGAATTATGTATTTTTGTTGTCGTAAGGAGGCGGATTGTGAGTGGTCAAACTCTAACTCCAGAGGCTTAGTATTTCGTAGTTTGAGTACATGCGACATGTGGATAGGTGTTCTAGTATTGTGATGTTATAACGAACATGTGGTTCTAATTTAGTATGAAGTATAATGAAGTATTCTCTAAGTTGATAATGTGTTTCATGAAGGTAATACTCTTGGATGAGATATTTAACCACTTGTGAATGTTTTGTAATCGTTTTGTCGTAGTTGTCTTATGGAGAGACTTGGAATCTGTAAAAAGAGCAAAGTATCATAAAGCTATAGGCATTGTTTAACAAATGGTGTTATGATTCTGTTTAGAATGCAAAAGGGTCTATGCCTTGCAGTTAACATGAATGTTTATTGTTACAATACCCTGTTTGATGGTTAAGGTTTACTAGGTGTTAGCAAGGAGAGTGGCTTTCAATGTGGGGCTAGTGCCCAAAGTGGCAGTCAGGATAACCTGTTGAAAGTAGATTAATTAAGTGATAACCTAAAAAGAACTAGGGGGTTAAGGGTAGATTTCACATTAAACAAGATAAATGGATTCCTCTCCCAGGCCTATAGTGCTCATTTAGACTAAGGATGGGTTGAGAAGGCCTGGTCGGCATGATTGACTTCCTTGTGCTCATGAAAGGAAGGTCGATTCCGCATGTGTCATCTCATGGGGCCGGTGCCTAGTGAGAGGCTGTCAGGATAACCATAGATGGGGGCTGGCGCATAGTGAGAGGCTATCAGGATAACCCATGCTAGGACCATGTGATGACACTCTCCCTACTACAACCTAGCATTCCTTTTATGGACTCTCCTCATATGATATGTGTTTCCTCTGGAAGTGGTGTTGTATTGTTATATTATTGTCATGTGCTGTATTGGAGTTTGGTCATCCTTTTTTCATGTTAGTCCTTTGTCTACCTGACTGTTGTTGTTTGGGACCTCATGTTAACTCCTAGCTCGAGGGGTGGACCTTAGGGTTCCACATTGTCAGGTGGAAGAGATTTCTTATCCATTGGTTATCCCTTGTTGAAGTGCAGAAAAGATTTATCTTAGTTTTTAGACAATAGATCTTGTGCTAGTTGAGGAAGATGAATGTGTATAATCTTGTACCAGACTTGTGTATCAGAACATTCATAATGTATGTAATTTTGATGTAGTCAGAAGATGGCATTGTAAATAATGTAATGATGTACTTATGTGTAAGGAAAAACATCACAATTATGTATATGATCATGTAGATTATATTATTTGATGACATGCAATTAATATGAATATGTTATTCAAATTGTGCATTAGATTTAGATTGAGTTACTAATGTTAGTAGTGTATGTTAAATTATGTTAGTTGATTCGTAAGTAATGCAACCTTGAAACCTTAGAGAACTAGTCGTAAGTTTAAATGGTATAATTAGATATGTTAACATTACTTTGTTATCTTAGTCGCTTTAAAAAAAAAAATTCCCGTTTCATATAGCATAAATGTGAATTTCTCTAAGGTGTTCATGGCGGGGCGTTACATACAAATGACTTTGTATATACAAAACATACAAACCCATACCACAATACATTTTACTAAAAACACACATAACTTGCAAAATACAGGGAATTTTAAGATGGTTCAAAAAGCAACCCCTATTCATTTTCAATGAGGAATTCACCCAGATTCAGCTCTAGAACTTAATGCCATTTTTCCTTTATTTTCAACAAGGTTTGTAACTTTTCACTTCCTTGTTTATGGTTCATCTTTAATGAGCACTTCAACCATGTTATATTGAGTCCTTTGGAATCAGAATAGATCAAATCCAAATGTTTTTATCAACTTAATTGTTAATTTCTACTTGAAAACAACTGTGGATCTTTCCATATATGCTTACATACTGAAATCTTTGGATGATTGAAATTAAATATTTGCCAAAAAGTGGCTTGGGAATTTCAGTCCCAACAGTGGCTCTTTCTGGGGATGTATGCCCCTTGTGGGCATAGCAATATCCCTAGATCTCTAGGGAGCAGACTGGTGCCTACTCCTTTGGGCAATAGAGTCAACTTCTACCCCTAAAATTGATATGGTCAAAAGACCATATCAAAAAAGAAAATCCATGTCTTTCCCCTATCAAAAACCTTGTTTTGATCATGTTGTAATGATACCAATTTGAACATATCATTTAAGTTTGCATGATTGGTCATATCCATATTTAACTAATTAGTGATGCTGGTATATTCTTCACCATTATGCACTTGAAAACTATCTATAATCTTATTCTTGTATGACATGATAGACACAATCTCTGTGTGATATTTTATGTAACCGTATTTGACGTCATCTTCCAAATGATGATTCTCTATCTGAACTGGGAAGCAGAAGAAATCAATTTGCATCTGATATTTATTTTCTTGAGTCTTGGTACCACCTAATGAAAAAGCATCACTATTATTTTCATCATCACAAGTAACTTTCCCACACAATTGTGATCTTGAGACTCCATTATCACAAGATTCAATAGAAGCATTTATCTCTAGACAATCACTGCTATCGAATTTACAATCATCAATTGTTTCTATCTCATCTGAATGTGATCTTGATATTGTACTTTCACACCAATCATGTGGTCTACTATCATGCAAAGTATCCTCACTGTCAAAGCATATGTATGTTGGACATGGTATTTGAGTATCATCCCTATGTACATATTTCTTATATTCTATAGTGAGTAATTCTCAAATTTGCTCACTGTTAAGTGAGCATATTTCTTTGTCCACCACATTGATGATACTTTTTTCATCTCTTTCATCATTGCCACAACACCCAAAATCAAATGTACCCATTTCATTAGCATGGTCACAAGATTATGTATCATTTTGACCATCTAAAAATACCTCATCCTCTTCTTGTGCTATGTCATCATATAATGGTTTTGAACAGACCTGAAGATTAGTTTCTGCTATGTGCACTTCCTCTTGATCAAGATATTGTTCTTCTTATTGAAAATATTCACCCTGGTTATCTAAAAATACTTCATCCTTAGGATAGCATGGGTTTGGAAACACCTAGAGTTCATGTTCTGGTAGACCCTCTTTATCAAAAGTTTGTCTTCCTTTTTGAAAATAGTGCTTCTCTTCCCCACAACACTTTTGATTCATATATTACAGTGGGTGGGCTGGGATAAAACTTGTCTGATATGGAGGCTGATAGTAAACATTTCATTGTGGCACATATTGCTAGTATTGTGGGGCATAGTACTATCCTAGTGGTGGATAGTATTGAGGAATATTACTTGCATTCATAAGTCGGGGCCCTTGTGGTGGCTTATTATACTGGATAGGGTTATGGTATGGATCATGAGGTACTCTTGGAGTATATGGAGCGTATGTGTTCTGAGAGGGCATATGTGAATTGACATCACCACTCTGTTGATGTGGACGGATAGGTTTTGGCAGTTCCATTACCTAGAGGCCTAATTGTGCCAGCTATCTATACAATCCTACTATTTGTCTATCTAGTTCTTTGTTTTTTTGTATCTCCTAAGCTGTTGTTCTTTCCATTCTAAATACACTTCTAATTCCTGATTAGTCATGCTATCAAGATCAACAACAGCTTGACTAGCAAATCTCTCCTCTTCTTCATAAGAGCTGCGAGAATCACTTAATTGCAAATCCACATGCTTGTCATCAAAATCTAGATTTTCAATGGATTCTTCATAACATTTACAGTCACAATCTGTTATGTAGGATAGACCCTCTCTATCATGTGGGCTATTATAGTCATTATTTTCATTTGTATACCCATCCTTTAATGGTTCTCCTTCATATCTCCTTAGTTCAAAGAATGCATCTAAAGGGGGTATTCTATATTTTTTCATGTTTCATCAACTTTATTTTCAGAGTTGCCACCTCTTGTGAGAAGAGGAAAACTTCATCTTTCTAGGTTCTTGCCAGCAGAGTCTACCAATTTGTATTTGAATTTTGTGTAGAGTCACCACCTCTATTTAGAGGACTAATCAATTTTCTTGGTTTTTCCTTCCACCAACAGAGCCTTTTAATTAAAACTTTGGATTGACTCTATGACAAATGGTTTTAGATTTTTAGACAAATTGTCCCCAGTAGAGTCGCCAATTCTGTTAGGTCTCAAAAACACAAGTCATTAACCCTAAGAGGGTGCTAGGCTCTCTTGACATTTTTGGCTAACTGACACGGGGTAGATATGGCTAAACCCCCTTCACTTCAGGCTATGCCAGACCTAGGTGGGTAGACCTCTAATTAATAAAGTAGATAAAGAGATGATCACTACTTTGATCAGAATTAATCTAACTATTGATAATGGCACAAATGACAAAACAAATGAAAAGACAACAAATTAATTCTAAATGATCTAAATTGTAATACTAAAACAATAATGCAATCTAACTAAGTAAATCTAAAATGAATTGGGATAAGTGATAATGAAAATATTAGACCAATGCCTTATTGAATATAGAGTCAGTATGATCATGAAATAAATGACTATTTATTTTGTAAAAACTTGAACTATCTAGCATGAAAGAATAGGTATGTAACTTGTACAACCCTGCAAGGAAATAGTTAGTGTTCCATACTTACATATATCCAATTGACAAAATATTACCTACATTCATCTAAAAAGATTTAATCCTTACTTGAAGGAACCTATTAGAATAATACTGCAATTGTAACAGATTTATCAGAAACTGGAGACAAAATACAAACCCTAACTATATGACTCTTCTTACAGATCCATGACAAAGCCTTCACAGTTACTATGATAGATTTAAAGGATTTAATTCTAAAAGCAAAAACCAATTAATCTTATCACACTATAATAGCAAATGTGTATAGACAACTTGGAGATATACTTGATAACTCAAATTGAATAACAGAGAAAACATTGAAAGGAGATAGTCATATAATTGAATCAATTTAACAGATAGTTGATACCAAAATTTGCAGTCACTGCTTCATGCTTACAGACTTGACTTCATCAAAGAATGCTTCCACATGGTCTACCAGAAATAAAATATATTAAAAGTAAACTAGCATTGCTATTCAAATCTAATCTATAGTATCCCCTGTTCTATTCTGTAATCTGCTCCTATTCTATCTATCTATTTTCCTATCTCGTAATATTCTAATCCCTTAATCTGGTCTTGGTCATCTCTTATAAAGAGAGGCATACAAGCTTCAAACCAGTTACAATAGTTGTGACAGTTGATAACCGAACAACAATATTTGTCAAAACAAATTTGGGAAAATTAACACTCATCTTAATCATTAGATGGATAACCATTTCAAGATCAAACAAAGATCTTTAACTGTAATTCTGCTTAATATCCTTCGAGAGCTTGTTTATTACTCCTAAAAAATCTAGATAAAACATAAATTAATGTCTAATGAAACAATCCAAGAAAATTTATTTAAACAAATGTATTCACTCAAGTAATTACTTCCCTTATTGATATTTTATTCATTTCATCAAGATCCTTTCATGGGCATTTTATAGTTTGATCCCTGTTGTGTATATGCTGCAAAAAACCCATATTTCCATAGTCAAAAGAATATCTTAACCATTCAGGTTTAATGTCATTTTAGGGTTTCTATGTTTTTGTATAAGTTATTCTGTGTTCGTGCGGTGGTAGAGTATCGGCGTAAGGTGCATTTTGTATCACCAGAGGTGTAATACGAATGCATATCGCAAATGTACCTTTAAGAATGTATGTGAGTGTTGGATACAAGAGGTGACTGTTAGAAATGGTAAAGAGAACTGGTGAAAACAAGTTATGTCTTGTATATACAATAGTTTGGCATATCGAAGATATACATTGTTGTTATACAAGCCAAATGTACAAGCAATGGGACCCACTACTTGTATCCAACCTTCATAAATATTGCCCGATACATACAAATCCAATTGTATCTCCTTTCCAGACTTATTCTTTTTATAACCCATCATTTATTCACTTTCGGGTCTGCGACATGTATAAAAAGCAATGCATCTTTTAATATACTTTAAGTCAGAATGCATCGTTTATAACACATTTTAACTTCTTTTGAGTTCTAGCTTGTATGTAGTGTAATGTATGTTTTTGAAACATACATACAAGTCCCAAAACATACAAGGATAAAACTAATTTTAATATTGCTGTCGGTTCCATCACTTGTATAAGTGTAATGCACATCGCAATGTATGTAAACTAAAAGGTACATCCCTTAAGCATACATATACAAAGCATGATACATACAACAACTTAAATTTATTTCATACTTTTTGGAATCCATAGTATGTATATTAGCCTTGTATAACCCGAAACATACAAGATGCAAAACAAACAACAATTTCACCACTTTTCATAATCTTTCAGTTCTGTGCTATGCATAAAGTGCAATGCATATTCCAATATACAATGAGTTAGGATGCATCCTATATATCAGATTTTAATTTCTCCTAAGTTCCAGATTGTATGTAACAAATGCAATGTATGTTTGAAACATGCATACGAAGTGCATAATATAGAAGCATTTAACTCTTTTAAATAACCTTCCGGTTCCGCCACTTGTATATAATGCAATGTATATCAGCATGTATCTAAAATACATACAAAGTACAACCATACAACGAATTTTCCTCATTTCACAAATTTTTCGAGTTCGGCTATGCATATCCCCTTGTATGTAATGCAATGTATGTATACCGTAACATACATACAAAGTGCTAACATACAAAGACTTAATGTTAATTCATAACAGTTTCGGTTATGAGCAATGCATATCGCCTTGTATGTACCGCATTGTATGTTGTATTCTGTCAAACATACAAATGTAACATACAAGCAATGGACCCAACAGAAAATACATTTCAACTCTTAACCTCATCGGGTGCACCTTGTATGTAACAATAAAACATTAGCCCAATGCATACAAGTGAAAAATGCATCAACCCGATGACTATTTTATGCGACCATATCATGACCCGATATACAAGGGACTTCACATATGCATCATATAATGACACAACATACAAACCACTTTATATATGAGAGAATTTGTATATACAAACGACTTTGTACATACAAAACATACAAACCCATACCATAATGCATTTTACTAAAAACACACATAACTTGCAAAATACAGGGAATTTTAAGATGGTTCAAAAAGCAACCCCTATTCATTTTCGACAAGGAATTCACCCATATTCAACTCTGGAACTTAATGTCATTTTTCCTTTTTTTTCAACAATGTTTGTAACTTTTCACTTCCTTGTTTATGGTTCATCTTTAATGAGAACTTCAACCATGTTATATTAAGTCTTTAGGAATTAGAATACATCAAATCCAAATGTTTTTATCAATTTAATTGTTAATTTCTACTTGAAAACAACTGTGGATCTTTCCATATATACTTACATACTGAAATCTTTGGATGATTGAAATTAAATATTTGCCAAAAAGTGGGTTGGGAGTTTTAGTCCCAACAGGTGACATGGGAGTAGTTTTTGCAGAGTTTTAGAAAAAGATGGCTACCACAGTTATATTTTGATAAGAAAATGATAGAGTTTTAGAATCTCACACAAGGTGGTATGTCGGTCACACAATATTGGGAGAAATTTTCTCATTTTCTTCCGTATGTACCTCAGTATCAACAAGATGAAAGATTTTAAATCTATAAGTTCATCACCAGGCTTAGGCCTTAAATTGGATTAGATGTGGATATTCATAATCCTTCTACGATGGATTAAGTTTTTGAGAAAGCCATTAAAGAACAGAAGCTACAATAGGTGGATAATTATAGGAAAAGTAGAGATACAATGTATGGCAACAAGAACCCTCAAGGAAATAATTAGAACAACCTGAATAAGAACAATCAAGGAAACAATAAGCAGATTAGGAACTTGAAGAGAGGGAATAATTCTCAAGATCGTAATGAGGGCAATCAGAACAACAATAAGAGGACAAATTATAATAATAGGAAAGATGGTTCAGATAGACCTAGAGCACCTCGTGGTAGTTGCTACACTTGTAGAGGTGAGCATTATGCCAATGTATGTCCTCAGAGGAGTAGTAACTAGAAGAACATAGATCAGTACCACATTCATGCAGCTGTAGATAACCAACAGGAAGATTTTTAGGCAACTCGTATTCAGTTCCCGGGTAAGCTTTTTGGATGCCCTGTTTCAATTTTTATAGATACCGATGCTACCAATTGTTTTGTAGATCCTAGTATTTTATCTAAGATATCAGTTAGACCTAGATTCATGGTTAATTCATGGAAAGTACAATATGGAAACCAGGTAGAGAAAATAATAGTGAAATGTCTAGCATGCAGTGAGCTTGAACTTCCAAGTTTTGAAACTCAAGTAAATTTTTATGTTGCACCTTTAGAATCATATGATGTGGTTCTGGGAATAAACTGGCTTTCTGAACATAAGTCTATGGTAGATTGTGAAGAGAAGATAGTTAAATGTTTAGATGATCATGGCAATCAGGTTGAGATTCATGGATTCAAAAGACCCTTAGAGCTCAAGCAGATTTCAGGCATGTAACTGAAGAAGGCCAATAGAAAGGGATTTACTATTTATGTGGTAAAGGTCAATGATCCTAATAGTTCAGAGTCATCAGCTGAAGATCATCGTATTTTGAGGGAGGTCCAAGATGTCTTCCCTGATGATTTGACTAAACTACCTCCAAAGCAAGAATTTGATTTCTCTATAGAATTGCTAACTGGTACTGAGCCTTTATCCAAAGTTCCATATAGAATGAACACAATTGAGTTGTTTGAGCTTAAGGCATAGTTACAAGAATTGCTTAACTAGGGTTTCATTAGACCAAGTGTGTCTCCATGGGGAGCACCTGTCATATTTGTAAAGAAGGATTGCACTTTGAGATTATGCATTGACTACAAGATATTGAATAAGGCCACCATCAAGAATAATTATCTGCTCCCTAGGATTGATGAGTTTTTTGATCAAATGAAAGGGGTGAAGGTGTTCTTGAAGATAGATTTGAGGTTGGGATACCATAAACTTAGAATAAAGGATGAGGATATTTCAAAGACTGCCTTCAGAACTAGATACAGACACTATGAGTTCACAGTGTTACTGTTTGGGCTAACCAATGCCTTGGTAGCTTTCATGAATTTGACGAACAATGTTTTTCAAGATTGTTTGGATGACTTTGTGCTTGTTTTTCTAGATGATATACTAATATATTCCAAATCAGAGGAAGAACATGACAAACATCTAAGGATTGTTTTGCAGAGATTGCGGGATCATAAACTCTTTGCAAAGATGTCAAAATGTACCTTCTATCAGACTAAGGTTCACTATTTGGGCCATGTTATTTTAGCTGATGGGATAGCAGTGGATCTGGATAAGATAAAGGCAATTATGGAGTGGTCAATGCCATAAAACATGTCAGAAGTTTGGAGCTTCATGGGACTTGCTGGATACTATAGAAAATTTGTAAAGGGGTTCTCAACCATTGCAACACCCATCACAACTCTTTAGAAAAAGGGAAAGAAGTTTGAATGGACAGATAGATGTGAGTAGGAATTTCAATTATTAAAAGAAAAACTTACTTCTACACCCATCTTAATTGTGTCAAATCACAATGGCCACTTTATAGTGATTACAGATGCATCAGGGGAAGGTGTAGGAGTAGTTCTTATGTAGGATGGTCAAGTAGTGGCTTATGAGTCTCAGAAATTGAAGTAACATGAGCTGAATTATGCACCTCATGATCTTGAGTTGGCTACCATAGTGCATGCACTTCAGATGTGAAGGCACTATTTGTTGGGGAAGCCTTTCGACCTGTAGAAAAATCACTTGGGACTACAATATATATTTTCTCAACCCAACTTGAATGCAGATAGAGAAGATAGTTAGAGTTCTTGAGTGAATATGATTTTGGTATTGAATATATAGAAGGAAAAGAGAATAGAGTAGTGGATGCTCTAAGTAGAAGGAGACATCTTGCAGCCATGATAATAGTAAGGTCAACTTTCAAACAACATGTGATGCAGGCTTTACCTAATGATGAGTTTTATGAAAGGGTGAAACAAGCCCCTACATCAAGATCCTTTGGATCACAGGTATGATGGTTATGTATTCAAGTCTGATGGACTCTTGAGATTTAATGAAAGTATGTATGTTCCAAATGCAGTAGGACTAAGATAACTTGTGTTAGATGAGTTTCATAATGCACCATACTTTGGGTACCTCAGTCTAACAAAGATGATTGAAGGACTCAAACCACTATATTTCTGGCCTGGACTTTGGAAAGATGTAATTTTTGTTGTTGGTTGATGCTTAGAATGCCAACGAGTTAAGGCTAAGCATATGCATCCAGTAGGGTTTCTTTACCCTCATAAGGTACTAGAATACAAATGGCAAGTTATTACTATGGATTTCATCCAGGGATTACCCATGACCAAGACTTGACATGATGTGATCTCGGTCAAGTAGTAGATAAAATGATGAAGGTTTCCCATTTCATTCCTAGGAACCTTAAGGATGGTTCTTTGGTGTTGGCAAGGAAATTTGTATAGGAGATTTTCCATTTGCATGGTGTACCTGAAACGATCATCTTAGATCATGAGACACAGATGATCTCTAGATTTTGGACCACTTTGTATGCTTCTTTGGGAACAAAACTAAAATTTAGTTTAGCATATCATCCTCAAATTGATGGTCAGACTGAAAGGGTGAACCGAGTAGTAGAGGATCTCTTAGGATGTACTGTATGGATCATCATCATAAGTGGGAGGAGTATCTACCTCTAGTTGAATTTGCTTATAATAACTCCTTTCACACCTCTTTGGGTATGGCATCTTTCAAAGCTTTGTATGGTCGTAAGTGTCGAACACCTATTAGCTGGGATAGAGTGGAAGACAGGGTTGTAGGATCAAAAAAGTTGAAGGAAATGGAAGATCAGATGAAGCTCATTAAGAAAAAGTTAAAGCAAGCTTCAAATCAATAGAAGAGTTTTGCAGATAGGAAAAACACCTTTAGATAGTTCTTTGCAAGAGACAAAGTCTTTTTGAGAGTTCGACCACAAAAGAGTTCAATATCTTTTGGAAAGGGGTCAAAGCTCACCCCTAGATATGTTGGACCATTTGATGTCTTGGAGGTTATTAATCTAGTTACTTACAGGCTTGCCCTACCACTAGCTCTTTCCCAGATACATAATGTCTTCCATGTTTCTATACTTAAGCCATATCATCCAGATGAATCTCACATTCTTGACTAGCAGGTATTGTAGGTTCAGGATTCAGGGGTGGTGCTAGTGGAGCCCACCAAGATACTAGAGAGGCATAACATTAAGTTGAGAAACTACAATGTGGTGCAGTATAGGGTCCAGTGGGACCAGTATTCGGTGGATAGTGCCATCTGGGAGAATACAGAGGACATTGATAGATTATTTCCTCATTTGAAACTCTAGTTTATTTTCATTATGCATATGGTGACATTTTATTTTATTATGGATATTTGAAGTAAAAGACTCATATTGTAGATGTTTTTGTTAAAAGACATCGAGACAATGTCTCTTCCAAGTGGGGAAGGATGCCACGTCTCAAACTTGATGCTATCTGTGTTTTTCTATATGTGGAATTAATATATGGACACATAAATGTGTGATTTAGATAATTAATTGTTATTAAAAGATGAATGAATATTTATGAATGTTATATTCATGTTAGTAGTGCTTCAGCTATGCTTCAGCTATTTGGTTACTAATCTATTGACGGAAAAATTGGAGTTTATGTGAAGTTGCAGGTTATCGAAGACAAGAGGGTGGTTGAGGTAAAGGAGGCTAGCATCCTCGCAGGGTTGAGATGGAAGGATATCATTCACACACTTAATGTAGTGTCATATAGTTGCATAAGTTTGCATCATGAATGATTAATAGTTTAGTTTAAATTACATTCTTTTATTTTAATTAGAAGATCTTATTTCCATAGTTAGTTAATGATGATCTATTTTAAATTATTTAATTCAATTGTTATTTAATATTGTGAATGCTTTAGAAATAGAATAAATAAATTAGTTAATTAAATTTGTTTTATTAGGGAATAAAGATATCTTATTTCATTTTATAAATGCATTGTGATGAACATGTAGATTATTTTTAATAGTATTTTTAGAACAATTGAAACTAGAAATAGAATAAACCTTGATTTTTAGAAACAAAATGAGAATGAAAGAAAACTAGAAAACAGGGAAAAAAACAATAGAAAAAATTAGAAAAAAAAAAGAAAAGCAAAACTATATTTACAAAATAAAAATTCAAAGAAAGGAAATTTCTTGAGGAAGGAAAATAATAAAAGAAGATTTATTTTTCATTCTAAAGGACACAAATCATTATCCTAAATGGAGGCATCTCAAAATATCTTCTCGGGATCTTGAAAATGGTGTTCAAATAAGGGAATCGTCAGAGTAATTTTGGGAAAAATAGGGAGAACAATCCAGCATGGGAAGCTTCTGGTAGACTGAGAATTCAACCATTTAATCTGGGGTATTGGGTAAATTTTTTAGGTTCTTATTCAATCAGGAATCTCAGTTTTGTATTTGTGTAAATATGTGGCATGAACAAACTCTATTATTTTTTGTGAAAGAGATTAGTTATCTAAATATTTTCTATCATATCAATAATAGAATATCTTCATGTTCTTCTTTAGCTAATACTATGTGTGCATTTGTAAATCTTAGTTTCGTGTATATATATATATATCAAAGTATGTCAAAATGTATTCTAAAGTTTTAAAGAAAAGTATTATTGGCGCTAAGGATGTAGTATAATGAAGGTTATTTGGTATCCATCATATCGTGCCACAGCCCCAAAAAGGACTGCAACCCCATATGGGGAACACTAGCCATTGAAAGACTATAAAAACATTAGATTGAACCTGCATCCTATAAGCGATCTATTGCCCTTCTCCTTTAAACAATTCAGCAAATTTAAACTTAAATTTATTACTCCTTACAATCATTGTTATCAGATTTGGAAATTGTTGTTTTCGTATATATATATATATATTACAAATCTATATGTAAAAAATTATGAATATAAACAAATTGTATATTATAGAATGAAAAAACTGTGTTAAAGTCAAATGAAGGACACCGACTAGTGGCTATTATAAATAATAGGGGTCGACAGCTAAAGCGCTGCCCTGAGAATCTCTTCCTTATAATAGAATTGAGGGGGGTATCATTGTGTTCCACTAGCATCTCTTGCAAATCCCTAAGGGACTTATAACCATTCAAACTTTTGTATTGCCAGAGAATTTAATATAATGTAAACCTATTGGTTGATAGCGAACCCCCTCACTATTGAAAACTTTTGGAGTATTCTAATCTAGAACTTGCCTCAAGCCGTCGACTCTCTCCTTCTAGCGATCACCATAAACCTTGATTAAACTTAGAATGCTGCCCTACTTGGTGACTGGCTTCGAATATTGCCTCTGTAAACTTCAACCTATTCAATTTATTCTATGAATCCTTGAAGTTGAATATTGAATGTATATATATATATATATTCGATAGTATGTTGGCAGAACTAAGATATATTTATTTGCGTGTTTCCTCTCTAACTATAATTTTGAATATTTTCTCAAGCAGTAAGGACCTTTATAAATAACAAATTTCTTTAGGCATTAATTACATATATGATATGTATATCCGTCGATGATAATCCTTAAGATATGTTTGGTAAATTTGTAAACTCAAATATATGTATGAATGATATAAAAAAATACCTTTATTTTTACTTTACTTTACATTGTTCTAAATGATTGATAGAGATATCATGTTAATATAGAATGAGAAACAAAATGATGTATATTGTATCATTATGATGTGAATGGTTTAAATCTTCATTATGCAAATTAATTTACATGAAAGATGTAATGAGTTTTATTTTATCATTTGGCATTGAAACAATGAGATAACACCATACGAAATTGATAAAACCATTTGTTTAAAAAATGATTAATTATAACAAACTGTGTAACATGAAATTTAGAATAGAACATTGGAAAGTTGAAGACATAGACAACATGAATGAACTAAATGTTGAATACCATAAATGTATTATGAAATCATTTAGATTGATTATGTACAAACAAACTTAGGAAAAATATTGCATTGCATGTGTTTTGGTAAGGTATGAACTTTTGGGATAGGATGTCAAATGTGGGCTCTAGAGACGATAGTTTACTTTTTCTAAACTATCAGTTTATTTAATTATGCTTGGCCAAGCTATAGTACCATTGAAATAGATGGTTTGTTTAAAAGCCTAGAACTTTGTTATTTTTGTCTCTGCCACATCTTGTTGCAAGAGTCTATGTCATTCTAGGTTAGGATACATACATGCAATAGGCATGCATCTAGTGATTCCCTCCTGTTCACACTGTTCTGGGTTGCTAGGCTCCTTGTACACGGTCGGTGTTTTCTTCAAGTTAGGAAGAAACCTGGGGAAGTCCAACACTTCATGGTTGGGTGGAAAAAGCACCTCAACCACTCTCTTGGTCTTGGTTAGCGGATGATCAGAGGATCGGGACAGCTAAGTTCAGTTGTTATATTTGACATGGATATTTTCTTTATATTATTCTTTGTATGTCTTCATTGCAAAGTTGTAAATTTGTAAAATGATTCATTATTATTTGGAAGTAATCTTCCTTTTGTAACATTGAAATAGATATACTATAACACCAAGTTTGGTGTATGGAACTGTATTTGTAATTCATTCTTATATATGGGAATTGGAACATTTCATGAATTCCTTCATGTTATATTTAGTTATGGATAACTAGAATATGTTATCGATTGAATAGTTCTTACTTTTGGAATTTGTTTAATTTTGAGTACTATGTTTAGTTGTTAAATTTCTGCACCTTACATCTGGTGATGTATAGAAATTCGTGTGGATCTCCATGAATGTTGGAAAGGTCCTATACTTCATTGAATAATGTTCCTTTAGGCTCCACAAGTCACGAATTTGTGTTGGAAGCCAATTTAGCTTCACTAAACATTGTCAGTTCATCTCTGGGAAAATATAGGTAATCTTCTGATAGTGATATCTCTCTGGTTATGAACCCAAATGACCTAAATTTTGGATATATTGTCAATGACTATGTCTAGATGCTAAGTCTAGATTCATAGGCTCTGATATGCAAATGTGACAAAATGTGGAATTCTCCACAGTTGCTCTCTTTGTGCTCTGCAACTTCAGTGTCAACTATCTCAATTGTTTTGAATGCTTTCAGATGCTCTTGCATTAGATTCTTGAGGTTATTTGAAAAGTGGGCCTCTTCACTTTGGTCTATATTATGTTAGATCTAATGCTTGTTTCTATGAATAAGTTCAGCAATCTGTTCATAGGTACTTGCAACTATGTCAAGGTCAGCAATTTGTTCAAGTCCACCCTACAAAACTGCCTCAAGATCTTCTAATTTTGACACTCTACCTACAAGCCTTGCACTTCCTCAATGATCTGCAGTCTAAGCAAGTCTTCTCCATAAGTTGCCTCAAGTCCTTCATCTTGTCATGGTCTAGGTTTAGCAGTCTACTTGCAAGCCTTGCACTAGCTCAATAATTGGCAGTCTGAACAAGTCTTCTCCACAAGTTGCCTCAAGATCAAAGTCTACTTTAATCAATTAAGAGTCAATAAATACATACATGCCTCCTTCAGAACAATTAGTTACTTTTGGATTTAGTCAATAAACTCCTAGATTTCTCTACAACACTTTCTAATCTTTGTTCTAGATACAATTCCTCACACACTTTAGAATCTTACAATTTCTACTCTACACATGCTTCCCCAACACTATTCACTATTTCTTTATCCATGTTTCCTTTACTCGAATACACAAACTTTCTCCTCCGATATAATATCTTGTTTGCAATATGAATTTCCTTTTCCTATTCTGCTCCACACTTGTCCACACACAAACTTTCTCTTGCACTATTTTCTTTTTTCTATAACACAAATCTCCTTAAGATCAATGCTTCACCTTCTTCTAGTTTCTTTGTCAAATCTAATGTATCAAAAGGTTCCCCTTCCTTTACATACACTATCTCTGCATCAATAGGTTCTTCTTCTTCTTCTGCATAAACTATCTCTCTTTTTATTTTTTTCTTATCCTTAGCTCCTCTGTGGTGCAGGAGCACCCCTACAAGACAAGATATAGGTTCATTGTCTGCATGACAGGACATTAGTCTATTTTTAGCATGTTTGACTTCATAATGTAATAAGGTCCATTGGACCAATGCATATGTATTAGATCAGCCTAGGAGAGTGTGTAGGCAGTTAGAGCTCGTGATCAGGTAGTATGAGCTGTCCTCTCCCAGCCGCTTGGAAGCTCCCAGCCGCTGGGAATCGAGTTGGTGGTACTCGTAGGATATTGCTATAAATAACTCAGATCAGTTAGGGTTTGAGATTAGAGTAGTAGTTATGTTATGTTGTACTGGTGATTGAGTGAGATCCAGAGATCAGGCCAGACATTGTGAAACATTGTTGTTCGATAGTATTGTAGAAACAGGACATTTGTGTTTCATCTAAATAAGATCTCATCAATTGCATTATCTGGTTTATCAGCTGTTTATGTTTTGATTTCTGTTCTGATTACAGGTTAATGGATTCTTTCAACCCTTCCACCGGTTGATTCTGTGAATTGGTGGAATGGTCATGCATGTTAGTTTAGGTTGTATTTTAGTTTTCTGTTTATGCATTTCATTGTGTGGGAGATCGATTGGTAGCATGCTATGAATCAACCTAGCATCCTCATGTGCTAGGGTTTAGGAAGATAAACTGTTAAGTTTTGATCTGAAGGTGATCCGGCCCGATCATCATGTTTTCTTTGTGAAATTGTGCAGTTCTGTGAGTTTGCATGCAGCTGACGGATATACAGGGATCTGCATGTGCTTTTCCAGACGGAGTGAATCGTATCGTCATCTACGAGTATATCGCTATCAGGATCAGGTTCTGAAGTTGGCAAAAAATTGCATGTTTCAAGTGCATCAGGATGATATAAGTCAGATATATACTCAGTGTGTATATCATCGTCAAGATCATCTTTCGTGTGTATCCATCGTCCGCATATCGCTATCGCATGCAGAAGTGAAAGTTCACTTTTTGGCTAAGGACCAGAAAGGTCATCATCAGGATATTGAAAAGATCACCGGATATTCATTATCATGTTACGGAGGATATAAGTGTCTTATATCCTGTTGACATCATCATCAGGTGCATTGACATCATCATCGGGTGCAAGTGATGTCATCGTCATCAGGATATTGCGAATATCACCCTATGCAAGTTTATCCTGCTGTCGCTAAGTGTTTTGGCATCGGCGTAAGTCATCGGCATAAAGTTTGGTTAACATCATCAGGATGTTTCAATATGACCTGATAAGTCATATCCTGATGCTGTTTGTTTAAAGAAGGTCGATATCAGGGTGACGTAAGCATCGAAGAAAAGGTGCATAAGGAATATCGTCATCAAGATATATGAGAGGAACCGGATATTTCATATCCTACCGACGAAGGGTGAAGATGATGCTAAACATCATGATGCTACCGATAGAGTTTGGCACTAAGTGAATAGTGATCATCAGGAGGATAATTGTGTTCGTCGAGTATCATGATGCTGCTGACAGGCGAAAGGCGAAAGGCGATAAGGAAGTGAACAGTAGTTAGCAGGAGGATATTTCATGCCTCTTCGAAATATGATGATGCTGTCTGTGTTAGCAAGAAATATGATGATGATGATAAGTCGATAGGTATTACATACTGCATGTCCAGGATTTTAACATGCTAGTGGATTAATAGCTTTTCCATCCTATTTGTAAGCTTCTGTTGCGTTTCCTCTGCATCATAGTGGTATCAGAGCAAAGGAAGGATCTTCTGGAAAAGATCAGGATATAGCAGGATGTCAGATGAAGAAGGAACATCTAAGATTCCAGCAAGGATGACCAACGTTGAGTTGGCAGTTCTGGTAAAGAAACAGATTGCAGAGAGCAAGGCCGTGAAGGCTCAGAATCAGGAATTGAAGGATGAGTTAGAGAAGTTGAGGAACAGAGTAGGTTCTGGTAGAGAAGAAGATAGGGAAGAAGAAGAGATCCCTAGTTGGAACGAGGAGGCCGTTCCTGCAGACCAGAGACCACTATTGAACGCCCTCAAGGCCATGGAGACGAGAACCATGGATGTGAAATTGGATTTGCCAGTGTTTACAGGAAAGATGGAACCTGATTCAGTGATGGAGTGGATAGACTCCTTGAACAATTTCTTTGAAACAGAGGAGATACCAGAACAACAGAGGGTGAAAATAGCCCAGTCAAAAATGAAAGAAGCTGCCTTGACATGGTGGAATTTTGTCCAAGATGATAGAGTACAGGAAGGAAAGCGTAGAGTCACTACATGGAAGAAAATGATGGCATTAGTAAAGGAAGCTTATGTCCCATTGGATTACAGTATCCAATTACACAAGAGGAAGCAAAACCTGAAGCAGAAGGAGCTAGATGTCAGCTCATATACAGAAGAATTCATGAAACTTTGTATGAAAACAAAGGTAAAGGAAAGTGAAGAAGAGAAGGTAGCCAGATACCTTAATGGATTGAGGTTCAACATTCAGGAAGATTTAAGTCTGCATAATCCAGATACAGTTCAGAAATGCTTTCAGTTGGCATTGAAAGTGGAAGAGAAGTTAAAGAGAAAACAAGAACAACACAATAGAGGAAGAGGAAGACAACAAAGGGGTGGAAGAGGTCCTTTTAGAGGTAGAGGACATGGACATGGATATCAAGGAGAATCCAGTCATGACAATAGTAAGGGAAACAATAGTCAGAACCAGGGGGAAAATTATAGTCAGCAAGGAAACTTCAGGGGTAGAAGACCTTTCAGAGGAAGATCCCAGGGCAGAGGATCCATCAGATGTTATAATTGTAACAAAGAAGGCCATATAGCTAGCAGATGTCCAGAAAAGGCGACAAGCTCAACAGGAGAAAGGAGAACAAATCTGATCCAAGAACCTGATAATCAAAGTATGACAGGCTCTAATTCTTTTCAGAGTGTGAATGCTCCTGATAATTATGGATACCCAAAAAGTGGAGAGTCTCTAATGATGAGAAGAACAGTGACTACCATGAAGGTACCTGACAAAGAATCCCCTCAAAGAAAGTCTCTTTTCAGGACTATTTGCAAAGCAGGAGGTAAGGCATGTAAAGTTTTGATTGATTCTGGTTCTACTGAAAATTTTGTGTCTGAAGAAATAGTGACAAAGCTTAAGCTTAGGAGATTGCCTCACCCATCCCCATACAAAGTCTCATGGCTTACCCAAGGTCAGCAGACAATTGTAGAAGAGCAGGCTTGGGTAGAATTTCAGATTGGAGCATATAAGGATAAGTTGTTGTTTGACATTACCACGATGGATGCTTGCAATCTTTTATTTGGTAGACCATGGCAGTATGATTTGAAGGCCCAACATGATGGTATTAGAAACACCTATACAATCACTAAAGATGGTAAGGTTATAAAGTTACTACCATTGACGGAGAAGGAGGAGAAATCTAAAGGAAAAGAGGTGAAGGTAATGCTGATGGAAGGTAAACAGTTCATGAAAGAAGTAGCAGCAGAAGGTGCAGTTGCATATGCCCTAATCCCATGTATGAGGGTGAATAAAGAACAGCAGCAAGAAGTCAAGGAAGAGAAAAAGCAAAGGTTCATAGACCCAGCTATCCAAGAGCTATTGGATAAGTACAAAGGTATCATCTCAGAGGGAATGCCAAGATCCCTACTACCTGTCAGGGATATTAGTCACTGCATAGACTTAATTCCAAGGTCAACACTTCCAAACAAAGCAGCCTATAAGCTAACTCTAGAACAGAATGCAGAAGTAGCCAGACAAATTGAAGAATTATTGGATTCAGGTCTGATTGGGAAAAGTTTAAGTCCATGTGTAGTACCAGCTGTACTAGCACCAAAGAAGGAAGGTACTTGGAGGCTTTGCATAGATTCCAGAGCTATTAACAAGATCACAATCAAGTATAGGTTTCCAATCCCTACGATAGACGATTTACTTGACTATTTGGGAGGTGCTAAGTATTTTACAAAAATAGATTTAAAGAGTGGATATCATCAGATCAGGATTAGGCCAGGAGATGAATGGAAAACAGCATTCAAAACTAATGAAGGGTTATATGAGTGGAAGGTTATGCCTTTTGGTTTATCTAATGCACCTAGTACTTTTATGAGGTTGATGAATGAGGTTTTGAAAGGGTTCATTGGTAAGTTTGTCATAGTATATCTAGATGACATTCTGATTTTCAGCAACACAAAAGAAGAACATCTCAGACACATAGATTTGGTTCTTAAGAGGTTACATGAAGAGCAGCTGATGATAAATTTAGACAAGTGTTTGTTCATGCAAGAGGAGATCACATATTTGGGTTTTGTCATTTCACAAGGAAAGTTACAAATGGATAAGGAGAAGGTAAGTGCCATATTGTCTTGGCCAACCCCACAGACTATGAATGATGTCAGAAGTTTCCATGGGTTAGCAACCTTCTACAGGAAGTTTATAAGAGGGTTTAGTCATATTTGTGCACCCATGCTTGATACCATCAAAGGAGGACAGAAGTGCAGATTTGTTTGGACTCAAAGAGCAGATGATTCTTTTGAAACATTGAAGAAGAAGGTGGCACAGCAGCCAGTCCTTACACTTCCAGAATTTAACAAAATCTTTCAGGTGGAATGTGATGCCAGTCACATGGCCATTGGAGTAGTACTCAGCCAAGAAGGTAGACCTATTGCATTTTTCAGTGAGAAGCTCAATGATGCTAAAAAGAGGTATTCCTCATATGATTTGGAAATGTATGCTTTAGTCCAATCACTCAAGAAATGGAGGCATTACTTGATGCCAAAGGAATTCATAGTATTCATAGATAACCAGGCTATGAGTTTCATAAACAGCCAGGAAAAGCTGAACCACAGACACATGAAATGGGTAGAAACCTTACAAGCGTTTACTTTTACATTGAAGCATAAGAAAGGAGTCAAGAATAAAGTTGCAGATGCTTTGAGCAGGAGAGTTCTAACAGTCAACCAGATTCAGTTAGAAAGTGTTGGCATTGATTCAGTAAAGACCATGTATGAGACTGATGAAGATTTTGGGGAGATATATCATGTATGTACTTCTTTTGGAGAGAAATATCATGCTGAATTCTCTGAATTTTTGATTCAGGATGGATTGTTGTTCAAAGGTGGACAGTTATGTATTCCAAGGTGTTCTATGAGGTTAAACATCATTAAGGAGAAACATTGTGGAGCTATGGTAGGTCATTTTGGTCTAGATAAGACTCTTGATCTTGTCCGAAGACATTACTTTTGGCCTAAGTTACAATCAGATGTCAAAAAGTTTGTAGAGACATGTGTGATATGTCAGAAAGCTAAAGGCAGGTCGACTAATGCAGGTTTATATCAGCCCTTACCCATTCCTTCCAGACCATGGGAAAGCATAAGTATGGATTTTGTCTTGGGTTTACCAAGGACAAGGAGAGGGTTTGACAGTGTTTTTGTTGTAGTGGATAGATTTAGCAAAATGGCACATTTCTTGCCATGCAAAACCACTGCTGATGCTTCATACATTGCAGATTTGTTTTTCAGGGAGATTGTCAGGATCCATGGATTGCCATTGAGCATAGTGTCAGATAGGGATGTGAAGTTTATTGGTCACTTCTGGAGAACTCTTTGGAAGAAACTTGGAACAAATTTGTCTTTTTCCTCTGCATATCATCCTCAAACGGATGGACAGACTGAAGTAGTGAACCATTCCTTAGGAAATTTGCTTAGATGTTTGACAAAACAACATGGAGAAAAGTGGGATAATATTCTATCTCAAGCTGAATTTTCCTATAATGATACTGTCAATAGGAGCACAGGGAAATCACCTTTCCAGATAGTTTATGGTGTGCATCCAAGAGGAATTTTGGAATTGAGAGATCTACCTACAGTAGACCCTGTTAGTGCAGAAGGTGAATCTTTTGCAAAAGCCATCAAAGAGGTTCATGATCAAGTCAAGACCCAACTACAACAAACCACCTTGAAGTATAAGGAATATGCTGATAAAAAGAAGAAGGATGTTCAATTTGATGTTGGAGATTTGGTATGGGTTCATTTGAAGAAGGACAGACTTCCTAAGGGAAAATATACTAAACTTATGCAGAGAAAAATTGGACCATGTCAGATCTTGCACAAGCATGGACAGAATGCTTATGAGATACAACTCCCCCCTGATCTTGGTTTGTCCCCTATATTCAATGTATGTGATTTAACTCCCTACAAGTCTAATCCAGATGCAGATCAGGATCTCCTACAGGATACAGTCCATGATAACATTCCCAAGCATGATCCTCCACAGTTGCAGAAGGTTTTGGACACCAGAGTGGTCAAACAGACCCGGAACAAACAGTACTTGGAGTATCTAGTCTCTTGGAAGGGAAAACCTAATTCTGAAGCAGTCTGGATGACTGAAGAGCAGATCCAGAAACATGGTGCAGATCTTCATACTCTCATCTCAAGTGGACTTGAGATTTCTTCTTCTGGGGAGTATGGTGCAGGAGCACCCCTACAAGACAGGATATAGGTTCATTGTCCGCATGACAGGACATTAGTCTATTTTTAGCATGTTTGACTTCATAATGTAATAAGGTCCATTGGACCAATGCATATGTATTAGATCAGCCTAGGAGAGTGTGCAGGCAGTTAGAGCTCGTGATCAGGTAGTATGAGCTATCCTCTCCCAGCCGCTTGGAAGCTCCCAGCCGCTGGGAATCGAGTTGGTAGTACTCATAGGATATTGCTATAAATAACTCAGATCAGTTAGGGTTTGAGATTAGAGTAGTAGTTATGTTATGTTGTACTGGTGATTGAGTGAGATCCAGAGATCAGGCCAGACATTGTGAAACATTGTTGTTCGATAGTATTGTAGAAACAGGACATTTGTGTTTCATCTAAATAAGATCTCATCAATTGCATTATCTGGTTTATCAGCTGTTTATGTTTTGATTTTTGTTCTGATTACAGGTTAATGGATTCTTTCAACCCTTCCACCGGTTGATTCTGTGAATTGGTGGAATGGTCATGCATGTTAGTTTAGGTTGTATTTTAGTTTTCTGTTTATGCATTTCATTGTGTGGGAGATCGATTGGTAGCATGCTATGAATCAACCTAGCATCCTCATGTGCTAGGGTTTAGGAAGATAAACTGTTAAGTTTTGATCTGAAGGTGATCCGGCACGATCATCATGTTTTCTTTGTGAAATTGTGCGGTTCTGTGAGTTTGCATGCAGCTGACGGATATACAGGGATCTGCATGTGCTTTTCCAGATGGAGTGAATCGTATCGTCATCTACGAGTATATCGCTATCAGGATCAGGTTCTGAAGTTGGCAAAAAATTGCATGTTTCAAGTGCATCAGGATGATATAAGTCAGATATATACTCAGTGTGTATATCATCGTCAAGATCATCTTTCATGTGTATCCATCGTTCGCATATCGCTATCGCATGCAGAAGTGAAAGTTCACTTTTTGGCTAAGGACCGGAAAGGTCATCATCAGGATATTGAAAAGATCACCGGATATTCATTATCATGTTGCGGAGGATATAAGTGTCTTATATCCTGTTGACATCATCATTAGGTGCATTGACATCATCATCGGGTGCAAGTGACATCATCGTCATCAGGATATTGCGAATATCACCCTATGCAAGTTTATCCTGCTGTCGCTAAGTGTTTTGGCATCGGCGTAAGTCATCGGCATAAAGTTTGGTTAACATCATCAGGATGTTTCAATATGACCTGATAAGTCATATCCTGATGCTGTTTGTTTAAAGAAGGTCGATATCAGGGTGATGTAAGCATCGAAGAAAAGGTGCATAAGGAATATCGTCATCAAGATATATGAGAGGAACCGGATATTTCATATCCTACTGACGAAGGGTGAAGATGATGCTAAACATCATGATGCTGCCGATAGAGTTTGGCGCTAAGTGAATAGTGATCATCAGGAGGATAATTGTGTTCGTCGAGTATCATGATGCTGCTGACAGGTGAAAGGTGAAAGGTGATAAGGAAGTGAACAGTAGTTAGCAGGAGGATATTTCATGCCTCTTCGAAATATGATGATGATGATAAGCCGATAGGTATTACATACTGCATGTCCAGGATTTTCACATGCTAGTGGATTAATGGCTTTTCCATCCTGTTTGTAAGCTTCTGTTGCGTTTCCTCTGCATCACTCTGATAATAGGTTCTTGTTGAAATTCACTATTTGATTCTTTTCTCCTCCTAACTTAAAAACTTCTTCTAAATGGTCTTCTATCAAATCTTCTTTCATCTCTTATGTATCCTTCATTGTGATACACATTATGATAGGCTTGATGCAGTCAAGGTAGGAGGGTCCCATGAGGGACTGTCCAATGTTGCAGCTTTAATCAACCAACAACATGATCATAATAGGTATGCAACAGAAGATAACAATTAGAAGATAAAAGATATTCATGAACACATAACACAAGATATATCTTGGAAAGCTCATTCTTCATATATTATAACTTCAAATTGAATTAGACATGCCTCAAGGGCTTTACAGATGCTAGGCTATAGCCTAGGGATTACAAATAATTCATACAACAATATCCTTTCATAATTTATTTCTTCTACACCTTAATTCTCTGCTCTACAACTCCTTCTACTTCCTGTTCTGCCTTCTCATTCAGATCAAAAAACTTAGGATCTTGCTTCAAATCTTCGCGCTATCAATCACTCCATCACTGATTGTCTTGTAAAAAATCATTATCGTTCATTTATATCCTCTACAAGCCTTCAAATCATTATCAAGTTGGCCTAATTGCAATGACTAGTTAGGTAACATGTTCACATGGATAGGTCAGCCCTAAACATAAGGCATTGCTCTGCTGATGCATAGAAATTCATATGGATCTCCATGAAGGTCGGCCAGGTCCTATACCTCATAGAATAATGTTGCTTTAGGCTCCACAAGTCACACATTTTCTTTGCAAGCCAATTTAACTTTACTAAACACTGTCGATTCATCTCTGGGAAAACAGGTAGTCTTTTGACAACGATATCTCTTTAGATATGAACCCAAATGACCTAAATTTTGGATATGTTGTCAATGACTATGTCTAGATGCTAAGTCCAAATTTGTAGCCTCTAATATGCAAATGCGGTAAAATGTAGAATTCTCCACGGTCGCTCTCTCTGTACACTAAAACTTCACTATCAACTATCTCAATTGTTCTGAATGCTTTTGGATGCTCTTGCATCATCCTTTTATATACCTCTTGAGGAGTGAGGAAATTTTTAATCACATCCTCATCATAGTTTACCTAATGGGATATCCCACTTTTGGTGAGGATCACCTATCTAACAAAATTCATGTGGCCTTCAGGGTCACAGACCCTCTCTTTTTTTTACTTCAATGAATATCTCAAGTGTCTTCAAATAGATTTGTAGCTCCTGCAAATTATCAGGACCAATAGACAATTCATCAAGTATAGTCAAATCTGGCAAAAATGTTCATTTTTTCTATTTCTTCATTACATCCCTCTCCATCCAAAGCATTTGTCACATAAATTCTAAGAATGCTAATTGAGAGGGCACAAATTTAGGTAGAGAATGTGGAGGTTGAGTGCATCCATAAACCCTTATCATAGCATGATCTGGTAAGAAAAACTAGTCACCAAAATTATGCATATGTCCATTCTTTGGCTTCAGTGCATAGGGTCTCAACAATTCTTTGATTTTAATTGGTAGCCTTGGTGAAGGATTCCCAAGGGTAGCCATGATTCTAACTGTAAAATCATCATGAAATTTTACATTGTAGACACTCAAAATTGACCCTTCACATCATTTGTCAATTTGTTGCATCATTTATCTTGCATATGTCAATTTTGTCTAGCACACTTAGGTTAATCAGCTATTTTTCTTCTAAACCACTCTCTTTCATAATTAATTAATTAAATTATATTTATTTAATTAATCCTATCTAATTTCATATATATTCATATATTTTCTATCTATAATTAAATAATTCTTTAATTCTTTAATTATCTCATTATTCCTTATATAAATAAATAAAATCAATATTTTATTTATTTATCTTCTCATCATGCATATAAATTAATTAAATTTATTTATTTATTTTATGTTGATTCCTCTTTTTAAATTTAGATTTTCCTCTATCATTTTAAAATAAATTAAATGAATTTATTTGTTTGATTTATTTTTATCTTATCATTTCCTTATCACTTTCTTCTATATGTACAAGATAGGTCCTATCCTAAATCAAATACAAAAAATGATTTAATTGGTTCTAAAATCAATCATCCACATCATCCAATCCTTAAAATGAAAAAAAATTCTATTTTAAGGAAAGAAATCTTAGTACTACCAACAAACCAACTACAACCTGTTGTGACCAAATCACACATCACCCCATTAGGAATAGGGACCCCCTTTTTTTTTTGAGCTCTGTGCTTTCAATGAGTTTTCAATGAGATTTTGATGATGACCTGACTTATCTTTCTCTGCGGATCCAGTAAGGTTTCCCCTTTCTATGATCTTTGGCTCATGATTAGAGGTAGATGAACTTGCAATGTTGAAGAATTATGATCAAATCCCATCTAGATAACGAATCTTGAGATCAATCCTGAAGAATGTTTGAGACCCTGAAAAGACTAAGTCTGGAGCCTGAAATCCTGAAATTCCTGAAAAAATGGCTAAGTTTGAAATCTGGTGAATCCTCCAAATTCTATATTTTGCATGTTAAATCCGGTGGATTTGAGACCTATCTCAAACATCCTGAAAGGTATATTGAAAAATATTTAAAGTATAAATTTTTCAATATACCTTTACCCTCGCGATCCTGAAAAATGCCTGACAATTCCAGAGGATTCAAAAAGCTAATCTAGTGCGACGGGGCACTTAAGTGGCGCAAAATCACGAAGAAAAAGGCGCTTGAAGATGATGATCTCCACTTGATGAACCAATGCGCCCATCTAAAACCTTGATCTAATGCGAAAAAGCATGAGGATTTTGATCAATGATCTACTGCGCCCAAACCAAAAGCATCATTTTTGAAGGAAAAAGATAAGGATTTAAAACACTCAACCAATGCGAAAATGAAAGACAAGTCCTAGAGCGAATCTTGGAGCGAATTAAAAAATGACAAGTGTCAGAGGATTTGAAAAGCTCAACCAATGCGCTAGGAAGAAGGATGGATCCCAAAATCTAAAATTTTTGAAGAGAAACTTGAGGATTTCAATCCCTTAACTGATGTGCCACCTAGAAAGAAGAGGAAGTCTTGAGGGTTTTGACTTGAGAAGGATCTAGTTTGAAGAGGATTTCAAAAGTTTATCTAATGCGCCAAAAACTTGAGGATTTTTATCCCTCATCTAATGCGCCCATCTAGTAAACATCATATTTGCAAAAGGAAGTCTCCCAAACATTCAACACAAGCGCTTAAACCAATCCACCAATGTGAAGCTCAGAGGAATTCAAAACTTGATCCAAGGTGACCTAAGGAAGAAGGACCCAGTTAAGGTTGATTACACATTAAAGGTGAATTCCAGAAGACTTTCAAAAGCCTATCTAATGCGCTAGAAACCAAAGGATCTCAATCCTTGATCCAATGCGCCTATCCAGTCAAGTCTCCAAGGCAAAAACTTGAGGATCTTCAATGCCTTATCCAATGCGACTTCATGAAGGAAGACTCCGGGCGCTCCAAAGGGGATATATCACAAGGTTTAAGTCAATGATCAAGAGATTCCAACATAGTGATTTAGTGCGCCAAAGGAGTTTCAATATAAAGTTCAAAGGATCCTTGTCTAAGGCGAGATCTCAAAGGATTCTCCAACCCTTATCCAATGCGCCATACCATGAGGAGAGTGCAAGTGTCCTAGACATCCAATGTTTGGTCTTCAAGGTGAGTTTAGAGGATTCTCCATGCTCGATCCAATCCGCTCTACAAGGAGGAAGGTGAACATTCAAGGTCAAGCCTTCAAGATTTTTGTTCAGAGGATTTTAAAGCCTTATCTCATGCGCCAACATCATGAAGCTTCCAACAAGGTCATCCAATGCACAACATAAAGAAGAGTGAGATTTGTTTTTAGAGGATTCTCCATGCTCGATCCAATCCGCTCTACAAGGAGGAAGGTGAACATTCAAGGTCAAGCCTTCAAGATTTTTGTTCAGAGGATTTTAAAGCCTTATCTCATGCGCCAACATCATGAAGCTTCCAACAAGGTCATCCAATGCGCAACATAAAGAAGAGTGAGATTTGTTTTTATAGGATTCTCCAAGTTCATCCAATGCGCCAACACCATGCATGATTTACTTCAAGGTATAGGCCATCTAATATACCAAGGTTTGAAGATTTTAACATGATGAAGTGATGCGCCATTCCCAAGACCTTTATCAAAACGCTCAACAAGAAGAAATCAAAAGTGGCATCTAGTGCACCATACATGAAGGGAGAACGAAGCTTTTTTTGAAGACTTCAAACTACCTATCTAATGCACTAGGAGCTTGAGGATTCCAATCCTTGATCTAGTGCACCATATATGAAGGGGAGAATAAAGTTTGATTTTGAAGACTTCAAGTTACCTATCTATTGCGCCACACATGAGAAGAATTTAGATTGCCTATCTAGTGTGCTAGGAACTTGAGGATTTCAATCCTTGAACCAATGCGCCATTCCCTTAAGCAAGTGAAAACTAGTTCAAACTAAAGCAATATTGAAAGGATCTTCAATAGTTCATCTAATGCGAAATGTTGAGGGGAGCCTAAAACATGATCTAATGCGAAGTGTTGAGAGGAATCAAAAACTTCATCCAGTACGAAATGCTAAGAGGAATTCAAACCTTGATCCAAAGCGCCATACATTAAGACTTTGAGGGTGTCTAAAGTGAAATGCTTGAGGATTCCAATCCTTGATCTAATGCGCCTAGAGGGTTATGAAGAAAGATCATGGTATTTCAAAGAAGAAGACTTCACCATACCCATCCAATGCGAAATGCAAGGAGAAAGTTAAACACAAATCCAAAGGAGATGAAGAAGACCTCGAAGATGTTATCAAATATGAAAGACAAGAGGATTTCAATTCTTGATCCAATGCGCTTGAGGGAGAAGGTAATTGCAATCTACAAGGAGATCATCAAGACCCCATCCAATGCGCCAATCAAAGGAAGTTAAAAACATTTAATGATTTTACCTTGAAAAATGTGGAAGTTGCATTTATTAAATAAAGATCAATCAAAATTAAATGTTTTTCACTATAATAAAGGAGGTCGGCCTAGGTAAGAGGTAAAGTTTTAAAGCAAATTATGTATATATACCTCATCTCCTTTTCATTTTTATCATTTTCAAAGAGCAGAATTACTTTCGAAGAGCAGATTTGTCTTCAAGGAGCAACAACAAGAAGGTTTTATAGAAGTACAAATTTGGTTTTATCAATCCAAGTAAGTGGTGGATCAAATTGCAAGGTATCAAATTCAAAGCAGCCTATCAAGTAAGTCTGATCTGAATATTTTCTGATCTGATTTTCTTCTTTTTCCTTCATTAGATGCATTAAAATTGTTCAAGTATTGGTAAAACTTAAGAAGGATAAGTGGATTTTGATAGATTCCTTGAGTCTAGATAGCAATATTTCATGATTATAAAGGGAAACTTCATAATTTAATGCATTAAAGTGGCTAAAGTGAAGTCTAGATTGTGTTTGCAATTACTTATTCGCATCAAGTTTGCAGGATCATGGCAATGACTTCCAAAGAGCGACAAGCGAAGATCCAGATGGATGCTAAGGGGAAAATTCCCAAGTTAAAGCTCGTCTCAAGGTGGACAAATGTAGGAGACACGAATATGGGTAATAGCAACTTGGAAGATATCAAGTCAGTCCTTGAGGAACTTAATGGAGGTAGTCTTGCTTGAGCCATCATGAGGAGTGGAGCCATTGAAGCTGCTTGCTTTCTGCCAGCTTTGCCGTGTCCAGAGATGATTATTGAATGCGTCAAGAAATATGATGTAGATACAAGGCAAATTATAGCCAAAGATGGAACAATATTAGCCTATTTGCAAAAGGAGGCAGTTGAAGAAACTTTCAACATTCCAACTAGGGAAAGAATGATCAGTATCTCGATACAACAAGGTTAGCAGGAATATGATGTTGATTCAAAGACAAAATTGCAAGAAATAAAGAGAGAATGGATGGTCAGTCCATCTATGAAGCTCAACATGAATAATCCTCTGCAGTTTCACAAGTTAGATTTTCATCCTAAAATTGGATACTTGATTATGTTTCTAAATAGAATGACAGGAATGCCGCAATCTGCTACCTTCCAGCCTTGGATGTACTCTTTCATCAAGTCAGTTCTCAAAGGGAAGATAATTGATTGGGCTGGACTTATCAATCAGAATATACATGAGCAGTTCATCAATTTTGCTAAGACCAAGACTTGTTATATGAGTTCCTATGTGGTATACCTTCTCACAAGAAATGAAGTCTATTCAGGTTTGACCAAAAGAGGAGAAGTCGGCATTGGGCCTAATAAGTACCTATCGCATCAGTGTTATCCTCAGTTACACCTCAAGAGTATCAATCATTATACAAGGTTCAATGATGCGTTTGCTATGTTCATAATGAAGAAACTAAGGGGAGAATTTCATAAAAGGTTGTCAAATGCAGCAAGAGAGTTCATTTCAGCATATGGACACTGGTATACTCAGCATGAAAGGTACACTTACCTAAGGATCCAAGGGTTTACATCATATCCATACAGATTACCAAGATATCCAACCAACAGGATGGTGATGTTAGAGGTTACAAGGCAACTCCTAGAACTCATCAGGTTGCAGAAGTTGAAGAAAAAAGGAGGGATCCAATTTCCACTTCTTCTTGGGCAAAATCTGGAGTGTCCATCATTGGCAGCAGCTGAATATTCTGAGATAGAGCTACAGGCATATCATTTGCAAACCCATGGCACCAAGAGGCTTAACTTTGATCCTTTTCAAGTTTGTTGGAAATATAACAGAGAATTCAAGCATGTTCAGCAGTTGGAAGACCATTGGGCTAGTGCACAAGATGAGGATGATCTCTGAACACTCCAAAGTTCGAGACTCGCCTGGGATTTAGTTAGAGCTTCCAAAGTATTCAGGATTCCAGATCAGTTCACTGAAGATGATACTCTATTGATAGATGAATTTGATAAGATAAAGAGTTTGCCTTATACAGTTGATTGGTCAGAAAAGGATGTGTCCGAAGAAGAATTGATAAAGCCGGTCTTAGCCATGGCACAAGTATGTATAAATCAACTATTGCAAGAGATGAATGATGAAGGCCGAGTTCTTACTTACAATAAGATGGATGAAGGAGAACCAGGACAGCATAGTACACATAGCCAACCACAACACAGTGGAAATGATCAAAGTGATAATTCAGCTAGAAAAAGGAAAAGATCTAGTCAAGATCAAGGAGAATCAAGCCAAAGACCGCAAAAGAGGAATAATCCATCTACTTCATCTAATCCACAAGAAGGCGCTTCAGTTGTTCAGAATCCAATACAAGAGATAGAAGTTATAGAAGAAGCTGCCTTGATTCCATTAGAAGAGATTCAGTCGAGCCCCACTGTCATAATGGAGGAGAATGATGATCCTGATCAAGATGAAGTAGGTCGAGTGGAATCTGATGAGGAAGTAGCTCGTGTCCAACACAGTCAAGCTCAAGGACAGCGAGATCTTTTCGCTTTTCCACCTTGGTTGAGGCAAAGGATTGAAGAAAGTACAATTGTAGAAACTTATCAGCTTGCTCCAGTTGAGGAACTGCTTGTAAATGTACAGAAGGGTAATCAGAAGAAGAAAGCAACAGTCTTTTCCAAAATCACTCAAGATTCTACTGGAAATAGAGAGGTACATATAGATGTTCCTAGAATTGACAAGGAGTTAGAAAATATGGCACCTGAGGATTACAATATGACTACTATTGGCATGGGTCCAATCATAAGGGAACAGGTAGAAGAGGAACTACAAGAGTCAGTAAATAATGTAAGAAGCAAGAAAGAGAAGCAAGGATAAAGGTTGAACAAGATTTTAACACATTGAAGCATTACATTCAGCAAGTCATGCAGCCTACCCAACAGAAGGGAGCTACTCCAATTCCTCCGTCTATTCTTCCACAAGAAACAGTATCCCAAGTTGAAAACATGAGGACTTCATCTCAGATGATGAAAGGATGGATAGAAAAGATAGAAGAGAAGGCATATACTCACCTTGAAGAAATTGTGCAAGTGTATGACAGAGTCATTAAGCTTAAAGATCGGGTCCAAGCTTTATTAAGAAATTAGGCTGAGTTCAAACCAATCAAAGAGCAATACATGCCACGGCTCAGGAGTTTAATGGAAGCTCCCTTAGAAGACTGGTGCAGGAGCACCTACCTGACAGCTGGTCTTGATAAGGCAGTTAGTTGTTTTAGGTCTTGTTTGTGTTTCCAAGAAGGTCTGTTAAGACCAAATGCATGTAATAAGGTCATGCTGATCATGATAAGATCATGCTGACCAGGCTTTGCTATTTTTAGTTAGTTTGTTAAGACAGTTGTCATGATGTATGTTCAGTTGGATCTCCCAGCCGCTTGGAGAGAGTTCCCAGCCGCTTGGAGTCGGGTTAGTAGTACTCGTAGGGAAATCTATTTAAGCATGAGATCGGTTGATATTGGACATACAGATAGATATCATCGATCAGACTTTGCGAGAGTGAGGCAGAGAGAGAGAAACTGATCATTGTATTTACATCTTTTGAAATCAAATAAAGTGTTTCTGTTTGTGTTCATCCTCTGTTGCATTCCATTGCTTGATCGATTTGCTGGTTTGGTGGCTGTATGGATTCATTGATCCATTCCACCGGTTGATTCATCTGATCGGTGGAATGGTCATGTACAGTAGGTTAGGTTGTAGGTTGTTTTCTGTTTGCATGCAGGTGTGCAGGATCGCCGTCGAGAGATGTTGAAGACCCTAGCATGGGTATGTGCTAGGTCAAGCTGATAAGTTTAAGTTGGAAGATCACCCTGAGAGTGGATCGGGTCGTCCCTGGAGGATCGGCGAAGTGAAATTTCGCTAAGTGAGGAAGTTCGTCAAAACGGCATCATCAGGATATCTTGGTGAATATCCTACAGTCAGTTCGGACATCGTCATCCGGATAAGTGGAGGAGAGCATGATGCTTTCGAGTGCATGAAGTGCAAGTGCGTCGGGGTGATCATCATCAGGAGTTGCCGAGGAAGAGCGTATCGGCATCAGGTTGAAGATCGGGTTGATCAAGTTGATCGCGGGCCGAAAAAAACTAAGTTTGGCCAACAGCAGGATATGACGTCATCATCATCATGATATACGTCATCAGGACATTTCGGAGCGGCAGGATATTGAGAAATTGCGGGTGACGTCATCGTCATCAGGATCTACGTCATCAGGATATCGGGTGACGTCAGCATCGAGTAAATGGTGCGAGGAGTTAAGGTTTTGTCATCATCAGGATAAATGGAAGGAACCGGATGTTCTTTATCCTGTTGATTATCATGATGTTGAATATCATGATGTTGTTGCTTGTGTCGTCGGCTATCGGAGCATCGAAAGGAAGGTGCTAAAGTGGTCGTCATCAGGATATTTGGAATAGCCAGATATTTGATATCCTGCTGACGAAGGTGGTGTCGAATATCATGATGTTGAAGGTAGTGAAGACGGAAGTTGTCGCAGAAGTGAACAGTGGACGTCAGGAGGATGTTCACGCTGGTCGAACATGATGATGCTGTCGATAATCGAGTAAGGTGATGCTGTTGACAGGCGAAAGTGCGAAGGCTTGTCTGCAGGAGGATATCGGTCGGCAGGTGAAATATGATGATGATGCTGACAGTGAAGTCACATATGATGATGATGAGGATGAATATGATGATGATGATGGGCTGCAGACGTCCATGCTAAGTGTTAATGTTTTAGTGTGGATGCCTCTGCATCAAAGACCTAATTCATGATAAGGTGATTGATAGAGATACTCCACATGACTTCATCACTTGGTATTTCTCCTTTCACAACAAGGGGCAATTGGTTGATAAAATTGAAGTAGATATGTCAAGAATAAGAAGTGTTCTTCTAAGAACAGAAAATCATATATACACTGCTTTGACAACAATATGTAATCCTTATGGAAATGTTACTATTGAAAATATGAAGCAACAAGTTAAGGCATTCTACTTTCAGTATGATGGACTTGATGAAGGTCAGCTAGATAGTATATTCACACTTGCATATCGTCTTGGAGAAAATAAGTCTTGGATAAATGACTGGGAGAAGACACTACGACTGGGAGAAGACACTTGGCGTCTATGAGTCAGATGTAGCAGTGGCAGAAGGATCCATTAATGCGGTGACAAGTGTACCAATGGAGGATATTGTTCAAATTGTGTCTAGATTCATTGTATCTGATAGTACTACTACATAAAAGGCATATGATGTGGCTTCCTTATCTTCTTGGAAAGCGTGCCTTTATTCCCTCCTTCATAGCTTCTTTCATTTAATAAAGTGAGCCTCCTTCATTTAATAAAGGATAGTTTGTTACAACTACTTGTGATGTGGCTTGATCTGGTCCACTGATTCGGCCGATCAATCTTGACCCTTCTTTCCTTTGAGGTCTATAAAAGAGCTCTCATTGCTCTCATTTGAAGAGGTTGGAAATTCTGAAATTGTTGTAAGAGCTCTCTGAGATAATAAAAGATTCATTGCTTCGGTAATTCTATTTATGTTTTTGAGTGTTGCATGGTTTCAATTTTGAAACAAACATTAAGTTAAGTTATAAGTTTTTCTTAAGTTTAAGTTAGTCAATGAAAGGTTGCTTTATTGCTTTGTAGTGAAGTCTATAAGTTCATACCATTTGTAGTCCTTGTGGATTGCAGTGCATGGTTAGTCTAAACAATTGAACGTCAATTTGATCTTTATGCTTGTTGAACCTTTCATGAGCATAATTGATTTAAACATCTTGTACACCTTTGAAGATTGCACCTATCTTGTGTAGTTGTTTCATCTTGGCGAAACAGGATCTGGTTCGATTTCACTTCAAGTAGTAAATATCCTTGCATTTAGGATTAGATTAGTGATTCTAAACCCTATATCCTTTGCCTTTTTTATTTAGTTAGGATTAGAACTCAAGAACCTCGATTGCTAAATCATACGCATCAATTGCAGTACTTAGATTCTCTAGCATTCACTTCCATGGTCCTTGAAACAGCAAGTTACTTGAACAATTGTGTAAGTCCCTTTGTTTGTTAACAGCAAAATCATACTTAAATTGCTGAGCTGTCTCTTACCGAAAACATCAGAAGGAACCTTGGAGTCATCTCGTTTGATCACCTAGTTCAGCATCCGAGAGGCTTTGCTCAAGAGAGAGTCAGATACTTAGTATTGTACTCTAATTGTTGACTTGTCAAAAAACAACCGTCAACATATTTGACGCTAGGAGGAGGGCAGTTAACAAGTTGTTTCAGATTAAGGAAGAACATCCTGGAGTGAATTGGTTCTTTCTCGCTAGAGAGGCACCAAAGAATTCTAAGGTCTGCACCAGGAGCATCCAAGGAGTTTTTCGAGTTGGGGTTCCCTTCGAAGTCAAAGAAAGGAAAGAAAGGGACTTCATCAGGCCAAGGATCTCCAAGTGGGGGTGATATTTCAAATTTATTTCAAACTCCACCTCTGAAGAATCAAAATCAGGGAGTTGTTCAACCGAGCAACGTCCAAGTAACCACCATAGGCACTCCACTTCAGCAAGGAGCTACTCAAGCAGGTCCAGGACAACCCAACATTCCAATGGCAGCACCAGCACAAGCTTGGCCCCTGGGAAATGTGTCACCCTTGGGACTTTTACTGATTACCATGATATGCCCAAAAATCTCGAACATTTCTGTTTGAAATTTCATGTCAACGATCCAAGCAGGACAGCTGAAGAGCACATTAAGATCTTTGAAGGTACTCTGGTAAATCGAAGGATTGAAGATCAGGATGTAGCTTGCCGACTATTTCCATACTCTCTCGAAGGAGATGCTACTTTTTGGTATGTCAACCTACCAGCTGGGTCTATTACTACCTGGGAACAGATGAAAACTGCTTTCCTGGAGAAGTTCAAGGTTCCCATTACCCCTACAGAACTTTATAAGTAGTTCATTGAAGTAAGAAGACAGGAACATGAGCCTATTGCCTCTTTTAATCATAGGTTTCATAAAGCATATTCTAGACTACAACCTCCATATAACATCACTCCAGCAATGGCGATGGAGATTTATTACGCTGCATTGGATCACCTTACTTCTATGTTTGTGAAAAGAGCAACGACCCTGCCTACCACTTTGACAGGAGCATATGCAGAAGCCGTTCAGGTGAACACAGATTTGGGTATGAACACTCATGGGCTGCTTAATCACATAGGGCATGTGGCAATGCCAAATCAAATCCAAGGAATTAATCACGCATTAGCTCAACATACACCTGTAATGAATCCAATTCCTGTTCCCACTCCCGCTAATCAATTAGTCCTGCACCCAGGAGTGCCAATTTCACAAGTTGCACCTGAAAAGCCAGTGTATCTGCAAGGAGCATCATCTTCTGCAAAGGCTTAAGATGAGAAGGATGAAATGAAAGAGCTGATTGATCAGGTGAAGAAACTTTCTACTGAAGTTACACATTTGCGAAATCAGAATAACTATCTGCAGAGGAATTTCCAAGGCAATCAGGGTGGATACCAAGGAAACCAGAGCGGTAATCAAGGATACAACCCAGGATATAATCAAGGCTTTAGAGGAAATAATCAAGGCTTTCAACGGTAGAATAGAACTTGGAACACTGCACCGAACAATGGAACTGTACCTTCACCGCTTGATAATCCACCAGCTTCTGACCCAAAACCAGCAGAGAAAGTCTTCTTAGCAGAAGCTGCATTATCCACTTGGTGCAGATTCCATAATACCAATCAGCATTCAGAACTTCAGTGTCCCGAATTTAAGATAGCTGCTGACATCTTTCAACAAGAAATGCATGGCTCGTAGGTACCAGAAAACCCTCTAGTCACTGGGTATGAAATTGTGCCCACGCCGAGGTATGATCAAGCCCTGATAATTGAAGATTTTACTTTTCCACCCATGATAGAATACGACATGACAGAATATAATGGGAGATTCCCGCCAGCCTCTGCAAATGGGCCGGTCGATGATACATATTACCCTCCACCATTCGAGGGCAATTCCCAAACTCAAGAACCAGATGAAGTTCAGGCCTTTCAACAATCTACCGGTAATGCACCACAAAGAGTTTATCAGCGGAATTACCGGCCACAAGATCCTGTTACTACATCAACTCCTCCTAATAACTTGCACACTCTGCCAAATCCAAATGCAAGTAACAATCCAAGCTATCCAAGGGATGCGCCCGAATACAGACAACGGAATCCAACTCAGAATGTCGTCCCAGCCCAAGAGACTCAGCAGCAGAATATTTCCTCAAGGATCGATCCAGCCAGAAAGGAAGTTCCTAAGGATGATTTAAAGAGGTTGAGTCAATGTGTTGTCGAAGAACTCAAGAAGATCAAGATCAACTTACCATTGACAGAATTGATTCGAGTACCTAAAATAAAGGAAGCCTTTTTAAGAGGTGTTGATGATACCATCGCAAAGGGTGGAAATCAAAGCGTGCAGATCACCACAGGATCATCAGGTCCATCCACTTCAAATGTACCAAGAGCATATGTGGGTCAAAATGCGAATCCAACTCAAATGAGGCCACCTCACCCACAAGGTCAGACGAATGCTATTTTCATTGCACAGGATTCATCCAATATGACGGACGGCAAGTCAGTTACAATAAAGGAAGAGCCTGCAGAGGATAATAATGCACCAAAGATTCAAAGTTCACAAGTCAATCCAGATCCAGCAAATGACCGATATAGTGCTCCAAGGAGAAATCAGTAGTCTTTTACCAAGGAGAGGATGAACAGCCCCCGTTTTTGATATCAGTTAGAATGTTTGGCAAGCTGTTACATAATTGTCTAATGGATTCAGGAGCCTCAAGAAACATGATGCCTTTGGGTATCTGTAAGAAACTTGGTCTCATCCCAAAGCAGACAAATAAGAAAGTTACTCAGTTGGATAAGACTGAAGTTCCAGTTATTGGAGAGCTACACAATATTCACATGCAGTTGGCAGCTGATCCCAGGATTCAACATTACATTGACATTTCAGTAGTAGACATACCTGAAGGGTACGGGATGCTGCTAAGCAGAGATTGGTTGAAGAAGCTCAATGGGTACGTCTCCACCGACTTCTTGCACATGTGGCTATCATGGAAAGGATTGCCGAATCAAATTAGGATAGATAGCACCCCACGCCTGAAATTAATGATCACTGAATATGGTGAAGACAATGAGATCCTTTTTGTACAGACAGACTTAGGTGTTTACAAGCCTAAGGTGGAAGAGATTTTAATGTTTCATAATTCAATGGAGGTCCTCGTAGAAAGTGATCACAGTATATCATCAGATGAAGAAGGGGAAGGCATGTTTGAAAACTTCTGAAACTTTGTGATGAAACATGTGAAACAGGGTGTAGAATTGGGAAGTCATGCATCTATTCACAATCTATTGCTACCTAATTGGTGCAGGATACACAATGCTTTCCATTCTGAGTTCTTCTGCTCTATGTGCGTAGTAGCCTTGGAACAAGTCAGGAAGAGGATTCCAGAAGCCATGGGCTTGGAAATTCCAAGTATGATGAAACTAAAAGAACCAGTTCGGGATACGGCCGTTACAGATGAAGCAAGTACTTCGGCATCAGCAACAGAACATACCCAAATTGAACCTGCAGAAGCAAATCAAGATATTGGTGTGTCAAATCCAGGAGATAATCAAGTATGGACTTTAAGATTTGATGGATCAAAATCCAAGCAAGGATCCGGAGCTGGCTTTGAACTGATCAGTCCGCTGGGAGAAACCTATCTATTAGCCTTAAGATTACAGTTTCCATGCACAAATAATGTTACTGAATATGAAGCTCTCGTGCACAGGTTGCTCTTGGCCATAAAGAAGAAAGTTAAAATTTTGCATGTGTTTGGCGATTCAGAAATAGTTGTCAGACAGGTCAGGAAACAATATGTGTGCCATGACAAGAGGCTAAAGAAATACAGAAACTGGGTATGGGATTTGATTGAAGACTTCGATGCATTTAACATCAAGTCAATTTACAGATCAGCAAATCAAGTAGCTAATGCACTAGCACAAGCCGCAAGTTCTCTTGAGCCATTAGCTATGGAGGGATTAAAGAAGTTCACAGTGGAATTGACATCACTACCATCAGTACCAGATAATATCACAAATTTTCAAGTGTTTGATGATGACAAACATATACTAGACTTCTTAACTAATTCAGGTATTTTCACCACCCAGGTCATTGACGAAAGTGACGTTGAAGCTGAGTTTGATCCAGATGGGATCATGAATCTGAAGGATAATACCATCCCAAAGGGTATGATTGAGTTAGAGAGACTCTTCGATTCAAATAAGTTGGGCACTCCTCCCCACCATAATGAAGATGGAAATAAGTGTGAAGCAGTCAATCTGGGAACCGATGAAGAGGTAAAAAATGTATTCATAGGAAAAGTTTGCACACCAGAAGAAAGAGAAAACATCCTCAATAGCATGAGAGAATTCCACGATGTTATCGCTTGGGGGTATGATGATTTGAAGACATATGACACATCCATCATTACGCATACTATCCCTCTCAAGCCAGGAAGCAGACCTTTTAGACAGAGGCAGAGGCCGGTTAATCCTTTACTAGAGCCACTTATTTATCAAGAAGTAAAGAAGCTACTATAGGCAAAGATAATATTTCCAATAAGGCACTCGACGTGGGTCGCCAATCTAGTTCCAGTTAGAAAAAATGGAGAAATAAGATTGTGTGATGATTTCAGGAATCTGAACAAAGCATCAGAGAAAGATAATTATCCTTTGCCTTCACTGGATGAAGTGCTTCAAATTGTAAATGGTTCACAGATGATGTCTTTTCTGGATGGATATTCAGGGTATAACCAGGTCATGGTTGAAGAAGAGGATCGATTGAACACCGCTTCCACTACCAAATGGGGTACATACGCGTATAGAAGGATGCCTTTTGGCTTAATCAATGCAGGAGCCACTTTCCAGCGAGCTATGGATATTGCCTTCAAAGATATTATTGGAAAATGAATTATTATTTATATGGATGATCTTACTGTGTTCTCAAAAGTTAGAGCAGATCATGTGGAGCATTTAAGGAAAGTTTTTGAATCTTGCAGAACATATGGAATTTCATTAAATCCAAAGAAGTGCATCTTCAGGGTAACAGAAGGAAAGCTCCTGGGCCACGTAATATCAGAACACGGCATCTCTATTGATCCAGATCGGATAGAGGCCATTAAAAGAGTCAATATGCCTGCTAGCAAGGAGTTGAAATCTTTCTTCGGCAGGATTAACTTTGTCAGGAAGTTTATTACCAGATTCGCAGAAATTGTTAAGCCATTGAATGATATGTTAAAGAAGGATGCGAAAGTTGAATGGACTCCTCAAGCAAAGAGAGCATTTGAAGAAATCAAGCAAGCAATTGCTAGGGCTCCTATCCTCATCAGTCCAAACTATTTGAAGCCATTTTATTTATATTCTTTCGCATCAGATCACACTTGTGCAGGGATTTTGACCCAGAAGATAGATGATAAAGATGAACACCCTGTCGCATTTATGAGTGCCCCTTTGAAGGATGCTGAGCTGAGATATCCCGTAGTGGAGAAACAGGCTTATGCCCTAGTAAAGGCTATCAAGAAATTTCAGCACTATATCCTGCAGAGTAGAGTATATGCTATAGTTCCAGATGCCACAGTTAAGACATTACTAATGCAGAATGAACTAGGTGAACGAAGAGGCAAGTGGGTCGCCACTATTCAAGAATATGACATCAAAATTCAACCAATGAAGTTGGTTAGAGGACAAGCACTGACTCAGACTATAGCAGTCGAAGGACTTGGATTAGTTCAGCAGGCTTATGTACTTGAAGCAGTATCACCAGATGAGTGGTACGATGATATTGTCTATTACCTGTTATCTCAAAGATGTCTGGATCATATGAGCCCAACACAGAGGAGAGCATTGAGATACAGAAACAAACGCTTCATGTTGCAAGGATCAGTTTTATTCAGACAGAATCATGAAGGTATTTATTTGAGGTGTGTTGGCAGGAGCGAAGCCAAAAGCATTATGGAACAATTTCATGACAAGTTTGGAACTTGCCATGGTGGTGAACTGGCAACGGCAAATCAGATATTAAGGGCAGGCTATTATTGGCCAAAATTGTTTCAGGATGCTCATTAGCACATCAAAACTTGCCACATTTGTCAGATAGCCACTTCAAGAGAACGAAACCCAGCCATGTCTTTACAGCCAGTTATGGAATTTAGGCCTTTTGCCAAGTGGGGATTAGATTTTATTGGCATGATAAACCCACCGTCTTCTGCACAGCATAGATATATCCTAACTGCGACAGACTACTGCACTAGATGGACAGAAGCCCATGCTTTGAAGTTCTGCACCTCCGAAGTAGTGATCAAATTTCTAGAGGAGAACATAATTACTAGATTTGGCTATCCTAGTGCCCTTGTATGCGACAATGGCCCTGCATTTTCATCACTCAGATTTTCTAATTGGGCCTTTGAATATGGAATAACCCTGAAATTTTCATCAAATTATTATCCACAGGGTAATGGCCTGGCTGAATCCACAAACAAGAACCTTTTGAACGCAATCAAGAAATTACTGGATAAGAATCCAAGAGACTGGCACACACAGCTGAAGTTTGCTCTTTGGGCAGACAGAACTAGAGTTAAGTCTTCTTTGGGCACTTCTCCATATCACCTGGTTTATGGGCAGGATCCCATCTTCCCAATACAATTGAGGATTCCAACCTTGCAGTTCATGCAAGACTACGTAGGCGAAGATGAACAAGTACAAACAAGATTATCACAGCTACTGCATCTGGAAGAGAAGCGAGATATTGCCTTAGATAAGTTTATGAAGCATCAAGGAGTGGTCAAGCGTTGGTTTGATCGTCAGGCAAGAGTGAAAGCCTTCAGAATTTCTGATCTAGTTTTGTATTGGGACAAGGCACATGAACGGCGAGGTGATCATGACAAGTTTGATTACCTCTGGAAAGGCCCATATCAGATTGCTGAGATCCTAGGAGAGAACGCTTTCAAGTTGAAGACTTTGACCGGAGAAGATGTTCCACTGCCTGTCAATGGGCAGTTCCTGAAGCACTATTTCCAGTCATGAACTCCCTGAGGGGCTGGTTTGTACATAGTTACATAGAATTTTCTTTCAGTTGTTTGGTTTTCTTAGATTAGATTTGCTTGTCTTGATGTCATTTGACTCAAGGATTTCTTGTTTTTCATAGTTTAGTTGTTTTCTTTTTTGCTTTTAGAGTAGTTGTTCTTGAGGGGTTTTAATTCTTGACAAGGTGGTGTATATCTAAAAGACATTTGGTATACTTTCACTAGAGTATGTTAGCTCATTTCCTAAACATTTATTCATGAAACTCTTAGGATTGATAGAGTATTGTTTTCAATTGTTGACAAAGCAAACTCTGAGCTTGACTGGGACACTAATCATATATTATGTCTTGACACCATTATCTTTTGAACATAATAGTTAAAATGCCAAATCTAATTTTATGAATTCTTATTTGTTCTTTTGAGAAGCTTAAGTCATGATTGATGGATTTCCCGTGGGCTCCATCACTAGTATTAGATAGCGTGACTGCTCGTTGTTAGGAGATGAATCAGTTGTTTGGTATTGACTGAAGTATTTTGAGGTTTCTTACACATCTTAATGATCCCAAAGTTCCTAGGAAAGCCTTTGTAAGCCTGGATCAAGTGAAAATCCTAAGGTAATTCATGATTTCAATTCCATTCCATAATAAGTATTTTGCATACTTCCATCTCAGTCATCCCGTTCACCGCATCTCACATTACAATAAAATCTTTCATCCATTTCATTTCAATGTAATAAAACCTTCATCCACATTGCATCCTTCATCCAATAATGAATTCGAGTCTGGTGTCTGAATCATTTTTATGATCCTGTGTTCGTTATACTCCAGAAAGATAAAAGTTGAATTCTTTATGAAGCACTTGGAGTTGTCCATGTCGATCTCCTTTTCAAATGACCTTATCCACTGTATATAGGTCAAAATCAAAATGTTGGTATTCCTACTCTGCTCCAGTTGAAATCTTTCATTTTCTCATTCCATCCATTACATGTATCCATTTCGCCTTCAAAATCTCAAGGCTTATAACTTTTCATACCCTTATCCCTTTCGCCCATCTCCTAATCATGATTGATGAATGTGAGTGTCGTCTAAGCAAGAAGCTTGTAATCCCTTCCACCCATCCCCCATATTTCCATAAAATAGATACTTGGATGCTTTTACCTATCGAGCAAAGAAATTCCTGAAAATTTGAAGATCTTTACGTTACCTTGGTATAAATGCCAAAATCCTAAGCAAGGCATGCTCAAAAGTTACTTTATTCTGTACTTCCAACTAAAAGAAATGTTTAAAGATCAAGCTCTGGGTACTTGTAGCCAAATCCAAAGAGGCTACCGCATCCAATCCATCCAATCATTCCATTACCATTTCCATCCCATCCCTAAATTATTTCACCCCACGAATCAAAATAAGAAGATTCCAAGTTCTTGTGGGACGTGAAGTTACTATTTCATTTATCATCCATTCTCGTTTCCTATATATATTCCCCTTTCCACCTGCGAGCTTCGAAGTTTAGGTTGATACAAACAGACATTGATCATGATTCCATTCCATCTTATTTACTTATCCACCGTCTGTGTTTATTTCCTGCTGTTCAGCATATCCCATCATTCCGTTGGTTTATGGTTGAATACGCTTTCATATATCCGTTTTATAATCCACTCCATAAATTTGCCATCATCTAATCCCATTCCTTTCCCCCATCATGTCCTGCCAACATTTGTAAGTATTACAACTTGACATGGTTATGTGTGGATCATCGTGTCAGCCGCAGAATCAAACTCTGGAGTTCTTATCATTCATTACCTCGGTGAAAACCTGGCAAATAGGCGCCGTGTGTAATGGTCATCATTCAAAAAACAAAAAAAAAGAAGAGAAAAAAAAAAAGTAAAAATAGTAAAGAGAAAAATTTCGTTCACTGGTGAAAACCCGGCAAACGGGCGCCATGGACAAGTATCTTGGCGAAAACCTGGCAAACAGGCGTCATGATAGAGACGCATTGTCTCATTGCATTTTCATTATCATTCCATCATCACTCCATTTGATATCATTTACTTGTCATTGTCATTATCATTCGCCCATTTCTTCCGTGTATATATCCATCCATCCGCTTTCATGAATTTACCTAGCTTGAGACAGGTTAGCTTAGTCGATCCTGGTTTCTAAGGGATGGGAATGAACCTAAGTGCTTGCGCTTCAAACTTCAAATATGGATAGTCGCGCTGGCAATTGGTTCTGATCATTCGATTGAGTAGTCTTGTTTATTTGGTCTAGCGTGTGGGAATACATGGAAATGTTGAAACTTGATATTTGTTTATCTTTAGAACATTTGAGAAATTGTTTTAATCGCAATCAATCTTTAATCACACATCAAGAGATGTAGTGTCTTGATCCAATTTATGCTTACTTTCCCTTTTAAGCTCATTTTTTGCATTGTTTACGATTGAGGACGATGATTTAATATTCTTTGAGTGGGCTTTGCATCTGTGTTTTAGAAATGTTCAGGAACATTCCTCTAGTGGAGTCGCCAGATGTTGTGACCAAATCACACATCACCCCATTAGGAATAGGGACCCCCTTTTTTTTTGAGCTTTGTGCTTTCAATGAGTTTTCAATGAGATTTTGATGATGACCTGACTTATCTTTCTCTGCCGATCCGGTAAGGTTTCCCCTTTCTATGATCTTTGGCTCATGATTAGAGGTAGATGAACTTGCAATGTTGAAGAATTATGATCAAATCCCATCTAGATAATGAATCTTGAGATCAATCCTGAAGAATGTTTGAGACCCTGAAAAGACTAAGTCTGGAGCCTGAAATCCTGAAAATCCTAAAAAAATGGCTAAGTCTGAAATCTGGTGAATCCTCCAAATTCTATATTTTGCATGTTAAATCCGGTGGATTTGAGACCTATCTCTCAACTTATACTTAAATATATTTTTCAATATACCTTTACCCTCGCGATCCTGAAAAATGCCTGACAATTCCAGAGGATTCAAAAAGCTGATCTAGTGCGACGGGGCACTTAAGTGGCGCAAAATCTTGGCACAAAATCACGAAGAAAAAGGCGCTTGAAGATGATGATCTCCACTTGATGAACCAATGCACCCATCTAAAACCTTGATCTAATGCGAAAAAGCATGAGGATTTTGATCAATGATCTACTGCGCCCAAACCAAAAGCATCATTTTTGAAGGAAAAAGATAAGGATTTAAAACACTCAACCAATGCAAAAATGAAAGACAAGTCCTAGAGTGAATCTTGGAGCGAATTAAAAAATGACAAGTGTCAGAGGATTTGAAAAGCTCAACCAATGCGCTAGGAAGAAGGATGGATCCCAAAATCTAAAATTTTTGAAGAGAAACTTGAGGATTTCAATCCCTTAACTGATGCGCCACCTAGAAAGAAGAGGAAGTCTTGAGGGTTTTGACTTGAGAAGGATCTAGTTTGAAGAGGATTTCAAAATTTTATCTAATGCGCCAAAAAGTTGAGGATTTTTATCCCTCATCTAATGCGCCCATCTAGTAAACATCATATTTGCAAAAGGAAGTCTCCCAAACATTCAACACAAGCGCTTAAACCAATCCACCAATGTGAAGCTCAGAAGAATTCAAAACTTGATCCAAGGCGACCTAAGGAAGAAGGACCCAGTTAAGGTTGATTACACATTAAAGGTGAATTCCAGAAGACTTTCAAAAGCCTATCTAATGCGCTAGAAACCAGAGGATCTCAATCCTTGATCCAATGCGCCTATCCAGTCAAGTCTCCAAGGCGAAAACTTGAGGATCTTCAATGCCTTATCCAATGCGACTTCATGAAGGAAGACTCCGGGCGCTCCAAAGGGGATATATCACAAGGTTTAAGTCAATGATCAAGAGATTCCAACATAGTGATCTAGTGCGCCAAAGGAGTTTCAATATAAAGTTCAAAGGATCCTTGTCTAAGGCGAGATCTCAGAGGATTCTCCAACCCTTATCCAATGCGCCATACCATGAGGAGAGTGCAAGTGTCCTAGACATCCAACATTTGGTCTTCAAGGCGAGTTTAGAGGATTCTCCATGCTCGATCCAATCCGCTCTACAAGGAGGAAGGTGAACATTCAAGGTCAAGCCTTCAAGATTTTTGTTCAGAGGATTTTAAAGCCTTATCTCATGCGCCAACATCATGAAGCTTCCAACAAGGTCATCCAATGCACAACATAAAGAAGAGTGAGATTTGTTTTTAGAGGATTCTCCATGCTCGATCCAATCCGCTCTACAAGGAGGAAGGTGAACATTCAAGGTCAAGCCTTCAAGATTTTTGTTCAGAGGATTTTAAAGCCTTATCTCATGCGCCAACATCATGAAGCTTCCAACAAGGTCATCCAATGTGCAACATAAAGAAGAGTGAGATTTGTTTTTAGAGGATTCTCCAAGTTCATCCAATGCGCCAACACCATGCATGATTTACTTCAAGGTATAGGCCATCTAATATACCAAGGTTTGAAGATTTTAACATGATGAAGTGATGCGCCACTCCCAAGACCCTTATCAAAATGCTCAACAAGAAGAAATCAAAAGTGGCATCTAGTGCGCCATACATGAAGGGAGAACGAAGCTTGTTTTGAAGACTTCAAACTACCTATCTAATGCGCTAGGAGCTTGAGGATTCCAATCCTTGATCTAGTGCGCCATATATGAAGGGGAGAATAAAGTTTGATTTTGAAGACTTCAAGTTACCTATCTATTGCGCCACACATGAGAAGAATTCAGATTGCCTATCTAGTGCGCTAGGAACTTGAGGATTTCAATCCTTGAACCAATGCGCCATTCCCTTAAGCAAGTGAAAACTAGTTCAAACTAAAGCAATATTGAAAGGATCTTCAATAGTTCATCTAATGCGAAATGTTGAGGGGAGCCTAAAACATGATCCAATGCGAAGTGTTGAGAGGAATCAAAAACTTCATCCAGTGCGAAATGCTAAGAGGAATTCAAACCTTGATCCAAAGCACCATACATTAAGACTTTGAGGGTGTCTAAAGTGAAATGCTTGAGGATTCCAATCCTTGATCTAATGCGCCTAGAGGGTTATGAAGAAAGATCATGGTATTTCAAAGAAGAAGACTTCACCATACCCATCCAATGTGAAATGCAAGGAGAAAGTTAAACACAAATCCAAAGGAGATGAAGAAGACCTCGAAGATGTTATCAAATATGAAAGACAAGAGGATTTCAATTCTTGATCCAATGCGCTTGAGGGAGAAGGTAATTGCAATCTACAAGGAGATCATCAAGACCCCATCCAATGCGCCAATCAAAGGAAGTTATAAACATTTAATGATTTTACCTTGAAAAATGTGGAAGTTGCATTTATTAAATAAAGATCAATCAAAATTAAATGTTTTTCACTATAATAAAGGAGGTCGGCCTAGGTAAGAGGTAAAGTTTTAAAGCAAATTATGTATATATACCTCATCTCCTTTTCATTTTTATCATTTTCAAAGAGCAGAATTACTTTCGAAGAGCAGATTTATCTTCAAGGAGCAACAACAAGAAGGTTTTATAGAAGTACAAATTTGGTTTTATCAATCCAAGTAAGTGGTGGATCAAATTGCAAGGTATCAAATTCAAAGCAGCCTATCAAGTAAGTCTGATCTGAATATTTTCTGATTTGATTTTCTTCTTTTTCCTTCATTAGATGCATTAAAATTGTTCAAGTATTGGTAAAACTTAAGAAGGATAAGTGGATTTTGATAGATTCCTTGAGTCTAGATAGCAATATTTCATGATTATAAAGGGAAACTTCATAATTTAATGCATTAAAGTGGCTGAAGTGAAGTCTAGATTGTGTTTGCAATTACTTATTCGCATCAAGTTTGCAGGATCATGGCAATGACTTCCAAAGAGCGACAAGCGAAGATCGGGATGGATGCTAAGGGGAAAATTCCTGAGTCAAAGCTTGTCTCAAGGTGGACAAATGTAGGAGACACGAATATGGGTAATAGCAACTTGGAAGATATCAAGTCAGTCCTTGAGGAACCTAATGGAGGTAGTCTTGCTCGAGCCATCATGAGGAGTGGAGCCATTGAAGCTACTTGCTTTCCACCATCTTTGCCATGTCCAGAGATGATTATTGAATGCGTTAAGAAATATGATGTAGATACAAGGCAAATTATAGCCAAAGATGGAACAATATTAGCCTATTTGCAAAAGGAGGCAGTTGAAGAAACTTTCAACATTCCAACTAGGGAAAGAATGATCAGTATCTCGATACAACAAGGTCAGCAGGAATATGATGTTGATTCAAAGACAAAATTGCAAGAAATAAAGAGAGAATGGATGGTCAGTCCATCTATGAAGTTCAACATGAATAATCCTCTGCAGTTTCACAAGTCAGATTTTCATCCTGAAATTGGATACTTGATTATGTTTCTAAATAGAATGACAGGAATGCCGCAATCTGCTACCTTCCAGCCTTGGATGTACTCTTTCATCAAGTCAGTTCTCAAAGGGCAGATGATTGATTGGGCTGGACTTATCAGTTAGAATATACATGAGCAGTTCATCAATTTTGCTAAGACCAAGACTTGTTATATGAGTTCCTATGTGGTATACCTTCTCACAAGAAATGAAGTCTATTCAGGTTTGACCAAAAGAGGAGAAGTCGGCATTGGGCCTAATAAGTACCTATCGCATCAGTGTTATCCTCAGTTACACCTCAAGAGTATCAATCATTATACAAGGTTCAATGATGCGTTTGCTATGTTCATAATGAAGAAACTAAGGGGAGAATTTCATAAAATGTTGTCAAATGCAGCAAGAGAGTTCATTTCAGCATATGGACACTGGTATACTCAGCATGAAAGGTACACTTACCTAAGGATCCAAGGGTTTACATCATATCCATACAGATTACCAAGATATCCAACCAACAGGATGGTGATGTTAGAGGTTACAAGGCAACTCCTAGAACTCATCAGGTTGCAGAAGTTGAAGAAAAAAGGAGGGATCCAGTTTCCACTTCTTCTTGGGCAAAATCTGGAGTGTCCATCATTGGCAGCAGTTGAATATTGTGAGATAGAGCTACAGGCATATCATTTGCAAACTCATGGCACCAAGAGGCTTAACTTTGATCCTTTTCAAGTTTGTTGGAAATATAACAGAGAATTCAAGCATGTTCAGCAGTTGGAAGACCATTGGGCTAGTGCACAAGATGAGGATGATCTCCGAACACTCCAAAGTTTGAGACTCGCCTGGGATTTAGTTAGAGCTTCCAAAGTATTCAGGATTCCAGATCAGTTCACTGAAGATGATACTCTATTGATAGATGAATTTGATAAGATAAAGAGTTTACCTTATACAGTTGATTGGTCAAAAAAGGATGTGTCCGAAGAAGAATTGATAAAGCCGGTCTTAGCCATGACACAAGTATGTATAAATCAACTATTGCAAGAGATGAATGATGAAGGCCGAGTTCTTACTTACAATAAGATGGATGAAGGAGAACCAGGACAGCATAGTACACATAGCCAACCACAACACAGTGGAAATGATCAAAGTGATAATTTAGCTAGAAAAAGGAAAAGACCTAGTCAAGATCAAGGAGAATCAAGCCAAAGACCGCAAAAGAGGAATAATCCATCTACTTCATCTAATCCACAAGAAGGTGCTTCAGTTGTTCAGAATCCAATACAAGAGATAGAAGTTATAGAAGAAGCTGCCTTGATTCCATTAGAAGAGATTCAGTCGAGCCCCACTGTCATAATGGAGGAGAATGATGATCCTGATCAAGATGAAGTAGGTCGAGTGGAATCTGATGAGGAAGTAGCTCGTGTCCAACACAGTCAAGCTCAAGGACAGCGAGATCTTTTCGCTTTTCCACCTTGGTTGAGGCAAAGGATTGAAGAAAGTACAATTGTAGAAACTTATCAGCCTGCTCCAGTTGAGGAACTGCTTGTAAATGTACAGAAGGGTAATCAGAAGAAGAAAGCAACAGTCTTTTCCAAAATCACTCAAGATTCTGTTGGAAATAGAGAGGTACATATAGATGTTCCTAGAATTGACAAGGAGTTAGAAAATATGGCACCTGAGGATTACAATATGACTACTATTGGCATGGGTCCAATCATAAGGGAACAGGTAGAAGAGGAACTACAAGAGTCAGTAAATAATGTAAGAAGCAAGAAAGAGAAGCAAGGATAAAGGTTGAACAAGATTTTAACACATTGAAGCATTACATTCAGCAAGTCATGCAGCCTGTCCAACAAGAGGGAGCGACTCCAATTCCATCGTCTATTCTTCCACAAGAAACAGTATCCCAAGTTGAAAACATGAGGACTTCATCTCAGATGATGAAAGGATGGATAGAAAAGACAGAAGAGAAGGCATATACTCACCTTGAAGAAATTGTGCAAGTGTATGACAGAGTCATTAAGCTTAAAGATCGGGTCCAAGCTTTATTAAGAAATTGTGTTGTGTTCAAACCGATCAAAGAGCAATACATGCCACGGCTCAGGAGTTTAATGGAAGCTCCCTTAGAAGACCTAATTCATGATAAGGTGATTGATAGAGATACTCCACATGACTTCATCACTTGGTATTTCTCCTTTCACAACAAGGGGCAATTGGTTGATAAAATTGAAGTAGATATGTCCAGAATAAGAAGTGTTCTTCTAAGAATAGAAAATCATATATACACTGCTTTGACAACAATATGTAATCCTTATGGAAATGTTACTATTGAAAATATGAAGCAACAAGTTAAGGCATTCTACTTTCAGTATGATGGACTTAATGAAGGTCAGCTGGATAGTATATTCACACTTGCATATCGTCTTGGAGAAAATAAGTCTTGGATAAACGACTGGGAGAAGACACTTGGCGTCTATGAGTCAGATGTAGCAGTGGCAGAAGGATCCATTAATGCGGCGACAAGTGTACCAATGGAGGATATTGTTCAAATTGTGTCTAGATTCATTGTATCTCATAGTACTACTACATAAAAGGCATATGATGTGGCTTCCTTATCTTCTTGGAAAGTGTGCCTTTATTCCCTCCTTCATAGCTTCTTTCATTTAATAAAGTGAGCCTCCTTCATTTAATAAAGGATAGTTTGTTACAACTACTTGTGATGTGGCTTGATCTGGTCCGCTGATTTGGCCGATCGATCTTGACCCTTCTTTCCTTTGAGGTCTATAAAAGAGCTCTCATTGCTCTCATTTGAAGAGGTTGGAAATTCTGAAATTGTTGTAAGAGCTCTCTGAGATAATAAAAGATTCATTGCTTCGGTGATTCTATTTATGTTTCTGAGTGTTGCATGGTTTCAATTTTGAAACAAACATTAAGTTAAGTTATAAGTTTTTCTTAAGTTTAAGTTAGTCAATGAAAGGTTGCTTTATTGCTTTGTAGTGAAGTCTATAAGTTCATACCATTTGTAGTCCTTGTGGATTGCAGTGCATGGTTAGTCTGAACAATTGAATGTCAATTTGATCTTTATGCTTGTTGAACCTTTCATGAGCATAATTGATTTTAACATCTTGTACACCTTTGAAGATTGCACCTATCTTGTGTAGTTGTTTCATCTTGGCGAAACAGGATCTGGTTTGATTTCACTTCAAGTAGTAAATATCCTTGCATTTAGGATTAGATTAGTGATTCTAAACCCTATATCCTTTGCCTTTTTTATTTAGTTAGGATTAGAACTCAAGAACCTCGATTGCTAAATCATACGCATCAATTGCAGTACTTAGATTCTCTAGCATTCACTTCCATGGTCCTTGAAACAGCAAGTTACTTGAACAATTGTGTAAGTCCCTTTGTTTGTTAACAGCAAAATCATACTTAAATCGCTGAGCTGTCTCTTACCGAAAACATCAGAAGGAACCTTGGAGTCATCTCGTTTGATCACCTAGTTCAGCATCCGAGAGGCTTTGCTCAAGAGAGAGTCAGATACTCAGTATTGTACTCTAATTGTTGACTTGTCGAAAAACAACCATCAACACAACCATTTAATAAAATCTTTTCCTATGGACACTTGTCTTGTACACATTCATCCAAGCTTCTTTTTTAATCTTAACTATTCGCATAGCCACCTAATCTCCACCATTGATCAATCTTAGTAGGGAGATATATGTACACCCTCTCACTTCATTCCATAAAAACCCCCACAATCTTCACAACATCTAGATTATCATCTCATGCAATTTGACCACTCATTGAGCACTTTGGGCTTATCATCCATCATCATTACAGCTATGATAACTATGGTTGTTCACTATTGAGAAGCAACCCACAATTCTAATCAAGGAATCAAGGAATCTAGGTGACATTGCTTTTGATTTACTTTCATTCTGTGTCATTTAGATGGATTCTTTGAAGGTGGTACGATTAGGTTTGATTTTCTATGCTTGATCTTATAAATTTGATTTTTCCTACTAACACATTCTGGCACACTTGATGAGACGCATGTCCTTGATTAACATTTTCATTTTGAAAGTTGTTGTGAAGTCTAGATACACAGACTACATTTGATTCATAGAGTGTTGCATTTGAATGACAGATTATCACCTTTGCATGGTCAACAGTCGTAGTTGGTACACAAAAAATCACATTTGCATAATCGTTGATTGCATTTGGTTCATAGACATTTGCATATGGTTGGCAGAGGATCACCTCTAAATATCTAGGGTTTTATTGATGTTTTTCTGTCTTTTCAAGATTTTATAGGGCTTTCAGTTCATTTTCTATGTTTGGTTTGGGTTGCAAGCTAGTTTATTTGCTAGCCCCAAGCATTTTGTGTCATCCCCAAGCTGGTTTATTTGGGGGTTTGATTTGTCTTTGACCTAATCACATCAATTAGTCAGATCCTTTGTGTTATTTTGTAGAGTACATGAGTCAATCCAAGTAATTCATCTTTTAGGGTTATCAGAGCTCTCATACTTGTCTATTGATCATTTATCTTAACCTATGTTCTAAGATTTTATAAAATTTATAGGATTCGAGTGCCTTTAGCAAATAGAAAGTCACATTTGCATGATCCCTTGTCACTTTTACATGATACAGACTCACATTTGAATGGCAGGTAATTGTATCTGGTAAAATTATCATTGCATTTCATTTATAGTAAATTCCCTTTGATTACTGTTTGTTCACATCTGGTTTATACATCTGCAATTTGATTTTTCTTTCACTTCTAACATCTATTTGTGAAGCTTCTTATCATATATCAAAGAAAGGAGGATTAAAACTATTGACAAATCTATTTGGAGGATCAATCAGTAAAAGACTCATCATTTTTGTCCACTAATTTAGGAACATTTAGTTTTGGTGCTTAAAAGGAACCTTGTTTTCTTTGTGTTTGTTTATCATTTTTGGTTGCTTGCTATGCATGTTTGTAACCCTAAGTTAATAAAAAAAGTATCCTCTCCCCTTGCGTATCAAATAGATCTTGGGTGCAAGAGAACTTGTTATTATTTTAAGAGTGGGCCTACTCTTGAGACACATCTGTATAGAAAACTCATTTGTGACCCCAAATGGTACTTTTGTTTGGTCTGTTATATAAATTTGGATAAGGCAAAAGCCAAGTCCAAACTAGTATAAGCACTTACCGTACACCTCTAGTTTGAAAGGAGGTGTACCAAGCATACATTGAAACTCCTAGTAGAGCTGATTAAAGCTTTAAGTAGCTTGTTGGATGCCTATAAGGTGCTAGTCCCTCAAACATTCACTAGAAACCTTTGTTTAGTGGCTAAAATCCTTCTATTTGCTGGTGCAGAAGGTCAGACCTCTAAAACCGTCCCTCGTTCTCATAGTTCAAAGTAGAGATATAAAATTTCTTGAGATCTTCAAGTCTTTGGGAATTTGAAGTTTGGTGTGCTTAAGAAGTGAGTGTTGTGTAAGGGGGAGCCGGTGCCACCAAATTTCTAAGCTATCTGCTCTGAATAAGTGCCTATCAGATTTATCCATAGTGGGAATCCAACAAATATTGTCCTTGCCTAGCCTAGGTTGTACATGTTTGTGAGTGTCTTATATGCCTATATGTTTTTAGTCATCTATTTTCTTGTCAATACAAATAAAAATTCTACCAAAAATAATTCACTATCACCATAAATCACCTTTGAACAATAGATAATCACCTCTAAATAGCAGTCACTTGCCTTTGAATCGTAAAAACTTACCTTTGGCTTTCCTTGAAATTACTAGTGACCAAAGCAAAGGCACCTTTGAATTATCAGGTGTCACCTTTGAGCAATAGAAAATCATAGTTAATCCTCATACAGTTGCCTTAACATTGTCCTTAATCACATTTAAACTATTGTTAGTCACCTCTGGTCTAAATAGTATCACCTTTGGTAAACTGTAACCTGTCTTCAATTATCTAGTCTAAAAATCACATTACCATTCAATCTTGAGTCTATTAGTATCTTCCAAACAAACCCACTGATCACCTACAACCAATATTCATCATATCCAGCCTGATCTTATCACACTTTGGACTTGTTGAGCCCTCCATCCTCTTGAGAGTCAAAATCAGCCAGTAACACCATCAATCAATCAAACACACATCATTATCCTTTGGCTTTTATCATTAGCTTGTTCTTTTTGATCATTTTAGCATCAACAAAACCAATCTTTGTCTACCCTTGAGTTCACGAGTCTATCTCTTGAGGGATAATCATCATATCAAACCTATCCATGAAAACTATTAGATCAATCTAAAGCAAACTGTCAAACCAAGCCAAGAAAACAATAATCCAAATCAATCCAAACATTTGATCAAGCCAATCCTATCAAACAATCAAACCAAGAAAACCATCTAAAAGTCTCAACTTTGTCAAACTAGTCTAAAACATCACATCTAAAACATCCCCAAAAATAATGCCTTGCATAAGAAGCCAATACAAAACAGCCATGGAAGCTAATTTACAATAATTTCAAGATACCTCTCTTAAATATGCTTCACAATTCACAATTGGAATACCCAAAGACATGTTTGTACCCAAGGGTTATACTATCGCACCTTCATCAACCACTTAAATACCACATCATTTTGGACCTTCCTCATCTACTCATGTGCCCTATTATCAACCTACTGATGAGGACTATTTGGGTGATCTAGAGATCGAAGATGATTGAGTTGTGCGACTTGCTAATAGGATCATAAGGTCAAACTGTGAACAAATTTTTGCTCAATTAGTTCAAGAAGAAGTCAAATTACCAAGTGACTTTGATATATCCACAATAATAAAACATGAACCAATGAACAATGTTATTGTTGCAAAGGGTATCCATAAGGCCATTACTACCATGTCTACCATATCTACCCCATCTTCAAAAAATGTTCAAACATCCTTTTCTACCACTCCATCCATTCCTCCATTCCATGTACCTCCCACATCCATTCAACCCTTGTTGACACCAATTAATTTTGTTAACTCCTATGTGTCACAAGCCCCTCAAGTGCCTAACCAAAATGTGTCGCATGTCACCACATCTCATGTATCTCAGCCCACTCCACTTTCTTCCATATACACAACTCCTTCACATGTGCCCCAAACACCTCAAGTGCCTAGCCAAACTATGTCACATGTTGCTACATCTTATGTATCCCACCCCATGGTATCTTCCTCCATCAACACAACCTCTTCACATGTCACATAGGCAATTCATACTATTGCAAGTATGTCACATGTTAAAGCATCCTCACCATTTGCGTCCATAAATCTAGTCCAAACATCTCAAGCATTATCCAATCCTAATATGACCATTGTTGGCCAAACTTTTGGATCACAACCATACATTGATCAACTCCATTCACTTGGACTACAACCATCTAACCAACAAATGTCCTATGTTAATCTGCCTATCTTATCCCAAGCACCATTTAATCCTAATCCTTATATATCCTATATCAATTCATCCAACATATCTCAATCCCCACCAACTTCTAATCCACAAATGTCATACATTAATCCATCTTATGGTTCACATGCAATGCAAACTCAAGGTGTCAATCCATCCCCAAACACCTACACCTTCCTACCATTAGATAATCAAGTTCAAAATACCTACATCACATCACATAACATATCATAGCAATATCCTCCCAACAACAGTCAGGTGTACCATATACCGCACCCAAGACACCACAATTCTATGCAACAACAAGAAACATCTGCATTTGATGATATGCAACAAGAAGTTAAACCAATAACCTAGGGACTTGATGAAATGAGTATGGGACAAACAAAGAAAACATTTTCTATTGAGGAGGTGAGCCCCTATCCTTTGGATAAGTCATTACAAATGATACCTTTTCCTCCACATTTTGAGATTCCACAATTTAACAAATACAAGAGAAAAGGAGATCCCATTGACCATCTTCGAACATTCTATGTTTCTTGTCTTGATGTCGCCTACAATGACACATATCTTTTGTGATTATTTCCTCAAAGTATTGGGGGACAAGCCTTGGAATGGTTTTCACATCTCCCACTTGGTATCAAATCTTTCAAAGAACTTTCAAGTAAATTCATCTCACACTTTGCCTTCAACATTAAACATGAGGTTAACATGAACAATCTTGTCAACAATAAATAGTGCAATAGGGAAATTGTTTCATCATTCATCCAGTGATGGCAAAACATGGCTAGAAAAGTTTCATGGCAAATCCCTAAAAAGCAACAAGTGGATATCTTTGTTCAAAACCTTCATCCCAAGCTATCATTCCAATTGCAACTACAAAGTGCCACCACCTTTGATGAGCTCATATCTAAAGGAACCAATATTGAAAAGTCTTTAATTGCTAAGGGTATCATCAAGATTTTCAATGAAACTAAAGACAATGCACAATCCTCAAGTGACAAATCTTGCTTTTGGAACAAAAACAAAAATGTTTTAAATAATGGCATTGTTGATGCAAAGAACATTTAAATTGTTAAACCTCCCATCCATGTTCAAGCAACAACCAAAAGTACACCATTTCTTCCATTAGACCAAGAGAGAACAAATCCACTCTCTAAGCATCAATTTACTTTTTTGGGAGAACCTATTGAATCGGTCTTAAAGAAATGTTTATAAGAAGGCATGATAACACTACCTGAGACTTGAGAATATGAACAACCACAATATAAGCCCAATTAGTACAAAGACAATGAATATTGTGATTTTGTAGAGTGAAAGGACATAGAACATCCAATTGCATGAAATTGAAACATGTGATTCAAAATCTCATTGATCAAAGAGCCATTAGCATTGATCCACCTAAATAAACCTCAAATTACAACCTTGATACTTTTAAGAATCCACTCTCATCACCTGATAAGGTAAGTACCTCTAATAAAGGGAAGAATATCCAATATACCTATGAATCATCCACTATTGGTTGCATTGAACAAGCTCATATATCTACCATATCCATAAGACAAAAAGAGCCTAATCATCCCGATACTACTCATCAAGCCTCAGTCACTATCCAAGGAGCCCCCAATTGTGTCATTACCACCTGTGGAGGTCATGTTACTATTCAAGGAGCACCACCGACTATATGTCCAACCTCTAGCTATAATATCCTTGATCATCTTGGTAAGGCCCCTGCTCATATTTTGATTTTAGAGTTATTGTGTATATCACCTGCTCACAAAGCCATCCTTGATAAAGCCCTACAAGATTCATCAGTCACTAATGATATTGACACTATGCAATTCCAAACCATAATAGCTAGTATTGTATCACCCTATTGCTTGAATTTTTCTGACAAAGATCTCTCATCACCTTATCCATCCCATAATGATGCCCTCCATATTGAAGTTTACATCAACCAATGTCATGTCAAATGAATATTAGTAGATGGTGGAGCTAGATTAAACATGTGCTCTTTAAAACTAATCAAATTATTGGGATATTCTAAGGATTGTATTGGCACTACTAAGAGTATAATCATCAAGGGATATGATGATGCTGAGAGATAATCCAAAGGGATTATTTGTTTACCCATCAAGGTTGGTCCTATTATCACCGATACCAAGTGTCAAGTCCTAGACATTGAATTGTCATACAACATTATCCTTGTTCATCCATGGATGCATTCCATCAAAGCCATTCCAATTACATACCATTAGTGCCTCAAGTTTCCTTACAATGAAGTTGAAATCACCATCCCCACCGATCCAAGTCCATTTTAGTTTTGTCAAACTTTTCAAACTAAATATCATGATTGCAATTGTGTCCCCATCAATGCCAAAGTTCATCCATGAAACCTCCCATCCATGTTCAAGCAGCAAACAAAAGTACACCATTTCTTCCATGAGACCAAGTGAGAATAAATCCACTCCCTAAGCATTAATTCACTCTTTTGGGAGAACCTATTGAATTGGTCTTAAAGAAATGTTTTAATGCGGGCACGATAACACTCCCTGAGACTCGACCATATGAAGAACCACAATATAAGACCAACTGACACAAAGATAATGAATATTGTGAATTATATAGAGTGAAAGGACATAGCACATTCGATTGCATTAAATTGGAACATGTGATTCAAAATCTCATTGATCAAGGAGTCATTAGCATTGATCCACCTAAACAAACCTCAAATTACAACATTGATGCTTTTAAGAATCCACTCCCATCACATGATAAGGCAAGTACCTCTAATAAAGGGAAGAATATCCAATATACCTATGAATCATCCACTATTGGTTGCATTGAACAAGATCATATATCTACCATTACCATAAGAGGAAAAGAGCCTAATTGTCCCGATATTACTTGTCAAGCCTCAATCACTACCTAAGGAGCCATTGATTGTGCCATTACCACCTATTGAGATCATGTTACTATTCAAGGAGCACCAGCTATCATACATCTAACCTCTAGCTATAATATCCTTGATCATCTTGGTAAGACCCCTGGTCATATTTCCATTTTGGAGTTTTTGCGTTTATCACCTGCTCACAAAGCCATCCTTGATAAATCCCTACAAGAGTCATCAGTCCCTAATGATATTGACACTACGCAATTCCAAACCATGATAGCTAGTATTGCATCACCCTCTCACTTGAATTTTTCTGACAAAGATCTCTCATCACCTGATCCATCCAATAATGATGCCCTCCATATCAAAGTTTACATCAACCAACACCATGTTAAAGGAATATTAGTAGATAGTGGAGCTAGATTAAACATATGTTCTTTAAAACTAATCAAATTATTGGGATATTTTGAGGATCATATTGATACTTCTAAGAGCATAATCATCAAGGCATATGATGATGCTAAGATAAAATTTTAAGGGATTGTTTGTTTACCCATCAAGGTTAGTCCTATTATCACTGATACCAAGTGCTAAGTCCTAGACATTGAATTGCATTACAATATTATCCTTGGTCATCCATGGATACATGCCATCAAAGTAATTCCATCTACATACCATCAGTGCCTCAAGTTTCCTTATAATGGAGTTGAAATCACAATCCCCATCAATCCAAATCTATTTGAGTTTTGTCAAAGTTTTTGAGCTAAATATCAAGATCACAATCATGTCCCCATCAATACCAAAGCTCATCCTATGTAGATCCATCTAACCTAAATAATCCCTCATCTAGTAAATCCATCCCCACCATTGAAGCCAAATACCAAGAGAAAGGAGTCAGTGAGTACACTTTACAAGAATCTTGTAGTGTAGGAACCTTGCCCTTATCTCCAAAATCTTATGGACAACCATCTTTATCCAAAGGTACTTCATCCACAACCATTATCAAAGAACCCCCTACCATGTTCATTAAAGTAGGCATGCTTGAAGATGAAGACATTGATGACATCAACTCCAAGGTTTTTTTGATAAAAATGATCAACTTACTCTAGAAGTGGAGTGATATAACAATGGCTTTCACATTATCAAGAATATGGGCTCTAAAGGACAAGGAGATCTAGGACCAAATGAACAAGGACTTGTTTAACCCATTATTGTTACCAAGAAGTTTAATAAGCAAGAACTAGGGTATGGTAAGGAGGATCCACCTTCCAAGGACATTAAGTGTATTCTTGAGGAAGTAGCCAATGTTTTTCCCATAGAAGGGACTTATAATATAGATATTGTTGATGAATCTTCCTTCCATATAACCAAACTATTCCAAAACACATCCGTCTTTACCTTTTCATCTACCTTATCCATTTCGTCCTCCTTGTCATCCAACCTCAAACTCATATATCCTCACCTTGTCGATTGGGACCAACTAGGGGCACCTATTCTAGAAACATTTCAAAATGATGAAGCTATAGTAGAATTCATGGGTTTGATACAAGGAATACCATTTGGAGATCACAAAGTAGGATTCATGATGGATCTACCTTTGTTAGCATATTTTGGAAGAAGCATCAAATCCTTCAATCACAAACCTGAAATTAATAAAATAAGATAGGTCACTAGGTGAAAACTGCAAGGCACCTCTTGACCATGAAAAAGTAAAAATAAAGGATGTATTTAAGGGTGAAAAACTCTCCAAGGAACTTGAGGATGGAGGATTTGATGTTCGTTTGACCACCAAATATCAAGACAGTCACCATTGGTAATAGAGAAATCTCAAGAGATGAATCTAGGCACAACACAAAATCCCAAGATCACATTCCTAGCAACATCATTATCAAAATAGGAAAGGAAAGATTTTATGGCCTTCTTCATGAAAAGAGCAATCAAATTTGCATGGAACTATGCAAATATGCCAGGGTTAGATCCTTCATTTGTTGTACATCATCTAGTAGTATCTCCAAATGCAATACCAGTCAGGCAAAAGATTTGAAAAATGCATCCTCAAATAGCACTTTTGGTCAAAGAAAAAATTTAGAAATTATTGGATGCAAAGTTTATAAGGCCTATTGATTATCCTGAATGGGTTTCAAATATAGTACTAGTCTCAATACCTAATGGTCACATCTATTGTTGTAGAGACTTCAAAGACCTTAACAAATCTTGTCCCAAGGATTACTTCCCATTACTAAGCATAGATAACATTGTGGATCTCACAGTAGGTCATGAAATGTTATAATAAATGGATAGGTTTTCCATCTATAATTAGATCAGAATTGTAGAAGAAGATCAACACAAGACTTCCTTCATATGTCCATGGGGTACCTATTGCTGGGTCTTCATGCCTTTTGGTCTTAAGAATGTAGGAGCCACATATCAATGAGCCATGATAGTTATCTTCCTATTATAAGTATGTGCCTAATTAGTGTTGTCATTGATGTCAACATATCTTTGTTGTCATTGGTGTCAACTATATCTTATTCTATTACTTGTTTGGAAGCTTTGTGTATTGAGGATATTGAGAAAATTGGCATCTACAGAAGAAACAAGTGAGTTATAGTAAAGTGTAGTGTAGACAGTGAATTATATGCTAAAGAAGAGTCTGGTAGATTACTCCACATTTCCTTATGCTTGGAGATCTTGGTTTGTAGATTGGAAGTTATTTAAAGGGATGTCTAAAGATGCTAAATCCCAAGTTTGAGTCTCTGGTGTGAAGAATTCTTAAAGTTGCATTCACCAGAGTAAAACCTACTTTTTCTATAAGTTTAGTTGGGACAAAGGGAAAGTATTATGCTCTGCATTTCTCTGCAATAAACTATTTTTCTCTGTGGTTCTAGAGGGAAGTCTGGGATGATGATAGGTGCCTACAATTGCATTAGTTCATTTTTTGGTGGTCCACAAGCTATCTTTCTTTCATGACAGTTGAAGACACTGAAGTTCATGTGTTCCGGTGTAAAGATTCCTATGGTTAAATTGGTTAAGGTTTGTGTGGTTTCTCTTGATGATTATAATGTGCTTGTGGATGCCTCCTAATCATGTTCCTATCTTGACATTGGTCTACGTCAAGGAATTGAGTTCATGTTTGAAGATTGTTCCTAGATAACGTAGCAGGTAACTAGTCTTAGCTAACTCGGTTAATTCCAGTAATTGCTGAGATCCATTGAAGATTGTGGAAGCATGTTTCAGCATGGAAGATCATGTTTGTACCCTAACTAAGGCATGAAATGATTCATGTACACTTTTACTTCATCTCCTTTGCATAATGTTGTAATATGTCAAGACCTATTTTGTAAATTTTGGTAATGCCAACCTTGGAGATTGTTCCAATGGGTGATGATTGTAATGCTGACCTTGATGATCATTACAAGGTTGGTGAAGTGTATAAATATTGGTAGTTGAGTCATGGAAAAGATGTCCTTGAGTGAATATGGAAAGATAATGAAAAAGGTCTAAGAGGTAGAGCAGAACATAGGCAAAGCAGAGTAGACGCAAATTAGAGAAGATGAGTTGTTGTGCTTCAATCATAGACATAAAGAAGATGTTGATCATGGCAGTGAGACTGGCAGTGAGCTACTAGTAGGGTTTAATAGCCCTCATGGTTTAAAAGCACTTATTGTAATCTTTCTAGGTTTAGGGTTGAGGCAATGAGCCTGATAGACCTAGTTGTACTTCATGGTAGTGGGCCAGTTTGTTCTAGGCCCATGGAGTAACCAAGCCTAAACATCATTTATCAAAGATTACAATACATTTTGAGAGCTAATCCTCTCTGTGGTTTTTCCCCACCTTGGGGTTTTCCACGTAAAATCTGGTGTCTCTTGTGTTTAATACTGTATCTATGGTTAAGTTTCTAATTTCATGCATTCATTGTTAAATCATAATAATTGTGGATAAGCGATTAATGTTTAAGTGTAGAAGTGATTAAGTTTTTAGGACAACTAATTCACCAGACCCTCTCAATTGTTCAGCACTTATCAACAATTGGTATTAGAGCCAAGTCCCTTTGGAAAGAGTTTAACAACTCTAGGTAGATCCTAAATGGAGTAAAAAAAAAAATAGGTACTCATTGTTGCACTCAAATGCTCATCAAAAAATATCAATGAAAGATTGTCCAAGGAAGTGATTTGTGGAGAAAAGAATGTCAATCATTAAAGATGTTTTGAAGTATGCACCAGTGATGGAGTCATGTTTCAAAGTGAAGACTGTTGGGTTATTGATAGTAACTATTCAAACCACAGGACTGGTGATAGGAGTAAGTTTATAAGTCTAGAAGGATGTGATGAAGGACTAGTTATGTTTGGAGATGACTGCACTACTAAAATTTGTGGAATATGATCAATCAATTTTAGCAATAGACAAATGTTTACAAATGTTCTTTATGTAAAAAATTTGAAACAAAACCTCTTATATGTTGGACAGTTATACAAAAAGGGTTTTAAGACTATGTTTGATAATGATTCCCTTGAAATCAAAGAAAAATTTGGAGCTACAATAGCAATTGGAAAAAAAACATAAGAGAATCTCTATCATCTCATAAAAAGTGACTATTAGAATTAGGTTGGACAACTGAGAGGTGGGGTGAATTAGTTGTCCCAAAACTTTTAACACTTGCAGCAATCAATTCTTCTTTACCACTTAAAATAGATTAATGATATAACCATTAAAGCATAAATCAACAACACATGAGCATGAAAAGAATGAACACACACACAACACCAGAATTTTTATCATGGAAAACCCAATTAAGGGAAAAACCATGGTGGGGGTTAACCCAAGAAATTCATATCCTGTTAAAAGGAATTAGAAGAAAAGAGAAGGCACATGCCTTCGGGTGCACTACCTAGAGCTCATTGCTCAAAAGAGGCTCACTACCTACAAGGATTTATGTTAAACATAGAGATAATGAACTGAGAAATAACATCAACTTCATGACTGATTCAGTCCCTTGAAAGCTCACGAACTTCTGCTCTGCCCCCCAAAACTTCTTCACTATATCTTGATCCTTCACTACCTCTGATCCTCTACTTCTCTTCTACTCCACTCTACTTCTGTATCTCACTTAGGATTGATCATTTTTGCACAAACACAATTTCCATATCTCATCAACAAGTATTCATATGTTTTATCAACCTTGGAATGAACATCAAGGTCGGCTTGACTAAACACGGATCACTACACTGTCAGCCAAACATAGCAGAGACATGAATCCTCCTTTGATAATACATCACACTCCAGAGGATTGCTCCTAGATCATCCACAACATGGTTGAATCATCTGATTGGCCAAGACTGGGAAGAACAACAACACCAAGAAAGAAATCTTCAACAATGAGCTCAATCTTCAATGCAGAGCTCCAACATAGTAGTCACATGATCTAGAGACCTCCACAAGCACATTGAATTCAACAAGAACCTTTGCACTACTCCAACTTATTAGAATCACTTGAATCTTCCTCCGGAACCTCAAGAACACTATCTGCCCTAACTGCTAAACTAGAAAGATAGCTTGCGGACCTCCAAACCATGAACCACTGGAGTTGATGATACACACCGACTTCCCAAACATGCCTCTCATGATATTTCAATGCGGAGCAATCTAGGCCAACTTACTATCACTCTGTCTCTTCTAAACATTATAAGACCAGGTTCTACTTAGATGAACATAACTTCTTAAAATCTTCATGTGGACCTCTAAAATATTAACTAGAGCTAATTTAGAAAATCCTCTACACATCCATGTGGTCCGCGTACTTTGAACTTCATTAATTTTCTCAATATGCTCAACATTCTAGTCTTCTAAATAGGCAACAAAATAGGATACAGTTGACACCAATGACAACAAGAATATGTTGACATCAATGACAACACTGCTTAGGCACATATTTGCAACAATCTGCCCCTTTGTCATGGATGGCAACATATGACATGAAAAACTCATTTAACCATCAAGACAAGAACTTCTCCCCCTGACTTCCAAAACCACTTTCTTCACCACTCCCCCTTTCATCAACAACTAGTTTTTCACATGACTTCTCTCCCCCTTTAACATCAATGGAAAAGGGCACATATTTGCAATGTTTTCTCCCCCTTTGTTCTAGGCTAATCTCCAATAATCTGCATACTGACTACTCCCCCTGAGTAGTATCTCCTTAACATCAATTCAGATCACAAGATGTGACTGTGAATTCCACCAGACTTATGCACACAAGGGCATCTTAGCTCTGACTAGGAGGAGTAATAAAACCTAACTTCTCTCTGAGATACTCAAAGCTATCCTTGGGTAGAGGCTTTGTAAATATATCTGCAATCTAATGCTTTGAAGAAATAAACTCTAATCTGACTTCATTCTCATTCACCTTTCCTCTCAAGAAATTAAACTTGATGGATATGTGCTTTGTCTTTGAATGCAATACTAGATTTTTTGTGATGTTTATTGCACTTGAATTATCAAAGAAGATTGTGACTGGCTCCTCAAACAGAACTCTAATATCCTTCAACATTTTCTTCATCCACAAGACTTGAGTGCAATTACCTATTGCTGCTATGTACTCTGCCTCTATAGTAGACAGAGATATTACCTTTTTCTTTTTGCTCGTCCAAGAAACCGATCTCTTTCCCAAGAAGAATGCACCACCACTTGTAATTTTCTTGTCATCCACATCTCCTACCCAATTAGCATTAGTGTATGCTTGAAGAGTGAAGTCATTATCCTTTGGATACCATAATCCATAATTAAGTGTTCCTTTGAGATATATGAAAATTATTTTGATAGATACAACATGAGATTCTTTAGGATCATCTTAAAATCTAGCAACAAGTCCAACTGCATTCATGATATCATGTTTGGTCTGAGTCAGATAGAGCATTCCTCCAATCATTGATCTATACCTTTTCTGATTTGCCTTAGGGGAATCATCATCCTTACTCAGCTTGCATCCCATTACCATAGGTGTACCAACTAGTTTTGAATCTTCCATTCCAAAAATTTTCAATAACTCTCTTACATACTTGGATTGAGATGTGAAGATACCTTTATCTGACTGAATGATTTGCAGACCTAAGAAGAAATTCGTTTCACCATACATTGACATCTCAAATTTACATTGCATCTAATCAGCAAATGTTTTGCACATGCTCTCATTTCCACCAAACATGATATCATTGTCAACAAATACCTCAATAATCAGAATATGCTCATGATCAATCTTGAAGTAAAGATTACTGTCAATAGTGCCTTTGCTAAATCCTAGCTTTAACAATTACTTATCTAATCTTGCATACCAGGCTATTAGGGCTTGTTTGAGTCCATACAATGCTTTCTTCAATCTGGAGACCATATCCTTTTGATCAGACAACTAAAATCCTTCCGGCTGTTCAATGTAGACTTCCTCTTCCAATTCTCCATTCAGAAATGCTGACTTGACATCCATTTGATAAACCTTGAAATCCTTATAAGGAGAAAATTTAGGAAATAGTCTGACTAATTCTATTCTTTCCACTGGAGAAAAAGTTTCTTCAAAATCAATACCTTCCACTTGAGAATATCCTTTGCAAACCAACCTTGATTTGTTTCTAACAACTTTACCATCTTCATTTAGTTTATTCTGGAAGACCCATTTAGTTCCAATCACATTTTATCTTTAGGTCTAGGAACAAGATCCCAAGTGTGATTCTTTTCAATTTGCATTAGTTCTTCTTCTATTGCTTTTACCCAATTTTCATCATTCCAAGCCTCACTTGCTATTATTGGTTTAATATCTGTAATCAAATAAATCTCCTCTTAATCTTTAACAACTCTTCTCCTAGTTCAAACACCTTTGCTTTTATCTTCTATGATCTGATCTTCAGGATGATTTAGCCTTACATACCTCAGAGTTTTGGGAATTGCTTGAATCTCTTTTCTTTGAGCTTGTTCTTCAACATTTACACTATCCTCTTGAGTCTCTAGATTTTCTGGATCAATCTGGATTTGATTTTGGGTTGGAACTTGTCTTCCTTGATTTTGATTTTCATCTTGATCATCTAAATCATATCCGCAAGACTTGGAAGGTCTCTCCTTGCTTTCATCAACTCTGACATTAGTACTTTCAACAATCTTGTTCAATCATTTATTAAAGCAATGATATGCTTTGCTTTGAGTAGAGTAACCAAAAAATATTCCTTCATCACTTCTTAGATCAAACTTGCCAAGATCCTCATCTCTTTTGATATAGCATTTGCTACCAAAAACTCTGAAATACTTCATAGTAGGATTATAACCAAACCAAAGTTCATAGGGGGTCTTACTAGAATTACCTTTGATCTACACCTGGTTAAGAGTGTAGACTGTAGTACTCACAGGTTCTCTCTAATAGAGCTGAGGAACATTTTCTTCCATCATCATGGTCCTGGAAGCTTCTTGAATAGTCTAGTTCTTTCTCTCCACTACTCCATTCTACTGAGGAGTCCTAGGAGTAGATAATTGTCTTTTTATCTCTTGCTTTTCACATAATGAATCAAATTCACTAGAGGTAAACTCTCCACCTCTATCGGATCTCAGACATTTCAATTTCACACTTACCACATTCTCCACCATAACCTTGAACACTTTGAATTTTTCAAGAGCTTCTAATTTTTCTTTCAAGAAGGTTACCCACATCATTCAGGAGTAATCATCAATCAACAACATAAAATATTTATCTCCTTGCACACTCCTAATTCTAGTAGGACCACAGAGATCAGTATGCAGAAGTTCCAAGAATCCACTTCAGGACTATTCTTTACTCTTAAATGAGATTCTGTTCTATTTACCTGATTGACATTCTCTACACATGCTAACAACAGGTTTTACAAGTCTTGGAAGATCTCTCACAGCCTGAGTAGAACTTATATTAATAATGTTATCAAAATTCACATGACACATCCTTCTATGCCATAGCCAACTCTGATCAATTTGAGCAATCAAGAAACTCTTACCAGAACTACTTAAATGAAAGATGTTACCTCTAGTCTGAGTGCCAAATGCAATTTTAGTTTCAGAGCTCTCAAAGATTCTGTATTTTCCATCCTTGAACTAGAGATCATAACCCTTATAACCAACTATCCAACACTAAGAAGATTATGCTTCAATCCTTCCACATATAGAGCATCATTTGTGTTATTTTTACCATCAAATGAAATGGATCCTTTGCCACAGATTCTACCAGTTGAGTTGTCTCCAAACGCTTACAAGTCCACCTTCATATTTTTCTAAGCTTATAAACTTACTTTTATCACCAGTCATATGATGGGAGCATCCACTATCAATTACCCATTCATCCACAACCTGAGAAACTAGAGCACTTTCCATATTTACATAGCTAGTAGATTCACCAGACACTAGATCTTCTTCTATGATAGCACTGAAAACCCAATCATTTTATGTGGAACCTCCATGATTAGATTCATTATCTATGACCCTGTCTTCACCAGTTTCTTGGACATAGTAGCATTTCTTCTGGCTTCCACATCTGTTAGGTTTTGACTTTGAAACCCTCTTCAAACACCTTGAGGCAAAATGAGCAATCTTATTACAAGCAAAACATTTAAATGGTAACTTTCCTTCATACTTACCAGATCTTCTTGGCAATCTCTTGGCAAAAAGGGCTTCAAGAACATCTTGAGCTTAGTTTCATCATTTTCAAAATCCTTCCTTGTCTTCTCAAATCTGATTGCTCTTCTTGAAGAGCTCTCACCTGGATCATATCTTTGCTTCCCATGAATACTAGGCTTAACAGCAGATTCAGATTTAGGAAGAGAATCACCAAACTCACTCATTTCAAAACCCAAGAGTTAACCAACCAACTGATCCCTTGTAATAGTTGTCATAGTCCTGATTTCTTCCATTGCAGTAGTTTTATGCTTGTATGCTAGAGGTAAGGATCTAAGCACTTTGGAAACAATATCTAATTCTTCCAATACTCCACTAGCATTCCTAATACTAACCACAAGTTCATTCACTTTCTACATGTATGAAGTAATGTTTTCATCTTCACTCATTACCAATGTTTCATATTTACCCTTTAGGCTCTGTAACATGGCACATTTTACATATTTATCACCTTCATACAGATTTTCTAGCTTATTCAAGAATTCATGAGTAGTTTTAAACTCCAGGACATTTGCCATTTTAGTATCATTCATAGCACTCAACAAAGCTTCTTTAGCTTGAATATTGCTTTCAACATCTTTGATTTTTTCTATTGTTGTAGGACCATTCCGTGGAGGCACATACTTATTGACTATTATTGACCAATACTATTCACCCATGCATTGCAAGTGACACTCCATCTGACTTTTCCAAAAAGTATAGTTTGTTCCATCAAATCTTGGACTATCCTTTTTGTATGATGACATCTTGGATCTCCTCAAGTGGTTAAACTTCTTCTAGAGGAACCGGCTCTGATACCAACTGTTGGAATTAGGCTAGACAACCGAGAGTAGGGTGAATTAGTTGTCTCAAAACTTTTAACACTTGCAACAATCAATTCTTCTTTACCACTTAAAATAGATTAATGATATAACCATTCAAGCATGAATCAAAACACATGAGTAGGAATAGAATAAACACACACACAACACTAGAATTTTTAACATGGAAAAATAGGTTAAGGAAAAAACCATGGTGGGGGTTAACCCACAAAATTCATACCTTGTTAAAAGTAATTAGAAGAAAAGAGAAGGCACATGCCTTTGGGTGCACTTCCCAAAGCTCACTACTCAAAAGAGGCTCACTGCCTACAAGGATTTATGTTAAACATAGAGATAATGAACTGAGAAATGTTGATGATTATTTTTATGCATTCATAACAAAAGATAAAATTCACAAAATGAACCCAAACTGTCCTGAAAGATATGAAGAAATCGATTAAGAGTTCTTAACCCCAAGTTTCTGTATGGTCAGTTCTTGACCTTGTGGACAATTCAGTAGGTTAATGTCAAACTATAATATTCAAGGAGCCTTACTTGATTTAAGATGATCTATGACTCACTAGACTCAAATTATGCAAATTGTTGTAAAAATAAACAAATTATTCATTCCCTTGCATAAATTTACTACTATATCACAAAGCTTTGTATGATTTATAATGAAACAAGCTTTTCCTTTCAAATTGATATGAAAATTGTCAAATATTAACACAATTCTTCATGCTTCTTTCAAATGTAAGACAATTTCCTTAAAATCTCCGCATTTGAGCTAATTATTTCAAATGTTTGGGGGAAAAGTTAGAAATTAAAGTTGAATATTATTTTACTACAAGATCTAAATGCTCTGTTACTCACATTGTAGGAAATACATCAAACTTGATCAAATCAACAGACTAAATCTCCAAATGTGAAGTCCTGAGTATTTTCATGAACACACATCCAAGATTTCAAGCTTTTAAAGGGGTAGTACTTCAAATATAAGTAAGAGTCAGAAAACATTCTGAAAATAGACACAGAATCCCAAATTTACTTGTATTTGAAGTACACAGTCATATATGATTTACAATGTATGAATGACCTTTTTGCTTAATTAATCAAATCAATAGAAAACTTACAAATGTTTTATAGATATAATAACAAAACCAGACACTCCACGCATTCCTTAGTCTAGACATAGGCAACCTCCTCCTCTAAACTAAAATACTTCTCTATTCAAATGTTTAAACAAATTACAAGTGCAAGCTATATTTCATAAATCCCTGTGTAAGTAATATACAAATAGTAGAGCTTCTTATATAGAATTTGAAGCTTCATACTGGTACAGCTACAAAACCTAATCTATGGTCAGTATTCATCTATTCTTGATCAAGGGTGCACATTTGTTCCTAAGCGTTTCTCAAAATATCCTGGTGGTATCTTTTCTTTCTCGAAGGATGCCATTGGAATCTTTTCAAAATAAGTTTCCCTCCTTTGACTTCTTCTTTCCTATTGACCTTGCCTGCAGATACCCTTTACTTGATTCTTGTATTACTATTGTTTGCTCCCTTCTACACTTTTTTATTCCTTCAAATATGCTCTGAAATTATTTGTTACACCTTCTATAAAGGTGTGATCCCCCCTGGACTCTTTGTCCATACATATTCTTGCATTGTGACCCCTTCTTTTAGTTTCTTTTCTTCTTTACCTAAACCTTCACTCTTCTTATATTTCTTCATCTTGGTACTGTCTTCCATCACTGAATCAATCATTTGTTTACTTAAATATACCTTTGGATTCTCCATGCATGGTGTAAAAATGGCCTTGAATTTTGTTAATGCTCTTTGAAGTTCATATGTTGGTATATCCATACACTCATGATCTAAGAGCCTTTCAACTATCCTCTTGTGTATCCTGATCATGCTGTCTATTTTTCTTCAAAACCTTGAGTGGCTACGATGCACCTTTTGAGATTATCATCTTCAAATCTTAATTCCAACCTTGCCTGTGGCACTTGATTTGCCATAGAAGGAGTAATGACTCCTTCATTTATTAATTCATCTTCTCTCTCTTCAATTTCTTCCAGTTGTTCCAATTCAAACTTGCACTCTTCTTTTCTAAATTGACCATTATATATAAGTATATTGCATTTATTCTTTTCTATTACAACTAATTCCCATCTTGTCACTACTTATTTGATTACCTCTTCTCCTTCTTGTATGAATTCCCTGAACCACTCTTCAAAAAGATTAGCCTTAAGCCTCTTATTTTCCATATCTTTTACTTCATCTTTAGACACAATTGCTATTTTGTTGGGCAACTTAGGTATTGTAGTATTGGGATCAAATATCCCCCTAATGAATTGTTTTAATTGGACAATGTACCCTTTCAAATATTCTTGTTTATCTTTGTCTCTTTTTAACATTTCTGTTGTGGCCTGGTGGATATCTTCCAATTCACTTATGTGTTGCTCCCTTGTTGTGTGTCCTAGGTCAAAATTAAGTATTTAATATTCATCTAATGATATTTCTCCTTTAGCCTTCTCCTTCTGTGGTATGGCCAAGTTTTGTGTTCTGGATCCATCTAGACCCCTTTGTATAGCTAACATGGTTCTAGCCTTCCTCTTTTCTTTCCTTGGCGTTACATCACCTAATAGACTCTTAATGTCTATAGGTACTAACTTTACCTCCACCTTTTCTCTCCTTACCTCTTTATCATTTATACAATCTTACAAAAAATCTTCAATATGTATTTGATGTTTGAATTTAGAATCAATTGTATTTTGGATTCTATGAAAGGGATCAAATCTCTTGGCCAACTCAAATTCCTCAAATCCATAATATCTCAACTCCCTTTCTGAATAACTAGCAACTTCTTCACTGTAGCATGAGTACCTACCAATTGCCCAAGGTAACTTAAGATTTCCTCTGTTAAACTTCTTCTTGTACATCTTAAAGGCATTCAAGTTCTATCTTGAGAACTCTAAAACAATCAACTTGCTAGAAGGATACCTAGGTAACATGAAAGGTTTTCCTTCAAAGCCCTTAGTTCTGATATAAGTAAAGTTCTGGAATTGAATATACCAGGAACTATATAAGTCAATTGTGATGCAGGGCATAAATCACAAAACACACAATAACAGATATTGAACACAGCAAATAGAACTTTCTTTTATTGAACTGGGCAACTCATTACATCACAGAAGCTCAATTACAATCAGAGGACGAATCCTCTACTGGCTGCAACACATTACAGCTTTCCCAACCTCAAGACTCTAGAATCTTCAGCCTTCTGTAACTCCAAATCAGCTAGGGTTTCTATTTTCCCACCTATTCTTGACTCTACATTGGGCCCTTTAATCCTAACATAGTCATAAATAGCACTTTTTGGCGGCCTCCAGCCAAATTTCAAAATTTGTAACTCCCTCCAAAAGTAGGCCAACTTCCGAGAAGCATAACTTTTGATCCGGGTGTCCGATTGACAAACCGTTTTAAGTGCCAGAAAGCTCACGATGTGAACTATCATGCTAGAAATTTGTAAATGGATTTTTGTCAACTTTTTGGGATGTTATGGGAAGTTTTAGTGCCTCATATCTCGTTCCAAAAAATTTTAGGGGCTTTTCAGAAAACAAAAACTTTAATATCTTTCAGTTCACAAATGATCTTTGCCTGATTCCTTTGCCAAAGGTCTTATATTTCTGTTATGTAACTTTCTATAAGTTTTTTGCTTCATTATGTACCCAAATGCAAACTTTCTAAAAATAGTAGGTACACTTTCCTAAATAGGCAGGTCGCTATTTTTAGCAGTTTTGGAAAAATTGAAAGTCCTACATTATTATTTTGGATATTATGGAACCCAAAACACTAATTACGAGAAGAAATGAGAACAATGACAATGGTTTTGAATTAACTTCTTTTTAGGTGATGCAAGATTGCCCTTACGCCTCTGGATGCTCCTGCATTAGACACCCAGGGTAATTTGAGAAGTGACCCTGTCATGTCTCATGTGTTTGTGTGAGGAAAACCCAAATGGTCAACCTTTGCCTTAGACAACCAAGAAGAATCTTCAATAGGCCTTCCTTTCCATTTTACCAGATATTCTGCAAAATCTTCAGCTTCAGCACTTGTCTTTTCTCTGTTGTCCAGCTTCCTTAACTCAGAAGCATTTCTTGGGCTATTGCCATATACAATCTGGAATGGTGATTTACCAGTACTCCTATTGACAAAATTGTTGTAAGCAAATTCTGCCTATGGTAAAATCAAATCCCATCCCTTGGGCTTATCTCCTACTAAGCATCATAGCAGGTTACCCAAACTCATATTCACCACTTCAGTTTGTCCATCAGTCTGTGGATGGTGTGTAGAACTAAACTTCAAATCTATCTTCAACTTCTTCCAGAATGTCCTCCAGAAATAACCAACAAACTTGGTATCTCGATCTAAAACTATGCTCTTTGGTAGACCATGTAGTCTCACCACTTCCTTGAAAAATAACTCTGCAATATGAACAGCATCATTAGTCTTCTTGCAAGGAATAAAATGTGCCATCTTTGAGAATCTATCCACCACCACAAAAATAGAATCATGCCCTCTCTGTGTCCTTGGTAAACCGAGAACAAAATCCATACTAATATCATCCCATGGCTTCTCTAGTACAGGTAATGGTTGATACAATCCTATATTTTTACTTGTTCCTTTTACCATCTGACATACTCTGCAACTCTGTACAAACTTCCTCACATCCTGCTGCAGCTGTGGCCAATAATAATTTTCACCAACAATAGAAATGGTCTTATCTCGACCAAAGTGTCCAGCTAGTCCTCTACTATGCTTCTCTTTCATCAGGTTCTCTCTCATGGAGCTCCTCGAAATGCACAACTGGCTTCCTCTAAACAACATGCCATCTTGGATTATGAAATCCAACCATTTTGTCCTATCCAAAGTAATAGGCTCCAGACAAGCTTTCCAAGCCTCTGCAAAATCTAGATCTTTAGGGTACAAACTTTTGAGCTCATCGAACCCAACAACCTCTATCTTCATTTCTGTCAACAAATTTTGCCTTCTGCTCAAGGCATCTGCAACTCTGTTGGACTTCCCACTCCTGTGCTTTAAAACAAAGGTATAACTCTGCAAAAACTCAACCCATTTTAAGTGTCTTTGGTTCAACTTCCCTTGACTATTAATATACTGCAAAGCTTGATGATTAGTATATAAAACAAACTCTTTTGGCAACAAATAATGTCTCCATTTCTTCAAAGCCTGAACTATTGCATAAAATTCCTGATCATAAACAAAAAAAATTTTCTTGGCATCATTAAGCTTCTCACTAAAATAGGCAATGCGCTTACCTTCTTGGCTCAAAACAGCTCCTATACCACTACCACTAGCATCACAATCTACCTGAAATACCTTATTGAAATCTGGAAGTGCCAAAACAGGTTGTTCTACAACTTGTTGCTTCAATGTATCAAAGCTCTTGTCATCTCCTTTAGTCCATCTAAACTCTTTTCTATCCCCTCTCATTATTTCAGTTAGGGGTGCACAAATGCTACTGAAATTCCTAATAAACTTTCTATAAAAACTTACCAAACCATGAAAAGATCTTACCTCCGTTGCACTCCTTGGTGTAGGCCACTCAATGATAGCCCTTACTTTTTCTGGGTCCATCTTAAGACCTTCCTTCGAGACAACAAATCCCAGGTATACCAACTCCTTCTTTGCAAAACTGTATTTCTTCAGATTAATCAGCAACTTCTCCTCCCTCAACTTCTCTAGAACTCTTCTGATATGCATCAAATGCTCATCCTAAGTCTTACTAAAAATCAAAATATCATCCAAATAAACAATAACAAAACTTCCCAAAAATTATTTCAGTACCTCGTTCATGAGCCGCATGAATGTGCTCGGTGCATTGGTTAGCCCAAATGGCATGACTAACCACTCATACAAACCTTCCTTTGTCTTGAAGGCTGTCTTCCATTCATCCCCTTCTCTGATATGGATTTGGTGATATCCACTCTTCAGGTCAATTTTCGTGAAGTACTTGGCTCCACTCGAACAATCCATGATGTCATCCATTCTTGGCAATGGAAATCTATACTTGATCGTTATCTTATTGATGGCTCAAGAGTCTGTACACATCCTCCATTCTCCATCCTTCTTTGGTGCTAATACTGCAGGTACCGCACATGGACTTAGGCTCTCCCTTATCAGTCCCTTCCTCAACAACTCCTGAATTTGTCTGTTTAGCTCTTCATTCTCTGCAGGGGTCATTCTATGGGCTACCTTGTTTGGCAAACTGGCTCCTGGTATCAAATCCATTTGATGACTTATCTTCCTTACTGGTGGTAAACCTTCTGGTACATTATCAGAGATAATGTCCTGGAACTCTTCCAACATATCTGAAACTTCTACAGGTACATCTTCACATTTCTCTTGACTAATCTTAGGAATCAATGCAAAGCAATGACGCTCATGCTTCATACCCTCCAAAAATTTCCTACCATCTACCAAACAAATTCTGGCAGTACTACATACCTTTTCTTCCACCTCCTTCAAGGGCTTCAACTTATGACAAACTCCATCCTTTGTTAGGGAATATGTGTTTGCACAGCCATCATGGACAGCGCTCCTATCATACTGCCACGGCCTCCCCAATAGCATATGACATGCATCCATTGGTATGATATCACACAGCACCTCATCATGGTAGTCACCAATCTTGAACTTCACTAAACACTGTTAATTGACCAAAGCTCTATGGTCCTTCTACAACCATGCAATCCGATATGGATGCAGATGCTTTCTTCTTGTCAACTTCAACTTGTCAACCATCTCCTCTGAAACAAGATTATCAGTGCTTCCATTGTCAATAATAATATTACAACACTTACCCTCACATTTGCACCTTGTACGGAATAAACTCTTCCTCTGATTGGGTTCTTTCTCCTCATTTAGAAAGGTTCTTCTGACAACTAGGGTTTCTCCCCTTTCAGCATCTTCAAAATGCTTAGAATGTGCATCTTCATCTACATGTACAACTCGTGCATTACCTTCAGGTCTTCTATTTGTCCTTCCTTGATGTTGCGGACACTCATATGCTCGATGCCCTTCTTCTCCACATTGGAAATAGGTTCCTCTGAAACCTCCTCTTCCAGGTCCTTGCCCAGGTCTACCTCTTCCTCTTCCTCTTTGCTCACCATTGTTCTGGTCACGAGGGCGGTAGGTATTATCCCCTCTTTGATTTTGACTGGTGCCTACTTCTTCACTTTTCTTTTGATCTTCATTACGGCCTCCATAGGGTCTTCCACTAGTCCTTCCACCTTGACCTCTTCCTCTTTGCTTGCTATCAAATCTTTTGTTCAGCTTCTCTTCCACCTTCAGGGAAAACTGGTACGCATTTTCTATGGTGGTCATTCTGACCAGGCTCAACTCCTCTTGAATACTCGGCCTCAACCCATTAATGTAACAGGCTACCTTCTCCTTGTTGGGCTCTGCATGGCCTGTCTTGATAGTAATTTTATAAAACTCTTCTATATACTCCTTAACAAACTTGTTACCTTGCTTTAGTCCTTGCAGCTTCTTCAGTAACTCCATCTCATAGTCCACAGGAATGAACTACTTCTTCAGTTTCTCCACCATCTGATCCCATCTGGTAATCTTTGCTTTTCCTATTCTATTCCTTTCTAATTGGACCTCCTTCCACCAAATATTGGTGTGGCCCTTCAACTTTGTTTTTGCAAACTTAACCCGATCTGGGTCCTCCACATCTTCATACTCAAAATACTCCTCCATGTCATTGATCCAATCAATAAGCTGTTCTGGATTCAAATCTCTAGAATATGTAGAAACTTTGATCCTGGGCCTCTTTCCAATCTTTGAAATGACCCTCAACAACCTTACTTCTGCAGCATCTTCGGTAGCTTCTTGTTCTTCCTCAGATAGCTCTTCTTCAACTTCATCTTCACTTTCTTCTCTTGTCCTCGGCTCAAACCCTCTTCATACTCCTCTTGTAATGCATCGATTTGCCTTTGTAGGGCTCTAAAATCCTCTTCCGTCAAAGCATTCCTCCGAACATGATTTCTTCATGGAGGCATCTTGGTCTCTGCAGCAAACCCACAACCTCAGGTCCTGGTGCAAATTGCCTCACGGTCGGTGATCTGTCTACACACTCAAGAACCCTCGCTCTGATACCACTTGATGTAGGGGGTAAATCACAAAACACACAATAACAAATATTGAACATAGCAAATAGAACTTTCTTTTATTGAACTGGACAACTCATTACATCACAGAAGCTTAATTACAATCAGAGGACGAATCCTCTACTGGCTGCAACACATTACAGCTTTCCCAACCTCAAGACTCTAAAATCTTCAGCCTTTTGTAACCCCAAATCAGCTAGGATTTCTATTTTCCCACCTATTCTTGACTCTACACTAGCCCCCTTAATCCTAAAATAGTCATAAATAGCACTTTTTGACGGCCTCCAGCCAAATTTCAAAATTTGCAACTCCCTCCAAAAGTAGGTCAACTTCTGGGAAGCATAACTTTTGATCCGGGTGTCCGATTGACAAACCATTTTAAGCACCAGAAAGCTCGCGATGTGAACTATCATGATGGAAATTCATAAATGGATTTCCATCAACTTTTCAGGATGTTATGGGAAGTTTTAGTGCCTCATATCTTGTTCTAAAAATTTTCGGGGGCTTTTCAGAAAATAAAAACTTTAATATCTTTCAGCTCACAAATGATCTTTGCCTAATTCCTTTGCCAAAGGTCTTATATTTCTTTTATGTAAATTTCTAGTATTTTTTTGCTTCATTACATGCCCAAATGCAAACTTTCTAAAAATAGTAGGTACACTTTCCTAAATAGGTAGGTCGCTATTTTTAGCAGTTTTGGAAAAATTGAAAGTCCTACATTATTCTTCTGGATATTATGGAACCAAAAACACTAATTATAGGAATAAATGAAAACAACTACAATGGTTTTAAATTAACTTCTTTTTGGGTGATGCAAGTTTGCCCTTACACCTCTAGATGCTCCTGCATCAACTTGTATCTTCTGCATCTATAGACAACCTCTTATCTTGATCTTCTCTCAAAAATCTGACCATGTATGTATAAAATACATCGTTAACCAATGCATACTTTCTCAATGCATTTTCTTCTTGTAAATCAGGATAATGTTCGTATACAAGCCTTTGATCTAGGCCATTTCCTAGGGTTCCAACCCTATCAATCCCATGTATGTATGGTTGAACCATTGTTGCGCATGAATATAATACATACGAGGACAAATAGAAAGGCATCATATTTTTCTTTCTTAACATTGCCTATTTCCATATGGCTATGCTTATAGCCTTAGCCCAGTGAATCTATCCTTGTTATTTCTTTGCTTCCCTCATGAATTGTATCCCAATGAACATCCAAGCCTCACACTTAGTGCCATCCCTCAATCCCACAAGTCTTCTTAACATTGTAATCATTAAATATATTTCTTCCTTAAAGTATATTCTTTGCAGATTTTTATGTACTCTTGCCACAGCCTTGGTCTTATTTTCTGCACTATACCAACTGTAGAAGATCTTGCTTCTACAATGCCTCTCATTGTTATTGAAATCTTCATTATAATGATCTATATCAATATATACCATGGTTTCTTGTATTTCCAGGCCAAATGTTCTTGCAATCACCTTTGTAGATAAGTCTACAATGACCCTATCTTGGTGTATTACTTTTCTGGTAGCTGGGTCATATAAATGTATGCAATCTAGACATAAGTCTTTGGCTTCCATAGCTAATGGAAAACTGGCAGCTCTGTACAATCCCCTTTGCCATATACATTTCATATCAAAATTGAAGCAGATAAGGTATTATTAGAGTACTTTATGTTTTTTATTGATGATTTTTCTAGAATGACTTGGGTCAATTTTTTAGGGTCAATTTTTTAAAGGATAAATTAGAGATTCTAAATGCACTCAAAAATTTTAAAGAAATGGTTGAAAATGAGCTAAGCATGAAAATCATACGTCTGAGCATTGGCAAAGAAGAAGAGCCCACCTCCAATGATTTCAATATGTTTTGTGAAACCTACATGATAGAAAAATAACTCTCTACAAAAAAAAATAATGGAAGAAGCAAGTAGAACTATTTAGGAAACTACAAAATTAATTATGGAAGAAGTGAATCTGCTAGATACATTTGGAAGGAGGCAATTCAAACCACCATCTATACATTAAACAAAGTCTAGGTAAAAACCAAAGAAGAAAAGACTCCCTTTAAGTTGTGGTATAGATCAATACCCACTGTGAAATATTTCAAAATCTTTGGAACCAAATGCCTCATTAAAATGGAAAGGGACAATGCTAAATATGAGGAAGGTATTTTTCTTGGATATTCATCTTCGACTAAAGCTTACCACTATTACAACAATAGATTGGGAAGGATTGTTGAAAGTACAAATGTTAAAGTTAATGAGAACATTCAAGAGTACTCGGCCTCAACCAATAAGGATTTACAAATTGAAGCACAAGAAGGCTCCCAGACCATCAAATGTGATGTGGAAGGTCACAAAACTATTGTGAATTGAATGAATTTGTGCCTGATTACCAGTATTGACAGCAACAATTCAAAATCTATAGAAGAAGACATGGATTTTAATGAAAATAAGATAGAAGCAAATGATCACATTAAAGAGTTAAGAAAACAAATCAAGTAGCTACAACAAACACTAAAAGAGGACAATCAAGAAAAGGCAAAAATTGAGAAATGTTTGAAAGACAAAATTAAAGACTGCATGAAGCTTGAAAAAGAAGTTGAAGACTTGAAAGCTAATCTAAAACATGTGCGGGCTCAAAGAGACCAATTCGGTGTGAGCACTGCTAGATATGATGGACTAATGGCAAGCCAAAAATGGATGATGCCAAAGAATGAATGAAAATTGAAGAAGATAAAGGGTTCAGAGCAAGTCAGGAAGAGAACAAAAATAGAGAGATTCAGAATCAAAGAAGCAGAAGACCATCAATCAGGCAGCCAAATGCTCAAAGGTATCCACCCTTCAATGGTTATTGTAATTCATGTAACAAGTTTGGTCACAAGGCTATTTGGTGTAGAAATAGGATGAATCAAAATATCCCATCATTCTCTAGTTAGTGCTTTACATGTAATAAAATTAGTCATAAAGCTGCCAAATATAGAAATAAAATAAGTCAAAATTCTACTAGGTGCTATGCATGTCATAACATTAGACATAGGGCAAATGAATGTAGGAGTCAAGGGAGAAAAGGGTATGGCATAAATAGGAAAATGAAATCTTTTAGTGACTATTGTTATACATGCAATGATTGTGGGCATAAAGCCAACCTATGCAGATCAAGAATAAATGGAAGAAACAATGATCAAAGAAATATTGTGTGCTTCAACTACAACAAACCTGGACATACTGCAATATACTATACAAATGAGAACATGAAGAAAGACTATCAATTAGGATCAATGGCATCGATGGAAGAAGTTGATCCGATAGAAGTTAAAAGAGAGATGAGAAAGATTTGGGTCAAGAAGGGAATAAATGAAGCAAAAGATAAGTCTACTCTAGATTCTAGAGTAGCTACTTCCTTCGAGAAGTGAATTGTAATCTATAGCTTAGGGGGATCCATATTGAAAAATCCAAATCCCCCAGCTAGACAGCCTATGCTGAGATTTGACACAAAAATATGTTGTATCCCATGAAAGAATTCTTATCCAGAAGCCTAAAATGACTAAGTATGAGAAGCGTGCAAGGTGAGTGATGGAGTTTGGGAAAATCATTATAGGCAGCCTAGATTTACACTAGAGATATGATGTGACAGATGAATTGGTCACTCATGCGCTAAAGGGATGAGCTAGCAAGATAAGAAGGAGACTATTTTAGCTACCAATAAGAAATTGATAAATACAATTGATGTCAAGGCAAGGGTATAGAAGAAAAACCACATATAGAAGAGTGTTGATTCATGGAAATTATTAATATGAAGTATGACAGTGCAAGTAGTAATCAAGATTGGCTGCTAAGGACAAGAAGGATCATGAGATATAATTCTCTAAGAGCAATAAGTGTTGTAATATTGCTGATAGTAGAATTAGTGAAACAGTAGTAAGATCTGAAGGTGACAATTGACAAAACAAGAAGGAGAGAACTTCACATGAACAACCAAAGTTGTAGTCAGGGAAAGCATCAAGTAAGGGGGAGCAGTTAGTTGAAGAAATTTTAGAAGAGAGATTGGATCAGAGAAGAAGAGTGCAAGTATGTGCCCTTTTCCATTGATGTCAAAGGGGGAGAGAAGTCATGAAAAACTCAGAGGGAAGGAGTGTAAATGTGTAAAGAGAAAGGGGGAATCTTGTCCTGATGGTTGTTGTAGTTTTTCACATCATATGTTGCCATGAATGACAAAGGGGGAGATTCTTGCAAGTATGTGCCTAATATGTCTTGTCATTAATATCAACATATCTTTGTTGCCATTGGTGTCAAATGTATCTTATTCTATTAATTGTTTGGAAGCTTTGTATATTGAGGATATTGAGAAAATTGGCCTCTCTGGAAGGTATAAGTGAGTTATAGTAAAGTGTAGTGTAGAAAGTGAATTGTATGCCGAAGAATAGTTTGGTAGATTACTCTGCATTTCCTTTTGCTTGTAGATCTTGGTTTATGGATTGGAAGTTATTTAAAAGGATGTCTGAAGATGCTAAATCTTGTGTTTGAGCCTCTGATGTGAAGAAATGACGAAGTTGCAAGTATTAGAGTAAAACCTACTTTTTCTAAAAGTTCAATTGGGATAGGGAGAATGTATTATGCTCTGCATTTCTCTGCAATAAAATTTTTCTATATAGTTATAGAGGGAAGTCTGGGATGATGATAGGTGCCTACAATTGTATTGGTTCATGTTTTGGTGGTCTGCAAGCTATCTTTCTTTCATGACAGTTGAAGATAGTGAAGTTCATGTGTTTCGATGTGAAGATTCCTATGGTTAAAGTGGTTAAGGTTTGTATAGTTTCTTCTAATGATTATAAAATTCTTGTAGATGCCTCTTGATCATGCTCCTATCTTGACATTGGCCATATCAAGGAATTGAGTTCATGTTTGAATATTGTTCCCAGATAACGTAGCAGGTAACTAGTCTTAGATGACTTGGTTAATTCCAGTAATTGCGAAGATCCCTTGAAGATTGTGGAAGTGTGTTGTAGTGTGGAAGATTGTGTTTCAGTCCCACCTAAGGCATGGAGTGATACGCATACAATTTTACTTCATCTCCTTTGCATAATGTTGTAATAGGTCAATTCCTATTTAGTAAATATTTGTAATGCTGACCTTGGAGATTGTTCCAATGGTTGATGATTGTAATGCCGATCTTGATGATCATTCTAAGGTTGATGAAGTGTATAAATACTCGTAGTTGAATAATGGAAAAGATGTCCTTGAGTGAAGGTGGAAAGATAATGAAAAAGGTCCAAGAGGCAGAGCAAAGTAGACGAGTTGTACTTCAATCACAAACATAAAGAATATGTTGATCATCACAATGAGCCTAGTAGTGACCCGCCAGTAGGGTTTAATAGCCCTTATTGTAACCTTTCTAGGTTTAGGGTTGAGGTAGTGAGCCTACTAGACCTAGTTGTACTTCATGGTAGTGAGCCAATTTGTTCTGGGCCTGTGGAGTGACCAAGCCTGAACATCAATTTTCAAAGATTACAATATATTTTGAGAGCTAATCCTCTCCATGGTTTTTCCCCACCTTGGGGTTTTCCATGTAAAATCTGATGTCTCTTGTGTTTAATGTTGTATCTGTGGTTAAGTTTTTGATTTCATGCATTCATTGTTAAATCATAATAATTATTGATAATTGATTAATGTTTAAGTGCAGAAGTGATTGAGTTTTTGGGACAACTGATTCACCCCCCTCTTAGTTGTCCAGTGCATATCAACACTTCCATGATCTTTTTCACACTATAATGGAAGACTATTTTCATGACATCTTAGCAAAATTGAAAAATAGAGAAGGCCACTTACAGGTATTAGAACAAATATTTGATAGATTGGAGAAATATCAAGTGAGGCTAAATCCAAAGAAATGTGTATTTAGGGTAACATCCAGAAAGATGTTAGGTTATATTATATCCTGATGAGGCATAGAAGTGGATCCTGACAAGGTAAAAGCTATAATGGAAATGCCTCCACCATCCAATTTAAAATAGCTTCATATCTTATAAGGTAGATTGTAGTCCATCTATAGATTCATTGCACGGTTAGCAGATAAATATCATCCTTTTCAAGACCTTCTTTAGAAGGGAGAGCCTTTCAAATGGGATGATAAGTGCCAACAAGCTTTTTAGAAAATAAAAGAATATCTAGCTAACCATCCTATGTTGGTACCTCATATACTCGATGGACCATTGTTATTATACATCTCCTCAACAATAGCAACTCTAGGTGCTCTCTTAACACAACATGATGAATTAAGAAAAGAACAAGCCATCTACTACATTAGCATAACTCTTGTTGGCTATGATCTTAACTACACAACCACGGAAAAAGTATGTTTAATTGTGTTTGCTTCCCAAAAGTTGCAACACTATATGTTGAACAAATGTACAAAGCTCATATCTAAGTTCAAGATCCTCTCAAGTATCTTCTCTCCAAAGTAGTGCTCACAGGAAGACTAACAAAACAAATGATGATTATAAGTGAGTTTGACATAGAGTATGTGGATCGAAGAGGTATCAAAGAATAGGTAATTGTAGACCAGCTAGTAGAAGCACCAATAATAGACATTCATCCTATCCATCCTGACTTTCCTAATGAAGAGCTATTTAACTTATATCCTTCACTAGTTTGGCAGTTATACTTTCATGGATCATACATACAACATGGATTGGGAGTTAGAATTTGTTTCATCACACCTCAAGGAGATTGTATAACAAAAGTCATATAGGATTACTTTCCCTTACACAAATAACATTGCTGAGTATGAAGCTTTGATCACAGGACTACGTATGGTTGTAAAATGGTCTATCACACAATTGTAAGTCTTTGGAGATTCTTATTTGGTTATCAAACAAGTCTTGGATGAATATCAAACCAAAGATGAAAATCTTCTTCCATACAAGTTGATGGTAGATGATTTTAAGAAATACTTTTTCAAGATCACATTCAAACAAATTCCTTGGATCAACAACAAAGCAACAGATGCCATGTCTACAATTAGTTCTCTCGTAGACATGCCTTCCAATGCACATTGATGTGAGTTCTTAGTTGAACAACTTTTGATACCAGCCTTTGAAGTTCTACAATTTGAGCTCATATGTGAACTTGTTGGTCCTAATTCTCCTTGGTATGAGGATATATATGAGTATCTCTACCATGGTACCTTTCCTTTCCAACTATCCAAAACCCAATGTAAAACTTTCATCCATCGAGCCTCTCATTACACTATCCTTGGAGAAACCTTATACTGCAAGAGTCTTGATGATATCCTTCTTAGATGTCTTGACTTGAAGGAAGCTAATGCCACTTTACATGAGGTACATGAAGGTGTCAGGGGTTCACATTCCACCGGCTCTAGTCTTGTTAAGAAACTCTTGAGAGCTATATATTATTGGCCAACAATGGAGCAAGATGCACAAAAATTTGCCAAGTATTGTCTATAATGTCAGAAACATGGGGATTCAATACATGCTCCAACACATGAGTTACAACCTGTTACTACACCATGACCTTTTTCACAGTGGGTACTTGACCTCATAGGCAAGATCCATCCAACCACATCTAATGATCATAAATTTATCATTACCACCATAGAGTATTTTGCAAAGTGGGTAGAAGTCATACCTATGACTTATATCACTAGAAAGAAAATATCCAAATTCATCCTTCATTATATCATTTGCCACTATAGAGTCCCACAAGCCATTGTTATGGACAGTGGGCGTCCCTTTAAGAACCAAGAAGTTCATGAACTATGAAGCAAATTTCATATCCAACATAGATTCTCAACACCTTACTATCTTAGAGTAATGGCCAAGTCAAGGCTTCTAATAAAACCATTATCAAAATCCTTAAGAAGATACTCAATGAAGCTAGTTGTTATTGGCATCTACAACTTAATCCAGCCTTATGGGTTTATCGAACTAGTGTCAGAACTCCTACTGGTGCTACACCTTATGCTCTTGTATATGGCACTGAAGCTATCCAACCTATAGAGGTTGAGATCCCCTCACTAAGAGTATCACTACAACATCTCATTTTTGATGAGGAATATAGGATATCCAAACTAAATGATTGAGAGCTATTGGACGAATGTCTCATGGTACTCAATCATCTACAAGTGTATCAAAATCATCTTCATCATAGCTACAAAAGAAAGATCAAAGAAAGAAGGTTCTAGGTAGGAGACCTTGTCCTTAAAGAGAATCAGAAGAATCAATAAGATCATGAACAAAAAGGCAAGTTTGAATTGAATTGGTTAGAACCATATGTGATCACATCAGTCTATGGATTAGGAGATTACACTCTCTCAACACCTAAAGGCATTCCTTTGGATGAACCTATAAATAGTGTTCATCTGAAGAAATTTTATGCCTAATCCTCATAATAGCCCAGCAAAAAAGTAAAAAAAAATATAGTAAAGATAAATAATTTGTCCTCTGGTGAAAACCTGGTAAACAAGCACCTTGGATAAGTACCATTGTGAAAACATGGCAAATAGGCACTATGTGTAAAACCAACTCTTATCATCTAGTCAGTCTTTGTTTTCCATCTATCCATCCATAATAAGCTTTGTCTATATCATAACACCATCCACCTGTTTTCATAATAAACTTAGCCATCCTTAATAAGATCATTCACTTTTCCATCCTTATGCTTCTTGCTATCATAGGTTTTGGAAATTGTTGGAACTGACATGTCATTTTGTTGATTATCCTTTTAGGTCTAGGTTATCACCTCATCCTTTAATTTTCATAAGAAATTCAACCCATACTGGGGGCACTTGATTGCATCTAGTCTTTAGAGTGGATACTTTAAGCATGACCATCCAGCATCACACCAATAACATTTCACATCACCAAACATCCCATCACTCCTAATCAATCCATAAATCAATAATCTATCCATCTTCATTATCACTATCAATAAAACACACATTAGAACTACAACTTCTCTCTATCATTAAGTACCTTGATTCTGTGGATACAGGGTATGTAGGCAATCTAGGATACAAAGGAAGTAATTAGATTTAGGCATAGGCAATAGACCTCTTTGATCTTCCATCTTTCTTCTAATCTTCACTAATCATCATCTACATCCATATTTCATTTCTTCTACCATCTTTCTCCCACACCATCAATAAAACACCCAAAACCACATATCATGTCTCATCATAATCATACTGTGCTTTAATCCCATGGATACAGGGTATGTAGGTATTTTGGAATACGAAGGAAGTATCTAGTCCACAAGAATAGATGATTCTTTCTTCCATCCCAATCTCATCTCACCTATCTTCCATCTTCTTCCCTTTAACTAACTCAAGTATAAAATGACCTATGCACATTTCTATAGCTCAAAGAACTTATCAAATCAAGGGTTAGCAAAGTCACTTGTCTGCATGCCTTTAGCCAACATTTGCTACATCCATCCAACATCCTAGCCTTCAATAGGATATATCTTTCCTCACAACAAGGCACTATCCAATCCATCCAAAAGCATCCTAAATTTGGCAAGAGAACATGATGATCATGTCTTTGTTTTCTTTCGATTTATCTTTTGTCTCTTTCTAATGCCTAGTTGTGACGACCTTGATTTCCTATATCTTGGTATGTTGCGATGAAGTATGGACTAGGGCATGGTCATTCATTTTTGTATATTGTGCTTGTGGAATGATCTTATTCTCCTACCATGCCTAATGGTATCTTGTCTGCGTTGGAATTAGCATCTTTCATACCAATATATTTTGCATCTAAGAAGTCAAACAACCTCTTATGCATTAGGACTATTCTATGCTAAGACTATTTTCCATACATATAACCAACAAGGTTTCATTATGTTTAGTGGAAATAAATTCAAACCATTGCTTGCAGAATCAAAGACCATCTCAAAACAACTAATATTCATATCTTGTGTAGGTTGGATCAATATCTTCACCTCATATGATAGACAAGATTGTATTATGCTGTATGCATTGGATACAAAATCACCCTGGTCATTTTATCTTGGTGCATAATATCTATATGCTATATCAAACATAAGGATTGCAAATCTCTAAATTTGTGTGCAACCATTGTCTAAACTACATCCATCATTCACCACTCATTCATTTACTATAATAAAAATTATAGCTCTCACAAGGATTGATCAACTTTGATTCTCCTCTATTGCATCCTCATCCTCTTCATCATCTTCATTCTGTAAAAAAACTGTATTAGACAAATATCATTATATACATAACATCATATCCATAACATAGATCATTATCCATTGCATTAACATAAGCATATATATCATATTCATTATCATCTATCTTAATCATATGCATATCATATAACCATAAAAGCATATAACCATAAAGATAAGCATCATACATCATCATCCATAACCATAATACCATATATCACCATCAAAATCCATCATATATATACATCTGGGTCAATATACAAGTGCCTTATCATGTACAAAAGAATAGATATATACAATTTGACTATCAAGAGCCATTAGAAAAACATATATTGGCTCACAAGCCTCATAATGGTATGACATGATAAAACATTGATACAATATATACAAAAGCGGGCTATCCCTAATGCCTCAGGTGGGTGGCACTCTCTGAGGAGGCCTCACCCTAATCCCCACCAACTCCTTGAGACCCACTGCACCTACCTATAGGGGTGGGCCCAGAACTTATGGCCTAGATCTCCCGGTCCTTTGTGAAACTGATGCTCTAGACCTAGTCTTGAAGATAGGCTATCTTTTGTCCATTAGCATTTCTCCAAAGTATAGACCCCTGTAATTCTCCATCTCCATCTAAGCTATACCTAACTCACCCTGGACTCAAGTGAGCTCTCTAGCCAAAATTAATGTCGTCTGATATGTACTTAATGCAACTATAGTTGCTTCTCTTTCTCCTATCAACCTCTGACCTCTCTACATGGATGCATCTCTTTGTACCATGAGCCTTGCTACCAAACCATCATTTGCTACCTATGCAACCTCTACTGTCTATACCTATGCATCCTTTTCCTAGTAGGCCTACACCTATCCCTGAGCCTACCTCATGGTGACTAAGGCTTTGTCCCTATTGATGCCCAATTGTTTGTATCGAGCCTCCAATCTCACCCTCTAGCCTATCTCCCTCTGTAGCTATCTTTGTAGCTGAGTCTCTCTATCTCCTCTATGTCCACGACCTCCCACTATCACAACCTACTACTATGGTGGCTAAATCTTAGCCTGAACCTATATCTGAGGAACTTATCCTTGTGGCACTATCTATACCCTCGGTGGTCTCCTCTATCCCCTCACTCTCCTCATTGGCTGATGAACCACAAGCTCTCATATCTCCCCTAGAGCACTGTATCATGTAGGCCTATATAGAAACCAACAAGAGTCATACTCTGGAGTAGTGCCAGGATCTACTAGCCCCCCAATCCAATCCCATATTACTAGTTGTAAGCTCTCAAAATCTACTAGTGCTATCTCCACCACAACCTTAGAACCCCAACCTGGGATCTCTTGTCATGTTTGTCCATATATAACATCTCTAACTGGCTCACCCTAGGGAAAACCAAACTATCGTAGTACTCTTTCAGGCATATATCACTTAATGAAATAAATACTCTGCCCAAAGAGATATCTAGCCTGCCAAACATATAATAACTACACTACATCATCATCCCAACACTCACAATCTCTCCATGGCCTCCAAGTGAACTGATCAAGGTCATCAAAAGTACATCTCCAATATATAAGTACATTAAGTTTCCTATATGTCATGACTCCATATATGTGAACATAAGGTTGCCCTGGTAATCTCTATGGTAAACCCACTGGCCTCGTCACAGTAATGTGCTCATAAGCCTAAACATGCAACAATGTGACCCCAACTGACATACTTGGGCCAAATAAGTAAGAAAAGTCATGAAGATAATGGTACAACTATCCTAGGACACATGCACCCCATGCATATCTAATGCCATACTCAAACATGCTCTCCATCATAGTCCCCCATCCAATAGGGAATCCTCGAGCTTGTCTATCTTGTACCAGAAATGAATGATCGCCACCACTAATATTTGTAGCCGATCATAGTGTCCCCTCATCATCCCTATCAGTATCACATGATCATTATCCCCTATGTCAGGACTCCCAAATAATCATCAGAGTACATCAAGCCCTTGCTTTGGATCATAGTCTATCTGCTCACCATGAATCAGAATCCTCAATATATGCCACACATCCTCTAGAGTGATGGTAGCCTCACCAATCAAAAATAGGAATGATCTATACTCACTATACCAATGCTCTACTAATGTTTTCATCAATGCTAGATGATCCCGTACCAAGGTGATCCATGTTGCATGATCTAAGCCCACTATCTCCAAGAACTCATGCTCATCTGCATCTAGCTACCTCACTAATGCCAAATGTATAGGATGAACCTCCCTCAACATCAATGCTGGCCAAACACTCTGTACATATCAATTGATTAAGTGTCATTTATGAATGTGAGCCTATTTTGTATGAAACCCTAAGTTTTCCTATGTTTTCACCATTAGCGACCCATTTTACTATAAACAACTTTTTGTTACCATAAGCGACCTATTTTACCATAGGCGACTTTCTATCTCTCAAATGCAACTTAACCTACCAAAGACAATGCTCTGTCACTCAAAGGTGATCTTTTTCGCCAAAGGCGTGTGATAATGACTTAAACCCTAACTTTTAACCATATGTGACCTAGTTTACCAAATGTAATGAACCTACATTCATATGTGATTCAAAATATGAAAACAACTTTCTATTATTCAAATGTGAATGCCCTATCCTTAGATGCCTTTGGTCAATCATGTGAATTAAATATGCTTCATACCGATGCAAGAGTTTCTGCTGGCCCATATGTCCTCCCCCTCTCCACTTGATGATCCTCACATGGAATTACCATCATGAAGCTCCTAGAAGTCCTGATGCGCTCTAAACACTCAAAGCTCTACATCTCTCAAGCCAACTAGCAGAAATGAGTTGAGGTGGGCCCTTCAAATCTATTTATAGAGCCAAAACTGTAATATTTCTTCTAATCCAAAACCTTATTTTCTTCTTATTCATCCTTAATTTATCCCAACCTAACCCTAACTCCTTATGTCTAAACCAACCCTAGTCCATCTTTGCTTTGTCGTCTAATCACGAGTCAACCTAGTCTTTCTTGGTAGCCTAGTTTACCTCTCAAGGGGGCATCATCTACAAATTTCACTGGGGCATAGCTTCATCACCTACCAGTTACACTAGGGCATAGCTTGTTTATCTACATGTATTAGTTTTGTCTTCATTGAAATAATGTGCTAATGGACATTGTCTCAAAGAGGGGCAAAATGTAGACACCCAAAATTGAACCTTCACATCATTTGTCAATTTATCAATTTTGTTTAACACACTTGTGTTAATCATCTATTTTTCTTCTAAACCACTCTCTTTCATAGTTAATTAAATAAATTATATTTATTTAATTAATCCTATCTAATTCCATCTATATTCATTTTTTTTCTATCTATATTTAAATAATTATTTAATTATCTTATTATTTCTTTTATAAATAAATAAAATTAATATTTTATTTATTTATTTTCTCTATCATTTAGCTTTTATAAATTTATCTTTTCCTCTATCATTTTTTTAAAAAAAAATTGGATTGAGAATCAAGCACTAATATTATTCAAAAAATAACTAGGTATTACATCATATGGCTAGAGATACCACAACAAAAATTGCTACATACATCAATCAAAAACTATTTTTTTACTAATAGATACTAGCAATTTTTTACTTCAAAAACTAAGGTATATATTAGAAAAGATAATCTTCTTCTTTTGTTTGTTCACTAACTATTAGGAACATCTGCTACTATTAAGTTCCCCATTTCTCTTTTGGTCTTAACTTCCAGCATGAGAGCTTTCTATGTCTCTCTATAGAAATTCACTTGAGGGGATTATCTATCATCACTACCTTTGACATCCTCTTCCATGTTCTCCTCCATTGGAGGCCTATTTCTATCAACAACCTATGATTCTCCTGTAGCTTCCATGTACTAGTAATACATTCCCTGACTGTCATCAAGTTTGGTTTCATGCCTAGATTCCTCCATGTCTACTTTCTCGAATTCCATTCTTGGGTCATCATACCACTCACCTTCTTTGTCCCAAATGTGCAACTTGTTATCACTTCTAACATATGAATCTAAACCTGCTATAGCTATGATACTAGGTGAGATTTTGAGCTGGTCAGTATTGAGGCTGTAGTTTTTCCCTAACAAGATGCAGGAGCATCCAATGGTGTAAAGGTAATCTTGCATCACCCAAAAAGATGTTTCAAAAATTGTTGTTGTTTTCATTTCTTTCCATAATTAGTGTTTTTGGTTCCATAATCTCTTGAATAATGATGTAGGACTTTCAGTTTTTCCAAAACTGCAAAGAATAGCAAACTACCATTTTAGGAAAGTTTGCATTTGGGCATGAATGGAAGTGAAAATTTACAATAAGCTTTTTAATTGAAATATAAGCCCTTTGGCAAAGGAATCAGGGAAAGATCATTTTTGAGCTAAAAGATAATAAAGTTTTCATTTTCCAAAAAGCTGTTGAAAATTTCAAGAATGAGATATGAGGCACTAAAACATCCCAAACCATCCCAGAAAGTTGACAAAAATCTATTTACACATATTCAGTGTGATATTTCACTTTGTGAGATTTCCAATTCTTAAAATAGTTCATCAATTAGACACCCGTATCAAAAGTTATGCTTCTCGGAAGTTGACCTACTTTTGAAGGGAGTTGTAAATTTTGAAATTTAGTTGGAGGCCACCAAAAAGTGTTATTTACAACTATTTTTGGGAAACCCAGGGGTAGTAGAGTTAAGGTGGAAAGTGTAGAGTCAAGTATAGGCAGGAAAATAGAAACCCTGGAAAATTTGGGGTTATAGATGGTAGATGATTCTAGAGTCTTGTGAGAGGAAGTTGTAATGTGTTGCAACCTGTGGAGGGTTGATTCCTCTGATTGTATTTGAGCTTCTACAATATAATAAGTTATCCAAATCAATAAAGAAATTTCTATTTTCTTTGTGCAATTTTTGTTGTTGTGTGTTTTATGATTTACCCCCTTCATCAAGTGGTCTTAGAGCAAGGGTTCCTGAGTGTGTAGAAGAATTGCCGATTGTGAGGTAATTTACACCAAGACCTGAGGTTGTGGGTTTGCTACAGAGATCAAGGTGTCTCCACAAAGAAATCATATTGGGAGGAATACTTTGATGGAAGAGGGTTTTAGAGCCATGCAAAGGCAAATCAATACATTGTAAGAGGAGCTACAAAGAGGGTTTGAGCTGAGAACAAGAGAAGAAAGCGAGGATGAAGCTGAGGAAGAGCTATCTAAGGAAGAACAAGAAGCTACATGAGATCCTGCTGAAGTTAGGTTGCTGAGGGCCATTTTGAAGATCGGAAAGAGGCCTAGTATCAAAGTTTCTACCTATTCTAGAGATTTGAATCTAGAACAGCTTATTGATTGGATCAATGACATGGAGTAGTATTTCAAGTATGAAGATGTGGAGGACCCAGATCGGGTCAAGTTTGCAAAAACAAAGTTGAAGGGTCATGCCAGTATTTGGTGGAAGGGGGTCCAGTTGGAGAGAAATAGAAGAGGAAAATGAAAGATCACTAGATGGGATCAGATGGTTGAGAAACTAAAGAAGCGGTTCATTCCTATGGACTATGAGATGGAGTTGCTGAAGAAGCTGCAAGGATTGAATCAAGGTAGCAAGTTTGTTAAGTAGTATACAGAAGAGTTTTATAAGATTACTATCAGAACTGGTCATGTAGACACCAACAAGGAGAAGGTAGCTTGTTACATTAATGAGTTGAGGCCAAGTATTCAAGAGGAGCTAAGCCTAGTAAGAATGACCATCATAGAAGATGCATACTAGTTTTCCCTAAAGGTGGAATAGAAGTTGAATAAAAGTTTTGACAACAATCACAGGGGAAGAGGTCAAGGCAGGATTCGCAGAAGACCCTATTGGGGCCAAAATGAAGATTCAAAGAAAAGTGAAGAAGCCGACACTAGTCAGAATCAGAGAGGAGATAATACCTACCACCCTCATGACTAGAACAATGGTGAGCAAACAGGAAGAGGCAGAAGCAGACTTAGGAAAGGACCTGGAAGAGGAGGTTTCAGAGGAACATGTCTACAATATGGAGAAGAAGGATATCAAGCATATGAGTGTCCACAACATCAAGGAAGGACAATTATAAGACCTGAAGGTAATGCACGAGTTGTACATGTTGATGAAGATGTACAATCTGAGTGCTCTAATGATGTTGAAAGGGGAGAAACCCTAGTTGATAGAAGAACTTTATTGAATGAGGAGAAAGAACCCAATCAAAGGAAGAGTTTATTCTACACAAGGTGCAAATGTGAAGTTAAGTGTTGTGATATTATTATTGATAGTGGAAGCGCTGATAATCTTGTTTTAGAGGAGATGGTTGACAAGTTGAAGTTGACAAGAATAAAGCATCCACATCCATATTAGATTGCATGGTTGCAGAAGGACCATAGAGATTTGGTCAATGAGTAGTGTTTAGTGAAGTTCAAGATTGGTGACTACCATGATGAGGTGTTGTGTGACATCATACTGATGGATGCATCTCATATTTTATTGGGGAGGCCATGGTAGTATGATAGGAGTGTTGTCCATGATGGTCATGCAAACACATACTCCCTAACAAAGGATGGAGTTCATCATGAGTTGAAGCCCTTGAAGGAGGTGGAAGAAAAGGTATGTAGTACTGCAAGAATTTACTTGGTAGATGGTAGAAAATTTTTGGAGGGTATGAAGCATGAGCATCATTGCTTTGCATTGATTCCTAGGATTAGTCAAGAGAAATGTGAAGATGTACCAGCAAAAGTCTTAGAAACATTGGAAGAGATTTAAGATATTGTCTCTGATAATGTACCAGAAGGTTTACCACTAGTGAGGAAGATAAGTCATCAAATGGATTTGATACTAGGATCCAATTTGTTGAATAAGGGAGTCCATAGAATGACTCCAGCAGAGAGTGAAGAGTTGAACATACAAGTTTAGGAGTTGTTGAGGAAGGGATTGATAAGAGAGAGCCTAATTCCATGTGCGGTACCTACAATACTAGCACCAAAGAAAGATGGAGAGTGGAGAATATGTATAGACTCTTGAGCCATCAATAAGATCATGATCAAGTACAGATTTCCATTACCCATAATGGATGACATAATAGACTATTTGAGTGGAGCCAAGTACTTCACGAAGATTGACCTAAAGAGTGGGTATCACCAGATCTATATGAGAGAAGAAGATGAGTGGAAGACAACCTTCAAGACAAAGGAAGGTTTATATGAGTGGCTAGTTATGCCATTTGGGATAACCAATGCACTGAGCACATTCATGCAGCTCATGAATGAGGTATTAAAAGACTTTTTGGTAAGTTTTGCTATTGTTTATTTAGATGATATTTTGATTTTCAGTAAGAATTGGGATGAACATATGATGCATATCAAAAGAGTTTTGGAGAAGATGAGGGAGGAGAAGTTGTTGATCAATTTGAAGAAATGTAGTTTTACAAAGAAGGAGTTGGTATACCTAGGATTTGTTGTCTCAAAGGAAGGTCTTAAGATGGACCCAGAGAAGGTGAGGTCTATCATTGAATGGCCTATGCCAAGGAGTACTTTTGAGGTAAGATCTTTTCATGGTTTGGCAAGTTTTTACAAAAGGTTTATCAAGAATTTTAGTAGCAGTTGTGCACCCCTAACTAAGACAATGAGAGGGGATAGAAAAGAGTTTAAATGGACTAAAGGAATAGACAAAAGCTTTGATACATTGAAGTAGAAAGTCACAGAGAAACCTATTTTAGCACTTCCAGATTTTAATAAGGTATTTCATGTAGATTGTGATTGTAGTGGTAGTGCTATAGGGGCTCTTTTGAGCTAAGAAGGTAAGCCCATTGCTTAATTTAGTGAGAAGCTTAATGATGCCAAGAAAAAGTATTCTATTTTTTATCAAGAATTTTATGCAATAGTTCAAGCTTTGAAGAATCAAGACATTATCTATTACCAAAAGAGTTTTTTTTATATACTGACCATCAGGTTTTGTAATTTCTTAATAGTCAAGGAAAGTTAAATCAAAGAAACTTAAAATGGGTTGAATTTTTGTAGAGTTATACTTTTGTTTTGAAGCATAGGAGTGGGAAGTCCAATAGAGTTGCAGATGTCTTGAGTACAAGGCAAACTTTGTTGACATAAATGAAGATAGAGGTTGTTGTGTTTGATGAGCTCAAAAGTTTGTATTCTGAAGGTCTAAATTTTGCAGAGGCTTGGAAAGCTTGTCTGGAACCTGTTACTTTGGACAAGACAAAATGGTTGGATTTCATAATCCAAGATGGCATGTTGTTTAGGGGAAACTAGTTGTACATTCTAAGGAGTTCCATGAGAGAGAACCTAATTAAGGAGAATCATAGTGGGGGATTGGTTGGACACTTTGGTCAAGATAAGACCATTGCTATTGTTGGTGAAAATTATTATTGGCCATAGCTGTAGCAGGATGTGAGGAAATTTGTGCAGAGTTACAGAGTGTGTTAGATGGCAAAAGGAACAAGTCAGAATATGGGGTTGTATCAGCCACTACCTGTACCTAAGAAGCCATGGGATGATATTAGTATGGATTTTGTTGTTGGTTTACCAAGGACAGAGAGGACATAATTCCATTTTTGTGGTGGTGGACAGATTCTTGAAGATGGCACATTTTATTCCTTGCAAGAAGATTAATGATTTGCAGAGTTATTTTTTAGGGAGGTGGTGAGATTACACGGTCTACCAAAGAGCATAGTTTTAGATGGAGATACCAAGTTTGTTGGTTATTTCTGGAGGACATTATGGAAGAAGTTGAAGACAGACTTGAAGTTCACTTCTGAACACCATCCACAGACTGATGGACAAACTAAAGTGGTGAATAGGAGTTTGGGTAACCTGCTATGATGCTTAGTAGGAGATAAGCCCAAGGAATGGGATTTGATTTTACCATAGGCAGAATTTGCTTACAACAATTCTGTCAATAGGAGTACTAGTAAATCACCATTCTAGATTGTATATGGGAATAGTCCAAGAAATACTTCAGAGTTAAGGAATTTGGACAAAGGAGAAAAGACAAGTGCTAAGGCTAAAGACTTTGTAGAACACATGAAGAATTTGAATGAAGACGTGAGAAAGCACATTAATAAGATGAATATTTAGTATAAGGCTAAGGTAGATCAAAACGAGGAGATATAAGGAATTCTAGGTAGGAGATGAAGTCATGGTTCACTTGAGAAAAGCAAGGTTACCAATTGGAACATACAATAAGCTAAAAATGAAGAAATTTAGACCGTGCAGAATTTTGAAGAAACATGATTCAAGAAATGCATATGAGGTAGAGTTCTTGAGTGGGATCAACATTTCCCCTATTTTCAACATTGTTGATTTATCAGAATATAATGAAGGTGGAACAAAGGATGGACCAACAGAAGAATAGTGGAGTATTCTGGCATCTACTTGAATAGAAGAGATAGAAGAGATCTTAGATAGCCATGTGGGAAGATGTCATGCCCAAACCTATAACACTAGTGTATGGACCTCAAAACATAGATTAATATCATACTTTAGTGCCAAATATTAATTTAAATTTCAAAATACAAATTATTATAAACAAAAATTATAAATTTGATATGTGATGAGTACCGTGAACATTTAATAGAGTTATATATTAACATAAGTTAATATCATTCATCCTAATAAAAACCATGATTTACACTTTTCTTTTACAATTATACACAACTATGGAAATCTCCTTATGATCATCTATTCACAAGGTAAGGTAAACTTTCTTAGCTCTAGTATCATGCATAGGTAATACTTCTAAATTTGCACAACTCAATATGATCAATAGTTTCAAAAAATTAATATCAGATATCAATGCATGAACCTATTGGTGCATCTTACAAAACTTTTTGTAACAATCATCATAATTAGGGATCCAAGATTAAACATTTATTGCACAACAACACAAAACTTCAATAAATATTATACGGTAGTATATTAACAAGGTAGACAAGATAATATTACATTTGGCCCTTCTTGAAAGGATAGAGAGTTCAAAACACTCATATTTGATGACGTGTATACAACATCACCCATAGATAATCTTGTAACATAAATACAATACAACCACGTGATACATCTCTGGGTCAAAACATAAGTATCTGATATTGTTGAAAAGAAAGACAATTTGTCACCTTAAGCTTTATGGTTACCTCATAATTGAAAGGGCAATTCCAAAGGATTAGATAAAATTAAACACAAATAAAACATTAACTAAATGTAATAACATAAATGAAATGATTCATTTATACGTCTGATTTACCTTGTATCAATTTAATTTGGCTAAAGTTGATGCCATGTCCTTACTCTTGTAAAATTCTACTTTGTTGTGATGTTCATAAAATACACTATTAGCACTAACACCATGTACATGCAATAGCTAAATGAAAGTATTAGTCTCACAAGATGATAAATAACATGATAGGTATCAATGCACAAGGTGACGATGCTACAAGCATTAAGGGGTTGACCTAGTGCCTCGGGGGCTTATCAATGATGGCCTTGCCTATGTACGTGTAGTACAGAGGCTTCGTAGTTTGGGGTAAATTGGCTTGCAATCATAAGTTTAACTTAGATATAATAACCCATAAGAGAACTAATTATATTAATTCATATTTCATAGAAAATAATAACTGGTCTCAAGAAGGAAAATATAACTTGGCTCAGGATATTCACATGACATGAATAATATATGTGGATGAAGCCACTGAAGACTTAAACAACATTCTCAATCACTCTTGTCTCATCTCACACATGAGATTTTTATCCCTACTTAAGAATAAAAGGGTTACATAACTCATTTGATTGGGATTTTAGAAGGAACTTACGTTACAATAACATCCTAGAGCAAAAGTCCCTTTACCAATATTTAGGAACTCTCTTAAATAAATCACATTTATTTCTATATTCATAACTTAAGGTCTATGGTACATTTCTTACAAATACACTTTCTCATAAAAATAATAATAAACACAAGGTTATTATCTAACATCAAGATGAAATCATCACTAACAAGCTGATACTATATTATACAAGTTAAAATCATAATAAAATAAGCAAGATAAGGATATAATAAATAATTACATTTAACTTGGACTATAAAAGATCCTAAGCAACTTATTCTAGGAACTCACAATATTATAGATAAACCAAAATTTAAGGAAATATAAATTAAATCTAACTTGCTTCCATTCAAAACATTTTATATATGACTAAAATCAATATTTTAAAAGAAATTACAAGTTGAAGCATAGCAAATGCAAAGAGAATAATTTTCTTATTTCAAGAAATATACATATATTTAAATATGTAAGACAATTAAAATGTTTTCAAATTAGAAACCAAAAGTATTAAATTTTCTAAATACATACAATTATTTTTTCTATAAGATTGACTAGTACAAGAATCAATATTATGTAGTGGGGTTAGAAAATATACTATAACGAGCATTCTACAACTTTTAAAGTCCACAAGGATCATAATAAAATGAATTCTTTTTGTAAATTTGTAATCATTTATGAAAAAACAAAAACTCATACTCTTTATATCTATACCAGATAATTCCTTTTATAAGTATATAATTAAATATATACAATTTTTAATCATAAAATTTCATGTTTAAATTAAACCATCCAAAATCTTTTATATTTCAAGAAAGACAACAAAATAATGTCTGGTAAAAAAATAGAATGAAACAATTATTTTTAAAAAAATATATATCATTTTCATTTCTAAATGAAAATTTAAAATGCTACAAAAATATGAAGCTTAGGGGAATAAAACCTAGAAAGGACTTAAATAGATTTCTACTCATGCAACAGTTGTTCACACGTAAAGTAGACAATTAAAATAGTTTTATGAGTAAAATAAAACTAACCAGAAGTATTAAAATACACATATCTTTCTCATTTATAAATGAAATTTAAAAACTTAATATGTTTTGGAAAGATAAACATTTGAGGAATAAAACCCAGAAGGGAATTAAAGAGATTTCTTTTTTTTTTTATTCAGGGGTAAACGCTTTTGACTGGAGCTATGAACCGGTTACAATTATCAGGTGGGCAGGGGGGAGACTGGACCTCGTGACCATCTTTACCACAACGGAATTACTTAGCCAATTGAGCCAGGGCCCCTGCCCAAAAAGAGATTTCTTAAACTGTGAGAGCAGTTTAATTTTTTAATTTTTAATTTTTTTTAGTTTTTCTTCAACAACCTATATAGTCCAAATCAATAGTTATAATCCTATTCTACTTGATTTCCCTAAGCATCTTGTATTAAATTAAGTAGACATAATATTCCTCAATGTATCAATGAGAATGAGAAATAAAATTTTCACAAATCTTATAGACATTCATACAATAAGTATAATGAAGAATTCTATAACCTTAATATATACAGACAAGCATTCCCTAATCATATTTATAATAGAAAATATATTCCTAATAAGAAATAATATTGAAAACAACACAAAACAGAAAAATCAATAAGAGTTTAGTTTTAAATAAAAATTGATTCAAAAGAAGGAAATGAAATGTAAGATCTGAATGCATAGAGGAGGTGAATGAACTATTTCACCAAATGGTCAACAAAAAATAATATCCATAAAATGACTTTTTGTGAGAATCAAAACGAATCCATCAAGCTAATCTTGAAAGATCTGCAAAGTAACACACCCATGAATTAAAAATAAAGGTGAAGGATTTTGATGTGTGAAAAAGATTTCCCATACATGTGTTATATAATTCATTTCTATCATGTTTCTTTTTTTAATGTCAAAATTAAAATGTAAACTTACTTTGATTTTCTTATCCCACCCCTTCTTTTTCTCCTCTATTATTTTCTATCTACATTGCCTTCTAATTTTTACTCATATTAGATTAAATAGTAAAAACTCCAAGGAAACTTTAATTGCCATAAGATAATAAATTGCCACTTCTTTCTCATTGTTGAAATTGGAAACTAATATTAAAACATCTCCAAAATGATATTATTTAATTCTAAAATTGAAATACATTTATTTCCATTTTTTTTTAATTTGCACTTATTAAATTTATTTATTACTAAATTAAGCCCCACTAAAAAAGGTAACTCTCAAAAAATCTTTTTAATAAGTAATTAAATATTTTCTAAATTAATTGACAACTCAACACTATTGAATAAGGAAATAAAACACTTTATTCCATAAAATAAATAATAAATCAATTAATTAAATAATATACACACACACATTCAGAAATTAACTATATAAGCTATTTATTTTTCCTATTTTTAACTAATTTTTTCTCATACGCCAAAATAGAATAAAGCATAAACATAAAATCCTAGATATTTGGATAAAGCAACACTACTTTTATCTTAAAAACAAAATCTCTTTTAAATAAAAGCATAATATATTTTTATTTGTATCTTTATCTTCAAATTAAATCTTAAAACAAAAATCATATATATTCCCCTATATTTAATAGAAGTATAATTATGTTTATATATATGTGCAAACACACAAAACTCAAAAATCTAATTTAAATAAGGAAGAACAAATTTTATATTTTTATAACACAAATTTTCTTATCGTAATATTACTAAAATTTCTAATATAAATCTTATCCATAAAACATATTTACTTTCTTATTTTAACATCTAGAAATAAAACTCTATTAACTTCATTTATTTATTTATATATACATATATTTTAATCAACTCTTTTAGATAAAGTGAGAATAAAACCTTATCCAATATTTTAAAAATTATTTTACTTGTTTTAAATCTAAACATCATATCTTAATTAGGGCACACCATAGCTCTATTAAACAAATAAAATGATACAACATAAAATTAATATAGCAATAATAATTTACAAAAATATTATCATTTCATAAAAAGGTCAAGGAGAAACATAATTTAATGATTGATTCCCCCACATTATTCTTAAATCTTCATATTTAAATACATGCAACAAAGTGTGAGTTAGAGGATCAAATACATAATAAAGTATGTATAAAATGATGTAGAATATTCTATTTCATTACTCAAGGGTGATAAAAGGTCACATACAAAAGTATGTTCAAAACAATAAAATCAGATACCTTGAATGGATTAGAATTGTTCGAACGATCTATTAAAGTAATTCTAAATTTATCCATCATAAGACTTCATAGGAGATGTACTCATACCTAAATCTATATCTAAAATGAGTTAGAAGGGTTAGGCGACCCTACACTCTCCCCCCCTAAGAATGGACTTCCTTGTGGAAGACCTCAATAAAGAGAGAATGTTCCCAAGCTTCATGACATCCAATAAAAGTTAGATACCACTGAGATACATTTATACAACATCCAACCAAAAGTAATGAGATGCCAATATTTTATTTTGAAATACAAAAATAATATGAAGTACAATGGAAACTAAGATTAGTTGTATCATCATCCATCAACAAACATATTCTTGAGTGACTAACATGAACTAAAGTAATTTCTTTCATAACCAACAAAAGTGATCATTTATCATTACTTATTATAGAAGGACATCTTTAACAACTCTTATTATTACCAAAATCCAAGCATACCATACTGCACCCTTGAATCCATTGCCATTCATTGCATTATCACTTACCAAGTTAATATGTTTATATCATCTATCATATAACAATTTTGTTCTTCACACTTCTTGAAACCTTTACAGATCACACAATTTTGACTCCACACATCTAACATCACATGTACACCCAATGAAATGAGGAGGATCGGTGCCAAGTAGAACCATAGTGACACAAAATAGATCTTACACAATTTCAGAATAAACACTCCCCAAGCCATCTACTCCCCTATACAACCTGCTAGGGACCCCTCCTGGTTATAGAAGTTTACATAGATCACATTTCTCCACACAAGCCAGCAGCAACAACCATAGATAATGCCTCAAAATATGGAAACTTTCAATGAGTAAAAACTTAAACAATAAAAACCAATAAAATTCCATTTAAAACCGAAACAAATAGCAGAAGCCAAAACAATAATTCAAATTTTTGAACCCAAAAATCTTAATGAAAATGGTCCTTGAGGCAATAAGGACAACCTCACAATTTCAATCAACCAAAATAATAAAAGAATTTCAAAACTATTGGCCCAAAAATAAGAAAGATGTCACAAAAGCCAAATTAAAGTTTCAACAATTTTCATCAAATATTACATCGCAATCACCATGTGGCTTCAAATGAGCCACCCAAGGGGAGGAGGGGAATTTGGTGGTCTCAAACCACATAGAGCTCAATAATAGATCACAATGTGCATGTTCCACACAACCCGAGATAACCATATCATATATCACAATACACATGTCCCACACAACCCAAGACAACCATATAACAATGATATCATATATCACAATAAACACATCTATATAAACTGTCATATGCTAACCCAATATCATATACCACAAAAGGAAATGATCATGAACTCTGATATCCATTTACAATTTTGTAGAGATCCTAACCTTTGATACCAAAACTGAGAGAAGAAGCCATTACCCTTGATAATTATCAAAAATGTCTTATCAATATTCTGTCATTCCTCTTTTTTCTAACAAGATGTTGATATTATAATTCTGACAATTTAACCAAGATCTTCTATGTCTTGAGAATAATATGTTGGTTTTAAAACTATAAACAAAATGGAAAATTTCTATCTCAAAATTACTGTTTCCAAAACCCAAATTTTCATAATTCACTATTTAGTCTAATCATTTGTATCACTGATGCTGCCAAAGTTGCATATATGAAATGGATTACCATAAATACTGACCAAGTTACCATCAAATGTCCATCTACTAGAAACTGCTAGTAGTGTTCATGCCAATTGAGATACCATAACTAAATCATCATAGATAAACTCTACAATCATAAACACTCTCCGATCCATCCTCAACCCATAGGTTCCCAACAACACATGAATTTCTAGTGAATCCATAAAGAGAGGGTGTAGAGGGGATTCTATTCCAATGTGACTATGAGGGGGTTGTGTCCCTACCTCACCCCATAATGGGTTATGTCCCAAAGGAGATCCACACCTTGTTCAACCCCACACATGAGAGGCTCTAAACCCCTAAATGGGGTAGATCCACTCCCAACAACACAATAACAACACAAATGAAAGATTAGTATGATCTATAAGGAAGGGAAACAGAGGGGATAATCATCCCTCTCAGGATAAACAATACCCCAAGAGAGACTCCACACCTCTCTCTAACCCCATTACTTGGGAGGCTCTCATCACTCATAGAGGGCTGCTCCCATTACAACCCAATCCCCACAAAAAGAACCTCAACAAAAAGAAGACACAATACATCATTGTACTAGATCTATACAAAAAAACAATTTCACAATTAGGTGTACTTGCATGAATCGTTACTAATGTTCACAATACCCTTCCCTCAAGTTGGATACACTGTATCATAGCTAGGGACACCACATACACAATTTCACTAGTAACATCACAAAATAAAATAGAAATTACACATGTTTGACCAAAATCATCTACTAATTTTAAAGAACTTACAACCACAAGGGTTCACCAATGAACATTTATATGTTGATAATGATCTACTAGACATTCATTCCAACAAAAATAAATCAAGAAATTACCTATGCTTACCATACTGAGACCCAAAAAGGCTCCAAAGTTTGATAAACCTGGTTTTGATACCAAGACATTGTTGAAATTGGAAACTAATATTAAAACATCTCCAAAATAATATTATTTAATTCTAAAAATTGAAATACATTTATTTCTAATTTTTTTTAATTTGCACTTATTAAATTTATTTATTACTAAATTAAGCCCCACTAAAAAAAGGTAACTCTAAAAAATTCTTTTTAATAAGTAATTAAATATTTTCTAAATTAATTGACAACTCAACAACTATTGAATAAGGAAATAAACCACTTTATTCCATAAAATAAATAATAAATCAATTAATTAAATAATATGCACACACACAAATTATGAAATTAACTATATAAGCTATTTATTTTTTCTATTTTTAACTAATTTTTTCTCATATGCCAAAATAGAATAAAGCGTAAACATAAAATCCTAGATATTTGGATAAAGCAACACTACTTTTATCTTAAAAACAAAATCTCTTTTAAATAAAAGCATAATATATATTTCTATGTATATTTATCTTCAAATTAAATCATAAAACAAAAATCATATATATTCCCCTATATTTAATAGAAGTATATATATGTTTATATATATGTGCAAACACACATAAAACTCAAAAATCTAATTTCAATAAGGATGAACAAATTTTATATTTTTGTAACTCAAATTTTCTTATCGTAATATTACTAAAATTTCTAATATAAATCTTATCCATAAAACATATTTACTTTCTTATTTTAATGTCTAGAAATAAAACTCTATTAACTTCATTTATTTATTTATATATGCATATATTTTAATCAACTCTTTTAGATAAAAAGACAATAAAACCTTATCCAATATTTTAAAAATTCCTTTACTCATTTTTAATCTAAATATCATATCTTAATTAGGGCACACCGTAGCTCTATTAAAAAAATAAAATGATACAACATAAAATTAATATAACAATAATAACTTACAAAAATATTATCATTTCATAAAAAGGTCAAGGAGAAACATAATTTAATGATTGATTTCCCCACATTATTCTTAAATCTTCATATTTAAATACATGCAACAAACTATGAGCTAGAGGATCAAATGCATAATAAAGTATGTATAAAATGATGCAGAATATTCTATTTCATTACTCAAGGGTGATAAAAGGTTACACTAGAAAAGTATGTTCTAAACAATAAAATTAGATACCTTGAATGGATTAGAATTGTTCAAATGATATATTAAAGTAATTGTAAATTTATCCATCATAAGACTTCATAGGAGATGTACTCATACCTAAACCTATATCTGAAATGAGTTAGAAGGGTTAGGTGACCTTATAGAAGAAGTACTCGGAATAGGAAATATGAAGCTTATCTGGTGAAATGGAAAGGAAGGCCTATTAAAGATTCTTCTTGTTTGTCTAAGGTAGAGGTTAATCGTGTTGCAAATATGTGCCTAAGCAGTGTTTTCATTGATGTCAACATATTCTTGTTGGCATTGATGTTAATTGTTCCTTGTTTTGCTGCCTGGTTAGAAGACTGAATTATTGAGGATATTGAGAAAATTAATAAACATTAATTTTTGTGGACCATATGGATGTGTAGAGGATTGTTAGAGGTAGCTCCAGTTGAGATTTGGGAGGTCCACATGAAGATCTAAAGAAGTTATGGCCACCTGTGTAGAATCAGATTTTGAAGCATCCAGTAGAGACAAAATGACAGTAAGTTGGTCCGGATTACTCTGCAGTGAAATATTATGATTTGTGGATCTAGAGGGATATTTGGGAAGTCAGTGTGTGTCATCAACTCCAATGGTTCATGGTATGGAGGTCCGCAAGCTATCTTTCTAGTTTGACAATCATGACAGATAGTGTTCTTGAGGTTCCAGAGGAAAATATAAATGATTCTGATAATTTGGAGTAGTGGGGATACCGTTGTTGAATTCAACATGCTTGTGGTGGTCACTAGATCATGTGACTATTGTGTTGGAGGTCCACATTGAAGTTTGAACTAGTTATTGAATATTTCCTTCCTGAGGTTGATGTTCTTCCCAGTTCTTCGGTGATCGGATGATTCTATCATGTTGTGGATGAATTAAGAGTAATTCCTTGGAATGTGGTGTATTGATAAAGGAAGATTGAAGTCTCAGCTACATTGGGCCAAGACTATGGTGATTTGCATGGAGTAAATTTGACCTTGATGATTCTTCCAAGATTGATGAAGCGTATATATACTTGTTGGAGAGTTGAGCAAAATTGTCCTTGTGCAAAAATGATCAAATCCTAAGAGAGGTATAGAAGTAGAGAAAAATAAAGAAAGAGAAGAGGAACAAAGGCAGCAAAGGATAAAGGTATGGTCAAGACGAGTTTTGAGGATTGAGCAGAAATTATTGAGCTTTCAAAGGCACTGAATTAGGCATGAAGTTGATGCTATTTCTGAGTTCATATCTTTGTGTAATTCATTAAAAATTTTGTAGGCAATGACCCTCTCCTTTGAGCAGTGAGTTCTAGGCAGTAAGCCTGAAGGCATATGCCTTCTATTTTCTTAACTACTTTTAATAGGGTATGCATTTTTGTGGGTTAACCCCCATTGTGGTTTTCCATTAACCAGGTTTCCACATTAAAAATCTCTAGTGTCATGTGTATGTTATTTTGATTCTGCTCATGTGTTGATTCATGCTTAAATGCTCACATTGTTAATTTGTTTAAGTTAAGAATGAATATTAAAACTGTTGAAAGTATCAAATTGTCAACACAACTAATTCACCCCCCCTCTTAGTTGTCTGGACTTATTTCAACAATTGGTATTAGAGAGAGGTTCCTCTAGAAGAAGTTTAACCGCTTGAGGAGATTTGAAATATCATCTTACAAGAAGGAAAATCTGAGGTTTGATGGAACAAATTATCTTATGTGGAAAGAGCTCATGTAATGTCACTTGCAGTGTATGGGTAGTGCCTTTTGGTCTATCACTAAGAATGAATATAAGATTCTGGAAAATGGTGCTTCAACTGTGGAAGATCTCAGAAAGGAAGAATATAATACTCGAGCTAGAGAAGCTTTGTTGAGTACCTTGACTGATTCAGAATTAGCAAATGTTCTGGGAATTAAAACTGGTCATGAAATCTAGGTTAAGCTAAAGACCTTGTATGAAGGTGATGAACATGTCAAGTGTCCCAAACTTTAGAGCTTAAAGGGTAGATATGAAAAGTTGGTGATAAGCGAAAGTGAAAACATCACTTCATACATGCAAAAAATCAATCAACTTGTGAGTGGAATCTGGAATGCTGGTGGAACATTGGAAGAATCAGAGATTGTGGCCAAAGTGCTCAGATCCTTACCTCCTATATACAAGTATAAAGCAGTTTCCATTGAAGAAATCAGGAGCATATCCCCTGTTATAAGGGATTAGTTGGTTGGAAAGCTTTTAGCATTTGAGTTGACTAAGTTTGGTGATTCTCCTCCCAAGTCTGAATCTACATTTAAGGCCAGTGTCTATGGAAAGCAAAGGTATGATCCAGGTGAATGCTCCTCAAGAAGAGTAATAAGATATGACAGGACAAGCAACGATCTTGAAGATGATGAATTTGAGATTGGTGATCTTGAAGCTCTTATTGCCAGAAGACTACCAAGAGGATCCAGTAAGTATGAAGGAAAGTTACCATTTAAATGTTCTTCTTGCAATAAGATTGGTCATTTTGCTTCAAGGTGTCTAGAGAGGGTTTCAAGGCCAAACCCTAATAGGCATAGAAATTAGAAGAAGTGCTACTTTATCTAAGAAGCTGGTGAAGAAGTTACATATGATGAATCTGATAATGGAGATCCTAGAGAAAATGATTAGGTGTTCATTGCTATCACAGAAAATGATCTGATGTCTGGTAATTCTACTAGTTGTGCAAATATAGAAAGTGCCTTGGCTACTCAAGTTGTTGATTAATGGGTAATTAACAATGGATGCTCCCATCACATGACTTGCGACAAGAGTAAATTTGTAAATTTTGAAAAATATGGTGGACTTGTGAAATTTGGAGACAACTCAGCTAGCAAAATCCATAGCAAAGGATCCATTTCTTTTGATGGTCAGAACAAAACCAATGATGTATTGTATGTCGAAGGTTTAGATTAGATAATGCAAACAAGGTAAAATATTAACTAAATGCAATAAACACAAAGCTATACCTCACATGCAAAACCCAATCCCATCAAGGGAGGAAGAAGTCTTTGCACCCAAAACAACCTCCTAGACAAAGATATTCCCTAGACAAGTGATTCTAATGTGAAATGCTATTCAAATGTGCAACTCACTATTCTAGCTCAAGAGTGATTTTGGCATGGTAACTTTGCATAAACTTCGATGATGAAAATGGCTTGGGAGAGGTTGTATTTATAGATTTTTGGAGGGGATTTTGATCCAAGGGTGGAGATTGATTTGAGAGATCAATGGTGGAGGATAAAAGGTGATGTGGAGGGCCTAGATTCAATCTTGAATGAATGGGGGGCTAGAAATAAAAATAAATCTTTTATTCATTTTGGGAAAAGGGGTATTAAATGAGGTTGGGTGAGATGGATTATTTTTGAATTAAAAATTCATATTGGGAAGTGAAAATAAATTAAAAATTCATTTGGGGAATGTAAATGAATGAAAAATTCATTTGGGGAAGAGGAGACATAAATGAGGTATGGGGGTGTAAGAAGCATTAAATGTGATGTGGGATGTTTTTGAATAAAAAATTAACTTATGTGGATTTATTTCAATTTTTTTATTTGGAGGATGTGGGGAAGGGTGTTAAACAAGGTTTGACCACCCAAATGAAGGGGGTTAGGATTAATTAAACACATGATTTATTAATTAACCCTAGGGCTAGGATGAGGTAGGCTAGGGTAGGCAATTAAATAATAGCTATTTAATTGTCTAGGGTAGGGATAGGTCAATTAGTAGGCTAAATTAATTAGTTAACATGGTTTTAACTAATTAATTGGATTTAGTGGAAAGGGGGAAATTGATTTAATAAATATTGCATATTTATTAAATTAATTGGCTAAGGTTTGGACTATTGAATTAATGAAATTAATTCAATTTTGGAGATAAAATGATTGGAAATAGTGTAATGAAGGGGTAATTAATTAAATAAAAATTTAATTAATTGGTTAGGAGGGAAATTGACATGTTTAGGGATGCTGGGAGTCAGTTTGGTGGCTAAGACATTTTTAGGTGTCTACATTTGCCCCTGTTTGACTTGGCGTTAGGACCTAGGAGGGAAGTGGCGTCAGGTCGAAGAAAATATGCCCCAGCTGCCGGGAAGGAATAAGATGGATAGGGGATGCCCCCTCGAGAGGTTGGCGGGAAAATAAAAATTTTGCAGGTGAGCTCTCGAAAGGATGTGACGGAAGTGAAAGTTGGGTAAGCGATGGAAAAAGAGGATGGCAGGAAGAAAAATGGAGGAAAAAGGCTGAGATCTACACCCTAGAGGAAAAAAGAAGGGGTAGAAGGATGACATGGCCCACTATATTAGGAAAAGTGGGCCCTAAGAGTGCCACATTTGCACACTTTTGACTTTAGAGAAGAAGGGACGAAGGAGAGATGATCGACCACAACCCCCAGTTTCTGTGACTTCGACACATCTCTGAGCAGTTCCGAGAGTTTGGCCGGGCACTAGGGACTGGACCCCCGGTAGGGCTTAACCCTAACTTTGTAAATTTTTTCATTTTACGCACATTTTTTTAGGGTTTTGGGATATGGTATTGGAACGCGTAGCGCCAATGACAAGGTGGATTAGTGCCATCCTATGGATTGGCGCTATTTGCCAGGGTAGGGGTAGGGTAGTTTTGATGCCATTTAGGGTCCAAATTGGCGCTATCATCCCGATTAGTGCCATTAGTGAGAAGAAGATTTTTTTGAGCGCCGTAGCACCAAACTAAGGTTAGGGTAGCACTATCTTATGGAATAGCACTATCCTCTAAAATGGCACCAAAGAGAATGCGCAGTAGTGCTATCCTCTTGTTTAGCACGAAAAGGGGTTTGGATTGGCGCTATTCTCTAGAATAGCGCAAAGGGATGGAATTCATAGCGCCATTCTAGGAGTGGCGCATAAGGCTGTCTATTTTAGCACCAATTATGGTTGCTTTAGATAGTAGAAGAAAGGGGGTGATTTTAGAAAGAGATAGGTTAATATCTAACTAGAAAGTGGTGGATGCAGGATACGGAGCAGTTTATATTGCAGTCTCGGGAGTGACGAGTGCCATCCGTGATGGCACTATTTGATCATTTTGATGACGCGATGTGGGCTCAACTGAAGAGGTTGGGCCTTTTGATGGTGTCATCGATGCTAGTTCTGTGAGCTCATAGAGCTCTGATGATAGCCATGGTGGAGCGATACCGTACTGAGACTTGCAGCTTTCTGTTGCCCATAGGAGAGATTACCATTACGCTGGAGGATGTTTATCACATCCTCAAGCTACCTATCCAAGGCTGATGTGTTAGATATGACATGAGGAGGGGGCAGACTGCATTGACTAGAGTGTTTGGAGTGGATTGCCTATTCTCTTGGCGGATGGGAGGGAGATGGATTATGAGGGGACACTGGCGGCGGGTGTAGATCCATTTGCCTTGTTCCTTTGCGCATTGAGTAGAGGCGTGGTGATGCCTGATAGGCGAGGCAAGGGAGGGATGATAGAGGGGATGGTGAGCCACGAGATTGTGTATGCCTGGGGACAAGTGATGCTAGCGCAGTTGTACCACGAGATGCACATAGTGGCTTATCTTCATGATAGGGCGTTGTCGGCTAGTGTTACTCTTCTACATGTATGGATTAGGGAGCACATCCCTATCACTCAGTTGATATGTGGGTACTATCAGGGGCCATTTGAGGCCTTTGTGTTTTTATATCGAGATGCAGAGTATACATATACTGGATGGGTGTGGTATTGGAGGAGGATGTTGGATGATGTGATTAGCATGTTTTGGCGACCATATATCAGTGTAGAGGTTTGGCCTGATGATGATATTCATCTTCCTTTTACTTTTCAGCAGAGATACCTTATGGGTCGAGGAGACCGTACCATAGAGATGTACCTACTCTCGTAGGTGATGCAGCAGTTTGGTTTGGTACAGGACACCTCGTAGCGGATGGTGATATACGCGTAGACTCCTCAAGATACAGCCTACTGGCCTGCAGCCCTAAAGCCATAGGTTGCTTTATCTGATTTTGCAGCTCTTCGGCCAGTGCAGTGGGATTGGGGGAGTACGGTTAGAGATGCAAGGACTATAGCTGCATACGATATATGGTGGCATATGCATCAACCTACTCGTTTGATAGATCCAGCAGAGGAGGTAGCAGGTTCAGGGGGGATGATTCAGATGGTGATGGAGATGACCCAGATGGGGATGATTGCATGGGGAGGGGGAAGAGATCATTGAGGAATACCTCATGGAGGTAGGGGATGATGGAGAGGAGAGAGTGGTTGGTAGGGATGGCCAGCCGATAGATGTATGGGTGATAGTGGTAGTAGGACAGGGGCAGGTGGGGTAGCAGGTACCTGCAGAGTAGATTCTGGTGCAGCATGTGCCTGTGCAACATGTTCCTGCACAGCAGGTATAGGTTGGAGCAGCGTGATAGCCTAGAGGACCTCGGGGGCGCGGGGGACAGCTGAGGGCAGATGAGGGTTACTTACCTCCACCACAAGTGGGGCAGCGGCGGGTTGGTGGGCATGATGTAGAGGCGGGGACCTCAGAGACAGCTTTGGAGGCAGAGGCTGAGAGGCTGACACCTTGGTGGCAACGACGAGATGAGGAGGAGATGGAGACCTTGAGAGAATAGGTGGCAAGCCTTTAGGAGGCCTTAGAGGGTCGTGATGTAGAGTTAGTGCAGTTGCAGGGTGCCTTGGCTTTATTAGATGGGGCAGATGGACAGGTGGCTGCATTACAGGCACAGTTATCCTGGGCGCAGGGTGATATAGAGACTTTGGCTACAGAGCGGGATGCAGCACTTGGTAGAGCATAGCAGGTAGAGACTGCATTAGGTAGTCTACAGGCTTCAGGTGGTGGACTTGCCCCAATTTTGGTAGTGATGCAGACACAGTTGTCTCAGGTGAAGTTGCAGTGTTATCAGCTGCAGGGACAATTAAGCCAGGTATAGGGGGAGTTGACAGAGAGCAGCAGGCAGATGGAGTACTATAGGGGCCTGTATTATGTGTCCGTGCCAGCAGTGCAGCGGGCACCGAGTTATAGCTAGGTGAGTAGATTGGGTGCATCGAGATCACATAGATTGAGATCTATTCAGTTGGTTCAGCAGATGATGCCTCCTCCCTCACATGGGCCCTAATAGGTTCCATAAGTGCAGGTACAACCACAGCCACAGGTGCCGACACAGTCATAGCCACAGGTGCCGACAGGATCACAGCCTCGACCAGGTTCACAGTCTCCTACTCCCTCGGAGAGAGGATCCTCCATGTGATGGTTATATCATGGTAGCCCTTAGAGGCATTATATCAAGACACTATATATTTTTTGATGATGTGAGCGATGTACATTTTTTTGCGGTGATTATATATGATGCGATGCTGTTTTGATGGTTTATGATGTCCTATTATGATGGTGCCTATATGATGGATGCAAATATGTTTTATCATTTTATGTGTTATGGATGTGTTATGTTTATGCAATGATGTGTGTGATTTGATGGATGCATGGATTCATTTGTGATATATGGATTGTGTTGTGATTTTATGGACTATATGATGTATAATGCAATTGAAAATTCGGACTAAAATATTTAGTATAGATGCAACAATGTGATGTAGTGGAAATGTATGGAAATATGTAGATGCCACTAGATGATTTAAATGTTGTTTCAATGGTGATGCTGATGATGTTGTGATGTAACTAATTGTTTATGTGATGTTATATGTATGGAATGCAATGTGATGATACTAATTTTGAATTTTAACATGCACCTATGTGACAACAAACATAAATGAGGAGGATATGATTTGTGATGATGTGCAACTAAATGATTCTAAAATGAACCTAATTATTTATGCAAACTATTAGCTGTGAATAATGAACTTAATGATATGAACCTAAAATGATATGCAAGTGAATCTAATGATAGGCAAGGTATAATGAATCTAACTGATATGCAAATTAAGTGGATTTAAAATGAACCTAAAATGATATGTAAATTAAAATGAATCTAACTAATATGCAAATTAAAATGAAACTAACTAATATGAAAATTAAAATGAATCTAACTGATATGCAAATTAAAATGAATCTAACTGATATGCAAATTAAGTGGATTTAAAATGAACCTAAAATGATATGCAAATTAAGTGGATTTAACTGACTATGCAAGGTGAAAGTGAGGTGAGAGGTGGAATGTAAACTAGGTGGGAGGCAAGATGATCCAGTCCTGATACACATGGTGTTCATTATTTACCCTGGACAGTGAGGCTATGGGAAAGGTGATTGGGTGGGAAAAGGGGAGGTGTGTTTGGATGGGGGTGGGGGGGACAAGAGGATTGTTTAGGTCATAAGATGCCACGTCATTGAGGGGGGATTTGGTTGGATAGAGATATGGTAGGGGAATGGGATTAGTGAGGGATTGTTAGATGGGGGGTGGGGCAGGGTAGGTGATTATGAAATCTAGGCCCAGATGGGGATGTGGAATGAGTAGTTAGGATTGTGAGTTTTTAAGCTAGTAAAAGTAGTTGCACAAGATTAAATTGATAACATTTCTTAGTTTAATATAGCAATGTCAGATACAATTCACAAAGGTATAAAAGGACCTAGATGATGATGTATATCCCACAATTGCATGGACTAGACTCACAAACAATAGGTGGATATCATGTGTTCCCAAGGTAGTATAATCTTGCCTAGTCTAGGAAGGGGACTCATAGTGATGAGTGCGAATACTACATATAAGGTTTTGATTCTGTTATATGCAAATGGGGCACATCATGCTAGAACCGACCCAGACTTTCAAGATATGAATACTATTCTTGGAGTAATGAAACCAACCCACAAGCACAGCATACAGAAACAATGACTATGTCTACTCTAGGTGTTGTCCGCAACGTACCATGATATAGTGAGATCAAGGTAGCTTTGGAGATAACCTAGAGTGAGACAAAAAAAAGATAAGAATCAACAATCAAAAAGACCAAGAAAAGGATACAAATAGCCTTTGTGTACTCTTGCCAAGAGACGTGATGATAGAATGACAAATATTTGTCCATTGTAGGAAAGATATATCCTAGGATGCAGATCAGTTGGTTTTGATTTGAAAAGTTATGGAAGATGGGCAAAAGAACAGTCCTGGCCATATGTAAGGTTATAGTCGGTATGTTGATTGATGATTTTTGCGTTGAGGGGACATGTTTCGAATGTATACATAGCTTGTGTATCTTTTGTGAAATCCAAGAAGCTCAGTGAATGGGGACCATCTAAATGGGTTGGATGGGTTCATCTTAGGTACCTGAGTACTGGAAACTTCCTTCGTATTCCAGACTACCTACATACCTTGTGTCCACGGGATCAAGGTACTTTTTAAGATGCAGGCGAAATGAATATGTAGTTCTGGCTTGACTTGATGATGTGGGGAATGGTTTTGGATGGGTGTGACGTGATGAGGATTTTGACGGATTGGATTGATTCGATATGCGAGGGTGGTACTCCACTTGTATTTTTAATGATGTTCTATTTTTTTTAGGTTTTTTTGATTTTGTGTTGTTTTTGGATTTTTTTGATTTTATGATGTTTTTGGATATTTCTGATTTTATGATGTTTTTGGATTTTTCTAATTTTATGAACTATACAAATGGGAGCTTACAAGGATCCTCATTCCATGGATGGGGTTTTTTTGGGTGAGATAGTGCAGAGTGGGTGATAAAACTTGATGTTTCCTAATTCCAAGCCATGGGATGTGTGGGATATGGAGTGTTATGATGGAAAGAGGATTTATTCGATGGTAGAACCGGCCAATTATGCATGGTGCCTAAAACAGGTTTTCACCATGGTACTTATCCAAGGCATCACCGAAGTGATTTTCACCATTGGAAGTTTTTATTGCACTTGGGTTTTTTCTTGATTTTTTTTATTTTTTTGGATTTTTTATTTTTTGACTTGGGGTACCAGATGGGTTATGCATAGAATTTCTTAAGATGCAGGATGTTCATTGGCTCATCTAGAGGTTGCCCCTCAGGTGTTGCCAGCTAATATGCTCCTAACCCATAATCGGCCATGACAACATAAGGTCCTAGCCAATTGGGTTCAAACTTTCCTTGCTTAGGACGCTCTTGCAGGTTCTTCTGATTTTCCATTAGGACTAGGTCACCTACCTCAAATTTTTAGGTTCTGATCTTCTTGTTGTAGCTTCTTCAGAGGTGGTTTTGATAGGCCTGTAGGTGATTCAGTGCATTTAGGCATTTCTCATCTAGTAATTCTAGTTGATGCAACCTTACGACACGGTAGTCCTCATCAGAGATAATGTTTTGCAAGGACACTCAGAGAGATGGGAGCTCGACCTCTATAGGTAAAATGGCTTCAGATCTGAATACTAGTGAGTATGGAGTGGCTCTTGTAGGAGTGCAGATGCTTGTGTGGTAAGTCCATAGGGCAGGGTTGAGTTGGAGGTGCCAGTCGCGGCCAGTTTCATTGACTGTCTTTTTCAAGATGCGGAGGATGGTTTTATTAGACGCCTTTGCTTGACCATTTCCTTGGGGGTAATACAGTGTGGAGAAACGATGTTTGATATCAAACTTGTCGCACAGGGTGCAGACTTCTTGGTTCTTGAAGGGCCTTCCATTGTCAGTGATGATGGAATGGGGGATACCATATCAGTAGATGATATAGTGGAGGATGAATTTGGAGATTTGGATGCCTGTGGTGAAGGTAAGTGGAATTGCTTCCACCCACTTTGTGAAGTATTCGGTAGCAGTGATTATGAACTTATGGCTATTTGAGGATGAGTGATGGATTTTTCCTATGAGGTCAAGTCCCCACTATGAGAAGGGCCATGGCATTGCAATTGGTTGTAGCTCCTATGCTGGTGCGTGGATGAGATCGCCGTGTTGTTGACATGGGAGGCATTTCTTGATAAACCTGTGGGTGTCGCGGTCCATGGTTGGCCAGTAATATCTAGTCTTGAGGATCTTTTTAGATAGGGCAGGTCCACTAGAATGCACCCGACAGATACCTGTGTGTACCTCTTCCAAGGTGACCTCAGCTTCCCTAAAGTCTAAACGTCATAGAAGCGTGCCGTCAAGACTCCTTTTGTATAGTGTGTCACCGACAAGAATGAAATGGGAGGCTCGGCGGATGAATGATTTTCACTAGGAAGTGGATAGGTTTGGGGGAAGGGTATTGTCATGAAGGTAAAGGTATGTTTCCTGATACCATGGGGATAGAGGACCAATGACTTCACACACAAGTTTAGATTAAGGAATGTCATATGCTGGGATGGGGAGCTCTTCTATCAAGAATTCATATTTCTTTCTATCCTTTTTCATATCGACCAGAGATCCTATGGTAGCCATGGCATCTGCTGCTTTATTGTTGAGCCTTGGAATTTGCTCAAAGTGGATGTCATGGAAGTAGTCCTTGAAATCATCGACCATCTTCTTGTAGGCTAGGAGTTTGTCATCTTTGGTCTTATATTCATTATTGACATGCCTGATGACTAGTTGGGAGTCGCCATACACAGTTAACTTTTCAATTTTCCATTGGATGGCCATGCGGAGACCTGTGATGAGAGCCTCATACTCTACTACGTTGTTGGTGCATGGAAATGTGATTTTTAATGATTTAGGGATTGTGTCACCTTGAGGGGTAACAAACAGGACGTTTGCCCCCAAGCCTCTATGGGTGTCTGATCCATCAAAATACATTTTCCATGTGTCTAGAGCTAGTGTGGTTGTCAGGATGGCTTCATTTGGAAACTCTGCTATTGTAGGATATTCTACCAGAATAGGCGCTTCGGTGAGCTAATATGCTATGACTTGTCCTTTAATGGCCTTTCTTTCTGTGTATTCAATGTCAAATTTGGTTAGGATCATGACCCATTTTACCATTCTACCAATGAGAGCCGCTTTGTTTATCAAGTACTTTAGTGGGTCGATCTTAGCAATGAGCTTGGTCTTGTGATTGAGCATATAATGTCTTAACTTTTGTGACGTAAGGATGAGGGCTAGACATGCTCGTTCAATTTGTGTTTAGTTAAGCTCATAGGAGATCAAGGTACAGGTGGTGTAGTAGATGGCTCTTTCCTTCCCGTGCTCATCATGTTATGCTAACAAAGCCCCGATTGCTGTGTCTGTCGCAGAGATAGACAAGAGGAGGGGCTCTCCTTGTCTTGGTGGAGTTAGAATAGGGGGATTAGCCAGATATTCTTTTAGCTGATCGAAGGCACTCTGACACTGATCAGTCCAGTCAAAATCTGTATCTTTCCTAAGGAGATGTTGGAATGGTTGACACTTATCTGCGAGTTGGGAAATGAACCGGCGAACAGACTGTAGTTTCCCCTGCAGGCTTCTTAGTTGTTTTAGTGTTTTGGGAGGTGGCATTTCAGTGATAGCCTTGACCTTTGCAGGATCTACCTCGATTCCTCATCTGGAGACTATATATCCCAACAATTTGCCTGAGGTGACTCCAAAGATGCACTTCTTTGGATTGAGACGAACATTATATTGCTCTAGCCTGTCAAAGATCTTAGCCAACACATCTAGGTGTTCTTCTCTGGTCTTTGATTTCCCTAGCAGGTCGTCCACATAATCTTCCATGATATGGTGAAACAAGTCATGGAAGATGACGGTCATGGCTCTTTGATAGGTGCTCCTGCATTCTTCAGGCCAAATGGCATTACCACCCAGCAGTAGGTTCCCCATGGGCAGATGAATGTTATTTTGTGCTGATCTTCTTCAGCAATTTTGATTTGGTTATACCCTGAAAAGCCATCCATAAGGGATAACATTTCATGTCCTGCTGTTAGGTCCACTATCATGTCGATATTTGGTAGTGGGAAGTCATCTTTTGGGTAGGCCTTGTTGATGTCTCTAAAGTCTGTACAGCAACGGATGCGGCTGTCTGATTTAGCTACTGGTACAAGGTTTGATACCCATTCAAGATAATCAATTGGGCGAATGAACCCCACATCCAGTAACTTCTTCAGTTTTGCTTTGACTAGGAGAGCCACCTGAGGATTCATTTTGCGGAGCTTTTGCTTTACGGGTTTCACCTCAGGACGTACTACAAGGTGATGAACAACCAATGCGGGCTCTAGCCCTGGCATATCTGCATAGGTCCATGTGAAGTTGTGATTTCTACGTGTGAAAAATGCAAAGAAGTCTTCCTATTCAAACATGCTGAGAGATTCTGCCCTGTATGTGATTTTCGGCTCTTCCTTTGTCCCCAGATTCATTTCCTGAGCTGGTTCTACCAATATGGGTGATCTGTCTGGATATACTTTGTCTATCTCAGGGAGGCCCATGCTTCCATCTCCTAGTGCCTCATGGAGGTTTTCACTAAGAGATACATCTTTTGTTTTGACTTTTGTAAGATCTGACACTGCCGCATTACGGTTTTCACTGTCAGACCCATTTTTTTTGTTTATGTTTTTACGACTGGAAGTAGGGGTTGTCTCCCCAAAATAGGCATTCAGATTGAGTTCCATAATATATCCTACCCTGTGGTCTCCCAAGGGAAAGTTGTCTCTGGCTCCCATCATTTCAGCAATAGCTTCATCGTTTGGCGTGACATCGAAGACAGGAGGTCCTCGTTGGTCCCAGTCAATGAGGTTGGGGTAGACTAATGGTAGGTCGTTGGATGTTGAGGGGATAGTGGCGAATGAGTAGATGGTGTAAATGGATGAGTCAAAAAAGTTAGCAAAATCACTAAAGGAGTCTTGAAGGCCTGTTTCGTTAACATTGTCGACATCTAGAGAGACTGCAGCAACCTCGGTTAAGATACATTCGCCGGTATTAAGGTTGACCATACCCTAACCCTTGAGTATAGGGGTTTCTTGTTTCTTGTAGTGGTTCTACAATCCCCTGTTCATGAAGGCCAATGCCACCTTGTCCTTTGTAACCCATGCTTTTGACCATTTCAGAGCCCTTGCCATAAATGTTTGTTGGGATGGTGGGGATGTCTTGCTCTGTTTCTTCATCTTTGTAAAGCTAGGATGAAATATCCTCGAGTATATCCTGATTCAGAAGGTGTTTCTTCTCAAAGATGGGTGAGGGTTTGCATTTGATGATGACCATGTCAGCTACCTCTGTGTTTGGAGTGCCAAATGTCTTAGGAGTGGGTAATGCGCCCACACAAAAGGTGCCGTGGAGGTTGTATTCCCCACATCCTTGGTCGCTGAGCATGATCTTTACCTCAGGTGGTGGAGGTGCTTGGGATGAAGTGGTGGTGATGTTGGTAGGGTCTATGTATGAGGTGGAAGCTATCAGATTGGTTTGGATGGTGGCTTTATTATATGGATAGAAGGTTTGGTTGTGGGCTTCCAAAAAATTGCAGTATTGGAAGGGACAGGGGTCGGCATAGATAGTGACTTTTGTGCCATTGTGGGGGAATTTGAGACATTGATGGAAGGTGGATGGGATGGCTTGCATGGCATGAATCCATGGTTTGCTGAGAAGAATGTTATAGGGGAGGTTAAGATCCAGAACCTGACATTTTGTTTCGAGGATTTTCTATCCCACTTGAATAGGGAGCTTTATGTTGCCCTCGGATAGCCTCTCGGTGTCATCATATCCTTTGATTGTGATGCACTCGCTAGCATCCACAACCACATCTGAGTACCCCAAGTGTTTTAGCAATTTTAGAGTGCATATATTTAGGCCAGAGACACCATCTATTAGGACCCTTTTAATGGTGTGTTTGTGAATGTGGACCTTGATGTGTAGTGCATCATTATGTAGGTGTTCAGAAGCAGGGAGATCTTTTTCAGAGAACATGAGATGGTGTGGTGTGGCAATATGTCTGACCATGGCTTGAAATTGAGTTACATCCAAGTTTGTGGGGACTTATATTTCCAAAAGGGCTTTTTCGAGGACATCCTTGTGGAGGGGTGACGTGCGAAGCAGCTCAGGGATGGAGATTTGTGTAGGTGTCTTTCCTAGATGTTCTAGGAGGTTATATTGATTGGTGGGTGATGGATGAGGGGGGAGGCGATCGGATGTCAATGCAGGTGTTTGGTCAATAGGAGGGGCTATGCGGATAGATACACCACCCCAACGGGTTGTCACGGCACAACCAGGTGCTTGTGCCCGAATGGTGATTGTGTTGACATGGTGGGATGAGGGTTCGATGCGGCCAACAATGGAGTCATAGGATGCGGGTGGTGGAGTGACATTTTATGCTTGGTTGGATGAGGAAGCTTTATTATGGTTGGGTAAAGGATCCTTGCAAGCTCCAAGGTTAGCATTTGGTGATGGTTGGGCACTTTGATTGAGGCTGACAAGATTTTGGTCTATGAGGTCTTGGATGCAATGTTTTAGTTGCATACAGTTAGCTATTTTATGGCCCACCACACGGTGGTATTCGCAGTAGTCATTTTCATTATACCATGCCTCTTTGAGTTCATTGTCTTGACATGGTCAAACAGGCGGGAGTGTGACCACTCCATGTTTGAGACATCTATCGAGGACGTCCTTGATGGGTTCTGCTAATGGTGTGAAATTTTTGTGAGGTTTGCGTGGTTTATTTGGCCCTCTTGGGTTATTTACATTTGCTGCATATGTATGTGTAGGTGTTTGGTTTTGGATATGTTGGACAACTTTCACATCTGTGGCACCGTCGTTTAGATTGTTCTTGTTCTTCCCCCAATAGCGTGATTTATCATTGGATTGTGTGTTGGTATTGTTGTTTGTGTTGGGGGGATTGTTATTGGCTTTGTAGTAGTAGTAATAGTTGTTGTTGTTGGACTTATGGTCGTACAATTTGATAGAGCCCTTGGCAATGAGGGCCCATTCGATGGTTGTACCTTTGTTGATGACCTCTTCAAAGGTGGACGCACAAAGAATTTGTAAGTGAAATTCTAGTTCCTGATTGAGATTGGCCACAAACATAGTGACAAGTTGTTTTTCAGGAATAGGCCATGGGAGCTTGCTTTCTAGGCCCCTCCACCTTTGTAAGAAAGAAGCGAAAGCTTCTCCATTATTTTGTTTGGTGTTGCAGAGGTCAGTCATAGACACCTCATGTTCAAAGTTGTAAGAGAAGTGGTTGACAAACTTCTCCGCAAGCTCAGGGAATGTTTGAATTCCAGGTGGAAGATGGGCAAACCATTCAGCAGCTTGGTTGCCAAGGCTTCTTGGGAAGAGTCTCATAAGAAATGTGTCATTGTTAGAGACTTCTAGGCAAGCAATGTAGAACTCCCTAAGGTGGTCCCTAGGGTCTCCCTTTCCCTTGTATTTGTCAAATTTTGGCGTTCCAAAGTTTTTGGGGAAAGGGGGCATGTACAATGTGCGGTCAAATGGGTAGGGGCAAATATCCTCAAAAGAATAGTATTTGCGTTTACCCCCAGTTTGTAGGTCATCCACCTTTTTGATTAAGCCTTGTAGGATGGTGTTGAAATCCTGTGGTTGTTGTGGTTGGAATGGGTAGGGTTGGTGGTTGGTGAGATATTGGAGGTGGGGCGGGATTTGAGGTTGGAGATTGGTTTGGTTGAGATGTTGGTATTACGGGTTGGGGTTCAGATTGATTGGTGCCTGTTGTTGTTGGTAGGCATGTAATTGATGGAGAATGTGTGGTGGTATTTGGGGAGTGAGATTATTTAGATTTGATGAAGTTATGGGATTATGTGGGTATGTGATATTGGATGGATTGACGTTAGGTAGGTGGACATTGGATTGGTTGGATGTATTGTGAGGTAGGTGTGAGAATAGTTGTCGTAGGTATGCTATGGTTTGGGGGTTGGGTGGAGGCATGGTTGTAGAAGTACTTGCCTATGTGGTGTTCCCTTGTATGCTTAGCCTGATTTGTGGGACGGAAGGGTCTATGGTAGTGGTGGTAGTGGATGTGATAGTAGGTTGGGAAATGGTAGGGACGGTAGGATTTCTAGAAATGGTAGATGTGGTGGCGGTTGAGCTTGTGGAACTGGTAGATACTGTAGGTGTTGATGTTTGAGAGGCGGTAGGTTGGGTATGTGAGGTAGATGCTTGGGTATTTGATGGGGTACGAGTGATTGTAGAGGTGGATGGTTGCGATGCTGTCGTGATGGGGGGAATTTGGGCACCAATCTTGAGGAGATGATCAAGATATCGATTTGGGTCTGATCTTAGGATTTTATCTAGTAGGTCCATGTTATTAGCGTCTTGCATAAAGCTCAAGATCTCTAGATCATCGTGGGACATAGCAGGGATGTTTTGTGTTGGTTGTGGTGGTGGTAGTGGTGGGTTTTGTACTTGTGGTAAGAAATGGAAAGGATTTTTGTTGGGGCCATATTGGGGGATGCAGAAGTATGTAGGTGGATTTGGATTGATGGGTTTGTTGTAGCTATCAGTATTGGGCATGCTAAATTGCCAATGTTCTGCCATGTCTTGTTTCTTTCTACTTTGTGATCTCGTTATGGGCATGCACGTATATGGAGTTGATCCCTAAAAGTAAAGTGGAGTGGATATGGAGACCTTAGAGAATCTGATTGATTGTGTTGGACCTAAAGACGGATGTGGTAGTAAGATGAAGTAGAAGAGGGGAAGCAGTGGGAGATTGATATGTCTTTCTAAGGATTTTATCCTAAGATTGATATGAATGAATGATATTGATTTTGTTGCACAAATTTTGGACCAAGATGAAGGATGATGATGGGTTTTGATTTTGATGTTTTGTTTTTTGATTGACGAGGATGATTAGGAAAGACTTGATGGTAAAATATTAACTAAATGCAATAAACACAAAGCTATACCTCACATGTAAAACCCAATCCCATCAAGGGAGGAAGAAGTCTTTGCACCCAAAATAAACTCCTAGACAAAGATAGTCCCTAGACAAGTGATTCTAATGTGAAATGCTATTCAAATGTGCAACTCATTATTCTAGCTCAAGAGTGATTTTGGCATGGTAACTTTGCATAAACTTGGATGATGAAAATGGCTTGGGAGAGTTTGTATTTATAGATTTTTGGAGGGGATTTTGATCCAAGGGTGGAGATTGATTTGAGAGATCAATGGTGGAGGATAAAAGGTGATGTGGTGGGCCTAGATTCAATCTTGAATGAATGGAGGGCTAGGAATAAAAGTAAATCTTTTATTCATTTTGGGAAAAGGAGTATTAAATGAGGTTGGGTGAGATGGATTATTTTTGAATTAAAGATTCATATGGGGAAGTGAAAATGAATTAAAAATTCATTTGGGGAAGAGGAGACATAAATGAGGTATGGGGGTGTAAGAAGCATTAAATGTGATGTGGGATGTTTTTGAATAAAAAATTGACTTATGTGGATTTATTTCAATTTTTTTATTTGGAGGATGTGGGGAAGGGTGTTAAAAAAGGTTTGACCACCCAAATGAAGGGGGTTAGGATTAATTAAACACATGATTTATTAATTAACCCTAGGGCTAGGATGAGGTAGGCTAGGGTAGGAAATCAAATAATAGCTATTTAATTGTCTAGGGTAGGGATAGGTCAATTAGTAGGCTAGATTAATTAGTTAACATGGTTTTAACTAATTAATTAGATTTAGTGTAAAGGGGGAAATTGATTTAATAAATATTGAATATTTATTAAATTAATTGGCTAAGGTTTGGACTATTGAATTAATGAAATTAATTCAATTTTGGGGATAAAATGATGGGAATTACTGTAACGAAGGGGTAATTAATTAAATAAAAATTTAATTAATTGGTTAGGAGGGAAATTAACATGTTTAGGGATGTTGGGAGTCAGTTTGGTGGCTGAGACATTTTTAGGTGTCTATAGAAGGATTGAAGCACAATCTTCTCAGCATTGGGCAATTAGTTGACAAAGGTTATGATCTCTGGTTCAAGAATGGCAAATGTAGAATCTTGGAAAGCTCTGGAGTAGAGATTGCATTCGATACTCAAACTAGAGGTATCATATTTTATTTGAGTAGTTCTGGTATGAGTTGCTTGATTTCTCAAGTTGATCAGAGTTGGCTATGGCATAAGAGGATGTGCCATGTGAATTTTGACAACAGTGTTAAGATAAGTGCTACTCAGGTTGTAAGAGACCTTCCAAGACTTGTCAAACCTGTTGATAGCATGTGTAGAAGACACCAATTGGGTAAATAGAGAAGAGTCGCATTCAAGAGTAAAGAAAAGTCATCAAGTGCTTTGTTGCAGCTTGTGCATAGTGAACTTTGTGGTCTTGCTAGAATTAGGAGTTTGCAAGGAGATAGATATTTCATGTTACTGATTAATGATTACTCCTAGATGATGTGGGTGACCTTCTTGAAAGAAAAATTAGAAGCCCTTGACAAATTCAAATCATTCAAAGTCATGGTGGAGAATGAGGTTGGTGTGAAATTAAAATGTCTACGATCTGACAGAGGTGAAAAATTTACTTCCAAAGAGTTTGATTCCTACTGTGTAGAGCAGAGAATAAAAAGATAGTTATCTACTCCTAGGACTCCTCAACAAAATGTAGTTGTGGAAAGAAAGAATTTGACCATTCAAGAAGCTGCTAGAACTATGATGTTGGAAGGAAATCTTCAAGTCTATTGGAGAGAAGTTGTGAGTACTATTGTCTACACTCTTAATCAGGTGCAGATCATAGGCAATTCTGGTAAGACCCCCTATGAACTATGGTTTGGTCATCCTCCTACTATGAAATATTTTAGAGTCTTTGGTAGTAAATGTTATATCAAAAGGGATGAGGATCTTCGCAAGTTTGATACAAGGAGTGATGAAGGAATATTCTTGGGTTAATCCACTTAAAGAAAAGCTTACCCAATGCTTCAACCAAAGATTGAACAGAATTGTTTAAAGTCTTAATGTCAAAGTTAATGTGAGCAAAGAAAGACCTTCCAAGTCTTGTGGATATGATTCAAATGATGAAGATGAATGTTAGAATCAAGAAAGACAAGTTGCATCCCAGACTCAGATCTAGATTGATCCAGAAAGATCAGAAGATGTTGTAGATGTTGAGGAATAGGCTTAAGAATCAATGGCTCAATCAGTTCATAAAACTCACAAGTATGTGAGTTTAAATCATCCAGAAGTTTAGATCATAGGAAATATAAACAAAGGTGTTCAAACTAGGAGAAGAATTATTGAAGATCAAGATGATGTATGCCTGATTTCTAAAATTGAACCAAAAATAGTAAGTGAGGCTTGCAATGATGAAAATTGGGTGAAAGCAATGGAAGAGGAATTGATGCAAACTAAAAAGAACCACACTTGGGATCTTGTTCCTAGACCTAAAGACAAAAATGTGATTGGAACAAAATGGGTCTTCCGGAATAAACTGAATGGAGAAGGCAAAGTTGTATAAAAAAAAGCAAGGTTGGTATGTAAAGGATATTCTCAAGTAGAAGGAATTGATTTTGAAGAAACTTTTTCTTTGGTGGAAAGAATAGAAGCACTTAGAGTATTTCTTGAATTTGTTTCTCACAAAGATTTCAAAGTGTATTAGATGGATGTCAAATCAATCTTTCTAAATGGAGAATTGGAACAAGAGGTTTACATTGAGCAACCAAAAGGATTCTAGTTGACTGATAAAAAAGATATAGTCTACAAATTGAAGAAAGCATTATATGGACTTAAACAAGCCCCAAGAGCTTGGTATGCAAGGTTGGATAAGTATTTGGTAAAGTTGGGATTTGGCAAATGCACTACTGATAGTAATCTTTACTTTAAGATGACCATGCACATATTCTAATTGTTGAAGTATTTGTTGATGATATCATTTTTGGTGGAAATGAGAATATGTGCAAAACTTTTTATGATCATATGAGAAGTGAATTTGAGATGTCAATGTTTGGAGAAATGAACTTCTTTTTAGGTTTGCAAATTGTTGATTCAAATAAGGGCACCTTCATATCTCAATCCAAGTATGTGAGAGAGCTATTGAAAAAGTTTCAAATGTAAGATTCAAATCTAGTTGGTACACCTATGGTAACTGGATGTAAGTTGAGCAAGGATGATAACTTTCCCAAGGCAAATCAGAAGAGGTATAGATCACTAATTGGAGGACTTCTCTATATAACTCATACCAGACCTGACAAAATGAATGTAGTTGGACTTGTTGCCAGATTTCAAGCTGATCCCAAAGAATCTCATGTTGTAGCAGTCAAGAGAATTTTTAGATATCTCAAGTGAACACTTGATCATGGCTTGTGGTATCCAAAGGATGATGACTTCACTCTTCAAGCATACACTAATGTTGATTGGGCAGGAGATGTGGATGATAGGAAAAGTACAAGTGGTGGTGCATTCTTCTTGGGAAGAAGATTGATTTCTTGGCTAAGCAAAAAGTGAGAGGCAATATATCTATATACTACAGAGGCAGAATACATAGAAACAACAATAAGTTGTACTCAAGTCTTGTGGATGAAGCAAATGTTAGACGATATTAGATTTGTGTTTGAGGATCTTGTCACTATTTTATGTGACAATTCAAGTGTAATCAATATCTTAAAGAATCCAGTGTTGCATTCAAAGACGAAACATATATCCATCAAGTTTCATTTCTTGAGAGAGAGGTAAATAAGAATAAAGTTAGACTAGAGTTTTTTGCTTCAAAGGATTATATTGTAGACATATTCACAAAGCCTCTTCCTAAGGATACTTTTGAGTATCTCAGAGAGAAGTTAGGGGTTATTACCCCTCTTGATCAGAACTAAGTTGCACTTGTGTGCATCAGTCTAGTGGAGTTCTTAGTCACATTTTGAGATCTAGATTGATGTTAAGAAGATACTACTCAAAAGCAGTAGTCAGTATGTAAAAGATGGAGGTTTGTTTGAGAGAAAAAGGGGGAGCAAATATTGCAAATATGTGCCCTTTTCCATTGATGTCAAAGGGGGAGAGAAGACATTTGAAAAACTAGCTACTGATGATAGGGGGAGTAGTAAAGAATATGGTTGCAGAAGTCAGGGGGAGAAGTTCTTGTCTTGATGGTTGAATCAATTTTTCACATCATATGTTGCCATCAATGAAAAAGGGGGAGATTGTTGCAAATATGTGTCTAAGTAGTGTTGTCATTGATGTAAACATATTCTTGTTGTCATTGATGTCAATTGTTCCTTGTTTTGGTGCCTGGTTAGAAGACTAAATTGTTGAGGATATTGAGAAAATTAATAAAGATTAATATTCACAGACCATATGGCTATGTAGAGTATTGTCAGAGGTAGCTCTAGTTGAGATTTGGGAGGTCCACATGAAGATCTGAAGAAGTTATGGCCATCTGTGTAGAACTAGATTTTGAAGCATTCAATAGAGACAAAATGATAGTAAGTTGGTCCGTATTGCTCTGTAGTGAAATATTATGATATTTGGATCTAGAGGCATGTTTGGGAAGTTAGTGTGTGTCATCAACTCCAGTGGTTCATGGTTTGGAGGCCCACAAGCTATCTTTCCAGTTTGACAGTCATGATAGATAGTGTTCTTGATGTTCTGGAGGAAAATACAAATGATTCTGATAATTTGGAGTAGTGGGGATGTTGTTGTTGAATTCAACATGCTTGTGGTGGTCTTTGGATCACGTGACTACTATGTTGGAGGTTCGCATTGAAGTTTGAGCCAGTTATTGAAGATTTCCCTCTCAAGGTTGCTCTTCTTCTTAGTTCTTGGTCGACCGGGTGATTATAACATGTTACAGATGAATTTTTAAGAGTAATTCCTTAGAATGTGGCATATTGATAAAAGAAAATTGAAGTCTCAGCTACATTGGGCCGACACTATGGTGATTCACATGGAGTAAAGATGACCTTGATGATTTCTCCAAGGTTGATGAAGCATATATATACTTGTTGGAGAGTTGAGTGACTTTGTCCTTGTGTGAAAATGATCAAATCCTAAGAGAGGTACAGAAGTAGAGCAGAGTAAAGAAAGAGCAGAGGAACAAAGCTTAGCAAAGGATAAAGGTATAATCAAGAAGAGTTTTGAGGATTGAGAAAAAATTGTTGAGCTTTCAAAGGGACTAAATCAAACATGAATTTGATGCTATTTCTCAGTTCATATCTCTGTGTAATTCATTAAAAATTTTGTAGGCAGTGAGCCTCTCCTTTGAGCAGTGAGCTCTGAGCAGTGAGCCTGAAGGCATGTGCCTTCTATTTTCTTAGGTACTTTTAACAAGGTACGCATTTTTGTGGCTTAACCCCCACCGTGGTTTTCCCTTAACTAGGTTTCCACGTTAAAAATCTCTAGTGTCATGTGTATGTTCTTTTGATTCTGCTCATGTGTTGATTCATGCTTAAATCCTCACATCATTAATTTGTTTATGAGTTAAGAAGAAAGATTAAAAGTGCTCAAAGTATCAAATTGTCAAGACAACTGATTCACCCCCACTCTCAGTTGTTTAAACTTATTTCAACAAACTATTTGGGTTTTCCTCATACAAACACCTGAGATGTGACAAGGTCACTTCTCAAATTACCCTGGGTGTCTGATGCAGGAACATCTAGTGGTGTGAAGGCAATATTGCATCACCCAAAAAGATGTTTCAAAATCATTGTTGTTGTTTTCATTTCTTTCTATAATTAGTGTTTTTGGTTCCATAATCTCTTGAATAATGATGCAGGACTTTTAGTTTTTCCAAAACTACTGAGAATAACAAACTGCCATTTATGGAAGGTTTAGTTGCCATTTTAGGAAAGTTTGCATTTGGGCATAGATGGAAGTGCAAATTTACAGGAAGATTCGTAATTGAAATATAATCCCTTTGGCAAAGGAATTAGGCAAAGATCATTTGTAAGCTAGAAGATATTAAAGTTTTCATTTTCTGAAAAGCCCTTGAAATTTTTTTAGAACAAGATATGAGGAACTAAAACATTGCAAAACGTCCCAAAAAGTTGACAAAATTTATTTACAATTTCTAGTGTGATATTTTACTTTGTGAGCTTTTTGATTGTTAAAACAGTTTGCAATCAGACACCCAGATCAAAAGGTATGCTTCCTAGAAGTTGACCTACTTTTGGAGGGAGTTGTAAATTTTGAAATTCAATCGGAGGCCACCAAAGAGTGTTATTTATGACTATTTTTGGGAATCCTAGGGGTAGTAGAGTTAAGGGGGAAACTGTAGAGTCAAGAATAGGTGGGAAAACTAAAACCCTAGCAAATTTTAGGTTACAGATGGCAGATGATTCCAGAGTCTTTTGAGAGGAAGTTGTAATGTGTTGTAGCCTGTGGAGGGTTGATTCCTCTAATTGTATTTGAGATTCTATAATGTAATAAGTTGTCCAAATCAATAAAGAAAGTTCTATTTTCTGTGTGCAATTTCTCTTATTATTTGTTTTGTGATAAACCTTCTTCATCGTAACATCTCCAGTTGTTTGTAAATCTCACTTTCTTCTTTCTCCATTTTTTTCAGTTTACTATATAGATCTTGGAAATATGTATAGGAATTGAAGAACTTCTCAAATTTCTTGGGGCTTCTTGCACAAAAATCTATTTTTTTGATTTTTTCTTTGTAGAACATTCCACCTATTTCAACAAGCTCTTTGAACCTGCCAAGGAAGATCTCCATTGTTACAATGACCTGTTCAAAGAAATTCAAAGCTGTGAGATTCCAGAGAATCCTAGTGAGTCTTCTTTTATTGCCAAGAAATTTTTCTTCATTCCTTTTTTTTCCATAGGAACCATAATATTTCAAATGACATGACAAACCAAAAATATTTAGCTTTTGCACTCATACCATTAACTAGACCACTAAGTAATTCCTTCTTAATCACATATACTGTAGGACACCATTTTTCAACATTACCCATAAAAAAGGACCAGACATTTTTAGCATATAAACATTCAAAGAAAATATGAGAAACTAACTCATACTTATTGCATAATGGATAGATCACATCCTCAATTCCTAGATTCAATTTATTAAGTAATAACAACCATTTGAAAGAAGCTTTTTTTGGTTCTAAGACTTTAGACCACAACAGCTTAAAGGTTCTAATGAGTTCTTTGTCTATAATGGTGTTAGCCCAAGTAAGGTTGATATGATGGAGAATGTCTTGCGAGATTGTCATCATGTTATAGATCAACTTTGGCTTTATTTGATCAAAAGGAGTGCCATCTTTCCACTTCAGTTCTCCCAATCTCTCTTCCCCTATAAATTCTATTTTATTGTTCAATTTAGTTAGCATAGATTTAACACTAGTTGAGAAGGTTCTAAATTATTTTCTATCTAACTGAAACTCACATTCAATTTGACTCTAGTCTTTCAACATTCCTTGCTCAAACAGATCTATTAGTTTGGACAAACGTTTATCATTATATTTTTTTGTTGAGCAACCTTGAATAAATGCCAAAGGTTTGTTCTTATGTATAAAATTCCACCATATTGATCTTTTTCCCCAAATGACTCCTTTGTTCCAAATGATCGCTTTTCTATCCAAAATAAAAGGTTTCACCATTTCCCATGCCTTCCAAATACTACTAAACATTGTAGATCCTCTCAGTTTTGAGTGAGTCTCCCACCCAACCTTTCATTTTTGAGGGAGTGGCATTATCAATATTATGTCTGACCAGAACTTTCCAAGGTTCTACCCCTGTCAGGGCATTAGTGATCCATTTAGTGTCAAGGGAAACTCCTTAAATTTGTAGGTTCTTAAGAGCTAGTCCTCCTAGTTCTTTACTAACACAGCACCAATCCCACTTTACAAGATGTCTTTTTGATTTTCCTTTACCATCAAACCACAAGAAATTTCTGATCAACTTATGAATAACCTCAAACTAGTAGTTTGCAAACAACCACATGGAAGAATAGAAAATAAGATATGCAAAGAGGATTTTTTTATAGACCTACTTTCTACCAACTAAGAAAAGATACAATTTATTCCAGTTTTTTTGCATTTTTTCAATATTGGTAAAAAGCCATTGCCACATAACATTAAGAGGGGTAAACAACAAAAGGGATAACAAGAAATATGACTTGCATTGATGGTCCAACCCACTACCATTTTCCCTTCTGAAACCAATTAGGAATAGCATCATCCCAAGTCAAAAAAATGGATTTAGAGTAGGAGATTTTTGCCCCTAAGGCCAAGCAGAAGATATCGGGTCTTTTTCTAAATTTCCTATCTCTTTTTTCTATTCCCTTAGAAAGAGGGCAATATCATCTACAAACTGGACATTCAAAATCCTATCCCCATTTCATAATAGTATACCTTCAATTTTGCCTTCCAGTTCCTTTGACCTCAAAGTGTAATGGAGGGCCTCTAAAGAAACTACAAATAGAGAGGGGGCAAGGGGATAACCTTACCTAATTGACTTTCCCATCATAAAAGGAGTAGAAATTTCTCCATTCACTTCCACCTGAGTTGTAGCATCCACAAAAAGAATGATAACCATTTTGATAAAGAATTTGGGAAATCCAATTGCTCTAAGCATCTTAGAGATAAAGGACCACTCCACTCTATCATAGGATTTTTTAAAGTCTAGTAATAATATTCCTACATTTTGTTTGGAGTCCTTAGCCCATTGCAGGCCTTCCCAACTTGTTATCAAGTTTTCAAGAATGTATCTTCCCTTGATAAAGCTAGTTTGGGTTGGGCTTATTATATCCGGGAGGATATCTCTGAGTTTTAGAGCCAATACTTTTGCAATGATTTTGTATGATACATTTAGGTGTTTTATGGGTCTCCAATTCTTCATTTCTTCCCTATCTCCTTCCTTTGGAAGAAGTTTTATAATTCCATTGTTTATATCTTTTCCTAAAGTCCCTTTCTCTATTGCTTTAGAGTAAAGTTCAAAGAGGTCATCAACTATCCAGTCAATATTAGATTTGTAAAATTCTACTGGTAGCCCATCAACTCCAAGAGACTTATCATTGCTCATGGATTTGATTACATTTTTTATTTCTTCCTTTGTGAATTTTTGTTCTAACTTCTTACTCATATCAGGGGTCAACTTAGCTTTACAGACTCTGAAACAAAAATTCTTCGGCCCCCCAACACCCTTCCTTATCATCATCTACCTTAAATAAAGTTTCATAAAACTTTCTGAGTGCCTCTATTATTTACTTTTGAGTGTTCAGACTGACTCCATTTTCCATTATTACCTGAATATTTTCTTTTATATTTTTCTTTTTCAACAAATTAAAGAAATATTTGGTACCTTTATCCCCATCTTGTAGCCAGTTAAGTTTAGCTCTAACTCTAGTTGCTTATGCTTTCCTTATTTGTATTTTCCTTAGCTTATACTTTATGTCTCCCAACTGGATATTTAACACATCATCTTTTGGGTTGTCTTGTATTTCTTCTTCTACTTGGAGAAACTTTTCTTGCAACAAGAGTTCCTCTTCTTTTCTTTTTTTTTTTTTTTTTTCTGTCTAAGGCATATTTTTTTCCAACAATTTGGAAAACAACTTTACAAGCTTCAGTGAGTCTAGACCAATAATATATGTCTCCTTGGCCTCCATATTTAAACTTACATATATTTATAAGAGTTTTAATTCCTTCATTGCAGTCTTCATCTTTCAGTAAGTCATAGTTTAGTTTAAACAAAGATCCCTTTTGAGGTCTAATGCTTTTCTCTTGACTCTTGATTGACACTATTATTTTAATTAGGTGGTGGTCAGATAGTGGGTTTGGGATGACTTGGGTTTTGTTTGTGTCTTTTTTCTAAATGATAAAGAAGTAGTCCTTATCCAAATAGAATCTATCAAGTCTACAATATATTCTTTTGTTTGTTTTCTGATAATTTGACCAAGAGAACCAAATGCCTTTGTTGTTCTTTTTATCCCCTTCTAGTGGGTCTACCAGGTTGAATGATTTTTGGAATCTGAGCCAGAAGAATTTATCCTTCCCTCTCCATTCTAGGGGGTTCCCTCCTTTCTATCGTCTAAATATTCTATCATGTTGAAGTCTCCACCAAAGATCCAGGGGACCTTGGGAAGTCCTGATGTTAACCATTTCCATAGTTTTGTTATGTTCAAATAGTCATTAGGGGCATAGACTGAACATAACCCAATTTCCACCCCCAATGTTTAGAGTGATCCATACACTCCTATTTTAATGAGAATGACCAGATTCTTCAAGATATTTTTCTAATTTTTTGCTTAACAGAATAGCATTTCCTCCTCTACCTTTCTCATGTCTAGATGTAAAGGCAATTGCATCATTCCATACAAATCTCAAGGTATTTTCTAAGGTGAAACCCACTACCTTTACTTCTTGAATAAAAAATACATCCATCTCTTTATTCTTCTTGGAAAAATATCTCAGAACATATTTTCTATCAAGGGACTCTAGACCCCTAACATTCCAACTACAATAGTGAATTGCTTTCATTACTCTAGAGATTGAGGGGGTGGAGGGCCACTTTATTGGTTTCTATTATCTAATAGATATTTTTGAATAGAGTCATCTTTTCCTTTCTTTCTAGGTTTGAAGTTATTGATGACTCTACTCAATTTATTTCTTTTCTTACCTTCATCCTTAACCTTAATGATGCCTTGTTTGATGATACTCTACTCTGGTCTAGAAGGATCTGCCTCTCTTCATTTCAAGAACTCCTTAAGTTGATCTAGTTTATTCCTCTACTCTATAACTTCCCTAGTTTTGTCTAGGGCTAGTTGCTACACATTTTTCTTCCTCACTGAGATAAACCCATTATCAGAGGTGTATGCCAGAAGAATACCATCATGCTTGTCCTTAGGGTTAGAACTGGGTGGCGTGTTCTCCCTCATGGCTTTAGGGTTAATATTACATTGCATTGGAGCATCTACAATATGTGATACTAGAGTCGGGTCTTCTTCCATCCATCCTTTAGAGATCCTTTCTTCTAATGAGAAACTACTAAGGGTTCCATCTTGGGTACTATCCAAATCATCTTCATGTAGATGATCTTCCTTTATGGCCTCTGAGTCCAAGCCATCATCAATAGACATAGACCCATTCATGACCTCTTCTATTGATGAGGACTTGAGACCTGGGACAATTTTAGGGGTCAATTTCTTATTTTTCCTTTCTCATTATTGGTTCTATGACCCATTTCCTTATCCTTTGGGGGGGTGTAAATACTCCACCTCTAGAGTCCATCTCCTTTTTATTAAGTTATTTTCTGCAACCCCCATTTTACCCTTGTTTAGATTTCTATTAAGGATCAAGAATTTTTTTTTATGCCCATCTTGTTTACACAAGACGCATGAATTGAGCCCACCCATACTTATTAATTCACATTGAAATTTCTTTCCCTCCCAATTAATTTCTATAATTTTTGAGATTTGTACCCTTGTGTCAAAGGAAACTAGCATTCTTGCATTGAGATGGGGTAGGGTGGCTCTTGTCTCATCAATGTTTAGTATTTTCCCAAATGGTTTAATGATTTGTGGTAAAAAAATTTAAAATTGGACTGGAACATCCTTTAGCAAAATTCAACTTGGTACTGAGAAAAATTGAATGTCTTTGTTTAGTGTATCTGATCTCCAAGGAAATGCCTTGAAGAGAACTAGTCCAAGGTTCCAAAAGGCCTTCTTAATCACCCTTTTCTGCATAGTATATGATTTGAAGAAGATTACAAAAATTCTATGTTGGATCATATGACAAAAAGAATAGTGAATGCCCAAATTTTTTACCCATATTGTAATTAGCCAATTATCAAAGAATTTTCTAGACAGCAATTTTTCCAAATTAACACAAGTGAAAAAAATTGTAACATTCATTAATCTTAGTTTTACAACATTCATTAAGCATCATACATCATCATCCATAACCATAATACCATATATCACCATCAAAATCTATCATATATATACATCTGGGTAAATATACAAGTGTCTTATCATGTACAAAAGAATAGATATATATATATATATATATATATATATATATATATATATATATATATATATATAATTTAACTATCAAAAGCCATTATAAAGACATATATCAAATCATAGGCCTCATTATGGTACAACATGATAAAAATTTGATATAATATATACAAAACCAAGCTATCCTTGATGCCTCAGGTGGGTGGCACTTGTTGAGGAAGCCTCACCCTAATCTTCACCAACTCCTTAATGTTGATTTAAGGACAGACAACTAAGAGAGGGGGTGAATCAGTTGTCACAAAAATTTTGTTCCTTTTTTACTTAAAACCTTCTTTTACTTCAATAGCATATCAAAGATTCAATCATGAAAGAATAATGCAATAATTCAAGAGTAGAAACAACCTTAACACAAATAACACCAAAATTTTAATGTGGAAAACCTGGTTAAGGGAAAAACCATGGGGTGACTAACCCAAGATTATATTCTCTATTAAAAGAATATGAAGAATATAATGGCACCTACCAATTAGGGCTCACTGCCCAAGCACACTACTCACAAGAGGCCCAATACCTACAAGAGACACATTGTCTACAAAAGAGAATAAATATTATAGACTTGAACTGGAAATTAGCATCTTCACTATGCTTGAGTTAGTACCATTAAAGCTCAACACCTTTGCTCTACTTTTCACTCCTCTTCCTTACCACCTTCTCATTATGACAACACAAGATACCACTTGAAACAACTTCGCAACTTTTATTTATACATGACATTGAATTTGGAATGATCAACAAAGTTGGCACAACTTACACTCATTTTATTACAGAGCATTTACAAAAATACAACTTGACTTGTTTCAAAAACTTCTTATGCATTACTGTACTGTCGGTTACGCATAGCTGGAACTTCAATCTTCTTCGAGGAACATGCCATGCTTCACAAAACATCTTCAATATTATGCGCAACATGTGCAAATCATCCGGTCAACTAGGACTGGAAAGAACAACATTACCCAAAGGTAAATATTCAATTACAAGCTCAATGTTCAATGTGGACCAACAACACGAACTAGACACAAACTAGAGACCTCCATAGGCTTGCTTGAATCACCAAGAACATCCATACCACTTCTGCTTACTAAAATCATTTGCATCTTCATCTGGAACCTCAAGAACATAGTTGTTCATCACTGTCACACTAGAAGAATCACTTGCAAACCTCCAAACCACAAGCCAATCAAGTTGTTAATTCAAATTAGCTTCCCAAACATGTCACCAGATCCGCAAAGCATGATATTACATTTCTAGATCTCAACAGACCTATTTGTGCCACTTTGTCACCACTGAACAGCGCCAGAACAAGTTTTACTCATATGGCCATAACATCTTCAAATCTTCATACAGACCTCTAAAATATTGACTGAAGAACCTTCAGAAACATATCTACAAACTCTTTGATGTGCATACTCTGATCTTCAACTATCTAGGATCTTTTCTTCATAGAACTTCATTGTCTTCACTATTCTTCTCTATTTCTAATGGGGTTAATTTTCTCAATATCCTTAGCACATAACTCATCCAATTCTTAACATCAATGTAATAGGAATATGTTGACATCAATGACAACACCATTGAGGGCCATAATTGCAACAATCTCCCCCTTTGTCATTGATGGCAACATACGATGTGAAAAACCATCAAGACAAGAACTCCTTACTGATTGGCATAGCTCCCCCTATCACCAGTAATCATTCACATGTCTTCTCTTCCTCTACTACTTCCCCTTTGATCAGAAACCACTTTTTGTTTTTCACATGTCTTCTCACCCCCTTTGACATCAATGGAAAAGGGCACATACTTACAACCACTTCTTATGCTTTAGAATCATACTGACTGCTCCCCCTAAGTAGCAGCCTCCTAGCATCAATCTGGATCATAACTTATGACTATAAAATCCACCAGACATATGCACATTAGTGCACCTTAATTCAAAATTAGAGGGGTAATAACCCCTAACTTCTCCCTAAGATACTCAAAAGTGTCCTTAGGTAGAGGTTTGGTAAAAATGTTTGCAATCTGATCCTTTGAGGGTACAAACTCCAATCTAACTTCATTCTTGTTCACGTGCTCTCTTAAAAAGTGGAACTTGATGGATATATGCTTTTTCATTGAATACAATACCAGATTTTTTGATATGTTTATTGCACTTGAGTTATCACAGAAGATTGTGATAGGTTCTTCATACACCACTCTGATGCCTCTTAACATTTGCTTCATCCACAATACTTGAGTACAACTGCTTGCTTCTACAATATACTCTGCTTCTATAGTAGACAAAGATATTGCCTCTTGTTTCTTTCTTATCCAAGAAACTAACCTTTTCCCTAAAAAGAATGTACCACCACTGGTATTCTTCCGGTCATCCACATCACCTGCCCAATCAACATTAGTATAAGCATGAAGAGAGAAATCATGATATTTGTGATACCACAATCTATACTCAATTGTTCCCTTCAAATATTTGAGAATTCTCTTGATTGCCATGACATGAGATTCTCTAGGATCAGCTTGAAATCTAGCAACAAGACCAACACCATTCATAATTTCAGGTCTAGTTTGAGTGAGATAGAGCAATCCTCCAATCATAGACCTATATGTTTTCTGATCAGCTTTAGGAGATTCAACATCTTTACTCAACTTACATCCAGTAGCCATGGGAGTATTCATTGCCTTTAAATCCTCCATTCCAAAAAATTTCAATAATTCTTTCACATATTTGGTCTAAGATATGAAAAATCCTTTCTTTTTTTGAGTGATTTGCAAACCCAAGAAGAAATTCATTTCACCAAACATAGACATCTCAAATTCACTTTTCATTTGATTTGTAAAAGTTTTGCACATACTATCCTTCCCCCCAAAAATAATATCATCAACAAATACTTCAACAATAAAGATATTTTCATGATCAATCTTAAAATATAGATTACTGTCAGTAGTACCTTTGTTGAAACCAATTTTTAGAAGATGTTTGTCTAACCTTTCATACCAGGCTCTTGGGGCTTGTTTGTGTCTAGACAATGCCTTCTTTAATTTGCAGACCATATCTTCATTATCAAATAGTTGAAATCCATCTAGTTGCTCAATGTATACTTCTTCTAAATCACCATTTAGGAAAGCAGACATGACATCCATCTGATATACCTTGAAATCTTTGAAGGCAACAAAGGCAAGAAATAGTCTGACTGCTTCAATCCTTGCCACCAGAGCAAAAGTCTCTTCGAAGTCAACTCATTCTACTTGAGAATAACCTTTATAGACCAATCTAGCTTTGTTTCTTATTACCTCACCATCTTCATTTAGTTTGTTCCGGAAGACCCACTTAGTCCTAATCACATTTTTGTCTTTAGGTCTAGCAACAAGATCCCAAGTGTGATTCTTTTCATTCTACATCAATTTCTCCTTCATTAGTTTAACCCAACTTTCATCATTGCATGTTCACTTACTATTTTTGGTTCAACTTTTGAAATCAGACAATACTTCACTGAGTCTTGAACAAAATTTCTTCTTGTTTGAACACCTTTGCTTCTATCTCCTATGATCTGGTCTTCAGAATGATTCAGTCTTACATACCTAGGAGATTTGGGAATTACTTGTACTTCTAATTCTTGGACAGGTTCATTCAAGCTTGTCTCTTCTTCTTGTGTTTCTGGATTCTCTGGATCAATCTAAATTTGGACTGGAGTTTGGACTTGTTCTTCTTGGTTTGAGATATCATTTTGATCATCAGCTTCATAGTCATAGTACCTTGAGGGATTTTCCATGCCTTCATCAACTTTCACATTTGTGCCTTCCACAATCTTTCTTAATCTCTTGTTATAACACCGATAAGCTTTGCTTTGAGTAGAATAACCCAAGAATATTCCTTCATCACTTCTAGCATCAAACTTGCCAAGGTCTTCATCTCATTTGATATAGCACTTGCTACCAAAGACTCTAAAATACTTCATAGTAGGAGTGATGGAAAACTAAAGTTCATAAGGAGTCTTACCAGTCTTGCCTCTGATTTGTACCCAGTTAAGAGTATAAACAATAGTGCTCACAGCTTCTCTCCAATAGATCTGAGGAACATTCGCTTCCATCATCATGGTCCTAGAAGCTTCCTGGATGGTCTAGTTCTTTCTCTCCACTAATCCATTCTACTTTGGAGTCCTTGGAGTGGATAACTATCTTTTTATCCCATGTTTCTCATAGAATTCAATGAACTATCCAGATGTGAATTCTCCATCTCTGTCTGATCTGAGGCATTTTATGTTGATGCCAGTTTTATTTTCTACCATAGCCTTGAATATTTTGAACTTCTCAAGTGCTTCATATTTCTCTTTCAAGAAAGTCAACCACATCATCCGGGAATGGTCATCAAACAACAACATGAAATATCTATCTCCTTGTAGACTCTTGATTCTTGCCAAACCACATAGATCAGTGTGCACCAATTCCAACAATCTGGTTGAAGAATGTTCCTTACTTTTGAATGAGACTCTATTGTGCTTAGCTAACTGACATTCCTTGCACAAGCTATTAGTAGGTTTCACTAATCTCAGAAGATCTCTTACAGCCTAGGTGTTGCTTATCTTAATGATATTATCAAAATTCACATGACACATTCTCCTATGCCACAACCAACTCTAATCAATTTGAACAAATAAATAACTTTTGCCAGTACCAATCAAGTGAAAGATGTTACCTTTTATCTGAGTACTAGATGCAATCTCAGTTCTAGAGCTTTGAAAGATCTTGCATTTTCCATTTTTGAACCAGAGACCATAACCTTTTTCTACCAACTATCCAACACTAAGAAGATTATGCTTTAAACCTTTAACATATAGAACATCACCAGTTTTGTTCTTTCCATCAAAAGAAATGGTTCCTTTGCCTTTAATTCTGCCAACAGAATTATCTCCAAATTTTACAACTCCACCTTCATATCTTTCTAGGTTTATGAACTTATTCTTATTGCCAGTCATATGGTGAGAGCATCCACTATCAATGACCCATTCATCCTTTTCTTAAACCCGAGCAACCAGAGCCCTTTCTATCTTATGATTGGAAAATTTAATAGGCATTGGATCTTCTTCCTTGATCACATAAAACACCCAGTCACTTTTTGATTTGGTTCCTATCTCAGATTCATCATCTATTACTCCATCATCATCTTCTTGAACAAAGTAATACTTCTTTTGAAATCTTGATCTATTAGGGTTAGGCCTTGAAAATCTTTTTGGACACCTTGAGGCAAAATGACCAATCTTGTTGCAATTGAAACATTTGAAAGGAAATTTTCCTTCATACTTACTGGATCCTCTTGGCAATCTTTTGGCAATAAGGGCTTCAAGTTGTGGAACTTTAGACTCATCTTCTTCCAGATCCTTTCTTGCTTTAGCATACCATGTTGATTTCTTTGAGGAATTTTCTCTTGGATTGTATCTTTGTTTGCCTTTTGCAAACACAATAGATTTGAATGCAGATTTAGTCTTGGGAGGTGCATCTCCAAACTCAACCAACTCAAATGCAACTAACTTTCCAACTAATTGATCCCTAGTAATGTTTGATAATGATCTAAATTCCTCAATAGAAGCAACCTTGTGTTTGTAAGCAGGAGGTAAGGATCTGAAAACTTTGGCAACAATCTCATCTTCAACCAATGTTCCACCAGCACATCTAATGCCACAGACATGGTCATTTACCCTTGGCATAAATGTAGTGATATTTTCATCTTCACTCATCTTCAGGATTTCAAACTTTCCTTTCAGACTCTATAACTTTACACATTTAACATATTTGTCTCCTTCATGTAAAATCTCTAGCTTTGTCCAAATTTCATAAGCAGATTTCAATCCCATAACATTTGTCAGTTCTATATCAGACAAGGCACTTAGCAGGGCTTCTTTGGCTCGAAGATTATTTTCAGCATTTCTAATTTCATCTAGAGTTGTCAGACTATTCTTTGGAGGAATATACTCAATTGTAGTTAGGTTCTAATATTGCTCTCCCATACATTGCAAGTGACATTCATGCAGCTTTTCCAAAGAGTGTAGTTTGTTCCATCAAACCTTGGACTGTCCTTCTTGTAGGATGACATCCTGGATCTCCTTAAGCAGTTAAGCTTCTTCTAGAGGAACCTGCTCTTATACCAATTGCTGATTTAAGGACATACAATTGAGAGGGGGGTGGGGTGAATCAGTTGTCAGGAAAATTCTATTCCTTATTTACTTAAAACCTTCTTGTACTTCAATAGCATATCAAAGATTCAATCATGAAAGCATAATGCAATAATTCAAGAGCAAAAACAACCTTAACACAAATAACACCAAAATTTTAAAGTGGAAAACCTAGTTAAGGGAAAAACCATGGGGTGACTAACCCAAGATTATATTGTCTGTTAAAAGAATATGAAGAATATAATGACACCTGCCAATTAGGGCTCACTACCCAAGCACACTGCTCACAAGAGGCTCACTGCCTACAGGAGACACACTGTCTATAGAAGAGAATAAATATTACAAACTTGAACTCAAAATTGGCATCTTCACTAAACTTGAGTCAGTTCCATTAAAGATCAACACCTCTGCTCTACTTTTCGCTCCTCTTCCTTACCACCTTCTCATTATGACCACATAGTATACCACTTGAAATGACTTTGTAACTCTTATTTATACATGACATCGACTTTTGAATGATCAACAAAGTTGGCACAACATGAACTCATTTTATTACAGAGCATTTACAAATATACAACTTGACTTATTTCAAAAACTTCTTGTGCATTACTATACTGTCGGCCACGCATAGCTGGAACTTCAATCTTCTTCGAGGAAGACACCATGCTTTGCAAAACATCTTCAAGATTATCTGCAACATGTGCAAATCATCTGATCGGCCAAGACTGGGAAGAACACCATTACCCAAAGGTAAATCTTCAATACAGACCAACAACACAAATTGGACACAAACTGGAGACCTCCATAGGTTTGTTTGAATCACCAAGAACATCCACACCACTTCTGCTTACTAAAATCATTTGCATCTTCATCTGGAACCTCAATAACACAACCGGTAATCACTATCATACTAGAAGAATCACTTGCAAACCTCTAAACCATGAGCCAATCGAGTTGTTAATTCAAATTAGCTTTCCAAACATGCCACCAGATCCGTAGAGCATGATATTCCATTTCCAGATCTCACTGGACCTATTTGTGCCACTCTGTCACCACTAAACAACTGTCAGGACAAGTTTTACTCATATGACCATATCTTCTTCAAATCTTTAGGTAGACCTCTAAAATATTGACTGGAGAACCTTCAGACACATATCTACAAACCCTTTGATGTGCATACTATGATCTTCAACTATCTAGGATCTTTGCTTCATAGAACTTCACTGTCTTCATTGTTCTTCTCTATTTTTGATGGGGCTAATTTTCTCAATATCCTCATCACATAACTCATCCAATTATTAACATCAATGCAATAGGAGTATGTTCACATCAATGACAACACCATTTAGGGTCATACTTGCAACACTTGAGACCCCCTCCACCTGCCTATAGGGGTGGGCCCACAATTGATGGCTTAGATCTCACTGTACTCCATGAAACTGATGCTCTAGACCTAATCCTGACGCTAGGCTATCTTTGGTCCTCTGGAACTACTCCAAAGTATAGACCCCTGTAATACTTCATCTCTACTTGAGCTGTACCTAACTGACCCTAGACTTGAGTAAGCTCTCTAGCCAAAAATAATGCCACTTGATCTATACCTAATGCAGCTATAGATACATCTTTCTCTCCTTTCAATCTTTGAGATCTCTACACGACTGCATCCCTTTATACTATGGGCCTTTCTACCAAACCATCATCTGGTACCTGTGCTACCTATGTAACCTGTATTGCATGTACCTATTAAACTTATGCCTGATAGGCCTACACCTATCCCTGACCCTACTTGATGGTGACTAAGGCTCTTTCCGTGTCAATGCCAAACTATTTGTACCAACCCTCTAATCTCACCCTCTAGCCTATCTCCCTCTATAGCTATCTCTATAGTTGAGCTTCTCTAGCTCCTCCATCTCCTCCATCTCCACCACCTCCTATTGTCGCAACCTACTACTGTGGTGGCTAGATCTGAGCCTAAACCTGTACCTAATGAACCTATCCCTGTGGCACTATCTATACCCTCGATACTCTCCTCTATCCCCTTACTCTCCTCCTCACTGGATAATGAACTGCAACCTCTCCTATCTCCCCTAGAGCATGCAGTCCTGTATGCCTATGTAGCAACCAATAAGAGTCATACTCTAGAGTAGTGCTAGGATTAGCTGGCCCCCCAATCTAATCCCATACTACTAGCTGGAAGCTCTCAAAATCTACTAGTGCTATCTCCACCACAATCTTAGGACCCCAATCTAAGATCTCTTGTTGTGTCTGTCCATATATAGCATATCCAACTAGCTCACCCTAGGGCAAACCAAATTGTCATAGTACTCTTTCAAGCATATATCACTCAATGAAATAAATACTTTGTCCAAAGATATATCTAGGCTATCACACATATAATAACTACTCTACATCATCATCCCAACACTCGTAGTCTCTCCATGGCCTCCAAGTGAACTGATCAAGCTCATCAAAAGTACGTCTCCAGTATATAGGTGCATTAAGTTGTCTATATATCATGACTCCATATATGTGAAAATAGGGTTGTCTTGGTAATATTTTTGGTAAACCCACTTGCCTCATCACAGTAATGTGTTCATAGGCCCAAACATGCAACAATGTGACCCCAACCTACATACTTGAGCCAAATTAGAAAGCACAAGCATGAAGATAATGATTCAACTATCCTAGAACATATGCACCCCACATGTATCTGACACCACACTCAAACATGCTCTCCATCATAGTCCCCCATCCAATAGGGAATCCTCAAGCCTATCTATCTGGTATCAAAAATTGAATGATCACCACCACTAATCTATGCAGTTTGTCATAGTGTCCCCTCATCATCCTATCAGTATCTCATGATCCTCATCCCCTATGTCAAGAGTCCCAAATAATCATCGGAGTGCATCGGGACCTCACTTTGGATTATAATCTATCTTCTCACCATGAATCAAAATCCTCAATATATGCCACATATCCTCTAGAGTGATGGTAACCTCACCAGTCAGAAATAAGAATGAACTATGCTCACTGTACCAATGCTCTACTAATATTGTCATCAATGTTAGATGATCATGTACTGGGGTGATCCACATTGTATGATCTAAGCCCACTTTCTCCAAGAACACATGCTCCTCTGCATCTAGCCTCCTCACCAATGCCAAATTTGTAGGATAAACCTCCTTCAACATCAATACTGGCAAAATGCTCTATACATATCAATTGATTAAGAGTCATTTATGAATGTGAGACTATTTGCATGAAACCCTAAGTTTGCCTATGTTTTCACCAAAAGTGACCCATTTTACCATAGGCAACTTTTTGCTTACCGTAAGCGACCTATTTTACCATTGGCGACTTTATGTCACTCAAATGCAACTTAACCTGCCAAAGGCAATGCTCTATCACTCAAAGGTGATCTTTGACTTAAACCCTAACTCTTAACCATATGTGACCTAGTTTACCAAATGAGATGAACCCACATTTATATGCAATTCAAAATACAAAAAGTGACTTTCTGTTATTCAAATACAAATGCCCTATCCCTAGATGGCTTTTGTCAATCAAGTGAATAAAATATGCTACACAGTAGTGCGAGAGCTCTTGCTAGTCATCCATATGTCCTCACCCTCTCCACTTGATGATCCTTGCATGGAATAATCATCCTAAAGCTCCTAGAAGTCTTGATGCACTCTAAACACTCAGAGCTCTAGATCTCTCAAAGAAACTAGCACAAATGAGTTGAGGTGGGCCCTTTAAATCTATTTATAGAGCCAAAGCCCTAATATTTCTTCTAAGGCAAAACCTTATTTTCTTCTTTTCCATCCTTAATTTATCTCGTCCTAACCCTAATTCCTCATGTCTAACCCAACCCTCATCCATCTTTGCTTTGTCATCTAATCGTAAGTCAACCCAGTCTTTCTTGGTAGCCTAGTTTACCTCTCAAGGAGGCATCGTTTGCCAATTTCACTAGGGCATAGATTCGTCACCCACCAGTTACACTAGGGTATATCTTGTTTATCTTCACCTATCAGTTTTGCCTTCTTTGAAATAATGCCGTAAAAGACATTGTCTCAAAGAGGGACAAAATGCAAACACCCAAAATTGACCCATCACATCATTTGTCAATTTATCACATCATTTATCTTTCATATGTCAATTTTGTCTAGCACGCTTGGGTTAATCAACTATTTTTCTTCTAAACCATTCTTTTTCATAATTAATTAAATAAATTATATTTATTTAATTAATATTATCTAATTCCATCTATTCATCTATTTTCTATCTATAATTAAATAATTATTTAATTATCTCATTATTTCTTTATAAATAAATAAAATCAATATTTTATTTATTTATCTTCTCATCATGCATATAAATTAAATAAATTAATTTATTTAATTTATGTTGATTTATCCAATTTTCTAAATTTAGCTTTTCCTCTATCATTTAAAAATAAATTAAATGAATTTATTTGTTTAATTTCTTTTTATCTTATCACTTCTTTATCACTTTCACTACCAACAAACCAACTACAATCATTTAATAAAATATTTTCCTATGGACACTTGTCTTGTACACATTCATCCAAGCTTCTTGTTTAATCTTAACTATTCACATAGGCACCTAATCTCCACTGTTGATCAATCTTAGTAGGGAGATATATATACACCTTCTCACTTCATTCCATAAAATCTCCCATAATCTTGAAAGCATCCAGATTAACATCTCATGCATTTTGAGAACTCATTGAGCACTTTGAGCTTATCATCCATCATCATTGCAACTATTGAAACTATGGTTGTTCAGTATTGAGAAGCAATCCACAATTCCAACCAAGGAATCAAGTAATCTAGGTGATTTGCTTTTGATTTACTCTCAATTTGTGTCATTTAGATGGATTATTTGAAGGTTGTAGGATTAGGTTTGATTTTCTATGCTTGATCTTATAAACTTGACTTTTCCTGCTAACACATACATAACTATTGTTCTTGTAATTGCTATACCACATGTAACACCAACACTACATAGGTAATCTTTTGCCTTTTTGATCTACCATACTGATATCCATTCTCTAAGTCCACTTTTTCCTATTTTGGTATAGAATCAAATAACACAACAAAGAATAGTATCTAAAGGTTATGGGTGCCCTATTCTCTCTCACCTGGAGGAATCCATCTTACGGTCCAATTTCAATAAAAGAAGAAAAATCAAACTCAATGTTGACTTTAAAATTTTGAAATGTCATTACCATCATCATTAAGCCAATTGGCATTCTATCTTGGACATCCATTCCCAATACCTGACATAGGAAAAAATATGTCTTCTTGAAGTACACTACAAAATCAACTAGAAATTGTTCAACAAAGGTTGTGGGAAGAGGTATCCTTTTGTTATTAGCTCCTTTTCTCATGTACATTGGAAGCTCATTACTCTAATGAGTCTTCCAAAGCATAGTGTAATCTTCCTCACTCTTTTGGATGTCAAATTTTGTGAGAGTCTATTTGTTTAACATGAAACATTCAATGATTGTAACTCTAGTCAATGTTACCAAGGGTGATCCATCTAGTAACCTCACAGTTCTTGTAGCAACATGATAATGTTGTGCTAGTACTCTGATGAGTTCAACATCTACAAAAATATTTGGGACCACTAGCTTGGATAGATCATGGGTCCATGTATTTGAGATGGGGCCCTGAGCATCCTTTTTGTCACAGAAATATCAGAACAAGTTCCAACCTAACACAAGAATTAGGGTATCTCTACAACCCTGTGCTTCATCCTTAAACATCTTCTTATAACCCTTATCCACAGAGTTTGGCAAAATGTCTAAGAGAGATTGTTGGAGAGGTCTATTTTTCTCCTTTGGGACTATAGTCTCCCCTTTCTTACTCACATATTCACTCTTTTCTGGAGGCATTATAAAATATCTACTGAACTAGGGTTTTTTGAATATTTATTTGTTTCATAGAGTTTCTTTGAAAGCAAATATCGACAGTCACTTATCAACTTTGATAATGGAATAGGAAAAATGCACTTACCTGTCTACAAGCAATTACAGAGCATACATTGGCTTTGAATTCTTCATCTTCAAACACTCTGAGCTTGTTTGAACAATCAAAATGGAATTAAATTTTGCATTTTATCAGTCCCAATAGTAGTAATTTTGCCATTAGTCAACTTCATGCTAATAGATACATAGATCAATGTGTTGGTATGATTTCGAATATGCACCATTGATCTAATAAGGTCTTATGGTTGAGGATGTTTGACAAGATTTGTTTCATATTTGTAGTCAATGTGAATGGTATTGCAATGCCATCATAGTAAATGAAGACCTCTATAGGGTGGTGAGGTGTATATTTTGAGTTTCAATTTGTACTACTTTAACATAAGCTATATTTAGCCTTTATCAACCCCTATGCAGCTATGTGGTAACCTTTATTCTTAGGTTAATTGATTACCATTGTCTTGCACCTACATCAAATGACATGGTACTTTTGTTGTAGGACTGCTTCATCACTACCAACCCACAAACTATCCACAATGCTTTGAAACCTTCGTTGCGGGCCAATAGTAGCTTTTATTGTTATACTTGTTGCTTAATGCCAACCCACAACCTTTCTTTCCACTTTCTTTAGTAGTTCAGTGATGGGTTATATCATACCACAAGCTCATGTACTCTTGCAAGGGATTCTTAGAACATGCTTTCTAGCTCTGCGGGGACTCGGTAATAAACCAAAACACGAGTTATGATGGAAAATGACATAGGTGGAGCTTTTACAAAAGGATTTTTTGAATTTTTTTTTTAAATTTTGAGGAAAAGTGGCAAAAGGACTAAGACTCTTTCTATGGATGTTGGAATTAGGTTTTTATGAAAATGGGTATAAACAAGTGAATTTTACTAGTCCTAACAGTGGCTCTAGTTTGGAATGAATGGCTATTAGACATTGCAAGAATCCAAAACCTAACTCTAGGATGCAAACCAAAAACACACAAATTGTATAGACATAAAAAAAACCAAAATTGGGAAGGACCTACACTATTGTGCATGGAAAAAATCTTCTTCAAGAAAAGAAGTGTTTCAAAAATTGTCCTTCACTGGTAATTCTTGCTATTCACCCACCATGTTTTACAAATAATATGAATCCTCTCTTGGCAAGAGACATTGCTCTGGTATAGACTTGTATGTTTTCATTGATGAAAACTAGGATCAGAGATCTTATCACCATGATAGGAAGATATATCTCCAGAAGAACATGTTGGATTCTAGGTTCAGTTGATAGAAAATGGCTAGTATGGAAAGTATTGTGAGTAGAGGAAAGTAAATTGTATAGTATGCCTCCATAGATGATGATTTGATAATGTAGTTCAGGTATGATGTTCTCAGTTGTTTGATAGTGTTATGCTTTATAGGTTAAGTCATGATCTCCTCTGGAAGTCACCTTGAATAATTGTCTAAGTTCGGATAAGCAAAGGTATAGCAGGAATAGTGAATAGGGTCTAGTGCAGTGGTTCACATTCCTCCGCAAATAACTATTTTGTTATATAGTTTTAAGGTGTTTTAAACACTTATATGAAGTGTCTTGTTCTAGAGTTGGGAGATCTGAAGTCTACCAGAAGGTTAGTTACAAGCTAATGAGTATTAATACAATGTGTGACAAGGTTTGACAAAGGTAGAGGTTGAGATCTAATAGTCCACAATTCCTTACAAGATGATATCATGTCTTGCAGTTCTAAGGGTGAGATTGGCAATGTGTAAAGATTCCTTGATAGAATTTTGGAAGTGTTTTGTGATCCATAGTAAAAGTTGTAAGTTAGTAGATGAACCTGTTAAGCATGCTCTTGAGGAATAGGCCAACTGGTGAGATAAATCATGATGTGGAGTAAGGATAATATGTGAAGGATCTAGTTAAGTGATTTGGTGATTAGAGCTAACTCATATGAATACATTTGGGAAAAGATTTGGGTCTGCATGACACATAGTGCATTGGATTGAGCTGACAAGCTACATCTTTCTATGTACACATTTCCTTCTTAGATATCAACCTAACTATGAATCCAATCATGATGCAGATATATAAGAGTGATGATTTTTGGTTGAGTGTGTGTGTGGTGTGTGGAAGTAGATGTGTATATGTGAATTACAGAGTAGTGACACAAATCAAAGAGAATGAAGTCTTGGGATTCAGAATTCAGGTATTAAATGGTTGCACCTGGCATAGAGGCAGATGCTTAAGTAGTATATAGTTTCATGTGCAAATTGTTTTGGAGTGAACCTTCACACTAAAATGGTAGTGACCCTTCAATAAGGTTTAATAGCCCTTAGGATTAAACAACCCTTATTGTAATCTTGCTAGGTTTAGGGTTGAGGCAGTGAGCCTGTCAGACCTAGTTGTACTTCATGGCAGTGAGCCATCATATTCTAGACCCGTGGAGTGACCAAATCTTAACATTATTTTTATAAATATTGTAATATATATTTGCGATCTAATCCTCTCCGTGCTTTTTCCCTTTTTGGATTTTCCACATAAAACTCTTGGTGTTCATGTGTCATGTTTTTATGGTTGTTGTTCATATGCATGTTGTGCCTTTGTTTAATTAATTATGGGAAATGGATAAAATTTATGTGCATGAAAAGATTTTTAAAACATTGATTCACCCCCCTCTTAGAGTTCTTGACATTCAACAATTGGTATCAGAGCAAGGTTCCTTGGAAAAAGTTTAACAACTTAAGGAAGATATGGAGTAGTGTGATCATGACAGAAAGAAGATATGGAAATTATGAAAGGTACAACCAACTAGAAGTAGCTCTCATGGAACTTGAAGACTCTGAAGAAAAAGTCAGGGATCTAAAAGAAAACTTGCAACAAGCTAATGAATGTATCCTAAAGCGAAAGGAGCAAGTCAAGAAATTCAAAGACAAATACATAGAAGTTAGTGATCAATTGTTATCAACAAATGAAGCCTTGAATGATTTGGAAGCAAAAGTTATAGAGAGATCAAGAGTAGAGGATTATCTAAATCTAATTTTGAAGAACAAATCAGAAGATTGTGCAAAAGTTGAGAAAGAAATTGCAAATCTAAAAATAGACCTAGACAAGGCCAAAATCTTTGAAGAAAAATTCAAGATAAGTACCACAAAACTTGATGAAATTATTGCTAGCTAGAAAAGTGCAGATGACAAACAAGGTTTGGGATTTGAAAAAGGAGAAAGTTCAAAATCTTGTCAAATAAGCACTAAGTCAGGGCAAAACAAAGAACACCAGTTTAGAAATAAAAGAAGAAGACATAGAAGACCTCCAGTCAGACAACTAAATGCTCAAAGGTACCCATCCTTCGATGGTCACTATTATAAATGCAACAGGTATGGTCATAGGGCTGGATAGTGTAGAAGTAGAAATCAAAATGTTTCATCTTTTTTTGGTAAATGTCTCAAATTGCAAGAAAATTGGTCATAGAGAAAATGAATGTAGAAGTCAGAAAAATGTTGGAAAAGGAAAAAATGAACAATCCTTCAAAGGTAAATGATTCACATGCAATAAAATTGGTCATAAAGCTGCTATATGCAAAAATCTAGTAAGAAATGGTTTTAAAAATACTAAAATTAGTTAATCATTCAATGGAAGGTGTTTTTCATGTAATAGATTTGGACATACAACTAACCAATGTAGATCAAATCCAATCAAAAGAAGGAATCAAGATCAAAAGAATGTTGTGTACTTCAATTACAACAAATCTAGACATGCTGTAAGATTTTGCAAGAGCAGGAATGAGAAGAGTAATCACCATTATGAAGAAAGAAAAATAGAATAGAGAAATGTTAAGGGGAAGGATAAATTTGATCTGGTTGAAACTAGGAAACAAATGGAGAGGGTATGGATCAAGTAAGAAGTAATTAATGGATCCATATGAGTATCTGGTGGATCCATACGAATATCCTTTTGAATTCAGCCTAGGATCTAGTTGAGGCATCATGAAAATTTCTATACCAATCTCTTACATCATCAGTCAATGATTACATGAATAATTTCATATAGACATCTTCATGTTATACATCAAAATTATCTATGACTGTTTCAAATTTTCTTATATGATCTTCTCCTAAAATAGCATTATTAGAAAAAAAAAATTGGGATTACTTTCCTTACCTTATTGTCAATATCGTTTGGATATCTCTAGATGCCAAAGAATTCAAGTTACCTAAATCTGTCTACATTCATAGGCCCCCTTGCAAATGGATTTTTCCTTTGATGGGGCTAATATTGATGGTGTTGAGGTCCTTTCTTTTGAGGTTGCCTATATGCACCTTCTTGTACATTGTGATAAGCACCTCTAGGGTTACATATATTACCTTGTACATAATAATGTGGATTATGATATTGATATTTCCCTGGATGTTGATTATATCCTTGATTTTGAATTCTCACTCCTCCTTGACTGGGAGGAAAAGGATAAACATTTCCTTGAGGAATCATTGGAACACTTACTGGATTTGAGACTTGCTATGTATGAATATTATGTTGTATATGATTAGCAATACTTGCATTACCATGTCTTCTGACTATATTGTGTGGTACTTGTGAGATCAAAGAACCACTTGTATTCCTGCAGGTAACCTAATTATTGATAGGTCTATATTGTGATATATTTGGAATGGGATGGGAGCTAAAATGAAACAATTCTTGTTCTAATTCTTGTTGTTGCCTTAATAATTGTAGCCTTTCGACTTCTGCTATCATATGCTCTATCTTTTGTTTTGACTCTTCATCAATTAGCTCTCTATTTGAAGTAGAGACAACATGGGCATTAGTGAGTCTTACAATTTTAGGTGTTTTCTCCTTAGGCATATATTGTGAATTCTCAACATATTCTTGGGCCATTCTCTCTTCTCACTTCTTCCTATCTCACTTCTTCATGTATGTGATCCTCATATTCTTTCATCTTTTGGAGATTTGGATGAAAATCAACTACAAACCTGTATATGCTATAATTCTCAAGAAGATTGTGAGAGTTTCTTGGAGAAAAATTTTGACTGCTATGTAATCCATCCTAAATCAAAAGACTATTAAATACATTATATGGCTGTCCAGAAACATTCCCTTTCTCATTTTGAAAATTATCATGTGATTTAGTAATTATAGGGAGATTCACAAAAGCTCATCCATCACTAGTGGATATACTTGAAGTGGGAAGGGGCTTTGAACCCTCATTATTTTCTAGAAATCTTTTATTATTATTCTTCAAATTTCCCAAAAATCCTCTACTGTCCTTGTTGGGAAAATATAAAGTTCAATCTCTTTCATATTAGAATCCATATTCTCAGAGATTCAAGAGTCACCACCTCCTTTTCTGAAAAGAGGAAAATTGCAATAATTTCAATCTCAACCCAAGCAACTCCCCAGTAGAGTCACCAATTTGTTGGTTTGCAAATCTATAGATTCCCAAACCCTAAAAGTATGTCAAGCTTTATGATTAGGTTCAACAACTAGAATCAACCAAGATGGTTAAAATTTCCTGCACTTCAGGGTCTACTTTGCCTAGGTGGGTGTACCTTTTATAACCACTAAGTATTAACTCCTCACAAAAATAACTAGTGATGATTAAGTAGATTACAAACTTTATGCAATTTTATTAATTAAATCATCCTTTCCAATCTAATTCAAATTGGCATCAGATTTGAAAATACATTGATTCAATTTATACTATCTACTAATCTTACTCCTACAATAGAAAATCAAAATTATATTAAAAATATTTATAGGGAATGGATTTCACAATCAATGCCTTCCCTCCACTAGGTAACAGAGTCCAAATACAGATAGATATATGTAGTCCCTCTGGCTACAATTCAAGTTGTTTTGCACTATAATGTTTATGACTGGCATAAACGTGCAAAAGTGTCAATTATCTGGTTCTTATTTATCTAATTAAATTTCCTAGGTTACTATGACTTGTTTAGAGAAATTTAATTCTTTCATCAAGAAACCCAATAAATAAACCACACAAAATAGGAATATGTTCTAATAATTCAGACATATACTGGTGTAACATCAGAAAATATCCCCTTGGGGGCTTTTCCCTCCTAAGGCTTAGCTCTTGGGTCTTTAGTGTGCATTTAGCACATCTTGCGTCATATTTTGACATCTCGATGAAATGATACCTAGGTTTTCTAACAAATAGGACCTAGGGGGATCCCTTGAAACCAATTCTTAGCCAAAATGGGAGGGAGGACTTGGGCGTCCATGCCCTAGTCCTACCCTATTTTTGGTCAGGCCCAAATTTCTAGTGTTGATTTGTGACCATTAATTACGTCCTATGCCGACATGGTAAGTTTGCATTATGAAATTTTTGGCGGGAATGTTTGTAGTTACATATAAAAGCATGTTTAGGCATTCATTTGAAACTAGATTGCAATTAGATTACAATTAGATGATTACAAGCTATCAATTTGAATGAGCATTGGTGATTCAAGGAATTCATTATGTGGAAGAGTAGATTTGTGTTTTTTTATGTGTTTGTGTTTGCAGATTTGAAAATCTGTCTCCTCATGGAATGAAGAGCCTCTTCCTCTAATGAGATATTCACTACAAGGTTATATCTATTATGTTTTTGAGCATTTATCATTTGGATTTTGCCTCTACCTCATAAGGACATGCACTCTCTATCTGACAATAGTATTTGGAAGACTTGAATGTCTCTTCGAGGCTTGACTGAGGCAAGCCTCTAAACACCACAACCCCCTCCCAAAGTTTCTATGATTGTAGGTTACAGGTTAAGGATATAGGAAAAGTAAATTTATAGGAGGGTATAACAGAGTGTCAGATTTGTATAGCAGAGTAGAAAATAGCTCCCTAGATTAGGGTACCCACTCATTAGTCCTCCAATTTTTGTGATGGGAAAATCTCCAGTACAATAGGCACAGATTGAAGATCTTGTCCCTAGATCATAACAAAAACTAGGGCCCTGGACTTGGGCCCCCACTCATTAGTCCTTGACTATTCCACTTCTCGAACTTCAAAAATAAGTGCACTTTCATTTGTCACTTTACATCTCTCTATAGCGGGATTCTAAATAATTTATCTGTTTATTGTCATATTTGTATAAATAGGGCTTGGATGTACAATTGAGAGTAAGTAAGGATAATTTACAATCAAACCACCCTAATCTAATCTTCCCTACATTCATAAGTGACCATCTGATAGTGCATTGCAACTCGATCCTAAGGTCCTTGAATGTAATTGGTGAAAGGAGCATATGCTTACACACAAAACTAAACCATCCAAATTTTAACTATTACATTTTGGTGAACCCATGTTTTAATTCAATTTGGCACCTTTACAATTGTTTGGATTTATATTTACATTGATTACATTCTTCCATGTCATCATTCATCTTATTGCATTAGAAAAATTACAAAAAATTTGAAAAATTTGAAAAAAATTGTATGCTAGGGTTTTGCATGTTGCATTAATTAATTTGAATTTCATGAAATTTATGATTTTTGCATTATATCTGAGATAAATTGCAGAAAATTACAAAATTTCAATAGCTTGCATTGCATTTTCATCACAAAATTGCTAGGGTTTTGTAGAAAGTTTGAATTTTTTCATTTAACCTAGTAATTCCAAAAACTAGGGTTTGTAGGTAAAATATTGTTTCAGATTTTTCTACTCATCTTATACACTCATTAAAATTTACATTTGGCTGTAGTGTTGCATTTTAGTGTAAATTTACATTTAGATCTCAAAAATTTGTAATTTTACATAGAAAATTTCAACCAAAACTAGCAATTTTAATTGATTTTTTGATTAGATTTGCACTTGTATTTTGCATATTAGGGTTTGGAAATCATTTTCAGATATTATTGGAATTATTCTTCATCATAAATCAGATTTAAAAACATTCATATAGAATTTTTCATTAATATTTTAAACCTAGGGCTTCAAAAACCTTGATTTTCACTAGATTTGGCCTTATCGACTCCCTAGACTTGCACTGTAGGCATGTTGTGAAGAATACTTTTGCACTAATTTTCTGTTATTAGGGTTATTATCTTCTTCCCCTTGTAAAAATCTTCACAACACCTTTTATTGGGCTCTTCTATTGAAACTTTGGTGAAAAATTGCACATTTTTGTTATTTTTGCCCTAGGGTTTGGCCTAGATTTGCACTCCAAGTGTGATGTGATGAGTTTTATGGCTTGAGGTGACATATACCATCACTATTATTTTCTGCACCTCTTGAAATTCATTACAAAACCTTTTTCATTAGGTCTTGGGATTGAAAATTTGTGAAAAATTGCATATTTTTGGGCATTTTCACTAGGTTTTGACTAGTTATCATCCTAGGTTTGCATCAAAAGAGTGTTGTGAAGGATCTTATTTCTGTATTGGACTATTATTAGACATATCATTTTCTTCCACTGATAAAAATCCTTACAACACCTTTTCTTTCATATATTTGCATTGAAAAAGTACAAAAATCAAGCATTTTATGTCATTTTTGCATATAGTGTTGCATTCATGGATTCTCCTAAGGGCTCATCTCTGGAAGAGTTATTTGAGTACATTATGAATTATGATAATTTTTACAAATTCACCAAAAAATATCCTCATGGCTTGCATCAAATAGACTACATCTATGGTATTCACATGAACAAAAGCACTACCTGTGACATCCTTGAAGCAATAACCTATTTTGGTATCTTTCTTGCAATTGTGGATGTTTTTCCTTCAATCATAGAGAATCTCAATAATTTTATGGATGAAAACAATCATGGGGAAAGTAGTGGTGAAAAATTCATTCCCTCTCTCCCTTTGTTTCATGATGACATAATGTAAATCCTTTCTGAGACCTATGAGAATGATATAGCAATGGGTGATTTATCAAACAAAGAGACTTGTCCCAACATAACCCCACTTGGTGAGGATATATTGGCACAACAAAAAGATATCATTGATACATTTAACCATACTACTCTGCCATCCCTTTCCACTCTCCCTATTTAGGATGAATCTTTGGATGATGTAGATTCTCTTTATGACCATTTGCTTAAATCTAATGAAAATTTATTACCTGATGTTCAAGAACATCTTAATTACATTCTAAAAAAGGAAATGGATCATGCACCTTTACTTGAACCATCACATACCTTGGAAAGCAATGAAATCCTACATGCTGTGGAAGAACAAACTATCCCTCTAACTCAATCTACTCCAACACCCTATATAGGGACTGAAATGGGTATTTTTTTGATGCCTCCACAAGCTCATTCAAATGGAATTTCAAAAGCTCCTATAGCTGACATAGAAAATGGCAACATCCCCTCTCAACCATCATTAAGAGATACATTTCCTGCATGGTTACCTCACAAGGTGTCATTGTACCTCATCATTTAATCATATTTCAGTTGTCAAAATCCAGGGTTGTGTCCTCGACTATCTACAAATAGGGATTCTACAATTACCAGTTTCCTCTAACTAATTCTAATGTCTTTCACTAATTTAAAGAGATTGATCTATCTACTTATGAAATGAATTCAAAGAATGTTGGAAACTGAATTGAATAGTAAATTACTCAAAGTAAATCTACAACTGCAACATGCATTTGTCTATCAAAATCAGTATCCTATAAAGAAAAATTTGAAACAACAAAATAGTGGTACTAGCCTTCTACCTTGGTGGTGAGAGTGGGTCCTTTCTCCACACCCTTAAGGCCGAAGGCTATAGTAAAGAATCAATACTAGAGAATAAGATCACAACTTGATTCGGTCAAATTCCATTCGCTCTGCATTAATTGAAATATTGATATCTTAATTGAAAATTACACAAAAATAATAATCCATCCTTTTTCTATTGTTTCAGTAAATATACATATATATATATATATATATAATGAGTGATGACATATCACTCATCTTATCTACCAGTTCTTCTATGAGATGACATCCATCTCTTTATTATACTAGTTATCTAACTATGAAAAATAATCATGCAATAAGAATAGAACGAGTGGAATAGAAGTCCACTTTGAATTCTAGGTTTGAGTTTTAATACATTTGTGTAGTGAGGCCCTGAAAATATGGATATTAAATTAGTTTCATCAGTAACTTAGGAAAAAACTTAAAAGAGATAAAAACTCTCAGTAGTTAACTAAAGATGGCCCTTAATTACTCAGGTGATGATTTGAGTAATAAAAAGGGGGTATCACAATCACCGCTGAAAGTACCTGACTGACAATTGTGTTGGAAATTTTCCCTATTCTGAGGAGGCACCAGAGATGCATTTCTCTATCTTCAGTTCTGGAGATATGTCTATTTCTCTGGAGATATAATTGCAGGCTTCTTGCTCAGCTCCAGAGATATGTCTTCCTCTTACTTCAAAACTTCTTCTGCCGTGAGATTCTGGTATAGTCTCTAGAGATATTTAGGACTACCTCTGGAGATGTACAAAATTGTCATCTTGAGCATCTACACCTGTTGATTCAAAAAGAGAAGTTTTTCTACATATTTCCATCAATTCCATGCAAATTAGTCCTTTAATCAGAAATCAGCATCCTAAGTAAGTTATCTGTAGTTAATCATTATTTAGAACAACCTTGCTAGCCTATTCGGGTGCAGACATCAAGAAGTTGGGATTATAAAGGAGAAAAAGAGAGGTAAAAAGATGTATTTTATGGGTGCTAATTAGCACCCATCATTACCCTAACAAACTCATGAACATATGGAAGAGAGAAGAAGTGATAAAGCCTTAACCATTAAGATAAAGATCAAGATCTGCAACAATGGCTAGCTTGGTGGTCCCTACAGGTAAGTATTTCTAACCCTTTATCTCTCTCATGATGTACTTCCCCCATGATGTGTTATGTGTTATTTAGGCCTCTTGGTATGACCACTAATTCTCTCATAAAGTTTGAGATACCAAGAGACTGCCTCTATTGTGACCTTCTTCTATTTGTATCAGCGTTCTTCTATATTGCCTCTCTCTCTAATTTCACCATTATGTGTTGTGTCTTACAGACATACCATTGCGGTTGGTGATTTGGGGGAACCCTCCTACATGACTATACCTAAGACACTTGTTTCTCCTCTCTTATTTATTGTTTCCCTTCCTCTAGTGTTTCTATCTAGTAGGCGAGTGTCAAAAACATTTATACTAATGTGGACCTAGCATCCCTTTAGAAAGAAATAAAAAATTGGACTTAGTTCCTAATATGACGATGGGGTTGTAATAAATTATCTGATGCTTGGTTAGTAGAAGAACTCTATTCTTTTTACGTAGTGATTTTGATGGTGTTTTATCTCATTTACAAACCATAACAATACTATTGCTCCGTGTACTTTGTCTATCTTGAATCTTGCATTCCTCAAATTTCATATGGATTATTGTTTATCATGATTATGTGGACACTAACATGTTTCTTGCAGAAATGTGTTTGTGGGAACATTTGGAGATCATAATGTACATGTCGCCTCAGGGGGGTATGGGATTTTTAAGAGTTTGTGTTCCCTTGTGTGTTTTCTTCCTACCTTAATGTGCTTGATATCGATACTTGATATCAACCACGTTAATGTGGGGGCATATATAAGGTAAGCTATATGTTGTAGATGTTAGCAATGTGCTTGTCCTCAAATGCAGTTTAAAGATTAGTGGTGATGAGTCCCTGCTACATTCTGAGTTTGTTTCCAAATCAATCAATCATCTTAAGCCCTCTGTGGAGGCAGGGATGGTGTATATCTCGAAGAAAATTACACATCTTGTCATTTTCAAAAGTCCTCATTGGGAGGTGGGGAGCAGTTTTGTGACTAACTGAACACTTAAGCATGTATTCAATGATTGTTGTGGTGAAGCCCAATCGTCGGTGTGTGCCTATAATGTACCTGAGATGGTGATGAGCCTAGAAATAGGAACACTCCATCTCTTGTCTGTCATGTTTTCTCTATGTCTTCAAAGTGTGTGTGTTTGGCATGCTTGATTTGTGTGGTGTGTCTATTACCTCATATGCAGTCTAAAGACCAGCGCAATGAGTGCTTCCTACATTTTGGGAGGTTTGGCATGTCTTGCATGTTTGTTGCCCCATATATGCAGTCTAAAGACCAGTGCGATGAGTGCTTCCTGCATTATGGGAGGTGTGTTTACTTTCATGTACTTGCATTTGCATTTCATATATATATGAAAAATAAAAAGAAAAGAAATCATCTCTATCTTCTATGCATTCAATGTATTCACTATGTTTTCTGTGTCTTCAATGTTGTCTTCTCTGTGTTTTATGAGACTGTAACAGTATTCTCCATGGTTTACTTGCATGTTACCATCTTCTCTTTGATTGGTGTGTCTTCTCCATGCTTGGCATGTTTATTGTGTTTGTTGACCATACTTTAATGCATGTATGGGCCTTGGGTTCATACATACATTAAAGTGGGGGCTAAATGTAATGTCAAAAAAATGTCCCCTTGGGGGCTTTTCCCTCCTAAGCTTTAACTCCCAGGTCTTTAGTGTGCATTTATGGTGTAGGAGCACCTAACACAAGGTGGCCTCCATGAGGCATTTAAATTCATGTTCTATTTGGAAAATCATGTTTTGTGTTGTAATAAGGCCTATTCGACCAATGCATGTAATTTCTATTTGTATCTAGACCTAGAACAAACTTTGTAAGTCCCAAGTACTTAGGTTGCATTTGTTGATTTGTTAGTGGTAAGATGGTTGGTTTCCCAACTGCTTGGAATTAGTTAGTTTTCTCCCAGCCATTTGGAATGGGCTAGTGTTCCTTTGGGTGAATTTATAAAACCAAGGAAATGAACCAACTCAGGCATATTGATATTTAGATCGAAGAGAGGAGATTGAATGTAATTGTGTGAATGTAATTGTGCATTATGTTAAGGAGAATCTAACTATTTTGTTCCATCAATTTGATTTCCATTTCTTGTAACTGCAAATTGTTAGCTATAGATTTCCATCCCTTCTGTGCTTTCCGTTGTTACAAAATGCCAATGTGAAGCATTCCACTGGTAAGATTTCTGTCGAAATTAGTGGAATGGCTTCGTTGTATAGTATTCGTTTGTTTTTGTTTTGTTTCATTGTTCAGAGGGGTAGATGTTCTAGACTAAGGAATGTGCACAATAGACAACCTATCATCTCCATGTGCTAGAGTTTGATTAGAGGAGTTGGAGTAGTTATCGATGAGATAGAGGCCATCGACAAAACAATCCTTGCTCAAAGCGATAAGGATAGTCTAGCTAAAGAGAGGTCAAGCATTGAACAGAAGCTGCAGTCTAGGATTCATATCAGAATGATGAAGTACATCAGGTAGATAACTTGGCGTTGGGCCGATAGTGTTGGTCTCATTGATCGAGGGTATTGGAGTGGCAAGGGGTGACTTACACCAACGAAGATCCATCGGGAGGAGTTGGCTAGTGGTAAGAGATTTTAGAGTTTGGCCAAAGGCATTTGTCACACTAATGAGTAGCTGGTCCATCAGTGCATTAGCCTAAGTGTGTAAACACTCGCTAATGTCAAGAGTCTCACTGAAGACATTAGCATCAATGTATCGACAAAGCAAGTCTTATCGTGGCTGATAAGAATTGTCTTGCCGATAGGTGAGAAATGCAGGTCATACATCAGAGAGAGTTGTGACGTCTGGAGGCCAGTTAAAAGTTTCACCAATGAGGGGAGTCATGCTGAAGTGTCAGGGGCAGTCAAACGAGGTCAAGCGTATCGGCACATTGGCCAAGGTTCATAAGTGTTCACCAATGGTATTGTTCTCACCGATAGTCAGGGTTGTCGGACATCATGTCGAAGTGACTACAATGGTCAGAGTGATAAGTTACAAGGTGGTTGATGGAGTAAGTCTTATCAATAGAGGCTCCCCATAAATTTAGGACATCTTGCATCATATTTTAACATCTCGATGAAATGAACCCTAGGTTTTATGACAAATAGGACCTACGGGGATCCCTTGAAACTAATCCATGACCAAAATGGGAGGGAGGACTTGGGCTCCCGTACCCTAGTCCTACCCTATTTTGGGTCAATCCCAATTTTTTGGTGTCGATTTCTAACCATTAATTAGGTTCTATGCTAACATGGTAAGTTTGCATTATGAAATTCTTGGCAGAAATGTTTGTAGTTGCATATAAAAGCATGTTTAGGCATTCATTTGAAACTAGATTACAATTAGATGATTATAATCTATCAATTTAAATGGGCATTGGTGATTCAAGGCATTCACTATGTGGAAGAGCATATTTGTGTTGTTTTATGTGTTTGTGTTTGTAGATTTGAGCATGCATCTCCTCATGGAATGAAGAGCCTCTTCCTCCCATGAGATCTTCACTACAAGCTGTTATCTATTGTGTTTTTGAGCATTTATCTTTTAGATTTTGACTCTGCCTCACAAGGGCACACACTCTCTATCTAAAAATAGTGTTTGGAAGACTTAAATGTCTCTCCAGGGCTTGACTGAAGCAAGCCTCTAAACATCACAACCCCCTCCCAAAGTTTTTTTGATTGCAGGTTATAGGTCAAGGATATAGGAAAAGTAAAGTTGTAGAAGGGTACAATAGAGTGTCAAATTTATAGATCAGAGTAGAGAATAGCTCCTTGGACTATGGTGCCCACTCATTAGTCCTCCAATTTTTGTGATGGGAAAATCTTTGGTACATTAGGCATAGGTTGCAGATCTTATCTCTAGATCCTAACAAAAATTAGGGCCTTGGACTTGGGCATCCACTCATTAGTGCCCAATTATTTTGCTTCTTGAACTTTGAAAACAAGTGCACTTTCATTTGTCATTTTACATCTCTCTATAGCGGGATTCTAAATAATTTATCTATTTTCTGTCGTATTTCTATAATTAGGGTTTTGATGTACAATTGAGGATAAGGAGAATTGACAATCAAACCACCCTAATCTAATCATCCCTACATTTCTAAGTGACCAAGGACCTGATAGTGCATTGCCACTCGATCCTAGGGTCCTTGAATGTAATTGGTGAAAGGAGGATAGGATTACACACAAAACTAAACCATCCAAATTTTAGCTATTACAACTAGATATACTTATCTAAATAACAAAGAGAAACCAAATTGTAGACAACTAGATAAAATTTTACCAATAAATTCAACAAACAAATGACACCAAAATTCAGGAACTAGATTAATGTAGTTTCTCCATTGCTTTGTTTTAGAACAATCAACCTTTACAATCTATTACCTTTTCAACATCCAATTGCCTAGATATTTTCCCCATTGATCTTGGTTTTCTTCTTATAGGCATGAAGGAACTGACAAGCTTCAAACCATTCACATTCCAAAAATGATTGTTTAAATTCCCACTCTTTCATAAAGATATTTTACAATATTTACTTTTTCTAGTCTTAATAAGACCTCCCAGAATTTAAATACAATTGATGAAATAAAATATAGAAATTTGAAAAATAATAAAGGGGACATCCAAGGCTCATTGAAGGTCACATGATGACTGATGAATATAGCATGATGTTTAATTACTTTACCACAAATTTGACTTGACTAATCCTCCTAAGGAGATAGATATTCCTTTTCCCATTGATACATCATGTAGTCACTTAGCTACATGTGTTCTTGAACCTAAAGCACATTTACTAAATGATCTTTCCACTTCTTATTGAGCAATCCTTTGACATCTCTGATGAATCTTACATACCCTACATCTAGTGCAATTATCATTTCTAGGATCATATTGAAACTATGAACACTTAACTCTTCATCCTTCTACAAATGTCCAATAATATGAGAAACCATTTGATGACACTCCTCTTTCCAATTCTCAAAACTTTTGAGCTGATTATCCTCACCAAGAATTCTTGGGATGAATCGATGCTTGAAAGTGTTGAAGGATTCCATTTTTTCTTTTATCTTCTAGCTTTCTCTAGATGCATATTGGAATTCATCAATGACCATCTTGACCATTCTTTCAATGGGTTTCAAGGTAGCAGGGGCATCTGGATTCCTTTGTAGGACTTTACATAATGTGATCAGAGTGTGATGGATAGGCTGCCACTTTTTGAGCAAAGGATCCAAGATAGGAACATGAGCATTTATTTTCATCAATTCTTGAGACAAAGCATCATAACAATTATACACATCTTCAATCTTGTCTAACACCAATTTGATTCTGTGTTCCAGAACTTTCTCAATTACATAAAAAATCCTAGTTCTAGTTTCCTTTTTTGTAGCATCATTTGTTTTCTCCAATTCCTCAATCTCCTTTTCTAAATTCCACTTTAAAGCATGCATTTGTTCCACAGGGACAGTATTAACACCAACTTCTCTAGACACAGGAAGATGATAAGATACAATTGCTTTACTCTTAGAGAAATCAATTCATTTTACTTGTTGCTTCAGTTTGACATTTTCCAAATACAATCTATTCACATCATCATTCATCTCTATTTGACTTTTCTCATACTCAATTTGAGTTGCATGTTTTTGACATTATCTTGGGTAAACATGGCTAAGTTCATTGTCAGTCTGGTAGCTTCCAAGGATGATCACATGTCCTTCAATGTCCTAACCATTGTAGTTCCTCTCATCTCCTGAACCACATACAACAATCTTAGCTTTTGTGTGTTTATTTGTTTGGCCCAAAGTGCCAAGGTTTTAGTCTTTGGATTATATCCTATGCCACGTACACCATCTTCGAAATCAAACTTAGCAACCATCATAGGATCATCTTGGCTTCTTACTTGATCAAGTAGAAACATCTTTTTCAATTCCATTGTAGGAATGATCAACATGTTACTCTTCAAACCCATTTGTCTAACCTCTTGTGGGTTGACATTTATTTCATCAATCTTGATCTCCTGGAATGTATTAACAACAATTTGGTCATGTTGGGATTCATTAGTTCCCATCTTATTTATTTGTACCTTTTCTTCAAACTCCTTCATCTTCATTTTTATCCAAAAATCTTTGAATTCAAGAGTTTTAATAAATTCATCATCATCCATGAACCTAATAGAAGTCACTTTCCTTTCATCCTCATGCATCTCTAGTTCTTCTTGAACCTACATGTCCATTCTAGCCTCATGCTTGTGGGCTTCAGTTTCTTGTCCAACAAGGGGTTGGTCAACTTCTACATCATCTCCCATATGCCTCAAAATACTTGTAACTTCATTTGTATCACCTACCCCTTTAGTCATTTCATAAGGCACCCAGGGAAGCATATCATCAATCTTTTGTTTCTTGGATCTTGGCTACACTAGAGATTAACGCTCTTGTACTAACATTGCATTAGGAGTAGGTACAACAATTACAATCCCCCTTGATTTATTCATAGGTAGCTTGGTAGCCTCTATAGACTAGTCATGTGCTTTCCCATACAATCTCTCAAAATTAAAAATTACAAGATTAATTCTCTCCAATGGATCAATTTCTTCTACAAAAAAAACTAAGAAGCTAGGGTCTTTTTTCTTCTTATCTTCTTCTATCCTCATTAATATTTCCCACTTTCTTTTCCTTTCATATACCTCTTGAGGAGTGAGGCAATTTTTTATCACATCCTCATCATAGTTTACATGATGGGATATCCCACTTTTGGTCATGATCAACTGTTTGACAAAATTCATGTGGCCTTCAGGGTCACAAATCCTCTCTATTTTTGAATTTAATGAATATCTTATCTTCAAATAGACTTGCATCTCCTCCAAAGGATCAGAACCAATAGACAATTCATTAAGTACAATCAAATTTGGCAAAAATGTTCCATTTTTATGTTTCTTCATTACATCCCTCTCCATCCAAAGCATTTGCCACATAAATTCTAAGAATTCTAACCAAGAGGGCACAAATTTAGGTAGAGCATGTGGAGGTTGAGTGCATCTATAGACCCTTATCATAGTATGATCTGGTAAGAAAACTAGTTACCAAATTGTGCATATGTCCTTTCTCTGCCTTTAGCGCATAGGGTCTCAAAAATTCTCTGATTTCAATTGGTAGCCTTGGTGAAGGATTCCCAAGGGCAGCCATGATTCTAACTATTAAATAATTATGAAATTTTACATAACTATTGTTCTTGTCATTGCTATCCTAGGTGTAACACCAACACTGTATCTGCAATCTTTTGCCTTTTTGATCTACCATGCTGATATCCATTCTCCAAGTAAACTTTTTCCTATTTTGGTACATAATCAAATGACACAACAAAGAATAGTATCTGAAGGTGATGGGTATCATGTTCTCTCTCACCTAGAGGAATCCATCATGTTGTTGCTTTTCAATAAAAGAAGTGAAATGAAACTCAATGTTCACTTCAGGATTGTTTGAATTCTCATTTCCATCATCATTAAGCCAATTGGCATTCTATCTTGGACATCCATTCCCAATACCTAACACATGGAAAAATATGTCTTCTTGAAGTACACTACAAAATCATTAATTGAAAATGGTTCAACAAAGGTTGTGGGAATAGGTATCCTTTTGTTATTAGCTCCTTTTCAGCTCATATACATTGGAAGCTCATCACTTCTATGAGTCTTCCTCAACTTAGTGTAATCTTCCTCACTCTTCTGGATGTCAACCTTTCTGAGAGCCTATTTTTTTAACACTAAGAATTCAATGATTGTAGCTCTAGTTAATGTTACCAAGGGTAACCCATCTGATAACTTCATAGTTGTTGTAGCTGCATGATAATGTTGTGCTATTACTCTAATTTGTTCAACATCTAAAAAGACATTCGAGGCCACTATCTTGGCTAGATCAAGGGTCTATGGATTTTAGATAGGGCCCTGAGCATCCTTTGTCACAAAAATACCAGAACAAGTTCCAACCTAACATAGGAATTAGGGCATCCCTACACCCCTGTGCTTCATCCTTAAACATCTTGTAACCCTTGTCCACATATTTTGGGAAAATGTCTAAGAGAGATTGTTGGAGAGGTCTATTTTTCTCCTTTGGGACTGTAGACTCCACTTTCTTTCTCATAGATTCACTCTTTTTTAGAGGCATTATGAAATATCTACTAAACTAGGTTTTTTTAATAGTTCTTTATTTCATAGAGTTACTTTGAAATCAAATACTGGTAGTCACTTATCAACTTTGATAATAGAATAGGACAATTGAACTTACCCATTCAAAAGCAATTGTAGAGCATACACTGGCTTTGAATTATTCATCATTGAACACTCTGAGCTTGTTTAAATGATTAAAATGAAATGAAATTTTATATTTTATTTGTCCCTGCACCAGTCATTTCACTATTAATCAGCTTCATGCTGAGAGATATAGAGATCAATGTGTTGGTATGATTTTGAATATGTACCATTGATCTAATAAGATCTAATGGTTGAGGATATTTGACAAGATTTGTTTCATATTTATATTCAATGTGAATGATGACCATGATCCTACTGTAGTAAATGAAGACCTTCATAGTGTGGTGGGGTGTATATTTTGAGTTTCAAGTTGCACTGCATTACCGCAGGATATGTTTAGCCTTTATCAAACCCTTCATGGTTATGTGGTAACCTTTATTATCAAGTTAACTTCTGACCACTATCCTATTCCTACATCAAATGACATGGTACTTCTATTATGGGACAACGGGAACCTTTGCTTCTTTGCCACCAACCCGCAAACTATCCACAATACTTTGACACCTTTGTTGTGGGGCCATGGTAAGTTCTATTGTTAGGCTTGTTTCTTACCACCAACTTGCAACCTTTCTTTCCACTTTCTGTGGTAGCACAATGTTGGGTTATATCATACCACAAGCTCCCACACTCATGCAAGGGACTTGTAGAACATGCTTTCTAGCTCTACGAGGATGCCATACTAAAGAAAAACACAAGCTAAGATAGATATATGAGGAAATAAAACATATATGATGGGAAATGACTTAGGTGGAGGTTTTACAAAAGGATTTTTTGAATTTTTTTGAATTTTTTTGAATTTTGAGGAAAAGTGGCAAAAGGATGATGACTCTTTCTATGGATGTTGGAATTAGGGTTTTATAAAAATGAGTATAAACAAGTGAATTTTACTAATCCTAAAAAAAACTTCTCCCCTTTGAAGTACATACACTCCTTTTTGAAGAAACTAATAGTTTCCCCCTATCAGTAACAACCACTACCTCCTTCCCCTGAGAGGTAGCCACCATCTGTCTACGAAAAAGTTATAGCATGAATTACCCCAACTAGACAAATGCATCAACTATGCATCTAGAAAGGAGGGGCAAATACCCCTAGCTTCTACCAGAGATACTCAAAAGTATCCTTTGCAAGAGCCTTTGTGAAAATATCTACAATGTGATCCTTTGTTGGAACATATTGACTTCTTTATATGTAACCTTCTCTCTCAAAAAGTGATACCTAATTGATATATGCTTGGATCTAGAATGCATTACTAGATTCTTGGAAATATTAATAGCACTAGTATTATCACACAAAATAGGAATAGGCTCATCATATCATATCTTGATATCCTTCAATGTTTGCTTCATCCACAACTCATGTGTACAGCAAGATGTTGTACCAATATACTTTTCCTCTGTAGTTGATAAAGATACTAAATCTTTCTTCTTAGTATGCCATGAAACCAATCTGGTTTCTATAAATAATGCACCACCACTTGTACTTCTTTTGTCATCAACACAACCAACCTAATCAATGTCAGTGTAAGAACTCAAATCAAAATCATTACCTCTAGGATACCATAAGACATAATCCAGAGTTCCCTTCAAGTATCTGAATATTCTTTTTACTTTCTTCTGATGAGATTTCTTAGGATTATCTTGATATCTAGCAACCAAAGATCTTGCATGTATCATATAAGGTCTAGAAATAGTAAAGTACAATAATCCTCCAATCATATATCTATAGAGTGTCTGATCAACCTCAGATGACTCATCATCCTTGCTCAAATGACAACCAATAACCATAGGAGTACTTACTAGTTTGGAATCCTTGATACCAAAATTCTTCAATATCTCTCTAAAATACTTATCCTAACAAACAAAGATAGCATCATCTAGCTGAACAATTTGAAGCCCATGGAAGAAAGACATGTCACCAATCATAGACATTCCAAACTCTTTCTGCATCTCTTTTGCAAACCTCTTACACATATTAACATCTCCATGAAAGATGATGTCATCAACATATACAATAACTATCAAAATATTATATTCCTCTTCCTTAATATAAATATTACTATCTGTAGTACTTTTCTTGAAACCTTACTGAAGTAAGTACTTATCCAACCAAGCATACCAAGCACTAGGAGCTTGATTGAGTCCATACAAAGCTTTCTTGAGCTTTCACACCATGTCTAAATCTTCTAATAGTTGGAAACCATTCGATTTCTCAATGTAGACCTGTTCCTCTAAGTAACCATTCAAGAAGGATGAGTTATCATCCATCTAATAGACCTTTAAATTCTTTTGAGTAGAAAAGATAAGAAACATCCCGATTGACTCCATTGGCTACTAGAGTAAATGTCTCCTCAAAATTAATACCTTCAACTTGTGAATAACCCTTACATAGCAATCTTACTTTGTTCCTTAAAACTTCACCATCTTAAACCAGATTGTTTCAAAAAACCCACTTTATTCCTAGAACATGCTTGTCATCTGGTCTGGGAACTAGTTCCCACGTTTGATTCTTTTCTATCTGATTCAATTATTCTTCCATTGCCTTGAGCCATCCTTCATCTTTGCTAGCATCAGTAAAGGTCTTGGGCTCTACCTTTGACAACAAGCACAAATTAACTTTCTCATTTGATTTTGCAAGCCTTCTCCTAGTCTACACCCCTTCATTCTTATCCCCAATTATTTGATCTATTGAATGGTTCCTCTAAACATACTTTGTTGGAGTCTTAGGGGTCTTTTTTTATTCTTGTTCCCTCTCCTCTTTCTCCTCTTCTTCCTCTTATTGAAAGAAGGAAGGTATATCTGATCCACAAACCTCTGGATCTTGTGAGACCTTATACAAATCCTCATCTACCTTAATATTTGTGCTTTCAATCATTCTTCCCAATTGCTTGTTGTAGCATCTATAGGCCTTGCTTTTGGTGGAGTACCCAAGAAAGATCCTTTCATCACACCTTGAATCAAACCTTCTAAGGTTTTCTTTATCTCTCTTGGTGTAGCATTTTCTGCCAAAGATCCTAAAGTATCTAACAATCAGAGGTCTTCCATACCATAGCTCATAAGGGGTCTTAGTGCTATTAACCCTCAATTATACTTTGTTAAGTAGGTAGACAATAGTGTGAACTGCTTCCTTGTAATACATATCAGGTAGATCTCCATATTTCAACATTGCCCTAGCCATCTCTTGCATAGTCCTATTCTTCCTCTCCACTACCCCATTCTACTGAGGGGTCCTAGGAGTAGATAGATGCCTCCTAATACCATGAACTCCACAAAAAGTTTCAAATTCATTTGAAGTAAACTCACCTCCTCTATCAGATCTCAAACATTTGATCTTAGCATCCATTTTTTTCTCAACTATTGCTTTAAAATTTTTAAACTTATCAAAGTCTTCTGATTTTCCTCTTAAAAAGGTAAGCCAAGTCATTCTAGAGTAATCATCAATAAGAAAAATGAAATACCTTTCACCTTGTTGACTATTTATTCCTATAGGTCTGTATAGGTCAATCTGAATCAGCTCCAATGGAACTGTAGAAGAATACTCCTTGCTCTTTAAATTGGTCTTTGTCTACTTTCCCATTTGACATTCCTGTTGGCAAGAGACACTATATTGATTCATGGTTGTTGTCATTGATGGCAACAAAGGTCATCCCACATATCCGCAAGTCATGATATGTCTCTACCGGAAGTCAGATTAAAAATTGTTGTGGTCCGGTGAACAAGAACAGAGCATGTGGCAAGGTCTGACAGATTGGTCTGGATCTCTCAGAGGAAGTGTCTTGGTGCAGTGCGGATCTGGGGAAGTCAAGAGGACTATCTTGAGTGGTATATTCCAAGGATTTAGCCTCCGGAGATGAACAAGGAAAAAGATATGAATAGTTGAGTACCGGATTCCTGAGAGACAGTGAAAACAGAGGAAGAACTGACTGACAGAGTATCAGACTACTTTCTGGATGTATTACAAATGATGATAAAGGTTGTGGAGGCATGAATCATGTTTGGCCGACATGATTAATGATATCTACAAGTATATGCTTGATCCGCATTGCTTGGTGAGGAAGGATTCAGCCGACAGAACAAAAGTTTGTAAGAAACTAGACTGTTCCGGATGCCGACTAGAAAGGTGATGAAATTACTTGTGCGGATATATATAGAGGATGGATTTAGTTGTGAAGTGTGTGAAATGTGTGAGTGTATATGCGAACAAGTCCAGAGCAGAACAGAAGTAGCAAGAAAGATCCGGTATGTGAAAGGATAGCAGAATAAAGAACATAGGAAAGATGAAGTGTAGCAGATCAGTGTACTGAGCCTAACCGGAACTGAACTCCAGCATATGCAGATGCTTCCAATCAGTTCAAGACTATGATTCTTATCACTTTGTAGACAGTGTGTCTTCTTGTAGGCAGTGAGCCTCTTATGAGCAGTGTGCTCGGGCAGTGAGCCCTAATTGGCAAGTGCCATTTGTAATTTCCTATTCTTCTAACAGAGAATAATTTTTGGGTTAATCACCCCGTGGTTTTCTCCCTTAACAGGGTTTCCACGTCAAAAATACTATGTCATGTGTTTCTTATTTCATGGTAATGCTTTTGTGTTTGATTCAATGCTGCATTAATTAATAAAGAAGTTCAGATTGAGAAATAATTAGGATAACTGATTCACCCCCCCCTCTCAGTTATCAACAATTGGTATCAGAGCTAAGTTTCTCCTAATAGAGCCTAACAGCTTGAGGAAGATCTGGGATTTCAAATGGATGCATATGGTTTAAGAGAGCAACTCAAGACTGCTCTTGAGGATCTTGAACAGTCAAATTCTGAAGTCAGTGAATTAAAGGAAAGACTCAAACAGGCTGATGAATTCATGAGAGAATTAAAAGACAAATTAAGTCTCTCTATGAAAAAGAGAAAGGAGCTGCTTCAACAGTTGGCAAGACAAAGTGAAGAAAGCAATACAAATGAAGAATTGACTGAGCAAACCAAGTTATGTGAAAAGTTATCAAAAGAAGTCATTATGTTAAGACATGAAATGGAATCAGGAACTATAAAGTTTACTCAAGAGATTGAAGAAAAAAGAAAGGTTGAAGACAATCTAAGACAATCTCTTAAAGAAAAATCAGAAGAATGCCACCAGATGGACAGGATTATCAGACATCTTGAATCTGATCTTGAAGATGCCAAAGATAATGAAGAAAAACTTGAGGATCAAATCACCTCTCTCAAAAGAGACCTTCAAACAGCAAATGAATATAAAGAGAAATTCAAGATAAGTTCTGCTCAACTTGAAGTTCTTCTTGGAAGTCAAAAGAGGACATATGACAAGTATGGTTTGGGATATGATAAAGGAGAAAGCTCCAGATCCGGTCAAAAGAATCTTGGATCAGAAAATCCAAGGAGCAGGCCTAGAAGACCTCCGGTAAGACAGCCAAATGCTCAAAGATATCCATCCTTCAATGGATACTGCCACAGCTGCAACCACTTTGGTCACAAAGCTAATCAGTGCAGAATGAGAATGAATCAGATTAATTCATCCTTCTCCGGACAGTGCTTCAACTGCAAAAGGTATGGACACAAATCCCATGAATACAGAATTATGCAAGTATACAAATCATTCAAAGGTAGATGCTTCACATGCAATAGAATAGGTCATAGGGCTAATCAATGCAGATCAAGAGGATATCAGTCAAATATGCAAAGAAATGTTATTTGCCAAATCTGCAATAGGTCCGGTCATAATGCTAAAGTCTGCAGAAACAAGAATCAGGACAAAAGAGGTCCGGTGTATAATCAGAATCAAGACAAGGGTAAACAAAAGATGAATGCGGATGAGGTTAGGAATCAGATGAGCAAGATTTGGGTGAAGAAAAGTTCAGAGAATGTAGAGGTTGGATCCGCACCAGACTCTGGTGCTGATATTTCTTCCAGAAATTAAAAGGTGAGGCTCAGGGGGAGACTCAAAGAAAATCTTATTCCCCCAGCCAAACAAGTGGTGCCGGATGTGGCACAAGATGCGGATCAAAGGGTTTGTAGATATGAGTCTTGAGATACTTCAGTCAAGCTTTCAGAGGTCCGCATGGAGTTATGAAGAAGCTGTGATCGATCAAATAAGACCTGTTCAGGGAGATGCTCCGGTATGATAAAGGATTACAAAAAGGGTCCGGAGAGATCCGGAAGTGCACGATCTTGTTTTGCGGATTGGACAGAGTGCTTGGGATGTTCTTGTAATATGTTACCTCGATTTATTCATGATTTAAAGATCCGGATGATATTCAGTGATCAGGACTAATCCGGGATACTCCAAGCTGTCCAGACATGGCAAACCAGAATAATGCAGGTGAAGCATTTATTGCAGACAGACATTAGGGTTTGCGGAGCAATATAAGGGATTTCTCAAAAGTCTTTTGCTCATTCTGCACTCGAGAAGAAGCGAAAAGTGGAGCTCTGCAACAAGGTTCCTCAAGCACACCAAGGATCTCCTGCCAAAGCTATTGGATAAAGAAATCAATCCAACCACTCCATGCAAACCGAAGGCGCATAAGGTATTCTCCGTTTTTCATTACCTCACTACAAATCTTTGAAGAATGGCTACTCCAAACATAGTTAAGATCTCTGATAGACCTCGCCCCTCATTCAAGAAACATCCCTACAAATCATTGGAGGTAGACCCACTAGGAGCCTTCTCTAGTGTTCCCCACGGAGTTTTACACACCGAAGACATTAGGGTTTACATACATGCAAACATTGAGGAATTTGGGGAATTCAAATTAAGAGACCTCTATCACAAGCAGCTGATTGACAATGCTTTTGAGCTTAAACCAGAGTATAAGGATATTCAGAAGAAACAATTTGAGCAATTTATTCATTTCCCCTGTTTTGAAGAAGATGAATGGGTCCGGTATGTACTGAGCAGGATGCATGACAACTTTCTATGGTTAGATAGACCCTGCAAGATCACAAAAGAGGCAATTAGAGCAGTAACTGGTCTATACTCTTCCGGAGGGGTACCTATCCTCAAATCTGTCAAGAACAACATTGTAACTGAGGCCACCGGATCAAAATTTGATAAGAGGGCAATGACCATTGAAGATATTTCAGATCCGGATATCAAATATGCATCAATGATAATAGGATACAAGATCTATCACTCCAGCAGGGAGAATTCTGTATCCGGAACTGCAATATACACAGCCTATGAAATGCTAAGAAAGAATGCAGAATATGATCTTTGTGAACTACTACTAAGCCAATTAATGGAAAATGTACAAAAAATCAAGAAAGACAAGAAGAACTCCTTTAAGTATGGTACTCTCATTGTATGTCTATTCTTCTACTTCATGAATGAGCTACCCGGATCAAGTGGATGGGTATGGCAGAGTGACAAACCTGTTGCAGTCCAGATAAGAGACTATTTGCATGGACTTGGGGATGCAAAAGCAAGAAATACAGCTCTATGGGGATACTTCAAAAACTTTCAGAGCATGATGCAAGCAAGAGAGAGAATTCCCCAGTCTCTCATTAAGAAATACAAGGACTCAGTGTGCTTTATGGTTGACACTGATCAGTGCCTAATGGAGGCAGTGGAGCCAAGGACTGTCTGGATCATGCCCATGGGGTATGAAGTTGATGAACAGATAGTGGAGCTGCATGTTCAACACATGCTAAGTCAGCCCAAAGATCCTAAGGCAGAAAGGTTTGGAACCTTTGAGGAGCTGAGTGTGAAAATACATGTAGAACTCAGGGAACCTGAGATTAAGAGAAAAGTGAGAAAAGAAGTAGAGCACATTGCTCAAGGCCTAGGCATCTCAAAAGAGGCACTTGATGCCAGCCGGGAAAAGAGGAGAAAGGCTGAGGAAGAAGAGAAAAGCAAAGAAAGTGCTCCGGTTGAAACTCCCACCCAGACCAGATCATCAAAGAGATCTGCACCTTCCACAACCAAAAGCTCAAAACCGGAAGTCCAGGCATCCGGTAAAAGATCCAAGACAAAAGCATCAAGGGCTTATGAAAGCCAAAAGGATGAAGAGGAAACAGAGTCAGATGAGGGTGTAAAAGAAATAAAGAAGCAGAAGAAGAAAGGATCCGGTAAACCCTCCACAGGCCAAGACAAGGATGAAATGGCAGAGGTATCTATTGAAAAGCCCACTCTGTCTCTAGATAATGTAATCAAGTCAGTCACGGTGGATGGAAACCTTCAACCAATGACTGAATCTTATGATGACTTCAGTGAGGCTGACCAAAAGACTCTGCAGGAAGCCACCATCAAATATCTGAACATATATAATAAGGCTTTCATTGAGATCATATCTCTTATTCCTAAAAGCCTGGAAAAGGAATTGGAAGTAAGAAAGAACAATGCTCATGCAAAAGATCTTGAGATCCGGGAGCAGATAGCTATTCAGCTATATCCTCAAATTGATCCCAAGACAATGAACATGATCTTCAAGGACTGCAAAGATGAGTTCAGAAGTAAAGCCAGGATGAATCAGCTCATGCTTGGTGAGACTGACAAAGTGGCACAAGAGACAGAAGAGATCCTCCGGAAGGCCTTCAAAAGGTTCAATCTTCCTGTTGTAGAGGATTTAGGTACAGAAACAGCTGAGGACTTGGGACCCTCTGCTCCAGAAGAAGTGGCCCATGAACAAGCTAGCATCTCTCCTCCGGTATCCCCTACAGTCTCCGGATCCAAAGAAGAAGAGCAATTATAGGAGAAGGAAGCAGTGGTGACAGACAAAGAGGTTGACAGTTCTAAGACTGCAGAAGAAAAGAAACATCTGTCTCCGACAAGAGACACTGCACAAACTGTTCAACAATTTTTGAGCAAAGAAACTCTAGAGATTGATGAACCGGAGCTTCTAAAAGGCCCATTTGATTTTGACTCTCTCTCTCCGGTACAAACAATGAAGATAGCTTCATTTGCAAATGCCAAGGCAAATGAAAAGCTCCTGAAGTCTCATATGGAAGACTGTGAGTTGATAGAGGCTGCTTCCGGAGTACTTGTAAAGATCATGCCATCAATCCAGATAGATCCGACAGCCTCCACTTCCGGTAATCTAAAAACCTTAGTCAGCAGTATTGATACACATTTTAATTCTCTAGAAAAATCAGCTGAAGAAAAGGTCCGGAAGGAATTTTTGGATAAGAGATTTTCTGAAATATTAGAATTAATCTCTAAGGATAGGAAGATTGTAAGCATTGGAATAAAGAGCTTAGAGAATGCTCTTAAGGATGGCGGTGACATCTACAAATTTTGTATATCTTGGTCAAAGGCAACAGCAGCAATTGACAAGAAAATAAAAGAGGAACAGGACAAGCTTCAAAGCTTATCTCAAAGTTTTGATCCTCTCTCTTCCTCTATAATAAATCAAGAATGTCAGACTATTGCAGTCTTGAATGAAATAAAGAATCTTGAGAAGGAGAGGAAGAACATCACCAACCGGATGGGAGAACTTAGAAGGATTATAATCCCTAAGTTGGAAACTATGCATGAGGCCATCAGTGATGCCCAGACCACCGCCCAAACAAAAGATCCGACAGATCTCAAGCGGGCAGAAGCTTTTGCATTTTTGTTAAGTGGTCACATTTCAATTTTGGACAGAATGAAGCTAAGTTGGGCTACTGAAATGATTCAACTGCAGACATCCTTTGCAGACATTCTGCAGTATATGTGAGTATGTAAATATGCGACTATATATAGAAAATTTTTGAAAATTTTGGTATGCGGACCCTACCCTTTGCCATTGATGTCAAAGGGGGAGTGAGGAGCAGTGAAAAATGAGGAATCCAACTAAGGGGGAGTTCCGGAAATTGTATATAAAGACAGAGCATCAGCAAAGGGGGAGCATAGTGTAAACACTTAGTCATTTTTCACTAAGTGTTGCCATCAATGCCAAAGGGGGAGATTGTTGGCAAGAGACACTATATTGATTCATGGTTGTTGTCATTGATGGCAACAAAGGTCATCCCACATATCCGCAAGTCATGATATGTCTCTACCGGAAGTCAGATTAAAAATTGTTGTGGTCCGGTGAACAAGAACAGAGCATGTGGCAAGGTCCGACAGATTGGTCCGGATCTCTCAGAGGAAGTGTCTTGGTGCAGTACGGATCTGGGGAAGTCAAGAGGACTATCTTGAGTGGTATATTCCAAGGATTTAGCCTCCGGAGATGAACAAGGAAAAAGATATGAATAGTTGAGTACCGGATTCCTGAGAGACAGTGAAAACAGAGGAAGAACTGACTGACAGAGTATCAGACTACTTTCCGGATGTATTACAAATGATGATAAAGGTTGCGGAGGCATGAATCATGTTTGGCCGACATGATTAATGATATCTACAAGTATATGCTTGATCCGCATTGCTTGGTGAGGAAGGATTCAGCCGACAGAACAAAAGTTTGTAAGAAACTAGACTGTTCCGGATGCCGACTAGAAAGGTGATGAAATTACTTGTGCGGATATATATAGAGGATGGATTTAGTTGTGAAGTGTGTGAAATGTGTGAGTGTATATGCGAACAAGTCCAGAGCAGAGCAGAAGTAGCAAGAAAGATCCGGTATGTGAAAGGATAGCAGAATAAAGAACAGAGGAAAGATGAAGTGTAGCAGATCAGTGTACTGAGCCTAACCGGAACTGAACTCCAGCATATGCAGATGCTTCCAATCAGTTCAAGACTGTGATTCTTATCACTTTGTAGACAGTGTGTCTTCTTGTAGGCAGTGAGCCTCTTGTGAGCAGTGTGCTCGGGCAGTGAGCCCTAATTGGCAAGTGCCATTTGTAATTTCCTATTCTTCTAATAGAGAATAATTTTTGGGTTAATCACCCCGTGGTTTTCTCCCTTAATAGGGTTTCCACGTCAAAAATACTGTGTCATGTGTTTCTTATTTCATGGTAATGCTTTTGTGTTTGATTCAATGCTGCATTAATTAATAAAGAAGTTCAGATTGAGAAATAATTAGGATAACTGATTCACCCCCCCCTCTCAGTTATCAACAATTCCTTGCATAATGTGTTTGCAAGCTTGGTTATCTTAGGTATATCTCTCACTGCATGAGTAGATCTGATCTTTACCATGTTATCAAAGTTGATGTGTCCCATCTGCTTGTGCCACAACCAACACTCACCAGATTGAGCCAATAAATAGGTTCTTCCATTTACCTCCTTTAGGTGATAGATATATCCAAATGTCTTAATACCATCTGCAACTAATCTTTCAAACCCTGCCTCTCTAATATCATAACCTTTGGTATGAAATGTAAGATTGTATTCTTTACTACACATCTAACTAACACTAAGGAGATTGTTCTTTAGCCCTTTGACATAGATTACATCCTCAATATTGTTCTCTCCATCAATAGTTATATCACCCTTTCCACAAATTTATGTTGACTTATCATGACCAAACTTGACAACTCCACCATTCCACTTCTTGAGGTTGATGATCTTCTCCTTGTCACTAACCATGTGGTTAGATAAACCATTGTCAATAACCCAAGCATTGGCTTCTTCTTTTGCATGAAAGGCAAACTACATAACCATTGATTTTTCATTGTCTTTGTCATCCTACAACGTATCAAGCTTCTTGCATTTTCCAATATCACCCTTTTTGTCACTAACTTTTAAATCCATGAAAAGTGTTTCATCATTTGATTCATCATGATCATCATCATCTGAAGAGCAGTTGTTCTCCATGGAATAAATACTTCTTTTGGACATCTCCCTTTTGTTGTTATCCTTTGATTCTTTAAAAGGACATTTAAAAGAAAAATGACCAATTTTCCCACAATTGAAACATTTGAAAGGTAACTTACCTCTGTATTTGTCAGTGCCCTTCTTCAATTTTCTCACAAAGTTCAGTTCTTCTTCATCAAGGTCAACATCTTGATCAGTTGTTTCATCTTCTTCCTTCTTACTAACTTTGAATGTTGCTTCCTTCTTTGGAGATCCTTTGTCAAATTCTCTCATTTCAAAGGTCATGAGAGTACTAAAAAATTGATCTACTGTATAGCGATCCAATTCTTGAGAATCCTCAATAGAAGATACCTTATGACTATAAGATTTAGGGAGAGATCTCATAACCTTCTCCACAATCTCATCTTCTCTCACTATTCCACCAAGACCTCTGATGCCATTAACTACTTCATCCACTCAGAGCATATAACTGGAAATGTATTCATCTTCTGTGCTCCTTAGGGTCTCAAATTTTCCCTTGAAGATTTGCATCTTAGATTTCTTTACTTTACTATCTCCTTCATAAATGCGGCTATGTTTTATCCAAACATCCTTAGCATATTTGCAACCCATTACCTTCAGAAGTTCTAAATCATCTAGCCCACTCATGATAGCATTCTTTGCCTTGGAATTGTTATCGTACAACTTGATCTCATCTGGATTTGTAGGATCACTAACAGGAATAGTGTAACCATCCTTAACATATTGTCAAATACCAAACCCTAGAGAAGATAGATAGCTTTCCATCCTTTGCTTCCAAAAGGTGTAATTTGTTCCATCAAACATAGGTACCTTAGTAAGATCCATTATGAGCCATCCCAGACCTTCCTCAAGTGGTTAAGCTTCTTCTAAGGAACTTAGCTCTAATACCAATTGTTGAACACACTTATACTAAGAGGGGGGTGAATCAATATACAAACAAATCTCAAACCCTCTGAAGTAGATTAAAACTTAAACTTTATAGCATTAATATAAACATAAAAGATTAGTAAAATGCACAACACCACATAACACCAGATGTACATGGACAACCCCAAAGGGGAAAAACCATGGTGATAAAAGCTACTAGGAGCTACTATCCTAATCTAGCCTCACAAAAGAATCACAATTACAACTTTGTTTTGGGGCTACAACCCAAAGAAGCTACTACTTTTTAAAGAAAGGCTTTAGGGTCACTCCCAAGGAAGCTACAACTCCCTAGTAAGTTTGATTTTGGGCTTCAACCCAAGGTAGCAACTACTCCTTGAACTGAGAACAAACTAAAAAAAGATTATAGCACGACATTCCTTCTATAGTTTGAAACTAAAAATGAATCTCACTCCTTTTGATGATTAGAATTCTACCTTTTTACTCATATTTTGATGATTGCTCTTTTTCTTTGATAACTTCTACACCTTCATCAAATGTCTTCTCTGCGGCTTTTTGACTAACTGCTTTCATCCTTCAAGAAGTTTTTCTTTTGGCTCACTCCCTCTAGCAATTAGTTAGACACACTTTTCACTTCCCTCCTATCTTAAAAATATCTTCAAGATGAATCTAGACAAGATCTACCACTTCTGCTCTTTCTCTTTCAATCGCACATCATAATGCATTACGCTTCCATATTTGACTTCTTGCACTCACACTCACAATTACACACCACCCAGATCAACTAGGTTTATAATATATACATGATATTACATTGATTACATTACATGTCAGCCAAGACAATAAGAATATTAGAATTACAAGTTGGCCAAAGATCAAACATGAAACGTGCATAGGGCAAGCCTTCAAATGAACCACATGCAACACTAGGAAGAGGAATACACCTTGCAGATTCCAACATATGCTTAACCTAGTCCTAAACAACCTTCATAGCATCAACTTTCAAGGAATAATATTTGCCCACTACACATTTGAAATAGGTCAGCCTTAAGCAAGAAAGTATGAAGCTTGTCACATATCAGCTATTACAACTTGGTGGTACTCATGGATGATTAAACATTACTTGTTCTTCTCCTAGATGAGTCAACATGACCCACACAACATCTCTAAACACTCCTTGAACTCTATACAAAAAGAATTTTATGGTACAGTCCTCCAACATACTTCAATTAGCTAGGCAAAAATATAACCCATCAATACCTTCATTCTGGACCACAACCTATTCCAGAGAAACTAGAAAACACCTTACAAAATAGGAATAAACATTACAAGATCATTAGGATAATTCTCCATTAGCAAATTCACCATTTCATATAGCAACAAGTTGGTGCAAGCCAATAGACACTGAAACTAGCCAACAAACAATACAATCCTGCACTCTATTACATACAACTTTCACTGTGGAGAGACAAACAATATGAAACTTTAAATGTAGCACCTTCTCAACACATTGAACTTAACTTCTAAAATGCATGACCATATCTTCAAAGGTAGAGGAATGTGGAGCATTCTCCTAGGAATCTTCAAGGCAACTTCCTATAGTAGAAATCTTAACAAACATCCAGAGACTAGTCTCCTTGTTGCAACACATACTTCCTTAGGATCAATAGGAGAGAGCATACAACATGTTGTAGACTATCAACAACGTCTCCCAACATCAGCATTACTTCTAATCCTTATTTTAATGGTTCTAATTCCTATTTTAATATGTCATCATGACAGCATCTCTATTGATAACAAACATACCAAATACAACTTTGACATTAAATAAGGAATGACATCCAACCATGAACATCAGCAATATCATAGTTAGCACACCATCAACATAAGCATCAATGGTAACCCAAACTGAGTATCCAAACTAAGTGTTGACATGAATGACAACCACAACAATGACAACCTTAGGTAATATATGTGTAACATTTCCTCTATTATGACTTTTTTGTTTTTGTTTTCTTTATCATTACTCTTTCTGATGCAGAGGTAAAATGCAACGGGAGCTTACAAATGGGAAGGGGGAGTCAATAACACAACCAACAAGTTAAACTCCTAGACATGCAGCATATAATACCTATCGGCTTATCATCATCATCATATTTCTTGCTAACACAGACAGCATCATCATATTTCGAAGAGGCATGAAATATCCTCCTGCTAACTACTGTTCACTTCCTTATCACCTTTCACCTTTCGCCTGTCAGCAGCATCATCATGTTCGGCTATCGGCAGCATCATCACATTCGGCAAGCGCAAACATCCTCCTGATGTTCACTGTTCATCTTACCGCCAACCTCTATCTTCATCATCATGATATTCAACATCATGCTCATCAGCAGGATATAAAATATCCGGTTCCCTCCATATATCCTGATGATGATCCTTCACGCACCTTTCCTTCGATGCTTACGTCACCCCGATAGCCTGATGACGATTATCCTGATGACGATGACGTCACATGCAGTTCCTTCAATATCCTGCTATCGGCCAAACTTAACATTATCGGCCCGCGATGGTTTTATCAATCCGATCTTCTACCTTATGCCGATACGCTCCTCCTCGGCAACACCTGATGATGATCACCCCGAAACACATTCACCTTATGCAAATGATTGCATCATGCTCACCTCCACCTACTCGGATGACGCCCGAAGCGACTGCAGGATATACACAAAAATATCCTGATGATGCCGTTGCGATGGATTTTCCAACCTTAGCGAATTTTGATCCGCCGAACCTCCTGAGGTGACCCGATCCGCTTCCTGGACAACTTTCCAGACTCTAACTATCAGCACAACCTAGCACATACCCATGCTAGGGTTCTCAACACATCTTGACTGCGATCCTGCAAACATGCACATGAACAAACACAAAAAGCAAACTATAACCTAAACTACTGTACATAGCCATTCCACCGATTCGACGAATCAACCGGTGGAATGGATCAGTGAATCCATGAAACCACCAGATCAGCAAATCGATTTCACAATGGAGATCAGACAGAAAATGAACACAAACAGGATCTCTATTGATTTCAAAAGATGCAATACAATACTCTGTCTCACTCTCTGTCTCTCCTCTTCAATGCAATACAATACAATAATCAACCGATCCTTATGCATAAATAGGATCTCCTGCAAGTACTATCGACCCGACTCCAAGCGGTTGGGAACTCTCCAGGCAGCTGGGAGGATCCAACCGGACACACAGCACAACAACTGTCCTAACAACCTAGCTAAAAATAGTAAAGTATGGTCAACATGACCTTATTACATGCATTGGTCTTATAAGACCTTCTTGGAAACATTAACAAGACTCAAAACAAACTAACTGCCTCATGGAGGCCAGCTGTCAGGTAGGTGCTCCTGCACCATACTCCCCAACAGAAAAGAACTCATGTCCCATGAGTTTAGATGTGGAAGCCCTCCACCTTTACACTTTGCCTTTGCAATATTCTGACCTGTTCCAACTTTATCCTCTGCTGTCTCTTGGCTGCTCCAAGACTTCTGAACTGTAACTTGCTTTCTTGCAAGTAAATCCTCATGCCTGTTAATGTAGGCCCTTCTCTCACATACCTTGTGTTTGTCAGGTTGTCTGACCAGAACCTCTGTCTAAACTGCCTCTTGAACTTCTGCAATGTTCAACTCTGTCTTTCTGTCAACCTTTATAGGACAATCAATAGTCCCAACTATGACAACATCCTTGTCATTCCTCTCAACTGGTTGCTGCCTGCAAACCTGTTTCTGAACCTGCTGCTGACCTCTGTCAGTCACAACTAAAACTTTCTTCAACCTGTTGTCCTTAACAACTCCTTTCCCTGTAGTGTCCTTAACTGCCTTTATGCCTGCTCCTATAGGCTTCTGCACAAACTCCTTCTTTCCTACTAAAATGACTTTGGCTGCCCCCTGTGCTGCAGCTGCTTCCTGTAATGGCATCAACATAATAGTCTTCCCATCTTTCTTGGTGGTGTAGGTATTAGCATACCCATCATACAGTACCCTCCTATCAAATTGCCATGGCCTACCCAACAGTAGGTGACAACATTCCATGGGCAATATGTCACACAAAACTCTATCCTGATATGCTCCAATCTGAAAATCCACATATGCCTGTTCATAGACAAAAAGTGATTGACTATCACTCACCCAAGATGCCTTGTAAGGGTGATGGTGTGGAATCCTTTCCAAATTTAGTTTATCCACCATTTCCTGAGATACCATGTTGTCTGTTGAACCAGTATCAATGACAACCTTACATACTTTACCTTTGCTCTTGCATGTGGTCTTGAAAAGAGCTTTTCTTTGCATCATATCCTTTGATGTCTGCAAACTAGTTCTCCTTAGCATCAATGCTTCTCCCTCCTCAGGATATCCATAACTTTCAGAAGCTCCATCTGTTTGCTCTACTTTCTCTTCTTGCACAAGTTGTACTCTCTTGTCATTTGTTCTATCATTTCTGGATGATGAACCTTTGCTTTCTGGACATTTGAAAGATGGATGACCAAACTCACCACAAGTGTAACACTTTCCTGAAAATGTAGTAGAACCTCCACCACCTCCAAATCTGCCTCTATTACCTTTCCATCCACCTCTGAAATCAGACTGTCCCTGTCCTTTACCATTGTCTTCTTGACCCTCATTGGTTTGCCTTGTTGTAGGGGCTGATCCTCTTCCCCTCATATTGTGTTGTTCTTGTTTTCTCTTTAACTTCTCTTCCACTTTCAATGCCAACTGGAAGCATTTTTGAACTGTATCTGGATTATGCAGACTTAAATCATCCTGAATGTTGAACCTCAATCCATTAAGGTATCTGGCTACCTTCTCTTCTTCACTTTCCTTTACTTTTGTTTTCATACAAAGTTTCATGAATTCTTCTGTATATGAGCTGACATCTAGCTCCTTCTGCTTCAGGTTTTGCTTCCTCTTGTGTAATTGGATACTGTAATCCAATGGGACATAAGCTTCCTTTACTAATGCCATCATCTTCTTCCATGTAGCGACTCTACGCTTTCCTTCCTGTACTCTATCATCTTGGACGAAATTCCACCATGTCAAGGCAGCTTCTTTCATCTTTGACTGGGCTATCTTCACCCTCTGTTGTTCTGGTATCTCCTCTGTTTCAAAGAAATTGTTCAAGGAGTCTATCCACTCCATCACTGAATCAGGTTCCATCTTTCCTGTAAACACTGGCAAATCCAGTTTCACATCCATGGTTCTCCTCTCCATGGCCTTGAGGGCGTTCAACAGTGGTCTCTGGTCTGCAGGAATGACCTCCTTGTTCCAACTAGGGATCTCTTCTTCTTCCCTATCTTCTTCTCTACCAGAACCTACTCTGCTCCTCAACTTCGCTAACTCATCCTTCAATTCCTGATTCTGAGCCTTCACGGCCTTGCTCTCTGCAATCTGTTTCTTTACTAGAACTGCCAACTCAACGTTGGTCATCCTTGCCGGCATCTCAGATGTTCCTTCTTCATCCGACATCCTGCTATATCCTTATCTTTTCCAGAAGATCCTTCCTTTTCTCTGATACCACTATGATGCAGAGGTAAAACACAACGGGAGCTTACAAATGGGAAGGGGGAGTCAATAACACAACCAGCAAGTTAAACTCCTAGACATGCAGCATATAATACCTATCGGCTTATCATCATCATCATATTTCTTGCTAACACAGACAGCATCATCATATTTCAAAGAGGCATGAAATATCCTCCTGCTAACTACTGTTCACTTCCTTATCGCCTTTCGCCTTTCGCCTGTCAGCAGTATCATCATGTTCGGCTATCGGCAGCATCATCACATTCGGCAAGCGCAAACATCCTCCTGATGTTCACTGTTCATCTTACCGCCAACCTCTATCTTCATCATCATGATATTCAACATCATGCTCATCAGCAGGATATAAAATATCTAGTTCCCTCCATATATCCTGATGATGATCCTTCACGCACCTTTCCTTCGATGCTTACATCACCCCGATATCCTGATGACGATTATCCTGATGACGATGACGTCACATGCAGTTCCTTCAATATCCTGCTGTCGGCCAAACTTAACATTATCGGCCCGCGATGGTTTTATCAATCCGATCTTCTACCTTATGCCGATACGCTCCTCCTTGGCAACACCTGATGATGATCACCCTAAAACACATTCACCTTATGCAAACGATTGCATCATGCTCACCTCCACCTACTCGGATGACGCCCGAAGCGACTGCAGGATATACACGAAAATATCCTGATGATGCCGTTGCGATGGATTTTCCAACCTTAGCGAATTTCGATCCGCCGAACCTCCTGAGGTGACCCGATCCGCTTCCTGGACAACTTTCCAGACTCTAACTATCAGCACGACCTAGCACATACCCATGCTAGGGTTCTCAACACATCTCGACTGCGATCCTGCAAACATGCACATGAACAAACACAAAATGCAAACTATAACCTAAACTACTGTACATAGCCATTCCACCGATTCGACGAATCAACCGGTGGAATGGATTAGTGAATCCATGAAACCACCAGATCAGCAAATCGATTTCACAATGGAGATCAGACAGAAAATGAACACAAATAGGATCTCTATTGATTTCAAAAGATGTAATACAATACTCTGTCTCACTCTCTGTCTCTCCTCTTCAATGCAATATAATACAATAATCAACCGATCCTTATGCATAAATAGGATCTCCTGCGAGTACTATCGACCCGACTCCAAGCGGCTGGGAACTCTCTAGGCGGCTGGGAGGATTCAACCAGACACACAGCACAACAGCTATCCTAACAACCTAGCTAAAAATAGTAAAGTATGGTCAACATGACCTTATTACATGCATTGGTCTTATAAGACCTTCTTGGAAACATTAACAAGACTCAAAACAAACTAACTACCTCATGGAGGCCAGCTGTCAGGTAGGTGCATGGGCTGACCTTCTCCCTATTTCCAAAATGTGAGAATACACATTGTCCATTATTTCCCTAGCATTAACTTCTTCAAAAACAACATCAAGGTTTACTTTAGTAGAACTAGATTTGATCTTCACATTTTTTCCCTTCTTAATAGTAGAACCAACATCATGACAAATAGTTTTTTCCTTAAGAGAGAAAAATATTCTCTAGGGAGTCTATACTGTCCCTATCATTAGTTGACATGGAAACCTTAACATTTAGAGTAGAGGGTGGTGTGTTCTCACTAACAGACATGGTCCCTTTTCACCATAACCCATAACATCTTTTACCTTATAAGCATGAGAGACTTTCCTAGCAGGTCTTTTATCAACTTTCTCAATAAATGAAACTCTCCTAGAAGTAGCTAGGATACTCCTAGATTTGATAGTAGTGTAACAAAGATCTTGTTTTTTAGATGATGTATGAGACTTACCCTAAGGATTGACAATAGTAACCCCTTTATCAAAAGTAGTGTGAGACTTACCCTTCTATGGATTTTTCTTTGCAAAACTATCCTTGCCCAAATTTTTCCCTAAAGAGATAGGGTTACAATCAACATTTTCCATAGAAATGGGAAGAGACCCAATACTCCTAATAATTTTAGGATTTAGAAAGACATTAAACTAATATAGCCCAAACATCAAACCCCAATGAAGAGGAGGTTTGGTACCTTTTTTATCCTATTCTCAAGAAAAGAAAGAAAATAGGAAAGCTTATAAAATCGACATGGCAAAGATGATCAAGGAGAGGGAAATGATACCCATGAATTGCTTCATACCTACTGATGGGTGCCAATTAGCACCCATAAAATACATCTTTTTACCTCTCTTTTTCTCCTTTCTGATCCCAACTTCTTGATTTTTGCACCCGAATAGGCTAGCAAGGTTGTTCTAAATAATGATTAATTGAAGATAAATTACTTAGGATCATGATTTCTGATTAAAGGACTAATGTACATGGAATTGACAGAAATATGTAGAAAAACTTCTCTTTTTTTCAATAGGTGTAGATGCTCAGGATGGTAATTTTGTACATCTCCAGAGGTAGTCCTAAATCTCTCTAGAGACTATACCAGAATCTCACAATAGTAGAAGTTTTGAAGTAAGAGGAAAAGCATCTCTGGAGCCAAGAAAGAAGGCTGCAATTATATCTCTGGAGCAACAGACATATCTCCAGAGCTGAGCAAGAAGGCCACAATTATATCTCCGGAGCAACAGACATATCTTCAGAGCTACAGATAGAGACATACATCTCTGGCACCTCCTCAGAACAGGGCAGATTTCTAGCATAGCTATCAGTCAGGCACCTTTAGCGGTGATCATGATACCCCTTTTTTATTACTCAAATCATCACCTGAGTAATTAAGGGCCATCTTTAGTTAACTGCTGAGAGTTTTTATCTCTTTTAATTTTTTGCATGAGTTACCAATGAAACTGATTTAATATCCATATTTTCAAGGCCTTGCTACCCAAATGTATTAAAACTCAAACTTAGAATTCAGAGTGGACTTCTATTCCACTCATTCTATTCTTATTGCATGATTATTTTTCATAGTTAGACAAATAGTATAATAAAAATATGGATGTCATCTCATAGAAGAACTGGTAGATAAGATGAGTGATATGTCATCACTCATTTTATATATATATTTACTAAAACAACAAAAAAAGGACAGAGTATTATTTTTGTGTAATTTTTAATTAAGATATCAAAATTTTGATTAATGCAGAGTGAATGGAATTGGACCGAATCTAGTTGTAATCTTATTCTCTAGTATTGATTCTTTACTGTAGCCTTCGGCCCTAAGGGTGTGGAGCAAGGGCCCACTCTCACTACCAAGGCAGAAGGCTAGTACCACTATTTTTTTATTTCAAATTTTGCTTTATAGGATACTTACTGATTTTGATAGACAGATGCATGTTGCAGTTGTAGATTTTCTTTGAGTAATTTACTATTTAATTCTATTTCCAAGATTCTGTGAATTCATTTCATAAGTAGATAGATCAATCTCTTTAAATTAGTGAAATCCATTAGAATTAGTTAGAGGAAACTGGTAACTGTAGAATCCCTATTTGCAGACAGCCGAGGACATAGCCCTAGATTTTGACATCTAAAATATGCTTAAATGGTGAGGTACAATGCCACCTTGTCACCTACCTTCCAACATAAAGTATTTCATCATATGGAAGCTAACAAGACCCCATGTTGGCAAAAACTCCATTCTATTTACCCATTTTGATGTCGAATAATAGTATCATGACCTTTAAAGAAGGTCTCTATAAAAATCTTATAATCCCCCTTTCTATTCCTATGAAATTTCCTATCATCCTTTCTTAATTTCGTAACCTCAACAATTAGGTCCTTGGACACCATAAATTGAAGGCCTTCAATTGTAACCTGTCTATTTCTCCAAGAATTTGTAAACTGATTAGTGACAATCACATCATGCCCTCTCATAGATAGGATATAGGAGGCAATACCATCATCTTCAAAAACACCCCATATGTTAGCATTCTTTAAATAAACACATGAGATAGGATCTACCCTCAAAATCTAACCTCCCATAGTTTAATTTGTAGAAGAATTAAACAAGATGTGGAGAAAAATGTGAGAACAAACATTCATTCCCAAATAGTTTCCAACACACAAGTTTAAGCTCACATTAATGATGAGTAATTCCTTACCATTACCTTTGATATTAGAGTCACTATTCAACCACACTTGAATCAACTATTTCACACAAGCGAAGTAGAGAAGGTAATCATTAGTAATTACATTATTTATCCCTCTTTGACTACTTCTAAATATTTGAAGATCCATAATATAAAAATTATTAAACAAAATCAAAGTGATCATGTTTAAGCACAAAAACTTATGTTTACCTTGCTTCATTAGAAATTATTTCCCTGATAGCCCTAGGAAGATGAGTGGCATTTGAATAGTATCGCTAATCTTCAAATTATAATCCATGATTAGCAACTCTATCAGCACCCATGTTGCCTTCATAGAATATATGTTGAATTTTTAAACAAAAAATATTCCTTAGGGAGTCCCTTATGTCTTTGATTAAATATTTTAATTTCTAAGGAGTGTTAGAAGTGCCTTTAACAAGGTCTAAAATAACCTTGGAAGCTCCCTTTATTTCAACACTCTGGAAATTATAATGTTTGATCCTTTTGATACCCCACCATAAAGCATAAGATTTAGTAGAATTATTCATAACCCATCTAATCCTCTTAGCATAGAATTCAACTATGCATCCCTTATCATCCCTTATTATTCCTCCCATTGTAGATGGTCCATGGTTCCATTTGGAACACCCATCAAAATTTAGTTTAACCCACCCTAGTTATGAACATCTCCATCTTGTGTGTTTTGTGATATAATCTTTCTACCAGTCGACTTTATTGAGATCATGGTAAATACCCCAATTCTTGCAAATTTTCATTTTCAAAACTAAAGGGAGACTTTTAGGATTTCCAACTTGGGACCCATTAATATTCTCTTGAATTACGTAACTAATAGACTAAAAAACCTATTGAATAGAGGCAGAAGTGTCATCAATGAAAATTCTATTATTGCACTCCTTCAAAAACCCTCACACAATATGCAGAGGAGTTTATTACCAAAGTTCCTTTATAACTCAATGTTTGAAAGGAGAGAACCTAAACCAAGATGGCACAAAAGAAGAAAAACCTTCATTCATTATCCAATGAACTTCAAATTGAGAAAGGTCAATTCCCATATAGCCCTAGTAAAATAGCAATGTAACTACAAGTGACTAATAGTTTCTTTAGCAACAAATCATAGTTGGCATCTATTAGGAAATTGAAACCCTCTTCTCCTTAAGTTGTTAAAAGTCAAAATTTTATTGTGATTAAACACCCAACAAAACAAATTTATTTTAGGAATAACTCTGGTTCCACACCAACATCTAGTCAAAATTCTCCTAAAAACCATTAGAGATCAAAGAATAAGTAGATGCAACTGTTGTCAATTAGGATTGCACCCTTATGCAAAGTTGTGACACTCTACAATCCTTTGAAACATGGGGACAAACTCAGGCTATGGGTGAACTATAGTGAGTTTGAACCTCCAGATTATGGGCTGGTTCCCTTAAAATATTCAATTTGAAATTATGATTTTCTAGTTTGTAAAAGGGTATGAAGGAATCTATAAGCTAATAAAAAGTATAAAATTTGGTGATGCACCAAATAAGAATGGAAAAATGCAAATCTGGTTCACAATAGATTTCAAAAATTTGACCCGCACAATCCAATCTTGGCATAAATATCACAAAAGTGTTTCTAAGGAAGGCTGGAAGATAAACTCTTTATGAAGGAAAAGGATTTTTCATAACATGAAAGAACTATTTTTAGTAACACAACCTGAGACATGTGATATCACTATGCTTAACACTTTCAAGTAAGAATAAGACAATAATTTTAAAGGTTTTGATAATTTAAACACAATAAAATTTCATCAAATCATTCATACAAGTAGTATTAAAAGGAAAGGACAACACTTGATTTCAATGAAAAATAAAGGAAAATATTACATGAAGAACAAAGAAATTGAACTTGTAATCTGTAGTAATCTCTATAAAATCTATAATCAATGAGTTACAAAACCTCTTTCTCTCTCAAAGTGCAAAGAGAAAAAGGGCAAGAACTAGCAAAAACTAAGTTTTGCTTTACAATATATAGTTTTCTCTCTCCAAGAGGCATGAAAAATAGAACTATAGCTAACTGCCTCTAAAAATAAGTCCTCCAAGGTGATCCACGAGCAAACCAAGAAATCCCAATAAATAAGGGCCCAAACTACCACAAATATGGCAAAAATAGATCCAAGTTGATCCTCTCCATATGTTTGGCCAAGAAGTTGACCAAAACTCCTCAAATCGCTCCCCAAATCATGCAAAAAGTCCCCAAATAGCCTCAGCTAACTCAACTCATCTATTTGCATGATTTTGCATTACAAAATAGATGCGAGTGAATAATACAGTAATTAGGATAATTACTTTACTATTAGTTACAATTTGCATTATTTTTATGATTTTACAATTTGTGAAAAATAATAAAGTAATTTGTAAAATATTACTTTATTATTCACTTACATTGGTTTAGTTGTAAAAACATGCATGATGAAAGAGAAAATAGTTACCTTATCTCTCCAATTATACTTGCCTAATTTGCATGATTTGACAAAAAATAGGACATAAGAGAAAACAAAAATCCCTTATGTCTCCATGTGAGAAAAACTCCTAGTTGCATGCTACATGCACTAAGGCAAAAATATCCTCTTATTACTCCATTTACAATGTCAAATGAGAGAAAGGATTCCATTACAAAACATCAAGGCTAAAAAAGATACTCCTTTCCTCAATAATGCATTTTGTCCACCTTTTGCATATCACCTTGCAAAATATCCTTATATCTCTATGTAAAGAACAAAAAATTTGCATTATCATACTTGTTGCATTATAACCTATGCAATTACCCTATCACTCCATATGCACTCACCTTTGAATTATTGCACCTATGTTTGACTTCTATCCTTTACAAAAACTCATAAGGTTTATGATAATGTTGTTTTAACTTTCCAACCTTTGAAAAGACCTTGAAATAGGTCAGATCTCCATTGATTAATTAATGATTAAAAAGAAAGACTTAAACAAAAAAAAAGCTAAAATCTCTAATGATCAACTTATGCCTCCTTACCCCTCACAGGTTCATGATGTCTACCTAGTCATTTTAACACTTCAAAGTGTTGACCTTCGGGTTGATTTGATATTTTTAGTGATTTTGTTTCAAAAAGTCATAAAATGACTTGAACAACTCAAGCTAGGGCATAAAGAAAAACTTGATCAAACCCTAAATGATGTCATTCTCACTTTTCACTTCTCGTATTGAGCTCTACTGAGGGATTGCGTCACTATGGAGGGTTTTGAAGTTTTCTGCTATTCTATACACTAGCACGTGCTCTTTCTAGTAAGTCTCATGTGCTTTCACTATCTTGCTATTAGAAAAACTTGATATCTCCTATTTTCTTCATCGTTGAGTGGAGGTTTGTTTAGCATAAAAAGAAAATATATAGGTTGGAAATCTTTTTATGAGGTAGAGTCCTCTCATGATATCTTTTCTTTCTCTGATATAGACTATAAAATACTTCTATTGTTTCCCTTTTTGATGGAAAATATGAAAAGTATGTTTTGAAAACAATGAAGGCATCTCTTCTAGTGCACGTAAAACTTTGTTTTTTCAGCTACTATAAAGGGAAAACTTTATGTCAAAATGGTGAAAAATGCTTCTTATGCATATATTTGTTTTTTCTCTTCAACTCGTGGAACTATGAAAACCATTTGTTGTTTCTAAATTATCAGATGAAGGACTTTGTAGGAGGTTTTATGGTATTTATCTCTTCACTGTAACCCTTATCTAGGGCTTTGGATATCTTTATTACAAAACTTCTACTAATGTCTTCTTCATGAGCATTATTCCATTAGTCTCCTCCTACTAGCACTATTTTTGTGTCTAGAATTCAAAGTGGGTTTTGTGATACTTTGAAGAAAAAAGGCTTATGATGTTATAGCCACTCCGTGTATTGATTCTTTTGACTTATTTTTCTCATTACTTTCTTCAGAGAAGAATGGTTTTCCAATCTTCTGGATATGCTCTGATGACTTTTGTGCAACTAGTATAGCCAATTCATTCTCATCTGCAGTGTGCCATCAGAGACCACCATTATAGTGTAATCTGGAAGTTGATATGCCACAAGCATATTTCTCATATCCTTCCAAGAGTGCAAGTTCTTCTATCTTTCAAATTTTATTGTCACAATCCTAAATTCTTTGTGCCAATACACTTATCATCCACAGTTCTAAATACAATATATTTTGATTTTTTAAAAAACCCTAGCTTCTCCCTTTAAATCTTGTGTTGTATAATCAGCTAAAATAGAAGCTTCATGTCCATCAGCATTTCCAAATCTATCAGGAATAGAGTTGCAACTTCTTGGTAGGTCATAGTTCATTTCAACATAGTTTGTTTGATATTTTTTTGTTTTTTAAGAGATTGTCGCAAATAAAATCACTCTGGTTTCCTTGTTTATAAAAAAATTGATGAGGTGAAATCTTTCCTTCTAAGATCATCCATGAGGATCTTTTAGACTTCCTACATACAATGGAGCTCATGAACCTGAGCTTGTATCAAGCATCTTTCATGTGTCAGTTTAGTTCCCTGATAAATAGAACTTACACAAATTTAATGGAATTTAAATTATTCTTGTGCTAGGTGTATAACATTGCATTTGCAGACAACACAAATTACAAAAATGATCCATCATTCGCGTTTTATTGGAATTAATATTTCCTCTTGAGATCACCCCAATTCATGGCTAATGTTCTCTGCATACCTATGATTTGAATATTTTTTCATGTTTAAGCATTATTTCCTTTAGAATTTCCTTATCATATTCTGAGCATTCTAAAACTTAGGTTTCTTGTAGAGATATTTTATGTACCTTCTACTTTCTATGAAGGATTTTACCTTGACATGATATGGATGACAAGTGATAGATCTAGATAAAACCTCATAGTGACTAATCCATGGCATGAACTTGATCTTATTTCACCTCTGCTAGGGTTTTGGTTATACTTGTATCTACTAGTAGTTCTTGATTCATGGCAAGTCAAGGTATGTATCAAGTTTCTCTACTTTTGAAGGTCCTCTACTTGTATGTATCCTTCATCATCTGCTAGGATTGCCTCACATTTGTATGACTGAAAATTATTTCTTTTTCTAGTTGAGTAACTATATTGTTTACTGGACTGCTTGGTATCCAACCCTCTACACACCTTGTCTTGAGTTGTCTTTTCTTGGTGAGCAACATATGCATTTTATCAAGAAACTCAGTGTTTTTCCTATGATTACTTTCTAATCTGCTTGTTGATCTTTGAACATGGTTGCCACTATGTGCCTGAACTTAGTCATGTAAAGTTGCTCCTTACTGCTATAGTCATGATTTAACTTTGTAGCTTTCTTGATAGCATGGTGGATTCTTATTTAGCCTGTATTTTCTGGTTCATCCAAATTTTCATAGTGGCTATATATGCATTTTTTCATTTAATGAAGACAGCAGAAGGAGATTAAGAAGTACCTTGATTATTGTTCCCAAGCTCTTCTACTCTGTGATAAAGTTGTACCTTTGATATGGGTGAATGATATCTTCTTTTGATGTCATCAATACTTTGATCGTTTGAATTGACTATCTCAAAAGGCATGATATGATTCGGTTGTTTTCTTCTCTTATACTTGACTTTGTGCATGTTGGGGTTGACCCTTATGGGAGCCCATTTTCTCCACATGCTTGAAAAGAATCTGAAAATGAATGTTTATTTGTACCTGCACATGGAACACACATGTTAGTCATAAAAATGTAGCCTTTATTTATGACGTAAGGCACTTGGTTGGCTGTCCTTTTCTGCTTTGATACTCATATTTGATTACTTTCTAATTCTCTTAGCTGATTCTAATCACTGATTGCTTCTGTCCTATGAAAGTATGTTAAACTTTTGGATTTCTGATTCTGTACATGTCTGATTTGATTCTTTCATATGAAGTGCATGATGTTTGCAAGTTGATAAGTCTGTTTGATAAAAGCATATGATAGTGTTAAATATTCGGAGCTCTAATAGGATTTTCCCCAATTTTTTTGTAGGTTCACTTGATACAACTAAGATGAAGATGAAGATATAAAGATCAACCATCAACAAAAGATATCAAGCTTGCTTTCAGGCAATGATGGATATTTAATATTATCATGTGTTCTTTCTATTTCTTTTATCATTAGATCTATAGCTTGCATAGGTCTGCATTGCTTAGTTTAGTCACTCCCACGGCTTGTGTGGGACACATTTAAACACTTCTTTTAAACATGATTAGTTAATTTACCTTATGCACTTGATGTATTTATGTTTCTTTTCAATCAATGCATAGGATAGAATAACTGAAACTGAATGTATGTTCCAAATGTGATATGAAATGATAGTTCAAATGAATACCTTTCTTTCTTGCTTTCAATTATGATCATTTGAATAATCAAATTGTCTTATAACTTTGAAAGATAAAAAATAATTTAGATCAACTATCTTCCTTGACCTTTTGATTTCTTGACATTGAAACTCACTTGTCATGATGATTTGATAGTCCTGATTGGACTATTGGATTATCATGATAACTGGTCTTTGTTTTCTTCTTGTCAAGACATCAAATATTCACTGAATGCAAACACTTGAAAGTTTTCTTTTACTCCTTCTAAAACAACTACAAATAGGTCTAACAAAATTTAGTAATAGCAACAATAAAATTCTTTCAAATAATGGTAAGACCAGAGAGGCTCTTCTCTATAGGCTTTAAAATAATTATAGCTACCCAAGAAGTTATGAAATTCAGTTGTAGTAACCTCTAATCCATTAAGATGGTCAGAGTAATTAAAAAAGTTCTTCGAATGAGATTCAGTAGGTCAAGAAAACATACATACTCATATAAATAATGACCAAAGACTCTCACAAATGTATCTTTAAGAATTGAAATCGAGGAATAGAAGATAAGAGGGAATTGTCATTCCATATATCATTCTAAAAGTGGATTTTATGACCATTACCTACCCTCCATCACATACCCTATTTAATGATCCCTCTAACTTTTTGAAGAGCATTCTGAATAATTGAACCATTAGGGAAGGTTGAATTATGTAGAAAAATAAATTGATCATCATTGTGAAGATATTTATCTTTAACAATAAGGATCCATTTTTTTTCCTCCTTAAGAATGCTCCAACCAATTTTATCCATCAAGGCTTTGTTAAAGGCCTAAATTTCTCCAATACTTAATCCTCCATTATTTTTAGGCTTACAAATAGTTTCTCAATTAATAAGTGCCATCCTTTTCTTCTCCTATGTCCTAGTCCACAAGGATCTTTTCTAAATTTGTTTAATTCTTCCAACCATACAAGTTGGGATCTTGAAAATATAGATAATAAATAGGATTATTTTGTAGAGATGCCTTGAGAAACTAGTATTTTCTAGGTTGACTTAACAATTTACCTTTCCACCCATCCAACTTCTTTTAAATACTATCCACAATATTAAGCCAATAAGTATTGGTTAGCTTCTTAGTAGAAAGAGGTAACCCAAGGTAAGTAGCTAGGAGGCAAGCTTTTTGGTACCCCAAAATACCAACAATTCTATTTTGAAGAATTTCAGTAATATTTAAAAAGTAAATCTTTCTCTTTTCATAATTAATATGTTTCTTAGAGACCTAAACACAATCATTTAACAAAAATTACATTGCTTAGCATCCTTAATAGAAGAGGTGCCAAACATAGTATTATCATCAACAAATTATTGATGAGAAGAAGGGGGAACTGAAGTGGCCAGTTTGGCACCCACCAGTTTCTTGAAATTAATCAATTTGGTAATATTTCTTCCAAGAACCTCTACCTCCAAATTAAAGAGGTAGGGAAAAATAGAGTCTCTTTATCTCAACCCTCTACCACTATTAAAGAATCCCCTAGGGGCTCCAGTGACCATCGCAAAATGTTTTGGGGTGGTAACACATTCCTTAATAGGATTAAGGATTCTTTCTTGAAAACCAAATTTTCTCAGGACAACAAAAAGAAAAGGACAAGAAACTCTATCATAAGCTTTAGAGATATAAAGCTTAAGAACCATGCCTTCTTTCCTATTTGTCCCTAAGAGGGAGCAAGATATCTGGAAACACTTCCTAAACTGATCTACTGAGGAAATATTTTTGCAAATTTCAATTTTTACAGTTATAGATTAAGATGCGCATTAAGAAAAAGATAATAAAAAATTCCAAATGAAAAACTCACAACACAAGATATACATGAGGAAAACCATTTTAAGTAAAAAACCCCACACTCCAAAGCCACCCAATATATTATTCAAGAATCAATAAGATTACAATATACTTGTAGAGCAACCTTTCACAAGAGCATAAAAAACTACCTATCTAGGAGGTAACTCAACATCTATAAGACTCTTACACAACCTCGATCTCAAGCTCTTGATATATAGGAGATACAATACAGTAAACCGTCAACAATAATTACAAAACTATAAGCCAAAACCACCCAAAAGTGGCACCCATATTATCTTAAATCAAAGATGCCTTGTGACATGCCAAATCACACACCAACATGTGTAACTCTCCCCTTTATAGCTCTTTTAAGTGTCCAACATGTTTTCATATTTCCCCAAAATAGGAGGTCCAACTTTCAAAGGTCATAACTTTTGATCTAAGTGTCCGATTGATGAACCGTTTAATACTTCAAAAAGATTGTGAAGAGATCTATCAAGATATAACCTAATTTTTTGGTTACAACACCTTTTGTGGTGTTTACGGACTTCTAAGTGCCTAAAAACTATGTTTAAAATATTTTTCAACAGTTTCAAAAAATAGAAACTTGAATATCTCACAATCCAAATGATCTTGAGTTGAAACTCACATGAGATGTTTAGTTAGCAGTTTCACACATTTTAGGAAAAAAATTAGGTGAATTTGAGGTCAAATTTAGAGTTTCTAGAAAGAGTAAGTTTCACCATTTTTAGCCCTTTTGGAAACTTTGAAAGTTCTAGACCATTCTCCAAGATAAAGGGTATTCAAAAAGACCAAATCTAGGAAGAATAGTAACATTTCATAGTTGCAAGGTTGAGATATGATTCATAACATTCTCCCACTTATCAAATACCTTACAAGAGAAAAGGGAGTATCAACACCATGATTTAATTGCTAGGGGCTGAGAGGCCCATAGACTTTGAACACCATCTAAACTTCTCTGTGCTCATAGGTTTTGTCAAGGAATCTACAACATTTGTCAAAGTGTCAACTTTCTCCAAGTTTACCTTCCCATCCTCTACCATGTCACAAAAAAAATGGTACTAGACATCAATATGCTTAGTACTCACGTGGAAAGTAGGATTCTTTGCCAAACATATGGCACTTTGACTATCACAAGAAATAGTAATCTTCCCTACATCAAACACAACATCAGAATACAATCTCTTAATCCAAATGGCTTCTTTATAAGCATAAGTTTCTGCCATGTACTTATCTTCAGTAGTGGACAAAGTGATTACTAGTTGTCGCTTACTCATCCAACTAATAGTACCACCAAAACATAGTGAACACATAAGCAATGGTGGATCTCCTACTGTCAATATCACCTGCCAAATCAGAATCCACATATCCATGAATACTTATAGAATGTTGAGATCTAGCAAGATAACCATGAAAGCATAAGGAATACTTAGAAGTACCCTACAAATATGTGAATAGTCTCTTCAATGCATCCCAATGTACCCATCTAGGATTAGTCATAAATTGATTAAGGACTCCCACTGCTTGGGCAATGTCTAGCCTTGTACAGACCATCACATACATTAGACTTCCAACTACATGACCTAAGGGAACTCTACTCATATCCTCCTTCTTAGAAGGAGACTTTGGACAATTTGCAACAAATAGCTTTGTCCCCATCGTAATAGGAATAGTCAAAGGTCTGCAATCTACCATGTTGAATATCTCCAACATAGTGTTAACATACTTACTTTGGCCTAACAAAAGTTTTATGTTTGATCTATCTCTTCTGATCTCTATTCCTAGAATGTATCAAGCTACCTCTAGATTTTTAATCTCAAATTGTGCTAACAATTGAGACTTCAAATCATAAATCAAACTTTTACCATTCCCAAAGAGTAAAATATCATCCACATACAATGCAATAATGAGAATGTGATTATTGTCAAACTTGTAATAAACACATTGATCTGATTTTGATCTCAAAAATCCAATACTCACCACAAAGGAATCAAACTTCTAGTACAACATCCTAGGAGACTGTTTCAAACCATATAAAGAATTTTTCAACTTGCAAACCAGATTTTCTTTACCTTTCACCATGTAGTGCTCTATCTATGACATATAGATTTCCTTCTCCAAGTCACCATGAAAGAATGTTGTCTTCACATCCATCTGTTCCACTTCTAGATCATACACTCTTGCAAGAGATAATAGGAACTGAATAGATGCCAACTTTGTAATAAAAGAAAAAATCTCACCATAGTCAATTCCATCCACCTGAGAATACCCCTTCATAATTAATCTAGCCTTATATTTTTCAACACTTCCATCTACACCAAATTTATTTTTGAAAACCCATTTACATCCAATATTTTTTCATCCTTCAAGCAAAGGCACCAATCTCCTCTTCCATGACCTCCTAGGAATCTACATCTTTCATACCCATAGCCTCTTCATAGTTCTAGGCTCATCAATGTTAGAAATCAAAGAAAAAATAAAATTGGAATCATGCAATGAATAACCAAACCTATCAAGTTTCTATCTTATCTATGTGGACCTCCTTAAAATTGATGTCGAGATTCTTCATCTTCTTCTAAACTTTTAGAGCTAATAGAGCTCTCCTCATTATCAGGTCCAATAGATTTTTTTGGTTGAAATTTATTAGGGATGGAAGGAAGTTGAACTACATCCTCTTTCTTCTCTTCCTTCTCTTGTTGTAAGACAACAAAAGAAAGATTGATCTCTCTGAAGATCACACTTTTGCTATACAAAACACTCTTAGCTGCTAGATCCCAAAGCTTGTACCCTTTCACACCAATGCCATAACTAATGAAGATACACTTCACAACCTTGTTCTCCAACTTAGACTTCTTCTCCTTAGGCATGTGTGCATATGCCTCACAACCAAATACTCAAATGTGTATCAATAAAGGATTTTTACCAGACCGAACATCCATAGGTGTCTTATCATTGAGTACTAAAGTAGGAGATCTATTAACCAAGTAAGAAATGTTAGAAACATCTTCATCCTAGAAATTTTACTCAAGGATAGCTCCAATTATCACACTCTTTTCCCTCTCCATCAACATTTTATTCATCCTCTCTGCAACTCCATTCTACTAAGGGGTATATGGAGTTGTCTTGTTCCTCTCAATTCCTTGTTCTTTACAAAACTTATCAAAATCTACTCAATAAAACTCACCATCATTGTCAATCCTCAAACACTTAATCCTTCTAATTCTCTACAAGAGATTTGAACTCTTTGAATCTACTAAAGACTTCACATTTTTTTATAAGGAAATACGCCCATGTCCTTCTACTATAATTATCAATGAATGAAACAAAGTAAACAAATTTTGAAACTGACGGAACATTAATAGGACCAAACATATCACAATGAATCAAGTCTAACACCTCAGAAGATTTGTGAGAACTAGAATAAAACTAGACATGGTTTTGTTTTCCATAAGGTAATGTTTGCAAAAATTGAACTCAAGGTTATAGTCATTCATACCCTCAACAAGATTTTTATTTTTTAGGGTCTTCAAACCCTTTTCACCAATGTGACCAAGCCTTTGGTGCCATAGCATTATCTTCTCAGCTGATAGTTTCATCTCCATAGAATGAGCACCCATAGGTACTGTTGGTTCCAATGGTGAGGATGAAGGCTTTGAAGCTCTCTTCTTTGAAACAAAGGCACTATTACACTAAACTGTACATGTATCAAGTCGAAGTAGAGTGCTAATCCAAACACCCTTAGAGAACACCATAGATCATCTAATCATCTTGCATCCTCCATTCAAGAAAACAACCTGCACACCCACATCATTCAACTTACTTATAGAAAGGAGGTTCCATGCAAAACCAAGGATATACAAAACACCATTGATCCCCTTCACTCATCAATCAGAGAATCTAATCAAGACTCTTCCATGACTAACAATATTCAAGTGAGAATCATCACCCAAGTATACCTTTCCACCATTGTATTCTTTATACTATGTAAACCAACCCCTATGTTAGGTCATGTGAAAAGATCCACTAGAGTCAATAAGCCATACATCCTTAGATGCATGTGTTGCTAAGGTAGTGACAAATGCTTCTCCTTCATCTTGAGATGATTTGTCAAAATTTGAATCATAGTTCTTCTTTTTCTTTTTCTCCTCCTTGCACTCCTTGTGGAAGTGACCAAGTTTGCTACAATTCCAACATAGGGCCTTCAACCTTCTGGGAGACTTAGATCTCCCACAGGATTTGGATCTTTCTTTTTCTTCCTTCTTCTTATCCTTTTTCTTTCCCTTCTCTTTAGATCTACTATGAACCGCAAGAGCATCCTTAGTCAATCTGGAAGACTTCCTCTACATCTCTTCATACAATAATGAAGAAGCCACTTCATCCATCTTGAAGGTGGTAGTGGTACTCTTAGTGACCATAACAAGGTGATCCCATGAATTTGGTAAGGATCACAATAATGTCATACATCTATCCTCCTCCTCCATCTTCACACCTACAAGGGTCAACTAGGCAACAAGCATATTGAATGTATTCAGGTGATCAGTGACAAATCCTCCATCTTCCATCCTCAGAGTATACAATTTATTTCACATGAATAACTTGTTCACTAGGGACTTAGCCTAATAAACATCTCCAAGCTTCTTCCAAAGATCTCTTCTACTCTTCTCTTCATAGATATTTAGGAGCACTAAATCAACCAAATAGAGTCTTATCAAACCCTTATCTTTTTTGTCTTTGAGAACCCAATCTGCTTGAGACATTATTGTTGGTTTTGTACCAAATATGGTATCCCATATCCCAATCTGCAAGCATGTCCTTGATTTTGAGTTTCCACAACTCAAAATTACCACCATTAAACTTCTCTATCTCAAACCTCATAGATGTTCTTTCCATCTCTTTCCTGTAATAAAGATTTCAAAATCCTCTACATAAGATCCCACTCAAATGAAGAGCATCTCAAAAAACATCTACCCAAAATCTAGAACCAAAGGTGATCAGGCTCTAATACCAAATTAAAGGGAAAAAAGTATGTGGAAACACTTCCTACACTAATCTACTAAGGAAAGATTTATACAAATTTCAACTTTTACAATTATAGATTAAGATGCACATTAACAAAAAGATAATAAAAACTTCCAAATGCAAAACTCACAACATAATATATACATGGGGAAAACCCTTTCAGGTAAAATACCCCACACTCCAAAGCTACCCAATATATTATTTAGGAATCAAGAAGATTACAATATACTTGCAGAGAAAGCTTTCACAAGAGTATAACAAACCAAAGATCTAGGAGGTAAGTCAACATCTACAAGACTCTTACCACAACCTCCATCTCAAGCTCTTGATATATATACAGTAAACCATTAATGGTAATTACAAAACCATGAGCCAAAAACACCCAAACATGGCACCCAAATTATCTCTAATAAATGATGCTTTTTGTTGTGCCAATCACACACCAACACATGTAACTCTACCCTTTACAACTCTTTTGGGTGTCCAACATGTTTTCACGTTTCCCAAAAATAGGAGGTCTAACTTCCAAAGGTCATAACTTTTGATCTAGGTGTCCAATTGATGAACTATTTAATGCGTTGGAAATCTTTTGAAGAGATCTAACAAGATATAACTAAATTTGTTGGTTATGTCAACTTTCAGGGTGTTTAGGGATCTCTAAGTTCCTCAAAACTAAGTTTGAAATTCTTTTTAGTAGTTTCAAAAAATAGAAACTTTAATATCTCACAATCCAGATATGTTCTTGAGTCAAAACTCACCCAAGTACTTATTAGTTCTGCAACTTTTGGGAAAATTTTGGGTCAATCCAAGGTCAAATGTAGAGTTGTTGAAAATAGTAAGTCCCACTAATTTTAGCCCTTTTGGAAACTTTGAAAGTTCTATACCATTCTAAAAGATAAAGGACATTCAAAATACCAAAATTGGGAAGAATAGTAACTTTTTGTAGTTGCAAGGTTGAGAAACTTTTCCTAACAGTCCATAGAATTGATAATCTCATGAGTAGCAACTACAACATCTATAATTTGTCTTCTAGGCACAAAACCTTTTTTATTCTAATTAGAAATAAGATCTTGCAAGAAAGGTTTGATTTTATATACAATAAGTCTAGAAAAGATTTTGTAGACTGTATTACATAAACGTATTGTTCTATAATCACTAAAAGTCATGGCATCACCTTTTTTGGAACTAAGACAATAAATGTGGAATTAAATTACTTCAAAAGCTAACAATATTTGAAGAAGTCTCTAACAACAACAGTAGGATCCTTCCCAACAATCTCGCAAAACTCTTGAAAGAATGTAGGGGGAACTCATCAAACCCCAGGGCTTTGAAAGGCCCAAAAGAGAAGACAACAACACACACTTCCTCTTCCAAAATATTTTTTACCATCTTAGCATTATTAGAATTAGAAGGAACATTTAGAGTAACCTCCAAGAGCTGATCTAGTAAACCAGAAATACTCTCATGTTCTTGCAGAATATTTTTAAAGAAATAAGTTGTAGCCCTTCCAATATTCTTATCATTTGTTATAATAGTGTCATCCTCTTGCTATAACTTATTAATAGAATTTATCTTCCTAGATTTAAGAGTTGACTGGTGAAAAAATTTAGTGTTTTTATCTCCCTTAGTCAACCATTAAACTCTAGAGATTTTTGCTTCTAGAAAGTTTCTTTTCTTAGCATTAACCTATGTCACTCTTCTCTAATATTTCTCTCCTATTGACAAGTTTCAACATCATGAGACCCTTCTACCATTTTTTCCTATATTTATTTGAGTTGAATAGTAATTTTCTCTTTCTATTAGAAGATATCACCAAAAGTAAATTTGTTCCATTCTTTAACCTTATTTTTATCAAATTTAATCTTTTGAGAAAGACATAACATAACTGCACCTTTAACTAGCTTATTCCACCAATATTGAACAAGATCACTAAATTTGGGGTGAGAATCCCACATAATCTCATACCCTAAAGGGTAAGCCACCTTCCTTTGATGAAGAGTCCACTAAAATAAAAGAGGGTTATGATCCAAACCAACCCTTAGAAGGCCAAAATAGTTAAAGATTAGACAAACTATTCCAAGAATTAGATATAAGAAACCTATCTATATTAACCTGGATGATATTGTTTCACATTCTTCTATTTGACTAGGTAAACATAGTTCCTTCAATCTCCACATCAATCAAGACAATTGATGAGAGAAAACCAACCAAATCCACCATACTCTCAGAATAATCCTCTAACCCTCCAAGTTTTTCTAAAAGATACAGAGGAGTGTTGAAATCTCTAGCTAGCATCCAATTAGATGTAGGATCTCTTCTCATACTCATAGTCAAAGAATCCCATAGAAGTTTCATGTCTGATTTGAATTAGGAGAATAAACATTTGCAAGTAACCATTGTTCATTATCCTTCTTACTAGAATAAGACATAGTAAGAAAATTATTATGATTTTCAACCATTGCCCCCATAAAGGAGGCTAGATTTTAGAACGTAACAATTCCTCCAAATGCCTCTTAAGAGGGAGTTACATAATATCCAGTGCCATACCAAATAGAGTTCACAAAAGAAGAAAAAGTAGCCTCTATCATTTTAGTTTCTTGAATCATCATAATATCTGTTGGATCTAGGGCATACAACTGAGAGGGGGGGGGCGAATTAGTTGTATAAAACTTCTTGTTCTTTCAAACACTTGATTCTTGTTGTTAGTTAGCAGCATATGAATTAATCATCCATGAAAGCATGATACATAAACACAAGAGTAGATAAGCATCAACACATTGAACACCAAGATTTTGACATGGAAAACCCGGTTAAGGGAAAAAACCATGGGGTGATTAACCCAAGAATTATTCTCTGTTAGAAGAATAAAGAAAAATGAATGGCACATGCCAATTAGGGCTCACTACCCGAGCACACTGCTCACAAAGAGGCCCACTGCCTACAAGGAGACACACTGTCTACAAAGTGATAAAAATCACAGTCTTGAACTGGAGAATGACATCTCTACCATGTCCGGATCAGTTCCAATTAAGCCCAAAAACTTCTACTCTGCCTTTCGCACTTCCCTTTACTATGCCACACTCATCCACAAAAACCACACTTTGAAATGAACTCACAAACCGTTATTTATACAAGACATCGACTTAGGAACAAACAACTAAGTCGGCAAACAACCATAAGAGTATCCGCAAGATGAATAACACATCCGGTCGGCCATCACAAGAACATTCGCAGGATGAACAACTCATCCGGTCGGCTAAACAGAGCAAGAACTTCATCCGGAAGAATAACTTCAATTCTGAGCTCTACCATCAATGCGGATCAACAACACAACCTCAACACGATCCAGAAAACTTCACAGGCCTGCCTGAATGACCGGATACATCCGCACGTCCTTTACTTGCTGGAATCTCTTGTCTTCCTCATCCGGAACTTCAAGAACACAGTCTGTCTCCAATGTAGAAGGTACTTCCGGACCTTCAAATCACACATTATCAATGTGGACCAACAACACAACCTCAACATGATCTAAGAACCTTCACAAGCCTGCCTGAATGACCAGGTACGTCCGCATTTCATTTTCTTACTGAAATCTCTTATCCTCCTTATCCGGAACTTCAAGAACACTGTCTGTTGCTACTGTCATAATGCAAGAGGTGCTTCCGGACCTCCAAATCATACAAAACTCGAGTTGCCATATCACAAGGATATCTCAAACACTCTTTCCAATCCGCAGATTAGGATTGTACAATTCCGGACCTCACCGGACCTTTCTGTGATCCTCTGTCACCTCTAAGCACTTGCCGGAACCGGTTCCACACAGACAGCCATAACTTCTTCAGGTCTTCATGCGGACCTCTGAAATCTTGGCTGAAGCATCTCAAGACTCATATCTGTAAGCCCTTTAATCCGCATCCTCCGGTTCTCAACCTATACAATACATTTGCCTTCTTCTCATCACTGTTCTTCACTGTTCCTGACTGAGGCTAATTTTCTCAATATCCTCAGCACACAGCTCATCAAATCCTTCTTGTCAATGCAATATGAGTATGTTGACATCAATGACAACACTGGCTCACCTCATACTTGCAACAATCTCCCCCTTTGTCATTGATGGCAACATATGATGTGAAAAACCATCAAGACAAGAACTTCTCCTTTCTGTCACAGCTCCCCCTATCAACAACAACTTTTCACATGTCTTCTCTTCCTTTACTGCTCCCCCTTTGACCATCAACCACTTGTTTTTCACATGTCTTCTCTCCCCCTTTGACATCAATGGCAAAGGGATCATACTTGCAATTCTAATACATCAGAATCATACTAGCTGCTCCCCCTTAGTAGCAGCTCCCCATCATCAATCCGGATCACAAGATATGAGTGTGATATCCACCGGACTGATGCACATCAGTGCATCTTAGTTCATCACCGGAGGGGCCATGACCCCTAATTTCTCCCGGAGATATTCAAAAGAGTCCTTGGGAAGAGGTTTTGTAAAGATATCTGCAATCTGATCCTTGGAGGGAACATACTCCAGTCTGACTTCTTCCTTGTTTACTTGTTCTCTCAAAAAGTGAAATTTGATAGATATGTGCTTAGTCTTAGAATGCAATACCGGATTCTTGGAGATATTAATTGCACTTGAATTATCACAGAAAATTGTGATAGGCTCCTCATATTCAACTTTGATGTCTCTTAGCATCTGCTTCATCCATAAGATTTGAGTGCAACTACCTGCTGCTGCAATGTATTCTGCTTCAGTTGTAGACAGAGATATTGCATCTTGTTTCTTGCTTAGCCAAGAAACCAATCTCTTCCCCAAAAAGAATGCTCCACCACTAGTGCTCTTCCGATCATCCACATCTCCTGCCCAATCTGCATCTGTGTAAGCATGAAGAGAGAAGTCCGGATCTCTAGGGTACCATAGACCATACTCCACTGTTCCTTTCAAGTACCTAAAAATTCTTTTGATTGCCATAACATGAGATTCTCTAGGATCAGCCTGGAATCTTGCCACAAGACCAACAGCCTGCATTATATCTGGTCTAGTTTGAGTGAGATACAACAATCCACCAATCATTGATCTATACTTTGTCTGATCTGCCTTTGGAGAATCATCATCTTTGCTTAACTTACATCCGGTTGCCATAGGAGTGTTCATAGGCTTTGAGTCTTCCATACCAAATTTCTTTAACAATTCTTTCACATATTTGGTCTGAGAAATGAAGATCCCTTCTTTTGTTTGAGTAATTTGCAGACCCAAGAAGAAATTCATTTCACCAAGCATAGACATTTCAAACTCACTTTTCATCTGATTTGCAAAAGTTTTGCACATACTATCTCTTCCTCCAAAAATGATATCATCCACAAACACTTCAACAATCAAAATGTTTTCATGATCAATTTTGAAATATAAGTTACTGTCAGCAGCACCTTTGTTGAATCCAATCTGCACAAGATGCTTATCCAACCTTTCATACCATGCTCTTGGGGCTTGCTTCAATCCATACAAAGCTTTCTTCAACTTGTAGACCATATCATCATTATCAGACAACTGAAATCCATCCGGTTGTTCAATGTAGACTTCTTCTTCCAGATCACCATTTAGGAAGGCAGACTTGACATTCATCTGATATACCTTGAAGTCTTTGAAGGCAGCAAATGCAAGAAGTAATCTGACTGCTTCAATTCTTGCCACCGGAGCAAAAGTCTCTTCAAAGTCAATTCCTTCTATTTGAGAGTAGCCTTTGCAGACCAATCTAGCTTTGTTTCTGATTACTTCACCAGCTTCATTTAGTTTGTTCCAGAAGACCCACTTGGTTCCAATTACATTCCTGTCTCTAGGTCTGGGAACAAGATCCCAAGTATGATTTTTCTCAATTTGCATCAATTCATCTTCCATTGCTTTGGTCCAGTTTTCATCATTGCAGGCTTCATTTATTGTTTTAGGTTCAATCTTTGAAATCAGACAGCATTCATCCTGATTTTGAGCAATATTCCTTCTAGTTTGTACACCTTTGCTTCTGTCACCTATGATCTGATCTTCAGAGTGGTTCAGTCTTACATACCTTGGAATTTTGGGAGTATCCAGCACTGCTGTTTCTTGATCAGGCTCATTCAAACCTATCTCTTCTTCCTGATTTACCGGATCAGGCTGACTCTGTCTCACCGGAGAGGATTGAGTTCCTTGAACACTGTCTTGGTCATCTTCATCAAGCTCATAAAATCTTGAAGGTTTCTCAATTCCTTCATCAACCTTCACATTGGTGCTTTCTATCATCTTCCTCAATCTCTTGTTGTAACACCGGTATGCTTTGCTTTGAGTGGAGTAGCCCAAGAAAATTCCCTCATCACTTCTAGCATCAAACTTTCCTAGATCTTCATCTCTTTTAATATAACACTCGCTACCAAATACTCTGAAATATTTCACAGTAGGAGTGATGCCAAACCAAAGTTCATAGGGGGTCTTACCGGTGTTGTTTCTGATTTGAACTCGATTTAGAGTGTAGACTGCGGTGCTGATAGCTTCTTTCCAAAACATTTGAGGAACATTTGCTTCCAACATCATTGTCCTAGCAGCTTCCTGGATGGTCCGGTTCTTTCTCTCAACTACTCCATTCTGCTGTGGAGTCTTAGGAGCAGACAACTGTCTCCTTATACCCTGTTTCTCACAAAAGTCAATGAATTCACCAGATGTAAATTCACCACCTCTATCAGACCTTAGACACTTTAGTTTCAATCCGGTTTGATTCTCCACCATAGCTTTGAAGATTTTGAACTTCTCAAAAGCTTCTGATTTTTCTTTTAGAAAGGTAACCCACATCATCCTGGAATGATCATCAATTAACAACATGAAATATCTATCACCTTGCAGACTCTTGATTCTTGTCGGACCACATAGATCAGTATGTACTAATTCCAACAATCTGGTAGAAGACTGATCTTTGCTTTTGAAAGAGACTCTGCTTTGTTTACCTAACTGACATTCTTTACACACACTATTTGTAGGTTTCATCAATTTTGGAAGATCTCTCACAGCCTGAGTATTGCTTATCTTGATGATGTTATCAAAATTTACATGACACATTCTTCTATGCCATAACCAACTCTGATCAATTTGAACAAACAAACAACTTTTATTTGAACCAACCAGATGAAAGATATTACCTTTTGTCTGAGTACCGGATGCAATTTCAGTTCCGGAGCTTGTAAAGATTCTGCATTTTCCATTCTTGAACCGGAGATCATAGCCTTTGTCCACTAACTGACCAACACTGAGAAGATTGTGCTTCAATCCTTCAACATACAGTACATTACCTGTTTTGCTCTTACCATCAAAGGAAAGAGTTCCCCTACCTCTGATTCTGCCAGCAGAATTGTCACCAAACTTTACCATTCCTCCTTCATATCTTTCCAAATCTAAGAACTTATTCTTGTCACCAGTCATATGGTGAGAACATCCACTGTCAATAACCCAATCATCCTTTTCTTCCACTTGAGCAGCCAAGGCTTTTTCAACAACTTTGTGATTGACAGATTCAGAGAGTATTGAATCTTCTTCCTTGATGGCTATAAACACCCACTCATTTCCGGATTTGCTTCCTAGTTCTGATTCATCATCTGTTACTCCTTCATTGTCATCTTCTTCATGAACATAATAGCAATTCTTTTGAACCCTTTGTCTGTGAGTATTAGATCTCGCAGATCTCTCCGGACATCTTGAAGCAAAATGACCAATCTTATTGCAGTTGAAACACTTAAAGGGTAGTTTTCCTTCATACTTACCGGATCCTCTTGGCAGTCTCTTTGCAATGAGGGCTTCAAGTTGAGTTGTTTCTGCTTCTTCTTCTTCCATGTCTCTTCTTGCTTGATCATACCATGACATTTTCCTTGATGAGTTTTCACCCGGATCAAATCTCTGTTTGCCTTTCACATAGGCACTGGCTTTGAAAGCAGATTCAGTCTTGGAAGGATCATCTCCAAACTCGGTCATTTCAAATGCAGCTAGTTTGCCAGCCAGTTGTTCTCTTGTGACAGTTGTGTGGGCTCTGAATTCATTAATGGCAGCAACTTTGATTTTGTAGGCAGCAGGAAGGGATCTTAGGATTTTGCAGACAATCTCATTTTCATCTAAAGTTCCACCAGCATTTCTGATTCCACATACCAGCTCATTTACTCTTGGCATAAAGGTAGTGATGTTTTCATCATCTCTCATTTTCAATCTTTCAAATTTCCCTTTCAGGCTTTGCAACCTTGCACTTTTGACAAACTCATCTCCTTCATACAGAAGTTCCAGTTTAGTCAGGATCTCATATGCAGTTGGTAGGTCAATAACATTCGAGAGATCTGAGTCATTCAATGCGCTTAGAAGAGCTTCCTTGGTCCACAGATTGTTTTCAGCTTCTGTGATTTCATTCAGAGTTGTCGGACCACCTTGTGGAGGTACATATGGTTTTGAAACCATAGCCAAGTATGCTTTTCCCATACATTCCAAGTGACACTTCATGCGACCTTTCCAGAGAGTGAAGTTGGTTCCATCGAACTTCGGACTATCCTTCTTGTATGATGACATCCTGGATCTCCTCAAGCGGTTAAGCTCCTATCAGAGGAACTTGGCTCTGATACCAATTGTTGGATCTAGGGCATACAACTGAGAGGAGGGGGGTGAATCAGTTGTATAAAACTTCTTGTTCTTTCAAACACTTGATTCTTGTTGTTAGTTAGCAGCATATGAATTAATCATCCATGAAAGCATGATACATAAACACAAGAGCAGATAAGCATCAACACATTGAACACCAAGATTTTGACGTGGAAAACCCGGTTAAGGGAAAAAACCACGGGGTGATTAACCCAAGAATTATTCTCTGTTAGAAGAATAAAGAAAAATGAATGGCACATGCCAATTAGGGCTCACTGCCCGAGCACACTGCTCACAAAGAGGCCCACTGCCTACAAGGAGACACACTGTCTATAAAGTGATAAAAATCACAGTCTTGAACTGGAGAATGACATCTCTACCATGTTTGGATCAGTTCCAATTAAGCCCAAAAACTTCTGCTCTGCCTTTCGTACTTCCCTTTACTATGCCACACTCATCCACAAAAACCACACTTTGAAATGAACTCACAAACCATTATTTATACAAGACATCGACTTAGGAACAAACATCTAAGTCGGCAAACAACCATAAGAGTATCCGCAAGATGAATAACACATCCGGTCGGCCATCACAAGAACATTCGCAGGATGAACAACTCATCCGGTCGGCTAAACAGAGCAAGAACTTCATCCGGAAGAATAACTTCAATTCTGGGCTCTACCATCAATGCGGATCAACAACACAACCTCAACATGATCCAGAAAACTTCACAGGCCTGCCTGAATGACCGGATACATCCGCACGTCCTTTCTGGAATCTCTTGTCTTCCTCATCCGGAACTTCAAGAACACAGTCTGTCTCCAATGTAGAAGGTACTTCCGGACCTTCAAATCACACATTATCAATGCAGACCAACAACACAACCTCAACATGATCTAAGAACCTTCACAAGCCTGCCTGAATGACCAGGTACATCCGCATTTCATTTTCTTACCGAAATCTCTTATCCTCCTTATCCGAAACTTCAAGAACACTGTCTGTTGCTACTGTCATAATGCAAGAGGTACTTCCAGACCTCCAAATCATACAAAACTCGAGTTGGCATATCACAAGGATATCTCAAACACTCTTTCCAATCCGCAGATTAGGATTGTACAATTCCGGACCTCACCGGACCTTTCTGTGATCCTCTGTCACCTCTAAGCACTTGCCGGAACCGGTTCCACACAGACACCCATAACTTCTTCAGGTCTTCATGCGGACCTCTGAAATCTTGGCTGAAGCATCTCAAGACTCATATCTGTAAGCCCTTTAATCCGCATCCTTTGGTTCTCAACCTATACAATACATTTGCCTTCTTCTCATCACTGTTCTTCACTGTTCTTGACTGAGGCTAATTTTCTCAATATCCTCAGCACACAGCTCATCAAATCCTTCTTGTCAATGCAATATGAGTATGTTGACATCAATGACAACACTGGCTCACCTCATACTTGCAACAAATATCAACCTTATTATCCAAAATACAACTCTTTAGAGGAAACTATTTATTAGGGATACTCAACCCTTTAATATTCCATGAAATGATCCTCATTTATAAAATCCACACTAACATGCTAACAAAAGATAAACAACAAATGGTAAAAGATACCTAGCTTGGCTAGCAAGGCTCAAGAGCCCATCTTTAAAATCATTCTTTTAGTTTCCTAGAGCCCAAAATGTTCTCCAGAGTTTTATGTCTATCCATTTCTAGAACATCTAGATTTAGAGACATTGTACTTGTGTTAGTTCCTACTTTCCCCAAAGGAATCTCAGATTCTACATTAATAGGACTTATCTCAATTTCTCCTTCTTCCCAAACATTCTATGTATCATCCTTCTTCAAAATTTCTTGAGGGATAGGAACTATGCTTTTCTTTAGTTGTTCTTCATTCGGTGAATGGGGAGATAGACAAACTTATCCATCTTCTCTATTACTTTCAATCATTTGTTGAGTATCATCAACAACATTGAGGATTTCATTAACAAAAGGATATTCTCTCTTGATAAACTCTTATCTTCTTTTAGAATCTCCTTATTTTTGGGTTCTTCTTTCTAAACAATAATTTTTTGCATTTATTTATAAGATGCCCAAAACTACCATAGTTTTGATAGAACGTGCCAAATTTTTCATATAGTATTGGTTGGATCCATTTCTAATACCTGGATTGTAGAATAATCTGGGTTGGTAACACAATATGCATTTTCACATTAACACAGAATCTTGCAAACACTAACCTCATTTTCCCTAGGTGACCTTATCAATGGAAAGAAATTGTCCAATATAATTTTCTACACTCTTCAATATTTGAGGGGTCCAAAACTACATAGGAAATTATGGGAGATGAACATAGGTAAGGGCCACTGCACACAAGTCATCTAAGGGATCAAAATCAAGCTTCCATTTATATAGAGCAAGGTCATTCTCATGATTTTTATCAAAAAACCAAGGGTCTTGTTGCAAATATGTGCCTAAGTGGTGTTGTCATTGATGTCAACATATTCTTGTTGCCATTGGTGTCAACTATATCCTATTTTGTTGTCAGTATAGAAGACTAGATTGTTGAAGATATTGAGAAAATTAATGACAATCAATGCATGCGGACCATATGGCTATGTAAAGGTTTGTCAGAGGTTTCTCTGGTTAAGAATTGAGAAGTCTGCATGAAGATTTGAAGAAGTTATGGCCATTTGAGTAGAAGCAGATTTTGTAGTATTTAGAAGAGATAGTGTGACAGTAAGTTGGTCTAGATTGCTCCACAGTGAAATATTTTGGTCTGCTGATCTTAAGGTATGTTTGGGAAGTCAGTGTGTATCATCAACTCCAGTGGTTCGTGGTTTGGAGGTTTGCAAGATATCTTTCTAATTTGATAGTCATGGTAGATGGTGTTCTTGAGGTTTCAGAGGAAGATACAAATGTTTCTAGTAATATGGTTTAGAGTGAATGTTATTGGTGATTTTAATTTTCTTATGGAGGTCTCTAGATTGTGTGGCTACTATGTTGGAGGTCCTCATTGGAGTTTGAGCTTTTTGATTGAAGATTTCTTCTTTAAGGTTGATATTCTTCCCAGTCTTGGCTGACCGGATGATCCTAGCATGTTATGAATGATTTAAGAGCATTTTTATGAAGCATTGAGTGGTTGTAGAAGTAGATTCAAGTCTGACTTGTGTTTGGCCGATAGTGTGATGATCCACATCAAGTTTAGCCATCCTTGTTGATCATTCCAAGGTTGACGAAGCATATAAATACTTGTTGAAGAGTTATTGAAAAGTATCCTTGAGAAAAAAAAAATTAAATCTGAATAAAGGATCAAAAGTAGAGCAGAGAAGAAAAGGAGTGAGAGTAGTATAGAGTGTGAAGTTAGTAAAGAAGAATTTGGGGAAAAGCAAAAGTTTTTGAGTATTCATTGAAACTGAACCAGGCATGAAGTAGATGTTATTTCTCAGTTAATTCATTCTATTCTAAATAAATTTTGTAGGTAGTGAGCCTCTCTTTTTGAGTAGTGCACCCGAAGGCATGTGCCTTCTATTTTTCTAAAGTACTTTTAACATGGTACAAATCTTTGTGGGTTAACCCCCACCGTAGTTTTTCCCTTAACTGGGTTTCCATGTCAAAATCTTGGTGTCAATTGTGTTGATTATGTTTCTGCTCTTATGTTATTGATCCATGCTTTAATGTTTACATCATTAATCTAGTATTAAGATAATAAAGAAGGTTAAAAGTAGAAAAAGTTTATATTGTGTGACAACCAATTCACCCCCCCTCTCAGTTCTCCAGTATAATTCCAACAATTGGTATCAAAGCTAGATCCTCTTACAAAAGCCTGACCACTTAAGGAGATCCAGGATATGACCTATAATAAGGATAGTATGAGATTTGATGGAACAAATTATTCTATTTGGAAGAATTGCATGGAGTGCCATTTGCAATGCATGGGCAATGCCTATTGGGTGATAACCAGTGTTGAGTATAAACCTTTGGAAAAAGGTCCTTCAACTCTAGATCAAGTCAAAGATGCTAAAAATAACCTTCAAGCTAAAGAAGCCTTGTTGAGTGCCTTGATTGATTTAGAAATGACAAATGTCTTTGGTCTAAAAACTCCTTATGAAATCTAAAAAAAGTTGGAGTATCTATATGGAGGTGATAAATATGTCAAATGTGCCAAGCTGCAAAGTCTAAGAGGAAAATTTGAAACTATGAGGATGAGAGAAGATGAAAAATCACAATCTACATGCAAAAGATAAATGAACTTGTGTGTGGTATCAAGTGTGTTGGTGGAACTTTGGAAGAATCAAAGATTGTATCAAAAGTGCTCAAATCCTTACCTAATTCATACAAACATAAGGTTGCAGCTATAGAGGAGATCAAGACTATCTTAGATGTTACAAGCAATCATCTGGTTGACAAAATTTCAGCTTTTGAACTAAGTGATTTTGGTGATTGTCTTCCCAAGTCAGAATCTGCATTCAAGGCCAATGTATATGGAAAACAAAGATATGATCTAGGTGAAATCTCTTCTACAAGATCAGATAGATTTGTGAAGACAAGGAAGGATCTTGAAGCTCTTCTTGTTAAAAGATTTCCAAGAGGATCTAGTAAGTATGAAGGAAAATTGCCACTCAAATGTTTTGCTTGTAATAAGATTGGTCATTTTGCCTCAAGATGTCTAGAGAGGTTTTCAAAACCAAGCCAGGTAACAGATACAGAAATCAGAACAAGTGTTACTATGTCCAAGGAACTAGAGAAGAAGGAGTCATAGATGATGAATCTGATCATGGAGGTTCCCCTAAAAATGATTGGGTGTTCATTTCCATTAAAGAATAAGATCCAATGTCTACTGAATCTGCTAGCTATGTAAATATGGAAAGTACCTTGGCTGCTCAAGTTATTGAGAAAGATGAATGGGTGATTGATAGTGGATGTTCTCATCATATGACTGGAGACAAGAGTAAGTTTGTGAATTTTGAAAATTATGAAGGTGAGCTTGTGAAATTTGGAGATAACTCAGCTGGTAGAATCTATGGCAAAGGATCCATCTCTTTTGATGATAAGAATAGCACCAATTATGTTTTGTATGTGGAAGGACTAAAACATAATCTTCTTAGTGTTGGATAGCTGGTTGATAAAGGTTATGATGTTTGATTCAAGGATGGAAAGTGTAGAATCTTGGAAAGTTTTGACACTAAAATTACATCCGATACTCAAACTAGAGGTAACATTTTCATTTAAGTAGCTCTGGTAAAAGTTGTTTGATTGTTCAAATAGATCAAAGTTGGTTATGGCATAAGAGGATGTGTCATGTGAATTTTGATAACATTTTCCAAATAAGTACCACTTAGGTTGTAAGAGATCTTCCAAAACTTGTGAAACCAAATAGCATGTGTAGAGAATGTCAATTTAGGAAATAGAGAAAAATTTGATTCAAAAGTAAGGAACAAGTTTCAAATGGACGATTAGAACTGGTACATACTAATATCTGTGGTCCTGCTAGAATTAGGAGTGTGCAAGGAGATAGATATTTCATGTTGCTAATTGATGACTACTCTAGGATGATGTGGGTAACCTTCATAAAAGAAAAATCAGAAGCTCTTGACAAATTTAAGGTGTTCAAAGTGATGGTGGAAAATAAAATTGGTGAAAAATTGAAATGTCTGAGATCCAACAGAAGTGGAGAATTTACTTCTCATGCGTTTGATGCTTTCTATGAAAAGCATGGCATAATAAGATAGTTATTTGCTCCTAGGACTCCCCAACAAACTGGAGTTGTGGAAAGACAGAACCGGACCATCAAGAAGCTTCTAGGACCATGATGATGGAAATAAATGTTCCTCAAGTTTATTAGAGAGAAGTTGTAAGTACTATTGTCTACACTCTTAACCAGGTACAGATCAAAGGCAATTCTGGTAGGACCCCTTATGAACTATGGTTTGGTCATCCTCCTACTATGAGATATTTTAGAGTTTTTGGTAGTAAATGTTATATCAAAAGAGATGAGGATTTAGGCAAGTTTGATACAAGAAGTGATGAAGGAATATTTTTGGCATACTCTACTCAAAGTAAGGCTTACCAGTACTTTAACAAGTTGAAAAAGATTGTTGAAAGTGCTAATGTTAGAATTGATGAGAGCAAGGAAGGACATTCCAGGTTCTATGGATATGATTTAGATGATCAAAATGAAAGTCAAAGTCAAGGAAGGTTAGTTCAAACTCTGACTCAGATCTAGATTGATCTAGAAACTCTAGAGACTCAAGGAATTAGTACAAATATTAAGGAACAAGCTCAAGAAATAGAAGCCCAAGCAATTCCCAAAACCCCCAGGTATGTAAGAATGAATCATCCTAAAGATCAAATCATAGGAGATAAAAATAGAGGTGTTCGAACTAGGAGAAGAGTTGTTGAAGATCAAGAAGAGATTTGTTTGATTTCAAAGATTGAACCTAAATCAGTAAGTGAAGCTTGCAATGATGAAAACTGGGTTAAACAAATGGAAGAAAAATTGATGCAAATTGAAAAGAATCACATTTGGGATCTTGTTCCCAGACTTGAGGACAAAAATGTGATTTGAACCAAATGGGTCTTTTGGAATAAAATAAATGAAGATGGTGAGGTTGTAAGAAACAAGGCAAGGTTGGTATGTGAAGGTTATTCTGAAGTGGAAGGAATTGATTTTGAAGAAACATTTGCTCTGGTGGCAAGGATAGAGGCAGTTAGATTATTTCTTGCTTTTGCTGCTTTCAAAGATTTTAAATTTTATCAGATGGATATCAAATCAACATTTATAAATGGAGATTTGGAGGAAGAAGTATACATTGAACAAACAGAAGGATTTTAGTTGTTTGATCAGGGAGATATGGTTTGTAGACTAAGAAAATCCTTGTATGGACTCAAGCAATCTCCAAGAGCCTGGTATGCTAGATTAGATAAGCATTTGCTTAAGCTAGGATTTAGCAAAGGTACTACTGATAGTAATTTGTACTTTAAGATAAATCATGAGGACATTCTAATTGTTGAGGTCTTTGTTGATGATATCATTTTTGGTGGAAATGAATGCATGTGCAAAGCATTTGCTGATTAGATGAAAAGTGAGTTTCACTTCTTGAGAGATAAAGTTAATGAGAATGAAGTCAAGTTGGAGTTTGTATCTTCCAAAGATCAGATTGTAGATATCTTCACTAAGCCTCTTCCCAAAGATACTTTTGAGTATCTCAGAGAAAAGTTAGAGGTAATTACCCCTCCTGATCAAAAGTAAGATGCACTAAGGTGCATCAGTCAGTGGAATTTACATTCATATTTTGTGATCCGGATTGATGTTAAGAAGGTACTACTCAAAGGGGGAGTAGTCAGTATACAAATTTTGGGATCATTCTGAAGAAAAAAGGGAGAAAAGATAGAAAATATGTACCCTTTTCCATTGATGTCAAAGGGTGAGAGAAGTCATGTGAAAAACTAGTTGCTGATGTAAGGGGGAGCAGTAAAGAAATTAGTTGTAGAAGTAAGAAGAGAAAGGGGGAGAAGCTCTTGTCTTCATGGTTAAATTCAATTTTTCACATCATATGTTGCCATCAATGATAAAGGGGGAGATTGTTGCAAATATGTGCCTAAGTTGTGTTGTCATTGATGTAAACATATTCTTGTTGCCAGTGGTGTCAAATGTATCCTATTTTGCTGTCTGTATAGAAGATTGGATTATTGAGGATATTGAGAAAATTAATGGCAATCAATGCATGTGGACCATATGGTTGTGTAAAGGATTGTCAGAGATTGCTCTAGTTAATAATTGAGAAGTCCATATGAAGATTTGAAGAAGTTATGGCCATCTAAGTAGAACTGGATTTTTCAATATTCAGAAGAGACAGTGTGATAGTAAGTTGATTCGGATTGCTCCACAATGAAATATTTTGGTCTGCAAACCTGAAGGCATGTTTGGGAAGTCAGTGTGTATCATCAACTCTAGTAGTTCATGGTTTGGAGGTTTGCAAGCTATCTTTCTAGCTTGAAAGTCATGGCAGATGGTGTTCTTGAGGTTCCAGAGGAAGATACAAATGTTTCTGGTAATATGGTTTAGAGTGAACGTTATTGGTGATTTCAATTTTATTGTGGAGGTCTCTAGATCATGCAGCTACTATGTTGGAGGTCTGCATTGAAGTTTGAGCTTGTTGATTGAAGATTTCTTCTTTGAGGTTGATGTTCTTCCCAATCTTGGCCGACCGAATGATCCTAGCATGTTCTGGATGATTTAAGAGCATTTTTATGAAGCGTGGAGTGGTTGTAGAAGCAGATTCAAGTCTTAGTTGTGTTTGGCTGAAAGTGTGATGATCTGCATCAAGTTTAGCTGACCTTATTGATTATTCCAAGGTTGATGAAGCATATAAATACTTGTTGAAGAGTTATTGAAAAGTATCCTTGACCAAAATAGATTAAATCTGAATAAAGGATTAGAAGCAAAGCAGAGAAGAAAATGAGTGAGAGTAGTATAGAGTGTGAAGTTAGTAAAGAAGAATTTGGGACAAAGTAGAAGTTTTTGAGCATTCATTGAAACTGAACCAGGCATGAAGTAGATGCTATTTCTCAATTAATTCATTCTATTCTAAATAAATTTTGTAGGCAGTGACCCTCTCTCTTTGAGCAGTAAGCTCTGGACAGTACACCTGAAGGCATGTGCCTTCTATTTTTCTAAAGTACTTTTAACAGGGTACAAATCTTTGTGGGTTAACCCCCACCGTGGTTTTTCCCTTAACCGGGTTTCCTCATCAAAATCTTGGTGTTAGGTGTGTTGATTATGTTTCTGCTCTTATGTTGTTGATCCATGATTTAATGTTTACATCATTAATCTGGTATTAAGATAATAAAGAAGGTTAAAATAAAAAAAGTTTTATTGTGTGATAACTGATTCACCCCCCTTGATCAAATCCTCTTCCCAAGTAAATCTAAATAAGAACAAATCTCTAACCTGTTGGTGCTCTAAAATATACCCTACTGATCCTTGTATATTTACTTCTCAAATTTAGAATAGATCAGTAGGAAATGGGCCAATGAATAGGAAAACTTCCTATCTCTCAATTTCCTCTACACTTTAGGCTCTGGAAAGCCTAGCTAAGTTCCCCCTAGTAGACACTTAATACAAAATGCAAATTTATGAATGGTCTGAGTGTCTACAACTGTAGGTTCACTTTAATCACAAGACCCAAGGAGTGATAGAGGACTTATTTTAATATCTCATTAATGCATACTCTATAGACCTAGGTTGTCAAAATGAAAGTATACCAAATAGAAATGAATAATTTAAACAATGTAATAAGCATATTATTTTGATATGTTTGTGATTGAGAAATTGGCACTATGAAGACCTATTTTTATCATTGGTTGAACAAATCCATTCCTTATATCTCTATTTATGTACCTTTTGGTCCTAGTGATTCCTTTTAAAACAACCAATATCTTGATATTGATGCCAACCATGCAAGATCTCATTTATGTGAATTTCATACTTAGTAATCCTACTATATCATAATAGACATCAATTAATTCTTGAAAAAATTTTACCCTATTACTTGAACATAAACTAAGGTAAGAAATAATTGTACTACAAAAAACATGCAATTTAGGATAAAATACCCATTATCTATTTTATTCAAATACATATGATGATATGTCTAGGAGACAAAGCTTACACAAATAAGGACCCTGTTGATATTAATCAAACTAGAGAGTGAAAGTTTCTGATAAAATGACACAAGAAAGTTCAGTCCCTATTCCTATGACAAAAAAAAATACAACAACATGTCCCATAACTTTCCAACACCTTTTACAATGAACACCACCCTTTTATAACATAAGGGGGCTCTTACATTCTATTCAAATTCCATCCCAAATATATAACAACATTATGTTTCACTGGAAAGTGTGAACCAAATTCAAATTAACTTAAGTATTTTAAGGTAACTTCATTTTGTTTCTCTAGTCTCTCAAGCATGGGAAGCTAGCTTATTCACATGACTCCCCATCTTTTTAATTTGGGGCTGCCAAATGTCAAAACTCCCAAAGCCATTGAGGCATTTGTTAGTTGTTGAATTAGGAAGTAGTTGTAACTCCCTTTTTTAGGATGTTGTTGTAGGAGTCATCATCATCTAAACATTCACTTCTCTGACTCTGTCAATAGAATCCAAATTCTCCATCACCAATTAGACCACCCTAACGTGATACTCTTTAACCATCACAACCATGCTTTTGATGAGTGCCATCTAGCCCAGAAAAGGGGAGAGAGCATAATGATGTATCTCTATCTTCACTCCTTGTTCAATCACTCAGTAATGGTCATTAGAACTTCAACAAGTTCCCTTGCTCTAGCAAAATACTTACATGTAGTTGGAGCCTTCAAATAGTCTAAACCCTCCCTCACTAGAATGACACTATCAATAGGCGAACTAATGGGAGTAGTTTGGCTGCTTCTGCCTCATACTTAGTTTCTTCCATGAACAATCTATTCCCTAGAAATATTCTTCATGTTCTTAACTTTATATGAATAGAGTAGTAGCAATGAGAACAAATAAGTGTTTCCTAGGAGAATGGTAAGCATACAAAACATAGTAGAAGGAAAAAAAATCTGCATTGTATTCTTAGAAAGGCTAATGTACAGTATGCATATACATACTTCTATTTATAGCAAAAAAGAACAAAGATCTATGTTCTTGAGTAGTATCCTTCTTTAATATCTCAATCAATTAATTTCAACTACCTACACCACAAAAGTACTCAATTCTTACCTAGATATCCCTAGAGATCATACCTCATTCCAAAAAATAGAGAAAGTAAGCATGAATATTCAAAACCAACCACAAGCCACCTACAATCAAAACATTCACACATGTCATAAGTCTTATCAATCAACCAATAGCTTGATTGAAAGCACCAAAGCATCTAGAAGCAGTGTACTTAGGGTCAAATCATGTATCTTTGTACCTAGGCTACAAATTCCTCCTTAGATGGCCAACTATGACCCAATACTTTTTCAACTTTTCCTATGTGGGTGAAAAATCTAGAATCTAATGGAACTTTGGTTTCACTAAAAAATTGCTAAGGCTAGCCTACAAAGTTAGCACTTTATCCAATTCCAAGTTACAACTCATTAATTCATTTTTTATATTGGATGCAATCAACCTAATAGATTTGGGGACAATATCATCAAAATCATTCCTCCATTCTCCCAATACCTTTTTAGACCCATCATTACTGCATATTAGCAGTAGAGAAATGTCTTCAAGAGATGTAAAAAACTTGATTTTATTGCTTAGTGTCACATCTAATTTTCTCTAAAAAGTGGATACCTCATTTAAAAGACAAATAATCTAATAAGTACCAACTAGCCCATTTGGAATGTCAGACTCCAACATAGCCCAACTATGGATATGGGTCATTAAGGCTACCCGAGGAAACCACACACCTAGGATGTCTTTTAGTGTTGAATCACTTGGTTGGTACTCATTCAATACTTTCTTTAAGTTGTTGTGGCATACCCACACATCATCCACACTCTTCAAAATTTTGTTCATTTCATTATCAAGGAACCCCTTTATCAATGTTATTTGATTATTTCTATGGTCTTACCTCATCTGATCTTTTCTGCCACTCTTCTCTTCCAGTTTACCTTGTGACTTAGTAGCAACTGTTGGATCACTACTCTATCCAAATGGACCCTTGAAGCTAGATGTAGAAGTAGGTGACACTGCTTCAATCCCTATTGAATGGACTAGAGCCCTGATTCTATTGCATTCCTACAAAAACTTTATATTTCCTCCTTGACTTCTTTTAATTTTGCAAACATCTTTCTGGTTGCAACCTCACTAAATTTAGTAGTTTCAACCACTAAAGAGGTGACCTAAGGGGGTGTTGTATCAATTAACCTTCTCACAATGATTTTTCCAATTAATTCATTTAGATCCTTTACAACCCATGGTTTGTCATCACTAGGATCCATGGGCCAAATAGCTAATGCTTCATGATTAGCACTGAATCCAAACCCAAACATTTCTTTAGCTTGCTCCTTAGTTATGACCTCTTTATTGAAGTCATCCTACCTCCTAATAGTGTTCATTGCAATGGTTGAGGAGATATCCCACCCTAGTAATAGAAGAAAACTACTCTCTTCCACCAATCTTCTACCCTCCTCAGGGGTAATCTTGCTAATATTCATATCAACCTCCCTTAAAACCTTTTGAGCAATTTCATTTTATCAATGTCACCCACCTTACACTGTTCCTCAATTAATTTTACTAAATATGCTTCTAGTTTCTTCTACACAAGGAGAGCTATGGCCTCTTTAGATTTCACAAAATCATCATCAAAAAAGAACTTTCTACAAGAAAGAGATCTAACATCTTGTACTACTACAGTGATCTCCTACATACTAAGTAAAGTTCTTTTTTGGGGAGGAATGATAACCTCATTCCTCTAGGGTGAATTTAACAATTGTTCAACATCCTCCAAATCAATCTAATTTTCCTCCATTTCCTATGTTAAAGAATAGTCAACAAGTAGCTACCTTGTGACAATAGGGTTATGGAATAGAAGGGATTTCTAGGCCTCCTTCATGCTCTCCTCAATTTGGGGAGGGGCATTCTCTTCCATTTGTTCCACAGGATTTTGTTGAGGCTTAGGATACTTTGGCTTGATAGTCTTCCTTTTGGGGACAAACTTCAACTGCTCTACATTATCCATCAACATTTTCATGTTAAGGATAGGATCTATGATATTTGAGAAAACCCATAAGTATGTACCATCTGTTGCCTTTATCTTTCCACAATGAGTACTAGCCCAAGAATCTCTTTCCTTTGACACACTTCCTACAAGGAGTCATAATTCCTAATGAGGTCTCCCTTCTCATCATAACAGTTCTCAAATCCTGACCTCTACTTCTCTTTTCTTACTTTATCAATAAAATGCTCTAGGTCATAATTTATGTGATCAGTGAAGGGTAACATGTATACTGATAATTTGTTAGCATAGGTTTCATACCCTTCATTGGCATTTATTCTAACACCAAGGAAGTTAATAGGTGAATGGAGAAAAGTACCCTTCTTACTTCCTCTCAAATGGAATTTGTCAGATTCATTTAGCTACCATGCAATCTCCAATAGGGAAATCCTATTGGGCACCCTTACTAGTAACAATTGGGGCTTCACATTAGCTCTATATACCCTGATCACTATTCCATTGGGGTACAAATACCAGTCACCCCATTTGTGTCTCAGATCCCCATCTAGTATTCTCTTGAAAGGCTCGAGAAAGTCCATTATCTCCTTTTACAACCTAGGCATATCAACACCTAGCAATCCTAATATCATCTAAATAAAATGCTCTTTAAACACCAAATAATGTACACTGTCACAAAACATATCCCATGAGTGAACCCTTCCTTGAATGAGCATAGGATTACTATCATTAGTAAAATTTTGAATCTGCAACTCCTTGCCCCTAAATTTCATGTCACAATGCAACAAAATGTGGTACAATAAAGGGTACCTTTTAAAAGTAGGGACCAATCCTGAAGCCTAAATGATATTAGATCATCATGGATCTTCCCTACTAGGTAAGAGAAAAAATTGAGCCTTTGAAACTAGAATTTGTACTGAATGTCAGTAATCATGACCACTAAATGGTCAGGTATTAAATGATCAAAATCTAGACCAAATACTTGGCATAGAGCACAATATGTCATGAAAAAGTAGTCTTCAAACATCTCAACACTAAAAGGCTCTAATTCATCATGACTGAACTTAGTATGTTTGCTCAAAAACCTCTTTCTATGAAGGGGCAACTTATATGCTTTGTAGGCATGCCTATTTATCTTGTAATCCCTTTTGAATTTATCTAGGTCAATCTACACATTTGCAGCAAGGGACAAATTGAAAATCTCTATCAGTAAATCTTTTCTTAGATGGAACAATCTGTGGCCAGTTTTACTGAACAATGTTTTAGTGTTGGTATTATAATTTTTGCAGATGGCTATAATCAAGTTGACATTGACAAAGACATTGGGGACCACCAATATCTGGAGGTCTAAGTCCCATAGATGAGATAAGTCCTTCTCTATTTTGATGGTAATACCCAAACTCAAATAGTTACAACCTCCTACTTGAAAGATGGTATCTCTAATTGGTCCCAAAAAATCATACAGCTTATTCACACAGTCCCCTATGCACTGGTCCTATTTGTACCTTTTTTAATACTTTGGGGATTGATCAACAATTCCTTGAGTTAAGTCTCTCTTAAGTAGGTACCCTCATCCTCCCTTAGGCCGCATAATTCACTTAAAGCAGGAAACGACTGAATTGATGCTTTCAAGGGTCTAGTTTCTCAATTTGATGGATGTGGAAAACCTTCAACTACATAATCAAGAAAATCCCTAAAAGATTATAAAAATGCAAAAGTATTTTAACACATACCTATTTTAGAATCAAAATAAAGAGAAACCTTCTCTTGGCATTCACTAGTAAACTCATTTAGCTCCAAAAATCCTTCACTCTCATAATTCTGGAAATTCTAGAGAAACCCCTTTTGAATTCATCAATTTCACCATTAGTTGTTTCAATAGATGAACATAGAGTTCACATGTCACAAATAGTCATATCATTCAAATTTGAGTCATTGATTTTTTGTAGAGGATAAATTGATGGCAATCACAAGGTGAGAGTACATTGCAAACCCTATTTCATCTACTTTCATAAAAATGTGTGATGCACTAGCCATTGTATCAATGAGATTAAAATAGAGCCATCAATTCAAATAGTGGAGGGGGACACTCTTCCTCTTAGTGCATTGTCATGGTGCTAACTCATATCATGCCCTGAGGGAATGCATGATGCACTGGCTATTAGATCTAGCTTGGATTTTAAATAAAAATGCAAACGTTGATTCATTCCATCCTTCCTAGGATTGACAATGTTAGGAAACTTGTCCCAACTTTGCAACTACAAAAGATTACTATTCTTCCTAGTTTTGGTCTTTTCAAATAGCCTTTATCTTGAGGAATGGATTAGAACTTTTAGAGTTTCCATAAGGGCTAAAAATGGTAGAGATTACTATTTTTAGTAACTCTACATTAGAGCTTAAATGGACCCAAAATTTTCCTAAAAGGTGAGGAACTTCTAAGTAAACATCTCGAGTGATTTTTGACTCAAGATCATTGCAAGATATTTAAGTTTCTATATTTTTAAATGGTCAGAAAAAGTTTCAAACTCAATTTTGAGGCATTTAGAGGTCCCTAAACACCTCAAAAGTTGTCTTAACTAGTGAATCTAGTTATATGTGTTGATATGCACTAGACAATGTAGAGGGGGGTGAATCAGTTGTCTTAAAATATCAAACACTTTTGCATTAGAACATTAACCACTTATCCATAATTATTATGATTTGAAAGCATGAAATCAGAAAATTAACCACATAAACAACATCAAACACAAGACATCAAATTTTACGTGGAAAACCCCAAGGTGAGGAAAAACCATGGAGAGGATTAGCTCTCAATATATATTGCAATCTTGAAATAATGATGTTCAAGCTTGGTTACTCCATGGGCCTAAACATACTAACTCACTATCATGAAGAACAACTAGGTCTAATACACTCACTACCTCAACCCTAAATCTAGCAAAATTACAGTAAGGGTTGTTAAACCTTGAGGGCTATTAAACCCTATTGGAGGCTCACTTCCAAGCTCACTACCACGATCAACACCGTTTTTATATTTATGATTGAAGTACAACAATTCCTCTTCTCTGCTCTACCTCTACTCTACTCTGCCTCTTCTCTGCTCTGCCTTTTGGACCTTTCTCATAATATTTCCATTACACTCAAGGATAACTTTTCCATGAATCAACTACAAGTGTTTACATAGTTGCTCAACCTTAGAATAGTCATCAAGGTCAGCATTACTGTCATCAACCATTCAAACATTCTCCAAGGTCGGCATTACAAACATTTACAAAATAGGTCTTGACCTATTACAAAATTATGCAAAGGAGATGAACTAAAAGTGTATGAGGATCATGCCACACCTTGGTTAGGACTCAAATAGGATCTTCCACACTTCAACATGCTTCCACAATCTTCCAGAGATCTGTGTAATTACTGGGATTAACTAGGTCAACCAAAACTAGCTACACACTACATTGTCTAGGAACAATCTTCAAACACAAACTCAATTCCTTTACATGGACCAATGTAATGATGGGAACATGATCAGGAGTTATCCACAAGCATGTTATAATCATCAGGAGCAACCACACAAACCTTAACAACTTTATCCATAGGAATCTTCACCTTGGAACACATGAACTTCACTATCTTCAACTATCATGAAAGAAAGATAGCTTGTGGACAACCAAAACATGAACCACTACAATTGTAGGCACTTATAATTATCCCAAACTTCCCTCTAAAATTGCAAAGCAAGATACTTTATTGTAGAGAAATGAGGAGCATATTACTTTCTCCCTGTCCCAACTAAACTTACAAAAAAGGTAGGTTTTACTTTGGTGAATGCAACTCTCTCAATTCTTCACACTGGAGGCTCAAAATTAGTATTTAGTATCTTTAAACATCCCTTTAGATAAATTTCAATCCACAAACCAAGATCTTTATCCAGTAGGAGATGCAAAGTAGTCTACGATGTTGTTCATCAACTTACCACTCACTATCTATAATGCACTTTACTGTAACTTGCTTCATTCGGAGAGGCCAATTTTAGTGATATCCTCAATATACGAAGCTTCCGAACAAGTCATAGAATAAGATATAGTTGACACTAATGACAAGAAAGATATGTTTACATCAATGACAATACCTATTAGGCACATACTTACAACAATCTCCCCCTTTGTCATTGATGGCAACATATGATGTGAAAAATTATAACAACCATCAAGAAAAGATTCTCCCCCTTTCTCTTTACACATCTACACTCTTTCTTTCTACAAGATTCTCCCCCTTTCTCTTTACACATTTGTACTCCTTGTCTATCTAAGTTTTTCACATGACTTCTCTCCCCCTTTGACATCAATGGCAAAGGGCACATACTTGCACTCTTCTACTCTAATCCAATCTCTCTTTTGAACTCTCTGACTACTCCCCCTAAGAAGTAGCCCTAAAAGGCATCAATCCAGATCTCTGAGAACCTTCAGAATGATGCACTATTGTGCATCTTAGTTTAGAGCAGGAGGGGTGATAACCCCTAACTTTTCTCTGAGATGCTTGAAAGTATCCTTAGGCAGAGGCTGGGTAAAAATGCCTGCAATCTAATCTTTAGTAGAAACATAATCCTACTTGACTTCATTCTCTATCACCTTGTCTCTCAGAAAATGATACCTAATGGATATGTGCTTTTTCCTTGAATGAACATTACTATATTCTTTGATATGTTTATGGCACTTGTGTTATGACAAAAGATTGTAATTAGATCTTCGTACACAAATCTGATGTCCTTCAATGTTTGCTTCATCCATAACACTTGAGTGCAATTACATGCTGCTGCAATGTATTCTATTTTTGTAGTAGACAAGGATATTGAATCCTATTTCTTTCCCAACCAAGATACCAACCTTTTTCCCAAGAAGAATACACCTCCACTTGTGCTTTTTCTATCATCCATATATCTAGCCCAATCTGCATCAGTATATGCACTGAGGGTAAAATCATTGTCCTTAGGGTACCACAAACCATAATCCATTATACCTTTTTAATATCTTATAATTCTCTTGATTGTCATCACATGTGCTTCCTTGGGCTCTGCTTGAAACATTGCTACAAGACATACTGCATGCATTATATCAGGTCCGGTTTGAGTTAGATAAAGTAATACTCCAATCATAGATCTGTACCTTTTTTGATCTTCCATGAGTGAGTTATCATCTTTACTCAACTAACAACCAGTTACCATAGGTGTGCAAACTGGTTTAGAATCTTCCATCGCAAATTTCTTTAACAACTCTTTCACATACTTAGACTGAGAAATGAGGATACCTTTATCTAACTGACTTATTTGTAGACCCAAAAATAAGTTCATCTCACCAAACATGGACATTTCAAATTCACTTTGTATTTCAGAAACAAAAACTAAGCACATACCTTCATTTACTCCAAAAATAATTGTTACTAAATTTTGGTCACACTAAATTTAGTTAGACCTAAGTGTAGTTGTTTCAGGAAGAATAAAAGAAAACTTTGAAGTTATGCATTTAATGAACAGTTGATGTCTTGACAGAGTAGAGATGGAATCCAGTTGACAGGATAACCATCAGTCTAATCAAGACTGATGAATCATCATGATAAGAGAATTAAGTTGTCAAGGTATCAATCGTTCAAGAAATATAGTTGATTTAACATAGTGTTATCTTTCAGGAGCTATAAGACACATTGATTATTTAGTTGATCATATTTGAAGGAAAGAAAGAAAGGTAATTATTTGAACTATTATTTCATGTCATATTTGGAACATACAATTCAGTAGCTGTTACTTTATCCTATGGATTGATTAAAAAATAAACATACATACATCAAGTGTATAAGATAAATTAACTGATCATATTTAAAAGGAGTGTTCAAATGTGTCCCACACAAGTCGTAGGAGTAACTAGACTGAGTAATTGTAGACATGCAAGCTATACATCTGAATGATAAAAGAAATAATAAGAATATATGATAAAGTTAAACATCCATCATTGCCTAAGAAAGAAGGTTGTTTTGTTGATGTTGATCTTTAGTCTTCATTTTCAACTCCTATCATCAGTTGAACCTACAAAAAATTGGGGAAAGTCCTATTAGAGATCCAGACATTTAAAGTTATCATATGATTTTATCAGGCATATATATCAACTTATCACATCATGTATTTCATATGAAAGATTAGATCAGACATGTGCTACAAGCTAGAATATCAAAGAAGATCAATCAATACCATCAGGTATATTTTTCATGCTAACTTGTTTTTTCACTGTGTAGGTATTGGGAAAGTAACATTGCTAATTTGAGGACAAATAAATATGTGGAAAAAATGTGGCTCCCACAAGGGTTGAGCCCAACATGTTTCCTTTTTACTCATTTGAAAAGGAATGTCAAAAAAAGACAGGATGCATCATTCAAAGTACATCATGCATCATTAATCAACCTATAGAGAAGGTGTGCCATCATGACATTTATTACAATTGATTAAAGCAAATCAGATAAGTATGTAATGTCTGAGTCAGGTTGACAAAATATAGAAATCAAAATTGCATTCATGAAAGGTATTCTTCTTGTTCATATTATTATCAAAATATTTTATTGCTGTCATATTTCATGCCACATTTCACAAAAAATAAACTTAAGAAATGACAAAAATATGAAAAGGAGATGAATAGTAGACTTATGATCAGAATAGTCAAGGACAGAAAGACACATATGCCAATCAAGTTTCTAATGCATATCAGATGGAAAGAACAGGCTACAAAAGATTTCATTATTCATGCATATTATGTTGCAATGGAAGGCAATTGACAAAGTCAAACAGATACATGTCATTTTATTTATCAGTCATATGAGTGTTCACATTGATATCTGATGATGGAGTTAAGGGTTATAGAATAATGCTTACAGGAGACAGATTTTGCACATGAGTTACATGATATAAACATCAAAGGTTTTATCTAATTATAATCAAAGGACAGTAAGCAAAATATCATGTTGCAAGTATTCATAATGATCAAGTATAGCCAAAGGAAGTGATACAATTATGCCTTTGAAAGGACAGGATCATATAGGTTCACCATTACTAGCGTCTGATAAACTAATTGAAAAAGTCAATGAGATCAAGTGAATGCTAGTTTCTGACATTTACAAGTATATTCCATAATGAAGGACAACCTAAAACTTAAGAGTGACAGCCATAGCATGCAGATACAGAATAATAAATGCATCTACAAGAAGTGATACAATAGAAGACTCATAATATGCCATGTCTATGCTACAATAAGACTGCTAAAGGAGATACAAGTTATCATGATTTCTAATTGATATAGTTATAATAAAACATTTTCCAGGTTGAAGGACAAAAAGAGGACATGAATGAAGATTGTATGCTACATGAAATGATTATAATGTTAAAGTAAATTTCAGAGAGCAACATGATGATTACCTAACAGTGGACTAGGTAAATGCCAAAATAATATTAAGATAACATCTCATGCCCATAACTATATTCATGTATACAAGTCTTTTACATTTACCTCTTTACATAAAAGATGATATTGTTGCTCAGAATTTCAAACTCTTGTTTTCATGCTCAGGTAAAGAAGATGAATATCATGCTTGTTATAGTGTAGTCTATACAGAATACAAACTCTTGAAGAGAGTTTAAAACCCTCAGTTTCATTTCATGAGCATAGTACAAGGAGAGTGACAGAAAAGTCTTGTAGCTTGGTCATAACATAAGGGAGGGTTTTAACAAATACCCATATGGATTTTTCATCAAAACCTAGTGTGTTTTTTCTATTACAATGAAAAGGATGAAGAAAAGTGTCTTACTATTGAAGCCGTAGCAGAAAGAGGAGTTCTCATCAATACCCATATGGATTTTCATAAAACCCTAACATCCTTTTTTGCCATTTCAAAAGGAAAATGGGGTTACAGTATTTTTTCTATCATGGTTGTGCCTGGAAATGACATGATATGCATTTTTATAGTCAAAACCCTTGTTGTAGGATATAGCCTTTTCTCATTTTTTTGTCGAGACAATTGAAAGGAGAAGAAATAAAAGTGTTCTCTGGTATGGTCGTGCATATGAATTGCATTTATATGCAATTTTGAAGAAACCCTCATCATGTGATTTGAAAACCCTTCAAAGGTTCATTTCAAAAATCAAGAATATGCTACATAAAATGATAATGGTCACGGTCATACAGAAAGAGAGAAGTATTAGCAATGCATAGATGACAAAAGTTGAAACCCTTATTCATTTTGCATATTCAAAGATAATTTAAAATATCTACAGATTGAAGAGAAAAGGCATACCTTTCAATGCAGAGGAGAAGAGTAAGTATGGTCGTGGTTTCCTGAAGGAGAGTTTCTTTTTCTTTAACCATTTTTCTCATATTTTACAAGAGGTTTTCAAACACAGAAAGCAAGATAGTGTCAAGAAAAGAATATTACAAAGGAGAAACCAATGATGGCTATGACCATTCATGTTAAGGAAGCCACAAAAATGAAGGAATACTAGTGAGATACAAAGATACAAAAATTACCACTTCCAGCTTCTTTCACTTAGGAAATGTAAGAAATCATGGAGTTTGACAGAGAAAGGCCATGAAGAGAAGCTAAAAAACTTGAAGAAACCCTAGTTATCAAAGGAGTTGCAGAGCGGCGGCAAGCATAGAGGAACAAATGAAATGATCAAATGATTAGGGTTTTCTTCTCTTTTTGTTCGAAGTTTCTTTTCTTCATTGAGTTTTTTGACTCTAAAACTCAAATCATTACCTTATCCAATCTTCAAGTGGGGTCAACAACTTTAGAGATATGTTTCTAGCATCATTATAGGAGGTGACCGACACAAAATATAGACCTTACATATTGTTTGAAATCAAATGGCGGTTGGTGGTCATAAGGGTAAGTGTTATACTTTGTAAAAGTTCAAACAACACTCATTACCTTGTGGTCAACATTGCATGGTTGAAGATGTTCCTTATCATCATGTGTTATAGATAAGACAAAGATTCCTCATAATAACTGATGCATGCAATGACCGAATATGGTCAAAATTTGTGATATTTATGCCTTATAAAATCATCATTCAAAGTCAAAGAAAGAAGATATGTAAGAGACAAATTGGGATTACAAGGTGACAAGAAAGGTGGCAGAGATAATATTTTTTGCATGAGGGAGCTATGCAGAGAATATGATGTATTTGGCATGTTGATGCATATGGCAGAGTAATTTTTGCATGGTAAATGGAGTGATAAGGTAGAGAAGAGATATTTGTTTTCTTTTGATACAAATTTGGAGTTATTAAGACTTGTATGCAATGCCTTAATTTTTCATGTATTTTGACAATGTAATTGGCATGATAAGGGTATATTTTTCCCTTAAGGCACATTGACATGCAATTAGATATACTTTCTCACAAGGAGCTATAAGGAGATTGTATTTTTATCTAAGTCCTACTTTTGCTCAAACCATGCAAATTAGGCATGTGTATTTGGAATGATAAGGTGTTTATATTTTTTATGCATGATTTTACAAATAAATCAATTGTAAATAAATAATAAAGTAATATTTTACAAATTACTTTATTATTTTTCACAAATTGTAAAATCAAATAAGTAAAAGTTGTAACCAATAATAGAGTAATTATTTTAATTACTTTATTATTTACTCACAATCAATTTTGCAAAAGCAAAATCATGCAAATTGATGAGTTGAGTTAACTAGACCACGGGTCATCCCATAATAATGGGTTACACTTTTTGGCCAAACTTGACATTGAAATCAACATTTTGAACTAAATATTGACTTTCTGACACCTATAGCCGCTAAACCATTAGAAATTTGAAGATGATGCAAACTAGTGATTTGTGAGATTTTGTTTGTAGATTCTAAATATATATTTTTTAAAAAAAATTAGAGTTAAATTGTAAAAAAAATTGTCTCCTTTGATAACTAGTTTTTAATAGTAAACAACATTTTTTTAAAGTGATGTGTATTCTATAGCACATAACTTTTTTTCTAAAAAGAATAAAATTATGATTCTTTGGAATTTAGATTGGTAACATCAATATATAGGGAATGCATTTGGTTTCATAATGTTTTGTTGAATATTTTTTTTTAATTAAGTTTTGAAGTCAAACAAATTATAATTTAGATATAGGTGTATTTTGTAAAACATAACTTTTTTTGTATGTATCGAAATAATTTTTTTTTTTGTTGAAAAAAGGAAATTAATACTTAGGGAATAAATATTTTGCAAAATTTTTTTTCACTAATTTACTAATTTTCCATGTGTGTAGAACAAAGAACTGATCTTTGGTGAAAAACCTACATTTAGAAGAAATAAAAAATAAATATAATAATCAAATTAAATATATTTAAAATCATACTTTTTGGGAAGCTTATAATAAGGACTACATACTTACAAAACATAAATTTTAAATGAATTCATTTGATCCCCCAAAAGGTAAATCAAAAGTAGTTTTTTATCAGCATTTTGATAGGTGTAGAGGAGACTCCATTATAGGTATGGTTTAAAGCTAGCGGGGTTCTATCCAAGGGGGTTTGAATCTAAGGGGGTTTGATCAAACCCTATTCAATTAAAATCCTTTAAATGGAACCTCTCAAGGCTTAAATTATTATATTTTCTAAAAATATGTGATTTCAGCAAAAATCAGGATGTCCCAAAAAGTGTAACCCATTATTGTGGCAGCACCCCCACATAGGGGTTTCTTGCATGATTTGAGGAGCAATTTTAGGGTTCTTGGTCAAATTTTTGGTCAAGCATATGGATAAGACCAAATTGGAGCTATTTTTTCTCGATTTGTGGTAGTTTGAGCCCCTATTTTTGGGGATTTTTGAGTTTGCTTGTGCATCACCTTGGAGGACTTATTTTTAGAGATAGTTAGCTACAGTTCCTTTTTTGCATGCCTCTTAGTGAGAGAAAAGCTATTTATTGTAAAGTAAAACTTGTTTTAGTTAGTTCTTGCCTTTTTCTCTTATACACTTTGAGAGAGAAAGTGGTTTTGTAGCTCATATTTTGACAGTTTTATAGAGATCAGCAGGTTACAGGTTCCATTTTTGTCTCTCTTGCAATATTTCCTTTATTCTTTAGAATCAAGTAGTTGCCTTCCCATTTAATGCTAATTGTTTGAAGTGATTTGATAAAGTTTTATTGCGTTTAATTATTAAACCTTTAAAATTATTGTCTCACTTTTGCTTGTAGTATTAAGCATAGTGTTATTATAGGTCTTAGATTGTGTTAATGAAAGTAATCTTTTTTATGTTGTGAGAAATCTTTTTCCTTCATAAAAAGCCTATTTTCAAGCCTTCCTTAGAAATACTTTTGTGATATTTGTTCCAAGATTGGATTGTGTGAGTCAAATTTCTAAGTTATATTGTGAACCAGATTACATATTTTTATCCATATTAGGTGCATCACCAAATTTTACAGTTTCATTTCCTTATAGTTTTATTCTTACCCTTTTCCAAATCAGAAAATCATATATTCCAATAGAATATTTTAAGGGAACCAACCCATAATCTAGAGGTTCAAACTCATTATAGGTCACCCACAACCTAAATTTGACCCCATGTTTCGAAGGATTACAGAGTGTTACAACTTTGCATAAGGGTGCAATCCTCATTGACAATAATAATATCAACAACAAAGAATACAACAATTAGAATTTGTTCACCATTGATCTTGAAGTATAGATTGCTATCTATAGTAACTTTACTGAACCCTATCTGAATTAGATACCTATCTTACTGTGTGTGGATAGGTAAAAATTAGGTAAATAAGATCAAGTATATGAATCAAACCTAATCCTAGCACCATCAAAGAATCCAACCTAAGTGAAATCAAATGCAATGCAATTCAAGAACAAGATCACCTAGATTGTATGATTCCTTGTTTTGAGATGTTGATTGCTCCTCAACAATGAACAATCATGAAATTCAAAGCTGCCATGATGCATGGAAGATGATAATGATAATGCTCAATGGATGCTCAAGTGCTCAATATGCTCAGGATGATATTCTAGACGTTATAATGTTGGTGGATGAAGAACAAGGAGTGAAAGGGTATTTGTATAGAACCCAACCAAGATCAACCAATAGTGGAGATTTGGTGGCTATGTGAACGGCTAAGATTAAAAGAGAAGATAGATGAATATAAATAGGACAAGTGTAAAGAAAAGAATAAATGCATATGTGTGATTGTGTACACAAATAGCTTTATTTAGTAAGTTTGAATGTGATAGTGTTCATAAAAATGTGACTATGTACATAAAAAGTACTAGCACACACATGATTCAAATGGAGAATGGACAAGTGTCAGAATGTGATGGAAGATGGAGAGGGATTAATTAAATAAATAAAAAATTATTTAATTAATTAGGGTAGGAAAGAGATATGACTAGAATATGATGTGGAAATTAATTAAATAAATAAAATTCACTTAATTAATTGGCTAAATGGATTAAAAATGGAATTTTCATTAAATAAATAAAATTTATTTAATTAAAATAGAGAATAGAAAAAATATTTAAATAATTAAAGATTATTTAATTATTAATAGAAGAAAAGGATAATGAATTAATTAAATAAATATATATTTATTTAATTAATAGAAGAAATATATAATTTTATTCAAGTGTGTTAGACAAATGCAAATGACAAATAATGCAATGTTATGATGTTCATGAGTAGGTCAATTTTGGGTGTCTACATTTTGCCCCTCTTTGATACAATGTTCATTAGAACATTGTCTCAAAGAAGATATGATAAGTCATTTGATGATCAAGGTTATGCCCCAATGGAACTGGCAGGGGATGTCTCCTCGAGAGGTAAGCTAGGCTAACCAGGAAGGGCTGTTTGAATCTCGATAAGAGAAAAGGCTAAAAATATGAGTGTCATGAGGAAAACATGGTTGAATGGGTGTAGATAGGGATAGTTTGGATAGAAAATAGGCTATGGTATAGAAGAATTAGGGTCTTGGTGGAGGATATAAGTAGGTCCTTCAAGGGCAAATAGGCTCATTTGTTCTACTTGCTTATAGAAATCTAGAGCTCCTTAGATTTAGTGGTCTTAGGGTACCTGAGAGCTATCAGGATGGTGATTCCATGCAGAGATCATTGTGTCGAGCAAGTGAGGACTCATGGCTGACCAACAGGAGCACGCGCACCGGTATGTATCAAAAACATTTCCTAATTGCATCAATTTTAGTGTAAAAGCATCATAAATGTAGACACGTCACCAGGAGTGACTAGGTTTAGGATTAGGAAATTCAAGTCACTTTTAGCTGAAAAGTAGTCGCATATAGTAAAATAGGTAACTTATAGGTGCAGACCAACCACTTATGGAAAAAGTAGGTCGCTTTTAGTTGGCTAGGGCAAACAGATAGGCGACATTCACATAATGCAAATGTAGGTTGCTTTTAGGCAAAAAATGATCATATATGGTAAATGAGGTCGCTTCTAACTAATAGTAGGTCACATATAGTAAATAAGTCATGTATAAGCTGAAAGTGATCGCTTTTAGTAAAATAGCTCACCTGTGACTAACAGTAGGTTGCCTGTGGTAAATAGCTCACTTATGGGAAAAAACAATGTGCATTTAGTAAAATAGCTCGCTTATGGTCAAAAAGCTAGCACATATAGAAAATATGAGTTGCTTGTAGTAAAGATAGGTAGTTGCTTACTTGTCAAAAGGCAAAAATTTTAATGCGAGAGACTGATAGGGTGAAATGGATGATATAGGAGGTACTACCACCACTATTGTCATGGGAGCCAAATCCTAGTGACTTACTATTGGTCAGGTTGCTGGATGCAGAGGAATAGCTATTTTTAGACATCATTGGTTTAGAGTATATTTCAAGGTTAGAGCCAGTGTAGGCACATCAAGGACTGATGACATGTATGGTGGAGCGGTGGAGGAGCGAGCACAATTCATTTTTGTTGCTGACAAGAGAGGCGACGATAACACTAGAGGATGTGTTTCTGATTCTGCACATTTTAATTGATGGAGACAAAGTAGATTATGATCCTAACATGGGTCCAGCTAAATTTAGATGATTATTTGGGACTCCTGACATTGGGGCTGAGGGCTCAAATATTCCTATGGCAAGGATGGAGGAGTTATGTGATAGACTATAGCAGGTAGTTGTAGCAATTATCAGATGGCGTGTTAGAGATGGGCAGGCGAGAGGGTTTCTAGTTGGATGGGGGATAGTGATGGAGGGTATGTTCTCCTATGGGACTAGATAAGCCTGGGGTGAGTGTGTACTAGGGTAGTTGTATCATTATTTACATGACTACACGTAAATGTTTGGAGTGAGTATGTCTACAGGAGTTACAGTGTTGCATGTATGGGCATATGAACACATTCCAGTCATGAGGCCAAATGGATGGGTGGCTAGGGTAGTGGGGGAACCATATGCGAGGATGTACAGAGGAGCCCTCATTTATCGATAGTGGTGAGGCATACTTTACGAGAGGAGGATGCTAGATGAGATGGACAGATTTATATGGAGACCATGGCTAGAATGTGAGAGATGGGAGGAGGATAGGGAGCTTGTCTATGCTAGACATGTGAGATACATTTTTGGTGGGGAGATATATATTATAGAGCATTATTCACCCAAGAGGGTGCTGAGGTAGTTCGGGCTACCATAGGGAGTACCGATTGGGGATGCTATTTTTGGGAGGACTTGACAAGAGGTTTTTGATTGGGGTCTAGAGATTGTGGTTGACACAACATTAGCAAAGAGAGGAATTATAGCCAGTGGTATGGCAATGGAGAGAAGGTCCTACAGATCCTAGGCTATTACCAGATTATGATGCATATTGGGCCACAACTAGGTTGAGTAGGCTTGGAGAGATAGGGGAGATTGGTATGGAGAGACCAGTTAGGAGGAGAGCACAAACTCTAAGAGCACAGTGAGTGGTACCAGCATCTCCAGGGATTGAGGGACAAGGAAAGGCACTGCCATAGGTTATTGTATAGCCACAGGCACAGGAAGTGATAGGTGATGATGTGGGGATACAACTTAGATGAAGGATCAGAGAGGAGAGGAGATGGAGACAGTGTGCTAGTTCAGGCTGAGGAGAGTAGAGGTAGATAGGCATCAGGTAGTGATAGCCATGCGACATGCTAGAGCTTAGGCATAGGCATATCATGCACAGTTACATGATAGAGCTCAGGGAGGAGATGGATAGGATGATGGGACACTTGCAAGGGTGACTGGAGAGAGAGATGCAGTAGTCCAACAAGTACAGATAGTGACTGCTAAGAGGAATGCAACTGTGCAGCAGGTGTAAGTTATTACGACTAAGAGAGATGTAGCTGTGCAGTAGGTGTAGGCCATCACAACTGAGAGAGATGCTCTAAGGATGGAGAGGGATAGGGTAGTGGCTTCATTGGGTATAAATGGAGCAACTATGTATTTGGCCATGTAGTTGACATAGACATAGGGAGAGTTGAGGAGAGCTCAGGGTGAGGTTGAGTATTATAGGGGCCTATATTATGGAGCAGTGCCTATGGAGCAGAGACAACTAAGCTATAGGAGCAGGTTAGGGGCTTTGATTTCATGGAGGATAGGAGGATCAAGGTCTATAGCTTTAGTGATGGGGCCTCCTAGAGATGGCAGACCAAGGGTAGGACCCAGTGGTGGTGGACAGGGTGAGGGGGTTGCAAGTAGTCACTAGGGCTTCCTTTGTTTGTTGTATATTATTGTATCATGATGAGGATGTTGAGCTGATTGTACATACAGTTTTGATGGCTCATGCATAGCCCATGTTGTATATGTAGACACTTGTATATTGACACACACACACACACACACACACACACACATATATATATATATATATGGTGGCTTTGGCACTATAATTTTTGTAATGATATGGATGAATGCACTTGTGTTGTAATGTGATCTTGCTTTGTATGATTTTATATATGGATGCTTATGATAATGCAAATGGTAATAATGTAAATGGTAAAATGTATTATGCAAATGATAATGATAATACAAATGGTAAATAATAATAATACTAGATGATTTGAATGAATACATAATGATAACCTATACTTATGTATGCCTTTAACACACTTGTTTCGCAGGATGAACATGAAGGAAGCGAAGATGACTGAATGAAGAGGACTTAACAGAAAATAGGTAGATCTTAGTTGAGGACTATATGGGATGGTGATAGAATGGATAACTGATATGACAACTTTGAGGTAATTGTTCAAAAAGTAGAGAAATACAATCCTTATGTGTGATATAGCATATAGATGTTATGCACCAAGGTATATAGGACCAAGGTGTCAAGATATCCAATGCAAAACTAGCATACTACAATCTTGTCTAGAGGTATGAGGTCAAGATGTTGAACCAACATACACAAGATATGAATAGCAGATAGTGTTTTGAGATGGACGTTTGATGCTACAAGAAAAGGTTTGAGCTTATTTCCACTACACATAATGACATCTTGCTGGTTATATGTGTGGAAATAGTCTTAGCATAGAATAGTCACAATGCATAAGAGACTGTTTAGATTCTCAGATGCAAAAGATATTGATATGCAAGATGCTACTCTCAACACGTACAAGATACCAGTATGCATAGGAAGAGAATAAGATCATCCCACAAATACAACATACAAAAGACATATGACCATGCCCCATTCCATGCTTCATCACAACATACCAAGATATGAAAAATCAAGGCAGTCTTGATTAGGCACAGAAAAGGGACCAAAGATAAATCAAATTATAAAATACAAAGATATTGTCATCATGTTCTCTTGCCAAATTTAATTGCTCTTTAATGAGTTAAGCTAGCACCTTGTTAAAAGGAAAGCTACATCCTGTTGAAGGCTGAGAGTTGATAAAATGTCATAGCAAATGTTGGCTTAAGACATGCAAACAAATAGCTTTTGGCTTATCCCTGATTTGTTAAAGTACTAGAGCTTTTGCAGATACTCATAGTCAGCTTTTGCTTGATCTAGTCAAAAGGAAGAAAATGAAAGACAGAGGAAGATGAGATAGGGTATATCGTCTGTGCTTGAGTACTAGATACATCCATCATATTCCAGACTATCTACATACCCTATATCCACAAGATCAAAGCACATTTATGATAATGATGAGACATGATGAATATGTAGTTCTAGGTTTATTAATGATGTAAGTGATGAAAGAGAGTAGAAAAGTGAAATGACAGATTGAAGGTGATTGGAAAAAAGATGGAAAGATGATGGGGGTCTATTGCCCATGCTTAAATTTGAGTGTTTCCTTCACATATCAGATTGCCTACATACCCTATATCCACAGGATCAAGGTGTTAGATCCAGGATCAGCTACAAGCATTCATCTACGGGAGAGTTATAAAAAAAAGCCAAGAGAATATTGATGCAAAATATTGGAGGAATGCATTGAATAACCCATGAAAAATACATGCAAAGGAGTGAGTATTTATAGGCAAGGTGAGTGGGGTGAGGTGTCAATATTGACCAATAGGAAATGTAACTCCAGCATCTCCAAAATAGGGGGAGGTGGAGTAACTTCCATGAATGGATTGACACCACACACACATGCACCCACTAACATAAAAGACCTATTAAATAGCTCACATTATTAAACTACCTAAGCAAGCTTAAAAAGATGTGTAGGAAAAACCTTATAATAAGGAATAAAAAACCTACACTAACACCCCCCCTTAAGCACAACTTAGGAGGATGTGAAGATGGGTCCCGACAAATGAAGCCATGTTAGGTACCCATATATAATGATGGTGGAGAATGTCATAAGACTCCCCAAAGATACAACCATCATACAAACATGATTCCTCAAGAAGAGGATGGAGAGGATCAAGTGTCCATCATAGGTAAAAGTAACTTCAAATCCACTGAAAGATGCAAGAGAGAAGAAGATAGTGCATTGTTTGCATACAACATTTCTTCCCTTGGGTAGAAACAAGTCCAATGGATGATGAAGAAGCCACTCCCACAAATTTGATGAAGAGGGAAACTAGATCCAAGTGTGAGCCTCTGAAGGGATGATAGCTGTGTTGTGACTATCATCAAAGGTGTCCTCAAAATCTGCAATGTGAGATTCATAAAACAACTCTGAAATACCTGTTAAATAATCATCCCACATAACAAAATCAGAAGAACAAACATTGTCTTGCTTAACCATGGAAAAAGGAATATCTAAAGAAGCAGGAGGAAGAGAAGAAATGTCAACACAAGTCTCAAGAATTGGATTAGATGTAAGAACAACAAGGTTCAAGTGACCACACTTCTCCATAGAAATATGGTTTACACAAGGAGTGTGAACATCAGCCAAAGTATATGAACTGTCATTAGAAGCAAAACCAGAAAAGGTGTATAACTGAGTTTCATGATCAACAACCCTGGTAGCAATGATCTCTGTACTCTCCAAGTCTCTGATGATAACTAAATCAGGTGTGAATTCCACAACTTTCCCTACACCACTGTGAGTAATCTGATATATGGAAAGTAGATTATTTGCCAAAGAAGGTACACAAAGTACATCATTAAAAGTACCATCACCAATCTCAATTGATCCCTTCCCAATTACATTCACATATGTATTGTTACCCATTAAAATTGGTGGCATAATGCAAGGCTCAAAAGTAGAAAACATGGACTGAGATGAAGCCATATGATGAGAGGCTCCAGAATCAAGAATCCATTTACCTGAATTGGAACTTGTAGATGCACAAAGTGCTTTACCTTTATGTTTGTTAGCTTGCCCTTTTTTAGAAGGTTCTGGCTATTTTGATGATGAAGGAGTAGGAGTAGATCAACTAGGAGATGAGGCTGAAGGAGAATTTACATTCATTTTCTGAATAAGAGTCTTCAACTCATTCACTTTCTTTTTGTAACAATCTTGTTCACTATGCCCACGCTTCTTGTAGAATGCACAAGTGGGTCTATCCTTTTTCTCCTTTTTGTTGGATGACGCAAGGGTAGCTTGAGGTGTTGAATCTTTGTCTTTCTCACTATTCTTGTTTTTCTGCTTCTTTTCTTTGCCACTTGAAGCCTTCTCATCTTTTGTGTTTTGAGTTGCAATAAGAGCTTGTAATTTGGAAGACTTCAGAGTACCCATCTGCACTAACTTTGCCTATTCTCTTGTGAGTGATGCAGCAAATTCATCAAGAGAAGGCATATGATACCTAGCACCAAGAGCATCTCTTGTAGCATAAAAAGTAGATACAAAAATAGAATAATCAGAACCTAGTTTAGCAAGAATAGACAAGATCAACTGGCTGTCTTCTTTCTCTATATTACATTGTTTCAACTGTAACCTAAGAGACTTAAGCTTGGTAAAGAAATCCTGAATGCTGTCAAAGTTAGATGGACTCAGTGATATAAGTTCATTTTCTAACTGAAAACTTCTTAAGGTGTCTTGCTTACCAAATAAACGTTCTAATGTAGTCCATATATCATTTGGAGTTTTGCAAGATTCAACATGGAAAAGAAGATCAGGAGAAAGAGAAAGACACAAAGTCCCATAAGCTTCATCAGATCCATCAATCCATTTTCTCTTTTCTACAGCACCAGTGGGTTTAGGATCTGTACCCATAGTTATCCTATGCAACCTCAATTTAAGCCACCGAAGTTCCATTTGCCTCTTCCACTCAAAATAGTTAAATGGAGTGAGAAGAGGAACTAGAAGTTTATCCATTGTGTATACAATAGAAATGATAGAGAAATAGCAGAATAACTCTCTCAAGCAAAAAAAAAAACCCTTTGTTCTAATAAAACTCACTGAAATGTCATTTTTCCAACCACATGATAGAAAATAGAAATCTGAAAAATTCAGATATCTGATAATATTTTCTAGAAAAATAACCCTGATGGATGTGTGGAGGACAGAATCACCTTTCCAACAATATTTTGTTTTCCCAATTTCAACACCGTATGTAAAAGATATGCCCAAAATACTGAAGGCAATGCATAGAAAAAAGACCTGAATTCCAATGAAAATAACAGATTACTGATAAAAAATCAGGAAATTTTACCTATACCACTAAAAAGTGCTTTGAGTCCTCTTTTCGACGATATCTCATTTTCCCAAAATGGAGTCCGGATGCCCGAGTTATGAAGGTTTTCCCAAAACTGCTCCTTTAGGTCATGAGAGAAGGGCAAAATGGAGGATTGCTTTTAACCATTGGATAAAAAACTGAACCCTGTGGGAGCACCCTTTGGACCGTTGGATAAAAGAATACACCCTATAGAAGCACCCTTTGGACCATTGGATAAAAGGACATGGAAGTACCTTTCGGACCACTGGATAAAACGATGCACCTTGCAGAAGCACCCTTCGGACCACTCGATAAAATGATGCACCCTGCGGAAGCACCCTTTGGACTGTTGGATAAAAGGACACAGAAGCACCCTTCGGACCACTGGATAAAATGATGCACCCTACAGAAGCATCCTTCAAACCTCTGGATGAAACAATGTACTCTACGGAAGCACCCTTCGGACTGCTAGATAAAAGGATGCACCCACAAAAAAATCACAACAAATTTTTGGTCTCTGATTTCAGCGATTTGACAGGTGTTTCTAGGGTTTTTTGACCCTTTTGAGCACAATGACAGGGTTAGTTTTTCTCCAGGAGGCACAAATTAAATGCTAATGGCTAAAACCCTCACAAATTTGAGAAGAAACTTGCAAGCCTTGAGTTTTAATACCATGTTAGAGCCAGGATCAGCTGCAAGCATTCATCTACGAGAGAGTTATAAAAAAAAGCCAAGAGAATATTGATACAAAATATTGGAGAAATGCATTGAATAACCCATGAAAAATACATGTAAAGGAGTGAGTATTTATAAGCAAGGTGAGTGGGGTGAGGTGTCAATATTGACCAATAGGAAATGTAACTCCAGCATCTCCAAAAATAGGGGGAGGTGGAGTAACTTCCATGAATGGATTGACATCACACACACATGCACCCACTAACATAAAAGGCCTATTAAATAGCTCACATTATTAAACTACCTAAGCAAGCTTAAAAAGATGTGTAGGAAAAACCTTATAATAAGGAATAAAAAACCTACACTAACACAAGGCACTTATGATAGAGATGAGATGTAGTTCTTGTTTATTGTGTTGGCTTATTGATAACAAAGATCAACTTTATTGCTTGGATTTTTACGTTGGGTTGAGTATTTGAATGGATGAGATAATATGAGTTAGAGCTCTTGATATCCACTTCTAAATAAGATGTGACAAGTACCCCTAGTATTGGATGGGATTCATGAGAAATATGTTGTGGAAGATAGGTGTAGGTGCATTAGCATGCTAAGGTGCCAATGTAATCTTACCCCACAAGATCCAAACTACAAAAAATAGCATGGGGAGGATAGGGATTTTATTATTGATAGCTCAGAGATAATGGATAGTTTACCTAAGAAAGCTAGTGGATTATGATGTGGATTATATAGGGAAGAAAGGTGATGTTGCAGAAAGCTATGTTCAAACGAGTAAACAAATGGTAGAAGCTGGTCTCTACACATAGCACTTATTTACCAAGTTCTCACTTTAGTACTTATCCAAGGCACCTGTTTACCAGGTTTAAACCATTGGATGATTTATTTATCCTTTTTTTGGGGGGGAATATACTAAGACTTATGGATAAAACTTTTTCAAATGAATGTTGTTGACAGGCTCATTGAGGAGAATACCCTTAGGTGTTGAAAGAGTGTATGCTCCTGATCCATAAACTGATGTGATAACAAAAGGACCAAGCCAATTAGGTTCAAACTTGCCCTATTTCTCATTTTGTTGTTGATTCTTTTAATTTTCCCTAAGGACAAGATCTCCAACTTGAAACATGTGTTCTCTAATCTTCTTGTTGTAGCTACGGTGTAGACAGTTTTGATAAACTTGAACATGATTAAGTGTTGTAAGACATCATTCATCCAACAACTTGAGGTTGTTGATTTTGGATACTCTGAATTCTTGATCTGATATGATATGTTGTAATGATACTTGCAGTGAGGGAATCTCAACCTCGATACGTAAAATAGCTTTAGGACCATAGACAAGAGCATAGGGAGTAGCACCAGTGGGAGTTTGGACACTTGTTCTATAGGCCCATAATGCAGGGTTGAGTTGCAAATGCCAATCATGACCAACTTCATTGATTGTCTTTTTAAGGATTTTGATGATTGTTTTGTTAGAAGCCTCAACTTGGCCATTACTTTGTGGATAATAAGGTGTAGAGAATCGATGCTTGATATGAAATTTGTCTCAAAGGTCTCTAACCTCTTGATTCTTAAAAGGGCCACCATTATCAGTGACAATGGCTTGAGGGATTCCATACCGGCAAATGATGTAATGGAGGATAAACTTGGATATTTGTTTTCCAATAATATAGGTCATTGGGATTGCTTCCACCCACTTAGTAAAATACTCAATTGTGGTAATGAACTTATAACCATTTGAGGAAGGAGGATGAATTTTACCAATAAGGTCAAGTCCCCATAGCAAGAATGGCCAAGGAGTGGTAATTGGTTGTAGTTCATGTGTTGGTGCATGTATCAGATCCCCATGTTTCTGACATTGTAGGCATCATTTTGCAAATTGTTGTGCCTCTTTTTCCATAGTTGACCAATAGTATCCAGCTCGTAGAAGTTTCTTAACAAGGCTAGGGCTAGTGGAATACGATCCATAGACACCTTCATGTACTTCATGTAAGGAAACCTTTGCTTCTTTGGAATCAAGACATCTAAGGAGGATACCATCAAGACTCCGGCAATATAAAGTATCTCCTAAGATACTATAATGGGAGGCTCAATAGATGAAAGTTTTGTGTTGGGTGTTGGATAGTTGGGATGGTAAGGTTTGATTATGAAGGTAGGTGTATATATCCTCATACCATGATGAATTGGGACCAACAATCTTAGAGATGAGCTCAGACTGTGGTACTTCAAATGCTGGGATTAATAGTTGTTCAACAAGAAACTCACACTTATGTGCATTGGATGGCATATCCAAAAGTGAACCAATCATTGCCATTGCATCTGCTGCTTTGTTCTAAATTCTTGGGATTTGCTCAAAAGTGATGTTATCAAAATATTTCTTGAAGTCATCAACCATTGCCTTGTAAGGAAGGAGCTTCTCATCTTTAGTTTGATACTCATCTATAACCTGTTTGATGACTAATTGAGAATCACCAAAGACCTTTAATTGTTTGATAGCCCATTGCACTACCATGCGTAGTCTTGTGATTAAAGCTTCATACTCTATTGTGTTATTGGTGCAAGGAAATGCAATTCTATAGGACTTCAGGATACAGTCTCCTTGAGGTGTGATAAACAATATTCCCTCTCTTGATCCATGCTATGTGTAAGATCCATCAAAATATACCTTCCATAATGTTGCAGGAGTTACATTGAACAATTCTTCATCGCGAAACTCTAGACGTATTGGATGGATATCAGTAATAGGTGTTACGACTAACTGATCAGTGATAACTTGTCGCTTGATGGCTTTTTGATCTACATATTGTATGCCAAATTCACTCAAGATCATAACCCATTTTGCTAATCTTCTCATGAGGATGGATTTGGAAAGAAGATATGTGAGTAGATCAAAATTTAATATGAACTTTGTTGTTTGGTTTATCATGTAACGTCATAACTTTTGTGAGGCAAATACATAGGTGAATAATTAATCTCATAACCCACAAGTGTTTGACTGATGTAGTAAATGGCTTGCTCTTTTCCTGAGTCATCATGCTGAGCTAAGAGGGCACTCAATGCTGTTGTTGTTGAAGATAAGTAGAGTAACAATGGTCAATCTAGCACAGGAGGCATTAACACAGGAGGTGTTGCTAGATATTCCTTTATCTTGTCAAAGGCCTGTTGACATTTTCATCTAGCTTGAAAGGTTCACCCTTGCAAAGAAGATGTTGGAATGGATGACATTTATTTGCTAATAGTAAGATAAATCTGTGGATGGATTGTAACCTACCCTGTAGACTGTGCAACTACTTTAAGTTGTATGTTGGAGACATTTCCATAATAGCTTTTACCTTATCAGGATCAACTTCTATTCCTCATCGAGACACGATATATCCCATCAGTTTTCCAGATGTTACACCAAATACATATTTCTTTGGATTTAGCCTAACTTGGTATTTTTCCAATCAGTCAAATATTTGTGCTAAGACCAGTAGATGTCCTCTTGTTTTAGATTTTCCCAAAATGTCATCCACATAATCTTCCATGATGGTGTGAAAAAGATCATGAAAGATAACTATCATGTCTCATTGATATGTAGCTCCTACATTCTTAAGACCAAAAGGCATTACCACCCAACAATATGTACCCCATGGACAAATGAATGATGTTTTATCTTGGTCTTCCTCTACAATTCTAATTTGATTGTAGATTGAGAATCCATCCATTAAAGAAAGCATCTCATGTCCAGCTATAAGATCTACTATATTATCTATGTTTGGCAATGGGAAATCATCTTTTGGACAAGCTTTATTAAGATCTCTAAAATATGTACAACAATGAATACATCCATTAGGTTTTTCCACAAGTACCAAGTTTGACACCCATTCTAGATAACCAGTAGGCTTTATGAATTTGGCATCAAGTAGTTTTTGAATTTCTGCTTTAACCAAGAGAGCTACTTGTGGATGCATTTTAAGTATTTTTTGTTTAACTGGTTTTACATTAGGAGATACAACAAGATGATATACTACAAGTGATGGATCTAAACCCAGCATATCTCTATAAGGCCATGCAAAGTTGATGGTTCATTTCAAAAAGAATGTTGTAAAGTCTCTTGTTTCCTGCTCTGATAGTGAAGCTGCCAAAAATGTGATCTTTAGATTCTACTCTATGCCTAGATTCATCTCTTGGGATTCCTCAACTAGCACTATTGACCTTTCACGATAATGAGTATTGACAGGAAGATTAAATCCCCCATCCTTGGGTGCCTCAGAGAGGTTTTCACCCTTGGATACGTCCTTTATTTTTACTTTTTTGCAGCCAAGAGGTGCCTTTTAATTTTCACCTGATGACCTATCTTTTTTTATTCTATTTATTTCACTTTTGCAACTCAAGGATTTTATACTTGCACTAAAATATGCTAGTTTAGGGAGATCCATCATGAAACCTACTTTGTGATCACCTAATGGAATGCCTTGTCGTAAGCCCATAAATTTAGAGATAGCTTCATCATTTTCAAATGTGTCCAATTTTGGTGCCCCCTGTTGGTCCCAGTCAATGAGGTTGAGATATATGAGAGAAAGGGTGTTGGATGATAGGTTATGAGTAGACGAAGTAGTGAATATCATAAAGATGGAGGCTTCTTGAAAAAGGTCAGTAATATGTAACAAGGAGTAATTGATGGTATTCGAGTTAGAAGTCTCTCCTACCAAAGAAGGTTTAACTTCCATATCAAAAATATATTTGATGTCCTTGGAAGGAGGTACCTCCGGTTGATAGCCAAAGCCTTGTTTATTAAACTTCTTAGATACAACAATGGGTTCAATAGGTCCTTGCTCCTGTGATCCCAATCCACCATGTTCTTAATGATGTGGAATCCATTGTTATATCATTTAACCTCAAGTTGGACTTGATCATTCTCATCATAAAATATATAGGAGTTAATGTCATCAATATCTTCATCATCCAAAAATCCTCCCTTAACAAAAACTATTGGTGGAGGTTTAATGACAGCTGCAGAAGAAGATGCCTTTGGCATGGAAGGTTTACCATGTGACTTGGGAGATAACAAGAGAGTTCCAATACAACAAGACTCTTGCAATCTGTATAGACCCAGACATTGTTCAGTGTACTTGATAGAGAGATTTGAAGGAGTTATGCTAGAGGATGGCTTAAGTAAAATGGAAGGGTCAACATAAGATGATGATGGCTAAGCTTTGGTGTTGACTAGGACATGATTAGGACTTTCATATTTAGCTTGAAAAACATGGCAAAACTCAAACGGATTGGGATCAGCATGAATGGTGACTTCAACACCGTTATATGGGAATTTGAGGCATTGATGGTAAGTGGAAGGAACAGCTTTGAGGGCATGAATCCATGGACAACGAAAGATGGTATTATAAGCAAGCTCAATGTCAAGAACCTGACAACAAGTGTCAATGGTGATAGGACTGACTTAGATTGGCAAGTGAATAACTCCTTCAGTATATCTTTTAGCATCATCATATGCTTTGATGGTGATAACCTTAGAAGTATCAATGTTTTGCTAAGAATATCCCAATTGTTTTATTAATTTCAAAGAACATATATTGAGACCAACTCCACCATCTACTAGTATTCATTTGATATGGTGTTTATTAACAAATACCTCTATGTGAAGGGCTTCATTGTGTGATGGATTAACAGATGGTAGTAGATCTTTTTCAGAGAAAGTAAGATGGCAAGGGGTAGAGATGATAGCTATCATAGATTGAAACTATGTGGTATCAATATTATTTGGCACTAAAGATTCTTGTAAGGCTTTGTCGAGAATATATTTATGAGCAGGAGAAATACAAAGTAGCTCTAAGATGGAGATATGAGAAGGTGTTTTGCCAAGGTGATCAAGGATGTTATAGCTAGAAGGAGGTTGAGGAGAAGTGACAGGAGCTCCTTGAATGGCAACATGGCCTCTTCTAATAGTTACAGCACAATCAGGTCCTCTACCTTGGATAGTGATAGTAAAAATGCAAGCATGATCAATGTGACCAATCATGGAGGAATCATAGCTATAGTGGATAGCATTCCTAGCATGAGGGTTACTTGTCTTGTCATGAGATGGAAGTAGATTCTTAAAAGCATCTAAATCATAATTAGAGGTTGGTTGATGTGTTATTTGTGATGTTGGTGGTGTGATTTTGGTGAGACCTTGATCAATGCAATCTTAAATAACATGTTTCAACTACTTGCAACCATTAGTGCTATGTCCCTTAACTCGATGGTATTCACAATATTCATTTTCTTTGTACTAATGACCTTTGAAGATAGGTTCTACATTTAATGGAGCTTCAGGTAATGTTATGTCTCCTTGAATTAGCCGTCGAAGAATCACCTCAATAGGTTCCCCTAAAGGAGTAAATTGTCATCTAGGTGTTTGATTAGATCTTGGTTGATTTTGTTGTAAAGGAGGGTTGGTTCTATATGCAGCTTTAATGTTGATAGGAACTTTTACTGTTTGGATATTCTTTGTATCTACAACACCATTGTTAATGACACTCTTGTTTTTGTTCCAAAAGCAGGATTTATCATTTGAAGATTGAGAGCCATCTTTATTGTCCTTAAAAATTTTGATATTGCCTCTAGCAATCAAATATATCTCAATGGTTGCTCCTTTAGAAATAAGTTCATCAAAGGTGCTAGCACTTTGCAATTGCAATTGGAATGAGAGATCAGGATGAAGATTTTGGACAAAAATGTCAAGTTGCTGCTTCTCAGGGATTTGCCATGTTAACTTGCTAGCCATATTGCACCATCACTGGGTGAATGATGCAAAAGTTTCACCATTGCATTGTTTGTTATTGACAAGATCATTAATGTGCACCTCATGTTCAATGTTGAAAGAAAAATGAGATCAAAATTTATTGGCCAATTCCTCAAAGGTCTTAATCCTCGAGAGTAAATGAGAGAACCATTCAAGAGCTTATCCTGCTAAACTATAGGGGAAAAATCTTAAAAGATATGTATCGTCATGTGCAACATCAAGACATACCACAAAGAATTCTCTAAGATGGTCATCTAGATTGCCTTTTCCTTTATATTTGTCAAATTACGGGATCTCAAAATGTGGTGGAAAAGGTGGCATGTAGAGTGATCTATCAAATCAATAAGGACATATGTCTCCCAAAGAAAATTTCTTCTTATTTTCTCCTACCCTCTTATTAATCATTTGTTCGACATCTTCTTTAGAGAGTTGTTGTTGCAAATGGGGTTGATGATCATAAGACTATTGCTATTGTGGAAAATACGAAGGTATGACCATATGTTGAGGTTGGGTGCTCATGTTGTATGCCAAAATATTGGTGTAAGATGTGTGCGCATTCAAGGATTGGTATCCTTGAGACACAAGCGGGGGTGGGTTGTATTGTGATGGATTACTCCCAAAATTTTGCATTACATGGGAAGTAGAAGATGGATGTGGATTAGAAGAAAATATAGTTTTATGGTAACCAATGGTAGGATTAATGGACAGATGGACATTTGAGTTGTTATTTTGGGGAACATAAATACCATGAGATGGATTAACATATGTGGTATGTTGGGTACTAATAGGCAATGCATGGGTTATCTAAGATGGATTGGCATTTGTTATGTGTTGAGTATTAATGGGTAAGGCATGGGTTACATGGAATAGATTGACATTTTCTGAAGGATTATTTGAGCATAATGCAAGTGATGCCAGTTGGTTAACATAAGAAACGGAAGTATGTGTGTTTTTTTGAGTTATAATAGGTGGATCATTCATGTCAATGAGACTAGTATTGGGGTTATATGGAGTATTGGATGCATTAGTAAAAATCATGGAGACCATATTGGAAGTGATAGGGGTACTAGTTTGAGGTGTGGTTTCCACATGTGATGCAATAGGAGTAGATACTTGTAATGGTTGTGAAATTTGAGTGGCTTGCAATGTTGGGATAGCTTGGGATACTTGTGGAAGTTGTAGAATTGGGGTAGCTTGTGATGTTTGTGGATTTTGTGGAACATGTGTAACTTGTGACACATGAAGAGCTTGTGATACTTGAGGCAATGATACGGTCATAGTAGAGGAAGGAGTATATTGTGAAACATGGAAGGATGGGATGCTTAAATTTTGTGAAAGATAAGGGAGAATTTCATGCGAAGTAAACAAAGGACCTAGAGAATGCTCCATGCATGGTGGACTTGATGGTATATCAATAGGTAATGACGAAGATGGATTGGAAGGGGAATTGGATAACATGGTTGTGTCATGGGATGGCATGGCTATAGTGGATGGTTCCTTTGCAACAACAGTGGGAATATTCAGGTCTTGTTTTCAAATAGCAGATATGTCAAAATCACTTGGTAACTTGGCTCCCATTTGAGCTAATTTCAAAAAATGGTGATCGGGATCAGATAAGATGAGTCTATCAACTTGGTCCTATACATGAGTCTCTTGAAAATTAGACAAGTCATCATAGGATGGCTCATAATAGGTTGGTGGCTCATAATGAGTTGGTGGTTCATAATGAGTAGGTGGCTCATAAGAGGTTGATGACTCATGATAGGTTGCTATAAAAGGATGATATTGCACTTGTTGTGAAGAGGATGGACTAATGGTGTAGCCTTCAGGCATAAACATGTGAGGAGGCATACCGAGTGTAAATTGGCTCACATCTTTGAGAGGAGTTGATTGAGATTGCTACGATTTGGCTTCCATTTTGGCTCTCAATTTTGCTTCCATTTCATCCCTATATTGACTCCTATTTTGAGGCATGATGATTGAAAATTGGACTAGGCTTGTTGAAATTGAGACCCAAAAGATTGATGGTTGAACATTCACTCACTAGTTTGCTAATTGCTTAGTTTGCTAAAGAAGATTGTTGGTGATTTGTTGTTTCATTTGCTTAGCTGAGTTGGTTGGATTGCTTGGTTTATTTAGGTTGTTGTTTGATTGGATAAACTTCCCTAGAGGATAGCTCACAAACTCAAGGGAAAAGTTGGCTGATGATGTTGTTGATTGGTGTTGCTAGGGCTAAGTAAAGCCAAAAGGATGATATTTTGCTATTGCTATTTTAATTGCTTTGGTGATTAGTTGATGGTCAGGGGTCTCAAGAAGACAAAAGCTCAAAAGTCTAATTGTTTGATAAGTTCAAGACAAGAGGCAATGCTCAGATAGCTATAGATAATCAAGGAAATGCCTAGAAGCTAGTTACAAAGCCTAAGAATCAAAAGATGAAATAGATTAGGCTCAAATGATGTAAATTACTGAGATTTGGCCAAAAGAAATAGATAATAGCTCAGATGAGACCCAAACAATACCAAAAGTGACTGCTAATAGCCCAAAAGTGATCTGGTTTTTGTTTCAGATGGCAAGTTGCAATATAAACTAGAGGCGAGCAGATTTTCCAAAGGTGAGTAGTTATAGTCCATAGGTGAGCTACTACTATGTAAAAGTGACATGATTTTGCTAGAAGCAAACATCTGTTGGTTAGAAGTGATCTAGATTTTGCAAAAAGTGAACAACTATTGTTTATAAGCGATCTAGGTTTCTGAAAGCAAGAAGTTATTGTTTAAAGGTGGTCTATGTTTGACAGAAAAGGTATTTGAATGGTGTTTTTGATAGGAGAACAGTGATTTCAGTCACTCACACTCATAACAATCACAAACTTGTACAACCTAGGCTAGGAAAGCACTGTATTTGTTGAATCCCCTTGCCATGCTTATTCAAAGCAAATAGCTTCAGGATCTTGGTAGCACTGGCTCCCCTCCATGGAACTCACTTCTCACACATACCAATATCTAGGTTTCCCAAGGCTCGTCCCTCCACTAAACCTTAGGATTGTCCCTACTATCTCTACTAAGAACCACAAGAATCAAGGCGGCTTCAAAGGTTTGACCTTCTACATCAAAAAATAGAGGGTTTTGGGCTACTACACAAAGTTACTAGTAAGGGCATCCATTCAGGTGGTTATACGTGTGGCAGTACTACTCTCCATTATGGAGTCTCCCAGCCTTCAAGGGTTACAACTTGGAGGGTTTTGGGGGAGGTTGGATGTTGGTATAACACAACAACACCCATTGTTTGTGGCTTTCAACACAAACACTTTTTTATATAGCAGCTTGGAAGAGCTTGGCTTTAGCTTGCTAGTGCTTGGGTCATACCCCTTATCACACCAAGAAGGCAGGCCCTCTAAAGATAATCACAAGTTCTCATGCACCCAAGATCCATTTAATAGGCAAGGGGAGAGGATACTTTTGTTATTAAATTTGGGTTACAATTATACACAATCAAGCAAGCAAAAAAGATAAACAAGCACAAAGAAAACAATGGTTCTTTTTAAGCACCAAATCCAAATGTGCCTAAACTAGTGATAAAATGGTATGTCTTGGACTGATCCAGGATACAAAAGCTATGTCAGTAGTTTCAACACCTCCTTTTCTTGGGCAAATGATAAGATGTTGCACAAAAAGACGATTAGTAACCACTACAACCAAATTGTGAATGCCAAAGCTAAAAGTGACACATAGTTACCAAAGGCAATCATCTGCTACTAAAAAATGATCTGAATTCTACCATAAGTGAATTGTTATAGCTCAGAAGTGATGTAGAAAAACTAGATGTGAACTGTTAGTGCTCAAAAGTGACCCATTCCTACTAGATGCGTAGAAATTCCTTGTTTCTATAAAACTGGGGTTAGGGTTATACAAAAAATAGCTAATAAAGATTAAAAACCCTAAAATGATAAATCCAGTGGATAAAATATGATGAGACAAACACCCTACAACTACAGATTAGTCACTTAGAAACCCTAGAATGTGAATTTGATGAGATCTTGTAGAATCAAAAGGTAATTTGATACAAATAAAATGAAAAACATATTGAAATTGATCGACAAATCATGATATGATGATTGGAATCCTACAAACAAAGTTAAAAAGCTTCAATTGATTAGATAAAATCTAGCAAAACCCTTACAAAAGATCATATGTTAGCAAAAAAATCCCAAATTGTAGAAAGCAACCCAGGCAGCCAGAAGCCATCAATTTCTAATTAAAAGCAATTCCAATTTAACCATAAGTGACCATTGTTGGATTAAAAGTGATCCTGAAAGTGCTAAAAGTGACAATTTATGTCTTAAAAGGGATACAAAAGTTCTGTAGGTGACTAGTTTTCACTTAAAAGTGACCATGATTTGCTGTAAGCGCTCCGAAAATTTGAACTTCAGAAAAACAACTTCAAACAACAAAGTTAATCAAGGACGTGGGTCCCATCGGGCATGCTAGAATGTGGATAGGTAAAAATTAGGTAAATAAGATCAAGCATATGAATCAAACCTAATCCTACCACCATCAAAGAATCTAACCTAAGTAAAATCAAATGGAATGCAATTCAAGAACAAGATCACCTAGATTGTATGATTCCTTGTTTTGAGATGTGGATTGCTCCTCAACAATGAACAATCATGAAATCCAAAGCTACCATGATGGATGGAAGATGATAATGATAATGTTCAATGAATTCTCAAGATGATAATTTGGACGCTATAATGTTAGTGGATGAAGAACAAGGAGTGAAAGGGTGTTTATATAGAACCCAACCAAGATCAACCAACGGTGGAGATTTGGTGGCTATGTGAATGGCTAAGATTAAAAGATAAGATAGATGAATGTAAATAGGACAAGTGTAAAAAAAAGAACAAAGGCATATGTCTAATTGTGTAGACAAATAGCTTTATTTAGTAAGTTTGAATGTGATAGTGTTCATAAAAATGTGGCTGTGTACATAAAAAGTACTACCACACACATGATTCAAATGGAGAAGGGACAAGTGACAAAATGTGATGGAAGATAGAGAGGGATTAATTAAATAAATAAAAATTTATTTAATTAATTAGGATAAGAAAGAGATATGACTAGAATATGATGTGGAAATTAATTAAATAAATAAAGTTTACTTAATTAATTGGCTAAATGGATTAAAAATACAATTTTAATTAAATAAATAAAATTTATTTAATTAAAATAGAGAATAGGAGAAATAATTAAATAATTAAAGATTATTTAATTATTAATAGAAGAAAATGATAATGAACTAATTAAATAAATATGGATTTATTTAATTAATAGAAGAAATAAATAATTTTATTCAAGTGTGTTAGACAAATGCAAATGATGAATAATGCAATGTTATGATGTTCATGACTAGGTCAATTTTGGGTGTCGACACCATGCATACCATGCCTTGGGAGCTTGTTTTAATCCACACAAAGACTTCTTCAATCTGCATACCATGTCACCCTGATCTAATGATTGGAATCCTTCTGATTGTTCAATATAGACTTCTTCCAAATCTACATTTAAGAAAGAAAACTTCACATCCATTTGGTAAACCTTGAAATCTTTGTATGCTACAAAAGCCAAAAACATCCTTATTGCTTCAATCCTTGCCACTAGAGCAAAAGTTTCTTTAAAGTCTATTCCTTCAACTTGAGTGTATCCTTTTCATACCAACCTTGCTTTGTTTCTTACCACTTCACCATTTTCATTCATCTTGTTTCTGAAGACCCACATTGTGATGATTGCATTCTTATCTACTAGTCTGGGAACAAGATCCCAAGCCTAATTCTTATCTATCTGCATCAATTCCTCTTCCATAGCCTTCACCCAATTCTCATCTATGCAAGCCTCATCCACTGTTTTAGGTTCAATCTTGGAAATTAGACATAAATTTACTTGTTCCTCTATAGCTTTTCTTTTGGTTAAGATCCATTTGCTCTTATCTCCTATGATTTGATCTTCAGAATGATTGAGTCTCACATGCCTTGGAGTTTTGGTAGTACTTACCAGAGCTTGTTCCTCTTCATCTAAGTTGTCTTCATGCTACAGTACTTCTGAAACATCTGGTTCATCTGATTCATATCCACTTAATTCTGAAGACCTTTCTTTACTTTCATCAAATTTAACACTCGCACTTTCAATGATCTTATTCAGCCTCTTATTATAGCACCGGTAGGCCTTCTTCTTAGTGGAGTAACCAAGGAAAAAACTTTCATCATATCTAGCATCAAACTTACCAAGATCTTCTTCCCTTTTGATATAACATTTGCTACCAAAAACTTTGAAATATTTCAGAGTAGGAACTTTACCATGCCAAAATTCATAAGGAGTCTTAGAACTATTACCTTTTACTTGGACTCTATTTAGGATATACATAGTGGTGTGAATTGCCTCTCTCCAATATGCTTCTAGCAGATCAACTTCCTTCATCATCATTCTAGTAGCTTCTTGAATTGTCCTATTTTTCCTTTCAACAACTCCATTTTGTTGTGGAGTTCTAGGTGTAGATAGCTGTCTCTTTATTCCATGTTCTTCACAAAAGAAATCAAATTCATTTGATGTGAACTCTCCTCCTCTATTAGACATCAGGAATTTGATTTTCAAATCCATCTCATTTTCAACCATTGCCTTAAATGTCTTGAACTTATATAGAGCTTCTAATTTTTCTTTCAAAAAGGTTACCTAAGTCATTTTAGAATAATCATTAATAAGCAACATGAAGTACCTATCTCCTTGCAAGCTTCTTATTCTGATAGGTCTACATAGATCTGTATGTACTAGGTCAAGTAGTCCTTCAACTAATTGTTCCTAGCCTTTAAAACTTGCTCTTGTTTGTTTCCCAAACTGACACTCCTTGCAAATAGGATTAGTAGGCTTCACAAGCGTAGGCAAATCTCTAATAGCCTGTGTACTACTTATCTTCATAATGTTAAAAAAATTTATGTGACACAACCTTCTATGCCATAACCAACTCTCATCAATCTTAGCCAATAGGCAATAATTATCAGTTCCTTTCAAGTGATAGATATTAACTTTGGTCTTCTTCCCAGTTGCAATGACCATTTCAGAGCTTTCCCTAATCTTGCATCCATTGTCCTTAAAGATTAAATCATAGTATTTGTCACAAAGCTGACACACACTCAAAAGATTGTTCTTTAATTCCTTCACATACAAGACATCTTCAATATTATGCCTGCCATCAAAAGAAATAGATCCTTTTCCACAAATCTTACCAGTTGTCCCATCTCCAAACCTTACCAGTCCACCATCATATCTTTCCAAACTCGTAAACTTACTTTTGTCACTAGTCATGTGGTGAGAGTAACCACTATAAATAACCCATTCATATTTGTCCTTAATGACTTGAGCAGCCAAAGCACTTTCCACTAGTTTTTCTTCCTTCACATAGCTAGCAGAATTAGTAGACACATGATCTTCTTTAATAGCAATAAACAAGCATTCATTTGCATAAGTACTAGCATTATCTGGTTCACCATTATCTAATACTCCATCATCATCAAAATCTTCAACATAATAACACTTATTTTGGGTCCTAGGCCTATTCTCATATCTTCTCCTATTTCTTTCAATTCTTTTAGGACATTTGGAAGCCAAATGACCCACTTTACCAGAAGAAAAACATTTGAAAGATAATTTGCCTTTATACTTACCAGATCCTCTTTGTAGTCTATCCAAAAAGTTGGCTTCAATTTCATCAAACTCATCATTAGATTCAACCCTGTACTTTTCTGATATGGAAGTTTTCCCATAAGTATTGTCTTTGAAGGTCATCTCAACTTTCAGCAGAGCATTGCCAAATTCTCTCATTTCAAAGGCAATAAGCTTACCAAGCAGTTGATCCATGTCAACATCTTTTACTTGCATAAATTATTCAATTGCAGATACCTTGTGACAATAGGCTTTTGGTGGAGATCTCAGAATTTTCATCACTATTTCCTTATCATCGAGAATTTCTCCCATGGCTTTTATCCCTATGACAAGTTCATCAACTCTTTGCATAAAGGCTAATACGTTTTCATCTTCATTCATCTTCAAACTTTCATATTTCACTTTCAAACTTTGTAGCTTGGCTTCCTTCATAGAATCATCTCCTTCATACAGATTTTTCAACTTATCCCATACCTCATTTATAGTTTCAAGATACACAACTTTCAGCAGTATTGAGTTGGTTAATGAGCTTAGTAGAGTATCTTTTGCCTTGACATCCATCTCATATTCTTTGATTTCATCTTCAATCATTAGACCATTTTGAGGCATGGTGTATTTTGTTTTTGTAGCTTTCCATAATTTCTAACCAAGACAAAGAAGATAAATTTTCATCTGAGCCTTCCAGAGAGCATAATTCATTATATAAAAATGTAGTGCTTCCTTCTTGTAAGACATTTTGAATCTTCCTCAAGCTATTAAACTTTCTTCAGAGGAACCTTTCTCTGATACTAATTGTCGATATGTGCCAGACAACTGAGAGGGGGTGAATTAGTTTTCTTAAACAACTCAAACACTTCTACATTTAAACATTAATCACTTATCCACAATTGTTATGATTTAATCATGAATGTATGAAATTAGAAACTTAACCACATAAACAATGTCAAACACAAGAGACACCAGTTTTTATGTGGAAAACCCCAAGGTGGAGAAAAAACATAGAGATGATTAGCTCTCAATATATATTACAATCTTGAAATAATGATGTTTGGTCTTGGTCACTCCACGGGCCTAAACATACTAACTCACTATCATGAAGAACAACTAGGTCTAGCAGGCTCACTAGCTCAACCCTAAACCCAGCAAGATTACAATAAGCATTGTTAAACCCTACTGGTGGATCACTACCATGCTCACTACCATGATCAAGACCTTTTTATATTTATGATTTAAGTACAATAATTCCTCTACTCTACTCTGCCTCTACTCTTCTCTGCCTCTTCTCTACTCTGCCACTTCTCTCCTCTTCTTTTTGGACCTTTCTCATAATCTTTCCATTACACTTAAGGATAACTTTTCCATGACTCAACTACAAGTATTTATACACTTGCTCAACCTTGGAATGGTCATCAAGGTTGGCATTACAATCATCAACCATTGGAACATTCTCCAAGGTTGGCATTACAAACATTTACAAAATAGGCCTTGACCTATTACAACATTATGCAAAGGGGATGAACTAAAAGTGTACATAGATCATGCCACATGTAATGCCCCCTCATTGTTGGCTTATGATAGTGGTAGTTCTACATTGCTCTCTGTCAGTCGGAGATAGTCATTAGTCTTTCATTACATCGATGCAGTTCCTAGACATTGGATTAGTATGTTATGGATTATGTTCACTTTGACCTTGATGACTATGTTTGATGGATTTAGACATGTGCACTTTTCTTTATGTTGTGTATTATGATATCTTGGTTACTGTGATCGCATTTACTTGTTTAAAAAAAAATTATTTCTCAAATTTTGCTCTTGTATGTCTAACTATCTAGGGTTGCATGACGGCGCATTACATTTGATATCAAAGCCAGGTTTAAACACTGGGTACTCTGGTTACAATTGAGCCCATTATGTGACCTAGTGCTTAAACTCTGCAGATTAACTATATCCTAGGTTGCAACACTAAGACCTCTGGGTTGTTGTTGTTGCTCTAGGTTAAACATTTTTTCTCATTGTAGCGATGTTGGTAATAGTATCTCCCACCTGTATGCATTAGTATGAAGTTTGATATGTTTATAGACTTGCTCTTTAGGAAATGAATGCTTTATGCTACTTATGTGTCTGCTATGTTCATTCTCCTTCTTCTCTAGAAAGGTGATGTTTCATCTAACAATATGTCTCCCTACATGTTAATGCATCTAATCATCTGGTGGCATCATGCATCATGAGTTATGTGGTTATGTGATGTTGACATCTTTATATGGTTACTTGAAAATCTATATCTAACCCCTAGATGGTCATGACCTCTTATGGAAGAATTGTTGTAATTTATGGAAATTATCATCGTATATGCTCGTGTAAGAACTGTATGTAGGAGATCAAATGAGAGCTTGTGTTGGGCTTATGAGATCAGGTATGTGATAATCTTAGTCAATTATAGTTTGAAATATTCCTATATGTGATATCATATATTCCTTTATGTCTTCTTGCATAAGGAAGCAATTGCATATTTCCGTAGTTTGGTAGAAAGAAATGGTATTGTAGTAAAGATAGAAGTTGCTTAGATAAGAGGATGTAGTTAATGTAATTGTTTGAGTACTGGTGTACATTCTCTAACACATTCTGGACCTTGCGTCCTTGAGTGTTGTGTAGCGGATATTCCCTTTTTGTGGCTAAAATTAGTCACATCGTGATGTAAATTTGTTGTAATTTGGTTGTTTTGGAAATTTTGACAGTTGCTTCATGTGTAGTATGGGGGTTAACAATGAGTTTTCTTTCTTTGAACCTTCTTATGTCAGGAATGGTCACCAAGACTCTTTTCTTTATTCTTGAATTATTGAAATTTGCTGGCACTTTGTGACTTGAAGTTGGATTGGATTGTTTTTCCGTGTGTGTTTGTATTTATTTTTAAATTTTCTATGGTGGATATTCCAAATGTTTGATTCTGTTGACCCCATTTTGTAGTAAGTGTTGTTTCTATCATGTTCAATTTGAACCTCTGATAGTATGTTCAAGGGAGGACTCCACGGAGAATTGCACTTTGCATGGTTGGTAATTAGTGGAAATAAGATATAAGATGAATCTTTCAGTAGTTGTATGTGGCTGCAATTATTTTGATTGTATGAGATTGCCGAAGAAAATGAAATTGGTTATGAGTATATCACTGGATGCGCCATAAAGGTAAAGAATTGATGTTCTTGTTTTTTGTTGAACATTTGTGCTTGATTTATGAACAATTGTTTATTATGGTTGAATATATTGGCAATGACAATATTAATATATTATGTTTCTACCTTAATCTGTGACTTCTAGGAGTAAGTCAAGTTTTAGGGGGGAAGGATGTAGTGCCCCCTCATTGTTGGCTTGTGATAGTGGTAGTTCTGCATTGCTCTCTGTCAGTCGGAGACAGTCGTTAGTCTTTCATTACATTGATGTAGTTCCTAGACATTGGATTAGTATGTTATGGATTATGCTCACTTTGACCTTGATGACTATGTTTGATGGATTTAGACATGTGCACTTTTCTTTATGTTGTGTATTATGATATCTTGGTTACTGTGATCGCATTTACTTGTTTAAAAAAAAATTATTTCTCAAATTTTGCTCTTGTATGTCTAACTCTCTAGGGTTGCATGATAGGGCATTACACCACACCTTGGCTAGGACTCAAACACAATCTTCCAGAGATCTCTGTAATTATTGGGATTAACCAGGTCAACCAAAACTAGTTACACGCTACATTATCTGGGAATAATCTTCAAACACAAACTCAATTCCTTGACACAGACCAATGTAATGACGGGAACATGATTAGGAGGTATCCACAAGCACATTATAATCATCAGAAGAAACTGCACAAACCTTAACAACTTTATCCTTAGGAATCTTCACGCCAGAATATATGAACTTCACTGTCTTCAACTGTCATAAAAGAAGGATAGCTTGTGGACCACCATAACATGAACCACTGCAATTGTAGGCACTTATCATTATCCCAGACTTCCCTCTTGAACCATAGAGAAAGATACTTTATTGCAGAGAAATGAAGAGCATATTACTTTCTCCCTATCCCAACTAAAGTTACAGAAAAGGTAGGTTTTATTCTGGTGAATGGAACTCTCTCAATTCTTCACACCAGAGGCTCAAACTCACGATTTAACATCTTCAAACATCCCTTTAGATAACTTATAATCTAAAAACCAAGATCTTGATCCAACAGGAGATATAGAGCAGTCTACCGTGCTATTTTGCAACGTACCACTCATTGTCTATACTACACTTTACTATAACTTACTTGTTTCATCTGGAGAGGCCAATTTTCTCAATATCCTCAACATACAAAGCTTCCAAACAAGTCTTAGAATAAGTTATAGTTGACACTTCTTAAAACAAAGATATGTTGACATCAAAGACAACACTAATTAGGCACATACTTGCAACAATATCTTGATAGATCTCTTCATGAGATTTCCAACACATTAAATAGTTTATCAATTAGACACCTAGATCAAAAGTCATGACCTATACAAGTTGAACCTCCTATTTTTAGAAATGTGAGAACATGTTGGACACTTAAAAGAACTGTAAAGGGGAGAGTTGCATGTGTTGATGTGTGATTGGGCATATCACAAAACATCTTTAATTTGAGATAATTTGGATGCCACTTTTCGATGGTTTTTTTGGCTCATGGTTTGTAATTACTATTGACGGTTTACTATATTGTATCTCCTATATATTAGGAGATTGAGATAGAGGTTGTGTGTAAGAGAGTATTATAGATGTTGAGTTACATCCAAATCTCTGGTTGGTTATACTCCTATGAAATATTGCTCTATAATTATATTTTAATCATCTTGATTCCTAAACAATATTTTGGGTGGCTTTGGAGTGTGGGGTTTTTTACTTGAAAGGGTTTTCCCTATGTATACCTTGTGTTGTGAGTATTGTACTTGTTTCTGATGTGTTATTACCTTTCTATTAATGTGTATCTCATAATCTGTAATTGTAAAAGATAAAAATTTGCATAAATCTTTCCTCAATAGATCAGTGTAGGAAGCATTTATGTATACCTTGCATCCTTTTAGTTGGATCAGAGCATAATCACCTTTGATTCTAGTTGTTGGGTAGATGGTTTTTTGAGATGATCTTCATTTGAGTGGGAGCTTGTGTAGAGGATTTTGAAATCTTTTTTGTAGGAAAGATATGGTGAGCAAATCTGGGAGTTTTGATATATAGAAGTTCAATGGAGGAAACATTGAGTTGTGGAAACTTAATATGGAGGACTTATTGGTGGATAGAGATCTATGGCTCACAATATCCAAAACCATGCCATCAAGAATGAAACAAGAAGATTGGGATCTGATGGATAAGAAGGCTAAGGGTGTGATAAGACTCTATTTGGCCAATTCAGTGCTCCTGAATATCTATGAAGAGAAGACTACAAAAGATCCTTGGAAGAAGGTTGGAGATGTTTATCAGGCTAAATCCCTAGTGAACAAGTTATTCCTACATAATAAATTTTATTGTCTAAGGATGGAAGATGGAGGAGCTGCCACTAATCACCTAAATGCATTCAACATGCTCGTTGCCCTATTGACCTCTGTTTGTGTGAAGATAGAGGAGGAGGATTGATGTATGACATTACTATGTTCCTTATCAGATTCATGGGATCACCTTGTTATGGCCATTGGCAGTACCACTACTAGTTTTTATATGGATGAAGTGGTTTCTTCATTATTATCTGAAGAGATGAGAAGAAAGTCTTTTGAATTGGCTAAAGAGGCTCTTGTAGTTTGTAGTAGATCTAAACAAAAGGGAAAGAAAATGGATAAGAAGAAGGAAGAAAAAGGAAGATCCAAATATTATGAGAGATCTAAGTCTCTAAAAATGTCCAAGGCTCTGTGTTGGAACTATAGAAATGTTGTTTGCTTCCACAAGGATTGCAAGGAGGAGAAGAAGAAAAATAAGAACTATGATTCAGAGTCTGACAAGTCCTCTCAGGATGATGGAGAAGCATTTGTCGCTGCCTTTGCAATGCATGTATAGGAAGATGTATGGTTTATTAACTCTGGTGCATCTTTTCACATGACCTCTCATTGGGGTTAGTTTTCAAAGTATGTAGAATATTATGGTGGGAAGTTGTACTTGGGTGATGACTCTCAGCTGAAGATTGCTAGCTATGGAAGAGTCTTGATTTGATTCCTTGATGGATTAGTGAAGGGGATCAATGGTGTTCTCCATATCCTTAGCTTGGCGTGGAACCTACTATCTATAAGTAAGTTGAATGATATGGGTGTGGAGGTTGTTTCCTCAAATTGAGGATACAAGATGACTAGAAGAGCTATGGTGCTAGCTAAGGGTGTTCATATTAGCACTCTAATTCAGCTTTATGTATGTGCACATCAGTGCAATAGTGCCCCTATTTCAAAGAAGAGAACTTCAAAGTCTTTATCCTCACCATTGGAGCTAGTAGGAAAGAGGACCGTTACATCTACTTTTGATGGTCATTCTTTCTAGGTACCTAAGGGTGCTCAATCTATGGAGATGAAACTTATAGCTAAGAAGATAATGTTATGGCACCAAAGGCTTGGTCATGTTGTTGAAAAGGTTTTGGGGACCCTAAAAAATAATAATTTTGTTGAGGTTATGAATGACTATTACCTTGAGTTCAATTTTTGTGAATGTTTCATTATGGAAAACAAAGATGTGTCCAATTATTTTCTAGTTCTCACAAATCTTTTGAGGTGTTAGACTTGATTCAATCAAATGTTAGATGTATTTCATCCTGTTAATGTTCCTTCAATTTCAAAATCTATTTACTTTGTTTCATTCATTGATGATTATAGTAAAAGGACATGGGTGTATTTCCTTAGAAGTAAATCTATAGTCTTTATTAGATTCAAAGAATTCAAAGCTCTTGTAGAGAACTAGAAGGATGGATAGATTAAGTGTTTAAGGATTGAAAATGGTGGTGAGTTTTGTTCAGCAATTTTTAACAAGTTATGTAAGTAACATGGTATTGAGAGGCACAAGACAACTCCATATACCCCTCAAGAGAATACAATTGTAGAGAAGATGAATAAAATGTTGATGGAGAGGCCTAGGAGTATGCTAAGTGGACATATCCTTGAACAAAAGTTTAGGGCTGAAGTTGTTGCTACCGCTTGTTGCTTGGCTAACAAGTTTCAAAAATTAGCACTCATTGATAAGACAGCTATGGAGGTGTGGTCTTGTAAAAAGATTTCATTGAGACACATTCAAGTATTTAGTTGTGAGGCATATGCACATTTCCTAAGGAGAAGAGGTCTAATTTATAGAACAAGGATGTGAAGTGTATCTTTATTGGTTATGATATCGGTGTGAAAGGGTACAAGCTTTGGGATCTAGTGGTTGAGAGAGTTTTGTATAGAAGAAGTGTGATCTTTAGAGAGATCAATCATTCTTCTATTGCTCTATAGCTAGAGAAAGAAGAGAAGAAAAAGGATGTGCTTCAACTTCCTTCCACCCTTGAGAAAGTTGAACTGAAGACATCTATTGGACTTGATGATGAGGAGAGCTCTCATAACTCTGAAAGATTAAAAGAAGAAGAAGAAGAACCTCAACTTCAACTTTTGAGGAGGTCCACGTAGATAAGGAGATAAATTGATATGTTTGGTTATTCATTTCATTGTTCCAATTGCATTTTTTCTTTGATTTCTAACATTGATGAGCCTATGACCATAAGGTAGGCTATGACTATGAGTGATGCAGATTCCTAGAAAGAGGCCATAGAAGAAGAGATGGCTTCCTTGAAGAAAAATATCCTTGGGATATGGTGCCTTTTCCTAATGGATGTAAACCTATTGGATACAAATTGGTGTTCAAGAAATTTTTTTGTTTAGATGGTAGTGTTTAGAAATTTAAGGCAAGGTTAGTCACAAAGGGTTATTCCTAGGTTGAGGGAATAGATTACGGTGAGATTTTCTCTCCCATTGCAAAGCTGACATCTATCTCATTCTTCTTAGATCTTGTTGTAGCATACAATTTAGAAGTTGAACAAATGGATGTGAAGATAACTTCCCTTCATGGTGACCTGGAGGAATAAATCTATATGTTAAAGTCAGATCACTACATGGTAAAAGGTAAATAAAATATGGTTTGCAAGTTGAAAATGCCTTTGTATGGTTTGAAACAATCTCCTAGGATATGGTACCAAAAATTTGATGCCTTCATGTTGAGTTTGGGATTATTGAGATTAAAATGAGAGCATTGTGTTTATTATAAAATGGATAATGATCACATTCTCATTATTGCATTATACATTGATGATATGTTATTCATTGTGAGTGGTAAAAGTTTGATTTTTGATTTGAAGTCTCAGTTGTCAACATAGTTTGAGATGAAAGATCTAGGGGCAACTATGTACATTCTTGGAATTGAAATTAGAAGAGATATAGCTAATAGAAAACTTTGGTTTGGCCAGAGTAAGTATGTGAACATCATGTTGCAGAGATTCAACATGGCAGCTTGTAGATTGCTGACAATTCTTGTTATGAAGGGGACAAAGTTTTCTATTGTAGATTGTCTGATGTCTCCTTTAGAGATGGAGGATAGGAGAATCCTTATGCTAGTGTATTTGGCATCTTTATGTATGCTATGGTCTCTACAAGACCAGACACTCCCCATGTAATGGGAGTCCTTAGTCAGTTTATGGCTAATTCTAGATGGGTACATTACGGTGCACTGAAGAGAGTGTTTAGATTGTGGGGTACTACTGAGTACTTCTTATGTTATCATGGCTATTCTATAGGACCTCAACATTCATTTTGTATTCAAGAATTTGTGGATTTAGATTTTGTAGGTGACATTAACAGTAGGAGATCCACCAATGCTTATGTATTCACTATGTTGTGTGGTGCTATTAGTTGGATGAGTAAGTGTCAACCTATGGTCATTTTGTTCACTATTGAAGTTGAGTACATGGCAGCAACTCATACTTGTAAAGAAGCCATTTCTCTTAAGAGATTATGTTCTAATGTAGGGTTTGATGTAGGGAAGATTACTATTTGTTGTGACAGTTAGAGTGTAATATGTTTGGTGAAGAATCCTACTTTCCATGCGAGGAATAAGCATATTGATGTCTAGTAGCTATTGATGATTATTTTTACACATTCATAACAAAAGTTAAAATTCACAAAAATGAACCTAATTGTCTTGAAAGATATGAGGAAATCAATGAAGATTACTTAATCCCAAGTTTCTGTATGGTCAGGTCTTGACCTTGTGGACAATTCAGTAGGTTAATGTGAAGCTGTAATATGCAAGGGGCCTAGTGCAGGAGCACCTTGAGACTTAAGAATCAGGAGGATTCCATGCATTTTCTGTTCGGTCCAAAGTTGTCTTTTCATGTTTGTAAGGCCTTAATGCCATATTGAATCATATTTGACCAAATAGCGGTATAAACTTGAGTCTGTATATGTGTCATTAAAGATGTAACCAATTTGTATGGGTGTAACCGAATGGCAGAGGTGGTTGTAGGGCAATTCACCTTCCACCTTATGTAACTGCTAATATGATATTCTATATAGTAGGGTTGTGTTCATTAAGAGAAATAGAGAGAGAGAATGAACAGACACAGATGGAGAATCGATTTGTATGTATATTCTCAGAGGAATAAGAAATTTTGTTTTGTCATGTATATCTGAGTAAGGCTCTATTGCATAGAATGTAGATCGAAAGCATTCCACTGGTTGAGATTTCTTTGAAATCAGTGGAATGACTTCCTTAGGGTTAGATTGTTTTCCATTCTGTTGAGTTTTTGTTGTTTCTGTGTGAGTTGTTTGGTTGAAGAGTTGCAGAGGTTTATATCGGCGTAAGTTTCGTATCGTTTCACCAAATGTACATTGTGAATGCATATCACAAAAGCATGTTGAGAATGTACATTTCGTCAGATACAAAGGGTGGCCAGTCATAATGGTGAAATTAGGGTAAAGAAACATTAGTCCACCAACAATAGCAAGTCACATCAAGCATATGCAAAGTTGATACATCAGCGCATCGAAAGAAGAGAAAAAGTTCCCACCAATGATCTAAGTCTTACTGACAAGGGAGTTCGAAGGTTCATCAGAGTGACAAAACTATTAGGTTGATAACATTTGGTTCCCTCGATAGGTACATGTTTCACAAAAACCATGACGGCAAGTCCTAAATTGTCTCGGTCACATTGCATTGAAAAGGAGTCAAGCTTCATCGATAATAAGGGCTAGCGAGTAGACTTGTGTATCGGCCTAGCGAAACTAGAGTTCACTGATAGAGTTGGGTCTTGCCGACAAGTGAGAAGTGTGGAATCTCCCATCAGTGAGAGTTGCAACATCAGAGTAACAATTTTGAAATTGATCGATGGTATGTAGTCTCACCAAAGACAAAGCATTGTGTTGAGCTATCGAGGAGAGATGTGAGGTTGGAGTGGAAAATTAGAAAGTGGCCGATGGAACATGTCTCATCAATAGTGAAGAATGTGTGGGGTTCAATATTGTTTGGACCTTGAAGAGTGTATTGAAAGTTGATTAAGCACTAATGTCTCTATATTGTGGGTTTGATGGGTATTCACCCTTGTTTTGAGTGTTTTCACTATGTGCTCTACATCAGGGCCTTACTTGATTTAAGGTGTTTAATGATTCACTGGACTCTAATTATGCAAAATATCACAAATATCAACATTTTCTTCATTCCTTTGCATAAATTTGTTAATGTATCACAAAGATTTATATGATTTATATTAGAACAAGCTTTTCTTTTCAAATTTTTATGAAGATTGCCAAATATTAACTCAGTTGTTCCTATTTATTTCAAATGTCAGACAATCTCCTTCAAATTTCTGCATTTAAGCTACATATTTCAAATGTTTGGGAAAAGTTAGAGAAATCTAAATTAAACTTCATTCTACTATAGGATCTAAATGTTCTGTTATGCACATTATAAGAAGTATAGTAAAACTGATTAAATCCACAGACTAAACCTTCAAATGTAAGCCCTGAGTATTTTCACAAACATACATTCAAGATTTCAAGCTTTAAGAGATATTATTTCAAATACAAAGAAGAGCCAGAAGACACTCTAAATATAGATGTAGAATTCCAGATTCATTTATATTCAAAATAAGCAGTCATGTATGAATGACTCTTAGCTTCATTAATCAACTTCATAGAAAACTTACAACGCTTTAGAGATACAATAAGGAAGCTAGATGTTCCACGCATTCCTTATTGCAGACACAGGCAATCTCCTTCTACTCTAAACTAAACTATTCTTCTATTCTAAAAAATCCTGTGTCCTCCAAATCCTTGTGTGAATTCTATTAACCACAAGGTCAGAGGTTCAATCCCTAAGTTGATTAATGAAGCTAAGAGTCATTCATACATTGTAAATCATATATGACTATTTATTTTGAATAAAAATGAATCTAGAATTCTGCATCTATATTCAAAGTGTCTTCTGGCTCTTCTTTGTATTTGAAATAATATCTCTTAAAGATTTCAATCTTGAATGTATGTTTGTGAAAATACTCAAGGCTTACATTTGAAGGTTTAGTCTGTGGATTTAATCAGTTTTACTGTACTTCTTATAATGTGCATAATAGAACATTTAGATCCTATAGTAGAATGAAGTTTAATATAAATTTCTCTATCTTTTCCCAAACATTTGAAATACTTAGATTAAACGCAAAAATTTGAAGGAGATTGTCTGACATTTGAAAGAAATAGGAACAACTGAGTTAATATTTGGCAATCTTCATAAATATTTGAAAAGAAAATCTTGTTCTAATATAAATCATATAAAGCTTTGTGATACAGTAACAAAGTTATGCAAAGGAATGAAGAAAATGTTGATATTTGTGATATTTTGCATAATTAGAGTCCAGTGAATCATTAAACACCTTAAATCAAGTAAGGCCCCTTGCATATTACAACTTCACATTAACCTACTAAATTGTCCACAAGGTCAAGACCTGACCATACAGAAACTTGGGATTAAGTAATCTTCATTGATTTCTTCATATCTTTCAAGACAGTTAGGTTCATTTTTGTGAATTTTAACTTTTTTTATGAATGTGTAAAAACAATCATCAACAGTACCATTTTGTTCATGACATGGTAGAGGATGGGAAGGTAAACTTAGAGAAAGTTGACACTTTGATGAATGTTGTAGATTCCTTAACGAAACCTATGAGCATAGAGAAGTTTAGATGGTGTTTAGAGTCTATGGGCCTCTCGGCCCCTAGCAATTCAATCTTGGTGTTGATACTCTATTTTCTCTTGTAAGGTGTTGGACAAGTGGGAAAATGTTAGGAAAGGTATCTCAACCTTGCAACTATAGAAGGTTACTATTCATCTTAGTTTTGGTCTTTTCGAATATCCTTTTTCTTGAGGAATAGTTTAGAACTTTTAGAGTTTCCAAAAGGGCTAAAAATGACAAGGCTTATTATTTTTAGTAACTCTACCTTTGAGGTCGAATGCACCTAAATTTTTTCCAAAATGTGTGAAACTCTTAAGTAAACATCTCGGGTGAGTTTCGACTCAAGATCATACCTAGGTTGTGAGATATTAAAGTTTCTATATTTGGAAACTGTCAAAAAATGTTTTGAACTTAGTTTTAAGGCACTTAGAGGTCCCTAAATGCCCCGAAGTTGTCATAACTGGAAAATCTAGTTATAACTTGATAGATCTCTTCATGATATTTTTGACGTATTAAATGGTTTACAAATTAGACACCCCAATAAAAGGTTATGGCCTCCAGAAGTTGGACCTCCTATTTTTGGGAAATGTGAAAATATGTTGGACACTTAAAAGAGCTATAAAGGGGAGAGTTACATGTCTTGATGTGTGATTTGGCACATCACAAGGCATATTTGATTGGAGATAATTTAGGCACTACTTTTGGGTGGTTTTGTGAGGCCAATTTATTTCACTTCCCTATTTTGATCATTTTACATTATAGTTGATGACATTGTCAGACATTTAGAGACTATTGATTTCCATTATGCAGATTTAGACTATATCTCCTGATTCTAGATTAGTTTTGATTAGATCTGTGGTGACTTGATTAGATCCTATTTTGATGCTATTATGATGCTAGACATGTGAGATACATTTGATGATTATTATTGATGTGGAACATGAGTTTATTTTATGTAATGCCTATTGGATTCTAATTTTGGGATATTAGATAGAAAATTCAATTTTAATTTTACTTATGATGTGAATGATTAATGTTGTATGCAATGACATTATTTTAATTTTTGTTTCTTCGGCTATGATTTATCTATGTTGGATTGACCATTTGATTGAGTTGTATAGGTGATTTTCCAGGCCACAAAAAATCGGAGGCAGTTCTCACACTTATGTAATCCCTTGTTAAGCTGATCCATTCCCAAGAGGGATGAGGATTGTGTTTGATCAAATGATGTTTTTCTTATATGCTTGATTTAATTATTTGGCCTAGCTCACCCCTTTTAAATTGATTTAAATTATGTGTTGTAAAATTTATGCTTTGGTTTACACCATTTAGTGTTATTTTATTTTTGGGCCATTTAAAGTAATTTTACACCTCCCTAAGTGTTCATTAGAGTTCCAAACTTACCCTAGGTGGTAACCCTAGGGTCTAAGGTCCATTTGGACTTACTAAACCCTAGGGTAACTCACATATAGTCACTCTAAACTTGGGTTTAGTAAATGTGACGAATTTTCAAAATGGCTAAGGGTTGGAGATGAGTCATGCTTTGGAAAAGACCCATCTCCCTTCCCAAAGCTTGGGGATTCCTCCACCAAGAAGACTTGGGGGGTCTTCAAGACCCCCAAGTGTGTGGGATCTCCCTCCAAGACTCTCACACATATGTGAGAGCATCTTGGAGGGAGATGGCTCTCTTGGACGATAAGAGGATGACATGTGTCATCCCTTATCCTCATGGAGCCTTGAGGAGAGTTGCCATCTCTCCACTTGGGCTCTCACACATGTGTGAGAGCACAAGTGGATAAGGTGAGGGTTTGAATGGATTAGAGGGTGACACTTGTCACCCTCACACTCCTTCTCCCTTGGAAGTGGCATGCGATGAGGAAGGAGAAGGTGAAAAGAGTCACCTTCTCATTCCTTAGGGCCAAATTTGAAGGCCTATTTTATCTCCTCTTGGAGAGGAGTTGGGGTTCTTGCTTTGGAAAATTTTTCTATCTTTGGAGGTTTGGGAACGTATTGGAGAAAAATTGGAAGGTTGGAGATATTGAAAGGAGATTGTGGGTGCTTCTTCAAATGTGCTTCCATTGTTGGGCTTTTGAAGGTAAGCCCTATGGAAATAGCCATTTCCTTATGCATGTTTTCATTTTTGTTTATGTGATTGGAATTTTATGTTGAATGTTATGTTCATTTTTGTGTGGGTTTTGGTGTTGGTAAGAGCATCTCTATTTTGGGAAAAGGCTCAACTCATATGGGGTGGGGGAGAGCGAACCTCCTCAAGGTCACCTCTTGGTATTATTCTATTTAGAGCCTTGAGGGCATTTATGGTGTTTGGGAGTATTTTTGGATGACAAGATTGCCATGGTGATTTTGAGTTTTATGGAGATATCATTCTTGGCTTGAGGCCTTGTGGTTTTGTGATCATTGAGTTTTGGAGTGACCTCTTGAGTTGAGGGGTCCACTCCCCTACCCCTCCAAACTCATTTTAATGAGTTTAGTTTTGTGCAAATCCTTGGGTAAAATTTCTGTGTTGTTTGTGGTTTCATTGTAGTGGTGTGAAATGAATCCCATGTGAGAATTACCTCCCTAGCTCGGGGGTGACCCACTAGCGGGTCTATGGTAGGGAGGAGGGTGATTTCTGTGGCCTTGGTTTCCCTTTTGTGTTTATGTTTTGTAGGTCATTGTTGGATTCTTGGAGATTTGAAGAAAAGTTCATTTTAGTTTTATTTACATTATTTTTGTGATGGCTGAATTTTGAGAGCCATGGCCTTGGAGGCCTTAATGTTTTTGTTGTCAATTTGTATTTTCACGTTGAAAGAAGAAATATAAACTATTTCCTATCTATGCAAATTAAATCTGCCTTTGAATGCATTTATTGTTGTGATTTGAAATATTTCTTGCTACCCTATGCACTTGTTATTTTCTATTTAAATAAATGTTGTGTAGAAAAAGTTTGAGCAGAAAGAAAATTATATGAAATTTTATTACATAGACATAGAAAAAATGTTCCTAGTCCTATGCTTACTATTTGTTCACTTTTGTAAATAAAAAATAATAATAAGGTTGTCATTTTCATTTTGTTGTTTGAAAGAAAGAAAATGTAAGACTAGTTTTCTTGGTTTAGTTGCTCAAGGAAATAGTATAATGTTCCATTTGAATAACTGTTAAAAGAAAAGAAGAAATAGTAATGTTATATATTTATTTTCCAAAAAGTATATACTAGTGGGTTAATATAAGTTGCAAATCTAGTTATATTCTTCTTTTATGTAATTATGGTTATATATATATATATATATATATATATATATATATATATATATTGGTGATTTGGAAGTTAACTTTATCATTATACAGTTGACTTCCAAATCACCAAAACAACGCCAAACTGACACTTACTAAAAATAGTAGTGTTCCCTGAGGACCAAAGAGAACAAACCCAGAAAAACCTAGAAAGATTGCCGACATGCAAGTGCTTACTATAAATAGTAAGTATGGACAAGTGGTCCAAAATCTCTCTAGAAAGTGTCAACTAGCTCCACTGGATCACCCAAACACATTGGTGACATCAAAATACTCCTCTGATTATGCTGTCACCAACCTAGAAAGTCAGCGCTAATTGAGCTGCAAGAGAACTCGAAAATGGGGACATTATAGTCCACCCTTCCCAAAGATTGCTTGTCCTCAAGCAATGCCAATACAGCCTCCAAACAATAGCTTGAACCAAATTGAAACCAAAAATGATCCCAGGGTCCCAAGTTATTCTTAGCATAGAACCACCACGCTGATGCTGCGCTACTTTGATAAATCCTTCACCATGCAGAGAGTGGTGAAGCAACACATCAGAATCCAACTAAACTGTCATGCCAAACGTGTCACCACTTGGATCCCAACACATCAAAACCTCACATCCAACTATCATGAAGAGGTAAGTAATATTATTTAGTTTATGATATATATATCATAAACTAAATAATATTACTTTTTTGTTGCTGATAAAAAATGGACTGTGTGATTGGAGGACTGCCGAACCTATGAGGGTTTATATCTGTAAATGTTTTAAGTTAAAAAAAAAGAAAACTGTAGGGTGGACGGCAGTCTCACTGCCACTCATCCCTCTCTTCATAGTTCACGAGTGTGGGGAGGTGGTCGAGCCCCCACCCACACCCAAGGGTGTGGGTGGGGGCTCGACTCCTTCCCCACACCATTCCCCACTTAAAAAAAACTACAAAGAGCTCCCCATGGTGGCGGCACCGTGGGGAGTATTTCGTCTTCCCCATGGATTTAAACCAGCAAAAAATGCCCTTTGACTTCCTTATTATGTCTTTATATATATATATAATGCATATACACAAACCCTACAAGGTATACATAATGAATATACCTCCACAGAAAACCTTCATCCATATCAGCCCCTCTTACATACTTGCAATAAAAAGGAAGCAAAACAAAAATGGGAAAACAAGAGAAAAGAAGAGAAGAATGAGAAAGATATAGCTTAGGATTAGTATGGAAATGTAATAAAATATGTTTAGGGCATCCCTCTTAGAAAACTAATAAAATATTAGAAATAGGGTTTAGATGGGGAGTGAGTGGGAAATTAGAAGTTTTATTTTATTTATTTCATTATTTCCTTCCATGTGCATGGGAATTTAAACTTCCCTGTCTTTTGCCCTTTTTTGACTTTTTAGATTTATTTGGCCTCCCTTAGTGTTTAAGTTATTTGATTTAATATTCCTTTGGGGATGGGTTTAATTATTTCCATGTGGGTTTTATTTTAAATGAGAATGGGATATTGATTTATTTGGGATTCTTTATCCCTTTTCCTTTTATTTAATTTGGCCATCCTTATTATTTATCTAGTGGGGTTTCTATCTAAATTTAGTGGGAAGCCCTTTTTAATTAAATTATTTTAATTTAATCAATTTTTATTATTAATATAAGAAGAGATTTTTTTATTATTCCCCCTTTTGATCTTTTTAACTTGATTTATTTAATAAATATAATTGTTGCAATTATATTTATTAAAGGAATTGATTATTAAATTCTATTTTTGGTTGTTTATTTAATTTCAAATTTTATATTTTGATGAGTGGTAAATTCTACTTTGACCCTTAGAATAATTTAATTTATTCTTAAACTTTATTTATTTAATTGTGACTTAATTACTTCATGGGAGATTCTTTTTAAAATATTTATTTCAAATATTAAAAATGCATTATGCTGCCAAATTTTCCCAAGATTTTAGGGTTTTATTTTGATGACATTTTATGTGACTTTTATTTTATCATTCCATTTCATCATGCAACCATTTTACCATTGAAATGCTATTTTATTTGATTTATTTATGCATTAGAATTAAGGTTTGATTTCGATTTAGTCAAAAACATATATCCCACCTAGGAAACTTAGGGTTTTGAATTAAATTGATTCTAACCCTAGAAGTGATGCTCATCACGTTGCATAACCCCCTAGTCAGCTATCATCACACAGGGGATTGCATAGGCAGATGCTCTTCCCTAAGTTTTGATTGACTTGTTTATGTCGTATGCGTATTGCCACCGAGCACGCTGAGGCATGCGAGGGGCTTTCTAGGGACACATGGAAAAGTTTTTGATATTTCATGTCATGACCACATGACAAATGTGGACATGACACATGTGTTGCGTGTCGTGACCGCATGGGAAATGTGGGCATGATAGGTTTTTTGGCTCATGGTTTTCTAATTACCATTAACCATTTACTATATTGTATCTCCTATATATTAGAAGCTTGAGATAGAGGTTTTGTGTAAGAGAGTCTTATAGATGTTGAGTTACCTATAGATCTCTAGTTGGTTATACTCCTATGAAATCTTGCTCTGCAACTACATTGTAATCTGCTTGGCTTCTAAAAAGTATATTGGGTAGCTTTGAGTGTGGGGTTTTTTACTTGAAAGGGTTTTCCCCATGTATATTTTGAGTTGTGAGCATTGTACTTGTTTTTGATGTGTTATTACATTTCTATTAATGTGCATCTCATAATCTATAATTGTAAAGGATAAAAATTTGCATAATCTTTCCTCAATAGATCAATGTAGGAAGCATTTTTGCATACCTTTCTTCCTTTTAAATAAGTGTCAACTTTTGAAGTCATCACACCATAATTTTGGTATATAAGAACATGAAATGTGCTAAGCATGTCTTTTTTGTAGCTAGTTGAGATATCACCACGTGGCGGCATCAGGACAGAGCCTATGACATGACATCATCTAGGGACTCTCTACCAATAGCAGCATTTCAATCTGTAAGATAAAAAGACACCTCAAAGGGGAAGGGACACCCTAACTATTGTTGAAAGGGGAGACACATGGCATGTGAATGCACCATTGCTAGCAACATCATTCCCTTTAGAATGGAAAACTACATGGTGAAAAGCAAGCGCTTGTGCCAATTAGAAGGTGTCAATTGTCAACTAACTAACTTTAGGAGAAAACCATTATCTACAATAACAATACATATAGTTCATTACTTAAGATTGGGATAGGTGGAATGCTATCATTATAGTGTGGGTTTTTAGAAAGTGACCCAAGAGTTGGGCAGCGATATACGCAAGCCAGTCCAAAGATAACACCTGGCATGCATTGACTTTCCTAGAACATTAAAAAGGTGTGGTAAGCATAAGGCAAAATGATATAGAAGGATGGGTTGGTAATACCTAAGGTGAGGGGTCAGTGAAACCATGATTGATAGGGGATAAGTCATAACTAAAAGCTTCTTGGAATTGATCTAAGAAGTCAATTTTAAAAGATAACATAAAGTACACAATAATACAAGAGGGTTTAGGGTCTTGAAATAATAGAGACTAAAACCTGCCAGAGATAATTGAAAAACCCTAATAATTTGTAGGATGCTAAGAGTGGCTCTATTTAGGGAACCACATTTTAATGGAATGTGGTGAGAAAAAAGAAAAACTCTGAGATGCAGACCAAAATAGACAACAAAACAAAATACAAAACACTACATTACTGGTCAAGCACAATGATAACTATACAACACAAGGATTAAAAACCTAACTACTGAGAATAGAAAAGAAAAGCATAATCTCATGAGAAAAATACTTCAAGAATCTTTCATGCATTGGCAACTCTTGAAATTATCCAGACAAACTTTTCAAGAAATAGGAATTTTCTCCATGGATACTTATTATGGTATAAGGTCCTAACCATATGGAATCAAACTTCCATGTTTCCCTTTGTCTTGTACTCTAGCAGTTCAGACCAAAACCATATCACCACATTCAAATTTCCTATCATTATCCTCTTTGTCAAAAAATACTTCACTTGTTGTCTTTTGACATTCACCATTTGTTCCTTTCTCCTTGTTTCATCCAATTCAACCAACTGATTTATTTTGCATGTCATTACATCTTCTAGATCATCAAAATCTTCCTGAATAAACTTGTATATAGGTAATAGATTATTGAAAGGCATATTTGCATTCATTCCATAGACAAGCTCATAAGGTGATTTCCTTGTAGATTTATTTAGAGTCATTCTATTTGCCCACAAAGCCAATTTCAATTTTGATTCCAAGGACTTTTTATTTTTCCCAACATCCTCTTGACAATTTTCATCAAGCTTTTGTTACTTGATTATGCCTGGCCATTTGCATATGGATGGTATGGTGAAGAATTGGATAAGTTAATTCCATATTCATTGCAAATGTCTATTAAATCAGCTGACCTAATACACATGGCATTATCTATGATCAGCTTATTTTGCACGACAAACATTGAGATTATTTGATCCATGAGGAAATATATAACAACTTTACTAGTAGCCCTTCTAGTTAGGATTGCTTCTATCCACTTGGTAAAGTAATTAGTTGCCACTAGTATCCATTGAAAACCCCTACTGGACTTTTTAGAGATTTCACCAATGAAATCCATACCCCATTGTTGAAATGGGGTCTCTAAAGCTTGAGGCCTTAATGGTATAGCTCCAGACCATTTTAATTTACCAAAGAACTTATGATATGCTTTGCATTACCTTACCAAATTGTAAGTATTAGCGAATAGGGCAGGCCACCAATATCCCTCTCTAATAATTTTATTAGCAATAGTTTTGGCCATAAAGTAACCTCCACAACATCCACTATGAATATCTTTGAGGACATGATGCCCTATTGTAGACTCATCCAAACATTTTAGAAGAATACCGTACCCATTTTTCCAGTATGGGTCATGCTCTAAGACAACAACCTTCAATTCCTGCAACTTCAATGTTATTTTCCAATTGTCAGTAGAAATTTTTCTAGACATTTTAAATGATTCAAATAAAGAATGATGTCCTTGTGCCAACCTAAATTTTCTAAGTTGCATCTTATTTCCAAATGGACATTAGTTACATAATTTATCTAAGCTACCTCCAAATTAGATTCATCCATAAGATTTGCCAGCCCCTATCATCTAACCAATTTGGTGATCTGAATTTCTATGATAAATTCTTAGACTTTATTAATCCACTGACATCTTCTACCAATAACTTCCTATTGCACAAATATGTCTTTTACTGCAACATGTGGAACATATGCTATAATTCTATCTCCTACCAAATAAGGCCTAAAGTTTTTTATATCCTTGACTAGTGCATATGCATGTTTTTCCATAGAGTCATATTTCAACTCAGCAACTTGAATTGATTTTCTAAAAAATGAGATAGGTTATTCAAAACCATCACTATGCTTAAATTGTAATAATACTATTGTTATAGTGTGAAAAGAGGAAAAAGAAAACAAATAGAATGGCTGGGTAAAATTAGGAGAAGCCAACATAGGGGCTTGTTTAATTGAATCTTTGATATCATGGAAAGATGTGACTACCTCACATTCCCAAGTCAAACTCTATCCCTTTTTCAACATTTTGGAGATGGATTTAGTATTCTCTACAAAATTGGGGCTAATCTTCAATTGAAGTTTATTTTCCCAAAAAATGATTGAATCCCCTTGACTGTTTTAGGCTGAGGAATCCTTTCAATGGAAACTACCATCTCAGGATCAATTCTTATTCCATCCTTAGAGACTATATGCCCCAAAAATTTTGCCTCAACTAATCCAAATTTACATTTCTTGGGATTCAATGATATACCATACTTCATGCTCCTGAGAAAAATCTTCTCTAAGTGGTTAAAATGGTCCTCCTCTTTTTTAGAGAAAGTAGTCAAGTCATTCTGATATAAAACCATAATAACATTTTCAAATCAAAGAAAGCTACATCCATGACCCTTTGAAAGTGGCCCCAGCATTAGTTAGTCCAAAAGGCATCCTAACATAGACATAAGTGTCCCATGGGGTAGTGAAAGTAGTTTTAAATTATTCTAACTCTTTTACTACTACCTAGTTATAACCATAGAACCCATCCATCATAGACAAAATCTCATAGCCAGTCACCTTTTGTAACATGGCCTCCATATTTGGCAAATTGTAATTATCCTTCAATGATGATATGTTCAATTTTTTGAAATCAGCACAAAGTATAATGTCACCATTCTTTTTCCTAACCAGGACTAGATTTGGTACCTAGATTGAATGCCTGATTGGTTTAATAATACCCCCTCACCAAGTTTAGAAAATTATTGTTGCATCTTGGGTGCTAAGGTGGGATTTATAGGCCTCTATTTCTATCTAAAATGTTTTGCATCTAGTTTTAATGGAATTTCATGTTGAAACAAATCCTCCCTATATTCTTTGAGGTTATCATAAGACCATACAAAAACCCTTTTATGCTTCCTAAGAAAAGAAATAAGCATGGATCTAATCGTATGATTTAGTGTCTTACCTATGTAGACATTCCTTTGTTTCATTTCAGATCCCAAATTTATCTTGTTAGTAGGGTGTAGAGCATAAAGCGGATCCGATCACAAGCTAGTGCAGATTCTATGTATAACCTCTGATTGCTATATATATATATATATATGGAGGTCTACCAGTACTGGTTATTTATGTAATGCCTTATTATGATGTATATGTGATGCTCTATTTTGTTATTATTTATATTTTGCTATCAATCTCTTGCTACTTGACTAGGGTATAGACTGACTTCAAAGACTTGACTAAAGATCAAATCTCCAGACTTGTTTCACCTCTCCATTTTTTTGCTAACAGTCCTCTTTGTTTGGGCCTTCCCATCACATTGAGATACTTAGTGTTACCCTCAAAAATCTTCTTCCTCATCTATTGTACCAACAAAGTTGCAATAAGATGATAAAACTTCAGATCTTCAAGGTTAGCAGTAATAGAAAGGATAACGTTCTCCCAAGATTCAGGTAAAGAACAAAGTAGAATTATACATTTATCTTCCTCTTCAACTATAGCATCTACAAAATTAGGTTGACTCAAAAATAAATTAAAATTATCCAACTGCTCTGCAATGGACTCACCCTCTTTCATTTTAATAGAATGTTGGCTAACAGATTTGTCCTTATCTAAAAATATTTTATTCTGACTCTATACCCTTATTCTTTTAAGAACAAATAAGTTGAACAACAAATGGGTGAACTATCAAGAATAGTTCCCCTCTAAATTAGGGTACAACTCCCTTTAAAATCTTCAATGAATTTAAATTATTCTAATCATTTAGATACACTTTTAACCAGAAAGTGCTTAAAGGCTAACTATATCCATACATCATCATGCTATGAATGCGATATCCTTTTCTATAACATCAATGGGTAATAGAATACACAGATTCTATCTTCAATGATAATCAGATATATAAATATGTATATTGTTGAACCAATAAATAATAAAACACATACAATGAGTTGTCCAATGAAAGAGCAATTACCATATAAAAGAAGATTTCGCACAGAAAACCTAATTTCAAATACTCAAACACACAAATCTAAGTAAGCAGTAATTGTTTCTCCTTTTCATTCACAGATGAAAAACATTTTAGACAAACATCAAATAAATTGTAAAACAATAGTAGTTCAGCTCCAAATTTTCTTGTCTTTTCTTCTTCACTATTCCCTCTCTCATTTTAACAACTAAAAACATATATATAGTTTCCCTAATTATCTGATCTTTAAAACCAAACCCAGAGTTAAAGTAACTCTAACACATATGGGATTTAGTTTTTTTTTTTTTACAAACTCATTGAAAGATCAAGTTTTTGAAAATAACTTCAACATAATAACTGAATAAAGAAATTATGTAATTAAAATCATGACTGGGGTGACAGATCAGAATCTCCAAATTTGCTGTGTTTAGTTGGGGAGACACATTGAGCTTTCCACTCATGAAATGCTATAACAAATTCCTAGATTTTAGGGAAGTTGGGGATGCCAATGTGTTTCACACTTACTTTCCAGACGTCTTTCTCCCTCAAAATTTTCCTAACCCTCTCCACGTGCTCGAGGAGTGTGTTGACACAGAGATGAAGGAGTGACTCCACCTTTGAAATATGGGAGAAATCTTTGGTCAATAAGTTGTCATTTTCTTTAACGAAGCTAATCTTTTCCCTGAAGGATTGAATCATAGTATCAATGTCCTTTTCTGGTTCCCCATCATCCTTTATATACTTCACATCAATACATTGTAAATCATGATGTAAGGATTGAGTGAATTTAGTTATTTCTTTGATCATTTTTGCAAGTCCAATTCGCCCTTGTCTGGATACTGAATTCCTCCATTCAATATTTTTCTTACTTACATATAGCATATCCTCATTCAGACCTATCAAATTTCTTTTTGACAAAAAACTTGGCTATCTCATACTTTTGTACTTTGCCAATTTGATTCATTACATTCATCCATTTGCCTTCATCTTTTGTCCACAAAGCATTCTATGTCTTCAAGTCTTCAATGGTAGCTATGGTTTGATCATATATATTTTTTAGTTCATGATTGTACTCCGTACCTTTCTGGATGATGCCATCTAACCAATCATCAAACACCTTGGCCACCATTTTGTTACTATGTATCTGATCCAGTATCTTTTGATTGGCCGGTGATTTTGGGTCAAAGGATAGAGGCAGTTGGGAAACAGGTTGTGGACATGGGTTATGAATGACATCAATATATTCTTCCATTACCTGTAAGGTCTATTTCAACTCCTTCTTATCTTTCTCATCTTTCCAGGTGCAGCTGACTATCCTCTTGGTGGATGCTTCAAGATGATGCACATTCGCGGCACGTGATGCAATCCCAAGATTAATTTTTTCAATTGTGAAGTCTTGAACTGTAGGATCTTGAACCTCATCAGTGGTTGTCAGCCGAGCTATTTCTACACTCTAGTTTCCTATGTTAGGGTCAATATCCACCTTGGATGTTGTTTTCATCTTTTTAGATTTAGGATTTTTTCCTAAACATTTACTAACCATGTCCTCTATTGACAATGAAAATGGGACTATTTTTCTTTTGTTGCTGATTGAACTTTCAAGCCATTTAGGTGTAGAGGCTAGGACTTCTTTATCAGGGTTTAACTGATCAGAAGGCACATTTGAAATCATCAGTAGATTAGTAGAATCTGAAATAACCTCTGCCTGTTATTTTGCACTAACCTCCTCTGCCATTAGTGAATCAGACTCTTTATTACCTACTGCTTCTCCTAAATCCTCTTCAGAATTCAAATCTACAACTATTCTCTTAGAAATCTACTTCCTCTTTCTGCTTTTAGTTCTTGATCCGGTGGCTTGACCCCTTCCAGTTTTTGGCTTGGAAGTACATGCATCACAAATAGCAATAACTTGATTAGAAGAGCTTATTGGGGATGGTGATTCAACCATTGATGCATATTGTTGGGAACCTTCATTTTGAATTTCCTCCAAACTACATTCCCTCAACCATCTCTTAGTTCTCCTTATTATTGGAAGAGTTCTGACCTCAATCCGATCCTCTTCATCTTTATCCCAATCAATTTCTACGATAGGTAATTGTCTTATTTTTTCAAATTGAGGATCAATCACCTATTCCTCATTATCAATTATTCTAGAAATATTCATGTTTAGATTGTGTGTAATTATTTGCCACAAGGAGAACCTACACGAAAGTCTCTTCCTGACCTCAAATTCATCTGAATAATCATCCCAACAATCCTCTATTTGTGGAATATGTGAAAATCCTATCCCAAAATCTAAATTATCCCTGGCAAAGCCTTTGCTGTCAAACTGGGATCTAGTAGTATATTGCTAAAAATTGAAATTTTTAAGATCTACTTCTAGGTTCAAAGTGTTAGAAATTGACTGACAAGAATAGTGTCCAAGTTCAATGGGAAAAGAGATACCAGATTCCTTCTTCATTGGGAACTTTTTCCTCACATGGGCTATCTGTCTACAGACCTCTATCAATACAAAATGATCAAAAACATACCGGGGTAGCTTCACTAGTTCATCATCAAAACCCCCAACTCTGTTATAGGTAAATTTGGGGAACTGAATAAAGAAACTACCATAAATACTGATCAGCTGTATCGCTTCATCAGACATTCTCTTATTTATATTGCCTACCAGTTCATAAGTCATTCTCCCAGTAAAAACATCATTAACCCTCCTGTAATTCTCATAAGAATTATGCATATGTAACTGTGAATAATGGTCATAAATTGTGCTATCTTCGACCAAGGGTATATGAGGTAGCCCTAACCACTGTCTCATAGATGATATGCAATAGAAAAGATATGAAGACATAAAAATATTTATTTCCCAAACAACTACTGAGACCTAGATGCAAACATTCGGCTATAATTTTAGCCCAGTCCAAATATTGTTCCCCTTGGAAGATCACCTAGATGAAGAAATACATCCAGTCTTCCCAATAATATGCCTGGGAGTTACCTTTCAACCTGTGCCGCAACACTACAATATCCTTTACATCCTGAATCATGTGATCTCTTGTCAGTGGTCTAGGCAGTCTTGAACCCCCTTTTTGGAATTTTAGTAACCAATTTCTAGCAATCACACTCCTATAATTTGCTTTCTTTAATGAAAAATGCCCATAAGAAGAAGTGATATTGAGATCAGAATATGGTTTTGTGGATGGAATTCTCATCACAGACATTAGGGTTTGTCTATTGATATGAAGTAACACATTGCCATCTGCAGCTCTGATGCACCTATTTTGGGGGTCATATCTATTTATGCATTCCAAAACTAGTTTAGGGCATTGTACGGCCATGGGAAAGGCCGCGGCTTCAACCAAACCACTTTTCACAATTTTCTCTATCATAGGGGTTGGCACAGGATTTTTAGCCCTCTCTCTAAAATCTTCTAAGTCATATTGAACTAGAGAGGTATCCCCAAATTTAGGAAGAGAATAGATAAGACCAAAACCATGCTCATAACCGAGACAAGAAGACTTCATAGCTACAGATTGGAGGATACAGTGAAAAAAAGATTTTAAACTTCTTAAACAGTGTCAGAAACTCAAAAGGATTTTTCTTTCCAGCTAAGAAATGGAAAAAACTTATAGGAAGAGTAGAACTCACCTTCAATGTATCTGAAATCACTGTGAAATTGGGCAACAAAAATCTTATACCTCCACGTTGTTCTCTATTTGCATCACCCAGTATGTTTATTTACTAAATTTGCCTTGTTCTCTTTAGATAAAGACAATAACCAGGTAGAGTAATTATTAACCAAAACAATACATGCTAAAAATGCTTGAAAAGACATGAACTCTGACATATGCATTAATGGAAAGCATTCTTCATGCATGACCTTGATGTATAATAATTATCCATAACCTCCTTGAATTTAGAACTTTCTGCTTCATAATGAGTTTCGGATATACTTTCCTCTAAATTTCCTACTAATTTTGACTTAGAGAAAACCTCGAGGAGAAATGAAATTATAGTCACTAAACCCTTGAACCATTGAACCTTTGAACCATTGAAATGTGGTTCAACTCGAAGGTTCAATGACACAAGATGAGTTACACAGTTCGGCCAACAGTCACATGACTTTTCAAGAAAATTTGAACTTTGAAACAATGAACCGTTGAACCATTGAACCATTGAACTCCGCTATGAGGTTCAAGTGGAAGGTTCAATGATACCTTAAATTACACAAGAGAACTGAGTGAACACAACTCCTTACAAAGCATAGAGTATTGAACTCTTGAACCGTTGAACTCTTGAACCTTGAAAAGGGTTCAAGTTCAACTAGGAGGTTCAAAGACATATTTGAGTTACACAAAGGGACAAACAGTTCACTTTGAGAAACATTGAACCATTGAACCTTTTGAACCAATTGAACTTTTGAACTTTGAGAATGGTTCAATTTCAAAGGTTCAATTCTTTAGTAATTTCACATACAAAAGAGGATAGGCGGGTGAACTTTAAGAATAAAGAGGCGACTTAAGAAAAAAAAGTATGGCCAATAAGGGAAAATGGTAAGTCGACTCTTGCTTAGGGAAATTTCACAAAAATTTGAAAAAGGGTGACTCCAAAGGTAACACTGGCTCTGACTGGGGACTACATTTTATGGCAAAATGCAGAGAATTCAAAAGCTCTAGTTACGCATGAACTGAAACACAGGAATGGAAGAAAAGAAACAAGGCAAACCAAAATTGGGAAAGGAAAACAACAACACACGACAACAAAAGAAAGGCTATGTATAAAATAGGGGACACCTATTTTACAGTCGATATAATTTAAGATCTTGTCCATTATAGGATAAGGGTAAAACAACTCCATCTGGATATTCCAATTTGAAAGAATTAGGACCCAGTACCTGATGAATTTTGAAAGGTCCTTTCCAAAGTGAATCAAATTTACCATGTGCCCCTTTAGGTTCTCTCCTCCTGTTCCACAGTAATACTTCGTCTCCTTCCATAAATTTTCTAGGCCTTGATTTCTGATCAAAAATATCTTTAACCCTGGCTTAATGAGTAGTAATCCAATCAACTAGTTCATTCCTTTCCTCCTCAATCTTAGTTAAGTACATAACTATTTTTTCTAAAGAATCATGAAAGTACTGATCTTCAATGACATTTTGTAAATTGGCCACAGATAATTCCAGAGGTAATGATAACTGTGCTCTTATCCCATAAACCAGCTCAAAAGGTGCCATCCCTATTGCCCTTTTTGGGGTTACTTTGTCAGCCCAGATTGCTTCATATAACTTCTTATGCCAATCTTTGGGGTTATCACTCACCAATTTTCTCATGATGGCTATCAGATTTTTATTACTAGACTCAGCTTGTCCATTCCCTTGAGGGTAATAATCTGATGAGTGAGAAAGAGAAATACTATGCTCATAGAAAAATGAAGTAAGTTCAATTGAAGAAAAACTAGTAGTGTTATCTACCACAATCTTCTCAGGAACACCAAAATGTACCAATATATTTTCTTTGAGAAAATTACATACCATTTCTGAAGTGGTTCTCTTTATAGGGGCTGCTTCAACCCATTTCGTAAAGTAGTCTATTGCTGTTAAAATGTGTGTATGCCTAGCACTTGAAGGAGGTGAGAGAGGTCCAATAAAGTCTAATCCCCATTGTTTGAAAGGTTCTTCAATAACAACAGGCCTCAGAGGCAATGCTGCAAGTTGTGGCCTTCCTAAAAACATTTTGTATTTTTCACAATTAGCTACCCATGTATATGCATCTTTGAACATGCCTGGCCAATAAAAAAAATTTCTAAGAATTTTGAAGGCTGTGACCGAAGAAGAGAAATGTCCACCATAGGCTTCATTATGAAAAACTTCCAACAGCTTATGTTGTTGTTCCTTATCCACACATCTCAGAAAGGTTCCATCTAGTCCCTTTTTGTATAAGACATCACCCCAAATGACATATTTTGCTACTTTTACCCTCAGATTCCCTTTCTCCTTTGGGGATAAGTGACTGGGACAGTCTCCATAAGTAAGATAGTGTGCTACATCTAAGAACCATGGGTCTTGTAAACTTACCAATAGGACAGTGGGAAGTTCTTCTTCTTTTTCTTCCTTACTTTTAGCAATCAACTTGCACAGACCTTGACCTCTAACCAATTTGGTTAATCTAACCTCGAAGTCATATTCTTGAATCTTAGCAACCCAAGTTGCTCTATTATTTATCCCAACATCCTGTTGGGTTAGAATGCTTTTCACAGCTAAACTAGGAATAAATACAACTAAATAAGAATGAAGTATGTAATATTTGAATTGTTTGATAGCCTTTACCACAACAAAAGCTTGTTTTTTAGCTACAGAATATTTAAGTTCATGCTTCTTAAGAAGAACACTCATAAAGGCTATTGGGGCTTCTACATCCAATTCATTTTTCTATAGCAAGATACCAGACACGGTATGTTCTGAAGCATAACAATAAATAATAAAATCTTTTTGGAAATTTGGGCTTACCAAAGTAGGTGTTTGTGCAATCACCTCTTTGATATCTTCAAATGCTTTCTTAGTAGCCTCATTCCATTTGAAAGCCTATTTTTCACTCATCATCCCCACAATATGCTTTGTAATCTTAGCAAAATCAGAAATGAACCTTCTGACGAAATTAATCTGGCCAAAGAAAGAATTAACTCCAGTCCTGTTAGAAGGGAGGCTTAGCTGTTGTATTGCTCTAACCCTTTCTGGATCAATCTTGATTCCATCCTTTGAAACTAGGTGTCCCAACAACTTGCCCTCTGTTACACAAAAAACTGACTTCTTAGGATTAAGAGATATACCATGACTCTGACACCTTTGCAAAATGATCTCTAGATCCTTCAAATGATCCTCCCTTTTTCTAGAGAAAATAGTTAAATCATCAAGATAAATGACAATAATTCTATCTTTTAGATCTCTAAAGGATGAATCCATCGCCTGTTGAAAAGTTGCACCAGCATTAATCAAACCAATGGGCATACGGTTATAAGGAAAAGTTCCCTGGGGTGTAGTGAAAGCAGTTTAATGTTGATCAGCTAGAGCTACACTTATCTGATTATAACCTGAGAATCCATCCAACATGGACATCATTTCTGACCTAGCAACTATTTGCAAGATGTGATCCATCATAGGTAAGGGATAATTATCTTTCAAACTGGCTTGGTTCAGGTTCCTAAAATCAACACAGATTCTTATTTCTCCATTCTTTTTACATACTGGAACAATGTTTGCCACCTAGGTGGAGTGATGAATTGGATAAATAATCCTATCCTTCAACATTTGGTCAATCTCCTTAAAGATGAACTCAGCAACCTTTGGGTTATAGTTTCTCAACTTCTGCCTGAATGGGGTTGCATTTGTTTTCAAAGGAATATGATGCTGAAACTGCCCATGCCTAAAATCTTTTAGGTCATCATAGCACCAAGAAAAGACATCCTTATACTTAATCAACAAATTAATCAATTTGTTTTTCTCCTCTGGTGAACAACACCTACCAATAGAAATCCATTTAGGATCAGTTTCACTCCCAATATTTATTTTCTCATAATCCCTAGATTTGTCAGTATTCTGAACAAGTTTGCCTTTGGTATATTCATCTTGTCAAGAGAATAAATGTTCTAGAGAAACCAACCCCTTGGGAATTTTGTTTCCCTTCAACTGAATTACATCATCCTTTGAATTGATCCCTAGATTAGGACTGAATTCTTTACATTCTGCTTTAGAACCTTCAAAATAAGTTTTGAAGAATATCTCAGCATTCTCCAAGAATTTTCTGATTTGCTTATCATTCTCAAAAACTTGCCAATTTTCAGCATTATCTGGGACATTAGGATGGTAGACCAATTTTATTCTATGTGAATCCCTTTTGAAATCAGGGTGTGGGAGAAGAAGAGAAGATGATACTTCTAGAGAATCCACCCGTGTGTTTTGGTCTCTAGGAATTGCCTCAATAGAAAAGGCATCAAAGTATTCTATCTCATCCCAAACTCTGTTTCTGTAATGCCTCAATCTTTCATTTTTAACTAAAAAAATGCCTCTCACCTGTTTAACAATTAATTCATCATCTCCTCTTTCTTTGATCATCTTTACACCTTTTCCTTTGGCTTCATTTAACCTAAGCAATAGAGCTTCATACTCTACAGTGTTATTAGTGTTTTTAAATTCTATCTTGATAGAGTAAGGAAAATTTTCATCTTCAGGTGAGATCAAAACAACCCCTACTCCTGAACCAGCAGTAGCACAACTACCGTCAAATTCCATGATCCACAGATCATCTGAATGAATAGACTTTGGGGTAGATTCTTCCTTCATGTCCTCAAAAGAGAGAAAATAATTACCAAATTCACATTCTTCAAATAAAATCTGAGACTTAAGATCATCAGAAGGATATACAGTAAACTTGCATTTGGGTTCAAGTTCTAGCTTAACTTTCTACTTTCCCACTAGAATTGTAGCTTCTGACCAATCTAATTTAATTTACCCACCCAAATATTTGTAAAAAGTCCTGCTCAACAACATTCCATAACTAGCAGGAATATCTGCAACTAATATAGTCAACTTCACTTTTTTATTAGGATATGCTACAAGAGCAACCTGTGCATCTTTAATTTGTCCAAGCAAAGAAATTTGCTTGCCATCCATGGAGTAACACCTACCAAATGTTTTTGTAAGGGATAGGCCTAGGGCTTTGGCTACAGAAGAAGGCATAATATTATCAGAAGCACATGAGTCTATAATACAGTTACTGAGTTTATGGCCATTTATGAATAAAGAAACATAAAATGGGTTGGGCTTCATATCAGTCATATAAGAAGTATCATTAGATGAATTGAGGGCCATTTTAGGAGTATGCGTGGGTGACTCAAGTGGAGAAGCAAATAATTGGGCAATGGGAGACTTAGCATTAGCATTTAGTTGACTTTTGAGTTCAGTTTGTGTAGGACCACCTTTGACATATTTAACTAACCTATCAAGTTCTTTGGGTTTTAACTTGAGGTATTCAGTAGGGGATATTTGGATCTTTCCAGATTTACAAAATTCTAAAATATCAAAAGAAGTTTCATGATCATTTGTATGTAACAATTTAATTTCTTGGGCTTTCAAATTAGCATCAGAGGTCTTAATTAGAGGTTCCTTAGCTTTAATAGGTACTTCTTGAGTATTAGGAAATCTCTGATTCTTTTGACTTCTAGTAAGCATAGCACATGAAGGATCTTCAAGAGTAACCAATATTTCACCTCCTCTTTTTGAATCTGATTCATATTCTAGGAAGTGTATTTCAGAGTTACTAGGTTCCTCAAACTTCCTTTCTTCTTCAATAACCTCCCCCAACACATCTTGAGTAGCAGCCATTTGAGAATATCTAAGCATTTCCAGACAAGAATTTCCATCATGATCAGTAATCAAATGAAAGGCGCACACATTACCTATCCTAGGAGGAGCTTCAATAGTTAACCTTGGTTGTGCTGATGTAAGTGGTAATGTCCTACCAATATTTGCCTGTTGACTATAATTCCTTCTGCCAATATCTTGATATGGTTGTTGGAATGAAGCACCAGCCTTAGGTAATTGCCTTTTTAAGGCAATCATATCATTGACTAATCTTTGAACCACAAGATCTATAGAGGATGAAGGATGAGCATTAGGTATTTGGACTTCTTTCTTCCATTTTCCAGCCATATAAGATCATCCTCTAACCTGACTGCCAAGGTTTGTGCAGCTTCTAAATCGGCAATTGCACCTCTTCTAAGATGAAAACTAATATCAGGAGGCATATAATTAATAAAGAAACATTTTTGATGCTCAACAATTGGCCTTTTAGCATTGGGATTTTGTGCACTATTCTATTGAATTTGGCTATAAATTCCCTCATAGGCTCATGTATTTCCTTCTTAAGTTGAGTCAATTGAGCAAGAAGGGAATGTTCATCTTCTGCTCTTTTGAACCTATTTTCAAATGTAGTTTTCATATCATTCTAGTTTGTGATTGAGGAGTCTTCTAGATGATAGAACCATTATGTTGCACTATTAGTTAGAGTTTGCACAAAAAGCCTTATGGCTACATCTTGATGTTGCACACCTAACACACCACATGCTACGGAAAAGGCACTCAGATGCTCCTCTGGTGATTGTCTTCCATCTCCATTAAATTTAGGTAAATTTTCCCTTACATTTTTAGGTAGAGGATTCAGGTTAGCCCCTAGATTTAGAGGCCCTATGGCTTCTCCCCAAGGTTGAGCCATTGGTAGAAAGCTTATAGGAGAGAGGATGATAGTACCAGAAAGAGTTAAGGCTTGACAGACAGAGGATGTAGAGGGTTTAGGAGGGATAGGAGGTCTACTTCTAGCTCTTTTAATATAGGTAGGGATATAAGGAAAATTCAAGCTTTGCAGTGTCTGAAAAGTAGGATCTTCAATTTCCTGTCTCCTCAAAGATCTTGTGTATCTTCTAGAATCTAGCTTATGATATTGTAACTAGATAAATAGCTACTAATTTCTATGTTGTTCTTGGTCTCTTCACACTTCAGGGGCTTGATTTCTTGCTACGTTCTCTACTGGCCTCCTTTGCCTGAGCAACAACAATCTCAAATTATCAGCCAATTCTTCTTCTTTCTCTAATACTCTACTTGCTCTCCTATAATCATCAATATTTTGACAAGTGCACCAAGCAAGAGTATTTAAATGCCGAATTATATCTTCCTGCTCATCTTGAAAACCAAGATTAGGTTGCAGAACAGGAATTATATTTTCATGTGGAAGTACCATTGTTGCTTCATATTAAGGCAACTAATTTTTCAACAAAGACTTCTTTGTTACCTAGTAGAGTCACCAAAAACTGTTGGCTAACAGATTTGTCCTTATCTAAAAATGTTTTATTCTAACTCTATACCCTTCTTCTTTCAAGAACAAAAAAGTTGAACAACAAATGGGTGAACTATCAAGAATAGTTCCCCGCTGAATTAAGGTACAGCTCCCTTTAAAAATCTTCAAAGAATTTAAATTATTCTAGTCATTCAGATACACTTTTAACTAGAAAGTGCTTAAAGGCTAACTATATCCATACATCATCATGCTATGAATGTGATATCATTTTCTATAACATCAGTGGATAATAGAATACACAGATTCTATCTTCAATGATAATCAAATATATAAACATGTATATTGCTGAACCAATAAATAATAAAACACATACAATGAGTTGTCCAATGAAAGAGAAATTACCATATTAAAGAAGATTTTGCATAGAAAACCCAATTTCAAATACTCAAACATACAAATCCAAGTAAGAAGTAATTGTTTCTCCTTTTCATTCATAGATGAAAAATGTTTCATACAAACATCAATATATTGTAAAACAATAGTAGTTTAGCTCCAAGATTTCTTGTCTTTTCTTCTTCACTATTCCCTCTCTCAGTTTTAACAACTAAAAACATATGTATAGTTGCCCTAATTATCTGATCTTTAAAACCAAACCTAGAGTTAAAGTAACTCTGACCCATATGGGATTTTTTTTTTTTTTTTACAAACTCATTGAAAGATCAAGTTTTTGAAAATAACTTCAATAGAATAACTGAATAAAGAAATTATGTAAGTAAAATCATGACTGGGGTGACAGATCAGAATTTCCATATTTGTTGTGTTTGGTTGGGAAGACACGTTGAGCTTTCCACTCCTGAAATGCTGTAACAAATTCCTAGATTTTAGGGAAATTGGGGATGCTAATGAGTTTCACCCTTTCTTTCTAGATGTATTTCTCCCTCTAAATTTTCTTGACCCTCTCTGTATGCTCTGGGAGTGTGTCGACACAGAGATGGAGTGACTCCACCTTTGAAATCTGGGAGAAATCTTCGGTCAATAAGTTGTCATTTTATTTAACAAAGCTGATCTTTTCCCTAAAGGATTGAATAACAGTATCAATGTCCTTTTCTGGTTCCCTGTCATGCTTTATATACTTCACATCAATACATTGTAAATTGTGTTATAGGGATTGAGTGAATTCAGTTATTTCTTTGATCATTTTTGCAAGTTCAATTCACCCTTGTCTGGATATTGAATTCCTCTATTCAATATTTTTCTTACTTACATATAGCATATCCTCATTCAGACCTATCAAATTTCTTTCTGAGAAAAACTTGGCTATCGCATACTTCTGTACTTCATCAATTTGATTCATTACATTCATCCATTTGCCTTCATCTTCTATCCATGAAGCATTCTGTGTCTTCAAGTCTTCAATGGTAGTTGTGGTTTGATCATATATATTTTTTAGTTCATGAATGTACTCCATACCATTCTGGATGATGCCATCTAACCAATCATCAAACACCCTAGCCACCATTTTGTTTCTATGTTTCTGATCCAGTATCTTTTGATTAGCTGGTGATTTTTGGTGGAAGGACAGAGGCAATTGGGAAATAGGTTGTGGACTGGGGTTATGAATGGCATCAATATATTCTACCATTGTCTGTAAGGTCTGTTTCAACTCCTTATCTTTCTCATCTTTCCAGGTGCAGCTGACTATCCTCTTGGTGGATGCTTCAAGATGATGCACATCCGCGGCACGTGATGCAGTCCCAAGATCGATTTTTCAATTGTGAAGTCTTGAACTGTAGGATCTTGAACCTCATCAGTAGTTGTCGGCCAGGCTATTTCTGCACTCCAGTTCCCTGTGTTAGGGTCAATATCCACCCTGGATGTTCTTTTCATCTTTTTAGATTTAGGAGTTTTTCCTAAACATTTACTAACCATGTCCTCTATTGGCAATGAAAATGGGACTATTTTTCTTTTGTCACTGATTAAACTTTCAAGCCATTTGGGTGTAGAGGCAGGGACTTCTTTATCATGGTTTAATTAATCAGAAGGCACATTTGAAATCATTAGTAGATCAGCAAAATCTAAAATAACCTCTGCCTGTTGTTTTGCACTAACCTCCTCTACCATTGGTGAATCAGACTCTTTATTACCTATTGCTTCTCTTGAATCCTCTTCAGAATTCAAATCTACAACTATTCTCTCAGAAATCTGCTTCCTCTTTTTGCTTTTAGTTCTTGATCTGGTGGCTCAAGGGGGTAGAATAGTTGTGAGGGATTTCTTGGATTCTCTGATGATAGGACCCCTTCCATTTTTTGGATTGGAAGTACCTGTATCACAAATAGAAATAAGCTGATTAGAAGAGCTTATTGGGGATGGTGATTCAACCATTGATGTATAACCCTAGGAACCTTCATTTTGAATTTCCTCCAGCCTACATTCCCTCAACCATCTCTCAGTTCTCCTTATTACTGGAAGAGTTGTGACCTCAATCCAATCCTCTTCATCTTTATCCCAATCAATTTCTAGGATAGGTAATTGTTTTATTTTTTCAAATTGAGGATCAATCACCTGTTCCTCATTATCAACTATTCCAGAAATATTCATGTTTAGATTGAGGGTAATTATTTGCCCCAAGGTGAACCTACACCAAAGTCTCTTCCTGACCTTAAATTCATCTGAACAATCCTCCCAATAATCATCTATTTGAGGAATATGTGAAAATCCTATCCCAAAATCTAAATTATCCCTGGCAAAGCCTTTGCTGTCAAATTGGGATCTGGTAGTCTAGTGTTGAAAATTGAATTTTTTAAGATCCACTTCTAGGTTCAAAGCGTTAGAAATTGACTGACAAGAATAATGTCCAAGTTCAATGGGAAAAGAGCTACCAAATTCCTTCTTCATTGGGAACTTTTTGCTCACATGGGCTAGCTATTTGCAGACCTCTTTCAATACAAAATGATAAAAAACATACAGGGGTAGCTTCACTGGTTCACAATCAAAACCCCTAACTCTGATATAGGTAAACTTGGGGAACTGAATAAAGAAACTTCCATAAATATTGATCAGCTGTATTGCTTCATTAGACATTCTCTTATTTATATTACCTACCAGTTCATAAGTCATTCTCCTAGTAAAAACATCATTAACCCTCATGTAATTCTCATAAGAATTATGCATCTGTAACTGTGAATAATAGTCATAAATTTTTCTATCTTTGACCAAGGGTGCATGAGGTAGCCCTAACCACTGTCTTGTAGATGCTAGGCAATAGAAAAGATATGAAGACATATAAAAATCTTTATTTCCCAAACAATTATTGAGACCCAGATGCAAATATTCAGCTATAATTTCAGCCTAGTCCAAATACTGTTCCCCTTGGAGGATCACCTAGATGAAGAAATACATCTAGTCTTCCCAATAATATGCCTGGGAGTTACCTTTCGGCCTGTGCAGCAACACCACAATATCCTTTACATCCTAAATCATGTGGTCTCTTGTCAGTGGTCTAGGCAGTCTTGAACCCCCTTTTTGGAATTTTAGTAACCAATTTCTAGCAATCACGCTCCTATAATTTGCTTTCTTTAATGAAAAATGCTCATAAGAAGAAGTGATATTGAGATCAAAATATGGTTCTTTGGGTGGAATTCTAATCACAGACATTAGGGTTTGTCTATTGATATGAAGTAACACATTGCCATCTACAGCTCTGATGCACCTATTTTGGGGGTCATATCTATTTATGCATTCCAGAACTAGTTCAAGGCACTGTACGACCATGGGAAAGGCCGCGGCTTCAACCAAACCACTTTTCACAATTTTCTCTATCATAGGGGTTGGCACATGATTTTTAGCCCTCTCTCTAAAATCTTCTAAGTCATATTGAACTATAGAGGTATCCCCAAATTTAGGAAGAGAACAAATGAGACCACAACCATGCTCATAACTGAGACAAGTAGACTTCATAGCTACAGATTGGAGGATATAGTGAAAAAAAGCTTTTGAACTTCTTAAACAATGTCAGAAACTGAAAAGGATTTTTCTTTCCAGCTAAGAAATGGAAATAGCTTATAGGAAAAGTAGAACTCACCTTCAATGTATCTGAAATCACTGTGAAATTGGGCAACAAAAATCTTATACCTCCACGCTGTTCTCCATTTGCATCACCCAATATGTTTATTTGCTAAATTTGGCTTGTTCTCTTTTGATAGAGACAATAACCAGGTAGAGTAATTACTACCTGAAACAATACGTGCTAAAAATGCTTGAAAAGACATGAACTTTGACATATGCATTGATGGCAAGCATTCTTCATGCACGACCTTGATGTATAGTAATTATCCATAACCTCCCGGAAGTTAGAACTTTCCGCTTCATAATGAGTTTCGGATATACTTTCCTCTAAATTTCCCGCTAATTTTGACTTAGAGAAAACCTCGGGGAGAAATGAAATTATAGTCACTAAACCCTTGAACCATTGAACCTTTGAACCATTAAAATGTGGTTCAACTCAAAGTTTCAATGACACAGGATGAGTTACACAGTTCGACCAATAGTCACACGACTTTTCAAGAAACTTTGAACTTTGAAACAGTGAACCGTTGAACCATTGAACCATTGAACTCCACTATGAGGTTCAAGTGGAAGGTTCAACGATACCTTAAATTACACAAGAGAACTAAGTGAACATGACTCCTTACAAAGCATAGAGTATTGAACTCTTGAACCATTGAACTCTTGAACCTCTAAAAGGGTTCAAGTTCAACTAGGAGGTTCAAAGACATATTTGAGTTACACAAAGGGACAAACAGTTCACATTGAGAAACATTGAACCATTGAACCTTTTGAACCAATTGAACTTTTGAACTTTGAGAATGGTTCAAGTTCAAAGGTTCAATTCTTGTGTAATTTCACATACAAAAGATGATAGGTGGGTGAACTTTAAGAATAAATAGCCGCCTTAAGAAACAAAAGTATGACTAATAAGGGAAAATGGGAAGTTGACTCTTGCTTAGGGAAATTTCATGAAAAAGTGAAAAAGGGAGACTCAAAAGGTAACATAGAAATAATTTCCTCTTTAAATAAATCTGTTTACCATGCTCTTGGCTTGATAGATCTCACCCAATCTCTTCCAGAGTTTGAATGCAATCTCTTCCTTTGAGACATTTAACAAGATAGAATCTACAAGACACAGTCGAATAGTTCCTCATGCCTTCTTAGCCAACCTTTCCCATTCTTTGGCACTCACATCATCAATCTTCTTCTCTTTTGTAATAGCTAACCACTAGTTTCTTTCCTCAAGAAAATCCTCCATCTTTAGCTTCGACAATTCATACACCATACTATTCAACTTCTCAATGTCAAAACTAGAGGTGAAGTAGCAGATTGAGCCATGAATATTACACAAGATTTGTAAAACAAAATAACCAAATATCCCACTATAGGTAAACAACCTTCACTCTACCATCCAGGAATCAAAACTAGCTAGGCTCTGATAAAAAATGTTAGAAATAAAGGCAAAAACTACCCAAATGGAAATATAATTACAATATGTTTATGATCTTAAAGAAGTGTAATATGAATAGAGACTGCATACGAAAATGAAATCACAACAAATGAATAAACACCATAGAAGAATAAACCATATGAACACCAGATATAACATGGAGAAAACCCTTTCAGTTAAAAAAACTCTACTAAGAAAAGAGGTTCAAGTTGTATTAACTTAAACATATGAAATACATAATACATGCACTTCCTATGTCTCTTAAACCTTCAATCCGATAGAATTTGTGTATAAGAAAACTATGATCTAATACATAACACATACAAGGTACTATATTTATAGGGGTATTTCACTCCCAAACGAGGTGTCCACTTTTTCTCACCTTGGATACTTCAACATGAAACATTAAATGACCTCTTACAAGCTCATGACACTTGTCAATAGTCAACCATGCAAACTTGGGCACCCATAGACAAGAATAGGCACTTTCAAGACAATAAATGGTGTCATAACCATCATAGATTCTATCATAACACCCCTCAAATAGCATCTTCCCAATATCATTACCTAGAGCCAAGAATAATAACTTACAACTCATAAATATTTGTCATAACTTGTCATATTGTCAAAAAATCTTATGACAACTTACAACTATAATAGATTCTCTTACAACCACTTACCAACTTTATGACATGTTCCATACAAGACAAAAATGGATGATTCCTCCAAGGTAGCACCTACCCTCAATTACTCTTGATATTTACAATTACCATTAGTAAATGTTACTCCATAATTATTACCGATAACTCTAGAACTTATTGATCTAGTAACTCTGTAATTATTGTCCCCAATAATTGATTTTTACCACTGCCGGTGAAACTTGTAGATCCCTTATCGGTGATTTACAAATATAATTAGGATAAACAATTACCAGGATTTACAAGGTTAATGGAACCTAAATCCTAACATTTTTAATCCTTCTGAGGGTAAGCTGACAACTTGAAACCAATATTTTTAATTACCCTAATATTGGTGTCAACTATATCAAATGGTTAAACAGAGATGAGGTTGGTTGAGTAGAGGTAAGGTATGAGGTTGGTTGGGTAGATATGAAGTTGTTGCAATGGTGTGAACTATTTGGATGAGTTACTTTGTTGAAGGTGACTTGGTTGAGGTTCTGAAGATGTTTATGATATTTGGATGAAAAAAATTGATTAATAAAGGGAATAGTGTATTGGAGAGACTACTTGGCTTAACAGAGTAATGTTTTGGTTTTGCTCTGAATTTATTCTATGTTAAAGATCTATCTTTATTGTTAGGATATGTTGTTCATGGATGTTTAGAGATGTTATATTCAAAATTTGGTGCTCTAGTTTGTTATTAAGAGGAAGTTGTGTTCACCAGAATGTGGACTATGTTTCTAAGTGTTGCAGAGATGTCTGGGAGAAATGTCTTTGCTCTGCATTTCTCTACAAAGAGGTTTTAGGTCTTGCAATTCTAAAATTGTGCTCATAAGGTTCATATCTTTCTCTAGTTGAATTTGAATCCATGGTGAAACATTTTCCATATGCCTTTGTGACTATTAGACCTGAGTCTTTCATAATCCCCAAAGGCACAATGTTTGTTGAAGCCCCATAGTGAATCATAAAATTCTTCAAGAGCCTATCTTTTATGAGAAAATTGACATAAAATAGATGTACTTGAGAAGGACATTTCTACATAGTAGTTCCCAAGTATACCTATGGTATTTTGGGACTCCATCTTTTTTCAATCTTTACTAGTTTATCTTCCTTTTCCGATCTTGCATTACTCTCAGTTTGAGCTTCTGGTTGGTTTGGCAATACATCATTGATCATAGCCAATGCCATGTCCTTATGTTCTAGTATTCTCATCATTTCTAATAAGGAGACAGTCGCCCTGATCTAACTAAGTATTTGGGCCATATCCAAAGGGATATGCCTTGGAGAAGGGTTGTCATGGATAGTGCCATCATGTGTAGTAGGAACCTGAGGAGCATTTTTCTTCTCCTTTCCTAGGTAGACAAGACCTCTTCACTTGCCTTTTTATCATTATTATTCCCATTGGTTTCTTTGGTTAGGTGGATTTGTTGGAATCATGTGTACTAGGCATTGTCATTGATTTCGACAGGCTTGTGTTGTTATTAGTGTCAACTATATCAACTGGTTGAATAGAGATGAGGTTGGTTGAGTAGAGATAAGGTAAGAGTTTGGTTGAGAAGAAATGAGGTTGTTGCAATGGTATGATCTATTTAGATGAGTTGCTTTGCTAAAGGTGATTTGGTTTCTTTGTGGAGGTTCTAAATATGTTAAGAAGATGTTTTTGTTAGTTGGATGAGAAAATTTTATTAATAAAGGAAACAATGTGTTGGAGAGACTACTTATCTTAATAGAGTAATGTTCTAGTTTTTCTCTGAAATTATTCTATTTTGAAGATTTGTCTTTGCAGTTTGGATATGTTGTTCAGGTATGTTCAGAGATATTATATTCAAAATTTGGTGCTCCAGTTTGTTATGTAGAGGAAGTTGTGTTCACAAGAATGTCAACTATGTTTTTGAGTGTTGCAAAGATGTTTGGGAGAAATGTCTTTGCTCTGCATTTGTTTGCAAAGAGGTTTCATATCTTTCAGTTCTAGAATTGTTCTTTTAATTACCCCAATGATAGGGACCTCTCTTGATTCTATGGTGAAGCATTTCCCATATGCCTTTGTGACTGTTAGACCTAACTCTTTCATAATCCCCAAAGGCATAATATTAGTTGATGCCCCAAAGTGAATCATACAATTCTTCAGGAGCCTATCTTTTATGAGTAAATTGATATAAAATGGATCTACTTGAGAAGGGCATTTACGTATAGTAGTCCCCAAGTATACCTAAAGTGTTTTAGGATTCCATATTTTTTGAATCTTCACTATTTTATTGTTCTTTTCTAATGTCGCATTACTTTCAATTTGAGCTTCTAGTTGGTTTGGCAATGCATCATCAATCATATCCAATCCCTTGTCATTATGTACCAATTTTCCTATTATTTCTAACAAGGGGATAGTCACCCTGATCTAGCTAAGTATTTGGGCTATATCCCTTTGGATATGCCTTGGAAAAGGGTTGTCATGGATAATGCCATCATGTGTCGTAAGAACTTGAGGAGCATTTTTCTTATCCTTTCTTAGTCAGACCTCTTCACTTGCCTTTTTATCTTTATTATTCCCCTTGATTTCCTTGATGACGTGGATTTATTGCAAGTATGTGTAGTAGGTGTTGTCATTGATGTCAACAAGATTGTTTTATCATTGGTGTCAACTACATCAATTGGTTGAATAAAGATGAGGTTGGTTGAGTAGAGATAAGGTTTGAGCTTGGTTGAGCACAGATGAGGTTGTTGCAATGGTATGAACTATTTGGATGAGTTGCTTTGCTAAAGGTGACTTGGTTACTTTGTAGAGCTTCTAAAGATGTTAAAAAGATGTTTCTATTAGTTGGATGAGTAAATGTGATTAATAAAGGAAATATTGTGTTGGAGAGACTACTTGGCTTATCAAAGTAATGTTTTGGTTTTGTTCTAAATTTCTTCCATATTGATGATCTAGCTTTGTGGTTTGGATATGTTGTTCAGGGATGTTAAAAGATGTTATATTCAAAATTTGGTGCTCCAATTTTTTACGCAAAGGAAGTTGTGTTTACAAGAATATGGACTATGTTTCTGAGTGTTGTAGAGATGTCTGGGAGAAATGTCTTTTCTCTACATTTCTTAGCAAAGAGGTTTTAGATCTTGTGGTTCTGGAATTGTTCTTTTAATTACCCCAATGATAGGGACCTCTCTTGAATCCATGGTGAAGCATTTCACATATGCCTTTGCAACTATTAGACCTAACTCTTTCATAATCTCCATAGGCATAATGTTAGTTGAAGCACCAGAGTCAATCATACAATTCTTCAAGGGCCCATCTTTTATGAGCAAATTGACATAAAATGGATCTACTTGAGAAGGGCATTTCTACATATTGTTCCCAAGTATACCTAAGGTGTTTTAGGACTCCATCTTTTTTGAATCTTCACTATTTTATCATCCTTTTCTAATCTTGCATTACTTTCAATTTGAGCTTCTAGTTGGTTTGGCAATGCATCATCAATCATATCCAATGCCATGTCATTATGTTCTAGTTTTCCCGTAATTTCTAACAAGGGGATAATCACCCTGATCTAGCTAAGTATTTGGGCTATATCCCTTTGGATATACCTTGGAAAAGGGTTGTCACGGATAGTGCCATCATGTGTCGTAAGAACTTGAGGAGCATTTTTCTTCTCCTTTCTTGGGCAGACCTCTTCACTTTCCTTTTTACCTTTATTATTCTCCTTGGTTTCCTTGACGACGTGGATTTATTGCGAGTATGTAGAGTAGTGTTGTCATTGATGTCAACAAGATTGTTATCATTGGTGTCAAGTGCATCAACTGGTTGAACAAAGATGAGGTTGGTTGAGCAGAGATGAGGTTGTTGCAATGGTATGAACTATTTGGATGAGTTGCTTTGCTGAAGGTGACTTGGTTACTTTGTAGAGGTTCTAAAGATGTTAAAAAGATGTTTCTATTAGTTGGATGAGTAAATTTGATAAATAGAGGAAATAGTGTGTTGAAGAGACTAGTTGGCTTATCAAAGTAATGTTTTGGTTTTGCTCTGAATTTCTTCTCTATTAACGATCTACCTTTGTGGTTTGGATATGTTGTTCAGGGATGCTTAAAGATGTTATATTCAAAATTTGGTGCTCCAATTTGTTATGCAAAGGAAGTTGTGTTCACCAGAATATGGACTATGTTTCTGAGTGTTGTATAGATGTCTGGAAAAAATATCTTTTCTCTTCATTTATTAGCAAAGAGGTTTTAGATCTTGTGGTTTTGGAATTGTTCTTTTAATTACGCCAATGATAGGGACCTCTCTTGAATCCATGGTGAAGCATTTCACATATGCCTTTGCAGCTATTAGACATAACTCTTTCATAATCTTCAAAGGCATAATGTTAGTTGAAGCACCAAAGTCAATCATACAATTCTTCAGGGGCCCATCTTTTATGAGCAAATTGACAAAAAATGGATCTACTTGAGAAGGGTATTTCTACGTATTAGTTCCTAAGTATACCCAAGGTGTTTTGGGACTCCATCTGTTTTCAATCTTTATTGCTTTATCTTCCTTTTTTGATCTTGCATTACTTTTAGTTTGAGATTTTGGTTGGTTTAGCAATGCATCATCAATCATAGCCAATACCCTATCCTAATGTTCTGATATCCTCATCATTTATAACAAGGGGATAGTCACTCTTATCTAACTAGGGATTTGGACCATATCTAAAGCGATATGCCTTGGTAAAGGCTTGTCACAGACAGTGCCATCATGTGTAGTAAGAACTTGTGGAGCATTTTTCTTCCCCCTTGTTGGGTAGACCTCTTCACTTATCCTTTTATCATTATTGTTCCCCTTGGTTTCCTTGGTGAGGTGGATTTTTTACAAGTATGTGCAGTAGGTGTTATCATTGATGTCAACAAGCTTGTGTTTTCATTGGTGTCAACTGTATCAACTGGTTAAGCAGAGATGAGGTTGGCCGAGTAGAGTTACGATATGAGGTTGGTTGAGCAAAGGGTTGTTACAATGGTATGGACTATTTGAATGAGTTGATTTATTGAAGGAGAATTGGTTTCTTTATAGAGGTTTTTAAGATGTTAAGAAGATGTTTCTATTAGTTGGATGAGAAAATTTGATTAATAAAGGAAACATCGTTTTGGAGAGATTATTTGCTATAACATAGTAATGTTTTGGTTTTGATCCAAATTTCTTCTATGTTGAAGATCTATCTTTGTGGTTTGGATATGTTCTTCAGGGATTTTATATTCCAAATTTGGTGTTGCATTTTGTTATGTAGAGGAAGTTGCGTTCACTAGAATGTGGACTGTGTTTTTGAGGGTTGTAGAGATGTTTGGGAGAAATGTCTTTGCTCTACATTTCTCCACAAAGAGGTTTTAGGTATTTCAATTTTGGAATTGTGCTTATAAGTTTCATATCATTCTCTACTTGAATTTTTTTGTGGTTTGGTGGTCTATAAGTTTATTTCCTAAGCACGGCAGCATATGACAAAGTCAGTTGAGTGGTCTAGTGTGAACTTTATTACGGTGAAAGCTGTTGTAGAAGAGTTTGTTGGTTTTTAGGTTTCTTTGAGATGTTTATGGAAGATTCTAGAGTGTATTCAAGCATTGAGTATGGTCCATGTCCTATATCTTTCCTTGAGGAAGCATGTACTTAGAAAATTCATTTTATTACATAGGTTTGGCTAACCTTGTATGTTTGTACTATTTGGAGAGCTAGTTTGGTGATTGTGAAAGTGTGGTGTAGCATACTAGGATGAATTTAGGTCTAAGATAAGGTGTCCTATGGTTTTCCTTCTTTCCTTTCCACTGTGGGAATGTTTAGGTCTAGATCTAATTTCAATTCTATGTTTTAAGTCATGATATTGACCTTGGAGAATGTTCTTGAGGTTGAAGACAATATAAATAAGTGTTGAGGGGTTGTGATTGTTAGTGCAATGATGTATATTATGTGAGCAATAAAATGGTTGAGAGAGTGGAGAAGTACATGCCTTCATGTGTTAGATTACTCAATGCATTGAGCAGAAGGTGTCTACTATCTTTTATTTCAGTACTATGGAGATGGTATTGATGTTGCAGTGAATATTGAGCTTCATTGGAATTGTAGTCCATGCATGTGTTAGATGTAACTATAACAGTTCAATCTTGGTAGTGATCCACCTTCTCTATCTCTTTATTTTAGGACAGTGATTCCTTTGATATTGGGACACATGCAGTGAGCATTCTTGGATAGTGAGTCCACCAATTGTATCAGCCTTAACCAGTTGCCTTATATATATATATATAATGAAGTAATCCTCACCATGGTTTTTCTCGTCTTGGGTGTTCCACATAAAATTTGGTGTTCATGTGTTATGAGTTGTGGTTGCTTTCCTTATGCTTAATTTCCCTCATTGCAATTAAATATGTTGAATAGTTTAAAAGCTTGATTTATAAGTGGACTCACAGAATATTGATTCACCCCTCTCTCAGTATTCTAGGTGCTCAACAATTGGTATTAGAGCCAAGTCCTTCGGAAGAAGTTTAACCACTCAAGGGAGATCCTAGAGATTGAAAACATGGATGCTATAAGATTACCTGTGGAAGAGATTCATGCTAATAAATACATTGAAAGGACTAAAGGTGAAATCAAAGATCTGAAGGAAAATGTTAGAGAAGTAGATAAATGCATCAAAAAATTGAGAGAACAATTTAAAAGGTTTAGAGAAAGGCATAAGGAAGCCAATGAATAAAAGAAGAAAGAAAATGATTCTATCAGTAGTCTAAAAGAGCAAATTGAGGAAAAGATAAGAATTGAACAATGTCTTAATACAGTAGTGGAAATGAAATCAAAAGAATGTGCAACGCTTGAACAGGAAGTTCTAAATTTGAGATCTAATCTGGAGAAGGCAAGGATGCTTGAAGACAAGTTTAAGATGAGTTCTGCAAAGCCAGTTGAAATGATTGCAAGTTAGAAAGGTCCAAATGATAAAGAGGTTTTAGGATTTGAGAAAGGTGAAAGTTCAAAATCAAATCAGACTTCAAATAAGAGGAACAATAACAAGTAGATCTAGAATCAAAAGAATAAAGTCAGAAGACCTTCGGTTAGACAACCAAATGCTTAGAGGTACCCATCCTTCAATGGTTTTCGTTATTTTTGCAAAAAGTATGGACACAAAGAAATAGTATGTAGAAGTAGAAGGAATCAAAATGTTCCATCATTCTCTAGTCAATGCTTTACATGCAATAAATTTGTTCATAGAGTTGTTGAATGTAGAAGTAAAGTGATTCAAAACTCTATTAGATGTTTTGCATGCAATAAATGAGGTATAGAGCTAGTGAGCATAGAAGTCAAATGAGGAATGTCTATAACAATGATAGAATGGTTCAATCTTTCAATGTCTACTATATACATGTGGTAGATTTGGGCATAAACCTAGTCAATGCAGATCTAGAATGAATGGAAGAAATACTTGCTGAAATGCACAAGACAACTAAGAGGGGGTTGAATCAATTGTCACAAAAACTTAACTTCATATGAATATCAAACCATCAAATACTTAATTATTGATAATCATATTTAAACATGAAAGCATGAAACCATAGACTTAATCACAATCACACATTCAACACAGTAGACACTAGATTTTTACATGGAAAACCCTAAAAGGGGAAAACCATGATGAGTGTTAGCCCACAAAATATATGAGTTATAACAATATCATAAACTAAAGGCTCACTACCTATAGGGATCACTGCCCAAATTACTCACTGCAAAGAATGCCTCACTGCCAAACAATTGCTCACTACTAATGGGTGGCTCACTGCCAAAGGGTGGCTCACTACCAAAAATGGTGAACTGATTAAGTAGAATCTACTCCATGCCTGGGTTCAATTCCTTTAAAGCAAAATATAACTTCTCTACTCTACTCCTTCACACCTTCGCACTTATCTCTTCATTTTCACAACTACATTACATGTTTTTATACAATTCATCAACCTTGGAATGTAATTCAAGGTCAGCATTTCAATCATACATAAAATAGGTCTGGACCTAATACAAATTTATCTAAGGACAAGATGTAAAGATGTATGTGGATCATGCTACACCTTATCTGAGACTCAAATCCAATCTTCCATGCCATGACAGACTTCTACAATCTTCAATGCATCTCCATAATTAATGAAATTAACCAAGTCAGCAAAGAATGGTGAGAACACTAGGTTTGCTAAGAACATTCTTCTTCAACAATCCAATTTGCTCTTTATGCACCAATCCAAAGGTAGGAACACAATCAAGAGACATCCACAAGCACATTGTAAACATTGGGAACAACCACATGATCTCCAATCACTCTATCAAGAAGATTCTTCAAAACAGAGCACAAGAACAACACTTTTGGCCATTGTCATAAGGAAAGGATAGCTTGCAAACCACCAGATCACAATCCATTAGAGTTGGGGCACATAACACTAAATTAGACTTAACTTTAGAACCACAGAGAAAAATACTTTAATGTGGAGGAATGCAGAGCATAACACTTTCTCCCTATCACAACCAAACATATAGGAAAAGCAATTTTCACTCTGGTGAACATAACTTACTCAATTCTTCATACCATAGGCTCAAACTTGGAATATAACCTCTTTAGATAGACATCTAAATAACTTCAAATCCACAAGAAAATATATTCAATCTACAAGAAATGTGGAGCAATCTTCTGAACTATTCTTCTATATGCAATACACCTTTTCCACTGCAACTCACTACTTCTATCAGAGGACCTAATTTTCTCAATATCCTCAACATCAAGATCACTTACATAAGTAAACACAAAGAATCTCACTTATTCCAATCAAGTGAAAAAATAAGAGCATAGTTGACACCAATGACAACACCGATTAGGCACATACTTGCAACAATCTCCCCTTTTGTCATTGATGGCAACATATGATGTGAAATTTTGAAAAGACCATCAAGACAAGATTCTCCCCCTTTCTCTTTACACATCTGCATTCTTTCTCCCTTGATTTTTTCACATGATTTCTCTCCCCCTTTGACATCAATGGTAAAGGGCACATACTTGCATTTTTTTTCTCTAATCCAACTGGGCTATTACCAACACATCTAGCTACTCCCCCTAAGAGATAGCTCCCAAAACATCAATCCAGATCAAAGAATGAGACTTAAACACCCCTAGATTGATGCATTCCTATGCATCTTAGTTGAGGGTAGGAGGGGTAATGACCCCTAAATTTTCTTTGAGATATTCAAAGGTATCCTTGGGTAGAGGCTTAGTGAAGATATCTACAATCCGATCCTTTGTGGGCACATATTCAAACTTTACTTCATTCTCTGTCACCTTTTCTCTTAGAAAGCAATACCTTATAGATATGTGCTTTGTCCTTGAGTGCATTACTAGATTCTTTGAAATATTTATAGCACTTGTATTATCACATAAGATTGCAACTAGATCTTCATATACAACTCTTATGTCCCTCAAAGTTTGCTTCATCCATAAAACTTGAGTACAACAACATGCTGCTACAATATATTCTACTTCTAGTGTTGATAAGGAGATTGAGTCTTGTTTCTTACTCAACCATGAAACCAATCTATTGCCCAAAAATAAAGCACCTCCACTTGTACTTTTCTTGTCATCAACATCTCTGGCCCAATCAACATATGTATATGCACTAAGAGTGAAATCATTTTCCTTTAGATACCATAAGCCATGATCCATAGTGCCTTTTAAATGCCCCAGGATTTTCTTAACTGCCATCACAAGTGATTCTCTTGGATCAACTTGAAATGTTGCAAAACAATAAATTGCATGCATAATATCAGGTCTGGTTTAAATTAGATAAAGCAATCATCTAATCATGGATATGTACTTTTTCTGATTAGTCTTAGGTGATTCATCAGTTTTCTCAACTTGCAGCCAGTCACCATGAGAGTACATACTAGTTTAGAGTCTTCCATCCCAAACTTCTTTAGTAACTCTTTCACATACTTAGACTGAGATATGAATATTCCTTTATCTAATTGATTGATTTACATACTTAGAAAGAAATTCATCTCACCAAACATAGACATCTCAAACTCTTTTTGTACTTGACCAAAAAATTTCATACACATAACTTCATTGCCTCCAAAGATGATATCATCAACAAAGCCTTCAATAATCAAGATTTGATCATCATTAATCTTGAAATAGAGATTACTGCTAGTAGTACCTTTATTAAACCCTAACGTTAGTAAGTACTTATCTAACCTTTGATACCAAGCTCTAGGGGCTTGCTTGAGTCAATATAATGCTTTCTTCAACCTGCATATCATATCACCTTGATATGCTAGTGAATGTAGACTTCCTCTTCCAACTCACCATTTAGAAATGTAGACTTCACATCCATCTCATACACTTTGAAATCTTTGTGAGCTATAAATGCCGGAAACATTTTGATTGCTTCAATACAAGCTACTAGTGTAAAAGTCTCTTCAAAATCTATTCCTTTAATTTGAGAATATCCTTTGCACACAAGCCTTGCTTTGTTCCTTGTAAACTTCTCCATTTTCATTCAGCTTATTCATGAAAAACCCATTTGGTTCCAATAACATTTTTTTCAGTAGGTCTAGGAACTAATTCCCAAGTTTCATTCTTTTCTATCTACATTAATTCTTCCTCCATGGCTTTTACCCAGTTTTCATCATTGCAAGCTTCATTCATAGTTTTTGGTTCATCCTTTGAAAGCAAATAGTAATTCACTTGTTCTTTTGTAGCTCTTTTCCTTGTTAGCACACCTTTATTTTTATCACCTATAATTTGATCTTTAGAATGATTAATCCTTACATACCTAGGAGTCTTAACACTTTTCAGAGCCTCTTCTTCACCCTCACTATCTTTTTACTCAACTTTCTCTTCATTCACTATAGTCATAGATTCATCAGGTTCATAGAAACTGAGGTCTGATATTCTTTCCTTGCCTTTGTCCACTTTCAGATTTGCACTCTCAACAATCTTTTTGATCCTTTTCTTGTAACACCGATAGGCCTTACTCTTGGTAGAGTATCCTAGGAAGATTACTTGATCACATCTTGCATCAAACTTTCCTAGATCTTCATCTCTTCTAATATAACTTTTGCTTCCAAAGACTTAAAATATTTTAATATAGGAATTCTTCCATACCACAATTCATAGGGAGTTTTAGTGCCATTACCTTTCACTTGAACTCTATTTTGGATTTAGACAATACTATGTGTAGCTTCTTTCCAAAAGACATTCAGTAGATCTACTTCCTTCATCATTGTCCTAGCATCCTCTTGAACTATCATGTTCTTTCATTCCACAACTCCATTATGCTAAGGAGTCCTAGGTGATGACAATTGTATATTTATCCCTTTCTCATCACATAAAATGTTAAATTCATCCAATGTGAACTCACCTCCTCTATCAGACCTCAAGCATTTGATTTCAATTCTATTTCATTCTCAACCATTGCCTTGAAAGATTTGAACTTCTCTAGGGCTTCTAATTTGTCTCTTAGAAAAGTAACCCAAGTCATTCTAGAGTAATCATCAATAAGAAACATGAAGTATCTATCACCTTGTAGACTTCTCACTCTTGTAGGACCACAGAGATCTGTATGCACTAGATCCAACAAGCCTGAAGAAAATTGCTCTTTTCTCTTGAAACTAGTTCTTGTTTTCTTCCCTAACTAACATTCCTTACAAATTGTATTGGACGGTTTCACAAGTTTTGGTAAATCTCTCACAGTCTAACCTAAACTTATCTTTACCATATTATCAAAGTTTATATGACACATCCTTCTATACCACAAACAACTTCATTTGTTCGAGCTAATAAACAATAATCATTAGTTCCTCTTAATTGATAGATGTTACCTTTGGTCTTCCTACTGGTAGCAATCACAGTTCTAGAGCTTTCCATGATCTTGCATCCATTGTCTTTGAATCTCATATCATAAATTTTGTCACATGACTAACCAAAACTCAAAAGATTGTGCTTCAAACCCTTCACATATAGGACATTGTTAGTATTATGCTTTCCATCAATTGAAATAGATCATTTTCCACAAATCTTACCAGCTGCATTGTCTCCAAACCTAACTAGTCCTCCATCATATTTTTCCAAGCTCACAAACTTACTTTTTTCATCAGTCATGTGATGTGAGTATCCACTATCAATGATCCATTCATGCTTATCTTTCTCAATTGGAACAATCAAAGCACTTTCTTCCACTGGTTTTTCTTCCTTCACACAGCTAGTACAATTAGTAGACACAGGATCTTCTTTAATAGAAATAAACATGCATTCATTTGCACTAGTACTAGAATAATTAGATTCATCATTAGTCAGACCTTCATCATCAAAATCTCTAACATAGTAGCATTTCTTTGGAGATCTATGCTTGCTTTCAAATCTTTTCTTCTTTCTTTCAATTCTTTTAGGACATCTGGAAACATAATGACCTACTTTACCACATGAGAAACATTTTAAGGGTAATTTGGCTTTAAAATTACTAGAACCTCTTTGCAATATGTCAATAAAGTAATCTTTAGTTTCATCAAAGTCATCATCCACCTTATATTTCTTGGCTTTGGAGACCTTTTCTGAGGTACTAGTTTTAAAAGTTATCTCAACTTTCAGTAGGGCATCACCAAACTCTCTCATCTCAAAGGCTATAAGCTTTCCAAGTAATTGATCTCTGTCAATAGATTTCACAATCATTATTTCTTCGATTGTTGCTACCTTGTGACTAAAGGACTTTGGTAGTGATCTAAGAATTTTTATCACAACTTCCTTATCACCAATGGTTCCTCCCATCCTTTTATTCCATTAACAAGTTCATCAACTCTTTGCATGAAGGCGATAATGTTTTCATCTTCATTCATCTTTAGGCTCTCATATTTTGTTTTCAAGCCCTGTAGTTTGGCTTCTTTTATAGAATCATCTCCTTCATATAGTTTATTCAACTTTTCCCAAACCTCATGTGCAATTTCCAGGTCCATGACTTTTATCAATTCAGTATCAGTCAAAGCACTCAACAAAGTATCTCACTTTTATATTCAACTCATATTCTTTCATTTCATCTTCAGTTGTCAAACCATTTTGAGGCATGGTATATTTTGATTCTACAGCTTTCCATACTTTATAAGCAAGACAAAGGAGATGGCTTTTCATTTATACCTTCCAAAGAGCATAATTTGTTCCATCAAACTGCAGAGCTTCCTTTTTAAAAGACATCTTGGATCTTCCTCAAGCTATTAGGCTTTCTTCCAAGGAACCTACTCTGATGCAAATTGTTGAAATGCACAAGACAACTAAGGGGGGTTGAATCAATTGTCACAAAAAATTAACTTTATATGAATATCAAACCATCAAATACTTACCTGTTGATAATCAGATTTAAACATGAAAGCATGAAACCATAGACTGAATCACAATCACACATTCAACATAGTAGGCACCGTACTTTTACGTGGAAAACCCTAAATGGGAAAAACCATGGTGGGTGTTAGCCCACAAAATATATGAGTTATAACAATACCAAAAACTAGAGGCTTACTACCTATAGGGCTCACTGTACAATTTGCTCATTGCAAAGAATGGCTTACTACCAAGGGGTGGCTCACTACCAAAGGGTGGCTCATTATCAAAAATGGTGAATTCATTGAGTAGAATCTAATCCATGCCTATGTTTAGTTACTTTGAAGCGCGATATAACTTCTCTGCTCTACTCCTTCACACCTTCACACTTATCTCTTCATTTTCTCACTACATTCTTTTCTGCAACTACATTACATACTTTTATACAATTCATCAAGCTTGGAATATACATCAAGCTTGGAATTACATTCATCAACCATTGGAACAATCTCCAAGGTCATCATTTCAATCATACATAAAATAGATCTGGACCTAATACAAATTTAGCTAAGTAAAAGATGTAAAGATGTATGCAGATCATGCCATGCCTTAGCTGAGACTCAAATCCAATCTTCCACACCATGACATGCTTCTACAATCTTCAATGCATTTTTGCAATTAGTGAAACTAACCAATTCAGCTAAGACTGGTGAGAACACTAGGTCTGCTAAGAACATTGTTCATCCATGATCTAATTTGCTCTTTGAGGACCAATCCAAAGGTAGGGACACGATTAGGAGACATCCACAAGCATATTGTAATCACTGGGAACAACGGCATGATCTCCAACCACTCTGTCAAGAAGATTCTTCAAATCGAAGCATAAGAACAACACTGTCAGCCACTGTCATAAGGAAAGGATAGCTTTTAGACCACCAGATCACAATCCATTAGAATTGAGGGGACATAACACAAAATCAGACTTAAATCTAGAACTGAAGACCAAAATACTTTAATGTGGAGGAATGTGGAGCATAACACTTTCTCCCTGTCACCACCAAACATACAGGAAAAGAAGTTTTCACTCTGGTGAACATAACTTACTCAAATCTTCATACCAAAGGCTCAAACTTGGTATATAACCTCTTCAAATAGACTTCTAAATAACTTCCAATCTATAGGAAATATGGAGCAATCATTTGAATTGTTCTTCTATATGCAACACACTGTTTCCATTGCAACTCACTGTTTCTACCTGAGGAGCTAATTTTCTCAATATCCTCAACATCAAGATCACTTACATAAGTAAATACAAAGCATCTCACTTATTCCAATCAAGCAACAAAATAAGAGCACAGTTGATACCAATGACAATAATTATATGTTGACATCAATGACAACATTGATTAGGAACATACTTGCAACAATACTAGTCAAAGGAATGTTATGTACTACAATTGCAATAGACCTAGACACATATCTAAATTCTACAAAAGTAGAAACATGAAGAAGGATAATCTAGTAGAAGAGAATGAACATATACTAAAAGTTGATCCAGTAGAGATGAAAAGGGAAACAAATAAGATTTGGATAAAGAAGGAAGTAATAGAGGTTAATGGTAAGCTTGTATTGGCATCTAATGTAGATGTTCTCTTTATGAACTAAGATAAGAGCTTTACCTCAAGGGGAGCTTCATTGAAAATATTTTCTCCCTTACCAAAGGAATGATGCTAATGCTTTAGCGTGAAAATATGAGTTGAAGATTGACATGCTTAATCATTTGGTGAAGACTCAGTAGAAAATTTCCTAATGAGGAAGTCTGTGGAGAAGTTGAAGAAGATTGTGTATGTAAAGAAAGGTCTAACAACCTTATTAGACAATACATTTATGGAAAAATTAGGAGATATAATAGACAAAACCTTTTTATAGAATAATTAGCATATGAACCAGTGTTGGCATGAGAATGATAGGATCAAGGAATTAAAGAAGTCTAATGGAAATTCTAGAAGAAAATATCCAAATATAGTAAATTGTGGAGGAGGAAAGTGTTCACAAAAACAAGAGGGATTACGAAGCAGTGGAAATTAATATTTCTAGTCCATCACAAATTAGGAATGATGAAGGTAGGGTGTCAATGTACATGGCAAGACCAGTGTGGAATATCAGCGCATGAATTTCAATGGCTTAGAGAATAAAGGGTTTCAAAGTGAATGGTCTTTAAGCGTATGATTTAGGCTCTTCTTACACAACTATTCAAACTAAAAACCAAAGTGTAACAACACTATCCAAAAAAATTCAAGATTTAACTTATTCATATAACTTAAACAAGTCATTATTTAAGAATGGTTTACAATATTCAAGTTTGAACATAAAGAAACATATTATTTTCCATCAAATAAGCATATTAATCAAATCAGGATTTAACGTAGCTTACAATCAAATAAATCATTACAATCCTTAGTGAAATTCCATCACTAATCAAATACAATATATACTCTTGGCATCTTAATCAAATCTTTTCATTATAATAGACCAACTGGTCAAAATGTGAACACTGTATCTGGAACCAATGACATCTATCTTCACAAGACTCATCTTGTCTCATGCTTTGGAAGGAGAGCATCATCTTGGTTCTTTTCCTCCAATAATAGACCTATGGTCCCCACTCATCTTCCTAACTAGAAGAGGACCTACCCTTCACAGAAAGGTTAGACATTGGAACCAATTGGTTAGCCATCTGAGTAAATGGTGTTTTGTCCTTCCTAATGTCTCACGGTCACACACTATAAATCCACTCTAACTAGTATGACACTATAGGAGATACTAGACCATCTAGATCACTATGGACTGACAATGCATGCAAAGATGGATTCATTACATTGGCCAAAATTTTCATACAAAGATGTTACAAAATGAATGTTGTCGTATGCCCACTACCCTAACTCGACTTATAAGTTGTCATGTCCTATAGTTGGTTCTTGACAATGTTGAATTTTAGGTCTAATATGAGTGTGGGATTCATTCAAATCATTGTACAAACTTTGAACATTTGACTCCCATCAAAGTTAATTATAACAAAATAGGTTACTTAAGAAAAGTAGAACTAGTGACTCCACATCACCTTGTTCCATTCAATTCATTTCAATTCAAACTTCATTACCATCTTGGTATCCTATGTTTTTATGTCAATAACATTCTATTGGGTTAATATTTTGTCATTTAGCTAACCAACGACAAAATGGTTATATCGCCATAGCTATAATGAGACTGAGTCTCTCCTCTCAACAAAGGGAGGTTCCCTTTAGATAGTGAGCTCTTTCTAACAAGCAACTTTTAATACTCAAAACAAACTAAAAACTATATTTGGGATCTTATCACTTAATCATATTCTCTTCTTTCAAAATAGATGGTTTTCTCTTTAAAATAACAACTTCAACAAAACAATGTTTAATACCTATGAATCAAGACAAACCATAGAAACTCAAAGTTTTCTATTGCTTCACTTATCTTCTCCAAATAAACTTGATTGAACTCAAGTGTAGTCCAAAGTCTCCACTTTCACCCAATATGATATAACTAACTTGCACACAATAGTTTATAGCACAAAGTCTTTAAACAATTGTATCTTCACAAATGTAAGCACAAACTCCCACAATGAGAAAATAGCACAAAGTCTATTTCACCAAAACAAGAACACCTCTCTCAATTTCCAGTAAACTCCACAATTCAAGCAATAATTCAATACAATATAACACCAATGACATAAGAACACTGATATCATAAAACAATATGATTCAACTCAAAGTTTGATACTTAAATTGCCTGCTTATATTGATATTTACTTGAAAATATGATAAACATAAAAAGTTCAAAGTATTGAAATGTTTTCCAATCTAGCAGAGTTTCTTTGCAATAGATAAAAGATAAAATTACAATAGAGGCCCTCTTTATTTATAGGGAGGAGCCTAGAGCAAAAATAGGGAAATTTTAACTGCTTTGACTTTATTCAAACAAAAGAGTCCTATTTGACTTATGACTTCTTTTGTCTCATATTTAATTATATTTTGGAAAATTACATATGAGTATGTCCATAACAAAATTCAAATTACATCTACAAGACTGAAAATAAACTAAGGCATTGAAAAGAAACTTCAACTTCCACCATCGTTCTTTTTCAAAAAGTTTTTGTACATAGTTTGCACCACTACCATTTCACATTCATCAGGCTTCGCTATATTCTTTGAGATAGTATGAGCCCTGAGAATTGCATCCCTGACAGCCTTTATTACTTTCTCATGCTTCTCAAGATTATCCTTTAGATTCTCAAAAGTTGAGTGATGATCATAAAGGCTATCCATCGAAACCACTGTAGGCACTTCATATTCAAATTTTTTCTACACCATCTTGTCGAAAGCATCTATCATTTCCTCTGCTGAGAGACACTTGTGACCTTCACCTATCAGAGTGCATGGGATTTCCTCCAACTTTTGTAGAAGCAAGACATTACTGTCTTCACTATTTTCACGTACTTGGCACAAGTCCTCAAGTAAACCCTTTATTACATTGATGCAATGAGTAGAAGATTCATTGGTCATAAGATAAGACTCTCAATTTGAGATGACACCAATGGCTATCAGATTCTTTATTTTGATCTTTTTCATCTCAATCCACTCCTCTAATCTTTCCTCTTGATCTTGTAATTATTGAGAAAGTAAATCAACAGTGTTATCTAGCTCAGCTTTTGCCTTGTCCATCTTTCCTTTTCTTTCTACTATGGTCTTCAATAGAACTCTTCCGTGTGCCAAAAAATGCTCCATAATGTCACCAACTACTCTCCCTCTAGCCTGAACCTTCTCAACATTTTGAATAAGAGGGTCATCAATAGTCACTGCCATAGGTTCCATGATCTCAGATGATTTTACCATTTTCTGAAGAATAGCTGCAAGTTGTTCTTCCTTTGCTTTGTACTACTCTTTCTCCTTCTTGACCTCATCATATTTCTCAAGAAATCAACTTGTAGTGATTTGAAAACCTACCTTGATACCTTCATGAGTTAGCTTTCCTAACTCAACTCTAGAGACAATATAATCATTCATATCAAAAGTATTCGCAGTGGCATCATCTAGTGGCTTAGCAATTTTTGCATATCTGACTCCTTTTTCATTAATAAGCCTAGAAACAATTTTAGGTTTCTTTTTCTGGGCCTTTGGCTTAGCAGAAAGTAACTTCTCTATATCAATTTCATCCAATGATATTGCTTGTTTCTTCCTCTTGGGAGTGTATGCAGACAACCATGGATATAGTGTTGAGGCACCAACATTTGGAGAAGAGTCGATTACTTGTTTTGCTAGACCCATACTCACACCGGTTATGGTAACAATAGGACTAGTGTTGGTAAAAACTACACTTGTGTCAACAACTTTCTCTGAACCATCTAAAAAATGCTCCAGAATAGATTGTTCACCAATATCAAAAGATGGGGAAGATAAACTTGGAATAGAACCAGAAGAATCAAACATGGTCCCAAAAATTGTTCTTACAGATGTAGGGGTATTAATAGAAGACAAAAAAAATAGGTGAAATAGGAACATTGGAAACTACTAGAAACATGAGCATGAGGGAGGGGTGTAGAAACTTGTGATTTTAGTGGAAGATCCTTCTGAGGGGAAACCTGTGAATTACTAAGTTGTTCCATTTCTACATTCTCTTCCTTTTCTTGTTCCTTTTCATTTTTTGCATCTGGCTTCTCAGGCATTTCTACTTTCTCAGCATCATCAGATTCCTCAACATCTTGTTGTTCAATCTCAATATCTTCAATCTCCATTTTATCAAAATTTGTATCCTCGACACCTGATTTTGTGACAGTAGAAGTTCCTAGAACCTCCTTATTTCCTCCTTTAGATACAAACTTGATTTTTGGTTTATGCACTTTAGAAGAAGAGGGAGTGTCACTTTTGTTCTTTGTTTAGTTTTCCACCTTTTTCCCTATTTGCTCTTGAATTTTAGTTTCTGATCCAGTAAGAAATTATTTCAGACTAATTCCTTTGCTCTCTAACCACACATTTGTGTTAGCCAAAATTGGCTAAAACCTTTGCCTGATTGAAGTTTCCTCTTTGACAGACCATTTGACCTATGGAAGAGGCGAGGCCTCGATGTTCTCAATATTGTATTTGGGATCCAAAACATTCCCATCATCTTCCATCCCCTCCAAAATATCTGCAAGGCCCTACTCTTCAATTTGACTCAAATGGAGTCTGTAATAATCTAGTTTTCTGATCTCATTTTGTGTTATGAGATTGGCCCAAACATCTTCAACCATTGGAATATGGAAAACTGACTTCCTCTTGATCTTATCCTACACCCTTCTGAAATCAAAATGATCTCTTTTCTTGAAAGTCCTCATAGTGACCAATTGCATCTCTAATTCAACTATTTTGGCCTTGATAGCTGATTGAACAGAGTACCTCCCAATATCTACAGGGAACTTAATTCTCAACTTTTTCAGCTCCATCTACTTATTGTGCACAACTATCAATTGCCTACATAGTTCCATTAGAATAATTCTATCACTTTGATATTGTGGAAGTATATACGGATAACTAGGATAATATCCTACTCTGAGATAAGTGAAAGTTGGAAATTGTAAAAACAAACAGCCAAAATAATTCACCACTTCTCAGGCCTCATCTGATACTCTCTTCTGAACAAGATCATTATCCCACAATCACATAAATACTAAAGAGAAGGCATCATTAACTCTGTAGAAATGATGGATTGATCCCTTTAGAGTAATTTGTGTATAATACTCATAAACTAGAACCAATCTCCTATCACCAACTTGAGTTAGACCAGGAAAACTTCTCATATTTTTAGCAGCATACACCAGATATGAAGTCATGTAAAACTTGAAAGTTTGTTAACTTTCACCGGTTGATCATGTATAGCATTGCTAATCTGTTCCCCCCAAAAGATTTTTTGTGTACCCCTGAGAATCACCTTGATGTATGTGTACATCCATTTCTGAAAATTGGATGAAGAATGAAGGCCTCTGATCTGACTTAACAATGTAATAAAATCACTTACCTCCTTGACAAAGTCACTTCTCAGGAGGCCTTTTGGCCATCTAGTCAAATTACTCTGAGGAGTATTTAACCACTTACTGTTGATATGTTTTCTTGCCTCTTCAACATCTTCATCATAATCCTTTTGCCCTTGAGAAAAATCTATTTCTCTAATATTTTCAATAGGAGGGCACATAAAGATTTTATCTAGAAATTCAACATATAATCTCATGATCACATTTCCTTGGGAATCAGATACAATCCTAGTATCCCTATTATAATGACTAGCTACCTGAAGAACAAACTTAGGATAATGGGCAGTAATAGGAAAAGAGGCAACCAAATGAATGTTGCTTTTGATAATCTTCTAGATATATTAAGGAGGATTTGACTGTTTTGTTCTATTCACAAACTCGACCATGTCCACATGACCAATCTCTTTATCTTTGATCTCATCCACATTGGACTACAATGAAGTCATGAGGAAAACCCCTTAGTACTTATACTTCATGATTTTAGCCTTTGATGGGGATGACTCTGACATCAGCTTTGTGAAGAAAACTAGAAACGACATCCACCACAGATGTTTGTTGAAACTACAAAAAGCCATGATCTCATAGTTAGGGGAAAAATAGGCAAATTGGGATTACTATGAAACTGACGATCATGAACATGGGAATGTGTGTTGAAGGACTTGATAGTGCACAAATCTAGGAAATAGGCGAAAGTGGGCCAATAGGTATTAGAAGGAAAAATTTCCTAGTGTTAGGAAATTTTTCAGGGTGACATGCATGGGTGGTGATTTTGGCCACTCCTGCATGTAGGGTAGGTCATTCATCATGCATGGTCAACCATTTTGGCCACCATTGCATATGGGGTAAAACATTGGGTTTAGATGTAGGGGCAGTCAATTTGACCGCCTTTACATGAGGGAAAAATGTAAGTCTGATTTGGATGTATAAGTGTTGGTCATGATGTTAGTCACAAACAAACATAGAATAAAAGTACACATTAACCTTTATTCATCTTGAAAGATACAGTGAATTCAAAGAATTCATGATCCCAAGTCTCCGGTGATTAGGTCTTAATCGACTGATGTTACTCAGTGGTTAATGTGAGTTGTTGTTTCCATTTTGGGGCCTTACGTGAAAATGCACTATCATCATGACGTTCCTGCAGAAATTCCTTACAGAGAAGTCAAATTATGCAGGTATTTGATGAAAGGAAGTAAAATACCTAGATCTTTGCATGATATTTTCAATTGTGCATGCTTAGTGTTCAAATATGCTAAATATTTACGATTATCTACGAGATGTCTACATATTTTGGGTTGTTTGCTTAAGATTATCAGTTTATTTGCAATTGTGATAGTGAGATGCTCTGAAATTGAAAGAAATTAAAGGAAATGCTTCTAATTAAGTTGAACCTTTAGCTTTTGATCCACATACATGCTTGATACTGTCATGAGGAGAAGAAATCAAACCATATGTTCACCAGGACATTCCACAGCTAGATACAGTTGATGCAAACTTCAGAGGATAATGAATGAAAACAATACATGCAACATGATGAGCACTCCAAGGGACGCAGCAAATCAAAGCACATATCCAGAATTCAGACACAGATTACTCAAGATTTACGAAGATTTGTAATCAAAATACTCTTCCCTTTCATTAAGTATGCAAAAGACATGTACATATACAGCAGCTTTGAAATAAGTCTTGAATACTTCAGTAATCAAATTTCAATTAAGTTTCGAATGAATATAACAAGGCATTCCACCACCTCTTATAGAATAAGGTGAGGAATCCGTTACAAAAGATCCACGGATCTGATTTATCAATATAAATCAACGGTCATCATTTCATGACTTGCCAATATTACAAAAAGGCACAAGTTGCCAGCTGGCAACTATCTATACTGCATATGCAAAATAATCCCCCCCTCATGATGTATCTTCATCATGCTCTTCATCTGATGCATGTGGGTCATCATCATGCGTATCGCTTTCTGAACTTTCGCTATCCGGATGATGACGCTGTTGCATATGGGGTTGCATGCTGCTTTGGATCTGTTCGTATGACTGCACAACCTGATCTATTCCTCCGCCATCTTGAGTCTTTGCCTTGATGATGGCGTGTTTGTGTGCTTCATACATATCCCTACTGTTGTCCAGCTTATTCTTTCTGTCCTGCAGTGTCTCGTTGTAGGTCTCCATCTTGACCTTGATCCTCACCATTTTATTTATCACTTCCTCTGTCAAGTGGACAAGCGGACCATCATCTTCTATATGGAAGTTATTACGCAGAGCCTTAAAGGCAGAATCTTCATCTTGATTCTCAATTTTCCCTTCCACCTTGCCCTCTAGCGTTTCTAGCATGTCTGCCTCAATGCCCATTAAATCGTGTAGCCTCATGCTGATCTCCCTCAGCTTATTATTGCATCTTTTGAGGACTCTGCATTCAAACTGTACATCTTTATACTAGATATCCACTAACAATGCGGTATTATTATTCAATACCTGCTTACTGATAAGCAGTTGTGGATTTATCTTCCTTATTTCATCCAACAGGCTGAGGACTTTCTCCAGTTTATAATACCTTTTTCCAGTCTGCATCTACAATTTATCCACCTTAGTTTTGGAGTCACTTAGGATGCTCCACCTCTTCAAAGAACCTTTCATTATTTCAATGGCATCATCCAATGTGGATGACACCCACTTTCTTATTACAGAAACCTCATGTTTCATGAGGTCCAGTCTATTCACTTCTTCCTGAGAAATGGCAGTCAATGGGACTGCAGCTTCGCTTGTGGTATCTTCAGGGTTGGTCAAGCCTTCAATATATGCACGCAACTGAGCAATGTGCTCTTTATGTTGCTTATTCTTCTCTTTCTCTCTTTTCACTTTCTGAATCAGAGAGTCAATGATATCCTTTCCCTCCTGACCTTCCTGCTCTTCATTGGCAAAACCCAAATCAACTGTGCTTATCTGGAATTCATCCACAGTGATTTTGCCTTTCTCTTTCTCTACTGCAGGTACAACAATTTGTGCGGTCCTTCTCCCTGTCGCCGGATCTCTTTTGATGGCCGAAGTCATTCTGGCCTTCCTCCTGGGTTTCATTATATCTGTGGCGAACAGGGTGGAGACATTGAACTCTTGAATCTCCAGCTCCTCCTCAACATTTACCTCCTTTTCTAACCATGGAGGCACCTAATCATGCTTTTCAGCATCATGATGCTGTTCACCTCTATCTCCCGTTTCCACCAACAAGCATTGTGGAGATGGTGACTTTTCTTTTTCTGGCCCTTGATGCTCACCTTGCTGCGAATCCTGTGGTGCCTCCTCCTGTTGAGGAACTTCCTTTTCTGGGGGAGCATCTTCTCCGTGTGGGGAACCTGGCAGTGTACCTGTATGTGGATCATGATGATCATGATCTTTCTCCATCCTTTCTTCACCTGTCCCTAGTTCTTCCCCTTGTGGAGGTTGATCATCCTCCTCTTGCTTCTCTATTTCTGGCGGCATGTCCACCGTATCTGATATCACTGGATCTACCCGAGGTGATGGCATCTGTTCCGCAGCGGCTATCTATTCTGTACTTGCAGCATCCACCTCTTGTGCCTTATCAGTAGGATCCTCTATCACTTCATTCTTCTCATCATCAGCCTTTGCTTCTTGGACCTCTACTATAGCAGGTCCTGCTGATGTATCTTGTGGGCTTTGTTGGCCTGATTCAAGAGCGTGGCTTTCTGTTTCTGCCATCTCTATCTCTTCTATTAAGTGGCCCTTATCAGGTGATCCTGCTGGCTGTTCAGGACTTGCATCCTGCTTCTCTGTTAAGTCTACCACTACAGGACTTGTCACCTCAGCGATCAATGTATCCAGCCCTATGTTCTGAGCTACCTGCTCTGGGCTCTTCTCTGGTTCTGGGCTCTTTTCTCGCTCCGCTTCTGCTTGTTTCATCTCCTCAAGCACTGTTTGAACCGTTGGAGGCTTGTGAGGAGTCACACTAATGCCAGCAGCCGCAAGTGTTTCCATTTCTTGTGCAGCTACATCCTGTACCACCTCATCATCAGACAAGTTTATTGTCTCGTCTAGCGAGACATGCTTTTCTGCTTGCGCCTGGGATGCTTCCTTTTGTTGCTCTTCTACCAGTTCAGTTTTGAACTTGACAATGGTAGGAAGTGGAACATTGTGCTGAAGTTCCTTCTGCACTTCACTACCTGCCCCTTGTAATTGCACTGGGGGTTGAATCATCTCACCTCTCATGGAGGTTCTTGTTTTCTTAGGTGTGGTAGGAACCAGCACCTGCGGAGCTCTCCTCTTTCTTCTGATTATCAATGGAGCTTCCTCCTCTTCTTCAGGCTCTTCTTCCGTGAGGATATCCTTGCCTGGTTGTCTGGATGATTGACCCACTTCTTGGGTCTCTGTGGTTCCAGCCTCTGCTGTCTTGGCTTTCTTGGGCTTTGGAGGAGAATCTGATTCTGACCCTGATTTGGCTACCTCCTCCGCTATGAATACTGCCCTGTCAACTATGACCCCTTTGGGTCCCTTTTCCACCTTCTTGCCCTTTGTGGCCTTTTTGCTAGGTTGCTATGGTGGAGGGGTCATCTCTCCCTTAGTCTTCCGCTTCTCCAGCAGGAAGTCATCATATTCATCTGTGGGGATGTCCTGCCCCTTCCTCTTGCTATCTATTGCGATGGCAACACCCTTTTTCTTCAATGCCTCTACCTGTGCATCTACCCAAGCTTGGGTCAAGTGTATGGTTCTGGAAAAGAATCGGTCCAAGGACATATCCTCCTGCATGGTGAGGTCAGGGGCAGAAATGGTATCATTGTAAATCTTCTTCTGCTCGTATTCATCTGCCATGATCCTGCCGTCATCACTCTTCAGCTGCTGAGGGAGGGAGATGCAGTTGAATGTTCTAATCTGGTTCAGAGTTAACCTCTAATACCTCCTCCTCCTAGCCTCTGCCTCATCTTCGCAGTCAGCCCAAAAATCTTCTAGGTGCCTCTGGTGAATAGGCTTTCCTAGGATCTTCTGCATTCGGCCGTAAGGATCATATGGTCTTGTTACTGGGAAGGGCAGTAAATTCATCTTGTTCAGAGTGACCATCACCTTCTTAATATTGTCAGATTCAGGGCACATGTAGTTGCCGATGCTGACTGGGAACAAAATTGGTGGCAGCTTCTTGGCATCCTTATACGTCTGTATGATGGTGGAGCCCTGCCTGATAAACTCCATTAAAACTACTGCATCTGTAGGATACCTTGGCAGCATCAGGGGATGCCCTTCAAAACCTTCTATCCTGATGTAGGAAAAGGTGGCAAATTGGATGTACCATGCCCCATGCCTGTATACTGCCTCCTGAGCCTCCATGTTCAGTCTTTTAGTTCTGTCATCTTCCATGGTCCTTACCAGATGCATAGAAAATGCATCATTGACCAATTTGTAGTCCTTGATATATTTGGTTCTTTGCAGCTGGGGATGATGATCCCATATATATGCTGCATTCGTGCCCGTCAGTTTTCCATCTGTGACCAGGGCATCAAAAGTGCCTCCATAAGCACAGGAATAAACAATATAGGAGGTCATGTAGAAGGCACAATCTGAACCTCCCAGGTTCAGCAGCTGCTCATGCAGAGCATCACTTATGATTTGGCCCCACAGTGGCTTGATGTCTGCATATAGGCACATCATTATTATGCCGTACATCCAGTCTCTGAATTCTCCAGTATCAGGCTGGCCAGTCACCCTGTTCAGTAGGGCAATCACATACTGATATTCTTCATTAAAATCAAATTTGAACATGCGCACATGGAGCTTGGCCGCTGCATTATATGTGCTGTTCTCGGCCCGCCAAGCATACATGTTCTTTCTGGCCGTCTTCTTGTTGGCCTCATATTCTCTTTCAGACTTCTTCAAGTCTACACTCTTTACCTTGCTACCCATTGGCAGTCCAAATGTTTGGGATAGACCTTTGATGGATAGGTCTGCATACATTCTCCCATGCTTCACCACCTGCCTCGTCTGAGGGTTGTAATTCCGGGCGCACTCAATAACCAGCTCCGAAGACTCCATGGAGTAGGGGAAGCCAGCAGCGTTCCACATACCTGATACAAACACAGCGTCCAGCACCGGACTCTTATCCTGCCCATCATTCAGCTTGGCTGACCAAGCCTCCAGGTTGGTACTCCCCTGATGGGTGTCTGTAATTGCCCCAAATTTAAACAGGACCCCTCTCTGAGAAGAGAACATAGGCCTGCTGAATTCTTCCTGACACTTGACTAAGCATTTTTCAGCCATGGGTACCTGCAATTAACAACATTTCTTCTCACAACGGGATATGCATGCATACATACTACAAATATCATGCTTATTGTATCAATTCTACATTACTTACTTGCATGGATACATAACTAGAACTTTCAATCATTATTTAAAAACAACATGATGAGGGTTTCAGTTTACTTACCTGGTTATGCTGATTTCTTTTTATACCAGTATATCTCTAAGACGCTCTTGATTTAGCTGCTGATCACCTTCCTCCCTCAGTCTATGAGCTCCAGTCGTGCAACGGTAGCTATTATGCAGAAATGGAGGCTAGTGCTCTGTAAAACAATTTTAACGCAGGTAAATGTAACAATGGCGGTTGAATTACCTTAACCTCGCAGTTAAGGTAAACTTAGGGTAACTCTGACAAGTTAGATCGTAATCTTTGATCATTCGTGCGAAAACTCAGGATCTCGCCAGACGTTTCATTGGGTTCCGGGATCGGCGGGAATCACCTATCATATCTGCACGCATTTAATGGCAATGGCAGCAAAGGGAGTGGGGGAATATCCATATGACATGATATCATGAGAGCAGGATGACATTTCACAAATATCAGGTTGAGTTTCAATATCATCCTCCCCCAACATTGGAACTGTTATCGCGACAAAATTTGGGTGACAACGCACCTTCGTTTACACTTTAGCACATCAGGAGGATATTTCGGTCTATCAGGTGATATTAAAAAAATGATGATGACCTTCAAACTTACTCATTCTCCTCTTTGAATATCGGGATGACGTCATCATGATATTTGTTCTTTGTATTGGAAATGTCTCATGACGTCATCGCCACATTGGGTGAACATGATCATGTTTACAAAATATCCTGTCGAAATGTAAATATGATGATGATGTCATCAGGATGTTTATTTTTTTGTTTATCGGATTCAGATGATGTCATCAGGATGTTTGTTAAGGGTGATATTTTGCATCAGGATGATATTAACGAATATCGGGTTACTTTCAAAATATGATGCTCGCTATACAAAAGACCGTTCGACGGGGAAGACTTACTATCACTTAACGTTGACGTCCAGATATTTGAACCGCAGGATATTATCAGGGGGGGGGGGGGGACGTTTCAAATATGATGATGATGTTCTTCACACAGCATAACTGAGGTTATAAAATATGACCCTCTTTTTGCGAATATCAGGTTTGACCAAGACTTTGACTGTTCATAACTCTCACATCCTGATGAAAATCAGGGTGATGTAAAAAGCAAACCTGCATGAATTTTAATGCTCTTTCAGAATATGTGGTCATATATATGAAATACAAATTTTGACAGACTGACCTCATATTGGGGCTTACCTCATCTTGACTCCACATGATGATGAACATGACTGATTTTACCAAACCGCCAGAAAGCAGACAACACAAGCCAAAAGAAAAGTTGGGTCCCTATTTTGCCAAGTCAAAATGGGGCGTGTTGTGTAACCACACAACAATAAGCAGTGAAAATGCTCGCTTAGGCATGTTGGAGGAAAAATTGTGCTCAGGTGCGAAGTTGTTAAAAATGACTACTCACTCTTTATCATCAAAAACCTTAAAACACATGTAATGGCAGGGGATAAGACTAACTTTACATGTCATATTTAAAAGTTTAATTTCCATGTAGGGGTGATGTTTTTAACCACCCTAGAATGAGGGTAAGATCAAAAACAAGACACAAGTATCAGCAATGGTTTCTACTGCCGATACATGTGTGACGATTTAGAAAGAAAGCAAGGTAAGATACCATTGGTGAAAAACACTGACGATACTCACGAGTTTACAAATGAAAAACCTAAAACCTATTTAGGAACCTTCGCAAAAACAAATGAAAGACTAGGGTTTGGTTCCATGAAAGAATAAACCATTTTTAAAATGACAATAACAAATAGAAACACATGCCATACAATGGCTTTCCAAAATCTTGATTAACAAACATAATGATAAATCCAAACAATAAAGTTTACAAAACAATCTTTTTAAATGATCAATGAAAACCCTAGTTTAAAACAGAAACTGAAAATGAAAAATAACAACCTGCCTCAAACAAAAAGATGAAACCCTAAGCATGACTTTAGTGATCAAAATCCATCCAAATCTAGAATCAGTGCGATCGAGCGATCTTAGGAAGACTTCAATAGTTGATTAGGAGATTTAGGTTATAAGAAATAACAAAAAGGAATGAGTTTACACCTTAAAAAGACTTAAAAAGGTGTATTAATGGTGACACAATTGCCATTAATAATACTTGAGTTTGAGAGATCCATGAAGATTTACCTAAGTGGCGGGAAGGACTGACGTTGTCGAACCATATGCAAGAGCAGCAATAACGACCACCATTACATGTTAAAATATGACAAGGAACATGCATGGGCAGTGATTTTTGCCACTCATGCATGTTCATAAAGAAAAACAAGACAAACATGTAGAAATGACAATTTTTGCTAACTTTGCATGTTAAAATAACAAAGATATGCAAGAATAGTAGTTCTGACTGCTTGTGCACATGAAGACTTAATAATTTACTAACACCTTAAAATGATCAAAATTGATATTTTGATAGGCTTGTAACTTAGTCAATATTTGTGAATCTTGAGAAATGAACTAAGGGGAATGTCACAAGCTATTCTATGGTGTCAGATGACTTCACACGAGGCCAAGAGAACTTGTCTTGATTTGCAAACTTAGAGTGTAGACTATGAGATTTTGAGAACAACACATTCATCATATATGATGTAGTCAATTTCTTGATAATTAAGGCATACCTTGCCTTAGTAAATATTTTAGCTCCTTATGGTTCAATAGCTCTTTTATCAACAATTGAGCTCATGGGTTATTCACCAACCCTTTTCAGTTATTATAAGTAAAAGAATTTATAACTCATAACATTATTCTTTAAGTCATAATTTAGTCCCAAATAGTTTTAATCTATAATCTATTATAAACATATTCTCAACTATCTCATATAGAGACTATGATCATTTTCCTTCATAATGGAAGGTTTATTTAACATACATAATAGTATTAGCAGTACTATATGTAATTCATTGTCAGCTACTCAAGTAAGCCTGACTAGGTTTTGTTTGGTTGATAAATATACACCGATATATATATATATATATATATATATATATGCCTTCCAAGCAATCCTTATAGTTGATGGACTGTGTTTAAGATATCCAAAGTTTCCACAGTGATTATTACAGTCGAGGGATTGCATACCAAGTAATGATGCCTAAACAACTATCAATACAGTTGTAAGACTATATACCAATAATTGATGCCTATATGGCTATCAATACAGTTGTAAGACTATCTACTAAGAAATGATGCCTATACAACTATCAATATAGTCATAAGACTGTATACATTATCAAAACACATGGAGTCATACTTAACTCCCTTTAAGTGTTCATAGGCTCGACCCTAGTCATCATACGAAGTGGGTTAAACACAAAAGAAAAGAATACATGCTTAGCCACTATGGCTTTGAGCTCCAGTTTTCATAATGTATAATGTATTATGCATTAAGATGTGGCCAAGTCGAAAGACTCAAGGCTCATTCAAGAAAGAGTCAACCTAACAAGGGTAGATTGAGTGTAATTTCAAGAATAAATACTTAGTTTCCTAGCTCAGCTCATAGCCTTGAGAAATTTTCAAGAAGTTTTTAATGTGTTTTTAGCTTGACTCCCCACCTTGAGCATAGTTTGAATAGTTATAATGTCTAGCAAACTCAACCCATGAGGCTTCGAGTATAAACACAACTCAGTGTTTGTCTTAAACGGGTTTCGCTGAATGACACCCAACCACAACATGTGAGTTAATTAAAAAAGGAATAGCTTAGCTAATTGCCTAATGCCATGATTCAAAAGAAAAATAATAAAAATGTCTCGCATCACATTAATGTTAGAAATGAAAGCACAAATACTTAATGGAAATCTGATTCAGGATAAATTTCAGTGATCTTTAAGTGTGCATTAACAATGGAGATTATAACAAAACATAAAACCCACTATAGAAAAGATGTCAAACATGAAGAAATCAACACAATGACATAGTGTTTACAAGGAGAAAACCCTTGTGGATAAAAAACTCCACCAGGAAAGAGGCACTAGTTTGTATTATTTTGTAAAAGATCTATACAATACATCAACTACACAATTCTCTCCATAAGTCTTCAATCAGATAGCATTCCTGCAGCACCTGAGTACCTAAAATCTATATTGAAGCAATCAATATGTGGAAAATATTTATAGAAATGTTTTCCACTCCATTCTAGGCGTTCACCTTCTCTCTCCTAAGATTCTCCAACTTGTAAACATTAATTACCAGCTTATAAGCATCTTACACTTGTCCAAAAATAGCCATGCAAAGATTAGGGGCCCAAGACTAAATTTGGCCTCTTACAACATCTTATGACATGTCATAACTGTTATAGATTCCATACAAGAGTATCTTTCCAAGATAGGAACCTTGGGCTAAATATAGCAAATATACAACTAACATATCCGTCATAAGCATCATAGAATCTCAAAATCTTATGACAACTTACAACTGTCATAGATTCACTTACTAAACATCATGACAGTTGTCATACATGTAAAATATAGTATATTCTCAAAGAGAGCATGCAGACCCTCATTTACTTTGAGTTTTTACATCTTCCAACAGTAAAAGTGACTCTGTAATTACCTCTTGTTACTCCAATATTACCCCTGCTAGTGAAACTAGTACATCTCCTCATGGATAATTACAAATTACATATAATAAATGGAATAAATATAATATTGGGATTTACAAAGGTTAATGGAACCTTATCCCAACATTCCCCCACTTGACATTATACATTGTAAATCAACACATAGGAAATCAAATGAAAAATAATCAAGCAATAGAAACAAGGCCCATGGCCTCTCTGCACCATACGAACTTCTTTGTGCTCACAAGCTTGGTTAATGGATCTGCAACATTCTTTTGAGTGTCTATCTTCTTCAGTTCAATCTCTCCATTTGCAACCAACTCTCAAACAAAGTGATACTGAACATCAACATGCTTAGTCTAAGCATGATACATGGGATTCATGGCCAAACATATAGCACTCTGGCTATCACAACCAATCTAAATGATCCTGCAATCAAAATCAATACCTGTACGCAGTCTCCCCAACCAAACTGCCTCTTTAGAGACATGAGTTGTAGCCATATACTCTACTTCTATGATGGATAAAGCAACTATGGGCTACCTCTTACTCATCCAACTCACTGCACCTATAAATAGAGTAAACACATAGCTACTACTGGACCTTCGACTATCCAAGTCACCTACCCAATCTACATCAACAAAACCTTGTATGTCCAAAGATTTATCAGCACTATCAATACCAGAATAAACCATACAATGATCAGGAGTACCTGCAAGATATTTAAACACCCTCTTCGTATAGTTCCAATGTTGTCTACTAGGATTAGACATAAATCTACTCAAAACTCCAACTACTTGGGCAATATCTGGTCTAGTGTAAACTATTGCATACATCAAACTCCCTACAATACTAGCATATTGATGTAAAGTGGATGTTAAACCTTCCTACCAACCAAACCCTCAGTCACCTTTCACCAAAACTAGAGTTTGTTAGTACTTCCTTTGTAACTTGACTTTTAGCCTTGTAGCCCTCCAGAATAGTCTATCAGGGTATCACTTCCACATATGGCATCATATCAAGGGAAAAAAATCATTTTGGAGTACCCAATTTACTATTTGTCAACATATTCCAAAATGAAGATAGGTTGTTTCAGATTATGTGCCTCAAAACTGAGACTGTCTTCCTATAACTAGGCCTAATTAGGCCACTGTTACAAAGGAACCCTATGATATCTTCACCCCAAAATTCCCAAACCAAATCTAAACCTCTCCTCACATCAAAAATTATCCAATTTCACTAATTTCATCAATTGAATCAACTTCTAGATGTCTATTCTATTCAACCTACTCTCCTAGGCCTAATACATGAGGATATTAGGCATGGGTTTGACAAATCTTTTCCCTAACTCCATTTTCCAACCCTACAACTAACAAAATCATAAAGTCTACCCTACTCACTTCCATTCCACTAATTTTGAAGGAATCTCACTAGTGGAATAGCCTATAAATCCATAAAACTATCCTTCAAGCCCTAAATCAAGGTTTCAAAACTATTCTCAAGAAAAGAGTAATAACTTTCTTCTAACTCAATGGATTCCTTTCAAACCAATTGCAAAATGTAGACAACTCACCCCTCTATCACATTCAATAAGTTGCATAACTTCATATTGTCGTACAGAATAGTACCATGGCTTGGAACAGTGAAATTATAGGAAAATAATAGGAAAATTAGAGTTTTATTTAAAGTTGTCCTTCAAAACCTTCTGCAACGCCTCTCCTCACGGTTTGTGAGGCTATTTGAATATGTTTTTAATTGAATCCAATGGTCTACAACTATTATTTAAACTATTGGACCATTTATCCTTTCTCCTAATGCATTATTAGTCAAGTTGCAAAGCAACTCTTACATTATTTTTTATTATTTGACAAAACATGACTCAAATACATAAAAATTGGTCCTTATTGACCTTATTACATTCATTGGGTGACAAAACACCTCAACCTTGCACTAGAACATCATTGACAATCACTAGGCCAAGATTAGCCATGGTGCTCCTACACCATACAACTGGGGTGAAAAAGATTTCATCCTCCTAATGAAATGAGCTCTTGAATAGAGGTTCCATGATGCTTGATGTCATCTTCTATCATCTAGGTAGCATCCTCATTGGGCAATCCAAGCCATTTAACCAAGTGTTCATTGTATACCTTGTTCCTTGTTCTCTTGACCTCCCTTGTGTCCAATATGGCTTCAAGTTTCATTGGCTGACTAGGTGGAAGGTCTCTTATCCAATCTTCATCATCAGCTCCAGCTACACCTATTTCTTCCCCTACAAAAGTAGTATTAGATTTAGGACAGACAACTAAGAGGGGAGGTGAATCAGTTGTCCAAAACTTTCTTCTAATTAATCACTTAAATCCTTTTCTCAATTCAGTAGCATAATAATAAATCAATCATGAAAACATAATGCAACAATTCAAGAGAAGAAACACATTAACACATATGACACCAAGATTTTTAACATGGAAAACCCAGTTAAGGGAAAAACCCCAGGGTGAGTAACCCTAGATTGTATTTTCTATTAAAAGAATAGAAAGAACAAAATGGTACATGCCAATTAGGGCTCACTACCTGAGCACACTGCTCACAAGAGGCCCATAGCCTAGATGAGACACACTGTCTACAGAATAATAAGTATTACATACTTGAACTAAAGAATAGCATCTTCACCATGCTTGAGTCAGTTCCATTTAAGACCAATACTTTTTCTCTACCTTTCGCTCTCCTCCTCTCTACCACACTCTCATCTCAACAAGACCCACTTGAAATGACTTTACAACTCCTTATTTATACAAGACATCAACTTAGGGATAATCATCCAAGTCGGCATAGATTACAAAGTAAATACAACATGACTAATTACAAAAAGACTTCACGCGGATCAACACACTATCGGCCACACAAATCTGAAACTTCAATCTTCCTTTAGGAACACTCCATTCTTCACAGAACATCTTGAAGATCATCCGTAGGATGTGTAACTCATCTGGTCGGCCTGACTTGGGAAGAACATCATCATCTGAAAGTAATTCTTCAATTACAAGCTTAATCTTCAATGCAAACCACCAACATGAACTAGACACAATCCAAAGACCTCCACAAGCTTGCCTAAATCATCAAGAACATCCTCACTACTTTTTCTTACTGAAATCAATCTCTCCTTCATCTAGAATCTCAAGAACATAGTCTGTCATCACTCTTATATTGGAATAGATGCTTGTGGACCTCCAGATCTTGAACGAATTGAGTTGTCAATTCACATTGACTTCCTAAACACTTCACCAAATCTGTAGAACAAGATATTTCATTTCTAGAGCTCACCGGACCTATCTGTGTCACTCTATCACCTTTGAACATCTGCCAAAATTGATTTTACTTCAGTAGCCATAACTTCTTCAAATCTTCATACGGACCTCTGAAATCTTTACTAGATCATCTTAAGACTCATATCTACAAACCCTTTGATGCACATTCTCTAATCTTCATCTTAGCTAGGATATTTACCTTACTGTCTTCACTATTCTTCTCTATTCCTGATAGGACTAATTTTCTCAATATCCTCAGCATACAACTCATCCAATCCTTATCATCAATGCAACAGGAGTATGTTGACATCAATTTCAACACTGGTTAGGCCCATACTTGCAACAATCTCCCCCTTTGTCATTGATGGCAACATATGATGTGAAAAATTGCTTTAACCATCAAGATAAGAACTTCTCCTTACTGACACAACTCCCCTATCAACAACAACCATTCACATGTCTTCTCTTCCTTTATTTATCCCCCTTTGATCAAAAACCACTTATTTTTCACATGTCTTCTCTCCCCCTTTGACATCAATGGAAAAGGGCACATACTTGCATCACTTCAGAATCATACCAGCTGCTTCCCTTGAGTAGCAATTTCCCACCATCAATCTAGACCACAAGATATGACAGTGAGATCCACCAGACTGATGCACATCAGTGCACCTTAGTTCAGAACTAGAGGGGTAATAACCCCTAACTTCTCCCTAAGATACTCAAAAGAGTCCTTAGGTAGAGGTTTAGTAAAAATATTTGTAATCTGATCCTTGGAAGGAACAAACTCCAATCTGACTTCATTTTTGTTCACTTGCTCTCTCAAAAAGTGAAACTTCATGGATATATGTTTAGTCTTTGAATGCAACACTGGATTATTTGATATATTTATTGTACTTGAATTATCACAGAAGATTGTGATAGGTTCTTCATACTCCACTCTGATATCTCTTAGCATTTGCTTCGTCCACAATACTTGAGTGCAACTACCTACTGCTACATATATTCTACTTCTATAGTGGATAAAGATATTGCCTCTTGTTTCTTACTCAGCCAAGAAACCAATCTCTTCCCCAAAAAGAATCCTCCACCACTGGTACTCTTCCAGTCATCCACATCTCCTGCCCAATCCACATCTATTTATGCATGAAGAGAGAAATCGTGATCTCTAGGATACCACAAACCATACTCAACAGTCCCTTTTAGATATCTAAAAATCCTCTTGATTGCCATGACATGAGATTCTCTAGGATCAGCTTGAAATCTAGCAACCAGACCAATAGCATTCATAATGTCAGGTCTAGTTTGAGTGAGATACAATAATCCTCCAATCATTAACCTGTATGTTTTCTGATTAGCTTTAGGAGAGTCATCATCTTGGCTCAATTTACATCCGGTTGCCATGGGAGTACTCATTGGTTTTGAGTCTTCCATCCCAAATTTCTTCAACAATTCTTTCACATATTTGCTCTGAGAAATAAAGATTCCTTTCTTTGTTTGAATGATTTGCAAACCCTAGAAGAAATTGATTTCCCCGAACATGGACATCTCAAATTCACTTTTCATTTGATTTGTAAAAGTTTTGCACATACTATCTCTTTCTCCAAAAATGATATCATCAACAAACACTTCAACAATCAAGATATTTTCATGATCAATTTTGAAGTACAAATTACTGTTAGCAGTACCTTTGTTGAAACCAATCTTCAAAAGATACTTATCAAATGTTTCATACCAAGCTCTTGGGGCTTGCTTAAGTCCATACAGTGTTTTCTTCAACTTGCAGATCATATCACCATGATCAAAGAATTGAAATCCATCTGGGTGCTCAATGTATACTTCTTTTTCCAAGTCACCATTCAGGAAGGTAGATTTAACATCCATCTGATATACTTTGAAGTCCTTGAAGGCAGCAAAGGCAAGAAATAACCTGACTGCTTCAATTCTTGCCACCGGAGTAAAAGTTTCTTCAAAATCAACTCCTTCTACTTGAGAGTAACCCTTGTAGATTAATCTAGCTTTGTTTCTGACTAATTCACCAACTTCATTCAATTTGTTCTGAAATACCCATTTGGTTCCAATCACATTCTTGTTTCTAGGTCTGGGAACAAGATCCCAAGTGTGATTTTTCTCAATTTGCATCAGCTCTTCCTCTATTGCGTTAGTCTAGCTTTCATCATTGCATGCTTCATTTATTGACTTTGGTTCAAACTTTGAAATCAGACAATACTCTTATGAGTCTTGAGCAATCTTTCTTCTTGTTTGAATACCTTTACTTTTATCACCTATGATCTGATCTTCAGAGTGATTCAGTCTTACATACCTGGGAATTTTGGGACTTTCTTGCACTTCTATTTCTTGAACAGGATCATTCAAACTCATCTCTTCTTCTTGATTCACTAGATCAGTCTGAATCTAAATTTCAGAAGGGGCTTGGACTCCTTGGATCAAAACATCATTCTGATCATCTTCATCATATTCATAAAACCTTGAGGGTTTTTCAATACCTTCATCAACCTTCACATTTGTACTTTCTATAATCCTTCTCAATTTCTTGTTGTAACACCAGTATGCTTTGCTTTGAGTAGAATAACCCAAGAATATTCCTTCATCACTTCTAGCATCAAATTTGCGTAGATCTTCATCTTTTTTAATGTAACATTTGCTACCAAAAACTCTGAAATACTTCACAGTGGGAGTGATGCCAAACTAGAGTTTATAAGGATTCTTTTAGTATTGCTTCTGATTTGTACTCGATTAAGACTATAGACTATAGTTCTTACAACTTCTCTCCAGTAGATATGAGGAACATTTGCTTCCATCATCATGGTTCTAGATACTTCCTGGATGGTTTGGTTCTTTCTCTCTACTACTCCATTCTGTTGCGGAGTCCTTGGAATAGACAACTATCTTTTTATTCCATGTTTCTCACAAAATTCTATGAACTCACCAGATGTGAATTCTCCACCTCTATCAGACCTCAAACATTTTATGTTCAATCTGGTTTCATTCTCTACCATAGCCTTGAATATTTTGAATTTGTCAAGAGCCTCTGATTTCTCTTTCAGAAAGGTCACCCACATCATCTAGGAGTAGTCATCAATTAAAAGCATGAAGTATCTATCACCTTGCACACTCCTGATTCTTTCCAGACCACATAGATCAGTATGAACTAAGTCCAATAATCTAGAAGACTATTTCTTACTTTTGAATGAGACTCTGCTATGCTTACCCAACTGACATTCTTTGCAAAAACTATTAGTAGGTTTTACCAGTCTTGGAAGATCTCTTACAACCTGAGTGTTGCTTATCTTGATGATATTATCAAAATTCACATGACACATTCTCCTATGCCACAACCAACTCTAATCAATTTGAACATATAAGTAACTTTTAGCAGTACCAACCAAGTGGAAGATATTACCTTTAGTTTGAGTACTGGATGTAATCTCTGTTCTGAAACTTTCAAAGATCTTGCATTTTCCATTTCTAAATCAGAGATCATAGACTTTGTCCACCAACTATCCAACACTAATAAGATTGTGCTTCAATCCTTCAACATACATTACATTATTGGTTTTGTTCTTTCCATTAAAAGAAATAGTTCCTCTACCTTTGATTCTACCAACGGAATTATCACCAAATTTTACCACTCCTCCTTCATACCTTTCCAAATCTATGAACTTATTTTTATCACCTGTCATATGGTGGGAATATCCACTATCAATGACCCAATCATCCTTTTCTTCAACTTGGGTAGCTAGAGCTCTTTCTACAATTTTATGATTGATAGATTCAGAGGGCATTGGATCTTCTTCCTTGATGGCAATAAACACCCAGTCATTTCCAAATTTGTTTCTTGTCTCTGATTTATCATCTACTACTCCTTCATCATCATTATCTTCATGAACATAGTAACATTTCTTTTGGAACCTTAATTTGTTAGGGTTTGATCTTGAAAATATTTTCGGACACCTTAATGCAAAATGACCAATCTTATTGCAGTTAAAACATTTAAAAGGCAATTTCCCCTCATACTTACCGAATCCTCTTGGCATTCTTTTTGCAATAAGGGCTTCAAGTTGAGCAGCTTCTACTTCATCTTCTTCCAGGTCTTTTCTTGCTTTTTCATACCATGATAGTTTCTTTGATGAGTTCTCTCTCGGATCAAACTTTTGTTTTCCTTTTATAGAGGCACTAGCTTTGAATGTAGATTTAGTCTTGGGGGGAACATCTCCAAACTCGGTCAATTTAAATGCAACCAATTTACCAACCAATTGATCTCTTGTGATACCTAAAAAGGATATGAATTCTTCAATAGCCGTAACCTTGTGTTTGTAAGAATTAGGAAGGGATCTGAGAACTTTGCCAATAATTTCATCTTCATCTAAGATTCCACCAACACATTTAATGCCACAAACAAGCTCATTTACTCTTGGCATAAATGTAGTGATATTTTCATCTTCTCTCATCTTCAGATTTTTGAATTTTCCCTTCAGACTCTATAGCTTGACACTTTTAACATACTTGTCTCCTTCATGCAGAAGTTCTAGTTTTTCCCAAATCTCATAAGTAGTTTTTAGGTCAATAACATTTGTTAGTTTTGAATTAGATAAGGCACTTAGTAGAGCTTCTTTAGTCTGAAGATTGTTTTTAGCATCTCTAATTTCATCTACTGTTCTCGAACCATTCTATGGAGGAGTATACTTCTTTGAATCCATGATTCAATACTGCATTCCCATACATTGCAAGTGGCATTCCATGCGACTTTTCAAAAGAGTGAAATTGGTTCCATCAAACCTCGGACTGTCCTTCTTGTAAGATGAAATCCTGGATCTCCTCAAGCGGTTAAGCTCCTTTTAGAGGAACTTGGCTCTGATACCAATTGTTAGATTTAGGATAGACAACTAAGAGGGGGGGTGAATCAGTTGTCCAAAACTTTCTTCTAATTAATCACTTAAATCATTTTCTCAATTCAACAGCATAATAATAAATCAATCATGAAAACATAATGCAACAATTCAAGAGAAGAAACACATTAACACATATGACACCAAGATTTTTAACATGGAAAACCTGGTTAAGGGAAAAACCATGGGGTGACTAACCCAAGATTGTATTCTCTATTAAAATAATAGAAAGAACAAAATGGCACATGCCAATTAGGACTCACTGCCCAAGCACACTGCTCACAAGAGGCACTGCCTACAAGACACACACTGTCTACAGAATAATAAATATTATATACTTGAACTGAAGAATAGAATCTTCACCATGCTTGAGTCAGTTCCATTTAAGCCCAATACTTTTTCTCTACCTTTCTCTCTCCTCCTCTCTACCACATTCTCATCTCAACAAGACTCACATGAAATGACTTTACAACTCCTTATTTATACAAGACATCAACTTAGGGATAATCATCCAAGTCGGCATACATTACAGAGAAAATACAACATGACTAATTACAAAAAGATTTCATGCAGATCAACACACTATCAACCACACAGATCTGAAACTTCAATCTTCCTTTAGGAACACGCCATTCTTCACTGAACATCTTCAAGATCATCCACAGGATGTGTAACTCATCCGATCAACTTGACTTGGGAAGAACATCATCATCTGGAAGTAATTCTTCAATTACGAGCTCAATCTTCAATGTAGACAACCAACACAAACAGGACACAATCCAAAGACCTCCACAAGCTTACCTGAATCATCAAGAACATCCTCACTACTTTTGCTTACTAAAATCAATCTCTCCTTCATCTAGAACCTTAAGAACACAGTCTGTCATCACTATTATATTGGAATAGATGCTTGCGAAACTCCATACCTCAAACCAATTGAGTTGTCAATTCACATTGACTTCCTAAACACTCCACCAAATCTACAGAACAAGATATTTCATTTCTAGAGCTCATCGGACCTATCTGTGTCACTCTATCACCTCTGAACATCTACCAGAACTAGTTTTAGTTAACTGGCCATAACTTCTTCAGATCTTCATGCGGACCTTTGAAATATTTATCGGATCATATTAAGACACATATCTATGAACCCTTTGATGCACATCCTCTGATCTTCATCTTATCTAAGATCTTTACCTTACTATCTTCGTTATTCTTCTTTGTTCCAGATAGGTCTAATTTTCTCAATATCATCAGCATATAGCTCATCCAATCCTTATCATCAATGCAACAGGAGTATGTTGACATTAATGACAACATCAGTTAGGCCCATACTTGCAACATGCAGATCCTTTAAGAAGATAAAGATCAACAACATTAAAAATGGGTTAAATAGCAACTCCAAGAGAGAGTTCTATCTAATAGGAATTTTGTCCAAACTTGTGGACCACCTTGCAAGGTCCAATATTCTTCGGTGTATTTTTCCATAGGAAACCTCTCCTTCCTCAAATGTCTAAGCACCATATCCCCTACTTTGAACTTAACATCTCTCTTCTTCAAATCAGTCTTCTTAAATTTCTCCACACTCTTTTAAAGAGTCTCCTTCACTTGCTGATGAATGCCATGCATTGCCATTACAAAGTTTTCTCTTTGTGCACTTCTTTGCTCCATTCCCCTTAGATCTCTCAATTCATGTATCCCTCTTGGACTCATGCCATATACAACTTCAGAAGGACTCCTTCCAATACTTCGGTTGACTGAATCATTGTATCCATATTCTGCTTGAGGAAGTATGGGATCCCATGACTATCCATGTTCCTTGGTAAGGCACCTCAACAAGTTACCGAATGACCTATTAACAACTTCAGTCTTCCCATCTATTTATGGATGGTAGGCAGAACTATAGGTCAAATTTGTTCCCAATTTTCTCCACAAGGTCCTCCAAAAGTGACCTATGAACTTGGAGTCTCTATTAGATACAATGGCTAGAGGAAATCCATGGATCCTTACAATCTCTTTGAAAAACAAACCAGTAATATGAGATGCATCATTAGTAGTCTTACAAGCAATGAAATGTGCCATCTTATTGACCTATCAACAACAACAAAGACACTGTCATACCCTCTTTGTGTCTTGGCCAGTCCTAAAACAAAGTCCATGTTGATTAACTCCCAAGGATGGTTAGGTACTGGAAATGGTTGGTAAAGACCTGCATTTGAACTTGATCCTTTGTATCTTTGACATACCCCACAACCCTCTACAAACTTCTTAACATCTACATGCATTCTTGGCCAATAGTAGAACCTCTTAACCTACTCCAAAGTCTTGTCATACCCAAAGTATCCTCCTAAACTTCCACAATGTTTCTCTCTAATCAAATTTGCTCTCATGGAGCATCTTAGTACACACAAATGAGTACCCTTGAATAGAAAACCATCTTGCAACACAAACTCTGAAAATTCACTGTGAAAAGTGTCTTGCGACTAATTAAAAATAGAAAAAACATCCTTGAAAACTTCATCATCTTCATACATACATTTTAGTGCATCAATGCCCACACTTTGAAGCTTGGTCTCTTGCATCATCATAGACCTTCTACTCAGGGCATCAACAACATTTTGTTCTTGTCCTCTCTTATGATTTATTGTGAATGTGTAGGCCTACATATACTCCATCCATTTCATGTGTCTATGGCTCAATTTATCTTGGTTGTTCAAAAAGCTTAAAGCATGGTTATCTATGAAGACAATAAACTCCTTTGGCAAGAGGTAGTGCCTCAAATTCTTGAGGGACTACACCATGTCATAGAGTTCAAGGACATATGAGTACTTCCTCTTAGCTTCTGTAACATCAGAAAATGTCCCCTTGGGGGCTTTTCGCTCATAAGGTTTACCTCCCAGGTCTTTTAAGTGCATTTAGGACATTTTAGTTCATATTTGGGCATCCGATGGAATGAGACTTGGGTAACATGACAAATGGGACCTAGGAGGACCTCTAGAGTTGTACCCTTCCCAAAATAGGGGGGAAGGACTTGGGTGCCTGTGCCCTAGTCTTGCCCTATTTTGGGGCAGCCCCAATTTCCAGGTGTCAGTTTTTGACTGTTATTTGGTTATTTTGCCGACATGGTAAAATTTGAATTTTAATTTCTTGGCAGGAGTATTTGTAGATGCATCTATAAGCATGTGTAGGCATTCATTTGTAAACTAGATGGCAATTGTGATGTTCAAGTGTTCTTAAGGTGATTCAAGGCTTTCTATTGTGTTGCAAGAGAAGACTTGTCTGTTTTGTGTATTGATATTTGCAGTTTTGAGCATCAACTCCTTCATGGCATGAACAGCATCTTCCTCCATGAAAGATTCACTACAAGGTGACATATAATTATGTTTTTATAATTAATTCCTTTGGTTTTTGGCCTCTCCCTCACAAGGGCACACCCTCTTTATCTAACAACAATGTTTGGAGACTTAAGTGTCCTCCAGGGTTTGACTAAGGCAAACCTCTAAACACCACAACCCCCAAACCAAGTCTTGTGATTACAGGTTATATGTGTCACATCTGGAAAACATGGAGTTGCAGGAAGACTAGGAAGATATCAAAGATTCAGGATCTGAAGGAAAGAAGGATAGAAGAGCATTTTTGGGACTAGGGCGCACGTTCCAGTGTCCTTCACAAACAAGTTTTCAAAAATAGAAGTTACAAGGTTGATCAGTGTCTGAAGGCGGTCTAGATTCCCCAAAAAAGTAGGTACCTTGGACTTGGACACCCACTCCAGTGTCCTCGACTTTCCTCTTCAGAACCCTAAAAATAGGTATTCTGTAATTTGGTATTTTACTCCCGTCTACAAGAGGATTTTTCGTAATTCATTAATTTGTTCTCATATTTGCATAATTAGGGTTTTAATATTCAATTGGGCATAAGAGAAGGAAAAATTGATAATTAATTCCCTAATTCAAGTTTCCCTACATCTAAAAGTGACTCTAGGGTATGATAGTGCTCGTCACTTGACCCTAGATCCTTCAATGTTTAGTGCAGAAGTGGATTTTAACATATAAACAACAAAGATTAACAAAATCTAATTTTGCCCTAAACATTTTGGTGAACCCATGTTTTTAGACTTAAATTACAACATTCTAAGTGTTTGTCTTTATATTTGGTGTGATTTCATTCATTCATATAGGCATTTACTTTATTGAATTGAGCAAAATTCAAAAAAATTGAAAAATTGGAAAAATACAAAAAAATTACATTGTTGGGCTTACTAAATTGTGTTAGTTCTTCCTAAATTTTTCTAATTCATGATTTTTGCATCAGATCTGATATAAACTACATTAAAATACAAAAATTGAAAATCTTACATTGCATTTTCATCATTTAATTGCTAGGGTTTTTTGGAATTTTGATAATTTTTAGATAACCTAGTAATTCCAAAATCTAGGGTTTGTAGGAAAAATCTTTTATCAGATCTTTCTACTAATTTTAGAGGCTCATTCAAATTTTCATTTGGCTTTAGTCTTTCATTTTAGTGTGAATTTTCATTTAAATTTAAATTATTTGCATTTTTACATTGAAAATTTCAACAAAAACTAGCAATTTTGGTGCATTTTCATTAAATTTACATGGGAATTTTTTATGATTAAGCTTGAATATCATTTTCAGATCTGAGAGTATTTTATTTCCATCAAAAATTAGAATTAAAAATATTTTCATAGCATTTTGACCCAAGATCTCCTAGGCCTTCAAAAACGATAATTTTCGCTAAATTAGCCTTATCGACTCTCCAAACTTGCACTATAGGTGTGTTGTGAAAGATTTTTTTGCATTAATTCAATATTATCAAAGTACTAATTTTTTTTCCCTCATAAAAATCTTCACAACACCCTCTTAACAGGCTCTTGTAGTGAAAATTTGGTGAAAAACTACACATTTTGACAATTTATGCCCTAGGGTTTGACCTAGTTTGCACTAAAAGTGTGTTGTGTTGGATATTTTAGCTCCAAGAGGCTTTTATTGCAGCTATTATTTTCTGTCTATCATCATTTTTCTCACAACACCCTTTGTTATGCTCTCTTGCATTGAATTTCGATGAAAAAAGTGCCTATTTTGACATATTTTCACTATACTTTAACTTGGCATTATTTTGAAATCGCATCAAGAGTATGTTGAGAAGGATACTTTGCTGTTTTGGACTGATATCATACATATACCTTGCTTCTCTCAATCAAAATCCTTACAACATCCTTTGTTCCATTCATTTGCATTAGAAAAAACACATTTTTGCATATAGTTTGGCACTTCTCTTTAACATATCTTTTGAAAAACTTGTAAAATCTGATCTTGCATTGAAATGGAACCTTTATGTCATTTTTCAATGGTATCTTTGCACACATTTATCAAAAACCTTGATTTTGACCAATTTTTAACCCTCGTGAGTGAACATCCTATGATTTTAGAAAGCTTAACTAAGTTCTTCTCCATAAGTAGAAAGGAAAAACTGATGATGATCCTACTTCCCCTATAATTGAATATTTAAATGACAAGACTAGGGATAGATTTAGTAATTCCATTGCTCTCCCTGGCCAAGATGAAGCATTAGTGAATGAAGAGCTCCCTTTAACAAAGAACATTCCATGGGTAGAAAATAAGTATTCATTTAACAATAATCAAATTCCTACCTGTGTGGGTCCTCCCACCAATCTTCCTCCTTTAGTAGATTGTTTGCACACCTTGGATTTCACTAAGGAAGAGAAGACCTTTAATGTCCCTCCTTTGTTTGAATATTCAAGTAATTTGGACATCACTAATAGGATAGAGAATAAGTACGATAGTAAGCTTCAACAAGAAAACATTCCACCTAGACAAAGGACCTTTGATCTTGGTGCTTCTTCCTCTACAACACAAAAATCCATAACAAATCAAATCCCTATGTTACAAAAACTAAGTCATAAATTATACCAACGTAAACTTGCAAAAGGGAGAAAGAGAAGGCGATGATCTTACCTGGCATCTCAACAAGAAAAAATTGATCCCAACATTCAACCAAAGAAACATGAACCTAACAATAAAGAACATGATGAGCAAGACAAAAATTGGGCTATGATACCTTATATCCAACCTTCCTCTAACATTAGGAAGTGGGAGAATGACGATGATTTACTTGATGATAAGACTTAGCATGAAGACCCTACAGGTAAGTATCTCTAACCCTTTATCTTTCTCATGATGTGCTTCCTCTGTGATGTGTTATGTGTTGTTTAGGCCTCCTGGGATGACCTTGGATTCTCCCATAAGGTTCAGGATACTAGGAGACCACCTCTATTGTGACCTTCTTCTATTTGTATCATCATTCTTCTATATTGCCTCTCTCTAATTTCATTGTTGTCTGTTATGTCTGATGGACGTAGCATCGTGGTTGGTGACTTGAGGGCACCCTCCTACATGATTATCCCTAAGACACTTGTTTCTCTTCTCTTATTTATTGTTTCCCTTCCTCTAGTGTTTCCATCTAGTTGGCGGATGATGACAAAAGTTTATACTGATGTAGACCTAGTGTCCCTTTCGAGAGAAATAAAAAAATGGACTTTAGTTCCTAATATGACAATGGGCTTGTATATTTTATCTGATGCTTGGCTAGTGGAAGCACTCATGCTTTCTGCGTAGTGAATTTGATGATGTTTCTATCGCATTTACAAACCTTAACGATACTATTACTCTATGCACCTTTGTTTGCCTTTGAATTTAGCCTTGGTAGTATTCAATTCAGAGAGCTTCGTGATATAGCCCTACAGTTATCCTTGAACTCCAAATTTGTTGTATAACCTTAGCTCTTTGTGTGTTTAATCATATGCATTGATGTTGTTTATCATGATATTTTAGACACTAACATGTTTCTTGCAGGGATGTGTTTGTGGGAATAGTTGGCGATCATAAAGTACATGTCACCTTCGGGGAGCATGGGCTTTGTGAAAGTCAGTGATCCCTTGTGTGTTTTCTTCCTACCTTAATGTGCTTGATATCGATGCATGATATCAACCACCTTAAGTTGAGGGCATATATAAGGTAAGCTATCTTTTATAGATGTTAGTAACGTGCTTGTCCTCAGGCGTAGGCTAGTACGATGAGTACTTCCTATATCCTGAGTTTGTTTGTAATCAATAAATCTATCTATTGTGTATACCTCCTTTTCACCATAAGGTGTGTCTGTAATGCGGGTGGGGTTGTATACTTTTGAGCTCATACCTCCTTTTTACTATAAGGCATCTTCGTGACATGGGTGGGGTGGTATGCCATGCTTCCTTTTCACTATAAGACGTCTCCTTGATTTGGGTGGGGTTGTATTTTCAAAAGTCCTTTGTGGAGGCAGGGAGCGGTTCTGTGACTAACTCAACCCTTAAGTGTGTTTTTGATGATTCTTGTGGTCAAGCCCAATCATCGATGTGTGTCTTTAATGTGCCTGAGATGGTGATGAGCCTAGAAATAGGTAACACACCATCGCTTTTCTGCTGTGTTTTCTCCATGTCTTTAAGTGTGTGTGTTTTGGCATACTTGTTTTGTTTGGTGTGTCTGTTGCCCCATATGCGGTATACATTTTGGGAGGTTTTGTGTGTCTTACATGTGTGTTACCCCATATGCAGAGACCAGCACCATTGAGTAGTGCTTCTTGCATTTTGGGAGTTTTGTTTACTTTCTGGTACTTGCATTTGCATTTTATATATATGAGAAAAAAAAGAAAAGAAAAGATATCATTTCTGTCTTCCATGTATTAACTATCTGCTCTATGTTCTATGTGACTGTAACTATCTTCTCCATGTTTTGCATGCCTGCTACTGTCTTCTATGTCATTGGCATGTCTTCTCCATTTCTGATATGTTTGTTGTGTTTGTGGCCTTACTTTAATGCATGTATGGGCCTTGCATTTATACATACATTAAAGTGGGGGCTAAATGTAACGTCAAAAAATGTTTCCTTGGGGGCTTTTCCCTCATAAGGTTTAGTTCCCATGTCTTTTAAGTGCATTTAGGACATTTTAGGTCATATTTTGGCATCCCAATGGAATGAGACCTAAGTAACATGAAAAATGGGACCTAAGAGGACCCCTTGAGCTATACCCTACCCAAAATAGGGGGGAAGGACTTGGGCACCTGTGGCCTAGTCCTGCCCTATTTTGGGGCAGCCTCAATTTTTGGGTGTCATTTTATTACCGTTATTTAGTTATTTTGCCAACATGGTAAAGTTTGAATTTTAATTTCTTGGTGGGAGTGCTTGTAGATGCATATATAAGCATGTGTAGGCATTCATTTGTAAACTAGATGGCAATTGTGATGTTCAAGTGTTCTCAAGGTGATTCAAGGCTTTCTATTGTGTTGCAAGAGCAGACTTGTATGTTTTGTGTGTTGATATCTGCATATTTAAGCATCAACTCCTTCATGGCATGAAGAGCATCTTCCTCCATGAAAGCTTCACTACAAGTGACATCATTATGTTTTTATCATTGATTCCTTTGGTTTTTGGCCTCTGCCTCACAAGGGCACGCCCTTTTTATCTAATAATGGTGTTTGGAGACTTAAGTTTCTTTAGGGGTTTGACTGAGGCAAACCTCTAAACACCACAACCCCCAAACCAAGTCTTGTGATTGCAGGTTACAGGTGTCGCATTTAGAAAAAGTGGTGTTGCAAGAAGACTGGGAAGACATCAGAGATTCAGGATCTAAACGAAAGATGGACATAAGAACATTTCTAGGACTAGGGCGCTCGCTCCAGTGTCCTTCATAGACAAGTTTCTAAAAATAGAAGTTACAGGGCAAATCAGTGTCCGAAGGAGGTCCAGATTCCCTGAAAAAGTAGGTACCTTGGACTTGGGTGCCTGCTCCAGTGTCCTTGACTCTTTCGCTTCAGAAGCCCAAAAATAGGTATTCTATAATTTGGTATTTTACTCCCGTCTATAAGAGGATTTTTCGTAATTCATTAATTTTTTGTCGTATTTACATAATTAGGTTTTTAATGGTCAATTGGGCATGAGAGAAGGAAAATTTGATAATTAATTCCCTAATCCTAGTTTATCTACATCTGAGAGTGACTCTAGGGTATGATAGTGCTTGTCACTCGACCCTAGATCCTTCTATGTTTAGTGGAGAGTTAGATTTTAACATCTAAACAACAAAGATTAACAAAATCCAATTTTACCCTAAACAGCTTCATTAAGCTTTTCACTAGAAAATGCAACTAGATTTCCATCTTGACTTAGGACTGCACCTATGGCATACCCACTTGGATCACATTAAATTGTGAACACCTTGTTAAAATCAGGGAGTGTGAGGATAGGTTGTTGAGCCACCCTTGTCTTCAAGTATTCAAAGCTCCTTTGTGCCTCATCAGTCCATTAGAATTTAGTCTTCTTCCCTCCTTTGATAGTGTCAATGATTGGTAAAGAAATGTGGCTAAAGTCCTTGATGTACTTCCTGTAGAAGGAAGCCAATCAATGGAAACTCTTAACCTCTGCTACTGCTCTAAGGGTTGGCTAACTAAGTATGGCCTCTACCTTTGAAGGATCCATCTTGAGTGTACCCTTGGAGATCACAAACCTAAGATAGACAAGCTCCTCTTTCATGAACTCACACTTCTTGAGAGAAATCATCAACTTCTCCTCATTCAACCTCTTCAATACCATGTCTAAGTGCTACTAGTGCTCTTCTTTTGTTTTTCTATATAGAAGGATGTCATCTAAGTTTACCACCATAAACTTGCCTATGAAAGGTTTAAGGACTAGATTCATGAGTCTCATGAATGTGCTTGGGGTATTTGATAATCCAAATGGAATCACTAACCATTCATATAGACCCTCAGTAGTCTTGAAGGAAATTTTCCATTCATCTCCTTCCCTTATCGTAATTTGGTGGTAATCACTCTTTAAATCTCTCTTTGAAAAATAACATGCATCTCCTAAACTATCCATTAGATCCTCCATCCGGGGTATAGGGAATCTATACCTTATCCTAATCTTGTTGATTACTCTTGAATCAATGCATAGTCTCCACTCTCCATCCTTTCTGGGTGCTAAGACTCTGGGTACAACATAGTGGCTCAAACTCTCCATTATAGGACCTTTATCCAATATTTCTTGAACCTAATTTTTGATCTCTTCATTTTGTTTTGGTGTCATCTTGTATGCTACCTTGTTTAGCAAGCTTGAACTAGGTATAAGATCAATATGATGACTCACATCCCTTATGGGAGGCAATGAACTAGGGAGCTCCTTCACCACTATATCTTCATACTTAGCTAATAGGGCCTAAACTTCCTTTGGTATTTTTTCTACGTCTACTTATGCTATGTCTGATATAGGCTTGCTAATGATGGCATATCCACCTTCTTCCTCATCCAAGGTCTTTAAAAACTCTTTCTCCTTTACCACCATCACACTTGGTCCTTCATGGGCTGCTCAATCCTCTTCTTTTAGTGGTGTAAGAGTGTATGACACTCCATCCTTCAAAATCATGTAGGTGTTCTTCTCTCCATCATGCTTGGCCTTTCTATAAAATTGCCATGGCCGGCGTAGGAGCAAGTGGCATACATCGATGGGGATGATGTCACACAAGATTTTGTCTTTGTAGGCACCAATATTAAACTCCACCCAAGTCTACTCATTCACAAGAACTTGTTGTCCCTTGTTGATCCATGATACTTTGTAAGGTGTAGGGTGAGGGTTCCTCTTCATTTTCAGCTTCTCTACCATTTCCAAAGACACAAGATTGTCAGTAGAACCAGAATCAACAATCACCTTACATATCTTTCCTTGTGCCTTGCAAGTTGTCCTTAATAAGGCCTTCCTCTATGGGGGCTTCTTGGTGCTTGGCACTTTGAGCAATGTCCTCCTTATCATCAAGGACTCTCCTACCTCTGGGGCTGCACGTACAGAAGGTGAGTTCACACTCTCTTGGTCCTCTTACACAATTTGGGTTCTCCTCTCTCCTCCATGAGAACTTGTACCTTATTTGTACAACACTTCCAAGCAGGGTGATCAAATTGGCCACATTGATAGCACTTACTTGAGAAGGTATTAGACCCTCTCCCTTGGCCACCAAATCTTCCTCTAGTGTTAGGCCTTCTACCTCTAAAACTATCCCTTGACTCACTTGTTTGCTCTTTCTGTTCACTTGATTCTCCTTGCTACTTTTGGAATTGTGTCCTTCCCCCAAAGTTACCTCTACCTCTATTATTCTTTCCTCTGCCCCTAGTTTATTGTTCTTATCTTCTTTTAATCTTCTCTTTTGCCCTCACTACCAATTAGAAGCATTCTTCCACATTTCTTGGGGTAGCAAGACTTAGTTCATCTTGGATATTGAACCTAAGCCCATTCATATACCTTGCAATTTTTTAAAATCTCATCTTCATTATGCCCTATTCTCATGCTCAATTTATCAAATTATTCAGTTTAGGCCATTACATCCATCTCTTTTTTCTTCAAATTCTATAACTTTCTAAAGGTTTGGATTGCATAGTCACCCAGTAAGAAATGACTCTTAACCTTAGACACCATCCTATCCCATAAACTGATCTTTACCTTTCCTTTTCTCATCCTCTCTACCTGAACATAGTTCCACCATGTAAGGGTTGGTCCTTTCAACTTGGTCTTTGCCAATTTGACCTCTCCTTCTTCTGGTACCTCTTTGTATTCAAAGTAGTTATCTAAGGCATCTATCCAATATAACACTTCCTCATTATTCATCTTTCCATCATATATGGGTAACTCCATTTTGACATAAAGGCTCTCCCCTTTCATAGTCTTCAGCACCTTCAGAAACCTTCTATCTTCTTTATCCATCTCTTCCTCTTTGGATCCCTCTTGAGGGCCTTCACTATCACCCTCATTCTCTTCTTGGTCAATCTCTTCTTTAGTGACCTTGCCTCTTCCTAGGTTTTCTACTAGGGTTGCAAGTCTGGCTAGGACTCCATCTTGTAATTCTTTCATCATTATCACTTCTCTATTGAGGATTGTATTGCTTCTAGGATGCATCTTGCTACTACTCCTTCTTCACACTTCAACCTTCTTCTACTTTCCCAATCAGAACCTATGCGTTGATACCGCTTTGATGTAGAGGGGATGTTAAACCTTCCTACCAACCAAACCTTCACTCACCTTTCACCAAAACTAGAGTTTGTTAGTACTTCCTTTGTAACTTGACTTCTAGCCTTGTATCCCTCCAGAACAGTCTATCAGGTCATAACTTCCACATATAGCATCATCTCAAGGCAAAAAAAGCAATTTGGAGTACCCAATTTTCTATTTGTCAACATATTCCAAAACGAAGATAGGTTGTTTCAGAATATGTGCCTCAAAACTGAGTCTGTCTTCCTGCAACTAGGCCTAATTAGGCCACTTTTACAAAGGAACCCTATGATATTTGCACCCCAAAATTCCCAAACCAATTTTAAACCTCTCCTCACATCACAAATGATCCAATTTCACCAATTTCATCAATTGAAGCAACTTCTAGATGTCTATTCTATTCAACCTACTCTCCTAGGCTTAATACATGAGGATATTAGGCATGGGTTTGACAAATCTCTACCCTAACTCTAGTTTCCAACCCTACAACTACCATAATCAAAATGTCTACCCTACTCACTTCCATTCCACCAATTTTGAAGGAATCTCACCGGTGGCATGGCCTATAAATCCATAAAACTAGCCTTCAAACCCTAAATCAGGGTTTCAAAACTATTCTCAAGAAAAGCATTATAACTTTCTTCTAACTCAATGGATTCCCTTGAAACTAACTGAAAAAGATAGATAACTCACCCCTCTATCATATTCAATAAGTTTCAGAACTTCACAGTGTCGTACAAAATAGTACCACGACTTGGAACAGTGAAATTGTAGGAAAATAATAGCAAAAATATAGTTTTATTCAAAATTTTCCTTCAAAAACTTCTCCAACCCCTCTCATTGGGGTATGTGAGGCTATTTCAACATGTTTTTAACTAACTCCAATGGGCTTCAACTATCATTCAAACTGTGTGACCATTTATCCTTTCTCCTAATGCATTATTAGTCAAGTTGCAAAGCAACTCTTACATTATTTGCCATTATTTGATAAAACATGACTCAAAAAACATAAAAATTGGTCCTTATTGACCTTATTACATCCATTGGGTGACAAAACACCTCAATCTTTCACTAGAACATCATTGACAATCACAAGGCCAAGATTGGCCATGGTTCTCCTGCACCACATATGGCACATTAGACATATCCTCCAGATCATCCCAAGTCTTTGGACACATATCTAATGAAAGCTTAGTACCAATGGGTAAATGAATTCTAATTGGGTTACAGTCTTGCAAACTAAACCTCTGCAAAATAGTATTCACATACTTACTTTGTGACAACCAAATCTTTTTGTTAACTTTGTCCCTCCTAATCTCCATTCCCAAAATATACCTTGCAGCACCAAGATCCTTCATCTCAAATGCACTTGAAAGTTGGATTTTAAGCTCACTAATTATACCCTTAGTACTGCTGAAAAACTACATGTCATCCACATACAAAGCAATAACCAGTATAGAATCATCAACACAATAAATGTGAACACATTGATCCTCTTTTCTTCTAACAAAACCCAATTTCAAAACAAATGAGTCAAACTTTTGATACCACATTCTAGGGGAGTGTTTCAGACCATAAAGAGACCTTTTTAACCTGCAAACCCAATGTTCTTTTCCTTTTACCTCAAAAATTGTATGTTGTTGCATATAAATTTATTCTTCAAGATCTCTATGCAAGAAAGCAGTCTTAACATCCATTTTCTCAATCTCCCAATCATAAGCTACAACAATGGATAAGAGAAATCTAATAGAAGTCAATTTAGCAATAGGAGAGAATATCTCACCAAAATCAACTCCCTCTCTCTAGGAGTAGCTCTTGGCTACAAGTCTAGCCTTGTACTTTTCCAATGACTCGTTTACTCCAAACTTCTTCTTCAAGACCCACTTACAACCTATGGCCTTTTTTTCTTTGGGAAAATAAACAACATCCCAAGTGTTACAAGAGTCTAAAGCCATCATCTCCTCCTACATGGCTAGCTACCAAGACTCACTATCATATGCAGAAATAGCTTCCCTATAGGATCTAGGTTTATCGTTAGTACTTAATAACGTATATACATAATGGAAATCTGGTAGGCTATACCTGTCAACTAGATTCTGTTGTCTTGTGGAGCTCCTCAAGGGTGGAGTAAGAGACACTACTAGTTGTTATGCATGATCATCTGCACTAACTTCTTCTGTAACAATAGATACATCTTCATCAAAACTACTTGAATCTTCTTCTTCTTCTTCACCTCCCAATCCATCATTCTTTCCTTCATGAGGTGCATCTTGCTTCTCAAAATCAAAGCACACCTTCTTTACCTTTTCTTCTTTGTCTTTTGGCTACTTAGGTTCAGAAATAGTTCTAAGTTCCCTAAAAATAACATCTCTTAGAAAAGATAATCTTGTGGGTTAGTGGATTCCAAAAATTATAACCTTTGACATTATCACCATATCCAATGAATGCACAATTTTTAGCCTTTAGATCTAACTTAGATCACTTTTCCTTAGGCACATGAAAAAAAAACTCATAGCCAAAAACCTTAAATATGAAATAGAAGGTTTCTTACCTATCCACACTTCATAAGGTGTCAAATCAAGAGCCTTACAAGGAGATCTATTTATCAAGTAGCAAGTAGTACACACAACCTCTGCCCAAAAGCATTTATCCAATTGTACATCACTAAGTGTACTTCTAGCCCTTTTCCATAATTGTTTGGTTCATCCTTTCTAAAACACCATTCTGATGTAGTGTATATGGAGTTGTCTTTTGTCTGATTATACCTGCATGCTTGAAAAACTCATCAAATTCCTTAGAGCAATATTCCCCTCCATTCTCACATCTTAATATTTTTATCTTTAAACCTAATTGGTTCTCTACTAAGACTTTGAATTCCTTAAACTTAGTGAAAACTTCAGATTTATGCTTCATAAAATAAATCCATATAAATCTGGATACACCATCGATGAAGGTTACAAAATAATGAGATTTTCCTAAAGATTCATTATCCACAGGTCCAAACACATCTGTATGAATAATTTCTAACTTCTCTTTTGCTCTATTGCTTCCTAAAGGAAATGATTTTCTATTTTGTTTACCAAACACACAATGCTCACATAAATCAAAGTGACCAACAAAATAGGAGAAACCATCCAACATATTTTTATTCTTAATAGTTTTTAATACATTATTAGTTGTGTGGCCTAATCTATGGTGCCACAACATATATGTATTTATAGTAGTGGCCTCAGATACATAGGAGGCATTACAAACTATAGTGGCTTCAACCTTAAACAAATTCTTGAATCTCTTCCCTTTCACTACCACCAAATTCCCTCTCACCAATCTATAGCCATGCTTGTCAAAAGTCACATGTATTCATAAATCATTCAGCTTCAAACCTAAAATCAGATTTCTAGCCAATCCAAGAACATGCAAAACACCAAGGGGGTTTTAATCCTCCCATCACTGAAACACAACAAAACCTTTCCTTTCCTGACAATCGGATATGAAGAGTTGTCACCAAGGCAGATATTACCTTTATCATATTCTTCATATGTGGAGAACCATTCCTTATGTAGGGTCATATGAAATGAGCATCCTAAGTCAACCAACTAGTGCTAATTAGAAACAACATTACATGTAGAAAGTAAAACTTCTTCACCTGCATTCGAGGACTTATCCAAAGTACTCTCTCACTATTTCTTGAGTTTTCTGCACTCCTTCACATGCCCCCTTTTACCTCAGTTCCAACACTTAACTCTATTCTTTTTACAAGAGTCTTAGGCTGGCCCTTGTACTTGTCCTTAGGCCCTTTCTAATCTCCTTTTGGTCCCCTTTCCTTAGACCTTCCCCTAACCTTAAGAGCATCCCCTAAACTATCTGAACTCTTCTTCCTCAATTCCTCTGATAGTAACACTGAAACAAGAGCATCAAACTTTGGATCCATGAGGTTAGCACTGATAGAAAGGATAACATTCTCCAAAGACTTGAGTAAAGAAAAAAGAAGATACATTATCTTCCTCACTAACTTGAACATCTATTGAAGCAAGCTGACTCAACAACAATTTAAAAGAATTTAAATGCTCTACAACTGACTCACCCTCTTTCATTTTCAAATAAAACTTCTTTTTTAAATAAAGTTTAGTTACCATACCCTTGGCTTGGTAGATCTAACCCAACTGATTCCACAATTTGTATGCGGTCTCCTCCTTTGTGACATTTAATAGGACAGATTCTGAAAGACACAATTAGATGGTTCCCCATGCCTTCTTATCTAGTCTATCCCACTCATCTTGACAAACATCATTAGTTTTCTTCTCCTTTTAGATAGTCAACCATTGGTTTCTTTCTTCCAATAAATCTTCCATGTTTAGCTTCCACAACTCATACCTTGTTTCGTTGAACTTCTCAATGTCCAATCAAGAGGTTGATGCAATTGTGGATACAACTATAATAACAACACAAAATCTACAAAACAAACACAACCAAACCTCCTATTGCAACTAAAAATTCCACACTACAACCCAAGAGTTAGAGTTAGCCAAGCTCTGATACCAAATTTTAGAAATGAAAGAACAACTACTTAATGGAAATCTGATTCAAGATAAATTTCAGCAATCTTTAAGTGTGCATTAACAATGGAGATTGTAACAAAACACAAAACCCACTATAGAAAAGATGTCAAGCATGAAGAACTCAACACAATGACACAGTGTTTATGTGGTGAAAACCCTTGAAGGTAAAAAACTCCACAGGAAAGAGGTACTAGTTTGTATTAATCTATGAAAGATCTATACAATACATCAACTACATAACTCTCTCCACAAGTCTTCAATCCGACAGCATTCCTGCAGCCCCTGAGTACCTAAAATCTGTATTGTAGTAAAAAATATGGGAAAAATACTTATAGAAAATTTTCCACTCCATTCTAGGCATTCACCTTCTCTTTCCTAAGATTCCCCAACCTATAAACATTAATTACCATCTTACAAGCATCTTACACTTGTCCAAAAACAACCATAAAAAGGTTGGGGGCCAAAGACTAAATCTAGCCTCTTACAACATCTTATAATACATCATAACCATGATAGATTCCATAAAAGAGTATTTTTCCAACATAGGAACCTTGGGCTAAATATATCAAAGATACAACTAACATATCCATCATAGAATCTCATAATCTTATGGCAACTTGTATTTGCCATAGATTCACTTACGAAACATTATGACTATTGTCATACATGCTGAAAACAATATATTCTCCAAGGGAGTATGCCTACCCTCATTTACTTTGCATTTTTGCATTTGTCAACAGTAAAATTGACCCCATAATTACCTCTGGTTACATCAAAATTACCCCTATTAGTGAAACTAGTACATCTCGTCAAGGATAATTACAAATGATATATAATAAATGGAGTAAATATAATATTGGGATTTACAAGGTTAATGGCACCTTATCCCAACATTATCCCACTTGACATTAAACATTGTAAATCAACCCATAGGAAATCAAATGAAAAATAATCATGCACTAGAAACAAGGCGAATGGCCTCTCTGCACAATATGAACTTCTCTATGCTCACAGGCTTGGTCAATGGATCTACAACATTCTCCTAAGTGTCTATTTTTGGACAAGTGTAAGATGCTTGTAAAATGGTAATTAATGTTTACAAGATGGAGAATCTTAGGAGAGAGAAGGTGAATGCCTAGAATGGAGTCAAAAACATTTCTATAAGTATTTGCCACATATTTATTGTTGCAATATAGATTTTAGGTACTCAGGTGCTATAGGAATTTTGTCAGATTGAAGACTGGTGGAGAGAATTTTGTAGATGTATTGTATAGATCTTTTACAGATTAATACAAACTAGTACCTCTTTCCTAGTGGAGTTTATTACCTGCATGGGTTTTCTCCATGTAAACACTATGTCATTGTGTTGAGTTCTTCATGTTTGACATCTTATCTATAGTGGGTTTTATGTTTTGTTACAATCTCCATAGTTAATGCACACTTAAAAATTTATGAAATTTATCTTGAATCAGATTTCCATTAAGTAGTTGTGCTTTCATTTCCAACTTTTGGTATCAAAGCCTGGCCAACTTTGACTCTTGGGTGGTAGTGTGGAAGTTGTATCTTGAGTGAGAGATTTGGTTGCATTTGTTTTGTAGATCTTGTGTTGATATTATGAATGCATCCACTATTGTATCAACCTCTCAATTGGACATTGAGAAGTTCAACAGAATGAGGTATGAGTTGTGGAATCTGAAAATGGAAGATTTGTTGGAAGAAAAAAACCAATGGTTGGCTATCCAAAAAGAGAAGAAACCTGATGATGTCTCTCCAGATGAGTGGGATAGACTAGATAAGAAGGTACGGGGAACCATCTGGTTGTGTTTTTTTAGACTCTGTCCTATTAAATGTCACAAAGGAGGAGATCACATACAAATTGTGGAACTGGTTGGGTGAGATCTACCATGCCAAGAGTATGGTAAATAAAATTTATTTATAGAGGAAGTTGTTTTCTTTGAAAATGAAGGAGGGTGAATCAGTTGCAGAGCATTTAAATTCTTTTAATTTGTTGTTCAGTCAGCTTGCTTCAATAGATTTTGAAGTTAGTGAGGAAGATAAATGTATCTTACTTCTTTGTTCTTTACCTGAGTCTTGGAAGAATGTTATCCTTACAATCACTACTAGTCTCATGGATCCAAAGTTGGATGCTCTTGTATCAGTGCTACTATCACAGGAACTAAGGAAGAAGAGTTTAGATAGTTCAAGGGATGCACTTAGTGTCAAGGGAAGGTCTAAGGAAAGGGGACCAAAAGGAGATCAAAAAGGGGCTAAGGACAAGTCCAAGGGCTGGTCTAAGACTCTAGGTAAAAATTACAGAGTTAAGTGTTGGAACTAAGGTAAAAGGGGACATGTGAAGAAGAAGTACAGAAACCCCAAGAAATAGTGGGAGAGTGCTTCAAATAAGTCCTCGAATGTAGGTGAAGATGTTTTACTTTCTATATGTAATGTTGTTTCTAATGATCACTAGTTGGTTGACTTAGGATGCTCATTTCATATAACCCCACATAAGGAATGGTTCTCCACATATGAAGAATATGATGCAGGTAATATCTACCTTAGTGACAACTCTTCATACCTAATTTCTTAGAAATGAAAGGTACTATTGTGTTTTAGTGATGGGAGGATTAAAACCTTCACTGGTGTTTTACATGTTCTTGGATTAGATAGAAATCTGATTTTAGTTTTGATGTTGAATGATTTGGGAATGCATGTGAAATTTGGTAAGCATGGCTGTAGATTGCTGAGAGGGAACATGGTGGTAACGAAAGGGAAGAGATTCAGGAACTTTTTTAATCTTGAAGCCACTACAGTTTGTAATGCCTCCTGTGTATCTAAGGCCACTACTGAAAATACATGTATGTTGTGGCACAATTGATTGGGCCACACAAGTAAAAATGTATTAAAAACTATTAAGAATACAAATTTGTTGGATGGTTTCTCCTATTTTGACGAGCACTTTGATTTCTGTGGGCATTATGTGTTTGGTAAACAAAATAAAAAATCATTTCCTTTAGGAAGTAATAGAGAAAAAGAGAAGTTAGAAATTATTCATATGGATGCGTTTGGACATGTGGCTAATGAATCTATCAAAAAATCTCATTATTTTACAACCTTCATTGATGATGTATCCAGATTTACATGGATTTATTTTATGAAGCATAAATGTAACGTTTTCACTAAGTTTAAGGAATTTAAAGTCTTAGTAGAGAACCAATCAGGTTTAAAGATAAAAATATTAAGATCTAACAATGGAGGGGAATATTGCTCTAAGGAATTTGATGTGTTTTGTAAGCATGTAGGTATAATCCGACAAAAGACAACTCCATATACACCACAACAAAATGGTGTTGTAGAAAGGATGAACCAAACAATTACGGAAAGGGCCAAAAGTATGCTTAGTGATGCACAGTTAGATAAATGTTTTTGGGTAGAGACTGTGTGTACCGCTTGCTACTTGATAAATAGATGTCCTTGTAAGGCTCTTGATTCAATGCATTATGAAGTGTGGATAGGTAAGAAACCTTCTATTTCACATTTAAGGGTTTTTGGCTATGAGGCTTTTGTTAATGTTCCTAAGGAAAAGTGATCTAAGTTGGATCCAAAGGCTGAGAAGTGTACATTCATTGGATATGGTGATAATGTCAAAGGTTATAAGCTTTGGAATCCACTAACTCGCAAATTATCTTTTCTAGAGATGTTATTTTCAGGGAACTTAGACCTATTTCTGAACCTGAGAAGCCAAAAGAGAAAGAAGAAAAGGTAAAGAAGTTGCACATTGATTTAGAGCAGCAATATGCACCTCAAGAAGAATAGAATGACGGATTGGGGGTGAAGTAGAAGAAGAAGATTCAAGTAGTTCTAATGAAGATGAATCTTTTGTTATAGAAGAAGTTGGTTTAGATGATCATGTAGAAGAACAAGTAGAGTCTCTTACTCCACCCTTGAGAAGATCCACAATACAATAGAATCCATTTGATAGGTATAGCCCACCAGATTTGCATTGTGTATATGCCTTATTGAGTACTAACGATGAACCTAGATCCTACAGGGAAGCTATTTCTACAGATGATAGTGAGTCTTGGCAGCTAGCCATGCAGAAGGAGATGATGGATTTAGACTCTTGTAACACATGGGATCTTGTTCATTTGCCCAAAGGAAGAAAGGCCATAGGTTGTAAGTGGGTCTTCAATAAGTTTGGAGAAGACAGGTCATTGGAGAAGTACAAAGCTAGACAAGTAGCTAAGGGCTACTCCTAGAGAGAGGGATTTGATTTTGGTGAGATATTCTCTCCTATTGCTAAATTAACTTCTATTAGATTTCTTTCATCCATTGTTGCAACTTATGATTGGGAGATTGAGCAAATGGATGTTAAGACTCCATTCTTGCATGGAGATCTTGAAGAAGAAATTTATATGCAATAGCCTACAAGTTTCGAGGTAAAAGGAAAAGAACATTGGGTTTGTAGATTAAAGAGGTCTCTTTATGGCTAAAACAGTCCCCCAAAATGTGGTATCAAAAGTTTGGCTCATTTTTATTGAAATTGGGTTTTGTTAGAAGCGAAGAGCATCACTATGTTTAAATTTATTATGTTGATGATTCTATACTACTTATTGCTTTGTATGTTGATGACATGTTTTTCAACAATACTAAGAGTATGATCAATGAGCTTAAAGCCCAACTTTGAAGTGCATTTGAGATGAAGGATATTGGTGTTGCAAGGTATATTTTGGGAATGGAGATCAGGAGGGACAGAGTTAAATATAAAGCTTTGGTTGTCACAAAGTAAGTATGTGAATACTATTTTGCAAAGGTTTTGTTTGCAAGACTATAATCCAATTAGAGTTCCTTTACCCATTGGTACTAAGGTTTCATTAGATATGTGTCCAAAGACTGAGGAAGATATTGAGGATATGTCTAGTGTACCATATGCTAGTGTTGTAGGGAGTTTGATGTATGCAATGGTTTCCACTAGACCAGATATTGCCCAAGCAGTGGGATTTTTGAGCAAATTTATGTCTAACTCTGGTAGATGGCATTAGAACTATGCGAAGAAGGTGTTTAAATATCTTATAGGTACTCCTGATCATTGTTTGGTTTATTTTGGTACTGATAGTGATGATAAATCTTTATACATATAGGGTTTTGTTGATGTAGATTGGGCAGGTGACTTGGGTAGTTGAAGGTCCACTAGTGGCTGTGTTTACTCTATTTGGAGGTGTAGTGAGTTGGATGAGTAAGAGGAAGCCCATAGTTTCTTTTTCCACCATAAAAGAAGAGTCTATGGATGATACTCATGTCTCTAAGGAGGTAATTTGGTTGAGGAGACTATGTACATGTATTGGTTTTAATTGCAGGATCATTTAGATTGGTTGTGATAGCTAGAGTGCTATCTATTTGGCCAAGAATCCCATGTATCATGCTCAGACTAAGCATGTTGATGTTCAGTATCACTTTGTTCAAGAGTTGGTTGCAAATGGAGAGATTGAGCTGAAGAAGATAGACACTCAAGAGAATGTTACAGACTCATTGACCAAGCTATATGGAATGAATATGTATCTTACACGTTTAGAAATTTGCGCCACTTTAGTGAACAAAAACCTCATTTCTATGAAAGTGGGTGCTGAAATGAAGGTTGTATACAGTAGATTGCTGAAGTAAATATATATTGCAAGTCCGCTGTAAATGCTTGATTTGGTTTATTTAGAGAGCACGATTGTTGATTGAAATTCGATACGAATTGAGAAAACTTTATTACGACAGTAGTAGAAAAAACTTAATGGAAATAAATTAGGATAGTAGCAGAAAAATGCAGACCTCTTTCTGCGCTAGAAGGCACATAGAAGTTTGTATGGTGCAGAGAGGTCATGGGCCTTGTTTCTAGTACCTGATTATTTTTTCATTTGATTTCCTATGGGTTGATTTAAATTGTATAATGTCAAGTGGAATAATATTGGGATAAGGTGCCATTAACCTTGTAAATCTCAATATTATATTTATTCCATTTATTATATGTAATTTGTAATTATCCATGAGGAGATCTATTAGTTTCACTGAAAGGGGTAATATTAGAGTAATCAGAGGTAATTACAGAGTGACTTTTAATGTTGGCAAATGTAAAAACTCAAATTAAATTAAGGTAGGTGTGCTCCCTTGGAGAATATACTATTTTTGGCATGTATGACAACTATCATAATGTTTGGTAAGTAAACCTATGATAGCTACAAGTTGTCATAAGATTATGAGATTCTATGACACATATGATAGATATGTTAGTTGTATATTTACTATATTTAGCCAAAGGTTCCTATCTTGGAAAGAATTTTTTTTTTTAAATCTATGATGGTTATGATGTGTTAGAAGATGTTGTATGAGGCTAGATATAGTCTTGGGCCCCCAGCCTTTGCATGGACAAGTGTAAGATGCTTGTAAGATGGTAATTAATGTTTACAGGTTGGAGAATCATAGGAGAGAGAAGGTGAATAACTAGAATGGAGTGGAAAATATTTCTATAAGTATTTGCCATGTATTTTTTACTACAATATAGATTTTAGGTACTCAAGTGCTGTAGGAATGCTATCGAATTGAAGACTTTTGGAGAGAGTTGTGTAGTTGATGTATTGTAGATATCTTTTATAGATTAATACAAACTAGTGCCTCTTTCTAGGTTGATTTTTTTACTCACAAGGGTTTTCTCCATGTAAACAATGTGTCATTGTGTTGAGTTCTTCATGTTTGACATCTTTTCTTTAGTGGGTTTTATGTTTTGTTACAATCTACATTATTAATGCACACTTAAAGATTGTTGAAATTTATCTTGAATGAGATTTCCATTAAGTAGTTGTGCTTTTATTTCTAACAGCAGTATGCCTCCCTCACATTTCCATTTAATAAAAAGAGGTTGCATGAATCTCAGTTACTTGAGTTGAGCAAGGACCGAATGCAGACCCAATTCTGTGATTCTTTTTGTTGCTCCTAGTTCTTTCTTGTCACTATTATTCCTTAAATAGCTACACCACCTGATTTTCTTCTAGAGAAACCAACCTCTCTCTCTCTACCTTTTTCCCTGAAGTCTCTTCTTCCTTATTCCTTTGATAAAGAGAGACTAATCCCCAATAAAAAGATAATTGATTTCCTACATGCCAATAATGGCTGACAACTACCTTACACTTGGTGGTGCCCCTAAAAAGGTGGGTTGATCCAAGCACATTATGGGATGGTTGAGATCAAAGCTCCCATCCATCTTTGAGATTGACTAAAACCACTTAAGAATATTCCATCGACTATACTTATCAGAATAAGATAATAGTAATGATATCATTATGGGTACTAACCAATTAAGAGGTTTCATCCTTGATAGATGATTATCACAAGGAATAGTATAAATAAAAAAATTCATATTATTTACATTGATTATCGGGGTTGAGTGATACTCCCTCAAAATCAACTATTCTGATTAGTCAAAATACTAGGAACAACATGATCACCCAGAGAATAATAAGTAAGAGAGACCTCTTTGTCTCTAAATATTATTATCTCTTAGCTAGGGATGGTGTTCCCAAAACATTATCTGGTCATCACGACTTGTCTCTAAATATTATTATCTCTTAGCTAGGGATGGTGTTCCCAAAACATTATCTGGTCATCACGACTTGTCAAGACAACTTCTTGACAAAGGAATAAACCATGAACATAGAAACAAAAGACAAAAGACATGACACATGTCAACTTATGAATGGTTGAGAAGGACATAGGAGTTGATTACTCAGATGGCTAGTCAATTTATATTATCACAATGTCTAACCCCTTCCTCCAGGATGATACTCTCCTTCCTTCTTCAAAGGATGTTTGGTTCCCCTATCACATTCAGGACCACAAGATTGAAATCAGTGCATCAATATCAGATATCATAATTGAAAATCATCTAAAACTATTTAACATTTGTTTCTACTTCATAATCAAAAGTTAAATCAAATATTTCCATAATATCAGATCAATTAACTATGACTAATCCTCCTTATTATCATTACAAGGTATTGATTAAGTCTAATTTGTAAATTAGGGATGTAACATATCTCCCCCATAAGAATTATCATCTCTGATGATTATTTGTCTTTAAAACAAACCAACATAATATGAAAAGTTTTCAAACATATTATCAAATGGTTCAGAAAAGATGAGGAATTTAGGCATAGAAGTCATCATAACTTTCCTAGGTGGCATTTTCCTCTGCATATTGTGTTGATAACTGAGAGGGGGGGTGAATCAGTTATCTAATTATTTCAGATTTCTAAAATTCCTTATCAATTAGTGCAGTATTAAATTAAATAAGTAGACATAACCATGAAATGGAAATAACATCAATACACATGACACAATGATTTTGACATGGAAAACCCTGTCAAGGGAAAAAACCACGGGGTGATTAACCCAAGATTGTATTCTCTGTTAGAAGAATAAGATAGTACAAAAATGGCACTTGCCAATTAGGGCTCACTGCCCAAGCACACTGCTCACAGGAGGCTCACTACCTACAATAGTTTATACAAGTAAACTAGATAATTGAACTGATGAGAAACATCCACATATGCCAAGGTTCAATTCCGGTTAAGCCCAATAAACTGATCTGCTGCACTTCATTCTTACTCTCTTAGGTCCTGCTGTCCTATTACATTCTGAACCTGTCTTACTGCCTTCACTCTACTTTTCTACTTTTCTTCACTCCTCACAACATACCATACATACATTCATAACTAAATCCATTAGGTATATATATCCACATCAAGGGTTTCATCCACTTTCTAGTCGACATCCAGAATGCTTAATATTTTCCCAAACTCTGATCTGTCAGCTGAATCTTTGCCTACCAAGTAATTTGGATCAAAGAGATGCTTATAGAAGTCATCAATCATGTCAGACAGTCATGAATGATACCTCAAGAATCTTGATCACATCAATATCTCATCCGGATTTAGGTCTGATGCTTTACCGGTTAGTTCTTCCTCTGTCTACTCTGCCAATAGAAATCCAACACTCAAGTGCTCATGTCTCTTCACTCTTCTATCATAGGAGGCTCAATCCCTGGAATCTGTTAGTGAATGTACTCCTATTGACTTTTCCAAATCTACACTTTACTGAGATACTTCCTTTGAGAGATCCAGACCTGACTGTCGGACCTTGCTACATGCTTTGTTCTTGCTTACCGGACCACAACACTTCTTCAATCTAACTTCCGGTATAGACATACCATGTTCTGTGGATGTGTGGGATGAACTTTGTTGCCATCAATGACAACATTTATGAAGCCATATAGTGTCTCTTGCCAACAATCTCCCCCTTTTGCATTGATGGCAGCACTTAGTGAAAAATGACGAAGTGTCACACTATACTCCCCCTTAGCTGATGCTCTATTCTTCTGTACATTTTTTGGAGCTCCCCCTTAGCTAGATTCCTCATTTTTCACTATTCCTCACCCCCCCTTTGACATCAATGGCAAAGGCTGGGGTCCGCTCACCAAAATTTCCAAAAAAAATCAATCTATACTTAGCCATATAAAACATATATAGATGTTTTACCTACATATACTGAAATATATCTACAAAAGTGGTCTTTAGTTGTACCACTTATGTCACCCAACTCTGCTTCATCTTGTCCAAAATTCAGATGTGACCACTGAACAAGAATGCAAAAGCTTCTGCCCTTTTTAGATCTGTCAGATGGTCCGGGCTGTAGTCTAAGCATCACCTAGAGCCTCATGTATGGCCTCTAACTTAGGGATAATGATCCCTCTTAGTTCACTCAACCTACTTATTATATTTTTCTTCTCCTTCTCAAGCTTCTTAATTTCATTCAAGACTGCAATAGTCTGACATTCTTGATTTATTACGGGAGATGCTCGAGAGGATCAAAACTTTGAGACAAGCTTAGTAGTTTATCTTCTTGCTCTTTTACTTTCTTATCAACATATTTGGCCACTTTGGGCTAGGATAAACAAAATTTATAAATATTTCTGCCATCTTTGAGAGCATTTTCTAAACTCTTTATCCTAATATCTATAACTCTTCTATCATTTGAGATTAGACCCTGTACTTCAGAGAATCTCTTATCCAAAAAAATTTTCTTGACTTTCTTTTCTGCTGCTTTCTCTAAAGAATCAAAATCAGTATTAACAGAATTTATAAGAGACTTTAGATTACCAGATGTGGAGGCTATAGAATCCTTTTGGAAGGATGGCATGATCTTTTCCAATACACCGGATGCAGTTTCTATGAGCTCACAGTCTTCCATGTGAGACTTCAGCATTTTTTCTTTTGTCTTTGCTTGAGTGAAGGATGCTAGTTTCATGGTTTGAACTGGAGAGAGGGAATCAAGGTTGAATGGTCCTTGAAGCAATTCTAGTTCATCAAATTCCATCATCTCTTTGGTCAAAAACTCTTTGACTGCTTCAGCTATGTCTCTTGTCGGAGATAGAATTTTCTCCCCTTCTGCAACCTTACTATTGTCACCTTCTTTTTCCTTCTCCTTTGCTTCTTGACTGATCTTTTCTTCTAGTCTTTCTTTTTCTTTGGATCCGGAGTCTGCAGGGGAAACCAAAGGATAGATGTTTGTTTGTTCATGGACCTCCTCTTCCAGAGTAGAGGAATCTAAGTTCTTACCTTTTTCTTCACCTGTCTCCTTTACCTCTTCTGCTACTGTCTCAGTAGATTCATTTTCAACATCTATAGCTGAGGGATCATCACCTAGGTCCTCTATAATAGGAATGTTGAATCTTTTGTATGCATTCCAGAGGATCTCTTCTATCTCTTTTGCTACGTTTTTAGTTTCTTCGAGCATGAGCTGATTCATTCTAGCTTTACTCTAGAACTCATCCTTACAATCTTTGAAGATCATATTCTTCTACTTAGGAGTGATTGAAGGATATAGATGAATAGCTATATGTCCTCGGATCTCAATATCCTTTGCCATAGCATTATTCTTTCTTATTTCTAATTCCTTCTCTAAGATTTTAGGAATGAGAGATATGATTTCAATAAAAGCCTTGTTGTAAATATTTAGATACCTGACTGTGGCTTCTTGCAAGATCTTTTGGTCAGTTTCATTATAATCATCATAGAATTCAGCCATTGGTTGAAGGTTCCCATCTACAGTAACTGATTTTACGATGTCATCAATGTACAGAGTAGGCTTCTCAACAAATTCTTCTATTACTTCTTCAGTAGAGGGTACATCGGATGTTTTCCTCTTCTTCTTCATTTTCTTTACTTCCTCATCTAATTCTGTCTCTTCTTCATCCTTTTGGCTTGTGGAGGACCTTGTTACCTTTTTCTTGGTTCTCTTTTCTCCTTTTCCAGATGTCTAAGCTTCTGGTTTTGAATCCTCTTGACCCTTGGAAGTGGTAGGTGCAAAGATTTTGGTTGATCTGGTCTGGGAAGGGGCTTGCACCGAAGCACTTTCTTTTTCTGCCTTTTCTTTTTTTGCCCTTTCCATCTTTTCTTTATTTACATCTAGTGCATCTTTTGAGATTCCATGCCTCTTGGCAAACTCTTCTAATTCCCTTCTAACTTTTCTTTTTATTTCCAGCTATCTTAGCTCCACATGGATCTTCACACTTAATTCTTCAAAGGTTCCAAACCTTTCTACTTTAGTTTCTTTGGGTTGACTGAGCATGTGTTGAACATGTAGCTCAACAATTTTCTCTTCTACTTCATATCCCATTGGCATGATCTAGACTATTCTTGGCTCTACTGCCTCCATTATACATTGATCAGTTTCTACCATAAAGCATACTGTATCTTTATACTTTTCAACTAAGGATTGGGGTATTCTCTCTCTTGCTTGCATCATGCTCTGGAAATTCTTGAAGTAGCCCCAGAGTGCTCTATTGTGTGCCTTGGCATCACCAAGCCCATGTATATAATCTCTAATTTGGATGGCTACTGGTCTATCATTCTACTATACCCAACCACTGGATCCAGGAAGCTCATTCATAAAGTAGAAGAACAAGCACAGTAATAGCCCACCATACTTGAAGGAGTTCTTCTTGTCCTTCTTGATCTTTTGTAGGTTTTCCATTAGTTGGTTCAGAAGGAGTTCACAAAGATCATAATCTACATCTTTTCTCAACATTTCATAAGTAGTGTAAATTGCAGTTCCAAGTACTAAATTTTCCCTGCTAGAGTGATATATCTTATAACTGATGATCATGGAGGCAAACTTGACATTTGGATCAGTGATGTCTTCTATTGTCATTGTTCTTTTGTCAAATTTAGATCTAGTAGCCTCACTCACAGTCTGATTTTTGATGGATTTGAGAACAAGAATCCCACCGGATGAGTGCAATCTAGTTACTGCCATAATGGCATCCTTGGTTATCTTAAATGGTCCATTCAACCACAAGAAGTTGTCATGCACTCTGCTCAAAATATAATGGACCCATTCTTCTTTTGTAAAACAGGAGAAATGAATGCATTGTGCAAAATGCTTGTCCTGGATGGCTTTATACTGAGTTTTGAGTTCAAATGAGTCATCTATCAAATCCTTGTGATAGATATCAATCAGTTTAGATTCCCCAAAGTCTTCAATATTTGGATTAATATATGCGCTAACATCTTCTACATGCAGAACCCCATGCAAAATGCTTGAAAAGGCACCTAGGGGATCAACTTCTAGGGATTTATATGGATGTTTCTTGAATTTAGGATGTAGCCTATCAGAGATCTTTACAACATTCAGTGAGTCATCTTCAAAGGATTTTACAGAGAAATATTCAATAACAGAAAATACCTTTTGCACTTCTAGGGTTTGCTGAATGAGCCGGATTAATTTGCTGGATGAATCAACTTCAATAGTTGATCTTTTGAGAATTTGAGATAGTTTGTTATAGATCTCCTTTTCTCTTCTTCTTGAATGCAAATGTGCAAATGATGAGTGAATGAACCCTTTTATCTCTGGGAAAACCCTAATTTCATATTGCAATAAATATGCAACTCAAGTCATTCTGGTTGCTTGGTTCTTCTTATTTTGAGAAAGATCTTTTTCTGGATCACTGAGATATACTTAGAGAAGTCCTTGATGATTAATAGAAAATTATCTTTGTTTTCCCTAAACACTTGATCTATCACAGAACAAGATACCTCGAATTAGAATCATACCAGATTTAACTGTGATAATCCTGTTTTACCGAAAGACTGTTAAACTGGATCAATCTTGGAAGATTAGACTCTTTAAATCTTCTTGCGGATCTTCCATATCTTTACCAAGATTTTTTTTAGATGTTTCTCTGAGAAACCTTTTATTCTGCAACTTCCCATGTGCCAATTTGAGGCACCAATTAACTGGCTGGGGGAAATGTTTTTCCTTGTGTCTTTCCCTAAGCTAGAGCTCACTTTTTAATTTTTGGAAGGAATATCAGCACCAGATTCTGGTGCGGATCCATCCCCTATATTTTTTATACTTCTCTTTACCCAAATTTTGTTCATTTCACTTTTAACTTCATCCACATTCACTTTTCCTTTTCCTTTGTCTTGATTTTGATTATGATGCATCAGACCCCTTTTGTCTTGATTCTTGCTTCTACAAAATTTGGCAATGTGACCGGATCTATTACAATTGTGGCAAACAACATTTCTTTGCATATTTGAATGATATCCTCTTGATCTACATTGATTAGCCATATGTCCCATTCTATTGCATGAAAAGCATCTACCATTGAATGAATTGTTCATTTGCATATTTCTTCATTGATGAGATTTGTGACCATACCTTTTGCAGTTGAAACATTGTTCAGAGAAGGATGTATTGGTCTGATTTATTCTTACTCTGCACTAATTAGCTTTATGACCAAAGTTATTGTAGTTGTGGTAGTATCCATTGAAGGATGGATATTTTTGAGCATTAGGTTGTCTTACCGGAGGTCTTCTAGGCCTATTCCTTAGATTTCCTGATCCAAAATTCTTATGACCAGATCTAGAGCTTTCACCTTTCTCATATCCCAAGCCATGCTTGTCATCTACCCTCTTTTGGCTTTCAAGAAGAACTTCAAGTTGAGAAGAACTTATCTTGAATTTCTCTTTATATTCATTTGTTGTTTGAAGATCATTTTTAAGAGTGTCAATTTGATCCTCAATTTTTTCTTCATTATCTCTAGCATCTTCAAGATCAGATTCTAGATGCCTAATTATTCTATCCATTTTGTGGCAGTCTTCTGATTTCTCCTTGAGAGATTGTCTTAGATCATCTTTAGTTTTTCTTTTCTCTTCAATTTTTGGGTGAATTTCATAACTCCTGATTCCATTTCATGTCTTACCATAATGACTTCTTTTGATAACTTTTCACATATCTTGGTTTTCTCCTTCAGATCTTCATTTGTACCATTGTCTTCACTTTGATTTGCTAATTGCTGAAGTAGATCTTTTCTCTTTTTCATAGAGATACTCAGTTTCCCTTTTAGTTCATTTATGAAATCATCAGCTTGTTTGAGTCTTTCCTTCAATTCATTTACTTTAGAGTTTGATTGCTCAAGATCATCTAGGGTAGACTGAAGTTGTTCCCTCATACCATATACATCCATTTAAGTTCCTAGATCTTCCTCAAGCTGTTAGGCTCTTTTGGAGGAACTTGGCTCTAATACCAATTGTTGATAACTGAGAGGGGGGTGAATCAGTTATCTTAATTATTTCAGCTTTCTAAAATTCCTTATCAATTAGTGCAATATTAAATTAAATAAGCAGACATAACCATGAAATGGAAATAACATCAATACACATGACACAATGATTTTGACGTGGAAAACCCTGTCAAGGGAAAAAACCATGGGGTGATTAACCCAAGATTCTACTCTCTGTTAGAAGAATAAGATAGTACAAAAATGGCACTTGCCAATTAGGGCTCACTGCCCAAGCACACTACTCATGGGAGGCTCACTACCTATAATAGTTTATACAAGCAAACTAGATACTTGAACTAATAAGAAGCATCCACATATGCTGAGGTTCAATTCCGGTTAAGCCCAATAAATTGATCTACTGCACTTCATTCTTACTCTCTTAGGTCATGTTGTCCTATTACATTCTGAACCTATCTTAATGCCTTCACTCTATTTTTCTTCTTTTCTTCACTCCTCACAATATACCATACATACATTCATAACTGAATCCATCAGGTATATATATCCACATCAAGGGTTTCATCCACTTTCTAGTCAGCATCCAGAATGCTTAATATTTTCCCAAACTCTAATTTGTCAGCTGAATCTTTGCCTACCAAGTAATGCGAACCAAAGAGATGCTTATAGAAGTCATCAATCATGTCGGCCAGTCATGAATGATACCTCAGGAAGCTTGATCACATTAATATCTCATCCAGATTTAGGTCTGATGCTTTACCGGTTAGTTCTTCCTCTGTCTACTCTACCAAACAGAAACCCAACACTCAAGTGCTCATGTCTCTTCACTCTTCTATCACCGAAGGCTCAATCCCTGGAATCTATTAGTCAATGTACTCCTATTGACTTCCCCAAATCCACACTTTACTGAGATACTTCCTTTGAGAGATCCAGACCTATCTGTTGTTGGTCATGATGTTAGTCACAAACAAACATAGAATAAAAGTACACATTAACCTTTATTCATCTTGAAAGATACTGTGAATTCAGAGAATTCATGATCCCAAGTCTCCGGTGATTAGGTCTTAATCGACTGACATTACTCAGAGGTTAATGTGAGTTGTTGTTTCCATTTTGGGGCCTTACGTGGAAGTTTATCATCATCATGACGTTCCTGCAGAAATTCTTTACAAAGAAGTCAAATTATGTAGTTATTTGATGAAAAGATGTAAAAATACCTCAATCTTTGCATGATATTTTCAATTGTGCATGCTTAGTACTCAAATATGCTAAATATTTGTGATTATCTACGAGATGTCTACATATTTTGTGTTGTTTGCTTAAGATTATCAGTTATTTGCAATTGTGATAGTGAAATGCTCTGAAATTGAAAGAAATTAAAAGAAATACTTCTAATTAAGTTGAACCTTTAGCTTTTGATCCACATACATGCTTGATACTATCATGAGGAGAAGAAATCAAACCATATGTTCACCAGGATATTCCACAGCTAGATACAGTTGATGCAAACTTCAGAGGATAATGAATGAAAACAATACATGCAACATGATGAGCACTCCAAGGGACGCAGCAAATCAAAGCACATATCCAGAATTCAAACACAGATTACTCAAGATTTACGAAGATTTGTAATCGAATTACTCTTCTCTTTCATTAAGTATGCAAAAGACATGTACATATACAACGGCTTTGAAATGAGCCCTGAATACTTCAGCAAACAGATTTCAATTAAGTTTCGAATGTTTACAACAAGGCATTCCACCACCTTTTATAGAATAAGGTGAGGAATCCGTTACAAAAGATCTACGACCCTGATTCATCAATACAAATCTACGGTCATCATTCCTTGACTTGTCAACTTCTACAAAATGGCACAAGTTGCCAGCTGGTAACTATCTAGACTACTTATGCAAATATCCCCTTTATGATGTATCTTTATCATGCTCCTCAGCTGATTCATGCGGATCATCATCATGTGCATCACTTTCTGAACTTTCACCATCCTGATGATGATGCTGCTACATATGGGGTTGCATACTACTACGGATCTGCTCGTATGAATGCACAACCTGATCTATTCCTCCGCCATCTTAAGTCTTTGCCTTGATAATGGCATGCTTATGTGCTTCATACTTATCTCTGCTGTTATCCAGCTTATTTTCCTGTCCTGCAGTGTCTCATTATAATTCTCCATCTTGACCTTGATTCTCATTACTTTATTTATAACCTCCTCTGTCAAGTGGATGAATGGACCATCTGCTTCTATTTGGAAGTTGCTGTGCAGAGCTTTGAGGGCCGAGTCTTCATCTTGATTCTCTATCTTTCCTTCTACTTTCCCTTCTAAGGTTTCTAACATCTCTGCTTCAACACCCATTAAATCCTGCAACTTCATGCTGATCTCCCTCAGCTTATTATTGCATCTCTTGAGGACTCTGCATTCAAATTGAACGTCCTTGTACCAGATGTCCACTAATAATGTAGTATTATTATTCAATATCTACTTACTGATAAGCAGTTGAGGATTTATTCCCTTTATTTCTCCTAAAAGGCTCAGGACCTTTTTCCAGTTTATAAGACCTTTTCCCAGTCTGCATCCGCAATTTATCTACCTTGGTCTTGGAGTCACTTAGTATGCTCCACCTCTTCAAAGAGGCCTTCATTATCTCTATAGCATCATCCAATGCGGATGACATCCATTTCCTCATTACGGACGCCTCATGTTTCATGAGGTCCAATTTATTTACCTCCTCCTGAGAAATGGCAGTCAATGGGACTGCGGCTTCATTTGTGGTATCATCAGGATCGGTCAGCCCTTTGATATAGGCGTGCAACTGAGCAATGTGCTCTTTATCTCGCTTATTTTTCTCCTTCTCTCTTTTCACTTTTTGAATTAGAGAGTCAATGATGTCTTTGCCCTCTTGACCTTCCTGGTCCTCATTGGCAAAACCTAAATCTACTGTGCTGATTTGAAATTCATCAACAGTGATTTTACCTTTCTCCTTCTCCACCGCAGGTATGGCAATTTGTGCAGTCCTTCTCCCTGTTGCCGGATCTCTTTTTATGGCCGATGTCATCCTGGCCTTCCTCCTGGGCTTCATTAGATCGGCAGAGAATAAGGTGGAGACGTCGAACTCTTGAATTTCAAGCTCCTCTTCAACATTTACTTCCTTTTCTAACCATGGAGGCACCTGATCAAGTTTTTCAGCATCATCATGTTGTTCACCCATATCTCCTGTTTCTATCAACAAATGTTGTGGAGATGGTGATTTTTCCTTTTCTTCCTCCTGATGCTCGCTTTGCTGTTGATCTTGCGGTACATCCTCTTGTTGGGGAATTTCTTTTTCTGGGGGAGCATCTTCTTGGTGTGGGGAACCCTGTAGTGTATCTATATGTAGATCATGATGATCATGATCTTTCTCCATCATTACTTCACTTGTTCCCAGTTCTTCCCCTTGTGGTTTATCTACTGCACTAGACACTGGGGATTCTGCCTGAGGTGCTGGCGGTTGCTCTGCAGCTATTACTTCTTCCGAGCCTGCAGCATCAACTTCTTGCATTTTGGCAGCTGGATCCTCTAGCACTTCCTTCTTCTCATCAGCCTTTGCTTCCTGAACCTCTACTATAGCAGGTTCTTTTGATGTATCATGTGGGCTTGGTTGGCCTGATTCAAGAGCATGGCCCTTTGACTCTACCATCTCTATCTCTTCTGTTGAGGGGCCTTTGTCAGGTGATCCTGCTGGCTGTTTAGGACTTGCATCCCATTTCCCTGTCAAATCTACCACTACAGGACTTGTCACCTCTGTGATCAATGCTTCTAGCCCTATTTCCTGAGCTACCTGCTCTAGGCTCTTTTCTTGCTCTTCTTCTGCTTGTTTCATCTCCTCAAGCACAGTTTGAACTGGGGTAAGCTTGTGAGGAGTCATAGATATTCCAGCAGCTACATCCTACACCACCTCATCGTCAGACAGATTTATTGTCTCATCAAGTGAGACATGTCTTTCTGCTTGTGTCTGGGAGGCTTCCTTCATCTGCTCCTCTGCAAGTTCAGTTTTGAACTTGACAATGGTAGGAAGTGGAAGATTATGCTGAAATTCCTTTTGCACTTCACTACCTACCCCTTGTAATAGTGTAGAGGGTTGGCTTATTTCACCTCTCATGGAGGTTCTTGGTTTCCTAGGTGTGGTAGAAACCAGCACCTGTGGAGCTCTCTTCTTTCTTTTTATTATTAAGGGAGCCTCTTCTTCTTCTGGCTCCTCCTCCATGAGGATATCTTCTCCTCCTAGTTGTTTAGAGGATTGACCCACTTCTTGGGTCTCAGTGATTCCAGCCTCTGCTGTCTTAGTCTTCTTGGGCTTTTCTTTCTTTGGAGGGGAATCTGACTCTGATCCTGATCCAGCTGCCTCCTCAGCTATAAATACTGCCCTGTCAATTATAACCCCTTTGGGTTGTTTATCCACCTTCTTGCCCCTTGGGGGTCTTTTGCTCTGTTGTTGTGGTGGAGGGATTCTATCTCCCTTGGTCTTCCTCTTCTCCAGCAGGAAGTCATCATATTCATCCGCAGGGATATCTTGCCCTTTCTTCTTGTTGTCCACCGTGATGGAAACACCTTTCTTTTTCAATGCCTCCACCTGCTCATCAATCGAAGCTTGAGTAAGTTGTATGGTCCTGGCAATGAATGGGTCCAAGGATATGTCTTCCTGCATGGTGAGGTCAGGTGCAGAGATGGTGTCATTGTATATCTTTTTCTGCTCATATTCATCTGCCATTATCCTATCGTCATCCTTCTTCAATTGTTTAGGAAGGGAGATACAATCAAAAGTCCTAACCTGGTTCAGAGTCAACCTCTGATACCATCTTCTCCTGGCTTCTGCCTCATCTTCGCAGTCAGCCCAAATATCTTCTAGGTGCCTCTGATGAATAGGCTTTCCTAGAATCTTCTGTATCCTGCCGTAAGGATCATATGGTCTTGTTATTGGGAAAGGCTGTAGATTCATTTTATTCAGGGTGACCATCACCTTCTTTATACTGTCAGAGTCAGGGCACATATAGTTGCCAATGCTGACTGGGAACAAAATTGGTGGCAGCTTCTTGGCATCCTTGTACATTTGTATCATCACAGAGCCCTGCCTGATAAATTCCATTAATATGACTGCATCTGTAGGATACCTCGGCAGCATGAGGGGATGTTCCTCAAAACCTTCAACCCTTATGTAAGAGAAGGTTGCAAACTGTATATACCAGGCTCCATGCATGTAAACTACTTCTTGAGCCTCCATGCTCAGCCTTTTTGTTCTGTCTTCTTCCATAGTCCTTACCAGATGCATAGAGCATGCATCATTGACCAGTTTGTAGTCTTTGAGGTAATTGGTTCTCTGTAACTAGGGATGATGATCCTAGATGTAGGCAGCATTTGTGCCTGTGAGCTTTCCATTTGTAACTAGGGCATCAAAAGTGCCTCTATAAGCACAAGAATAAACAATATAGGATGTCATGTAAAATGCACAATTGGAACCTCCCAGGTTCATCAGTTGCTCATGCAGAGCATCACTTATTATCTGGCCCCACAGTGGCTTGATGTCTGAATATAGACACATCATTATAACTCCATACATCCAATCCCTGAAACTACCAGTATCAGGTTGGCCAGTTACTCTATTCAGGAGTGCAATCATATATTGGTACTCCTCACTGAAATCATATTTAAACAGGTGCACAGGAAGCTTAGCCACCGCATTATATGTGATGTTCTCAGCCCGCCAAGCATACATGTTCTTCCTAGCTGATTTCTTGTTAGCTTCATACTCTCTTTCAGACTTTTTCAAGTCTACACTCTTGACCTTACTACCCATTGGCAATCCAAATGTTCGGGAGAAACCCTTGATGGAGAGGTCTGCATATATCCTCCCATGCTTCACCACCTGCCTTGTTTGAGGGTTATAGTTCCGGGCACACTCAATAACCAGCTCCGGAGACTCCATGGAATATGGGAAACTAGCAGCATTCCACATACCCGACACAAATACTGCATCCAACGTAGGACTCTTGTCATGCCCATCGTTCAGCTTGGCTGACCAGGCCTCCAGATTGGTACTCCCCTGATGGGTGTCTGTAATTATTCCATATTTGAACAGGACCCCCCTCTGAGAAGAGAACATAGGCCTACTGAATTCTTCTTGACACTTAACGTATCGCTTATCAGCCATGAGTACCTGTAATTGACAAAATCCCATCTCACCACAGGTATATACATGCATACATATTGCAATTAAAATCACTATGCCTACTGTATTTCCTTACCATTACTTAATCAGATGGATGCATAAACTGAAACTTACATCATCATACCTGAACAAAAATAACATGATGAGGGTTTCATTCACTTACCTGGTTATGCAGATTTCTCTTTTGTACCAATATATTGCCAATGACGCTCTTAATTCAATTGATGATCACTTCCTTCCTTCTATCTGTGAGCTCAAATCGCGCAGCGGTAGCTGGTATGCAGATATGGAAGCTGGTGCTCTGTAAAACAATTTTATCGCAAGGTAAATGTAAAAATGGTGGTTGAATTACCTTTTAACCTCGCAGTTAGGGAATACTTAGGGCAACTCTGACAAGGTAGATTACATTCCTCGATTACTCGTGTGAAAACGCAGGATTTTGCCAGGTGTTTCATTGGGTTCCGGGGTCCGCGGGAACCACCTACCATGTCTGCGCACATTTAATGATAATGGTGGCAAAGGGAGCGGGGGGATATCCATATGACAGGATATCATGAGGGCAGGATGATATTCACAAATATCGGGTTGAGTTTCAATATCATCCTCCCAAGTATTGAAATTGTTATCGCGACAAGATTCGGGTGACAATGCACCCTTTGTTGGGTTTAGTACATCAGGAGGATATTTCAGTTTATCGGGTGATGTTTCAAAATATGATGATGATGAGACAAACTTACTTGTCTCTCCTTGGAATATCAGGGTGACGTCATCCTGATATTTGTTATTTGTATCAGAAATGTATCATGACGTCATCGTCATATTAGGCGAACATGATCATGTTCGCAAAATATCCTGTCGGAATGTAAATATGATGATGATGTCATCAGGATGTTTGTTTCTTCGTTTATCGTATTCAGATGATGTCATCAGGATATTTGCTAAGGGTGATATTTCGCGTCAGGAGGATATTAACAAATATCGGGTTACATTTGAAAACATGACGTTCGCGATACAAAAGACCGCTTGACGGGAAGACTTACTACCACTTAAAGTTGACGTCCGGATATTTGAGCCGCAGGATATGTCAGGGGGATGTTTCAAATATGATGATGATCTTTAAAAACATGACTGAGGTTATAAAATATGATTCTCTTCTTGCGAATATCAGGTTTGACCAAGACTTTGACTGTTCATAACTCTCACATCGTGAGGAATATCTGGGTGATGTAAAAAGCAAACCTGCGTGAAATTTAATGCTCTTTCAGAATATGAGATCACAGACATGAAATGTGAATTTTGACAAATCTGACCTTATATTAGGGACCTACCTCATCCTGACTCCATATGATGATGCACCTGACTTATTTTACCAAACCGCCAGAAAGCAGACAAGCCAAGCCAAAAGAAGTTGGGTCCCTGTTTTGCCAAGTCAAAATGGGGCGTGTTGTGTAACCACACAACAACTTGCCACCAAAGAAAATAAACAAATTCCAATGATTCAAGTGATGTGATCACATTCATCTATAGTGTTTTAATTCCGTCTAAGTATAAGCATTATGATCTTCTGAATGATAAAATTTCATCACGGTAATAATGCTAACCAAGGATCAGGTGTGTGTATATGATTAATTATCCTCATCTTGAAAGCAAGTTGAAAACATAAGTAACTGGTGTTAAACTACATAGTTGGAGATCATCCCTCATAGCCAACCTGGATAGAGCCTTGCTGCCAGCAGGTGTCTATAGCCCCGACAAGGTTATCTATACAATCTCCCTAAGTAGAGCCCCACTGCCAGCAGGCGTCTATAGCCCCGGTAGAGTTACTTAGATGGCCTAATTTTATTTCTTTTCTGATTTTCTTTTTAAAATTCGTATATGATATCATCATGTCAGCTCATTTGTACAAGGTATAGTCACTTGCAGCTTTAGGTTGGAGATTGTATTGGTAGCAAGGGAGTCCCTTTAGATTTTTCACTTAACACCTATACTTGTGTGTTCAACAAACCCAAGGCTGTTAGGTGTTTCATTGTGATTGATTCATCTTGACCAAGAAAAAGCACCCTGATGAAAAGATATCACAAACTTGATCATGAACACTTCTTAGAATGAATCATAACCTATGTTTAAATGTGATCTCATCATTTGAATCTTAACAACTTAATTATTTTCTAGGGTGATGAAGTGCGTCATCCTGACTTACCAGAACAAGGTCCCAACCGACAAAACAAAACCAATGCAACAAACAAACTGTACAAACAACTATACAAATGTACAATATGATACACATGATTGTCATGAAGTCATTCAAGCCTAGAAATAATGTTTGAGGAATTGTCCATTGACTGGCAATGGGACATCCTCACCTGTCAGGTTCTTAAGCCTATAAGTGTTGTCTCCTAAGATCTCAGAAATCTGGAAGGGACCTATCCATAATCTATAAAACTTACCATGGTCACCTTTCTTTTCATGGGCCTTATCCCACATCAGGACTAAATTAGATATCCTGAAAGCTTTAATTTTGGCTCTCTTGTCAAACTAGCATTTGACAACAGCCTGATGTTTTGCAAATTGGTCAATCGCTTGACTCTATTTTTCTTCCAGGTGCATCAACTGAAGCAACCTGACTTCCTGTTTATTATCTATGCCTAGATATTCTTGAGCAAACTGTAGAGTAGGAATTTTTAAGTTTACAGGGAGGATAGGATCTACCCCATATACTAGTTGGAAAGGTGAGTTTCCTAATGCAGTTTTCATTCTAGTTCTGTCTACCCATAAGGCATATTTCAGAAATGAGTTCCATTCGCTGGGGTTCTTCTCTATCAGTTTTCTTATGATACTCAGTAAATTCTTGTTGGTGGATTCTGCTAATCCATTCCCTTGGGGATAGTAGTTGGATGAGAACTTAAGTATGATCCCATGATCAAAAGCCCAACTTGATAATTTGGTGGAAATAAATGCAGAACCATTATCACTTACCAATGCATATGGAGTTCCATACCTGGTGACAATGTTGCTCTCCAGAAACTTAATGACATCATCTGCAATGCAAGTTTTGCTGCTAATCACCTCAGTCCATCTAGTACAATTGTCAGTAATCGTTAAAACATACCTATGCCCCGAGGAAGACGGAGGATTGATTGGTCCTATAAAGTCCATGCCCCACTGTGCAAATGGGCGCTCTTCCATCACTGGCTGCAATGGTTGTGCAGCATATTTCTCTCTGCTGGCAACAACCTAGCAAACATGACAACATTTAACATGATCAGCTGTGTCTTTGAAAATGGTAGGCCAGTAGTATCCTGCTCTGAGGATTGCATGTGTTGTGGCCAATGCTGATCCGTGTGCCATTCCAAATTTGTCATGTAAATCTAGCAGGACCTTATTTGCTTCTGGCTTCTCTAAGCATCTTAGGTATATTCCTTCATAATTCTTCTTAAACCAAGTTCCTCCCTTCATCATATGCTTTTGGGATCTTATCTTCAAGGCTCTTCTCTGTGAAGCATTCTTGATGGGCATCTTCCAGTGATCAGGATGTGCCTGATGTCTGAATACCATTCTCTATTGTCTTTCTCATTGATCACATACTGCTGACTAATGATGTTTGGATCAGTTTCAGATATCATCTGGCTTAGAGCTTGTCCTCTTACCAGCTTCATTGGTGTGATCTCCATGTCATACTCTTGTAATACAGTAATCCATTTGGCTCTTTTTTCACTAGGTTCACTCTGCATCAGCAGCATCTTCACTGCTGCATCTGGTACCATAGCAATCACTTTGCTTCTCAGTATGTAATGTCTAAATTTCTTTATTGCTCTGACTAATGCAAGTGCCTGTCTCTCAACATCTACATATCTTAATTTAGCATCTCTGAAAGGACAGCGCATAAAAGCAATTGGTTTCTCTTCTTTCTCTTCATTTCTTTGAGTTAACACTGCTGCAGAGGTATGCTCTGAGGCAAATGAATAGATGTAGAAATCTCTTGTGTAGTCTGGACTGATGAGGACAGGAGCATCTGAAATGGCTTTCTTTATATCTTCAAAAGAAGCCTTGGACTCTGTTGTCCACTCAATTTGTGCATCTTTTTTCAACATAGCATTTAAAGGTCTGACAATCTCAGCAAATCTGGTGATGAACTTCCTCACAAAATTTATCTTACCAAAGTAAGATTTAGGTTCCTTTTTGCTTCTTGGAAGTTGTAACTTCATAATAGACTCCACCCTATCAGGATCAATGATAATTCCATCTTCTGTGATCAGATGCCTAGTAATTTTCCTGTTGTAACCCCAAATATGCACTTCTTAGGATTCAAAGATATTCCGTATTCTTCACATTTCTTCAGTACACTTCTGAGATCAGCAACATGATTCCCCCTTTCCTTGGAGAATACTGTCAAGTCATCCATGTAGATGACTATACATTTTCCTATTAAGCCTCTGAAGGCTATGTCCATTGCTCGCTGGAATGTAGCTCCAGCATTTATGAGTCTGAATGGCATACATCTATATGCGAATATCCCCCACTTTGTGGTGAAGGCAGTTTTCAATCTGTCAATTTTATCAACCATCACTTGGTTGTATCCTGAAAAACCATCCAGGAAGGACATCATTTTGGTTCCATTTACAATTTGTAGAACTTCATCCAATGAAGGTAAAGGATAATTATCCTTTTCTGATGCTCTGTTCAAGTTCCTGAAATCTACACATAACCTGATGTCTCCATTCTTTTTTCTAACTGGCACAAGATTTGCCACCCAAGTGGAGTGTCGCACGGGAAAGATTATCCGGGCATTTAACAACTTTTTAACTTCTTCAAGAATTATTGGTTCGAGCAAGGCATTTACTGGCCTCTGCTTCTATCTGAAAGGTTTTGCATCTAGCTTGAGAGGTATAGTATGAGTTATGACAGAAGTGTCATATGTCTTCAGCTCATCATAAGTCCATGCAATCACATGTATATAATCTTTGAGTGCCTGAGTTATTCCTTCTAACTCTTCTGGTGTGCAAACTTTGCCAATCAGTACATTTCTCTTATCTTCCTTTGGTCCTATATTCACTTGTGAATATTGACCCCATCTGCCTTGGGCAGATCCTTATGTTTAAGCATATTATCTAAATCAAAAGCTCTTTCTAATTCAATCATACCTTTGGGGATCTTGTTGCTAGGCAACTCTAATATCTCATCTTCTTCCCAGACATGATCTTCCATACCATTCTCATCTATAATATGAGCTTCAAATATGTCTCTGTTTGAAATGAAGTCCAGAATGTGCTGATCATCATCAAACACCTGGAGATTAGTCACATTGTCAGGTACTGACACCAATTCTACTGAAAATCTCTTCAGACTAGATATAGACAGTGGTTCCAATGTATTGGTAGCCTGGGCGAGTGCATCTGCCCTCTGGTTTTGTTCCCTTGGTACATGAGTGATATTAAAGGTGTCAAAGTCCTCAATCAGGTCCCACACTCGATGTCTGTAATTTGATAGTCTTCTGTAGTTACAAGAGTAAATTCCCCTTACTTGCCTCACAACTAGCTCTGAATCTCTGAAGACATGCAGGATCTTCACTTTCTTCTTATGAGCAAACAACATTCCATGAATCAGAGCTTCATACTCTGCTACATTGTTAGTACAGGGGAACTGTAATCTGTAGGCTACTAAGTGGGATTTTCCTGATGGATTAATGAGATCAATTCCCACCCCAGCACCTTGCTTGGATTTAGATCCATCAAACCTTAAGATCCAAGGTTTATCCTCAGCGGGACATTTATCTTTAGCAGGATATCTATCTGACCCTTCTTTCTTCTTTGCAGCTCTGGCTACTGCTCCGCCTGATATCCATTTTAACTTGGGGATGTTGTCATCCTCAAGTTTCTTCTTTCCTTTATTTTGTGAGCCTGATGGCTTTTCTATTTTCTCTTCCATCTCAGCAGGAGGATGATATTCAGGATCTGTAGCTGCATGCTTTTTCAAAATGTGTAAACATAGTGAGCAAGTTGTTTCTGAGTGAGGTGCCTCATGCAACCTACACCAACCTTTGATTAAAACCTCGTGGGGAGATTTATGCTGTTGTGTCATCTTCTTTATTTCTTTTACTAAAAATTCTTTGAACTTAGTCAGGTCACTACCTTTGTCTTCATCAGACAACTTATAATCTGGTTCCATGAAGCAATCACTACCAGGAGTGATCTTCTCTTTCCTTGCATCATTTATCAGGTTAGACACCAGAATCTCTTCTATTTTCAAGATATGATCTTCATCATGATCTGTCAGCACCTCTGTTCCTGTAGAAGACAGATAAGAATTAGTATCGTCATCATCATCAGATGTAGTATTTACCTCAGAATATGATGATGACGCTTCGTTGCATGTTTGCTCTAGCATCATCATATCTAAACATATTTCACAAGTCTTTTCTGAGTGTACTTCGCCGTGTAATCTGCACCATCCATCAATCAAAATATCATTAGCAGGTATATTTAATAATTGACAATGTTTTACCTGATTAGATAGATGCATCTCAAAATCTCAGAAGCGATTTATTTCATTCTCATTATCTGGATTATTATTAAGTTCTATAACTGGCATGTCCTCATGATGATCATGATGATGATGATGATGAACATCAAGCATCAGGATCTCTTCTATTTTGACAGTCTGCGGCCTGATGCAATAAACTCCAGGTTCTACATTTACGTACATGATCTCATTTGTTCTGTTGTACTCCGTGATCATATGTTTCATCCTAGGCTCAACATCAATCCTGATCTGATTAGGTATACCCTTCCATGGTAACCACATGTCACTGAAATCTATAGACATATATCCGTTAAGCATTTTAGACCAGTCTCGGCTAAGCAACATCCCATATGTATCAGGTATATCAACCACCTGAATATCAATGTAATACTGGATCCTCAGATCAGATGCTAGCTGCATGTGTATGTGAGTTAATTCTCCTACTACACTTACTTCTGTCTTGTCCAGCTGTGTGACCTTCTTTAAGCATTTAGCAGGATGCAATCCTAAAGCATTACATACTGACAAAGGCATGAAATTAGTGGAGGCTCCTGAATCGACCAAACAGTTGTGCAGGTTATTGCTGAACATTCTTATAGTTAGGAGAAATGAGGGTGATTTAGTTTTATCTCTATACAAGGTCATGTGGGAGGTTTCAGCAGCTTGGACTATAGCTGACACTTTAGGTTTGATAATATTATCCTTAGCAGCATGATCCTTGCCGCTGGGTTGATTTGAAAGATAGCTATCCTCTTTAGGAGCAGGATCATCTAGTGACTTCATGAATGCTTTTTTGATGGCAGGAGTTTTCAGTAACTCAGATAGGGACAGGCTAATCTTAATTTTCTTCATTTCATCAGCCAAATAGCTGACTAACTTGTCAGATTCATGAGGTGCACTTGCAATCTTTGATACGGTGTTTTTAGGAGACAAGTATTGAGCATTCACCTTAGGGAACCCAGGGCTATTGCTAGCTTTAGGATCAGGAGGTGTGTTGAAGTTATTTGGAGGTAAGGATGATGTCAATGGACCAGTGGGTCTATTGGCATTACTTCTCAAGTTATAATTATGCTTACCAGGATATTGCTGCTGGTATGCATGTACTTCCTCATGCTCTCTTGCAGGTTCATTTTCATCCTCAAAGGGAAAAACATAGTTTGTTTCAAAGGTTAAGGCAGATTCCTCACATGTTTGGTTATAACTCTGATGAGGTTGATTAGTGTATGTTTCCAGCACAAAAGCTGAGTCATATCCACAAGGAACTATCTCATTTCCTTCTGCCTGAGGTGGATTTCTAGAAGTGTTAGATACTTCAGTCTGAAAGATGCTAGCAGCAATTCTAAATTGTGGACAGTCTAATTCTGCATGTGCATTTGTATTGTGGATCCTACACCAATTAGTAAGGGCTGCCTCAGCAAGATTGACTCTAGTAGTCTGTTTGGCTTCACCAGGAGGCTGATTGTCTAGGGGTGATGGTAATGAGCCATTATTTGGCCTGGAGTTCCACACTCTAGGCTGTCTAGGTGGGTTATTGTTACTTCCACCATTATTGTTGAAGTTATTGTTGTTGTATCCTCTGTCAGGATAATTTGGTCTGTCATTGGAATAATTTCTATTCTGACCTAACTGGGAATAAAAACCTTAATTTCTCAAATGTGTTACTTCTGTGGTGAGTTTTCTCAATTGAGCGAAAATTTCTTTGATTTCCTCCTTTTCCTCTTGGGCTTTGGCCACTACATTTTCGGTCTGAGGCTTGAAAAAAGAGGATCCATGGTTAATGTTGGATAGATCAGTACCCTGAGGTGTCTGAGCATGTGCAGGATATTGTGGTAATTGGCCATTTCCATTAGGAGGAGGCATAATGCTCAGTGGAGGTACTTGCAAAGGTGCAGGCATGACTGCTGGAGGTATCACTGCTCCATTAGGATATTGTGCAGGATACTGTAGAGAATACGGTGCAGGATATTGTGACTGCATGCCAGGCAAGGTAGGGAATACTATATTTGGAGTAGGGGCAGGTATCAATTGCTGATTTACCTTGATAGCTTCTTGAAAAGCCCCTGTCAATGTAGTGATCTCAGGATGTGTTCTCCTGATGAACATGGAAGTTAATGGATCTAGGGCTGAATAGTAGATACTCCTGGTAGTAGCATCAGCTACTACATATGGGGCAACTAGCTTGGACAACATTTTCTGGAACCTAGCATTGAAATTAGCAATAGGCTCATTCTCAAATCTTTTGATTGTAGCAAACATATGGTAATTCATAGATGGATCAATAGGAACCTTGAATCTGTCAAGAAAAGCTTTCTCTAAGACAGCCCACGAACCGACAGAAGCTTGGCCAAGACTAATGAACCAATTATAAGCCTCTCCCCCTAAGGAAAAAGGAAATAATCTGCACACCACATCTTGATGTTCTATTCTGGCTCTGCAGCAAGCTTCCTTAAATGTCCTGATATGATCATCAGCATCCTGATATGGATGATATTTTGGGCAAAGTTTGTCCGGATTCTTCGGTAACTCATGATATGCATTAAAGGTCAAAGGTGATTCTACTGCAAAGAAAGACATTGCAACCTGAGGAGGTTGAGCTAGTGGTGCAACTAGCTATGGTTGAACTAAAGGTACACCCTGAGGTTGAACTAGAGGTGTCACAGATATCCCAGAAGGTATTTGTAAACCAATAGGAGTTATAGGAGAAGGTTCTGGTGAAGCTTTTGATGCACTAGACCCTGGAGTATGATGAATATCTACAGTCCTAGGTCTGAAACCTCTAACAGGTAATTCTTCAAAAATTTCACTAGGTCTAGACCTGGTATTTATCCTATGAGCCAGGATTTCTCGATTTGGAGGCAAATTGGCTGAAACTTTACAAATATTGGCTGGATTCCACCAAAATGAGGTGATATTTGCAGTCAATGGCTGATCAAACTAGATATTTATGAAATATTTGCGAAGATACTACAGATATGATAGGATATTGGGGTATCTTGACCCGTAGCACGAGATCTCAAGTGTCTAAGGCTTAAATTCTTCAAAGCTCAAACAAATTTACGTATCTTTGGCCAATATTAGTGAATTCAGAATGATCTACTGTAAAGCTTGCAATATTTATGTGAGATCCAGAAATCTTTACATAGAATGAGCATATATGAGCTTCTTATAGTAAATATTTGCATAATATTCTAAAATTCACAAACGATCCGAGGTTACCTTACTCCTACGTCATCAAACCTGAAAATAATGATGATGCGCGTGGTCTTCCAAACTCTGGTCCTCCTTCTAGCGCCAATTTATGTTGGTCATGATGTTAGTCACAAACAAACATAAATAAAAGTACACATTAACCTTTATTCATCTTGAAAGATACTATGAATTCAGAGAATTCATGATCCCAAGTCTTTGGTGATTAGGTCTTAATCGACTGATGTTACTCAAAGGTTAATGTGAGTTGCTATTTCCATTTTGGGGCCTTACGTGGAAGTTTATCATCATCATGACGTTCCTGCAGAAATTCTTTATAGAGAAGTCAAATTATGTAGTTATTTGATAAAAAGATGTAAAAATACCTCAATCTTTGCATGATATTTTCAATTGTGCATGCTTAGTACTCAAATATGCTAAATATTTGCGATTATCTATGAGATGTTTGCATATTTTGTGTTGTTTGCTTAAGATTATCAGTTATTCGCAATTGTGATAGTGAAATGCTCTTAAATTGAAAGAAATTAAAAGAAATACTTCTAATTAAGCTGAAACTTTAGCTTTTGATCCACATACATGCTTGATACTATCATGAGGAGAAGAAATCAAACCATATGTTCACCAAGATATTCCACAGCTAGATACAGTTGATGCAAACTTCAGAGGATAATGAATGAAAACAATACATGCAACATGATGAGCACTCCAAGGGACGCAGCAAATCAAAGCACATATCCAGAATTCAAACACAGATTACTCAAGATTTACGAAGATTTGTAATCAAATTACTCTTCTCTTTCATTAAGTATGCAAAAGACATGTACATATACAGCGGCTTTGAAATGAGCCCTGAATACTTCAGCAAACAGATTTTAATTAAGTTTCGAATGTTTACAACAAGGCATTCCACCACCTTTTATAGAATAAAGGTGAGGAATCTGTTACAAAAGATCTACGACCCTGATTCATCAATACAAATCTACGGTCATCATTCCTTGACTTGTCAACTTCTACAAAATGGCACAAGTTGCCAGCTGGCAACTATCTAGACTACTTATGCAAATATCCCCTTTATGATGTATCTTTATCATGCTCCTCAGCTGATTCATGCGGATCATCATCATGTGCATCACTTTCTAAACTTTCACCATCCTGATGATGATGCTGCTGCATATGGGGTTGCATACTACTGCGGATCGCTCGTATGAATGCACAACCTGATCTATTCCTTCACCATCTTGAGTCTTTACCTTGATAATGGCATGCTTATGTGCTTCATACTTATCTCTGCTGTTATCCAGCTTATTTTTCCTGTCCTGCAGTGTCTCATTATAATTCTCCATCTTGACCTTGATTCTCATTACTTTATTTATAACCTCCTCTGTCAAGTGGATGAGTGGACCATCTGCTTCTATTTGGAAGTTGCTGTGCAGAGCTTTGAGGGCTGAGTCTTCATCTTGATTCTCTATCTTTCCTTCTACTTTCCCTTCTAAGGTTTCTAACATCTCTGCTTCAACACCCATTAAATCCCGCAACTTCATGTTGATCTCCCTCAGCTTATTATTGCATCTCTTGAGGACTCCGCATTCAAATTGAACGTCCTTGTACCAGATGTCCACTAATAATGTAGTATTATTATTCAATATCTTCTTACTGATAAGTAGTTGAGGATTTATTCCCTTTATTTCTCCTAAAAGGCTCAGGACCTTTTCTAGTTTATAAGACCTTTTCCCGGTCTGCATCTACAATTTATCTACCTTGGTCTTGGAGTCACTTAGTATGCTCCACCTCTTCAAAGAGGCCTTCATTATCTCTACAGCATCATCCAATGTGGATGACATCCATTTCCTTATTACGGATGCCTCATGTTTCATGAGGTCCAATTTATTTACCTCCTCCTGAGAAATGGCAGTCAATGGGACTGCGGCTTCATTTGTGGTATCATCAGGATCGGTCAACCCTTTGATATAGGCGTGCAACTGAGAAATGTGCTCTTTATGTCGCTTATTTCTCTCCTTCTCTCTTTTCACTTTTTGAATTAGAGAGTCAATGATGTCTTTGCCCTCTTGACCTTCCTGGTCCTCATTGGCAAAACCTAAATCTACTGTGCTGATTTGAAATTCATCAACAGTGATTTTACCTTTCTCCTTCTCCATCGTAGGTATGGCAATTTGTGCGGTCCTTCTCCCTATTGCCGGATCTCTTTTTATGGCCGATGTCATCCTGGCCTTCCTCCTGGGCTTCATTAGATCGGCGCAGAATAAGGTGGAGATGTCAAACTCTTGAATTTCAAGCTCCTCTTCAACATTTACTTCCTTTTCTAACCATGGAGGCACCTGATCATGTTTTTCAGCATCATGCTATTCACCCATATCTCTTGTTTCTATCAACAAATGTTGTGGAGATGGTGATTTTTCCTTTTCTTCCTCCTGATGCTCGCTTTGCTGTTGATCCTGCGGTACATCCTCTTGTTGGGGAATTTCCTTTTCTGGGGGAGCATCTTCTTGGTGTGGGGAACCCTGCGGTGTATCTGTATGTAGATCATGATGATCATGATCTTTCTCCATCATTACTTCACCTGTTCCCAGTTCTTCCCCTTGTGGTTTATCTAATGCCCTAGACACTGGGGATTCTGCCTGAGGTGCTGGCGGTTGCTCTGCAGCTATTACTTCTTCCGAGCCTGCAGCATCAACTTCTTGTATTTTGGCAGCTGGATCCTCTAGCGCTTCCTTCTTCTCATCAGCCTTTGCTTCCTGAACCTCTACTATAGCAGGTTCTTCCGATGTATCATGTGGGCTTGGTTGGCCTGATTCAAGAGCATGGCCCTCTAACTCTGCCATCTCTATCTCTTCTGTTGAGGGGCCTTTGTCAGGTGATCCTGCTGGCTGTTCAGGACTTGCATCCCGTTTCTCTAACAAATCTACCACTACAGGACTTGTCACCTCTGTGATCAATGCTTCTAGCCCTATTTCCTGAGCTACCTACTCTGGGCTCTTTTCTTGCTCTTCTTCTGCTTGTTTCATCTCCTCAAGCACAGTTTGAACTGGGGTAAGCTTGTGAGGAGTCATAGATATTCCAGCAGCAAGTGTTTCCATCTTCTATGCAGCTACATCCTGCACCACCTCATCGTCAGACAGATTTATTATCTCATCAAGTGAGACATGTCTTTCTGCTTGTGTCTGGGAGGCTTCCTTCATCTGCTCCTCTGCAAGTTCAGTTTTGAACTTGACAATGGTAGGAAGTGGAAGATTATGCTGAAATTCCTTTTGCACTTCACTACCTGCCCCTTGTAATAGTGTAGGGGGTTGGCTTATTTCACCTCTCATGGAGGTTCTTGGTTTCTTAGGTGTGGTAGAAACCAGCACCTATGGAGCTCTCTTCTTTCTTTTTATTATTAAGGGAGCCTCTTCTTCTTCTGGCTCCTCCTCCATGAGGATATCTTTTCCTAGTTGTTTAGAGGATTGACCCACTTCTTGGGTCTCAGTGATTCCAGCCTCTGCTATTTTAGTCTTCTTGGGCTTTTCTTTCTTTGGAGGGGAATCTGACTCTGATCCTAATCCGGCTACCTCCTCAGCTGTAAATACTGCCCTGTCAATTATAACCCCTTTAGGTTGTTTATCCAGCTTCTTGCCCCTTGGGGGTCTTTTGCTCTGTTGTTGTGGTGGAGGGATTCTATCTCCCTTGGTCTTCCTCTTCTCCAGCAGGAAGTCATCATATTTATCCGCAGGGATATCTTGCCCTTTCTTCTTGTTGTCCACCATGATGGCAACACCTTTCTTTTTCAATGCCTCCACCTACTCATCAATCCAAGCTTGAGTCAGTTGTATGGTCCTGGCAATGAATGGGTCCAAGGATATGTCTTCTTGCATGGTGAGGTCAGGTGCAGAGATGGTGTCATTGTATATCTTTTTCTGCTCATATTCATCTGCCATTATCCTGCCGTCATCCTTCTTCAATTGTTGAGGAAGGGAGATACAATCAAAAGTCCTAACCTAGTTCAGAGTCAACCTTTGATACCGTCTTCTCCTGGCTTCTGCTTCATCTTCGCAGTCAGCCCAAAAATCTTCTAGGTGCCTCTGATGAATAGGCTTTCCTAGAATCTTCTATATCCTGCCGTAAGGATCATATGGTCTTGTTATTGGGAAAGGCTGTAGATTCATTTTATTCAGGGTGACCATCACCTTCTTTATACTATCAGAGTCAGGGCACATATAGTTGCCAATGCTGACTGGGAACAAAATTGGTGGCAGCTTCTTGGCATCCTTGTACATTTGTATCAACACAGAGCCCTGCCTGATAAATTCCATTAATATCACTGCATCTGTAGGATACCTCGGCAGCATGAGGGGATGTTCCTCAAAACCTTCAACCCTTATGTAAGAGAAGGTTGCAAACTATATATACTAGGCTCCATGCATGTAAACTACTTCTTGAGCCTCCATGCTTAGCCTTTTTGTTCTGTCTTCTTCCATGGTCCTTACCAGATTCATAGAGAATGCATCATTGACCTGTTTGTAGTCTTTGAGGTAATTGGTTCTCTGTAACTAGGGATGATGATCCCAGATGTAGGCAGCATTTGTGCCTGTGAGCTTTCCATCTGTAACTAGGGCATCAAAAGTGCCTCTATAAGCACAACAATAAACAATATAGGATGTCATGTAAAATGCACAATTGGAACCTCCCAGGTTCATCAGTTGCTCATGCAGAGCATCACTTATTATCTGGCCCCACAGTGGCTTGATGTCTGAATACAGACACATCATTATAACTCCATACATCCAATCCCTGAAACTACCAGTATCAGGTTGGCCAATTAGTCTATTCAGGAGTACAATCCTATATTGGTACTCCTCACTGAAATCATATTTAAACAGGTGCACAGGAAGCTTAGCCACCGCATTATATGTGTTGTTCTCAGCCCGCCAAGCATACATGTTCTTCCTGGCTGATTTCTTGTTAGCTTCATACTCTCTTTCAGACTTTTTCAAGTCTACACTCTTTACCTTACTGCCCATTGGCAATCCAAATGTTCGGGAGAAACCCTTGATGGAGAGGTCTGCATATATCCTCCCATGCTTCACCACCTACCTTGTTTGAGGGTTATAGTTCTGGGCACACTCAATAACTAGCTCTGGAGACTCCATGGAATATGGGAAACTAGCAGCATTCCACATACCCGACACAAATACTACATCCAACATAGGACTCTTTTCATGCCTATCGTTCAGCTTGGCTGACCAGGCCTCCAGATTGGTACTCCCCTGATGGGTGTCTGTAATTATTCCATATTTGAACAGGACCCCCCTCTGAGAAGAGAACATAGGCCTACTGAATTCTTCTTGATACTTAACGTATTGCTTATCAGCCATGAGTACCTGTAATTGACAAAATCCCATCTCACCACAGGTATATACATGCATACATATTACAATTAAAATCACTATGCCTACTGTATTTCCTTACCATTACTTAATCAGATGGATGCATAAACTGAAACTTACATCATCATACCTGAACAAAAATAACATGATGAGGGTTTCATTCACTTACCTGGTTATGCAGATTTCTCTTTTGTACCAGTATATTGCCAACGACGCTCTTAATTCAGCTGATGATCACTTCCTTCCTTCTGTCTGTGAGCTCAAATCGTGCAGCGGTAGCTGGTATGCAGATATGGAAGCTGGTGCTCTGTAAAACAATTTTATCGCAAGGTAAATGTAAAAATGGTGGTTGAATTACCTTTTAACCTTGCAGTTAGGGTATACTTAGGGCAACTCTGACAAGTTAGATTACATTCCTCGATTACTCGTGTGAAAACACAGGATTTCGCCAGGTGTTTCATTGGGTTCCGGGGTCGGCGGGAACCACCTACCATGTCTGCACGCATTTAATGATAATGGTGGCAAAGGGAGTGGGGGGATATCCATATGACAGGATATCATGAGGGCAGGATGATATTCACAAATATCAGGTTGAGTTTCAATATCATCCTCCCAAGTATTGAAATTGTTATCGCGACAAGATTCTGGTGACAATGCACCCTTTGTTGGGTTTAGTACATCAGGAGGATATTTCAGTTTATCAGGTGATGTTTCAAAATATGATGATGATGAGACAAACTTACTTGTCTCTCCTTGGAATATCGGGGTGACATCATCCTGATATTTGTTCTTTGTATCGGAAATGTATCATGACGTCATCGTCATATTACGCGAACATGATCATGTTCGCAAAATATCCTGTCAGAATGTAAATATGATGATGATGTCATCAGGATGTTTGTTTCTTCGTTTATCGTATTCGGATGATGTCATCAGGATATTTGCTAAGGGTGATATTTCGCGTCAGGAGGATATTAACAAATATCGGGTTACATTTGAAAACATGACATTCGCGATACAAAAGACCGCTTGATGGGAAGACTTACTACCACTTAAAGTTGACGTCCGAATATTTGAGCCGCAGGATATGTCAGGGGGATGTTTCAAATATGATGATGATCTTTAAAAACATGACTAAGGTTATAAAATATGATCCTCTTCTTGCGAATATCAGGTTTGACCAAGACTTTGACTGTTCATAACTGTCACATCGTGAGGAATATCTGGGTGATGTAAAAAGCAAACCTGCATGAAATTTAATGCTCTTTCAGAATATGAGATCACAGACATGAAATGCGAATTTTGACAAATCTAACCTTATATTGGGGACCTACCTCATCCTGACTCCATATGATGATGCACCTGACTTATTTTACCAAACCGCTAGAAAGCAGACAAGCCAAGCCAAAAGAAGTTGGGTCCCTGTTTTACCAAGTCAAAATGGGGCGTGTTGTGTAACCACACAACATCTGTCAGACCCTGCTGCATGCTCTGTTCTTGCTTATCAGACCATAGCACTTCTTCAATCTGACTTCCAGTATAGACATACCATGTTTTGCGGATGGGTGGGATGAACTTTGTTGCCATCACTGACAACACTTATGAAGCCATATAGTGTCTCTTGCCAACATATTGGTCCCACTGGACCTTGCATTACATTATTTGCTTATTACGTAAGTGTAGCTTATACATTTTGAGCACCTTGATTGGCTCGATCACCACTACTCCTAGGTCCTTCACCTATAACATATTTCGACCAAGTATAGGAATCTCAAGTAAGAAACATGAAACATATTATGCATCATGGCAAGTGCTAGTGGTAGAGCAATTCTATATTCCACTGGGTTGACTTCTTCTAGAACTTTAAATAGCCCCACATATCTTGGTGCCAATTTGGTCATTTTTCCAAATTTGATGAAACTTTTCTGGGGTTTTACCCTAAGAAATTTATCTCACATAGTGAAGTCCCTTTCAACATGCTTTGCATCTGTGTAAGGCTTTTGTCTATCATTGGCTTCTGCTAATCTCTTTTTAATTAGATGGACTTATTCTTCCATTGCAAATAGCATTTCTGGACCAAGGCTAACCCTATCTTCAAGCTTATCCCAACTTATAGGGGTTTCCATCCATATAATGCCTCAAACGGTGTCATATTAATAGTTGAATGATAAGAGTTATTGTAAACAAATTCCACTAGAGGAAGATAATCCTCCCACTTGTATTGTTGATCCATGCAGTACATCCTTAATAAGTCCTCCAACACTTGATTCACCCTTTTAGTTTGACCATCCGTTTGAGGATGATAAGCAGAGCTTATGCTCAGTTATGTTCCAAGTGAAGAGAACAAAGTTTGCCAAAATCTAGAAGTTATTTGTACATCCCTATCAGAGATAATCTTCTCAGGAATGTCATGAAGTCTTAAAATCTCTTGCACAAATTTTTGAACAATGATGGGAGCCCCATCTATCAAGTTTCGCAGAATAAAATGGGCCACTTTGGTGAGTCTGTCCACCACAACCAAGATAACATTGTACTTATTCCTTGACATAGGAAGTCCCTGCACAAAGTCCATGCTTCTAATCTGCCATTTCCACATAGGAATTTCATGAGGGTATAATAAACCCATTTGGTTTTGGTGTTCCACCTTCACCTATTGGCATTTAATACAAGTAGCTATAAAATTTGCAGCATCCTTTTTCATTCCTTTCCAAAAGTATAAAGGTTTCACATTAGCAAGTAACTTAGTTACTCCAGGATGTCCAAAATATGGTGTAGAATGAACCTCTTTCCAAACCATATTCCTTAACTCTATTGAGTTAGGTACATAAATCCTTCCTTTACACCTTAATAACCCATTTGATTCAACATTGAATCCTTCATATTTTAGATTATGTGGATCTTTCTCGAGGGCTTGTTTTACCTGCTCATAAAACTCATCTCCTATAGATTTTTGTAACACCTAATTTCTAAAATTAGAATGTATGGAAATCATAGAGGAGATATGCCTTCTCCTACTTAAAGCATCTGCTACTCGATTTTCTTTTCCCTGGATATATTTAATCTTAAAATCATAATCTAAGATAAATTCCTACCATCTTTTTTGATGATAATTAGGATGGGGTTGAGTGAACAGATATTTAATTCCTTGGCAATCTATTTTCAACTAAAGGGTTTTCCAAGCAAATAATGTCTCCACATTTGAAGTACATGCATAACTACTGCCAATTCTAAATCATGTGTGGCATAGTTTTGTTCATAGATTTTTAGTTTGTGCAATTCATATGCAATAACATGTCCATCTTGGACTAGTACACCACCTAAGGCTTCCCCTAAGGCATTGGCAATTTTAAAATTGGAGCTGAAGTCAATTTTTCATTTAGCTAGTCAAAGGCCTCCTAGCACTTTTCTGACCATTCAAACTTCTTGCCCTTTCTTTGTAAGGAAGTTATAGGATAAGCAATTTTAGAGAATTTTTTCCCAAACTTCCTGTAATAACTAGCAAGGCCCATAAAACTTTGGACCTCATGAACATTTTTCAATTCAGGCCATTTAGATATAGCATTAATCTTAGCTAGGTCTATAGCTAATTCTTTAGCTAATATTATATGACCCAAATACTATACTTCTTTCTAAAAGAAGGTACACTTAGAGAGATTGCCATATAGTTTATGCTCTCTTACTCTCTAAAGAATGATTCTTAGATGTTGCATATGTTCCTCTTCATTCTTATAGTAGATTAAAATATCATCAAGAAATACCAAGACAAACTTGTCTAGGTAGTCTCTAAACACACTATTCATAAGATTCATAAACATTGCAAGGGCGTTTGTCAACCCAAAAGGTAGAACAGTGAATTCATAATGTCCACATCTAGTTCTAAAGGCTATCTTATGGATGTCTTCATCCTTCACCCTCAACTGGTGATATCCTGATCGAAGATTAATCTTGGAAAATACTACTGCACCTCTCATCTGATAAAAAATATCATCAATACAAGGTAGGGGATACTTGTTCTTGATGGTTGCTTTATTTAACATGTGGTAGTCTATACACAACCACAAAGTGTCATTTTTGTTTTTCACAAAAATGATAGGTGCTCCCCATGGTGACACACTGGGTCTAATCAACCATTTATCTAGTAGCTCTTATAGTTGATCCTTTAACTCCATTAATTTTTTTGTGGTCATCCTGTAGGAAGCTTTTGAAATAGGTTCTGACCCAAGTATAATATTAATGGAAAAATCAAAGGCCCTCTTAGGGGGTAACCGTGATAGTTCATCCAGGAATACATCCTCAAAATCTCTAAGGAGGGAATGTTTGTCCATATCTAGTCTTTCCTGACCTATGGACTCCTTTGTCCCTACTTCATTAAGTTTATGGGATTCATAGAACACCAAGTCATCTTGGAAAAAGGTTTCCTTTGTTTCTTCTATTTTATCCATCTTGAAAACAAAAAGTTGACATCCTTTTCTCTGTACTCTTTTCATTTGTAGGGCAAAGATTTACCTCATTTTAATTTCCCTAGGTTTTCCTTGAATATGGACTTGGTTTCCTAGGTCATCCAAACAATCTACTATCTTAGCATAATAGTCCACTTTGGCTTGATGTCTCCATAACCAATTTATTCCAAGGATAACATCATATGAGCCAAGTGGGGCTACATATCGATTCACTTCAATGGAGAAGTTTGGAAGTTCAACTCGAGCTTCAAACAAGCATTTCTCTACCTAAGCCTTGGTGTAATTTGCATACTCTACAGACCAAGTATTTGTCATGAATCCTCCTTTTTTAGGATTTTTTTTTAGGATGCTTCTCCTGCTAACTAAAATGCTCCCCAGACAACTTTAGTAACCTCATTATAATTTCTAAGTTAAAAATACTTCTCCATCTCTGTAAGCCATGCCTCCACGACATCTCTGCTTATGGATCCATCAAATTTAGGTGGAATGACCTTTTTCATGTCATGTGATAGTTCCACAGCCATAAGGCTCCTCTTATCCCCATCCTATTTAATTGCAGAGTTATTTTCTTCGTGATGGCTTTCGGTGGTGTCATTATGGCATTCCTTGCCATTGCTCCCATCATAATTATCATGTTTGTCTTCTGACTAGCCTCCCACTTTATGTTCAAGGGTCTATACCCTAACCCTAGTTTCTTTCAACAAGATCAAGATTTGGTCTAGTTTAGACTTGAATTGCCCTAAAGGTGCTCCTTCATCTCGACTATGCTCCATTCTAGTTCCAACTCGAACCTTTACTACAATTTACTACAATAATGGGTTACACTTTTTGGCCAAACCTGACATTGAAATCAATATTTTGAACTAAATCTTCATGTTCTGACACCTATAGCTGCTAAACCATTAGGAATTTGAAGATGATGCAAACTAGTGATTTGTGAGATTTTGTTTGTAGATTCTAAATATATTTTTTGAAAAAAAAAATTGGAGTTAAATTGTAAATTTTTTGCATCTCCTTTGACAATTGGTTTTTAATAGTAAACAACATTTTTTTAAAGTGATGTGTATTCTATAGCACATAACTTTTTTTTATACAAAGGATAAAATTTTGATTCTTTTTAATTTAGATTGGTAACACTGATATAGGGTATTCATTTGGTTTCATAATGTTTTGTTGAATATATATATTTTAATTAATTTTTGAAGTCAAACCAATTATAATTTAGACATAGGCGTATTTCGTAAAACATAACTTTTTCTATATGTATAAAAATTCAATTTTTTTTTTGTTTGAAACAAGGACATCAATACCTAGTGCATAGATATTTTTTAGAATTTTTTTTCAGTAATTTACTAATTTTCCATGTGTGTAGAATAGAGAACTTGTTGTTTGGTGAAAAACATACATTCACAAGAAATAATAAATAAATATAATAATCAAATTAAATATATTTAAAATTATATTTTTTGGAAATATTATAATAAGGACTACATCCTTACAAAGCATAAATTTTAAATGAATTCATTTGATCCCTCAAAAGATAAATCAAAATTGGTTTTTTATCAACATTTTGATAGGTGTAGAGGAGACTCCATTATAGGTATGGTTTAAAACTAGCAGGGTTCTATCCAAGGGGATTTGAATCTAAGGGGGTTTGATCAAACCCTCTTTAATTAAAATCCTTTAAATGGAACCTTTCAAGGCTTAAATCATTATATTTTCTAAAAATATGTGATTTCAGCAAAAATCAGGATGTCCTAGAAAGTGTAACCCATTATTGTGGCAGCACCTTCGGATTGAAGTTTGTAGATTAAACACAGATTAGTTTTCCATGCCATATAATTCAATTATTTCACAAATCTATTAGCATTCATGTAATCTTTAACAAGAAAGGAAAGATTATCAAAACTTTTCCATTGCATTATTTTTCCATTGGATTTCATATGGTCCACAAAATTACAAAATTGTATTTACATTTGCTCCTGCAAATCATTTACAATTGGGATAACTTCCCATTATTAGATTTTCTTTTTAGTCTCAGGAAGTGAGGATACACACTAGTATTCTTTCACATCCCCCTTTGGTACAATACATTCATTATGATCATTTTTCTCAACTGGTACTATAGGAGTAGAGGGTGACACTGATGTTCTAGTAGAGTTAAGGGCAGCCATCCAATTGACTTTCCTTAACTCGTTCTTGATGTATTTTACTAAATCAGCAAAAGTTTCCTCATTAGATAACCATACATCTACCAAGTATGTAGTCAGTTCAAGTTTCTCCTTTAGACAGGCTCATGGCTTCAAAATCTTTTGATGGTATAGGTAACATCCATGTTCCATTACCTTCTTGCGAGGTGTAGTTCTAATTTTTACCATTCTGGCATAGAACATCCAATCATTACCACACTTAACATTGGATTTAATTATCAAATAGTGAGCTCATTGGGTCCATGTGTTGAACCTGGTAGCTCTGATACCATATGTAACAACAGTATCCCAAAAAAAATCAATATTTAACTTATTGATATAACTTAATCAAGTCATTAATTAAGAATGGTTTACAATATTCAAGTTTGAACATAAAGAAACATATTATTTTCCATCAAGTCAGCATGTTAATCAAATCAAGATATAACACAACTTACAAACTAATAAATCATTACAATCCTTAGTGAAAGTCCATCACTAATCAAATACAATATATGCTCTTGGCATCTAAATCAAATCTTTTCATTACAATAGGCCAACTGGTCAAAATGTGAACACTATATCTAGAACTAATGACATTTGTCTTCATAAGCCTCACCTTGTCTCATGCTTGGGAAGGAGAGCATCATCCTAGTGCTTTTCCTCCAACCATAGACCTACAATCCTCCACTGATCTTCCTAACTAGAAGTGGCCCTACCCTTCATGGAAAGGTTAGACATTGGAACCAATTAGTTAGCCATCTGAGTAACTAGTGTTGTGTCCTTCCTAATGTCTCATGGTCACACACTATAGGTCCACTCTAACTAGTATGGCACTATTGGAGATATTAGGCCATCTAGATCACTGTCAACTGATAATGCATGTAGAGACAGATGCATTACTTTGGAAAAAGTTTTCATACAAAGATGTGATGCAATGAATGTTGTCGTATGCCCACCACCCTAACTTGACTTATAAGTTGTCATTTCCTACAGTCAATTCTTGACAACCTTGACTTTTAGGTCTAATATGAGTGTGGGATCCATTTGAATCACAGTCCAAACTTTGAACATTCAACTCCCATCAAAGTTAATTATAACACAATAGGTTACTTAAGAAAAGTGGAACTAGTGACTCCATGTCACCTTATTCCGTTCAATTCATTTCTATTCAAACTTCATGACCATCTTGGTCTCCCATGTTTTTATATTAATAACATTCATCACATATGATGAAGTCAGTTTCATGATACTTAAGGCATACCTTGACTTAGAAAACATTTTAGTTCCTTATGGTTCAATAGCTCTTTCATCAACAATTGAGCTCATGGGTTATTCACCAACCCTTAAGTTATTATAACTAAAAGAATTTATAACTCATAATTCAATCCCAAATAGTTTCAATCTATAATCTATTATAAACATATTCTCAACTATCTCATATAGAGACTATGATCATATTCATTAATAATCAAATGTTCATTTAACATACATAATAGTATTAGTAGTTCTATATATAATTCATTGTTAGCTACTCAACTAAGCCCGACTAGGTTTTATTTGGGTGATAAATGTACACCAATACATATACATCTATATATATATGCCTTCCTAACAATCCCTACAGTTGATGGACTGTGTTTAAGATATCAAAAGTTTTCATAGTGTTTATTACAGTTGAGGGATTGCATACCAAGTAATGATGCCTAAACGGCTATCAATAGAGTCATAAGACTGTATACTAATAATTGATGCCTATATGGCTATCAATATAGTCATAAGACTGTATACTAAGAAAAGATGCCTATATGACCATCAATACAGTTGTAAGACTGTATACTAAGAAATGATGCCTATACGGCTATCAATATGGTCGTAAGACTGTATACATTATCAAAAAACATGGAGTCATACTTAACTCCCTTCGAGTGTTCATAGGCTTGACCCTAGTCATCATACAAAGTGGGTTAAATACAAAATAAAAGAAAACATGCTCAATCACTATGGCTTTGAGCTCAAGTTATCATAATGTATTATGTATTATATTTTGGCTGAGTTGAAAGACTCAAGCCTCATTCAAGAAAGAGTCAATCTAACATGGCTTGACTGAGCATTTAATTTCAAGAAAAAATACGTAGTTTCCTAGCTCAGCCCACAACCTTGAACAACTTTCAAGAAGTTTTTAATGTGTTTTCAGCTCATCTCCCCACCTTGAGTATAGTTTCAATAGTTATAATGTCTAGCAAACTTAGCCCATGAGGCTTTGAGTATAAACACAACTCAGTGTTTGTCTTAAACAGGTTTGGCCAAATGGAACCCAACCACAACATGTGAGTTAATTAAAAATAGGAATGGATTGGCTGATAGGCCTAATGCCATGATTCAAAAGAAAAATAATGAACATATATGGCATCACATTGTAGTATGCATGCCTCACATTCCTATTTAATAACAAGAGGCTGCATGAATCTCAATTACTTGAGTTGAGCAAGGATCGAATGCAAACCTAGTTTTGCAATTCATTTCATTGCTCCCAGTTCCTTCTTGTCACTGTTCTTGCTTGAATAGCTACATGGTCTAATTTTCTTCTAGAGAAAGCAACCTCTCTCTCTACCTTTTTCCCAGAAATCTCTTCTTCTTTTTCCCTTAGATAAGGAGAGACTAATCCCTAAAAACAAGATAATTGATTTCATACATGTCAATAATGGCTGACAACTACCTTACATTTGGTAGTGCCTAAAAAGATGGCTTGATCTAAGCACATTAAGGGATGGTTGAGCTCGAAGCTGCCATCCATCTTCAAGATCGACTAAAACCACTTAAGAATATTCCATTGACTATACTTATCAAAATAAGATAGTAATAATAATATCATTATGGGTACTAACCAATTAAGAGGTTTCATCCTTGATAAAGGATTATCACAAGGAATAGTATACATAAAAAAAATTTACATTATTTACATCAATTATCAGGGTCGAGTCATACTCCCCTAAAATCAACTATTCCCATTAGTCAAAATACTAGGAATAACATAATGACCCTGAGAATAATAAGTAAGAGAGACCTCTTTGTCTCTAAATCTTATTATCTCTCAACTAGGGATGATGTTCCCAAAACATTGTTTGGTCATCACGACTTGTCAAGACAACTTCATGGAGTAAAGAATAAACCACGAACATAGAAACAAAAGACAAGAGACATGACATGTGTCAATTACTCAGATTACTAGTTAACTTATATTATCACAGTGTCTAACCTCTTCCTCTAGGATGATACTCTCCTTCCTTCTTTGAAGGATGTTTGGCTCTCCTGTCAAACTCAGGACCATAAGATTGAAATCAGTGCATCAATATCAAATCTCATAATTGAAAATCATCTAAAACTACTTAAAATTTATTTCTACTTCATAATCAAAAGTTAAACAAGATTTTCCACAATATCAAATTAATTAACTATGACTAATCCTCCTAATTATCGTGCCAAGTTATTGATTAACTCTAATTTGTAAATTGGAGTGAAAGACATTGTAGAAGATAATCATCTGGGAAATAGTCTCAAGAAAGGGAAATTGACAAATGATTACAGTTTTGATTGAAGTCCTTGCAAATCACAATTTTGAGTTTTTTCTGGTTGTGTGTACTAGATTAGATCTTTTAGAGAAAGATGATCAGTTAACACATTAACTTGATCAAGAAGTTGATCCTGAATTCTTAGAACTTGAGATGACCTTTGAACACTGAAGAAAGATATCTTTCAAGTAGAAGGGGATGACAATTTATATTGTAAGAGTGAAACTAACAATGAGAGGAGGAAGAAGTGATCAAGTAAGAATAACAATTGAAAGCATGATGGTGAAAAGAAGAAAGAAAAGGGCTAGGATATTTTATTATGAGAATTAAAGTGTCAATGATAGTGACAATGAAAAAATCTCTTAAACACATTTGAGGATTTTGATAGAGGTTAGGGGTAATTTCTAAAGATGCATAGTGATGCATCTATTTAGGAGGAGTTCATGCCATATCTTTAACCTAGACTGATGATGGCTACCTCTCAGGGGGAGCTGGTAATGGTGACTGATAATGGGGGGAGATTCCAAGATAAGGATTGCAAACAAATAAGTATTGATCAAAGGGGAGAATAGGTAAGCTCTAAATTCCTTTGTCTTTGATGTCAACATAGTATATATTGATGTCACAAGGTGAAAAGGTTGTTGAGGTTGAAGATGAAATGTTATGTTCCTAAAAAACAAGGAAAGTTCATGGTTGGATGTCATGACCTGATTAGTGCAGAGTTAAGTGTGAATTCTTGAGAATACAAGATATGTTTCTATAAAGAAGATGCAAGGGTTGATGTGGGCTTTGCAAGATGGTGTTTGTCTCTGTCTCAGGATGACTACTCCTTTGAAGACTATCTAGAAGATTGCTTCGCAGTTCCATCTTACTAATGTTTAGCTATTGCGGTTTGGAACATAGCTTTATAAAGTGTCACATTATGTATGTTCCAAGTTTCATGGGGATTTGATCAATGGAAGAGTGCTTGTATATTGATAAGTTTATAGATAGTGTTGGTTTTGTAAAGGTATTTCCAACAAAGTGATGGAATGCCCCATATTCCTTCGTAGTTGCATGTTTGGCCATGTGGTTCTAATGGTAGATTATCATATGAAGTGACATAATATATCTAAGGTTTCAGCCTCACACTCACTAAGCATGAGAAGTTACAAGGGTCTATATATCAATAATTATCCATACAGAGTAGAATGCTGAGACCTGCCTAGAGCAAAAGAAATGGTGTGTCACCCTTTTCCATTAATGTCAAAAGGGGAGAGAAAGCATTGTGAAAAATGAAAGAGTCAATTGTCAAGGAGAGAGTAAGATGTGTAAAAGAATGGGGGAGAGTAAGAAAGAAAATAAGTTTGGTGCAGTATTTTGTCTTGATGATTCTTCACATTATGTGTTGCCATCAATGACAAAGGGAGGGATTGTTGCAAGTATGTGTAGGAGGTGTTGTCATTGATGTCAATTGTATCAACTGGTTGAACAGAGATGAGGTTGGTTGACCAAAGATAAGGTATGAGATTGGTTGAGTATAGATGAGTTTGTTGCAATGGTATACACTATTTGGATGATTTTCTTCATTGAATGTGATTTGGTTTCTTTGTAGAGGTTATAAAGATGTTAAGAAGATGTTTCTATTAGTTGGATAAGAAAATTTGATTAATAAGGGAAAAAGTGTGTTGGAGAGACTACTTGGCTTAATAGAGTAATGTTGTGGTTTTTCTCTGCATTTCTTCTATGTTGAAGATCTATCTTTGTAGTTTGGGTATATTATTTAGGGATGTTTAGAGATGTTATATTCCAAATTGGGTGCTCTGATTCATTGTATAGAGAAAGTTGTGTTCACTAGAATGTGGACTATGTTTCTGAGTGTTGCAAAGATGTCTTGGAGAAATGTCTTTACTCTACATTTCTTTGCAAAGAGGTTTTTGGTCTTGCAGTTTTGGAATTATGCTTATAAGGTTAATATGTTTCTCTAACTGAAGTATTTTATGGTTTGGTGGTCTACAAGTTTATTTCTTGAGTGGCAATATATAATAGAGTTTGTTGATTGGTTTAGTGTGAACTTTCTTTAGGTGGAAGTTGTTGTGGAAGAGTTTGTTGGTTTTTAGGTTGCTTCAAGATGTTTATGGAAGATTCTAGATTGTTTTCAAGAATTGAGTATGGTCCACGAGCCATATCTTGCCTTGAGGAAGTGTGTACTTAAAAAGTACATTGCATTATATAGGTTTGGCCAACCTTGTATGTTTGTACTATTTGTAGAGCTACTTTAGTGATTGTGAAAGTGTGGTGTAGCATGCTTGGATGAATTTAAGTCTAAGCTAATGCGTGTTGTGGTTTTCCTTCATTCCTTTCCATCATGAAATGTTTAGGTCTAGACCTAATTTAAATTCTATGTATTAAGTTTTGATGCTGACGTTGGAGAATGTTGTTGTGGTTGAAGATAGTATAAATAAGTGTCGAGGGGTTGTGATTGTTAGTACAATGATGGATATGATGTGAGTAATAAAGTGGTTGAGTGAGTGGAGCAGTACATGCCTTCATATGTTAGATTACTAGATGCAGTGAGTAGAAGGTGTCTACTATCTTTTATTGGTGTTGTGGAGATGATCTTGATGTTGTAGTGAATATTAAGCTTCATTGGGACTATACTCCATGCATGTGTTAGATCCAACTATAACTATTCAATCCTGGCAGTGAGACACCTTCTCTATCTCTTTCTTTCACAATAATAAGTCCTTTAGTAGTGATCCACATGTAGTGAGCACTCTTGGATAGTGAGTCCACCAATTGTATCAATCTTAACCAGTTACTATATATATAATGAGCTAATCCTCACTGTGGTTTTTCTCGGCTTGTGTTTTCCACGTAAAATTTGGTGTTCATGTGTTATGAGTTGTGGTTGTTTGCCTTATGATTAATTTCCCTCATTGTAATTAAATATGTTGAATGGTTTAAAATTTTGATTTATAAGTGGGCTCATAGAATACTAATTCACCCCTCCCCTCTCAGTATTATGGGTGTTCAACAGGATTATCGCTAACACTTCTCTACACTTTTCTTGAATACTCACATCCTTCTAGAGATTAGGGACACTCTAATAATCTTTAATAAATGTACTACCTACATTCCCTATAGTACTACTCTCTCCTTGAGTCTTATTACTTCTCAAATAGTAATCACTCTTAACCTGAGTAATTTTGGCAGTAGTCAAGGGTCTAATCTCTTCATCAATAGGTTTTCTTAGCTGAACCCTAGGATTTCTTGAATCCAACTTAAAAACATGACCATCATCCTCATCATCATCAAAGAAAAGATATTGCTTAAGATAAATTTCAAGTTACCTTCCCTTTTAAGAATCTTCACCCAATACACCATCCTCATTTGATCTATCATCATCTTCACATATAAAATTGTGAGCCAAATCCATATTTATACTAAAGTCCTCTTGGTCATCCTAATCACTATATTCATCACAAGGACCTTCTGAATCAATAATTGATCTAGTAATGGCACATAAGGAAGGGGAATGAGGGGCTCAATAGATCAAGCATCGTAAGTTGTCCTTGATAGCATACACCCCTTTTCTCAGTGGGTCAAGGGTTTCTCAACTAGGATTTCCCCTATTATTTAGAGGAGTCATCTTCTCATTTCACTAATTAGTATTGTAAGGTTGATCTATTAAGTTCCTTAAGTGACTCAGTGTTGACAAAAGTTGTGGACCTTGAATCTGCAAATGAGGTATGGGATAAGCTGAAGAATCTATATGAAGGAGATGATTCTGTAAGAGAAGCCAAGCTATAGAGATTGAAATTGAAGTATGATGGTTTAAAGATGAATGGAGATGAAAAAATAATAGCCTTTATGCAAAGAGATGATGAACTTGTCACTGGAATAAAAGGTATGAGAGGAACTCTCACTGATAAGGAAATTGTGATGAAAATTCTCAGAACACTACCAAAGTCCTATAGCCACAATGTAGCTTCTATTAAAGAATTTATGACTGTGAAAACTATTGACAAAGATTAGTTACTTGGAAATCTTATAGCCTTTAATATGAGAGAGTTTGGTGATGCTTTTCCTAAAGTAGAATCAGCTTCCAGAGCTGAGAAATACAAGGTGGATGATGACTTTGATGAAATTGAAGCTAACTTTGTTGACAAGCTACAAAGAGGCTCTGGTAAGTTCAAGGGTAAATTACTTTTCAAAATTTTCTCTTGTTGTAAAGTAGGTCATTATGCTTCTAGATGCCCTGAAAGAATTGAAAGAAATAAGAAAAAATATGAGAGCAGGCCTAGAGTTCCAAAGAAATGCTATTATGTAAGAGATTTTGATGATGAAGGTGTGACTGATGTTGAATCTGATGATGCTAGTACTAGTGAAAATGAATGCATGTTTATTTCTATTAAAGATGATCATGTGTCTATTAATTCTACTAGCTATGTGAAGGAAGAAAAACTAGTGGAAGAAAGTGTTTTGGCTATTCAGGTTAAGAAAGATAAGGATGAATGGATTATTGATAGTGGATGCTCACATCACATGAACAATGACAAAAGTAAGTTTGCAAGTTTTCAAAAGTATGATGGAGGACTAGTTAGGTTTGGAGATAATGTAGCTAGTAAGATTTGTGGAAAAGGTTCTATTTCATTTGATGAAAAAAATAATACTGACAATGTCCTATATGTGAAGGGTTTGAAGAATAATCTTTTGCATTTTGGTGAGATGTGTGACAAAGGATGTGATCTAAGATTCAAAGACAATGGGTGCAAGATCATTGAAAGCTCCAGAAGTATGATTGCTACCAATAAGAAGATAAAAGGTAACATCTATCAATTAAGAGGAACTAATTATTACTATTTATTGGCCTAGACAAATGAAAGTTGGTTGTGGCATAGAAGGATGTATCATATAAACTTTGATAATCAGGTAAAGAAAAGTATAGGTCGGATTGTGAGAGATTTACCAAAACTTGTAAAACCATCCAATATAATTTGCAAGGAATGTTAGTTAGGGAAGCAGACAAAAACAAGTTTCAAGAGAAAAGAGCAATTTTCTACCGATTTGTTGGATCTAGTGCATACAGATCTATGTGGTCCTACAAGGGTGAGAAGTCTACAAGGTGATAGGTACTTCATGTTTCTTATTGATGATTATTCTAGAATGACTTGGGTTACTTTTCTAAGATATAAATCAAAAGCCCTAAAGAAGTTCAAATCTTTTGAGGCAATGGTTGAGAATGAAATAGAATTGAAAATAAAATGCTTGAGGTCTGATAGAGGAGGCGAGTTCACATTAAATGAATTCAACATTTTCTATGAAGGGCATGGTATAATAAAGAGAGAGTTGTTTGCACCTAGAACTCCTCAGCAGAATGGAGTTGTAGAAAGGAAAAATAGGATAGTTCAAGAGGCTGCTAGGACTATGATGAAGGAAGTAGATCTGTCAAAAGTGTTTTGGAAAGAGGCTATTGATGCTGCTATTTACATCCAAAATAAAGTTCAAGTGAAAGGTAATGGTACTCAAACTCTTTTTGAATTGTGGTATGGAAGAATTCCCACAATAAAATATTTCAAAATCTTTGGAAGCAAATTCTATGTGAGGAGAGATGAAGATCTAGGAAATTTTTATACAAGGTGTGATGAAGGAATCTTCCTTGGATACTCTACCAAGAGTAAGGCCTATCAGTTCTACAATAAAAGGCTCAAAAAGATTGTTGAGAGTACAAATGTGAAGGTGGATGTGTTCGAAACAAGGTAGATAACTAAGAGGGGGGGTGAATCAATTATCTCTAATATCTTTACTTTCTTTTTCCTTTTATAATTTGTGCAGCATCAAAACATATAAGCATATATAATCATGAGAGCATAAATGAAATCAACACACATAACACAAGGATTTTAATGTGGAAAACCCTATTAAGGGAAAAACCATAGGGTGACTAACCCAAGATTGTATTCTCTGTTAAAAGAATAAGAAGTACAAAATGGCACTTGCCAATTAGGGCTCACTGCCCGAGCACACTGCTTACAAGAGGCACACTGCCTACAAGAGACTCACTGTCTAAAAAGTTTATAGAAGATAACCAGGTGTTTGAATTGATGAGAGGCATCTACAAATGCTGAAGTTTAGTTTCGGTTAGGCTGAATATACTGATCTAATACACTTCATTCCTCCTTTTCTCTAGTGATGTTGTTCTGTCACATACTGGACTTGTATTGCTGCTTACACACTCATCTCTATCTTTCCTCGCACCTTATTTTATCATATCTATATCCACACACACCTTCATATTGGAATCCATCTGGTATATATATCCACACCAAGGATTTCAACAACTTTCTAGTTAGCAACTAGAATACTCAAGATATTTACAAGATACTAATCTGTCAGCTGAATCCATACTTGATTTGTGATGCATATCAAAAACATAGACATAGAAGTCATCAATCATGTCAAACAACATTGTATGATCCCTCAAATAGCTTGATCAACATCAATTAATCATCTAGATTGAAGTCTGATACTCTATCAGTCAGTTCTTCCTCAGTCTACTCTGCCTGTCAGGAACCCAACACTCAGATGCTCATATCTTTTCCATGTTTTATCACTGGAGGCTCAATCTCTGGAATCTAGTAGTCATGATACTCCTCTTGACTTGTCCAAGTCCACAACTTGCTGAGTTACATCATCTGAGAGATCCAGACCTTGCTGCATGCTTTGTTCTTATTCATCAGACCAAAACACTCTTCAATCTGACTTTCGGTATAGGCATACTATGTGCTGTAGATGTGTGGGATAGACTTTGTTGCCATCAATGACAACACTCATGAAGCCACACAGTGTCTCTTGCCAACAATCCCCCCCTTTGGCATTGATGGCAACACTTAGTGAAAAATGACTAAGTGTCGCAGCAAACTCCCCCTTGGCTGATGCTCTATCTTCTGCACTATTTTACCAGAGCTCCCCCTTAGCTGGATTCCACATTTTTTAGTACTCCTCACTCCCCCTTTGACATCAATGGAAAAGGGTGGAATCCACACACCAAAATTTCCAAAAATTAACCTATACATAGTCGCATAAGTATATATACATGTTATACTTACATGTACTTCAGTATATCCACAAAAGTGGCCTTCAACTATACAAAATCTATGGCCCAGCTTTGCACCATCCTATCCAAAATGGAGATGTGACCACTCAACAAAAATGTGTATGCTTCTGCCCTTCTTAAGTTTGCCTGATCACTGGTTCGGGCTGTGGTCTGAGCATCTGTTAAGGCCTTATGCATTGCCTCTAACTTAGGGATAATTATCCCTCTAAGTTCACTCATCTTGCTTATTATATTATTCCTTTCCTTCTCGAACGTCTTTATTTCATTTCTAATGACAATAGCCTACCATTCTTGACTCATTATGGATGTAGTGAGGGGATCAAAATTCTGAGATAAACTTGATAGTTTACCTTCTTGTTCTTTCACTTTCTTTTCAATATCCTCTGTCACTTTGGACCAAGATAGACAAAATTTGTACATGTCCCCACCATCTTTAAGAGCATTTTTAGGGCTCTTTATCCCAATATCTAGGGTCCTCCTATCATTAGCTATGAGTCCCTGTACTTCAGTGAATCTCTTTCCCAAACACTCTTTCCAGACCTTTTCTTCAACCAATTTATCTAAAGAATCAAAATGAGTGCTAATAGAGTTTACTAGAGATTTCAAGTTACCGGATGGAGAGGCCGAAGGATCATTTTGAAAAGATGGCATGATCTTCTCCAGCACACTAGTTGCAATCTCTAATAGCTCACAATCTTCCATGTGAGATTTCAGAAGCTTTTCTTTTGCTTTAGCTTGGGAAAAAGATGCTATTTTCATTGTCTGGGCCAGAGAGAGGGAATCAAAATTTAGTTGTCCTTGGAATAGTTTTGGTTCATCTATCTCCATCATCTCTTTGTTCAACAAATTCTTCATTGCCTCTACAGTTTTTCTTGCTAGAGATTGAGTCTTCTTTTCTTTTGCAATCTCAGAACTGTCATCAGAGATCTTCTCTATTTATTCTTCTTCTCTTCCCTTTACCTCCTCTTCTTGACTCAATTTCTCCTCTTTTCTTCCTTCTCCTTCAGTTCCTGGATCTGGAGTGTCTACAGTGGGATCTGGAGGAGAGATGTTGACTGCTTCATGGACTTCCTCTTCTGAAACAGAGGAATCCAAGTCCTTAGACTTCTCCTCATCTATCTCTTTTGACCCTTCTACATTTTTGTCAGTAGATTTATCATTTGATGCATTTAATCCTTCGACATCCATGGTAGAAGGTTCTTCATCTATTTCCTCTATAATAGGAAGATTGAATCTTTTGGAGGCATTCCATAGGATGTCTTCTATCCTGATTAGTTTCTCCAAGCATAAGTTTGTTCATTCTTGCTTTGCTCCAGAATTCATCCTTGCAGTCCTTAAAGATCAAGTTCATTTGCTTTGGAGTAATGGAAGGATAGAGATGAATTGCAATCTGTTCTTGGATCTCTAAGTCTTTTTCCTTTGCATTCTTTTTTTTGAGTTCGAGTACCTTCTCTCTAGACTTTTGGGAATTAATGAAATAATTTCAATGAATGCTTTATTATAAATATTTAGGTACCTGACTGTAGCTTCTTCCAAGATCCTCTTTTCAGTATCAATATATTCATCATAAAATTCTACTATTGGTTGTATATTCCCATCCACAGTGACTACCTTGATGATATCATCAATAGAAAGAGTGGGATTTTTAACAAATTCTTCTACCTCTTCTTCTTTGTTTTTACCAGTAGAGGATTCTCTGGATGTTTTCTTCTTCTTCTTCATTTTCTTAACTTCCTCATCAGACTCTTTTTCTTCATCATCCTTTTGACTTATGTAAGACCTTGTGGCTTTTGTTTTCATTCTCTTTTCTCCCTTTCCAGATGTCTTGACTTCCAATTTGGTGGCTCTTTAGTTCTTAGGAGTGGCAGGTGCAGAGCTCTTGGAGGATCTAGTCAGGAGGAGGCTTGTACCGGAACACTTCCTTTCTTTGCTTCTTGTTTCTCTTTCTCAACTCCTATTTTCTCTCTGTTTGCATCAACTGCCTCTTTTGATATGCCATATCTTTTGGCAATTTCTTCTACTTCCCTTCTAACATTCATTTTTATCTCTAGTTGTCTCAGTTCAATATGTATTTTCACACTCAGTTCTTGAAAGGTTCCAAACCTTTCTACCTCAGGGTCCTTAGGCTAACTTAGCAAGTGTTGGATATGCAGCTCCAAGATTTTCTCATCAACCTCATATCTCATTGGCATAATCCAAACTATTTTGGACTCAACTGTCTCCATTAGGCATTGATCAGTATCTACCATAAAACACACTATATCCTTGTATTTTTCTACTATGGATTGAGGTATCCTTTCTCTGGCTTGCATCATACTTTGGAAGTTCTTAAAGTATCCCCAGAGTGTTGTGCTTTGATCCTTAGCATCACCGAGTCCATACATATAGTCCCTAATCTATATTGCAACTAGTTTGTCATTTTGCCAAACCCAACCACTTGATCTAGGCAACTCATTCATGTAGTAGAAGAATAGACATAGTATTAAACACCCATACTTGAATGAGTTCTTCTTATCCTTCTTGATCTTATTGTAGGTTTTCTAATAGTTGGTTTAAAAGAAGATCACATAGGTCATAATCTGCATTTTCCCTTAACATCTGATATGTTGTATATATTGCAGTCCCAAACACAGAGTTCTCCCTGCTGGAATGATAGATCTTATATCCAATTATCATAGAGGCAAATTTGACATCTGGATCTATGATGTCTTCTATGGTCAGTGCTCTCTTGTCAAACTTAGATCTGGTAGCTTCACTTACTGTCTGATTCTTGACATATTTGAGTGTAGGTAACCCACCGGATGAGTGTAGTCTAGTTACTTCCCTAATGGCATCTTTTGTTATCTTGAAGGGCTTCATTAACCAAATGAAATTGTCATGTATTCTGCTAAGAACATATCGGACCCAATCATCTTCTACAAAATAGGGAAAGTGGATGCAATGTCCAAAGTGCTTATCCTGGAGGGCCTTGTATTGAGGTTTGAGTTCAAAAATTTCATCTATTAACTGTTTATGATAGATGTCCATCAACTTGGATTCTCCAAATTCCTCAATATTGGTGTGGATGTAAACCCTAACATCTTCTATGTGCAGTACCCCATGCAGAATGCTAGAAAAAAGTGCCTAATGGATCAACTTCTAGGGATTTATAGGGGTGTATCTTGAATTTTGGATGCAGCCTATCAGTGATCTTAACAACCATTGGAGTAGCCATTCTGCAAAAGATTTAGAGAGAGATTTTCAGAATAGTACCTTTTTATACTTCAGGTTCGAAAAACAAGGCCAGAACAAATTGTTGGTTGAATTGGATTTTGTAGTTGATCTTTGAGAAAATTGTAGACACTTTGATGCAGAGCTCTTCTTTTCTTCTTCTTGAAAGCAAATGTGCAAATAATAAGTGAATGAACCCTTTTATCTCTGTGTAAACCCTAATTTCCTTTTGTAATAAATGCACAACTTAAGTCATCCAATTACCTTGTTCTAAGAGAGATCTTTTTGAATCAATGAGATACATTTAGAATCATTTTCAGTGATAACTTACAATGTATCTTCTTTCCTCCAATCATGCCATGAATCCGCAGATCAAGATATTTCAATTTTGAATCATACGAGATCTGTCTATGAAGATCTTGCTTTACCAGATGACTATTAGACCGGATCAATCTTGGATGATTAAACTCTTGCAAAACTCCATGCGGATCTTTCATATTTTTACCGAGGGTTATTTAGATATTTCTCTAAGAACCCTTCGGTTTGCAACATTCCATATGCCTAATTGAGGCACCAATTGACTGGCTGGGGACATTTATTTTTCTTTGTGACTCCCCTTGAGCTAGAGCTCATCTGTTTAGTTTTTGGAAGGAATATCAGCACCAGATTCTAGTGCTGATCCATCCCCAACATTTTCTGTACTCTTCTTCACCCAATTCTTGTTCATCTCCCTTTGAACATCATCCACATTCACTTTTCCTTTTCCTTTATCTTAATTTTGATTATGATGCATTGGACCCTTTTTGTCCTGATTCTTACTTGTGCAGAATTTAGCAATATGACCGGATCTATTGCAATTGTAGCGAACAACCTTTATTTGCATATTTGACTGATATCCTCTTGATCCACATTGATTAGCCATATGTCCCATTATATTGCATGCAAAGCATCTACCATTGAATGAATTGTTTATTTGGATATTTTTGCATTCATGAGATTTGTGAGCATACCTTTTGTAGTTGAAACATTCTCTAGAGAAGGATGGATTAGTCTGATTCATTCTCCTTTTGCACTAAGTTTTTTTATGACCGAAGTTGTTGCAATTGTAGTAGTATCCATTGAATGATGGATATCTTTAAGAATTTGGTTGCCTTACCGGAGGTCTTCTAGGCATGTTTCTTTGATTTCCTGATCCAGAGTTCTTCTGACCAGATCCAGAGCTTTCACCTTTCTCATATCCCAAGCCACACTTGTCATCTACCCTCTTTTGGCTTTCAAGAAGAACTTCAAGTTGAGTTGAGCTTATCTTGAATTTCTCTTTTTATTCATTCGTTGTTTGAAGATCTTGTTTAAGAGTGTCTATCTGATTCTCAAGTTGTTCTTCATTATCTCTAGCTTCTTCAAGATCAGATTCAAGATGCTTGATTATTCTATCCATTTTGTGGTAGTCCTATGTCTTCTCCTTGAGAGATTGTTTTAGATTATCTTCAATTTTCCTTTTCTCTTCAATTTCTTGGGTGAATCTCATAACCTCTGATTCCATCTCATGCCTAACCATAATGACCTCTTTTGATAGCTTCTCACATAGCTTGTTTTTCTCATTTAGATATTCATTAGTATCATTGGATTCACTTTGACTTGCTAATTTTTGAAATAGTTCCTTTCTCTTTTTCACAGAGATATTCAGTTTTTCTTTTAGCTCATTTATGAAACCATCATCTTGTTTGAGTCTTTCTCTCAAGTTATTGACTTCATAGTGAGATTTCTCAAGATCATCTAAGGCAGACTGAAGTTGTTCCTTCATACCATACATATCCAATTTAGATTCCCAGATCTTCCTCAAGTTGTTAAGCTCTATTTAGAGGAACTGAGCTATGATACCAATTGTTGGAAACAAGGTAGATAAATGAGAGGGGGGGTGAATCAGTTATCTCTAATATCTTTACTTTCTTTTTCCTTTTATAATTTGTGTAGCATCAATACATATAAGCATATATAATCATGAGAGTAGAAATTAAATCAACACATATAACACAAGGATTTTAACGTGGAAAACCCTGTTAAGGGAAAAACCATAGGGTGACTAACCCAAGATTGTATTCTCTATTAAAAGAATAAGAAGTACAAAATGACACTTGCCAATTAGGACTCACTGCCCAAGCACACTGCTCACAAGAGGCACACTATCTATAAGAAACTCGTTGTCTACAAAGTTTATAGAAGGTAGCCAGATGTTTGAACTGATGAGAGGCATATGCAAATGTTAAAGTTTACTTCCAGTTAGGCCCAATATACTGATCTAATGCACTTCATTCTTCCTCTATTCTAGTGCTACTATTCTATCACATACCAAACTTGTATTGCTGCTTCCACACTTATCTCTGCCTTTGCTCGCACCTTATTTTATCATATCTATATCCACAAACACCTTCATACTGGAATCCATCTGGTATATATATCCACACCAAGGATTTCAACAACTTTCTAGTTGGCAACCAGAATACTCAAGATATTTACAAGATACTGATCTGTCGGCTAAATCCATACTTGATTTGTGATGCATATCAAAAACATAGAAATAGAAGCATCAATGATGTCAGCCAACATTTTATGATCCCTCAAATAGCTTGATCAATATCAATTACTCATCCGGATTGAAGTCTGATACTCTATCGGTTAGTTCTTCCTCAGTCTTCTCTACCTGTTAGGAACCCAACACTTAGATGCTCATATCTTTTCCATGTTTTATCATCGAAGGCTCAATCTCTAGAATCTAGTAGTCATGATACTCCTCTTGACTTGGCCAAGTCCACAACTTTCTAAGTTACACCATCTGAGAGATCCACACCTGGATGTCGAGCCTTGTTGCATGCTCTGTTCTTGTTCACCAGACCAAAACACTCTTCAATTTGACTTCCGCTATAGGCATACTATGTGCTATGGATATGTGGGATAGAATTTTTTGCCATCAATGACAACACTCATGAAGCCACATAGTGTCTCTTGCTAACAGGATGAAGGCAAGGAAAGAATATCATACCTGAATTACTATGAACTAGATGAAACTGTGACTATAATGAATGAAGAAAAAGGTGAGAAAGAAGTTAGTCAGGATAAAGAAGAGGCTCCAAAAATTATTTCCATGACTCCCAGGTATGTAAAGATCAATCATTCTGAAGGTCAGATTATAGGTGAAAAAAATAAAGGTGTGCTGACAAGGAGAAGAGCTGCAGAAGAACAAGTAAATTACTATTTTCTTTCAAAGTTTTAACCAAAGACTGTGAGTGAAGCATGCAATGAAGAAAGCTAGATAAAATCCATGGAGGAAGAGTTGATTCATATATAAAAAGATGATACTTGGCAATTAGTTCATAGACCCGCTAACAAAAATGTTATTGGAACCAAATGGGTTTTTAGGAATAAGTTGAATGAGAATGGAGAAGTGGTAAGCAATAAGGCAAGATTTGTGTGCAAAGGATATTTACAGATTGAAGGAATAAATTTTGAAGAGACTTTTTCTCCAATAGCTTAGATTGAGTCAATCAGAATATTTTTGGCATTTGTAGCCCACAAAGATTTCAAAGTGTATCAGATGGATGTGAAGTCTACATTTCTAAATGGTGAGCTGGAAGAGGAAGTTTACACTAAGAAACCAGAAGGATTTAAGTTATTAGACCAAGGTGATTTTGTATGCAGGTTGAAGAAAGATTTGTATGGACTCAAGAAAGCTCCTAGAGCCTAGTATGCAAGGTTGGATAAGTACTTATTATAGTTAGGGTTCAATAAAGGTACTGCTGATAGTAATCTTTATTTCAAGATTAATGGTGATAAAATTTTGATTGTTGAATTATTTTTTGATGATATTATCTTTGGAGGTAATAAAAGCATGTGTAAGAAATTTGCTGGTGAAATGTAAAAAGAGTTTTAGATGTCCATGTTTGGTGAGGTGAATTTCTTTCTAGGTCTGCAAATAAATCAATCAGATAAAGGAATCTTCATATCTTAGTCTAAGTATGTGAAAGAGTTGTTGAAGAAGTTTGGGATGGAAGACTCTAAACCGGTATGTACTCCCATGGTATCTAGCTACAACTTGAGAAAAACTGATGAATCACCTAAGGTTGATCGAAAGAAATATAGATCCATGATTGGAGGATTGCTTTATCTAACTCAAACCAGACCTTATATTATACATGCAGTTTGTCTTATTGCAAGGTTTCAAGCAAATCCAAGAGAATCACATGTGATGGTGGTTAAGAGAATCCTGATGTATTTAAAAGGTACTCTAGATCATGGCTTATGGTATCCAAAGGACAATGATTTTAGTCTCAGTTATTTTACAGATGCAGATTGGGCCAAAGATGTTGATGACAGAAAAAGTACAAGTGGAGGTGCTTTCTTCTTGGGTAATAGATTCGTCTTATGGCTAAGCAAGAAACAAGATTCAATCTCTTTGTCAGCTGTAGAAGTAGAGTATATTTCAGCAACATGTTTCACTCAAGTGTTATGGATGAAGTAGACTTTGAAGGATATAAAAGTTGTGTATGAATATCCAACTGCAATCTTTTATGACAATACAAGTACCATAAATATTTAAAAGAATTCAATGATGCACTCAAGAATGAAGCACATATCAATAAGGTATCACTTTTTGAGAGAGAAGGTGACAAAGAATGAAGTAAGGTTAGAATATGTGTCCACAAAGGATCAGATTGTAGACATTTTCACTAAGCCTCTACCAAAAGATACCTTTGAGTATCTCAGAGAAAAGTTAGGGGGTCATTACCCATCCTACTCTAAACTGAGATCATAGGAATACATCAATCTGGTGGAGCTCAAAGTGTCATTCTTTGATCAAGATTGATGTTCTGAAGGCTACCTCTCATGGGGAGTAGCTAGATTTTTCTGATAAAATAAATAGATTAGGGAAGCAACATGCAAGTATGTACGCTTTTCCATTGATGTCCAAGGGGGAGAGAAATCATGCAAAAAACTCATGGGGAGAAAGAATGTAGATGTGTAAAGAGAAAGGGGGAGAATCTTGTCTTGGTAGTCTTTTTAGTTTTTCACATCATATGTTGCCATCAATGACAAATGGGGAGATTGTTGCAAGGGTGTGCCTAATCAATGTTGTCATTAATGTCAACATATCTGTGTTGTCATTGGTGTCAACTATGCTCTTACTTTGTTAAGGATATTAAGAAAATTAGCCCCTCCAATGATAACAATGTGTTGCAGTAGAAACAATGCATTACATGTAGAAGAATACTCCACATTTCTTATAGAATAAATATCTTTGCCTATGGATTGGAAGTTATTTAGAAGCCTATCTGAAGATGTTATATTTCAAGTTTACCTCTAGTATGAAGAATTGAGTAAGTTATGTTCACCAGTGTGGAAACAACTTTTTCTGTATGTTTGGTGGTGATAGGAGAAAGTGTTTTGCTCCGCATTCCTCTACATGGAAGTATTTTGGTCTATAGTTCTAGAATTAAGTATGTGATGATGTTAAGTGCCTTCAACTATAATAGTTTGTGATTTGGTGGTCCACAAGCTATCTTTTACTTATGACAGTGACTGGCAGTGTTATACTTGTGCTCTAGTTTGAAGAATCTTATTGATAGAGTGATTAGAGATCCTATGGTTGTTCCTGGTGATTACAATATGCTTGAGGATGTCTCCTAATCATGTTCCTACCTTTGTATTGGTCCACAAAGAGAAAATTGGATCGTGGATGAAAATGTTTCTTGGTAGACTCAGTGCTCTCATCAGTCTTGGTCAACCTAGTTGAATTCATTATTTGTAGAGATGTATTGAAGATTGTAGAAGGATGGCATGGTGTGGAGGATTGTGTTTGAGTCAAACTAAGGCATGGCATGATCTGCATACATTCTTACATCTTTTCCTTAGCTAAGTTTTTATTAGGTCTAGACCTATTTTATGTATGTTTGTAATGCCAACCTTGATGTACGTTCCAAGGTTGATGAATTGTATAAAATTATGTAATGAGGTTGCGAAAGAGGGTGTGTTGAAAAAATGAAAAGATAAGTGCAAAGGTGTGAAAGAGAAAAGCATAGAAATAATATTGTACTTCAATGGAATTGAATCCTGGCATGGAGTAGATGTTGTTAAATTAGTTCACCCTTTTGGCAGTGAGCCATCCTTTTGGTAGTGAGGCATCCTTTGGCAGTACCACCCATAGTCAGTGAGCCATTCTTTATAGTGAGAAATTTGGGCAATGGGCCCTGTAGGTAGTGAGCCTCTATTTTTCAATATTTCTATAACTTATATATTTTGTGGGCAAACATACACCATGGTTTTTCCCTTTTTTGGTTTTCCACATAAAAATCTGGTGTCTACTATGTCGAATGTGTGATTGTGATTAAGTTAATGGTTTCATGCTTTCAAGGTTAAATCTGATTATGAATAATTAAGTTGCTTGATGGTTTGAAATGCATGTGAAGCTAAATTTTTATGACAATTGATTCACCCCCCTCTTAGTTGTCCATATTTTTCAACAGAAAACAAGTTTGTCATTACAGGGGCCCTTATCACTCTTTTCCCTCGAGATCTTCATTTCCTTGATAGCCTTTCATAGTTTTTCATATTCATTAGTGACAAGAACATTGTTACCTTCACCCCTATCTTGAAGTATAATTTTTTGATCACTCCTTTTACGAAACTTCCTTAAAGCTTTCCTATTACTTTCAAATTTTTAAGCAACTTTGTATGCATCTTTGAGTGCTTGAGGATTTTTGTCCCTTAATAGAAATCCCATCTTCTTGTCATAAGCATTACTCTATAAAACCAGGCACATAGAATCATTAGGTCTTAAATGAGGAGATATCTTTGCTAATACTTAAACAAATCTTTTATTAAACTCTAATACTAATTCATTCACTCCTTTATTGATACTTGTAAATTTATTTATAGTGAATCTTGCATCATAATTATCTCCATAATGTTCTCTAAACATATTTTGGAAATACTACCATGAATTAATGTTATTTTCTAGTAAACTTTTGTACCATTCTCTAGTAGTATCATCTAAGGATTGCACAAATAGCTTCATTAGTACATCTTCATCTTCCACCTAAAAGGCATGCATCAAGTTATCAAAATATATCAAGTTCTCCTCCCTTGAAACAAAATTGTTCGCTAGAAACTTTACTAGTCTAGTTCTAATTTCATTTGGAACAGGATTTGGAAAACCAAGGATCCCTATAAAATTTAATTGTCTATATTTAGGTAGGTGTGGCCTAGAAAAGTTCTATTGGTTATCATGTGGATTTTTTTATTACCCTGACTTAACCCTTGATTTTCTCTATGGTTATTTTGAAATCTAGCATTCACATTTTCATTTCCAATAGGGTATCCATATGGCCAATGTTATTATCCATATCAATCCTTCTTCTTAATTCACTAACTTCCTTTTCTTCCTCTAATCTGGCTACCTCTACCTTGAGGAAATAAATATCTCCAATAGATCCTTGACTCCTTGGGGTATTAGATCATCTTGGTATTTCTTCCCCCCTTCTCCTTTCATTTTCTTCTCCAATAGTTATCCTGGGGTCTTCATAAACTTGACCATGATAACCACCATCAAACTAGTCATTTGGGTTGATCACAGCATGAGGTCATGTTGTGGGTGTTTTAAATGATCCTATATTAACCATTGCATTTGTGATTGAGGGGGAATTTTTTGGTCTTAAGGCATCATAGTATCATTTCAAGGAAGCATCTCTTTGTATCTCTCTTTCAATCCTTTCTTTTTTTAAGAGAAGCCACCTTTATTCTTCTTTTGACATATTGAGATTATTTTTTGAGACATCACTTTCATATCCTACAAGAATCTTTCTTTAGTAGTAGGAATTTTAAGTTCGACATGAGGATTAGATCAATCACCTTTGTCCTTCACTTTCAAGGTTCCCTACTCTTTCTCTTTAGTCTCTATCATTGGCTTCTTGTTCAAGTTATTGTGTAAAGATCTTCTCCTATCCATTGTTGAATAGTAAAGAAGGTAATTAGGTTCTTTTTAAGATGTAGAGTTACCACCCACCTCATGGATTGGACAAAATACCTCACACACTCACACCCAAAACAAAAGATAAACACAAAGACTGTGACATAAATAATATGACTAGACAAGCATTCAAATTTATTTAAAATTTGAAATGACCCTATCCAATGGATGACCTCTAAGGTATTCCCCAGTAGATTCACCATTCAGTTGGTGCTCCAAAATATACCCTACTCATCCTTCTATATTTACTTCTCAAATTTAGGACATATCAGTAGGAAATAGACCAACGAATAGGAAAACTACCTATTTGGCAATTTCTTCTACACTTTAGGCTATGCAAAGCCTAGGTGGGTTCCCCCTGGTAGACACTTAATACAAAATGCAAATTTATGAATTGTCCAAGTGTCTACAAATATAGATTTACTTTTATCACAAGACCCAAGGAGTGACAGAGGACTGATTTTAATCTCTCTAATGCATACTCTACAAACCTATGTTGTCAAAATGTAAGTATCAAAGAGTAAAGAATAATTTAAATAGTGTAGTAAGCATATTATTTTGATATGTTTGTGATTGAGAAACTGGCATTATGAAAATTGATGCCTATCATTGGCGGAATAGAGTCATTCCTTATGTCTCTATCTTTATACCTTTTGGTCTTGGTGATTCCTTTTAAAATAACCAATATCTTGATATTGATTCCAACATGCAAGATCTCATTTATGCAAATTTCATACTTAGTAATCCTCCTATATCACAATAGGCATCATTTAATTCTTGAAAAAGATTTACCCTATTACTTGAATGGAAACTAATGTAAGAAATAAATATACTACAACAAACGTATAGTTTAGGATAAAATACCCATTGGCTATTTTATTCAAATACTTGTAGTGATATGTATATGAGACAAAGATTACACAAATAAGGACCCTAACGATATTAGTCAAACTAGAGAGTACAAGTTTTTGATAAAATGACACAAGAAAGTTCAGTCCCTATTCCTATGACAAAAGCAAATACAACAAATTGTCCTAGAATTTTCCAACACATTTTAGAACGAAAAACACCCTTTTATAACATAACAAGGGCTCTTACATTCCATTTGAATTCCTTCCCAAATCTGTAACAACATTTTGTTACCTTAGAAAGCATGGACCAAATTCAAATTTACTTAAACATTTTAATGTAATTCCTTTTTGTTTTACTCTAATTTCTAAAGCTTCATGGGTAGTTAGCTTGTCCACATGACTCCCCATCTTTGAATTTGTGGCTCCTAAATGTCAAAATCACCAAAGTCATTGAGGCATCCATCAGTTGTTGAATTAGGAAGTTGTTTTAATTCCTTTTCTAAGGAGGTTGATGTAGGAGTCACCATCATCTAAACATTCACTTCTCTGACTTTGTCAATAGAATGCCAATTATCCATCACCAACTAGACCACCCTAACATGACACTCTTTAGCTATCACAACCATGCCTTTGATGAGTGTCATCTATCCTAGAAAAGGGGAGAGAGTATAATGATGTAGCTTTGTCTTTACACCTTGTTCAATCACTTAGCAATGGTCATTGAAACTTCAACAACTCCTCCTGCTCTAGCAAAACAACTACATACAATTAGAGCCTTCAAATAGTCTAAACCCTCCCTCACCAGAATGACACTATCAATAGGTGAACTAGTGGGAGAAATTTGGTTGCTTTTGCCTCATACTCAGTATCTTCCCTAAACCATCTATTCCCTAGAAATGTTCTTCCTATTCTTAACTTTATATGAACAAGGAAATAACCATGAGAATAAATAAGTGTTTTCTAAGAGAATGTGAAGCATACAAAACATAATAGAAGGGAAAAAACTCTGCATTGTGTTCTTAGAAAGGTTGATGTGTAGTATGCATTTAAATACTTCTATTTATAGAAAAAAAGAATAGAGATCTCTATGCCTGAGTAGTATCCTTCTTTAATATCTCAATCAATTAAGCTCAACTACCTATACCACAAAAGTACTCAATTCTTACTTGGATAACCCTAGAGATCATACCTTGTTCCCAAAAATAGAGAAAGGAGATGTGAATGTTCAAAACTTGTTAGGGTTAGCCGATAGATGATAACAATTAAATGCAAATAAAGATTAAATAGAGGAATGAAAAACACTATGAGGCCTATTATTTCACTCCTTGATTTTTTCTTGATTCATATTACTGTTGGTGACATTTTAGACTTTTAGGGACTCTTGATGCTAATATGCAGATTTACTAGACTATATGGTTTTATTTTGATTAGTTATGTTTAGTATGTTGTGATGAGACTATATCCTGATCTTGATTCATTGATGATGATTTGACATGTGATATGCATTATGATATTATTTGAGATACTAGTTGTGAGATTTTGTTATGGATTTATTATGCAATTTTTATCTTTAGATGGATTATAGAAATGCAAATTATGAATCCAATTATGATGTGATTTTTTTATGATGATTTATATGATTATGTGATGGTGTGAGTGTATGTTCTCCTTGCTTCGGCTATGATATACATGTTGGATTAATATTTTGTTTAAGTGCATAGGTATTTTTTCCAAGCCACATATAATCAGAGATAATCCCACACATTTTGTGAAATCACGTGTTAAGCCAATCTGGTTCCAAGGGGAACCAAGATCAACTGTGTTATGCTTGATGAATTTTTGTAATGTTGTGTAAGGTGTCTTTTGGGATAGCTTTACCTATTTTTAGTGATTTTATATTGGTGTTGTAAAGGTGTAATGTTTAATTGATTTCATTTTGAGTTTTAATTTTTGTGACCCCTTTTCATGTGATTTAAATCACCCTCAGGTACTCAAATTGGGTTAAAAGTGACCATGGGTTGTACCCCTAGGGTCTAGGGCCCATTTGAGATTGTCTAACTATGAGGCCTACCTTTTTCATTTCCGTTCATGTGACTATTTACCTTACTATTGCTAATACTTTTATACTTGTGGGACTATTGATCCCGGATTCCCAAACTTTTAGACTTTATTATGTAAAGGAAAGAAAATTGGGTGATGTTAGATAGATGTTTATTTTATAGGAAAACTAATTGGGTGATGTTAGATAGATGTTTATATTAAAGGAAAACTAATTTGGTGATGTTAGATAGATGCTTGTATTAAGAGAAAACAAATTAGGTGATGTTAGATAGATGTTTATATTATAGGAAAACTAATTGGGTGATGTTAGTTATAAAAATTGTAATGTGATTCCCTTTATGCTTAGGAGAACTTGTGGTATTTTATGGGAATGCATGTTTTAAATTGCTTTGGCTATGATATTTATATGTGGAATGAACTTTGCAATTGAGTGCACAGGTATTGGTAACAAACCAAAAATACTAGAGATCATCCCACACTTTATGTTGTAATCCCTTGTGAAGTTGACCTAGTTCCACGATGAGAGGCCTACATTTTTCATTCTATTCATGTGACTATTTACCTTACTGTTGCTGATACTCTTATATTGGTGGGACTGTTGATCCCGGATTCCCAAACTTTTAGACCTTATTATGTTAAAGGAAAACTAATTGGGTGATGATAGATAGATGCTTGTATTAAGAGAAAACAAATTGGGTGATGTTAAATAGATGTTTATATTATAGGAAAACTAATTAGGTGATGTTTGATTAATGTTTACATTACAGGAAAACTAATTGGGTGATGTTAGATAGAAAATTGTAATGTGATTTCATTTATGCTTAAGAGGACTTGTGATATCTTATGTGAGTGTAAGTTTTAATTTTTCTTTGGCTATGATATTTATATGTGGAAGTAACTTTGCAATTGAGTCCATAGGTTTTGCTAACAAACCACAGATACTGGAGATCATCCCACACCTTATGTTGTAATCCCTTGTGAAGCCGATCTGGTTCCACGAGGAACCAAGATCAATTCTATGTATGATATAATGTTGTAATGTTAATTTGCATGAAGTTAATTGGGTTAGGTCTACCCTCATTTAATTTGAATTATGATGTGTTGTAAGAATTTTTTTTTTGAATTTCATTTTTAAATTTTAATTTTTTTCTGAGACCCTTTTCTTGTGTTTTAACTTGACCCTGGGTGTCCTAACTAGGTTAAAGTTGACCCTAGGTTATACCCCATAGGTCTAGGGTCCCTTTTGACTTGGGTAACCCTTGGTTAACCTCCGTATGGTCACCTTAACTTCACACTGAAGTTAAGTGACGAATTTGGAGGCATGGGAGGGATAAGATGAGTGGTACCAACACTCAAGCCCATCCCTTTTTAATTCTCAAGGCTAGAGATGACTCCAAGACCCACCAATTGTGGAGGACTTGACTTCAAGTCTCTCTCATAATTGGTGAGAATCCCCATGGAGTTGTGTAGTCCTTCATGAGAGGAAAGGAAGGGGAGACATGTGTCACCCTTTCCCTCTTTAACTCCCCTTTTCTCTCCCATGTGATGGAGAGAGGACATGTGGTAAGGGGTGAGAAAGTAACATGTGTCAACACCCATCCCTTGAGACACAATAGTAGTGGGGACGAAGAGTGAGGAGGTGACAAGTGTCACCTCCCCATTCCTCTAAGCTCATGGATTGGGTTATTTTAATCCCACTTGGGATAGGGAGAGGGGTTGTTGAATTTTTGAGAATTTTGATTATTGGAAATTGTTTTTGGGAAAAATGATAGAGGGAGTTTGGTGGCTTAGGTTGGAGGAGAATTTAGAGGAGCTCTACATCAACTTCCTCCATTATTAGGGCTTTAAAGGTTGGTTTTCTAGGCTAAGGCCTTCCCCTTGTATTGTCAATTTGTTGCATGATGAATGTGTGAGATGTGTTTTACTTGTGTTATATCTTATTATTGTGGGAAATGTTTAGTAGGGTGTTGAAAGAGCTTCTCCCATTTGGGAGAAATGCTCATCAAATGTAGGGTAGGGGATGAGTGATCCTCCTCGAGTTCATTTCCTTGTTTTGGGATGTTGAAATCCTTCAGGCATTTGTGTGATTTTGAGTAATTTGTTATATGGCTTGAGAGCCAAAATATGAACTCCCTTGGAAATTTTGTTATCAAGTTGGCTTGAGGCCATGAGAAATTTGTGTTGAAATATTTGAAGGGTGGCACTCTAGAGTTGAGTGTGTCCACTCTCCTACCCCTTTTGACTCACTTTGGTTGAGTTTGTGTTTGTGTAAATATCTATGGGTGTGTTTTGTGTTTTGGGGATGTTGTTTTTCCTTGTTGTGAAGTGGATTTGGATTCCCTAAGTGTGTGGAAGATCTCCCTAGCTTGGGGGTGACCCTCTTGCGGGTCTACGGTAGGGAGGAGAGTAGGATGTGTGGTGTTTCTTTCCCTTGTGTATTATGTAGGTTTCATGGAGCTTAGTGTGAAGATTGAAGAATTTACTTGTCTTGGAAAATATTTTATTTTCCTTTACTCTTAAGCCTCTATAGGAGAGCTTGGTCTTATTAATGACTACATCCTTGTTGATTTTAAGAGAACTTCTCTCTCTCTTGTTGTAATATTTTGTCTTCTTGAGTTGTGAGAAAATTCTCTTCATTGTATTGATAGTTTTAATCATAGTGTTTATTAAATTTTACCATTTATGATATGAGGAAGGAAGGAAATTTGTTTTTAAAAGGATATTAATTTTGTTTATTACCTAAAATCTCTATTAGCAAAGTTGTGATTTAGTTGATGTGGTAAACAAAGAAAGTTAAAATTGTTGATTTAAATTTTACCATTAAGTTAAAAGGAATGAAGAATTTTGTGTTATAAGCCAATTTTGTTGTTTGTTAATTTTAAATTGCCAAGTAGTAGAGTTGTGGGTTCAATTTTTAGTTAAACAAGGAAATTTGCAATTCGGTTTTATAAAAATATATATATATATCCAAAAATTTATAACATTCCAATGAAATCATTTTAAAATAAGTTATGGTCTTGAAAAAGATTTGAGTTAAAAAAAATAAAAATATATAGGTTCATTATTCATGTGAAATGGTAGAAAAGAGAAATTAAAATTTTAATTTTAGAGGTGCATTTGAAAATATATTTGTATGAAAATTTAATATATACTAATTTATTATTCTGCCTTACAAATTATTTGATAGTAAATATTTAATAATTAATATATATATATATATATATATATATATATATATATATATATATATATATATATATATTTATTTACACAGAAATTTCACGGTTAACCCAATTCATAGTTTTATTAATTAAACAGATAACTATATAAATACATAATATATATAATATGTTATTATATATATTATGTATTTATATAGTTATCTGTTTAAGTAATAAAACTGTGAATTGGGTTAACTGTGAAATTTATGTGTGTGTGTGTGTGTGTGTGTGTGTGTGTGTGTGTGTATGTTTTAAACTTTTATAAACAAAATTTAATGGGGGAATAAATTTATGATTCACAGATTTTATGTTTTGAAACACAGTCAAAAAATTTTTTTACAAAGAATGGTGGGGGATCGAACCCCCACTATGGTTATTACAAAAGGGTGTGGGGAGGGGGGAGAGCCCCCACCCACACCCCACTAAGTGGGATGTGGGTGGGGGCTCTGCCCCATCCCCACACTCCCCGCTCTCCATTGAACCCCACAGCACCCCCCTTACACAGTCCTGCTCTAGTCCTACGTCATGATCCACCTTCACCGCTTCTTGTAGCCACCACCGACACCTCTCTCCACCCTATCTCTCATCTGCCCACGCCCTCTACGGCTACCTTCTAACCTCTGCGCCACCTGCAGACCAAGCTCTCCTCTACCACCGAAACACTGCGGATCTCCACCCACATCCATTGGAGCCACCTCTATGTGCCACCACCTTCCATTGGCCCAACCCTAACAAAAAAGATATATTAGGGTTTCTCCCATGAGATACAAAAGAAAGAAATATATGGAAGTTAAATAATATTTCAATTGTTATATAAAGAAAAATCTAACATATTACAATAAAATAAATTATTAATATATATATATATTATTTATTAATAATTTTGTAAAAAAGGAAGCCAATTTATTTTATAAAAGAAAAATATAATAGGGATTCAATTTGACAAAAAATATAAATACATAACAATTAATCTTGATTGGGGGTGATTTAATTAACAAAGTTAATGCAAATGTTGAATTAAACTTAGAGCGGAAACCTAGTGGACTTCACCAAGCGAAGTTAGAAGGTCCTGTTTAAGTGATCTGATCTACCAAGAAATTAGGAATAATGTAAAGGATGCAGTGACAACTTTGATTGATAGAGAATGTGAAAGAGAGCAAATTAAAATTAAATTTAAGAGAAACAGGAAGAAGAACAAATGTGCAGGCTTTGTTGAAAATGCTAAAATTAGGAGGAGAAATTAATATTAAATTTTAGAAAACATGAAGGAGAAGAGATGATCGGGCTTTGTTGAAAAATGTTCCATTAATGTGAGCAACTGTAATTTCATTATAATTAGGGAATTGTAAGAAATTTGTTAACCCTATTAGGAAACCTCGTGATCAAGATTAGTGTTAGTGCAATAAACCCCACTCACGCCCATGAGGCGTTATGCTGCCAGATTTTACTGGAATTTAGGGTTTAGTAGTTTAGTAAGTGTAACCCTTGTAGCAACATTAACCACGTTGTGATGACCCCCTTGTTGGCCTTCTTGTGTTTGGGAATGCGTACGTGTGCGTATTCCTCCACTAACAACTATATTGTTTACGCCTTAGGTGTACGCCACCGAGCATGCTTATGCATACGAGGAGGTTTCTAGGGAAGCGTGGGAAAAATTTTGATATTTCGTATCATGACCACATGTAAAATGTGGACATGACACGTGTGATGTGTGTCATGACCACATGGGAAATGTGGGCATGACACACAAGGAACCAAGATCAACTCTGTCTATGATGTAATGTTGTAATGTTAATTTGCATGAGGTTAAATGGGTTAGGTCTACCCTTTTTTAATTTGAATTGTGATATGTGTTGTAAGAATTGTCTTTGAATTTCATTTTTAAATTTTAAATTTTTGGAGACCCTTTTCTTGTGTTTTAACTTGACCCTGGGTGCCCTAACTAGGTTAAACTTGACCCTGGGTTATACCCCATGGGTCTAGGGTCCCTTTTGACTTCGGCAACTGTTGGTAAACCTCCATATGGTCACCTTAACTTCACACTAAAGTTAAGTGACGAATTTGGAGGCATGGGAGGGATAGGATGAGTGGTACCAACACTCAAACCCATCCCTTTCCTCTTCCCAAGGTTAGAGATGACTCCAAGACCCACCAATTGTGGAGGACTTGACATCAAGTCTCTCTCACAGTTGGTGAGAGTACCCATGGAGTTGTGTGGTCCTTCATGAGAGGAAAGGAAAGGGAGACATGTGTCACCCTTTCCCTCTTAAACTCCCATTTTCTCTCCCATGTGTTGGAGAGAGGACATGTGGTAAGGGGTGAGGGAGACTTTGGGGATGGGTAAGTGACATGTGTCAACACCCATCCCTTGGGACATGCTAGTGGTTGGGAGGAAGAGTGAGGAGGTGACATGTGTCACCTCCCCATTCCTCTAAGATCATGGATTGGGCTTATTTTAATCCCACTTGGGATAAGGTGAGGGGTTGTTGAATTTTTGAGAATTTTTAATGGTTTTGAAATTGTTTTTGGAGAAAAAAGAATAGAGGGAGTTTGGGGGCTTAGGTTGGAGGAGATTTTTGGAGGAGCTCTACATCAACTTCTTCCATATAGGGCTTTAAAGGTTGGTTTTCAAGGCTATGGCCTTCCCTTTGTATTTCAATATGCTTGCATGATGAAGGTGTGAGATGTATTTTTGCTTGTGTTGTATTTTGTTATGTGGGGAAATATTTAGTAGGGTACTGAAAGAGCCTCTCCCACTTGGGAGAAAATGCTCATCAAGTGTGGGGTAGGGGAGGAGTGATCCTCCTTGAGTTCATTACCTTGTTTTGGGATGTTGAAAGCCTTGAGGGCATTTTATGTGTTTTGAGTGACTTGTTATATGGCTTGAGAGCCAAAATATGAACTCCTTTAGAAATTTTTCTATCATGTTGGCTTGAGGCCATGAGAAAAAGAAAATTGTGTTGAGATATTTTAAAGGAGTGGCACTCTACAGTTGACTGTGTCCACTCTCCTACCCCTTTTAAACTCACCTTGGTTGAGTTGTGTGTTGTAATTATCCACGGGTGTAATATTGTGATTTGAGATGCTTGTTGTCTTGTTGTGAAGTGGATTTGAGTTCCCTAGGTGTGTGGATGACCTCCCTAGCTTGGGGGTGACCCTCTTGTGGGTCTACGGTAGGGAGGAGAGAAAGATGTGTGGTGTTTCCTTCCCTTGTGTGCTATGCAGGTTTCATGGAGCTTAGTGTGAAGTTGAAGAATTTACTTGTCTTGGAAAATATTTTATTTTCCTTTACTCTTAAGGCTCTTGAGGAGAGCTTGGTTTTACTAATAATGTCATCCTTGTTGATTTTCAAAGAGGAGAATTTCTCCCTCTCTCTTGTTGTAAAATTTTGTCTTCTAAAGTTGTGAGAAAACCTCCTTCTTTGTATTGATAGTTTTAGTTTGTTAAATTAAATTTTACCATTTATGAAATGATGAAGGAAGGAAATATGTTTTTAAAAGGATATTGATTTTTTATTCCCTAATACTTCTATCAGCAAAGTTGTGATTAGTTGTTATGGTAAATAAAGAAAGTTTGTTATAATCCATTGCATTGTATGTCATATTGAATTGTAAATCTTGTAAAGTTATGAAGTTGTAATTGTAACAAATAAGAAAGTTATAAAATTGTTATTTTGATAAGAAGGCTAATTAGATGTTGTCAAATTTTGGAGTATCAAATTAATTGGAATTGTTTCTCCCTTATATGTGTAAATTTTAATTGAACAATGAATAAACTTGATAGGAAAATGAGTGTTGCCTTGTAGTTGAAATGATGGAAGAAAAAAATATATAGTTACTCATCTTATATATTGGTTGTATTTTTTTTTAAAATAAAATATAAAAATAAAATTAAAATTCTATTACTATGTGTGTGTGAAAGATTGCAATATTTCATTAGATGTGGCTAAGTTTAATATTCCGCCTAAGAAAAGAAAATATATAAGAAAATACACTTTATATATATATAGATACATATATATATATACATATATATATACATACATATATATATATACATATATATATACATATACATATATATACATATATATATATGTATATATATGTATTCATTTATATATATATATATATATATATATATTCATTTATATTTTGGTTATATATTAATTTTATTGAAACTATGTTTGTAAAAAAATTGAGCTTCTGCTGTGTATACATATTCATATATATATAAATATTCATTTATATTTGATAAATAAAAATTGCATTGAGGAAATAAGTAATGACTATGTGATTGCTACACAATAAATAAATTGTGTTTATTTTATAATAAAAATAAATGTAATGGTGGGGGGGGTTCGAACCCCCCCCACTACGACTGTCATTACAATGGGTGTGGAGAGGGGGTGGAGCCCCCACCCACACCCCATGCTGTGGGATGTGGGTGGTGGCTCCACCCCCTCCCCACATTCCCCACTATACGTAGCCCCACAGCCAGTACACTCCAACCCACACGCCGCCACGTGATCCTTCCACCCCTGCAACCTCTACTTAGAGCCTCCGCCCATCTCCGCACCCATTTCCCTTTGCTGCTCCCTATGGTTACTACTACCCCCTCACCGTGACTCCCCTTCTCTGTGACCCTCCAATGCGTGGCCTCCACTCAAAACCCTTGCCGCCCTAACAGTGCTGCCTATCCTCCTTTGACCCTACCACAAGCCAACAAAAATATGTTAGGGTTTTTTCCATGTGATTCAATATAAAATATGGGAATAAAAAAATATTCATATGTATATAAAGAAAACTTAATTCTGTAATAGAATATAAAATAAATAAATAAATATATATATATTTATATATATATATATATATTATTTATTAATAATATTGACTCATTTGAAACAATATGTGTGTGTGTATATATATATATATATTTATATATATTCATAAAAGATAACTTAGAGATATAAATGCAATAAGCTTATATGTGTATGTGTGTATTATATCTTCGTAAATAGATTAAGCCATCATATGCATTTGATATGTGGCCATTTTAAACTCAACCTATAAATTGAGTAAATGACAAATAAAGAAAAAAAAAAGTGATAACAAAGAAGAGAAAATGCATGACCGTTCCAGAATAGGGCTAAGAGCACTAACTAAGATTAAACATTCCGTTAAACCTTATTGGGGGAAAATTAATTATCAAAATTAATTCAAACGTTGAATTAAGCCTAGAGCGGAAACCTAGTGGAGTTCATCAAACGAAGTTTGTAAGTCCTGTTTACATGATCTAATCTACCAAGAAATTAGGAATAATGTAAACGATGCAGTGATAACTCTGAGTGATAAAGATCTGATCTACCAAGAAATTAGAAATAATGTAAAGGATGTAGTGATAACTCTGATTGACAGAGAACATGAAATAGAGCAAATTAAAATTAAATTTCAGAGAAACGTGAAGGAGAACAAATGTTCAGGATTTGTTGAAAATGCTAAAACTAGAAGGAGAACAAATTAATATTAAATTTTAGAAAACGTGAAGGAGAACATATGGTTGGACGTTGAAAAATGTGCCATTAACTTAATCATCTTTATCCCAATGTAGTTAGTGAGTTGTAAGATATTCATTAACCCTATTAGGAAACCTCGTGATCAAGATTAGTGTTAGAGCAATAAACTTGATGCAGAGCACTTCAACTAGTGTCAAACAACCTATCACTGCAGGGGAATACTTCAAATCTCCAAGACCATAACTCTCACTGCTCCACTATTTTCCTAACAGAAATCAGGTTTCTAACAAAACAAGGTTTAAAAACCAAGACATATACATGTTCATGTTCCAAGTAGAGAGACTTCAGGGCACACCTTCCAAGACTCTTAACTCCAACTAACATTTCATCACTTCCATTGTGTAGACCCTGTAGGACAACAACATCTATCATACCCCTCATGGGCAGTCACAATCTCATAGCTCCAAGAGTAGGACAATCACAATTTCATCTTGGGGTGATCTCCCCTTAACACAAACTCAATCTAGTCAAGCAAGTCACATGCCTAACATGCCTATTATCATCATTGACAGAGCTATACCTCACCAAACTTACCTATGACTTCTCTGTAGTGACTGCTGCCCTTCTCCATTTACAAATGCAAGGATCTTAGTGGCCCATTTTCAAAGAAAACTCCACCTACACTGCTCTCCTGCCCCTGCAACCTTCACAAGCTATTGTATTGCCTAGTATACAAGCCATTCCATTGATCATTAACTAAAAGGATCAATGGAATGAGAAGATTTCCATCGGCCTACTCAGGAAAAACCTAGTTCAGGGTTTCAACCTACCTTCAAACAAAAGGGAAATACAGAGCTCAATAAGGGTGTCAAGAGCCCAAATCAAATGCAAAGGGAAGGTCACTCAGCCACCTAACTCCCCATCATAGGCATCAATCTCCACTCTCTTGTACAGGCCTATACAACACAGGACAACATCGATTTCTTTAATGGAGACAGCAAGTTAAGATAGTTTGCAGCCAAACATGGATTTCTCACACCAATCTTTATATCAAAACTCCAAATAAGACTCAAACCAAAGGTAATCCAATCCTCTAACAATCCAATGTGCTCATGAGCCTTGACAGTTCTGTACAGGTACGAATTCTTTAGGAAAAGATAGAAAAAACATAGGAAAAACAGTAAAAGGCAAAAAAATAATGTCTTTTTATTATTTCTTTTCAATCTATTGCATGTTCTTTACAATCCCTCCATCCTTGGCTTAAAACAAGCCTCATACATTGCAAGAAAAGGCTGGGGTTGACCAAAACTACTTGACCATCAGGCTTCTTCATGATTTTTTGTAACTGTTATCTTTTGTAACAGTTTTAGAAACTGACTATTTTTTCTTTAGAATGTTGCTTGTTTAACATTTAACCTTGGACAATGGTTCCAACATACCTTTAAAACCTATGACATGCCTTTTAAAGGCTTACAACATGGAAATTTAATGACTACCTATATAAACAATAAAACTTAAATGACTCCCTATGACTACAAGATTGTCATACCTAGGACTAATAACCTAACAATAGTAGATTCTAGTTATTTGGACATAGTCCATTACAAATATGGCTATCAAACCCTATTACAACAAGGAAATGGTCTCATAGACCTTATTTAGCAAACAAACTTCTTGCAAATCTAACCAAAACCCTGATGTCTTGGTGCTCCTGCACCATACTCCCCGGCATGATGAAAACTCTTGTCCCAAGAGTTAGGGGATCTTCTCCATCCCGTCTTCCATCTTGTTGGTATGTTCCTCTGATTAGGAAACATGAACTCTCCAAGAGTTATCTTCCTTCTTCTCCATCCTGCATGGCTCCTGTAAACAGTGTTAGTACCATAAAACTTGTTTTGGTGTCCTTGCCTAGGACCTTGCTGCTGTAATGCTTTACCTCTTCTCAACTAGAGGCTTTGATTCATTCCACCCTGTACCTTCTGCTGTTTGCCTTCCTTCTTTTGCCTCTTTAGAGGGCACTCAATGTCTCCAACTTTGACATAACTCAAGTCCCAAGCTTGCTACTATCTAGGACTGTCATCCACCTTACTCTATTGTAACTGTTTCTGCTGTGTGCAATCACCCTGAACCTGCACATTTAACTTCAATTTCTCTCCAAAGCAAATTGTAACCTGTTCCTTCTTCTCCTCACAAGGTAAAGGAATCAATTTGAACTTCTTACCATCTTTGTGCACTACATAGGTATTAGTATACCCATCATGAATAGTCATTCTCAAATATTACCATGGTCTACCCAAGATTACATGCCGACATGTCATATGAATAACATCACACAAAACATAGTCCTGATATGGATCAATTGTAAAATCAACATAAGCCTTCTTAGTGACCATTACCTGCTGCTCTTAACTCACCCAAGTGACATGGTAAGGACTAGGATGATCAAAAGTTTTCAATCCCAAATTATTCACCATTTCCCAAGAAACTAAGTTATCATGAGACCCTAAATCTACAATCAACTTGCATATCTTTCCATGGCTTAAACAATTAGTTTTGAAAATAGATACCTGTGGTGGTTGCTGCATCTTGCCTCTTTCCACCATGAGCATCTCTCCATCCACCATTGGAGAGGCTGACGACATCTCTGGTTCTTCTGGCTTCTTCTCCTCTTGTGCCAAGTGAACTCTTCTATCCTTGGTCTTGTCAACACCATCCTTCTTAGGACAGTTGAAAGATGTGTGTCCCACCTCATTGCAGTGATAACATCTGCCTGTGAACACTCCTCTTCCTGATCCAAATCTACCTTCACCTCTATATCCACCTCTCTGTTCTATAGGCATCTCCTTACCCTTCTCATTGTTGTTCTAAACTTCAGTAGTAGGTCTGCCCCTACATCTATTTCCTCTTCCATAACCTCCTTGCCTTTCTTGCTTCCTCTTCACTCTCTCTTCAGCCCTGATGACTAACTAAAAACACTCTCCAAGTGATTTTGGTACTGCCAACCCAATCTCATCCTGCAAGTTTTACCTAAGCCCATTAAGGTACCTTTCTACTTTCTCTTCTTCATCTTCCAATCCCCCTATGATACTAAGCTTATGAAATTGCTCAGTATAGGACATAACATCCATGTCCTTCTGTTTTAGATTCTGCCTCATCCTCTTTGTCTGAATAGAGTAATCAGATGGAAGGAACTGATCCTTCATCATGTCCTTCATCCTACCCCAAGAAGTGATTTTTGATGCACCTCTAGACACTCTTTCTGTTTGCACACTACTCCACTAAGTAAGTGTTGTTCCTCTCAATTTTGTTTTTGCAAACTTGATCTTCTTCTCATCATTCATCTCCTCATACTCAAAAAAAAATTCCAGGGGATCTATCCACCTTAGTACCTCTTCACTATCCATCTTCCCCTGATAGATAGGTAACTCTATGTTTGCATTTGTGCCACTTCCTTGGACTACCTTTAGCAATCTCACAAACTTCTTCTCTTCAGCATCCAACTCATCCTCAGGAGGATTCTCATCAGCATCCTCATCTCCTTCTGAACCATCTTGTTCATCCCCTCTAGGTTTCTTCTCGAATGCTTCCAATCTAGCCAAAATTGTTGCATTCTCCCTTCTTACTTGCCTCAACTCTCTTTCTCTGGCAGCATCTTGCTCTCTTCTATCCCTTAACTCTTTTTCTCTTGCCTCTAAGGCTTCTCTCAACTCAAAATTCTCTCTTGCCATCTGATTTCTAGGAGGCATCTTCACAACTATCACAAACCCCCTATCTTCTTCACAAGATCCACTACACTCTCAAGGATCTACTAGCTAGCTTTGATACCACAAATGATGCAGAGCACCTCAACTAGTGTCAAACAACCTATCACTACAGGGGAATACTTCAAATCTCCAAGACCATAACTCTCACTGCTCCACTATTTTCCTGACAGAAATTAGGCTTCTAACAAAACAAGGTTTAAACACCAAGACATATACATGTTCATGTTCCAAGGAGAGAGACTTTAGGGCACACCTTCCAAGACTCTTAACTCCAACTAACATTTCATCACTTCCATTGTACAGACCCTGCAGGACAGCAACATCTATCATACCCCTCATGGGCAGTCACAATCTCATAGCTCCAAGAGCAGGACAGTCACAATTTCATCTTGGGGTGATCTCTCCTTAACACAAACTCAATCTAGTCAAGCAAGTCACATGCCTAACATGCCTATTATCATCATTGACAGAGCTATACCTCACCAAACTTACCTATGACTTCTCTGTAGTGACTGTTGCCCTTCTCCATTTACAAATGCAAGGATCTTGGTGGCCCATTTTCAAAGCAAACTCCACCTACACTGCTCTCCTGCCCCTGCAACCTTCACAAGCCATTGTATTGCCTAGTATACAAGCCATTCCATTGATCAGTAACTGAAAGGATCAATGGAATGAGAAGATTTCCATCAGCCTACTCAGGAAAAATCTAGTTCAGGGTTTCAACCTACCTTCAGACAAAAGGGAAATATAGAGCTAAATAAGGGTGTCAAGAGCCCAAATCAAATGCAAAGGGAAGGTCACTCAGCCACCTAACTCCCCATCATAAGGATCGATCTCCACTCTACCGTACAAGCCCATACAACACAGGAAAACAACGATTTCTTTAATGGAGATAGCAAGTTAAGACAGTCTGCAGCCAAACATGGATTTCTCACACCAATCTTTATATCAAAACTCTAAATAAGACTCAAACCAAAGGTAATCCAATCCTCTAACAATCCAATGTGCTCATGAGCCTTGACAGTTCCGTACAGGTACGGATTCGTCAGGAAAAGACAGAAAAAACACAGGAAAAATAGTAAAAGGTAGAAAAACAATGTCTTTTTATTATTTCTTTTCAATCTATTGCATGTTCTTTACAATCCATCCATCTTTGGCTTAAAACAAGCCTCATACATTGCAAGAAAAGGCTGGGGTCGACCAAAACTGCCTGACCATTGGGCTTCTTCATGATTTTTTGTAACTACTGTCTTTTGTAACAGTTTTAGAAACTGACTATTTTTTCTTTAGAATGTTGCTTGTTTAACATTTAACCTTGGACAATGGTTCCACCATACCTTCAAAACCTATGACATGCCTTTTAAAGGCTTACAACATGGAAATTTAATGACTACCTATATAAACAATAAAACTTAAATGACTCCCTATGACTACAAGACTGTCCTACCTAGGACTAATAACCTAACAATAGTAGATTCTAGTTATTTGGACATAGTCCATTACAAATATGGCTATCAAGCCCTACTATAACAAGGAAATGGTCTCATAGACCTTATTTAACCAAACAAACTTCTTGAAAATCTAACCAAAACCCTGACGTCTTGGTGCTCTTGCACCAAAACCCCACTCACACCTGTGAGGCGTTATGCTATTGGATTTTCCCAAAATTTAGGGTTTAGTAGTTTAGTAAGTTTCACCCTTGTAGCGATGTTAACCACATCGCGATGACCCCCTTTTGGCCTTCTTGCATTTGGGTCTGCACACATGTGTGTATTACCCCACTGACAACTATATTGTTTATGCCTTAAACATATGCCACCGAGCACGCTTATGCGAGTGAGGGGGTTTCTAGGGAAGCATGGGAAAATTTTTGATATTTCATGTCATGACCACATGAAAAATGTGGACATGACATGTGTGATGCATATTGTGACCACATGGGAAATGTGGGCTTTTCGACATTTGGTATCAGAGCCCAGGTTTAAACATTGGGCATATTTGGGCACATTATTTATTCTGCAACTTTGATTGATTAGTGCCTACCTTGTTTTGTAGGATGCCTCCCCGATGTGTTCGATGAGTGCAATCATGCAACATGACATCCATTGAGGTGCACAGTGATTCCTCTACTAAGAGACAAGGACCTGTAGTTATAGCAAATCAGCTAGTAACATAGGCACCACCAGTACTAGATATAGGTCCTTAGATTTTACAGACATCGTAGGCCATGTTAGAGAGGTTACTGCTAGCAATTCCAAAGCCATGTGATGAGCCTCATGTTGATCTACGAGAGGAGCCACATAAGGAGCCGCATGCTGAGTCATGTGCTGAGCCACATGTGGAGCCCCGCGTTGATATGCAAGAGGTGCCACGTATGGAGCCTTTCGTAGAGATCCCTGATACTATAGTGGAGGAGGTAGGGTCAGCCTACCGAGCACGGAGTAGGAGTCCTCTGAGGCTTTCGAGGTGAGATGAGACCATGAGAGTAGAGAAGATACATCATGGACCATATGAGTATGGGTTGGATGAGCCAGTTATAGGACTTAGAGATAGAGGAGACCCCATCAGAGACCTGCTTAGGCTCAACCTACCTACCTTCGCAAGAGCTACATAGGGAGATGTGGCTAAGCCTTAGCTTATCATCCTAGATAGGTGCTTCGTGTTGCGACCTTATGGGAGCAACACGAAAGCATGAGTGGCAGTACACCTTCTAAGAGATGCAACAGCTACCTAGTGGTGCACTAAGGAGTGCAAGCACCGGTTATCCTTGGATACACTCACATGGGACATTTTCATAGAGCACTTTAATGTACGGTACTTATTAGATCACTATAGACAGCGATGGATATATGAGTTCCATGATTTATAGTAGAGAGGACTTACGGTTTCTCAGTATGAGAGCTAGTTCATTAAGCTTTCTCGTTACACAAAGTATCTCCACGATGAGAAACTCCTAGTGCACAAATTCATCAGAGGTCTGAATCATGGGATAGTAGGACCAGTGTGTATGGTAGACCCCCAGACTATGAGTGAGGTTGTCGAAAAGGCTTTTATTGCAGAGGAAATTTAGGGATGAGGGTAGAATTCACACCCACAGTTTCAGGACCATAATCACCAGCAACAACAAAACTTTTGAAGACCACAATCCATACCACAGAGAGGAGGATTCAATTCTTCATCATTACCTCCTAGGCCTCCATAGCAGTAGCATTAGTAGAGGTCTAGACCGCAACAGAGGGTTCAGGGAGGACAAAACCATGGTTGGCAGTAGTAGGGCCCACATAGAGATCAGAGATAGCAGGGATCATCTGCAGGACCAGAGAGGTCTCAGCAGTCTTACAAAGGTTCACAGGGTCTAATGAATGGACTGGATAGTAGCAGTCGGGTAGGACTTAGTCAAGACAGTTACAGGCTAGGGGCCCGTGTTATGTATGTGGTGGGGCAAGGCATTTGGCCAGAGAGTGTCCACAAGGATTTATAGCAGGGGGACAACCTCGTTTAGGAGGATCTGAGCAGATTGTAGGTGATGTGGGCAGGTCCCACCGCATGTTTGCAGCGGTTGACAACCACCAGGCTGACTTCCAGGCCTGATTTATTAAGACAACATGTATGATTGGGGATTTCCCCATCTCTATTCTATTTGACTCTAGAGCTACCAACTCTTTTCTATCTACATCGTTAGTGGAACATTGTAGGGTGGTGGCTTCTAAGCAGGACATTAGGTGGGAGGTTGAGTTGGCCTCTGGGGCCAAGATGTCAGTAGATACCTTGGTTAGAGAGTATGACATCTCCTTTGGTTCCTTCACTACATCATGTGACCTTAGGGTTATGCCATTAGGATCCTACAGTGTAGTCTTGGGTGTTAGTGTAGGTTTTTATTTCCTAGATGGGTTATTTATTTTTCCTATATTCCTAGGTTTTTCCTACACTTCTATTAATCTCGCTTAGGTTAATAAAGCATGTCTTATTAGGTGAGTGGTTGCGAGGTGTCACCTTCCTACATGTGAGCATCCATTAGCTATCTTGGGAAGACACTTTGCTATCTTTAGTCCGATAGATGGTTGCTCCTCATTGGTCGGTGTTGCCACCTCCTCTCTCTTCCTAGTCTATATAAGCATGCTACCTGGCTTGTATTTGGTATCTTTTGCTTTTGCATCCTCTTAATGCTATTTTGCTTCTAGCATTTGTATTACTCTCTTGGAGACTAACTCTGTGTTGCTATTTTGATTTCGTATCATTTGCATTTATAGTTTAGATATCTATTCTTTGCACTAGTTTTCTGGGTTAATAATCTTTTCAGATTCTAACATGGTATCAGAGCTATTCTATGTGCAAGAGTAGATTTTAGTTTCCATATTTGAGAGATTTGGGGGGGGCTAATAAATCTTATTATAGTTTTTCGAAGAACCCAGTATGCTCTTCTCTTGCATCTTCGGATGATCTTGAGAAACAGAAAAGTTTGACGGAAACTTTTTTAATCTCTGGGGTTTGCACATGTGTTTTATGAAATCTGGGTGATTGCAGCATTTTTAGTTATACTGGCAGCACTTCCAACTATTTCAACATGTCCAGAAGGCTTGAGAAAGTTAGATTTGGCTTTCGTTTCACCGAAATCGGAGATCGTCATACACAGTTGCGGAACCGGGGTTTCGCACTCAAATTTGACAACCAACTTGCATATTTGGTCTTTTGAATCAATATTGCAGGTTCTAGCATCTGATTCATCCTTTGCATGTCATTTTTTGGTTGTTGGGGTCATTTTTTGTAGCTAAAGGCATTCATTTTACACTAGAGCAACATTGTCTGTGTATTTGCAAGAAAAACACCTTCTGGGTTTTGTTCGCAGCATAGAAAAACCATTTGGGTATCTTTCCATTTTTGCATGTAGTCTGTATATTTTGCAAAAATGCACTTAGAAAGCTACTGCAAGACCCCTCTCCATTGGCAGCTGCAGTTTTGAAGACAGTTTTCAAATGCTCCGTTCTTGCTCATACGGACTCCTTTTCCCACGAATTTTTTTTTTATTTTGGCTATTTTTTCATGCTCTATGCACTAGTGTAGTCATTTTTTGATTTTGATGTGAAGATTTTTGAAAAATTGCAAATTCTCAGTCATGACATTGCACGGTTCTCGTTTTGGGAACTTCGGAGGATCATAACTTTCACATACGACCTCGTATCGAGGCGATTCATTTTTTGAAAGTGCATGATTTTTTGAGTAGATCGCAGTGGTGCTGTTTATTTCTCTGGATATTATGCCAAAGTTGTATTTTCAGCATATGCTCTTCATGAGGGTTTTGTAATGCATTGAAATCAAGACCACTTAGTATTTATTGCTAGTGGTAGTTGTAAACGCAATAATATAAAGTACCAAATCATATTTTTTTGGGGGGGTTCTTTGATTGAGTGAAAAGGGGGGGTTGTCTTGGTTGGGTTCTCTTCTTTTCGACACTTCTTCTTTGCATTTCTTCAACATGGATCAAACAAATCTGCCTATCCTAACTCCATACAATTACTTTGAGTGGAAATCACGCATGACAATTCACTTAAGGAAAGCTGGATTAAATAGGATAACTATGGGACTTGAAACTGAACCTGCTAAAGATGAAGATAAGCCTAAGTGGTTTAACAAATGTGATGAGGCATATGGAACATTGTGTTTATCTATTTCTCCTGATTTGCTCTTTCACATTGAGTCTTTGAATACACTAAATGAAATCTAGACAAAGCTAGAAACACTATTTGGCACACAAGATTCAATGAGGGGTCATATGTTGGAAAATGAACTAATTAGTTTAAGTCCAGGCAATTTCAACACAATCAAAGATTTCTTTACCAAATTGAAATCACTAAGGCTACAGTTAAAAAAATGTGGAATTGAAAAGATAGATGAACAACTGATTCTTAGTATTCTCTCTAAGCTAAGTTCAGAATATTCTGTGCTTGTTTCTACTTTCTATGCTACTAAGGGTGCACTTGGTACTCAATTCACCATGTCATCTTTAGATGATTTTGCTATCAATCTCACTCGGGAATAGGACAAGCTAATTCAGATGGGCACTCTTAAGTCCTCTAAGTCACATGCCTTGGCTGGCAACCAAGGCATAAAAGAACAGAAAGGACAAAGTAGTAACAACAATAGTAAGGATAAGAAACAAAAGAATAGCAAGGAGAAGAAGGATCAGATAACGGTTGCTTCAAAAGCAACTAATGAGACCCAATATTTCAAGGGCAACAAGCCTAAGAAAGAGAGGGTCCAATGTGCCTATTGTAAAAGACCTGGTCATGATGAACATAAATGTCTGAAGAAACAAATTGATCACTTGACACACATTCTTGAGAAGAATAATATCAGTGTTCCTGAGTCTATCAAACAGAGTTCTAATGAGGGGTCTAATAAGGCAAAAGAAAATAGCAAGTGAAAAGAAAAGGGCAAGGCCCTTGTTGCAGTTGCTTCTTCACCATCCACTTGGGTTCTTGATTCAGGTGCTTCGCACCACATGGCTTCATCTAAGGAAGAACTTACATCCTTGGAGCCGTGTACCATGCCTTCTATTTTGATGGGTGATAGCACTCCTGTTGAGGTGTGTGGGAGAGGGTCTGTTGATGTGGGGGATGGCACATTCCATGATGTTCTTTGTGTGCCCTCATTATCAACTAATCTCCTATCGGTATACCAGATCACTCACACAGGTTCAGGCAAGCGGGTTGAGTTCACCCCTGATTCAGTGGAGATTCGTGAGTTGCATAGTGGTTCTACAGTTGTAGTTGGGAGAGCAGATCATCAGTAATGGCTCTATCTATTTTCTCACTTTGTTCCTGATCCTCTTTCGACTGTTTTGCTCACTCATTCTAATGATGTGAGTAGATTATGGCATGAGCGGTTTGGCCATCTTAACTTCCGCTACTTGCAGCAGCTCAACCAGTAGAGCATGGTCACAGGGTTGCCTTCAGTTCAGTTTTCAGGTGGTGTTTGCCAAGGTTGCATTCTTGGTAAGCATCCTAAGGAAAAGTTTGACAAAGGTAAGGCATGGAGAGCTTCACAGATACTGGAGTTAGTTCACAGTGATTTGGCTAGTCCATTTCAGCATCCTTCTTTCAGCAGGGCTAGATATGTCGTCACATTCATTGATGACTTTTCTTGAAATACTTGGGTGTACTTTCTATTGTGTGGTTACACAACATGCCCCATTTTGACTTGGCAAAACAAGGACCCAACTTCTTTTGGCTTGTGTTGCTTGCTTTCTGGTGGTTTGGTAAAAATTAGTCATGTGCATCATCATGTGGAGTCAGGATGAGGTAAGTCACCATTATGAGGTTAGTTTGTCAAGATTTTCATTTCATGTCTGTGACCTCATATTCTAAAAGAGCATTAAAATTCATGTAGGTTTGCCTTTTACATCACCCAGATATTCCTCACGATGTGAGAGTTATGAACAGTCAAAGTCTTGGTCAAACCTGATATTCGCAAGAGGGAGGATCATGTTTTATAACCTCAGTCATGTTGTTTAAAGATCATCATCATATTTGAAACATCCCCTGACATATCCTGCGGCTCAAATATCCAGACGTCAACTTTAAATGGTAGTAAATCTTCCCCGTCAAGCGGTCTTTTTATCGCGAACATCATGTTTTCAAATGTAACCCGATATTTGGTAATATCCTCCTGACACGAAATATCACCCTTAGCAAATATCCTGATGACATCATCCGAATATGATAAATGAAGAAACAAACATCCTGATGACATCATCTTCATATTTACATTTCGACAGGATATTTTGTAAACATGATCATATTTGCCCACTATGACGATGACGTCATGAGACATTTCCGATACAAAGAACAAATATCATGATGACATCATCCTGATATTCCGAAAGGAAGACAAGTAAGTTTGTCTCGCCATCATCATATTTTGAAACATCACCCGATAAACTGAAATATCCTCCTGATGTGCTAAAATATAAACAAAGGTGCTTTTGTCACCCGAATCTCGTCGCGATAACAATTTCCATGCTAGGGAGGATGATATTGAAACTCAACCTGATATTTGTGAAATATCATCCTGCCCTCATGATATCCCGTCGTATGGATATCCCCCCACTCCTTTTGCCACCATTGTCATTAAATGCGTGCAAACATGGTAGGTGATTCCCGCCGACCCCGGAACCCAACGAAACACCTGGCGAAATCCTGAGTTTTCACACAAATAATCAAGGAATACAATCTAACTTGTCAGAGTTGCCCTAAATTTACCCTAATTGTGAGGTTAAAAGGTAATTCAACTGCCATTTTCACATTTACCTTGCGTTAAAATTATTTTACAGAGCACCAGCTTCCGCATCCTCATACAGGCCATTGTTGCGCGATTGGAGCTCACAAACTGAAGGAAGAAAGTGATCATCAGCTGAATCAAGAGCATCTTAGTAATATACTGGTATAAAGGAAACATCTGCATAACCAGGTAAGTGAATGAAACCCTCATCATGTTGTTTCTATTCAGCTAGGAGGATGTAAGTACTGGTTATGTGTCCACCTGATTAAGTAAGGTTAAAATTGATACAGTAGGCATAGTGAAGTCAATTGCAATATGTATGCATGTATATCCCTTTTTGTGAGAAGAGATTGTGTTAATTGCAGGTACTCATGGCTGAAAAATGATTAATTAAGAGTCAGGAGGAGTTCAGTAGGCCTATGTCTTCTTCTCAGAGAGGAGTCATGTTCAAATATGGGGCAATTACAGACACCCATTAGGGGAGTACCAATCTGGAAGCCTGGTCAGCTAAGCTGAATGATGGGCATGACAAGAGCCCCGTTTTGGATGCAGTATTTGTGTCGGGTATGTGGAACGCTGCTAGTTTTCCATACTCTATGGAGTCTCCGGAGTTGGTTATTGAGTGTGCCCAGAACTATAACCCTCAAACGAGGCAGGTGGTGAAGCATGGGAGGGTATATGCAGACCTATCCATCAAGGGTCTCTCCCGGACATTTGGACTGCCAATGGGCAGTAAGGTCAAGAGTGTAGACTTGAAGAAGTTTGAAAGAGAATATGAAGCCAACAAGAAGTCAGCCAGAAAGAACATGTATGCTTGGCGGGCCGAGAACAGCACGTATAATGCAGTGGCTAAGCTCCCTGTGCACCTATTCAAGTATGATTTCAGCGAGGAGTACCAGTACATGATTGCACTCCTGAATAGGGTAACTGGCCAGCCTGATGTAGGTGATTTCAGGGATTGGATGTATGGAATAATAATGATGTGTCTGTATTCAGACATCAAGCCACTGTGGGGCCAAATAATAAGTGATGCTCTGCATGAGCAACTGATGAACCTGGGAGATTCAGAATGTACATTCTACATGACATCTTATATTGTTTATTCTTGTGCTTATAGAGGCACTTTTGATGCCTTAGTCACAGATGGAAAACTCACAGGCACAAATGCTGCATATATCTGGGATCATCATCCCCAGTTGTAAAGAACCAATTATATCAAAGACTACAAACTGGTCAATGATTCATTCTCTATGCATCTGGTAAGGACCATGGAAGAAGACAGAACCAAAAGATTGAGCATGGAGGCTCAAGAGGCAGTGTACAGGCATGGGGCATGGTACATACAATTTGCCACCTTTTCCTATATCAGGGTTGAAGGTTTTGAAGGACATCCCCTGATGCTGCCAAGATATCCTACTGATGCAGTAGTGTTAATGGAATTTATCAGGCAGGGCTCCATCATGATACAGATGTATAAGGATGCCAAGAAGCTGCCACCAATTTTGTTCCCAGTCAGCATTGGCAACTATATGTGCCCTGACTTTGACAGTATAAAGAAGGTGATCGTCACTCTGAATAAGATGAATCTACTGCCTTTCCCAATAACAAGACCATATGATCCTTACGGTAGGATACAGAAGATTCTAGGAAAGCCTATTCACCAGAGGCACCTAGAAGATTTTTGGGCTGACTGCGAAGATGAGGCAGAAGCCAGGAGAAGGAGGTATCAGAGGTTGACTCTGAACCAGATTAGAACATTTGACTGCATCTCCCTCCCTCAACAGCTGAAGAATGATGATGGCAGGATAATGGCAGATGAGTATGAGCAGAAAAAGATTTACAATGACACCATCTCTACACCTGACCTCACCATGTAGGAGGACATGTCCTTAGACCCATTCCTTGCCAGAACCCTACACTTGACCCAAGCTTGGGTGGATGCACAGGTAGGCACTGAAGAAGAAGGGTGTTGCCATCACGGTGGACAACAAGAAGAAGGGGCAGGACATCCCTGCAGATGAATATGACGACTTCCTGCTTGAGAAGAGGAAGACTAAGGGAGAGAGAATCCCTCCACCACAACAACCGAGCAAAAGGTCCCCAAGGGGCAAGAAGGTGGAAAAGGGACCAAAAGGGGTCATAATTGAAAGGGTAGTATTTATAGCGGAGGAGGCAGCCAGATCAGGATCAGAGTCAGATTCCCCTCCAAAGCCCAAGAAGACTAAGATAGCAGAGGCTGGAATCACTGAGACCCAAGAAGTGGGTCAATCCTCCAAGAAACCAGGAGGAAAAGATATCCTCATGGAGGAAGAACCAGAAGAAGAAGAAGCTCCACTGATAATAAGAAGAAAGAGGAGAGCTCCACAGGTGCTGGTTCCTACCACACCTAGGAAACCAAGAACCTCCATGAGAGGTGAGATAAGTCAACCCCCTACACAATTACAAGGGGCGGGTAGTGAAGTGCAGAAGGAACTTCAGCATAACGTTCCACTTCCTACCATTGTCAAGTTCAAAACTGAGCTTATTGAAGAGCAATAGAAGGAAGCCTCTCAGACACAAGCAGAAGGACATGTCTCGCTGGAAGAGACAATCAACTTGTCTGATGATGAGGTTGTGCAGGATGTGTCAGCACAGAAGATGGAAACACTGGCTGCTGGTACCAGCATGACTCCTCACAAGCTTCCATCCATTCAATCTGTACTTGAGGAGATGAAACAAGTAGAAGAAGAGCCAGAAAAGAGCCCAGAGCAGGTAGCTCAGGACATAGGGCTAGAAGCACTAATCACAGAGGTGACAAGTCCTGTAGTGGTGGATTTGACAGAGAAACAGGACGCAAGTCCTGAACAGCCAGCAGGATCACCTGATAAGGGCCACCCAATAGAGGAGATAGAGATGGTAGAATTAGAAGGCCATGCTCTTGAATCAGGCCAACAAAGCCCACAAGATACATCAGCAGGACCTGCTATAGTAGAGGTCCAAGAAGCAAAGGCTGATGAGAAGAAGGAAGCACTAGAGGATCCTGCTGCTAAGGCACAAGAGGTAGATAGTGCAGGCACAGAACAAATAGCAGCCGCAGAACAGATGCCATCACTTCAAGCGGACCTCGCAGCATCCGGTACGGTGGACATACCACCGGAAATAGAGAAACCAAAGGAGGATGATCAACCTCCACAAGGGGAAGAACTGGGGACAGGTGAAGTAATGATGGAGAAAGAGCATGATCATCATGATCTACATACAGATGCACCGTAGGGTTCCCCACACCAAGAAGATGCTCCCTCAGAAAAGGAAATTCCTCAACAGGAGGAGGCACCACAGGATCAACAGCAAAGTGAGCATCAGGAGGGAGAAAAAGAAAAATCACCATCTCCACAACATTTGTTGATAGAAACAGGAGATATGGGTGAACAGCATCATGATGCCGAAAAGCATGATCAGGTACCTCCATGGTTGGCTAAAGAAGTGAACGTTGAGGAAGAGCTTGAAATTCAAGAGTTCGACATCTCCACCTTGTTCTCCATAGATATAATGAAGCCTAAGAGGAAGGCCAGGATGACATCGGCAATCAAAAGAGATTCGGCGACAGGGAGGAGAACCGCACAAATTGCTATACCTGCGGTAGAGAAGGAGAAAGGTAAAATCACTGTTGATGAATTTCAGATCAGTACAGTTGATTTAGGTTTTGCCAATGAGGACCAGGAAGGTCAGGAGGGAAAGGACATCATTGACTCTCTAATTTAGAAAGTGAAAAGAGAGAAAGAGAAAAATAAGCAACATAAAGAGCACATTGCTCAGTTGCACGCTTATATCAAAGGCTTGACCAATCCTGATGATATTACAAATGAAGCCGCAGTCCCATTGACTACCATTTCTCAGGAGGAGGTAAATAAATTGGACCTCATGAAGCATGAGGCGTCCATAATAAGGAAATGGATGTCATCCGCATTGGATGATGCTGTAGAAATAATGAAGGCCTCTTTGAAGAGGTGGAGCATATTAAGTGACTCCAAGACCAAGGTGGATAAATTGCAGATGCAGACCGGGAAGAGGTCTTATAAACTGGAAAAGGTCTTGAGCCTTTTGGGAGAGATAAAAGGAATAAACCCACAACTACTTATCAGTAAGCAGATATTGAATAATAATACTGCACTATTAGTGGATATCTGGTACAAAGATGTACAGTTTGAATGCGGAGTCCTCAAGAGATGCAATAATAAGCTGAGGGAGATCAGCATGAAGTTGCGGGACCTAATGGGAGTTGAAGTAGAGATGCTAGAAACACTAGAAGGCAAAGTAGAGGGAAAGATAGAGAATCAAGATGAAGACTCTGCCCTTAAAGCTCTGCACAGCAACTTCCAAGTGGAAGCAGATGGTCCACTCATCCAATTGACAGAAGAGATTATAAATAAGGTAATGAGAATCAAGGTCAAGATGGAGAGTTACAATGAGACATTACAGGACAGGAAAAATAAGCTGGACAATAGCAGGGATAAGTATGAAGCACACAAGCACGCCATTATCAAGGCAAAGACTCAAGATGGCGGAGGAATAGATCAGGTTGTGCAGTCATATGAGTAGATCCGCAGTAGTATGTAGCCCCATATGCAGCATCATCATCAGGATAGAGAAGGTTCAGGAAGCGATGCACATGATGATGACCCGCATGGATCAGCTGAAGAACATGATGGAGATACATCATGAAGGGGGATATAAGCACAAGCCATATAGATAGTTGCCAGCTCACAACTTGTGCCATTTTGTGTAAGTTGACAAGTCGAGGAATGATAACCGTAGATCTGTATTGATAAATCAAGATCGTAGATCTTTTTGTAACAGATTCCTCACCTTATTCTATAAAAGGTGGTAGAATGCCTTGTTGTAAATATGGGAAACTTAATTGAAATCTGTTTGCTGAAATATTCAGGGCTCATTTCAAAGCTGCTGTATATGTACATGTCTTTTGCATACTTAATGAAAGAGAAGAGTATTTTGATTACAAATCTTCGTAAATCTTGAGTAATCTGTGTTTGAATTCTGGATATGTGCTTTGATTTGCTGCGTCCCTTGGAGTGCTCATCATGTTGCATGTATTGTTTTCATTCATTATCCTCTGAAGTTTGCATCAACTGTATCTAGCTGTGGAATGTCCTGGTGAACATATGGTTTGATTTCTTCTCCTCATGACAGTATCAAGCATGTATGTGGATCAAAAGCTAAAGGTTCAACTTAATTAGAAGTATTTCTGTTAATTTCTTTTAATTTCAGAGCATTTAACTATCACAATTGCAAATAACTGATCATCTTAAGTAAATACATAAAATATGCAGATATCTCATAGATAATAGCAAATATTTAGCATATTTGAGTACTAAGCATGCACAATTGAAAATATCATGCAAAGATTGAGGTATTTTTACATCTTTTCATCAAATACCTATATAATTTGACTTCTCTGTAAAGAATTTCTGCAGGAATGTCATGATGATGACAAATTTCCACGTAAGGCCGCAAAATGGAAATAGCAACTCACATTAACCTTTGAGTAACGTCAGTAGATTAAGACCTAATCACCGGAGACTTGGGATCAGGAATTCTCTGAATTCACAGTATCTTTCAAGATGAATAAAGGTTAATGTGTACTTTTATTCTATGTTTGTTTGTGACTAACATCATGACCAACACTTTCTCAAACAGAAGTCAGAGGTATTTGATCATTTTCAGGACTTCAAGACTTTTGTAGAAAAGCAATCTGGGAAAGCCATCAAAGTTTTGCACACTAACAATGGTGGTGAGTATGTCAACCATCGGTTTGAGAGGTTTTGCACTTCAGAAGGGATTGATTTGTAGCATTCAGTTCCATACAATCCTCAACAGAACGGTGTTGCAGAACGGAAGAATAGGTCCTTGAAGGAAATGGCGAATTGCATGATTCACTCCAGATCTCTTGCACCACAGTATTGGGTAGAGGCCATTAACTGTGCTTGTTATATCCAGAACCGTGTTCCTCACTGAGCCTTGAAGGGAGTCACTCTTTTTGAAGCTTGGAGCGGTCGGAAACCATCAGTTAAGCACTTTCAAGTTTTTGGTTCTCCTGCATGGGCCCACATTCCTACAGAGAAACGCAAGGCCTGGGATCCGCAGAGCAGACCTTGCATATTTGTAGGTTATCCTGATGGTGTGAAGGGTTATCGGTTGCTTCACCCTACTACACATGAGTTGTTCATTGAGAGGAGTGTTCAGTTTGAGGAGGGCTCTTTGAGCTCACTTTCTATCACTTCTCCAACTCCTTCTACTTTGACATTGGAGTCACTTGGGATACATGACAGATCTTCTGATGAGTCAGATTCACCTGAGCAGTCTTCTACCTCCACTTCTGATGCAGAGAGCGATTCAGAGGAATCACCTCCTTCCTCTCCTAGTCATCATTCAGAGGTTGATGATTCTCCTCCAGATTCTCCATCTTCCGGTCCACTTTGGGCTAGACAGACCTTGCAGTCTGTAGGTGATTGGGTTGGGGATCCATCAGACACCAGGCGAACTCATTCACAGTTTCAGGATGCTCCACATGTCTTCATTGCTACTGCCTCAGATCCACAGTCTTTTCATGAGGCTTCTGGTATTCCTGAGTGGGATACAGCTATGCAGGAGGAGTATAGTTCCTTGATGAGGAACCACACTTGGGATCTTGTCCCTCTTCCTAAGGGAAGAAAACTTGTTCGATGTAAGTGGATCTATCAGACAAAATTTGCAGCAGATGGGTCGGTTGACAAGCATAAGGCTCGCTTGGTCACCAAAGGATTCTCCCAGGTTCCTGGGATTGATTACTCTGAGACTTTTGTGCCAGTTGCCCGAATGAATTCCATCTGACTTGTTCTTGCCATTGCTGCAGCTAATCGTTGGGAAGTACACCAGATGGATGTGAAGAGTGCTTTTCTTCACAGTGACCTTCAGGAGGAGATCTACATGGAGTAGCCACAGGGGTTCCTTCAGGATTCTTCACTTGTGTGCCGTCTTCGAAAGTCTCTCTATGGCCTCAAACAGGCTCGTCAGGCCTGGTATGCCAAGATGGACTCCTTCCTTCTATCAGTTGGGTTCACTTGGTGCCATTGGGTTCAGACGGCCATCAGTCATATTTTGTGACAACCAGAGTGCCATTCAGATCTCACGGAATCCAGTCCATCATCAGCGGACCAAACACATAGAGGTTCACATGCACTACATCCGGGAGCTCATCCATGGCCACGTCATCGACCTTCGCTACTGTCCGACTTCTGAGTAGGTTGCTGATATCTTCACCAAACCCTTCACTGAGAGCAAGTTCCTTCATTTGTGAGCTTTGCTGGGGGTGCGGGATGCTTCATCTTCTGGGGGGGCTTCTTCCTCTCACTCGGAGTCCTGACTCTCTCTACTTTTGGGGGGGTCTCTTTTCTCTCTCTTTGGGGGGGTCTCTTTTCTCTCTCTTCGGGGGGGGGACTTTTATGTACATGGGTACCTCATCAGGCTTGATTTGTCGGAACCCATTTCTACATCCACCTAAGCTTCGCTTATTGGGGGGTGTTAGTGTAGGTTTTTATTTCCTAGATGGGTTATTTATTTTTCCTATATTCCTAGGTTTTTCCTACACTTCTATTAATCTCGCTTAGGTTAATAGAGCATGTCTTATTAGGTGAGTGGTTGCGAGGTGTCACCTTCCTACATGTGAGCATCCATTAGCTATCTTGGGAAGATACTTTGCTATCTTTAGTCCGATAGATGGTTGCTCCTCATTGGTCGGTGTTGCCACCTCCTCTCTCTTCCTAGTCTATATAAGCATGCTACCTGGCTTGTATTTGGTATCTTTTGCTTTTGCATCCTCTTAATGCTATTTTGCTTCTAGCATTTGCATTACTCTCTTGGAGACTAACTCTGTGTTGCTATTTTGATTTCGTATCATTTGCATTCATAGTTTAGATATCTATTCTTTGCACTAGTTTTCTGGGTTAATAATCTTTTCAGATTCTAACATTGGGTATGGACTGGGTTGCGGCTCATAGAGACAAGCTAGATTGTCACTAGAGAATGATTAGCTGCTTAGACGATCATGGTTCATTGGTTGAGATAGTGGGCATTTAGAAGACCACGGCTGTTCGTACGATATCTGCTTAGCAGCTTAAGCACTGCATGTGGAAGGGTTGTCAGATGTTTTCTATCATGGTCAGTGATAGATTAGAGGATGAACTTGGGGCTTCTTTAGATGATCACCCTATCTTAAGAGATTTTGCTGACATGTTTCCACCAAAATTATTAGGTATGCCTCCCCGCAGAGAGGTTGATTTCCACATCGACTTAGTGCTAGGTGTAGAGCTAGTGTCTTGTGCACCCTATAGGATGACTACACATGAGCTTACATAACTTAAATTGTAGTTAGAGGAGTTACTTGAGAAGGGGCACATCTAACCTAGCATTTCACCATGGGGCGCATCGGTAATCTTCCTGAAGAAGAAAGATGGGTCTCTTCGATTATGCATGGATTATAGGTAGTTGAACAAGGTGACGGTGAAGAACTGTTATCCTCTGCCTAGGATTGACGACCTCTTTGACCAGATGCAGGGAGCCAGAGTGTTCTCAAAAGTTGATCTAGAATCTGGGTATCACCAATTACGCATCACTGAGGCAGATATTCATAAGACTACTTTTTGAACTAGATATGGCCATTATGAGTTTACAGTGGTACCCTTCAGTTTGACGAATGCCCCTACAGTGTTCATGAGTCTCATGAATGGGGTGTTCCGCACTTACTTGGATCAGTTCGTGATCATATTTCTTGATTTTATTTTGATCTATTCACAGACCGAGGAGGAACATGTGAATCATTTGCACTAGGTGTTGTAGTGCCTACAAGAGCAACAACTTTATGGCAACCTGGCGAAGTGTGCCTTCTTCAGGATAGAGGTACAGTATTTGGGGCACATCTTATCAAGTGATGGCATCTCCATAGATCCATCAAAGATTAGAGCCATTCAAGACTGGCTAGCACCCACCAGTGTGACTGAGCTGAGGAGCTTTATGGGATTAGTCAGTTATTACCGTAGGTTCGTTGAGGGATTTTCTAGGTTAGCACATCCCATCACTTCCCTTTAGCAGAAAGGGAAAGGTTTCACTTGGACCAAGTAGCGTGAGAGGGCCTTTGGGGTCCTCAAGGAGCATCTTACCAGCACTCCCATATTAGTGGTTCCAGATCCTGCAGAGGATTTTGTTGTTTGCACTAATGCATCACCTTAGGGTTTGGAAGCCATGCTTATGCAAAGTGGTAGAGCGATTGTATACAAATCAGGTAAGCTCAAGATAGATGAACTAAACTACCCTACTCACAATTTAGAGCTCGCAATAGTTATACATGCTCTTTTTCGTTGGAGACACTTCCTTTTAGGTTGATGCTTTGAGCTCCATTCGGATCACCATATTTTATAGTACATTTTCACACAACCCAATTTGAACACCCGCCAGTGGCGTTGGATGGAGTTCTTGTGTGAGTACAACTTTGATGTCCACTACATCAAAGGAAAGGAGAATGTGGTCGCTGATGCCTTGAGTCGAAGGTGCCACGAGATCCTGACCTTGACATTTAGGGTGGACTTGAGAGAGTGTATCTTACAGTATTTGCCTAAGGACAAATAGTTTCTTGAGGTGTAGCAGGAAATCCAGAAATAGAGAGCCCTTAAGGGTAGATTCATAGGATATTCCCTTGAGTCTGATGGATTGCTTAGACATCAACAATGCATCTATGTACCCCGTGCAGGTGATCTACGTGCAGTGATTCTTTCAGAGGCTCATAGAGCACCCTATACAGCACACCCAAGAGTGAAGAATTGGGCTGGGATGAGACAAGACATTGCAGAATATGTTTCTCATTGCCTTGAGTGTCAGAGGGTCAAGGCCGAGCATCAGCATCCAACAGGACTGTTGTACCCTCACGAGATACCTGAGTGGAAATGGGACACCATTTCCATGGATTTTATTGTTGGTCTACCTATGTCATCACATCACCATGATGTCATCATGGTGACAGTTGACAAGTTGACCAAGGTGGTGCATTTCTCACCTATACGCATGATGCACAATGCACCATCTATGGCAATAGTGTTTTTAGATCAAATTGTCAGACTTCATGGAGTACCTCACCACATCATTTCTGACATAGACTCCATTTTCACTTCAGCCTTTTGGAGAGCCTTATAGCAGGCGTTGGGTACACAGCTCAACTTCAGTTCAGTTTACCATCTGGAGACCAACGGATAGATAGAGAGAGTTAATCAGGTGTTGGAAGACATGCTTCGTATGTATTTTATGGACCATCAGTCTAGATGGGAGGAGTATATGTATCTGGTTGAGTTTACCTACAATAATGGGCATCACAGCTCATTAGGTATGCCTCCTTTTTAGGCTTTATATGACAGACCATGCAGGACACCTTTGAGGTGGGATTAGATAGAGGACAGGGTTTCCATTGGTCCAGAGATAGTTCAGGATATGGAGTAGTAGGTTACACTGATTAGATAGAGACTTCATGAGGTACAGGACAGATAGAAGAAGTATGCGGATGCTAAGAGGACTGATCGGAGCTTCTCACTGGGTGACAGGGTATTTTTGAGAGTGCGACCGCACAAGAGTCTGATCCGTTATGGAAAGGGATCTAAGATCACACCTTGGTTTGTAGGATCTTTTGGGATCTTGGAGCGGATAGGACCTGTAGCCTATCATCTAGCCTTGCCACCTAGCATGTCGCGTATCCACGATATCTTTCATGTTTTAGTTTTATGTCATTACATCTCTAACTTATCTCACGTATTGGATTCGAGTGCTCTTCAGGTAGAGGTAGATGGTCAACTAGCTTTGGAGCCAATTAGCATATTGGCTCGTCGGACGCTGGGCCTTCAAGGTCGAGAGCTGGACCAAGTTAGGGTCCAATGGGACATGTATGATGAGGTCACCGCGACATGGGAGGATGCAACGAGATTGAGGACTCTTTATCCTCACCTCTTTGATGACTTCCAGGAGGAAGTACAGTCTTGGGGGGAGGATGTGAGGCCTACTTTTATCATTTCTGTTCATGTGACTATTTACCTTACTATTGCTAATACTTTTATACTTGTGGGACTGTTGATCCTAGATTCTCAAACTTTTAGACTTTATTATGTAAAGGAAAACAAATTGGGTGATGTGAGATAGATGTTTGTATTAAGAGAAAATAAATTAGGTGATGTTAGATAGATGTCTATTTTATAGGAAAGCTAATTGGGTGATGTTAGATAAATGTTTATATTAAAGGAAAACTAATTGGGTGATGTTAGATAGATGCTTGTATTAAGATAAAACAAATTGGGTGATGTTAGATAGATGTTTATATTATAGGAAAACTAATTGGGTGATGTTAAATAGATGCTCTATATTAAAGGAAAACTAATTAGGTGATGTTAGTTATAAAAATTGTAATGTGATTCCCTTATGCTTAGGAGAACTTGTGGTATTTTATGGGAATGCATGTTTATGATATTTATGTGTAATTAACTTTGTAATTGAGTGCGCAGGTATTGCTAACAAACCACAGATATTGGAGATCATCCCACACTTTATATTGTAATCCCTTGTGAAGTCGATCTAGTTCCATGAGGAACCAAGATCAACTCTGTGTATGATGTAATGTTGTAATGTTAATTCGAATTATGATATGTGTTGTAAGAATTGTCTTTGAATTCCATTTTTAAATTTTAAATTTTTGGAGACCCTTTTCTTGTGTTTTAACTTGACCCTGGGTGCCCTAACTAGGCTAAACTTGACCCTGGGTTATACCCCATCGGTCTAGGGTCCCTTTTGACTTCGATAACCCTTGGTAAACCTCCATATGGTCACCTTAACTTCATACTGAAGTTAAGTGACGAATTCGGAGGCATGGTAGGGATAGGATGAGTGGTACCTACACTCAAACCCATCCCTTTCCTCTTCCCAAGGTTAGAGATGACTCCAAGACCCACCAATTGTGGAGGAATTGACTTCAAGTCTCTCTCACAATTGCTGAGAGTACCCATGGAGTTGTGTGGTCCTTCATGAGAGGAAAGGAAAGGGAGACATGTGTCACCCTTTCCCTCTTAAACTCCCCTTTTCTCTCCCATGTGTTGGAGAGAGGACATGTGGTAAGGGGTGAGGGAGACTTTGGGGATGGGTGAGTGACATGTGTCAACACCCATCTCTTGGGACATGCTAGTGGTTGGGAGGAAGAGTGAGGAGGTGATAAGTGTCACCTTCCCATTCCTCTAAGCTCATGGATTGCACTTATTTTAATCCCACTTGGGATAAGGTGAGGGGTTGTTGAATTTTTGAGAATTTTTAATGGTTTTGAAATTGTTTTTGGAGAAAAAAGAATAGCGGGAGTTTGGGGGCTTAGGTTGGAGGAGATTTTTGGAGGAGCTCTACATCAACTTCTTCCATATTAGGGCTTTAAAGGTTGGTTTTCAAGGCTAAGGCCTTCCCTTTGTAATTCAATTTGCTTGCATGATGAATGTGTGAGATGTATTTTTGCTTGTGTTGTATTTTGTTATGTGGAGAAATATTTAGTAGGGTGCTGAAAGAGCCTCTCCCACTTGCGAGAAAATGCTCATCAAGTGTGGGGTAGGGGAGGAGTGATCCTCCTTGAGTTCATTACCTTGTTTTGGGATGTTGAAAGCCTTGAGAGAATTTTATGTGTTTTGAGTGACTTTTTATATGGCTTGAGAGCCAAAATATGAACTCCTTTAGAAATTTTACTATCATGCTGGCTTGAGGCCATGAGAAAAAGAAAATTGTGTTGAGATATTTTGAAGGAGTGGCACTCTAGAGTTGAGTGTGTCCACTCTCCTACCCCTTTTAAACTCACCTTGGTTGAGTTGTGTGTTGTAATTATCCACGGGTGTAATATTGTGCTTTGAGATGCTTGTTGTCTTGTTGTGAAGTGGATTTGAGTTCCCTAGGTGTGTGGATGACCTCCCTAGCACGGGGGTGACCCTCTTGCGGGTCTACAATAGGGAGGAGAGCAAGATGTGTGGTGTTTCCTTCCCTTGTGTGATATGCAGGTTTCATGGAGCTTAGTGTGAAGTTGAAGAATTTACTTGTCTTGGAAAATATTTTATTTTCCTTTACTCGTAAGGCTCTTGAGGAGAGCTTGGTTTTACTAAGAATTTCATCCTTGTTGATTTTCAAGGAGGACAATTTCTCCCTCTCTCTTGTAAAATTTTGTCTTCTAAAGTTGTGAGAAAACCTCCTTTGTATTGATAGTTTTAGTTTGTTAAATTAAGTTTTACCATTTATGAAATGATGAAGGAAGGAAATTTGTTTTTAAAAGGATATTGATTTTTTTATTCCCTAATACTTCTATCAGCAAAGTTGTGATTAGTTGTTATGGTAAATAAAGAAAGTTTGTTATAATCCATTGAATTGTATGTCATATTGAATTGTAAATCTTGTAAAGTTATGAAGTTGTAATTGTAACAAACAAGAAAGTTATAAAATCATTATTTTGATAATAGGGCTAATTAGATGTTGTCAAATTTTGGAGTATCAAATTAATTGGAATTGTTTCTCCCTTATATGTGTAAATTTTAATTGAACAATGAATAAACGTGATAGAAAAATGAGTGTTGTCTTGTAGTTGAAATGATGGAAGAAAAAAATATATATATAGTTACTCATCTTATATATTGGTTGTATTTTATATATATATATATATATATATATATATATATATATATATATATATAATATTGAAATTCTATTACTATGTGTGTGTGAAAGATTGCAATATTTCATTAGATGTGGCTAAGTTTAATATTCTGCCTAAGAAAAGAAAATATATAAGAAAATACACTTTATATTTATATATATATATATATATATATTAATTTTAATTAAACTGTGATTCGTAATAAAATATATATATATATATTCATTTATATTCATTTATATTTTGATTATATATTAATTTTATTAAAATTGTGTTTGTAATAAAATTGAGCTTCTGTTGTGTATACATATATATATATATAATAAATAAATAAAAATTGCATTGAGCAAATAAGTAATGATTGTGTGATTGCTACACAGTAAATAAGCTATGTTTATTTTATAATAAAAATAAATGTAATGGTGGGGGGGGTTTGAACCCCCCCACTGGGACTATTATTACAATGGGTGTGGGAAGGGGGTGGAGCCCCCTCCCTGCACTCCCCACCATACGTAGCCCTATGGCCGCTACACTCCAACTCACACGCCACCACCCGATCCTTCCACTACCGCGACCTCTGCTCAGAGCCTACACCCATCTCTATGCCCATTTCCCCTCGTTTCTCCCTATGGTTACCACCGCCCCCTCACCACGGCTCCCCTTCTCTATGACCCTCCAATGCGTGGCCTCCACTCAGAACCCTCGCTGCCCTAACAGCGCCGCCTATCCTCCTTCGACCCTGCCACAAGCCAACAAAAATATGTTAGGGTTTTTTTCCATGTGATTCAAAATAAAATATAGGAATAAAACAATATTCATATGTATATAAAGAAAACTTAATTCTGTAACACAATATAAAATAAATAAATAAATATATATATATATATAAATATGTATATATATAATTTATTAATAATATTGACTCATTTGAAACAATATGTATATATTTATTTTTATATATATATATATATATATATATATATTCATAAAAGATAACTTAAACATATAAATGCAATAAGCATGTGTGTGTGTGTGTGTGTGTGTGTGTGTGTGTGTGTGTGTGTGTGTGTGTGTGTGTGTGTGTGTGTGTGTGTGTGTATTATATCTTCGTAAATAGATTAAGCCATCATATGCATTTCATATGTGGCCATTTTGAACTCAACCTGTAAATTGAGTAAATGCCAAATTGAAAAAAAAAGTGAAAATAAAGAGGAGAACATGCATGACCATTCCAGAATAGGGCTAAGAGCACTAATTAAGATTAAACATTTTGTTAAACCTGATTGGGGGAAAATTAATTATCAAAATTAATTCAAACATTGAATTAAGCCTAGGGCAGAAACCTAGTGGACTTCATCAAATGAAGTTCGTAAGTCCCATTTACATGTCTGATCTACCAAGAAATTAGGAATAATGTAACGGATGCAGTGATAACTCTGATTGATAAAGATTTGATGTACCAAAAAATTAGAAATAATGTAAAGGATGCAGTGATAACTCTAATTGATAGAGAACATGAAAGAGAGCAAATTAAAATTAAATTTCAGAGAAACGGGAAGGAGAACAAATCTTCAAGCTTTGTTGAAAATGCTAAAACTAGAAGGAGAACAAATTAATATTAAATTTCAGACAACGTGAAGGAGAACAGATGATCGGACTTTGTTAAAAAATGTTCAATTAACTTAATCAACTTTATCCCAATGTAGTTCATGAGTTGTAAGATATTTATTAACCCTATTAGGAAACCTCGTGATCAATAAACCCCACTCATGCCCATGAGGTGTTATGCTGCCAAAATTTTCTCAAAATTTAGGGTTTAGTAGTTTAGTAAGTTTCACCCTTGTAGCGACGTTAACCGCATCGTGATGACCCCCTATTGGCCTTCCTATAATTGGGTATGCGTACGTGTGTGTATTACCCTGTTGACAACTGTATTGTTTATGCCTTAAGCGTATGCCACTGAGCACGCTTACGCATTCGAGGGGGTTTCTAGGGAAGCATGGGAAAATTTTTGATATTTCGTGTCATGACCACATGACAAATGTGGACATGACACATGTGATGCATATTGTGACCACATGGGAAATGTGGGCATGACACTAACCCTATGATGACTCCCATTTGATCACTTAAACTTCACCATAAAGTTAAGTGACAAAAATGGAAGTTTGGAGAGGAGTGGAAGGTTGGGTAAAACCTTTAACCTTATCCACACCTTATTCCAAAGCTTTGGGGTACCTTACTTGAAGGCTTGGGGAGTCTTCAAGACCCCTAATTGTAGACGACCTAGCTCCAAGGCTCTCTCACATTGGTGAGAGTACCTTGGGATTTTGTGGGCTTTCATGGGAGATTAGGATTCAGACACTTGTGGTACCCACATCCTTTTTTGGGCTCCACCTTTCTCTCACACGTGTGGGAGAGCACAAGTGGAGGGGGCAAGACTTGGTGGAATGGGATGGTGACATGTGTCACCCCCACATTCCATGAATCTTGCAAGTGGATGTGAGGAGGAAGGATAAGATGACATGTTCCACCTTCCCATTCCTCAAGGCTCATGAAGAAAGCTTATTTTTGTCCCTCTTGAAGAGAGGGAGGGGGTTGTTATTTTGATTTTTTTTATTGCATTTTGAAATTGGGGAGAGAGTTGGAGGGATTTTGGAGGCACATTTGGGAGGACTTGGAGGTGGATTTGGAAGAGCTCTATTTCAACTACCTACCATTGTTGGGGTATTAAGGTAGGATTCAAGGCTTGATGCCTTTCCTTATGCAATTTATATTTCTTGTGTGTTTGCTTTTGTGTGTGTATTTTGTATTTTATTGTTGTGGGGTTTTGAGGGTGTTTGTAAGAGCTTCTCCATTTGGAGAAAATGCTCAACATGTGTGGGGTGGGGGAGGAGTGAACCTCCTCGAGGTGACCTCCTAGTTTTGGTATTTTGGCCTTGAGGGCAAGTTTATGAGTATGAGCATTTTGATTGGCTTGAGTGCCATGGAGAAATATGTGTGATTTTGGTATAAATACTTAGGCTTGAGGCCTTGTAGTGTTGAGTTTTTTTTTTTAGATATTTGGAGTGGCACTCTTGAGTTGAGTGATGTCCACTCCCCTACCCCTTCAAACTCATTTTTATGAGTTTTGTGTTGTGTAAATCATGGGTGTTCTTTATGTTTTATTGGTTTTGTATTTTGTTGTGTTGTGGAGTGAATAATCCTTGTGTGTGGATGACCTCCAAGCTCAGGGGTGACTCATTAGGGAGTCTATAGTAGGGAGGGGAGCAGCATTGCGTGGTTTGTTTCCCCTCCTTTGTTTGTATCTTACAGGGGATATGGTTGGCTTGGGAGCTTGGAGAAGGTGTTTTTAAGTTATGTATCATTGTTGTCATTTTGGCTTCTTGAGAGCCTTGGCCATGTTTGGACTTTGTAAAGTTTGTTTTTAAAAAAAGGAGAGGAGAAAAAAAAATATACTCTCTTCATTTTTATGGTTTAGATGAATACATTTTTTGTTTATCTTATGTTAGAAGTTAAGAAAAGAAAATGTCATAATCTCTTCTATGAAATTGTTGTCAAAATATATTTATTCTTTTGTTCTCATTGCTTGTGTTTTCATGAAAATTGAATATATATATATTTTTTTTGTTTCTATTAAATGTATCCAAAAAAAAATGTAAAGTTTGTTGCTAATTTATTTTGGGAAAACAAAAAAAATATAGTTGGATAGGGAGATAGTTAATTTTTATACAATGTTCAAATAAGCACACTTTTCATATTTCAAAAAAAAATATACATATAGTGAGATGCATTTTTTTTTATAAAAAAAATAGCCTATTAGTGGATGTTGAAATATATATATAGGGTAAAATGTTATATCTTATTGTTAGAAAAACCATTGTAGATGGCTATATTTTTTTAAATAGATGAGCTAACAGGAGAAAACTATGTGTATATAAATGCTTTATAAAAAGGCTTTCTTATACTTGTATATACAATGTATATACCTCTGCTTTGAGTGGTGGCCATGGCTATCCTTCCATTCAGACCTAGAAACACAAAGAAAATAGTAGAAAAGGAGAATAGGGTTAGGGCATATCCATAAGGATATTTTTTTAATAGGAGAGTTTTTGGGCTATAGGATTTTTAAATTAGATTTTATTCTTTTCTTTTCCCTCCCCTTCTTGACTTGGGAATTTCTTTTTATTTGTTTTATTATTTATTTTGTAGCATTTGACCTTTTTGAGTAAGGGGTAATTTTTAAGCTATGTGAGGATTTTTAAATAGGTTATATTTGTGTACTGTTAGTTAATTTATTTAAGGGTTAGGGGTTATTTATTTTATTTATTTATTTGACTAGGGCCACTTAGAATTTAATGGATTAAATTTGAGAGGGACTAATGTCACTTTTAATAGTACTTTGGGGAATTTCATTTTCTATTTTGTAACTACGATATTATCATTGCAATAATATTTTAGCAAGATCAATTTATTTTAGTTTATCGTATGTTGGAATTATTCGAAGGAGATTATTATTAAATTTATTTAACCTTGTTAATTGACTAGAGAACTTAGTGTGACAATTTAAATCACATAGCATACTTTTTTTAATTAATCAATTTTAGTAAGCTTAGGGAACCTTTGGTTAGAATTTTATTAGTAGAATAATTTCTATACACACTCGAGTGGCATTATGCTGCCTGATTTTATCAGGAAGTTAGGGTTAATTTTCTTAGATCATTTAATCCTTGTAATGAGCAATAGTATAATGTTTCCGCAAAATCAGATCTTTTATTTAAGTGGTTACTTAATTCTTTGATTCTCTAGAATTAGGGTTTTGATTTCGGCTCGTATCGAAATCCTGACACTCACCTAGGAAGACTTAGGGTTTTTATCAATTGATCCTAACCCTAATGGTGACACTCCACGCATCGCATTGACCCCCTTAGTCGGCTATCACCATGTAGGGGATTTGCGTATGTGATCACATTACCCAAACTTTGATTGACATGTTTATGCCCTATGTGTACTGCCTCCGAGCATGCTGACACATGCGAGAGGGTTTCTAGGGATGCGTGGAAATTTTTTGATATTTTCTATCATGACCACATGACAAATGTGGACATGACACATGTGTTACATGTCATGACCACATCGGAAATGTGGGCATGACATTTGGTATCAAAGCCTAAGTTTAAACATTAGGTTTGTTTAGGCACATTACTTAGTCCACATTTTTTATTAATTCGTGATTACCTTGTTCTCATAGGATGCCTCCCTAAACTAGGTGAGTGCGTTCATGCACCACAGTGTCTATAGAGATATGGAATGAGTCTTCAATAGAGGGTTAGGGACCACTAGTTCTACCTGCATAGCAAGCACCATAGGCACCAACAACACCTAATATCAGACCATAGATCTTACAGGGATTATAGGCGATGTTGGAGTGGTTACCACCAGTCGTAGCAGAGCTACATGTTGATCCCCATGTTGATCCACATGAGCAGCCACATGTGGAGTCATGTGTCAAGCCCCGTGTCAAGCCACTAGTGGTACCACTCATAGAGCCACTGTTGGAGCCGTGTATAGAGATCCCTGACACCATAGCTAAGGAGGTTGGTTCAGCTTAAAGAGAGTGTAGTAGGAGCTCTCCACATTAGGTGAGGGGAGAGGAGGTTGTGATGATAGAGCAGGTTTATCATGGACCTTATAACCAAAAATGGTGAGAGGGTGTGGATGAGCCTATCAGAGGACATAGAAACCGATGAGATCCCATCGGAGACCTACACTGAATCCACCCACTTTCGCAAGGACTGCAGAGGGAGCTGAGGCTAAGGCTTGGATTATTAGTTTAGATAGGTGCTTTATGCTACATCCTTATGGGAGAAACACAAAGGCAGGTGTGGGAGTTCATCTTTTGACAGATGCAATGGTGACATGGTGGTACACTAAGGAGTTCAAGCATCACCTATCACTAGACACTCTTACATGGGATACCTTCATAGAGCACTTTAATGTGTGATATCTGTCAGACCACTATAGGCATCGTCAGATTGATGAGTTCCATGACTTGCAGCAGTGAGGTTCCACCGTAGCATAGTATGAGAGTATATTCATTGAGTTGTCATGGTATGCAGAGTACCTCCATGATGAAAAACATTTGTTTCACAAATTTATCAAGGGTTTGAATCATGGGATATCAGGACCAGTGCGCATGGCAGACCTCTAGACCCTGAGTGAGGCTACCAAGAAGGCATACATTGCAAAGGAGATTCAGGGATGAGGTCAGAGTTCACATCCCCAGTTTCAGGATCATGGTCAGCCGTAGCAGTAGAATTTCTATTGACCACCACCACCACCACAGAGAGGAGGATTTAGTTCTACACCGTTACCTCCTAGGTCTCCACAATAATAGTTGCAATAGTATCAATAGAGGTCTAGGCCCTAGTAGAGGGTACAGGGAGGACATAATTGCGGTTGGTAGCAGTAGGGACTATGTAGGGACTGTGTAGGTCATAGTAGTTTTTAAGCAGTTCTTAGGGGTCCATGAGTTAGATTGGACATCACCAAAGTAGTAAGACACAGACTGGATAGGTCCAGGCTCAGGGCCCATGCTATGTATGTGGTGGAGCAAGGAATTTAGCCAGAGAGTGTCCATAGGGCTTTACAGTAGGGGGAAAACTTCATGCAAGAGGATCAGAGAAGACAATCAGAGATGTGGGTAGATCCCACTGTATGTTTGCAGCGGTTAATAATCGCCAAGACGACTTCTAGGCCTTAGTGATTAAGATAGCAAGTATGATCAGGGATGTCCCTCTTGCTATTTTATTTAACTCTAGTGCTACTAATTCATTAATATGTCAATCGTTAGTGGAGCATTGCAGGCTGGTGGCCTCTAGGTGGGGTGATAGGTGGGAGGTTGAGTTGGCCAGTGGGGCCAAGATGTTAGTAGATACTTTGGTTCAGGATTGTGAGATATCTTTGGGGGCTTTCACTATAGTATGCCACCTTAGGGTTATGCCCTTACTATCCTATGGTGTAGTTTTAGGCATGGATTAGCTTATGGCTCATAGAGCCAAGCTAGATTATCGTTGAAAGGCAATTAGTTGCTTAGATGATCATGGCATGATAGTCGAGGTAGTGGGCATTCAAAAGCCCACGGTAGTTCATATGATAAATGGTCAATAGCTTAAGCACTGCATGCGGAAGGGATGTCAGTTGTTTTCCATCACTATTAGTGATAGATCAGAGGATGAGCCAGAGGTGTCATTAGATGACCATCCTATCTTGAGGGAGTTTGTCGATGTCTTTCCACTAGAGTTACCAGGTATGCCACCTTGCAGAGAGGTAGACTTCCACATTGATCTAGTGCTGGGTACCAAGCCAGTGTCTCGTGCACCCTATAGGATGACCACATATGAGCTCATAGAACTCAAGTTGCAGTTAGAAGAGTTGCTTAAGAAGGGCCACATCTGACCTATCATTTCACCATGGGGTACACCAGTCATCTTCGTGAAGAAGAAGGATGGGTCTCTTCATCTATGAATGGATTATAGGTAGCTTAATAAGGTGACAGTGAAGAACCGTTATCCTCTTCCTAGGATTGATGATCTCTTTGACTAGATGCAGGAAGCCAGAGTGTTCTCTAAGATAGACCTGAAGTCTGGTTACCACTAGTTGCACATCATAGAGGCAGACATCCATAAGCCCACCTTCCAAACTCGATATGGCCACTAAGAATTCACTGTGGTACCCTTCGGCTTGATGAACACCCCTGCAGTGTTCATGAGTCTCACGAATGAGGTGTTCAGCACTTACTTGGATTGGTTCGTGATCATTTTCCTTGATGATATTTTGATCTACTAGTGGACCAAGGACGAGCATGAGGAGCACTTGTGTCAGGTTTTACAGTGCTTGAGAGAATAGTGTCATCTTGGCAACTTGGTGAAGTGTGCCTTTTTCAGATCTAAGGTGCAGTATTTGGGGCACATTCTATCTAGTGATGGTATCTCTATAGATCCATCAAAGATTAGGGCTATCATGGATTGGCCAACACCCACCAGTGTGACAAAGGTTAGGAGTTTCATGGGATTAGTCAGGTATTACCACATATTTGTAGAGGGATTTTCTAGGATAGCGCACCCCATCACTTCCCTTAAGCGGAAAGGGAAGAGCTTTACTTCGACTAAGTAGTACAAGAGGGCCTTCAGGGTCCTTAAGGAGTATCTTACCAGCACTCCCATCTTGGTGGTTCCTAATCTAGTAGAGGATTTGATGGTTTGTATTGATGCATCAACTAAGGGTTTGGAAGCCATACTTATACAGGGTCATAGAGTGATCACGTATGAGTTGTGAAAGCTCAAGACCCATGAGCTAAACTACCCCACTCATGATTTAGAGCTCGCAACAGTGGTTCATGCTCAGGTTTGTTGGAGACACTTTCTATTGGATCATCACTGCGAGCTTCATTTAGATCACCACAGCTTATAGTACATATTCACGTAGCTAAATTTGAATGCTTGCCAACGGCATTGGATCGAGTTCCTATGTGAGTATGACTTTGAAGTCCACTACATCAAAGGGAAGGAGAACATGGTTGCCAATGCATTGAGTCAGAGGTGCCACAAGATCTTGACCTTGACCTTGAGTGTGGACTTGAGAGGGAGCATAATTCGGCATCTACTTGAGGATGAGTGGTTTCTTGAGGTGCAGCAAGAGATCCAGTCATAGAGGGCCCTTGTGAGCAAGTTTATAGGATTCCCCTAATGCAAATGGGATACTTAGACATCATCAATGCATCTATGTACCCCATGCAAGCAACCTAACTACAGTAGTTCTTTCAGAGGCTCATAGAGCACCTTATGCAGCACACCTAAGGGTGAAGAAGATGCATGTCAACTTGTGACAATTGTACCATTGGGCAGGTATGAGATGAGATATTACAGAGTATGTTTCTCGATGCCTTGAGTACTAGTAGGTCAAGGTTGAGCATCAGCACCCAGTAGGTCTTTTATACCCTCACAAGATACCTGAGTCAAAATGGGATACCATTTCCTTAGATTTCATTGTTGGTCTTCATATGTCATCTTGTCGCCATGATGCTATCATGGTGACAGTTGACAAGTTGACCAAGGTGGCGCATTTCTCACCTATACACATGACGTACAATGCAACATTAGTGGTGAGAGTATTCTTGGATGAGATTGTTAGATTACATGGGGTACCTCACCACATTATTTGTGACAGAGACTTAGTGTTCACATCAACCTTCTGGAGGGCATTACAATAGGCGTTGGGCACACAACTCAACTTTAATTCAGCTTATCACCCTAAGACAAATGGTTAGAAGGAGAGGGTGAATCAGGTCTTAAAGGATATGCTCTATATGTACATTATGGATCATCAGACCAGATGGGAGGAGTATATGTATCTAGTTGAGTTTGCCTACAATAATAGGCATCACAGCTCGTTGGGTATGCCTCCTTTTCAGGGTTTGTATAGAAGACCTTGCAGGACACTGTTGAGTTAGGACCATATTGAGGATAGGATTGTGATAGGGCCAGAGCTAGTATAGGATATGGAGCAGTAGGTGACCTTGATTAGACAAAAACTTTAGGAGGCACAGGATTGACATAAGAAGTATGTCGATGCTAATAGATTAGATTGGAGCTTCTCAATCAGGGATAGAGTATTCTTGAGAGTGTGGCCACACAAGAGTCCAATCCATTATAGAAAGGGCTCTAAGCTCATGCCATGATTTGTTGGGCCTTTCAAGATCTTGGAGCAGATAGGAACCATAGCCTATTGTCTAGCCTTGCCACCTAGCGTGTTGCACATCCACGATGTTTTTCATGTATCTATTTTCCGGTGTTACATATCTAATTTATCTCATATATTAGACTGGAGTGCTCTATTGGTAGAGGTAGATGGACAAATAGTCTTGGAGCCAATTCACATATTGGCTCATCAGATGTTGGGCCTTTAAGGCTGAGAGCTTGATCAGGTTAGGGTTCAGTGGGATATGTATAATGAGATCATGGCAACATGGGAGGATGCAGCTAGATTGAGGAAACTTTATCCTCACCTCTTTGACTACTTCCAGGAGAAAGTTTAGTCTCAGTGGGAGAGGATGTGAGGCCTATTATTTGACTCCCTAATTTTTGCTCGATTCATATTACTGTTGGTGACATTTTAGACTTTTGAGGATTGTTGATCCTAATATGCAGATTTACTAGACTATATGCTTTTATTTGGGTTAGTTATGTTTAGTATGTTGTGATGAGACTAGACCCTGATCTTGATTCACTGATGATGATTTGACATGTGATATGCATTATGATATTATTTAAGATACTAGTTGTGGTGCAGTAATAGTAGGAGAGTTCACAAAATGAGTTGTCCAGACCATGCAACAAGAGTAAACATAATGGAAATAACTCAAAGAATTAGAATAAATATAGATTCAGTCATTCAGTATATCAAAGAATTCAAATACAATTTGGCTGGCAACATGCGGGCTTACAACTGGGCTCAAAAGGCCTGATTACATACATGTGCTAGATAAAGCTTTGAAGCTCCTTTACACAAAACTAAACTATAGATCTTTCTAATGTCAATAGATACTTTCCTTAGGATCTATTACATCAATATATATCATTTCCAGACCAATAGGTTCCTTTGTGTCAGCCACAAGAGATCCAGAATCCTGATGAAGAGGTGTAACGTGTGTTCTTGGATAGGTCAGACCTATCAGCTTGAAAATCCTTCTCCAATGGTTACAATGAAGTGTGGACCTATGAAGAAGGTCAGACACAAACCAAAGAACATTGAATAATGAATTACAAGGATCCACAAGTTGGCCAATGCTCCCAATCTTTCTTCTTCAACTGATTATTCATGACTGTCAAAAAGCTCTATACTGAGAAAATAAAGGGTCTTCTGATAGCGATAACTTTCCAGTAACTAATCCAAATGCTCTGAATTCTTGATATGATGAAGATGAATGAATTTATATGCTAAGTCCATATCTGAAAGATGTGAGATGCCAAAACTAGACCACAAGCTGAGTCGCTTCTGACTGAACTGCTTGAACTGAACTGGAAAATGAAAGAACTGAAATGTAAATGCAAGATGTTTTTGGTTGATGCAAGATTACTTTTGAACTAGGGATGCTCCTGCATTAGACATCCACAGTTATTGAAAATGTGAGTCCCTCACTTTGCTAGGGCTAGGGGAGAACTAAGACAGTCTACCTCAGCGTGAGAAATCCATGATGAATCTACTTCCGGTCTGCCTTCCCACTTCACAAGATATTATTTGTATTGTATTCCTCTAGTGTTGTGTCCAACTCTACTATCCAAAATGTCTTCAATTTATTTTGATGCTTGTTGTGGTAACTATTTCTTCAAGTCTTCTTCCATGCTATCACTGAACTTTGTTTCATGATACTGGTAAAGATCTACAATGTTGAAAATAGGGGAAATACCCAATGTCTCTGATAATTCCACTTCATATGCATTTCCTGAATCAAATTTCCTCAGTAGTTTACAAGGTCCAAACTTCTTCATCTTCAACTTGTTATATGTACCAACTAGAAATCTTTCTTTTCTCAAATATACCATTAATTCATCTCCAACTTCAAATTCCGTGTGTGTTCTCTTCTCATCAGCCTTTGTCTTATACTTACTATTCACGTCTTCCAAATGCTTCTTTACCTGACTATGCACTGTCTTCATATGATCTGTAAATTCTTCTACTTCTGTGCTTCTCTTTTCCTATGTACTGATGCATCTCAATTCTACAACTCCTCTAGGATTAACTCTGTTAGCAATCTCAAAAGGTGTTCTTCCAGTACTTCTATTGAATGAATTATTATATGCAAATTCTGCTTGTGGGAGAATCAAATCCCAACTTCTTGTCTTCTCACCAACCAAACATCTCAATAAGTTTCCCAAACTCCTATTTACTACCTCTGTCTGTCCATCTATTTGTGGATGAAAATATGAACTAAACTTCAAATCTATCTTCATCTTCTTCCAAAGTGTCTTCCAAAAGTATCCAACAAATTTTGTATCTCTATGTGAAACTATACTGCTAGGTAATTCATGCAATCTCACAATCTCCTTGAAAAATAGATTAGCCACATGCACTGCATCTGTTGTCTTCTTACAAGGTATGAAATGAGCCATCTTTAAAAATCTATCAACCACTACAAATATTGAATCATGTCCTCTCTATATCTTAGGAAATCCCATTAGAAAATACATGTGTATGTCTTCCCAAGGTCTCTCTGGTACTGTCAAAGGTTTATGCAATCCAATGTTCTGACTACTCCCTTTTGTAACTTGACAAACTCTACAACTTTCCACAAATCTCTGAACATCCTTATAAATCTAAGGCCAAAAGTAGTTTTCACTTACCAAAGCCACTATCTTATCAATGCCAAAGTGTCCTTCCAATCCACCGCTGTGCTTTTCCTTGATCATGTTATCCCTCATTAAACTTCTAGGTATGCACAACTGACTTCCTTTGAATAACATGTCTTCTTGAATGAAATAATCCAACCACTTACTCCTATCTATTACAACAGGTTCCTTACATGCTTTCCACGGTTCTGTAAAATCAATGTCTCCCTCATACATGTTCTTCAATTCATCAAAACCCAACACTTCAATTCTTATCGCTGTCAACAAGTTTCTTCTTCTACTCAAGGCATCAACAACTTTATTTGATTTTCCACTCCTATGCTTCAACACAAAAATATAACTCTGCATGAACTCTACCCATCTCACATGTCTCTAATTCAACTTACCGTAACTGTTCAAATATTGTAAAGCTTGATGATCTGTATATAACACAAACTCCTTAGGCAACAAATAATGTCTCCACTTCTTCAAGGCTTGAATTATGGCATAGAACTCCTGATCATAAACTAAATATCTTCTCCTTGCACCATTCAACTTCTCACTGAAATATGCTACTGGTCTACCCTCTTGACTTAACACTACTCCAATTGCATTTCCACTAGCATCACAATCAACTTGAAATACCTAATTGAAATCTGGTAATGCCAAAATAAGTTGCTTTGTTACCTTCTGCTTCAACAACTCAAAACTCTTATCTACTCTAGATGTCCACTTGAAATCTTTTATGTCACCTCTCATTGTCTCTATCATAGGGTTACAAACTGAACTAAATTTTTTGATGGACTTCTAGTAAAAACTAGCCAATCCATGAAATGATCTAACCTCCCCAATGCTCTCCGGTGTAGGCCATTCAACAATTGCTTTCACATTTTCAGGGTCCATCTTCAATCCTTCCATAGAAATCACAAATCCCAAATATACCAATTCTTCTTGCATGAAACTACACTTCTTGATGTTTATCAACAATTTCTCTTCCTTCAACCTCTACAAAACTTGTCTAATATTCCACAAATGTTCTTCTTTTGTCTTACTAAAAATCAAGATATCATCCAAGTACACAATCACAAACTTACCCAATAATTTATTCAAAACTTCATTCATCAACCTCATGGAAGTACTTGGTGCATTTGTCAATCCAAAAGGCATCACTAACCACTCATACAATCCTTCGTTTGTTTTGAAAGCAGTCTTCCATTCATCAGCTTCTCTAATTTTGATCTGATGGTATCCACTCTTCAAGTATATCTTTGTGAAATATCTTGCTCCACTTAAACAATCCATGATATCATCCATCCTAGGTAAAGGAAATCTATACTTAACTGTGATCTTGTTTATTGCTCTAGAATCAGTATGCATTCTCCATTCTCCATCTTTCTTTGGTGATAACACTATAGGTACTGCACAAGGACTCAAACTTTTACTAATCAAACATTTTCTCAACAATTCTTATATCTGTCTATTCAATTCTTCATTCTCTATCGGTGTCATCCAGTGTGCTACTTTGTTAGGCAAACTTGCTCCTAGTATAAGATCCATGTGATGACTGATACTCCTTATAGGTGGCAATCCTTTAGGTACATTATTTGATATGATGTCTTCATACTCTGTCAGCAACTCTATTATCTCCTTCGGCTATTCTTCTTTAGTCTCTTTCTTCAATGCTTTAGGCTTCTTAGGAATCAAGGCATAACACATATTCTCATGTCTCAAACCATCCAAAAATTTCCTTCCATCTACCAAACAAATTCTAGCATTCCCACAAACTTCACTCTTAGGATCACCCTCCAAAGGAATCAAAGTAATTCTCTTTCCATTTGTTGTTATAGTATATGTATTCTTTCTCCCATAATGTATTTCTTTTCTATCATACTACCAAGGTCTACCCAACGAGATATGACAAACATCCATAGGCATAATATCACACAAGACTTCATCATGATAAGATCCAATATGAAATTTTACCAAACATTGTTCACTCACCAGTACCTTATGATCATCTTGAATCCATGCTATTTTATAGGGCTTAGGGTGTTTCAATCATTCTATCTTTAGTTTAGTCACCATCTCCTCAGAAACTAGATTATCTGAACTACCACTATCAATCACAACTTTGCAACACTTACCTCTAGATTTGCATATGGTCTGAACAGTCTTTTCCTCTATGATGGTTTCTCATTTGTCTCAATTTGAAATAGTGCTCTCCTCATCACCAATGATTCTCCTTTCTCCAGATTGCCAACTAAACAAGGTGATTCAACAGATTCTTCTTCAACATAGGCTACTCTTCCACTATTTTCTATCTTCTTGCTTGTACTACCCTGATTGCATTCAAATTCTCTATGTCCTTCACCTCCACACTCGAAACAAGTACCTCTGAATGTTCTCTTATCAAATCCTCTTCCTTCCCCTATGTATCCTTCATTCCAGTATGCACTAGGGTTTCCTCTTTGGTAAAAAAATTTGTCATCTCTCCGGTAAGCATTGTTATCTTTGTCATCCTTCTTTAATGAGCTATCAAACTTGTTCTACTCTGGATAAGATTTGTCTCCTCCAGAAAATGATCTCCCTCTCTGAAATTTACCCCCTCTGCCTCTATGTCTCTAATCATGTCTCTTATTCAATTTCTCTTCAACTTTCAGGGAAAATTGATATGCTTCTTCTAAAGATGCCATCCTTACCAAGCTTAGATCTTCTTGAATGTTCAATCTCAACCCATTGATGTATATATCCACTTTTTCCTTGTTTGCTTCACTATGTCCTTTTCTTATGACAATTTTATGAAATTGTTCAGTGTGCTCCTTCACAAATTTCTCCTTCTGTCTCAGGTTTTGCAATCTCTTCAACAGCTCCAACTCATAGTCAACAGGTATAAACTGATTCTTCAACTTTGTCATCATCTGGTCCCACTTTGTAATCTTTTCTTTTCCTCTCCTATTCCTTTCCAACTGAACTTCCTTCCACCATATAGCAGTGTGTCCTTTCAACTTTGTCTTTGTAAATTTCACCTTCTCGAGATCTTTAATTTCTTCATATTCAAAGTATTCTTCCATGTCATTTATCCAATCAATCAACTCTTCTGGATTCAAATTACAACTATAGTTTGGCACATCAACTCTAGGTCTTTTCCCAATCTTTAAAATAGCTCGTAACATCTTTATTTGATCTGATTCTTCTTTTTCATAACCTTATAGGGTTTCTCCAGTTTGTTCAGTAGATTGAAAGTATTCTTCATCATCACTTTCAATAATAAGTCTCAATGTCAATCCTCTTCTCCTATCTTCCTCAACAACATCCAAACAAATTTTTATTGTTCTCTTTAATTCCATCATCTCATCCATTCTATTACCCATTGTACCAATAGAAGGAACTCTTTGCATCATACTTTAGATTCTACCAAACAGATTCTAGCATTCCAACATACTTCACTCTTAGGATCATCCTCCAAAGGAATCAAAGTAATTCTCTTTCCATTTTTTGTTATAGTATATGTATTATTTCTCCCATCATGTATTACTTTTCTATCATACTACCAAGGTCTAACCAACAAGATATGACAAACATCCATAGGCATAATATCACACAAGACTTCATCATGATAAGATCTAATATGAAATTTCACCAAACATTGTTCACTCACTAGTACCTTATGATCATCCTAAATCCATGCTATTTTATAGGGCTTAGGGTGTTTCAATCTTTCTATCTTCAGTTTAGTCACCATCTCCTCAAAAACTAGATTATTTGAACTACCACTATCAATCACAACTTTGTAACACTTACCTCCAGATTTGCATCTAGTTATAAACAAACTTTTCCTCTGTGATGGTTCCTCATTTCTCTCAGTTTGAAATAGTGCTCTCCTCATCACTAATGATTCTCCTTTCTTCAGATTGCTAACTAAACAAGGTGATTCAATAGGTTCTTCTTCAACATAGGCTACTCTTCCACTATTTTTTGTCTTCTTGCTTGTACTACCCTTATTGCATTCAAATACTCTATGTCCTTCACCTCCACACTTGAAACAAGTACCTCTGAATGATGTCTTATCAAATCCTCTTCCTTCCCTTATGTATCCTTCATTCCGGTATGCACTAGGGTTTACTCTCCAATAAAAAATTTTGTCATCTCTCTAGTAAGCATTGTTATCTCTGTCATCCTTCTTCAATGGGCCGTCAAACTTGTTCTACTCTAGATAAGATTTGTCTCCTCTGAAAAATGATCTCCCTCTCTAAAATTTACCACCTCTGCCTCTCTATCTCTAATCATGTCTCTTATTCAGTTTCTCTTCAACTTTCAGGGCAAATTGATATGCTTCTTCCAAAGATGTCATCCTTACCAAGCTTAGATCTTCTTGAATGTTCAATCTCAACCCATTGATGTATCTAGCCTCTTTCTCCTTGCTTGCTTCACTATGTCCTGTTCTTATGATCATTTTATGAAATTCTTCAGTGTGCTCCTTCACAAATTTCTCCTTCAGTCTTAGTTTTTGCAATCTCTTCAACAGCTCCAAGTCATAGTCCGTAGGTATAAACTGATTCTTCAACTTTATCATCATCCAGTCCCACTTTGTAATCTTTTCTTTTCCTCTCCTATTCCTTTCCAACTGAACTTCTTTCCACCATATAATAGTGTGTCCTTTCAACTTTGTCTTTGTAAATTTCACCTTCTCGAGATCTTTAATTTCCTCATATTCAAAGTATTCTTCCATGTCATTTATCCAATCAATCAACTCTTCTAGATTTAAATTACCAGTATAGTTTGGCACATCAACTCTAGCTCTTTTCCCAATCTTTGAAATAGCTCGCAACAACTTTATTTGATCTGATTCTTCTTCTTCATGACCTTCTAGGGTTTCTCTAGTTTGTTCAGCAAATTGAAATTCTTCTTCATCATTACTTTCAATATTAAGTCTCGGTGTCAATCATCTTCGCCTATCTTCCTCAACAGCATCCAAACAAATTTTCATTGTTCTCATTAATTCCATCATCTCATCCATTCTATTAGCTATTGTACCAACAAGAGGAACTCTTCATAGCAGCATCTTCCTAGGATCAAGCGCAAACTACCTTAGGTCAGCAATCAGGCTACAAGTGACAACTGCCTCTCAATCAGTGATCAGTTGCGCACAAGTAACCTACCTCAGATTAGCGATCTACTTACAACAAGATCTTATGGAATCCCCTTCGCCAATTCACTCCAAAGAATCAAACTTTTTCTCTGATACCAATTGGTGTAGTAACAGTAGGAGGTTTCACATAATTAACTGTCCGGACTGTGCAAAAAGAGTAAACACAACAGAAACAACTCAAAGAATTGGGACAAATGTAGATTCAGTCATTTATTTTATCAAATAATTCAAATACAATCTGGTCTCCAACATACGGGCTTACAACTGGGCTCAAAAGCCCTTATTATATACATGTGCTAGATAAAGGTTTGAAGCTCCTTCGCATAAAACTAAACTACAAATCTTTCTAAAGTTAATAGATGCTTTCCTAAGTATCTATTACATCAATATATATCATTTCTGAACCAATAGGTTCCTCCATGTCAGCCACAAGAGATCTGGAATCCTGATGAAGGGGTGTAATATGTGTTCCTGGATAGGTCGGACCTATCGGCTTGAAAATCCTTCTCCAATAGATACAATGAAGTATGGACCTATGAGGAAGGTTGGTCATGAACCAAGGAACATTGTAGAATGAATCACAAGGATCCAAAAGTCAGCTAATGCTCCCAATCTTTCTCCTTTAGCAGATTGTTCATGACTGTTAGAAAGCGCTGCACTGAGAAAATAGAGGATCTTCTGATAGCGATAACTTTCTGGTAACTGATCCAAATGCTCTGAATTCTTGATATGATGAACATGAATGAATTTAGATGCTAAGTCTAGATTCATAAGATGTGAGATGCCAAAACTAGACCACAAGCTGAGTTGCTTCTGACTAAACTGCCTGAACTAAACTGGAAAATGAAAGAACTGAAATGTAAATGTAAAATGTTTTTGGTTGATCCAAGATTACTCTTGAACTAGGGATGCTCCTGCATCAAGTTGTGAGATTTTGTTATGGATTTATTATGCAATTTTTATCTTCAGATAGATTATAGAAATGCAAATTATGAATCCAATTACGATGTGATTTTTTTATGATGATTTATATGATTATGTGATGGTGTGAGTGTATGTTCTCCTTGCTTTGGCTATGATATGCATGTTGGATTAATCTTTTGTATAAGTGCATAGGTGTTTTTCCCAAGCCACCACACATTTTGTGAAATCCCATGTTAAGTCAATCTAGTCCCAAGAGGAACCAAGATCAACTGTGTTATACTTGATGGATTTTTGTAATGTTGTGTAAGGTGTCTTTTGGGCTAGGTTTACCTATTTCCAGTGATTTTATATTGGTGTTATAAAGGTGTAATGTTTAATTGATTTCATTTTGAGTTTTAATTTTTGTGACCCCTTTTCATGTGATTTTACTCACCCTAAGGTGCTCAAATTGGGTTAAAAGTGACCCTGGGTTGTACCCCTAGGGTCTAGGGCCCATTTGAGCTTGTCTAACCCTAGGAAAATTCCCATTTGGTCACTTAAACTTCACCCTAAAGTAAACTGACGAAAATGGAAGTTTGAGGAGGAGTGGAAGGTTGGGTCAAACGTTCAACCTTATCAACACCTTATTCCAAAGCTTTGGGGTACCTTACTTGAAGGCTTGGGGAGTGTTCAAGACCCCTAATTGTGGAGGACCCAACTCCAAGACTCTCTCACATTGGTGAGAGTACCTTTGGATTTCGTGGGCTTTCATGAGAGGTTAGATTGGGATACTTGTGGTACCCACATCCTTTTAGGGGCTCCACCTTGCTCTCACACATGTGTGGGAGAGCATAAGTGGAGGGGGCAAGACTTGGTGGAATGGGATGGTGACATGTGTCAGCCCCACATTACATGAAGCTTGCAAGTGGATGTGAGGAGGAAGGAGAAGGTGACATTTGTCACCTTCTTATTCCTCAAGGCTCATGAAGAAAGCCTATTTTTATCCCTCTTGAAGAGAGGGAGGGGGTTGTTATTTTGATTTTTTTTATTGCATTTTAAAATTGAGGAGAGAGTTGGAGGGATTCTTAAGGCACATTTTGGAGGACTTGGAGGTGGATTTGGAAGAGCTCTACTTGAACTACCTACCATTGTTGGGCTATTAAGGTAGGATTCAAGGATTGATGTCTTTCCTTATGCAATTTACATTTCTTGTGTGTTTGCTTTGTGTGTGTATTTTGTATTTTTTTGTTGTGGGGTTTTGAGGGTGTTTGTAAGAGTTTCTCCATTTGGAGAAAATGCTCAACATGTGTGGGGTGGGGGAGGAGTGAACCTCCTCGAGGTGACCTCCTAGTTTTTATATTTTGGCCTTGAGGGAAAGTTTATGAGTATGAACATTTTGAATGGCTTGAGTGCCATGGAGAAATATGTGTGATTTTAGTATAAATACTTAGGCTTGAGGCCTTGTTAGTGTTGAGTTTTTTTTTGAGATATTTGGAGTAGCACTCTTGAGTTGAGTGATGTCCACTCCCCTACCCCTTCAAACTCATTTTTATGAGTTTTGTGTTGTGTAAACCATGGGTGTTCTTCATGTTTTATTAGTTTTGTGTTTTGTTGTGTTATGGAGTAAAGAATCCTTGTGTGTGGATGGCCTCCAAGCTCAGGGGTGACTCATTAGGGAGTCTATGGTAGGGAGGAGAGTGGTATTGCATGGCTTGTTTCCCCTCCTTTGTTTGTATCTTGCAAGTTATATGGTTGGCTTGGGATCTTGAAGAAGGTATTTTTAAGTTATGTATCATTGTTGTCATTTTGGCTTCTTGAGAGCCTTGGCCATGTTTGGCCTTTGAAAAGTTTGTTTTTAAAAAAGGGAGAGGAGAAAAAAAATATACTCTCTTCATTCATATGGTTTAGATGAATACATTTTGTGTTCACCTTATGTTAGAAGTTAAGAAAATAAAATGTGATAATCTCTTCTATGAAATTATTGTCAAAATATATTTATTCGTTTGTTCTCATTGCTTGTGTTTTCATGAAAATGGATTATATATATTTTGCTATTTGTATTAAATGTATAAAAAAAATGTATAGTTTGTTGCTGATTTATTTTGGGAAAACAAAATAATATAGTTGGATAGGGAGATAGTTAATTTTTATACAATATTCAAATAAGCACACTTGTTTTCATATTTCAAAAAACAAATATACATATAGCGAGATGCATTTTCTTTTTACAAGAAAAATAACCTATGAGTGGATGTGGAAAAATGTGTGTGTGTGTGTGTGTGTGTGTGTGTGTGTGTGTGTGTGTGTGTGTGTGTAGGGTAAAATGTTATATCTTATTGCTGGAAAAACCATTGTAGATGATTCTATTTTTTTAATAGATGATCTAATAGGAGAAAACTGTGTTTAAGGCAAAATTAGATTTTGTTAATCTTTTGTTGTTTAGATGTTCAAATCTATCACTCCACTAAACATTAAAGGATCTAGGGTCAAGTGGTGAGTAGTATCATACCCTAGGTCAGTTACAAATGAAGGGAAACTTGGATTAGGAAATTAATTATCAATTTTTCCTTCTCCTATGTCCAATTGACCATTAAAACCCTAACTATGTAAATACAACAACAAATTGATGAAAGATGAAAACAACTCTTGCATACAAGAGTAAAATACCAAATCACAAAATACTCATTTTCAGGGTTCTGAAGTGGAACAGTCGAGGACATTAGAGTGGGCACCCAAGTCCAAGGTACCTACTTTTTTGAGGAATCTGGACCTCCTTCCGACACTAATCAGCCCTATAACTTTTGTTTCCCAAGATCTATCTACAGAGGACATTGGAGCAAGCACTCAAGTCCTAGAAGTGATCCTGTGTCTGAATTTTCTTCAAATCCTAAATCCCTGATGCCTACCAAGCCTTCTTGCAACTCCACTTTTTCTGGATGTGACACCTATAACCTACAATCACGAGACTTGGTTTGGGGGTTGTGGTGTTTAGAGGCTTGCCTCAGTCAAGCCTTGAAGGACACTTAAGTCTCTGAACACCATTGTCAGATAAAGAGGGCATACCCTTGTCAGGCAGAGGCCAAAAACTAAAGGAATCGATGATAAAAACACAATGATATGTCACCTTGTAGTGAATTTCTCATGGACGAAGATGCTCTTCATGCCATTAGGAGATTGATGCTGAAATCTACAAATATCAACACATAAAACACACAAGTCTGCCCTTGCAACACAATGAAAGCCTTCAATCACCTTGAGAACACAATAGCTTGCTAGTAATCCTCTAGTTGAAATCTATCTAGTTTACAAATGAATGCCTACACATGCTTATATATGCAACTACAAGCACTCCCGCCAAGATTTTGAAATTCAAACTTTACCGTGTCAAAAAAAGAACAAACTAACAGTCATAAACCAACATCAGGAAATTAGGGCTGCTCCAAAATAGGTTAGGACTAGGGCGTGGGTGCCCAAGTCCTCCCCCCTATTTTGGGTAGGGTACAGCTTAACAGGTCCTCCTAGGTCCCATTTGTAATGTTACCTAGGGCTCATTCCATCGAGATGCCAAAATATGAACTAAGATGTCCTAAATGCATACTAAAGACCTGGGAGCTAAACCTTATGAGGGAAAAGCCCCCAAGTAGACATTTTATGACATTACATTTAGCCCCCACTTTAATGTATGTATAAACGCAAGGCCCATACATGCATTAAAGTAAGGTCACAAACACAACAAACACACCAAGCATGGAGAAGACACGCCAATCACATAGAAAATGGTAACAGGCATGTAAAACATGGAGAGGACAATCACAGTCACACAAAACATAGAGAAGACAGTCAATGCATAGAAGCAACATTAATGCCTAGAAGATAGAAATGATATCTTTTCTTTTCTTTTTCTCATATATATGAAATACAAATGCAAGTACTGGAAAGTAAACAAACCTCCCATAATACAAGATGCACTACCTGAGGGTGCATGTCTCAGTATATATGGGGCAACACACACACAAGACATGCAAAACCTCCCAAAATGTAGGAAGTACTACTTGAGGGTACTAGTCTCTGCATATGAGGCAACAAACATGCCACACAAAACAAGCACGCCAAAACACACACACTTGAAGACATGGAGAAAACACGGTAGACAAGTAATGGAGTGTATGTATTTCTAGGTCCAACACCATCTTAGGCACATTACAGGCACACACCAACAATTGGACTTCTCTACAACAATTGCCGAAGACATGCTTAAGGATTGAGTTAGTCACAGAACTGTTCCCTACCTCTATAGAGGACTTTTGAAAATGATAAGATGATGTAATCTGCTCTAAGAAATACACCATCCCTGCCTCTGTAGAGGGCTTAAGAAAAAGGATATGCTCAATATCCCACCTCTGCAGAGGGCTTACATGACTGATTGATTGATTACAAACCTACTCAGGATGCACGATGCACTACTCTAGGGTGCAAGTCTCTGTATCTGAGGTCAAATGCATTGCTAACATCTATAACAGATAGCTTACCTTATATATGCCCCCACCTTAAGGTGGTTGATATTAGTTATCGATATCAAGCACGTTAAGGTAGGAATAAAACACATAAGGGAACACCAACTTTTGCAAAGCCCATGCCGCCCCAAGAGGTGACATGCACTTTACGATCGCCAAATATTCCCACAAACACATCCCTATAAGAAACATGTTAGTGTCTACAAAATCATGATAAATAACATCAATGCATATGATTAACCACACAAAAAGCCAAGGTTATAGAACTGTAGACACCTAAAAATGTCTTCTACCATCAAACCGACTCCCAACATCCCTAATCATGTCAATTTCCCTCCTAACCAATTAATTAAATTTTTATTTAATTAATTATCCCTTCATTACCCTATTTTCCATCATTTTATCCCAACAATTGAATTAATTTCATTAATTCAATAGTCCCAACCTTAGCCAATTGATTTAATAAATATGCAATATTTATTAAATCAATTTCCCCCCTTTTCACTAAATCCAATTAATTAGTTAAAAACCATGTTACCTAATTAATCTAGCCTACTAATTGACCTATCCCCACCCTAGACAATTAAATAGCTATTATTTAATTGCCTACCCTAGCCTACCTCATCCTAGCCCTAGGATTAATTAAATAAAACCTATGTTTAATTAATCCTAACCTCTCATTTGGGTGGTCAAACCTAGTTTAACACCCTTCCCCACATCCTCCAAATAAAAAATTGAAATCCAGCATAAAATGTCACCCCACCTCCCCCAACCTATGACTCTATTGTAGGGCAAATAGAGCCATCATCTCACCATGTTAACACAGTTACCATTCAGACACAAGCATCCGATTGTGCCGTAACAACCCGCCAAGGCTGTGTATCTATCCGCACAGCCCCTACCACCAAACAAACACCCGCATCTACATGTGATCCCATCCCCCCTCGTCTAAACACATGTCAATCCCCTACGAACTAGTATAACCTCCTAGAGCATCTAGGAAAGACCCCTGCATAGATATCCATACTTGAGCTGCTTCACAGATCCCCCTGTCACAAAGATGTCCTTGATAAAGCCCTCTTGGAAACTCAAGTTCCCTCTGACTTAAATCTAACCCAATTCCAAGCCATGGTAGGACATATCGCCACACCTTACCATCTCACCTTCTCAGAAAATGACTTGCCCACCTCTGAACACATACATAACGACTCCTTACATATCGAAGTCCGTATCCACAAACACACCATTAAAAGAGTCTTAATAGATGGTGGCTCCGGCCTAAACATATGCACTCTTAAACTATTAAAACACTTGGGATACTCTGATGTGGTTGTAGACACCAGCGAGTGCATCACAATCAAAGCCTATGATGACATCGAACGACTATCTGAAGGCACCATCAAGCTCCCTATTCAGGTGGGACATAAAATACTTGAAACAAAATGTCAGGTTCTTGATCTCAACCTCCCCTACAACATTCTTCTTAGCAAACCATGGATTCATGCCATGCAAGCCGTCCCATCCACCTTCCATCAATGCCTCAAATTTCCTCACAATGGCACAGAAGTCACTGTCTATGCCGACCCCCACCCCCTCCAATACTGCAGTTTCTTGGAAGGTCATAACCATACCTTCTGCCCATACAACAAAGCTACCGCTATATCCAATCCAACATCATCCACCTCATATATTGATCCCGCAAACATTGCCACCACTTCATCCCAAGCACCTCCACCACTTGAGGTCAAGATCAAGCTAAGCGACATGGGATGTGAGGAATATGACCTGCACGATACCTTTTGTGTGGGCACATTACCCAATCCTAAAACATTTGGCATCCCAAAACCAGAGGCAGCCAACACAGTCATCATCAAGTGCAAACCCTTGCCCATCTTTGAGAAGAAACACCTTCTGGATTAGGATGTACTCAAAGATATCTCATCCTGGCTATACAAGGATGAAGAATCTAAACAAGAAGCCCCCACCATCCCAATAGAAATCTATGGCAAAGGCTCTAAAATTTGCAAAAGCATGGGTTATAAAGGACAAGGCGGTATTGGCCTTCATGAATAGGGGATCGTAGAACCGCTGCAAGAAACAAGAAATCCCAATATTCAAGGGTTAGGGTATGGTCAACCGCAATACATTCTCACTACCAGAGAATGTATCTTAGCCGAGGTCGCTACAGTCTACTTAGGAGTCAACAATGTTAATGAAACGAGCCTTCAAGACTCCTTTAGTGACTTTGCCAACTTCCTTGACTCATCTATATGCACCATCCACAAAATCACCACCCTCGCCTCGTCCTCCAATGACTTACCACTGGTATACCTAGAACTTATAGATTGGGACCAACGGGGACCTCCTATCTTCAACATCACACCTAATGATGAGGCCATTGCTGAAATGATGGGGATTAGAGACCACTTCCCCTTGGGACCACAGAGCAGGATACATCATGGAGCTTGATTCACATGCCTATTTCAGGGAGACAACCCCTACTTCCAGTTGTAAAAACATAAAAATAAAAAATGGATCTGATGGTGAAAACTGTTCTACGGCAGTGTCAGATCCTAAAAAAGTAAAAACAAAAGACGTATCTCCTGGTGAAAACCTCCACGAGACACTAGGAGATGGAATCATGGGCCTTCTCAAGATAGACAAGGTTTATCTAGATAGATCACCTTGAACTAGCCCAAGAGATGAATCTTGGGACAGAAGAAGAACCAAAGATCACTTTTAGGGAAGAATCTCTTAGCATACAGGAATAGGAAAACTTCTTGGCATTCTTCACACACCGAAATCATAATTTTGCATGGACCTATGCAGACATGCCAGGGCTAGATCCTACCTTAGTCATTCATCATATTGCAGTACACCCTGATGCGAAACCAGTAAAGCAAAAACTCAGAAAGATGAATCCTTAGGTGGCCCTTCTTGTCAAAGTAGAGCTAAAGAAACTACTGGATGTTGGGTTCATTTGCCCAATTGATTATCCTGAATGGGTTTCAAACCTAGTACCAGTAGCCAAACTAGATGGTTGAATCCGTTGCTGACTGACTTCAGAGACCTCAACAAAGCCTGCCCAAAAGACAACTTCCCACTACCAAACATCGACATGATAGTGGATCTCATAGCAGGACATGAAATGTTATCCCTCACGGATGGTTTCTCAGGATATAACCAAATCAAAACCTCTGAAGAGGATCAGCACAAGATAGCTTTCATATGCCCATGGGGAACATATTGTTGGGTCGTTATGCCCTTTGGCTTAAAAAATGTAGGAGCTACATATCAAAGAGCCATGACTGTCATCTTCCATGACCTGTTTCACCACATCATGGAAGACTATGTGGATGATTTACTAGACAAATCAAAGACCAGAGAAGAACACCTAGATGTGTTGTCCAAAATCTTCGACCGGTTAGAGCAATACAATGTTCACCTAAATCCAAAGAAGTGCATCTTCGGTGTCACCTCAGGCAAACTTATGGGATACATAGTCTCTAGAAGAGGAATCGAGGTAGATCCCGCAAAGGTCAAGGCCATCACCGAAATGCCTCCACCAAAAACATTGAAATAGCTGAGAAGTCTGCAAGGAAAACTCTAGTCTATCCATCAGTTCATTGCCCAACTTGCCAATAAGTGCCAACCATTCTAGCATCTACTCCGAAAAGATATAGCCTTTGTCTAGAACACTCAATGTCAGGACGCCTTTGATCAAATAAAAGAATACTTGGCTAATCCTCTTGTTCTAACTCCACCAAGACAGGGAGAACCCCTCCTCCTATACATCTCCACAATAGAGACAGCTATCAGAGCCTTACTCACATAGCACGATGAGCTTGGAAAGGAAAGAGATATCTACTACATCAGCCACACCTTGATCTCATATGAGCTCAACTACACACAAATTGAACGAGCATGTCTAGACCTCGTCTTTACTTCACAAAAGTTAAGACACTATATGCTCAATCACAAGACTAAGCTCATCGCCAAGATTGACCCACTCAAGTATCTACTAAACAGAGCTTCTCTTACCGGGAGAATGGAAAAATGGGTCATGATTCTAACTGAATTTGACATTGAATACATGGGAGAAAAGCCATCAAAGGACAGGTTATAGCTGATCAACTAGCTGAAGCACCTCTTTCGGTAGAATATCCTACACTAGCAGAGTTCCCTAATGAAGCTATCTTGACAATCACACCAGCCACAGACACATGGAAGATGTACTTTGATGGATCATACACATATAGAGGCTCAAGGGAAGGTGTCCTGTTTGTTACCCCTCAGGGCGACACCATCCCTAAGTCCTTCAAAATCACATTTCCATGTACCAATAACATGGCATAATATGAGGATCTCATCACAGGTCTCCGCACGGCAATAAAATGGAAAATTGAGAACCTGATTGTGTATGGAGATTCTCAACTAGTAATCTGGTAGGTAAATAATGAGTACAAGACCAAGGATGATAAGCTCCTACCCTACAAAAAGATGGTTGATGATTTCAAAGACTACTTCAATGATATTCACTTCGAGCAAATCCCAAGGCTTAACAATAAAGATGTAGACGCCATGGCCACCATCAGATCTCTGGTCGACATGAAGAAGGACAGCAAGAAATGTGAATTCCTGATAGAAGAACCCCCCATCCCAGCATACGACATTCCTCAATCAGAACTAGTGTGCGAAATCATTGGTCCCCTATCCCCATGGTATCAGTAAACCTATCTATACCTCCACGATAATATCATCCCACCTAACCTATCCACATCACAAAGAAAATCATTCATCTGTCGAGCCTCCTGTTTCATACTTGTAGGTGATACCATGTACAAAAGGAGTCTTGATGGCATGTTTCTACGATGTTTAGACTCTAGGGAAGCTGAAGTAGCCTTGGAAGAGGTACATGCAGGCATCTGTGGGGTGCATTCAAGTGGACCGGCTCTTTCTAAAAAGATCTTGAGGACTAGATATTATTGGCCAACCATGGATCAAGATGCCTATCGCTTCATCAAAAAATGCCTCCCATGTCAACAACATGGTGATCTCATCCACGCACCAGCACAAGAGTCACAACCGATCACGACGTCATGGCCTTTCCCACAGTGGGGACTCGACCTCATAGGGAAAATCCATCCACCATCCTCCAATGGCCATAAGTTCATAATCACTGCTACCAAATACTTCACAAAGTGGTTGGAATCAATTCCACTTACCTTCACCACTGGCACCCAAATCTCCAAGTTTATCCTCCATTACATCATCTGCCGCTATGGTATCCCTCATTCCATTGTCACCGATAATGGAAAACCATTCAAGAACCAAGAAGTCCACACTTGATGCAAAAATTTTGACATCAAACACCATTTCTCCACACCATATTACCCTCAAGGAAATAGTCAAGCAGAGGCGTCTAATAAAACCATCCTCCGCATCCTAAAGAAGACAGTCAATGAAGCTGGTCGTGACTAGCACCTCCAACTCAACCCTGCCCTATGGGCATACTGCACAAGCATCTGCACTCCCATAGGAGCCACTCCATTCTCACTAGTATTCAGATCTGAAGCCATTTTACCTATTGAGGTCGAGCTCCCATCACTACGAGTATCCTTGCAAAACATAATCTTTGATGAGGAATACAGAGTCACAAGGTTGCATCAACTAGAACTACTAGATGAGAAATGCCTGAATGCATTGAACCACCTGCAGGCATATCAAAACCGCCTCTGAAGAAGCTACAACAAGAGGATCAGAAATTGAAAATTTGAAGTAGGTGACCTTGTCCTTATGGAAAATCAGAAGAACCTGCAAGAGTGTCCTAAGAAAGGAAAGTTTGAACCCAATTGGCTAGGACCTTATGTCGTCACAGGTAACTATGGATCAGGAGCCTACTAGCTTGTAACACCTAAGGGGTAGCCTCTTGATGAGCTGATGAACATTCTGCATCTGAAGAAATTCTATGCATAACCCATCGAGTATCCCAATCAAAAAAATCAAAAAAATAGAAAATCCAAAAAACCAAAAAACATAAAAAAAACAAGACAAATCTAAGTGTAATAAAAAACTTCCAAATGGTGAAAATCACTTTGGTGATGCCTTGGATAAGTACCATGGTGAAAACTTGTTTCAGGTGCCATGTGTATTGGCCAGTTTCACCATCTAATAAGTCGTCTTTCCGGCACATCACTCCATATCGCACACATCCCATGGCTTGGAATTGAGAAACATCAAACCCTATCGCCCAACCCACACTGTCCCATCCTAAGGCTGACTCATGGAACAGGGACCCTTGTAACCTCCTCTTTGTACATACAAAATTAGGAAATCCAAAAAACAATACAAAATCAAAAAATCTAAAAACAGTAGAAAAACATAGAGAATCCAAAAAAAATCACCCCATACATCGATCTCGCTACAAATCACAAACCATCAAAACATACATTAAATCCCCACCATCACAACCATCCCAAACGATTCCCACATCATCAAGTCATACCAGAACTACATATTCATTTCGCCCACATCTTGAAAGTACCTTGATCCCATGGATACAGGGTATGTAGGCAGTCTAGAATACGAAGGACATTTCCAGTACTCAGGTACATAAGATGCACCCATCCAACCCATTTAGATGGTCCCCAATCACTGAGCTTACTAGACCCATTGTATGACACATGCACTAAGTATACACTCAAAACATGTCCCCTAATGCAAAAATCATCAATCAACATACCAACTATAATCCTACATCTGGCCAGACTATTCTTTTGCCCATCCTCCAAAAAATTTCCAATCAACACCAACTGATCTACATCCTAGGATATGTCTTTCCTACAAAGGACAAAAATCTGTCATTCTTTCATCATGTCTCTTGGCAAGAGCACACAAAGGTTATTTGTATCTTTTCGTTGGTCTTTTTGATTATTGATTTTTATCTTTTTGTCTCACTCTAGGTTACCTCCAAAGCTACCTTGATCTCATTATATCATGGTAGGTGGCAAGCAACACCTAGAGTAGACATGGTCAATTGTTTCTGTATGCTATGCTTGTGGGTTGGTTCCATTACTCCAAGACTAGTATTCATATCTTGAAGTTTGGGTCAGTTCTAGCATGATGTGTCCCATTTACATATATAGGCATCAAAACCTTATATGTATTATTCACACTCGTCGCTATGAGTCCCCTTCCCAGGCTAGGCAAGATTATACTACCTTGGGCATGCATGAAATCAACCTATTGTTTGCGAGTCTAGTCCATGCAATTGTAGGATATACATCATCACCTAGGTCATTTCATACCTTTGTGAACCGTATCCTATATTGCTATAATAAACTAAGAAATTCTCTCAATTAATCTTATGCAACTATTGTTACTAGCTCAAAATCAGCATCCTAATCACTCATTCAACATTACCATTTGGGCCTAGATTTCATAATCACCTACCCTACCCCCCATCTAAAATTCCCTCACTAATCCCATTTCCCCACCATATCTCTATCTAACCAAACTAAATCCCCCTCAATGACGTTGCATCTTATGACCTAAACAATCCTCTTATCCCCGCACCCCCATTCTCTAGATGCTCCCAATCCTACCTATACCCCATCCAAACACCCCTATCCTCTCCCCACCCAATCCCCTTTCCCACAGCCTTACCACTCAAGGTCAAACAAAGAACATCACGTGTATCAGGACTTGATCACCTCACCTATCACCTAGTTTGCACCTCACCTACCACCTAGTTTTCATCTCGCATTTCATTTAGCCTGCATAATCATTTAGATTTATTTTAATCCTTTAATTTGCATATCACATTAGATTCAATTAGCTTGCATAATCATTTAGATTCATTTTAATCCTTTAATTTGCATATCATATTAGATTCATTTAGCCTGCATAATCATTTAGATTCATTTTTTTAATTTGCATATCATATTAGATTCATTTAGCTTGCATAATCATTTAGATTCATTTTAATCCTCTAATTTACATATCATATTAGATTCCTTTAGCCTGCATAATCATTTAGATTCATTTTAATCCTTTAATTTGCATATCATATTAGGTTAATTCTAAATCATTTAAGATTGCATAGTCATTTAAAATTCAAATTACATATCATATTAGGTTTATTCTAAATCATCAAACTTGCATAGTCATTTAGATTTAAAATTGCATATCATATCATTAGGATCATTATAGAATCATTCAGTTGCACATTATACATCATTGCATATCATACTCATTTATGTTGTCATCACATAGGTGCATGTTAAAATTAAAATTAGTCTCATCACGTTGCATTCCATATATATATCATCTAATAATATTTAGTTACATTACATCATCACAATCATAATTAATGAAATGACATTTAAACAAATCATCTAGTGGCATATACGTATTTCCATACATAACATGTGTTTATTTAGATAAACATACATTGCATCACATTGTTGCATCCATAATAAATGTTTATTAGCCTGAACATTCATTTGCATCATACAGTCCATAAAATCACAAATACCATGCATATATCACAATAAATCCATCATAAATACATCCATAAAATCAAAAACATAATTGCCCCAACATAACACATCTATACCATATAAACCCATAGAGAATACTGCATTAATCACATAGGCATCATCATAATAGGACCTCATAAACCATCAAAAAGCATTGTATCATATATATAATCACTGCAAAAAAATGTACACCACTCATATCATCAAAAAATACCAAGTCTTGATACAATGCCTCTAAGGGCTAACATGATAAAGCTATCACATGGAGGATCCTCTCTCTGAAGGAGTGGGAGACTCTAATCCTGGTCATGGTTGTGCTCCTATCTTTGGCTGTGATGGCGGCTGCACCTAAACCTGTGGAACCTGTTGGGGCACGTACGAGGGAGGAGGCGTCGTCTGCTAAAATGACTGCACTGATCTTGATCTATGAGACCTAGAGGCCCCCGATCTACTGACCTGACTATAGCTTGGGGCATGTTGCGCTGCTAGTACGATCGTATAATACAAGCCCTGAGAGTACTCCACCCATGCTCTAGCCTCTGTCAAATCCCCCTGTCCTTGAGTCAACTATCCCTGTAACTGATACAACTGTGTCTGCACCTGGGATAACTGAGCCTGCATCCCTATCAAAACTGGGGCAAGTCCACCACCTGAAGCCTGTAGACTACTCAATGCTATCTCTGCCTACTATGCCCTGACGAGAGCCGCATCTCACTCCCCTGTCAAAGTGAATATATCACCCTGCGCCTGTGCTAACTATGCCTGTAATGCAGTCACCTGTCCATCTGCCCCATCTAATAAGGCCAATGCCCCCCGCAACTACACCAACTCTGCATCACGCCTCTCTAGTGCCTCCTCTAGGCTGGCCACCTGTGCTCATAGGGTCTCCATCTCCTCTTCCTCACCCCGAGGCCACCGACAAGGTGTGAGCCTCTCAACCTCTACCTCCCCAACTGTCCCTTAAGGCCCTACCTACTGCCATGTAACCTGCTGTTGTGCTACCTGTGGTAGGGGTAGATCACCCCTCTCCACCCTCGGCTATCCCCCATGATGCTGAGGCCATCTAGGTTGTCACCCCACTCCAACAAGAACCTGTTCAACAGGAACCTACTCAACAGGTACCTGCTGCCCTACAACATGCTGCTGGGGCACCTGTCCAGCTATTGCTACCGCCAGCACATCCATCGGCTATCCCTCCACTCTAACCACCCTCTCCTCTCCATCTACTCCCACCTCCACTAGATAGTCCTCTAGGATCTCCTCCCCCTCCTCCAGGATGTCATCCTCATCTAGGCCATCTCCACCATCAGAATCATCATCACCACCTGAACCCACTACCTCCTCCACCGGAACTGCCTCCTTCGGGTTTGTCAACCGAGTGGGCCAATGCATCTGCCACCATATATCATATACAGGCATAGTACTTGCATCTCTAAAATAGTGCTCCCCCAGTCCCACCGCATTGGCTGTAGAGCTCCAAAGTCAGTTAAGGCAACCTGTGTTTGTATGGCTGTGGGATAGAAGGGCCCATCTCAAGGAGTCTAGGTAAATATGTCCATCTACTGCGGAGTGTCCTGTCTCAAACCAAACTGCCGCATGACCTAAGAGGGTAGATACATCTCTATAGTATGGTCTCCTTGACCCATCAGGTACCGCTACTGAAACGTAAATGGTAAATGAATATCATCATTTGGCCATGGCTCTACACTAATATATGGTCACCAGGTCACACTAATAACATCATCTAACATCCTCCTCCAGTACCACACCTATCCAATATACATGTACTCTGGATCCCGATATAAAAACACAAAGGCCTCAAAAGGCTGCCGATAATACCCACATGTCGGTCGGGTAATAGTGATGTGCTCCCAAATCCATACATGAAGCAAAGTAACTCCAGCTGACAACGCTCTATCATGCAGATAGGTGACTGTATGCATCTCATGGTATAACTGCCCTAGCATTGCGAGTCCCCAGGCATAGACGGTCTCATGCCTCACCATCCCCTCTATTATCCCTCCCCAGCCAACCAGAAAGCTCCTACCTCACCTGTCTGGCATCACCACACTTCCAATAAATGCACACAGGAATAAGGCAAATGGATCTGCACCCGCAGCCAGTGTCCCCTCATAACTCATCTCTCTCCCATCCACTAAGAGAATAATATGGTCCTCTCCAACACCCTGATCAAGGCACTCCGCCCCCTCCTCATATCATATCTAACACATCAGCCTCAAATAGGTAGCTTGAGGATGAGATAAACATCCTCAAGTGTAATGGTGATCTCACTAGTCGGCAACAGAAAACTGCAAGTTTCAGAGCGGTACCACTCCACAACTATTGTTATCAGAGCTCTATGAGCTCATAGAACTGGCATCGACGCCACTATCAGAAGCCCCAATATTGCTAGTCAAGCCCACATAGCATCATCAAGATCATCGAATAGTGCCATCACAGATGGCACCCTTCGCTCTCGTGAATAGACTATAAATCGGCGTGTATCCTGTATCCACAACTTTCTGGTTAGATATTAACCTATCTTTTTCTAAATCACACCCTTTCTTCTAATGTCTAAAAAGCCCAAATCATTTAGAGCCAAACCAGACAACTATTTGCATCATTTTAAAAATGGCACTACTACTTCCTCTAAATGGCGTTATTTCAGAAAATAGCACTACTGCGCACAAAACTTTGCGCTAATCCAAAGAATGGCGCTACTGCTACCTATACATAGCACCACTTTACTAACTGGCATCGCCCTTAACTTTTGTGCTAATCCCTTGAATAGAGCTAAAATTGAAAATAGCGCTACTACTAAAAATAGTGCTATTCTAGAGAATAGCGCTACCCTACAACCAATTTGGTGCTAAAACGCCAAACCTTATTCTTCTAAACAATGGCGCTAGTTTAGAAGATAGAGCTAAAATTCTAAGTAAATGGTGGAAAACTATCCTAACCCTAGCTTGGTGGATAGCACCAATCCAGAGGATTGCACTAATCCGCTTAATGTTTGGCGCTATACGCTCTAAGCCCTAACCCCCGAACCCCAAAAATGCATGAAAAACAAAAAAAATTATAAAGTTAGGGTTAGACCCTACCTGAGGTCTATCCTTCGGTGCCCGGCCAAATGATTAGAACCGCTCGGAGATGTGTTGAAGTTGTGGGAACTAGGGGTTACAGTCAGCCATCTCTCCTTCGCTTCTTCTTCTCTAAAGTCAAAGTGTGCAAATGTGGCACTCTTAGGGCCCAATTTTCCTAATATAGTGGGCCATGTCATCCTTCCACCCCCTCTTTTTTCATCCAGGGTGCAGATCTTAGCCTTTTTCCTCCATTTTTCTTCCTGCCATCTTCCTTTTCTGTTGCCTATCCAACCTTCACCTCCGTCACATCCTTTCGAGAGCTCACCTGGAAAATTTTTTATTTTCGCCCTGACCTCTCGAGGGGGCATCCCTTATCCATCTTATTCCTTCCCGGCAGCTAGGGCATATTTTTCTTCGACCTGACACCACTTCCCTCCTAGGTCCTAACGCCACGTCAAAGAGGGGCAAATGTAGACACCTAAAAATGTCTTCTACCATCAAACCGACTCCTGACATCCCTAATCATGTCAATTTCCCTCCTAACCATTTAATTAAATTTTTATTTAATTAATTATCCCTTCATTACCCTATTTTCCATCATTTTATTCCAACAATTGAATTAATTTCATTAATTCAATAGTCCTAACCTTAGCCAATTGATTTAATAAATATGCAATATTTATTAAATCAATTTCCCCCTTTTTCACTAAATCCAATTAATTAGTTAAAAACCATGTTAACTAATTAATCCATCCTACTAATTGACCTATCCCCACCCTAGACAATTAAATAGCTATTATTTAATTGCCTACCCTAGCCTACCTCATCCTAGCCCTAGGATTAAATAAATAAAAGCTATGTTTAATTGATCCTAACCTCTCATTTGGGTGGTCAAACCTAGTTTAACACCCTTCCCCACATCCTCCAAATAAAAAATTGAAATAATTCCACCTAAGTCATTTTTTTATTTTAAAACATCCCACATCACATTTAATTTTCCTTACAACCCCTTACCTCACCCATACTCATTTATTTCCACTTATCCCCAAATGAATTTTTAATTCATTTACATTCCCCCATATGAATCTTTAATTCAAAAATAATCCTTCACCACCCATACTCATTTAATACCCCTTTTTCCCAAAATGAATAAAAGATTCACTTTTATTCCTAGCCCTCCATTCATTCAAGATTGAATCTAGGCCCTCCAAATCACCTTCATCCTCCACCATTGATCTTCCAAATCAATCTCCACCCTTGGATCAAAATCCCTCCAAAAAGTCTATAAATACAACATCTCTCAACCTATTCAAGGATCCAAGTCTTATGCAAAGTTATTATGCCAAAATATCCATTGAGCTAGTCTTTTAGAGAGTTGCAATTTAGTTAGCATTTCACATTTGAATCACTTGTCTAGGGATAATCATGTCTTAGGAACTTGTTTTGGGTGCAAATGGTTCCTCTCCCTTGATGAGATTGGGTCTTCATGTGAGGTATAGCTTTTTGTGTTTTTGTTACATTTAGTTAATATTTTAACCTCATTTGTTTACCTAATCTACAAGAACAAATCTAGAGTTTGAGGATAATTGTAGGGCTATATCACGAAGCTCTCTGAATTGAGTACTACCAAGGCTAGATTCAAAGACAAACAAAGGTGCATGGAGAAGTAGTATTGTTAAGGTTTTTAAATGTGATAGAAACATCATCAAATTCACTACACAGAAAGTACGAGTGCTTCCACTAGCCAAGCATCAGATAAGATATACAACCCCATCATCATATAAGGAACTAAGTTCATTTTTTAATTGCTCTCAAAAGGGACACTAGGTCTATATCAGTATAAATATTTGTCATCATACACTCGCTAGATGAAAACACTAGAGGAAGGGAAACAATAAATAAGAGAGGAGAAAACAAATGTCTTAGGGATAGTCACGTAAGAGGGTGCCCCCAAGTCACCAACTGTGACGCTATGTCCATAAGACACAACATACAACAATGAAATCAAAGAGAGGCAATATAGAAGAATGATGATACAAATAGAAGAATGTCACAACAGAAGCAGTCTTCTAGTATCCCGAACCTTACAGGAGAATTCGAGGTCATCCCAGGAGGCCTAAAAAACACAACACATCACAGGGGAAGCACATCACGAGAGGGATAAAGGTTTAGAGATACTTACCTGTAAGGTCTGCATATTATATCTTGGAGCTCTTGAACCTCTTGGAGAGGTACTCGATCATGTTTAATGCAAAATTTGAGTGGTTCTTATGAAAGTCTTGTTTGTTACCATATGATGCTTGTTCATTAAATATTTGTTTAAATGAGACTTTTTGTTGCTTGTGATGGAGAGAACCACTATTATTTCTAACTATTGATTGTTGTCTTGCTCTTTTGTAATTTTTAGCAAGTTTTTGTTGTTGAATCTTTCTAGAACAGTAACAGGAGTCATCCTGTACCATCTTAATCATTTGTATCAGTCATTGTTCTTGCTTTTCAGATGCATTTTGATTATCTCCCAATCCATATAAGGGTGATGGAGGAGGAACCTCAGCATAAATTCTATTTCTTCATGGATGAGGTGAATTATCCATTTTTTTCTTGTCGACTTCAATCATACCCACGATACTATCATAGTCCAAGCAATCATCCTCGTCTACTTCCACTAAATCTTGTTCCACCATATTATTTTTGGTATGCTTAGGAAAAGGATTAGTGAAGATTTGTAAATTCTAATTCGACGACGCAACCGGCTTATTTCCATTGTCATTCACACCTGATACCTAGATGACATTTGAGTCAATAAGGTCTTGTATCTCATGTTTACGATGCATACATCATTTAGTATCATGTCCTTACGTCTGATGATAATGACAAAAGGCATTAGCATCAAAATAAGGTCCTTGCTTACTAGGATCAACAAACTTGATCAGGGGAAGCTTTAGAATGTTATTACTCATAGCTTGATTCATGATAGAATGATAGGACTCAGATATCGGAGTAAACTTTCTTGGTTGATACAATGGTTTCTTTGGATTATTTATAGTGGACACATTCGTATTTGATCCATTGATCTTGATGAACCCCTATTATTGTTCCTTTCAAAGTTGTTTTGTAATGATCCACCCATGGATTGACCACCTTGAGCTAATGAGTTTTGGTTTTCATACTGACTAGATGAAAGTTGATAATCATGAAGAGCGGTGCATAAATGTTAAAAGGAGTTATATTTCATCAAGAGAATCTTATCACAAATATTAGGTTGTAGATTTGTAATAAATATCTTTTGAACATCTTCATATTTCATCTAATACTAAATTTGTGCATAAAGTCCTTGATATTGACTAATGAATTCAGTCAACTTTTCTTTGAGACCTTGTTTGCATTGAACCAAGTCAATAAGAGTGACTTGGGGTCTAATATTTGCTTGAAAATGTTGTAAAAATTGATCAATCAACTGCAAAAAGGAGTGTATTAAATTTGGAGGCAACGAGCAAAACCATTCTAAAGTAGTATCTTTGAGAGATCGTGGGAAACGTTTTGCTAACAAAACCTCTTCAAAATAAAAATCACTACACATAGTTGTGAATGCTGCCACATCGATATTAGGATCTCCTTTTCCACTATATTTCTTAAGGAGAGGAGTCTCAAACCTCTCAGGCATAGGAGTTCTCAAAATTGCATAGGATAATAGATTACGGGCATGATATGTTGGTAGACTAGGCTGTGAAGAATTTGTCAAATTTGTTACCTTTTGTTGCAAAGCAGTCATGCCTTGTAAAAGTTGGTTTAAGATGGCATCATTGGGAGATGCAGTTTGTTGTGGGGAATTAGAACCAAGGTGAGGAGGTGATTGAGCTTGGGATACAATAGGCGGAGGTTAAGAATATGTTAATGGTGGTTGGCCATAATGATAGGTTGAAGATGGTTGCGAGTATGTAATGGGTAGCTGGAAATGAGTGGAATGGATAGGAGGTTGAGAGCAATTATTCATAGAAGATGTCCCTTTAGGAATCAAATTCTAATAATTAAATCCCACAACCTTGTAATTAGTGCCATTAGATACTCCAATACCACTGGTAGCATTACTACAAGCGCTCGCATTAGTTGTTAAGATTGTTGATGTAAAAGTGGATATTCCTGTATTTGGTATAGGTATGGAAACTTGAGTATGAGATGGTGATAAAGTGTTATTTATCATTTGCACACATTCAGTTACCAACATGATATTGGTTTGTACAATATGTACTAGACCATGAAGTGCATTAACCCCATCTTGTCCTTCTTTTATCAATTCTCTTATATTATGAATTGTAGGAACGACTTCTTTAGCTATTCTCTCATTTTCCATAAATGTTTTAAATTCAGCTAAAGCTTTATCCAACTTTTATATTTTCTCATTAGATACATATCCTATTGTCTCAATAGTGTTATCAACATAATGAAAAGTTTGTTCTTCCATTGAGGTTGGGGGATGTATAATATCTTGCACAATTTGAGTTTCTCCCTTTGTAAAGAAGGTGTGCAAAGTAGCAACTTCTTCAAGAGCACTAGATCCCATTAATATTTTACTTCTTCTCAAAGGGATATTGTTTTTAGGATAGTGTGTCATAAAGCTTATAAAAAAGCATACAACACACAATGCACAAACTAAGAGAACAAATCCTAGGAGAAGGATATGATTGACGGCCAAAATGCTTGCTTTTTTGTACTCTTTTCAACGCCAATGAATGAAACAAAGGATGTTGTTAGGATTTCAGTCAATGATAGAAAGTTATATATCTGATATCAGTCCAAAATAGAAATATAATTTGAATACACTCTTGATGCAAATCCAATATAATGCCAAGTCAAAATATAGTGAAAATATGTCAAAATAGGCACTTTTTTCACCAAAATTCAATGCAAAAGAGCATAACAAAGGGTGTTGTGAGGAAAATGATGATGGATAGAAAATAAAATCAGTAATAATAGCCACTTGGTGTCAAAATACCTAGCACAACATGCTTTTAGTGCCACTTAAGGTCAAACCCTAGTGAAAATATAGCAAAAATAGGCTATTTTTCATAGTTTTTCAACTCCAAGACCTAGCAAAAGGGGTGTTGTAAGGAATTTTAGGAGGTAAAAAAAAGAATATCAATAATATCAGTCACCTTAGTCCATAAAATTGATCACAACACACTTGGAATGCAAACTAGGTCAAACCCTAGGGCCAAAATAGCCATAACGTGTATTTTTCGCCAAATTTTCACTACAAGAGCCCAATAAAAGGGTGTTGTGAAGATTTTTAGGAAGGAAAGAAAGTTATTACCCTAATAAAAGAAAAATAATGCCAAAATACCTTTCACATCACACCTATGGTGCAAGTTTATAAAATCAATAAGGCTAAATTTAGTGAAAATTGTTGTTTTTGAAGCCCTAGGTTTGAGATCTTGAGACAAAATGCTATGTGAATGCTTTGAAATCTGATTTATGATGAAATTGACTTACTCTCAGATCTGAAAATGATTTTCAAGCCTGAACATGCAAAATGCCCATACAAATTTAATGAAAATGCATCAAAATTGCTAGTTTTTTAAAAAATTTCTATGGATAGGGAGATAGTTAATTTTTATACAATATTCAAATAAGTACACTTGTTTTCATATTTCAAAAAAAAAATATACATATAGTGAGATACATTTTCTTTTTACAAAAAAAATAGCCTATCATTGGATATGGAAAAACATGTATATATATATAGGGTAAAATGTTATATCTTATTGCTGGAAAAACCATTGTATATGGCTATATTTTTTTAATAGATAAGCTAAGAGGAGAAAATTGTGTGTATACTACATGTATATATATATATATAGTTTAGGGTAAAATTGGATTTTGTTAATCTCCACTAAACATTGAAGGATCTAGGGTTGAGTGGCGAGAACTATCATACCCTAGGTCACTTACAAATGAAGGGAAACTTGGATTAGGGAATTAATTATCAATTTTTCCTTCTCCTATGTTTAATTGACCATTAAAACCCTAATTATGCAAATACAACAACAAATTGATGAAAGATGGAAAAATCTCTTGCATACAGGAGTAAAATACCAAATCACAAAATACCTATTTTCAGGGTTCCGAAGAAGAACACTCAGGGACACTGGAGTAGGCGCCCAAGTCCAAGGTACCTACTTTTTCAGGGAATATGGACCTCCTTCCGAGACTGATTAGCCCTGTAACTTCTATTTTCTAAGATCCTTCTATAGAGAACATTGGAGCAAGCACCCAAGTCCTGGAAGTGCTCTTGTGTCCAACTTTTCTTTAGATCTTGAATCCCTGATGCCTACCAAGCCTTCCTGTAACTCCACTTTTTCTGGATGTGACACCTATAACCTACAATCACATGACTTGGTTTGGGGGTTGTGGTGTTTAGAGGCTTGCCTCAGTTAAGCCCTGGAGGACACTTAAGTCTTTGAACACCATTGTCAAATAAAGAGGGCATACTCTTGTGAGGCAAAGGCAAAAAACCAAAGGAATCAATGATAAAAACATAATGATATTTCACCTTGTAGTGAAGCGCTCATAGAGGAAGATGCTCAAATCTACAAATATCAACACATAAAACACACAAGTCTGCTCTTGCAACACAATGAAAGCCTTGAATCACCTTGAGAACACAATAGCTTGCTGGTAATCCTCTAGTTGAAATTTATCTAGTTTACAAATGAATGCCTACACATGCTTATATATGCAACTACAAGCACTCCCACCAAGATTTTAAAATTCAAACTTTACCGTGTCGGGAAAAGAACCAACTAATGGTCATAAACTGACACCCAGAAATTAGGGTTGCCCCAAAATAGGGTAGGACTAGGGCACGGGTGCCCAAGTCCTCCCCCTATTTTGGGTAGGGTGCAGCTCAAGGGGTCCTCCTAAGTCCCATTTGTCATGTTACCTAGTGCTCATTCCATCGGGATAACAAAATATGAACTTGTTATAATTATGGGCCTAACTAGTATTGTCATTGATGTCAACATACTCCTGTTGCATTGATGTCAAGAATTGGATGAGTTGTGTGCTAAGGATATTAACAAAATTAGCCCCATTAGAAACAGAGAAGAATAATGAAGACAGGGAAGTTCTATGAAGTAAAGATCCCAACTAGATGAAGATCAGAGTATGTGCATCAAAGGGCTTGAAGATTTGTGTCTAAAATCCTCTAGTCAAGATCTGAGAGGTTCGTATGAAGAACTGAAGAAGTTATGGACACATGAGTAAAACTAGTTCTGGCAGCTAGTTAGAGGTGACAAAGTGACACAAATAGGTCTGATGAGATCCAGAAATGCAATATCATGCTCTACAGATCTAGTGTCATGTTTGGGAATATAATTTGAATTAACAACTCGATTGGGTCATAGTTTGGAGGTCCACAAGTGATCCTTCTAGTGTGGCAATGATGACTGGCTGTGTTCTTGAGGCTTCAGATGAAGATTTGAATGACTACGGTAAGTAGAAGTGGTACAGATGTTCCTGGTGATTCAAGTAAGCTTGTGGGGGTCTCTAAATTGTGTCTAGTTCATGTTGGTGGTCCACACTAAATATTGAGCTTGTAATTGTAGATTTATCTTTGGGTGATGGTGTTCTTCTTAATTTTGGCTGACCGGATGATTTACACATGTTGCAAATGATCCTAAAGATGTTTTGCAAAGCAGAGCATGTTCCTCAAAAAAGATTGAAGTTCTTGTTACGTATGGCCAGCAGTGTAGTGATGCAAATGAAGTTTTTGTAATAAGTCAAGTTATTTTTGTGATTGCTCTATAATAAATTAAATATATGTTGTGCCAACTTTGATGATGATTCCAAAGTTGATGTCTTGTATAAATAAGAGTTGCAAAGTCATTCAAAGGTATCCTTGGTGGTCATGATGAGAAGGTGGTAAGGGAGAGAAGTGAAAAGAAGAGTAGAGGTGTTGAGCTTTAATGGAACTGACTCAAGCATAATGAAGATGCTAACTTCTAGTTCAAGCTTCTAATACTTATTCTCTTATGTAGACAATGTGTCTCATGTAGGCAGTGGGCCTCTTATGAGCAGTGTACTCGGGAAGTGAGCCCTGAATGGTAGGTGCCATTTTATTCTTCATATTCTTTTAACAGAGAATATAAATTTGGGTTAGTCACCTCGTGGTTTTTCCCTTAACCAAGTTTTCCATGTTAAAACTTTGGTGTTATGTGTGTTGAATTTGTTTATGCTCTTAAGTTAATGCATTATGCTTTCATAATTAAATCATTGATATGCTAAGAAAGATTTTAAGTAAGTAAAGGAACAAATTTTTGAGACAACTGATTCACCCTCCCTCTCAATTGTCTATCCTAAATTCAACAATTGGTATCAGAGCTAGTTCCTCTAGAAAAATCTTAACCACTTGAGGAGATCTAGGATGTCATCCTACAAAAAGAATAGTCCAAGTTTGATGGAAAAAACTACACTCTTTGGAAAAGCTACATGGAATGTCATTTGCAATGCATGGGAAGAAGTATTGGAACATGACTACAATTGAGGATATTCCTCCAAAGAATGATCTGACAACTCTAGATGAAATTAGAGATGCTGAGAATAATCTTCAAGCTAAAGAAGCCCTACTAAGTGCCTTGTCTAATACAGAACTGACAAATGTTATGGGATTGAAAACTTCTTATGAAATTTGGACAAAGCTGGAGATTCTACATGAAAGAGACAAATATGTTAAATGTACAAAGTTAGAAAGTCTGAAAGGAAAGTTTGAAAGCCTGAAGATGAGTGAAGATGAAAATATCACTACATTTATGCCAAGGGTAAATGAGCTTGTCTATGGCATTAGATGTGCTGGGGGAACATTGGATGAAGATGAGATTATTGCCAAAGTTCTTAGATCCTTACCTCCTACTTACAAACACAAGGTTGCTACTATTGAGGAATTTAGATCATTATCAAACATTACAAGGGATCAATTGGTTGGAAAGTTAGCTACATTTGAATTGGCCGAGTTTGGAGATGCACCTCCCAAGACTGAATCTACATTCAAAGCTAGTGTGTCTGCAAAAAGAAAACATAGATATGATCCAGGATAAAATTCCTCAAAGAAATCATCATGGTATGATAAAGAAAGAAAGGATCTAGAAGAAGATGAGTCAGAAGCTGTACAACTTGAACCCCTTATTGCTAAAAGATTGCCAAGAGGATCCAGTAAGTATGAAGGAAAATTGCCCTTCAAATGTTTCAATTGCAACAATATTGGCCATTTTGCCTCAAGGTGTTCGGAAAGATTTTCAAGGCCTTACCCTAACAGATCAAGATTACAAAAGAAGTGTTACTATGTTCAAGAAGAAGATGATGATGGAGTAACAAATGATGAATCTAAGCTAGGAACCAAATACGAAAGTGAATGGGTGTTTTTGCCATCAAGGAAGAAGATCCAATGCCTATTGAATCTGCCAATCATAATGGCTGTTCAGGTTGAAGAAAAGGATGAATGGTTCATTGACAGTGGGTACTCTCACCATATGGCTAGTGATAAGACTAAGTTCATAAACCTGGAAAGATATGAAGGTGGGGTTGTAAAATTTGGAGATAATTTTCCTAGCAGAATTAAAGATAGAGGAACGATTTCTTTTGATGGAAAGAACAAGACCAGTGATGTTCTATATGTTGAAGGTTTAAAGCATAATCTTCTTAGTGTTGGGCAACTGGTAGACAAAGGTTATGATCTCCAGTTTAAAAATGAAAATTGCAAGATCTTTGAAAGCATCTAGTACTTAGATCACTTGGTTGGTACTGACAAAAGTTGCTTATTTGTTCAAATTGATCAGAGTTGGTTGTGGCATAGGACAATGTGTCATGTGAATTTTGATAATATTATTAAGATAAGCAACACCCAAGATGTAAGAGATCTTCCAAGATTGGTGAAACCTACTAATAGCTTTTGCAAGGAATGTTAGTTAGGTAAGCAAAACAAAGTCTCATTCAAAAGTAAGGAACATTCTTCAATCGGATTGTTGGACTTGGTGCACACTGATCTATGTGGTCTGGCAAGAATCAGGAGTTTGTAAGGAGATAAATATTTCATGTTGTTGATTGATGACCACTCCCAGATGATGTTGGTGACTTTCCTAAAAGAGAAATCTGAAGCACTTGAGAAATTCAAAATATTCAAGGCTATGGTAGAAAATGAAACTAGCATAAACATAAAATGTCTCAGGTTTGATAGAGGTGGTGAATTCACATCTGGAGAGTTCATAGAATTCTGTGAGAAACATGGGACAAAAATACATCTATCTACTCAAAGGACTCCACATCAAAATGGAGTAGTGGAGAGAAAGAACTAGACCATCCAGGAAGCTTCTAGGACCATGATGATGGAAGAAAATGTTCCTTAGATCTATTGGAGAGAAGCTGTGAGCACTGTTAATTATACTCTTAACCAGGTATAAATCAGAAATAAGACTGGTAAGACTCCTTATGAACTTTGGTTTGGCATCACTCCTACTGTGAAATATTTCAGAGTCTTTGGTAGCAAATGCTATATCACAAGAGATAAATACCTTGGCAAGTTTGATGCTAGAAGTGATGAAGGAATATTCTTGGGTTATTCTACTCAAAGCAAAGCTTACCAGTGTTATAACAAGAGATTAGGAAAGATTGTGGAAAGCACAAATGTGAAGATTTATGAAGGCATGAAAAATACCTCAAGGTACTATGAGTATGAAGCAGATGATCAAAATGATGTCTCAAACCAAGAAGAACAAGTCCAAACTCCAATCCAAATTTAAACTGATTCGGAGAATCCAGAAATTCAAGAGGAAGAGACAGGCTTGGAGGAACCTACCCAAGAATTAGAAGTGAAGAGATTTCTAAAACTCCCAGGTATGTAAGACTGAATCACTCTGAAGATCAGATCATAGGAGATAGAAGGAAAGGTGTTCAAACATGAAGAAATATTGGTCAAGACTCGGTGAAGTATTGTCTAATTTCAAAAGTTGAACCAAAAAAAGTAAGTGAAGCATGTAATGATGAAAGTTGGGTTAAAGCAATGGAGGAGGAATTGATGCAGATTGAAAAGAATCACACTTGGGATCTTGTTCCCAGACCTAAGGATAAAAATGTGATTGGGACTAAGTGGGTCTTCCAAAATAAACTAAATGAAGATGGTGAGGTAATAAGAAACAAATCCAGACTAGTCTGTAAAGGTTATTCTCAAGTATAAGGAGTCGACTTTGAAGAGACTTTTGCTCCAGTGGCAAGGATTGAAGCAGTTAGATTATTTCTTGCCTTGGATGCCTTCAAATATTTCAAGGTATATCAGATGGATGTAAACTCTACCTTCCTAAATGGTGTTTTGGAAGAAGAAGTATACATTGAGAAATCAGATGGATTTCAACTGTCTAATAATGGAGATATGGTTTGTAAATTGAAGAAGGCATTGTATGGACTCAAAGAAGCCCCAAGAGCTGGTATGAAAGATTGGACAAACATCTTCTAAAAATTGGTTTCAACAAAGGTACTACTGATAGTAATCTCTATGTTAAGATTGATCATGAGAATATCTTGATTGTTGAAGTATTTGTTGATGATATTATCTTTGGAGGAAAGGATAGTATGTGCAAAACTTTTGCAAATCAAATGAAAAGTGAATTTGAGATGTCCATGTTTGGGGAATTGAATTTCTTCTTGGGTCTACAAATCACTCAAACAAAGAAGGGAATCTTCATATCTTAGACCAAATATGTGAAGGAATTGCCGAAGAAATTTGGAATGGAATATTCAAAGGCAATGAATACTCCCATGGAAACTAGATGTAAGTTGAGTAAAGATGATGAATCCCCTATGGCTGATCAGAAAAAGTGTAGGTCAATGATTGGAGGACTACTCTACCTTACTCAAACTAGACCTGATATTATGAATGATGTTGGTCTTGTTGCCAGATTCCAAGATGAGCCCAGAGAGTCTCATGTCATGGCAATCTAGAGAATTCTTAGATATTTGAAAGGAACAATTGAGTATGGATTATGGTATCCCAAGGATTATGATTTCTCTCTTCATGCTTATACTGATGCTGACTGGGTAGGTGATGTGGATGACTGGAAGAGTACCAGTGGTGGTGCATTCTTTTTAGGAAAAAGATTGGTTCTTGGTTAAGCAAGAAACAAGAGGCAATATCTCTATCCACTACAGAAGTAGAATATATTGCAGCAGCAGGCAGTTGCACTCAGGTATTGTGGATGAAGCAAATGCTAAAAGATATCAGAGTGAAATATGAAGAACCCATCACAATCTTCTATGACAACTCAAGTGCGATAAACATATCAAAAAATCTGGTGCTGCATTCAAAGACAAAACACATATCCATCAAGTTCCACTTTTTGAGAGAGCAAGTGAACAAGAATGAAGTCAGATTAGAGTTTGTGCCCTGAAAGGATTAGATTGCAAACATTTTTACCAAACCTCTATCTAAGGGCACTTTTGAGTATCTCAAGAAGTTAGGGGTTATTACCCCTATAGTTCTGAACTAAGGTGCACTGATGTGCATCTATCCGATGTATTTCACAATCATATGTTATGATCTAGATTGATGCTAAGAGGCTGCTACTCAGGGGGAGCAGTCAGTATGACTCTAAAGCATGAGTGGATGCAATTATGTGCCCTTTGCCATTGATGTCAAAGGGGAAGAGAAGGCATGTGAAAAATAAAAAGTGGTTGTTGATCAAAGGGGGAGCAGTAAAGAAAGAGAAGACATGTGAATAATTGATATTGATAGGGGGAGCTATGTCAGTCAATGAGGAAAAGTTCTTGTCTTGATGGTTAAAACAATTTTTCACATCATATGTTGCCATCAATGACAATGGAGGAGATTGTTGCAAGTATGGGCATTACGAGTGTTGTCATTGATGTCAACATACTCATGTTGCATTAATGTCAAGAACTGGATGACTTGTGTGCTAAGGATATTGAGAAAATTAGCCCCATCAGAAATAGAGAAGAATAGTGAAGACAGGGAAGTTCTATGAAGTAAAGATCCTAGCCAGATGAAGATCAAAGTACGTGCATCAAAGGGTTTGAAGATATATGTCTCAAGATCCTCTAGTCAAGATCTAAGAGGTCTGTATGAAGATCTAGAGAAATTATGGCCACATGAGTAAAACTAGTTCTGGCAGCTATTCAAAGGTGATAGAGTGACAAAAATAGGTCCGGTGAGATCTGGAAATGCAATATCATGCTCTGTAGATCTGGTGTCATGTTTGGGAATCTAATTTGAATTAACTCGATTGGGTTGTGGTTTGGAGGTCCGCAAGTGATCCTTCTAGTGTGGCATTGATGACTAGTTATGTTCTTGAGGCTACAGATGAAGATATGATTGACTATAGTAAGTAGAAGTGCTACAGATGTTCCTGGTGATTCAAGTAAGCCTGTGGGGGTCTCTAAATTGTGTCCAGTTCATGTTGGTGGTCCGCACTAAAGATTGAACTCGTAATTGCATATTTATCTTTGGGTGATGGTGTTCTTCTTAGTTTTGGCCAACCGGATGATTTGTGCATGTTGCAGATGATCCTAAAGATGTTTTGTGAAGCATAGCATGTTCCTCGAAGAAGAATGAAGTTCCTATTATGTATGGCCGACAACGTAGTGATGTGCATGAAGTTTTTGTAATAAGTCAAGTTATTTTTGTGATTGTTCTATCATAAATTAAATATATGTTATGCCGACTTTGATGGTGATTCCAAAGTCAATGTCTTGTATAAATAAGAGTTGCAAAGTCATTCAAAGGTATCCTTAGTGGTCATGATGAGAAGGTGGTAAGGGAGAGGAGCAAAAAGCAGAGCAAAGTTGTTGAGCTTTAATGGAACTGACTCAAGCATAATGAAGATTCTAACTTCCAGTTCAAGTTTGTAATACTTATTCCCTTCTTTAGACAGTGTGTCTCATGTAGGCAGTGGGCCTCTTGTGAGCAGTGTACTCGGGCAGTGAGCCCTAATTGGTAGGTGCCATTTTATTCTTCATATTCTTTTAACAAAGAATATAAACTTGGTTTAGTCACCCCATGGTTTTTCCCTTAGCTGGGTTTTCCACATTAAAACTTTGGTGTTATGTGTGTTGAATTTGTTTCTTCTCTTAAGTTATTGCATTATTCTTTCATAATTAAATCATTGATATGCTAAGAAGATTTTAAGTAAAGGAACAAATTTTTGAGACAACTGATTCACCCCGTCCCCTCTCAGTTGTCTGTCCTAAATTCAATAGAACTAAGATGTCCTAAATGCATACTAAAGACCTGGGAGCTAAACCTTATGAGCGAAAAGCCCCCAACGGGACATTTTTTGATGTTATATATATATATATATACACACACAAACATATATATATATATACATATGTATATATATCTGTATATGTGTGTATATATACATATATATATATACACACATATACAGATATATATACATATACATATATGTATATAGATATAGATATATGTATATATCTATATCTATATACATATATATATATGTATACATATAATATATGTATATATATATATATACATATATTATATGTATACTTATATATATACATATATGTATATATATCTATATATATACATATATATACATGTATATGTACATATATATATAATTGTGACTGATTTTTGTATTAAATAAAAGAAAGGAAAAAAAATAAGATCAAATGAAACTACTTAGTTAAGGCCGAACCCTAGCGACTAGGTTGGGCTGTGCTCTACAAGAGGGGCGATAGCCAAAAGCCGTTGCCAAAGATTTGATATTTTCTTTTGGCTGTGTTTGGTGAGGGTTAAACTCCCAGCCATGCTACAATCCACGGCGATGTCTATGTTGTTTGATCAATATAAAGAGAAACACAGTGGGGTGGGGAGGGGCTAAACCCCCCCCCCCCACACCCTTTTATTTATGACTATTTTAAACTTTGATAGACTACAACCAATGGGTGTGCGTCGGCGGCATATCCATTATGATGTCGATCTTCCTTATTTTTGGTCATTCAGCCTTATACAGATTTGCACCATACATTTTGTTATATATATATGCTTTAAAAAACAAGGGCTTTCTTATACTTGTATATACAATGTATATACCTCTTCTTTGAGTGGTGGCCATGGATGCCCTTCCATTCATACCTGCAAACAGAAAGAAAATGGGAAAACAAAATAGAGAAAAGAAAATAGTAGAAAAGGAGAATAGGTTTAGGGCATATCCATAAGGATATTATTTTTTTAATAGGAGAGTTTTAGGGCTAAAGAATTTTTAAATTAGATTTTATTCTTTTCTTTTCCCTCCCCTTTTTGACATGGGAATTTCTTTTTATTTGTTATATTATTTATTTTGTAGCATTTGAGCTTTCTGGGAAGGGGTAATTTTAAAACTATGTGGGGATTTTTAAGTAGGTTATATTTGTGTGGTGTTATTTAAATTATTTAAGGGTTAGGGGTTGTTTATTTTATTTAATTATTTGACTAGGACCACTTAGACTTTAATGGATTAAATTTGAGAGGGACTAATGTCACTTTTAATAGTGCTTTGAGGAATTTAATTTTCTATTTTGTAACTAGGATATTGTCACTACAATAATATTTTAGCAAGATCAATTTATTTTAGTTAATCGTATGTTGGAATTATTCGAAGAAGATTATTATTAAATTTATTTAACCTAGTTAATCGACTTGAGAGCTTAGTGTGACAATTTAATTCCCCTAGCATATTTTTTTTTAAATTAATCTATTTTAGTGACCTTAGGGAACTTTTGGTTAGAATTTTATTATTAGAACAATTTCTATACATGCTTGAATGGCGTTATGCTGCTAGATTTTTCTAGGAAGTTAGGGTTAATTTTGTTAAATGATTTAATCCTTTTGATGAGTAATAGTATAATGTTTCCACAAAATTAGATGTTTTATTTGAGTGGTTATTTAATTCTTTGATGCTCTAGAATTAGGGTTTTGATTTCAACTCGTATCGAAATCTCGGCACTCACCTAGGAAGACTTAGGGTTTCGATCAATCAGTCCTAACCCTAATGGTGACACTCCTCTCATTGCATTAACCCCTTTAGTTGGCTATCACCACACAAAGGATTTACACATGTGATTGCATTACCTCAAATTTGATTGACATGTTTACGCCTTATACGTATTTCCTCTGAGCACGTTGATGCATGTGAGGGGGTTTCTAGGGATGCATGGAAATTTTTTGATATTTCATGTCATGACTACATGACAAATGTGGGCATGACACGTGTGTTGTGTGTCATGACCATAAGGGAAATGTGGGCATGACAAACACACAGAAATAATAACATCAAGAGACAATTTTAACATGGTTCACCCAAACTTAGGCTACATCTACCAATAGAGAGTCCAATATTAGTATCTAGTAAATCAAACCGATTACAACCAGCAACCCCTACAACTCAATACCACTATAAATTCTACAATAAAATATCTACAGAAAACCCTAACCCTTATCCATTTTTACACAACTTATGTCTGTTACAAAATAGGGTTTTTTTTATCTTAGCCAATGAAAAATAACTCTTGGTACCTTTATAAAATAAAATAAAAACTATTGGAGCTCGCTAGGGGAACTGCCCTTGGACCCCGCAAGGGGTGCTACCCCTTCACCCCATCTTTGGGGCACTGCCCCCAAATCCCTACAAGGGGCGGTACCCATTGACCCCATTAAAGGATTTGGGGGGAAACCACACCAATAAAAGTGACCTCTAAGTCTAATTAGGCTTCATATAACAACAAAACCAACCACAAGCTACCTACAATTAGAACATTCACACATGCCATAAGTCCTATCAGATAATCAATAGCCTAACTAAAACCACTAGACTAGCTGGAAGCAATGTACTTAGGGTCAAATCACGTATCTCTGCACCCAAGCTACAAGTTCTTCCTTAGATGGCCAACTTGTTGCAAAGACAATTTTTGTTGCACCAAAAGATTGACCTTTTAATGCCTAACACAATTGCCAGAGTTGATGAATCCATGGGAAGCGGTTAAGATTTGTCACGAACCCAAGCACTATACTACACAACACAAGGAGACCAAGGGAACACACCTTGTAACAATCCCTCCTAGCACAAGTGAAGGGTTCAAACCCATGACCCAGGATCTAATACCAATTATTAAAAAGATGGTTGTTGTTGCACCAAAAGATGAGCCTATTAATGCCCAATGCAACTACCAATGTTAATGAATCCATGGGAGGTGATTAAGCCTTGTCACAAACCCAAGTGTTATGTTGCACAACACAAAGAGACCGAGGGTGCACACCTTGCAACATAACTATCACCTGGCAATACCTCTTCAACTCTGCCTATGTGGGTGGAAAATCTAGTATCCAAAAGAACTTTGATTTCCCTAACAAAATTGCTAAGGCCAACCTCCAAATTTAGCACTTTATCCAATTCCAAGTTACACCTCATTAACTTAATTTTTATATCAAATGTGATCAACCTAACAGATTTGGGGACAATATCATCAAAATCCTTCCTCCATTCTCCCAATACCTTTTTAGACCCATCATTACTGCATATTGGCAGTAGAGAAAAGTCCTCAAGAGATGTAAAAAAGTTCATTTTATCACTTAGTGTCACATTTAATTTTCTCTGGAAAGAGGATACCTCATTAGAAGACTAATAATCTGATAAGTACCAACTAGCCCTTTTGGAATGTCAATCTCCAAGATAGCACAACTATGGATATGAGTCATTAAGGCTAACTAAGGAAACCACACACCTAGGATGTCTTTTACTATTGAATCACTTGGTTGGTACTCATTCAATGCTTTCTTTAAGTTGTGGCATACCCATGCATCATCCACCCTCTTCAAAATTTTATTCATCTCATGATCAAGGAACCCCATTATCAATGCTATTTGATCATTTATGTATTCTTCCCTCATTTAATCTTCTCTGCCATTCCTCAATTCTAGTTTATCCTATGATTCAGTAGTGACTATTGGATCACTAATCTAGCAAAATGGACCCTTGAAGCTAGATGTGAAGCCAAGTGGCATTGCTTCAATTCCCATTAGAGGGACTAGAGCCTTGAGTCTGTTGCATTCCTGCAACAAATTTATATTTTCCTCCTTGACTTGTTTTAATTTGTAAACATCTTTCTAGCTACAGCTTCACTAAATTCATTAGTTGCAACCACTAAAGAGGTGGCCTGAGGGGTTGTTGTATAAGTTAACCTTCTCACAATGAGTTTTCTAGTTAATTCATTTAGATCCTTTGCAACCCATGGTTTGTCATCACTAGGAACCATGACCCAAATAGCTAATGCTTCATGATTAGTACTAAATTTAGACCCAAACATTTCTTTATCTTTCCCCTTAGTGATGACCTCTTCATTGAAGTCATACTACCTCCTAATAGTGTCCATTGCAATGGGTAAGGAGATACCCCACCCTCTTAATAGGAGAAAACCACTCTCTTCCACCAATCTTCTTCCCTCCTCAGGGGTAATCTTGCTAATATCCATGTCAACCTCCTATTATTATTCAAAAGAGGATAAGGTTGAAATGTGGTCAAGGTAGACTCAATCAAGCCCTCCTTTCATAATAACATTCAAGGACAATAATCAAGATGAGTCACTACAGATGGAGAGGACTCAGCTACAAGTTGATGTAACTTAGAAATGATATGGAAAGATAGAATAGATTGCTAGATATGTCAAAACCTAATTCAATTAAGCCTTAAACCCTAATTATATGATTCCGAATAAAGATGAACAAGATACAACAAATGATCACATAGGAAGGAACTAAATATAGATTAGAAACATACCACAACTTAGATTTCTAGAGGTGGAAACTTTGACGACACTAGAGTGGGCATCCAAGTCCAACATGCCACTTTTTCTGTACATTTGGTATAGTGAGGTGAGTAGTATTGCAACTTGCTTCAGAGTTTCTAGAGATGCCAGTCAGGAGGACTACGGGGTAGGTGCTCTAGTCTCGTAGGTGAGGTTTTCTATAATTTCTTCTTAGATCCCAAATCTTTATCCTCTACTTTGATCCACTGTAACTCCACTTTGCACAATATTGCACCTGTAACCTACAACCACAAAGAGAAGAGTTTGGGGGTTGTGGTGTTTAGGAGCTCTCCTTGGTCAAGCTCTAGAATGGTATTCAAGCCTTCCAACACCATTGTCAGATAGAGTGTGTGTTATTGGTGGATAGAGGGAAAATCAAATGATGAAATAGATTGATTGAAAACTCACATAGATGTCACCTTAGAGGTGAAACCCTCATAGAGAATGAATATCTTTCACACCATGAGGAGATGGATTGATGAAGCCAAATCTGCAACAAATAAACAATAACAACACAATTCTACTCTGAAACACAATGAATGCTTTGAAATCCCTTATCTCAATATCACAAGTTTACATTATCCATCTCTAGTTAAAATGAAGTCCTAAACATGTTTATATATGCATTCCCACTAAGTTTCATAATTTAAATTGAAAAGGATGACAAAGGAAATAATTTTAACAATCATAAGCCAACATCCAAAATTTATGTCCCAACAAAATAGGCCTAGACTAGGGCATGCACATCCAAGTCTGGGAGTTCCTTTTGAGTCATGATTAAGCATTAAATTGGACCCCTATGCCGCATTTGACATGTGTTTTAGGGGAATTTGCTCCAGGATAAGTTTTAAGCATGCATAATGAAATTAAGGGGACCTAGGAGCTAAACTAGGTGGCAGAAAAGTCATAGGGATACTTTTTATGACATAACATTTATCCCTCACTTTAATGTATGTATGATCTTATGATCCAATATACATACATTAAAGTATAGTTGGAAAAACATAAAACATGCTAAGCACATGAAGCTAAGGCATACACAAAGATTGGAGGACTATTTTTAGCCCCTAGTCTTAGGTAAGCACTAGAAGACACATTGAATACATGTAAGACACGAGGAAGATAGTAAGAAGAACACAAAACACAGAGAATACAATGGAAGCATGTAATACATGATGAAGAAATGAAAATAGTCACACATAACATGATGACTATATTAATATAACATTTTCATATCTGAAATAAAATGCTAACTAGGAGGTGGGGGGAGCTCATCGCTATGCCCTTGACACCACCAAAAACATGCAATACAAAACCCAAAATGTGGGGGCGTCTCATCGCTATGTCCTTGATACTACACCAGGGGGAAGACATGCTAAACAAAACCTGAGTGTAGGGGAAGCTCATCACTACGCCCTTCATACCATACAAGGGGAAGACACAACAAACACATAAAGAAGATACATAGAATACATAAGCATCATATAGCATGCTATAGACATACTATACGTCTTATACATGGAAAACATGACCGATGGAAGGAGTGTTTTATTTAAGTCCCACCATATAAAACATGCCAAACACACTTGACAATTAAGCTTATGCTACAACAACCACCAAAGACATGCCTAAGGGAGGATGACTCAAGATCCAACCCTGCCTCACACTAAGGACGTTGTATAAAAGGATGTGCACTAGCTCAAGAGATACACGATCCCACCTTCTACAAAAGGTCTTTCAAAATGCAATCTCACCCATGTCATGGATACAACTTCTAGTGAAAATGAAGTATATTCTCAAAGTATACAACCCCACCTGCATCACAAAGATGCCTTACAGTGAAAACGAGGTATACACAATAGTTCAATGTATGCCAAACATGCTTTGTTAGTCCAAAATAATCACGTAGATACCATTATTAATGCCCCCACCTTAAGATGGTTAATTTCTCTTACCAATATCAATCACAGTAAGGTAGAGTGAAAACACGCAAGGGAACAAGAGTTGTCGCAAAGCCCAAGCCCCTAGAGGTGACATGTGTTATGATCACTAAATATTTCCATAAACACATTGAGAAGATTTTCTAAGATAACAAGATGGTTAGAAAATCTTCCTCTAAGATAACAACCATATCACATTATGAAATCCATGCATGTATTAGATTAAATTCATGAAACTAGGGCTACACTAATGATTTTGAATCCAAGTAGTTGTTGGGCTTATACTGCAAGTATCTTAGAACCGAGTGTAATAGAAAGGTGAGATACAAAACAATCCAAAGTGCACGGAGTAGCTATATTGCAAATGTTTGTTAGAAGAGATAAGACAACATGATATATCACACATAGTGATTCTACTACTTAAGCATCAGATATATATATATATATATAATATAACTAGGCCCATTTTTGCTTACTCATTGAAGGGACATGCGGTCTGTATCAGTAATTGTTTGTTTTTGTCATTCGTTGACTAGGTAGAACCACTAAAGAAGGTAAACAATCAAAATGAGAGAAAAGAACAAGTGCCTTAGGAACACCACATAGGAAGATGCTCCCAAGACATCAACTGCAACCCTATGCCCCTTAAGTCACAACACAAAACAATAAAATAGAGGATAGAAGGATAGAAGAATGATGAAATAAATATAAGAATGATCACAATGGAGGTAGTCTCTCGGTATCGTTGACCTTACAAGAGTATCAAGGGTCATCCTAGGAGACCTAAACACACATAACACATCATGGGGGGACACAACACAACACACACATATATATGTTATTTTCATTTTATCTAAGTAGAATTTAGACTTGGGAGCATCTTAGAATGTTTCTCCATCAAGTGTGACAAATTTTATGAGAAGTTCATACCTGAATGATTCTTACTTCTAGAATGATCATGCAGTGCTTGTTTCTCAAGATCATGTATATTTGAAATATTTTGTTTCTTGTGAGGAGGGGAATCATTGCTATTTCCCATTAATGATAGCCACCTTGTTATTTTTTGATCCTTTTCTTTCTTATTTTGATGAATGATCCTTTTGTAGTGAAATGGGATTTTTTCCACCATGACAACCTTTTCTTGTATCATAATATCTTGTCGAGGTTGTTAAATTTTCATATCCAGTGCATCTTGGTTATCTCCTGATACTTGAAGGGATAATGGAAGAGGAATCTTAGCATAGATACCTTTTCCCCATGGATGAGGTGAGTCTTCAACTTTATCCTTATCCGCTTCTATCATGCCAACTATTTCATCATAATCAAGATAGTGATCTTCCTGCTCTATTGTATTTTTCTCTACCATATTGTTGTCGATATGTTTACATAAAGGATTAGTGAAGATTTGTAAATTCTGATTTAGAGGGGCAACTCACTTATTTCCATTATCATTCACACTAGTTACCTATATTTTATTAGAATTGATGAGGTCTTCAATTTCATTTTTAAAATGCGTACATTGTTCAATGTCATGTCATGTCGATCGATGATACTAACAAAAGGCATTAACATCAAATTATGGTCCTTGTATCCTATTTCTATCAAATGGTTTCATAGGAGGAAGCTTCAAAATATTGTTTCTTACTACTTGATTCATAATTGATTGAAGAGAGTCAGATAATGGAGTAAACAATTGATGCTGTTGTTTGAATTGAAAAGGTGCCCATTTAGGATTACTAATAGTGGACACTTGTGATTGAAAATTATTTAAATTTTGTTTATTGACCTTGATGAAACTCTTGTTATTCCTCTTAAAGTTGTTTTGAGAAGGTCCAACCATGCATTGACCAACTTGAGCCAATGAGTTTTGATTCTCATACTGACTAGACAAAAGCTGGTAATCACGAAGGGTTGTGAATAAGTGTTTAAAAGAACTATACTTCATTAACAGTATTTTATCATGGATATTAGGTTGTAAATTTGTAATGAATACCTTCTAAAGATCTTCATCTTTAATTTATATTGTATTTGCGATATTAGACCTTGCTATCAATTGGTCAATTCCATCAACTTCTCTTGAGAACCTTGTTTACAATGAACCAAGTCAATCAAAGAGACAAGAGGTCTAATGTTTTCTTGAAAATGTTGTAAGAATTGATCAACTAGTTGTGAGAAGGAGTTTATTGAATTAGGAGGTAAAGAGAAAAACCATTACAAAGTAGTATCTTTAAGAGATCATGGGAAGCATTTCACTACTAATTCCTCTTCGAAGAATAAATCACTACACATTGTTGTGAATGCTACCACATGAGCATTAGGATCACCTTTACCACCATACTTTTCAAAGAAAGGAGTCTCAAAATTTTTAGGCATAGGAGTTCTTAGGATTGCATAGGATAAAGGACTATGATAATGATAATTTGGTAAATTAGGTTGGGAAGAATTAGTCAATTTGTTACCTTTTGTTGTAAACAGGTCATGATTTGCAAGAGTTGGTTTAAAAGGGCATTGTTCACTGATGCAGTTTGTTGTTGAGAAGAATTAGAAGTTGTGGTCATGAAATTTTGAGGTGATTGGTTGTGAGTGGTCATGAAAGATGGTTTCACACAATTGCAAGTAAAATGTAGTTGAGAACAATTGTAAGTAAAATGTGGTTTATAACAATTGTAAGTGAAAGGTGGTTGAGAATAGGTGGTTGAGAGTGATTATTCATATATATGAAGTCACCCTAGGTTCTAGGTTTTAATAATTGAATCCCATAGTCATGTAATTCTATGCATTAGTACCATTAGATACTCCCATACTAGTGGTAGCATTACTACAAGCCTATGCATTAGTAGTGAGAATTGATGATGTGAAAGTGGATATTCGAGTAGTCAGTATAGGTGTTGATACCTATGTATGATTTGGTGATGATACATCATAAATGACATTCACACAATTCTCCACTGGCATAACATTATGATTCACTATATAAGATAAGCCATGGAGCATGTTAACAACATATTGTCCTTCTTTTAACAACTCTCTTAAATTATGAACAATAGGCACAACTTCTTCCACTATTCTTTTTTTTTCAACAAATACTTGAAAATCGTCTAATTCTTTATCAAGTTCTTGAATTTTCTCATCAGGTACATATGTTATTACATCAATAGGATCTTCAAAATCATGAAATGTTTGTTTTTCCATTGTAACTATAGGAGGTATGATATCTTGCAAAGTTTGTGTTTCACCCTTTGTAAAGTAAGTGTTGAATGGATTTTTCGATGTTGGTACACGATTGCTATCGGGAGAACTAGAACCCATTAGTCTAAGACTTCTCCTTAAATGGATATTTCTATTAGGGCAACAGATTATACAACTCATACAAAAGCATACAACACTCAATGCACAAACTAATAGAACAACCATAAGGAGTAAAGTAGTTATGCTTGTAAAAATACACAATGTGTATTTAAAAAGGTGAAAACCTCAAAGATATGATGCAAAAGTATGCACTATGATCCAACACTACACTTCAAAATCAAATTTGAATGAATGTTGGAAAGGAGTAGCAAAATCTAAAAATGTAATTTTGACTACAAAGGCTAGTTTTTGCAAAGACTAGGTTATATGAAAAATGCAACTTTTTAAGCAATATCCTAGAAAATGAGATATGCAAATGTAAGGTAAAAGATCATGAAATTATGAAATGTTGTAATTTACCTCAGATTTAATGTAAATATCAAAAAATTAAATGTAACACAAAATATGTAAAATTATACCTTGATGCAAGCCTAGAATGCTTATTTTTTTGAAATTTTCAAATGAATGCAAGATTTTTGAATGTATGATGATGAATATGGTATGAAAGAATACAAAGGATGACTACAATACTCAACAAGGTGCAAGTTCACTAAAAGCATGGGTTCACCAAAATGTTATTGTTAAAAAGAGGATAAGGTTGAAATGTGATTAAGGTAGATTCAATCAAACCCTCCTTTCACAATAACATTCAAGGAAAATAATTGAGCTAAGTCACTACAAATGGAGAGGAATTAGCTATAGGTTAATTTTACTTAGGAATGATATGGAAAGTAGATTACATTTCTAGATATGCCAAACCTTAATTCAATTAAGCCTTAAACCCTAATTATATGATTATAGATACAAATGAACAAGATATGACAAATGATCACATAAGAAGGCACTAAATACATATTAGAAACATACTAAGATTTATATTTATAGAGGTGTAAACTTTAGGGACACTGGGGTGGGTAGCCAAGTCTAGTAGGCCACTGTTTTTTGTAGATCTGGAACAGTGAGTTGAGTAGTACTACAACCTATTTCAAAGTTTTCATAAATGCCAGTCGAGAGAACTACAAGGCAGATGCCCTAGTCTAGTAGGTGAGCTTTTCTGTAATTTCTTCTTAGATCCCAAATCTTTATCCTATGCTCTAATCTTCTAAAACTCCACTACACACAATCCCACACCTATAACGTACAATCAAAAAGAGAGGGTTTTCGGGGATGTTGTGTTTAGGAGCTTGCCTCGATCAAGCCCTAGAATGGCATTCAAGCCTTCCAACACCATTGTTAGAGAGAGTGTGTGTGTCCTTGGTGGATAGAGGCAAATGAAAATGATATGATAAATTGATTAAAAACACAAAGTAGATGTCATCTTGAAGGTGAAGCTCTCATGGGGAGATGAAGATCTTTAATGCCATGAGGAGATGGATTGATGAAGACAAATCTGTAACGAACAAGTATAAACACAACACAATAATGCTCTGCAAAATAATGAAATCCTTAAGTATCCTTAGAATAATATCACAAGTTTGCATTATCCATCTAATTGTAAAATGAAGTCCTAAATGTGCTTATATATATTCATGCTAAATATTCATAATTCAAATTGAATAGGACAACAAAGGGAAACCTTTTAACAGTCACTTTGTCGACATTTAAAATTTGGGTCCTAACAAAATAGGGTTGGTCTAGGGCATGGGTGCCCTTGTCCAGGGACCTAGTTTAGGACATACTTAAGCTCAAGAGTGTCCCCTAAGTCCCATTTGACATGGGTTTCAGGGGAATTTTCTTTGGGATTCATTTTTAACATGCATAATTAAATCTAAGGGAACTAGGAGCTAAACTTAGGAGGTAAAAGTCCTAGGGGAACATTTTATGACATAACATTTAGCCCCCACTTTAATGTATGTATGATCTTATGACCCATACATGCATTAAAGTATGGTCGAAAACACATCGAACACACTAGGTACTTGAAGCTAAGGCATACACAAAGATTGAGGAACTATTTCTAGCCCCAAGTCTTAGGCAAGCACTAGAAGACACGTCATAGACACACAAAACACAATGAAGACATGAGAGAAGTCATGAAAAACATGATGAATACACTGATATAACATTTTAATTTTCATAAATATGCATGAAAATAAAATTGCAACATAGAACCCCAAAATGTAGTGGGACACATTGCCACACCATTTAAACTTCACCAGGGCAGAAAACACACCATACAAATCCCAAGTGTATGGGGAACTCATTTCCACACCCTTTACACTACACAAGGGGAAAACATGCCATACAAAACTTGAGTGTAGGGGGGACTCATCATCACACCCTTTACACTACATGTGAGGGAATACACACCGAACAAAACCCAAGTGTAGGGGGAACTCATCACCACACCCTTTACACTACGCCAGGGGGAAAACACATGGAAGACACAAAATACATGAGCACCATATTTTATACCATAGAACATACTATACATCTTAAACATTGACAACACATGCGATAGAAGGAGCTTATTGCTAAGTCTCTCCATCTTAAACATGTTGTAGACATGCTTGACAATTAGGCTTATGCCACAACAACTGCTAAAGACATGCTTAAGGGAGGATAGTCTCAAGATCCAACCTTGCCTCTATAGAGGACTTTCAAAATAAAATGATGCACACTAACCCAAGAGATACACCATCCCTCATTCCACAGAAGGGATTTTGGATAAAAGGGTATGCACTAGCTCAAGAGATGTGTTATCCCACCTTTACAGAGGGTTTTTTTGATAAAGGATATGCTATCCCACCTCACAGAGAGGGCTTTTTGATTGCAATATAAATAAATATGTACACTCACACCATAAATACAACATCCCACCTCATGGGGAGGGCTTACAAGCATGCTTCGTTAGCACTAAAATCATTAGACAGATATCATTATATATGCCCCCACCTTAAGGTAGTTGATGTAATATACCAATTTCAAGCATGTTCAGGTAGAGAAAAGACACACAAGGGAATAAGAGCTTTTGCAAAGCCCATGCCCCTAAGGTGACATGTGCTCATGATTGCTAAATATTCCTAGAAACACATTGATATTGATAATAAGAGAGGTTAGACATCTTATTGTAAGATAATAACCAAATCAATTCATTAAAGCTATGCACGAAAATAATCACACCAACGACCAAGGCTATACTACGGGTTCAAAACTAAGTATAACCATTGGGCTATATTGTAGATAGCTTAGAACTAAGTGTAGCAACAAGGTGAGATACCAATCAAAGTGTGCAAAAGCAGATTGAGTGGATTGTAAAATGTTAGTCACAATAAATACCATAAGATGATACATCACATGGAGTGATTCTACTAGTCAAGCATTGGATAAGTATATAGATCAACCCCATTGTCATGTACATACTAGGTCCATTTTTCTTTGTTTATTGAAGGACCACATAGTCTATATCAATATTTATTTGTTTCCATCATCCACTGACTAGATAGAACCACTGAAGAAGGTAAATAATAAAAATAAGAGAGGAGAACAAGTGCCTTAGGAATACCACCTAGGAGGATGCCCCCAGAACACCCTCCACAATGCTATGTCCCTAAGGCATGACACACAACAATAAAATATAGGAGAGGAAGGATAGAAGAATGGTCACAATAGAGGCGGTCTCCTTGTATTCTTGACCTTACAAGAGTATCAAGGGTCATCCAAGGAGGCCTAAACAACACATAACACATCATAGGGGAACACAATACAATTATAACAACAACATATATATCTAGGAGGAGGCCACCATTGAGAGCAACTAGAATAGATGCTACAATGAGTGTGGCTTAAGGAGGGAGAAATACTTACCTAAATCAATGGGATATTTCCTAGTGGATAATTCTTGTCTATCATCTTAAGATATCTCGCATGGAATTTCGGTCTTGTTGATATTGCATTAACATTGAGTTTAAGATGACGAGAGGCCTTGGTGGGCTTCAAAGAGCAATATCCAATACTAGATGTGTAATTAATTCTAGCAACTTGTCAAGGTACTTTGATTCCTTGTTACACCACAACCATTACCTACATAGTCACAATTTTCATACAAAATCTGAAATCCACAAACATAGAGAGAGTCCATCTCTTTAGAGGCAAGGCCTTGTAGGTGTCATAATTTGTAGTATAACTAAGAGTATTGTCTTTATTTTCTACCAAGGAGTCTTTAGGTTTCTCAGATGTTTCTAAAGATTTCTTAGATGAGATCGATGCAACTTTTGATGTGTCAGAGTTATTAAGTTTACAGTCCCCCATAAAGGAAGGAGTAAAATCTAATGAACTCCAATCATCACCAAAGAGTGTATTCGATGGTTTAGAGTCTTATCTAACATTATCTATGGTAAGAGGCATTGATGAATCAAGTCTTAAGTTGTTTAGACATTGCTTATTGTTAACTTGTTTTGTTGTTTTGATATGCAGACAGTTATTCGGGTCAGGATCGACTTCCATAGTGTAGAGCTTGTTTTGATAAATGAACTTTAATGATCGATGAAGGGTAAATGGAAATACCCCTATGGCATGGATCCACGGTCTACCAAGAATCATATTATATGAAAGTGAACCGGACATGACATGAAAAGGGGTAGATATTGTCATGGGTCCAACCTTTATAAGTTATGGTGTCTACATATTGTCTTCCAACATTATCAAAGCCACAATTACTTATTCTATCTAGATTAATCAAAGAGGTGTCAACTTTGATCTTATGTAACAAATTAATACCACAAACATTAAAAGAAGATCCATTATCAATCATACCTCACTTGATCAATTTCTTGTTTATTATAATAAAAAGAATCAAAGGATCATACTAATTTTGAACTTCAATAGAAGGTAACTCATGTTATTGAAATAGAATATCTATTTTTTGTCTCATGTATACAATCTAAGAGAGCTACTTCATCATTTCTCTTGACATCAGGTGGTACAATCACCTTTAGTAAATCTTCTTGGAGCATTCCATGGTATGTAGGTGATGTTTATTTTAAATCCCAAAGAGAGATCTTAGTTAGAGTAGCGTGAAGTTGTTCAACAAGATCATATTCTTGACCACTTTTATGAGTAATATGAGGTGTCGGAGGGAGAATAGGTTGAAAACATGGAAGAGAGACATGCACATGAGGTGTTTTCTTACTTTGCTTGTTATTACGAGTGTTTTATGCATGAGCAATCACATTGTGATGTGATTGTTGCAACACATTTTGAACACCTTTATTCTTTGAGTAATTTGTCTTTCAACACTTAGAATATAACCTAGGGGTCGAAGTGGTTTTGGATCACCTTGAAACATAATCACTAGTTTTAAGCAAGAAGGTGCACTAGGTGTCCCATTCACAATGAGTTTATGAACATTATTATACTTATTCACTATCCCCTTAGTAGGTTGAAGAAGTCTATTAATGATGATTAAATTAACATTATTTTTACTATGGTTAAGCTTGACATCCATCACTAAAGGATTTTATGTGAGGGACCTTCCTTCATCCACTAATGCTTCATCTTGGCCAAGGTGACCATTGGAATGAAGGGAAGGTAAGGTGTTGTGAAGATAATTGTCAATGATTATATCTTTAGTGATGTCCAATGATTCTAAATATGCAACCAAAGGAGAACTATTCACATCCTTAGGAATGTCCAAAGTACTTAAACATACATCCAAAGGAGAAAGATCAAGGGTCCTCATTTAGTGATATCCAAGGTGTTTAAACATTAAACTAAAGGAGGAATAGGGTGAATCATAGAATCATCATCATCATCATATACTTTAGATATTAGGTCCAATGCATTATCATGATTTATAGAACTCTCACAATCCTTTTTCTCATGGGTGTTCATAGATATGAATTCAGTTAGATTTTCTAATATTGAAGGATGCTCTCCCATGCGAGTTATGAATCTATAAAATCAAGATCTTTGATATATGTGTGCAAAGAGGCAAGAGAAAAATGACATGAAGATGCCATATTAAAATATCTTGAAACAACAATGTCTAATATGATTTATTCATTTATCGAATACCAACAACATGAAAGTGAGACTATTTCACACCAAAGCACTTGTTTGAGGAAAACAGGTACTAAAAGACATATGGAGTTCACAAAAGACAAAGTGGGTAGGAGGAAACAATACTACACAACAAGGAAAAGTTAATATTTTAAAAGTTTTGATTAAAAATCTATGAATGAGGGGTGTAATCACTTAATGTTGAAATACACACTATGTAATTTAAAGTATGCAAATTTTCAAATGACAAATGAATATATGATTAAAGATGAATGCAATGAAACAACACCAATCTATGTGTAGTGCATCTCATACTTTTCTCTTTGATAGATTATCTATTTTTGGATGAGATACCTATTGGCAAGAGACACTGTGTGGCTTCATGAGTGTTGTCATTGATGGAAACAAAGTCCATCCCACACATCCATAGCACATGGTGTGCCTATACTGGAAGACAGATTGAAGAGTATTTTGGTCTAGTGACCAAGAACAGAGCATGCAACAAGGTCTAACAATCAGGTCTGAATCTCTCAGAAGAAGTATCTCAGTAAAGTGCAGAATTGGGGAAGTCAAGAGGTGTACCTTGACTGATACATTCCAGAGATTGAGTTTTCAATGAAGAAAGAGTGAAGAGATATGAGCACCTAAGTGTTGGGTTCCTTTTTGGCAGAGTTGACTAAGAAAGAATTGACCGGCAGAGCATCGGACCTTTTTCTGGATGAGATATTGATGATGGTCAAGTTTCTTGAGGTATCATTCATGATTGGCTGACATGATTGATGACTTCTCTAAGCATCTCTTTGATACGCATCACTTGATAAGAAAAGATTTAGCTGACAGATCAGAGTTCAGGAAAATATTGACTATCCCAGATGCTGACTAGAAAGGTGTTGAAATCATTGGTACAGATATATATATCAGATGGATTTGGATGTGAAGGCATGTGTGGTGTGGTGTGGAGTGTGAAGAAAAGCAGAGGAGCAGAGTAACAACAATAATACAGGTCCGGTATGTGATAGGATAGTAGCACCAAAGAAGAGGAAGAATGAAGTGCAGTAGATCAGTGTATTAAGCCTAACCGGAACTGAACCTCGACATATGTGGATGCTTCTCATCAGTTCAAGTATCTTGTTACTTTCTTTGTATCTTGTAGACAGTGAGTCTCTTGTAAGCAGTGAGCCCTAATTAGCAAGTGCCATTTTTGTATTTCTATTCTTCTAACAAAGAATACATTCTTGTGTTAGTCACCCCGTGGTTTTTCCCTTAAAAGGGTTTTCCACGTCAAAATCATTATGTTATGTGAATTGACTTTGTTTCTACTTTCATGATTATGGATGCTTATTTGTTTTGATGCTGCATTAGTTATTAAAGAAGAACAAAAAGTCAAGTTAATTAAGATAACTGATTCACACCCCCCTCTCAGTTATCAACAATTGGTATTAGAGCCAAGTTCCTCCAAAAAGAGCCTAACATCTTAAGGAAGATCTGGGAATCTCAATGGATATGTATGGTATGAGGGAACAACTTTAGTCTGCCCTAGATGATCTTGAACAATCTCACTCCGAAGTCAACAACTTGAAGGAAAGACTCAAATAGGATGATGAGTTCATAAATGAACTAAAAGAGAAACTAAGTATCTCTATGAAAAAGAAAAAGTAACTTCTTTATTAATTAGCAAGTCAAGGTGAAGCCAATGATACAAATGAAGATCTAAAGGAGAAAACCAAGTTATGTGAAAAGTTATCAAAAGAGGTCATTATGGTAAGACATGAAATGGAATAAGGAGTTATGAAATTCACCCAAGAAATTGAAGAAAAAGGAAAAACTAAAGATGATCTAAGATAATCTCTCAAGGAGAAGTCAGAAGACTACAACAAAATGGATAGAATAATCAGGCATCTAGAATCTGATTTTGAAGAAGCTAGAGATAATGAAGAACAACTTGAGAATCAGATTGACACTCTTAAAAGGGATCTTCAAATAGAAAATGAATACAAAGAGATTTTCAAGATAAGCTCTGCTCAACTTGAAGTTCTTCTTCAAAGCCAGAAGAGGGTATATGAAAAACAAGGCTTGGGGTATGAGAAAGGTGAAAGCTCTAGATCTGGTTAGAAGAACTCTAGATCAGGAAATCTAAGGAACAGACCTAGAAGACCTCCAGTAAGGCAACCAAATGCTCAAAGATATCCATCTTTCAATGGATACTACCACAACTGCAATAACTTTGGTCATAAAGAAAATTAGTGTAGAAGAAGAATGAATTAGACTAATTCATCCTTCTCCAAATAGTGTTTCAATTGCAAAAGGTATGGTCACAAATCTCATGAGTGTAGAAATATGCAAATGAAAAATCATTCAATGGAAGATGCTTTGCATGCAATAGAATGGGACATATGGCTAATCAGTGTAGATCAAGAGGATATTAGTCAAATATGCAAAGAAATGTTGTCTTCTACAATTGCAATAGATCCGGTCATATTGTCAAATTCTGCAGAAGTAAGAATCAGGACAATAAAGGTCTGGTACATCATAATCAAAACCAAGACAAAGGAAAAGGAAAAGTGAATGCAAATAAATTTAAAGGGAGATGAACAAGATTTGGGTGAAGAGGAGTACAGAAAATGTTGAGGATGGATCCGCACTAGAATCTAGTGCTGATGTTCTTTCCAGAAACTAAATAGATGAGCTCTAGCTCAGGAGGAGTCACAAAAGAAAATATCTTCCCCTAGCCAGTCAATTGGTGCCTAAAATTGGCACATGGAAGGTTGCGGACAAAAAGGGCTCTCAGAGAAACATCTAAATAACCCTTGGAAAAGATATGAAAGATCTGCAAGGAATTTGAAGAGGTTAATTATCTAAGATTAATCCAGTTTAACTGTCATCCGATAAGAATAGGATTTTCATAGTTAGATCCAGTATGATTCAAATTTGAGGTATCTTGATCTACGGATAGATCAAATGTTTGGGGAAAGGAAGATAGATTTTCATTAATCACCGAGAATAACTCTATGTATATCTCAGTGATCCGAAAAAGATCTTTCTCAGAACAAGGAGAACAAGGCAACCGGAATGACTTAAGTTGCACATTTATTGCAACATGGAATTAGGGTTTGCTCAGAGATAAAAGGGTTCATTTGCTGGTCATTTACACATTTGCATTAGTGAAAAAGATAAGAAGAGCTCTGCAAATAATTTTGCTTCATCTCTCTCAAGGATCAACTATAGAATTTAAGTCAACCGACGATCTTTTTGGCTCATTTTGTGAACCCTAAATGCGTAAAAGGTATTTTTCGTTCTTGAAATCTGAATCTTTTGAAAGATGGCTACTCCAAATGTTGTGAAGATCACTGATAGACCATGTCCCAAATTCAAGAAACATCCATACAAATCCCTAGAAGTTGATCCCCTAGGCGCCTTTTCAAGCATTCCGCATGGGGTTTTGCATGTAGAAGATGTTAGGGCATATATTCATGCTAACATTGAGGAATTTGGGGAATCCAAGCTAAGGGATATCTATCACAACCAGTTAATAGATGATTCTATTGAACTCAAACCTTAGTACAAGGCTATCTGGGACAAGCATTTCAGACATTGAATCCATTTCCCCTATTTTGCAGAAGATGAATGAGTTCGGTATGTTCTAAGTAGAATGCATGATAACTTTATGTGGTTGATGAGACCATTCAAGATAACCAAGGATGTCATTAGGGTAGTTACCAGATTGCACTCATCTAGTGGGATACTTGCTCTCAAGTCCATCAAGAATCAAACAGTGAGTGAGGCAACAAGATCAAAATTTAATAAGAGAGCAATGGCAATAGAAGATATCACTGATTCGGATATCAATTTTGCCTCAATGATAATTAGTTACAAGATATATCATTCCAGTAGGGAAAATTTAGTACCTGAAACTACAATCTACACAACTATCAGATGCTAAAAGAAAATGTTGACTATGATCTTTGTGAGCTTCTCCTAAACCAACTTTTAGAGAATCTACAGAAGATAAAGAAGGACAAGAAGAATTCCTTCAAATACAATGGCTTGATACTCTGTCTATTCTTCTATTACATGAATGAGCTACCTGGATCTAGTGGCTGGATGTGGCAAAATGATAGACTTGTTACCATACAAATAAGGGATTATTTGCATGGACTTGGTGATGCCAAGGCACAAAACATAGCACTCTGGGGGTACTTCAAAAACTTTCAGAATATGATGCAAGCCAGAGAGAGAATCCCCCAATCTCTAGTTGAAAAGTATAAGGATACAATTTGCTTTATGGTAGAAACTGATCAGTGCCTAATGGAGGCAGTGGAGCCAAGGATAGTCTGGATCATGCCAATGGGGTATGAAGTAGATGAGAAAATTGTAGAGCTACATGTTCAACACATGCTAAGTCAACCCAAGGATCTGAAGGCAGAAAGATTTGGAACCTTTGAAGAGTTGAGTGTGAAGATTCATGTGGAGCTAAGCCAACCAGAAATGAAAAGAAAAGTGAGGAGGGAAGTAGAATAATTTGCCAAGAGATGTGGAATTTAAAAGGAGGCACTTGATGCAAACAAAGAAAAGATGGAAAGGGTAGAAAAAGAAAGGCAAGAAGCAGAAAAAGGAAGTGCTCTGGTAGAAGCCCCCTCCCAGAGAAGATCCTCTAAGAGCTCTACACCTACCACTGCTAAGAGCTCAAAGGCATCAAAACTGGAAGCAAAATCATCCGGTAAAGGAGAAAAGAGAACAAAGACAAAGGCTACAAGATCATACACAAGCCTCAAGGATGATGAAGAGATAGAGATAGATGAGGAAGTAAAGAAAATGAAGAAGAAAAAGAAAACATCCAGTGAACCCTCTACTGGTCAAGGCAAGGAAGAGAAGGCAGAAGAATTTGTTGAAAAGCCTACTCTTCACATTGATGATATAATCAAATCAGTCACTGTGGATGGGAACATGAAACCAATGACTGATTTTTATGATGATTATAGTGAAACTGATCAGAAGATCTTGCAAGAAGCTATAGTTAGGTATTTAAACATCTACAACAAAGCATTCATTGAAATTATATCTCTGATTCCTAAAAGTCTAGAAAAGGAACTTTAAATAAGAAAGAATAATGCCATCGCAAAAGACCTAGAAATCTGGGAACAGATTGCTATCCAACTTTATCCCTCCATCACTCCAAAGAAAATAAACATGGCCTTCAAAGATTGCAAGGATGAGTTCCAGAGAAAAGCTAGAATGAATCAGCTTATGCTTGGAGAAACTGACAAAGTGGAAAAAGAAACTGAAGAGATCCTTAGGAATGCCTATAAAAGATTCAATATTCCTATCATAGAGGACTTAGGTGATGAAACCTCTGCCATGGATGACAAAGAAGAATCTATTGAGACAGTGGTAGAAGAGGCAAAGGAGACAAGTGAAGAGAAAGCTAAGGACTTAGATTCCTCTATTTCAGAAGAGGAAGTCCAAGAAGAAGTAAATATCTCTCATCCAGATTTCCCTGCAGACTTCAGATCCAAAGAAGAAGAAAGAATAGAAGAGAAAACTAGTCAAAAAGAAAAAGAAAAAGGCCAAGTAGAGAAGACTCCAGGAGATAGGTCTGAGATTGTAGAAGGAAAGAAGACTCTGTCTTCAGCAAGAGACACTGCAGAAACTGTCAAAGATTTCTTGACCAAAGAGATGATGGAATTTGATGAACTGGAACTGCTTCAAGGACCGTTCAATTTTGATTCCCTCACCCCGGTTCAAACCATGAAGCTAGCATCCTTTACTCAAGAAAAGGCAAAAGAAAAACTTCTGAAGTCTCACATGGAAGACTGTGAGCTCATAGAAACTGTATCTAATGTATTGGAGAAGATCATGCCATCCTTCCAAAAGGATCCTTCAGCATCCACATCTGATAATCTAAAGTCTCTTGTAAATTCTGTTAATACACATTTTGACTCTTTAGGGAAAGTAGCAGAAGAGAAAGTCTAGGAAGAATTTTTGGATAAGAGATTCTCCGAAGTGTAGGGTCTAATATCAAATGATAGGAGAGTTATGGATATTGGGATAAAGAGCTTAGAAAATGCTCTCAAAAATGGCGGAGATATATATAAATTTTGTTTATCCTGGCCTAAAGTGACCAAGGATATTGAGAAGAAAGCAAAAGAGCAAGAGGATAAACTATTAAGTTTCTCTCAAAGTTTTGATCCTCTCTCCTCTTCCATAGTAAATCAAGAGTGTCAGAATATTGTAGTCACAAATGAAATAAAGAAGCTTGAGAAGGAGAAGAAAAATAGAATAAACAGGTTGAGTGAACTTAGAGGTGTAATTATCCATAAGTTAGAGGCCATGCATGAGGCCCTAAGTGATGCTCAGACCATAGCCCGGACTAGTGATCTGACAGATCTAAAAAGGGAAAACGCTTTTGAATTCCTATTGAGTGGTCACATCTTAATTTTGGATAGGCTAAAGAAGAGTTGGGCAACAAAAGTGGTACAGTTGAAGACCACCTTTGCTGATATACTTCAGTATATGTAAGTATAGCATGTATACATACTTATGTGGCTAAGTATAGTTGGATTTTTAGAAATTTTGGTGTGCGGATCCTACCCTTTGCCATTGATGTCAAAGGGGAGTAAGGAATAGTGAAAAATGTGGAATATAGCTAAGGGGGAGCTCTAGAAAAGTGTACAGTAGAATAGAGCATCAGCCAAGGGGGAGTATAGTTTGACACTTAGTCATTTTTCACTAAGTGTTGCCATCAATGCCAAAGGGGGAAATTGTTAGCAAGAGACACTATGTGGCTTCATGAGTGTTGTCATTGATGGCAACAAAGTCCATCCCACACATCTGAAGTACATGGTGTGCCTATATCAGAAGACAGATTGAAGAGTATTTTGGTCCAGTGACTAAGAACAGAGCATGTAGCAAGGTCTGACAATCAGGTCCAGATCTCTCAGAAGAAGTATCTCAGTAAAGTGTGGACTTGGGGAAGTCAAGAGGTGTACATTGACTGATACATTCTAGAGATTGAGTCTCTGGTGAAGAAAGAGTGAAGAGATATGAGCACCTAAGTGTTGGGTTCCTATTTGGTAGAGTTGACTGCGAAAGAACTGATCGACAGAGCATCAGACCTTTTTTTGGATGAGATATTGATGGTGATCAAGTTTCTTGAGGTATCATTCATGATTGATGACTTATTTAAGCATCTCTTTGATATGCATCACTTGATAAGCAAGGATTCAGCTGACAAATCAGAGTTTGGGAAAATATTGACTATCCCTGATGCCGACTAGAAAGGTGTTGAAATCATTGGTATGGATATATATACTAGATAGATTTGGATGTGAAGGTCTGTGTGGTGTGGTGTGGAGTGCAAAGAAAAGAAGAGGAGCAGAGTAATAGTAGTAATACAGGTCTAGTATGTGATAGGACAATAGCACCAAAGAAGAGGTATGTGGATGCTTCTCATCAGTTCAAGTATCTTGTTACTTTCTTTGTATCTTGTAGACAGTGAGTCTCTTGTAGGTAGTGAGCCTCTTGTGAGCAATGTGCTTGGGCAGGGAGCCCTAATTGGTAAGTGTCATTTTTGCATTTCTATTCTTCTAATAGAGAATACATTATTGGGTTAGTCACCCTGTGGTTTTTTCCTTAACAGGGTTTTCCACGTCAAAATCATTGTGTTATGTGAATTGACTTTATTTTTACTTTCATGATTATGGATGCTTATTTGTTTTGATGCTGCATTAGTTATTAAAGAAGAATAGTAAGTTAAGTTAATTAAGATAATTGATTCACCCCCCCTCTCAGTTATCAACAATACCTAATACACTATATAATGTTTGATTTATTATGATGTTAGACTTATTGTTATGTCTTGGTGATACAACTAATACATGTGATTGTATGCACTTGTTATGATCAGTATATGATTTCATTTAGATGATTAGGATGTAGTTGATTATGGGAACAATCAAGATTATGTGATATAATGATTATGTGATTGATCTTATCTCATTTACTATATAGTTGATTATGTACCTACTGATGTGTTAGGGTGAAACATGATAGTGTTGCATCACTTATTCGTGAGTACCCTGTGACAATGCGAATCCCTTTCACCGTGTGTCCATGTAGATGGATATATACATATATATGTTCGACCGTCATGTGTGCTACAAGTTGTAGGTACTAAGCATCGACTCCACCTAAATCATCAGGTCCAAGCATGCCTTAAAACCCAATGGATAAGTTATTCCAGAGATTGTATAGGATACCATGTCCTAGTCATCATCCTTAATGAGGATGTGTCATGTTCCATCCAACCTGTTGATTTTTGTAATTTGTCAAGTTTGCTTGAGATTTTGTTTTGACCCTAGTTAGAGGTTAGACAGTTATATTGGCATCTAATTTTTATTTAATTTATTTTGTGGAATAAATACCTTGGTTAATATTTAAATATACATAAATGCATATATAATAAATTATTATGTATTAAGGGTAATTGATAATTACTAAGTTCATTGTAATTATTCAAAAGTTGACAGAATGTTAATTATCTTATTTAAGGGTATTTATAATTTAAATAAAGCTTTAGTACCTTAATAAGGTAGTAATTATTGTTAGATTGTGGAACAATATTTAAAGTAGTTAAATTCTAAAACTATAAACTAATCTTTTGTCATGTTAGTTAATTCAGTAAATTCCGTAAGTTTCTTCCAATCCGATTCTCTTGCTTTTCTACCTGGAGATTTTGGGGGGAAGTGGGGAATTGGGAGTAGAAGTTGGAGCACGGTAGCAAAATTTTCATCTCAACTAGCATTGGACTGAGGTTTGTTTTGATCCTTTATTTTATCTTCCAAGTGTGTGATCAATATTATTGGGTTCTCTTTCTCTGCCTGTTGAAATATAAATGCTTGGATGTTTGAAGGTTTCTATTTATGGATTTCTATTTAAAATCAATCATTAATTTCCATCCCGAGTCTAGTCCATGTATATCCTACAAATAGTTGCATCCCCTCAGGTTATATCAAATTAATGGAAACTTTCCTTCTCTATAAAACCTTTTCAACAAATCTAATTTGTGCATCTATAACCATTGCATGCTATGAAGTACATTCATTTGAATATTTCCAAAGTCTCTTTAGCAAATCAATTTTGTGACTATCCTATATCATTGCATCCCATAAGATTGTTGCAAGTATGTTCCTAATTGGTGTTTTCATTGGTGTCAACTATATCATATTATACTACTTGTTTAAAAACTTTATATGTTGAGAATATTGAGAAAATTGGCCTCTTTGGAAGAATCAAGTGAGTTACAATAAAGTGCAGTGTAGACAGTGAGTTGTATGCTAAAGAATAGTCTGATAAATTGCTTTGCATTTCTTTCTACTTAAAGATCTTGGTCTGTGGATTGGAAGTTATTTGAATGGATGTCTAAAGATACTAAATCCTAAGTTTTATTCTCCAATGTGATGATTTGAGAGAGTTGCATTCACCAGAGTAAAACCTATTTTTTATGATTATTCTCTGGTGACAGGGAGAAAGTGTTTTGCTCTACATTCCTCCACAATTAAGTATTTTGCTCTGCAGTTCTAGAGGGAAGTATGGGATGATGATACATGCCTATAATTGCAATGGTTCATGTTTTGGTGGTCCGTAATCTATATTTCTTTTATGACAGTTGAAGACAGTGAAGTTCATGTGTTCCGATGTGAAGATTCCTATGGTTAAAGTGGTTAAGCTTTGTGCAGTTGCTCCTGATGAATATAACATACTTTTGAATGTCTCTTCATCATGTTCCTATCTTGACATTGGTACATGTTAAGGAATTAAGATCATGCTTGAAGATTGTTTTTAGATAACGTAGCGTATAACCAATCTTAGCCGACTTGGATAATTCCAGTAATTGTGGAGATCCCTTAAAAATGATGGAACTGTGTTGTAGTGTGGAAGATCATGTTTGAGTCCCATCTAAGGCATGGCACGATCTGCATACACTTTTACTTCATTTCCTTTGCATAATGTTGTAATAGGTCAAGACCTATTTTGTAAATGTTTGTAATGCTGACCTTGGATATTGTTACAATGGTTGATGATTGTAATGCCGAACTTGATGATCATTCTATTATCAATCAGATATGCACCCTGCTAAGCTCACAGAAGACTTAAGTACCTATTGATACATGGAAACACTCTCAAGATGTGGGTTTCCTATAGTGAGAGTGAATCTCCAAAGTGAGTTGGTTCTCCTTATGATCTTTCTAAACTAATCACTTGTCTGAGAAAAGAGATGAGGAATAACTAGAATCAAATTCTATTTTATCTAAAGATGATCTAAAAATCTAAAATTTTACCCACAAACAACTCTCAAGCCTGTAACCTTCTCAGTTTCACCTAAGTCCAACAAATCCAAAAGTACTTTGTATGAAGGTTTAGTTTAAACACAACACACAATCTAGATTAGATGGTCAATAGATACATAGATTTCAATAACATTGAGACATAATCAGAGGATTAGACATCATAATCACAGTGAAAACATCAAATCAAAGTTATAAAAGAGGCAACAATGGTGAAACAGGAATGCTCTCCTATATTGAACTAAAAGGGGGTACATCTAACTCTAAAAAATGTGAACCAAGATCAGTTTACAAACTCTCTGCCTATGCTCAAGAGATAAGAAACAATATTCTAAACTTACAAAAACTAAGTCTTTCTCCCCAATTTATAACTCCAAAAATCTCCCAAGGAAAAAGCTGAGAAATTTTCCTAGAATAGAAAATTTGATCCATTTTCAAGATCCACTGAAAAAGCCGAAAATAAATCTTTTAAATCACCTCCAATATGTATATGAAAGCTGACAAAATCTTCATCAAGGTAGACCTCACCAAAAATCTACTTTAAAACAAGCTTTATTTGCTCAATAAAAGCTCAATTTTTTTTTATTGTCCTCATCTGCCTCAAAATAAAGCAAATCCAGAAAAAGATATTGATTTGCTTTAATAGTTTTAACTGCATAAAATGATGAAATATTAAAAGCAATTTATAAAGAACATTGCTTTAATATTTGTCTTACAATTGGTCCTGCAGCTTTTCCTTCTGATTTGCCTAATCTTACCTCTTTTAATTTTCTTTTGCAAAATAGTAATACAAGACTTATTTTTGTCCATATCTTCCCAGAAGAAAGAAAACTAAACAAAGAAAGATATTGTTTGCTTTACTTTGCTTTAACTGCATAAATAATGAATATTTATAAGCAATTTATAGGATATTGCTTTAAATATCATTTTACAATAATTTTTTGCAGCTTCAAATTTGCAAAATAGAAAGAGGGCCCACCATTGTGAATATTCCTCAAAAATGACAAACTGGGTAGGTGAGAAATTTAAAGGGTTTTTGTACTTTATAATCTTCTCATTTCTATCCAAAAATCTCAAAAACTTAGATCATATTTTTTGAGATATGATTAAAACATGTGACTACTATCTTCATTTTGCTCTGTATTGTGCCTCTGACTAGTCCTCAAAAACTGTAAACTAGGTTGGTAAGAAATTTAAAGGGTTTCTTCATCCTATTGTTGTGTGATTTCAGTCCAAAAATCTCAAAGACCCAATTCATATATTTTGAGATATGATTGAAACACATGACATTTTCTTTATTTTATAGGGTCTTTATGTGACATTGCTTCTCTTTCAAACTCTTTCCACAATCCTCTTAAAACTTGGGGGTTAGCATGCTAGGATCAACCCTTGTGGGAGCCCATTTTACTCGAAATGCTATGATATGACATCAAAAATAAATCAGCAACAAGATTTCACCTTAAATATAATGAAACTATTTCAGTTCTACCAATTTGAGTTGTAGGTGAAAATTTGGTAACATTTCTAGTGATTTCTGCTAAATGCTTGCCTACTAAGCATACAGACTAGTTGCCTTCAATTGTCCATTGGGCATGGATTCATACTCTTCTCATCTTAATCTCAAACAAACATTGAAACTCGGCACTGCAAACTACTCCAAACAACAGTAGAAAATAAAACAAATGAAACTAAAAAAACAAACTAGAAGACCCTGGTGGCCAGAAAAATCCTGTACAGCAACACTTAGGAAAACAAAATACTAAAAATAAATGTGCAAGAAGCACTTATTAACTTAAAACACTACCCTAACCTACTCTAACTAGCTAGAGACACTGATCAAACAAACCCATTCACTGGCTCAATAAAATAACTACCTTTCCTCTTCAGTCTGCAATACTCCATAAGGTTTTTAATCAACCCAAAAAGGTGGAGAACAATCAAAACTTCAGCAAATTGTTGTGACACCTTTTCAAGAAATAAAGTATAGTCATATACCCACTTGACTTCCTTTGCTAACTGATCCACCTGATACCCTCCTTGATTATCCAAATCTATGTCACTATGAGGTTGTCCCTGCGTGTTGATTTCTAAACTAGCCAGATATATGATAGGACATCCCCTCGAAGATTTTGGACTGGGAATGATTACATGATTTGTACTTTACATGATAGTCCACCATGTGGCTTCCTCCTCTTTGGTTAATGGGTCATCCTCCTCAATCGAAACAAGATTGCTTTCACATACTTGTCCATGAATCAACATGTTATCTGAATATTCTACAATACTTTGATGGTCAAAACTTAGCATAGACATGTTATTATCATCTCCAACATCAGAGCTAGGAAGCTCATCATGCAGACTAACTGAAACCTTTTCCACATAGTCTAAATTTGCAACAAAATCATCAAGGTCATCTCAAAATGCAATTTCATCACAATCCTCTTAATTTTCTGATTAAAGAGGGTTGTATTTTACCTCATGACAATCTTCAGTTAGCTATGTAACCTCCATGGAAGACTTATCTTTAAACTTTTCTAGTTGCTCCAAGACCTCTTTGTCAGATTGTTCAGCTTCAATTAGTAGCTCACCAGATGGTTGAGGATCCTCCTGCTACTCTGAAACTTCTACCTTTGGTATGAGCATGTTCTCTTCATCTGATTCTACAAAACCAGGTAACTAATCAAACAAGGTTACAGATTCTTCATCATTATTTGGTGTCTTCTTGGGTGAGGCTTTGGCTTTCAGTCTTTGTAGTTGAAGGCCACCTTGTGACTTTTGCACCCTACTTTCATGCATCTTATGATCAGCATCAAAATTTTTTTCAAATGAATCAAAATTCAAAGGGTTCAGTATCATATTTGAATCTACTTTCCCTACACAAACAGTAGCAACCTTTTCATGTGAATCAACCTCTTGCACTACACAAATTTCTAAAAAAAATTATCTTTTACAAAACAAGGAGGATCATTAATGAAAATATCAGAAGGTTCATCAGGAGGAGTTTTTTCTGGTTTGATCTTTCATTTCTCTAACTAATATTTCTCCATAGCTATATGACAAGGTGTCATTGTACCTCATCATTTAATCATATTTCAGATGTCAAAATCTAGGGATGTGTCCTCAGCTATATGTAAATAGGGATTCTATAGTTACTAGTTTCCTCTAACTAATTCTAATGGCTTTCACTAATTTAAAGAGATTTCTCTATCTTCTTATGAAATGAATTCAAAGAATACTGGAAACAGAATTGAACAATAAATTACTCAAAGCAAATCTACAAATGCAACATGCATCTGTCTATCAAAATTAGTAAGTATCCTATAAAGCAAAATTTGAAACAACAAAATAGTGGTACTAGCCTGCTACCTTGGTGGTGAGAGTGGGCCCTTGCTCCACACCCTTAGGGCCGAAGGCTACAGTAAAGAATCAATACTAGAGAATAATATCACAACTAGATTCGATCCAATTCCATTCTTAATTGAAAATTACACAAAAATAATAATCCATCCTTTTTCTGCTATTTTAGTAAATATATATATAAAATGAGTGATGACATATCACTCATCTTATCTACTAGTTCTTCTATGAGATGATATCCATCTCTTTATTATACTAGTTGTCTAACTATGAAAAATAATCATGCAATAAGAATAGAATGAGTTGCATAGAAGTCCACTCTAAATTCTAAGTTTGAGTTTTAATACATTTGGGCAGAGAGGCCTTGAAAATATGGATATTAAATTAGTTTCATTGGTAACTCATGCAAAAACTTAAAAGAGATAAAAATTCTCAGCCGTTAACTAAAGATGGCCCTTAATTACTCAAGTGATGATTTGAGTAATAAAAAGGAGGTATCATGATAGCCACTGAAAGTGGCTGACTGACAACTATGCTAGAAATCTATCCTATTTTGAGGAGGCGCCAAAGATGTATGTCTCTATCTATAGCTCCGGAGATATGTCTGTTGCTACGGAGATATAATTGTGACCTTCTTGCTCAGCTCCGGAGATATGTCTTCCTCTTACTTCAAAACTTCTGCTATCGTGAGATTCTGGTATAGTCTCTAGAGATATTTAGGACTACCTTTGGAGATGTACAAAATTGCCATCCTAAGCATCTACACCTATTGATTCAAAAAGAGAAGTTTTTTTGCATATTTCCATCAATTCCATGTACATTAGTCCTTTAATTAGAAATCATGATCCTATGTAATTTATCTTCAGTTAATCATTATTTAGAACAACCTTACTAGCCTATTCAGGTGTAGACATCAAGAAGTTGGGATCAGAAAGGAGAAAAAGAGAGGTAAAAGGATGTATTTATGGGTGCTAATTGGCACCCATCATCCCCCCATACCTAAGGTTTAGCAGGTCCTCCTACTTCTCACAATCTGGATTTATTCTGGTGGAGTAGCCTATTAGTCAAGCTGTAGTCTTGTGCATAGGTAGACCAAGCGGTGTGGTTGGTATTACCAGTTCCCCTATACTAATCAACCTGCTTTAACCAATCCTATAATTTCTCATCTTCCATCTGTTTGGCCCATATAGGGAGCGGTTCAATTATGAGTGGTGACCTAAAATGCCCACCTATCCACTCCTGTTTATGCTTATCCATCATTTTGGATATTAAGCTTTCCTTCCTCATAAATATCCTTAAGTTTGCAGGTGTGACCACCTCTCTCATTTTTTTCTCTGAGGTCAGAATATTCCACCTTTTCTTTGCTATTGCAAGAACTGGATTAGCTGAACTATTCATAAAAAGACCAAAATCAATAGAACACTCTTGCAAATTTTTTAGGTATAATGGAAAAATTGTGTTCTTAGTGTCAGGCTGATAGACATATGCCCTGAATTGGATCTTGAAAGCTTGAGGGTTGGGACACTCTCTTTTGATGAAAAAATTTGTGTCTGTATCCTTCTTGAGGTGAGCCTCCATTTGTTCATTCCAAATATGATGATTCCTCATCATTGACATGAACGCTCTAAGCTGGTAGTCTCCTACAAAATAATTAAGAAGGAAGGTCATATCATCAACACAGAATCCATGTAGATATAATTCACATAGAAATTTTTTGTCTTCATCAGAGCTCCTTGTATAGGGTTTCATGAACCCCTATATTGTTTCTGTGTTCCTAGGCAGATCAGATAGAACTAAAGACAACCTTCTTTGTAGGACCCTTTCTTGTAAAAACATGGCATAACTAGCACTTGGATGTCCATTTGCCCTGCATTGTAGGCTGCACCTAGCTCTATTTTATCTTTTCTTGTACTTTCCCTATCCTAAAGTTCTTCTAAGGTTTCTTTTGTTTGTAATGGAACTGATGAAGGCCAAGCTTCCTTCTCAGAAGTTCTAAAACCCAAAAGCACTTCAGCTAGGAGAGTAGTATCTTTCTTTGCTTGGGAGAGCTGCCTTTTTATTTTGCTTCTCCATAGCATAGGTGGGTCAGGTGCCTCTGGAGTGGGTGACTCATCCTCAAAGTCTAAGGAAATAGTAAAGGTTTACCTGTGATCTATCTCCAGAGTAGGGGATTGTTCTAAAGTTGGTCCTGAACCCAAATGGACAGATGGTTCTGGGGAAACTTCTCTCAGTCTTTTCTTTCTCACTAGGGGGATCTCATCAGAATCATGGGATGCTTCTTTGGCCCAATAGTGTTCTCTAGGGTCAGCTTTCTTTGGGGTTTTCTTTGCTTTTTGCACTGACCTCTTCCTTATTAGTTCCTCAGGGAAAGATTCCCCAGCTAGAGTCATTCTCTTTCAGGTTGAGTGAGTCATATATGGAGTTTGCTCAAGAGTAAGTTCTTTAATTTCCTTGCCTTTCTTCTTTTTATCAGAAACAGGGGCTGCAGTTGAAGTTTCCTCCAGTGATAACTTCTTTCCTTCTTGAACAGCCATCAAGGAAGTCGAAGGTTTTGTCTTTTCTTCTGGCTAGGTGGAGGAACCCTCATCCTCTGATTGTGTCTCCTCTGGTGCCCTGCTCTGGGGATTTTGTTCAAGAAGTGTTTGCCATACTTCTTTCCCATTAGTTTGAGACAGAAAGTGGTGTTTCACTATCAGAAAAATGAGGCCATGATGTTTCATAGGACCCATTTTTTGTTGATATCTTTCGATAGTTGCCCTAATGGCAGAGTACAAGAAATTGGGAATGTTTATGCTAAATTTAGGGTGTCCATTCCCATGCCTCAAAAAAATCAACATTTGCATTATTGGTCATGAAACTAAGGAAAATTGTCCTTCACATGTGAAATATTTCATTAGCCATGTAGCTACAGATTGCCAAGGGTTTGGTAGTGAGGACCTAAGAATTCCTTTAACCTCATTTTTATTTAAATGCAATTGTATTGCAGTTTCACCTTCAATAGAGAAATTCCTAATCAAATCAGCATATAAGATTTTTAGATGATAAAACCTCTCACCTTGTTCAGGCAACCTAGAAATATGACTAATAATGGTAGCTGAGAGGTTGATTTGAACTCTCCTTATAGTTGTCTAATTATCCCTCAGGTTCCTTATTAATTCATCAATAATATCTTCTTGAAATCCCTCAAAATTTTCCTAAAACTCTAACCATCCTACATTCCTCAGAACGTCTGCTACAGCTTCATCCTAAAAAGGCCTATAGAATTTTCTAGTTCTAATTTCTTCTTAACCCCTATACTTAAATTCCTTTTCTGTTCTATGTTCTTACAATGCTTTCTCACTCTGTAGGCTCAAGAGAATTGTTTCAGTTGATATTGTTAAAGTTTGAATGAGGATTATTTTGTTAATTCGCTTAATGGCTTAGGTTGATGGAGAAAGAACTAGAATTAGTTAGAGTGTTTATGTGATCATAAATGAAGTAGAGTGATGGGACACTCCGTAGGCATGGTGACAGTACAACAAAGATGGTGGCATGCATGACTTTGGGAAGAAAAGCAATGGCAGGAGGATGTGTCATAATGACAGCACCCAAAAATAGAAAGATAAGACAGTTGCTATTTAATGGTTAATGAAGATAAAATTACCTGAACCATTTTTAATGATGAGGCATGATGTACTTGGCTGATGTTGCAGCATTGATGAGACTGGATGCGACGTGGCACCTGAGCAGCTTTGTGTGGCATGAGATGACATCAATCACCTCCATTGTTATGCAACCTGTAATCATTCTCGCTCCCACTTCTGCTAAGTAGTTCGAGAATCCATGTATCCTGGGTGACATCAGCGCAGTCCTTGCAAGTATCTATCATAAAGTAGAGGATGAGTCATGATGACCTCATCAATTGATGTTTCTACTTTATTGCATGGAGAGGTGGGTCCCCTCCACTGATTATGGTTATAAATAACCTTTTATTGGTAGAGCATCAGAGGTGCACCTAGTTACGAAGCACTGGAAGTGCTCCTAACTGTGAAGCGCTGGAGATGCACCTAGTTATGAAGCTCTGGAAGTGCTCCTAACTGTGAATTACTAGAGGTGTGTTTGAGTAGCTCTTGACACCTAATCAGCTCTGTAGCTTGATTATTCTCAACTAGCATGAAGAAGGGAACCGCTATTTGCTAGTTTTCAATTCTGTTGGTTGAGAAAGATAGCCATTACTAGTTTTCCATCTTCCTTTTTTTTCTTTCTTGTAGAAGGCCGCCATTTGTTAGTTTTCAACCTTCTCTATTTTTTTTTTTAATTGACAACTGTGATAGAGGAGGTATCCCTGGTATCAAAGCATAAATCATTAAGGAATTCTTCTTTAGTGGATGGCCTTTTATAGAGTCTAATTCAGTGTCCACTCACTAAGAATATGTTTGTGCTTTCATCAATAGGTTCCAACCGTATGGTTCCATTTTCAAAAACTTTCTTTATCTTATAAGGACCCATCCAATAAGTTTGTAATTTACCTTTGAACTCCTTGAATTTAGAATCATAAAGAAGAACCCAATCACCTTGTTGAAATGTCCTCTGAATGTGTTGGTCATGCCACTACTTCCTTTGATACTGAACTAGTTTTGTTTCCTGAATGGCCTCTGTCCAGATTTTATCCAATTCATTGAGTTGAAGAATTCTGTTATGTTGGGCTATGGACAATGGTAGACCAATATCTAATGCAGTTTCAAGTGTCTGGAGTTCAAATTCTATAGACAAAATAGGCTTCTTCCCATAAACTATTTCATACAGTGAAATTTTTTTGTGTATTTCCAAGTGGTATTGTAAGCCCAAACTACTTCAGGTAATCTATTAGCCCAATCTTTTCTATTCATTCCTACGGTCCTTGTCAGAATATTTTCAAGTTCCCTATTAGTTAGCTCTACCTGCCCATTGGCTTGAGGATGGTAAGGTGAAGATTTCTTATGCTTGACTTGATATAAATTTGTGAATGCTCTGATTACCTATGAAGTAAACTGAGGTCCTCTATCTGAAACAAGGGATTTTGGGGCTCAAAACCTCAAGAAAATCTTATTATAAAGGAAATCAACAACTTTTTCTTCTCATGCAAATTGTAATGCTTGAACTTCAACCCATTTAGTAACAGTCTGTGCATACTAGAATATACTCCTTACCTGCTGATGGTGGGGAAATTGGTCCCACAAAGTCTAAACCCCACTACTCAAAAAGTTCCATCATGACTTGAGGATGTAGTAACATCTCTTGGGTGAAGGTTGGCTGTCCCATTCTTTGGCACTGGTCACACTGCTACACATACTTCTTAGTATCCTTATGAAAAGAGGGCCAGTAGTAACCAGCTCCCAAGATTTTGTGGATAGTTCTATGGGAAGAGTAATGCCCACCAGATGGTTCATCATGACATGCTCTTAATACATAAAAAATTTCATCAGTTTTCAAACATATGCACAAAATGAAATCATGACCACATTTAAACAACAATCCATTTAACCATTTGTAAGATAAGCTTTCCTTAACTAAATGCTTTTTCTATTTTGAAGTAAAATGGGATGGATACAAGCCTATAGCTGAAAAATTAACTATGTCAGCGAACCAATGTATAGTAGAGGAGATAGCAAAAAGATGTTCATCTAGGAACCTGTCCTCCACTAGTTGGTTTTCTCCTCCTATATTAAATCTTGACAGAAAATCAGCAACCAAATTAAACTTGCCTAGATTATCAATGATGGTAATATCAAATTCCTCCAATAGCAATAGCCACCTAATGATCCTTGCACCCACCGCTAGCTTATTCATTAGGTATTTGATGGCTACATGATTAGTGTGCACAAATATTTTATATGCAGTGATATAATGCCTAAATTTGTTTATAGCATAAATGAATGCCAAGAATTCTTTTTCAGTTGTGGTGTAATTTCTTTCTACAAATGTAAGGTTTTTGTTGATGTAATAAATGGCATGCATACTTTCTCCTTCCTCCTTTTGTCCTAAAACTACCCCAATGGACTCATTTGAAGCATCAGTTTGCATGTGAAATGGTAAAGTCCAATTAGGTCCTCTCAGAACTGGTGTTACAGTAAGCTTCTCTTTCAAGATTTCAAATGCTGATTGACAGTCTTTTGTCCATAGGAATTATGTGTCTTTGTTAAGCAGGGTAAACAGGGGGGCAACTATTTTCCTGAAATTTTCTATGAATCTCCTATAGTAGCCTGCATGACCTAGAAAACTTCTAACATTTGTCTGATTTTTGGGTGAAGGCAACTGTGTGATCACTTCTATCTTGTTTTGATCCACTTTGATTCCATTTGCTGAAATGTGATGTCCCAATACAATTCCTTCTTCTACCATCATGAAGCACTTTTCATGGCTAAAAGATAATTGATTTTTCTCATAGAATTTTAGTACTTTCTCAAGATTTATGAGAGCTTCTTCAAAATTATCCCCATATATAGTAAAGTCATCCATATAGACCTTCATGCATTCATTAGCTAGTTCAGCGAAAATAGCTAAAACAAGTATCTGAAATGTAGTTGGGGCATTACATAGTCCAAATGGGAGAACTTTACAAGAAAAAGCTCCCCAAGAGCAAGTGAAAGTGGTTTTGTCCTGGTCTTCAGGTGCTACTTGAATTTGGTTATACTTACTGAACCCATCTAAAAAAGAAAAATACTTTCTCCTAGCAAGGTTGTCCAGTACTTGGTCAATGAATGGTAAGGGAAAGTAGTCCTTTTTTGTAGCCTTGTTTAGTTCTCTATAGTCAATACACACCCTCCATTTCCCATTCTTTTTAGGCACTATGAAAAGGTGTGAGACCCATTGACTGTCTAAGATTGGATATATAAACCCTGCTTGCAGTAATTTTTCTATTTCAGTTTTGACAATATCCTTTAAAGTAGGATTCAATCTTCTATGGGGTTGTCTGACAAGTTTAATATCCTCGGTGTATATATGATGGGTATAGATCTCAAGAGGTATGCCCTTCATATCTTGGTATTCCCAAGCAAAACCTATTGAATGGGAAATCAAAAGTTGGATAAGTTTTTCTTCTAGATTTGTTGTTAACTGAGTATTGATATTAAGTGTTTTCCCTAGTAAAATCATGACCTATTTGGTGATTTGATCCATTGATGTAGTTAATCTGTACATTGGAGTCATGGTATTGAGGGGACAAGAATGTGGAAGCAACATGTAGAACGTGGCTAAGTCTTTGCAAAAGGTTTCTCCACAAGGAATGATATTTGCAAGGGTACAATGAGAAGAAATAAGTTCTCTCGTAGAATCTTGGGCAAGCTCCATCACATCCTCATTGATTAGGATGTGGGTAATGTCTTATGTTGTATCATAGTAGATTTCTTCTTCCAATTCTCCCAGATGTTCCCTGATGGTTACCATGGCTACTAAGGCACTATTGTCATTGTTCTCTGGTTCATCCACCCATACTCTTCTTGTATAGTGTATTAATGGTTTAGCTGGAGGATACAAAGATATTTTCTTCAAATCTATCCCGTTAGAAATGACCATATCCTCGGTTAGACAATCAATTAATGTTGTTGCTGTAGCCAGCCATGGTCTTCCTAAAATTAGTGGATAAGCATTTCTCTGGTTTCTAGGTTCTAATATCAATAAGTCCACTAGAAATTCCCATGATTCTATCACAACTGGTACATCAGTAATTACTCCTTTCGGAACAGCTACTGACTAGTGAGCAAGTTGAAGAATTATAGTTGTGGATTGGATACCTGATAGAGCTAATTTGTCCATTGTATGAACCATCATCACATTAATTGTTTCTCCCAAATCAACCAAAACATTTAAAATTTCTACCCCTGAGATGAAAATGGTTATGAAAGAATTTCCAGGGTCCCCATATTTTGGGAGAAGCATTTCTCCCATCAATAGATCTACTACTTTCCCTTCCACCTATATTGTAGAAGGAAAGTTTTTCCTCCTGCCTTGTGTTTTGACACAATGTTGTTTAAAGAATTGATTTAGTTTTGGTACATCTCTGATTTCTTGGAGGAGAGGAATTTCAATGTTCAGTTGCCTAATTTCTTGTAAAAGTTCTGAATCTAGGTTGGGTTGGACTTATTTTTGTAAGATCTTTTTCTGGGGGACATGTTGTTTGAGTCATTCTAGGTATGGTGCTAATTTTTCCATCTCTGGAGTTTTCATCAGAATTGTGTCTAGGAATGTTCTCCGGAGTTGGTCTTTTAGGAGCAACTCCGAAGCTTTCTAGGGATGATTCTTTTAGCACTTTTTCGATAGTAATCTTCTCCAGGAGTTGAGTGGATGAATTTTCAGGTTCCTCATCATTGGTTACTTCAACTATAGTTGAAGGAGACAGTCTTGGGAATGCTTTCCCAAAACGCAGTTGGAGATTATTTGAATATATAGCATTAATACCAGCCATGTTTTCTTGCTTTGTCATGTAAATAGCTGCTCCCTGTTTATTTCATGGGTTTGGTATAGGTTGAGCTGGTAGGGGTGGTTGACTAACTGGCTCATTTTGTGATTGTCCTTGTGTGTTGGAGGCTCCAGTTAGTAAAGCTTTTTGTTGAGGTTGGAAACGTCTAGGTTGTCTATGGTATTGTTGATTATATCCCTACTGAGGACCCCATTGAGATTGCATGTTTTGAGAGCCAAACTGTGGTGGCCACTATTGATTTCTCCAATGCTGATTTTGCCAATGTTGATTTGGCCAATCATGTTGTCCCCAAGGAGGATTATTCTAAGGCCCATGCCAAGTTAGATTCCATTGATTATTTCCCCAATTAGAAGGACCCCTGTAAGAAGGTTGGTTTGGATATTGATTATAAGGGAAATTCCCAGTTTGTTTTTGCCCCACATAGTTTAATTCTTCTTCCATTATAGCATTCTTCTTACTTAATCTTTTCAAGGATGGAAGTTGACTACATTGACTGGTAGGATGTTCCCTGTCACAGATCTGACAAATCTCTTATTTGTCCAAAGGGCATTCTCTCAACAGATGCTTGTTTCTACACCTAGGACAATAGATGGAGAGTGGTTCAGTTGCTCTATTTTCATCAATTGTTCTAGTTTTCACCTAAATCCAATCTAATGTGGTATTTAAGTGGACTAGAATATTTGTTTTTAGATTTGCAATCTCTTCCATTAGCTGTCCTATTTCATTCTTCCCTTTGAAAGTTTTGGACGACCTCACTCCATCTTGGGTTCTAGAATAGTTCCTGCAAAGTTCTTCTATAGCAGGTATATCCATTTTATTGATATTCCCTTTTCCCATTAGATCCAGTGCCTGTTTTGATTCCCTATCCAATCCTTTTACAAACTAGGTTCTAGCCAAAGAGTGATCTACTGGGTTGCCATATCTTCTCAAGGTGAAGTTAAACCTGTCAACATAGTCCTCTAAGGTCTCTTCCTCTCCTTGCCTAATTTTAAACAATTCCTCATTATTATTACTGTCTTTATAGTAATCTTGGTACTTTCCTAAAAACTCTATTTCCATCTTCTCCCAAGAATGAATAGAGTTCTGGGGTAAACCAATAAACCATCTCATCATAGAATCTTTCAAGGTTGAAGGGAACAGTTTGAGTTTTTGGTTATTTGATCCATAATCATAAGTTTGGCATACTACTTTGAATTCAAATAGAAACTGATCTGGATCCTCAGAAGAAAGACCTCTAAAATTTGGCAGGTGTGTTGGTGAGATATTTTTCATAGGAGCATTATCTCCAGCATCTAGAACAATGGGATATGAGAAGGTTCTTGGAGCCTAATTTTCTTCTTCTTCATGATTATCATTATTATCATCCATGCTTACTATAGGTTCTTCTCCCTAATGTTCTAGGATATTAGGTTCTATCAAAGGATCTGCCTGAAACTTTTGTTGTAATTCTTGGATATAATCAGTGAGTGGAAGATTTGTAGGATCTAAGGGATTATTGTTTTGAGGTGCCACTTCCAAGGTAGGTTCCAGGTTTCTTTCTTCAACAAGATCTTGTGCCACCCTACTGCTTTCTCCTATAGCTTGTTGATGGGGTGTCTGCTTTATGTATCTTCCTTTTAAGTCTCTTGCTCTAACCATACAGACCTAACCTAAAACTGTTTAGCTAAGTTTCCCTAATTAACACAATTATTCTTGGAAAATGGTGCCAAAAATGACAAGGTGTCATTGTACCTCATCATTTAATCATATTTCAGATGTCAAAATCTAGGGTTGTGTTCTCAGCTGTCTGCAAATAGGGATTCTACAGTTACAAGTTTCCTCTAACTAATTCTAATGTCTTTCACTAATTTGAAGAGATTGATCTATCTTCTTATGAAATGAATTCAAAGAATGCTGGAAACAGAATTGAATAGTAAATTACTCAAAGCAAATCTACAACTGCAACATGCATCTCTCTATCAAAATCAGTAAGTATCCTGTAAAACAAAATTTGAAACAACAAAACAGTGGTACTAGCCTTCTACCTTGGTGGTGAGAGTGGGCCCTTACTCCACACCCTTACAGCCGAAGGCTACAATAAAGAATCAATACTACAGAATAAGATCACAACTAGATTCAGTCCAATTCCATTATCTCTGCATTAATTGAAATATTGATATCTTAATTGAGAATTACACAAAAATAATGATCCATCCTTTTTCTACTTTTTCAGTATATATATATATATATAATGAGTAATGACATATCACTCATCTTATCTACCAGTTATTCTATGAGATGACATCCATCTCTTTATTATACTAGTTGTCTAACTATGAAAAATAATCATGCAATAAGAATAGAATGAGTGGAACAGAAGTCCACTCTGAATTCTAAGTTTGAGTTTTAATACATTTGGGCAGTGAGACCCTAAAAATATGGATATTAAATCAGTTTCATTGGTAACTCATGCAAATACTTAAAATAGATAAAAACTCTCAGCAGTTAACTAAATATGGCCCTTAATTACTTAGGTGATGATTTGAGTAATAAAAAGGGGTATCACGATCGCCACTAAAAGTGCCTGACTGATAGCTGTGCTAGAAATTTGCCCTATTCTGAGGAGGTGCCAGAGATGTATGTCTCTACCTATAGCTTTAGAGATATGTCTGTTTCTCTAAAGATATAATTGCGGCCTTCTTGCTCAGCTCCAGAGATATGTCTTCCTCTTACTTCAAAACTTCTTCTATCATGAGATTCTAGTATAGTCTCTGGAGATATTTAGAACTACCTCCAGAGATGTACAAAATTGTCATCCTAAGCATCTACACCTATTGATTCAAAAAGTGAAGTTTTTCTACATATTTCCATCAATTCCATGCACATTAGTCCTTTAATTAGAAATCATGATCCTAAGTAATTTATCTTCATTTAATCATTATTTAGAACAACCTTTCTAGCCTATTCAGGTGCAGACATCAAGAAGCTAGGATCAAAAAGGAGAAAAAGAGAGGTAAAAAGATGTATTTTATGGGTGCTAATTGGCACCCATCACTATATGTAGTAAATTTACTCTCTTATCTTCCTTCTGTCTATTAATGGACTGGTCTTGAATGCTAATAGGCTCCTCAGCAAAATTAGAACTTCTAAAACTTGGGATTTTGACCTTAGGGTCATTAAGAGGCTCATTTTGTCTAAAACTTGGAAACTTATACTTACGTACCTCTTCTTGAGTCGGTTTCTCTAGAACAGAAGGGGTGGCTTGGGCTCGAGCAAGAAAAAGATTTGTTTGTGCAGCTACCTCTCACTCAATATTCTCTTCAAACTGTCTCTTTTGTGTCTCCTACTCCTAATTAGAAACAAAGGTCTCATAGGGTGGCTGCTCTGAAAGTTGAAGGTAAACTTGGTGATTCAACTCTTGCAGTTACAAATCAGATTTTTCATACTACCTTGCTTGAAATTCCCTATTTGTTGATACTGATAACTCTTTATGCTTATAATCTCTTGCTCATATTATGTTCTTTGTGCCTCCAACTCCTGCTCATGAAGATAGGCTTGATAAGCTAGATCCTCCTAGTGTTGTTTATACTCTTATTCCCTCTTAATCTCCTCCATTTACTTATTAAAGTTTGACATAATGTCCTTCATCATGTCATTAAGTTCTTTGATTTTAGACTACTTTATCTGGTAAGAAGGTTGATTAGGAGATTGGGTAGGAATGGGCATGTGGTAAGCATCCTGGGTATTTGGACTAAAAGCAACATTATGATTGCTTGTATAAAATTGGAAAGGAAGCTGAGTAGGGGTGGGTAGGTGGAAAGCATATTGTACATGCTGGTATATGGTTGTTGCATGGCTGTTCAGAATAAAACCAGCTACTTGATTGCTCTGGTATGGCTAATAAGATGGTGGGAAACAATGCTTTCATGATATGATGGATGATACAAACTGATCATCTTGAAACTAGAAGATTAACATTCAGAGTTGCTAGGTATGCTAATTTCCTACTTCTAAAGGTTGTGATCACTGGTACACACACCAAATACCGGTGATAAATGAACATGCAATTAGACTAAGATAGTCCAATTAGTCCCACCGGGTGTGCCAAAAATTGTTATCAATCATATATGCACCCTACTAAGCTCACAGAAGACTTCGCTACCTATTTACACATGTAAACACTCTCAGGATGTGGGTTTCCTATAGCAAGAGTGAATCTCTAGAGTGAGCTGGTTCTCCTTATGATCTTTCTAAACTAATCACTTGTCTTAGAAAAGAGATGAGGAATAATTGGATTGAAATTCTATTTTATCTAATGATGACCTAAAAATCTCAAATTTTACCCACAAACAACTCTCAAGCCTATAACCTTCTCAGTTTTACCTAAGTCCAACAAATCCAAAAGTACTTTGTATGAAGGTTTAGTTTAAACACAACACACAATTTGGATTAGATGGGAAATAGCTACACAGATTTCAATAACATCGAGACATAATCATAGGATTAGACATCATAATCACAGTGAAAACATCAAATCAAAGTTATAAAAGAGGCAACAAAGGTGAAATAGGAATGCTCTGCTATAGTGAACTGAAAGGGGTACATCTAACTCTAAAAAATGTGAGCCAAGATTAGTTTACAAACTCTCCGCCTATGCTCAAGAGAGAAGAAACAATATTCTGAACTTACAAAAACTAAGTCTTTCTCCCCTATTTATAAGTCCAAAAATTTCCCAAGGAAAAAGCTGAGAAATCTTCCTAGAATAGAAAATTTAATCCATTTTCAAGCTCCACTGAAAAGCCAAAAATAAAACTTTCAAATCACCTCCAATCTGTATATGAAAGCTGCCAAAATCTTCCTAAAGGTAGACCTCACCAAAAATCCACTTTAAAACAAGCTTTATTTAGTCAATAAAAACTTAGTATTTTTTATTGTCCTCATCTGCCTCAAAATAAAGCAAATCTAGAAAAAGATATTGATTTGCTTTAATAGTTTTAACTGCATAAAATGATGAAATATTAAAAGCAATTCATAAAGAACGTTGCTTTAATATTTGTCTTACAATAGGTTTTGCAACTTTTCCTTCTGATTTGCCTAATCTTACCTCTTTTAATTTTCTTTTACAAAATAGTAATACAAGGCTTATTTTTGTCCATGTCTTTTCAAAAGAAAGAAAATTAAAAAAAAAGAAAGATATTGCTTTCTTTACTTTGCTTTAACTGGATAAATAATGAATATTTATAATCAATTTATAGGATATTTCTTTAAATATCATTTTACAATTATTTTTTGCAGCTTCAAATTTGCAAAATAGAAAGAGGGCCCACCATTGTGAATATTCCTCAAAAATGAAAAACTGGGTACGTGAGAAATTTAAAGGGTTTTTCTGCTTTATAATCTTCTCATTTCTATCCAAAAATCTCAAAAACCTAGATTATTTTTTGAGATATGATTAAAACACGCAATTGTTATCTTCATTTTGCTGTGTATTGTGCCTCTCACTATTCCTCAAAAACTACAAACTGGGTTGGTGAGAAATTTAAAGGGTTTTTGTATCCTATTGTTGTCTAATTTTTCCCCAAAAATATTAAAGACCCAATTCATATATTTTGAGATATGATCTAAACATGTGACATCTATTTTTATTTTGCAGGGTCTTTATGTGACACTGCTTCTCTTTTAGACTCTTTCCACAATCCTCTTAAAAATTGGGGGTAACATGTTGGACTCAATCCTTGTGGGAGCTCATTTTACTCCACATGCTATGATATACAATCAAAAATAAATCAGCAACAAGATTTCACCTTAAATATAATGAAACTATTTCAGTTCTGCTAATTTGCGCTGTAGGTGAAAAACTGGTAACACATTCCAGGGTTGATGAAGTGTATAAATACTTGTAGTTAAGTTGTGGAAAAGATGTCCTTGTGTGAAGATGGAAAGATAAGGAAAGAGGTACAAAGGTAGAGAAGAGCAGATGAACTATTATACTTCAATACATTAATCTTAGACATGAAGAAGATGTTGAGCTTGGTAGTGAGCCTGGCAATGAGCGACCAATAGGGTTTAATAGCCCTCAGGGTTTAACAGGCCTTATTGTAATCTTTCTAGTTTTAGCATTGAGGTAGTGAGCCTACTAGACCTAGCTATAGTTCATGGCAATGAACCAGTATGTTCTGGGCTCATGGAGTGACCAAGCCTAGACATCATTTTTTACAGATTACAATATATTTTGAGAGATAATCCTCTCTATGGTTTTTCCCCACCTTGGGGTTTTCCATCTAAAAATCTGGTGTCTCTTGTGTTTAATGTTGCATCTATTTTTAAGTTTCTATTTTCATGCATTCATTATAATTATGGATGAATGATTAATGTTTAAGTGTAGAAGTGATTGATTTTTTGGGACAACTGATTCACCCCCCTCTCAATTGTCTAGCACATATCAACAATTGGTATTAGAGAGAAGTTCCTCTAAAGGAAGTTTAACAACTTGAGGAAGATCCAAAATGTCTTATAAGAAGGAAGCACCACATTTTGATGGGACAAATTATCCTCTTTGGGAGGTGCAAATGAAAAGCCATCTTCTTTGTGTTAGTTACAGAGTATGGAAAGCTACAGAAACAAAAGACACCATGCCTCAAAATGGTCTGACAACTGAAGATGAAATTAAAGAATATGAGATGGATGTCAAAGCAAAAGATGCTCTATTAAGTTCATATAATGACTTAGTACTGACGAAAGTTGTGGATCTTGAAACTGTAAAGAGGTATGGGAGAAGATGAGAAATCTATATGAAGGAGATGATTTTGTGAAGGCGGTCAAGCTACAAAGTCTAAAAGTGAAATATGAGAGTTTTAAGATGAATGATGATGAAAACATAATAGCCTTTATGCAAAGAGTTGATAAACTTGTCACCGATATAAAAGGTATGGGGGGAACTCTGGGTGATAAGGAAGTTGTGATGAAAATTCTCATATCACTACCAAAATCCTACAGTCACAAGGTAGCTTCAATTGAAGAATTTATGCAAGTAAAAACTATTGATAGAGATCAGTTACTTGGTAAGCTTACTGCCTTTGAAATGAGAGAGTTTGGAGATGCCCTGCCAAAAGTCAAGACTGCCTTCAAAACTAGTACTTCTGGGAAAACCTCTAGATTAGAAAAGTACAAGGTGAAATTGTTGCAAATATGTGCCATGATGTGTTGTCATTGATGTCAACATATCTCTTTGTCAGAGACAGTGAAGATAGTGTAGTTTAGTGAAGTAGATTGCTCTGCATTTCTAGTAAGATGAAGATTAGAGTCTGTGGATAAAAGGGTTTGTAGAAGATTGTCTGAATTTGCTCCAGTCAAGATTTGAGAGGTCCGCATGGAGAATTGGTGAAGTTATGGTCATCTGAGTGGAATCAGGTTTTGCAGTTGTTCAGAGATAACAAAGTGATAGGAATTTGGTCTGGATTGCTCCGCATTGGAATATTATGATCTGTCATTCTAGAGGTATGTTTGGGATGTTGGTGTGTATCCTCAACTCAAGTGGTTAATGGTTTGGAGGTCCACAAGCAATCTTTCTAGTGTGACAGTCATGACAGTTAGTGTTCTTAAGTTCTCAGATGAAGATGTATGTGATTTTGATGATTTGATGTGGTGTGGTTGTTCTTGTTAATTTCATTGTGCTTGTGGAGGTCTCTAGATTGTGTACCTACTGTGTTGGTGGTCCACATTGAAGATTGAGCTCATGGTTGAAGATTTATCCTTGGGTGTTGTTCTTCTCTTCAGTATTGGCCGATTGGATGCTTTGTGCGTGTTGTAGATGATTTAAGAGAAGTTCTATAGAGTGTGGCATGTTGTTCAAGGATGACTTGAGTCCTAGCTATGTTTGGTTGATAGTGTAGTGATCCACATGTAATATTTTGTATTGAGTCAAGTCTTAATATCTTGTAATGCATATCTTAGAGAATGTTCTAGATAGATGATTGTAAGGCTGACTTTGATATTCATTCCATAGTCGATGACATGTATAAATGAGTGTAAACAAGTTGTATAAATGTGTCCATCCATGCGAAGATGTGGAGGTAGCAAGGAAGTGTTTGAGGATAGAGCAGAAGTGTTGTGAGCTTAAATGGTACTGAACCTAGCATAACGAAGATGTTGTTTTAAAGTTCAATTTCTCTATGTTAATCTTGTGAATCTCTTGTAGACAGTGAGTCTCTTGGAGCAGTGAGCTCTGGGTAGTGTGCCCGAAGGCAAATGCCTTCCCATTTTTCTATTCTTTGAATAGAGAATAAATCTTGTGGGTTAACCCCCACCATGGTTTTTCCCTTAACCAAGTTTCCATGTAAAAATCCTAGTGTTATGTGTGTTGATTGTGTTTCTACTCTTGCATTGTCGATTCATGCTTTCATGGTTAAATCATTAATCTGTTAATAAGTGGTGAAGAAGATTAAATGTAGCAAATGATAAAGTGTTTTTGACAACTGATTCACCCCCCCTCTTAGTTGTCTTCCCTAATTTCAACAATTGGTATTAGAGTCGGTTCCTCTAAAAAAGCTTGACCACTTGAGGAGATCCAGGATGTTGACATACAAGAAAGACAATCTAAGATTTGATGGAACAAATTACTCTCTTTGGGAGAATCACATGGTGTGTCATTTGCAATGCATGGGTGATTCTTATTGGCTGATAACTAAGGATACGTATACTCCTCCAAAGAAAAGTCCTTCAACTCCAGATGAAATCAAAGAATCTAAATACAACATTTGGGCTAAAGAAGTAATGTTGGGTACCTTGACTGATACAAAAATGTCAGATGTCTTGGAATTACAAATTCCACATGAAATCTAGAATAAATAAGAAATTCTGTATAAAGGTGATGAGTATGTCAAATGTACTAAGTTGCAAAGCCTGAGGGGTAGATACAAAATTTTAAGGATGAGTGAAGATGAAAACATCACTTCCTACATGTAGAAGGTGAATGAACTTGTGTGCAGTATCAGGTGTGCTGGTGGAAAATTGGAAGAATCAAAGATTGTTGCGAAGGTGCTCAAATCCTTACCTAATTCACAAGCATAAAGTTGCTGCTATTGAGGAGATTAGGATTGTGATAGATGTTACAAGGGATTAGTTGGTTGGCAAGCTTTCAGCATTTGAAATGAGTGAGTTTGGTGATTCTCTTCCTAAATCAGAATCTACATTTAAGGCCAACATTTACAGAAAGCAAAGATATGATCTAGGTGAAAGCTCTTCAAGAAGACTAACTAGATATGAGAAGGCAAGGAAGGAACTTGAAGCCCTTATTGCCGAAATATTACCAAGAGGATCTGGTAAGTACAAATGAAAGTTGCCTTTCAAATGCTTTGCTTGCAATAAGATTGGTCATATTGCTTCAAGATGTCCAGAATAGGTTTCAAAGACAAACCCTAATAGATCTAGGGTTCAGAAGAAATGTTACTATGTCCAAGAAGAGCTGCTAATGAAGGAGTCACTGATGATGAATCTGAGATGGGAAGTACCTTTGGAAATGATTGGGTGTTCATTGCTATCAAAGAAGAAGATCTGGTGCCTACTGAATCTACTAGTTGTATGAATGTGGAAAGTGCCTTCGCTGCTCAGGTTGAAGAAAAGGATGAATGGGTGATTGATAGTGGATGTTCTCATCATATGACTGGTGAAAAAAGTAAGTTTGTAAGTATGGAAAGATATGAAGGTGGAATTGTGAATTCTGGAGACAATTTAGTTGGTAGAATCTGTGGCAGAGGATCCATCTCTTTTGATGGTAAGAATAACACTAATAAAGTTTTGTATGTAGAAGGATTTAAGCATAGCCTTCTTAGAGTTGGATAGTTGGTTGACAAAGGGTATGATCTCAGATTCAATGATGGAAAATGTAAAATTATTGGAAGCTCTAAAACAGAGATTGCATCTAGTACACAAAGTAGAGGTAATATCTTTCATTTAAGTGGTAGTGGTAAAATTTGTTTGATTTCTCAGATTGATCAGAGTTGGTTATGGCATAGGAGAATGTGTCATGTAAACTTTGATAACATTGTCAAGATAAGCACTACTCAGGCTATGAGAGATCTTCCAAAGCTTGTGAAACTTGTTAACAACATGTGTAAGGAATGTTAGTTGGGAAAACATAGTAGAGCTACATTCAAAAGTAAAGAACAAAATTCAAGTGGATTGTTGGAACTTGTGCACACTGATTTATGTGGTCATACCAGGGTTAGGAGTTTGTAAGGAGACATATATTTTATGTTGCTGATTGATGATTACTCCCAGATGATGTGGTTCACTTTCTTCAAAGAAAAATCAAAGGCTCTTGACAAATTTAAGGTATTCAAGGCTATGGTGGAGAATGGCATTGGTGTGAGGATAAAGTGTCTGAGATTTGACAGAGGTGGAGAGTTTATCTCAGGTGAGTTTAAAGCATTTTGTGAAAAGCATGGAATAAGAAGATAGTTATCCACTCTTAGGACTCCTTAGTAGAATGGAGTTGTAGAAAGGAAGAACCCGACTATTCAAGAGGCTACTAGAACCATGATGATGGAGGCAAATATTCCATATGCCTATTGGAGAGAGGCTATGAGTACTATTGTCTATACTCTTAACTGGGTGCACATAAAAGGTAATACTGGTAAAAAACCTTATGAACTATGGTTTGGTCATGCTCCTACTGTGAAATACTTTAGAGTTTTTGGTAGTAAATTCTATATCACGAGAGATGATGATCTAGGCAAGTTTTATCCAAGATGTGATGAAGGAATATTTTTGGGATATTATAACCAAAGCAAGGCATACCAGTGCTTTAATAAGAGATTGAAAAAGATTGTTGAAAGTGCTAATGTCAAGGTTGATGAAAGCAAGGAGAGACCTTCTAGGTTCTGTGGATATGAATCAGATGATCAAAATGAAAGTCCAAATAATGGAAAGCAAGTTAAAACTCAAACTGAGATTCAGATTGCTCTAGAGAATTTGGAGACTCAAGAAGCTAGTGCAGATGTTGAGGAACAAGTTCAAGAATCAAAGGTTCAAGAAAATCCCAAAACCCCAAGGTATGTTAGGTTGAATCATTCTAAAGACCAAATCATAGGAGATAAAAATAAAGGTGTTCAAACTAGGAGAAAAATTGTCGAAGAACAAGAGGAGTATTGTTTGATTTAAAAGATTGAACCAAAATCAGTGAATAAAGCTTGTAATGATGAAAGTTTGGTAAAAGAAATGGAAGAAGAATTAATGCAAATTGAAAAGAATCATACTTGGGATCTTGTTCCTAGACCAGAAGGTAAAAATGTAATTGGAACTAAATGGGTCTTCCAGAATAAATTGAATAAAGATGATGAAGTTGTGAGAAACAAAGAAAGATTGGTGTGAAAAGGATATTCTTAGGTAGAGGGAATTGATTTTGAAGAAAATTTTTCTCTAGTGGCAAGGATCGAAGCAGTCAGATCATTTCTTTCCTTTGCTACTTATAAAGATTTCAAAGTTTACCAGATGGATGTCAAGTCAGCATTCTTGAATGGAGAGTTGGAAGAAAAAGTCTACATTGAGAAACCGGAAGGATTCCAGTTGTCTAATCAAGGAGATATGGTCTATAGATTGAGAAAAGAATTGTATGGACTCAAACAAGCCCCAAGAGCTTGTTATGCAAGATTAGATAAGTATCTGCTAAAGCTAGGTTTTAGCAAAGGCACAGCTAATAGTAATCTTTATTTCAAAATTGATCATGAACACATCTTGATTGATATGGTATTTGTTGATGATATTATCTTTAGTGGAAATGAGAGCATGTGTAAAAAGTTTTTTGATCAGATGTAAAGTGAATTTGAGATGTCCATGTTTGGGGAAATTATTATTTTTTAAGTCTACAAATCATTCAGTCAGATAAGGGTATCTTCATATCTCAGTCTAAGTATGTGAAAGAGTTGTTGAAAAAGTTTGGAATGGAAGATTCAAAACTATTGAGCACTCCTATGATAACTGGATGCAAGTTGAGTAAAGATGATGACTCCCCCAAGATAGATCAGAAAGGGTATAAATCAATGATTGGAGGACTACTTTATCTGACTCAAACTAGTTCTGATATTATGAATGTAGTTGGCCTTGTTGCTAGATTTCAAGTTGATCCTAGAGAATCTCATGTTGTAGCAGTTAAAATTTTTTTTAGATATTTGAAGGGGACATCTAATTATGGTTTATTGTATCCAAAAGATGATGACTTCACTCTTCATGCATATACAGATGTTGATTGGGTAGGAGATGTGGATAATAGGAAGAGTACTAGTGGTGGTGCATTTTTCTTGGGAAAGAGATTAGTTTCTTGGTTGAGCAAGAAGTAGGAGGCAATATCTCTATCTACTACAGAGGCAGAGTATATAGCAACAACAAGTAATTGTACTCAAGTTTTGTGGATGAAGCAAATGTTGAAGGATATCATAGTTGTGTTTGAAGAGCCTATTACAATCTTCTATGATAATTCAAGTGCAATAAACATCTCAAAGAATCTAGTGTTGCATTAAAATACAAAGCACATATCCATCAAGTTTCACTTCTTGAGAGAGAAGGTAAATGAGAATGAAGTCAAATTGGAGTTTGTTTCTTCAAAGGATTAGATTGTGGATATCTTTACTAAGCCTCTGCCTAAGGATACTTTTGAGTATCTCATAGTGAAGCTAGGAGTTATTACCCCTCCTATTCTGAGCTAAGGTGCACCAGTGTGCATCAGTCTGGTGGAACTCACATTCATATCTTGTGATCTAGATTGGTGTTAAGCGAATGCTACTCAAGGAGAGTAGTAAGTATGTTAATTCTGGAGTTCAGGGGAGAAATGATTCCACATATGTGCCCTTTTCCATTTATGTCAAAGGGGGATAGAAGTCATGTGAAAAACTTGGAAGTAAATAGTTGCTAGTGAAAGGGGCAGTAGTGAAGAAAGTGGTTATAGGTGTGATAAGAGAAAGGGGGAGAAGTCCTTGTCTTAATGGTTGAATCAGCTTTTCACATCATATGTTGCCATCAATGACAAAGGGGGAGATTTTTGCAAATATGTGCCATGATGTGTTGTCATTGATGTCAACATATCTCTTTGTCAAAGACAGTGAAGAGAGTGTAGTTCACTGAAGTAGATTGCTCTGCATTTCCAGTAAGTTGAAGATCAATGTCTGCAGATTAAAGGGTTTATAGAAGATTGTCTGAAGTTGCTCTAGTCAAGATTTGAGAGGTCTGCATGGAGAATTGGTGAAGTTATGGCCATCTAAGTAGAACTAGGTTTTGTAGTTGTTTAAAGATAACAGAGTGATAGGAATTTGGTCCGGATTGCTCTACATTGGAATATTATGATCTACAGTTCTAGAGGTATGTTTGGGATGTTGGTTTGTATGTTGAACTCAAGTAGTTCATGGTTTGGAGGTTCGCAAGCAATCTTTCTAGTATGGCAGTCATGACAGTTAATGTTCTTAAGTTCCCAGATGAAGATGTAAGTGATTCTGATGATTTAAGGTAGTATAGTTCTTCTTGTTAATTTTATTGTGCTTGTGGAGGTCTTTCGATTGTGTGCCTAATGTGTTGGTGGTCTACATTGAGGATTGAGCTCATGGTTGAAGATTTCTCCTTGGGTATTGTTGTTCTCTTCAATATTGGCCAACCAGATGCTTTGTGTATGTTGCAGATCATCTAATATAAGTTCTATGGAGCGTGGCATGTTGTTTGAGGAGGACTTGAGTCCCAGCTATGTTTGGTCGACAGTGTAGTGATCTGCATGTAATATTTTGTATTGATTCAAGTCTTAGTTGCTTGTAATGCCTATCTGGGAGAATGTTCCAAATAGATTATTGTACGGCTGACTTTGATGTTCATTCCAAAGTTGGTAACATGTATAAATGAGTGTAAACAAGTCATGTAAATGTGTCCATCCATGCAAAGATGTGGAGGTAGCAAGGAAGTGTTTAAGGGTAGAGCAGAAGTGTTGTGAGCTTAAATGGGACTTAACCTAGCATAAAGAAGATGGTGTTTCTCAATTTAATTTATTTGTGTTAATCTTGTGAATCTCTTGCAGATAGTGAGTCTCTTGGAGTAGTGAGCTCTGGGTAGTACAACTAAAGGCAAGTGCCTTCCCATTTTTCTTTTCTTTTAACAGAGAATAAATATTGTGGGTTAACTCCCACTATGGTTTTTCCCTTAACCAAGAATCCATGTAAAAATCTTGGTGTTATGTGTATTGATTATGTTTCTAATCTTGCGTTGTCGATTCATGCTTTCATGGTTATATCATTAATCTGTTAATAAGTGGTGAAGAAGATTAAATGCAGCAAACTATAAATATTTTGTGACAACTGATTCACCCTGTTAGGCTTAGTCAGCAGAAGATATCAATTATATGCAAATAAAGATTAAACAGAGGAATGGAAATACATAGAAATAATAACAGTGAGAGACAAGTTTTAACGTGGTTCACCCAAACTCGGGCTACATCCACCAAATAGAGAGTCCAATATTATTATCCAGTAAATCAAACCGATTACAATCAGTAATCCTTGCAACTCAATCTTGTTGCAAAATGCTACAATACAATATGTCAAAACCTTAACCCTTAGCCGCTTTTTATCAAGCCTTTTGTTAGTTACAAAATAGGGTTTTTTTATGTCAGTCAATGAAAAAATAACTCCCGGTGCCTTTATAAAATAATAAAAAATTGTGTGAGGTTTCAGGGGCACTGCCCCTAGGAACGTGCCAGGGGTGCTACCCCTGAACCCCGCAAGGGGTGCTGGCCCCAAACCCCTGCAAGGGGCATTGGCCCTTGACCCCGTAGGAATTTGGGGGGAAATCGCGTTGATAAAAGTGGGGTAAATATAACCTCCGAGTCTGATTAGGCTCCATATAACAACAATCTCCCACTTGGAGACTGATCAGACTCCACACCATATCATCTCCCACTTGGAGACTGATCATATCACCACTAACCCTATAGCTCCCACTGGAAAGAAACACCCTAGACTCTGTTGTTCTATTTTTGTTAATTTCAGTCTAGAAGACCAACCGAAGTTGAAGAGGAGCTCAGCTTCTCCCTTGTCACTACTTTTATAAACATATTCGCTAGATTGTCATCTGCATGTATCTTTTCCAGCTGTAACTGTCCATTATTCAACACTGACCGAATGAAGTGATACATCAACTATATGTGTTTAGTCTTTGAATGCAAGGCAGAATTCTTTGCAAGATGTATGGCACTCTAACTATCTATATACAAAGAACTGTTAGTCTATTTTTTGCCCAATTCTTTCATGAAAGATTACAACCATATCATCTCCTTGCTTGCCTCTGTCATAGCTACATATTCTACCTATGTGGTGGATAGAGCAGCCACCTTTTGCAACCTAGAAATCCAACTCACTACTGTCCCACATAGTAAAGACATAACCTGTAGTACTCTGCCTGGTATCAATATTCCTTGCCAAATCTGAGTTGACATAACCTACTAAATCAATATTAGAGCCCCCAAAACATAAGTGTTTGTTGGATGTACCTCTCAAATATCTGAGAATCCATTTTACCGCATTCCAGTGCTCTAATCCGGGATGACTCGTATACCTGCTAACGACTCCTACAACATGTGTAATATCCAGTCTCGTGCATACCATGGCATACATTAAACACCCTACAGCTGAAGTATATGGTACCTTGGACATTTTCTCTTCCTCCTCTTGTGTCTTAGGACACATCTCCTTAGTCAATTTCAAATGACTAGGCAAAGGTGTGCTGACAGCTTTTGCATTCTCCATGTGGAATCTCTGCAACACCTTTTCAATATAAGTAGCCTGAGATAGAGTCAATGTTTTGTTCTTCCTATCTCTATAAATTTTCATACCAAGGATTTGTTTTGCTGCCCCCAAATCCTTCATATCAAATGATTGTGCTAACTGCTATTTTAACTCTCTTATGTGATCCATGTTAGACCCAACTACAAGCATGTCATCAACATATAAACATAAAATAATGTAGCTGTCATTATCCAACCTCTTAAAATAAACACAATGGTCAAAATTACACCTGTTGTAGCCTTGCTTAGCCATAAAACTATCAAATTTCAAATACCATTGCCGAGGTGCTTGTTTTAGGCTATACAAACTCTTTTTCAATCTGCACACCTGTTTCTCCTTACCTTTGACCTCAAATCCTTGGGGCTGTTCCATATATATCTCCTCCTCCAAATCACCATGGAGAAAGGCAGTTTTCACATGTAGCTGTTCCAAATGCAAATCTTTAGTAGCCACAATACTTAAAACAGTACGAATAAAAGTCATCTTGACAACTAGAGAAAATATCTCATCAAAATCAATGCCCTTTTTCTGTGCAAATCCTTTTACAACTAACCTGGCCTTAAATATTTTCTTACCTCCATCTTCCTCTTTCAGCCTGTAAACCCATTTGTTTGGTAAAGCCTTTTTACCTACAGGTAACTTACATAATTCCCAAGTCTAATTTTTCAGCAAGGAGTCCATTTCTTCATTCATGGCATGCTCCCACTGAACCTATGTATCCACTTGCATAGCTTCATCATACCATTCTGGTTCACCAGCATCTGTTAACAAAATAAAATACAAAGAGGGAGAAAACCTTTCAAGAGGTCTACTTATCCTAGTTGACCGTCTAACATTCACTAGAGTTTGTGGTATTTTTGGTTGCTGTTGCGAAGCATGAGGAACCACTGGAACATCACTATTTGGAGTATCATCCAGCACTACATAATCCTTTTCTTTCTTCTCATGCTATTGCAACTGATCTTTGTACAACACCTTCTCATTGAATATAACATCCCTGCTTCTCACAATTTTCTGATTTTCAAAATTCCAAAGCCTATAACCAAATTCATCAATGCCATATCCAACAAAGGTACATTTTTTTGATTTTGCATCTAGCTTGGTTCTATTTTCAGAATCTATATGTGCAAATGCTTCACAGCCAAAGGTTTTCAAAAAAGAATAACTCACCTTCTTACCTGTCCATGCTTCCTCTAGAATACCACAGCCCAAAGGAACTGAAGGACCTCTGTTAATTAAATATACAGCAATGTTGACAGCCTCTGCCCACATGTTTAAAGGCAGCCCAACATGCAATCTCATGGTCCTTGCACACTCCATTATTGTCCTATTCATGTGTTCATCCACTCCATTTTCTTGTGGAGTCCCTGGAACCATTTTCTACCTACATATTCCATTAGAGGAACAATAATATTCAAATTCTTTACTGCAATACTCACCACCATTATCAGATCTGAGACATTTTAATCTTTTACCCGTCTCATTCTCAACCAAGCTTCTCCATTTCTTAAATGTTTTAAATACATCAGATTTCTACCTAAGGAAATAAATCCATACCTTCCTAGTTGCATCATCTATGAATGTAACATAATATCGAGAGCCACTGAGAGAAGATACCTGAGTTGGTCCCCATACATCTGTATGCACAAGCTCCAACTTTTCATTTTTCTTTGGTTTCCATCTCTGAGAAAACTAACTCTCTTTTGTTTGCCATACACACAACTTTCACAAAAATCCATATTAATACATTTCAGACCTGGTAAAACTTTTTTAGAATGAAGTACCTTCATACCTTTTTCACTCATATGCCCAAGTCTGTTATGCCATAGTGTTGTCTCAGAACCTGCAACAACTTTTCCAGTCTCTTCCTGTAAACCTATAGCAACTGTTCTTGAACTTGTTTATTTTTTCTCTGTAACAGCTAAAGTAGAAGGAACAGTATGACCTGTACAAAGATATAAGGTGCCTACTTTCACACCTTTTGCTACTACTAAGGCACCTTTTGAAACATTCCAATTTTTATCAGTAAATGTAACATTGCAACCTTGTTCAGCTAGCTACCCTGCTGAAATTAAATTCCTACTAAGCCTTTGAACATGCCTTACCTCTTGTAGTAGCCAATGATTCACATTCTGTAACTTAATCTCGATTCTTCCCTTTCCAACAATCTGACAGGGTTTGTTATCTCCCAAATAAACCAGCCCAAAATCCCCTTGGACATAATCAAGAAAATAACTTCTATGGGGCGTAGCATGAAATGAGGCCGCTGAATCTAAAACCCATGAATCATCAGCATTATCTAGGGAAAGAATCAAAGCATCATCTTTAGATTTATTTCTTACCATATTTGCCTCCTTATTGTCTTCTTGTTTGTCTCCTTTATTTTTCTGAGACCAGCAATCTTTCTTCAGATGACCTAGTTTCCCATAGTACCAGTAATCTTTTTATCATCTGGATTAGGATCTCTTGTCCTTTGATTTTTCTTGTGACTTCCCATGACCTCTAGAACCTTTTCCTCTCTCCTTTGATCTGCCCCTGCTTTCTGCATTTAAAACACTACCTGATTTGGATCCACCTAAGCTTTTTCTATGAATTTCCTCACTCAGAATAACACCAACAACATCATCAAATTTTAGGGTATTTGAACTAGAAACAAAGTTACTAACCACCATTACCAAACTATCCCAGCTTTCAGGCAATGAACATAATATCAAGAGAGCTCTAACTTCTTCATCAAATTTTACACTTACAAAAATTAATTGACTGACAATCGTGTTAAATTCATTTAAATGATCTGTCACAGATCCACCTTCAACCATTTTTAGATTAAACAAATGCTTCATGAGAAATACCTTATTTGAGGCTGAGGGTTTTTCATACAATTTAGCCAAAGCTTTCATCAGACCATCTGTTGTCTTCACTTCCGTTATATTGAATGCCACTGATGGTGCTAACCATAACCGAATGGTTCCCAGTGCCTTTTTGTCAAGAAGATTCCAATCCTCATTAGACATTGTTGTTGGTTTCTTGGATACTCCTTCCAACGGCATCCATAAATCCTTTTGATAGAGGTAATCCTCCATCTGCATCTTCCATAACTGATAGTTCTGCCCATTAAATTTATCGACCTTCAATTTACCCTCGTCCACCATTTCTCCCACTCAACCATGAGACGTTCCTGTAAACTATAATCGAACACAACCCGCTCTGATACCACTTGTTAGGGTTAGCCGGCAGAAGATATCAATTATATGCAAATAAAGATTAAACAGAGGAATGGAAAAACATAGAAATAATAATAGTGAGAGACAAGTTTTAACGTGGTTCACCCAAACTCGGGCTACATGCACCAAACAGAGAGTCCACTATTATTATCCAGTAAATCAAACTGATTACAATCAGCAATCCCTACAACTCAATCCCACTATAAAATGCTACAATACAATATGTCAAAACCCTAACCCTTAGCCGCTTTTTATCAAGCCTTTTGTCAGTTACAAAATAGGGTTTTTTATGTCGGTCAATGAAAAAATAACTCATGGTGCCTTTATAAATAATAAAAAACCATGTGAGGTTTCAGGGGCGCTGCCCCTGAGCACCTGCGAGGGCACTGCCCCTGGACCCCGCCCTGTATCATGACAGGGGCGCTATCCTTGGGCACTACCCCTTGACCCCGTCTTGGGGGCGTTGCCCACAAACCCCCACAAGGGGCACTTCTCCTTGACCCCGTAGGAATTTGGGGGGAAACTGCGCCGATAAAAGTGGGGTAAATATAACCTCTAAGTCTGATTAGGCTCCATATAACAACACACCCCCCCTCTCAGTTGTCTACCCTAATTTCAATAGGAATCTAATGATGAGTTTGATGAAATTGAAGCCAAGTTTGTGGATAGTCCTACAAAGAGGATTTAGTAAGTTTAAAGCGAAACTACCTTTCAAATGTTTTTGCTGTGGTAAAGTAGGTCACTTTGCTTCTAGATGTCCTGAAAGAATTGAAAGAAATAGAAAAAGATATGAGAATAGGCCTGGGATCCAAAAGAGTTGTTATTATGTTGAAGATTTTGATGATGACGAAGGAGTATCAGATAATGGTGAACTAGATAATACTAGTACTTCTAGTAATGAATGCTTGTTTATTTCTATCAAGGAAGAACCCGTGTCTACTAATCCTACTAACTGTGTGAAGGAATAAAAACCAGTGAAAAGTGTTTTGGTTGCTCAGATCATATAAAATAAAGATGAATGGGTTATTGATAGTGGTTGTTCTTGTTACTAATTTTTTGTTCACACTAAAATTAGTTAGACCTAGGTGCAGTTGTTCAAAAGGAATAAAAGAAAACTTTGAAGTTATGCATTAAATGAACAGTTGATGACTTGACAAAGCAGAAAGAGAGATGGAATCCAATTGACATTATAACCCATCAATCTAAGCAAGACTGATGAATCATCATGACAAGAGAATCAAGTTATCAAGGTATCAATCATTCAATAAATATAGTTGATTTAACATAGTGTTATCTTTCAGAAGTTATAAGATAGATTGATTATTTAGTTAATCAGATTTGAAAGAAAGAAAGAAAGATATTTGTATTGAACTGCTATTTCATGTCATATTTTGAACATACATTCAATATATGTTACTTTATCCTACGCATTGATTGAAAAACAAAATACACATACATCAAGCACATAAGATAAATTAACCAATCATGTTTAAAAGAGGTGTTCAAATGTGTCCCACAAAAGTCGTGGGAGTAACTAGACTGAGCAATTACAAACATGCAAGTTATACATCTAAATGATAAAAGAAGTAATAAGAAAAGATGATAAAGGTAAACATCCATCATTGCCTGAGCAAGAAGGTTTTTTTTGTTGATGTTGGTCTTCAGTCTTCATCTCTAGCTCCTATCATCAGTTGAACCTACAAAAATTTTGGGAAAGTCCTGATAGAGCTCCGAATGTTTAAAGTTATCATATGCTTTTATCAAGCAGATATATCAACTTATCACATCATACATTTCATATGAAAGATCAGATCAGACATGTGCTACAAGTCAAAATATCATGAAGAGGATCAATCAATATCATTAGGTATATTTTTTATGCTAACTTGTTTGTTCACTATGCAGGTATAGGAAAAGTAATGTTGCTGATTTGAAGATAGTTTAAGCATGTGGAGAAAATGTGGCTCCCACAAGGGTTGAGCCCAGCATGCTCAAGTGATACCATTATAACATGTTATACTATATCTAATTGTTGGAGTCCATGACAACACTGAGAGGGGGGGTGAATCAGTGTCGTATAATTTTTGAAACCTTTTTGTATTTCTTAACTTTCAAGACACAAAGAGAGAGTCATCAATGATTTGTTACATATATGCACATAACTAAGAATGAAAGGAGTGAACAAAAAAACTCATGACCAAAATATTAACATACACACATATAGATGAAAACAACATGAATCATGACAAAAGTTTTTACATGAGTGGAAAACACTCCTGGGGTAGAAAAACCACTCCAAAATTGCCTCACTAGCTACATATAGGTCTCACTGACCAGGGAAGCCTCACTGGATACAATATGTGTCTTACTGACAAATGTAAGGTCTCACTGACCTACAAGCCTCACTGGCATATTGTGCCTCACTGGCAAACACAATCACGATTAGAAGAGATAAACAAAATCAGAGGGTTACTCTATTTCCATTTAATTCATTATTCCATCTCTACATAATACAAACTCCTTCAATCAAAATAGACTTCTCTGTGTGTGTCTTCAAATGAAATTTCATGCACAATCAATTCACCTAATCTAGTGTATCTCTGTACAAACAATTACATATTGTCTTGACATGGTTCAATTTGTAAGTTTGTTTCATAATGTCTTCATCCTTGTTTGATTCATTCTTGCATAAACATAATCTCATCTGTATTTTTTAAATATGTCTTTATCACTACATTTTGATTCACACAATCATTCATTTGTATCATCAAATTATCTTCATCATTGATCTACTCAACAACAACACCATCAAAGCACCTATAATGCCATTAAATATCAGATGACCTTACACATTTTGTATAATCATTTTCATCTTCTCTGTAATAAATCCATGACCTTTCATATTCTTTGACATTTCAATTTGGACATTTTTTGTCTTCAAAATTATCCCTGCATAAAACATTCAACAAAAATATATCTAAAAGAAACTTCAATTAATTTCAATCATTTTGCCCCTATCAAAAATAAAACAATAACTCTTCATATTCCTCTGTGCACTTAAAAACCCTTTAAAAACTTCAATCTGAAAAAATAAAAACAATCTTCATCAATTTTATCTCATAATTTACCCTCAAAAAAAATATCTTCAATAAATTCAATCTCTCCTCAGAATTTTTCTTGATCTTCAAATCCAATCAACTTCACTGCATAAAATAAATCATTCTCCTACAAGAATATAACTCTTCATATTTATCTAATCTACCCTTGTGAAAAAACAAAACTCTTTCTTCATATATATGAAGTCTTTTCATATTTCTTCAAGAATTCATTCTTTGCAAATAACTTCAAAAATAATCTGCCCCCAAAAAAAATTGTCTTCCATTTGAATTCACTTCTAAAAAAAAATCATCTTTATTAAGACCAAAAAGGGAAGCAATAAAGTCCCTTAAAATTCTCTCAAAAAGAATTAAATCTTTCCAAAAAAAATGCCTCCTTAAAAATAATAAAACTCCTCCTATAAAGTCTCAACTGCCACGAGGAAGAGAAGCTTTTAAAATAGAAAAAAACTTTTAAAAAATAATCTTTTGGACTTTACAAAATCTACCCTCCTTAAATAGTGCCTTAAAATTAGTCTTTAAAATAACAAAGACTAAGTAATTAAAAAGCCTGCACACATATCGTTTTTTTTTAAACTTTATTACTATATTTTTGGATGCCCATTCTATATATGTGGTGATTGTTTGAAGAGGTAAAGGGGTTGTTCCCCATATGTATTAAAGACCCTTCAATAGGTCATACATAAGTAGAATGACCTGCAATAAGAAGTCAACACTCAGATATAATAGAAAGTGCATTTTAATGTGATAGGCTATATAAGAATTTTATTAAACATTTATTTAAGGCACTTTTAAACCATTTCTTGACTTATGACATTAGTCATTGATCTTTAAACACTTCTGCCAAGAATATCTTAAACTCTACCACTGTATTCTGCAAACACAAGTAACCTCTGCCATACATCTGATTAATAACATCATCAACAACATAAATTAACCAATAGGTATGACAAACATTATATGACATGAACCTTATGTTCAACCTCCTAGCACTAGATTCACATCAAGCTTGGCCTTAAACAACATAGCATCATTATGCCCTTGAACACATAACAAGCAACTTTGTTATGCCTTGTATGATATACTGCATAAATCTGATAAGAAGACAACCTTTGAACTTATGAAGATCATTGTACTTCTATTTGATATTTTAAGCAAACTCTTGGTGATAGAAACTCATCTAATGTAGAGAATTTACTTTCTTAATGCAAAACCAAGATATGAGATCTTTTGGTCTATGATGCACATGCAACTGTTGAGTACTAGTGACTCAGATTACAGGTTCAATGTTTCTTTGTTGGTTCAATGGTTTGGTTCAACCAATTGGTTCAATGGTTTGGTTCAACCTGTTGGTTCAATGGTTCGTTGAACTGTTCATCGATTCAATGGTTTGGTTCAACCGATTGGTTCAATGGTTCGGTTCATTGGCGTCGCGAAGTCATTGGTCGTCGGCGTGGGTCACTCCGATGGAAGAACATCGGAGTGAGTATTGATATCGGCGTAGCTGGAAGATGTATCCCTGATACTTCATGTTATACCGATGGAGGGCTAGCTATCGGCATGAGGTTTACTATCGGTAGGAGTTCGGTGTCTTATGCCGATCTCCAAGGTCTTACCAATGTGTGATGTCCATCAGCATGAGGGTGGTCATCGGCGGAGCCTGTGGTTGTGTCTTCGATCACTTGGTGTTACCCCGATGGAGTGGTAAAGGTTGGTGAAGTCCATCGGCATGAGAATCACTATCGGTGAAGGATGTGAGTGTCACTCTGATATTAATTGTCTATCCGATGAAGTGTTTCTGAGGCTTGTCATCAGTATGAGGCTTGCTATCGGCAATGGCTGTGAATGTTACTCCGACTACCTGTGGTCACTCCGATGGATGTCTTTGGCTTGGGCGTCGGCGTGAGAATAACTGTCGGTCCAGCGAAGAGAAGTTTTGCTGATGATGTTGGTTACTCCGATGAGACTTAGAGTGGAGTCGTCGGTGGCAAAAGCGACAACAGTTATCTACATGTGTTCAGGCATTTAAACCCAGATGTCCAACAGGAACTTGTGCATGTGGGACTATTCTCACGAATACGAAATGGTTTGGACAGTTGGATGTCAATGATGCTGGGCAGTTGGAATGAACGGTCATTTGCATGAGAATCGGTTAGATTGCTAAAGCAATTCGGGATCGATGGGGTTGGAGTGAGTGTTGGGAGTGTGAGACAATCTATGAGGCGGTGAGTTCGATCTGATGGAGCTCTAGTTTTTCTCCTTCTATGAAGTCTTTTGCTGTATGCTATATGCAGCATGTGAACAGCATGTGAAGGGACTGAGAAGAGAATGAAAATAGAGTTCAAATGAAAGTGTTCTGGCCGAGAAGATGAAAAAATGTATTGTGTGCTGTTTGTGGCATGATCAGAGTATGAAGAACCAACCAAGTGCTGGAGAACTTTGTGCAGGGTTACTGTCAGTTATTCTTCAGAAGGAACAAGATGTAAATCTTCATGAAAGGCTTATTGCCAGTTTTGTATTGTAACTATTTTTCTGTTGCTAAATAATACAATGGTGATCTGGGCTTTTGGAGTGTGGGGTTTTTTACCCATAAGGGTTTTCCCCATGTAAATCTATGTTCTTGTTCTGTCTTTCATGATTGATGTCTCTGCTATGTAAACTAGTTAATGTTCACTTGTGCTTTCCTCTAAGGGTCAATGTAGGAAGTGTTCTATGTCTGTTTCCACTTTAAAGGCATAGTTGTTCGTGTTTTTTGAAGCATTTCTAAGAATTTAAATCTGTCGAAGACACCACTATTCTTAGAAATATGTTCTGAGATGCCATCATTTCCTTACAGCAACATCCTGACATATGATCCAGTCAACTAACTTTGCATCAACAACTCATGAACACCTTGAGCTATGAGATCCAAAACATCAACACATGTTAGCAAGATAATAAACTCCATCACCTGTATAAGCAATTGATGAACAACAACACCATTGATACTCAACACACCACATGAAAGGTAAACACTAATCAAGCCAACTCAACTAACAACATCCTTATTGAAGGCATAATCAACACACTTATCTTGTCCAAATGAACAACTCCCAATTGATGTTCCTGATAGAGTGAACAACTGTGAAAGATATGATCCTATATAATCTATATCAATAAAGAAAGTCTTAATGATACCTTGTGAAGATGCACTCTAAGTCAACACCCTCAATACCTTTTTGACATCAATGACAAACAACAACCATTACTAATAGGTCATCAGTGATCAAACTCCATGATATGCAAGAAACAAGGTACTATTCTACTTTATTTATCATTAATGAAGTGTGTTTTTCTCATAACAGTCCTATGCCATCAATAGATACACAAAGAACAATCTGGAGGAATAGTCAAGGATAGAAAGACACATATGCCAATCAAGTCTCAATTAAATATCAAATAGAAAGAACAGGCTACATGAGCCATCATTTTTCATACAACAGTTGGAGACAACTCTCAGGTCACACTTATGTATGTCATTGACTTTATCAGTCACATAAGTGTTTACATGGTTACCTGATAAAGATTAAGCTACATAATAAGGCTACATGAGACATATTTGTGTATCATTTACATGAGTTATAGGATACAAACATGAAAAGCATCATCTGATGATAATCAAAGCAGTAAGAAAAATGATTAGATACAGGTGTCCATAAAGATTAGGTACAACTAAAACAAGTGATATAGTCCATGCCTCTAGAAAGATAGAATCAAACAAGTTTATCATGAAGAGCATTTGTCAGGCATAATTAAAGGAGATACATCAAGAAAAGATCAAATGACTGATACAGTTGTAGGGAATCATCAGGTAGTATCATTATTTCTCTAGCAGAATGATAAATGTATCTACAGGTATCTGATACACAAAAGAAATCAAAACATGCTATAGTAATACCTCTGACTGGTGATAGTCAAGTATTTCTTATTCATACTTCGTAGCTGCTAACTGATAAAATGATGGAAGTAAAATAGTAAAGGATCAACTATATGCCATATATGATGCTACATTGATACTTCTAAAAGAGATACAAGTTGTGCTCATTACTTTTGATTGATATAGTTTTGACAGTCACATGCCATAATGAAGGACATAAAGAATCAATGAAGTGTAAAAGATAAAATCTCATGTATAAAGATTATCATAATATCTTTTACAGAAAATAAATTTGCATTATTGTTCAAGGTTATAGAAATGATAAATGTTTTTACTCAAGATGATCAAGTTCAATGAAAGAAGCTACAAATTTAGAGAAACAACTCTCAAAGATAACATATCGTAATTCTGTGTTTTAACAATTAAAACCCTAATGTTTTTTTTTTTTAAAAATTTCTGAACAGATTCTTATGCACATAAATGAAGGAGAATGCTTTGAAAAGACAATAAGTATCATGAATGTTGTAATGGAGCCTTTTTAAATGCAAATACTTGAAGAGGGTTTGAAAACATAACACATTTTCTTGCATACAGTGAAAAGAATCAACACAATGTATTTATTATGTCATGGACGTGACTAGGGAGTAGAGTTTGTGCCTGAATGAAGACACCCATCTATCCAAAGTTTAAAACCCTCATTTTCAAGAAACCCTAGTTCTTTGTACATAGTAAAAATAAAAGTTACAGTGAAGAATTTATGTCATGGCCATGCTTGAAAGAGTGGTTTTCCTTGATACCCATATGGATTTTCATAAAACCCTAACACAGTTTTTTCCATTACAAGAAAGGAATGGTTCTACAATATATATTTTATCATGGCCATGCATAGAGAAGTAGATATCATCATCATTTGAAGTGAAAACCCTAGTTGCAAGTTCGAGCCCTTTTTCTCATTTTTGCAAAGAACAGTCAAGAGGTTCAGAATATGTATTTTCTAGTATGGTTGTAAGCTTAAAATGCATTTGTAGGCATTTTTGTGTTAAAACCCTCATGAAAAAATTGAAACCTTCAAAGTTCCTTGTCAAAAACCAGTGGATATGATACAGAAAATGACAATGGCTACGACCATACAAAAGGAGAAGGATATTGAAAATACCCAGATGGAAAATAGTGAAGACCCTTGTCTCTTTTGAAACGTGCAATGATAAGTTAAAAATCTTCACCAAAGTGAAAAGAGCTTACCTTTTAATTTGCAGAGGAGTGGAGTAATTATGGCTGTGACTTCTTTTGAGCTTTTCTTGTCATTTTTTATCACATTTTAAAGATTAATGCACAAAGAAAACAAAGCATGGTGTCAAGGAATGTTGCAGAGAGAAGTAAAGGCATCACCACTGCCATTAGAGCTAAGAATGCTATAGAAAGTAATGAAATTCTAGTCAAAATCTTACACACCACACACACTAGCTTTTGCCAAGCCTTCTTGCTCATAAAATACAACATTTTTTACCATAGAGGCCACCATATGGAGAAATAACCAGATGAAGAATCAAACCCTAAGCAGTGCCTTGGAGATTTCCATAGCGGTGGCCGAAAAGTAGAGAGAAATCAAATGATTTAAGATTAGGGTTCCTTCTTTACTTTTGTTTGAAGCTTCTTTGCCTTCTTTTATTTTTTTGACTTTGCAAAAAGAAATAATTACCTTATCTAATGCCGACAAGGTCAAAACTTAAGGTGGAGATTCTTAGTGATCATTGTCAAGACTGGCCAATAGATGTGTTTCTTCCCTTTGTTTATGAAGTCAAATGGTGGTTGAAATCATTGAAGAGTATTGTTCATACCTTGTAAACTTCAAACCAAACTCTATTACCTTGTGGTCGACATTGTATGGTCGAAGATGTTCCTTATCATCATGTGCTTATTGATAAGACAAGATTCCCTTCATAATACATGTATCATGTAGGATGATCAAATATGGTCAAAAGAAATGATTTTATGCCTTATAATATTATCATAAAAAATTCAAAGCAAGAAATATATGAAGACAAGATATATGTAAAATGGTAGATCATGTGGGTTAAGCATTATCAAAGACAAGGTATTCGAAGGCAAAAGTGATGCATAGGGTGATAAAGTTATGAGGTAATGCCATGTGGACATATATTTTACCTTAATGCCCAAGGTGGAGGTCAAAGGTGAAAGATGGAAACATCATATGAAGACAAGGAAATATAACTAAAGCATGCAAGTCAAAACATTGAGAAATGACATTATCACTAGGGTGCTTTCTTTGCATGATGAAGTTTCTTGTTTCTTTGAGAGAGAAAGGTATTTGCATGAAGGTATTTAGAGTTTGCTTTTGTATGGAGGATATATGTGGTAGTAAAGCCAAAATTTTAAATCATAATTGGAGTAATAAGGGTGGTAATTTATGCCTTAATGCATGAATCATGCAATTACGTATTTTCTCTCACAAGGGGCTATAAGGGGATTTTATTTTCTTCTAAGTCCTATATTTTGCTCAAAACATGCAAATTAGGCAAGTGTAATTGGAGAGATAAGGAGTTTTATTTTTTCTCATCATGCATGATTTTACAAAATAAACCAATGTAAATAAATAGTAAAGTAATATTCTTCAAATTACTTTATTATTTTTCACAAATTGTAAAATTAGAAATAGCACAAGTTGTAACTAACAATAGAGTAATTATTCTAATTACTTTATTATTTACTCACAATCAACTTTGCAAAAGCAAAATCATGCAAATCGATGAGTTGAGTTAACTAGGCCACATAGGGATTTTTTGCATGATTTGAGGAGTATTTTTGGGGTTCTTGGTCAACTATTTGGTCAAGCATATAGAGAAGACCAAATTGGAGCTATTTTTGCTCGATTTGTGGCAGTTTGAGCCCTTATTTTTGGGGACTTTTGAGATTTCTTGTGGATCACCTTGGAGGGCTTATTTTTAGAGGTAATTAGCTGCAGTTCATTTTTTACATCCCTCTTAGTGAGGGCAAGATATATATTGTAAAGAAATTTTTTTTTTTGCTAGTTCTTATCTTTTTACTCTTATACACTTTGAGAGAAAAAGAGGTTTTGTAGCTCATTATTTGACAGTTTTATAGAGAGATCACAATAGGTTATAGGTTCAATTTCTTTGTTTTCATGCAACTTTTCCTTTGATCTTTGAAATCAAGTAGTTGCCTTTCCATTAAATGCAAATTGTATGAAGTGATTTGATGAAATTTTGCTATGTTTAATAATCAAAACCTTTAAAATTATTGTCTCAGTATTACTTGAAGCTTTAAGCATAGTGTTATTATAGGTCTTAGGTTGTGTTAATGAAAATAATCATTTTTGTGTTGTGATAAATCCTTTTCCTTCGTAAAAAGGTCTATTTCCAACCCTTCCTTAGAAATATTTTTCTGATATTTGTGCCAAGATTGGATTGTGTGAGTCAGATTTCTAAGTTATATTGTGAACCAGATTACATATTTTCTATCCATATTAGGTGCATCACCAAATTTTACAGTTTCATTTCCTTATAGTTTCCTTCTTACCCTTTTCCAAAATAGAAAATCATATTCCAATAGAATATTTTAAGGGAACCATTCCATAATCGGGAGGTTCAAACTTATTATACGTCACCCATAGCCTGAGTTTGTCCCCATGTTTCAAAGGATTGTAAAGTGTCACATCTTTGGATAAGGGTGCAATCCTCATGGACAACAATTTTTGGCACGCCTGGTGGGACATTTGAACTAATTCTTTATTCAATAGAGCTTATTTTTCTACTATTTTGGTATGAACAGGAGAATTTTCAGCCTTTTAGAGGTTTATTTTCAAGTACCTAGCGACTCTTATACTTTGGTTTTATACATTAGATCTTGTAGCTTATGAAAAAATATCAAACAAGGTCAAGTAAAGATTCTCAAAAGAGGCATAATCAGTTATCTCCACCAAAAAGAAGAATAAAAGCAGATAAAGTAATCAAATCAGCTGATTCAATAGTTGTTTAAGATCTGCCAAGTACACATCCAAAGTTTGCTTCTCACTAGAATCCATTATTTGCAACTTCATCATCAGAATTTCATAGTTCACCAGCAAGCCCAAGAGAGAAGATTCATATTTTTCAAGAGGAACTTCTTCTTTTAAATATTGTAGAGGAAAAACCTATGTTACAAGAAATACCTCGAGTAGTTTTAGTCCAAGTACCAACACAAATACCATCTACTCCAATGTCTCTAATCGATGGAGGAGGAGGTGGAGGGCCTATTCCACCTGGAGGAGGTGGAGTAGGAGGTGGAGGAGGTGGAAGAAATCCACCACCACCTTGAAATAAACCTTTTGTTACATTTAATGGGGGTAACCCTTTGAATCTAAATCAACATGATGACATACTGATGGCTGCATTGAAGAGTTTACCAAGTTTCATAGGAGAAGATGGGACTACACCTATTAAGCATATCAGAGATGTCACTTCTTTGTGTTCTATTCATCACATTACCGAGGAGAACATAGCAATCAGGTTATTGGCAGCATCACTAAAAGGTAAGGCTCTTCAATGGTTTAGAGGCTTAAGAGTTAATTCAATTAGATCTTGGGATGAATTAGGTGCTTCTTTGAATAGACAATTTTAAGATAAATCTAATCATTTATCATTAGTTGAACAAGTGACTACTATTAAGACAGCTCCACAAGAGCAAATGACATTTCAATTTTAGATTTCAAAAAATATGGAATAGGATTCCTGAAATAGTGAAACCCTCACCAGAACATGTCTTTTTGTATTATTTGAGGGCCTTAAATTATGATATTGTTGTTATGATACAATCTATGGGTTGGTTAACCTTACCAGCTACTTTTGATATTGCAATAAGAGAAAAAAATAGTTTAATACAGGCTGGTAAGATAGCACCTAGACCACCAATGCCAATTTTTCTAGATATACAACCTTTAATTCCAATTTCAGCCCCACATATTTCACCAATGCCATCTTTTGGCTATCAAAAAAATGCAGAAAATAGTGCAGATCCCATTCATTTTGAGTTTCAAGAGTTGAAAGAAAACCAACAAAGTATAGCAAAAATATTGCAGACTATAAGCAATGATTTAGTAAGTTTGAAAATTCAAGCAAACTAAAATAATAGGCTTTACCAAGCAAATAGACCTAGTTATCAGGTAGATTATCAGGGTCAAAGGGGAAATTACAATAATAGGCCAAATTAGCAATATAATCCAAATGTTGTTAGTACATCAAAAGAAATAGTGCCTATACAGAATAACATGGTTCAAGATTATGCATGGTGTTACCCATGTAATTAGCCTCATAACCAAGGCACTTGCCTGAATGGGATAGTAAGTCAAGCTTTAATGGTAAAGAATAATTATGCTGCTATTGAAAATTCAGCAGGTGATGTGAATAACCAGATGGATACTTAGACTCAATATGTTAATCCCGATGTAGCTTTGATGAATTGGTAGGCTAATGAATTTTGTGGTGTAAATTAGTTATTAGATCAAAACCAGTCTTTTACTAATATTGTAGCAAACACAAGATCAAAAAATAGAGTTGTTGACTTGCAACAACAAGCTGGAACTACAAATTAGTAAACTGGAAATGTACAACAACAAGCTAATAAAGGTAAAAGTATAGTCTCTACAAGTTAGCAAGGGTAGAATCAAGCTTCTACATCAAATGATCTACATTTTTTGTAAAGAGGACAGCCAACAGTTGAAAAAGGACAACCAAAAGCAAATAAACAGCCAACCAAAGACCAACCAGAGGTTACTATCCTAACGATACAACAAAAGGTTAGTTGTCCTGCTTTCAATATTTTGGATCATATGAAAAAGGCAATAGTAAGCATGTCTATTTTAGATGTTTGACATATTCCAAGATAAAAAGATTTGTTACAATATGCATTATCTCAGTTGTCTTTGTCAAATGAAGTACAAAAATCACATCAAACTCAAGTTATGTTTACAAATGAGGCAGAAAAAAGAGTAAAATAGCCTAAACTAGTAGACAAACCTCCACCATTCTATGTCACTCTGATTGTAGGTGACTATTTAGTACATAATTACATGATAGACTTAGGAGCCAGAAGCTCAGTTATGCCAAAATAGCTAGCTGATAATTTAGGCCTAAAATATGAACCTATTGTTAGGGGTGTTGTACAAATAGATGGAACTAAGGTCAATATAGTTGGAATGTTCAAAAGTTTAGGCCTTACCTTACATGCCTATCCAAACTTTGTTATACATCAAGATATTTATGTCATTGATCTGCCACCTACCTTTGCTATTTGCTTATCTAGAGATTTTATAGTAAAATTGGGAGGATATTTATCATCTGATTAGATGCATTTGTTTTTCAAAACTAGATATGGAACCAAGGTTACAATCAAATATGAACCATTAGTCAAAGATCACCTTGAATCTTATACACCCAATTCAATAAATGCCAACCTTTCCATTTTTTATCAAGAAGATCTAATTCATGTTCAAGACCCAAGTACACCCTTAGAGGGGATTCTTGATCTGGTTTTAGACTAGTGGGTAGTAGAGAATCATGAAATAGATCCATTTGAGAAGATGGATGAATTAGATACAGTCATTCCAAACCTAATTAAAGGAGAAAAACAACAAGCTATTGAAGCTAAAAATGATGTTTGGGATGGTTCTAGAAGAAAAATTGGTGCTGGAAGAGGGGCTATTTTAGTTTCTCCCACAGGTGAGAAATACTATTTATCTTTCAGATGTGCTTTCAATTGTTCTAACAACTCAGTTGAGTATGAAGCTTTAGTTCATGGACTAGAATGGGCAAGAAAAAAAAATCAAATGTTTAAAAGTTTTTGGAGATAGTGAGTTAGTTGTTAAACAAGTCAGAAACCTTGCTGTTACAAAAAATGACTTGCTAAAATTATATAAACATAGAGTTTGTGACATGATAGAAGAATTTGATGCATTTAATCTGATATCTGTGCCTAGAACTGATAATAAGCATGCTGACAAGCTAGCTGCCATAGGAGATGAATATGATATTCTTGAAGAAATGAAGAATGTTCATACTCCTTTATACGTCAAGGTTGATGTAAGACCATCAGTTCCAGATAATAATATCAGCTAGCAAGTGTTTGACAGTGATGAACATATTGTAAATTTCTTAATGGAAGAGGCAAATTTTTCTATAGGTAATCAACAGAAATTTTTACAGCAATATTATGATCAAATACTACAGTTAAGATCAAATAAATTGCCTAAGGGTTTTGTAACCTTAGATTCAATATTTAAGACTGATTATCAGGTAAGAAGAGATAAGGCCAACTTGTTAGTGAAACAAGAACACTATGAGCCGATTGAAATCTTTAAGGGGAAACTACTCAAGCTTGGAAAGATATGTACAAAGGAAGAACAACAACCATTCATCCAACTTTGTCAAGAGTTTAGTGATATATTTGCATGGGAATATGGATATCTAAAAGGTTTCAACCCAGAGTTGGTTCAACATACAATTGAGCTTGAACCCGGCAAAACCTATCAGACATAAACAAAGGCCATTAAACCCAAAGATGGAAGTGCTTATGAAGACTGAACTCAATAAACTCATTGAAGGTAATAGCATTTTTCCTATCAAACATACTTCATGGGTTTCTAATTCGGTTCCTGTCAGAAAAAAGAATGGAGAAATCAGATTATGTGTTGATTTTTGTGATTTAAATAGAGCATCTTTAAAGGATTGTTATCCTTTACCATCTATGGAAAAAATATTGCAGGTTGTTTCTAGATTAGAAAGATTATGTTTGCTAGATGGTTATTTAGGTTACAATCAAATTCTAGTAAAAGAAGAAGATTAGAACAAGACAACTTTTACTACTAAATGGGGAACAATGGCTTATCGAAAGATGACATTTGGTTTATCAAACGCAGGTGCAACATTCCAGAGAGCCATAGATATGGCCTTTCATGGTCTGATTAATAAGTTTGTGCTTGTATACTTAGATGATGTGAGTGTTTTTTCTAAAAAAGATGAAGAGCATTTTCATCATTTAAGAATAATTTTTGAGAGATGTAGAGAGTTTCGGTTATCACTTAACCCAAAGAAGAGTATTTTTTCTATTCATGAAGGTAAACTATTAGGACACATAGTGTCTAAAAATGGGATATCAATTGACCCTAAAAGAATCACTACAATATTGGCATTACCTCTTCCTACACATAAGAAAGGCTTATAGAGATTTCTGGGAAGAATTAATTTTGTAAGAAGGTTTATTCCTAACATAGCTGTACTTTTACAACCTCTTATAGCAATGCTAAAAAGGAATATTCCTTTCAGCTGTAACAAAGAAGGAAAGTAGAGCTTTGATGAAGGAGGCACTTGCTACTGCTCCAACTTTGATAAATCCAAATTTTGATAAAGACTTCATTTTATATGCATTTGGTAGTGTGGATATCATATCAGCTATGCTTTGTTAGCAGAATGATGAAGGATTGGAATAGCCTGTAGCATTTTTTAGCCAAGTTTTGCATGACTATGATGTAAGATATTCCTTTGTTGAAAAGCTTGTATTAGTTGTTATCAAGAGCCTAAAGAAGTTTAAACATATGCTTTCAAATAATAGAATTAAATTAATGGTTACCCATCGTATAGTGAAAGAATTTTTTCTTAGTAAAGATTTAAGTGGTAAGAGAGCAGGGTGGATAACAAAGGTTATGGAGTATGACATCCAAATTAAAGTTACCAAGCTAGTCTGAGGTAAAGGACTGTGTGAACAACTTGCAGAAAATAAAAAATATAGTAAGGAACTTGAAGGAGAAGCTAAGACAGTGCTTCAAAATGATGAAACAACTGTTGTCCCAGATCCTCCTATAAGTTGGGTGCATGATATGATCCATTATCTACACACTGGTGATTGTCTTCAAGGCCTGGACAGATCTAAAAGAAGATATTATGGATTGCAGGCAATTCCCTATGTTGTAATTGATAGGATTCTGTATAAAAGAGACTTTAATAATGTTTTTCTAAGGCGTGTACAGCTAGATCAGACTCAAAAGATTCTAGAAGAATTTTATGATGGACCTTCTAGAGGTCATTTTGCAGCTAGAACAATAGCTCTAAAAATTATGAGAACTGGTTACTATTGGCCTGACATTTTCAAGGATGCTCATGAATGGTAAAGAAATGTTTAAAGTGTTTAATTTTTACAGACAAACAAAGACTTGCAGCCATGCCTTTACACCCAATTCAAGTGGAGCAACCTTTTGGCAAGTGGGGATTGGACTTCATTCATCCTATTAATCCACCTTCAAGCTAAGGACACAAGTGGATTTTGACTGCTACTAATTATTTCACTAAATGGACTGAAGCAGTTGCTTTGAAGGATGCTACTGAAACATTAGTCCTAAATTTTTATCAAGATCTAGTGTCTGGGTTTGGAACTCCTAACTCTATTATTTCAGATAATGCTTTAGCATTTATTGGATTAAGAGTATCTGATTGGTCTATCAAAAATTACATATTTCTGAATACTTCATCAAATTATTACCCTCAAGGTAATGGACAAGATGAATCAACTAACAAAATCTAATTAAAATCATAAAGAAAATAGTTGATAAAAATCAAAGGTCTTGGCATGATAAGTTGAAGTTAGCATTATGGACTGATAGGATTACACCTAAAAGACCAACAGGTAATTCACCCTATGTGATTACATATGGAAAAGAAGCCAAGTTACAAATAATAGTGGAGTTGCTAACTCTTAGTTACATAAAAGAACTAGAGTTACTTTAAGAGTAGCCAATGGAAATCAGGCTTGCACAGCTGATTAAACTTGAAGAAATAAAAAAAGAGGCCTTGAAAAACTTAGAAGTACACCAGGTCCAAATGAAGAGGACATTTGATAAAAAAATAGTCCCAATACTTTATAAGGAGGGAGATCTAATTTTCAAGTGGAATGAATTGAAGAGTACACCTGGTCAATATACAAAGTTTGATACAATGTGGGATGGACCATACATAATAACAGAATGCAAGCAACACAATGCATTCCATCTTGCAAAAGAAATAATTAGCTTATCTAATGCCGACGGGGTTAAAACTTAAGGTGGAGATTCCTAGTGATCATTGTCAAGAGTGGCCAACATATGTATTTCTTCCCTTTGTTTCTAAAGTCAAATGGTGGTCAAAATCATTGAAGAGTATTGTTCATACCTTGTAAACTTCAAACCAAACTCTATTACCTTGTGGTTGACATTGCATGGTCAAAGATGTTCCTTATCATCATGTGCTTATTTATAAGACAAGATTCCTTCATAATACATGTATCATGCAGGATGACCGAATATGGTCAAAAGAAATGATTTTATGCCTTATAATATTATCATCAAAAAGTCAAAGCAAGAAATATATGAAGACAAGATATATGTAAGGTGGAAGATCATGTGGATTAAGCATTATCAAAGACAAGGTATTTGAAGGCAAAAGTGATGCATAGGGTGATAAAGTTATGAGGTAATGCCATGTGGTCATACATTTTACCTTAATGCAAGGTGGAGATCAAAGGTGAGAGATGGAAACATCATATGAAGACAAGGAGATATAAATAAAGCATGTCGGTCAAAACTTCAAGAGACGACATTATCACTAGGGTGATTTCTTTGCATGATGGAGTTTCTTGTTTCTTTGAGAGAGAAAGGTATTTGCATGAAGGTATTTATAGTTTTCTTTTGCATGGAGGATATATGTGGCAGTAAGACCAAAATTTTAAATTATAATTGGAGTAATAAGTGTGGTAATTTTTGCCTTAATGCATGAATCATGCAATAGGTATTTTTTCTCACAAGGGGATTTTATTTTCTTCTAAGTCCTATTTTTTGCTCAAAACATGCAAATTAGGCAAGTGTAATTGGAGAGATAAGGAGTTTTATTTTTTCTCATCATGCATGGTTTTACAAAATAAATCAATGTAAATAAATAGTAAAGTAATATTCTTCAAATTACTTTATTATTTTTCACAAACTATAAAATCAGAAATAGTACAAGTTGTAACTAACAATAAAATAATTATTCTAATTAATTTATTATTTACTCACAATCAATTTTGCAAAAGTAAAATCATGCAAATTGATGAGTTGAGTTAACTAGGCCACATAGGGTATTTTTGCATGATTTGAAGAGCATTTTTGGGGTTCTTGGTCAACTTCTTTGTCAAGCATATGGAGAAGACCAAATTAGAGCTATTTTTGCTTCATTTGTGGTAGTTTGAGCCCTTATTTTGGGGGACTTTTTAGCTGCAGATCATTTTTTGCATGCCTCTTAGTGAGGGCAAGCTATATATTGTAAAGAAAAACTTGTTTTTGCTAGTTCTTGCCTTTTTGCTCTTATAAACTTTGAGAGAAAAAGAGGTTTTGTAGCTCATTATTTGATAGTTTTATAGAGAGATCACAATAGGTTATAGGTTCAATTTATTTGTTTTCATGCAGCTTTTCCTTTGATCTTTGAAATCAAGTAGTTGCCTTTCCATTTAATGCAAATTGTATGAAGTGATTTGATGAAATTTTACTATGTTTAATAATCAAAACCTTTAAAATTATTGTCTCAGTATTACTTGAAGCATTAAGCATAGTGTTATTACAGGTCTTAGGTTGTGTTAATGAAAATAATCCTTTTTGTGTTGTGAGAAATCCTTTTCCTTCATAAAAAGGTCTATTTTCAAGCCTTCCTTAGAAATACTTTTGTGATATTTGTGCCAAGATTGGATTGTGTGAGTCATATTTCTAAGTTATATTGTGAACCAGATTGCATACTTTCTATCCATATTAGGTGCATCACCAAATTTTATAGTTTCATTTTCTTATAGTTTCCTTCTTACCGTTTTCCAAAATAGAAAATCATACATTCCAATAGAATATTTTAAGGAAACCAACACATAATTTAGAGGTTCAAACTCATTATAGGTCACCCACAGCTTGAGTTTGTCCCCATTTTTTGAAGGATTGCAAAGTGTCACATCTTTACATAATGGTGCAATCCTCATCGACAAAAGTTCTCACCACATGACTAGTGACAAAAGTAAGTTTGTGAGTTTGGAAGGATATGATGGTGGACTAGTTAGATTTGGAGAGTATACAGTTGGTAAGATTTGTGGAAAAAGATCTATTTCTTTTGATGGCAAGCATAATATTGAAGTTGTCTTGTATGTGAAAGGATTAAAGTACAACCTTTTAAGTGTGGGTCAAATGTGTAATATAGGTTATGATTTAAGCTTCAAGTACAATGGATACAAGATCAGGGAAAACTCTGGAAAAGTCATTGCAACTAGTGCCTAAGCTTGTGAAGCCTACTATTCCTATTTGCAAGGAGTGTTAATTTGGGAAAGAAATAAGAACAAGTTTCAAAAGCAAGGACCAGTCAATTGATGGACTACTTGAGCTTGTGTATACAGATTTGTGTGGACCTACCAGAATAAGAAGTTTGCAAGGAGATGGGTATTTCATGTTTCTTATTGATGATTATTCTAGAATGACTTGGGTTACCTTTTTGAAAGAAAAAGATGAAGCTCTAGATAATTTCAAGGCATTTAAGGTAATGTTTGAAAATGAGATGGATTTGAAGATCAAATGTTTGAGGTCTGATAGAGGAGGAGAGTTTACATCAAATGAATTCAATTTCTTTTGCGAAGAACATGGAAAAAAGAGACAATTATCTATTGTTTTAGGATAGACAACTAAGAGGGGGGGATGAATCAGTTGTCTACAAAAACTTCCTTTTTGTAAACAATTAAATCCTTCTTATATTTTTATAGCATAATAATGTTTTAATCATGAAAGCACAATGCAATATCTTAAGAGGAAAAACACATTAACACATATGACACCAAAATTTTAATGTGGAAAACCTGGTTAAGGGAAAAACCACGGGGTGACTAACCCAAGATTGTATTCTCTGTTAAAAGAATAAGAAGAACAAAATGGCACTTGCCAATTAGCGCTCACTACCCGAGCACATTTCTCACAAGAGGCCCACTACCTATAAGAGACACACTGTCTATAGAATAATAATATAAATATTACATACTTGAACTAGAGATTAGCATCTTCATCATGCTTGAGACAGTTCCATTTAAGCTCAACACTTCTGCTCTGCTTTTTGCTCTTCTTCTCTCTACCACTCTCTCATCTTCACCAAGGATACTTTGAAATGACTTCACAAATCTTATTTATACAAGACATCAACTTTGGGATAATCATCTGAGTCGGTACAATACATACTTTATTTTATTATAGATCAATTACACAAATACAACTTGACTTATTGCAAAACGTCATGTGTATCACCACACTATTAGCCACACATATCTGGGACTTCAATCTTCTTTGATGAACACACCATGCTCCATAGAACATCTTCAAGACCATCTGTAAGATGTGTAAAACATCTGGTGAGCCATGATTAGGAAGAACACCATCACCTAAGAGTAAATCTTCAATTATGAGCTCAATCTTTAATGTGGACTACCAACACGAACTGGACACAATCTAGAGACCTCCACAAGCTTGCCTGAATCACCAAGAACATCCACACCATTTCTTCTTACTGAAATTATTCATATCTTCATCTGGAACTTCAAGAACATAGTCTATCATCACTATCACATTAGAAAAAATGCTTGCAGACCTCCAGACCATGAACCAATTGAGTTGTCAATTCACATTGGCTTCCTAAACATTCCACCAAATCTGCAGAACAAGATATTGCATTTCTAGATCTCATCAGACCTATTTGTGTCACTCAGTCACCTCTGAACAGCTGTCAAAACCAGTTTTACTGATATGACCATAACTTTTCCAAATCTTCATGTAGACCTCTCAAATCTTGACTAGATCATCTTTAAACACATATCTACAAACCCTTTGATATGCATCCTCTGATCTTCATCTACCTAGGATCTTCACTTCATAGAGCTTCATTATCTTCACTGATCTTCTCTATTTTTGATAGGACTAATTTTCTCAATATCCTCAGCACACATCTCATCCAATCCTTGACATCAATGCAACAAGAGTATGTTGACATCAATGACAACACTGGTTGGGCCCATACTTGCAACAATCTCCCCCTTTGTCATTGATGGCAACATATGATGTGAAAAACTATTTTAACCATCATGACAAGAACTTCTCCTCACTAAATGACATAGCTCCCCTATCAACAACAATCATTCATATGTCTTCTCTTTTTTTACTACTCCCCCTTTCATACGTAACCACCCCTCCAACTTGAATAGAGATGATGGTTGGACCCTTACTCAAACTTGGAATCCTCTTCTAAACTCTCTTCATAATCACCATCTTCCTCCTTGATCTCCTACCCCTCTCGCGCCCACCCTTCGGTTGTATTTTTTCCAATCCTCTCTCCCCCCCTTTTTTCTATCTTTTCCTCTCTTTCCCTCCTTCGTCCTATCCCGCACCTCACCTTTCACCTCCCCGCATGACCTCCCTCCTACCCCCCTTTTTTCTCCCCCCCCACTCCCTTGCCTCCCCCTATGCCTTTTCTGGCCCTCTTGTTGCTTCTCTTTCTTCCAAGACCCCATCCTGGTCATTCTGTCATCCTTTTTTCCTTGGTCTCTATTCCTTTAACCCTTGGTCTCTTTCTTCTTTGTGGTTGTCCCACGTGGTTTGTTCTTCGGGATCATCTTTCACATTAACATATTTAGATAGATTTAAATGCATTAATGTACAAAGATTTTTATGCCTATGATATATATGTATTTCCATATCTTTATGCCAAGATATATAGAAATGTGATTTTTTTCCTTGTCTCTCTTGTGTTTATCCATCTTGTGTCTCATGCTTTTATTCTTTTTCTATTGCCTTCTTGTTTGCAATTAGATTCTTTAGTTTTTACATATTTTCTGCCTCCATATATCTATTTACATCTATACTTATTACTTTCTAGTCTTTCTATCTTTTGTGGTATATTGATATCTATACCTATATTCTCTCTCTTTATAAGTACCTATATTTTATGCCTTTCTATTTTTTACTGCTTACTCTCTTATGGCTATCCATCTACTATCCCAAACTTATATTAATTTTCTCTTTAACATTTATGTTCTTAATCATATTCTTTGGTTTTTAGATATTTTCTGTCCATATATATACATATTGACATATACTTATTGCTTCTTAGATTTTCTTGCATTCAGTTTGCCTCTTAGTTATTCTTTCTTCTTATGTACGTCTATTTTCCTATCTTTGCTCCTTGTTTTTATTTTTCTTTCTTTAGATATATTTCTATATCCATACTCATTACTTTTTATTTTTCTATTATTTTTGTTTATTTATTCTTTCTTTAGTTATATAGTTTATTCTTCTGATATATATACACACATAATTTTCTTTTTATTTGTGTATCTCTTTGTATTATTGCACATACTCATATATATTTATATCCTTACTCTTTGCTTTCTTTCTTTACTTGTCCCTCTTTCTTTAGGTTCCATCTATTATGGTAATATTTAATACATACATTATATAGACTCCTATTGTTTATTCATTTTTTTGTACATAAATATTTATAGTTTCCTCTTGTAAGGTTCTTTTTTGTAAATTATTTTATTGGTCTTTTAGGAGTTTGCTCACTTGTCTTTTGTCTCTTTTATTCTCTCACTTTTTTCTTTTTTCTCTTTCTTTCTTTTCATTATTGTTTATTTTTTCTCTCCTAGATTCTTTTTAGCCACCCTAAGTTCTCCTTACCCTAGACTAGTATTGTAATCCGCACCCAACCCTTATGTATCTCTTTAAGAAACTCCTTCTGTAATTTCAATTCAGTTACTCTCCATTCTTTTGTTCTTGATGATGGATCATGGAGTGTGATCCAAAATGTTGAGGCAAAAACGCAACACACAGTTTTACCAGAAGCATTATTTCTATCAATATGGACTATGGAAATATCATGACTGCTATAATCCCCCTTTGATTAGCAACCACTTTTTTTTTCACATGTCTTCTCTCCCCCTTTGACATCAATGGCAAAGGGCACATACTTGCATCAATCAGAATCATACAGACTACTTCCTATGAGTAGCAACTTCCTATCATCCAGACCACAAGATATGACTATGAGATCCACCAAACTGATGCACATCAGTGCACCTTAATTCAGAACTGGAGGGGTCATAACCCCTAACTTCTCCCTGAAATACTCAAAAGAGTCCTTTAGTAAAGGTTTAGTAAAAATATTTGCAATCTGATCCTTTGAGGGCACAAACTCTAATTTGACTTCATTCTTGTTCACCTTCTCTCTCAAAAAGTGAAACTTGATGGATATATGTTTTGTCTTTGAATGCAACACTAGATTTTTTGATATATTTATTGCACTTGAGTTGTCACAGAAGATTGTGATAGGTTCCTTATACTCCACTTTGATGTCTCTTAACATTTTCTTCATCCACAATACTTGAGGGCAACTACCTACTACTGCAATATACTCTTCTTCTACAGTGGACAGAGATATTTCCTCTTGTTTCTTGCTCAACCAAGAAACCAATCTTTTCCCCAAAAAGAATGCACCACCACTGGTACTCTTCTAGTCATCCACATCTCTTGCCCAATCTGCATCTATATATGCATGAAGAGTGAAATCATGATCCCTAGGATACCATAAACCCTACTCAACTGTTCCCTTTAGATATCTGAGAATTCTCTTGATTACCATGACATGAGATTCTTTGGGATCATCTTGGAATCTGGAAACAAGACTAACAACATTCATAATGTCAGGTCTAGTTTGAGTAAGATATAGTAGTCCTCCACCATTGACCTGTACTTTTTCTGATCAACCTTAGGAGATTCATCATCTTTGCTTAGTTTACATCCAGTTGCCATGGGAGTATTCAATGGTTTTGAATCTTCCATCCCAAATTTCTTCAACAATCATTTCACATATTTGGTCTGTGATATGAAGATTCCTCTCTTTATTTGAGTTATTTACAGACCCAAGAAGAAATTCATTTCCCCAAACATAGACATCTCAAATTCACTTTTCATTTGATTTGCAAAAGTCTTGCACATACTTTATCTTCCTCCAAAAATGATGTCATCAACAAATACTTCAACAATCAAGATATTTTCATGATCAATTTTCAAGTACAAGTTACTATCAGTAGTACCTTTGTTGAAACCAATCTTCAAAAGATGTTTGTCTAATCTTTCATACCAGGCCCTTGGGGCTTGTTTGAGTCCATTCAGTGCTTTCTTCAACTTGCAGACCATATCACCATTATCAGATAATTGAAATCCATCCAGTTGCTCAATGTATACTTCTTCTTCCAAGTCACCATTCAGGAAGGTAGACTTGACATCCATCTAATATACTTTAAAATCTTTGAAGGCAGCAAAAGCAAGAAATAATCTGACTACTTTAATTCTTGCCATCAGAGCAAAAGTTTCTTCAAAGTCAACTCCTTCTACTTGAGAATAACCCTTACAGACAAATCTGGCTTTGTTTCTAACTACTTCACCATCTTCATTTAGTTTATTCTAGAAGATCCACTTGGTCCCAATCACATTTATGTTTCTAGGTCTGGGAACAAAATCCCAAGTGTGATTTTTCTCAATCTGCATCAACTCTTCCTTCATTGCTTTAGTCCATATTTCATCATTACATGCTTCACTTACTGTTTTTGGTTCAATCTTTGAAATGAAAAAATACTTTTCTGAGTCTTGAGAAATCTTTCTTCTTGTTTGAACACCTTTGCTTCTATCACCTATGATTTGATCTTTAGAATGATTTAGTCTTACATACTTGGGAGTTTTGGGAATTTCTTGCACTACTATATCTTGGATAGGTTCATTCAAACTTATCTCTTCTTCATGTATTCCAAGATTCTTGGGATCAGTCTGGATCTAAATTTTAGAAGGGGCTTGAACTTCTTGGACCAAAACATCATTCTGATCATCTTCTTCATGTTCATAAAACCTTGAGGGTTTTTCAATGCCTTCATCAACCTTCACATTTGTACTTTCTACAATCTTTCTCAAACTCTTGTTATAACACCGGTATGCTTTGCTTTGAGTAGAATAGCTAAAGAATATTTCTTCATCACTTCTAGCATCAAATTTTCCAAGGTCTTCATCTCCTTTAATGTAACATTTACTACCAAAGACTCTGAAATACTTCATAGTAGGAGTGATGCCGAACCAGAGTTCATAAGGGTTCTTACCAGTATTGCTTGTGATATGTACTCGATTAAGAGTATAGATAGCAGTGCTTACAGCTTCTCTCTAGTAGATCTGAGGGACATTTGCTTCCATCATCATGGTTCTAGATGCTTCCTGGATGGTCCAGTTCTTTCTCTCCACTACTCCATTCTGTTGGGGAGTCCTTGGAGCAAATAACTATCTCTTTATCCCATGTTTCTCACAAAATTCTATGAACTCTCCAAATGTGAATTCTCCACCTCCATCAAACCTAAGACATTTTATGTTTAACCTAGTTTCATTCTCTACCATATCCTTGAATTTTTGAATTTCTCAAAAGCCTCAGATTTCTCTTTCAGGAAAGTCACCCACATCATCCAGGAATGATCATCAATTACTAACATGAAATATCTATCACCTTGCAAACTCCTGATTCTTGCTAGTCCACATAGATCAATATGTACTAAGTCCAACAATCTAGTAGAAGATTGTTCATTACTTTTGAATGTGACTTTGCTCTGCATACCCAACTGACATTCTTTTCACAAACTGTTAGTAGGTTTCACCAATCCTGGAAGATCTCTTATAGCCTGAGTGTTTCTTATCTTGATGATATTATCAAAATTTACATGACACATTCTCCTATGCCACAACCAACTCTGATCAATTTGAACAAATAAACAACTTTTTCCAGTACCAACCAAGTGGAAGATGTTACCTTTTGTTTGATTACTAGATGCAATCTTTGTTCTAGAACTTTCAAAGATCTTACATTTTCTATTTTTTAATCAGAGATCATAGCCTTTGTCCACTAACTGTCCAACACTGAGAAGATTGTGCTTTAGACCTTCAACATACAATACATCATTGGTTTTGTTCTTTTTATCAAAAGAAATAGTTCCTCTGCCTCTTATTCTGCCAGCAGAATTATTGCCAAATTTTACAACTCCTCCATATCTTTTTAGATCTATGAACTTATTTTTGTCACCAGTCATATGGTGGGAGCATCCACTGTCAATGACCCATTCATCCTTTTCTTCAACTTGGGCAGCCAGAGCTCTTTCTACCATTTTATGATTGATAGATTCAATAGGCATTGGATCTTCTTCCTTGATGATAATAAACACCTAGTCACTTCCAGATTTGTTTCTTGTCTCTGATTCAACATCTGTTACTCCTTCATCATCATCATCTTCATGAACATAGTAACATTTATTTTGAAATCTTGATCTATTTGGATTAGTCCTTAAAAATATTTCTGGACACCTTGAAGCAAAATGACCAATCTTGTTGTAGTTGAAACATTTGAGGGGCAATTTTCCTTCATACGTACTAGATCCTCTTGGCATTCTTTTTGCAATAAGGGCTTCAAGTTGAGTAGCTTCTACCTCATCTTCTTCTAGATCTTCTCTTTCTTTTTCATACCATAATAGTTTCTTTGAGGAATTCTCTCCTAGATCATACCTTTGTTTTCCTTTTACAGAGGCACTAGCTTTGAATGCAAATTCAGTCTTGGGGGGTGCATCTCCAAACTCAGCTAGTTCAAATACAACTAATTTTCCAACCAATTGATCTCTTGTGATATATGATAAAGATCTAAATTCTTCAATAACAGCAACCTTGTGTTTGTAAGCATGAGGTAGGGATCTGAGAACTTTGGCAACAATCTCAGCTTCATCCAAGGTTCCACCCACACACCTAATGCCACAAACAAGCTCATTTACTTTTGGCATAAATGTAGTGATATTCTCATCTTCATTCATCTTTAGATTTTCAAATTTTCTTTTAGACTTTGTAGCTTGGCACATTTAACATATTTGTCTCCTTCGTGCAGAAGTTCCAGCTTTGCCCAAATCTCATATGTAGTTTTTAAATCCATAACATTTGTTAGCTCTGAATTAGATAAGGCACTTAGTAAGGCTTCTTTAGGTCAAAGATTATCTTTAGCATCTCTGATTTCATCTATAGTTGTCAGACCATTCTTTGGAGGAACATACTTCTTTGTAGTCATGGTCCACTATTGCATTCACATACATTGCAAGTGACATTCCATGCGGCTTTTCCAAAGAGTGTAATTAGTTCCATCAAACCTCAGACTATCCTTCTTGTAGGAAGACATCTTGGATCTCCTCAAGCGATTAAGCTCTTTTAGAGGAACTTAGCTCTGATACCAATTGTTGTTTTGGGACAGACAACTAAGATGAGGGTGAATCAATTGTCTCCAAAAACTTCCTTTTTGTAAACACTTAAATCCTTCTTATATTTTTACAGCATAATAATGTTTTAATCATGAAAGTACAATCCAATATCTTAAGAGCAAAAACACATTAACACATATGACACCAAGATTTTAACATGGAAAACCCAATTAAGGGAAAAACCACAGGGTGACTAACCTGAGATTGTATTCTCTGTTAAAATAATAAGAACAAAATGGCACTTGCCAATTAGGACTCACTGCCTGAGCACACTGTTCATAAGTGGCCCACTGCCTATAGGAGACACACTATCTACAGAATACTAATATAAATATTACATACTTGAACTGGAGATTAGCATCTTCATCATGCTTGAGACAGTTCCATTTAAGCTCAACACTTTTGCTCTACTTTTCTCTCTTCTCCTCTCTACCACTCTCTCATCTTCACCAAGGATACTTTGAAATGACTTCACAAATCTTATTTATACAACACATCAACTTTGAGATAATCATCCAAGTCAGTACAATACATACTTTATTTTATTATAGATCAATTACACAAATACAACTTGACTTATTGCAAAACTTCATGCGTATTACCACACTGTCGGCCACACATATCTGGGACTTCAATCTTCTTTGAGGAACATGCCATGCTTCGTAGAACATCTTCAACACCATCTGCAAGATGTGTAAAACATCTGGTCGGCCATGATTAGGAAGAACACCATCACCCGAGAGTAAATCTTCAATTACAAGCTTAATCTTTAATGCGGACCACCAACACAAATTGGACACAATCTAGAGGCCTCCACAAGATTACCTGAATCACCAAGAACAATCACACCACTTCTGCTTACTAAAATTATTCACATCTTCATTTGGAACTTCAAAAACACAGTCTATCATCGCTGTCACACTAGAATAAATGCTTATGGACCTCTAGACCACGAACCAATTGAGTTGTCAATTCACATTGGCTTCCTAAACATTCCATCAAATCCACAGAACAAGATATTGCATTTCTGGATCTCACCAGACCTATTTGTGTCACTCTGCCACCTTTGAATAGCTGTAAGAACCAATTTTACTCATATGGCCATAACTTTTCCAAATATTCATACGGACCTCTCAAATCTTGACTAGATCATCTTTAGACACATATCTACAAACCCTTTGATACGTATTCTTTGATCTTCATCTAGCTGGGATCTTCACTTCATAGAGATTCATTGTCTTCATTGATCTTCTCTATTTCTGATAGGACTAATTTTCTCAATATCCTCAGTACACAGCTCATCCAATCCTTGACATCAATGCAACAGGAGTATGTTGACATCAATAACAACACTAATTGGGCCCATACTTGCAACATTATCTGTGCCTAGAACTCCACAACAAAATAGAGTTGTTGAAAGTAAAAATAGAACAATTCAAGAAGATTCTAGAACCATGATGAAGGAAGATGATCTTCTGAAGCATATTGGAGAGAGGCAATTCACACTATTTCATAGATCCTAAATAGAGTCCAAGTAAAAGGTAACAGTTCTAAGACTCCTTATGTATTGTGCTATGGTAAAGTTCCTACTATGAAATATCTCAAAGTTTTTGGTATCAAATGTTATCAAAAGAGAAGAAGATCTAGGCAAGTTTGATGCTACGTGTGATGAAGGAATCTTCCTTGGTTACTCCACCAAGAGAAAGGCCTATTGGTTCTATAATAAGAGGCTGAATAAGATCATTGAAAGTGCAAATGTTAAAGTCAATGAAAGTAAGGAAAGGTCTCCAGAATCACGTGCATATGAATCAGATAAACTAGATATTTTAGAAGTAGTGTAGCATGAAGACAAATCAGATGAAGAGGAACAAGCTCTGGAAAGTGCTACCAAGACATCAAGGTATGTGAAGCTTAATCACTTTGAAGGTCAAATCATAGGAGATAAGAGCAAAGGAATTCTAACTAGAAGAAGAACTACAGAAGAACAAGTAAATTTCTATCTAATTTTGAAGATTGAACCTAAGACTGTGAATGAAACTTGCAATGATGAGAAATGGGTAAAGGCTATGAAAGAAGAATTGATGTAGATAGAAAAGAATCAGACTTAGGATCTTGTTCCTTGACTAGTGGATAAAAATGTAATTGGCACCAAGTGGGTTTTTAGAAATAAGATGAATGAGAATGGTGAAGTAGTAAGAAACAAAGCAAGGTTGGTATGCAAAGGATACTGTCAAATTGAAGGAATAGATTTTGAGGATTGAAGCTATAAGAATAGTTTTGGCATTTGCAGCCGATAAAAATTTTAAGGTATATCAGATGGATGTGAAGTCTACATTCTTGAATGGAAAATTGGAAGAAGTAGTTTATATTGAACAACTGGAAAGGATTCTAGTCATCACATAGCATGACATGGTATGCAGATTAAAGAAAACATTGTATGGATTAAAACAATCCCCCAAGGCCTGGTATTCTAGGTTGGATAAGTATCTAATAAAGTTAGGATTCAACAAGGGTACTACCAAAAACAATCTCTATTTCAAGCTCAATAATGAACAAATTCTAATTGTTTCAATCTTTATTGATAACATCATCTTTGGAGGCAATGAAGGTATGTGCATAGTTTTTGCTAGAGAAATTTTGAATGAATTTGAAATGTTAATGTTTGGTGAGATGAATTTCTTTTTAGGTCTACAAATCAATCAATCAAATAAAGGTATCTTAATTTCATAGTCTAAGTATGTGAAAGAATTGTTAAAGAAACTTGGGATGGAGGACTCAAAACTGGTAAGCACCCACATGATAACTAGTTGTAACTTGAGAAAAATGATGACTCACCTATGGCAAATCAAAAGAGGTATAGATCTATGATTGGAGTGTTACTTTATCTTACCCAATCCAGACTTGACATAATACATGCAATTTGTCTTGTGGTAAGATTTTAAGGAAAACCTAAAGAATCACATGTGATGGCAGTCAAGAGAATACTGAGATATTTAGAAGGCACAATAGACTATGGATTGTGGTATCCAAAAGATAATGATTTCACTCTCAGTGCATACACAGATGCAGATTGGGCCAGAGATGTAGATGACAGGAAAAGTACTAGTGGAGGTGCATTCTTCTTGGGAAAAAGGCTAGTATCCTAGTTAAGAAAGAAACAAAACTCAATATCTCTATCTACTGTAGAAGTAGAGTATATTGCAGCAACATGTAGCTACACATGGGTGTTATGGATGAAGCAGACATTGAAGGACATTAGAGTTGTGTATGAAGATCTAACAACAATCTTTTGTGAAAATACAAGTGCCATAAACATATCAAAGAATCCAGTAATGTATTCAAGGACAAAGCATATATCCATAAGATATCAATTTCTAAGGGAAAAAGTGACAGAGAATGAAGTCAAGTTGGAGTATGTATCTACAAAATATTAGATTACAGACATTTTTACCAAGCCTCTATCTAAGGATACTTTTGAGTATCTCAGAGAAAAGTTAGGGGTTATCACTCCTACTCTAAAATGAGATGCACAAGATTGCATCAGTCTGATGTGCTTAGAGTTCTACATCAAGATCCGGATTGATGCTTTAAGGGCTGCTTCTTAGGGGGAGTAGTCAGAAAATTTAGAAGAGAGATTGGATCAGAGCAGAAGAGTCAAAGTATCTGCTCTTTGCCATTGATGTCAAAGGGGGAGAGAAGTCATGTGAAAAACTCAGGTAGATAAAGAAGTGAAAATGTGTAAAGAGATAGGGGGAGAATCTTGTCTTGCTAATTGTTGCAATCTTTCACATCATATGTTGCCATCAATGACAAAGGGGGAGATTGTTGCAAGTATGTGCCTAATCAATGTTTTATTGATGTCAACATATCATTGTTGTCATTGGTGTCAATTGTATCCTATTCTACTACTTGTTTAGAAACTTTATATGTTGAGAATATTGAGAAAATTGGCCTCTCCAGAAGAATCAAGTGAGTTAAAAGTGAACTGTAGTGTAGATAGTGAGTTGTATGCTGAAGAATAGTCCAATAGATTGCTCTCCATTTCTTTCTTCTAAAAGATCTTGGCCTGCGGATTGGAATTTATTTGAAGGGATGTCTAAAGATACTAAATCTTGAGTTTTAGCCTCCGGTGTGAAGATTTGAGAGAGTTGCATTCACTAGAGTAAAACCTACTTTTTCCTAATTGTTCTCTGGTGATAGGGAGAAAGTGTTTTGCTCCATATTCCTTCGCAATGAAGTATTTTTCTCTACATTTCTAGAGGGAAGTTTGGGATAATGATAAGTGCCTACAATTGCAATGGTTCATGTTTTGGTGGTCCACAAGCTATATTTCTTTTATGACAGTTGAAGATAGTGAAGTTCATGTGTTTCAGTGTGGAGATTCATATGGTTAAAGTGGTTAAGGTTTGTACAATTTCTCCTAATGATTATAACATTCTTGTGGATGTCTCTTGATCATTTTCCTATCTTGATATTGGTCCACATTAAGGAATTGAGATCATGTTTGAAGATTGTTCCTAGATAATGTAGCGTGTAACCAGTCTTAGCCAACTTGGTTAATTCTAATAATTATGGAGATCCCTTGAAGATCATGGAAGCATGTTGTAGCATGGAAGATCATGTTTGAGTCCTAGCTAAGAAATGGTGTGATCTACATACACTTGTACTTCATTTCCTTTGCATAATGTTATAATAGGTCAAGACCTATTTTGTAAGTGTTTGTAATGTTGACCTTGGAGATTGTTCCAATGGTTGATGAAGTGTATACATACTTGTAGTTGAGTCATGGAAAAGATGTCTTTGTGCAAAGATGGGAAGATAAGGAAAGAGGTGCAAAGACATAGCAAAGAAGAGGAACTATTATACTTCAATGTATTAATGTCAGACATGAAGAAGATGTTTATCTTGGCAATGAGCCTAAAAGTGAGATGCCAGTAGGGTTTAACAACCCTTATTGTAATCTTTTTAGGTTTAGGGTTGAGGCCTGGTGAGCCTGCTAGACCTAGTTGTACTTCATGGGACTGAGCCAGCATGTTCTAGTCTCATGGAGTGACCAAGCCTGAACATCATTTTTCAAAGATTATAATATATTTTGAGAGCTAATCCTCTCCATGGTTTTTCCCCACCTTGGGGTTTTCCATGTAAAAATCTGGTGCCTCTTGTGTTTAATGTTGCATCTGTGTTTAAGTTTCTGATTTCATGTGGTCATTATAATTTGGATGAGTGATTAATGTTTAAGTGAAGTGATTGAGTTTTAAGGACAACCTATTCCCCCTATCAGTTGTCTAGTGCATATCAATAGAGATGACGTCTTATTGAGGCGATCTATTCAACAAATGTATTTTGCACATATCATGCACTCATTTCACCCTTCAAGACTATATCTCTTAAGGTGTGTTGTCAACCAATCACATTTGTCTCATAGTCCCTAAAGCCTTCTCTACAAATCCATTTTGTACATTTCCTGCAAGCATTGCATTCCATGACATGACATCTCTTTGCAGTGTTATGTCAATAGTTTGTGCACTCTTGTCTATGCTTCCACATTTCGCATACTTGTCTATAGGGGCAATTACAACCATGACATCTAGTAAAACTCCTATATCCTTTACACTTTGGATGGACATCCCAATCCTTGCCCCAAAATGTCTTTATTGGCACAGGCCAGTAGAATGCTAGCAAAGGTTTTAGTATCTAGTTTGTGCACCTTTTAATTGCATTTGTTTGCAAGTTTCTAAAGCCTTTCCAACAAATCAATTTTGTGTCTTTCCAACAATAGTGGCAACCATGAGGCTAGGCTTCTTGAGGGGTTCTACCAGCAGTTCATGCCTTGTCTACGCTTCTACATTGTGTGTACATGTCTTTCAGAGCAGTCCCATTGTTATATCTGACAAAAAATGCCTTCCCTTATGCTTTGATGAATGTCCATACCTAGACAAAAGCTCCCATTTTTGTCATATGCAGGGAAATGAGTTTTGGAAATATTAGTAAGTGTAGTCTAATAAAATACTTATGCTTTGAAATGTGTTTGGAAATATGGGTTGTATATGATTCATATTTGTATTAACATTAATTAATTTCAATATAACATCATTTTAGGGTTGTGGTGGTATAGCTTTATACTTGCTTAGTAAATCTGTATTATATTCAGATCTTGAAATTTAGGTTTTTTTTTAACATTAATATTTAGGGTTTCAATTAGGTTTTATATTATATTGATCCTTTATACTAATTTCTTTAACGTTATTAAATAGGTATATTTTAATAATTAGTTGTAGTTGTTTCTATTAATGTTTTGATTATAGTTTATTGATTTGTTATTAATACAAAGATGGAAAATTGTTGAGTGTGATTGAGATATTAAGGTAAACTTGTTTTTTTTACAAAGTTATTTATAAACGAATTTTTTTTACATATTTATTTAAAAATAAACACAGTATTGTATTTGATACGTAAAATTTTAAATATTTCAATTAGTAAATAAAATTGGTTATTTATGTTAGATTTATATTATAGTATTTATAGTCCAAGAATGCAATATTGATTTCTTATTTTATGAGACTTTATTGGGAATAAATGAATTAGTAATGTATTTTAGCATTATATTAATAAGTTCTCTTTAGCAGTTGTAAAGAATGATTTTGTGAAGAAATTGCATATAGGAAATTGTACGTTCGTGATTATTATTTACTTGCTTCATAGAAATAAAGGAATTAGTCTTTCTAATATAGGGAATTGAATGGTTGTATATTTAATACTAGAAATACGTATATGTGTGATCAAAACCTTACAATTGTCATCTTGCTATGATTTATTGTTGTGTTAACCCATGTGTCGTAAATGGTGGTTTAATTGTTATGCGATTGTTTAAAGTGATGTCAAGTTTTTTGTGTCATTGGGTGGTTGGTTTCCAGAGGCTGAGGAGGGTGTTGTTGTGTGTTTGGCGTGGTGATATTGTAACCCTAAAAATGGTTGAGTATGTGGTGGGTCATATGTAACCCTAGAATGATGTACCTTATTTTCTTATGAACTCATGTAACCATGATGAACATGCAATATGGTTAATGCCTTGCTTGGTGTAGTGATTTATGTGGTCATCATACAAGATGGTTAACACATTTCCTTGTGTAGGGTTTACTAGTTGTAAGTAGGGGGAGTGGCTCTTAATGGGGTTCAGAACCTAAAGTGATGTCCAGGACAACCCATTGAAGGGTTTATTAATCCAGTGATAATATTAATAATGAATTAGGGGGTGGGGTATTTAATCAAATTAAGTAAGATAACGATATGCCTCACTCATGGCTTAAGTGCTTGTTTATGCTTAAGATGAGATGAGAAGGCCTGGAATGGCAAGATCAAATATCTTGTCCTCATGAAAGGCATGTTGATTCAGGATGAGTTTGTATGGGGCTCAAGGATTGGGAGAGGCTTCCAGGACAACCCAAGATGGGGGTTGGGGCCTACGAAGGTCCACCAGGACAACCCAAACCAAGCCATGTGATGACACTCCACCTTATTGTAGTCTAGCCCTCCCTAGATATATTTCCTCTTTCTATTATGTGAGTGGCTCTAGAAGTGCAGTTAAGTATCTAAGTGATGATTGGCGTCTGGTATAAACTTGTTGCTTTGTTAGTTTGTTGTTCTCCTGATTGTCTGTCGAATGTGGGATCTTGTAATATCTCCTAGCACGGGGGGTGGACCTCAGGGTTCCACATGGTTGGGAGGTTGGTGCTTTTCTCCATTGGGTATTTTACTTCATGTTTGTGAGCTTGGAGACTATCCATTGTGCTGTGGACTCTAGTTCTAGTTCTGGTTTATGAAGGTAGTTCTTTCATATAATGTATTTAGTTGTATATCTTATTGTACCTTGATGTAATCACTGCCATGTTCTCAAGAAAGTAACATGGTAATTATTTTAATGATGTAATTATTACTGTTGAAATCATCTTGTAAGGAGAACTATAAAGTAATACATGAATTCTAATATTAGTTAGATGATGATCTTTAATAGTGTCTTTCAATTTTCTTTTGTGGAAATGGATAATAGCAATTTATGTGACATTCATCTTTGTTTAATAAAGAAATGTTCTCAGTACTCTATCTTGCGAGTACCACAATCAAGGAACCTTAGAGGACCTAGGATTAGTTCCTATTATGTATGTATTCTTTAGTTTAAAAAAATTATTCCCTTTATGTTTGATCTAGTTGTTGTTGTCCTCTGGGGTTCTTTGGTACGGAAGTTACACCTGGTATGAAATCCAAAGTCTCTAACACTAGGTACTTTAGTTTAACATGTGTCCATTATGTTATCCTAGCTTCTTAGACTCTAGAGATTAAGATTCCTCTTTTTCCATCCTAGCCTGACAACTTTAGTGGTGTTGTGTAGGAGGATGCCTAAAGGTTGAGGTTGAGGTCTTAGTAGAGGTCATGGGGGTGGTCGTGGGGCTAACTGCTAGAATACCCCTTCTCAAAGTTCCCACAAGAGTGATCATGAGGAGCATAAGGGCTCTCGGAATGATCAGGAAAGTGAGAGTTAGAATCATGGCTAGCCAAAGGATGAGAAAGCTTAGTTGCATCATTTTCTTGAGAAGGTCCTTGCCCATCTAGGTCCTAAACAGGAGGGTAATGAGCAAGGAGAATCCAAGAATTCTGAGCATAGACAGGAGGGTAATCAACAGGGAGAGTCTTAGCACATTGAGTATTTGGGTAGAGAGAGAGAGAGAGGTCTCCTAGGAGGAGAGACGTCACAGTGGAGTAGGAGGCTATTTTAGCAGGTCACATAAGGGATCTTTTGAGGGTATGCCCTCCCAGCTTTGATGGTACTAAGAGTGTCTTGGAGGCAGAGACTTGGTTAATAGATTTGGGAAGGTGTTTTTCCATGCACCTGTATGGTAGTAACACTAAGGCAAGGTGTGCCATCATGCACCTTAGAGATTTTTCTTCTACATGGTGGCGATTGGAGAAGTAGAAGTTGCACTTGGATATTGGTTTGGTTTCTTGGGAGTTATTTCTAAAGAGATTCAAAGCTCACTTCCTATCAAATCACTGGAGGCAGGTTGATTTGGCCTCCAGAGCTAGAGTAGTAGTAGAATCCTTTATGCATGGTTGTGGTTTGAGGATTGGGAATCTCCTCACCACTATGGATCTTCTCGTCATACCCCTAGGGTCTTATGACATTGTGTTGCATATGGATTGGTTGGATGCTCATTGAGCATTTATTGATTATCGGCACAAGTTGGTATAGTGTCTAGATGATTCGAGCAAGGTGGTAGAGATAGTTGGCATTCAGAGACCCATCTCCTTGTGTATGATTTCTGCTATGTAGTTAAAGAGGTGTTTGCATCAAGGTTGCCAATTGTTTGTTGTGATGGTTAATGATTTGGAGTTAGGAGAGGGGCAAGAGATGTCCCTCAATGACCATCCCATTCTCAGGGAGTTTGTAGATGTCTTCCCTAGTGAGATTCCAGGGATGCCATCTAAGCGTGACATCGATTTCAAGATAGATCTTGTTCATGGGGCAGAACCTATTTCTAGAGTCCTATATCAGACTACCTGGGAGCTTAAGGAGATTTGTTTGTAGTTGGAGGAGTTTTTGGCCAAGGGGTTCATTCATTCTAGTGTCTCTCCTTGGTGCATACTAGTCATTTTTGTGAAGAAAAAGGATGGATCCCTTAAGCTATGTATTGACTATCGGTAGTTGAATAAGGTGATTATGAAGAACAGATATCCCTTGCCGAGGATTGATGACCTCTTTGATCAGATTAAAGGAGCCAAAGTGTTCTCCAAGATTGACTTGAGGTTGAGGTATCATCAATTGCAGATTTTGAAGGAAGACATTCATAAGACTAAATTTCGTACTTGCTATGGGCACTATGAGCTCACCATTGTGCCATTCGGGTTGATGAATGTACCGTCTATATTTATAGGCTTGATGAATAGAGTATTCTACACCTAGCTTGATAGATTTGTCCTGGTGTTCCTAGATGACATTTTGATTTATTCTAAGACTATGGAGGAACATGAGGAGCATGTGTGGCAGGTATTGCAATGTCTGTTGGAGATTCAACTATATGCAAATTTGGTAAAGTGTGAGTTCTTCTAGATAGAGGTGAGATATTTAGGGCATGTCATTTTAGGAGAAGGTATTTCCATGGATCCTTCTAAGATCCAAGCCATTATGGATTGGCTTAAGCCCACTAATTTTTTAGAGGTTCATAGTTTTATGGGCTTAGCCAATTATTATCAATGATTTGTGCAAGGCTTTTGGAGGATATATCACCCTATTACTTCCCTTCAGAGGAACGGGAAGAAGTTTATTTGGTCAGAGAAGTGTCAAGAAGCCTTATAGACTCTCAAGGAGAGATTGACTAGTGCACCCATATTGGTAGTTCCAGGTCCTACAGGAGATTTTATGGTGTGTAATGATGCATCCTTGGAGGGTCTAGGAGCGGTTTTGATGCAGGATGGTCACATGATAGTCTATGAGTCTCACAAAATCAAGGATCACGAGTTGAACTATCCCATGCATGACTTGGAGTTAGCAGTCATCATTCATGCCTTGGTGAGATGGAGACATTTCCTATTAGGGCATCGATTTGAGTTGCATAGTGATCACTGTGGTTTACAATACATATTCACGTAGCCAAACCTGAATGGTAGGCAGAGGCAGCAGATGGAGTTTCTGTGTGAGTATGATTTTGAGATGAAGTACATTTAGGGTAAGGAGAATGTTGTGGCAGATGCTCTCAGTCAGCAGAGACATGAGCTTTCCATAATTGCTCTTGAAGTAGATTTGAGTGGAAAGATCCTTGCAGTGCTCCCAGCAGGGAATTGGTATTAGGGGATGAAGTCCGAGGTGGAGTCAGACAGAACCTTAGAGGGTAGGTATGTAGGTTATTCTTTTGAGTCAGATGGTCTCTTGTGGTACTTAGGTCACATTTATGTTCCTCCTTCTGAGGGTCTTTGTACCCTAATTATGTCAGAGGCTCATCGAGAACCCTACTTAGCTCATCCAAGTGTCAAGAAGATGCACACAGATCTTTGTCATTTGTACTTTTGGTCTGAGATGAAGAGAGATATTGCAGATTTTGTTGTGAGGTGTTTGGAGTGCCAGAGGGTTAAGGCAGAACATCAGCACCCCCACTATGTTTAAACTCTGAGCATTGGATGTTGTCAACCATGGCTCATGTGTGACCCTAAAACTTTAATCAACACAATTTTGAACTTGTTTTTTTACTTGCATTTAAACTTGTATTTTAGAGACTCTTGGCTGATTCAACCATAGTTCAAACTCAATTGTACAATGCTTTATATACATACTTACATATTTACATGAATATTGTAATATCTTTGTTTTCTATTTTTGTTATGAAAACTCTCTGTGTATAATATTATCCAAAATAAATAAATAAATAAAAAAGAAGAAAACCAGAGAGTTTAGAGTGACATAAACTTAGTTTATTAGAGGCATAGGCTATCATTTAAACAAAAAAAAACTATCTCCTTAACTCTTGCGATCAATTTGAAACCTGGGCATTAAGGCAAACTTAGATGAGCAATAGTAAATGAATGATAGAAAAGATGTAGTGGTGCAACCTATAGGAATGTAGAAAATAAAATTACTAGACAAATAAACTTCCTTGCTTAGGATGATACCTCCCACTTGGGGAGGTACCATCCATCTACTTGGCTTCCTCAAAACCTACACATCCAACTAGAGAGTTAACAACTTGTGAGTGAGAGCAAATGTAATATTTGAGTGAAATTTATAACGCTTGTCTAGGGCTTGGTGCCCTAGGTTTAGTGCCCTAGGTTTAGTTGATGTATTAACTTAACTTAGTCCTAATTTAGATTAGTGTGAGAAAAACTATATATATATATAGTGGCAATCAAAATACATGGATCTCAATCTTTAACTAGGATTAGATGACAATTCCACAATTGGTCTCACTCACAATATTCAACAATTAACCTTTATAGGTTTAAGAAGGAAAATGGTCATTCAACCTATATTTACAAGAGATATATTTATCATAGATGACCATTCCATGATTGGTCTCACTCAAAAGGATTAACAGTTAACCTTTATAGGTTTAAGAAAAAGAATGTCTTTCATCTTATATTTACTAGAGACATATTTATCTCAAATGACTATTCCACGATTAGTCTCACTCAAAATGTTTAACAATAAACCTTTATAGGTTTAAGAAAAAGAATGGCCTTTCAGCCTTTATTAAGCATAGAACTATTTACATATCCTTCAGTCTTATACTGAAAGAATAATGATCATGTATCTCATTTCAATACAAGATGTTTACATAGAGAGGTTTGACCATTTATTGATGATCTCTATGGCTCAAGAAAATGATTCTTTATCACCAAAATGAACATATATAGTTCGTTGCTACAAAAATCTCTTGTTCTCTTTCTATGGTGCATGGTTGCTTAGGGATAGTTTTAATGTTTAACACATCTATAGTCTTCAAAATAAAAGTTCATCCTGGTTCTAATAAGAACAAGTTTGAGAGAAAGGCTCTTGTCTTGAGATAATAGCTAGCCCAAATGGCCTTGACTAATAATGTTAAGATTACAGAAGCTTTCAACCATGTACTAAGGTGTGAGGACATGCAACCAAGTATCAACATTGTATAGTCTAATTATAAACATTCCTACTTATACATTTACTATCCATTATTGAATCCCTCAAGAGAAATAAAGATACATTATAATAATTGGAATTCAATAAAGAACCTATGAATGCAAATACAATGGCTCGATATTTAAACTATGCTCCTACAATGTTACTCCACGTGGTATGAGAGATTAACAATGCCTCTATCTTGTTGTTTTGACTCCTCAGAATGCCCAGTTGAAGCATAAAAACTCCTATACTTTCATACCCGTCGATGCTTATCAATCAAGAATTGTTTTGAAGAACTAAAATTGAATTCTCTTCCCACAATGTGTTTGTGCCTATATGCTTGGATTGAGGGAGTGGTTGTTCCCTCCTATCCCTCCAAGAATATAGGAGGCATTGGGTAGTGGGGGTTTGCTGCCACAATAATGGGTTACACTTTTTGGGACATCCTGATTTTTGCTAAAATCACATATTTTTAGAAATAATAATGATTTAAGCCTTGAAAGGTTCCATTTAAAGGATTTTAATTGAAGAGGGTTTGACCAAACCCCCTTAGATTCAAACCCCCTTGGGTAGAATCCTGATAGTTTTAAACCATACCTATAATGGAGTCTCCTCTACACCTATCAAAATGCTGATAAAAAACCAATTTTGATTTACCTTTTGGGGGAGAAAATGAATTCATTTAAATTTTATGTTTTTTATGTAGTCCTTATTATAAGCTTCCCAAAAAGTATAAATTTAAATATATTTAATTTTATTGTTATATTTATTTTTTATTTCTTGTGAATGTAGGTTTTTCACCAGACATCAAGTTCTATGTTCTACACACATGGAAAATTAGTAAGTTAGTGAAAAATTTCTTTAAAATGCCCTAGGTATTGATGTCCTTGTAGAGGTTAGAAATTTGGATTTGTTTTGATGCAGTTTAAATCCTCCTTTCACCACTTACATTCAAGGACCTTTAGTTCAAGTGGTAGAGCACTATCAGGTCCTTGGTCACTCACGAATGTAGGGAATCTTGGATTAGGGTATTTTATTACTATTTTTTCTTCTCTAATGCTTAATTAACCATCAAAACCCTAATTATGTGAAAACAATAGTAAATGGATTAATTACAGGAAATGCTACTATAGAAAGAAGCAAAATGAAAAATAACTACACCTATTTTTGGGGTTTTGATGCAAAAAAGTTAGGGACACTGGAGTGGGTGCCCAAGTCCAAGGCCCTAATTTTTGTCAGGATCTAGAAATAAGATCTACAACTTGTATCTGTTGTACCAAAGATTTTCCCATCATGAAACTTTGGGGACTAGGGAGTGGGCATCCTAGTCCAGGGGGTCCTTTTTTCTTTTGTTCTACACTTCATACACTTTAAGATGCTCCTCTGCAACTCCACTTTGTCTATCTCCTCCTCCTATAACCTACAACCATGAAAACTTTGGGAGGGGGTTGTGGTGTTTAGAGGCTTGCCTCAGTCAAGCCCTAGAGGACACTTAAGTCTCCAAACACCGTTGCCAGATGTAGAGTGCATGCCCTTGTGAGGCAGAGGCAAAAACCAAAGGAAATGATAATGAAAACACAATGTAATGTAACCTTGTAATGAAGGTCTCATGAGAGGAATATGCTCTTCTCTCCATGAGAGGATGGTTGCTCAAATTTGCAAACACAAACACATAGACAAAACAAATCTACTCTTGCAAAAAAATGAAAGCCTTGAATTACCTTGAGGATGCCAAAATCACATGACCATAATCTAGTTTCTAAATGAATACCTAATCATACTTTTAAATGCAACTAAAAACATTCCCACTAAGAATTTCGTAATGCAAACTTATCATGTCGACATAGGACCTAATTAATGGTCATAAGCCAACACTCCAAATTTGGGACTGACCTAGAATAGGGCAAGACTAGGGTGCAGGTGCTCAAGTCTCCCCCCCCCAATTTTGGGCAGGGTTAAGCTCAAGGGGTCCCTCTAGGTCCTATTTTCCATAAAACCCAGGGTTCATTCCATCGGGATGTCAAATTATGATGCAAGATGTCTTAAATGCACACTAAAGACCTGGGACCTAAACCTTATGAGGGAAAATCCCCCAAGGGGACATTTTTTGATGATACATTTAGCCCCCACTTTAATGTATGTATAAATGCAATGCCAATACATGCATTAAAGTATGGTCACAAACACAACAAACACGCAAAACATAGAGAAGACACGCCAATCACATAGAAGATAGTTAAAGTCACACAGAACATGGAGAATATAGTAAATGCATGGAAGATAGGCGTGATTTATTTTCTTTTCTTTTTCTCATATATAGGAAATGCAAATGCAAGTACTGGAAAGTAAACAAACCTCCCATAATGCAGGATGCACTCATCATGAAGGTCTTTAAACTGCATATATGGGGCAACACACACATAAGACATGCAAAACCTCCCAAAATGCAGGATGAACTCATCGCGTAGGTCTTTAAACTGCATATGGGGCAACAAACAAGCCACACAAAACAAGCACACCAAACACACACACTTTGAAGACATGAAGAAAACACAATAGACAAGCGATGGAGTGTACCTATTTCTAGGGCCAACACAATCTTGATCACATTACAAGCACACACCGATGATTGGGCTTCACCACAACAATCGCTGAAGACATGCTTAAGGGTTGAGTTAGTCATAAAACCACTCCCTGCCTCTGTAGAGGACTTTTGAAAATGACAGGATGATGCAATATTCTCCTAGAAATACACCATCCCTGCCTCCGCAGATGGCTTAAGATAAAAAGGATATACATAATATCCCACCTCCATAAAGCACTTATATGATTGATTGGAAACAAACTTAGGATGTAGGAATCACTTATCATGTTGGTCTTTAAACTACATTTGAGGACAAGCACATAGGTAACATCTACAATAGATAGCTTATCTTATATATGCCCTCACCTTAAGCTGGTTGATATCAAGTATCGATATCAATCATGTTAAGGTAGGAAGAGAGCACACAAGGGAACACAAGCTCATACAAATTCCATGCCCCTAAGAGGTGACATGTACTTCATGATCTCCAAATGTTCCCAAAACACATCCTTGCAAGAAACATGTTAGTGTCTACAAAATCATGATAAACAACAACATCAATGCATATGATTAACTAAACAAAGAGCCAAGGTTAAAACATGAAGTCAGAGTTCAAGGATAACTATAGGGCTACATCATAAAGATCTCCAAATCGAGTACCACCAAGACTAGATTCAGAGACAAACAAAAGTGCACAGAGCAGCAGCATTGTTAAGGTTTGTAAATGCGACAGAACATCATCAAAATCACTATGCAAAAAGCATGAGTGCTTCAACTAGCCAAGCGTCAAATAATTTATTACAAACCCATCGTCATATTAGGAACTAAGTCCATTTTTTTATTGCTCTCGAAAGGGACACTAGGTCCGCATCAGTATAAATGTTTTTCATCATCCGCCTGCTAGGTAGAAACACTAGAGGAAGGGAAATAATAAATAAGAGAGGAGAAACAAGTGTCTTAGGGACAATCATGTAGGAGGGTGCCCCCAAGTCACCAACCGTGATGCTATGTCTGTAAGACACAATAGACAACAATGAAATTAGAGAGAGGCAATATAGAAGAATGATGATACAAATAAGAGGTCACAATAGAGGTGATCTCCTAGTATCCCAGACCTTACGGGAGAATCCGAGGTCATCCCAGGAGGCCTAAACAACACATAACACATCACAGGGGAAGCACATCATGAGAGAGATAAAAGGGTTAGAGCTACTTACCTGTAGGGCTCTTGTCAGGCTAGTGGGTATCATTAAGCACATCATCATCATCCTCCCACTCCCTAATGTTAGACGAAAGTGGGACATAAGGCACCATAGCCCGATTCATATATTGCTCATCATGTTGTTCATTCTTCTAATCATCTTTGTTTAATTCAATGTTAGGATCAATGTTTTCTCATTGAGATGTGAGGTTTATAGCAGAAGCTTGTCTTCGTCTTCTTCTTTCTCTTTCTCTTCTATTTCATTTTCTTTTACTACTTATCTCTTGTAAGATAGGGCTTTCCTATTTCGTAGGTTTGTGCAATTTAGAAGATGAAGCACTGGGATCAAACCTCATTTGTTTTGGTGGAATCTTTTGTTGTTGAGAATGACCTGCTAATCCTTGTAAGGATTTCGGGGGAGGAACCTCAGTATAGGGACCTTGTCCTTTCAGTCTAAAGTTCTCTTCACATGTGGGTTGTTTATCTTTTGTCATTTCTTCCATCGAAGGACCAGGCATTGGATGTAAAATTTTTGCTTTGTAATTTCTATAACTCAGAAAGGTGAAATCTATTCATGGCTCTGGTTCCTTTTTAGTTTTGTCCCAAAATTAATCCAATATGCAATGTTTTTTCTCAACCAAAGGTTTATACTTATTGCAAGGGATAGTGATCTCACATCCATCCAAAGGGAATTTTAGACAATGGTGAATTGTTGAAGGAACAACTTTTATTTCTTTTAACCAAGGATGTCCCAATTTAATGCAGAAGAGGTTAGAAATAGGGACAACATCAAACCATTTCTCAACATGTTTTTCAAACAATGTTACCAACAATGATATCTTCCCAGAAGTATTTATAAAGGTTCCCTTGTGAGTTTTAATCATCATTTCTGAAGGGTCATAAGAACCTTGCATTAGTTGATGTGAAAAGAGGAACTCTTTAGTGGAAATTTTAGTCATGCAATTAGGATCAACAAGAGTTCCATCTACATGGTTTCCAATTATTTTCATAGTGATATAAAGAGGTCCATCAGTGCCTCTGATTGTTCTATCATGAGGAGTAAACACAATTTCAGATTCAAGGACTTTTCTCTTCATGTAAGGCCTAGGAGGGAACCTATTTTTGTTATTGTGAGTAGAGGCCATGTTTGTATGTTCAAATAAATTTCAAATCAGATTTAAAATATTTTCCAAAAGTTGTGCAAAAGACAAGTGCAAAACTATATGCAAAAATGACCTAGAATGCTTGATTTTTTTGTATTTTTTCAATGCAAATGAATGAAACAAAAGGTGTTGTAAGGATTTTACTTACAGACAGAAAATAATATGTCTGATATCAGTCCAACATGGAAAGGATATCCTTTACAACATGCTTTATATGCAAACCTAGGACAAAGGCTAGTCAAAAGCTAGTGAAAACACCCAAAAATATGAAAATTTTCACCAAATTTTCACTACAAGAGCCTAATAAAAAGGAGTTGTGAAGTTTTTTAGGACAGGAATCAAATGATTACCCTTACAACATCAAATTAGTGCAAAATAATCTTCACAACACTCTTATACTACAAATCTTAGGAGATCAGTAAGTCTGAATCTAGTGAAAATCAATGTTTTTGAAGCCCTAGGTTTGAGATCTTGACACAAAATCCTATATGAAGAATTTGAAGTATGATTTATAATTAAAATTAATTAATCTCAGATCTTAAAATGAACTCCAAGGTCTAATATGAAAAATGCTAATGCAAATCTAATGAAAATACATGAAGATTGCTAGTTTTTGTTGAAGTTTTCTATGCAAAAATGCAAATATTTTAAATCTAAATACAAATTTCCACTAAAATGTAAGACTAAAAAAAATTCTAATTTTAATGAGCCTCTAAAATCAATAGAAAAATCTGAAAGAAGATTTTGCCTACTAACCCTAGATTTTGGAATTACTAGGTTTAATGAAAATTGTCAAAAATTTTACAAAAGCCTAGCAAATTTATGATGAAAATGCAATGCAAATTATTGAATTTTCGTATTTTTTTCTATAGTTTATATCAGATCTGATGAAAAAATCATGAATTAGGGAAATTTAGAAAGAATTGATGCAATTTAGTAACTTATATGAAAATGCAAGCTAGGGTTTTCAAATTTTTGGAAATTTTCCAATTTTTTTGTAATTTTCTTAATACAATAAGATGATAAACTATATGAATGAATGAAATCAACCCAAATCTAATGCAAAATAATTAGAAAGTTTTAATTTAAGTCCAAAACATGGGTTCACCAAAATGTAGAGGTTGGAAATTTGGATTTTTTTTTATGTGGTTTAAATCCTCCTTTCGCCACCTACATTCAAGGACCTTCAGATCAAGTGGCACAGCACTATTAGGTCCTTGGTCACTCATGAATGTAGGGAAGTTTGGATTAGGGTATTATATTACTAATTTTTCTTCTCTAATGTTCAATTAACCATCAAAACCCTAATTATGTAAAAACAATAGTCAACGGATGAGTTACGGGAAATAATGCTATAGAAAGAAGCAAAATGACAAATAACTGTAGACCTATTTTGGGGGTTTGGAGGCAGAAAATTTGGGGACGCTAGAGCAAGCACCCAAGTTCAAGGCCCAAATTTTTGTCAAGATCTAGAAATAAGATCTGCAACCTGTATCTGTTGTACCAAATATTTTTCAGTCACAGAACTTCAGGGACTAGGGAGCAGATGCCCTAGTCCAGGGGATCCTTTTCTCTTTTGTTCTACACTTCAAACACTTTAAGATGCTCCTCTGCAACTCCACTTTGTCTAGCTCCTCCTCCTGTAACCTGCAACCATGAAAACTTTGGGAGGGGGTTGTGGTGTTTAGAGGCTTGCCTTAGTAAAGCCCTGGAGGAAACTTAAGTCTTTGAACACCGTTGTCAAATGGAGAGTGCATGCCCTTGTGAGGCAGAGGAAAAAACCAAAGGAAATGATAATGAAAACACAATGTAATGTAACCTTGTAGTGAAGGTCTCATTAGAGGAAGATGCTCTTCCCTCCATGAGAGGATGATTGCTCAAATATGCAAACACAAACACATAAACAAAACAAATCTACCCTTGCAACACAATGAAAGCCTTGAATTACCTTGAGGATGCCAAAATCACATGAACATACTCTAGATTCTAAATGAATGCCTAATCATGCTTTTATATGCAACTACAAACATTCCCACCAAGAATTTCGTAATGCAAACTTATCATGTTAGCATAGGACCTAATTAACAGCCATAAGCTAACACTCCAAATTTGGGACTGACCCAAAATAGTGTAGGACTAGGGTGTAGGTGCCCAAGTCCTCCCCCCCTATTTTGGGTAGGATTAAGCTCAAGGGATCCCCCTAGACCCTATTTGCCATAAAACCCAGGGTTCATTCCATCGGGATGTCAAATTATGATGCAAGATGTCCTAAATACACACTAAAGATCCAAGAGATAAACCTTATGAGGGAAAAGCCCCCAAGAGGACCATTTCTGACGATATAGTCCTTATTTCCAAAAAAAAAAAAAAGTTGAATTTTGATACATACAGAAAATGTTATGTTTTACAGAATATGCCTATGTCTAAATTATAATTAGTTTGACTTCAAAACTTAATTAAAAATATATATTCAACAAAACATTATAAAACCAAATGCATGCCCTATATATCAGTGTTACTAATCTAAATTCAAAAGAATCATAATTGTATCCTTAGTAGAAAAAAATTATTTTCTACAGAATACACGTCTTTAAAAAAATGTTGTTTACTATTAAAAACTAGTTATAAAAGGAGACACAAAAAATTTACAATTTAACTCCAATTTTTTAAAAAAATATATATTTAGAATGTATAAACAAATTCTCATAAATCACTAGTTCGCATCATCTTCAAATTCCTAATGGTTTAGCATCTATAGGTGTCAGAAAGTGACAATTTGGTTCAAAATGTTGATTTCAATGTCAAGTTTGGCTAAAAAGTGTAACCTATTATTGTGGGATGACCCAGGGGAAGGTTCTAAATTCCCTCCACTCAAAAATCTAGGTGAGAAAGAAATATATAAGAAATAATCATTTATTCTCCCCTATGGTTGGGAGTAAAAATAACATTATAAATAGTCATCATATTAATAATGACATTAATATCAACTAATAAAATAATAACTTTAAATAGATAAATATTAAGTCCAATGATCTCTTCATCAAGAGGCAAAAACATAAAATCAAGGCTCAAAAAATGAATATGAAACAATGAGGCATTAGCATTGATGTATGACTCCATAATTCTTGCAAAACATACATGGCGAGAAATAGTTGTCAAGCTAAGATCACAACTCCTATGGAAGGCGATCACAACTCTAGTAGACATCAATTGAGAAAGAGGAGAATATGAGAAATCAAAGGCATACTGATGCAATATGACTACTAAGTGTGTGTGGTTCTCACATGACACAATGATCACTAAATCCACGCAATCTATCACCCTCTCCTTGGTGATGCTCTCCCTCCTCTTCCACTAGGGGAAAAGCATTGTTCCTACATCCAACTCATTATACACTGATAGTTAGTCCATTACATCATTTAACCATGCTTATATTAATATAATCACATACAATATTCATTCCATATACAATAATATAATTTACATGCATTTTCCTATCTAGCACAATATTATTTTAATCATATTAATTTCACCGTCTACTCTAGGTCTGCATGAAATAAAATGTTAAATATGTTTACTTTTTAAAACTAGGTGTTACATATCTCCCCCCTTAGAAATCATCATCCTCTATGATTGTGTCCATATCAAAAGAAGATTCAAACAAAAAGTTCTTTTACATCTTGTTTTCTTAGTAAGATTTGGGGGTTTTTGGTAAAATTCATTGTAATCCTCCTAGGTAGCATTGTTCTCTAAGTATTGGTCCCACTGGGCCTTGCACTGAGTAACATTTCTATTATGCAAGTAGATCTTACTAACTTCAAGCACTTTGAGAGGCTCAGTCATAACCACTCTGAGATTCGGTACCTAAAGAGCAGTCCAATCAAGTATATGATCAAAACTAGATACACATTTCTTCAAATAAGATATTTGAATACATCATGTATACAAGAGAGAATGGGAGGTAAAGCTATTATATAAGGCACTAGATTGATCACTTTTTGCACTTCAAAGGGTCCCACATATCTAGGGGTGTAAAGTATGCAATCCAAAACTATAATTATAAAAGTAAATAATCAACTTGTTCACATTAAATTAAATGGTAAGATAAAACTTCTATACAATAAGACATAATGTCATAATACATCTTACAAGAACACATACTATATCTAGGTATTAGCACAATAATATACAATGATACATCTCTAGCTCTCACGCCATAAAGTCATCTCAATACAATAATCAAGTACAATATACAAGTAATGAATAATAAATGAATCACTGTCAATGGCCACCACTAACCCACATGGTCATTCTCAAGTTGAAGATGAGAACATGGCATAGGTACTTTTCTTCCCAACCATGAAGCATTTATGCTTCCCTAGAATCCTTCATGACACGAAGGATACCTCACCCTCCGCAAAATGCCTAGCAACCTAGAAACAACTGGTAGGAGGGAACACCCAATGCAACCTAGAAACAACTAGTAGGAGGGAACACCCAATGCAACCTAATGTCTAAATGCATATCTAACTAGAATATGCAATATCTGACAATTAGGATATGGCAAAGAAACGTATCAATATAATTTTGCTAGACATTCATTTATCTATTTCAATGAAAACATGGCTTTGGCAAAAGCACTTAGAAATATCGATCAAATCCTAAAAAGAGGATCAACCTTCTTTGTTAGTTCCACATTCATCACCCTATCATGGAAGTAACCCAACAAACATATAGCAAAAGAAAACTAATCAGAATGTGTGTACATCAATAATATCAATGTGTTTTACTAGTTTCTTTCTTTCAAGAATATAAATGAATAAACATTTCAAACAAGAACTATATCAATGAACTGGTAATTCTATTGCAAAGTGCCACATTTATATATCTAAAGGATGCATGTAATTAATCATATGGGAGCTCACATAGATCAAAAATACATGCATATATACATGCATACATACACATACATATGTTTAATATATATAAATATATATGTATCTTTCTTTAAACATGTATCTATTTTAAACAATAACCACATGCATGAGTAATATTTCTCAGTAAAAACTAGTTCAAGAATTCATAGAAAGACAAGATTGAAAGATAATCATTATTCACCTTAAAATTTATGTTTATCCACTTCTATATCCAACTCTTTTATTTTTAATGTATACCTACACACACACACACACACACACACACACACACACACACACACACACACACACACACATGTATGTATAGATAGGTACATAATGAGATAGAAAAAGTAACAATAACAATTTCAAGAACAAAAACTTAATAAGGTCGATGATACAAATAGTGCATAAGAAAAAACATATGGTTCTCTTTAGCTTAGATACTAGCTCCTTTAAGTAATGAGATTGGCAGATTATAAAAGCTCATAAGCCATCTTAACAGAATATGAGGCCGACAACTATAAGGCACAGGCCAAATATAATAAAATAAGGGCCGACAAGATACCACAAAACCAATCAATCAAGAAGCATAAGGCTGACAATATTGATGTTAATAGGTTATTTTAAACAAAAGGAAGGCCATAAATATATGATGCAGAGGCCGATTTATGTAGCTATAGTTCAAACCAAAAGGATAGGTCATTGAAACAATGTGAAGGTTGATTTATTAAACCATAAAGGCTACAATAAAAAGTATGAGGTCAACATCAAACATGGTCTAGTCGTTCATACACAATGGAAGTTGTTAATATAAGGAGACAAGATAATTAATCCACTAGCCAGTTTAATACATAGAGAAGAGCCATAAAAAGGCTGACACAAAATAGAGTCAGGCCATTACATTCCACAGAAGCCCAATATAAAATATTTAGAAGGCATATGATATAAAGAAACAAACAGAAAACTACACTAAGGTTCGTAGGGATAAACATCAAGATAAGAAGAATATAAGGCCGAATCATGAGAAATTGAGGCTATTTAAGAAGAATATGAGGCCAAAACAAATACATAGAAGCAACATAAAATGCATATAGGCTACACATAATCAACTAACAATAATTCCATTGAAAGTAACCTTTGTTGTTTTGCAAACATAAAATTATAAGGAGACAAAAAGAGGTACCCACTACCACGATGTACCAATGGTAGAGTCTCTAAGTTCCTATATCTGACTCCTTGCTTTCTTTTTTGTCTCTGCATCAGTGGGTGTTTGAATTCCTCTACTTCCTCATTTCTTATTGCCAAAAAAATCATGAATGAATTCGCTCTAAATTTGGATGACTTATTAATGGACCATGCTTTTTCTATTGTTTCATCTCTATTGCCTGTTGCATGGTGAAAGGTGCATTGCCTAAAGTTTTCTTCATTGCATGCCTTTTATATATATGTACACACATATATCTATTTTCAATTTTATTATATGTGTGTATGTGTGTGTGTATATATAAGTTTACAAAACTATATATATTTATTTTACTTTACCTATATATCTATATACACACATATGTGTGCTTTTACTATTTAATTCAATATATGTGTGTGTGTGTATAAATCCTTTAAATTTGAAATAATGTCAAATTTAATCCCACAATTTGTATGAACACATAAGATTTACTTGCCAAACTATTTCAATTTTTTCAAGAACACATTTAGTAACAAGATTACCTAAATAATCCATTTTCAACATCAATCACACCCAAAATTTCAAAAGCTAAAAAATTTGTAAAGACTACATAAACACACAGCAATGTGAAATAAGTCAATCAAGAATGCAAGTCAACATGATGCAATATGAACTATGTGAGTGTGTGCATGCATCAGGGTTCTGTCATGCCATCTCTTTTTTGGTAGCTAGGGCATGTCCACCTCAACCATGTTCACATCTTCAATGTGTTCATGCACTCATTTGCACTCAAATTTGTATCAATAGACTAGTCCCATAATCATAGATGAAACAATAAAACATAGATCCATAGTCATAATCATATTAATCCATCATTAATGACTTTTGAATAATGGCAATCAACTAATACACATGTAATTACCCTTCAATAAAACAATTAAATGGAATAACCAATAGTTTGAATTATAAATGAATCCAAAAAGGTTGAGATATGACATCCTTCCCCACTATGAAGAGACATCATCCCGATGTCCTATTACACACATACTGAAACAATAAAGCATCTCACTACTACTATAAATGTATCAATAAAGTATCATAACTATGCAAAATGAAAGAATCTCTACTAAATCCTCAAATGAGGAAATATTTGTCTATCTCCTTGGCATCCTCCCATGTAGCACCATCCATAGAATATTGGTCCTACTAGACCTTATACTGTACAATTTATCCTTGTTACACAACTTAATGTTGCATCTCTTAAGAATTTGAGTGGGCTCCACTAGCACCATTCCTAGATCTCGTACTTGTAAAGCATGCCAATCAAGTATGTGCATAGAATCAAGATGATATGGCTTAAGTAAAGACACATGAAAAACATTATGGATTTAGGTAAGAGTAAGTGGTAGAGAAAGTCTATAGGTAATAGGATTAATCACTTCTAGCACATCAAATCATCCTATGAATCTACGAGCAATTTTGGATGATTTTCCAAATGAAATGGAACTCTTCTGAGGCTTGACCCTCAAAAAGACTTTATCCCCTAATTAAAATTGTCTGAATGTCCTATTTCTATTTGTATAACTCTTCTATCGATCTAGTGCTTGCTTCAATTTCTCTTTGATCAATCTCATTTGATTGTCCATTTCTCTAAGCATATCTGTTCGAATCACAATCTTGTCTTCTACCTTATCCCAACTAATATGTGTACAAAACTTATTCCCATAGAGAAATTTGAAAGGTACCATCCCCAAAGATGCATGGTATGAATTATTGTAAGAAAACTCCACCAATGGAAGATACTCCTCCCACTTATATTATTGATCCATACAATAAATCCTAAGGAGGTCTTCAACTACTTGATTTACTCTTTTTGTCTAACCATTAGTCTGAGGATGATACGCCAAACTAAAATTCAATTATGTTCCCAAAGTTGCATTCAACATTGTCTAAACCCTACAAATCATCCGAGTGTCTTGATTTGATATGATCATCTCTAGCACTCTATGTAAACAAAAGATTTCCTGGATAAATGTTTTAGATAGGATCAAAGAGCCATCCTTAAGATTCTCTGGGATGAAATATTCTACCTTCTTCAACTTGTCCACAACTACCAAAATGACATCCTATCGATTCTTGGACATCGGCAATCCATGAATTAAATCCATACTAATTACTTGCCATTTATATTCTGGTACACTATGCGAGTGCAAAAGCCCTGCTAGATGCACATGCTCAACCTTGACTCACTAGCATTCCAAATATTGAGCCACAAATTCTATTACATCTTTCTTGAGTCTTAGCCAAAAATACAAAGTTCTCAATCCTTCTACCATTTTAGTCATTCCATGGTGCCCCAAATATGGTGCATTTTGGATCTCTTCAAGAACTAGCTTCCTCAAATCCCTTGATTCTAGAATATACACTCTACCTTGATATCTCAAATTCCATTGGACTCAAACACATACCCATCAAATTGATGATCTAAGGGATCTTCTTCTAACGATTGCTTCACTTTCAAATAGTGTTAATCTTCTTGAAGATTTTGAATTAATTGCTACCTCAAATTTGATCTTGTAGCAACAATTTCTGCCAAATGTCTTCTTCTACTAAGAGCATTTTCCACTCTATTCTCTTTTCCTTTAATGTACTCAATCCCAAAGTTGTATTCACTAAGAAAATCTAGCCATCTTCTTTGATGAGCATTAATATTGGGTTGAGTAAAATTATACTTGATTCCTAAGTAATTTGTCCTCAACTCAAAAGGCCTCCTTAGGAGACAATGCCTCCACATCTAAAGTTCATGAACTATGGCTGCCAACTCTAAATCATGTGGCACATAGTTGAGCTCATATTTCTTCAACTCCCTCGACTCATAAGTGACCACTTGTTAATTTTGCATTACCTTCTCCTTATGAATCAATTATCATTATGAAATGCCCATTAGGATCGTATAGTTAAAATAGGATTTGGAGTGAGCTTTTCCTTCAAAACCTAGAAATCTTGTTCAGAGTTCTCTATCCACTCAAATCTTTTCCCTTTCTTCCGAAGTGAATTGATCGATGCTTCTATTGTAGAGAACCCTTCTACAAACTTCCTATAATAGCCTACATGTTCCATGAAACTTTGGACTTCTATCACATTTTGTGGTTCAAACCATTCCATTATTGCCTTAATCTTCTCTGGATCTACTACAATCCCTTATGCTAAAATGACATGACCTAGATAGTACACCTTGTCTTGATATAAAGTACACTTGGATATCTTACCAAAGAGTTTATTCTATCTTAAGCATTCTAACACTATCCTTAAATGCTTTTCATGCTCCTCTACTAATTTAGAATAAATTAAGATATCATCTAGAAAGATTATCACAAAGTCATCCAAGCAATCACTGTATACATTATTCATTAAATTCATGAAAGTTGCAAGAGCATTAGTTAACCTGAATGACACCACTATGAACTCATAGTGACCATAGCAAGTCCTAAAATCTATCTTCAAGATATCCCCATCCTTAATCTACAACTAGTGATAGTTGGATCTAAGGTCTATCCTAGAGAACACAGTTGCTCCTTTCATTTGATCAAAGAGATTGTCTATCCTCAGTAGTGGGTAATTTTTCTTTATAGTTTCCTTATTAATAATTTTATATCAATACATAATCGCAAAATCCCATCCTTCTTCACAAAAATGACCAGTAAGCCCCACAGTGACACACTAGGTCTTATGAACCCCCAGTTCAATAACTCCTATAATTATGCTTTCAATTCATACAAATCCATGGTGGTCATCCTATAGGGTGCTTTTGGTTGAGGCTTATTCCCTATTAGAAAATCAATTGAAAAGTCAAACTCCCTCTTAGGTGGTAACTCTTTCAACTCCACTAGAAACACATCTTGGAATTGCATTAGGATAGGGTAGTCATTAAGTATTGGTTCCATGTTGTCAAGGTCTTTAACTTGGATAACATAAATAGAACATCCTTTCCTTTTGGCTTTCTTTAACTACATAGGTAAAATTTGACTAAGTTCAATGGGTCTTTTAGAACCATCAATCTCCACATGATTCCCTAGGTCATCCAAACATTTTACAACCTTATCCTTGCAATTCACAATAGACTTATGTTTAACTAACATATTAATCTCCAAAATCACATCATATGACCCTAAAAGTGCTACACAAAGATTGACTTGAGTCTAAAAACATGGAACATCTAACTCACTGTAAGAAATATAAGAATCTACCCTCTTTTTTGCCTAATTTCCATACTGAACCATCAATGCGTTACCCATGTGTCTAGGTCTAATAGATAACTTGGAAACTACTCTTGGGTCTAAAAAACATTTAGTTGCTCTAGTATCAATTAATATAGAGACAGGTTGTCCATAGAGCTTACCTAGAAACTAAATTGGTGTTGCCATAACATCTACCACGAGGTGCTCTTGGTCCTTTTGAACTATCCCTTTGGTTGTTGTTGTTGTTGTTATTGTTGAAGTTTCCTCTTTTGTTGCTTCTATTATGATTTCCTCCAATTTTGTCCTTAGAGTTGTTACCTCTTTTCAAGTTTCAAATTTGTCAATTATTGTTTCCCTGATTGTTGTTGTTATTGTTATTGTTCTCAAATTTCTTATTTCCAAATTTGGCATCTCTATTCTTGCAATAATTACCAACTTGTATCTTTTGTTCCTATTTTATTGCCTTTTCAAAGACTGCATCCATAGTCAAAGGATTATGGATGTCCACATCTACTCCAATCTGATGTCCTAACCCCATGATGAACTTCTGAATCCTAAAATGCTCATCTAACTTATATTGTGGCACATATTTGAGCAAATTGGAGAACCCTTCCCAATATTGGGTTATCGACATACCTCCTTGTGTCAAATTCTGGAACTTGGTCATCTTCTTATCAAAGAAGAGCTATGGTAACCACCTCTTTCTAAAAAGTTGTAGAAAGAGATCCCATGTTATCTCTCTTGGTAACAACCCTTTTTCTACTTTCTCATTATCCCACCAAGTAGATGCTTCACCTATGAGTTGGTATGCACCCCACATTGCCTTAGTCTCATTAGATAGGTTGTGGAGATCAAAGTACTTCTCCAACTCAATAATCCAAGCTTCTTCTCCATCTCCAATGGTACTACCATAAAATTTAGGAGGAGATACCTTATTGAGGTCCTTGTCCAACTCCTCCACAATCCTACCATAATTATTTGCATTCTCTTCATTCTCTTGATTCTCATTCTCATTCCCTTGATTTTAATTTTCATTTTGGTTTTTCCCTCCTCGGTTTCCTCTAATCTATTGCTAAAACTGATCCCTTCTATCTCCTTGTTGATTCAAGAAGTTGAGGATTTGTTCCAACCTCTCATTTCATTCATTTTAGTTTGTGTTTCTTGTATCCATTCCATCTAATTAGATCATTTGAATCAAGATTTGCACTTTAGCATAATAGACAAAGGCCCTAGTGTCAAACTTAGAGCTTTGATACCAAATGTAAACTACACAATCCAAAACTATAATTATCGAAGTAAATAATCAACTCATTCACATTAAATTAAATGGTAAGATTAAACTTCTATACAATAAACAATAATGTCATAATACATCTTACAAGAACACATGATATTTTCTAGTGTTAGCATAATAATATACAATGATACAGCTCTAGCTCTCATGCCATAAAGTCATCTCAATACAATATACAAGTAATGAATAATAAATAGAATCACTATCGTTGGTTGCCACTAACCCACATGGTCATCCACAAGTCAAAGATAGGAACATGGCCCATGAACTTTTCTTCCCAACCATGAAGCATTTATGCTTCCACAAAAACCTTCATGATGCAAAGGATACCCAACCTTGCATGAAATGCCTAGCAACCTAGAAACAACTGGCAAGAGGGAACACCCAATGAAACTTGATGTCTAAATGTGTATCTAACTAGAATGTGCAATATCTCACAATCAAGATGTGGTAGATAAACATATAAATATAATTTTGCTAGACATTCATTCATCTAGTTCAATGAAAACGTGGCTTTGGCCAAAGCACTTAGAAATATCGGTCAAATCCTGAAAAGAGGAATAGCCTTCTTTGTTAGTTCCACATTCAGCACCCTATCCTGGAAGTAACCCAACATACATATAGCAAAAGAAAACTAATCCCAATGCATATACAACAGAGTTATCAATGTGTTTTACTAGTCGCTTTATTTCAATAATTTAAATGAACATACATTTCAAACAAGAACTATATTAATGAAGTGGTAATTCTACTACAAAGTACCACATTTATATGTCAAAAGGATGTATGGAATTGATCATAGGGGAGCTCATGTAGATGAAAAATATATGCATATATACATGGATACATATGTATATATATGTTTAATATATATGAATATATATGTGTGTGTGTGTATATCTTTCTTTGAACATGTATCTATTTTAAGTAATAACCACATGCATGAGTAATATTTGCCAATAAAAACTAGTTCAAGAATTCATAGAAAGACAAGATTTAAAGATAATCATCAGGGATTTTTTAGTGATGAATCTTCGCTAATTGGCGAATAGTTGAAATTAGGGCCTCCAAAAATGGTGAACAGTACAATCTCTATAGGAGACTAAATCACCTAAGTTTTACAAAAATTATTTTGTCTTAGTTAATTCACCAATGTATTATTTTTTAAAACTAATAAAGCAAGTTGATTCACCAGGTAAATTATGCAACATTGGAGGTGATTCGCCAGTAGTTTATAGCATAATTACAAATATTTATTATATTTTCCATTAATAATATATTCCTTCCATTAATTTTGGGTCAATATCACCATTAATAATGAATTCCCACTTAATTATAGGGATATTTTTCCTTTGAAAAGGGGTTTTATTTGTTGCCATTGATTACCTTTTTAATTGAATGCTTGTGGTTTAATTCTGAGGTACTCTATACATATGCCTTTGAAAAGGATTGTTGATGCCTAGAATTTGTTTTGGGCCATATAATTAGATTTAATCATGTGGCCCAAAACAAATTCCAAGCCTCAACAAGCCTTCTCAAAGGCACATGCATAGAGTGTCGTGGAATTGAATTGTATCCATTATATTAAAAAGACAATCGATGGCAAAAAATTCACTTCTTTTTAGTCTTTATTTTAAAGTGAGATATTTTTAAAATATTGAATCCATATGTGCTCCAATGCTTTTTAGATAATGGATTTGTGCTTGGTGGCAAGGGTCTCTACCCCTTGACCCCACCTATATCGTGACAGGAGCAAGTCAGGGTCACTGTCCTCGAAACCCATGAGGGGGTACTACCCCCTCGACCCCTGCAAGGGGGTGTTCCCCCCTTGACCCCCATAAGGGATGTTGCCCCTTGACCCTGTCGGTGGCTACCACCCCTGGGACCCTACTTCAACATTATGAAAAAATTAAAAAAATATTGGGGGATTGTGCCAACCAACTATGAAAATTTTTAAAGGAAAGATTCACCACTATAATTAATTTCTTTAGAAATTATTCACTAGGATTCACCATTGTAACTTTTTTTTGCTAGTTATTTATTAGGATTCACCAGGATTTTATAATTTTTTTAATAATGTGCATAGATTCACCAGGAAAATTAATATTTTTTTCAAAGAAAGGAAAAATTCACCAAGAAAATTATGGTACTTAGCTAGGATTCACCGGGATTTTATAGGCTTTTTTAAGGGGGGTCTCCTTAAAGTTATCATTGATAATCATTATTCACCTTTAAAAAAAAATTATCCGTGCTTCTATATCCAACTCTTTTACTTTAATATGTATACATACACACACATATATAGATACATAATGAGATAGAAAAAGTAACAATAATAGTTTCTAGAACAAAAACTTAATAAGGCTAATGATACAGATAGTACATAAGTGAAACATATGGTTCTCTTTAGCTTAGATATTGGTTCCTTTAAGTAATGTGACTAGCAAATTATAAAATCTCATAGGCCACCTTAACAAAATATAAGGCCGACAACTATAAGGCACAACCCAAATATATTAACATAAGGGCCAACAAGATGCCACAAAACTAGTAGTTCATGAAGCATAAGGCCAACAATATTGATGTTAAAAGACCATTTTAAACAAAAGGAAGGCCATAAATATATGATATAGAGGTTGATTTATGTAGCTATATTTCAAACCAAAAAGATAGGTCATTGAAAAAAATGTGCCGTCTGATTTCTTAAAGCATAGAGGCTACAGTAAAAAGTATGAGGTTGACATCAAACATGGTCTAGCTGTTCATACACAATGGAAGCTGTTAATATAAGGAGGAAAGATAATTTATCCACTAGCTAGTTTAATACACAGAGAAGGGCCATAGAAAGGATGGCACAAAACAAAGTTAGGCCATTACATTCCATAGAAGGCTGATATCAAAGATTTAGAAGGTGGGTGATATAAAGAAATAGGTAGAAAACTACACTAAGGTCCACAGGGATAAACATAAGGCTAAGAAGAATATGAGACTGACTCATGAGAATCTAAGGTTGTTTAAGAAGAATGTGAGGCCACACCAAATACATAGAAGTAGCATAAAATACATATAGGCCACACTTAATCAACTAATAATAACACCTTTAAAAGTAACATCTATTGTTTTGCAAATGGAAAACTATAATAAAGGAGAGAAAAAGAGGTACCCAGTACCATGATGTGCTGATTATAGAGTCTTTGAGTTCATGTATCTCACTCCTTGATTTCTTTGTTTTCTCTCTGTATCCGTGGGTGTTTGAATTCCTCTACTTTCTGCTTTCTTATTACCAAAAAAAACATGAATGAAATCACTCTAAATTTGGGTGACTTATTAATGGACCATGCTTTTTCCTTTATTTTAGTTCTACTTCCTATTGCATGGTGAAAGGTCCTTTCCCTAAAATTTTCTTCATTGCATACCTTACACACACACATATATCTATTTTCAATTTTATTATATATGTGTGTACACGCATATATATATAAGCTTACAAGACTATATATATATATATTTTACTTTATCTATATATCTATATATATCTATATACACACATATATGTGCTTTTAATATATATATATATATCCTTTGCTCAAACTAAGGTCAAATTTAATCCCACATGTTGTATGAACACATAAGATTTACTTGGCAAACTATTTCAATTTTTTCAGAAACACATTTAGTAACAAGATAACCTAAATAATTCATTTTCAACATCAATCACACCTAGAGTTTTGTAAATTCAAAAACTCAGTAAAGATTATGTAACCACACAAAGATGAAAAATAATGCAATCAAGAATGCAATTCAATATGATGCAATATGAACTACATGAGTATGTGCATGTATCAGGGCTCCTTCTCGCCATCTCTATCTGATGGCTGAGGTGTGTCTACCTCAACCATGTTCCCATCTTTGGCATGCTCCTACACTCAATCGCACTTAAATTCACATCAATAGGTTAGTCCCATAATCATAGTTGAAGTAAGAAAACATAGATCCATAGCTGTAATCATATTAATCCATCATTAACATTTTTTGAATAACGACAATCTACTCATACACATATGTAATTACTCTTTACTAAAACAACCAAAGGAAATGACCAATAGTTCAAGTTATAAATGAATCCAAACAGGTTGAGATGTGATAAGGGACTAGTTTGGAAGACTTTCCAAACTTAATAGGACTCTGATGTGGTTTGACTTGCAAGAGAACTTTATCTCCTACTGAAAATACTCATGGGGTATGCTTGGCATTAGCATAAATTTTTTGTCTATCATTTGCCTCTACTAATCTTTGCCTGATTAGCCTAACTTGCTCTTCCATTTGAGTTAGCAATTCTGGTCCAATGTGAATCTTATCTTCTAGCTTATCGCATCTTATAGGAATTCAACACTTTCTACCACACAATGCCTCAAAAGGAGCCATTTTTATTGTTGAATGATATAAATTATTATAAGCAAATTCAACCAATGGAAGATACTCTTCCCATTTATATTGTTGATTCATGCAGTACATCCTCAACATGTCCTCTAGTACTTAATTAATTCTCTCTATCTAGCCATCTGTCTCTAGATGATAAGTTGACCTTGTGTTTAATTGTGTCCCAAGTGCAAGAAACAAGGTTTTCCAAAACCTTGAGGTCACCCATGCATCTTTATGAGAAATAATCTTTTTTGAAACTCCATGCAATCTAAAGACCTCTTGAATGAATTTTGTAGCAATTACATGTGCCCCATCAGTAAGATTTCTGACAATAAAATGTACCACTTTAGTTAATTTATCTACCACCACTAGGATTATATCGTGTCCTTATTTTTTCATGGGCAATCCTTGGACAAAATCCATATTGATCACTTGCCACTTCTATTCAGGAATGTCATGAGGATACAAGAGCCCTGTCGAATGTTGATGTTCAGCCTTGACTTGCTGACATTCTAGACATCTTGCAATGAATCTCAAAGTATCATTTTTCATTCCCTTCCAAAAGTATAGTGGCTTCACATCTACCAAGAGTTTCATCACTCCGGGGTGACTAGAGTTCCATCACCATGTTTCTCAAATCTTGTTGATTTAGAACATACATCTTATTCTTATACCTCATAAGTCTATCAAACTCAAAGAAAAATCCTTCGTATCTTGTGTCTTGAGGATTTTTAGAGAGGGCTTTTAGGACTTTCTCATAATACTCATCTCCTATTAAGTTTTTCAACACTTGATCTCTAAAATTGGTTTGTATAGTTATCATAGCTATAATATTTCTTCTATGGCTTAGGGCATCCACAACTCAATCTTCCTTGCCCTTAATATAACCAATTTCAAAATTATAATCATATATAATCTCCAACCACCTTCTCTGGCGAGAATTAAGGTTTGATTGGGTGAATAAATACTTCAAATCATGATTACCAGATTTGAGCTCAAATCACTTACCTAGCAATAATGCCTCTTACTTAGAGAGCATGTACAATTGTTGCTAACTCCAAATCATGTGGGCCATAATTTTTCTTGTATAGTGTTAATTTCTTAGACTCGTAGGCCACTACTTCACCTTCCTGCATTAATGCTCCTCCTAATGCTTCTCCAAAAGCATCAATTACAACTACAAAAGAGACCTTCTCGATCTAGAACTTGAAGGATTGGTGTTGAAGCTAACTTCCTTTTAAGTATATTGAAGGCATGTTCACAATTTTCTGACCCTTCAAAACATTTACCCTTTCTCTACAAAGAAGTAATGGGGTGAAAAATCCTTGAGAAGTTCAAAATAAACTTTCTATAATATCCATCTAGGCCCATAAAACTATGAACTTCATGCACATTTCTTGGTGTAATGTAGTAAAAATTTGGATTATTTTAGTTTTGTTTTAATCCTCCTTTCACCAATTACATTCAAGGACCTTCGGATTGAGTGGCAGAGCACTTTCAAGTCCATGGTCACTCACAAATGTAGGGAAGCTTGGATTAGTGTGTTTGATTATCAATTTTCCTTCTCAAATGCTTAATTACACCTCAAAACCCTAATTATGTAAAAATGATAGTAAACTGATGAATAACAGAAAATGTTGCTATAGAAAGATGTAAAATGACAAATAATTATGCACCTATTTTCAGGGTTCAGAGGCGAAAAAGTCAGGGACTAAGGAGTAGGCGCCTAAGTACAAGGCCTAGGTTTTTGTTAGAATACAAAAGCTCAAATTGCAACTTATTACTGTTGTTCCAAATATTTTCCCATCACGGAAGTTTAAGGACTAGGGAGCAGGTACCCTAGTCTTTTCTCTTCTATTTTGCAATTCTAAAACTTCAATATGCCCTCCTGCAACTTTACTTTGTCTACATCATCAACCTGTAACCTATAACCATGAAAACTTTGGGAGGGGGTTGTGGTGTTTAGAGGCTTGCCTCAGTCAAGCCCTGCAAACACTTAAGTCTTTCAAACACCATTGTCAGATAGAGTGCATGTCCTTGTGAGGCAAAGGTAAAATCTAAATGAATAAATGATCACAAACACAAATGATATCACCTTGTAGTAAAGATCTCATAGGAGGACGATGCCCTTCATTCCATGAGGAAATGGGTGCTCAAATCTGCAAACACAAATACATAGACAACACAAATCTTCTTTTGCAATAATAAATGCCTTGAATTACTTTCACAAGAATGCATAAACATCATAATAATCATCTAGTTTACAAATGAATGCCTAAACATGCTTTTATATGCAACTACAAACATTCCCACCAAGGATTTCGTAATGTAAACCTATCATGTCAGCATAGGACCTAATTAACAATCACAAACCAACACTCAAAATTTGGGACTGGCCCAAAATAGGGCAAGACTAGGGCTCGAGTGCCCAAGTTCTCTCCCCCTATTTTGGTCAAGGTTAGGTTCAAGGGATCCTCCTAGGTCCTTTTTTCCATAAAACCTAGGGCTCATTTCATCAGGATGTCAAATTATGATGCAAGATGTCCCAAATGCACACTAAAGACCCAGGAGCTAAACCTAAAGAGGGAAAATCCCCCAAGGGGACATTTTCCAGTGTTACATTTAGCCCCCACTTTAATGTATGTATAAATGGAAGGCCAATACATGCATTAAAGTATGATCACAAACACAGCAAACATGGCAAGCATGGAGAAGACATGCCAATCACATAGAAAATAGTAACATGCACACAAAACACGGAGAAGATAGTAGATGCATAGAAGACACATTAATGCATAGAAGACAGGAATGATTCTTTTCTTTTCTTTTTCTCATATTTATGAAATGCATATTTAAGTACTAGAAAGTAAACAAACCTCCCATAATGTAGGATGTACTCATCACATAGGTCTTTAAACTACATATATGGGGCAACACACATACAAGACATGTAAAACCTGCCAAAATGTTGGATGCACTCATCACATATGTCTTTAAATTACATATGGGGAAATAGACATGCCAAACAAAACAAATACACCAAACACACACACTTGAAGACATGGAGAAAACATGGTAGACAAGCGATGGAGTGTTCCCTATTTCTAGGCTCATCACCATCTCAGGCACATTACATGCACACACCGATAATTGGGCTTCACCACAACAATCGTTGAAGACACACTTAAGGGTTGAGTTAGTCATAGAACCTCTCCCCACCTCCATAGAGGACTTTTGAAAATGATAGGATGTGCAATCTGCTCCAAGAAATACACCACAACCACCTCTGTAGAGGGCTTAAGAAAAAGGATATGCTTGACATACTACCTCTGTAAAATGCTTACATGATTGATTGATTGATTGATTGCAAACAAACTCATAATGCAGGATGCACTCATCACGTAGGTCTTTAAATTGCATCTGAGGACAAGCACATAGCTAACATCTACAATAGATAGCTTACTTTCTATATGCCCACACCTTAAGGTGGTTGATATCAAGTATTGATATCAAGCACATTAAGGTACGAAGAAAACACACAAGGGAACACAAGCTCTCACAAATCCCATGCCCACCAAAGGTGACATGTACTTTACGATTGCCAAATGTTCCCACAAACACGTCCCTACAAGAAACATCTTAGTGTCGACATAATCATGATAAACAACAACATCGATGCATATGATTAACCACACAAAGAGCCAAGGTTATACTATGAATTTGGAGTTTGAGGATAGCCATAGGGATACATCAGGAAGATCTCCAAATTGAGCACCACCAAGGCTAGATTCAAAGAAAAACTAAGTGCACAGAGCAGTAGTATTGTTAAGGTTTGTAAATGAGATAGAACACCATCAAAATCACTATGCAAAAAACACAGAGTGCTTCTACTATCCAAGCATTGGATAATTTATTACAACCCCATCATCATATTAGGAATTATGTACAATTTTGTATTTCTAGCGAAAGGGACACCAGGTCCAGATCAGTATAAATGTTTTTTGTCATCCGCTCACTAGATAGAGACACTAGAGGAAGGGAAATAATGAATCAAAGAGGAGAAACAATTGTCTTAAGGATAGTCATGTAGGAGGGTTCCCCCAAATCACCAACCACAATGCTATGTCCATAAGACACAACACACAACAATGAAATTAGAGAGAGAGGCAATATAGAAGAATGATGATACAAATAGAACAAGGTCACAATAGTGGCAGTCTCATGGTATCTCACACCTTACGAGAGAATTAGGGGTCATCCCAAGAGGCCTAAACAATACATAACACATCATGGGAGAAGCACATAATGAGAGAGATAAATGGTTAGAGATACTTACCTGTAGGGCCCACCAGGCTAGTGGGTATCATCAAGCAAATCATCATTCTCCTCCCACTCCCTAATGTTATAGGAAAGTGGGATATAAGGTACCATATCCCAAGGTTGTTTATTGTTAGGATCATCTTTATTTGGGTTAATTCTTGCTTGTTGGGGTGCAAGATAAGCTCGTCGCCTTCTCTTCCTTGCTTTTGTGTGTTGATTTATTTGTGCTTTATGACTTTTCTTTTGTAAGATAGGGCTTGGTTCTTTCATGGATTTTTGTATTGTAGAAGAGGAAGCATCACAAGAGACTTTCTCTTCTATTTTAGTTGTAGGTGGCATGATGTCTTGTAAAATTTGTGTCTGTTCTATTGTAGAGAAAGTGTCATTCTATTATAGAGAAAGTGTCATTGATTTCATCATTTTGTACCAACATACCCTCTTGGGAAGACTTATTTTTGAAAGAATGACTAGAGGACAAGTTTATGTCATCATTACATGGATCAGGTATTGAATTCATGGGAGAAGTGCTATCACCATCATCTTTTTCCTTGCTACTCATGGAGAAGAACTCAGTTAAGCTTTCTAATATCGTAGGATGTTCACTCATGAGGGTTAAAAATTGGTCAAAATCAAGACCTTTGATACATGAATGAAAATATACAATTAAAAAATGACATGAAGGTGCCATTTCAATGTAAGATCAGATTTTAAAATCTTTTCCAAATTCATGCAAAAAGAAAAGTGCAAGACTATATGCAACAATGACCTAAAATGCTTGATTTTTTGTACTTTTTCAATGTAAATGAATGAAAGAAAAGGTGTTGTAAGGATTTTGAGTAGGGGAAGAAAATAATATGTCTTATATCAGTCCAATACAGAAATAACATCCTTTATAACACACTTTTTATGCAACCTAGGGTGACAACTAGTCACAAGTTGGTGAAAATACCCAAATATATGCAATTTTTCACCAAATTTTCTCTACAAGAGCCCGATAAAAGGGTGTTGTGAAGATTTTTTGAAGGGGGAGAAAATAATTACCTTGATAACAGCAAATTAGTGCAAAAATTCTTCTTCACAACATGCCTATAATGCAAATCTAGGGAGTTGATAAGGCCAAATCTAATGAAAATCAATGTTTTTGAAGCCCTAGGTTTGAAATCTTGACACAAAATGCTATATGAATGTTTTAAAATCTAATTTATGATGAAAATTAACTGTACTCAGATCTTAAAATGATTTCCAATCTCTAAGATGCAAAATGCAAGTGCAAATCTAATGAAAATGCATGAAAATTCTAGTTTTTTGTTGAAATTTTCTATGCAAAAATGCAAATTTTCAAGATGTGAATGCAAATTCACAATAAAATGTAAGACTAAATCCAAATTCAAGTCTTAATGAGTCTCTAAAATCAGTAGAAAAATATGAAAGAAGATTTTACCTACAAACCCTAGATTTTGGAATTACTAGGTTATATGAAAATTGTCAAAATTTCTACAAAACCCTAGCAATTGTATGAAAATGCAATGCAAGCTATTGATTTTTTGTAGTTTTCTATAATTTATCTTTGATCTAATGTAAAAATCAGAAATTATATTAAATTGGAATTAATTGATGCAAAATAGAAACCCTAAAATACAATTTTTTTCAATTGTTTTGTAATTTTCTCAATGCAATAAGATGAATGACTATATGAATGAATGAAATCAATCCAAATCTGAAGAAAAATACTTAGGAAGGTGCAATCAAGTCCAAAAACACAGGTTCACCAAAATGTAATGTAGTAAAAATTTGGATTATTTTAGTTTTGTTTGAATCCTCCTTTCACCAATTACATTCAAGGACCTTTGGATTGAGTGGGATAGCACTATCAGGTCCCTGGTCACTCATGAATGTAGGGAAGCTTGGATTAGGGTGTTTGATTATCAATTTTCCTTCTCTAATGCTTGATTACACCTCAAAACCCTAATTATGGAAAAATGACAATAAATTGATGAATAATAGAAAATACTACTACAAAAAGATGTAAAATGAGAAATAATTGTACACCTATTTTTGGGGTTCAGAGGCAGAAAAGTCAGGGACTAAGGAGTGGGCGCCCAAGTCCAAGGCCTAGGTTTTTGTTAGGATCTGGAAGATCAGACTACAACTTTTTCCTATTGTTCTAGAGATTTTCCCATCATAGAACTCTGAGGAGTAGGGAGCAGATGCTCTAGTCCAAGGTGCTCTTTTCTCTTTTGTTCTATAATTCTGACACTTCAATATGCCCTCCCGCAACTTCACTTTGTCTACATCATCAACCTATGACCTGCAACCATGAAAACTTTGGGAGGGGATTGTGGTGTTTAGAGGCTTGCCTTAGTCAAGCCCTGGAAACACTTAAGTCTTCTAAATACCATTATCAAATAGAGAGTGTGTGCCCTTGTGAGGTAGAGATAAAATCAAAATGAATAAATGATCACAAACACAAATGATATCACCTTATAGTGAAATTCTCACAGGAGGACGATGCTCTTCATTCCATGTGGAAATGGATGCTCAAATCTACAATCACAAGCACATAGACAACACAAATCTGCTCTTGCAATAATGAATGCCTTGAATCACTTTCAAAAGAATGCATAAACATCATAATAATCATCTAATTTACAAATGAATACCTAAACATACTTTTATATGCAACTACAAGTATTCCCACCAAGAATTTTGTAATGCAAACTTATCATGTCGGCATAAGACCTAATTAACGGTCACAAGCCGACACTAAAAATTTGGGACTAACCCAAAATAGGGTAGGACTAGGGCATGGGCACCCATTTTGGTTAGGGTTAGGTTCAAGGGATCCTCCTAGGTCCTATTTGCTATAAACCTTAGGGCTCATTTCATCGGGATGTCAAATTATGATGCAAGATGTCATGCACACTAAAGACCCAGGAGCTAAACCTAAAGAGGGAAAAGCCCCCAAGGGGACATTTTCTAATGTTACACTTGTCACGGGCCATTCTAGGATAGCCTTTTGCTTAGAAGGATTTACTGCAATTTCATCTGCAGAAATTAAATGGCCTAGATATTGAACTTCCTTATGAAATAAGGTACATTTGGATAGCTTACCATACAACTTATGCTCTCTAAGGCATTACAAGACCATTTGCAAATGTTGGAAATACTCTTCCTCATTATGAGAGTAAATCAAGATATCATCAAGAAAGACTAGTACAAACTTATCCAAATAGTCTCAGAAGACACTATTCATTAGATTCATAAAGGCTGATGGGGCATTGGTCAACCCAAAAGGTAAAACCATGAATTCATAATGCCCATACCTTGCTCTAAAGGTTGCCTTATGGATATCTTCATCATTTATCCTTAGTTGATGGTAGCCTGATCTCAAGTCAATCTTTGAAAATATAGCTACTCCTCACATTTGATCAAAAATATCATCTATGCGCTACAAAGGATATTTGTTCTTTATCATTGTCTTATTAAACATACAATTATCAATACACAATTATAGGTTACCATCCTTCTTTTTCACAAAGATCGTCGATGTTCCTCATAGTGATACGCTGGCTCAGATCAAACCCTTTGAACAATTTATGAAATTGGAATTTCAGCTCCATTAACTCAATTGTGGTCATTCAGTATGGGACCTTCAACACATGTTTAGAACTAGGAATGATTGTAGTCATGATATTTCCACAGTCCATGCTGATTATTGTAGTGTTTCTGGAAAAACTGTGTAGTGTTTTTTTAGCCTCTTGTAGTGCTTCTAGAAAACACTACACAGTTCTTCCAGAAGCACTACAATAACTAGGAATGATGTCAATCAAAAAATAAAATTCCCTTTTAGGGGGAAATCCTAGGTCTTTAGGAAATACATCTTGAAACTCTTGAAGAAAAGGATAATCTTCCACTGAGGGTTTATTTGTTTTTCCTAGATCCTCACCTTTCTCATTCAATTTTTCCATCTTGACTATGAACATCCAACAACCCTTTAGCTCGGCTCTTTTCAATTGTATTGTGGAAATTTGTCCAATTTTCATTTCCTACTGCACTCCTTGAATCAAGGCATTGTTACCTACATCATCAAGACATTCCACTATTTAGAGAAGTAATCTACTCTCACTCTATGCTACCACAACCAGTTCATTCCTAGAATAATATCATAGGATCCTAGTGGAGCTACATACAAGCTCACTTTGGTAGAAAAAGAGGGCAAGTTCAATCTATCTTTAAACAGGCATTGGTCTACCTAAGCTCTTTACTTGTTTGCATATTCTACTATCCACGGTTTTTCCATGAACCCGACTCTTCTAGGTATTCTACTGAGTAAATTAAGAGTGATAAAATTTTCTATTACACCAGTATCTATGAGAATAGTAACTGGAATGCCAAATGAATTACTTGTTTCAATTGGGGTGTTTTGGTATTCAGCCTATCAGTTGTCCAAGGTAGCATGGATCCTCTATTGGAAATCTATTTTATGCGATAGCATAGAGTTACCATAATATGGGTTTCCTAGGGTCTTGGTAGGACATTTATTAGCATAAGCATCTCCTCCACAAGTAAAACACCCTCCAAAGGGACCTTTTTTTACCAAAGGTTGGTTGGTATTATCATCGTTCTTTTTAGAAATATTGTCTCTATTTTCTTGCTTGATTTCATTTCTATGATCCTTGGAATCTTTACCATAGTTTTTCCCTTTAGAACCTTGATTTCATTTTTCTTTTTTAAGGAGGTGGATGGATAATTCCAACTATATTTCTTATGGGATTTTTCTCGGTAAGCTAAGATAGACTTAAGTATTTGCACTTGTTTGATTCCTTCTCAAAGACTTGGTCCATGGACATCGATTTCTCCTCTGATTTGATCATTCAAGCCCATAATAAATTTCCTTATCCTAAATATCTCATCCTTTTAATATTGTGGTACGTATTTCAACAACCTAGTATTTTTTTCCCAGTACTCTGTAACTATCTTGTCTCCCTAGCACAAGTTTTGGAAGTCAAATTTTTATCAAAATATAATTGTGGTAGCCATTTTTTTTCTAAAAAGGTCCATGAACTGATTCGAGGTCAAACTTAGGGAACTTAGTCCAAATTCTATTTTCTTATTCATCCACCATGTGGATGCTTCTCTAGCTAGCTGATAAGCTCCCCATACTTCCTTAGTGATCTTAGAGTATATTCTAATCTCAAAATATTTTTCTATTTCTATCAGCCAAGCCTCAGCTACATCACTAGTCATAGTTCCATCAAACTTAGGGGGTATGATCTTTTTCATATCCCTTGCTAACTCATTAGTGAGGCAAGCTTTGATTTCACTAGGGACTTGAGAATCTTGTTTACTTTCTCTTGGTTCATTCTAAAAACTTTCTTCATGAATGTTTCCTTCCCATTTCTCAGAATGATGTTCTATGTTATTTTCTACTCCTCTAACTTCTTGTTCTAGAATTTCCAACCTCACTTTCACTTCATTTAACATAGACAAGATTTGGTCAAGTTTTTCCATTGGGTTTCTGAACTAGAACCTTCCTAGCACCTCTCTAGTTGGTTTCTGGTGTGTACCATGCTGGTATTTTCCACACCTAAAATTTGTATAAAATTTTTAATCAAACCATGAACTTTATAATGCTTAACTTAAGATGAGAAGTTCATAAATGTAGAAAATTTTAGAATCATTTCACAAATGCCACTTTTATTCAAAATCCAAAATTTATTTCATTCTCATAAATATATTTTACATCTTTTTCAAATACATAACTTTTCTATTTTTGAGTACAAAATATCTACATATCACTTTCATACAGAGGAATTTCCTCGGGTTCCTCTTCCTCGCCAGAATCAACTAACACAAATTTAAAGGGTGGATATACTCATGAGTACTCAACTAACACCTCCTTTCCCATCACAAGCCCATCCTGACCACTCCTAAAAGGTAAATCCTAGTGGGTGAATGGTTTACTGATTTTCAAAGTAGTAGGAATAGATGCTTTCTCAGCAACCTCCCATCATTTCCTCCTCTAGAGGTAGATACGTTTGAGTGCATCAGCCAACATCGTAGAATTAGTGAGCCATGCCCACTTTATGTAGCTCATTGGTTCTTTCATTTTTTGCTCAAGAGAAGACTCTTTCTTAGGCATGTTTCTAGATTTTGTTTTCTTGGCTTTCTTTTGTGCTCTTTTCTTTCTTGTCATTCTGGCACAACAAGATTCATTTTAATATTAGCATAACTTTGCCAATTTACAAAATATCACAATAAGCTCCTAGGTCCAAGTGTTGAACTCGGTATCTCTGTTATAAATGAAGGTGCAAATGACACAACGGAAATATGATTCAAACCTTATTTATATGCTCTAAACAATGTAAAATCAATAGAGATTGTTACAAAAATAAAACCCACTACATAGAAATAACATGCATTAAAAAGTGAACACATAACACAATATGTAACATGGAGAAAACCCTTTTGGGTAAAAAACTCCACCAAGAAAAGAGGCTCCAAGTTGTATTATCTTCAAATATGAGATTACAATATATGTGCTTCCTTTATTTCTTTAGTCTTCAATCCAATGGTTCCTGTTAGTCTCAAATCTAATAAAAATGTAGTATAATTATTGTTATAAAAGGAGATTTCCTTCTAGGGTAGGAAAACCAACATAATATCGACCATCAAATATGTGATTTAATGACAAATAGTCTAGATTTACAATGATAAAATATAAACAAAATGTGGTTTTGAGGGTGCAAACCCTAGACCCACCTCTGAGGGGATGATCCCCTCGGACCCCTCATAGGGGGAAACCCCTTGCAACCCCCTATCACAGATGAATTAGCATCGAGGATTAAATATAAACATGTAGTTAGAACAAGATGACTATTAGTGAAACCTTTCATCCCTTATTGGTGATTTATAAACAACATTAGGAGTAATTAATTACATAAGATTTACAAGGTTGATGGTACCTTAATCCTAACATTCTCCCACTTGACATTATACATTATAAATACCCATAGGAAAGCCATAAAATAATCAGGCACTAGAAGCAAGGCCCATGGCCTCTCTGCAACAAACAAATTTCTCTATGCTCATACACTTGGTCAAAGCATCTACAACATTCTCTTGAGTGTCTACCTTCTTCAACTCAATCTATCCACTTGCAACCATTTCTTGGACAAAGTGATAATGTACATCAACATGCTTGGTCTGAGCATGATATATAAGATTCTAGGCCAAACAAATAGCACTCTAGCTATCACAACCAATTTGAATGATCCTACAATCAAAACCAATACTTGTACACAATCTCCTCCACCAAATTATCTCCTTAGGGACATGGGTAGCATCCATATACTCTACTTCGGTGGTTGAAAAAAGCAACCATGGGCTGCCTTTTGCTCATCCAATTCACTGCTGCACTAAACAATGTAAACACATAGCCGTTGGTGGACCTTCAACTATCCAAGTCACCTGCCCAATCTGTATCAACAAATCCTTGTATGTCCAAAGTTTTATCAGCACTATTAGTACCAGAATAAACCAAACAATAATTAGGAGTACATGCTAAATATATAAATACCCTCTTCACATAATTCCAATGTTGTCTACAAAGGTTGGACATAAATCTACTCAAAAAATCCCACTGCTTGGGCAACATCTGGTCTAGTGCAAACCATTACATACATCAAACTCCCTACAGTACTAGCATATAGCACATTAGACATATCCTTTAAATAAACCTCATTCTTTGGAAACATATGTAATGAAAGTTTAGTACCAATGGGCAAACAAACTCTAATTGGGTTACAGTCTTGCATACTAAATCTCTACAAAATGGTGTTCACATACTTTGAGGCAACCAAAGTTTTCTATTACCTCCATCCCTTTCGATCTCCATCCCCAAAATATACATGGCATCTCCAAGATCCTTCATTTTGAATGCAGCTGAAAGTTTGGCTTTCAACTCACTGACCATACCCTTAGTATTGTTGAAAAATAACATGTCATCAACCTACAATGCAATGATCATAATCAAATCATTAATATAATGAGTGTAAAAACAGTGATCCTCCTCACTTCTAACAAAACCTAATTTCAATAAAAATGAATCAAATTTTTGTTACCACATTTTGTGGGACTATTTCAGACCATAAAGAGACCTCTTCAATCTACAAACCCAATGTTCTTTCCATTTTACCTCAAAACTTGTAGGTTGTTGCATGCAAATTTCTTCCTCAAGATCTCCATGCAAGAATGCAGTCTTAACATCCACTTTCTCTATTTCCCAATCAAGAGTTACAATAATGGATAAGAGAAATCTAATAGAAGTTAATTTAGCAACAGGAGAGAAAATTTCACCAAAATAAACTCCCTCTCCCTAGGACTAGCCCTTGGCTACTAGTCTAGCCTTGCACTTCTCCAATGAACCATCTACTCTAAACTTCTTCTTGAAGACCCACTTGTAACCTATGGCCTTTCTTCCTTTGGGCAAATGAACAAGATCCCATGTGCTATAAGATTCTAAAGCCATTATCTCCTCTTATATGGCTAACTATCTGTTGGGACAGGAAAATTTCAAAATTTTCCTATACTTTTATCCACCACTATCCAACCAAATCAAAACATTATAGCCCCTAAATCATAATAACAATTGATAAATTCCACAAACATAGCATGATTTGTATAATAAGTGTTGATAACTGAGAGGGGGGGTGAATCAGTTATCTTAATTAACTTAACTTTCTGTTCTTCTTTAATAACTCGTGCAGCATCAAAACAAATAAGCATCCATAATCATGAAAGTAGAAACAAAGTCAATACACATAACACAATGATTTTGATGTGGAAAACCCTGTTAAGGGAAAAACCATGGGGTGACTAACCCAAGAATGTATTCTCTGTTAGAAGAATAGAAATACAAAAATGGCACTTACCAATTAGAGCTCACTGCCCGAGCACACTACTCACAAGAGGCTCACTACCTACAAGAGACTCACTGTCTACAAGGTACAAATAAAGTAACAAGATATTTGAACTGATGAGAAGAATCCACATATGCTGGGGTTCAGTTCTGATTAGGCTCAATACACTGATCTACTGCACTTCATTCTTCCTCTTCTTTGGTGCTGCTGTCCTATCACATACCGGACCTGTTTTACTGCTTCCACACTGCTCTCTACTTTTCTTCACACTATAGCCCACACAACACACACCTTCACATCTAAATCCATCTGGTATATATATCCACACCTAGAATTTTATCAACTTCCTAGTTGGCATCCAGAATACTCAATATCTTCCCAAACTCTGGTCTGTCGGCTGAATCCTTGCTTACCAAGTGATGCGTATCAAAGAGATGCATATAGAAGTCATCAATCATGTCAGCCAATCATGAATGATACCTCAAGAAGCTTGATCACCATCAATATCTCATCTAGATTAATGTCTGATGCTTTTTCAGTCAAGTCTTCCTCAGCTCACTCTGCCAGACAGGGACCCAATACTCAAGTGCTTATATCTTTTCACTCTTTCATCACCGGAGGCTCAATCTTTGGCATATGTTAGTCATGGTACTCCTCTTGACTTCCCCAAGTCTACACTTTAGTGAGATAATTCCTCTGAAAGATCTGGACCTGACTATTGAACCATGCTGCATGCTTTGTTCTTGCTTACCGGACCACAACATTCTTCAATTTAACTTCTAGTAGAGACACACCATGTCCTACGGATGTGTGGGATGGACTTTGTTGCCATCAATGACAACACTTAAGAAGACACATAGTGTCTATTGCCAACAATCTCCCCCTTTGGCATTGATGGCAACACTTAGTGAAAAATGACTAAGTGTCACACTGTACTCCCCCTTGGCTGATGCTCTATTCTAATGTACACTTTTCCAGAGCTCCCCCTTAGCTAGATCCCACATTTTTCACTACTCCTCACTCCCCCTTTGACATCAATGACAAAGGGTAGAATCTGCACACCAAAAGTTTCACAAATCAATCTATACATATCCGTATAAGTATATATACAAGTTGTACTTACATATACTGAAGTATATCTACAAAAGTATTCTTCAATTGTATAACTTTTGTCACCCAACTCTGCTTCATCCTATCCAAAATTGAGATGTGACCACTCAACAAGAATGCAAAAGCTTCTGGCTTTTTAAGATCTGTTGGATCACCGGTCTGGGCTGTGGCTTGAGCATCAGTTAGGGCTTCATGCATGGCCTCTAACTTAGGGATAATGATCCCTCTAAGTTCACTTAACCTGTTTATTCTAATTTCCTTCTCCTTCTCAAGCTTCTTTATTTCATTTGTGACTGCAATAGTCTAACACTCTTGATTTATTACAGAAGAGGAGAGAGGATCAAAACTTTGAGACAAACTTAACAGTTTATCCTCTTGCTCTTTTACTTTCTTCTCAATATCCTTGGTCAATTTAGGCTAGGATAAACAAATTTTATATATATCTCTGCCATCTTTTAGAGCATTTTCTAAGCTCTTTATCCCAATATCCATAACTCTCCTATCATTTGTTATTAGACCTTGCACTTCAGAGAATCTTTTTCCCAAAAACTCCTTCTAGACCTTTTCTTCAGCTGACTTCTCTAAAGAATCAAAATGTGTGCTAATTGAATTGACAAGAGTTTTTAAGTTACTGGATGAGGAGGCCGAAAGATCCTTCTAGAAGGATGGCATGATTTTCTCCAATGAACCGAATGCAATCTCAATTAGCTCACAGTCTTCCATGTGAGACTTCAAAAGTTTTTATTTTGCCTTTGCATGGGCAAAGGATGCTATCTTCATAGTCTAAACCAGGGAGAGGGAATCAAAATTGAATGGTCCTCGAAGTAGTTCTGGTTCATCAATTTCCATCATCTCTTTGGTTAAGAAGTCTTTGACTGCTTCTATAGTGTCTCTTACCGGAGACAGAGTTTTCTTCCCTTCTGCGGCCTTAGCACTGTCATTTGTGGTCTTCTCTATTTGACCTTCTTCTCTTCCCTTTACCTCTTCTTCTTGACTGATCTTCTCTTCTACTCTTTCTTCTCCTTTAGATCTAGAGTTTGTTGGGGAAACCAGAGGAGAGATGTTTACTTCTTCATGGACTTCCTCTTCCAGAGTAGAGGAATCTAATTCCTTAGCTTTCTCTTCACTTGTCTCCTTTGCCTCTTCTGCCACTGTCTCAGTAGATTCTCCTTTGTCATTCATGACACAGGGTTCATCACCTAAGTCCTCTATAATAGGAAGATTGAATCTTTTAAAAGCATTCCGTAGGATATCTTTTTTTTCTTTTGCCACTTTGTCAGTTTCATCAAGCATAAACTGATTCATTCTAGCTTTTCTTTGGAACTCATCCTTATAGTCCTTAAAGATAATGTTCATTTGTTTAGGGGTAATGGATGGATAGAGCTGAATAGCAATCTACTCGTAGATTTCTAGGTCTTTTGCTTGGGAATTATTCTTTCTTATTTCAAGTTCCTTCTCTAATCTTTTGGGAATCAGAGATATAATTTCAATGAATGTTTTGTTGTAGATGTTTAGATACCTGACTATGGCATCTTGCAATATCTTCTGATCAGCTTCACTGTATTCATCATAAAATTCAACCATTGGTTGTAGGTTCCCATCCACAGTAACTAATTTGATGATATCATCAATGCGGAGAGTAGGTCTTTCAATGAATTCTTCTGCCTCTTTTTCCTTGTCTTGACCGGTAGAGGATTCACCGGAAGTTTCCTTCTTTATTTTGTTGACTTCCTCATCTAATTTAGTCTCTTCATCATCCTTTTAACTGGTGTAAGACCTTGTGGCCTTGGTCTTAGTTCTCTTTTCTCCTTTTCCAGATGTCTTAACTTCCAGTTTTGATGCCTTTTGGCTCTTAGAGGTGGTAGGTGCAGAGCTTTTGGAGGATTCGGTCCAGGAGGGGGCTTGCATCGGAGCACTTTCTTTTTCAGTTGCTTGCCTTTCTTTTTCTGCCCTTTCCATCTTTTCTCTGTTTGCATCAAGTCCCTCCTTTGAAATTCCATGCCTCTTGGCAAATTCTTCTACTTCCCTCCTCACTTTTCTTTTCATTTCTGATTGTCTTAGCTCCACATGAATCTTCACACTCAACTCTTCAAAGGTTCCAAACCTTTCTACGTTAGGATCCTTGGGTTGACTTAGCATGTGTTGAACATGTAGCTCTACAATTTTCTCATCTACTTCATACCCCATTGGCATGATCCAGACTATCCTTGGCTCCATTGCCTCCATTAGGCACTGATTAGTTTCTACCATAAAGCATATTGTATCCTTATACTTTTCAACTAGACATTGGGGGATTCTCTCCCTAGCTTGCATCATATTCTGAAAGTTCTTGAAGTAGCCCTAGAGTGTTGTGTTTTGTGCCTTGGCATCACCAAGTCCATGCAAATAATCCCTGATTTGTATGGCTACTAGACTGTCATTTTGCCACATCCAACCACTGGATCTGGGAAGCTCATTCATAAAGTAAAAGAACAAGCACAGTATTAGCCCACCATACTTAAATGAATTCTTTGTATCCTTCTTTATTTTCTACAAATTCTCTAACAGGTTATTCAGGAGAAGCTCATAAAGATCATAGTCAGCATTTTCTCTAAGCATCTAATAAGCAGTGTAAATTACAGTTCCAAGTACTGAATTTTCCCTGCTGGAGTGATATATCTTGTAACTAATTATCATGGAGGCAAACTTGATATCTGGATCAGTGATATCTTCTATTTTCATTGCTCTCTTATCAAATTTTGATCTTGTTACCTCACTCACTGTCTGATTCTTAATGGACTTGAGAGCACGTATCCCACCGGATGAGTGCAATCTGGTAACTACCCTAATGGCATCCTTGGTTATCTTGAATGGTCTTATCAACCACATAAAGTTGTCATGCATTCTACTCAGAACATACCAGACCCATTCATCTTCTGTAAATCAGGGGAAATGGATGCAATGTCCAGAATGCTTGTCCCAGATAGCCTTGTACTGAGGTTTGAGTTCAAAAGAATCATCTATTAATTGATTGTGATAGATATCCCTTAGCTTGGATTCCCTAAATTCCTCAATGTTAGCATGAATATATGCCCTAACATCTTCTACATGCAAAACCCCATGCAGAATGTTTGAAAAGGCGCCTAGGAGATCAACTTCTAGGGATTTGTATGGATGTTTCTTAAATTTAGGATGCGGCCTATCAGTGATCTTCACAACATTCAGAGTAGCCATCTTTCAAAAGATTCAGAGAGAGATTTCAAGAATAGAAAATACCTTTTACGCTTTTAGGGTTCACAAAATGGGCCAGATCGAATTACTGGCTAAATCAATTTCTATGGTTGATCTTTTAGAGGCTTGAGATAATTTGTTACAGAGCTCCTTCTCTTTTCTTCTTGAATGTAAATGTACAAATGACAAACAAAAGAACCTTTTTAATCCTGCACAAACCCTAATTTCATTTTGCAATAAATGCACAACTTAAGTTATTCTGGTTGCCTTGTTTTCCTTGTTCTGAGAGAGATCTTTCCAGGTTACTGGGATGCACTTAGACTATTTCTTGGTGGAAAATGACAATCTATCTCCCTTTCCCCAATTATTCCATCTAACCATAGATCCAAATATTTCAATCATGAATCATACCAGATGTAACTGTGAGAATTCAGTATTTACTGGATGACTGTTAAAGTGGATTGAACTTGGATGATTAACCTCTTCAAAATTTCTTACGGATCTTCCATATCTTTACAAAGGCTTGTTTAGATGTTTCTCTGAGAACCCTTTAAACCACAACTTTCCATGTGCCAATTTCAGGCACCAATTGACTGGCTGGGGGGACTTGTTTTCTTTTTTGACTCCCCCAGAGCCAGAGCTCATTTATTTAGTTTCTGGAAGGAATATTAGCACCAGATTCTGGTGTGGATCCATCCTCAACATTTTATGTGCTCCTCTTTACCTAAATCTTGTTCATCTCCCTTTGAATTTCATCTGCATTCACTTTTCTTTTTCCTTTGTCCTGGTTTTGATTATGGTGCACCAGACCCTTTTTGTCTTGATTCTTACTTCTGCAGAATTTGGCAATATGACCGGATCTATTGCACTTGTAGAAAATAACACTTCTTTGCATATTTGACTGATATCTGCTTGATCTACACTGGTTAGCCATATATCCCATTCTATTTCATGCAAAGCATCTACCATTGAATGAGTTGTTCATTTGCATAATTCTACACTCATGAGATTTGTGACCATACCTTTTGCAATTTAAACACTATCCAAAGAAGGATGAATTAGTCTGATTCATTCTTCTTTTGCACTAATTTGCTTTATGACCAAATTTATTACAGTTGTGGCAGTATCCATTGAAAGATGGATATCTTTGAGCATTTTGTTGCCTTACCAGAGGTCTTCTAGGTTTGTTCCTTGGATTTCCTGATCTAGAGTTCTTCTGACCAGATCCAGAGCTTTCACCTTTTTCATACCCCAAGCCTTTCTTGTCATATACCCTCTTTTGGCTTTCAAGAAGAACTTCAAGTTGAGCAGACCTTATCTTGAATTTCTCTTTGTATTCATTTGTTGTTTGAAGATCCCTTTTAAGAGTGTCAATCTAATTCTCAAGTTGTTCTTCATTATCTCTAGCTTCTTCAAGATTAGATTCTAGATGCCTGATTATTCTATCTATTTTTTGGCAGTATTCTGACTTCTCCTTGAGAGATTGTCTTAGATCATCTTTAGTTTTTCTTTTCTCTTCAATTTCTTGGGTGAATTTCATAACTCCTGATTCCATTTCATATCTTACCATAATGACCTCTTTTGATAACTTTTCACATAACTTGGTTTTCTCCTTTAGATCTTCATTTGTATCATTGGCTTCACCTTGACTTGCCAATTGATGAAGTAGTTCCTTTCTCTTTTTCATAGAGATACTCAGTTTCTCTTTTAGTTCATTTATGAAATCATCAGCATGTTTGAGTCTTTCCTTCAAGTTGTTGACTTCAGAGTGAGATTGCTCAAGATCATCTAGGGCAAAATGAAGTTGTTCCCTCATACCATACATATCCATTGAGATTCCTAGATCTTCCTCAAGCTGTTAGGCTCTGTTTGGAGGAACTTGGCTCTGATGCCAATTGTTGATAACTGAGAGGGGGTGAATCAGTTATCTTAATTAACTTAACTTTCTATTCTTCTTTAATAACTCGTGCAGCATCAAAACAAATAAGCATCCATGATCATGAAAGCAGAAACAAAATTAATACACATAACACAATGATTTTGACATGGAAAACCCTGTTAAGCGAAAAACCATGGGGTGACTAACCCAAGAATGTATTCTCTATTAGAAGAATAGAAATAGAAAAATGGCACTTGCCAATTAGGTCTAACTGCCCGAGCACACTGTTCACAAGAGGCTCACTACCTACAAGGTACAAATAAAGTAACAAGATACTTAAACTGATGAGAAGCATCCACATATGCTAAGGTTTAGTTCTAGTTAGGCTCAATACACTGATCTACTACAGTTCATTCTTCCTCTTCTTTGGTGCTGCTATCCTATCACATACCAGACCTATTTTACTGCTTCCACATTGCTCTCTACTTTTCATTGCACTAGACCCCACACAAAACACACCTTCACATCTAAATCCATCTGGTATATATATCTGTACCTAGGATTTTATCAACTTCCTAGTCGGCATCTGGAATACTCAATATCTTCCCAAACTGTTATGCCCTTACTTCTATAGTGTATATGGTTATGAATAGTCGGCTTGTGGCTATCTTAACTCTTAATTAAGTCATATTATCATTATTATATTGTTATTTAGTTGTTTAGGTCAGCCTAAGGCTTCTATAGGGCTATCTAAGTCAGCCTGGGTGATATCCTAGGCATAAATAGGTATATATAGGGGTAGTGAGTCTTATTAGATCATCATATTGTGTATTGTGTTCTCATTGAAGAATATTGGAGGTATCCCCCTCGAAGTGGATTAGGAGGTTGCCCCCTCGAAGTGGCATATTATTATCAAGTATTTGCAGAATATTTTCTATTATATTCAGATATTGTGCAAGTTGTTTCATTACACAAACTCTGGTTTGTCGATTGAATCCTTGCTTACCAAGTGATATGTATCAAAGAGATGCATATGGAAGTCATCAATCATGTCAGCCAATCATGAATGATACTTCAAGAAGCTTGATCACCATCAATATCTCATCCAGATTAAGGTCTGATGCTTCGCTGGTCAGGGCTTCCTTAGTTTACTCTGCCAGACATGGACCCAATACTCAGGTGCTTATATCTTTTCACTCTTTCATCATCAGAGGCTCAATCTCTGGCATATATTAGTCATGGTACTCCTCTTAACTTCCCCAATTCCACACTTTACTGAGATACTTCCTCTGAGAGATCTGAACCTGACTGTCAGACCTTGTTGCATGCTCTGTTCTTGATTACCGGACCACAACATTCTTCAATTTGACTTCTAGTAGAGACACACCATGTCTTGTGGATGTTTGGGATGGACTTTGTTGCCATCAATGAAAACACTCAAGAAGCCACATAGTGTCTCTTGCCAACAATAAGATCCCTGCAATAACTATTAGTGTCACCTCCTAAACCATAATCTATAAAAATCTTCAGTTCTCTGATTTTGACAAGACATCAGTATTTTCATACCAACCCATGGTCCATTTGAAGCAGACTAGATGTGTATTGGCATTAGGGATGAAGTCAAAATGAGAATTTCAAGAGGCTCTGATAAAAGAAGTTATACCGATGACCCCTTATCGAACAAAGAATATCCAACCACACTGAATTAATAAAAAATGAGGACCATCAGGATGAGAAAGCATTGTCAAAAAATATTCCAAACATTACCCCGACAGCCAAGATCATAACAATGGGGAAAATTTGACAAGAGTCCTACCAAATCACTCAAGGAACAAATTAAACTATCAACACATCGGGAAGAAATACAACATACGAACAAAAAGTTAATGTTTCTCTGACCTTATGATGTTTCAGCGATCACAAGGCAATTTTGGCCAAAGTCATACCGATATGTGTCAAAGCTGTAACTCATCGACAAAAGGAAAGCAGATCGGAGTAGGATTTGTAGGTCCTACTGAATCTATAGTCACAACGACAGAGGATTTTAGTGACATATGACTGTGGTCATTCTGATGAAGAAAGAATAGAAATGATAGCGTCAAGGAAACAAGGATTGGATAAATCAAATAAGGTCATCCTGATAGCATATGTTGTTTCGATGAAGACAATAACCACACACATCAATGAGACTCTTTCCGACGGGTCACATGTGTCAGAAAGACAAACGATATCAATATCGATTTCTTGGGTCTTACCGATTTCACTAATCCACCCTGTAAAGAGAAATCAATAATTATTTTGGAAAGACTCATACTGATATAAATGATTAGTATTGGAGAGATTTGAAATATCAGAGAAGGATGCTATTCTCATAACGATAGCGTAAATTCAGGCCGACGACAACTTCTATGCTCATTATTATATCGGATAAGCATTGAAACATCTTGCCAATATAAACACACATGCTTTCATGAAAAGTGACATCAAGGAAATAAAACAAAGGGTCACAGTGATTGAGTCATCTACAAATATTTGTGCCATAAGAAACATTTAGACCGTAGTAACATTACAAAAGTCCTGCCGATGAAGGATGTTATGTTAATGTGACATTTCAAAATGATTATGAACATTAATGACCTAGAAATATTAATTACAGGCTGAGAGAAAATCCCCGGAGAAGTCATTCTAAATCATTGCAATTGTGTTCGAAAGGATTGTCTGAGAAGAGCATGGAGGCGAGAATTTAGAGTAGAAAATAAAGGAATTTGGTGATCGTCTCAAGCAACAGGTAGATACATAAAACCTCTATGTGGTGACTTACAATTTATATTTTTTATTCAGAATTATAAATAATGGAGACACCAGTAAAGGGCAAGGGTAGAAAACAACATGATGAAACTAGTAAACCTAAGAAACAAAAAACTGATAAAGGTCCTGATGAAAAGGTGAAAGAGAGAAAACTAAATTAGGATTTGATAGATCAATTGCCTGGGTCTACCCCTAAAGTCCAAAGGTCCGCACAACTTAGGGTAGAGGTGTAGAAGCTAGAAGATAAATACAAATACATGAGAAATGTATGGACACCAATCAAGGGCTATGAATTGTTTAAACTCCATTATGATAGAAGATTTAGAAATGTCCCAGTGTCTAATCTGTGGCATTTGAATTTGGGCAAATTGGTTGTCCTAGATGTGTTTGTGAATGTGGAACTCCTAAAACTTTTGGCTAAACATTACAATCCTAGCCTCAAATCCATATGCAATCCACAAGGAGAGCATGTTATACACTTGTCAAAAAATGCCATTTGTGAAATATTTGATTTGGATGACTTATGCACACATCCCATAGTATATGAGGATTCAGACAAAAAATACTGGAGGATGGACACCACATACAATGGATGGAGATTGCTTCTTCATAGGCCTACGACAGAGGGAAAAATAGTACCTTTTGATGACAATGATTGCCCTCCATTCCATGTGTCCTTATCTGAACTCTATATGAGATACACATTATTTCATTGGCCAAGTCCTAGGGTCAAAAGTTCCTGATTTCATGGCAATTCCATTAATGGTGATAGCAACAGATGTCCAATGTCATAATGCTAGGCAATTTGATTAGGCTGCTTATATTTTTAGTAAGATTGATTCTAGCTTAATTGCAATTAAGAACAATGCCCCAACAGTTTCTTTTGAGCATTATTCACTCCTCATGCACATGGTATTATACTATGTTCAGGAAATGGGAATATGGCCAAATGAACTCAGAATCTCTCAAACAGACAAAAGGGGGAAAAAGTTGCCTATGTAGATGTGGATGAGGGTATGGGATAGTAGGTTTGCCCACTCCAGTTACATTTATTTTGAAGAATGTTTTGTAAAAGTGTTGTATAAATACTTTAATCATCCCTGTCAATATTCATTTTTAGATGAAATAAAAAGGTTTCTCAGACCAAAAGACTTTGGTGGCCCCCCAACTGTCACACACAATTGGGGGGATTGGTATTGCTTTGAGAACTCAACTCTGGTTAGAATTATGGTTTTGAAGATACCCCATTTATACTTCCCAAGATAGTTCCTAATAGGATTGATTACTTGGAGATAGTCAGGCAAATGAATTGTTCCAATGTGATGAACTTAAGTGCCTATGACAAACAATCCTTCATGACTAGTACTATGTGCTTTGGGGATTTTACTGTGGTGTCCAAGGAGAGTTATGGTCTCATCAGAGACAAATTAATGCATTACAACATGAGGTGTGCCAAAACAAGAAAAGGATTTGATCCTGAGGGCTTCATTGATTTTGCTAGAAGAAAACAAAACCTCATTGGATACACACACATTCCATATCTCTATGATGATATTATTAGGAACATGGAAGAAGCTGAAGTCGAATTGGTAATTGAAAAATATAATAGAGAATTAGATGAGAAAAGAAAACAATTTCCAGAAGTAGAGTTATTGTCTTCTAGTGATGAGGAATCTGTAGGTGAAGAGAAGCCCCATGAACAGACAAGTAGAATCTCTACATGAATAGTGGAAGGTTTTCAACTTCCTAGTAGAGAGAAGGAATAAGAGGGACCTAGTGATGAGGATCCCAGACAATTGGCATATGACTCTTTCATTACAGATGATCAATTCATTCATTCTCAAGAATTTAAATCATTTTTGTATAAATATAAAGGAAAGGAACTCAGAGAATCAGTTGAAGATGTCATAGCTGATAATGAAAGATAGCTGATGGATGTGTTAAAGACAACATTAGATAATGAGTTGAGGGCTATGACTCCTAGCAGAGGTAGATAGTTTCTTAGAGAAGCGGATGTCATGATATTTCCTAGACTTGACATGAATTATGCCTTGGTATTTGATAGTTTTTTACATAATACTAATGATAAATACAAACTCACTCCTGAAGGTGTAACAAAGATATACATGGGTACCAAGTATAACAATGATGAAAACTCACTCATGATATGGGTCCTATATCCTCCTCATTAGAAGACTGCCATTATAGATATTGAAAAGACCTTTGGGCATGTTATGACCTTGAAGGTAGGAGAAACTGATCCTCTGATTACTGCAGATATTGGTATAAATGTTGCGAAGCTGAAAAAAGCATAGGCTCAACTACTAATCAAGGAGCGAGATGCATATAAACAGAATTGTGAAAGATTAACAAAAGAAAATGATTTCCTATAAGACACTGTTAAGAATGCCTTTGGAGGGTCAATTAAAAGATTAACTGAAGGAGAAAGCTCACAAAGTGCCTTGTCACTATCTATCGATCAAATAGCTCATGTTTAAATTGACACACTTGCAGTAGTACTACAGAATAGGCATATCCATATGATGCAGTGGATGAATAAATTCTGGGATGTCTACTCTACAAATTATAAGGCTATCCAAGAACATGAAAGGTTAAATAATAGGCTCCAAGAGAAACTCCATGAAATACAGAGTAATAATACCCCTGATAGTACAAGTATCTCCAGTGCACAAGATTTGATTGAACAACATAAGAAATATCATGATTAGCTTCAAAATGATGCCAAGGAATGTGTTGAGGCTTCAAAGACAAATGTACCTATGTTGTTCAGGAATGATAAGGAGTTGAAGAGCAAAGATGAATGGATTAAAGAATGCCAAGTTATATTATAGGAGGCTCTAGAAGTTCTCAAAGATAAAAACTCACCATCCAAGGAGGCCTACAAGCATTTGGAAAAGATGGTAACAATAGATGTGATTACAATGAATGCTATACACTTTGCTGATACACATCAGAGCCAAGAATAACTGGATCACGTTGCTCAAATCTACCTATGGCTTAGCAGAGCTTAGTGTCATTATCTTTGTTTATTGTTATGTTAATCTTGTTAATTCTCAAGACATTTTGACGAGTTCTATCTCTTCACAAATATTTCTATATAAGATGGACATATGATGGTCAAATGATCATCAAGAAGTGGTAGAAATAGAAGTTCATAATATTTTAAATAAAAGACCATGTTGCAAGTATTATATTAAAGAAGTTAATAGAATATCTTTGATTTTGTGGCTTTATACTGGCATCAATTATTTGTTGAAATTAGTCAATTATTTGGTTGTCTCCAGTTCAGTATTTCTTTATTATTCAAAGTGATATATCAAGTATATACTCAGTTTGTCAATGCACATTTGTTGTACTTGTGTGATCTAATTAATTGGTTTCCTTAAATAGGAATTAAAATCCTTCTAGTCAGTCATAGTAATCTGGTTATATTGATTTAGATCACTAAGAAGAACCACATAACTAGGATTGGCATTTTGTCTCCAAATTGGTATTATCTGCTATTCTTGCATAGTTCAGTCAATTGGTTCCTTTAAGTAAGGATTAAAATTCCTTCTAGTAAATAACAAGAAACCTGATTGTGTCAATTAGATATTAAGATGAATTTGTTAATCATATCCTTGCATGTTTATACAAGTTATAAACCAAAGTATTGTGCCAAACAATTAGAGTTATTACCAAGTATACATCAGTGATCTTAGGTTCTCACTTAACTCTATTTACCCAACAAGGCATTGACCTTTCTTATTTCAATATTTAAAATCATCTATTAGTTCTTACCTTGATATTGCTTATACAATTTATACCAAATTAGGATCACATTGTTTGCAATCACTTTTCAAATATTAGAAGTAGGAGTAATTAGCAAGCTTTCATATATTCCACACCACTTGCCACTGTGGGTAGATCCATTACTTAGTCAAGATCACGCATCCATTTAATCTGCTTCATTAGTAAGGTGCACCCACCTAGGTCTAGCAGAACCCAAAGTGCAGGGAGTCATTAACCCTATAGGGTAACTCTGTTGCGTTAGTTTAAAAAATGTTGCCAATCTAATCATAGAGTCTGACATCCTCTTAGGATTTGCAACCTACATTTTTGAGACCTAACAAATTGGTGACTCTACTGGGGAACTCAAATACAAAAGACCTTGGTAAAAGACCATTCTTTATAGAGTCAAGAATTTAAAAAATACAAATTGATAACTCTGTTGGCAAGAAGAACCCAAAAAGATAAACTACAACCTCTTCCTATTTACAAAAAATAGGTGGCGAATCTAAAACTTATTATAATGGAAAAATTAGTACCAAATGGATGGTAGAAGATCCAAGATGGAAGGGAAGAAGTTACAATCATCCCCACCACTTAGAGCCCCTTCCAAGAAAAATGGAGCATCAAGTTATTTTCATCAGAATAATGATCAGGAGGCCCAAGTGGATAATACAAAACAAACTATCATAACTCACAATAGTTTTACCCCTCTGCATGAATCAAATGAGAATTTATCTCAAATCAATAGAGTAATTGATGATATATTGGCAAAATACAGACCTGATCCTCAAAGATAGCTTGAATTTGAAGCACGAGCCATGAAGGAAATTGATCAAAGGCATGCTAAGTATGATTATGAAATATCACCATAGCAAAGAGAAAGTGTAAAACTTGGATTCACCAATCAAGAGGTGAATAAAAGTCCAAAGGATATAAGGAATATGAATGAAGTGGAATAGAATGTGCTTAGGCTCTAGGAAGAACTTGAAATGATCAAAATAGAGGAAACATAAATGCTATTAAAATAGGAGATTCAACAGATAAAGAATAGGACCAAAATGGCTGCCCCAAAATATATACCTCCACATAGAGGAAATGCTTTGAGAAACACACAACAAAACCTATACCAAAATACAGCTGATGTTTTCAATCTGCAAGCATCCAAAAATCATATTCATCAAAATACCCTCCCGAGTAATCCTAGACCAACTCTTATACATAACACTTCTCAACATATGACTAATCTATATCCACCCCCTGGCCAACAGTATTGTAGACCACAATATCATCATATGAACCCCCACATAAACAAATAAAGAATAGGACCAAAATGGCTGCCCCAAAATATATACCTCCACATAGAGGAAATGCTTTGAGAAACACACAACAAAACCTTCACCAAAATACAGGTGATGTTTTCAATCTGCAAGCATCCAAAAATCGTATTCATCAAAATACCCTCCCGAGTAATCCTAGACCACCTCTTATACATAACACTTCTCAACATATGACTAATCCATATCCACCCCCTGGCCAACAGTATTGTAGACCACAATATCATCATATGAACCCCCACATTAACCCACAACAGCAACATGCCTATCATCAACCTCCCTATGGGTATCATTACTACCCTAACCCACCACCCATGAACATTCCTCCACCAAACCTCATGAACATATGCAGGCAATTTGATCTGACTGGATATCAATTGTATCCATACCCCATTGATAGTAATTAGAGGAATATAGTTCCCAAGCCTATTAGAAACAATGCAGTATCAACTAAGGAGCATATCATAAGCTTCAATGCCTTTGTACAAGATATTAGTATGGAATATTAAGATGTTAAAATGAGATTATTCATGATGTCTCTAACAGAGGATGCAAGAGACTGGTTCAACAGCTTTCTAGATGCCTCAATCAGTTCCCTGATAGATTTCCATAGGCAATTTAAGGAGTCATATGGCAATCAGTATGCCCCTAAGTTTTCCTTGCACGAATTGATAAGTATCCTAAAATACCAAAATGAGTCAGTATATGACTTTAATTTGAGATTCTCCAAATTGCACAACAAAATACCACATGGATCTAAATTGACCGAACCAGCAGCATTAAGTATTTATCTGAAAGCATTTGATCCTAAGATAGGGTATGAACTTAGAAACCGGTGCCCTAGGAGCTTAGCTGAAGCACAGAAGGTGGCATTGACTATTGAAAACAATAGAAAAGCTACAAGCATGGTCAGAAAAAGAGATAATCTCAAAATTCCTCAAAGTCCAAATATTCAATAGAATAAACAAGAAATTCAGTATAGAAATGAAAGGCCTAGGTTGCATGATATGCCATATAATACAAATTGGAAGGATGGGAGACCTATTGAAAACAACAGAAAGCAACATTATGGAAAAGACACTCCTAATCCTCTAAAGAGAAATGGAGCACATATGGTAGAAGATAATCCCTGGTGTTTAGTGTACAATTTACCACACTCACCTGAATATTGTGTAGTGGCTAAATCAGTACAACAGGAAGAAGCATCATATGACTATAACAGAGACAACCACACAATAAACATGATGAAAAATACACCATTCTTACTAAATGAAGACTATTCTTCTATAGAAGATGAGGGATACGAGTATGATGTGGGGAATCAGAAACATCATATCAACATGGGAAAACAAGAAGTATTCTCAAATCAGGAGGATAGGTACGAGGGACCCACTTGTTATCATAACAAATCACCATATCATCAATGGAGGATGCCCACTGAAAAGGAAAGAGAAGTTCTTACAATAACTATAGTAGCCCAAGCTAAAAATACCTATAATCTAAGGAACAAGATAGTAAATACAGAATAGGGAACACCTGGGAGTGTCTTTGTAAAAGATCAAAATTACAAAAACAATGCAAAATCCTCACCTAAAGAACCAAAAAAAATTGAGTAAAATAAAATGAAAGACAAATTACCAATTCAAGAAAAAGAGCATATAAGAAGAGAAAGGAATGATCATTCATTTGACATTGCTCACATGATATCCCAGGTGAAGATATCAATACCACTTTTGGAAATGATGAAGATAGATAAATACAAAAGTATAATGGTTAAACTGATTTCAGATATACCAAATAAAAAATATAAGGAATTAGAGAATAAGACAAACAATGTTTAGTAAGAAACAGTCCAAGTTCTTGAAGTATATCTGGTTCATACCCTAACAAATAATCCCTCACAAGTGGACCCTTTCTACACCACCTTATTAATCATAAATAGGCTAGTGTGGAATTGCATGATTGATTCAGGCGCAGCCATGAATATCATGCCAATAGCAGTCATGAAAGAACTAGGAATGTGGGTTGACACTACATTTGGTAAGTGTTATGTGATGGATAATAGGTCTATCCCATTTGTGGGCATCATGAAGGACATGGAAATAAAATTAGCTTCCTACCCTGAAGCAATTTATAATATTGATATCACTATGGTTGAGATTCCACCATATAATGGAATGCTCTTATTAAGACAATGAGCTGTAATGGCAGGAGGGAATGTCCAATTAGAGTTATCATATACCACAATACCAATGGGAGGCAAAGAGATTAAGCTGTGTAGGGAGCCAAGATATGAGAACATCATAGAATGCCTAGATCAAAATCAAATAAATCTGTTTTGTGATATAGATTTGGGGACCTTCAAAGTTGAAACAAATCAACCAAAGTTGCAAAATACTAATCCAATGTATATAGAATCTAAGAAAGAGGAAAATGATATTTGGAAAATGTATTTTGATAGTGCATGTAGCAAAATGGGAAATGGGGCATGAGTACTATTTATTTCACCAATAGGTAAAACTTTCAAATACTCATTCCTATTGACATTTGAATGCACAAACAATGTAGCAGAATATGAGGCTCTGCTCATTGGTTTAAATATTTCCATCAAGCATAAGATAAGAAATTTGGCTATACACGGGGATTCTAAATTATTTACCTCTCAAGTAAAAGGAAAATATTTATCCAAGAACAAGACATTGAAGCAATATAGAAATGTTGTCTAGGATGATGTTGAGTTGTTTGATGCTTTCTCAATCAACTGGATTGACAGATCAAAGAATATTATGGCAGATTTTCTAGCGAACATTACATTGAAAAGGGATGATATCACATTGGTGGGCATTACAGAAATTGAATTCAAAACCAGACCCACTATTCCAGATAATATCCATAACTAGCAAGTGTTTAATAATGACATTGATATAATCAAATTCTTACACTGTATTGATCACTATGAAGACCAAGAGATTGATTTCAATGCGTTTGTGGAGGAACATGATGGAAAAGAAACTCTTTTTCGTCAAGAAATAGTCCAGCTCAAAACAAACAAAATACCTAAGGGATTCATAGCATTGGTGAAAGTGTTTGATGGACATGACAGGTTTAAAAAGAAAGACACACCCACAGTACAGAACAATCTTGAAGAAATTAATCTGGGGACACAGACAGCCCCAAAGAATGTATACTTTGGAAAGAAGATGAATCCCAAAATCAGGAGCATGCTCATCAACTTGCTCAGAAAGTATAGACATGTGTTTGCATGGTCATATGATGACTTGAAGGCATATAGTGAGAATCATTTTTAGCATGAAATACCATTAAATTCAAATGCTAAACCATTCGGGCAAAAATAGAGGCCTATTAATCCCACACTAGCTCCTAAAATGTTTGAAGAACTCACAAATCTAAGGGATGGAGCTATTATCAAACCCATTAGACACTCTTCTTGGGTTTCTAATTTGGTTCCTGTCAAAAAGAAAAATGGTGATATTAGACTATGTGTGGACTTCACGAATCTAAATAAATCCTCCCTTAAGGATAACTATCCCCTTCCTAACATGGAAGCAGTACTGCAAAAAGTCACAAGGTGTGAACTATTGTCCATGATGGATGGTTTCTTAGGATATAATTAGGTGAAAGTCAAAGAATCAGAACAGTATAAGACTGCATTCACTACACCATGGGGAATGTATGTATATTTAAGAATGCCGTTTGGACTCATGAATGCTGGAGCAACATTCCAAAGGGCGATGGATGTGGCCTTTGCAGAACTGATTAACAAAATCATGGTAGTATATCAGGATGACATGAAAGCATATTCTAAAAGGGCTAAAGATCATTGTACACAGTTAGAGAAAATTTTTATTAAAGCCTTAGAATATGGAATTTCATTGAATCCTAAGAAATGCCATGTTGCAGTAACAAAGGGCAAGCTGCTTGGTCACATAGTCTCAAAAGATGGAGTGAGAATAGATCTTGAAAGAGTAAGAGCCATTGAACAAGTTCCCATTCCCAAGAATGTGAAAGCCATACATTCATTCTTTGGCCAAATCAAATTTGTTAGGAGATACATATCAAATTTTTCAGAGATTGTTAATCTCATATCAAGAATGTTAAAGAAGAATACAGAAGTGAACTGGACAGTAGAAACATTAGAAGCATTTGCTACCATTGGAAAGGCAATCAAGGAAGCCCCAGTTCTAATATCTCCTGACTTCAATAAACCATTTCAGCTGTTCTCATTTGCCTCATACCATACAGTTGCAACAGTAATGTTGTAGAAAGATAATGAGGGACATGAACAACCCATTTCATTTTTTAGAAAGTCTCTCCAAAATGCAGAGCTAAAATATGACATAGTTGAGAAACAAGTGTATGCATTGGTGAAAGTAGTTAAAGCTTTTAGGCCATACTTGGTGGGAGCTGAAATAATAGCATATGTGCCTAATTGTGAGGACCGCCCTTTTTACTACTGTTGTTATGACTATTTACAGTACTGTTATTGTTACTTTCATATTTGTGGGATAGCAGTTCCCAAAATTTGTCAGACTATTTAACTTCATTATGTTTTCGGAAAAACTAATTGGGTGATGTTTGGATAAGTTACTTTTCAGAAAAATGAATTAGGGATGATGGAAAATTGTAATATGATTTTTAATTATGTTAAATTGTACTAAGGCATGAGAATGCATGTGTTATTTAAGTTGCTTCGGCTATGATGAATTTATGTGGTTACTGATCTTGTAATTGAGTGTGCAGGGACTACTAATCAAACCACAGATTTCGGAGATCATTCCACACCTTGTTAATTGTTATTCCTTGTTAAGCCGATCTGGTTCCACGAGGAACCAAGATCTCTTTGTGTTTGATGTCATGATGTAATGTGGTCTTTCGTATGGTCGAGTGGGTTAGGTTACCCTCATGTAACATTATTTTTATAAGTAAGTGTTGTAAAGAGATTGAATTTGAAATTTCTATTTTTATTTAAATTATGAGGCCCTTTTTCTTGTGCTTTACCTTGACTTGGGGTGTCTTGTATGGGTTAAAATTGACCCTGGGTTCTACCCCATGGGTCCAGGGGCCCATTTGGCATGGGTAACCCTTGAGTAACCTCCATCTAGTCAACTTAACCTTCCCCTGAAGTTAAGTGGCGAAAATTGGAGGTAGGAGGGGACATGATGGGTTGTACCAACACTCAACCCATCCCCTCTACTTTTCCCTAGATAAGAGATGCCATCCATTAGTGAAAGTTACCTCTTCTTTAGTAAGATTCCCCCATGTACTATGGGGACACCCATGTGAAGAAAGGAGAAAGAGGCATGGGTCACCTGTCTTGTTCCCATTTAACTCTTTTTTTATTTCTCCCATGAGAAAGTGGAGTCACATGAAAGGAATAAGGAGTACCCTTGGGAATGGAGAGTGACATAAGCCACCTGGACAGAATAGTGATTTTTGGGAAGGGTGAGGAGGTGACAAGTGTCACTTCCCCATTTCTCAAAATTAGAAAGAAAGAGAATTTTGGGTTATTTATTTTCAAATTTTGGGATGAGAGGGAGTTAGTTGAATTTTGGGGAAAATCTTTCATTTTTGGCCTTACCAAAAATAGAGAAGTTAGTTTGGAAGATAGAGAAGGGAGAGGGAGTTGGTGGCTAAGGTTGGAAGTGAACTCTGTGGACTCTGCAACAACTTCATTCCAGGAGGGCTTTGCAAGGTTGGTCTGAATTTTACCTTTGTTTTGGTAGAACTGAAATGTGTATGAAATGTGTGTGAAATATGTGTTTAAATTTGTTTTCTGTGGGGTTCTTGTCGGGTTGTTTGACAGAGCGTCTCCCATTTGGGAGAAATGCTCATCAAGTTTGGGGTAGGGGAGGAGAGATCCTCCTCGGGTGCATACCTGTTTCCATCTTTTGGGATGTTGAAAGCCTTGAGGGCATGTATCTGTGACTGTATTTTTGACTTGAGAGTCATATACAGATTTCTTACAAATTGTGATCACACTTGGTTGAGACCAAGAGAAATTGATATGAGTTCATTTATCTGTCAGGGTGACACTCTGGAGTCGAGTGTGTCCACTCTCCTGCCCCTTATGAAACTCACTGTAGTTGAGTTTCCGTATTGTGTAAAATAACCACGGGTGTATGTGTGCTTTGGGATTGTTGTTGTTTCTGTTGTGAAGTGGAGTGTTTGAGTACCCAGGTGTGAGTATGGTCTCCCTAGCTCGGGGGTGACCCTCTTGCGGGTCTACGGTAGGGAGGAGAGCTAGACGAGTGGTATTTTCTTCTTTGTTTGTCTTTGATACGCAGGTTTTTCTCTTGGAGCTTCTGGTTGGCTATTTATGAAGAAACAGATCATCTTCTTGTCATGAGAATTAGGCCTGGTTCATTTCATAGAGATGAAGAGAGAACACCTCTCTTGTTATTGTTGTAAATTAATGATATTCTGGGAGTGAAGAAAATCACCTCCCTGATCTTGTTATTATTGGATTTTATTGGTTGTCATAAGTTTTCAGTTGTATACTATTTGGGAGGAGAAAGTTCATATCTGGGAAGTTGGTATTCATGATTGAGAAGCTGTAATATGAATGTGCTTAAATTTTTAAGTTGATGTTTGCAACCTTTGTTCAATAGCAATTTTTGTGTTTCAAGTATTACTGAAAAGAATAAGTTCGTTTTTGCAACTTAATCTGAGTTGTTTACATTTGAAAGTTTGGAATTGCTTCACTAGTTGAAATGCTAATTTTCTTTTCAATGTTAAAATGGAAAAGACAGTTTTAAATATTTGAGTTATTCTCCATATTAATGGATTCTGTTAATTTAGAAGGATTAGAGGAAATCTAGCATGTAAATATATAATCTGTTGTAAAGTTATGAAGTCTTAAATGTTTATGAAAATGGAAAATTATACTTATAATAAGGGGATAGCTAGTTACCAATTCTATCAATTAAGTGAAATTGGGATATATATATATATATATATCTATATATATATATATATATATATATATATATAATTATAACTAATTGTTATGACAATTTCTTTATAACAGGTTGATTTGGAGCAAATGCATAAAGTAGTGAAATTGAGAAATTTAGGAATTAGTTAAGCACATATAAGAATATTTTTATATATAAATAAATTTAAATATATATATATATATATAGATATATATATATATATATATTTCATATTTTGAGTAATTATCATTTTCCAGAATAATAGAGAAATTGAAAATAAATTATCATTTTTATGAAATTGACTGATAAATATCAATATAAAAATAGATATATATATATATCTATAATTATATAATCATTGATAAATATATATATATATATATATATATATATATATATACATATGAATATATATATATATATATATATATAAATATATATTTTATTGTTGAGAGAAATCAACGAATAGCACATGAGAATGGCGGACCAAATTTAAGCCGCGGATAAAAAAAAAACACAGTCGCTATATACAATGGGCGGTGGGGAGAAAACCCCACCGCAGGTTTGTTTTGTTACATTTGGAGGTGTGGAGTGGGGCGGAGCCCCACCCACACCCCACGTCGTGGGAATGTGGGTGGGGCTCCGCCCCACTCCACATCTCCCCCCCCCCAATCCCTTATGCCTCCCGCGGCCTGCACAGGCCCGCCGCTCTGCGGCCACCCCGACCCTGCTTCTCTGTCACAGCGGCCACCGCCGCCCATGGCCACCGTCGGCTGTGGAAACTCCAGCAAATAAAATGTTAGGGCTAGGCCCTAACATATGATTGGGTTATTTGGAGTATAAATTCAGTTTATTTTTATATAGCTCTATATATAGGCATATATATATATTATATATGTCTATGTATATAGCTATATATCTAATATAATAATGATTATATATCTGTATATATATATATATAGAGAGATATAGATATATAAGTTGTGGTAAACCAATTCGTCCTTTACATAGACATTAAAATAAATATATTATATATATGTATGTATGTATGTATATATATATATATATATATATATATAGATATATAATATACATAGGAGTAAATCTATGAACCAATTTATTGGGCCCTCGTTTATAATCGTTATAAACTATGTCTCATGGATATAGAGAAAAAAAAAAAATATAACAATTATATTCTCACAGTAGATATTATTAAGTGTTGAACACAACAACCAAAGAAGATATATTACCATGAACAGAGTTTTATAAAGTGGTGAACCACCTACATCTATTGACAACGTCATACGAGTTACAATCAGTGTATGAATCGTAATTAAGAGTAACAGTAACAACAGTAATTCTAAACAAGAGAAAATAAAATTAGAATGTAAAAGAGAGTTTAGGAATATTCAGTGATACTCTGGAAAGAGTTTCTCGGAAGTTTCAACTGTTAACGTACTAATAATCACCCGGAAAATGAAGAGGAAAATTACACAACTCCTTGCTCAAAAGAACACTGGAAATAAACTTAAGAAGCCACCACTAACAATCCATGAGGCCATATTAATCTCAACTGTAGCAAACGATCTCATATGTAAACCTGTAAGAGGTTCCGAAGAAGGAAAAACTAACATTGGAAAACACAGAGGAGAAAATGCGCGACATTTCTCACACGGGATAAGAGAACTAAGTTGACGGACCCTTCAGTCAATTGTGCTTAGGAACAAGTTGACTAAGTATTTACGAAGAGGAGGAACCTAGATCGGGGAAGATTAGGAGACCGAGTCCAGCGAAATAGTAAACCAGCCTTTGTGACCTAGATCATCCTGAAATTAGGTTTAATATCAACAATAACTGCAGTGATAACCCTGATTGACGTAAATCATGAAGAAAGGACAGGATGCACATAAAGAAAGCATAGAAAATGAAAGAGAGAGAGAGACCGAAATATAAACACACTAAATGAACTAAGAGATAGTTAAGGTAAGGGCGATGAAGATATAATCAAAATTAAGAACTTGTGAAAAGGGAAGAGAGGGCAACCAAACCGCCTTGTTGAAAATGCTAAGTCATAGGAGGAGTATGTTTCAGGAAACAAGAGAGGAGACAGACAACCGTGCCTGGCTGAAAAATGACTAAATAGGGAGATCACTAGCCAGTTTAGTCGGAACAAGGCGTCGTGGGGAGTGGTTCCTCTATCAGCGAACCACGTGCGTAAATGAGTGCAGCGTAATTCCCACTAACGCAGTAAGGCATTCTGCTACTGAACATTGCCGAGGGTTCGATTTAAGAACTTTGGTAATCTCACCCTTGCAATGACGTTAGCAGCGTTGTATAGACCCTCTTGTTGATTTATATGCTTCTGGTTGCACGCCATTGTACTTGTATTCCGCCGAAGAGTATAGTGTTTCGCCATGAGAGAACACCGTTGAGCATGCGTACGCATGCGAAAGGGGTTTTTAGGATAGTGTGAGAAAAGTTTTTCATATCTCATGTCATAACCACATGACAGATGTGGTTATGACACGTGCGATGTGTGTTGTGACCACAAGGAAAATGTGGGCATGACATTTGGTATCAGAGCCCAGTTTGTAAATACTGGGCGTATTTGGGCACGTTATTATTCCGCAACTTTGGCTAATTAGTTTCTACCTTGTTTTGTAGGATGCCTCCCCGACGTGTTCGACGAGTGCGATCACGCCACACAGCGTCAGTCGAGGTGCACAGCGATTCCTCAGCCGAGGGACTGGCACCCGCAGATTCAGCAGCACCACCTGCACCACCTGTACCACAAGCACCACTAGTACCACAGGCGACACCAGTATCAGATATAGGTCCACAGATCTTACAGGCACTATAGACTATGTTAGACAGGTTACCACCAGTGATTCCTGAGCCACGTATAGAGCCTCGTGTTGATCCGCGAGAGGAGCCACGTGCCGAGTCACGTATTGAGCCACGTATGGAGCCCCGCGTTGATCCACTAGAGGTGATACGTGTGGAGCCCTTCATTGAGATTCCTGACACAACAGTAGAGGAGGTAGGGTCGGCCTCCCGAGCACGGAGCAGAAGTCCTCCGAGACTTTTGAGACAAGAACAGGTTCAGCAGGGAGTATATGAGGATGGTGTGGAAGAGCCACTTGGGAGACTTAGAGACAGAGGGGACCCTATCAGAGATCTACTGAGGCTCAACCCACCCACCTTCGCAGGAGCTACAGAGGGAGCTGTGGCCGAGGCTTGGCTAATTAGCTTAGACAGGTGTTTCGCATTGCGACCGTATGAGAGCAACACGAAAGCACGAGTGGCAGTTCATCTTCTTAGGGATGCAGCAGCCACCTGGTGGCGCACAGAGGAGTGCAAGCACCGACTCTCTGTGGATACACTCACATGGGACACCTTCATTGAGCGCTTCAATGCGCGGTATTTGTCCGAACATTATAGACAGCGCAGAATCGATGAGTTTCATGATCTACAGCAGAGGGGACTCACCGTTACTCAGTATGAGAGCCGATTTATAGAGCTTTCTCGTTATGCGGAATACCTCCATGACGAGAAAATCTTAATACACAAATTCATCAGGGGGCTAAATCACGGGATAGCAGGACCAGTTCGTATGGCAAATCCCCAAACCATGAGCGAGGCTGTTGAAAAGGCCCTTATATCAGAGGAAATTCAAGGACGAGGACAGAATTCACGCCCACAGTACCAGGAACGAAATCCCCAACAACAGCAAAATTTCTGAAGGCCTCAAAACACAACACAGAGAGGAGGATATAATCCTTCATCATTACCTCCTAGGCCTCCACAGCAACAGCAACATCAGCAAAAATCCAAATTTCAACAGAGGGGACAGGGAGGACAGAACCGTGGATGGCAGCAGCAGGGACCACGCAGGGATCAGAGACAGCAGGGTTCATCGGCAGGACCCGCAAGGTCCCAGCAGTCTTACAGAGGCTCACAGGGATCCACCGGACGGACCGGGCAACAACAATCAAGCAGAACACAGTCAAGGCAGTTACAGGTTAGAGGACCATGTTATGTATGTGGTGGGGCAGGGCATCTGGCTAGAGAGTGTCCGCAGGGATTTACTGCAGGGGGTCAGCCCCGATCAGGAGGGTCCGAGCAAACCGTAGGTGACGTGGGCAGATCTCACCACATGTTTGCAGCGATTGATAACCGCCAGGCCGATTTCCAGGCTTCTGTCATCGAGGCAGCAGGTACGATTAGAGACTTTCCCATCTCGATCCTTTTTGACTCAGGAGCTACTGACTCCTTTTTGTCTACATCGTTAGTGGAGCGTTGCAGGCTGGTGGCTTCTAGGCAAGACATTAGGTGGGAAGTTGAGTTGGCCTCAGGGGCCAGGATGTCAGTAGATACCTTGGTTAAAGACTGTGAGATCACATTGGGACCCTTCACCACAACATGCGACCTTAGGATTATGCCATTAGGGTCTTACGGAGTAGTTCTGGGTATGGATTGGCTTGCGGCACATAGAGCCAAGCTTGATTGTCGCCAGAGAACGATTAGCTGTTTAGACGATCATGGTTCGTCGGTTGAGATAGTGGGCATTCAAAAGCCCACGGCGGTTCGTATGATATCCGCACAACAGCTTAAGCGCTGTATGCAGAAGGGATGTCAGATGTTTGCCATCACAGTCAGTGATAGAGCAGAGGATGAACCTGAGGCTACTTTAGATGATCACCCTATCCTTAGAGAGTTTGCCGATGTATTCCCGCCAGAATTACCTGGTATGCCTCCACGTAGAGAAGTGGACTTCCACATCGACTTAGTGCCAGGTGCAGAGCCGATATCCCGCGCACCCTATAGAATGATGACCCATGAACTCACAGAACTTAAGCTGCAGTTGGAAGAATTACTTGAGAAGGGACACATCCGACCTAGCGTTTCACCATGGGGCGCACCAGTGATCTTCGTGAAGAAGAAGGATGGGTCTCTTCGTCTATGCATGGACTACAGGCAGTTGAACAAGGTGACGGTGAAGAATCGTTATCCTCTACCTAGGATTGACGACCTTTTTGATCAGATGCAGGGAGCCAGAGTGTTCTCGAAAATCGATCTAAAATCTGGGTATCATCAATTGCGCATCACGAAGTCAGATATTCATAAAACTGCTTTTCGAACCAGATATGGCCATTATGAATTCACAGTGGTACCTTTCGGGTTGACGAACGCTCCTGCAGTATTCATGAGTCTCATGAACGGGGTGTTCCGTACATACCTAGACCGGTTCGTGATCATATTCCTAGATGACATTCTGATTTATTCACGGACTGAGGAGGAGCATGTAGAGCACTTGCGTCAAGTTTTGCAGCAATTACGAGGGCAGCAACTTTATGGCAACTTGGCGAAGTGTGCCTTCTTCAGGACAGAGGTGCAGTATTTGGGACACATTTTATCAGGCGATGGCATCTCCGTAGATCCATCTAAAATTAGAGCAATCCAGGAGTGGCCGGCACCCACGAACGTGATAGAGGTCAGAAGCTTTATGGGGTTAGCCGGGTATTATCGTCGGTTTGTCGAAGGTTTCTCCAGGATAGCACATCCCATTACTTCCCTTCAGCGAAAAGGGAAGGGTTTCACTTGGACCGAGCAGTGTGAAAAGGCTTTTGGAGTCCTCAAAGAGCGTCTTACGAGCGCTCCTATTTTAGCAGTTCCAGATCCTTCAGAAGAGTTTGTAGTTTGCACGGATGCATCATTAGAAGGTTTGGGAGCCGTGCTTATGCAGGATGGTCGAGCGATCGCATACGAATCGCGGAAACTAAAGACACATGAGTTAAACTATCCTACGCACGACTTAGAGCTTGCAGCTGTTGTTCATGCCTTGGTTCGCTGGAGACACTTTCTCTTAGGGCGACGCTTTGAACTCCATTCAGACCATCATAGTTTGCAGTATATTTTTACACAGCCTAATTTGAACGCCCGCCAACGGCGTTGGATGGAATTCCTATGCGAATATGACTTCGATGTCCATTATATCAAAGGGAAGGAGAACGTGGTCGCTGATGCTTTGAGTCGAAGACGCCACGAGATCCAAACCCTGACCTTGAAGATGGACTTGAAGGATCGCATCTTACAGCATCTGCCGGAGGACGAATGGTTTCTTGAAGTGCAGCAGGCAGTACTAAATCAGAAGGCCCTTGAGGGCAAATTTACAGGATATACCCTTGATTCTGATGGTATGCTTCGACATCGGCAACGCATCTATGTACCCCATGCGGGTAATCTTCGTACAGTAATCCTATCAGAGGCTCATAGAGCACCCTACGCAGCACACCCAGGAGTGAAGAAGATGCATGCTGATTTACGACAGCTTTATCATTGGGCTGGGATGAGCCGTGACATTACCGAATTTGTTGCTCGTTGCCTGGAATGTCAGAGGGTCAAGGCCGAACATCAGCATCCAGCGGGACTGTTGTACCCTCACGAGATACCTGAATGGAAATGGGATACCATTTCTATGGATTTTATCGTTGGTCTACCTATGTCATCACGTCGCCATGATGCTATTATGGTGACAGTTGACAAGCTGACCAAAGTGGCGCATTTTTCACCAATATGTACAACATACAATGCACCATCAGTGGCAAAGGTGTTTCTTGATCAGATTGTTAGACTTCATGGGATACCTCGCCGCATTATATCTGACAGAGACTCCGTATTCACTTCATCGTTCTGGAAAGCCTTACATCAGGCGTTGGGCACACAGCTCAACTTCAGTTCCGCATATCATCCGGAAACCGACGAACAAACAGAGAGAGTTAACCAGGTGTTAGAAGACATGCTTCGCATGTATGTGATGGACCACCAGTCTAGATGGGAGGAGTACCTGTATCTAGTTGAGTTCGCCTACAATAATGGGCATCATAGCTCGTTGGGTATGCCTCCTTTCCAGGCATTATATGGCAGACCATGCAGAACACCTTTGAGTTGGGATCGTATAGAGGATAGAACAGTCATCGGACCAGAGATAGTTCAGAATATGGAACTGCAAGTTAAACAGATAAGACAGAGGCTTCTGGAAGCACAGGACAGGCAGAAAAAGTATGCCGATGCTAAAAGGACAGACCGAAGCTTCTCTGTGGGGGAAAGAGTATTTTTGAGAGTGCGGCCGCACAAAAGTCCAATCTGTTACGGAAAAGGCTCTAAACTCGCACCTCGATTTGTAGGACCTTTCGAAATCTTGGAGCAGATAGGACCAGTAGCCTATCGTCTAGCCTTGCCACCTAGCCTGTCACGTATCCATGATGTATTTCATGTATCAGTTTTACGTCAATATATTTCTGACTTATCTCATGTGTTGGATTGGAGTGCTCTTCAGGTAGAGGCAGACGGACAACTGGCGTTGGAGCCAATTCGCATATTGGCTCGTCGGACGCTGGCCCTTCGAGGTCGAGAGCTGGACCAGGTTAGAGTCCAATGGGACTTATACGACGAAGTCACTGCAACATGGGAAGATGCAGAGAGATTGAAGACCCTGTACCCTCACCTTTTTGACGACTTCCAGGAGGAAGTACCGTCTTAGGGGGAGAGGATGTGAGGACCGCCCTTTTTACTACTGTTGTTATGACTATTTACAGTACTGTTATTGTTACTTTCATATTTGTGGGATAGCAGTTCCCGAAATTTGTCAGACTATTTAACTTCATTATGTTTTCGGAAAAACTAATTGGGTGATGTTTGGATAAGTTACTTTTCAGAAAAATGAATTAGGGATGATGGAAAATTGTAATATGATTTTTAATTATGTTAAATTGTACTAAGGCATGAGAATGCATGTGTTATTTAAGTTGCTTCGGCTATGATGAATTTATGTGGTTACTGATCTTGTAATTGAGTGTGCAGGGACTACTAATCAAACCACAGATTTCGGAGATCATTCCACACCTTGTTAATTGTTATTCCTTGTTAAGCCGATCTGGTTCCACGAGGAACCAAGATCTCTTTGTGTTTGATGTCATGATGTAATGTGGTCTTTCGTATGGTCGAGTGGGTTAGGTTACCCTCATGTAACATTATTTTTATAAGTAAGTGTTGTAAAGAGATTGAATTTGAAATTTCTATTTTTATTTAAATTATGAGGCCCTTTTTCTTGTGCTTTACCTTGACCTGGGGTGTCTTGTATGGGTTAAAATTGACCCTGGGTTCTACCCCATGGGTCCAGGGGCCCATTTGGCATGGGTAACCCTTGAGTAACCTCCATCTAGTCAACTTAACCTTCCCCTGAAGTTAAGTGGCGAAAATTGGAGGTAGGAGGGGACATGATGGGTTGTACCAACACTCAACCCATCCCCTCTACTTTTCCCTAGATAAGAGATGCCATCCATTAGTGAAAGTTACCTCTTCTTTAGTAAGATTCCCCCATGTACTATGGGGACACCCATGTGAAGAAAGGAGAAAGAGGCATGGGTCACCTGTCTTGTTCCCATTTAACTCTTTTTTTATTTTTCCCATGAGAAAGTGGAGTCACATGAAAGGAATAAGGAGTACCCTTGGGAATGGAGAGTGACATAAGCCACCTGGACAGAATAGTGATTTTTGGGAAGGGTGAGGAGGTGACAAGTGTCACTTCCCCATTTCTCAAAATTAGAAAGAAAGAGAATTTTGGGTTATTTATTTTCAAATTTTGGGATGAGAGGGAGTTAGTTGAATTTTGGGGAAAATCTTTCATTTTTGGCCTTACCAAAAATAGAGAAGTTAGTTTGGAAGATAGAGAAGGGAGAGGGAGTTGGTGGCTAAGGTTGGAAGTGAACTCTGTGGACTCTGCAACAACTTCATTCCAGGAGGGCTTTGCAAGGTTGGTCTGAATTTTACCTTTGTTTTGGTAGAACTGAAATGTGTATGAAATGTGTGTGAAATATGTGTTTAAATTTGTTTTCTGTGGGGTTCTTGTCGGGTTGTTTGACAGAGCGTCTCCCATTTGGGAGAAATGCTCATCAAGTTTGGGGTAGGGGAGGAGAGATCCTCCTCGGGTGCATCCCTGTTTCCATCTTTTGGGATGTTGAAAGCCTTGAGGGCATGTATCTGTGACTGTATTTTTGACTTGAGAGTCATATACAGATTTCTTACAAATTGTGATCACACTTGGTTGAGACCAAGAGAAATTGATATGAGTTCATTTATCTGTCAGGGTGACACTCTGGAGTCGAGTGTGTCCACTCTCCTGCCCCTTATGAAACTCACTGTAGTTGAGTTTCCGTATTGTGTAAAATAACCACGGGTGTATGTGTGCTTTGGGATTGTTGTTGTTTTTGTTGTGAAGTGGAGTGTTTGAGTACCCAGGTGTGAGTATGGTCTCCCTAGCTCGGGGGTGACCCTCTTGCGGGTCTACGGTAGGGAGGAGAGCTAGACGAGTGGTATTTTCTTCTTTGTTTGTCTTTGATACACAGGTTTTTCTCTTGGAGCTTCTGGTTGGCTATTTATGAAGAAACAGATCATCTTCTTGTCATGAGAATTAGGCCTGGTTCATTTCATAGAGATGAAGAGAGAACACCTCTCTTGTTATTGTTGTAAATTAATGATATTCTGGGAGTGAAGAAAATCACCTCCCTGATCTTGTTATTATTGGATTTTATTGGTTGTCATAAGTTTTCAGTTGTATACTGTTTGGGAGGAGAAAGTTCATATCTGGGAAGTTGGTATTCATGATTGAGAAGCTGTAATATGAATGTGCTTAAATTTTTAAGTTGATGTTTGCAACCTTTGTTCAATAGCAATTTTTGTGTTTCAAGTATTACTGAAAAGAATAAGTTCGTTTTTGCAACTTAATCTGAGTTGTTTACATTTGAAAGTTTGGAATTGCTTCACTAGTTGAAATGCTAATTTTCTTTTCAATGTTAAAATGGAAAAGACAGTTTTAAATATTTGAGTTATTCTCCATATTAATGGATTCTGTTAATTTAGAAGGATTAGAGGAAATCTAGCATGTAAATATATAATCTGTTGTAAAGTTATGAAGTCTTAAATGTTTATGAAAATGGAAAATTATACTTATAATAAGGGGATAGCTAGTTACCAATTCTATCAATTAAGTGAAATTGGGATATATATATATATATATATATATATATATATATATATATATAATTATAACTAATTGTTATGACAATTTCTTTATAACAGGTTGATTTGGAGAAAATGCATAAAGTAGTGAAATTGAGAAATTTAGGAATTAGTTAAGCACATATAAGAATATTTTTATATATAAATAAATTTAAATATATATATATATATATATATATATAGATATATATATATATATATTTCATATTTTGAGTAATTATCATTTTCCAGAATAATAGAGAAATTGAAAATAAATTATCATTTTTATGAAATTGACTGATAAATATCAATATAAAAATAGATATATATATATATATATATATATATATATATATATATATATATATATATATATATATATATATATATCTATATATATCTATAATTATATAATCATTGATAAATATATATATATATATATATACACATATGAATATATATATATATATATATATATATATATATATATAAATATATATTTTATTGTTGAGAGAAATCAACGAATAGCACATGAGAATGGCGGACCAAATTTAAGCCGCGGATAAAAAAAAAACACAGTCGCTATATACAATGGGCGGTGGGGAGAAAACCCCACCGCAGGTTTGTTTTGTTACATTTGGAGGTGTGGAGTGGGGCGGAGCCCCACCCACACCCCACGTCGTGGGAATGTGGGTGGGGCTCCGCCCCACTCCACATCTCCCCCCCCCAATCCCTTATGCCTCCCGCGGCCTGCACAGGCCCGCCGCTCTGCGGCCACCCCGACCCTGCTTCTCTGTCACAGCGGCCACCGCCGCCCATGGCCGCCGTCGGCTGTGGAAACTCCAGCAAATAAAATGTTAGGGCTAGGCCCTAACATATGATTGGGTTATTTGGAATATAAATTCAGTTTATTTTTATATAGCTCTATATATAGGCATATATATATATTATATATGTCTATGTATATAGCTATATATCTAATATAATAATGATTATATATCTGTATATATATATATATAGAGAGAGATATAGATATATAAGTTGTGGTAAACCAATTCGTCCTTTACATAGACATTAAAATAAATATATTATATATATGTATGTATGTATGTATATATATATATATATATAGATATATAATATACATAGGAGTAAATCTATGAACCAATTTATTGGGCCCTCGTTTAAAATCGTTATAAACTATGTCTCATGGATATAGAGAAAAAAAAAAAATATAACAATTATATTCTCACAGTAGATATTATTAAGTGTTGAACACAACAACCAAAGAAGATATATTACCATGAACAGAGTTTTATAAAGTGGTGAACCACCTACATCTATTGACAACGTCATACGAGTTACAATCAGTGTATGAATCGTAATTAAGAGTAACAGTAACAATAGTAATTCTAAACAAGAGAAAATAAAATTAGAATGTAAAAGAGAGTTTAGGAATATTCAGTGATACTCTGGAAAGAGTTTCTCGGAAGTTTCAACTGTTAACGTACTAATAATCACCCAGAAAATGAAGAGGAAAATTACACAACTCCTTGCTCAAAAGAACACTGGAAATAAACTTAAGAAGCCACCACTAACAATCCATGAGGCCATATTAATCTCAACTGTAGCAAACGATCTCATATGTAAACCTGTAAGAGGTTCCGAAGAAGGAAAAACTAACATTGGAAAACACAGAGGAGAAAATGCGCGACATTTCTCACACGGGATAAGAGAACTAAGTTGATGGACCCTTCTGTCAATTGTGCTTAGGAACAAGTTGACTAAGTATTTACGAAGAGGAGGAACCTAGATCGGGGAAGATTAGGAGACCGAGTCCAGCGAAATAGTAAACCAGCCTTTGTGACCTAGATCATCCTGAAATTAGGTTTAATATCAACAATAACTGCAGTGATAACCCTGATTGACGTAAATCATGAAGAAAGGACAGGATGCACATAAAGAAAGCATAGAAAATGAAAGAGAGAGAGAGACCGAAATATAAACACACTAAATGAACTAAGAGATAGTTAAGGTAAGGGCGATGAAGATATAATCAAAATTAAGAACTTGTGAAAAGGGAAGAGAGGGCAACCAAACCGCCTTGTTGAAAATGCTAAGTCATAGGAGGAGTATGTTTCAGGAAACAAGAGAGGAGACAGACAACCGTGCCTAGCTGAAAAATGACTAAATAGGGAGATCACTAGCCGGTTTAGTCGGAACAAGGCGTCGTGGGGAGTGGTTCCTCTATCAGCGAACCACGTGCGTAAATGAGTGCAGCGTAATTCCCACTAATGCCGTAAGGCATTCTGCTACCGAACATTGCCGAGGGTTCGATTTAAGAACTTTGGTAATCTCACCCTTGCAATGACGTTAGCAGCGTTGTATAGACCCTCTTGTTGATTTATATGCTTCTGGTTGCACGCCATTGTACTTGTATTCCGCCGAAGAGTATAGTGTTTCGCCATGAGAGAACACCGTTGAGCATGCGTATGCATGCGAAAGGGGTTTTTAGGACAGTGTGAGAAAAGTTTTTCATATCTCGTGTCATAACCACATGACAGATGTGGTTATGACACGTGCGATGTGTGTTGTGACCACAAGGAAAATGTGGGCATGACACTAATGTTGTAGTGAAAGATGTATTAGTTCAAACTGAGGTCACAGGCAGAAGGTATAGATGGATTAATAAAATTCAGGAGTTTAATATTGAAATACAAATCACCAAACTAGTAAGAGGACAGGGTCTTGCTAGACTAATGGCTGAAAACAATCTTGAGGCTTCTCAAATATGTAATAATGATGATGTTAATAACATGATTTCTAGTATTGAGCATACTCCATGGTATACTGATATCATAAATTATCTAAAACATATGAAGTGTCCTAAAGGATATGATGATAACAAGAAAAGGACACTTAAATTATAGGCTTCAAAATATGTGTTTATTGATGGGGATCTTTATTGGAAGAATAGGGATGGTATTCTGCTACTATGCCTAGATGAACATCAGTCAAAACATGTCCTGAAAGAGTTACATGAAGGAGTGTGTGGAGGATACTTCTCAGCAAGAACTACTGCTCACAAGATCCTGAGGGCTGGATACTATTGGCTTAGAGTTTTCAATGATTCATATCATTATACAAGAAAATGCGACGCATGGCAGAAATTCTCAGGAAAATTAAAATATTAGGGAGCATTACACTTGAAACCTATGTAGGTGGAAGCTCCATTCGATCAATGGGGAATTGACTTCATAGGAGAGATTACAGAAAAGTCAAGCAGAGGACACAAATGGATTTTAGTGGCAACAGATTACTTCACAAAATGGGTGGAAGCAATCCCAACTAAACAAGCAACAAGTAAAGTGGTGATCAATTTTTTAATAGAAAACATTATATTTAGATTTGGCACACTAGTGAGGTTGATTACAAACAACAGAATGTACTTTAGGTCTGATGAGTTCAAAAATTTCTGTAATATATATGGCATCACTGTGTCTTATTGTGCCCCTTATCACCCACAAGCAAATGGCCAGGCAGAATCTAGTAATAAAAATCTTTTGAAAATTATAAAAAGAATCTTAGAAGGAAACAAAGAGGCATGGGATTAAAAGTTGAGAATGGCTGTGTGGGCCGATAGGATTACTGTGAAGAGAGCAATTGGAAGATCCCCTTTTGAATTGGTGTATGGAATACAAGCAAGGATGCCATTAGAAAATCTTTGCCAGTTTACAAATTTGTTCTTCAAGAAGATTTAGACATTCTTGAACCAATGGAGGAAAGAATAGAATGTCTTGCAGAACTTGATGAAACAAGAAGAATGGCTCAAAAGCAAAATGTCAAGTTGCAATCACATGTAAAATACCTTTTTGACAAGAAAGCCAAGGATAGAAAATTTGAGATAGATGACTTGGTATTGATGTGGAATGCTAGATGCCAAGAGAAAGGAAAGCATGGAAAGTTTGAAACCTTGTGGTTGGGTCCTTTTGATGTCATGGGAAAAGTAGGAGAAGATTCCTACTATCTACAAAATATGTCTGGAGAGGAGCAGGAACTGCCAGTGCATGGATAGTTTCTAAAACCTTTCTTTTCATAAAAACATCAAAATTATGTACAAAGAGAGATAAGTGTTGCCAGTGCATGGACAACTCTTAAATAATTCTCAAAGTATTCCTATTCCATGCACAGTAGTTTAGGGAAATCAAGAGAGATTAGGATCTGTCAATACATGGATAGTCCTAGGAATCCCTCAACAATAACAAAAATCTTTTCCATGTATAGTAGTATAGGATCATCCCCATTTTACATCGTTGTCACTTCTAGCACCCATTCTCATTTCATCCATATATGTTCCTAAAATCCTATAAAATTGTCATCCCCAACAAATAAAATACCTAGTCTACTATCCCAGAGATCTAAATTCTTGTTACACCTACAAGGGGTATACATCCCAGACAGAGCCACTGTTGGGATAGGAAATTTTCAAAATTTTCCTATACTTTTATCCATCCCCTGTCCAACCAAATCAAAACACTATACCCCCAAAATCATAATAACAATCAATAAATTCCACAAACATAGCATGATTTGTATAATAAGATCCCTACCATAACTATTAGTGTCACCTCCCAAACCATAATCTGTAAAAACCTTTAGTTCTCTAATTTTGGCAAGACATCGGTCTTTTAATACTGACCCATGTTTCATTTGAAGTAGACTAGATGTGTATTGGCATTAGGGATGAAGTTGGAATGAGAATTTCAAGAGGCTCTGATAAAGGAAGTTATACCGATGACCCCTTATCGGAAAGAGAATCTCCAGCCACACTAAATTAATCAAAAATGAGGACCATTGGGATGAGAAAGCATTGTTGAAGATATTTTGAACATTTCCCCGACAGCCAAGATCACATTGATAGGGAAAATTTGATAAGAGTCCTATCGAACAACTCAAGGAACAGATTGAACTATTGACACATCAGGAAGAAATACAACATCGAAACAAAAAGTTAATGTTTCTCCAACCTTATGATGTCTCAACGATCACAAGGCAATTTCACCCAAAGTCATATCGATATGTGTGAAAGGTATAACTCATCGGCAAAAGGGAAGCAGACCGGAGTAGGATTTGTAGGTCTTGCCGAATCTATAGTCACAACGATAGAGGATTTCGGTGACATATGACTGTGGTCATTCCGATGAAGAAAGAATAGAAAGGACAGTATCGGGGAAACAACAAGGATCAGATAAATCAAATAAGGTCATCCCAATAGCATATATTGTTCTGATGAAGACAATAACCACACACATTGATGAGACTCTTTTCGATGGGTCACATGTGTCGGAAAGACAATCGATATCGGTATCAATTTCTTGGGTCATACCGATTTCACTAATCCTCTCTGTAAAGAGAAATTGATAAATATTTTAGAAAGACTCATACCAATATAAATGATTAGTATCAGAGAGATTTGAAATATCAGAGAAGGATGCTATTCTCATAACGATAGTGTAAAGTCAGGCTGACGACAACTTCTATGCTCATTATTATATCAGATAAGCATTGAAACATCTTGCCAATATAAAGACACATATGCTTTCATGAAAAGTGACATCAAGGAAATAAAATAGAGGGTCATACCGATTGACTCATCTGCAAATATTCACACCATAAGAAACATTGAGATCACACTAACATTACAAAAGTCCTACCGATGAAGGACGTTATGTCGATGTGACATTTCAAAATGATTATGAACATTAATGTACTAGAAATATTAATTATAGGCTAAGAGGAAATCCCTGGAGAAGTCATTCTAAATCATTGCAATTGTGTTCGAAAGGATTCTCTGAGAAGAGCACACAGGCAAGAATTTGGAGGAGAAAATAAAGGAATTTGGTGATCGTCTCAGGCAACAGGTAGATACATAAAACCTCTATGTGGTGACTTACAATTTATATTTTCTATTCAGAATTATAATTAATGGAGACACCAGTAAAGGGCAAGGGTAGAAAACAACAGGGTGAAACTAGTAAACCTAAGAAACAAAAAACTGATAAAGGTCCTGATGAAAAGGTGAAAGAGAGAAAACTAAATTAGGATTTGATAGCTCAATTGCCTAGGTCTACCCCTAAATCCCGAAGGTTTGCACAACTCAGGGTAAAGGTGGAGAAGCTAGAAGACAAATACAAATACATGGGAAATGTATGGACACCAATCAGGGGCTATGAATTGTTTAAATTCCATTATGATAGAAGATTTATAAATGTCCTAGTGTCTAATCTTTGGCATTTGAATTTGGGAAAATTAGTTGTCCTAGATGTGTTTGTGAATGTGGAACTCCTGAAACTTTTGGCTAAACATTACAATCTCAACCTCAAATCCATATGCAATCCATAAGGAGAGCATGTTATACACTTGTCAAAATATACCATTTGTGAAGTATTTGATTTGGATGACTTATGCACACATCCCATAGTATATGAGGATTTAGACAAAGAATACTGGAGGATGGACACCACATACAATGGATGGAGATTGCTTCTTCACAGGCCTAGGGTAGAGAGAAAAATAGTACCTTTTGATGACAATGATGGTCCTCCATTCCATGTGTCCTTGTTTGAACCGTATATGAGATACACATATTATTTCATTGGCCAAGTCCTAGGGTTAGAAGATCTTGATTTCATGACAATTCCATTAATGGTAATAGCAACAGATGTCCAATGTCATAATGCTAGGCAATTTGATTATGCTTCTTATATTTTTAGAAGATTGATTCTAGCTTAATTGCAATTAAGAACAACACCCCAACAATTTCTTTTGAGCATTAATCACTCCTCATGCATATGGTATTATACTAGGGTCATGAAATGGGAATATGGTTGAATGAACTCAGAATCTCTCAAATAAACAAAAGGGTGCAAAAGTTGCCTATGCAGATGTGGACAAGGGTATGGGATAGTAGGTTTGCCCACTCCAGTTATATTTATTTTGAAGAGAATTTTGTAAAAGTGTTGTATAAATACTTTAGTCATCCTTGTGAATATTCATTGTTAGATGAAATAAAAAGGTTTCTCAGACCAAAAGACTTTGGTGGCCCCCCAACTGTCACACACAATTGGGGAGATTGGTATTTCTTTGAGGACTCAACTATGGTCAGAATTTATGGTTTTGAAGATACCCCATTTATACTTCCCAAGACAGTTACTGATAGGATTGCTTACTTGGAGATAGTCAAGCAGATGAACTATTCCAATGTGATGAACTTAAGTGCCTATGACAAACAATCCTTCATGCCTATTACTCTGTGCTTTGGGGATTTTACTGTAGTGTCCAAGGAAGGTTATGGTCTCATCAGAGACAAATTAATGCATTACAACATGAGGTGTGCCGAAACAAGAAAAGGATTTGATCCTGAGGGCTTCATTAATTTATCTAAAAGAAAACAAAACCTCAGTGGATGCACACACTTTCCATATCTCTATGATAATATTATTAGGAACATGGAAGAAGCTGAAGTCGAATTGGTAATTGAAAAATACAATAGAGAATTAGATGAGAAAAGAAAACAATTTCTAGAAGTAGAGTTATTGTCTTCTGGTGATGAGGAATCTACAGGTGAAGGGGAACCCCATGAATAGACAAGTAGAATCTCTAGACGAAAAGTGGAAGGTTATCAAATTCCTAGTAGAGAGCAGGATGAAGAGGGACCTGGTGATGAGGATCTCAGAAAATTGGCATATGATTCTTTCATTGCAGATGATCAATTCATTCATTCTCAAGAATTTAAATCATTTTTGTATAAATATAAAGGAAAGGAACTCAGAGAATTAGTTGAAGATGTCATAGCTGATAATGAAAGATAGCTAATGGATGTGTTAAAGACAATAGTAGATAATGAGTTGAGGGCTATGACTCCTAGCAGAGGCAGACGGTTGCTTAGAGAACCAGGTGTCATGATATTTCTTAGACTTGACATGAATTCTACCTTGGTATTTGATAGTTTTTTTCATAATACTAATGATAAATACAAACTCACTCCTAAAGGTGTAACAGAGATATTCATGGGTACCAAGTATAACAATGACGAAAACTCACTCATGATATGGGCCCTCTATCCTCCTCATAAGAAGACTACCATTATAGATACTAAAAAGACCTTTCGCCATGTTATGACCTTGAAGGTAGGAGAAACTGATCCTCTGATTACTATAGATATTGGTATAAATGTTGTGAAGCTAAATAAAGCACAGGCCCAACTACTAATCAAGGAGCGAGATGCATATAAACTGAATTGTGAAAGATTAACAAAAGAAAATGATTTCCTGAAAGACATTGTTAAGAATGCCTTTGGAGGGTCAATTAAAAGATCAACTCAAGAAGAAAGCTCACAAAGCATCCTATCACCATCTATCGATCAAATAGCTCAGGTTCAAATTGACACATTTGCAGCAATACTATAGAATAGGCATATCCAAATGATGCAGTGGATGAATAAATTCTGGGATGTCTACTCTATGAATTATAAGGGTATCCAAGAACATGAAAGGTTAAATAATAGGCTCCAAGAGAAACTCCATGAAATACAGAGTAAGGATACCCCTAACAGTATAGGTATCTCCAGTGCACAAGATTTGATTGAACAACATAAGAAATATCATGATCAGCTTCAAAATGATGCCAAGGAATGTGTTGAGGTTTCAAAGACAAATGTACCAATGTTGTTTAGTAATGATAAGGAGTTGAAGAGCAAATATGAATGGATTAAAGAATTCCAGGTTATATTATAGGAGGCTCTAGAAGTTCTCAAAGATAAAGACTTGGCATCTGGGGAATCTTAAAAGCATTTGGAAAAGATGGTAATGATAGATGTGATTACAAGGAATGCTATAGAGTTTGCTGATACACATCAGAGCCAAGAATACCTGGATCACATTGCTCAAATCTACCTGTGGCTTAGCAGAGCTTAGTGTCATTATCTTTGTTTATTGTTATGTGAATCTTGTTAATTCTCAAAAGACATTTTGAAGAGTTCTGTCTCTTCACAAATATTTCTATATAAGTTGGACATATGATGGTCAAATGATCATCAAGAAGTGGTAGAAATAGAAGTTCATAATATTTTAAAAAAAGACCATGTTGCAAGTATTATATTGAAGAAGTTAATAGAAGATCTTTGATTCTGTGGCTTTATACTGGCATCAATTGTTTGTTGAAATTATTATGTTATTTGGTTGTCTCCAGTTTAATATTTCTTTATTATTCAAAGTGATATATCAAGTATATACTCAGTTTGTCAATGCACATTTGTTGTACTTGTGTGATTTGATTAATTGGTTTCCTTAAGGAGGAATTAAAATCCTTTTGGTCAGTCACAATAATCTGGAAATATTGATTTGGATCACTAAGAAGAACCACATAACTAGGATTGGCATTTTGTCTCCAAATTGATATTATCTTCTATTCTTGCATAGTTCATTCAATTGGTTCCTTCAAGTAAGGATTAAAATTCCTTCTAGTGAATAACAAGAAACCTGATTGTATCAGTTGGATATTAAGAAGAATCTGTCAATCATATCCCTGCACGTTTATACAAGTTATAAACCAAAGTATTGTGCCAAACAGTTAGAGTTATTGCCAAGTATACATCAATGATCTTAGGTTCTCACTTAACTCTCTTTACCCAACAATGCACTGGTATTTCTGATTTCAAGAGTTAAAATCATCTATTTGTTCTTACCTTCATATTGCTTATACAATTTATACCAAATTAGGATCACACCATTCACAATCACTATTCAAACATTAGAAGTAGAAGTAATTAGCAAGCTTTCATCTATTCCACACCACTTGCCACTGTGGGTAGATCCATCACTTAGCCAAGATCACGCATCCATTTAATCTACTTCATTAGTAAGGTGCACCCGCCTAGGTCTAGTAGAACCTAAATTGTAGGGAGTCATTAACCCTATAGGATAACTCTGTTGCATTAGTTCAAAAATTGTTACCAATCTGATCATAAAGTCTGACATCCTCTTAGAATTTGCAACCTACATTTTTGAGAGCTAACACTACCAAGACTCACTATCATCTACATGAATAGCTTCCCTATAGGATCTAGGCTTATCATCAATACTTGATAAAGCAAATACACAACAAAAATCTAGTGGGCTATACCTATCAACTTGGTTCCATTGTCTTGTGGATCTTCTCTAAGGTGTAGTAATAGACTCTTAAGGTTCTTCTACATGCTCATATGTACCAACTTCTTCTATCACAATATTTTTTTTCTCATTGGAACTTTCACTTGAGTCTTCTTCTGCTTCTGCCCCCCCAATCTAGCATTGTGTTCTTCTTGAGGTGCACCTTCATGCTCCAATGCAAAATGCACTCTCTTCACCTTTTCTTCTTTTTCCTTTGGTTATTTAGGTTCTAAAATAACACTGGTTTCCCTAAAAAAATCATTTCTAGAATAGATAATCTTTTTGGTTAGAGGATTCCAAAGTTTATAACCTTTTAAATTATCACCATATCCAATAAAAGTATACTTTTCAACTTTTTGATCCAACTTAGTTCATTTTCTTTAGGCACATGAACATAAGCCTCACAACCAAATACCCTTAAATGTGAAATGAGTTTCTTACTAGTCCACATTTCATAAGGAGTTGAAACAAGAACCTTACATGGAGATCTATTAATCAAGTAGTTTGCAGTACATAGCTTCTACCCAAAAGCATTTATTGAACTGTGATTCACTTAACATACTTCTAGCTCTTTCCATTAATGTTTGATTCATCTTTTTACCACTCCATTCTGTTGTGGAGTATACAGAGTAGTTTTCTGTCTAACAATACCTGCATGCTTACATAATTCATCGAATTCCTTATAATAGTATTCCCCTCCACTATCAAATCTCAAAACCTTTATCTTATAATCTGATTTCTTTTCAACTAAGGCTTTAAATTCCTTACACTTAGTGAAAACTTAAAATTTGTGATGCATAAAATAAATCCAGGTAAACCTTGAGACATCATAAATGAAGGAAACAAAATATCTAGATTTTCTAATTGATTCAAAATCCACTAGACCAAAAACATATGAATGAATAATTCTAATTTATCATTAGATTTATTACTACCTAAAGGAAATGAAGATCTATTCTATTTTCCAAGCACACAATGTTCACAAAATTTGAAACTCCCATCAAAATAGGATAAACCGTCTAACAATTTTTATTTAAGATAGTCTTTAAACTAGACTGACTTATGTGGCCCAATCTACGGTGCCACAACATACATGTATTTTCAATATTAGCCTTAGATATATAAGAGGCATTACAAACAGTAGTGGCTTCTAACTTAAACAAAGTTCTCAATCTTTTCCCCTTTGCTACCACCAAGTTTCCTCTCACCAATCTATAGCCATGCTTATCAAATGTCACATGCATTCCCAAATCATTCATCTTTGAAATAGAAATCAAATTTGTAGCCAATCTAGGAACATGGAAAACACTAGGGAGGGTTTTAATTCTCCCATCACTGAAGCACAACATTACTTTCCCTCATCCAACAATAGGATATGAAGAGTTATCCCTGAGGTACACATTTCCTCCATCATACTCTTCATATGTGGAAAACCATTCTTTATGTGGTGTCATGTGGTACGAGAATCTTGAGTAAACCAACCAATGATCATGAGAAACAACATTACATGCAAAAAGTAAAACCTCATCACCTACATTCAAAGACTTATCAGTAACGGAATCCTATTGTTTCTTTGGGCTTCTAAATTCCTTTTTCACATGTCCTCTCTTTCTACAGTTCCAACACTTGACTTTGTTCTTCTTTCCAAGAGTCTTAGAACATCCCTTAGACTTGTCTTTAGAGCCCTTCTGATCTCCTTTTGGTCATCTTTCCATATACCTTCCCCTGACACTAAGAGCATCCCTTGAACTATCTACAATTTTCTTCCTCAATTCATGTGATAGCATAACTGAAACAAGAGCATCCAACTTCGGATCTGTGATTTTCCCATGACTCAAGCAAAGAACAAAGAAGCAATATACATTTATCTTCCTCATTCACCTCCACATCTATATATGCTAGTTGACTCAATAAAAAATTAAATGAATTCAAAATCTCTGCAACCGATTCACCCTCTTTCATTTTCATGGAAAATAACTTACAATTTAAATAAAGTTTGTTTACCATACTCTTAGCTTGGTAGATCTCACCCAGATGCTTCCCCAAGCTATGTGTGGACTTCTCACTCGCAACATTTAGTAGAACAAAATCTATAAGACACAGCCAGATTATACCTTGTGCCTTTTTATCTAGTCTTTCCCACTCATCAAGAGCAACATCATCAGGTTTCTTTTCTTTCATAACAGCCAACCACTAGTTTCTTTCTTCTAGCAAATCCTCCATTTTCAGCTTCCATAATTCGTACCAAGTACCATTGAACTTATCAATGTCCAACTAGGAGAGGTAGAAGCAATAGTGGATAAAGCCATGATATCTACACAAGATCTACAAACAAACAACAACCAAATCTCCCACTACATCTAAAAAACCTTCACACTACCACCAAAGAATCAAAACTAGCTAAGCTTTGATACCAAATGTTAGAAATGAAGGTGCAAACCACACAATGGAAATATGATTAAAACCTTATTTTAATGCTCTGAATAATGTAGAATCAATGGAGATTGCAACAAAAATAAAACCCACTACACAGAAATAACATGCATTAAAAATTGAACACATAACACAATATGTAACATGGAGAAAACCCTTTTAGGTAAAAACCTCCACCAATAAAAGAGGCTCCAAGTTGTATTATCTTTATATATGATATTACAATACATGCACTTCCTTTGTTTCTTTAGTATTCAATATAGTGGCACCTGTTACTCTCAAATCTAATAAAAACATAGTATAAATATCCTTATAAAAGGGGATTGCTAGTGCAGGGGCACCAATTGAACAAGTTTGGTTTTATACGGTTTAATGTTTAGTTTAGAAATTTTTGTGATGTTTTGAGTCATTTTTATCTTTAATAAGGTCTAAATAGACCATTTAAAATTTAATAAGGTCAATATGGACCAATTCTTGCATTTTTTAGTCTTGTTTTGTCAAATAAGTGTTAAACAATGTAAGAGTTGCATTGCAACTTAACAAGTAATATATTGGGAAAGGGATTAAATAGTCATACAATTTGAATGGTAGTTATAGACCATTGAGAATAGTGGGACACATGTTGAAATAGCCTCCCATAACTTGAGGAGGGGTTGTTGAAGTTTTGAAGAATAAATTTGAATAAAAAGCTCTATTTTTTGTTATTTTCTTGCAAATTCATTATTCCTGCATCTTGTACGTTCCTGTACAACATATTTGTACTATGAAATCAATATGAGAAAGTAGAGAATCGGGTCAGCTTTCATTTGCATTAGGTTTTAGGAAATTTCATCAAGATTTGCAGATTATAGAGGTATTTTTCTGAGACAACCTGTATAAGGGCAGAGTAAGGGTTTGATTGGGGTAAAATGATGTTCTAAGTAATTCCACCAACTATCAAGGCCTATAACTTGGTGGAATGACTCCTCTAATGGTAGTCTAGGTGTTCTCATGGTCTAGAAGGTAGAGGAGATAAGTGGTTAGGAGTTGGGGTGATGCCCTAGGGTAGATTTGTGTGTTTTCCAAGTGAAAATGGTGGTTTTGTGCTAGGGTTTGATGAAATAGTAATGAAAAAGGTTGGATAATGGTGTTTTGAGCATGTTTAGGTGTATTTTAATGTGTTTGAAGCATTGGCCAAGGTGATGGAGGCTTGGAACATGGATTTTTAATAAACCCTTGGATATTTAGCCTAAAAGTGAGGGTTTCTTAGTTTACTATCTAAATGGTCATGGCACTTGAGTATGAATGTGGATTTGGAATTTTTGTGATATATCTAAGGATTGTTTATTGAGTTTTAGGGTTGACTAGGGGTTTTCAGGGCACTTCCTTTGTAAAAGAGGCCCAATAGGGCCTAGTTGAAAGGGGTCTGTCATAGATTTTGAGGCATTTGTTCTTAAACAACCCATGTCCATTTTGAAATATGTTTACAATTAGCCAAAAGATTACTCCAAACTATTTTTGTTTCCTTGAGATCATGTCACATGTGAAAGATATGCTATAACAGGTCATTTTGGAGGGCTACAAGGTTAGAAGCCTAGTTGTGAAAGAGGTACTAAGAATCCTTGGTTTGGGTAAGAGGTGAGTGTTTGTTTTGGTTGATATTGGGTCTCCAAGGAGTAATAAGGTCCTAGATACCCTTGGTTAAGTAGGGAGAGTGGAAACTCTTGTTGGTACCTTGTGAAGATAGTTTATGAATTTAGAGGAAGTTGCTTGTGTGAAGCCCATTGTTGTGAAATATGGCATCAATGTAATGATTGTCTCCTAGCACTTCATCAAAGTGGAATCAAAGCCTAGGTTCTGATTTGTTTGGGAAAAAGTTGAAATTTGTTGCAGGTTAAAGGTGATTGGTTGAAGTTTATTGGAATTTGAGAGGACAAGATACCTCCCAAGAGTAATGCCACTGCTAGGGAGTTACAAGAAGTGAAAGAGAGACATGCTAGATTATAGGAGACTTATAATGTTGTGTTGGCTAGACTTGAAGCCCTTGAAACCAATCAGAAAAGAAGAATGGTGGTAGAAAATACAAGTGATGAGGAGGAAGAGGAAGAGTTCCTAGAAGCACGGGGTGATGAAGAACTAGACCCTGATGAATAGATGATAACCAAGCTGATAAGAGTAGTCAAGGATGACAAACATAAGGTGAAGATTGAGTTAGCCATGTATGGAGGGAGTTTGGATGATGAGGAATTTCTAGATTGGGTTGCAACTTTGGATAACTACTTTGACTGTGAAAATGTTCTAGAAGATCAAAGGGAGAAGATAGTAAGGACCAAGCTTAAAGGACATGAACTTTTATGGTGGGACTATGAACAATCAGAGAGGAGGAAGAAAGGTAAGGCAAGAATAGTTTCATGGGATAGGATGGTAGCAAGGATAAAAGGTAAATTTCTTCCTAAAGATTATGATGTTCAATTGTATAAAAAACTTCAAGGGTTGAAGCAAAAAGAATTAGATGTTAAGACATATACTGATGAATTCTATAAGCTAAGCATAAGAGTAGGTAGGATGGAAGATGAGGTTGAAAAGGTTGCTAGATACCTTGGTGGTTTAAGATTCAATATTCAAGATGAATTGGTTGTGGCAAACCCAAAGATGGTTGAAGAATGTTTTCAAATGGCCATTAGAGTGGAAGAGAATCTGAAAAGGAAACAAGATAAGTCTATGAGAAGTAGAGGCAGCAATTCAAGAGGGAGAGGAGCATTCCCTACTTCAAAACAATCCTATAAAGAACAAGAAGAAGCAAGCAAGAGCAAGGAACAAGTGGCTAATTCTAGAGGTGGTTTTAGAGGCACAAGAGGCAGATTTGGTTGTGGAAGGAGTTCAAACACATTTGTAGGTAGGTGTTATAATTGCCAAGTGTTTGGGCACCCAACATACAAGTGCCATGAGATACAAGGTTCTACATCAAGTGTTGGTGAAAGAAGAGGTGACAAAAGGGTTCAAGTAGTGCAAGAGGATGAGTATGAAAGTGCCAATTCTTCTAGTCATGTTGTTGCTCCTAAATTTGGTGAATCTCTAATGGTGAGAAGGACCATACTCAAGATAGCCAAGGAGAAGGAAACAATACAAAGGAGGAGTCTATTCAAGACCACATGTAAATGCAAAGATAAAGTATGCAAAGTAGTCATAGATTCAGGTTCCACTAATAATATGGTGTCTTAAGAAATGGTAGAAAAAAAATTTGAAACTAGATAGAATACCTCATGAAGCACCATATAGGGCATCTTGGTTGAATGATAGCCAATCTATCTTAGTTTGTGAGCAAGCAGTCATCTTAGTTTGTGAGTAAGTAGTGATTGAGTATAGTATTGGTGGTTACCAGGACAAAGTGGTTTGTGATGTTGTACCTATGAATTGTTGTCATGTCTTTCTTGGAAGACCATGGAAATATGACAAACAAGTGATGTATGATTGTAGAAGCAATTGTTATCACATTAGGCATGAAGGGAATAGTTTTACACTAGTTCCATTGCAAGGTAATGAAAAGAATTAGTCAAGGATAGCGAGAGTGATCATGTTTGGTAGGAAAGAATATGTGGAGGTTGATGAAGTCAAATGCAAAGTTAATGAATCCAATACAAAGGCAGAAAGTATTGGGACATAGAGTTTAGAGAATGGTTCAAGATTGGGGACCAAAGTAGGTGATCCAGTGCCAAAAATTGAGACTACAAAAGACAAGGATGAATTCCTTGAAAAGGTTCAAAATGAGTTGAAAAAGTATGGTGGAATAGTGATAGGGACATTCCTATGTCCCTTAGCTGCAATCAGGGATAAAAGGCAGTCAACTAATGTTGAAACAGAGGCTGGTAAGACTGAGAGTACAATAGTATTTAAGGCAAAAAATTCAAGAGCAATGATGAAGACAAGAGGTGAAAAGAGTGAAGATGTTTGGTAAGGACAAGCAAACAAGTTCAAGGAAAGAGTACAAAATTTGATTCATGGAAAGAGGGTACCAGTCAAAGGAACTTATGAAGAACATAAAGATGAAGATAGATCAGTTGCAATACAATTTCCAAGAGACTTGGAAAAGTTTCAAGGTCGAGTGTATGGTATAGGGGCACCAATTGAACAAGTTTGGTTTTATATGGTTTAATGTTTAGTTTAGAGAGTTTTGTCATGTTTTGAGTCATTTCTATCTTCAATAAAGTCTAAATAGACCATTCATAATGTAATAAGGTCAATATGGACCAATTCTTGGGTTTTTGAGTCTTGTTTTGTCAAATAAGTGTTAAACAATGTAAGAGTTGCATTGCAACTTAACAAGTAATGTATTGGGAAAGGGATCAAATGATCATTTAGTTTGAATGGTAGTTGTAGACTATTCAAAATAGTGGGAAACATGTTGAAATATCTTCCCATACCTTGAGGAGGGGAAGAAGTTTTGAAGAACAAATTTGAATCAAAAGCTCTATTTTCTGTTATTTTCCTACAAATTCGTTGTTCCTACATCTTGTATGGGCATGTACGATATCTTTGTACTATGAAATCAATCTGAGAAGGTAGAGCATGGAGTTATCTTTGATTTACATTAGGTTTTGGGAAATTTCATCAAGATTTGTGGATTTTAGAGGTATTTTTCTGAGACAGCCTGTATAAGGGCAGAGTAAGGGTTTGATTAGGGTAAAATGATGTTCCAAGTCATTCCACCTATCATCAAGGCCTGTAACTCAGTGGAATGACTCCTGTCATGGTAGTCTAGGTGTTCTCATGGTCTAGAAGGTAGAGGAGATAAGTGGTTAGGAGTTGGGGTGATGCCCTAGGGTAGATTTGTGTGTTTTCCAAGTGAAAATGGGGGTTTTGTGCTAGGGTTTGATGAAATAGGAATAGAAAAGGTTGGATAATGGTTATTTGAGCATGTGCAAGTGTATTTGAATGTGTTTGAAGCATTGGCCAAGGTGATGGAGACCTAGAACATGGATTTTCAATAAACCCTTTGGTATTTAGCCTAAAAGTGAGGGTTTCTTAGTTTACTATCTAAATGGTCATGACACTTGAGTATGAACATGGATTTGGAATTTTTGTAACCTATCTAAGGACTTTTTATTGATTTTTAGAGTTGACTAGGGATTTCTAGGGCACTTCATTTGTAAAAGAGCCCTAAGAGGGCCTAGTTGAAAGGGGTCTGTCATAGATTTTGAGGCATTTGTTATTAAACAACCCATGTCCATTTTGAAATATGTTTAAAATCAGCCAAAAGGGTACTCCAAACTATTTTTTTTCCCTGAGATCATGTCACATGTCAAAGATATGCTATAACAAGTCATTTTGGAGGGCTACAAGGTTAGAAGCCTAGTTGTGAAAGAGGTACTAAGAATCCTTGGTTTGAGTAATAAATGAGTGTTTGTTTTGGTTGAGATTGGGTCTCTAAGGAGTAATAAGGTCCTAGATACCCTTGGTTAAGTAGGGAGAGTGGAAGCTCTTTTTGGTACCTTGTGAAGATAGTTTGTGAAATTAGAGGAAGTTGCTTGTGTAAAGCCCATTGTTGTGAAATATGGCATCAATGCAATGATTGTCTCCTATAATTGCATCAATTACCTTCTAGGGCAAGAAAACCAACATAATATTAACCTTCAAATCTGTGACCTAATGACGAACAGTCTAGATTTACAATGATAAAATATAAATAAAATATGCTTTTAGGGGCATTGCCCCCAAACCCTAGCTAGAGCACATAGCCCCTAGATCTCTCGTAGTGGGGAAACCCCCATTGCCACCCCTCGTCATGAACAAACTAACATCGAGTCCACTGGATATAAAAAGGTAGCTGAAACAAGACTGTTGCTGGTGAAACCTTTCATCCCTCACAAGTGATTTACAAATAATATTAGGAGTAATAAACTACATATGATTTACAAGGTTGATGGCACCTTGATCCTAACAAGCTCAGATACCATACGTAACATCTTCAACTGAAATGCTAATAAAAACTTTGAAAAACTTAAGCAATAAATGCCACAATCTCTTAATTCTTTTTTTAATCTTATGAATTACATTAGATACATTTGTATTTACAAGATACATGAGATAATACATCATCTGATTATTGCTTTACATGTAACTTACAATTTTTACATAAATACATAAACAGAGAAATGATGTCTTCTACACACAAGTCTTTGACAGGCAATTGTAAGAGGGAGAGCATCACCCTGGTTCTTTTCCTCCAACCATAGACCGGCGATCCCCTGCACACCTTCCTATTGGAAGTGGCCCTTCCCTTCACAATGGTATAGATAATGAGAATCAACTGATTTTATGCACCATCTAAGAACTACTACAGTGTCCTAGCTTAAGAATAATCAAGTTACAACTCCTAGTCTAGATCTAGCTATGTACAACCCTCTCACCATTCAAGCTATCTACAAACACAACGAACTGACAATGCAAGTAGTGATTTTGCATTACTTTGGCAAAAGTTTCATATAAATAAGTCTTATGTTCACACACTCTTTTCTCAACTTATCTAGACAATGATTCTTATTTTTTAGTTATTAATAAATTAACATACTTTGATATGGTTACCCTATATCTATCTATTCAACATTAAGTAAAACCCATTACTACAGGTCAACTATATAGTTATGGGATAGATCATGGGTGGCTTATGTACTTGCATCGAGCCTCTCATTCTATCCTTTCAATCCCATGTCTATGGCTACCTGTCATTCTACTTGATATCTAGTCAAACCTAATTTCATGCTCATGGATATATTTAGTATTCAATATTTTAGGTATGGAAGATCTATATGTCAACTTTAGTCACTATGTCCTTGCCACCCAAAGAGTATTCACCTTAGTCTAAATTTACACTCGACTTACTACTTGTTCAGGTCATCAATATTGTTAACTAATCCATCATATTTATTATTTTCACATTTTTATATCAAGAAGATATTTCAAGTAAAAGATGGTTTCTTTTCATTGATAAATTGCACTTTATATATATAGTGGCAATCAAAAGACATGGATCTCAGTCTTTAACCAAGGATTTAATAGAATTAGGCTATTATCCTTAGTTTAGCAAAGATACATTTATCTCAGACGAAAATTCCACAATCAGTCTCACTCAAAATGTTCAATAATTAGCCTTTATAGGTTCAAGAAGGAAAATGGTCATTCGGCCTATATTTACTAGAGATATATGTATCTCAGATGATAATTCCATAGTCAGTCTCACTCAAAATGTTTAACAATTAACCTTTATAGGTTTATGAAAAAGAATGACCTTTCTACCCATATTTACTAAAGATATATTTATCTCAGATGACAATTCTATGGTTAGTCTCACTCAAAATGTTCAACACTTAACCTTTATAGGTTTGAGAAAAAGAATGGCCTTTTAGCATTTATTAAACACATAAGTACTTACATATCCTTCGGTCTTATACAAAAAGAACAATAATGATGTATCTTGTCTCAATACAATATGTTGACGAAGAGAGTTTCAACCATTTCTCCATGGTCTCTATGGCTCAAGAAAGGATTCTTTAACACCAAAACAAACATATGTAGTTCGCTGCTACAAACATCTCTTGTTTGCTTCCTATGGTACATTACCGCTTAGGGATAGTTTTAATGTTTAATACATATTTAGTCTTTGAGAGCAAGGATCTTGGCTTGAGAGAAAAGTCATCCCATATGGCCTTGAATAACAATATTAAGATTACAAAAGATTTCAACCATTTACTTAGGTGCAAGGATGTGCAACCAAGTATCAACATTGTATAGGCTGAATATAAACATTCCTACTTATACATTTACTATCCATTATTGAATCCTTCAAGAGTAATAAAGATACATTATAATAATTGGAATTCAATAAAGAACCTATGAATGAAAATGCAGTGGCTCAAGAATTAAAGTCTTCTCATACTACATTATTCCACACTGTATGAGAGATTAACAATGACTCTATCCTATTGTTTTGACTCCTCAAAATGGTGCAGGAGCACCTACCTGACAGCTGGTCTGGATGAGGCAATTAGTAGTTTAGGTCTTGTTTGTGTTTCCAAGAAGGTCTGTAAGACCAATTGCATGTAATAAGGTCATGCTGATCATGATAAGATCATGCTGACCGGGCTTTTGCTATTTTTAGCTAGTTAGTTATAACAGCTGTCATGATGTATGTTCGGTGGGATCTCCCAGCCGCTTGGAGAGTTCCCAGCCGCTTGGAGTCGGGTTAGTAGTACTCGTAGGAAAGTCTTTATAAGCATGAGATCGTTTGATATTGCATATAGACAGACAGATATCATCGATCAGACTTTGCGAGAGTGAGACAGAGCGAGAGGAACATCATATTGTAATTGCATCTTTTGAAATCGAATAAAGTATTCCTGTTTGTGTTCATCCTCTATTGCATTCCATTGCTTGATCGATTGCTGGTTTGAGAGGTTTTCATGGATATACTGATCCATTCCACTGGTTGACTCATCTGATCGGTGGAATGGCAATGTACAGTAGGTTAGTAGGTAGTTTGTTTGTTTGCATGCAGGTGTGCAGGATCGCGGTCGACAGATGCTGAGAAGCCTAGCATCCTCATGTGCTAGGTCAAGTTGATAAACTGGAGTTGGAAGATCACCCTGAGGTTGGATCGGGTCATCCCTGGTGGATCGGCGAAGGGAAATTTCGCTAAGTGAAGAAGTCTGTTAAAACGGCATCATCAGGATATTTCTGCAAATATCCTGCAGTCGGGTTAGGCATCATCATCCGGATAAGTGAAGATGAACATGATGCAGTTGAGCGCATGAAGTACGGTTTCGTCGGGGTGATCATCAGCAGGAGGAGCCGAGGAGTGTATCGGCATCAGGATCATCATATTGGGAGTGCCAAACATCCGCATATCGCGAGTAGATGCGGGAGAGAGTTCGGATTTTTGACTAAGTATTGAGAAGGTCATCAGGATAACGGGTGACGTCATTGTCATCAGGATATGACGTCATCGTCATCAGGATATTGAGATATCCCCCTGTGCGAGTTTATCCTGCCGTCGTTAAGTGTTAAGGTATCGGCGGAAGTCTGTGGCAGGAAGTTGTGTTAACATCATCATCAGGAGGTTTCGAAGAGAACCGGATAAATTATATCATGATGCTGTTGCTTGTGTCGTCAGGCAGTGGAGCATCGAAGGTAAGCTGCTGAAGGTGAACGTCATCAGGATATTTGGAGCAACCGGATGTTGAATATCCTGCTGACGAAGGAAGTGTTGCATATGATGATGACGATGGAGTTCGGAGCCCGATGAACAGTGCAACCGGAGGATGTGTGCGCCCGCTGAATATCATGATGATGATATTAAGCGACTGGCGGAGGAGATGAACAGTAGTCGGCAGGAGGACAATTGCGAGTGTCCGAAATATGATGATGCTGTTGGTTTTAGGAAACATGATGATGCTGACAGTATAAAGCGGAATATGATGATGATGGCGAAGATGATGATGATGAGGTTGGTCTGCAGACATTCATGCTACATGTGAAGGTTATAGTGTGGATGCCTCTGCATTATAGTGGTATCAGAGCTCAGCAAAAGGTCTGGGCTGTTGTGTGTTGATTCTGTCACCGAAAGGGCAGAGGTAGAGTGATTGTGTGTTGTGTGTTGATTGAGGGGTTGACAAAATGCCTCCTAAAGGTAGTGGTACTGCAAGGGAACTGCAGGAGATGAAGGAGAAACATGCTAGAGAGATGAGGAAGATGAAGGAGCTTGCTGAAGCACTTCAAACCAGGCTGACAGCCCTGGAAAAGAACAAAAAGAGGGAGGTAGAAGACAGTGAGTCTGAAGAAGATGCAGATACAGTTGAAGAATATGAAGAGGTAGCTGAAGATCTGGATGCTGAAGACCAGAAATTTGTAAAACTGTTAAAGGCAGTGCAGAGTGATAAACCTAAGGTAAAGGTTGATGTTTCCAAGTATACTGGAAGCTTGAATGAAGATGAGTTGTTAGATTGGATTGCTGCACTGGATAATCACTTTGAGTGTGAAGATGTTGCTGAGGATCAGAAAGTCAAGATTGCAAAGACCAAGTTAGGAGGTCAGGCTTTGGTTTGGTGGGATTATGTACAGGCTGAGAGAAGGAAACAAGGGAAGTCAAAGATCACTTCATGGGATAAGATGGTAGCAAGGATAAAAGGTAAATTCTTGCCAAGGGATTATGAAATCCAGATGTTTAAGAAGCTGCAATTTTTAAAGCAGAAAGACAGGGATGTGAAATCATATACTGAGGAATTTTATCTGTTAAGTATGAGATCTGGGCATCATGAGAATGAGGTAGAAAAGGTGGCTAGGTACTTGGCTGGTTTGAGGTTAAACATACAGGATGAGTTAGTGTTAGCTAACCCTAAGAATGTGGAGGATTGTTATCAAATGGCAATCAGGATTGAAGAAAAGCTGAATAGAGGACATGATAAGTCCATGAGAGGAAGAGGAAACAATAGGGGAAGAGGAGCAGCCCCTGCACAAAAGCAAACCAATGAGGTTCAAGAAGACACTGGTAAAGGACAGGGACAGTCTGATTTCAGAGGTGGATGGAAAGGTAATAGAGGAAGATTTGGAGGTGGTAGAGGTTCTACTACATTTTCAGGAAAGTGTTACACCTGTGGAGAGTTTGGTCATCCATCCTTCAAATGTCCAGAAAACAAAGGTTCATCATCCAGAAATGATAGAACAAGTGACAAGAGAGTACAACTTGTGCAAGAAGAGAAAGAAGAAGAAAGTGCACAGAGTTCAAACAGAGGTCCTGATAATGTCGGATATCCAGAGAGTGGAGAATCACTGATGTTAAGGAGAATTAGTTTGCAGGCATCAAAGGATATGATGCAAAGAAGAGCTCTTTTCAAAACCACATGCAAGAGCAAAGGTAAGGTATGTAAGGTTGTCATTGATACTGGTTCAACAGACAACATGGTATCTCAGGAAATGGTGGATAAACTGAAGCTGGAAAGGATTCCACATCCACACCCTTACAAGGCATCTTGGGTGAGTGATAGTCAATCACTTTTTGTCTCTGAACAGGCATATGTGGATTTCCAGATTGGGCCATATCATGATAGAATTTTGTGTGATATTTTGCCTATGGAATGTTGTCACCTACTGTTGGGTAGACCATGGCAATTTGACAGAAGGGTACTGTATGATGGGTATGCTAATACCTACACCATCAAGAAGGATGGGAAGATTATTAAGTTGATGCCATTGCAGGCAAAAGCTGCAGTACAGAAGGCAGCCCAAATCATTTTAATGGGAAAGAAGGAGTTTGTACAGATGCCTAGAGGAACAGGCATAAAGGCAGTTAAGGACACTGCAGGGACAGGAGTTGTTACAGACAACAAGCTGAAGAAAGTTTCAGTTGTGACTGACAGAGGTCAGCAGCAGGTTCAGAAACAGGGGTGCAAACAGCAACCAGTTCAGAAGAATGACAAGGATGTTGTCATAGTTGGGACTATTGCTTGTCCTATAAAAATTGAAAGAAAGATACAGGTGAACCCTACAGAGGCAGTTCAGACAGAGGTTCTGGTTAGGCAACCTGACAAACACAGGGTATGTGAGAAGAAGGCCTACATCAACAGGCATGATGATTTACTTGCCAGAAAGCAAGTTACAGTTCAGAAGGCTTGGAGCAGCCAAGAGACAGCAGCAGATAAAGCTGGAACAGGTCAGACTATTGACAAAGCAAAGTGTAGAGGTGGAAGATTTCCACATGCTAAACTCATGGGACATGAGTTCTTTTCTTTTGGGGAGTATGGTGCAGGAGCACCTACCTGACAGCTGGTCTGGATGAGGCAGTTAGTAGTTTAGGTCTTGTTTGTGTTTCCAAGAAGGTCTGTAAGACCAATTGCATGTAATAAGGTCATGCTGATCATGATAAGATCATGCTGACCGGGCTTTTGCTATTTTTAGCTAGTTAGTTATAACAGCTGTCATGATGTATGTTCGGTGGGATCTCCCAGCCGCTTGGAGAGTTCCCAGCCGCTTGGAGTCGGGTCAGTAGTACTCGTAGGAAAGTCTTTATAAGCATGAGATCGTTTGATATTGCATATAGACAGACAGATATCATCGATCAGACTTTGCGAGAGTGAGACAGAGCGAGAGGAACATCATATTGTAATTGCATCTTTTGAAATCGAATAAAGTATTCCTGTTTGTGTTCATCCTCTGTTGCATTCCATTGCTTGATCGATTGCTGGTTTGAGAGGTTTTCATGGATATACTGATCCATTCCACCGGTTGACTCATCTGATCGGTGGAATGGCAATGTACAGTAGGTTAGTAGGTAGTTTGTTTGTTTGCATGCAGGTGTGCAGGATCGCGGTCGACAGATGCTGAGAAGCCTAGCATCCTCATGTGCTAGGTCAAGTTGATAAACTGGAGTTGGAAGATCACCCTGAGGTTGGATCGGGTCATCCCTGGTGGATCGGCGAAGGGAAATTTCGCTAAGTGAAGAAGTCTATTAAAACGGCATCATCAGGATATTTCTGCAAATATCCTGCAGTCGGGTTAGGCATCATCATCTGGATAAGTGAAGATGAACATGATGCAGTTGAGCGCATGAAGTACGGTTTCGTCGGGGTGATCATCAGCAGGAGGAGCCGAGGAGTGTATCGGCATCAGGATCATCATATTGGGAGTGCCAAACATCCGCATATCGCGAGTAGATGCGGGAGAGAGTTCGGATTTTTGACTAAGTATTGAGAAGGTCATCAGGATAACGGGTGACGTCATCGTCATCAGGATATGACGTCATCGTCATCAGGATATTGAGATATCCCCCTGTGCGAGTTTATCCTGCCGTCGTTAAGTGTTAAGGTATCGGCGGAAGTCTGTGGCAGGAAGTTGTGTTAACATCATCATCAGGAGGTTTCGAAGAGAACCGGATAAATTATATCATGATGCTGTTGCTTGTGTCGTCAGGCAGTGGAGCATCGAAGGTAAGCTGCTGAAGGTGAATGTCATCAGGATATTTGGAGCAACCGGATGTTGAATATCCTGCTGACGAAGGAAGTGTTGCATATGATGATGACGATGGAGTTCAGAGCCCGATGAACAGTGCAACCGGAGGATGTGTGCGCCCGCTGAATATCATGATGATGATATTAAGCGACTGGCGGAGGAGATGAACAGTAGTCGGCAGGAGGACAATTGCGAGTGTCCGAAATATGATGATGCTGTTGGTTTTAGGAAACATGATGATGCTGACAGTATAAAGCGGAATATGATGATGATGGCGAAGATGATGATGATGAGGTTGGTCTGCAGACATTCATGCTACATGTGAAGGTTATAGTGTGGATGCCTCTGCATCACAAAATGCCCAGTTGAAGCATAAAAACTCCTATACTTTCAGACCTGTCAATGCTTATCAAGACTTGTTTTCCTGAATGCTCTTCCCACACTACACCCATGCCTATATGCTGTGATTGAGGGAGTGATTGTTCCCTCCCATCCCTCTAGGAATATAGGAGGTGTTGGGTAGTGGGGGAAGGTTCTATTCTCTCCACTTAAAAATTTGGGTGAGAAAGAAATATATGAAACAATAATTTATTCTCCCTTGTGCTTGGGAGTAAAAATAATATTATAAATAGTCATCATATTAATAATGAGATTAATATCAACTAATAAAGTAATAAATTTAAATAGATAAATATTAAGTTTAAGGATCTCCTGACCAAGAGGTGAAAACATAAAATTGAGGCTCAAAAGATGTATACCAAATGATGAGATATTAGTATTGACATGTACGACTCCATAATTCTCACAAAACATATGTAGTGAGAAATAGTTGTCAAGCTAAGATCATGACTCAGACAGAAGGTGATCACGACTCCAATTGACTTCAAATCAATGAAAGAGGAGAATATGAAAAATCAAAGGCATACCGACACAATATAACTACTAAGTCTGTGTGGTTCTCAAATGGCAGAATGATCACTAAATTCATGTGATCTATCACCCTTTCCCTGGTGATGCTCTCCATCCTCTTTTGGGAGGGGAAAAACACTATTCCTACATCCACCTCATTGTACAATGGTAGTTAGTCCATTACATCATTTTATTGCAAGTATGTGCCTAACCGATGTTGTCATTGATGTCAACATATTTGTGTTGTCATTGGTGTCAACTGTGCTCTTGTTTTGATGCTTTCTTTTATTAAGTTAGTTGCTTTATACTCGCCTATGTAAGTGTTGAAGATAATGAGTAAGTGAACCTAATATTATATTTCCAAGTGCTTTTGAGAAAATTTTCTCTCCCAATGGAAATAGTGTGTTGAAGAGTATCTTTGTTTACAATAGAACAGTCCAGTAGTTTGCTCCACATTTCTTGTAGAATGAATATCTTTGCCTATAGATTGGAAGTCATTTAGAGGTATGCCTAAATATGCTATGTTCCAAGTTTGAGCCTATGGTACAAAGATTTGAGTAAGTTATGTTCACCAAAGTAAGAACTATTTTTCTATGCATTCAATGGTGACAGGGAGAAAGTATTTTGCTCCACATTCCTCTGCATTAGAATATTATGGTATACGGTTCTAGAGTTAAGTCTACAATGATTTTATGTGTCTTCAACTCAAATGGTTCATGATTTGGCGCTCTACAAGTGATCCTTTCTTTATAATAGTGGCTAACAGTGTTGTTCAAGTGCTCCGGTTTGAAGAATCTTCTGGCTAAAGTGGTTGGGTGTTGTGCGGATGTTCCTAATGATTATAACATGCTTGTGGATATCTCCTGATCATGTTCCTACCTTTTGATTGGTCCACAAAGAGTAATTTGGATTGTGGATGAAGACTATTCCTAAAAGACTTAATGTCAACTCCAAGTCTTGGCCGACCTAGTTGTTCTCACTACTTGCAAAGATGCATTGAAGATTGTGAAAGCATGTCATGGCGCGGAAGATTGCATTTGAGTCCCAGCTAAGGCATAAGGTGATCCGCATACATCTTTTCTTTAACTAGTTTTGTTTAGGTCCAGACCTAATTCTATGTATGTTTGTAATGTTGACCTTGGAGATTTTTCCAATGGTTGATGAATCTAATGCCAACCTTGATGTACATTCCAAGGTTGATGAATTGTATAAATACTTGTAATGAAATTGTGAAAAATATATCAACTGTGAAGATGTGAAGATAAGTGTGAAATGTAAAGGCAGAGCAAAGCAAATGAAATGTATTGTGCATCAATGGAGCTAAACTTAGGCATCGAGTAGATGCTATCAAATTATTCACAATCCTTTGGCAGTGAGCCACCCCTTGGTAGTGAGCTGATTTTGGTAGTGAGCCCTAACTTTTGCAGTGACCATTTTGGGCAGTGAGCCCTAAGGTAGTGAGCCTCTGATTTTTGGTATTGTTATAACATATCATTTTGTGAGCTAACACTCACCATGGTTTTTCCATTATAGGGTTTTCCACATAAAAAATTTGGTGTCTCATGTGTCTCATGTGTGATTGTGCTTAAGTTTCTAATTTCATACTTTCATGGTTAAATCATAATAACAGTGATTAATTGATTGATGTATTGATGCTTATAAGAAGTTAAGTTTTGGTGACAACTGATTCACCCCCCTCTCAGTTGCCTTGTGCATTTCAACACATTTAGCCATGCTTATATTAATATAAGCACATACAATATTCATTGCATATAAAATAATATAATTCACATGCATTTTTCTATCAAGCACAATATTGTTTGAATCATAATAATTTCATCATCTACTCTAGGTCTACATGAAATAAAATGTTAAATATGTCTACTTTTTAGAATAGGGTGTGACAGTTCTCTACATATTTTTAGTGTATGTGAATGATTAGCTTTATTCTTTTGAGAAATTCTATATGATTGATTGATAATTGAGAACTTTTTTATGTTTCTACTAGTCTTAGGATATTGGAAAACCAAATTTTTATGTCATTTTATTTTCTATTTGATATAATAAATCATTATTTTTATTCTTTTAAGAAATTCCGTGTCATTGTTTAAAAAATAATTATTTTTTATATTTTATATGTTTCTTATGTTTCTAACCTACATAGAATGTTGTTATTATGTCAATTGTTTTATATATTGATATAAAGATGAAAATTATGGGGCGAAAACTAGAAAAAGACAAACACTTGATGAGATCAAACTTATGAAAGAAATAAAAAGGAATGATTGAGACAACTTTGTGAATGTAGAAAGTAGTCCTTTGTCAAAGGTTTACAAATGCAAAAACTCCATGCAAGTAGGCAATCAATGTTTGGAGGTGAAGGTATATCTTTTTTAAATAAATTTGATACTAAACAAACCCTGAAACTCTAATTAAATCAATAAATAATGAAACAATGAATGATGATGCAATTCAAAATTTAAACATAGATATTATGTATCAAATGATCAAGCTATTCAAAGCACACAAAAATTTACCAAATTATAAGATGAACAACATATACAAAATGAACTAAATATACATATTAAAAAAATTACCTAATGAACTAAATATACCATTGAGAACACCACTTAGAATTTTGCATAAAAACCTAAGTTTCTAATTGAAATAGATGAAAATATTTTAAAACCAATGAATGATGAGATTATTGAATCCACTTGTAGAAGAAATACTAACATATGGAAAATATTTCTTTAAAAGTTAAATGAAATAGGAAGATGTCAATTGTTTGTTCAAATGATAAGAAACTTTAAGTTTAGATCTACTATGAAGACCTTTAGTTTTAGATTGTCTAATATTGACAATGAAATTTGTGATTAAAAATTAGTGCATACTCAAAAATGGGTGTGATTTTATGCACCAAAAATACTAATGCTACCCAAAGTGTTATTATATCAACTATAGTAAGTAATATGTAATATAGGAAATGACAAACTCTTTCAATTTTTACTTTATGTTTTAGACTTTCATTAGTTTCCATAACCCTTAGCATGCTTTTGGGCTCATTTGGCCATTTCCTTAGCCTTTCTTACCCTTGGTACCATATTTGTGCTTATGTTTTCAACTTTCTTTAGTTCTTTTGTGTAAATTTGTGTCTTATTTGTGTTTGTCTCATGTTTCTCTCATGTCCCAAACCTTCAAAAGCCCATTATGCTTGGGTGCTAGTGTGACATGTGGATGTCCATGCAACACACTAGAATCCTCTTACATTCTACTAGTTAATGTAGGCTCGATAGAGGGAAGGCTATTATGTGGGTGCAACATGTATCTGCTCATGGGATTAGATGTCATGTGATCAACCTCATTAGCAACAATGGCTATATTCTCCAAAATATCACATCTCGATGAGGGGAGTGTAGGCTCTATAGTAGTACCTATGTCCAAACATTTTGGTAATACCAAAAAGCTTGGACCGACAAATGCTTGCTAATTTTTAGGTGGTATTAGATCTACTCATCTATATTGAGGTTTGTCAATAAGCCTCCCTCTTCCTTATCCAACATGTGCAGGGATGGATGTATAATCAATTAATAGATATAAGTGTACTTCTACATATAATTGTTGTCAAAAATACAATGGCAACTCATCATTATGAGGCCATCTATGATGGGCTACTAGTAAAATAGGATAAATAAATGGACCCATAATAACATCCATTCACCTAATGATAGGATAGGCTCCAACTCTATCCTGTCCTACATACTATGACCACATGTTGTGAATCATATCTAATTAAACAACCCTATTAAACTCTAACAATTTCATATCTCTAGCAACACTCCTAGAGAATGATGCATATTAATGCAAAAATATGAGGACTTATTGGATGCAAGAAAAATTCTTCAAAGATTAGAAATGATTGAAAAGTATTGGATAAATGTGGAGTCACATGATTGGATAGGATATTTTGGAAAAGGGATATCAGTCCAAATATATCTTGGGATTCTACAATAGCAAAAGTGTTCCAAAGTTGTATACTTTATACTCAAAAAGTGCTTAGGACCAGTTTGCAAGGAAATGGGAACCAGATGGATTAGGATATTCTATGATAGAAACAAAGGAATAATGGGATCCTATGTAGCCTTGAACTTTGTACCTAGGACTTGCTAATATGTTCTGAGTACTTTTTAGCCTTGCACATGGCAATGATTGTACAAAAATTTCTTTCTTTCTTTTTATTGTAGTAGATATATCTCCCATCTTGATTAATTGTCAAGACGTGTATGTAGTCCACATGCCATGGAAAACCCATCATTTTCCTTGTGCATTGCCCCTATCTATTACAATTTTCTTTTTATGCATTTCACTTCTTCTCTTTTTCCTTCCAAACAATTGCTGAGAGCTTATTGCATAGCATACAAAGAGTCGGTTTTGAAGGTTGTCTTGTTGTTATGATCTATTACTCACAAGATTTCCCATTGTTGTGCTCTCTCTATGGTGCTAGTGTAGAGTGCTCCTAGCTTATGCATCAAGAGGCTACAATATTTGAGCATAATACACTTAAATCTACAAAATGAAGAATCAATCCCATGAACATGTTTAAAGTGCACCCAAAGTATTGAAATCATGGGGCTGGAACAAAACAATAGCCATTTACTATCCAATTGCATGAATTTTCTCCTTGGACAAGGGAAAGTTCAAATATCAACAAGTATAAATGAGGTATAGAAGATGTGTTTTAGCATAAGAGGATTTATTCAAGTGTTGCATTGACAAAAACTAAAAGAGTTCAATTGTTTATAATTTACAAAACAAATATGAGAAGTAGAGGGTATCCATGTTATTACACCCACTTATTGTATTAGTTCTTCCAAATTAATTTTATAGGGTAAAGGACAATTGCCATTGCTAAGTCAATCTTCAGTTCACAAAGTTTTAAAGATAAATTCTTAACTTATTTAAGTTGATATAAATTTATTTTTTTGAAGTTAACTTCTAATTTTACTCACTATATTCATACGCTTTAAAATTAATTCATTTATTAAACAAGCAAAAAAAAATTATTTTATAATTCTAAAATCAAATAATAGATAAATCTAATTGTCTTCATTAAATAAAATTCAAAACAATTTTTGTAAGTAAAATAATATGGAAAATGTAAAGAAAATTAATTAAAAATATAAATTTATTATAATATTAAAGATTTAATACTTAAAGATATTTTTTAACTTAGCATTTTTCTTTTTTAATAAATATCTTAACTATTAAATAAAATAGGAAGTCGGTGGGTGAAAGAGATAGGCATGAATATTTATGGATGTCGTATTCAACATTGAATACCGAGACATAATAGTAAGAAGGGGACTAAACGCGTAATGATTTGGGTCAGAAACGAGAAATCATTTAAATACATATATCGATATTTTTAAATGCCTTTTGAAAGCTTCCGGTGTCGTAAGTTTTAATGTAAAGATTGTCATTAAAAAACAAACCCCTCCCCCAAAAAAAAACCAAATCTTACGCATGCAAAGATGCTCTTTCAAAACCAAACCCCAAAAAACAAATCTTAACGCATGTAAAGATGCTCATTCAACATAATTTAAGTCAATGGTTGCATAAAGAAATAAGCTCTTTCAAGTAACGCCACCATATGAATAATGCTTCAAAGACACATTTTGAGTCTCTTATGCAACTAGAAAGTTAACGATTGACGTTTCCAACGTAATGCTTTTCAAACTGAAGGATCCACTCACACATGCGTGGTGAAGTTGATGTCTACCTAGTAGTAGTAGTAAATTCTTAGAAAAGAGATTATTTCATTTTAATCTACGACACCTTCTTCTTTTTAAAAAAATTTATGAAAATGAAAATATTATCTATTAATCAAAAGGTAAATAAAACACTTCCACAGAAAATGGGTTGGGTGGTATAAAGGTACACCACAAAATAATTGTCATCTAGGCATAGTCCAGAAAGCTCTAGAAAGTCTAAAGGTACTCACCTGAAATTACATAACATAAATTATAAAAACATAATAGAAATAAAAATCATGCAGCTAATGCAACCCCAGCAGAAGGGGGATCCTTGTCATCCGAGTTACCCCATATTGTTGCGAGGTTCGAGATGACATCAGGTGGAGCCTAGCCATCATCATTTTGCTCATTCTCACTCTCTGCATTAGTTTCCTCACACTGAGGTGAAATGGCCAGATTCAGGTGCGGAAAAGCTTTGCTGCTATCCCAACCAATGTTGGTTGTTTTGAAAGCACCACCAACAAGCCAACCTGTATTGTCACCAACAGGGCAACCTGCATTGTCACAAGAGGGCCAACCTGCATTATCACCTGTACCACCCACAGGACGACCAGAAGTCCATCATCTATTGCATGGAGAGGATGAACGCCTGTGACGGTGAGATCCACAGTGAGGAGGAGGCTGAGAATGGGGTCGGGAGTCCCTGATAGACCCACTCCTTCGCCATCGGCCATGAGAAGGTGCATTACCCCAGTGATCCAGAAGTTCCTTTAAGTGAGAAAGCTCAAGTGCCACTTTGCTTGAATTTGAATCTGTAGTAGAACATTAGAACATATAATTTTACTTAACATAAAGAGAAACATATGTTGCGATGCAGTTTTCAGAAAATATGCAAGAATTACGATCCTTCCAAATTGTAAAGAGAATTTCCACCCTAAAAATATGCCAAATCTGAGTAAATCTTGTAGGGAACCTGGGAGAATCACCCAAAAGTATCATCTGCTATGAAAGAGGCTTTGGTCTGAAAGGCTTAATGAAATCATGAAGCTAGAGCCACATTTGTTGAGTCCTGGTGCAAAACCAGAAGAGATGCTGAAAAGTCTCAGCTTGTCCACAAAAAGGGCAACGAGGGTCCTAAACCCTAGATGAAAAAGCCTTGCCCCAACTGGTAAACCTTGAAAAAGAAGACACCAGGTAAAATGGGCTAACTTTGGCTGAAGAATGGCTGACCATATAGTGGAAAATTTGTTGTGCCAAGTAGACACTGAAGAGTGAAGCAACCATTGCTTATTGAGAGTGTCTACCATTGGCAAATGAGGCGAGAGCCAACTGTAACCAAGCCTAGGCTTATAATTTATGATTGGAGTTTCTAGATACCACTTCCAGTCTTTCCACCAAGGCTTGATGGAATGGATTCCCACTTTGTGAATAATATCTGCTGGAATGACATTGACATTGCCATCATAGGTGACATGATCATGCCTTTAAAGACCAAATCGAACCCGAAGAGTTTCCCATGCCATAAGACTCATGGTGGGTCTATGAAAAATGTCTTGAAGAGTCTGGATACCCTTTTTATAAAATATGAGAGCCTTTAACCAGGGCAACTTAGCTAATGGCTAGCCTACATTGGTTAAGAGGGGTGACCACCAAATGTTCTGTTGATTGAATGAGAGGCCATCACAAAACCCAGTTCTAGTCTAGTGGAGCCAGGGTTTAACTTTCTCCCAAGGTTTCCAAATGCTCTTAGCCAAAAATGTTCTTGAGATTTGCACTGGCTCTCACATGACAAGGATGGTTAAAAAACCAATTCCTTTCCAAGTGGGTCTGTGAACAGGACGTCCCATTTCTATATTGTGTCTGAGTAGAATTTTCTTGAAAAAGAAGAAACCAAGCAAAATGGGCTAACTTTGGTTGAAGAATGACTGACCATATAGTGGAAAATTTGTTGTGCCAAGTAGAGACTGAAGAGTGAAGCAAGCATTGCTTATTGAGAGTGTCTATCATTGTCAAATGAGGCGAGAGCCAACTGTAACAAAGCCTAGGCTTATAATTTTGCATTGGATTTTCTAGATACCACTTCCAGTCTTTCCACCAAGGCTTGATGGAATGGATTCCCACTTTGTGAATCATATCTGTTGGAATGGCATTGACATTTCCATCATAGGTGGCCTGATCATGCCTTTGAAGACCAAATCGACCCCAAAGAGTTTCCCATGCCATAAGACTCATGGTGGGTCTATGAAAAATGTCTTGAGGAGTCTGGATACCTTTTTTATAAAATCTGAGAGTTTTTTACCAGGGCAACTTAGCTAATGGCTGGCCTACACTGGTTAAGAGGGGTGACCACCAAATATTCTGCTGATTGAATGAGAGGCCATCACAAAACTCAGCTCTAGTCCAATGGAGCCAGGGTTTAACTTTCTCCCAGGCTTTCCAAATGCTCTTAGCCACAAAGTTTCCTGAGATTTGCACTGGCTCTCACATGACAAGGATGGTTAAAAAACCAATTCCTTTCCAAGTGGGTCTGTGAACAGGACGTCCCATTTCTATATTATGTCTGAGTAGAATTTTCCATGCCTCATTGCCAGTGAGAGCACGAATGATCCATTTTACACACAAAGCAGTGCCTTGGTGTTCGGTGGAAAGAAGACCAAGGCCACTTGAATCTCTGGGTAAGCAGCAAATCTCCCATGCAACATGGTGAAAACCACATCAAGTTTTAGAAGAGGTCCAAAGGAAATCTCTCAAAAGTTTTACTAGTTTGGCATAGGAGGCTTTTGAAGGAGCCTAACAAGAAGAGTAGTAAACATGAGTTGTTGCTAAAACCTTAGAACATACCTAGAATTTCCTAGCCAGAGAAAGTGGCCTAGTTATCCAGAAGGTAAATTTTTGCTCCACTCTAGAAAGAAATGCCTGCCAGAGATCTGTAGAGGTGGCCTGGAAGGCAAATGGGATGCTAAGAAATTGAAAGATTTCACCATGAGCAACCTAGTACTAGCCATACTGTTGGATCTAATGTGGAATGGGAAGAATTGATTGCCTGTAGTATAGGGTTTTGTGCCACTGGATAGAAGAACCTAAGGCTAAACAGAAGGTTTCGAGCTTCCAATAAAGTTAAAATGGAGTCATCAGCAAAATGACCATTAACCAATTCGCAAGAAGAATCAGGTAGAGAAATTCCACGAACAAGACCTTGTGATATAGAATGAGCAAGAAGGTATCCAAAACTTTCTATGGTAGTACATACAGAACGGGTGCAAGAGGACAACCTTGATGTATGGATCAAAACAAGCCAAAGGTGGAGATTGTTGGCCATTTATAGTGATACAGATAGAAGCATTTGAAAACAACATTTTGACAGATTGTATGAAGGATGGACCAAACCCTAATGCTACAAGCATGGAAAGAATAAAACACCATTCAATGCGATCATAGGCCTTACCAAAATCAATTTTGAGGAAAATGACTTCTTGATTAGAGTTTCTTGCCCATTCCATTCCTTCCCAGACTGTAATGATATTGTCTAAAATATACCTGGATTTAATAAATCTGGTTTGTTCAGGGCGAACAATCAAAGGTAATAGATTGCGGAGCTTCAGCAAAAGGGTTTTGGCAATGATCTTATAGGAAACATTGATGAGCGTAATGGGCTGCCAATTGCAAATGTCCTTAGGATCTCCAGCCTTAGGTATGAACTTTATATTGCCTTGATTAATAAGCTTTCCTAAAGAGTTAGAATGAAAAGCTTTAAGGTAAACATTATGCAAATCTTTTCCTAAGCAATCCCAAAGGGATTTGTAAAATTCACAGGGAAAACCATCAATTCCTGGAGCTTTATCATCAACCATAGAACATATTGCTTCCTCGAGGTCTTCAATGGTCAGTAATTGATCACAAAAATGTGTATGGGCTAGAGAAAGCCTATTTGGAACCACTACAAGGCAATCTTGTAATGCAATTTGTCGCTCAGAAGTGTATTCTTGAGATGTGAAAACTTTTTCATAATGCCTTACAAATACCTGGAAAATGTCAAGTAGTTCTAAAAGAACACTATTATCCTCCTTGATTTGCTTAAGGTCGTGTGAGGAATGTCTGGCTCAAAGAGATAGAAAGAATTCCTTCGAGGCATGGTCACCTATTTTTAGCTAGTACAACCTGGCTTTGAGAGTGCTCCTCTGGAAGCATGATTATCAGCTATTTGCTTATGATTCCTTAAGTCTGCAATACTTATTTGCAGAGAAGGTGAAATGGGTCAGCTGCCAATGCCTCAGTGGTTTCTATCAAAGCAGTAGTTGTAGCCTCATAATACCATCTTCTGAAAATGGCTAGCTGATGGCCATAGATGCAAAGAAACCTCAGATTTTGGGTGATGGCATCATTCCACCACTGTATCCAACTAGTAGTATGTGGTGGGTGACATTCTAAATTCCATATAGCAGCAATATGTGCTAGCATGGGTTGGTGAGACATCAAAGAGGTGTTAAGGAAAAACTAAGACTTACTAGCGCGTGGCTGAGTGGCATGCCATTTAATGCAAAATTGAATTGGAAAGTGGTCTGATAACGTCACATCCACTAATGGCTTAATTGAGAGGGAGTCTGATGTGGCAAAAGAAAAGAAATATTGGGCTGAGATCATGGCATGATCAAGGTGTTTAAAAATCCTGTAAGACCTAGCTCAAAAATTACACCAAGTATGCCAAAAAGGATGGGAATGGCGACAACCAGTATTGGGATTAAAAAAACCCAATTTATTGCACATGTGGAACCACACCTCTCTCTCGCTAGCTGGCCACCAAAAATGTAGAATACCATCTTTATCATGTGCCATCTCAACCATATTGAAATCCCTACAAATAAGCTAGGTGGCCACTGGTAAGGAGTCTGTAATCCACTGCTAGAGAAGAGATCTTTTCATTGCATTATTTGATGCATATACATTAATAATCCCAAAGGAATGATTATCAATTTTAAGCAGTTTCCAGACAAAACGGTTGGTGGGGTCCACCCCATAAGCCACCACTAAATCTTACCATTGAGGGGACAAAAGTGTAGCAATGCCACCTTTTCCAGCCTAATGAGCAGTGCAAAATAATTTATTGGCTGGCCAAATAGAACGACAAGCCAAAGAAAGAAAGAAAACTGTAACTTTAACCTCTTACAGACATAGAAAATCAATTGCAACATATTGTTGTAAAGTAGCTCTAATAGAGTACTTCCTAGCAAGGTTAGTTAGACCTCGAACATTCCAAGAGAGGAATTTCATAGTAAATCCTCCACTATTTCCTCAGAATCTAGATTTAAAAGGAAGAAAAATGATTCTACAAGAATTCAGTGGGGCATGTACCAAATTGAATGGGAGGAGATGGCTGCTTCTTACCCTCCTAAGTAATTTCTCCCTCTTCAAGAGGTCGAGAATGGCTACAAGAGCGCCACTTTGGCGACACAGATTTATTGGAACTTGGTCATGACATGGTCAATGACCTTTACTGTAATGTCAAGACACTAGAACCCTTGAGGTTGTCTTTCCCTTTCCCAGAAGGGTTTGAAATGTCCTTAATTGGTTCAGTAGGTTTGAGAGCCTCCGTAGGAGCCTTAGCCTTGTGCTTGCAATTAGTAACTGTAGCCCAAGTTTCCATTGGCCTGGAAACAGCTTCCACTGGACGGGGCTGGGCAACCTCCCTGGGTGGAGCCCAGGTACAAGGTGTGACAAGAGGACAATCCCTAATTTTATGTTTGGCTGACTGAAAATGGTAACAAGTGTGACAAATTAAAGTAGGTAACTTTCTGAGTATGCCGAAGGGGACCAATTTGCATATCAATGAATTCCTTGAGATCCTGAGAAAGATCCACCTCTATGCAGACTCGCTTTTATGGGCAAGCTTGAAAGAACCTATCTGGTTTGATGCAAATTACTCTTCCTAGAGAGGAAGCAATATCATGCAAGAAATGCAAGCAAGGCAAAGGCAAACTAAGGAATTCAATCCACATAGGGACTTATAGTTTGGTATCATCTGAAACCACAAAGACATGGGTCCACTGTTGGAAAACAAGCAAGGAAGACTGGACATACCATGGGCCATGATTCAAGATTGCTTGAACATGACTACCTCCACAAAGTAGAAAAGGAAAAATTCTTTGGTCAGATTTTGAACCATATCAAGGTGGACCCCATGAGGGACCCAAGCCTTTTGAACCCAGTCTCTTAGCATAGTTTTAGGGGGAGTCCTCCCAATAAAGTATCTAATAAGAGTATGTTGTTCTAACCATAAACATGCAGAATCAAATTCTTGCGTGGGCAAAATCGCATCAATAGGAGAATTAGAGGGCTTACCTCATGAAAGACCTTCAGAACAAACTTCTAGGGACACTTGGTCAGTGGACCATTGTGCAGAGTCATTGAACTACCAACACCAACAAAAATTGTTGGGTCAAAGCCAGTAGGAGGCATTTAAAAGGCCAAAAAAATATAATAAATATGGACGTACAGAAGGAAAGGCTATAATTCCTATGCCCAGAGCATGGTATGAAAAGGATGGAAACAATGGAGACTACCTATAGATGAAACCCTAGCAGAGCTATGATATCAAAGATTCGGGACCCCAATATTTATCTATGACTCCTATTTGGTTGTTGAAAGTTGATATTATAGAGGATGACATCTCCTTTAGTTCCCAATTCTTCTTAATCATTAGGTTTACACTAGGTTTCACCTTCTAGAAGATGATATGTCAATGAGACTAACCTATCATGGAACAAGTCATTTAGGAGACTCGAGGACAATTTCATGATGAGAGTAGCCTATCATGGAGTCAATGTTATTTTCATTTTTGTCTAGGGTAATTCCAACCTCAAAGAGCAAGTCACTAGCCTCATCAACACATTAACTCACCTTAAGTCCAACCAACACATGTTGTTGTGATGCTCGGATACTTTACAAGATGAACTAGTTGCCTTAGGTTTTGCCATTGAATATTTAAAGAGGTAATGAGAGCTTGAGGGCAATTTTTTGTTGTCTTGTCAATGCATCAATACCTATAGTAGTTGTGTAACTATCTGGAGTGATACAATTTGACTCCATCTTTGGTTTTAAGAGTAGTTAATTCATGGTGGCAAGTCAAGGGAAATGGCATTTGTTGTGGGCTCCATGTTGGTGGTTACAAATGTAAAGTGAAGGGACAAGTGTTAGCAAACCATTAGGTGAGCATTCCCGCACTTACTAAAAATAGGATCATTTTACCTTGAGTACTAGTATTTTGTCTTTTGATCTTTTGTTCAGTATTCTAATACTCAAGCATGATGTTTAATTTCCGTAGAAAATAAATTATTTAAGTAGATCCACATGTAGCCAATGCTAAATTTCTTAGTAATGATTGTCAAAACATTTTAGGAGTCTTTTCTAGCTAGTGGTCCCATGATTTTTATATTTTTCTTCTTATTTGTAAATCTTTTAGATTTAATATAAATTTGTTGTAAATTTTTTTGTTTTAATTTTCTAACTCTAAACTATAGTTACTCCATCATTTTAAGAGATGATTTCATACTATATATTAAGATTAAAACATTCGATGAGACCATTGAGGTTAATTTCTATATATAAATGTTCTCTCTTTAAATGTTCATTGTTTGAGTTTCTTAATTGGTTAATAATTAGGGTAAGTGCATGGAAATGGGGAACCAAAAGGGGGTCAAAAGTAGTTATCTTTTTTCTAAAATCAATAAAAGTTGCACTTCAATGAGTAATTTGACATACATGTGCTCAAAACATGAGAATGTGATGAGACCAAGAATACTAGTGCTCAAAATTTAGTTTCTAAACTACTAATTATTTAATACATAGTGGAGATTAAGATGATAATATTTTGGGAGCACACAAAGTGGTCATGTTTTTTACCTAAAGGTATAACATAATGTCATTTGTGCTGCCCTCTATTTTTTAGTTCCACTTGTTATTTTATAAATCTATTTGTGGAAAGTTAGCTGAGATCATGTATTAATAGATGTATTTGTTTCCTAATTTTTTATTAATATATTATTTTTACTGGTTTTGAATGTGGACACATCCTAAAAAATGAAAACAATAACCTCACACTTGCCCCCACCAATTTTGAGAAAAATAACTACAAACATTTTTTCCAATGTGTATAAAATGAAACATTGAATGTAAAAATGTAGTTTTTCAAATTCAAATGAAACATAGACTGTGAAAATGTAGTTTTTCAAATTCAAATGATGAGATCAAAATGGCATACAAAATAAAACATCTATATTTTTATTAAATATGAAAACATTAGTTAAAGTAATTAAAGATCTAAACCTTAATAGTTTTAAATTTAAAAAGAAAGATGGTTAGAAATCTAAGATGGATTTGTTAAATGCACACCAAACACTAAGAGGGGGTGGGCGAATCAGTGTTTGTAACATTTTCTTAAAAAACTACAAATATCAAAATCAATCCTAAATAGAATCAAAACTTTGTTGCAATGAACCAAACTAGAAGGCACACACAAAATGGAAACTCACAAGAGAACACCAAATTTACATGGAAAACCCAAATGGGAAAAACCATGGTGAAAAAGTTGCTTGAGTCTATTACACAGATCCAACCTCACAATCAAGATCAACTTTTATAAGGTGTTTTGTAAGCTTCAACTTACAGGTACACTTACACCTTCTTGACCACCCACTCGAATTGTAAGGGCACCAATCCCAGAGGAACCAACCTCAGATTACAATTGTAAAGGCACCAAACCTAGAGGCACCAACTTCAAATTACAACTGTAATGGCACCAACCATGAATCTTATGGTTTCATATGTGCGATAATGGCACTTTTGTAACCTGAAATGCACTTTGTTATCACATATTCATTGTGTTAGATTTTAGTGCTTCTAGAATAAATTGTGTGGTTTTTTATCTCAACGTTTTGGATCACACTCCATGATACATAATTAGGAGGAAAGGAAGACAATGTAACAATGATATGCTCTCTTCCTTTCCTCCTGATAATGGATCATGGAGTGTGATCCAAAATGTTGAGATAAAAAAGCACACAGTTTATTCTAGAAGCACTAAAATCTATCAGCATGACTATGGAAATATCATGTCTACAATATTCATTGTGTGTTTTCCACCAACACAGTTGTCTCCTTCCTCTACACACTCTTCATTCTTTTCCTTCTTACTAAGTCACCCTTCTTTAACATGGTTTTTCTATGAATGTTTTAAATATTTGTATAAAAACTCCCCCTAGTCTTGTGAACAAAAGATATTCAATTCAGTTTAACCAGTAACCTATTCGTAACTGATTAAATGTGTATAAAAATGTATATCCACTTCAACTATTGAACTACAAGCAAATGTTCAATAACTAAACATTGACAATTCCAAGTCATTTCACAACTAACCAAAATTAGTTCAATTGCCGCACCTGATTCAACCTTCGAGCTCCAATAAAATATTTTAGCATTCCCGTATGAGTGACTAAAATTCATTCTGGCAACTCAGATAACACTACCGTGTTCCTAAAATTGTTGCTAAATATACTAGCAAGAATACATTATTACCAATCTTCAAAAATGCCTTTTATACTTGCCCTTTGTTGGCAAAAAATAGTTTATTAAATTAAGGCCCCTTCCTTCTATCAACAAAATTACTCCTTTTCTAACTTTTATCTTTTTATCCCTTTACACCTCTTATCAAAAAAATAAACATTTTTTGGAAATGTCCCTTTTAATGATTTATTGGCAAAAGCACACTATCCTGAACTAACTCTCCATTTTCTTTATTATTGGCGAATGTCACCATTCCCGAACTTATACAGTTATGCTTTGTCGACAAAAAACAACTTTTTCAAAACTTGGTGTTGAGTTTATTTTATTTCCTTTATCAGAAAAAAGGAACTTTTCTAAACTTTTATTATGAGCCCTTCTATCAGCAAAATTACACAAATTGGAACTGGGCTCTATCTCCTTTGTTATTGGTAAAAGTTGACTTTTCTGAACTTAAATGTACAATCCTTTTATCGGTGAATCCACGTTGGCACAAACCTTGTCTTTATTTGCATTCTATTAGTGAATCCATGATGGCATGAACTATTGCCTTGTCAACAAAAACAAAAACTTTCAAACTTGGCTTGTTTGCTTAACTCCTCTATATCGATGATATGACAAAAACTCAAACCTTGCTCCATACTTAATCAATTCCTCTTTTGTTAGTAAAAAGACCATGTCATGAACTCATTGGTTTATCGATGAATTGCTAGCTAACTAAACTTATGCCTTTAATGCCTTTATCGACAAAAATTAACTTTTCTGAACTTTCAAATTGAACCCTTTTATCAGCATATCGATGAAATGAGGAACTTTAGAACTTGTTATATTTTCTTCATTTCCTAACAACACTGACCTTCTTCTTTAAAAAGTTATGTCTTTGCCTTTGCCGAAGCTAAGCCTATATCAGCTTATTGGATTATCGACAAAACACTGAACCTTCAACCTAGTTCACTTTTTATGAACTTTGCCAACAACACTTAATGAAAAACTTTGTTTACCTTCAAATCTTTGAAGAATGCCACCTTCCTAAGCCATATCGGCTAGTCGAATAATCAGGTGAGTGCTGAGCTTTAAACAAGTTTGCTATATATTAGCTCTACCTATATAACATGATTTTATCTTTTCTTCCTTCCAAGATGCCAATTAAACAATAAAGTTAGTTCTGTCATGACGTATTTTTATGACAACACTAGAAACACTTATCCTTAAGTCATAGTCAGTTAATCAACATATCATCTAACCACTGAACTAATGAACTAGTGAAGTAGTTAAAAAAATGAGCACTTTTCCAATAAAACAATAAACTTAACATTTTTTTGATACCTAACACTTAGATAAAATTACTGATACTTAACACTCAAATAAAATAGATATTGTCAATAGAACAAACATGACTTCAACTTTATTCAAAGTTGTCAATAGACTATTAAATTTCTCTATCCTTCCCAATTGTCGACTGAAGACTTTTTGCCTTGGTTCTAATTGAGAATGTTTTGTTGATTGCTTTCCCTTGAAGACTTTTTTCCTTGGTTTTGAATGAGAACATTTTGCCGATTACTTGCCCTTTCCTTGCCTTGACATCAATGACAATTCTTTGAATAAATTTCTTTGAAAACTCATGCCTTAACATCTATTCATGACTTAGTATCTTGTCTTTGGCATCTTCACTGCATAGTTCAACAAATCCTGTAATCCTCACTACTATATTCAACTAATCTTGTACACCTTGTTGACATCAAACTAACTATTCAGTAGACCCTTACTTACCATTCAGTAGTCCCTTTTAACATCAATGATAATATTCCAACAATCTCCCCCTTTGTCATTGATGGAAACACACACACAAACATTACTGAACATTATTGATTATTCCCTGAACTTATTCTAACTTTTTCTCTCCCCTTTTGACATCAAGGGAAAAGGGATGTGATCATACCTATTTCATGAGATGATCATTTTCTCAGTGAATCTTCCCCTATCTATAGAACTCCTTCTTGGACACAGATATGCTTCTTTCTCTATCTCTGATTGTTCATTGTCAAGATATTGGATGTCTTCTCTGATACAACTAACATGTTATTCATTTTGGAACCTATCATCCACTCTACAATCTGTAACACATTCTACTACAACCTGCAACCTACAACTTATTCTCCCCCTTTAACATAAAAAATAGAGGGGTAAAAAAACACAAATAGTAACAAAAACAAAATAGTTGAAATAAATATAATATCACTCCTTTTTCTGCATTACACTATCTCCTTTTTTGACATAGACACCAAAACTGTATGAATACACTGATTCCCCCTGAGAGTAATCATCATTCAAAGTAGTTGACTAACCAAAGATAGAAAAATACTTTTGATAGACATCAACATCCTTTTTCCTAGGATCCAAATATTGATACTTTGCCACAACCTACTAACTTACTATCTTCATCCTTCTTTGATGTAACTTTAAGTTCAGAAATAAAAGCATTCACTTTCAAACTCATTTCCAACTATGTCAATAACTAGCCCTACTCCATGTCATCTTGACACAATTCCTTTTACTATATAGGCTCACTTCCACACTTATCTAACTCTGTAACCACAAAACAATCATGCAAAATATCCATTCATATACATACAATCACTACAATAAGAAAATACTTCTTTCCCTATCAAATATTTCCTAATTCTCCCCCTTGCACTAATATTCCTTGTTCTCTATCTCTAGTTGTTGAATGATGATCATCATGTGAGAGCCTTTTCACCTTCCTTAACTTCCTCAAGACTTCTAGTTTGCCACAATTGAAATATTGTCTACAACTGTCATGTCAGATTTCTATGCAACTTTTCACATACCTATAACATTCATTCATTCATCTTTTATATACAAGATATCACATGTCACATAGAGTTAGAAATATTATAAACATTGTAATTCATATATGGCTGTAATACATGATCTTCATCTGATTGATACTATTGCACATTGAAACAATGTTATGCTAAAACCTTCCAGTTTAATGTTCTTCTGAGTCTATGAAAGATTCATTACCTCTTTACCACTATATAAAGAAAATAATTGAGCTTGCTATTCTTCAATCCTTATTCTTTACCAACTATATTTATTGTCTATGATAGGTCTGTCACTCTTATTTGACACTGTTCTTCATGGAACATCAATGCTTTTCTTGGTCTATAGATATAACCTTTCATATGGTTGTCTTTATTGGTTTTGATAACAACTGATGTCTTCTCCAAGTTTCGATACAATCATTCATTAACCACTTATGTCTTTTAAAGATTCACCAAGGATAATAAAACATTATTGAACATCACAATACAAATAACTGATGTCAATGATACTGCAATACTAATTACCAAGAATTGAGGTAGACATAGCATTCTCTACAACAATCTCAATGAAAACTACCATCAGTCTCACTCCCAAGGATTGCAACTTCCATAAAATGACATACTTCTGAACAACATAACACAAGGATAACTGACCACCATCACACAATGTAAACATCAATGTTTGATCATACAATTTGCATCATCCACCAATGACACACAATCAATCATATAGATTGCTCACAACACATATATACTTTCAAGGACTGTCTTCTCCATGCTTTATAAATGACTCAGAAACTTCCTTTTCAAACAATCACTTTGACTACTAGTTGGTCAAGACAACTTTTGTATGAGGTGTTAAACATTGATATCTTCACTTTCTTTAGCATGTTCTAGTATTGTTTCTTGTTTGACAATCTTTTAGTCTTCTTGACAACTTTATGGTAATCATCTACTAGTTTTAAGATTTGTCCACTCCTTTTGACATAACCTCTTTGTCTTCTCCATGGGGCTGAATGATGAAGCAATGATCAACTCCCCCTAAACTCATGCTACTCTTTATGCACTTAGTGATGTCTCTTGTACAGTATGCACAAGATTATGTTCTTCCTTCTCTTGCTCTTGTTTTAATCTCCAAACTTTCATAGGATCTTTATTTTTCTTGGTCAGACTATATATTTGTTTGTTATATCTAGATGGTTCCATTATACTACTTCTACAAAACCATTCTTTATGCCCAAAGTTATTGCATCTATAACATATGACCAAAGAATTATGGTTTCTTGAAAATCCAAAACTATCACTTCTTACTTGTATATTACAATATCTTGTAATGTGACCCAGATGATTACATTTATAATATCAAATATGACATCTTCTATTTGAGAACTTATAAGAACTCTTATTCTAATTAACTTTCCTTGCATGCATCCATCAATCTATTACTTTATGACCAAAATCATGACAAGAATAGCAATATCCATGAAAAGAATTTTCAAACCTAGTGATTTGATGCTGTGTTGGATGGAAAAATCTTCTAAATTTGTCCTCATTGGCCTGTGAATGAGTTCTTTCCTTTTGTGGAACATGATCTTCCTTCTTGCTTCTTTTAGTTATGATGGGGGCTTCATTTGAACTCTTTTGTTCCTTATTAGAATCTACTTTATAACCAAGTCCTGTCTTATTGAAAGGTGATCTCTACTCATTTAATATCTCATTTAAATCTCCAGTGTTGTTTTCAAATTGAAGGTTCTTGTTCAACTTAGAGGATATCTTTCCTAGTTCCTTTCTCAAGGAAATAATCTTCAACTCATGCCTCTCACAATCTACCTCTTTTGTCTTTAACTGATTTATTAATTATCCCTCGATTTTCTTAACTTCTTCAACTTGTGACTTTAAATCCATGATTAGTTTTCTTGCTTCTTCAAGAGCTGAAATTACTTTGGTCTTGGATTCCTTTTCTTCTTAAAGTTGTAACTTTAGTCTTGAGTTTTCTTTTTGAAGTTTTCCAACCACACTGTAAGCATAATGGAGTTCTTCAAGATTTACTTCTTCATCATTCTCTAAATCAAATTTGACATCTTCTTCATATGAATGTCTCCTTTCTTTGTCATTATTCTCAACCACAAGGTTGTCCTATCTTTCAGATACATCAGTTTTTATCTCAATTGACAGGTGTATTTCACACAACAACTCATCACTTGATTTGATTGGTGCTTGTAGATCAACACTCTTAGAATTTTCTTTTCTCTTATTTCATTTTCTTATCACCATGTGTGCTTCCAAAATCTATCTTCAAGTTGTTAGGCTATCAGAAGGAACCCTTTGTGATACCAATTGTTAAATGCACAACAAACACTAAGAGAGGGGTGAATCAGTGTTTCTACCATTTTCTTAAACAACTACAAATATAAAAATCAATCCTAAACAGAGATCAAAACTTTGTTGCAATGAATGAAACTAGAAGGAACACACAAAATACAAACTCAAAAGAGAACACCAAATTTATGTAGAAAACCCAAATGGGAAAAACCATAGTGAGAATGTTACCTAAGTCTACTACTCAGATCTAACCTCACAATGAAGATCAACTTTTACAAGGTGTTTTGTAAGCTTCAACTTACAGGTACACTTACACCTTCTTCAACACCCACTCAAATTGCAAGGGCACTAAACCTAGAGGCACTAACCTCATATCACAATTGTAAGGGTACCAAACCTAGAGGCACCAACCTCAAATTACAACTGTAAGGGCACCAACCCTAAAACTTACAATTTCATATGTGCAATAATGGCTCTTTGGTAACCTGAAATGCACCTTGTTATCACATATTCATTATATGTTTTCCACCAACATAGTTGTCTTGTTCCTCTATGCACTCTTCCTTCTCTACCCTCTTACCAAGTCACCCTTCTTTAACATGGGTTGTCTATGAGCATCTGAATGTTTATACAAAAACTCCCCTCTAGTCCTATGAACAAAAGATATTCAATTTGGTTAAGCCAGTAACCTTTTCATAACTGATTCAATGTGTATAAAAACACATCCACTTCAACCATTGAACTGCCAACAATTCTTCAATAACTGAACATCAACAATTTCAAGTCATTTCACAAATAACCAAAATTCGTTCAAATGTCATACTTGATTCAATGTTTGGGCTCCAATAAAATATTTTAGCATTCTCGTCTAAGTGACTAAAATCCATTCTAAAAACTCACATAACACTACCTATTGAACACCTAAAGTACTGAGAGGTGGGGTGAATTAGTACTGTATTAAACTTCTTGTTTATTAAACTAGTAATCCATTTACCACATGCAATAACAAAGCAAATTAAACATAGAAGAAACAACCACAAGCCATCACACATGAACACCAGGATTTTTACATGGAAAACCCAAAACTAGGAAAACCCACGATGAGTTTTAGCTCACGATATATTTTTATGTCAAAAAATGTCCCCTTGCGGGCTTTTTCCTCTTAAGGTTTAGGTCTTGGGTCCTTAAATTACATTTAGAGCATGTTGCATGCTAATTTTGAATCACAATGAGAAAACCTTGAAGTCTTATGGAAAATAAGACCTAAGGGGTGCTATTTTGATGATCACTAAATAGAAATAAGGGGGTGGACATGGGCGCTAGCACCCTAGTCCTACCCTATTTTGGGTCTGCCCTAAATTTAAATTTTGGTTTTATGACTGTTATTTAGGTCCTATCCCGACATCTCAAGTTTGAATTACAAAATTCTTAGTGGGGATGTTTGTAGTTACATATATAAGCATGATTAGGTTTTATTTGCCAACTAGATGGATATTAGATGGAAATTAGATGAGCATTGTGATTTTGTGAAAGTGATTCAAGGCATTCATTTTGTTGTAGAGAAGTACTTTGTTGTTATTGTGTTTATATTTGTAGATTTGACTCCATCTCCTCATGGCATGAAGAACATCTTCCTTCCATGAGATCTACACTTCAAGGTGATATCTATTGTGTTTTCAATCATTTATTATTTAGATTTTTGCCTCTATCCCACTGGGATATGCACTCTTATCTAACAACAGTATTGGAAAGACTTGAATGTCTCTCTGGGGTTTGACCAAGGTAAGCTTCTAAGCACCACAACCTCCTCCCACACTCCTTTGTGATTGTAGGTTATAGGTACCGAGTTTCATAGAGTGGAGTTGTAGAAAGGAGGTTGCAGACATCAAAGATTTAGGATTTGACAAGTAGAGGACTCCAGTGAACATTTCAGGACAAGGGCATTAGTCCCTATGTCCTCCACTTTTCTAGGAGCAGAAACAGAAGATACAATGCAGATTAGTGTTGGAAGAAAATCCATATTTCATGACAAAAACTGTACCTTGGAATAGGGCATTAGTCCCTATGTCCTCGACTATTTCACTTTCCAAACTTAAAAAAATAGTAAGTTTAATATATTTGTCCTTCACCTTGGTTTGAAAGGATTTGTCATAATTCGATCATTTGCTTACTATTTTGTATATTTAGGGTTTTAAGTGAAATTGAGCATTAAATTGAGATATTGTTTGATACAACTAAACTTTTACATCATTCCAAGTGGTATCCTAATGTGATAGGTGAATGCTCCTACTAGTGGAGATTCAACTCGGTTGATATGCCCTTGAATGTTTGGTGAGAAGGGAGGATTTGCCTTTGAAACATAAAACAAAAATTATCCTTTAATTTTCACCCTAAACATTTTTTTGAACCCATGTTTTTGGAGTTTTTACTCCTTTCTGAGTGTTGTTTGATATATTTGTATTCATTAAACGTATTGCATTCAAAAAATTACAAAAAAATTAGAAAATGTGAAAATTTTGAAAAAAATTGGCATTTTAGGCTTGCATTTTAGCATAATTTGAATTAATTGGCATTTAATTTCATCAAATTTCTATTATTTTCATTATATCTGATATAAATTATAGAAATTCATCATTTAGTATTCACTTGCATTGCATTTTCATGCTTAAATTGATAAAAGTTGCTTGAAATTGTGCTTTTTTCATAAAAACCTAGTTTTGCATTAGCTAGGGTTTGTAGTCAAAATCTTGTTTCAGATTTTACTACCCTTTTAAAACACTCATTAGGACTGATTTATAATTGTAGTTTTGCATCATAGAGGTTTCCATACAAAATTTCATGTCCAGGGTTTGAAAACCTTCAATTTTCACTAGATTTGGCGTTATCCTCTCTCTAGATTTGCATTACAAGCATGTTGTAAGGGATTTTAATTTATTAATTATTTATTATTAGGGTTATTATATTCTTCCTCTCCTCAAATTCCTTAAAACACCCTTTCTATTAGGCCTTTACATTGAAAAATTGTGAAAATTTGCATATTTTAGCAATACCTTCACTAGGGCTTGACTTAGATTGGCACTATAGGCATGTTGTGATGGATTTTATTACATTAGGTGACTAATATTACTATTATAATTTGTTTTACATCACAATTTTCCTTACAACACCCTTTCTCTTACTCATTTGCATTGAGAATTGTTGAAAAATTGCATATTTTAACACATTTTCACTAGGTTTTGACTTATCATCACTCTAGGTTTGCATCACAAGCGTGTTGTGAAAGATATTGATGCATTATTGGACTTTTATTAATAATATTATTTTCTGTCCCTCTTGAAATTCTTCACAACACGTCTTCTCCTAGTGATTTGCATTGAAAAAAGGTGAAAAATCAAGTATTTTGGATCTTAAACATATCCTTCTCCTATGTTTTGTTCTATTAGTTTGTGCATTGAGTGTTTCATGCTATTGTATGAGTCTCACAACTTACTTTCCTAATAGAAATATCCCTTTAAGAATAAGTAGAAGACTCATGGGATCCAATGCTTTTGAAGAAAATGACATTCCTACCTCTAAAAATTCATTAAACACCTTCTTTACAAAAGGAGAGACACAAATTTTGCAAGATACTATACCTCATACAACCACTATGGATGATCAAGTATTTCATGACATTGAGGACACTATTAAGGTGGTAGCACATGCACCTAATGAGCAAATAAACAAACTTGATAAAGAGCTGGCCGATTTTTAAGCATTTGTTGAAACTAAAAGGATAGCAGAAGAAGCTATACCTATTGCAAGTATGGGCCTAACCGGTATTGTCATTGATGTCAACATACTCCTTGCATTAATGATAAGGATTGGATGACCTATGTGCAGAGGATATTGAGAAAATTAGTCTCAATCAGGAATAGAGAAGAACAGGGAAGATAGTAAGGTAAAAGTCCAAGATAGGATGAGGATCAGAGGATGCAGTTTAAAGGGTTTGTAGATATGTGTCTTAAGGTGGTCCAATAGAGATTTCAGAGGTCCACATGAAAATCTGAAGAAGTTGTGACTGTCCAAGTAAAACTAGTCCTGGCAGGTGTTTAGTGGTGACAGAGTGAGACAGATAGGTCTGGTGAGATCTGGAATTACATTATAATGTCCTACAGATTTGAGGGAGTGCTGATGAAGTCTTTGTGGAGTGTCAACTATATTGGTTCATGGTTTGAAGGTCCACAAGCATCTATTCCTTTGTGACAGTGATGACAGACTGTGTTCTTGAGGTTTTGGATGAAGGAGAGAAGGATTCAAGTAAGCAGATGAAGTATGGATGTTCTTGGTGATTCAGGAAAGCTTGTGGAGGTCTTTAGATCATGTCCAGTTCATATTGGTGGTCCACATTGAAGTTGGAGTTCTCTTTTGAAGAACAACTTCCAGATGATGGTGTTCTTCCTAAAACAGGCTGACTGGATGAATTATACATCTTGCAGATGTTATTGTGGATGTTTTCCAACTTAGATGATCATTCCTAAGTTGATGCCTTGTATAAATAAGGGATTATGAAGTCATTTTAAAGTTGTGCTTTTGGAGATGAGGCTGTGGTAGCGAGGAGGAGAGCGAAAGGCAGAGCAGAAGTATTAAGCTTAATGGAACTGATTCAAGCATGGTGAAGATGCTATTTCCCAGTTCAAGTAGGTGATACTTATTTCTTTGTAGACAGTGTGTCTCTTGTAGGCAGTGAGTCTCTTGTGAGTAGTGTGCTCAGGCAGTGAGCCCTAATTGGCATGTGCCATTTTGTTCTTTCTATTCTTCTAATAGAGAATACATTCTTGGGTTAATCACCCTGTGGTTTTTCCCTTAACCGGGTTTTTCACGTCAAAATCTTGGTGTCTCATGCGTTGATGTGTTTCTGCTCTTGATTTGTTGCATTATGTTTCCATGATTGATTTATTGTTAAGCTGCTCAATTGCAAAGTGGAATTAAGTGTTTAATAGAAAGAAAGTTTTGCACAACTGATTCACCCCCCCTCTCAGTTGTGGGCCCTAAGTCTAACAATTGGTATCAGAGCCAAGCTCTAAAAGGAGCTTAATGGCTTGAGGAGATCCAGCATGTCATCCTACAAGAAGGATAGTTTGAAGTTTGATGGAACCAATTTTAGTCTGTGGAAAGGTCAGATAAAATGTCACTTACAATGCATGAGAATGGCATATTGGTCCATGGCTACAATACAGTATGTACCTCCATAGGGTGGTCTGAAAGCTCCAAATGAAATCACAGATGCTGAAAACAATCTATGGACTATAGAAGCTCTTCTAAGCACATTATCTGATTCATAGCTCTCAAATGTTATTGACCTACCAACTGCTTATGAGATTTGGAAAAAAATGGAACTTTTGCATGAAGGAGACTAGTATGTTAAATGTGCAAGGTTACAAAGTCTGAAAGGGAAATTTGAAAACCTAAAGATGAGAGATGATGAAAATATTACCACTTTTATGCCAAGAGTAAATGAGCTTGTTTGTGGAATTAGAAATGCTGGTGGAGTCTTCGACGAAAATGAGATTGTTGGCAAAATCCTTAGATCCCTTCCTGCTTCTTACAAAATCAAGGTTGCAGCCATTGATGAATTCAAAGCCCATGCAACTGTTACAAGAGATCAATTGGCTAGCAAATTGGCTACATTTGAAATGACTGAGTTTGGAGATGACCCCCCCAAGATTGAATTTGCATTCAAAGCCAGTGCCTCTATAAAAGGTAAACAAAGGTTTGATCCGGGAGAGAACTCATCAAGGAAACTATAATGGTATGAAAAAGAAAGAAAAGACCTTGAAGAAGAAGAAGTAGAAACTACTCAACTTGAAGCCCTCATTGCAAAGAGATGGCCAAGAGGATCCAGTAAGTATGAAGGAAAATTGCCTTTTAAGTGTTTTAACTGCAATACGATTGGTCATTTTGCCTCAAGATGTCCAAAAAGATTTTCAAGGCCAAATCTTAACAGATCAAGGTTCCAAAAGAATTGTTACTATGTTCATGAAGAAGATGATAATGAAGGAGTAACAGATGATGAATTAGAGATTGGAAACAAATCCGGAAATGAATGGGTGTTTATTGCCATCAAGGAAGAAGAACCAATATCCTCTGTATCTATCAATCATAAAGTTGTAGAAAGAGCCCTGGCTTCCCATGTTGAAGAAAAGGATGATTGGGTCATTGACAGTGGTTGCTCTCACCATATGACAAGTGACAAAAATAAGTTCATAGATTTGGTAAGGTATGAAGGAGGAGTGGTGAAGTTTGGTGATAATTCTGTTGGTAGAATCAGAGGAAGAGGAACTATTTGTTTTGATGGAAGGAACAAAACCAGTAATGTTCTATATGTTGAAGGCTTGAAGCACAATCTTCTCAGTGTTGGACAGTTGGTGGACAAAGGCTATGATCTCTGGTTCAAGAATGAAAAATGCAAGATCTTTGAAAGCTCCGGAACAGAGATTGCATCCGGTACCCAAACTAAAGGTAATATCTTCCACTTGGTTGGTACTGGTAAAAGTTGCTTATTTGTTCAAGTTGATCATAGTTGGTTATGACATAGGAGGATGTGTCATGTGAACTTTGATAATATCATCAAGATAATCAATACTCAGGCTATAAGAGATCTTCCAAAATTGGTGAAACCTACTAATAACTTGTGCAAAGAATGTCAACTGGGTAAGCTGAGCAGAATCACATTCAAGAGTAAGGAACTGTCTTCTACCAGATTATTGGACTTAGTTCATACTGACCTTTGTGGCCCATCAAGAATCAGGAGCATACAAGGTGATAGATACTTCATGTTACTAATTGATGACTATTCCCGAATGATGTGGGTGACCTTTTTGAAAGAGAAATTAGAAGCTTTTAAGAAATTCAAAATATTCAAGGCTATGGTAGAGAATGAAACTGGATTGAAATTGAAATGTCTGAGGTCTGATAGAGGTGGAGAATTCACATCCGGTGAGTTCATAGAGTTCTGTGAGAAACATGGAATAAAGAGGGGACTCCACAGCAGAATGGAGTAGTGGAAAGAAAGAACCGGACCATACAGGAAGCATCTAGGACCATGATGATGGAAGAAAATGTTCCTCATATCTATTGGAGAGACGCTGTTAGCACTGTAGTCTATACTCTCAATCAAGTTCAAATCAGAAGCAATACTGTAAAACTCCTTATGAACTTTGGTTTGGCATCACTCCTACTGTAAGGTATTTTAGAGTTTTTGGTAGCAAATGTTACATTAAAAGAGATGAAGATCTACAAAAGTTTGATGCTAGAAGTGATGAAGGAATTTTCTTGGGTTACTCTACTCAAAGCAAAGCATACCGGTGTTATAACAAAAGACTGAGAAAGATGATAGAAAGTACAAATGTGAAGGTTGATGAGGGAATTGAGAAACCCTCAAGATTTTATGAGTATGATGAAGATGATTAGAATGGTGTTCTAACTCAAGGAGCCCAAGCCTCATCTCTTAGTCAGATTCAAGCTAATCCGGTAAACTAGGAAGAAGAAATGAGTTTCAATGAGCCTGATCAAGAATCAGAAGTGCAAGAAATTTCTAAAGTTCCTAGGTATGTAAGACTGAACCACTCTGAAGATCAGATCATAGGTGATAAAAGCAAAGGAGTACTAACAAGAAGGAGAATTGCTCAAAATTCAGAAGAGTATTGTTTGATTTTAAAGATTGAACCTAAGATAGTGAATGAAGCTTACAATGATTAAAACTGGACTAAAGCAATGGAGGAAGAGATGGTACAAACAGAGAAAAATCACACTTGAGATCTTGTTCCTAGACCTAAAAACAAGAATGTGATTGGAACCAAATGGGTCTTCCAAAACAAACTAAATGAAGTTGGTGAAGTAATCAGAAATAAAGCTAGATTGGTCTGCAAGGGCTACTCTCAAATATAAGGAATTGATTTTGAAGAAACTTTTGTTTCGGTGGCAAGAATTGAAGTAGTCAGATTATTTCTTGCCTTTGCTACCTTCAAGGATTTCAAGGTATATCAGATGGATGTCAAGTCTGCCTTTCTAAATGGTGACTTGGAAGAAGAAGTGTATATAGAGCAACCGGATGGATTTCGGTTGTTTGATCATGGTGATATGGTCTGCAAGTTGAAGAAGGCACTGTATGGATTAATGCAAGCCCCAAGATCCTGGTATGAAAGATTGGATAAGCATCTTTTAAAGATTGGTTTTAACAAAGGTACTGCTGACAGTAACTTATATTTCAAAATTGATCATGAAAACATCTTCATTGTTGAAGTATTTGTTGATGATATCATCTTTGGAGGAAGAGATAGTATGTGTAAAACTTTTGCAAATCAAATGAAAAATGAGTTTGAGATGCTTGGTGAAATGAATTTCTTCTTGGGTCTGTAAATCACTCAAACAAAGAAAGGAATCTTCATTTCTCAGACCAAATATGTGAAAGAATTGTTGAAGAAATTTGGGATGGAAGATTCATAGCCAATGAATACTCCCATGGCAACCGGATGTAAATTGAGCAAAGATGATGATTCTCCTAAGGCTGATCAGACAAAGTATAGGTCAATAATTGGAGGACTGTTGTATCTCACTCAAACTAGACCAAACATTATGCAAGCTATTGGTCTTGTTGCTAGATTCTAGGCTGATCCTAGAGAATCTCATGTCATGGCAATCAAGAGGATTTTTAGATATCTAAAAGGGACAATTGAGTATGGTTTGTGGTATCCTAGAGATCATGATTTCTCTCTTCATGCATATACAGATGCAAATTAGGTAGGAGATGTGGATGACCGGAAGAGTACCAGTGGTGGAGTATTCTTTTTAGGGAAAAGATTGGTTTCTTGGCTAAGCAAGAAACAAGAGACAATATCTCTATCTACAACTGAAGCAGAATATATTGCAGCAGTAGGCAGTTGCACTCAAATTTTGTGGATGAAGTAGATGCTAAGAGATATCAAAGTAGAGTATGAGGAACCTATCACAATCTTCTGTGATAATTCAAGTGCAATAAATATATCCAAGAATCCAGTGTTGCATTCAAAGACCAAGCATATATCCATCAAGATTCACTTTTTGAGAGAGCAAGTGAACAAGAATGAAGTTAGATTGGAGTTTGTGCCTTCCAAGGATCAAATTGCAGACATCTTTACTAAACCTCTACCTAAGGATTCTTTTGAGTATCTCAGGGAGAAGCTAGGGGTCATTGTCCTTGTGGTGATGAACTAAGGTGTACTGAGGTGCATCAGTACGGTAGTTATCACAGTCATATCTTGTGGTCTGGATTGATGATGGAGAGCTGCTACTTAGGGGGAGTAGCAGGTTTGATTCTAAAGTGTTAGGATTGCAAGAATGTGCCCTTTTCCATTGATGTCAAAGGGGGAGAGAAGACATGTGAAAAATAAGTTGTTGCTAATAGGGGGAGTTGTGACAGTGAGGAGAAGTTCTTGTCTTGATGGTTAAAATAGTTTTTCACATCATATGTTGCCATCAATGACAAAGGGGGAGATTGTTGCAAGTATGGCCCTAACCGGTGTTGTCATTGATGTCAACATACTTCTCTTGTATTAATGATCAGAATTGGATGAACTGTGTGCAGAGGATATTGAGAAAATTAGTCTCAATCAGGAACAAAGAAGAACATGGAAGGCAGTAACGTAAAAGTCCAAGATAGGATGAGAATAAGAGGATACAGTTTAAAGGGTTTGTAGATATGTGTCTTAAGGTGGTCCAGTAGAGATTTCAAAGGTCCGCATGAAGATATGAAGAAGTTGTGACTGTCCAAGTAAAACCGGTCCCAGTAGGTGTTCAGTGGTGACAAAGTGAGACAGATAGGTCCGATGAGACCTGGAATTACATTATAATGTTCTGTAGATTTGAGGGAGTGCTGATGAAGTCTTTGTGGAGTGTCAACTATATTGGTTCATGGTTTGAATGTCCGCAAGCATCTATTCCTTTGTGACAGTGATGACAGATTTTGTTCTTGAGGTTCCAAATGAAGGAGAGAAGGATTCAAGTAAGCAGATGAAGTATAGATATTCTTGGTGATTCAAGCAAGCTTGTGGAGGTCTTTGGATCATGTCCAATTCATATTGGTGGTCTGCATTGAAGTTGGAGTTATTTTTTGAAGAACAACTTTCGGATGATGGTGTTCTTCCTAAAACAGGCTGACCGAATGAGTTATACATCTTGCGGATGTTATTGTGGATGTTTTCTGACTTAGATGACCATTCCTAAGTTGATGCCTTGTAAAAATAAGGGATTGTGAAGTCATTTTGAAGTTGTGCTTTTGGAGATGAGGGTGTGTTAGCAAGGAGGAGAGCGAAAGGCAGAGCAAAAGTATTGAGCTTAATGGAACTGATTCAAGCATGGTGAAGATGCTATTTTCTAGTTCAAGTAGGTGATACTTATTTCTTTGTAGATAGTGTGTCTCTTGTAGGCAGTGACCCTCTTGTGAGCAGTGTGCTCAGGCAGTGAGCCCTAATTGGCATGTGCCATTTTGTTCTTTCTATTCTTCTAACAGAGAATACATTCTTGGGTTAATCACCCTGTGGTTTTTTCCTTAACTGGGTTTTCCACGTCAAAATCTTGGTGTCTCATGCGTTGATGTGTTTCTACTCTTGATTTGTTGCATTATGTTTCCAGGATTGATTTATTGTTAAGCTGCTCAATTGCAAAGTGGAATTAAGTGTTTAATGGAAAGAAAGTTTTGCACAACTGATTCACCCCCCCTCTCAGTTGTGGGCCCTAAGTCCAACAATATCTGTGATTCATAACATAAGAGAATTGATAAAAGGACCAGATTGTATTAATGTTGTCCAAGGATTAATGTATATAGTACACAATAATTTTATGATGATGACTGAATGTGCAAATGGTATTAAGAACATGTCGTCACTGTCTCATATGCAAGTATCGACACCTATACCGACCATGAGAATATTTACATTTACATCAATGATTTTAACCACTAATGAAAATGATTGTAGTAATTCTACCACTGGTATTGGAGTATCTAATGGCTCAAATTCACAATATTACAAAGCTATGGGATCTAACTATCAGAACTTGGTATCTAAGGGGATGTCTTCTATGAACAATTACTCTCAACCACCTCTCCATCCCACTTATTCTCAGCCACCTCTTACATATAACTATTCACAACCACCTTCCACTATGTCCAACCACCACTGAACTATTCACAACCTCCACTTATCACTACTCAAGCTCAATCATCTCCTCACTTTGTTTCTAATTCCTCACAACAAACTACATCTCCCAATGATGCCATCCAAAACCAACTTTTGCAAGGCATGACTTCTTTACAACAAAAGGTGACAAACTTGACAAATTCTTCACAACCTAATTTACCAACTTATCATGCCCATAATCCCCTATCTTATACAATCTTGAGAACTCATATGCCTAAGAGGATTGAGACTCCTCACTTTGAAAGGTATGGTGGAAAAGGTGATCCTAATACTCATGTGACAGTATTCGCGACTATGTGTAGTGATTTTTACTTTGAAGAAGACTTGTTAGCAAAACATTTCTCACGATCTCTCAAAGATACAGCTCTAGAATGGTTTTGTTCTTTTCCTTCGAATTCAATACATTCTTTTTCACAGCTAGTTGATCAATTTTTACAACATTTTCAAGAAAATATTGGACCTCAAGTCTCCTTGATTGATTTAGTTCATTGTAAGCAAGGTCTGAAAGACAAATTAACTGAGTTTATTAGTCAGTATCAATCTCTCTATGCACAAATTCAATATGAAATGAAGGATGACGATGTTCAGAAGGTGTTTATTACAAGTCTACAACCTAATATCTATGATAAGATTGTCTTGATGAAGTATAACTCCTTTCAACATTTATGTACCAACCTTCATGATTATCAATGTTCATTTTGTCAGTATGAAAACCAAAACTCATCAGCTCAAGTTGGTCAATCCATGGGTGGACCATCACAAAACAAATTTAAGATGAATAATAAGAGTTTCATCAATGTTAATGGACAAAATTCAAACAATTTTAACAAAGTGTTTGCCATCACTAATCTGAAGAAGGCACCATATCAACAAAGAAAGTTTACTCTGATATTTGAATCCTATCATTCTATCATGAATCAGGCTGTGAGTAATAACCTCATGAAGCTTCCCCTGATTAAACCTTTGGATCCTAGTAAAATGTAAGGACCTTATTTTGATGCTAATGCCTTTTGTCATTTTCATTAGTAACAAGGACATGATACTAAACAATGTATGCATCTTAAACATGAAATACAAGACATATTGACTTGAATGTTCTACATGTATCAGGTGTGAATGATAATGGAAATAAGTCGATTGCTCCACTGAATCAGAATTTACAAATTTTCACTAATCCCTTTCCTAAGCATACCAATAATAAAATGATGGAACATAATACACTTGAAGTAGAAGATGACTATCTATACTACGATGGGATTATTGCTACAATAGAAGTGGATCAGGAAAATACTGAAGTATCACCTCATCCATGAAGGAATGGTATTTATGCTAAGGTTCCTCCTCCATTATCCCTTCAAGGATCAAGAGATAACCAAAATGCATTAGAAAGACAAATGGAACATCCAAAGCAAGAGACTCTCACACAAGAAAAGATTGAAATAGTACAAGATAGTTCTTGTTAGTATGGTAGATGAACTCAACAAAGAAAGCTGGCTAAAAATTAGAAAAGAGTAAGAAGATTATCATCAATTCGCAATAATAGTGGTTCTCCTCCTTATAAGCAACAAAAGATTTCACATACACAAGGATTTAAGAAAAAAACATCATATGGACTTCCTAACAACAAACAAGACTCCCATAAGAACCACTCAAGCTTCGCATAAAACTTGATAGAGCATCTCTCCAAGAGGATCGTGAGTTTCAAATTTTAGTAAGTTTGTACTAGAAGGTAAGTATTTCTAACCCTTTACCTCCTTGTTGTGTTTCCCCTGTGATGTGTTGTGTTGTTTAGGCCTCCTAGGATGACCCTTGATTCTTTCGTAAGGTTAAGGATACTAGGAGACCACCTCTATTGTGACCCTTCTTCTATTTGTATCATCATTCTTCTATATTGATTCTCCTCTATTTTCATTGTTGTGTGTTGTGTCTTATGATGCAGGAGCATCTAATGGTATAAGTGCAATCTTGTATTACCCAAAAAGAAGTTGATTCAAAATTGTTGTAGTTATTTTCATTTCATTTCATAATTAATGTTTTTGGTTCCATAATCCCTTGAATAATGATGTAGGACTTTCAGTTTTTCCAAATTGCTAAAAATAGTAACCTGCCTATTTTGGAAAGTTTAACTACCATTTTATGAAAGTTTGCATTTGGGCATGGATTGAAGTGAAAACTTACCAAAATCTTCATAACTGAACTATAAGACCTTTGGTGAAGGAATCAAGAAAAGATCATTTGTGAGCTGAAAGATATTAAAGTTTCTGTTTTCTGAAAAGCCCCTGAAATTTTCTGAAACAAGATATGAGGAACTAAAACATCCCACAACATACTAAAAAGTTGACAGAAATCCATTAGAAAATTTTTGGTGTGATAGTTCACATCGCGAGCTTTTCAACACTTAAAATGGTTCGTCAATCGGACACACAGATCAAAAGTTATGCTTCCTGGAAGTTGACCTACTTTTGGAGGGAGTTGTAAATTTTGAAATTTAGCCGGAGGTTGCCAAAAAGTGCTATTTATGACTATTTTGGGAACCCTGGGCAGTAGTAGAGTGAAGGGGGAAAGTGTAGAGTCAAGAATAGGTGAGAAAATAGAAACCCTAACTAATTTGGGGTTACAAAATGTAGAAGATTCTAGAGCCTAGTGATGTGTAGCTGTAGTGTGTTGCAGTCTATGGAGAATTGATTCCTCTGATTGTAATTGAGCTTCTGTAATGTAATGAGTTGTCCAGATCAATAAAGAAATATTCTATTTTCTATGTGCCATTTCTTTTGTTGTGTGTTTTATTTTTCACCCCCTTCATCAAGTGGTATTAGAGCAAGGGTTCCTGAGTGTGTAGACAAATCGTCAACTGTGAGGCAGTTTGCACCAAGACCGGAGGTTGTGGGTTTTTTGTGGAGATCAAGATGCCTCCATAAAGAAATCATATTGGGAGGAATGCTTTGACATAAGAGGGTTTTAGAACCCTGCAAAGGCAAATCGATGCATTGCAAGAGGAGCTTCAAAGAGGGTTTGAGCTGAGAACAAGAGAAGAAAGTAAAGATGAAGCTGAAGAAGAACTATCTAAGGAAGAACAAGATGCAAGAGATCCTACAGAAGTTAGGTTGTTGAGGGCCATTTCAAAGATTGGAAAGAGGCCTAGGATCAAAGTTTCTACATATCCTAGAGATTTGAATCTGGAACAGCTCATTGATTGGATCAATGACATGGAGGAGTATTTTGAGTATGAAGATGTGGAAGACCTAGATCGAGTTAAGTTTGCAAAAACAAAGTTGAAGAGCCATGCCAGTATTTGGTGGAAGGAGGTCTAATTAGAGAGGAATAGAAGAGGAAAATGAAAGATCACTAGATGGGATTGGATGGTTGAGAAACTAAAGAAGTAGTTCATTCCTGTGGACTATGAGATGGAGTCGCTGAAGAAGCTACAAGGATTGAAGCAAGGTAACAAGTCTGTTAAGGAGTATACAGAAGAGTTTTATAAAATTACTATTAGGACAGGTCATGTAGAGCCCAACAAGGAGAAGGTAGCCCATGACATTAATGGGTTGAGGCTGAGTATTTAAGAGGAGATGAGCCTGGTCAAAATGATCACCATAGAAGATGCATACCAGTTTTCCCTTAAGGTGGAAGAGAAGCTAAATAAAAGATTTGATAGCAAGCAAAGGGGAAGAGGTCAAGGCAGAAGGACTGGTGGAAGACCATATGAAGGCCATAATGAAGATCAAAAGAAAAGTAAAGAAGCTAGCACTAGTCAAAATCAGAGAGGGGATAATGCCTACCATCCTCATGACCAGAACAATGGTGAGCAAAGAGGATGAGGAAGAGGCAGACCTGGGCAAGGACTTGAAAGAGGAGGTTTTAGAGGAACTTGTTTCCAATGTGGAGAAGAAGGGCATCAAGCATACGAGTGTCCACAACATCAAGGAATGACGAATAGAAGACCTGAAGGTAATGCACGAGTTACACATGTAGATGAAGATGCACAATCTAAGCACTCTGAAGATGTTGAAAGGGGAGAAACCCTATTTGTCAGAAGAACTTTGTTGAATGAGGAGAAAGAACGCAATTAGAGGAAGAGTTTATTCCACACAAGGTGCAAATGTGAAGGTAAGTGTTGTGATATTATTATTGACAGTGGAAGCACTGATAATCTTGTTTCAGAGGAAATGGTTGACAAGTTGAATTTGACAAGAAGAAAGCATCTGCATCCATATCGGATTGCATGGTTGCCGAAGGACCATAGAGCTTTGGTCAATGAGTAGTGTTTAGTGAAGTTCAAGATTGGTGACTACCATGATGAGGTGTTGTGGGACATCATATTGATGGATGCATGTCATATGTTATTGGGGAGGCCATGGCAGTATGATAGGAGTGATGCCCATGATGGTCATGCAAACACATATTCCCTAACAAAGAATGGAGTTCTTCATAAGTCGAAGCCCTTGAAGGAGGTGGAAGAAAAAGTATGTAGTACTACCAGAATTTGCTTGGTAGATGGTAGAAAATTTTTGGAGGGTATGAAGCACGAGCATCATTGCTTTGAATTGATTCCTAAGATTAGTCAAGAGAAATGTGAAGATGTACCAGCAGAATTTTTAGATATGTTGGAAGAATTTTAAGATATTATCTCTGATAATGTACTAGAAGGTTTACCACTGGTGAGGAAGTTAAGTCACCAAATGGATTTGATACTAGGAGCTAGTTTTCCAAATAAGGCAGCCCACAGAATGACTTCTATAGAGAGTGAAGAGCTGAACATACAAGTTCAAGAGCTATTAAGGAAGGGACTAATAAGGGAGAGCCTAAGTCAATGTGCGGTGCCTGCAATACTAGAAACAAAGAAAGATGGAGAATGGAGAATGTGTACAGATTCTTGGTCCATCAATAAGATCATGATCATGTACAGATTTTCATTACCCAGAATGGATGACATAATGGATTGTTTAAGTGGAGCCAAGCACTTCACGAAGATTGACCTGAAGAGTGGGTATCACTAGATCCGAATTAGAGAAGGAGATGAATGGAAGACAACCTTCAAGACAAAGGAGGGTTTATATGAGTGGTTAGTCATGCCATTTGGGCTAACTAATGCACCGAGCACATTCATGCGGCTCATGAATGAGGTATTGAAAGAAATTTTGGGAAGTTTTGTTATTGTTTATTTAGATGATATTTTGATTTTTAGTAAGACTTGGGATGAGCATATGATGCATATCAGAAGATTTTTTGATAAGCTGAGCAAGCAGAAGTTGTTGATCAATCTGAAGAAATGTAGTTTTCCAAAGAAGGAGTTGGTATACCTAGGATTTGTTGTCTTAGAGGAAGGTCTTAAGATGGACATAGAGAAGGTGAGGGTTATCATTGAATGGCCTACACCGAGGAGTGCTACAAAGGTAAGATCTTTTCATGGTTTGGGAAGTTTTTATAGAAAGTTTATCAAGAATTTTAGTAGCATTTGTGCACCCCTAACTAAGACAATGAGAGGGGATAGAAAAGAGTTTAGATGGACTAAAGGAGTAGATAAAATCTTTGATACATTAAAGTAGAAAGTCACAGAGCAACCTATTTTGGCACTTCCAGATTTCAGTAAGGTATTTCAGGTAGATTGTGATGCTAGTGGTAGTGCTATAGGAGCTGTTTTGAGCGAAGAAGGTAAGCCCATTGCCTATTTTAGTGAGAAGCTTAATGATGCCAAGAAAAAAGTATCTTGTTTATGATCAAGAGTTTTATGTAATAGTTCAGGCTTTGAAGAAATGGAGACATTCTTTGTTTCCAAAGGAGTTTATTTTATATACTGATCATCAGGCTTTACAGTATCTTAATAGTCAAGGAAAGTTGAACTAGAGGTACTTAAAATGGGTTGAGTTTTTGCAGAGTTATACCTTTGTTTTAAAGCATAGGAGTGGGAAGTCCAATAGAGTTGCAAATTCCTTGAGTAGAAGGCAAAATTTGTTGACAAAAATGAAGATAGAGGTTGTTTGGTTCGATGAGCTCAAAAGTTTGTATCCTAAAGATCTAGATTTTGTAGAGGCTTGGAAAGCTTGTTTAGAACCTATTACTTTGGATAGGACAAATGGTTGGATTTCATAATCTAAGATGGCATGTTGTTTAGAGGAAGCCAATTATGCATTCCAAGGAGTTCCATGAGAGAGAACCTGATTAAAGAGAAGCATAGTGGAGGATTGGTTGGATACTTTGGTCGAGATAAGACCATTGCTATTGTTGGTAAAAATTATTATTGGCCATAGCTGCAGCAGGATGTGAGGAAATTTGTGCAAAATTGCAGAGTGTGTTAGATGGCAAAAGGAACAAGTTAGAATATAGGGCTATATCAGCCATTCCCTGTACCAAAGAAGTCGTGGGATGATATCAGTATGGATTTTGTTCTTGGTTTACCAAGGACATAGAAAGGGTATGGTTCCATTTTTGTGGTGGTGGACAGATTCTCAAAGATGACACATTTTATTCTTTGGAAGAAGACTAATGATGTTGTTCATATTGTAGAGTTATTTTACACGGTCTACCAAAGAGCATAGTTTCAGATCAAGATAACAAGTTTGTTGGTTATTTCTGGAGGACATTGTGGAAGAAGTTGAAGATATATTTGAAGTTTAGTTTTTCACACCATCCATAGATTGATGGACAGACCGAAGTGGTGAATAGGAGTTTGGGTAACCTACTACGATGCTTAGTACGAGATAAGCCCAAGGGATGGGATTTGATTTTACCACATACAAAATTTGCTTACAAGAAATTTGTCAATAGGAGTACTGGTAAATCACCATTCTAGATTGTATATGGAAATAGCCCAAGAAATGATTTTGAGTTAAGGAAGTTGGACAAAGGAGAAAAGACAAGTGTTGAAGCTGAAGAATTTGTAGAACATCTAAAGAATTTACATGAAGAGGTGAGAAAGCACATTAATAAGATGAATATTTAGTACAAGGCTAAGGCAGATTAGAAGAGGTAGGAGATGAAGTCATGGTTCACTTGAGAAAAGAAAGGTTCCCAATTGGAACTTATAATAAGTTAAAAATGAAGAAATTTGGACCATGCAAAATCTTGAAGAAGCATGATTCAGGAAATACATATGAGGTAGAGCTACCAAGTGGGATCAATATTTCCCCTATTTTCAACATTACTGATTTAACAGAATATCATGAGGGTGGAATAGAGGATGGACCAACAGAAGAACAATGGAGTATTTCAGCATCTACTTCAATAGAGGAGATATAAGAGATCTTGGATAGCCATGTGGGAACAAGTACTCAGAACAGGGAATATGGGGAATATCTGGTGAAATGGAAAGGAAGGCCTATTGAATATTCTTCTTGGTTGTTGAAGGCAGAGGTTGACCATTTGGGTTTTTCTTAAAAAGACACCTGAGACGTGATAGGGTCACTTCTCAAATTACCCTGGGTGTCTGATGTAGGAGCATCTAGTGGTGTAAGGGCAATCTTGCATCACCCAAAAATAAGTTGATTCAAAATCATTGCAGTTGTTTTTATTTCATTTAATAATTAGTGTTTTTGGTTCCATAATCTCTTGAATAATGATGTAGGACTTTCAATTTTTCCAAACTACTAAAAATAGCAACCTGCCTATTTTGGAAAGTTTAACTACTATTTTAGGAAAGTTTGCATTTGTGCACAGATTGAAGCAAAAACTTATAGAAAGATTCATAACTGAAATATAAGACCTTTGGCAAAGGAATCAGGCAAAGATCATTTGTGAGCTAAAAGATATTAAAGTTTCTATTTTCTAAAAAGCCCCTGAAATTTTTTGAAACGAGATATGAGGCACTGAAAGATCCCATAACATCCCAAAAAGTTCACAAAAATCCATTAATGGATTTCTGGCATGATAGTTGACATCACAAGATTTCCAATGCTTAAAACGGTTTGTCAATCGAACACTCGGATCAAAAGTTATGCTTCCCAGAAGTTGACCTACTTTTGGAGGTAGTTGCAAATTTTGAAATTTAGCTGGAGGTTGCCAAAAAGTGCTATTTATGACTATTTTGGGAAACCTGGGCTGTAGTAGAGTGAAGGGGGAAAGTGTAGAGTCAAGAATAGGTGGGAAAATAGAAACCCTAATTGATTTGGGGTTACAGAAGGCAAAAGATTCTAGAGCCTGGTGATGTGTAGCTGTAGTGTGTTGCAGTCTGTGGAGGATTGATTCCTCTGATTGTAATTAATCTTTTGTAATGTAATGAGTTGTCCAGATCAATAAAGAAATATTCTATTTTCTATGTTCCATTTATGTTATTGTGTGTTTTATGATTCACCCCCTTCATCAGGACATAGCATTGTGGTTGGTGACTTGGAGGCACCCTCCTACATGACTGTCCCTAAGGCACTTGTTTCTCCTCTCTTGATTTATTGTTTACCATCCTCTAGTGGTTCTACCTAGTTGGAAGATGACAAAAAATGTATTATATTGATTTGGACCTAGTGTCCCTTCAACGAGAAATCAAAAAATGGACCTAGTCCATACATGATGAGAGGGTTGTTATATATTATCCGACGCTTGGATAGTAGAATCACTCTACGTGATCTTGATGTTATCTTATCATAGTTACAAAATATAAGAATACTACTGCTCTATGTAGTTTATCTATCTTGGATCTAGCCTTGCATTGTTGATTATATGGATGCTAACACCTTTTCTTGTAGGAAATTGTGTGTTTGTGGGAACATTTGGTGATCATAAAGTACATGTCACCTTCGGGGAGCATGGGAGTTGTGAGATCTCCTATTCCATTGTGTGTTTTCTTCCTACCTTAATGTGCTTGACATCATTACATGATATTAACCACCTTAAGGTGGCAGCATATATGAGGTAAGTTGTCTGATTTAGAATCTAGTAAAGCTTGTTTGTAAAACATGAATCTATTGCAATCATTTAAGCCCTCTACAGAGGTGGGATATCGCGTATATCCTTTTATCTTAAGCCCTTTGCGAAGGCAAGGATGGTGTATTTATTGAGGAGATTGCACATCCTGTCATTTTCTAAAGGTCCTCTATGGAGGCAGGGAGTAGATCTTAGACTATCTTAACCCTTAAATGTGTCTTCAACGATTGTTGTGGTGAAGCCCAATTGTTAGTGTGTGCCTATACTATGCCTGAGATGGCTATGAACCTAGTAATAGGTTTCTTCCATTGCTTGTTTGTTATGTTTTGTCTGTGTCTTCCATGTGTGTGTGTATGGCGTGTTTGTTCCCAAGTATAGTTTAAAGACTAGTGACAATGAGTCCCTCCTATGCTTTGGGATTCATATGGCATGCTTGATTTGTATGACGCATTTGTTCTCAAGTGTAGTCTAAAGATTGGTGGCGATGACTCCCTCCTGCACTTTGAGATTTGTATTGTGTGTCTATTACCCCATGTGCAGTCAAATGACTAGTGGCGATGGGTCCCTCCTACACTATGGGTTGTATGTTTACTTTCCTTACACTTGCATTTGGATTTCATATATGAGAAAAAGAAAAAGAAATAATCATTTCATTCACTATATTCACTATGTTTTGTGTGTCTTCATTGTTGTCTTCTTTGTGTTTTGTGTGACTATAATTGTCTTCTCCATGTTTTGCGTGCCTATTATTATCTTCAATGTGTTTGGCATATCTTCATCGTGCTTGGTGTGTTTGTTGTGTTTGTTGACCTTACTTTCATGCATGTATTGGCCTTGTGTTTATACATACATTAAAGTGGAGTCTAAATGTTATGTTGGAAAATGATCCCTTGGGGCCTTTTCCCTCTTAAGGTTTAGCTCCCAAGTCCTTAAATTGTATTTAGAGCATCTTGTATGTTAACTTTGAATCCCGATGAGAAAACCCTGAAGTCTTATGGCAAATAGGAACTAAGGGTGCTATTTTGATGATCACTAAATAGAAATAAGGGGGTCGACTTGGGTGCTAACACAGTCCTACCCTATTTTGGGTCTATCTAAATTTAAATGTCAGTTTTATAACCGTTATTTAGGTCCTATGCCAACATCTCAAGTTTGAATTATAAAATTCTTAGCAAGGCATTTTGTAGTTGCATATATAAGCCTGATTAGGTTTCATTTGCAAACTAGATGGACATTAGATGGAAATTAGATGAGCATTATGATTTTGTGAAAGTGATTCAAGCCATTCATTGTGTTACAGAGTAGTACTTGTTGTTATTGTGTTTGTATTTGCAGATTTAACTCCTCCTCATGGCATGAAGAGCATGTTCCTTCCATGAGATCTACACTTCAAGGTGATATCTATTGTGTTTTCAGTCATTTATCATTTGGATTTTTGCCTCTATCCCATCAGGATACACATTCTTATCTGACAATCAAAAGACTTGAATGTCTCTTCAAGGATTGATTGAGGCAAGCCTCTAAAAACCACAACCCCCTCCCACACTCCTTTGTGATTGCAGGTTACATGGATTTAGTTTTGTAGAGTGGAGTTATGGAAAGGAGGTTATAGACATCAAAGATTCAAGATTTGATAGGCAAAGGATTTTGGTGAACATTTCTGGACAAGGGTGTTAGTCCCTGTGTCCTCCACTTTTCCAGGAGTAGAAATGGAAGATACAATGTAGATCAGTGTCAAAACAAGATCTAGATTCCATGATTAAAACTGTACCTTGGACTAGGACATTAGTCCCTATGTCCTCATGTGTTCTACTTTCTGAACTTCAAAATTAGTATGTTAAATATCTCTGTCCTTCACCTTGGTTTGAAAGGATTTGTTGTAATTTGATAATTTGCTTACTGTTTTGTATATTTAGGGTTTTAAGTGAAATTGAACATTAAATTGGGATATTGTTTGATACAACTAAAATTTCACATCATTCCAAGTGGTAGCCTAACCTCATAGGTGAATGCTCCTACTAGTTAAGATTCAACTCGATTGATATGCCCTTGAATGTTTGGTGAGAAGGGGGGATTTGCCTTTGAAACATAAATTTTTTTTTCTTCATTTTTCACCCTAAACAATATTATGTAGGAACAATGTTGAATTACAATAAAGGGTCACTGGCTTAGGGCTCACTGCCCAGGGCTTATTTCCCAAAAGAAGTGCTCACTACAAGAAGGCTCACTGCCTAGAGAGAGAAAGAAGGAAATGGCTCACTACCAAAATGAACTGCTATGATTGCATCTACATATGCATGATTGCAGCTCCAATGACTGCTCAAAATGCTATCTCAAAACTCTTAATCCTAACTACTCTATTCCACTACTCTTCTTTTACATTAGACAAGATCTCTCTTCTTTTGCTATTGTCACCTACTCTATACTTTCACATATTTCACACATTCAAATTCACATCACTCAAACACTGAATTCAATCCCATATATATATATATCCCCAACAAGAACAATATTCTTATTAGGCTGGCCTACTAAAGTGTACTGTGTAGTCATGCATTATTTACTCTGTCAACCAAATTAATTCACCAAAATTCACAACAAACCCAAACAACATTTGAAATACCTTCTCACATGTCAGCCTCAACTATTTCACCACTTAGGATTAAGTTCTAAATAATAGAACTTACCGTATACAAATCAAATTTGTCATGTTGGCCTCCAACACAGATTTCCATTGGTTCACTTCCTTTGTCAGATAACAACTTTCACGACAGACCACAAGATGTTTCCAAAATCATATCAAAAACTCTTCACACATTAGAGATCATACTTTCATAACCACAAAGCAAAATATTCTCTTGCGGTAGAATACGGACCACCAGAACACATGCTCTGTCATAGTCAAACTATACCATACCAAGTAGCGATACTTAGGCATTCATAACTGACTCTCTAGTGAAGTTTAGAACTTGAAAATATGGATTTGGATACTTCACACGTGTGTTTACAACAACTTAAAATTGCATAACAAGATGTGCCACAACGGAGGAATGTGGACCAATTTGGTTGAGAGTTATGATATGATTTCCTCTGTTCTCTGCACTACCTGACTTAAACTTTTTGAAGATAAACTTCTGATACTCATCAAGGAATGAAATATTGGAAAAATGATCATTTGAGGGATATGAACAAAATATATGAACCTCATGATATGATCTTCTACTGTGGACCAATACCAGCTCAAATACTGTCTCCTTCTCACTGCTTTAGTATACTGCCAACACTTAATCCAAATTGGCTAAATCTTTTTAACTAGACCAAAACTTATATTCTAACCTTGTTCCTTTTCTTGCTTCCATCAATGAAAAAATATTCAAACATGATGCACAATAATTCACCATCATATCAGTGGTGTCTCTCTCTTTATGATGTTTGCCAAGTTGCCAACAATCTCCCCCTTTGGCATTGATGGAAACACTTGATGTGAAAAACTGTTACATCTCCTCTTTTCTTCATACATTGCTCCCCCCATCTTCGTGCTTTGTTATTTTTCAAAGGTTTTTGACATGCTTCATTTCTTCTCCCCTTTTGACATCAATGGCAAAGGTGTATGATACAAAGATATGTACAAATTGCCAAAATTTCAAAATTATTTTTCTACTTTTTGCATATATACAAGTGAAATCAAAAGTGCTTACTATTGTTCTGGGAGAATATCTTTATAGATTATCTTTAGTTACACCATTTCTTCATCCCAATTGGCCTTGGCATCAGTCAAAATTAGTATGTACCCATTAATCTAGGACACCAAATCTTCTACTTTCTTTACTGTATCAGTGGCTGAACAGAGATTTACCTTGTCTTATCTGTTGCTGTTATTAAATTGGTTAGGGAAGCAATTTTGAAACTTGCTACCTCCTGGAGATGACTCATTCTATGCTTCATGATATCCCTCTAGGTTTGCAACTTATGTATATTAGAATGAATGGTTTCAACTTGTGCCCTTTGATTGCCAATAGTATCTTTTGTTGGGTCATAAGTTCTAGATATCCTCATTATTTGGGCTTCCCATCTATCTATTTTATCTTTTATCTCATTAGTCTTATCTGGCCATGTAAGAAAAAATTGATAAAGTTTGCTAACTTCTAGAAGGGCTAACTTTGTATATTCTATACTTTTATCTAACAAAATTTAATCTTGAGAGGCTTTATCTTTTAGCTCAACTAATCTCTTACTATCTATTTCAGCTCTTACCTTTTTATCAACAACTTTTTCAAGAGACTCAAAGTGAATATTGATGGATTCCATTAGCTTCTTTACTTGTCCAACAAGACCCAAGGATGTGTCTCGTCTTATTCCAGACATTGTCTTTTTAAAAATTGTTGATGCATCATCTAACGACTCACTATCCTCTATATGAGATTTCAATACCTCCTATTGTCCATTAGTTTGGAGAATTGTCCCAAGTCTTAACTTCTATAGAGGGGACATAGAAGCAAGGTTAATAGGTCCTTGTAGAAGCTTATGAGTAGTCAAAATTTGAGCTTCTTTCCGCTTCTCCATGAACTCCCTTAAGGAGTCAACATTGTCTCTCTTCTCTTCACCATGAGACACTTTAGCTTCTTGTCTTTCTAGAGATAGTTCTTAGCTATGTTCTTGTTCATTTCTTTCTAGCTCTAGAGAAAGAATATCCATCATTTGTTCATTTTCCTCTTCTCTTTGCATATTTTATTCTTTAGAGGCATTTTCTTCTGGTGTTGCCTCTTCTTCCTCAGATTTTTTTCCTTCCTCTACCTCTTTCTTCTCTTCAATTTGCTCAGAGTTTACCAAAGGGGTAACTGTTCTTTGTTCCACATCTATCTTTAGAACTGTATTATTTGCACTAGTGTTTTATTCTTCTTCATCAACAATAGTTGAGATTTTCAGCTCATGTTACACCCTTAGTGTCATTTCTTCAGTTTCCTTTACCTGTTTCTTAGTGTCACCAGACATTGGAGCATTTATTCTCTCCATGGTTCTAAATTCCTCACTGAGCTTCTTAGTGGCTTTGGTTTTTTCTTTAGGGGTGATGTTTGGACAAAGTCTTAACAAGACATATTCTTTGATCTCAACATCTTTGGCCATAGCTCCTTCTATCCTTGCTAACATTATGCTGGCCAAACTATCTGGTAACTCATCTATCACTTAAATCAATGTTTTGTAGAACATATCTAAGTATCTTACAACTATAGTTTCAATGATTACCTTGTCTGTATTTGATCTTTCATCATACATGTCAACAATAGGTTCCATGGTACCATGTTGAGCAAATGCATTGACTATAGCCTCCAAGGATAAAGTTGCTTCTTTTTTGTTCTTAGTCTTCTCTTCTTTATTCTTCTTCTAACCCTTAGTTTTTCTGGAACGCTTCTTACTGGTAGCTTTGTATGTTTTTGCCCTTTTTTCTTTGACCTCCTCATCTGTTACTATTTCCTCTTCTTCTTCTTCTTTTCCAAGGCTTGCATACACTCTTTGTGTTGCCTTTGTTTTCTTTGTTTTCTTCTTTTCTATAGTTTTCTTTACTAGTACTTATTTTTCAGGCTTATTCTTTTCTTTCTCAGTCTTTTTCTCAGGTGTCTTTTTATTAGTACTTGCAGCCTTTGTTTCTGCAATAGAGGGTCTGGAACTCTTTGAAGTAGGTGTAGAGGTGGATTCCCTTGTCCTTCTTGCAAGGCCATATGTAGGATTTTATTTTTCAATTTTCTCCTCTTCCTTCTTTTCTAGGGATTTTGATGTTTGTCCTTCTAGAGCACTTGTAGCCCTTGATGCCTCTGCCTTTGCTCTTGCTTCACTTATTTCCCTATCTGTGAACCCATGGATGTTGGAAAATTCCTCTACATACTTCTTGACCTTTCTTTGCATCCTGACTATGTTTGCTCTAGATCAACTTTAAGATCTACAATTCCTCAAATGTACTGAACCTATCCCCTTTGGGGTCTTTTGGTTTGCTCAATATGAGATCTGCCAAACTAGTTAATACTTCCTTTGAGACTTCATATCAAATTTCTGGGACCCATATAATTCTAGGTTCAATAGCCTCCATGAGGCATTTGTCCTTGTCCACCATGAACACAATATCCTTTTCGTACTTCTTTACAATTGTTTCAAAGATGCTAGCCTTGGCCTATATTTTCTTTTGGAATTTCTTGAAATAACCCCATAAAGCTACATTTTGTTTGTCAATGCATTTCCCAAACTATGCAAATGATTTCTAATTTGAGCAGCTATAGGTGTATGATCAAGCCAACCTATATTGTCCATACCAGGTAACTCTCTCAAAAAATAAAAGAATAGACAAATAATAAAAGTTCCATACTTAAAGGGATATTTTGTTTCCTTTGTTCTTTTCAGGTTTTCCATTAGCTGTTCTTAGAACAACTCACATAGGTCATAGTCTATGTTATTCTTGACCATATCATATGCAGTATATAAAGAAGTTACAGACATTGAATTCTCCCTGTTGAAGAAATAAACTTTATACCCAATAACCTGTTGATTATAAGGAATACTGAGAGGTGGGGTGAATTAGTATTCCACAAAACCACTTTTCAATACCTCATTAATGTAATTACCAATATTAATAACATGAAAGTAGAATAGATATGAGAACATTAACCATAAAGACATAACACATAGTTACCAAAATTTTCACATGGAAAACCCAAAAAGGGAAAAACCACGGTTAGTATTAGCTCACAATATATTGTGATAGAAATATTGGATTACATAAGGCTCACTACCCAAAGAAATGCTCACTGCAAGTGGACTCACTGTCCACTAAGAGAGAAAGACAGAAGATAGAAGGAAATTGGCTCATTGCTAGTGATGAACTATTAAAAATGCATCTACCACATGCTAGATCATAATTCCATTGAAGGCTCAATACATAGATTCAAATTTTTTCATTAGTTCTACCCCACTTTTTAACTCTGCTACATATATTCTTTTTTTTACCCTTATTATACTTTTCTACTCTTCAAACTACTTAAAATCATTCACACATCGAATTCACACACACTTCCACTTTTCACCACCAAAATCCATTTAGTATATATTTTTGTAATAAGATTTATCTCATGATTAGGTTGGCAAGACAAACATGAAATGTGTATACAATTGTTATACCTTGTCGGCTTGAACTTATGGACAAACAACAATACAGAACTAAATATATATATAATAATCTTCATATAGGTTGGCATCAATCATTCAACTACTTAGATTAATTATTCAAACAATATATCTTCTCCACATATAGATCTAACATGTCTGTCGGCTTGTCCCTTAAGAACACACTTGACCAATTCAATTGTCAAATCATAACTTCTACTATAGACCATATGAGACTCTAAAAATCATATCCAACATTCATCATTAACCTCTTAGCATACCTTCAGAACTACAAACCAAAATATTTCATAGTAGAGAAATGTAGACCCTTTTACTCTAGTACTATGCACTATTCGTATCATAACTCTTTTCATCCGAACTTAGATACTTCACCATATGACTTACGAAGGAAGTCGGATCTTGAACACTATAGAAAATGATCACCAAGTAACTATGAATAACATTCCTAAACTGCATATAATGATCTTCAACTGTGGAGGCATACTAACCTAGTCTCTGTCACTTACACTGCATATTGCCCATACTTAGCCATTTTAGCCTCCTGAACCAGAATCCTTTGTCAGACCAAATTTATCTACTGGAGTAAAGTCTCCTTTCCTTGTTGATGGAATCCTTTTGTCTTGTTTCCATCAATGACAACATTGAGTCATTCATCATAGTAGTGTCTCTTGCCAACAATCTCCCCCTTTAGCATTGATGGCAACACTTAGTGAAAAATGCTTGTCTGCTCTCCCTTGCTTTATGCACTCTATTTTCTTCTCCTCCTTAGGTGTTTGCCCATTTTTTACTGGTCCTCTTCGCCTACTTTGAAATTAATGACAAAGGTTTATGTATAAGAGTCAAAATTGTGTCAAAACTACAAAAACTATCATATTCAGCCACATATGTATAGCTACAATCTTTAACTTAATTTGTTGTGGGTTGTAGGATGTCATTGAAAATAGTCTTGATATGAGATAGATCTTCATCCCAACACTTTTTTTCACATTCCAAAATTTGAGTGTGGTCATTTATTAGGAAGATTAATTTCTCTACCATTTGTACATTAGAGGGTGTGTCAATTTTTGTACTTACATTCAATGCTTTTGCTACAAGATTTGACATTGAGTCTAGGTTAGGACTTATTATCCCTCTTAATTGACACATTCTACTTTTTATTTGATACCTCTTATTTATTAGGTTACTTATGTTATCACAAATACTAATGACTTGTATCTCTTTTCTACTTATCGACTCAGCTACCAGGTCAAATGATTTGGAGATATTTACCAGTTGCAATTCCTGATCCTTGATCTTTTCCTCTAACTCCTTTATGGCTTCCAACCATGATACACAAAAATTATACAAATCAAAATCTTCTTTTATGGTACTCTATATACCTTTTATCCCATTGTCCCATAGAATTTTATTATTGACTAACATGATCTTTAACTCAATTAGCCTCATTTCATCAAATTCTTTTTTAACTTTTGTCTTTGCAAACTTCTCAAAAGATTCAAAGTGTGAACTTACATATTTGATTAGGTCTTTTAGCTGATCCATTGGTACCTGTGATGTGTCCTTTTGGTATGAGGGCATCAACTTCTCTAGGATTCTAGATGCTTTACCAATTAACTCACTATCCTGTATGTGTGACTTCAACATTTCTTCCTGTGCCTTTGCTTGCATAATTGATGCTAGTTTGAAATTTTGTATAGGAGATAGTGAGGCCAAATTTATTGGTCCTTGTAGGAGCTTAGACTCATCCACATCTTTTTCTCTTTCCAAAAATTCCCTAATAGAATCATTTTGAGCAACAATAGTGTCTGTTGTCATTTCTTCAAACACTTCTTGATTATGTTCTGGAGGTTCCATGTCCATGTTTTCTTGTTGACCAATATTTTGTTCTAGAGTAGAACTCTTTTTAGTTTGATCAAATTCTTGATTGTTTATTTTGATCTGCTCATCAGTTTTTTCCTTATTTATCTGATCAGACATAGAGGATTATCTTTATTTCTTTTTTTTCCTAGGGATTTTCTCTTGTTCACTCATTTCTTTGATTTCACCAGTTTTCTCCAAATCTTGATCCATACTATCTTCAGGAATAAAGGTGTCTACATCAATATTTATATCCTCTTTGTTTGAGATAGTTGGGATGTTAAGATCCTTTAGGATCTAAAAATTTGTAAGCTCTATGTTTTTCACAAATTCCTAAGTGTTCCCTGCCATCAGAGTGTTGACTCTTCTTTTTATCTCAAATTTATCTCCAAGTAACTTGAAAATTTTTTCTCTTTCCTCAGGGTTCACATCCAAAAAAAATTTGAGCAATGAGCTTTCTCTTACCTCCCAATCCTTGATCATTACTTCCTCCTTGGTAGTTAATATGCTTGCCAAATTGTCAAGAAGATTAGATATTACCTCAATGAGAGCTCTGCTATAGATCTCTAGATATTTGATGATAGCAACTTCTATGATGTCTTTGTCCAGATCATTATACTTATCATATAGTTGGGCTATGTATTTTAAATTTCCATCAATAGTTATAGCCTTTAGGACATCCTCAAAACTTATAGTGGCTTCTGTTGTCTAAGACTCATCTTGTCCTAGCCTTTTCTTGGTTTTTCTCTTTCTAGTAGGTTTCATCTTACAACTCCCATAGGATTTGGTAGCCTCAGTTTTCATCGCCTTCACTTCTTCATCTGTCTCTGTCTCTTCCTCATATTCTCCTATATTGACATACATTCTATGACCTTTGATTTTCTATCTTTTGAATCTTGTTAGTGGGCTTCTTGGTGGGTTTTTCTACACTAACAGATGAGGTCGAACTGAAGGATTTTCATGTAGTTTCTATAGAGGATGAACCTCTTGTCCTAATCCTTGTTACATTACGTTCCTTTGTCTTTGCCCCAAGCTCTTCTGAAGCCTTGACTTGTTCATTTTCTTTCTTTTCTTTTGTAGCCCCTTCTGCTTGTACCTTTTGTTGCACATCATGAACTTTTAGAACTTTAATAGCTTCTTTTCTTGCTCCTCCTTTTCTTTAGCTTCTCTTTCTACCTTAGCTCTAGCTCTTGTGGCTGATATTTGTTCTTTGGTGAATCCTTTCCTTTGTGCATATTCTTCTGCCATTTTCTTAGCCTTTTTTCTAGATTTTAGACCCCTTAGTTCAACATGAACTTTAAAGATAGCTCTTCATAAGTACCAAACTTGACCTCTGAGTTATCCCTAGGTTTACTTAACATGTACTAGGTATATCCATCTAACACATTAGCTATTACTTCATACCCCAAATGCATAATCTAGACTATCCTAGGCTCAACTACCTCCATCATGCATTGATCCTTGTTGACAATAAAGCATATATCATTATATTTTCCACAAATGTCTTAGGGATTCTTTCCATGGATTGCATTACACTCTAGAAGTTCTTGAAATAGCCCCATAGGGCTATAGTTTGTGCATCATGACTTCCCATATTGCTTAGATGATCTCTAATTTGCATTACAACAGGTTGACTATTTAACTAGAACAAATTCTTCATACTGGGTAATTTATGCATGAAGTAGAAGAATAGGCAGATGATCAACTTACAAAACTTGAAGGGCTATTTGTTATCCTTTGTCTTCTTTAGGTTTTCCATTAGTTGTTGTCATAGAAATTCATAGAAATCATAGTCTGCATTTTCTTTGATTATCTGGTAAGCAGTGTATATAGCAGTACCAAAGAGAAAATTCTCCCAGTTTGAGAAGTAGATCTTGTCACCTAGAACCATGGATGCAAATCTTATAGCATGGTCTTCAATATCATTGATTGTCAAATCCCTCTTGTCAAATTTGGCTCCAGTGGCTACTATCTGTTGGCAAGAGACACTATATGGATTCATGGTTGTTGTCATTGATGGCAACAAAGGTCATCCCACATATCCGCAAGTCATGATATGTCTCTACCGGAAGTCAGATTAAAGATTGTTGTGGTCCGGTGAACAAGAACAGAGCATGTGGCAAGGTCTGACAGATTGGTCCGGATCTCTCAGAGGAAGTGTCTTGGTACAGTGCGGATCTGGGGAAGTCAAGAGGACTATCTTGAGTAGTATATTCCAAGGATTTAGCCTCCGGAGATGGACAAGGAAAAAGATATGAATAGTTGAGTACCGGATTCCTGAGAAACAGTGAAAATAGAGGAAGAACTGACTGGCAGAGTATCAGACTGCTTTCCGGATGTGTTACTGTTGATGACAGAGGTTGTGAAGGCATGAATCATGTTTGGCCGACATGATTAATGATATCTACAAGTATATGCTTGATCCGCATTGCTTGGTGAGGAAGGATTCAGCCGACAGAACAAAAGTTTGTAAGAAACTAGACTGTTCCGGATGCCGACTAGAAAGGTCATGAAATTACTTGTGCGGATATATATAGAGGATGGATTTAGTTGTGAAGGGTGTGAAATGTGTGAAGGGATATGCGAACAAGTCCAGAGCAGAGCAGAAGTAGCAAGAAAGATCCGGTATGTGAAAGGATAGCAGACTAAAGAACAGAGGAAAGATGAAGTGCAGCAGATCAGTGTACTGAACCTAACCGGAACTGAACTCCAGCATATGCAGATGCTTCCAATCAGTTCAAGACTGGGATTCTTATCACTTTGTAAGACAGTGTGTCTTCTTGTAGGCAGTGAGCCTCTTGTGAGCAGTGTGCTCGGGCAGTGAGCCCTAATTGACAAGTGCCATTTTGTAACTTTCTATTCTTCTAACAGAGAATAATTTTTGGGTTAATCACCCCGTGGTTTTCTCCCTTAACAGGGTTTCCACGTCAAAAATACTGTGTCATGTGTTTCTTATTTCATGGTTATGTTTTTATGTTTGATTCAATGCTGCATTAATCATAAGGAAGTTCAGATAGAGAGATAATTAGGATAACTGATTCACCCCCCCCTCTCAGTTATCAACAATTGGTATCAGAGCTAAGTTCCTCCTAATAGAGCCTAACAGCTTGAGGAAGATCTGGGATTTCAAATGGATGCATATGGTTTAAGTGAGCAACTCAAGACTGCCCTTGAGGATCTAGAACAGTCAAATTCTGAAGTCAGTGAATTAAAAGAAAGACTCAAACAGGCTGATGAATTCATGAGGGAATTAAAAGACAAATTAAGTCTCTCTATGAAAAAGAGAAAGGAGCTGCTCCAACAGTTGGCAAGACAAAGTGAAGAAAGCAATACAAATGAAGAATTGACTGAGCAAACCAAGTTATGTGAAAAGTTATCAAAAGAAGTCATTATGTTAAGACATGAAATGGAATCAGGAACTATAAAGTTCACTCAAGAGATTGAAGAAAAAAGAAAGGCTGAAGACAATCTAAGACAATCTCTTAAGGAAAAATCAGAAGAATGCCACCAGATAGACAGGATTATCAGACATCTTGAATCTGATCTTGAAGATGCCAAAGATAATGAAGAAAAACTTGAGGATCAAATTACCTCTCTCAAAAGAGACCTTCAAATAGCAAATGAATATAAAGAGAAATTCAAGATAAGTTCTGCTCAACTTGAAGTTCTTCTTGGAAGTCAAAAGAGGACTGATGACAAGTATGGTTTGGGATATGAGAAAGGAGAAAGCTCTTGATCCGGTCAGAGGAATCTTGGATCAGAAAATCCAAGGAGCAGGCCTAGAAGACCTCCGGTAAGACAGCCAAATGCTCAAAAATATCCATCCTTCAATGGATACTGCCACAGCTGCAACCATTTTGGTCACAAAGCTAATCAGTGCAGAATGAGAATGAATCAGATTAATTCATCCTTCTCCGGACAGTGCTTCAACTGCAAAAGGTATGGACACAAATCCCATGAATGCAGAATTATGCAAGTAAACAAATCATTCAAAGGTAGATGCTTTACATGCAATAGAGTAGGTCATATGGCTAATCAATGCAGATCAAGGGGATATCAGTCAAATATGCAAAGAAATGTTATTTGTCAAATCTGCAATAGGTCCAGTCATAATGCTAAAGTCTGCAGAAACAAGAATCAGGACAAAAGAGGTCCGGTGTATAATCAGAATCAAGACAAGGGTAAACAAAAGATGAATGCGGATGAGGTTAGGAATCAGATGAGCAAGATTTGGGTGAAGAAAAGTTCAGAGAATGTAGAGGTTGGATCCGCACCAGACTCTGGTGCTGATATTTCTTCTGGAAATTAAAAGGTGAGCTTAGGCTCAGGGGGAGACTCAAAGAAAATCTTGTTCCCCCAGCCAAACAAGTGGTGCCGGATATGGCACAAGATGCGGATTAAAGGGTTTGTAGATATGAGTCTTGAGATACTTCAGTCAAGTTTTCAGAGGTCCGCATGGAGTTATGAAGAAGCTGTGATCGATCAAATAAGACCTGTTCAGGGAGATGCTCCGGTATGATAAAGGATTACAAAAAGGGTCCGGAGAGATCCGGAAGTGCACGATCTTGTTTTGCGGATTGGACAGAGTGCTTGGGATGTTCTTGTAATATGTTACCTCGATTTATTCATGATTTAAAGATCCGGATGATATTCAGTGATCAGGACTAATCCGGGATACTCCAAGCTGTCCAGACATGGCAAACCGGAATAATGCAGGTGAAGCATTTATTGCAGACAGACATTAGGGTTTGCGGAGCAATATAAGGGATTTCTCAAAAGTCATTTGCTCATTCTGCACTCAAGAAGAAGCGAAAAGTGGAGCTCTGCAACAAAATTCATCAAGCACACCAAGGATCTCCTGCCGAAGCTATTGCATAAAGAAATCAATCCAACCACTCCGTGCAAACCGAAGGCGCATAAGGTATTCTTCGTTTTTCATTACCTCACTGCAAATCTTTGAAGAATGGCTACTCCAAACATAGTTAAGATCTCTGATAGACCTCGCCCCTCATTCAAGAAACATCCCTACAAATCATTGGAGGTAGATCCACTAGGAGCCTTCTCTAGTGTTCCCCACGGAGTTTTACATACCGAAGACATTAGGGTTTACATACATGCAAGCATTGAAGAATTTGGGGAATTCAAATTAAGAGACCTCTATCACAAGCAACTGATAGACAATGCTTTTGAGCTTAAACCAGAGTATAAGGGTATCCAGAAGAAACAATTTGAGCAATTTATTCATTTCCCTAGCTTTGAAGAAGATGAATGGGTCCGGTATGTACTGAGCAGGATGCATGACAACTTTCTATGGTTAGATAGACCCTGCAAGATCACAAAAGAGGCAATTAGAGCAGTAACTGGTCTATACTCTTCCGGAGGGGTACCTATCCTCAAATCTGTCAAGAACAACGTTGTAACTGAGGCCACCGGATCAAAATTTGACAAGAGGGCAATGACCATTGAAGATATTTCAGATCCGGATATCAAATATGCATCAATGATAATAGGATACAAGATCTATCACTCCAGCAGGGAGAATTCTGTATCCGGAACTGCAATATACACTGCTTATGAAATGCTAAGAAAGAATGCAGAATATGATCTCTGCGAACTACTGCTAAGCCAATTAATGGAAAACATACAGAAAATCAAGAAGGATAAGAAGAATTCCTTTAAGTATGGTACTCTCATTGTATGTCTATTCTTCTACTTCATGAATGAGCTACCAGGATCAAGTGGATGGGTATGGCAGAGTGACAAACCTGTTGCAGTCCAGATAAGAGACTATTTGCATGGACTTGGGGATGCAAAAGCGAGAAATACAGCTCTATGGGGATACTTCAAAAACTTTCAGAGCATGATGCAAGCAAGAGAGAGAATTCCCCAGTCTCTCATTGAGAAATACAAGGACTCAGTGTGCTTTATGGTTGACACTGATCAGTGCCTAATGGAGGCAGTGGAGCCAAGGACTGTCTGGATCATGCCCATGGGGTATGAAGTTGATGAACAGATAGTGGAGCTGCATGTTCAACACATGCTAAGTCAGCCCAAAGATCCTAAGGCAGAAAGGTTTGGAACCTTTGAGGAGCTGAGTGTGAAAATACATGTAGAACTCAGGGAACCTGAGATTAAGAGAAAAGTGAGAAAAGAAGTAGAGCACATTGCTCAAGGCCTAGGCATCTCAAAAGAGGCACTTGATGCCAGCCGGGAAAAGAGGAGAAAGGCTAAGGAAGAAGAGAAAAGCAAAGAAAGTGCTCCGGTTGAAGCTCCCACCCGAACCAGATCATCAAAGAGATCTGCACCTTCCACAACCAAAAGCTCAAAACCGGAAGTCTAGGCATCCGGTAAAAGATCCAAGACAAAAGCATCAAGGGCTTATGAAAGCCAAAAGGATGAAGAGGAAACAGAGTCAGATGAGGGTTTAAAAGAAATAAAGAAGCAGAAGAAGAAAGGATCCGGTAAACCCTCCACAGGCCAAGACAAGGATGAAATGGCAGAGGTATCTGTTGAAAAGCCCACTCTGTCTCTAGATAATGTAATCAAGTCAGTCACGGTGGATGGAAACCTTCAACCAATGACTGAATCTTATGATGACTTCAGTGAGGCTGACCAAAAGACTCTGCAGGAAGCCACCATCAAATATCTGAACATATATAATAAGGCTTTCATTGAGATCATATCTCTTATTCCTAAAAGCCTGGAAAAGGAATTGGAAGTAAGAAAGAACAATGCTCATGCAAAAGATCTTGAGATCCGGGAGCAGATAGCTATTCAGCTATATCCTCAAATTGATCCCAAGACAATGAACATGATCTTCAAGGACTGCAAAGATGAGTTCAGAAGTAAAGCCAGGATGAATCAGCTCATGCTTGGTGAGACTGACAAAGTGGCACAAGAGACAGAAGAGATCCTCCGGAAGGCCTTCAAAAGGTTCAATCTTCCTGTTGTAGAGGATTTAGGTACAGAAACAGCTGAGGACTTGGGACCCTCTGCTCCAGAAGAAGTGGCCCATGAACAAGCTAGCATCTCTCCTCCGGTATCCCCTACAGTCTCCGGATCCAAAGAAGAAGAGCAATTACAGGAGAAGGAAGCAGTGGTGAAAGACAAAGAGGTTGACAGTTCTAAGACTGCAGAAGAAAAGAAACATCTGTCTCCGGCAAGAGACACTGCACAAACTGTTCAACAATTTTTGAGCAAAGAAACTCTAGAGATTGATGAACCGGAGCTTCTAAAAGGTCCATTTGATTTTGACTCTCTCTCTCCGGTACAAACAATGAAGATAGCTTCATTTGCAAATGCCAAGGCAAATGAAAAGCTCCTGAAGTCTCATATGGAAGACTGTGAATTGATAGAGGCTGCTTCCGGAGTACTTGTAAAGATCATGCCATCAATCTAGATAGATCCGACAGCCTCCACTTCCGGTAATCTAAAAACCTTAGTCAGCAGTATTGATACACATTTTAATTCTCTAGAAAAATCAGCTGAAGAAAAGGTCCGGAAGGAATTTTTGGATAAGAGATTTTCTGAAATATTAGAATTAATCTCTAAGGATAGGAAGATTGTAAGCATTGGAATAAAGAGCTTAGAGAATGCTCTTAAGGATGGCGGTGACATCTACAAATTTTGTATATCTTGGTCAAAGGCAACAGCAGCAATTGACAAGAAAATAAAAGAGGAACAGGACAAGCTTCAAAGCTTATCTCAAAGTTTTGATCCTCTCTCTTCCTCTATAATAAATCAAGAATGTCAGACTATTGCAGTCTTGAATGAAATAAAGAATCTTGAGAAGGAGAGGAAGAACATCACCAACCGGATGGGAGAACTTAGAAGGATTATAGTCCCTAAGTTGGAAACTATGCATGAGGCCATCAGTGATGCCCAGACCACCGCCCAAACAAAAGATCCGACAGATCTCAGGCGGGCAGAAGCCTTTGCATTTTTGTTGAGTGGTCATATTTCAATTTTGGATAGAATGAAGCTAAGTTGGGCTACTGAAATGATTCAACTGCAGACATCCTTTGCAGACATTCTGCAGTATATGTGAGTATGTAAATATGCGGCTATATATAGAAAATTTTTGAAAATTTTGGTGTGCGAATCCTACCCTTTGCCATTGATGTCAAAGGGGGAGTGAGGAGCAGTGAAAAATGAGGAATCCAACTCAGGGGGAGTTCCAGAAATTGTATATAAAGACAGAGCATCAGCAAAGGGGGAGCATAGTGTAAACACTTAGTCATTTTTCACTAAGTGTTGCCATCAATGCCAAAGGGGGAGATTGTTGGCAAGAGACACTATATGGATTCATGGTTGTTGTCATTGATGGCAACAAAGGTCATCCCACATATCCGCAAGTCATGATATGTCTCTACCGGAAGTCAGATTAAAGATTGTTGTGGTCCGGTGAACAAGAACAGAGCATGTGGCAAGGTCCGACAGATTGGTCCGGATCTCTCAGAGGAAGTGTCTTGGTACAGTGCGGATCTGGGGAAGTCAAGAGGACTATCTTGAGTAGTATATTCCAAGGATTTAGCCTCCGGAGATGGACAAGGAAAAAGATATGAATAGTTGAGTACCGGATTCCTGAGAAACAGTGAAAACAGAGGAAGAACTGACTGGCAGAGTATCAGACTGCTTTCCGGATGTGTTACTGTTGATGACAGAGGTTGTGAAGGCATGAATCATGTTTGGCCGACATGATTAATGATATCTACAAGTATATGCTTGATCCGCATTGCTTGGTGAGGAAGGATTCAGCCGACAGAACAAAAGTTTGTAAGAAACTAGACTGTTCCGGATGCCGACTAGAAAGGTCATGAAATTACTTGTGCGGATATATATAGAGGATGGATTTAGTTGTGAAGGGTGTGAAATGTGTGAAGGGATATGCGAACAAGTCCAGAGCAGAGCAGAAGTAGCAAGAAAGATCCGGTATGTGAAAGGATAGCAGACTAAAGAACAGAGGAAAGATGAAGTGCAGCAGATCAGTGTACTGAACCTAACCGGAACTGAACTCCAGCATATGCAGATGCTTCCAATCAGTTCAAGACTGGGATTCTTATCACTTTGTAAGACAGTGTGTCTTCTTGTAGGCAGTGAGCCTCTTGTGAGCAGTGTGCTCGGGCAGTGAGCCCTAATTGGCAAGTGCCATTTTGTAACTTTCTATTCTTCTAACAGAGAATAATTTTTGGGTTAATCACCCCGTGGTTTTCTCCCTTAACAGGGTTTCCACGTCAAAAATACTGTGTCATGTGTTTCTTATTTCATGGTTATGTTTTTATGTTTGATTCAATGCTGCATTAATCATAAGGAAGTTCAGATAGAGAGATAATTAGGATAACTGATTCACCCCCCCCTCTCAGTTATCAACACTATCACTATTTCATTCTTCACAAATTTTAATATTGGTACTATACCGATGGAACCTAATCCAGTCACAATTCTTATTGCCTCCTTTGTGATCATGAATGTTTTCTCTAGCCACATGAATTTGTCATGGATCCTGCTCAGAACAAACTGAACCCATTTGCCCTCTGTAAATGTTGGAAAGTCTTTGTACTAAATGAATTTCTTCACTTCCAAAGCCTTATATTCTTCCTTCAACTCAAATTTGTCTCCACTTAGATGTTCTAGATATAAATCTATGAATTTACTATCACCATGTTCTTCTAGGGAAACATGAATATAAGCTTTGACATCTTTTGCATGCATGACATCAAACATAATTTCAAAAAAAGCACCATTTGGATCGACCTCTGTTGATTTGAATGGACGCTTCTTAAATTTTGGCTGGGCTCTCTCAGTGATGTCAACAACTTGTGGGGTTTCCATTTTTGTAGGAATTCAAATAGATTCACAAATAGGGTTTCAACTGAAAATACCTCTTTTATCAAATTTAGGTTTCCTTGAGATTGATTTGACTTGCTTTGATTCTCTTGGAAATCTCTGTAGTCTCTAAAATTCTCACTTCTATTCACTTTAGTCACTTGATAGATTGAATGCAAAGTGATTTTATCTTTAGATACAACCCTTTTAACCTCCATTTACCAAAACCTAAACATCATAAATGCTATCTTTCAAAAAGTTGCCAAACACTTCTCTGTCAGGCACAATTGATCCAAATTTCTCCACAATATTCCACATTTGATCCTTTTTCTATCAGAATTTCTTTCCAAAGATCTACCATATAGTTCTTCATATCATATCTTTATGCCAGATTCTAGCACTTACCATCTAGCTAGGGGATTAGGATTTCCAATATAGCTCCCCCTGAGCCAGAGCTCCCAATTTACTTCCTATAGGAAGTATCTACACCAGAGGCTAGTGTAGATCCATCCCTGACCTCATTAACATCTTTCTTAATCTAGACCTTGCTCATTTCCTTCTTTATTTGCACTGGATCAATCTTGTTCTTGCCTTTATCTTCTTTCTGATTTGTTTTCATCTTTTCTTTGGTATAGTTTCTTTTCTCATTCTTGCTTCTGCAAAATTTTGCAACATGTCCAAATTGTTGCAATTGTAGCATACCACATTCCTCTGTCCTTGATTCCTTCTATTGTTTGAATTCATTCTTGATCTGCATTGGTTATCCATATGATCAAATCTATTGCACGGAAAATATTTTCTATTAAAGAATTGAGTATTCCTTGCATTGTTGAAACCATTTCTAAAGAATTGAGTATTCCTTGCATTGTTGAAACCATTTCTAACCATACATCTGCATTCATTTAATCTATGACCAATTTTCTTACAATTGAAACATTGACTAGAGAATGATGGAGCATTCTAATATTTTTTACTCCTACACTGAGTGTCTTATGGCCAAACTTATTACAACTAAAACAATAGCCATTGAAAGATGGGTACCTTTGAGCATTTGGCTGCCTGACTAGAGGTTTTCTAGGTCTTCTTCTTTGATTTTGAAATTGGTTGCAAGTGTTTCTCTTCATCTCAAGGTTTCTTTGACTTGAGTTAGAACTTTCTCCTTTTTTGAATCCCAACTCTTTCTTGTCATCTGAACTCTTTTGACTAGCAATCATTTCATCAAGCTTTGTAGAACTTATCTTGAATTTTTATTCATAGCTCTTAGCTTTCTCCAAATCTGATTTTAGGCTTACAACTTCTTTTTCAAGTTTATCACATTTTTCTAATTTGATTTTTACCAACATCTTTAGATCTTCTTCTTCTTTATCTCTTTCTACAACTTCCACTTTGAAATCATCTAGCATTTCATTTGCTGACATCAATTGTTTAATAACCTCTCTGTATTTTTCTTTGAACTTCTTGACTTGTTCTTTTAGCTTTAGAATGCAATCATCAGCTTCATGTATGTTATCCTTTATAGCACTGATTTCTGCTTCATATTTTTAAAGATGAATAAGAGCTACTTCTAGTTTAACATTGTTCTCATGTGAGAAATTTCTAAATCTTTTAGCTACCATGAGTATACTATCCCAGATCTTCATCAAGCTGTTAGGCTTCTTCCAAGGAACCTTGCTCTGATACCAATTGTTGATTATAAGGAATACTAAGAGGGGGGTGAATCAACATTCCACAAAACTATTTTTTCAATACTTCATTAATCCAATTACCAAAATTAATAACATGAAAGAAGAATAGACATGAGAACATTAACCAAAAAGACATAACACATAGACACCAGGATTTTTATGTGGAAACCCCAAAAAGGGAAAAAACATGGTGAGTGTTAGCTCACAATATATTATGATAGCAATATTAGATTACATAAGGCTCACTACCCAAAGAAATGCTCACTACAGGTGGAATCACTGTCCACTAAGAGAGAAGGATAGAAGATAGAAGGAAATTGGCTCACTGCTAGTGATGAACTATTGCAAATGCATCTATCACATGCTGGATCACAGTTCCATTGAAGGATTAATACATAGATTCAAAGGTTTTCATTATTTCTTCCCTACTTTTCAACTCTACTACATATACTCTATTTTCTACCCTTATTATCCTTTTCTACTCTTCAAACTACTTAATATCATTCACATCAAATTCACAAACACTTCCACCTTTCTCCACTAAAATCCATTTAATATATATCTATATATATATATTCACAATAAGATTTATCTCATGTTTAGGTCAGCAAGCCAAACATGAAATGTGTATACAATTGTTATACCTTGTCGGCTTGAACTTGTGCACAAACAACAACGCAGATCCAAACAAATATAGAATAATCTTCATATAGGTTGGAATCAATCATTTAACTACTTAGATTAATTATTCAAACAATATATCTTCTCTGCATATAGATCTAACATGTTTGTTGGCTTGTCCCTTAAGAACACACTTGACTAATTCAATTGTCACATCATAACTTCTACTACAAACCATATGAGACTTTAAAAATCATATCCAACATTCATCATTGACCTCTTAGCATACCTTCAGAATGGCAAACCAAAATATGTCACAACAAAGAAATGTGGACCCTTTTACTTTGGTACTGTACACTATTCCTATCTAAACTCTATTCATCCGAACTTAGATACTTCACCATATGACTTCTGGAGGAAGTTAGAAATTGAACACTAGAGAAAATGATCACCAAGTAACTATGAATAACATACCTAAACCACGTATAATGATCTTCAACTGCAGAGGCATACTGACATAGTCTCTACCAGTTACACTGTATACTACCCATACTTAGCCATTTTAGCCTCTCAGACCAGAATCCTTTGTCAGACCAAATTTATCTACTAAAGTAAAGTCTCTTTGCCTTGTTGATGGAATCATTTTATCTTGTTTCCATCAATGGCAACATTAAGTCATTCATCATAGCAGTGTCTCTTGCCAACATAACAATTGATGCAAATCTAACTACCAGATCCACAATGTCATTCACAGTTAGTGCCCTCTTATCAAAATTTGCATCGGTTAACTACATTAATACATTGTTCTTCATGGTTTTAGGGTTGGAATCTTTCCAGTAGAGCTCTTGATAGTTACTACTTTGATAGCTTCCTATGTTATCATGTGTGGCACATCAAGACAAAATAATTAATCATGAATTCTTCTCAGAACATATCTAACCCATGCATCATCTGAGAATACAAAAAATATAAGTAGGTATCCAAGTTCTTCTCATGTAGTACATAGTATTCTTCTTTTAACACAAGATTAACATTAGTTAGCTCATCCAAGTATAATTTCCCTAATTTTATGTGATCATATTCCTCTACGTTTGCATGTATGTATGCCCTAACATCTTCTATATGCATAACACCATGTGGAACCTTAGAAAATGCACCTTCTAGATTTGTCATTAATGATTTAAAGGGATGTTTCTTGAATTGAGAATGGGGCCTCTCTATTATATCAACTACTTGGGGGTATCCATGTTTACAAATTCAACATAGAGAATTTTTGAGAGAGATAATGATAAATAACTTTTACCTCTACTAGGGTTTCTTCATCGGATGCTTGAATTTGCCCTAGCTTTCTTCTTAGGTCTCTTTAATTGCTTGAAGGTTTGAATGCAAAGTAATTTCTCTTTCAAATGGATCCCTTATATTCTCTTTTCATCAAGATTTAATCACAATAAATGCTTCATTCACAAAGTTGTCAAACACTTTCTCTACTATCCCCAGTCGATCAAGATTACTCTACAATTTACCATATTAGATTCCTACCTATTAGAATCTTCATAAGATCTATCATTCAATCTTATAACTCACATCTTTGTGCTAGATATCAGCACCACATTTATGGCTAGGGGAGTGGAATTTTGTATTAAGCTCCCCCTGAGTGAGAGCTCTCAATTTACTTCTTAGGGGAAGTACCAGCACTAGAGTCTACTTTGGACCCATCCTTGACTTCTTTCACTTCCTTCGTAACCTAAATTTGATTCATTTCCTTCTTGATCTTTGTTGGATCTACCTTTTGTACCAGTTTCTTCATTTCTGTTTGATTAGCCTTCTTCATATTTTTGCTTCTGCAAAATCTTGCAATATGTCCAGGTCCATTGCAATTGAAACATACAACATTTCTCTGTCTATTGCTCCATTCTTTCATCCTAGATCTACATTGGTCATCCTTGTGCCCAAATTTATTACATGCAAAGTAATTCCCATTGAAAGATTGAGGATTCCTTCCATTTTTATAGTTGTTCTTTATTTGACTTTAGCATTCACTAGCCTTATGACCAAACCTCTTACATATAAAGAAATTACCTTTGAAAGTATGAGCATTCCTTCTATTGTTATAACCATTCCTTATCTGACTTCCACAATCATTAGCCTTGTGACCTACTTTATTGCAAGTGAAACATTGACCAAAGAATGATGGAATATTTTGATTCACTCTACTCCTACACTGAGTAGCCTTATGACCAAATTTGTATCATGTATTACAATAACCATTGAAAGAAGTGTACCTTTAAGCATTTGGTTTCCTGACTGGTGGTCTTCTAGGTTTGTTCCTTTGATTTTGAATCTATTTGCTTTTGTCCTTGATCTCAACATTCTTTTCTTGACCGATTTTGGAACTTTCACCTTTCTCAAATCCCAAGCCTTCTTTATCATGAGGACTTTTGTGACTAGCAAGAATTCTATCAAGTTGGGCAGCACTCACTCTAAATTTTTCTTCCTGAGTCCATGCATGTTTTAGATAAGCTTTCAGATCTATGACTTCTTGTTCAAGATTTATGTAGTATTTAGTTTTTCTTTTCACTAACTAATTTAGATCTTCTTCTACTTTTTCTCTTTTTACAAATTCCACTTTCAGATTATTCAAGGTGTCATTTGCAGATATCATTTGTTCACTAACCTCCTTATATTTTTATTTAAACTTCTTGACTTGCTCCCTCAAATTTTTTATGCACTCATCTACTTCCTTGACATTATCTTTTAGATCCCTATTTTCTATTTCAGCCTTTTCAAGATCTGCAAGTTGAAGCCTGAGTTCTTCTTCCTTAACAAGTGTGCATTCTTCTTAAGTGTTAGATGCATCAATTTATTCAAGAGGAGTAGGATGTTTTTTAGCTACCATGTGTTCATTTTCCAAGATCTTCCTCAAGATGTTAGACTTCTTTCAAGGAACCAGGCTCTGATACAAATTGTTGAACATGCAAAGTATTGAGAGGGGGGGGTGAATCACTACTGTATTAAACTTCTTGTTTATTAAACTAGTAATCCATTTACTACATACAATAATAAAGAAAATTAAACATAGAAGAAACAACCACAAGCCATCACACATGAACACTAGGATTTTTACGTGCAAATCCCAAAACTAGGAAAAACCATGGTGAGTGTTAGCTCATAATATATTATGTAGGCATAATAGAAAATTACAATAAAGGCTCACTTATTTAGGGTTCACTGCCCAGGGCTCACTTCCAAAAAGAAGTGCTCACTACAAGAAGGCTCACTACCTAGAGAGAAAAAAAGAAATGGATCACTGCCAAAATGAATTGTTCTGATTGCATCTACATATGCATGATTATAGCTCTAATGAATGCTCAAAATACTATCTCAAAAATCTTCATCTTGACTACTTTGTTCGACTGCTCTACTTTTACATTAAACACAATCTCTCTTCTTCTACTCTTGTCACCTACTCTGTACTTTCACATATTTCACACATTCACATTCACATCACTCAAACACCAAATTTAATCCCATACATATATCCACAACAAGCAAAATCTTCATATTAGGTTGACCTAATAAAGTATACCATGTAGTCATGCATTATGTACTCTGTCGGCCAAATTCATTTACCAAAATTCACAGTGGATCCAAAAAACATTTTAAATACCTTCTCACATGTTTCCCTCAACTATTTCATCACTCAGGATTAAGCTCTAAATAATAGAACTTACCACATATAGATCAAACTTGTCATGTTGGCCTCCAACATAGATTTCCACTGGTTCACTTCCTCTGTTAGATAGCAACTTTTACTAGGGACCACAAGATGCTTTCAAAATCATATAAAAAACTCTTCACACATCATAGATCATACCTTCACAACCATAAAAAAAATATTCTCTTGTAGTAGAATGCAAACCACCAGAACAGATGGTTTGTGACAATCAAACTATACCATACCAAGTAGTGATACTTAGGCATTCATAACTGACTCTCTGGTGAAGTTCAAAACTTGTAACTCTAGATTTGGAAACTTCACACATGTGTTTATGACATCCTAAAACTGCATAACAAGATGTGCCACATTGGAGGAATGTGGACCAATTGAGTTGAGTGTTTTGTTCTAATTTCCTTTATTCTCTGCATTACTAGACATAGACTTTTTGAAGATAGAATTCCGGTCCTCATCAAGGACTAAAATCTTGAACAAATGGTCATCTAATGGATGTGAAAAACATACCTAAATTGTATGATATGATCCTCTACTGCAGACCAATACCAACTCAAATAATGTCTCCTTGTCACTGCTTCAGTATACTGCCAACACTTAACCCAAATCGACTGTATTTTTCATCAGACCAAAACTTCTATTCTAACCTTGTTCCTTTTCTTGTTTCCATCAATGAAAACATCTTCAAACATCATGCACAATAATTCACCATCATATCAGTAGTCTCTCTCTCTTTATGATGTTTCCCAAGTTGCTAACACTACCATGATCCTAAATTTTATAGTGTCTCTCTATTTAATAATACATTATTACCAATCTTCAAAAATGCCTTTTATACTTGCCATTTCTCAACAAAAAATAATTTATCAAATTAAGGCTCCTTCTTTCTAAAAGAAAATACTCTTTTTCTATCTTTTTTATTTTTACCCCATTATACCTCTTATTGGTAAAATAATTTTTTTGAAACTGCCCCTTTTAATGCTTTATCGATGAAAACACACTATCTCGAACTAACTCTCCATTTCCTTTGTTATCAGGGAATGTCACTATTCCTGAACTTACAAAATTTTTCTTTGTCAATAAAAACAACTTTTTTTAAAACTTAGCCTTGAGGTTACTTTAGTCCTCTATAAAAAGGGAACTTTTTCTAACTTTTGTTATGAGCCCTTCTATTGGTGAAATTACACAAATTTGAACTAGGCTCTATCTCCTTTGTTATTGGTAAAAGTTAACTTTTATGAACTTAATGTATAGTCCTTTTATCAACAAATCCACATTAGCACAAACCTTTTCATATTTGTATTCTATTGGTGAATCCACATTGGCACAAACTATCACCTTGTCGGGGAAAACAAAAACTTTCAAACTTAGCTTGTTTTCTTAACTCCTATATATCAACGATATGACAAAAACTTGAACCTTGCTCCATACTTAATCAATTACTCTTTTGTCGATAAAAAGACCATCTCATGAACTCATCAGTTTATTGGTGAATTGCTAGCTAACTGAACTTATGCCTTTAATGCCTTTATTGGCAAAAAATAACTTTTTTGAACTTTTAAATTGAATCCTTCTATTGGCATATCAATGAAATGAGAAACATTAGAACTTGTTAGCCTTTCTTAATTTCCCAACAACACTAAGCTTCTTCTTAAAAAAAGTTAAGTCTTTGCCTTTGCTAAAGCTAATCCTATATTAGCTTATCAACTTATAGGCAAAACGTTGAACCTTCAACCTAGTTAACTTTTTATGAACTTTGTCAACAACACTTAATGAAAAACTTTGTTTATATTTGAAGCTTCGAAGAATGCTACCTTCCTAAGCCATATTGGCTAGTCAGCTAATCGGGTAAGTGCCAAACTTTAAAACAAGTTCACTATATATTAAATTTGTTGATATAACATGATTTTATCTTTTCTTTCTCCCAAGATGCCAATTAAATAATAAAATCAGTTCTATCATGATGTATTTTGCTAACAGTACTAGAAACACTTAGCCTTAAGCTGTAGTCAGCTAATCAGAATATTAGCTAACCACTAAACTAATGAACTAGTGAAGTAGTTAAAAAATTGAACACTTTGATGATAGAACAATAAAATTAACACTTTGTCGATACTTAACACTTGAATAAAATTGCTGATATGTAACACTCAAATAAAGCATATATTCCCAATAGAACAAACATGACTTCAACTTTATTCAAAGTTGCCGATAGACTATTAAATTTCTTTTTTCTTCCCAATTGCTGACTGAAGACTTTTTGCCTTGGTTCTAACTGAGAACATTTTACCGATTGCTTGCCTTTGAAGATTTTTACCATGGTTCTGGCTTGGAACATTTTGCTGATTACTTTCTCTTTCCTTGCCTTAACATCAATGACAACTCTTTGAACAAAATTCTTTGAAAACTGATTGTCAGGATACTTGAACTCTATTTATTTATTTATGATATTTTATTGAGAATAATTAATTAACTACATTTCTTTTAAATAATTAGTTAGATAAATTAATATTGTGTAGAAAAAGAAAATCATGCATTGCCCATATGTGCTATTCTATTTATATTTTATAAAGATTCTTCTTAAATGATTATCATTATTCTATTTTGTCCATAAACTGTCTCTAGAAAATAATTAATGTCTATTATCATAACTTTGTCTATTCCTATAAAATAGGAAATGGAATACAAAAGTGGAGTAGTGGCATTTAAAAGTTTTTACTAATTTTAAGTTTGTTTTTCTTGGAAAGATGTTCTTGAAAGTATTAAAAGATGAGTTAGAGGGTGTATTTGAATTATTATTGATTTTATTCTAATGAACATTTTCTTTAAAAGTTCACTTTAGAAACTATAAAGGGGAGTTACATAGGTTATCAAAGCATGGAATCACCATAGCAGAATATGAAGAGACAAAAGAGTTAAATGTTTAGTTTTAAAAGATCAAGAAAGGTACAAGGTGTTGATGTGTTTTCCTTGCACATACAACGTAGAATAAAATACTTATGTACTCTATCCTCTCTTGAACAAAATCACTCAAATACTAAACTAGGTGATCAAATGAGTAGAGTCCAAGGTTCTCCATTAGTTACTTTTGGTTTTGTGACTTGGGATAGCTTAGTGGTGTAATGTGATTCGCTATTTAACACAAAGGGGACCTACACGAATGTTCAATAATAGGAAACTTGTTTCTCTCAAATGACAAGCGGTCTAGCAATATGTTTAACTAAGGATATGGTAGTGAAAGCTCTTGAATCTAACCCTAACAAGACTCTAAAAAAATAGAAGGAATGGGTTTAGAGAACTCTAATCTAAATTCAAGCAATTACCATTAATTCACTAGAGTCTCAACCACACTTTGCTTCACCATAAGATAACAACTACACAAAGATGATGCCATCTTCTAAGAAAAATGTAAGATTTTTAGATTACTTATGCACATAAATCCTCACAAACATGAAGGTAAATGACCATAAGATAATTGAAGTTAAGCTCAAACGAAGTTCAGACTAGCCATGCACTACAACTTGCCATCGACAAATCATAAATGGTATGAACTATAAGGACTTCAAACATGAATCAATAGTAACAACTTCCATTTGACATAAAATCAAATTACTGAAAACAAACTAAGCTAATCTTATTCTATGAGCAAACACCTAGAAATCATGCATCCATTTGAAACAACACAAAATCACCATGAAGAATTCAACAATGAATTTGCATCTATTTCAACAGAGTGTTTTGTAACAACTTCCCAGAGTATTCCCCCCACTTAAAATGAGAGAAAAGTGAGGCTTATATAGCCTTCAAAATACAATCAGTGGCCAGGATTGAATAAATGCATCAAGGGCCTTTATTATGCCACATAGGCAGGTGGTTACAAATTTTTACTATTATTGGAAAATACATTTATGATGCACTCACTAAGTGGAGTGCCCTCTTTTGTGACCCTTTTTCTTTGTGACAAATTCCCCAAATCTTGATATGGCACGTGCAACCCCCTCTATATGGACACTTGACAGTCTCTGAATGGTGCATTCAACGATTTGTAGCTCCTCCATACATTTGACAAGTGTTATTTCCCATCCAACCGTGGATTCTTGAAATATGCCCATGAAAGTGGAAAGTGTGCAAAAATCATCTAGAAGCTCTTTGGAAACAACCCGTGTATGCTAAAAATGCATTGTATGCATTTTATCCTTCAACAAATATTCATCAATTTCTCCATCAGGGTCAAATATCTTGTTTATTGAAACAAGTATTTTGCCTCAAATTTCTTGTAATGTTTCTTTTGTTTGGAGGCCTTCACTCTCAATCTTCCCAAGAATCTACTCCTTTGTGTTTAGAGTGCAATACCAAGAAGGAATATCATATGTTGAACCCTACTCAATTACTCCATCAATCAGAGTGGCACTTGGAGTATATATCAATTTCTTCAATTGAGGCATAACTTCTTCTCTGACAACTCTAAACTCTGCACAAATAGTGAAAATAGCCTGAACTCTATCCAAAAGAGAGGAAGCCTCCTTTTATAATTTCACAACTTCATCAACGAACCCATCAATCTTGTTCCTGAAGCTTGCCGCCCACTCTTGCAATGCCTCAGATGAAGATCTCATTCCTTCTAGGTGTGCAATGGATTCTTGTGAAAGCAAGGTAGCTAGTGTAGGCATCCCCTCTGCTTGGTTCAATGACATCATCAGTTGTTGGATATAATGTTGAAATGCTAGATTATCCTTTTCCAACTGGATCCTCTTTTCCCATTCCTTCTTCAATCTTATTTTGATAGTTGTAACTGAATCTTCCAGTTCATCCTTTTCCTATTCCACTATGGTTGGACCCAAATCAACAGTGCTAATGTCATAGCCTCTTGGAACACCATAATCTACCTCTACATTGATTCTTGGGACAGCAACATGCACTTGCCTTGACCTAGAGCTATCTCTCATAATCTTTGAAAATTTAGTGACCATTCGCTTTCCTTTGTCTAGTTTGGCTCTACTTAGTGTTGGCAAGAGACACTACTAGGCATGTTAGGTGTTGTCATTTATGGAAACTAGATCCATCTTACACATCCACATTACATCAATGGATCATACCGGAAGATAGAGTGAAGATTTGACTAAGTCTGGGTAGTCAGAAACATAACATGTGATAGGGTCCAGTATCTTGGTCCAGATCTCTCTAGTGGTAAATCACAGTATGTTGTAGATCTGAGGGAATGATAAGGATTGTTAGGATTATCTAAATCTATAAATTTAGCCTCTACTGATGAAGGATTCAAAAGTTATAAGCATCTGAGTATCGGGTTCCAATTAGTCAGTAAAGTCAGAAGAAGAATAGGCTGACATAGTGTTTGATCTTTGTCCAGATGAAGCAAAGTTGATGGTTAAGAAATTTGTGATAATCAATGGTATTAACCGACATTATTGATGATTTGAGAACACAAGTTTTGGTCCACGTTGTTGTTTATGCATGGATTCAGTAGACAGAGTAGAGTTGTTAATAAATGTTTTAAGTTTTCTTGAAGCCAACTATAGTTGATTGAATTGCTTGATGCGTATATATATTATCGATTGTTTGGAGTATTTTGGTGTGTGTGTGTGAAAATATGATCTAGAAAGTGCGAGGCATAATAGAAGCAAGTGCATAACAAGAGAACTAAGTCCAAGATTATGGCAGAGGAGTGTGTAAACACCTAAAAATGACACGATTCAATCTAAATAAATATTCTTAATATTTATTTCATTCTAATTCTTCTATCAATAAATAAATAAACAAATTTATTTATTTGATTCATATTCCTCTAAGTTAATTAAATATTGAAATATTTAATTATCTCTTCTAAAGTCAAAATTAAATAAAATCCTTTATTTAATTAAATTCTTCCAAACAATTAAATAATTCTTAATTATTTAAGTAAGTCAAAATCATTCTTCCAAATTTGAATAAATCAAATCAAATTTATTTAAATCTTCTCAATCTCTAAAAATAAAATACAATCAAATATTTTATTTATTCTTCTATCATGCACAAATAATTAAATAAATCTATTTATTTAATTTGCTTTCTTATGTTCTAATTCTTCAAATATTCTTCCAAATCTTCTAAAAATAAGTCTTCCTCTCCATGCACACAAAATTAATTAATTTATTATTTAATTTCTCTCAAATCATGCAAAAGCAAATCTCAAGTTGAGTTAACTGACTCAATCAACCTTTTTTTATCAATATCTCTTAAATTAGAAAAAAGCTTTCTAATTATGAAAAGTATGTCTTATCTTTAGAAAAGAAAGCAATTAACTCAAATAAAACAACTTTTGGGTGACACTTGTCTTCTTCTTATTCATGCACATTCCTCAACCATTCTATACCAATGATCTTCTCATTCTTTCTATATTGTCAATCTTCTTTCTTCCAAGTCTATAAGTACAACCCTATTCCTCCATTCCATTCATCCAGGCTTTAAGTAAACTTACTCTACAGGAATCACAATGTGCCTTTGGCACCAATTCCTTCATTGCTTGCGATCGACTTGTTACCACACTATCATCATTGTTATGAAGCTCATCTTCATGGCGATACTATCATAGCCATTCCCATTTGACATCTTGGAATCATATCAAGGAAGTGCACCTTCTGAGGGCCATATTCATAGACAAGATCATTTGTGATAGGTGATGAATGGAAGCTGAGAATTAAAGAGGTTTTCTTTGTATTGTTCATTGTTTGATTGAATCTCTTTTGTTCATTATTTCGTTGAGTTTTGGGTATCATTGATATTATTATATTGATTATTCATTTAGATCCAATTTTCCCTTAACATTTTTTGCGCCCACCATGGGGCCTAGCCCTGATTTAACCCAAAAACTAATTTTTTATGTTTTAGAAAGCCATACATAGGAGAAAACCACACATCTGACACATCCTAACACGCATCTACTATCTGTTCCGATGCATACATTATTTTGGTGCATATAGTCTTTGTTTCGGTGCATATACCCTCTAATATGGTGCATCTGATAGTTTAGCACATATATACTATTTTCCTGCGCTTTTGATCTCTATCTTAGTGCATATGTACTGCTGCACTTCTGAGCTCTATTTCTATGCATTCAATCTCTGAAGCTATGCATATGGTCTAGCCAGTGATTTTTAGGGTTTCCTTGAAGTTTTCGCTAACACTAACATCTTTTTGCAGGAACACTCTTGATCTGTTTGCAGGCTAGGTACTGGTTTAGAATCATATAGTTGCACTTGTTAACACACACTTCAATTTCTAATGGGAAAGTAAATGGATGCTCATGCAAATCTCACATAGTCTTAACTAGGAAGGTGGTAATTGAATCATTGCTATCTTGCATATCATTGAATCATTACTATATTGCTATCCTTCAAAGTTAACACTCATTTCTATCTTGGTAAAACGAGACCATTGTTATCTTGTTATCACTTCAAAGTTAACAAATCTTTTCTATCTTGGTAAAACTAGACCATTGCTATATTTTTATCACTTCAAAGTTAACAAATTTCTATGCTTGCCCAAATAGATAGCTCATCTAGTTTTTCTCATTTTAACTAGGGGAAAAGAACCACTGTCTTCTATGTTTTGGGAATGATACCAAGCCTATGTTCTCCCCTATCTTGGGTGACCAAAATGCTAGACATATCATTTTCACATGTGTTTTTCCTTTAGAGGGGCCTGCTCTTGGATACCATTCATCCAAGTAGGAATGACCCTAAGTGGTAACAGGCTAAACGCAAAGCCCTACCAATCAACTATAAAAAAATTGTGTTTGGAGCAAAAGCTTTAAACAATGAGTGCAGTTGTGTTATACCGACAACCAACCCCCCCAAAACCCTCCAAGGCGAAACCCTTGCAGGCTGGGAGACTCCATAATGGAGAGTAGTGTTACCGCATGTATAACCACTCAAACATTTGCCTTCATTAAACACCTTTGTTTTAGTGGCCAAAAACCCCTATAAGCCAATGCAGGGAAGGGCGATTATCACCTCCCAAAGATGCTTCACTAGAGATAGTGAGAATTTGGTTTATACTGTCCTTTGAAACCTAGGATTGTACTTTCTTTCTTTTAGTCCAAAAAGAGTAACAAAATCACAAAAAAAAATCATGAAAACATTCTTTGTGTTTATTGTGTCTTCTTGCCATAATTAAAGAAAAATTAGAGCAAAATGACCATCTTCTAGCCAAGGATACCAAAAACATCAGAAAAATTGCCAAAAGTTTGCAAAAACACTCAAAAAAACCAGAGCTGCACATTTACTGTCTAAAGCTGTGCATTTATACTGACTTGATGCGCATCTTTATTGAATTATGACACTTTTACCACCTATTACTGTGCATTTATCTTTTACCAGTACTACACATTTGTGTCAACTTTCTGCTCTTGTATCGTTTGTTGTTGCATATTTGTTTATGTGCATCTGTGATAGTGAGCATTTCCACATCTTTTTAGAGAAAAAAATTAGGTTTTCTAGGTACCCTTTTCAGTCTTGTGTCAGTTTTTGTTGAAATGACAAACCAATTAGAAGTAATTTCTCAAGAACTCCAATACCTACAAGAATAATTAAACTTCGATATCTCACCCCAAGATCGCATTGCAATTACCCAAGAACTCCAAGTGATACAACAAGAAATGACAATCTTACAAGATGAATATGCCAGTACTAGATACACCTCACCCCAAAAGCATACATCCTTTTCTCATCTTCATGATACTATTGACAAGGCAAGCACCACCTCAAGTTGGAAAACATATACCACTCCATCTACTAGTCCTCCTTCACCATCTCCTAGAACAGATGGCCCAAACCATACTAATCCTACCATGGAGAACTCTAAATCCACTCATCCATTACCTCACTCCTCTACCCATACACCTACCAATGATGTGATCCAAGGGCTACTAGTAGAGAGTCAACGATGTCCCCAAATTCTTGTCCTTGACCTTATCAAAGAACTTTCAAGCATGTCCTTTACTCTAACCTCGTCATGTAACCTGCAACCCCTTGAGCATATTGAAGAACCTCCTACCATGCACCAAATTCAAGGTCCATCACACCTTCATGTTGTTGACCAAGAACCTATTAAAGAGTTTTCTACCTCAACTTTAATTCAAGCACATCAAGAGTTATGTCAAGAGAACACTTTAGAACATGTGGAAACATCAACCCCTTGTCTAAATCAAGGTCAAAGCACTCCCATCCGACCCTTACATAACCTTTATCTTTTCAATGATCCTATACCTATACATAAGCAAGAAATCCAATTTCAAACCATTCATAACCTATATCTCTTTTATGATCAAGATACTACCTTTGATGAAGAAGCTATCCATGAGCAACTTGATTCGATACATGAGAAAGGGATCCAATTCCAACCTCTCCATAACCTCTATCCTTTCTATGATCAAGATATTGTCATTGATGAAGAACCTATACAAGAACACCTTAATTCCATCATGCTAAATCCTATCTATGATCAGGGTCCCACTTACAACCAAGGGCCTATCTATGATCAAGCAGACCATGATGATCCTCTTAGTCCACTTTATCTATTCCATGGTCCTAAGCCTATAACCCCATCTAGCCCTATCCAAGATCTGACAACTTCCACTTCCCTTGATGAGATTCTTGCCTCCCAAGGAAGAATAAAAGATCAAACCAAAAATAATCCTCTGCCATCCATTATCAACCATGCTATAAATCCCCCACCATATATCCTTGGTCTTACCGCCTTCATTCATGAGTGTTCCTCCTTAGAACACTAGCAACCATTATCCTCTATCTCATCGAATCCATCCAATAAAGAACTTGTGTCTAGTGTTCCACCTACACATAATCCTGCTATCCACTACATACTCCAACATATGTTCCTCCTCCTTCATACGGCCTTAGATACATACCCCAAGGTGAACAATCTCAAGATGTTGGTACTTCTTCCACTCCTCCTAAATCCACCACTTTTCACTGTACATCCTTTCATATCCCCAAATCTTATGTCGCCATTCCACCTCCCTTATCATATACATCCCAAAATCATGTGACCATACACCTTCCACCATCCAATCTACCTCCATTACTTCCAACTCCTAATATCCCTCCATGCATTTTACCACCACTTCTTCCAACACCTTATCCACCCATCTATAAATCCTCTAAAAATCCCAATCATGGCCAACAAATGCACATGTTGTCTAAACAAAGAGCTTCCATTAACCTCACTTCCACCATAGCCAGGGGATTCAACAATAAAAATCTGGATACCTCTACCTATAAAGTCAAAAATCCTAAGAGTCCTCATGACCTAGGATACAAAAGCCAAGAATCAAAGAAACATCCTTCTCAAGAGCTTCATGCACACACACACACCTATATGCCAAACTAAAAAAGGTGTGGGTCCGCATCCAACAAATGATTACCTCCAAAGTTGCACCAAAGCTGCATGCACCCCAACCCATACCTTCACAGGTACTATCTAAAAACAAAATGGTTTGGGTACCTAAGCAAAAGTCCATCAAGTCAAATGAGGCATCCACCTCTCAAGAATCTCAACCATTCACTTCCTCCTTTTTCATCCAAAAGTCTCAAATCCTCCCATCCCACATGACAAGCAAAAATAATAAAAATACTAAGTCTATGTGGATCCATGCATGCCTAAGTCATTCATCCAAAAGAAAAAGTCTTTGTTGCTTCCTACAATACTTTCCCATCACCAGCTTCAATGTTTATCACGGTATGTGCAACTGTTGGTTATGATTCCCTTCCATCTCACAAACATTTCCATATACCTCCTACATATCTTCCCCATCCTACTCCTATGGTCCATGCTTTTGCATAAGCTTTCCATCCATATTCTGCATCATCCTCCACTATCGTACCTTCCACAATCCACTATCTACCTTCTCCATCTCACTGTCATGTAGTCTCCTACCAACATCTATGAGAACACTTGACATAGTCCATATGACGACATCTTTCTAGTGGGACTATCACCTTTCATGGAACTACGCACTTGAGGCCCTCTTGTCCATTCTACCTGTCTTATCCAAATGTTCAAAAAAAAAAGTAAAGAAAAATCCTTTCATCCAACGATAAAAATCTGGCAAACAGGCGCATTGGATAAGTACCATGATGAAAACCTAGAAAATAGGCATCGTGTGTAAGTTGATCTTCTACATCATCTACACTTGGGGGCACCTTGTCTCATCGGCCTATCTCTCTTCTCCTATTAGTTTCCTTCGGTACCATTTTCTATCCTATCCTTCTAGCTGTTACCTACCTATACTGTCCATTCTATCTATCTTAAATCTTCCATTCCTCTATTTTTCTTTGGTCTTGATAAAGATTGGGGGCACAATTTTAACAAATGTTTTAGGTGTCTCTTGACATACCTTATCCCTCCAAATCATGTAAGTCCTTCATTATCCTCTCATCATCCTTCATCATAAGTATTGCCATGAAAAACCCTAAGTATTCTACCTACAATGGGGCACGCTATTCTTATGTGACATAGTCCTTGAAGATCACATCCTTGTTTCCTTCTACATAACCATCTGTATCTACTATCACCCATATATCTACCTATCCGTGGTGTTTCCATGTCATCAGTATCATTTGTTCCATATCTGTTCCATGTCGTGTCTTGTTTGATCCATATCCATTCCATATTGTGTCTCATCCTATCCCTATCTGATCCATATCTATTCCATATCATGTCTCATCTGATCCATATCTCTGTATCATGGGGTCAACCATGAACTATGTTGCCTCTGCGTTGTCACGTAGGCAAGGCCATTTCTTCAAATGTGCCCCCGAGGCTCCACTCACCCATCCTTCTATCTATCTAAGTCCACATCACTTTCTGTTGCCTAGGTCTTAGGTCAATTAGGGTTCACCCTGGACTACGTTGCCTTTGTGTCGTCACGTAGGCAAGGCCATTTAGTAATGAGCCCTTGAGGCACTAGGTTATTCCCTTAGGGTCCATCTCACCAATAAGGATTGTGGAACCTTTCACAAAGGCATGCAAGCACAAGAAAAGCCCGCTTTCAAGTAGAAATCTTGATGCAAGACTTCAACCTATCCAAGGCAAAGCAAGAAAGTACCTAAAGCACTATAAATGATTTTACCTAAATTATGGTAAGAAACAAACACATCTAAATGCAAAAATGTTTTGTGGTTGAGATCAGGTTAGGTTACAACATCTTGATTTCTGTTGTCATGCCTTTCTATGCTACTTGAGGATGCCAAAAGCTAGAGATGTTATGATGGTGCATGATTAGTTTCTTTGTTTGTTGTTTGTGGATTAAACTTTAATAATGTGACGCCTTGTCTAACAACATGATCGGCAAAAGATCATTGAGGACTTTAGAGGTCTAACATGAACGGGGCCAATCCTTGTCTGTTGATATGCAAGAAATACTAAGGTCATCTCAGTTTGATTATACCTAGATGCTTGTATTAACTTGCTAATGCAAAATCCATGTAAGTGATACTTAGGTCATCTCGGTTCAATTATACCTAGATGCTTGTATTTTCTTACAAAATTTGGAAAAAGTACCAAAAAAATTGCCTGATGATGAAATAAGCACTTCAAAATACTTGCAATATCAAGATGCCATATATTTGCATCCAATCGCATCCATTCACATCCATAAAGCATCCATACCATGTCCCATGCAATAAAAATTCTATGCAGAGTATCAATGTTTACAAATAAAAGCTTGTGATTTCTTCTGTCGAGTCATTCTTCTATCAGTCAATAGTTCTAGTTGTCAGTCCGAGTAGTGATCCAAATGCAAGTCTGTCCTTAAATCCATACCACTCAATTCAAGTCAATCTTGTCAAATGATCCAATCACAATCAATGGTCTTGATCCTTGTCTGGTCATAAATCAACTCAATCAATTATAAATCAATTGTCTTATAGAGGATGTTGCATTGTTGAAATCAGACCAATGCATGCGTCTTACACGACATGTTTCATTTCCTAAAACCAGACATTATCCTTTGCATTGCTCTAGGGATATATTATTCCCCACCACGACAACACTGTTTTATATCATTATCAATTAATCAGTTGGTTTACACCTTGACAGGGGCAATACCTTGTTTGTTATTGTATCATTTGTTTATACTTGTTTCCTTGTGTGTGTTATCATTCTATCTTACATCACATATCATTCGGCTCTTTCTTCAACCAATTTCTTCATTCTAACCTATTTTTCACCTTCTTAATCATGAGATTGTCCGTCTCACACCTTCCACCTTGGCTTCCCTGTCCAATCTCCCGAGGGGGCATCCTATCATCAAACTTGTACCAAGGGTAAACTGGAGCATGTATCATTATCAGAAAAATGTATTCTTTGAAACAACATGATAAAACATATTGCATCAAAGAGGGGCAAAATGTATACACCTAAAAATGACACGATTCAGTCTAAATAAACATTCTTAATATTTATTTCATTCTAATTCTTCTATCAATAAATAAATAAACAAATTTATTTATTTGATTCATATTCCTCTAAGTTAATTAAATATTTAAATATTTACTTATCTCTTCTAAAGTCAAAATTAAATAAAATCCTTTATTTAATTAAATTCTTCCAAACAATTAAATAATTCTTAATTATTTAAGTCAAAATCATTCTTCTAAAGTTGAATAAATCAAATCAAATTTATTTAAATCCTCTCAATCTCCAAAAATAAAATACAATCAAATATTTTATTTATTCTTCTATCATGCACAAACAATTAAATAAATCTATTTATTTAATTTTCTTTCTTATCTTCTAATTCTTCAAATATTCTTCCAAATCTTCTAAAAATAGGTCTTCCTCTCCATGCACACAAAATTAGATAATTTATTATTTAATTTTTCTCAAATCATACAAAAGCAAATCTCAAGTTGAGTTAACTGACTCAATCAATGTTGTTTTTATCAATATCTCTTAAATTAGAAAAAACACTTTCTAATTTATGAAAAATATGTCTTATCTTTAGAAAAGAAAGTAGTTAACTCAAATAAAATAGCTTTTGGGTGACACTTGTCTTCTTCTTATTCGTGCACATTCCTCAACTGTTCTATAACATTGATCTTCTCATTCTTTCTATACCATCAATCTTCTTTCTCCCAAGTCTATAAGTACAACCCTATTCCTCCATTCCATTCATCCAGGCTTTAAGTAAACTTACTCTGCAGGAATCACAGTGCACCTTTGGCACAAATTCCTTCATTTCTTGTGATCAATTTGTTACCACACTATCATCATTGTTGTGAAGCTCATCTTCAAGGAAAAACTATCATAGCCATTCCCATTTGGCATCTTGGAATCATAGCAAGGAAGTGCACCTTCTAAGGGCCATATTCATAGACAAGATCATTTGTGATAGGTGATCAATGGAAGCTGAGAATTAAAGAGGTTTGCTTTGTATTGTTCATTGTTTGATTGAATCTCTTTTGTTCATTATTTCATTGCATTTTGGGTATCATTGATATTATTATATTGATTATTCATTTAGATCCAATTTTCCCTTAATAGAGTGAAATTAGGGTAGAAAGAGATGAAGTGTGTGAAATTGATATACTAAGCTCAATTGGTACTATAATCTTGCATGGTCAGATGCTATTCTTTAGTTCAATCTTTCTTATGAACTTTTCTAATCAATTCTGGTGGCAGTGAGCCTCTCTTTTGAGAAGTGAGCTCTAGGCAGTGCGCCTGAAGACATGTGCCTTCCCTATTTGTAATACTTTTAATAGAGTATAATTTTTGTGGGTTAAATCCCACCGTGGGTTTTCCCTTAACCAGGTTTCCATGTAAAAATCTTGGTGTTCATGTGTGGTGCTTTTTGTGTTACTATTCCTAAGTTCTTGTTTCTCTATTTTGAATGCATATTGTGAATTAATAAAGGAACATATTAATAAGTTTTGGAGAACACTGATTCACCCCCCCTCTTAGTGTTCCTTATTTTCAACAATTGGTATCAAAGCCTGGTTCCTTGGAAGAAGTTTAACAACTTGAGGAAGATCGGGGAAGTTGGTCTAATGGGTTCATTCAGAGAACTTCAAGTTGCTTTAGAAGATCTTGATCAGTGTAGAGCAGAAGTCAAAGAATTACAAGGGAACCTTAAAGATGCTGAGGATTTCATTGAAACCTTAAAGGTACAATTGGGCAAATCTAATGAAAAGAGGAAGGAGCTACTCCAGTAGTTAGCACATCAAAAGGAAGACAATGGTATGGATGAATCTCTGAAGGAGAAGACAAATGAATGTGAAAAGCTGGCAAAGGAAGTTGTTGTCCTAAAACATGAAATGGAGTCCAGAGTGATGAGGCTAACCAAGGAAATTAAGGAAAGGAAAAATACAAAGGAAAACTTAAATCAATATATGAAAGAAAGAATAGAAGAGTGCTGCAGATTGGATATAATAATTGACCATCTGGAGTCTGATCTATGAGATATCAGATATAATGAGGAGTAACTTGAAAGGCAAATTGTCATTCTCAAACATGACCTAGAAGCTGCAAATGAGTACATAGAAAAGTTCAAGATAAGCTTAGCTAAACTTGAGGTGCTTCTTAAAAGTCAGAAGAAGGCAAATGACAAGCATGGTCTGGGATATAAGAAAGGTGAAAGATTTGGATCCAGTCAAATAAATTCTAGATCAAGGAATCAAAGAAATAGGCCTAGAAGACCTCAAATTAGATAGTCTAATGCTCAAAGGTATCCATCCTTCAATGGAAATTGTTTCAATTACAATAAGTTTTGTCATAGAGCTACTTAGTGCAAAAGTAGAGTGATTCAAGGTAATCCATCCTTCTCTGGCCAATGCTTCAATTGCAAAAGGTATGGTCATAAATCAAATGAATGTAGAAGTATCACAACCAGATTGCACTCTAAATAGATTGCACTCTAGCTATCACAACCAGTCTAAATTATATTACAATCAAAACCAATACCTATACACAGCCTTTGTAACTAAACTACTTTCTTAGAGACATGGGTAGCGACCATATACTCTACATCAATGGTGGATATAGAAACAATGGGTTGTCTCTTACTCATCCAACTCATAGCTCCTCTAAATAGAGTAAATACATACCCACTAGTGAACCTTTGGCTATCCAAGTCACATGCCTAATTTGCATTGACAAAACCTTGTATGTCTGATGTCTTATTCTCATTTTTAGTAACAAAAAAAAAACAATAATTTGAAGTACCACACAAATATCTTAACACTCTCTTCACATAATTCTAATGTTGTCTACTAGGGTTACACATAAACATGCTCAATACTCCCATTGCTTGGGAAATATATATCTTAGTACAAACCTTTGCATACATCAAACTTCCTACTACACTAGCATATGGCACATTAGATATATCCCCAAATTCATCTTCATACTTGGGACACATATCTAAAGTAATCATAGTGCCAACAACTAAAGGAATTCTAATTGGCATAGAGTCCTATATATTAAATCTATGCAAAATATTATTCACATAATTAATTTTTGATAACCAAATATTTTTTTTCTCATGATCCCCATAATTTCCATTCTCAATATGTACCTTTCTACACCAAAATCCTTCATCTCAATTACACCTAAAATTTGATCTTTTAGCTCACTAATCATACCATTGGTGTTACTGCAAATCAATAAATCATTTAGATACAAGGAAACAATTAGTATATGATCATCAATACATGTAATGTAAACATAGTGATCCTTTTCACTTATCACAAAATATAATTTCAACATAAAAGAATCAAATTTTTAATACCACATCCAGGGTGATTGTTTCAAATCATAAAGAGGCCATTTTATTAATCTTCAAACCAAGTGTTCTTTCCTTCTTCCCCCCTCAAAACCTTTAGGTTGTTGCATATGAATTTCCTATTCTAGATCTCGATACAAAAATATAGTCTAAATATCCATTTACTCAATCTAAAAATTATAATCAGTACCTATGGATAAAAGAATTCTAATAGAAGGTAATTTAGAAATAGGAGAGCATATTTCTTTCCCTTAGCTACCAACCTGGATAAAAGAATTCTAATCCCTAAGCTACCAACCTAGCCTTGTACTTTTCCACTTAATTCTTTGTTCTAACTTTATTCTTGTAGACACACTTGCATCCAATGGCCTTCCTTCCTTTGGGAAAATGAACAAGATTCTAGGTATCACAAGGGTCTAGATCCATCATCTCCTCCAATATGGCTAGTTGCCAAGACTTGCTATATATATACAAGAATATCTTCCTTACAGGATGTAGGTTCATCATCAATACTTAATATTAAACTAAATACACAACATTAAATTGGTGGTCTATACCTGAGAACTAGATTCCATTATATTTTGGATCTTCTTAAGGGTGAATTAAGGGATTCTTCCTATTGTTCTTCTACATGCTCAACCTCTTTTGTAATCTCATATTCATCCTAAGTTCAAAACTCCCACTTCAATGCTCTTCTTCCTCTTCATCCTCAAATCCATCATCTTTTTCTTATTTATGTGCATCTTATTTCTTTAATTCAAAATGTACTATATTTTTCCATTCTTTACCTTTTGGTTGTTTAGGTTCAGAAATAGCTTGAAGTTCCTTGAAAATCAAATCTCTGTCTGCACTTCATAAGGTGTTGAATCAAGAGCCTTGCATGGAGATCTATTAACAAAGTAACAAGTGGTACACACATCATCACTTAATATACTTCTAACTCTTTCCATTAAAGTGCAATTCATCCTTTCTACAACCCCATTCTATTGAGGTGTGTAAGTAGACTTTTATCTTATGTTACCTTCATGCTTGTAAAACTCAACAAATTCATTAGAATAATATTCCCCTCCATTATTAGATCTCAATACTTGTATCATATGTTCTAATTGATTCTCTACTAAGACTTTAAATTCCTTAAACTTTGTGAAACCTCATATTTATGTCTCATAAAATAAATCTAAGTATTTCTTGAAACATCATTAAGGAAGGTCACAAAATATAAAGATTTAACAAAAGAATCATTATCCACAAGTCTAAAAACATCTATATGAGTAATTTTAAATTTAATCTTTGCTTTATTACTTCTTGAAGTAAATGATGTTCTATTTTATTTCCCTAACACATAATGCTCACAAAAATCAAAATATTCATTATAATAGGAGAAAAAATCAAGTAAATTTTTATTCATAATGGTTTTTAAAACTTTTCACTTATGTAGTCCAATTTCTGGTGCCATAACATACATGTAGTTTTAGATTTTTCCATCACATAGGTGGATTTACATAAAGTAATAGTTTTCATCTTAAACAAGATTCCCAATCTTGTCCCTCTTGCTACCACCAACCTCCCTCTCACCAATATGAAACCATACTTATCAAACATTACATGCATTCCCAAATCATTCAACTTAGATACATAAATTAAATTTCTAGCCAATCTAGGAATATGTCAAACACCAAGGATAATTTGTATCCTCCCATTACTCAAACACAACTCTACCTTGCCCAATCAAACTTTTGGATATGAACTATTGTGTTCAAGGCAAACTACACCTTCATCTTATTCTTCGTATGTGAAAAACAACTCCTCATGAGGAGGCATTTGATATGAGCATCTTGAGTTAGCTAATCAATGTTCATTAGAAATAATATTACATGCAAAAAGTAAGACTTAATCACTTGTTTTCATGGAATTTTTTGTAGAGGAATCCTAATATTTCATTCTATTTTTACATTCCTTTTTTACATGTCCCCTCTTTCAATAATTCCAACACTTCACTCTACTCTCTATACTAGAAGTTTTATATCTACCCTTATACTTGTCTTTAGGCCCCTTCTATTCTCCTTTTGATCCACCTCTTTCCTTGGACTTTACATTGACAAGAAGAGCATCCAATGAGCTATCCATAACATTCTTCCTCATTTCTTATGACAACAATGTTGCAATAGGAGCATCCAGCTTGGGTTCCTTGAAATTAGTACTACAAGAAAAAATAAAATTCTCACATGACTTAGGTAAAGAATAGAGTGGCATAATGCATTTATATTCTTCCTCAATCTTAGAATCAACAATAGATAATTGAATCAAAATTAAATTAAAGATATTTAAATTCTCAACAATCAAATCACCTTCCTTCATTTTTAGAGAAAACAATTTTATTTTAAAATACAATTTATTTACCAGACTCTTGGCTTGGTAGATCTCAATCAAATGATTCCATAGAGAATATGCAATGGACTCCTCAACTACATTAAATAAAACTAAATTTACAAGACAAATTTGGATTGTCCCCCTTCCTTCTTGTCCATCTTATCCCACTCATCTTGATCTATTTTATTGGGTACTTTTTCCTCTATTTCATCCAAGCTTTGATCCCTCTCTTCATGGATGTCCTCCATCTTTAGCTTTCGCAACTCATAGTTAGTTCCATTGAACTTATCAATATCTAACAGATATGTTGATGCAATGATGGATTTCCACACACACAAATCTACAAAAAAGAATTAACCACAACTCCCACCGCAACATAGAAAGCCTTCACTCTTCCACCCAAGAAGTAAAGTTGGCTAGGCTTTGATACCAAATGTTAGAAATGAAGGCAAGCCACTACAATATAGAAATTAAAAATTTAATTTGTAGAATTCAAAAATGGATATAAACACATGTAAATCAACAATAAAAAAAAATTAAAAAACTTAAGAGATTTACATGACTATGTAGTGATTTATGTGGAGAAACCCTTTTGGAAAAAAACTCCACCAGAAAAGAGGACAAGTATGTATTATCCTCAAATGATATTACAATACAATTATTTCATTTAATTCTACATCCACTTTTATTGTATTTGTGTTCCTATAAACATACAATACATAATCTGGATTCCTTGATCTTCTATTAAATAGGAAATACAAGATTATAGAAGAGGTTTCTAAAATATGGTACCTAAACTTGGAAAAATTCAACACTCTTACACAATTAGGAATTAATGACACTCTTACACATGTCATAACTACCTCCACACATGTAGTTCTCCATTATGGAAAATCCCATACCCACCTTGGGAAAAGTCAACAGTAGGATAAAAATAGCCTCTTACACCTTCTTACAGTTTGTCATAATAGGGTGCCCAAAATTGGTTGATTCCTTACAACATGTCTAACTTTAATAATAATAAAAACATTACAACATTTCATAAGCCAATAATAGACTTAGGAATCCCACATTTAATTGTTTACTAGATCCCAAGGTAAATATCTTAAAATACTACAACCAAAGATAAATATTTATGATAGTCAGTTGATATCCCTTATGGAATGTATTTATAAAATAATGTTAGGATTAATTAAATATATCAGATTTACATGGTTGATGGAATCTTAATCTTAAAAAGGACAACCTCCAAGGGTTTCCTCGAGGATGTGCATTGTCACTTCTTGTTTTTGTGTTTGGTTGGTGGGATGGATAGTGATGTCAGTAGGATGTTGCATGTTTCGCACATGCTTTGAGTTGGTGACCACATCAATGACTATATTTCTATTTCTAGCATAGAATATAGGTTTTTTGGATTGATTGTAATCTTTAGAAAATATATATACCAATCATTTAGTAATGATGGAATTTTTAATGTCCATCCATTTATCAATGATCTCATCAAATGAGGTGACATAATGCACTTGGAGGTGGACAGGACATTTCCTAGTTTAGATTTGTGATGAAGATGTAGATAAATTGTTTCATACAAATAGACCATAAGAATGTACTCACTAGACTTCTCCAACATTACAGGAAGGAGGGCAAGGTTTTTCCATTACATTGCTTGGAATTTTAATGGTCCATCATACTAAGTTCATGTTTGACATTGTAAGAAAAGTGTTTGACAAACCTTTCTACCAAGTTAGCAATTGTAGTGATTGAGCCTTAAGGAAGGTGTAGAAACCATTCCAAGTCTTCATCATTCCTTTACATGGTCTTGAGGATCACCATTTCCTTTGTATTTGTCTAGTTTTAGAATCTCCGTGGAGGAAAGGGGATTTGTGATATGGTCCTATAAAAGGGATAGGAACATAGTTCTTCAAACTTATATTGTCTATGTTGGTTGGTTGTCCCTAGTTGCAACCTTCTAATGGAATTTTTCATGTCTTTCAATTCTTGGTCAAATAGGTTGTTGGGATTTGGTGGTGAGATGAAATTTTATATATGTGGTTCGAATGTTTAAGTTTTTTGGATGGGTTGTCCTTGTGAATTGTGATGGAAGAGATTATTCAAAGTCTTTTGGGTTGGATGGTACACTTGATGTTTAGGGATAGAATGATTTATGATGGATTGATTTGCACTATTGTTTGATTTGGGTTGATTGTTGATGTTGACGACTTGTTGACTAGGTTGATTAGGATGGGGATTTTGATTGGATGGAGATTTTGATTTTTTCACAAAAAATTAAGTGAATAAATTTGTGAATTGCTTTGATTTTGTGGATCATTGGATAATATTGTGTTTCTAATGATAATCAGAATTTTGGAACCATCCTCATTATTTTCATCTACATAGAAAATGGTTGGGTCATGATTTGGAGGAGTGGCCTCTTGGACCAAAGGATTATTATAGTCTTAGGTGGTTGATTCCAGACATATGATGTTGATATTCTCTAAATTGTAAGTTGGGGGAATCTTAGCTCCTAATTCAACAATGAGATGTTGAAGAAAGAAGTCCTTGTTGTGATTTATGAAATGATCAACTAAGGAATAACTTTGGTCAAAGTGTAAAATTTTGATAAGTTCTTGAGAGTATTTTCTTTGATTGTGAATACTTCTAACTTCACTAACATTAGCAAGAAATCATTGGTGAGAAGTAACCCCAATGTATGAATTTCAAGCCAAACCTTGTCCAAAGAGGAAGGGGTTGTTTTCATTAAACTCCATTTTCACTTGGCTTGAAGCCTAGTTGTGAGGGCATAAAGATGATGTTTTGATTTGATGGTATAAGATTGTATTTTATTTTGATTTGATTTGAAGATTTTGGATAGTTTTGGATGTTGGATTTGATTTGTAAATTTGGATCTTAATATCTTGATTGTGGATTTGGATTAGGTTTGATTTGGTAAGATTTGGGATCTTAGTTTGCCTAATTTTGGATTGGGATTGATTTGGTAAGGTCTAGGATCTTAGGTAGCTTGATTTTGGATTGGGACTAAGTTTGATTTGGTAAGATATAGAATCTTAGGTAGATTGATTTTGGATTAGGGTTGATTTATGACTTGTGAGATTTTTGGATAGTTCAAGATTTGGGACTTGTTTCTATGTTTACATTTTGATTGGTTTAAGAGATCTAAGACCTCAAATGGTTTGATTTTAGATTCTTGATTTGGAAGGATCTTTGATTTTTAGATTTCAGATTTGGGTTTGTTTGATTTGATTTAGCCTTTGAGGTTGTTGGATGTTGATCTTTCGAGGGTTTTTTTAAGATTTTTGAATGCTTCACAAATTTGATACAAAGGTGCAATTGAGATAAACACAAGAACAACCTATTTATTCAAGTAGGAGTGTTTGTCTTATGAGCCCACAAATATACCTAGACTTGGTTGCAAATAGTATTGGCTCATGATCTTAGAGCACTAACCATGGGAATTTATCAATGGTTGATTATTCTAGTTCCAAAGGTACATTCTAACTAAGTTTGTGAGGTGAACCACTTAGTAATGTATTATAAGTGACAAATAATCAAAAGGTTCTTATATTAGGTTGAAGATTGACTTACTAAGGTTTCTTCAATATACCTTGTTGTATGGGAGGCCCAATTTCATGAAATTGGGGTACAATCCCTCTTCACTTCACCTCATTACACAAAAATTGATAATTCCTACCTTGAGCGGAGGATTTCTACCCTTACTAGGATTATATACCTCACTAGAACATAGGGTTTGGTCCAATTCTTGGTGAAAAAATACAAGTCATTAAACTCCATAAAAAGAAATAAGGAAAGATATACTCATTTGTGATCCTCAAGATCACACTAAGGTGCAAGAGGAGAGGATATGTGAGTCATTGAAGAGCATACACATTTTCCTTACACACAAGCACAACAAACAATGTTCATTGACCTTAAAATAAAATGTGAAACAAATACAAGGTTTTAAGAATTATCTTTGATAAGTGGACCTACAAGAACCAAAATTTAGTGGTTTGTGACACTTAGAGGTTGTGGACTAGCAACCTACAAGAAAAGAGGTCAATAACTACAAAAAAATAATAAAACACAACTTGTAAAAATAATGTTAGGAAGAAAACTCCAACAAAATAAGAAAAATTATAGAATCTAAGTATATACACTATAACCTAGAGCGCACATGCTATGAATGTGGATATGCTATTACACAGAGTGCATGTGCCAATAACAAAATAAAAGTTAATAGAACATGAATGCACCAAAGTGTAGATCGTATATGCTACAACTAAAGTGGATACATTGTTATGTAGAGTGGGTATGCTAAACCTATATAAAAGATAGAGTACATATGCTATGACATGGATATGCTACTTAATAAAGTACAAACATACAAAAGATTAAAATAGAAGACAAAGTGTGGATGTGATCTAAATTTGAGAGTGGATATGCCAAATCTATGAATGAATACAATGTTTGGGGTGTCTTCAAGAAGTTGGGTCCACTTTTTGGCCAAAAAGTGGGAAGTGTTTTTTTCCTAAAAAAATGAAGTTTGTCATAGTTGTACTAAAAATTTGAAGCGCTTACACATAGAACTTTTAAAAAGTCCAGTAATATGAAATGTAGGATTTTTATTCTAGTTTTCAATTATGTAATTTATTGTAATACCTAGATGATACAAATTAATTTTGTAGAGGCTTGTACAAAAGCCAACTTTTTAAAAGTCACCTTTTTAGGACCATACCATGCACATGTTCGACAAGCATATTTTGACCTAAATAAAAGTATTTTTTTAATTCCTTCTGGTTAAAGATGTGTATTATACTAAAGATTGATGAGGACGTCTTATAATTTTTTTGAAATATGTTTTTTTATTAATTTTTTATTGGCCCTAATTGCTATTTCTAAAAACCCCTCATGCCTAGCAATCATAATTTGAGATAAACTAATCATTTTTTATTTTTTTCATTATGTAAAGAATTGTATATAGATTGATGACATAATTATTTTTAAAAGAAACTTAAAAAGTCAAAAGTTATTAAAATAATACAAACACTTGACATTTCAAGTTTATCGACTAGTTTCCTCATAAATTAATTAAAAAATAGAAAATAAAATGCAATCATCAAAAAATTACATATTTAAAAACTAGACATTTTCATCTATAATGGGTTTTAATTTTTTAAAATTTAAAAAAAAAAAACTCATCATCCATATTGCCAAAGTTAGTTTTTTCTCTTGCTATTGACATGACTTGGTACTTGTAGGTACAAGGCTAAGGGTCAGTTTACCATACCTTTCCCAATCCTAAAAGGAAACTTAAAAGGTGGGTTAGAATTTCAAATCTTTTGGAACATGATCCTGCTTTAAAATGGGTACCCATTCTAAAAAACATGATCTCAGACCATTTTTAAAAAAATAGTTTTTAGGAACACGGCCTCATTTAGAAGCATGATCCCATTAGCCTGGGATCCTGAACCATAACAGGCTCCCATTTAGGATCAAGAACCTAAACCTAGATTGGATCTCATTTTTTTGAAACAGGATCACGTTCCTATCAAGACCTTTTTTCTTGACAATTCCCATATATTTGGACCCAACTTCTTGCACACACCCTTTAATACAGTGCATACACTAAACTAGGATTGAAAGTTAGAATGTGTCCAGATAAATTGCAAAAAAATACCTTGGAAGAGTCTGCAAGCACAAAGATAAGATAAGGACATGGTCCCTCCATGCATGGCAAAATATCTATACCAAAATCTAAGGCAAAACAAGGAACAATGCATGGAATAAAGATCCTATCTTCAACCTAGATACACCTTTGATTGAGAAAAGAGAATGCAAAACAAATAATGAAATACAATGAACTCTGTAGCATGTAAAAATTACTTCTCAATCTACTAGCTTCGATTGAGTGAACTCTCCACTATGACTACAGTTGGGTTTTTCTATTCGAGGTGTCGAATGTCAAGTTATTCTATCCTAGATTCACTACATAACCACTATGAGTCCCACACAAAGTAATGCAACCTAAATAGGTGATTAACAATGGGGGAAACTGGAAAAAATATAGAAATGAAACTACAATAACATAAATGATAGAAACTAAGAGCAGAAATGAAAAGAGGTTGGAAAGAGGAACCTACAGCTGTAAGGAGAGAGCCTCAACCTAGAATGATAGTGTGCCATGAGGACATCTGTGCTAGGTATTGGAGTCCAAAATGAATGCAAAATAAAAACTATTAAATCCAAATGAATCTATTGCACCTGCATAGGACAAGTTTCAACAAGAACTATACCTAGTGATATCTGGTTGAAAGAGTAATGAAAAGAAAACCAATTAAACTACAGAGAATGAAGAGAGACAAGCAAAAAAGGGAGTAATATGAACCCTCCATGTCTACTATATGATCTTCACTCCAAGGAAACTACAAAATTGAAGAGGAAAAATGGTGGGGTCGCTTGGGGACTTGCCTAAGTCAAGTCCTTGTGTTGGTATTTCTACCTCCATGAGTAGCAATAGAGGATATGACATATAAATCAAAATGAAATGCATGTGTTCTTATCCTAAGTGTGTCTAGGAAGGTTAGAACAAGCAAACAACTAGATTAACAAGAGTTTCTTCCCTGGTCTATGAGGAGAAAAACCTAACAAAGTGCAGCTTGTCCAACTAACAAGAAAAATGGTGGTCTACACCAAACAAAGCAAGTGAAATAGTGTTCTACACCATATAACAACTTATGCAAAAAAAATCAATTTGAATGAAAAAAGTATTTAACAACTCAAACGAAAAGATCTTATGAGTTTGAAGACACAAGAGGGAGCTTTGAGTTCACAAAATATTGAAGAGTGTGTGCAGCCTTAAAAACCAGCAATAGAGAACCTCACAACAAATGACACAAAACCCCAAGAGCTAAGAGAGGTAAACTCACAATATTAATAATATCCAACCTTCAATAGTTGTTGTAGGAGTTTAGTTTTCAAAAGAAGAATTGTAGAGAGCATCAAAGACAAAGTCTTCAAACTTGAGAGAAAACATGTGAATGAAAATGTGTTGAATGCATTCAAAATTCTTCCAATCCTCTTCTACGTTACAAACTCTCTCACGAACGCCCTCTTCATGCCATGGATATGCTCAAGATTATTGTTTTTGAGAGAAGAAATGCGGTTTCTCTAGAATCCAACAACACATGTCCTTGTCTAACTTCTGCCTTATTCTTTTATAAGTACTTGGAAGATGAGGGTTCTATAGATTTTTTATTGAGATCATGGATGGGTTGGATTTGATCTTACATTGGAGTGTGGAGATTCATTTAAGGGCCATGATTGATCCATATGTATGGGGAAACTAGATACTCGCAAGTAGAGGCTACGGATAAGTGCAAGTGAATAAGACAAGGATTGAGGAAATTAGATGGTGTAGATTACCTCATTTTGAGTGGAGAGTGGAGATTAAAATGGTACTTTTTAAATTTTGTGTGAGTTGACTTTATTAATTTTTAAATAAGGTAGTAGAGGAATGTGTAAGATTAATTAGTTAAATAAACTTGGTTTGTTTAATTAACTAATAGGATTGATGAAAGGGGATTTAGATTGGTTAAATAAATATAAATATTATATATTTATTTAATCCATGGAGAAATGTTGGAGGATAAATCGATTTAATTAAATAAATATAATTTATTTAATTGATCATTGGAAGAATAGCTAGTTTAATTAGATAAATGTTTGAAGGAGGGATATGTGATTTATTTAATTAATTTTGGAAGGAGGGACATGTGATTAAATGATGTAGTATTGAAATATGATAGTGTTAAGTTAAAATGTTGGACCAGATTTTAGGTGTCTACATATATAATTTGCATGTTCATACTTAGATTTAGTGCTCTTAAAGGAATCTAACCTACACAATTATTCTAGGATCATTTACATACATTAAGAGTATTGTTTTTTATATTGTTCAATTTTAAGAGGTTTGATCAAGACACGATACTCTTGTGGCATGGTCATATTGTAACTTAACAAAATTATTTATCAATAATGTTATCCCTACAAATATGGAAAATGACATATTATAGTTTATCGCGCAGAATTTTACGACTGCCACTATTTTACCAGTTTATCTAGCATCAACCAATTTTATGGCCTCCGACCATATTCTTGATGATTTCTTGCTCTTAGAAAGTCCAGAAGGAAGCCTATCAGTTAATTATAATATTAGAGAGACTGACGTTGGACAATTGCAAGTAGAATTAGAGTTCAATACGTAAACCATCACTGACATCACCTAACCCAATTGCAGAAAAGTGATCTCTTTTGCAAGAGAGAAGACTAATATTTTTTTTGTTTAAAGAGACTAAGAATTAGACTTCAATATGTAAACCATCACAGTTGATGAAGGCAGGGAAAGTTGGTTACCCGGGGATTACATCACACACAACCCTTCTCTGCCTCTAATTAATTTAGAGGCCTATTCTACAGATGACCTTGGAAGCTTCTTTTGGAAGAAAACATGTCAGGTAATGGGATATGTTGACTTCATCCTCAGTTGTTTGTCCCTGATGACAATACACAACTTGGTATGTGTTAAGTTTCAGTTTGACACATCATGTTTCAGTTTGATATCCTTGATGAGATATAGATTGACAAATGCTCAGTTGATATTCTTCTTTAACCATGTTTGGTATGGCATCCTTCATTGGCATTTGGTTTTCTTGGACATATGGTTTGGCATCACCTTGTATAAGTTATGGTGACAAACTCATCACCTTGTTTCAGTTATGGTGACAAACTCATATGGTTCTTTTTGGATGGCACATGATTTTTTGGCATTGGCATTTGGCATTGGTGGATGTTTGTTATGGTATCATGCTTAGTGGCATATCATGCTCATCATGGCTCATATTTGATGTTTGATCAAATTAGTTGGCACTAGTTGTTTATACACTGTTCTATGACAACACTATGCTCTACAGGCAAGTTGATAGAGGTATTTGACACATGGCTTATTTATTGTTTGGCTCATGAAGACTCCGCTTATAGAAGGAGGATATTGTTGGATCTAGGGCATACAACTGAGAGGGGGGGGTGAATCAGTTGTATAGAACTTGTTCTCTTTCAAACACTTAATTCTCTGTTGTTGGTTAGCAGCATATCAAATAATCATTCATGGAAGCACAATACATAAACACAAGAGCAGATAAGCATCAACACATTGAACACCAAGATTTTGACGTGGAAAACCCGGTTAAGGGAAAAACCACGGGGTGATTAACCCAAGAATTATTCTCTGTTAGAAGAATAAGGAAAAATGAATGGCACATGCCAATAAGGGCTCACTGCCCGAGCACACTGCTCACAAAGAGGCCCACTGCCTACAAGGAGACACACTGTCTACAGAGTGATAAAAATCACAGTCTTGAACTGGAGAATGACATCTCTACCATGTCCGGATCAGTTCCAATTAAGCCCAACAATCTCTGCTCTGCCTTTCGCACCTTTCTTCGCTACTCCATACTCATCCACATGCTTCTTCACTGAAATGAATTCACAAATCATTATTTATACAAGACATCGACTTAGGAACAAGCATCTAAGTCGGCAAACAACCATAGGAGTATCCGCAAGATGAATAACACATCCGGTCGGCTATCACAAGAACATTCGCAGGATGAACAACTCATCCGGTCGGCTAAACAGAGCAATAACTTCATCCGGAAGAATAACTTCAATTCCGGGCTCTGCCATCAATGCGGACCAACAACACAACTTAAACATGATTCAAGAACCTTCACAAGTCTGTCTGAATGTCCGGATACATCCGCACTTTCTCTGCTTACTGGGATCTCTTGTCTTCCTCATCCGGAACTTCAAGAACACAGTCTGTCGCCACTGTCATAATGCAGGAGGTACATCCGGACCTCCAAATTACACACAAATCAGGATGAAACATCACAAGGACATATAAAACACTCCTTCCAATCCGCAGATTATGATAATACAATTCCGGACCTCACCGGACCTTTTTGTGATCCTCTGTCACCTCCGGATACTTGCCGGACCCGGTTCTATACCGGCAGCCATAACTCCTTCAGATCTTCATGCGGACCTCTGAAATCTTAACTGTAGCATCTTAAGACTCATATCTACTAACCCTTTAATCCGCATCCTCCGGTTCTCATCCTATACAGTATATTTACCTTCTTCTCATCACTGTTCTTCACTGTTCCTGACTGAGGCTAATTTTCTCAATATCCTCAGCACAAAGCTCATCAAATCCTTCTTGTCAATGCAGTGTGAGTATGTTGCCATCAATGACAACAATGGCTCACCTCATACTTGCAACAATCTCCCCCTTTGTCATTGATGGCAACATATGATGTGAAAAACCATCAAGACAAGAACTTCTCTTTTCTGTCACAGCTCCCCCTATCAAAAACAACTCCTCACATGTCTTCCTTTGCTGCTCCCCCTTTGATCATCAACCACTTGTTTTTCACATGTCTTCTCTCCCCCTTTGACATCAATGGCAAAGGGCTCATACTTGCAACTCTCATGCATCAGAATAATACCAGCTGCTCCCCCTTAGTTGCAGCTCCCCATTAGTCCGGATCACAAGATATGACTGTGATAGCCACCGGACTGATGCACATCAGTGCATCTTAGTTCATCACCGGAGGGGCCATGACCCCTAACTTCTCCCGGAGATATTCAAAAGAGTCCTTGGGAAGAGGTTTTGTAAAGATATCTGCAATCTGATCCTTGGAGGGAACATACTCCAATCTGACTTCTTCCTTGTTTACTTGTTCTCTCAAAAAGTGAAATTTGATAGATATGTGCTTAGTCTTAGAATGCAATACCGGATTCTTGGAAATATTAATTGCACTTGAATTATCACAGAAAATTGTGATAGGCTCCTCATATTCAACTTTGATGTCTCTTAGCATCTGCTTCATCCACAAGATTTGAGTGCAACTACCTGCTGCTGCAATGTATTCTGCTTCAGTTGTAGACAGAGATATTGCATCTTGTTTCTTGCTTAGCCAAGAAACCAATCTCTTCCCCAAAAAGAATGCTCCACCACTAGTGCTCTTCCGGTCATCCACATCTCCTGCCCAATCTGCATCTGTGTAAGCATGAAGAGAAAAATCCGGATCTCTAGGATACCATAGACCATACTCAACTGTCCCTTTCAAATATCTAAAAATTCTTTTGATTGCCATAACATGAGATTCTCTAGGATCAGCCTGGAATCTTGCCACAAGACCAACAGCTTGCATTATATCTGGTCTAGTTTGAGTGAGATACAACAATCCACCAATCATTGATCTATACTTTGTCTGATCTGCCTTTGGAGAATCATCATCTTTGCTTAACTTACATCCGGTTGCCATAGGAGTGTTCATAGGCTTTGAGTCTTCCATACCAAATTTCTTTAACAATTCTTTCACATATTTGGTCTGAGAAATGAAGATCCCTTCTTTTGTTTGAGTAATTTGCAGACCCAAGAAGAAATTCATTTCACCAAGCATAGACATTTCAAACTCACTTTTCATCTGATTTGCAAAAGTTTTACACATACTATCTCTTCCTCCAAAAATGATATCATCCACAAACACTTCAACAATCAGAATGTTTTCATGATCAATTTTGAAATATAAGTTGCTGTCAGCAGTACCTTTGTTGAATCCAATCTGCACAAGATGCTTATCCAACCTTTCATACCATGCTCTTGGGGCTTGCTTCAATCCATACAAAGCTTTCTTCAACTTGCAGACCATATCATTATTATCAGACAATTGAAATCCATCCGGTTGTTCAATGTAGACTTCTTCTTCCAGATCACCATTTAGGAAGGCAGACTTGACATCCATCTGATATACCTTGAAATCTTTGAAGGCAGCAAATGCAAGAAGTAATCTGACTGCTTCAATTCTTGCTACCGGAGCAAAAGTCTCTTCAAAGTCAATTCCTTCTATTTGAGAGTAGCCTTTGCAGACCAATCTAGCTTTGTTTCTGATTACTTCACCAGCTTCATTTAGTTTGTTCCGGAAGACCCATTTGGTTCCAATTACATTCCTGTCTCTAGGTCTGGGAACAAGATCCCAAGTATGATTTTTCTCAATTTGCATCAGTTCATCTTCCATTGCTTTGGTCCAATTTTCATCATTGCAGGCTTCATTTATTGTTTTAGGTTCAATCCTTGAAATCAGACAACATTCATTCTGATCTTGAGCAATATTCCTTCTAGTTTGTACACCTTTGCTTCTGTCACCTATGATCTGATCTTCAGAGTGATTCAGTTTTACATACCTTGGAATTTTGGGAGTATCCAGTACTGCTGTTTCTTGATCAGGCTCATTTAAACCTAACTCTTCTTCCTGATTTACCGGATCAGGCTGACTCTGTTTCACCGGAGAGGATTGAGTTCCTTGAACACTATCTTGGTCATCTTCATCAAATTCATAAAATCTTGAAGGCTTCTCAATTCCTTCATCAACCTTTACATTGGTACTTTCTATCATCTTCCTCAATCTCTTATTGTAACACCGATATGCTTTGCTTTGAGTGGAGTAGCCCAAGAAAATTCCTTCATCACTTCTAGCATCAAACTTTCCTAGATCTTCATCTCTTTTAATATAACACTTGCTACCAAATACCCTGAAATATTTCACAGTAGGAGTGATGCCAAACCAAAGTTCATAGGGGGTCTTACCGGTGTTGTTTCTGATTTGAACTCGATTGAGAGTGTAGACTGCAGTGCTGATAGCTTCTTTCCAAAACATTTGAGGAACATTTGCTTCCAACATCATTGTCCTAGCAGCTTCCTGGATGGTCCGGTTCTTTCTCTCAACTACTCCATTCTGCTGTGGAGTCCTAGGAGCAGACAATTGTCTCCTTATACCCTGTTTCTCACAAAAGTCAATGAATTCACCAGATGTAAATTCACCACCTCTATCAGACCTTAGACACTTTAGTTTCAATCCGGTTTGATTCTCCACCATAGCTTTGAAGATTTTGAACTTCTCAAAAGCTTCTGATTTTTCTTTCAGAAAGGTAACCCACATCATCCGGGAATGATCATCAATTAACAACATGAAATATCTATCACCTTGCAGACTCTTGATTCTTGTCGGACCACATAGATCAGTATGTACTAATTCCAACAATCCGGTAGAAGACTGATCTTTGCTTTTAAAAGAGACTCTGCTTTGTTTGCCTAACTGACATTCTTTACACACACTGTTTGTAGGTTTTATCAACTTTGGAAGATCTCTCACAGCCTGAGTATTGCTAATTTTGATGATGTTATCAAAATTTACATGACACATTCTTCTATGCCATAACCAACTCTGATCAATTTGAACAAACAAACAACTTTTATTTGAACCAACCAGATGAAAGATGTTACCTCTTGTCTGAGTACCGGATGCAATTTCAGTTCCGGAGCTTGTAAAGATTCTGCATTTTCCATTCTTGAACCGGAGATCATAGCCTTTGTCCACTAACTGACCAACACTGAGAAGATTGTGCTTCAATCCTTCAACATATAGTACATTACCTGTTTTGCTCTTACCATCAAAGGAAATAGTTCCCCTACCTCTGATTCTGCCAGCAGAATTGTCACCAAACTTTACCATTCCTCCTTCATATCTTTCCAAATCTAAGAACTTATTCTTGTCACCAGTCATATGGTGAGAGCATCCACTGTCAATAACCCAATCATCCTTTTCTTCCACTTGAGCAGCCAAGGCTTTTTCAACAACTTTGTGATTGACAGATTCAGAGAGCAAGGAATCTTCTTCCTTGATGGCTATAAACACCCACTCATTTCCGGATTTGCTTCCTGGATCTGATTCATCATCTGTTACTCCTTCATTGTCATCTTCTTCATGAACATAATAGCAATTCTTTTGAAACCTTTGTCTGTGAGTATTAGATCTTGCAGATCTCTCCGGACATCTTGAGGCAAAATGACCAATCTTATTGCAGTTAAAACACTTAAAGGGTAGTTTTCCTTCATACTTACCGGATCCTCTTGGCAGTCTCTTTGCAATGAGGGCTTCAAGTTGAGCTGTTTCTGCTTCTTCTTCTTCCATGTCTCTTCTTGCTTGATCATACCATGACATTTTCCTTGATGAGTTTTCACCCGGATCAAATCTCTGTTTGCCTTTCACATAGGCACTGGCTTTAAAAGCAGACTCAGTCTTGGGTGGATCATCTCCAAACTCGGTCATTTCAAATGCAGCTAGTTTGCCAGCCAATTGTTCTCTTGTGACAGTTGTGTGGGCTCTGAATTCATCAATGGCAGCAACTTTTATTTTGTAGACAGCAGGAAGGGATCTTAGGATTTTGCAGACAATCTCATTTTCATCTAGAGTTCCACCAGCATTTCTGATTCCACATACCAGCTCATTTACTCTTGGCATAAAGGTAGTAATGTTTTCATCATCTCTCATTTTCAATCTTTCAAATTTCCCTTTCAGACTTTGCAACCTTGCACTTTTGACAAACTCATCTCCTTCATACAGAAGTTCCAGTTTAGTTAGGATCTCATATGCAGTTGGTAGGTCAATGACATTCGAGAGATCTGAGTCATTCAATGCGCTTAGAAGAGCTTCCTTGGTCCGCAGATTGTTTTCAGCTTCTGTGGTTTCATCAGGAGTTGTCGGACCACCTTGTGGGGGTATATATGGTTTTGAAATCATAGCCAAGTATGCTTTTCCCATACATTCCAAATGACACTTCATGCGACCTTTCCAGAGAGTGAAGTTGGTTCCATCGAACTTCGGACTATCCTTCTTGTATGACGACATCCTGGATCACCTCAAGCGGTTAAGCTCCTATCAGAGGAACTCAGCTCTGATACCAATTGTTGGATCTAGGGCATACAACTGAGAGGGGGGGGTGAATCAGTTGTATAGAACTTGTTCTCTTTCAAACACTTAATTCTCTGTTGTTGGTTAGCAGCATATCAAATAATCATTCATGGAAGCACAATACATAAACACAAGAGCAGATAAGCATCAACACATTGAACACCAAGATTTTGACGTGGAAAACCCGGTTAAGGGAAAAACCACGGGGTGATTAACCCAAGAATTATTCTCTGTTAGAAGAATAAGGAAAAATGAATGGCACATGCCAATAAGGGCTCACTGCCCGAGCACACTGCTCACAAAGAGGCCCACTGCCTACAAGGAGACACACTGTCTACAGAGTGATAAAAATCACAGTCTTGAACTGGAGAATGACATCTCTACCATGTCCGGATCAGTTCCAATTAAGCCCAACAATCTCTGCTCTGCCTTTCGCACCTTTCTTCGCTACTCCATACTCATCCACATGCTTCTTCACTGAAATGAATTCACAAATCATTATTTATACAAGACATCGACTTAGGAACAAGCATCTAAGTCGGCAAACAACCATAGGAGTATCCGCAAGATGAATAACACATCCGGTCGGCTATCACAAGAACATTCGCAGGATGAACAACTCATCCGGTCGGCTAAACAGAGCAATAACTTCATCCGGAAGAATAACTTCAATTCCGGGCTCTGCCATCAATGCGGACCAACAACACAACTTAAACATGATTCAAGAACCTTCACAAGTCTGTCTGAATGTCCGGATACATCCGCACTTTCTCTGCTTACTGGGATCTCTTGTCTTCCTCATCCGGAACTTCAAGAACACAGTCTGTCGCCACTGTCATAATGCAGGAGGTACATCCGGACCTCCAAATTACACACAAATCAGGATGAAACATCACAAGGACATATAAAACACTCCTTCCAATCTGCAGATTATGATAATACAATTCCGGACCTCACCGGACCTTTTTGTGATCCTCTGTCACCTCCGGATACTTGCCGGACCCGGTTCTATACCGGCAGCCATAACTCCTTCAGATCTTCATGCGGACCTCTGAAATCTTAACTGTAGCATCTTAAGACTCATATCTACTAACCCTTTAATCCGCATCCTCCGGTTCTCATCCTATACAGTATATTTACCTTCTTCTCATCACTGTTCTTCACTGTTCCTGACTGAGGCTAATTTTCTCAATATCCTCAGCACAAAGCTCATCAAATCCTTCTTGTCAATGCAGTGTGAGTATGTTGCCATCAATGACAACAATGGCTCACCTCATACTTGCAACAGATATATGTCTTATTGTTATAAGAGGATCATCATATCTTATATTGAAAACATTGTGCTAAAAGTGTTCACCATGTATTTCCTAATGTGTAAAACAAAATACTTTGCAAGGTTTATGTCATTGGGCTTCTTTATGGTGTTCACCTGCTAGGCAGGTTGTTGGCACTTGCAAAAGGCAATAAGAATGTTTTATTTTGGTCGATCTTTTACCAGCCCTTTTAGGGCTCACCGTGAGTGCAAGTCATCAGGCAAAAAGACTTTACTTTGATCATTATTCTTAGTTTAACCTGGGCAAATATGGCTCCGAGATAGGGTTTCATATTTCAGATGTTATCACGAAAAATTATGGAAAGAACAACAGGTACCTTTGTAAGATTGTGAATCTGACAAATTTGACAAAGCTGACTGTCTTAGCTTGCTTTTGGTAACAGTTTTTTACTTTATTCTACAACAAATGTTTATGGCGATCAACTTACCAGGTGATATCCTTTCTATCTCTCATTCTTTTTAAAAGGCTTATCATGCATAAAGTTGCTTGTGAAATAGAGACATAGTTGACTATTGGGTTTGAAATCTACTTAATATTTGTTGTTGTTTCGGGTTCGTTATGATGGGTTTTCAAACAGAGCAAATTTTTTTTGTGTGTCTTTTGGGGCTTCATGATAAGTAACTCTGTATAGTCTACTGCCATATTTTAAAAAAAAAAGCATTTGTATCCATTTGCTAACAAGGATGTAGTTTTATTCGATTGTGTTTTGAAAAGGGTTTCAAAGGTAACAATGACAAAGATTTTAGTTCTTTTCTACTGTGATATGGCCAGATCTGTTAAAATCCACTTATGGGTATGCAACATTTTTTATGAAACTTTGTTATGCACCAAAATTTGTCGAGGGTAATTATTCTTTCTTCTTGATAATCAAAGACAAAGACATTCAAGTCAATTTTCCTTTGTGGGTATATGAAATCTTGACACATTTAGTTGCACTTAGTTGAAAATTCAGTTGGTTATAGTTACTTGTTCAGTTCTATATGGGTATACTTGGCAGTTTTGAAAAAGGGCCTTCTTTAACTCTATGCATAGTTTGAACATTACTTTATCATGGTTAAAGAAGCAGTTTGTTGGTTATAACTTCTTGGTTGGTTACAAACTTCCAATTAGTTTTTAGTTTTACAATTATACTTCTTCCAAATATGTGTAGAGAAAAAGAGAATGACTTTAATTCTAAGGACAGTATATATCTCTGTGGTTGATGTGAAGAATAAATAGGTGGTTGTGTATACACCTGATGTAATGTTGAGGGTATATGACTTAATGCATTATCAATGATATTAGATCAGAGTTGTATTGGGATTCAGTGAAAGAGAGTGTCCCTTTGTATTTGTGTTTTCCTTCAAGATTGAAGCATGTATTGAAAGGTCAAGTCAATGAGACAAGAAATGACCTTTGCCAGTGAGGCAACTGTAGCCGGTGAGGCTTGAACTGTAGCCAATGAGGCTTGACTTAATAGCTAGTGAGGCATGTAATTAGTGAGATTCTTTTAGTAATCCAGTGATGCACTTTTTCGAGTGGTTTTTATGTGCCAGAGGGTTTTCCACTCAAGACAATATATGTGTTATGGATTGTCATTGATGAGTTTGTTTCTCATGTTTAGTTGCTTATCATGTGTCATTTGTTTTAAAGTCTTCTAATTTACTTTAGTCTATATGAACACATACTTATCTTATATCACTGTCTGAAACAATGATACTGTGCATATCCACTTTATGAACAATCATATTTCACAGTTAGTCTCTATGTGTTAAGATTTATGATAATGAGTCATTGTTTATAGTCCTAACATTGAGTTAATGCATTCTTGACTTTGATCAATCTGTTTTAGTTGTCCAAGGCTGTCATGATGTCATCTTCAGTCAATAGGAGTTGTGTTTCTATCAAAGTTTTGAAATACAGATTTTAAGGTCACTAAGTCTTGTTAAAATTTTTATACCATTGATTCACCTCCCCTCTCAATGGTATTGTACTCCAACAAGTGGTATTGGAGCCAGACCCTTGCAAGAAGTCTAACCAACTTAAGGGTTCCTAGAAGTGGAGTATAATGGGTAAAAAGAATAGGAATAAGGCCTTGATTAGAGAAAAGATAGATGTTGATCATAAAATTGAAAAAAAAGTCTCAGTTAAGTCCAATAATGGATTGTTGCATGAGTCAACCATGAATATAGATACAAAGTGTCATAAAGAAATCAGTCCTGTAGTTAAGAATCATGACAATGTGAATGTGATTAGACAAGAATTTGATGATTTTGTAGTTGAATTTGATGATGAAGAAGGAGACCTATTTGTGGATGAATATGTTTATGAACAAGATTGTGAGATTAGTTTAAAAGAAGAACTCATGTGTGCCTTGGATGCAATCAAGGAACTTAGGAAGGAGAATAAGAGATTACAAGAGCAACTTCAACAAGAGATAGAATTCAAGAACAAGGTATGTTCAGATTTTGAAAAAGCTTCTTTAGTCAGATTGTAGAATTACAAAGTCATGTTAATGAATCTGATAAATTGATTATTAATTTAAAAACTGAAATTGAGGAAGCAAAAAGAATAAAATATGTAACAAATTCTGATCTTGAAGTTAAAAGAATTGAATTTCAGAGACTTGAAAGTGAAGTTGTCAATCTAAAGAGTAGTCTGGATATTGTAAAAATACAAAAGTTTGTGAAAGGCACAAATGCTTTAGATGAAATATTGTGTAGTCAGAAAAACTACAAGGATCATTTAGGCTTAGGATATGAAAAAGGGGAAACTCTAGTGTTAAAGATGAAGTTAAAAGGGAAATAGTTTTTGCAATAGCAGATAGGAAGAGTTTCAAGGTTAAGCAGACTCCTAGGCAAAAGATAGATCTTAATTATCATTCTACTATTTCTAATGATGACAAGAAGAAAGCAAAGGATAAAATTGTTGATATTAGGAGAAGAAGAACTAACAGTTTTTCAAGACCTTCAAACATTAGGAAATATCATTCAGTTAGGTATAACTATTCTCAGTTTCATGGTTATTGTTATGTCTGTCATAAGTATCGTCATAGAGCTAGGGATTGTAGTTATTATGGTTTGTCAAATCAAAACTACAATGTTGTTTTCTATAACTTCAATAAGGTTGGACATATGAGAAGAGACTGTTGGATGCATGCAAGATATGATTATACAAACTCAAGAAACAAACATTATTATTCCTCTAGCAATATCATATGTTATAGATGCAACAGGATTGGACATAAATCACAATATTGCTGGAATAGTACCTTAAACAAGAAAAAGAAAGAACATGTTTGGGTTTGGAAAAGAAAACTGGATCCAAGAAAAGCACACTTTGACCTTGTGCACACTGCACAAGTAGCTTCATTTGTTACATGAGAAGTAACATGTTGTAAGGGGGAGGTATTCCATGCTCTATCCTTACCCCAAGAACAACTAAAGGCAGAGATAGATCTTTTAGACAGTGATAGTGAGTTTAAAACTAAGACATGGTTGATATCTGAATGAAACTGATGATACTGATTCAGAGAGAATAGTTATACAAAGTTTTGAATGGTTTTGCTTGGTGAAAGTGATTGGTGTTTGTATTAGTTTCTTTTTCTCATGATGACACAATGTTTTCTTGCCATGATTCTAACAAGTATTCTAATGGTGACAGTTGGTGAAGTATGTCTTTTTGTACTTTTGATAGTAAATATCTGTCAACACATTATTGGTAATTAGAATCTATAGATCTAGTCAGCATCCCTTGGTTTTAGTTTGCCTGATGACAAAATGTGCTTGAGGTTATTGTTCTTGCTTCTATCAAGTAATTATAAGTCATCTTAGTGATGTTTTTGACTCACAGTCTGATGATGGAAATAGTCCTAGTATGTTTTAATGCTCATAGATGGGGGGAGTAACTTAATGTCAAAAACACAGTGCAATTCAGTTTATAGATCAGAATAGTAGATCATGATGTGTGATAGTGCATACTTGATCATAAGTATAACAATGATGATCTCTGACAGTGAAGGATAGATAAGGCATATGCATTTTTTAAGGTATATAGTTAAGTATGGTGTCTTGTTGAGAAAACAGGTGTAAATTCAGGCTCTACATTCCTTGGGATAGGATTAGTCATTGAGAATAATGATATTTCCCTCTTCACAAGGGGACAACATTGTTGGCAAATACCCTAGTAGTCATGTTTGCAAAATATGGCAAGTATGTATGATTATAGTGTCTTGACCAGTACATTTTAGATAATTGAGGATAGATTGATTGGCCATGCTCTAATCAGTGATTTTTGTTTCATCTTCTGCATGCTCTAACTGTGGCAATAGTTTGAGATCTAACAGTGGTTTTTGGATATAACAGTGATTAGTATTTATTGATTCAAACTTTGGTCTTTTGTTTCATCATGGTCAATATGATTAGTATCTAAAGTTCTTAGTAGTGGTTGAAGACAGATAGACCTTTCATTGCCTTGTTTTTTTCTTCTTCAAGGATATTGGAGGTGGACGAAGTTGTAAAGTATTTTAGAATCTATTATTTCTGATATGATACAATAGATATTTATAATCATGATCATCTAAAACAATGCCTTTACAGTGTATAATTTGTCCACCGCTGAAGATCTTGGCACAAGGAATGGCTTCCATCAAAGTATGAAAGAAAATTTGATCTCTGAGCTCTGAGTACAGTGGTTTCTGACCTTTTTTGCTGACAGTGAGACTATGCCTATTAAAAACATTGCATAGGTGTAATTCAGAGATAGTTATGGTGACATTATACTCAGTACCATTATACTTACACCATGTTCAGTGTCTTATCCTCTCATGTGTTCACTAAAATAGTACATTGTCTTTGCCAATTGATGTTATATGGAGCGACAGGACATTTTAGTGTAATATAGATGTCATTCAACATAAACATTGGAATTCAGTTGTAGAACAGTCTATTAGATAGTGTTCTTTGACGGTGTCTTCAGTACTGGATCTGCTTCGACTAGTATATAAGTTTGTCCATTCTGTATCTGAGTGCGGTCTTATGTGTGGTACAAAGTAGAGGCATTTACATTTGTTGTGACTGAGTTTCAATGATGGACAGTGACACAGTGGTTACATAATATCATTGACATAACAATGGATGAGCTCTCTACATTAATATTATGGTTGCAGGGGGAGTATTGATTGTTAAATCAATGCTATTTTGTCATGGTTACTCCTTTTATATTGTTGTTAACAAGGGGAGAAAATTATATCTTTTGTGGTTTTTCAGTATCTTATGACAGTGGCATGGTTTCTACTTGATAATTGGCATTATTTGTGAGACGTTCCTCAGTTGTTGTCTATTTTTGATACATGTTATTTCATTATGGTGCTGACATTTTGTTCTTTGTTTCAGCTATTCTGGATGCTCATCTTTCTTGGGACTGTCTTGGTATGGTTGTCTATATCTACTCATTGTTTCTTGTTTCAGGGTTCTCTTGATTTTTATGTATATTGGAGGCACAACACACTTTCCTTTGCCTTGATGTCAAAAAGGGGGAGAGGAAGTTGTGTTTTACCATCATGGACAAAGGGGGAGTTTGTTGACTTCATCCTCAATTGTTTGTCCCTGATGACAATACAAAACTTGGTATGTATTAAGTTTCAGTTTGACACATCATGTTTCAGTTTGATATCCTTGATGAGATATAGATTGACAAATGCTCAGTTGATATTCTTCTTTAACCATGTTCAGTATGGAATCCTTCATTAGCATTTGGTTTTCTTGGTCATATGGTTTGCCGTCACCTTGTTTCAGTTATGGTGACAAACTCATCACCTTGTTTCAGTTATGGTGACAAACTCATATGGTTCCTTTTGGATGGCACATTATTTGTTGGCATTGGCATTTGGCATTGGCGGATGTTTGTTATGGTATCATGCTTAGTGGCATATCATGCTCATCATGGCTCATATTTGATGTTTGATCAAATCAGTTGGCACTAGTTGTTTATATACTATTCTATGACAGCACTATGCTCTACAGCAGGTTGATAGAGGTATTTGACACATGGCTTATATATTGTTTCGCTCATGAAGAGTCCGCTTATAGAAGGAGGATATGTGTGTTATTGTTATAAGGGGATCATCATATCTTATATTAAAAACATTGTGCTAAAAGTGTTCACCATGTATTTCCTAATGCACAAAACAAAATACTTTGCAAGGTTTATGTCATCGGGCTTCTTTATGGTGTTCACCTGCTAGGCAGGTTGTCAGCACTTGCAAAAGGTAATAAGAATGTTTTATTTTGGTTGATCTTTTACCAGCCCTTTTAGGGCTCACTGTGAGTGCAAGTCATCAGGCAAAAAGTCTTTACTTTGATCATTATGCTTAGTTTAACCTTGGCAAATATGGCTCCAAGCTAGGGTTTCATATTTCAGATGTTATCATGAAAAATTGTGGAAAGAAAAATAGGTATCTCTGTAAGATGTGACAAAGATGACTATCTTAGCTTGCTTTTGGTAATAGTTTTTGACTTTATTCTGCAACAAATGTTTATGGCAATCAACTTACCAGGTGATATCCTTTCTATCTCTGCTTCTTTTTCAAAGGATTATCATGCATAAAGCTGATTGTGAAATAGAGACACAGTTGACTGTTGTGTTTGAAATCTACTTACTACTTGTTGTTGTTTCGGGTTCGTTATGATGGGTTTTCAAACAGAGCAATTTTTTTTTGTGTGTCTTTTGGGGCTTCATGATAAGTAACTCTGTGTAGTCTGCCGCCAGATTTTTTTAAAAAAAAGCATTTGTATCCATTTGGTAACAAGGATGCAGTTTTATTCAATTGTGTTTTCAAAAGGGTTTCAAAGGTAACAATGACAGAGATTTTAGTTCTTTTCTACTATGATATGGCCAAATCTATTAAAATCCACTTATGGGTATGCAACATTTTTGATGAAACTTTGTTATGCACCAAAATTTATCAAGGGTAATTATTCTTTCTTCTTGACAGTCGAAGACAAAGATATTCAAGTTAGTTTTCCTTTGTGGGTATATGAAATCTTGACACATTCAGTTACACTCAGTTGAAAATTCAGTTGGTTATAGTTACTTGTTTAGTTCTGTATGGGTATACTTGGCAGTTTTGAAAAAGGGCCTTCTTTAACTCTATGCACAGTTTGAACATTACTTTATCATGGTTAAAGAAGCAGTTTGTTGGTTATAAACTTCCAATTAGTTTTCAGTTTTACAGTTATACTTCTTCCAACTATGTGTAGAGAAAAAAAGAATGACTTTAAATTTGAAGACAATATATATCTCTGTGGTTGATGTGAAGAATAAATAGGTGGTTGTGTATACACCTGATGTAATGTTGAGGATATGTGACTGAATGCATTATCAATGCTATTAGATCAGAGTTGTATTGGGATTCAGTGAAACAGAGTGTCCCTCTGTATTAGTTTTTTTCTTCAAGATTGAAGCATGTATTGAAAGGTCAAGTCAGTGAGACAAGAAATGACCTTTGCTAGTGAAGCAACTGTAGCCGGTGAGGCTTGAACTGTAGCCAGTGAGGCTTGAATTAATAGCTAGTGAGGCATGTAATCAATGAGATTCTTTTAGTAAGCCAGTGAGGCACTTTTTCAAGTGATTTTTATGCTCCGGAGGGTTTTCCACTCGGGACAATATCTGTGTTATGGATTGTCATTGATGAGTTTGTTTCTCATGTTTAGTTGCTTATCATGTGTCATTTGTTTTAAAGTCTTTTAGTTTACTTTTGTCTATATGAACACATACTTATCTTATATCACTGTTTGAAACAATGATGTTGTACATGTCCACTTTATGAACAATCATATTTCACAGTTAGTCTCTATGTGTTAAGATTTATGATAATGAGTCATTGTTTACAGTCCAAACATTAAGTTGATGCATTCTTGACTTTCATCAATCTATTTTAGTTGTCCAAGGCTGTCATGATGTCATCTACAGTCAATTGGAGTTGTGTTTATATAAAAAGTTTTGAAATATAGATTTTAAGGTCACTAAGTCTTGTTAAAATTTGTATACCACTGATTCACCCCCCCTCTCAATGGTATTGTACTCCAACAAGTGGTATCAAAGCCAGACCCTTGCAAGAAGTCTAACCAACTTAAGGGTTCCTAGAAGTGGAGTACAATGTGTAAAAAGAATAGGAATAAGGCCTTGAGTAGAGAAAAGATAGATGTTGATCATAAAATTGAAAAACAAGTCTCAGTTAAGTCCAACAATGGATTGTTGCATGAGTCAACCATGAATAAAGATACAAAGTGTCATAAATAAATCAGTCTTGCAGTTCAGAATCATGACAATTTGAATGTGAGTAGACATGAATTTGATGATTTTGTAGTTGAATTTGATGATGAAGAAGGAGACCTATTTTTGGATGAATATGATTATGAACAAGAATGTGAGAATAATTTAAAAGAAGAACTTATGTGTGCCTTGGATACAATCAAGGAACTTAGGAAGGAGAATAAGAGATTAGAAGAGCAACTTCAGCAAGAGAGAATTCAAGAACAAGGTATGTTTAGATTTTGAAAAAGCTTCTTTAGAGTTTAAAAATGCTAGAAATCATATTGCAGAATTACAAAGTCATGTTAATGAATTTGATAAATTGATTATTAGTCTAAAAACTTAAATTGAGGAAGCAAAAAGAATAAAAGATGTAACAAATTCTGATCTTGAGGTGAAAAGAATTGAATGTCTAAGACTTGAAAGTGAAGTTGTCAATCTAAAGAATAGTCTAGATGTTGTCAAAATACATAAGTTTGTGAAAGGCACAAATGCTTTAGATGAAATATTGAGTAGTCAGAAAAACTACAAGGATCATTTAGGCTTAGGATATGGAAAAGGGGAAAGTTCTGGTGTTAAAGATGAACTTAAAAGGGAAATAGTTTTTGCAACAACAGATAGGAAGAGTTTCAAGGTTAAATAGACTCCTAGGTAGAAGATAGATCTTAATTATCGTTCTACTATTTCTAATGACGACAAGAAGAAAGTAAATGATAAAACTGTTGATATTAGGAGAAGAAGAACTAACATTTTTTCAAGACCTTCATCCATAAGGAAATATCATTCGGTCAGGTATAACTATTCTCAGTTTCATGGTTATTGCTATGTCTGTCATAAGTATGGTCATAGAGTTAGGGATTGTAGTTATTATGGTTTGTCAAATCAAAACTACAATGTTGTTTGCTATAACTGCAATAAGGTTGGACATATGAGAAGAGACTGCTGGATGCATGCAAGATGTCATTATATAAACTCAAGAAATAGACATTATTATTCCTCTAGCAATATCATATGTTATAGATGCAACAGGATTGGACAGAAATCACAATATTGTTGGAATAGTACCTTAAACAAGAAAAAGAATGAACATGTTTGGGTTTGGAAAAGAAAACTGGATCCAAGAAAAGCACACTCTGACCTTGTGCACATTGCACAAGTAGCTTTATTTGTTCCATGAGAAGTAACACGTTGTAAGGGGGAGGTAATCCATACTCTATCCTTACCCCAAGAACAACTAAAGGCAAAGATAGTTCTTTTAGATAGTGATAGTGAGTTTAAAACTAAGACATGGTTGATATCTGAATGAAACTAATGATACTGATTCAGAGAGAATAGTTATACAAAGTTTTGAATGGTTTTGCTTGGTGAAAGTGATTAGTGTTTGTATTAGTTTCTTTTTCTCATGATGACACAATGTTTTCTTGCCATGATTCTGACAAGTATTCTGATGGTGACAGTTGGTGAAGTATGTCTTTTTGTACTTTTGATAGTAAATATCTGTCAACACATTATTGGTAATCAGAATCTGCAGATCTAGTCAGCATCCCTTGGTTTTACTTTTTCTAATGAAAGAATGTGCTTGAGGTTATTGTTCTTGCTTCTGTCAAGTAATTATAAGTCATCTTAGTGATGTTTTTTACTCATAGTCTGATGATGGAAATAGTCCTAGTATGTTTTAATGCTCATAGATGGGGGGAGTAACTTAATGTCAAAAACACAGTGCAATTCAGTTTATAGATCAGAACAATAGATCATGATGTGTGATAGTGCATACTTGATCGTGATAAGTATAACAATGATGATCTCTGACAGTGAAGCACAGATACGACATATGCATTTTTTAAGGTATATAGTTAAGTATGGTGTCTTGTTGAGAAAACAGGTGTAAATTCAGGCTCTACATTATTTGGGATAGGATTAGTCATTGAGAACAATGATATTTCCCTGTTCACAAGGGGACAACATTGTTGGAAAATGCCCTGGTAGTCATGTTTGCAAAATATGGCAAGTATGTAGGATTATATTATATTTACCAGTACATTTCAGATAACTGAGGGCAGATTGATTAGTCATGGTCTAATTAGTGATTTTTGTTTCATGTTCTACATGCTCTAACTGTGGCAGTAGTTTGAGCTCTGACAATGGTTTTTGGATATAACAGTGATTGGTATTTATTGATTCAAACTTTTCTCTTTTGTTTCATCATGGTCAATATGATTAGTATCTAAAGTTCTTGGAAGTGGTTGAAGACAGAAAGACCTTTCATTGCCTTGTTTTTTTCTTCTTCAAGGACATTGGAGGTGGATGAAGTTGTAAAGTGTTTTAGAAGCTATTATTTCTGATATGATACAATAGATATTCATAATCATGATCATCTGAAACAATGCCTTTGCAGTGTATAATTTGTCCACCGGTGAAAATCTTGGCACAAGGAATGGCTTCCATCAAAGTATGGAAGAAAATTTGATCTCTGAGCTCTGAGTAGAGTGGTTTCCGACCTTTTTTGCTAATAGTGAGACTGTGCCTATTAAAAACATTGCATAGGTGTAATTCAGAGACAGTTATGGTGACATTATACTTGCACCATGTTCAGTGTCTTATGCTCTCATGTGTTCACTGAAACATTACATTATCTTTTCCAATTGATGTTATATGGAGTGACAGGACATTTTAGTGTAATATAGATGTCATTCAACATAAACAGTGGAATTCAGTTGTAGAACAGTCTATTAGACAGTGTTCTTTGACTGTATCTTTAGTATTGGATCTGCTTCAACTAGTATATAAGTTTGTCCATTCTGTATTTGAGTGTAGTCTTACATGTGGTACAAAGTAGAGACATTTACATTTGCTATGACTGAGTTTCAATGATGGACAGTGACACAGTGGTTACATAATACCATTGACATAACAATGGATGAGTTCTCTACATTAATATTATGGTTGTAGGGGGAGTATTGACTATTAAATCAATGCTATTTTGTCATGGTTACTCCTTTGATATTGCTGTTAACAAGGGGAGAAAATTATATCTTTTGTTGTTTTTCAGTATCTTATGATAGTGGCATGGTTTCTACTTGATAATTGGCATTATTTGTGACAGGTTCCATAGTTGTTGTCTATTTTTGCTACATGCTGTTATTTCATTATGGTGCTGACATTTCATTCTCTGTTTCAGCTATTCTAGATGCTTATCTTTCTTGGGACTGCCTTGGTATGGTTGTCTATATCTCCTCATTGTTTCTTGTTTTAGGGTTCTTTTGATTATAATGTATATTGGAGGCACGCTACACTTTCTTTTGCCTTGATGTCAAAAAGGGGGAGAGGAAGTTTTATTTTTCCATCATGGACAAAGGGGGAGTTTGTTGACTTCATCCTCAGTTGTTTGTCCTTGATGACAATACACAACTTGGTATGTGTTAAGTTTCAGTTTGACACATCATGTTTTAGTTTGATATCCTTGATGAGATACAGATTGACAAATGCTTAGTTGATATTCTTCTTTAACCATGTTCAGTATGGCATCCTTCATTTGAATTCATTGGCATTTGGTTTTCTTGGTCATATGGTTTGGCATCACCTTGTTTCAGTTATGGTGACAAACTCATCACCTTGTTTCAGTTATGGTGACAAACTCATATGGTTCCTTTTGGATGGCACATGATTTGTTGGCATTGGAATTTGGCATTGGCGGATGTTTGTTATGGTATCATGCTTAGTGGCATATCATGCTCATCATGGGTCATATTTGATGTTTGATCAAATCAGTTGGCACTAGTTGTTTATACACTGTTCTATGAAAGCACTATGCTCTACAGGCAGATTGATAGAGGTATTTGACACATGGATTATATATTGTTTGGCTCATGAAGACTCCACTTATAGGAGGATATGTGTCTTATTGTTATAAGGGGATCATCATATCTTATATTGAAAATATTGTGCTAAAAGTGTTCACCATGTATTTCCTAATGCACAAAACAAAATACTTTGCAAGGTTTATGTTATCAGGCTTCTTTATGGTGTTCACCTGCTAGGCAGATTGTCGGCACTTGCAAAAGGTAATAAGAATGTTTTATTTTGGTTGATCTTTTACTGGCCCTTTTAGGGCTCACCTAAGATGCAAGTCATCAGGCAAAAATACTTTACTTTGATCATTATGCTTAGTTTAAGCTTGGCAAATATGGCTCCGAGATAGGGTTTCATATTTCAGATGTTATCATGAAAAATTGTGGAAAGAACAATAGGTATCTCTGTAAGATTGTGAATCTGAGAGATGTGACAAAGCTGACTGTCTTAACTTGCTTTTGGTAATGGTTTTTGACTTTATTCTATAGCAAATGTTTATGGCGATCAACTTACCAGGTGATATCCTTTCTATCTCTCGTTCTTTTTAAAAGGCTTATCATGCATAAAGTTGATTGTGAAATAGAGACACAACTGACTATTGGGTTTGAAATCTTCTTACTATTTGTTGTTGTTTCAGGTTCGTTATGATGGGTTTTCAAATAGAGTAATTTTTTTTTGTGTGTCTTTCGGGGCTTCATGATAAGTAACTCTGTATAGTCTACCGCCGGATTTTAAAAAAAAAAAGTATTTGTATTGATTTGGTAACAAGGATGCAGTTTTATTCGATTGTGTTTTGAAAAGGGTTTCAAAGGTAACAATGACAGAGATTTTAGTTCTTTTCTACTGTGATATGGCCAGATCTGTTTAAATCCACTTATGGGTATGCAACATTTTTTATGAAACTTTGTTATGCACCAAAATTTGTCGAGGGTAATTATTCTTTCTTCTTGATAGTCGAAGACAAAGACATTCAAGTCAGTTTTCCTTTGTGGGTATATGAAATCTTGACACATTCAGTTACACTCAGTTGAAAATTCAGTTGGTTATAGTTACTTGTTCAATTCTGTACGGGTATACTTGGCAGTTTTGAAAAAGGGCCTTCTTTAACTCTATGCACAGTTTGAACATTACTTTATCATGGTTAAAGAAGCAGTTTGTTGGTTATAACTTCTTGGTTGGTTATAAACTTCCAATCAATTTTCAGTTTTATAGTTATACTTCTTCCAGCTGTGTGTAGAGAAAAAGAGAATGACTTTAAATATGAGGACAATATATATCTCTGTGGTTGATGTGAAGAATAAATAGGTGGTTGTGTATACACCTGATGTAATATTGAGGATATATGACTGAATGCATTATCAATGATATTAGATCAGAGTTGTATTGGGATTCAGTGAAACAGAGTGTCCCTCTGTATTTGTTTTTTCCTTCAGATTGAAGCATGTATTGAAAGGTCAAGTCAGTGAGACAAGAAATGACCTTTGCTAGTGAGGCAACTGTAGCCAGTGAGGCTTGAACTGTAGCCAGTGAGGCTTGAATTAATAGCCAGTGAGGCATGTAATCAGTGAGATTCTTTTAGTAAGCTAGTAAGGCACTTTTTCGAGTGGTTTTTAGGCCCCGGAGGGTTTTCCACTTAGGACAATATCTGTGTTATGGATTGTCATTGATGAGTTTGTTTCTCATGTTTAGTTTCTTATCATGTGTCATTTGTTTTAAAGTATTTTAATTTACTTTAGTCTATATGAACACATACTTATCTTATATCACTGTCTGAAACAATGATATTGTGCATGTCCACTTTATGAACAATCATATTTCACAGTTAGTCTCTATGTGTTAAGATTTATGATAATGAGTCATTGTTTACAGCCCCAACATTGAGTTGATGCATTCTTGACTTTGATCAATCTGTTTTAGTTGTCCAATGCTGTCATGATGTCATCTACAGTCAATAGGAGTTGTGTTTATATCAAAGTTTTGAAATACAAATTTTAAGGTCACTAAGTCTTGTTAAAATTTGTATACCACTGATTCACCCCCTCGGACTTTTTTGAAAGACTTTTTTTTTTTTTTTTTTTTGTGGGGAAGCGAGGGATGTGGGGGGCTTTTTTACTAATACCTCTATACTCAAAGTTCATTAAATATTTAGGAAGCCAGATCTTTCAACTTAAATGTGACAAACATATGTACGCTTAAATATCACGCAAAACTGCAAACGCGTATGATAGTTGAGACCTGCCTAATTATATACAAAGAGAAACCATTGTGAAATCTCAGCACAGAAGGTAAATAAAGTAAACCACTGTTTTACTCCGCAATACAAACAGCTTTGTTATGTCTCTAAACAAGCAAACAAAAGCAATTGTTGATTGCCCAAGTTCTCAGATGACGACAATCAGACAAACTGCCATGTGTTGGGTGTCTCTTGCGCCAACTTTTTCAACAGATACGATCATAAGCAAATAAATTTTATGTACCAGCCCGTGAAGGGAGTGCAACGTTTATGATGGGATTGCAGAGTCATGGTAAACCACATAATAATTAAAATATTTCAGAGAGTTAAAATAATCGAACAACGACAAATTGTTCCATTACAGATTGTAAACTAGTGAATCTCTTCAGTGGACAATACTTTCACTATTGCCTGTTGTTAATGAAGCATTAGCCAATTTGTTCTCAGAGTTATTTAAATTCAGTGAATTTTTGCATACTTCAATGGAGGGCCTATGATGGCAGAGTCCTGCGAACTCATGGCTGGCCAGCAGATGAATTTAGAAAATGAATGCTTGTGGGTATTTTATTGTAGTAGATATATCAGGACCAGTGTAATGATCTGCAGATATTTAAGAAGACAGTTATTAATGGTGTGCCGCATTTTACAAACCCATCCCGAGTTCATTAATGTTTTTAAACCTGTAATTGTTTATCTATGTAAATGGATCATATAAATATACCTGCATGCACGGGGAATCGCTATAAGAAGTCATATCTGCTTACCCTAAAAGAGGGCTTTCCTAATCGAATTTAAAAGAAAAGTTTTGCTTTATGCAACTGAAAGAAGTGAATCATGATCAGATATCATGCATAATATATTTCTGGACGGTTTGAGTTTCACCATTACAAAACAAGAAAGTGCCTGGCACCATTAACCTGGTAGAATATATTGCCTATATAAATTAAATAATAACAAGCTGATTGGACACCAATGATAACGGATGAGATCAACATTCATTGAGCCATTAACACATGCAATGCGACATAGATGAGATGCCATGAATGAGACCATGTGAAACACATATCACATGCTAGAAGATGATTCAGTAGAGGCTGCTGTTTGGACAGATGTATTGGCAGGAAAGGGCTGAGGAGGAATGGCGATATCAACAGTTCCTTCCAGCATTTGAATCACTCTACTCATAGAAGGCCGTTGAGAAGGGTTGTACTGAATGCACCACAGTCCCAACATGCTCAACTTCTTGGCTATAACTCCATCTTCATCATCTGTTATATTTTCTCCTCTCAGATTTCTAAATTCTCCCATTTCCACTTGTTTGAATGCCCACTCTGGATAGTAAAATTTGCTGGATCTGGTTGCTTTTATGTCAAAGTTCTTTCTTCCTCCTACCATTTCCATCACCAACATACCATAACTGTACACATCTGACCTGTCAGTCACGGGTCCATTGCTTCTAGACCACACCTCTGGAGCCACATAACCAGGGGTTCCTCTAGCACCTGTCAGAGAGACATGGCTTTCTTCTCTATCTGTTAGTTTTGCTAGGCCGAAATCTGCAACCTTTGGGGAGAAATTGGCATCTAACAATACATTATGGGGTTTTATGTCACAGTGCAATATCCTGCTTCGACACTCATCATGTAGATATGCGATTCCACGGGCTGCACCCATTGCAATAGAATACAATTGTTTCCAATCCAATACATTCTGATCATCTCCATGGATATATTTTTCAAGGGAACCATTGACCATGTACTCGTAAATTAAGGCTTTTTTAGGCCCCTGGAAGCAATATCCCAAAAGTCGCACCAGATGCAAGTGGTGGATCCTTCCAATGGTAGACACTTCATTCATGAATTGGATTCGACTGTGGTTCGATTTGTCAAGAATTTTAACGGCCACCATACATCCATTAGGAAGCTCACCTTTGAAAACTGTACCGAAACCTCCTTGGCCAAGTCTCACTGCAAAATTGTTGGTGTATCTTTTAATCTGACGATATGAATATCTAGTGGGAATTTCTGCGTGTAGAATATTCTCGACTGATGCAGGTCTGGAATCAAGAGGATCCATATACCCTCTAATGTCCTGCTCCTCCTCTCGCTCCTGCCTTTTCTTTCGATTGATTCTGACGTAAATAAAAATGACGCTCAAGGCAATGAAGATACCAAATATAACACCTGCAATAAAATTTACAGTCAATTCTAATGCTGTTATCTAGTGATAAGGTCACAAGCCATTCCCCATTTGTAGGAAAACTTAAATGAGATAATTAATTTTGAAAGGAAACTAAAGAAAAAAATTCATACTCAAAGTAATTTACCTGCTTTAAATTTTGAGGTCATCCACCATTTCTTCGTGAGAAGTTTTCCTTCAACAAAAAGGAGAGATTATTTAATAAAACTCAAAAGGAAATTACTGATTATTTCTCAATTTGTAATTTCCCTTCTAAACCCAGAGCTCAGTGCCAATTTGGGCTACGAGTTGTTTTGAATGTTTTCAACGAGCTTTCAATTTATTCTATGTGGTCATAAATTTGATAAGCCTTCAGATATATAAAAATTACCATCAGAGCAGTTGTATCCGTGGGGACCGTCGGGACAAATGCACGCGAAATCATATACTGTATAACATATCCCGCCCGAGGCTTCACAGGAAGGGCAACCACCGCTGATATTCCATTTGACTTCGAATCCCGTGTGGACGAGCTCCCGGTAATTCTTTTCATCAGTGATGTTGTAGCTTTTGTTTCCCGGAATGACAACACCGTATCGGCCTCTACAATTTTCATCATCTATATATCGGGATAATTGAGAAGGAAGGAAGAAGCACAAATCGTGTCTGCTTCTGCATTCCAAACACTTGATTTGCTGGATACTGTCGCTGAATGGAGGTTTACTATTACAGATAAGAATGGTTCCCCATTTGTATTTATCAGAAAGATATAATTGACCACCATACCAGATGGCATCAGAGGAAGTGGCAGAGCAATTATCGAAAAGGTTGTCATCACAGGCAATCCGAATGGTTCTGCTGGTATAAGATGATTCTGTCATCCCTCCCACTATCCTATACGTATCAGGTGAATTTCCCGAACAGAACCCGTACGTAAAAGGGGTTTGTAATAGAATGCTTTCATTTCTTCTGCACTGAGTAGTAATACTGCTGCAATCGTTGAAGGGGTATTTGATGAGGGAATCGTTGCATGTATGAGGAGAACAACTTTGATACGAAGGATACTGAGAATCAGAGGCATTTACTAAGAAGGCAGCAAAGCATGTAATCAGAAGAATCGGAAAGAGAATAGAGAGACCCATAATTTTCATTTGAAATGGGAAAAACTTTGCAAAGGCAAGTGATGACTCCAATTCTCCTCGCCTGGGCTTTGTAGAAGATGGAAAGGAAGAAACACAGAAATACCGACAAGTCACTGTAATAATTTCTTTATTAAGCTTCAATTTGAACGCGAAATCTTAATAATAGAGGGTGTGAAAAGTAATAGGATGGGAAATAGTTAACGGAATTGATCGAAGAATACAGAGTTGTAGAATGATGAAGAAAAGGCCAACATTAAAGTAGTAAATGGGAGGGGAAATTCATGTCTCCCATCAACGAATATCTCTGGTCAAGTTTGTACACACATAGAAGAAACGACAAAAAGTCAAATGACTTACATAAAGGGTAAATTCCCAAAAAAGTCAAGTTATTAGCACTTGTATTTTAATCAATAATCGATTTTATTATTAATTTTAATACTGTATTCGATTAATTAATGATAATAAACTTTTATTAAATAAATTGAAGTTATGTGTTTCTAACATTAATTTGAAATGAAATAAATTTTATACATGATTTAATTACAACTTCTATTGCAAAATATATATATTTTTTAATGGTTTTGTTTAATGTCTACTATAATTTTTTCATCCCAAGATCGTAAAAAAGGTAGATTGGTAGTATTTCATGTTGTTGATTATGAAGATCAATGTTGCTTCAATGATTCAGGATTTGGTCATGGTCTTCTTGAATGCTTCCTCTTTCATATCCCCCAAAAGAAAGATGTCCTCTTCTTCACAAACCACTGCAACATAGTAGCGTGCTCATTGATGTTTGGGGCTATTGAAATTTTGGTAAAACGTGGGACCCTTGTAGGCCTAACAAAATGAATTTGATAGGAGCTTTTTTTTTTTAATTATTGTTGTTTGTATGCAATGAACTAAAATATTCTATACTAAAATCATAATGTGTAACTATTGTTTTTTCCTTAATTATTGCACTTAACGAACAAAATATAAAGATTTACATGTAGTGGGGACAAAATGTCATGGTCAAATTTGTAAACCATGCCATTTCCCATTTAGTTTTGTGCATATTTTGAGAAGAGTACCTAATACACAAACATATTATTAAAAGATGTAATTTTGTACAAAGTTGGGTTCCTTGTGCAACACACTAGCCTCATCCATGTCCCAAATTACATTTACCCGTACACCTATTTTTAATTTTCCAAATTAAATACTTAAATTTAAACCCTTCCCTCCAAGGGCGTACTACATTTTTTAGTATATATATATAAAGAGGGTAGAGGGACCCCTCAAACATATATTAACCAAAAAAATATTACAGGTATATTAACTGTATCAGGTCACCCAGGCCAAACTGAAGCTAAAAAGAACAAAACATCAAAACAGACGGAATAAACAAAGTTGGCCAACACACAACAATTATGATCATATGAGCACGCAGGCTCACGAGGGAAGGGAACCAAACAAAATATTAACAAGAACGGATCATTAACCAGATAACTAAAACAAGGAAGAGCCGCCACCCTAAGAAACAAGACCGACCACCGCACTCAATATATTACTGTGTCTTTGTATTTAAAGGCATTCAATCCATTCATTCTAATAATTGAAGAATCACACAAGAGATTCAAAAAATCAAGAGCTATTTACATATCATTGACATGTTCACACATTGATTTGGTGCTTTAAAAGGAATGTAGCCTACATAATCATTCTAATATCATTTGCATATATGAATATTGTTGTTTTTACTAATGTCCAATTTCAAGGGGTTGATTAAGACACAATTCTCTTGCAACTTGGTCATACAATAAATTAACAAAGGCATTGATCAACCTACAAATATAAAAAATGACATTGAATTTATTGTCTACATCATTACCCAAACATTTTTCAATCTTATATCTCACATTTATTTTACTCTATAATCTCAATTATTGGACACCAACTTTTAATAAATTAATATAAACTAATTTAGACAAAATGATATACTTTTTAGATTAATCCAAATTAATCTTCCCTTAGAAATTGAAAGCCCACAGGGAAAGTTTATCCGCTAGTTATAACATTTATGACGACTGCACCGCGGTACTCTTAACACTTGACAAAAACAAGCAGAATAACGTGCTGGACTGACTGACATCACGTAACTCAATTGCCGAAAAGCGATTTCTTTTGCCAGAGAGGGCTAATATTTTTTTGTTTAAAAAGATTTATAGTTATAGTTCAACACGTAAACTATCAAAGTCAATGAAGGCAGGGAAAGTAGATTCCTCCCACAGCCCTTCTCCGCCTCCAATTAATTTAGAGGCATGTGCTGCAGATGATCTTGAAAGCTTGAGCACAGTAAAGGAATGGTAGAGAAGCCCAAGGACATTTTTGCCTCAGCGATCTGACTTTTTTGAAAGACTTTTTTGTCGGAGGTGAGGGAAGGGAGGGGATTTGATGCCCACAGTAAACAGCCGGTCTGTTGTGTACCCACTGTTTTACAAATTTTCCGATTTTTTTAATTGTCTGACTCTTACTTCTGACATGTTCATTCGACCAGTCTCAATTGATTCGACCTCTGCAAGTGTTGATTGATTCGTCAAAAATATTCTCTGTCCACGGATTTCGACTGCGGGCTTTTAAACTCTTCCTTTGTTAATGGTGTACAGGATTTTACAATCCTATCTCGAGTTCAATAATGTTTTTAAACCCGTAATTGATTGTCTATTTAAATGAATCATGTACACATAAGAAGCAGGGGGGATCTCTATAAGAAGGCATGTCTGCTTACCCTAAAAGAGGGCTTTCGTAATCGAAGCTAAAAGAAAAGTTTTGATGTCTGCAACTCAAAGAAGTGAATCATGATTATATATCATGCATAATATATTTCTTGACAGTTTGAATTTCACCATTACAAAACAAGAAAATACGCTTATAGACTATACTGCGGCCTATATAAATTAAACAAGACGCTGATTGGCCACCAGTGCTAACAGTTGAGATCAGCATTCATTGCGCCATTAACATATGCAATGCGACATAGATGAGATGTCATGAATTTTGAGAAACCTTTTTGTTATAAAAGCACAGGGTAGTCTTTTTTTTAAGACTTTGTAGCCTCCAAAATAAACTAACAACAAAAATAATTTACTAGTCTAAAAATAAGTTGATCATTTATGATCACTATAAATTCTAGAAATAGCTGTGCTATAAATAGAGTTTATCATATATTGCATTGAACATGCATTCCTAAAAAGATAAAAGTCTTCTTAAACAAGTCTTAAAAAAACTCTGGCACTCCAACATGCATTCAAGCATAGCTTATCAACAATGAATGAGACCATGTGAACACATCACATATGCAATGAGACATAGATGAGATGTCTTGAATGAGACCATGTGAACACACATCACATGCTAGACGATGATTCAGTAGAGGCTGCTGTTTGGACTGGTGTATCCACAGGAAAGGGCTGAGGAGGAATGGTGATATCAACAGTTCCTTCCAACATTTGAATCACTCTAGTCATAGATGGCCGTTGAGAAGGGTCGTACTGAATGCACCACAGTCCCAACATGCTCAACTTCTTGGCTATAACTTCAGCTTCATCATCTGCTATATTTTCTCCTCTCAGCTTTCGAAACTCTCCCATTTCCACTTGTTTGAATGCCCACTCTGGATAATAAAATTTGCTGGATCTCGTTGCCATCATGTCAAGATTCTTTCTTCCTCCCACCATTTCCATTATCAACATACCATAACTGTACACATCTGATCTGTCAGTCACGGGTCCATTGCTTCTAGACCACACCTCTGGAGCCACATAACCAGGGGTTCCTCTAGCACCTGTCAGAGAGACATGGCTTTCTTCTCTGTCTGTTAGTTTTGCCAGACCAAAATCTGCAACCTTTGGGGAGAAACTGGCATCTAACAATACATTATGGGGTTTTATGTCACAGTGCAATATCCTGCTTCGACACTCATCATGTAGATATGCAATCCCACGGGCTGTACCCAATGCAATGGAATACAATTGATTCCAATCCAATACATTCTGATCCTCTCCATGGATATATTTTTCAAGGGAACCATTGATCATGTACTCATAAATCAAGGCTCTTTTAGACCCCTCGAAGCAATATCCCAAAAGTCGCACTAGATGGAAGTGGTGGATCCTTCCAATGGTAACCACTTCATTCATGAATTGGATTCGACTATGTTTCGATTTGTCAAGAATTTTAACGGCCACCATACATCCATTAGGAAGCTCACCTTTGAAAACCGTTCCGAAACCTCCTTGGCCAAGTCTCACTGCAAAACTGTTGGTGTATCTTTTAATCTGACGATATGAATAATTGGTGGGAATTCCTGCGTCTAGAAAGTTTTCGACTGAAGGAGGTCTGGAATCAAGAGGATCCATATACCTTCTAATGTCCTGCTCTTCCTCTCGCTGCTGCCTTTTTTTTCGATTGATTTTGATATAAATAAAAATGATGGTTGAGGCAATGAAGATACCAGATAGGACACCCATAGCTGCAATTAAATTAATAGCCAATTCTAATGCTTTTAGCTAGTGATAAGGTCATGGGCCATTACCCATTGAGAGGAAAATTTAAATGAGATAATGAATTTAAAAGGAAATTAAAGAAAAAAATTCATTCTCTGAAGTATTTTACCTGCTTTAAATCTTGAGGTCATCCACCATTTCTTCTGGTTGAGAAGTTCTCCTTCAACAAAAAGAAGAAATTATTTAATAAAATTCAAAACGAAAATAATGCTAAGTTCTCAATTTGTTATCTTCCAAACCCAGAGCTGTTTTGAAGTTTTCAACAAGCCTTCAATTTATTTTATGTGGTTACAAAATTTGACAAGCCTTCACAATATCTGTCAACTCCTGATTATTAAATTGAGATATATAAAAATTACCATCAGAGCAGTTGTATCTGTGGGGACCGTCTCGACAAATGCACGCGTACAAGTAATCGGAATATGGGTTATAACATATCCCGCCCGAGGCTTCACAGGAACGGCAACCACCGCCGATAGTCCATTTGATTTCAAATCCCTTGTAAAAAAGCTCCCGGAGATTCTTTTCGTCATTGATGTTAGAGCTTATGTTGCCCGGAATGACAACGCCGTATTGGTTTGTACAACTTTTATCATCTGGGGATAATTCAGCAGGAAGGAAGAAGCATAAATCGCGTTTCCTTCTGCATTCCAAACACTCGATGGACCGGAGATTCTTGATGTATGTTGGTGTACTATTACAGATAAGAATTGTTCCCCATGTGTATTTATCAGAGGTATAAAACATACTTCGTCCATTCCAGTTGGCATTAGAGGAATTAACAGAGCAATCATTGAGAAGGTTGTCATCACAGGCAACCCGAATGGTTCTGCTTGTATAAGATGATTCTGTGATCCCTCCCAATACCCTAAACCGATCTCCCGAACAGAACCCGTACGTACCAGGGATATCTAATCGAATGCTTTCATTTCTTCTGCACTCAGTAGGCATACTGCAATCATTGAAGGGGTATTTGATGAGGGAATCGTTGCATGTATGAGGAGAACAACTTTGATACGAAGGATACTGAGAATGAGAGGGATTTACTAAGAAGGCAGCAAAGCATGTAATAACAAGAATGGGAAGGAGAATAGAGAGACCCATAATTTTCAGTTTGAAAGTGGGAAAAGTAAAGAAGGAATGGATCCGTTGCAAATCCAAGTGATGACTCCAAATCTTGTGGCCTGGGCTTTGTAGAAAATGAGAAGGAAGAAACACAGAAATAGCGACAAGTCACTGTAAGAACGGAAGCCTCTTGACCACGCAATAAATTATTGCTTTATTTGAACACTAAATCTTAATAATTATAGAGGGTGTGGAAAAGTAATAGGATGGAAATAATTTATGAAACTGATGGAAGAAAATAGACTTGTTGAAAGAAGAAGAAAAGGCTAACTTTGCAATAGTAAATGGGAGTCTGGGAGAGGAAATGGTACAACAAATATTTCCGGCACGCACCTAAATTTGATGGTGGTATGATACAATCAAATTTTTAAAAAGATTGTATCATATGAAAGGAGAGATTTTGGATAGGCTATATGAAAGGAGAGATTTCGTATAGATTTTGGATAGGCTATATGAAAGGAGAGGTTTTGGATAGGTTATCAAAATTTATATAAAATTATTTATATATATATATAGGGTTTATGTATAATTTTATTTATAGTAAGGTATGTTGATACATTTGAATGGATAGTTGTCATAAAAAAATTGCTTGACAAGGAGGGTTGATCGTCAAATTTAGGCCCCAAGTCTGTACATACACAGAGAAATCACAAAAGGAAAATGAACTACATAAACAGCTATCACTTCCTAGAAATATCAAGATGTATTTTAATATTGTTTCTATGTTTAGGCATATAGGTAGAGATACGTGGTCTTTTTGTATTTTTAAGAGGTGTAATGCATATATTGATAGTAAATATATGGAAATGTGAAAATTTATGGATTTTTTTTTTTTTTATAGTCTTCTTATTATCAAGAATTTTATTATTAAGTTGATGTTATATTTTTAATTAGTTAATGATGTAAGAATATATTTATAAATTCTTATTAAATAAATTAATGTTATGTGTTTTTGACATTAATTTGAAATGAAATAAAGTTTGTACATGATTTGATAAAAACTTCTAATTTAAAATAAAATAGTATTTTATAATAGAAATTTGCACAAATTCATCTATTAGTAGATATTTTTAAATATTTTTCAATGCCAAAAGATGTCCAAAGAAAAAATTTCACATATTTTTTGGACAATTTTTTTTTTATGTCACACCACATTTTTTTCATCCCAAGGTTATAAAAATGATAGATTTGTAGTATTTAACAATGTTGACTATGTGCAAATCAAAATCACTTCAATGATTGAGGCTCTGTCCATAATCTCCTTCAATACTTCCTCCATATCCCCCAAAAGGAAGATGACCTCTTCTTCACAAACAATTGCAACTTAGTAGCCTACTTGTTGACATTGAGGGTTATTTATAAATTTAGCAAAGGTCAGATCCTTGGAGACCTAACAAAATGAGTTGGAGAGGAGCTTTTATTTTAAAATTGTTAATGTTCTTAGGCATTGAAATAGAATGTTCTTAAACTAAAATCATAATGTGTAACTATTGTTTTTCTTAATTATTGTAATTAAAGAACAAAATATAAATTCTTGACTACAAGGTCAAATCTTTTGTTGTATTATTGTTTGATTGTTGATTGTCCACTTGTATAAAGGAAACATACTACATGAAACTCAATACCAACAATGATACATTAACCCATGAAATGAGATGTACACATACAAGAGGGAAGAAACTACCACCTAGAATTAGTGGAGAAGACTAGACAATTGACTCCCACTAACTATAACTAGTGGCGATTTAACTTCCTGAAGACTTACAAGAGGTGGTGAGTTAACTTCCTCAAGACTTGCAAGATGTGGCGAGCTAACTCCCACTAACTAGGACACCTAAGTAGGCTAAATACCATACGGGATTATCCTTGTACATGATGTGCATGAGATAATATATACACTACCACTCCACATAAGAATAGATTAGATGTGCACACACAAAAAAATTGGGTCTTAGAAACTAAGCTTGATGAGGTATCCATGTACAATGCCATCTCTCATCAAGTGGAGAAAGGGAGAACACCTAGTGGGAAAAAACTCTCCCCCAAAAGAGAGAAAATAAGATGAAGAGGAATAGAAGTGCCCCCTCAAAGATAATGCTACTATTGAAGTAGATTGCACTCCAAGAAGAGCTCATTGATGAATGAACTTGCTCTCAGTAATAGGTTTGATGAACATATCAACAACCTGCTTTGAAGAATGGAAGAAAACTAAGTCGATGATTTGACCATGAATAAGCTTCCAAATAAAATGCACGTGACTCTCTATGTGTTTGGTCTATTGGTGCTAGACCAAATTCTTGCATATCTGGATGGTGCTCTAGTTTTCACAATAGATGATTGTGCATTGCTTGAATGGAATGCCAAACTTAGTGAGAAACCATTGAAGCCAAATAGCCTTAGTAGATGCATTGATAGCTCCCTTGTAGTCTACCTCTGTGGATGATAAAAGTAATAGCATTTTCATTTTTCTAGACCAGCTGATAGGACCAAAACCTAGTGAGATACTATAACATGAAATGGAGTTGCTATTCTTAGTATGACCAGCCCAATCTAAATCTATATATCTAACCAAGTAAAACTTTGTGCCAGCTCTGTAAGGAATCCTGAATCGAAGAGTGCCCTAAAGGTAGTGAAGTATCCTCTTAGCTACTTTCCATTGTAACTCATGAGGGTCCTACATGAATCTGGAAATAATACTTACAACATATGAAATATGGGGCTTGGTATGGGTTAAATAAATGAGATTGCCAACAAGTTGTTCCTATAAGGTTGAATCAATCAATGGTGTAGTACAATCAGCCTCACGCTTAACTCCAGATAAAAAGGGAGTTGGAGATGGCTTATAGTTAGTCATGTGCAACGAAGCAAGTAAATCAAGGGTGTACTTGGGTTGTGCAAGAGTGATCCCTGAGTTATGTTGTGTGGTCTCACGACACACCCCATTTTGCCTTAGCAAAATAGGGACCCAACTTTTTGCTTCTACTTTGCTTTTGTTTTGCTTGTGGGCTCTCCTTTGGGTGGTATGGTAAAATGTCATGTCTTGATGCCTTCAAAAATCATGGTCTGAATTTTCCTAAGAAATGGTCACCAATTGATAAAGACTTAAATTTAGAGTAGCTTTGGCTTTTAAATCATGTTGAAATTCAAGAAAATGAAGTAGTTATAGAAGTTCAAAGCAAAGGTCAAAACAAAGTTTAGGGTTTCGGCCTTACATCTTACTAAGGTTGTTGGAGTTAGGTGTTTCTTTCCAATCATCAAAGTCTAAAAATTCTTAAGGAAAGTAGAGTTTGGAGTCATGGAGTTCCCTTTCTCATCATTTAAAAGAGGGAAAGTCTGATTAAGTCTATTTTTTCTAGAGTTCAGAGTTTATTTCTAACTCATTCCCAATCAGAAGGCAAAAAACTAGAAGGTCAAGACTTGAAAGTCCACGCCACATGTCACATTTCCATGTTTCTATAGGCTTTGCTTGGGGTCCACCATTCCTTCTACGGAATGGCAGAAGGCATATGATTTGTCAATGTCAGTACCCCTACCTAAGAGTGCATTTAACTATGTAATCAGAGGGTTGGAATTCAAAGTTTTCCTCTAATTCCTTCCAAAATAGAAGACCAAAAGGGAAAGTCCCAAGGCCAAAATGGCCAAATCTTGCCACGTGTCATGTTTCCATGGGCTCTTCTTGGGGTCCACCATGTTCCACTACAGAATGACAAAAAAGTACCTAAGTGTCCCACATTAGCCCCGTGATCTCCATCACAGTCAAGGGGTCAAGCCATTCAGATAGTGCCATGTGCCTTATCCATAGGCCATCAATTTCATTAAGGTGGGCACAGTTAAGTATGTGGTGGGACCTGGCACAGTATCAATGTAAGATGCAAGGCCACCACTTGGCAGCTTTTTGCAATTCAATGAAAAGGTTTGCCTCCTTTCATAGTACCTCTGTGGAATGACATAATTCCTTAGGGCTTGCCACGTAAGATGGGCGAGGCCCATAACAAATTAATACATAAGCTTGACATTGCTATGTGGCGACATCTCGTAGTTCTGCAGGTATATCTTTGCACGTAGATTTTCTTCTCCGCGGAATGGTGAAAAATGTCCATCTAAATATCAAATTTTAGTGATAAGTTGCAGCCTGCATCCTGAGTATTTTTACACCTTCTAGCTGTTGCAAGTATGAGGTTAACCAGTGTTGTCATTGATGTCAACATACGCATATTGCATTGATAAGAAGGATTGGATGAGCTGTGTGCTGAGGTTATTGAGGAAACTAGTCTCCATCAGGAACAGTAAAGAACAGTGATGAGAAGAAGGCAAAAGTACTCAATAGGTTGAGGATCAGAGGATGTGGATTAAAGAGTTTGTAGATATGAGTCTTGAGATGTTCTAGTTAAGATTTCAGAGGTTCGCATAAAGATTTGAAGAAGTTATGGCTATTTGTGTAGAACTGGTTCCGGTAGGTGTTCAGTAGAGATAGAGTGTCACAGATTGGTCCGGTGAGATCCAGAATTACATTATCTCATTTTACGGATCAGAATGAGTGTTGAAGAAGTCAGTGTGAAGTGACAACTAGATTTGTGAATGATTTGGAGGTCCAGAAGAAGCTTTTTCATTATGATAGTGATAACAGACTGTGTTCTTGAAGTTTCAGATGAAGAACAAAAGAATTCCAGTAAGATGATAAAGTGCAGATGTTCTTGATGGCTCAAGAAAGGTTTTGGTGATCTTTGGATGGTTTTCTATTCTTATTGGCGGTCTGCATTGAAGTTAGAGTTTGCATTTGAAGAATAACCACAGATATTGGTGTTCTTCCTGAAACAGGCCAACCGGATGTATTACACGTCTTGTGAATGATCTTGTAGATTTTTGCCGACTTAGATGATTGTTCCTAAGTCGATGTCTTGTATAAATAAGGGTTTGTGAATTTATTTTGAAGGGCGTCTTTTGGTGATGTGAGTGATATAGTGAAGACAAGTGCGAAAGGTAGAGCAGAAGTTTTTTGGCTTAAATAGAACTGATCTAGGCATGGTGAAGATGTCAATCTCTAGTTCAAGTTTGTGATTCTTATCACTTTGTAGACAGTGTGTCTCTTGTAGGCAGTGTGCCTCTTGTGAGCAGTGTGCTCAGGCAGTGAACCCTAATTGGCATGTGCCATCTTTTTCTTATTCTTCTAATAGAGAATAATCCTTGGGTTAATCACCCCATGGTTTTCCCTTAACTGGGTTTTCCACGTCAAAATCTTGGTGTCTCATGTGTTGATGTTTATCTGCTCTGGTGTTTATTCTTTAAGCTTTCATGAATGATTAATTGCTATGCTATTGAATAACAAAGTGGATTTGAGTGTTTGAATTTAAAGCAAGATTAGGATAACTGATTCACCCCCCTCCTAGTTATCAACAATTGGTATCAGAGCCAAGTTCCTCTAAAAGGAGCTTAACAACTTGAGGAGATCTAGTATGTTGTCATTTAAGAAGGATAGTCCGAAGTTTGATGGAACTAACTTTTCTCTTTGGAAAAGTCACATGAAATGTCACTTGGAGTGTATGGGAAAAGCATACTTGTCCATGGTCATAAAAGCTTATGTACCTCTACAGGGTGGTCCAACAACTCTAAATGAAATCACAGATGCTGAAAATAATCTGCGGATCAAAGAAGCTCTTCTAAGCGCATTAACTGAGTCAGAGCTCTCAAATGTTATTGACCTACCAACTACCTATGAGATCTAGATCAAACTAAAAATTCTGCATGAAGGAGATGAGTATGTTAAGAGTGCAAGGTTGTAGAGTCTCAAAGGGAAATTTGAAAGATTGAAGATGAGAGATGATGAAAATATCACTACTTTTATGCCAAGAGTAAATGAGCTGGTGTGTGGAATTAGGAATGCTGGTGGAGTTTTGGATGAAATGAGATTGTTTGCAAAATTCTTAGATCCCTTCATGCTGCCTACAAAATCAAGGTTGTTGCCATTGATGAATTCAGAGCTCATACAACTGTCACAAGAGACCAATTGGTTGGCAAACTAGCTACATTTGAAATGACTGAGTTTGGAGATGATCCCCCCAAGACTGAATCTGCATTCAAAGCCAGTGCCTATGTGAAAGGTAAACAAAGATTTGATCCGGGAGAAAACTCCTCAAAGAAGCTGTCATGGTATGATCAAGTAAGGAAAGACATGGAAGAGGAAGAAGTAGAAACAACTCAACTTGAAGCTCTCATTGCAAAAAGACTGCCAAGAGGATCCCATAAGTATGAAGGAAAATTACCTTTTAAATGCTTCAACTGTAATAAGATTGGTCACTTTGCCTCAAGATGTCTGGAAAGATCTACAAGGTCAAATTCTAACAGACAAAGGTTCCAAAAGAATTGTTATTATGTTCATGAAGAAGCTGATAATGAAGGAGTAATAGATGATGAATTAGAGATAGGAGACAAATCTAGAAATGAATGGGTGTTTATTGCCATCAAGGAAGAAGATCCAATATCTATCAATCATAAGGTTGAAGAAAGAGCTTTGGCTACCCAAGTTGAAGAAAAGGATGATTGGGTTATTGACAGTGGATGCTCTCACCATATGTCAGGTGACAAGAACAAGTTCTTAGATTTGGAAAGGTATGAAGGAGTGGTAAAGTTTGGTGACAACTCTACTGGTAGAATCAGAGGAAGAGGAACTATCTCTCTTAATGGAAGAAACAAAACTGGTAATGTGTTGTATGTTGAAGGCTTGAAGCACAATCTTCTCAGTGTTGGACAGTTGGTGGACAAAGGCTATGATCTCCGATTCAAGGATGGAAAATACAAAATCTTTGAAAGATCCGGAATAGAGATTGCATCCAGTACTCAAACTAAAGGTAATATCTTCCACTTGGTTGGTGCTGGTAAAAGTTGTCTGTTTGTTCAAGTTGATCAGAGTTGGTTATGTCATAGAAGGATGTGTCATGTAAATATTGATAACATCATCAAGATAAGTAGTACTCAGGCTGTAAGAGATCTTTCAAAGTTGGTAAAACCTACAAATAGTTTGTGCAAAGAATTTCAGCTAGGTAAATAGAGAAGAGTCTCATTCAAAAGAAAGGATTAGTCCTCTATCAGATTATTGGAATTAGTTCATACTGATCTATGTGGTCCGACAAGAATCAAGAGTATGCAAGGTGATAGATATTTCATGTTACTGATTGATGACCATTCCCAGATGATGTGGGTTACCTTCTTAAAAGAGAAATCAGAAGCTTTTGAGAAGTTCAAAATCTTCAAGGCTATGGTAGAGAATCAAACCGGATTGAAGCTGAAATGTCTGAGGTCTGATAGAGGTGGTGAATTCACATCCGGTGAATTCATAGACTTTTGTGAGAAGCATGGTATAAAAAGACAATTGTCTGCTCCTAGGACTCCACAGTAGAATGAAGTAGTTGAGAGAAAGAACCGGACCATCCAGGAAGCATCCAGGACAATAATGATGGAAGCAAATGTTCCTCAGATGTTTTGGAGGGAAGCTGTCAGCACTGCAGTCTACACTCTCAATCGAGTTCAAATCAGAAGCAATACTGGTAAGACTCTCTATGAACTTTAGTTTGGCATCACTCCTACTTTGAGATATTTCAAAGTATTTGGTAGCAAATGTTACATTAAAAGAGATGAAGATCTAGGAAAGTTTAATGCTAGAAGTGATGAAGGAATTTTCTTAGGTTACTCCACTCAAAGCAAAGCATACCGGTGTTACAATAAGAGAATGAGAAAGATGATAGAAAGTACAAATGTAAAGGTTGATGAGGGTATTGAAAAGCCCTCAAGATTTTTTGAGTATGATGAAGATGATCAAAATGATGTTCTAATTCAAGGAACTCAATCCTCTCCTGAAGGTTAGTTTCAGATTGATCTGGTAAATCAGGAAGAAGAGATAGGTTTGGATGAGCCTGATCAAGCAGCAGAAGTGCAAGAAACTCCTAAAGTTCCAAGGTATGTAAGACTGAACCACTCTGAAGATCAGATCATAGGTGACAAAAGCAAAGCTATGCAAACTAGAAGGAATGTTGCTCAAAATTTAGATGAATGTTGTCTGATCTCAAAGATTGAACCTAAGACAATAAATGAAGCCTACAATGATGAAAATTGGACCAAAGCAATGGAGGAAGAGTTGATGCAAATTGAGAAAAATTACACTTGGGATCTTGTTTCTAGACCTAGTAACAAGAATGTGATTGGAACCAAATGGGTCTTCTGGAACAAACTAAATGAAGTAGGTGAAGTAATCAGAAATAAAGCCAGATTAGTCTGCAAAGGCTACTCTCAAATAGAAGGGATTGGTTTTGAAGAAACCTTTTCTCTGGTGGCAAGAATTGAAGTAGTCAGACTATTTCTTGCATTTGCTGCCTTCAAAGATTTCAAAGTGTATCAGATGGATGTAAATCTGCTTTCCTGAATGGTGACTTAGAAGAAGAGGTGTACATTGAACAACCAGATGGATTTCAGTTATCTGAGCATGGTGATATGGTCTGCAAATTAAAGAAGGCATTGTATGGTCTAAAGCAAGCCCCAATAGCATGGTATGAGAGGCTAGACAAACATCTTTTGAAGATTGGTTTTAACAAAGGTACTGCTGATAGTAACCTATATTTCAAAATTGATCATGAAAACATCTTGATTGTTGAAGTATTTGTTGATGATATCATCTTTGGAGGAAGAGACAGTATGTGTAAAACTTTTGCAAACCAAATAAAAAGTGAGTTTGAAATGTCAATGCTTAGTGAAATGAACTTTTTCTTGGGTTTGCAAATTACTCAGACAAAGAAAGGAATCTTTATCTCTCAGACCAAATATGTGAAGGAACTATTGAAGAAATTTGGAATGGAAGATTCAAAGCCAATGAAAACTCCTATGGCTACCGGATGTAAGTTGAGCAAAGATGATGACTCTCCTAAGATAGATCAGACAAAGTACAAATCAATGATTGGAGGATTACTATATCTCACTCAGACAAGACCAGATATAATGCAGGCTGTTGGTCTTGTGGCAAGATTCCAGGCTGATCCCAGAGAATCTCATGTCATGGAAATCAAAATAATATTTAAGTACTTGAAAGGAACAATTGAGTATGGCCTATGGTATACCAGAGATCATGACTTTTCTCTTCATGCATATACAGATGCAGATTAGGTAGATGTGGATGATAGGAAGAGTACAAGTGGAGGAGCATTCTTTTTGGGAAAAAGGTTGGTTTCTTGGCTAAGCAAGAAACAAGAAGCAATATCCCTGTCTACAATAGAAGTAGAATACATTGTAGCAGCAGGTAGTTGCACTCAACTTTTGTGGATGAAGCAAATGCTAAGAGATATTCAAGTAGAATCTGAGGAGCCTATCACAATTTTCTGTGATAATTCAAGTGCAATAAATGTTTTTAAGAATCTGGTGTTGCATTCTAAGACCAAGCATATATCTATCAAATTTCACTTTTTGAGAGAACAAGTGAACAATGGTGAAGTCAGATTGGAGTATGTGCCCTCCAAGGATCAGCTTGTAGATATTTTTACTAAACCTCTTCCCAAGGACTCTTTTAAGTATCTCAGGGAGAAGTTAGGGGTCATGGCCCCTCCAGTGATGAACTAGGATGCACTAATGTGCATCAGTCCAGTGGATATCACAGTCATATCTTGTGATCCGGATTGATGATGGGGAGCTACTACTAAGGGGGAGCAGCTGGTATAATTTTGATGTGTTAGGACTACTGATATGAGCCCTTTGCCACTGATGTCAAAGGGGGAGAGAAGACATGTGAAAAGCAAGTGGTTGATGATCAAAGGGGGAGCAGTAAAGAAAGAGAAGACATGTGAAGAGTTGTTGCTGATAGGGGGAGCTGTGACAGAAAGGAGTTCTTGTCTTGATGGTTTTTCACATCATACATTGCCATCAATGACAAAGGGGGAGATTGTTGCAAGTATGAGGTTAACCAGTGTTGTCATTGATGTCAACATACTCATATTGTATTGATAAGAAGGATTGGATGAGCTGTGTGCTGAGGTTATTGAGGAAACTAGTCTCCATCAGGAACAGTAAAGAACAATGATGAGAAGAACGCAAAAGTACTCAATAGGTTGAGGATCAGAGTATACGGATTAAAGGGTTTGTAGATATGAGTCTTGAGATGTTCCAGTTAAGATTTTAGAGGTCCACATAAAGATCTAAAGAAGTTATGGCTATTTGTGTAGAACTAGTTCTAGCAGGTGTTCAGTAGAGATAGAGTGTCGCAGATTGGTCCGGTGAGATCCGGAATTACATTATCTCATTCTGCGGATTAGAATGAGTGTTGAAGAAGTCAGTGTGAAGTGACAACTAGATTTGTGAATGATTTGGAGGTCTGGAAGAAGCTTTTTCATTATGACAGTGATAACAGACTATGTTCTTGAAGTTCTGGATGAAGAACAGAAGAATTCCAGTAAGCTGATAAAGTGTGGATGTTCTTGATGGCTCAGGAAAGGTTTTGGTGATCTTTGGATCATTTTCTATTCTTATTGGCAGTCCGCATTGAAGTTAGAGTTTGCATTTGAAGAATAACCATGGATATTGGTGTTCTTCCTGAAACAGACCGACTGGATGTATTACACGTCTTGCGAATGATCTTGTAGATGTTTGCCGACTTAGATGATTGTTCCTAAGTCGATGCCTTGTATAAATATGGGTTTGTGAATTCATTTTGAAGGGTGTCTTGTGGTGATGTGAGTGATATAGCAAAGAGAAGTGCGAAAGGCAGAGTAGAAGTTTTTGGACTTAAATGGAACTGATCTAGGCATGGTGAAGATGTCAATCTCCAGTTTAAGTTTGTGATTCTTATCACTTTGTAGACATTGTGTCTCTTGTAGGCAATGTGCCTCTTGTGAGTAGTGTGCTCAGGTAGTGAGCCCTAATTGGCATGTGCCATCTTTTTCTTATTCTTCTAACAGAGAATAATCCTTGGGTTAATCACCCTGTGGTTTTTCCCTTAACTGGGTTTTCCACGTCAAAATCTTGGTGTCTCATGTGTTTATGTTTATATGCTATGGTGTTTATTCTTTAAGCTTTCGTGAATGATTAATTGCTATGCTATTGAATAACAAAGTGGATTTGGGTGTTTGAATTTAAAGCAAGATTAGGATAACTGATTCACCCCCCCTCTCAATTATCAACACTAGCATGGTTATTTTGCAATTTCTAGGGAGCCAACTGTACATCCAAAGTCTTGATCCACAGTGCTAGTGAAGCAGTATAGGTGACATCTCGACAGCAGCTCCACATAATTTGCACCATGCATTCGGTCAGCCAAGACTGGAAAGACCAGTAACACCCAAGGAGAAATTTTCATCCATGAGCTCAATCCTCAATGCGGACCAACAACACAATAGGCACCTGATTCAGAGACCACCACAAGCACAATAAAATCAACAGGAACAACTACACCACCTCAGATCACCAGAAGCACTTGTATCTTCATTTGGCAACTCAAGAACACCAACTATCATGACTGTCACACTAGAAAGATTGCTTGCGGACCTCCAAACCACAAACTACTTGAGTTGAGGATACACATTGACATCCCAAATGCACCTCTAGATCTGCAAATCATAATATTCCAATGCAGATCAATCTGGACCAAATTTCTGTCACTCTGTCACCTCTAAACAACTGTAAAACCTAGTTCTACTGAGATGGCCATAACTTCACCAATTCTCCATGCGGACCTCTCAAATATTGACTGGAGAAACATTAGACAATCCTCTATAAACCCTTTAATCTGCAGACTCTGGTCTTCATCTTACTAGGAATGCAGAGCAATCTACGTCATGGAACTACACTATCTTCACTGTCTCTGAGAGAGATATGTAACTCACTTTTTTCTTCTAGAGAGGCTAATTTTCTCAATATCCTCAACATACAAGTCTTCAAAAAAAGTAATAGAATAAGATACAGTTGACACTAATGACAACAAAGATATGTTGACATCAATGACAACATCAATTAGGCACATATTTGCAACAATCTCCCCCTTTATCATTGATGGAAACATATGATGTAAAAAATTGTTTCAACCATCAAGACAAGTACTTCTCTCCCTTTCTCTTATCACACTTGTAGCCATGTTTTTTACTGCTCCCCCTTACACCAGCAACTATTTACTTCCAATTTTTTCACATGACTTCTCTCCCCCTTTGACATCAATGGCAAAGGGCACATATTTGCAATTCTCTCTTCCTCTTTTTGTTTCTTATTCTAGAATCATACTGACTACCCCTGGGTAGCATCCCCTTAACACCAATCTAGATCATAAGATATGACTGTGAGTTCCACTAGACTGATGCACACTAGTGCACCTTAGTTCTAAATAGGAGGGGTAATAACCCCTAGCATCCCTCTTAGATACTAAAAAATATCCTTAGGTAGAGGCTTAGTGAAGATATCTACAATCTGATCTTTTAAAGAAACAAAATCTAATCCGACTTCATTCTCATTCACCTTCTCTCTTAAAAAGTGAAACTTGATGGATATGTGCTTTGTTTTTAATGCAATACCAAATTTTTTGAGATGTTTATTGCACTTGAATTGTCATAGAAGATTGTAACAGGCTCTTCAAACATAATTCTGATATCCTTCAGCATTTTCTTCATCCACAAAACTTGAGTACAATTATTTGTTGCTGCTATATATTCTGCCTCTGCAGTAGACAGAGATATTGCCTCCTGCTTTTGCTCAACCAAGAAAGCAATATTTTTCCCAAGAAAAATGCACCACTATTAGTACTTTTATGGCTATCCACATCTCCTACCCAATAAGCATTTGTATATGCATGAAGAGTGAAATCATCATCCTTAGGATACCATAAGCCATAATTAGTTGTCGCCTTTAGATATCTAAAAATTCTTTTGACTGCTACAACATGAGATTCTCTAGGATCAGCTTAAAATCTAGCAACAAGGCCAACTGTATTCATAATATCAGGTCTGGTTTGAGTCAGATAAAGTAGTCGTCCAATCATTGATCTATACCTTTTCTAATTTGCCTTAGGGGAAACATCATCTTTACTCAACTTGCATCCATTGATCATAGGAGTACTCATTATTTTTGAATCCTCCATCCCAAACTTTTTCAATAACTCTTTCACATACTTAGATTGAGATATGAAGATGCCCTTATCTGACTGAGTGATTTGCAAACCTAATAAGAAATTCATTTCACCAAACATGGACATCTCAAATTCATTTTGCATCTAATCAACAAATGTTTTACACATGCTCTCATTTCCATGAAAGATGATATCATCAATAAATACCTCAACAATCAAGATGTGCTCATGATCGATTTTGAGATAAAGATTACTGTCAATTGTGCCTTTGCTAAAACCTAACTTTAGCAGATACTTATCTAATCTTGCATACCAGGCTCTTGGGACTTTCTTGAGTCCATACAATGCTTTCCTTAATCTGTAGACCTTATCTCCTTGATCAAAGAACTAGAATCCTTCCGGTTGCTCAATGTAGACTTCTTCCAATTCTCCATTCAGGAATGCTGACTTGACATCCATCTAGTAGACTTTGAAATCTTTGTAAGCAACAAAGGCAAGAAATAATCTGACTGCTTCGATTCTTACCACCAGAGCAAAAGTTTCTTTAAAATCAATTCTCTCTACCTGAGAGTATCTTTTGCACACCGATCTTGCTTTGTTTCTCAGAACTTCACCATTTTCATTCAATTTATTCTAGAAGACCCATTTAGTTCTAATTACATTTTTGTTTTCTAGTCTAGGAACAAGATTCCAAGTATGATTCTTTTCAATTTGCATTATTTCTTCTTCCATTGCTTTTGCCCAACTTTTATCATTATAAGCGTTATTCACTGATTTTGGTTCTATCTTTGAAATCAAACAATATTCCTCTTGATCTTGAGTAAATTTTCCTTCTAGTTTGAACACCTTTATTTTTATCTCCTATGATCTGATTTTTAGAATGATTCAACCTTACATACCTGGGAGTTTTGGGATTTTCTGGAACTTTTGATTCTTGAACTTGTTCCTCAAAATTTGCATTAGCTTCTTGAGTCACTAGATTTTTTAGAGCAGTTTGAATCTAAATTTGAGCTTGAACTTTCTTTTCATTTTCATCATCTGATTCATATCCATAAAACTTGGAAGGTCTCTCCATGCCTTCATCTACCTTGACATTAGCACTTTCAACAATCCTTTTCAATCTCTTGTTAAAGTATTGGTATGTCTTGCTTTGGTTAAAGTAACCCAAAAATAATCCTTTATCACATCTTGCATCAAACTTCCCTAGATCTTCATCTCTTTTGATATATCATTTACTACCAAAAACTCTAAAATATTTCACAAAAGGAGCATTGCCAAACCACAGTTTGTAAGGTGTTTTACCAGTATTACCTTTGGTCTGCACCCGGTTAAGAGTGTAGACATCAGTACTCACAGCCTCTCTCAAATAGACATGTGGAACATTTGCCTCCATCATCATGGTTCTAGAAGCCTCTTGAATAGTCCAGTTCTTCCTTTCCACAACTCCATTCTGCTAAGGAGTCCTAGGAGCAGATAATTGTCTTCTTATTCCATGTTGTTCACAAAATGCATTAAACTCACGGAGGTAAACTCTCCACCTCTGTCAGATCTCAGACACTTTATCTTCACACCAATCTCATTTTCCACCCTAGCCTTGAACAACTTGAATCTGTCAAGAGCCTCTGATTTCTCTTTCAAGAAAGTGACCCACATCATCTGGCAGTAATCATCAATCAACAACATAAGGTATCTATCTCCTTGTAAACTCCTAACTCTAGCAGGACCACACAAATCAGTGTGCACAAGTTCCAACAATCCACTTGAAAATTGTTCTTTACTTTTGAATGTTGTTCTGCTCTGTTTGCCCAACTAACATTCCTTACACATGCTATTAGCAAGTTTTACAAGCTTTGGAAGATCTCTCACAGTGTGAGTAGTACTTATCTTGACATTGTTATCAAAGTTTACATGACACATTCTTCTATGCCATAACCAACTCTGATCAATCTGAGCAATCAAACAACATTTACCAGCACCACTTAAATGAAAGATATTACCTCTAGTTTGTGTGCCAGATGCAATCACAGTTCTGGAGCTTCCCAAGATTTTGCATCTTCCATCCTTGAATTGGAGATCATACCCTTTGTCAACCAACTGTCCAACACTAAGAGGATTATGCTTCAACCCTTCTACATACAAAACATCATTAGTGTTATTCTTACCATCAAGAGAGATGGATCCTCTGCCACCAATTCTACTAGCTGAATTGTCTCCAAACTTCACAATTCCACCTTCATATCTTTCCAAACTTACAAACTTACTCTTATCACTTGTCATATGCTGAGAACAACCACTGTCAATCACCCACTCATCCTTTTCTTCAACTTGAGCAGCTAGGGCTCTTTCCACATTCACATAGATAACAGATTTAGTAGGCACTGGATCTTCTTCTTTGATAGCAATGAACACCCATTAATTTCTAGAGGTACTTCCTTTATCAGACTCATCATCTATAACTCCTTCATCGGTAGCTTCTTGGACATAGCAGCATTTCTTCTGAATCCTAGGTCTATTAGGGTTTGGCCCAATCTTATTGCAAGCAAAACATTTGAAAGGCAACTTTCGTTCATACTTACCGGATCCTCTTGGTAATCTTTTGGCAAAAAGAGCTTCAAGTTCTTCAAGCTCAGATTCATCTTCTTCAAGTTCCTTCCTTGCCTTCTTATATCTAGTTAGTTTTCTTGAAGAGCTTTCACCTAGATCAAATCTTTGTTTTCTAGAAATACTAGCCTTAAATGCAGATTCTGATTTAGAAAAGAATCACCAAACTCACTCATTTCAAATGCTGAAAGCTTGCCAACCAACTGATCTCTTGTAACCATTGTCACAGTCCTGATCTCCTCAATAGCAACAACTTTATGCTTGTATGAAACAGGTAAGGATTTGAGTAGCTTAGGAACAACCTCTGATTCTTCTAGCACTCCACCAACACACCTGATACTCCACACAAGTTCATTCACCTTCTACATGTAGGAAGTGATGTTTTCATCTTCACTCATCCTCAAATTTTCATATCTACCCTTCAGGCTCTGCAACTTAGCACATTTGACATATTTATCACATTCATATAGAGTTTCCAACTTCTTCCAAATTTCATGAGAAGTTTTTAATTTAAGGACATTTATCATTTCAGTATCAGTCAGGGCACTCAACAATGCTTCTTTGGCTCGAATGTTGTTTTCAACATCTTTGAGTTCATCTGGAGTTGAAAGACCTTTCTGCGGAGGCTTATACTCATCCTTAGTTATCAACCAATAAGGATCACCCATACATTGCAAACGACACTCCATGCAACTCTTCCAAAGAGAGTAATTTGTTCCATCAAATCTCAGACTGTCCTTATATGTCGACATCCTATATCTCTTCAAGTAGTCAAGCTTCTTTTAGAGCAACCGACTCTGATACCAATTGTTGAAATTAGGATAGACAACTGAGAGTTGGGTGGTGAATCAATTGTCACAAAACTTTTATCTTTAGCTACAATTAATCTTCTTTACTACTTATTAATAGATTAATGATATAACCATGAAAGCATGAATCAACAACACATGAGTAGAAACATAATCAACACACATAACACTAGGATTTTTACGTGGAAACTCGGTTAAGGGAAAAACTACGGTGGGGGTTAACCCACAAGATTTATTCTCTCTTAAAAGAATAGAAAATGGGAAGGCACTTGCCTTCGGGCGGACTGCCTAGAGCTCACTGCTCAAAAAAGGCTTACTGCCTATAAGAACATTCACAAGATTAACACAGAAAGTTTGAACTGAGAAACGTCATCTTCTTCATGCAAGGTTCAGTTCCATTGAAGCCCACAACACCTTTGCTCTGTCCTCACTCACTTCCTCACTATATTCGTATCTTTGCTCCACACCACACATTTCCACAACTTCACAACACTTATTTATACAAGTCATCAACTTTGGAATGAACATCAAAGTTGACCAAACAATCATCTATCTAGAACATTCTCCAAGATAGGCATTACAAGAAATTACAATCACAAGACTTAAAATGTGACATGCGAATCACTACACTATTGACCAAACATAACTAGGACTCAAGTCTTCCTTGAACATCACACCTCGCTCCATAAAACTTCTCTTAGATCATCCGCAAGACACACCATGCATTTAATCGGCCAAGACTAGAAAGAACAATAACACCCAAGGAGAAATCTTCATCCACGAGGTCAATCCTCAATGTGGACCACCAACACAATAGGCACCTGATTCAGAGACCACCACAAGCACAATGAAATCAATAGGAACAACCGCACCACCTCAGATCACTAAAACCACTTACATCTTCATTCAACAACTCAAGAACACCAACTATCGTGACTGTCACACTAGGAAGATTGCTTGCAAATCTCCAAACCATGCACCACTTGAGTTGAGGATACACACTGACATCCCAAACATACCTCTAGATCTGTAGATCACAATATTCCAATGCGGATCAATGTAGACCAAATTTCTGTCACTCTGTCACCCCTGAATAATTACAAAACCCAGTTCTACTCAAATGGCCATAACTTCACCAATTCTCCATGTGGACATCTCAAATCTTGACTAGAGAAACATCAGACAATCCTCTATAAACCCTTTAATCTACAGACTCTGATCTTCATCTTACTGGGAATGTGGAGCAATCTACTTCATTAAACTACACTATCTTCACTGTCTCTAAGAGAGTTATGTAACTCACTTGTTTCTTCTGGAGAGGCTAATTTTCTCAATATCCTCAACATACAAGTCTTCTAAATAATCAATAGAATAAGATCCAGTTGACACTAATGACAATAAGGATATGTTGACATCAATGACAACACCAATTAGGCACATATCTGCAATAGGCTCCTTTGGAAAAGTCTCATCAAGTAGGTATGATCATAGGCGAGCTCGAGACAAGCAGTATGGAACTCACGTACATGTTCAATGGGACTCCCCTTTCCCCTATATTTTTTAATGTTTGGTGCAGTGAAATTTGGGGGGAAAGGAGGCATATAAATGCTTTTGTCAAATGGGTAGGGGCAGAAGTCCTCCATAGAGTATGGTTTCTTTGTCCCTAAAACTTGTAAGTTTGAGAATTGTTGCTTTAGTTTGTCTAACTCTTGGGTGAGGACTTTTATGGGTGTGTTGATAGTGTTTGTGATGGGGTGTTGATATGAGTTACCTATGCTTAGTGCCGATGTGTTTTGCAGTCCCAAATTTGTGACAATTGGGTTGGTGTTTGTGTTGAAGGGGATGTGTAATGAAGACGAGTGTAAGTTTTGGTTGGGGTTGATGTGTTGATAATGGGACAAAGTGTTAGTGGTATGTTGGTTTTGGATGTTATGAGGATTTGTTTGGGAGATGTGGTTGGTGTTTTGGACATGGTGGGTGTTTTGATGCAAGGCACTAGCATTTTGGTTAATGTTTTGTTTATTTTGGGGAATGGTGTTTGTATGAGTGTTGGCCATAACATTGTTGTTTTGACTATTTGGGTCCACATATTGTTGATTCATGGTATGGCTGTGAGTGGTGTTAACATTTTTGTAAGCATGGGATACAACAACATTGTTTTGATTTTGTGGATCTATGTATTGATGGTTCAAGGTATTTCTGTGCATAGATACACAGCTCGTGTTTTGACCACTAGGATCAACATATTCTTGGTTCAGGACATTTTTATGGGTGAAAATGTTGTTGTTTTGATTTTTGGGTCTATGTATTGATGGTTCAAGGTATTTGTGTGTGTAGACCCAAATGTTGTATTTGAATTTGACATGGTATTGGTGTTTTTCCCATTAGGGTCAACATCTTGTTGATTCAAGGCATTCATGTTATTTTGCCCAAGGGGATCTATACTTGGATTGCCTATATTCAAGTTCACGTTTGATGTGGTGTTTTGTCCCCTAGAGGTTACTATGTGGATCCTTCATGTCTTTTTGTTATGGTTCATGTTCATCGAGACAAAAGGATTTGGGAAGGTTAATGGTTGGGACACAACATTCATATTGTTGGCATCAAATGTCACACACGATATTGCGGAATCTTGTGATGTTTGTCCTGCAGGAATATTGACAACTTCTTGCATTGAATTAGTGTGGCTAAAAGAAGGTGTCCTTTGTCGTCGGTTTTGAGCGGCATTATGAGATGGTGACCCTACAATCATGTTGATATCTACCCCAGGAATAAGCCTAGTATGATTTTGGAAGAGTTTCATGAGGTAACTTTAGGCATTTGCATGGATCATCTCATCTAAAATGCACAACATCCTTGGGTCTTGAGAAGCTTCTTCAATTTCTTGTTGCATTATTTCGTTGTCTTGTTCCTTCAAAAGGATGTTCTCAAAGGGATTACCCATGTTGGATGAAAATCTCATGGTGTTTGTGGGGTGTTCTAAGGATTCTCCCTTCTTTTACTTTTGTAACCTTGTCTCGACCATATATGACCTACTAGTTTGGGGTGGGAAAATGATCTTACCCTAAGGAGGAGAATGCAATGTTTTTTGTTTTTTTTTGGATAAGGTAAGAATGCACCATGCAAGTTTTAAAGGATACCTAATGATACTAACTGGCAGGATATTTTTGGTCTTTTCTAAGGTTGAAAATGAGTGTATGCTAGTGGAAGAGATCTAAGTGCTTTGTGCAAAATAGGAATGGAGATGTTTTGTGGATGCAACTAAGGTGGGGTAATGATCTAATAGAATTATGCCTAGGACTCTAGTAGAGGCTAATGATTTTAATCTTCTCAAAGTTTAGCTCCAATAGGATACTATTATCTACTAATGACTTTCAAAGTACTAATTGGGTTTATGAAGACCTTGGAATTTTGATGTGAGAGGAATGGTTTGATTAAAGTTAGCTCATGAGTATGAGAATTCACTTTGGATGATGGACCCAAACTAGTCAAGTGTGCATTAGGCCCAAATGATCAATTAAATGAGAATGATGCCAAGGTCTTTTGGTCCAATTTTGTACTTATGAGGTAGTCACACTTCGATGGTTTCTCCTTATGTTTTAACTTAGGAAGATTAATTTTTGAATAATCTATTGATGCCTAAGGCTGAAATCCTAAGGTTCTATAGTTGCCTAAATGATTATGGTAAATAATGGGAATGAAGTCTAATTCTAAATGAGCTTGTGTATGCAACTTAATCCTATGAGAATGAAATGATTTGAAAATGGAACCTAAAGGGATGAAAAAAACTGGCTGGTCTGAGATGTCTTTGAGATGGTTGTAGTTGAAATTTGGTTGGGAGAATGGTGTTTGAAAGGTTTCCCTAAGGTTTTCAACTTGTTTGCAGGTGCATGCATTACAGAAATGTGCAGAGTCAAGCATATGTGTTTCACAGTTTCTTATACATTTCAGAAATCCTCTTATGTATTTCACTATTCAACAAATGTGTTTTTAGTTTTAGCAAGCCCTAAAATTAGTTTTGTAAGTCTGTTTTGAAATTTTGTGGAGAATCAGAAAGAACATTAGTCATGAAAACACTCGGCAGTCAATTTGTGGCTATGTCTCTTATTGGTTTGATGTTTTTGTGACAAGTTTTTAAAAACACTTTGAAGACAAGCACAACCCTAGGCTAGGAAAAAACTATATCTGTTGAATTCCCACTTGGATTGCTCCAACCACACTTACTCAAAGAAAATAACTTAGAAGCTTGGTGGCACTGGCTCCCCCTTACATGACACTCACTTCACGAGCACACCAAGCTTTGAATTCATAAAGACCCAAAAATCTCAAGAAATTTGTTATCTCTAGTATGAATTTTGAGACTGTGGGACGGCTTTAGAGGTCTGACCTCCTGTGTCAATAAATAGAAGGGTTTTTTGGCCACTAGCACAAAGGTTCTTAGTAAGGGAAGTCGTTTCGGTGGCCATACATGTGGCAATTCACTCAATTTAGGAGACCTCCTGAGCTATAGAGGTTATGCTCTATAGATATTCATGCACCACAAGGGTACTAAGGGAGAAATTCCTCGGTATGACACAATAGCACCTATTGCTTATGACTTTCGTCAAAAATATGTTATTTATATAGCAGTTTGAAAGAGCTTGGCTTTAGCTTGTTACCGCTTGGGTCATTCTCTCTCACAAAATAGGAGGCAAGTCCTCTATAGGTTCAACAAAAGAAACACAAGTAAATGTTTTTGATCCCCAAGATCATACTAAGACGTGAGGGGAGAGAATACACATTTACTTGGTCACACTCCCATGGGGGTTCTTTCAAATTTATCTATTTTAAGTTTGGTGTGATTTTATGTAATTGAGGTGGAGGGTTTTTTATTCCCAAGATCACCAATGGTGTGAGGGAAGAGCATACACCTTTCAACAACCCTAACAAGAATCACCAAACATAGAAAACAATGATGCAATCCTATTTATCTTTTTAAATGAGTGCAGATGCAAGTTTGTTTTAAGCCCAAATGAGTGAGAGAATGCAAGATTGTGGTTTGTATTAGCCAAAGGTGTGAAAATGCAAGATTGTTGTTCTTTTTAGCACATGAAATGTAAACAATGTAAGGTTGTGGTTCTTTATATCCCAAATGAGTGAGGTTTATTTTAATCCCAAATGAGTGTAGATGGCAAAGAAAGTTGTGTTCTTTTTAACCCAAATTGAAAATGTTCTTAAGTTAACCACACATGCATGAAATGAAATAAACCCTACAAAACAAGTTAGTGATTTGAATAAAGATTTCCCTTCAATGCCACAAGCTGCCAACAGATATCAGCAAAAGATAGAAAACCCCTAAGCTTGATACAAGAAGAGAAAAACCAAAATGGAAAATACTAAAGAAAACCCTTTGTTTTTGAATACCAGATACATGCATTGTAGAAAGAGGTCGAAGCATCACAAAGTGCCATGTAGACGTCACACATGTGCAGGCAGTGAAGAAAGAGGCCAAAGCATCTCATAGAGCCATGCAGACGTTACACAGGCATAGGCGGTGTAGAAAGAGGCTGAAGCATCACAGAGCCATGCAAACATCACATAGGCACAGGTGGTATAGAAAGTTTCACATGCGACCCATGAAACTGTTCAAGCATAACACCTTTCCTGCAAATGTTAGAAAATAAACCCTAATTGTGTAGGTGGTGCAAAAAACTGCATAGGCAGTGTACAGGGCAGCTTAAGCATCACACAATCTCTGCAAACACAAATTAGCATAAAAAAGCCTTGATAATGCATAAAAATGTACTTGAGTGATAAATGCTAAACCCTAAGGTTGTAAGGTCCTCTCTTGGATGCCAGAAAGATGATGAACTTTCAGACATACACAAGATATACCCAAATGTTCAAACAAGCTTATAACAAACCCTAGATAAAACCCTTCAAATGTGAAACCCTAATGCTCTTAAAACCAAAATAAAATAAGCACCATAAACCAGAGGGTTAACCAAACACACAGAGCATCAGAAAAAAGTTAGAATCCTACAAAAAACTAATTGGTTTAGGCTCAAAATCACAAAATATCAGAGTTTTACCCTACCTACCAGAGGTGTCGCATAAACCTTCCTATGCATTGCAGACTCCACAGAAACATCATGCCATATGGCTCAAGCATCACAAGCATCGTACTGAGTAGCTTATGCATTGCACAGACCTACAAATTTAGAAAACTCAAAATTCACGGAATGTATGACCATTCATGTCAGGTAAAAACACTGTAAAAGCCCTTCAAACAACAAATTCAAACCCTAACCATGCAATGGAGCCCTAAACCAACCTAGAATCTAATATCCTAAGCATGAAAGCAAGAAACACTAGATTGACTAATGTAATTCCTCCATTGTTCCTATGATACTATGACTATCTTATGCACTTAGGAATTACAGGTTTGCAAATGCTATGGGAGGTCAAGTGCTGACAAAGGTAAGTTGACTTATGCAAGTGGTCAAATATGAAAATGAGAGGGAGAGGGTGGTTTTATAGAAGAGGGGATTTGAATGGATGGTTGAGATGAAGAGTTTACTTGGAGGCAAGATCAAGGGCTTGGAATGATTTAGGGTTTCGAGCCATAAAAGGAAAAAGGATAATTTTAAATTAGAGGAAATGGTAAGGTGGGAGGTGATTTAAAATTAAATAAATGGTATACATTTATTTAATTTTTATAGAGGCAAGGGGTAATGTAAGAGATTTTAATTAAATAGGTGGGAACTTATTTAACTAGGGTAAGGTTGCTGATTTAATTTAAATAAATGGGTATTTATTCAAATTAAAGGAGGAATAACAGCAAAAAAGTAAAATTTATTTAATTAAAGGCATAAGAGGGGAAATGAATTAAGTGAATAATTAAAAATTACTCAATTAATAGTAGAAATATGAATGTGAGATAAATTATGTGTGAAAACATCGTTTGTAGGCCCAAGACATTTTTAAGTGTCTACAGCAATCAAAGAAAACTGAGTTGGGGGTTGTGGTGTTTAGAGGCTTGCCTCAGTCAAGCCCCAGAGAGACATTCAAGTCTTTTGAACACTGTTGTTAGATAAAGAGTGTTCGTCATTGTGGGATAGAGGCAAAAACTAGTTGATAAATGATTGAAAATACAAATGAATGTCACCATGATGGTGTAGCTACCATGAACATGAAGATCCTTCACGTCATGAGAATATGAAGCCAAATCTTCATAACAAACACAATAACAAAACAATGCTACTCTACAACAATGAATACTTTGAAAGCTCTCAAATCATAAGTATGCCAAAAGCTCATAATCATCTTCTAGTCTACAAATGAATGCCTAAACATGCCTATATATGCAACTAAACAACTTACCACCAAAAAATTAATAATTCAAACTTGAGGTGTCAGCATAGGACCTAATAATGGTCACATAACCGACACATGAAAATAGTTCCTAACCTAAAATAGGGCATGCCAATGGTGTGGGCACCCAAGTCCTTCCTCCTATTTTAGGTAGGATTCATCATAAGTACATCCCCTAGGTCCCATTTGTCATAAAACTTAGGGGTTTATTCACTAGAAGTCATCATTAACATGCAAGATGATCTAAATGCATTCTAAAGACCAGGAGCTAAACATAGGAGGGAAAATTTTCCCTAGGGAGACATTTTTTGATTTAACATTTAGCTCCCACTTTAATGTATGCATGAATGCAAGGCCCATACATGCATTAAGTATGGCTAACAATCACAAAAAACATGCCAATCACATAGAGTTAATGCAGATGCAAAGATTGAGAACCATTTCTAGCCTCTAGTCTCAGGTAGACATTAGAGAAAACACATTACAGACATGCCAATCACAGTGAAGACAGTAATAGGCATGCAAAACATGGAGAAGATAGTAACAGTCATGCAAGACACAAATAAAATAGCATTAAAGAGACACAAAGCATAGTGAATGCAGTGATTATTTCTTTTTTCATTTTAATTTTTTCCCATATGAATACAAATGCAAGTACAAGGAACGTAAATGCACATCCCATAATGCAGGAGGTGCCCATCGCCACCAGTCTTTAGACTGCATATGGGGCAATAGATGGGCCATACAAATCTCAAAGTGTAGGAGGGACTCATCGCCACCAATCTTTAGATTGCACTTGAGAACAAACATGCCATACAAATCCCAAAGCATAGGAGGGAGTCATTGCCACCAGTCTTTATACTATGCTTGGGAATAGACGCACCATACACACACACATGGAAGACACAGAGAAAACATGGGAAACAAGTGATGAAAGAAACCTATTGCTAGGTTCACAGCCATCTCAAGAACATTACAGGCACACACTGACAATTGTGATTCACTACAACAATCACCAAAGACACGCTTAAGGGTTAGGATAGTCTCAGATCTAGTCCCCACCTACTCAGAGGACTTTTTGAAAATGACAGGATTGTGCAATCTCCTCAAGAAATACACTATCCTCACCTTCCATAGAAGGGCTTAAAATAAAAGGATATGCATTATATCCCACCTCTACAGAGGGCTTAATGATTGGAATATAGAAATAAAGATGTGTACTAACATGCAGATACAACATCCCAGCTCTGCAGAGGGCTTAAAAACATGCTTCGTTAGTATCAAAATCATCAGATAGCTTTCCTTTATATGCCCCCACCTTAAGGTGGTTGATATCATGCATTGATATCAAGCACGTTAAGGTAGGAAGAAAACACACAAGGGAACAAGAGCTTTTGCAAATCCCATGCCCACAGAGGTGACATGTTATGTACAATCGCCAAATGTTCGCATACAAAAACCACATCACATGATCAAAAGAAATGTGTGAAAATAATCACATCACGAAGCGAAGATTACACTATGGATTTGGAAACTGAATATAACCATGGGGCTATACTGCAAGATCTCAGAATTGAATGTAAATGAGGTGAGATTCAAAGATAAATAAAGTGCATGGGGCAATTGTATTATTATAGCTTGTTATTACGATAAGATAACATCAAAATATCACATGGTGTGATTCTACCAGCCAAACGTCAGATAATATATATCAACCCCATCGTCATGTATGGACTAGGTCTATTTTTTTATTTCTCACTTAAGGAACACTTGGTCCTTATTAGTATTATTTGTTGTTCATTATCCTCTAGCTAGATAGACCACTAGAGGAAGGTAAACAATCAATCAAGAGAGGAGAACAAATGCCTTAGGGACAATCGCATTGGAGGGTACCCCCAAGTCACAAACCATAACGCTATGTCCTTAAGACACAACACACAACAATGAAAATAGAGGAGAAGCAATATAAAAGAATGATGATACAAATAGAAGAAGGTCACAATAGATGCGGTCTTTCAAGATCCTTGACCTTACAAGAGAATCAAAGGTCATCCTAGGTGGCATAAACAACATATAACACATCATAAGGAGAACACAACATGAGAGGGGAGGTCACATAAACAAGCAAATAATTCCACAACATAGGTGACCACCAAGGTTAGAAATACTTACCTGTAGGGACAACCTAGTTAAAGGTTGTCAATGATCAAATCATCATTTGCCCACTCCCGAGTGTTAGAGGAAAGTGGGACATAAGGTACCATAGCCCAACTTTTATTCTTTTCTTCAAGTTGTCCATTCTTATGGTCTTGTTGGTTTGATTCAATGTTAGGTGAGATGTTTTCTTGTTGAGATGTGTTTCATTGGGCAAACACTTGTCTTCTCTTCCTCCTTTCTCTTGCTTGTTTATTCCTTCTTGTCTTACTATTTATCTCTTTTAAAATAGTGTCTTGTTCATCCATAGGTTTTTGTGTTTTAGAGGAGGAAGCATGACGGCCAAATCTCATTTGTCTCGGCACAATGTTTTTCTCTCAACGACTACCACCCGATCCTTGTAAGGAAGGCCGGGGAGAAACCTCAGCATAGGGCCCTTTTCCTTTTGGTCTAGGATTCTCTTCAAATGTGGATTGTTCGTCTCTTATTGCTTCTTGAATAGAAGGACCGGCCACTTGATGTAATAATTATGTTTTATAGTTTCTATAACTCTAGAAGTTAAAATCTGTCTGTGGCTCTGGTTCCAGTTTAGATCATTCCCAAAAGTAATCAAGGATAATGTGTTGTCTTGTAACCAAAGATTTATATCTATTGCAAGGGATAGTATGCAATTGTCCATTCAAAGGGAATTTTACATAGTTATAAATGTTGAAGGGATAGCTTTCATATCTTTTAACCATGGGTTCCATAATTTTATGCAAAAAAGGTTAGATACAAGGACAACATCAATAATTGTTCTATGGATTTCTCAAATATAGTGACCGATAAAGATATTTTCCCAGAAGTGTTTATAAAGGTTCTCTTATGTGTCTTAATCATCATGTTTGAAGAGTCATAGAAGTCTTGTATCAAACCATGTGAATAAAGGTATTCATCTGTTGCCACAATGGTCATGCAATTAGGATCAATAAGGGTTCCATCTATAGGATTTCCCATTATGTTCAAAGTGATATAAAGAGGTCCTTCAATGTCTCCAATTGTTCTATCATGAGGTGTAAACACAATTTCAGGTTCAGGGACCTTTCTTTTCATGTAAGGCCTAGGAGGGAACCTAGTGTTATTGTTGCGATTAGAATCCATGTGTATATGTTTTAAAATCAATGTAAAATCAGATTTAAAATATTTTCAAATTTTATGCAAGAAACAAATGCAAAACTATATGAGAAAATGACCTACAATGCTTGATTTTTTCAAAATTTTTTAATGTAAATGAGTGAAAGAAGAGGTGTTGTAAGGGAATTGATGAGGGGAAAAAAATAATATGTCTAATATCATTCCAATAAACCAATAATATCCTTCACAACACACATTTAGTGCAGATCTATAATAATGACAAGTCAAAACCTAGTGAAAATACACCTAAAATATACAATTTTCCACCAATTTTCAATGCAAATGCCTAATAAAAATGGTATTGTAAGGAATTTGATGAGGTCAAGTATATTATAACCCTAAAAACAATCAATTAGTGTAGTAAAATCCTTCACAAAAAACCTGTGATGCAATTCTGGAGAGACGATAAGGCCAAATCTAGTGAAAATGCAAGGTTTTCAAACCCTAGACATGGGACTTTGTAAGAAAGACACTATGATGAAACAATACAGATATAAATCAGTCCTAAATGAGTGTTTAAAATAGCAGTAAAATCTAAAACAAGATTTTAACCACAAACCCTAGCTAATGCATAAAGTAGGTAATATGAAAAATGCACAATTTCAAGCAATTTTTAACAATTTAATCATGAAACTGCAATGTAAATGAATGATGAATGATGAATTTTTGTAATTTAAATTAGATATGATGAAAATAATAGAAATTAAATGAAATTAAATGCAAATTAATTCAAATTATTTGAAAATGCAAGCTAAAAATGCCAATTTTTTCAAAAATTTCTATTTTTTCAAAATTCTTTTGTAATTTTTCAGATGCAATAAGATGAAAATAAAATGAATGAATGAGATGAATGCAATTATAAAGTACAACATTAGTGAGGTGAAAAATTAATAAACACGGGTTCACCAAAATGTTTAGCTGTGAAGATGGGGTTTGATAATTTTAAGGGTTTATGTGGAATCCTTCTTTCACACCAACATTCAAGGACATTCAACCAAGTATAGAACTCTAGTACTGATCTCCTGTCACTTGGAACAAAGGGGAAGATTAGAATTGTGTGAAATTTTTGTTCAATTAAGTCTGATTATGCTCAAAACCCTACTTTCGTAAAATCGTAAACAAATAGAGAAATCACAAAAAATGTTGCACACAGAGATATCAGATAAAAATCAAATGCATACCAGATTTCAAAGTTTGATGTATAGAGAAGTTAGGGACTAATGAGTGGGCACCCTAGTCCAGTGTACCTATTTTTGTTAGGATCTTTGAAGAATGTCTACAACACAATTCTGCTATCATAGAGATTTCACCGTATCAGAATCTGAAGGACTAATGAGTGGGTACCCTAGTCCAAGCCCTAATTTTCTTCTTTTCTCTACACTTTTGACACTCTGTAATGCCTCCCTACAACTCCACTTCTTTCTCTTCTGAAACCCATATCCTACAATCATAGAAAAATGGGTTGGGGGTTGTGGTGTTTAGAGGTTTGCCTCGGTCAAGCCCTAGAGAGACATTTAAGTCTTATGAACACCATTGTCAAATAAAGAGTGCATATCCCTATGGGATAGAGGTAAAATCCAATTGATAAACGATTGAAAACACAAATGAATGTCACTTTGATGGTGTATCTCGCATGAACATGAAGATCCTTCACATAATGAGAAGATGAAGCCAAATTTGCATAACAAATATAATAATAAAATAATACTGCTCTACAACAATGAATACATTGAAAGCTCTCAAGTCATAAGTATGTCAAAAGATCATAATCATCTTCTAGTCTACAAATGAATACCTAAACATACTTATATATGTAACTAAACAACTTCCTGCCAAGAAATTCATAATTTAATCTTGAGGTGTCGTCATAGGACCTAATGACGGTCACATAATCGACACATGAAAATAGGTGAAGTGAGCCAAAATAGGGTAGGACTAGGGCGTGGACACCCAAGTCCTCTCCCTATTTCAGGAAGGATTCATCATAAGTACATCCCCTAGGTCCCATTTGTCATAAAACTTAGGGGTTTCTTCACGAAAAGTCATCATTAACATGCAAGATGATCAAAATGCATTCTAAAGGACCCAGGAGCTAAACATAAGAGGGAAAATGCCCAAGGGAGACATTTTCTTGTGTAACACTTATATCTTCATGTTGAATATTAGCACAACTTTTCTGGCTAGGGGAATGGAATATTTCATTAAAGCTCCCCCTACGCTAGAGCTCCCAATTCACTTCCCAGAGGAAGTGTTTGCACCATAGTCTGATGCAGACTCATTCTTGACTTCATCTATCTATTTCTTAACCCAAATATTTTTCATCTCCTTCTTGGTCTCTGCTAGATCTACCTTTTGTACCAGTTTGTTCATCTCTGCTTGATTATCCCTCTTCATATTCTTGCTTCTGGAGAATCTTGCAATATGTCTAGGCCTATTGCAATTGAAGCATACAACATTTTTCTGACCATTGTTCCTTCCATTCATCCTTGATCTACATTGGTTAGCCTTGTGTCCAAATCTATTGCATGTAAAGCAATTTCCATTAAAAGATTGTGCATTCCTTCCATTATTATAGTTGTTCCTTATCTAACTTCTACATTCACTAGCTCTGTGATGAAATCTCTTACATATAAAGTAGTTACCTTTGAAAGTTTGAGCATTCCTTCCATTGTTGTAACCATTCCTTATTTGACTTCTGCATTCATTAGCTTTTGGTTGCCTGACCAGTGGTCTTCTAGGTCTATTCCTTTGATTCTGGATCTATTTTGCTTTGTCCTTTTTGATCACAACATTCTTTTCTTGACATGTTTTAGAACTTTCACCTTTCTCAAATCCCAGGCCTTCCTTGTCATCAAGATTCTTCTGATTTGCAAGTATTCTATCAAGCTTGGTAGCACTCACTTTGAATCTATCTTTTTTAATCCATGCCTATTTTAGATCAACTTTTAGATCCACAACTTCTTATTGAAGCCTTGTACATTATTTAGATTTGTTTTTATTATTTTGTTTAGGCTTTCTCCATCTTTTGCTCTTTCTACAACTTCCATTTTTAGATCATTCAAGGTATCATTTTCTTATCTCAATTATTCACTAACTTCCTTATGCTTTTCTTTGAACCTCTTAACTTGCTCCCTCAATTTTTCTGATGCACACATCTGCTTCCTTGACATTTTCTTTCAGATTCCCATTTTCTATTTCTATCTTTTGAAGATCTTCAAGAGTAGCCTTGAGTTCCTCTTCACTAATAAGCATGCATTCTTCTTCTATGGTTTTAGTTGAATCAATTTCTTTAGGAGTAGAATACATTTTACCTGCCATGTGTTTAATCTCCAAGATCTTTTTTAAGTTGTTGGACATCTTCCAAGGAACCAGGCTCTGATAGAAATTGTTGAATACTTTGAATACTGAGAGGGGGTGAATCAATATTATCTTAAACCATACACTCATTAAATCATTAATTCATTTGCCTATTCAACAATATTAAAGCAAATTAAACATAACATGAACAACCACAAGGCCAGACACATGAACACCAGGGTTTTTATGTGGAAAACCCAAAAAGGGAAAACCATGGTGAGGGTTAGATGATAATATATTATGTAGTAATAATATGGAATTACAAAGAGGCTCACTACCTTAGGGTTCACTACCTAGGGCTCACTGCCCAAAATGCTCAGTAGAAAAAGGTTCACTACCAAGAGGTGGCTAACTGCTAAAAGAAAGAAGATAGAAGGGTGGTTCACTGTCAAAATGAACTTCTACAAATGCATCTACAAATGCATGATTATAGTTCTAATGATTCTTAGAAATCTGTCTCAAAACTCTTCATCTTGACTGCTCTGCTACACTGCTCTATTCTTACATGAGAATAAGATCTCTCTTCTTCTGCACTTGTCACTTTCACAAAATCACAATATTTAACATGTCACACACACACCTTCATATTCGAACATCTATCCATACAAACATCAAATTGGATCTCTCTCTCTCTCTCTCTCACACACACACACACACACACACACACACACACACACACACACACACACACACATATATATCCACAACACTTAGATTCTTCGCATTAGGTTGGCCTACTAAGATGAAGTATGTAGTTAATCAACATGTAGTTTGTTGGCCAAATTCATTCACTAGAATGCTTTGTGGATACAATTTACATTTGAAACACATTCTTATATGTTGGTCCCAACTGTAGAACCACTTAGGATAAAATTCCAATCAATAGAACTTGCAACATACAAGTCAAACTAACAGGTCTGCCTCAAACACAAACTATCATTGGTTCAGTCTAACTGTCAAACACTTTGAAAATCATATCAAATACTCTTCACATCATCCTAAGCTTAGCTTCAGAACCACAGAGCATGATATCAACTTGCAGAAAAATGCAGACTATCAGAACACATGCCCTGTCAAAATCAAACTCTATCAAACCAAGTAGTGATACTCAGTAGCTCATGTTGAATACAAGGAATACTGAGAGGGGGGTGAATTAGTATTCCACAAAACCACTTCTTTACATGTTCATTAATCCAATTACCAAATTCAATAACATGAAAGAAGAATAAACATAATTATAGCAGCCATAAAGACATAACACATAGACACCAGGATTTTACATGGAAAACCTAAAAATGGAAAAACCACGGTGAGTGTTAGCTCACAATATATTATGATATCAAAACTGAATTACATGAAGGCTCACTACCTTAGGGCTCACTACCCAAGGAATCATTGTCCAAAGAAGTGCTCACTGCAATAGGCTCACTGCCAAAAAGAGAAAAGAAGATGGAAGAAGGATTGGCTCACTGCCAAGAGATACCTGTTACAAATGCATCTACAGAATGTTGAAGTGTAGTTCCATTAATAGCTCAATACACAGATTCAAAAGTCTTCATTATATCTACCCTACTTTTTTTCTCTTCTTTACATATACTCTATTTTTCTCCCCTTACTGCTCTTTTCTTATCACTAAATTGCCTTGGATTGCATATACATCAAATTCACACTATCTTCGCATTACTACAAATCACCACTGCTGAAATCCATCAAATATATATATCCGCAATATGATTTATCTTATAACTAGGTTGGCAGGCCAACCATGAAGCGTGTACACAAATATTATACCTTGTCAACTTGATCTTAGGCCCAAACAATAATGTGGACACAAAAAAACATTTAGGAATCTTCATATAGGTTAGGACTTATAGTAGAACCACTTATAATGATAATTCAAATATTATGTTTTCACCACATATTGATTTCACGAGTGTCAACTTCAAGTTTAAGTGCATACTCAACTACCTTGACTGTCATACCATAACCTTCAATGCAAACCATATGAGGATTTGAAATTCATAACCAACATTCATTACAGACCTCTTATCATACCTTCAGAACCGCAGATCATAATAATATTTCATAGAAGAATGTGAATCACATAATTGTTGTTCTGTCACAAAGAAAGGCTGTCAAACTTTATGTCAAAACTTGGAGGCTTGTAGATGATCTTTCGAAGGACTTCAGATGCTGTAAATCTAGAATTAGATAGTTAACATATGTGTTTACAACACCTCTAAACCACAAATCAAAATACTCAATGGCGGAGAAATGTAGAGTGGATTATTCAAGTGTTTTGCACTGTTCGTGACTCGTCTCTATTCACTCGGACTTAGATACATCATGCTATGACTTCCAGAGGAAGTCAAGACTTGAACACTAAATCATGACATCATTAGATAGCTGTGAATAACATACCAAAACCACATAACAAGATCTTCAATTGTGGAGGAGTACCAACTTAATTACTATCACTATCTTAGTATCCTATCAATACTTAGTCAATTTTGGCTAAGTTAGTCTTTCTGGACCAAAAGGCTATGCGCACCTTTGTCACAAGAATTTTAGCCATCAATGCTAACATTAGGTCTCCATACTGAATTCTGCAGCAAATGTGTGATCTCCAACACTTGTTTGTTCATTATCATATATGGTTGGGAGATGAAATTCCTTCAACAATCTCAAATTGATTTCCTCAGTTTCTTTAACTACCCTCTCAATGTCATCTAACATGAGAGTGTTCATCCTCCTCTTTGTTCTAAATTCTCCACCAAGCACTCTGGAGACTTTTTCCTTTTCTTCTGGAGTGATCTCGGGACATAGTTCTATTAGTGTATGTTCTCTAAGCTCAATGTCCTTGGCCATTGCAACTTCTTTTCTTGCAGACACTATACTCCCCAAATCGTCTGGGGGGTGTTGTGTGGTTACACAACATGCCCCATTTTGCCTTAACAAAACAAGGACCCAACTCTTTTTTTGCTTTCCCTTTTTTTTCTTTCTTTGGGTGGTATGGAAAAAATCAAGTATCAGATGCATCCAAGTATCACCCCCGGGTATGCATATGCCTCATAGAAAAAGGCTAAGTTAGTCTTTCCGGACCAAAAGGCTACGCACAACTTTGTCACAAGAATTGTAGCCATCAATGCCAGCATTAGGTCTCCATCATACTAACAGTGTCTCTTGACTATGTTGCCAACAATCTCCCTCTTTGGCATTGATGGCAACACTTAGTAAAAAATGCTTATCTGCTCCCCCTTACTATATACACTTTGTTTTTCTTCTTCCCTCGAGATGTTTGGCCATTTTTCATTGGATCTTCTTCTCCCCCTTTGACATCAATGGCAAAGGTGTATGTACAAGTAGAAAAACTGTGTCGAAACTTCAAAACTGTCATACTCTGCCGCATATGTAGAGGTACAATCTTCCATCTAAGTTAGTTGTAGGAGGTAGAATATCAGTATAATTGTCTTTATTAGAGCTGACTCTCCATCCCATCTAATGTTTACTCTCTCCAAAATTTGAATGTGACCATTTATCAGAAAAACTAATTTTTCTACCTTCTGCACATATGAGGGTGTATCAATTATTGCTTTTGCTTTCAAAGATTCTTCTGCAAGACTAGTCATTGAATCTATTATAGGACTTATCAGCACTCTTAACTAGCATAATCTATTTTTAACTTCATCCCTCTTATTCATCAGATTGCTTAAGTCATTGTGGATATTTACAACTTGTATCTCTTTAGTACTTAATTATTCAGCTATTAGATCATATGACTTAGAGATATTTAGCAATTGGAGTTCCAAATCCATGATTTTTTCTTCTACCTCCTTTGTAACTTCCGGCCATGATAAGAAAAATTTGTATATATCATATGATTCTTTAATAGCCTTCTTTATACTTTTGATTCCATTGTCTAGCAGAATATTATCATTATCCATCATGGTCTTTAATTCAGCTAACCTTTTCTCATTATATTCTTTTCTAACCTTTATTTCTACAGAGTTTTCAAATGACTCAAAATATGTACTTACTGAGTTTATTAGTCCCTTGAGTTGATCTATTGGTGGCAATGATGTGTCTTTTTTGTGTGAAGGCATCAACTTCTCTAGGATATTAGATGCTTCACTAATAAGTTCACTATTCTATATATGTGACTTCACCATTTCTTCCTATGTCTTTGCATGAAAATTTTTCCCAAGTTTCATTTTTTGTAATGGGAATATATAGGCCATGATTATGGGACTTTGTAGAAACTCATTTGAGTCCAACAATTAAATTTCCTGTTGTTTCTAAAGAAATTCCCTTACCATTTCTATAGGGTCTTTGCTAATGGTGTCAGTAGCAGTGTCTTTTGTCATTTCATTAGAGACTTCTTCTTCTTGGTTTTGCTTAGGTGGTTCTAGATCCATAGCCTCTTGTTGAACAATGTTTTTCTCTAGTGAAGGGCTTCTCTCAACTTGTTCATGTTCTTGATCATCAAATTTATTCTACTCATCAGTCTTCTCCTTGATTGCTTGATTATCAACTTGATGCTTGAGAGGAGGACTTGTCTCAGTTTGATCCTTGTCAGCTGTATCTAGATCATCACTAGCAGGGGCTTGATCTTCTTTCTCCTTTATCTCTTCATTATTTTTATCTAGCCCTTGGTCCATACTAAATTTTGTAGCAGATGTGTGATCTCCAACACTTGTTTGTTCATTATCATATATGATTGGGAGATGAAATTCCTTCAACACTCTCAAATTGATTTCCTTAGTTTCTTTAACTACCTTCTCAATGTCATCTGACATGAGAGTGTTCATCCTCCTCTTTGTTCTAAATTCTCCACCAAGCACTCTGGAGACTTTTTCCTTTTCTTCTAGAGTGATCTCGAGACATAGTTCTATTAGTGTATGTTCTCTAAGCTCAATGTCCTTGGCCATTGCAACTTCTTTTCTTGTAGACACTATACTCCCCAAATTGTCTGGGAGGTGTTGTGTGGTTACACAACATGCCCCATTTTACCTTAGCAAAACAAGGACCCAACTCTTTTTTTTCTTTCCCTTGCTTTTCTTTCTTTGGGTGGTATGGTAAAAGTCAAGTATCATATGCATCCAAGTATCACCCTCAGGTATGCATATGCCTCATAGAAAAAGGTTAAATATCAAAGTTAGTCTCTATCATCATGAACCATATAATGTCAAAGACTACAAAATTCTAAGCAGGTTTGCCTTTTGGATCACCCTGAAATTCCTTAAGGGTAGAAAGTTATGCTTGGTCAAAGTTTGGTCAAACCTAATATTTTCGAAGGATCATCTTATTGCTTGATATCCATGATATTCACGAATATCCGTCATATATGTTTTAATGAAGAGAAACCTGATATCTACATATTTGCTAATATGCAAATGTCAAATTTAAACAGGAGGTATTATCTACCCATCAAGTACCCGCACACATTCAAGGTGGGTCATATTCCCTAATATCCTTGATATTTGTTAATATGTGGATCACCTTCAAATATAATGTAAACACTTAGCATCAGGATATTTCTTAATATCTATCATATTATTTAAAATCCCTGATCTTCCTTAATATGATGATGACATCATTCTAACCTGATGGAAAGAAGACCTAATATGACGATGATGTCATCAATATGCTTGACAACTAGAAGGTCATCTATTTCTCAAATATCTGTCATATTAGGTAACATGCCTGATCTTCGTTAAAATGATGGTGACATCATCTCCCAAGAGGATTTGAAATAATAATGATAATGATGACATCACCCTGATCTTTGAATGAGGAGGGATGTCTTTTGCAAAACTAAGATCGATCATATTCTTTAATATCCTCATATCCACACTTGAGGCACGTAACACATGGATCCTTGAACACCAATAGGAAGCTACCACATGGTACACTGACCGGATCATGTCAACACCTTATATTATCGTGATTACTAAAAGGGGGTATGATGACCCTTTTCTAGTCATTGGTCAATAGTTGGTCATCTTCATGATGATGTCATCATCATATTCCCAAATATCAATCATATTCTTGAATATCCCTGATATCTACGAAGATATAGCCCTACATTAAATGTTAGTCTAATGGTGGTTGAACCTTTCAAATTTTTGAATAATCTCCTACCACCTATTACCATCTCCAATCTTTAGGTGTCGATCAACGGATGCTGATAGAGTGACATTAATCACACCCTAATTCGCTGTTGCTTTTGTTTAAAAGTGAAGATTAATCTCATTTTTGAATCTATCAAGTATTCAAATGAAATTATCGAGTCACTGTGAGAATTAAGCAGTATTACTGTAAATTGTGAAAGCAATGGAATGGGTGCGGATTCGAATGGTGAATGGAAGAAATTTTTTGCATGGTAAACATGTGCATCTGGATATCAACCAAATAGTAAAAAGGGTAGCATATATCAGGTATGTAATGACAAAACCCTCTTTTGTCGTTTATGGTTAGAATGAGCAGGTAAAATTGTTTTCACCATAGTAAATCAATGTGATGATGCATGAAATGTATTGAATGATGATTTAATTCATTAGAATATTCATATTATCATAGAATTGCTTGATCACATGATAAGTTAGTGTAAGAAATGCATATGATCTATTGCAGGATTCAATGGCACTCCGCAAGAATAGATCAGATATAGAATTTTTGAACCCATGTGCATACAACTAGAGGGAGTTGTCTTCAGATACGGTTAGATTAATGATACTCATCCGAGAAATACTGATCTAGATGAATAAACAACAAGGTTCAAGAAAGGACATGAAGATCCCCTGCTTATCAACATTTACAACTTAGGCATGTGGCATGTAGGAGGGTTTCCTTATGCGATGGAAGCCACTGAGCTGGTAGTGGAATGTCCATGTAATTATAATACAAATACCAGGAAGGTAGAGAAACATGGTCAGGTGTATGCAGACTTTTTAGTCGATGGCATAATTGTAACTTTTAATTTGCCCAAATCTCCTAAGGTATGTGGGATAAATCTAGAGAAAATTGAAAAGAAGTAAAACAAAACTAAGAAGGATTGTAGGAAAATTATGTATTCATGGAGAGCCAATGACAACATGTATAAGGCTACTTCTTAGTTACTTGTGCATATGTATAAGTTCAATTTTGCACCTGAGTTTCAATATATGATGGTGATGCTCTGTCGCATGATAGGAAGGCCAAATGTTGGAACATTTGAGAATTGGATGTATGGCCTCATGAGAATGGTGGCAGATACAGTTAAAAAACCCCAATGGCCTAGAATCATAAGTGATAGACTAAATGAAGGAATGAGGAAGTTGGGAGGAAAGGACAACATGTTACACATGTCTTCTTATGTTGTTTATGCATGTGCATTCAGAGCCACATTCAGTAGATTGTAAACAGTGGTAGGGTTGGAAGTAACCCTAGAGATGTCAACATATGGGACCACTATCCATAACTAAAATAGAGGAATTCTCTCCAACATTATCAGAGAATAAGTCACTCATTTTCCATGCATTTAGTAAGGACCATGGAAGAAGACAAAGCTAAGAGGCTGAACATGGAAGCTCAAGCCATGATATACAAGCATGGGGCTTGGTTCATCCAATTCCCCACATTCACTTATATTAGGATGAAAGGTTTTACTAGTCAACCTCTCATGTTGCCAAGATATCCTACTGACAAGGTCATCTTGACAGAGCTGGCTAGGTAGATACTGCCTTCAGTTGAGACCTACGTTGAAAAGGGAAAGATTCCTAATATTTTGTTCCCAATCATGATTGGATTGTACATGTGCCCTGATAAAGAAAGTGTCAAGGGGGAAATAGGGGGATTGCAGTTAATTTCATTACAACCTTTCTCACTGTCTAGGAAATATGACCCATATGGCAAAATGCAATCATTATTCAACAAGTCGATGCATCAGATGCATCTGGAAGACTATTGGGATGACTATGATGAAGAAGTGGAAGTGAGAAGGAGGGGTTTCCAAAGGGTTACTTTGAAATAGATCCATACTTTTGACTGCATACTAGTGCATGTACAATTGTACGAAGATGATGGGAACATCATGTCTCAAGAATACAAGACTAAGAAAATATATAATGAAACTATATCCTCCCCTTACTAGAACCATCTAGAAGAAACCTCATTGGAAACAATAACCCAAAAGGTTATATCATTAACCAAGTACTAGGTGGAGGCAAAGGTTACCAAGTTGAAGAACAAGGGGATGACTCTCATAGTTGATAATAAGATGAAAAGAAAAGAATTAATAGCTGAGGAGTATGATGACTTCCTCAAGGAAAAAAGAGCATCAAAAGGAGAGAGGCAACAAAGTAAATTAAAGAAGAATAGTCAAACTAGTGGGGTGACAATCATTTGTTATCCCCAACCCAAGAGGGACACAACCTCTACTTCTACTACTACTTCTCATGCACCCACAAAGAAGCAAAAGCTTGCTCCAAAGCCTACTCCAATGCCTGCACCTACTGTCGTAGAGGAAGGAGAAAGAACTGATGATGATGATCTTTTGATACACTGGAAGAAGAAGAAAGTCTAGGAGACACCTCAAAAATAAGCATCTGCAATGAGGGGAGCAATAGAAAGGAATCCCACCATAATATTGAAAGGAGTTGGTGGTGAGGGCATCAATAGAACCTTGTAGCATGAAGTCCTTATTCCTAAGATAGTGCATTTCAAGACATAAAATGCTGAGGAGCAGAGGAAAGAAAGGTAAGGTAGGAGAGATGAAGTGCCTTTTCCTTTGGATGCAATAGTAGACTTATCAGATGATGATATAGTGAGTGAAGTATCGGCTAGTCCTATGGAGGTACTAGTGAAAAATACCAAAATGACCCCTCATGGTACTCTGATGACACAACAAAAGGCTGATGAAGAGGAGATTATATAGGGTAATCATGAGACAGTAGCACAACAAATTGGTCTGGTAGAATTGGTAGATCAAGTTACCAGCCCAGCTGCAATAGACCTAGCATATCAGGGTGAGAATGACCAAAATGAAGATAAGGGAACACCTCTCGAACAAAGAAAATTAGAAATGAATGTACAAATGGAGCAAGAAGAGATAGCTGATCAATAGGATGGTCAAGGTGATGAGCAGATACCTGAAGGAGAGACATACAAAATGGAAATAGAAAAACCCCAAGATCCTAATGAAACAAATATATCAAAGGATGAGAAACAAAGCTATCAGGTGGATGGTGACTAGGGAGAGAAAATAAATATAGATGAAAAAGGTCACAAAGATCAAGAAGGAGTGATAGAACAGAGCAATCTTGATGCTCATGTAGATCCACCACCATCACAAGAAGAATAGGATAAAGTTGAAGAAGATACACAAGAAGTCCCTGCTCATGAAGAAGAGCATGAAGATGAAGTACCTGATGAGCAAAGGAAAGATCCCTCACCACCAAGGGTGGAACAGAACATGGTAACACAGAAGGTTCAAATTGAACATACCAACCAGTAGGGGTCTACTGATGAAGTACCATATTGGCTACATCAAGAGGTACATGCACCTCCCTCTAGTGTGGCACCTGAATTTGATATTACTTCATTGTTTACATCTAATACAGTAAAATCAAGGAGAAGGGCTAGGGCCACCTCGACCATAAAGAGAGATTCATTAACATGTAGGAGGATAGCTAAAATAGCTATACCTATAGTAGCCAAAGCAAAAGGAGAGATAAGTATTAATGAATTTCAGATGACCACTATTGATTTGGGCTTTGCTATAGAAGAACAAGAGGGCCAAGAGGCCAAGGATATAATTGATTCTTTATTGAAGAGTGTAGATAAAGAGAAGAAAAAATTAAGGTGCACAAGGGGTACATTGCCCAATTGCATGCATTCATAAAGGGGTTGATAGACCCAAATAATATGCCAGTCAACACTTCTACCCCTTTGACCATTATATCAGAGGATGAGGTCACTGGACTAGATATCATGAAGCATAAGGTACACAAGATGGACATTTGGTTCATCCAATTTATTGCAGAGGCAAAGAATATAATAAAGACCTCTCTCAATAATCAGAACTTGCTTAGCACAATGAAGAGGAAGGGGGACAAACTATAAAAGGAGGTTGGGCAATGGTCAATTAGAATTGAGAAACATCTGACTACCTTGGCAGAAATGAAGCACATAAATGTCAATGTCCTGATATCCAACAAGATACTGAACAATCAAACATCCATGTTACTAAATTAATGGTATGATGATGCTAAATTTGAGAGTGAGATACTTAAGAAGTGTAATGTAAAGATAAAGGATATTAGTGTCAATTTGCATAAGCTCTTGTCTCATGAGGTAGAAGTTTTGGAGGCCTTGAAAGAAAAGGTGGAAGGAAAGATTGAAAATTAGGATGAAGACTTTGCAATTAAGGCCTTCTAGGACAATTTCAAAATTACTACAAATGACCCTCTAAATCACCCATCAGAGGCCACAATTAATAAGGCCATGAGGATGAAGGCAAAAGTAGAAAAGTATAATGAGATGTTAAATAAGAGAAAGAATAAATGGTCTACATTACAAGCATACATTAAATTACAAGAACATTAGTCAAGAAGGCCAAAGTCCAAGATGGAGGGGAGATTGAAAGAATAGTGTAAGTATATGAGCCCATCAGGGGATAGATAGGTGTGATTGTAGAGGAAAAATTATCCACTGATGAGGAGGATGAGGAATGAACATGATGCATGTGATTAGTGAAAAAGTAATACCAGATGGTTGCCAACTAGCAGGACTAACTCTTAAAGTTGATTATAAATGTACATGTTTGTTGCATACTTAATGAAGAAGAAGATCTAGATTACATACAATTGTAAACTTTGAGTAATTTGCGGATAAGTTCTTGACTTGTACTTCAATTTTTTGCGTCCCTTAGAGTGTAATTCATGTTGTGCATGTTTCTTTCATTCCTTTTCCTTTGAAGTTAGCATCAACCATACCTTGTTGTGGAACATCCTAGTGAACCTATGGTTTGATTCCTTCATTTCATGACAATATCTGGAATGTATGTGGACCAACAGCTAAAGATTGAACCATTTTAGTAAAGTTTAGCAAGCATTCATTACAATTTTCTTAATTTCATTGAAATCACCATCACAATTACAAATTCATAGAAAATCTAGAGCAAATACCAAGAAATATGCTAATATCGCATAGAAAACTAAATATTCATAGCATATTTGAGTTAAATAGCATGTACAATTGAAATTTTCATGCAAATACATACAAATATTAATAGTAACCATGCAAATATCTTCTTGAAAGCACATTATTTAGATAAATTCACATTACAGAGGTGAAAACTAATCAATAGCAGTTGATGATCAAAATAATTGATGAAACTTAGAAAATATCCTCATCATCTATTAAATACAGTAAGATTAACCTTGTTTGTTAAAAGATTTACAGAAAGCAGGTGGAAAATCAGGGTTCAAGCATTAATTCTTGGAAATAGAAATGTAAGGCCCCTTGAATAGAAAACAACAAGGCACATCAAACTAGTGAGCAACATTACTAGATTGTGAACTAATCCACGGAGACTTGGGATCATGAATTCTTTGAATTCATCATATCTTGAAAGATGTTAAAGGTTTGATTTGCAATTCTTTATCTATGTGTGTTTGTGACTAACGTCATAACTAACATAAATTTGTCCTAGGAGGGCCTCATACTTGTCTGCTTCTTGAATCAGTTGCATACACATTACTCTTGTGTATACACAAGTTGATCTTGTCAAATCTCATAAGAATTAGTCTTACTTTAAGTTGTTGTGCAAAGATTCACTCGTTTCAGGTCAATTTTTGAGTTTTGATCATAAATATCTCAATATTGTCATGAATACTTTGATCTTTGTAGTGAATTGTTTAAAGTCTTCAATATTAAGTCATTGTTCAAGTTTTCTAGCAAATATCCTATAGTATCATGTCTACGTGGTTAGATAACCTGATATTTATGATCAAAAGCCCAGTTCCTACTCATATTTGCATTTTGTGCAAATATTTGCTTATTTTAGTGTCTTGATCATAAATATCCACCCTAGAAGATTATTTCCTCTTATCTTTGCAAAGATCCAACCAAAATATTCATATTCTATCTTAAGTTGTTAAAATCCTGGCTCACAGGCCTAATACTAGGTCCAGATCCGTTGGACTTCTTGAAGAATTACCTATTCGTAGACTTAGACCCTGGATAATTGACATTCATCATACTCCCAAGTCTAGTGCATCAACATCCTCATCTAGATATACTGTAACACCTTTGGTGTCTCTAACTGTACCTCGGTCACCTCTAGGGTCTCCAATTATTCCTCAAGTGCATCAAGCATTAGCCATAATGTCTTTCTTTGCAACTCAGTCACCACTTGTGTTTACTACATACAATCCTTTGTCTAAAACTCCTGAGAAAATATGTCCAAAATATCATCCATATCAGGATATAGAAGATCATATCAGGACATATAAGGATACCTACTCTAGAGAAAGAATAAAACATTAGGACATGGTGTGCAGATTGTTCCCTTACTCCTTAGGAGAAGAAGCCTATAGCTAGTATATCAGTCTAACTCAATCAACCATTGGTTCTTGGGATGCTTTAGAGAAAGATTTTGTAGGGAGATTCAAAATACCCATAGATCTACCCATCACTTACCACATGTTTTCCACTATTAAAAGAGTTGAGGGACAAATGATCTCCAATGTCAATGCTAGGTTTCAAAAGATGTATTACAAGTTAGTTGCTCCATACAATGTAGTTGATGAAGCAACCAGATCCATATACTATTCAACCTTAGATCCTTTGACCTTTATGTTCATCAGAAGAACACATCCACCAATTACTTCACTATCTAGTGCATTTGAGGAAGCTGTTAAAGTTAATAAGCAGTTAACCCCAGGCTTTACACCTAATGCTGGATATCCTACATATCCTATGCACACTCAAGGCAATGGAGTCATAATACCTCTAGCCATCATGCTTAGTCCCCTGCAAGTACCTCCCCTTAGCATTATGCCTCCTCCAAATGGAAATGGCCAGATGATACCTCATCCTGGATAGATAACTTAGGATGCAGGCAAAAGCAATTGTGGCAGTACTTTCTTTAAACCTTAGCAAGAGAATGTAGTAGCCAAGGTGCGGGAGGAGAAGAGTGACATTAAAGAGATATCTAAACAATTAAGGAAGTTGACAACTGAGATTACACACATGGGAAACCAAAGCTTCTATTCTCAACCAAACCAAAATAGAGGATATCATGATAGAGGATACAGAAACAATAATGATAGGTCTGGATATCCTGACAAAGGATATAACCATGAAAGGAACTTCAACAACAATAACAATAATACTTCTCCTAGACCACCTAGAACATGGAACACTAGGCCAAATAATGGTTCATTACCATCACCATTAGACAATTAGCCTCCCAATGAACCTAAACAAATAACCAGGGTGAATCTAGCAGAAGATGCCCTCACTAATTGGTGTAGGATGCATAATACCAATGCACATGCAGAGTTAGATTGTCCTTAGTTTAAAATAGCAGCTAGTATTTTCCACACCGACTTATCCAATACTATAGGAGATCCTCCTCATCTTGAAGGGAATGAGATTGTTCCTTTAGGATATGAGTCTACCCTAATATTAGAAAGCTCCACTAGCCATCAACATCAACATCGTTAGATGACCTCCTGTCATGAGAACTACATGCTAGCATGTGAGGAGTCTACCTTAGAGTTTGAGACAAATTATGTGTTTCCATTTGAAGATGAAAATGAGCCAGAACATGAAGAAGGTCATGCTTACCAACAACAATATTAGGGTAGGCATAATTACAACCTTAGGAGTAATCCTAACAGACCTCCTAGTCCTTTAACCACATCAATTCCTCCCAATAATTTCAACACTCCACTTGATCCCAAAGCTACCAGTAATCGTGGTCTTCCCAAGGTTAATACTTAGTATTTTACACACCAAAATACAGTATCAAAACCCATCATTTAGCTCCCTGAATCTAACAAACTAGTCACATATTTGGAAGAAGAAATGAAAAAGGTCAAAATCAACTTATCTCTATCAAAGTTACTTAAAACCCCAGTCATCAAAAAGGCTTTTCTAAAATCTTTAGATGAATCTACTCCAAGGGATAATAATCAGGGTCATAATCTAAGTTAGAGCTTGACTAAAGATCCTGTACCTAAATAAAATAATTCTAAACCTAGGGTGCAGGCTACTATTCAGGCTGTAGAGACCTCAGCTATGACTCTATATAGAGACAAAACTAAATCACCCCAACTCCTACTTTAAGAATATTTGGAAAGAACTTGCATAATTGTTTAGTGGATTCAGGTGCATCAACAAATGTGATGCCACTATCCATTTGCAATGCCTTAGGGTTGCATCTAGCCAAGTCCCTTAAAAAGGTGACACAGTTAGATAAAATTGAAGTAAGTGTGATAGGAGAGCCAACCCATATTCACATGCAACTAGCATTAGAACCAAGGGTTCAGTATTACATTGACATCCAAGTGGTGGATATCCTGATACCTATGGGATGTTTCTCAATAGAGATTGGTCAAAAACACTCAATGGTTACATGTCTACTAATTTTAGCCACATGTGGTTACCCTAGAAGGGGACTCCTAATCAAATAAGGCTAAAAGATGAACCAAGTATGAAACATATAATCACAGAATATAATAATACTAATAAAATATTGTATGTGGATGTTGAACTAGGAGTTTATACCATCAGATGCCAAATAGTCAGAATAGAGGAAGTTCTAATGTATAATACACACATGCACATAAATGTTCATCAGGATAATAGGATGATCATAGAGTCTGATTATAGTTCAGGTGATAATGAGGAAATAGATCATTTTAAAGATTTTGAATTGCACTTATCTAGAGAGATGCAATGTTACCAGATACTAGGTATATCCAATGAGGATATCCTGATTGAAGGCTAGTGCAGGTTACATGACGAAGCATATTCAGAGAAAACTTGTGAGGCATGCTTGGATATGATGGAATTGGAATGAGCTTATAGCGAGAAGGGATCATCTTCAACCGTGGTAGGTAATATACCTAGTTATGATAAAATGATTCTTATTTGTCTTCTGCAGATACAAGAGAATCTATAGAAATTACACATCAGGATGAAAGTTACATGCATAACCTAGATGAGATCCTGATGTATGATGGAAATACTCATAGAGATGGAAGTAGCATCACCCCAGGGACTAACTTCTTAATTGATTCAGATTATGAATTGTTAGATGAAGATAAGGGAAGTAACCTAGCAAAGTTTGAGAGGTTTCTATCTAAACAAATTCAAAGGCTTACATTGCAGGAGGTTTCTCCTTATCATGCTTTAATTAAAGGTTGGTGCAAACTCCATGAGGCACCACATTCAGAAACCACATGCGCATTATGCTTGCATATACTGAATAAAAAAGAATAGCTTTGTTTAAGGAATCAGTTATCTGATAATAGAGACATGCCTAAAGTGAAAAGGAAAGAGATTAAAGTACAATCAGATAGTGATAGAGATGATAGCATAGAAGTGAAAAGAAAAGGGGGATAATGTTCACATCAATCACCAAAAATAATAGAGAACGAATCCCAAAAGTTGAAATGGATATCAGGCAGTGCAACTACTAGAGCTAAAAAGAAAAGATAAGGCCCTGATAAGTCATTAACAAAAGGTAAGCCATGGATCCTTAGGTTTGATGGATCCAAGTCAAAACAAGGAGCTGGAGTAGGGATAGACCTTATTGACCCAATAGGAAAGTCCTTTTTAGTAGCATACAGATTACAATTCCCATGTACCAATAATGTGATAGAGTATGAATCTTTAATAAATGGGTTGATGTTTGCTCTTAAGAAGAAAGTTAAGATTCTGTACATCTTTGGAGACTCAAAATTGGTGGTAAAACAAGTAAGAAGCATCTATTCTTGCAACTACTAGAAGTTATCCAATTACAGGCATAGGGTTTGGGACTTGATTGAAGACTTTGATGCATTTAATATCACCCATGTCCCTAGAGAACAAAATCGTAGAGAAAATGCTTTAGCATAGGCTCCTAGTACATTAGAGCCATTGTCCATTTCTAGATTAAAGATATTTTAGTTGAGCTAATATCAATACTCTCCATACCTGACAATGCCACTAATCTTCAAGTGTTTGATGATGATCAACATATCTTGGATTTCATAGAAAATAGAGATATATTTGATGCACAAATCCTAGATGAGAAGAATTTGGAAGATCATACATGGGAGAGGAAGAGATAATGGACTTACCAAGCAATAATATTCCCAAAGGTATGATTGAATTAGAAAAGGCCTTTGATCTGCATAACATGATGAAACAAAAGTATCTCCCTAAGACCGATGGGGGAGAATATTCACCAGTAAGCATAGGACAAAATGAATATGTAAGGAATGTCCTAATTGGTAATGTCTACACTGAAGAAGAAAAGGCAGGGATAACCCAAGCATTGAAGGATTATATTCATGTTATCGCCTGGACTTATGATGAGCTAAAGACATATGAAACATCAATTATCACCCACACTATTTTACTGAAACCTGAAACTGGATGCTAAACCTTTCAGGCAAAAGTAGAGACTAGTCAATGCATTGCTGGAACCTATCATCTTTGAAGAAGTTAAGAAATTGCTAGATGCTAGGATCATATTTCCTATCAGGCACTCAACATGGGTAGCCAATCTGGTTCCAGTAAGAAAGAAAAATGGTGATATATGCCTATGTAGAGTTCAAAAATCTGAATACGGCCTTAGAGAAGGATAATTATCCATTACCTTCATTGGATGAAGTCTTACAGATAGTGAATGGAGCTCAAGTGATGTCATTCCTAGATGGTTTCATAGGATACAACCAGGTAATGGTGGATAAAATAGATAGATTAAACAGAGCATTCACCACCAAGTGGGGGATATTTGCCTATAGATGCATGCCTTTTGGCTTGATCAATGATGGAGCCACATTCTAGCGTGCAATGGACATAGCATTTAGGGGATTGATTGGCAAATGCATAGTTATATATATGGACAACCTGACTGTCTTTTTAAAGAAGAGAGGTGACTACATAGAAGACCTCAGAAGGGTGCTCAAGAAATGTAAGCAATATGGTATCTCACTCACTCCAAAGAAATGCATATTCAAAGTAACCACAAGTAAGTTACTTGGTCACCTAATATCAGAAAATGGGATCACCATTGACCCTTCTACCTGGTAGAATCCATCATGAAGTTACAACTTCCTGGGAGTAAAAATGAACTCAAATCTTATTTTGGTAAGATTAAATTTGTAAGAAAGTTCATCACAGGGTTTGTAGAGATTGTTAGACCACTCAATCAAATGCTTAAGAAAGATGCCAAGATCGAATGGACACCTGAAGCAAAGGCTGCATTTGAGAACATCAAGAAAGCCATATCAGATGCACCTATCTTGATCATCCTAGATTACACAAGAGAATTTTATGTTTATTCATTTTCTTCAGAACATACATGTGCAATAGTCCTGACACAAAGGAATGAAGCCAAGGAAGAAAAAACTATAGCTTTCATGAGTTCTCCATTTAAAGATGCCGAGCTTAGATATATGGATGTTGAAAGACAAGCTCTTTCTTTGTTCATAGCAGTAAAGAAATTTAGACATTACATCCTGGGAAGTAAGGTAATTGTTGTGGTACCAGATGCAACAGTAAAAATGCTCTTGATGCAAAGTGAACCTGGAGAGAAAAGAGCCAAGTGGATAACAGTGAACTCCAAGAATATGACATGGACATAACACACATGAAATTGGTTAGAGGTCAAGCCCTAAGCCAGATAATTTATGAGATTGGTCCTAAAATAGTGAGTCAACAATACATTGTGAACGATAAAAAAAATAAAGAATGGTGTTCTGATATCAGACATATCCTGATCACTGGGAGATGCCCATTGAAGATGCAAGCTTCTCAAAGGAGAGCTCTGAAGATAAGATCACAAAAATACATGATCAAAGGAGGAGTCCTTTTCAAAAAGAATTATGAAGGGAGATACCTTAGATGTTTGGATAAATTGGAAGTAGACAAGGTTCTTGTTGAGTTACATGACAAATTGGGAACAATACATGGTTCCCATTTAGCCACTGCACACGCTATCTTGAGAGCAGGATATTACTGGCCAACAATTTTTAAGGACATTATAGAGAACATCAAATGTTTCCACACTTGTCAAGTTGCCACCAACAGGGAGAAATATGTTGCCCAACTCTTGCAGCCAGTTATGGAGATGCGCCCATTTGCCCAATGGGGCATGAACTTTATAGGTCCTATCAATCCTCCATCATCTTCAGGTCACATGTATGTTTTGACAATCATTGATTATTGCACTAGGTGGACTGAAGCAGTCAGCAGCAAAACATGCACTGTAGAGGATGTGATCAAGTTCCTAGAGAATAACATAGTAACCAAGTATGGAGTTCCATATGCCCTAGTATGTGATAATGGACTGACTTTTGCATCATTAATATTATCTAGTTGGGCTTTTGATTATGGAATCATTTTAAAATTCTCTTCAAACTACTATCCCCAGGGAAATGGATTAGCAGAGTCAACAAACAAAAAATTATTGAGTATCATAAAGCAATTGATAGAAAAGAACCCTAGGGAATGGAATACACTGCTTAAGTATACCGTATGGGTAGATCGAACCAAAGTGAAAGTCACTTTAGGAAATTCTCCTTACCACTTAGTATATGGGGTGGATCCCATCCTCCCTGTTAATCTCAAGATCCCCACATTATAGTTTGTACAAGAGTATTTGGGTATAGATAATAAACAAGAAGTTAGGTTGCTATAACTCATGCTCCTAGAAGAAAAGAGAGATAGGACAATTGATCAATTCACCAAACTTAAAGCTTTTATCAAATGTTAGTTTGATAAAAGAGCTAGGATAAAAGCTTTTAGGGTTTTAGACCTCTAGTCCTATCTTGGGACAAAGCACATGAAAAGAAAGGTGATCACAGAAAGTTTGATAAACTTTGGATAGGTCCTTTCTAGATTTTAGAGATCCTAGGAGATAGTACTTACAGACTCAAGACCCTAATAGTTGAGGATGTTCTATTATCGGTCAATACAAAATTCCTTAAACATTATTTCCAAGCTTAGACAGGGTCAGGTCATGATATTGTACCATAATGTACATTTTATATAGTTGTTTATATAGCTTGCTTTGTGTGATTGCCTTTGGTTTGTTGGTGTTGATTCTTTGCTTTGATTTAGCAAAATGATGCACCTTTTCACTATAGAACACCACTAAAATTGTTAGAATTCAAGAGTTAGATATAAGTTTTTACATAGACTGTATCTCATGTTAACAAGTATCCCTGATCAGGTCTGTGATATCCTGTTCATCAGTATTGCTTTTCTTTCTCAAGGAGATCTTCACATGACACACCTAATAGCCTTGGGTTTGTTGAACATACCAGTGTGGGGTTCAGTGAAAAATCAAAAGGTTTCCCTTGCTACCATTGCAATTCCCAAACTAAATCAACAAGTAACTACGGCTTACAAAATCTGCTTACATGATGACATCTTATGAATACAAAAAAAATAGAAGAAATATATTGAATATATAAAGAAAAAATTAGGCCATCTAAGTAACTCTACTGAGGCTATGGACACTTGCTGGCAGTGGGGCTCTACTTAGTGGAATTGCAAAGATAACCTTGTCGGAGCTATGGATGCCTTTCGACAGCAAGGCTCTATCTAGGTCGCCTATGAGGGACAAAACAAATTATGTAGCTTAAGGTCATCACTAGTGCTTTCAACTCATCTTCAAGATGAGGGATATGAATCACATGCACATACTTGATCCCTTGCAATACATTGTTCCATTGATGAATATGATACCATCCAGAAGAACATGATGCTAATGTTTAACAAGAGATGGAGCATGATGTTCTGACTTATTCTAACCTCTTGAATTATTAGAATTTTTTTGTTTTCTTTGGTGAAAATTTGTTGTGTGGTTACACAACACACCCCATTTTTCCTTAGAAAAGCAAGGACCCAACTCTTTTTTGGCTTTCCCTTGCTTTTCTTGCTTTGGGCGGTATGGTAAAATTCAAGTATCAAATGCATCCAAGTATCACCCCCAGGTATGCATATGCCTCATAGAAAAAGGTTAAATGTCAAAGTCAATCTCTATCATCATGAACCCCATAATGTGAAAGACTACAAAATTCTAAGCAGGTTTTCCTTTTGGATCACCATGAAATTCCTTATGGGTGGAAAGTTATACTCAATCAAAGTTCGGTCAAAAATGATATTTTTGGAGGATCATCACATTCCCTGGTATGCTTGATATTCACGAATATCCCTCATATATGTTTTAACGAAGAGAAACCTGATATCTAGATATTTGGTAATATGCAAACATCAAATTTAAACGTGAGGGATTATCTACCCGTCAAGTACCTGTGCACATTCAAGGTGGGTCATATTCCCTAATATCCCTGATATTTGTTAATATGTGGATCACCTTCAAATATATTGTAAACACTTAGCATCGGGATATTTCTTAATATCTATCATATTAGTTAAGATCCCTAGTCTTCCTTAATATGACGATGACATCATTCTAACCCGATGGAAAGAAGACTCGATATGATGATGACGTCATCAATATGCCTAACAACTAGAAGGTCATCTATTTCTCAAATATTCATCATATTAGCTAACATGTCTGATCTTCACCAATATGATGATGACATCATCTCCCAGGAGGATTTGAAATACTAACGATGACAATGATGTCACCCTAGTCTTTGAATGAGGAGGGATGTTTTTGCAAAACTAAGATCCCTCATATTCCTTAATATCCTCATATCCACACTTGAGGCATGTAACACATGGATTCCTTGAAGACCAATAGGAAGCTACAACATGGCATGCTGACCGGATCATGTCAACACCTTATATTATCGTGATTACTAAAAGGGGGTATGATGACCCTATTCTAGTCATTGGTCAATAGTTGGTCATCTTCATGATGATGTCATCATCATATTCTCATATATCAGTCATATTTATGAATATTCCTGATATCTACAAAGATACAACCCAGCATTAAATGTTAGTCTAATGGTGGTTGAACCTTCCAAATTTTTGAATAATCACCCACCACCTGTTAGCATCTCCAGTCCTTAGGTGTCGATCAATGGATGTCGATAGAGTGACATTAATCACACCCTAATTCACCATTGCTTTTGGTTAAAGGTGAAGATTAATCTCATTTTTGAATCTATCAAGTAACCAAACAAAATTACGAAGCCACTGTGGGAATTAAGAGCTCTGTATTACTATAAATTGTGAAAGCAATGGAACAAGTATGGATTCAAATGGTGAATGGAAGAAAGTGTCTACAAGGTAAATGTGTGCATCTGAATATCAACCAAATAGTAAAAAGTGTAGCCTATATCAAGTATTATAACGGTAAAGCCCTCTTTTATCATTTATGGTTAGAATGAGCAGGTAAAATTGTTTTCACCATAGTAAATCGATGTGATGATGAACAAAATGTATTGAATGATGATATAAATCATCAAGATATTTGTATTACCATAGAATTACATGATCACATGATAAGTTGGGGTAAGAAATACATATGATTTATCGCAGGATTCAATGGCGCTCCACAAGAATAGATTAGATACAGTATTTCTAAAACCCATGTGCATACAACCAGAGGAAGTTACCTTTATATATAGTCAGATTCATGATACTGATCTGGGAAATACTGATCTGGATGAATGGATGACAAGGTCAAAGCAAGGAGGTGGAGATCCCCTGCTTATCTAGATTTACAATTCAGGCATGTGGCATGTAGGAGGGTTTCCTTATGCAATGGAAGCCACTAAGTTGGTAGTCAAATGTACACGTAATTATAATACAAATACTAGGAAGGTAGAGAAACATGGATGGGTGTATGTAGACTTTTCAGTCGATGGCATAACTATAGCTTTCAATTTGCCCAAAGGACCTGAGGTATTTGCGATATATCTAGAGAAAATGGAAAAGAAGTATAACAAAACTAAGAAGGATTGCAAGAAAATTATGTATTCATGGAGAGCTAATGATAGCACGTATAAGGATGCTACCAAGTTACCTGTGCATATGTATAAGTTAGATTTTGCACTTGATTTTCAATATATGATGGTGATGCTCTGTCACATGACAAGAAGGCCAAATGCTAGAACATTTGAGAATTAGATGTATGGCCTTATGAGAATGCTGGCAGATACAGTCAAAAGATGCCAATGGGCTAGGATCATAAGTGATAGCCTAGATGAAGGAATGAGGAAGTTGGGAGGAAAGGCCAACATGTTCCACATGTCTTCATATGTTGTTTATGCATGTGAATTCAAAGGTACATTCAGTAGATTGCAAACAGTGGGTAGGGTTGGAAGTAACCCTAGAGATGTCAACATATGGGACCACTATCCACAACTAAAATAGAGGAATTCTCTCCAACATTATCAGAGAATAAATGACTCATTTTCCATGCATTTAGTAAGGATCGTTGTAGAGGATAGAGCTAAGAGGCTGAGCATGGAAGCTCAAGCCATGATATTCAAGGATGGGGCCTGGTTAATCCAATTCCCCACATTCACTTATATCAAGATAGAACGTTTTACTGGGAAACCTCTCATGTTTCCAAGATATCCTATTGACAAGGTCATCCTAATGGTACTAACCGGGCAGATACTACATTCAGTTGAAACCTACATTGAAAAGGGAATGATTCCTAACATTTTGCTCCCAATCATGATTGGATGGTACATGTGCCCCAATAAAGAAAGTGTCAAGGAGGCAATAGGGGGATTGTAATTAATGTCATTACAACCTTTCTCACTATCCAGGCCATATGACCCACATGGCAAGATGCAAGCATTATGCAAGAAGCTAATGCATCAGATGCATCTGGAAGGCTATTGGGCTAACTGCGATGATGAAGTGAAAGTGAGAAGGAGGGGTTTCCAAAGGCTTACTTTGAAAATAATTTGTACTTTTGATTGCATACCAGTGCCTGTACAACTACATGAAGATGATGGGAACATCATGTCTTAGGAATACAAGACTAAGAAAATATATAACGAAACTATATCCTCCCTAACTGGAACCAGCTAGAAGAAACCTCATTGGAACAGATAACCCAAAAAGTTATATCATTAACTAAGGACTGGGTGGAGGCAGAGGTTACCAAGTTAAAGAAGAAGGGGATGGCTCTCACAGTTGATAATAATAGGAAAATAAAATAATTAATAGATGAGGAGTATAATGACTTCCTAAAGGAAAAGAGAGCATCAAAAGGAGAGAGACAGCTGAGTAAATCAAAGAAGAATAGTCAAATTGGTGGGGTGACAATCATTCGTTATCCCCAACCCAAGGGGGACACAGCCTCTACTTCTGCTACAACAACTTCTCATGCACCCACAAGGAAACACAAGCCTACTCCAAAGCCTACACCTACTATCATAGAGGAAGGAGAAAGCATTGCTGATGATGATTCCTTGATATGCAGGAAGAATAAGAAAGTCTAGGAGACACCTCAAAAACAAGCATCTGCAATGAGGGGAGCAATAGAAAGGAATCCCACCATAATATTAAAAGGATTTGGTGGTGAGGGCATCAAAAGAACCCTATAGCATGAAGGCCCTATTCCTAAGATAGTGCATTTCAAGATAGAAATGGCTGAGGAGTAGAGGAAAGAAAGGCAAGGTAGGAGAGATGAAGTGCCTTTTCCTTTGGATGAGACAATAGACTTATCAGTTGATGATATAGTGGATGAAGTATCAGCTAGTCCTATGGAGGTACTAGTGAAAATACCAAAATGACCCCTCATGGTACTCTGATGGCACAACAAAAGGCTGATGAAGAGGAGATTATATAGGGTAATCCTAAGATAGTAGGACAACAAATTAGTCTGGCAGAATTGGTAGATCAGGTTACCAACCCAGCTATAGTAGACCTAGCATATCAGGGTGAGGATGACCCAAATGAAGATAAGGGCACACCTTCCAAACAAAGAAATTTTGAATTGAATCTACAAATGGAGGAACAAGAGATAGTTGATCAGTAGGATGGTCAGGGTGATGAGCAGATACCTGAAGGAGAGCTAGACAAAATGGAATAGAAAAATCCCAAGATCCTAATGAAACAAATATATCAAACGATGAGGAACAAGCTATTAGGTGGATGATGACCAGGGAGAGAAAAGAAATATAGATGAAGAAGGTCATAAAGATCAAGAAGGAATGATAGAACAGAGCAATCTTGATGCTCATGCAGATCCACCACCATCACAAGAAGAACGAGATAAAGTTGAAGAAGATACACAAGAAGTCCTTGCTCATGAAGAAGAGTATGATGAGGAAGTACATGATGAGCAAAGGAAAGATCCATCACCACCAAGGGTGGAATAGAACATGGGAACACATAATGTTCAAATTGAACATACCAGCTATTGGGGGTCTACTGATGAAGTGCCATATTGGCTACAACAAGAGGTACATGCACCTCCCCCTAGTGTGGTACTTTAATTTGATATTACTTCATTGTTTACATCTAATATAGTAAGACCAAGGAAAAGGGCTAGGGCCACCTCAACCATAAAGAGAGATTCAACAATAGGTAGGAGGACAGCTGAAATAGCTATATCTATAGTAGCCAAAGAAAAAGGAGAGATAAGTATTAATGAATTTCAGATGTCCACTATTGATTCAGGCTTTGCTACAGAAGAACAAGTGGGCCAAGAGGCCAAGGATATCATTGATTATTTATTGAAGATTGTAGATAGAGAGAAGAACAAAAATAAGGGGCACAAGGGGCACATTGCCCAATTGTGCACGTTCATAAAGGGTTTGATAGAACCAAATAATATGCCAGTCAACACTTTTGCCCCTTTGACCTTTATATCATAGGATGAGGTCACTAGGCTAGATATCATGAATCATAAGGAACACATTATGGACAATTGGTTCATCCAATTTATTACAGAGGTAGAGAAGGTAATAAAGACCTCTCTCAATAACTAGAACTTGCTCAGCACAATGAAGAGCAAGGGGGAAAAACTGCAAAAGGAGGTTGGGTAGTGGTCAATTAAAATTAAGAAATATCTAACTACCATGGTAAACATGAAGCACATAAATGTCAATGTCCTGATATCCAACAAGATATTGAACAATCAAACATCCATGTTACTAAATATATGGTATGAGGATGCTAAATTTGAGAGTGGGATACTTAAGAAGTGCAATACAAAGCTTAAGGATATTACTATCAAATTGCATAAGCTCCTATCTAATGAGGCAAAAATTTTGGAGGCCCTAGAAGAAAAGGATGAAGACTTTGCAATTAAGGCTTTCCAAGACAATTTCAAACTTGCTACAGATGGCCCCCTAAATCACCTATCAAAGGACACAATTAATAAGACCATGAGTATGAAGGCAAAAGTAGAAAAGTATAATGAGATGTTAAATAGCAGAAAGAATAAATGGTCTACATTACAAGCACAGATTAAATCACAAGAACATGTAGTCAAGAAGACCAAATTCCAAGATGGAGGGGAGATTGAAAGAATAGTGCAAGTATATGAGCCCATCAAGGGACATAAATGTGTGCTTGCAGAGGAAAATTTATCCACTAATGAGGAGGATGAGGAATGAACATGATGCACATGATCAGGTGCATGAAGTAATAACAGATGGTTGCAAACTGGCAACTTGTGCCACATGTAAACTATTGACTTAGTCAAAGGGAAATGTATGCCGTTGATCTTGAATGACAAATCTTGATCATAGGATCTTTTGTAACCACCTCCCCCCTTATTCTATAAAAGGGATCTGGAGTGCACTTTTTACTCATTTGAAACTTAATTGAGATTAGATTACTGAAGCCTCGGGACTAACTCTCAAAGCTGATTGTAAATGTACATGTCTATTGTATACTTAATGAAGAAGAAGATCTAGATTACATACAATTGCAAACTTTATGTAATTTGTCAATGAATTCTTGACTTGTACTTAATTTTCTACATCCCTTGGAGTGCAATTCATGTTGTGCATGTTGCTTTCATTCCTTTTCCTTTGAAGTTAGCATCAACCATACCTAGCTGTGGAACATCCTAGTGAACCTATGGTTTGATTCCTTCTCTTCATGACAATATTTTGAATGTATGCGGACCAATAGCTAAAGATTCAACCATTTTAGTAAAATTTTAGCAAGCATTTGTTACAATTTGTTTAATTTCATTGAAATCACCATCGTAATTGCAAATTCACAGAAAATATAGAGCAAATACCAAGAAATATGCTGATATCCCATAGAAAATTGAATATTCATAGCATATTTGAGTTAAATATCATCTACAATTGAAAATATCATGCAAATACATACAAATCTTAATAGTAACCATGCAAATATCTGCTTGAAAGCACATTATATAGATAAATTCATAGTTCAAAAGTGAAAACTAATCAATAGTAGTTGATGATCAGAAGAATTGATCAAACTTAGAAAATATCCTCATCATCTATTAAATACATTAAGATTAACCTTGTTTGTGAAAGGATTTACAAAAAGCGGGTGGAAAATTAGAGGTTCAAGCATTAATTCTTGGAAATAGAAACATAAGGCCCCTTGAATGGAAAACAACAAGGCACATCAAACCAGTGAGCAACATCAGTAGATTATGAACTAATCTACAGAGACTTGGGATCATGAGTTCTTTGAATTCATCATATCTTGCAAGATGATAAAGTTTTGCTTTGTAATTCTTTATTTGTGTGTTTGTGACTAACATCATAACCAACAGGAGGTTAGTAATTATCTCAATAAGAACTTTATTGTATATGTCCAAGCATTTGATGACAACAGTCTCAATGATGCTTTTGTCTGCATCATCATAATCATCATACAGTTGGGCAATAGGTTTTAGATTGCCATCAACTATAATGGCCTTCAAGACTTCCTCTAAACTTAATGTAGCCTATACTTTTTTAGACTTTGCTTTATTTACCTTCTTTCTTCCTATCTCCTTTCCAGAGGGCCTATCTTGACTAGTACCAGGGGCTTTAGCTGATTTATCTTTCATCTTCTTAACCTCTTCATTTGATTATGTTTCCTCATCATCATCTTTTCTTAAACTGACATACATTCTGTGTCCTTTTGTCTTTTATCTTTTAGTAGTTTTCTTTGTAGGTGTTTTTACAGGAGTAGGAACAAAGGATTCAATTGTAGTTGCAGAGGTTGTTCCAGTAGATTCAGCTTGAGAACTAGAAGCTCTTGTTCTTTTCTTTGTTATTGTAGGATCTTTTGATTTCTTAGTCTCTTCTGGAGTCTTCACAGGTTCATCTTGCTTCCCTTTGGCCACCCTTTCTGCTTCAACCCTTGTCCTTTTTTCTCTGATTTGTTCTTTGGTAAAACCCTTTTTTATGGCATAATCCTCTCAATCTTCTAGGCCTTCTTCAAAATTTTTGGCTTACTTAGTTCAACATGAACTTCTATTGATAGCTCCTCATAGGTCATAAATCTTTCTTCTTTAGGGTCCCTAGGTTTGTTCAACATGTGTTGAGCATAATTATCCATTATTTTTCCATCCACTTTAAGTTGGAGTTGATAATTAACTGAAGCCACCAGGATCACCTGCAAAACCTAAGATTTACCTTCCACAAGAAAAAAAGAAAAGAGGAATAATTTGCACAATATTGGATACAATTAATGAAATGGATTTATAATTACATGTGACAACTTGCTTTTATATATGCAAGTTAAATAAAACCCTAATATGACTTAATATTAACCTAAGAACAAAAATAAGCCCTAAGTGAACTTATTAAAGTGTTATTAAATATTTAATTACACCAACACTTCATACCCCATTGGTAGAACCTAGATTGTTCTAGGCTCAATAGCTTCCATCATGTACTGGTCTTTAGTTACAATGAAGCATATGCCATTCCTATATTTTTCAACAATTGCCTTGGGAATCCTTTCCCTAGATTGCATATTTTTTTGGAAATTTTTGAAATAGCCCCACAAGGCTGTATTCTGTTCATCATAGCTTCCTATGCTACTTAGATGATCTCTAATTTGTGCTACAACTAGTTGACTATTTAACCAGAACAAATTCTTTATTCTTGGTAATTCTTGCACGAAGTAGAAAAATAAGTAGATGATCAATGTACCAAATTTAAAGGGATAATTTCTCTCTTTTGTCTTCTTCAAGTTTTCCATTAATTACAGTCATAGCAATTCACAAAGATGATAGTCTGCATTCTCCTTAATCATCTGATAAGCAGTGTATATAGAAGTATTGGAGACTGAGTTCTCCTGGTTGGTGAAGTAAACTTTATATCCAATTACCATTGATGCAAATCTTACTACATGGTTTGTAATATCATTAACTGTCAATCCCGTCTTATCAGATTGGGCTCTAGTTGCCTCTGTCACAGTGCTATTTTTCACAACTTTTAACAAGGGCATGTTTCTGATAGAATTTAGTCCTGTCACAACCCTAATCGCATCCAAGGGCTTCTCAAGCCACATGAATTCATTGTGGATCCTAATTAACATGTACCAGACCCATTCACCTTCTACAAATGTTGGGAAGTCTTTATACTGAATAAATTTATTTTCTTCCAAAGCCTTATGTTCTTCCTTCAACTCAAATTTATCACCACTTAGATGTTTTAGATATAAATATAATAATTTTCTATCACCATGCTCTTCTAGGGAAACATGAATGTAAGCCCTAACATCCTCCACATGCATTACACCAAACACAATTTTTGAAAATGCACCATTTGGATCGACTTCTATTGATTTGAAAGGGTGTTTCTTGAATTTTGGTCTAGCTCTCTCAGTGATATCAACAACTTGTGGAGTTTCCATTTTTGTAATGAATCAAACAAGTTCACAGTAGGCTTTCAAACTGCAAATATCTTTTTATGCCGAACTAGGATTTTCTTCACTTGAATCGCTCTGAGTTGCTTCAAATTTTTGGTAATCATTAAAGACGCTTAAAATTTTGCTTTAGTTTTCCTTCGAGACTTGATAGCTTGGATGCAAAGTGATTTGTCTTTTAAATGAGAAGCTTTTTAACCCTTGTTGTGAAAACCTAGTCATTATAAATGCAGTTTTCAAAAATCTATCAAATTCTTCACCATAGAACACAATCAATTAGAATTACTCAGCAATGTGCCACATTAAGTCTTTTTCTTCTGGTTCTTTCTCTAAATGATTCATCCAATACTAGTTTAACTCATTATTTAGTATTGGATCTCAACACCAATTATCTAGCTAGGGGATTAAAATATTCACTGAAAGCTCCCCGTGAGCCAGAGCTCCCAATTTACTTCCCTAAGGAAGTATCTGCATCAAAAGCTAGTGTGGATCTATCCTTGACCTCATTAACATCCTTCTTAATCTAGATCTTCCTTATTTCCTTCTTGATTTCCACCAGATCAACCTTGTTCTTACCTTCATCTTCTCTCTGCTATGTTTTCCTCTTCTAAGTAGGATAGTCTCTTTTCTCATTCTTGCTTTTGTAGAATCTTGTAACATGTCCAAACCTATTGTAATTGTAGCATACCACATTCCTTTGTTCTTGATTCCTCCCATTTGTTTTATTTATTCTTGATTTGCATTGGTTAGCCATGTGTCCAAATCTATTGCAAGCAAAGTACTTTCCATTGAAAGATTTAGTATTTCCTGCATTGTTAGGACCATTCCTTAGCATACTTCTACACTCATTTGCTTTATGACCAATTTTCTTGCAATTAAAACACTGACCAGAAAATGATAGAACATTTTGATTCATTCTAATCATGCACTGAGTAACTCTATGACCATACTTATTGCATTTAAGACAATAGCCATTGAAAGATGGGTACCTTTGAGCATTAGGCTGCTTGACCATAGGTCTTCTAGGTCTTCTTCTCTGGTTCTTGAACTAGTTGCCTTTGTTCTTCCTCATCTCAATGTTTTCTTGACTTGAACTAGAACTTTCCCCTTCTTCAAATCCCAAACCTTTCTTGTCATCTACATTTTTTTGACTATGAAGCAACTCATCAAGCTTTATAGAGCTTATTTTGAACTTTTCTTTGTAATTGTTTGCCACCTCCAAACCATAGTTTAGAAGTATAACATCTTTTGCCAACTTTTCACATTCTTCAGACTTGTCTTTCAACATTTGATTCAAATTTTCCTTAGCTTTTTCTTTCTCTTCAACTAACCTTGATAAATTATTTAGGGTTTCATTTGCTTCAATCAACTGTTCACTTGGCTCTCTATTCCTATCCATTGATCTATTAGCTTGCTCTCTTAGCTTCAGGATGCATTCATCTACTTCTTTGACATTTTTCTTCAAATCCTGGATATTTGCTTCATACTTATCAAGATCTTCAAGAGGTGTTTTTAATTCTTGATCAATTGTGACACTGCCTGGAGCATGATACCTTCTAGCTGCCATTAGTACTTTTTCCCAGATCTTCCTCAAGCTATTAAACTTCTTCTAATGAACCTTTCTCTGATATCAATTGTTGAATACAAGGAATACTAAGAGGGGGGTGAATCAGTATTCCACAAAACCACTTCTTTACATATTCATTAATCGAATTACAAAATTCAATAACATGAAAGTAGAATAAACATAAGAACAACAAGCATAAAGACATAACACATAGACACTAGGATTTTTATGTGGAAAAACCAAAAAGGGAAAAACCATGGTGAGTGTTAGCTCACAATATATTATGATATCAAAAATGAATTACATGAAGGATCACTACCTTAGGGCTCACTGCCCAAGGAATCACTATCCAAAGAAGTGCTCACTGCAATAGGCTCACTACCAAAAAGAGAAATGAAGATAGAAGAAGGATTGGCTCACTGCTAAGAGATGACTGCTACAAATGCATCTACAGAATGTTGAAGTACAGTTCCATTAATATCTCAATACACAAATTCAAAAATCTTCATTATATTTTCCCTACTTTTCTTCTCTACTTTACATATACTCTATTTTTCTCCCCTTACTGCTCTTTTCTTATCACAAAATCACCTTGGATCACATACACATAGAATTCACACTATCTTCACATTACTACAAATCACCAATGCCAAAATCCATCAAATATATATATCTGTAATATGATTTATCTTAAAACTAAGTCCGTTGGCCAAGCATGAAGCATGTACACAAATATTATACCTTGTGGCTTGATCTTAGGCACAAACAGTAATGCGGACCTAAACAAACATTCATGAATCTTCATATAGGTTAGGACTTATAGTAGAGCCACTTAGAATGATAATTCAAACATTGTCTTAACCACATATTAATTTCACATGAGTGTCGGCTTCAACTTTAAGTGCATACTCAACTAGCTTGATTGTCATACCATAACCATATGAGATGGGGACCTAGGAGTTAAACTAGGAGGTAAAAAGGCATGTGTCCAATTTTTACAACATAACATTTAGCCCCCACTTCAATGTGTATGCGATCGTATGATACAACCCATATTAAAGTACATTCAAAGCATATCAAAAACACATCAAACACATCAGACACTAGAATGAAGACACACCCTAAGTTTGAAGGACTATTTCTAGCTCTCAGACTTAGGAAAACATAAGAAAACACTTAGCAGTCACATAAGACATAGTGAATTATATAGTAAGGAAGCACAAAATACTCAGAGAAGATAGTTGAAGCACGCAATACATGAAGAAGACATGAACACAACAATGCAAGACATAAAGAACACATGAAAAGAAGATGTGATTTAAGCAATTATATATATACATATATATATCTTTATACATATATATATCTTTATATATATACACATCTGTATATATATACATATATATACATATATACATATATCTATGTACACACACACACACATACACACACACACATATATATAATCCTAACTAAAGTAAACAAAACACACATGTAAAGACACAAAATAGATACAACGTGACAAGGGGGCTCAAGGACTTATAGTAGAGCCACTTAGAATGACAATTCAAACATTGTCTTAACCACATATTAATTTCACATGAGTGTCGGCTTCAACTTTAAGTGCATACTCAACTAGCTTGATTGTCATACCATAACCATATGAGATGGGGACCTAGGAGTTAAACTAGGAGGTAAAAAGGCATGTGTCCACTTTTTACAACATAACATTTAGCCCCCACTTCAATGTGTGTGTGATGCTACGATACAACCCATATTAAAGTACATTCAAAGCATATCAAAAACACATAAAACACATTAGACACTAGAATGAAGACACACCCTAAGTTTGAAGGACTATTTCTAGCTCCCAGACTTACAAAAACATAAGAAAACACTTAGCAGTCACATAAGACATAGTGAATTATATAGTAAGGAAGCACAAAATACTCAGAGAAGATAGTTGAAACATGCAATACATGAAGAAGACATGAACACAACCATGCAAGACATAAAGAACACATGAAAAGAAGACATGATTTAAGCAATTATATATATACATATATATACATATATATATCTTTATATATATATATATCTTTATATATATATATATATATGTACATATATATATGTACATATATATATATATATATATGTACATATATATATATCTATACATACATATATATATACATATATATATATATATATATATATATATATAAAATCCTAACTAAAGTAAACAAAACACACATGTAAAGACACAAAACAGATACAACGTGACAAGGGGGCTCGTTGCAACACATCTTTAGACCATGCCACACACAAAAAAGACATGCAAGGAAGACACATAAAACACATGAAAGACATATGGAATACACGAGCACCACATAGCATGTCGTTGACACACTATACATCTTATATATGACAAACATGGGCAATAGGAAGGAGTTCATCACTGTACTCCACTATCTAAACATGCCAAACACAATTGATAGTTAAACTAGGCTACCACAACTACCAAAGAAATGCTTAAGGGTGAATGACTTAAGATCCAACGCCACCTCATGATGAGGACTTTAGCTCAAGAGATACACCATCCCACCTCATGATGAGGGATTTATATAAAAGGATGTGCACTAGCTCAAGAGATACACCATCCTACCTCATGATCAAGGATTTTTACTTAAAAGGATGTGCACTAGCTCAAGAGACACACCATTCCAATTCATGAAGAGGGCTTTTTTCTTAACATTATGTGTACTAGCTAAAGAGATACACCATTCTGCCTCATGATGAGGGCTTTCAAACATGCTTTGTCAGTGTGAAAGTAATCAAGCAAATACCATTAATATGCCCCCACCTTAAGGTGGTTCATCCCTCTTTCTCATATTAAGCACATTAAGGTAGAGTCAGGGGACAAGATCATTCGCAAAGGCCATGCCCCAAAATTGACATGTGCCATGATCACCAAATGTTCTCACAAACACATCCATATGATTTTCTAAGATAATCAACAAAATGTACAAGATTTGGTTAGAAAATCTTACTCTAAAATAACAACCAAATCAATTCATAGAAGCTAAGCATAAATCATATATTAGACCACATCAAAGACCAAGGCTACACTTGCAGGTTTGGAACTGAGTATATTCATTGGGATATATTACAGGTATCTCACAACTGAGTGTAGCAACAAGGTGAGATATAAAACAATCCAAGGTGCATAGAAGAAGATTTAGAGTATTGTAGAGGTTTGTCACAAAAAAATTCACAACACGGAGTGATTCAACTAGTCAAGAATCAAATATATATATCAACCCCATCTTCATATATTGTCTAGGTTCATTTTTTCTTTCTTTCTAAAGGGAACATGGTCCTTAGCAATATTTGTTTGTTTTTGTCATCTGCCAACTAGTAAAATCAATGAACAATAAAAATGAGAGAGGAGAGAAGAGTGACTTGGGTTTACAACATGGGAAGATTCCTCCAATACATCATCCACAATGTTATGCCCCCAAGGTACAACACACAATAATAAAATAGAGGAGAGGAAAGTAGAAGAATATAGAGACAAATAGAAGAATGGTCACAATAGAGGCAGTCTCCTTGTATCCTTGACCTTACAAGAGTATCAAGGGTTATCCAAAGAGACCTAAACAATATATAACACAACACATAAGAGGAGGCCACATAAGGGAGCAACTCAAAGAGATGCTACAAAAAAGGTGGCTAACAAGGATTAGAGATACTTACCTATTTATACAATTAAACTAGCAGTTGTCATCGAGCAAATCATCTTCCTCTCAATATTGAATGCAAAGGGAAATAGGTATATAAGGTACAATTTCCAAACTTGAATCATTGTCCTTTAACTCTTCAACCTTTAGCTCTTCCTTATTTGATTCAATATCCATTGGTGGAATTTTTTCTTATTGAAGTGTTGCTTGCCAAGCTAAGGTTTGTCTTGTATTTCTTCTTTCTCTTGCTTTCCTATTCCTTCTTTTTTTTTATTAGTGATGTTTGCAAAAGGATTCACATGATTTTCCACAGTCTTTGACATTCCAAAAGAAGAAGCTGGCACCAAGTTAATTTTTTGTGATTGAATGATTTGTTCTTTATGGGTATCTCCTGATCCTTGTAAGGATGGTGGAGGAGGAACTTTGAAAAAGACTCCCTTACCTCATGGTCAAGGGGTTTCTTTTAATTTGGGCTGATCTTCACTTATTATTTGTTCAATAGGAGGTCCAGCCAATTTAGTTATTACATTTTCTTTGTATCTTTGAAATCCTAGGGAGACTTGATCTTCTCTTGGTTGAGGAGACTCAGTAGGTTGTGGCCAAAAGTAGTCTACGTTGAACTTTCTCTGAGAAAACATAGGTTTCCATCTACTATGGTGGACAACATACACTCTCCCTTGGTGAGGAAATTTTAGACATTTATGAATTGTAGAGGGGACTGCTTTCATGGACTTGAGCCATGGATGTCCTAGTTTCACATGAAATAGCTTAGAGGTAGAAATGATATATAATGATTGTTCCAAATCTTTCTCAACTACTTTAATCAATAATTTAATCTTTCGTATAGTGGGGAGGAAAGCTCCAATATGTGTCTTAATAATAATATGTGTGGGCTCATAAGATTTTTGTATCAAATCATGTGTGTAGAGGAACTCTTCAATAATCACATTCATCATATAATTAAGCTCGATAAGTACCCCTCTTGTAGGGTTTACACTTATATGTGCGGTGATGTAAAGAGGTTCCTAAATGTATCCAATTGTTCTATAATGTGGTGTAAAGGTTATTTCAAGTTTAGGAGTCTTTCTCTTCCCATAAACTCAAGGAGGGACCATAGCATCCTTATTGTGATGAAAAACCATGTGTATGTGAGACTATTTCACACCAAAGCACTAGTTTGAGAAAATTAGGTTTTTGAAGAGCAAAAACACATGAATTTCATGAAACATAAAGTATACATGATGTAAATAGTGCTTCACAACAAGGCAAATGGAATGATGTAAAATTTTCTCAAATAACTGTGAAGAAAATGTGTAAAAACCCTTAATGGTTAAATATACACTATGTAATTACAAAATTTGAAATTTCAATGCAAGAATGCTCAATGAAGAAACACTACAACTCAAAATCATATTTGAATGAATGTTTAAAGGAGTAGAAAAATCTCAAAGAAGATTTTTACTACTAACCCTAGCTTTTTGTTGTTATATGGATCCTAATTAGACTCGGAGGTTAAATTTTTCCTACTTTTATCGGCTTAGTTTCCCCCAAATTCCTACGGGGTCAAGGAGCAGTGCCCCTTTTGGGGGTTTGGGGGCAGTGCCCCCAAGATGGGGTCAAGGGGTAGCACCCCTTGCGGGGTCCAGGGGTAGTGCCCTCATAGGGGCTCAGGGGTAGCGCCCCTGAAACCTCACACATTTTTTTATTATTTTATAAAGGCGTTAGGAGTTATTTTTCTACTGGCTAACATAAAAAACCTTATTTCTATAACTAACATAAGGCTTGATAAAAGTGGCTAAGGGTTAGGGTTTCTGTTGATTATATTGTAGCATTTGCAATGGTATTGAGTTGTAGGGATTGATGGTTGTAATTAGTTTGATTTATTGGATAATAATATTACTCTCTGTTGGTGGATGTAGCCCGAGTTTGGGTGAACCACGTTAAAATTGGCTCTCACTATTATTATTTCTATGTATTTGCATTCCTCTATTTAATCTTTATTTGTATTTAATTGATATCTTCTACCAGCTAACCCTAACAAGTGATATCAGAGCAGTTTGTGTTTGATTATCATCTACAGGAAGGCCTCACGGTTGAGCGGGAGTCTCATGATTGAGTGGGAGCAATGGCAGATGAGGGTAAATTGAAGGTAGATAAATTCAATGGGAAGAACTATCAATTATGGAAGATGCAGATGGAGGATTATCTCTATCAGAAGGATTTATGGAGGTTGTTGGAAGGAATATCCAAGAAACTGGAAGCAATGATTGATGAGGATTGGAATCTTCTAGATAGAAAGACACTCAGAACCATTAGGTTGTGCCTGGAACCATCTGTGGTGTTCAATATATTAGAAGTGATGACAACAAGTGAATTGATGAAAGCTTTGGCTAAATTGTATGAAAAACCCTCAGCCTCAAATAAGGTATTTCTCATGAAGCGTTTGTTTAATTTGAAAATGGTTGAAGGTGGATTTGTGATAGATCATTTAAAAGAGTTTAATACAATTACCAGTCAACTAACTTCTATAAAAGTGAAATTTGATGAAGAGGTGAGGGCTCTCTTCATTTTATCTTCTCTGCCAAAAAGCTAGAATAGCTTGCTAATGGCTATAAGTAACTCTATCTCTAGTTCAAACACTTTGAAATTTGATGATGTTGTTGGTGTTATCCTTAGCGACAAAATGTGACAGAAAAGCTCAGGAGGTCCACATCAGGTAGTTTTTGAATGCAGAAAGCAGGGGTAGATAAAAGGAGAGAGAAAAAGGTTCTGGAGGTCATGGGAAGTCATGAGGAAAATCAAAGGATAAGAGATCCTAATCCAAATGATAGAAGGATTACTAGTAGTGTGGGAAACTAGGTCATCTAAAGAAAGATTACTAGTCTTGGAAGAATAAAGAAGGAGACAAACAAGAAGGAAATAAAGAGGCAAATGTTGTAAGTAATAAATCTGAAGATGATGCTTTGATTCTTTCCCTAGATAATGTTGATGATTCATGGGTTTTAGATTCAGGGGCTTCATTTCATGCTACGCCCCATAGAAATTATTTTCTTGATTATGTCCAAGGAGATTTTGGGCTAGTTTATTTGGGAGATAACGAACCGTATTAGATTATTGGAAAGGGAAGAATCAAGATTAAGTTGCAGAATGGGAACCACTGGCTACTACAAGAGGTAAGGCACGTTCCAAGGCTGAGTAGGAATTTAATTTTAGCAGGACAACTAGTTGATGAAGGTTGCATTGTTACATTTACTGATAAAAATTGGAAGGTTACAAGAGGTGCCTTAATAGTAGCAAAAGGTGTGAAAGTAGGCACCTTATATCTTTGTATAGGTCATATTATTCCTTCTACTTTAGTTGTTACAGAGAAAAACTAAACAGGTTTAGGAACAGTTGCTATAGGTTCGCAGGAAGAGATCAAAACAATTGTTGCAGGTTTTGAGACAACACTGTGGCATAACAGACTTGGGAATATAAGTGAAAAGAGTATGAAGGTACTTCATTCTAAGAAAGTTTTACTAGGTCTGAAATGTATTAATATGGATTTCTGTGAAAGTTGTGTGCATGGAAAACAAAAGAGAGTTAGTTTTCTCAAGGATGGGAAGCAAAAGAAAGATGAAAAGTTAGAGTTTGTACATATAGATGTATGGGGATTGGCTCAGGTATCTTCTCTTGGTGGCTCTCGGTATTATGTTACATTCATAGATGATACAACTAGGAAGGTTTCGATTTATTTCCTTGGGAAGAACTCTAATGTATTTGAAACATTTAAGAAATGGAAAAGCTTGGTTGAGAATGAGATAGGTAAAATACTAAAATGTCTCAGATCTGATAATGGTGGTGAATATTACAGTAAAGAATTTGAGGATTATTATTCCTTTAATGGAATTTGTAGGTATAAAATGGTTCCAGGGACTCCACAGGAGAATGGAGTTGCTGAGCACATGAATAGGATAATAATGGAGCATGCAAGGACCATGAGGTTGCATGCTAGGTTGCCTTTAAACATGTGGGTAAAGGCTGTCAACACTGTTGTCTATTTAATTAACAGAGGTCCTTTAGTTCCTTTGGGCTATGGTATACCAAAGGAAGCATGGATAGGTAAGAAGGTGAGTTATTCTTTTCTTAAAACCTTTGGATGTGAAGCATTTGCACATGTAGATTCTGAAAATAGAACCAAGCTAGATGCAAAATAAAAAAAATGTATCTTCGTTGCATATGGCATTGATGAATTTGGTTATAGGCTTTGGGATGTTGAAAATCAGAAAATTAAGAGAAGCAGGGATGTTGTATTCAATGAGAAGGTGTTGGACAAAGATCAGTTGTAGCAACATGAGAAGAAAGAAAATGATTATGTGGTGCTGGATGATACTCCAAACAATGATGTTCCAGTGGTTCCTCATGCTCTGCAACAACAACAAGAAATACCACAAACTCTAGTAAATGTTAGATGGTCAACAAGGCTAAGTAGAACTCCTGAAAGGTTTTCTTCCTCTTTGTATTCTATTTTGTTAATAGATGCTGGTGAACCGAAAGGGTATGATGAAGCTATGCAGGTGGATACAGAGGTTCAGTGGGAGCTTGTAATGAAAGAAGAAATAGACTCCTTGTTGAAAAATCAGGCTTGGGAATTATGTAAGTTGCCTACAGCTACAAAGGCTTTACCAAAAAAATGGGTTTATAGGCTAAAAGAGGAAGATGGAGGTAACAAAAGATTTAAAGCCAGGTTAGTTGTAAAAGGATTTGCACAGAAAAATGGCATTAATTTTGATGAGATTTTTTCTCTAGTTGTTAAGATGACTTCTATTTATATTGTTTTAAGTATTGCTGAAGATTTGCATTTGGAATAGCTAGTTGTTAAAACTACCTTTCTCCATGGTGATTTGGAGGAGGAGATATATATGGAACAACCCCAAGGATTTGAGGTCAAAGGTAAGGAGAAATTGGTGTGCAAATTGAAGAAGAGTTTGTATGGCTTGAAACAAGCACGTCAACAATGGTCTTTGAAATTTAATAGTTTTATGGATGAGCAAGGCTATAGTCAATGTAATTCTAACCATTATGTTTATTTTAAGAGGTTGGATAATGACAACTACATTATTTTATGTTTATATGTTGATGGCATGCTTGTAGCAGGGTCTAACATGGATCACATAAGAGAGTTAAAATACCAGTTAGCACAGTCATTTTCTATGAAGGATTTGGGGGTAGTAAAACAAATCCTTGGTATGAAAATTTGTAGAGATAGGAAGAACAAAAAATTGACTCTCTCTCGGGCTAATTATGTTGAAAAGGTGTTGTAGAGATTCCATATGGAGAATGCAAAAGATGTCAACACACTTTTGCCTAGTCATTTAAAATTGAAGGAGATATGTCCAAAGACACAAGAGGAGGAAGACAAAATGTCCAAGGTACTATATGCTTCAGTTGTAGGAAGTTTAATGTATACCATGGTATGCACAAGACCAGATATTGCACATGTTGTAGGAGTTGTCAACAAGTATATAAGTCATCTCAAATTAGAGCATTGAAATGCAGTAAAATAGATTCACAGATATTTGAGACGTACATCTAATAAACATTTATGTTTTGGGGGCTCTAATATTGATATAGCAAGTTATGTAGACTCAGATTTGGTAGTGGATATTGATACCAGGCAGAGTACTATAGGTTATGTCTTTACTATAGGTGGGATAGCGGCGAGTTGGATCTCTAGGTTGCAAAAGGTGGTTGCTTTATCCACCACAGAGGTAGAGTATGTAGCTGCAACATAGGCAAGCAAAGAGATGATATGGCTGCAATCTTTCAAGGAAGAATTGGGTAAACAACAGGCTAAAAATTATTTGTTTACGGATAGCCAGAGTGCCATACATCTTGCAAAGAATTCTGCCTTGCATTTAAAGACCAAACATATACAGTTGAGGTATCACTTCATTCGATTAGTTTTAGATGATGGATAGTTATGGCTTGAAAATATACATACAGATGAAAATCCAACAGATATGTTTACAAAGACAATAACAAGGAGAAGTTGAGCTCCTCTTCATCTTCAGTTGGTTTTCAAGACTGAAAACAAAATATTAGAATAATAGATTCCAGGGTGCTTATTTCCTGTGGGAGTTATAGGGTCAGAGGTGTTATGATCAGTCTCTAAGTGGGAGATGATATGTTGTGGAATCTGATCAGTCTCCAAGTGGGAGATTGTTGTTATATGGAGCCTAATTAGACTCAGAGGTTAAATTTTCCCTACTTTTATCAGCATGATTTCCCCCCAATTTCCTACGGGGTTAAGGGGTAGCACCCCTTGCAGGGGTTTGGGAGTAGCGCCCCTTGTGGGGGTCAAATTCCTACGGGGTTAAGGGGTAGCGTCCCTTGTGGGGTCCAAGGGTAGTGCCCTCACAGGGGCTTGGGGGCAGTGCCCCCAAAACCTCACATGTTTTTTTATTATTTTATAAAAGCGCCGGGAGTTATTTTTCTATTGGCCGACATAAAAAAACCTTATTTTTGTAACCGACATAAGGGTTAATAAAAGTGGCTAAGGGATAGGGTTTTTGTTGATTGTATTGTAGCATTTGTAGTGGTATTGAGTTGCAGGGATTGTTGGTTGTAATCAGTTTGATTTACTAGATAATAATATTGGACTCTCTGTTGGTGGATGTAGCCCGAGTTTGGGTGAACCACATTAAAATTGTCTCTCACTGTTATTATTTCTATGTATTTTAATTCCTCTATTTAATCATTATTTGCATTTAATTGACATCTTCTACCAGCTAACCCTAACACTTTTTACAAAAAACTATGTTATATGCAAAATACAATTTTTTAACAAAACTCTTACAAATGAGATATACAAATGTAATATATGATAACATGAAATGATTAAGTGTTATAGTTTGTTTTAGATATAACTTAAAAATCAAAAAATTAAGTGCGTCCAATAATATGCACTAAAAATAATGCAAAACTATGCCTTTATGCAAGCCTAGAATGCTTATTTTTTCAAATTTTTTCAAAATGTATGCAAAATTTTCAAAGTAGAATGACAAGTATGATATGAAGTAATGCAAAATATGATTTCAACACTCAGCAAGATGCAAATTCCTTAAAACATGGATTCACCAAAATACGTAATAGGAATAAGAGGATGATATGATGAATGCATGTGGGTACACTAGATCAAACCCTCCTTTCACTACAACATTCAAGGACAAAACTGAGATAAGTCACTACAAGATCGAAGAGGACTCATATATTGATTTTGTGCTCTTGTTTGTAGAGGAAAGATGTGATTCAACCAATCCTTTTATCAAAGCCTAGGCCATTCAATGCACTAAACCCTAGAATTTGGATAACTAACTTATAACAGAGAAACAACAACAACAAATTAGGATATGAAAGTACCAAGATGATTAGTGAGATATCCAAACTTGTCCCTCAGAAGTTGAAATGTTAGAAGACTCTAGGCCTAGCACTTGAGTCTAGAAAGTCCCAATATTTGATACCTCAAAACTAGAAAAATGTCTTAAATGATGCTCTGATGTTGAATTCAAGGTTTGTTTTAGCTTCTAGACATTGAGGCTAGTATCTAAGTCTACTATAATGGAATTTCCAAACTCTACTTTTGGATCTTGAATATTTATCCCTCAAGCAACCTCCCTATACCTTTATTCCTACAATTCCCACACTTGTAACATGCACAAAAGAAGAAATTTTTTTGGGGGTTGTGGTGTTTAGGGATTTGCCTCAGTCAAATCCTAGGTTAGCATTCAAGCTTTCCCAACAACATTATTAGAGAGAGAGTGTGTCCTTGTAGGAGAAAGGCTAAAGATAATCCAAAAGATGATGAAATGATTCAAACCCAATGATAATGGCATCTTGGGGGCAAAGCCCTTAAGAGGATGAACATTCTTCAACTCATTAGGATGTTGATAATGATTCCAAATATGCAACAAACACAATACTAACACAAGTCTACTACAAACACAATGAATGCCTTGAATTCACCTTTTCATAATATCATAACTTTGATATCATCAACTTCCTACAAAATGAATTCAAACACTTGTTTATAAATGTTATGCCATTAAACATTTACAAATTAATTAAAAGAGCCAACAAGGAAGGACCCATTTAAAATTCCTATGCCAACATATATTAAATTTTATCCCAACCAATTAGGGTACACTTGGGTACGAGCACCCAAGTCCCAAGGGGCCTTTTTGGTCAGGACTTAAGCTTTAAATTGGGCCCTAGTTCCCATTTGACATGAGTTTCAAGGGATTTCTCATTAGGATGAATAATTTGCTTGTAGAGTAAACAAGGGAACCTAGGAGCTAAACTAGGAGGTAAAAAGGCATTTGTCCACTTTTTATTCCATAACAAATTTCATCAAACCGTATCTTTATTTTGATCAAATAATATTAGAGAGGGTTTATGTTAAATTTGTGTTTGTGCTTAGTCTATAAGACATAGAGTAGGAGTTGTTAAAGTTGTAGGAATATTACATGAGGATACATGAACTTGCTAAGAGTTATGTGAGTCAGATGTTATTGAAGATATCTTTGTTTAAATCTATGTGCTTGTGTATCCCCTTTTCATGTGTTTCTGACCATTGTCTAAGCTTTACATTTATCATTTCCCATGTGAACCTTATCCCACCCATGTAGCATTTAATTTTACTGTCTTCCTTAATGTGTATTTAGCCCTCATTTTCCCTAGTTTTTCTCATGTCTTTCTCCTTGATTATCAAAATGATGTGTAAGCATTTCCTTTGGGCTTATCTTTTCTTCTCCTAGGTTCCAACAAAGTGTGGGAGTCTTAGAATTAAATACTAGGCATGCCTCCCTAGAACAAGTACATCCCTAAAAAATCCCTTGGGGAGTGCACCTAGTTATGATGAGATGTAACATATTGATGGACAATCAATTGAATTAGCCTCAAACCCTTCTAATTCTAGTTATCATTAATCAATTCCCTATACAATGCTTGATTGTATGCAAAAACAGGTAGCTTTAGGACATATTAGGTCTAGCAACCAAGTATCAAAAGTGCAACTCCTATGATGAAAGTTACCCAACACCATGAAATTGTTGCAAGTATGGACCTAACTGGTGTTGTCATTGATGTCAACATACTCCTGTTGCATTAATGATAAGGATTGGTTGAGCTGTATGGTGAGGATATTGAGAAAATTAGTCATATCGGGATCAAAGAAGAACACTGAAGTCAGTGAGGTAAAGATCCAAGATAAGATGAAGATCAGAGGATCTATGCTTCAAAGAGTTTGTAGATATGTGTCTTAAGATGATCTAATAAATATTTTAGATGTCTGCATGAAGATCTGAAGAAGTTATGGCCACTTAAGTAAAACTAGTTTCGACAGATGTTCAAAGGTGACAGAGTAATACAGAAAGGTCCGGTGAGATCTGGAAATGAAATATCTTGTTCTGCAAATTTGGTGGAGTGTGTAGGAAGTCAATGTGAGTTGACAAATCAATTGGATCATGGTCTAGAGGTCCGCAAGCATCTATTCCTTTATAACAGTGATGACAAACTATGTTCTTGAGGTTTTGGATAAAGGAGATAATGATTCTAGTAAGAAGATGTAGTGCAGATGTTCTTGGTGATTCAGGCAAGGTTGTGGAGGTCTTCGGATCGTGTCCAGTTCGTGTCGGTGGTCCACATTGAAGTTTGAGCTTACATTTCAAGAATTACTTCTGGATGATGGTGTTCTTCATAAGTCTGGCTGACCGGATGAGTTACACCTCCTACGGACGATCTTGAAGTTGTTATGTGATGATTGGCATGTTCCTAGAAGAAGATTGAAGTCTCAGTTCTATGTGGCTGACAATGTGTTGATCTGCATGAAGTCTTTTGTAATTAATCATGATGTATTTTGTATTTGCTCTGTAATGTATACCGACTTGGATGATAATTCCTAAGTCAATATCTTGTATAAATAAGGGATTCTAAAGTCATTTCAAAAGTATCTTGTGGACATGAGAGTGTGGTAAAGAGGAGAGCGAAAGGCAGAGAACATGTATTGGGCTTAAATGGAACTGACTCAAGCATGGTGATGATGCTATTCTTTAGTTCAAGTATGTAATACTTATTATTTTGTAGACAGTGTGTCTCCTATAGGCAGTGGGCCTCTTGTGAGCAGTGTGCTCGGGCAGTGAGCCCTAATTGGCATGTGCCATTTTGTTCTTTCTATTCTTCTAACAGAGAATACAATCTTGGGTTAATCACCCCATGGTTTTTAGCTTAACTGGGTTTTCCATGTCAGAAATCTTGGTGTCATATGTGTGAATGTGTTTCTGCTCTTGAATTGTTGCATTAAGTTTCATGATTGATTTATTATTCTAATGCTAAATTAAGATAAGTATTTAAGTGGTTAATTGCAAGAAAGTTTTGGACAACTAATTCATCCCCCCCTCTTAGTTGTCTATCCTAAATCCAACAGTTGTTATCAGAGCTAAGTTCCTCTAAAAAGAGCTTAACTGCTTAAGGAGATCCAGGATGTCATCCTTCAAGAAGGATAGTCCAAAGTTTGATGGAACCAATTTTAGTCTTTGGAAAAGTCATATGCAATGTCACTTGTAATGTATGGGAATGTAGTATTGGACCATGGCTTCAATGAAGTACACTCCTCCAGAGAATGGTGCAGAGAGTGAAGATGAAATCACAGATGCTGAAAGCAATCTGCGGGCTAAAGAAGCTCTTCTAAGTGCCATGTCTGATTCAGAGCTGTCAAATGTTGTTGACCTACAAACTGCTTTTCAGATTTGGGAAAAATTGAAACTTTTGCATGAAGGAGACAAGTTTGTTAAATGTGCCAGGCTACAGAATCTAAAAGGAAATTTTGAAAATTTGAAGATGAGAGATGATGAAAATAGCACTACTTTTATGCCAAGAGTAAATGACCTTGTTTGTGGCATTAGATGTGCTGGTGGAGTCTTGGATGAAGATGAGATTGTTGGCAAAGTTCTCAGATCGCTTCCTGATTCTTACAAATACAAGGTTTCTACCATTGAAGAATTCAGAGCTCATTCAGGTGTCACAAGAGATCAATTGGTAGGTAAATTAGCTGCATTTGAATTGATCAAGTTTGGAGATGCCCCCCCCAAGACTAAATCTACATTCAAAACTAGTGCATCTGTTAAAGGCAAACAAATGTTTCATCCAAGAGAGAACTCTTCAAGAAAACCATCATGGTTTGAAAAATCAAGAAAAGACCTAGAAGAAGAAGAAGAAGCTGAAACTGCTCAACTTGAAGCCCTTATTGTAAAAAGACTACCAAGAGGATCCAGTAAGTATGAAGGAAAATTGCCTTTTAAGTGTTTTAACTGCAATAAGATTGGTCATTTTGCCTCAAGGTGTCCAAAAAGATTTTCAAGGCCAAACCCTAATAGATCAAGGTTCCAGAAGAATTGTTACTATGTTCATGAAGTGACTGGGTGTTTATTGCCATCAAGGAAGAAGATCTTCAAGGCCAAACCCTAACAAGGAAGAAGATTTTCAAGGCCAAACCCTAACAAATCCAGAAGTGACTAGGTGTTTATTTCCATCAAGGAAGAAGAACTAATGCCCTTTGAATCTGTCAATCATAAAGTGGTAGAAAGAGCTCTGGCTGCCCAAGTTGAAGAAAAGGATGATTGGGTCATTGACAGTGGATGCTCCCACCATATGACAGGTGAAAAAAATAAGTTCATAGATTTGGAAAGGTATGAAGGAGGAGTGGTAAAATTTGGTGATAATTCTGCTGGTAGAATCAAAGGTAGAGGAACTATTTCTTTTGATGGAAAGAATAAATCTGGTAATGTACTATATGTTGAAGGATTGAAGCACAATCTTCTCAGTGTTGGACAGTTGGTGGACAAAGGCTATGATCTCTGATTCAAAAATAGAAAATGCAAGATCTTTGAAAGTTTTGGAACTGAGATTGCATCCGGTACTTAGACTAAAGGCGACATCTTCCACTTGGTTGGTACTGGTAAAAGTTGCTTATTTGTTCAAGTAGATCAGAGTTGGTTGTGGCATAGGAGAATGTGTCATGTGAATTTTGATAATATTTTCAAGATAAGCAACACTCAGGCTGTAAGAGATCTTCCAAGACTTGTGAAACCTACTAATAGCTTGTGCAAAGAATGTCAGTTGGGTAAGCTGAGCAGAGTCACATTAAAAAGTAAGGAACAATATTCTACTAGATTATTAGACTTAGTTCATACTGATTTATGTGGTCCGGCAAGAATCAAAAGTGTGCAAGGTGATAGATACTTCATGCTATTGATTGATGACTACTCCCAGATGATGTGGGTAACTTTTCTGAAGGAGAAATCAGAAGCTCTTGAGAAATTCAAAATATTCAAGGATATGGTAGAGAATGAAACGAGATTAAAATTGAAATGTCTAAGGTCTGATAGAGGTGGAGAATTCACATCCAGTGAGTTCCTAGAATTTTGTGAGAAACATGGAATAAAAAGATAGTTGTCTACTCCTAGGACTCCACAGCAGAATGGAGTAGTGGAGAGAAAGAACTAGACCATCCAGGAAGAATCTAGAACCATGATGATGGAAGCAAATGTTCCTCAAATCTATTGGAGAGAAGCTGTACGCACTGCAGTCTATACTCTCAATCGGGTATAAATCAGAAGCAATACCAGTAAGACTCCTTATGAACTTTGTTTTGGCATCACTCCCACTGTGAGGTATTTCAGAGTTTTTGGTAGCAAATGTTACATTAAAAGAGATGAAGATTTAGGCAAATTTGATGCTAGAAGTGATGAAGGAATATTCTTGGGTTATTCTACTCAAAGAAAAGCATACCGGTGTTATAACAAGAGATTGAGAAAGATTATAGAAAGTACAAATGTGAAGGTTGATGAAGGGATTGAAAAACCCTCAAGGTTTTATGAATATGATGAAGATGATTAGAATAATGTTTTTTTCCTAGGAGTCCAAGCACCTTCTGAGATTCAGATTCAAATAGATCTAGTTAACTAGGAAGAAAAGATGAATTTGGATGAACTTGTTCAAGAAGTAGAAGTGTCAGAAAATCCCAAAATTCCTAGGTATGTTAAATTGAACCACTCTGATGATTAGATCATAGGTGATAAAAGCAAAGGTGTACAAACGAGAAGAAGGATTACTCAAGATTCAAAAGAGTATTGTCTGATTTCAAAGATTGAACCTAAGATAGTGAATGAAGCTTGCAATGATGAAAACTGGACTAAAGCAATGGAGGAAGAGCTGATGCAAATTAAGAAAAATCACACTTGGGATCTTGTTCCCAGACCTAGAAACAAGAATGTGATTGTCCAACCAAATGGGTCTTCTAAAACAAATTGAATGAAGTTGGTGAAGTAATCAGAAATAAAGCCAGATTAGTCTACAAGGGTTACTCTCAAATAGAAGGAGTTGATTTTGAAGAAACTTTTGCTCCGGTGGCAAGAATTGAAGCAGTCAAATTATTTCTTACTTTTTCTACCTTCAAGGATTTCAAAGTATATTAAATGGATGTCAAGTCTGCCTTCTTGAATGGTGACTTGGAAGAAGAAGTATACATTGAGCAACCGGATGGATTTTAATTGTCTGATCATGGTGATATGGTCTGCAAGTTGAAGAAAACACTGTATGGACTCAAGAAAGCCCCAAGAGCTTGGTATGAAAGATTGGATAAGGATCTTTTGAAGATTGGTTTCAACAAAGGTACTGTTGACAGTAATTTGTATTTCAAAATTGATCATGAAAACATCTTGATAGTTGAAGTGTTTGTTGATGATATCATTTTTGGAGGAAGAGATAGTATGTGCAAAACTTTTTCAAATCAAATGAAAAGTGAATTTGAAATGTCCATGCTTGGGGAAATGAAATTCTTCTTGGGTCTACAAATCACTCAAACAAAGAAAGGAATCTTCATTTCTCAGACCAAATATGTGAAAGAATTGTTGAAAAAATTTGGTATGGAAGATTCAAAGACAATGAATACTCCCATGGCAACTAGATGTAAATTAAGAAAAAATGATGACTCACCTAAGGCTTATCGGAAAAAAGTATAGGTCAATGATTGGAGGATTGTTGTATCTCACTCAAACTAGACCTCACATTATGAATGTTGTTGGTCTTGTTGCTAGATTCCAAGCTAATCCTAGAGAATCTCATGTCATGGCAATCAAGAGGATTTTTAGATATCTAAAAGGGACAGTTGAGTATGGTCTATGGTATCCTAGAGATCATGATTTCTCTCTTCATGCATATACATATGTGGATTGGGAAGGAGATGTGGATGACCGGAAGAGTACCAGTGGTGGAGCATTCTTTTTGGGGAAGAGATTGGTTTCTTGGCTAAGCAAGAAACAAGAGGAAATATCTCTGTCCATAGCTGAAGTAGAATATATTGCAGTAGCAGGTAGTTGCACTCAAGTTTTGTGGATGAAGCAGATGCTAAGAGACATCAGAGTGGAGTATGAGGAACCTATCACAATCTTTTGTGATAACTCAAGTGCAATTAACATCTCAAAGAATCTAGTGTTGCATTCAAAGACTAAACATATATCAATCAAGTTTCACTTTTTAAGAGAGAAAGTGAACAAGAATGAAGTCAAATTGGAGTTTGTGCCTTCCAAGGATCAGATTGCAGATATATTTACTAAACCTCTACCTAAGGACTTTTTTGAGTATCTTAGGGAGAAGTTAGGGGTTATTACCCCTCTGGTGGTGAACTAAGGTGCACTGATGTGCATCAATTCGGTGGATATCACAATCATATCTTGTGGTCCGGATTGATGTTGGGGAGCTGCTACTCAGGGGGAGTAGCTGGTATGATTCTGAAGTGGTGGAGTTGCAAGTTTGTGCCCTTTGCCATTGATATAAAATGGGAGAGAAGACATGTGAAAAATAAGTGGTTGTTGATCAAAGGGGGAGCAGTAAAGGAAGAGAAGACTTGTGATTGATAGGGGGAGTTGTGTCAGTAAAGAAAAGTTCTTGTCTTGATGGTTAAAATAGTTTTTCACATCTTATGTTGCCATCAATGACAAAGGGGGAGATTGTTACAAGTATGGGCCTAAACGGTGTTGTCATTGATGTCAACATACTCTTGTTGCATTAATGATAAGGATTAGTTGAGCTATATCCTGAGGATATTGAGAAAATTTGTCATATCAGGATCAAAGAAGAACACTGAAGTCAGTGAGGTAAAGAACCAAGATAAGATGAAGATCAGAGGATGTGCTTCAAAGGGTTTGTAGATATGTATCTTAAGATGATCCAGTAAATATTTTAGAGGTCCACATGAAGATCTGAAGAAGTTATAGCCACTTAAGTAAAACTAGTTCTAGTAGATGTTTAGAGGTGACAGAGTAATATAGAAAGGTCCGGTGAGATCCAGAAATCAAATATCTTATTTTATGGATTTGGTGGAGTGTGTAGGAAGTCAATGTGAGTTGACAACTCAATTGGATCATGGTCTGGAGGTCCGCACGCATCTATTCCTTTATGACAGTGATGACAAATTGTGTTCTTGAGGTTCCAGATGAAGGAGAGAATGATTCTAGTAAGAAGATGTAGTGCAGATGTTCTTGGTGATTCAAGCAAGCTTGTGGAGGTCTTCAGATCATGTCCAGTTTGTGTTGGTGGTCCACATTGAAGTTTGAGCTCACATTTGAATAATTACTTCTAGATGATGGTGTTCTTCATAAGTCTAGCCGACCGGATGAGTTACACCTCCTTCAGATGATCGTGAAGTTGTTATGTGATGATTGGCATGTTCCTAGAAGAAGATTGAAGTCTCAGTTCTATGTGGCCAATAGTGTGTTGATCCGCGTGAAGTCTTTTGTAATTAATCATGATGTATTTTATATTTACTCTATAATGTATTTCAACTTGGATGATAATTCCTAAGTCAATAACTTGTATAAATAAGGGATTGTATACTTATTTCAAAAGTATCTTGTGGAGATGAGAGTGTTGTAAAGAGGAGGAGAGCAAAAGGCAGAGCATAGGTATTGGGCTTAAATGGAACTGACTCAAGCATGGTGATGATACTATTCTTCAGTTCAAGTATGTAATACTTATTATTTTGTAGATAGTGTGTCTCCTATAGGAAGTGAGCCTCTTGTGAGCAGTGTGCTCTAGCAGTGAGCCCTGATTGGCATGTGCCATTTTTTTCTTTCTATTCTTCTAACAGAGAATACAATATAGGGTTAATCACCCCGTGGTTTTTCCCTTAACTAGGTTTTCCACCTCAAAAATCTTGGTGTCATATCTGTGAATGTGTTTCTGCTCTTGAATTATTGCATTAAGTTTCATGATTGATTTATTATTGTAATGTTGAATTAAGATAAGGATTTAAGTTGTTTATTGTAAGAAAGTTTTGGATAACTAATTCACCCCCCCCTCCTCAGTTGTCTATCCTAAATCCAATAGAAACATGAATATTGAAGACCAAAATAAATGGATTTGTAAAGTAGAAACAAGAAACAAGCCAAATATAGGTTAGGCTCAACAGAGAATGGCCAAGAGATTTTAGCCCAATGGAAGGGTTGTAAAAATTGACAAGAACAAATTCTTGCGAATAGGACAACCCCCAATCAACTGATCATCTTTACTATAACAAAATAGACATATAGTTTATTTAGGTAAGATATAAGTTGAATCATGGCAAGGGCAAATATATGTTATTTTCTAGAATTATTGAAGACTACAAGAAGTTGATTTTAAAAGTGGGGACGTGGAAAAATGTGATAGCAATTAGAAGCCACAAAGGATACAAAAACACTTCACCTAACTAATAAAAGTTGTACAATTTGACAAGAATATATTCTAGTGAATAAAGCAACCCTTGATCAAGTAGCCCTCTTGTCGATAACAAAATAGACATTTAGGTAGGATACAAGTTGAATTAGTCTAGCAACAATTAAAATAGATCCAATTCAATGCAAGAACATACACACTTAAACTAGCAACTTTACTTGTGTTATTTTTGTACTGCAACACACAATCTACAAAGCCAACCATTTCCTTGAGAGCAGGTTCAAATGCCAAACTTATTTTGTCTAGATCCACAACTATCCATAATAAATGTTCATTGCTAATGTTGACACATTTGTTCATTAGAGGATACTAGTTTTTGTATCCTTGTCAATTCAATCCATTGGATAGGATGTAGGATTGTAGGATTTCTTTACTCAATGTTTTATTAGAATAATTTTTCATTTATATATCCAATCATTTGTTCCCTTCTTTCTCAATAACAATAACAAAAAAATAGAATATGGTTATAACTATTTATTTATTTATATATATTTTACATTGGTTTCTAGTTAAAAAAATTTACCGAATCAATCCATTAAATTCACTTGTAAAAATTAGAATATGTTTCTAATTATTTATTTATATATTTATTTTTTTCTCCTATATTTCTAATTAATTTTTTTTACCAATCAATAGATTAAACTTGTTTTCTTGTTGGCATGACACTAATTAAAGAGCCAATAAATTCAACTACATATTGGTACCTTCTTGCGAACACTATCAATTACCACTTTCCATTTAGTTTGGGACCAACACAAATTTAATTATTTATTTCACTTCCACACTTACTATTCACAACACCAACAAATTCATGAACAGAAAAATAGTTAACAATTTTGGACTTTAGCCCTTTTGTTTTCAACTCTAAATATTCAACATCAATTGGCTACTACACATTTTTTCCTAAATTTAATAGATGCATTAGCACCCTGCCCATTGGAAGGCCTAATTATTGCAAATCCAATCACAATTTTTTTTTTCATCCAATAGATGTATTAGTATCCTACCCATTAGCAAGACTAATTATTGTAAAGCCAACAAAATACTATTTTAAAAGAATTATTATTTTTTGCAAATCAAAATAGTTTGCTTACCAAATCAATACATTAAATTTGTTTTCTTGTTAATAAGGCACTAATTTAACAATTAACAATAATAGTAAAAAAAAAATTGGTTCGTAAGAGAGATTTTATTAAAATAGTAATAGAAAAAATTGTAAAAAACTGCCATGTAGAAAAGAAGATGGTGAGAGCAATAGAAGCCTTTAGAAGAACAAAGGAAGAAAGAGGAGAACTAAAGATGACTATAGTAGAATAAACAACTGAAACAAGTTTTCAGTATAGATGCAAAGACACTTAAGAAGAGAAGACAAAGCTCAGGCACCGACAAAACTACGCCCTTCGAGTGTTTCAAAAGAGAAGCACATCCAAGGTCCACTGAGAGCTAGCTTCCACCACTTCTGAACCTTCAATACGAAGCTTTTCAGCATCAGACTTCCTCCCATCCTTTCATTTTGAGCCACAATCAGGTTTCAGTTTGCCACTTAAAGGCTGATGAATCCCAAGTTTCTCAGGCGGATCTAGAGTGAAATCATCAAAATAATCCTAAATTTTCTCTTCCAATTCCTCCATGAAAGGGAAAGTGCCATTAGAATCAGAGCCATCCTCCTCCATCCCAAAGGAGAATTAGGTGGACTCTCATGGATATGGATAATTCAAAGAGAAAAAGGATCTGCCCACTGGTCCAAAATTGGCCCTAGCTCTTGGGGGTTCAAAAAACATACCATGATTCCTCTAAATGAAATCAGTATCCAAAGCACTGCCCTTTTTGACCCACTTCTTCAAGAAAACATTCCTTGTCCCAGCCAAATGATGAAGAGAGCAAGCATCAGTTATGTGACCAAGCTTATTGCAGCAGAAGCAATGAAAAGGTAAACCTTCATAGTTTAAAAACTGAGTCCAGACACCATGTGAAGAATGGATCCAGATAGAATGAGTGAAGGGTTTAGAGATATCCACCATTGTACAAACCCTATAGAATCTATGATCTGAAGCCACCAAATCTGAATCAAGCATGACAAAAGACCCCACCTAGTTGATCATATTGCTAAGCAGATCTGCATTACGTAGAATTAGGGACAAATTGTAAAGCATGATCCAAACAGGAACAAGAGTAATCTTTGCTATAGTTGAGTCAAAGAAAGGTGACCAAGGAGAAATAAAGAGACTAGAGTTACCGAAAAACCAAGGTCCTTTCTTCAAAACAAAGTTACCGTCCTCCACATAACAAAAGGTTATCAAGAAAAAACCAAAGTCCAAAGATTCAATGACAGGGAGAGGGAGATTACTCCAGGTGCATTTGATCCAATCAAGAATAGAAGCCACCAAAGGATGTCTATGAATGCATCTCAAAACCACAGAATGGTTACCGCATTCCTCAGCGATTCCAGCAATACAACCATTAGAAATGCAAAAATCTGTCGATTCATCAGAGAAGGAAACAACCGAATCCACAAAAGAAAATCAAACATTGCCAGATTGAGATCCACTATCTATTTTTAGAGAAGGGGGGATTAGAAGAAACTAGAGGATTGGGTGGATTAGTGTTTACCAGTTTAGTATGCTCACGATAATAGTCAGAGAATACATGAAACGGGTTAGCCCTATTTTTTCACCCATCAACCGGGACGAAGGGCATGGTGCCAAAAGAAACCCTCACATCATTCACAACAAGAGGATCAAAGGCACGAGGAGCAACAACATTCTCCATAGCAGATTTCCCCAAAGGAGCAGCAACTAGGGTTTTCTTGGGAGGACTAGAGCGCTCCAGGGAGGTGCCATACTGATGCCTCCCAAAAACAAGTCACTATTTGCCCCTACCCTGAGTATTGTCCATTGATTTGTGCAACCTCCTGCCATCACATTTAATCTACTCTCCCTCACCACAGCCCGGCTGCGTGCCTTCACTCGTTTCATACATCCTCGCTCTGATAAAATAATATTTTTTTAGCAAGAGAATAATTTAACAATTAACATGACACTACACTAATTTATCAATTAATAATTTGTTTGCTTATTGACATCACACTAATATAAATTCAATTCAACAATTAACAATGATTAAAAAAAAATCAACTACATATCTAATAAAATTTAATCACTTTCCATTCATTTTAAAATACAATAAAATTAAATCTATTTAATTAATTTTCACACTCACAACATCAACCAATCTGCAATCAAGAAAATCATTTTACTTAAATCCCAACATAAACTAACGATTTGGGACTTTAACCTTGTTGTTTCAAGCTTTAAATACTTAACGGTGATTCCCTATCGAGCAAGGGCTATTGCATAGGATGGATGCATTAATAACCTACTTTTGGCAGGACTAATAATTTAAGACCAGATATATTTAATATATATAATTTTTTCTAGGAGGAAGTTGTCCTTTATGTAAGTCATTTTCCTTTTTGTCATTTCTTCCATGTATGTACCAACTTGACTCAAAATATTCCTTCTACTTATTAAGATTTAGGGTTCAAATTAAAGCTTAACTAGTATATTTATATTTAAAAAATATAAATCTAAAGTATGCTGAAAGATATCCTTTGGAGGTGCCTATTTTTTAATCAATTTATGTCTCCCTTTCACCTCACCTCAAATACTACAATTTAATATGTTCATTCTACATGTGAAAATAAATTAAGGAAGGAGGAAATATAAATAGATTGAATGTGTTTCTTTTGATATGCCATTATGTAACGTTTCTTTCTTTCATCTTAATGCATAGTGATGGCTTCTTTGAAATTGCCATCCACCTTCATTTCCATCGAGCATGTATTTTTTTATTCCTTTCACCTTTTGTTTTGGTTCTTTTAATTTGTGGAGTGACTATTTGGTTTTTTTATAAAGATTCTAGATTGGAATCTTATAAGTTTACATAGAAAATTTGGAATCTTTCAGCTCCCATCCGTGTTGTGAATGTAGGAACGCCTCTAGGTGTAATAATTCAATTATTTACGGATCAATAAAGCAATAATATAAAGCAATAATTTAGCTGATAGGCTTTTATATGTGAGCATTATATTGCTTAGAATTGTCTCACACTGGTAAATTTTCTAAAGATGTCGGTTGTTCCTATTGGCGTATTCCTTGAACATCCTACGAGTGCAAGTGTTAGTTTATTGAATGGTGAGTACATTAAAGCTCGGAGGATTTGGTAAGAGGATTCATTCTTATAGTGACTCAAGGATGTTTCTGTGTTCCTTTTGATCTTTTACAAAGGCTAGGTGAGGAGATTTGGATTCATCACTTGCATTTGCAATGGATGCATTCCTTCAATTTTTTGAATTTCAATATGAAAATCATGGGTTTCTCCATTCTCTTTCCCATTCTTGTTATTACATACTTTTCTAACTTATTAGAAAATGCCTCTTATCCATATCCTTCCTATGAAAGTTGTTCTTGTCGTACATGTAATGATTCCTTTGTCAAATACCCCTTTAACATGTGCTATGCGATGACTGATGTTTAATGCTTTGAAAATCAAAGCATTCCATTACATATGCCTTCAATCAAAGGGTTCAGTTGGCGAGACACTTTTAGGGTAGTGGAAGGGATCACAAAGTCATCTTATACAAGCATAACCATTCGGGTTACCTGTGATAACAACCTTTACAATGAGTGCTCTATCACCTCCTCTTTTGGCTATTGGGATGATAATAGTTTTTATCCAAGTTCTGATATATACACAAGGGGAACCCTTCTTATCTATAATAGCAAACCTCCATTCAGCGATAGTCTCCAGCAAATCAAGTGTTTGGAATGTAGAGGCAGAGACAAACTGTGCTTCTTCCTTCCTTCTGAATTGTACGCATCTATAAATGATGGATGCCCTAAAGATATAAAGAAGGTAAATTACTTTAGAGTATGAATTTTTTCCTTAATTTCCTTTTAAAATGAATTCTCATTTAAATTTTCTTCCAAATGGGTAATGGCCTATTCTCCCCTAGAAGATCAATAGGGATGATGCCTAACTAGTCTCTGAAAGTGACAAATGTTTCTGAATAATCTACTCCAGGTGTTTGTACAGATCCCTTGGTAATGAATCTTTCCTTGTGTAATTTCACAGAACCATCAACATGATATTTTACCTTATAGAGCTATTTGACACCTACTTCCATCTCTTAATTCATAGCATCAATCCACACTTTCTCTTTTACTTCTTCTACATACATAAAGCGTTCAACTTGAATTTGACTAAGAAAGGCAAAATGAACAACTGGATTTATATTTGTACTCCTCTAATAAATTTCATTTAAACCTCGCACCTTTCTTGAAGAGCTTGGACTTGATACTAGACTTGAACTATCACCTAAATTTGTGCTATTAGAAGAACTTGGTGAACTTGAGATTAGAGAACTTGAACTTGGGCTACTATTGGAGGTTGATCTTCCACTTGAACTTGTGGGGAGAGGAGGAACATTGTCATCTTCTATGTTCATAATTGTAGGTGATTTTTGTTGTACACCCTTTTTCCATTACCATACTCCCCCTTCATCAAAAACCACATCCCGACTAATAATCTATTGCTTTTTGTCAAAGTTATAGAATTTATATCCTTTTGTGGAATCTAAATAGCCCACAAAGATACAAAGTTGGGATTTTGCATCCAACTTCTACTTTTGAACTGGAACATGAACATATGAGGGGCAACCAAATAGACAAAAGTGAGCTATGGAGGGCTTGTGTCCACTCCAAGCTTCCTTTACGGTGATATTCTCAAGTAATTTTGTTGGACTTTGATTCAAGATATAAATTATTGTTGGTATTGCGACTCCCCAATAGCAATTAGGAATATTTTTGGACTACAACATTCTTCTGTAAGCACCAAAATCACGCACTCCCTCCATGAGGACCCCTATGATGATTCAAATCCTTGTCATGTACATGTAAGCATGAAAATAAATCCTTTGGGCAGTAGGCCTCTTAATGATGTGTCCTTTCTTCTTGTCTTGTGTTGTTTCTACTTTGTCAATTTCTTTTCTTCCCCAACTATGACACTTTTCGACACTTGTTGTGACACTTGTCAACTTGCATTTTCTAGATTTTGACCTTGATCCTAAGCCTTGTAAGTGTCTTGTAGGTGATTTTTCACCTCTCCCCTTTGTATTTCATCTAGTGCACCTCATAGAAGCCTTCTAGAGGTCCCTCAATCCATCTCTTGCTTTCTATTTTTTATTTTGACCATCCAATCCAAATCTTCCCCAATTATTTCCAAATCCCCACTAGGGATCTTGAGGACACAAGTGGAGATTTGGATTCTTCCACATGATTGACATATTTTCTGGTGCAAAATCCATCATTTTCTTCCCCCTTGCTTTCTGCCATCTTGATTTCTGCATTCTACACTCCTGATCTAGGGTTGCCACCTGGCTGACCCAGGATTTCCTTGGGCAACCCTATCTGACAAAGGTGGTGACCTGTCATCTTTTGACTCGTGGAAAAACTAAAGTTTCTCTCACATTTTAGCTCTATTTTTGCCTATTTTTCCTTCTGTTTGCATGATTTTTTATCCTTGATATAGAGTTAACTATTTCATGAACCTACACATGCATAATTAGCTCTATTTGATCTCAAATTAACCCTCTAATCAATATCATGCATTCCGTCACCTCCATTTCTTCTTCAGTGATAAGTTATCATTGCTTCATGAGTCCCTAATAAGCTAAGTTCACTGGGTAATCAACCTTGTTAACTCTCCAATCTATTCATGTTAACTCATCAATCAAATGAGTTAAATCCTCAATCCAATCCCTTCTTCAAACCTATAAATACCCCCTCCCTTAAGCACAAAGGGAGGCAAATTCATTGTTCACTAGTTCTTTCCATATTTTCTCTCCAATCTAACATTCATATGCTCATACAAGACATAAGTGCCTTTTACTTTGATTGTTCGGACAAGAAATGCTATGTTGCTTCTTCTTTCTTATGCCATTGTACTCAATCCAAGCTTGCATCGAGCTCACACAAGCTTCATAAAAGCTTCTTTGAGTCTTTTTGTCATTGAGAGAATCACCTGCTATCACAAGGATTTGAGGTTGCCTGCACAAGTATACTAAGGTTAGTGAAGCCTTCAAATCTTCATCTCTTTTAGCTTCTTTTCATTGCTTTCATAGTAATTAGATCATCACATTTTGCTCTTGGGAATAGTAACATTGTGCCTTTTCCTTGATAGGTTAGATCTTGCATGCTAGATTAATCATTTTTATATTCATAGATCTACTTTGTTAGAAAAAGCATCTTTCTTTTCCATTTAATTAGATTGCATTGAATATACCAAAAACCCACAAAAATATAGATTTAACTTTTCATATAGCATTGCATGCACATTTATTGCATAGATTAGAAGCATTTTCCTTTCCAAAAAATATTCTAAAAATACCAAAAGATGCTTTGCATATTATCATTTAGCTTGCATTCATATAGATCTGATAAATTAGATAACATTACAAAACCCTCGATTCCATCATGAGGTATTCACAAACAAACCCTAGGTCAAAAAACCCTAGGTTAGAACCCCAGATCTAGTTAGAGTTAGAAATTACACAACTTTCTCTATCCTGATTTACAAATGTGTTTTGGAGTAAGAGGAGAGTGGGTAAGGGCTATCTGAGACAAGATTGAGGAGATTCATCCACAAATTCAACAACGGACACACATTGCACCACAAGGAGACGCATTTGTTCTATTGTTGGTTGAAGAAATTAGGCAATTACAACTACATAGAGCATTTCTCAGAGACATAGAAACATCATAAGCCATTAATGAAAACAACTGTTTACTCACACAAAGGTGGAATTCAAGGAACCCAAATAGGAGAGAAACTGGCGACCCTTCGGTTCATAGGGTTATTTCAACTACCATAACAATTGAGCAAAACATTCAACAAAACACACAACAATAATGGCCATAGATCTTGCCGACCCCCCTTCATGAAGTCCAGCTCTCAAACAAGCTAGACCCCCATTGTGTCTCTCCTCATCTCGACTGGCTACTCCCATGTGAATGAGAGGGACATGGTAGATAACCCCGTGGCAAGGAGGGAAAGGGTCCATGTGTGTGCCGAAATCCAACCTGACAGCCCCCAGGTAACCAGAGTCACGATTCTGAGCATACATATTTTGGTGAACATGACGTTAAGAGCAAAGCCTTTGAGTTGAGATTTTTGCATTCTCATTGCAAAAACATTTCAAAGACATTCAATCATTCTTTTGTTGCTTTTCATAGCCACTTCAACTTCCATCGTCTATGCCACTATCTATTCCATTTATTCTGCAGTGTCTATGGCACCCTCGAATATGATGGAACTAGACTTAAACCAGGGAAATTTTCCCTAAAATGAACCTAAAACACCTTATTTTGATAGGTATGTGCTGCCTCATCTAGATGTAAAAGTTACAAATTGCTATGATTATGAAGACTCTAATTATGAGCTTGATCCAAAAGAGTCTAGGCATTCTCTATCCTTCAATAACCCAGCTTAGGAAAATGACTCAGCCATACCAAATGCACCACATAAGGCTAGAAGGGTAAGATTGGAAGTACATCAACTAGAACAACCTTCCACAAGTACATCAAATAATCACCTTGATGAAGAGGTCAGAAGGTTGGAAAGGCATCTACAAGAAACCAAAGATGCTCAAGAAGCATTAAGGATTTCCTTAGAAGAGGAACAAAAAGAGAAGGCTGCGTGAGAGGGGGTCTATCAAAGAGAACATCCTAGAAATGAAGAAAACACTAGAACTACAACTCCTGCAGATGGAATCGCAACTCTAGTATAGAGAATTAGGATCCTAGAAGCAGAACAAGCTACTCTAGAGAAAAGAACAAAATCTCACAAACAAGACTAGGGGGCATCTCAAAAACCCCCTTACCTCAATTACTATTCAAGACATGCTAGTAATGACACTTGTTTGAATGGGAATCCTCCCATTTAGAGCAATCCAACGAATCTGATAATGGGATATCAAAACCTACCTACAGGGTTATTGCTAACAACCCTGCAATCTCAGAGTACTTTCTTAGGAACATATCTAAAATATTTGAAAGAGCCTGTAGACCAGAGTATAAGAAATGTGCAACTGCCCCAGCCTCTACCAAATCTCCCAAAGTTTAGAGGAGACAGAGATCCGAACTCCCACATCAAAGCTTATACTACAGCCATAAGAGAACTCCTTCCTTGGGATGGAGTTGTCACAAAGATTTTTCCAAAAACACTTGAAGGCATTGCCTTGGATTGGTATTATCACTTTCCATAGGCTTCAATCCATTCATTTAGACAACTAATCAGAGAATTTTTCATGGCATTTGACATGAACAAACTTGTGAAAATAGGGATTAGAGAGTTCCTCATGATGAAACAAGAACTGAATGAATCCGTAGCACACTTCATCACTCGATGGAGACAAGTACTCAATTCATCAACTAGCGCTCCAAACATGGACCATCGAGAACTATGTGACCTCTTCTTGCATGCCCTCAACAAAGACATGAGAGAAGATGTTCAGAAACTACCATACAAGTCCTATGAAGAGGTGTTGGAAAGTGCTTTAAGAATTGATCAAACTACCATCAACAGTGGATGAAACGTTTATGGCTCAAATGGAAAAATAACAAAAGAAGACATGGAAAGAAATGCCCCTATTGTTAGGATTCTCAAAAACAATAGGAATGCAACCACAAATGGGGTAATAGATCAACCCCCAATCAAAAGGATAAAATATGATTACAAAGGGAGAGATTACTATCCTCCCAACATAAACGCCATAGATCGACCAAAAAATAATGGGTACTATCCTCACAATAATTATCAAAGTTGGAACTGCAACAGAAATGGGAACATAAATGATGGAAGATATGAGAGACCCACTTATGAATACAACCAGTATTATTCTTTCCATAGAACAAAGGGGCATAGCACAGAATCTTGTAGGGAATACAATAGATTCATAGAAAATCTTCCAGAGGATCAACAACGCTTGTTCATAGAAATTTTACTGAACCCACAAAAGATCACTCTAGACATCAAAGATACAAGGCAAAGTCAAGCTCTGATAGAACCTCAAACATGAATATGAGGATTTATCAAGATCCGTTCCCTACACACAAAAATATAGAAACAAATCAAGATAAAGCAACCCAAGATAGTAACCCTAAAATCCCATCCCAACTAGGACAAAAAGGAGAAACTAAGTTGATGGGATTAGTTGAGATCATGCACAATGAAGAAAAAGGGGAGAATCATGAGGAAGACAATGAGCAAATCAAAGCATGTGAGGGTACCATTTCAGTAGTTGAACCCACACCAACTCCAATCTAGCCTTACGAACTCATAGAAGACCTAAAGAAAACATATGCTCACATCTCATTCATTGATTTTCTCACAAACTCCCTTGCACATCGTTCAACTTTGTTAAAAGCCATAGGCCTGAGATATCTAGATCAAATCACGCCACCACCTAGTGAACAAATCAACCATGTGGATTATGATCTCAACCCACCAAACTTAGAACTTAAAGATCCAGGGTTCTTCTCTGATTTACGGTGGATGCCCTCTAAGGAAGAACTAACCAAAAAGGGAGACCCTACATTATATCTTCAAGTATGGGTCTACAACACATGTATCAAATGAACATTGATCGATGAAGGAGCTGCAATGAATATAGTGCCTTTATCCCTTTTGGAGAGAATGGGCTATGGGCACACCAACATCACCGCTTCAAGGGATACTTTAAGAAGATATGACAATTTGAAGGCAGCCACCATAGGAAAAATCACTGTCCTAATGACCTTGGTCCAAAGACCATTTCAACCACCTTTTATGTCATAGACAAAGACACATGATATAACTTAATTCTTGGAAGGCCATGGATACATACAATGAAAGATGTGCCATCCACACTATTTCAAGAAGTTCAATTCCAACACCTAGGGAAGGTATATGTTGTACACGAAGATCTAGAACCATTCAGCATGTTAAAGTCTAATACCCCAAACAAATGCATAGGGATTCCAATAGACTATGAACTCCCTACCAACAAGTTAACAATCCCAAGTCAAACACCACAATCAATATGTATCAAAAGGATGGGAACCCTAGAAAAGACCGTGAATACAATAGACATCAAAACTATGGAAAATGGGCCACCACCAAAGCAGAAAGAAGTGGTACCCAAGGAAAAGACAATCGAAATCATGGAGTTGATCAAAAGGGATGGACCACTCCAATTCCCCTTAGAGATACTCACCACTGGCTTCCATGAAGTCTATAAACTTTTCCCATGCATAGGGGAAAAGCCTCATAGAACTGAAGACTAGATATTTCAAACTGTAACACTAGATATAAGTAAGTCACATCTCCCCGTACCACCTAAAGAAATAGAATCATATGAGCCCCTCACACCAATTGAGGACTTGCATCAACTACTATTACCCATGGAAGAAGAATATTCTTTGAACAATGAATCAACCAATGTTATATAGGTGTTACCTAAGATGTTTGTACTATCCAAACCACAAGAGAAACCAACCACTTCCTCCTCAATTCAATCAAATGAACTCAGTGAATGGGAAGCACCTCGAGTACAAATAGAAATGGTGGAGAGATTACCTCATGAAGATGAAGAAAGTGAGGGAATCTTTCATAGGGAGTGGAAGATGAGAGTGACAGTTGGCATCGATGACCCAATCATTTTTGAACTACTGAAAAGTTATATTGGGTATGCCATGGACTTGAGACCAAAACCCAATGGGAGGATGATTATAAGATTTGTCCCCCTTGATGAACAAAGGGAACCACAAACTCCTCTTGAACTATACCAATTCCTACAAAGAATCCAAGAGAGACTAGAAATAAAGATATATATGCAAGAACAGTTCAATCTGTTGATGGAATTACTCAATTTTGAAGGAGTCTTGTATTGGACTCCCTCCCACCAACATGCCTTTTAGGATCTACTACATCTCACAATGCCTAGAGAAACCACTGAATTGGAAATAATAGGATCAAGCCATAAACCATACCAATAGCAGAACTAGTCCTAAGAAGAGGTAGCACAAAAAACAAGAAAAAGAGACAAAAGAGAGCCTTTCCAAAAGGCTAGAAAGGCCCCTACATGGTTAAAGAAGATATCGGAAATGGTGCTTATCTCTTGTGCACAATGGAGGGAGAGGAATTTGGAAAAATAGTCAATGCCTTTCACCTCAAGAAATACTATGTCTAAAAAACAAAAAAATGGAAGACATAAAAATACAAAAAAAATCATAAAAATAAAAAATGTCAAAAACAATTTGTTTCTTGCATTTCAGTATCATTCTGTTCGTGTTGCATTACTATTAGTGACTAGCTCTTGTACTATTTTCCTTTCAGTAAGGAGTATATATTGCCTAGATATACGTCATCTTTTCAAGACCTAGAGATTCCTCATTTTTCACAACTTGCTATTATCCCCCTTCATTCCCAGTGATTCTAAATCAAAGCCTAGCTCTTAGCTTTACACTGATCCCAGTCTTAATAAGTCAAGATGTTAGGTCTAAGAAAAGTTAGTATTCAAACCTATAGTGTTCAAAGGAAGATTGCAAGTAGACCTTCTCAATTCTTCCCTAAGGACAAGAGAAGTCCGACTAGGTTACAAAAACTTTAGGTGGTGCTCAACCCCTTATCTTTCTTGGCCAAAAATGTTAGGAAGATCAAAACTCTGAAGGAAGCAATCTAAAATATGAGAATAAAAAAATGAGTGATCAAAATAAGAGTGTCAAAAGTGAGGATTGAGAGATCAAAGCATTGCATAGCAAAGAGTCCAAAAAGCATTCATTTCTTGAAAAAGTCAAAATTCCCCCCAAAATGAGAAAAGTCAAGTAAGAAAAATACAAAAAAAAGAGCAAAAAAAGAGAGACAAAAAAAGAGTGAAAAATAGAAGATTGTTGAATGTCTATACTCTTGGGTGGAGATCAGTCTAAGCTCAAAGCCTCAAGAGTGACATTCTAACAGAGAAAGAAAGCTACTAAGCACGCACACACACACACACACACACACACACACACACACACACACACTAGCTAAGAAAAGTCAAAAAGTCTAGTAATCTCTAGGATCATCTTCTATCTAGGGACCCTTGTTCTTTCCCGGATGTCCTTTACCTCAGGTCTATCTTGCTTGACATCTATGATCTAAGTCTAGTGAACACCTATAAATTTTGTTGCTTGTCTAAGTTAAAAGCTTGTCAGATTGTCCTATCTAGATAAGGATCATTGTTTAGCCTTTAGCAAAGCCTAGAAATCAGAAACACTCTGTATTCATTTTCACTCCCCACTTGAGTTTTCCCTAAATCCTATCTCGTATCCTTGAATAGGTCTCTTATATCAAGACAACCCACAATCCCCTAAACCAAAAATCATTTTTAAGAGCAATCATTTTGTTTGTTCCAGATTGCATTCATATCAAAATAAAAAAAGAGTCTCAAAACAATAAAGTCAAAGTGTCATATCTCATGACATTCAGGAAAGTGTTATAGTTTCATTTACAACACTTGTGTTCTTACATTATCATATTGTAAACAACATAGCATACATATGTTCTACAAAATTACAAAAAAAATGTCATCATTTTCATATTTGTATTTGTTAAAAGAGTTGAAAAGATCAAGCATAATCAAACATATTGCTAAAAAACTTCCAAACATGCACAAGAGATGGGTACGACATTCGACAAAGAGAAAAACCATAGAAAAGGATAAACTTTCATCGATACATCTAAAGTTCATACAATGGGTATTAGAGAGCTAAAGAGCAAAACACTCTTGAGAGAAGTAGAGGCTCCCAATGCAAGGGGGTACAAATTTGAAAAAGGAAACCAAAGTCAGGGTTGGTTCCCTCTGATAGAACCCTTGGGGCTTTGGCTCCTCCATCTACGACTACCACTCATCGCTCCATGAGAGCTATGAGAATGATGTGCTCTACTATGGGCATGCAGCTATGAAGGCCCTGCCATGCTAGTGTCAGAGCACCTAACATTGAGGCAAGCCATCTCCCATAATACTTTGTTCTCACCCTGAAGCATGTTTACCTAGGCCCTCAACTCAGTGATCATCTTACACCCATGGTAAACAAGAGCAAAAATGTCTGTGTGTTGTCCTATAGTAGGGGGACACTAGGGTCATCCAAAAGACATTCAAGAGGCATCATAGTGAAAGGAAAGATTAATCCAACATTAACCTCATGAACCAAGTCCCTCCATTCTTTGACATTACCTAAAAGTGCCAAATCAAAGACAAGACCAAGTCAATGCCGCACGAAAAGCAAAAAGAGAAGAGAAAAGTCCAAACCAAAGTCAAAATAAGAGCTAGTAAATTGAACTCACGTGGATCTCTAGACTGCAAATCAAGGTCAAGCTGATGCATCACCTCATCTGAATGAGGATGTCAAGGAATAGTAGGAGGACCCTCAGGGATGTCAGGAACCTCATGCGGGACATCAATGTCATCAAAATCCTCATCCTCGAGCGGAGTCTCATTTGACAAACCATCGCTATTAGGAACATAATCCTTATCAGTAGACTCTGAATAAACTATCACAATCACAGATCGGGAAGGAGTCCCCCTCCCTCCCCTCCATCTACCTCTAGAAGCTTTAGTGATAAAGACACCTAGAGTCAAAGGTGTCCAAATGATGCTGCTCTGTCTAATCTCCCCCATCTCTCAAATGGTCCTATAACAAGTGGACACTGGGGGCAGGTCCTCCAAGATCTCCTCACCAAACTGCTACAAGAGTCAGTCCACCCAATGAACCTCAACCTGACCATTGTGATCTATGATCTTTGAGACCTCACGACAGTATGATCTCACCTCAGCATCTTGGGTCCAAACCCCCTCCATATCATGATAAGGATCAGCAATCATGTCATCATCCATAAGGGTGGCGACGGTCGGAAGAGTAGCATCATAATGTCCAACATGTGCCCACTATGCTGCTCTCAGAAGTCGCTTGTCTAGAAGAGGAATAAGCTTTTGATAGGGTCTCACATGCTCAAAGATCCATGTCATAATCAAGGAAGAATGGCTGAAAGCAAGAGCCCCTCGTTGAGAGATCCAATAAAAATCTCTGTAGACCATGGCTAGGATGTCATGTCCCCACGCATAAACTATACCTTCCTCCAAACCACAAATGATGGGTGCCCAACACTATCTCAGTCTAGCTGAGGCCTTGTCTCCTGACAGCCTTGAAGCAATCAAACTAATAAGGAGTTTCCTCAGGAGTGGAATGTGAAGTCGTGGTACTGAAGAAAGTAGAACACATGTTTGATCCCTGGGGTGATTAACCCCCATAAAAGTAGCCCAAGCAGCCTTGTTCTCATGAGATGCACTAGCAGGAAGAAATAGAGTCTGACCCCTCACAGGAACCCCAATAATGTGATACATGTCATAAAGAGTGATAGTCCACTCCCCATAAATCTGTGGGAACCTGAATGTGTTCCTATTTGCGTCCCAGTAAGTCAGAATATCACAGCATATGTGAGATATAGGATGGACCACAGGAACATGACAAACTCTCCCAAGGCCTGTCCTCTTGAGTATGGTGCGATCCTCTGCATTAAGAGAAGAAAACAACATTGAAAGCCACCCTTTCTCTCGTCCGACATTCCATCGAATGCGCATCTCTCACAAAATTGTAAGAGAAGTTTAGGTTAGATCTCGTAAACTCGTAAAAACCCAAAAAAAGTGTGTAAAACATAAAAAATTGTAATAAACAAGAAGATTAAGTAACCAAAACATGTCAGTTCAGATGAAAGAAGCAATAAGTAACATCAAGTGCAGCCAAGATTCAACCCTATAGGGTCGCCCCCGGGCAACCCAGTTGCTAGCCAGGTCGCCCACTGAGCAACCTTGTTGCAAAGTAGGATCCCCCAGGGCAATCTTCTTGTCAGATAGGATCCCCCAAGGTGACCCTACTTGCCAAAAGGGGTGACCCTAAAGAGTGGCGCCTCAAGTAAAAATTGGTCCAAAAACCCTATTTCTTAACTGATTTCAGAAAATGAAAGTTCAACATTGTTCTAAACGATGCAAGAAACACAATGCGACAAGAAAAATCACTAAAAAAAGATGATTTCAAGAGATTTTTCATAGAATCCAACCTAGGGTTTGGAGGAGAGTCTTTTATTGATTACTCACTTGACTCTCTGTAGCTGAGGAAGAAGTAGCCATCTCTGCGATCCCCTAGATGATACCTTTCCAATGACTACTCATGCGAATGATTCCGTCGTTGTTTCACTTCGATCTCATAGTTTGACTCTCTTGATGTGCCCTTAGTTTAGTTTTATTTCATGCATTTAGCTTAGTTTCTTGCTTTTATGCTTGTGTCTTGTGTATTGTTTTACGTGCTCTCATACCTATAGGTTCAAACCAACAAAAGAAAGCGACTAGTCAAACTCAAACAATCCATGGCAAGTTCATCATTTCAATTTTCACTATTCATTTTGATGTATTTAAATACCAGACTGATACTAGTTATTGCAGGTACAAAATATGAAAAAATTGACAACAGGTAAGGCCTAGTTCAGGAACGGTACCTACCTTTCATGTAGACTACCGTCCCCGAGGGGGAAAATATGTAAGCACCAAAATCATGCATTCCCTCCACAAGGACCCCTATGATGATTCAAATCCTAGTCACGTACATGTAATCATGAAAATAAATCCTTTGGCCAGCAGGCCTCTTGATGATGTGTCCTTTCTTCTTGTCTTGTGTCATTTTTGCTTTGTTGATTTCTTTTCTTCCTTGTTTGTGACGCTTTTCGACGCTTGTTGCGACACTTGTCGACTTGCATTTTCTAGATTTTGACCTTGATCCTAAGCCTTGTAAGTGTCTTATAGGTGAGTTTTCACCTCTCCCCTTTGTATTTCATCTAGTGCACCTCATAGAAGCCTTCTAGAGGTCCCCTGATCCATCTCCCGCTTTCCATTTTTTATTTCAACCATCTAATCCAAATATCCCCCTATTATTTATAGATCCCCATAGGGGATCTTGAGGACGCAAGTGGAGATTTGGATTCTTCCACATAATTGACCTATTTTCTAGTGCAGAATCCATCCTTTTCTTCCCCCTTGCTTTCTACCATCCTAATTTCTACATTCTACACTCATGATCTAGCGTCACCCCCTAGCCGACCCAGGATCTCCCTGGGTGACCCTACCATCTTTTGATCCACAGAAAAACTAAAGTTTCTCTCATGTTTTAGCTCTATTTTCGATCATTTTTCCTTTTGTTTGCATGATTTTTGATCCTTGATATAGAGTTAACAATTTCATGCACCTACACATGCATAATTACCTCTATTTGATCTCAAATTAACTCTCTAATCAATCTCATGTATTTTCTCACCTCCATTTCTTCTTCAGTGATAAGCTATCATTGCTTCATCACTCCCTAATCAACTAAGTTCATTGGGTAATCAAGCTTGTTAACTCTGCAATCTATTCCTGTTAACTCATCAATCAAATGAGTTAACTCCTCAATCCAATCCCTTCTTCAAACCTATAAATACCCCCCTCCCTTAAGCACAAAGGGAGGTAAATTCATTGTGCACCAATTCTTGCCAAGTTTGCTCTCCAATCTAGCATTCATATGCTGATACAGGACGTAAGTGCCTTTTACTTTAATTGTTCAGACAAGCAATGCTATGTTTCTTCTTTTTTTATTCCATTGTGCTCAATTGAATCTTGCCTCAAGCTCGCACAAGCTTCACAAAAGCTTCTTTTCACTTCTTTGAGTCTTTTTGTCGTCGAGAGAATCACCTGTTGTCACAAAAGGATTCAAGGTTACCTACACAAGGATACTGAGGGTAATTGTAGAAGTCCAGGACAACACTGAGAGGGGGGGTGAATCAGTGTTGTATTATTTTTACAATTTTCCAAAATTGACAAATATGATTTATCAGAATTAAACTACTATTTACTTGAACAATTAATCAACAAATGATTAATCACATAAATCATATTCGGTAAATGAAGCTATGGAAGACATCAAGACATGAGATTATGACACAAGAAAATTACAGAGTGGAAAACCCTCCAGGGGTAGAAAAACCACTCAAAATGCCTCACTGGCTTAGGTAAAAACCTCACTGGTTACAATGTTTAGAAGCACCAACTTCAAGGAGCACCAACCCCTAATTCATTTAGAAGCACCAACTTCAAGGAGCACCAACCCCTAACATATACTCAAAATCAAGAACTCAGAGGGATTCTCTGTTTCGATACAAATCATTTCTTCTTTCACATGTGTCTGTCATATGACCATACTTCTCTCATCATCTGAATTTTCTCTTCAAGAGGATATTCAAAATATATTCAACTTGGAATGCTGATCCACACAACAACACTGCATGCTCTGTATGTTTCATCTTTGTCTATTTATAAAGTTGCATCAATACACCTGAAAAATTATTGTTAATGAAAAGACTCTTGATGTTCCTCTTCTCTGCAAAATAAAATTCATCTTTTATGACCTTTCATATTTCAATCAGTGTCATGTAGGAGAAAATAAAAACTCTTTTATTTGTATCCTCTTCATATCCGCCTGCAAGAAATCCTGAACCAACAAATTACATCTCTATAAAATAAAATCACTTTCATCTTCTGTAAATCTTCATCTTTTTCTTTGAATACCTTCAACAATAATATTTTCAATCTTCCCTTGTAGAAAAAAAATAAAATCTCTTTGATCATCTTCAAAATGGCTCTTCATATTCCTTTAAAGAAAATACATTTCCATTCCCATCATAAGATATTCTTCAACCTATAAGAATAAAAACATATGCAAATATATTTTCTTCTGCAAGATCATCTATGATCATTATTTTTGAAATTCTTTTCTCTGCAAAATTCATCTCAAAAATATCTTAAAAAAAATCATAATGCACTTGAAAAATTTCACTCTTCATTGTTCTTCATATTTTTTATTTCAAAAAAAATCATCTTCTTCAAACCCTTCATCTTCTCTGCAAAAAAAATTTCTTTGTCTTCTTCAAAATATTCTTCAATCTACAACAAACGACTTTTCAAAATCCCATTTGCCAAAAATCTTCAATAAAAAAAATCAATCTTATCACTTCTCAAAAATATAATCTTCTCACAAAAATGTCTTCCAAAAATATTTCCAATATAATAGAATGTCTTAAAATAAACATTCTAAAAATAAACCCCTTAAATCCACCACATGAAATTCCTTTCATATTCTTTAAAAAAAACTTTCCCCTTTATCTTTTACTTCAGCCACAACATGAAAAAAAAGATTTTCTTCATAAAAAGAAACTCTCCTTTAAAGTCTCCCAAAATCTCCTTAAAGCTCTCCTTGAAATGTGCCCCCTAGAAAATAGCACAAAAAAACATTTTAAAAGCTCATAAAAATATTTTAAATAAAGCCATAAAATGGCTTATTCACATTCCCCTCTTAAAGCATATTTAATGCTTTTTCTTTTTTTTTTTAATGTTTTATATTTAAAGCTTTATAAAAAGCTTTATAAAAAGTCATTGGAAACCTTTTCATGCTCCCCTTTAAATAAGACTTTCTAATATAAATGATATTCCATGCCTTTTTTTTTAAATCAAGCTCTTCATAAATTAAATAAGGATATTCAACCAAATTCAAATGGTAAATAGAATATGAAGGGGCTGGTAGGTGTCATGAATTAAAACCCTCTAGTAGGTTGCTCTAAGTAGTATAACCTGCTCTTGCAGGTCAACATTACTTTATAACATAAAGTGCATACTTTGACATTTAATCTCTTTGTATACACTTAGAGCTTATAGTTAGGATTTTAATATTTTAGGCATTTTGATAACCATTGATTCAACCATTAATAAACATTAATGCCTCACTTTGATCAAGCATGGCAAGATGAACTTTATCAGCAACCTTGTATCATAAAACATATGCATTGTATCATACTTATCCTGATTGATGATTCTGATCATGCAGTCTTGTGAATATCAAGAATGTACACAAACTGATCAAACAAGTTAGCATTTCCTGACTTAGCCATGAAGCAACATATCAACCTGAAGTATATGAACAACTTCTGTAAATACCAACACATTTTTGATATCAATGACAATCTACTTTCATCAATCTCCCCCTTTGTCATTGATGGCAAAACTACCTGATGCAATTTTTCTTTCTCCCCCTTTTTGACATCTGATGACAAAGACTCAAAAACTATTTGCTCCCCCTGTGTTGAATACCACTGACAATTACTCGCAAGAATAATCAACACAAACCATTGTAGTTTCCAACTCAAAATGACATAATGATCACTATTGATAAGTCCTTTTCAAATCTCCCAAGATAGTAACAACTCAATCCTCTGATTAACTCCCCCTGAGAAAATAACTTCACCGAAGTATATTAAATCTTGATTATAGCATTTACAAACACATTGCATTATGAGCACTTTGAAGACATAAACTCCTGTTATCTTGTTATCTTCAAAAATTAGAACCATTTAGCAAAATCTTTGATACCACTTGTCTTTCAAAGTATTGAAGGTAAAACTGAATGCAAATTTGCTAAACTTATCCTGAACATCAACATTACAAATTTGAGAGCAAAAATTGCCATGAAACTTACATCTGAAGCACAATACCACTGTCAATCATTTACAAGGACAAACATCACAGTTACACCATCTGCACAAGGAAGCACTATTACTCACCTTATCATCCTTCATACCAAAATACCACTTAAGGCACTGATTATTTTTGCAATTTGCTGTCCAAAACTTTTCTTGAGAACTCTGAGTTCTTTCCATGTTCATCTGCATATTGAACAACCATAAAAACCTAAGAGCAACAAGACATCAAACAATCATGTAAGGCATATCAAACCAAGCACCAAACCACTGTTACAAGCTACCCATAGACTGCACTATACCACTTCTAATCACAACACAAATTTGTAGATGAAGATGAACCACTGACATCAATAAGATCCTCTGATTACTTCCTTTAACAAACTCCTGAAACAACACTTTTTAACCTGAAATAACAAATCTTCAAGATTTCCCATGTGATAAAGTTCACAAACAATCACTGCTCAGAAATACCACTGGTGAATACTGACAAGAATAAACAACATAACTCAACTCAACACTGAACCACTTCCTGAAATAATCCTGAAGCAACATATCACACATGAAGACTCCTTATCACACAGTTTTCAACAAAAGATGCCAAGATGACCATTTTTATAAGACCTTTACTTGCCTCTAATACAAGATTCATCATCAATGTCATAAGAAACTCTAGATTATCATAACTTGAAGCTCATACCAGAAACCAACACACAATTTTCACATACTTTTCTGAACCATATTAATGAGGAAGAACATGTCAAATTAATATACTAATGATCACTTCTCAATGAACATTCATTTTGCAACCAAGAATAGAGATCATCCTTCTGCACAAGATACCTTTTACAACACACTGTCAAACCTGGTATAACCACATCTACAATCAACAAGAATGAACTCCTTCCTCTTGACTCTATCATTCAAATCAGCCCATCAAGATTGCACAACCTTCACCATCAAACTCTTCCTGTAACACCACTTTGCAAAACCAAATCCAGGTGAGAGTTCCTTGACAATCATCTTAACAGAAGCATCATGACAACTTAATCATGTAAGTATCAAACAATATACAAATAGGATCAATGTCACAACATCATCATACTCTTTGTGCAGATAGCTTTTGAACACTTTATGATCCACTAAAAATGTTACTGATCATGAACACTGAAACTCAAAAACATCAGAAACTTCATTTCAAACATTTCAGACAAGCATGACAAACATAACAAGATCAACTGATCTCCTCCTGTAACTTCTTGGGGATAAAAAATAGAACAAGAACAACTCCCCCTCACATTATGCTATATGTTATGCAACAAATGAAATGACTTGTGCAAGATGCACAAGCTTAGTATTTGACTTCTCTTGACTATGTTTCTGCTTCCAAATCTTAACAGGCTCTTTCTTCCTCCAAACCTTTTCTATCTTTTTCTTTTCCCAACCTTTCAAATTAGGTGGAGCTCTCCTGCAACTGTGTGCTTTATGACCAAGAGAGTTGCAATTATAACAAACTATGTCAAAATCATAATCAAATGAATGATAGTACCTTTGAGTACTCATATTAAACTTCCATGAAGAATCACACCTTCTATGCACTTTGCAATTACTTTGTATGTGTCCAAAATTATTGCACTTGTAACAAATAATGTCAGTATTCCTTCTGCAAACAATTGCTTTGTGTCCAAATTGATTGCAAGTATAACAATAACCATTAAAAGAATAGTTATACCTGTACATGTATGCTTGTTTAACAGGGGCACTTTTTCTAAAATTTCTTCTGCTTTGATTATGTATTTTGTTTTCAGTGGTAACATTCAAATCAATCTTATTTCTGGGAGTCTCTCTAGCTTTTGAACATTCTCCTTCTTCAAAACCAAGTCCAGTAGTGTCTCCATATAGTTTTTGTTTACCAAGCATCTTATGTAGCTTGCTTGTGCTTTCTTCAAACTCCTTATACTTCTTAGATAAAGCTTTGAGACCATCATACTCTTTTCTCAGATTGATAATATCACTCTCTAGTTTTAGATTCTCAATCCTTGCAACTTCAAGGTTAGATATTGAGACATCAGCTATCCTCTTAGCTTCTTCAATTTCTGATTTCAAACTGACAATCAATTTGTTTGATTCACTTGCTTGATTCTTCAAGTCTACAATCAGGTTTCTAGCATCTTCAAGATCTGTAAGAGCTTTGTCTTTTAAAACTCTTTCTTGCTGCAATTGCAACATTAATTTCTTGTTCTCCTTCTTATAATTCTTGAGTTCAGTTAGAGCATATATGAGCTCTCCTTCTAGATCAATCTCACAGTCTTGTTCATCATAATCCTGATCATCATCATCTTCTGAATTTGATTGGGTCTCAACTTCTTCATGTGATTGCCTTTCAATGTCACTTTCTTGACACACCAGAGTGTCCTCTTCTTTATCATTACCTTGGTAAATTCTTTTCAATCTCTTCCACATATCCTGAGCTGTAACACAATCCATAACTTTACAAATAACATCATTAGACAGAGTAGATAATATAGCCTTCTTTGCAATATCATTACATTTAAGAGCTTCTTTCTTATTTGCAGAATTATAATTCTCAACTGACATTAAAACATCATATCCTAAGGAGGATAAATACACTTGCATTCTAACATACCAAACTGAAAAATTTGAACCATCAAACTAAGGAACATCTGAAACCTTTTCTTCTAAGATAATATCAGACTCAACATGGACAACATCTCTATCAACATCTGGATTTGATAAGAATGATGTCTTTTGTGTCTTTTGACCAGAATGAATCTTACCATTTCTCATGTTCTTATTTCTCTTGCACTTACCCATTGAACTCCACACACAGGACCTACCCAAGCTGATTAAGCTGCAAGAGGGAAACTGGCTCTGATACCAATTGTAGGAGTCCAGGACAACACTGAGAGGGGGGGTGAATCAGTGTTGTATTATTTTTACAATTTTCCAAAATTGACAAATATGATTTATCAGAATTAAACTACTATTTACTTGAACAATTAATCAACAAATGATTAATCACATAAATCATATTCGGTAAATGAAGCTATGGAAGACATCAAGACATGAGATTATGACACAAGAAAATTACAGAGTGGAAAACCCTCCAGGGGTAGAAAAACCACTCAAAATGCCTCACTGGCTTAAGTAAAAACCTCACTAGTTACAATGTTTAGAAGCACCAACTTCAAGGAGCACCAACCCCTAATTCATTTAGAAGCACCAACTTCAAGGAGCACCAACCCCTAACATATACTCAAAATCAAGAACTCAGAGGGATTCTCTGTTTCGATACAAATCATTTCTTCTTTCACATGTGTCTGTCATATGACCATACTTCTCTCATCATCTGAATTTTCTCTTCAAGAGGATATTCAAAATATATTCAACCTGGAATGCTGATCCACACAACAACACTGCATGCTCTATATGTTTCATCTTTGTCTATTTATAAAGTTGCATCAATACACCTGAAAAATTATTGTTAATGAAAAGACTCTTGATGTTCCTCTTCTCTGCAAAATCAAATTCATCTTTTATGACCTTTCATATTTCAATCAGTGTCATGTAGGAGAAAATAAAAACTCTTTTATTTGTATCCTCTTCATATCCACCTGCAAGAAATCCTGAACCAACAAATTACATCTCTATAAAATAAAATCACTTTCATCTTCTGTAAATCTTCATCTTTTTCTTTGAATACCTTCAACAATAATATTTTCAATCTTCCCTTGTAGAAAAAAAATAAAATCTCTTTGATCATCTTCAAAATGGCTCTTCATATTCCTTTAAAGAAAATACATTTCCATTCCCATCATAAGATATTCTTCAACCTATAAGAATAAAAACATATGCAAATATATTTTCTTCTGCAAGATCATCTATGATCATTATTTTTGAAATTCTTTTCTCTGCAAAATTCATCTCAAAAATATCTTAAAAAAAATCATAATGCACTTGAAAAATTTCACTCTTCATTGTTCTTCATATTTTTTATTTCAAAAAAAATCATCTTCTTCAAACCCTTCATCTTCTCTGCAAAAAAAATTTCTTTGTCTTCTTCAAAATATTCTTCAATCTACAACAAACGACTTTTCAAAATCCCATTTGCCAAAAATCTTCAATAAAAAAAATCAATCTTATCACTTCTCAAAAATATAATCTTCTCACAAAAATGTCTTCCAAAAATATTTCCAATATAATAGAATGTCTTAAAAAAAACATTCTAAAAATAAACCCCTTAAATCCACCACATGAAATTCCTTTCATATTCTTTAAAAAAAACTTTCCCCTTTATCTTTTACTTTAGCCACAACATGAAAAAAAAGATTTTCTTCATAAAAAGAAACTCTCCTTTAAAGTCTCCCAAAATCTCCTTAAAGCTCTCCTTGAAATGTACCCCCTAGAAAATAGCACAAAAAAACATTTTAAAAGCTCATAAAAATATTTTAGATAAAGCCATAAAATGGCTTATTCACATTCCCCTCTTAAAGCATATTTAATGCTTTTTCTTTTTTTTTTTAATGTTTTATATTTAAAGCTTTATAAAAAGCTTTATAAAAAGTCATTGGAAACCTTTTCATGCTCCCCTTTAAATAAGACTTTCTAATATAAATGATATTCCATGCCTTTTTTTTTAAATCAAGCTCTTCATAAATTAAATAAGGATATTCAACCAAATTCAAATGGTAAATAGAATATGAAGGGGCTGGTAGGTGTCATGAATTAAAACCCTCTAGTAGGTTGCTCTAAGTAGTATAACCTGCTCTTGCAGGTCAACATTACTTTATAACATAAAGTGCATACTTTGACATTTAATCTCTTTGTATACACTTAGAGCTTATAGTTAGGATTTTAATATTTTAGGCATTTTGATAACCATTGATTCAACCATTAATAAACATTAATGCCTCACTTTGATCAAGCATGGCAAGATGAACTTTATCAGCAACCTTGTATCATAAAACATATGCATTGTATCATACTTATCCTGATTGATGATTCTGATCATGCAGTCTTGTGAATATCAAGAATGTACACAAACTGATCAAACAAGTTAGCATTTCCTGACTTAGCCATGAAGCAACATATCAACCTGAAGTATATGAACAACTTCTGTAAATACCAACACATTTTTGACATCAATGACAATCTACTTTCATCAGTGTAGTCTTCAAATCTTCATCTCTTTCAGGTTCTTTTCATTGCTTTCATAGTAATTAGATCATCACACTTTGCTCTTGGAAATAGTAACATTGTGCTTTTTCCTTGATATGTTAGATCTTGCATGCTAGATTAATCGTTCTTACTTTCATAGATCTACTTTGTTAGAAAAATCATCTTTCCTTTCCATTTAATTAGATTGCATTGAAAATACCAAAAACCCACAAAAACATATATTCAACTTTTCATATAGGATTGCATACACATTTATTGCATAGATTAGAAGCATTTTCCTTTCCAAAAAATACTCTAAAAATACCAAAAAGATGCTTTTCATATTATCATTTAGCTTGCATTCATATAGATCTGCTAAAATAGACAACATTACAAAACCCTTGATTCCATCATGAGGTATTCACAAACAAACCCTAGGTCAGAACCCTAGATTTGGTTAGAGTTAGCAATTACACAACTTTCTCTATCTTGATTCACGAATGTGTTTAGTAGGAAGAGGAGAGTGAGTAAGGGCTATCTAAGATGAGATCAAGGACATTCATCCACAAATTCAACAACAAACACACATTACACCACAAGGAAACCCATTTGTTCTATTGTTTGTTGAAGAAATTAGACAATTACAACTACACAGAGCATTTCTTAGAGACATAGAAATATTAGAAGCCATTAACAAAATCAATTGCTTACCCACACAAAGGAGGAATTCAAGAAACCCAAATAAAAGGAGAGAAACTAGTGACCCTTTGGGTCATAGGGTTATTTCAACTACCATAGCAATTGAGTGAAATATTCAACAAAATGCACAACAACAATGGCCACAGATTTTGCCAACCCCCTTCGCGAAGTCTAGCTCTCAAACGAGCCAAACCCCAGCCATGTCTCACCTCCTCTCGACTGGCTACTCCCACATGAGTGAGAGTGACATGGTGGATTGCCCCGTGGCAAGGAGGGAAAGGGTCCATGTGCATGCCGAAATCTGACCTGATAGCCCCCAGGCAACCAGAGTCACAATTCTGAGTGTACAGCTTCATGCCATCTGCATAATAGTATGGTTCTACCTTTCTACAATACCATTTTGCTAGGGAGTATAAGATGTTGTGAGCTATCTCTAAATACCATGAGTGTTACAAACATCAGCAAACTCTTTGGAAGTGAATTCTCCCCCTCTGTTTATTCTGAGTATTTTGAGAAAATACCTGCTTTGATTTTCTACCATAGCCTTAAAGTGTTTGAAACATTCAAATGCCTCAAATTTTTGCTTAAGAATTTAATAAACCTATGTGTGACATGAGAAATTATCAATGAATGTCAAAAAATAAATATTTTTACCCAAAGGTTCTTCTTGCATGTGACCACAAATGTCAGAATGCACAAGCTCTAGAGGAGATTTTTCCCTCCATGATTTGTTCATCGAAAAACTATCTCGATGCTGCTTGCCAAGTGCACACCCTGAACAAACTTCTTTTTTTTCCTGAATTGTAGGAAGTCCTCTCACCATGTCTTTATTATGAAGCAAACTTAATCCTTGAAAATTCAAATGACCATACCATTGGTGCCATAGCCATGAATCATCTGTGGCCTCCTTTAGGGCATGCATCTTAGTGGACACCAATGTGAGAGGAAATAATCTACTCCCTGTCATACAAGCCTTTGCTACAAGATGATGGTTAGCTGATTTAACAAATATTTTGCAGCAATTATTCTCAAACACAACATTATAATTTTTTGCTACAAGCTACCCAATACTTAAAAGATTATGCTATAATTTGGGTACATGCAAAGTGTCACGAATAAAAGTAGTTTCTCCTTGCCTAGTTTTCATTGCAAGGGTACCTTTTTCCCATTACATCAACCTCTTTATCATCACTAATTTTTACTTGACTTCTCACATATTCATCTAATTTGACAAAGAGATCAGATTTACCTATCATATGATTGGAGAAACCGCTATCCAGGAACCACACATCCTTTTGAGGTTCTTTTACCCAATTGCTAGTGAAAAATGTGGAGTGCTTTGCATCTTCAAAATACTCTTTAGTATAGTTGGCTCTTGACTTATTCAAATCATATTTTTTCTTTTTACATTTAGATTCATAGTGTCCATACCTTTCACAATATCTACACTATATGCTTCTACGATCCAGTGAACTTCTTCCTCTTTCTCTACCACATCTTCTACTAGTAGAAGGCTTCCCTTGAGACTTATTTGATGGAGAAAAAGAAGTTGAAGATTTTTCTTCAATTCTTATTGTAGACTAGAATGTGTGTACCAAACTCTTTGTAGAATGCTACATACACTCCTCATGAGATTGCAAAGAACCTATCAACTTTGCAACTTGAATGTGGTTAGAACTTTACTTTCTTCAATGGCTATGACCACTGGATCAAATTTTGGAGGAAGGGATGTCAAAATATTTTCTACAATTTTTTCCTCCCTAACACTTTCCCCTTGAGTTTTAAAATGGTTCACATTACTTTGAGTCCTAGTGATAAACACTTGAATAGACTCAACTTCTTTCATCCTTAAATATTGAAAATCTCTTTGAAGGGTTTGAAGTCTTACCAATCTTATTTTGTCAGATCCTTCGTATGTAGTTTGTAGGGCTGCCCATGCATCCTTTGACTTTGTCATACCAGTTATACAGGGAAAATTGACATATCTAATGCAGATTGGATGGTGAAGAGAGCTCGATTGTCTTTTTTCTTGTCTTCTTTCAACTGAGTTTGTTGGTTTTCTATTAAAGCATTCAAAGCATTTTGATCTACAAGTTCTGTGTATCCTACTTCTACTAATTCCCATAGATATTGGGATAATATTAGGGTCTTCATCTTTATACTCCAATATTCATAGTTGTCTTTGATAAACAACGGAAGCTGGAATGGAAAATTGCCACCATTTTCCTTTCTAATAATTCTTGGAGAAAACTATTAGCCTACTGCCTGCAAAAACAATCTTCTACAACCTGCTCTGATACTAGTTGAAGATTTTAAAACTAATGCTCTTATACTATACTGATAAACTCAGATTGAATAAAATCAAGTTGAACCCTCTATGTATGAAGAAGCACTAAAAGAGAAAGTTTGGATTGATGCTATGAATGAAGAGATGGAAGCTAGTTCAAATGGCTCTATAAGGTAAAATATCATGCTGATGGTTCTGTGAAACAACACAAGGTAAGATTCCTTGACAAGGGATTTGCACAAACACCTAGAGTAGATTATTCAAAAATATTTGTCACTTTCATAATAATAGGTCCTATAGTATACTGCAACATACTTCGTGCCATCTAACAACATTAGAATTGGCTATGAATTTTATATAGTTATAGGTCTTTTAAATGGTGTCTTCATTACCTCAACCATCGTTTTAATTTACATTAGAATCAATCGTAAGAAAGAGGAGCAACGAGAGGAGTAGGACATTAGAGGGTATATGGATCCCCTTGACTCCAAACCTCCTTCAATAAATAACTTTTTGCACATAGGAATTCCCACCATATATCCTTATCATCAGATTAAAAGATACACCCATAATTTTATAGTGAAACTTGGTCAAGGAGGTTTTGGTACAGTTTTGAAAGGTGAGCTTCCTAGTGAATGTATGGTAGCAATTAAAATTCTTGACAAATCGAAACATAGTCGAATCCAATTTATGAATGAAATTGCTACCATTAGAAGGATCCACCACTTGCATTTGGTGCAACTTTTGGGATACTGCTTCGAGGGGTCTAAAAGAGCTTTGATTTATGAGTACATGGTCAATGGCTCCCTTGAAAAATCTATTCATGGAGATGATCAAAATTAATTGGATTGGAAACAATTGTATTCCATTACAATGGGTACAGCCAGTGGGATTGCATAACTACATGACGACTATCAAAGTAGGATATTGCATTGTGATATAAAACCCCATAATATATTACTAGATGCAAATTTCTCCCCAAAGGTTGTAGATTTTGGTTTGGAAAAACTAACAAAGAGAGAAAAAAGCCATGTCTCTCTAATAGGTGCTAGAGGAACCCCTAGTTATGTGGCTCTAGAGGTGTGGTCTAAAAGCAATGGACGCATGACTGAAAAATCAAATATGTATAGTTATGGTATGTTGGTGATGCAAATAGTGGGAGGAAGAAAGAACTTTGACATGAAAGAAACTAGATCTAGCAAATTTTACTATCCAGAGAGGGCATTCAAACAAGTGGAAATGGGAGAATTTTGAAAGCTAGGAGGAGAAAATATCACAGATGATGAAGATGAAGTTATAGCCAAGAAGTTGAACATGTTGGGACTGTATTGCATTCAGTACAACCCTTCTCAATGGCCTTCTATGTGTAGAGTGATTCAAATGTTGGAAGGAACTATTGATATCACCATTCCTCCCCAGCCCTTTCTTGTGGATACACCAGTCCAAACAGCAACCTCCACTAAATCATCGTGTAGCATGTGATGTGTGTTCACATGGTCTCATTCACGACATCTCATCTATGTCACATTGCATGTGTTAATGGCATAATGAATGCTGATTTCAATTGTTCACATTGGTGGTTATTTGATTTATGTAGGAAGTAAAGTCTATCAGGGTAATGGTTCCAAGTACTTTCTTGTTTTATAATGGTGAAACTCAAACTATCCAGAAATATATTATGGATGATATCTAATCATGATTCACTTCATTCATTTGTAGACATCAAAACTTTTCTTTTAAATTTGATTAGGAGCCCTCTTTTAGGGTAAGCAGATATGGCTTGTTCTAGGTATATGTAGATGATTCATTTACATAGACAAAAAATTATAGGCTGGATTTTCCCTCCTAAGGTTTAGCTCTCGGGTCTTTTATATGCATTTAGGACATCTTGTATCATATTTTAACATCTTGATGAAATGATCCCTAAGTTTCATGACAAATGGGACCTAGGGGGATCCCTTGAACCTAACCCTGACCAAAATAGGGGGGTGACATTGGTGCCCACACCCCAGTCTTTCCCTATTTTGCGTTAATCCCAAATTTTGGGTGTCAGCTTGTGACCGTTATTTGCGTCCTATGCCGACATGGTAAGTTTGAATTACGAAATTCTTGGTGGGAGTCTTTGTAGTTGCATATAAAAGCATGTTTAGGCATTCATTTGTTAACTAGATTATTATTGTGATCTTGAGGCATTCTTATGAAAGTGATTCAATGCATTCATTGTGTAGCAAGAGTAGATTTGTGTTGTTTATGTGTTTGTATTTGTAGATTTGAGCAATCATCTCCTCATGGCATGAAGAGCTTGTGTTTTTCATGAGATCTTCACTACAAGGTGAAATCATTTGTGTTTTTAAGCATTTATCATTTGGTTTTTGCCTGTGCCTCCAAGGGCACGCACTCTCTATCTGACAACGGTGTTTGGAAGAATTGAATGTCTCTCTGGGGCTTGACTAAGGCAATCGTCTAAACACCAAAGCCCCCTCCCAAAGTTTCTATGATTGTAGGTTATAGGTTAGAGATACAGGAAAAGTGGAGTTATAGGAGGGCATTACAGAGTGTCAGATTCACAGATCCAAGTTGAAAATAGCACCCTAGACTTGGGAGCCCGCTCATTAGTCCTCAAAGTTTCGTGATGGGAAAATCTCTGACAATAGGAACAGGTTGCAAGTCTTGTCTCTAGATCCTGATGAAAACCTAGGCATTGGACTTGGGCACCCGCTCTTTAGTCCCTAATCATTCCACTTCTGAACCCCAAAAATAGGTGCATAGTTAATTGTCATTTTACATCTTTCTATAGTAGCATTTTCTGTTATTCGTCTGTTTGCTGTCGTACTTACATAATTAGGGTTTTGATGTATAATTAACCATAAGTGAACATAATTGACAATCAAATCATACAAATCCAAATTTTCCTACATCTCATACTGACCTAGGGTATGATAGTACATTACAACTTGACCCAAGGTCCTTGAATGAAAGGGCGAAAGGAGGATACACATATAAAACTACCAAAAACTTAACTATCCAAATTCAACCATTTACATAGGTTTAAAAACATTAATGAACTTGGGATAGGATTGTATGACCCAGCACACCATTAACATCCCACCTACAAATTTATCTCTAATTATAGAGGAGTTAATAAAGTTAGATTGATGAATAAAAATATTCTGTAATAATGATTTAAGCCATTCCCTAACTATTTGTGCTTGGGCTTCTGTACCACACAAGATACTGGTTCACATGACATTTTTATTCTAAAAGCATCTTCCAAGATCATCTACAACACATGCCTCTAAACTAATTGGAGGCACATAAGGGTTGTGCATGATGTAATCCAACTTTGCATGCCTTCATTGGCTATGATGGTTTATGTATTAGACTATAATTCTTAGTCACTTTAAACAAAAAATTATTAGTCTTCCCTCATGCGAAAAAAATCTATTTTCTGCAATTGGGTTAGGTGATGTTAGTGAAGACTAGCACGTCATTCTGATTTGTCAAGCATGAGAGTTATACTGTGTAGGTAGCTTGTCTTAACTAGTAGCACTTGCACCCATAGGAGGTTCAACGAATACGCCAATAGTAAATTATGTGTCAGGGAAAATCAAGTTTAATGTGGAAAACAACAAACTAACTAAACCCTAACTACAATGAAGTGTAATCTAGCCTAGAAAATAATTGAACAAGCATGAAAAACGACTAAAAATCTAAGCTAGTATTGTCTTATCTCCATTGTTCTCCTCCATCTTGCATTATGTTCTTAGATTTGTAGATTTTGCACAAGCTTGAGAAGCTCATGTATGTGATTACCAATATTTTGAAGAGAGTATATAGTAGATTCTGAGCCAAGAAGAACATAAAGGTCAAAAGGAAGTTGAATGAGTGAGTTTATAGAAGACCCAATTTGAATGGAGGGCTGAGATGAGTTAGTGTTTCCTTAACACTAGAGGACAAAAGAAAATTTTAAATTAGAAGAAATAGTGAGGTGGAGCATGATTTTTAAATTAAATAAATTTTGTCCAATTTATTTAATTTATTAAAAGGATGAATGTGAAAGGGGATTTTCACAATTAGGTGATGGGATATTTCTTTGAATTAATTGAGTGAAGAGGGACATTAGGATAGTGAATGATTAAATAATTAATTAATTAAAATTAGTTTATTAACCATAGAGGAAAATTAGGGAAAAATAGGAGAATATGGAAGAGATTAATGCTTTGCAATCCAAGGACACTTTTAGGTGTCTACTTTTTCTCCCCTTTGAGATGATGTTCGAGATGATGAGATTTATGTTGAGTAACATCATTTCAAAGAAGCTATGGAAATGGATAGAGGGAAAGGATGATGAAGGAAAGATAGGGTGATGATTCCCCCTCAAGAGGGTAGGTGGGTTGGACAAACATGGGTAGGATCTCGAAATGAAAGGGGATTGATCAAGGAAGAAAGATAGGGGAATGGATAGAAGAAATGAATGATATGTTAAGCTACGATGAAGGTGGAGGAATGAAAGATTTGGCTAGAAGAATGGAAATGAGATCTTACTTTGATTGATTTTTGAGCTTCTCACTTGCAATTTTTCTGCTTATCATCATAGAACTTATTATGTTAAGGGATGACAATCACAATGTCATGACAGAGGCCAAAGTGTGAAAATGTGATCCCTTGTGAAATAGGCACATGAAAGATAAGGAATGCATGACTTAGACTAGTAACTGTGGTACCTTGTCAAAACATGCGATGAGATAACTGTGAGGTGTGCAAGTCCTTATGCAAGGAAGCAATTATTCTTCCCAATGGATAGGATGCCTTTCATTCACACCCAATGGAATCCTGATCACATGTAAGGCACCAAGTTGCCCCAGTCATCACGCCAAGTATAAGTGATGACCTTGTCAAAGTATAAATTGAATTTATCAAGACCTTGAGGTGTGTAAGAAATGATTGATTAAAGTGAAACCATGAGTTTTACAATTCACTTGGAAGGATGGACTTAAACTAGCTTTGGAGTATTAAGCCCAAGTGGAAGAAATGATTGATTAAAGTGAACCCATGAGTTTAAAAATTCACTTGGAAGGATGGACTTAAACTAGCTTTGGAGTATTAAGCCCAAGTGGAAGAAATGATTGATTAAAGTGAACCCATGAGTTTCAGAATTCACTTGGAAGGATGGACTTAAACTAGCATTGGAGTATTAAGCCCAAGTTGAAGAAATGATTGATTAAAGTGAACCCATGAGTTTCAGAATCCACTTGGAAGGATGGACTTAAACTAGCCTTGAAGTATTAACCCCAAGTTGTGATTGAACTGAAAATGATGTCAAGGTCTCTTGGTCTAGATTTGTACTTGTGATACAGTCAAGCTTTGACAGTTTCTCCCTATGTTTCAACCCTAGGAAGACTATTTTTTGGGAACATCTATAGATTGCAAGGGATGAATTCTAATGAAATGTTGTGATGAAATTTGATCATAGAGGAATGAAATTAAATATGTAGTGGGTGAACATAACTAGCAGGTCTATAAGGTTTTGACACAGTTGCAATTGGATTTGATAGGGAGGGTAGATTCTCAAAGGTTTCCCTAGGGTTATGGTGTATTGTGATTGGGAATGATTAGGATGAAATTGATTGGATTGGATTGGAATGAATGGTTAGGATATGATTAGGATTGATTGATGGGAGGAATGATGAGGAAGGAAAAGTTTAGATGATTTAGACTGATTAGGATGAAAATGCATTAGGATATGTTGAATGAAAAGGATGAAGGTTATGTGTTGGTTTTACTTGGAATGGTGTTGATTGGATTAGGAAGAGGATGATGTGGAATGATGATAATGTAATTAGGATGCAATTAGGATGGGGCAAGTATGATGATCAAAGTGTGGATGGTCAGATGATGTAATTAGGAAGGGTGATAAGGATATGATGACTTGGAATGAATGGATGGATTTGAATGTTTAGGATAATGACTAACCAAGCATACGCATCGATCATAGAAGACACTTGGAAATCAAATTGGCTATTTTTTAGTGATTCTTGACAAGTTTGAAAACACTTGTAAACATGCACGATCCTAAGCTGGCAAAGAGAATATTTGTTGTATTCCCACTATGGATAAATCTAAGCTGCACTTATTCAGAGCGGATAGCTTAGAAGTTTGGTGGCACTGGCTCCCCCTTACAGGACACACACTTCTCAGGTGTACCAAAATTCAAATTCCTAGAGGCCCGAATATCTCAAGGAATTTTCTATTTTAACTTTGAACTGCGAGAATGTGGGATGGCTTCAGAGGTCTGACCTCTTGCACCAACAAATAGAAGGATTTTCACCACTAAACAAAGGTTTCTACTGAATATTTGGGGGATCAGCATGTAACAAGAATCCACCAAGCTACTTAAAGCTTTGAATAGCCCTACTAAGAGTCTCATAAATGTAAAGGTATGCCTTCTTTCAAGCTAGCATTGTACGGTAAGCGCTGATACCAGTTTGGACTTGGCTTTCACCTTATCCTATTTTGTATAGCGGACTGGATGAAAGTACTACTTGTGGTTGCAAATGAATTCTCCTTGCAGATGTGTCTCAAGAGTAGGCCCACTCTAAAGGGAAACAAAAGTGACCTAAGAATTGGTCAAAAATACTTTTGATCCCCAAGTTCATATGACAATGCAAGGGGAGAGCATATGTATTTTTGGACTTATGCCACACTAGACAAATGTTCATTCACCCTTAGAAATTAAATGTGTGGTGTGACTAATGCAAGTGTTCAAGAAGTGTTTTTGATTCCTAAGGTCGCTTATAGTGTGAGGGAAGAGCATACACACCTCATAAACACAAGCAAAGTCACCAAGCAAAGAAGACACTGACTCATTTTAAGGTACAAAAGATGTGTGAAAACAACAAGATGATGTTCATTTTATTGCACCAAATCCAAATGTTCCTATTATAAAAAAGCACATGCACATGAAATTGAAAGGAACCTTGCATCAAATGTATTAATAGTTTCAGTTCAAATTATTTTCCTAGCAAATGCCACAAGCTACAAATCAGACATCAGAAGCACAATATCTCCATGATAATGTAAAAAGCATGAAATATCAAGTAGATGCCTCATTTTGCAAACCACCAAGTCAAACAGGACATAGAATTGAATTTGGAAAATATCTAAGAAAACAAATCATTCATAGTAAAACTAATAGTGGCATCAGAAAATTTAGAAAATTTTAAGCAATTTAAAAAAAAAATCAACTAAAAATGGACCAAATTTCCACTAGTTATGCTCGTTTGATGTTTGAATCCTAGGTTGAATTTGACCAAAAAAATATCTGATAAAATGGCACCTTTACCTAATCAAACCTATACCATTATAAAGTTCACCGAGTCAGCTTTTCGACGAGCCCTCATTTGGAAATTTTCAATGTCGGATGGCCAAGTTATAGAAAAATGCAATTAAACTGCCCTATTAGGGCATATGGAAGACAAGGGGGTCAGGCTTAGCTGTTAACAATAACCACTAGCCCTTTGATTGAACATGATCACATACAATGGTTAAGAGGGTGGTTTAGTTTTAGCAGTTATGTCTTAGCCATGCCCCTAGTCACGCATATGACCAGAGGCCGAGGCTGTGCAAAAAGATATTAAAAAAAAGATGAATAGGAGAGGGCCGATAGGTAAACCCCCCCTCCTGGTCACACAAGTGACTGAGAGGCCAAAGGGATGATCTGTAGTTTGAACTACCTACAGTGAGAATGTTAAAGAAGAAGCTACAGTTTAAACCCGCATGACCATGCTAAAGGATGGCTCAAGTAGCTAACGGATGTTGGATGGCTCATCACAGGCGGTTAGGGCTAATATTAGAGGGGACCGTGGTTTGAAGGATGGGCAGTTTTGTAACCTAGAGGGAGTTATGTGGGTACCACCGCGACATTTTAAGGAATACACCTTTAGGAACAACCAATAGTTTAGAAAATTTCCTAGCGTGGATTTTGAACAGCGTGAGACAAGTCCAATCTACTGACAAGTTTTGCTGCAGAGACTATTGGTGGTATGTTATATGCATGGATTTGAATGTAAACAATGGTTTGAAAACCTTGAAAATGCCTAAGGCCATAGTTTGAAAGCCATTGACCAAGGCTTGAAACCCATCGGCCAAGGTTTAAAACTGCCCATCGAAGAATTTGAGTGGCAACTGGGATATCAAGGGTAGAGGCTAGACAGTGAGCGATGGGTGGAGATCAGGTTGCATAGGTTTTTTTTTTTCTTTGGATAGGTGGTGGTTGATACTGTAGAGGAGAGGTGACACTAAACTTTGGTGGAAACTTTTTTGGAGGCGAAAACTATGGATTTTGATGGGAGTCTAATTGGTGTTTTAGGGCAGGAGGTATAAGGAAGTTTTGCAGGGTGCAATTTACCAAGCTTAGGTTTAAGCAAAAATTGGTGGTCATTTAAAACCAAGTGTCGACCAAGAGATTATGATTTTTACCAAAGGCAGTAGGATGCATATGGGGGTTAGGGTTTTTTGAAGGGGGCCTATAGGTGGCGACCAGGGTTTGTGTGGAGGTGGCTAGAAATTTTGGGCTTCAACCAAGGTTTACACATAGGCGACAGAGAGATTTAATTCTGCAGTAGCAAAAATTTAAACCTGCAAAACTGAAAATGTTAGCCACAAGAACCATACATCAAACTAGAGGCCTCAACAAAGATTTAAACTTGCAACTCAATTACCAAAAATTTTAAGCATGTAATACCAGCAACATTAGTTACTAAAACTAGAAAGAGAAACTAGGATTTTTGACAATGACCCCTACATAGAGGTCGTACGGCTCCGTATGGATCTATACGGTATGGCCTAGTGGAGGGGCTAAAACTATATTTTTTTCTTTTTTTCTGTAGCCAAATTTAACAAATTTATAGTCGCTTCTCACCTAAAGGGCCTCCTGGACTCAATGGTGAGGTTCGTTTGAGCTCTAGAGGTCACCTGCAAAACTGGATTTTTAGAAGTCACCAAAAAAGGTTAGGTTTTACACACATTCACATCAGATTCACCATTTTGTGTTAGGGAAAATAAGGTATAATGTGAAAAATAGAAAACTAACTAAGCCCTAACTATAATGAAGTGCAATCTAGCCTACAAAATAATCAAACAAGCATGAAAAACAACTAAAATTTAAGCTAGTATTGTCTTATCTCCATTGTTCTCCTCCATCTTGCATTATGTTCTCAGATTTGTAGATTTTGCACAAACTTGAGAAGCTCATGTATGTGATTAGCAAGATTTTGGAGAGAGTATACAAGAGATTCTGAGCCAAGAAGAACATAAAGGTCAAAATGAAGTTGAATGAGTGATTTTATAGAAAACCTGATTTGAATGGAGGGATAGGATTCATTGTTGACTTTGGAGCCAAATGGAGGGTTAAGATGAGTTAGGGTTTCCTCACCACTAGAGAACAAAAGAAAATTTTAAATTAGAAGAAATAGTGAGGTGGAGGATGATTTTTAAATTAAATAAATTTTGTCCAATTTATTTAATTTATTGAAAGGATGCATGTGAAAGGGGATTTTGGTAATTAGTTGGTGGGATATTTATTTGAATTAATTGAGTGAAGAGGGACATTAGGATAGTGAATGATTAATTAATCAATTAATTAAAATTAATTAATTAACCATAGAGGAAAATTAAGGAAAAATAGGAGAATATGGAAGAGATTAATGCTTTGCAATCGAGGACACTTTTAGGTGTCTACAAATTAAAAGTACCATTTAAATATATTTTTGAAGTCAGTTTATAAATATTAAGAATTAATGTTTTAATATTACATAATTAATTATATAATAATAAATTTATATATGATTTGACTATAAATTTGTATTTTGATAATAAATGGCATCTATTTATTCAACTCTTTCAAGACTTACATGTGTCAAGCAAGGTGATCCATTTTTCCATATCCTTGAGAGTCCAAAAATATTTTCACAAGGCAATTTCATTATAGAGGCTATTCATCCATGTTAACATATGTTTAAGAGATTTATTGAAGATTTAATTTATAGATTTGCAAAGTTCCAATCATTGCAAATAACTAGGCTTGAACAATAACTATGGTCTTATGTTACGGAGATGGCAACCAAAGAAGATTAAATTTAACATTTCACTTTACTTCCCATTGAGACTACAATTTGGTGTAATGTTCCCCATCTAGCTCATTTCTCTAGTGGACCAGGGTTAGCCTATAATTCAACTTCCGTAGGCTAATGGAGTTCTTTAGGAAGTCATTCTAGGGACTTACTATTTATAGTAAGTCATGAGCCAAGCAGTTACTATTTTTGGCAGGCAGTTGTGAGGGTCCTTGGCACAATATTCATGGTCTTGATATGACTAGAGCCTAAATGATGTAACATAAGTCAAATTAAATATTTAACTTATATTATTTAATTTATATTATTTTATTAGGTTTCGATATAACTTTAAGTTATAAAGTATTTATAATGTGCAAGTTGTAACGTAAAGTTACATGCCTAGGGATGAGCACCCCTCATGGGAAGAGAAGGAGTTGGATTATAATTTAAAAATAAATAAAATAAATCCCTCTTAGATGTTGAGGAAGGAGGCAAATAAAAGATCAAAAGAGAACTTCATTTGGTTATGCTATACTTTGTGAAAATTGCTCTCATATTGAGTTTGCCCATGCATTGGGATTGAGCTTGGCTCTAGGGTTTCAAATATTGATTTGTAGAGATAAAAACCTTTGTAGATTTGCCTTTCTTCATGCATGAAAGATTGCATCAGGAGAGGATTGGAGGAGCTTCACATAGGGGTTCCATTTGGGCTTTCAGGAAATCCATTTTAGTGATTGTTTGAGCTTGAAGTGAAGATTTTGGAGGAGATTGTTATTGAAAATTAGAGTATAGGTTTGAGGGACTGAAATAATTCAATTGTAGAGTTTTTATTGCTACTGCAATGCCTTTTCAGACTGGCCATACTTCCCATAGGCAGGCCGTACCCTATAGGAGGCTGTACTTCTTGCTATAGCTGATATCTTGCAATTTTGTGGCTGGTTCTCATCTATAGCTGGTCGATTCATTGTTGCAGACTTTCCAGAGGCAGAAGACAAAATTCATGAAGTGATTTGGGGGGGTTTAGGACTGATATAACCCTGCAACAGATCGTACCATGCTGGAGTTGGACGTGGGTTGTCTAGGAGGTCATCTTCAACATTTTTACATCAACAAACTCCTTGAATCTAGGCACCTAGGGTCTGCTACAACATTGCAGCCATTGTAATCTACCACTTTAATACATTGTATGAATTTTGAAGCATTTCCCATGACCATGTAATGTTGCTATCATTTCCAGCAATCAATCAAGTTGAAGATTTCCAAGTGGGTATTTCATTATCATTAGTTTTAGCACTTTTTATGATCTGGGTCATCTTTAGTTTTTGCAAATTCATTGTATATTTTCTGGGTTTGTTCATATACTTTATATTTCATACATGCAATGCCAAAAACAAACATGCAAAAACAACCCATAAAAAAACCTAGATAGAAAAGCATCAGAAAATAAATTAAAAAATTAGTCAAACAAACATATACAGAGGGGTGTATGTTACAGTGGTATCAGAGCAGAAAATCTTGCCATCCTGTGAGTTTAAATATGACATGCAGAAGTTGAAAGTGAGATATGCAACCTACTGATAGGTATAATATCACACCAAGACTAGGAATACAAAACCCATAGAGCATATAGGGAAGAGAGGTACCATAGATAGAAGAACTGGAGCATCCAGTACCCATAGTAGATCCTTTTGAGTCAGAGATAGAGGTTGCCGCTACCAAGGAAGATTCCCAAGTTTCCCAAATAGACCCATTTTTAGGTGAACTACCTTGAGTCATAGAACCTATAGGAGAAATGGGTGATAGGGAAGGTGAGGAACCTAGCATGTGCGAGATCCTAAATGTGCTAACCAGGAGCTCGTTGGCCTTAGAGAGAGAGTTGAGGGAGTCTAGATAGGAGTTGAGAGAGTCACAGCAAGAGATATCACATACCCTCAAGCAGTTGCTTCCTAGGGATGGAAGAAATAATAGGGATAATCACTATGAAGGGAACATGTATAATGGAGGTGACAGGAATAGGAACAATGATAGTGATCTAGACACAGAGACAATGGGGGGGATAGGAACAGGCATAATGTGGGTGATAGACACTGTAATGTAGTAAAATTTGGATTGTTTAGTTTAGTGTTTGAATCCTCCTTTCACCAATTACATTCAAGGACCTTAGGATCGAGTGGAAAAGCAATATCAGGTCCTTGGTCACTTACTAATGTAGGGAAACTTGGATTTTTATGATTAGATTGACAATTTCCTTCTCTTATGCTCAATTGTACCTTAAAACCCTAATTATGCAAATATGATAGTAAATGGATGAATTACAGAAAATGCTTGTGCAGAAAGATGTAAAATAACAAATAATTGTGCACCTATTTTTGGGGTTCTGAGGTGAAAAAGTTAGGGACTAAAGAGTGGACGCCCAAGTCCAATGCCCTACTTTTTGTCGAGATCCAGAAACTCAGTTTGCAACCTGTATCTCCTATCTCAGAAATTGTCCCATTGTGGAACTTTGAGGACTAATGAGCAGGCACCCAAGTCTAGGTAGCTATTTCTTTCACTGATCTGCAATCCTGACACTTTGTTGTACCCTCTTGCAACTTCACTTTGTCTACAACTCCAACCTGTAATGTGCAATCATGAAAACTCTAGGAGGGGGTTGTGGTGTTTATAGGATTTCCTCAGTCAAGCCCTAGAGAGACATTCAAATCTTTTGATCATCATTTTCAGATAGAGAGTGCATGCCCTTGGGAGGTAGAGGCAAAAACCAAATGATAAATGCTCAATAACACAAATGATATCACCTTGTAGTGAAGATCTAATGGGAGGAAGATTCAAAGACAAACAAAGTGCACAGAGCATCAGTATTGTTATGATTTGTAAATGATATAAAAACATCATCAAAATCACTACCCGGAAAGCATGAGTGCTTCCACTAGCCAAGTGTTGGATAAGATATACAACCCCATCATCGTATTAGGAACTAACTCCAATTTTTAATTTCTCGTGAAAGGGACGCTAGGTCCACATCAATATAACTATTTTTCATCATCCTCCTACTAGATAGAAACACTAGATGAAGGGAAACAATAAATAAGAGAGGAGAAACAAGTGTCTTAGGGACAGTCACGTAGGAAGGTGCCCCCAAGTCACCAACTACAATGTTATGTCCGTAAGACATAACACACAACAATGAAATCAAAGAGAGAGACAATATAGAAGAATGATGATACAAATAGAAGAAGATCACAACAGAGGCAGTCTCCTAGTATCCTGAACCTTACAAGAGAATCAGGGGTCATCCCAAGAAGCCTAAACAACACATAACACATCACGAGGGAAGCACATCATGAGATAAATAAAGGGTTAGAGATACTTATCTGTAGAAAGGTCCGTGCTAGAAGTCATCAACAATCAGATCATTCTCTTCCCAATCACAAATATAAGATGCAATTGCCAAGTCTTTGTCATTATTTTTTGTTCATTCTTAAATGCTTCTTAGTTTGATTCAATGTTAGGTGGAATGTGTTCTTGTTAAAGTTCATTAGTATACTTATTCACTATCCTCTGAGGTGGTGGGAGAAGAAAATTATTTTGAGTGATCTCAACATCCATCCTTGAGGGATTTAATGTGAGATACTTCTCCTCATCCACTAGTGCTACATCCTTAGTGATGTCCAAATGACTTGAATATTCAAACAAAGAGGAACATTAAAGGTCTTCTCTTCCTTAGTGAAATCCAAGTTGTGTGAATAATCAACTAAAGGAAGAAGGTTGGTGGGATGATCCATAGAGGTTTCATGCACTATGATAGGGAGAGAGTATTTATTGTTGTTAGATGAAAGCTCATTGTCGACCCATGGAATGATGTTTCTTAAAGGGATCTCCTCATTCACCAATGCTTCATCTTGGCTAGGGAGAGTAGTGCAATGGGAAGGTGGTGGTATGATGGTAAGAGATGTATCAATGAAATCATCCTCTTGTATGAAAGTGTCCTCATGAGGAGGAACAACTTTGGGAGAGGGATCATAAGGTAAACCAAAGTTATCATCACATGTTTTAGCAATAGGTGCCATAGTGGAATGCTCCATAAAGTCATCTAAGGCTTCATCTAACATCTTAAGGTCATCACTAGTATATATACTATTGATCATGAATTTAGTGAGATCATCCAATATCAAAGGATATATTCCCATGAGATTTGTGAAGCTATCAAAATCAAATATATAGTAAAGGATTTCATATGTAGAGCACATAGAGAGATCAACATCATGTTTATTAGTGAATTTAGATAAATGATCAATGTCTATGATGTATGCAAACAAATCTTCCAAAGAATTAGCCATGTTATATAAATCAATCTCAAATCAGATTTTTAAAATTTTTTCAAAAGTTTATGCAAAAGACAAGTATAAAACTATATGCAAAAATTACCTAAATGCTTGATTTTTTGTACTTTTTTCAATGCAAATGAATGAAATCAAAGGTGTTGTAAGGAAATAGATCAGGGGTAGAAAATTATGTCTGATATCAATCCAATACAGAAATAAGATCTTTCACAACACACTCTTGATGCAAATTTAAGATGATGACAAGTCAAAATACAGTGAAAATATGCTAAAATATGTGATTTTTTCACCAAATCTCAATGCAAAAGAGCATGACAAAGGGTGTTGTAAGGAAAATGACAATGGAAATAAAATTATATCAGTAATAACATCCACTTAATTCCAAAATATCCATCACAACACACTTATAGTGCCACTTAAGGTCAAACCCTAGTGAAAATATAGCAAAAATAGGCTATTTTTCATGGGTTTTCAACTCCAATACCTAGCAAAATGGGTGTTGTAATGAATTTTAGGAGGTTTAAAAAATAAAAGAAATGATATCAGTCACCTCAATCCATAAAATTTGTCACAACACACTTGGACTGTGAACTAGGCCAAACCTTAGGGCAAAATAGCAAAAATGTGTAGTTTTTCACCAAATTTTCAATACAAGAGGCCAATAAAAGGGTGTTGTGAAGATTTTTAGGAGGGGAAACATATAATTACCATGATAACAACCAATTAGTGCAAAAATACTCTTCACAACATGCCTATGGTGCAAATTTAGAGAGTCGATAAAGCCAAATCTAGTGAAAATCAACATTTTTGCAACCCTAGGTTTGAGATCTTGACACAAAATGCTAGATGAATGTTTTGAAATATGATTTATGATGAAAATGAAATATACACAGATCATAAAATGAATTCCACAGCCTATGAAGCAAAATGCAAGTGCAAATCTAATGAAAATGCATGAAAATTGCTATTTTTTATTGAAATTTTCTATGCAAAAATGCAAATATTTGAAATCTAAATGCAAATTTGTTATAAAATGAAAGACTAAAGCCAAATGCCAATTTGAATGAGTCTCTAAAATCAGTAGAGAAATTTGAAAGAAGATTTTGCCTACAAACCCTAGATTTTGGAATTACTAGGTTATATGAAACGTGTCAAAATTTCTACAAAACCCTAGCAATTGTATGATGATAAAGCAATGTAAATTATTGAATTTTTGTAATTTTCTACAATTTATCTTATATCTAATGCAAAAATTAGAAATTAGATGAAATTCAAATGAATTGATGCAAAATAGTAACCTTAAAATGTAATTTTTTCAAATTTTTCAATTTCTTTTTGAAATTTTCTCAATGCAATAAAATGAATGACTATATGAATGAATGAAATCAACCAAAATATGAAGTCAAACAATTAGAAAGGTTCCAAATTCAATAAAAAAATGGGTTCACCAAAATGTAATGTAGTAAACTTTGGATTGTTTTGTTTAGTGTTTGAATCCTCCTTTAACCAATTACATTCAAGGACCTTAGGATCGAGTGGAAAAGTACTATCAAGTCCTTGGTCACTTATGAATGTAGGGAAACTTGGACTTTTATGATTAGATTGACAATTTCCTTCTCTTATGCTCAATTGTACCTCAAAACCCTAATTAAGCAAATATGACAGTAAACAAATGAATTACAGAAAATGCTTCTACAGAAAGATGTAAAATAACAAATAATTGTGCACCTATTTTCAAGGTTCTGAGGCAGAAAAGTCAGGGACTAAAGATTAGACGCCCAAGTCCAATGCCCTACTTTTTGTCAAGATCCAAAAACTTAGTCTGCAACTTGTATCTGATGTATCAAAGATTTTCCCATTGCAAAACTTAGAGGACTAATGAGAGGGCACCCAAGTCCAGGTAGTTATTTCTTTCACTGATCTGCAATCCTGACATTCTATTGTACCCTCCTGCAACTTCACTTTATCTACAACTCCAACCTGTAACTTGCAATCATGAAAACTTTGGGAGGGGGTTGTGTTATTTAGAGGCTTGCCTTAGTAAGCCCCAGAGTGACATTCAAGTCTTCCGAACACCATTGTCAGATAGAGAGTGCATGCCCTTAGGAGACAGAGGCAAATACCAAATGATAAATGCTCAATAACACAAAATGATATCAGCTTGTAGTGAAGATCTCATGGGAGGAAGAAGCTCTTCATTCCATGACGAGATGGATGCTCAAATCTGCAAACACAAACACAGACAACACAATCTTCTCTTGCAACACAATGAAAGCCTTGAATCACCTTTAGAATGCATAAAGTTTGCAATAGCCATCTAGTTTACAAATGAATGCCTAAACATACTCTTATATGCAATTACAAACATTCTCGCCAACATTTCATAAATTTTAACTTACCATGTCATCCTAGGGACCAAATAATGGTCATAAACTGACAATAGAAATTTGGGCCTGACCCAAAATAGAGTAGGACTAGGGCGCGGGTGCCCAAGTCCTCCCCCCCTTTTTTGGGCAGGGTTAAACTCAAGAGGTCCCCCTAGGTCTGATTTGTCATGATACCTAGGGTTCATTCCATTAGGATGTTGAAATATGAAGTAATATGTCCTAAATGCACACTAAAGACCTGGGAGCTAAACCTTTTGAGGGAAAAGCCCCCAAGGGGACATTTTCTAACATTATAGACATAATGGTGACAAAAATCAGGGGAACATGAATAATGGAGATAGGAACTAGGATGATAGACATAGATTCAAAGATGATGAGGATGAGGCCTTGGTTACTCACAGAAGGGATTCACAGTTTGCAACAGGTGATAGACCTGGTATCCCTACATTTGCTCCACAAAACCAAGTTCCTGAGCAGGATCCCACACAAGATGAGTTTCAAGAGGAGATTCTGAGGGATTAGAGAGCTTCTAGTGTAGAGTTCAGGGCTAAAATGACCTTTGCAGAATACTCTGACATTAGGATTAAGAATATACCTTGTAGAGGATGTAGACCTCAGAACCAGGGGTTGCAAAAGAAAGAGAGTAAGATGACACTTCCCTACTTTGATGGATCAGGTAAAACCACTGTGAGAGCTTGGGTCTAGAAATTGGACAGCTACTTGTAGATTAGTCCCATGCCTGAGAAGGACACCATTACTTATGCAACTTTGAATTTGGAGGGGGTAGCACATAAGTGGTGGAGCAATGGAAAGGTCGCAATGGGTCATGATCAGATTACTTCATACATGGAGTTTACAGGTAGGTTGATTGACAGATTCTATAAGGACCCAGAGTTACAGTTTAAGGAGTTAGCACAACTGAGGTAGAGTGGATTGGTTGACTCCTACATTTCTGAGTTCCATGACCTATCTATTATGGTCCCCAATATTTCTGAGTGCAGATTGGTGATCCTTTTTATTGATGGATTATCAGACCCACTTTGTGGTTGGGTTAAGGGTTTTGACCCTACTTCACTGCAGGAGGCCATGAAGAAGGCCTGAGATATGGAGTCATCAGTGTGGAGGAGAAATTTTTTGTCTAAGGGATTTCCACACAGGAGGGATAAGGAGAAGGAGAAGAGACACTTCCATAGAGATGTTGAACAATAGAAGGACAGATCAAGCATGCTAACAGATGATCAGCTCAATGAGTATGGGAGGAAGAAACTTTTCTTCCATTGTAGAGAACCATGGGATCCCTCGCATAAGTGTCCACACAAGGCTAAGGAAAAATTGATCAAGTACTATTTAACTAAGGATACTCAATCAGAGGCATTCAATTTAGATTTAGATCGACCTTCTGATCATGGAGATAGTGGAGATGAGAGATTCATAGTACAGTACTAGCAATGGAGGTATTATTGCTCAGTTATCTAGTTTTTAGAAGGTCGGTTCTTTCAAGATGCATGGTGTACTTGGTGGACAGTGCATTATTACCTTCATTGATATAGGAGCTACTCATAATTTTATTGATGAGGGGTTGGTAGCTTGCAGGGGCTTAAAGACAGAGGAATTTGAAGGCTTCAAGGTGATGGTAGCTGACAGGTTCAAAATGTAGTGCAGTAGGAAGATATCAAGATTAAAGATCATCATGGGTGATTAAGAGTTGGTAGATGACTTCTATGTTGTTGGCATCAGGGATATAGATGTTGTTCTTGGCATGCATTGGATGAGCTAGTTAGAGGAGTTCACCATGAATGTAAAGAAGATAGAAATGAGATTTGAATTCAATGGGAGGAAAATATGCCTTAGAGGTATATCAAATGGTGGACCTTGACTGGTATCACTAAAGCAAATGGAGAGGTTGTTGAGACATGACTAGGTGGAGTGGGTAGTAAAGTGCCTTATTATGCCAGAGTCCTCACCGTAGAAGAAGGGTAGTTATCATCCTGATATTCAGAAGCTTCTATCTAAGAACAACAAGGTGTTTGGAGATATACCACTAGGAGTGCCTCCTAATAGAGGCATAGAGCATGTGATTGAGCTAGAGGATGGGACCAAGCCCATCATGATCACTCCTTACCATCATCCAAAAAGGCTCAAGAATGAAATTGAAAAAACAATTAAGGAGTTGTTGGAGATAGGACACATCCGACCTACTAAGAGCCCATTTGCTTCAGCAGATGTTCTTGTCAAAAAGGATGGGACAATTAGGATGTCTATCGACTACAGGGCATTGAATAAGAAAACCATCAAAAATAGGTATCATGTTCTGAAGATTGATGAGTTAATAGATGAGTTGCATCGTGCTTGCTATTTTTCTAAGATAGATCTTAGAGCAAGGTACCATCAAATTCACTTGAGGGTAGAGGATGTAGAGAAGACTACTTTCAGGTGTCATTATGGCCACTTTGAGTTTTTGGTGATGCCATTCAGTTTGACCAATGCACCTGCTACCTACCAGAGTTGTATGAACTAGATTTTCAGACAGTAGCTTCAGAAGTTTGTATTGTTCTTCTTCAATGACATATTATTTTTCAGCAGGACTTGGGAGGATCACTTGAGACATCTAGAGGAGGTGTTGAGTATTTTGGAGAGTGAGTCCCTTTGTGCCAAAGAATCTAAGTGTGACTTTGATATGATAGATTTGCTCTATCTAGGTCACATTATCAGTGCAGATGGTGTCAGGGTAGATCTAGATAAGATAAAGGCGATTGTTAATTAGTCCCCACCTACAAAATTCACACAACTTAAGAGCTTCTTTGGACTATGTGATTTTTATAGGAGGTTTGTAAAAGGGTTCTCACAGACAGTAGCACCTTTTATAGATTTGACAAAGAAGGGAGCCTTTGTGTGGTCCAATTCAGCCCAGTAGTGCTTTGATCATTTCAAGCACTTAATGTCTACTTGCCCCATGCTTGTGATTCCTGATTTCACCAAAACATTTGAGTTGTAGTGTGGTGCTTCTGGAGAGGGAATAGGGGTAGTGCTTATGCAGGAAAAGAACCCTATATCTTTTGAAAATAGGAAACTTTAGGGTGTTGAGAGGAGTTACTCAGTGTATGACCAAGAGATGTTGGCCATAATGCATGCATTGGCCAAGTTCAAGCCTTATCTAGTTGGAGAAAAATTCATAATCAAAACAAATCATAACAACATCAAATACTTTATGAACTAGAAGGATCTGAATGACAGACAACAAAAGTGGATGAGTAGGTTACATGCATATGATTTTGATGTCAAGTATGTCAAAGGCAAGAAGAACATAGTTGCAAATGCCTTATCAGGTTGACCTCACTTATGCTTAGTTGGAGACATCTCTGTTGATTGGAGGGAGATGATTATAGCAGAGTATGCTAAGGACTCTTGGGCAGCAGGAGTCATTGAGGGCACTAATATGGATGAGAGGTCTTCTGTGGTGAATGCCTTGATTATATATAAGGACAAAATATTCTTGGTGCCTAATTCACAATTCAAACATAAGGTGATAAAAACTTTCTATGATACACCGATGGCTGGCCATCCTAGATTCTTCAAGACATATAAACAGATTCGGGAGAGGTTCACATGGAATGGACTGAAAGATGAAGTGCAGAAGTATGTTCATGAGTGTCCCATTTTCTAGGAAAATAAGCATGAGCATACCTTTCTTGTAGGGTTACTACAACCATTGCCGATTCCCAATCAAAAGTGGGAATGTATCTCCATGGACTTCATTATAGGGTTGCCTAAGGTGCAAGGGAAGGACTATATATATGTGGTGGTCGATGAACTCACCAAATTTGCACATTTTTTTGCCATTTCAACAACCTTTATAGTTGCCCAGGTGGCTAATTTATTCTTTATGGAGATATCCAGGTTACATGAGGTACCCAAAAGCATAGTCAATGACAGGGACAACAAGTTCCTAAGTATATTTTGGCAGGAGTTATTCAGACTTTGTGATACTGAGTTGACTCCTAGTACTAGTTACCACCCACAAATAGATGGCCAAACAGAGGTGGTGAACAAATGGTTAGAGGGGTACCTATGCAATTATGTGTCAAGGCAACAAAAAGCTTGGGTCAAATGGCTACACCTAGGGGAGTACTGTTACAATACTACTCATCACATGTCTATCCAAATGACTCCTTTTAGGGCACTGTATGGTTATGATGCCCCATGTTTTATAGATCTCTTGCTTGGTGATAGTTAGGTGCCTAAGGCAAAGGATCTCTTATAGGATAGTCAAGACATCTTAAGGGAACTCAAGGAAAATATACAACAGACACAGAATTAGCAGAAGTTGTACGCTAATCACCACCGAGTAGAGAGGAGTTTTGAGGCTGGGGATATGGTGTCTTTGAGGCTCAAACCCTACAGGTAGTCCAATCTTATGAAGATAGAGTAGAGAAGTTCAAACCCAAGTTTTATGTTCCTTTTAGGATTATCAGAAGAGTGGGTGAAGTGGCATACGAGCTTGACCTGCCATCAGATAGTAGGGTGCACAATGTATTCCATGTTTCCAGATTAAAGAAAGCTCTTGGCCACAACATAATTCCTTTAGTTGAGCTTCCACCATTGGACGAGGAGGGGAAGTTGATCTTAGTACAAAAGGCTATCATTAACACCTGGGAGAGACACTTGAGGAAACAAGTTATCAGAGAGTACTTGGTGAAACAAAAAAAAATTACCAGTGGATGATGCCACCTGGGAGAATGAGCAGATTTTGTAACATCCAAAGTTGAGGTTGCTTGAGGACAAGTAATCTTGTGAAGGGCAGACTGTAATCTCCCACATCTAGCTCATTGCTCCAGTGGACCAGGGTTAGCCTATAATTTGACTTCCGTAGGCTAATGGAGTTCTTTAGGAAGTCATTCTAGGGACTTACTATTTATAGTAAGTCATGAGTAGAGCAGTTACTATTTTTGGCAGGGCAGTTGTGGGGGTCCTTGGCACAATATTCATGGTCTCGATATGGGTCAGTGCAAGAAGTTGGGTCCACTTTTTGGCCGAAAAGTGGTGTTTTCTCTGATTTTTCAAAATTTGTCACATTTGACCTTAAAATTTGAAGCACTTAGAGATGGAATCTTTTAAAAAGTCACTAAATATAAAATGTAGTACTCATAATCTAGTTTCCAAATATGTAATGTTTTTCAATACCCAGATGATACAAATTGATTTTCAATAGGTATTTCTAAAATCCACTATTTAAAAGTCACTTTTTTTTAACCATACCATGCACGTGTACGACCAACATAATTTGACCTACATAAAATTATTTTTCAAAATCTTTTTGGGAAAAGATGTGTAGTATAGTAAAGTTTGATGAGGATTTTTTGTATAATTTTTTTCCAAATATTTTTTTTTATTAATTTTTTATTAGGCCTAGTTGCTACTTTTGAAAACCCCTTGTGTACGACCAACATAATTTGAGCAAAAAAAGTCATAAATTTTTTTTTTTTTTTCATTGTGTATAGAATGATGTGTGGATTGATGATATATTTTTAAAAAAAAAATTTGAAAATTAAAAGTTATTAAAAAAATACAAACACCTGTCATTTCAAGTTTTTGGACCAGTTTGCTCATAAGTTAAATAATAAATAGAAAAATAAGTCCAATCCAAAAAAAAATTACATATTTGAAAACTAGTCACTATGATCTGTAATGGGTTTTAATTTTGTAAAAAAATTTAGAAAAAAATGTCATTAGCCATATAGGTGAAGTCAATCTTTCCTTTGGTTCTGTACTTAAAGAAATACTTGTAGGTCCAAGGCTCAAGGTTGGCTACCCATGCCTTTTCCGAGCCTAAAACGAAACCAAAAGTGTGGGTGTGAAATTCAAAATTTTAGAAACTAGTACTCGTTCTAAAAAATTATAGAAAACAAAATGGGTACCCATTCTAAAAAATAATAAAAAATAAAACGGGTACCCATTCTAAAAAAAATAAAAAATAAAACGAGTACCTGTTTTAAAACGGCTACTCGTTTCTAAAAATAGTAAAAAATAAAATGGGTACCTGTTCTATAAAACAAAACGGGTGCCCGTTCCTGTTGGGATTTTTTTTGCATGACACTTCCCCTATATGTGGACCCAACTTCTTGTTTTTACCCATATGACTAGAGCCTAAACAATGTAATATAAGTCAAATTAAATTTTTAACTTATATGATTTTATGAGGTTTCAATATAACTCTAAGTTATAAAGTGTTTATAATGTGCAAGTTGTAACTTAAAGTTACATGCCTAGGGATGAGCGCCCCTCATGGGAAGACAAGGGGTTGGGTTATAATTTAAAAATAAATAAAATAAATCCCTCTTGGTGATTGAGGAAGGAGGCAAATAAAAGATCAAAAGAGAACTTCATTTGGTTATGCTATACTTTGTGAAAATTGCTCTCATATTGAGTTTTCCCATGCATTAGGATTGACCTTGGCTCTAGGGTTTCGAATATTGATTTGTAGAGACAAAAACCTTTGCATATTCGCCTTTCTTCATGCATGAAAATTTGCATCAAGAGAGGATTGGAGGAGCTTCACATAGGGGTTCCATTTGGGCTTTTGGGAAATCCATTTTAGTGATTGTTTGAGCTTGAAGTGAAGTTTTTGCAGGAGATTGTTATTGCAGATTAGAGTATAGGTTTGAGGGACTAAAATAAGTTATTTGTGGAGTTTTTATTGCTGCTATAGTGCCTTTTTAGACTGGATATACTTCCCATAGGCAGGTCATACCGTATAGGAGGCCGTACTTCATGCTATAGCTGATATCTTGCAATATTGTGCGTGGTTCTCATCTATAGCTGGTCGATTCATTGCTGCAAACTTTCCAGAGGTAGAAGACAAAATTCATGAAATAATTTTGGGGGGTTTAGGACTGATATAACCCTACAACATGTTGTACCATGCTGGAGTTGGACTTGGACTATCTAGGAGGTCATCTTCAACATTTCTACATCAACAAACTCCTTGAATCTAGGTGCCTAGGGTCTGCTACAACATTGTAGCCATTGTAATCTACAACTTTAATGCATTGTATGAATTTTGAAGTGCTTCCCATGGCCATGTAATGTTGCTGTCATTTCTCGTAATCAATCAAGTTGAAGATTTCCAAGTGGGTATTTCATTATAATTAGTTTTAGCACTTTTTATGATCTGGGTCATCTTTAGTTTGTGCAAATTCATTGTATATTTTCTGGGTTTGTTCATATACTTTATATTTCATACATGTAATGCCAAAAATATGTTGGGATAAGGTGCCATTAACCTTGTAAATCTCAATATTATATTTATTCCATTTATTATATGTAATTTGTAATTATCCATGAGGAGATGTACTAGTTTCACTAGCAGGGGTAATTTCAGAGTAACTGAAGGTAATTACAGAGTGATTTTTACTGTTGGCAGATGTAAAAACTCAATGTAAATGAGGGTAGCCATGCTCCCTTGAGGAATCTACTATTTTTGGCATGTATGACAATTGTCATAATGTTTGGTAATTAAATCTATGAGAGCTGCAAGTTGTCATAAGATTATGAGATTCTATGACGCATATGATGGATATGTTAGTTGTATATTTGCTATATTTAGCTCAAGTTTCCTATTTTGGAAAAATAGTCTTTTGTGGAATTTATGATAGTTATGATGCATCATAAGATGCTATAAGAGGCCAGATTTAGTCTTGGTCCCCTAACCTTTGCATGGTTGTTTTTGGACAAGTGTAAGATGCTTGTAAGATGGTAATTAATGTTTACAGGTTGGAGAATCTTAGGAGAGAGAAGGTGAATGCCTAGAATGGAGTGGAAAACATTTATATAAGTATTTGCCATGTATTTGTTGCTACAATATAAATTTTAGGTACTCAGGTACTACAGGAATGTTGTCGGATTGAAGACTTGTGGAGAGATTGGTGGTGTTGTTATATTGTACAATATTTTGCAGATTAATACAAACATTGGGCCTCTTTCATGTGTGGAGTTTTTTTACTTGCAAGAGTTTTCTCCATGTTAAACACTGTGTCATTGTGTCTTGTGTTGAGTTCTTCATATTTGGTATTCTCTCTATAGTGGGTGTTATGTTTTGATTACATTCTCCATTGTTAATGTAACTTAAAGATTGCTGAAATTTATCTTGAATCAGATTTCTATTGAAGTAGTGTTGCTTTCATTTCTAACATTTCGTATCAGAACCTGGCCAACTTTGACTCTTGGGTGGTAGTGTGGAAGCTATAGCTACAGTGGGAGATTTGGTTGTGTTTATTTTGTAGATCTTGTGTTGTTATTATGGCTACATCCACTATTGCATCAACCTCTCAATTGGACATTGAGAAGTTCAACGAAATGGGGTATGAGTTGTAGAAGCTAAAAATGGAAGATTTTTTGGAAGAAAGAAACTAATGATTGGCTATTCAAAAAGAGAAGAAAGTTGATGATGTCTCTCAAGATGAGTGGGATAGACTGGATAAGAAGGCATGGGGAACCACCTGGTTGTGTCTTTCAGACTCTATCCTATTGAATATCACAAAGGAGGAGACCACACACAAGTTCTGGAATCGATTGGGTAAGATCTATAAAGCCAAGAGTATGGTAGATAAACTTTATTTAGAAAGAAAATTGTTTTCCATGAAAATACGAGAAGGTGAATCAGTTGCATAGCATTTAAATTCTTTTAATTTGTTATTGAGTCAGCTTGATTCAATAGATGTTGAGGTTAGTGAGGAAGATACATGTATCTTACTTCTTTTTTCTTCACCCAAGTCTTGGGAAAATGTTATCCTTGCTATCACTTCTAACCTTGTGGATTTGAAGTTGGATGCTCTTGTTTCAATGCTACTATCACAGGAATTGAGTAAGAAGAGTTTGGATAGTTCAGGGGATGCTCTTAGTGTCAGGGGAAGGTCTAAGAAAAGGGGACCTAAAGGAGATTAGAGAGGGGCTAAGGACAATTCCAAGGGCCAGTCTAAAACTCCTGGTAAAAAGAACAAAGTTAAATGTTGGAACTGCAGAAAAAGGGGACATGTGAAGAAGGAGTGCGAAAACCCAAAGAAACAGTGAGAGAGTGTTACGGATAAGTCCTCTAATGTAGGTGAAGATTTTTTACTTTCTGCATGTAATGTTGTTCCTAATGATAACTGGTTAGTTGACTCAGGATGCTCATTTCATATGACCCCACATAAGGAATGGTTCTCCTCATATGAAGAATATGATGGAGGTAATATCTACCTTGGTGACAACTCTTCATATCTGATTTTCAGGAAAGGAAAGGTATTTTTGTGTTTTAGTGATGGGAGGATTAAAACCCTCCTTGGTGTTTTGTATGTTCTTGGATTAGCTAGAAATCTAATTTTAGTTTCAAAGTTGAATGATTTGGGAATGCATGTGACATTTGAAAAGCATGGCTACAAATTGGTGAGAGGGAACTTGGTGGTAGCGAAAGGAAAGAGATTTAGGAACTTGTTTAAGGTTGAAGCCACTACAACTTGTAATGTCTCCTATGTATCCGAGGCCACTACTGAAAATACATGTATGTTGTGGCACTGTAGATTGGGTCACACGAATAATAATATATTCAAAACTATTAAGAATAAAAATTTGTTGGATGGTTTCTCCTATTCTGATGAGCACTTTGATTTCTGTGAGCATTGTGTGTTTGGTAAACAAAATAGAAAAACATTTCCTTCAAGAAGCAATAGAGCAAAAGAGAAATTAGAAATTATTCATACGAACGTGTTTGGACCTATGGATAATGAATCTATCAGAAAATCTTGTTATTTTGTCACCTTCATTGATGATGTATCTAGATTTACATGGATTTATTTTATGAAACATAAATCTAAAGTTTTCACCAAGTTTAAGAAATTCAAGGTCTTAGTAGAGAACCAATCAAGTTTAAAAATAAAAATATTAAGATCTAATAATGGAGGAGAATATTTCTCTAAGGAATTTGATGAGTTTTGCAAGCATGCAGGTATAATCAGACAAAAGACAACTCCGTATACACCACAACAAAATGGTGTTGTAGAAAGGATGAACAAAACAATTATGGAAATAGCTAGAAGTATGTGTAGTGATGCACATTTGGATAAATGCTTTTGGGTAGAGGCTATATGTACTGCTTGCCACTTGATAAACAGATCTTGTTGTAAGTCTCTTAATTCGACACCTTATGAACTATGGATAGGTAAGAAACCTTTTGTTTCACATTTAAGGGTTTTTGACTATGAGGATTTTGTTCATGTGCCTAAAGAAAAGTGATCTAAGTTGGATCCAAAGGCTAAAAAGTGTACATTCATTGGATATGGTGATAATGTCAAAGGTTATAAGCTTTGGAATCCAGTAACCCATAAGATTATCTTTTCAAGAGATGTTATTTTCAGGGAACTTAGAGCTATTTCTGAACTTGAGCAGCCCATAAAGAAAGAAGAAAAGGTAAAGAAGGTGCACTTTGATTTATAGCAGCAAGATGCACCTCATGAAAAATAGAATGATGGATTGGGGGTGAAGAAGAAGAAGATTTGAGTAGTTTTGATGAAGATGAGTCTGTAATTACAAAAGAAGTTGTTTTAGATGATCATACAAAAGAATGACTAGAGTCTCTTACTCCACCCTTGAGGAGATCCACAAGACAACAGAAACTAGTTGACAGGTATAGCCCACTAGATTTTTGTTGTGTATATGCTTTATTGAGTACTAACGATGAACCTTGATCCTATAGGGAAGCTATTTCTGCAGATGATAGTGAGTCTTGGTAGCTAGCCATGCAGGAGGAGATGATGGCTTTAGACTCTTGTAATACTTAGGATCTTATTCATTTGTCCAAAGGAAGAAAGGCCATAGGATGTAGGTGGGTCTTCAAGAAGAAGTTTGGAGTAGAAGGGTCATTAGAGAAGTACAAGGCTAGACTGGCAACCAAGGGCTACTCCCAGAGAGAGGGAGTTGATTTTGGTGAGATATTCTCTCCTGTTGCTAAATTGACTTCTATTAGATTTCTCTTATCCATTGCTACAGCTTATGATTGGGAGATTGAGCAAATGGATGTTAAGACTGCATTCTTACATGGAGACCTTGAAGAAGAAATTTATTTGCAATAGCCTACAGGTTTTGAGGTAAAAGGAAAAGAACATTGGGTTTGCAAGTTAAAGAGGTCTATTTATGATCTAAAATAGTCCCCCAGAATTTGGTATCAAAAGTTTGACTCATTTGTTTTGAAATTAGGTTTTGTTAGAAGTGAGGAGTATCATTGTGTTTGCATTCATTGTATTGATGATTCTATACTGGTTATTGCTTTGTATGTTGATGACATGTTATTTTTCAGCAATACTAAGGGTATGATTAGTGAGCTTAAAGCCCAACTTTCAGGTGCATTTGAGATGGAGGATCTTGGTGCTACAAGGTATATTTTTGGAATGGAGATCAGGAGGGATAGAGTTAACAAAAACCTTTGGTTGTCACAAAGTAAGTATGTGAATACTATTTTGCAAAGGTTTCGTTTGCAGGATTGTAACCCAGTTAGAGTTCCTTTACCCATTGGTACTAAGATTTCATTAGATATGTGTCCAAAGACTGAGGATGATCTTGAGGACATGTCTAATGTGCCATATGCTAATGTTGTAGGGAGTTTGATGTATGCAATGGTTTGCACTAGACCAGATATTGTCCAAGTAGTGTGAGTTTTGAGTAGATTTATGTCTAACCCTGGTAGACAGCATTGGAACTATGCGAAGAGGGTGTTTAAATATCTTGCAGGTACTCCTGATCATTGTTTGGTTTATTCTGGTACCAATAGTACTGATACATCTTTGGACATATAGGCTTTTGTTGATGTAGATTGGGCAGGTGACTTGCATAGTCAAAGGTTCACTAGTGGCTATGTGTCTACTCTGTTTGGAGGTACAGTGAGTTTGATGAGTAAGAGACAGCCCAAAGTTGCATTCTCCACCATAGAAGCAGAGTATATGGATTCTACTCATGTCTCTAAGGAGGCAGTTTGGTCGAGAAGACTATGTATAAGTATTGGTTTTGATTGCAGAATCATTTAGATTGGTTGTGATAGCCAGAGTGCTATCTGTTTGGCCAAGAATCCCATGTAGCATGCTTAGCTAAGCATGTTGATGTTTAGTATCACTTTGTTTGAGAGTTGGTTGCAAATGTAGAGATTGAGCTAAAGAAGATAGACACTCAGGAGAATGTTGCATATTCATTGACCAAACTTGTGAGCACAGAGAAGTTTGTGTGGTGCAGAGAGGCCATGGGCCTTGTTTCTAGTGCCTGATTATTTTTTCATTTGATTTCCTATGGGTTGATTTACAATGTATAATGTCAAGTGGGAGAATGTTGGGATAAAGAATCTCCTGTGCGTATTCCCTTGAGGAATCTACTATTTTTGGCATGTATGACAATTGTCATAATGTTTGGTAAGTGAATCTATGATAGTTGCAAGTTGTCATAAGATTCTGAGATTCTATGATGCATATGACGGATATGTTAGTTTTATATTTTTTATATTTAGCTCAAGGTTCCTATGTTGGAAATATACTCTTTTGCAGAATCTATGATGGTTATGACATGTCATAAGATGCTGTAAGAGGCCAGATTTAGTCTTGGGCCCCCAACCTTTGCATGGCTATTTTTGGACAAGTGTAAGATGCTTGTATGATGGTAATTAATGTTTACAGGTTGGAGAATCTTAGGAGAGAGAAGGTAAATGCCTAGAATGGAGTGGAAAACATTTCTATAAGTATTTTCCATGTATTTATTGTTGTAATACAAATTTTAGGTACTCAAGTGTTGTAGGAATGCTGTCAGATTGAAGACTTGTGGAGAGATTGGTGGTGTTGTTGTATTGTACAGTCTTTTGTAGATTAATACAAACATTCGGCCTCTTTCCTGTGTGGATTTTTTTACCCACAAGGGTTTTCTCCACATTAAGCACCGTGTCATTGTGTCTTGTGTTGAGTTCTTCATGTTTGGCATTTTCTCTGTAGTGGGTTTTATGTTTTGATTATAATCTCCATTGTTAATGCACACTTAAAGATTGCTGAAATTTATCTTGAAGTAGATTTCCATTGAAGTAGTGTTGCTTTCATTTCTAACAAAACAAATATGTAAAAACAACCCATAAAACCCTAAATAGCACAACATTAGAAAACACAAAAAAAGTCATAAAAACATATACATAGGGGTGTATGTTACATTTGGACAATTTGAGGGTCAACATCTAATTTTAATCAAAAGTGGCTTAGAATTGTATCTGGGTATGCTTAATAATAAGCATAGGTTTAAGAGATATAAATTAAAATGTTTATGATTTCAATTAGAGTGAACTACAATGAATAGATTGACCATCCAACATTCTCCTGTCCAATCATATAACAATGCCAACAATAGTGACCATGTCTAGATTCATTATATGTTGAATGAAAAACATGTATTATCTTAAACACTTAAATTTCATTATCATATGAGGCACATCCCAAATGTGCATCTAAACTATTATAAATTCCCAGCGTACTCTCTTTCATCTATAGGCATCAAAATCTCCATTTATATACTTTTTACGTCATTTTAGTTTGATTGTACGGTATATTTCCAATTCTCTCTTCCCTTCTACCCTAGAAAAAAACAAGATTTTGTTTCAAGAAAGGCCAATATTCTTAGTTGTAATAAATTGTTATGGTAGTTAGTGGAAACTACCTAAAAAACATCTGAAAACCATTATTGTTTTTTTGACAATAACACTTAGAAGAAGTAAAATGCTCAATTTTACCATCATGCTCTTTCATTTAAGCAATTAAATTCCGCTACAAGGTTTTTAAGCTCAAGATTTTGTAGTATAAAATGGTAAGTTTTACTTGTTAAACACTTGCTACAAGACTATGTGTGAACACACACTATTTTTAAGTCTTTTATATGGGAAAATTAGCTACAATTTGAAATTGGATTGTTATCTTGTGATGTGAATTAATGGAACCATGTTGTTCTTGTCACTACTGATGTTTGTGAAGGAAATTACAATAGTTGTAATTTTGACTTTAAATATGTATGGCATCCAGGTCTTACGAGAATTTATGTAAAAATTCCTTTAAGTGTCTATAGATATATATCATCCCATGTTTGTAATTAAACCAATATTAACATATTGATAAGAATTGTAAGTGAAGAAAGGTTCATGACCCATCCCCATTCTTCCCCTCCCCCCCCAATTCCAATTCTTTACTTTTTCTCCTCCATGACCTTTAGCTGAAATAAATTGATTTTGCAAGTTGATTTCCCTCCCCCATCTGATAATTGAATTCATTGCAATAATTTTTAGTGTTAGTAGATAGATTACCTAGTAAACACACATTGTTGAATGATTTCATGTAATTTGAAAATGCCCAATCTATTGTCTATTTTTGTTCTCTTTCTTGATGCAAATATTCCTTGCCATGGATCTAAAATTTGAGGCCAGTTGTATAGGCAAGTCTTCTAAAATAAATGAATTGTCAACTTGGAAAAGTTTTATTATTTCCTAAAAATAAAAAAAATGCCAAAAAATGTTGGCATAACAATGGTATTACATTGTTAGTTGTCATTTACTATGTTGTAGCAGTTATAACTATTATACAGTTATATTTAAAACTGTTATACATGATTATGTGAACTGCATCGTACTGCATCATCCTTCCCTTGTATAAATTCTCTGTATTGTATCATTTCATGATATCAATAAAACATACTCTACATTAGTTGGTATCAAAGCGCATCTAAAAGATCTTGTGCAATGTGAGGTGTGTGGAAGCCTACGCTAGAAGAAGTTGCAGAAGAAGGCATTTTAGTCATTCCAAATATGCTACACATAATCCATCTGTGGAAGCCGTTGGAAGAACATGTTGTATAAGGCATGAAAGAATATTGTTCAGTGTACATTCATTCTTGATGACATTTGAAGTTTGTACTATATGTTGCAGTGAAAGAGGAGATACTGCCAAGATCCCATCATTGTAAATTGCCCTAAATTGTCACACTTTATTTGACAAATTTTGCCAGGCATTGAAGAATACAGCCATGCCAAATATGATTCCTTCTTGAGAAGTGATTGGTTATTTGCATTGGAAGTGCCAAATGCAAATGAGTGGTATCTATTCAAAGGCATTATTGTTTGCTAAGATCTATGCTCAAGTCATTTGTTTCTTGTTTAAACTGCCATCAATTGCTTCTAACTACCAATTGTTGTTTGAGCATTATTCTTCTTTGTATTCTTGAATGCTGGTAGTTTCTTGGAGTAGAATGAAAGTATGATAGAGGAGTGAAAGGTGCAGATTTGGTCCAATTTAATTACCTGGAATTTGATGATCCTTGCTAGTATGTGTAGATTTGTGAAGTTAAAATCATTTTTAAGTGTTTTGTGGTCAAGAAGAAGAGATTAATACATAGCTATAAATGAAGTTGAAATTTTTTATTTGCAAAAGAGTTGAGTAATGCATTTCAAGAGAAGTTTGGCCATAGAAGGGAATCTCTTATCTTGTTAGAGGTGAATGGTTATACACTTGCAAAGTTCCTTATAATTATAAATTCTTTACTTGGAGATAAGCAAGATACAGGTGAATTTTGTTTTGTGAACGTATAATCATTCTTAGAGATATTATTTTTATTTGGAGTAATAAGGTAAAAAATGTTGAAGGCTTAATTTGATGAAGGTTTAATAATGTCTTGGAGATATAAGGTTGATTAGTGTATGGGTCTATCATTGGTTCAAATTGACATTATCATCATGAATGCACATATGTCAAAGATAGCTTATGCTTTCAGGGCCATCTTTTCTATTCTTGATGAGGCCTCCAAAGACTCATCCAAGACATCAGTTGGTTAAAATGCAATAGGGTCATATTGGAGGTAGGCGGCATTGGAGGATGGAGGATTTTCCATCATCTCAAGTTAGCTTCTCGCTTTGAGATGATACTTTGCATGAGAAGCATTTTTGGTTTTGGTTATTTTGCTTTTCTTTGTTGATGTTGACAGATTTGAAGAATGTATGTTTTGAGAAGATTTTGTTTTGGAGACAGGTTTGGGATTTGGTGTTGATCTCAATATAGATTGTTGTCCAGCGAGCTTCAGAGTATATGATCAAGAATTATACCCTTTCGCGGTCACTAGACAATGATAGAGATCTGTCATATCTCTTAGGGATTATTGTCGAATAATTCAAGACTTTATGATTTGAGAGTTCGTGACTAAAGAGCTCAAGAACATAGCTTGAAGCTACGCCTTTTTGAGGGTAGACAAGACAGCATGATGGAGCCCCGACGCTTGGTTCAGGATTTGTTTTGTGGGAGAAGATCTTCTATAAAATATCTATTCATATTATGTAATCAACTTTGTTGAGTATATTAGCATCTAGGTGGGGTCCCTTGGTACTATTGTAGGAACAATGTAATAAAGGGGGGAATGTTGGCATAACAATGGTATTACATTGTTAATTGTCATTTACTATGTTGCAATTAAAACTGTTATACAGTTATATTTAAATCTGTTATACACAGTTATGTGAACTACATCATACTACATCATCCTTGCCTTGTATAAATTCTCTGCATTGTATCACTTCATGATATCAATAAAACATACTCTCCATTAAAAAAATAGAAAAGAATAAAAACTTCCTTTTCTAGCTCCCAATTTTATATGTAGCAGAACATTTAAAAAGGCAGTAATGGAGTTTCAATTTTAATGTGGTTAATAAAATTGCAGCAAGAAAATAGATTTTAGTCTTTGTGCTAGAAAAACTAAGAAATGATCCAAATACCTTTTAAAAAAACAATTCCTCCACGGCCTTGCATCGATTCCTTGGAAGTTGATTTTTTTTCTCTTCGCGCTCCCCGGCGAGCTATTTGCTTTCAACCATTTTCCCTTTCCTTCTAAAAAAAATAGAAATCCTATAGTACCCCACGGGGACATTTAAGCCACATGAGACTGTTTGTAAGATGATTTCTTCCTATCGTTGGAACAACCGATGAGTTTAGAAAATTCTTCAGTGTAAAATTTTTTACCTCTTGAGACAATTCTGAGCACTATGATGTTCACATATAAAAGCCTATCGGCTAATTATAATAACTAACACTTGCATCCATAGGAGATTCAAGGAATACGCCGATAGGAAAAACAAATGAGTTTAGAAATTTTTTTTTTGGCATGGACAATATTTTGAGTACTATAATGCTCACATATAAAAGCCTATCGGCTAATTAGCCGATAGGCTTTCAAGACCAAGAAAGTGTCAAGAAAATGGTCGAAGGCTATAAAATTGTTTTATGCCTGATAAATAAGAAAAATGGTGGGAAATGTGAATCGTAAATTTTTCTGATGCTCCTAAAAAGGATAGCACAATAGATTATTTGTGCACAATTATGATCATTCAATTTTTTTTGATGAAAATGCCAATCTATCTAATATAAGTAAATAAAAACATCTTCACAAAAAATAGATGCATGGTATAAAGGCACACCCCGAATGTCAAATGGGCGTAGCCCAGAAATTTGTAGAGTATCAAAGTATCAAAGCATAAAAGCAGAACAGAGATTATGAAAACATAATAGAAAGCAGAATTAAGTGGCCAAAGCCACACCTATAGATGGCGGATCCCTATCACCTGGGTTCCCCCATATTGCTGCGAGGTCCAGGGTAACATCTAGTGGTGCCCAACTATCATCATTCTCCCAGTTTTTATTTTGCGCATTTGGCTCTGGTGCAGGAGCACCCCTACAAGACAGGATATAGGTTCATTGTCCGCATGACAGGACATTAGTCTATTTTTAGTATGGTTGATTTCATAATGTAATAAGGTCCATTGGACCAATGCATATGTATTAGATCAGCCTAGGAGAGTGTGCAGGTAGTTAGAGTTCGTGATCAGGTAGTCTGAGCTGTCCTCTCCCAGCCGCTTGGAAGCTCCCAGCCGCTGGGAATCGAGTTGGTAGTACTCGTAGGATATTGCTATAAATAACTCAGATCAGTTAGGGTTTGAGATCATGATCAGATCAGAGAAGAGAGTAGTAGTTATGTTATGTTGTACTGGTGATTGAGTGAGATCCAGAGTTCAGTCCAGACATTGTGAAACATTATTGTAGAAATAGGACATTTGTGTTTCATCTAAATAAGATCTCATCAATTGCATTATCTGGTTTATCAGCTGTTTATGTTTTGATTTCTGTTCGGATTACAGGTTAATGGATTCTTTCAACCCTTCCACCAGTTGATTCTGTGAATCAGTGGAATGGTCATGCATGTTAGTTTAGGTTGTATTTTAGTTTTCTGTTTATGCATTTCATTGTGTGGGAGATCAATTGGTAGCATGCTATGAATCAACCTAGCATCCTCATGTGCTAGGGTTTAGGAAGACAAACTGTTAAGTTTTGATCTGAAGGTGATCCGGCCCGATCATCATATTTTCTTTGTGAAATTGTGCGGTTCTGTGAGTTTGCATGCAGCTGAAGGATATACAGGGATCTGCATGTGCTTTTCCAGACGGAGTGAATCGTATCGTCATCTGTGAGTATATCGCTATCTGGATTAGGTTATGAAGCTGATGAAGATTGTATGTTTCAAGTGCATCAGGATGATATAGGTTGGATATATACTCAGTGTATATATCATCGTCAGGATCATCTTTCATGTGTATCCATCATCCGCATATCGCTATCGCATGCAGAAGTGAAAGTTCACTTTTTGGCTAAGGACCGGAAAGGTCATCATCAGGATATTGAAAAGATCACCGGATGATTCATTATCATGTTGCGGAGGATATAAGTGTCTTATATCCTGTTGACATCATCATCAGGTGCATTGACATCATCATCGGGTGCATGTGACGTCATCGTCATCAGGATATTGCGAATATCACCCTATGCAAGTTTATCCTGCTGCCGCTAAGTGTTTTGGCATCGGCGTAAGTCATCGGCATAAAGTTTGGTTATCATCATCAGGATGTTTCAATATGACTGGATAAGTCATATCCTGATGCTGTTGGTTGAGTAGTCGGATATCAGGGTGACGTAAGCATCGAAGGAAAGGTGCTTGAAGTTGTCGTCATCAGGATATATTGGAGGAACCGGATATTTTATCCTGCTGATGAAGATGAAGACGAACATCATGATGATGAAGATAGAGGTTGGCGGTAAGATGAACAGTGAACATTAGGAGGATGTTTGCGCTTGCCGAATATGATGATGCTGCTGACAGGCGAAAGGCGAAAGGCGATAAGGAAGTGAACAGTAGTTAGCAGGAGGACATTTCATGCCTCTTCAAAATATGATGATGCTGTCTGTGTTAGCAAGAAATATGATGATGATGATAAGCCGATAGGATTTTAACATGCTGATTGTGCTAATGACTCCTCCTTCCCATTTGTAAGCTCCCGTTGCGTTTTTACTCTGCATCATAGTGGTATCAGAGCAAAGGAAGGATCTTCTGGAAAAGATAAGGATATAGTAGGATGTCAGGTGACAAAGGAACATCTGAGATGCCGGCAAGGATGACCAACGTTGAGTTGGCAGTTCTGGTAAAGAAACAGATTGCAGAGAGCAAGGCCGTGAAGGCTCAGAATCAGGAATTGAAGGATGAGTTAGCGAAGTTGAGGAACAGAGTAGGTTCTGGTAGAGAAGAAGATAGGGAAGAAGAAGAGATCCCTAATTGGAATGAGGAGGTCGTTCCTGCAGACCAGAGACCACTGTTAAACGCCCTCAAGGCCATGGAGAGGAGAACCATGGATGTGAAACTGGATTTGCCAGTGTTTACAGGAAAGATGGAACCTGATTTAGTGATGGAGTGGATAGACTCCTTGAACAATTTCTTTGTAACAGAGGAGATACCAGAACAACAGAGGGTGAAAATAGCCCAGTCAAAAATGAAAGAATCTGCCTTGACATGGTGGAATTTCATCCAAGATGATAGAGTACAGGAAGGAAAGCGTAGAGTCACTACATGGAAGAAGATGATGGCATTGGTAAAGGAAGCTTATGTCCCGTTGGATTACAGTATCCAATTACACAAGAGGAAGCAAAACCTGAAGCAGAAGGAGCTAGATGTCAGCTCATATACAGAAGAATTCATGAAACTTTGTATGAAAACAAAGGTAAAGGAAAGTGAAGAAGAGAAGGTAGCCAGATACCTTAATGGATTGAGGTTCAACATTCAGGAAGATTTAAGTCTGCATAATCCAGATACAGTTTAGAAATGCTTTCAGTTGGCATTGAAAGTGGAAGAGAAGTTAAAGAGAAAACAAGAACAACACAATAGAGGAAGAGGAAGATAACAAAGAGGTGGAAGAGGTCCTTTTAGAGGTAGAGGACATGGACATGGATATCAGGGAGAATCCAGTCATGACAATAGTAAGGGAAACAATAGTCAGAACCAGAGGGAAAATTATAGTCAGCAAGGAAACTTCAGAGGTAGAAGACCTTTCAGAGGAAGATCCCAGGGCAGAGGATCCATCAGATGTTATAACTGTAACAAAGAAGGCCATATAGCCAGCAGATGTCCAGAAAAGGCCACAAGCTCAACAGGAGAAAGGAGAACAAATCTGATTCAAGAACCTGATAAACAAAGTATGACAGGCTCTAATGCTTTTCAGAGTGTGAATGCTCCTGATAATTATGGATACCCAGAAAGTGGAGAGTCTCTAATGATGAGAAGAACGGCGACTACCATGAAGGTACCTGACAAAGAATCCCCTCAAAGAAAGTCTCTTTTCAGAACTATTTGCAAAGCAGGAGGTAAGGCATGTAAAGTTTTGATTGATTCTAGTTCTACTGAAAATTTTGTGTCTGAAGAAATGGTGACAAAGCTTAAGCTTAGGAGATTGCCTCACCCATCCCCATATAAAGTCTCATGGCTTACCCAAGGTCAGCAGACAACTGTAGAAGAGCAGGCTTGGGTAGAATTTCAGATTGGAGCATATAAGGATAAGTTGTTGTTTGACATTACCACGATGGATGATTGCAATCTTTTATTTGGTAGACCATGGCAGTATGATTTGAAGGCACAACATGATGGTATTAGAAATACCTATACAATTAATAAAGATGGTAAGGTTATAACGTTACTACCATTGACAGAGAAGGAGGAGAAATCTAAAGGAAAAGAGGTGAAGGTAATGCTGATGGAAGGTAAACAGTTCATGAAAGAAGTAGTAGCAGAAGGTGCAGTTGCATATGCCCTAATCCCATGTATGAGGGTGAATAAAGAACAGTAGCAAGAAGTCAAGGAAGAGAAGAAGCAAAGGTTCATAGACCCAGCTATCCAAGAGCTATTGGATAAGTACAAAGGTATCATCTCAGAAGAAATGCCAAGATCCCTACCACCTGTCAGGGATATCAGTCACTGCATAGACTTAATTCCAGGGTCAACACTTCCAAACAAAGCAGCCTATAAGCTAACTCCAGAACAGAATGCAGAAGTAGCCAGATAAATTGAAGAATTATTGGATTCAGGTCTGATTGGGAAAAGTTTAAGTCCATGTGCAGTACCAGCTGTACTAGCACCAAAGAAGGAAGGTACTTGGAGGCTTTGCACAGATTCCAGAGCTATTAACAAGATCACAATCAGGTATAGGTTTCCAATCCCTAGGATAGAGGATTTACTTGACTGTTTAGGAGGTGCTAAGTATTTTACAAAAATAGATTTGAAGAGTGGATATCATTAGATCAGGATTAGACCAGGAGATGAATGGAAAACAGCATTTAAAACTAATGAAGGGTTATATGAGTGGAAGGTTATGCCTTTTGGTTTATCTAATGCACCTAGTACTTTTATGAGGTTGATGAATGAGGTTTTGAAAGAGTTCATTGGTAAGTTTGTCATAGTATATCTAGATGACATTCTGATTTTCAGCAACACAAGAGAAGAACATCTCAGACACATAGATTTGGTTCTTAAGAGGTTACATGAAGAGCAGCTGATGATAAATTTAGACAAGTGTTTGTTCATGCAAGAGGAGATCACATACTTGGGTTTTGTCATTTCACAAGGAAAGTTACAAATGGATAAGGAGAAGGTAAGTGCCATATTGTCTTGGCCAACCCCAAAGACTATGAATGATGTCAGAAGTTTCCATGGGTTAGCAACCTTCTACAAGAAGTTTATAAGAGGGTTTAGTCATATTTGTGCACCCATGCTTGATACCATCAAAGGAGGACAGAAGTGCAGATTTGTTTGGACTCAAAGAGCAGATGATTCTTTTGAAACATTGAAGAAGAAGGTGGCACAACAGCCAGTCCTTGCACTTCCAGAATTTAACAAAATCTTTCAGGTGGAATGTGATGCCAGTCACATGGCCATTGGAGCAGTACTCAGCCAAGAAGGTAGACCTATTGCATTTTTCAGTGAGAAGCTCAATGATGCTAAAAAGAGGTATTCCTCATATGATTTGGAAATGCATGCTTTAGTCCAGTCACTCAAGAAATGGAGGCATTACTTGATGCCAAAGGAATTCATAGTATTCACAGATAACCAGGCTCTGAGTTTCATAAACAGCCAAGAAAAGCTGAACCACAGACACATGAAATGGGTAGAAACCTTACAAGCTTTTACTTTTACATTGAAGCATAAGAAAGGAGTCAAGAATAAAGTTGCAGATGCTTTGAGCAGGAGAGTTCTAACAGTCAACCAGATTCAGTTAGAAAGTGTTGGCATTGATTCACTAAAGACCATGTATGAGACTGATGAAGATTTTGGGGAGATATATCATGTATGTACTTCTTTTGGAGAGAAATATCATGCTGAATTCTCTGAATTTTTGATTCAGGATGGATTGTTGTTCAAAGGTGGACAGTTATGTATTCCAAGGTGTTCTATGAGGTTAAACATCATTAAGGAGAAACATTGTGGAGCTATGGCAGGTCATTTTGGTCTAGATAAGACTCTTGATCTTGTCCGAAGACATTACTTTTGGCCTAAGTTACAATCAGATGTCAGAAAGTTTGTAGAGACATGTGTGATATGTCAGAAAGCTAAAGGCAGGTCGACTAATGCAGGTTTATATCAGCGCTTACCCATTCCTTCCAGACCATGGGAAAGCATAAGTATGGATTTTGTCTTGGGTTTACCAAGGACAAGGAAAGGATTTGACAGTGTTTTTGTTGTAGTGGACAGATTCAGCAAAATGGCACATTTCTTGCCATGCAAAACCACTGCTGATGCTTCATACATTGCAGATTTGTTTTTCAGGGAGATTGTCAGAATCCATGGATTGCCATTGAGTATAGTGTCAGATAGGGATGTGAAGTTTATTGGTCACTTCTGGAGAACTCTTTGGAAGAAACTTGGAACAAATTTGTCTTTTTCCTCTGCATATCATCCTCAAATGGATGGACAGACTGAAGTAGTGAACTGTTCCTTAGGAAATTTGCTTAGATGTTTGACAAAACAACATGGAGAAAAGTGGGATAATATTCTATCTCAAGCTGAATTTTCCTATAATGATACTGTCAATAGGAGCATAGGGAAATCACCTTTCCAGATAGTTTATGGTATGCATCCAAGAGGAATTTTGGAATTGAGAGATCTACCTACAGTAGACCCTGTTAGTGCAGAAGGAGAAGCTTTTGCAGAAGCCATAAAAGAGGTTCATGATCAAGTCAAGACCCAATTGCAGCAAACCACCTTGAAGTATAAGGAATATGTTGATAAAAAGAAGAAGGATGTACAGTTTGTTGTTGGAGATTTGGTATGGGTTCATTTGAAGAAGGACAGACTTCCTAAGGGAAAATATACTAAACTCATGCAGAGAAAAGCTGGACCATGTCAGATCTTGCACAAGCATGGACAGAATGCTTATGAGATACAACTCCCCCCTGATCTTGGTTTGTCCCCTATATTCAATGTATGTGATTTAACTCCATACAAGTCTTATCTAGATGCAGATCAGGAACTCCTACAGGATATAGTCCATGATAACATTCCCAAGCATGATCCTCCACAGTTGCAGAAGGTTTTGGACACCAGAGTGGTCAAACAGACCCGGAACAAACAGTACTTGGAGTATCTAGTCTCTTGGAAGGGGAAACCTAATTCCAAAGCAGTATGGATGACTGAAGAGCAGATCCAGAAACATGGTGCAGATCTTCATACTCTCATCTCAAGTGGACTTGAGATTTCTTCTTCTGGGGAGTATGGTGCAGGAGCACCCCTACAAGACAGGATATAGGTTCATTGTCCGCATGACAGGACATTAGTCTATTTTTAGTATGTTTGACTTCATAATGTAATAAGGTCCATTGGACCAATGCATATGTATTAGATCAGCCTAGGGGAGTGTGCAGGCAGTTAGAGTTCATGATCAGGTAGTCTGAGCTGTCCTCTCCCAGCCGCTTGGAAGCTCCCAGCCGCTGGGAATCGAGTTGGTAGTACTCGTAGGATATTGCTATAAATAACTCAGATCAGTTAGGGTTTGAGATCATGATCAGATCAGAGAAGAGAGTAGTAGTTATGTTATGTTGTACTGGTGATTGAGTGAGATCCAGAGTTCAGTCCAGACATTGTGAAACATTATTGTAGAAACAGGACATTTGTGTTTCATCTAAATAAGATCTCATCAATTGCATTATCTAGTTTATCAGCTGTTTATGTTTTGATTTCTGTTCGGATTACAGGTTAATGGATTCTTTCAACCCTTCCACTGGTTGATTCTGTGAATCAGTGGAATGGTCATGCATGTTAGTTTAGGTTGTATTTTAGTTTTCTGTTTATGCATTTCATTGTGTGGGAGATCGATTGGTAGCATGCTATGAATCAACCTAGCATCCTCATGTGCTAGGGTTTAGGAAGACAAACTGTTAAGTTTTGATCTGAAGGTGATCCGGCCCAATCATCATATTTTCTTTGTGAAATTGTGCGGTTCTGTGAGTTTGCATGCAGCTGAAGGATATACAGGGATCTGTATGTGCTTTTCCAGACGGAGTGAATCGTATCGTCATCTGTGAGTATATCGCTATCCGGATCGGGTTATGAAGCTGATGAAGATTGTATGTTTCAAGTGCATCAGGATGATATAGGTTGGATATATACTCAGTGTATATATCATCGTCAGGATCATCTTTCAAGTGTATCCATCATCTGCATATCGCTATCGCATGCAGAAGTGAAAGTTCACTTTTTGGCTAAGGACCGGAAAGGTCATCATCAGGATATTGAAAAGATCACCGGATGATTCATTATCATGTTGCGGAGGATATAAGTGTCTTATATCCTATTGACATCATCATCAGGTGCATTGACATCATCATCAGGTGCATTTGACGTCATCATCATCAGGATATTGTGAATATCACCCTATGCAAGTTTATCCTGCTGCCGCTAAGTGTTTTGGCATCGGCGTAAGTCATCGGCATAAAGTTTGGTTATCATCATCAGGATGTTTCAATATGACTGGATAAGTCATATCCTGATGCTGTTGGTTGAGTAGTCGGATATCAGGGTGACGTAAGCATCGAAGGAAAGGTGCTTGAAGTTGTCGTCATCAGGATATATTGGAGGAACCGGATATTTTATCCTGCTGATGAAGATGAAGACAAACATCATGATGATGAAGATAGAGGTTGGCGGTAAGATGAACAGTGAACATCAGGAGGATGTTTGCACTTGCCGAATATGATGATGCTGCTGACAGGCGAAAGGCGAAAGGCGATAAGGAAGTGAACAGTAGTTAGCAGGAGGACATTTCATGCCTCTTCAAAATATGATGATGTTGTCTGTGTTAGCAAGAAATATGATGATGATGATAAGCCGATAGGATTTTAACATGCTGATTGTGCTAATGACTCCTCCTTCCCATTTGTAAGCTCCCGTTGCGTTTTTACTCTGCATCAGGCTCCTCATGCTGAGGTGAGATAGCAAAATTTAACCATGGAAATACTTTAGTATTGTGCCAACTAGTGCTGGTTGGATTGGAAGGACCAGGAGCATTCCATCCTGTATTATCACCTGAAGGCCAACCAAAATTATCTCCAATAGGCCAACCCGCATTATCCTCAGTAGCATTGGTAGGACAGCCTGAAGTCCATGCAAAATTTCATGGAGAGGCCGAGCGTCTATGATGGTGAGGTCCATGATGTGGAGTAGGCTAGGAGCGGGCCCGAGAGTCTTTGGCCGATCCACTTCTTTGTATGTTACCTTGAGAAGGAGAACGAGCTTTGACAGCAGAAGGAGATGAAGGAACCCGTGCCACAGTACAAGGGGCATTTCCCCAATGATCCAGTAATTTTGTAAGTGAGCCACTTCCAAGGCAACCTTATTTACTTGAACTTGTATCTGCAGAGGAACATTAGAACATATAATAGTTTTAATCTAAAGAGAAATAGAAGTTCCAATGTGGCTATCTAAAAATATACAAGAATTATGATCTTTCCATAATGTAAAAAGAATCCCCACCTTGAATATATACCAAATCTAAGTAAATCTTCTAGGAAACCTGGGAGAATTACCCAGAAGGATAATTTGCCATGATAAAGGCTTTAGTCTAAAAGGGTGAAAGAAATCATGAATCCATAGCCAAAATTGTTGGGCTATGGTGCAATACTAGAATAGAAGTTGAAACGTCTTAGGTTGCCCACAAAAAGGACATCGGGGATCCTGAACCCCAAGATGAGACAACCTAGCATCGACTAGCATCCCTTGAAAAAGAATGCACTAGGCAAAATGAGCTAACTTTGGTTCAAGAATGGCAGACCAAACAGTTTTAAATCTGTTATGCCAAAGAGCCATTGAACTATGAATGAGTCATCACTTATTAAGCATATCTCTCATTGGCAAATGGGGTGAGAGCCATCTGTAAGAAAGCCTTAGCTTGTAATGATGCATTGGTGTTTCTGGATACCATTTCCAGTCCTTCCACCAAGGCTTGGTGGATTAAATTCCAACTTTGTGAAGTATTTAAACTAGAATTGAAGTGATAACTCTATCATAAGTAGCTTGATCAATTCCCTGAAGGCCAAATTTGACTTGAAATGGCTCCCATGCCATGAGGCTCATTGTGGGCCGATGAAAAATATTTTGTAAGGTTTGGATACCTTTTTTAGGAAATCTAAGAGCTTTTAACCTAGGCACTTTGGCCAAAGGTTGGCCTAGAGTGGATAAAAGAGGTGACCACTAGATATTAAGGTGATTGAAGGAAAGACCAACACAAAATCTATCACCAAACTAGCATAACCAAGGTTTAACTTTCTCCCAGGCTATCCAAATGATTTTAAGAACAAACATGACCGAGACATGAATTAGCTCTCTCATGACAAGGAGAGTAGAAAAGCCAATCCCTTTCCAAGCAAGCTTGTGCAAAGGATGTCCCATTTCAATGTTGTGCCTGAGTAAAACTTTCCATGCCTGATTGCCAGTGAGAGCATGAATGATCCACTTGATGGCCAAGGCAGTGCCTTGGTGTTGACTAGAAAGAATACCAAGACCTCCAGAATCTTTGGGTAAATAGAAAAACTCCCATGCAACATGGTGAAAGCCATGGCATGTGTTAGAAGAGGTCCAAAGAAAATCCCTCAATAGTTTTTCTAGCTTGGCATATGAAGCTTTTCAAGGTGCCCAGCAAGAAGAGTAATAAACATGGGTTGCTTCCAAGACTTTAGAACAAATCTGTAATTTACCAGCCAGAGATACTGTCTTAGTAATCTAGACTGCAAGCTTTTGTTCCACACAGGTAAGAACAACTTACCAAAGATTAGCAGAATTGCCCTGGAAGGCAAAAGGAATACTGAGGAATCAGAAAATTTCACCATGAGAAACCCAGTGCTAGCCATATTGCTGGAACCAATGAGAAATGGGAAGAATTGACTGCCTGTAACCTAATGTTTTGTGCCACTTGATGGAAGAACCTGAGGCCAAGCAAAAGGTCTCCAGACATCCAAGAGCATTTTTGATGGTGTTTTCATTTTGCTTTGATTGAATTTCATTTACATAGGTTTATCCTAAATGTTGTTGTTTGATTCCATCTTTTTAGTATAAAATACTAAATTAAAATGGTGTTTACCAATAAAATAAACATTTTCTATAATTATTTATGTATATGTTTCTAAGGGGTATTATTTTTTTCTTAAAGTTAATTTAATAAAATGTATATCATTTTATATAAGTTGAGTTATATTAATTCATTAAAAGTTGGTGTCTAATAATTGATATTTTTAATAAAGTAAATGTGAGAATTTAATTAAATGGCAATACATTTAGTGTTGGTGTAATTAAATATTTAATTACATTCTATTATGTTTATTAGGGGTTTTAAGTCACATAGGAATTCCTATCTTGTAATTATAAAAGTAAGATGTCATATGTAATTTATCAGTTTAATTTCATTTATTGGATCTAATATCAAGTGTAAATTCATATTCTACATTTTTTCTCTTATAAAAAGAAATCTTAGGTTTTGTAGGTGATTTTGGCAGCTTGAGTCAATCAGCGACTCTCACATGGTATCAAAGCTTCAAATTTGTAAGTCCTTTATCAAAATCGAAGAAAAATCAACAAGAATAATTTGTAGTGTATTTTTGTATAAAACTGAGCTTTCCATTAGATTCAAAGTAGTCAAAATAATCATATTATATTTTTATTTGGTTCAATTTAAATTCTAGAAGCCAAATCTGCAAAGGTTTGAAGTGAGTGTTTTTTCAAAATTTAGAGGAACGTTGAATTTCAGAGCATTTTTTGTCAAATTTGACCTTGTCATCATGTTCAAAAGAGCCAAAGACTTTAAAAATGCATGTCAAATCATCAAAAATAGCTTTGGGACTTTCAGTGGCAATTTTGTTAATTTTTTGGGTTGTACAGCCTCAGATTCACACAATATGATTTAAAAAAATTTAAAAATGTTTTATGGATTGTAAACTAATTTGGAACATGTAGGCCTAAAAGGGGTTGAGTCAAACTTAAAATTGACATGTTGGGCCCTTAAAAGGGTGCCAACAGCCCACATTTAAGCTTTGTGGAGAGCCATGCAGCCTCAAAAGAAGTCGACACCTGTCAATTGGTGGTTTTGCCTTCACTCTCTGCTCATCCATCAAATCCACCCCAATGCCACTCTTTGAATGCCCATCTTGAAGCCCTCGATAGTCGTACCATGGTGATATTGTGACTATGGTCTTAATTTGATTAGTGTACACTTTGATTATTTCTTGAGTTATGTAGGCATTGGAATAGGATCACTATGTTCTTATTTATTTTTCAGTTTCTAGCATAAACAGTTATAGCTAAAACACATACAAGGTATGAATTCATATAGAAATCCTTTTAGTCATTGATGTTACTCAACTATTAATTTAACTTATCACTAATCAAAATGGCCCAATCAATGTACTCTTTTCCCCTAAAAATCTTGGGCATGTACTGGATTATCCAATCTAAAATTCTAGGCATTGTCCAATCCAATTACTTTTTTTGGTGAGTTTATGTTGTCACTCACTTAGGGAAAATCACTCCTATGTTGTTTCATTGGAAGTTTGGTGATAGGTTTCCTCAATTTATTGATCCTATGCTTGTTCATGATGATTGTACACTAGTCCATATTAACATCATCTTATTTCTTGGAACAGTCAGTGGTAATATCTACATACACTTCTGTGATGGAGAGATCCAACATCCCTTGTATATACTGAGGTTGAATTTACAAAATTATGTGGCCCTTTATATTTTAAATCTCTCTTGTATCTTTTCTAAAGAATCTAGAACATGTCATGATTAGATAAATTGATTAAATGGAAATAGGAAATCTAGTTTCCTAGATAAGACCACTTCCAGCTAGGTTCTTGGCCGTTAAATTTGACCCATTGGCATCTTTCATCCTTTTTTTGAACTCTTCTAGGACCACATGGCAAAGGCTTATGTCCCTTATGTTGGAGAGTCCTATCACACATTTGAAATTTTAATTCATCTTGGTAGGTGAAGATATAGTGTGCACAAGTGTCCTACCAAATACATGATGAGATTAGCATTAATGTCTTAAGAAAACCCTACAAGTTTGGGAAATTGAAAACATCAACATTTATAACATGGGAGGAGTTTGAGGGTTTGATTGCAAGCTTGCAAATCCAAAAGATATAGTTCCTAATGAACTACATGAGTTTAAAGGTTAAATTGTAGCTTTTGGGGGGTTTGAGGTTTACATATTTGCATGTATATAGATTAAGATAGAAATTATAGATTACATGTTTTCCAAAGTTTTAAAATTTGACTACATATTTTCATGTATTTAGATGGGGTCAGAAAGTCTAGATTACATGTTTTTTTTAGGGTTTTAGGGTCCCAATATCTATTTTCAAGTTTGCAAATCAAGTCAAGAGACTAGATCCTTATGTATTTTAGGGTTTTGGGATTTCAATGCATGGTTTGTCAAGTGTAAAAAAGTGGAAAAGTCTAACATTTGAGATCTTCAAGGTTTTTGGCCCTAATGTTTGCAACACTTATAATTTTGACTTGAAAGTTTGACATATAAGGTCTTTGACGTTTATGGCCTCAATTATAAATTTGCACTTTTGCAAGTTGAGTATAAAATTTTAATTTGATAAGGCATTGGGGTTCTAAGGTACATTTACAATTTTGCATACTTGCATTTTTTGTCTAAAAGTCCGATAAAGGTTTTCAAGGTTTCTTCAAACTTTTTCACATTTACAATTTCAACAAGAAACTATGAAAACATAAATCTTAGTCTTTTCACATTTAACTATTAGTTTTTTTTATTCAAACCATAATCTTGAATCAATGCAAGTCTTAAGGCCTTAGAGTTGTTCAAAAAATTTACATGTGTGTGAATCAATGTAAAATTATTGACTCAAGACACTTGTCAGAGTTTAGGGATGAATTTGAACCTAGGTATTTTAGCTAACGGTAGAGTTTACAAAATAGTTACTATGTAATGAAACCCTCCCTCAAAGTTATGTTTTTAATATAAAATCTAAGCATAATTCACACAATAAAGCAAATATAAAAGAAAAAAATTGCTGAGACTAAAACCCTCATACAAAAATCAAATGCAAATGGAAGAGAAGAGGAGAAAACCTAAAAAGGTAGATGGCCAACTATGAAAAACACAAAGCAACCATGAATCTACTACAAGATCAAAATGTCAATGATCAAATGCAATTGAAAAATCTTTGTGCAAGGAGAAGGCACTTTCTTACAGGAAAGAAGATGAGTGCAAGAAGATGAAATGGAGATATATAATTAAGTTCATGGGGTTGTAAAGGTCATTCACTCAAGTGAGAAATTAATACTCACCAACCCTTGGGGTTTTGAGGTTTTCTTGCATTATTGCATGCTTTCAAATTAGTCAAGGAAGACTAATGCTTAAATTAATTAAGGTTCAAGGTCTAGTTGCATGTTTACAACATCTGCAATTTTATTGATCAAGTCTAGCAATTTTATTGAACACTAGTCCATATTAACATCATAGTAAGTCTTGGAAGAGTCCATGCTAATATCTACATACACTTCTCTAATAGACATATCCTTGACATATCCTATATATACTGAGATTAAATTTGTAAAACACAATGTCCCTTTATATTCATAATCTCTCTTGTATCATTGCCACAGAATCTAGCACATGCCATGATTAGATCAATTGATTGAATGGAAATGGGAAAGGCAGTTTCCTATATAAGACCACTTCCTGCTAGGTTCTTGGCCATTAGATTTTCCCTATTAACATCTCTCTTCCTCTTTCTGAACTCTTATAGGACCAAATGCCTAAGGTCTATGTCCCTAATGTTGGAGAGTTACATCACACCTTTGAATTAATAATTCATCTCAGTAGGTGAAGACATAGTGTGTGCTTGTGTCCTACCTAAGACATAATGGGATTAGCTTTAATGTCTTAAGAAAACCCTATAATTTTTGGAAATTAAAAAAAATAACATTTATAATACCAATAGGGTTTGAGGGTTTGATTGCATGCTTTCAAATCCAAAAGATCTAGTTCCTAAAGAACTACAAGGGTTTAATGGTCAAATTGTATCTTTTTTGGGGTTCCAAGGTTTACATATTTGCATGTATATAGATCAGGATATAAAGTATAGAATACATGCTTTTCAAGGTTTCAAGGTTTGATTGTACATTTTCATGAATGTAGATTGGGTCAAAAAATCTAGATTACATATGTTTTAGGGTTTTGAGGTCTTGATGCCTATTTGTAAGTCTGTAAATCAGGTCAAAAGACTAGATCCTTATGTGTTTTAGGGTTTCTAGATCTCAATGCATGGTTTTGCAAGTGTAAAAAGAGTGGAAAAGTCTAACATTTGGGAACTTCAAGTTTTCAGGCCACAATTGCATGTCTGCAATGCTTGCATTTTTTAACTGAAAGTTCAACATATAAATGTCTTCAAGGTTTTGGGCCTCACTTACAAATTTGCACATTTGCAAATTGAATTTTAAAGTTTGATATGATAAGGATTTAGTGTTCTAGGGTACATTTAGAATTTTACATACTTTTGTTTTTGGTCTAGAAGTCTAATATAAAAAGTGTTTAGGTTTTCAAGATTTTATCACACTTTTGCACATATGCAATTTGAACAAGAATCTATGAAAACATAACTCTTAGCATTTTAACATTTAATTATTAGTTTGTGAGATTCAAACCATAAGCCTAATTCAATGAAAATATTAAGGCCTTAGAGTTGTTTAATGAAGTTACATGTGTGTGAATCGAGGTAAAAGTATTGACTTGTGACACTTGTCAAAGTTTAGGGATGAATTTGAACCTAGGTTTTTTAGCTAGGGTTAGGGTTTCAAAATGATGTAGACACTTCCTCTCTCTGCAAGTGACCTTCCCAACATGCAAAACCAAAAACTCAACAACAATATTGCAACACAAAGAAACACTAATTATCATTATTATCCTTTCACATCAAAATACAATCAGTAATATCTCTAAACATTTCATGATCTTTTGGATCATTCTTATACACAGATTTCATCCTCCTTGGCAGTGACTCTCTTCAACTCTCTATCTAGCTGCACACCTTATCTCTTTTCCTTCACACAACATAATAGACCATGTCGTGTTCCTTCTTCTAGAGACCAATTCTTTTATGTGTTTATCTTTTTTACTAAAGGTCTAGCAACCATATCCATCACTCGGCACAAATCGCTTTAATTCGACAATGTTTCCTTTATAGAAATGAATCTTCTATGCTTCCCATTCAATTTGCCACTCAATCTATGCCACCCACCCAATTTCCTCTCCATACCTATTTTTTCAATAGACAATTAGATCTGCTACAATCATTCAATTAACTAAAGCTCTTGGGCTTCCCCCAAATCATGAATTGACCTCGTCTTCTCTATCAATTTGCTGTGATCTTTTTTTATGTGTGGCATTTCACCTTCCATTGTTGTTCCTCTAATCTGACCAATCCACACCCAATCGACTTTATCCATACATTTGAGCTATGTTTTATTTCCTCTTGCTAGCTGGGACCCCTCCCAAACTAGCCACTATAATCACAAAATTGACCTCCTTAGTGATATTAATCGACTATCCTCCTCTTCCATTCACCTCTTTCCTCATTATTTTGTAGGCCAACCCCCTCTACTTACCAGGCATTTAGTTTTTATTTGATGTAGTTGTTTGTTCCTCTCTCCCTCAACTTTTCCTCTTCTAATCCAAAGTTTTGATGTATTTCATATCACTTCATGCAAATAGAACCTGAGGTAACACATCCCAAGGCATATATGTTATTTTATATTACACTCTAATCACAAGATCAACCCCCTTAGTGATATTAATCTACTATCCTCCTCTTCCATTCATGTCTTTCCTCATTCTTTTTTTGGCCGACCCCCTCTACTTACCAGGCATTTAGTTTTTATTTGATGTAGCTGACCGTTTCTCTCTCCCTCAACTTTTCCTCTTCTAATCCAAAGTTTTGATGTATTTTATATCACGTCATGTGAATAGAACCTGACGTAATGCATCCCAAGGCATTTTAGTTATTTTGTATTACATACAAAGCAATTGAATGCTTGGTCTTTTAATACATATATGCTGTCATTTATCTTTGACTTTTGTTTTCTTTTAACTTGTCTTCATCAGATAACCGCTTCCAATAAACCCATGCGTGGAAGATTAAAGTTTCACAAAGTTTCAATTGTCCTATGCTCAATTCCCCTATGCTGGCCATGGCCTTTGAGTTCCTCATTGTGACAATTGTTTTTCTTTCCACACACAACCAACACAAATCCCCTTCTTGGTGTCTATCAGTATGCAAATGGATTAAATATTTCCATAGGTGCGTGGTGTTAATACTTCAACTCCCTTCCTGTCAAGCATTAGAGACATCATGTGTAGAATATTCCATAGCATAGGAACCTTCTCCAAAGTCTCGATTTAGGATCCTCATAGGAGTCACTATGTCTACGAAAATGTTAGTCTTCATCATGTAATATGAAGGAATATAAATTCAAATTAAAATCTATAAGTTTAGTTGTCGCCATAAAAGTGCCATGTGAATATCCTCCCGAAATTCAAATGTTATAACTAGACTTGATAGAGTTCCATAATGTTTGTTTCTCCTATTATGTAGTACACAAACTCATCCATGATATTTTTCCCATAAGTGATGCCATGTGAAGCAGGATTGCGTATTCACATAGGATGCTCCTGCATTAGACATGCCAGGTAGAAAGTTTGTGAGCATAGGCTAAAAAAGATGGAGTTGAGTGATAGAATCACCCTTTTAGGTTGCAACTAACCTACAACGAACTCCATTGTTGAGATATGTGTGCATGATCAATTCTTCTTCCTCTTTTTACAACATCTAGCTGGCACACGTGTCATCCTCCACCCACAACCCCATTCACCACTCCTTTCTACTCTCATGGATTCACATCCACCATAGATTGTCCTCCTCTACCAAATGCTCTCTACTTTCCTCTTCTTCATGGGATCCAACCCACCACAAACTGACCACCTCCACCAAAATCCACTTGTAGCATCCTCCATAATTTCTACAAGAAAATATGCAGTGTCTACACACAAATCTACAACTGCTACTTCATCTTCTACAACAGTATCCTCTTCTACTCATACTATGGAGAACAATCACAAGTGAAATCAAAATGTTCATGATTTACCTCTTTTTCCTTCACTGCTCCAACATCATCTTTGTTAGGCTTCGCTATGATATTCATGTTTGTTCCTCCATCGGTGAGCTTATCAAACCAGTCCTTCTCTAATGCCAAAATTGACAACAATAACTCATGTTTGTCTTCACTTTTCGCTGTAACTTCCTTGAACTCCATTTCTGCCATCTCAATCTCCTCATTCTCGCTGCCCACCTTTACATTTTTAACCACTATTGCACACAACTCTTCATCTTCATCTTCTTTATTCTTTTCCTTCATGCCTTCTTTATAGCATGCCTTTGCTATGAACTCATCCCTCACAATCTCTTCATGTGGGAATGCTACTAACCTATCTACTCTCATAGTTATATCTGTCATCATGATCAAAATGTTCCTCTCCTGATATTATTTCTAGCCTTCCCATTACACATGATTCCTTACGAATATCCTCATGTTGCTGCAATCTTCCACATGTCACACTCTTCATAATCTGCAATTCTTCATGGCTCTCTAGCTCTCACTTTCTCAAGACTCCTCTTTACTTCTAACAATCTTTTGATCTCTCCATAATTGCCTTCTCTCTCGTGAGTCCTGGCATAGGCTGCCTCATGTTCAGTACTCTACATATGCACTCAAGATCTTTGGCTCTTATACCATTTGATGCAGACACTTCCTCTCTTTGCAAGTGACCTTCCCAACATGAAAAACAAAAACACAACAACAAGATTGCAAAACAAAGAAACACTAATTATTAATATTATCCTTTCAAATCAAAATACAATTTATATTATATCTACACATTTCATGATCTTTTGGATCATTCTTATACATAGATTTTATCCTCCTTGGCAGCGACTATCTTCAACTCTCTATCTAGATGTACACCTAATCTCTTTTCCTTCACTTGGCATAATACACCATGCCCTGTTCCTTCTTCTTGAGACCAATCCTTTTATGTGTTTATCTTTTTCACTAAAGGTCTGGCAGCCATCTCCATCACTTAGGATCAATCACTTTAATTCAGCAACATTTCCTTTATAGCAATGAATCTTCTATGCTTCCCATTCAATTTGTCACTCTATCTATGCTGCCCACCCAATTTCCTCTTCATACCTATTTTTTTATTGGATGATTAGATCTGCTAAGATCTTTCAATTAATTGAAGCTCTTGGGCTTCCCCCAAATCATGAATCCTTTTCTCTACCAATTTGTCGTGATCTTTTTTATGTGTGGTGTTTCACCTACTATTGTTGTTCCTCCAATCTGACCAATCCACACCCAATTGATTTTATCCATAAATTTGAGCTATGTTTTATTTCCTCTCACTAGCTGGGACCCCTCCCAAATTGGTTGCTCTATTCACAAGATCAACCTCCTTAGTTATATTAATCTACTATCCTCCTCTTCTATTCACCTCTTTCCTCCTTTTGTAGGCCGACCCCTTCTACTTACCAGGCATTTAGTTTTCATTTGATGTAGCTGACCATTCCTCTCTCCCTCAACTTTTCCTCTTCTAATCCAAAGTTTTGATGTATTTTATATCACTTCATGCGAATAGAACCCAAGGCAATGCATTCCATGGCATTTCTATTATTTTGTATTACATAAAAAGTAATTAAATGCTTGGTCTTTTAATACATATACACTATTATTTGTCTTTGACTTTTGTTTTCTTTTAACTTGTCTTCATTAGATAACCATTCCCAATAAACCCATATGTGGAAGATTAAAGTTTCACAAAGTTTCAATTCTCCTATGCTCAATTCCCCTATGCTGCCTATGGCCTTTGAGTTCTCCTCATTATGACAATTGTTTTTCGTTCCACACACAACCTACACAAATCCCCCTCTTGGCATCTATCAGTATGTAGATGGATTAAATATTTCCATATGTGAGTGTTGTTAATACTTCAACTCCCTTCCTGTCAAGCATTAGAGACATCATGCATAGAATATTCCATAGCATAGGAACCTTCTGCAAAGTCTTGGTTTAGGATCCTCACAACAGTTACTATGTCTATGAAAATGTTAGTCTTCATCATGTAATATGAAGGAATATAAATTAAAATTAAATTCTATAAGTTTAGCTATCACCATAACAGTGCCATGTGAATATCCTCCCAGAATTTGAATGCTATAACTAGACTTGATAGAGGTCGATATTGTTTGTTTCTCCTATTGTGTAGTACGCAAATGCATCCATGATAGTTTTCCCACAAGTGACTCCATGTAACGTAGGATTGTGTATTCACCCGAGATGCTCCGACATCAAAAAATGATTAATGTGTAATGAAATCCTTCCTCCAAGATAAGTTTTTACCTTAAAATTGTAGCACAATTCCATAATAAAGAAAATACAAAAGAAAAAATTTATTGAAATAAAAACCCTCAAACACAGATCAAATACAAAAGGAAGAGAAGAAGAGAAAACCTAAAAGATTAGATGGCCAACTATGAAAAACATAGAGCACCCATAAATCTACCACAAGATCAAAATGCCAATGATCAAATACAATTAAAATGTCCTTGTGGAAGGAGAAGTCACTTGTTTGTAGGAAAGAGCATGAGTGCAAGAAGTTGAAATGGGGAGATCTAAAAGGTCATGGGGTTTCAAAGCCAGTTCACACATGTGAGCAATTAATACTTGCAAACCCTTGGGGTTCTGAGGTTTTCTTACATGATTTCATGTTTTCAATTTAGTCAAGGAAGTCTAATGCTTAAGTGAATTGAGGATTGAGGGTTGGTTGCATGTTTAGAACATCGACAATTTTATTGAATGAGTTTAGTAATATATTGAACTAAGGTTTGGGATCCAATTGCATATTTCCATATATGTACAAATTGGTTGATAAATTCTAGTAATACTATTACTCTAAGATTTTTGGGTTTGTTTTCTCTTAGGCCCTAAATAAGAAATCTTGGCATTAAAAGCCAAACATCCTAAAAATGGTAAGACTAAAATTTGACCCTCTTAAATAAAAAAATATGCAACTTAAAAATTAAATTAAAAATTGCAAATGAAAATGAGGGTCCCCGATTTTGAAATAATAAGGGGTGTGTTTTAAAGGCCACACCATAAAACAATCAAGCACTAATCAACCTAGATTTAATGCAATTTATTAAAGTGGAATACAATCCAAATCAATTAAAATATTAGCCAACAACTATAACCATGCCATAAATAGTAATTAATGAAGACAAAGATTACTTAGCTCCATGACATAAGATGAATGTTTGTTTAACAAAGATAATGAAATTAATGCACCTCAAAATCTATGGACACTCTAGAGTATGAGAAGCAGAATCAAAATATACCTTGTCTTCCTTTATTAGGTCACCTTCACAAATACAGACCTAGTCCATGCTTGCAAACTTGGTCTATGCTTAGGAACATGACCTATAATTATCTCTGGATTCTACCATATAAATTGTTTATAAAATAAAATAATATGCAATGATAACTTCTATCACACTCTTAGGGTTTCTTTGTCATGCTAGTTCTAGTTAAAAATATCTTGACAGACAACAAGTTTAAAACATGCACATGGATTCTAGAATGAATTCTAGGTGATTCACATGCACTAGAGTGAATGCGATCGAATATGCTATATATTCCTTGTTTGATTTGATTGTAGACACGAATGATTGTTCTTGTGATATTCAATGATTGAATGATAAACATTAATGCAATGATTCCATGATTTGATGATCAAAATGGATGCAAACGAAAGTCTTTAGATACATAAGCATAACACCAAAGTCTAGAGTTAGCCTAGGACCAAAGTGTAAAGAAGGGTTTGTTAGCTAAATGTTTTATTTTGTTTTTTCAATTAAAACAATCAAGATTGCAGTTGTGAGGACAACCTAACATCTACAAACATGACTTGATTCAGACAACTATGTCAAATCTATGTCTGATATGATTGAACACAAGATCAGAGTCAAATAGATAAGCCAATCACACAAGGAACATGTTAGGATAAGCAATAAGCATAAAATTAGGTGTAAGAAAGACTAAATATGCATGCTTAATTATGCACAAAATACACGATTTATTATGCCAAGAGGGGTAACTACAATGGTAGCAAGGGGCAGAGTGTAATGGTGTGAGCATGTTAACAAAAACTCTTAGCTTTTACCTTAAATTTGACATCAATTTCACATGTCAAAGTATTAATATTTAATAATAAAAATAAAAACTTTTAGAATACATTTGACCTATGCATAAAGAGAAGGTAAATAAATAAATAAAATTTTTTATTACTTGCTTAGATTTGTGGTGGTTCACCATGCTTACCACCTATTGGGAGAAAAATAATGAAACAAATGTAGAGTGAGGTGAAAAAAAGTAGGAAAATGATTTAGATTGTCCATGAGTAAACTCTTAGTATAGTTAAATTAGGTTTAAATTGAAATATAATGTTTTCTATAGTGATTTTATACGTGTTTTAAAAAAATAGGCCTTAAGAAATAAATAAAATAAAATAGCTATCTATTTAATTATTTATTTGTGTATTTCTAGTAGTTTTAATTTATAAATCTCTTATTTCAAAAATAGTTCATATGAAATAAATAATTTGTTTTGCTTTCATTAATCTTTTTCAAAACTATAGAAAAAATCACTGTAAAAATAAAATAATTGGAAATTTTGAGTATTTTAAGAAATAAAATAAGATAACTATTTAAATAATTTATTTTTGACACTATTAATATAATTATGTACTTAGGATATGGAGTAAATAATTGATTAAAATTGTACGTAAAAAAATATCTTAAATACATTTATCTAAAAACATCAAAGATATCTTTAGACATCTTTTACATAAATATATTTAAAATATCCATTTTGTGCATCCTATCCTGCAATCATTGGCGTGGTACCACGCTGCTACAGAGGACAAGCCTACGAATATATTTAAAACGTTATCCCAAATTAAAACTAAACTAAGGAAAAAATTATACAGATGCATTCTTCACCGTTACAAAGTTTATCTCCACTTAAAATATTAGGCTTTTTTAATGCTTACATGCCACCAAAACAAAAAAGAAAAAGAAATTAAATCAAATGTGCCTCTCAATTGACAAGAATATAGCCGAAAATAAATAACGAATAACTTGATTTAACATATAAGAAACAAATATTTCACGTCAGTAAAGAAAGTAAGAACAGATCATTGATTTATTTTGCAAACAGTAATCCGAATGCAAAAAAAAATACTACTTGGCTCAATGGAATTCTAGTTGGGTTACTGGAAGTCAGTGTTAATTGGCTTAGTGGAGGTCTTTCAATAGATTCTGAGTCACGGGGAATGCCCTTTTAGCCTTGCAAAGTCTAGCGTCTTCTCCATGTTCGACTGTCATTATTGCTTACATCCACACGCCTCTACAATATCAGACTGCAGCCACACAAAAAAAGGCAGAATGGTAGTCGTGTCATAACAAAGATCGGGAAAAAGGCGATTTTGAAAGGAGCTTTCAATAATGCTTGACTGTTGGATTGAGCCACTTTTATTGAATTGACTTGAAGAGTAGTACTCGGCTTAGTGGAGGTCTTCTCCATGTTCCAAGGTTATGAATAAGAATTGGTTAACCAAGCCAAGAATATCTACTTCTGCTTGGCTCAATGGAAGTCAATTCTACTTGGGCTAATGGAAGTCAATGTTACTTGGCTTAGTGGAGGTCTTTCAATGGATTTTGAGTCACGGGGAATGGACTTTTAGCCTTGCAAAGTCTATCGTCTTTTCCATGTCAGTGTAGGTCACGATACTTGAACATGCCTGCCGTGTTCGCCTGTCACGATTGTTTACATCAACACGCCTCTACAATATCAGACTGCGGAAAATATTAATCTTATCACTTGCAAAGAACATTGCTGTTACGCAATTAGATCCCTGAATGTAAGTCAAGTCAAGCAAGTCATTCTCCGTGTAATTGTCCAGCGGCAGAGTTACGAATGTAAGTCCAAGTCTTTCAAATTTTACATTGGTGATAAATCTCCTCTTCCTTTCACTAAAATAAAGTTGGTCTTAGCATGCCTTTGAATTTCAAGAACTCTTCACAAAAGTCTTCTATTCTAGAATGGTGAGCGTAATTTAAACTTAATATATTTAAAGAAAAGAATATATCTAACGTGACAACTTCCAATTTCATATGTACCACAGGCTTCTAGTCTAGATGTTCATAACAAAGATTGGGAAAAAGGCGAAAACTTAATATATTTAAGGAAAATAATATATCTAACGTGACAACTTCCAATTTCATATGCATCATAGGTTCATAGTTTAGATGTCATAACAAAGATTGGGAAAAAAGTGAAAAAGGTGATTTTGAAAGGAGTTTTCAATAATGGCGGACTATTGGATAGGGCGAGGTGAGAGAAACGCTTTTATTGAATTGACTTGAAGAGTAGTAGGAAAAAATAAAATTGCAATTACAGTAATGAGTTCTCTGGAAAGTTCTCCCCTCAATGAAGAAAACCGCCCCTGGGGCTCGCGGAATTTCTAATCCCACCCACCCAACAACTTAACCACCCGGGCACTTCGGCGTCCCACCCAACCCCGGCCCCCCCGGGAGGTTTATAGTTTTACAGGGATGGGTGGGCCCCTCCTCCTCCTACCGGTCGGGGCTGGGTGGGGGGTGAAAGGGCCTCCCACCCTGCAGCCCCGTATATGAATTGGAATTTATAATTAAATATGGAATTCAAATAAATTATATGTTATAATTAAATGTGTCATAAAGTGTATGACATGAACTCTTAAATGAAACTTCCCATGGATAAAAGGTTTGGATTCTTGGTGTGTAATTTCATCATCACCTTTTGGCAAGAGTTTGATGGTCAGGTCAGTTCACATTTGATAGTCCCAACGTTGTATTGTACAAAGCCACATGCAATACTACATATCACCTATACCAGTGCTCCATTTTCCTATGACACAGAGAGCTTGTGGTGTCGGCACATAGGGAAGTATTTAATAAAATGCATTAAAGACCTCTAGTCTCATGGAATGCCATGATTGTAAGATACGTGTAAAATGGATTTTGTTGATTTCATGTGCCTATATATAGGTTGGTGATAAAGCATTGAGAAAGAACTTTTTGTCTATATTTTCATCATTTGGGATTCTAATTTAATCATAAACTATGTCTTAATGTGCATATTTGTTTTCCATCTACCTTCTATATTTATAATGCCAATGTTTGTGTGCACTAAGACATGGTTTGTTATAGAGAGAGGTAGAGAGATATATATATAGAGAAATATAGAGATAGAGAGGGAGACAGAGATATAGAGAGAGTAGTAGAGACAGCAAAAAAAAGAGATAGAGAGGGAGAGCAAGGGGAGATAGAGATATAGACACAAAGGGACAGAGAGGGAGAGAAAGACTAGAGAGAGACAGAGGGATATTTATAGATATATATTCTCATTATCTCCATATCTCTTTGTCACTTCATTCTCAATCTCCACCCTTCTCTCACTATATATATATATATATATATATATATATATATATATATAGAGAGAGAGAGAGAGAGAGAGAGAGAGGAATCTCTCTTTAAACATTTTAGGATATGAAGTTGATACCAACTAAAAGCTATCGACTATAATAGTACGGGTAGTGGTAGGGGTTTTCTTTGAATACTCTATAAATGAAAACAACTTACCATTGTTGACTAGATCGATGACTCTTCTAATGTCTATGTTGAAAAATAAGCCATGTTTCCATCTAATCTCTATGAATCCATATAATTTAGATTCACGACACTTGTTAGACCATTTTGACATCTAATCCCTACTGATTCGATTCAGATTATATAAGTGAGGGAAATCAATGTTAACAATTCAAATTGACCAGTCAGCTAAGTGTGAGATAGAGGATGAGAAAGAGGGAGAAAGGGAGGCTGGGAGAGAGATCGACTTTCAAAGATGACATGTATCCACAAGGAGCTACACTTATGTTAGTGCACCATTTTCTTAAGGACCTAATAATTCACCTTTAAGACCTCTTTGATGTACCCATTGTACAATAAAGTATAATTGCTAGTTATTAGATACTTGGTCACTTGCTACCCACAAAAGGCATCAAAATACACATAATGCTCTTGTCATTCTTCTTGATTTTTGATATAACACTTTTGTGTGTAAAATGACTTTTATTTTCAAATTGGGTCTTTCTAGTAAAGTGGAAAAATGTTTTTGTTTAATTATCTATAAAATTTATATGTGAAGGAAAGACTATATACATTTTTTGAAAAATTAAGTGATTTTAGGTAAAAATAGAGATACCCCTTAAGTGAGACACACTATTGTAGGATCACACAAACCACAACCTATTTTTTCCTTTACTTGTGGAACTTACACTCTCCTTTGCAAATCTTACATGTGTGACCCCTAATCTTGTAAATTGCCACAAAAAACAATGTCCAAAGGCATTTAATGTAGGCATATATGAACATGATTTATAAAAGAAACCTTTATATTTTAATTTTTAAACTTGAATTTATATTTGTTGACTATGAAGTGCTCTTTGACCCCTTCTAAAGAAATCCTTATGATGAGTTCAGTCAACATCACATGTAAAGATACACATTCCCACATTTGCATCCATTAACCAATTTATCCAATGAGAATTCATGCTGATATGACTTAGGAAGTCACATTTTACAATTGATTTGCTTCTATTCTTGGCCATAATAACAAGTAATTTTACCTAAGCTTTCCCTATTCACTCATCTCATTCTCTTGTATAGTATTACAAACCATTAAATTTAAAGTTTGTGTTTTTTAAAATAAGTATTTATGTTTCATTTTTGTTTCTTTCCTAATACACTACAAAAACCCTAGTGTGATGATGCCTTAAGTTCCTTCGCATAAGATCCCCTTGCTTATTTGCACACAACTACATCCTCTTGACTCACATATTAATTTCCTCATGTCATCCCACCTTAGACTTTAAGAATTAATTTACAAACCTTCCTTCCTAGGAAATATTATAAATTGCCTCTCACTTTCTACATCCTACTACTAGGCAACCTATGGACTTTTAGAACCTACCCAGATGTATCAAAAAATTGCTTTTCGATGAATTGCTCCTAGTTTCCACATTACCACAATGCTCATATAATTTTACACACTCTTGAAAATTTCCTAAAAGCTATGATTTTATTCTTTTCTTTACTTCTTTTAATCCCATGATACTCATACTCTCAAAATTTGTTGGCCTCCTATGCATATATGTAGAAACTACAAACTACATGCTTCTTCACCCTACCAACTTGCTATATTTTGAATTTTCTACTTATTTTATATAACTTCACTTCCTTACTCCACTCTTTAGTATAACTCCTCGTATGAAACCACTCAAGGACAAAGAAAAGAATAATGAGTTCAATGGGATAAATCTCCCTTCTAAGATCACTTGGGGCTCATGAACATGGAAAATCTAGTAAAGAGAATGAACATATAAGATAAAATTGAGTAAGTTAGGTGCATTGAAAATAGTGGGATTACTCAAGTTGTTTCATTCCTTATATTGGACCAGTCTCTCGAATTGGTTATAACATGTGCCAAATATTGATTTTAAAAGGCTAGGCCATTTTGTTGATTGTTCATTTGTGGGAAAACTTAATCCATGTAGGAAACATGTTCACCACTTGATTTGGATTATATACCCCAAGAATGGTATTCAATAGTGGAGTTCTTTGCATGAGATCTTAATTCAGGTGAATTTTGATTTACATGGTTGGATGTCCTAAAGAAGGTAATGATCCAAGGTTATAATTTTTTGGCATCTTTGGGTTTTCAACCTTAATAGCCCATTAATAAACTAAGGACATTATTGTAGGATTATTTTGAGGTGATGGATTTGGTGTGTTTTTCCTCATAGACATTGATGTCAATGATCCAATAATATTAAATATGTCTTAATTTCCATGTTTTTAGCTACATTGTAAGGATCTTTGAGCCTCATGTATAACTTATGAAATATTACAATAAATTGGTTTAATAGATCATTTGTTTTTCTCCTAGCTATAGTAAATTGGTGGTATAGGACTACTAGATTGATTGGGATTCTAAAATGCTCCAAGAAAGCACTTTCAAATTGATTCCAATTATGAATTGACCTATTTGGTAGCCCCAAATACCACTATAAGATGCTTCATCTAAAGTGAAAGTGATGAAGGGACATAAACTACACATAGAAAATAGAATGATATTTTATTGATTTGGACAACTCATTACATTATAGAAACTCAAATACAATCAGAGGAATCAATCCTCCACCGGTTGCATCACATTACAGCTTCCTATCACAAGACTCTAGAATCTTCATCCTTCTGTAACCCCAAATCAGCTAGGGTTTCTATTTTCCCACCTATTCTTGACTCTACACTTCCCCCTTATCTCCACTACTGCCCAAGGTTCCAAAAAATAGTCATAAATAGCCCTTTTTGGTGGCTTCTAGCAAAATTTCAAAATTTGCAACTCCCTCCAAAAGTAGGTAAACTTCCGAGAAGCATAACTTTTGATCCGGGTGTCCGATTGACAAACCATTTTAAGCGTCAGAAATCTTACAAAGTGAACTATCATGCTAAAAACATGTAAACAAATTTCTATCAAATTTTTGGGATGTTATGGGATGTTTTAGTGCCTCATCTGGTTTCAAAAAATTTTAGGGGTTTTTCAGAAAATAGAAACTTTAATATTTTTCAACTCACAAATGATCTTTGCCTGGTTCATTCGCCAAAGGTCTTATATTTTAGTTACGAAGCTTCCTATAATTTTTTTCTTCCATCTGTGCCCAAATGCTAACTTTCCAAAAATAGCAATTTAGAAAAACTAAAAGTCCTACATCATTATTCAAGCGATTATGGAAGGTCAGATATACTAATTATGAAAAGATAAGAAAATGACTTAAATGATTTTGAATCAACATCTTTTTGGGTGATGCAAGATTTCCCTTACACCACTGGATGATCCTACATCAGACACCTAGTGTAATTTGAGAAGTTACCCTATCACATCTCAGGTGTTTATTTGAGCAAAAACCCAAATAGTCAACCTCTGCCTTAGACAACCAAGAAGAATCTTCAATAGTCCCTCCTTTCCATTTCACCAGATATTCTTCATATTTCCTATTTTGAGTACTTCCCACACGGCTATCCAAGATCTCTTCTATCTCCTCCATTAAAGTAGATGCCGAGATACTCCACTGTTCTTCTGTTGGTCTATCCTATGTGTCACCTTCATGATATTCTGTTAAATCAGCAATGTTGAACATAGGTTAAATGTTGATCCTACTCGGCAACTCTACCTCATATGCATTTCTTGAATCATGCTTCTTCAGGATCCTACATGGTCCAAATTTCTTCATTTTCAATTTATTATATGTTCCAATCGGGAACCTTTTTTTTCTCAAGTGAACCATGACTTCATCTCCTACCTGGAACTCCTTATATCTCCTCTTCTAATCTACCTTAGCCTTGTACTGAATATTCATCTTATTGATGTTCTTTCTCACATCTTCATGCAAATTCTTCAGGTGTTCTACAAAGTCTTCAGCCTCATCACTTGTCTTTTCTCTTTTGTTCAGCATCCTTAACTCTAAAGTATTTCTTGGGCTATTGCCATATACAATCTAGAATGGTCATTTACCAGTACTCCTATTGATAGAATTGTTGTACGCAAATTTTGATTGTGGTAAAATCAAATCCCATCCCTTGGGCTTATCTCCTACTAAGAATCGTAGTAGGTTACCCAAACTCATATTCACCACTTCTGTCTATCCATCAGTCTATGGATGGTGTGTAGAACTGAACTTCAAATCTATCTTCAACTTCTTCCACAATGTCCTCTAGAAATAACCAAAAAACTTGGTATTTTGACTCAAAAAAACTCCTATAGCACTGCCACTAGCATCACAATCTACCTGAAATACCTTATTGAAATCTAGAAGTACCAAAACAAGTTGCTCTGTGACTTTTTGCTTCAAGTATCAAAACTCTTATTTGCCCCTATAGTCCATTTAAACTCTTTTATATCCCCTCTCATTTTCTCAATTAGGGGTGCACAAATGCTACTAAAATTCCTGATAAATTTTCTGTAAAAATTTTCCAAACCATGAAAAGATTGTAGCTCTGTAGCACTCCTTGGCATAGGCCATTCAATGATAGCCCTCACCTTCTCTAGCTCCATCTTAAGACCTTCCTCTGAGACAACAAATCCTAGGTATACCAACTCCTTTGCAAAATGACATTTCTTCAGATTAATCAACTTCTCCTCCCTTAGCTTCTCCAAAACTCTTCTAATATGCATTAGATTCTCATCCCAAGTCTTAGTGAAAATCAAAATGTCATCCAAATAAACAATAACAATATTTCCCAAAAACTCTTTCAATACCTCATTCATAAGCCGCATGAATGTGCTCAATGCATTGGTTAGCCCAAATGGCATGACTAGCAACTCATACAAACCCTCCTTTGTCTTGAAGGATATCTTCCATTCATCTCCTTCTCTTATTTGGATCTGGTGATACCCACTCTTTAGGTCAATTTTCGTGAAGTACTTGGCTTGACTCAAACAATCCATTATGTCATCCATTCTAGGCAATGGAAATCTGTACTTGATCATGATGTTGTTGATGGCTCGAGAATCTGTACACATCCTACGCTCTCCATCTTTCTTTGATGCTAGTAGTGTAGGTACCACACATGGACTTAGGCTCTCCCTTATTAGTCCCTTCCTCAACAACTCCTAAACTTGTTTGTTCAGCTCTTCATTCTTTGCAGGGGTCATTCTGTGGGCTGCCTTATTTGGCAAACTAGTTCTTGGTATTAGATCAATTTGATGACTTATCTTCCTCACCAGTGGTAAACCCTCTAGTACATTATCAGAGATAATATCCTGAAAATCTTCCAACATATTGAGACTTTTACTGGTACATCTTCACATTTCTCTTGACTAATCTTAGGAATCAATGCATAGCAATGATACTCATGCTTCATACCCTCCAAAATTTTTCTACCATCTACAAACCACATTCTGGCAGTACTACATACCTTTTCTTCCACCTCCTTCAAGGGCTTCAACTTATGATGAACTCCATCCTTCATTAGGGAATATGTGTTTGCACGGCCATCATGGATAGCGCACCTATCATACTGCCACAACCTCCCCAACAACATATGACATAGATCCATCAGTATGATATCACACAACACCTCATCATGGTAGTCGCCAATCTAAGTGAAATTGACTAAACATTGTTCATTGACCAAAGCTCTATAGTCCTTCTGTAACCATGTGATTCAATATGAATGTGGATACTTTCTTCTTGTCAACTTCATCTTATTACCATCTCCTCTGAAACAAGATTGTTAGTGCTTCCACTATCAATAATAATATCAAAACACTTACCTTCACATTTGCACCTTGTGTTGAATAAACTCTTCCTCAGATTGGGTTCTTTCTCCTCATTCAACAAAGTTCATTTGACAACTAGGGTTTCCCCCCTATTAGCATCTTTCAAATGCTCAGTATATACATCTTCATCTACATGTGCAACTCATGCATTACCTTCAAGTCTTCTATTCATCCTTCCTTGATGTTACAGACACTCGTATGCTCGATACCCTTCTTCTCCACATTGGAAATAGGTTCCTCTAAAACCTCTTCTTCTAGGTCCTTGCCTAGGTCAGCCTCTTCCTCTTCCTCTTTTCTAACCATTGTTCTGGTCACGTAGGTGGTAGGCATTATCTCCTCTGATTTCAACTAGTCCCAGCTTCTTTGCTTTTCTTTGGATCTTCATTTCGGCCTCCATATGATCTTCCACTAGTCCTTCCACCTTGACCTCTTCCCCTTTGCTTTCTTTCAAACATTTTATTCATCTTCTCTTCCACCTTTAGGGAAAACTAGTATGCATCCTCTATGGTGGTCATTCTGACTAGGCTCATCTCCTCTTGAATACTTGGCCTTAACCTATTAATGTAATGGGCTACCTTCTCCTTGTTGGCCTCTGCATGGCCTGTCCTAATAGTAATCTTATAAAACCCTTCTATATACTCCTTAACAGACTTGCTACCTGTTGATGTATAAAATTGTGCAAATTCCAACACCAACATGGGAAGTTTCAGGAATGTGGGACTTGCTACCTGAAACAACCTCCAGATTTTAAAGAAGGTGCCTCTTCTCTATCTTAAATGGGTTTTGAGGAAAAGGACAAAAACTAACAGGATTACAAATACAATTTAAGCAAATCTAACTATGGTGATGCACCTAAATAAAAGTATTTCTCTCAAATTAAGCACAGTGAAACTATCCTCAAGATTCAGTTATATTAATGAGAAGATACTGTATGATTAACATAAACTGATACAATGAATAAAATCAAAGGCTCACAACCAGACACTTTGCAATGACACAGGAAATATCAACCAAGGCACAGAACTCAGTCCTTCTCATTAATTTTTCAGCAACATAAAAGGCACAGATACATTCACATGTACATTAACTTTCTAATCAAGAATAACAAAATAAAGGCAAATGATATCAACTGGTCACAACAAAAGTCTCCAACTTCTCTCTTAAATCTCTAACAGAAAAATATCTCTATTTGTCTAAAAACCGTATGAATCTATTTTTGATCTATTAAAAATGTTACATATTTATAGTCTAAGATCTGACTCTGATTGTCTGCAACAATCGAATCCCAACAGACCAACGAAACTAAAGATAACTGGAAGTCTCTGACAGAAAAGATCTTTCAAATGTGTAGGAGTTTTTCTTTCCTGCAAGCTCATTGGCTGGATCAAAATATGTGTGGTACACCTCCTTCTATAAGGGACAGACACTTGGTGAGACCCACGCACTTGAAACTGAAAAGACTATGACAAATGGCAGCATCCGTACAAAACTTTGAGACTCCTTCGTCTCTCAGGAAAGAACAGGAAACTGACACTTGTCATGTTCTGCAGCATGCTAAACTATCTACGTGTCTTTATCTACCACACCTTCAAAACTGTGTCTTTATGCTTGGGGGAGCTCCGCAAGTGACAACTGTCATAATCCACATCACTTAAGAAACATGAATATTAATAATGGGACCCACAACTTAAATGCTTGCTAGTTTTCAAAAGGAGAAAATAGGGATAGGTGGCAGCTTCTGTGCGCACAATAACTAACAGGTGGTGGCATCTGCATAACTGCTAGAAACATTAAAAACTTTTGAAACTCCTGCAGAAGCTGACACTTGGCGGGTTTCACATCACTTAGAAACTTTTAGTTAACACCGGAGAAGGGTCATAAACAAAAAAACTTTACCATCGCATCCACCACGTGGCGTTCTCCACAGGCTTGAAACTTAAACCTTGTGGCCCACCATCCATATTTTACTTAGCATCCATAAGATACGGAAACAAACATGCGGCAAACTACGCAACACTATCAAAGAGACACATGGTAGCCTCCGCGCTTGCATTGAAACTTTTGGGACTATCTCCACTCATGACATGGGGCGATCTCTGCTAATGACAAATGGCAATCTCCACAGCTAGCATTGAAAATTTAACATATTGAAACATAACCACTACGTGGCGTGCTCCATACAAAAGTTATAGTTAGAAATAAAACTGCAGCTTTTAACTAAGGCTTGACACTTGGCGGCTTCTGCATAGAGCATAAGAAACCTGCAGACTCGACGTGACTGAAACAAAAATGTAGAGTATTTACACTCTACAGTTATTGGCGACCAATAGGACTTCTGAGCCTGCTCAGAAAGAACCTAAAACTAGAAAAAATATATGTATTTAAAATACAACATAGAGTCACAAATTCTGCAATGTCGTCTGATAAACAGACCATTCTGAATCAGAGAGTCCCTATTTACTCTGTAAATCTTGAAAAGCAAAATCAATATTAATTATATCCTTGTGGGAAAATGTTTACAAAATTTGAACCGCAGCCTTTAACTAAAACTCCAGCTGGGACATAGGTATCAACACAGTTCCACCTCCTTAACTAATGAAGAATCACTTAAACCCTGGAAAACTGTTTGATCATTTTGCCTAGTTAGAAGCAGGGCCTTGATATCATCAATCATCAGCACTGTATTATTGTCTAGAAATGGTGAAGGAAGACCTAGTTGCACCAAATCCTCTATATGTTTCTTAATATCTTTGACTCCTTCCTTCACTATATCTAGGAGCTCTTGGAAATTTGTAGTGGCAGAGTTACAACTTAGAACCTCATTTACCTTTTTAGAAACGATCATTCTATCATTGATTCCTGCTGCTGACAGAGTTTCATCTGTTGTATCATATAGTTTCTTTAACAAAAGTTGAGAGTTTGAAACTCTCAAAGAAACATTTGACAAGGTGGCTTGCACTGAAGTTTCAACTTTCTCACATAGCTGCTATGCATTTAATAGAAATGTTAAGGATGGCCTTAGCTGAATAATCTCCTTAGAGATTTTTTCCCAAACTGAAACATAAAGCTCTTTCACCAAATTTAAAACTCCAACATTCTATGGCCTATTAGCTAACTCAATTGTTAGTTGTTTTGTTGTTTGTTGCTCTGCTAGGAGTTGTGCTTGAATTGCACTAGTAGCATTCTGCTCACTCAGCAACTTCTACTGAAATTGTGTGGCTTGCTGTAACTTCTCTTGATACTTCTTCTCCAAGGTGGCTTTCTCCTATCTCAGAACATTCACTGCAGCTTTTTCCTGTGCTAGCTTGAATTTAAGAGAAGCATTTTGGGCCTGTGTAGCTTGATGTATCTAACAAGAAACAGTATTTTGCAACTGTTTATTCAGACTCTCAATCTCATTCTTCTTATATTGAAGTTCTCCAGCAAGGTAGCTACTATTCATCTTCTCCTAAGCTAAATCATTCTTAACTTTTTGTAACCTCCCAGACACTTTCAAATATTCAGTTGCAATAGCAGATGTAGTCTCATTGAGTAGCTTGACCCTATCTTGTGGCCTGAAAAGAGATATATCCATAGCTACAACATCCATTGAATAGTCCTGGGGCTGCATCTGTTCATTAGGTTTCACCACATTTGGAGACAAATGTGTGACTGTCAACTATTATTGAATGGGGTCAAAAATTGACCTCATGTGTTGCACAGCAAGGCTCTTATTTTCCTTCCTTCTCTTCTTGTCCATTCTAGCTTCTCTAGCCCTTTTTGCTGTGTCTACTTGGGCTTGGAATGTAGGAGGTGAAGTAATGTAGCCTCCAACAAAAGGATGACCTTGAGGTAGGCCATAGGGAATAGCCGTTAATTGTTGGCTAAAGGAAACTTGAGGAGTGGCTCTTTTTGGCACAAAGGGGGAAAAGAGTGCTAATGAAATGGCCTGCGAAGACATGGCCTGTGAACTGACAATTGGGGCAAAGGCTGATGTAAGCACAACAGAAGTGGCAGGGGGTACAAATGTTTAGCTAATTGGGATTGCCACTCCTAAAGTAGAAGAAAGAGACAAAGGGGAAAAGGGAGAAGAAACAGTTACTTGAGCAACAGAAGATGTGACTGGCAGTTGTTGTAAGAATGGTTCTACTTCTTTTTGTTACTCCTCTTGCAGGTGCAGTTTCCTGTATTTCCTAGGTCTCTCTCTTGTTTCCTCCTCTGTTTATAACTCTGTTTCTTTTTCTTCCACATTTACCACCACTGGTAGTTTCAAAGGAGCAAAATTGGAACCTCCAGATACTAAAGCTGTTGGAGTTCCTATGGTTGGTGATGACACCACACCTTTCTATTTCTCTAAAGTGCTGAGAGATTGGGGCCAGGAAGATACAAGAGCAACAGATGAGGCTTGTCCTATTTCTTGCATTATGTGGGGGGACTTTGCTTCCTCTTCTGATTCCTCACCCTTCTTCTAAACTTTACTTGTGTCAGGGATAGAGACTGGGGAGGGATGCCACTCATCCCAAATTGACTCCCATTTCTCATCTGTGTCAATATTTCTGAAAGAATGTGTTAACTCTGAAATCTCTTGCCTATACCTCCAATAGGCTTCAATCTTCTTCAGCTTCCAGTCTTGGGCCTTCAATGACTTCTTCAAACCAGCAAACATTTTTATCTTAGGGTCATAAACCTTTTCTTTAGCATAAAAATTCTCCCATGGCCTAGGCCCTTCATAAGACAAATCAACTAATTCTACATATAGGTCTAGGTTGTCTTCTTTTGGATTTCTCCTATCCTCCCAAAAAGGCCAACCCTCATGTACTATTTTAGCATGGACCTTGTTATTTCTAATCCAGGAGTCCAAAAAACTATCTAGATCATACTTCCATTTATCTTCAATGATGAAGAATCCAAGGGCAAGTAGCTTTCTTAGCAAAGGTGTTCAGCATCTCTAACTTCTAGTGCCATATTCCTTCTAACACATGGGATGTCATACATCTTCTTTTTCTTTTTCTTGGTGCCAAACTCATTATCAACCACATACACCTGTCGGGTTACTTCTAAGAATGCTACCCTCGGGGTTAATATTTTAGGTAGCAGCATGGGCTCTTCATTGAAACCATGGACTCTGATGATAGTATTGTGTGCCCCAAAGAAATAATCACAGGGGATTAGGCAATTGGTCATGAAACCCCTAATACTCTATGTCAATCTATGTTCTATTGGCTCAGGGCTTAATTGGTAGAAGGTAGGGGCCACAAAAAGTTCCCAAAACTCATAAGGGTCTGAAGCCTCAGATAACACATGTGTCCATGCAGACACAGATAGTTTTATTTTGACCAAAATCTGGGTCATACATGTTCAATTGCATATATTATGTGGAAAGACTATGGTTCTAATATAACATGAGGTGAAATAGAAAAGCAGAATACCTAAAAACTTGTTTGGACTTGAAATTCACGAGCTGGTCAATCATGGTGTTAGCAATTTTCTCTGAGAAATCTAGCCAGTATTCTTATGATTTGTCCACAGTTTTCAATCTAAAAATGATAGCTATTTTCCAGTTGTGGACTGTGTTGTCTTCTCTTAATCCAAAAATGAAAGCTATCATCTACAGTGCCTCTTGAGTACTTTGGCTGAATTGTGCCCTCCATGTGGGTAGTGTGGGCATCTGCGTGTTATCATCTCCTAACTGCATCTCTGAATTGAGGAACCTAACCTTGTTGATTACATTTGCCCATGTCTTCTACATCTTAGCAATAGTGGGAAATGTGGTTGTTTTATCATGTTGCAGGGCCAGCATGTCCCTTATGGCCTTGGGCGTAATATGCACAATAAAAGGGCCTTGTTGTATGGTATTTGATGGCGCATGAAACAACTCTGTGCATAACTCAATTAGCTCGGGACACAGGTGTACACTCAGAACCAGGAATTGTGCCAATTGCAAGGTCCATATTCTCATCCTAAAAGTTTCAGACTGCCTGCTTTTTGCTCAGAGAATACACCTCTGATGTGCCCCTTCCCAGAGAGTCTTGGTAGTCTTTTGAAGGGTCGTGTCACAAATGTCATCTGTGTAATCTTTCACCTTCACTGGGTCAACAGAATACCCTACCTCCGGGACCCTTGTTCTTAAATAGGCTCTCCTTGGTTGCGTGGGCGCTGAAGCGTATGATTTGTTGTTTAACAGCTTATCAATTTCCTCATAAATTCCCAGTCCCTCGTGTGATGACTGTGTCTCAGACATAGCTGTATCTGCAGGGAGAATGTGGGAAGCTTTGACACAGGAAAGGATGAAACTACTTCACAAGAATGACACACAACTGAAAGGTGCTTGCTAGGGATGGAAATTGGAGGCAACAGTGATTCAAAGAAGAGAGATGGAAACAAATGAGAGCCACACTTAGGATTTAACACTAATTTATTGGGGCTTTAATGACACATCTTATCTTATAAATGGCATTAACACTGAGAAACAGTTAATGTATCTTTTAGAAATCTGCATGGAACGAAGTGTCAGATATGTTACGGGAGTGGCTATCTTTTCTGAAAAGTGTGTACTTTTAGGGATTTTGGGGATTACAGAACAACCTTAATGAATGTGATATGAAAAGAGAAGGGGCTTGCGCTGCTGACACGTGTTCACATAACACTTATTGAAAGGGAAAGCGGGAAAAGAAAATAGGAAAACAAGAAAACAAAACTAACTAACTATGATACATAAGAGCCCCTGCTTAATTGAAATGCTTCAGATAGATCTCATTTATAGGAATCTCTTCAGGTTCACCATCAATAGTCTTGAGCTCAAAAGAATTTTGTTGCTTACCTAAATGAATTTTGTAAGGACTAGTCCACAATGATTCAAATTTGTTGTGTCAACCTGGCTTGGCCGCTCTCTCATCCCATTTCAATACCAGTGAGCCAACTTCAAAAAAAGGATTTGAAGTCTTCTTATCAAAATAGTCCTTAACTATTTTCTGATGTTTCATTAGTGACTCATGTGCCTTTTCTCTTTTCTCTTGTACTTCCAGCAATTCAGCAAGTCTAACTTGCATGGGGCCATTCTCTTCAATCTCTATCTATTTCAATAATTGCAAAGCAGGGATCTCTAAGCTCAGTGGCATTATTGTTGGTTTACCATAAACTAATTCATATGGAGACATCTTTGTCACTTGCTTTGGTGTGATCCTATCAGCCCACAATGTTGTATAAAGTAGTTTATGCCACTCTCTGTGATAATTGGTCCCTATCCTTTTAATGAGTCTGATCAGGTTCTTGCTAGTGGATTCTGCCAGGCCATTACCTTGAGGGTAATAATTTGAAGAAGTCTTCAAGTAAATCCCATTCCTTAATGAAAACTTAGATATCTTTGTTCCCAAAAATACTTTAGTGTTATCTCATATAATGGTACAAGGAGGACCAAACCGAGCAGTAATTCCTTCTAGAAAGTCTAATATTACCTTTTTTGTTGCTTCTTTGAGTGGTACTACTTCACTCCATCTGGTAAAGTAATCTATGTCTGTCAATATCAATTTGTGTCCCATACTTGACACTGGATTGATCATACCAATAAAATCTAGACCCCATTGAGCAAAGGGTTCATCCACAATTATGGGGCTTAGAGGCATTGCTGCATTTCTCCTTTTCCCTGTATAAAATTGACAAGCATGGCATTCTTTAACCAGCTGATAGCAATATGTAAATAGAGTGGGCTAGAAATATCCTACTTGAGTCACTTTGATTGCTATGGTTCTTGCTAAAAAGTGTCCACCTGAGGCTCCATGGTGTAGTTCATTTAGTGTTCTCTGAGCTTCATCTTTCTCTATACATCTCAAAAGTATACCATCAACATTTCTTCTGAATAAAATATGGTCAATTAGTACAAAATGGGCCCCTTGCTACCTATAATATCTTCTCTTATCATGGGAGAGTTCATTTGGGAAAATCTCATGCTTCGTAAACTGTATTCTGTTTGTGACCCAAGAATCTTGATCAACCTCTTAGATTTTCAACACATTTTCACTTTCTGTTTCTTGTGTCATCATTCTCTCCATGTCTTGAGTCATATATTGGCACAATCCTTTGCCCCTGACCAACTTGGTGGATCTTACTTCTACATCATATTCCAAGATCTTTGTGATCCAATTGACCCTTTTCTCAGTGATCTCACCCTCCATAATATATTCTCTTACATTAGGATGAGCCACTAGTATCAGGATTTTGTTTCCTGTTACCATGTGTCTAAATTTTTTAAGGGCTTTGACCATGGCATATGCTTGCTTCTCCACAAAATTATATCTAGCCTCATATTCTCTGAGAGTTCTGGAGAAAAAGACTATTGGGTGCTCTCCTTCTTACTGCTCATCTTTTTGAGTTAAAACAACAGCAACACTAAATTCTCCCCCATACACATACATTATGAAAGACTTAGAAAAGTATGGGTTTCTGAGTACTGGGGCTATTGAAATGGCTTTCTTGACTTCTTTGAAAGCTTGTCTCCCTTCTGTAGTCCATTTGAAAACCAGATCCTTTTTAAGCAATAGTGTCATTGGTCTAATTAGACCTGCAAAATCAGATATGAATCAGCTAACAGAGTTGATCTTCCCAACAAAGGATTGAACTACTTTCTTATTAACTAGCAGAGATAGATTCATTATGGCAGTGACTCTTTCTGGATCAATAGAGACTCCTTCCTTTGACACTATATGCCCTAACAGTTTACCCTGAGGTATTGTAAAGATACACTTCTTGTGATCCAGGGATATTCCAAACTCTTGGCATTTCTTAAAAATAGTCTCTAAATGGTCAAAATGATCTACAACATTTTTAGAGAAAATAGTGAGGTCATCTAGATAAATCAGGATGATTTTGTTTATAAGCTTCCCAAATGCTACATCCATTGCTCATTGAAAAGTAGCTCTAGCATTTGAAAGGCCAAAAGGCATCTTAGCATATGCAAAGGTTCCCCACTTTGTAGTGAATGCAGTCTTATGCTGGTCTTCATCTGCTAACCATATCTGATTGTACCTAGAGAAACCATCCAGCAAGGAAAACCTTTCTGATCCAGCTACAGTCTATAAAATTTGTTCCATAGAGGGCAGGGGGTAATGATCTTTCAAAGATGCTCTATTCAGATCCCTAAAATCTACACAAAGTCTTATGTCACCATTCTTTTTCCTTACTGGCACTAGGTTTGATACCCAGGTTGAATGCTTAATTAGAAAAATAATCTTGATTCTAGGAGCTTTTGCAACTCGTCCACCATTAAAGGTTTAATTCTGCGATTCACTGGCCTTTGCTTCTATTTGATTGGTTTAGATCCTTCAGTAAGCTCTATGGTGTGTTGGATGATATCTCTGTTATAGCCATGCATGTCTTCATAGGTCCAAGCAATCACCCTATCATATTTTTCACACAAATAAATCACCCTTTCCCTTTCTTGCTGGGTTGTAGAATTTCCAATTTCTAATTTTCTTCCTTCACTGACTTGGATTTTAGAATAATCTTTCTTATTTTCTTGAAACCTCCTCTTCTCTAGGCTTACATCTTCTGGGTCAAACAAGTTTTCTAAAGTAATCAGTCCTTTAGGAAGTTTATTTGACTTCAGCTGGATAATTTGGTTACCATATGCTTCCTCAATTTTAGGATGTAATTGATTAGCAAATTCTCCTGATTGTTGCAAGAATGAGAGAACTTGGAAATCATTATCAAAAACTTGCCAATTTTGGTCATTATCTGGAATAGTTGGCCTTACTATAACTTTGACTGACTCATTATTAACTAACAGATCATTTGTTGGGTCAAACTGTGAACCAATCTGTGTCATTCTATCTACCTCAGAATTTTGGGCTCTAGGAACTACCTCAATATTGAAAGCCTCAAAACCATCTATTAGGTCCCAAATTCTGTGCCTATAGGATCTCATTCTTACATTTTTGGCTACTGCCTTTTCTCTGATTTGTTTTACTACCAGTTCTGAATCTCCTTTTACTATCATATTCTTTATTCCTTTTTTCTTTGCCAACATGAGTCCATGCACCAAAGATTCATATTCAACATCATTATTGGTATAGGAAAACTGAAAGCGGATGGCTTTTAAAATTTTCTCACCATTTGGGGCAGTAAGGCAAATTCCTACTCCAGCACCATTTTTACTTCTAGTCCCATCAAAATTTAGGGTCCAAATTTCTAAGTCTTTTTCAAATTCTTGACTCTGTGATGTTTCTTTCCTTAAAACATTAGGGATCTCTTGGTCTTCTTCAAATATGACATAAGTGCCTAGACCTGTAGAGTCATAATTTCTATAGGGATCACTCTGCATCATAGTCAATAACTGATTATTCTCTTCTTCTTGTTGGTCATGTTCAGTCTAGTCACCTAATTCTTCAACAAAGATTCTCTCTTCCTTATTCAACATAGCATGGGCTGCTTCTAATTTTGGGGTTGGTTCATTTGTGATATGGTCTTTGGATAATGGTTCTGACAGTATTTTCATCTTCCTCCCATATTTAGTTCTCAGGATGAGGTGTGACCAATCTAGTGACATGTAACCTCCTATCTTGGCTATGAAATCTCTGGATAAGCATATACCAAATATACAGGGGGAATATCTATGATTGCCACATCTTGATTTACAATTATATTAGGGCAAGTATATAGTTGCAATGGGAGTTGTTTAATTTTCCCTATTGTTTGCACAGATTTTCCATCCAACTGCATGACCCCTCTTGTAAGTGGCTCTAATTTTATCTTCAAAGCATCTATTATTTGCTTTGGCATTACTGTAGTACTAGCCCCAGAGTCTATCATTACATTATGCAATAGTTTCTTCCCAACTATTAGAGTCAAATAAAAGGGATCTGGTTTAGATTTACCTACCTCAGATGCATTGTTCAACATGGCTGTTGTCTGCAGAGGTACATTATCTTTGAGTTGCAGGTTTTCTTTATCAGTAGGTCCTCCTTTAGCACCAGTGTGTTTAGGGACTTCTTGGCCTTGCAGAGCTTCTTGCAACAGTGTCTTCTGCTCAGGAATAGCTAACATATCCTAGATTGATACATGCATTGGAGTTCTTTTTAGTTGATCCACCACATTTATAGGTCCTAATGTTTGGGTTTTTGATTAATAAGGGTACCTTGTCTTTTCCAGAACTTGTTCTAAGGATACTTGATTCTACGCAGGCTGAGGCATTTCTTGTCTAGAGACTGTGTTCTAATGAATTTTAAATGGAGGAGCTCCCATGATCTCATTATTTGTGACTTCAGGCTGCTCCATCATTCTTCTCTTTGCTCTAGTATAATAGTCTGACTATACCAGTGGTTTCTTTGAAGTAGATGCCTCATTCAGAAACACTGAATCTTCCTCTTCAATCCATGAAAATAGAGCATGCTCAGGAGCTATTTCCTCTTCTTGTTGTATGGGCATCCCTTGCAGCTGGGCTACCATGACTGCATTTTGTACACCAAGAGACTGATATGGTGGAGTGTTAGAAGTTGTAAATTATCCTTCTAACCCTCTCTGTTCTGCTATCTTTTGCTGTAAATTTCCTCTGGGATAGTCTCTGGGCATATGGGCATTGTTGCAGGAAAAGCACCAAGCATTTGTGCCATCTGTAAAATTATTTTTCCCTGGAATGATTTCCCTATTGGGATTAGGAGGAACAATTTGTAAAGGTGTAGGGACTGTAACCAACTGGTTTGAAGGCTAAGGATTAGCTTGCCTTTGAGGGCCTTGATATTGATTTGGCTTAAAGGGAGGTCTATTTCCTTGGTAACCTTGATAAGGGGGCTTTGGATAGGGATTTTGTTGTCTCTTTAGATTAATTATCTCATTTGAGAAGGTTCTTAAAATGTTCTTAACATCATCCATTTTAGATGGTTGAACATGGGCGGTTACCTTAGCAGGTTGTTGAGGAAGTGAATACATAGACACAAGTGGGGTTGTAGGATTAAGAGCTTCTTGAGGCAAAGGTAAGGTAATTTCTGGGAACATAGGCATAGGAGGCCTTGGGAGCAATTTTCCAGCATCTATTAAGTTATTTTCAACCTTGATTGCCAACTCATATGCTTCTAGTAGTGTCTGACCTCCAAGAGACTAAATCATTATTGATATATCTGAGTTTAAAGCTTTAAGGTAAAACACAATAGCCATACCTGGTAATGGTCTTGCTGTAGCAGGAATTCTTTCCCAAGTCTTTTGAAATCTAGAGTTGAAATTAGTCATGGCTTCTTGTGGTGCCCTTTTGATAGTAATCAATTGTTGGAGCAAGGAAGATTTATCACCCTTTTCCTTAAATCTTGCAAAGAAAACATCCTCGAGCTGATCCCATGTAGATATTGTGTTTGGAGTGAGAGATCTATACCAATCTAGGGCCTTTCCTTTGAATGAGGCTGCTAATAGTCTTTTGGCCACATTCTATTGAGTGATAACATGTACTGCACATACATTAGATACATCTTGCAGATGCTCTTCAGGTGTCTTGAAATTTTCCCCACTGAACTTAGGCAGAGCCTTCAGAGCATTGGCTGTAATAGCATCCCAAGTTGCTGGTAGTATTGGGAGAATTAGAGGACTACCAGTGTTCCAATTTGCATAGTTCCTCGGGGCTACAGGTGCTCCCATATTTACTCTTTGTGCTGCTGCAAACTAATTCACTCTTCTCCTTGGATTAGCTACCAATGGTGGCAAAATAATACCTAGATTAGTAGCAGACTGAGCTCTTGTTATAGGTCCACAACTCTGGCTCCTTGTGGCTTTCTGGCTCATACAATCTTGATAGAAACTTTAAAGAAAGGTCCCACTGGGCTTGCCAAAAATTGTTGATGTATAAAATTGCGCAGATTCCAACACCAACATGGGAAGTTTCAGGAATGTGGGGCTTGTTACCTGAAACAACCTCTAGATTTTAAAGAAGCTGGCTCTTCTCTATCTTAAATGGGTTTTGAGGAAAAAGACAGAAACTAAAAGGATTACAGATATAATTTAAGAAAATCTAACTATGGCGATGCACCTAAATAAAAGTATTTCTCTCAAATTAAGCAGAGTGAAACTATCCTCAAGATTCAGTTATATTAAAGAGCAGATACTGCATGATTAACATAAACTGATACAATGAATAAAATCAAAGGCTCACAACCAGACACTTTGTAATGACATAGGAAATATCAACTAAGGCACAAAACTCAGTCCTTCTCATTAATTTTTCAGCAACATAAAAGGCATAGATACATGCATAGGTACATTAACTTTCTAATCAAGAATAACAAAATAAAGGCAAATGATATCAACTGGTCATAGCAAAAGTCTCCAACTTCTCTCTTAAATCTCTGACAGAAAAATATCTCTATCTGTCTAAAAACTGTATGAATCTATTTTTGATCTATTACAAATGTTACATATTTATAGCCTAAGATCTGACTCTAGATTGTCTACAATAATCGAATCCAACGACCCAACGGAACTAAAGATAACTTGAAGTCTCTTACAGAAAAGATCTTTCAAATCTGCAACAGTTTCTCTTTCCTGCAAGCTCATTGGCTGGATCAAAATATGTGTGGCGCACCTCCTTCTATAAGGTACAGACACTTGGTGAGAGCCACTCACTTGAAACTGAAAAAACTGTGACAGATGGCAGCGTCTGTACAAAACTTTGAGACTCCTTCCTCTCTCAAGAAAGAACAGAAAACTGACACTTGTTGCGTTCTGCAACATGCTGAACTATCTACGTGTCTTTATCCACCACGCCTTCAAAAATGTCTTTATACTCAAGGGAACTCCACAGGTGACAACTGTCACAATCCGCATCACTTAAGAAACATGCATATTAATAATGGGACCCACAACTTAAATGCTCACTATTTTTCAAAAGGAGAAAACAAGGACAGGTGACAGCTTCCGCACGCACAATAACTAACAGGTGGTGGCATCTGCATCACTGCTGGAAACATTAAAAACTTTTGAAACTCCCACAAAAGCTAACACTTGGCATGTTCCACATCACTTAGAAACTTTTAGTTATCATCGGAGAAGGGTCATAAACCAAAAAATTTTACAGCCGCATCCACCACATGGCATTCTCCGCAGGCTTGAAACTTAAACCCTGTGGCCCACCATCCATCTTTTACTTAGCATCCACAAGATATGGAAACAAACACACGGCAAACTCCATAGCAATATCAAAGAGACACACGGCAGCCTCCACATTCGCATTGAAACTTTAGGGACTGTCTCCGCACATGACATGGGGCAATCTCCGCTAATGACACGTGGCGATCTCTACAGCTAGCATTAAAACTTTAGCATATTGAAAGATAACTACTACGTGGTGCGCTCCGCACAAAAGTTATAGTTAGAAATAAAACCGTGGCTTTTAATTGAGGCTGAACACTTGGTGGCTTCCACATAGAGCATAAGCAACCCTTAGACTCGTCACGACTGAAACAAAACTATAGAGTTTTTACACTCTACACTACCTTGCTTCAATCCTTGCAGTTTCTTGAGCAACTCCATCTCGTAGTCCATAGGAATGAACCACTTCTTCAGTTTCTCCACCATCTGATCCCATCTGGTAATCTTTCATTTTGGTGCAGGAGCACCTGAGGTGTCACAAAACCCCCATAAGGTACATTTTGAAGTTTTTGTGTTCTAAGAGACCATGGGTGTTAATAAGGTCTTGAAAGACCATTTCTCATGTTTTGTAATAAGGACTATGTCCATTAATATCATGTTGATATCATGTTTGTAAAGGGGCAGTCATAAGGTGTAAAGGGGCAATCATGCTCTAATCACAATTTACAAGCCATTTTATAGCATTATGGTGGATGTAGGAGTCCTTCATGTTGTTAGAAGGTTGATTAAGGTTGTTCATGATCACATTCAATGTAATGTAGTCATAAAATGTAATCAAATGATCAAAAGTGATCAAATACACTTAAGGAAAGTGACTAAGAACAGTTCCAAGGGCAGTTTGGGTGGTTGAGGAAAATTTCCCTTGCCTCCCATCAACTCCAACTACTCACCATACTGAAGATAAAAGCTTGAGAGGCCTAAAAATGTGGAGGAGATAATAGCATGTGTGGTGAAGTTTGGAAGTGAAAACCAATAAAGAAATCTTTGTTTTCTACCTTTTTCCTTCACATTTCAGAATTCTTAGTCATAACAGGCCGTACCATTTAGAGGTATAGGTTTGTCATAAACATTTAATGATTGGAATAGGAGGATAAATGAGTTAGCTCTAATTTGGATCCAGTTTGAAGACATTTCATTAGGTATGAAAGAAGTTGTACATATTTTTATGTGAGTAGGTCTGTCAAATCTACCATTTTCTGAGTTTAACCACTGCTACAGCCCGTACCCTGCTCTTGTACAACTTTGTCATCTTCTCCCAACATCTTGCATTGGTAATAAATGGTGTTATCTACTTATTGAATCTAGTTGGGGCTCTTGAAATGAGTTTTGAAGAGGGTTATAAGTGATTTTCCCCAAACTGGTTTTTAGAACCCTAGATAAGGGTTTGATTGAAACGATGGGTTCTCCATCCATTCCACTAATGTTCTCTCTCTAGAATCAGTGGAATGGATTTTTCTCATTGTATTCTTAGGGTTTATGAAGGTTCCAGGTGCAGAGGACCGAGTTGGTGTGAGTTTGTTATGTAAGAGCCCAACAAGACCATGTGTTGAGGCTTTGTGAGGGGACAACATTGTATTAGACCATCAAGGAAGGTTGTAGGGCCCTAAAACTAGGAGAATATTTTTTTTAGACATGTCTTTGAAGTGTCCATATGTTTAGAAGTTTCTGTGAGGGTTGAATAGGGTGGTTCCTTTGCAAAATAGGGCTAATTGGTGCTCTAGACAGCTAGGAGGGGTTATAGGTTGGGTTATACTTTCCAAAACAAGTCATACCCAATTTTGGATATGTTGTGGGAAATCCAAAAGGGTATATCTAGATTGTCAAAGATTCTTGTTTGCAGGTCTAAATTAGGAGTTATGGTTGACTGAGTCTAAATAAAGGGCTACAAGGCCTAGGACAGGTTTGTGAAGGAAGTACCATTGGGATAGTTGCAAGACCATGTTGGATGGTTGGGACATGTTGTCCAAGTTGCCAAAGGACCTTGTGGATGTCTTCCCTATCAAGATTGAGTCCCTTGAATGAGGTCTTGCTTATGCCCTTGGTATGGGTTATGAACCAAGTGTACTTTGTCCTCTAAAATAGTAAGCTGTCTTCCTCCATTAAATACTTTGTAAAACCATAGGTTGAATGTTGGTTAAGGCTCTACATCATATTGGTATCAGATCAAGGGAGTAGATTCTTAAAGGTTGAGAGAAGAAAGTTTGGATAGTTGAAGGCAAGATGCCTCCAAAAGGTGGATCAGCAATTGCTAGGGAGTTGAAGGCCCTTAAAGAGCAAGTTGCAGCATTGGAAGCTAGAGACAGGAGGAGGAGAGTTGATGAAGGTGAGAGTGAGTTAGAGGAAGAAGGTGGAGAAGAAGTTCCATAAGAGGAAGAATTGGATCCAGAAGATGCAAGGATGGGAAAACTTCTTAAGGTAGTTAGAGTAAGTGACCAGAAAGCCAAGGTAGATTTACCAATGTATGGAGGGAGATTAGATGGTGAAGAACTTATAGATTGGATTGGGGCTTTGGAAAACTACTTTGAGTGTGAAGAAGTGGAAGAAAATCAGAAGGTTAAGGTGGCCAAATCAAGATTGAAAGGCCATGCTTTGTTATGGTGGGATTGTGTGCAGGCTGATAAGTGGAAGAAAGACAAGCCAAAGATCACTTCTTGGAGAAAGATGGTGGAGAAGTTGAAGGCAAAGTTTCTGCCCAATGACTACTATGTTCAGTTCTACAAAAGGCTACAAAATTTTAAGCAAAAGGAGAAGGATGTACAAGTATATATGGAAGAGTTTCATAAGTTGGATATCAGGACAGCACATGAGGAAGATGATGAAGAGAAGGTAGAAAGGTATCTCAATGGGTTGAGGTACAATATCCAAGATGAACTTAGTCTCACAACACCAAGGACAGTTGAATAATGCTACAAGTTAGCTATGAAGGCTGAAGAAAAGTTACAAAGAAGGCAAGAGATACAAGGAAGAGGTAGAGGAAATACCAATAGATGAATAGGAACAAGACCAACCCAAGAAGACCAAGGAGACACAAGTAGAGGTAAGGACCAAGTTTCTGATTTTAGAGGGGGATTTAGAGGAACAAGAGGTGGAGGTAGAGGTTCTAATGTTTTGACTGGGAGATGTTATCATTGTAATGAGATTGGTCATACAACATACAAGTGTCCAATGAAACAAAGTTCTACATCCGGTGGTAGTGAAAGGAGGAATGAAAAGAGGGTTTAATATGTGCAAGAAGAGGAGGTAGATGAAAGTGTTAATTCTCCAATTGGGAGTGCAGCCCCGATTCAAGATGGAGAGACATTGATGATGATAAGAACACCATTGCAAGCATCCAAAAATCCATTGAATAGCAGAGCTCTTTTCGAAACCACATGTAAGTTCAAGGACAAGGTATGTAAGGTTATAGTTGATTCAGGATCTACTACAAATATGGTTTCAAATGAAATGGTTAATAAGCTGAATTTACAAAGGATTCCTCATGAGTTGCCATATAGGTTGTCATGGTTGAGTGATAATCAAACTCTCTTGGTTAATGAACAAGCTATTGTTGAGTTTTCTATTGGAGGATATAGGGATAAGGTACTTTGTGATGTAGTACCCATGAATTATTGTCATTTACTTCTTGGTAGACCCTGGCAATATGATAGGGATGTGTGGTATAGTGGAAAGAATAATACATATACCATACATAGTCAAGGCAAGACATTTACTTTGTTGCCACTCCTTGAGGATGATGAGGATGCAGGTCTAATGAATACAGTGATCATGTGTGGGAAGAAAGAACCCATACTAGTTGACAGAAAGGTTCAAGGTGTTGTCATAAATAAGTTCAAACCAAAGTCTGATGTAAAAGATGAATTAGTAATTGATTGGAAGGCTAACATTTTGATTGGAATGGTAGTGTGTCCTTTGGTGCAGGATAAGGTTGTTGTACAAGTTAAAAGTGCAAGTACAGTGGTGCAAGGTGCTGATACAACAGTGAATGTAGTGGTCAATTTGCAAGAGCAGGATATGCCACACAAGGAAGAACCCAAAGAGTCTACAGTTGCAGTAGAGAGAGAGGCAAGTATGTGGGCTTCTCATCAAGGTGAAAGTCTTTGTAAGTGCAGGAAGGTAGGATGGATGACATTGCCAAGTCCAAGGACAGCAAACAAGTCCTATTCAGATGTGATCCCCAAACTGCAGACCAACATGCAAGATGACAATGTCATGATTCCAATTTGGTAGCCCATGTTGCAGTACTTGAGTCCATGTAGCACACCTAAGGATGATCATGCTTTTGGCCAATGTTGTGGAGATGATTTTAGTCTTTCCTCATGGGACATGAGTTCTTTTATAGAGGGGGAGTATGGTGCAGGAGCACCCGAGGTGTCACAAAACCCCCATAAGGTACATTTTGAAGTTTTTGTGTTCTAAGAGACCATGGGTGTTAATAAGGTCTTGAAAGACCATTTCTCATGTTTTTTAATAAGGACTATGTCCATTAATATCATGTTTGTAAAGGGGTAGTCATAAGGTGTAAAGGGGCAGTCATGCTCTAATCACAATTTACAAGCCATTTTATGGCATGATGGTGGATGTAGGAGTCTTTCATGTTGTTAGAAGGTTGATTAAGGTTGTTCATGATCACATTCAATGTAATGTAGTCATAAAATGTAATCAAATGATCAAAAGTGATCAAATACACTCAAGGAAAGTGACTAAGAATAGTTGCAAGGGTAGTTTGGGTGGTTGAAGATAGTTTCCCTTGCCTCCCATCGACTCTAACTACCCACCATAGTGAAGACAAAAGATTGAGAGGCCTAAAAATGTGGAGGAGAGAATAGCATGTGTGTGGTGAAGTTTGGAAGTGAAAACCAATAAAGAAATCTTTATTTTCTACCCTTTTCCTACACATTTCAGAATTCTCAGTCATAACAGGTCATACCATTTAGAGGTACAAGTTTGTAATGAACATTTAATGATTGGAATAGGAGGAGAAATGAGTTAGATTTACTTTGGATCTAGTTTGAAAACATTTCATTGGGTATGGAAGAAGTTGTACATATTTTTCTGTGAGTAGGTCTGTCAAATCTACAATTTTCTGAGTCAAACCACTGCTACAGCCCGTACCTTGCTCCTATATGACTTTGTCATCTTCTCCCAACATCTTGCATTGGTAATATATGGTGTTAGCTATTTATTGAATCTGGTTGGGGCTCTTGAAACAAGTTTTGAAGAGGGTTATAAGTGATTTTCCCCAAACTAGTTTTTAGAACCCTAGACAAGGGTTTGATTGAAACAATGGGTTCTCAATCCATTCCACTGATCTTCTCTCTCTAGAATCGGTGGAATGGATTGTTCTCATTGTATTCTTAGGGATTATGAAGGTTCCAAGTGTAGAGGACCAAGTTGGTGTGAGTTTGTTATGTAAGAGCTCAACAAGACCATGTGTTGAGGCTTTGTGAGGGGACAACATTGCATTAGACCATCAAGGAAGGTTGTAGGGCCCTAAAACTAGGAGAATCCTTTGTTTAAACATGTCTTTGAAGTGTCCATATGGTTTTTAAGTTTCTGTGAGGATTGAATAGGGTGGTTCCTTTGCAAAATAGGGCTAATTGGGGCTCTAGACAACTAGGAGGGGTTATAGGTTGGGTTATACTTTCCAAAACAAGTCATACCCAATTTTGGATATGTTGTGGGAAATCCAAAAGGGTATCTCTAGATTGTCAAAGATTCTTGTTTGCAGGTTTAAATTAGGAGTTATGGTTGACTAAGTCTAAATAAAGGGCTACAAGGCCTAGGACAGGTTTGTGAAGGAAGTACCATTGGGATAGTTGCAAGACCATGTTGGATGGTTGGGACATGTTGTCCAAGTTGTCAAAGGACGTTGTGGATGTCTGCCCTATCAAGATTGAGTCCCTTGAATGAGGTCTTGCTTGAGCCCTTGGTATGGGTTGTGAACCAAGTGTACTTTGTCCTCCAAAACAGTGAGCTGTCTTCCTCCATTAAATACTTTGTAAAACCATAGGTTGAATGTTGGTTAAGGATATGCATCACATTTTCCACTTCTATTCCTCTCTAACTAGACCTCCTTCCACCAAATATTGGCATGGCCCTTCAACTTTGTGTAAAGAGTAAAATGTTGGATAGTTGGTGTTTGGTAGTTTTTTGTGTGCATCCTCCTTTCACCCTTTCATTCAAGGACTTTGGGTCAAGTGGCAATGCACTATCAGACCCTTGGTCACTATGAGATGTAGGGAAACTTGGATTTGTATGATTTGATCACCAATTATGCTCAATTATACATCAAAACCATAATTATGCAAATACGGAAGCAAACAGACGGATATCAAAAAATACTGCTACAGAAATATGTAAAATGACAAATAACTGTGCGCTTGTTTTCAGGGTTTAGAAGTGGAACAGTCAGGGACTAATTAGCAGGCGTCCAAGTCCAATTCCTAGGTTTTTGTCGAGATCTGGAAGCTTGATCTGCAACCTGTTCCTACTGTATCAGAGATCTTCCTGTCATAGAATCTGGAGGACTAAAGAGTGGGCATCCCAGTCCAGGATACTATTTTCAACTCAAATCTACAAATCTGACACTCTATAATGCCTTCCTACAACTTCACTTTTCCTGTATCGTCAACCTGTAACCTGCAATCATGAAAACTTTGGGAGGGGGTTGTGGTGTTTAGAGGCTTGCCTCAATCAAGCCCTAGAGAGGCATTCAAGTCTTCCAAAAATAGTTGTCAGATAGAGAGTGCATGCCCTTGGGAGGCAAAGGTAAAAACCAAATGATAAATGATCAAAAACGCAAATGATGTCACCTTGTAGTGAAGATCTCATGGGAGAAAGAAGCCCTTCATGCCATGAGCAGATCATTGCTCAAATCTACAAATACAAACACATAAACAACACAATATCTACTTTTGCCACACAATGAATGCCTTGAATCACTTTTAGAACACAATAGCTTTCTAGTAATCATCTAGTTTACAAATGAATTCCTAAACATGCTTATATATGCAACTACAAACATTCTTGCCAAGAATTTCATAATTCAAAACTTACCGTGTCGACATAGGACCTAATTAACGGTCACAAGCTGAAACTCAAAATTTGGGACTAACCCAAAATAGCGCAGGACTAAGGCATAGGTTCCCAAGTCCTCCCTCCTATTTTGGTTAGGGTTAGGTTCAAGGGGTCCCCCTAGGTCCCATTTGTCATAAAATCCAAAGTTCATTCCATTGGCATGTCAAAATATGATGCAAGATGTCCTAAATGCAGCTAAGAGACCCAGGAGCTAAACCTTGTGAGGGAAAAGCCCCCAAGGGGACATTTTTCAACGTTACATTTAGCCCCCAATTTAATGTATGTATAAATGCAAGGCCAATAAATGCATTAAAGTACAGTCAACAAACACTGCAAACATGCCAAACATGGAGAAGACATGCTAGACACATTGAAGACAATGAAAGGCATGTAAAACACGGAGAAGACAATAGATGCATATAAGATAGTTAATGCATGGAAGACATAGATGTTGTCTTTTGTTTTCTTTTTCTCATATATATGAAATGCAGATGCAAGTACAAGAAAGTATACACACCTCCCATAATGCAAGAAGCACTCATTGTGTTGGTCCTTAAACTACATATATGGGGCAACATGCATGCAAGACATGTAAAACCTCCCAAAATGTAGGAAGTGTTGGCAAGAGACACTGTGTAGCTTCATTGGTGTTGTCATTGATGGCAACAAAGATCATCCCACACATCTGCAGGATATGGTGTGTCTCTATCGGAAGTCAGATTGAAGAGATTTTAGGTCCGGTAAGCAAGAATAGAGCATACAAAAAGTCTAACAGTCAGGTCCAGATCTGTTAAAAGAAGTATCCCTATAAAGTACGGACTTGGGGAAGTCAAGAGGTGTTCCTTGAACTGATAGATTCTAGGGTTTGATCAGATAATCCAAGGAACAGACCTAGAAGACCTCCGGTAAGGCAGCCTAATGCTCAAAGATATCCATCCTTCAATGGATACTACCACAACTGCAATAACTTTGGTCATAAAGCTAATCAGTGTAGAAAGTGAATGAATTAGACTAATATATCCATCTCCGGACAATGTTTCAACTGCAAAAGGTATGGTCACAAATCTCATGAATGCAAAAATATGCAAATAAACAATTCATTCAATGGTAGATGCTTCGCATGCAATAGAATGGGTCATATGGCTAATCAATGTAGATCAAGAGGACATCAATCAAATATGCAAAGAAATGTTGTTTACCACAATTGCAATAGATCCGGTCATATTGCCAAATTCTGTAGAAGCAAGAATCAGGACAAAAGAGGTCTGGTACACCAAAATCAGAATCAAGACAAGGGAAAAGAAAAAGTGAATACAGATGAAGTTAAAAGTGAGATGAACAAGATTTGGGTGAAGAGAAGTACGGAAAATGCAGGGGATGGATCTGCACTAGAATCTGGTGCTGATTTTCCTTCCGAAAATTAAAAGGTGAGCTCTGGCTCAGGGGGAGACACAAGAAAAAACCTCTTCCCCCAGCTAGTTAAAACTGGCACAAGGAGAGTTGTAGATCAAAGGGTTCATAAGAGAAACATCTAAATAAACTATGGTTAAAATATGGAAGATCCACAAGATGTTTAGAACAAGATTGATTTAGTTCTTCAAATAAGGAAACAATGAAAACTGGAATGACTTAAGTTGAGCATTTATTGCAACTTGGTATTAGGGTTTGCAGAATGATATAAGGGTCCTCCCATCAAACACTTGTTCATTCTGCATTCAAGAAGAAGTGAAAAAAGGAGCTCTACATCAAATCTCCTAAAGCCCATCAAAGGTCATCTACAGAAGTCGATTCATCCAATGAATCAATCTGGATCTCTTCACGAGCCCTAGATGCGTGAAAGGTACTTTCCGTTATTGAATACTTCTCTATAAATCTTTTTGAAGATGAATACACCGAATGTTGTAAAGATCACTGAGAGGCCATGCCCTAAATTCAAGAAACATCCATATAAATCCCTAGAAGTTGATCCCCTAGGTGCCTTTTCAAGTATTCCGCATGGAGTTCTGCATGTAGAAGATATTAGGGCATATATTCATGCAAATATTAAAGAATTTGGAGAATCTAAGCTGGTTGATATCTATCACAAGCATTTGATAGATGACTCATTTGAACTCAAAACTTAGTTTAAAGTTGTCCAGGACAAACATTTTGCATAGTGCATTCATTTCCCCTATTTTTTGGAAGATGAATGAGTCCAGTATATCTTGAGCAGAATGCATGACAACTTCATCTGGTTGAACAAACTGTTTAAGATCACTAAGGATAACATTAGGGAAGTAACCAGATTACACTCAACCAGTGAAATGCCTACACTCAAATCTGTCAAGAATCAAATTGTCAGTGAGGCTACTAGATCAAAGTTTGATAAAAGAGCTATGACTATTGAGGATATCACAGATCCGGATATCAAGTTTGCATCAATCATAATTGGATATAAGATATATCACTCCAGTAGGGAGAATTCAGTTTTTTGAACTGCTATATATACTACTTATGAAATGTTGAGGAAGAATGTAGACTATGATCTTTGTGAGCTCCTTCTGAACCAACTCTTGGAGAATCTATAGAAGATAAAGAAGGATAAGAAGAACTCCTTCAAATATGGTGGTTTGATACTCTATCTTTTCTTTTATTACATGAATGAGCTTCCTGGATCCAGTGGCTGGGTATGGCAGAATGATAGACAAGTAGCCATTTAGATCAGAGATTATATACATGGGATTGGTGATGCCAAGGCATAGAATACAGCTCTCTGGGGATATTTCAAGAATTTTTAGACCATGATGCAAGCAAGAGAGAGAATCCCCCAATCTATAGTTGAAAAATATAAAGATACAATATGCTTTATGGTAGAAACAGATCAATGCCTAATGGAGGCAGTGGAACCAAGAACAGTATGGATCATGCCCATGGGGTATGAAGTGGATGAGAAAATTGTGGAGCTACATGTTCAGCACATGCTAAGTCAACCCAAGGATCCCAAAGCTAAAAGGTTTGGAACCTTTGAAGAATTAAGTGTAAAGATCCATGTGGAGTTAAGACAACTGGAGATAAAGAGAAAAGTAAGAAAAGAAGTAGAGAATGTTGTCAAAAGATTTGGCATATCAAAAGAAGCACTTGATGCTAACAGGGAGAAGACGGAAAGAGCAGAGAAAGAGAAGGAAGGTGTTGAAAAGGAAAGTGGTCCGGTAGAAGCCCCCACCCAGACAAGATCCTCCAAGAGGTCCACTCCTACCATTGACAAGAGCTCAAAGACATCAAAACCAAAAGCAAAATCATCTAGTAAAGCAGAGAAAAGAACTAATACAAAGGCCACAAGGTCTTACATCAATCAGAAAGATGAAGAAGAGACAGAATTTGATGAAGAGATCAAGAAGATGAAGAAGAAGAAGAAAGTATCCATAAAGATAAGGAGGCAGAGGTAGAAGAGTTTGTTGAAAGGCCCACTCTATCCCTAGATGATGTAGTCAAAGCTGTGACTATGGATGGGAATCTACAACCAATAAATGAATTCTAGATGCATATAATGATGCAGACAAAGGATTCTGGAGGAAGCCACAATTAAGTATTTGAACGTATATAATAAGGCTTTTATTGAAATCATATCTCTCATTCCTAAAAGCTTAGAGAAGGAATTAGAGATAAGAATGAATAATGCTAGGGTAAAGGATCTTGAAATCTGGGAACAGATAGCCATTCAACTATATCCTTCAATTGATTCAAAGCAAATGAATATGATCTTCAAAGACTGCAAGGATGAGTTCTGGAGCAAAGCAAGAATGAATCAGCTTATGCTCAGAGAAACTGACAAAATAGAAAAAGAAATAGAAGAGATCTTCTAGAAGGCATACTCAAGATTCAACATTCCTATTATAGAGGACTTGGGTGTTGATCCCTCGGCTACAAGTGTTGAAGAAGAATCTACTGAGGCAATGACAGAAGAAGTAATGGACACTGGTAAAGAAAAAGATATGGACTTGGAATCCTCTGCTCCGGAAGAGGTGGCCCATGAACAAACAAACTTCACTCCTCCGGTTTCTCCTGCTGACTCTATATCCAAAGGAGAAGAAAGAATATAGGATAAAGAAAAAGGAGTGAAGGAAAAAGAAGATGACAGTACTAAGGTTGCAGAAGGAAAGAAGATAGTCCTAAGATTGTAAGAGTGTAGAAGGAGAGAAAGCTCCAAGAGACAGTCCTAAGATTGTAGAAGAGAAAAAGAATCTGTCTCCGACAAGAGACACTGTAGAAACCGTCAAAGAATTCTTAAACAAAGAGACAATGGAGATTGATGAACTAGAACTTCTACAAGGGCCATTTGATTTTGACTCTCTTTCTCTAGTACAAATAATGAAGATAGCTTCATTTGCTAATGTAAAGGCTAAAGAAAAACTCCTGAAGTCTCACATGGAAGACTATGAGCTAATAGAAGTTGCATCCGGAGTATTAGAAAGGATCATGCCTCTTTTCAGAAGGATCCCTCAGCCTCCTCATCCGGTAATCTCAAAACTCTAGTCAATAGTGTTAGCACACATTTTGATTCCCTAGAGAAGTCAGCAGAAGATAAGGTCCGAAAGGAATTTTTGGCAAAAAGATTATCAAAGGTACAAGGGTTAATAACTAATGATAGGAGGAATATGAATATTGGGATAAAGAGCTTAGAAAATGCTCTCAAAGATGGCGGGGAAATGTACAAATTATGTTTATCATGGTCCAAAGTAACATTGGATATTGAGAAGAAAGCAAAAGAATAGGAGGACAAACTGGCACAACTCTCTAAGAATTTTGATCCTCTCTCCTCTTCCATAATAAATCAAGAATGTCAGACTATTGCAGTCTTGAATGAAATCAAGAAGCTTGAGAAGGAAAAGAAAAATAGAATAAGTAGGTTGGGTGAACTTAGAGGGATAATTATCCCTAAGTTAGAGGCCATGCATAAGGTCATAAAAGAAGCTCAGATCACAGCCTGAACCAGTGATTCGATAGATCTAAAAAGGGTAGATGCATTTGCATTCCTGTTGAGTGGTCACATCTCAATCTTGGACAGGATGAAGCATAGCTGGGCAATAGAATTCGTCCAATTGAAGACATCTTTTGCCAACATACTACAGTATATGTAAGTATAGTATGTCTATATACTTATGCGGTTAAGTATAATTGAATTCTTGGGCAATTTTCATGTGTGGACCCTACCCTTTGCCATTGATGTCAAAGGGGGAGTGAGAAACAGTGAAAAATGTGGAATCCAGCTAAGGGGGAGCTCCAATAAAGTGTACAGTAGAACAGAGCATCAGCCAAGGGGGAGTACAATATGACACTTAGTCATTTTTCACTAAGTGTTGCCATCAATGCCAAAGGGGGAGGTTGTTGGCAAGAGACATTGTGTAGCTTCATTGGTGTTGTCATTGATGGCAACAAAGATCATCCCACACATCCACAGGATATGGTGTGTCTCTACCGGATGTCAGATTGAAGAGCTTTTAGGTTCGGTAAGTAAGAACAGAGCATGCAGAAGGTCTGACAGTTAGGTCTAGATCTATTAAAAGAAGTATCCCTATAAAGTGCAGACTTGGGGAAGTCAAGAGGTGTTCCTTGAACTGATAGATTCTAGGGTTTGAGCCTTCAGTGTTGAAAGAGTGAAGAGATATAATCTTCTAAGTATTGGGGTCTGGTTTGGTAGAACATATAGAGGAAGAACTGACTAGCAAAGCATCCAAAGTTATTCTAGATGAGATGTTGATGGTGATAAAGATTCCTAAGGTATCACTCATGATTGGTCGACTTGTTAGATGACTTGTATAAGTTTCTTTTTGATCCACATCACTTGGGAAGCAAGGATTCAACTGATAGACTAAAGTTTGGGAAATATTGACTATTCCAGATGTTGACTAGAAAGAGGATGAAACCCTTGGTGCAGATATATATACCAAATGGATTTTGGATGAGAAGGTGTGTGTTGTGTGTTACAAGTGCGAAGAAAAGCAGAAGTGTAGAAAGAAAGTAGTAAGGAAGGCCCAGTATGTGAAAAGATAGCAGAACAAAGGAAGAGAAAGGATGAAGTGCAGCAGATCAGTATACTGAGCCTAACCAGAACTGAACTCCAGCATTTGTGGATGCATCTCATCAGTTCAAGTATTGTGTTACTCTCTTTATTGTAGACAGTGAGTCTCTTGTAGGTAGTGAGCCTCTTGTGAGCAATGTGCTCAGGTAGTGAGCCCTAATTGGCAAGTGCCATTTTGTATTTCTATTCTTCTAACAGAGAATATAATCTTGGGTTAATCACCCCATGGTTTTCTCCCTTAACAGGGTTTCCACGTCAAAAATATTGTGTCATGTGTATTTCCATTTGTGGTTATGTTTTCTTATTTGAATTGATGCTGCATTAATTAACAAGAAAGTTTAGAAAGCTGAAATAATTAAGATAACTGATTCACCCTCCCTCTCAGTTATCAATAGGAAGCACTCATCACGCTGGTCTTTAGACTCCATATAGGGCAACAAACACACCAAACAAAGAAAGCACGCAAAACACACACTTTGTAGACATGGAGAAACTATGAAAGACAAGCGATGGAGTGTTCCTATTTCTAGGCTCATCACCATCTCAGGCACATTACAGGCACATTACAGGCACACACTGATGATTGTGCTTCACTACAACAACCACCGAAGACACGCTTAAGGGTTGAGTTAGTCACTGAACCACTCGCCACCTCTGCAGAGGACTTTTGAAAATGATAGGATGGGCACTCTCTGCAAGAGATACGCCACCCTTGCATCTGCAGAGGACTTAAGATGATTGATTGATTGATTGATTGTAAACAAACTTAGAGTGCAGGAGGGACTCATCGCCACAAGTCTTTAAACTACACTTGAGGACAAGCACATTGCTAACATCTACAACACACGTCTTACCTTATATATGCCCCCACTTTAAGGTTGTTGATATCACGCATTGATATCAAGCACGTTAATGTAGGAAGAAAACACACAAGGAAACATAGACTTTCGCAATGCCCATGCCCCCCAGAGGTGACAGGTACTTTACGATTGCCAAATATTCCCATAAACACATCCCTGCAAGAAACATGTTAGTGTCTACATAATCATGATAAACAACAACATCAATGCATATGATTATTCACACCAAGAGCCAAGTTTATACCATGAATTTAGAGATCGAGGATAACCATGGGGCTATATCATGAAAATCTCTAAACCGAGTACCACCAAGGCAAGATTCAAAGACAAACAAAGTGCATGGAGCAGCAGTATTGTTATAGTTTATAAGTGAGATAAAAAACATCATCAAAATCACTATGCAAAAAGTATGGAGTGCTTCTACTAGCCATGTGTCAGATAATATATTACAACCCCATCATCATATTAGGAACTAAGTCCAATTTTTGATTTCTTGCTAAAGAGACACTATGTCCGGATCAGTATAAACGTTTTTCGTCATTCGTCCGCTAGATAGAAACACTAGAGGAAGGTAAACAATACATAAGAGAGGAGAAACAAATGCTTTAGGGATAGTCATGTAGGAGGGTGCCCCCAATTCACCAACCGCAATGTTATGTCTGTAAGACAGAACACACAATGATGAAAATAGAAAGAGAGGCAATATGGAAGAATGATGATACAAATAGAAGGTCACAACAGAGGTGGTCTCTTGGTATCCCAGACTTTATGAGAAAATCAGGGGTCATCCCAGGAGACCTAAACAACACATAGCACATCACGGAGGAAGCACATCATGAGAGAGATAAAGGGTTAGAGATACTTACTTGTAGGATCTTTGTATCAAAATTTTGAACTTGCGAACCTCTTGGAGAGGTATTCGATCATATTAAGTGTAAATTTTGAGTGGTTCTTATGAAAGTCTTGTTTTTTATTGTATGATGTTTGTTTTTAAATCCTTGTGTAAATGAAAACTTTTATTGCTTATGAGGAGGAGAACCACTATTTTTCCAGATGCTGACAGTCATCTCATTCTTTTCTGATTTTTAGCAAGTTTTCATTGTTGAAGTTGTCTAAAATAGTAACAGGAATCATCCTGCACCATCTCTCTCATTTGTATCAGTTGTTCTATTTGTTTTTCTAATGCATTTTGGTTATCTCCCAATACATATAAGGATAACGAAGGAGGAACCTCAGCATAAATTCCATTTCTTTGTGGATGAGGTGGGCTATCCAATTTTTCCTTATCCACTACGATCATACCCACGATGTTATCATATTCCAAGTAATCATCATCAGCTACTTCTAGCAGCCCTAGTTCCAACATATTGTTATCAATATGTTTAGGGAAAGGATTAGTGAATATTTGTAGATTTTGAATTGGCAGAGCAACTGATTATTTTTGTTATCATTCACACCTAATACCTGGATGACATTTGAATAAATGAGGTCTTGTATTTCATGTTTAAGACACATACATCGTTCAGTATCATGTCCTTGTGTCTGATGAAAATGACAAAAGGCATTAGCATCGAAGTAAGGTCCTTGTGCTCTACTAGGATCGACAGGCTTAATCGGGGGTGTGCTTCAAAAGGTTATTACTCATAGCTTATTTCATGATAGAATGATAACGCTAAGATATCAGAGTAAATTTTCTTGGTTTATATGATACTTTCTTCAGATTACTAATAGAAGACACATTAGAAAAGTTGTTCATATTCATTCCATTAATCTTGATGAAACTCCTATTATTATTCCTCTTAAAGTTGTTTTGTGATGATCCACCCATGGATTGACCAACTTGAGCCAATGAATTTTGGTCTTCATACTGACTAGACGAAAGTTGATAATCGTGAAGGGTAGTACATAAATGTTGAAAGGAGTTATACTTCATCAAGAGGATCTTATCACAGATGTTAGGTTGTAGATTAGTGATAAACACCTTCTGAACATCCTTATCTTTCATCTAATATTGGATTTGTGCATATAAAGCTTGATACTGACTAATAAACTCAGTTAACTTCTCTTTCAAACCTGGCTTGCAATAAACTAAATCAATCAAAGAGACTTGAGGTCCAATGTTTGCTTGAAAATGTTGTAAAAATTGATCAATCAACTACGAAAAAGAGTGTATTAAATTTGGAGGCAAAGAACAAAACCATTCTAAAGCAGTATCTTTCAGAGATCGTGGGAAAAGTTTTGCCAACAAATCCTCTTCAAAATAGAAATCACTACACATAGTTGTGAATAGTGCCACATGAGTATTAGGATCACCGTTTCCACCATATTTTTCAAAGTGAGGAGTCTCAAACCTCTCGGGCATAGGAGTTCTCAAAATTGAATAGGAAAGGGGATTATGGGTATGATATGTTGGTATATTGGGATGCAAAGAATTTGTCAGATTTGTAATCTTTTATTGTAAAGCGGTCATGCCTTGCAAAAGTTGGTTTAGGATGGCATCATTGGGAGATGTGGTTTGTTGTGAGGAATTAGAACCAAAGTGATGAGGTGATTGAGTCTGAGATATGATAGGCAGAGGCTATGAATAGGTCAATGGTGGTTGGACATAATGGTAGGTGGAAGGTGGTTGAGAATAACTATATGTAATGGGAGGTTGGGAATAGGTGGGATAAAGAGGTGGTTGAGAGCAATTATTCATAGAAGAGGTCCCCTTAGAAACCAAATTCTGATAATTAAATCCCACAGCTTTGTAATTAGTGCCATTAGATACTCTAATACCATTGGTAGCATTACTACAAGCATTCGCATCAGTTGTTAAGATCATTGATGGAAAGGTAGATATTCTCGTAGTTGGTATAGGTGCTGCTACTTGTGTATGAGACGGTGACAAAGTGTTATTTATCACTTTTACACATTCAGTCACTGGCATGATATTGGTTTGTACAATATATGCTAAACCACGGATTGTATTAACACCATCTTGTCCCTCTTTTATCAATTCTCTTACATGGTGAATCACAGGTATAACTGGGTAAAAGCACAAAGCTATGTCATAGTTTCAGCCGACTTATCAGCACAAGTGAATTTAAGTATTTCTAACTAAAAACCAATTTTGGTCACATATGATCTTGTAAGATTTATTCTAGCTAAGTTAGATATGTCCACAACTTTTCCAACTAAAATTGTTGGCTAAATGCATATGTAGCACCACTATGAGGCCAATTTATCAAAAAAATAAAATTATTTGAAAAACTCGATATTTCAACAACTTCTACTCATGTAAATAACATGTTTTTAAAAATATTAAAATACCCTTTTGTAGATCTATAAGTTTAGTTTTCAAAAATATATATATTTTAATAGTTTAATTATTATTTATATTTTCCTCTATTTTTACTAAAAGTAGGTTATCAACACAAAATGTTGGGTCAATTACCATGTCAAGGAAAAATAGTAAAACTTATTAAAAAATTGAAAAAAATATGATGCACTAGATAAAAGAATCTATATCAAGATGGTATATTTTTTTTTCTATTTTAGATAAATAATTAATATGAAAGTTGACGTCAAATGGAAACTACATTTTAATACACACACATTTTATTATTCATTTAAAAATATATATTTATCAAAATTGGAAAATAATATATCCATGCACTAAAGTTTCAAGTTATAAATACACAAAAAAATTAAAGAAAAAAAATAAAATTTACTATATAAAGATTGACGTCTCATGTAACTTCATTTTTCTGCATTTTATCAGCAACTAAATTATAGTGTCAATTTATTAAAAAATATATTCAAATATTTTTTTAAAAAAATTCAAAAAATACAAACATAAAATATACTAAAAAATAAATATTTTATCAGTTTACATCATTTCAAAATTCAAAACATGTCACTTTTTAGTGATTCAAGTTTAAAATTTGGATCAGTGTTGGTCGTTTCCTTTATAAAAGTGTGACATAACTTTGTACTTTTACCGAGCTTCTTCAGCTATCTTCTCAGTTTGCACATAGTCTTAGAATTAAGCTAGGTATTTATCAATTTTATCTATTTTCTCATCAGATACATGTCTTTTCGCCTCAATAGTATCATCAACATCATGAAAAGTTTGCTCTTCCATAGTACTTGTGATAGGTGTAATATCTTGTAACATTTGTGTCTCTCCTTTTGTAAAGGAGTTCAATGTACCAACTTCTTCAAGATAAATAGATCCCATGTGTCTTATTCTTCTTCTTCTTAAAGAGATATTTCTCTTAGGGTAGTGAGTTATTAGACTCATGCAAATCTATTATGACGACAAGTTAAAACCTAGTGAAAATGCGCTAAAATATGCAATTTTTCACCATTTTTCGATCCCAAGACCTAATAAAAGGAGTGTTATAAAGAATTTAATGAGATGTATAAAATGATATCAGTGATATCAGTCACTTAGAAGTATAAAATATTTTACAACATGCTTAGGGTGCAAAATAGGTCAAACCCTAGGGCAAATATAGCAAAAATGTGTAATTTTTCACCAAAATTTCAATACAAGGGCCCGATAAAAAAGGTGTTGTGAAAATTTTTAGGAGGGGAAGTAGATAATAACTCTGATAAAAACCTATTGGTGCAAAAATATTCTTCACATCATGCCTATAGTGCCAATCTAGAGAGTCGATAAGGTCAAATCTAGTGAAAATCAAGGTTTTTCAAGCCCTAGGTTTGAGATCTTGATGTAAAATGCTATATAAATGTTTTGAAAGATGATTTATATGAAAATTAAATTATCTCAGATATGGAAATGATTTCCAAGCCTTAAGATGCAAAATGAAGTGCAAATCTAATGAAAAATCAATGAAAATGCTAGTTTTTTGTTGAAATTTTGTATGCAAAAATGCAAATTCACACAAAAATGCAACACTAAAGACAAATACAAATTTTAATGAGTGTCTAATATCAGTAGAAAAATATGAAACAAGATTTTTCCTACAAAACCTAGATTTTGGAATTACTAGGTTATACTAAAAATTGACAATTTTCAACAAAACCCTAGCAATTTTATGATGAAAATGCAATGCAAGTGATCGGATTTTTATAATTTTCTGCAATTTAGCTCAGATCTAATGCAAAAATTAGAAATTTGATGAAATTCAAATTAATTAATGCTACATGCAAACCCTAGAATGCAATTTTTTTCACCATTTTCAAAATTTTCAATTTTTTTGTAAGTTTTCCAATGTAATAAGATGAATAATACTATGAATGAATGAAATCAATGCAAATCTAAAGAAAAACACTTAGCAAAGTTCAAACAAGTCCAACAACACTGGCTCACCAAAACATAAAGAGTAAAATTTTGGATGGTTGGTGTTTGGTAGTTTTTTGTGTGTATCCTCCTTTCACCCTTTCTTTCAAGGACTTTGGGTTGAGTGGAAATGCTCTATCAGACCCTTGGTCACTATGAGATGTAAGGAAACTTGGACTTGTATGATTTGATCACCAATTATGTTCAATTATGCAAAACCCTAATTATGCAAATACGGAAGCAAACAGACAAATATCAGAAAATGGTACTATAGAAAGATGTAAAATGACAAATAACTGTGTACCTATTTTCAAGGTTTGGAAGCAGAATAGTCAGGGAGTAATGAGTGGGCATCCATGTCCAATGCATAGGTTTTTGTTAGGATCTAGAAGCTTGATCTGCAGCCTGTTCTTGCTGTATCAGAGATTTTCTCGTCACATAATCTGGATGACTAAAGAGCAAGTGCCCAAGTCCAGGGTGCTATTTTCAACTCAGATCTGCAAATCTAACACTTTGTAATGCCTTCTTGCACCTTCACTTTTCCTATATCTTCAACCTGTAACCTTCAATCATGAAAACTTTGGGAGAGGGTTGTGGTGTTTAGAGGCTTGCCTTAGTCAAGCCCCAAAGAGACATTCAAGTCTTTCGAACACCATTTTCAGATAGAGAGTGCATGCCCTTGGGAGACAGAGATAAAAACTAAATGATAAATGCTCAAAAACAAAATGATGTCACCTTGTAGTGAAGATCTCATGGGAGGAAGAATCCCTTCATGCCATGAGGAGTTGATTGTTTAATTCTATAAATACAAACACATAAACAACACAATATCTACTCTTTCTACACAATAAATACCTTGAATCACTTTTATAACACAATAGCTTTCCAGTAATCATCTAGTTTACAAATGAATGCCTAAACATGATTATATATGCAACTACAAACATTCCCACCAAGAATTTCATAATTCACAACTTACCGTGTTGGCATAGGACCTAATTAACGGCCACAAGAAGACACTCAAAATTTTGGACTGATCCAAAATAGGGGAGGACTAGGGCATGGGCGTCCAAGTCCTCCCCCCTATTTTGATCAGGATTAGGTTCAAGCGGTCACCCTAGGTCCCATTTGTCATAAAACCCATGGTTCATTCCATTGGGATGTCAAAATATGATGCAAGATGTCCTAAATGTAGCTAAGAGACCCAGGAGCTAAACCTTATGAGGGAAAAGCCCCCAAGGGGACATTTTCCAACGTTACACTTTGTTTACGTAAACTTGACCTGATTTGGGTCATCCTTGTCTGCATACTCAAAATATTATTCCATGTCATTTATCTACTCAATAAGTTGTTCTGCATTCAAATCTCCCAAATATTTAGAAACTTTGATCCTGGGCCTCTTTCCAATCTTTGAAATGGCGCTCAACAACCTAACTTCTATAGGATCTCCTACAGCTTCTTGTTCTTCCTCAGATAGCTCTTCTTCAGCTTCATCTTCGCTTTCTTCTCTTGTTGTCGGCTCAAACCCTCTTTGCAGCTCCTCTTGTAATGCATCAATTTTCCTTTGGAAGGCTCTAAAACCCTCTTCCATCAAAGCATTCCTCCAAATACAATTTATTTGTGGAGGCATCTTGATCTCCACATCAAATCCACAACCTCAAGTCCTAGTGCAAACTTCCTCACGGTTGGTGATTTGTCCACACCCTCAGGAACCCTTGCTCTGATACCACTTGATGAAGGAAGTAAATCACAAAACACAAAACAACAGAAATTGCACACTAAAAATAGAATGATATTTTATTGATTTGGACAACTTATTACATTATAGAAGCTTAAATACAATCAGAGGAATCAATCTTCCACCGACTGCATCACATTACAACTTCATATCACAAGACTCTGGAATCTTTAGCCTTCTGTAACCCCAAATTAGCTAGGGTTTCTATTTTCCCACCTATTCTTGACTCTCCACTTCCCCCTTATCTCTACTACTGCCCAGGGTTCATAAAAATAGTCATAAATAGCCCTTTTTGGTGGCTTCCAGCAAAATTTTGAAATTTGCAACTCCCTCCAAAAGTAGGTCAGCTTTCAGGAAGCATAACTTTTGATCTGGGTGTCCAATTGACGAACCGTTTTAAGTGTCGAAAAGACTACGAAGTGAACTATCATGCAGCAAATTGATAAATGGATTTCCATTAACTTTTGGGGATGTTATGGGATGTTTTAGTGCCTCATATCTGATTTTGGAAAATTTCAAGGGTTTTTTGGAAAATGGAAACTTTAATATTTTTAGCTCACAAATAATCTTTGCCTGATTCCTTCGCCAAAGGTCTTATATTTCATTTACAAAGATTCTATAAATTTTTGCTTCCATCCATGCCCAAATGCAAACTTTCCAAAAATAGTAGTTAAACTTTCCAGAAATAATAGTTTAGAAAAACTGAAAGTCCTACATCATTATTCAAGTGACTATGGAACCAGAAATACTAATTATGGAAAGAAAAAAAATAAATTCAATGATTTTGAATCAACATCTTTTTGGGTGATGCAAGATTGCCCTTACACCACTGGATGCTCCTACATCAGAAAGGAAACAAGTGGAAAGAAACATCTTCATATTGAATTTGAATTCTTATAATAGCATCTTTAAAATCTCAAATATGTTCTCCAATTGTTCTCATTCCACCATGAACATATCTATAATTAAACCTCTTAGGGTTCTTGGGAAATTCATGTATATCTCTAGCCTAAGGCAAAGGACATTTCCCTCCTAACCATGTGTGGGCTATCATCATTATTAGAGGGGAAGTACTTATTACTAATATTATGCCTATCATTGATGTTGTAGGAGTTGATTAATTAAGGTATAGTTACAATATTTAAAGATTGAGGACTACTTTTACAACCACTATTTATATTCAACAGAGTTGTAGGTGAGAAGTATTGAGGACTAAAAGGTGGAATAGTGAAGATTATTGAACTGTTTGTAGATGAAGTCAAAGTAGCCTCAGGTCATTATTTATCACCCCTTGTCTTCTTACTATTCAAAATTTTTGACCACTTGAATTTTGATTGAATTGATTTACACCTACTTTGTATGCCCTTATGTTCCAATTCTAGCCCCTCCCTCTACCTCCAATTTTGTTGACACATCTTTTGATACACAAACTCATTGGAAAAATAATTGTTCACCTCCTTAGAATTTATTTATCCTCAAGAGTCTCTATTTGGTTTATAGACTGCAAAGTCGCTCAAAATAATTCAGTAGGAAAGCATTTTGGTAGTCCTGTTTAAAGGGCTCTGATGGAATACTAAGAGTCATAAACAAAATCTAATGATGTAAAATAGTACAATAAATTTTATGTAACCTAAAATTACTTTTGATAATTTTTAAATTCAATCTTGTGGACATATCTTAGATTTAAGGTATAAATTTTAGACCTTAGTACAATTAGTTTCAACTTGAATCTTGAAAGAAATGATTGATTATAACTTCTTAATAGTAAATAAACATTAAAATTAGAATTGTAGCATATGAAAATTTGACCAAAAAAAATTAATTTTCTTCCATACATGAATAAATTCATTTTTTTTAATAATTTACAAACCCAAAGGTGATTAATTTTGAGAGATTGTGTTCTTAAATTGTATTACAATGAATGAAATCTGAAATTAATAATTACCATACATCATAATTGAGTAAAAAACCTTCCATTTTTTCCTTATATGAAAAATAATTCATCAGTTTATAAATAAAAAACCCTAATACTAAAAATAGAAATTAAAACTAAAATCTACATCTAATTAACCTAATCTAATCACATAATTAAAAAAATAAAATAAGGAATGTGAGAAGACAAGAGCAAGGAAGCGTAAGAATGTTATTACCACACTCCATACACCATCAATTGGATAGACACATTTGACTTCAAACCTCTCTTGGCATGACCTATCATAGCCAATATGCAAGATGTTGCAATCTTCAAAAAAAAGGATGAACCATGAGAGTCACAAACCCAACTAGTTGGCTTTCTATAAAGGTTGAATAAATGGATTCAATATTCCAAGGTGCTAAAATTGGACTCTCCTTTGCAAATCCTACAAGTGTGACCCCTAATCTTGTAAATTGCAACAAAACACAAAGTCCAAAGGCATTTAATGTAGGCACATATGAACATGGTTTATAAAAGCAACCTTTATATTCTCCTTTTGCAAACATGGCTATATTCCTTGACTATGAAGTGCTCTGTAACCCCTACTAAAGCAATGCTTACCATGAGTTCAATCAAAGTCATGTGTAAAGATAAACATTGACACATTTACATTGTTAATGTATTTGCCCAAGGAGAATTCATGCTTGTACAACTTAGGGAATAATAAGTTACAATTGACTTGTTTTTGTTCTTAGTCATGATCAGAGGTAGTTTGACTAGAGATTTTCTTATGCACTCATCAACTCTTGTATAGTACCATGAACCATAACATTTAGGGTTTGAGTTTTCAACAAAAGTATTTATACATGTGTCATTCTTCTTCCTTTCCAAAGACACTACAAAAACCCTAGTGATGATGCCTTAAGTTCCTTCTCGTATGATCCTATTTCATATTCACACACAAGTACATCCTCTTGCTTCACATATTGATTTCCCTTGGCCATCTCCCACCTCCAACATTGAGAATCAAGTCACAAAGCCTCCTTCATAGACAAAATTATAAACTACCTCACTTTTGCATACTACTACTAGGCAACCTATGGATATTTAGAACACATCCACATGCATATAAAATTTTCTTTTTTAAAAAATTTCTCCCACTATCCACATTAATAGAATTATTATATAAGTTTGTACACTCTTACAAGTTTCCTATAAACTATGATATGCTTCTTTTCTCTTGTTCTTGTAATCCCTCTATACTCATAATCTCCAAATGTGTGGGCTTCGTATGCATATAGGTAGAAACTACAAACTTAATTATTGTTTTGTCACACTACCAACCTACTAGATTATCAATTGCTTACTTGCTTTTCTAAAACCTCACTTCCTTACTCCTCTATTTAGTAATACTCCTCATATGACATCACCTAAGGCCAAAGAAATGAACATGGTAAATTCCCCTTACAAGATCACATCTACACAAAATCAAGCATTAGACATGGACTTGGGGATTGTGAACATGCTAAATTTTCTAAAGAGAATGATTGTATATGATAAAATTGCCTAAGTTAGGTGAATTACAAATGGTAGGATTATTCAAGCTATTGCATTCAATTCCCATCACTTGCTTTCTCACTTGAACACTTCATCGACATTAGATTTTCTATTTATTTACTTTTTAACTCTTAAACAATTGGTTTATACAGATATCAACATCTACGCTCTTATTTGAATATGTAGATTATAACATGATGAGTAAGCATACATCTAAACCAGAAATTATCTTTTAGCTAAATAGCTACAAGTAGAGGTATCCCATTAGTCAATGTCACCTAGGGGTAAACTTGGCCCAATCACAGTTCCAATGGTTTGAAGCCTGATGGATGACATAATCAAGGAACATACCATCATCCTCACCAATTATCTCAACCAATTGAGCTATAACCTTTTCGCTCTTTTCCCCCTAAGAGAAAAGAAAATCGACAAGGTTAGAAAAATGAACAAAATGCACAAAAACACTAAGTTATACCTTGCTATTTCTTCCTCCTTTGATAAGGTTCAGGAGCTTGCACCTAAGAGCTCCTAGCTTTACCCAATGTTGAGATAGAGAATGTGGATTGCTCCTTGCTTGTTGAACACAATATGATGAGGATAATGGATTTAGATAGAGGGGTAAGTGTAAGAAGATGGGAGGCCAAAAAGGGGTCTTAAGCGGCCACTTTTTTTTTGAAATCAGGAATACTGGCCTTGGATGAGAAATTGAGCATAGTTACACTCAAAATTTGGAGATGCAACCAAAACAATGTTCGAAGTGCTTCGAGTCTACTTTCTAAACTACTATTTATTTTTGAAAATGACATAGATTAAGGGGTTCAAAAGAGGCAGCCACAGAAATTGGTGTTGTTTCTATAAAAAAAACATAACATAGCATGTTTTGTGGCTCCCTCAAAAGGTCAACTTTTTTTTGGTATTTTTAAAATTGCTTCAGTGAGAAATTAACTAATATCATGTAGTTTATGTCTGATTTTTCTAATAATTTTTTGATGAATATTTAATTTTTTACTAATTTTCAAAGTGGACACATCCTAAAAAAATAGAATTTTGGCCGTGCTACCCCTATAAATTTTGAAAACTAATTGAAAATCATTTTTTTCTTTTTTTAATATTTGTAGAATGGAGTCTAGTTTCTAAATATGTAATTTTTTTGAAATTTTAATTAATAGTTAATTTACAATGAAAAAAAGACCAAACAGTAGTTTTTGCCCAAAAATAGACACACAAACAAAAGAAATTAAAGATGAAAGGCTTAACATTGTTAAAATGTGAAAAAAATCACATCATCAAATAGCTAAGAGAAAGCCTAACATTACCCAGGTGTTTGATTTGTTCGACCTTGAAACACGTGCAAATCTGAGGGTTAGCACGAACAAGATTATGTGAAATCTTGAAGAATATGGAAAAACATGTCTATGACTGTTCAAAAGGCACTCCAAGGCTTTGGGTTGGAAATCCAAAGCAAATACCAAGCCCAAGGCTTGGGATTCCCAAAGCAAGACATAACGCGCTCGCATTATGTTTTGCTTTGCATTTTTCCTTTTCCACAAAAGTCTGTGTTGTTTGTCATGTTTAACATAATGCGAGCGCATTATAACGCACTCGCATTATGTTCCCCTTAAATTTTTTTATGTTCAAGGCTGTTAATCATGTATGTATGTATGCCTGTATGTATGTATGTATGTATGTATGTATCTATGTATGCCTATATGTATGTATGTATCTATGTATCTATGTATGCCTATATGTATGTATGTATCTATGTATGCCTATATGTATGTCTAGGTATAGTGTCGAAGGCAGAGGAGGGTAGAGATGGGAGTGAGCCAGATAGGGGAGGAGAGGGGTGGATAAGGATTGAGTGATTAAGGTTTAAGGTTGAGGGTTGAGCGTTTAGGGATAGGATTTAGAGTTTATGGCTAAGGGATTAGAGTTTAGAACCTTGAGGGATTAGGGTTTAGGGTTGAGGCTTTAGGGATAGCATTTAGGGTTAAGGGTCGAGGGATTAGGTTTAAGGTAGAGTGTTGAGGGTAGAGGGATTAGGGAGAGGGTTTAGGGTTTAAGGTATAGTTTAGTAGTTGTTGTGGATAGAGCCAGTAAACAATGGGAGATTATTTACCTGTTTCATAACAATATACCTTCCCTATGTGTGGGGTGGACAACAAGAAACATAGATGTACCCCAATGCAAATCTTTTCTCATAATGATCATCCTTTTGATTTCAACTATTAATTACTCACTGTGGATGTACCATACACAAAGCTTTTCTCATAGGGTTTAAGGTATAGTGTCGAGGGTTGAGGGTTTATTGATAGTGTTTAGGGTTGAGGGTTGAGGGATTAGGTTTTAGGGTTGATGGATTAGGGTTTACTTGATATAGTGTTGAGGGTTGAGGGTTTAGAGAGAGGGTTTAGGGTTGACAGATTAGCATTTAATGTTGAGGTTAGGGTTAAAGTGTCAAGGGTAGAGGGATTAGGGATAAGGTTTAGGGTTGAAGGTTTAAGGATTGAGGGTTGAGGCTTTAGGGATGAGGGTTTAAGGCTTAAGATATAGTGTCAAGTGTTAAGGGTGTAGGGATAGGGTTTAAGTTTTAAGGGTTAAGGGTTGAGGGATAGGGATTAGGGTTTAAGGTATAGTGTTGAGGGTGTAGGGATAGGGTTTAAGTTTTAAGGGTTAAGGGTTTAGGGATAGGGATTAGGGTTTAAGGTATAGTGTTGAGGGTTAATGGTTTAGGGATAGGGTTTAGGTTTGAGGGATTAGGGTTTAGGGTTGATGAATTAGGGTTTAATGTTGAGAGTTGAGGGTTGAGGGTTGAGGTTGAGGGATATGGTTAATGGTCAAGGGATTAGGGTTAAATAAGAGTGTCGAGGGTAGAGGGATTAGGGTTAGGGTTTAGGGTTAAGGTTTAATGATTTAGGGTTGAAGCTTTAGGGATAAGGGTTAAGAGATTAGGGTTTAAGATATAGTGTCCAGTGTCAAGCATGTAGGGATAGGTTTTAGGGTTCAATTTTAAGGGTTAAGGGTTGAGGAATCAGAGTTAAGGGTTAAGGGATCAGGGTTTGACGTTGAGGGTTGAGTACATTGAGGTTAGAGGGTTAAGGGTTTCAAGATAGGGTTGAGGGTCAAGGGATTAGGGTTAAGGGATAGGGTTGGAGGGGTTAGGGATAAGGGATTAGGGTTTAAGGTATAGTATCGAGCCTATTGAGGGTCTAGGAATAGGGATAGCATTTAGGGTTTAGGGATGAGGGATTAGAGTTGAGGGATGACGGATTAGGGTTGAGGGTTGAGGGATTAGGTTTTAGGGATAAGGTTTAGGGTTGAGGGTTGAGGGATTAGGGTTTAAGGTATAGTGTTGAGGGTTTAGGGATAGGGTTTAGGGTTGAGGTATTAGAGTGAAGGGTTCAGGGATTAGGATTTGACGTTGAGGGTTGAGGCTTTAGGGTTTAGGGTTTAGGGATAGGGTTGAGGGTCGAGGGATTAGGGTTAAAGTAGAGTGTTGAGGGTATAAGGATTAGGGATAGGGTTGGAGGGTTTAGGGATAAGGGATTAGGGTTTAAGGTATAGTATCAAATTTGTTGAGGGTTTAGGAATAGGGATAGCATTTAGGGTTTAGGGATGAGGGATTAGCATTGAGGGATGATGGATTATGGTTGACGGTTGAGGGATTAGGGTTTAGGGATAAGGTTTAGGGTTGAGGGTTGAGGGATTAGGGTTTAAGGTATAGTGTTGAGGGTTTAGGGATAGGGTTTAGGGTTAAGGAATTAGAGTGAACGGTTGAGGGATTAGGATTTGACATTGAGGGTTGAGGTTTTAGGGTTTAGGGTTTAGGGATAGGATTGAGGGTCGAGGGATTAGAGTTAAGGGTTGAGGGATTAGGGTTTGACATCGAGGGTTAAGGGTTGAGGGTCAAGGTTTTAGGGATAGGGTTGAGGCTCGAGGGATTGGAGTTAAAGTAGAGTGTGGAGGGTATAAGGATTAGGGATAGGGTTAGCAGGTTTAGGGATAAGGGATTAGGGTTTAAGATATAGTATCAAGTCTGTTGAGGGTTTAGGAATAGGGATAGCATTTAGGCTTTAGGGATGAGGGATTAGAGTTGAGGAATGACGGATTAGGGTTGAGGGTTGAGGGATTAGGGTTTAGGGATAAGGTTTATGGTTGAGGGTTGAGGGATTAGGGTTTAAGGTATAGTGTTGAGGGTTTAGGGATAGGGTTTAGGGTTGAGGGATTAGAGTGAAGGGTTGAGGGTTGAGGCTTTAGGGTTTAGGGTTTAGGGATAGGGTTGAGGGTCGAGGGATCATAGTTAAGGGTTGAGGGATTAGGGTTTGACGTTGAGGGTTGAGGGTTGAGGTTCGAGGGTCAAGGGTTTAGGGATAGGGTTGACGGTCGTGGGATTAGGCTTAAAGTAGAGTGTGGAGGGTATAACGATTAGGGATAGGGTTCGAGGGTTTAGGGATAAGGGATTAGGGTTTAAGGTATAGTATCAAGTCTATTGAGGGTTTAGGAATAGGGATAGCATTTAGGGTTTAGGGATGAGGGATTAGAGTTGAGGGATGATAGATTAGGGTTGAGGGTTGAGGGATTAGGGTTTAAGGTATAGTGTTGAGGGTTTACAGATAGGGTTGAGGGTTGAGGGATTAGAGTGAAGGGTTAAGGGATTAGGATTTGACGTTGAGGGTTGAGGGTTGAGGCTTTAGGGTTTAGGGTTTAGGGATAGGGTTGAGGGTCAAGGGATCATAGTTAAGGGTTGAGGGATTAACGTTTTACATTGAGGGTTGAGGGTTAAGGTTCGAGGGTCAAGGGTTTAGGGATAGGGTTGAGGGTCGAGGGATTAGGGTTAAAGTAGAGTGTGGAGGGTATAAGGATTAGGGATAGGGTTGGAGGGTTTAGAGATAAGGGATTAGGGTTTAAGGTATAGTATCGAGTATGTTGAAGGTTTAGGAATAGGGATAGCATTTAGGCTTTAGGGATGAGGGATTAGAGTTGAGGGATGACGGATTAGGGTTGAGGGTTGAGGGATTAGGGTTTAGGGATAAGGTTTTTGGTTGAGGGTTGAGGGATTAGGGTTTAAGGTATAGTGTTGAGGGGTTATGGATAGGGTTTAGGGTTGAGGGATAAGAGTGAAGGGTCGAGGGATTAGGATTTGACATTGAGGGTTGAGGGTTTAGGGTTTAGGGATAGGGTTGAGGGTTGAGGGATCATAGTTAAGGGTTGAGGGATTAGAGTTTGATGTTGAGGTTCATGGGTCAACAATTTTGGGATAGGGTTAAGGGTTGAGGGATTAGGTTAAAGAAGAGTGTGGAGGGTATAAGGATCAGGGATAGGGTTGAAGGGTTTAGGGATAAAGGATTAGGGTTTAAGGTATAGTATAGAGTCTGTTGAGGGTTTAGGAATAGGGATAGCATTTAGGGTTTAGGGATGAGGGATTAGAGTTGAGGGATGATGGATTAGGGTTGAGGGTTGAGGGATTAGGGTTTAGGGATAAGGTTTAGGGTTAAGGGTTGAGGGATTATGGTTTAAGGTATAGTGTTGAGGGTTTCTATCGTCAAATGTAGATTTATAGGTTCAATTATATTGATTGCCTCTCTAGTTTTGGGGTGTGGATGTTTTGGAATCAATCAGGAAGTCTTCAAGAGACTTTGTGGAAGTGGATTGGCAATTGCTTGACATAACCCCTGCTATTTATTCTTAGATAAGGATTTGTCACAAACTAGAACTTCTGCTTCCAAAGAAGATCTATCTTTCTTCCTTGATGGGCATTTTCTATCAAGAACTTGATTATGAGGGCTTGCCCCTTCATTGTTATGCCTATCATATGGCAGAGCATCTGGCAAGCTCTTGCAGGAAACAGGAAAACGTCTCCCTCAAAAACCTTGTGGTCATTCAAGTCTAAAGGGGAAGGTTTGGAAAGAGAAATGTATCACCAAAGAGATGAAGAATTTCTTATTTCTCAGACACCATCAGTGGTTTTTCTCTAGTGCAGAGGAGCTACCAAGATGGAAAGCATTTAAAGATTATATGATCTCCAAAGGAAGATCTCCTAATTCTCCCAAAATGTCATCCTTAGCAAGGTGGGATGAAGTGGCTTGGCTCTTCCAGTCATGGATCCTCCCGTATTTAAGAGGAATTATAAGGCTTGGAAGTGTCTGTTGATGAAGCATGGGATGTGGTCATCTCTGCTTATGTTAAGGAAGATAATGCATAGGATGTGATCAATCTATAGCAGGACAAAACGCAAGTGTGTTATAATGTGAGCGTGTTATAATGCGAGCGTGTTATAACGCAAGCATGTTATAATGCGCTCGCGTTTTGTCTTGCTATAGAAATGGTAAAAAAGTGATGACCCATGTGACCTAGGCCCACATGCTCTATTTTCATACTGATTCTGCGCGTGCTCTGACAAAAAAGAAGTGCTTGCATTTTGTTGGGAAGTTCACATGCACATTTGACACATTGTACCACCTTTGCATGATCTTTCCACCACATTGCTACTTTTCCAACTTGAGAAGGAGGAAATAACATAGTTTTCACACCAAGTTTGATATATATCTTTTCAAGTTTCAATTTTTGTAGTGTTGCAATGTTAATTGTGATTCAATTTTAGGACTTTAACATTATAGATTGGTTAATAGTATTGTTGTTAGTAATTATGTTTGAGTGTTATTCAATTTAACATTGAAAAAGAAGCAAATGGTGAAAAACTCAAATTGTTGAGGAGTTTGATGCAAGAAGAAAAAAACACTACATAATTGGGTACTCTCTCCATTCAAATCTTCATTTTTTAGGTATGTCAAGTCTTTACATGCATGTTCTTTACATTTTCCTTAATTCAGATTGAATTGCTTTATCATGCTTTATCATACATGTTTAAAATAGACACATTCCCAATCAAGAAAGCAGCCTACAATCTCACATGATGCCATGTATATTTTCTACACTTTGGCTCTTTAATAATTATGTGTAATAAACAAACCTTAACATACCATGATGTCAAACTATACAAGAATAAATCCTTACAACATAATAAAAATACAATCCCACTATTATCTTGTATTCATTTCATAGGAAGTAATATTGGTCTCTTTATCATACTACAGACAAATTCTTCATCATGCTAAGGAAACAATCAAGAATTAAACCAACATAGGAAGAGATAGATGCTAAGAATGCAAATAAAGCAGTGGCTATGAGGGAACTTTGTGAGAAAAGGAAATTGGACACGATAAATGAAGACATACCAATTGAAGAGGAACCACAACCATCACAAAGAGATATGGTATTGGCAGCACAAAGAGAATGAATGCAAAAACTTCATGGTACGAGACATTTGAATACCATAGTTGGAGACACGTCCTCTACCACAAGTCAACATGTAGGGACACCATCTACCACATCTCAAGTTGAGAGTACATCATCACTCACATGTGATGAAGGGGGTACGCCATCATTCCCACCTCAAACTCAAGGTATGTCATCTATTCCATCTTCAATCAAAGGTATGCCATCTAGCCCATCTCATTTAAATATTGATGAAATTCCTAATGTTGAGATGAATTTACCAAACTTAACACCACCTAGAATTTTGCATAGAAAGCCAAGGTATTTGATTGATATTGATGAGAATATTTTGTAGCCAATGGAAGGTAAGATTCTAAAATGCACTTGTAGAAGATATGCTCATAAGATTTGGAGATTGTTCTTTGAAAAGTTAAATGAGACTGCAAGATGTCAACTATTCATTGAAATGATGCAAAGTATAAAGTATAGGTCCATCATGAAGATTCTTGGGTTGAGAACATCAGAGGCTTCAAGTGAAAAATCTATTGTCAAGAATCTAATGAGTGCGTATGAGAGTGTGGGTAACACCCCACGCACAAAAGATAGTAATGCAACATAGCATGTGATTACATCGACTATAGTAAGTAGTCAAACAAGGAAAGCTCATCTCATTAGAAAGATGAGTCAAGAATTGAGAATTAATAGGAAAACTTTATCAAGAGCCATTGGAAGACGCCAAAGAATTGAGGACACTAATGCCAATGAATTATGGACGTTCTCAGGGAGACTACCATGAAAAGATAAACCAATTGTTGAAGCATTGAGATCACTAATTGAAGACTTTTGGAAGAATTACACAAGGGTATCTCCGAATCAAAGGGATGTGGTAAGAAGGAGAATCGGTAGTTAGAACCGTGAGCCACATCCAAAGCATTTTTTAGATGAGACTCAAACAAAATTTTATGGTAAATTTCTAGAGAAGTATCCTCAAATTAAAATTTGTCAAAGATATTTTGAAATGCTAAAACCTTTCTATGTCAAGATAAATCACACACGCACTACTTGTTGTAGATTACATATTGAATTTTCTAGCCATTTTGATGCTTATAGGTCTATATGTTTAGATATGCATACTAACAATGATTTGCAGGGTTGTGCCATATGTGTCCCACCAACATCTTCAAGAGACTTCATATCAAGAATTTTATGTGAAAGAGAGGAAGGTCAAATATTCTACAAGAAATTATGCTTGGATGGCACATGTTATCATTGCGGTGGCTTGTAACATTTGCCAATATGTGAACATATGGAAAGAACACATGCGGTTGGAAATGAACTAGTAGAGTTTGGCAAGTATAAAACAGTGGCATACAATACAAAAGATGGTAAAGAAGCAAAGATTTGTGAATTAGTTATTGAAAAGATTCCAGTGTATCAGTTTATGCCTATATTTTGTGATAGCATAGTGTATGAGTATGCAAGACATTCCCATAGAGATCAATGGTTGGACTTGCAATTCAAGTTATGTAAGGACACATTTCTGGCTGGTAGCATTGTTTTAGTTGTCAAATTTGCAGAGAACTACAATCTACAGCCATAGCGTGAGGTGCAATCACAATATTACAACTCCACACAGGTTTCTATATTTGTGCATATCACATTTATTCATGCGAATGATAGTACAAAGGATGACAGAAAGATCATAAGGGAGTATAATTTCTATATTAGTGATGATCACACACATTCTACGGAGTTTGTTCAAGGTTGCTTTCAGGTGTGCTACAATGATTTGGCTAGAAGGGGCATATCGTTCAGTCAGCATATCATATGGTCAGATAACTATATGTCACAATTCAAGAACTCATGAAATTTCTATTGGCTGAGTAGGAGGCATAATTTTATAGGTATTCAGCATATGTGGAACTTTTGTGAGGCTAGGCATGGAAAGGGGAAGCATGATGGTGCAGGAGTATGTATCAAAAGAGCCATAGCACGAGAAGAGTTAAAGTATAAAGACAATGCAAAGTTGACAGATGCAAAATCGATTGTCAAGTGGTGTAATGCTTCCATGGGTCCAGGTAATGAAGGTAAGTCTTCAGTTCATAGATTTTTTTGGTTGATAGATGATACTAACATTGCATCATATGAGGACTATTGTACACTGATAGGATCAAATGAGATGCACTCTTTCAGAAGCTCAATTATAGGGTCATGGAGTATCCATACGCAAAAGATGTCACGCTTTTGTTCTTCCTATACAATTCAAGTCTGGGATGAGTGCGAGTTAAAGGAATGGGTTGACGAATGGCAGTTAAGTTATCTTAGCCCACTTGACATGTATCGACCCCCGACGGCACTAGAACTAACACAGATGGAATCATTAGTTGACTTTGACCACACATCAGATTTAGTTCAACCAGGTAATATAGGGCACGTATATGCATCTAATTTCATCTAGTTCAACTAGGTAATGTCATCTTACTTTGTAGTGTTTTTATAATGTTGACTAATTTCATCTATTTTTCTACACATATCAATGTAGGGCATGTATATGCAATTATTGCAGACAAAGATAATGAAGAGGGAACATATTATTACTTATGTCATTGTGTTGAGGCCAAAAAGAAAGTGGAGGCCCTTATTACAGATGGAGAAAACATCGAATACCCTACAGGCTCAGTGGTTATTACTGGAACATGGCTTAGAAGGTACCCACATAAGAGTGTTAATATTTGGCTGTTTTAGGACTTTGACACGCATCGGAAGAGTCTTCATTACTCGAACCTTGTCATGGCATCCAATGTTCATTTGATAAAGTATCAAGGTAGACCTTTGAACAAAATCTTGTGGAAGGTGCGTGAGTCTAGCCATGAAGCAAAACTTGACACAATAAAGAGTAGAGCATACCCGAATGGTTCATTGGATTAATTTGTAAGTATTCACATTGATTTTGTAAAGTCATGTTACATTGAGTTGTAAGTATGCACATTAATTTGTAAGGTTTGTCTTTTTTTTATTTCCTCCTGTATTTTTACACATATACACATTTTTACATCATCATGTTATGCATTTTTGGTGTCCTGCTCCTGATGCGACCAAACTCATAACTCACCCTACTTCCTCTAGACACCATTTGATGATCTTTCCAACACTCTGGATCCAAGGCGCCCAACCATGATGATGACCTATATACCATTCTCCCAAGGCACTCATAATGAATGAAAAGAAGACAAAGGGCACCCAAGCTTAATAGACTTATTTCTTTCAATTTTGATGATCCAAACTCTTACAAATGACATCCACTTTCATGCCTTTAGATTTTCCTTCACATACAGGGTGCCAAATCAAGTTGAAAAATCTACATAAGGGCACCAAAATGGATGAAAGGAGACATGAAATGTGCCTTAGGACTCCATGCTAAGGTTTGAGCCATTAAAGTCTCTTGATATTAGGCGCTCATGATGATGAAACTTAGAGTTTTTTCCTTTCCTAGGCGCTCATCTAAGATGTTTGAATGATAAGGAGCGCCTAGACCTCTATAATGTACATTGGGCACCAAAATCAAGGTGATTTTAAGTCACTTTGAGTCATTTGGGGTCAGTTTGAGTCTTTGAGTCATGTTGCAAAAAGTGTTAATGTTGTCAATTTGCACAAAGCAACTTTTGCATTTTTGGTGTCCTGCTCCTGATGTGACCAAATTGATAGTTCTAACACATCCAGATGGGTACATTTAGGCTAGGCATGGTTCTATTTTTCACCCAAACATGTCGAAACAGTCTGAGCTACATTGTGCCGACGATATCCCTAAAGAGTCCAAATTTCAAAAAGGCATCAATCTTTGATGAGATGTTACTCAAAAACTGTGTTACTTAGAAACATTTCGTATAAGGAAACGCTATCATGTAGAGTGCCTCTACAATAACGTCTCTCAGTTTTTTATATCTCTGAGGCATTTTCTGGTGGTGAAAGGTTTTCTACTACCCCAAAAATAGTCAGGAGGTAGTGTAAAGTAGCAAAGGGGTGTAACTTTTGTCTTGCTCCTGATGCGACCAAACTGACTATTCCAACGCGTCCAGATGGGTACATTTACACTAGGCATGATCTTTTTTTTCACCCAAACATGTCAAAACAGTCTGAGTTACATTGTACCGACGATATCCCTGAAGAGTCCAAAGTGCAAAAAGGCAGCAATCTTTGACGAGATGTTACTCAAAAACCATGTCACTTAGAAACATTATGTCTAAGGAAACATAATCATGTAGAGTGCCTCTACAATAACCTCTCTCAGTTTTTTATATCTCTAAGGCGTTTACCTGTGGTCAAAGATTTTTTGCTGCCCCAAAAATCGTTAAAAGGACGCAGTGTAAAGTTGCAAAGGGGTGTAATTTTCGTCCTGCTCCTGATGCGGCCAAAATGACTATTCCAATGCATCTGGATGGGTACATTTACGCTAGGCATGGTCCTATTTTTCACCCAAACATGTCGAAACAATCCGATCTACATTGTACCGACGATATCCCTGAAGAGTCCAAAGTGTAAAAAGGTAGCAATCTTTGATGAGATGTTACTCAAAAACCGTGTCACTTAGAAACATTCCATCTAAGGCAACGTGATCAAATAGAGTGCCTCTACAATAACCTCTCTCAGTTTTTTATATCTCTGAGGCATTTGCTCATGGTCAAAGGTTTTCTGCTACCCCAAAAATCATCAGAAGGAGGTAGTGTAAAGTTGCAAAGGGGTGTAACTTTCATCCTACTCTTGATGTGACCAAAATGACTATTCCAATGCATCCATATGGGTACATTTATGCTAGGCATGGTCTTATTTTTCACCCAAACATGTCGAAACAGTCTGAGCTACATTGTACCGACGATATCCCTGAAGATTCTAAAGTGCAAAAATGCAGCAATCTTTGACGAGATGTTACTTGAAAAACATTTCACTTAGAAACATTTTGTCTGAGGTAACGCGATCATGTAGAGTGCCTCTATAATAACCTCTCTTAGTTTTTTATAGCTCTAAGATATTTTCCCATGGTGAAATATTTTCTGTTACCCCCAAAATCGTCATGAGACAGTGTAAAGTTACAAAGGGGTGTAACTTTCATCCTACTCCTAATGCGACCAAACTAACTATTCCAACACATCCAGATGGGTACATTTACACTAGGCATGGTCCTATTTTTTACCCAAACATGTCAAAACAGTCCGAGCTACATTGTACCGATGATATCCCTAAAGAGTCCAAAGTGTAAAAAGGCAGCAATCTTTGACGAGATGTTACTTGAAAAATGTGTCACTTAGAAACATTTTGTCTAAGGCAATGCAATCACACAGAGTGCCTCTACAATAACCTCTCTTGGTTTTTTATATCTCTGAGGTGTTTGCCCATGGTGAAAGGTTTTCTGCTGCCCCAAAAATCGTCAGAAGGAGGCAATGTAAAGTTGCAAAGCATTCCTAAGAAATCCTCAATACTCAAACACTCCAATGAACTGAAGTAACTTCTTCTTACACGCAAATGTAAGGGTACACAAGGGGAAAATGGTTCCTAGATGACTTAGTGCATTTCTATGACTTCATTCACATGTTTAAATGTTTGAGAAACTCTCCTTTACTAAGCGCTTGTCCTCATGTCAATGTTAAGCTTTATACCTCCTAGGCGCTCAATTAGGTGATGTCATTAGATACAACTTACCCTTAGGCGCCAATGTAGGTTCTTCAATCCATCACACTTCTAGGCACGCAAATTTGCGGTCTTGGACTTGTATCTTATTCCTAGGCACAATTAGATGATCTTCCTAGATCTAGGCGCTCATGATGGTGGGAAATTACATGAAGGGGCACCTAAGTCCAATTTGACTTTGTATTTGATATTTTATGACTCCAATTGACTAGGAATGGCTCAATTTCTAAAGTGTTGACTCAATAATGTAAGTTTAAGGTCTTTTCCTCCTAGGTGCCAATTAATGAGTTCACTAGATGCAATTTCTTCTGGACTTGAAGATTGTGAAAGAACTTGAAGCTTGGATGGATGTCTTTGAATGTTTGATGAAGAAGTGTTCCAACTTGAAAGGTCCTTTGAAGTGTAGATATTGATGATAACACTTTCCCTTATATGTGAAGTAGATGACTTCTCAAGGAGGCTTGAATGTATCAGAAGGACTTGAAATTGAATGGATGTCTTTGGAATGCTTGATGATGATGAGAAGATCCTTTGGAGTGGCTACATGCTGATCCTAAAGCGATGATTGATGAAGAATCTAGTTGATACTTGAAGATGAATGGAACTTGAAGTGATAGATAGAAGTCTTTGAACATGATGCAACTAGTGATGTCGTTGATGAAGAAGACTTGAAATATATCTTTTTGTGACCTCTTGGAGCAGCTACCTCTTGAAGTGGTGTTTCCTTGGTAGTGATTACTTCCATCTTAACTCTCTGGCATGAATGAATGTGAAAGGCTCCTTTGGAGCAGCTACATGATGACTCTAGGCAACTCCAAGCTCTTGCTCCTACCTTTTCCTTCAAACTTCCTACAATACAAACCAAGAAACACATCAATCCTCATGATAAACAATTTATAACACTAAGGAATCCTCTTTAAACATGGAATAATCTTACTACAAATCTAGGCGCATACATAGGTAAAAAGAAGAGCAAAGGGCACCTAACACAAGTTGGTCCATATTTATCACTTTAAATGATTTCAAACAATTGTAATGGCTTAAAGAGGTCAATCTCCCTTAAGGGATTCATTCAAAAGGTGTCTTTCAATGCAATTTCTCCCTTAGGTGCCAGAATGGGTTTGTACTGATGGAGAGTGCACCTAGATTTAAATGTCTTTATACTTGCAATTTTGTAATTCTAAATGATGAGACATGTCTTAGAATGAATTCTATCTTTCAAACGCTCACTCCAAAAGGTCATCTCATGCAATTTCACCCAAGGTGCTCATTGAGGTGTCCTCAGAGGCTAAAGTGTGCCTAACTCAATTGCCTTTATCTTTATCATTTTTGTGCCTTCAACAATTGAAAATGACCTAGAGTGATCCTTTCTCTCAAGGCACTCACCTATTGATATGAAATCAAGTTATTTCCCTTAGGCACAATTTTAGGCTTGTATGGGTGAAAAGTGTGCCTTACATCCTTAGGTGGTTCTTTCTAATTCTCAATGATTTCAATCAAATGCCAAGTGTCTAAGGAAGCTTTTGTCTTGAGATGAATAAATTTTGAGGTTCAAATCCCTTCCTCAATCAAGGTACAATCTAAGGGTTGTATAGATGAAAGTTGACTTCAACTTGGGTGCTCATTTGAGTTGGGAGGAGCTAGAATTTGTGCCTAGATTGGAGATAGATATTTTGGCTTATTTGATGATAGTCTCAAGTCTCTCTACCAAGGTGCATTTTGATGATGTTCTTATTTAAACTCTTATGAAGACTATATCATCCCTAAGCGCTCATCCTCATGATTTTCATGCACTTAGACTTCAAGGCGCCCAAACTAGTAGGAAAATTCACAATGAGCACCTTTGCTTTGGAAGAATTTCTTATTGATCATTAGGCACACTTTGGAGTTGATATGTACTTCCTTTACTTCCATGTACTCAATTCATCATAATTATTGTCAAATACTTCTCCAAGTTGATTGATAACATGCTTCTTGATGTTAAGATCCTTCCTTCACTCCTTCTTAGATCTAGGTTCTCATGATGGTGGGAAATTACATGAAGGGTGCCTAAGGTTCAAGATAGGTTCTTTCCACTCATCTTAACTTTCAATCATTGTAGTTAATCTCAATTGACATCATCCAAAATGAGAAACCTCCAAGACTTGTCATTGTAAGTTGATTTCCTCCAAGGCCCCAATACAAGGTTCTTTTGAAAGCAAAGGGCACCTAGGCTTATGGGGCTCAATTTGATGTATTTATTGAAAGCTCAAGGTGAATTGATGCTTATTGAAAATGCCACTTAGTCCGTCATTTGCATTATAGGCACCATTTCCTATTGAATTATATACTCCTCCTCATGCTAGGGTGCCATAATGAAGTGGTTTAGACAATAGGTGCGCTTCACATACTAGAGGCTTGTTCTCCTTCCACCTTAGGTGCAATTTTATGGTGGAACAGGTGTCAATGGGCGCCTTGTCTTAAATGAATGCTCTCTCCAATTTGGGCACCCTTTTGAGGCTTTATGAGTTGTAACTTGCACCTTAACCCTTCATGCTTGTTGCTCAATGTTTGAATGTTTAAGAAAGTCTCCTTTAGGCTCTCATCTTAATGACTTTTTCTCAAGGCGCAATCATCCTAATGACTTGGATATTCATCCTAGTGTTTCAGGATATCAGGCTACTAGACTTAGTCATTTTTAGGATCTCAAACATAAAGAATAACATGATGATTCATTTTTTTGTATTGCATATAGTTGACATTGTATGCTACTCATAAAGAATATTAATATTTTTTGTTCAACATGATGATTCATTTTTTTTTAAATACAACTTTTATCTTTTAGTTCCAAAATGAGGTTTAGGTGATACATGAATAGCAATAGCTAGCTTATTGGATCAACAAACATCCTATGTAATACAATTGGACTTTAAATATTTGAAGTAGCCATCTACAAATATCCATTCAAATGTAGATTTATAATGCAAGTATGGACGCCATCAATAAAAAAAGATTTGTAGTAACGAAATATCCATATAGGCATACATCAATATCTGTCGATATAAGTATAACATATATACAAAATAGCCATATAGGCTTACAAGAATGCCATATAGGCATACAATGTCAAGTATATACAATACAAAATATATGTCCACAAATGCCATATAGGCATACAATGTCAACTATATACAATACAAAATATATGTCCACAAATGCCATATAGGCATACAACAAAGGAACACAATAAAAAGTCATTCCCCTTTCGCTGGTGAAGAGAATAGATCATGAGCATCCTTTGGTCTTCTAGGGGATGGAGACGTGCATGTGGGTGGTCTACTATGAACCCGAGGGCTACTCCTTCTATTTAGTTCTTCCTGCATATTTAGCTGTTACAATAAAAAGTATAGACATTAATATATAGAAATTAAATGTTATAAAAAATGAAACATTTAACAAAATAATCACTTACCGCTAACATATAATCTATATCCTCACTTGCCTCAGTAGCAAGAATAGGCCATGGTGATCTCATGTCCTCTAGAAACCATCTAGATAGAAATTAAACTTTAAATCAATAATCTTTTGATTTTTAAAAAATAGACAAGTATAACAATGAATGTAAATTAGAATTTACTAATCTGCCTCATACCCCTGTCAATGCCATGGAGCTATGAATTGTAGAGGCCACACCATGCTCCATTGCCCTATGAACATGGGGAGGTGTCTCCGCAGCCTACATCATCTAGAAATAAAACAACATTATTCAATTACAAAAACTATAATAGTGATGCAAATCATGGCTCCTAACATACACACACATTCATCTAAACATGGAAGTACACACAATAAAGCACACAAGTCATACAAAAATCTAGTAAGTACAATTCATTCATTAAACTATTTATTTTATTACCTCTGTAAAGCTTTGAAGTGCACCACCGCTAGTAGGTGTTGCTGTGAAATCTCTAATATTAACCTATTCAACATCCAAAATCAGATATTAGAATACCATTCATATAACGATGCTATTCACATGTAATATTTATAATTGTTTACTAGTTACATACCCCAACAATAGATGATCTAGTGTAAAATGCAGGTGGAGAACCACTGAAAACTGCATCGACACTATGACCCTGAAATTTCATTAAAATCATCAATTTAAATTAGTTAATCTTGCATTTCAAAAATAAAATTTAATAAATTAAATTCAATAAACTTGCTAATATTTACTTGAGTATCAAGGCCGAAAGTCTCACTTGGGAGGGTATCTGTCATCACCATCTGCTTAGCTGTAGATGTAGCCTGTGCACCTGTGTCCTGACTATCCATGGGGTCATAACTATAGGCTGACCCGCAAGCCTAAGAAGCATGGGGTGGGACCCTACTCCTCACACTATCTCCCAATCCACTCTGTGTTGTAGGACTGGCATGCTCTATGATGCTCTAGGTCAAGGCACTAATAGACTGAAGTGTATCAACCTCAACACTTTCCTTCATAATGGAAGGGATAGAAACATGCTCATGGGCTGGTCCACTGACTACTCATCTCACTACCCGCTGTGGGTCAAGACGTGCCCCTAGTCTATCTTGTGCTGACCCCCCACCTCTACCCTGGAAGTCTCACATATCAAAATAGTCTGGCACTTTATTGAGGACAAACTTGTAGTAGAGTTTCCTCAAAAAGTATTGTGGGACCTCATTATTATTAGATGGAGGATGGTCAAAAACCATCCACCACCTCTGCCCAAAATTGTCCCTTATTGCTTGGTTGTTGCACCAATGGATAGGGAACCTCTTGCATGTAATGGGTGGAGGTTGATTTGTTTGTGGGTTTGTGAAAATTGAACACAAGTCTAATTTTGTGATTTGTAATTTTTTCACATCTTGGTATGACATCTTGTCTGCATAATAATCTCTAAACTCTCTTCTCTTATCCATCCAACTAGTTATTTGCTTGCTAATTGAATATACATTTGATAACATAGATTCAAGAGATTCAGCAAGCGTGGACCTATGCAAGGTTGAAGTGGAAGGATCTTTCAACCTTGCAATTATATCTTCAATTTCTTTTTTGTTGTTTTCAATTTGCCTCATTATTTCTTGTGTTCTAGGGGCATGTTGAGGAATGGATGGAGGAGGTTGTTGTTCTGTAAGATTTTATGGATTTTGAGGAGGAGGAGGACGAGGAGGAGGACGAGGAGGTGCATTAACATTTCCTAACAATTAACGAAATATACATCAAAAAACAACTCAAACCTACCTATTTAGAAGCAAATTCAAACAAAAAAACAAATAAAACTTACTCCTTTGGCGTGCTCGACGTTATGGCAACATTTTGGCGATGAATCAACAAGATTTTGGTGTTGAATTGTCTTTTCCAAAACGCGAGCGCACTTCCTAGGGTTTGTAAGCCGCGAGGATAGAGGAGAAAAATAGAAATGAAATGAAATGACAAGCCTTTTTTTATTTATAGTAGTTCATAACGCGCTCGTGTTATAACACGAGCACGTTATTGTTTGGTTTTGATGAGCCTTAGGCTCATCATTACCAACCCATAACGCGAGCGCATTATGGTCTGGTTTTGACGAGCCTTAGGCTTGTCATTACTAACCCATAAAGCAAGCGCATTATAATGCACTCGCGTTATGTATTTTTTTTTTTAAAACCATTTGGCCACTTTTTGGCCCCCCATCTTTTTGCACTTACCTAGAGATTGAGATGGAGATAAGGATGAGAGATGGTTTGTCTATGGAGATGAGGAATGATTTTGGCATTATGAGGTTAAGATGAGATGAGAAGATAGAAATTTTGGCATGGTTTTGATATGATGAAGAAGTGATGTAAATGGATTGGGTGAGGGATCTATTTATAGGCCATTTGTGGGGGATTTGAATCCAATGGCTAGGATTCAAATTAGAGATCAATGGTTGAGATGAGAAGATGCGATCAAGAGTTAATATCTCATCAACAATACTAGATGTATGGGATTAAATGTGAATTTTAAATTCACATGGGGAAGGGTGATGAGAATTAAAATGAATTAAAAATTTATTTTGGGGAAGAGTTAGTATTAAATGAGATTATATGGATGAGAAAAAATAAATAATATCCTTGGAGGAAGTGGAATTAAAAATTTCAGTTTATGTGTAGATGTACAAATCAAGGACACGTGTAATTATGGGTTCTTACACATGTAAGGAAGATGTGACCTTTTCAATGAAAGATTGATTTTTATTCAATGTATGTGGGAGGATGAGTTAATCAAGGTTTGACCAAGCTAATCAAGAGGATTGGCTTAATTAATGTGGCTAGAGAAAATTAGTGAGTGGGATAATGAGAGGTTAAACTTAATTAAATAAGGGTTTATTTAATTAATTTAGGTCTAGAGGATAGGCAGGCTAGGGTAGCTGATTAAATAATTGTTATTTAATCAACTAGGCTAGGTTTAGGTTGATTAGTAGGGTAGATTAATCAAATAAATATGATTTATTTCACTAATCAGGGTTTAGGAAGATGTAGAAATTAACTAAATAAATATTGAGAATATTTATTGAATCAATGAGGATATAGTTATAAGGTATAGTGATAAATTAGATGAATTAATTGATTGATCACAAATTATGGATAAATAGCTAAGGGTAGCTGATTAGGGATAAATTAATTAAATAAAATGAATTTATTTAATTAATTGGAAGGGATAGTCAGTGATGTGAAGATGTCAAAGGGTGGTTGAAGGGTTAGAAAATTTTTAGGTGTCTACACCCCCATTTTGAATTTCATGCATATAAAATGTTCTCCCAAGTATTTAATGCCGTGCTTAACTTCATTTTCTTCTCATTCCATGCATAAATTTTTTATTAAGCTAGAAATTAGAGTTTGATTTAAGTGATCACAAGTGTAAACTTCAAATTAAAAAATTAAAATTTGAGTGACATGTTATTTTTACCTTTCTTGTCTAAGACTAACTAAACACACATTATCTCTATTTGATGTTATGTACTAGTATTTAAGGACATAAATAATTGCTCATTTTATCCCCTCACATTGACATACAATTATCTTCTTAATTAATAATAAAACATTGGAATTTGGTGTTTAAAAAGCAACAAATCTACATTAATATTCTAATTTGTAGTCTTCAATCTTGTTGCTCTCTAAGGGTTTTGTTGATGATTGTTTTTACACATTCATAACAAAAGTTAAAATTCACAAAATGAACCTTAGCTATCTTGAAAGATATGAAGAATTAACTAAGAATTCTTAATCTCAAATATTTGTATGGTCAAGTCTTGACCTTGTGGACAATTCAATAGGTTGATGTGAAACTATAATATTCAAGGGGCCTTATGTGAATTAAGATAATCAGTGACTTACTAGACTCAAACTATGCAAATTGTTGCAAATATCAACAAAGTATTCATTCTTTTCCATAAATTCACTGTTCTATCAAAAAAATTTGTATGAATTTCAATGAAACAAACTTTGCTTTCAAATTTATATGAAAATTGTCATATACCATTGCAATTTCTCATTCTTTATTCCAATACAAAACAATTTCCTTCATATTTCTGCGTTTAAGCTAATTAGTTTTCAATTGTTGGAGAAACGTTAGAGAAACTCAAACTAAGTATCATTTCACTATAGGATTTAAATGTTCTATTACTCATGTCCTAAAGCATACAATAAATTGATCAACTCAACACATTTAAATCTTCAAATGTAAAGTCCTGAACATTTTCATGAACATACACTAGAGAATGCAAGCTTTCAAAGAATATTACTTCAAATACCAGTAAGAGTCAGAAAACACTCTGTAATAGATGCAGAATTCTAAGCTTACTTGTATTCAAAGCACAAAGTCATAAGATTTACAATGTAAGAATGACCTTTGTTTCATCAATCAAATTACTAGAAAACTTATAGATGTTTTTACAGATACACCAAGGAGACTAGACATTCCACGTACTCTTTGATGCAGACATAGGCAACCTCATTTTCTAAACTAAAAGAAATATCTTCTCTACTCCAATACTCTGACAAATTATAAGTGCAAACTACAATACTAAAATCCTTGTGTAATATGTTACAAGTAGCAGAGCTTCTTATATAGAATTTGAAGCTTCATACTGCTATGGTTACAAAACTCAATCAACGGTTAGCATTCATACTTTACATATCAATGGTGTGCATCCATTTTTAATCGTTTCACAAAATATCTTTATGGTATCTTGGTTTGCCTCAAAGGATGCCTTTTGGAATCTTTTCAAAATAAAGATGCCCGCTGACCTTCTCTCATTTGTTGACTTTGGGTGATGGTATTTTTCAATTACATTTTGACCCTGCATGTTCTCCTTCAATACTTTCTATTTACTCAGGTGCTTTACAAAATTACCTGTTACTCCTTTGATAAAAGTATGATCACTTTCCTGGATTTTTTCCCATGTGAATTCCTGTGCTTGGAATCCTTCTTTTAGCTTCTTCTCTTTTGTTGCCAAGTCTTCAAATTTTTTCTGATATTTTCTAAGTTTGGCACCTATTTCCATCATAGAATCAATCATTTATGTGCTTAGGTGCACCGCGGGGTTCTCCAAATATGGTGAGACTATTGCCTTAAATTCCTTTGCCACCTTTTCCAATCCATATGCAGGTACTTCTAGGCATTCATGCCCAATAAGCTTCTCTATCAATTTCATATGTATCCTTATCATACTATCTGTGACCTCTTCTAGGTCCCTTGTGTTAGTGATGCATCTCTTAAGAATTTCTTCTTCATACCTCAATTCTAATTTGGCCTGTGGTAACTGATTGACCATTCAAGGAGTAATGGCTCCCTCGATTATTAGTTCCTCTGCTCTATCTTTTATTTCATCAAGTTGCTTTATTTCTAATTTACATTCATCTTTTCTAAATTAGTAATTATGTAATGTAACGTTGCATTTGCTCTTCTCTGCTAAAGCCATTTCCCAACTAGTTGTTGCCTACCTTGTTGTTTCTTCTCCTTTATGTATCAAGCCTTTAAGCCATTTCTCAAAAATGTTGGCTTCAATCTTCTTATTTCCCATTTCTTTTACCTCTTCATTAGATAATACTATCATTTCTACCAGCAATTCTGGTATATTGGCACTGGGATCACACATCCCTTTGATAAACTACTGTAGTTGGACAATGTGTCCCTTCAAGTATTCATGTTTATCCTTATGTTTCTTCAATATCTTTGTAGTGGCCTGATGCATGTCTTCCCACTCACTTACGTGTAATTCTCGGGTCATGTGGCCTAGATCAAAATTGAGTATCTTATAATCTTCAATGGTTATTTCTCCTTTTGATTTATCTTTTTGTGGTATAGCCAAATTTAGCTTTCTCGATCCAGATGGACCTCTTTGTATGGCTAACATGGTTCTGGCTTTTCTCTTTTCTTTCTGTGGTGTGGAACCACCTAATAGGCTTTTAATATCAATAGGTACCAATTGTACCTCTACCTTTTCTCTCCTGACTTCTGAGCCTAGCCAGGATGGAACCTCCTTTATAACCTTTTATGTTTTCTCTTCATTGATCACCTCCTCTTGAGGCTTCTCTATTTCTGCTTGTTCTCGTTTCTCTTGTTGTTGTGGAGGGGGTTGAGGTTGAGGTCCTTGTTCTGGGACAAGTGGATAATTCTATTGTTTAGACTCACCCTCATTATCATCTTCCTCTATTTCAGTATCTCCTCCCTCTTCATCACCTTCCCTTGAATTCTCCTTCTCTGAATTCTTTTCCTCTGAAGACTCTTTTTTTCTTCTTCTTCCTTATCCTTTTTCTCTGTATCTTCTATATCCATACCTTTTTGTTGTTTCTCATGTTAAATATTACCTTCAACAACATTTATCTGTATTATCCCTACCTTCCTCAGGCTTATTTGATATTTCCATTGATTCTCCTGTTGTTTCAACTTGTTCCTGCACTTTCTCAGACATGTTTGTTTGTTCTATTTGTGAAGGTGAACCTGTGCTCTTTTCAGGTTCCTCTGTATCTTTCTGCTTTTCATGCTTACTCTTTGTATTCTTTTCTTCCTCTGTATTCTTTTCTTCTTCACTATTCTCATCATACATATTCAAAATACCTAACACATCAGCACTAGAAACACTCATCTCTATTTCCTTCTTAACCTAGGCTGGTGTTCCCTTTATTGTTTTTTCTGGTGTGTCTTCCTTTTCAAATTCCTCTATCTGGTGTGCTACATCCTACACCTCTTTAATAATTTTAGGTGACACTAATATACTAAAATGATCTATTGCCTCTACTTTATCTTGTACATTTTCTCCTTCAGATTGTGAACCTTGTTCAATCTCCATATCTATCTGAGTATTCTGCTCTTCTTCTTCACCAGAGTTTTCACTTGATTGCTCTTCATCCATACCAGTTTCTTTTCTTGTCTCAGGATTTACCTCTCTGACCTCACTATCACTACTATCGTCTTCAACATTGATAGTCTCCACTACTTGTTTGGCTTCCTGCAATCTTGACTCTTGTAGCTTTTCTTCAGCCAATTCTATTTTAACCTTTGCATATGTTTGTCTTTTTTCTTCTGATGTGGCCTGACTAGGTATGCCACTCAATTTGGTACCTATTTGATGTGTACTTATAACATCACTTTGTTTTGATGTTTCTCCTATTAATGTTTCCACTACTATTACCTTCATGATATTATGTCCTATTAAACCTTTAGCAGCTTGGGTCTGCTCTACACTGGTGTTATGGCTAGATGACTTTGCTTCCATAAATGTGCCTGATGATACTGCCAATTTCACCCCCATGGCATATGGATCCATTAGGGTGGCATTCTTATCCTTTTCAATAATCTTTGCTTCTACAACCTTTCTATTCTTCTCATAGAAGCATTGGAGCTCATCTTGATGCTCCCTTACTCTTTTCTTACCTTTCTTTGGAAATGTGGGCTCAATTCCTTTAGCCCTGAGTTCTTCTATTTTGTCCTTTAACCATGTCTTGGAAAACAAAATGACTGTTTTGGATAATGTATTCAAAGATGTATTCCATGGTTGTGACCAATCAAGCTCTCCAATAGGAACAAGCCTAGCACTCTTATAGCTATGATTTAACAATTCATTATCATCTTTAATTTCTAGATGCACATAGATTTCCCCCATAGTTTTCATTTGTTCTACTGTCAGCCTTTTGTGTGCTCTTTTCCTTCTCTATCATCTTTACAATCTGACCAATAGTCAATGTGCACTTGATGTTTAAATTTAGGATCAATGGTTCTTTGGATCCTGTTGAAAGGATCAAACTGTCTTTCTAGTTCAAATTCTTCAAAGCCATAATATCTTAATTCCTCTCTATGAATATCCAACCAGTTCCTCACTATAGCAAAAGTATCTTCCAATTGCCCAAGGAAGTTTAATATTTCCTCTGTTCCACTTCTTCTTATACATTCTGAAAGCATTCAAATTTTGTCTTGAAAATTCTAATATAATCAACTTATTTGATGGATATCTGGGTAGCATGAATGGCTTCCCCTCAAAACCCTCAGTTCTAATATAGGTGAATTGTTGGAATTGTATATACCAAGAACTATGCAATCCAATACTGTTCTCTGCATCCTCGGATAATCTTTTATCCTTTTCTGCCTTCAAAACTCTTTCCATGTAAGTATAAAATACATCATTGACCAAGGCATATTTCTTCAGTGCATTATCCTCCTGCAAGTCTGGATAATGTTCATATACTAACATCTGACCTAGGCTATTCCCCATAGTCCCAACTCTATCAATTCTAATTATGTATGGTCGAATCATTGATGCACATGAGTATAATACATACGAAGACAAATAAAAAGGCATAATCTTTTGTCTTCTCAACATAGCCTGCTTCCAGATGGCTGTACTAATAGTCTTGGCCCATTGAATTTATCCATCTTCTTTTTTTCCTTCCCTTATGAATTGAATGACAGTGAACATCTAGGGTTCACATTTTGTTGCATCTCTTAGACCTACTAGCCTGCTCAACATTGTTATCATCAGATGTATCTCTTCTTTAAAGTCTATCCTGCGAAGATTCCTTGGCACTCTTGCTACAACCTTGGGTTTATTCTCTACATTATACTGGCTATAGAAGATTTTACTTTTGCATTCTCTTTCATTACTATTAAAATCTTTGTTGTATTGATCTATATCTATGTCCACCATTTTCTCTTGAATTTCCAGACCAAATGTATTATCTTTATGGTATTTATATCATATTTCTATATGCACTCCAGAACCAAATCCTTAGCCTCCATGGCTAATGGAAAACTTGCAGCCTTGTATAGTCCACTATCCCAAATGCATTTCATATACAGGGTGACATCTATCACTGTGATCTTCTGAAGAATATCTTCTGCATCATAAAACCCCACACTTGTATCAGTGCCGACTCTGCTTGTACCCAGTAAGGTTGGATACCCTCTGTGCATCGGCAGTTCTTCCTTTTTTGTTTCATTTTGTGGCTTTCTTTCTTTCTTCACTTTTTCTTCACCCCCTGGATCTACTTTCTTTTGTTTTGGGGCCATCCCGTGAAAATTTACATATTTAACTACTTGTTTTACTTCAATTTTCCTAGAGTTTTACCATGAATTTTTACGTTTTAACATTTACCCTAACCCTTTTTGTCTTTTCCATTTTAAATTTTAGGTTATTTAACATAATCAGCTAATTTCCTAATCAGATACAATAATTTGTCACTTACTTGCATTTTTAAACAAAATTACTCTAACTAATTCACATTTTATATTTAACTGCATGGCAACGGCATTTCAAGAAACATCCCTGTATCCATGACAAGTCAACCTATAACCGTGTTGACCCAATTTACCGTTTTCAAGATTTTCCATTCTGAAATTCCGTCCCGCGATGAATTTTCTATTCAATCTATGCAATAGTTCTCTTTCTCTACAATTTTAGTTTTAACGATACAATTCTAAAAGAAAAACAATCTTTTATTTGCTTTAACATGTTAAAATTCATCCTTTCGATGTTAGTTCTGCAATAAATGCTACATTCAATGCACATATGGCTTTGGCTTTCTATTTCAACTTTTAATTTTGAAGATTGTATCCATTAGTTAGCCCTTTGCATACATATCATATTTTGTATGTCTCCTTGTATATTACTTTTTTGTATATCGCTTTGTATGTCTTTAATATACAAGCCTAAACATGCAACGGGTTGTAAAACAATGTTACCTTTCACGTTATGTTCAACTTTGTATCTTTTATTTGTATATTGCAATGTATATAAAATAGATGCAAATCATCATACAAATGCAACCCATACAAACCTTTTATCCTTTTATAATTCCTGACAGTGCACTTTACCTCTTTGCATATCAGGATTGTATGTGGTTAATATACAATCCTTCATACATACAAAGCATTAAGCTTATTTCATCTCTTTTTGAAATCCACATTGAATCTTACCTTTCATTCCTTTATATCTTTTCTTGTATATCTATTTGTATATCCATTTGTATATTCAACATACAACCGCGAGATACACTACTGCGGGCCCCACTTTACTTACCCACTTGTATCTTCTTCAAAACATAAATGTATCTACACTTAGATACAATCCCTTATACATGCAAACCCTTATACAACCATTTCAGACTTTTCACTTTTATTAACCGTATTGCATAATCCTTACAGATCCGTACATGTATACTCAGTGAATGCATACTTACTCGAAAAAGATAAGATACAATGCATTGCTTACATCAGATTTAACTATCTTTTGGAATCTGCACTTGTATGTATGTTAAAGATATAAACCGAAACATTCAAACATACAAACTATGGGATGTACCTTTCTCACCTTAATGAACCATACTTTATTTCTCCCTCGGGTCCGTGAATGTATATCATCTTGTATATTGTTTGCACTTAGATTAAACATATATACAAACCAATAAACAATGTGAACTTGACAATTTATTCATTCCACTTCTGAAAACTTATCGGGTCCGACTTGCATATAAAGGATACAAACATTAAGCGTATGCATGCAAACTACCAAAATATAAAACCTGATTGTACTTGACATGAATTATACAATGACTTCACATACAAATGACTTTGTATATGCAATATACAAACCCTTTTATAATGCATTTTACCAAAAACACATATCTCACAGAGTATTGGGAATTTTTTACTGGTTCAAAAAGCAACCTTTACTCATTTTTTAACAACGAATTCACCTGTATTCTCTCCTGGTACTTAATGCTAGATCTTTTCAAATTTTTACATGATTTGTAATATTAACCTCTTTTCCCTTTACCACCAAGCAAGACCACACACAAGCAGAAAGCAAATAGCCACATCAGGGGTCTTGATTTTGCTAAGAGGTAAAATGGGCCATGTTGTGAGCATCAAAACAACTAGCTACCAAACAAAACAACTAAATTTAAATCATTAAAGAAAACTAAGTGAAATAAATTCAGAACTTCTAACTTTCTTTTCTGCAAACCATTGTTTAATCTGAGACTCAATGTATTCAATAAGGTGCATGAATCTTTCAATAGAGTTTAGGTGTGTGCATGTGATTAATAATCCTCATCTTGAAAATGAATTGAATAAACTAGTGACTGGTGTTAAACTACATAGTTGATGTCATTCCCTTATAGCCAACTGGATAGAGCCTTGCGGCTAGTAGGCGTCCATAGCCCCGGCAAGGTTATCGTTATAATTCTCCTAAGTAGAGCCCCACTACCAGGAAGCGTCTATAGCCCTGGTAGAGTTACTTAGATGACTTAATCTAGATTTTCCTTAAAATCCATTTTATTTATTTATATTTTTTAACTCTGTGTAACATAAGAATCATAACATATTATCATTGTAAATTCATGATGCAAGGTATGATCACTTGCTAAAATTAAACTGAGAATTGTAATGGTATCAAGAGTGACCTCTGATTTTTCACTTAACACCTACACTGGTATGTTCAACAAACCCAAGGATTTTAGGTGTGTCATCATGAGAAACTTCCCTTGAATACTCAACTCACAATTATTAACTACAAAATTTCACAAGTCAAACACTACTCTACATTTATGAAAATTACAAGTTATGCGTAAGTTTCAAATGATTGACCTGAATGTTTTGAATTTTTTGTTGTTTTTAATTATCTCTATGACATATAGTGGACTTAACCACAAATTATCAAATTTTCTATGATTTCCTTTCTTTTCATGTGCTTTATCGCAACACAACACTAGATATGATATTCTAAATGTTTTGACCCTTGCTCTTTTGTCAAACCACCTTTTGACCACAGCTTGGTGTTTAGCAAATTTATCTATGGCTTGATCCCTCTTCTCATCCAATTGTAACATTTAGACCAATCTAGCCTCTCTATGATCATCAAAACCTAAATACTCATTAGCAAACTTCCAGATATGTATTCTTAAATTCACTGTAAGTATGGGATAAGTCCCATAAACTAGGTGATAAGGTGCATTGCCTAAGGCTGACTTAGCCTTAGTCCTATCCACCTACAATGTGTACTTTAACAATGTGTTCCATTCTTTTAGATTTTTTATAGTTAGCTTCTTAATGATATCTAACAGGATTTTGTTAGTAGATTCTGCCAAACCATTACCCTGAGGGTAATAATTTGAAGAAAACTTTAAAATGATTCTGTACTCAAATGCCCACTTAGAAAATTTTAGAGAAGAAAAGGTAGGGCCATTATCACATACCAAAGCATAGGGAGCCCAAAACATTGAAATGATGTTTTCTTCGAGAAATTTGATGATGACTTTAGTAGTAGAGAATTTACAACATGTTGCCTTTGTCCACCTCGTACAATAGTCAATCACTATCAGTATAAACTTATGCCCAGTAGATGATGGAGGATTTATGACTCCAATGAAATATAAACCCCATTGTGCAAATGGCCGAGACTCAATAACTGGCTGTAGTGGATTAGCCTAAATTCTTCCCTTGTTTATTCTAGTTTGATAGGTATGATAGCTTCTAATATGATTCTTTGTATCTTTAAACATGGTAGGCCAATAATAACCAGCTCTCAAGATCTTATGAGTAGTAGATAAGTGGGAACCGTGAGTTGTTCCATATTTATCATGCAACTCTAACAATACCTTGTCTACTTCTCTATTCAAACACCTCAAGCATATTCTTGTTGCAAGTATGAGGTTAACTAGTGTTGTCATTGATGTCAACATACTCATATTGCATTGATGAGAAGGATTGGATGAGCTGTGTGCTAAGGATATAGAGAAAATTAGTCTTAATCAGGAACAGTGAAGAACAGTGATGAGAAGAAGGCCAAAGTACTCAATAGGTTGTGGATTAGAAGATGTGGATTAAAGGGTTTATAGATATGAGTCTTGAGACATTCCAGTTAAGATTTCAGATGTCTGCATAAAGATTTGAAGAAGTTGTGATCGATCAAGTAGAACCGGTTTCGGAAGATGCTCCAGAGTGACAGAGTGTTACAAAAAGGTCTGGTGAGATCCGGAAGTGCATTGTCCCATTCTACAGATTGGAAGGAGTGTTTGGGATGTCCTTGTGATGTGTCATCTTGATTTGTATATAGTTTGGAGGTCTGGAAGTACCTTTTGCATTATGACAGTGGCACTGTGTTCTTGAAGTTCTGGATGAAGAAGAGAAGAGATTCTAATAAGTGGAGGAAGTGTGGATGTACCTGGTCACTCAGCCAAGCTTGTGAAGGTTCTTGGATCATGTTGAGGTTGTGTTGTTGGTCCGCATCAGTGGTAGAGCCTGGAATTAAAGATATTCTTCTGGATGAAGATGTTCTTGTTCAGTATGGCTGACCGGATGTATTACACGTCTTGTGGATAATCTTGTATGTGTTTACCGACTTAGATGATTATTCCTAAGTTGATGCCTTGTATAAATAAGGGAGTGTGAATTCATTTTGAAGTGTGTCTTGGCATGATGAGGGTGTGGTAGCAAAGAGGAGCACGAAAAGCAGAGCAGAAGTTTCCAGGCTTAAATGGAACTGATCCAGACATGGTAAAGATGTCAATCTCCAGTTCAAGTTTGTAATACTTATGATATTGTAGACAGTGTGTCTCTTGTAGGCAGTGTGCCTCCTTGTGAGCAGTGTGCTCAGTCAGTGAGCCCTAATTGGCATGTGCATTCCATTTTTCTTATTCTTCTAACAGAGAATAATTCTTGGGTTAATCACCCCATGGTTTTTCCCTTAACCGGGTTTTCCACGTCAAAATCTTGGTGTCTAATGTGTTGATGTTTATCTGCTCCGATGTTTATGGTTTATGTTTTATGCATTCATGAATGGTTAATTGATATACTATTAACTAACAAAGAAGAATCAAGTGTTTGAAGTGGAAGCAAGTGTTTGCACAACTGATTCACCCCCCCTCTTAGTTGTGTGCCCTAGATCTAATAATTGGTATCAAAGCCAAGTTCCTCTAAAAGGAGCCTAACCGCTTGAGGAGATCCAGGATGTCATCATATAAAAAGGATAGTCCAAAGTTTGATGGAACCAACTTCTCTCTCTGGAAAGGTCGCATGAAATGTCACTTGGAGTGTATGGGAAAAGCATATTTGTCCATGGTCACAAAACCATATGTACCTCCACAGGGTGGTCTGGCAACTCTATATGAAATCACAGATGCTAAAAATAATTTGTGGACCAAAGAGGCTCTTCTAAGCGCTTTAACTGACTCAGAGCTCTCAAATGTTATTGACCTGCCAACTGCCTATGAGATCTAGACTAAACTGGAACTTCTGCATGAAGGAGATGAGTTTGTTAAGAGTGCAAGGTTGCAAAGTCTCAAAGGGAAATTTTAAAGATTGAAGATGAGAGATGATGAAAACATCACTACCTTTATGCCAAGAGTAAATGAGCTAGTGTGTGGAATCAGAAATGCTAGTGGAGTTCTAGATGAAAATGAAATTGTTTGCAAAATTCTCAGATCCCTTCCTGCTGCCTACAAAATCAAGGTTGTTGCCATTGATGAATTCAGAGCCCATGCAACTGTCACAAGAGAGCAATTGGCTGGCAAACTGGCTATATTTGAAATGACTGAGTTTGAAGATGATCCCTCCAAGACTGAATCTGCATTCAAAGCCAGTGCCTATGTGAAAGGCAAACAAAGATTTGATCTGGAAGAAAACTCCTCAAGGAAGCTATCATGGTATGATCAGGCAATGAAAGACATGGAAGAGGAAGAAGCAAAAATAGCTCATCTTGAAGCCCTCATTGCAAAAAGACTACCAAGAGGATCCGGTAAGTATGAAGGAAAATTACCCTTTAAGTGCTTCAACTATAATAAGATTGGTCATTTTGCTTCAAGATGTCCGGAAAGATCTGTAAGGTCAAATTCTAATAGACAAAGGTTCCAAAAGAACTGTTATTATGTTCATGAAGAAGATGATAATGAAGGAGTAATAGATGATGAATCAGAAATAGAAAACAAATCCAGAAATGAATGGGTGTTTATTGCCATCAAGGAAGAAGATTCAATGTCCTCTGAATCTTTCAATCATAAAGTTGTAGAAAGAGCTTTGGCTGCCCAAGTTGAAGAAAAGGATGATTGGGTTATTGACAGTGGATGTTCTCACCATATGACAGGTGACAAGAACAAGTTCTTAGATTTGGAAAGGTATGAAGGAGGAATGGTAAAGTTTGGTGATAATTCTGTTGGTAGAATCAGAGGTAGGGGAACTATTTCTTTTGATGGAAAGAGCAAAACTGGTAATGTACTGTATGTTGAAGGATTGAAGCACAATCTTCTCAGTGTTGGATAGTTGGTAGGTAAAGGTTATGATCTCTAGTTCAAAAATGGAAGATGCAGGATCTTTGAAAGTTTCAGAACTGAGATTGCATCTGGTACTCAAACAAAAGGTAATATCTTCCATCTAGTTGGTTCTAATTAAAGTTGCTTGTTTGTTCAAATTGATCAGAGTTGATTATGGCATAGAAGGATGTGTCATGTAAATTTTGATAACATCATCAAGATAAGCAATACTCAGGTTGTAAGAGATCTTCCAAAATTAGTGAAATCTTTAAATAGTTTGTGCAAAGAATGTCAGCTAGGTAAACAAAGCAGAGTCTCTTTCAAAAGCAAGGAACAGTCCTCTACTGGATTATTGGAATTAGTTCATACTGATCTATGTGGTCTGACAAGAATCAAGAGTATGCAAGGTGATAGATATTTCATGTTACTGATTGATGACCATTCCCGGATGATGTGGGTTACCTTTCTAAAAGAGAAATCAGAAGCCCTTGAGAAGTTCAAAATCTTCAAAGCTATGGTAGAGAATCAAACCGGATTGAAACTGAAATGTCTAAGGTCTGATAGAGGTGGTGAATTCACATCCAATGAATTCATAGACTTTTGTGAGAAGCATGGTATAAAGAGACAGTTGTCTGCTCCCAGGACTCCACAACAGAATGGAGTAGTAGAGAAAAAGAACCGGACCATCCAGGAAGCATCCAGGACCATGATGATGGAAGCAAATGTTCCTCAAATGTTTTGGAGAGAAGCTGTCAGCACTGCAGTCTACACTCTCAATCAAGTTCAAATCAGAAGCAATACTGGTAAGACTCCCTATGAAATATGGTTTGGTATAACTCCTACTATGAGATATTTTAGAGTATTTGGTAGCAAATGTTACATCTCAAAAGAGATGAAGATCTAGGAAAGTTTGATGCTAGAAGTGATGAAGGAATTTTCTTCTGTTACTCCACTCAAAGCAAAGCATATCAGTGTTACAATAAGAGACTGAGAAAAATGATAGAAAGTAGAAATGTAAAGGTTGATGAAGGAATTGAAAAGCCCTCAAGGTTTTATGAATATGATGAAGATGATTAGAATGATTCTCTGATGCAAGGAGCTCAATCTTCCTCTAAAATTTAGATTTAGACTGATCCAGTAAATCAGGAAGAAGAGGTTTGTCTGAATGAGCCTGATCAAGAAACAACAGTACTAGAAACTCCCAAAGTTCCAAGGTATGTAACTCTAAACCATTCTGAAGATCAGATCATAGGTGACAAAAGCAAAGGGGTACAAATAAGGAGGAGAATTGCTCAAGACTCAAATGAATACTGTCTAATTTCAAAGATTGAACCTAAGACAATAAATGAAGCCTGTAATGATGAAAACTGGACCAAAGCAATGGAGGAAGAGTTGATGCAAATTGAGAAAAATCACACTTGGGATCTTGTTCCCAGACCTAGAAACAAAAATGTGATTGGAACCAAATGGGTCTTCCGGAACAAACTAAATGAAGTTGGTGAAGTAATAAAAAATAAAGCCAGATTGGTTTGCAAAGGCTACTCTAAAATAGAAGGAATTGATTTTGAAGAAACCTTTGCTCCAGTGGCAAGAATTGAAGCTGTCAGATTATTTCTTGCATTTGTTGCCTTCAAAGACTTCAAGGTATATTAGATGGATGTTAAGTTTGCCTTCCTAAATGGTGATTTGGAAGAAGAAGTATACATTGAGCAACCGGATGGATTTCAATTGTCTGATCATGGTGATATGGTCTGCAAGTTGAAAAAGGCACTGTATGGATTGAAGCAAGCCCCAAGAGCTTGGTATGAAAGACTGGATAAACATCTTTTGAAGATTGATTTCAACAAAGGTACTACCGATAGTAATTTGTATTTCAAAATAGATAATGAAAATATTTTGATTGTTGAAGTATTTGTGGATGATATCATTTTTGGAGGAAGAGACAATATGTGTAAAACTTCTGCAAATCAGATAAAAAGTGAGTTTGAAATGTTAATGCTTGGTGAAATGAATTTCTTCTTGGGTCTGCAAATTACTCAAACAAAGAATGGGATCTTCATTTCTCAGACCAAATATGTTAAAGAATTATTGAGGAGATTTGGGATGGAAGATTCAAAGCCAATGAATACTCCCATGGCAACCAGATGCAAGTTGAGCAAAGATGATGACTCTCCTAAGGCAGATCAGACAAAGTACAGATCAATGATTGGTGGATTTTTGTATCTCACTCAGACTAGACTAGATATAATGTAGGCTGTTGGTCTTGTGGCAAGATTTTAGGCAGATCCTAGAGAATCTCATGTCATGGCAATCAAAAGAATTTTTAGGTACTTAAAAGGAACAATTGAGTATGGCCTATGGTATCCTAGAGATTAGGATTTCTCTCTTCATGCATATACAGATGCAGATTGGGCAGGAGATGTGGATGATAGAAAGAGTACAAGTGGAGGAGCATTCTTTTTGGGAAAAAGGTTGGTTTCTTGGCTAAGAAAGAAACAAGAAGCAATATCACTTTCTACAACTAAAGTAGAATGCATTGCAGCAGTAGGTAGTTGCACTCAAATTTTATGAATGAAGCAGATGTTAAGAGACATTAAAGTAGAATATGAGGAGCCTATCATAATTTTCTATGATAATTCAAGTACAATAAATATTTCTAAGAATCCAGTGTTGCATTCTAAGACCAAGCACATATCTATCAAGTTTCACTTTCTGAGAGAACAAGTGAACAAGGATGAAGTCAGATTGGAGTATGTACCCTCTAAGGATCAGATTGCATATATCTTTACTAAACCTCTTCCCAAGGACTCTTTTGAGTATCTTAGGGAAAAGTTAGGGGTCATGGCCCCTCCAGTGATGAACTAGGATGCACTGATGTGCATCAGTCTGGTGGATTTCATAGTCATATCTTGTGATCCGGATTGGTGATGGGGAGCTGCTACTCAGGGGGAGCAGCTAGTATGATTCTGATGTGTTGAAATTGCAAGTATGAGCCCTTTGCCATTGATGTCAAAGGGGGAGAGAAGACATGTGAAAAACAAGTGGCTGTTGATCAAAGGGGGAGCAGTAAAGAAAGAGAAGACATGTGAAGAGTGTTACTGATAGGGGGAGTTATGACAGAAAGGAGTAGTTCTTGTCTTGATGGTTTTTCACATCATATGTTGCCATCAATGACAAACGGGGAGATTGTTCCAAGTATGAGGTTAACCAGTGTTGTCTTTGATGTCAACATACTCATATTGCATTGATGAGAAGGATTGGATGAGCTGTGTGCTGAGGATATTGAGAAAATTAGTCTCAATTAGGAACAGTGAAGAACAGTGATGAGAAGAAGGCCAAAGTACTCAATAGGTTGCAGATCAGAGGATGCGGATTAAAGGGTTTATAGATATGAGTCTTGAGATGTTCTAGTTGAGATTTTAGAGCTCCATATAAAGATTTGAAGAAGTTGTGATCGATCAAGTAGAACCAGTTCTGAAAGATGCTCCAGAGTGACAGAGTGTTACAAAAAGGTCCGGTGAGATCTGGAAGTGCATTGTCCCATTCTGTGGATTGGAAGGAGTGTTTGGGATGTCCTTGTGATGTTTCATCTCGATTTATATATAGTTTGGAGGTCCGGAAGTACCTTTTTCATTATGACAGTGGCGGTAGACTGTGTTCTTGAAGTTCCAGATGAAGAAGAGAAGAGATTCTAATAAGTGGAGGAAGTGCGGATGTACTTGCTCACTCAACCAAGCTTGTGAAGGTTCTTGGATCATCTTTAGGTTGTGTTGTCAGTCTGCATCAGTGGTAGAGCCTGGAATTGAAGATATTTTTGCAGATGAAGATGTTCCTATTCAGTATGGCTGACCAGATGTATTACATGTCTTACGGATAATCTTGTAGATGTTTGTCGACTTAGATGATTGTTCCTAAGTTGATGCCTTGTATAAATAAGGGATTGTGAATTCATTTTGAAGTGTGTCTTGGCATGATGAGGGTGTGGTAGTGAAGAGGAGCGTGAAAAGTAGAGCAGAAGTTTTTGGGCTTAAGTGGAACTGATCCAGACATGGTAAAGATGTCAATCTCTAGTTCAAGTTTGTAATACTTATGATATTGTAGACAGTGTGTCTCTTGTAGGCAGTGTGCCTCCTTGTGAGTAGTGTGCTCAGGTAGTGAGCCTTGATTGGCATGTGCCATCCATTTTTCTTATTCTTCTAATAGAGAATAATCCTTGGGTTAATCACCTCGTGGTTTTTCCCTTAACCGGGTTTTCCATGTCAAAATCTTGGTGTCTAATGTGTTAATGTTTATCTACTTCGATGTTTATGCTTTATATTTTATGCGTTCATGAATGGTTAATTGATATACTGTTAACTAACAAAGAAGAATCAAGTGTTTGAAGTGGAAGCAAGTTTTTGCACAACTGATTCACCCCCCCTCTCAGTTGTGTGCCCTAGATCTAACAATTCCCTCATGATTCCTTTTGAACAAAAGACCACCTTGTACCATATATCTATGTACTTTTATCTTCAAGGCTCTCCTCTAAGAGGACTTCATCTTATTTGGATAGTTTCTTGATATCAGAAATGTGTTTAAATCATTATACCAACTTGATGCATCATTCAAATTTAATACATACTATTGCTTCACCAAATTTGGATCTGTATTGGCTATTGTCTGTACTAATGTCTGACCTCTAACTAACTTCATTGGAATTATCTCCATATCAAACTCTTGTAATATGGTGATCTATTTGGCTCTTTTCTCTCTAGGTTCATTTTGCTTCAGTAACATCTTCACCGTTGCATCTAGTACTATAGCCTTAACTTGTCTTCACAAGATGTAGTGCCTGAACATTTTTACTGCCCTTACTAGTGCAAATGCCTACCTCTCTGTGTCAAAATATTTCAACTGTGCTTCTTTCAAAGGTGCACTCATGAAAGCAATAGGTTTTTCTTCATTTTCTTCTCCTTTCTGTGTTAAAGCAGTAGCAACTGAGTGTGTAGATGCAAAGAATAAATATAAAATGGCTTGATGTAATTTGGACTTGCTAACATAGGAGCATCAGAAATGGCCTCCTTAATATCTTCAAATGAAGCCTTAGCTATTGGTGTCCATTCTATTTTTGCATTCTTCTTTAGCATTGCATTCAATGGTTGCACAATCTCTACAAATCCTGTAACGAATTTCTGAACAAAGTTAATTTTTTCGAAGAAAGACTTTAACTCTTTCTTACTGTTAGGCAATTGCAACTTTTTAATCCCTTCTACTCTATTTGGATCAATTAATATTCCATTTTTAGAAATGATATGTCCTAATAATTTTCCTTCTATTACTCCAAATTAACACTTCTTGGGATTGAGAGAAATTCTATACCTTTCACATATTCTAAGTACTCTTCTCAAATCTTCTGCATGAGTTGATGCATCTTTAGACTATACAATTAGATCATCCATATAAATGACAATACACTTCCCTAACAGTCCTTGAAATGCAATGTCCATGGCTCGCTGAAAAGTAGCACCTACATTAATCAAACCAAAAGGCATTCTCCTGTATGCATAACCACTTAAAGTCTTTTCTATCACCTCTCATTGTCTCTATCATAGGGTTACAAACTAAACTTAAATTTATAATGAACTTCTGGTAGAAACTAGCTAGACCATGTAATGATCTCACTTCTCTAATGCTCTCCAGTGTAGGCCATTCAACTATTGCTCTTACTTTCTCTGGGTCCATCTTCAATCCTTCCGCATAAATCACAAATCCCAAATATACCAACTCTTCTTTCATGAAACTACACTTCTTTATGTTTATCAACAATTTCTCTTCTCTCAACCTTTGTAAAACTTGTCTAATATGCCACAAATATTCCTCCTTTGTCTTACTAAAAATCAGAATGTCATCCAAGTACACAATAACAAACTTACCCTAGAATTTATTCAAGACTTCATTCATCAATCTCATGAAAGTACTAGGTGCATTTGTCAATCCAGAGGGCATCACTAACCACTCATACAATCCTTCATTTGTCTTAAAAGAAGTCTTCCATTCATCACCTTCTTTGATTCTAATCTGATGGTATCCACTTTTCAAATCTATCTTTATGAAATATCTTTCTCCACTCAAACAATCCATGATATCATCGATCCTAGGTAAATAAAATATATACTTAATTGTGATTTTGTTTATTGCTCTAGAATTAGTACACATTCTCCATTCTCCATTCTTCTTTGGTGCTAGCACTGCAAGTATTGCACAAGGACTCAAGATTTCTCTAATCAAACCTTTTCTCAATAACTCCTGTATCTGTCTATTCAATTCTTCATTCTCTATTGGTGTCATTCTATGTGCTACTTTGTTAGGCAAACTTGCTCCCAGTATAAGATCCATGTGATGACTGATGCTCCTTATAGGTGGCAATCCTTCTAGTACATTGTCTGATATGATGTCTTCATATTCTATCAGCAACTCTTTTATCTCCTCTGGTTGTGATTCTTTAGTCTCTTTCTTCAATGCTTCAGGCTCCTTAGGCATTAAGGCATAACACATATTCTCATGTCTCAAACCATCAAGAAATTTCCTTCCATCTACCAAACAAATTCTAGCATTTCCACATACCACATCTTTAGGATCTTCCTCCAAAGGAATGAAAGTAATTTGTATTATTTCTCCCATCATGTATAGTTTTTCTATCATACTGCTAAGGTCTACCCAACAAGATATGACAATCATCCATAGGCATAATATCACATAAGACTTCATCATGATAAGATCCAATATGAAATTTCACCAAACATTGTTCACTCACCAGTACCTTATGATTATCATAAATCCATGCTATCTAATAGGGCTTAGGGTGTTTCAATCTTTCTAACTTTAGTTTAGTCACCATCTACTCTAAAACTAGGTTATCAGAACTACCACTATCAATTACAACTTTGCAACACTTACCTCTTGATTTACATCTTATTCTGAACAAACTCTTCCTCTGTGGTAGTTCTTCATTTGTTTATGATTAAAATAGTTCTCTTCTCATCACAATTGATTCTCCTTTCACTAGTTTACCAACTAAACTTAGTGATCCAATAGGTTCTTCCACATAGGCTACTCTTCCACTATTTTTTTATCTTCTTTCTTGTGCTACCCTGATTACACTCAAATGCTCTATGTCCTTCACCCCCACACTTGAAACAAGTACCTATGAATGTTCTCTTATCAAACCCTCTTCCTTCTCTTCTATATCCTTCATTCTGGTATGCATTGGGGTTTCCTCTCCGGTAAAAGTTTCTGTCATCTCTCTGGTAAGCATTGTTATCTCTGTCATCCTTGCTAAATGGGTTGTCAAACTTGTTCTGCTCTACAAATGATCTCTCACATTTGAAAAATGTTCTTTCTCTCTGAAATTTACCTGCTCTACCTTTCTATCTCTGATCATGCCTCTTATTCAGCTTCTCTTCAACTTTCAGAGCAAAGTGATATGCTTCCTCCAAAGATGTCATCCTTACCAAGCTTAGTTGTTCTTGAATGTTGAATATTAGTCCATTGATGTATCTAGCCACTTTCTCCTTGCTTGCTTCACTATGTCCTATTCTTATGATCATCTTGTGAAATTCTTCAGTATACTCCTTTATAGATTTCTCCTTTTGTCTCAGGTTTTGCAATCTTTTCAATAGTTCCAGCTCATAGTCAGCAAGTATGAATTGATTCTTCAGTTCTGTCACCATCGATCCCATTTTATAATCTTTTCTTTCCCTCTTATGTTTCTTTCTAACTGAACTTCCTTCCACCATATAGCAGCATGTCCTTTCATTTTGTCTTTGTAAATTTCACCTTCTCCGGATCTTCAATTTCTTCATATTCAAAGTATTCTTCCATGTCATTTATCCAGTCAATCAACTCTTCAAGATTCAAATTACTAGTATAGTTCAGTACATCAATTCTAGGTCTCTTTCCAATCTTTGAAATAGCTCACAACATATTTACTTGGTCTGATTCTTCTTCTTCATCACCTCCTAGGGTTTCACTAATTTGGTCAATAGATTAAAATTCTTCTTCATCATCGCTTTCAGCATTAGGTCTCAATGTCAATCTCTTCACCTATCTTCCTCAACAACATCCAAATGAATTCGCATTGTTTTTATCATCTCCATCATTTCATCCATTATACCAGTCATTGTTCTTATAGCAGTAACTCTCCTCAGCGGCATTCTTCCTAGGATCAAGTGTAAACTGCATCAAGTTCAGTGATCAGGCTACAAGGTGACAACTGCCTCACATTCGGTGATCGATTGGGACACAAGTAACTTGCCTTAATTCAGTGATCTATCCACAGCAAGATCTTATGGAATTCCTTTGCCAACTTTTCTCAATCCGCTCCTAAAGATTCAAACTTTCACTCTGATACCACTTAGTGTAGTCATGGTAGGAGGGCTCACAAAGTGAACTGTCTGGACCATGCAACAAGAATAAACACAATGGAAACAAATCAAGTAAATAGAACAAATGCAGATTTAGTCATTTTGTATATCATAGAATTTAAATAGAGGTCAGTTGGCAACACGTAGGCTTACAATTAGGGATCACAGGCCTGATTACATACATACGCAAGATAAAGCTTTCAAGTTCCTTCATAAAGAATCCAAACTATTGATCTTCTAAATTATGAGAGCTCTGAACTTATTTCCTAAGGAGCTATTACATCAATATTTATCAAGTCTGGATCATAAGATTCCTCTGCGTTAGCTAAGGAAGGTCACACACTCCTAGGGAGAGTTGTAACGTGTGCACTTAGATAGGTCAAACCTAAATACATAGAACACTTCCTCAAATGAATGGTTTAACATGTGGACCTTTGGAGAAGGTCAGCCATGAACGAAATATCATTGAATGATGTGTCATTAAGCTCCGCAAGTCTTATCCTTCAGCTCATTATCAGAGACTGTCAAGATGCTCTATTCTTAAGAAAATAGTCAATCTTCTGATAGCGATAACTTTCTGGTAACTGATCCAAATGCTCTGAATTCTAGATATGATGTAGATGAATGCATGTAGATGCTAAGTCGAGATCTGCAAGATGTGAAATGCAACTATGGTAGAATACCAAACCAAAAAGTAGGAACTGCTTCTAACTAACTGCCTAATACAGAACTAGAAAATGAAAAGATATAAATTGAAAGGCAAACAAACTGAAATACAAATGTTTTTGGTTGATGCAAGATTGCTCTTGAACTAGGGATGCTCCTACATCATAAGTGGTCCAAAAAATCTAAACATCACAAAAACAACTTTAAACAGCAAAGTTAATCAAGGACGTGAGTCCCACTGGGAGTGCCAGAATGTGGATAGGTAAAAAGTTAGGTTAATAAGATCAATCATTAAACCAAAATATAATCCTACCACCATCAAAGAATCAAATCCAAGTGAAATCAAATGCATGTAATTCAAGAACAAGATCACCTAGATTATATGATTCATTGTTTTGTGATGTGGATTGCTTCTCAACAATGAACAATCATGAAGATCAAAGCTGCCATTATGGATAGATGATAATTGATAATATGCTCAATAGATGCTCAAATGCTCAATATGCTCAGGATGATAATGTAGACTCTATGATAATGCTTGAATTCTAGATGAGAAGTATGGAATGAGAGAGTGTTTATATAGACCTCAACCAAAATCAATCAACGGTAAAGATTAGGTGGCTATGTTGAGCGGTTAAGATTAAAAGATGACATACATGAATGTGTACAAGCTATGTGTCCATAGGTAAGAGCTATTTTAAATGATTGTAGTTGGGTTGTTATTGATGATAAAATAAATTTATTTAAAATAGAGGGAGGTTCTATTTTAAGAGCTTGATGATGAGGATAGCTGATTTTAGAACCAATTAGAATTTAATCTAGATCATTCCAATGAACAAAACCAACTTGTACACATAGAAAAAAGTGATAAGATAAGAGATGATTTTAAATTAGAAAAGAAATAAATTAAATAAATTGAAATTTATTTAATTTATAGAGGTGATGATAAGATAAATAAATAAAATATTGATTTTATTTATTTATGATAGAGGGAGCCAATTAAATAAATTAAGAAATTTATTTAATTGTTTAGAAGAAAAAATATAAGAAATAATTAAATAATAAAAAATATTTAATTATGAGAAATAGAAGAAATTAGAATAAAACTAGAGAAAAATTAATTAAATAAATATGATTTATTTAATTAATTAGAAAGATGGGTGATTTGGTGTTTCAAGACAAGTGTGCTAGGACAAAGCTACCTAATGTCGATGTAGATGGTGAAAATGCAATGAATTGATAAATGATGAAATGAGTTAATTTTAGGTGTCTACAGGTAGTAATGGAAAGAATAAGTTGTATTGAAGTCATTTTGACCATGGGTGAAAAGGTATCTGTGTAGTCAATACCAACAACTTGTGAAAAACCCTTGGCAACCAAACATGCCTTGTACTTGTGAATTGACCCATCTACAACAAACTTGGTCTAATATATCCACCTACATCGAACCATATTCCTTCCCTTAGGAAGTGAATTCAAGTCCCAAGTGTGAGTTTTGATTAACGAATTGTTGTGATGTTCACAACACGCCCCATTTTGCCCCTTAGCAAAATGAGGACCCCTGCTGTTGCTTTGCTTTTTGCTTCTGCTTGTGTTGTTCTATTTGGTGGTAAAGGGAAAAGAGGAGTCAAATTTGCAAACCTTGTTAAAAATATAGAAAATTGCATTTTTAGTACCATTGCATGATGTGGTTGGATTCCTCGTGAAAAATGAGCTAGGGTTGCCTTTTGAACCATCTTAAAATTCATCATATTTTGCAAGTTATGATCAATTTGGTAAAATGTACTATCAGGTTTTGCATGATAAACAGTCAGTTGTTTGCCTTTTTCCTTGTTGGCATTCATTTAAAATTTTGAAATATTTGTACTTGGTGGTTTTAGGTTAAATATATTTTGTCTGAGTTCCACTCTGTCTCTCACATTTGACTGTTTGGCAGGAAGTGCATCAGCGCACTTTGTTACCTTTTTTGATCGCCATTATTTATTCATTGGCAAAGTTTTTTAAGGTTTGAACCTACATGTTGAACCATCCAGTTGAACCTTTCTTTCAAAAGTTCAATGGTTCGGGGTTCAAATGGTTTGGCATGTTCAAAAATGTCTCAAAAGCAAATTGTTGTTTTGTATGGCCGCGTTGAACCATCCGCTTGAACCTTTTTTGGTTCAATGGTTCAAGGTTCAAAGTTTTTTCTTCTAACAAGTTGTAATGCAAGTCCTTGCATAGAGATGTGTCTTTGAACCATCCAGTTGAACCTTTGTATTGAACCGTATTCAAGGATTCAATGGTTTGGGTTCAAAGCTTTGGTGAGACTGTGGACGATATAAGTCATCGGCATAACCTTCAAGTATCGGCCGAGTTTGAATTCATCACGCCGAAAGAGAAGCTCTCGCCGATAAGCGATAGACGAAGGGAAGTCCTCGGCATGATCTCACCGATATAAAGGCATCGGTGAAATCATTGTGGTCGCAGCAAGGCATTTGGAGTACGCCGATGGGCCGTCTCACACCGATGGAACATAGGAAGAGTGCTGTCGGTGAGACTTACGCTGATCGAAGGTAACAAGGGGTATCGGCTAAGAGAATGGCGATCGGTGAAGTTTTAACTAGATTCACCGATATCGTGTGTCAGCCCGATGGAAAAAAAATGCAAGCTGATAGGGCTATATTGATAACACTCACACTGATGGAAGGAAATAAGAGGCCATCGGCTAAACAACAGTGATCGGCAGAGAAGTTTTTCATCACGCCGAAGTAAGGATTACACCAATAAATGAAAAAGACTTGACCGAATAAAATGAGATCGGCATAACAATAGTGATTGGAGTAGGATTTAAGGCCTTCGCCGATATAGGAGATCTTGCCGATGGGGCGGTCAATGAAGGGTTCGTCGGTAAGAGTCATGCTGATGAAGAGGAATCAATGAAACAAGGGTGATCGGTGAGGATGATTTTGCCCTCGCCGATGGTATGGTATCACGCCGATAGAACTAACAACTGACATCGGCAACACTTACGCCGATAAGAGGCCATCAGCTAGGGTAATGTCATCGGCAAGGGAAGTTTGGAGTTCACCAATGGGCGATCTCACACCGATGGCAATCAACGAGGGGATCATCGGAAGGAGTCTCACTGATATAAAGGCATCGATAAAGTAATTGTGATCGGCGGAGAAGATTTGGAGTTTGCCGATGGCGAATCTCTCGCCGATAAGAAAGAAATGCAAAGCCGATAAGGCTATCGGTGTAATGGAAGGCATCAGCCAGGGAATTCATGTCCTCCTCGATAAAGGGTCTCTCGCCAATAGGAGGAAACAAGGAGGAAATAAAACGAGAAAGGCCATCGGCCAAATAACGAATATCGCCCAAGCAATTTTTTGGACCCGCTGATGGCGATTATCATGCTGATGGGCAGGAAAAGAACGATGCAGTGGAATTTTAAACACTTTTTTTGGCACCCGTGGCACTTTTCTGGTCAATGATAGTTGACCCGATGGTTTTGAGCAGCATGTGTGCAGTCTTGAACGCGTTTTGAGAGTTTTTGGACCCGATTCCCAATTTTTTTGCATGGTCACCTTGATTTAAATAGGTATTTTAGTTTCCTGGTGTTCATTTGATAAATATGATACTTATTGCTTGTCTTGTTTTGCAGGCTTGCAGTTGAGGAAGTAGGTAGAAATTGATCACAGTGACATCATGGAGGAAGAAAATCTGATCTCAGGAGCAAGAAGATAAAGATCAAGTGCGAAGAAGTCAAGGCCATTCAAATGGAGGACAAGGTTGTAGCTAAGAACATTACTACAACAGACAAATAGAAGTTATTGCTAAGCTGCCAGAGCTTCTCAGAAGGGGTAATATTTCACCCAGATTTGACACTACTCAGAGATATTTTGGAGAACTGGTTCACCTGCATTTATTGCTGTAACCAAGGGTTTGAACCAGGGGTTTAGTTAGGTTTTTGCTGTAGTGAGGACAATCAGAAAGTCTATATATTGTGCCTCTCTGCACTATAATACTTTACACAGGGATTTTAGCATTTTGTCAGAATTGTACATTCTTTCTAGGTTTAGTTTAGTTTAGAGGAGGTCACCTGTTGTCTGCAGTAAGGTGTGCATGGAATGTCTGGCTTCCTTACTGTATCTGTAAAGCTTGTAAGTTCTCTGTAGTTTAATCAATGAAACTAAGAGTCATTCCAACATTGTAAATCATGTATGACTGTTTGTTTCTAATACAATAGAATCTGGAGTTCTGCATCTATCTTCTGAGTGTTCTCCTACTCTTCTTTGTGTTTTGAAATATTTTCTTTGAGAGCTTGCAATTTTAAATGTATGTTTGTGAAAATGCTCAGAACTTGCATTTAAGGTTTTTACTATGGATTTGATCAAATTACTATAGGATTTACATAGTGCATAACAGAACAATTAGATCCTTTGGTAGAGTAAATGAGGTATAGATTAGATCTTTCTAACTTTTCCTAACCCATCTGAAATATTTAGCTAAAAATGTAGAAATCTAAAGAAAGTTGTCTCAAATTTGAAGAAGCATGCACAACAGAGTTAGAGGTAGACAGTTTTCATAAGTATATAAAGTAGAAAAATGCAATAATTCAAGAAAACCATCTAAACTTTACAGCATAGTAACACTTGTATGCAAATGAACAAAATACTTGTTGATATCTATGACCCTTTTGCATAATCTTAGTCCAGTAAACCACAAAGAAACTCTAAACTACATTTAAGGCCCCTTGAACATTACAGCTTCACATTGACCAACTGAATTTGACCAATAGTAGCATTGTAGACTTGGGATTAATTGAATTTTAAATGATTCTTTCTTATCTTTCAAGTATAGTTTTAGTTCATTATATGTGAATTTTAACTTATTGTTATGATTGCATCAAAACAATCACCAACAATTTTCTGGCGCTAGAAGGAGGGCCTGATTTGGTTTAGGGTTAATTTTCTGAGTTTAAATGCTATATTTTGAGATATGTTAGATCTCATAAAATTTCAAAAAACCTAAAAAATAGGTCCCATTTTCAATGGACTCATATAGGGACAATTTTCAAGTTGACATTCCTTCATTTCAGAAGGCTTTGAATGACAACTTTATCCTAAAAATTTATATAGGTATGGTTTATTTGTAAGTTGTAGGATACATAAGTCCATAGAGCATGGTGAGCTTAATTGTCTATCTTTTCTTACAAGGTTAGATTTATATTTGAAAGGACTAATCTCTCTCTCAGATGTGTATAAGGCTGAAAGTTGGTAGGGAAATGAGGAGATTATTGAGCGACAGGAGGATGCAGCATCAACGGTCAGTAAATGTGTAGAGGATACAAAGATGGAACCAATGCTAAGAATAAAGGATAGTAAGATCTCTTTCGAGGAATCATGTGATGGTAAGAAAAAAAATCTGTCTTTTCGTCAAGGTCTAGCTATGATTAAAGTTAGTGAAAAGTATAAATATCCTAAAAAATGCAGAGAAGAAATCACAGCTCATGTCCCTTTTCTAGATAATAAGCAAAAAGGATTTAATAAAAAAGAAAAGGAAAGTGAGGTTCATCTTGATACATTTGATAAATATATGGAATTACTAAGAAATATTTGTCAAGAGGAAATCTCTGGATCTGACCTAAACAGTTTTAACGAACATGATTTGGCAAAGAAATGTAAACAAGCATTGGCAAAATTAAGGTGCACTAAAACTGATGAAGTTCCCACTACAGCAGCTAATGAAGTCATAGAAAAGAAAGTAAATCCTAGTGTTACGACTCACTTCTTTGAATTAAATGATCAAAATCAAGATTGTTGCAGGTCAATAAAATTAGACTCCACACTGGATGATAAATGTGAGTCAGTTCATGACCAATTCTTAAAAATTGAAAATACAGAAGATTTTGGAGCTACTGTGCACAATCAGACATCACCCCCATGCCATGTTGAAAATAAAATAGGGGGGTATTCCTGTCAATCAAAAGATGTTGTCCCACCTTTACTCTCAAGTAATCTAGAAATGATTAATTTCTGTGTCAGATTATGATGATAAAAATACTCATTTAAGTGTTGATGTGCAGGAAACTAATGAGAACATTGAGAGGTTTGCTAAATTTGAGGATAAACTGAACATCCGGAATGAAGGAACAAAGATAGATGGAGATGAAGAAATGATACATCTTGAGTCATTCATCTTTCAACTTGAAAAAGGACCAGACACAGAGCTGGGCAACGAAAATGCAGAGTTGAATGAAGAGCCAGCTATCAATGAACAAGCATGTCCCACAGAGCTAATAACACATTAGGTTGTCTCTTTCCTTTCCTTAGTGAACAATGATAAATGCTATTTTGATTATGGAAATTCAAGAGATAGGACATGCATGTGGATCAATCATAAACCTGATGAGCTATCCCAATTGCTCATAGTTAGGAGCTATTCTGATAAACACAATGAATCTAGAATACCAGAATTTTTTTCAAAATTCAAAGATAAATCTGCTAGGATGAGAACCATAACTAGTACCCTGTTACTCCTACACAATCTAAAGAAATATGCAAGTAGGGGTGTTCTTGGGTCTTTTCCTGGGTTTCTGTTTGCCTTGTAGAGGCTTGTATATAGTTTGGTTGGGTAGTTGTTTTTGTTTTCCTTTCTTCTTTCGCTATTTTCTTTTTTTTTTTGGGTTGGCTGTTTGTACAGTTTGTCTTCTGTTTGTTTCTATTTTCTGTTTCTTTCTGTTTGTACAGTTTTTCTGCTTTTTTTTTGCTTTTTATACAGTCTATTTGGTTGGTTTGTTGGTTGTCTCCTTAGCAGGGATCTTTAGTTTACTTCAGAGTATTAGGGGGCAAACTAGCAACCATTGAAAATAGCATAAAATTTGGGATATTCAAGTTAATCATTTGCAATTTACGCATAACTTGTTACTGTCATGAATGTAGAGAGTTATTTGTCTTCTGAAATTTCATATTCAATAAATGTGATTGAGAATTCAAAGCAAGTTTCTCACGATGACACACCTAAAATCCTTGGGTTTGTTGAACTTACCAGTGTAGATATTAGGTGAAAAATCAGAGGTTACCCTTGCTACCATTACAATTCTCAGCTTAATTTCAGCAAGTGTCCACTCCTTGCTTAATAAAGTTACAAATTGCTATATCTTGTGAAATCTTTCAAAATCAGAAAATATAAAATATATAAAAAATAAATAAATAAATAAATAAAGTGGATTATACTAAAAATCTAGATTAAGCCATCTAAGTAACTCTATCGGGGCTATAGACGCTCGCTGGTAGTGGGGCTCTACTTAGGAGAATTATAACGATAACCTTGCCGAGGCTATGAACGCTCGTTGGCAGCAAGGCTCTATCCGGTCGGCTATGAGGGAATATCCTCACCTACGTAGGCTAATGTCAGTCACTGGTTTGTTCAACCGATCTTCAAGATGAGGATAATTAATCACGTGCACACAATTAAACTAAAAATCAAAGTTCATGCACCCTTATTGAATACCTTAAGTCTCAAGCTAAATAGTAATTTGCAGGAAGGATAGTCGGAAGTTATGAATTTATTTCACCTAGTTTTCTTGAACACTTTGAATTTAATTGTTTTGTTTGGTTTCTAGTTGTTGTGATGTTCACAACACGCCCCATTTTGCCCCTTAGCAAAATGAGGACCCTTGCTGTTGCTTTGCTTTTTGCTTCTGCTTGTGTTGTTCTGTTTGGTGGTAAAGGGAAAAGAGGAGTCAAATTTGCAAACCTTATTAAAAATATAGAAAAATGTATTTTCAGTACCATTGCATGATGTGGTTGAATTCCTTGTGAAAAATGAGCCAGGGTTGCCTTTTGAACCGTCTTAAAATTCATCATATTTTGCAAGTTATGATCAATTTGGTAAAATGTACTATCAGGTTTTGCATGATAAACAGTCAGTTGTTTGCCGTTTTCCTTGTTGGCATTCTTTTAAAATTTTGAAATATTTGTACTTGGTGGTTTTAGGTTAAATATATTTTGTCTGAGTTCCACTCTGTATCTCACATTTGACTGTTTGGCAGGAAGTGCATCAGCGCACTTTGTTACCTTTTTTGATCGCCATTATTTATTCATTGGCAAAGTTTTTAAAGGTTTGAACCTGCGTGTTGAACCATCCGGTTGAACCTTTCTTTCAAAAGTTCAATGGTTCGGGGTTCAAATGGTTTGGCATGTTCAAAAATGTCTCAAAAGCAAATTGTTGTTTTGTATGGCCGCGTTGAACCGCCGCGTTGAACCATCCGCTTGAACATTTTTTGGTTCAATGGTTCAAGGTTCAAAGTTTTTTCTTCTAACAAGTTGTAATGCAAGTCCTTGCATAGAGATGTGTCTTTGAACCATCCAATTGAACCTTTGTATTTGAACCGCGTTCAAGGGTTCAATGGTTCAGGTTCAAAGCTTTGGTGAGATTGTGGACGATATAAGTCATCGGCATAACCTTCAAGTATCGGCCGAGTTTGAATTCATCACACCGAAAGAGAAGCTCTCGCCGATAAGTGATAGACGAAGGGAAGTCCTCGACATGATCTCACCGATATAAAGGCATCGGTGAAATCATTGTGGTCGCAGCAAGGCATTTGGAGTACGTCGATGGGCCATCTCACACTGATGGAACATAGGAAGAGCGCTGTCGGTGAGACTTACGCCGATCGAAGGTAACAAGGGGTATTGGCTAAGAGAATGGCAATCGGTGAAGTTTTAATTAGCTTCACCAATATCATGTGTCAGCCTGATGGAAAAAAAATGCAAGCCGATAGGGCTATATCGGTAACACTCACGCTGATGGAAGGAAATAAGATGCCATCGGCCAAACAATAGTGATCGGCGGAGAAGTTTTTCATCACGCTGAAGTAAGGATTACACTGATAAATGAAAAAGACTTGACCGAATAAAACAAGATTGGCATAACAATAGTGATCGGAGCAGGATTTAAGGCCTTCGCTGATATAGGAGATCTCGCCGATGGGGTGGTCAATGAAGGGTTCGTTGATAAGAGTCATGCCGATGAAGAGGCATCAATGAAACAAGGGTGATCAGCGAGGATGATTTTACCCTCACTGATGGTATGGTATCATGCTGATAGAACTAGCAACTGACATCGGCAACACTTATGCCGATAAAAGGCCATCAACTAGGGTAATGTCATCGGCAGGGGAAGTTTGGAGTTCGCCGATGGGCGATCTCACGCTGATGGTGATCAATGAGGGGATCATTGGAAGGAGTCTCACCAATATAAAGGCATCGATAAAGTAATTGTGATCAGCGGAGAAGATTTGGAGTTCGCCGATGGTGAATCTCTCACCGATAAGGCTATTGGTGTAACAAAAGGCATCGGCCGGGGAATTCATGTCCTCGCCGATAAAGGGTCTCTTGCCGATAGAAGGAAACAAGGAGGAAATAAAATGAGAAAGGCCATTGGCCAAATAATGAATATCACCCAAGCGATTTTTTGGACCCGCCGATGGCGATTATCACGCCAATGGGCGGGAAAAGAACGAAGCAGTGGAATTTCAAACACTTTTTTTGGCGCCCGTGGCACTTTTCTGGTCAGCGATAGTTGACCCGATGGTTTTGAGCAGCATGTGTGCAGTCTTGAACGCGTTTTGAGAGTTTTTCGGCCTGATTCCCACTTTTTTGCATAGTCACATTGATTTAAACAGTTATTTTAGTTTCCTGCTATTCATTTGATAAATATGGTACTTATTGCTTGTCTTGTTTTGCAGGCTTGCAGTTGAGGAAGTAGCTGGAAATTGATCACAGTGACATCATGGAGGAAGAAAATCTGATCTTAGGAGCAAAAGATAAAGATCAAGTGCAAAGAAGTCAAGGCCATTCAAATGGAGGACAAGGTTGCAGCTGAGAACATTACTACAACAGACAAATAGAAGTTATTGCTGAGTTGCTAGAGCTTCTCAGAAGGGGCAATATTTCGCCCAGATTTGACACTACTCAGAGATATTTTGGAGAACTGGTTCACCTGTATTTATTGCTATAACCAAGGGTTTGAACCAGGGGTTTAGTTAGGTTTTTGCTGTAGTGAGGACAATCAGAAAGTCTATATATTGTGCCTCTCTGCACTGTAATACTTTACACACAGGGATTTTAGCATTTTGTCAGAATTGTAGATTCTTTCTGGGTTTAGTTTAGTTTAGAGGAGGTCACCTGTTGTCTGCAGTAAGGTGTGCGTGGAATGTCTGGCTTCCTTACTGTATCTGTAAAGCTTGTAAGTTCTCTGTAGTTTGATCAATGAAACTAAGAGTCATTCCAACATTGTAAATCATGTATGACTATTTGTTTCTAATACAATAGAATCTGGAGTTCTGCATATATCTTCTAAGTGTTCTCCTGCTCTTCTTTGTGTTTTGAAATATTTTCTTTGAGAGCTTGCAATTTTAAATGTATGTTTGTGAAAATGCTCAGAACTTGCATTTAAGGTTTTTACTGTGGATTTGATCAAATTACTGTAGGATTTACATAGTGCATAACAGAACAATTAGATCCTTTGGTAGAGTAAATGAGGTATAGATTAGATCTTTCTAACTTTTCCCAACCCATCTGAAATATTTAGCTAAAAACGTAGAAATCTAAAGAAAGTTGTCTCAAATTTGAAGAAGCATGCACAACAGAGTTAGAGGTAGACAGTTTTCATAAGTATATAATGGAGAAAACTGCAATAATTCAAGAAAACCATCTAAAATTTGTAGCACAGTAACACTTGTATGCATATGAACAAAATACTTGTTGATATCTATGACCCTTTTGCATAATCTTAGTCCAGTAAACCACAAAGAAACTCTAAACTACATAAGGCCCCTTGAACATTACAGCTTCACATTGACCAACTGAATTTGACCAACAGTACCATTGTAGACTTGGGATTAATTGAATCTTAAATGATTCTTTCTTATCTTTCAAGTATAGTTTTAGTTCATTATATGTGAATTTTAATTTATTGTTATGATTGCATCAAAACAATCACCAACAGGAATCATATTCCTTATGCATAACATTATCCCACTAAAGTATGTATAATGCCTCTCATAATGTCTATGGATCAAGGGCTGAGGCATAGAAAACATGTGGCCCACTCTAATAATCTAATCATATGCGTCTGCCATCTACTAGATTCCCTAACCAAGTACTTGCATTTTGAAGTCTTTATCTAGCCCAAAGAGGATGAGATGTGGGTGAGTTAGGTGCTGAAATATCAACCTCCAAAGCAAGTCTAGAAGTAGAAGATGGTGACTCCCCATCACTACCCTCATTGTCAAAATTGAAAGAAGTAGAAGATGACTTTGCCTCAAGAATTTATTGTAGATGATCTGAATCATCAGAAGAATCTTCAAAGTCAAGTGAGTCTAGAATAGAAGGATAAATGTCAAGTATAGAGTTGGCAAGACTCTCTTGAAACATAACACTCCTCTCAATGAACAACTCATGTGTAGTCAAGTGGAGTAGGTGATAACCTTTTACACCATGAATATAACCTACAAAGATGTAAGGTTTAGATTAAGGATCCATAGCCTTGTGATTTTGCTTTAGTATACATGCCATGATTGGAGATCTAAAAACCCTGAAGTGCCCAATTGATGGTTTCCTACGTGTCGAAGATTCAAAGGGAGTGATACCCTTCAAGTCTTTGTGAGGAACTCAGTTCTGAATGTAAGAAGCACAATTGATTACTTATGTGTAGTACTATGGTGTAAGGTCCTTGAAGCATATCATGTACTTAGCCATCTCTTATAAGGATCTATTCTTACATTCTACAACACTATTATGTTGGGGAGTATAAGGAACTATGTACAGTAACTCTATCCCCTCTATTTTACAAAATTTATCAAATGTTTTGTTGATATACTCACCCCCATTGTCAGTTTGAGGAACCTTGTGACTTTTCCTAACTATTTTTTAGCAAGAGCCTTGAAGTCTTCAAATTTGTTGAAGACTTCAGATTTCTACTGAAGTAGACCCATATGTATCTAGAGAAGTCATCTATGAAAGTGATAACATACCTTGACTTACTAAAAGATGGATGGGTAAATGCCCCTAATACATCTTTGTGAACAAGCTCTAAGACTTGTGTATCCCTCCAAGATTTTCCTTTTCCAAATTTCTCTTCAAGATCCTTCCCAAGGGTACAACCCTCACACAGACCCTTATAAAATTTAACACTAGGAAACCCTATGACCATATCCTATTGACTTAGTTGCTCAAGGTAGTGATAGTTAAGGTGGTCGAACTACTTATGCCATAATTTTATAACACCATCTAAATGAGTAAGCAATGTTGTAGTAGAAACATCAGGTGCAAATTGAGTTGTGTACAACCTAGATTTTTGATCTACCCTTCCCAAAGCTACTAGATTGTTGCTGTGAAACTCCCTAATATCAACTAAATTACAAGGTGTCATTGTACCTCATCATTTAATCTATTTTTAGATGTCAATAACCTAGGGCTGTGTCCTCGGCTGTCTACAACTAGGGATTCTACAATTACTAGTTTCTATCTAATCCTAACAACTTCTACAAATTTGAAGAGATTAATCTATCTACTTGCTGAATGAATTGAATGAATGCTGAAGACAGAATTAAATAGGAAATTTACTCAAATCCATCTTAAAATTAGTAACATGCATCTATCTATTAAAATCAGTAAATACTTTTCACAACAAAAATCTAAAGTAGTAAAACAGTGGTACTAGCCTCCTGCCTTGGTGGTGAGAGTGGGCCCTTGATCCACACCCTTGGGGCTGAAGGCTACAGTAGGAAATCATCACAAAAGAAGATCACAACTAAATTCAAATGAATTCCATACACTTTGCATTCATGAAAGATACTGCTATTATAGAACTGAGATTTTCTAAGAATCAGAATAATTCAATCATTGTATATTTCTTCAGCTGTTTCTATAAGTATATATGAAAGTGAGTGATGACTTATCACTAATCTTATCTACCAGTTCTTCTATGAGATGACATTCATCTCTTTATTACACTAGCCATCTAACTATGGAAAATAATCATGCAATAAAAGTAGACTTGAGTGGAACAAAAGTCCACTCAGAAGTCTAAGTTTGAGTCTTAGTACATTTGGGCATCAAGGCCTTGAAAATAAGGATATTGAATCAGTTCCATCATAACTCATGCAAAAACTTTAAAAATATAAAACTCCAGTAGTTTAACTAAAGATGGCCCTTCACCACTTAGGTGATGATTTGAGTGAAATGGGGGTTATTATGATCACTGCTGAGGGTGCCTAGTTGGTAGCTTATGCTAGAAATATGCCTTGCTCTCAAGAGGCACCAAAGATATCTGACCCTGTCTGCAACTCCGGAGATACGTCTGTAGCTCCAGAGATATGTTTGTAGCTCTGGAGATTTCTGTAGTTTCTTTGTTCAGTTCCGGAGATACTCTAGACTCCCGTAGAGCTCTGGAGAGGCATTCTTCATTTCTTCAAAACATCAGGTGTCATGGTACTTTGGTATTGTCTCTAGAGATCATTGAAGACTATCTCCGGAGATGCACAAAATTGCTATTCTTGGTATCTACACCTGTTGATTCAAAAAGAGAGAAGTTTTTGCATTTTTCCATCAATTCCATGCACATTAGTCACTCAATTAGAAATTGTAATCTTAAGTAATCTATCTCAATTAATCATTAAATAGAAGAATCTTGCTAGCTTATTTGGGTGCAGACATTAGGAAAGATGGACTCAGGAAGGAGAAAAAGAGAGGCAAAAAGATGTATTTCATGAGTGCAACTTGGCACTCATCACTAAATATGGAGAGAAATGAATTCTTATGCCCTTCCCTATGTGGGTAATCTGATACACTAATAGGAGATTAGCTAAAAGAGAAGTTACACTTAGAAAATTTTGTGAATGTTCCACCTTGAATTTCAACAACCCCTCTCCCTATAACTATTGCTGGAGTGTGATCACCCAAAGTGATATAAGACATACTATAAGGCTCTAAGGAAGAGAATTTAACTTTTGAGGAATCCATATGGTGTGAGGCACCCGAGTCAATGATCCAACATGGAGTTGATGAGGATGCAATTTGACTAGTGCCTTTCCCTTATAGTTCTCTTTACCTTTCTCGATTGCCTTAGTTGATTTTTGGGTTTATCTAGATTGGGTGATAAATGTAGGGACCCTTATGTTGTTCTTCTCGAGAAGATGAGAGAGGTGGACAATCTATTTCTTCATACATTTGTGCTCATCGTGCCCAAGTTTCTTGCAATATATACACTTAAATATTTATTTCTTAGATTTCCCTTGGTTAGAAGAGCTCTCACTATTGGTTTTGGAGGGCTCATTTTTTTAATCTTTCTTGGTCTCCTTGTCATTCTAAGTGTTTTGCTTCTTCCCTTTGTTGTTTGAAGCCTATTGTTGCTTTCCATTCACAACAATGAGGGCTTGAGGTTTTAAGTACTTCATAATGCCCATTTGTATTAACGTATCCTTCTCCCTAGTCAAGTACCCAATAAAGTCATCTAGAGAAGGCACGTTCCATGTAGCCCTTTTGGTGGAGTAGAAGGTAGATATAAACACATAATACTATGGACCTAATTTTGAGAGTATAGAAAGAACAAGTTGATCATCCAATTATTTTCTCTTCCACATTCTTCCAACTACAAACTTAGTGATTTAAACTTAGTGAAGTAGTCCTATAGAGTCTCAAAGGAACTAGGGACCAAGCTTATGAGTTCATTCTCTAACTCATGACTTCTCATTTCATCTACCTTACTAAAGAGTTTTTCTAATGCAAGCTAAACCTCATTAGGTGTTTTCAAGGATTCTACATGAAAAAGGAGTTTGAGGAATAGAGTAAGACATAAAAACTTAAAGGCTTGATCACATTTATTAAACTATTTTACTTTAGCATCTTCAGTAGTGCCTTCAGTGTTAATGCCCATTGTTACCCTATACAACTCTTTATTCTTTAGCACAAGTTGCACCTTAGGTTTCCATTCATGATAGTTAAAGGGTGTTAGAGGTATGATATATAGATTTCAATCCATGCTTAATATAAGTTTTTGTAGAAATTAGAAGTGTGGAAATGGAATGCAGAAGGAAGTGTGGAAGTGTACAAGACACCCCCTTGATTTAATATTTGAGAGCCACTACAAATTTTGGCACTTTGTATGTTTAGTGCATAGGAATGTCTAATGGAATGAAAAATGACACTTTAGAATTTTAGTGTGATGACATTTCCAATGGATTAGGCATGAAAAAATTCACTTTAAAAAATGGCACTCAATTTTGAGTTTCCTGTCGAAAGTTACAACAATTTTTCTATTAGCTTATGTTGCCTATTTAATTTACACTAAAAAATTAAAAATTGCCTTTAAAATGGAGATTGGAGAAGGGGAGAAAATTTAATCCCTCACTTGTAGGTAGCTCTGGGTTTAAGATCTCATATGACCCTATCATATGACCAGGGGCTGAATTTTTTGTGATGGTTGCACATATGTTATATTTGACACCTTGCTTCCTCTGTTTGGTGATTGTGATGCATTTCTGCCTCTATTCAATGCTTATGGAAGATTCCTTTTGTGAAGGATTTGGCCTCCACTTCCCCTTCACATGCCAAATTGGGTCGTGTTTGCCCCTGCTGGTATTGGATCAAGCCTCTTTCACATGTCTAACCGGGCCTCTGCTACCCCTACTCATACTAGATCAAGCCTATTTCACACATTTGGATCAGCCTCTCTCACATGCCTAGTTTGACCTCTCTCACATGCCTACTTCAGCAATGTAGATCAGTCTTTAGTGTTCAACTTGTGCTTTCTCCCTTGTGAATTAATACCCCTCTGCACATTCTTTCAAGAACACACACAGACACACATCAGCCAAAAAAAATGCATGAAACTAGTGTTTTAAAAAATAACTCAATAAATAGTACCACAGTAGTAATCAAATTCTAGAATAGATTTGATACCATGTGAAATTTTCCAAGATACACTAGATTGATTGTCAATACTGGTCAAGAAACAAAAGTTTAGTAATTGCATACCCCTACATGTTATTGAAAAAAAAAGAATATGCAAGCAAAAATATTACATGAAACTAGATACCAATAGTGATGTATTAACCCATGAAATGAGATGTACATATAGGAGAGAGGGAAGAAACAACCACCCAGACTTAGTGGAGAAGACTAGACATTTGACTCCCACTAAGTAGAACTAGTTGTGAGTTAACTTCCTCAAGACTCACAAGAGGCAGCAAGCTAACTCCCACTAACTAAGACACCTAAGTAGGATTAATGCCATGTGGAATTAATCTATGTGCATGATGTGCATGAGATAATAAATACACTAGCACACTTGTATAACATAAACATTATAATTTGTATGTTATGTTTTGATTTTTTCTTTAAAATTATGATAAATAAAAGATTGAAACAAGAATTTTAAATTTATATGTGAGAGAGAGTGTAGTTAAACTTACATACCTAAACTTTCTATAAAGAGAGTGATTTTAGGCAAGTCTCCTCATTCTTTCTCATAATGTTGTAGGGATTTTGTTTCATTTTAGAATAGCGATCAAAAGAGAATATAGGTTCTATATGAAGGACTTTATGGGTTTAAGTTTAGACATAGTTGTAAATGTTAGACCTTTCCTTTGAGTTTTACCATTATTGATTGTAGCCTTTTGTAGAGTAAGGCATTGTGATTTGTCTATCATGATTTCCCATGCCACGGATAGTGGTAATTATCTATGATTGTCTCATGATATAGATTGAATTGGTATAGTTTTTGGGTCTTTTTGATCCCATGTTGGACCATTGTAGTTGTCATATATTACTATAAAATATGTAGGCAATTATGGGGGTTTAGATACAATGGGGTATATAGTTTATTTGACCTCTTTGAGAGATCCATTAACAAGGCCAACTTGAATCCAAAAGTTTGTTGTAGGCATGAATCATTGATGTGTACTTAATAATATCTCTTAGGGAAGTTGCTCATCCTTAGTATCAATACTTGATTTATGTTATGCATTTACTCTAATACTAAATACAATAGGTAGATCTAGTAGTCTTAGAATTTTTTGTTGTGTAATGTTATAGTTCATTTGTAGCAAATAAGATGATTTATTGGTCAAGATATTCTTGTTCAATTCTTGTTAGTTATTTGTTTAATGGGTCACTAATACTTCTCATTTATGTTATGTTGGTTCTACATTGCATGTGTTATGTAATGTATGATAGATTTGTGTTTAATTTGTAGTGTCACCTTGTTGTTGAAATAGTTTTTGTAATATAAAAATTGTATTAAATTTGTGTCATAGAATTTTTGTAGTTGAGTGTGATGCAAGCATAGGTTTTTACATAATAGGTAGTAGTTGGGTAAGGTCTCTTGTAAGAATTATAGACATGCCTTTAAAACAAAGACGTTATTGTTAGGGGATTGCTTCATGTAACTTGCCATTTATTTTTAGTAGTAACTTAGGGACATGAACCTAATCTTGGTGATGAGGATATAGAAGATGTTCTTCATGTCTTTTTGAAATGTTTATAATTTTTGTCATTGCAATCGTTACATTTATTTAATTAAAATCTTAGTGATTGCATGTATAGTTGAGGCATGCATGTCAAATGGTGTAATTCCTATTGAGGCAAGAAAGAGGAGTGGGTTTTCTCTATCATACTAAATTTTGAATTATATTTCAAGTATTAAATTGATTATGTAGAACTTTCCATTGTCTTCAATTCCTTTTATGACCATATGTAGTGCTTGTTTCAAGGAATTGTTGATCCAGTGATTTGTAGTGATAGTAAGTGTTAGTTGTTTTGATGACAATATATATTACTAGTACAAATTTAGGGGGACAATTGTTTTGTTGTGACATCTTGTTTGTTTTTATGAGTTTAATTGTAATGTCATCTAAATGTGCATTAATACTATATTTTTCCTATTTGTCATTCTTGCAAAATCATGTCAGACTGACATTTCAAGTTTCTATGTAAAAATCATTACAAAATAGTAACTAAAGGACATATTATCATGAAATAATCATTAAAACATACATTACTTTCCTTCCAAAGACAACTTCATAAGAATTATGATTACCTCCATCATACTCAAATTATGTATGCAAATGCAGTGGCACTATTTTACTAAAATGAGTACATCATTGAACTCTATAATGAAATGAAGCTAATCAACTAGGACCAAGAACATATAAGAAGGTAAGATAGGTGTCAAAAATATAGAAGGTGAAATGAATATAGAAAATAAAAATAGCATACCTTTCTATAATTCCACCAATTCAATCTAATGAACCAATTAATTTTCATGCATTTAAATCTTCAAATAGGCAATCATATACTTCTTTGTAGTTGTGTTCCTCTGTTGAATGTCAGACTCTGCAACCCAACAGATAGCCATCGGTTGGAGAAGCTTGTTATTACCAAAGCTTTTAAAACAAAACTGCATATCTATCTTTAGACACAGTAGTATTTCCAAATGCATCCTCATTATGTAGGATTGCTTTCATCATCTATATAGGGGTCTTATAATATCCAACTATTCTTAGCTTAATGACAAATTTGGGGCTAAAAAAGTGATTTGGGTTTGGTTGTTCAAATATTTTTAGTTGTTCAGCTAGTTTGAAGTCAATACCTACCTAGGTATACCCCTTGGAATATCCCTCTAGATTTTAAACTCAGATCAAATAGAAGAGGAGTCTACCCACTCCTATTAGTTGGCTAAAATAGCCCCTAACTTATTGATAAACCTCTTTTTATCACCTTGACAAAATCCCTGGCCTAGGTGATTTAGAAACATTTTAGAGTTTTGTGTTGATGTAATTTTGGGAACCAACATTTTGGCATTGTTGTCAGGGACCCATTGAATTATTTTCTAGTTGTTACATCATTGAAGTGCAATATTTGTTCAATATTTCTTCCACTAGGGGAAGTGGCGACCCTGTTTTACAACCCAGAAGATTAATTGTAGTTTAATAAGAGTTTTACAATGCCTAGAGGAAGGAACCAACAACAATCTAGGCGTGAGGAATCCTCAAGTAGTGCAAGAAATAGGAGGATTGGATATAGGACAAGATACCCCAATGTGGTCCCTCTAGTGAATACACAAGACAATATATTTGTTGACCTCAGGAGCTAATACAATTATACTTCTAAGGATTCTATAGATAACATGCTCAGAACAAATAGAATAATAAATACAAATGAGTATAATATTAGAAGAAATGAAAATGTTATTGGTAGAGGAAGTAGAGATAGATCTCATTATCCACATTTGAGGACGTTTAGGAATACCAATGAGAATGAAGAAACATATCAGGATACAAGGCATCCTAATTCTCCCATGGGGTCACTTGGAGGTCAGCATGATAACATTCCTAATGAGGGAGATCATCAATAAAAGCGCGGTGATGAGGAAAGAGATAGAATAATCCAAGATGAACTTGACTTTCTTGATCACCTCATGAATAGACAAAGAGAAGTGCAGGCCCTACTTGATCAACAACAAGCCCAACAAAACTAGAATGTACAGTAGTAGGGCCATAACCTGCAAAATAATTAGAGACAACATCAATAGCAATAACAAGATCAATAACAATAACATCAATGACAACACTTGATGGGATAGTAGGGTGTGAATAATTCCCATGCCCAAAACATTAAGAATCAACCACCACAAAATCAAGTAAATCAACAGCATGTCAATGTTTATAATGTTAGGCTTGCCCAATGAAGACAAACACAAAGATTTCCTCCATAGAGGAAGCCTCTAGGAGGTGAAAGGTACAAACAATTTGATTTATTTGGCATACTTGACTTTCCTAATGTAATTCCAAATGAGATTGGGAGAAGATTCACAAGTTTGAAGGTAATAATATTGTCACAGGTGAGGAACATCTAAGGTATTTCATTAATTTCACTAATGAATTTGAAATAGAGGATGAAGATGTCATCATGAAATTATTTGTAAACTCATTGAAAGAGAGTGATAAAGAATGGTATAAAACTTGTTGGAAAGAGACACTGCTAGGCATGTCAGGTGTTGTCATTGATGCCAACTGAATTTATCTTACACATCCACATTATATCATTTGATCATACTGGAAGTCAGATTGTAGATTTGTCTAAGTCTGGATAGACATGAATAGAGCATAAGATAGGGTTCAACATTTTGGTCCGCATTTCTCCATAGGTAATCATATTGTGCTACGGATCTAAGGGAATGTTAAGGGATGTTAGGGGTACCTAAATCCAAATTTTTAGCCTTCGATGATGAAGTGATTGAAAGTTACAAGCATCTGAGTATTGGGTTTTGGTCAAACAATTCGGTCTAGTGAAGAACAGGCCGATTTGGTGTTTGATCCTTGTACAGATTAAGGGAAGTGGTTGGTTGAGTAATTTATGAGATCCAGTGGTATTGGCTGACATGTGTGGTGACTTGAATACATAGGTTTTGGTCTACATTGATGTTTGTGCATGGATTCAGCTGACATAACAGTAATCTTGAAAAAGTTTCTAAGTTTTCTTAAGGCTGACTACAGTTGATGAAATTTCATGTTGCAGATATATATATGATCGATGGGTTTGAACATTTTGGAGGCATGGATGTGAAAATATGATGTGATAGGTGTGAAGTGTGGCAGTATCAAGTGTGAAGGAAAGAGATCTAAGCTTCAGATCATGGCAGAATAGTGAAATAGGGTAGTGAGATAAAGTGTGTGAAGTTAGTATATTGAGCCTAATCAGAACTATAATCTTGCATTGTTAGATGCTATTCTTCAATTCAAGTATTTCAACAAACTCTTTATAATTGATCTTGTAGGCAGTGAACCTCCTTTGAGTAGTGATCTCTGGGTAATGTGCCTTCCCATTTGTAATAATTTTAATAGAGTATAAAATCTTGTGGGTTAACCCCCACCATGGTTTTTCCCTTAACCAGGTTTCCATGTAAAAACCTTGGTCTTCATGTGTCATGATCTTGTTGTTGTTGTTCTTAAGTTCATACTTCTTTCTTTTGAATGTATGTGATAAATTAATAAAGGAACATAATAATAAGTTTTGCAGAACACTAATTCACCCTCTCTCTCAATGTTCCTTAATTTTGACAATTGGTATTAGAGAAAGGTTCCTTGGAAGAAGTTTAATAGCTTGAGGAAGATCTCAGAAGGTGTTTTAATGGGTTAATTCAGGTATTCTTATTGCATCAATGAACAACTTCAAGTTGCTTTAGAAGATCTTGATCCGTCTAGAGTAGAAGTCGAAGAACTTCAAGAGAACCTTAAAGATGCTAAGGATTTCATTCAGACTTTAAGAGGGCAACTGAGCAAATCTATGGAAAAGAGGAAGGAGCTACTTCAATAGTTAGCAAATCAGAAGGAAGACAATGGCATGGATGAGGATCTGAAGGAGAAGACAAAGGAATGTGAGAAGCTAGCAAAAGAAGTTGTTGTCCTAAAACATGAGATGGAATCCAGGGTGATGAGGAAACCAAGGAAATCAAGGAAATGAAGAAGACTGAAGAAAACCTAAATTAGTCTCTGAAAGAAAGAACAGAAGAGTACTATAGATTGGATAGAATAATTGGCCATCTAGAGTCTGATCTAAAAGAAACTAGGTATAATGAGGAACAACTTGAAAGGCAAATTGTCATTCTCAAACATGACCTAGAGGCTACAAATGAATACAAAGAGAAGTTCAAGATAAGCTCAGCTAAACTTGAGGTGCTCCTTGATAGTTAGAAGAAGGTAGATGATAAGCATGGTCTGGGATATGAGAAAGGTGAAAGCTCTAGATCTAGTCAAAGAAACTTTGAATCAAGGAATTAGAGAAACAAACCTAGAAGACCTCCAGTTAGACAACCTAATTCTCAAAGGTATCCATCCTTCAATGGAAATTGTTGCAATTGCAATAAATTTAGTCATAGAACTACTCAGTACAAAAGTAGATTGAATCAAAGTGGTCCATCCTTCTCTAGTCAATGCTTCAATTGTAAAAGGTATGGTCATAGATCCAATGAATGCGAAAGCATGATGATGAATAACTCTAACAATAGAGGAAAAGTCAATTCTTTCACTAGCAAATGTTTTGCATGCAATAGATTTGGACACATGGCTAATTAGTGCAGATCAAGACGAAATCAAGTAAATGAGCAAAGAAATGTTGTGTGCTTTAATTACAATAGATCTGGTCATATTGCAAGATTCTATAGAAGCAAGAATGATGATAGAAAAGGTCTAGTAAATAGAAACCAGAATGTACAGAGACAAGATAACGACAATGGAAAAGTAGATGTGAATGAGATCTAGAATAAAATGAACAAAACATGAGTGGAGAAAGGTGTAATGAATTATGGTGATGGGTCTACATCAGAATTTGGTGCTGGTAATTCCTCTGAGAATTGAAATAGGAGCTCTGGCTCAGGGGGAGCTATATTGAAAATCTAATTCCCCCTTCCAATAAGTGGGTGCCTGAATTTGGCATGATGAGAGAAGATAGAATGGCCTATTGTAGATCATCTGAAAGAACTTCCAGAAGAAAAGAGGTTGATGTGGCAACTTGCAAAGCAATCTATGAGAAATTGTATCAAGAAATAGGGTATCCAGAAGAGTTAGGGAAAAATAATTTATTACATCAAAAAGTAGGTGTGTGGAGGTTAAAAAGAAACTCAAGTGACTTCAGAATCACTTTGCATCCAAGAAGAAAGAAGGAAGGCAAGTTCTGTGTGAAGATTTCCAAGAGACTGAAGTGTGAAGAAGATATCCAAGTGAAAACCCTAATTGGCAAAATAAGGTATTCTCTATAAAGATTTCTGAATTTACAATCTCTAGATATGGCTACTCCATTGGTTGTTGACATCATTGAAAGGCCTTGACCTAAATTCAAAAAGCATCCATACAAATCTGTAGAGGTTGATCTATTAGGTGCCCTTTCTAATGTTTTGCATGGTGTGTTGCACGTAGAAGATATTAGGGCTTACATTCATGCTAGCATAGATGAGTTTAGGAATTCAAATTTACTAGATTTGTTTGAGAATCACCCGAGGGATGAAAATTATGATCTTAAACCTGAGTATAAGGTGCTGGAAGACAAACACTTCATTCAAGTTATTGAGTTCCTATCCTTCGATGAGGAGGAGTGGGTCTGGTATGTACTAAGTCAGATGCATGCTGAATTTATGTGGTTGATGAAACCCTTTAAGATCACTAAGGATACCATCAAGGCTGTAACATGATTGAACTCATCTAGTGGACTACCAATGTTAAAATTAGTGAAGAATTATGCTGTAACTGAAGCTACCAGCTCAAAGTTTGATAAAAGGACAATGACAATAAATGATATATCTGATCTGGATGTCAAATTTGCATCTATGGTGATTGTGTATAAGATATACCACTCCAACAAGAAAAACTCAATGTCTAGTACAACCATTTATGCTGCTTACCAGATGTTAAAAGAAAATGTTGACTATGATTTGTGTGAGCTGCTGCAAAACTACCTAATGGAGAATCTGAACAAGATCAAGAAGGATAAGAATAATACATTCAAGTATGGTATGTTGGTCTTGTGCTTGTTCTTTTATTTCATGAATGAGTTGGCTGGGATGAAAAGCCTGTATTGGACTAGTGACAAGCCTATTGCCATACAAATAAGAGACCACTTGCACAATATTGGTGACTCCAATGCCCAAAGGACTTCTCTTTGGGGATATTTCAAGAATTTCTAGAATATGATGCAATCAAGGGAAAGAATCCCTAAGTTTGTGGTGGAAACAGATCAATGCTTGATGGAAGTAGTTGAACCAAGGACTATATGGATCATGCCCATGGGGTATGAAGTTGATAAAAAATTACTGGAAATGTATGTTCAACACCTTCTGAGAAAACTAAAAGATACCTCAGTTTAGAGATTCGGTACATATGATGAGCTTAATTTGAAACTACATGTTGAGCTCCAGAGACCTGAAACTAATAAAAAGGTCCAAAGGCAAGTTGAAATGTATGTAGAAAGTATTGGAATAACCAAAGAAGCTATGAGAGAAGCCATGAAGAGAGCCAAGAAAGTTGAAGAAGAAAAGCCAAACAATGAACAAACCTATAGTCCAAAAGCCCCCCTAGCCAACAAAGAAGAACAAGAAGTTCTGCTGCTACCTCTAGTCACTCAATGTCTGCTAGTATAGAGAAACTAGAAGATAAACCATCTGATAAAGAAGGAAAGAGAAAGAAGACAAAAGCCTCTAGAATGTATGTGAGCCTAAAAGATAATGAGGAGACAGAATCAGATGAAGTAGTGAAAGAAATAAAGTCAAAGAAAGCAGAAGCATCAAGGGTTGCCAAAGACAAGCCCTCCGGAAGTGTAAAGGTGAGAAAAAGACAAAAGACAAAGACTCATGTTGAAAAATCCACCTTTTTAGTTGAAGATATTGTGAATGCAATAATTATTCATGGGAATTTGAAGCCCATAATAGAATATTATGACAACTTTGATGATGCCAACAAGAAAATTTTGGAGGATGCTACTGTTAAGTACTTGAATACATTCAATGGAGCACTTGTGGAAATTTTGATAGAAATCCCTAAGAGTCTAAGTGACATTTTGGAGATGAGAAAAGAAGATACTAAAGCAAAGGATTTGGAGCTAAGAGAACATGTGTTGTTCAGTCTATGCTTGGTAATCTCTAGGAAGGAAACAAATAAAAATTTCAAAGAAATTAAAGATGAATTCAGAAGAAAAATTAGGATGAATAAGCTAATGCTTGGAGACATTGATGAAGCGGTCAAAGAAATAGAACAAATTTTCAAGAAAGTCCTAGACAAGAATAATTTTTTTGTGGTCATTGAAGAACCTATTGATGCTGATGATACATCCATTTTGAATGATGAAGAGTTGAAGAAAAATGAGCAATAAGATGAGGTAGATGATTTCTCTATTCCAGAAGAGGAAATATTAAGTAAAGGAAGATAATTTTGATGGTGCAGAGGATACTCAAATTCCTCCAGATCAATCTGGTGAACAAAATGTAGAGATGAATATGGAAATAAATGCTCCTACTGAAGGTGATACTGAGAAGAATAAAGAGTAGAAAGCAGAAGTTAAGGACAAGGAAGATCAAAAAGAAGAAACAGCTAAGAGTGTTGAAGAACAAAAGCAAGATAATCGTGATGATGATACCAGTAAGGATCTGAATTATGAATCTCAGGAGAAGAAAGATGGAACTATTTGCACAACAAGAGACACTACAGATGTAGTGAAGGAATTTATTGAGAAAGATAAGCTTGAATTTCATGAACCAGATCTAATTCAAGGGCCTATCAATTTGGATACTCTTTCCCCTATTCAAAATTTGAAGTTAGCATCATTTGAACAAGCAAAGGCAAGAGAGGAGATCTTAAAATCTCACATTGAGGATAGTGAGTTGCTTAGTCTTGCTTCTAGAATTTTGGAAAAGATTATGCTAACTTTTTAGAAGGATTCATCTGATTCTCCTTCCGATCAGCTGAAGAGCATAATAAATTTTGTAAGTACCCACTTGGAGTCTTTTGAAAAGTCAGTGAAAGTCAAAGTTTGGAATGAATTTAATGATAAATGATTTAGTGAACTGAAAGGAATGATTGACAATGATAGAATTGTGTTGGATACTAGTGTAAAAAGTATTCAAAATGCCCTCACTAAAGGAGGAGATGTGTACAAATTTTGTTTATCTTGGACAAAAGTTGTAGAGGATATTGAGAAGAAAATAAAGGAGTCTGAGAAAAAATTGTCAAATATATCTCAATCCTTTGATCCTTTGATAGTATCTTTGGTGAGTTAAGAATGTTAGGTAATTATCTTGATTGATGAATTAAAGAAACTGGTGAAATAAAAAAGAAAACATTGTGGCAAGGATGTGTGCACTTTAGGGGCTAATTTCCCCTAAGTTAGAAACAATGTTCAATGCATTGATAGAAGCTCAAGCTACTACTCTAACAAGTGATCCCACTAATCTACAAAAGGTAGAGTCACAGACATTTTTATTCAGTGGTCATATTTAAGTTTTGGATAGCATGAAGAAAAGTTGGAACAGTGAATTGGCACTATTGAAAAACATTTTTGGTTTATGTGTTTAAGATCATGTGGACAAGACATAAAGATTATTTGTATATATGCACCCATGTACATAGAGTTTTTACATGAATTATGGTATGTGGATCTCAGCCTTTGCCATTGATGTCAAAGGAGGAGTGGAAACCAGTGAAAAATGATGAATTCATCTAAGGGGGAGCATTGGAAATTACAAGTGTACATAGTAAGGGGGAGTTGTTCTAACACAGTCATTTTTCACTAAGTGTTGCCATCAATGCCAAAGGGGGAGATTGTTGGCAAGAGACACTACTAGGCATGCCAGGTGTTGTCATTGATGCAAACTGAATCTATCTTACACATCTGCATTGTATCATTTGATCATACTGAAAGTCATATTGCATATTTGTCTATGTTTGGATAGACAAGAACAAAGCATATGACATGATTTAGCATTTTGGTTTGCATTTCTCCATAGGTAATCATATTGTGCTACGAATATGAGGGAATGCTAAGCGATGTTAGGGCTACCTAAATCCAATGTTTTAGCCTCTGGTGATGAAGGGATTGAAAGTTACAAGAATCTAAGTATCAGGTTTTGGTTAGACAGTTTAGTCTAGTGAAGAACAGGTTGACTTGGTGTTTGATCCTTGTGCGGATTAAGAGAAGTGGTTGGTTAAGTAATTTATGAGATCCAGTGGTATTGGCCAACATGTGTGGTGACTTGAATACATAGGTTTTAGTCCACATTGATGTTTGTGCATGGATTCAACTAACAGAACAGTGATCTTGAAAATGTTTCCAAGTTTTCTTGAGGCCAACTATAGTTGATGAAATTTCATGTTGTGGATATATATATGATCGATGGGTTCGAGCATTTTGGAGGCATGGATGTGTGAATATGATGTGATAGGTGTGAAGTGTGGTAGTATCAAGTGCAAAGCAAATATATCTAAGCTCTATATCATGGACAAATAGTGAAATAGGGTAGTGAGAGATGAAGTGTGTGAAGTCAGTATATTGAGCCTAACCGGAATTGTAATCTTGCATTGTTAAATGTTGTTCTTTAGTTCAAGTATTTCAGTGAACTTTTTGTAATTGATCTTGTATTTAGTGAACCTCCTTTAAGCAGTGAGCTCTTGGTAGTGTGCCCGAAGGCATGTACCTTCCCATTTGTAATACTTTTAATAGAGTATAAAATCTTGTGGGTTAACCCCCGCCGTGGTTTTTCCCTTAACTGGGTTTCCACATAAAAATCCTAGTGTTCATGTATGATGATCTTATTGTTGTTCTTCTTAAGTTCATGCTTATTTATTTTGAATGTATGTGGTATATTAATAAAGAAATATAATAATAAGTTTTGTAGAACATTGATTCACCCCCCCTCTCAGTGTTACTTAATTTGAACAAAGCTCTCCTTGATAATAGTATTGGTTCTTGAGAGGAGTTCATGAGAGTATTCAAATTGTAGTATGGGACAAGATTGACCCCAAGTTTGCTATCCATGAACTCACAACCATCAAAACGGCCATAAATGAAACAATCATCGATTTCAAGAGCTGCTTCATCATGACAATGAGAAAGATACCTCCTCATATGAGACCTAATGAATCTATGTGTTTAGTTTTTATTGTGGTGCGTTTGATTCAAAAATTGGTTATTGTTTGAGCGACAAGAGTCCACAAACATTAAGAGAGGCATATACTACAACCATGAACACCAAAAGCTATATGAGAGCTTTGAAGAAGAATATCAAAAGGTCTGATGTATAATTGTCCCAGTTAGATAAGCCATCTTTTGACAAACCCCTCACTATTGTTGACAAGTTGGATAATCTCATGGGGGTTGTCAAGGATTTATCTTATAAAGTTGCTATAAATGACAAAGGGTTGCCACCTTAGGGTGCTGCAATAAATTTCAATGAAAGCTAGAGATTGCATAATAAGCCTTATAACACTAATTGGTCTAAGAGACCAAAGCAGAATGAGAGACAGGTTGCCCCTATGCATGTAAGTTTCAAACAGACTGAATGGGACACTCTTGATCCATTGAGAAAGGATCAAGTCAACTTTCAAGGTGAGTCTTTGTGATGCTAGGCATGCTTTCATCCTCATGATCCAACTAATTGTGTAGTAGCTCATTCAATGAGCAGAGATGAAGAATTTCCAAATCAAGAAGGTGTGGCTAAGTATTATGAGGAGGAGATAAATTAGTTTGCCATGGAGGATTATGAGAAGATGGGTCAAGATGTTGATTATGATAGTTATGAGGAAGATGATTATAATTTTCAATATGATTATAATGAAGGTCCAAAGAGATATTAGTTGCCAACTCATGATTTTGGGCATTTGAGTGATCTTATGTAGAAGAAGTACAAGTAGTCCTGACCTTCTGAGAAATATTTGAAAGCCTTGATTGATGCAACCATTATACAAGTTCAAGGAGGTTATTAGTTGAGGAATAGGAAAGTGCCTATGTAGAACTCTCCTTCTATAGAGTCAAGACATGGTACATTCAAATGTGAGAAAGAAAAACAAAAGGCAAACCTGGAGAGGAAAGATGGTGTAGCTCCTAATAGGAATGCACCTGAAAAGAAGAAAATTCCAATTTAGCCACTAGCATCAAGAAAGAAATAAGTGTAGAAGAATCTAGCACAAAGTGTGCAGTCAACTACTATACCCATTCTAGGGGTTCATTATCCAAAAGTTAATAACAAGCATGATCAACCTCAAGCACAAAGGGAACCAAAAAAGGAGAAGGGGAATATTAAGGAAAAAGGTAAGGATATTTCATCAAATCAAGTAATACCTTACATTCCTTATGCAAATGATGTTACCATCTCATGTGATGCTTCTTTTCCCAATTATAACCCTATTGACATGGCTTAAGTCTTTAGCCAAATCTAAATTTTAGTGCCTCTAGGGGAACTCATTAGAATTATTGGGCATAGGGATAGGGCTATCTCATTTATCATAGCCTCCAATGCACCTTTATAGCCCAATATTGCTCCTCTTAAAGATGATGAAACAATTGAAGTTTACTTAGGGTCATCTATGGTAAATAGTCGAATGGGTGTGGATCCTTTCTACACAACTTTCATCATAAATGGATGGTTGCTACACAACTGCATTCTTGATTGTCGAGCATCTAGCAATGTCATGCTAGTTGAACTCATGAATGATTTGGGTTTGGAGGTATCCAAGTCTTTTGGAAAATGTTTTTCTATGGATTCTAGGGAGGTGAATGTGATTGGTCTTGTCAAGGATGTTGAGGTCAAAATTGCTGCATATCCAGACAAATTATTCCTAATGGACATATTTATTGTGGACTGCCCTACTAAATGGGGTATGTTACTATCTAGGAAGTTAGCAACTTCTATGGGTGGAAGTATACAGATGGACTTATCATATGCCACTATTCCAGTCTAGGGAGTGGAAGTAAAGCTGTTGCAAAGGTGGTTACCATTGCACTAAAAGATTGACCTGTTAATGCCTAATATAACCACCAGAGTTAATGAATCCACTGGAGGCGGTAAATCCTTGTCATGAACCCAAGTTTTGTGTTGCACAACATAAGGAGACCAAGGGTGCACACCTTGCAATAATCACCCCCTAATGCAAGTGATGGATTTAAACCCATGACCCAGGCTTGGATACTAATTTTTGCAAAGACGGTTGTTGTTGCACCAAAAGATTGACTTATTAATGCCTGATACAACCACCAGAGTTAATGAATCCACGGGTGGTGGTTAAGCCTTATCATGAACCCAAGCATTGTGCTGCACAACATAAGGATACCAAGGGTGCACACCTTGCAACAAAAGCTTCACGAGGAGAAGAAGGTAGAAGACTAAGACATAGATGACCATTATAAAACCCAAGAAGTGAACTTTTTTGCTACTAATATAGACTATTTAATAGGTTTTTTTGAGGATAACGAACACAAATTGTGTGCTAGTCTACCACAGATTGTTGCTCCTATGCATACTGAAAATGTGCTATGGACATTGTACTTTGATGGTGCATACTTAAGAGAAGGCTTAGGTGCTAGAATTATTCTGATAGGACCAGATGGGGAACAATTTAGTATGTCTTTTAGGCTTGATTTTCAATGTACTAATAATATAGCAGAATATGAGGCATTGCTGCTAGGTTTGGATGTAGCTCACAAGCACAAAGTCAAGTGCCTAAAAATATATGGTGACTTAGAATCAGTTATGCAAAAAATCATAAATGCCTTTGTTTCTAGGGATAGAAAACTCATGCATCATACAAAAATGGTATCTTGGGCATAATGGAGCTATTTGATGCCATTGGTATCAAATGGATTGAAAGGAGCATAAATGAAAAACTAGATGCATTAGCTATTTTTGGTTTAAAGTTTGACCCGCAACTAGATTCACATCCTTTATCCCACTATGCTATTTAGATTATAACTAGGCCTACAATTCCTAATAACATATACCATTGGAAAGTTTTCAATGATTGTAATCAGATTTATAGTTTTCTGAATTGCATGGATGAGTTTGACAATCAATTGATTGATTAGCAGCCAATGCTAGAAGTTGGTGATTCAAAGAAAACTTTGTTTGGCAATGAGGTAGTGTAGTTGAAGACACACACAATTCCAAAAGGTTTGGTGTCTTTGGAAATAATGTTTGACAATTTAGATCACTAGAAAAGTAAAGGAAAACTAGTGGAAGTAGAAAATGTTGAAGTTGTCAACCTTGGCACTCAAGAGGTACCAAGGATGGTATCTATTGGTAAGGGGCTCAAAACCCATGGGAAGAAAATGTTGATTTCTTTATTAAAAAACTTTAAAAAATGTTTTGCATGGTCTTATGATGAGCTGAAGGCTCATAGGGAGGATTTATTTTAGTACCCAGTTCCCCTTCAACCTAATGCAAAACCATTTAGGAATAAACAAAGGCCTATAAATCCCATTATATCTCCCAAGATGTAGAAAGAATTGTTGATGTTGAAAGAGGGAACTATTATAAAACCAATTAGACATTCCGAGTGGGTGTCTAATCTTGTCCTAGTAAGGAGAAAGAATGGGGAGATTATATTGTTTGTAGTTTTCAGAAACCTAAACATGAAATCCCTGAAGGATAATTATCTTCTTCCAAGCATGGATCATCTTTTGTAGAGGGATGCTAATTCAGAAATGATGTCCATGATGGATGGATTCTAAGGATATAATTAGGTGCTGGTAAAGGAGTCAGAATAGTAAATTATAACATTTAGTACTCCTTGGGGAACTTATGTTTATCTGAGAATGCCATTTGGGTTGAAAAATGTAGGATCAACATTTCAAAGGGCAACGGATGTGGCCATTACAGGCCTCATTCATGAGATAATGGTTGTATATCAAGATGATCTTACTGCATTTTCCAAGGATAGGAAAGATCATTGCAAGAATTTGCAAATGATTTTTGATAGATTTTTGGAGTATGGGATCTCTTTGTATCCCAAGAAATGCCAATTTGGAGTAGAAGATGGAAAATTACTAGGGCATATTGTGTCTAGGGATGGGGTTAGAATAGATCGTAAAAGAGTTAAGGACATTGACCTTATCCCTCAATCCAAAATAGTCAAGGGTGTTCAATCCTTGTTTGGGCAGATCAACTTTGTGAGGTGATTTGTACCTAACTTCACTGAGAAGACTAAGACAATTTACAAGATTATCAGGAAAGGACAATCCATCACATGGGAAAAGGAATCAATTGAGGCTTTTGTTGATATAAAGGAATCTTGTGCAAGAGCTTCCCTTGTTCAAGAGCAATCTTGTATCAACCAAAAACATTTGTATTTTACTTTGTTTCTTTTCATTTTCTAGTTTAGAACAATTAGTTTAGTCAGTAGCAGTTTCTATATTTTGGTTCGTATTCTACCACAGTTGCATTTAAGACCTTGTTGAGCTAGACATGGCATCTAGACACATTCATGCACATCATATCCAAAATTTAGATCATTTGGATTAGGTACCAGTAAGATATTGCTATCAGAAGATCAACTGTTTTCTTATAATAGAGCATCCTGACAGTCTCAGACAATCAACTAAAGGAGAATACTTGTGGAGCTAAATGACACATCATTCAATGTTGTTTGGTTCATGGCCAACCTTCCCTAAGATCCACACACCATTCCATTCATTTGTGAAGGAGTTCTATTCAGTTAGGTCTAACCTATCCATGTACACACATTACAACTCTTCATTGGAGTTTGTGATCTTCCTTGGCTGACATGGAGGAATCTTATGTTTCAGAGATGATATAAATTGATGTAATAGATGCATAGGAAAGTAGTGAATTACATAGAGATAGTGATAATTTGAATTTCTCACAAAAGAGCTTCAAAGCTATATCTTGTGCATATTCTATAATTGTGAAATCAAGCTTGTGAGCCCTAATTGTAAGCCTGCATGTTGCCAACCAATTTGTATTTGAATTCTATGATATAACTTGAATGACCAAATCTACATTTGCTTTATATCTTTGAGTTATTTCCATTGTGTTTACTCTAGCTACATGGCCCGGATAGTTCACATTATGGACCCTCCTAACCGTGACTGCACCAAGTGGTATCAAAGCAAAAGTTTGAATCTTTGGAAGTGAATTGAGCAAAGTTGGTGAAGAGATTTTTAAGATCTTGCTGTGAACATATCGCTGAATCCAAGGCAGGTTACTTGTGTTGCAACTGATCACCGATTGTGAGGTAGCTGTCACCTTGTAGCTCGATCACCAAATTTGAGGTAGTTACACTTGATCATAGGAAGAGATGCCACCAATGAGAATCCTTGCTATTGGTACAATAGCTGGAAGAATGGATGAGATGATGGTAATGATGAAAACAATTCAAGTTCACTTGGATGCTATTTAAGAAGATCGGAGAAGAGGACTTACACCTTGACCTAATGTTGAAAGTGATGATGATGAAGAATTTAAATCCATTGATCAAAATGAAGTAACCCTAGGAGATGATGAAGAAGAAGAATTAGATCAAGTCAAGATGTTGAGAGATATCACAAAGATTGCAAAGAGATCTAGAGTTGATGTACTGAACAATACTGGCAATTTGAATCCTAAAGAGTTGATTGATTGGATAAATGACATGGAAGAATACTTTCAGTATGAAGAAGTTGAAGATCCCAAGAAGGTGAAATTTGCAAGGACAAAATTAAAAGGACATTCTTCTATATGGTGGAAAGAAGTTCAGTTGGATAGAAACAAAAGAGGAAAAGAGAAGATTGCAAAGTGGGATATAATGGTGACAAAATTGAAGAATCAGTTTATACCTATTGACTATTAGTTGGAACTGTTGAAAAGATTGCAAAACCTAAGATAAAAGGAGAAATTTGTGAAGGAGTACACTAAATAATTTCATAAGATGATCATAAGGATAGGATAGAGTGAATCAAGCAAGGAGAAAGTAGCTAGATACATCAATGGGCTGAAATTAAATATTCAAGAAGAACTAAGTTTGGTAAGAATGACAACACTGGAAGAAGCATATTAGTTTGCCCTGAAAGTCGAGGAAAAGTTAAACAAAAGGCATGATCAGAGATAGAGAGGTAGAGGAGGTAAATTTCACAAAGGTAAAACATTTTCTAGAGGAGAGGAATCATATGTGGAGAAGAACAGACAAGAAAACACATTCAAGAAGGAAGATAGGGATAACAATGGTTACCAGAGAGATGATAGAACTTTCTACTACAAAGGAAACCTTGGTCCATACTAGAGTGAAGGATACACAAGAGAAGGAAGAGGACCTGATAGGAGAACTTTTAGAGGAACCTATTTTAATTGTTGAGGTGAAGGTCATAAAGCATTTGAATGTAATCAAGGGAGTACAAGCAAGGGAACAAAGAATAGTGGAAGAGTAGGTATGTGGAAGAAGAACCCATTGGATCACCAAGTTAAGTTGGTAAACCTGAGAAAGGAGAATCACTTGTTATGAGTAGAACACTATTTCAAGTAGAGATAAATGAGGAACCACTGCAAAGGAAAAGTTTGCTTAGAACTAGATGCAAATCAGGAGGTAAATGTTGTAAAGTTGTAATTGATAGTGGTAGGTCATATAATTTAGTTTTAGAGGAGATGGTGACTAAGATAAAGTTGGAAAGATTGAAACACCCTAAGCCATATCAAATAGCATGGATTCAGGATGATCGTAAGGTACTGGTGAGTGAACAATGTTTGGTGAAATCTCATATTGGATCTTATCATGATGAAGTATTGTGTGATATTATGTCTATGGATGTTTGTCATATTTTGTTGGGTAGACCTTGGCAGTATGATAGAAAAGATATACATGATGGGAGAAAGAATACATATACTATAACATCAAATGGAAAGAGAATTACTTTGATTCCTATGGAAGATGATCCTAAGAGTGAAGTATGTGGGAATGCTAGAATCTATTTGGTAGACAGAAGGAAATTCCTGGATGGTTTGAGACATGAGAATATGTGTTATGCATTGATCCCTAAGAAGCTTGAAACATTGAAGAAGGAGACTGAAGAATCACAACCGAAGGAGATAACAGAGTTGTTGATAGAGTATGAGGACATCATATCAGATAATGTACCTGAAGGATTGGCACCTGTAGACACCCAAAATTGACCTAGTTATCATTAGTATCAAATATTGCATCTGCATTTGTCTAACACACTTCAGCAATTTCTCTATTCATCAAAATCACTTATTTCTTCTATTAATTAAATAAATTTATATTTATTTAATTAATTCATTATCTATTTCTTCTAATCTATAATTAAATAATTTTTAATTATTTAATTATTTCTTCATTCTATCTATCTTAATTAAATAAATCTTATTTATTTAATAAAAATTCCCTTTATAATCCCACTTTCCAATTAATTAAATAAATTTTATTTATTTAATTAATTTCCCTTATCATTTATCTTCACAAGCCAACATGTGTGCCTATTTTATTTAAAAACTTGTGTGGTACTACATCTTTTATTTAATATCTTTCACATGTACTTTTTATGTACATGATCACATATGATCCTTATCTTCCCTCCACTTATCATTTACACATTCATCTATGACTATTATTTCATTTCGACCGTTCACATAGCCACAAAATCTCTACCATTGATTGATTTTGGTTGAGGTCTATATAAACACCCTCTCATTCCATACTACATCTATCCACCATTTTCATATAGCATCTACATTATCATCTTGAGCACATTGAGCACTTTAGCATCCATCTAGCATATTATCATTATCATCCATCCATCATGGAAGCTTTGATCTTCATAATTGTTCATTGTTGAAGAAGCGATCCACATCACAAACAAGGAATCATACAATCTAGGTGATTTTGTTCTTGAATTGCATGCTTTTGATTTCACTTGGATTCGATTATTTGATGGTCATAGGATTAGGTTTTCATTTGTATGCTTGATCTTATTAACCTAATTTTTACCTATCACATTTTGGCATGCCCAATGGGACTCATATCCTTGATTAACTTTACTGTTTGAAGTTGCTTTTTACGAAGATTAGATTTTTGGAGTGCTTATAGCAATTCACAATCACTTTTAAGTGAAAACCAGTCACCTTCAGAACTTTTGCATCACTTTTAAGCTACAATCCACTGCCTTTAGCATTTTACAGACTGATTTTAAACCAATAGTGGTCGCCTTTGATCAAATTCGCATCATTTTTAACCCAAAACTAATCATTTTCGGCTTTCTGGGTCGCTTCCTGCAATTTAGGTTATTCTGCTAACATCTAATTTTTTGCAGGGAATTTTACGCATCTGGCATAAATAGGTCACTTTTGACCATTAACTATTCACATATAGGTTTTTGGCATCACTTTTGAGTAGCAACAATTCACTTTTAGTAGAATTCAGCTTTTGAGCAGTAGTCAGTCACCTCTAGTAACTGTGTGTCCCTTTCAGTTCTATTATTCACAGTTAGGGTTTTCTTGGTTATTGATCATCTCTTTTTGTAGCATCTTATTGATTGTCCAAGAAAAGGAGGTTGTGAATCTACTAACATATCTATTGCAGCTCCGATCGGTCTAAGACATTTCATTTTATCTCTAATTTAGGAACATTTGGGCTTGGTGCTTAAAAGACTCATTGCTTGCTCCATGCTTGATTTGTCTTTTTTTGGATTGTTTGTTGTGCATGTTTGTAACCCAAATATAATAGCAAAAGTATCCTTTCCCCTTTCCTATCAAATGGATCTTGGGTGCATGAGAACTTGTTATTATATTTAGAGGGCCTGCCTTCCTGGTGTGAGAAGGGGTATGGCCCAAGAGGTAATTGGCTAAAGTCAAGTCCTTCTAAACCCCTATATAAGAAAAGTGTTTGTGTTGAAAGACACAAACAACAGGTGCTACCATGTTACACTAACAAATTTTTCCCCCAAAACCCCTTAGAGCGTAACCTCTTTGGGCTAGGAAGCCTCCATTAATTGAGTGAATTGCCGCACGTGTAGCCACCTGAATGGATACCCTTACTAGAAACCTTGTGTAGTAGCCAAAATCCTTCTATTTGTTGATGCAAAAGGTGGGACCTTTGAAGCCACCCTGATTCTTATGGTTCTTAGTAGAGATAGCAGGGACAATCCTAAGGTTTGGTCGGGGAACAAGCCTTGGGAAACCTAGATCTTGGTATGCGTGAGAAGTGAGTGCTGTGGAGGGGAGCTGGTGCTACCAAGATCCTAAAGCTATTTTCTTTGAATAAGCATGGCAAGGGGACTCAACAAATATAATCCTTTCCTAGCCTAGGCTGTACAAGTTTGTGATTGTCGTGAGTGTGAGTGATTGAAATCACTATTTTATTGTCGAAAACATCATTCAAACAGACCCTTTGTCAAACACAGATCACCTCTGAACAATAACCACTCACTTTTAGAAATCCAAATCACTATTAAACAACAGTTGCTCACCTTTTGCAAAAAAATAGATCACTTTTAAACAATAGTTATTCTCTTTTGGAAGAATTTGTACCACTTTTAAAGGATAGTCCATCACTTTTGGCAAAATTTGCATCACTCTTAACCTGAAACTGATCGCCTCTGGCAAACCTAGTTGCCTCTAGTTAACACTGTAGCCTATCACCTGTAACAAAACCAGATCACTTTTGAGCTATTAATAATCACTTTTGGCATCTTTTGAATCGCTTCTGAGCTATTACCTATCGCTTCTGGTCAAATATCAACAATCAATATCAACCCAACCAAATTAGTTGCGTTTTAAAACTTTCTTAGCCCTATCATCAGCTTTTAGACAGTCCTCTGAGCATCTATAGGGTAAAAGCACAAAGTAGTGTCACACTTTGAGCTAAAAGAATTATTTTGATCGAGTGGGTTTAGGTCGAGTCCTAGTCAGCCGAGTGGGATTCGATTGAATCTACATGGCATCGACGTGGCGTGTATTTGGCGCCGAGTGGCTTCATTTATTTGGTCGAGTGGTTATAGATCGAATGGGTTTTGATCGAATCTGTTAAATATAAAAAAGAAAAAAACATAGTTGTGGTGGTCAATTGTTGCATTTTCGGTCGAGTGGGTTGTGTCTGGATGCTATTCTACCGAATACCTGGAGCCTACAAAACCCGCATAAGACTTCATCTTGCTCTCATAACTGTGTTTCATTTTTAATTTTTGCACTGCATTTTTCAGTTATTACCATCATGTGCATTTGTTTATTTTGTAAATTTGAATGATAAACATTTTAAGGGTTTTTATTATTTTTGTGAAGCACTATCTATGTGCTTGTGAACAGATTTGATGTTTTAATTAAATTTTTTTAAAACCCTAGTCGGGCCATGATTATGGCACATTTTTTCACAGTAAAACATTTTCTCCCATTTAAGGCAATTTTCCCAGCAGCTATTGCAGAGGAAATTTATGTCTTAAATAAAGAAATAGGGTATTTTGTAAATGCCACTATTGTTCAATTTGGTCTTGAAGATTCCATTATTCAATTTGGTATTTTCTTTTTCTCTATTATTTGATTTCAAAACTGGCCTTGATTAAATAATGAACTTCAAAATTAATAGCAAGGGCCCAAACGTCTAGATTACTAGGGTTTCAAACATTTTTTCCTTTTTGACCATTTTATTAAAAACTACAATTACAGAAATAAAATGATTAAAGAAAATGTGTCACACCCAAAATTGGTAATTGGGTTAGGCTCGTATCAAATAACAGAAAAAGCTTCAAACCCATAATTAGCGACTAGGTTGGACTGGAGTAAAATAAAAGCAATGCTAACATCCCATAAAACCACTTTCTATTTTTCTTCTAAAAATATGTATCTCACAAGAGTATCTAGTAATATAGATTTTGAATAGGCACCCCTGCTTCATAATTAAGGCTTTGTAGAGATCCAATCTATACAGGAAGTTTTCTCAATCATCACTTATGCAATTTTGTTGCTTGGTTTTTGTATCTCAAGATTGCTCTCTTGAAATTACTTGACCTTTTTGTTTTAAGTTATTGAAATTTTTGACTGCTTGCCTTCATCAACATTTTGGATCTACTATATTCTTATTTTGCTCGCATTTATGTGGATTCTTACCATTATCTCTCTTATTTTATTAACACAAAATATCACTACAAGGGGGTTCAAGAATGACAATTCGGGTAATCAAGGCAAGGTTTTTGCAAATCATGATTTTTTTCAAAGAAAAATATCTCATCTATGAAAGAAACTTTCTCTCAGTTGGGGCATCTAATTGAAATCTTTCTTGTACATTAAAATTTTCTTTGAGGGGTTTTCACAAATGTTCACAATACCAAGTTTGAGCAGTATTAAGGGAGTTACAAAGAGCTTATCATGCCAATTTCAGATGGAAGCTTACCTGATTAGTAATTGTCATCAGTTCCTAGCTTTGACAGGTTTGTTGCACTCTTGATATCTATAGGAATGTTGTCTTCAAATTTATTACTACTGAGTTGCAATAATGAAAGTCCTGGAAATCCCTATAAATCTTTTCAAACTACTCCACTAAATTGATTATTTGCCACTATAAGCCTTAAAATACTTGATCAATTACTAAGTTCTGACATGCTACCATTGAGCATATTATCGAACACATGCAAAGACCACAACTTGCCCCTATTACAAAGCTGGGACGGTAATGACCCACTTAATTGATTGCTTGATAAATCAAAAATGGAAAATTGGGTGTTACTTCCAAGCTTCTGAGAAATTTGTCCATAAAGTGAATTAATAAATAGAGACAAATCACTCAACATAGTTAGACCTTTAAGATTGGTAGGAATCTCATCAAACAAATCATTATCCATTAAATGCAAAGATTTCAACATGATTAAATTCTTTACACTCTAAGGAATATGTCATATGAGTGCATTGCATGAAGTATCAAGCCATTCCAAGGAGCTCATATTCCCAATATCTATTGGGATCCCACCTTTGAGCCTATTCTTGTAAATCTACAAGCTCTTTAGCTTCACAAAGTTGCTAATGAATCCATGCCAAGACCTAGTTAGATTATTCTGAGAAACAACCAATAGCTGAAGCTCTGCTAATCCACCAATTGAGCCTGGGATTTTCCCATGTAGATTACACTATCTCAACCATATCTATTGCAATTTGACCATGTTCCAAATCTCCCACATTTTATGTACCTGTCTACCAAGGCACTAACAGTTCTACAACATCTAAGAAAATGCTCTTCCAACATTTTGTCAAACATTTTACTTGCCTTGTCTATGCTTCCACATTTTGTGACCAAGGTCCTACCAACTACAACATCTAAGAATGCCTTATCGATAGGCAAGCCTACAAAACTAGAATTCTGAGAAGACAGAATAAGCAGTGAAATGTTTGACATAATGGCTCAAATAATTGTTGTCTCACGGAATGCCATAATTGTAGGATATGTACAATATGAATATGTTTAAAAGGATTTACAAGCTTCCAAGAAAATGCAATTGGCAGGTGTAAAGCCAAATTCCACAACTTGTGAGAGCATTCTACTTGTGTGTGCTAAAATGGGAGCTTTGGAACAGGGTATGGACATGTATCAAAGGATAACGTAAATGGGATTTTTGTTAATTAGACACTACCATGTTGCCACTACTAACTTTCTTTCAAGCTACGTGTCATTTATCTACAACATTGCACCATCTTTCTACTATGCCATGATGTATTTTGACAGTGTTTGAACTATGTATTGTGGAGTATCTAGTAATATAGATTTTAAATAGGCACCTTTGCTTCATAATTACTTTTATGTTGTCAACAGATCAATCATATTGTGGATTTTCAATATAGATAAATCCATAAATTAGTTTGATTGTTCTAGAAAGGAATGCAGTTTGAGGATTATTTCATAGTTTCTTCAAGCTTGTTTTCTTAATTTTTATTAATTTTGTCATACACATGAGCATTTCAGTGATACTGGCTCTCTTTTTTACATTAGCTCTCTTTTTTTACATTAGAACTAGTATCTATAGCTTTTCTTGGTCTTCATAGCTGACTTCCCTCCAGTTGTGTTACTAGGTCTAGAAATCAAACTCTTGCTACGTGAAACCAATCCTGACCATGGATATTTTCCTCTTGATGACTCATGAATCAATGAAGGTTGACCCAACATTCTATCAACATAGCTCCAAATCACTCTAGCACCTTCTCTGACCATTCAGAAACAATATACTCATTAGCACAATCAAACTACAATCACCTTTCATCATTCCCAAAAAATGTTATGTAAATTATTGTCACATTCAATTACAAGTTGGAAATCATTAGAAACTTTAGACATCACTGAAGAATAATAGCATGAGACATATTATACAAACATAACAATTACCAAGGTAAGTCCCAACAGATGATACTCTAAGTACTGCTTGCAAAATAAAGAAAGAAAATTGATGTCCACATATGACCAAATTAGGCCACTGGGACTCAAACATAGATCCAAAAATAATAGTAGTAAAAGGGAGTTCCCAAAGTATCCCATCTAGAAAACACTAAAAGAGAGTTTACCTTTAAAAATTATCCTAGGAATAAAGTAAACCCTCCCATCCTTAAATTTTTAAACCTTAAATATTTTACTTTTCTCAAAATATTAAGAGTATTCCAAACAAAATTCCCTTCCTAGTCATCTCTAGTTTGTCCAACAGTCTATGCAGTTTAGGTCTGTCAAATTTTAATTTCGCTGATCAAATAGGTGATGATCAAGATTTTAATTATGTAATACCTTTATATTAAATTAATCGATAGACTTTGAAAGTGAATAGCATTATAAAATATATATTTAAGTAATAGATAATGAAAGTTCTAATTACTTACAAGTGATTGTGGGTTATGATGAGCTTAATAATGTGTCTAAGTATGGAATTTGGAATTTGGTATTGGTATTGAATATTTAATGATGATTGTGAGTCAAGTTTGTTTTAAATATACACTTTTAATCTATGAAATGTAAGTATAATTCCAAATTTCAATCTATGAAATGTCAATGAACATAATTGTTGGTAACTTCAATTCTCTTTATTTGATAATACATTAATTAAATTTCTTCCATTATAGTTATGAAAACCATTATATATTTATGAAAAGTTGAATCTTGTAAATTGTCCAAGCTTATCTTTGAATCCTTTTCTTTTGCATGCAAATCAAAACTTTGTGTTTATTTAAATGATCTACATGTTGCATTTTTATATTTTTGTATGCTTAAAAGAAAAATGCTTGTACATATTTAATTTTTTTCTTTTAATTAAATGCAGATCTCTTTACATAGTTTTATCTAGATATGGATGATGACCAGGGATCTCATCATTCCACGCAGTCTCAGCGCAAAGCTAAGGCTAGGAATAATTTTTATAATGATAGCATTTCTAGATTAGATAATTCTTTGACATGTTTGGATCAAACTATACAAAACCCCCAAAATTTGGCTAATAGAGATAGATTAGTTAATATTCGGTGCGAGATTAGACATATGGTTGAGACAATAAAATCATACAATCCATGATGATATTAGCACTGAGGAGTTTTATAGGTCCCTTGCTACGATTGTTACTGGCACTGAGAATATCAAAACTATTTTTGATAGAGTTTCATTACATAATGTGCATACTATGTTCCATTTTTATACTGGGAAAGACAAAGTTAGAGGTTATACTATTACCAGGTGTACAGATCCGCTAGTTGGTCCATTTATATATCCTAGATTTTTGGCAGCCAATCATAGATGGCCTCATAATGATGAGTTGCCACTATATTTTTTCAAACAATTATATGTTGAGTTTCATTTAGGATTATTTGTGGATTACACATCTATGCCTGCACATGCTGGATAGGGCAAGGGGAGGTTTTCTCATAAACCTCAATTTAGACATCCAAATTTGGCACCGCCCGAAAATAAGAGGGCATTAGGTGGTCCAAACCTTTTGGTTCTTCCAAAACATTTGGAATTAGTAGCAGCAGGAGATGCAGCAATCACATTGACTAGATCTAGGCTTTTTGACAGGATGACCACCATTGCTACTCAAGTTGATTAGATGTCATCTGATCATGTAGGGCGATACTTACTACGTCCACGGATTGGCCTTTCTCCCACTGAGGCTACATCAGCAAATTATGAGCCCTACATTCATGCAGATCTGCCATCCCCATCAGATGTGACCCATATGAGTGACACCATTGTACGTAATGTTGCTTCAGCTTCCATTCTTGACTTACTATCAGCATACCAGTTTATCAGTGATGAGTATGGTATTCCTTTGGATGCTGTATCGACTCATATTAGATGACATACTGGTAGACAGTCGGGTCAAGGTGAGGCAGCTTTAGAGGACCAAAATATTCCAGATCAGCCTACAGCCCCCACACAGCATCAGGTTGCACCTAATGTACATGGCACATATAGCACACTTCTCTTTGGCACTGGTCCTTTACCTTCAGATATAGGTGTTCCTAATGTTACCATTCATTCATCTGAGATTAGTGGGATTGGTAGAGTGCTCCAGGATGTGCAGGTACTTGAATAATTTCTATATTTTGTGTTCTACAAATTCACATGTGTATATATTAAATAAACTTGACTTAAAAGTAGTTCTCACTATTCATTGAAATCTTGTATTTGAAAATTTATAGCAACAAGGGGATAATTTGTCGCGCTTCAGAGATCTAGAGCATGTAGAGGATCCCGTGCATGATACATTTGAGGTACATTTATAATATATATAAATTACATGATAAATTCACACATATTGAAAGTACAAAACTTTAAGATGATTTTACATATATATACACATGTACATTAAATTAAATTATGTACTTTCTTGTGCAGGGAGGTGCATTAGGTCATGGATCGGGTTCTGGAGAGAGATCGAGGCATCGATCCACACATGGATCATGATCCAGAGAGAGATCAAGATGTAGATCCACACATGGATCGGGAGATTGATCTAGATCTTATTATGTTTGACATTATCCAATTTGACATTTGACATTATGGTTTGACATTTTATATTATGGTTTGACATTTGACTTTGTGGTTTAACATTATGGTTTTACATTGGACATTATGGTTTGACATTGGACATTATGGTTTGACATTTTATATTATGGTTTGAACATTATATACATTTTATATTATATACAAATTGAACATTTTGGCAATGTGGTAACATTCAATTCTATAGGTACTTAGTCCCTCAAGGATTTTCATTTCAAATTCTAGTTGTATACAAGTCCTCTTTAAACAACCTTTTTTTAATTTTTTCTCATATCAAGACATTCTCCTTGAATTGTATTATATTTAAAAATATAAAGGATAGTTTGAATGAAAGTATGCAATAATAGTCTCTACTACAACAAGATCTAATTGGTGCAATTTGGAAGCAAATAGGGAATCACTACTCTAATTAGACATCACTACATTAGGATTTGAATAAATAATAAATTTGATTCATGAGCAAATCATAAATGATTCTTGTTTAATCCTTGCATGCCAAGAAATACATTAGATTTAAATAAATAATTGGAAAAGATAAAATTATTGTTCTAAAAGTAGTTAACAAATCTCTTTCTCAATAATTGTTATGTGCTTTGTGATTCCAATTCATGTCTTTTGCAAATTTGGTTCATATTTGTGGCTCATAGCTAGCCTTGTAAGACATTCATCGTATTCTTGATCATAGGGCTTAAATATCACTAGAAATAGGAATTTGTAATATCTAAAATGATAAAAAATGAAAAATGGATGATGTATGCTTCCAAATTAGAGCAGACATTCATTTATTTATTTGTAATATAATAGAGGCCAATGTTTTATAATAGATATTACAAATAGGAATTTGTTTAATATGGTAAATGCACTATATTTTTATTGTTTTATAAACAAATTTTGGATCTAGATTAAACCCTAAAATGTTAATATTAAACCATAAAACGTCAAATTGAAACCCTAATATATAAATTTGAAACTCTAATACATGAATTTTGAAACCCTAAAAAAATTGTTTGAAACACTAAACATCTTTTTTGAAACCCTAAAATGTGGATGTCAAACCACGATAATATTTTAATTCTGTATTCTTAAGTAAGAGAATAGATTTATGATTATCTTTAAGTAGGGCTTGAAATTATGGTTTTGGGAGCTTTCTAGAAAGAGATATTTTATAAAAGATAAGAAATTAATAGAACACACATTCCTTATGATATTCAAATACTCACAAAGGATTAGATTAGAGATTGAGAATATTTTCAATGCTTGTTGAAATTCTTGTAAAATTGAAATTCTTGTAAAATTGAAATTGAATGAATTCAAATCTACATAATTCAGTTTTTGTGACTTCAATTCGAACGTGTCAATTTGAAACCAAAACCATAGGATTCATATTGTGGGGAGATTAATACAAAACCCTAATTTTCTATATATATGACCTTAGGAAAGAGAATATTATAAAATTATAACTTGGAATGGAGTCTTTAATGTTTCTGTGGTTTTATAAAATGTATACTATTGATTTTGGGAATTGGTTTTATGTTTTTTTTGCAAGACTAAATGAAATAGGTGCTTCTAGGAACCTCCTAAAAGTGTCAAACTAGTTTCATTAGGAAAATAAAATCAAGATTTTCCTTTCACCAGTTATCAAAATCAATGTTGCTAAGTCTACTTGAGGTTAGTAAGAAGGTTTGGTAGAATTTTTGGGTCTAAGATCTACACCAAGATTCTTTTTCTTTTGAAGCATGTGAAACCTTCTTTTTGTTATTTTGTATTTCTATGTCTTCATCTTCAAATGCTAAGTTTATAAGGGGAATTAGGTAGCATTAACACTTAAGTATAGAATTTTTTTTAAAATTTCCTAGAGACATATATGCACCTCAAGTAAATCGACATCCCTTGGATAACTAAATGAGGAAAGCTTAACTAGCATAAATACTTGACTAGCTATGTGACTTGGTGCATTCCGTTACAATATTTGTTCTCTTCTAGCTATGTCTAGTATTCTTGTTTTCTTGGATTTTTTATTGTATATTTTCATAGTTGGGTTGGGAATGAAAATTTTAGGGTCTATTTTTACTTTTTAAGTTTCTAGAACATGAGATATTTTTGTATGATGAGTTTATCTCTTGTTTGAAAGTTGTGACTAGTTTGGTATACTAGTTTTCTAGTGAGATATAAATTGGAACTTAATCCCATGCTACTTATTTGTAATGTACTTATTTGTAATATCTAATGTAATGGATCTCTTGCAATCTGGCGACAGAGTAAGGGATTTGGGGTTTACTTTTATTCAAAATGTTCATTTTTCTGTCGATGCATTTAACTCTGCTCTAGTTGATTATGATGTGCATGAAGGGTCTGCTCCTGTCGGGGGGCTTTTTGATGGCAGGTGTTTATTTCGAACGCCAGGGTTACATTGTCTTTTCAACGCCTTTTCACATGGCCTCCGCAATAATTGTATCATTTCATTTTGAAATTCAATCCATTGCCATAGGCAAGAATTGGGAAACCAGTGGCAGACAAGGCTGTGGAAGTGTTTAATGCTCTGCTATTTTTGTTGAATTATGTGCCTTCTCCCATGCCACCCCCTCCTCAAGCTGTAGAAGAAGATGTGCTCGTTGAGAATCAGGGTTTGCAGGTTATCGACATAGCAGATTGATGGGTCCTTTCTCCTATTTTTTTGCCTTCAATGGTCCCTTTTCGTTTGGTTGTGTTCATGCCAGATACTATGTAATTTCTCTGAAAATTGTATTATTTTCTAGCATGTTTTTAGTCTTGTTCTTCCGACCTATATTTTTGAGGTAAATATGTAAAATTTCGTTAAACTCAGGCTATAACCGGAGGTTTTCTTCGCCGGATTCTTTCCTGCCGGTATGCCTTTTCTGAATCCTGGCATTTTGTAACTACTTTTTATTAATAAATTTTAGTGGTTCGACCACTTTTGTTTAAAAAAAAAAAAATATCTATTATAGTGCATTTACCATATTACAAATTCTTATTTTTCATGTTTTACATGTCTAAATTATATCTAAAATGATAATAAGTACATGATAACAATTGGATCATGTGCAATGTACTATGCCAAAAGAAAGAAAATGTGAAGCAAAGGCCAACTCCATGCCATCCATAACAAACTCAACAAAATTTCATTCACTTGTATAGACACAATTACATTGAATTTGGATATTTAGATAAAGAAATATCTAAGTATAGCAATATATATATCACTAACATTAAGCTATTAAAGACTAAAATTAAAGGTTAGATGATTTCCTTGCTTGAGTTATGTATGAATTAAATAATAAATAAATTAGAAAAGCTAATATTTAATTAATAGATGTTTTCTAAGTAAAATGCATGAATAAAAAAGAGTAAATTTAATTTATTATCACTCAAAAATTATTACTTAAATATTATTAACTAAGATTTATTTCTACTTGATTAGATTTGTGAAGTAAAAATTATACTTGGATTAAAACGAAAGAGAATTTTAGTAAGATGCTAAATTGCATTTTCATTCTAGAAAGGAAATTATACAAGTTTGAAGATTGAACTATCCTTTGGCTAATTACATACAAGCTATTTAACTAAATTGGTCTTGAGATTGGCATTCCCTACCCTCAAGAACTAAGATTATACCATAGAGTCATTACAAAATAACTCAGATCACCAACATGTTTATTTAACAAATAACTTGGTGAACACATAAATGACTACACACATGCATCATACTCAATCATGTCTAGAATTTTTGAACCTATAAAATAGTTTATTAGGCCTTAAAAACTAAAATTTATCATGACATCCAAAAATAACTCAATTCAATTAAGCTACATTAAGATAAAATAAGATAGCCAATAACTTTATCAACACATCCATGACATCTAGAATTTATGAGCCATAGAGGATGGCCTATATAATTTCATCGAATCACAATATCTTAGGATGACCTAAATATTAGGTAAGATCTAAACACCAAAATGTAGGAAAAAGAAACATATGAGCTGCAATTAATTGATGACCTATCTATTTCGATGATTAAGAAAAAAGTAATGTATCACACATTGAATGAAATTATTTGAATTCAACATAAAATAAATTGTCATAGAAAATATATACATGTACAAAAATAGATTAAAGTTCTTGGTACATATAATATGGATCCTCTCTATCTTTTATTATCTCTAAAATCTTTTCATGATCTTCAATAGGCAACCTCCACCTTTGTTTGGCACATCCTCCTTTTGGTAAAGTTTCAAGATTTATTCATGTTGCTATAACTAAGTGACTATAATGCAGAACCTTTTGACTTGGCATATAATCAATAAATATAATACCATTTGTATCTACCTTTGTTTGTTTATAGTATGTGCCTTCAACAACCACTAATCCAGTTTGATACTCTTGTCCATCACCATCTGTCATTGATTCTGACAATTTGCATTTTGGTTGTGTACATCTTAAGAGATAGTAATCTACACCTTCTGTATTGTCAGGATCTGCAAGAACAACAAAAATATCTCCTGTACACACCATGTAGTACAAGTTAAAATTCAATTTAAAATTTTTTAAAATTATAAATCAAATGTACAAGTTAAAATTCAATTTAAAAATTTATTAAATTTACCTATAACAACTAAATTTGATACACGTTCGTAATTAGCTGAATACAAAGGATTATAGACATCTACAATATCATTATCTTCAAAAGGGTCTGACGTGGCCACTAATTGTTTTATTTCCCATTTTGAAACATACCCATCTCTAATATTCTCACATTGTAGAGTATTTACAGCACAAAAACATGATTTTTCTCTCAATTGAATTATAGGAGGCCTGCTATGCCCTATTGTCATGATTTGATGCAAACTTCTAATAGCACTAATTATTTGACAATTACTAAGAGTTGATCAATCAATATCTATTTAAATTTCAATCATCCAATTAAAAAGTGTATAAAATTGAAAATTCAATTCATGTACACACATTGAAATTCAAAACAAAATATTTATGTACCTTTAACTTCCCAAAAATAGTGTGTGTTGTATATTGAGTCACAGATGGCAAAATGACTTTTGCACCATTCAACAATTTCATTTGTATTCCTTATGACATTACCTGCAAGTTCATGTTGGTGAAATGTCAGGGTAAGCTCAGTTTTCTAGTTGAAAGGAAAAGACAATCTCAAAAAACATAATTAGATTTTTTTAAAAATCCAACAGGAGAAATATTAAAAATCTGCAACATTGGATATATATCAAAACCATTAAATTGCATAATGGCTTAAGCTTCCACTTCTCAACACATGCAATATATTGAGATCTACGCTTTTTTCCTAATAGGTTTAAATTTATTGAAAATATATTTAAGAATTTAAATTTGTATTCCATATTGTATTACTTGCAAGTTCATGTTGTCAAAGAGCACACTTCACACATGCTCCAGCTCCATCATGCTCTCCTTTTCCATGTCCACTCTCATAGAAATTCCACAAAAATTGAATGTTTCATTTAATGTGTTGTTGGCTTAACCAATTAAAAGCTTTTGTAGACTTAAATTGTCCTGTGAAGTTACAAACAATTTTAAATTTAAAACCAAAATTAAAACAAAAAACTATATACATCAAGGTCCAACATATTTAAGTAACTGAACAATTCAAGTCTACAAGTTAATTACACAAATAAATATAATATAATTTAAAAAAATAATTAAATCAACACTTACCAGCACATCCATTAGACCATATCCAATGTTGTGAAGCATCTATTTGACGTCGTCTTAGGTCTTCAAAAAACATTGCAAAACAATGGGCTACATAGCTTCTATCATGACCTATATCATCACTGATTTAAAAGTGAACCTCTTTGATGATAATTTGTTCATCTTTGCTACTTTGTACACCATCCACATGTTCTTCAGCATGCCTATAACAAACTTGTACAAATATTGCAACTTGCTTTGAATGATAATATTGACTTTGAATCTCACTTTGAGGACTAAATGTATAGTTCTCAGAGAAATCAACAATAGACAGAATACAACTAGGTGGAAAGCAATTCTTTGAGTAATGAAATTGCTTAGTTTGCCATCTAGCACCATGACAATGTTCAATATGTGGATATATGATATTGCAATTTTTTTTCATAAACTCATTGCTTGACAATTCACTCTCTTGGAGAACAATTTTTCTACTCTCAACTCCTGACTTTGTTGAGTACTTCTCATATTCAAATCTCTTCCACATAACTTGCATCGAATGATCAATATTGTCAACCTGTACAAGATTCTTCAAATTTTCACAATCATTACATATATTTTTTATACACTGCACTTTGAATTCATCTAAATCTTCTGATTTTTCACATAGAAGAGTTTTCACAAATTGTGTTGTACTTCCAGGGATGACTATATTTGGATTAATTATTGCCATAGCTTTTTTATATGATTGTAGGTGTAGATGAAATTCAACATGATTTTGACAACAACAAGTTTCACGTACCTTATTTATACATACAAAACTTGGTCGTAGACTCTCAAACATCCTTTGACAAATCTTCACATCTAAAAATTCTTGCTTGAATGCTTCAAAAAGTTCACTTTGTGTTGTATCTATAAAATGTTTTGGATGTGAAATTTTTGTACCATCTTCACCTTTTATTTGTATAGTGTCCCTTCTATTGGAAGAAACATGAGAGTGGCTAGTCCAATATTCAATCACCTGTTCCTTTACATCTTCTGAGATTCTATCTTTTCGGGGAACCCTACAAATATTTACCCAATTATTCTCAACATTTCCATGCAATCTATTTCTCCTTGCAATATATCTTTGAATAATTCTCCTAGAAACATTGAGTAATTGGGAAATTGCTTGAACTTATCTTCTATGTGATAATTTTTTACTAGAAATTACAGTCATTAATGCTCTACGTGCAGCATTTAAATCAATAGCTCGACTCTTGCTTTCAATAGAATTCAATGCTTCTTGTAGGTTTTCAACTATTGTTTGCTTTAGTGAACCTAATATTTTTTTCTTATTATCAACCCCTAACAACTCCAAAGCAGGGGTCATCTCTTTCTTCCTAAATAACTGTGCTCTTCCAATTATAGACTTATTTTCAAAAAAATTGTCCCATATTTTTTTAGAGTGTAATTTTACTATGCTTGCAGGTACCATATCTTCAGATGAAATATTTTTGAAAAGAGAATCCTCATCCATCTCCATCAGATTTTCCATACCAAGGAAAAGATTTCTATCACCACCTTCAATTTGTTTTGGTACCTGTACTCCTTGGTCATCAACAATTTCCATGGGTTGTTCTTGAGTAGATGTTCCTTCATCGACATTTGTAGTATCTCTTCTTCGATCATACAACCTTTTTCTTATTTTTTATTGTCCATAACAAATTGATCAAATTTGAATTCACCTACATGCAGAAATAAAATATGTACAAAGACTTTAACCTCTATTTTTTGAAGATCTAGGTCTACATTCAATAAATCAATGGTTTTAATGAATTACACATTTTAGAGCATGGTACCTGAGAATACAACTCTACCCCTATTGAAATCAGTGGTTCTTTTTTCTCCAAATTTCTATAATTTAATAATTTTAAAAAAACCCAAAAAGTTAAAAAAGCCAAAAAAGGCATTAAAAAAATACTTTCAGATCATTGTGTTTTTTAATATGACTTTGCCCTTGTTGAAATCAGTGGTTCTTTTTTCTCCAAATTTTATAATTTATTCATTTAAAAAAGCTAAAAAAATAAAAATAAAAACTAAAAAAGCCAAAAAAGGCATTAAACAAACACTTTCACATCATTGTGTTTTTCAATATGACTCTTCCCTTCAAAATCCTTTTTATTTTATTTTATTGTAATTCAATAATTAAAAAACAATAAAAAAGCCACAAATTTTTTCAAAAAAAAATAAAAACAAAGGAGTAGATTTGACTGAATGGGATTAGGCCGAATCCCATTCAATCGAATCTGTCTATGTGGCATCCTATTAGACAACAAAGTCACCATTTTCTCATACTTTCTCAAACTTCCAACTTTTACTCAATATTTTTACAATCAAAATTATTTAAAAAAAGAAAAGAAAAATACCCTTTTGTAGAGCTCAAAGTGCTGAATGTGGAAATATATATATTTTTATATTTTGAGTAATTTTAGGATATAAATATTTGAAAATAATGCAAGTAGGTTGTTCAAGTTCAAAAAGAGGCTAATTTGAAACTAAAAAAAAAATAGTAAAACATCATTTTAAAATTTAGAAAATATATGATGCCCTAGAGGAGACAATCCTCTTCAAAAGGGTATAATTTGTTTTTTGAAAATGAAAAAAAAATTAAACAACTGAAAACTATCAAAATTAGGTAAGTTTGACTTTAAAACGTTATTACGAGAAAAATATAGATCAAAAATTCTTTTTTTTTCCATGCCCTAGATAATGAAGTCACCTATTTGGGGGAAAAAAAATAGGGGAAAATGCATTTTTTTTCTATTTGTTTATTGACGTCAACTAAACGTCACTTTTTCTTCAAATTTTCAGCATTTCAAAATCTACTCTTAAATTCATAAAAATAAATCAAAACAATTTCTAAAAAAGTCTAAAAAATTAGACTAATAAACTTCAATAAGAGATCTACATTTTCTTAGTTTACATCATTTCAAAATTCAAAACATAAAGACCACTTTTATGTGGTCGAAGTTGAGATATTGTTTTGATGTTGGCCGATTCCTTTATAAAGTGTGACAGGTTTGTGCTTTTACCCTATAGTCACTTGAGCATTATCTCCTATCTTGAGCATATCAAACCATTATGGTGCAGGGCACCTAAGAGCATTTTGATGCATTTTCAGAAGTTATGGTTTTTGTTCAATGTGTTTGGTAATAAGGCTTTTAGCCATTATTGTTTGGTCCATTTTGTATGGTCAAGAGTTTTGGGGTGACTATATAAACCTCAAATCCTTCTTAGTCCATTTGGACCCTAGTTATGCCACTTAGGCCTAGTAGGTCTAATGTTAGTTTTTTGTTTGTTTTTGAGTCTAATTGGAAATTTTTGTGTTTTGGCATGTTTTAGAGGGAATGGTGGTTGGTTAGGTTCCATTGGACAAGTTGAACCAATCGACCTCTTTGTGTTATTGAAAAATGTCATAGTGACCAATGTTGTCAATGTTGTCAAATGACACATTTGGTCGGTTGCAACCCATTTTTGGAAGTTGAAACCATTTTGATAGTTGAAAACCAACTTGGGTTGAGTTATATTACTGTCCTCTCACCCCAGAACAGAGGAGGAGATTTTGTATGCAATTTTGGGCACAAAAATCAAGAATTTGACTATTTTTATGGAGAAAACATGTTTCTGTATGGACTGTACGAACTAAACTCTTGGTCTAATGTACTTTTTCTGAAACTAGAGTGAGTCTAGGTTCAAATTCAAATGGTTTGAGGTCTTGAAGTAGTTGGAGTCAAAAGTTATTGAATTTTCTTTCAAAACTGGTCTAGAAACCCTGTTTTCTAGGGCTGTCCCACAAATTTGGCCCTAGAATGCATTCCCACCGGTGATATCAGCCATCAAAAGAGATGGGAGATAGAGAAGAAGAGGAGGAATTCCCTTCAAGAGTGACCAATGTCGAATTGGCAAAGATAGTGAGAGAGCAAGCAGCCAAGAACAAAAGGATGGAGGCTGAGATAGAAATGTTGAAGAAAGACAAGGACAAGAAGAAGACACCAGAAGTCATCTTAGATTCAGATGAAGAGGATCAAGATGAAGAAGAAGAAGTGCCTATGGAAGAGCCACAAGGAGGCATGTCAGAAAGAAAATTCCTAGATGCACTTGGAAAGTTGAGTAGGAAGGACACGAAGGCAGACTTACCTATGTTTGCTGGTAAGATGAACCCAGAGGAGTGCCTTAATTGGATTGAGGCAATGGAGAACTATTTTGAATGTGAAGAAGTGGCAAAAAATCAGAAAGTGAGGATTGCCAAATCAAGAATGAAAGGGCCAGCCTTGAGTTGGTGGAATTTTATTCAAAATGAAAGGGTAGAGGATGATAGGAATCCTATCTCTACATGGGGGAAGATGGTGCTTGAAATCAAGAAGCAATTTGTCCCTAAAGATTATGAGGTCAACATAAACAAGAAGTTGCATAACTTGAGACAGAAGGACATGGACGTGAGCACCTACACAGAGGAGTTTCACAAGATGACATTGAAAGCCAAGATGCCTGAGAATTAAAAACAGAAGCTTGCAAGGTATCTCAATGGCCTTAAGTTCTCCATTCAAGATGAATTAACCCTTTTTAACCCGGAGACAGTCCATAAGTGCTTTCAAATGGCATTGAGGATTGAGGACAAACAAAGGAGAAAAGGTGATTCATCCAGTAGAGGCAGAGGTAATATGGATTTCAGAGGTAGGGGTAGATTTCAAAACAGAGATAACTTTCCTAGATACCAAGAAGGCAGATCACAAGAAGGCATCCAAGGACAGGCTGACAGAAGCAGTGCTGATAAGGGTCAGTTTAGAGGGAGAGGCAATGGAAGATGAAGAAGTGGGGGTAGAGGTCCCAATGTGTTTACTGGAAGCTGTTTCTCTTGCAATCAGATTGGACATCAGTCCTTTAGATGCCCAGAGAAGATGGGAAACACTGCTGCAAATCAGAAAGAGAGAAGGGTGTAACTCCTTCAAGAAGAGGACTGTCAAAGCACCACAAGTTATCAAACAACCTCTTCCAAGTCTGCAGCACCTGAGAGTGGAGAATGCATCATGTTTAATAGGTCACTCATCATGCCAGCCACCAAGGAACAGCCCCAAAGGAACAACTTGTTCAGAACCACTTGCAAGGTGAAAGGAAAAGTTTGCAAGGTAATAGTTGATTCAGGTTCTTCTAAAAATTTGGCTTCTAATGAAATGGTGACTAAGTTAGGATTGGAAAGGATACCCCATCCTAACCCTTATAGATTCTTTTGGCTAACCAAGGAACAACAAATTGTGGTGAAAGAGCAATGTTGGGTTGAATTCAAGATAGGTGAATATCATGGTAGGATTCTTTCAGAGATAGTAGATATGGATGCATGCCACCTTCTTCTTGGAAGGCCTTGGCAACATGACATAAGTGCCCAACATGATGGTAAGCAAAATGTGATTCATTTGTCCAAGAATGGTGAAAATTTCACAATGACTCCTTTGATTGATGATTGCAAAGAGAAGATCATTTCTAGTTCAGTTATGTTGGTCGGTGAAAAAGAGTTTTCGGCTAACCTCAAGGAAGAGAAAGTGCCATGTTTTGCAGTAGTCATCAAGCCCAAGGATGTGAATCCCAAGAAGGCCAAAGTGCAGCAACCTCTTAGGAGGATTGGACCAAAGGAAGTGGAAGAACTATTGGAAAGGTTCCATGATGTGATAGCCAATGAGAGTAAGGATGCACTTCCACCAAAGAGAGAGATTAGTCATTGCATTGATCTCATCCCTGGATCCACGCTACCAAACCAAGCAGCCTACAAGTTGACTACAGAGAAAAATGCTGAAGTGGCAAGACAAATCCAAGACTTGTTGGATAGAGGACTTATCAGGAGGAGTATTAGTCCATGTGCAGTACCGCCAGTGCTTGCACCCAAGAAGGAAGGAACATGGAGACTATGCACTGATTCCAGGGCCATCAACAAGATTACTATCAGGTATAGATTTCCAATGCCTAGAATAGAAGATCTAATGGATTGCTTGGGTAGGGCTAAGTATTTTACCAAGATAGATCTAAAAAGTGGTTACCACCAAATCAGGATAAGGGAGGGGGATGAGTGGAAAACTGCCTTCAAAACCAATGAAGGACTATTTGAATGGGTTGTCATGCCTTTTGGTTTGTCAAATGCACCAAGCACCTTCATGAGATTGATGAATGAGGTGCTAAAACCTTTCCTTAACAAGTTTATTGTTGTGTATTTGGATGATATATTGGTTTTTAGTGACAGCAAGGAAGACCACATAAGGCATATCCATCAAGTGCTCAGGAGGCTTCAAGAGGAGAAGTTGAGAATCAACCTTGACAAATGTGTCTTCTTACAAGAAGAGTTGATATTCTTGGTGTTTGTCATCTCTAAGGGCAGCCTACAAATGGATCCAAGCAAAGTGGAAGCCATTCTTAATTGGCCCACACCTACAATAGCCTCTGAGGTAAGGAGTTTCCATGGTTTGTGTAGCTTTTATAGAAAGTTCATTAGAGGGTTTAGTGCTATTTGTGCTCCACTTGTTGACACCATAAAAGGGGGCAAGAAATGTGTGTTTGTATGGACAAATGAGGCCAACCAAGCCTTTGAACTGTTAAAGAAAAAATATCAGAACAACCGATCCTTGTTCTTCCTGATTTTGACAAGGTTTTTGTGGTAGAGTGTGATGCAAGTAAGAGGGCTATTGGGGGAGTCGTAAGTCAAGATAGGAGGCCTGTAGCATTCTTTAGTGAGAAGTTAAATGAGTCAAAACAAAACTACTCCACCTATGATTCAGAATTATATGCCATGGTTCAATCATTGAGGAAGTGGAGATACTACTTATTGCCAAAGGAATTTATAGTTTTTACTGATAACCATACATTGAGCTTCATGAACAAGCAACAAAAGTTAAATCACAGACATGTTAAGTGGATGGAGTATATCCAAGCATACACCTTCTCAATAAAACACAAGAAAGGAGTGGCCAATAAGGTAGCCGATGCCTTAAGTAGGAGGAATCTTGTTGTGCAAACTATTCAGTTGGAAAGTACAGGTATTCATGCCATCAAAGATCAGTATGCAGCAGATGAAGACTTCAAAGAACCATACCTATCTTGCAAGGCCATGACAGGAAGGTATAACACTAATTTTTCTAATTTTTTGATACAAGATGGATATCTTTAAAAGGGTAGCATGTTGTGTATCCCAAGAGGGTCTATTAGAGAGAACATTATCAAGGAAAAGCATTGTGGCAGCATGTTAGGCCACTTTGGCATTGATAAGACCCTAGAATTGGTTAGAAGATACTATTTTTGGCCAAGGTTACCCACTAATGTAAGAAAGTTTGTTGAAACTTGTCAAATTTGCCAAAGAGCAAAGGGGCATACATCAAATGTAGGTAAATACACTAAGCTACTCATGAAGAAGATTGGGCCTTGTGAAGTGCTCAAGAAATGTGGAGAAAATGCATATAAAATCAGACTTTTGGATGGCATTGCTTTGCCACCAATTTTTAATATTTCAGACCTTTATCCCTATAAAGGATCTGATCCTCAGACATCTGATGTAGAGCAAAAAACTGATCAGACACTCCAAGAATTGATTCCTTCATCTCCTGATGATCAGATTGAGTGCATTTTTGATCACAGGGTTACTAAACAAACTAGGAGGCACACCTATTATGAATATTTGGTGAAGTGGCTCAATAAACCTCAGGAGGATGCCACTTGGATGAGCAGAGAAGCCATTGACAAGGTAGGTTTCACATTTGACACCATCCCCAACTCAAGAGACTTGAGTTCTGTTTGACAGTGGGTGTAGGCTGCAGGGCACCTAAGAGCATTTTGATGCATTTTGAGAAGTTATGGTTTTTGTTCAATGTGTTTGGTAATAAGGCTTTGAGCCATTGTTGTTTGGTCCATTTTGTATGGTCAAGAGGTTTGGGGTGACTATATAAACCTCAAATCCTTCTTAGTCCATTTGGACCCTAGTTATGCCACTTAGGCCAAGTAGGTCTAATGTTGGTTTTTTGTTTGTTTTGAGTCTAATTGGAAATTTTTGTGTTTTGGCATGTTTTAGAGGGAATGGTGGTTGGTTAGGTTCCATTGGACAAGTTGAACCAATCAACCTCTTTGTGTTATTGAAAAATGTCATAGTGACCAATGTTGTCAATGTTGTCAAATGACACATTTGGTCAGTTGCAACCCATTTTTGGAAGTTGAAATTGTTTTGACAGTTGAAAACCAACTTGGGTCAAGTTATATTATTGTCCCCTTACCCCAAAATGAAGGAGGAGATTTTGTATACAATTTTGGACACAAAAATCAAGAATTTGACTATTTTTCTGAAGAAAACATATTTTTGTACATACTGTACGGACTGTACTCTTGGTCTAATGTACTTTTTCTGAAACTAGAGTGAGTCTGGGTTCGAATGCAACTAGTTTGAGGTCTTGAAGTAGTCAGAGTCAAAAGTTATTGAATTTTATTTCAAAACTGATCTAGAAACCCTATTTTCTAGGGCTATCCCACAAATTTGGCTCTAGAATGCATTCCCACCGGTGAAATCTCATGACACTCAGTGAAATGCAGGATAGGGGTGTATATTACTTGATTCCAAAATCTTTTTGCTGGGAAAGGCAGACTTCTATTTTTAAGGTGATGCCCTAGGTCAAATATCTCTATGTATTTGACTGAAATTATGCAATTTGGTGATGTAAATGGAAAAACTTTGATAAGGTGAGTGAATGAATGGTTGTTTTGAGTTGTTTGGGTGTGGCAGAGGTAATCCAAACTCCTGTCCCTTATCTATGACCCCAAATTAGACCACTTGCTTTGTAACCTAGCCCTACAGTGCTCAATTAGGCCTAGAGACCTAGTGGGTGTTCTGAGTTGCTGGAGTAGAGTTGGACCTGGAGGTTTGGAAGTTTGTTAGGACCCCTTAAAGGGTATTCAAATCCATCATTTACTTGCCTAGTCATTTAGGGTTTTGTCAAGTTATGTGGAGAAAATTAGATTTGGAGGGCTAGTAGCCTCACTAGGCCAAGTCTAGGTTGGAGGGTTGTGTGAAGTTGGGGATCAAACCAACTATTGAAAAGGTGTTTGCAAACCTGCCTTAAGGTGTTGGAGAAGCCTTGAAGGTTGAGTCATCACCTGGATATCAAACCCTTCATATACCCTTGAATGTGCCTTTGGTTGCTTGGTTGAAGGCTAGGTGAAGTGGGTGAGTGGCATGAGATTTCACCAGTGGGAATGCATTCTAGGGCCAAATTTGTGGGACAGCCCTAGAAAATAGGGTTTCTAGACTAGTTTTGAAAGAAAATTCAATAACTTTTGACTCTGACCACTTCAAGACCTCAAACTAGTTGCATTTGAACCCAGACTCACTCTAGTTTTAGAAAAAGTACATTAGACCAAGAGTTCAGTCCGTATAGTCCATACAGAAACATGTTTTCTTCAGAAAAATAGTCAAATTCTTAATTTTTGTGCCCAAAATTGCATACAAAATTTCCTCCTCCATTCTCAGGTGAGAGGATAGTAATATAACTTGACCCAAGTTGGTTTTCAACTGTCAAAATAGTTTCAACTTCCAAAAATGGGTTGCAACTGACCAAATGTGTCATTTGACAACATTGACAACATTGGTCACTATGACATTTTTCAATAACACAAAAAGGTTGATTGGTTCAACTTGTCCAATGGAACCTAACCAACCACCATTCCCTCTAAAACATGCCAAAACACAAAAATTTCTAATTAGACTCAAAAACAAACAAAAAACCAACATTAGACCTACTAGGCCTAAGTGGCATAACTAGGGTCCAAATGGACTAAGAAGGATTTGAGGTTTATATAGTCACCCCAAACCTCTTGACCATACAAAATGGACCAAACAACAATGGCTAAAAGCCTTATTACCAAACACATTGAACAAAAACCATAACTTCTCGAAATGCATCAAAATGCTCTTAGGTGCCCTGCACCACATTAGACTTTTTGAGCTTTCCATTCTTTTGAGACCCCAAAACATCAACCAACCAGCAACCAAATATTATCCTTTTGGCTTCACCTAGCCCTAGCAATAGCAACAAATAACATCACCAACTAGCTTTTCCCTTGAGTGTGTGAGCTATCCTCTAGGGAAGTTTATCCAACAACAACAACAACAACAACAACAACCAACAACCAACAACAACAACAACCAACAACCAACAACCAACAACCAACAACCAAAAACAACAACAACAACAACCAACAACCAACAACCAACAACAACAACCAACAACCCATTAGCAAATCAAGCAACCGACAAACTAGAAAAATAAACCAACACCAAAAAATCAGCCAACCATCACCTTTTGGGTCTGAACCTTGACAAGCTAGTCCAATTCAGAACATCAACCATCATGCCTCAAACTAGGAGCCAATAAAGAGCTGAAATGGAAGCAAAATTGTGAGCTAAGATGGAAGCCAAAATGCAAGAATCTCTATCAACAACCCTTAGAGATGCAACTCAATTCACAACTAGTATACCTTCTTACATGTTTGTGCCCAAAGGATACACCATTGGACCATCATCTTCACAACAAGTGCAACCTCAAACATTTTCAGAGACCTATGAAGAGCAATCCCAAGATGACTTATCAGAATTTTGAGACACACACATATGGGACCAAGTTGAGAAGCTTGTTTTATCTGATCCTAATCACTATTTCTTGCAATTAGCCTGTATGGGAGCAAAATTACGAAGTGACTTTGACACATCTGTTATTCGAGAACATGATCCAAACACTCCCATTGTTATCGTAAAGGGACCATCCACTATAGCCACACCATCTCACACCATATCCATCCTACAAAATCCACCTTCCAACCCATCTCTTTCGTTGCCTATTGCTACCCCATCAAACCCACCACGCTTGAAGTACACTCTAGAACCTTTGATAACTCCAACTATGGTACTTCCTTTCCTTTCGCAAAATCTGAGCTTTCCACCTTTTCATGTTCCACAACATACTCCTCCTACCATGACCATATCTCAACCTCAAGTATCACAAGTTGTCCATGTTTCACAAATGCCAACTCCCCAAATATCACAAGCTATCCCAATATTGCGAACTCTGCAAGTTTCACAAGCTATCCAAACACCACAAGCCATACAAGTCTTGAAGCCATTGCAAACCCCTAATCCTATTGCATCACATGTGGAAACCACACCCCACACTCATATTCCTATCACCTCTAATATGGTCTCCACAATTTCAACAAATCCATCCAACACACCATATAACCCCAATGTTAGTCTCATTGACATGAGTGACCCACCTATTGTATCACAAGCCAATCCTAGCACCACTGTCTCTTTTGTTGATCAACTTACATCACTTCCTCCACCTCCATATAGTCCTTCACAAATCATCAATCTATCTTATGCAACCCAAGGATTACCCATCATCACCCAACACATGACATATACCAATCCATCTCAAGCTACTCATGTCATCCAAAACACAAACCCAAATGTCCATCCTTCCTCATCTACCAATCCTTCCATTGCTTACCATAATCCAAACCCAACTTTCAATCCACAACCATTGACCAATGTCAATCCATCCCCTACTTCCCATGTGATGCAAAATCTTGGAGCTAATCCATCACAATATACCCAACCACCACTTGTGTCTCAAGGACAGCAATCCTCAAACACATATGTGTCACATACCAATCCTTTGACATATAATGTGAGCACACAACCTCAGCAAATAGTCATAGCCTCATACATTCTGCAACATCAACCATAATATACACCATATTACATTCCACCTCCGAACCATCAACCCCCTTTGCAACAACAGCAACTATCTCAAGAAGATGTTGAACAAATGATTAACAAGGTGGTAGGACAAAACAAGAAGACATTTTCCTTAGGAGATATATGTACTTGTCCATTTGACAAGTCACTTCATATGACACCTTTTCTGCCACATTTTTAAATTCCACAATTTGACAAATACAAAGGGAAAGGAAATCTAGATGACCATCTTAGAGAATTCTATGTTGCATGTCTCGATGTTTCTCAGGATGACACATATCTCTTGAGAATATTCCCCCGAAGCTTAGTAGGACAAGCTCTTGAATTGTTCTCTCACTTACCTCCGGGAATTAAGACTTTTGCAGAATTAGCGAACAAATTTTGATCCCATTTTGCTTTTAACATTGAACATGAGGTGAACATGAATGATCTTGTTAACAATAAACAACACAATGGTGAAGTTTTCTCCTCATTCACCCAACGACGGTGTAACATGGCTAGCAAACTATCATGGCAAATACCCAAGAAATAGTAGCTTGATATCTCTATCCAAAATCTTCATCCCGAGCTTGCATTCCAACTACAATTGCAAAGTGCTAGCACCTTCGATGAACTTATCTCCGAAGGAATCACCATTAAACGAGCTTTAATTTCTAAGGGCAATATCAAGATTTTTAGAGACAACAAAGACAATCCTCAATCATCGAATGATAAATCCCACTTTTGGAACAAAAACAAAACTGTTATTAATGACAGTATTGTGGATGCAAAGAACATACAAATAGTGAAAGCTCCTATTAACATCTAAGCCGTATCTACAACAAATCAACCTTTTCAATGAAATTGACCAAGAACAAATCCAACACCTCAACGACAATTTACTCCCTTAGGGGAATCCATGGAGGTAATCTTTCATAAGCTTCTCCAAGCGGGAAATGTCATATTAACTAAAGCACCACCCAACGACAAACTAGTCTTCAAAGCTCCTTGGTACAAAGAGAACGAATATTGTGAATACCATAGAGACAAAGGACATAAAACAAATGGTTGCACGCACTTAAAATATGTCATTCAAGATTGCATCGATCAAGGTCTAATTAAAATCATGCCACCAACATCACAACCCACACATCAATCAACATCGAACTATGACCTAGATGCTTTCAAGAATCCACTTCCACTTCATGACAAGACAAGTAACCCTCATACTAGGAATTCTATCCATTACAACTATGGATCATCAACGATTGGCCGCATCGACCATGCTCACATTTCTACCATTACAATCCAAGGCAAAGCACCTGATTACACTATAACTACTAGAAGAGGCCATGTTACCATTCAAGGAGCACCTGTCAATCCTCCTTGACCATCTTCTAGCTATAATATCCTTGATTACCTTGGCAAAAGACCCACACATATCTCCATCCTAGAATTGTGTTGCATAGCCCCCATCCAGAAAGCTATCCTCGACAAAGCATTGCAAGAATCTTCGGTGCCCAATGATATCAATACCACACAATTTCAATTTAGGGTAGCCAACATTGCAACCCCTTGTCATCTTACCTTCTCTGACAAAGGTCTTCGACCATCCATCAACCCATCACATAACGAAGCCCTCCACATAGAAGTGTTTGTAAACCAACATCATATCAAATGAATCTTAGTGGATGGTGGAGCTGGTCTTAATATATGTTCTTTAAAACTAATAAAACAATTGGGATATTCTGAGAAAGATGTTGACAATTCCAAGGTCATTACTATCAAAACATATGATGATGTTGAGAGAGATACTGAAGGAATTATCCATTTGCCTATTCAAGTTGGTCATGTCACTACTGACACTCATTGTCAAGTTCTTGATAGTGACCTTCTGTATAACATTATCCTTGGCCGTCCATGGATCCATGCCCTCAAAGCAGTTCCTTCCACGTACTATCAATGTCTCAAATTTCCACATAATGGTGTTGAAGTTACTATCCATGCTGATCCCAATCCATTTGAGTTTTGTCATGCTTTTCAAGCTAAATATCAAAGCCCTAACCATATTCCTATCAAAACTGAAGCATATCCATATTCATCCTATGTGGACCCATCTTCCCTACTCAAGCCATCATCTAGCAAAACCACTACAAATCTTCCTATCAATTACACTGAACACGGTCCGAGTGAGTACACATTGAAAGAATCTTGTTGTGTTGGAACTCTTTCCTTATCTCCCAAATCTCATGGAAAACCTTCTACATCCAAGGCATCTTCATCCGTAGCTGTACCAACAGTATTCATCAAAGGTGGATTCCTTGATGATGAAGACATTAATGACATTAACTCTTGGATATTCTATGATGAGAATGACCAAGTACAACTTGAAGTGGAGAGATATAACAATGGGTTCCGCATCATTAAGAACATGGGTTACAAAGGACATGGCAGATTGGGATCACAGGAACAAGGACCTATTGAACCCATTGTTGTGTCTAACAAGTTTAATAAGCAAGGCCTTGGCTATAAGCCAGAGGTATTGTCTTCCAAAGACATTACGTGCATTTCTGATATGGAACCTAGACCTTTTTTGGTAGGAGACTCTTCTAATTTGGATACCATCGATGACTCCTCCCTTCATATCACTAACCTTTTTCAAGAAACCTCCATCTTCATGACCTTTACCATTTCCTCTAGCTGAAACCCTTCATCCATTACCCTTTCACTTGTATATCCTGACCTCATCGATTGGGACCAATAAGGGCACCTATATTGGACACATTTGAAAATGATGAAGCTATTGCCAAATTCATGGGTTTATGACAAGGCATTCCATTGGGTGATCACAAAGCAGGCTTCATGATGGACCTCCCTAAACTAGCATATTTTAGAGGAAGCATCAAATGCTTCAGTTGCAAAGTGAAATAAATAGAATAAAAAAAGATAGGTCACTACGTGAAAACTGAAAGGTGCCTCTTGACCATGAAAAAGTAAAAATAAAGGATGTATCTAAGGGTGAAAACCTCTTTGAAGTTCCCAAGGATGGGGGATTTGATCTTCCTATCACAACTGATTATCATGAAAAATCAATAGTGCTAGTTGAAAAATCTCAAGAAATGAACTTAGGCAAAGAGCAGAATCCAAAGATCACATTTTTGGCAACATCACTATCAGAGTAGGAAAGAAGAAATTTCATAGCATTCTTCTAAAAAGAGCTATCAATTTTGCATGGATTTATGTCGACATGTTGGGTCTAGATCCATCACTTGTGGTACATCACCTAGCAGTATCTCCTAATGCAAAACCCTTCAAACAAAAATTACGCAAAATGCACCTGCAAATAGCTCTTTTGGTCAAGGTAGAGTTTCAGAAGCTATTAGAAGCAATGTTCATAAAGCCTATTGATTATCTAGAATGGGTTTCAAATTTGGTACCTATAGCAAAACCTGATGGACGAGTTCGTTGTTGCACAGATTTCAGAGATCTCAACAAAGCATGCCCTAAAGATGACTTTCCACTACCAAGCATAGACAACATTGTAGATCTCACAGCTGGACATGAAATGCTATCCTTGATGGATAGATTCTTAGGATATAACCAAATTAGAATAGCAAAGGAAGATCAAGAAAAAACATCATTCATTTGTCCATGGGGTACATACTGCTAGGTTGTAATGCCTTTTGGTCTCAAGAATGTTGGAGCCACTTATCAACAAGCCATGATAGTTATGTTCCATGACCTTTTCCACACTATCATGGAAGATTATGTTGATGATATTCTAGGAAAATCCAAGACAAGAGAAGAACATCTACAGGTACTAACACAAATCTTTGATCGACTAGAGAAGTATCAAGTTAGGATGAACCCAAAGAAATGTGTATTTGGTGTAACATCTTGGAAAATTGTTAGGATACATTGTGTCTTGACAAGGAATAGAAGTGGATCCTAACAAAGTAAAAGCCATTATGAAAATGTCTCCACCATCAAATTTGAAGCAGCTTCGTAGTCTACAAGGAAGGTTACAATCCATTTGTAGGTTTATCTCACAACTGGCAAACAAGTGTCATCCTTTTCAACATCTCCTTCGCAAGAGGGAACCTTTTAAGTGGGATGAAAAATATCAACATGCCTTTGACAAAATAAAAGAATATCTGGCAGCACCTCCTGTGTTAGTACCTCCTATACTTGATCGACCATTATTACTCTACATATCTTCAACAATAGTAGCATTGGGTGCCCTTTTAGCTTATCATGATGATTCAAGAAAAGAACAAGCTATGTACTATATTAGCAGAACTCTTATGGGATATGAACTTAACTATTCATTTATGGAAAAAACATGTTTAGCATTGGTGTTTGCTTCCCAAAAGTTGTGACATTACATGTTTAACCAAACAACAAAGCTCATATATAACTCTGCTCCACTCAAATATCTTCTTTACAAAGCAATCCTTACGGGAAGACTAGAAACATGGGTTATGATCTTAAGTGAATTTGACATACAATATGTGGATCAAAAGGCTATAAAAGGACAAGTCATCACTGATCAGTTAGCTGCAGCACATGTCACATATATTCATCCAATATGTCCAGAGTTCCCTGATGAAGAATTGTTCAATATAACTTCACCAACATTGTGGCAACTATATTTTGATGGATCTTACACACAACATGGATCAAGAGTAGGGATATTGTTTGTCACCCCTCAAGGAGATTGTATCCTGAAGTCATACAGAATTGTATTTTCATGTACCAATAACATAGTAGAATATGAAGCTTTAATCATGGGATTACGCATGGTAGTACAATGGGCTATTAAATAGTTACAAGTCTTTGATGATTCCCAATTAGTCATCAAATAGGTCTTAGACAAGTATCAAACAAAAGATGAGAAGCTCCTTCCATACAAGGTAATGGTTGACGATTTCAAGAAGTACTTTGACAATATCACCTTTGAAAAGATCCCAAGGATACAAAACAAAGTAGCAAATGCCATGTCTATAATTGGATCTCTTCTAGACATGTCGTCCAATGCACATAAGTGTGAGTTTTTAGTTTAATAGCTTCTGATTCTAGCATTTGAAGTACCGTAGTCTAAGCTTATATGTGAGATTATTGGTCCCAATTCGCCTTGGTATGATGACATATATGAGTATCTCCACAATCAAACCTTACCATTTCAACTATCTAATACACAACAAAAAACCTTTATCCACCGAACCTCTCGCTACAATATCCTAGGAGACACCTTATATCACCGAAGTCTTGATGGTATCCTTCTTAGATGTCTTGATTCTGAGGACGCAAAGGTTGCCTTACATGAAATACATGAAGGTGTATGTGGATCACATTCCCCTGGCCCTGGTCTTGTTAAGAAACTTCTATGAGCTAGATACTATTAGCCAACTATGGAGAAAGATGCACAACAATTTGAAAAGAGATGCCTATAATGTCAGAAACATGGGGATCTAATACATGCACCAGCACATGAACTTCATCCTATCACTACTCCTTGGCCCTTCTCATAGTGGGGACTTGATCTCATAGGTAAAATCCATCCTACCTTGTCAAATGGTCATAAGTTCATTATTACTGCCATTGAGAACTTCACAAAGTGGGTGGAAGCAATACTAATTACTTACATTACTGGAAAGTAAATATCCAAGTTTATCTTACATTATATCATTTGCTGATATGGAGTTCCTCAAGCCATTGTCACTGATAATGGTCACCCTTTCAAGAATCAAGAGGTTAGAGATCTTTGCAACAAGTTCCATCTCCAACATAGATTCTCTACACCTTACTATCCTCAAAGTAATGGCCAAGATGAGGCTTCTAACAAAACAATCATCAAGATCCTTAAAAAGAGAGTCAATGAAGCTAGCCGTGATTAGCATATACAGCTTAATCCTACATTATGGGCTTATAGAACAAGTGTCAGAACTCCCACTGATGCTACACCTTATCCTCTTATGTATGGCACTAAAGCTATTTCACCTATAGAGGTTGAGATCCCCTCACTATGAGTATTCCTACAGCATACTATCTCAGACGAAGAATATAGAGTATCCAGACTCCATGATCTTGAGCTATTAGATGAACGATGTCTTACAGCACTCAACCATCTCCAAGTCTATCAAAATCATCTACGCTGTAGCTACAACAAAAAGATCAGAGAATGAAGATTTCAAGTTGGAGATCTTGTCCTTAAAGAAAATCAAAGGAATCAGCAACATCATGAGAATCAGGGCAAGTTTGAACCTAATTGGCTTGGTCCTTTTGTCATCACATTAGTATATGGATTAGGTGCATACACTCTCTCAACACTTGAAGGTATTCCCTTGGATGAACCAATCAACAACATTCATCTTAAGAAGTTCTACCCATGAGTCTTAGCGTATTTCAAAAGAAAAAATCCATCCAATAGTGAAAACCACCTTGTGGCACTTTGGATGACAAAAAAATAGTACAAGATAAATAATCTATCCTCTGGTGAAAACCTAGTAAACATGCTCCTTGGATAAGTACCATAGTGAAAACCTGGCAAACATGTGCTATGTGTAGAGACCAGTCTCGATCATTTACTTAGTTTGTTTGATCACAGCTTTTCATAGCACCATCTAGTATCTTACCTACATAATCCACATCATAATCCACTATTGTCCCTATATAAACATCACAAGCTATTATCCCTTATACATCCATAATAAAAAGCCTTTTTTCCCTTACCTCTGTCAGGCTAGTTCTCGTAGTTTGGACTTCGTTGGGGTTAAGATATTATTTGGCACCTTAGTACACTATTCACATGAACACATCCATTGCACCATCTTCCTAATAAACTTTATCCTACACTAGGGGCACTTGTTGAACCTTATTTGGAAGTGGATACCCATAGCTCTAGGTCATATCATTTCAGCAACCAAAATACAACAAACATCCAAACCAAAACACAGTGAGCTTCCAAAACACAACCAAATATCCCAAAAATCCAAAAAAAAAAAAACCAAAAAATCAAATATATTCTAAAAATACAAAAAAATCAAAACATCACAAAAATCCAAGCAATAAAGTTGATTCTTTCACATCGACCATCAACACAATAAACAAGAACTATAGCTCATCTCTATCGCTCAAAGCCTTGATCCCATGGATACAGGATATGTAGGTAATCTAAGATGCGAAGGAAGCACTCTTATTCAGGCAAAGATGATAGCCCCTCTCCCATCTTCCATCTTTCATCTTTCTTCTAATCATCCTTTGATGTTTCATCTCATTTTCTTCTATCTTTCATCACTTACATCATCAATAAGCTCAAAACTACATATTCATCATGTCTCATCACCATCGTAATGTGCTTTGATCTCGTGGATACAAGGTATGTAGGTAGTTTGGAATACGAAGAAAGTATCCAGTACGCAAGCATAAACGATCCACCCCATCCTTCATCTTCTTCCATTTTCCATCTTCTTCTCTTTAACCAACTCAAGCAAGAAACAAACTATGCACATTAGCGAAAGCTCAAGCACTTTAACAAATCAAGGATAACCTGAAAGTTATTTGTCCACATGCCTTAAGCCAACATTTACTATAGCATTTTATCAACATATTTAGCCTTTAACAGGATGCAACTTTCCTCTCAAACAAGGTACCAACTTAAATCCATCTAAGAGCACTTAAATTTGGCAAGAGAACATGATGGCAGTATCTTTTATTTTATCTTTTGATTTATCTTTTGTCCCTTTCCTATGCCTAATCACAGCTGCATTGATCTATCATTTCTTGGTATGTTGCAATGAAGTACAAAATGGGGCATGGTTATATTGTTTTCGTATGCTGTGTCTATGGGATGATCTTATTCTCTTCCTATGCATATTGGTATCTTGTACATGTTGGGATTAGCATCTTGCATATCAATATCTTTTACATCTGAGAAGCTAAACAGTCTCTTATGCATTGAGACTATTCTATGCTAAGACTATTTCAATACATATAACCAGCAAGGTGTCATTATGTGTAGTGGAGATAAGCTCAACCCTTTGCATGTAGCATTGACGTCCATCTCAGAACACTAGCTTCTATTCATATCTTGTGTATGTTGGTTCAACACCTTGACCTCATGTGTTTAGACAAGATTGTAGTATGCTAGTTACGCATTGGATACCTCGACACCTTGGTCTTTTATACCCTGGTGCATAACATCCATATGTTATATCAAACATAAGGATTGCATTTCTTTACTTTTGAGCAATTACTTTAAAATCTGTCATACCATCTATCCATTCCATCATATTCTTATATAGTCATCAACAAAGATCAATCTTTCCCTTCATTTTCCGCATTCCTTGTTCTGCAAAACAAGTGTGTTAGGCATGCATAGGTCCACATCATTATCATTATAATCTTTATATTTGCATTATCATAACCTCATTATCATATGTTACCATTATATTACATTTTATTATCATATTACCATTAGCATGATACATTTCCATTATTACCATTTGCATATTCATATCATTTGCATAAACATTCATATAGACCATAAAATGCATAACATCATAACATAAGTGCATCCATAATTATTACAACATCCCATAGATAATAAAAGCCATTATATATATATATATCAACAAACAAGTCAATATACAAGTGTCTACATATACATGGGCTATCCATGAGCCATCAAAACTATATGTACAATCAGTTCATGGGCCTCATCATGATACATAATATACATAAAAAAGGAAGCCCTAGTGACTACTAGTAGCTCCCTCACCATATCCACCACCACTGGGTCCTGCACCTAGTCTATCATCTCTAGGAGGCCCCATCACTAAAGCTACAGACCGTGATCCTCTTGTCCTCCATGAATCTGACACCCCGACCTACTCCTATAATTAGGCTGCCTCTACTCTTCCAGTACTGCTCCATGATATAAGTCTCTGCAATACTTGGCCTCACCCTGGGCTCTCGTTAGCTCTCCCTATGACTGTGTCAACTGTGTAGCTAGATACATAGTGGCCCCATCTGTCCCCAAGGCAACTACTGATGTATCTCTCTCCACTGTCATCGCATGTACCTACTGCACGACCATATCCCTCTCAGCCCTCACCACTTGCACCTATTGTATAACTGCATCCCTCTCAGCCTCATAGCTGCATCTGTTGCAAAGATGTATCTCTATGCTATAATTGACTGCACCTACTGCACAGCTGTATCTCTCTCTCACATTACCCTCACAAGTGTACTATCATCTTGCCCATCACCTCCCTACACTCTAGCATGTAGTTGTGCCTGGTAAGCCTAAGCCTATTCTCTCACATGCCTCAATCCCAAGGCCACCTAGTGTCAGTCTATCTCAACTCTCCTCAGCCTCATCTGAGCCCGTTGCCTCCATCTCCTCTCCTCTGTAATCCTCCACCTCAACTATTGAATCCCAGCATCATCACCTCCTATCACCTGTGTCTGTGGCTGTACAAGTACCTGTGGCTGAGCATGTGCCTGTCCCTGAATCTCTGGTGCTGCTAATACTACTACCTGTACTAGTGGAGCTCATCACTGCCTCCTTCTAACTAGCCTCTCCATCCCAATCTCCCCTATCTCCCCAGGCATCGTCAACCGAGTCGGCCTAGTTGTGGCCCAGTATGCATCATAATCTGGTAAAGTCCTTGGATCTCTAGGACCCTATCTCCATTGCCATACAACTGGCTGTAGTCCCTCTCTCTCCGCCAAAGCTGTATCCACCACTATCTCTGGCCCCCAATCAAAAACCTCTTGCCGAGTCCTCCCAAAAAATGGCATCACCTACTGGTACTGCATGTGGTACTCCAAACTGTCTCAACACCCTCTCGAGTAAATAACGATCTATAATATATATCCTGTGACCAAAAATGTATCTAGCCTGCCTAGCATAGATAAGCTTTGTATCCTCCTCCTCCCATCTCTCACATCCCAGCCATGGTCTCCATATAAATCTATCAACCTCATCCAATGTCTATCTCCAGTACACTATACCCCTACGTTGTCAATAGGTAAGAGCTCCCTTGTACATCCTCCCATATGGCTCTCCTGCTACCCTAGCCACCCATCCATCTGGCCTCATCACTAGCATATGCTCATATGCCCATACGTACAACACTGTGACTCCCGCAGACATGCTAGCTCCAAACATATATGCACAATCATGCAAATAATGATACAACTACCCTAGTACACACTCAACCCATGTATATCTAGCCCCATAAGAAAACATCCCCTCCATAACTATCCCCCATCTAACTGGAAATCCTCTCGTTCGTCTATCTCCCACTAGCCATCTAATAATAGCCACCACTACCAGCTGCAACCTATCGCAAAGCTCCTCCATCCTAGCCATCGGAATCTCTGAGCCCTCAGCCCCAATGTCTGGAGTCCTAAATAATCTCCTAAATGTAGCTGGACCTAAGTTAGGATCATAATCTACTCTATCTCCATCAATCAAGATGCACATAATCTAGAACACATCCTCTAAAGTAATCATTGCCTCTCCCATTGGCAACAATAATGAATTGTGCTCATTCCTCCACTGCTCAACCATTGATGTCATCAATCCTCGATGTGCCTGCATTGGTTCTAATCTCAACATGTTCTCTAAACCAATGAGATCTAAAAATAGCCCCTCCTCTGCATTCAACACTCTGACCAATCACAAATCCCCATGATGTGGTTCTCGTGACAATGGTGGTACTCGCGACAATGGTGGTATTATATCTTGCATCATTCTGCTCACCATATCAGTCTCTTATTCTACAAATTGACTTTTGTTATTAAACATTGGCTATATTTACTAAAAGTGGCCCACTTTTCTACATGCGCTACATTTTTTTATTATAAGCGAGCCATTTTATTGCAAGCATGCACTTTCTTCTTATAAGCGACTCATTTACTATATGTGCACTACTGCTAGTTAAAAGTGACTTGAATTACAATATGCACTCACTTTTTGCCTAAAAGTGACCTGCATTTCCCATATGCACATTTCACTTCTCTACTTGACCTATCTGACTAGAAGCGACCTCATTTTACCCTAAGTGATCAATCCACGCCTATAAGCGACCTGAACTTCCTATCTTAAAACTGCTTGCTTCTGGTTATGTGTGTACATTTATTATGCTTTTAACATTAAAAAATACACATTTAGCAAAAAAAATTGTACATACTGGTATGCCTACTCTTACCGGTCACCCATGTGTCCTCACTTGCTCGGCCTAATGATCACTGCAAGGAATCACCAACCTGATAGCTCTCCAACACTCCAAGCACCAACACTCTAGGGAGCTCTAGATTTCTAAAGGTAACAAGCACAAATGAGCCTATTTTCCCTTGAGGGACCTACTTATAGCCCCTTTCCAAACTCTAATTCTTCTATACCACAGCTTATTTTCTTCTATACCATCCCAATTCCCCCACCCAAACCCCATTTTCTTCGTGTCAACCTTGTTTATAGCCTTTCACCTTATTGCGAGCCAACCTAGCCCTTCTTGGTTAGCCTAGCTTAACTCTTGAGGGGGCATCACGTTCAAGTTACACTAGGACATAACCTTTTTTATTGAGAGAATCATTGTATCTTCTTTGACACAACGTTCTATCAAACATTGTATCAAAGAGGGACAAAATGTAGACACCCAAAATTAACCTAGTTATCATTAGTATCAAATATTGCATCTGCATTTGTCTAACACACTTGAGCAATTTCATTATTCATCAAAATCACTTATTTCTTCTATTAATTAAATAAATTTATATTTATTTAATTAATACATTATCTATTTCTTCTAATCTATAATTAAATAATCTTTAATTGTTTAATTATTTCTTCATTCTATCTATCTTAATTAAATAAATCTTATTTATTTAATTAAAATTCCCTTTATAATCCCACTTTCCAATTAATTAAATAAATTTTATTTATTTGATTAATTTCCCTTATCATTTATCTTCAAAAACCAACATGTGTGCCTCTTTTATTTCAAAACTTGTGTGGTCCTGCATCTTTTATTTAATATCTTTCACATGTAGTACTTTTTATGTACACGATCACATATGAGCCTTATCTTCCTTCCACTTGTCATATACACATTCACCTATGACTATCATTTCATCTCAACTGTTCACATAGCCACCAAATCTCTACCATTGATTGATTTTGGTTGAGGTTTATATAAACACCCTCTCATTCCATACTACATCTATCTACCATTTTCGTATAGCATCTACATTATCATCTTGAGCATATTGAGCACTTTAGCATCCATCCATCATGGCAGCATTGATCTTTATAATTGTTCATTGTTGATGAAGCAATCGACATCACAAACAAAGAACCATACAATCTAGGTGATTTTGTTCTTGAATTGCATGCTTTTAATTTCACTTGGAATTGATTCTATGATGGTGGTAGGATTAGGTTTTCATTTGTATGCTTGATCTTATTAACCTAATTTTTACCTATCACAGCACCAGTCAAAAGTATCAGTCATCACATGGATCTTATACCTAGAGTAAGTTTGCCTAAAAAAGTAGCACATAGAATGACATTGACAAAGAATGAAGAATTGAATAGACAGATACATGAGTTGTTGAGGAAAGGTTTGATCAGAGAAAGTTTGAGTCCTTCTATAGTACCTGCAGTGTTAGCACCAAAGAAATATGGGGATTGGAGAATGTGTACAGACTATAGAGAAATCAACAAGATCATAGTTAAGTATAGATTCCCTTTACCTAGGATGGATGATATTATGGATTGTTTGAGTGGAGCAAAATATTTCACAAAGATTGAATTGAAGAGTGGATACCATCAAATCAGAATCAGAGAAGGAGATGAATGGAAGACTACTTTTAAGACAAATGAAGGATTGTATGAGTGGTTAGTGATGCCTTTCAGATTGATAAATGCACTGAGTACTTTCATGAGATTGATGAATGAAGTCTTGAAGAAATTCTTGGGTAAGTTTGTTATTGTATATTTGGATGATATTCTAATTTTTAGAAAGACGAAAGAAGAACATTTGTGGCACCTGAGACAAGTATTGTAGAGACTAAGAGAAGAAAAATTTCTAATAAACATTAAGAAGTGTAGTTTCATGAAGGAAGAATTGGTATACTTGGGATTTGTGATTTCTGCGAAAGGATTGAAGATGGACCTTGATAAAGTAAGAGCAATTGTTGAATGGCCTATACCAGGGAGCATTGGAGAAGTCAAATCATTTCATGGATTGTCTAATTTCTACTAGAAGTTCATCATAAATTTTAGTTTAGTTTGTAACCCTATGATAGAGACAATGAGAGGTAATGGAAAAGACTTTAAGTGGACATCAAGAGCAAATAAAAGTTTTGATCTAGTGAAGCAGAAAGTGATAGAGCAACCTATGTTGGCATTACTAGATTTCAATAAGGTATTTAAACTATATTGTGATGCAAGTGGGAATACAATAGGAGTAGTGTTAAGTCAAGAAGGTAGACCTATAGCATACTTCAATGAGAGGTTGAATGATGCAAGGAGAAGATATTCAATTTATGATCAGGAGTTCTATGCCATAATTCAAGCCCTGAAGAAGTGGAGACACTATTTATTTCCTAAGGAGTTTGTGTTGTATACAGACCATCAAGCTTTGCAATATTTGAATAGTCAAAGAAAGTTGAATCAGAGACATATGAGGTGGGTAGAGTTCATGTAGAGTTATACTTTTGTGTTAAATCATAGGAGTGGAAAATCAAACAAAGTCACAGATGCATTGAGTAGGAGAAGGAATTTGCTGACAGAGATGAGAATTGAAGTGTTAGGATTTGAAGAATTGAAGAATATGTATGAGGAAGACCTTGATTTTGCAAAACCTTGGAAAGCATGTAAGGAACCTAATAGGAGTAATTGGTTAGATTATTTCATTCAGGAAGATATGTTGTTCAGAGGATATTAGTTATGCATACCTAGGAGTTTAATGAGAGACAATTTGATCAAGGAAAAGCATAGTGGTGGATTGGCAAGACATTTTGGCATTGATAAGATAGTGGGTTTGGTGAGTGAAAACTACTTTTGGCCTCAGATACACAAGGATGTTAGGAAACTTGTGCAGGGTTGCAGAGTTTGTCAAGTTACAAAAGGGAGTAGTCAGAATACTAGATTGTATAAACCTTTGACAGTACCAAAGAGACCTTGGGAAGACATAAGCATGGATTTCATAATGGGATTACTAAAGACACAGAAAGGACATGATTCAATATTTGTAGCGGTGGACAGATTTTCAAGACCTTTTAGGAAGACAACTCATGTAGTTCATATGGCTGAACTATTTTTCAAGGAGATTGTGAGGTTACATGGATTATGTAAGAGCATAATGTCAGATAGAGATACAAGAATTCTTGATACTTTTGGAAGAAGAGGAAGACAAATTTGAAGTTTAGTTCAACATTTCACTCACAGACTGATGGATAGATAGAGGTAGTAAATAGGGGTTTGGGAAACTTGTTGATATGTTTGGTTGGAGAGAAGATAGGAAATTGGGATTTGATTCTTTCACAAGCAGAGTTTGCATATAATAATTCATTGAATAGGAGTACCGGAAGAACACCATTTGAGATTGTGACAGGAACTAACCCTAGATGAGTTAAAGAATTGAGAGATATCAGTATGGAAGACAAGAGGAGTGTGGAAGTAGAAGAATTTCCATGACACATGGAGACAATACATAAACAAGTGAAGGAGCATTTGGAGGTGATGAATAGTAATTATAAGGAGCAAGCAAATGAGAAGAGAAGACACAAATAATTTTTAGTGGGAGATGAAGTGATGGTATATTGGAGAAAAGAGAGATTTTTAGGGGGAACATATAACAAGTTGAAGATGAAGAAGTTTGATTTAGGAAATACATATGAAGTAGAGCTACCAGAGACATTAGGTATATCACCTATTTTCAACATTGCAGACCTATATTAGTATCATGAAGTAGAGTTTAGTGATAGTAGTGAAGAAGACTTGAAGAAGTAGTTGCCACAATGAACACCAGAGCAGATCAAGGACATCTTGGATAGCAAAGTTGGACACAATACTAGAGGAAGACAATACAAAGAATATCTTGTGAAGTGGAAAGGTAGACTAGAAGAAGATTCATCATGAATTTCTCAAGCTGAGGTGGAGCATCTTGGTTTTCTTCTAGCGCCAATAAAGTGAGGGATAAACTTTTTCAATAACCCCAAATGTCTGATGTAGGAGCATCCCTAGTTCAAGAGCAATCTTGCATCAACCAAAATCATTTGCATTCTAGTATGTTTCTTTTCATTTTCTAGTTCAGAACAGTCAGTTCAGTTAGTAGAACTTTCTGTATTTTGGTCCGCATTCTACTTCTATTGCATTTTAGACCTTGCAAAGCTGGACTTAGCATGTAAACACATTCATGCACATCATATCCAAAATTTAGATCATTTGGATCATGTACCGATAAGATATCGCTATCAGAAGATCAATTGTTTTCTCAGAACAGAACATCCTGATAGTCTCAAACAATTAGCTAAAGGAGAAGACTTGTGGAGCATTTCATGACTTGTAGAGATAAATGACACATCATTCAATGTTGTTTGGTTCGTAGCTGACTTTCCCTAAGATCTACACGCCATTTCATTCATTTGTGAAGGAGTTCTATTTAGTTAGGTCTAACCTATCCGTGTAGACACGTTACAACTCTTAATTGGAGTTTGTGATCTTCATTGGCTGAAGTGGAGGAATCTTATGTTTTGGAGATGATATAAATTGATGTAATAGATGCCTAGGAAAGTAGTGAATTACATAGAGATAGTGATAATTTGAATTTCTCACAAAGGAGCTTCAAAGCTATAACTTGTGCATATTCTATAACTGTGAAATTAGGCCTATGATCCCTAATTGTAAACCCGCATGTTGCCGACCAAGTTGTATTTGAATTCTATGATATTCTAAATGACTGAATCAACATTTTCTTGATATCTTTGAGTTATTTCCATTGTGTTTACTCTAGTTGCACGGCCTTGATAGTTTACTTTGTGGACCCTCCTAATCGTGATTGCACCAGAGGCCCTAAAGAATGCACTAGTGCTAGTAAGACTAGATTATTCCAATCCCTTCCATCTCTTCTCTTTTTCTACATATTATATTATTGTTGTTGTATTGTTGCAAAAGAATGGTGATGGATTTGAGTAGCCAATACAAGTTTTGAGCAAGCCTTTTCAAGCTGCTGAGTTAAACTATTCAATTATGGAAAAGCATACATATGCTTTGGTTAAGGTAGTAAAAAATTTCAAACCATACCTTATGGGTGCAAAGAAAATTTCATATATACGTCATTCTATTGTGAAAAATATTTTCATGTAGTAGGAAGCTTTTGGAAGAAGATGCAAATGGATCAACATGATCCAAGAGTATGACATTGACGTGTAGATCACCAAACTGGTTAGACACTAGGGTTTAGCTAAGTTAATGGCTAATTCCAACTTAGAGGTAGCTAAGATAAATGATGTAATTGTTATTACATTTTCTAATATCTGTATGTTGACAAATGATCCATGGTATAATGATATTATTTTTTATCTTGTCAACATGCATTTCCCCAAGCATGATTGTACCTCAGCAAAGGACACTTAAGGTCTAGTCTCAGAAGTATGTTTTGATTCAAGATATTTTAATGTAGATAAATCATAAGCGGTTGTTGTTAAATTTTTTGGACCAACAACAATCTGAGGGAATCATCGAATAATATCACCAATGAATATGTGGTGGGCACTTCCATGCCAAAACCACTGCTCACAAGATTATCAAGGCATGTTTTTGGTGGTCAAGCCTCTTCAAAGATATTGCAAGACAAGTCAGAAAATGTGATACCTACCAACATTTCTCTTGTAAGATGAAATTCTCTAGAGCATTACCCCTTTTTCATGTTGTGGTTAAAGCACCATTTCAGCAAAAGGGCATTGATTTTATAGGGGAAATTTAAGAGAAACCCAGCAATGGATTTAAGTGAATCCTTGTGGCCATTGACTATTTAACCAAGTGGGTAGAGGCTATCCCCACTACCAATGCCATGTCCAAGGTGGTGATTGAGTTCCTTGTGAACAATGTGATAACTGGATTTGGAGTGCCATCCAAAATTGTTGCAGATAATGTCATGTGCTTGAGATCTCAAGCTATAATGGATATGTGTTCCAAATATGGAATCAAGCTAATTCACTCATCACCATACCATCCATAAAGCAATCAACAAGATGAGTCCAATAATAAGAGTTTCTCAAAAATTATGAAGAGGACTCTAGACTTGAATAAGAAAAGGTGGGATGACAAGCTAAGGTATGCAATTTGGGCTGATCAGGTCACTTACAAATATGCTATAGGAAAGAGCCCTTTTGAACTAGTATATAGATTAGAGGCAAAAAAGCCAATGTCATTAGAACTTCCTATGTATCAATTGTTTCAACAAATAGGAGAGGATGGGGATGATGCTTTGACATTAAGGATACATGAATTGATAGAGTTAGATGAAGTTAGAAGAATGGCACATGATAAGTGTGTATGTAGGAAAATTTCACCATTTTCTCTAATTAAACTAGTGCTACAACTATCAAGAATCTAATCTAAGAAAACAACAAAAAATGCAAAATAGTGAAGCAAAACTCCGTAGATTAAGTGATTCTTGTATTGCATGTGGATTACTTCTTCAAAATATGCATCCAAATGATTGAAGGCTACCATGGATAGAGATTGGATTGACATGCAAATGGCATAGACATGAAAAAAAGCTAATTATATGATTGATGCATGATAAAAAGCTATAAAAATGCAGAGCAAAAAGCAAGATCAGAGTGGTAGAAGAGTAAAAATGGCACCAAAGTGACGCATTTATAGCAAGAGAGGATGTGAAATGGATGGTGGAGATGCAATAGGAAGATCAACGGTCGACATGAGTTATGAGGAGAGAACTAATGTGCATGCGACACATGTCTCCACATGACTTTCGTTAGATTGGAAGTTTCCAAAAGTGCTAGAGTTAACTCAAATTTAATTTTTGTTTTAATTTTAATTTTGATTTCTTTCCATTTGGAACTCACATGCACATGGAGAAGAAAATGGAAGGTGTGAAAATTAAATAAAATACCTATTTTTATTTGATTTATTTGTTTTGGCAAATAGATTAAATAAAAATATTTATTTTATTTAATCTCATAAATGGGTAGGAGAAAAATGGGATAAATAAATTAAATGTTTTTTTTTTAATTTATTTAAGTGGGCAAGGGATAAATAAAACATTAGGTTTTATTTATTTTTTATAAGATAGGGGTGACAACATAATTAAATAACCTTAGGGTTATTAAATTATGTATAGAAGAATAATAATTAATTAATTAAATTTAGTTAATTATGATGATAGAAGAGGGAAATGGGGTTTTACGCCACAAGTGTGTTAGACAACCTGACATATGGAAGTGCGAGAATATGATAAAATGACAAAATGTGAAGAGTCAATTTTGGGTGTCTACATTTTACCCCTCTTTGAGACAATGTCCATTAGGGTGTTGTTTCAAAGAAGATATAATATTTTGGATAAATAGGCTATGCCCCAGTGAAACTAGTGGATGATGACCCTCGAGAGGAAATCTAGGCTGCAGGGCAAAGGCTGGGTTGGCTCGCGACAAGAAGATGCCAAAATAGGGCTAGAAGCAAGGGGAAAAGGTGCAGAAAGACAAGAAAACCCTAGGTTTAGAGGCTTATAAATAACTCTCCTTAGCCCAAAATGTATTCATTTGTGTCATTTGCCTTTGTTGTGTGCTTTTGAGTTTGGAGTGCAATTTGGAGCTTTAGAGATGTCGATTCTGCGTCATCATCACTGTGGCGAGTGTGCGAGGACATTAGGGTGACCAACAGGACTAGGCATACTGGTAAGTAGAAAACATTTTCCATTTGTGTTTGATTTTTTAGCCAAAAACAAATTTAATTGCCTCACGTGACTAGATATGCATCAGTGCTTTACAAGCGCATATGGTGAATTCTATATCGCCTTTGGTATTTCTAGTCGCAACTAGGCATGGGTTGGTCACTTTTGTAAATGTTATGCACATATGGTCGACAGGGTGGGGTAGGTTTAGGGGTCTGTCACATATCTTAGAAGCATACATGTATAGTAGATAGTGCATCACCTTTAGCATCTCACATCACATTTGGTTGATAGATAGTTGCATGTGGTATGTAGGATGCACATATGGTAGTAATTGCAAATTAGGTTTAGGGCTTATGTGCATATGGTAGTTTTAGGTCACATATGAGCTAGTGTGCATCACATTTGGCAAATGTAGGTGCATATGGATAGAAGTTGTAAGGCCTGCCCGTGTCTTGCTGGTACATACTAATTTATCTTAGAGTATTAGATTAAATGATAAATGAATTAGTTATTATATGATGTGATTTTAGGATAGGTATGTACCTAACTGGGTTATGCATCCTCATTTGTGTATCAATGTTGCTTCGGCTATGATTACATTGTGGGATTTGATGTTTTCATTTGAGTGTGCATGATATATTGATATAGGTATGACCAATGGGTGGATGTGGAGGAGAAGACATGGAATCACTTAACTGTTAGGCCACCTCACCTTACCTTGTCCTTCGGTCGAGTGTCTGACCTTGTATTCTTATGGTAGGTTAGTCTCTTAACCCAGTTCTCTTGGTTGCAGTAATTAAAATGTTATGTCGAGGACCCCTGACGTGTGTAAAACTGTAATGTGATGTGTCCCTTGTGTGAGTATATTCAGTTTAATGTCATTTCCTCTTCCTTGGTTTTCTCCTATGCTTGTTGAGGAGTGATCCTCTTTACCCTTCTTGCTTCACTTGTGAAGTTGTATTAGCTTAGCAACCTTTGAATGAAGTCCCTTGCATTTTCTTTGTGATGATGTTATGACTTGTTAATTTCCCTTGTGAGTTATATGATAGTTTGGTTTTATGTTGTGGTTAGTTTAGTTTGTTATGATGTGGAGTTAACTTATGTTTCATAATGCTTGCTCTACATTCCCCTTGGAGATACCCTTGTGCTGGCATGTCAGACTTAACATTGTTAGTCAACCCTTCTTGTCAAGTAACCTCCTTTTTTATGACAATTACCTATTCTATGGTGCCTTTATATACTTGGTGTATCTTGTATGTGTTAATTATATGGAAACCAAATATACTTATATATATATAATCATCACCCTATTCAAACCTTGGTAGTTTTCTATAATCTTCCTTCTTGTATTATGGCCAAGGCCTAAAATTGACAATCAACCTTGCCAGTCAAGCACTTATTTTATGTCAGTTATCCAATCTAGGGTGCCTTAAAATACTATGGCATATTGTAATATGAGTAAACTATATAAAATACTTTGGCATACCTTAGTATGAGGATATATATATATATATATATATATATATATATATATATATATATATATATATATATATATATATATATATATAACCATACTACTTTAACCACTATCCTAGATAAAATTTGGTATTATTTCTAAAATATTTCCCTCCTTATATTGTGGTCCTTTGGATTTAAGAATCATATATTATGAATTTTATATATATTCTGTGCTATAAGTAGTGAATGGGAACTAGAGTTTTTGTATGATAAAGTTATGTGGAAACCATCCTTTATTTTATTAAATATCATTGCTTTCTATGAAAAATACACTTACCCTCTTTCTTATGCACTTGATGAATTGACATAGAGCCTACCCAAAATGAATATACCTTTTTTAGCCAACTGGATTTGATATGGTATTTCATTTACCAAGGATTTTGTTGATGGAACTGATTCAAATATTTCCATCCTTTTTGAGATAGTTTAGGACCCTATACTTAGAGTCAATGTAAGTTTACTGTTTTGACCAAGATTCTATAGAGAAATTTCCTTGGCTTTAAAATCCATAAAGATTTAATCCTATGCTTAATTTGTAGGGAAAATTGTTCCATCAAACCATCTAATTTCCTTCCTCTATGCAAGAAATCCTTTTATAATTAGCTACTCCTTGCCTCAGATATTAAAAGCGTATTACTTCTTCAAATTATTTCTTCCTTCAAAAGAGACTTTACAATCTTCTTGTTGAGTTCTACTCACCATTACATTTGCCCAAAAATCACTCTTTCATATGACAGTTTTTTTTTAAAAGAAAGGAAAAAAAGAGGAAGGGGGAATGTTTTTTTTAAGCAGAGAGGCGTTTGTTTTTGTGTGGGGAGTTCATGGGGAAAGGGGATGGAACCCTAAAGTTTTTGGGTGGGGGGTTTCTAGGAGGGAAGGGAGGAAAAAGAGAGAGGGGAGGGAAACAAAAAATTGGGGGGAGCTCATGATGGTGTGTGTGATGCTACCGTGAGAGAGGCTGAGGCTCTGTCACCTACCTCAGTGGCTAGATTAAGCTACTACCAGGGGGCACCACAAGATTTCAGGTGTAAATGGTCATTCTCCCTTCTTTCTATAGATCGCTCCATCATTTCACAAATGTCTCTAAGTTCTACAATATCGAGTCACCTCTTTCAAAATGCTTGTACTCTTGCTTCTGCCACTCCAAACACCAACCCAAGCTGTGTAAAGGGAGGGATCCCCTATTGAACGCTATTCACCAGCTAATGGGCCTCCATGACAAAATGGAGAAGCTCCTCAAATATCCCCATGTGCACCCTTCTTTCACCTTCCTGTCGGTGTTTAGTCTTCTACAAAGCATCCCTGGAGGCGAAGAGGTTTTCTCATGTATATCTCTATTTTACTAAGTGTAATGTTGTATATTATTTATTCACCTAGGCAAGGAATCAGTCTTAATCAAAGCTTATTGTAGAGAATGAAGAAACTTCAATAGATGATAGGTTTAGTAGACAATAATAAATTAATAAATGAAAACAGTTATTGTTATATAATCCGTGAAACAGAGCAAGAATATAAGTAAAGAATGCAGATCTTAGTTATCTGCCATACTCAATATTAGGAAGGGGTTGCCTTAGTGGGGCGTAATGGACAACTCAACCAAAAGAACTGAAGTTCTTTTTCTTCTTTTAGTTTATAATGTTTTTCTGATCACTGATATGGGATAGGTTGTAGTGGTTTTTGTTTTATCTTGATTCGGCTTGGCCTCCTTATCCTAGCAATAGCCGATTGTAATGCCTTATTTATGATGTCCATTCCTCTCTTTTCTCAAAAATACAACTTACTTGGCCTCCTTATGGTAAAAAATGGTCTCCCATTTATTTGTGCTCTCTTCATACCCTCTTTGGGCTGTAAAAGAATATATTTTCTCTTTCTGTTGCACTTGCCTCAGTAGTTGTCTATTATTTTGTTGGCTTAATAAATGAAATCATTTTTAGCCTTTGATCTCCATGATAGTAAAATAATAGTTAACATGCATGGTTGTGTTACCTTCATGTTATGTAAATACTAGTTAACATGCATTTTTTGTGTTATTGTCATATTAGGGAGAATAATAGTTAACATATATTTGTTTTGGGTATATTGTATTTCGGTCGAGGGCCTCAACCTCTATGCACTAACCTCTCATTTGACTTCTCTTTGTATGTTATCTTTTGGCAAGAGGATGTCATACCTTACTTTTGTACTGTCTCATGTTAGTGGAATATCTACTTAACATGCAATGTCGAGTGAACTTGCATTTAGTTCTTGGTTGTTTTATTTCCTCCTTTGACTAATCTGATCAGGTTAGAATGCATTAATGCCTACAAGAAAGGAGTTTGTAGAGAAAAAGGTATTGGTACCTCTTGAGTTAGTCTCTCTTCCTTCTATTTCTTGCTTGGGTCATGAATGCCCTTATGGTGACTTTTGGTTTGAAATTGTACTAAGTGTATGTTGATGGGTGTTTGTTCTTGAGTACTTTAGTCATGTCGATCACCCTTGGTGATGTGTGGGTTGTACGTGAGTCTCGTGTCTAGTTTTATGTGGGTAAACTTGGTGTTTTGTTTAAGACCACATTGTGTGAGCTTGGTCGTGCTAGTAGTGGTTCTAGGATCTCCTCTTCGTAGCTCTGGGGTTACCTAGGGTGCAATAGGCATCTATTGCACTCAATGATGGAAATATGGTTGGGTGGTGAGCAAGATTCCCCTTGGTCTTTGTTATGGTGAATTCTTACGATCTTGGTGGAATTTTGGTCAAGGAAATTAATTATTGATTATTTTATCCTCTTGTTGTAAAGGAAATAATTATTGATTATTTATCTCTCTTGTATATTAAGGGCATAGTTGTCTCTATTGATGTAAAGAAAAAACGATTATTGAATTTATTCTATTGATGTTTCAGATTCCTCTCTTTGATGTATTTAGGATAAGTAAATTAATGTGTATTTTATTCGATTGATGTAAGAGAAAATAGATTATGCATTTAATGTTTATTTTATTCTATTGATGCGTAGGAGAATAATTAATGAATAGTTTTCTCTTGTTGTAAAGAAAAGTATTATTTATCTCTCTTTGGGTCAAGGTAATTAATTATTCATTAGTTTATTCTCTTATTGTAAAGGATGTAATTATTGGTTAATTATCTCTCTTGTATAATAAGTACATAGTATCTCTAGTGATGTAAAGGAGAAAGATGATTGTTATTTATTCTATTGATGAGAAGGAAAATAATTAATATATGTTATCTCTCTCGATGTATAAGAAAATAAATGATATATAGTTATCTCTTGTTGTAAAGGAAAATAATTATTGTTTAATTTTCTTTATTGACGTATAGGAACCTAACTATTGTCAATCTATCTCTTCTGATGTTTGAATAGTATAGACTGGATGTTGGAATCTTTTTTTTTCTCCCTTAATGTTGTCTTGTCATGTTGTGCTAGTGGATTATTAACTCATGTTGCCTTGAAAACTCCCTTAATGTCAAATTTGATGGAAATGACAAAATCATATCTCTTTTGCTTTTGAATTATTCATTTTGTCTTTGTTGCATGGGGGTTGAATTTCTTTTCTTGCATGATTGTTGTTTTATGTCCAATAATGTTATTATTCCCTTGGTTTTTTTTTTTTTTTAACAAGGCATCTTGGATGTTTAATCTATGCCTTGTCTTCCTTCCCCACCTTGTGCGACGGGGATTTAGGGGCAAGGGAAAAAATTTTGGTGGCTCATGTCATGACCACATGGGTAATGTGGGCATGCCATGTGTTTTCTCATGTCATGGCCACTTGTAAAAAGTGGGCATTACATTTGGGATCAGATCACATGTTTCAACATTGGGAGCTCTGGGGTTTGCATGTTGTTTGGGCTGACATGGAGTGGGTTGAGTGTGGTTTGACCCTCATCCTACTCTGTGTAGCCGCGAGAGAGTGAGGTTGTGGTTTGTCGAATATCCATTCCCTTGTTTTTTCATCATGATGGCCTTGTCACATGATTATCAAAGTCTTCCACTTGTGTTTGTGGTGGTTATGTTCCTCTTGGTTGATTTTCCTCTCAAGTCAGTTGGTCTAGGTTGTGAGGGTTGTGCTAGACCCTTCCTCACCCTTGTGTATTTTTGTGGAGAGTAGTGACATCTTAATGCCCGTTTGATTTATTCTTGCCTTGTGAACTTGATGTGTGTTGATCATGATGTTGAATGGCATAATTTCTAGAATTCCCTAACCCTTGTTATCATTGGAAATTGGCATTGTCTCCTTTGGATTGGCAACTAGAAAAGGTTGCATGAAGTATATCCTGCTTTGAATTTTATGAGTGCAAGTTGTGACATGTGTGATTTCATTAGATTACCTTGTAAAAATATTAAGAAAGAAAGAGGTGAAAATGAGTTTTATGCATGGAAAATTGTTAAGAATTAACGTATGTTCTCAAACTGTTTCAATGATGCATTTGTGTGCTTGGCGACCTTTTTGTAAAGTACTTCTACAAAATAAAAATTTCATTTTATAACTTTGTTCTTGTGTGAATTTGATATCATGTTATGCATACCTTGTACGGAAAAGCTGTTGGGCTTCCTATAGTAGAATAGTAAAATTAGAGACTTGATCTTGCTATTAGATTCTTCTTGTGATATGCCTCTACTTTATGAACTTTGTGTTAGATAAATGTGTGGTGGTTTCGTAGTGCATATGTAGTGTTATATGGATTATCATTAACTCCATGATATGTGATGTGTTGTGAGTCACTATCTTGCGAGTTGAAATAATGTTGTTTGGGTTCGATTATGATCTATTAAGCATAGCTAGTAAATTGGTGTACTTACTTGGGGGTATTGCCTTATCTCTAAATGTGAAGTCATGGTTGGATTCCAATATGCCTTAGAAAGATTAATTTGAGTTGATGTTTGAGTAAATTTCTTAGAGAACCTTTATGGTAATTAGTATGTGACTTTGAGTATGAAAGTTGTCCTTCTTCACTAAATAATGAACGGTAAAGGAAAATTGTGTATGTGCTACCTTGTGAATGTGAATACCTGTTATGAGCATGTTTTCTATGTGTTGTGATTATCTCATACATGCTTAGTGTACTCATGAGCTTGCAATACTGGGTATTCATCCATGGGTTGAGTGTATAACTACAAGTATGGTGGAGTCATGCTTGTGTGGCTGCTTATTTGTACACCCTATAAGGTCCAATCTTGGAGTTAGAGACCTTCCATGTGTGGAGTTAAGTAGTGGAGAGGAAGAACTTAGGAAGCTATGGTGAAATGTTGTGGCATTGGTTTGGGGTTACCCAACCAACCATACCTTCCTATGCTAGAGTACCCCCTACTCCTCCTTAGTGAATGGACCTTGAGAGGTTCATAGTGCTATCCTATCATGCTCTGTTTCCTTGATGGTACTATTGACATTTGATTTGTCATATTGGTTATGGTTTGGTATGGGCATGTGATTTGTTCAAGGCCATACTACTTGGTGCAGGTTTATTCATACCCTTGGTATCTTATTTGAGAGGATGCATAGCATCCTAGAGACATTTACATTATGATGATGATGTGTAGCTTTGAGAAGGGCATGATGTACTATATTGATGATGTGTTACCTTTGAGAAGGGCATGATTCCACGTAAGAGTACATGAAGGTGCATTGATAAAACTTACCTACATGATGTTATTGCATTGGTTGTGTTTGCATAACACATGTAGTGACCATGTTTCCCTTCTTCCTTATTGGTGACTTAATGTTAGTCACATTGTGATGTAATGTGCAATTTCATGGTTTGTAATCTTCTTTCGGTTATTGATGACTTTTGTTTATCTTGCTTGTGACGACCAGCAGCGTTATTTTTTTTCTTGTCTATAAGTAGCTTAGCCACAAATCTTTGAATTTTTTTCTCTTCACATGACTCTTGTGGTTACGTTGCCTTATTGTTGAATTTGCACGCATTTATTTACCTTATTGTGGATTTGGAAACTTCTTCTAGTATTTTCTCTAAATATGTGTTGGCTAAGCTAGGTTCATTCTATTTTCAAGTGTTGGTCTTATGTTGTGATGTTTCTTCTTGCCATGTCAATGGAGTGACCTCTGGTAGAGTGTATATAAGTAATTAGATGGGGGAAACTTTTGAGGATGGGGGTACGTGTGGACTAGTATGGGATAGTCATTATCCACTTACTTTCCTAGTGATCTTGTTCTTATGTTGGCTATCTCTTGGAGGCTAAACCCCTTATACAAACAAGAGGTAGGCCATTGTGGGAATGTATGGTGAGGCCCCCAGGCGCGTGGCCTAGAGGCCATCATTCCACTTGGTTCTTGGATCTTTGGATACATGGCACTGATATTTGGTTACTTGGTTCTATGTCGAGACTATGGCATCCCTCCAGACCTTATGTGAACCTTGTGAAGTTAATTCCTATAATGTGGATGAATGAAAATGTGTGTTTAGTGTAAGCTCTACATTGATGTATTTACATATGAGTTGATGTTTCTCTATAAACCTATTGTTTGATGTATGAATTCCTCTATGCATGCGTGAAAATGATTAATGATTTTGAGATTTGATGTGCTGAGTTTTGATCCATAGAATGTATTTTGTGGAAATGATTATGCATTTATAACATTTAGTTTACCATGTAGTATTTTATTGTGAGGAGTTCTTTATTGCATATATTATCTTCTATATTTACCTTGTCTAGTGCAAAGAAGTTTAAGAAAATTCTTCGATCCTCCTCTCGATGACTTTCCAGAGTAAGTCATTTCCTAGGGGGTAGTATGTAAGGCCTTCCCGTGTGTCACTGGTATGTACTAATTTATCTTAGAGTATTAGATTAAATGATAAATGAGTTGGTTATATATGATGTGATTTCAGGATAGGTAAGTACCTAACTAGGTTATGCATCCTCATTGGTCTATTAATGTTGCTTCGGCTATGATTGCATTGTGGGATTTGATGTTTTGATTTGAGTGTGGAGGATATATTGATATAGTTATGACCAATGGGTGGATGTGGAGAAGGAGACATCGAATCACTTAACTACTAGGCCACCTCATCTTACCTTGTCCTTTGGTCAAGTGTCTAACCTTGTACTCTTGTGGTAGGTCATTCTCTTAACCCAATTCTCTTGGTTGCAGCAGTTAAAACATTATGTCAAGGACCCCTGTCATGTGCAAAACCATAATGTGATGTGTCCCTTGTGTCAGTATAGTCAGTTTAATGTCATTTCCTCTTCCTTGGTTTTCTCCTATACTTGTTAAGGAGTGATTGCCTTTACCCTTCCTACTTCACTTGTGAAGTCGTATTAGCTTAGCAACCTTTGCATGAAGTCCCTTGCATTTTCTTTGTGATGATGTTATGACTTGTTAATTTCCCTTGTGAGGTATATGATAGTTTGGTTTTATTTTGTGGTTAGTTTAGTTTGTTATGATGTAGAGTTAATTGATGTTTCCTAATGCTTGATCTCCATTCCCCTTGGAGATACTCTTGTGCTAGCATGTCAGACTTAACATTGTTAGTCGACCCTTCTTGTCAAGCAACCTCCCTTTTTATGACAATTACCTATACTATGGTGCCTTTATATACTTGGCATATCTTGTACATGTTAGTTATATGGAAACCAAATATACTTATATATAGATAATCATCACCCTGTTTAAACCTTGGTAGTTTTCTATAATCTTCCTTCTTCTTGTATTATGGCCAAGGCCTAAAATTGACAATCGACCTTACCAGTCAAGCACTTCTTTTATGTCAGTTATCCATTCTAGGGTGCCTTAAAATACTATGGTATATTGTAATATGAGTAAACTATATAAAATACTTATATATATATATATATATATATATATATATATATATATATATATATATATATATATAAGTATTTTATATATAACCATACTATTTTAACCACTATCCTAGATAAAATTCGGCATTATTTCAAAAATCTTTCCCTCCTTATATTGTTCTCCTTTGGATTTAAGAATCATATATTATGAATTATATATATATTTCGTGCTATAAGTAATGAATGGGAACTAGAGTTTTTGTATGCTAAAGTTATGTGGAAACCATCCTTTATTTTATTAACTATCACTGCTTTTTATGAATACACTTACGCTCTTTCTTATGCACTTGATGAATTGACATAGAGCCTACCCCAAATGAATATACCTATTTTAGTCAACTAGATTTGATATGGTAATTCATTTACCTAGGATTTTGTTGATGGAATAGATTCAAATATTTCCATCCTTTTTGAGATAGTTTAGGACCCTATACTTAGAGTCAATGTAAGTTTACTTTTTTGACCAAGATTCTATAGAAAAATTTCCTTGGCTTTTAAATCCATAAATGTTTAATCCTATGCTTAATTTGTAGGAGAAATTGTTCCTTGAAACCACCTAATTTCCTTTCTCTATGCAAGCAATCCTTTTACAATTAGCTACTCCTTGCCTCAGATATTAAAAGGGTATTACTTCTTCAAATTATTTCTTCCTTCAAAAGAGACTTTACAATCTTCTTTTTGAGTTCTACTCACCATTACATTTGTCTAAAACTCTTTGTTTCATATGACAGTTTTTTTAAAAAGGAAGGAAAAAAAAAGGAATGGGTAATTTTTTTTTTAAGCAGAGAGGCGTTTGTTTTTGTGTGGGGTTTCATGGGGAAAGGGGATGGAACCCTAAAGTTTTTGGGTGGGGGGTTTCTAGAAGGGAAGGGAGGAAAAAGAGAGAGGGGAGGGCAAAAAAAAATGGGGGGGAGTGCATGATGGTGTGTGGGACGCTATCGTGAGGCGGGCTGAGGCTTTGTCGCCTACCTCAGTGGCTAGATTAAGCTACTACCAGGGGGCACCACCAGATTTTAGGTGTAAATGGTCATGCTCCCTTCTTTCTATAGATCACACCATCATTTCACAAATGTCTCTAAGTTCTACAATATATAGTCACCTCTTTCAAAATGCTTGTACTCTTGCTTCTGCCACTACAAACACCAGACTCAAGCTATGTAAAGGGAAGGATCTCCTATTGAACACTATTCACCAGCTATTGGGCATCCATGACAAAATGGAGAAGCTCCTCAAATATCCCCATGCGTGCCCTTCTTTCACCTTCCTATCAGTGTTTGGTCTTCTACAAAGTATCCTTGCAGGCAGAGAGGTTTTCTCCTATATATCTTTGCTTTACTAATTGCAATACTGTATATTATTTATTCACCTAGGCAAGAAATTAGTCTTAATCAAAGCTTATTGTAGAGAATGAAATAACTTCAACTGATGATAGGTTTAGTAGACAATAATAAATTAATAAATGAAAATAATTATTGTTTTATAATCCGTGAAATAGAGCAAGAATAGAAGTAAAGAATGCAGATCTTAGTTATGCGCCATACTCAATATTAGGAAGGGGTTGCCTTAGTGGGGCATAATGGACAACTCAACCAGAAGAACTGAAGTTCTTTTTCTTCTTTTAGTTTATAATGTTTTTCTTATCACTAATATGGGATAGGTTGTAGGAGTTTTTGTTTTATCTTGATTCGGCCTGGCCTCCTTATCCTGGCAATAGCTAATTGTAACATCGTATTTATGATGTCTATTGCTCTCTTTTATCAAAAATCCAAGTTACTTGGCCTCGTTATGATAAACAATGATCTCCCATTTATTTGTGCTCTTTTCATACCCTCTTCAAGCTATAGAAAAATATCCTTTCTCTTTCTGTTACACTTGCCTCAGCAGTTGTCTATTATTTTGTTGGCTTAATAAATGAAGTCATTTTCAGCCTTTGATCTCCATGATAGTAAAATAATAGTTAACATGCATGGTTGTGTTACCTTCATGTTATGTAAATACTAGTTAACATGCATTTTTTGTGTTATCGTCATATTACGGAGAATAACAGTTAACACATATTTGTTTTGGGTATATTGTATTTCGGTTGAGGGTCTCAACCTCTATGCACTAACCTCTCATTTGACTTCTCTTTGTATGTTATCTTTTGGAAAGAGGATGTCATACCTTACTTTTGTACTATCTCATGGTACTGGAATATCTACTTAGCATGCAGTGTCGAGCGAACTTGCATTTAGTTGTTGGGTGTTTTCTTTCCTCCTTTGACTAATCTGATTAGATTAGAATGCATTAATGCCTACAAGCGAGGAGTTTGTCAAGTAAAAGGGATTGGTACCCCTTGAGTTAGTCTCTCTTCCTTCTATTTCTTGCTTAGGTCATGAACACCCTTATGGTGACTTTTGTTTTGAAATTGTGCTAAGTGTATTTTGATGGGTGTTTGTTCTTGAGTACTTTAGTCATGTCAATCCCCCTTCGTGATGTGTGGGTTGTACATGAGTCTCGTGTCTAGTTTTATGTGGGTAAACTTGGTGTTTTGTTTGAGACCACATTATGTGAGCTTGGCCATGCTAGTAGTAGTTGTAGGATCTCCTCTCTCCATAGCTCGGGGGTTGCCTAGGACGCAATAGGCATCTATTGCACTCAACGATGGCAATATGGTTTTGTGGTGAGCAACATCCCCCTTGATCTTCATTATGGTAAATTCTTGCAGTCTTGGTAGAATTTTGGTCAAGGAAATTAACTTTTGATTATTTTATCCTCTTGTTGTAAAGGAAATAATTATTGGCTATTTATCTCTCTTGTATATTAAGTGCATACTTATCTCTATTGATGTAAAGAAAAAATGATTATTGAATATATTCTATTGATGTTTCGGATTCCTCTCTTTGATGTATTCAGGATAAGTAAATTAATGTGTATTTTATTCCATTGATGTAAGAAAAAACAAATTATGCATTTAACGTTTATTTTATTCTATTGATGCATAGGAGAATAATTAATGAAAAGTTTTCTCTTGTAAAGAAAATTATTATTTATCTCTCTTTGGGTCAAGGTAATTAATTATTGATTATTTTATTCTCTTGCCGTAAAGGAAATAATTATTGGTTAATTATCTCTCTTGTATAATAAGTGAATAGTATCTCTAGTGATGTAAAGGATAAAAACAATTGTTATTTATTCTATTGATGAGAAGGAAAATAATTAATGTATGTCATCTCTCTCGATGTATAAGAAAATAAATGATATATAGTTATCTCTTGTTGTAAAGGAAAATAATTATTGTTTAATTATCTTTATTGACATATAGGAACATAACTATTGTCGATCTATCTCTTCTGATGTTTGAATAGTATATTATGGATGTTGGAATCTTTTTTTTCTCCCTTAATGTTGCCTTGTCGTGTTGTGCTAGTGGATTATTAACTCCTGTTGCCTTGAAAACTCCCTTAATGTCAAATTTGATGGAGATGACAAAGTCATATCTCTTTTTCTTTTGAATGATTCATTTCATCTTGGTTGCATGGGGGTTGAGTTTCTTTTCTTGCATGATTGTTGTTTTACATCTAGTAATGTTATTATTCCCTTGGTTTTTTTTTGTTTTTGACAGGGCATCTTGGATGTTTCATCGACGCCTTGTCTTCCTTCCCCACCTTGTGCGAAGGGGATTTAGGGTTAGGGAGAAAAAAATTTGGTGGCTCATGTCATGACCACATGGGTAATGTGGGCATGACATGTGTTCCCTCGTGTTGTGGCCACTCTTAAAAAGTGGGCATTATAGAAGTGAGTCACTTTTGGAATTTTAGGTCACATATGGTCGGCAGGTTGTTGCACTTGGAGTGTCTAGTCGCATATGGAAAGGAGGAAAGTTGCCTATATCTTTTCAAGTCATAATTGGTCTAATGATATCAATTGTTTAGGGTTTTGACAAAATTTATATAGAAAACCTATGGATGACCATTTCATTGTTCATATAGGAGGCGTTACGGCCATTATCATCACGGTAACCACACCCTTCGGATCTATGACTAGTGCGACAGTTAGATGCTGATGAGTTGTTTCTTGAGATTATTTGGTTTGAGCACATGGTATACGTAGAGCCTCTTCGTGCACACATGGCATTGATGACATCACTAGTCAAGAGGTGGGACATTGAGCATAGCTCTTTCTTACTTCTGACAAGCAAGGTGACAGTGACGCTAGAGGACGTGTATCACATTCTACAGATTTGTATTCATGGAGGCCAGGTCAACTATGATCCAGATCTGGGGCCTAATGCATTTAGGAGATTATTTGGGACACCTGACATTATAGATGAGGATCATGAGATTCTGATATGGTGGATGTAAGAGTTATCCGATCACCTATAGAGAGTAGTCATAGCCGTGATCAAATTTCTTGTTCCAGACAGGTGGGCTTGATGCTTTCCTACCGAGTGGGGCATAGTTATGGAGAGTATGTTCATGTATGGAATGACATATGCATGGGCTCCTTGTGTCCTGGGACATTTATACCAGTACTTACATGATTGCACATATCTATTTCGCTCAAGCATGTCTGCAGGTGTGACAGTGTTACATGTATGGGCATTGGAGCACATTGCTATGATGAGGCCAGTTGGATTGCGACAAAGGCTACCAGGAGAGCCATATGCACACATATATGGAGGTGCATCCAACTATAGGCAGTTGAGTGCCATAGTTTACTAGAGATGGTAGTTAGATGACCTTGACCAGTTTACATGGTGGCCATGGTTGAGTTGCGAGGCCTAGCTAGAGGATGCAGAGGAGTTGGTGTATGCTCGACAGGCTTAGTACTTGTTTGGTCATGGCATCTACATTATCGAGAGATTTTTGTCAGAGAGAGTGCTTCGACAGTTCGGTATTACATAGCCCACACTATTTGGTGAGGCTATCTTTGGCCGTCCTCATAGAGAGGTTTTAGACTAGGGCCCAGAGGTAGTTGTGGAGGTAGCCCTGGTAGAGGTAGAGGGGTTATAGCTAGTTATGTGAGGATGGAGCCAGGGACCAACAGATCCAGGTACCTTACCAGATTACGATGCGCACTCAGCTATAGCTCGGCCTACTCATCTTTCTACACCAAGAGAGGTTAGGGAGGTGGCTATTCATGTTCTGCGGAGGATAGGTGCCAGAGCACATCGGATAGCTCCTAGAGTTTAGGTGATAGCGGCACCGGTGGTAGTAGTGGGGCTAGGAGGGGCTGCCATTGGATAGGGACAAGGATGAGGATAGGTTCCTCGACATGTAGCGATGCCTCCACCACCATAGTAGGAAGGAGGAGATGGGGATGTTGCAGTTAGGTAGCTGAGACAGAGACTCCAGGGCGAGGTGGCCAAGTGGATACAATATCAGGCTCACTTGAGAAGGATAGAGGTGGATAGACATCACACAGTTGTTGCGATGAGACAGGCACGGGGCAGGCGTAGGCTTATTAGGTGTACATTACCCAGCTGTAGGCTTAGATCCAAATGCTATAGGGATAGGTGCAGGGTTTGTAGGCATAGGTTGCACAAGCAACACAGGCACAAGTAGCACAAGCATGGGCTCAGGTTATACCAGATGATGGGACTATAGGTTGACTAATGGTAGAGCGAGATGCTGCTCTTCAGAGAGCATAAAGGGCCATCACAGAGAGAGACGTAGCCACAACTACATTGGGGACAGATCAAACATGGTTGTATTTGGCATAGAAGCTCACCCAGGTACAGGGAGAGGTAGGCTTAGTGCAAAGAGAGGTAGAGTATTATAGAGGTTTATACTATGGGGCAGTACCTGTGGATCAATGCCAGCCAAGTTATCAGAGTTGATCAGTGGCTTCCGGATCGAGGAGGACAAGGGGTCGAGATCATTTACCTCAGTTATGGGACCACCTCCATAGAGAGGTTTCAAGGGAGCAGTTGGAGCAGGCAGAGACTAGGGAGAGGCCTCATCAGGGAGCTCCTTGCCTAGACACCAGGGCTAGATGGCATTGTATATTGCTGTATCATATTTGAGGCTTGAGAGCCTGTTGTATATACAGTTTTGAGGGCTCTTAGATATCCATGTTGTACACCTATGATGTATATAGACACTTGTTGTTTGACTCACATGGTGTACATGGATGCATGATTTATATACATATGATTACATGATTCTACATGGGCTTGCATTATGCATATGCATTGTTTATTGTGGTTTTATATTCTTTTATGTTATATATGTTGAGATGGATGGGCCTATGTATGCATGATTTAATGTTTATACTTATTAGCTAGATTCCTATGCGTATTATTGTGATTCTGATTGTTTAATGGTTATGCAATGCTCCTACTAAATGCAATGAATAAACTAATGGATAAATGCCTAAGTGGTAGATAAATGGTAAATGCTTATAATTGATATGGATAATGACTTATAAATTAATGCTACAATATGATGGGCAATAGTACTATGTCTAACACACTTATTTTGCAGGCAGAAAGTGGATGACGATGAAGATGAGGAAGACGATGATCAAAAGAAAGTTGACGATGAGGCTATTGATCCTACTAGGGGAAGATGAATGGAGAAAGGCAGCTTCAGATTGGATGCATATAAAATTGAAGATTTGCAATCCTTGAGTTTGATATAGCACCGGATATTATGCACCAGGGTATAAAGACCAAGGTATCGAGTATCCAATGTGCTACAGACTAATACAACCTTGTCGAGATACAAGATATGAATATTAGCCGTAGAAGCAGACTTTGACACTACAAGCAAAAACAAAGTCTGAGCTTATTTCCGCTAGGCATAATGAAACCTTGTTGGTTATATATATGGGAAATAGCCTTAGTAAAGAATAGTCTTAATGCATAAGAGACTGTTTAGCTTTTCATATGCAAAAGGCTTTGATATACAAGAGGCTAATCCCAACACGTACAAGATACAATTAGGCGTAGCAAGAGAATAAGATCATCCCACAAACATAGCATACAAAAGGAAATGATCATACCCCAGTCCATACTTCGCCGCAACATACCAAGATATGAAAGATCTAGGCAGTCTTAACTAGGCTTTGGAGAGAGACAAAAGATAAAACAAAAGATAAACAAAAGACAAAGCCATCATGCTCTCTTGCAAATTCAATTTGCTCTTGGCTAGACTTGGATAGATAGTGCCTTGTTGAAAGGAAAGACATATCCTATTGAAGGTTAAGATGCTAGAATGTTTAGCGGATATTAGCTTAAGGCACACAGACAAATGACTCTGCTTATCTCTAATTTGAATAAACACTTGAGCTATCAAAAGATGTTGAATTTGTTTTCCCTGAGCTAGTCAAAGAGAAGAAGATGGAAGAAAGAGAAGATGGAAAGGGGGGAAAGGAGGGGGGAATCATTGGTACTTGCATACTAGGTACTTCCTTCGTATTCTAGACTACCTACATACCCGTATCCATGGGATAAAAGCACCAAACGATAATGATGAGACATGATGAATATGTAGTTTTGGCTGGCTTGATAATGTGAGTGATGAAAGGTGAAAGAGGAATGTGAGATGGATGAAAAGAAATGACGATTAGAGGAAAAGTTTTAGATGAAAGAAGAAGGATATCATCTTGTGCCTGAATCTGGGTATTTCCTTCATACACTAGACTGCCTACATACCCAGGTCCACAGGATCAAGGCCCTTAACAATATAGGTATAATGTAGTTCTGATTTATTGCGAAATGATGATGGGCATGGCTGAATGATTGGCATGATCATGTAGGGGCGATGCTTAAGTTGGTGAATGAAAGTGGTTGGATAGAGTGGATTTATTGCTTGGATTTTTGTAGGACATTTTATGGTTTTTTTTTTTTTGGATTTTTTTCAAGACATTTTATGATTTTTTTGGAATTTTTTAGGGCATTTTGTGATTTTTTTGGATTTTTTTTTTAGGGCATTTTATGATTTTTTGGGATTTTTTTAGGGCATTTTATGATTTTTGTTGGATTTTTTTAGGGCATTTTGTGAGTTTTTTTGGATTTTTTTAAGGGCATTTTGTGATTTTTTTTGGATTTTTTTTCGAGCATTATATGATTTTTTTGGATTTTTTCTGGGCATTTTATGATTTTTTTTGGATTTTCTTAGGGCATTTTGTGATTTTTTTTGAATTCTTTTTTCAGGGCATTTTATGATTTTTTTGGATTTTTTCAGGGCATTTTATGATTTTTTGGATTTTTTCAGGACCAAAATGCTTTAAAATGATCACCCGAACTTAAAGTGTAAGTAAGTGCCCCCAATGTGAGAGGAATGTTGGTTATTTACAAAGGGCATGGAAATGCGATATGGATTTTGGACAGCTGCATTTGTCTCGTAGGAGAGTCTGTGGTAGCAAAATGATATATTAGTGTCGATAATTTCCAAGCCATGATAGCAATAAGGCACTGGGAGAACAAAATGGGGTGAACGGTTCAGAGATGGGTAGATAAAGGTATTAGAAGATAAATGGAGTGGTACGATGTGATGGGGTTGAACAGGTGATGAAGTAGTTGGTGGGAGCTAGCTCTACCATAGCGCTTGTTTGTCAAGTGTTCACTATGGTATTTATCCAAGGCACTTGTTTGCCAAATTTTCACCATTGGACGATAACCCAAAGTGCCACCGTAGTGGTTTTCACTATTGGATTTTTGTATTTTTTGATTTTTTTGTATTTTTTTGTATTTTTTTTGTTTTTTTGTATTTTTTGATTTTTTTGTATTTTTGTGACAATTTGATATATAAAAATCAAGGATAAAATTTCTTAAGATGAATGTTGTTAAGCGATTCATCTAGGGGAATGCTTTCAGGAGTTGCAAGGGTATAAGCTCCAAACCCAAACACAACGGTAATGATAAAGGGCCCTAGCCAATTTGGCTCAAATTTGCCTTGTTTTTCTCATTGTTACAAGTTTCTCTGATTCTCCTTGAGGACTAGGTCATCCACTTGAAACTTTCTCTCTTTCAGCTTCTTATTATATCTATAGTGAAGATGATTCTGATAGACTTACAGATGGTTAAATGATGTGATTCATCTTTTGTCCAATAGCTCTAATTCATTGAGATGGGCTACTCAGTATTCTTCATCAGATATAGTATGTTGGAGTGAGACTCACAATAAGGGGATCTCACCCTCAATAGGAAGAATGGTGTCAGTACCATAGACAAGGGCATAAGGGGTTGTCCTGGTAGGATTTCGAACACTTGTGTGGTAAGCCCACAATGCAGGGTTCAATTGGAGGTGCCAATCGCGAGCAACCTCTTTGACCATCTTTTTGAGAAATTTTATAATGGTCTTGTTTGAGGCTTCAGCCTGACCATTTCTTTGAGGGTAATATGGCATGGAAAATCTATGCTAAATATGAAATTTGTTACACAGATCATAGACCTCCTGGTTCTTAAATGGGCAGTCGTTGTCGGTGATGATGGCTTGCAGGACGCCATAGTGGCAAATAATGTAATGGAGGATGAATTTGGAAATCTATTTGCTGGCAATGTAGGTCATAGGAATGGCTTCCACACACTTGGCAAAATATTTAGTGGTAGTTACAATGAACTTATGGCCATTTGAGGAGGGTGGATTGATCTTGCCTATGATGTCGAGTCCCCATTGTGAAAATGGCCAAGGAGTAGTAATAGGTTGGAGCTCTTGTGCTGGGGCATGTATCAAATCCCTATGTTTCTGGCATTAAATGCATCTTCTAGAAAACTGTTGGGAATCCTGCTCCATGGTGGACCAATAATAACCTGCTCTTAGAAGTTTTTTAACAAGGCTAGGACTGGCGGAATGTGATCCACAGACACCCTTGTGTATCTCCCTTAAATAAACCTTAGCCTCTACCAAGTTGAGACACCTAAGGAGGATACCATCGAGACTCTTACGGTAAAGGGTTTTAGTGATTAAAGTATAGTGGGAGGCTCATTGAATGAAAGTTGTATGCTGGGTATTGGTAAATTGGCTAGGGACAGTACCATTTCTTAGGTATTCATAGATATTGTGGTACCAAGGGGAATTAGGACTGACTATTTCATAGATACGTTTTGACTGAGGCACCTCAAAAGTTGGAATTAAAAGTTGTTCTACCAAAAATTCACACCACTAGACATTGGTGGGCATATTGAGAAGCAAACCAATGGTTGCCATAGCATCAGTTGCCTTATTATTGATCCTAGGGATTTGCTCAAATGTTATCCTAGAGAAATATTTTCTGAAATCATCTACCATTAGCTTATAAGGAAGAAGCTTCTTGTCTTTCATCTAGTATTCATCTTGGACTTGTTTAATCACAAGCTGAGAATCCCCAAATACTTGTAGCTCTTTGATGTCCCATTGAACAACCATGCGCAAGCCTGTGATTAAGGCTTCATACTCCACTATATTATTAGTGCAAGGAAAAGCAATTCTGTAAGACTTTGGGATACAATCACCCTAGGGGTGATAAAAATAATTCCAGCCCCTGATCCATGTTGAGTATAGGAGCCATCAAAGTACAACTGCCAAATTTTAGTAGAGGAGACACTATTTTTTTATCAGGAAAAGTGGAATGGATAAGTTGGGTATCTATCACCGGTGCTTCTACTAGTTCATTGGCTATGATTTGTCCCTTGATAGCTTTTTGATCAACATATTGGATGTCAAATTCACTAAGGATCATTACCCATTTTTCTATCCTTCTTGTAAGTGCTACTTTTGCAAGAAGATATTTGAGTGGGTCAAACTTTTATATGAGCTTTGTTGCTTGGTTTAGCATGTAGTTTCACAATTTTTGAGAGGTAAACACTACAACTAAACAATCTTTCTTGATAGTTGTATAATTTAGCTCATAACCCACACGAGTTCTACTTATGTAGTAAATAGCATGCTCTTTTCTTGTGCCATCATTCTGAGCTAATAAGGCACCCAAGGCTACTACTGTTGAAGAAGTATACAAAAGCAAAGGTCAATGTGATACAGGTGGTACTAACATAGGTGGTGTTGCTAGGTATTCTTTTATTTGGTCAAAAGCTTGCTGACATTTGTCATCCCATTTGAAGGTCTCTCCTTTACAAAGTAAGTGTTGGAAAGGATGGCACTTATCTACGAGTTCTGCAATGAATCTTCGGATAGCTTACAAATGACCTTGTAGGCTACGTAATTGTTTGAGATTTTCTAGGGGAGACATGGTGTTGTGATGTTCACAACACGCCCCATTATGCTCCTTAGCAAAATGGGCACCCCTGCTGTCACTTTGCTTTTTGCTTCTGCTTGTGTTTTTCTGCTTTCTGGCGGTTTGGTAAAAATGAGTCAGGTGCATCATCATCATGATATTGGATGGGGTAGGTCATCATCATGAGGTCAGTTTGTCAAAGTTCATATTTTGTTTCTATGACCTCATATTTAGAAAGAGCTTGAAATTCCATGCAGGTTTGCCTTTTACATCACTTGAAAATTCGTCCATATGTGGAAGTTATGCACAGTCAAAGTTTTGGTCAAACCTGATAATCGCAAGTGATCATCATATTTTTTCACGTTGTCAAGGTCATCATGATCTTGGTCTATCACCCGATAAAAATCATGTAGTCGCAATATCCGGACGTCAATCTTAGGTGGTAGTGCCCTTTACCCGTCAAATGGCCTTATGCGCATCGTGAGCATCATGATTTTAGGAGGGTCATATTTTATAAACTCGGTTTTGCTGTATGAAGAACATCATCATCATATTTGAGGCGCCCCCCCGATAATATCCTGAGGTTCAAATATCCGGACGTCAACTTTAAGTCATAGTAAGTTTTCCCCGTCGAGCGGTCTTTTGTATCGTGAGCATCATGCTGATATTTTAACATTACCTGATATTATAATATCATGCTGATATTATAAGATCATTCTGACTTAGAAAATCCACCATCGGCATATTTGCATGCGCATGTTAAAATCCTATCGGAGGGTCATCATCCTGATATTTGCTGAAGTTTGCTAAGATGATGATGACGTTTTCATATCCTCCTGATCTCCTTTTGCATGATCATGATGATCACCCTATCTTTTAAGGGAAGATGATATTCCATTCCTCAACAGCATGATCATATTTTAAATATCACCCTAGCATTAACCTAATGATGACCTCAACTCATCTTCATGCTTCGAAGATGGAAAATGATGATTACGTCATCATGATAATTCGATGAGGAGGATCATCGTATTTTTTTATCCTATCATATTGTCAAGATCATCATGATCTTGTTTGTCTACCCGGTATTTCGTGAAGTCCTCCTGCCGAGAAATATGACCTTTTGCAAATATCCTGATGATCATCATCATCACATTTCCCTTCGACAGGATATTTTCCAAAACATGATCCGGTTAGCGAAACATCCTGATGACGTCATGTTTTAAGTTTAACAAAGGCCCCGGATATCATGATGACGTCATCCTGATCTGATAAACGAAGAAGCAAGTATCCTGATGATCATCATCATCACATTTCCCTTCGACAGGATATTTTCCAAAACATGATCCGGTTCCCGAATATGATGATGACGTCTTATTCTAAGTTCGACAAAAGCAAATATCCTGATGATCATATTACAATCATCATCCTGATCTTTCGAGAGGGTTACCTTGGCCGCAATGGGGTCATATTACAATCATCATCCTGATCATACTCCTTAAGTGACCCGATATTACATTTATCCCCTGATCTTAACTGAACATGACGATGACGTCATCTTTTGCATTTTTATGAAGCCCGGATATGACGATGATGTCACCATCATATTCCTTTCCTTAGCAGCAGGATCATATTTCATATCCTTCTATTTTCCTTCGACATGAATATGATGATGATGTTGTTCTTTTCCCCAATATACAGAAGCGAAACATCCTAATGACGTCATCTAGACCTTCGAAAGGGAGAGCATCATATTTCCAGAATATCATGCAGATGAAGTGAACGTCGGCCAAACAGAGAATATCGGCCATACATTTTTTTGACACGCCGATGGGCGGGAAATGAAGCGGTGGAATTTTAAAGCATTTTTTCGCGCCCATGGCATTTTCCCGGTCAGCAATGGTTGACCCGATGGGTTTTGAGCAGTCTGAATGCGTTTTGAACGCGTTTTAAGAGTATTCTGGATCCGATTTCCACAATTTCACGCAGTCACCTGGATTTAAACGATTATTTTAATTTCCTGCTGTTTATGTGATAAATGAAATACTTATTGCTTGTCTTGTCTTGCAGGATTGCAGTTGAGGAAGCAGTTGGAAAGTCAACACAGTGACCTCATGGAGGAAGGAAATCTGATCTCAGGAGCAGGAAGATAAGGATGAAGTGCGAAGAAGTCAAGGCCATTCAAGTGAAGGACAGAGTTGCAGCTGAAGGTATTACTGCAACAGACAAACAGAAGTTATTGCTGAGCTGCCGGAACTTCTTAGAAGGGGCAATATTTCACCCAGATTTGACACTGCTCAGAGATATTTTAAAGAGCTGGTTTACCTGTATTTATTGCTGTAACCAGGGGGTTCAGTTAGGTTTTTGCTATAGTGAGGACAATCAGAATGTCTTTATATTGTGCCTCTCTACACTGTAATACTTTACAACAGGGATTTTAGAAAAACAACAAGGGCTACAAAAGGATTTTCTTTTAGGAACATACAGCAAGTTAGCATAGTTTAGAAGTAGAAGAAGGAGGTCGCCTGTTTGTCTGCAGTAAGGTGCGCGTGGAATGTCTGGCTGCCTTACTGTATCTGTAAAGCTTGTAAGTTCTCTGTAGTATGATCAATGAAACTAAGAGTCATTCCTACATTGTAAATCATGTATGACTATTTGTTTCTAATACAATAGAATCTGGAGTTCTGCATCTATCTTCTGAGTGTTCTCCTGCTCTTCTTTGTGTTTTGAAATATTTTCTTTGAGAGCTTGCAATTTTAAATGTATGTTTGTGAAAATGCTCAGAACTTGCATTTAAGGTTTTTACTGTGGATTTGATCAAATTACTGTGGTATTTACATAGTGCATAACAGAAACAATTAGATCCTTCAGTAGATTAAATGAGGTATAGATTAGATCTTTCTAACTTTTCCCAACCCATCTTGAATATTTAGCTAAAAATGTAGAAATCTAAAGGAAATTGTCTCAAATTTGAAGAAGCATGCATAACAGAGCTATAAGTAGACAGTTTTCATAAATAGATAAAGAAGAAAGCTGCAAAAAAATTCAAGAAAACCATCTAAAACTTGCAGCAAAGTATCACTTTTATGCAAAGGAATGAAAAGTATTGATATATCTCATGACCTTTTTGCATATTCTTAGTCCAGTAAACCACCAAACAAACCTAAACTACGTAAGGCCCCTTGAACATTACAGCTTCACATTGACCAACTGAACTTGACCAACCGAACCATTGTAGACTTGGGATTAGTTGAATCTCTAATGATTCCTTCTTATCTTTCAAGTATAGTTTCAGTTCATTTCATGTGAATTTTAACTTATTGTTATGATTGCATCAAAACAATCATCAACAGTTTTCTAGCGCTAGAAGGAGGGCCTTCCTGAGTTAGGTTTCATTTCAAACTGGCTAACGACAGTAATAGAGTGACTAGGTCTAAATCCAGTTTAGGAGATATATTTGTGCAACTACCTGATACAAGGCGAAGAAAAAACCCTTTAATTTGGAATCCAAAGATATTGCAAGCGGGAAGTTCATCTGGAACACCTCCTGGGTCACCTTTTAACATCCGTAGTATTGTAAGTCCTGACAGATCACTGTTCAAATCTTTAAATCTTGGTTCAGGCACTCCTGGAGGTCTCAATCCTCCTCAAAATCCTAATCCACCAATCAATCCAGGTATTCCTGCAGGTTCAAGTCAAGCTCAAACACCTGCAATGGCTTATTTCGATGTCAATTCTCCCATACTCTTCAATGATTATCATGAGATGCCAAAAAATCTGGAAAAGATATGTCCCAAATACCAGTTGCATCAGGACCCAGAAGATCATATTAGAATATTTAAGGAGGCATGTTTTAGGGCTATGTTAGAGCACGAGGATGTTGTGTGTAGATTGTTTCCTTACACCTTTAATGAGCAGGCCTCTAGCTGGTACGTGAACTTACCCAATGGTTATATTTCTTCCTGGGCACTTATGGAAGAAGCATTTCTGTCAAGATTTAGAGGACCCATTGACCCTTGCACTTTGTATCATAAATTGGCTGCTATAAAACGAGGTGAGGGGGAGCTAATTGATAATTTCAATGACAGATTTCAAAAGGCCTATTCTAGGCTAGTACCCCCTTATACCATAGATGATGCTCCCTTGTTGGCTATGTACTATGCTGCCTTGGATCCTTTAACCACCATGTTTGTCAAAAGAAAACCTGACATAGATTCAATATCCAAAGCCTATAAAGAGGTAGCCTCAGTGAACCAAGAAATGAGACATACAACTTACAGTCCATTTGTTAATGGAGGAAATTTTGGGGTGCAGAATCAGGCACACCCATGGAATGGAGTCCCTATGCAGCATGCTCCACTAGTAAATCCGGTTCCTTCTTACACACCTGTATATAATCCTACTCCAATCCAAGCTATAACTCCTTACACGGCTAGTACTTCCAATAACAGTCAAAATAATGGTCAGCCTTTCTTCCAACTTCCTAGGGATGTAACTATGGCAAAAGCACAAGAGGATAGGGAAGAAATTAAAGAAATTACTGCACATTTGAAAAGATTAACAACCGAGGTGACACAGCTAAGAAATGAGAACCTCTATGGAAGAAGCAACCAAAACTACAATCCACATCAAAATCACAACCAAGGCCAAAATCAGAATTATAGTCTCAATCAAAATTAGCAGTACAATCAGAACCAAAGCTACAATCAGCATCAAGGCCCCAGTCAGGGGCAACCAATGCAAAATAGGGGGCCAGTGATAGATAATAGGACCTGGGGCAATAATAACAAAAATTAGAATCAACCTAGGCCACCCAAGACATGGAACACTGGGCCCAACAACGGTACTTTGGCTTCTCCTTTTGAGAATACAGATAATCATGGTGCAAAACAAACGACTAGCATACAAATGGCCAGTGCAGCACCTAAAAATTGGTGCAGATTTCACAATACCAATGCCCATGCTGAGCACGACTGTCCACAGTTCCACTTGGTAGCTAGTATTTTCAACGTAGATGTACAGCCTCCTACCTCTGAATTTCTCATTCCTAAGGGTAATGAGGTAGTACCCTCAGAATATGACACAGCATTAGTCTTAGAAACGTTTACCTTTGCAACTGCAGAAGAGAAAGAGGATGAATTGCTAGAGGATGAACCATACTGTTGTGAAAGTCTTTATCCTGAATCAGCCTTTGTGTTAAATGCTTTTCAGTTTCCTTTTGAATCTAAAAATGAGATATTAAATGAAACAGAGGAGGTGCAGGCCTTTCAACAAACAAATAAAAGCCACACCTACAATTTGAGGAACAACCCTAGGCCGGGAGGACCTTTCACCACTTCCACTCCTCCGAATAACATCAATACACCCCCAGATCAGAATGCTAGCAACAATCCTACCATACTTAAAGCTAGTCAGCACACAAATAATGGAACAACAGTGCAAAAGGATCAAACAAGTAAGACAGAAGCAATAGAGACAACAAGATTAATGAATTACTTATCAGAGGAAATAAAGAAAATTAAGGTCAGTATACCTCTAAATGAATTATTGAAGACCCCAGGGATCAGAAATGCTTTTTTAAAATCCTTGGATACATCCATAACAAACAAGGTGTCTGCTGATACAACTGTTCCTAATAGTGATTCACCACCTAAGGAGAAAGGTAAGAAAGTTGAGCAGCCTTCCAATACAAATGTAGTAATACATGCGGATAAGAGGGATACTCAACCTTTCTTGTTAACTGTTAGGTTGTGTGGGAAGAATATACACAATTGCATGGTAGATTCTGGTGCTTCAACCAACGTAATGCCCTTAGGAATATGTAAAACTCTCGGGCTGACTCCCACCAAATCTGCCAAGGTTGTCATGCAATTAGATAAGACCGAGGTTAGCGTGATAGGAGAACTCATGAACATTCAAGTGCAATTAGCTTCAGACCCTAGGGTAAGCCAAATCATTGACATTCAAGTAGTGGATATACCCGTAAATTATGGAATGTTGCTAAGTAGGGATTGGTCCAAGACATTAAACGGATATATGGCTACTGACTTTTCACACATGTGGTTACCGTGGAGAGGCATCCCAAACCAGATCAGAATAGAGGCAGAGCCCAGAATGAAACATATGATAACAGAGTATAATCGAACTAATGAAATATTATATACTGCTGTTGAACCAGGTGTCTATAGAGTTACCAACAATGGGATGCAGATTGAAGAAATTATGATGTTAAACATTAGAAAGAAGTGTGTCAACAATAGAACGGCACTATTCATTGAGTCTGACAGAAATTCTTCAGATGAAGAAAATAATGCAATAGACAAATTTGGTCATGCCATTAGACGAGAGGTGGAAGAGTGCGTTACACACAATCTCCCAGTCCAATGTAAGTTATATAAAAATAGGTGTAGAGTTCATGATAGGCAACATTCTGAGGAGAATTGTGAAATATGCAAAGACATCATTGAATATGAATACAAAAAGTGCATAGGGAGGGTAGAGTCACAAGAGAAAGATGAGGATCCTGATCCAACACAGAGATATGTTCAGAATAATATAGATGCCTTGATTCCAGATTTAGGAAAAGAAATAGAGGACAAGGGTAGTTATCTTTCTGAGTTGCAAACTAAAAATACACATATGAAAGATAACCAAACGGAAAAACCCATGAATAAACAAGATAACACCCCACAGGCAATAAAAGGGACAAAGTATGCCAAGGTAAAAGATCAGAAAAGTAAAGATGGCATGTGGACGTTAAAATGTGATGGGTCCAAATCAAAACAGGGCGCAGGTGTGGGTATTGAACTCATAAATCCTCAAGGTAAATCACATTTGGCAGCATATAGATTACAATTTTCCTGCACTAACAATATTGCTGAATATGAGGCCCTAATTTTAGGACTTGTCATGGCCATCAAGAAAGGGGTAAAAACCATCAGAGTATTTTCAGACTCTGAATTAGTAGTCAGACAAGTGAGGAAACTGTATGCCTGCAATTATAAGAAGATGATTAGTTACAGACATAGAGTATGGAGTTTAATGGATTCGTTTGATGCCTTTAACATAGAGCACATTCCTAAAGAGCTGAACCATAGGCCAGATGCATTAGCAGTTGCTGCTAGTACATTAGAACCATTGACACTGTCAGGATTAAGACGATTTGCTGTTGAGCTAGTTAACGTGCCCAGTATACCAGACAACGTTACACACTTTCAGGTATTTGGAGAGGATCAGCAAATTATTAATTTTCTGACTTGTAATGAGGCATTTGAGGCCCAAATCATTGATGAACAAGAAAGGCCTGAAGTGACATGGGACGAAGAAGATATGATCAACTTAAAGAGCAACTTCTTACCAAAAGGAGTGATTGAATTAGAACACATCTATGACTTCGACGGGGTAATAAGACAGAAAGACTTACCCAAAACAGAAGGGGGTAGGTGTGATTTACATAACTTAGGGACTGAGCTAAATCCACAAAGTGTACTAATTGGGAAAGCTTGCTCTGAGAAAATTAGGAAAGAGGTTCTGGACGTTCTGAAAGAATATAAACATGTCATAGCATGGACTTACAAAGACTTGAAAACATTTGATGAGTCCATCATAACTCACGTAATACCTTTAAGAAAAGAAGTCAAACCATTTAGGCAGAAACAGAGGCCTGTAAACGCCATTCTAGAGCCTTTAATCTTTGAGGAAGTTAGAAAATTACTGTCCGCTGGAATAATTTTCCCAGTCAGACATTCTATCTGGGTAGCTAACTTAGTACCAGTGAGGAAGAAAAATGGAGACATCAGGTTGTGCGTAGACTTTAGAAACTTAAACAAGGCATCTGAAAAGGATAATTATCCTTTGCCCCCAATAGACGAAGTACTGCAAGCAGTAAATGGAGCAAAGATGATGTCTTTTTTAGATGGTTTTTCAGGTTATAATCAGGTCTTAATTGACAGAGAATATAGACTAAAAACCACCTTCACTTGCAAATGGGGAAATTATGCGTATAGAAGAATGCCTTTTGGTCTAATTAATGCAGGTGCCACTTTTCAGAGGGCCATGGACGTTGCATTCTGTGGATTATCAGGTAAATGCATTGTTGTGTATATGGATGATTTAACTGTATATTCCAAGGATGCATCCACCCACGCTGAAGACCTCAGGAAAGTGCTCAAGCGATGTGAAAGGTATGGGATTTCCCTTAATCCTAAGAAATGTATATTTGGTGTAACTGAAGGTAAATTATTAGGCCATGTCATTTCTGAAAATGGAATTGCAATTGATCTGGATAGAATAGAATCCATAAAAAATTTGCAAATACCAAACAGTAGGAAAGAGTTGAAATCATTTTTTGGTAAAATTAACTTTGTTCGGAAGTTTATAACAGGTTTTGCAGAGATCATGCAGCCGTTGAATGCTATGTTGAAGAAAGATGCACAGATGGAATGGACGCCAGTGGCCAAAGCCGCATTTGAAGATATCAAGGAGGCAATTTCTAATGCCCCTGTATTGGCAAGTCCAGACTACACAAGCCCATTTTACATCTACTCCTTTGCATCTTCTCATTCTGTCGCGGCTGCCTTGACACAGAAAGGTGAAAATAATGAAGAGAGGCCCATAGCATTTATGAGTGCGCCTCTGAAGGATGTACAGCTGAGATATCTAGATATCAAAAGACAGGCATTCGCATTAGTAAAGGCTGTGAAAAAGTTTAGGCACTACATTCTGCGCAGCCAGATTAAAGCCATAGTACCAGACGTAGCAGTAAAAATGTTGCTGATGCAAAACGAGCCTGGAGAAAAAAGAGCCAAATGGATCACCACACTGCAAGAATTCGACATGGAGATCATTCTTGCAAAGCTGGTCAGAGGGCAGGCGTTGGTGTAGACAATAGCGAACATGGATCCAGATCTGATAAAGCAACAATATGTATTGAATTCCCAAGACACATCAGGCTGGTACGATGATTTAAGCACCTTCCTGATAGCTGGAAGGTACCCAAGCAGGATGAAGGCTTCTCAGAGGAGAGCTTTGAAGATTAAGGCACAGAATTATATGGTGCAGGTAGGTCTTCTATTCAGGAAGAACCATGATGGAATTTATCTGAGATGCATAAACAGAACTGAAGCTGATAGAGTGTTGACAGAACTACATGACAAGTACGGAACCAGCCATGGTTCCCATTTAGCTACAACACACAAAATCCTGAGGGCAGGCTATTACTGGCCCACTATGTTCAAAGACACTAAGAGTCACATCAGAAGTTGCCACACCTGTCAGACTGCAGCAGACAAAGGGAGAAATCTGGCCAATCCACTGCAACCTGTGATCGAATCCAGACCATTTGCACAGTGGGGCTTAGATTTTATCGGAGTCATCAATCCCCCATCTTCTGCAGGACACAAATTTATATTGACAGTAACCGACTATTGTACAAGGTGGACTGAGGCCACCTGCTACAAATTTTCCACAACTGAGGTAGTTATCAAGTTCTTTGAAGAAAACATTATCACCAGGTTTGGAACGCCCTATTCATTGGTATGTGATAACGGCCCTGCTTTCTCTTCTTTAAAATTTTCTAAATGGGCATTTGAATATGGGATTATTCTAAGGTTTTCTTCGAATTATTACCCTCAAGGTAATGGACTAGCTGAATCAACAAACAAAATTTTATTAGACATAATCAAGAGGTTAATTGCCAAAAGTCCTAGAGAGTGGAATACTCTGTTAAGATATGCATTATGGGTAGACATGACCAAGTTTAAAACAGCTTTAGGTAGCACACCTTATCACTTAGTTTATGGGACTGATCCCATACTTCCGGTTAATCTGAGAATACCAACCTGGAAGTTTGCCAATGAATATCTAGGCTTTGATAATCATAGGGAAGCTAGAATAGTGCAAATGTTACAACTAGAGGAGAAAAGAGGTCAAGCCCTCGAGAAGTTTGCCAAACACCAAGCGGTTGTTAAGAGGTGGTTTGACAAAAGAGCAAGAGTCAAAACATTTAGGATATCAGACTTAGTGTTGTGCTGGGACAAAGCACATGAAAAGAAAGGAAGCCATGGAAAATTCGATAAATTATAGCTGGGTCCATTACAAGTCTCAGAAATAATAGGAGATAACACCTTTAGACTTAAGACCTTGACTGGAGAAGATATGCCATTACCAGTTAATGGCCAGCATTTGAAACACTACTTCCAGGCTTGAGGTAAAAGGAGGAAGGGGGGCAGTCCTTTGTTCTTAATGTAAAATGATGTGGGTAATGTACAGTTCCTCTTTTGTGTTTTCTTTTGGGTTGGCTGCTTGTATAGCTTGTCTTCTGTTTGTTTTTGCTTTTTGTTTCTTTCTGTTTGTACAGTTTTTTCTTTTGTTGTGTTGTTTGTACAGCCTATTTGTTTGGTTTATTTGTTGTCTCCTCAGCAGGGATCTTTATTTTACTTTAGAGTATTAAGGAGTAAAACTAGCAACCATTCAAAACAGTATAAAATTTAGGGTATTCAAGTTAACCATTTGCAATTTACACATAACTTGTTACTGTCATGAATGTAGAGAGTTGTTCATCTTCTGAAGTTTTGTATTCAATAAATATGATTGAGAATTCGAAGTAGGTTTCTCACGCTGACACACCTAAAATCCTTGGGTTTGTTAAACTTACCAGTGTAGATATTAGGTGAAAAATCAGAGGTCACCCTTGCTACCATTACAATTCTCAACTTAATTTCAGCAAGTGTCCACTCCTTGCATCATGAAGTTACAAATTGCTATATCTTATGAAATCTTTCAAAATTAGAAAACAAAAAATAAATAAATAAATAAATAAAGCGGATTATACTGAAAATCCAAATTAAGCCATCTAAGTAACTCTACCGGGGCTATGGACGCTCGCTGGCAGTGGGGCTCTACTTAGGAGAATTGTAACGATAACCTTGCCGGGGCTATGAACGCTCGCTGGCAGCAAGGCTCTATCTGGTCGGCTATGAGGGAATATCCTCACCTACGTAGGCTAATGTCAGTCACTGGTTTGTTCAACCGATCTTCAAGATGAGGATAATTAATCACGTGCACACAACTAAACTGAAAATGGAAATTCATGCATCTTTATTGAATACTTTGAATCTCAAGCTGAATAGTAATTTGCAGGAAAGATAGTTGGAAGTTATGAGTTCATTTCATCTAGTTTCCTTGTGTTGGATCTAGGGCATACAACTGAGAGGGGGGGGGGTGAATCAGTTGTATAAAACTTCTTGCTCTTTCAAACACTTGATTCTTTGTTGTTAGTTAGTAGCATATCAATTAATCATCCATGAAAGCATAATACATAAACACAAGAGCAGATAAGCATCAACACATTGAACACCAAGATTTTGATGTGGAAAACTCGGTTAAGGGAAAAACCACGGGGTGATTAACCCAAGAATTATTCTCTGTTAGAAGAATAAAGAAAAATGAATGGCACATGCCAATTAGGGCTCACTGCCTGAGCACACTGCTCACAAAGAGGCCCACTGCCTACAAGGAGACACACTGTCTACAAAGTGATAAAAATCACAGTCTTGAACTGGAGAATGACATCTCTACCATGTCTGGATCAGTTCCAATTAAGCCCAAAAACCTCTGTTCTGCCTTTCGCACTTCTCTTCGCTATGCCACACTCATCCACACACCACACTTCGAAATGAACTCACAGACCGCTATTTATACAAGACATCGACTTAGGATCAAACATCTAAGTCGGCAAACAATCATAAGAGTATCCACAAGATGAATAACACATCCGGTCGGCCACCACAAGAACATTCGCAGGATGAACAACTCATCCGGTCGGCTAAACAGAGCAAGAACTTCATCCGGAAGAATAACTTCAATTCCGGGCTCTACTATCAATGCGGATCAGCAACACAACCTCAACATGATCTAGAAAACTTCACAAGCCTACCTGAATGTCTGGATACATCTGCACTTCCTTTACTTGCTGGAATCTCTTGTCTTCCTCATCCGGAACTTCAAGAATACAGTCTGTCGCCACTGTAGAAGGTACTTCCGGACCTTCAAAACATACATTATCAATGCGGACTAATAACACAATCTCAACATGATCCAAAAACCTTCACAAGCCTGTCTGAATGACCAGGTATGTCCGCATTTCCTTTACTTACTGAAATCTCTTATCCTCCTTATCTGGAACTTTAAGAACACAGTCTGTCGCCACTGTCATAATGCAAGAGGTACTTCCGGACCTCCAAATCATACACAACTCGAGATGGCACATCACAAGGACATCCCAAATACTCTTTCCAAACCGCAGATTAGGATTGTACAATTCCGAACCTCACCGGACCTTTCTGTGATCCTCTGTCACCTCTAAGCACTTGCCGGAACCGGTTCCACACAGACAGCCATAACTTCTTCAGGTCTTCATGCGGACCTCTGAAAACTTGACTGAAGCATCTCAGGACTCATATCTGAAAACCCTTTAATCCGCATCCTCCGGTTTTCAACCTATCCAATATATTTGCCTTCTTCTCATCACTGTTCTTCACTGTTCCTGACTGAGGGTAATTTTCTCAATATCCTCAACACACAGCTCATCCAATCCTTCTTGTCAATGTAATATGAGTATGTTGACATCAATGACAACACTGGTTCACCTCATACTTGCAACAATCTCCCCCTTTGTCATTGATGGCAACATATGATGTGAAAAACCATCAAGACAAGAACTTCTCCTTTCTGTCACAGCTCCCCCTATCAACAACAACTTTTTACATGTCTTCTTCTCCCCCTTTGATCATTAACCACTTGTTTTTCACATGTCTTCTCTCCCCCTTTGACATCAATGGCAAAGGGCTCATACTTGCAATTCTAATACATCAAAATCATACCAGCTGCTCCCCCTTAGTAGCAGCTCCCCATCATCAATCCGGATCACAAGATATGACTGTGATATCCACCGGACTGATGCACATCAGTGCATCTTAGTTTATCACCGGAGGGGCCATGACCCCTAACTTCTCCCGGAGATATTCAAAAGAGTCCTTGGGAAGAGGTTTTGTAAAGATATCTGCAATCTGATCCTTGGAGGGAACATACTCCAATCTGACTTCTTCCTTGTTTACTTGTTCTCTCAAAAAGTGAAATTTGATAGATATGTGCTTAGTCTTAGAGTGCAATACCGGATTCTTAGAAATATTAATTGCACTTGAATTATCACAGAAAATTGTGATAGGCTCCTCATATTCAACTTTGATGTCTCTTAGCATCTGCTTCATCCATAAGATTTGAGTGCAACTACCTGCTGCTGCAATGTATTCTGCTTCAGTTGTAGACAGAGATATTGCATCTTGTTTCTTGCTTAGCCAAGAAACCAATCTCTTCCCCAAAAAGAATGCTCCACCACTAGTACTCTTCCGATCATCCACATCTCCTGCCCAATCTACATCTGTGTAAGCATGAAGAGAGAAATCCGGATCTCTAGGGTACCATAGACCATACTCAACTGTTCCTTTCAAGTACCTAAAAATTCTTTTGATTGCCATAACATGAGATTCTCTAGGATCAGCCTGGAATCTTGCCACAAGACCAACAGCCTGCATTATATCTGGTCTAGTTTGAGTGAGATACAACAATCCACCAATCATTGATCTATATTTTGTCTGATCTGCCTTTGGAGAGTCATCATCTTTGCTTAACTTACATCCGGTTGCCATAGGAGTGTTCATAGGTTTTGAGTCTTCCATACCAAATTTTCTTAACAATTCTTTCACATATTTGGTCTGAGAGATGAAGATCCCTTCTTTTGTTTGAGTAATTTGCAGACCCAAGAAGAAATTCATTTCACCAAGCATAGACATTTCAAACTCACTTTTCATCTGATTTGCAAAAGTTTTGCACATACTATCTCTTCCTCCAAAAATGATATCATCCACAAACACTTCAACAATCAATATGTTTTCATGATCAATTTTGAAATATAAGTTACTGTCAGCAGTACCTTTGTTGAATCCAATCTGCACAAGATGCTTATCCAACCTTTCATACCATGCTCTTGGGGCTTGCTTCAATCCATACAAAGCTTTCTTCAACTTGCAGACCATATCATCATTATCAGACAATTGAAATCCATCCGGTTGTTCAATGTAGACTTCTTCTTCCAGATCACCATTTAGGAAGGCAGACTTGACATCCATCTGATATACCTTGAAGTCTTTGAAGGCAGCAAATGCAAGAAGTAATCTGACTGCTTCAATTCTTGCCACCGGAGCAAAAGTCTCTTCAAAGTCAATTCCTTCTATTTGAGAGTAGCCTTTGCAGACCAATCTAGCTTTGTTTCTGATTACTTCACCAGCTTCATTTAGTTTGTTCCGGAAGACCCACTTGGTTCCAATTACATTCCTGTCTCTAGGTCTGGGAACAAGATCCCAAGTATGATTTTTCTCAATTTGCATCAATTCATCTTTCATTGCTTTGGTCCAGTTTTCATCATTGCAGGCTTCATTTATTGTTTTAGGTTCAATCTTTGAAATCAAACAACATTCATCCTGATTTTGAGCAACATTCCTTCTAGTTTGTACACCTTTGCTTTTGTCACCTATGATCTGATCTTCAGAGTGGTTCAGTCTTACATACCTTGGAATTTTGGGAGTGTCCTGCACTGCTGCTTCTTGATCAGGCTCATTCAAACCTATCTCTTCTTCCTGATTTACGGGATCAGGCTGACTCTGTCTCACCGGAGAGGATTGAGGTCCTTGAACACTGTCTTGGTCATCTTCATCAAACTCATAAAATCTTGAAGGCTTCTCAATTCCTTCATCGACTTTCACATTGGTGCTTTCTATCATCTTCCTCAATCTCTTATTGTAACATCGGTATGCTTTGCTTTGAGTGGAGTAACCCAAGAAAATTCCTTCATCACTTCTAGCATCAAACTTTCCTAGATCTTCATCTCTTTTAATATAACACTTGCTACCAAATACTCTGAAATATTTCACAGTAGGAGTGATGCCAAACCAGAGTTCATAGGGGGTCTTACTGGTGTTGTTTCTGATTTGAACTCGATTGAGAGTGTAGACTGCAGTGCTGATAGCTTCCTTCCAAAACATTTGAGGAACATTTGCTTCCAACATCATTGTCCTGGCAGCTTCCTGAATGGTCCGGTTCTTTCTCTCAACCACTCCATTCTGCTGTGGAGTCCTAGGAGCAGACAACTGTCTCCTTATACCCTGCTTCTCACAAAAATTAATGAATTCACCAGATGTAAATTCACCACCTCTATCAGACCTTAGACACTTTAGTTTCAATCTGGTTTGATTCTCTACCATAGCTTTGAAGATCTTGAACTTCTCAAATGCTTCTGATTTTTCTTTTAGAAAGGTAACCCACATCATCCGGGAATGATCATCAATTAACAACATGAAATATCTATCACCTTGCAGACTCTTGATTCTTGTCGGACCACAGAGATCAGTATGTACTAATTCCAACAGTCCGGTAGAAGACTAATCTTTGCTTTTGAAAGAGACTCTGCTTTGTTTACCTAGCTGACATTCTTTGCACAAACTATTTGTAGGTTTCATCAATTTTGGAAGATCTCTTACGGCCTGAGTATTGCTTATCTTGATGATGTTATCAAAATTTACATGGCACATTCTTCTATGCCATAACCAACTCTGATCAATTTGAGCAAACAAACAACTTTTATTTGAACCAACCAGATGAAAGATATTACCTTTTGTCTGAGTACCGGATGCAATCTCAGTTCCGGAGTTTGTAAAGATTCTGCATTTTCCATTTTTGAACCGGAGATCATAGCCTTTGTCCACCAACTGACCAACACTAAGAAGATTGTGCTTCAATCCTTCAACATACAGTACGTTACCTGTTTTGCTCTTTCCATTGAAGGAAATAGTTCCCCTGCCTCTGATTCTGCCAGCAGAATTGTCACCAAACTTTACCATTCCTCCTTCATACCTTTCCAATTTCAAGAACTTATTCTTGTCACCAGTCATATGGTGAGAACATCCACTGTCAATAACCCAATCATCCTTTTCTTCCACTTGAGTAGCCAAAGCTTTTTCAACAACTTTGTGATTGACAGATTCAGAGAGTATTGAATCTTCTTCCTTGATGGCAATAAACACCCACTCATTTCCGGATTTGCTTCCTAGTTCTGATTCATCATCTGTTACTCCTTCATTGTCATCTTCTTCATGAACATAATAGCAATTCTTTTGAAACCTTTGTCTGTTAGTATTAGACCTTGCAGATCTTTCCGGACATCTTGAAGCAAAATGACCAATCTTATTGCAGTTGAAACACTTAAAGGGTAGTTTTCCTTCATACTTACCAGATCCTCTTGGCAGTCTCTTTGCAATGAGGGCTTCAAGTTGAGCTGTTTCTGCTTCTTCTTCTTCCATGTCTCTTCTTGCTTGATCATACCATGACATTTTCCTTGATGAGTTTTCTCCCGGATCAAATCTCTGTTTGCCTTTCACATAGGCACTGGCTTTGAAAGCAGATTCAGTCTTGGGAGGATCATCTCCAAACTCGGTCATTTCAAATGCAGCTAGTTTGCCAGCCAGTTGTTCTCTAGTGACAGTTGTGTGGGCTCTGAATTCATCAATGGCAGCAACCTTGATTTTGTAGGCAGCAGGAAGAGATCTTAGGATTTTGAAGACAATCTCATTTTCATCTAAAGTTCCACCAGCATTTCTGATTCCACATACCAGCTCATTCACTCTTGGCATAAAGGTAGTGATGTTTTCATCATCTCTCATTTTCAATCTTTCAAATTTCCCTTTCAGACTTTGCAACCTTGCACTTTTGACAAACTCATCTCCTTCATACAGAAGTTCCAGTTTAGTCAGGATCTCATATGCAGTTGGTAGGTCAATAACATTCGAGAGATCTGAGTCATTCAATGCACTTAGAAGAGCTTCCTTGGTTCGCAGATTGTTTTCAGCTTCTGTGATTTCATTCAGAGTTGTCGGACCACCTTGTGGAGGTACATATGGTTTTGAAACCATAGCCAAATATGCTTTTCCCATACATTCCAAGTGACACTTCATGCGACCTTTCCAGAGAGTGAAGTTGGTTCCATCGAACTTCGGACTATCCTTCTTGTATGACGACATCCTGGATCTCCTCAAGCGGTTAAGCTCCTATCAGAGGAACTTAGCTCTGATACCAATTGTTGGATCTAGGGCATACAACTGAGAGGGGGGGGGTGAATCAGTTGTATAAAACTTCTTGCTCTTTCAAACACTTGATTCTTTGTTGTTAGTTAGTAGCATATCAATTAATCATCCATGAAAGCATAATACATAAACACAAGAGCAGATAAGCATCAACACATTGAACACCAAGATTTTGACGTGGAAAACCCGGTTAAGGGAAAAACCACGGGGTGATTAACCCAAGAATTATTCTCTGTTAGAAGAATAAAGAAAAATGAATGGCACATGCCAATTAGGGCTCACTGCCTGAGCACACTGCTCACAAAGAGGCCCACTGCCTACAAGGAGACACACTATCTACAAAGTGATAAAAATCACAGTCTTGAACTGGAGAATGACATCTCTACCATGTCTGGATCAGTTCCAATTAAGCCCAAAAACCTCTGTTCTGCCTTTCGCACTTCTCTTCGCTATGCCACACTCATCCACACACCACACTTCGAAATGAACTCACAGACCGCTATTTATACAAGACATCGACTTAGGATCAAACATCTAAGTCGGCAAAAAATCATAAGAGTATCCACAAGATGAATAACACATCCGGTCGGCCACCACAAGAACATTCGCAGGATGAACAACTCATCCGGTCGGCTAAACAGAGCAAGAACTTCATCCGGAAGAATAACTTCAATTTCGGGCTCTACTATCAATGCGGATCAGCAACACAACCTCAACACGATCCAGAAAACTTCACAAGCCTGCCTGAATGTCCGGATACATCCGCACTTCCTTTACTTGCTGGAATCTCTTGTCTTCCTCATCCGGAACTTCAAGAATACAGTCTGTCGCCACTGTAGAAGGTACTTCCGGACCTTCAAAACATACATTATCAATGCGGACCAATAACACAATCTCAACATGATCCAAAAACCTTCACAAGCCTGTCTGAATGACCAGGTATGTCCGCATTTCCTTTACTTACTGAAATCTCTTATCCTCCTTATCCGGAACTTCAAGAACACAGTCTGTCGCCATTGTCATAATGCAAGAGGTACTTCCGGACCTCCAAATCATACACAACTTGAGATGGCACATCACAAGGACATCCCAAATACTCTTTCCAAACCGCAGATTAGGATTGTACAATTCCGAACCTCACCGGACCTTTCTGTGATCCTCTGTCACCTCTAAGCACTTGCCGGAACCGGTTCCACACAGACAGCCATAACTTCTTCAGGTCTTCATGTGGACCTCTGAAAACTTGACTGAAGCATCTCAGGACTCATATCTGAAAACCCTTTAATCCGCATCCTCTGGTTTTCAACCTATCTAATATATTTGCCTTCTTCTCATCACTGTTCTTCACTGTTCCTGACTGAGGGTAATTTTCTCAATATCCTCAACACACAGCTCATCCAATCCTTCTTGTCAATGTAATATGAGTATGTTGACATCAATGACAACACTAGTTCACCTCATACTTGCAACACCTTGAACACTCTGAATTTAATTGTTTTGTTTTGGTTGCTAGTTGTTGTGATGTTCACAACATGCCCCATTATGCTCCTTAGCAAAATGGGGACCCCTGCTGTCGCTTTGCTTTTTGCTTCTGCTTGTGTTTTTCTGCTTTCTGGCGGTTTGGTAAAAATGAGTCAGGTGCATCATCATCATGATATTGGATGGGGTAGGTCATCATCATGAGGTCAGTTTGTCAAAGTTCATATTTTGTTTCTATGACCTCATATTTAGAAAGAGCTTGAAATTCCATGCAGGTTTGCCTTTTACATCACTTGAAAATTCGTCCATATGTGGAAGTTATGCACAGTCAAAGTTTTGGTCAAACCTGATAATCGCAAGTGATCATCATATTTTTTCATGTTGTCAAGGTCATCATGATCTTGGTCTATCACCCGATAAAAATCATGTAGTCGCAATATCCGGACGTCAATCTTAGGTGGTAGTGCCCTTTACCCGTCAAATGGCCTTATGCGCATCGTGAGCATCATGATTTTAGGAGGGTCATATTTTATAAACTCGGTTTTGCTGTATGAAGAACATCATCATCATATTTGAGGCGCCCCCCCGATAATATCCTGAGGTTCAAATATCCGGACGTCAACTTTAAGTCATAGTAAGTTTTCCCCGTCGAGCGGTTTTTTGTATCGCGAGCATCATGCTGATATTTTAACATTACCTGATATTATAATATCATGCTGATATTATAAGATCATCCTAACTTAGAAAATCCACCATCGGCATATTTGCATGCGCATGTTAAAATCCTATCGGAGGGTCATCATCCTGATATTTGCTGAAGTTCGCTAAGATGATGATGACGTTTTCATATCCTCCTGATCTCCTTTTGCATGATCATGATGATCACCCTATCTTTTAAGGGAAGATGATATTCCATTCCTCAACAGCATGATCATATTTTAAATATCACCCTAGCGTTAACCTGATGATGACCTCAACTCATCTTCATGCTTCGAAGATGGAAAATGATGATTACGTCATCATGATAATTCGATGAGGAGGATCATCGTATTTTTTTATCTTGTCATATTGTCAAGATCATCATGATCTTGTTTGTCTACCCGGTATTTCATGAAGTCCTCCTGCCGAGAAATATGACCTTTTGCAAATATCCTGATTATCATCATCATCACATTTCCCTTCGACAGGATATTTTCTAAAACATGATCCGGTTAGCGAAACATCCTGATGACGTCATGTTTTAAGTTTAACAAAGGCCCCGGATATCATGATGACGTCATCCTGATCTGATAAACGAAGAAGCAAATATCCTGATGATCATCATCATCACATTTCCCTTCGACAGGATATTTTCCAAAACATGATACGGTTCCTGAATATGATGATGACGTCTTATTCTAAGTTTGACAAAAGCAAATATCCTGATGATCATATTACAATCATCATCCTGATCTTTCGAGAGGGTTACCTTGGCCGCAATGGGGTCATATTACAATCATCATCCTGATCATACTCCTTAGGTGACCCGATATTACATTTATCCCCTGATCTTAACTGAACATGACGATGACGTCATCTTTTGCATTTTTATGAAGCCCGGATATGACGATGACGTCACCATCATATTCCTTTCCTCAGCAGCAGGATCATATTTCATATCCTCCTATTTTCCTTCGACATGAATATGATGATGATGTTGTTCTTTTCCCCAATATACAGAAGCGAAACATCCCGATGACGTCATCTGGACCTTCGAAAGGGAGAGCATCATATTTCCAGTATATCATGCAGATGAAGTGAACGTCGACCAAACAGAGAATATCGGCCATACATTTTTTTGACACGCCAATGGGCAGGAAATGAAGCGGTGGAATTTTAAAGCGTTTTTTCGCGCCCGTGGCATTTTCCCGGTCAGCAATGGTTGACCTGATGGGTTTTGAGCGGTCTGAATGCGTTTTGAACGTGTTTTAAGAGTATTCTGGATCTGATTTCCACAATTTCGCGCAGTCACCTGGATTTAAATGATTATTTTAATTTCCTGCTGTTTATGTGATAAATGAAATACTTATTGCTTGTCTTGTCTTGCAGGCTTGCAGTTGAGGAAGCAGCTGGAAAGTCAACACAGTGACCTCATGGAGGAAGGAAATCTGATCTCAGGAGCAGGAAGATAAGGATGAAGTGGGAAGAAGTCAAGGCCATTCAAGTGAAGGACAGAGTTGCAGCTGAAGGTATTACTGCAACAGACAAACAGAAGTTATTGTTGAGCTGCCGGAACTTCTTAGAAGGGGCAATATTTCGCCCAGATTTGACACTGCTCAGAGATATTTTGAAGAGCTGGTTCACCTGTATTTATTGCTGTAACCAGGGGTTTGAACCAGGGGGTTCAGTTAGGTTTTTTCTGTAGTGAGGACAATCAGAATGTCTTTATATTGTGCCTCTCTACACTGTAATACTTTACAACAGGGATTTTAGAAAAACAACAAGGGCTACAACAGGATTTTCTTTTAGGAACATACAACAAGTTAGCATAGTTTAGAAGTAGAAGAAGGAGGTCGCCTGTTTGTCTGCAGTAAGGTGTGCGTGGAATGTCTGGCTGCCTTACTGTATCTGTAAAGCTTGTAAGTTCTCTGTAGTATGATCAATGAAACTAAGAGTCATTCCTACATTGTAAATCATGTATGACTATTCGTTTCTAATACAATAGAATCTGGAGTTCTGCATCTATCTTCTGAGTGTTCTCCTGCTCTTCTTTGTGTTTTGAAATATTTTCTTTGAGAGCTTGCAATTTTAAATGTATGTTTGTGAAAATGCTTAGAACTTGCATTTAAGGTTTTTACTGTGGATTTGATCAAATTACTGTGGTATTTACATAGTGCATAACAGAAACAATTAGATCCTTCGGTAGATTAAATGAGGTATAGATTAGATCTTTCTAACTTTTCCCAACCCATCTGAAATATTTAGCTGAAAACGTAGAAATCTAAAGGAAATTGTCTCAAATTTGAAGAAGCATGCATAACAGATCTATAAGTAGACAGTTTTCATAAATAGATAAAGAAGAAAGCTGCAAAAAAATTTAAGAAAACCATCTAAAACTTGCAGCACAGTATCACTTTTATGCAAAGGAATGAAAAGTATTGATATATCTCATGACCTTTTTGCATATTCTTAGTCCAGTAAACCACCAAACAAACCTAAACTATGTAAGGCCCCTTGAACATTACAGCTTCACATTGACCAACTGAACTTGACCAACCGAACCATTGTAGACTTGGGATTAGTTGAATCTCTAATGATTCCTTCTTATCTTTCAAGTATAGTTTCAGTTCATTTCATGTGAATTTTAACTTATTGTTATGATTGCATCAAAACAATCATTAACACATGGTAACTATAGCTTTTACTTTAACCAGATCAACTTTGATGCCTCTCCTAGAGACGATGTAGCCCAACAATTTGCTAGAGGTTACACCAAAGATACACTTTTTTGGGTTTAACCTGACCTGATACTTTTCTAGACTATCAAAAATCTGTTCCAACACTTCTAAGTGGTCTTCTCTTGTTTTGGACTTTCCTAGGATGTCATCTACATAATCTTCCATAATGGTATGGAAGAGGTCATGAAAAATGACAGTCATAGCTCATTGGTAAGTTGCACCTACATTCTTGCAGCCAAATGACATAACCACCCAATAGTAGGTACCCCATGGACAAATAAAAGAAGTCTTATGTTGGTCTTCCTCTGCAATTCTAATCTAGTTATACCCAGAGAAGCCATCCATTAATGAAAGCATTTCATGACCAACTATGAGATCAATAATTGTGTCGATGCTCGGTAGTGGAAAGTCATCTTTGGGACACACTCTCTTAGGATCTCTAAAGTCATTGCAACATTAGATTTGCCCATCTAGTTTGGCAACTAGCACAAGATTACACACCCATTCAGGATAGTCAATGGGTTTGATGAACTTTGCATCTAAAAGTTTATGAATCTCAGCCTTGATGAGAAGAGCTATCTAGGGGTGCATTTTTCGTAGCTTTTCTTTAATTGACTTAGCATTTGGAGATACTACCGGATCGTGTACTACCAAGGAGGGATCTAACCTAGCATGTCTGCATAAGTTAATGTAAAATTAATGGCCCTCTTAATAAAGAATGACGTAAAGTTGACATTCTCCTCATCTGATAGTGATGCTGGTAGAACAGTAATTTTTGGGTTCTGTGTTGTACCAAGATTTATTTCTTTGGAATCTTTTGCCAAGAGAGATGAGTGTTCTTGGAGCAAATTGATCAACGGAAGGTCAAATCGTCCATCCTCGGGTGCCTTAGGGAGGTATTCACCCTTGGATACGTCCTTTATTTTTATTTTTTCATAGTCAAAAGGCACCTTGTGGTTTTCACCTGATGACCTTTCCTTTTTTATTTTATTTATTTCATTTTTGTGACTGAAGGATGTGAGACTTCCCCCAAAATATGCCAGTAGAGGAAGATCAATCATGAATCCCACTTTATGATCCCCTAAAGGTAATCCTTTCCTTAAACCCATGAACTCTATTATTGCCTTATCATTTTGGAAAGTGTCCAAGATAGGTGCCCCCTGTTGGTCCCAGTCAATCAGGTTTGGATAAACAAGTGGAAGGTCTGGAGGTGTGGATGATGAAGTGGAGGATAACATGAAAATGGAGGCTTCTTGGAATAGTTTAGTGATGTAGAAAGAAGAGTCATCGATGGTATCCTAACTAGTTACCTCTTCCGCAATAAAGGCTTTAGCTACTTCATTAAGGATAAACTTAAGGTCTGCAGAAGGCGGGACCTCCTTTCCATACCCTAGACCCTATCTATTATACTTCTTAGTTACTATGATAGGTTCTAGAGGGCCTTGTTCTTGCAACCCTAGTCCTCCCTTGCCTTTGTAACCCATATTCTTAATGATTCTGAATCCATTGTTGTATCTTTCCACTTCTAAAGCCACTTTGTCATTTTCATCATAGAAAACACAGGATGAAATATCACCGTACACATCTTCATCATCAAGTAATCCTGATTGAATAAACACAGTTGGGGGAATAGTGATAGTGGTTTTGGATGAGCTTGGTTTGGAGACAGGTGACTTGCCATATGACTTGGGAGACAAAGGCATGGCTCCTACACAACAAGATTCTTGTAAGGTATACTCGCCAAGTCCTTGTTCTTATATCTTAATCTTGGGAATAGCCTTGCTAGTGGATGGCTTGGTTAAGTCATATGGATCAACATAGTATGTGGATGGATAGGCCTTTGTATTGCTGGGTATGCAATTTGGATTTTGGTAGGTTGCTTGAAAGGCTCAGAAATATTCAAAGGCATTGGGATTTGTAGGGATCATGATTTCAACTCCATCATAAGGGAATTTTAAACACTGATGGTATGTAGAGGGAACTGCCTTCAAAGCATGTATCCAGGGGTGGTCAAGGATGATAATGTAAGGAAACTCAGCATCGAGGACTTGGCACTTAGTAGGAGTGGTGACAAGACCTACTCTTATGGGCAACCAAATGATCCGTTCTGAGTCTCTTTCTCTGTCATCAGAAGCCTTAATTGTTATTCTTTTGGTTCCATCCATACAACCTTCAATGTATCCTAGCAATCTCACTAATTTCAAGGAACATATGTTTAGTCTAGCTCTACCATCTACCATGACCCATTTAACACGACGTTGGTTAATGAACACTTCAGTATGGAGGGCATCATGTTGAGATGGATCAGAGGATGTGAGGTCTAGATTAGAGAAGGTCACATGATGGGGTGTCATGATACTTGCTATCATAGCCTGGAATTGTACTGCACTCACATCATTTGGCACCATGGACTCTTGTAAGGCTCTATTGAGGATAGCTTTATGAGTGGGGGATATGCATAATAGCTCAAGGATAGAGATAAGTGTAGGGGTTTTGCCTAGATGGTCAAGGACATTATAATCAAGGTTTGGATGAACAATAGGTGGGGGTACTCCTTGAATGGTTATGCAACTGCAGTGAGTGGTGACAATGCAATCAGGTGCTTTTCCTCTTATTGTGATAGTGGATATTCGAGACTATTCAATAGAGCCTATGCTAGACTCATAAGTGTAACTAACATTTTTCCCAGCATTTGGAGCACTTTCTTTTTCATGAGTAGGAAGGGGATTCTTGTAAACATAAAGGTTGTAGTTAGATGTCTGTGTCAGTTCTTTGATGTTAATGAGTCCCTGGTCGATAAGATTTTCAATCAAGTGTTTAAGTTGCATACGACTAGCAGTATCATGTCCTTTTACTTTGTGATACTCGCAATACTTGTTGTCTTTGTACCAAGTGGGTTTGAACTATGGTTCTTGATTTGATTTGAGTTCAAGTAAAGTGATATTTCCATCTTGGACTTGTTGCAAATATGTGCCTAAGCAGTTTTGTCATTCATGTCAACATATTCTTGTTGCATTGACGTCAACTATATCTTATTTTCCTACTTGTTTAGAAGACTGGAACATTGAGGATATTGAGAAAATTAATGAAGATCAATGTATATGGACCACATGGCTATATAGAGGATTGTGTGAAGTAGCTCTAGTAAAGATTTGAAAGGTCCGCATGAAGATTTGAAGAAGGAATGGCCATCTGACTACAATCAGGTTATGTTGTGATTAGAAGAGATAGAGTGACTATAAATCAGTTTGGATTGATCTGCGTTGAAATATTATCATCTGTTGATCTAGAGGAATGTTTGGGAAGTCAGTGTGTATCTTCAACTCAAGTGGTTCATCGTTTGGAGGTCCCGAAGCAATATTTCTAGTGTAACCGTCATGGTAGACAATATTCTTGAGGTTCTGGATGAAGATGCAAGTGATTCTGATGATTTGGAGGTGTGCGGATGTTTTTGTTGATTTCAGTGTGCTTGTGAAAGTCTCTGGATTGGGCAACTGCTATGTTGGAGGTCTGCATTGAAGATTGAGTTCATCTGTGAAGATTTACTTATTGATGTTGCTGTTTTTACCAGTCTTGGCTAACCAGATGATTCAAGTGTGTTGAGGATCGTCAAAGAGCATTTCTCTAGAGCATGGCGTGTTGTTGGATAAAGATTTAAGTCTTAGCTATGTTTGGCCGACATCATAATGATCCACATTAAGTTTGGCCAACCTTGATGTTCATTCCAAAGTTGTTGAAGTGTATAAATACTTGTTGATAAGTTGTGAAAAGTTATCCTTATGCGAAAATGATCATATCATAAGAAAGGTAGAGAAGCAGAGTAGAGAGGAAGAAGTGTAGAGGATCAAGAGTTGTAAAGGATGAAAATTTAGTGAGAAAGTTGTCAAGGAGCAGAACAGAAATTGTGAGCTTTCAAAGGGAATGAACCAAACATGGAATAGATGCTATCGCTCAATTCATTATCTCTGTAATAAACTCAATTCTTGTAGGTAGTGAGCCTCCTATAGGTAGTGAGCCTCTTTTGAGGAGTGAGCTCTAGGTAGTGTGCCTGAAGGCATGTGCCTTCTATTTTCTTAAAAGTACTTTTAATAGGGTACAAATCTTTGTGGGTTAACCCCCACCGTGGTTTTCCCTTAACCGGGTTTCCACGTAAAAATCTTGGTGTTATGTGTGTTAATTTATTTCTACTCATGTGTTGATGAATCATGCATTAAATTTTTACATCATTAATCAGTTTTGAATGATAAAGAAAGATTAGTTGCTGCTAATGGAAAAGGATAAAGACAACTGATTCACCCCCCCGCTCAGTTGTTCGGACTAATTCTAACAATTGGTATCAGAGCTGATTCCTCTAGAAGAAGCTTAATGCCCCAAGGAGATAGAGGATGTCAACCTACAAGAAGGATAGTCCAAGATTTGATGGAACAAACTACACTATTTGCAAGAGTCGCATGGAGTGGCACTTGCAATGCATGGGTGATGCCTATTGGTTGATAACTAAGGATGAGTATAAGCCTCTAGAGAAAGGTCCTTCAACTGTAGAGGAACTCAAAGATGCTAAAAAAAATCTTTGAGCTAAAGAAGCCTTGTTGAGTGCCCTAACTGATTCAAAAATGACAAGTGCCCTAACTGATTAAATTTGAAAATCTAAGGATGAGTGAAGATCAAAACATCACAATCTACATGCAAAAGATAAATGAACTTGTGTGTGCTATCAGGTGTGCTGGTGGAACATTGGAAGAATTAGAGATTGTCTCAAAAGTGCTCAGATCTTTACCTAATTCATACAAGCATAAGGTTGCTGCTATAGAGGAGATCATGACTATTTCAACGGTTACAAGAGATCATCTGGTTGGCAAACTATCAGCTTTTAAATTAAGTGAATTTCATGATTCTCTTCCTAAGTCTGAATCTGCATTCAATGTTAGTGTTCATGGGAAGCAAAGATATGATCTGAATGAGAATTCTTTAAGAAGATCAATCAGATTTGAGAAGACAAGGAAGGATTTTGAAAATGGTGAAACTGAGCTTGATGATCTTAAAGCCCTTTTTGCCAAGAGATTGCCAAGAGGATCTAGTAAGTATGAAGGAAAGTTACCATTCAAATGTTTTAATTGTAATAAGATTGGTCATTTTTCCTCAAGATGTCTGGAGAGGGTTTCAAAGCCAAACCCTAACAGATCTAGAACTTAGAAGAAATGCTACTATGTCCAAGAAGCTAGTGAAGGAGTCACAAATGATGAATCTGATCATGGAGGTTCCACTGATAATGATTGGGTGTTCATTGCTATCAAAGAGTAAGATCTAGTGCCTACTGAACCTACTAGCTGTGAAAAAGTAGAAAACACGTTGGCTACTCAGGTTGTCAAAAAAGATGAATGGGTGATTGACAGTGGATGTTTTGATCATATGACCGGTGACAAAAGTAAGTTTGTGAGCTTTGAAAAATATGAAGGTGGACTTGTGAAGTTTTGAGACAACTTAGCTGGTAGAATTCATGGTAGAGGTTCCATCTCTTTTGATGGTAAGAATAACACTAATGATGTTCTGTATGTGGAAGGATTGAAGCATAATCTTCTCAGTATTGGATAGTTGGTTGATAAAGGTTATGATCTCCAATTCAAGGATGGAAAATGTAGAATCTTGGAAAGATCCATAATTGAGATTGCATCTGGTACTTAGACTAGAGGTAACATCTTTCATTTAAGTAGCTCTAATAGAAGTTGCCTAATTGCTCAAGTTGATCAGAGTTGGCTCTGGCATAGGACAATGTCTCATGTGAATTTTGATAATATTGTCAAGATAAGTTCCACCCAGTCTATAAGAGACCTTCCAAGACTTGTGAAACCCACTAATAGCATGTGTAGAGAATGCCAATTGGGTAAATAGAGAAGAACTTCATTTAAGAGTAAAGAACAGTCATCAAGTGGTTTGTTGGAACTTGTGCATACTGATCTTTGTGGTCCTGCTAGAATTAGGATTGTACAAGGAGACACATATTTTATGTTGCTAATTGATGATTACTCCTGGTTGATGTGGGTAACCTTCTTGAAAGAAAAATTAGAAGCTCTTGAGAAATTCAAAGTATTCAAGGTTATGGTTGAAAATAAGGTTAGTGTGAGGATAAAGTGTCTAAGATCTGACAGAGGTGGAGAGTTTACCTCTGGTGAGTTTGATTTATTTTGTGAAAAGCAAGGGATAAAAAGACAGTTATCTACTCCTAGGACTCCTCAGTAGAATGGAGTTGTGGAGAGAAAGAATCAGACCATTCAAGAAGCAGCCAAAACCATGATGATGGAAGCAAATGTTCCTCAAGTCTATTAGAGAGAAACTATAAGCACTATTGTCTACACTCTTAACCGAGTGTAGATCAAAGGCAATTTTGGTAAAACATTCTATGAACTATGGTTTGATCATCCTCCTACTGTAAAATACTTTAGAGTTTTTGGTAGTAAATGCTATATCAAAAGAGATGAGGATCTTGGCAAGTTTAATACAAGAAGTGATGAAGGAATATTTCCTGGGTACTCCACTCAAAGCAAGGCATACCAGTGCTTTAACAAGAGATTAAAAAAGATTATTGAAAGTACTAATGTCAGAGTTGATCAAAGCAAGGAGAGACCTTCTTGGTCTTGCGGATATGATTTAGGTGATCAAGATGAAAGTCAAACTCAATGAAGACAAGTTCAAACCTAGACTCAAATCAAGATTGATTCAGAAAGCTCAACAATTCACAAAGATAGTGTAGATATTAAGGAACAAGCTCAAAAAATAGAAGCTCAAGTAATTCCCAAAACTCCTAGGTATGTAAGACATAATCATCCCGAAGATCAGATCATAGGAGATAGAAATCAAGGTGTTCAAACAAGGAGAAGAATTGCTAAAGATCAAGAGGAGATTTGTTTGATTTCAAAGATTGAACCAAAATTAGTAAGTGAGGCTTGCAATGATGAAAATTGGGTAAAAGCAATGGAAGAAGAACTAATGCAAATTGAAAAGAATCACACTTGGGATCTTGTTCCTAGACTTGAAGACAAAAATGAGATTGGAACAAAATGGGCCTTTCAGAATAAACTAAATGAAGATGGTGAAGTTGTAAGAAACAAAGCAAGGTTGGCATGCAAAGGATATTTTCAAGTAGAAGGAATTGATTTTGAAGAAAATTTTGCTCCAATGGCAAGAATAGAAGCAGTTAGATTATTTCTTGCATTTGCTGCTCATAAAGATTTCAAGGTATATCAGATGGATGTCAAGTCAGCATTCTTGAATGGGGAATTAGAAGAAGTCTACATTGAGCAACCGGAAGGATTTCAATTATGGTCTACAGATTGAAGAAAGCACTGTATGGACTCAAACAACCCCCAAGAGCATCGTATGCAAGGTTAGATAAGTATATACTAAAATTAGGTTTTAGCAAAGGTATTGTTGATACTAATCTTTACTTCAAGATTGATCATGAACACATTTTGATTGTTGAGGCATTTGTTGATGATATCATTTTTGGTGGAAATGAGAAAATGTGTAAAACATTTGTTGATCAGATGTAAAGTGAATTTGAGATGTCAATGTTTGGTGAAATGAACTTCTTCTTGGGTCTACAAATCACTTAGTCAGATAAAGGTATCTTCATATCTCAATCTAAGTATGTGAGAGAACTGTTGAAATTTTTTTGAATGGAAGATTCAAAGCCAGTGGATACACCTATGGTAACCGGGTCCAAGTTGAGTAAAGATGATGACTCCCCTAAAGAAAATCAAAAAAAGTATAGATCAATGATCGAAGGACTGCTATATTTGACTCAGACTAGACCTATTATTATGAATGTAGTTGGACTTGTTGCTAGATTTCAAGTTGATCCTAAAAAATCCCATGTGGTAGTAGTCAAGAGAATTTTTAGATGTCTCAAGGGGACAATTGACTATGGCTTGTGGTATCCAAAGGACAATGACTTCACTCTTCATGCATATACAAATGCTGATTGGGCAGGAGATGTGGATGACAGGAAAAGTACTAGTGGTGGTGCATTCTTCTTGGGAAGAAGATTGGTTTCTTGGTTGAGAAAAAACTAAGAGGCAATATCTCTATCTATTGCAGAAGTAGAGTACATAGCAGCATCAAGTAATTGCACTCAAGTTTTTTGGATGAAGAAAATGTTGAAGGCTATCAGAGTTGTATTTGAGGAGCATGTTACAATCTTCTGTGATAATTTAAGTGCAATTAACATCTCCAAGAATCTAGTGTTGCATTAAAAGACAAAACACATATCCATCAAGTTTCATTTCTTGAGAGAGAAGGTAAATGATAATGAAGTTAGATTGGAGTTTGTTTCTTCAAAGGATCAAATTACAGATATATTCACCAAGCCTCTACCTAAGGATGCTTTTGAGTATCTCAGAGAGAGGTTAGGGTTTATTACCCCTCCTGATCAAAACTAAAGATGCACTAGGGTGCATCAATCTAGTGAAACTCACAGTCATCTTGTAATCCAGATTGGTGATAAGAAGATACTACTCAGGGGGAGTAGTCAGTATACAAATTAATTGGAGATTAGTCTGAAACACAAGGGAGGAGAAAAGATTGAAAATATGTGCCATTTTCCATTGATATCAAAAGGGGAGAGAAGTCATGTGAAAAACCAGTTGTTGATAAAAGGGGGAGCAGTGAAGAAAGTGGTTGCAGAAGTAATACTTGAGAAAGGGCGAGAAGTCCTTGTCTTGATGGTTGAATTAGTTTTTCACATCATATGTTTCCATTAATGACAAAGGGGGAGATTGTTACAAATATGTGTCTAAGTGGTGTTGTCATTGATGCCAACATATTCTTGTTTCATTGATGTCAACTATATCTTATTTTGTTGCCTATTTAGAAGAGAGGAATGTTGAGGATATTGAGAAAATTAATGAAGATCCATGTATGCGGACCACATGGCTATATAGAGGATTCTCTAAAGTAGCTCCAGTCAAGATTTGTGAGGTCCACATGAAGATTTGAAGAAGGAATGGCCATATGAGTATAATCAGGTTTTGTTGTGATCAGAAGAGACAGATTGATTGTAAATCAGTCTGGATTGATTTGTGTTGAAATATTATGATCTATGGATCTAGAAGAATGTTTGGGAAGTCAATGTGTGTCTTCAACTCAAGTGGTTCGTGGTTTGGAGGTCCGCAAGCAATCTTTCTAGTGTAACAGTCATGGTAGATAGCGTTATTGAGGTTCCAGATGAAGATGCAAGTGATTCTGATGATTTGGAGGAGTGCGAATGTTTTTGTTGATTTTAGTGTGCTTGTGGAAGTCTCTGGATTGGGTAACTACTATGTTGGAGGTCCGCATTGAAGATTGAGTTTGTCTATGAAGATTTACTTATTGATGTTGTTGTTTTTCCCAGTCTTGGCCAACTGGATGATTCAAGTGTGTTGCAGATGGTCAAAGAGCATTTCTCTGGAGTTTGGCATGTTGTTGGATAAAGATTTAAGTCTCAGCTATGTTTGGCCAATAGCATAATGATTTGCATTAAGTTTGGCCGACCTTGATGTTCATTCCAAAGTTGTTGAAGTGTATAAATACTTGTTGATAAGTTGTGAAAAGTTATCCTTATGCGAAAATGATAATATCATAAGAAAGGTATAGAAGTAGAGTAGAGAGGAAGAAGTGTAGAGGATCAAGAGTTGTAAAGGATGAAAATATAGTGAGAAAGTTGTCAAGGAGCAAAACAAAAATTGTCAGCTTTCAAAGGGACTGAACTAGGCATGGAATAGATGCTATCTCTCAGTTCATTATCTCTGTAATAAACTCAATTCTTGTAGGTAGTGAGCCTCCTGAAGGCAGTGAGCCTCTTTTGAGCAGTGAGCTCTGGACAGTGTGCCTGAAGGCATGTGCCTTCTATTTTCTTAAAAGTACTTTTAATAGGGTACAAATCTTTCTGGGTTAACCCCCACTATGGTTTTCCCTTAACCAGGTTTCCACATAAAAATCTTGGTGTCATGTGTGTTAATTTGTTTCTTCTCAAGTGTTGATGAATCATGCATTAAATGTTTACATCATTAATTAGTTTTGAATGATAAAGAAAGATTAGTTGCTTCTAATGGAAAAGGATAAAGACAACTGATTCACCCTCCCCCCTCTCAGTTGTCCATACTAATTCTAACAGGACTAGTTTCCTAAGGATAACCTCAGCTGGTTCTCCCAAAGGGGTGAATTTACGTCTTGGTTTTGCATTCATCTTGTCGCAAGGAAGAAAAGGTGATGTGCTTTGTGCTAGTTGTTGCCCAAGGGGAAGTAATTGGTCAACATACAAGATATTAGAAGATGCATTTGACATAATAGGTTGGTCTATAAGTGGCATGTTCAGGTTGACATGGGCGGTTTGACTTGGTTGACTAGGAAATATGTGGATATGGGAGGTTTGGATTGGCTGTCTTGGTGGCACATGGATATGTGAGGTTTGGATAGGTTGACTAGGAGGTATTATGACATGTGAAGTTTGGATAGGTTGACTAGGAGGTATGATGACATGTGAAGTTTGGATAGGTTGACTAGGAGGAATGGGGGTGTGTAAGGAAATGGTAGGTACTTGAGATGACCCAATATGCGATACATTTTGGTTGGACATAGGTAGGGATTGAGTGACATGAGTGGAAATCATTTTCATGGCAGTGGATGGCATGGGTGCTGACATACGGACAGAGGGTCCACCTATGTGGGCAGCTGTAGAAGTCATAGTATAAGATGGGGGTAGTACTGACTCCGTAGATGTAACGATGTGTGACACACTAGGCCCCATAGGTGTAGATGATATTTGAAATGTGTGAGTGGGTTGGTTGGATAAAGGTGATGTGGGAGGTATAGTGGACTTGGTGGACATCGTGACAATAGTTGTGGGGTGGTCTGCAATAAAATTAGTAGGGTCCTCTCTACGGATTTGGGATATATTGAAGTCGTTAGGTAGTTTGACACCCTCTTTGATCAATTGTAAAAGGATTTGTTCTCAATTTGTTTTTATTATTTTGTTTGCAAGTCTTAATGCCTTGGGGTCTTGTAAGTCCTCATCTAATGAGTCATCGTAGACAAGTAAAGGTTCCAACTCTAATGTAGCAGATGGGGGCTCAAACTATTGTTGTTGAGGTAAGTTTGATGAAGATGATTGTCCAATGGTGTAACCTTTAGGCAAGAATAGATCAGGTGGCATATCAGTTGTGAATTTGGTAGCATCCTTGAGAGGAGTGGATTGAAATTCTTTAAGGTTGGCTTGCATGGCTGCTTTATATTGGCTCCTAGTTTGTGGCATGGGTAGCTAAATTCTTGGTTTGATTGATTAAGGTGTTTGGATCAAATTTTAATGATTAGCTGATTTGGTTTGATGGCTGACTTTTGACTTGGTCTGATTAGTTAGTTTGACTTTGACTAGCTAAGATCAATTGATTGATTAAAAGATTGATTGAATGCAAGTTGACCAAGGTCAAAAGAAGAATGATTGATTGATGGTTGTTTGGGTTGACTACTATTTGATAGCTGACTGGGATGATTTTGATGACTGTAATTGATCTGATTTGATATGAAAATTTGACTGGAGGGAGTTTTGACTAGGAGGACAGATTGCAATTCATGGAAAACCAAAGGCGACGCTCTATGTTGCAAAAGCGATGATAGATAATGCAAAAGTGATAGGGGATTCTCCAAAGGTGATTTACTATAGATGTAAAGGCAATGGACTAATAGACCAAAGGTGACTGGGGTAGCACAGAGGTCACTCGGAATAGCATAGAGGTGACCTACTGTAGCTCAGAGGTGATTTTATAGAGACCACAAGAACATTTGTAAGAAAAATAAGATAACTAAAGGTGATTTACAGAGGTCCACAGGTGACTAGGTTTTAACCAAAAGCAATTTTAGAGGACCAGAAGTGATTTTTACTGGCTCAAATGTGATTTTCTATTTACTAGAGGTGGTGTTGTAATGTTCAAAAGTGTTTTTGCATGGTTACAAGATAGGTTTTGTTGTAGATCTTAGTTTTAGACATGGTTTTTTTTGTGAATCTGGTAGAGACAAACATAATGGCAAACAATTCATACACAATCCATGCTCAAACATTACATCGTAGGATAGGCAAGGACAACACCTATTGGGTTCCCACTTGGTTTTACCCAGCCACACCTACTTATGGTGTATAGCTCCAGGAACTTGGGGCATGGGCTCCCCCTTACAATGCACTCACTTCTCAAGAACACCAAGTTCCAAGTCCACAAGGCTCACAAACCTTGTGACATTTTGCTATCTCTGCCATAAGCTATGAAAATATGGGATGACTATCAGAGTTTCCTCTTCTACCAACAGATAGGAGTTTTTGGCCACTAAAACACAGTTTTTAGTTTGGATTTCCATTCGAGTGGCTATACGTGCAGTCATTCGCTCCGTTAATGGAGGCTTCCTAGCCCAAAGAGGTTACACTCTATGGGGTTTTGGGGGAAACATTTGTTGGCATAGCTTACTAGAACCCATCACTTGTGACTTTCAGTACAAACGCATTATTTATCAAGCAGATTGGAATGGTCTGGCTTTGAACTATTTCCGCCTGGGTCATCCCCTTCTCATAATGGGAAGGCAGGCCCACCTAGAGATAGAAACACGTTCTCTTATACCCCAGATCCATTGGTTAGGCAGGGGGAGAGGATACTTGTATTTTTAAATTGGGTGACAAACATACTCAAACAGGCAAGGAAAGAAAGTAAAAAACAAGCATAATGAAGACAAAGTTTGTTTTAATGTCCAAAACCAAATGTGCCTATTTTTAGTATAAATGCTTGTATGAAAACTTGGACCGATCGGATTAACTTGTTTTTAGCCTCTAGTCTTTGACAAATGATGGGGGCAAGCTGCATAAAGAAACTATTAGATCTTGAAAAAAAAAACCTTTACTCTATGAAACTGCAACCAAAAGTGTAGATGAAAACCAAAGGCGATCTAGAAACAACCAGATGCAACTTCAATCTTAGCATAGGCGATTACCTTGTGTTCATGTGTGATTTTATGTTTACCAGAAGTGATTTACTATCAACCAAAAGTGATTTACTACATACCATATGCGCATAAAACCTATAAATGTTAGAAAAAGGCCAACCAAGAAAGAAAACATAGATCTATCCATCATAAATGAGAATTGTTAAACCTAAAAAGATAATTAGATGCTAGATCTAAACCTGCATGCCATAGAAGTTCATAACAAAAACAACCCTAGGATAAGATTAAATCAAAGATAACGATAAATCCTATGTCCAAATACCTTGTATGTCACCATAGAGACAAGGATTAGCAAATACATTAGCTTGCAACCCTAAGCTAAAAGACCCAAATGATCAAACCCTAAGGACACCAAAAAGCAAGGCAAAAACCCATTTAAACTAGAGGCAACTTGTTAGGAACCATAGGCGATTCACTGTGTGCCATAGGTGATTTGGGTTTTACCACAGGTGTTTCATTGCATGCCATAGGTGACTGAAAACATTGCAGAGGTGGTTTTCTACATTTTGAATATGATCATCTGTCAACTAATTGCACATCCGTACTCTCGAACCTCACAGAAAACATAATTTTAGCAAAATAAAATTAAATTTAACCAGACAAGTAGTCCCATCAAGCGTGCCATTTTGTGTATGTAGGAAAATTTCACCATTTTATCTAATTAAACTAGTGCAACCTACAACTATCAAGAATCTAATCTAAGAAAACAACAAAAAATGCAAAATAGTGAAGCAAAACTCCCTAGATTATGTGATTCTTGTATTGCATGTGGATTACTTCTTCGAAATATGCATCTAAATGCTCAAAGGCTATGATGGATAGAGTTTGGATTGGCATATAAATGGCATAGACATGAAAAAAATATAAGTATATTATTGATGCATGATAAAAAGCTATGAAATGCAGAGCAAAAAGCAAGATTAGAGTGGTAGAAGAGCGAAAATGGCACCAAAGTGAAGCATTTATAGTGAGAGAAGATGTGAAATGGATGGTGGAGATGCAATAGGAAGATCAACAGTCAAGAGGAGTTGTGAGGAGAGAACTAATGTGCACGCGACACATGTCTCCACATGACTTTCATTATATTGGAAGTTTCCAAAAGTGGTGGAGTTAACTCAAATTTAATTTTTGTTTTTATTTTTATTTCTATTTGTTGCCATTTGGAACTCACGTGCACATGGAGAAGAAAATGGAAGGTGGGAAAATTAAATAAAATATCTATTTTTATTTCATTTATTTGTTTTGGCAAATAGATTAAATAAAAATATTTATTTTATTTAATCTCATAAATGGGTAGGAGGAAAATGGGATAAATAAATTAAATGTTTTTTTTAATTTATTTAAGTGGGCAGGGATAAATAAAACCTTAGGTTTTATTTATTTTTTTATAAGATAAGGGTGACAACATAATTAAATAACCTTAGGGTTACTAAATTATGGATAGAAGAAAAATAATTAATTAAATAAATTTAATTAATTATGATGATAGAAGAGGGAAATGGGGTTTTACGCCACAAGTGTTTTATGCAACATGATATATGCAAGTGCAGGAATATGATAAAATGACAAAATGCAAAATGAGTCAATTTTGGGTGTCTACAATAAGAATATTTTGCAACAACAAAAGGTTAAGCATTTGTTCAACAAGAAAATTGTCAAAAGGAGTTTTTAGAGTGGTGATCTAACTCTCCTCTGGAATGCAAAATTAGAGGACAAGGGCATGCATGGCAAATTTGAACCATTGTGGCTAGGCCTCTATCAAATTGATCAAAATACTAGAGAAGACACATATTACATCAGAAATATGGAGGGAGAACTTTTGGATCTGCTCATTCATGGACAACATCTAAAGGTTTACTTTTTGCAAGTAATGTTGCCCTTAAAATTTGGAATACAGTCAACTATCTTTTGTTCTCTCATGCTTATGACTGTTGTTGTCATGAAGGATTGCACCCTGTCAAGTACTAAGGATAAAAATCTCATGACACATTGGATCACTCTCAGACTGTGGGTAGTCTATGATAAGAGTGAACCTCTGAAAGAGTTGGATCCCTTTAAATGCCCCTTGGATCTGATGTACTTTAGAGGAAAAGAGATAGAAGGATGATTAATAAGACTAAAATTGATCCTAAGAGGTGATGTACCAATGATTATACTCTAAGTTGCAACTTGATTCAAAACTACCTTTTAATATATCTGTTCACACAACTCAGTTGAATAATCTTATCACATAAATATTTCATAGAAAGGCATGAAGTCAATTTACTTTTACTGGAGGAAAACCAAATGTTTTCACAACTTATAAAAGTAAAAGAATCACCTGTACAATCTATAACCTGTGGTAAAATCCGTACCTTAAAGGTTTTTCATTTAAAACACAATAAATCCTTATCAGATCATTCAAAAGAGAACAAGACACCTGAATCTGAGAAGAAAAAACACCTAATTTTATTGAAAAATGGAATGGATACCTCTGCAATAATTGTTAAATATTTTGAAAATAAAGCTACTACTATATAAAATCTATAAAAAATGCTGAGCTACAATACTAAAAATCTATCTCTGTAATGTGCAAAGGCAAGAGAAAAAGCAAGAACTGAGGAAAATCATAAGCTTTTTTCCCTATAATACAAAAATCTCTCCCAAAAGCAAAGAGAAATCTTCTCCTATCTAACTGGACTCCAAATGATGCATGAATAGGTTGGAAAAAGGTCCTCAACCTTAGAAATAGTCAACTCTTAGTTGCTAAGTGAACAAGAGGAAAATGCCTAAATTAAAGGATTCATAACTGCTCCAAATTGAGCTATATTAGATCAAAACTCCTCCTTTCAAGGTGGTTGACCAAAAATATTGCCAAAAATGGCCTATTTGACCCAAAGTCAAAAATAGAAGCAAAATAACCTCCTACATGAGTTTCCAACTCCTGTTTGTCTCCTTTTCACTCATTTGCATGATTTGAGGGGAAAAAATACATAATTTTAACTAATATTAGGGATAATTCATGTGCATGTTTTACCTTAATAAGTGTTTTCTAATCATCTATTTTAGTTTTATGAAACATTTATTAAGGTAATTTATACAATATTACCCTTAATAAGTGTTTAAAATACAATATTACCCTTAGAAAGGGGTTTTACATGATTACTTCACTTCACTTCCTCTCCAACCCTTGTGAAAAATCACAAGGCTTATAATAATGCCTTTCTATCCTTAGCTTATGAAAAGCCCTCAAACTTGCTCAAATCAACCAAAGTCGAAAGGGAAACTCAAAAGCCATCATAACCTCTCTGATTTCAAACATTAATCATATCTTCTTATTTTCATGCTTAAGGTTTAAAGGATCTTCAAAAAGTTCAAAACCTTCATCATTTTCTTATGAGTCCCTCCAACACTCACGACCTCATGATGGCACCTAATGCTTCCACACTTAAAAGTTTTGACCCTCAGGGAATTACATGCAATGATTTATTTTAAATCAAAGTCAAACAACTTCAAGCCATGGCTAGGGAATTGAAATACAAAAGCTTCACAACCCTAAAACACCTCATTTGGCTTTTCACCTCACTATATTGCTCTGCACCACCAAGGGTTTGGTTTGAAGCTATTCAAGGCTCCTCTATGTGCTTTGGAAGGCTTCCTTGCTGATATCTGGTAAGTTTGCTTCATCCTTCACTACTCTGGCTTCATATGTGTAGACACCCAAATTTGTCCATGTCCTACAACACCTAGTTAAAAACATCACTTAGACATCATGTAGCATTTTGTCCTAATCCCATCTTAATCCCATCCCTATCCCACTTAGCCAATTAATTAAATAAATTTTATTTATTTAATTAATTTCCACATCATATCCCATCCTATCCTAATCATCTTCTCAATTAATTAAATAAATTTTATTTATTTAATTAATTTCCTTCACATATCCCCAACTAATTCAGATAAAATATTTGAATTAGGTCCTCACCTCTCATCACATTCCAACACTTGTCCACCTCTCAATTGAATCATGTGTGGTACTATATTTTTCATTTAATACCTTTCATATGTACTACTTTTTATATACACAATCACACAAATAGTAATTTTTGTGTTGACGGTTACACCTGAGCCCTATCCTCCTCTTTACACTTGTCACATGACTACAACTCCCTTGAAGAGTGGGAATAACTAATCAATCTTAGCTATCCACATCAATCATTTAGCCTTTTAATTTCAACCATCCATTTGAACCATGCCTTTCCTATAAATCAACCCCCTCACAAGCTATTTGCATGCATTGAGTCTTGAGTATCCTTATGCTGCCAAAATATCATTAGAGTCTTTGCATCTATCATCTTCCATCTTCCATCTATCAATCTTTCATCTATCATCTCAATCCTATGCAAATGTTAGGCTGCTAAATTGTGAGCAACCAACATATCAAATCAATCAAACAATTCATCATGCATGCATCTATCATTTGAGGTATTGAAAGATTTAGATTAGGTAATGTATTTCATTTGTTTTATCCTTTTCATTTTATCCAAATTTTTCATTATACATTTTGGTTAACCCGAGATGAACATGACCTATTGGATCTAATCATTAGTTTTTGTAGGTTTATGCACTTTGATTTGTAAGTTGAAGATATTTTATATTACTAATTTTCTTTATTTAGGACCTGATCGGTTGCAGAGGGTTTTCTATTTTACAAAGGTCCTAGAGAAAGGGGATCTTAGATTCATTGGAAAGAGGACTTCGAGAGCTTTCCAACAAGTGGTTACATTAAATATTTGGCTTAGTAATGAAGGAGTTATGACGATTTGAAGTTGACCCTGTGATTCTGATTTTTTTAAAAAATTTAACACGTGACTTTTAGAAAAAAATTAATATCTTTCAATCTAGCTAACCAAATCACATTCTATTTTTTGCAGGTGGTTAGAAATATTTAAATCCATTTTTGTATATCATTATTTTTTAGATCTATGGTACAAATAGATTTTTTGTCCAAAAAAATAAAATTTCAAACCCTAATTTATGACATAGCTTTTGCATATGGAGTCCAATTTGAGCAATTTTTTTTTATATTGATTAGAAAATCATAATGGATCTCATGGCCATATCTATTTTACTATTGGATGACATTATTTGCTTTTTTTTGTAGGGTTTATTTTTCAATCTTAACACTCTTTCATTGCAAACTTTAAACAAGCATAACTTTTGCATTTTTGATCCTTTTTCAACGAATTTTTTTTAAAGTGCATGAAATTTTCCATATTTTCTGTTTATGCAACCCATTCAGTTGTATCAGGTCATTTTAATTAGTTTTTATCATATTCTTAATTTTTTGCATAATAATTTCTTATTCAAGTTTACTTGGTCATTTTTCAATTTTGTGACTTGTAGGGGCATCAACGAAGCTGGAGCAACGTTTGGATCAGTCATATCATCAAGTTGGAAAGAAAAACAATCAGGTGCATTCATTCTAATATTTCATCTCTTAATCTTATTTGATCACACATTTGGACTTTGGGCTTAAAAGGAACAAATTGCTTGCTATCACATCATCAAAAAAATTGGGCTAAAATGAACAAGTGTCTTCCATCACATTTGGATTTGGGTATAAAATGAACAAGTACCTGAACTCTTTTCCACACATCACATCTTTTAAAGGTTCAATTAACAAGTGCATGTGTGAATCAAGTGATAACTCACTTGTTTTGCTTTTGTCATACTCTATCTAGGAGGCCTGCGTGGAGACACACCACTCCAAGGGACGACCTCAATTGAGGCTGAATTGAAAGACACCCTCATTAGGAGTTGTAAATCTTGTCACTCTTGGCTAAGCCCCAAAGAACTTTATACCTTTAGGAAGTGAAGGTGAAGGGTGGGTTACTCTTTTCTCCCGGCTGTGTTGCAGGATTTCACTTTCAATTCCTTAGTCAACCTTGTGCAATCTAGCCTAAGACCTAATTGGCCATACCCAATTGACTAGACATTAGGTTTGTGATATGTTTTCAAGTTCTTATTTAATAATAATAATCACATTTTATTTTCAAAGTAAAAAAAAAAATTGTTTATGTGCCTTGCATGAGTGATTCATGTGTGTATATGCATAATCATTTGTTTGAACATTGCCAAATCAAGCTATAGACATGAAACACATAAACAAATCAATCTAAACCTTCAATCCTAATCATCAAATCATCATCCAAACAATTCACATCATCATCGAATCATAACCAAGCACTTGTCAAAAAGGGTCTTAATATTAAACACACTTGAGACACCATGCCAAAATTTGGAGACCGAGTACTAAAACTCATGCTCCAACTTCACAAAGATCAAGCAAGCCAATCACCCCTAAGCCAACAAACCATTCAAGAGGCCAATGACATGATCCAACAACTTCAACAAACAAGCCAATCACCTCAAATGTGACAACTCATAGCACTATCCCAATACCTCGTAGCCACATGTCCAAATCAACAAGCACATCCTCTATATGTTCCACATCAACAAGTTCCACCTCATCCTTATGTGGCAATCCCTCCATCATCATCACATCAACAACTTCATCAACAAAAACAACCCATTCAACAATTCCAACCACAACATTGACAAATTTACCAACAACAACAACAAATCATTCCACAATAACAAATCATACCACAACAACAAGTCCAAACACCATTCCAACCTCAACAAATTCCACATCAATCTTATGTGTCACCCCCTTCAACTTCATACCAATCTTATCCAACCATATGCCAAACCAATGCCACACAACCATATCCCATTTCTTCCAACATCAACCAACTTTCGCCACAATTCATATCACAAAACCTTTTACCTACATATCCTACCATGTCATCTCATCACCAAACCCATCCACAAGGCAACCAAGTATAATCACAACAAGAATATGCAAGCCCAAGACCACCTTGGCAACAAGATCAAATGCCATCAACTTCATATCAATCCCAAGACCTTTTATATACATATCCCACCATTTCACCTAACCACCAAGACTATCAATGGCCTCCACAATAAGCACAAGTAAGCCTAAGTCCACCTTTACAACAAGAAGCATATCCAAGTCCAAGTAGACACCCAAATTTGTCCATGTCCTGCAACACCTAGTTAAAAACTTCACTTAGACATCATGTAGCATTTTGTCCTAATCCCATCTTAATCCAATCCTTGTCTTACTTAGCCAATTAATTAAATAAATTTTATTTATTTAATTAATTTCCACATCATATCCCATCCTATCCTAATCATCTTCTCAATTAATTAAATAAATTTTATTTATTTAATTAATTTCCCTCACATATCGCCAACTAATTCAAATAAAATATTTGAATTAGGTCATCACCTCTCATTACGTTCCAACACTTGTCCACCTCTCAATTGAATCATGTGTGGTACTACATTTTTCATTTAATATCTTTCACATGTACTACTTTTTATATACACAATCACACATGTAGTATTTTTTGTGTACACAGTCACACATGAGCCCTATCCTCCTCTTTACACTTGTCACATGACTATAACTCCCTTGAAGAGTGGGAATAACTAATTAATCTTAGCCATTCACATCAATCATTTAGCCTTTTAATCTCAACGATCCATTTGAACCAAGCCTTTCCTATAAATCAACCCCCTCACAAGCCATTTGCATGCATTGAGTCTTGAGTGTCCTTATGCTGCCAAAATATCATTAGAGCCTTTGCATCTATCATCTTCCATCTTCCATCTATAATCTCAATCCTATACAAATGTTATGCTGCCAAATTGTGAGCAACCAACATATCAAATCAATCAAACAATTCATCATGCATGCATCTATCATTTGAGGTATTGAAGGATTTGGATTAGTTAATGCATTTCATTTGTTTTATTCTTTTCATTTTATCCAAATTTTTCATTATACAATATGCATCTTCAAAACTTGAGAAAACTCTACTTTGTTAGCAATTTTGGCTTTGCTACTTCATTTCCTAACTTGAAACTACTTGGAAACTAAGAGAAAATAGTATATCTTGTTTCTCTCTTTGGTATATGCAGTCAAAAATTACCCTTCTATTGCTTATTCTATGAATAACACAATAAGACTTTGGCCCTTTTTTGCTTCCTGTGAAAGATAACCATGGAAAAGTTTATTTCCTTTGGTATATACTCAATGTTTTCAAATCTAACTTATCTATGCTTAGTTTTCTAGCTTCTTACAAAGTTGTCTGTTAAGCCCATTATTTTGTATTTCCTAAATCTCTTATTTGATGCATAAGTTTCAGTGTCATCTCATTTCATTGATCTATTCCATTAGATTTTTTAGTAATTTTCATATGCTTTAGACTTCCCAGAATGGCTCCTACTATCGTAGGGCAACTTCTAGGCTTTTCCTTGTACTTCTCTTGTCCTGCATCCACAAGGGAGTCTATTCCAAAAGATAGTTCTTTAGCTGCAACAACAACACTGGTTGAATCAACTGTAATTTTAGCATCACCCTTTATATCCTGTGTAGCTCGAGCTGATTCTTTTTAGAGGAATTTGTTGATTGTATTTGTAATTTCCTTCGCCTACATGTGGAAACTAATCCTACATTATTTAAGCCATTTGATTGTGAACATAAATCTGATTTGGACTTCGAATCATGGAGAAGCCAAGTAGGCAATAATGCAGCTTGATTTCTCCTTGACAGGGACAATTTTGTAGAAGATTGCACACAAGCATTTGGGGTTAATTAAGTAATTCTTGTAGATGGTAATTTTGATGTTCAAGCATCCAATGTAAAGCCATCCTAAGGTGAAGATATATTGTCAGCAACGATTGTATCATCTTCTGCTATATTCAAGCCTGAACTTCTCTTTGCACACTTTATACATGGCTGTGAAACTACACATATGGGTATAAAATTTGAAGATGAACAAGATGGTTTAACTATAGAGGGCATAGAACTTATTGTTGAAAGAGGTGGGCTAGTTCCATTCAATTTAGTTCTCTCTTCAGTAGGTGGCGATGAAGGGACCTCTAGGGTGCTTTTTCTACCCACATGAAGCTCACTCATTAGGAGGCACCACATGGCATCCCCTCAATGTGAATCACTGTCTTTTCATACCCACAAGTTTCACTACCATGTAAACTATTCCTTTAGCTTTTGATGATTATCATACCCTAAACTAGATAGGGCAGTGCACAAGTATATGGTCTTTATGATACTCTTGATAGGTCAAACTTAGGAAAGGGGCTCCTCATGCTTTTGACAGTAACCCTAACTATTCCACATTTGGTTGTTATTTATGATCATTTGATGACTGTATCTTTTAAGAGGTCTATGCTTGCTCCTCACAAGCCTCCACTGGTAAGATAATGATTTTCACCTTCCTATTACAATGCCATAAGTTTGCATCTTTGAAAATGTAACAACCCCCCTATCAATCTTTGACAATGGATCTCTTTGTATTTAAGTTTTACACCTTGACAAAGTATACTATATTCACGAAGAATTTACCATTTAATTTTTGAACCCTGATCACTGCTCAATATATCAATATTGGCTAGTATTCAGGTTCTATTGAGTATCTTTTCCTTTACTACTGACACTTGTTCCTCTTATATATTTGGGATCTTTGTTACCCCTCTGAAATTGATCTTTGCTACTCAGAAGGCTTTTTTTCTCACTGTCCACCATATAGACTGTCCATTTCAAAAATAGGCTTACAATACTTAGGTAGGACTTATATAGGATCTATGCAGTTGTCAGGGCTTTAGAAGATTCTTGGAGTGTTTCACCACATTTGAAGAGTGCAGGATGTAGTCATACACAGGGAGCCATAAAAGGTATCAAGCTTTCCAATGGGTTGCACTAACCTTAGACATTCCTTCAAGTCTTCATGATATCTTGGATCAAGGATGTATACAAACACCTTAAACCCTCATTTGATCTTGATGATATCAAGGAATCTCAAGGCATGACTATGCAGGCTTATGGTGTTAGGATAGGTTCAGGCTCCTCTATCTTATGACTATCAACACACTCATTGGGACTATCTTTTCAACAAGTTTTCAATGTGATTGTCATTGATTAGTAGTCAACACAGTCTTTCCATGATTGTTCTTTGCATCTATATTATTTGTGATCTCTTGGCTTCCATGCATACCTCTATTGTACTCTTTGGCTTTGCCATTTTGCCAAACTTTGAAATGGTTGTACCATCTTTGTATGCTTGATTGTTATCATTGGATGGCATGTAGGCCTTTTATTTCCTTGATCTCTATATTTTAACTAGCCTCAAAGGCTATAGGAACCAATTATATCACTGTGCTCTTCATGTTTGTATTGACTGTCCTATTGCACCTCTATCTCCTTTTGATGATTTATTATGACAGTCCTATGGCTGTCAGTGATTTTACAGGTACAAAATTGGGCAACACCCTTCTGTCAGACTTGCATGACACCTTGTAAACATTATATTTTTGTCTTTCAATCATGGCTGATCCTAATGCTTATGATTCTTTTTTTGTGGACTTATCATCATGCAGGACTGTTACTATTTGCCTGATACCTTTGTCACTCTTTATCACTACTCCAACAGTGTCATCTTAGTCAAGGCTTTGTCATCTTAGTCAAGCTTTCACATGACTATTATGTTGTTGTTCCTTAGTATGACTACTCCTTTGATACTTCATTAGCTTTCCTCCATTGATTTGGATGCTCCCTCATGATGATTTCTCCCTTTAAGGATGCACCTATAGAAATCATTGCTCCTTTGTATGATTTTGGTATGACATCTAAAAAAGAACCATTGATGAGACATGATGCATTAACATACATGTATCTGCACATTAAACAAACTAGTTAGATAAAACATAGAGACTAATGGCCTCTCCTAATGTGATATGACCCTTCTTGTATCCTCTCATAGCTATATGTCTGATTATGAGGATTGTTTATCTCTTTTGTCTTCCTTATTAGATGCTAAATGAAAGATAGCATGTACATTTTGATATTGTCATATATAGGATTGATGGCATCCTGAGTTCTAATGTGTTTTTCGCTCTCTCTTGCAGGTCCCCTTGGAGATATTAATGAGGAAAACTGAAGATGATTCTACTAGCAGTGGGGTTCATCATTCAGGTAATGACAGATCCCCTCTCTCTCATATATGTTTTATTTTCTTTTTTAGATGTACATGCTTTCTTTTATTTCATATTGTATAGTCAATTCCATGGCTTGTGTAGGAGCCTATAAATAGATTCTCTTTTATGAATATAAATAGTTATTCCATTCGTAAACCATTCAATTGCATAAAGAAAATCTGAAAATGATTGCATGGTACAATTGTTTATGATCACGAGTAGATGTTAGCAAACATTTGTGTACCTTTCTCATTTGATATCTAAACAAACTACAATGAATCCATTTGAACTTTGAAGAAACTACAATGAAAGATCTGAAAAGAAAACTATCTCCTAATCTCCCTATTGGTTCTCAAATTTATAGTATGAAAAACCCTTAAAGGATGCTAAGCTTTATAATTAGGTTTTGAAACCAATTTGGCCAACTAATAGAATTAATCCAAATGGTTAAGATTCTCTACACTTTGGTCTCTGCTTTGCCCAGGTGGGTGTTACCTTATATTTCACCAATTGATAATTTATCCTCAAACTTGTTGGTCACTTCAGAGAAGATTAAGGGATTCATATAATTTTATCAATTAAATCATCTAATTCACCCTAATCCAAACTGACAAATGATTTGAATTAGATATTTTTTTTATATTTTCTATTCTACTGCTACTCCTACTCCTACACAACAAAAAATTAAAATTGGAATTTTGAATATGATACAAGGAAATAATTTTGGAAAAGAACTGATCGATGCCTTTCTCAACAGTTGGGTAATAGAGTCTTCTCAGAAAAAGATTTGTGGCTTCTATCTAGCCACAACTTGAATTACTTGGCATTGAATTGTTTATGCCTAGCATAAACATGCAAGGTTATTTTTACCTAGCTCTTCTTAATTATCCAAATTGAATCCACACAATTATAGTGACCTATTCAATTGAATTTAATTCCTCCTTGAGGAAACCCAATTAGACAAATCACCCAAAAACAACAAATGTGTTTTGAAGAACTAAACACACCCTTGATGTGTTAATTCAAATAACTAGGAGAAACAAAAATGGAGACAACCAGATAAAGTAAAACATGAACATTCAACAAGCAATTGAGAACTAGAAATATGGCACCAAAGAAATGCAATTTTCTTTTATTGATATATCTTTGAAGAGGAGGCCTTATAATGTCTTTTTCCAAAATCAAATTCCCAGCTAGCTTTCCCAAGGTCTTGGTTTCCTTCTTATAGGGTTGAAGGAAGCTACAAGCTTCAGACCTTTCACATTCTAAAAAAAATGACTTTTCATATACCCACCCCTTAATAGACCTATTTACAATATATACCTTTTGACAAGTCTTAAAAAAGACCGCCAAATATATTTTGAATACATATTTGGAAAGCATAAAAATACGAAAAGACAAAATAGGAGGACATCCAAGATTTGTTGGTGCCATGTTGACACTAGCTCAATGCTCATTGCTCCTCTACCTGCTCATTCTTCAATTGTCAAATATGTTTGCTGCCATTGGTATACAGAAAAATCACTAGGCCATTTATATTCTTGGATTTGGAGCAAGTTGGCCTGGTGATCTTTCCATCTCTTGTCTAGAAATACTTTGTCATCAACAATAACCTTTATGTATCCATCATCTAGAGCAATTACTCTTCCAAAATGTTATTGAAGCTAAGAATATTTATGTTTTCATCTTTCTTTAGAAAATCAATGACCTGAGAAATAGTTTGGCCATATTCACTCTTCCATGCATCAAAATCCTTGATCTTTTTATCTTCTATCAAAATTGAAGCAATAAACTGGTGCTTGAAAGTGGCAAAAGAATCAACCTTTGCCTACATTTTTCAACTCTAACCATTTGAGTATTGAAATTCATCCAGAATCAATTTCACCATCTTTTCTGTTGGCTTAAGCGAAGCCATAGCACCTAGATCTCTTTGTATAACCTTGCACAAGGTGATCAATGTGTGGTGTGTAGGTTGCCATTTCTTGTATATTGGGTCCAAAATAGAAAGATTGACTTGCAATTGCTCAATGGCCAAAGACAAGGAAGAATAGCATTCTTGCACATCTCCCATCTTGTCAATAACCATTTTTACTCTATATTCCAAAATCTTTTCAAACACCTTAAGAATCTTCAATCTGACCTCATCCCTTTCCTTCTCATTTTTCTTCTTCAATTTTTCAATTTCCTTTTCCAACTTCAATTTCAATGCATTGAATTGATCAATTGGCACTGTGTTGTCACTAGTTATCTATGGCACAGGGGCTTGATAAGGCACAATTGCTTGAACTTGAACATCACTACCCTTCAACTACTGCTTCAGTTTGCCATTCTCCAAATAAAGCCTATTCACTTCATTATTCATTTCAACTTGAGTTTTTTCATAATCAAGCAATCTTTGCTCCATCTTCATTACAGTAGCTCATGTGAACATTGCAGAATGCATGGTAAGGGTGGCCACCTCAACTACTGATGTATACTAAAATGTTTTAACCATGGTTGTCCCCCTCAGCTCTTGGACTATATTCGATAATCTTGGCTTATTAGTGTTCTTTTGGGTTGCCCATTTTGCTAGTCTCTATTTTTGGGTCAAATCCACAACCACTAACCCCATCTTCATAGTCAAATTTAGAGACCATCATGGGGTCGTCTTGATTTCTCACTTGGTCAAGAAAAAAAATTTTCTTTAATTAAAGCCCAGGGATGATTAGTGTATTACTTTTCAAAACCATTTGTCTAGCCTCATTAGGGTTGACATTTATTTCATCAAATTTTAAACTCTTGAAAGTTTGAGAATAAATTTGTTCATGATGAGATTCATCAACACCCATTTTATTTATTTCCACTTTCTCTTGAAACTCTTTCATCTTCATCTTAAGCCAAAAGGCTTTGAATTCTAGGGTATGGATGAAATCATCATCCTCGACAGACCTCATAGAAGCTACAACCCTTTCATCTTCTTGTAGCTTAGGCTCACCTTTTGTCCATTTGTCCATTTTCGCTTTTGGTTTATGTGCTTCTGTTTCTTGACCAACAAGTGGCTAATCAACCTCCTCTTCTTCTCCCATGGGCCTCAAAATAGTGGAAACCTCCTCAATGTCACCAAGTCCTTAAGTCATTCCATATGGAACAAGTGGAGTAACATCTCCTTTGCCTTTTGGTAGGAGGTGAATTAGGGACAGCTAGATCTTGTACTGACATTGCATCTAGTGCAGGCTCTTGAATTACAACTCCAGATGGCTTCTTTATAGGGAGCTTGGTAGCCATTGTAGGCTCCTTCATAGACTTGCCATATATTCTCTCAAAATTATCAATTATCAAGTCAATTCTTTTTAATGGGTCCTTTTCTTCAACAAAAATCTTGAAAAATTAGGGTTTTCTTTTCTTTTGTCATCCTCAATTTTCTTCAAAATTTCCCATTTTCTCTTCCTATTATACAATTCATCAAAAGTGACCAAATTTCTAATCACATCTTCATATAAAGTGATTTGATGGGATATCCCCATTTTGGTGAGAATGACTTGTCAAACAAAGTTCATGTGACCCTCTGGATCACAAACCCTTTTGGTCCCTGAGTTCAAAGAATATTTAGCCTTCAAATAGGCTTGCAGCTATTCCAAGGTATCTGAACCAATAGACGTTTCATCAAACACTGTCGAATCATGAAGAAATGTGCCCTTCTTTTGTTTCTTCATCACATCTTTCTTCATCACATCTTTCTCTATCCACATCATCTACCACATGAATTCAAGGAATGTAATTCTGTTTGGTACAAATTTGGGCAACACATGGGGTGGTTGAGTACACCCATATATTTTGATTATTGTATGTTCTAGCAAGAAAAACCAATCAGAAAAATTGTGCTTGTGACCCTATTCTAGCCTATGAGCAAGAGGTCTCAATATTTCCCTGACCTCTTTGGTCAGTCTAGCAGAAAGGCTACCAAGAGAATTCATTATTTTGACTTAAAATCCATCATGAAACATAACATAGTTGTAAGTTTGGCAATGAGTATCCCACTTATAACACCAGCATTGAGTAGGCAATCTGTGTCCTTTTTGATCAATCATGCTCAAGTTCATTCTGGTGGGCCACTTCCTTCTATTTTGATACAAAATTAAATGAAAAAGAAAAGAATAATACTTGAAATCAATGGGCTTCTTGTTTTCCCTTATTTGCAAAAAGCCCTCATGCAATTTCTTCTCAATATATGTTGCAAAACCATAGTCAATGTTGACCTCTAGATTTTGTATTCTCATGGCCATCATCATTAACCCAACTGGCATTCTATCTTGGGCATCAATTCCTAGTAGTCCACACAAAGCAAAATATGTTCTCTTGAAATACACAACAAAATCATCAACTGGGAAGGGCTCAACTACAGTGGTTGGGATTCAAATCCTTCTATTGTTGACCCTTTTCCTCATGTACATACGCAATTCATCACTTCTATGTGTATTTCTCAAACTGGTATATTCTTGTTCACTCCTTTTCAAGTCAACTTGTGTGAGTTTTCTTGTTCAACATGAAATAATCAATGATTGTTTTCCTGTCCATAGATACCAATGGTGACCCACTTGGCAATCAGATTGTTTTAGTTGTTGGATGATAATGTTGTGCCAATACCCTAATCAAATCCATATCAATGAATACATTGGGGACTACCATTTTTTCTGAACTCAAATTCCATGGGTTTCCAACTGGTCCTTATCCATCTTTCTTTTCACAAAAATACCAAAAAATATTCGACCCTAAGATAGGGATTCTGGTATCCTAACACCCTTCTGCAACATCCTTGAATAGTTTCTTATATCCCTTGTCAACTGAATTTGGGAAAATGTCCACTAATGGCTTTTGAAGAGGCCATTTCTTAGGAATAGGGGGTTCAGTGCCCTTACTTGCAGACTCAGATTTTTAGGTGCCATTGTTTGTTATCTCTACAAACTATGGTTTTAACAACTACTTGCTCTGTTGAACTTAGTTGAATGAAGAATGCAAGAATAAGTCAACTAAATACAAAAGTGGATGAATTTTCACTTACCCAATTGAATGAAGTTTGCAGAGTGCACTAGAGCTTGAGTTTGTAGTCGCCAATCACCATTGAATTCACTTGAATGAGAAAATGTGAAGAAACTCTACATTTTATTTAGCTGTGGCACAAATCTCCTCAATATTACTCTGGTTCATGCTGAAAGGTTGGCAAATCTCATCATTCATATTGTTTCAAATGTGAATCATAGATTTAGATAGATCCAACAGATGTGAGATTACTACAAGAATTGCACTCATGATTCTTGATAGCTGCACTCTTGCAAGCATTAATAATGACCTTCATAGGGCAGTGGGATAGTCATGTCAGCATTGAATGCCTTACCGCATCACCGCAAGATCTATTGTAATTGATCGCGGGGCTATGGGAGCTTGTGGACGGCTACATTCATCTTTCATCACTTATTGCCACCCCACAAATGTTGTTACACACCATTGCGAGATGGTGAGATACATGTTATCCCTTATGTCATTTTATCGCACTATCACCAACCCATGGCTTGACCATCGCAGGCCCATGAGAATCCTTTAACATCACCTTTGACTGCTTACCGCAAGCCTACTAGTTGAAGTCGTTGGTGCCATGGGGTCATGGTATATTACATTACTCATCACTTGAAGCCTTTACCACACCACCACTTACCCCCTTTGAAACTATTACGGGGCCATGGTAAAATACCACATATTACTTGTAGTGTTCACCACACTACTGTAATCCTTCCTTGGAACTGTCACAAAGACGTGGTACTCAATACATAGACCACTTGAACTCCTTATACCGCGATACTGCAAGCTCTACTTGAGACCACTATAGGGGCATGATGAACATTTTGCTTCTACTCCTTACCGCATTTCTGCTGGTCATCTTCCTACCTACCATGGGACTGTGGTGACATATTATATACCACCCATGTTTATATTGCTGGCCCGCCATTCACTTTTGAGACTGCCACGGGGTCGTGGTAACCAAAATATGTCACTTTCTTTATACCACTAGCCCCGCAATCCTACCTTGAGACCTCTGCGAGACTGCAATAATCATTATCTTCACACTGCGATACAACAATTAGATTCTTTGCATGCTATGGGGAAGCAGTAACTATCATTTCTCCTCCTCTGGTTCCCACACACCTACCAAGGTTGTCTGAATGTACTGTGGGGCTATGGTAAGAGACAAAAACACATAAATGATAAAAAATACAAATATCTTTCTCATGAACCTAAAAAGGAATGCCTATGAATGACTACTGGAATAGTTTTAAAAGGAATATGGACCCCTCAGGTGTATTTATGGAAGGAAAAATGCATGAAACCAAGTGGGATAATGGAAATTTTGAATGGACCTAATATTGGCTCCTGTTGGGGATGAATGACTGACAAGACATTGCAAGGACCTAGAACATTTCTCTGAGGTGTAGACCAAAACAAACACTATACAAAAATAAGGAAAACCAAAATTTTAGGAGAAAGGGAAAAAACCTAAACTACTATGCATGGAATTATATCTTCTTTTAAGAAAAGAAGCGTTTCAAAAATTGTCCATGCACTGGTAATTCTTGATTTTTACCCACCATATTTTGAATATAGTATGAATTCTTACCACATTTGCCAATAATGACAAATAGTCCAATCCAAAGAGCCTCAAATTTCCCTTGTTTTCCTTTATCGTGACTCTGTGTATTCCACATGAGGACTATATCATCAACTTGAAATTTTCTACCTTTGTCCCTTTTATCGAAGAGGTATTTCATTTGCATCAACATCTTTTCATTCTATTTCTGAGCTTGACTCCTGATTTCATCTAGTTCTATAAGATTCTCCATTCTTTCTTCCATTGGCTCAAGCATATCAATATCTTCCTATAGTATGAATTTGTATACAAGCAAAAGATTGTGCATTGGCACCCTTGCTTGTGTCCCATATACCAATTCAAAAGGTGACATGCCAATAGTGTTTTTCATTGTGATTTTGTTGGCCCATAAAGCTAGCCTTATCTTTGAATCCCATGATCTTTTGTTGTTATCAAGTATTCTCTTGTTTATTTTCATTATACTTTTGTTGTTGGTTTCTACTTGACCATTGGCCTGGGGATGATAGGGAGAAGCATATGATATCACTATTCCATATGGGTCACAAAATTTCTTGAATTCTTCATATCTGAAGTACATGCCATTATCTATGACAATTCTCACTGGAACTCCAAACCTGGTGATGATATTCTCTAACATGAAATTTATGACTACTTTACTAGTTGCTTTTTTGTAGGGATTCCTTCAATCCATTTAGTAAAGTAGTCAGTGCCAGTAAGAATCCATCTATGCCCACCACTAGACTTGTCTGCTATTGCCCCTATAAAATCAAGGCCCCATTAATGAAATGGTGCATCAATTTGAATGGGCCTTAGAGGCAGAGCTCCTTGGTATTTCAGTTTACCAGAAAACTTCTGGAATGATTCACATTTCCTAACATGTTTATGGGCATTGTAAAACACAGTAGGCCAGTAATAACCTGCCCTTAGAATTTTGAGCAGTGGTTTTGGAAGAGAAATACCCCCCACAAACACCTCATGCATTTCTTTTAAAATCCTTCCTACCTGTCCCTGATCAAAATAGAAAAGTAGAACACCGTCTTTATTTTTCAAAAATAAATTACCTTCTATGAACACATACCTTGATGCTTGTAATTTTAGAGTTCTCTTTTGATTGTCACTCAATCCTTCTAGACACTTTATATGTTTAAGATAGTGAACAATATTTGTGTACCATGGTGTATGTTCAATGCTAGATACCATACTTTCTTCTTGTTGAACATCACACAGCTGTGCATCCTCCAAATTAGATTCTGCCATCAACTTAGCTAATATGTGTCCTCTCACAAGTTTGGTGATCTAGATATTAATATTAAATTCTTGAATCGTATTTATCCATCTACACCTTCTTGTCGTGACTTCTATTTGTGTAAGGACATCTTTGACTGCAACATTAGGTACATAAGTAGTTACTTGTGCCCCTACCAAGTATGGCCTAAATGTCTTCACTGCTTTTACAAGATCAAAAGCTTTCTTCTCAGTGGCATCATATTTTAGCTCAGCTCCTTGAAGTGATTTGCTAAATAATGATATTGGTTGTTCATGCCCTTCTTCATTTTTCCGCAACATGACAGCAACAATGGTGTGACGAGAAGTAAAAGAAAAAAATTGAAATGGCATACCAAAATCAAGGGATTTCAAAACTAAAGCCTCTTTAATCACCCTTTTGATAGAAGCAAATGCATCAACTACCTCTGATGTCTAGTCAATTTTGGACCCTTTCTTTAGCATCTTGGTAATAGGCTTGACAATCTTAGCAAAATTAGAAATGAATCTTCATACAAAATTTATTTGTCCAAAGAATGACTAGATGGCCTTTATTGTTTTTGGGATGGGAATTTTGTTAATGGTAGTAACCCTTTCTGGATCTATCCTCACACCTTCTTTTGATACAATATGCCCAACCAGTTTGCCCTCTATGACAACAAATTGAAACTTTTTAGGATTTAATGAAATACCATTCTCCAGTGCCTTTATGAATATCTTCTCCAAATTTAAGCAATGATCTTCCACTTTCTTAGAATATGTTGTCAAATCATCTTGATATACCACCATTATGATATTGATAAGGTTTGCAAATGCAAAATCTATGGCTCTTTAAAAAGTGGCTCTTGCATTTTTGAGACCAAAAGGCATTCTAACATATACATATGTACCCCAAGGTGTGGTAAAGGTAGTTTTATATTGCTCTGACTCTTCGACTTTGACTTGATTATAGCCAAAGAACCTGTCCATCATAGAAATAAATTCACAACTTGTTACTCTCTACAACATGGTCTCCATGTTTGGCAATGGATAGTTATCTTTCAGGAATGAAATATTCAAATTTTGAAAATCTACACATAGTATTATATCTCCATTCTTCTTCCTAACAGGTACCAAGTTTGAGACCCAAGAAGAATGCCTAATAGGCTTGATAATACTCGTATCCCTGAGTTTCATCAATTCTTCCTACATTTTAGGCCCCAACATAGGATTGATTGGCCTTTGTCTCTGCCTGAAAGGTTTTGCATCTATCTTCAATGGGATTTCATGCAAGAATAGGTCTTCTCTATAAGCCTTTAAATATTCATAGGACCATGCAAATACATGTTTATATTTCTTGAGCAAGGTTATGAGCATGTCCCTAATTCTTGGACTTATTTTCTTGCCAATGTAAACTTTCTTTGGAGCATTACTCATACCCAGATTTACTTCTTCAAGATCATCATGGTGAACCAGTGTTTGCTTCAGAGTTGATCTATCACTTCCATCAAAAACCTACTCCAAAGCTACTAGACCCTTTGGAATTTTATTTGTCTTCAATTGCACCACATTGTGACTGAATATAGTGTCTTTACCATCTACCTTTTCAACAAAAGTGTTAAAGTCTATTTCATGAGCCTCATATTTGTCAACACACTGTAAAAAATTTAGCAAATCCTTATCATCATTAAAAACTTGTCAACCATATGTGTTGTCAACAATATAAGGTCTAGTCGTAAATTCCACCTCTGAGACATCAGTCAATGTTATATCATTTCTTCTCAGAAAAACATTAGCAAGGAAACCGACCATCAAATTCCTTCACCTATCCACCCAATCTATTGAAAATACATCAAATAACTCAATTGTGTCCCATACTACATGCTTGTATTGTTTGAGCCTTTTGTTTTTAGTGGCATATTTTGATCTGATTTGTGATACCACTAACTCAAAATCTCCATATGTAGTTAACATTTTGATTCTATTTTTGAAAGCAAAGTTAAGACTAAACAATAATTCTTCATATTCTGCTATATTATCTGTGTATTCAAATGATAATAGAAATGAAAAATTCAAGGTCTTACCACTAGGTGCAATGAAAACTATACCATCTCCATTCCCTTCTTTACTGCAGGCTCCATCAAAATACATCTACCAAACACCATCTTTATCTTCTTGAACAATATTGACAATTGGATTACTGTTTCACAGCTGAGGCTGAGATTGTTCCACCCTAAAATTTCCCAAGTCAACATCACAAAAACAATTCCTTTGATTTCGATCCAATTTTTATATTACTTTCTTTGATCTAGGTTCTCTGCATATCTTGACCCCTTTGCCATTTACAAGTATGGTTTCATATGAGAGATCTACCTAGACATTCCCACCAATAGAAGTAGTCCATTGTCTTGATAATAACATACCATAATATGGTGGAATGTCAACCATAGTTATATCAATTCTATATGTGGCTTTAGGATATGCAACAAGCTTTATTTCCACATCTTTCATGATACAAATGATAGGAATTGATCTATTATACATTGCATAGAATTTTCCATATGTGGAGTTCACCCACATACCTAATTCCTTCATGTCTACCATTAGCATGATGTTTATTGTAGCTCTTGAGTCTATCATGCAATTTTTTACCAATTTATTGTTTATCAACAATGTGACATAAAAGGGATCAACTTGAGATGGATTTTTTGTCAAATTCATCCCCACATAGATCTCAGGAGTCTTCATGGCTTCCCCTTTGACATTATTTACTTTCTTCTTATTCTTTTCTGATTCAATCTGATTTTTTTCCAGAAACCTCAGGCTTAATTGGCACATTTGAAATCAATTTCATGGTATTATCCCTATACTCATCAATTTTCATCATCTCTATTAATAGGATAGATAATTTAATTTGAGACAAAGCTTGAGATATGTCAAAAGAGGGCATTCTTGTTATAGGTTCTTCTTTACTTACTTCTTTTGTAGATTTCTTTTCCTCCATTGTGTTTTTCTTGGGATCAGTTCTTGTCTTGTTGTGATCATCCTTTGCTGCATCTTTAGGTAGATATCTCTGAGTTTCTTTCTGAGTATTCCTATTTTCACCATCTCTTTGTGATTCAGGGGCAATCTTTTTGTCATCTTGTGGATTCTTCATGTTCAAACATGCTTCCTGGCACACCTTTATCAACATTGATAGTCCTATTTCTGAGGTTATAGTTGCTCCTAGCCTGTGTTATAGCAACAACCATGAGTGCCTTCATTTCTTCTTTAGTAGGCCTCCTTAATTGTGTTTGATTTGATTGAGTCCTTGTAGAGAAGACTTGAGTATCTCTTATGCCATTATCCTCTTGATCAAAGAATACCTCTTATTGACCAACATGACTATTGTACCTTTGATGATTCACATCATACTCTGATCCATCTTCTTTTGAAGAAGAGTAATCTCTTTCCACCTCATATGGCCTGACTACCAACATATTTATGGTATGTTCATCTCTCTCCTGATCATATGGTATATCATTTTCCTGAATTCAATGTACCACCACATAATAATCAAGGGAGTGAGGCAAATTGCAAGGCACACACCAAGGAGTATCATCTACCATGTTTGCCCCATGTGTCCTCAGTGGATGAAGTGTATCTCTATTGACATTTTGCTTTTGACCCTCAACTATAGGCCTCCCATCTTTCCAATTAGTCTTGTATGACATATCTTGCAACCTTGGTCTTTCATTTTTGGGATAGTTTGATTTATCATAAGGTAATCCTTTTTCATTTTTAGCCACCTTATATGATAAATCTTTGACAGCATGCCAGACCTTTTCCAATTTGTCTTCTTCTTTTGGTTGCTTACTTTGATGAGCCTTAGGGTTCTGCAATATTCGAGGGTCATCTCTTCTGCTAACTTTCCTTGAAGCTCTTCCATTATTTTCAATATTTAAAGTAGCTTTTAGTGCATCTATAAGACTTGGTGGATTTCTTGTTCTAAGCTCATATCTTATTTTAGAATCAAAAGCATTCAAATAGAAGACCAAACACATTAGGTCTGTTGGTTTCAAATGATGTGGGATTTTGTTGAAAACCTTCATGAATTTGACATTGAAATCTGTCACAGACTCATTATAATTCTTTTGAATATTGATTATCTCATGTAAGGTAAATTTGGGATCAGAATGATCACCATATTGTTCTTTAAACAACATTTTGAATTTATCCCATGAGCTAATTAAAGCATCTAGATAATTCTTATACCAATCCCTTGCATCATCTACTAGTGATTGCATGAACAATTTCATATATACATCTTCATGTTCAACTTCAAAATTATCCATGATAGTTTCAAATGATCTTATATGGTCTTCTCCAGAGATAGCATTGTTACTAGAAAATTTAGGAATTGATTTCCTTACCTTGTTGTCAATATCGTTTGGATATCCTTGGATACCAAAGAAATCTAGCTGAATCTATCCACATTCATTGGGCCTCTTGCAAATGGATCCTGCCTCTGATTAGGTTGATATTGATTGTGATGAGGTCCCTACTATTGAGGTTGCTAATGTCCTCTTGGATGCACATTATAATTAACCCCTATATTAGGGTTTACATTACCTTGAAAATTGTGATGCATCCCTCCAAGATTACACATGCTACAATGTACATTATGAGGTGGAGGATGATATGGATACTAATATTGTCCTGCATATGGATTATATCCTTGATTATAACTAGGAGGAATAGGGTAACCATTACCCTGAGATGCCACTGGGACATTTGCAGGGTTTTCCCTTGGCCTTGTATGAACATTAGACTGTGCATGTGGAACATTACCTACATTAGCCTATCTCCCAATTACATTGTGAGTTGCCTCTGAGACCAAAGGTCCATTTGTATTTCCAGAGGTAACTAAATTATTGCCAAGTACATTTTGCAAGGCATTTGTAACATCTTGAGTAGTTAATTGAAGCAACCCCTATTCCAATTCTTCTTGTCTTCTCAACAATCTGATTCTTTCAATCTGTGCTTGCAACCAATCCACATTTTCCTTTAATTCTTGATCAGTGAACCTTCCTTTGGAGGTTGAAACAACATTAGCATCTATGAACATTATTGTCTTAGGGGTTTGTTCCACCAACCCTTGTTGTGAGTTTTCAACATATTTGTGTGCCATTTTTTGCTCAAAGTCTCTTCTTGCTTCATTATATCTCATCTCTGCTTCTAGGTAATCTTCAAATTCCTTTTGAGATTCATTAATAGTGAAAAGATCCCTAGGTTGAAATTGTTCAGTTCTCCCCACTTGTGTTTCAATCATGGGGTTGTCGTATATGGTATATGAATATTCTAAAACATTCATTTGGTTATCTTGCAAGTTCTCATGGACTTGTGAAACAATAGGCTCATTTACAATTTTTGTACCATCAACAATGGAAGCACTAGTAGTATTCATAGGCTTTAAACCTTCTTTATTCTTTTCAACAAACTTTTGGTTTTTGTTATTTAGGTTTTGTTGAGATGTTCTACAGTCCATGTTGGAGAGTTGTTATAATATTATGCAATTTGAAATCTTAAGAGATTCTTATCTCAAGCTGCCACCTCTTTTTTTTTTAAAAGAGGAAAATATTAGAATTGTCTCTTGGTCTTCTAGAGCTCTAGGAACATGAATTTTATGTCAATCTCCCTAGTGGAGACAATTTGTTGGTTCTCACATACTATGCAAAACCCTAAAAGGATGCCAAACTTTATAATTAGGTTTTGCAACCAATTTGGTCAACTGACAGAATTAATCCAAATGGTTAAGATTCTCTACACTTTGGGCTCTACTTTGCCTAGGTGGGTGTTACCTTATATTTCACCAATGGATAATTTATCCTCAAACTAGTTGGTGACTTCAGAGTAGCTTAAGGTATGCATATAATTTTATCAATTAAATAATCCAATTCACCCTAATCCAAACTGGCATATGATTTGAATTAGATTTTTTTAATATATTTTCTATTCTACTGCTACTCCTACTCCTACAAAATAGAAAATTGAAATTGAAATTTTGAATATGATACAAGGAAATGATTCTAGAAAAGAACTGATTAGTGCCTTTCTCAACAATTGGGTAATGAAGTCTTCTCACAAAAAAATTTGTGCCTTCTATCTAGCCACAACTTGAATTACTTAGCATGGAATTGTTTATGCCTGGCATAAACATGCAAGGTTATTTTTACCTCGCTCTTCTTAATTATCCAAATTGAATCCACCCAATTACAGTGATCTATTCAATGGAATTTAATTCCTCCTTGAGGAAACTCAATTAGACAAATCACCCAAAAAAAACAAATGTGTTTTGAAGAACTAAACATACCCTTGATATGTTAATTCAAATAACTAGGAGAAACAAAAATGAAGACAACCAGATAAAGTAAAACATGAACATTCAACAAGCAATTGAGAACTAGATATATGGCACCAAAGAAATGTAGTTTGCTTTTACTATTACACCTTTGAAGAGCAGGCCTTACAATGTCTTTTTCTAAAATCAAATTCCCAACCAGCTTTCCCAAGGCCTTGGTTTCCTTCTTATATGGGTGAAGGAAGCTACAAGCTTCAGACCTTTCACATTCCAAAAAAAATGACTTTTCATATACCCACCCCTTAATAGACATATTTACAAAATATATCTTTTGACAAGTCTTAAAAAAGACTACCAAATATATTTTGAATACATATTTGGAAAGTATAAAAATAGGAAAAGACAAATAGGAGGATGTTCGAGATTTGTTGCTGCCATGTTGATTCTAGATCAATGCTCATTGCTCCTCTGCCTACTCATTCTTCATTTGTCAAATATTTTTGCTTCCATTGGTATACAACAAAATAACTAGGCCATTTATATTCTTGGATTTGGAGCAAGTTGGCCAGGTGATCTTTCCATCTCTTGTCTAGCAATACTTTGACATCAACAATGAACTTTGTGTATCCAGCATCTAAAGCAATTACTCTTTCCAAAATGATATTGAAGCTGAGAATATTTATGTTTTCATCTTTCTTCAGAAAATCAATGACTTGAGAAATAGTTTGGCCATAATCACTCTTCCATGCATCAAAATCCTTGATCTTTCTATGTTCTATCAAAATGGAAGGAATAAATTGGTGCTTGAAGGTGGAAAAAGAATCAATCCTCACCTGTATTTTCTGGTTCTCACCATTTACATATTGAAATTCATCAAAAATCAATTTCACCATCTTTTCTATTGGCTTAAGTGAAGCCAGAGCACCTGGATCTCTTTGTAGAACCTTGCATAAGGTGATTAATGTGTGGTGTGCAGGTTGCCATTTCTTGTATATTGGGTCCAAAATAGAAAGACTAACTTGCAATTGCTCAATGGTCTGAGACAAGGAAGAATAGCATTCATGCACATCTCCTAGGTTGTCAATAACCAATTTTACTCTGTATTCCAAAATCTTTTCAAACACCTCAAGAATTTTCAATCTGGCCTCATCCCTTTCCTTTTCATTTTTCTTCTTCAAAATTTCAATGCATTGAATTGATCAATTGGCACTATGTTGTCACTGGTTATCTATGGCACATGGGCTTGATAAGGCACAATTGCTTTACATTGACCATCACTACCCTTCAACTACTACTTTAGTTTGACATTCTTCAAATAAATCCTATGCACTTCATCATTCATTTCAACTTTATTTTTTTCATAATTGAGCAATCTTTGCTCCATCTTCATTACAACAGCTCATGTGAAGATTGCAGAATGCATGGTAAGGGTGGCCACCTCAACTATTGATGTGTCTTGAAATGTTTTCACCATGGTTGTCTCCCTCAGCTCCTAGACTACATTCAACAATCTTGTCTTATTGGTGTTCTTTTGTGTTGGCCATATTGCTAGAGTCTCTATTTTTGGGTCAAACCCACAACCACTAACACCATCTTCATAGTCAAATTTAGAGACCATCATGGGGTCGTCCTGATTTCTCACTTGGTTAAGCAAAAATGTTTTCTTCAATTCAAGCCTAGGGATGATTAGCATATTACTTTTCAAAACCATTTGTCTAGGCTCATTACGGATGACATTTATTTCATCAAATTTCAAATTGTTCATGTTGAGATTCATCAACACCCATTTTATTTATTTCCACTTTCTCTTGGAACTCTTTTAGCTTCATCTTAAGAAAAAAATCTTTGAATTCTAGGGTATGGATGAAATCATCATTCTCCATGAACTTCATAAAAGCTACAACCCTTTCATCTTCTTGTAGTTCGGGCTCATCTTCTGCCTATTTGTCCATTCTTGCTTATAGTTTACGTGCTTCTGTTTCTTGACCAACAAGTTGTTGATCATCCTCCTCTTCTTCTCCCATGTTCCTCAAAATACTGGAAACATCCTCAGTGTCACCAACTCCTTTAGTCATTTCATATGGAACAAGTGGAGTAAGATCTTCAATCCTTTGCCTTTTGGAAGGAGGTGAATTAGGGACAGCTAGATCCTATACTGACATTGCATCTAGTGCAGGCTCTTGAATTACAACTCTAGATGACTTCTTTATAGGGAGCTTGGTAGCCTTTATAGGCTCCTTAATAGACTTGCCATATATTCTCTCAAAATTATCAATTATCAAGTCAATTCTTTTTAATGGGCCCTTTTCTTTAGCAAAAAATCCTGAAAAGATATGGTTTTGTTTTCTTTTGTCATCCTCAATTTTCTTCAAAATTTCCCATTTTCTCTTCCTATTTTACACTTCATCAAAAGTGACCAAATTTCTGATCACATCCTCATAAAAATTGATTTGATGGGATATCCCCATTCTGGTGAGAATGACTTGTCTAACAAATTTCATGTGACCCCGTAGATCACAAACAATTTTAGTTCCTGATTTCAAAGAATATTTAGCCTTCAAATAGGCTTCTAAGTCTTCCAAGGTATCTGAACCATTAGACCATTCATCAAACACTTAGGAATTAGGAAGAAATGTGCCCTTTTTCTATTTCTATTGGAAAGAGACACTGCTCTGGTATGGACTTGTATGTTTTAATTGATGGCAACAAGGCTCAGAGATCTCATCAGCATGACAGGGAGACACATCTCCAAAAGAACTTGTTGGATTTCAGGTCAGATTGGAAGAAATGGCTAAGTATGGATGTGCATAGAGTAGAGGCTAGTAAGTTGAATAGTATGCCTCTACAGATGATGTTCTAAGTTGTTTGATAGTGTTATGCTTTAGAAATTAAGTATTGACTTCCTCTGGAAGTCACCTTGAAGAAGTATCTAAGTTTAGGTAAGCAAAGGTATAGTAGGAATAGTGAACAGGGTCTAGTGCAGTGGTCCGCATTCCTCTATAGATGAGTATTTTATTATGCAGTTTTGAGGTGTTGCAAACACTTATATGAAGTTTCTTATTCTAGAGTTAAGAAATCTGAAGTCCACCAAAAGGTTAGCTACAAGCTGCTAAGTATCGACATAGTGTTTGATAGAGACAGAGTTTGAGATTTGATGGTTTGCAATTTTTCACAATATGATATCATGCCTTGCGGTTCTAATGGTAAGATTGGGAATGTGTAAGGAGTTATTGATACAATGTTGGAAGTGTTTTGTGATCCGTAGTAGAAGCTGTAAGTTAGTAGATGAACCTATTAAGCATGCTCTTGAGGAACATGCTAACTGGTGAGATAAATCATGATGCGAAGAAAGGATAGTGTGTGAAATATCTATGTAAGTACTTGAATGATTAGATCTGACATATATCAACATGTTTGAGAAAATTTATGGGTCCGCGTGACACATAGTGCATTGGATTGAGCCGACAAGATACATCTTTCTATGTACAAGTTTTACTTCTTAGATGCCAACATGATAGTGGAACAAATCATGATGCGGATATATAAGAGGGATGGATTTTGGTTGAAAGCTATGGAGATGAATGTGGGTGTGATGTGAGTATGTGAATAGAAGAACAAAGTTATAAGATCAACAATAATGAAGACTTGGGATTCAAAATTTAGTTGCTAAATGACTACACCCTGGCATACTGGCAAAGGCTTAAGTAGTATCTAGTTTTCATGTGCAATATGATTGGAAGCAAGCTTTCTATTGAAATTAAGGAACACTAAGAGGGAGGGTGAATCAGTTTTCTACAAAACTTATTATTATGTTCCTTTATTAATTTGCCACATACATTCAAAAGAAAGAAGCATGAACTTAAGAACAACAACAAGAAGATCATCACACATGAACACCATGATTTTTCTGTGGAAACCTAGTTAAGGGAAGAACCATGGTGAGGGTTAACCCACAAGATTTTATACTCTATTAAAAGTATTACAATTGGGAAGGCACATGCCTTTAGGCACACTGCCTAGAGGTCACTACTCAAAGGAGGCTCACTGCCTACAAGATCAATTACAAAGAGTCTGTTGAAATAATTGAATTGAAGAATAGCATCTAGCAATGCAAGATTACAGTTCCAGTTAGGCTTAATATACTGAATTCACACACTTCATCTCTTACTGCCCTGTTTCACTATTCTGCCATGATCCATAGCTTAGATCTCTTTGCTTCACACTTGATACTGCCACACTTCACACCTCTCACATCATATTCACATGAACATACTTCAAAATGCTCAGACCCATTGATTATATATATCTGTAACATGAAATTTCATCAACTATAGTTTGGCCTCAAGAAAACTTAGAAACTTTTTCAAGATCACTGTTCTATCGACAAAATCCAAGCACAATCATCAATGTGGAGCAAAACCTACATATTCAAGTCACCACACATGTTGGCCAATACCACGAGATCTCACAAATTACTCAGCCAACCACTTCTCTTAATCTGCACAAGGATCAAACACCAAGTCGGCCTGTTCTTCACAGACTAAACTGTCTAACCAAAATCCGATACTCAGATGCTTGTAACTTTCAATCCCTTCATCACTGAAGGCTAAATAATTGGATTTAGGTAGCCCTGATATCCCTTAAAATTCCCTCAGATCCACAGCACAATATGATTACCTGTGGAGAAATGCAGACCAAAATGTTGAACCTTATCATATGCCCTGTTCTTGTCTATTCGGACTTAGATAAATCTGTAATCTGACTTTCAGTATGATCAAATGATACAATACGGATGTGTAAGATAGATTTAGTTGCCATCAATGATAACATCTGACATTCCTAGCAGTGTCTCTTGCCAACAATCTCCCCCTTTGGCATTGATGGCAACACTTAGTGAAAAATGACTAAGTGTTAGAACAACTCCCCCTTACTATGTACACTTGTGATTTCCAATCCTCCCCTTAGATGAATTCCTCATTTTTCACTGCTTTCCACTCCCCCTTTGACATCAATGGCAAAGGCTGAGATCTGCATACCAAAATTCACACAAAAACTCTATGTACATGGGTGTATATATACAAACAATCCTTATGTCTTGTCTACATGAACTTGAACACATCACCAAAAATGTTTTTCAACAGTGCCAGTTCACTATCCCAACTTTTCTTCATGTTATCCAAAACTGAAATATGACCACTGAATAGAAATGCCTGTGACTCTACCTTCTATAGATTAGTGGGATCTCTTGTCAGAGCAGCAGCTTGAGTTTATATCAATGCATTGAACATTATTTCTAACATAGGGGAAATCAATCCTCGGAGTTCATCCAATCTACCAAAAACTTTAACCTTTTCCTTCTCCAAATTGCTCAATTCATCAAGCAAACTCCCTACTTGACATTTTTTAGTTATTATAGAATCAGTTAAGGGACTATAGGACTAAGATATGTTAGACAATTTAAGCTCTAGGTCCATCTTCTTCTCAATATCTTCAATAACTCTAGACCGAGGTGGGCAAAACTTATAAATTTTTACACCTTCAAAGAGAGCATTTTGAATGCTCTTTACACTAACATCAAGAACTGATCTATCATAACTAATTATTCTCTTTAATTCAACAAACCTCTTCTCATTAAATTCATTTTAGACTTTAACTTCTGCTAACTTCTCAAAAGTTTCAAAATGAGTACTTATAGAGTTTATTAGACTCTTCAACTAACCGGAGGGGGATGCTGATGAGTCCTAAAATATAGGCATGATTTTCTCCAAAATCCTAGATGCAAGACAAAGTAACTCACTATATTCTATATGGGACTTCAAGATTTCCTCTTTGGCCTTAGCTTGTGCAAAAGAGGCCAACTTTATCTTTTGTACTAGTGAGAGAGTATCCAAATTGATTGGACCTTGTATTATATCTAGATCTTCTGTAACTTGTTTATCTTTCTCCAATATTTCTTTCACTGCTTCTGCAGTGTCTCTTACCCAATATGATGTTTTAGTTTTGTGCTCTTTAGGGCCTGCATCTTCTCCCTTTCCGGAGTCAACCACATTGTCTTTCTTATCATTTTCATTCTTTTTCTCTGCATCATCAGCAAAGGCATCCTTCTTTTTATCTTTATCAACAATTTCTTCTGCATTCTTTTCTAAAGAATTTTGTGTATCCTCAACAATAGCATTATCATCATTTTTACCTTCCTTTACCATCTCTTCATCTCCTTTATTTAATATTTCCTCTTCCAGAATAGAGAAATCATCTACCTCGGCTTGTTGCTCATTTTTCTGCAACTCTTCATCATTCAGAATGGATGTATCATTAGCATCAATAGGTTCTTTAGTGACCACATAGAACTTATTCTTGTCTAGGGCTTTCTTTAGAATTTGGTCTATTTCTTTGACCACTTCATCAATGTCTCCAATCATTAGCTTATTCATCCTAATTTTGCTTCTGAATTCATCATTAACTTCTTTCAAAATTTCATTTGCTTCCTTCCTAGATATTATCAGACATAGACTAGACACCACATGTTCCCTTAGCTCCAAATCCTTTGCTTTAATAGCTTCTTTTCTCATCTCCAAAATGTCACTTAGACTCTTAAGGATTTCAGACAAAATTTCCACAAGTGCTCTGTCGAATGTATTCAAGTACTTAACAGTGGCATCCTCCAAAATTTTCTTATCATCATCACTGTAATGATTATAAAATTTAGTCATTTTCTTTAAGTTTCCATCTACAGTGATTGAATTTATTATGTCTTCTAGAGAACGAGTAGGCTTCTCAATATAAGCCTCTGACTTATGCCTTTTAGTTGACTTTTTACTTCCGGAGGGCTTCTCCTTAGACACTTTAGCAGCCTTAGTGCCTACGGCCTTCAACTCTTTAAACTCATCATCAGAATCAATTTCTTCTTCATCCTCCTTCACACTAACATATGACCTTTTGCCCATTACTTTTGTCCTTTTTCCTTCCTTACCAATAATTTTTTCTTTGAATTTATCTGCAATAGGAGAAGGTGATGCACTAGAGGTTGAACCAAAACTCCTAGTAGTCCTTGACTTAGAAGGGGATTCTATTGGAAGACTTCCCTATTCCCCGTCCTATTTCTCCTTCTTAGCTTTCTTTGTCCTTTCCCTGTATTGTCTCACAACTTCATTGGTAAGGCCAAAATTCTTAGTCAACTTCTCAACTTATTTTCTCACAGTCCTTTTGATTTCAAAAGCCTTGAATTCAACATGCAATTTTGTGAAATCTCTTCATATGTTCCAAATCTCTCCTCAACTAGGTCCCTAGTCTAGCTCAACAAATGTTGTGCATACAACTCCAATACATGTCCATCCACTTCATACCCCATGGGCATGATCCACACAACTCTAGGATCTACTGCTTCCATCTTGCAATGATCAATAGTAACCATAAAACAAATGGTGTCCTTGTATTTCTCAACCACAACCCTAGGTATTATTTCCCTAGCCTCCATCATACTCTAGAAATTCTTGAAGAATCCCCAAAGTGCAGAATTTTGTGCCTCATATTTACCCAAACCATTCAAATAATTTCTAATTTGAATTTCTACCAGTTTGTCATTAGACCAATATACATTCTTCTTTCTAGGGAGCTCACTCAAGAAATAAAAGAAAAGACACATAATTAGTGTACCAAATTTGAATGAGTACTTCTTGTCCTTCTTTATCTTGCTTAGATTCTCCATAAGATGGTTTTGCATCAATTCATAGAGATCATAGTCTACATCTTCTTTTACCATCTGATATGCAGTATAAATGGTTGTTCCAGACACTAAGTTTTCTCCGCTAGAGTGATATATCTTATACCCAATTACCATAGATGTGAATATAACCCCGTGATCCTCTATATCATTTATAGTCATAGCTTTCTTATCAAAATTTGATCTGATTGCTTCTATGACTACCCGATTCTTGATGGCCTTCAACTGAGGTAGAGTATCAATTGAGTTCAACCCTATAACTGCCCTTATTGTATCTTTTGTGATCTTATATGGATGGTTCAGCCATATAAATTCATCATGGATATGGCTCAAGACATACTGGATGTACTCGTCTTCTACGAATTTTGGAAACTCAACAAATTGTATGAATTTCTTATCTTTCAAGACTTTATATCCAATTTAAGCTCAAAATCATCATCTTTTAAGTGATTAATGAATAGATCAACAAACCTTAAGTTGTTATGCTCCTCCAGAGCTATGTGAATGTAAGCCCTAATATCCTCTGTGTGAAGAACACCATATGGAATGCCATAAAATGCTTCCATTAGATTGACTTCAGTGGACTTGAAAGGGTGCTTCTTGAACCTTGGCTGAGGTCTCTCAATGATATTTAGAACTAGAGCTGTAGCCATTTCAAAAAGATCACAAGTTTAAACCTTTGCAGAAAAATACCTTTTTCTCCATGGGATTAGGGTTAGCTATTGAATTCGCTTTTCTCACTCCAAATCTTTGAGATCTCATCTCAGGCGCTCTGCTCCTTGTTCTCTTCAAATGCAAAGTGATTCAAATGTTTGAATGAATGAATTTTTATGCTCCACAAAACCTAATTCACACTTGTAATAAATGCTTTAACCTAATTCATCCGATTACACTATTTTTGAATACAGTCAATCTTCAATTACTATACAATCAATCACACTAGCTTCTTTTCTTCTAGAATTTGCTTCAGACGATCAACAACAGGCCACTCTATCTTCTCTCATCATGCCAGATTCAAGCACCCACTTACTGGCAGGGGGAATTATATTTTCAATGTAGCTCCCCTTGAGCTAGAGCTCCTATTTCAATTCCTGGAGGAACAAACCCATCACCATCATTCATTACACCTTTCTTCACCCATGTTTTGTTCATTTCATTTTGTATCTCATTCACATCTACTTTGCCCTTGCCTTTTTCTTGTCTATGTATATTCTGGTTTCTATTTACTAGACCTAGTTGTGTGGTTACACAACACACCCCATTTTGCCTTAGCAAAACAAGGACCCCATCTTTTCTTTCTCGTTGCATGCTTGTTCCTTGTTTCAAGCGATTTGGTAAAATTAGTCATGCATGCCAATTTTAAGAGGGTGGATTTGCCAAAGAAGAGGTTAGTTGTCAAAGTTAGCAGTTGCTATTATTAACCTCATAGTTGGAAAGTACTCAAAATTTGAAACAGATTAGCCTTTTGGATCACCCCAAAATTATTTAAGGGAAGAAAGTTATGTTGAGTCAAAGTGTGGTCAAACTTGATATTACCCGAGGGGGTCATATTTCTAACATCAGTCATATTCGATAACATCACCCAAACTTAGAATTATCACCCGATGACCATTAGGTACCTGATATGTGAACATCAAAATTAAATGGGAGTCAGTATCTACCTGTCAAAGAACCTCACATATTATCCCGGGGGTTCATGTTTCCTAATATTAGTCATCTTACAAATATCACCCCTTCGCGGATATCACCTCGCGCCAATATGACGATGATGTCATCTAATTCCAATGAATGAAAGAAATCACTCTGATGATGACATCATCATCTCACCTGATCTGTGGAAGGTCATATATCCAATATCTATCATTTTTCTTAATATGGTGATGATGTCACTAAAACCCAATAACTAAAGAACATCGATGACATAATGATGTCATCACGGTTTATTCCCCGTCGGGGGGGGGGCTCATATTTATAGATACCCTTGATCTTAATTCCATGACCTGATATACTGCATAGTCAAAGGTTGACCATATCACCTGATCTTTTGAACACGATTATCCTACCCAAGATGAAAGGAGGGGGGTCATATCACCCATGGGGGGTCATATTTTTGAATATCCCTAATCTTTTGAAGATCACCCTATAACATTAAATGCAATTAACGTGGTAGATGAAATCCTGATTATTACAAATATGAATCAAACACTTGGCACCACCTATGAATCCCATGCAAATGATCGACATACTTAATCAAGATAGCACACTTTACCCTAATTTGTCTTATTGATCCATTCAAAAGTGAAATTCAAAGGTCATTTTCATTTACCATGTGATAAATCAAAAATTATAGAGCTCTAGAAGTCAAAGCCTCATCAACTACCTGCTAGCAGATTGGATCATTCTACGTAACACAACGGAATGGGTGACCTTGCACATTATAGTCTTTCCTGTAATCACTCATATAATCCAAAGGAAAGAGTTATCAAGTAACTTCAAAATTTCCCCATTGTCATTTTCTGCAAATCCAGGTAGAATGTTTGTATTTATTAAGGTAAATTTACATGATGATGCATAGAAGCGTAGGATGAAGGGTAGTAGATAATGGATACATGATATTAATTAAAATACATATGGGTATCGTAGGGTAAAATATATCATGGTTATTATAGGAATCTATGGCTAACGTCAGAAGAAACAGGTCGGAGACTGAGTTCCTAAAACCCATGTTTGTGCAACCAGAGGGGGTGCAATTCAAATATGGGGTCATTGGTGATACACATCAAGGGGATACAATCCTGGATGTATGGTCAATAAGGTTGGATAATGATATAGACAATCCTATTCTAGATAGAGTGTTTACCTCTGGTATGTGGCATGGAGCTGGTTTTCCCTATGCCATGGATGCCCTAGAACTAGTAGTTGAGTGTGCAAGGAATTACAACCTAGAAACCAGGTGGGTGGAGAAACATGGCAGGATATATGCTGACTTATCAGCCAAGGGCATCACTGCCACTTTCAATTTGCTAGTAGGAAACAAGGTGGTCAATGTGGATCTCTGTAAATAGAAGGTAGAGTATAACAATAACAAGAAGAATGCCAGGAAGAAGATGATCAATGGAGGTTGAAGAGTAGCACTTATACAACTTCATCCAAGCTACCAGTATACTTGTACAAGTTTGATTTTGATGATGAATACCAATACATAATTGCCTTGCTAAGCAGGATGACTAGCAGACCTCATGCTGGTAATTTTGAGAATTGGATGTTTGGGATCATCCAAATGGTGTTATACTTAGACAACAAACCCCTATGGGCCAAGATCATTAGTGACTCATTAGATGACGGAATGAAGAAGCTGGGAGGACAGACATGTTTATTCTACATGACCTTATATGTAGTGTACTCTTACACATTCAGAGGAATGTTTGATGCCCTAAAAATAGTAGGTAAGGTTGGTAGTGACGCAGATGATGTGCATATCTGGGATCATTATCCCCAATTACAAAGAAAAGTATATCTCTAGGACTACAAATTGGTAAATGATGCATTCTTGACACATCTAGTCAGAACCATGGAGGAAGCTTGGACTAAAAGGCTGAGCATGGAAGCTCAAGAGGTCATCTATAAACATGGGGCATGGTTGATCCAATTTGCTACCTTTTCATATATCAGGATTGAGGGATTTGAGGGACAACCTCTTATGTTGCCAAGATACCCTACAGATAGGGTCATCTTGATGGAGTTTATTAGACAAGTGTCTACAGTGGTTAAGGCTTATAAATCACACAAGAAGCTTCCTTTAGTTTTATTTCTAGTATATATGGGATGGTACTTATGCTCAGATTTAGACAACATAAAACATGCTATTGGGGGGCTAAAACTAATGTATCTACACCCATTTCCTCTCACCAGATACATGCTAAGCAGGATGACTAGCAGACCTCATGCTGGTAATTTTGAGAATTGGATGTTTGGGATCATCAAATGGTGTTATACTCAGACAACAAACCCCTATGGGCTAAGATCATTAGTGACTCATTAGATGACGGAATGAAGAAGCTGGGAGGACAGACATGTTTATTCTACATGACCTTATATGTGGTGTACTCTTACATATTCAGAGGAACATTTGATGCCCTAAAAATAGTAGGTAAGGTTGGTAGTGACGCAGATGATGTGCATATCTGGGATCATTATCCCCAAGTACAAAGAAAAGTATATCTCTAGGACTACAAATTGGTAAATGATGCATTCTTGACACATTTAGTCAGAACCATGGAGGAAGATTGGACTAAAAGGCTGAGCATGGAAGCTCAAGAGGTCATCTATAAACATGGGGCATGGTTCATCCAATTTGCTACCTTTTCATATGTCAGGATCGAGGGATTTGAGGGACAACCTCTTATGTTTCCAAGATACCCTATGGATAGGGTCATCTTGATGGAGTTTGTTAGACAAGTGTCTACAGTGGTTAAGGCTTATAAATCACACAAGAAGCTTCCTCTAGTTTTATTTCTAGTATATATGGGATGGTACTTATGCTCAGATTTAGACAACATAAAACATGCTATTGGGGGGGTGAAACTAATGTATCTACACCCATTTCCTCTCACCAAATCATATGATCCTTATGGAAAGATGCAGAAGCTATTAGGAAAATAGATTCACCAGAAGCATCTAGAAGATTTTTGGACTGATTGTGATGACGAATCTGAGGCAAGAAGATGGAAATATCAAAGACTCATCCTGAACCAAATTAGAACTTTTGATTGCATCCCAGTGCCAGCGCAACTGCATAAGGATGATGGGAGGATAATATCTAATGAATATGAAGACAATAAGGTGTATAATGACACCATATCATCTTCTGATCTCACACAGCCAGAAGATATATCCTTGGATCAAATGTTGCAAGGGGTGATCTAGCTAACCCAAAGCTGGGTAGATGTAGAAATTGCTAAACTGAAGAAGAAGGGCACGACCCTTACTGTTGACAATAAGAAGAAGAGACAAGAATTATCTGATGAAGAGTATGATGAATTCTTTATTGAGAAGAGGAAATCTAATGGGGAGAGATTACCCATTGAAAAACAAAAGAAGATACCCTCCAAAGGTAAGAAGGGTGAAAATGAACCAAGGGGGGTGATCATAGAAAGAGCTACTACTAAGGGTGGGGGTGCATCTACATCCACTCATGCATCTACATCAACGTCGCAGCCTCCACATGGGAAACCAAAAACTAAGAGGATTTTGAGGCATGTTACTGAGAGCATGGGGATGCAGGTAGAAGGGCAAGTCCTACAGGATGAGTTAGGAGACAATAGCCCCTTGGAAGAAGAACAATTGAGAAAAGAACCCAAAGATGATGACTTGCTAATAGCTAGGAAGAAGAGGAAGAGGATGTCACAAATGTCACCACCCAAGAAGCAGAGAACATCCATGAGGGGGGATATTAGTACTGATCCCATCATGTTGAGAGGAAGGGCAGTGAAGTTTTTAGAAAAGAGTTGCAACATGAACTCCCCATTCCTAAAATAATTAAGTTTAAAACTAAGATGGCCAAAGAGTAGATAAGAGAAGTGCTCATGGCTATTGAGGTGCCTCCTTTCCCTCTAGATGATACTATAGAATTATCAGATGATGAGGTAGTCCAGGATGTGGCTGCTCAATGTATGGAAACCCTGGTTGCTAATACCAGGATGACCCCTCATGGGACTCCATTAGCCTAGATGAGGGTGTTGCAAGGAGAAAAAAAAATGGAGGAAATGAAATAGGATAGTCCTGAAAGGGTAACTCAGTAGATAGGGCTAGATAACTTGGTTGAAAAAGTTACAAGCCCCACTACAATAGACTTGACATATAGGGGTGATGTAATCTTGGGTAAAGACAATAATCCCTCCATAGAGCCTAAAAGAACTGAAGAGGTAGGGTATATGAAGAAAGATAATGCTACTCTTGATCAGGATCAAGAAAAAAATAAGACACCCACTAAACCAAAGATATAAGAAACACAACAGCAGAGTCGGGGTGATTAAGACATACCAGATAGTAGTGTTGGTTAGGCTCGAATCGGTCTATCACTACCTATTACAGGGGGTGATCAAAATAAGGATTTGGCATTAGACGAGAAATCAACTAAGAAAGAAGTTAATACAGAAGAAGCTGATACATCTAAGGATAAAGAACAAGGTTTGTCATAGGGTGACAGAGCAGAGAAGGAGATAGATAATGTAGCCATGGGTGGCCAAGGTGATCTCCAAAGCCAAAATGCATAGGTCTCTCAAGATACTAGTGTATTACAAGATGAACAAAATAAGAATTTTAAGGAAGTTCCAAAGGAGAACTTACAGAAGGAGACACAAGATTAAAGTGGGAAGACTTCACCTGATCCTCCTCCACAAAAGGAAGCACCTCAACAGGAGGAACCCCAGTGAGATCCCCCTCATGATGAATTGTATGAGGAAGAAATCAAGAAGGTACCTTCACTACCAAGGATAGAAGCTGATACAGGAGAGCGGAATACCCATGACAGATGGGAAGATCACCAAGAATCTAGAGGTGATATACCTCATTGGTTGAGAAAGGAAATACATGTGCAATAAGTGGAGGAGGTTCCAAATTTTGATGTGTCTTCTTTGTTTGTTGAAAGCATGATGAAGCCAAGGAGAAAGGCCAGGCTGACATCTGCAATAAAAAGAGATCCTACTACAGGTAGGAGGACCGTACAAGTAGCCCTCCCTATAGTTGAAAAGGAGAAAGGCAAGAGAAGCCTAGAGGAGTTTCAGATCACTAACATTGATCTAGGTTTTGCTAATGAGGACCAAGAAGGTCAAGAGGGGAAGGATATTATTAATTCTTTAACCCAAAGGATAAAGAGAGAAAAGGAGAAGAATAGGGTACATAAAGAGCACATTGCTCAATTGCATTCTTTTATAAAAGGGTTAATTAACCCTGATCATGCACCTGCTGATCCTGCCATCCCGTTGGCTATTATATCACAAAATGAGGTCACCAAGTTGGACCTGATGAAGCATGAGGTGATGGTGATGGAGAAATGGATGTTATTGGCATTTGTTAGAGCTGAGGATGTGGTAAAGACCTCTCTACAGAGATGGAATTCTTTGAGTACCTTAAAGAGAAAGGTAGACAAGATGCAGAATGAAACAAGTAGAAGGTCATTCAAGTTGGAAAAGGACCTAGGTACTCTGAGTGAGATGAAAAGAATTGATCCACAAATTTTGATAAGTAATAAAGTATTGGATAAGAACACTGCCCTGCTAACAGGGTTCTGGTATGAAGATATCAGGTTTGAATGTGATATATTGAAGAAATGTAGTGGCAAGCTCAAAGACATCAGTGTCAAACTACATAGCATGATAGTATATGAGGTAGAGACCCTAGAAGCTTTAGAAGGTAAAATAGAAGGCAAGATTGAAAATCAAGATGCATATTTTTCTATTAAATCTCTACATGATAATTTCAAGTCTGTAGTAGATGACCCCCTGAATCACCTGTCGGAGGAAGTGATGAATAGAATCATGAGGATAAAGGTCAAAGTGGAAACATATAATGAGACATTAAGCAGCAAGAAAGGAAAAATGGAAGCCCTCAAGGCTAAATTCTACTCCCATAAACATGCAATAATAAAGGCTAAGGTCCAAGATGGGGGAGAGGTTGACAAAATAGTGCAAGCATATGAATCTATCAGGATAGTAGTAAACGTCCACATAAGAGAGAATGTTTACCAAAGTGATAGTTATAGTGAAAGTGTTGAAAGTGAAGAGGATAATGAACAAGAAGGAAGTGAAGGAGAAAGAGATGAAGAGTAAGTATGGATTCATCACCAAGTAAACATATGCATAGGCTACTTATAAGTAGTAAGTCATACAGATGGTTGCCAGCTAGCAACTTGTGCCATGAATGAAGGTGTTCACTAAGTCCATAGAGAATTGTTGGCCATTGATCTAAATTGATAAATCTTGACCATTGGTCAGTTGTAACTGCATCCTCTCCTTATTCTATAAAAGGTGAAGAAGTGCAATCTTTTAGTCATTCAAAACATAATTGAACTTTGATTGCTAAAGAATTCAGGACTGATTTCAAAGTTATTGTAAATGCGCATGTTTTGCATACTTAATGAAAGAGAAGTTGTGTTGATTACATTTTCATTGTAAATCTTGAGTAATCAATGGATGAGATCTAGGATATCTACATTGATTAGCTATGTCCCTTGGAGCACTTATCAACCTACATATATTATTTTCATTCCTTGTTGCTTTGAAGTTAGCATCAACCATAACTAGTTGTGGAACAACCTAGTGAATTATGGTTTGATTTCTTCTCTTCATGACTGTATCTTGTGTGTATGTGATTCAATAACTAAAGGTTCTCTAAAATTAGGAATATTTCTTTAAATTTTTTTGAATTTGATTACAAATCATCTCCATAATTGCAAAATAACATATAATCAAAAGCAAATAAACATGAAATATGCAGATATCTTGTAGATAATTGAAAATACAGAGCATACTTTGAGTGAAAGCATGTCAAATTGATAAATATCATGCCAATTCAGATAAATATCCATGATAAATACATGAATATCCATTTGTTGATACATTATTTGAATAAATACACAGTGTAGAAGAATGTGTAAGTTAATGATGATCAATGATCAGAAGAATTGATCAAACATACAAATGTCATAGTGATCCTTGACATGGAGTAGAATTAACCTCTGTGTGAAGTAAATTTATAAAATACAGTTGCAATATTGATCATCTAAGCAGACGTAAGACCCCTTGAAATGGAAAAAAGCATGTCACATCAACTTCTAAGTAACGTCAAAAGATCATGACTTGATCAACGGAGCCTTGGAGTCATCAATTTATTTCAAGTTGATCATACTTTACAAGATAATAAAGGTTTGTTGTGCAAATTTTTATGCATGTTGTTATGAATAACAATCATCACCAACAGACCTTTTCTATCATCATTCCTGCTTCTATAGAATCTTACAATATGACCGGATCTATTGCAATTAATGCATGCACCATTTCTTTGCTCATTTACTTGATTTCCTCTAGATCTACATTGATTAGCCATGTGTCCAAATCTATTGAATGAAAAACATTTGCCATTGAAAGAATTCACATTTCCTCTATTGTTAGAGTTATTCATCATCATACTTCTACATTAATTGGATTTATGACCATACCTTTTATACTTGATGCATTAACTAGAGAAGGATGGACCACTTTGATTCACTCTACTTCTACACTGAGTAGTTCTATGGCTAAATTTATTACAATTGAAACAATTTCCATTGAAGGATGGATACCTTTGAGCATTAGACTATCTAATTGGAGGTCTTCTAGGTTTGTTTCTCTGATTCCTTCATTCAGAATCTCTTTGACTAGATCCAGAGCTTTCACTTTTCTCATATCCTAGACCATGCTTATCATCTGCCTTGTTCTAACTATGAAGCAGCACCTCAAGTTTAGATGAGCTTATCTTGAACTTCTCTTTTATTCATTTGCAACTTCTAGGTCATGTTTGAGAACGACAATTTGCCTTTCAAGTTGTTCCTCATTATACCTAGTTTCCTGTAGATCATACTCTAGATGGCCAATTATTCTATCGAATCTATAGCACTCTTCTGTTCTTTCTTTCAGAGACTGATTCAGGTTTTCCTTAGTCTTAGATTCCTTTCCTCAATTTCCTTGGCTAGCATCATCACCCTGGATTCCATCTCATGTTTTAGGACAACAACTTCTTTTGTTGGCTTCTCACATTCCTTTGTCTTCTCCTTTAGAGCCTCATCCATGCCATTCTCTTCCTTCTGATTTACTAACTACTGAAGTAGCTCCTTCCTCTTTTCCATAGATTTGCTTAGTTGCCCCTTTAAAATTTGAATGAAATCCTTAGCATTTTTAAGGTTCTCTTACAGTTCTTTGAGTTCTAGTCTAGACTGATCAAGATCTTCTAAAGCAACTTGAAGTTGTTCATTTTAGAAATAAGGTAGATAACTGAGAGGGGGGGTTGATCAGTTATCTCAAAATTTCCTTACTTATACTTTCTTTTCATATCTCAATATTCAGTGATATATCAAAACATGAAAGCATAAACAACCATAAGAATGGAAGAGAAATTAACACACAACACAATGATTTTTAAATGGAAACCCTATTAAGGGAGAAACCATGGGGTGACTAACCCAATATTATATTCTTCGTTAAAATAATATGAAAAATACAATGGCACTTACCAATTAGGGCTCACTGCCCAAGCACACTGCTCACAAGAGGCCCACTGCCTACAAGAGACTCCCTATCTACAAATGCTTACAGATGATACTAAAGTATTTAAACTGATGAAAAACATCCATACATGCAAGAATTCAGCTCCGATTAGGCACTGTATACTGATCTGGAACATTTCATTCCTCCTCTGCGCAATATCACTCTTTTGTCATATTCTAGATTTAAATCTTTGTCTTCGTACTTCTTTCTATGTTTATTCACTCTTTATCCATACCACATACACCACACACTCAGAAGCCTGAATCTAACAGGGATAAATATTCACTCCAAGGATCTCCAACAATTTCCTAGTCGACAGGAAGAACACTTAGGATATTTGCAAGTTATTATTCTGTCAGCTAAATCCATACTTGATTAATGATGTGCATCAAAAACTTAGGCATAGAAGTCATTAATCATGTTGACCAATAATGTATAATGCCACAAACTACTTGATCAACACCTTTTACACATCTAGATTGAAGTCTGATACTCTGTCGGTCAGTTCTTCCCCTGTTTTCTCTACCTGACTGGAACCCAACACTCAGATGCTCATTTCTTTTTCATGCTTTATCATCAGAGGATAAATCTCTAGAATAGAATATTCATGATACCCCTCTTGACTTGTCCAAGTCTGCAACTTACTAAGTTACACCATCTAAGAGATCCGGACCTAATTGTTGGACCATGTTACATACTCTATTCTTGTCAACTAGACCAAAACAATCTTCAATCTCACTTCCGGTATAGGCATATTATGTACTGTGGATGTGTGGGATAGACTTTGTTGCCATCAATGACAACACTTATGAAGCCACACAATGTCTCTTGCCAACAATCTCCCCCTTTGGCATTGATGGCAACATTTAGTGAAAAATGGCTAAGTGTCACAGTAACTCCCCCTTTGGTTGTGCTCTGTTTCTTTACATTGCTTTACCAGTGCTCCCCCTTTGTTGGATTCCTCATTTTTCACTACTCTTCACTCCCCCTTTGACATCAATGGCAAAGGGTGGAATCTACATACCAAAATTGTGTGAAATCTATTATATACATGGCTGCATATGTATCTACAAATTATATGTTATACTTACATATACTTAAGTATATCCACAAAGGTTGTCTTCAACTGTACAATCTATGTGGCCCAACTCCTCTTCATTCTATCCAAAATGGAGATGTGTCCACTTAAAAAGAATGTATATGCTTCTGCTCTCTTCAAATCTATTGGATTACTGGTCTCAGCTGTACTTTGAGCATCTGTTAAAGCATCATGTAATACCTCTAACTTAGGGAGGATTATTCCTAAGTTCACCCATTCTATCCATCAGATGCCTCTTCTCCTTAACCAATTTCTTCATCTCATTTATGATAACAACTACTTGACATTCTTGGTTTACCAGAGAGATAGTAAGAGGATCAAAATTTTGAGATAGGTTTAGCAATTTTTCTTCTTGTTCTTTCATCTTCTTTTCAATGTCCTCTACAATTCTAGGCCAAGATAAAAAAAAATTATATATATCTCCTCCATCCTTAAGAATATTTTCAATGCTCTTTATTCCAATGTCTAAGGTTCTTCTATCATTGTTAATTAGTCTTTGTACCTCACTGAATCTTTTTCCAAATAACTATTTCTAGACCTTAGTTTCTACCAATTTTTCTAAAGATTCAAAGTGAGAATTGACAGAACTAACCAAGTTTTTCAAGTTACTAGATGGAGATGCAGATGCATCCTTTTGATATGTGGGCATGATCTTCTCTAGTACACTGGATGCAATATTCAGTAGTTCACTATCCTCCATGTGAGATTTTAGAAGTTTTTCTTTTGCTTTGGCCTGAGCAAACGATGCTATCTTCATTATCTAAATCGAAGAGAGAGAGTCCAAATTCAGTGGCCCTTAAATCAACTCATGTTCATCCAGCTCCATCATTTCTTTGTCCAAGAAATTTTGTACTGTCTCTGCAGTGTCTCTTGCTGGTGATTTAGACTTCTTCCCTTTAGAGATGTCAAGACTGACTGGTTTGGATGTGTCCTCACTATCCTTTTCTGCTTATTCTTCTTCTTTTGCCTTATCCTCTTTCTCTTGATTCTCCTTCTCTTCTTTTCTTCCTTCCTCTTCTTCTTTAGTGCCCTGAAGATTTGTCTTGGTAACTGTGGGATCCGAAGGAGTGACATTACCAGTGTTTTCTACTTTGTGAACTTCCTCTTCCAGAACAGAGGAGTTTAAGTCCTGAGATTTCTCTTCATCTATTTTATTTAATCCTTCAACATCCTATTGTGTGGTTACACAACACGCCCCATTTTGACTTGGCAAAACAGGGACCCAACTTTTGGCTTGGCTTGTGTTGTCTGCTTTCTGGCGGTTTGGTAAAAGTAAGTCATGTGCATCATCATGTAGAATCAAGATGAGGTAAGTCATCATTATGAGGTTAGTTTGTCAAAATTTGTATTTCATTTCTATCACTTCATATTTAGAAAGAGCATTAAATTCCATGCAGGTTTGCCTTTTACATCACCCTGATATTCATCAGGATGAGAAAGTTAGGAATAGTCAAAGTTTTGGTCAAACCTGATATTCGCAAGAGGAGGATCATATTTTATAACCTTAGTCATGTTATCAAAGATCATCTTGATCTTGGTACATCACCCGATAGGTCATGCGGTCCAAATATCTAGACGTCAACTTTAAGTGATGGTGATCCTTACCAGTCAAATAGCCTTACATTTCGCGAGCGTCATATTTCCAAATGTAACCTGATATTTCTTAATATCCTCCTGCCGTGAAATATCACCCTAAGCCAATATCCTGATGATGTCATCTAAGTCTGATAAATGAAGAAACAAACATGAAGATGACATGATCATCACATTTACCTCTCGGCAGGATATTTTCCAAACATGATCATGTTTGCATAACATAACGATGACATCATGATGCCTTTCTGATATAATGAACGAATATTTGGATGACGTCACCCTGATATCCCAAGAGTTAGAAAAGAATGACTTCAGTCATCATCATTATCCAAAAAACATAGCCAGATATTTTTGAATATCCTCCTGACGTTTAAAGCACAGCCTAATGGCGCGAACATCATTTGATCTCTAAACATGACCTGATGTTTTCAAATATCATCCTGCATTTAGATATTACCCCTATCCCATTGCTGCCATTAGCATTAAATGTGCGCAGACATGGTAGGTGGTTCCCGCCGATCATTAAACCTGATGAAACACCTGGCAAAATCCTGACTTGCCATGCAGAAAATCAATGAATAAAATCTAATCTGTCAAGATTTGCCCTAAATTTACCCTAATTGCAAGGTTAAAAGATACATCTAATGCCATTTTCACATTTACCTTGTGAAGAAATTACTTTTTACAGAGTACAGCTTCCATATCCTCGTTTAGGCGATATTACGATGAGCAAAGCTTGTAAGCAGTAGAAAGCGCGTGATCATCAGGAAGAATTAAGAGCACTTTCAGAATTCCATTGGTATAAAAAGTAATCAGCATAACCAGGTAAGTAAATGAAACCCTCATCATGTTGTTTCTGTAACAGTCAGGTATGATGTTGTAAGTCTTGTTTATGCATCCCCATGATGGACTTATGCTGAATGAATGTAATATGCATGGTGAATATTAAAGATAAATTGTTATAGGTATGCATGTATATACCCATTGTAAGAAAGGATTTAGTTAATTGCAGGTACCCATGGTTGATAAGAGGTTCGTTAAGTGTCAAGCTGAATTTAGTAAGCCCATGTTCTTGTCTCAGAGGGGCGTCCTGTTCAAATATGGTGCAATTACAGATACCCATCAGGGGAGTACCAATTTGGAAGCCTGGTTAGCTAGGCTGAATGGTGAGAATAACAAGAGTCCTGTGCTGGATGCAGTTTTCGTATCTAGAATGTGGAACGCTGCTGGTTTTCCATACTCTATGGAATCTCCGGAGCTGGTCATTAAGTGTGCCCGGAACTATAACCTAGAGAACAGGAAGGTGATGAAGCATGGGAGGATATATGCTGACCTATCCATCGAGGGTCTATCCAAGACATTGGGATTGCCATTGGGCAGCAAGGTCAAAAGTGTGGACCTGAAGAAGTCAGAGAAGGAATATGAAAACAATAAGAAACAAACCAAGAAGAATATGTATCAATGGAGGGCTGAAAATAGTACATATTCTGCAGCAGCCAAACTTCTTGTGCATCTATTCAAATATGATTTTGCTAATGAATATTAGTATATGATTGCACTACTGAACAGAGTAATAGGCCAGCCTGATGCTAGTAGTTTCAGGGACTGGATGTATGGTATAATAATGATGTGTTATATTCAGATATCAAGCCATTGTGGGGCCAACTAATAAGTGATGCTCTGCATGAGCAGCTGATGAACTTGGGAGGTTCAAATTATGCTTTCTATATGACCTCATACATCGTCTACTCCTGTGCTTATAAAGGCACATTTGATGCACTAGTCATAGATGGGAAAGTCACAGGAACAATTAATGCTATGCATATCTAGGATCATCATCCCCAGCTACAAAGAGCCAATTACCTCCAAGACTACAAACTGGTCAATGATGCATTCTCTATGCATCTGGTGAGGACCATGGAGGAAGACAAAACAAAAAGATTAAGCATGGAGGCTCAAGAGATAATTTACAGGCATGGAGCCTAGTATATATAGTTTGCCACCTTTTCTTACATAAGGATAGAAATTTTTGAGGGGCATTCTCTCATGCTGCCAAGGTATCCCACTGATGCAGTGATACTAATGGAGTTCATCAGGCAGGGCTCCACAACGATAAAAACGTACAAGGATGTCAAGAAACTGCCACTGATTTTGTTTCCAGTCACCATTGGCTAGTATATGTGCCCAGATTCTGAACACATAAAGAAGGTGATGATCACCTTGAATAAGATGAATTTGTAGCCTTTTCCACTGACCAGACCATATGATCCTTACGGCGGGATGCAGAAAATAGTAGGAAAGCCTATTCATCAGAGGCACTTAGAAGATTTCTGGGCTGACTGCGAGGATGAAGTAGAAGCAAGGAGAAGAAGGTATCAAAGGTTAACATTGAATCAAAACAGAACCTTTGATTGCATCCCCATCCCTCAACAATTAAAGAAGGATGATGGCAGGATAATTGCAGATGAATATGAGCAGAAGAAAATATATAACGATACCATCTCTGCACCTGACCTCACTATACAGGAGGATATATCCTTGGACCCCTTCATTGCCAGGACCATGCAACTAACCCAAGCTTGGGTTGATGAACAGATAGAGGCATTGAAGAAGAAGGGTGTTGCCATTACGGTGGACAACAAGAAGAAGGGGCAGGATATTCTCAGGGATGAGTTTGATGACTTCCTGAATGAAAAGAGGAAGACTAAGGGAGATAGACTCCCTCCACCACAACAGCAAAGCAAAAGACCCCCAAGGGGCAAGAAAGTAGATAAGGAACCCAAAGGGGTTATTATCGAAAAGGCAGTATTTGCAGTTGAGGAGGCAGCAGCATCAGGATCAGGATCTGGATCAGAATCAACATCCCCTCCAAGGACAAGGAAAGAAAAGTCCAAGAAGAGTCAGACAACAAAGGCTGGAATAAAAAAACCCTAGAAGAGGGTCAATCCTCAAGGAAACATGATGAAGAGGATATCCTCATGGAGGAAGATCTTGAAGAAGAAGAGGTTCCTTTGATAATAAAGAGGAAAAGAAGAGCTCCACAGGTGGTGGTGTCTACCCCACCCAAGAAACAAAGAACCTCCATGAGAGGTGAAATAAGACAACCCCCTACATTGTTACAAGGGGTAGGTAGTGAAGTGCCCAAGGAACTTCAACACAATGTTCCACTTCCTACCATCATCAAGTTCAAAACTGAACTTGTAGAGGAACAGATGAAAGAAACTTCTCAGGCACAAGCAGGACACATCTCGTTAGACGAAACAATATATTTGTCTGATGATGAAGTTGTACAAGAAGTGACTGCATAAAAGATGGAAACACTTGCTGCTGGTACAAGCATGACCCCTCACAAGCCTCCACTAGTTCAAACTATATTGGAGGAGATGAAGCAAGTGGAGGTAGAACAAGAAAAGAGCCCAGAGCAGATAGCTCAGGAAATGGGGCTAGAAATATTAATTACCCAGGTGACAAGTCCTGCAGTGGTGGACCTAACAAAGAAACAGGATATGAATCCTAAACATCCAGAAGGATCACCTGATAAGGGACACCCTGCAGAAGAAATAAAGGTGGCGGAACCAGAGAGCCATATTTTAGAAATAAGCCCACCAATTGCACAAGGTACATCCATGGAGCCTGCCATAATAGAAGTTCAAGAGAAGATAGTTGATGAGAAGAAAATAATAGAAGATCCTGCCGCCAAAGCTCAGGAGGTTGACAGTACAGGTGTGGAACAAATAATGGCTTTAGAACAAATGCCAGCACCTCAGGCAGACTCCACAATATCCAGTGTGGTGGATATGCAACAAGAAATAGAAAAGCCAAAGGAAGATGCCACAATGTCCATTAGTGAAAATGAACCTCAACAAGGGGAAGAGTTGAAAACAGATGAAGTAATGATGGAAAAAGATCATGATCATCATGATCAACATATAGATACAACACATGATCCCCCACCCCAAGAGGATGATCCTCCAGAGAAAGAGGTTCCTCAATAAGAGGATGTGCCATAGGATCAACAACAAAGTGAGCAGCAGGAAGAAGAATTGAGAAAATCACCATCTCCACCGCATCTGTTGACAGAAATAGGAGACATAGGTGAACATCATGATGATGCAGAAAAACATGATCAGGTGCCTCCATGGTTGGAAAAAGAGGTAAGTGCAGAAGAAGATTTTGAAATTCAAGAATTTGATGTGTCCACCTTATTCTCCAAGAATATAATAAAACCCAAGAGGAAGGCCAGAGTGACTTCAGCCATTAAAAGAGATTCAACAACTGGGATAAGGACTACACAGATTGCAGTACCTACTATGGAGAAAGAGAAAGGTAAAATTACCTTAGATGAGTTTCAAATTAGCATAGTGGATCTAGGTTTTGCCAATGAAGACCAAGAGGGTCAGGAGGGAAAAGACATTGTTGATTCTTTGATTCAAAAGGTGAAAAGAGAAAAAGAGAAAAATAAGCAACACAAAGAGCACATTGCTCAGTTGCATGCCTACATAAGAAGGCTAACTAGTACTGAAGAAACTTCAACTGAACATGCAGTCCCATTGACTACTATTTCTCAAGAGGAGGTGAATAAATTAGACCTCATGAAACATGAGGCATCTATATTAAGGAAATGGATGTCATCCACATTGGATGATGCTGAGGAAATGGTAAAGGCATCCTTGAACAGGTGGAGCATTCTCAGTGACTCTAGGACCAAAGTAGACAAATTGCAAATGCAGACAGGAAAAAGATCTTACAAATTGGAAAAAGTACTAAGCATCCTAGGAGAAATAAAGAGGATAAATCCTCAGCTACTTATCAATAAACAGGTATTGAACAGTAATACCACCCTAGTGATTGACATCTGGTATAAGGACATTCAATTTGAATGTGGGGTGCTCAGGAGATGCAATAACAAACTGAGGGATATCAGCATAAAGTTACATGATTTAATGGCTGTTGAGGCGTAAATATTGGAAACATTGGAAGGAAAAGTCGAAGGGAAAATATAAAATCAAGATGAAGAATGTGCCATCAAAGCTTTACATGACAACTTCCAATCAGTAGTAGATGATCCACTTGTCCACTTGACAAAAAAAGTCATAGATAAAATAATGAGAATCAAAGTCAAGATGGAAAAATACAATGAGACACTGTAGGATAGGAAAGACAAACTGGATAGCAGTAGAAACAAATATGAGGCACACAAATAGGCCATCATCAAAGCAAAGACTCAGGATGGTAGAGGAATAGATCAAATTATGCAATCATATGAGTAGATCCAGAGCAGCATGCAATCTCATATGTGGCGTCATCATCATCAGGATAGTGAAAGTTCGGGAAGTGATGCACATGATGATGATCCACATGAATCGGATGAGGAGCATGATGAAGATACATCATAAAAGGAGATATAAGCGTAAATAATCCAGATAGTTGTCAGCTGGCAACTTGTGCCACTTTTGATAGGTTTGACAAAGTCAAAGAGAATGGTGACTGTAGATATGCATTGATAAATCAAGATCGTGAATCTTTTGTAACGGATTCCTCACCTTGTTCTATAAAAGGTGATGGAATGCCTCATTGTAAATATTCAAAACTTAATTGAAATTTGTCTACTGAAACATTCAGAGCTCATTTCAAAGTTTTTGTATACATCTATATTTTTGCATGCTTAATGAATGAGAAGATTGTGTTGATTGCAATTCATAGTAAATCTTGAGTAATCAGTGTATGAATGCTGGATATATGTGGTGATTTGCTGCGTCCCTTGGAGTGCAAGTCTACTTACATGTGTTGTCTTCATACCAATTCCTTTGAAGTTAGCATCAACTATATCTAGCTGTGGAATGTCCTGGTGAAAATATGGTTTGGTTTTCTTCTCTTCATGACAATATCTAATATACATGTGGCTCAAAAGCTAAAGGTTCAACTTTAATTTGAAGTATTTCTTCCAATTTCTTTTAAATTTCAAAGCATTTCATCATCATAATTGCAAATAATTGATGATCTTAAGCAAATAACACAAATATGTGGACATCTCGTAGATAATTGCAAATATTTAGCATATTTGAATACAGAGCATGCATAATTAAGAATATCATGCAAAGATTGAAGTATTTCTGCATCATTTCATCAAATAACTATATAATATGACTTCTTTGTAAAGAATTTCTGCAGGAGTATCATGATGATGTTGAACTTTCACATAAGGCCCCAAAATGAAAACAATAACTCACATTAACCTTTGAGTAACATCAGATGATTAAGACTTAATCACCAGAGACTTGGGATTATGAATTCTCTAAATTCATCGGATCTTTCAAGATGAATAAAGGGTAATGTGTACTTTTATTCTATGCTTGTTTATGACTAACATCATGACCAACATAAATTGGCGCTAGAAGGAGGGCCCGATCTGAAAGACTACACTCATCATCATTATTTTCAGGATTGATGATGCAGAGAGTAAGGTAACATCGAACCGTCTGTGAATTTCAAATATTACGCAAATATTTACTGTAGCAAGCTCATAGATGCTCATTCTGTGTAAAGGTTTCTAGATCTAACATAAATATTGCAAGCTTTATAGTAGATCATTATGAATTCACAAATATCAACTAGAGCTACATAAATTTGTTGAAGCTTTGAAGAATTTTGGCCTTAGAAACTCGATATCTCATGCTAAGGGTCAACATACCGTAAATATCCTCTGATATTTGCACCATCTTTGTAGATATTTCATAAATATCCAGTCCGATCAATCGTCTGATCGCAAATATCACTTTAGCCAGTAAAATCCGGCCAGTATTTGCAAAGTTTCAGCCAATTTGCCTCAAAATTGAGAAATCCTGGCTCACAGGATAAATACCAGGTCTAGACCTAGTGGAATTTTTGAAGAATTGCCTGTTAGAGGTTTCAGACCTAGAACTGTAGATGTCCATCATACTCCTGAGTCTAGTGCACTAGAAGCTTCACCAAAACCTCCTCCTGTAACTCCTGTTGGTTTGCAAATCCCTTCTGGGATTTCTGTGACACCTCCTGTTTAACCTCAGGGTGTACCTTTAGTTCAACCTCAACCAGCTGCACCACTAGCTCAACCCCCTCCAGTTGCAATGTCTTTCTTTGTAGCAGAGTCACCTTTGACCTTTACTGTATATCATGAGTTACCAAAGAATCCAGACAAACTTTGTCCAAAATATCATCCTTACCAAGATGCTGAAGATCATATCAGGACCTTTAAGGAAGCTTGCTGTAGAACCAGAACAGAGCACCAAGATGTGGTGTGTAGATTATTTCCTTTTTCCTTAGGGGAAGAAGCCTATAATTGGTTCATTAGTCTAGGTCAGGGTTCTATTGATTCATGGGCCTTACTAGAGAAAGCCTTTCTTGATAGATTCAAGGTTCCTATCGACCCCTCAATAAACTATCATTTATTTGCCACTATCAAGAGATTTGAGAATGAGCCTATTGCAAATTTCAATGCTAGGTTTCAGAAAATGTTGTCCAGGGTGGTCACTCCTTATATCGTGTCTGATGAAGCTGCAAGGAGCATTTATTATTCAGCCTTAGATCCTTTGACTTCCATGTTCATAAGGAGAACACACCCCCAAATTACAACTTTAGCCTTAGCCTTTAAAGAAGCCATATAGGTAAATCAGCAGTTGATACCTGCTCCTACTCCAAATATAATATTCCCTACCTTGCCTGACATGCATTCACAATATCCTACATCATATTCTGCATAGTATCCTGCACAATATCCTAATGGAGCAGTGACACCCCTAGTAGTCATGCATGCACCTTTGCAAGTACCTCCACTAAGCATTATGCCTCCTAATGGAAAGGGCCAGTTGCCACAATATCCTGCACAAGCTCAGACACCTCAGGGTACTGATTTGTCCAACAATAACCATGGATCATTTTTCTTCAAGCCTCAAACTGAAAATGTGGTGGCTAAAGCTCAAGAAGAAAAGGAGGAAATTAAAGAAATTTCTGCTCAACTGAGAAAACTCACCACAGAAGTGACACATTTGAGAAATCAAGGTTTCTATTCCCAGTCAAATCAGAATAGAAATTATTCCAATGATAGACCAAATTATCTTGACAGAGGATATAACACCAATAATTTTAATAATAGTGGTGGAAATAACAATAATCCTCAGAGACAACCCAGAATATGGAACTCTAGGCCAAATAATGGCTCATTACCATCACCCCTGGACAATTAGCCTCCAGGTGAAGCCAAACAGACTACTAGAGTTAATCTTGCTGAAGCAGCTCTTACTAATTGGTGTAGGATCCACAATACAAATGCACATGCAGAATTAGACTGTCCACAATTTAGAATTGCTACTAGCATCTTTTAGACTGAAGTGTCTAACACTTCTAGAAATCTACCTCAGGCAGAAGGAAATGAGATTGTTCCATGTGGATATGACTCAGCCTTTGTGCTGGAAACTTATAGAAATCAACCTCATAAGAGTTATAACCAGGCATGTGAAGAATCTGCCTTAACCTTTGAAACAAACTATGTATTCCCCTTCGAGGATGAAAATGAGCCTACAAGAGAACATGAGGAATTGCATGCATACCAACAGCAATATCCTGGTAAGCATAATTATAACTTGAGGAGTAATGCCAACAGACCTGCTAGTCCATTGACATCATCTCTACCTCCAAATAACTTCAATACACCTCCTGATCCTAAAGCTAGTAATAACCCTGGGTTCCCCAAGGTAAATGCTCAATACTTGTCGCCTCAAAACATAGGATCAAAGATTGTAAATACACCTCATGAATCTAACAAGTTGGTCAGCTATTTGGCTAATGAAATGAAGAAAATTAAGATCAGCCTGTCCCTGTCTGAGTTACTGAAAACTCCTGCCATCAAAAAGGCATTTATGAAGTCACTAGATGATCCTGCTCCTAAGGAGGATGGCCATTTTTCAAGTCAATCTAGTGGCAAAGATCATGCTGCCAGAGATAATACTATCAAGCCTAAAGTGTCAACTACAGTCCAAGCTGCAGAAACCTCCCACATGACCTTATATAAGGACAAAACTGAATCACCTTTGTTCCTCCTCACCATAAGAATGTTCAGCAAGAACCTGCACAACTATTTGGTGGATTCAGGGGCCTCCACGAATGTTATGCCCTTGTCAATATGCAATGCCTTAGGACTACATCCTGCTAAATCCCTAAAAAAGGTGACACAACTAGACAAAACAGAAGTAAGTGTAGTAGGGGAGTTGACTCATATCCACATGCAATTAGCATCTAATCCTAGGATCTAGTATTACATCGACATTCAGGTAGTTGACATACCTGATACTTATGGGATGTTACTTAGCTGAGACTGGTCCAAAACGCTTAATGGATATATGTCCACAGATTTTAGTCACATGTGGTTACCATGGAAGGGTATACCTAACCAAATCAGGATTGATGTTGAGCCTAGAATGAAGCATATGATCACTGAGTACAACAGAACAAATGAGATCATGTACGTAGACGTAGAGCCTAGAGTTTATTGCATCAGGCCACAGACTATTAAAATAGAAGAGATCCTGATGCTTGACTTCCGTCTTCATCATGATGATGATCATTGGGAGGATGTACCAGTCGTAGAACCTGATAATAATCCTGATAATGAGAACAAAATAGATTGCTTCAGAGACTTTGAGGTGCATTTGTCCAACTAGGTAATGCATTGTCAGTTGTTGAATATACTTGCTAATGATATTTTGATTGATGGATGGTGTGGATTACACGATGAAGCACATTCAGAAAGAACTTGTGAAACATGTTTAGATATTATGATGCTAGAGCAGACATGCAGTGAGGCATCATCATCATATTCTGAGGTAAATGCTACATCTGATGATGATGATGATACTAATTCTTATCTGTCTTCTGTAGGAACAGAAGAGGTGATAGATCATGATGAGGATCATATCCTGAGAACATAAGAAGTTCTAGTTTATGACCAGATAAATAATGAGAAGAAAGAAAAGATCACCCCTAGAAGTGATTGTTTTATGGAGCCAGATTATGATTTGTCTGATGAGGACAAAGGTAGTAACCTGACTAAGTTCAAAGGATTTCTAGTAAAGGAAATAGAGAAGATGACACGACAGCATAGATCTCCCCAGGAGGTCTTAATTAAAGGTTGGTGTAGGTTGCACGAGGCACATCATTCAGAAACAACTTGTTCACTATGTTTACACATTTTGAAAAGGCATACAGCTGTAGATCTAGAGGATCATCCTCCTGCTGATGAGAAAGAAAAAATAGAAAGGCCATCAGGCTCACAAAAGAAAGGAAAGAAGAAACTTGAGAATGATGACATCCCTAAGTTAAAGTGGATATCAAGCAGAGCTGCAAAGAAAAAAGAAAGTTCAGCTAGGTATCCTGCTGAAGATAAACTTTGGATCCTAAGGTTTGATGGATCCAAGTCCAAGTAGGGTGCTGGGGTAGGAATTGACCTCATTGATCCATCAGGAAAATCCTATCTGGTAGCCTATAGATTACAGTTCCCCTGTACTAATAATGTAACAGAGTATGAGGCTTTGATTCATGGGATATTGCTTGCTCATAAGAAAAAAGTAAGGATTCTACATGTCTTCGGAGATTTAGAACTAGTTGTGAGGCAAGTAAGAAGAATTTACTCATGTAACTATAGAAAGCTATCCAACTACAGACATCATGTGTGGGACTTGATTGAGGACTTTGACACCTTTAATATCACCCATGTACCAAGAGAACAAAACCATAGGGCAGATGCACTTGCCCAGGCTGCCAGTACATTGGAGCTACTATCTATATCAGGTTTAAAGAGATTTTCAGTAGAACTGGTGTCAGTACCTTCAGTACCTGACAATGTGACCAACCTCCAGGTGTTTGATGATGATTAGCACATTTTGGATTTCATCTCAAACAGAGATGTATTTGATGCCCAAATCATAGATGAGAATGGTATGGAAGATCATGTCAGGGAAGAAGATGAAATATTAGAATTGCCTAGCAACAGGATTCCCAAAGGCATGATTGAATTAGAAAGAGCCTTTGATTTGGATAATATGCTTAAATAGAAGGATTTGCCCAAGGTAGATGGAGGTCAATATTCACAAGTGAATGAAGACAAGAGAAATGTATTGATTGGTAAGGTTTGCACACCAGAAGAGTTAGAAGGAATAACTCAGGCCCTCAAAGATTACATCCATGTAATTGCATGGACTTATGATGAGTTGAAGACGTATGACACATCAGTCATAACTCACACTATACCTCTTAAGCCAGATGCTAAACCTTTCAGATAGAAGCAGAGGCCAGTCAATGCTTTGCTTGAACCAATAATTCTTGAAGAAGTTAAGAAGTTGTTAAGTGCCCGGATAATTTTTTCTATGAGGCACTCCACCTGGGTTGCTAATTTAGTACTAGTCAGAAAGAAGAATGGAGATATCAGGTTATGCGTAGATTTCAGGAACCTGAATCGAGCTTCAGAAAAAGACAATTATCCCTTGCCATCATTAGATGAAGTTCTGCAAATTGTAAATGGAGCCAAAATGATGTCCTTCCTAGATGGCTTTTTAGGATACAACCAGGTCATGGTTGACAAGATTGACAGACTAATGACTGCCTTCACCACAAAGTGGGGGATATTCATATATAGACGTATGCCATTTGGACTTATAAATGCTGGAGCTACATTCCAGCAAGCAATGGACATAGCCTTCAGAGACTTAAAAGGAAAATGTATAGTCATCTACATGGATGACTTGACAGTGTTCTCCAAAGAGAGGAGCGACCATGTAACTGATCTCAGAAATGTATTAAGAAAATGTGAAGAGTATGGAATATTGCTGAACCCCAAGAAGTGCATATTTGCGGTGACAACAGGAAAGTTACTAGGCCACCTGATCACAGAAGATGGAATTATCATTGACCCTGACAGGGTGGAATCTATTATGAAGTTACAACTTCCAAGAAGTAAGAAAGAACTCAAATCTTACTTTGGTAAGATAAATTTTGTGAGGAAGTTCATCACAGGCTTTGCTGAGATTGTCAGACCACTAAATGTCGTGTTGAAAAAAGATGCACAAATCGATTGGACACCAGAGGCCAAAGCTACATTTGAAGATATAAAGAAAGCCATTTCTGATGCTCCTGTCCTTATTAGTCCAGACTACACAAAGGATTTCTACATCTATTCATTTGCTTCAGAACATACCTCTGCAGCAGTGCTTACTCAGAGAAATGAAGAGAAAGAAGAGAAACCAATTGCTTTCATGAGCTATCCTTTCAGGGATGCTGAATTGAGATATGTAGATGTTGAGAGACAGGCACTGACATTGGTTAGAGTAGTAAAGAAATTCAGACACTACATACTGAGAAGCAAGGTGATTGCAGTAGTGCCTGATGCAGTAGTAAAGATGATGCTGATGCAAAGTGAGCCTGGTGAGAAAAGAGCCAAATGGATTACTGTATTACAAGAGTATGACATGGAAATTACACCAATGATGCTGGTAAGAGGACAAGCTCTGAGTCAAATGATATCTGAGATTGACCCTAACATCACTAGTCAGCAGTACGTTATTAATGAGAAAGATAATAGAGAGTGGTATTCGAATATCAGGCATATCCTGATCATCGGAAGATGTCCATCAAGAATGCAAGCTTCACAAAGAAGAGCCTTGAAAATAAGATCCCAAAAATACATGATGAAGGGAGGAACCTTATTCAAGAAGAATTATGAAGGAATATACCTGAGATGCTTAGAAAAGCCAGAAGCAAATAAGGTCCTGTCAGAGTTACATGACAAGTTTGGAACGGCACATGGATCAGCCTTGGCCACAACACATGCAATCCTCAGAGCAGGATATTACTGGCCTACAATTTTTAAAGACACAGTTGATCATGTTAAATGTTGTCATGTATGTCAGGTTGCTGCCAATAGAGAGAAGTATGTTGTACAGCCCTGCAGCCAGTGATGGAAGAATGCCCATTTGCACAATGGGGCATGGACTTTATAGGACCAATCAATCCCCCATCCTCCTCAGGCCATAGGTATGTCCTAACCATTACTGACTATTGTACCAGATGGACTGAGGTTGTTAGCAGCAAGACTTGTACTGCAGATGACGTCATTAAATTTCTGGAGAGCAACATTGTTACCAGGTATGGAACTCCTTATGCTTTGGTAAGTGATAATGGTTCTGCCTTCACTTCAACTAAATTGTCAAGTTGGGCTTTTGATCATGGGATCATACTTAAGCTTTCATCCAACTACTATCCCCAAGGGTATGGATTAGCAGAATCCACCAACAAGAATTTACTGAATACCATAAGAAAATTGATAGAGAAGAACACTAGGGAATGGAACTCATTTTTGAAATATGCCTTATGGGTAGACAGAACTAGAATGAAAACTGCATTAGGAAACTCGCCTTTCCAATTGGTATATGGGGTGGATCCTATCCTCCCTGTAAACTTGAAAATTCCTACTCTGCAGTTTGCCCAAGAATACCTAGATATAGACAATAAGCAAGAAGTCAGGTTGCTTCAGTTGATGCACCTGGAAGAAAAGAGGAGTCAAGCAATTGACCAATTCACAAAACATCAAGCTGTTGTCAAACGCTGGTTTGACAAGAGGACCAGAGTTAAAGCCTTCAGGATATCTGATTTAGTCCTGATGTGGGATAAAGCCCATGAAAGGAAAGGTGACCATGGTAAGTTTGATAGATTATGGATAGGTCCCTTTCAAATTTCTGAGATATTAGGAGACAACACTTATAGGCTTAAGAACCTGACAGGTGAGGATGTCCCATTGCCAGCTAATGGACAGTTCCTCAAGCATTATTTCCAGGCCTGAGTGACTCCATGACAGTCATGTGTATCATATTGTACATTTGTATAGTTGTTTGTACAATGTTCTTTTGTCCTGTTTTGTTTGTGCATTGAGTTTTGTTTTGGTAAGTCAGGATGATGCACTTCATCACCCCAGAAAATAACTAAATTGTTAGGATTCAAGTGATGAGATCAAATTTAGATATAGGTTATGATTCATCCTAAGAAGTAATCATGATCAGGTTTGTGATATCCTTTCATCAGGGTGCCTTTTCTTGGTCGAGGTGAATCAATCACAATGAAACACCTAATAGCCTTGGGTTTGTTGAACACACAAGTATAAGTGTTAAGTGAAAAATCTAAAGGTACTCCCTTGCTACCAATACAATCTCCAACCTAAAACTGCAAGTGACTATACCTTGTACAAATGAGCCGACATGGTGATATAAAAAAAAATATATAAATAATAATATTAGGCCATCTAAGTAACTCTACCAGGGCTATAGACGCCTGTTGGCAGTGGGGCTCTACTTAGGGAGATTGTATAGATAACCTTGCCGAGGCTATCAACGCCTGCTGGCAGCAAGGCTCTATCTAGGTCGGCTATGAGGAATGATCTCAAACTATGTCGTTTAACACCAGTTACTCATGTTTTCAACTTGCTTTCAAGATGAGGATAATTAATCACCTGCACACACATGATCCTTTGTTAGCATTGTTACCATGATGAAGTTTTATCATTTAGAAGATCATGATGCTTATGTTTAGAAAGAATTAGAATACTATAGATGAATGTGACCACATTACTTGAATCATTGGAATTTGTTTATTTTATTTGGTGGCAAGTTGTTGTGTGGTTACACAACATGCCCCATTTTGACTTGGCAAAACAGGGACCCAACTTTTGGCTTGGCTTGTGTTGTCTACTTTCTGGCGGTTTGGTAAAAGTAAGTCATGTGCATCATCATGTAGAATCAAGATGAGGTAAGTCATCATTATGAGGTTAGTTTGTCAAAATTTGTATTTCACTTCTGTGACTTCATATTTAGAAAGAGCATTAAATTCCATGTAGGTTTGCCTTTTACATCACCCTGATATTCATCAGGATGAGAAAGTTAGGAACAGTCAAAGTTTTGGTCAAACCTGATATTCACAGGAGGATGATCATATTTTATAACCTTAGTCATGTTATCGAAGATCATCTTGATCTTGCTACATCACCTTATAGGTCATGTGGTCCAAATATCTGGACGTCAACTTTAAGTGATGGTGATCCTTACCCGTCAAATAGCCTTACATTTCGCGAGCGTCATATTTCTAAATGTAACCTGATATTTCTTAATATCCTCCTATCGTGAAATATCACCCTAAGCCAATATCCTAATGACATCATCTAAGTCCAATAAATGAAGAAACAAACATGATGATGACATCATCATCACATTTACCTCTCGGCAGGATATTTTCCAAACATGATCATGTTCGTATAACATAACGATGATGTCATGATGCCTTTCCAATATAATGAACGAATATCTGGATGACGTCACCCCGATATCCCGGGAGTTAGAAAAGAATGACTTCAGTCATCATCATCATCCAAAAAACACAGCCAGATATTTTTGAATATCCTCCTGACATTTAAAGCACAGCCTAATGGTGCGAACATCATCCGATATCTAAACATAACCTGACGTTTTCAAATATCATCCTACCGTTTAGATATCACCCCGATCCTGTTGCCGCCATTAGCATTAAATGCGTGTAGACATGGTGGGTGCTTCCCACCGATCACTAAACCTGATGGAACACCTGGCAAAATCCTGACTTGCCGTACAGAAAATCAATGAATAAAATCTAATCTGTCAGGATTTGCCCTAAATTTACCCTAATTGCAAGGTTAAAAGATACATCTAACGCCATTTTCACATTTACCTTACGAAGAAATTACTTTTTACAGAGCACAGCTTCCATATCCTCCTGTAGGTGATATTACGACGAGCGAAGCTTGTAAGCAGTAGAAAGCGCGTGATCATCAGGAAGAATTAAGAGCACTTTCAGAATTCCATTGGTATAAAAAGAAATCAGCATAACCAGGTAAGTAAATGAAACCCTCATCATGTTGTTTCTGTAACAGTCAGGTATGATGTTGTAAGTCTAGTTTACGCATCCCCATGATGGACTTATGCTGAATGAATGTAATATGCATGGTGAATATTAAAGATAAATTGTTATAGGTATGCATGTATATACCCATTGTAAGATAGGATTTTGTTAATTACAGCTACCCATGGCTGATAAGAGGTTTGTTAAGTGTCAAGCCAAATTTAGTAAGCCCATGTTCTCATCTCAAAGGGGCGTCCTCTTCAAATACTATGCAATTACATATACCCATCAGGGGAGTACCAATTTGGAAGCCTGGTCAGCTAGGCTTAATGGTGAGAATAACAAGAGTCCTGTGCTAGATGCAGTTTTCGTATCCAGAATGTGGAATGCTGTCAGTTTTCCATACTCTATGGAATCTCTGGAGCTGGTCATTGAGTGTGCCTAGAACTATAACCCAGAGACCATGTAGGTGATGAAGCATGGGAGGATATATGTTGACCTATCCATCAAGGGTCTATCCAAGACATTGGGATTGCCATTGGGCAGCAAGGTCAAAAGTGTGGACCTAAAGAAGTCAGAGAAGGAATATGAAAACAATAAGAAACAAGCCAGGAAGAATATGTATCGATGGAGGGATGAAAATAGTACATATCCTACAGCAGCCAAACTTCCTGTGCATCTATTCAAATATGATTTTGCTGATGAATATCAGTATATGATTGCACTACTGAACAGAGTAACAGGCCAGCCTGATGTTGGTAGTTTCAGGGACTGGATGTATGGTATAATAATGATGTGTTTATATTCAGATATAAAGCCACTGTGGGGCCAACTAATAAGTGATGCTCTGCATGAGCAGCTGATGAACCTGGGAGGTTCAAATTGTGCTTTCTATATGACCTCGTACATCGTCTACTCCTATACTTATAAAGGCACATTTGATGCACTGGTCACAGATGGGAAAGTCAAGAATAGTTAATGCTATGCATATCTGGGATCATCATCCCCAGCTGCAAAGAGCCAATGATGTCTAAGACTACAAACTGGTCAATGATGCATTCTCTATGCATCTGCTGAGGACCATGGAGGAAGACAGAACAAAAAGATTGAGCATGGAGGCTCAAGAGATAATTTACAGGCATGGAGCCTGGTATATATAGTTTGCCACCTTTTCTTACATAAGGATTGAAGGTTTTGAGGGGCATCCTCTCATGCTGCCAAGGTATCCCACTGATGCAGTGATACTAATGGAGTTCATCAGGCAGGGCTCCACAATGATAAAAACGTACAAGGATGTCAAGAAACTGCCACCAATTTTGTTTCCAGTCACCATTGGCTGGTATATGTGCACAGATTCCAAACACATAAAGAAGGTGATGATCACCTTGAATAAGATGAATCTGCAGCCTTTTCCACTAACCAGACCATATGATCCTTATGGCAGGATGCAGAAAATAGTAGGAAAGCGTATTCATCAGAGGCACCTAGAAGATTTTTGGACTGACTACGAGGATGAAGCAGAAGCAAGGAGAAGAAGGTATCAGAGGTTAACATTGAATCAAATCAGAACCTTTGATTGCATCCCCATCCCTCAACAATTAAAGAAGGATGATGGCAGGATAATTGCAGATGAATATGAGCAAAAGAAAATATATAATGATACCATCTCTGCACCTGACCTCACTTTACAGCAGGATATATCTCTGGACCCCTTCATTGCCAGGACCATGCAACTAACCCAAGCTTGGGTTGATAAACAGATAGAGGCATTGAAGAAGAAGGGTGTTGCCATTACGGTGGACAACAAGAAGAAGGGGCAGGATATTCCCAGGGATGAGTTTGATGACTTCCTGAATGAAAAGAGGAAGACTAAGGGAGATAGACTCCTTCCACCACAACAGCAAAGCAAAAGACCCCCAAGGGGCAAGAAAGTAGATAAGGAACCCAAAGGGGTTATTATCAGCTGAGGAGGCATCAGCATCAGGATCAGGATCTGGATCAGAATCAGCATCCCCTCCAAGGACAAGGAAAGAAAAGTCCAAGAAGAGTAAGACAACAGAGGCTGGAATTACAGAGACCCTAGAAGAGGGTCAATCCGCAAGGAAACATGATGAAGAGGATATCCTCATGGAGGAAGAGCCTAAAGAAGAAGAGGCTCCTTTGATAATAAAGAGGAAAAGAAGAGCTCCATAGGTGGTGGTGTCTACCCCACCCAAGAAACAAAGAACCTCCATGAGAGGTGAAATAAGACAACCCCCTACATTGTTACAAGGGGCAGGTAGTGAAGTTCCCAAGGAACTTCAACACAATGTTCCACTTCCTACCATCATCAAGTTCAAAACTGAACTTGCAGAGGAACAGATGAAAGAAACTTCTCAGGCACAAGCGGGACACATCTCGTTAGACGAAACAATATATTTGTCTGATGATGAAGTTGTATAGGAAGTGACTGTACAAAAGATGGAAACACTTGCTGCTGGTACAAGCATGACCCATCACAAGCCTCCATCAGTTCAAACTATACTAGAGGAGATGAAGCAAGTGGAGGCAGAACAAGAAAAGAGCCCAGAGTAGATAGCTCAGGAAATGGGGCTAGAAACATTAATTACCCAGGTGACAAGTCCTGCAGTGGTGGACCTAACAGAGAAACATGATATGAATCCTAAACATCCAGTAGGATCACCTGATAGGGGACACCCTGCAGAAGAAATAAAGGTGGCAGAACCGAAGAGCCATACTTCAGAAATAAGCCCACCAATCGCACAAGGTACATCCACGGAGCCTGCCATAATAGAAGTTCAAGAGAAGATAGCTGATGAGAAGAAAATAATAGAAGATCCTACCGCCAAAGCTCAGGAGGTTGATAGTACAGGTGCGGAACAAATAATGGCTTCAGAACAAACACCGGCACCTTAGGCAGACTCCACAATATCTAGTGTGGTGGATATGCAACAAGAAATAGAAAAGCCAAAGGAGGATGTCACAATGTCCATTAGTGAAAATGAACCTCAACAAGGGGAAGAGTTGAAAATAGATGAAGTAATGACGGAAAAAGATCATGATCATCATGATCAACATATTGATACAACACATGATCCCCCACCCCAAGAGGATGATCCTTCAGAGAAAGAGGTTCCTCGACAAGAGGATGTGCCACAAGATCAACAACAAAGTGAGCATCAGGAAGAAGAATTGAGAAAATCACCATCTCCACCGCATCTGCTAACAGAAACAGGAGACATAGGTGAACATCATGATGATGCAGAAAAACATGATCAGGTGCCTCCGTGGTTGGAAAAAGAGGTAAGTGCAGAAGAAGATTTTGAAATTCAAGAATTTGATGTGTCCACCTTATTCTCCAAGAATATAGTAAAACCCAAGAGGAAGGCCAGAATGACTTTGGCAATTAAAAGAGATTCAACAACTGGGAGAAGGACTGCACAGATTGCAGTACCTACTGTGGAGAAAGAGAAAGGTAAAATTACCTTAGATGAGTTTCAAATTAGCACATTGGATCTAGGTTTTGCCAATGAAGACCAAGAGGGTCAGGAGGGCAAAGACATTATTGATTCTTTGATTCAAAAGGTGAAAAGAGAAAAAGATAAAAATAAGCAACACAAAGAGCACATTGCTTAGTTGCATGCCTACATAAGAAGGCTAACTAGTATTGAAGAAACTTCAACTGAACCTGCAGTCCCATTGACTGCTATTTCTCAAGAGGAGGTGAATAAATTAGACCTCATGAAACATGAGGCATCTGTATTAAGGAAATGGATGTCATCCAAATTGGATGATGCTGAGGAAATGGTAAAGGCCTCCTTGAAGAGGTGGAGCATTCTCAGTGACTCTAGGACCAAAATAGACAAATTGCAAATGCAAACAGGAAAAAGATCTTACAAATTGGAAAAAGTACTAAGCATCCTGGGAGAAATAAAGAGGATAAATCCTTAGCTACTTATCAATAAACAAGTATTGAATAGTAATACCACCCTGTTGATTGACATCTGGTATAAGGACATTCAATTTGAATATGGGGTGCTCAGGAGATGCAATAACAAACTGAGGGATATCAGCATGAAGTTACATGATTTAATGGCTGTTGAGGTGGAAATATTGGAAACATTGGAAGGAAAAGTGGAAGGGAAAATAGAAAATCAAGATGAGGTATGTGCCATCAAAGCTTTACATGACAACTTCCAATCTATGGCAGATGATCCACTTGTCCACTTGATAAAAGAAGTCATAAATAAAATAATGAGAATCAAAGTCAAGATGGAAAAATACAATGAGACACTGCAGGATAGGAAAGACAAACTGGATAGCAGTAGAAACAAATATGAGGCACACAAACACGCCATCATCAAAGAAAAGACTCAGGATGGCAGAGGAATAGATCAAATTGTGCAATCATATGAGCAGATCTAGAGCAGCATGCAGCCTCATATGTGGCGTCATCATCATTAGGATAGTGAATGTTCGGGAAGTGATGCACATGATGATGATCCACATGAATCAGATGAGGAGCATGATGAAGATACATCATAAAAGGAGATATAAGCGTAAATAATCCAGATAGTTGCTAGCTGGCAACTTGTGCCACTTTTGATAGGTTTGACAAAGTCAAAGAGAATGGTGACCGTAGATATGCATTGATAAATCAAGATCGTGAATCTTTTGTAACAGATTCCTCACCTTGTTCTATAAAAGGTGATGGAATGCCTCATTGTAAATATTCGAAACTTAATTGAAATTTGTCTGCTAAAACATTCAGAGCTCATTTCAAAGTTTTTGTATACATCTATATTTTTGCATGCTTAATGAATGAGAAGATTGTGTTGATTACAATTCATAGTAAATCTTGAGTAATCAGTGTATGAATGCTGGATATATGTGGTGATTTGCTGTGTCCCTTGGAGTACAAGTCTACTTACATGTGTTGTCTTCATACCAATTCCTTTGAAGTTAGCATCAACTATATCTAGCTGTGGAATGTCCTAGTGAAAATATGGTTTGGTTTTCTTCTCTTCATGATAGTATCTAATATACATGTGGCTCAAAAGCTAAAGCTTCAACTTTAATTTAAAGCATTTCTTCCAATTTCTTTTAAATTTCAAAGCATTTCATCCTCATAATTGCAAACAATTGATGATCTTAAGCAAATAACACAAATATGTGGACATCTCGTAGATAATTGCAAATATTTAGCATATTTGAATACAGAGCATGCATAATTAAGAATATAATGCAAAGATTGAAGTATTTCTGCATCATTTCATCAAATAACTATATAATATGACTTCTCTGTAAAGAATTTCTGCAGGAGTATCATGATGATGTTGAACTTTCACGTAAGGCCCCAAAATGGAAATAGCAACTCACATTAACCTCTGAGTAACATCAAACGATTAAGACCTAATCACCGGAGACTTGGGATTATGAATTCTCTGAATTCATCAGATCTTTCAAGATGAATAAAGGGTAATGTGTACTTTTATTCTATGCTTGTTTATGACTAACATCATGACCAACACATCCATGTTAGAATATTCTTCTTTTGTTTCTTCTACAATGGGAAGATTGAGCCTTTTCAAGGAACTTCAGAGAATTTCTTTTGTCTCATTTTCTATTTGGTCAGTTTCTCCAAGCATGAGCTTATTCATTCTTTCCTTGCTCCAGAATTCTTCTTTGGCATCCTTGAAGACCGTGTTCATTTGTTTTGGAGTGATAGATGGGATTAGTTGTATCACAATATGCTCTCGAATCTCCAAATCGTTTGCTTTGGCCTTTTCTTTCCTTAATTCCAAAATCTTTTCTAAGCTTTTGGGAATCAATGAAATTATTTTAATGAAAGATTTGTTGTAAATGTTTAGGTATCTTACCATTGCCTCCTCAAGAATTCTCTTATCTGTATCATTTTATTCATTACAAAATTCTGTTATTGGCTACAGATTCCCATCCATGGTGACTGATTTGATGATGTCTTCAACTGAGAGAGTGGGTTTTTCAACAAATTCCTTTGTTTTATCTTCCTCATTTCTACTACTAGAGGATTTCCCAGATGTTCTTTTCTTCTTCATTTTCCTAATTTCCTCATCTGATTCTGTCTCTTCATCATCCTTGTGGCTCACATAAGTTCTTTTGGCCTTGGTCTTCATTCTCTTTTCTCCTTTGCTGGATGGCTTGACTTCCAGTTTGGTAGCCCTTGAGCTTTTAGGAGCGATAGGAGCAGAACTCTTGGAAGATCTTGTCTGGGAAGAGGCTTCCACTGAAATGCTTTCTTTCTTTACTTCTTGTCTTTCTTTTTCTGTCTTCTTTATTTTCTCTCTATTGGCATGTACTGCCTCCTTTGATATGCCAAATTTTTTGGAAAGTTCTTCAACTTCCTTTCTTACTTTTCTCTTTGTCTCAGGCTACCTTAATTCAATATTTACTTTTATGTTTAGCTCATCAAAGGTGCCAAACCTTTCTACTTCAGTGTCTTTAGGTTAGCTCAGCAAGTGTTGAACATGTATCTCCAATATGTTTTCATTGACCACATATCCCATGGGCATTATCGACACCGTTCTTGGCTCAACTACCTCCATTAGGCATTGATCTGTGTCAACCATGAAGCAAATTATGTCTTTGTATTTCTCAACTATTGACTTTATTATTCTTTCTCTAGCAGGCATCATGCTTTGGAAACTCTTGAAGTAACCCCAGAGAGCCGTGTTTTTGGCTTGAGCATCACCAAGTCCATACATGTAATCTCTGATTTGAATTGCACTAGGTTTATCATTTTTCTAGACCCAACCCTTTGATCCAGGTAGCTCATTCATAAAGTAGAAAAACATACATAATATTAGACTGCCATATTTGAAAGACTTTTTCTTATCTTTCTTGATCTTCTACAAATTTTTGATCAGTTGATTCAATAGAAGCTCACACAGATCATAATCTACATTTTCTTTCAGCATCTAATATGTAGCATAGCTTGCTGTACTAGACACAAAATTTTCCCTACTTGAGTGGTAGATTTTGTAACCAATTATCATTGCTGCAAACTTGACATTTGGATCTACGATGTCATCTATAGTCATTGCTCTCTTGTCATATTTTGAGTCGGTGGCTTTAGTTACCGTTTGGCTCTTTACAGATTTGAGTGCAGGCAACCCACCATTTGAATGCAATCTGGTCACAGCCTTGATGGCATCTTTGGTTATCTTGAATGGGCTCATTAGCCACATAAAGTTATCATGCATCCTATTCAGAACATACCAGACCCATTCATCTTTTGCAAAAGATAGAAAATGTATGCAATGTTCAAAGTGCTTGTCCTTTAGGGTCTTGAATTCAGGTCTGAGGTCTAAATTCTCATCTATTAATTATTTTTTATAGATGTCAATCAATTTTGAGTATCCAAAATCTTTAATGTTTGCATGAATATAAACCCTAATATCTTCTATATGTAGGACACCATATGGAATACTGGAAAATGCACCCAAGGGATCAACTTCTAGTGACTTGTAAGGGTGTTTCTTGAATTTTGGTCTCGGCCTTTCGAAGATATTAACAACCATCAGAGTAGCCATTCTAATTGATGAAATTTGAAGAGATTTTGTAGAAAAGAAACACCTATTTACACCTTAGGGTTTGTAGCAAATGTTGGAGCAAATTTTTGCTTGAATTTGATCTTCAGCCTAAACTTGAATAATCTGCAGGATCTCTTCTCAGAGCTCTTCTTTCTTCTTCATGAGTGCAAAGTGTTGTACATGATGAAATAAAAGCCTTTTATTCTTGCACAAAACGTAATTCCCTTTTGTAATAAATGCATACCTTAAGTCATCCAGTTACCTTGTTTTGAGTGAGTTTCTCATGAATCACTATGCTGATCTTCAAGTCATTATCCAAATGAGTTGAAAACATACATTTATCCTTCCAAAACATGCCTCTAAAACCGTAGATCATAAGCTTGGATTTTCAGATCATACCAGATTTGTTTGTGTAGTTTTGCTTTTACTGGATGGCTACTAGAGCAGAATTTACTCATCACTTCTTCAATTCTTTATGCGGATTTCTCAACATTCGACTGAATGATTTTGATGAACCTCCAAGACACCTCATATCCACAACCACTGACTCTTACCCATTGTGCTAAATTTAGGCACTTACTAATTGACTGGGGGAATTTGATCTTCTCTATAGCTCTTCCTAAGCCAGAGCTCACTTTTTTATTTCTAGAGGGATTATCAACACCAGATTCCGGTGCAAACCCATCACCAATGTTCATTACATTCTTCTTTACCCAAGTCTTTCTCATCTCCTTTTGAATCTCATCCGCATTCACTTTACCTTTGCCTTTGTCTTGTTTTTTATCGTTTTTAACTGGACCTTTTCCATCATGATTTCTACTTCTATAGAATCTAGCTATATGACCAGATTTATTGCAATTGTAACACACAACATTTCCTTTCTTATTTGATTGATATCCTCTTGATCTGCACTGATTAGCCATATGCCCCATTCTATTGCATACAAAGCATCTACCATTGAATGAATTGTTTATTTGCATATTTCTACATTCATGAGATTTGTGACCATACCTTTTGCAATTAAAACATTGACCAAAGAAAGATGGATTAATCTGATTCATTCTGCTCCTACACTGAGTTGCTTTATGACCAAATTTGTTGCAGTTGAAGTAGCTTCCATTGAAGGATGGATATCTTTGAGCATTAGGTTGTCTTACCAGAGGTCTTCTAGGTCTATTTCTTTGTCTTTTTGACCCAAAGTTCTTTTGACCAGATCCAGAGCTTTCACCCTTCTCATATCCCAAGCCATGCTTATCACTACCCTCTTTTGACTTTTAAGAAGTACTTCAAGTTTGGCTGAGCTTATCTTGAAATTTTCTTTGTATTCATTTGTAGTTTCAAGATCTTGTTTAAGAGAGTCAATTTGTCTTTCAAGTTGTTCTTCATTGTATCTGGCTTCTCCAAGATCAGACTCAAGATGTCTAATTATCCTATCCATTTTGTAGCAATCTTCTATTTTCTCCTTGAGGGATTGATTCAAGTTATCTTTAGTCTTTCTCTTCTCTTCAATTTCTTGGGTAAATTTCATAACTCCTGATTCCATTTCATGTCTTAGCATAACAGCTTCTTTTGACAACTTTTCACATAGCTTTGTTTTCTCATTTAGGTCCTCATCATCATTATTGGTTTCATTTTGATCTGCCAACTTCTGAAGAAGTTACTTTCTCTTTTTCATGGAGATACTAAGTTTTTCTTTCAGCTCATTGATGAAATCATTAGCCTTCTTAAGTCATTCTCTCAAATTATTGACTTCAGACTGGGATTGTTCAAGATCATCCAAGGAAGATTGTAGTTGTTCTTTCATACCATATGCATCCATTAAGATTCCTAGATCTTCCTCAAGCTATTAGGCTTGTTTAGAGTAACTTGGCTCTGATACCAATTGTTGGAAACAAGGAAAATAACTGAGAGGGGGGTGAATCAATTATGTCAAAATTTCCTTACTTTTACTTTCGTTTCTTATCTCAATATTCAGTGATATATCAAAACACGAAAGCATAAGAAACCATAAGAACAAAAGAGAAATTAACACACAACACACATATTTTTATGTGGAAACCCTATTAAGGGAAAAACTACAGGGTGACTAACCCAAGATTTTATTCTCTGTTAAAAGAATATGAAGAATAAAATGGCACTTACCAATTAGGGCTCACTACCCGAGTACACTGCTCACAAGAGGCCCACTACCTACCTGAGACTCACTGTCTACAAATGCTTACAGATGATACTAAAGTATTTGAACTGATGAACAACATCCATACATGCAAGAATTTAGTTCTAATTAGGCACTGTATACTGATATGACACATTTCATTCTTCCTCTACTCAATATCACTCTTCTGTCATATTCCAGATTTAGATTGTTGTCTTCACACTTCTTTTTGTTTTTATTCACTTATTATCCATACCACATACACCACACACTCACAAGCTTGAATCTGATGGGTATATATATCTGCTCCAAGGATCTCCAACAATTTCCTAGTTGGTAGGAAGAACACTTAGGATATTTGCAAGTTACTATTTTGTCGGCTAAATCCATACTTGATTAATGATGTGCATCAAAAACTTAGGCATAGAAGTCATTAATCATGTTGGCCAATAATTTACAATGCTACAAACTACTTGATGAACACCTTTTACACATCTAGATTGAAGTTTGATACTCTGTCAGTCAGTTCTTCCTCTGTCTGCTCTGCCTGACTAGAACCCAACACTCAGATGCTCATATCTTTTTCATGCTTTATCACCAAAGGTTAAATCTCTGGAATACAATATTCATGATGCTCCTCTTGACTTTTCCAAGTCCACAACTTACTGAGTTACACCATCTGAGAGATCCGGACCTGATTCTCAGACCATCTTACATACTCTGTTCTTGTCCACCGAACCAAAACAATCTTCGATCTGACTTTCGGTATAGGCATATTATGTACTTTGGATGTGTGGGATAGACTTTGTTGCCATCAATGACAATACTTATGAAGCCACATAGTGTCTCTTGCCAACAGTTCATTGATGCCATCAGAATACCTGAATGAGCCCATTGAAACACCTTCCCAAAAATTCCTCAAACTGTTAAACTTCTTGCAAGGAACCTTGCTCTGATACCAATTGTTGAAATTAAGGAACACCGAGAGGGGGAGTGATTCTATGTTCTACAAAACTTATTATTATGTTCCTTTATTAATTTACCACATACATTCAAAAGAAAGAAGCATGAACTTAAGAATAGCAACAACAAGATCATCACACATGAACACCAAGATTTTAATGTGGAAACCTGGTTAAGGGAAAAACCAATGTGGGGGTTAACCCACAAGATTTTATACTCTATTAAAAGTATTAGAAATGAGAAGGCACATGGCTTCGGGCACACTGGCCAGAACTCACTGCTCAAAGGAGGCTCATTGCCTACAAGATCAATTACAAAGAGTTCATTGAAATACTTGAACTGAAGAATAGCATCTAACAATGCAAGATTATAGTTCCGATTAGGCTTAATATACTGACTTCACACACTTCATCTCTTACTACCTTGTTTCGTTGTTCTACCATGATCCGTACCTTAGATCTCTTTTCTTCGCACTTTATAGTACCACACTTCACACCTCTCACATCATAGTCACACAACCACACTTCAAAATTCTTGGAACCATTGATTATATATATCCACAACATGAAATTTCATCAACTACAGTCAGCCTCAAGAAAAGTTAGAAACTTTTTCAAGATCATTGTTCTATCTACTGAATCCATGCACAAACATCAATGCAGACCAAAACCTATGTATTCAAGTCACCACACATGTTAGACAATACCACTGGATCTCACAAATTACTCAGCCAACCACTTCTCTTAATCCACACAAGGATCAAACACCAAGTTGGCCTATTCTTCATCAGACTAAACCATCTAACCAAAACCAGATACTCAGATGCTTGTAACTTTCAATCCCTTCATCATTGGAAGGTAAAAATTTGGATTTAGGTATGCCTCACATCCCTTAACATTCCCTTAAATCTACAACACAATATGATTAACTGTGGAGAAATGTAGACCAAAATGTTGAACCCTGTCATATGCTCTGTTCCCGTCTATCTGGACTTAGACAAATCTACAATCTAACTTCTGGTATGATAAAATGATACAATGCAGATGTGTAAGATAGATTCAGTTGCCATCAATGATAAAATATGACATGCCTAGCAGTGTCTCTTGTCAACATCTTTCATGATCAAGGTAGTGAGCCTAGCACTGAGCCTTCAACAGGGTTTAATAGCCCTTAGGGTTTAACAACCCTTATTGTAATCTTGTTAGGTTTAGGGTTGAGGTAGTGAACTTGCTAAACCTAGTAGTACTTCATGGTAGTGACTCAGTATGTTCCAGGCTTGTGTAGTGACCAAGCCTGAATATTATTTTTGAAAAGATTGCAATATATATTTGAGAGCTAATCCTCTCCATGGTTTTTCCCTTCTTGGATTTTCCACATAAAATCTTGGTGTTCATGTGTCATGATTTCATGGTTGCTATTCATATGCATATTGTGTTTTTGTTTAATTAATTTTGGGAAATGGATAAAAGTTAAAGTGCATGAGAATATTTTTAGAACATTGATTCACCCCCCCTCTTAGTGTTCCTAACAATCAACAATTGGTATCAGAGCAAGGTTCCTTTGAAAAAGTTTAATAGTTTGAGGAAGATCTGGGATAGTATGATCATGGTAGCAAGAAGGTATAGAAATTATGAAAGATACAATCAACTAGAAGTAGCTCTAGTGGATCTTGAAAATTCTAAAGAAAAAGTTAGGGATCTGAAAGAAAAATTGCAACAAGCTGATGAATGCATCTTAAAACTAAAAGAGCAAGTCAAGAAATTCAAAGATAAATACATAGAAGTCAATGATCAATTGTTATCAACAAATGAAGCCTTGAATGATTTAGAAGCATAAGTTATAGAAAGATCAAGAGCAGAGGATGATCTAAATTTAATTATGAAGAACAGATCAGAAGATTATGTAAAACTTGAGAAAGAAATTGCAAATCTAAAAATAGACTTGGAAAAGGCCAAAAACTTTGAAGAAAAATTCAAGATAAGTACTGCAACGCTTGATGAAATGATTGTTAGCCAGAAGAGTACAGATGACAAGAAAGGGTTGGGATATGAAAAAGGAGAAAGTTCAAACTCTGGTCAAATAAGCAATGAGTCAAGGAAAAACAAAGGTTACTAGTTCAGAAATCAAAGAAGAATACCTAGAAGACCTTCGGTCAGACAACCAAATGCTCAAAGGTACCCATCTTTTCATGGTTATTGTAATTCATGTAATAAGTTTGATCATAAGGCTACTAAGTGTAGGAACAAAATAAGTCAAGAGATTCCATCATTCTCTGGTCAGTGTTTCAATTGCAAGAAAATTGATCATAGAGAAAATGAATGTAGAAATCAGATCAAGAAAAGTTTCAACAATGGGAGGAATGAACAATCACTCAAAGGCAAATGCTTCACTTGCAATAGAAATGGTCATAGAGCTATTGCATGTAGAGGTAAAGCAAGCTATGATTCTAGTAAGTGCAATGCATGTTATAGAATGGGACACATATCAAATGAATGTAGAATCTCGGTAAGAACTAACTTTCAAAATACAAGGAACAGTTAATCATTCAATGGAAATTGTTTTGCATGCAATAGATTTGGACATATGGCTAATCAATGTAGATTAAATTCAATCAATGGAAGGGATCAAGGTCAAAATAATGTGGTATGCTTTAATTGTAATAGATCTAGACATATTGAAAGGTTTTACAGAAGCATGAATGTGAATAGAATTGCTATTTTGAAGAAAGGAAAATAGAGTAGAGAAATGAGAAGGGAAAAGAAAAGGTTGATCTAATTAAAATAAAGAAAGAAATGGACAAGGTATGGATCAATAAAGAAGTAATTGAAGTCAGGGATCAATCCGCACTAGTATCTAGTGTAGATACTTCCTCCAGGAAATAAATTGAGAGTTCCAGCTCAGGGGGAGCAGTGTTGAAAATTCAAAACCACCAGCTAGAATGTGGGTGCCAGAATCAGACATGAAGATGTATAATGGACTTTGATGTGACAAAAATCATAAAAGAAAAACTGGAAATAAAAAGGGCAATGCAACATATTATGGAGCAATCTTAATCAACTGCACTCTATAGTGAAGGGTTTTAACAGCTTTTTTGATGAGTATTTAATGACAACTAGATCAAGGCACACAGAGAATAAAAAGGAATTTGTTTAATTTCAAAATCACTTTGCACTTAGAGCTATGAAGAATTTAGAGAGATTGAAGCTGAACTTGAGTAGAAACAACCAAGATTTGGAGCATTCGAAGAAAGGAAACCCTAACTCAACAAAACAAGGTATTTTCATTAAAATCTCATTTGTGAATCAGTTGAATTTCTAAAATGGTAACTCCCCAAATCATAGACATTTTTGATTGACCTTAGTAGAAGTTTAAGAAACACCCCTCCAAGGCAATCGAAGTGGATCCAATGGGTGCAGTCTCAAAAATACCCTACGGATTCTTATATGTGGAAGACATTAGGGCATATATCATTGTGGCCCTAGATTAGCTCAGCGACAATAAATTCTTAGATTTATTCCTGAAACACTTAAGCAATGCTCAATTTAATTTAAAAGAAGAATACAAAGTCTTGAAGGAGAAAAAATTCATTCAGTATGTAGAGTTTCCCACATTCACAGAGGATGAATGGGTCTGGTATATTCTTAGTCGAATTCATGATGAATTCATGTGGTTAGGGAAAGGGGAACTCTTCAAAATAACCAAAGAGGTAATTCGAGTAGTCACTAGACTAAACTCCACTAGAGGAGTGCCATTATTAAAGGCGGTCAAGAATTAAATGGTCACTAATGCTACCGGAGCACAATTTGACGAAAGGGCATTAATGATAAATGATATCACTGATCCTCTAGTAAAGTTTGCCTCAATGGTCATAGGTTACAAAGTTTACTTCTCAAACTAGGAGAACTCAGTTTCTGGTACCGCAATATACACCACCTATCAAATGGTCAAAGAAAATGTAGATTATGATTTGTGTGAACTACTGCGAACCCAACTACTAGAGAATCTAAAGAAGATAAAGGAAAGCAAACACTATCCATTCAAGTATGGTACACTAATCATCTATTTATTCTTCTATTTATTGAATGAATTTCCAAATCATAAGGGATTGATTTGGTTGAGTAATAAACCAGTAGCTGTGTAAATTAGAAATTGTCTTAACAACTTGGGAAGTTATAATGAGCAAAAAGCAGCCCTATGGGGATTTTTTAAGAATTTTCAAAGTATGATGCAATCTAGAGAAAGGATTCCTGAGAAAATTGTTGATAAGTACAAGGATACAATTTTTTTTATGGTCACTAAGGATCAATGTTTAATGGAGGCTGTGGAACCTAGAACTGTATGGGTAATGCCCATGGGTTATGATGTACATGAACAAATTTTGGAAAACTATGCCTAGCACCTGGTCAACAAACCTAAAGAGGCTAAGAAAGAAAGATTTGGAACGTATGAGGAGCTATCAGTGAAACTCCATCTTGAACTTAGACAAGTTGAATCTACCAGAAAGGTGAGAAAAGAGGTGGAAGAAATTGCCACACGATATGGCATCACTATAGAGCAACTCAAGGAATCAAGAGAAAAGCTAGAGAAAGCAAAGAAGGAAAAATAATGTGATCAAGCTAAGGTTCCAAAAGAACCTATAAAGAAGCCTAAACTGACTCAAAGGACCACTAGAAGCTTTGCCACTTCATTCGGTACATCACCTAAGAAGCCCTCTGAAAAGGATACAAAGAGAAAGAAGATGAAAGGAAAAAGATTGTATGCCAATGTGGAAGAAAAGGATGAAGAAGAGACAAAATTAGACAAGGAGGTAAAGAAAATGAAATTTGAGTCTACTAAAGCCTCCAAAAGTAGAAAGGAGAAGCCATCTAGAAGGAAGACACCTAGCAAAAGATAGGAAGAAGATGAGTCTCATGCTAGATTAAAGATTGAAGATGTATTAAGGTCTATCACTGTTGATGGTAACTTGAAACCTGTGGCTGAATTTTATTATGATTATAATGATGCTGACAAGAGGATTTTGGAAGAAGCTATTGTAAAGTAATTGAACATATACAACAGATCCCTCATTGAGATCATTGGTGATCTCCCAAATACCTTGGGCAGTATTCTATCAATCAGGAAGAAAACTGCTATGGCTAGAGATATTGAGCTCAGAGAACACACACTGATAAAATTATGTCCGAATATCACTCCAGAAGAGAAGGAAAAAATCTCCAAGGCACTCAACAATGAGTTCAAATCAAAGAAAAGAATGAATGCATTGATGATAGGAGAAGTTGACAAGGTTGTCAACGAAACAGAGGTGATCATTCTTGACATACTAAAGAAACATAATATTTCCACTATCTATGACATTAAGGAAACAAAAGATGAAGACACATCTCCACCAGAGACAAGATTTGATCAAGGACTAGAATAGATTGATCAAGCCCCTGACACAAACACATTGAATATAGGTAGAACTGAAATGAATCTGTCTCCTGAGCAACAAGTTGAGGATGTAAGAGATAGGGAACAATTAAGGAGCCCTACACAAGAACAAAACATAGAATAACAAGAAAATATGGACATAAATCCTTTGGAACGAAGTTAAGAAGAATTGTCTGATAGAGTAAGAGACATTATAGATGTCTTAGTTAGTGCTGGAAGGGAACAAGTTGTAGATGAGTCCGAACTTCTTTGAGGACCAATCAATTTGGATTCATTGTCACCTACACAAAAGTTCAAATTAGTCTCCTTGTTGAGGCCAGGACATAGGAAGAAGTGCTGAAATCTCATGATAAAGATAGTAAATTGATCAATGATGCAACAATTGTTCTAGAAAAGTTGGTGCCATCATTTCAAAAGGATATCTCGTTATCCCCTGTTGATCATCTCAAGGAGCTATTGAAATCTGTAAGTACGCATTTTGAGTCATTTGAAAAATCTGTAGAAGCAAAAGTTAGAAAAGAATTTGATGAGAGAAGACTGGTAGAGTTAAAGACCATGATAGCTCGAGACAAAACCTCATTAGATGAAGGCATTAACATAATACAAAGTGCCATTGAAGAAGCCAGTAGAATATACAAATTATGTTTATCTTGGCCAAAAATCACAAAGGCACTGGAAGATAAAATCAAAGACCTAGAACTCAAACTGCTAAATATCTCTAAAACATTTAATCCAATAGTAGAATCAATAATTGCAAGAGAAACACAAGTTACAAATATTCATAATGATTTATACAATCTAATGAAGAAAATGGGAGAAATCAAAGATAGGTTGTGCCAACTGAAAGAATTGATAAGTCTGAAAATTGATTCCATGACCTATTTGGTGGATGAGGCCTTGAAATCTCAAGCACTAGTTGTTACACCATTGAATGTTCAGAAAATAGAGAAGTTAGCATTTTTGATGAATGATCACATCCTTATTCTAGAAAGTGAAAGGAATAGATGGAATAGAGAGATAGGTACAATAAAGACTATCTATAGTGGCATTTTTCCTTCAGTCACAAATTAAGATGAAGATTGTAGTTGTAAATATGTAGCAAAGTATAAAAAATTTGAAATTTTGAAAAATTTGGGTTCCAGATCACACCCTTTGCCATTGATGTCAGATGGGGAGAAGTAAGTCAGTGAAAAATAGATAATCATCTCAGGGGGGAGAAAGAAACTAAATTGTATATAGTAAGGGGGAGCAGTCAAGCATTTTTCACTAAGTGTTGCCATCAATGTCAAAGGGGGAGATTGTTGGAAAGAGACACTGCTCTGGTATGGACTTGTATGTTTTCATTGATGGAAATAAGGCTTAGAGATCTCAGCAGAATGATAGGGAGACACATCTCTGAAAGAACTTGTTGGATTTCAATTCAGGTTGGAAGAAATGGCTAAGTATGGATGTGCACATAGTAGAGGACAATAAGTTGAATAGTATGCCTCCGCAAATGATGATCTGGTAACATGGTTCAAGTTTTATCTTCTTAGTTGTTTGATAGTGTTATGCTTTAGAGATTAAGTCCTAACTTCCTCTGGAAGTCACCTTGAAGAAATATCTAAGTTTGGGTAAGCAAAGGTATTGCAAGAATAGTGAACATGGTCTAGTGCAGTGGTCCGCATTCTTCTGTAGATGAGTATTTTGTTATGTAATTTTGAGGTGTTGCAAACACTTATATGAAGTGTCTTATTCTATAGTTAGGAGATTTAAAGTACACCAGAAGGTTAGCTACAAGATGCTAAGTATCGGCATAGTGTTTAACAGAGACAGAGTCTGAGATCTGATGGTCTGCAATTCTCTGCAAGATGATATCAGGCCTTGTGATTCTAATGGTAAGATTGGGAATGTGTAAAGAGTTATTAATAAAATTTTGGAAGTGTTTTGTGATCCACAGTAGAGGTTGTAATTTAGCAGATGAACCTGTTAAGTATGCTCTTGAGGAATAGACTGACTGGTGAGATAAATCATGATGTGGAGAAAGGATATTGTGTGAAAGATCTATTTAAGTACTTAAATGATTAGAGCCAACATATATGAACATGTTTGGGCAAAGTTTTAGGTTTGCATGACACATAGTGCATTGGATTGAGCCAACAAGGTACATCTTTCTATGTAAACATTTTAGTTCTTGGATGCCAACTTGATAGTGGAATAAATCATGATGCGGATATGTAAGAGAGATGGATTTTGATTGAAATCCATGGAGAAGAATTTGGGTGTGATGTGAGTATGTAAATGGAAGAACAGATTTAGAAGATCAGTAGTGATGAAGACTTAGGATTTGAAATTTAGTTGCTAAATGACTGCACCCTAGCATAGTGGAAGATGCTTAAGCAATAGCCAGTTTTCATGTGCAATATGATTGGAAGAAAGCTTTCATCATCAAGGCAGTGAGCCTGGTGGTGAGCCTTCAACAGGGTTTAACAACCCTTAGAGTTTAAGAACCCTTATTGTAATCTTGCTAGGTTTAGGGTTGAGGCAGTGAGCCTACTAAACCTAGTAGTACTTCATAGCAATGAGCCAACATGTTCCAAGATCATGGAGTGACCAAGACTGAACATTATTTTTGTAAATATTGCAATATATATTTGAGAGCTAATCCTCTTTGTGGTTTTTCCCTTCTTGGGTTTTCCACGTAAAATCTTGGTGTTCATGTGTCATGATTTCATGGTTGTTGCTCATATGCATACTGTGTTTTTGTTTAATTAATTTTGGGAAACAACTGAAAGTAAAATTGAATGAAAAGATTTTTAGAACACTGATTCACCCCCCTCTTAGTGTTCTTGACAATCAATAGTTTCTTCATACATCTTTCTCCATCCACATCATCTACAACATGAATTCAAGGAATGCAATTCTATTTGGCACAAATTTGGACAACACATGGGGTGGCTGAGTACACCCATATGCTCTAATTATTTAATGTTTTGGCAAGAAAAACCAATCATAAAAATTGTTCTTGTGACCCTATTCTGGCCTATGAGAAAGAGGCCTCAACATTTCCTTGACCTCTTTGGTCAGTCTAGGAGAAGGGCTACCAAGAGAATTCATTATATAGACTGAAAATTCATCATGAAACACAAAATAGTTGCAAGTTTGACAATGAGTATCCCACTTGTAACACCAACATTGAGTAGGCAATCTTTGTCCTTTTTGATCAATCATGCTTAGGTCCATCCTGCTAGGCCACTTCCTTCTATTTTGATACAAAATCAAATAACAAAGAAAAGGATGATACTTGAAATCAATGGGCTTCTTGTTTTCCCTTATTTGCAAAAAACCCTCATGCAATTTCTTCTCAATGCATGATGAAAAATCATATTCAATGTTGACCTCTAGATTTTGTATTCTCATGGCCATCATCATCAGGCCAACTAGCATTCTATCTTGGGCATTAATTCCTAGCAGTTGACACAAAGTAAAATATGTTCTCTCAAAATTCATAGAAAAATAATCAACTAGGAAGGGCTCAACTGCAGTGGTTGGGATTGAAATCATTATATTGTTGATCCCTTTCCTCATGTACATAGGCAATTCATCACTTCTATGTGTATTTCTCAAACTGGTATATTCTTGTTCACTCCTTTTCAAGTCAACCTATGTGAGAGATTTCTTGTTCAACATGAAACAATAAATTCAATTACATTCCTATCCACAGCTACCAATGGTGACCCACTTGGCAATCAAATTGTTTTAGTAGCTAGATGATAATGTTGTGCCAATACCCTAATCAAATCCACATCAATGAATACATTGGGCACTACCATTTTTGTGAAACCCAAATTCCATGGGTTTCCAACTAGCCCTTGTCCATCTTTCTTTTCATAGAAATACCAAAAATGATTCCACCCTGAGATAGCAATTTTGGCATGCCAACACCCCTCTACAACATCTTTGAATAGTTTCTTATATCCATTGTCGGCTGAATTTAGAAAAATATCTAATAATGACTATTGAAGAGGCCATTTCTTAGGAACAGGGGGTTCAGTGCCCTTACTTGCAGACTTAGATTTTTTAGGTGCCATTGTTTGCTATCTCTACAAACTAGGGTTTCAACAACTACTTGCTCTGCTAAACTTAGTTGAATGAAGATGCAAGTAGAAGTCAACTAAACAAAGAAGTGGATGAATTTTCACTTAGTTGAATGAAGGTTGTAGAGTGCACCAGATCTTGAATTTGCAGTCACTAATCATTGTTGAATTCATATGAATGAGAAAATGTGAAGAAACTATGAATTTTATTTAGCTGTGGCACAAATCTCCTCAACATTACTCTGGTTCATTCTAAAAGGTTGGTGAATCTTGTCATTCATATTGTTTCAAATGTGAATCATAGATGTAGGTAGATCCAATGAATGGGAGATTTCTGCAAGAATTGTATTTATGATTCTTGGTAGCTATACTCCTGCGGGCATTAATAACGACCTTCGTGAGGTGGTGGGATAGTCATGTTAGCATTGAATGCCTTACCACATCACCACAAGATCTACTGAAATCAATTGTGGGGCTGTGGGAGCTTGTGGACAGCTACATTCATCTTTCACCACTTACCACTACCCCATAAACCTTGTTACACACCATGACGGGATGAGGGGATACATGTTATTCCTTATGTACTTTTACCGTGCGATAGCCAACCCCTAGCCTGACTGTCATGGCACTATGGGAATTCTTTGACATCACCTTTCACTACTTACCACAAGCCCGCTGGTTGAAGTCGTTGGCACCATGGGCCTGCAGTATATTACATTACCCATCATTTGAAGCCTTTATTACACCACCACTAACCTCCTTTGAAACTAGTGCAGAACCACGGTAAAATACCACATATTACTTGAAGCATTCACTACACTACCACAATCCTTCCTTGGAACTATCACAGGGCCATGGTACTCAATACATAGACACTTGAACTCCTTATACCACGATACTGCAAGCTCTACTTGAAACCACCATGATGGCATGGTGAACATTTTTCTTCTGCTCCTTCTTACCGCATTTCCATTGATCATCTTCCTACCTACTATGGGACCACGGTGACATATTATATGCCACCCAAGTTTATACTGGTGGCCCGCCATTCACTTTTGAGACCACCACCAGACCGTGGTAACCAACATATGTCACTTTGTTTATACCTCCAGCCTTCAAACCTATATTGAGACCTCCATAGGATTGCGATAATCATTACTTCACACTGTGGTATCGCAACTAGATTGTCTATATGCTGCGGGGAAGCGATAACTGTCATTTCTCCTCCTCTAGTTCCCACACACCCGCCAAGGCTATCTAAATGTACTGCAGGGATGTAGTAAGAGACAAAAACACATAAATGATCAAAAGTACAAAAATATTTCTCATGGACCTAATAAGGGATGCTTTTGAATGATTGCTAGAACAACTTTAAAAGGAATATGGACCCCTAAGGTAGATTTATGGAAGGAAAAATGCATGAAACCAAGTGGGACTATGGAAATTTTGAATGGTCCTAACACTTCCTTCTTCTACCAGCTTTAGAATATCTCATAGTCTATTGGGCTCTCCTTCCCACTCTTATCTGGATCATGTAGCAGCTCTTACTGAGTTGCTACATGATTTTGGTAATGGTGATAACCAGAATGGCCCTCCACCAGGGTAGTAGGCTTTCTAGGGCTAGCTGTGAGCCTTCAACTCTCTTTAAACACTTCCTTCTTCTACCAGCTTTAGAATATCTCATACTATATTGGGCTCTCCTTCCCACTCTTATCTGGATCATGTAGCAGCTCTTACTGAGTTGCTACATGATTTTGGTAATGGTGATAACCAGAATGGCCCTCCACTAGGGTAGTAGGCTTTCTAGGGCTAGCTGTGAGCCTTCAACTCTCTTTACTTTTCCTCTTCCACCCCTCTACTTAGGCTCATGTCTTAAGATTTCTATTGAATCTAAATCCTTCTGCAAAGGTAGAAAACATCAGTGCTATCCTAGCCTAACCTTATTGGGCTGATGGGCATAATTAGGTAACATTTTTGGTGACTTCTACACTAGTTTTGCCTGCTAAAACTCTCATGACTAGTTGGCTAGTATATCCATTAGGTAATAGAGTCATTTCTTTGGCTTTTACAACTCATAAAACTTCTTGAAACTCAACTGTTAGAACTTTGACCAATAGAAAAATAAACTGAAAACAAAACAAGGCTAGCTCTAAACAGGGCCAACAAACTGTGCAAGAGCACTTCTTGGAAAACAAAAACTAAACATATCCTACCTACCTAATCTAAACAGTAAAGAAAGATCTCTCACACAAAACTATTTACTAGTTTGTAAAAATAGCTTCCTTTTCTGATCAATCAATGAGGGGTATAGAAAGGGTGGGAATTTCAATAACTTGTGAAGTACTTCCTCAAGAAAGAGAACAAAAACACATACCCACTTGTTTTCAATGAAAATACAATTGCTTTGAGGTGGACAAGTGAGTTGATTCTCTTCCTCCTACTACTCATCGAATGCTTTCTCCTTGTTTCGTTCCAACTGGATTAGATGTCGAATAGGACATCCTCTTGACAAACCCATGCTTAAATAATTTGTGCCAATTTTTCATTATGTTAATCTATCACCTTGAATCTAAAATATGTACTGATTAGGGGGTCTATAAACTTACCCAGATTGGAATTGTTTAACTCTGCTCCTCTTCTTGAGTGAATGAGGCTGATGCACTCTTCCTTGTATGATCAAGATACTCTTTCAAAACTACATTTTTATAGTCCATTCTGTGAGACAAGGTATCCTTTGTCTAGACGTGTTCATGAATGTCCAAGCAATCATCAGTAACCTTGAAGCCCTCACCATTGTCTTGGTCATCACAAGAATTTAGTAGAGTGACAAGCTCTCTACAAGATGAACAATTAGGATCTTGGCAATCAAACATAGAGTTGACTTGAAAAGGCTGAGCTTCTTCAATTAGTTCACATGACTGCTCTTCAAGGTAAGTTGTCTTAAATCAATTCATGTTAGTCTCCTTATTATAGAACAAATGGAGCTCTAAGAATAAAATAGATGTTTCCCATTCATGGAGAATATGATCTTTTTGGCAAATAGGACTTTCTTCTTTTACCAATAGGCTTCCTAGATCTTCTTCATCACTATACCTATTGGATACTTCAAAATAACTATTAGTACTCTACTATTCAAACTGACCTTGGTCAATATGAGTAGGTGGATCACTCATAAAGAGAGACTCCTCACTATTGCTTCCTTCTAGAATAAGACTTTCTTGATCTTATAGAATCTTCCCTCCTTGGATTGCATTCTCTTCTTACCTCTGATTTGTAGCCCATTGTGAAAATTTTGACTCAACCAAAGTTTTATCTTGCTACCCTCTTGACCCCTCCTTTTCTAGATTTTCATTTTGTATTGGAGTAGGAGCTCTCTCGAGGTTAGGCATCTTGAAGTTTGGATGTTTTTTCCACTAGGGCTGCCATGATTGTTGAAAATTTTGATGACTCAATTCAAGATCTTGAGCTGACTGAAACTAATTTTTGATGCAAATAGGCTCTTGACCAAAATCAGAACCTCTGAAACTTAGAATTTTTGGATAGCTTCAACTTGGCAAATAGGATGATTTTGACTAAAAATAGGAAAGAAGAAGGTATTTTGGGTTTTGGGTCTTTGAAATTGAGCTAGAAGTTGTCTCATTTGTTCCTACTTAACAACAATTTACCTATTTAGAAATTGTTCCTCATATTTTCTCTTCTTTTCCACCTCTTGTTGACAACAAAAGATCTCATAAGCCCACTATTCCTGTTGCATATTATATTCATTTTCTCTAGCTATTTCTAATATCTGCCTTTGAAAATCTAGCATCATGCTCTTGATGGTACCCAAATCAGTGTCAAAATTGTCAGCACTTTGAGGTTCGCTGTGGAAACTACAGGGTTGGTTTGAAACAAGATTAGTTCCATAAGGTTGGGCATGGGTGTAAATAGTTTGCAAAGATGGCTGATCATGTTGGTTATAATGGGGAAAAAAGATTACTTGGTGGCCAAAAGCTTGGGCTTTCCTAATATGGCAGAGAATCACCATAACTACTGCAATATCTAAACATTTCGCATGAAAGGCGTGAAGCATATCTTAAAACACTGAGAAGTGAGTAAGACACCTATATAAAAATTTTCTATAACATGACCATTAAAAGGTAGCACCAACCTGATGCATTGTAGGTTCTTGGGCTACTAAAACCAGCTGATATATGCTTAGAGTCACCAAGGTGTTTGATGGTTTTGCCTCTAAACGCTAATGATACTAAGGAAAACACTAGATCCTTTAGTATGTACTCTTCTCATGTGTTGTTCACATTAGATCTACTTTAAAATTAGAGATTAGAGTCACCAGGTATATGCTTATAACCTCAAAAGGTTGAAAACACTATTGTCTATACCAAAACAACAATGGAAATGTGGTATTTAGTGGCCTAAAACTTAGTTCAAGGTCCCACCGGGTGTGCAAAAAATTGTTGTTATGAAGGATTGCACCCTATAAAGCACTAAGCCTAACAATCCCATGACACATTGGATTAGTCTCAGACTGTGGGTTGTCTATGATGAGAGTGAACCTCTAGAAGATCTAACACCGTTTAAATGCCCCTTGGATCTAATACATGTGCATTCAAGGAATAGAGATAGAAGGATGATTAATAAGACTGAAATTGATCCTAAAAGGTGATGATGCACTAATGATTATACTCTAACTTGGAACCTGATTCACAACTACCTTTCAATATATCTATTTATACAACTCAGTTGAAAAATCTTATCACATAAATATTTCATGGAAAGGCATGAAATCAATCTACTTTTACTAAAGGAAAACTAAATGTTTTCACAACTTAGAAAAGTAAAAGAATCACCCACACAATCTATAACCTATGGTAAAATTTGCACCTTTGTATACTTAAAGTTTTTTCATTTAAAACACAATAAATCCTTATTAGATCATTCAAAAGAGAATAAGACCTGAATCTGAAAAGAAAAACACAATTTTATTGACAAATGGGAGTGATACCTCTACAATAACTGTAAAAGGTGCTGGACATAAAGTTGCTACTATATAAAATTAGTAAAACAATACTTGGTTACAATACTAAAAATCTATCTCTGCAATGTGCAAAGGCAAGAGAAAAAGTAAGAACTAAGTAAAATCATAATCATTTTGAACCCAATAATACAGAAATCTCTCCCAAAAACAAAGGGAAGTCATCTCGTGTCTAATTGGACTCCAATTGATGCATGAATAGGTTGCAAAAAAGGTGCTCAACTTAAAAAATAGTCAACTCTCAGTTGTTGGGCGAGTAAGAGGAAAATGCCTAAATTAAAGGACTCATAACTACTCCAAATTGAGCTATTTTAGCTCAGAACTTCTCGTCTCAAGGTGGTTGACCAAAAAGATTGCCAAAAATAGCCTATTTGACCCAATGTCAAAAATAGAAGCAAAATAGCCTCATGCATGAGTTTCCAACTCGTGTTTGTCTCTTCTTCACTCCTTTGCATGATTTGAGGGCAAAAATACAGTTTTTAACCAAAATTAAGGATAATCCATGTGCATGTTTTACCTTAATAAGTGTTTTGCAATCATCTCCTTTAGTTTTATGAAACAAATATTAAGGTAATTTATAAAATATTACACATAATAAGTGTTTAAAATACAATATTTTTTGCCTTCTTCTCATGCAAAAGAAAGGGGTTAAATACATGATTACTTCACTTCACTTCCTCTCCAACCCTTGTCAAAAATCACAAGGCTTATACTAATGCCTTTTTGTCCATGGCTTATGAAAAGCCCTCAAACCTACTCAAACTGACCAAAGTCAAAAGGGAAACTCAAAAGCCATCATAACCTCTTTGATTTCAAATATTAATCACATTGTCTTCTTTTGATGCTTAAGGTTTAAAGGATCTTCAAAAATGTCAAAACCTTCATCATTTTCTTATGAGTTCCTCCAACACCCACAACCTCATGATGGCACCTAATGCTTCGACACTTAAAAGTTTGGACCCTCGAGGAATTACATGCAATGATTTATTTTAAATCAAAGTCAAGAAAGTTCAAGCCACGACTAGGGTATTGAAAGACAAAAGCTTCACAAACCTAAAACACCTCATTTGGCTTTTCACCTCACTGTATTTCTCTGCACTACTAAGGGTTTGGTTCAAAGCTATTGAAGGCTCCTTTGTGTGCTTTGGAAGGCTTCCTTGCTGATCTCTGGTATGTTTTCTTCATCCTTCACAACTTTGGCTTCATATGCATCTTCAAAACTTGAGAAAACTCCACTTTGTTAGCAATTTTGGCTTTGCTACTTCATCTTCTAACTTGAAACTACCTGGAAACTGTGAGAAAATAGTAGATATTATTGCTCTCTTTGGTATATGTAGTCAAAAACTACCCTTTTGTTTCTTATTCTATGAACAACACAATAAAACTTTGGCCCTTTTTTGCTTCTTGTGAAAGATAACTATGAATTTTTTTTATTTCCTTTGGTATATACTCATTGTTTTCAAATCTAACTGATCATTGCTTAGTTTTCTAGCTGCTTGCAAAGCTATCTGTTGAGCCCATTCTTTTGTATCTTGTAGTTGCATTCCTAAATCTCTTATTTGATGCATAAGTTTTAGTGTCATCTCATTTCATTGATCTATTCCATTAGATTTTTCTGTAATGCCCATCTGCTCTAGACTTCCCATAATGGCTCCTACTATTTGAGGGCAACTTCTAGCTTTTCCTTGTACTGCTCTTGTCCTACATCCATAGGGGAAGCTATACCCAAGGAGAGTTCTATAGAAATAGCTACAATACTGGTTGAATCAACTGCAATTTCAGCATCACCCTTTATATCTTATGTTGAGAGCTGATTCTTTTAGGAGGAATTTGTTGATTGTGTTTGTAATTTCCCTGGCCTACATGTGGAAACTAATCCTTCATTGTTGCTTCCATCTGATTGTGAACATAAATCTGATTTTTACTTCCAAGCATGGAGAAGCTGAGCAGGCAATAATACAGCTTGATTTCTCCTTGACAGGGACAATTTTGTAGAAGAGTGCACACAAGCATTTGGGGTTAACTTAGTAATGCTTGTACTTGGTAATTTAGATGTTCAAGCATCCAATGTAAAGCCATTATGAGGTGAAGATTTATTGTCAGCAATAGTTTTATCAGCTTCTACTATATTCAAGCCTGAACTTCTCTTTCCACACTTCATACATGGCTATGAAACTGCACCTATGGGTATAAAATTTGAAGATGAACAAGATTGTCTGACTGGAGAGGGCATAGAAATTATTGTTAAAGGAGGTGGGCCAATTCCATTCAATTTAGTTCTCCCTTTAATAGGTGGCAATGAAGGGACCTCTAAGGTGCTTGTTCTACCCACATGAAGGTCACTCATTAGGAGGCACCACATGGCATCCCTTCATTGTGAATCCCTATCTTTTCATACCCATAGGTTTTGTTGGCATGTAGACTATTCCTTTAGGTTTTGATAATTATCATACCCTAAACTAGATAGGACAAAGCATAGGTATATGTTCTTTATGATAATCTTGATAGGTCAAACTCAGAAAAGGGGCTCCTCATGCTTTTGATAGTGACCCTGACTATTCCACATTTGGTTGTTATTTATGATCATTTGATGAGTATATCTTTTAAGAGGTCTGTGCTTTATCCTCACAAGCCTCTATTGGTAAGATAATGATTTCTTCCTTACTGTTACAATGCCATACGTTTGCATCTTTGAATATGTAACATACCCCCTATCAATCTTTGACAAGGGATCTCATTGTATTTATGTTCTGCACCTTGACAAAGTATAATATATTCACGAAGAATCTACCATTTAAGTCTTTCAACACTGATCACTACTAAATATTTCAGTACTAGCTAGTATTCAACTTCTGTTGAGTATCCTTTCCTTTACTGTTAACACTTGTTCCTCTTATATCTTTGTGATCGTTGTTACCCCTTTGAAATTGATCTTTACTACTCAGCAAGCTATTTTGTCCTCACTGTCCACCATATAGACTGTCCATTTCAAAAATAGGCTTACAATACTTAGGTAGGAGTTATGTAGGATCTATGTAGTTGTCAAGATTTTAGGAGATTCCTGGAGTGTTTCACCACCTTTGAAGAGTGCGGGATGTAGTCGTACACAGGGAGCCATAAAGGTGTAAAACTTTCTAATGGGTTGCATTGACCTCAAACATTCCTTCAGGTCTTCATGATAGCTTTGATCAAGGATGTATACAAACCCCTTAAATCCTCATTTGACGTTGATGATATCAAGGAATATCATGACATGACTTTGTAGGCTTATGGTGTTAGATAGTTTTAGGCTTCTCTATCCTATGACTATCAACACACTCATTAGGACTTACTTTTCAACAGGGTTTTAATGTGAATTTCATTGCTTAGAAATCAACACAATCTTTGCATGACTATTCTCTACATCTATCTTGTTTATGATCTCTTGGCTTCCATGCATACCTCTATTGGACTCTTTGCCTTTGCCATTTTCTGGTGCAGGAGCACCATTTGATAAAAGTTGTCAATTATTGAAGTTGTTGTCTAGGCTTTAGTTTTGGTATGCTTTACATAAAATAAGATCTTGAAAAGACCATTTATTGATGTAATAAGCCCACTAGAGGAATTTTTGTAGTGGAGGTCATTTTAGGATTAGAGTCTAATATTTTTCTCAAGTTAGTACATGTTATTTTGGGCAGCCTTAGTGGAAAGGCTAAGTTAAGCTTCTTTTTTTATTTTTCCAATCATAGGGAGTTATGGAGAAGGTGGAGTTACATTGTAGACATGATATTTATGCCTCTCACTTGTTGAGGAAGGCAGAGTATGTAATTGGGAGTGAAGAAATGTAAGATTTTCCCTATTTTTACTATTTTTCTCTCACTTTTTTGCTATTGTACAGCCTGTACGGCTCTTCTAGAAGCTACAATTGGTGGGAGATGAAGGTTTTGTGAATTATCTTTGATTTGTAGGTGGTTTGGAGGTTTGAAGTGCTATTATGTAAAAATTGTTGATTTTTTTGTGAAGACTGCCCTGCTGAAACAGTGAGCTAGGGTTTGCATAGAAAAATGGAGGTTTAAATGTTTTCCATTGTCCAAAAATTCTAAAAATGGAATTATAGATGTTGCACCATGCAAGTTTTTCTTTCCAATTGTTTTGGTATTATTTCATGAAGTTTTGTATGAGTTTGAGGAAGCCCTAGATGTTTTTTCTTCCTATTTTTAGGCTTGACAAGGGTTTTGAACATGAATTTGGAATTTAGAGCTTAGAGGAGTAGTTTTGACCCTAAAAATGGAAAAATCCCTCATTTGGAAATGTGTTTAAGGTTCCCAAATAGTTTTTAGGATTTTGATAAAGGAAAATTTCAAACTTTCTTTGTAAAAGTGGCCTAATTAGGCCTATTACCAAAATTACCAGTCATTTTTAAGGACTTATGTTACAAAACAATCATACCTGCATGAAAGATATGTTATATAAGGGGATAATGTGTACCCAAAACAGGTTTCATTTCATGGGTTTGAGTCATTTTATGAAAGTTATGCCAAAAACACTTCATTTGTTGTCCTAATTAGGCCTAGGAGCAGTAGGACCAACTAATTATTTGATGTTTTGGTCTGAAGAAACATATCATCATCTTTTGATATGTTTTCAATGGGGATAATGGGTACTCATAAATGTCTTTTTTTTATTGGGAACATGCCCATAACAAAAGTTATTGTCTGACAGGAGGGCTATAAGGGAGTAGGGCTAGTTGTGAGCAAATCGTTAGGTGGGTATTTAACCATGAACTCTTATGACCTAGAGTGGTCTTAGTCTATCAAAATAGAGTGATTCAATGTGTAATAGGAGGTTAGTGAGTGGGCTAACACTTTGGGCCCCATGGGTGCAAGTTTTATCATTTGACAACCATGGTTGGAGAAGGGAAAACTGTCACGTTGGGACAGTCAGTCAAAGAGGTTCTATAGAAATCCTTCTAGATGTAATTAGGGTACCTCCCTAGCTCTGCATCATTTTACCAAACTTTGTGATGGTTGTACCATATTTGTATGCTTGATTGTTATCGTTGGATGGCATTTATGCCTTTTCTTTCCTTGATCTCTATATTTTAACTAGCCTCATAGGTTGTAGAAACCTGTTATATCACTGTGCTCCTCATGTTTGTATTGACTGTCCTCTTGAATCTCTATCTCCTTTTGACCATGCATTGTGATAGTCAATTAGGTGTGAGTGATTTTACATCTACAACATTGGGCAACACCCTTCAGTCAGACTTGCATGACACCTTGTAAATGTTATATCCTTATCTTTCAATGATGGCATATCCTAATGCTTATGATACTTTATTTGTGGACTTATCATCATGCAAGGATGCTTCTATTTTATTGATACCTCTGTCACACTTTATCACTGCTCCAACATTGTCATCTTAGTCAAGGTTTCACATGAATATTACATTGTTGTTCCTTAGTATGACTATGTTGATGTATTTGTCATTGATGTCAAAAGTTGGAGGTTGCAATACTATCAGGAGTTGCTTCAGTTGATCATCCCCTTGTTGTTTGATGGTGATCACATTATTGTTGATTCATCTAGTGGTGTTGTTGTCAGAGATGCATACTCATCTCTATAGTGGTGTCCTTGACAAGGTGATAGGATGGCTTGAAAATCAGGCCATGTTTCAGGATCTCAAGTTCTACTTCAAAAGTTGGAAGTTATCTTACTTCATGGACTGACAAGTTTCATGATGTTGTATGATGTTGTGCTTCATAGTCTTAGGCAAAGTGACACTCTTTGAATACTTGGATCATGCAAAGTGATGCTGCTATAGGAGTTCATGTGTGTTTGTTATAGTTTATGATATGGAGTTGTTGTTCAGGGGGTTTTTAATGCTCATGATATAGTTCATAATATGATGTGATGCATACTTCACATGGTGGAGTCTTCAATGGGGTCACAAGGGAATTGCTTGTAAGAAGGTTGAATTCTTTATGTTGTAGTTGATGTTCTCTACATATTATCAGGAGTACAATGCAAAGTCTCACTTTTGAGTTCATTCTAGTGTCTTATCTTTAATTCATATACCTTGTTCTAAGAGTTTAAATGTCTATCAAACCCTAAAGTGTAGTTGCTTAAGAGACCATAGAATCTCTCACGTCATGGTTTATTCTCTTTGTCTTATTTCCATCTTTTTAGTTCTATGTCAATTTCAAGGTTTTAATTCTTACCTACATTCAAAGTTTATCTAAGATCCAAGCTCTCAAAAAATCCCAAAAACCCTAGTTTTTAACCCTATCTACAAAAGCCTTAAACAATGCTCTTAATCTTATAAACCTATCATTACAAAGTGTAGACACCCAAAATTGTCCCAAATTTGTCTGTCCTACAACACCTAGTCAAATACATTATCCTAGACATCATGTAACATTTTGTCCTAAATCCCACTCTTAATCCCATCCTTATCCCACTTAGCCAATTAATTAAATAAATTTTATTTATTTAATTAATTTCCCAATCATATCCTAATCCCACTATCTAATTAATTAAATAAATTTTATTTATTTAATTAATATCCAACTCATATCCCAGCTAATTCAAATATTTTATTTGAATTAAGTTCTCACATTTCATTACAAGCTGACTTTCCAGTTAATTAAATAAATTTTAATTATTTAATTAATTTTTTTTTGCTGACATGTGTGCCTCTATCATTTAAAAAAGATAAGTGGTACTACATCCTTTATTTAATATCTTTCATATGTAGTACTTTTTATGTACACAAGCACACATGAGCCCTATCCTTCCTCCACTTATCAAATGACTACAACTCCCTTAAAGAGTGGGAATAACTAATCAATCCTAGCTGTTCACATCAATCATTTATCTTTTTAATCTCAACCATACATTTGAACCAAGATTTTCCTATAAATCAAACCCCTCACAAGCTATTAACATGCATTGATTCTCAAGTATCCACATGCTGTCAAAATATCATTAGAGCCTTTGCATCCTTCAACTATCAATCATCCATCATCTTCATCTTAATGTTATGCTGCAGAAGTGAGCACCCAACATTCCTCCAACAATAATGCTTCAAAATCTTGCATGCTTATGCGAGGTGGAGAAGAGCAATGGAGATAAATCGAGTTTGACATGAAAATCGGTTTACATTTACATTTGTTATTTTGATTTTCATATTGTCTTATGCTTCATTGTGCATTATTAGGGTTTTATCATTGTTGATTATATATTTACCCCATTTGCAATTTTACCCTAACTACATTTGGCACGCCCGGTGGGACTCACTTCGCTTGATCTTTTTTGTAGGTTTTTGTAGTAAAAATTTGTATTCATCTAATCCCCATTATCAAGTTTTGCAGGTTTAAATAACTTTTTGTTGTAGATCCGCTGTTTTTTCGACAAAACCCTAGGTTTTAAAGATTTCATCATACCTTCCAAACGGCTATGAATTTTTCTACAATATTTTAGCAAAAGTTTGTCCATGATATAAGGAAGCTACAGCAGAAAAATTTTGGGTTTATCATGATTTTTGTGGGATTTATCATGTTTTTATGTTTTTTCATAAAATCACAATTCTGGGCGCAAATAAGAGAATGTTTTAGAAATTTTTATATTTATGAAAATCTCTCAAAATTATAATGGGGGTCTATGTTTTATAGATTTAATTTGGAGCTCATTTACAGTGTGAAAAAATTAGGTCTTTTCTGACTGTACTGTTTCCATAAATCTACGTGTCTGGGCGCAAAACAGGGAAGTTTTCTATTTTTTTATATTTTTGGAAAGATCTCTGAAAATTAATAGGGGTCTCTTCTTTGATTTTTTATTTTTCAAACCAAAAATGTATTGAAATAATCAAATCTAATTCGGCTATGTATCTAAAATTACAATTTTCCTTGCCTGATGAGCTTTTTTTTTATGCTTGCATTATAATATCATTTTTTGATGTCGTAGGTGATCATAAGGAGCTTTAGCAGCAGCAATATCAATCATATACAACAGCTTGGAAATTGAAAAATAATCTAGGTGCATTCATTTCTATCTTTCATCTTTTCATTTCAATCAATCTTGTTTGCAAACACATTTCAATTTGGGCATAAAATGAACAATTGTTTGCAAATTCACATCAAAAAATTGGGCTAAAAAAAACCATTGTCTTTCATCACATTTAGATTTGGGCTTTAAAACAAACAAGTGGTTGAATTGTTTTCCACACATTGAATTTCTAAGGTTAATGAACCCCATGCAAGTGTGACCAAGTAAATGTGTATGCTCTCTCCTCGCGTCCTAACATGAACTTGGAGATTAAAAACATTTACTTGTGTTGCTTTTGTTTAGCCTTAGAGAGGCCTGCCTTAGTATCCACCCCAAGGGAATGACCTCAAGCGGTACTTTCATCCGGTCTGCTATAAAAATCAGAGGATAAGGTGAAAGCTAAGTCTAACCGGTATTAGCGCTCACCATATAGTGCTAACTCAAAAGGAGGTTTACCTTTGTGTATATTAAAACTCTTAGTAGGGTTAGTTAAAGTTTTAAGTGGCTTGCTGGATGCTCGTGGGGTGCCGGTCCCCTAGATTTTCATTAGAACCATCATCACATTCTTCCAAACTAACAACTTGCTTATGTCTCTTGCGTGAGTGATTCATGTATGTATATGCATAATCATTTGTTTGAATATTGCCACATCAAGCTCTAAACAATCAAACACATAAAGACAAGTCATCCTACACATTCTTCCAATAACATTCAAACCCAATCACTTTCATCCCAAACATAGCCAAGTCATCCAAACAAGCCACATCATCATCCAAATCCCTAAACAAGCGCTTGCTAAAAGGACTTAAGACAAACACTTGGGTGACAATATGTCTACACTAGAAAACCCAAAAATTAAATTCTAAAGATTCCTCCAAAACCTTTATCAAGGATCACAACCCCTAAACCATGATGCCATTGAAACATTACAATTCTTCATCCAAAAAGCTCAACCCCACATAAGCCAATCACCTCAACTGCAACACCTCGTAGCCCAAGTTGAACACCTTTTAGCCACTAGTCAAGCTCGACAAGCACAACAATCCTTAGCTATTCACTATCAACCTAATCCACTTCATAGCCACATGTCATGTCCATCCACTTCCTATCAACCTAATCTACCTATCCACCAAGTCAATGCCACATTAACCTATGAACATCCACCTCAAGCTTATCCAATCCTTCATGTCACCATTCCAATGCACTACCAAGCACCATTGATAGACCTAAGTCCATCTTTCCAACAAGAACAATATCCAAATCCAAGTGGCCCCTTGTATATAAATCAAATGAGTCCAAGTTATCCTATGCAAGATTTAATAACCTTTGACAAGGGAGATACCAATCTAGAGTGGCCTTCATCATCCAATCACATGCCAACACATGAGCCAACTAATCCTATCCCAACACCACCATGTGATCCTACCCCTAGTCCATTGGTCCACCAACCTTCATCACCTTCATCCCCATGTTCTACCAATCTTCCACCACAAGATCCCTTCGATATAACCGTACAACAATTGGTTCAAGCAAATTTGATTGAGCTGCCACTGATAGCACCTTTTGAACCAATCTTTAAACCACATTGGTATAATGAAAACCATTATTGTGCATAACATAGGTATAAGGGCCATACAACAACCAATTGTTTCAAACTTAAGAGATTGATCATAAACCACATAAATTGTGGTAAGATTATCCCTTCATCCAATCCAAATCCTAATCCTACAACATCATCTACTATTATTGTTCATCCATTATATTGCCCATCCACTCATACCCTTGTGAAGGATGTGATTCATTGGCTACTAGCTAGGAATAAACTACCCCCATGTCAAACACCCATTCATGAGCCTACCAAAGAACTTTCAAAGGTCATGTCCAATCCTATAATCCCATCATGTGGTCCACCTATCCTTGAGCCTATCCAAGAGCCCTCAATTAACATTCTTAGCCCTTTAAGCCCATCATGTGACGCACAAGCCATCAAGCCTATTCAAGGACCTCCCATAAATCCAAGTCAAGAGTCATCATTTTCTCATATTGTTGGCCAAGAGCCTATCCAAGAGTCATCTACTTCCATTCAAGCAACCCAAGAGGTATGTCAAAGGTTTAATCCTAAGCATGTGGAAACATTAAGCCCTAGTCCAACTCAAGATCAAAACACTTTCATGCAACCCATCCATAACATTTACCTTCTTTATGATCAAGATGGTACCTATGAAGAAGCTATCCATGAGCACCTTGATCCTATCCATAATCTTATATTTATCCATGAGAAAGATATCCAAATTTCTCCTAGTCATATGCCATCTAGCCCTATCCATAATGAGCAAACATCCACTTGTCATGATGAGACACTTGTCCCCCAAGTAAGCATAAAAGATCAAACAAATAACTTGGATCGTAGTGAACACAATGCTAATCAAGATCCTAATGATCCTCCTTCCACATCCACCATCGATTCCACTTCCAATCCACCATCATGTCCTATTAGTCTATCCACCCTTATCCATGAATGTTCTTCTTTAGGACAAAAACAACCTCTATCCACTTCAGCTTCTCCATCCAATAACAAACTCAAGTCTAATGTCTAAAACACATCTAGTCCCATAGTCAATCGCATCCTCCAAAACATGAACTACCAAGGCAAAGGTCTAGGCCTTTATGAACAAGGTATTTTGGAGCCAAACCTTGTCAAAGTTCCTCCATGCTCATATGGCCTTGGATACACACCCCAAGGTAAACCCTAAAAAGATGTTGGTAATTCCTCCATCCCTCCTAAGTCCACCACTTTCCATCGCAAACCTTATCATATACCCAAAACATATGTTACCATTCCACCTCCATCATCCTATAAATGTCAAAAGCATGTGACCATACACCTTCTGCCATCCACTTTGTCTCCACTTTTACCAACTCCAAATATCTCTCCATCCACCTTCCCACCATTGCTTCCAACACCTAACATACCTATCATTTATAAGTATCCTTACATCCCTAATCATGACCAACAAAAGCACACATCGCCTAAGCATAAAGCTTCCAATCATTCCATCCACTCCACCCACCCCATGGGATTCAAAAGAAAAAACTTTGATGCCTCTACCTATAAAGCTAAAAATCCTACTAAAAATCCTAAAGGTCTTCATACCTTAGGACATAAAGAATCAAACTCAAAGCAAAGTTCATCTAAGAAGCCATCCAAACCCTTACCTCCAAATGCAAAGCTCAAAAGCAAAATGGTTTGGGTTCCTAAGAAAATAGCTAGCAAGTCAAATGAGGCATCCTCATCCACATCTCAAGAATCCCAACCACTTATATCCATCCAAAAGCCTACTTCCATCCAAAACTTCCATTCCCTTCAAAAATCTCACAAGCAAAATAAAAGCAATAAAAATACTAAATCTATGTGGGTTCCTAAATCACTTCATCAACCATCCCCTAAGAAAATATCTTCATTGCTTCCTACACTACCATCCCATCAAATGCTTCAATGTTTAACATGGTGTGTGCAGCCATTGGTCATGATTCCCTTCCATTCCAAAACATTCCCACATAACTACATCTCCCCATCTTCCATCCATTATCCTACATATCTCCCCCATGCTATCCCTATGGTCCATGCTTTGGTATAAACTTTTCATCCATCTTCATTCCATAAGCCTATATAATCCACATCATAATCCACTATCCCCATCCATCTATCCTTGCATGAACCTTTCATAATGCATTTCATCATCCACTATCTACCTAATCCATCTCTCATCCATGCAATCCCTTATCAACATCTATGAGCATAATGACATGGTCCATGTGAAGACATCATCCATCTCTAAAGGGACACTATCAAACTTCATAGCACTAAACACTTGAGTCCCTCCTATCCATTACCATGGTGAAAACCTGGCAAACAAGCGCCATGTGTAATTGTCATCCCATCTAAAAAAAAAAAAATCAAATCAAAAAAGTAAAGAGAAATCCCTTCATCCAATAGTGAAAACCTGGTAAATAGGTGCCTTGGATAAGTACCATGATGAAAACCTGGCAAACATGCGTCATGTGTAGGTTGATCTTCTATCTCACTTGCACTTGGGGGCACATTGTCTTATCCAACCTATCCATTTCCAAACTATTTATCCCATTATATCATTTATCCATCCTACCATCCTTAGCCATTACATAAACATGCCTATTCCATTGAACCCATTTATCCATCCTCCCGCCTTTTGATTTTGATGAAGACATAGGGGCAAAATGTTGAAACATGTTTGGATATTTCTTGACATACCTTCTTTCCAAACCAAGTCCTATCCATTGACCATTTATCCATCCCATCCAATCTTATCATCCCATTGTCATGAACTTTGTCATATAAAAATCCTAAGCATTACCACCTCAAATGGGGCAAGTTATTCCTATGCAACAAAGCCTTTGAAGATCACATCCTAGCTCCCTTATGATCCATCCACTGTGGCGTATCCTTATCATAAGCTTCTCATCTTACAACTTATCCCCATCCGTTTAGCATGAGCTTTCCACTATAGCCTACCTATCCATTTATCATGAGGCATGCATCCATCCCTTATATGGCCCATCCTCTTATATATCCATCCAACTCTTATGAACCTTCCATCCCATCCAACTTTCATGAGCCTTCCATCACATTTACTATGAGTCCATCCTTTTATCCATCCCTTGCACCTAGACTTGGTTTTCTTCCCTTGTCATTGGTATCAAGCACAAAGGCTACCCAAATTGTAACTCCATTGGCATTTTCCAAAACATTTCAAAAAACACAAAAAAAATCAAAATATCCCAAAAAATCTAAAAAAATAAATATCCAATGAAAAATCCAAGCAATAAAACCAATCAAATCATCCAAAACAATCCACTCCATCAACGTTTAATCACAATCAAATCCTCATCATCATCATCAATTCTTCCTATCAATCACTTCTTCCAATTGTATCAATCTAAGCAATGATCTTAAATCCAAGTCACACTAATCCATATCAAGAAAGCTAATCAATCAAGGAACATTATCTAATCAAATCAACAAGTTTTTGATCCTAATCTTGTCATAAACTGAATCAATCATCATCAATGGGATATAGCATTCCCACATCCTTGTGTTGATCTAGGGATATAGCTTTCCCCGTAATGACAACACTATCATCATCAATCAAACAATCAATCATTGGTTTATGACTTGACAAGGACAATACCTTGTTTGTTTTACATCCTTTGAGCACACTGAGCACACTTCCTTATGCTTAGATTGAGTCGACACTCAAATCATCACACCATCACTATCATCATTCAAAACAATCCAATCATCACAATAATCAACCTAGCAATAGCAAACATCACAACCAAAGAACATCAAATCAACCATCAAAACAAATCCTATCAATCATCAACATTAACACCAAAGCAAATCAACTCAAGCACATCAAGCCAACCATCAAAATAAATCTAATCACTTTAGCAAATCAAAAGTAGCTCAATCCACCACATATCATCACTATCATCAATCAACAACCAATCATTGGTTTACAGCTTGACAGGGGCAATACCTTGTTTGGTTTTGTATCATTTGTGCATGCTTGCTTGCTTGCTTGTGTGTGTTATCATTTTATCTTGCATTTGCATCATATTGGTATCATTTCTAGCTAATATTCATATCTTGTATACAGACAAGGTTGTATTACACTGGTGCATGAGACACATCATCACCTTGGCCCTTCTACTTTGGTGCATAACGTCTAGTGCTATATCAAACATTATGGTTGCTCACTTTCAATTGCAGCATAACGCATCTTCATTTTTTTTCTATCTATCCCCTTATCTTTCTTTTGCAGCCAAGCCATTTCTTTTCGAGAGCATACCCATGTTTGTCCAACTTGCCTATCCTCTTAAGGGGGCATCATCATCCTATCATTCCATCATCATCTTATTCTTTCCATCCTCATTCTATCTTCCCATCATCATCCCCATCGATTATCCATACCTTAGCTTCTTTGAAATGATGTTACTCGACACAAAGCTTATCATCTCGAACTTCATCTCAAAGAGGGGCAAAATGTAGACACCCAAAATTGTTCCAAATTTGTCTGTCCTGCAACACCTAGTCAAATACATTATCCTAGACATCATGTAACATTTTGTCCTAAATCCCACTCTTGATCCCATCCTTATCCCATTAAGCCAATTAATTAAATAAATTTTATTTATTTAATTAAAATACCATCTTAATCCCATCCTTATCCCACTTAACCAATTGATTAAATAAATTTTATTTATTTAATTAATTTCACATTCATAATCCCACTTTCCAATCAATTAAATAAATTTTATTTATTTAATTAATTTCCCAATCATATCCTAATCCCACTATCCAGTTAATTAAATAAATTTTATTTATTTAATTAATATCCAACTCATATCCCAACTAATTCAAATATTTTATTTGAATTAAGTTCTCACATTTCATTACAAGCCGACTTTCCAGTTAATTAAATAAATTTTATTTATTTAATTAATTTTTTTTAGCTGACATGTGTGCCTCTATCATTTAAAAAAATAAGTGGTACTACATCCTTTATTTAATATCTTTCATATGTAGTACTTTTTATGTACACAAGCACACATGAGCCCTATCCTTCCTCCACTTGTCAAATGACTACAATTCCCTTGAAGAGTGGGAATAACTAATCAATTCTAGCTGTTCACATCAATCATTTATCTTTTTAATCTCAACCATACATTTGAACCAAGCTTTTCCTAAAAATCAAACCCCTCACAAGCCATTAGCATGCATTGATCCTCAAGTATCCACATTCTGTCGAAATATCATTAGAGCCTTTGCATCCTTCAACTATCAATCATCCATCATCTTCATCTTAATGTTATGCTACAGAAGTTTTTTTTAACCAACATGTGTGCCTCTATCATTTAAAAAAGATAAGTGGTACTACATCCTTTATTTAATATCTTTCATATGTAGTACTTTTTATGTACACAAGCACACATGAGCCCTATCCTTCCTCCACTTGTCAAATGACTACAACTCCCTTGAAGAGTGGGAATAACTAATCAATCCTAGCCATTCACATCAATCGTTTATCTTTTTAATCTCAACCATACATTTGAACCAATCTTTTCCTATAAATCAAACCCCTCACAAGCCATTAGCATGCATTGATCCTCAAGTATCCACATGATGTCGAAATATCATTAGAGCCTTTGCATCCTTCAACTATCAATCATCCATCATCTTCATCTTAATGTTATGCTGCAGAAGTGAGCACCCAACATTCCTCCAACAATAATCCTTCAAAATCTTGCATGCTTATGCAAGGTGGAGAAGAGCAATGGAGATAAATCGAGTTTGACATGGAAATCGGTTTGCATTTACATTTGTTATTTTGATTTTCATATTGTCTTGTGCTTCATTGTGCATTATTAGGGTTTAATCATTGTTGATTATATATTTACCCTATTTGCAATTTTACCCTAACTACACAAAGGTTCCTTTTTGTTCTATTTGCTTGGTGAGCCATGATTCGTAGTCAACATTCACTTAATTCAACACCTTGAGGGTTGTTAAACATATGGAAACTAGCCCCCTCAACCTAGGAGACCGGCTCTATCCGGTCCTTCTCTATGATAAAAGTGCCAAAAGTTAATCAGTGTATATGATTTAATATTTGAGGAGCGGGAAAGCCATAATCAATGTCTAAGGTTTAAATTTATTTTACATTCTAATGGCCATATCACTAGCTTGCAGATTAACGGGTCGATGACTGTCTGAGGGTTAGTTGTATGTAGACAGTTGTATAACTATTCTTGTTTTCTCAATTTTAAAGACATAGGTCATTCTTGTTGGATCTAGGGCATACAACTGAGAGGGGGGGGGTGAATCAGTTGTATAGAACTTGTTCTATTTCAAAACACTTTATTCTCTGTTGTCAGTTAGCAGCATATCAAATAATCATTCATGGAAGCACAATACATAAACACAAGAACAGATAAGCATCAACACATTGAACACCAAGATTTTGACGTGGAAAACCCGGTTAAGGGAAAAACCACGGGGTGATTAACCCAAGATTTATTCTCTGTTAGAAGAACAAAGAAAAATGAATGGCACATGCCAATAAGGGCTCACTGCCCGAGCACACTGCTCACAAAGAGGCCCACTGCCTACAAGGAGACACACTGTCTACAAAGTGATAAAAATCACAGTCTTGAACTGGAGAATGACATCTCTACCATGTCCGGATCAGTTCCAATTAAGCCCAACAATCTCTGCTCTGCCTTTCGCACCTTTCTTCGCTATATCATGCTCATCCACATGCCACACCTTGAAATGAACTCACAAACCGTTATTTATACAAGACATCAACTTAGGAACAAACATCTAAGTCGGCAAACAACCATAGGAGTATCCGCAAGATGAATAACACATCCGGTCGGCCATCACAAGAACATTCGCAGGATGAACAACTCATCCGGTCGGCTAAACAGAGCAATAACTTCATCCGGAAGAATAACTTCAATTCCGGGCTCTACCATCAATGCGGACCAACAACACAACCTAAACATGATTCAAGAACCTTCACAAGTCTGTCTGAATGTCTGGATACATCCGCACTTCCTCTGCTTACTGGGATCTCTTGTCTTCCTCATCCGGAACTTCAAGAACACAGTCTGTCGCCACTGTCATAATGCAAGAGGTACTTCCGGACCTCCAAATCACACACAAATCAGGATGACACATCACAAGGACATCTCAAACACTCCTTCCAATCCGCAGATTATGATAATACAATTCCGGACCTCACCGGACCTTTTTGTGATCCTCTGTCACCTCCGGATACTTGCCGGACCCGGTTCTATACCGGCAGCCACAACGCCTTCAGATCTTCATGCGGACCTCTGAAATCTTAACTGTAGCATCTCAAGACTCATATCTACTAACCCTTTAATCCGCATCCTCCGGTTCGCAACCTATACAGTACATTTACCTTCTTCTCATCACTGTTCTTCACTGTTCCTGACTGAGTCTAATTTTCTCAATATCCTCAGCACACAGCTCATCAAATCCTTCTTGTCAATGCAATATGAGTATGTTGACATCAATGACAACATTGGCTTACCTCATACTTGCAACAATCTCCCCCTTTGTCATTGATGGCAACATATGATGTGAAAAACCATCAAGACAAGAACTTCTCTTTTCTGTCACAGCTCCCCCTATCAACAACAACTCTTCACATGTCTTCCTTTGCTGTTCCCCCTTTGATCATCAACCACTTGTTTTTCACATGTCTTCTCTCCCCCTTTGACATCAATGGCAAAGGGCTCATACTTGCAACTCTCATGCATCAGAATAATACCAGCTGCTCCCCCTTAGTTGCAGCTCCCCATTAGTCCGGATCACAAGATATGACTGTGATAGCCACCGGACTGATGCACATCAGTGCATCTTAGTTCATTACCGGAGGGGCCATGACCCCTAACTTCTCCCGGAGATATTCAAAAGAGTCCTTGGGAAGAGGTTTTGTAAAGATATCTGCAATCTGATCCTTGGAGGGAACATACTCCAATCTGACTTCTTCCTTGTTTACTTGTTCTCTTAAAAAGTGAAATTTGATAGATATGTGCTTAGTCTTAGAATGCAATACCGGATTCTTGGAAATATTAATTGCACTTGAATTATCACAGAAAATTGTGATAGGCTCCTCATATTCAACTTTGATGTCTCTTAGCATCTGCTTCATCCATAAGATTTGAGTACAACTACCTGCTGCTGCAATGTATTCTGCTTCAGTTGTAGACAGAGATATTGCATCTTGTTTCTTGCTTAGCCAAGAAACCAATCTCTTCCCTAAAAAGAATGCTCCACCACTAGTGCTCTTCCGGTCATCCACATCTCCTGCCCAATCTGCATCTGTGTAAGCATGAAGAGAGAAATCCAGATCTCTAGGATACCATAGACCATACTCAACTGTCCCTTTCAAGTATCTAAAAATTCTTTTGATTGCCATAACATGAGATTCTCTAGGATCAGCCTGGAATCTTGCCACAAGACCAACAGCTTGCATTATATCTGGTCTAGTTTGAGTGAGATACAACAATCCACCAATCATTGATCTATACTTTGTCTGATCTGCCTTTGGAGAATCATCATCTTTGCTTAACTTACATCCGGTTGCCATAGGAGTGTTCATAGGCTTTGAGTCTTCCATACCAAATTTTTTTAACAATTCTTTCACATATTTGGTCTGAGAGATGAAGATCCCTTCTTTTGTTTGAGTAATTTGCAGACCCAAGAAGAAATTCATTTCACCAAGCATAGACATTTCAAACTCACTTTTCATCTGATTTGCAAAAGTTTTACACATACTATCTCTTCCTCCAAAAATGATATCATCCACAAACACTTCAACAATCAGAATGTTTTCATGATCAATTTTGAAATATAAGTTGCTGTCAGCAGTACCTTTGTTGAATCCAATCTGCACAAGATGCTTATCCAACCTTTCATACCATGCTCTTGGGGCTTGCTTCAATCCATACAAAGCTTTCTTCAATTTGCAGACCATGTCATTATTATCAGACAATTGAAATCCATCCGGTTGTTCAATGTAGACTTCTTCTTCCAGATCACCATTTAGGAAGGTAGACTTGACATCCATCTGATATACCTTGAAATCTTTGAAGGCAGCAAATGCAAGAAGTAATCTGACTGCTTCAATTCTTGCTACCGGAGCAAAAGTCTCTTCAAAGTCAATTCCTTCTATTTGAGAGTAGCCTTTGCAGACCAATCTAGCTTTGTTTCTGATTACTTCACCAGCTTCATTTAGTTTGTTCTGGAAGACCCACTTGGTTCCAATTACATTCCTGTCTCTAGGTCTGGGAACAAGATCCCAAGTATGATTTTTCTCAATTTGCATCAGTTCATCTTCCATTGCTTTGGTCCAATTTTCATCATTGCAGGCTTCATTTATTGTTTTAGGTTCAATCTTTGAAATCAGACAACATTCATTCTGATCTTGAGCGATATTCCTTCTAGTTTGTACACCTTTGCTTCTGTCACCTATGATCTGATCTTCAGAGTGATTCAGTTTTACATACCTTGGAATTTTGGGAGTATCCAGTACTGCTGTTTCTTGATCAGGCTCATTCAAACCTAACTCTTCTTCCTGATTTACCGGATCAGGCTGACTCTGTTTCACCGGAGAGGATTGAGTTCCTTGAACACTATCTTGGTCATCTTCATCAAATTCATAAAATCTTGAAGGCTTCTCAATTCCTTCATCAACCTTTACATTGGTACTTTCTATCATCTTCCTCAATCTCTTATTGTAACACCGGTATGCTTTGCTTTGAGTGGAGTAGCCCAAGAAAATTCCTTCATCACTTCTAGCATCAAACTTTCCTAGATCTTCATCTCTTTTAATATAACACTTGCTACCAAATACCCTGAAATATTTCACAGTAGGAGTGATGCCAAACCAAAGTTCATAGGGGGTCTTACCGGTGTTGTTTCTGATTTGAACTCGATTGAGAGTGTAGACTGCAGTGCTGATAGCTTCTTTCCAAAACATTTGAGGAACATTTGCTTCCAACATCATTGTCCTAGCAGCTTCCTGGATGGTCCGGTTCTTTCTCTCAACTACTCCATTCTGCTGTGGAGTCTTAGGAGCAGACAACTGTCTCCTTATACCCTGTTTCTCACAAAAGTCAATGAATTCACCAGATGTAAATTCACCACCTCTATCAGACCTTAGACACTTTAGTTTCAATCCGGTTTGATTCTCCACCATAGCTTTGAAGATTTTGAACTTCTCAAAAGCTTCTGATTTTTCTTTTAGAAAGGTAACCCACATCATCCGGGAATGATCATCAATTAACAACATGAAATATCTATCACCTTGCAGACTCTTGATTCTTGTCGGACCACATAGATCAGTATGTACTAATTCCAACAATCCGGTAGAAGACTGATCTTTGCTTTTAAAAGAGACTCTGCTTTGTTTGCCTAACTGACATTCTTTACACACACTGTTTGTAGGTTTTATCAACTTTGGAAGATCTCTCACAGCCTGAGTATTGCTTATTTTGATGATGTTATCAAAATTTACATGACACATTCTTCTATGCCATAACCAACTCTGATCAATTTGAACAAACAAACAACTTTTATTTGAACCAACCAGATGAAAGATGTTACCTCTTGTCTGAGTACCGGATGCAATTTCAGTTCCGGAGCTTATAAAGATTCTGCATTTTCCATTCTTGAACCGGAGATCATAGCCTTTGTCCACTAACTGACCAACACTGAGAAGATTGTGCTTCAATCCTTCAACATATAGTACATTACCTGTTTTGCTCTTACCATCAAAGGAAATAGTTCCCCTACCTCTGATTCTGCCAGCAGAATTGTCACCAAACTTTACCATTCCTCCTTCATATCTTTCCAAGTCTAAGAACTTATTCTTGTCACCAGTCATATGGTGAGAGCATCCACTGTCAATAACCCAATCATCCTTTTCTTCCACTTGAGCAGCCAAGGCTTTTTCAACAACTTTGTGATTGACAGATTCAGAGAGCAAGGAATCTTCTTCCTTGATGGCTATAAACACCCACTCATTTCCGGATTTGCTTCCTGGATCTGATTCATCATCTGTTACTCCTTCATTGTCATCTTCTTCATGAACATAATAGCAATTCTTTTGAAACCTTTGTCTGTGAGTATTAGATCTTGCAGATCTCTCCGGACATCTTGAGGCAAAATGACCAATCTTATTGCAGTTAAAACACTTAAAGGGCAGTTTTCCTTCATACTTACCGGATCCTCTTGGCAGTCTCTTTGCAATGAGGGCTTCAAGTTGAGCTGTTTCTGCTTCTTCTTCTTCCATGTCTCTTCTTGCTTGATCATACCATGACATTTTCCTTGATGAGTTTTCACCCGGATCAAATTTCTGTTTGCCTTTCACATAGGCACTGGCTTTGAAAGCAGATTCAGTCTTGGGAGGATCATCTCCAAACTCGGTCATTTCAAATGCAGCTAGTTTGCCAGCCAGTTGTTCTCTTGTGACTGTTGTGTGGGCTCTGAATTCATCAATGGCAGCAACTTTGATTTTGTAGGCAGCAGGAAGGGATCTTAGGATTTTGCAGACAATCTCATTTTCATCTAGAGTTCCACCAGCATTTCTGATTCCACATACCAACTCATTTACTCTTGGCATAAAGGTAGTAATGTTTTCATCATCTCTCATTTTTAATCTTTCAAATTTCCCTTTCAGACTTTGCAACCTTGCACTTTTGACAAACTCATCTCCTTCATACAGAAGTTCCAGTTTAGTTAGGATCTCATATGCAGTTGGTAGGTCAATGACATTCGAGAGATCTGAGTCATTCAATGCGCTTAGAAGAGCTTCCTTGGTCCGCAGATTGTTTTCAGCTTCTGTGGTTTCATCTGGAGTTGTCGGACCACCTTGTGGGGGTATATATGGTTTTGAAATCATAGCCAAGTATGCTTTTCCCATACATTCCAAATGACACTTCATGCGACCTTTCCAGAGAGTGAAGTTGGTTCCATCGAACTTCGGACTATCCTTCTTGTATGACGACATCCTGGATCACCTCAAGCGGTTAAGCTCCTATCAGAGGAACTTGGCTCTGATACCAATTGTTGGATCTAGGGCATACAATTGAGAGGGGGGGGGGGTGAATCAGTTGTATAGAACTTGTTCTATTTCAAAACACTTTATTCTCTGTTGTCAGTTAGCAGCATATCAAATAATCATTCATGGAAGCACAATACATAAACACAAGAACAGATAAGCATCAACACATTGAACACCAAGATTTTGACGTGGAAAACCCGGTTAAGGGAAAAACCACGGGGTGATTAACCCAAGATTTATTCTCTGTTAGAAGAACAAAGAAAAATGAATGGCACATGCCAATAAGGGCTCACTGCCCGAGCACACTGCTCACAAAGAGGCCCACTGCCTACAAGGAGACACACTGTCTACAAAGTGATAAAAATCACAGTCTTGAACTGGAGAATGACATCTCTACCATGTCCGGATCAGTTCCAATTAAGCCCAACAATCTCTGCTCTGCCTTTCGCACCTTTCTTCGCTATATCATGCTCATCCACATGCCACACCTTGAAATGAACTCACAAACCGTTATTTATACAAGACATCAACTTAGGAACAAACATCTAAGTCGGCAAACAACCATAGGAGTATCCGCAAGATGAATAACACATCCGGTCGGCCATCACAAGAACATTCGCAGGATGAACAACTCATCCGGTCGGCTAAACAGAGCAATAACTTCAATTCCGGGCTCTACCATCAATGCGGACCAACAACACAACCTAAACATGATTCAAGAACCTTCACAAGTCTGTCTGAATGTCTGGATACATCCACACTTCCTCTGCTTACTGGGATCTCTTGTCTTCCTCATCCGGAACTTCAAGAACACAGTCTGTCGCCACTGTCATAATGCAAGAGGTACTTCCGGACCTCCAAATCACACACAAATCAGGATGACACATCACAAGGACATCTCAAACACTCCTTCCAATCCGCAGATTATGATAATACAATTCCGGACCTCACCGGACTTTTTGTGATCCTCTGTCACCTCCGGATACTTGCCGGACCCGGTTCTATACCGGCAGCCACAACGCCTTCAGATCTTCATGCGGACCTCTGAAATCTTAACTGTAGCATCTCAAGACTCATATCTACTAACCCTTTAATCCGCATCCTCTGGTTCGCAACCTATACAGTACATTTACCTTCTTCTCATCACTGTTCTTCACTGTTCCTGACTGAGTCTAATTTTCTCAATATCCTCAGCACACAGCTCATCAAATCCTTCTTGTCAATGCAATATGAGTATGTTGACATCAATGACAACACTGGCTTACCTCATACTTGCAACAATTCTATGGTGCTTGGTTGGCTATCTTGAAGAGCTGAGGTGAAAGAGAACATGTTCTTGATGTGATATGATGGTGTGAGAAGAGTGTGTGTGAGTTTTTTTGTGTGAAATGTTGATATGTTGTTCTTAAGGATTGAAGAAATGTTTTGAATGTATGTAGTTCTTTTAGAGAGGATACACAAAGATAATCACTTGTAATGCTTTGTATAATCTTGTTATTGTTTAACAACTTATATAAGGTCTATAAACATAAAGAAAACTAGTGACCCTATGATGCATAAATCATATTACAAAATTAATAGCATGATCTCCTATATAAGATGTGCAGATGCTTGAAGAGTTAACTAGAACTTAAATGAAGAATATAGGTAGTAGAGGAATGTTGTGTTGCAGGTCAATGAGGGTAGACAATGATGATAGAAAAGTATTTTTTCTTGCAGATAAATAATAAGCAAGTTTTGGGCCCATTGCAAAGGTAAAGAAGTGATCTCTCATAGCATGATGCTTTGTGTTGATTTTAAATAGTTTTGAGTTTACTATTTTTGATGATGCAAGTTGTTGAAAGATAGATATCTATATTCTAGACAAATTATGATACAAGAAGAATGTTGCATTTTGTAAAGGGGGAATCTTGACATAGGTTTGAGTATTTGTTGGTCTCAGGAGTTGTTATCTTGTCCTTTAATTACATGTACTGTTGTAATTGCATGTATGGTGATCATGAAGTGTTATTTTGTTGTGTTGATCTAGGGGAGATAGGGGTTTTGTATCTGAGTTATAGAAGTCATCTATAACCAATGATATTAATGTAAATAGACTAGTACTCTATGATATATCTTTTTTGTGAGACAGATTGTTTTTCCAGTGAGGCATTGCTAGTGAGGCTTTAGAGTTTGCCAGTGAGGCATATACGTACTCAGTGAGAGTTTGATTAGTGAGATCTAATAAAGTGTTGGTGAGGTTTGGACAATGGTTTTTCCTTGGATAGGGTTTTCCACTCTACATCTTGTGTTATGGCTTCTTTTGTGTGATTCTATCTTTTGGTGATGTCTTTGTTATAATGATGTTAGAGATTGTTACTACAAGTTTGATAAATGAACAAGTTTTATTGGATCACTTATTCACCCCCCCTCTTAGTGATCCTTAGTATTCTTACACTTGCTATTAGAGTTATAGGTTCCCTTGAAGAGTATAATAGACCTAGGTAGATTCTGGAGGTGGAATACTATGGGTAAGAGGTATAGAAATAAAGTTTCTAAAAAGGAGAAAGATCTACATCAAAGGAAAGAGAAATATAATAAAAAAGTTGATGATGTTTCTAATGTTCTTGGGTCTAAAGAGTGTCATGTAGGAATGTTTGATGCAAAAGAGATGATTTTTTGTTCATGAAGGTTTCAAATGAGTAATATGATGAAAATGATGAAGAGGAAGCACAAGTTTATCTTGAAGATGAATTAATTGTTGCCTTGGATGAATTGAAGAAAGAAAGAAGAGAAAAAGAAGAACTAAAGATGAACTATGAATAATCTAATCAACTTGTTAAGGAACTAAAGAAGAAGTGTGTAGAATCTGATTAGATTATTGAGAAACTAAAGTTGCAATTGGAAGAGTCCAGAAAAGTTGAAGAAACCACTTGCATGAAGTTGAAAACCAAAGTAGAAGATTACCAAAAGTTAGAAGCTAAAATGATGTTCCTATAGAAGCAATTAGAGAAGGTAAATAAGGATTTGAAAAGAAGTCTACAAAATGAGCAGAGCATTGAGTTGTTTAAGAAAATGATGTTAAGTCAAAGATCTCTATCAAACAAATTTGGGTTAGGATATGAGGCAAAAAAGAGTCACAAAGATGCTGCCATGTCCAATAAGAATGTTGGAAAAGCATCTATGAAGTCATCAAATACATCAAATGACACTATGTATGTTCTAGGAGAATCAAGCACTGCTCCTAGAGGGTTTGTAAGTTAGACCAAAAAAGGACACAAAAGTGTGCATAAGCCCAAGCAAAGATCAAGGAGAAGATCATCAGCAAATCAAACCAAGTTCAATCCTTATTTTCATGGTTATTATTATTCTTGTCATAATTTTGGTCATATGGTTAGGGAGTGTAAAAGTCATACTGTGAGATTTTGTAGATCTCAAGCAAGAAGTGGTGTTCCTAGATTTTCAAGAAGACATGTTTCTTTTCCTTCTCTAGTTGGTAATAATATCACTTGCTTTAAGTGTCCTAATTTTGGGCATAAGGCATAGCTTTGTAGGAGCAAGTTAAAGACATCTAGAAACAATAGAGCAGATACCTTGAGTAAAGGAAATAAAAAGCCTATAAAGGTCTGGAGAAGAAAATAGGACAAAGAAGATCCTAATCTTGTGCATATTGCACAAGAGGTATCACCAATAGCTTGAGAAGCATCATAAGGTTAGGGGGAGATGTTTCTTGTCTCATTATTAAACCGCATTGTTTCTTTGCAATGATAGTTGGTTTGTACATGTCAATCAGTCTTCATCCTTGTGATGCTATCAAATGGTTTGGTGTAGTCATGGTTTCAATTTGCAAGTATGTTTTCATGGATCTTTGTTTGAATAGGTGTTTGTTGTAGCTCTGCAGTGATAAGTGACAAACTATGATAGACAAGATTGCAAAAGTGTAAAAGTTGAGATAAGGTACATGAAATTTATGATAGTCTAATATACATAGTTGTTTAGATAGTCATGACATAGAACTCACAATGATCATACGAGAAAGGACAGTGATTAATATTGGATTGGTCCATTTTATGGTGTGTTCCTAAATGTTGAAAGATAATGTGATCAAACAAATTCAATTTTTGTTTTGACAGTTTTGGTTAGTTTAATCATACCTCATCTATTGCTATTCATGCCTTGGAAATAGGAATTGCTGTCATTTGTTGTTGTCTCAAGTGTCCTAGTAAACATGTATGCAAAATGAAGAAGAATAGTCAAGGTGCAAAGTTATTTAGGAATAGTGGTATGATAGGCTTTCTTGAACTTAGACAATAAACATTATACAGTCTTGCAATGGTCAGTAAAGTGGATAGTAGAGGACAAGAAGGAATGTTCATAGAGATCAAGACATTTTAAAAGGTTTAGAGGTCTATGAAATGTGATCAAGATAGTCTAAAGGTTTGGAGTCCATTTTGGATTTGCACAGGTTTCTAGTAAAGTTATATAGTCATCCATAAAGGCTATTCATTATTGAAAAGTTTTAAAGAACTCCAAAAGCTTTGAATTTCATTTGAAAGATCCACAAAAGCATATGAGGTAAACCTACAAAGTTTCCAAGATCTGTTATCTACTCTTAGACTCTATGGAAAGTAGAGGAATATCTTAGGGTTGCAATAGTATGTTTGAGTTTTCTCTTTATCCTAATGAATAAGGTCAATCTGCACTGTTAATAGGTCTCTATCACTATTTGTTATTGACCTATCAACATTGTGTTTTTACTCACGCAAGTGTCTTGCCTATAAGGTCTAAAGGACTATCATAACTATTTTTCAATGTCCACCTGATCACAAGGGTTTGCTACAATCATGTGAGGTATGAGGGCTAACCTTGAACCCAGATGCAACTTTTGTCAAGCCCTTTAGAAGACCTTGTTTTTCTTGCCAACAAATTTAAGGCTATGATTGTTTGTCTAGAGTTTAGTTTAGGCAGTTAAAAGTTTGATTTACCTCTATATGAACTATAAATATGTGAGGAATTTTGTTTGAAGCTCCTCAAAAGTTTTATCATATACATGGTTCTTTGTATGATCTAGTAGATCTCGAGAGTTAAAATCTTTTTGAAGACTAGTGAAGAGTTTGTGAGATCCTTGTAAAGTATTATGACAAGGTAACTGTGATGGTACAGATTAGAACAATTAAGGATAGTACAATTAAGATCAGTCATTCAGGAAAGTGCAGTCATAATTAACCAATAGAGGATAGTTATCAGGACTATCTAGGACAGACAGTCATAAACTGATAGATAGTATTATTTGTACAAGATGACAATGTTGATCATTTAATCAAGGGTATAATGACAGTGCTTATTTTCTAAGAACAGTATAGTCATTGAGTAGTGTTATAGTGATATATGATAGAGATACCATAGTGAAAGGTGCTATAATAGTGTGTTCACAAGAATTTGTTTCTATGATAGTGTGACTATTGAACAATGATTTTCATGATGATATGATTTTAGGAAGATAATATATTTGATAGTATATTTCTTGTGACAGTGTCTTTATAGTGCAGGGACAGTGCGGCAACTTTATTGAATGCAGTTCTACCAAGGTATTGATCTTGAATGATGCTCATAATGATCCTGCTCTTGACATTATTTTTTCTTTCCATGTTTTTTTTCTTTAGGGGGAGTCAGTTGTCCTTTGTCACTTAATGTCAAAGGGGAGAGAGAGAAGAGAGAGTTTGTGTTTTTCCATCAATGATAAAGCGGGAGTTTGTTGATGTATTTGTCATTGATGTCAAAAGTTGGAGGTTGTAGTGTTATCAGGAGTTGCTTTAGTTGTGCTGACCTATTTTCCTCCGTCTAGAGTTAAATAGTTCACCTTGTATTTTCCTTGAAAATCCTTTATAAAATGACCCAACAAAGATTAAATCTTCCAAATACTCATGCCGTGCCTTACAAAAAATCCCAAAATCTTTCTTCAAGAATCTTAACTGAAAACCCAGAAAAACCCCGAAACCCTTTGTCTTCAAGTGATTTCCATCGCAAATAAATCTCAATTTTATACTTAGTATTTGTATATACATTTTTGAATGTATGTTCGCATTGTATGTTCATATATAAAAGGCAGACATACAATGGAAAATATACATCGGCGAGATACAAGCTACCATATACAAAGGAGTTATGCAAAGGGTGGAATGCAGGAGTGAATGTATGCTCGCATTGTATGCTAAAATATACAAGGCGGACATACATGAAAATATACAAGGTAGGAAACATACAAGGGCCATATACAAGGGAGAATGTATGCAAAGGCCAATATATAAAGGCCGATATACATCGGTGATATACAAGGGGAAATGCCTACAAAAGCCAATGTATAACAAGACCTACATACAAGTAAAAGATGCAACACTGGCTTGTATATGCAATTGTATGTTTGCACATACAATCGAACATACAAGGAATTACATACAAGCCCAGACCTGATGTCAATTTCAACTTGTTTTATAAAAAATTGGGGTCCGCAGCTTGTATATGCACAGTGCATTGTATATTTGTGATATACAAGTCACACATACATGGTCCGGATTTGAACGGAGATCAAATACAGCTGATAATCTTTTGAAGTTCGCTGCTTGTATATGCGCATTGTATATGCAATATACAAGGCAAAGATACAACGGAGACATACAACTCGGACCTGTTCTAAAGTTCAAAAGTGGCCAATAATCTGCTGGAGTCCACATTATATGTATGCAGGCGATTGCATGTGCCAATATACATTTGAATATACAAAGCCATATGCAAGGAGATGTTCGGTGAGACATGCACATCAGGGGCTCTATTTTTTGTCATTCCAACAGCTGATGGAGGATGCGTTTGTTCAACAATAGCTCTTAGGACATCTCGACGCCAAATCAGGTGGTGCCACATGTCAGCGGCGATACAAACACCAATTCAAAAGATAAAGACCCACGTTTGTATGTAGGCGCATGCATATTCAAATGCATATACAAAGGCACTTCAAAGGCTAATTTAATTGCCAAATGCAGCGTAGTTTCAAAGGGTCTTTTAGATGCAAAGTGATAGATACAGATGCAGTTTGACTGAAAATTTGACCGCCTGTATCTCCCTTATCTTGGCAAATTTCTACATGTTGCAAAAGGCAAAAATGCTTTTTTTTGCCTCCTCTTTCATTTGGCAGGCTTCTGAGTAGGCTTTTTTAACTTTCAAATTTTGGATCTGGATTTGCATGTTTTGGCGACTGGACGTTTCAGCGACCAAATTAGATATGCAGATGTAGATATTTGTTGCATTTATGAGTGTAGATTGATGATATAGCAACTTACCTTAAAGACTAGAAATATCTTTCATTTGCCCCTGTTCCAGATATTGCATACCATAACTTCTGCAGGTGGACGTCCCTTCAGGCAGATATTTTCTGACAGTGCCCAAGGACAAATTGATGGTAACTGATTGAAAATGTAAATTCTATATAAGCATAAGGATGAGATGTAATTAGGGTTGGAAAATTTTAGCATTGAAGCTTTTTCTGTTTCTGAACAGAGCTTTCTGCTACTGTAACTGTGCCTTCTTATTGAATATATATGTAAGTTATTTTTACCTCTTTTATTGGTTCTGGTTTAGTATAAATCTGCATGTGACTATTTGTGAACATCTTTGTTCCTCTCAATCATTGTGTTTCTTACCTCTGCAAGAATTATTTGAATCTATGTATGTCTACTTGTTGTATCTGGTTATGTTGTACACTTTCTCAGTACTGTGAGGGTTCTTCTTTTCAAATGAACCACCCCTTTTTTTCAAGCTTTCTGTATCATCTTTCATTTTGAAAAAGTATTCCTTCTTCCTTTTCCTCTACAAGTTCGGTAGATTTTAGGTGATAACCAGTTAAGGAAGCTGACCTTCTTCGGAGGTCTGATCTTTCGTAAGGTCCCGCACTTCGAGATCATTCCCATGTTTCTCCAGATTGTTGAAGTTTGACAACTACAGCAAGGGTGCAAATATGAGAGATAACAATTTTTGGCATGCCCGGTGGGACAAGTTCGATGAACTTCTCATCAAGATACTGAGAGATTTGGTGTTTCTCCTAGTATTACCAGCCTTTGGAGGCAATACAAACAAAACCATGGCAACTCTACTAAATGAATCAGCTAGTTTTAGCAGCTCAAGTGCCTAAGATTTTATCAAAGATCAAGATTTTGGCATTTTTCCTGGTCTATTCAGCTTCCAGAAGCATTTGAGTCACCTAGTGACTCTTCCTCTGGTATGTGTCCAGTTTCTCTTTGGTTGTAGACCTTTTCTGCTCTATTTCTGACATTTTTATAATTATCCAGCATTTAGACTCCATAGAATGTTAGAATTTTATGGGAATCATGGCTATTCCCCTACCCCATATCAGCAATACCAGGCCCCAAATGCCTCTAATTTTATGCCATATAGCCCTGTCGCTGCAGGATATCAGCATCCTCATGATGCTTATTCTCAACCCCAAGAGGGGGTTTTTGACACCAAACATAATTACTATTCAAATAGTCAACCTCAAAAACACCCTTACCAGAATGTTTTGGATCTGATCCAAAAGTTTGACTTTTTTTGCGGGATTTGAGCCAAAAGCTTGAACTTATGAAGATCAGTGATATTAATAAGGATTTCTCATGCATGTCCTGGATGTTGGTTCAAATTGAGAAGCAAAAGGAGATTACCTGGCAATAGTGGGAGTGGGCTGAGCAATCCATTATTTATAATCAGGAGAGGGTGATAAAGAGAGTACAATTTGAAAGAAGTCTTGAAGGAGCAATAGCTGCTAAAAAGGAGCAAATGAAGCTTTTGTCTGCTCAAGTGCAAAGTAGTCGAGCTTACTCAGATTATCAATGCCAAAAGGGATGTGAGACCCAAGCAGTCCCCTCCATTCCTAGTTTCAAGAGTCCTCTCCCTTTCACACCTGCTCAGCCTGCTGTTGAAGAAGCCCCAAAATTTAAGATTCCAAGCTTCAGGTAGGATAATCCATCTACGCCTCCAAAACTGCTTCCCAATTTTAAAATTCCAAGTTTTAGAGACCCTTATCCTGCAGAGCAACCTAGACTCCACAAGTTCCTAGGCTTTAGTGCCTTTGTCCCTCCACAAGTCCCTATTCCTGTGCAAACTTGAATTATCACTCCCCAGGAACAAATTTGTCTAGAACCCTCTCCCCTCCAAGAAATTCAAAAGGGTTTCCAAGCCTCTTTCCCTGATGATATTTCATTTCTCAAGGGTGGACCTATTGTATACCAAGATAATTGGAAAGATGAGCCAAGAGAGGAGGTGGAAGAAGATAAAACTAATAAGGAGCAGTTTGTTCCTGCACTCACAAAGATGAAATTGTTTGAACCTATTGCACCTGTGAATAATGTTAACCCAAATAAGGGATGGAGTCCTCTAAACTTTGGTTCTTTTGAAGCCTTTTCTTATGTATCAGATCAAGCAAATAAAGTTGAAATGCAAAAAGTGCATGGGGAAAACCTTCAGCTACAGAGACAACTTGAGCAAAATCCAGTGGAGCTACAGCAAAAGGATGGAGGCATAGGGAAATAGGTTGCTAAGGTCACTTCAGGAATGGATGATGCTCCCCTACTTCATGAGCTACCTGATTATGTTGAAGATGAAGAATATGAGTAGCTGGTTGTAGATATGAAGCAACAAGACAACACTGAAAATGATGACAAATTGCTGCAGGTTGAGGCTGAGCATGATAGTGAGGTTCCAAACCATAAAGAAGACCAAGCATGTTACCTTATGCTGGATGATCTAAAGGCTGATTATGCTGATATGCTCAAGGAGCTTCAATGCTTTATTGAAAATAATGAGGAGACTAAACATGGACAAGAACAAATTGAAGATTTGTTCTTTATTATCCAGCAAGGATATCAGCTTCTTGGTGGGGAAGTTTTCTCTTTTGAGCATGTGCATGGTTCATTTTCTGAACCTAAGTCAGAAAATCATGAACATGTTGTTCATAACGTGGAGGCAGCCATATTTGTAGTAGAATCACAGAAGCTAGAGTTTTTAGACTAGCAAGAAGAGGAAGAATGCAGCCATGATGACATTATATCAATAGTCTTGGTTTCTTTGAAGGAAGAAGGAGAAAGCCATGAGATCCCAAGTCAGTTGTTTCACACATAAGAACAAAATGAGAGCAAGGTGGAGGTCACCATCATGCCAAATGAAGAACAAGATTAGAAATAATTAGAGCAGATACATGAAATCAAACATGATGATTTGCATGTTACTTCAAGGGGATGCCTAATCAGGCATCTAGCCTAGCTGGAGACACATCAAGAGAAGTCACCACTTGTCATGCTTACCTCTAAGCATGAAGTTGAGCATCAAAATGAGTGGGATTAGTGCATTTATTCACCACAAGTTAGCAGCATCAACAATCAGTCCAGGTGGATAGGTGAGTTTATCTCTATTTTGTGGGGGGTGTTTTATCAAGTTGTCATATGCCCATTCCCCCGTCACCTCTTTTTAACTGCCCACATCCATGAGAAACATTGTAAGGTGTTAAGGAAGGACAGTTACTTTCAAGAACCATTTAATGGCTTTGTTTAAGGTCACCTCTGACTGGTTAGTTTAGGATTAGAGTAGATTTTATTTCATTTTTAGGTTTCCTTTAAATAAGTTCCCTTGCACTTTGTTATATTCTCATTAGGAGATACATGCTTGCTTGTTGTTTTTGTTTTGGCTTGGTAGCTTGCTCAATGTTCTAGCTCCTTTGTTCTTGTTATAGTCTCTTTTTGACTCTATGCCCAATGCATGCTTAAGGCCACTGGTCTAATGTTTAGCAGGCAAACATCCCTGAGAGGTCGCCAAAATGTTGACCTATTTTCATTTGTCTAGAGTTAAATAGTTCACCTTGTATTTTCCTTGAAAATCTTTTAGAAAATGACCCAACAAAGTTTAAATCTTCCAAATACTCATGCTGTGCCTTACAAAAAATCCCAAAATCTTGCCTAGAGAATCTTTGCTGAAAACCTAGATAAACCTAGAAACCCTTTGTCTTCAAGTGATTTCCATCGCAGATAAATCTCAATTTTATACTTAGTATTTGTATATGCATTTTTGAATGTATGTTCGCATGTACATTCGCCATTGTATGTTCATCTATACAAGGTAGACATACAATGGAAAATATACATCGGCGAGATACAAGCTACCATATACAAAGGGGTTATGCAAAGGGTGGAATGCAGGAGTGAATGTATGTTCACATTGTATGCTAAAATATACAAGGCAGACATACATGAAAATATACAAGGCAAGAAACATACAAGGGAGAATGTATGCAAGGGCCAATATACAAAGGCCGATATACATCGGCGATATACAAGGGGAAATGTCTACAAAAGCCAATGTATATCAGCATACAAGACCTACATACAAGTAAAAGATGCAACACTGGCTTGTATATGCGATTGTATGTCAATTTCAACTTGTTTTATAAAAATTTGGGTTCCGTGGCTTGTATATGCACAGTACATTGTATATTTGTGTTATACAAGTCACACATACAAGGTCCAGATCTGAATAGAGATCAAATGCAGCTAATAATCTTTTGAAGTCTGCCACTTGTATATGTGATATACAAGGCAAAGATACAATGGCAACATACAACCTGGACTTGTTCTAAAGTTCAAAAGTGACTGATAATCTGCTAGAGTCCACGTTGTATGTATGCAGGTGATTGCATGTGCCGATATACATTTGAATAGACAAAGCCATATGCAAGGAGATGTTTGGTGAGACATGCACATCAGGGGCTCTATTTTTTGTAATTTCGATGGCCAATGGAGGATGCGTTTGCTCAGCGATAGGTCTTAGGACATCTCGACACCAAATCAGGTGGTGCCACATGTCAGCGGCTATACAAATGCCGATTCAAAAGATAAAGACCCACGTTTGTGTGCAGGTGCATGCATATTCAAATGCATATACAAAGGTACTTCAAAGACCAATTTAATTATCGAATGCAGTGCAATTTCAAAGGGTCTTTTAGATGCAAAGCAATAGATACAGATGCAGTTTGACTGAAACTTTGACCACCTATATCTCCCTCATCCTAGTGAATTTCTACATGCTGCAAAAGGAAAAAATGCTTGTTTTTGCCTCCTCTTTCATTTGGCGGGCTTCTGAGCAAGTTTTTTTCACTTTCAAAATTTGGATCTGGATTTGCATGTTTTGGCGACTGGACATTTCAGCGACCAAATTAGATATGTAGATGCAGATATTTGTTGCATTTGTGAGTGCAGATTGATGATGCAGTAGCTTACCTTAATGACCATAAATACTTTTCATCTACTTCTGTTCCAGATATTGCATGCCATAACTTTTGTAGGTGGACATTCCATGAGGCAGATATTTTCAGATAGCACCCATGGGTGAATTGATGGTAACCGATTGAAAATGTAAATACTATATAAGAATAAGGATGAGATTTAATTAGGGTTGGAAAATTTTAGCATTGAAGCTTTTTCTATTTTCAAACAAAGCTTTCTACTACTATAACTATGCCTTCTTATTGAATATATATGCAAGTTATTTTTACCTCTTTTATTGGTTCTGGTTTAGTGTAAATTTGCATGTGACTGTCTGTGAACATCTTTGTTCCTCTTAATCATTGTGTTTCTTACCTCTGCAAGAATCATTTGAATCTGTGTATGTCTACGTGTTGTATCTGGTTATGTTGTGCACTTTGCCAGTACTGTGAGGGTTCTTCTTTTCAACTTGGTGAATCATCCCTTTTTTTTAAGCTTTCTATATCATCTTTCATTTTGAAAAAGTATTCCTTCTCCCTTTTATTTTGCAAGTTCAGTAGATTTTAGGTGATAACCAATTAAGGAAGCTGGCCTTCTCTGAAGGTCTGATCTCATTTCACAAGGTCCCACACTTTGAGATCATTCCCATGTTTCTCCAGATTGCTGAAGTTTGACAACTGTAGCAAGGGTGCAAATATGAGAGACAACAAGTTGATCATCCCCTTGTTGTTTGATGGTGATCACAATGGTGTTGATTCATCTAGTGGTGTTTTTGTCATTAATTCATCTAGTGGTGTTGTTGTCAAAGATGCTTACTCATCTCTATAGTGGTGTCCTTGACAAGGTGACAGGGTGGCTTGAAAATCAGACCATGTTTTAGGATCTCAAGTTGTGATTCAAAAGTTGGAAGTTGTATTAGTTCATGGACTAACAAGTTTCATGATGTTGTATGATGTTGTGCTTCATAGGCTTATGCAAAGTGATGCTCTTTGGATACATGGATCATGCAAAGTGAGGTTGCTATAGGAGTTCATGAGTTCATGTGCATTTGTTATACTTTATGATATGGAGTTCTTGTTCAGGGGTTTTTTAATGCTCATGATACAGTTCATAATATGATGTGATGCATACTTCATATGGAATCTTCAATGGGGTCACATGGGAATTGCTTGTAAGAAGGTTGAAGTCTTTATGTTGTAGTTGATGTTCTCTGCATATTATTAGGAGTACAATGCAAAATCTCACTCTCAAGTTCATTCTAGGGTCTTATCTTTAATTCATATACCTTGTTCTAGGAGTTTAAATACACCTATCAAACCCTAAAGTTTAATTCTTTTAGAAACCCTAGAATCTCTTATGTCATGGTTTATTCTCTCTATCTTATTTCCATCTTTTCAGTTCTATGTGAATCTCAAGGTTTTAATTCTTACATGCATTCAAAGTTTATCTAAGATCCAAGTTCTAAAAAACCCCAAAAACTCTAGTTTTTAAACCTATCTACAAAATCCTTAAACAATGTTCTTAACCTTATAAACCCATCATTACAAAGGTTCCTTTTTGTTCTATTTTCTTGGTGACCCGTGATTGGTAGTCAATGTTCACTTAAGTGAACACCTTGAGGGTTGTTAAACATATGGAAACCACCCCCCTCAACCTAGGAGACCGGCTCTATCTGGTCCTTCTCTATGTTAAAGGCACAAAAATTCAATCAGTGTATATGATTTAATATTGAGGAGCATGAAAACCTTAATCAATGGCTAAGGTTTAAATTCATTCTAAATTCTAACGACCATATCACTAGCACTTGCAGATTGACGGGTCGATGACTATTTGAGGGTTAGTTGTATGTAGATAGTTGTATAACTATTCTTGTTTTCTCAATGTTAAAGATAGAGGTCATTCTCTAGTGGTTGGTTGGTTGTCTCAAAGAGCTTAGGTGAAAGAGAACACATTTTTTATATGATATGATGGTGTAAGAATAGTGTGTGTAAGGTTTTTTGTGTGAAATGTTGATATGTTCTTAAGGATTGAAGAAATGTTTTGAATGTATTTAGTTCTTTTAGAGAGGCTACATAGAGATAATCACTTCACATGTTTTGCATAATCTTGTTATTGTTTAATAGCTTATATAAGGTATGTAAACATAAAGAAAAATAGTGACCCTATGATGTAAAAATCATATTACAAAATGAATAGCATGATCTCCTTTATAAGATGTGCAAATGCTTGAAGAGTTAAATAAAACTTAAATGAAGAATAAAGGTAGCAGAAGAATGTTGTGTTACAGGTCAGTGAGGGTAGACAATGATGACAGAAGAGTATTTTTTCTTACAGAGCAATAATAAGCAAGTTTTGGGCTCATTGTAGAGGTAAAGAAGTGATCTCTCACAACATGATGCTTTGTGTTGATCTTGAATAGATTTGAATTCACTATTTTTGATGATGCAAGTTGTTGAAAGATAGATATCTATTTTCTAGATAAATTATGATATAAGAAGAATGTTGCATTTTGTAAAGGGGGAATCTTGACATAGGTTTGAGTATATGTTGGTCTCGGGAGTTCTTATCTTGTCCTTTAATGACATGTACTATTGTAATTGTATGTATGGTGATCATGAGACATTATTCCCTTATGTTGATCTAGGGGAGATAGGGGTTTTGTATCTAAGTTATAGAAGTCATTTATAACTAATGATTTTAATGTAAACATAGTAGTACTCTGTGATATATCTTTTTGTTGTGAGATAGATTGTTTTGTTAGTGAGTGTTGAGAGTTTGCGAGTGAGGCTTGTGAGATTACCAGTGATAGATATATGTACTTAGTGAGAGTTTGATCGCTGAGATCTAATAATGTGTTGGTGAGGTTTAGACAATGGTTTTTCCCTAGATAGGGTTTTGTTGATGATTGTTTTTACGCATTCATAACAAAAGTTAAAATTCACAAAATAAACCTAACTTTCTTGAAAGATATGAAGAAATTGATTAGGATTTCTTAATCTCATGTTTTTGTATGGTCAAGTCTTGACCTTGTGGACAATTCAGTAGGTTAATGTGAAGCTGTAATATGCAAGGGGCCTTACTTGATTCAAGGTGATTTATGACTCACTGGACTCGAATTATGCAAGTTCTTACAAAGACCATCAAATTATACATTCCTTTGCCTAAATTTACCTCTATATTATAAAGCTTTGTATGATTTATGATGAAATAAGCTTTTCTCTTCAAATTACTATGAAAACTGTCAAGTATTAACATAATTATGCATGTTTTTTTTAAATGTAAGACAATTCTCTTTAAATCTCTATGTTTAGGCTAATTATTTCAAAGGTTTGGAGAAAAGTTAGAGAATTCTAAATTGAACATCATTCTACTATAGGATCTGAATGTTTTGTTATATACACTATAAAAAACATGTCACTGGATCAAATCAATAGACTAAATCATTAAATGTGGAGCCCTGAGTATTTTCATGAACATACATTTAAGATCGCAAGCTTTTTAAAGAAGTAATACATTCAAATATAAGTAAAAAGTCAGAAAACACTCAAAAGATAGATGTAGAATCCCAATTTTACTTGTATTTGAAGTAACAGTCATGTATGATTTACAATGTATGAGTAACCGACTTGTTTCATTAATCAAATCAACAAAAGAACTTACAAATGTCTTACAGATACAATAAGAAAGCTGGACATTCCATGCATTGCTTAGTGTAGACACAGGCGACCTCCTTCTACTCTAAATTAAAATATTCTTCTATTCAAAATGCTCAAACGAATTACAATTGCTAGTTCTTTTTCACAAATCACTGTGTAATTAATGTACAAGTAGCAAAGTTCCTTATATAGATTTTGAAACTTCCCATTGGTACAGCTACAAACTTAATCTACGGTCGAGATCTTTCTATTATTGATAAGTGGTGCACATTCATCTCTAACCATCTATCAAAATATCTAAATAACATCTTTTCCTTCTCAAAGGATGTTGTTGGAATCTTTTCAAAGATAAGATCCCCTTTTCTCTGACTTCTACTCGTTGATACTCCTTACTTGAATTTTCCAAAACTATTGCTTCCTTTACCTTTTCATTCTTTTAAGTATGTTTTGAAATTACTGATCACACCCTCTACAAAAATGTGGTCCCCTCCTGGACTCTTTGTTCATACAAATTCCTACATTGTAATTCCATCCTTCAATTTCTTTGTTTCCTTATCTGAATCTATAGTTTTCTTCTTGTATTTTCTCATCCTTGAATTATCCTCCATTAATGAATCAATCATCTTTTTGCTCAAATATGCATTTGGATTTTCCATGCATGGTGTAAAAATAGTATTAAATTCTATCAAAGCCCTCTCTATGTCATACACTTGTGTATCCATGCATTCATGATCTAGTAGTTTTTCTATTATCCTTGTATCCTTTTTTATCTTGTCATCCATTTTTTCTTATAACTCTTGAGCAATTGTTATGCATTTTCTAAGATTTTCTTCTTCAAACATCAGTTCCAACCTCACCTGTGGCACTTGATTTTCCATTGAAGGGGTAATTACTCCTTCATTTATCAATTCTTCTGTTCTTTCCTCAATTTCTATTACCTATTTGGATTCAAATTTGCATTCTTCTTTTCTGAATTGGCAATTATGTATAAGTACACTGCATCTATTCTTTTTCTTTGCAGTTATCTCCCACCTTTCCACCACTTGGTTTATTACCTGCTCACCTTCTTTCATGAAATCATTAAACCATTCTTCAAATGCATTTGCCTTGAGCCTTTTATTTTCCATGTCCCTTATTTCTTCCTTGGATACCACTGCTATGTCACTGGACAGTTTTGGGACTATTATATTGGGATCAAATATCCCTCTAATAAATTGTTGTAGTTGGAAAATGTGTCCCTTTAGATATTCTTTCTTGTCTTTATCTTTTCTCAACATCTCTACTGTCACTTGGTGCACATCTTCCCACTCATTTATGTGTTGCTCCCATGTAGTATGCCCAAGGTCAAAATTTAGTATCTTATACTCTTCTAAGTTTATTTCACCTTTTGCTTTTTCTTTCTGTGGTATTGCCAAGTTCAGCATCCTAGATCCATCTAGACCTATTTGTATAGCTAACATTGTTCTGGCCTTTCTTCTTTCTTTCCTTGGTGTGGTATCACCTAACAAGCTCTTAATGTCAATTGGTACCAATTGTACCTCTTTATTTTCCTTTCTTATCTCTCCTCCTAACCATGTAGGAATCTCCTTGGTGCCTTCTGTAGTTTTAACTTCATCAATTCCCTCTTCATGAGGTCTCTCTATTTTGACCCCTCCTTGTTGTTGTTGTTCCTGTTGTTGTTCTTCTTATTGTTGTTCTTGTTGTTGTTGTGGAATTTACTGTTCAGGTGGAGGCTCTTGTTCCATGGGGTCATTTTGTTGTTTAGACTCACCTTCATTCTCTTCTTCTTTAATTTCGGTGTCTCCTCTAGCATCACCTTCTTCTTCAGGACTTTCCCTTTTTGTTGTTTCTTTTTCTTGATCTTCCTCTTCCTTGTGTGTTTGTTCTACATTTATTTTGTTTATATTCTCTACTGGTTCATCAATTTTACCCTTTTCAACATTTTCTGTTTGTGCTTCTTCTTTAGGTTTCTTGGTTGCATCTTCTGTACTAGTTGCATCCCTTGTATCTTTACCTTCTTTTTGTTCAGTTTCATGCATGTTAGTTGACTCTGTAGGTGTAGAGGATCCTACCATTGTATCTTCTTCTTTTACTTCCTTTTCTTCTTCCTTTCTGCTATCTATGTTTTTCTCTTCTTCACTTTGCTCATCATACATATTAAGCATATTTAAGGCATCTATACTTGGGGTGCCTGTTCTTGTTTCCTCTTTTTCTTGATCATGCTTTTCTGTGATTATCTCTTCAGGTGCCTCTTCCTTTTCAGATTCCTCAATTTTATGTGCCTCTTCTTGCATATCTTTAATAATTTCAGGAGGGACTAGGGTACCAAATGGATCCACTGCTCTTGCTTCTTCCTGTACCTTTTCTTCTTCATGCTCCGGGCTCTGTTCAATTTCTATTTCAGCTTGAGTGCTTTGTCCTTCCTCTTCACTTAAGAAATCACCAGATTCTTCTTCTATTTCAATTTCCTTTCTAGCATACATTCTCTTTTCTTCACTTTCACTAGTATGACTTCCAATGTGGACAGTTTCAATAGTTTGTTTGGCCCTATGTGCTTGTGACTCTTGTAGTATTTCCCTAGCCAACTTTGTCTTCACTTGAACATATGTTTGTCTCTTTTCTGATGAAGTGGAGGCACTAGGTGTATTACTTGACTTTTCACCTACTTGTTATGCTCCTACTACCACACTTGTTTTAGAAGGCTCACCTTTTGATAAACTTATTGGTATTGCTTTTCTAATTTGTTGTCCTGCCACCTCCTTGGAAGTCTATGCTTCTTTTGCACTTATTTCATGACTTAATGGCTTTGCATCTACAAAAGTATCTAATGACACTGCTACTATTATTCCCAATGCATAGGGATCTGTTAGAGTAGCATTCTTATCTTGTTCAACAATCTTAGCCTCTACAACCTTTCTTTTCTTCTCATAAAAGCATTGGAGATCCTCACTAGGTTCTCTTACTATTTTTCTCCCTTTCTTCGGATAGGTGATTTCTTTTCCTTCATCTTTGAGTTCCTCAATTCTATCTTTTAACCTTATCATTTTTATAATCAGCCCAAAAATCTTCAATATGTATCTGATGTTTATACTTTTTATCAACTGTACTCTAGATCCTATGGAAAGGATCAAATCTCCTAGCTAAATCAAATTCCTAAAAGCCACAATATCTTAATTCTTGCTCTGAATATCCTGCAACCTCCTCACTGTAATAGGAGTTTCTACCAATAGCCCAAGGCAACTTTAGATTACCTCTACTAAACTTCCTCTTATACATTTTAAAGGCATTCAAATTCTGCCTTGAAAATTCCAAAACAATCAATTTATCAGAGGGATATCGAGGTAGCATAAAGGGATTTCCTTCAAATTCTTTAGTCCTTATGTAAGTAAAATGTCCAAATTGAATGAACCAAGAACTATGCAATCCAATTGCATCTTCTACACTTTTGGACAATCTTTTATCAGGTTCCTCTCTCAAAATCCTCACCATGTAAGTATAAAACACATCATTAACCAAAGCATACTTCTTCATTCCATTTTCCTCTTGTAGGTCAGGGTAGTGCTCATATACTAACCTCTAACCAGGACCATTCCCTAGGGTTCCCACCCTTTCTATTCCATGTATGTATGGTCTAATCTCTGGTGTACATGAATATAACAAGTACGAAGACAAATAAAAGGGCATCATCTTTTGCTTTCTTAGCATGGCCTATTTCCATATAGCTATACTTATTTCTTTGGCCCAGTGAATCTTTCCTTGCTCTTTTTCTCCTGCTCTCATGACCTCAATAACAATGAACATCCATGGTTCACATTTGGTGCCAGCTCTTAGTCCTACCAATCTACCTAGCATTGTGATCATCAAATAGATTTCTTCCTTGAAGTATATTCTCAGCAGATTCTTGTGCACCCTAGCTACAACCTTGGGTTTATTTTCTGGGCCGTACCAATTGTGGAATATCGTACCTTTGTACTCCCTTTCATTTGTATGAAAATCCTCATTATATTGATCTATATCAATAGCTCTCATTTTCTCATGATTTCTAATCCAAATGTCCTCGCAATCCCCTATGTGGATAAATCTGTAATGAGTCTATCATAGAACATAATTTTTCTAGAAACTAGATCATATAGATATATGCAATCCAAACACAAATCTCTAGCCTCCATTACTAATGGAAAACTTGCAGCCCTATACAGTCCACTTTCCCATATACATTTCATATCCGGTGAAGCATCTGCAGCAGTGATTTTCTGTAAAACATCCTCTGCATCATAATTTCCTATATTTGTATCCATTCCCATTCCACTTCTACTGATCAATGTTAGATACCCTCTTTGTAATGGCAATTCTTCTTTTTCCATCTCTTTGCATGGTTTCCTTTCTTTTTTCATCTCTCCCCCTGTATCTACCCTTTTCTATTTCGGGGCCATCCTGTAAAAAATGCATCTTTTAACTTTCCATTTTACCTTTTACCTAGGGTTTTACTATGAATTTCTATTTTTTACCATTTTACCCTAACCCAGTTTGTCTTTTCTGCTTTGACTTTACATTTGTTAATCCCTACCCAATTAATTAACAGTTTAAAACAATGATTTAACAAATGCCTATGTTTTATAATGACATTACTAAAATTAACATGTATTTTACCTACTGAACTGTAACGGTGTTCTGAGGATAAATACCTATATATCTTGACCATTCAACTCTTTGTTGACTTACTTTACTATTTTTCTTCCATTCAGCTGCTGTAATCCCATCACCTTGGTGAATTCAGCTTACTTTCTGTAGCAATTCTCTTTCTCTACAATTTTTAATTCTTAACCGTGTGTATCTTAAAGCATAATAATGCTAAATTTACCCTAACTCTCATTGAATTTTACTATTTTTGAGTGTTAGATCAACATTAATTACAAAAAATAATGCGCCTAAAAGTTTCGGCCTTCTGGTTCAGTGTTTTAACTTTAAAACCTTTTTTTTTACCATTAGTTCATTTCTGCATACATCGTGTTTTCTTTGTATTTTCCTTTGTATGTTTTCTTTGTATGTTTCTTTGTATCTTTTAACATACAAACACTTATATGCAAGAAATCATAACTAAGGATATTTCCCTTTTCTCTTTTATCTGTACTCTGTATGACCTGCTTTGTATATCACCCTTTGTATGTTTTCTTGTACAAGTGTATATACAAACGACCCTATGCAAACCTCTTTTTACCTTTATCTCTTGCGAAACCTTTTATTTCTTTGTATCTTGAATATGTAATCATGAACATACAAGCGCTTCCAAAAATACAAAGACTTTTCTATATTTAACTTCTTTTCCGCATCCGGTTTGTATCTCTTATTCACATCTTTTCTTGTACATCAGCTTGTATATAGAAGATATACATTGCTATTATACAAGATTGATATGCAAGCAGTGGGACCCACTTTATTCTTCACTTGTATTTCTATGCTACAACCCTACTTGTATCAATCTTTTTAGATACAAGGCCCGATACATACAAACTCACTTGTATCTCCTTTTCAGACTTCTCATTTTTATAAACCACAGTCATTTACCCTTCGGCTCCGACATGTATATAAAGTGAAATGCATCTTTCATTATACATTGAGGTACAATGTATCACTTATACCAAACTTTAACTTCCTTTGAGTTCCGCGTTGTATGTATACTGCAATGTATAATCCTTAGCATATAATATACAAGCAATGAAACACAACACAACACAACCAATTTTAATACTCTTTTTAGTTCCACAATATGCATATACTATTGTATATCTCTTTGTATGTTTCCTTTTGCCAAACATACAAACCTAAAATACCTCCAACGGACTTAACCGATTATTCATTTTAACTCTGAACTCTGTCGGGTCCAACTTGTATATAAGGATAAAGCGTTAGCAAAATGCATACAAGTATAATGGTGTAATAAACCTAATAACTTTTTTATGCCACTCATACAATGACATGACATACAAACGACTTTGTATATGCAACATACAAACACACCCATAGTGCATTTTACCAAAACACACATATCTTGCAAATCATTGGGAATTTTAGGATGGTTCAAAAAGCAACCCTTACTCATTTTCAACAAGGAATTCACCCCTATTCTTCTCTAGTACATAATGCTATTTTTTTTAATTTTCAACAAGGTTTGTAACACTTACCTCTTTTTTCCCTTTTACCACCAAGCAGACCCACACACAAGCAAAAAAGCTACAACCACAGTAGGGGCCTCATTTTGCTAAGAAGTAAAATGGGGTGTGTTGTGAGCATCACAACAACTAGCAACCAAACAAAACAATTAAGTTAAAACCATTAAAGAAAACTAAATGAAATAAATTCATAACTTCCAACTATATTTTTTGTAAATCATTATCCAACTTGAGACTTAATGTTTTCAATAAGGTGCATGAATTTTCCCATTCAGTTTAAGTGGGTGCACATGATTAATAATCCTCTTCTTGAAAATAAGTTGAACAAACCAGTGACTAATATTAACCTACATAGTTGATGTCACTCCCTCATAGCCAACCGAATAGAACCTTTCTGCCAGCAGGCATCTATAGCCTAGACAAGGTTTTCATTACAATTCTCCTAAGTAGAGCACCACTGCCAGCAAGCGTCTATAGCCCTGGTAGAGTTACTTAGATGGCTTAATCTAGATTTTTAGTAAAATCCATTTTATTCATTTATTTATTTTATATTTTTGTGTAAGATAGAAATTCTATAAGATATTACACTTGTAACTTCATGATGCAAGGAATGATCAATTGTTGAAACTAAGCTGAGAATTGTAATGGTACCAAGGGTGACCTCTATTTTTTGACCTAATATCTACACTGGTATGTTCAACAAACCCAAGGATTTTAGGTGTGTCATTGTGAGAAACTTCCCTTGAATACTCAACCCACAGTTATTGAATACAAAACTTCACAAGCCAAACAACTTTCTACATTCATGACAGTCACAACAAGTTATGCATAAATTTCAAATAATTAACCTGAATGTTCTAAATTTTCTATTGTTTTCAGTGGTTGTCAATCTACTCTTGCATACTTTTAAACAAAACAAACATCCCTACCAAGGAGACACAACACACAACCCAACACAACAAAAAAAACAATAGAAAAACAAAAACAAGGCAACAACAAACAAAACAAAACTGCACACTATTTACCTATGATACAGAACATATAACCTACTCTCACCTCAAGCCTAAAAGTAATGTTTCAAATGTTGGCCATTAATAGGTAATGACACATCTTCTCTAGTCAAGGAGCCTGAAAGTATTATCTCCTATTATTTCTGTGACCTGTAATGGACCCAACCATAACTTGTCGAATTTTCCATGATTTCCTTTCTTTCCATGTGCTTTATCCTAGCACAGCAGTAAGTCTAATAATCTGAATGTTTTGACTCTAGCTCGTTTGTCAAACTGTCTTTTAACCACTGCTTGATGTTTGGTAAATTTCTCAATGGCTTGATCTCTTTTCTCATCTAATTGTAACATTTGGATTATTCTGGCTTCCCTGTGATCATTAAAGCCTAAATATTCATTAGCAAACTTCCAGACAGGTATTCTTAAATTTACTGGAAGTATGGGATCAGTCCCATAAACTAGGTGACAAGGTGCATTGCCTAAGGCTGACTTAACCTTAGTCCTATCTACCCACAACGCATATTTTAACAATTATTCCATTCTCTAGGATTCTTTTCAATTAGCTTCTTGATTATATCCAATAAAATCTTGTTTGTAGACTCTGGTAAACCATTCCCCTGAGGATAATAGTTTGAAGAAAATTTTAAAACTATCCCATATTCAAATGCCTATTTAGAAAATTTTAGAGAAGAAAATGTAGGGCCATTATCACATACCAGCAAATATGGAGCTCCAAACCTTGTTATGATGTTTTCTTCAAGAAATTTGATAACTACTTCAGTAGTAGAAAACTTGCAACATGTGGCTTTAGTCCACCTTGTACAATAGTCAGTTACTGTCAATATAAACTTATGTCCTACAGATGATGGAGAATTTATAACTCCAATGAAATCTAAGCCCTACTATGCAAATGGCCTAGACTCAATGACTGGCTGTAATGGATTAGCCTGATTTCTTCCCTTGTCTGTTGTAGTTTGACAAGTGTGACAACTTTGAATATGACTCTCGATATCTTTAAACATGGTTGACCAATAGTATCTTGCTCTTAATATCTTATATGTGGTAGCTAAATGAGAACCATGAGTAGTTCCATACTTATCATGCAACTCTGACAATACTTCATCTGCTTCAACTCTGTTTAAACATCTTAAATGTATGCCTTCATGGTTCTTCTTGAATAGAAGACCTCCTTGTACCATGTACTTCTGTGCTTTAATCTTTAAAGCTCTCCTCTGAGAAGATTTCATCTTACTTGGATATTTACCTGATATTAGAAAAGTGTTCAAATCATCATACCAACTTGATGCATCATTAGTATTCAATACATACTACTTCTTGACCAAATTTGGATCTATGTTTGCTATGGTCTGTAGTAATGCTTGTCCTCTGACCAGCTCCATTGGAATAATCTCCTTATCAAATTCTTGCAACGTTGTAATCCATTTGGCTCTTTTCTCTCCAGGCTCATTCTGCATCAGCAGCATCTTCACGGCTACATCTGGTACTATGGCCTTAACTTGATTTCGTAAGATGTAATGTCTAAACTTTTTTACTGCTCTTACTAGTGCAAACACCTGTCTTTCTATGTCAAGATATTTTAGTTGTGCATCCTTCAGAGGTGCACTCATAAAAGCTATGGGCTTTTCTTCATTATCTTCTCCTTTTTGTGTCAAAGTAGCTGCAACTAAGTGTGAAGATGCAAAAGAATATATGTAAAATAGCCTTGTATAATTTGGACTTGCCAATACACGAGCATCAGAAATGGCCTCCTTAATATCCTCAAATGTTTATGAATCTCATCCTTGACGAGAAGAGCTATCTAGGGGTGCATTTTTCACAGCTTTTCTTTAATCAGCTTGGCATTTGGAGATACTACCAGATTGTGTACTACCAAGGAGGGATCTAAACCTAGCATGTCTGCATAAGTTAATGTAAAATTAATGGCCCTCTTCATAAAGAATGATGTAAAGTTGACATTCTCCTCATCTAATAGTGATGCTGGTAGAACAGTAATTTTTGGGTTCTGTGTTGTACCAAGATTTATTTCTTTTGAATCTTTTGCCAAGAGAGATGAGTGTTCTTCGAGCAGATTGATCAACGGAAGGTCAAATCCTCCATCCTCAGGTGCCTTAGGGAGGTATTCACCCTTGGATACGTCCTTTATTTTTATTTTTTCATAGTCAAAAGGCACCTTGTGGTTTTCACCTGATGACCTTTCCTTTTTAATTTTATTTATTTCATTTTTGTGACTGAAGGATGTGACACTTCCCCCAAAATATGCCAGTAGAGGAAGATCAATCATGAATCCCACTTTATGATCCCCCAAAGGTAATCCTTTCCTTAAACCCATGAACTCTATTATTGCCTTATCATTTTGGAAAGTGTCCAAGATAGGTGCCCCCTGTTGGTCCCAGTCAATCAGGTTTGGATAAACAAGTGGAAGGTCTAGAGGTGTGGATGATGAAGTGGAGGATAACATGAAAATGGAGGCTTCTTGGAATAGTTCAGTGATGTAGAAAGAAGAGTCATCGATGGTATCCTGACTAGTTACCTCTTATGCAATAAAGGCTTTAGCTACTTCATTAAGGATAAACTTAAGGTCTATAGAAGGCAGGACCTCCTTTCCATACCCTAGACCATATCTATTATACTTCTTAGTTACTGTGATAGTTTCTAGAGGGCCTTGTTCTTGCAACCCTAGTCCTCCCTTGCCTTTGTAACCCATATTCTTAATGATTCTGAATCCATTGTTGTATCTTTCCACTTCTAAAGCCACTTGGTCATTTTCATCATAGAAAACCCAGGATGAAATATCACCGTACACATCTTCATCATCAAGTAATCCTGATTGAATAAACACAGTTGGGGGAATAGTGATAGTGGTTTTGGATGAGCTTGGTTTGGAGACAGGTGACTTGCCATACGACTTGGGAGACAAAGGCATGGCTCCTACACAACAAGATTCTTGTAAGGTATACTCACCAAGTCCTTGTTCTTATATCTTAATCTTAGGAATAGCCTTGCTAGTGGATGGCTTGGTTAAGTCATATGGATCAACATAGTATGTGGATGGATAGGCCTCTATATTGCTGGGTATGTGACTAGGATTTTGGTAGGTTGCTTGAAAGGCTCAGAAATATTCAAAGGCATTGGGATTTGTAGGGATCATGATTTCAACTCCATCATAAGGGAATTTTAAACACTAATGGTATGTAGAGGGAACTACCTTCAAAGCATGTATCCAGGGGTGGTCAAGGATGATATTGTAAGGAAACTCAACATCGAGGACTTGGCACTTAGTCGGAGTGGTGACAAGACCTACTCTTATGGGCAACCAAATGATCCCTTTTGATTCTCTTTCTCCATCATCATAAGCCTTAATTGTTATTCTTTTGGTTCCATCAATACAACTTTCAATGTATCCTAGCAATCTCACTAATTTCAAGGAAAATATGTTTAGTCCAACTCCACCATCTACCATGACCCGTTTAACACGACATTGGTTAATGAACACTTCAGTATGGAGGGTATCATGTTGAGATGGATCAGAGGATGTGAGGTCTAGATTAGAGAAGGTCACATGATGGGGTGTTGTGATACTTGCTATCATAGCCTGGAATTGTACTGCACTCACATCATTTGGCACCATGGACTCTTGTAAGGCTCTATTGAGGATAGCTTTATGAGTGGGGGATATGCATAATAGCTCAAGGATAGAGATATGTGTAGGGGTTTTACCTAGATGGTCAAGGATATTATAATCAAGGTTTGGATGAATAGTAGGTGGGAGTACTCCTTGAATGGTTATGCGACTGCAGTGAGTGGTGATAGTGCAATCAGGTGCTTTTCCTCTTATTGTGATAGTGGATATTTGAGACTATTCAATACGGCCTATGCTGGACTCATAATTGTAACTAACATTTTTCCCAGCATTTGGAGCACTTTCTTTTTCATGAGTAGGAAGGGCATTCTTGTAAACATAAAGGCTGTAGTTAGATGTCTGTGTCAGTGTTTTGATGTTAATGAGTCCCTGGTCGATAAGATTTTCAATCAAGTGTTTAAGTTGCATACAACTAGCAGTATCATGTCCTTTTACTCTGTGATACTCACAATACTTGTTGTCTTTGTACCAAGCAGGTTTGAACTATGGTTCTTGATTTGATTTGAGTTCAGGTAAAGTGATATTTCCATCTTGGACTTGTTGCAAATATGTGCCTAAGCAGTGTTGTCATTTATGTCAACATATTCTTGTTGCATTGATGTCAACTATATCTTATTTTCCTACCTGTTTAGAAGACTGGAACAATGAGGATATTGAGAAAATTAATGAAGATCAATGTATACGGACCACATGGCTATATAGAGGATTGTGTGAAGTAGCTCTAGTAAAGATTTGAGAGGTCCGCATGAAGATTTGAAGAAGGAATGGCCATCTGAGTACAATCAGGTTTTGTTGTGATTAGAAGAGATAGAGTGACTGTAAATCGGTTTGGATTGATCTGCGTTGAAATATTTTTATCTGTTGATCTAGAGGAATGTTTGGGAAGTCAGTGTGTATCTTCAACTCAAGTGGTTCATGGTTTGGAGGTCCCGAAGCAATCTTTCTAGTGTAACCGTCATGGCAGACAGTGTTCTTGAGGTTCTGGATGAAGATGCAAGTGATTCTGATGATTTGGAGGTGTGCGGATGTTTTTGTTGATTTCAATGTGCTTGTGAAAGTCTTTGGATTGGGTAACTGCTATGTTGGAGGTCCGCATTGAAGATTGAGTTCATCTGTGAAGATTTACTTATTGATGTTGCTATTTTTACCAGTCTTGGCTGACCAAATGATTCAAGTGTATTGAGGATCGTCAAAGAGCATTTCTCTAGAGCATGGCATGTTGTTGGATAAAGATTTAAGTCTTAGCTATGTTTGGCTGACATCATAATGATCCACATTAAGTTTGGCCAACCTTGATGTTCATTCCAAAGTTGTTGAAGTGTATAAATACTTGTTGATAAGTTGTGAAAAGTTATCCTTATGCGAAAATGATCATATCATAAGAAAGGTAGAGAAGAAGAGCAGAGAGGAAGAAGTGTAGAGGATCAAGAGTTGTAAAGGATGAAAATTTAGTGAGAAAGTTGTCAAGGAGAAGAACATAAATTGTGAGCTTTCAAAGGGAATGAACCAAACATGGAATAGATGCTATCACTCAATTCATTATCTCTGTAATAAACTCAATTCTTGTAGGTAGTGAGCTTCCTATAGGTAGTGAGCCTCTTTTGAGCAGTGAGCTCTGGGTAGTGCACCTGAAGGCATGTGCCTTCTATTTTCTTAAAAGTACTTTTAATAGGGTACAAATCTTTGTGGGTTAACCCTCACCGTGGTTTTCCCTTAACTGGGTTTCCACGTAAAAATCTTGGTGTTATGTGTGTTAATTTGTTTCTGCTCATGTGTTGATGAATCATGCATTAAATTTTTACATCATTAATCAGTTTTGAATGATAAAGAAAGATTAGTTGCTGCTAATGGAAAAGGATAAAGACAACTGATTCACCCCCCCGCTCAGTTGTTCAGACTAATTCTAACAATTGGTATCAGAGCCGATTCCTCTAGAAGAAGCTTAACGCCCCAAGGAGATAGAGGATGTCAACCTACAAGAAGGATAGTCAAAGATTTGATGGAACAAACTACACTATTTGCAAGAGTCGCATGGAGTGCCACTTGCAATGCATGGGTGATGCCTATTGGTTGATAACTAAGGATGAGTATAAGCCTCTAGAGAAAGGTCCTTCAACTGTAGAGGAACTCAAAGATGCTGAAAACAATCTTTGAGCTAAAGAAGCCTTGTTGAGTGCCCTAACTGATTCAAAAATGACAAATGCCTTTGCACTGAAAACTGCTCATGAAATTTGGAAGAAGTTGGAGAATTTTTACAAAGGTGATGAACATGTCAAATGTGCCAAACTACAAAGTTTGAGAGGAAAATTTGAAAATCTAAGGATGAGTGAAGATCAAAACATCACAATCTACATGCAAAAGATAAATGAACTTGTGTGTTCTATCAGGTGTGTTGGTGGAACATTGGAAGAATTAGAGATTGTGTCAAAAGTGCTCAGATCTTTACCTAATTCATACAAGCATAAGGTTGCTGCTATAGAGGAGATCATGACTATTTCAACAGTTACAAGAGATCATCTGGTTGGCAAACTATTAGCTTTTAAATTAAGTGAATTTCGTGATTCTCTTCCTAAGTCTGAATCTGCATTCAATGTCAATGTTCATGGGAAGCAAAGATATGATCTGAATGAGAATTCTTCAAGAAGATCAATCAGATTTGAGAAGACAAGGAAGCATTTTGAAAATGGTGAAACTGAGCTTGATGATCTTAAAGCCCTTTTTGCCAAGAGATTGCCAGGAGGATCTAGTAAGTATGAAGGAAAGTTACCATTCAAATGTTTTAATTGTAATAAGATTGGTCATTTTGCCTCAAGATGTCTGGAGAGGGTTTCAAAGCCAAACCCTAACAGATCTAGAACTTAGAAGAAATGCTACTATGTCCAAGAAGCTGGTGAAGAAGGAGTCACAAATGATGAATCTGATCATGGAGGTTCCACTGATAATGATTGGGTGTTCATTGCTATCAAAGAGTAAGATCTAGTGCCTATTGAACCTACTAGCTATGAAAATGTAGAAAACATGTTGGCTACTTAGGTTGTCAAAAAGGATGAATGGGTGATTGACAGTGGATGTTCTGATCATATGACCGGTGACAAAAGTAAGTTTGTGAGCTTTGAAAAATATGAAGGTGGACTTGTGAAGTTTGGAGACAACTTAGCTAGTAGAATTCATGGCAGAGGTTCCATCTCTTTTGATGGTAAGAATAACACTAATGATGTTCTGTATGTGGAAGGATTGAAGCATAATCTTCTCAGTATTGGACAGTTGGTTGATAAAGGTTATGATCTCTGATTCAAGGATGGAAAATGTAGAATCTTGGAAAGATCCATAATTGAGATTGCATCCGGTACTCAAACTAGAGGTAACATCTTTCATTTAAGTAGCTCTAATAGAAGTTGCCTAATTACTCAAGTTGATCAGAGTTGGCTCGGGCATAGGACAATGTCTCATGTGAATTTTGATAATATTGTCAAGATAAGTTCCACCCAGTCTATAAGAGACCTTCCAAGACTTGTGAAACCCACTAATAGCATGTGTAGAGAATGCCAATTGGGTAAATAGAGCAGAACTTCATTTAAGAGTAAAGAACAGTCATCAAGTGGTTTGTTGGAACTTGTGCATACTGATCTTTGTGGTCCTGCTAGAATTAGGATTGTACAAGGAGACAAATATTTTATGTTGCTAATTGATGATTACTCCTGGTTGATGTGGGTAACCTTCTTGAAAGAAAAATTAGAAGCTCTTGAGAAATTCAAAGTATTCAAGGTTATGGTTGAAAATAAGGTTAGTGTGAGGATAAAGTGTCTAAGATCTAACAGAGGTGGAGAGTTTACCTCTGGTGAGTTTGATTCATTCTGTGAAAAGCAAGGGATAAAAAGACAGTTATCTACTCCTAGGACTCCTCAGTAGAATGGAGTTGTGGAGAGAAAGAATCAGACCATTCAAGAAGCAGCCAGAACCATGATGATGGAAGCAAATGTTCCTCAAGTCTATTAGAGAGAAACTATAAGCACTATTGTCTACACTCTTAATCGGGTGTAGATCAAAGGCAATTTTGGTAAAACTTTCTATGAACAATGGTTTGATCATCCTCCTACTGTAAAATACTTTAGAGTTTTTGGCAGTAAATGCTATATCAAAAGAGATGAGGATCTTGGCAAGTTTAATACAAGAAGTGATGAAGGAATATTTCCTAGGTACTCCACTCAAAGCAAGGCATACTAGTGCTTTAACAAGAGATTAAAAAAGATTATTGAAAGTACTAATGTCAGAGTTGATGAAAGCAAGGAGAGAACTTCTTGGTCTTGCGGATATGATTCTGGTGATCAAGATGAAAGTCAAACTCAATGAAGACAAGTTCAAACCTAGACTTAAATCAAGATTGATTCAGAAAGCTCAACAATTCACAAAGATAGTGTAGATATTGAGGAACAAGCTAAAAATATAGAAGCTCAAGTAATTCCCAAAACTCCTAGGTATGTAAGACATAATCATCCCAAAGATCAGATCATAGGAGATAGAAATCAAGGTGTTCAAACAAGGAGAAGAATTGCTAAAGATCAAGAGGAGATTTGTTTGATTTCAAAGATTGAACCAAAATTAGTAAGTGATGCTTGCAGTGATGAAAATTGGGTAAAAGCAATGGAAGAAGAACTAATGCAAATTGAAAAGAATCACACTTGGGATCTTGTTCCTAGACTTGAAGACAAAAATGAGATTGGAACAAAATGGGTCTTTTAGAATAAACTAAATGAAGATGGTGAAGTTGTAAGAAACAAAGCAAGGTTGGCATGCAAAGGATATTCTCAAGTAGAAGGAATTGATTTTGAAGAAAATTTTGCTCCAGTGGCAAGAATAGAAGCAGTCAGATTATTTCTTGCATTTGCTACTCATAAAGATTTCAAGGTATATCAGATGGATGTCAAGTCAGCATTCTTGAATGGGGAATTAGAAGAAGTCTACATTGAGCAACCGGAAGGATTTCAATTATGGTCTACAGATTGAAGAAAGCACTGTATGGACTCAAACAAACCTGAAGAGCATGGTATGCAAGGTTAGATAAGTATCTGCTAAAATTAGGTTTTAGCAAAGGTATTGCTGATAGTAATCTTTACTTCAAGATTGATCATGAACACATTTTGATTGTTGAGGCATTTGTTGATGATATCATTTTTGGTGGAAATGAGAAAATGTGTAAAACATTTGTTAATCAGATGCAAAGTGAATTTGAGATGTCAATGTTTGGTGAAATGAACTTCTTCTTGGGTCTGCAAATCACTTAGTCAAATAAAGGTATCTTCAAATCTCAATCTAAGTATGTGATAGAACTGTTGAAATTTTTTTGAATGGAAGATTCAAAGCGAGTGGATACACCTATGGTAATCGGATGCAAGTTGAGTAAAGATGATGACTCCCCTAAAGAAAATTAGAAAAGGTATAGATCAATGATCGGAGGACTACTATATTTGACTCAGACTAGACCTATTATTATGAATGCAGTTGGACTTGTTGCTAGACTTCAAGTTGATCCTAAAAAATCCCATGTGGTAGTAGTCAAGAGAATTTTCAGATATCTCAAGGGGACAATTGACTATGGCTTGTGGTATCCAAAGGACAATGACTTCACTCTTCATGCATATACAAATGCTGATTGGGCAGGAGATGTGGATGACAGGAAAAGTACTAGTGGTGGTGCATTCTTCTTGGGAAGAAGATTGGTTTCTTGGTTGAGAAAAAAGTAAGAGGCAATATCTCTATCTACTGCAGAAGTAGAGTACATAGCAGCGTCAAGTAATTGCACTCAAGTTTTTTGGATGAAGAAAATGTTGAAGGCTATCAGAGTTGTATTTGAGGAGCATGTTACAATCTTCTGTGATAATTCAAGTGCAATTAACATCTCCAAGAATCTGGTGTTGCATTAAAAGACAAAACACATATCCATCAAGTTTCATTTCTTGAGAGAGAAGGTAAATGATAATGAAGTTAGATTGGAGTTTGTTTCTTCAAAGGATCAAATTACAGATATATTCACCAAGCCTCTACCTAAGGATACTTTTGAGTATCTTAGAGAGAGGTTAGGGTTTATTACCCCTCCTGATCAAAACTAAAGATGCACTAGGGTGCATCAATCCAGTGAAACTCATAGTCATCTTGTGATCCAGATTGGTGATAAGAAGATACTACTCAGGGGGAGTAGTAAGTATACAAATTAATTAGAGATCAGTCTAAAACACAAGGGAGGAGAAAAGATTGAAAATATGTGCCATTTTCCATTGATGTCAAAAGGGGAGAGAAGTCATGTGAAAAACCAGTTGCTGATAAAAGGGGGAGTAGTGAAGAAAGTGGTTGTGGAAGTAAACTTGAGAAAGGGTGAGAAGTCCTTGTCTTGATGGTTGAATCAGTTTTTCACATCATATGTTTCCATTAATGAAAAAGGGGGAGATTGTTACAAATATGTGCCTAAGTGGTGTTGTCATTGATGCCAACATATTCTTGTTTCATTGATGTCAACTATATCTTATTTTGTTGCCTGTTTAGAAGATAGGAATGTTGAGGATATTGAGAAAATTAATGAAGATCCATGTATGTGGACCACATGGCTATATAGAGGATTGTCTAAAGTAGCTCCAGTCAAGATTTGTGAGGTCCACATGAAGATTTGAAGAAGGAATGGCCATCTGAGTATAATCAGGTTTTGTTGTGATCAGAAGAGACAGAGTGATTGTAAATCAGTCTGGATTGATTTGCGTTGAAATATTATGATCTCAAGCAGTTCATGGTTTGGAGGTTCGCAAGCAATCTTTCTAGTGTAACAGTCATGGTAGACAGTGTTATTGAGGTTCCAGATGAAGATGCAAGTGATTCTGATAATTTGGAGGAGTGCAAATGTTTTTGTTGATTTTAGTGTGCTTGTGGAAGTCTCTGGATTGGGTAACTACTATGTTGGAGGTCAGCATTGAAGATTGAGTTCGTCTGTGAAGATTTACTTATTGATGTTGTTGTTTTTCCTAGTCTTGGCCAACTGGATGATTCAAGTGTGTTGCAGATGGTCAAAGAGAATTCTCTGGAGTGTGGTGTGTTGTTGGATAAAGATTTAAGTCTCAGCTATGTTTGGCCAATAGCATAATGATCTGCATTAAGTTTGGCCGATCTTGATGTTCATTCCAAAGTTGTTGAAGTGTATAAATACTTGTTGATAAGTTGTGAAAAGTTATCCTTATGCGAAAATGATAATATCATAAGAAAGGTATAGAAGTAGAGTAGAGAGGAAGAAGTGTAGAGGATCAAGAGTTGTAAAGGATGAAAATATAGTGAGCAAGTTGTCAAGGAGCAGAACAAAAATTGTCAGCTTTCAAAGGGACTGAACTAGGCATGGAATAGATGCTATCTCTCAGTTCATTATCTCTATAATAAACTCAATTCTTGTAGGTAGTGAGCCTCCTGAAGGCAGTGAGCCTCTTTTGAGCAGTGAGCTCTGGATAGTGTGCCTGAAGGCATGTGCCTTCTATTTTCTTAAAAGTACTTTTAATAGGGTACAAATCTTTCTGGGGTAACCCCCACTGTGGTTTTCCCTTAACCAGGTTTCCACGTAAAACTCTTGGTGTTATGTGTGTTAATTTGTTTCTTCTCAAGTGTTGATGAATCATGCATTAAATGTTTACATCATTAATTAGTTTTGAATGATAAAGAAAGATTAGTTGCTTCTAATGGAAAAGGATAAAGACAACTGATTCACCCTCCCCCCTCTCAGTTGTCCAGACTAATTCTAATAGGACTAGTTTCCTAAGGATAACCTCAGCTGGTTCTCCCAAAGGGGTGAATTTACATCTTGGTTTTGCATTCATCTTGTCGCAAGGAAGAAAAGGTGATGTGCTATGTGCTGGTTGGGTTTGAATAGGTGCTTGGACAGCTTATATGTTCTTTGTGTCTATAACTCCATCATTTACAACATTCTTGTTCTTGTTCCAAAAGCGGGATTTGTCATTAGAAGACTGTGGGTTACCCTTGTTTTCTTTGAAAATGTTTATAAGGCCTTTGTTGATTAGTGCCTTTTCGATGTTGGATCCTTTAGGTATAATCTCGATAAAGGATTTCATGCTATGCATCTGTAGTTGAAACGACAACTCGAGCTAAGGGTTTTGAACAAGGATGTTGACTTGTTGCTTTTCCAGCATTAGCCAAGAAAGTTTACTAGCCATATTTTGCCATCATTGTAGAAAAGATGCAAAAGTCTCACCATGGTGTTGTTTGTTGTTGACAAGGTCATTCATAGTGATTTCATGTTCTATATTAAACACAAAGTTGGATACAAACTTGTGTGCTAGCTCATTAAAAGTTTTGATACCCAAAGGTAAGTGTGAAAACCATTCCATGGCCTATCCACCTAGACTTTGAGGGAAAAGTTGAAACAAATATGTGTCATTGTAGGCCACATCAAGACAGCTGACGTAGAAGGTATGCAGGTGATCATTCGAGTCTCCTTTCCCCTTGTATTTATCGAATTGTGGTACTTCAAAATAAGGGGGGAATGGTATCATTTGTAATGATTTGTCAAAGGGGTATGGACATACATCCTCAAAAGAAAATGTTTTCTTATTCTGGCCCATGCATATGTCTATCACTATTTGTTTCACTTGGTGGAGTCGCTGATCATGTTGAGACAAAATCGATTGTTGTTGTGCAAGACCTTGATGATTCAGTGGAGGGATATGATAGGTCATTTGCTGATTCGATGGATATTGTTGTGATAAATCATATGATGGACCATATGTGTCTTGAGGTTGGACAAGGGTGTTTTGAATATGACCACCAAGTGGGGGTGATGTGTATGTGTTTGGTGTGGGATTAATAGTGTATGTTGGTATTGCATGTGAGTGAAAGGTAGTGTGGGTGTAAGATGAAGGTTGTGTTGAGATTGATGGACCTTGGGAGATAGGGGGTGGATTGACATAAGATGGTTGTTGCCCAAGGGGAAGTAATTGGTCAACATACGAGATATTAGAAGATGCATTTGACATAATAGGTTGGTCTATAAGTGTCATGTTCAGGTTGACATGGGCGGTTTGACTTGGTTGACTAGGAAATATGTGGATATGGGAGGTTTGGATTGGCTATCTTGGTGGCACATGGATATGTGAGGTTTGGATAGGTTGACTAGGAGGTATTATGACATGTGAAGTGTGGATAGGTTGACTAGGAGGTATGATGACATGTGAAGTTTGGATAGGTTGACTAGGAGGAATGGGGGTGTGTAAGGAAATGGTAGGTACTTGAGATGACCCAATATGCGATACATTTTGGTTGGACATAGGTAGGGATTGAGTGACATTAGCAGAAATCATTTTCATGGCAGTGGATGGCATGGGTGCTAACATACGGACAGAGGGTCCAACTATGTGGGCAGCTGTAGAAGTCACAGTATAAGATGGGGGTAGTACTGACTCCGTAGATGTAATGATGTGTGACACACTGGCCCCATAGGTGTAGATGATATTTGAAATGTGTGAGTGGGTTGGTTGGATAAAGGTGATGTGGGAGGTATAGTGGACCTGGTGGACATCGTGACAACAGTTGTAGGGTGGTCTACAATAACATTGGTAGGGTCCTCTCTACGGATTTGGGATATATCGAAGTCGTTAGGTAGTTTGACACCCTCTTTAATCAATTGTAAAAGGATTTGTTCTCAATTTGCTTTTATTATTTTGTTTGCATGTCTTAATGCCTTGGGGTCTTGTAAGTCCTCATCTGATGAGTCGTCGTAGACAAGTAAATGTTCCAACTTTGATGTAGCAGATGGGGGCTCAAACTATTGTTGTTGAGGTAAGTTTGATGAAGATGATTGTCCAATGGTGTAACCTTTAGGCAAGAATAGATCAGGTGGCATATTAGTTGTGAATTTGGTAGCATCCTTGAGAGGAGTGGATTGAAATTCTTTAAGGTTGGCTTGCATGGCTGCTTTATATTGGCTCCTAGTTTGTGGCATGGGTAGCTAAATTCTTGGTTTGATTGATTAATCTGTTTGGATCAAATTTTAATGATTGGCTGATTTGGTTTGATGGCTGACTTTTGACCTGGTCTGATTAGTTAGTTTGACTTTGAATAGCTAAGATCAATTGATTGATTAAAAGATTGATTGAATGCAAGTTGACCAAGGTCAAAAGAGGAACGATTGATTGATGTTTGTTTGGGTTGACTACTATTTGATAGCTGACTGGGATGATTTTGATGACTGTAATTGATCTGATTTGATATGAAAAGTTGACTAGAGGGAGTTTTGACTAGGAGGATAGATTACAATTCATGGAAAACCAAAGGCGACACTCTATGTTGCAAAAGTGATAGGGGATTCTCCAAAGGTGATTTACTGCAGATGTAAAGGTAATGGACTAATAGACCAAAGGCGACTGGGGATAGCACAGAGGTCACCCAGAATAGCATAGAGGTGACCTACTGTAGCTCAGAGGTGATTTTATAGAGACCACAAGAACATTTGTAAGAAAAATAGGATAACCAAAGGTGATTTACAGAGGTCCATAGGTGACTAGGTTTTAACCAAAAGCACTTTTAGAGGACCAGAAGTGATTTTTACTGGCTCAAATGTGATTTTCTATTTACCAGAGGTGGTGTTGTAATGTTCAAAAGTGTTTTTGCATGGTTACAAGATAGGTTTTGTTGTAGATCTTGGTTTTAGACATGGTTTTTTTTTGTGAATCTGGTAGAGACAAACACAATGGCAAACAATTCATACACAATCCATGCTCAAACATTACATCATAGGATAGGCAAGGACAACACCTATTGGTTCCCCACTTGGTTTTACCCAACCACACCTACTTATGGTGTATAGCTCCAGGAACTTGGGGCATGGGCTTCCCCTTACAATGCACTCACTTCTCAAGAACACCATGTTCCAAGTCCACAAGGCTCACAAACCTTGTGACATTTTTCTATCTCTGCCATAAGCTGTGAAAATATGGGATGACTATTAGAGTTTCCTCTTGTACCAACAGATAGGGGTTTTTGGCCACTAAAACACAATTTTTAGTTTGGATTTCCATTCGAGTGGATATACGTGCAGTCATTCGCTCTGTTAATGGAGTCTTCCTAGTCCAAAGAGGTTACACTCTATAGGGTTTTGGGGGAAACATTTGTTGGCATAGCTTACTAGAACCCATCACTTGTGACTTTCAGTACAAACGCATTATTTATCAAGCAGATTGGAATGGTCTGGCTTTGAACTATTTCCGCCTGGGTCATCCCCTTCTCATAATGGGAAGGCAGGCCCACCTAGAGATAGAAACATGTTCTCTTATACCCTAGATCCATTGGTTAGGTAGGGGGAGAGGATACTTGTATTTTTAAATTGGGTGACAAACATACTCAAATAGGCAAGCAAAGAAAGTAAAAAACAAGCATAATGAAGACAAAGTTTGTTTTAATGCCCAAAACCAAATGTGCCTATTTTTAGTATAAATGCTTGTATGAAAACTTGGACCGATCAGATTAACTTGTTTTTTAGCCTCTAGTCTTCGACAAATGATGGGGGCAGGCTGCACAAAGAAACTATTAGATCTCGAAAAAAAAAAACTTTACTCTATGAAACTGCAACCAAAAGTGTAGATGAAAACCAAAGGCAATCTAGAAACAACCAGATGCGACTTCAATCTTACCATAGGCGATTACCTTGTGTTCATGTGTGATTTTATGTTTACCAAAAGTGATTTACTACATACCATATGCGCATAAAACCTGTAAATGTTAGAAAAAGGCCAACCAAGAAAGAAAACATAGATCTATCCATCATAAATGAGAATTGTTAAACCTAAAAAGATAATTAGATGCTAGATCTAAACCTGCATGCCATAGAAGTTCATAACAAAAACAACCCTAGGATAAGATTAAATCAAAGATAACGATAAATCCTATGTCTAAATAGCTTGTATTTCACCACAGAGACAAGGATTAGCAAATACATTAGCTTGCAACCCTAAGCTAAAAGACCCAAATGATCAAACCCTAAGGACACCAAAAAGCAAGGCAAAAACCCATTTAAACTAGAGGCAACTTGTTAGGAACCATAGGCGATTCACTGTGTGCCATAGGTGATTTGGGTTTTACCACAGGTGTTTCATTGCATGCCATAGGTGACTGAAAACACTACAGAGGTGGTTTTCAACATTTTGAATATGATCATCTGTCAACTGATTGCACATCTATACTCCTGAACCTCACAGAAAACATAATTTTAGCAAAATAAAACTAAATTTAACCAGACAAGTGGTCCCATCGGGCGTGCCATTTTGTGTATGCAGGAAAATTTCACCATTTTATCTAATTAAACTAGTGCAACCTACAACTATCAAGAATCTAATCTAAGAAAACAACAAAAAATGCAAAATAGTGAAGCAAAACTCTCTAGATTATGCGATTCTTGTATTGCATGTGGATTACTTCTTCGAAATATGCATCTAAATGCTCAAAGGCTATGATGGATAGAGTTTGGATTGACATATAAATGGCATAGACATGAAAAAAATATAAGTATATGATTGATGCATGATAAAAAGCTATGAAAATGCAGAGCAAAAAGCAAGATTAGAGTGGTAGAAGAGCGAAAATGGCACCAAAGTGAAGCATTTATAGCAAGAGAAGATGTGAAATGGACAGTGGAGATGCAATAGGAAGATCAACAGTCAAGAGGAGTTGTGAGGAGAGAACTAATGTGCACGCGACACATGTCTCCACATGACTTTCATTATATTGGATGTTTCCAAAAGTGGTGGAGTTAACTCAAATTTAATTTTTGTTTTTATTTTTATTTTTATTTGTTGCCATTTGGAACTCACGTGCACATGGAGAAGAAAATGGAAGATGGGAAAATTAAATAAAATATCTATTTTTATTTCATTTATTTGTTTTGGCAAATAGATTAAATAAAAATATTTATTTTATTTAATCTCATAAATGGGTAGGAGGAAAATGGGATAAATAAATTAAATGTTTTTTTTTTAATTTATTTAAGTGGGCAGGGATAAATAAAACCTTAGGTTTTATTTATTTATTTATAAGATAGGGGTGACAACATAATTAAATAACCTTAGGGTTACTAAATTATGGATAGAAGAAAAATAATTAATTAAATAAATTTAATTAATTATGACGATAGAAGAGGGAAATGGGGTTTTACGCCACAAGTGTGTTATGCAACATGATATATGCAAGTGCAGGAATATGATAAAATGACAAAATGCAAAATGAGTCAATTTTGGGTGTCTACAATAAGAATATTTTGCAACAGCAAAAGGTTAAGCATTTGTTCAACAAGAAAATTGTCAAAAGGAGTTTTTAGAGTGGTGATCTAGCTCTCCTCTAGAATGCAAAATTAGAGGACAAGGGCATGCATGGCAAATTTGAACCATTGTGGCTAGGCCTATATCAAATTGATCAAAATGCTAGAGAAGACACATATTACATCAGAAATATGGAGGGAGAACTTTTGGATCTGCTCATTCATGGACAACATCTATAGCTTTACTTTTTGCAAGTAATGTTGCCCTTAAAATTTGGAATACAGTCAACTATCTTTTGTTCTCTCATGCTTATGACTGTTGTTGTCATGAAGGATTGCACCCTGTCAAGTACTAAGGCTAAAAATCCCATGACACATTCGATCACTCTCAGATTGTGGGTAGTCTATGATAAGAGTGAACCTCTGGAAGAGTTGGATCCATTTAAATGCCCCTTGGATCTGATGTACTTTAGAGGAAAAGAGATAGAAGAATGATTAATAAGACTAAAATTGATCCTAAGAGGTGATGAACCAATGATTATACTCTAAGTTGCAACTTGATTCGAAACTACCTTTTAATATATCTATTCACACAACTCAGTTGAATAATCTTATCACATAAATATTTCATAGAAAGGCATGAAGTCAATTTACTTTTACTGGAGGAAAACCAAATGTTTTCACAACTTATAAAAATAAAAAAATCACCTGTACAATCTATAACCTGTGGTAAAATCCGTACCTTTGTATGCTTGCATTCAATGAATGAGATAGAAAACTTAAAGGTTTTTCATTTAAAACACAATAAATCCTTATTAGATCATTCAAAAGAGAACAAGACACCTGAATCTGAGAAGAAAAAACACCTGATTTTATTGAAAAATGGAATGGATACCTCTGTAATAACTGTTAAATATTTTGAAAATAAAGCTACTACTGTATAAAATGTATAAAAAATGCTGAGCTACAATACTAAAAATCTATCTCTGTAATGTGCAAAGGCAAGAGAAAAAGCAAGAACTGAGGAAAATCATAAGCTTTTTTCCCTATAATACAAAAATCTCTCCCAAAAGCAAAGAGAAGTCTTCTCCTATCTAACTAGACTCCAAACGATGCATGAATAGGTTGGAAAAAGGTCCTCAACCTTAGAAATAGTCAACTCTTAGTTGCTAAGCAAACAAGAGGAAAATGCCTAAATTAAAGGATTCATAACTGCTCCAAATTGAGCTATTTTAGATCAAAACTCCTCCTTTCAAGGTGGTTGACCAAAAATATTGCCAAAAATGGCGTATTTGACCCAAAGTCAAAAATAGAAGCAAAATAACCTCCTACATGAGTTTCCAACTCCTGTTTGTCTCCTTTTCACTCATTTGCATGATTTGAGGGAAAAAAATACATTATTTTAACTAATATTAGGGATAATTCATGTGCATGTTTTACCTTAATAAGTGTTTTCTAATCATCCATTTTAGTTTTATGAAACATTTATTAAGGTAATTTATACAATATTACCCTTAGAAAGGGGTTTTACATGATTACTTCACTTCACTTCCTCTCCAACCCTTGTGAAAAATCACAAGGCTTATAATAATGCCTTTCTATCCTTAGCTTATGAAAAGCCCTCAAACCTGCTCAAATCAACCAAAGTCAAAAGGGAAACTCAAAAGCCATCATAACCTCTCTAATTTCAAACATTAATCATATCTTCTTATTTTCATGCTTAAGGTTTAAAGGATCTTCAAAAAGTTCAAAACCTTCATCATTTTCTTATGAGTCCCTCCAACACTCACGACCTCATGATGGCACCTAATGCTTCCACACTTAAAAGTTTTGACCCTCAGGGAATTACATGCAATGATTTATTTTAAATCAAAGTCAAACAACTTCAATCCATGGCTAGGGAATTGAAATACAAAAGCTTCACAACCCTTAAACACCTCATTTGGCTTTTCACCTCACTATATTGCTCTACACCACCAAGGGTTTGGTTTGAAGCTATTCAAGGCTCCTCTATGTGCTTTGGAAGGCTTCCTTGCTGATATCTGGTAAGTTTGCTTCATCCTTCACTACTCTGGCTTCATATGTGTAGACACCCAAATTTGTCCATGTCCTACAACACCTAGTTAAAAACATCACTTAGACATCATGTAGCATTTTGTCCTAATCCCATCTTAATCCCATCCCTGTCCCACTTAGCCAATTAATTAAATAAATTTTATTTAGTTAATTAATTTCCACATCATATCCCATCCTATCCTAATCATCTTCTCAATTAATTAAATAAGTTTTATTTAGTTAATTAATTTCCACATCATATCCCATCCTATCCTAATCATCTTCTCAATTAATTAAATAAATTTTATTTATTTAATTAATTTCCTTCACATATCCCCAACTAATTCAGATAAAATATTTGAATTAGGTCCTCACCTCTTATCACATTCCAACACTTGTCCACCTCTCAATTGAATCATGTGTGGTACTACATTTTTCATTTAATATCTTTCACATGTACTACTTTTTATATACACAATCACACATATAGTAATTTTTGTGTTGACGGTTACACATGAGCCCTATCCTCCTCTTTATACTTGTCACATGACTACAACTCCCTTGAAGAGTGGGAATAACTAATCAATCTTAGCTATCCACATCAATCATTTAGCCTTTTAATTTCAACCATCCATTTGAACCATGTCTTTCCTATAAATCAACCCCTTCACAAGCCATTTGCATGCATTGAGTCTTGAGTATCCTTATGCTGCCAAAATATCATTAGAGCCTTTGCATCTATCATCTTCCATCTTCCATCCATCAATCTTTCATCTATCATCTCAATCCTATGCAAATGTTAGGTTGCTAAATTGTGAGCAACCAACATATCAAATCAATCAAACAATTCATCAGGCATGCATCTATCATTTGAGGTATTGAAGGATTTAGATTAGGTAATGCATTTCATTTGTTTTATCCTTTTCATTTTATCCAAATTTTTCATTATACATTTTGGTTAACCCGACATGAACATGACCTATTGGATCTAATCATTAGTTTTTGCAGGTTTATGCACTTTGATTTGTAGGTTGAAGATATTTTATATTACTAATTTTCTTTATTTAGGACCTGATCAGTTGCAGAGGGTTTTCTATTTTACAAAGGTCCTAGAGAAAGGGGATCTTAGATTCATTGGAAAGAGGACTTCAAGAGCTTTCCAACAAGTGGCTACATTAAATAGTTGGCTTAGTATTGAAGGAGTTATGACGATTTGAAGTTGACCCTGTGATTCTGATTTTTTAAAAAAAATTGACGCGTGACTTTTAGAAAAAAATTAATATCTTTCAATCTAGCTAACCAAATCACATTCTATTTTTTGTAGGTGGTTAAAAATATTTAAATCCATTTTTCTATATCATTATTTTTTAGATCTATGGTACAAATAGATTTTTTGTCCAAAAAAATAAAATTTCAAACCCTAATTTATGACATAGCTTTTGCATATGGAGTCCAATTTGAGCAATTTTTTTTATATTGATTAGAAAATCATAATGGATCTCATGGCCATATCTATTTTACTATTGGATGATATTATTTGCTTTTTTTTGTAGGGTTTATTTTTCAATCTTAACACTCTTTCATTGCAAACTTTAAACAAGCGTAACTTTTGCATTTTTGATCCTTTTTCAACAAATTTTTTTTAAAGTGCATGAAATTTTCTATATTTTCTATTTATGCAACCCATTCAGTTGTATCAAGTCATTTTAATTAGTTTTTATCATATTCTTAATTTTTTGCATAATAGTTTCTTATTCAAGTTTACTTGGTCATTTTTCAATTTTGTGACTTGTAGGGGCATCAACGGAGCCGGAGCAACGTTTGGATCAGTCACATCATCAAGTTGGAAAGAAAAACAATCAGGTGCATTCATTCTAATATTTTATCTCTTAATCTTATTTGATCACACATTTAGACTTTGGGCTTAAAAGGAACAAATTGCTCGCTATCACATCATCAAAAAAATTGGGCTAAAATGAACAAGTGTCTTCCATCACATTTGGATTTGGGTATAAAATGAACAAGTACCTAAACTCTTTTCCACACATCACATCTTTTAAAGGTTCAATTAACAAGTGCATGTGTGAATCAAGTGATAACTCACTTGGTTTGCTTTTGTCATACCCTATCTAGGAGGCCTGCATGGAGACACACCACTCCAAGGGATGACCTCAATCGAGGCTGAATTGAAAGACACCCTCATTGGGAGTTGTAAATCTTGTTACTCTTGGCTAAGCCCCAAAGAACTTTATACCTTTAGGAAGTGAAGGTGAAGGGTGGGTTACTCTTTTCTCCCAGCTGTGTTGCAAGATTTCACTTTCAATTCCTTAGTCAACCTTGTGCAATCTAGCCTAAGACCTAATTGGCCATACCCAATTGACTAGACATTAGGTTTGTGATATGTTTTCAAGTGCTTATTTAATAATAATCATCACATTTTATTTTCAAAGTAAAAAAAAAAAATTGTTTATGTGCCTTGCATGAGTGATTCATGTGTGTATATGCATAATCATTTGTTTGAACATTGCCAAATCAAGCTATAGACATGAAACACATAAACAAATCAATCTAAACCTTCAATCCTAATCATCAAATCATCATCCAAACAATTCACATCATCATCGAATCATAACCAAGCACTTGTCAAAAAGGGTCTTAATCTTAAACACACTTGAGACACCATGCCAAAATTTGAAGACCGAGTACTAAAACTCATGCTCCAACTTCACAAAGCTCAAGCAAGCCAACAAACCATTCAAGAGGCCAATGACATGATCCAACAACTTCAACAAACAAGCCAATCACCTCAAATGTGACAACTCATAGCACTATCCCAATACCTCGTAGCCACATGTCCAAATCAACAAGCACATCCTCTATATATTCCACATCAACAAGTTCCACCTCATCCTTATGTGGCAATCCCTCCATCATCATCACATCAACAACTTCATCAACAACAACAACCCATTCAACAATTCCAACCACAACATCGACAAATTTACCAACAACAACAACAAATCATTCCACAATAACAAATCATACCACAACAACAAGTCCAAACACCATTCCAACCTCAACAAATTCCACATCAATCTTATGTGTCACCCCCTTCAACTTCATACCAATCTTATCCAACCATATGCCAAACCAATGCCACACAACCATATCCCATTTCTTCCAACATCAACCAACTTTCACCACAATTCATATCACAAAACCTTTTACCTACATATCCTACCATGTCATCTCATCACCAAACCCATCCACAAGGCAACCAAGTATAATCACAACAAGAATATGCAAGCCCAAGACCACCTTGGCAACAAGATCAAATGCCATCAACTTCATATCAATCCCAAGACCTTTTATATACATATCCCACCATTTCACCTAACCACCAAGACTATCAATGTCCTCCATAATAAGCACAAGTAAGCCTAAGTCCACCTTTACAACAAGAAGCATATCCAAGTCCAAGTAGACACCCAAATTTGTCCATGTCTTGCAACACCTAGTTAAAAACATCACTTAGACATCATGTAGCATTTTGTCCTAATCCCATCTTAATCCCATCCTTGTCTTACTTAGCCAATTAATTAAATAAATTTTATTTATTTAATTAATTTCCACATCATATCCCATCCTATCCTAATCATCTTCTCAATTAATTAAATAATTTTTATTTATTTAATTAATTTCCCTCACATATCCCCAACTAATTCAAATAAAATATTTGAATGAGGTCATCACCTCTCAATTGAATCATGTGTGGTACTACATTTTTCATTTAATGTCTTTCACATGTACTACTTTTTATATATACAATCACACATGTAGTATTTTTTGTGTACACGGTCACACATGAGCCCTATCCTCCTCTTTACACTTGTCACATGACTATAACTCCCTTGAAGAGTGGGAATAACTAATCAATCTTAGCCATCCACATCAATCATTTAGCCTTTTAATCTCAACAATCCATTTGAACCAAGCCTTTCCTATAAATCAACCCCCTCACAAGCCATTTGCATGCATTGAGTCTTGAGTGTCCTTATGCTGCCAAAATATCATTAGAGCCTTTGCATCTATCATCTTCCATCTTCCATCTATCATCTCAATCCTATACAAATGTTATGCTGCCGAATTGTGAGCAACCAACATATCAAATCAATCAAACAATTCATCATGCATGCATCTATCAGTTGAGGTATTGAAGGATTTGGATTAGTTAATGCATTTCATTTGTTTTATTCTTTTCATTTTATCCAAATTTTTCATTATACAATATGCATCTTCAAAACTTGAGAAAACTCTACTTTGTTAGCAATTTTGGCTTTGCTACTTCATCTCCTAACTTGAAACTACTTGGAAACTATGAGAAAATAGTATATCTTGTTTCTCTCTTTGGTATATGTAGTCAAAAATTACCCTTCTATTGCTTATTCTATGAATAACACAATAAGACTTTGGCCCTTTTTTGCTTCCTCTGAAAGATAACCATGGAAAAGTTTATTTCCTTTGGTATATACTCAATGTTTTCAAATCTAACTTATCTATGCTTAGTTTTCTAGCTTCTTACAAAGTTGTCTATTAAGCCCATTATTTTGTATTTCCTAAATCTCTTATTTGATGCATAAGTTTCAGTGTCATCTCATTTCACTGATCTATTCCATTAGATTTTTCAGTAATTCTCATATGCTTTAGACTTCCCAGAATGGCTCCTACTATCGTAGGCCAACTTCTAGGCTTTTCCTTGTACTTCTCTTGTTCTACATCCACAAGGGAGTCTATTCCAAAAGATAGTTCTTTAGCTGCAACAACAACACTGGTTGAATCAACTGCAATTTTAGCATCGCCCTTTATATCCTGTGTAGCTCGAGCTGATTCTTTTTAGAGGAATTTGTTGATTGTGTTTGTAATTTCCTTCGCCTACATGTGGAAACTAATCCTACATTATTTAAGCCATTTGATTGTGAACATAAATCTGATTTGGACTTCGAATCATGGAGAAGCCAAGTAGGCAATAATGCAGCTTGATTTCTCCTTGACAGGCACAATTTTGTAGAAGATTGCACACAAGCATTTGGGGTTAATTAAGTAATTCTTGTAGATGGTAATTTTGATGTTCAAGCATCCAATGTAAAGCCATCCTAAGGTGAAGATATATTGTTAGCAATGGTTGTATCATCTTCTACTATATTCAAGCCTGAACTTCTCTTTGCACACTTTATACATGGCTGTGAAACTACACATATGGGTATAAAATTTGAAGATGAACAAGATGGTCTAACTATAGAGGGCATAGAAATTATTGTTGAAGGAGGTGGGCTAGTTCCATTCAATTTAGTTCTCTCTTCAGTAGGTAGTGACGAAGGGACCTCTAGGGTGTTTTTTCTACCCACATGAAGCTCACTCATTAGGAGGCACCACATGGCATCCCCTCAATGTGAATCACTCTCTTTTCATACCCACAAGTTTCACTAGCATGTAAACTATTCCTTTAGCTTTTGATGATTATCATACCCTAAACTAGATAGGGCAGTGCACAAGTATATGGTCTTTATGATACTCTTGATAGGTCAAACTTAGGAAAGGGGCTCCTCATGCTTTTGACAGTAACCCTAACTATTCCACATTTGGTTGTTATTTATGATCATTTGATGACTGTATCTTTTAAGAGGTCTATGCTTGCTCCTCACAAGCCTCCACTGGTAAGATAATGATTTTTGCCTTCCTGTTACAATGCCATAAGTTTGCATCTTTGAAAATGTAACAACCCCCCTATCAATCTTTGACAAGGGATCTCTTTGTATTTAAGTTTTGCACCTTGACAAAGTATACTATATTCACGAAGAATTTACCATTTAATTTTTTGAACCCTAATCACTGCTCAATATATCAATATTGGCTAGTATTCAGGTTCTATTGAGTATCCTTTCCTTTACTACTGACACTTGTTCCTCTTATATATTTGGGATCTTTGTTACCCCTCTAAAATTGATCTTTGCTACTCAGAAGGCTATTTTTTCTCACTGTCCACCATATAGACTGTCCATTTCAAAAATAGGCTTACAATACTTAGGTAGGACTTGTATAGGATTTATGCAGTTGTCAAGGCTTTAGGAGATTCTTGGAGTGTTTCACCACATTTGAAGAGTGCAAGATGTAGTCATACACAGGGAGCCATAAAAGGTATCAAGCTTTCCAATGGGTTGCACTAACCTTAGACATTCCTTCAAGTCTTCATGATATCTTGGATCAAGGATGTATACAAACCCCTTAAACCCTCATTTGATCTTGATGATATCAAGGAATCTCAAGGCATGACTATGCAGGCTTATGGTGTTAGGATAGGTTCAGGCTCCTCTATCTTATGACTATCAACACACTCATTGGGACTATCTTTTCAACAAGTTTTCAATGTGATTGTCATTGATTAGTAGTCAACACAGTCTTTCCATGACTATTCTCTGCATCTATATTATTCATGATCTCTTGGCTTCCATGCATACCTCTATTGTACTCTTTGGCTTTGCCATTTTGCCAAACTTTGAAATGGTTGTACCATCTTTGTATGCTTGATTGTTATCATTGGATGGCATGTAGGCCTTTTATTTCCTTGATCTCTATATCTTAACTAGCCTCAAAGGCTATAGGAACCCATTATATCACAGTGCTCCTCATGTTTGTATTGACTATCCTATTGCACCTCTATCTCCTTTTGATGATTTATTGTGACAGTCCTATGGCTGTCAGTGATTTTACAGGTACAAAATTAGGCAACACCCTTCTGTCAAACTTGCATGACACCTTGTAAACATTATATTTTTGTCTTTCAATCATGGCTGATCCTAATGCTTATGATTCTTTTTTTGTGGACTTATCATCATGCAAGACTATTACTATTTGCTTGATACCTCTGTCACTCTTTATCACTACTCCAATAGTGTCATCTTAGTCAAGGCTTTGTCATCTTAGTCAAGGTTTCACATGACTATTATGTTGTTGTTCCTTAGTATGACTACTCCTTTGATACTTCGTTAGCTTTCCTCCATTGATTTGGATGCTCCCTCATGATGATTTCTCCCTTTAAGGATGCACCTATAGAAATCATTGCTCCTTTGTATGATTTTGGTATGACATCTAGCAAAGAACCATTGATGAGACATGATGCATTAACATACATGTATCTGCACATTAAACAAACTAGTTAGATAAAACATAGAGACTAATAGCCTCTCCTAATGTGATATGACCCTTCTTGTATCCTCTCATAGCTATATATCTGATTATGAGGATTGTTTATCTCTTTTGTCTTCCTTATTAGATGCTAAATGAAAGATAGCATGTACATTTTGATATTGTCATATATAGGATTGATGGCATCCTGAGCTCTAATGTGTTTTTCTCTCTCTCTCTCTTGCAGGTCCCCTTGGAGATATTAATGAGGAAAACTGAAGATGATTCTAGTAGCAATGGGGTTCATCATTCAGGTAATGATGGATCCCCTCTCTCTCATATATGTTTTATTTTATTTTTTAGATGTACATGCTTTATTTTATTTCATATTGTATAGTCAATCCCATGGCTTGTGTAGGAGCCTATAAATAGATTCTCTTTTATGAATATAAATAGTTATTCCATGCAATGATTTGTGTATTATTTCTTTCGTAAACCATTCAATTGCATAAAGAAAATCTGAAAATGATTGCATGGTACAATTGTTTATGATCACGAGTAGATGTTAGCAAACATTTGTGTACCTTTCTCATTTGATATCTAAACAAACTATAACGAATCCATTTGAACTTTGAAGAAACTACAATGAAAGATCTAAAAAGAAAACTATCTCCTAATCTCCCTATTGGTTCTCAAATTTATAGTATGAAAAACCCTTAAAGGATGCTAATCTTTATAATTAGGTTTTGAAACCAATTTGGCCAACTAATAGAATTAATCCAAATGGTTAAGATTCTCTACACTTTGGTCTCTGCTTTGGGAGGTGGGTGTTACCTTATATTTCACCAATCGATAATTTATCCTCAAACTTGTTGTTCACTTCAGAGAAGATTAAGGGATTCATATAATTTTATCAATTAAATCATCTAATTCACCCTAATCCAAACTGACAAATGATTTGAATTAGATTTTTTTTATATTTTCTACTCTACTGCTACTCCTACTCCTACACAACAAAAAATTAAAATTGGAATTTTGAATATGATACAAGGAAATAATTTTGGAAAAGAACTGATCGATGCCTTTCTCAACAGTTGGGTAATAGAGTCTTCTCACAAAAAGATTTGTGCCTTCTATCTAGCCACAACTTGAATTACTTGGCATGGAATTGTTTATGCCTAGCATAAACATGCAAGGTTATTTTTACCTAGCTCTTCTTAATTATCCAAATTGAATCCACACAATTATAGTGACCTATTCAATTGAATTTAATTCCTCCTTGAGGAAACCCAATTAGACAAATCACCCAAAAACAACAAATGTGTTTTGAAGAACTAACACACCCTTGATGTGTTAATTCAAATAACTAGGAGAAACAAAAATGGAGACAACCAGATAAAGTAAAACATGAACATTCAACAAGCAATTGAGAACTAGAAATATGGCACCAAAGAAATGCAGTTTGCTTTTATTGATATATCTTTGAAGAGGAGGCCTTATAATGTCTTTTTCCAAAATCAAATTCCCAGCTAGCTTTCCCAAGGTATTGGTTTCCTTCTTATAGGGTTGAAGGAAGCTACAAGCTTCAAACCTTTCACATTCTAAAAAAAATGATTTTTCATATACCCACCCCTTAATAGACCTATTTACAATATATACCCTTTGACAAGTCTTAAAAAAGACCACCAAATATATTTTGAATACATATTTGGAAAGCATAAAAATATGAAAAGACAAAATAGGAGGACATCCAAGATTTGTTGGTGCCATGTTGACACTAGTTCAATGCTCATTGCTCCTCTACCTACTCATTCTTCAATTGTCAAATATGTTTACTGCCATTGGTATATAGAAAAATCACTAAGCCATTTATATTCTTGGATTTGGAGCAAGTTGGCCTGGTGATCTTTCCATCTCTTGTCTGGTGATCTTTCCATCTCTTGTCTAGAAATACTTTGTCATCAACAATAACCTTTATGTATCCATCATCTAGAGCAATTACTCTTCCAAAATGTTATTGAAGCTGAGAATATTTATGTTTTCATCTCAATGACCTGAGAAATAGTTTGGCCATATTCACTCTTCCATGCATCAAAATCCTTGATCTTTTTATCTTCTATCAAAATTGAAGCAATAAACTGGTGCTTGAAAGTGGCAAAAGAATCAATCTTTGCCTACATTTTTCAACTCTAACCATTTGCATATTGAAATTCATCCAGAATCAATTTCACCATCTTTTCTGTTGGCTTAAGCAAAGCTAGAGCACCTAGATCTCTTTGTATAACCTTGCACAAGGTGATCAATGTGTGGTGTGTAGGTTGCCATTTCTTGTATATTGGGTCCAAATAGAAAGATTGACTTGCAATTGCTCAATGGCCAAAGACAAGGAAGAATAGCATTCATGCACATCTCCCATCTTGTCAATAACCATTTTTACTCTATATTCCAAAATCTTTTCAAACACCTTAAGAATCTTCAATCTGACCTCATCCCTTTCCTTCTCATTTTTCTTCTTCAATTTTTCAATTTCCTTTTCCAACTGCAATTTCAATGCATTGAATTGATCAATTGGCACTGTGTTGTCACTAGTTATCTGTGGCACAGGGGATTGATAAGGCACAATTGCTTGAACTTGAACATCACTACCCTTCAACTACTGCTTCAGTTTGCCATTCTCCAAATAAAGCCTATTCACTTCATTACTCATTTCAACTTGAGTTTTTTCATAATCGAGCAATCTTTGCTCCATCTTCATTACAGTAGCTCATGTGAACATTGCAGAATGCATGGTAAGGGTGGCCACCTCAACTACTGATGTATCCTGAAATGTTTTCACCATGGTTGTCCCCCTCAGCTGTTGGACTATATTTGAGAATCTTGGCTTATTAGTGTTCTTTTGGGTTGCCCATTTTGCTAGAGTCTCTATTTTTGGGTCAAATCCACAACCACTAACCCCATCTTCATAGTCAAATTCAGAGACCATCATGGGCTCGTCTTGATTTCTCACTTGGTCAAGAAAAAACATTTTCTTCAATTAAAGCCCAGGGATGATTAGTGTATTACTTTTCAAAACCATTTGTCTAGCCTCATTAGGGTTGACATTTATTTCATCAAATTTCAAATTCTTGAAAGTTCGAGAATAAATTTGTTCATGATGAGATTCATCAGCACCCATTTTATTTATTTCCACTTTCTCTTGAAACTCTTTCATCTTCATCTTAAGCCAAAAGGATTTGAATTCTGGGGTATGGATGAAATCATCATCCTCCACAGATCTCATAGAAGCTACAACCCTTTCATCTTCTTGTAGCTTAGGCTCACCTTTTGTCCATTTGTCCATTTTTGCTTTTGGTTTATGTGCTTCTGTTTCTTGACCAACAAGTGGCTAATCAACCTCCTCCTCTTCTCCCATGGGCCTCAAAATAGTGGAAACCTCCTCAGTGTCACCAAGTCCTTAAGTCATTCCATATGGAACAAGTGGAGTAACATCTTCAATCCTTTGCCTTTTGGTAGGAGGTGAATTAGGGACAGCTAGATCTTGTACTGACATTGCATCTAGTGCAGGCTCTTGAATTACAACTCCAGATGGCTTCTTTATAGGGAGCTTGGTATCCATTGTAGGATCCTTCACAGACTTGCCATATATTCTCTCAAAATTATCAATTATCAAGTCAATTCTTTTTAATGGGTCCTTTTCATCAACAAAAATCTTAAAAAATTAGGGTTTTCTTTTCTTTTGTCATCCTCAATTTTCTTCAAAATTTCCCATTTTCTCTTCCTATTATACAATTCATCAAAAGTGACCAAATTTCTAATCACATTGTCATAAAAAGTGATTTGATGGGATATCCCCATTTTGGTGAGAATGACTTGTCTAACAAAGTTCATGTGACCCTCTGGATCACAAACCCTTTTGGTCCCTGAGTTCAAAGAATATTTAGCCTTCAAATAGGCTTGCAGCTATTCCAAGGTATCTGAACCAATAGATGTTTCATCAAACACTGTCGAATCATGAAGAAATGTGCCCTTCTTTTGTTTCTTCATCACATCTTTCTTCATCACATCTTTCTCTATCCACATCATCTACCACATGAATTCAAGGAATGTAATTCTGTTTGGTACAAATTTGGGCAACACATGGGGTGGTTGAGTACACCCATATATTTTGATTATTGTATGTTCTAGCAAGAAAAACCAATCAAAAAAATTGTGCTTGTGACCCTATTCTAGCCTATGAGCAAGAGGTCTCAATATTTCCCTGACCTCTTTGGTCAGTCTAGCAGAAAGGCTACCAAGAGAATTCATTATTTTGACTTAAAATCCATCATGAAACATAACATAGTTGTAAGTTTGGCAATGAGTATCCCACTTATAACACCAGCATTGAGTAGGCAATCTGTGTCCTTTTTGATCAATCATGCTCAAGTTCATTCTGGTGGGCCACTTCCTTCTATTTTGATACAAAATTAAATGAAAAAGCAAAGAATAATACTTGAAATCAATGGGCTTCTTGTTTTCCCTTATTTGCAAAAAGCCCTCATGTAATTTCTTCTCAATATATGTTGTAAAACCATATTCCATGTTGACCTCTAGATTTTGTATTCTCGTGGCCATCATCATCAACCCAACTGGCATTCTATCTTGGGCATCAATTCTTAGTAGTCCACACAAAGAAAAATATGTTCTCTTGAAATACACAACAAAATCATCAACTGGGAAGGGCTCAACTACAGTGGTTGGGATTCAAATCCTTCTATTGTTGACCCCTTTCCTCATGTACATAGGCAATTCATCACTTCTATGTGTATTTCTCAAACTGGTATATTCTTGTTCACTCCTTTTCAAGTCAACTTGTGTGAGTTTTCTTGTTCAACATGAAATAATCAATGATTGTTTTCCTGTCCATAGATACCAATGGTGACCCACTTGGCAATCAGATTGTTTTAGTTGTTGGATGATAATGTTGTGCCAATACCCTAATCAAATCCATATCAATGAATACATTGGGGACTACCATTTTTTCTGAACTCAAATTCCATGGGTTTCCAACTAGTCCTTATCCATCTTTCTTTTCACAGAAATACCAAAAAATATTCGACCCTAAGATAGGGATTCTGGTATCCTAACACTCTTCTGCAACATCCTTGAATAGTTTCTTATATCCCTTGTCAACTGAGTTTGGGAAAATGTCCAATAATAGCTTTTGAAGAGGCCATTTCTTAGGAATAGGGGATTCAGTGCCTTTACTTACAGACTCAGATTTTTAGGTTCCATTGTTTGTTATCTCTACAAACTATGGTTTTAAAAACTACTTGCTCTGTTGAACTTAGTTGAATGAAGAATGCAAGAAGAAGTCAACTAAATATAGAAGTGGATGAATTTTCACTTACCCAATTGAATGAAGTTTGCAGAGTGCACTAGAGCTTGAGTTTGTAGTCGCCAATCACCATTGAATTCACTTGAATGAGAAAATGTGAAGAAACTCTACATTTTATTTAGTTGTGGCACAAATCTCCTCAATATTACTCTGGTTCATGTCGAAAGGTTGGCAAATCTCATCATTCATATTGTTTCAAATGTGAATCGTAGATTTAGATAGATCCAACAGATGTGAGATTACTGCAAGAATTGCATTCATGATTCTCGATAGCTGCACTCCTGCAAGCATTAATAATGACCTTCATAGGGCAGTGGGATAGTCATGTCAGCACGGAATGCCTTACCGCATCACTGCAAGATCTATTGTAATTGATCACGGGGCTACGAGAGCTTGTGGACAGCTACATTCATCTTTCATCACTTATTGCCACCCCGCAAATCTTGTTACACACCATTACGAGATGGTGAGATACATGTTATCCCTTATGTCATTTTATCTTGCTATCGCCAACCCCTGGCTTGACCATCGCAGGCCCATGAGAATCCTTTAACATCACCTTTGACTGCTTACCGCAAGCCTGCCAGTTGAAGTCGTTGGTGCCATGGGGTCATGGTATATTACATTACTCATCACTTGAAGCCTTTACCACACCACCACTTACCCCCTTTGAAACTATCATGAGGCCATGGTAAAATACCACATATTACTTGAAGTGTTCACCACACTACTGCAATCCTTCCTTGGAACTGTCACAAAGACGTGGTACTCAATACATAGACCACTTGAACTCCTTATACCACAATACTGCAAGCTCTACTTGAGACCACTATACGGGCACGGTGAACATTTTGCTTCTACTTCTTACCACATTTCTACTGGTCATCTTCCTACCTACCACCGGACCATGGCGACATATTATATACCACCCATGTTTATATTGCTAGCCCGCCATTCACTTTTGAGACCGCCATGGGGTCGTGATAACCAAAATATTTCACTTTCTTTATACGACTAGCCCCGCAATCCTATCTTGAGACCTCTACGAGACTGCAATAATCATTATCTTCATACCGCAATACGACAATTGGATTCTTTGCATGCTATGGGGAAGTGGTAACTGTCATTTCTCCTCCTCTGGTTCCCACACACCTACCAAGGTTGTCTGAATGTACTGTGGGGCTGCAGTAAGAGATAAAAACACATAAATGATAAAAAGATACAAATATCTTTCTCATGAACCTAAAAAGGAATGCCTATGAATGACTGCTGGAATAATTTTAAAAGGAATATGGACCCCTAAGGTGTATTTATGGAAGGAAAAATGCATGAAACCAAGTGGGATAATGGAAATTTTGAATGGACCTAATACTGGCTCCTGTTGGGGATGAATGACTGACAAGACATTGCAAGGACCTAGAACATTTGTCTGAGGTGTAGATCAAAACAAACACTATACAAAAACAAGGAAAAGCAAAATTTTAGGAGAAAGGGAAAAAACCTAAACTACTATGCATGGAATTATATCTTCTTTTAAGAAAAGAAGTGTTTCAAAAATTGTCCATGCACTGGCAATTCTTGATTTTTACCCACCATATTTTGAATATAGTATGAATTCTTACCACATTTACCAATAATGACAAATGGTCCAATCCAAAGAGCCTCAAATTTCCCATGTTTTCCTTTATCGTGACTCTGTGTATTCCACATGAGGACTATATCATCAACTTGAAATTTTCTACCTTTGTCCCTTTTATCAAAGAGGTATTTCATTTGCATCAACATCTTTTCATTCTATTTCTGAGCTTGACTCCTGATTTCATCTAGTTCTATAAGATTCTCCATTCTTTCTTCCATTGGCTCAGGCATATCAATATCTTCCTGCAGTATGAATTTGTATACAGGCAAAAGATTGTGCATTGGCACCCTTGCTTGTGTCCCATATACCAATTCAAAAGGTGACATGCTAGTAGTGTTTTTCATTGTAATTTTGCCGGTCCATAAAGCTAGCCTTAGCTTTGAATCCCATGATCTTTTGTTGTTATCAAGTATTCTCTTATTTATTTTCATTATACTTTTGTTGTTGGATTCTACTTGACCATTGGCCTGGGGATGATAGGGAGAAGCATATGATATCACTATTCCATATGGGTCACAAAATTTCTTGAATTCTTCATATCTGAAGTACATGCCATTATCTGTGACAATTCTCACTGGAACTCCAAACCTAGTGATGATATTCTCTAACATGAAATTTATGACTACTTTACTAGTTGCTTTTTTGTAGGGATTCCTTCAATCCATTTAGTAAAGTAGTCAGTGCCAGTAAGAATCCATCTATGCCCACCACTAGACTTGTCTGCTATTGCCCCTATAAAATCAAGGCCTCATTAATGAAATGGTGCATCAATTTGAATAGGCCTTAGAGGTAGAGCTCCTTGGTATTTCAGTTTACTAGAAAACTTCTGGAATGATTCACATTTCCTAACATGTTTATGGGCATTGTAAAACATAGTAGGCTAGTAATAACCTGCCCTTAGAATTTTGAGCAGTGGTTTTGGAAGAGAAATACCCCCCACAAACACCTCATGCATTTCTTTTAAAATCCTTCCTACCTGTCCCTGATCAAAATAGAAAAGTAGAACACCGTCTTTATTTTTCAAAAATAAATCACCTTCTATGAACACATACCTTGATGCTTGTAATTTTAGAGTGCTCTTTTGATTGTCACTCAATCCATCTAGACACTTTATATGTTTAAGATAGTGAACAATATTTGTGTAACATGGTGTATGTTCAATGCTAGATACCATACTTTCTTCTTGTTGAACATCACACACCTATGCATCCTCCAAATTAGATTCTACCATCAACTTAGCTAATCTGTGTCCTCTCACAAGTTTGGTGTTCTAGATATTAATATTAAATTCTTGAATCGTATTTATCCATCTACACCTTCTTGTCGTGACTTCTATTTGTGTAAGGACATCTTTGACTGTAACATTAGGTACATAAGTAGTTACTTGTGCCCCTACCAAGTAGGGCCTGAATGTCTTTACTGCTTTTACAAGATCAAAAGCTTTCTTCTCAGTGGCATCATATTTTAGCTCAGCTCCTTGAAGTGATTTGCTAAATAATGATATTGGTTGTTCATGCCCTTCTTCATTTTTCTGCAACATGACAGCAACAATGGTGTGATAAGAAGTAAAAGAAAAAAATTGAAATGGCATACCAAAATCAAGGGATTTCAAAACTAGAGCCTCTTTAATAACCCTTTCGATAGAAGCAAATGCATCAACTACCTCTGATGTCTAGTCAATTTTGGACCCTTTCTTTAGCATCTTGGTAATAGGCTTGACAATCTTAGCAAAATTAGAAATGAATCTTCGTACAAAATTTATTTGTCCAAAGAATGACTGGATGGCCTTTATTTTTTTTGGGATGGGAATTTTGTTAATGGTAGGAACCCTTTCTAGATCTATCCTCACACCTTCTTTTGATACAATATGCCCAACCAGTTTGCCCTCTATGACAACAAATTGAAACTTTTTAGGATTTAATGAAATACCATTCTCCAGTGCCTTTATGAATATCTTCTCCAAATTTAAGCAATGATCTTCCACTTTCTTAGAATATGTTGTCAAATCATCTTGATATACCACCATTATGATATTGATAAGGTTTGCAAATGCAAAATCTATGGCTCTTTAAAAAGTGGCTCTTGCATTTTTGAGACCAAAAGGCATTCTAACATACACATATGTACCCCAAGGTGTGGTAAAGGTAGTTTTATATTGCTCTGACTCTTCGACTTTGACTTGATTATAGCCAAAGAACTTGTCCATCATAGAAATAAATTCACAACTTGTTACTCTCTGTAGCATGGCCTCCATGTTTGGCAATGGATAGTTATCTTTCAGGGATGAAATATTCAAATTTTGAAAATCTACACATAGTATTATATCTCCATTCTTCTTCCTAATAGGTACCAAGTTTGAGACCCAAGAAGAATGCCTGATAGGCTTGATAATACTCGTATCCCTGAGTTTCATCAATTCTTCCTACATTTTAGGCCCCAACACAGGATTGATTGGCCTCTGTCTCTGCCTGAAAGGTTTTGCATCTATCTTCAATGGGATTTCATGCAAGAATAGGTCTTCTCTATAAGCCTTTAAATATTCATAGGACCATGCAAATACATGTTTGTATTTCTTGAGCAAGGTTATGAGCATGTCCCTAATTCTTGGACTTATTTTCTTGCCAATGTAAACTTTCTTTGGAGCATTACTAGTACCCAGATTTACTTCTTCAAGATCGTCATGGTGAACCAGTGTTTGCTTCAGAGTTGATCTATCACTTAAATCAAAAACCTACTCCAAAGCTACTAGACCCTTTGGAATTTTATTTTTCTTCAATTGCACCACATTGTGACTAAATATAATGTCTTTGCCATCTACCTTTTCAACAAAAGTGTTAAAGTCTATTTCATGAGCCTCATTTTTGTCAACACACTGTAAAAAAATTTAGCAAATCCTTATCATCATTAAAAACTTGTCAACCATATACATGTTGTCAAGAATATAAGGTCTAGTCTTAAATTCCACCTCTGAGACATCAGTCAATGTTATATCATTTCTTCTCAGAAAAACATTAGCAAGGAAACCGACCATCAAATTCCTTCACCTATCCACCCAATCTATTGAAAATACATCAAATAACTCAATTGTGTCCCATACTACATGCTTGTATTGTTTGAGCCTTTTGTTTTTAGTGGCATATTTTGATCTGATTTGTGATACCACTAACTCAAAATCTCCATATACAGTTAACATTTTGATTCTATTTTTGAAAGCAAAGTTAAGACCGAACAATAATGCTTCATATTCTACTATATTATCTGTGTATTCAAATGATAATAGAAATGAAAAATTCAAGGTCTTACCACTAGGTGCAATGAAAACTATACCATCTCCATTCCCTTCTTTACTGCAGGCTTCATCAAAATACATCTACCAAACACCATCTTTATCTTCTTGAACAATATTGCCAATTGGATTACTATTTTGCAGCTGAGGCTAAGATTGTTCCACCCTAAAATTTCCCAAGTCAACATCACAAAAACAATTCATTTGATTTGGATCCAATTTTTCTATTACTTTCTTTGATCTAGGTTCTCTGCATAGCTTGACCCCTTTGCCATTTACAGGTATGGTTGCATATGAAAGATCTAACTAGACATTCCCACCAATAGAAGTAGTCCATTGTCTTGATAATAACATACCATAATATGGTGGAATGTCAACCATAGTTATATCAATTCTATATGTGGCTTCAGGATATGCAACAAGCTTTATTTCCACATCTTTCATGATATGAATGATAGGAATTGATCTATTATCCATTGCATAGAATTTTCCATATGTGGAGTCCACCCACATACCTAATTCTTTCATGTCTACCATTAGCATGATGTTTATTGTAGCTCTTGAGTCTATCATGCAATTTTTTACCAATTTATTGTTTATCAACAATGTGACATAAAAGGGATCAACTTGAGATGGATTGTTTGTCAAATTCATCCCCACATAGATCTCAAGAGTCTTCATGGCTTGCCCTTTGACATTATTTACTTTCTTCTTATTCTTTTATGATTCATTCTGATTTTTTCCAGAAACCTCAGGCTTAATTGGCACATTTGAAATCAATTTCAAGGTATTATCCCTATACTCATCAATTTTCATCATCTCTAGTAATAGGATAGATAATTTAATTTGAGACAAAGCTTGAGATATGTCAAAAGAGGGCATACTTGTTATAGGTTCTTCTTTACTTACTTCTTTTGTAGATTTCTTTTCCTCCATTGTGTTTTTCTTGGGATCAGTTCTTGTCTTGTTGTGATCATCCTTTGCTGCATCTTTAGGCAGATATCTCTAAGTTTCTTTGTGAGTATTCCTATTTTCACCATCTCTTTGTGATTCAGGGGCAATCTTTTTATCATGTTGTGGATTCTTCATGTTCAAACATGCTTCCTGGCACATCTTGATCAACATTGATAGTCCTATTTCTGAGGTTATAGTTGCTCCTAGCCTGTGTTATAGCAACAACCATGAGTGCCTTCATTTCTTCTTTAGTAGGCCTCCTTAATTGTGTTTGATTTGATTGAGTCCTTGTAGAGAAGACTTGAGTATCTCTTATGCCATTATCCTCTTGATCAAAGAATACCTCTTATTGACCAACATGACTGTTGTACCTTTGATGATTCACATCATACTCTGATCCATCTTCTTTTGAAAAAGAGTAATCTCTTTCCATCTCATATGGCCTGACTACCAACATATTTATGGTATGTTCATCTCTCTCTTGATCATATGGTATATCATTTTCCTGAATTGACTATACCACCACACAATAATCAAGGGAGTGAGGCAAATTGCAAGGCACACACCAAGGAGTATCATCTACCATGTTTGCCCCATGTGTCCTCAGTGGATCAAGTGTATCTCTATTGACATTTTTCTTTTGGCCATCAACTATAGGCCTCCCATCTTTCCAATTAGTCTTGTATGACATATCTTGCAACCTTGGTCTTTCATTTTTGGGATAGTTTGATTTATCATAAGGTAATCCTTTTTCATTTTTAGCCACCTTATATGATAAATCTTTGACAGCATGCCAGACCTTTTCCAATTTGTCTTCTTCTTTTGGTTGCTTACTTTGATGAGCCTTAGGGTTCTGCAATATTCGAGGATCATCTCTTCTGCTAACTTTCCTTGAAGCTCTTCCATTATTTTCAATATTTAAAGTAGCTTTTAGTGCATCTATAAGACTTGGTGGATTTCTTGTTCTAAGCTCATACCTTATTTTAGGATCAAAAGCATTCAAATAGAAGACCAAACACATTGGGTCTGTTGGTTTCAAATGATGTGGGATTTTGTTGAAAACCTTCATGAATTTGACATTGAAATCTACCACAGACTCATTATAATTCTTTTGAATATTGATTATCTCATGTAAGGCAAATTTGGGATCAGAATGATCACCATATTGTTCTTTAAACAACATTTTAAATTTAGCCCATGAGCTAATTAAAGTATCTAGATAATTCTTATACCAATCCCTTGCATCATCTACTAGTGATTGCATGAACAATTTCATATATACATCTTCATGTTCAACTTCAAAATTATCCATGACAGTTTCAAATGATCTTATATGGTCTTCTCCAGAGATAGCATTGTTACTAGAAAATTTAGGAATTGATTTCCTTACCTTGTTGTCAATATCGTTTGGATATCCCCAGATACCAAAGAAATCCAGCTGAATCTATCCACATTCATTGTGCCTCTTGCAAATGGATCCTGCCTCTGATTAGGCTGATATTGATTGTGATGAGGTCCCTACTATTGAGGTTGCTAATGTCCTCTTGGATGCACATTATAATTAACCCCTGTATTAGGGTTTACATTACCTTGAACATTGTGATGCATCCCTCCAAGATTACACATGCTACAATGTACATTATGAGGTGGAGGAGGATATGGATACTAATATTGTCCTACATATGGATTATATCCTTGATTATAACTAGGAGGAATAGGGTAACCATTACCCTAAGATGCCACTGGGACATTTGCAGGGTTTTCCCTTGGCCTTGTATGAACATTGGACTGTGCATGTGGAACATTACCTACATTAGCCTATCTCCCAATTACATTGTGAGTTGCCTCTGAGACCAAAGGTCCATTTGTATTTCCAGAGGTAACTAGATTATTGCCAGGTACATTTTGCAAGGCATTTGTAACATCTTGAGTAGTTAATTGAAGCAACCCCTATTCCAATTCTTCTTGTCTTCTTAACAATCTGATTCTTTCAATTTGTGCTTGCAACCAATCCACATTTTCCTTTAATTCTTGATCAGTGAACCTTCCTTTGGAGGTTGAAACAACATTAGCATCTGTGAACCTTATTGTCTTAGGGGTTTGTTCCACCAACCCTTGTTGTGAGTTTTCAACATATTTGTGTGCCATTTTTTGCTCAGAGTCTCTTCTTGCTTCATTATATCTCATCTCTGCTTCCAGGTAATCTTCAAATTCCTTTTGAGATTCATTAATAGTGAAAAGATCCCTAGGTTGAAATTGTTCAGTTCTCCCCACTTGTGTTTCAATCATGGGGTTGTCGTATATGGTATATGAATATTCTAAAACATTCATTTGGTTATCTTGCAAGTTCTCATGGACTTGTGAAACAATAGGCTCATTTACAATTTTTGTACCATCAACAATGGAAGCACTAGCAGTATTCATAGGCTTTAAAGCTTCTTTATTCTTTTCAACAAACTTTTGGTTTTTGTTATTTAGGTTTTGTTGAGATGTTCTATAGTCCATGTTGGAGAGTTGTTATAATATTATGCAATTTGAAATCTTAAGAGATTCTTATCTCGAGCCGCCATCTCTTTTTTTAAAAAAAGAGGAAAATATTAGAATTGTCTCTTGGTCTTCTAGAGCTCTAGGAACATGAATTTTATGTCAATCTCCCTAGTGGAGATAATTTGTTGGCTCTCACATACTATGCAAAACCCTAAAAGGATGCCAAGCTTTATAATTAGGTTTTGCAACCAATTTGGTCAACTGATAGAATTAATCCAAATGGTTAAGATTCTCTACACTTTGGGCTCTACTTTGCCTAGGTGGGTGTTACCTTATATTTCACCAATGGATAATATATCCTCAAATTTGTTGGTGACTTCAGAGTAGCTTAAGGTATGCATATAATTTTATCAATTAAATAATCCAATTCACCCTAATCCAAGCTGGCATATGATTTGAATTAGATTTTTTTAATATATTTTCTATTCTACTACTACTCCTACTCCTACAAAATAGAAAATTAAAATTGAAATTTTGAATATGATACAAGGAAATGATTCTAGAAAAGAACTAATCAGTGCCTTTCTCAACAATTGGGTAATGAAGTCTTCTCACAAAAAAATTTGTGCCTTCTATCTAGCCACAACTTGAATTACTTAGCATGGAATTGTTTATGCCTAGCATAAACATGCAAGGTTATTTTTACCTCGCTCTTCTTAATTATCCAAATTGAATCCACCCAATTACAGTGATCTATTCAATGGAATTTAATTCCTCCTTGAGGAAACCTAATTAGACAAATCACCCAAAAACAACAAATGTGTTTTGAAGAACTAAACATACCCTTGATATGTTAATTCAAATAACTAGGAGAAACAAAAATGAAGACAACCAGATAAAGTAAAACATGAACATTCAACAAGCAATTGAGAACTAGATATATGGCACCAAAGAAATGTAGTTTGCTTTTACTATTATACCTTTGAAGAGCAGGCCTTACAATGTCTTTTTCTAAAATCAAATTCCCAACCAGCTTTCCCAAGGCCTTGGTTTCCTTCTTATATGGGTGAAGGAAGCTACAAGCTTCAGACCTTTCACATTCCAAAAAAAATGACTTTTCATATACCCACCCCTTAATAGACATATTTACAAAATATACCTTTTGACAAGTCTTAAAAAAGACTACCAAATATATTTTGAATACATATTTGGAAAGTATAAAAATAGGAAAAGACAAATAGGAGGATGTTCAAGATTTGTTGCTGCCATGTTGATTCTAGCTCAATGCTCATTGCTCCTCTCCCTACTCATTCTTCATTTGTCAAATATTTTTTCTCCCATTGGTATACAACAAAATAACTAGGCCATTTATATTCTTGGATTTGGAGCAAGTTGGCCAGGTGATCTTTCCATCTCTTGTCTAGCAATACTTTGACATCAACAATGAACTTTGTGTATCCAGCATCTAAAGCAATTACTCTTTCCAAAATGATATTGAAGCTGAGAATATTTATGTTTTCATCTTTCTTTAGAAAATCAATGACTTGAGAAATAGTTTGGCCATAATCACTCTTCCATGCATCAAAATCCTTGATCTTTCTATGTTCTATCAAAATGGAAGGAATAAATTGGTGCTTGAAGGTGGAAAAAGAATCAATCTTCACCTGCATTTTCTGGTTCTCACCATTTACATATTGAAATTCATCAAAAATCAATTTCACCATCTTTTCTATTGGCTTAAGTGAAGCCAGAGCACCTGGATCTCTTTGTAGAACCTTCCACAAGGTGATCAATGTGTGGTGTGCAAGTTGCAATTTCTTGTATATTGGGTCCAAAATAGAAAGACTAACTTGCAATTGCTCAATGGTCTGAGACAAGGAAGAATAGCATTCATGCACATCTCCTAGCTTGTCAATAACCAATTTTACTCTGTATTCCAAAATCTTTTCAAACACCTCAAGAATTTTCAATTTGGCCTCATCCCTTTCCTTTTCATTTTTCTTCTTCAAAATTTCAATTTCCTTTTCCAACTTCAATTTCAATGCATTGAATTGATCAATTGGCACTGTGTTGTCACTAGTTATCTGTGGCACATGGTCTTGATAAGGTACAATTGATTAACATTTACCATCACTACCCTTCAACTACTACTTTAGTTTGACATTCTTCAAATAAATCCTATGCACTTCATCATTCATTTCAACTTTATTTTTTTCATAATTGAGCAATCTTTGCTCCATCTTCATTACAACAGCTCATGTGAAGATTGTAGAATGCATGGTAAGGGTGGCCACCTCAACTATTGATGTGTCTTGAAATGTTTTCACCATGGTTGTCTCCCTCAGCTCCTGGACTACATTCAACAATCTTGTCTTATTGGTGTTCTTTTGTGTTGGCCATATTGCTAGAGCCTCTATTTTTGGGTCAAACCCACAACCACTAACACCATCTTCATAGTCAAATTCAGAGACCATCATGGGGTCGTCCTGATTTCTCACTTGGTTAAGAAAAAATGTTTTCTTCAATTCAAGCCCAAGGATGATTAGCATATTAATTTTCAAAACCATTTGTCTAGGCTCATTACGGATGACATTTATTTTATCAAATTTCAAATTGTTCATGTTGAGATTCATCAGCACCCATTTTATTTATTTCCACTTTCTCTTGAAACTCTTTCAGCTTCATCTTAAGAAAAAAATCTTTGAATTCTAGGGTATGGATGAAATCATCATTCTCCACGAACTTCATAAAAGCTACAACCCTTTCATCTTCTTGTAGTTCGGGCTCATCTTTTGCCTGTTTGTCCATTCTTGCTTATAGTTTACGTGCTTCTGTTTCTTGACCAACAAGTTGTTGATCATCCTCCTCTTCTTCTCCCATGTTCCTCAAAATACTGGAAACATCCTCAGTGTCACCAAGTCCTTTAGTCATTTCATATGGAACAAGTGGAGTAAGATCTTCAATCCTTTGCCTTTTGGAAGGAGGTGAATTAGGGACAGCTGAATCCTGTACTGACATTGCATCTAGTGCAGGCTCTTGAATTACAACTCCAGATGGCTTCTTTATAGGGAGCTTGGTAGCCTTTATAGGCTCCTCCATAGACTTGCCATATATTCTCTCAAAATTATCAATTATCAAGTCAATTGTTTTTAATGGGCCCTTTTCTTTAGCAAAAAATCCTGAAAAGATATGGTTTTGTTTTCTTTTGTCATCCTCAATTTTCTTCAAAATTTCCCATTTTCTCTTCCTATTATACACTTCATCAAAAGTGACCAAATTTCTGATCACATCCTCATAAAAATTGATTTAATGGGATATCCCCATTCTGGTGAGAATGACTTGTCTAACAAATTTCATGTGACCCCCTAGATCACAAACCATTTCAGTTCCTGATTTCAAAGAATATTTAGCCTTCAAATAGGCTTCTAGTTCTTCTAAGGTATCTGAACCATTAGACCATTCATCAAACACTTAGGAATCAGGAAGAAATGTGCCCTTTTTCTATTTCTATTGGAAAGAGACACTACTCTGGTATGGACTTGTATGTTTTAATTGATGGCAATAAGGCTCAGAGATCTCATCAGCATGACAGGGAGACACATCTCCAAAAGAACTTGTTGGATTTCAGGTTAGATTGGAAGAAATGGCTAAGTATGGATGTGCACAGAGTAGAGGACAGTAAGTTGAATAGTATGCCTCTGCAGATGATGATCTAATAATGTGGTTTAGGTATGATGTTCTGAGTTGTTTGATAGTGTTATGCTTTAGAAATTAAGTATTGACTTCCTCCGGAAGTCACCTTGAAGAAATATCTAAGTTTAGGTAAGCAAAGGTATAGTAGGAACAGTGAACAGGGTCTAGTGCAGTGGTCTGCATTCCTTTGTAGATGAGTATTTATTATGTAGTTTTTAGGTGTTGCAAACACTTATATGAAGTTTCTTATTCTAGAGTTAAGAAATCTGAAGTCCACCAAAAGGTTAGCTACAAGCTGCTAAGTATTGACATAGTGTTTGATAGAGATATAATTTGAGATTTGATGGTTTGCAATTCTTCACAATATGATATCATGCCTTGCAGTTCTGATGGTAAAATTGGGAATGTGTAAGGAGTTATTGATACAATGTTGGAAGTGTTTTGTGATCCGTAGTAGAAGTTGTAAGTTAGTAGATGAACCTATTAAGCATGCTCTTGAGGAACATGCTGACTGGTGAGATAAATCATGATGTGGAGAAAGGATAGTGTGTGAAATATCTATTTAAGTACTTGAATGATTAGATCTGACATATATCAACATGTTTGAGAAAATTTATGGGTCCGCGTGACACATAGTGCATTGGATTGAGCTGACAAGATACATCTTTCTATGTACAAGTTTTACTTCTTAGATGCCAACATGATAGTGGAACAAATCATGATGCGGATATATAAGAGGGATGGATTTTGGTTGAAAGCTATGGAGATGAATGTGGGTGTGATGTGAGTATGCGAATAGAAGAACAAAGTTATAAGATCAACAATGATGAAGACTTGGGATTCAAAATTTAGTTGCTAAATGACTACACCCTGGCATACTAGCAAAGGCTTAAGTAGTATCTAGTTTTCATGTGCAATATGATTGGAAGCAAGCTTTCTATTGAAATTAAGGAACACTAGGAGGGAGGGTGAATCAGTGTTCTACAAAACTTATTATTATGTTCCTTTATTAATTTACCACATACATTCAAAAGAAAGAAGCATGAACTTAAGAACAGCAACAACAAGATCATCACACATGAACACCAGGATTTTTATGTGGAAACCTAGTTAAGGGAAGAACCACGGTGAGGGTTAACCCACAAGATTTTATACTCTATTAAAAGTATTACAATTGGGAAGGCACATGCCTCCAGGCACACTGCCCAGAGCTCACTACTCAAAGGAGGCTCACTACCTACAAGATCAATTACAAAGAGTCTGTTGAAATAATTGAACTGAAGAATAGCATCTAGCAATGCAAGATTATAGTTCCGGTTAGGCTTAATATACTAAATTCACACACTTCATCTCTTACTGCCCTATTTCACTATTCTTCCATGATCCATAGCTTAGATCTCTTTGCTTCACACTTGATACTGCCACACTTTGCACCTCTCACATCATATTCACATGAACATACTTCAAAGTGCTCAGACCCATTGATTACATATATCTGCAACATGAAATTTCATCAACTATAGTTGGCCTCAAGAAAACTTAGAAACTTTTTCAAGATCACTGTTCTATCGACAGAATCCAAGCACAATCATCAATGTGGAGCAAAACCTACGTATTCAAGTAACCACACATGTTGGCCAATACCACGAGATCTCACAAATTACTCAACCAACCACTTCTCTTAATCTGCACAAGGATCAAACACCAAGTCGACCAATTCTTCACCAGACTAAACTGTCTAACCAAAATCTGATACTCAGATGCTTGTAAATTTCAATCCCTTCATCACCGAAGGCTAAATAATTGGATTTAGGTAGCCCTGATATACCTTAAAATTCCCTCAGATCCACAGCACAATATGATTACCTGTGGAGAAATGCAGACCAAAATGTTGAACCTTATCATATGCTCTGTTCCTGTCTATTTGGACTTAGATATGACTTTCGGTATGATCAAATTATACAATACGGATGTGTAAGGTAGATTCAGTTGCCATCAATGATAACATTTGACATTCCTAGCAGTGTCTCTTGCCAACAATCTCCCCCTTTGGCATTGATGGCAACACTCAGTGAAAAATGACTAAGTGTTAGAACAACTCCCCCTTACTATGTACACTTGTGATTTCCAATCCTCCCCTTAGATGAATTCCTCATTTTTCACTGCTTTCCACTCCCCCTTTGACATCAATGGCAAAGGCTAAGATCTGCATACCAAAATTCACACAAAAACTCTATGTACATGGGTGTATATATACAAACAATCCTTATGTCTTGTCTACATGAACTTGAACACATCACCAAAAATGTTTTTCAACAGTGCCAGTTCACTATCCCAACTTTTCTTCATGTTATCCAAAACTGAAATATGACCACTGAATAGAAATGCATGTGACTCTACCTTCTATAAATTAGTGGGATCTCTTATCAGAGTAGCAGCTTGAGTTTCTATCAACGCATTGAACATTGTTTCTAACATAAGGGAAATCAATCCTCGGAGTTCATCCAATCTACCAAAAACTTTAACCTTTTCCTTCTCCAAATTGCTCAATTCATCAAGAAAACTCCCTACTTGACATTTTTTAATTATTATAGAATCAGTTAAGGGACTATAGGACTGAGATATGTTAGACAATTTAAGTTCTAGGTCCATCTTCTTCTTAATATCTTCAATAACTCTAGACCGAGGTGGGTAAAACTTAAAAAATTTTGCACCTTCAAAGAGAGCATTTTGAATGCTCTGTACACTAACATCAAGAACTGATCTATCATAACTAATTATTCTCTTTAATTCAACAAACCTCTTCTCATTAAATTCATTTTAGACTTTAACTTCTGCTGACTTCTCAAAAGTTTCAAAATGAGTACTTATAGAGTTTATTAGACTCTTCAACTAACCGGAGGGGGATGCTAATGAGTCCTAAAATGTAGGCATGATTTTCTCCAAAATCCTAGATGCAAGACAAAGCAACTCACTATCTTCTATATGGGACTTCAAGATTTCCTCTTTGGCCTTAGCTTGTGCAAAAGAGGCCAACTTTATCTTTTGTACTAGTGAGAGAGTATCCAAATTGATTGGACCTTGTATTATATCCAGATCTTCTGTAACTTGTTTATCTTTTTCCAATATTTCTTTCACTACTTCTGCAGTGTCTCTTACCCAATATGATGTTTTAGTTTTGTGCTCTTTAAGGCCTGCATCTTCTCCCTTTTCGGAGTCAACCACATTGTCTTTCTTATCATTTTCATTCTTTTTCTCTGCATCATCAGCAAAGGCATCCTTCTTTTTATCTTTATCAATAATGTCTTCTACATTCTTTTCTAAAGGATTTTGTGTATCCTCAACAATATCATTATCATCATTTTATCTTCCTTTACCATCTCTTCATCTCCTTTATTTAATATTTCCTCTTCCAGAATAGAGAAATCATCTACCTCGGCTTGTTGCTCATTTTTCTGCAACTCTTCATCATTCAGAATGGATGTACCATTAGCATCAATAAGTTCTTTAGTGACCACATAGAACTTATTCTTGTCTAGGGATTTCTTTAGAATTTGGTCTATTTCTTTGACGACTTCATCAATGTCTCCAATCATTAGCTTATTCATCCTAATTTTGCTTCTGAATTCATCTTTAACTTCTTTGAAAATTTCATTTGCTTCCTTCCTAGATATTATCAGACATAGACTAGACAACACATGTTCCCTTAGCTCCAAATCCTTTGCTTTAATAGCTTCTTTTCTCATCTCCAAAATGTCACTTAGACTCTTAGGGATTTCAGACAAAATTTCCACAAGTGCTCTGTTGAATGTATTCAAGTACTTAACAGTGGCATCCTCCAAAATTTTCTTATCATCATCACTGTAATGATTATAAAATTTAGTCATTTTCTTTAAGTTTCCATCTACAGTGATTGAATTTATTATCTCTTCTAGAGAACGAGTAGGCTTCTCAATATAAGCCTCTGACTTATGCCTTTTACTTGACTTTTTACTTCCGGAGGGCTTCTCCTTAGAAACTTTAGCAGCCTTAGTGCCTACGGCCTTCAACTCTTTAAACTCATCATCAGAATCAATTTCTTCTTCATTCTCCTTCACACTGACATATGACCTTTTGCCCATTACTTTTGTCCTTTTTCCTTCCTTACCAATAATTTTTTCTTTGAATTTATCTGCAATAGGAGAAGGTGATGCACTAGAGGTTGAACCAAAAATCCTAGTAGTCCTTGACTTAGAAGGGGATTCTATTGGAAGACTTCCCTATTCCCCATCCTATTTCTCCTTCTTATCTTTCTTTGTCCTTTCCCTGTATTGTCTCACAACTTCATTGGTAAGGCCAAAATTCTCAGTCAACTTCTCAACTTATTTTCTCACAGTCCTTTTGATTTCAAAAGCCTTGAATTCAACATGCAATTTTTGTGAAATCTCTTCATATGTTCCAAATCTCTCCTCAGCTAGGTCCCTAGTCTAGCTCAACAAATGTTGTGCATACAACTCCAATACATGTCCATCCACTTCATACCCCATGGGCATGATCCACACAACTCTAGGATCTACTGCTTCCATCTTGCAATGATCAATAGTAACCATAAAACAAATGGTGTCCTTGTATTTCTCAACCACAACCCTAGGTATTATTTCCCTAGCCTCCATCATACTCTAGAAATTCTTGAAGAATCCCCAAAGTGTAGAATTTTGTGCCTCATATTTACCCAAACCATTAAAATAATTTCTAATTTGAATTTCTACCAGTTTGTCTTTAGACCAATATACATTCTTCTTTCTAGGGAGCTCACTCAAGAAATAAAAGAAAAGACACATAATTAGTGTACCAAATTTGAATGAGTACTTCTTGTCCTTCTTTATCTTGCTTAGATTCTCCATAAGATGGTTTTGCATCAATTCATAGAGATCATAGTCTACATCTTCTTTTACCATCTGATATGTAGTATAAATGGTTGTTCCAGACACTAAGTTTTCTCCGTTGGAGTGATATATCTTATACCCAATTACCATAGATGTGAATATAACCCTGTGATCCTCTATATCATTTATAGTCATAGCTCTCTTATCAAAATTTGATCTGATTGCTTCTATGACTACCTGATTCTTGACAGCCTTCAACTGAGGTAGAGTATCAATTAATTTCAACCCTATAACTGCCCTTATTGCATCTTTTGTGATCTTAAATGGATGGTTCATCCATATAAATTCATCATGGATATGGCTCAAGACATACTGGACATACTCGTCTTCTACGAATTTTGGAAACTCAACAAATTGTATAAATTTCTTATCTTTCAAGACTTTATATCCAATTTAAGCTCAAAATCATCATCTTTTAAGTGATTAATGAATAGATCAACAAACCTTAAGTTGTTATGCTCCTCCAAAGCTGCATGAATGTAAGCCCTAATATCCTCTGTGTGAAGAATGCCATATGGAATGCCATAAAATACTGCCATCAGATCGACTTTAGTGGACTTGAAAGGGTGCTTCTTGAACCTTGGCCTAGGTCTCTCAATGATATTTAGAACCAGAGGTGTAGCCATTTCAAAAAGATCACAAGTTTAAACCTTTGCAGAAAAATACCTTTTTCTCCATGGGATTAGGGTTAGCTATTGAATTCGCTTTTCTCACTCCAAATCTTCGAGATCTCATCTCAGGCACTCTGCTCCTTGTTCTCTTCAAATGCAAAGTGATTCAAATGTTTGAATGAATGAATTTTTATGCTCCACAAAACCTAATTCACACTTGTAATAAATGCTTTAACCTAATTCATCTGATTACACTATTTCTGAATACAGTCAATCTTCAATTACTCTACAATCAATCACACTAGCTTTTTTTCTTCTAGAATTCACTTTAGACGATCAACAATAGGCCACTCTATCTTCTCTCATCATGCCAGATTCAGGCACCCACTTACTGGCAGGGGGAATTATATTTTCAATGTAGCTCCCTCTGAGCCAAAGCTCCTATTTCAATTCCTGGAGGAACAAACCCATCACCATCATTCATTACACCTTTCTTCACCCATGTTTTATTCATTTCATTTTGTATCTCATTCACATCTACTTTGCCCTTGCCTTTTTCTTGTCTCTGTATATTCTAGTTTCTATTTACTAGACCTAGTTATGTGGTTACACAACACACCCCATTTTGCCTTAGCAAAATAAGGACCCCATCTTTTCTTTCTTGTTGCATGCTTGTTCCTTGTTTCAAGCGATTTGGTAAAATTAGTCATGCATGCCAATTTTAGGAGGGTGGATTTGCCAAAGAAGAGGTTAGTTGTCAAAGTTAGTAGTTGCTATTATTAGCCTCATAGTTGGAAAGTACACAAAATTCTAAATAGATTAGCCTTTTGGATCACCCCAAAATTATTTAAGGGAAGAAAGTTATGTTGAGTCAAAGTGTGGTCAAACTTGATATTACCCGAGGGGGTCATATTTCTAACATCAGTCATATTCGATAACATCACCCAAACTTAGAATTATCACCCGATGACCATTAGGCACCTGATATGTGAACGTCAAAATTAAATGGGAGTCAGTATCTACTTGTCAAAGAACCTCACATATTATCCCAGGGGGTCATGTTTCCTAATATTAGTCATCTTACAAATATCACCCCTTCGCGGACATCACCTCGCGCCAATATGACAATGATGTCATCTAATTCCAATGAATGAAAGAAATCACTCTGATGATGACATCATCGTCTCACCTGATCTGTGGAAGGTCATATATCCAATATTTGTCATTTTTCTTAATATGGTGATGATGTCGCTAAAACCCAATAACTAAAGAACATCGATGACATAATGATGTCATCATAGTTTATTCCCCGTCGGGGGGGGGGGGCTCATATCTATAGATACCCTTGATCTTAATTCCATGACCTGATATACTGCATAGTCAAAGGTTGACCATATCACCCGATCTTTTAAACACGATTATCCTACCCAAGATGAAAGGAAGGGGGTCATATCACCCATGGGGGGTCATATTTTTGAATATCCCTAATCTTTTGAACATCACCCCCTAACATTAAATGCAATTAATGTGGTAGATGAAATCTTGATTATTACAAATATGAATCAAACACTTGGCAGCACCTACGAATCCCATGCAAATGATCGACAGACTTAATCAAGATAGCACACTTTACCCTAATTTGTCTTATTGATCTATTTAAAAGTGAAATTCAAAGGTCATTTTCATTTACCATGTGATAAATCAAAAATTATAGAGCTCTAGAAGTCAAAGCCTCATCAGCTACCAACTAGCGGATTGGATCATTCTATGTAACACAACGAAACGGGTGACCTTGCACATTATAGTCTTTCTTGTAATCACTCATATAATCCAAAAGAAAGAGTTATCAAGTAACTTCAAAATTTCCCCATTGTCATTTTCTACAAATCTAGGTAGAATGTTTGTATTTATTAAGGTAAATTTACATGATGATGCATAGAAGGGTAGGATGAAGGGTAGTAGATAATGGATACATGATATTAATTAAAATACATATGGGTATCGTAGGGTAAAATATATCATGGTTATTATAGGAATCTATGGCTGATGTCAGAAGAAATAGGTCTGAGACTGAGTTCCTAAAACCCATGTTTGTGCAACCAGAGGGGGTACAATTCAGATATGGGGTCACTAGTGATACACATCAAGGGGATATGAACCTGGATGTATGGTCAATAAGGTTGGATAATGATATAGACAATCCTATTCTAGATAGAGTGTTTACCTCTGGTATGTGGCATGGAGCTGGTTTTCCCTATGCCATGGATGCCCTAGAACTAGTAGTTGAGTGTGCAAGGAATTACAACCTAGAAACTAGGTGGGTGGAGAAACATGGCAGGATATATGCTGACTTATCAGCCAAGGGCATCACTGCCACTTTCAATTTGCTAGTAGGAAACAAGGTGGTCAATGTGGATCTCTGTAAACAGAAGGTTGAGTATAACAATAACAAGAAGAATGCCAGGAAGAAGATGATCAATGGAGGTCGAAGAGTAGCACTTATACAATTTCATCCAAGCTACCAGTATACTTGTACAAGTTTGATTTTGATGATGAATACCAATACATAATTGCCCTGCTAAGCAGGATGACTGGCAGACCTCATGCTGGTAATTTTGAGAATTGGATGTTTGGGATCATCCAAATGGTGTTATACTCAGACAACAAACCCCTATGGGCCAAGATCATTAGTGCCTCATTAGATGATAGAATGAAGAAGCTAGGAGGACAGACATGTTTATTCTACATGACCTTATATTTGGTGTACTCTTATGTATTCAGAGGAACGTTTGATGCCCTAAAAATAGTAGGTAAGGTTGGTAGTGACGCAGATGATGTGCATATCTGGGATCATTATCCCCAATTACAAAGAAAAGTATATCTCTAGGACTACAAATTGGTAAATGATGCATTCTTGACGCATCTAGTCAGAACCATGGAGGAAGATTGGACTAAAAGGCTGAGCATGGAAGCTCAAGAGATCATCTATAAACATGGGGCATGGTTCATCCAATTTGCTACGTTTTCATATATCAGGATCGAGGTTTGAGGGACAACCTCTTATGTTGCCAAGATACCCTATGGATAGGGTCATCTTGATGGAGTTTGTTAGACAAGTGTCTACAGTGGTTAAGGCTTATAAATCACACAAGAAGCTTCCTCTGGTTTTATTTCCAGTATATATGGGATGGTAATTATGCTCAAATTTAGACAACATAAAACATGCTATTGGGGGGCTGAAACTAATGTATCTACACCCATTTCCTCTCACCAGATCATATGATCCTTATGGAAATATGCAGAAGCTATTAGGAAAATAGATTCACCAGAAGCATCTAGAAGATTTTTGGACTGATTGTGATGACGAATCTAAGATGAGAAGATGGAAATATCAAAGACTCATCTTGAACCAAATTAAAACTTTTGACTGCATCCCAGTGCTAGCGCAACTGCATAAGGATGATGGGAAGATAATGTCTGATGAATATGAAGACAATAAGGTGTATAATGACACCATATCATCTTCTAATCTCACACAGCCTGAAGATATATCCTTGGATCAGATGATACAAGGGGTGATCTAGCTAACCCAGAGCTGGGTAGATGTAGAAATCGCTAAACTGAAGAAGAAGGGCATGGCCCTTACTATTGACAATAAGAAGAAGAGACAAGAATTATCTGATGAAGAGTATGATGAATTCTTTATTGAGAAGAGGAAATCTAATGGGGAGAGATTACCCATTGAAAAACAAAAGAAGATACCCTCCAAAGGTAAGAAGGGTGAAAATGAACCAAGGGGGGTGATCATAGAAAGAGCTACTACTAAGGGTGGGGGTGCATCTACATCCACTCATGCATCTACATCAACGTCACAGCCTCCACATGGGAAACCAAAAACTAAGAGGATTTTGAGGCATGTTACTGATAGCATGGGGATGCAGGTAGAAGGGCAAGTCCTACAAGATGAGTTAGGAGACGATAGCCCCTTGGAAGAAAAATAATTGAACAAAGAACCCAAAGATGATGACTTGCTGATAGCTAGGAAGAAGAGGAAGAGGATGCCACAAATGTCACCACCCAAGAAGCAAAGAACATCCATGAGGGGGGATATTAGTACTGATCCCATCATGTTGTGAGGAAGGGCAGTGAAGTTTTTAGAAAAGAGTTGCAGCATGAACTCCCCATTCCTAAAATAATTAAGTTTAAAACTAAGATGGCCAAAGAGCAGACAAGAGAAGTGCTCATGGCTATTGAGGTGCCTCCTTTGCCTCTAGATGATACTATAGAATTATCAGATGATGAGGTAGTCCAGGATGTGGCTGCTCAATGTATGGAAACCCTGGTTGCTAATACCAGGATGACCCCTCATGGGACTCCATTAGCCTAGATGAGGGTGTTGCAAGGAGAAAAACAAATGGAGGAAATGAAATAGGATAGTCCTGAAAGGGTAACTCAGCAGATAGGGCTAGATAACTTGGTTGAAAAAGTTACAAGCCCCACTACAATAGACTTGACATATAGGGGTGATGTAAGCTTGGGTAAAGACAATAATCCCTCCATAGAGCCTAAAAGAACTGAAGAGGTAGGGCATATGAAGAAAGATAATGTTACTCTTGATTAGGATCAAGAAAAAAATAAGACACCCACTAATCCAAAGAAATAAGAAACACAATAGCAGAGTGGGGGTGATTAGGACATACCAGATAGTAGTGATGGTCAGGCTCGAAGCGGTCTATCACTACCTATTGTAGGGGGTGATCAGAATAAGGGTCCAGCATTAGAGGAAAAATCAACTGAGAAATAAGTTAATACAGAAGAAGCTAATACATCTAAGGATAAAGAACAAGGTTTGTCATAGGGTGATAGAGCAGAGAAGGAGATAGATAATGTGGCCATGGGTGGCCAAGGTGATCTCCAAAGCCAAAATGCATAGGTCTCTCAAGATACTAGTGTATTACAAGATGAACAAAATAAGAATTTTAAGGAAGTTCCAAAGGAGAACTTATAGAAGGAGACACAAGATTAAAGTGGGAAGACTTCACCTGATCCTCCTCCACAAAAGGAAGCACCTCAACAGGAGGAACCCCAGTGAGATCCCCCTCATGATGAATTGTATGAGGAAGAAATCAAGAAGGTACCTTCACCACCAAGGATAGAAGCTAATACAGGAGAGCGGGATACCCATGATAGATGGGAAGATCACCAAGAATCTAGAGGTGATATACCTCATTGGTTGAGAAAGGAAATACATGTGCAATAAGTGGAGGAGGTTCCAAATTTTGATGTGTCTTCTTTGTTTGCTAAAAGCATGATGAAGCCAAGGAGAAAGGCCAGGCTGACATCTGCAATAAAAAGAGATCCTACTATCGGTAGGAGGACCGTACAAGTAGCCCTCCCTATAGTTGAAAAGGAGAGGCAAGAGAAGCCTAGAGGAGTTTCAAATCACTAACATTGATCTAGGTTTTGCTAATGAGGACCAAGAAGGTCAAGAGGGGAAGGATATTATTAGTTCTTTAACCCAAATGATAAAGAGAGAAAAGGAGAAGAATAGGGTACATAAAGAGCACATTGCTCAATTGCATTCTTTTATAAAAGGGTTAATTAACCCTGATCATGCACCTGCTGATCCTGCCATCCCATTGGCTATTATATCACAAAATGAGGTCACCAAGTTGGACCTGATGAAGCATGAGGCGATGGTGATGGAGAAATGGATGTTATTGGCATTTGTTGGAGCTGAGGATGTGGTAAAGACCTCTCTACAAAGATGGACTTCTTTGAGTACCTTAAAGAGAAAGGTAGACAAGATGCAGAATGAAACAGGTAGAAGGTCATTCAAGTTGGAAAAGGACCTAGGTACTCTAAGCGAGATGAAAAGAATTGATCCACAAATTTTGATAAGTAATGAAGTATTGGATAAGAACACTGCCCTACTAATAGGGATCTGGTATGAAGATATCAAGTTTGAATGTGATATATTGAAGAAATGTAGTGGCAAGCTCAGAGACATCAGTGTCAAACTACATAGCATGATAGTATATGAGGTAGAGACCCTAGAAGCTTTAGAAGGTAAAATAGAAGGCAAGATTGAAAATCAAGATGCATATTTTTCTGTTAAATCTCTACATGATAATTTCAATTCTGTAGTAGATGACCCCCTGAATCACCTGTCGGAGGAAGTGATGAATAGAATCATGAGGATAAAGGTCAAAGTGGAAACATATAATGAAACATTAAGCAGTAAGAAAGGAAAAATAGAAGCCCTCAAGGCTAAATTCTACTCCCATAAACATGCAATAATAAAGGATAAGGTCCAAGATGGGGGAGAGGTTGACAAAATAGTGCAAGCATATGAATCTATCAGGATAGTAGTAAAGGTCCACATAAGAGAGAATGTTTACCAAAGTGATAGTTATAGTGAAAGTGTTGAAAGTGAAGAGGATGATGAACAAGAAGGAAGTGAAGGAGAAAGAGATGAAGAGTAAGTATGGATGCATCACCAAGTAAACATATGCATAGGCTACTTATAAGTAACAGGTCATACAGATGGTTGCTAGCTGGCAACTTGTGCCATGAATGAAGGTGTTGACTAAGTCCATAGAGAATTGTTGGCCATTGATCTAAATTGATAAATCTTGACCATTGGTCAGTTGTAACCACATCCTCTCCTTATTCTATAAATGGTGAAGGAGTGCAATCTTTTAGTCATTCAAAACTTAATTTAACTTTGATTGCTAAAGAATTTAGGACTGATTTCAAAGTTATTGTAAATGTACATGTTTTGCATACTTAATGAAAGAGAAGTTGTGTTGATTACATTTTCATTGTAAATCTTGAGTAATCAATGGATGAGATCTAGGATATCTACATTGATTAGCTGTGTCCCTTGGAGCACTTATCAACCTACATATATTATTTTCATTCCTTGTTACTTTGAAGTTAGCATCAGCCATAACTAGCTGTGGAACAACCTAGTGAATTATGGTTTGATTTCTTCTCTTCATGACTGTATCTTGTGTGTATGTGATTCAATAACTAAAGGTTCACTAAAATTAGGAATATTTCTTTAAATTTCTTTGAATTTCATTACAAATCATCTCCATAATTGCAAAATAACATATAATCAAAAGCAAATAAACATGAAATATGCAGATATCTCGTAGATAATTGAAAATACAGAGCATACTTTGAGTGAAAGCATGTCAAATTGATAAATATCATGCCAATTCAGATAAATATCCATGATAAATACATGAATATCCATTTGTTGATACATTATTTGAATAAATACACAGTATAGAAGAATGTGTAAGTTAATGATGATCAATGATCAGAAGAATTGATCAAACATACAAATATCATAGTGATCCTTGACATGGAGTAGAATTAACCTCTGTGTGAAGTAAATTTATAAAATACAGTTGCAATATTGATCATCTAAGCAGATGTAAGACCCCTTGAAATGGAAAAAAGCATGTCACATCAACCTCTGAGTAACGTCAAAAGATCATGACTTGATCAACGGAGCCTTGGAGTCATCAATTTATTTCAAGTTGATCGTACTTTACAAGATAATAAAGGTTTGTTGTGCAAATTTTTATGCATGTTGTTATGAATAAAAATCATCACCAACAGACCTTTTCTATCATCATTCCTGCTTCTATAGAATCTTACAATATGACCGGATCTATTGCAATTAATGCACACACCATTTCTTTGCTCATTTACTTGATTTCCTCTAGATCTGCATTGATTAGCCATGTGTCCAAATCTATTGAATGAAAAACATTTGCCATTGAAAGAATTCACATTTCCTCTATTGTTAGAGTTATTCATCATCATACTTCTGCATTAATTGGATTTATGACCATACCTTTTACAATTGATGCATTAACTAGAGAAGGATGGACCACTTTGATTCACTCTACTTCTACACTGAGTAGTTCTATGGCCAAATTTATTGTAATTGAAACAATTTCCATTGAAGGATGGATACCTTTGAGCATTAGACTATCTAATTGGAGGTCTTCTAGGTTTGTTTCTTTGATTCCTTCATTCAGAATCTCTTTGACTAGATCTAGAGCTTTCACTTTTCTCATATCCTAGACCATGCTTATCATCTGCCTTGTTCTAACTATGAAGCAGCACCTCAAGTTTAGATGAGCTTATCTTGAACTTCTCTTTTATTCATTTGCAACTTCTAGGTCATGTTTGAGAATGACAAATTTCCTTTCAAGTTGTTCCTCATTATACCTAGTTTCCTGTAGATCATACTCTAGATGGCCAATTATTCTATTGAATCCATAGCACTCTTCTATTCTTTCTTTCAGAGACTGATTCAGGTTTTCCTCAGTCTTAGATTCCTTTCCTCAATTTCCTTGGTTAGTGTCATCACCCTGGATTCAATCTCATGTTTCAGGACAACAACTTCTTTTGCCGGCTTCTCACATTCCTTTGTCTTCTCCTTTAGAGCCTCATCCATGCCATTCTCTTCCTTTTGATTTACTAACTGCTGAAGTAGCTCCTTCCTCTTTTCCATAGATTTGCTCAGTTGCCCCTTTAAATTTTGAATGGAATCCTTAGCATCTTTAAGGTTCTCTTATAGTCCTTTGACTTCTAGTTTGGACTAATCAAGATCTTCTAAAGCAACTTGAAGTTGTTCATTTTGGAAACAAGGTAGATAACTGAGACGGGGGGTGAATCAGTTATCTCAAAATTTCCTTACTTATACTTTCTTTTCATATCTCAATATTCAGTGATATATCAAAACATGAAAGCATAAACAACCATAAGAATGGAAGAGAAATTAACACACAACACAATGATTTTTACGTGGAAACCCTATTAAGGGAGAAACCATGGGGTGACTAACCCAATATTGTATTCTTCGTTAAAAGAATATGAAGAATACAATGGCACTTACCAATTAGGGCTCACTGCCCAAGCACACTGCTAACAAGAGGCCCACTGCCTATAAGAGACTCACTACCTACAAATGCTTATAGATGATACTAAAGTATTTGAACTAATGAACAACATCCATACATGCAAGAATTCAGTTCTGATTAGGCACTGTATACTGATCTGGAACATTTCATTCCTCCTCTACTCAATATCACTCTTTCGTCATATTTTGGATTTAAATCTTTGTCTTCGTACTTCTTTCTATGTTTATTCAGTCTTTATCCATACCACATACACTACACACTCAGAAGCCTAAATCTGACAGGGATAAATATCCGCTCTAAGGATCTCCAACAATTTCCTAGTCGACAGGAAGAACACTTAGAATATTTGCAAGTTACTATTCTGTCAGCTGAATCCATACTTGATTAATGATGTGCATCAAAAACTTAGGCATAGAAGTCATTAATCATGTTGGCCAATAATGTATAATGCCACAAACTACTTGATCAACACCTTTTACACATCTAGATTGAAGTCTGATACTCTGTTGGTCAGTTCTTCCTCTGTTTGCTTTGCCTGACTGGAACCCAACACTCAGATGCTCATATCTTTTTCATGCTTTATCATCAGAGGCTAAATCTCTAGAATAGAATAGTCATGATACCCCTCTTGACTTGTCCAAGTCCACAACTTACTAAGTTACACCATCTAAGAGATCTAGACCTAATTATTGGACCATGTTACATACTCTATTCTTGTCAACTAGACCAAAACAATCTTCAATCTCACTTCCAGTATAGGCATATTATGTATTGCGGATGTGTGGGATAGACTTTGTTGCCATCAATGACAACACTTATGAAGCCACACAATGTCTCTTGCCAACAATCTCCCCCTTTGGCATTGATGGCAACATTTAGTGAAAAATGGCTAAGTGTCACAGTAACTCCCCCTTTGGTTGTGCTCTGTTTCTTTACACTACTTTACCAGTTCTCCCCCTTTGCTGGATTCCTCATTTTTCACTACTCTTCACTCCCCCTTTGACATCAACGGCAAAGGGTGGAATCCACATACCAAAATTGTGTGAAATCTATTATATACATGGCTGCATATGTATATACAAATTATATGTTATACTTACATATACTTAAGTATATCCACAAAGGTTGTCTTCAACTGTACAATCTATGTGGCCCAACTCCTCTTCATTCTATCCAAAATGGAGATGTGTCCACTTAAAAAAAATGTATATGCTTCTGCTCTCTTCAAATCTATTGGATTACTGGTCTCGGCTGTACTTTGAGCATCTGTTAAAGCATCATGTAATACCTCTAACTTAGGGAGGATTATTCCCCTAAGTTCACCCATTCTATCCATCAGATGCCTCTTCTCCTTAACCAATTTCTTCATCTCATTTATGATAACAACTGCTTGACATTCTTGGTTTACCAGAGAGATAGTAAGAGGATCAAAATTTTGAGATAGGTTTAGTAATTTTTCTTCTTGTTCTTTCATCTTCTTTTCAATGTCCTCTGCAACTCTAGGCCAAGATTAAAAAAAATTATATATATATCTCCTCCATCCTTAAGAATATTTGCAATGCTCTTTATTCCAATGTCTAAGGTTCTTCTGTCATTGTTAATTAGTCCTTGTACCTCACTGAATCTTTTTCCAAAGAACTATTTCCAGACCTTAGTTTCTGCCAATTTTTCTAAAGATTCAAAGTGAGAATTGACAGAATTAACCAAGTTTTTCAAGTTACCAGATGGAGACACAGATGCATCCTTTTGATATGTGGGCATGATCTTCTCTAGTACACCGGATGCAATATTTAGCAGTTCATTATCCTCCATATGAGATTTTAGAAGTTTTTCTTTTGCTTTGGCCTGAGCAAACAATGCTATCTTCATTATCTAAATCAAAGAGAGAGAGTCCAAATTCAGTGGCCCTTGAATCAACCTAGGTTCATCCAGCTCCATCATTTCTTTGTCCAAGAAATTCTGCACTATCTCTGCAGTGTCTCTTGCTGGTGATTTAGACTTCTTCCCTTTAGAGATTTCAGGACTGACTGGTTTGGATGTGTCATCACTATCCTTTTCTGCTTATTCTTCTTCTTTTGCCTTATCCGCTTTCTCTTGATTCTCCTTCTCTTCTTTTCTTCCTTCCTCTTCTTCTTTAGTGCCCTGAAGATTTGTCTTGGCAACTGTGGGATCCGGAGGAGTGACATTACCAGTGTTTTCTACTTTGTGAACTTCCTCTTCCAGAACAGAGGAGTCTAAGTCCTGAGATTTCTCTTCATCTATTTTATTTAATCCTTCAACATCCATGTTAGAATATTCTTCTTTTGTTTCTTCTACAATGGGAAGATTGAGCCTTTTCAAGGAACTTCAGAGAATTTCTTTTGTCTCATTTTCTATTTGGTCAATTTCTCCAAGCATGAGCTTATTCATTCTTTCCTTGCTCCAGAATTCTTCTTTGGCATCCTTGAAGACCGTGTTCATTTATTTTGGAGTGATAGACGGGATTAGTTGTATCACAATATGCTCTCAAATCTCCAAATCATTTTCTTTGGCATTTTCTTTCCTTAATTCCAAAACCTTTTCTAAGCTTTTGGGAATCAATGAAATTATTTCAATGAAAGATTTGTTGTAAATGTTTAGGTATCTTACCATTGCCTCCTCAAGAATTCTCTTGTCTGTATCATTTTATTCATTGTAGAATTCTATTATTGGCTACAGATTCCCATCCATGGTGACTGATTTGATGATGTCTTCAACTAAGAGAGTGGGTTTTTCAACAAATTCCTCTATTTTATCTTCCTCATTTCTGCTACTAGAGGATTTCCCGGATGTTCTTTTCTTTTTCATTTTCCTAATTTCCTCATCTGATTCTGTCTCTTCATCATCCTTGTGGCTCACATATGTTCTTTTGGCCTTGGTCTTCATTCTCTTTTCTCCTTTGCTGGATGGCTTGACTTCCAGTTTGGTAGCCCTTGATCTTTTAGGAGCGATAGGAGCAGAACTCTTGGAAGATCTTGTCTGGGAAGAGGCTTCCACCGAAACGCTTTCTTTCTTTGCTTCTTGTCTTTATTTTTTTGTCTTCTTTATTTTCTCTCTATTGGCATGTACTGCCTCCTTTGAAATGCCAATTTTTTTGGAAAGTTCTTCAACTTCCTTTCTTACTTTTCTCTTTGTCTCAGGCTACCTTAATTCAATATTTACTTTTATGTTTAGCTCATCAAAGGTGCCAAACCTTTCTTCTTTAGTGTCTTTAGGTTAGCTCAGCAAGTGTTGAACATGTACCTCCAATATGTTTTCATCGACCACATATCCTATGGGCATTATCTCCATAGTTCTTGGCTCAACTACCTCCATTAGGCATTGATCTGTGTCAACCATGAAGCAAACTATGTCTTTGTATTTCTCAACTATTGACTTTATTATTCTTTCTCTGGTAGGCATCATGCTTTGGAAACTCTTGAAGTAACCCCAGAGAGCTGTGTTTTTGGCTTGAGCATCACCAAGTTCATATATGTAATCTCTGATTTGAATTGCACCAGGTTTATCATTTTTCTAGACCCAACCCTTTGATCCAGGTAGCTCATTCATAAAGTAGAAAAACATACACAATATTAGACTGCCATATTTGAAAGAGTTTTTCTTATCTTTCTTGATCTTCTACAAATTTTCCATCAGTTGATTCAATAGAAGCTCACACAGATCATAATCTACATTTTCTTTCAGCATCTAATATGTAGCATAGCTTGTTGTACCAGACACAGAATTTTCCCTACTTGAGTGGTAGATTTTTCTAACCAATTATCATTGATGCAAACTTGACATTTGGATCTATGATGTCATCTATAGTCATTGCTCTCTTGTCATATTTTGAGTCGGTGGCTTCAGTTACCATTTGGTTCTTTACAGATTTGAGTGCGGGCAACCCACCATTTGAATGCAATCTGGTCACAGCCTTGATGGCATCTTTGGTTATCTTGAATGGGCTCATTAGCCACATAAAGTTATCATGCATCCTATTCAGAACATACCAGACCCATTTGTCTTTTGCAAAAGATAGAAAATGTATGCAATGTTCAAAGTGCTTGTCCTTTAGGGTCTTGAATTCAGGTCTGAGGTCTAAATTCTCATCTATTAATTATTTTTGATAGATGTCGATCAATTTTGAGTATCCAAAATCTTTAATGTTTGCATGAATATAAACCCATATCTTCTATATGCAGGACACCGTACGGAATACTAGAAAATGCACCCAAGGGATCAACTTCTAGTGACTTGTAAGGGTGTTTTTTGAATTTTGGTCTCGGCCTTTCAAAGATATTAACAACCATCAGAGTAGCCATTCTAATTGATGAAATTTGAAGAGATTTTGCAGAAAAGAAACACCTGTTTACACCTTAGGGTTTATAGCAAATGTTCGAGCAAATTTTTGCTTGAATTTGATCTTCAACCTGAACTTGAATAATCTATAGGATCTCTTCTCAGAGCTCTTCTTTCTTCTTCATGAGTGCAAAGTGTTGTACATGATGAAATAAAAGCCTTTTATTCTTGCACAAAATGTAATTCCCTTTTGTAATAAATGCATACCTTAAGTCATCCGGTTACCTTGTTTTGAGTGCGTTTCTCATGAATCACTATGTTGATCTTCAAGTCATTATCTAAATGAGTTGAAAACATGCATTTAGCCTTCCAAAACATGCCTCCAAAACCGTAGATCATAAGCTTGGATTTTCAGATCATACCGGATTTGTTTGTGTAGTTTTGCTTTTACTAGATGGCTACTAGAGCAGAATTTACTCATCACTTCTTCAATTCTTTATGCAGATTTCTCAACATTCGACTGAATGATTTTGATGAACCTCTAAGACACCTCATATCCACAACCACTGACTCTTACCCATTGTGCCAAATTTAGGCACTTACTAATTGACTGGGGGAATTTGATCTTCTCTATAGCTCTTCCTGAGCCAGAGCTCACTTTTTTATTTCCAGAGGGATTATCAACACCATCACCAATGTTCATCACATTCTTCTTTACCCAAGTCTTTCTCATCTCCTTTTGAATCTCATCTGCATTCACTTTACCTTTGCCTTTGTCTTGTTTTTGATCATGTTTCACTGGACCTTTTCCATCATGATTTCTGCTTCTATAGAATCTAGCTATATGACCAGATTTATTGCAATTGTAACACACAACATTTCCTTTCTTATTTGATTGATATCCTCTTGATTTGCACTAATTAGCCATATGCCCCATTCTATTGCATACAAAGCATCTACCATTGAATGAATTGTTTAGTTGCATATTTCTACATTCATGAGATTTGTGACCATACCTTTTGCAATTAAAACATTGACCAAAGAAAGATGGATTAATCTGATTCATTCTGCTCTTGCACTGAGTTGCTTTATGACCAAATTTGTTGCAGTTGAAGTAGCTTCCATTGAAGGATGGATATCTTTGAGCATTAGGTTGTCTTACTAGAGGTCTTTTAGGTCTATTTCTTTGTCTTTCTGACCCAAAGTTCTTTTGACCAGATCTAGAGCTTTCACCCTTCTCATATCCCAAGCCATGCTTATCATCTACCCTCTTTTGACTTTCAAGAAGTACTTCAAGTTTGGCTGAGCTTATCTTGAATTTTTCTTTGTATTCACTTGTAGTTTCAAGATCTTGTTTAAGAGAGTCAATTTGTCTTTCAAGTTGTTCTTCATTGTATCTGGCTTCTCCAAGATCAGACTCAAGATGTCTAATTATCCTATCCATTTTGTAGCAATCTTCTATTTTCTCCTTGAGGGATTGATTCAAGTTATCTTTAGTCTTTCTCTTCTCTTCAATTTCTTGGGTAAATTTCATAACTCCTGATTCCATTTCATGTCTTAGCATAATAGCTTCTTTTGACAGCTTTTCACATAGCTTTGTTTTCTCATTTAGGTCCTCATCATCATTATTGGTTTCATTTTGATCTGCTAACTTCTGAAGAAGTTCCTTTCTCTTTTTCATGGAGATACTAAGTTTTTCTTTCAGCTCATTGATGAAATCATCAGCCTCCTTAAGTCATTCTCTCAAATTATTGACTTCAGACTAGGATTGTTCAAGATCATCCAAGGAAGACTGTAGTTCTTTCATACCATATGCATCCATTAAGATTCCCAGATCTTCCTCAAGATATTAGGCTTGTTTAGAGTAACTTGGCTCTGATACCAATTGTTGGAAACAAGGAAAATAACTGAGAGGGGGGTGAATCAGTTATGTCAAAATTTCCTTACTTTTACTTTCTTTTCTTATCTCAATATTCAATGATATATCAAAACATGAAAGCATAAGCAACCATAAGAACAGAAGAGAAATTAGCACACAACACACAGATTTTTACGTGGAAACCCTATTAAGGGAAAAACCACGGGGTGACTAACCCAATATTTTATTCTCTGTTAAAAGAATATGAAGAATAAAATGGCACTTACCAATTAGGGCTCACTACTCAAGCACACTACTCACAAGAGGCCCACTACCTACAAGAGACTCACTGTCTACAAATGCTTACAGATGATACTAAAGTATTTGAACTGATGAACAACATCCATACATGCAAGAATTCAGTTCTAATTAGCCACTGTATACCGATCTGACACATTTCATTCTTCCTCTGCTCAATATCACTCTTCTATCATATTCCAGATTTAGATCGTTGTCTTCACACTTCTTTTTGTTTTTATTCACTCTTTATCCATGCCACATACACCACACACTCACAAGCCCAAATCTAATGGGTATATATATTTGCTCCAAGGATCTCCAACAATTTCCTAGTCAGTAGGAAGAACACTTAGGATATTTGCAAGTTACTATTTTGTCGGCTGAATCCATACTTGATTAATGATGTGCATCAAAAACTTAGGCATAGAAGTCATTAATCATGATGGCCAATAATTTATAATGCTACAAACTACTTGATCAACACCTTTTACACATCTTGATTGAAGTCTGATACTCTGTCGGTCAGTTCTTCCTCTGTCTGCTCTGCTTGACTGGAACCCAACACTCAGATGCTCATATCTTTTTCATGCTTTATCAGCAAAGATTAAATCTCTGGAATACAATATTCATGATACCCCTCTTGACTTTTCCAAGTCCACAACTTACTGAGTTACACCATCTGAGAGATCCGGACCTGATTCTCAGACCATCTTACATACTTTGTTCTTGTCCACCGAACCAAAACAATCTTCGATCTGACTTTTGGTATAGGCATATTATGTACTTTAGATGTGGGGGATAGACTTTGTTGCCATCAATGATAATACTTATGAAGCCACATAGTGTCTCTTGCCAACAGTTCATTGATGCCATCAGAATCCCTGAATGAGCCCATTGAAACACCTTCCCAGAAATTCCTCAAGCTATTAAACTTCTTCCAAGGAACCTTTCTCTGATACCAATTGTTGAAATTAAGGAACGCCGAGAGGGGGAGTGATTTAATGTTCTACAAAACTTATTATTATGTTCCTTTATTAATTTACCACATACATTCAAAAGAAAGAAGCATGAACTTAAGAATAGCAATAACAAGATCATCACACATGAACACCAAGATTTTAATGTGGAAACCTAGTTAAGGGAAAAACTAATGTGGGGGTTAACCCACAAGATTTTATACTCTATTAAAAGTATTACAAATGAGAAGGCACATGGCTTCGGGCACACTAGCCAGAACTCACTGCTCAAAGGAGGCTCATTGCCTACAAGATCAATTACAAAGAGTTCATTGAAATACTTGAACTGAAGAATAGCATCTAACAATGCAAGATTATAGTTCCAATTAGGCTTAATATACTAACTTCACACACTTCATCTCTTACTACCTTGTTTCATTGTTCTGCCATGATCCGTACCTTAGATCTCTTTTCTTCGCACTTGATAGTACCACACTTCACACCTCTCACATCATAGTCGCACAACCACACTTCAAAATTCTTGGAACCATTGATTATATATATCCGCAACATGAAATTTAGTCAACTATAGTCAGCCTCAAGAAAAGTTAGAAACTTTTTCAAGATCATTGTTCTATCTACTGAATCCATGCACAAACATTAACGTAGACCAAAACCTATGTATTCAAGTCACCACACATGTCAGAAAATACCACTGGATCTCATAAATTACTCAGCCAACCACTTCTCTAAATCCACACAAGGATCAAACACCAATTTGGCCTATTCTTCATTAGACTAAACCATCTAACCAAAACCAGATACTTAGATGCTTGTAACTTTCAATCCCTTCATCATTGGAGGGTAAAAATTTGGATGTAGGTATCCCTCACATCCCTTAACATTCCCTTAAATTTACAACACAATATGATTAACTGTGGAGAAATGCAAACCAAAATGTTGAACCCTGTCATATGCTCTATTCCTGTGTATTCAAACTTAGACAAATCTACAATCTAACTTTCGGGATGATAAAATGATACAATGCAGATGTGTAAGATAGATTCAGTTGCCATCAATGATAACATATGACATGCCTAGCAGTGCCTCTTGTCAATAGATTTCGTGATCAAGGTAGTGAGCCTAGCACTAAGCCTCAATAGGGTTTAACAACCCTTATTATATTCTTGTTAGGTTTAGGGTTGAGGCAGTGAACTTGCTAAACCTAGTAGTACTTCATGGAAGTGACCCAGTATGTTCCAGGCTTGTGCAATGACCAAGCCTGAATATTATTTTTGTAAAGATTGCAATATATATTTGAGAGCTAATCCTCTCCATGGTTTTTCCCTTCTTGGGTTTTCCACGTAAAATCTTGGTGTTCATGTGTCATGATTTCATGGTTGTTGTTCATATGCATATTGTGTTTTTGTTTAATTAATTTTGGGAAATGGCTGAAAGTTAAAGTTCATGAGAATATTTTTAGAACACTAATTCACCCCCCCTCTTAGTGTTCCTAACAATCAACAATTTGTATCAGAGCAAGGTTCCTTTGAAAAAGTTTAATAGTTTGAGGAAGATCTAGGATAGTATGATCATGGTAGCAAGAAGGTATAGAATTTATGAAAGATACAATCAACTAGAAGTAGCTCTTATGGATCTTGAAAATTCTAAAGAAAAAGTTAGGGATCTGAAAGAAAAATTGCAACAAGCCAATGAATGCATCTTAAAACTAAAAGAGCAAGTCAAGAAATTCAAAGATAAATACATAGAAGTCAATGATCAATTGTTATTAACAAATGAAGCCTTGAATGATTTAGAACCATAAGTTATAGAAAGATCAAGAGCAGAGGATGATCTAAGTTTAATTATGAAGAACAGATCAGAAGATTATGTAAAACTTGAGAAAGAAATTGCAAATCTAAAAATAGACTTGGAAAAGGCCAAAAACTTTGAAGAAAAATTCAAGATAAGTACTGCAACGCTTGATGAAATGATTGTTAGCCAGAAGAGTACAGATGACAAGAAAGGGTTGGGATATGAAAAAGGAGAAAGTTCAAACTCTAGTCAAATAAGCAATGAGTCAAGAAAAAACAAAGGTTACTAGTTCAGAAATCAAAGAAGAATAGCTAGAAGACCTTTGGTCAGACAACCAAATGCTCAAAGGTACCCATCTTTTCATGGTTATTGTAATTCATGTAATAAGTTTGATCATAAGGCTACTAAGTGTAGGAACAAAATAAGTTAAGAGATTCCATCATTCTCTGGTCAGTGTTTCAATTGCAAGAAAATTGATCATAGAGAAAATGAATGTAGAAATCAGATCAAGAAAAGTTTCAACAATGGGAGGAATGAACAATCATTCAAAGGCAAATGCTTCACTTGCAATAGAAATGGTCATAGAGCTATTGCATGTAGAGGTAGAGCAAGCTATGATCCTAGTAAGTGCAATGCATGTTATAGAATGGGACACATATCAAAAGAATGTAGAATCTTGGTAAGAACTAACTTTCAAAATAAAAGGAACAGTTAATCATTCAATGGAAATTGTTTTGCATGCAATAGATTTGGACATATGGCTAATCAATGTAGATCAAATTCAATCAATGGAAGGGATCAAGGTCAAAAGAATGTGGTATGCTTCAATTGTAATAGATCTGGACATATTGAAAGGTTTTGCAGAAGCATGAATGTGAATAGAATTGCTATTTTGAAGAAAGGAAAATAGAGCAGAGAAATGAGAAGGGAAAAGAAAAGGTTGATCCAATTAAAATAAAGAAAGAAATGGACAAGGTATGGATCAATAAAGAAGTAATTGAAGTCAGGGATCAATCTGCACTAGTATCTGGTGTAAATACTTCCTCCAGGAAATAAATTGAGAGCCTTGGCTTAGGGGGAACAGTGTTGAAAATTCAAAACCACTAGCTAGAATGTGGGTGCCAGAATCAGACATGAAGATGTATAATGGACTTTTATGTGACAAAAATCATAAAAGAAAAACTGGAAATAAAAAGGGCAATGCAACATATTATGGAGCAATCTTCATCGACTGCACTCTATAGTGAAGGGTTTTAACAGCTTTTTTGATGAGTATTTAATGACAACTAGATCAAGGCACACAGAGAATAAAAAGGAATTTGTTTAATTTCAAAATCACTTTACACTTAGAGCTATGAAGAATTTAGAGAGATTGAAGCTAAACTTGAGTAGAAACAACCAAGATTTGGAGCATTTGAAGAAAGGAAACCCTAACTCAACAAAACAAGGTATTTTCATTAAAATCTCATTTGTGAATCGGTTGAATTTCTAAAATGGCAACTCCCCAAATCATAGACATTTCTAATTGACCTTAGTAGAAGTTTAAGAAACACCCCTCCAAGGCAATTGAAGTGGATCTAATGGGTGCAGTCTCAAAAATACCCTATGGATTCTTATATGTGGAAGACATTAGGGCATACATCCATGTGGCCCTAGATGAGCTCAACGACAACAAATTCTCAGATTTATTCCTGAAACACTTAAGCAATGCTCAATTTGATTTAAAAGAAGAATACAAAGTCTTGAAGGAGAAAAAATTCATTTAGTATGTAGAGTTTCCCACATTCACAGAGGATGAATGGGTCTGGTATATTCTTAGTCAAATTCATGATGAATTCATGTGGTTAGGGAAAGGGGAACTCTTCAAAATAACCAAAGAGACAATTTGAGTAGTCACTAGACTAAACTCCACTAGAGGAGTGCCATTATTGAAGGCGGTCAAGAATCAAATGGTCACTAATGCTACCGGAGCACAATTTGACAAAAGGGCATTAATGATAAATGATATCACTGATCCTCTAGTAAAGTTTGCCTCAATGGTCATAGGTTACAAAGTTTACTTCTCAAACTAGGAGAACTCAGTTTCTGGTACCGCAATATACACCACCTATCAAATGGTCAAAGAGAATGTAGATTATGATTTGTGTGAACTATTGAGAACCCAACTACTGGAGAATCTGAACAAGATAAAGGAAAGCAAACACTATCCATTCAAGTATGGTACACTAATCATCTATTTATTCTTCTATTTATTGAATGAATTTCCAAATCATAAGGGATTGATTTGGTTGAGTAATAAACTAGTAGCTATGTAAATTAGAAATTGTCTTAACAACTTGGGAAGTTATAATGAGCAAAAAGCAGCCCTATGGGGATTTTTTAAGAATTTTCAAAGTATGATGCAATCTAGAGAAAGGATTCCTAAGAAAATTGTTGATAAGTACAAGGATACAATTTTTTTTATGGTCACTAAGGATCAATGTTTAATGGAGGCCATGGAACCTAGAACTATATGGGTAATGCCCATGGGTTATGAAGTACATGAACAAATTTTGGAAAACTATGCCCAGCACCTGGTCAATAAACCTAAAGAGGCTAAGGAAGAAAGATTTGGAACGTATGAGGAGCTATCAGTGAAACTCCATGTTGAACTTAGACAAGTTGAATCTACCAGAAAGGTGAGAAAAGATGTGGAAGAAATTGCCGCACGATATGGCATCACTAAAGAGCAACTCAAGGAATCAAGAGAAAAGATAGAGAAAGCAAAGAAGGAAAAATAATGTGATCAAGCTAAGGTTCCAAAAGAACCTATAAAGAAGCCTAAACTGACTCAAAGGACCACTAGAAGCTTTGCCACTTCATTTGGTACATCACCTAAGAAGCCCTCTGAAAAGGATACAAAGAGAAAGAAGATGAAAGGAAAAAGATTGTATGCCAGTGTGGAAGAAAAGGATGAAGAAGAGACAAAATTAGACAAGGAGGTAAAGAAAATGAAATTTGAGTCTACTAAAGCCTCCAAAAGTAGCAAGGAGAAGCCATCTAGAAGGAAGACACCTAGCAAAAGATAGGAAGAAGATGAGTCTCATGCTAGATTAAAGATTGAAGATGTATTAAGGTCTGTCACTATTGATGGTAACTTGAAACTTGTGCCTGAATTTTATTATGATTATAATGATGCTGACAAGAGGATTTTGGAAGAAGCTATTGTAAAGTAATTGAACATATACAATAGATCCCTCATTGAGATCATTGGTGATCTCCCAAATACCTTGGGTAGTATTCTATCAATTAGGAAGAAAACTGCTATGGCTAGAGATATTGAGCTCAAAGAACACACACTGATAAAATTATGTCCGAATATCACTCCAGAAGAGAAGGAAAAAATCTCCAAGGCACTCAACAATGAGTTCAAATCAAAGAAAAGAATGAATGCATTGATGATAGGAGAAGTTGACAAGGTTGTCAATGAAACAGAGGTGATCATTTGTGACATACTAAAGAAACACAATATTTCCACTATCTATGACATTAAGGAAACAAAAGATGAAGACACATCTCCACCAGAGACAAGATTTGATTAAGGACCAGAATAGATTGATCAAGCCCCTGACACAAACACATTGAATATAGGTAGAACTAAAATGAATCTGTCTCCTGAGCAACAAGTTGAGGATGTAAGAGATAGGGAACAATTAAGGAGCCCTACACAAGAAAAAAACACAGAACAATAAGAAAATATGGACATAAATCCTTTGGAACGAAGTTAAGAAGAATTGTCTGAGAGAGTAATAGACATTATAGATGTCTTAGTTAGTGCTGGAAGGGAACAAGTTGTAGATGAGTCTAAACTTCTTTGAGGACCAATCAATTTGGATTCATTGTCACCTACACAAAAGTTCAAATTAGTCTCCATTGTTGAGGCCAGGACATAGGAAGAAGTGCTGAAATCTCATGATAAAGATAGTAAATTGATTAATGATGCAACAATTGTTCTGGAAAAGTTGGTGCCATCATTTCAAAAGGATATCTCGTTATCCCCTGTTGATCATCTCAAGGAGCTATTGAAATCTATAAGTACGCATTTTGAGTCATTTGAAAAATCTACAGAAGCAAAAGTTAGAAAAGAATTTGATGAGAGAAGACTGGTAGATTTAAAGACCATGATAGCTTGAGACAAAACCTCATTAGATGAAGGCATTAACATAATACAAAGTGCCATTGAAGAAGCTAGTAGAATATACAAATTATGTTTATCTTGGCCAAAAATCACAGAGGAGATGGAAGATAAAATCAAAGACCTAGAACTCAAACTACTAAATATCTCTAAAACATTTAATCCAATAGTGGAATCAATAATTGCAAGAGAAATGCAAGTTACAAATATTCATAATGATTTATACAATCTGATGAAGAAAATGGGAGAAATCAAAGTAGGTTGTGCCAACTGAAAGAACTGATAAGTCTGAAAATTGATTCCATGACCTATTTGGTGGATGAGGCCTTGAAATCTCAAGCACTAGTTGATACACCATTGAATGTTCAGAAAATAGAGAAGTTAGTATTTTTGATAAATGATCACATCCTTATTCTAGAAAGTGAAAGGAATAGATGGAATAGAGAGATAGGTACAATAAAGACTATCTATAGTGACATTTTTCCTTCAGTCACAAATTAAGATGAAGATTGTAGTTGTAAATATGTAGCAAAGTACAAAAAATTTGAAATTTTGAAAAAATTTGGGTTCCAGATCACACCCTTTGCCATTGATGTCAGATGGGGAGAAGTAAATTAGTGAAAAATAGATAATCATCTCAGGGGGGGAGCAAGAAACTAAATTGTATATAGTAAGGGGGAGCAGTCAAGCATTTTTCACTAAGTGTTGCCATCAATGTCAAAGGGGGAGATTGTTGGAAAGAGACACTGTTTTGGTATGGACTTGTATGTTGTCATTGATGGAAACAAGGCTCAGAGATCTCATCAGAATGATAGGGAGATACATCTCTGAAAGAACTTGTTGGATTTCAATTCAGGTTGGAAGAAATGGCTAAGTATGGATGTGCACATAGTAGAGGACAATAAGTTGAATAGTATGCCTCCGCAAATGATGATCCGATAACATGGTTCAAGTTTTATCTTCTTAGTTGATTGATAGTGTTATGATTTAGAGATTAAGTCCTAACTTCCTCTGGAAGTCACCTTGAAGAAATATCTAAGTTTGGGTAAGCAAAGGTATAGCAAGAATAGTGAACATGGTCTAGTGCAGTGGTCTGCATTCCTCTGTAGATGAGTATTTTGTTATGTAATTTTGAAGTGTTGCAAACACTTATATGAAGTGTCTTATTCTATAGTTAGGAGATTTAAAGTACACCAGAAGGTTAGCTACAAGATGCTAAGTATCGGCATAGTGTTTAACAGAGACAGAGTCTGAGATCTGATGGTCCACAATTCTCTACAAGATGATGTCATGCCTTGTGATTCTAATGGTAAGATTGGGAATGTGTAAAGAGTTATTAATAAAATTTTGGAAGTGTTTTGTGAGCTGCAGTAGAGGTTGTAAGTTAGCAGATGAACCTGTTAAGTATGCTCTTGAGGAATAGACTGACTGGTGAGATAAATCATGATGTGGAGAAAGGATAGTGTGTGAAAGATCTATTTAAGTACTTAAATGATTAGAGCCAACATATATGAACATGTTTGGGCAAAGTTTTAGGTTTGCATGACACATAGTGCATTGGATTGAGCCAACAAGGTACATCTTTCTATGTAAACATTTTACTTCTTGGATGCCAACCTGATAGTGGAATAAATCATGATGCGGATATGTAAGAGAGATGGATTTTGATTGAAATCCATGGAGAAGAATTTGGGTGTGATGTGAGTATGCAAATAGAAGAATAGAGTTAGAAGATCAGTAGCGATGAAGACTTAGGATTTGAAATTTAGTTGCTAAATGAGTACACCCTAGCATAGTGGAAGATGCTTAAGCAATATCCAGTTTTCATGTGCAATATGATTGGAAGAAAGCTTTCGTCATCAAGGCAGTGAGCCTGGCGGTGAGCCTTCAACAGGGTTTAACAACCTTTAGAGTTTAAGAACCCTTATTGTAATCTTGCTAGGTTTAGGGTTGAGGCAGTGAACCTACTAAACCTAGTAGTACTTCATAGCAATGAGCCAACATGTTCCAAGATCATGGAGTGACCAAGACTGAACATTATTTTTGTAAATATTGCAATATATATTTGAGAGCTAATCCTCTTTGTGGTTTTTCCCTTCTTGGGTTTTCCACGTAAAATCTTGGTGTTCATGTGTCATGATTTCATGGTTTCTGCTCATATGCATACTGTGTTTTTGTTTAATTAATTTTGGGAAACAACTAAAAGTAAAATTGCATGAAAAGATTTTTAGAACACTGATTCACCCCCCTCTCAGTGTTCTTGACAATCAACAGTTTATTCATCACATCTTTCTCCATCCACATCATCTACAACATGAATTCAAGGAATGCAATTCTATTTGGCACAAATTTGGGCAACACATGGGGTGGCTGAGTACACCCATATGCTCTAATTATTTAATGTTTTGGCAAGAAAAACCAATCATAAAAATTGTTCTTGTGACCCTATTTTGGCCTATGAGAAAGAGGTCTCAACATTTCCTTGACCTCTTTGGTCAGTCTAGGAGAAGGGCTACCAAGAGAATTCATTATATAGACTAAAAATTCATTTTGAAACACAAAATAGTTGCAAGTTTGACAATGAGTATCCCACTTGTAACACCAGCATTGAGTAGGCAATCTTTGTCCTTTTTGATCAATCATGCTTAGGTCCATCCTGCTAGGCCACTTCCTTCTATTTTGATAGAAAATCAAATAACAAAGCAAAGGATAATACTTGAAATCAATGGGCTTCTTGTTTTCCCTTATTTGCAAAAAACCCTCATGCAATTTCTTCTCAATGCATGATGAAAAATCATATTCAATGTTGACCTCTAGATTTTGTATTCTCATGGCCATCATCATCAGGCCAACTAGCATTCTATCTTGGGCATTAATTCCTAGCAATTGACACAAAGTAAAATATGTTCTCTCAAAAATCATAGCAAAATAATCAACTAGGAAGGGCTCAACTGCAGTGGTTGGGATTGAAATCATTATATTGTTGATCCCTTTCCTCATGTACATAGGCAATGCATCACTTCTATGTGTATTTCTCAAACTGGTATATTCTTGTTCACTCCTTTTCAAGTCAACCTATGTGAGAGATTTCTTGTTCAACATGAAACAATACATTCAATTACATTCCTATCCATAGCTACCAATGGTGACCCACTTGGCAATCAGATTATTTTAGTAGCTAGATGATAATGTTGTGCCAATACCCTAATCAAATCCACATCAATGAATACATTGGGCACTACCAGTTTTGTGAAACCCAAATTCCATGGGTTTCCAACTGGCCCTTGTCCATCTTTCTTTTCATAGAAATACCAAAAATGATTCCACCCTGAGATAGCAATTTTGGCATCCCAACACCCCTCTACAATATCCTTGAATAGTTTCTTATATCCTTTGTCAGCTGAATTTGGAAAAATATCTAATAATGACTATTGAAGAGGCCATTTCTTAGGAACAGGGGGTTCAGTGCCCTTACTTGCAGACTTAGATTTTTTAGGTGCCATTGTTTGCTATCTCTACAAACTAGGGTTTCAACAACTACTTGCTCTACTAAACTTAGTTGAATGAAGAATGCAAGTAGAAGTCAACTAAACACAGAAGTGGATGAATTTTCACTTACTTAGTTGAATGAAGGTTGTAGAGTGCACCAGATCTTGAATTTGCAGTCACTAATCATTGTTGAATTCATATGAATGAGAAAATGTGAAGAAACTATGAATTTTATTTAGCTGTGGCACAAATCTCCTTAACATTACTCTGGTTCGTTCTGAAAGGTTGGCGAATCTTGTCATTCATATTGTTTCAAATGTGAATCATAGATGTAGGTAGATCCAATGAATGGGAGATTTCTGTAAGAATTGCATTTATGATTCTTGGTAGTTGTACTCTTGCGGGCATTAATAACGACCTTCGTGAGGTGGTGGGATAGTCATGTTAGCATTGAATGCCTTACCACATCACCACAAGATCTATTGAAATCGATTGAGGGGCTGTGGGAGCTTGTGGATAGCTACATTCATCTTTCACCACTTACCACTACCCCATAAACCTTGTTACACACCATCACGGGATGAGGGGATACACGTTATTCCTTATGTACTTTTACCGTGCTACTGCCAACCCCTAGCCTGACTGTCATGGGACTATGGGAATTCTTTGACATCACCTTTCACTACTTACCACAAGCCCGCTAGTTGAAGTCATTGGCACCACGAGGCTGCAGTATATTACATTACCCATCACTTGAAGCCTTTATTGCACCACCACTAACCTCCTTTGAAACTAGTGCAGTAGCACGGTAAAATACCACATATTACCTAAAGCATTCACTGCACTACCACAATCCTTCCTTGGAACTATCACAGGGCCATGGTACTCAATACATAGACACTTGAACTCCTTATACCACGATACTGCAAGCTCTACTTGAAACCACCATGATGGCATGGTGAACATTTTTCTTCTACTCCTTCTTACCGCATTTCCGTTGATCATCTTCCTACCTACTATGGGACCACGGTGACATATTATATGCCACCCAAGTTTATACTGGTGGCCCGCCATTCACTTTTGAGACCACCATGGCACCGTGGTAACCAACATATGTCACTTTGTTTATACCTCCAGCCTCCAAACCTATATTCAGACCTCCATAGGACTGTGATAATCATTATCTTCACATTGTGATATCACAACTGGATTATCTATATGCTGCGGGGAAGCGATAACTATCATTTCTCCTCCTCTAGTTCCCACACACCCGCCAAGGCTATCTGAATGTACTGCAGGGATGTAGTAAGAGACAAAAACACATAAATGATCAAAAGTATGAAAATATTTCTCATGGACCTAATAAGGGATGCTTGTGAATGATTGCTAGAATAACTTTAAAAGGAATATGGACCCCTAAGGTAGATTTATGGAAGGAAAAATGCATGAAACCAAGTGGGACTATGGAAATTTTGAATGGTCCTAACACTTCCTTCTCCTGCTAGCTTTAGAATATCTCATACTCTATTGGGCTCTCCTTCCCACTCTTATCTGGATCATGTAGCAGCTCTTACTGAGTTGCTACATGATTTTGGTAATGGTGATAACCAGAATGGCCCTCCACCAGGGTAGTAGGCTTTCTAGGGCTAGCTGTGACCCTTCAACTCTCTTTACTTTTCCTCTTCCACCCCTCTACTTAGGCTCATGTCTTAAGATTTCTATTGAATCTAAATCCTTCTGCAAAGGTAGAAAACATCAGTGCTATGCTAGCCTAACCTTATTGGGCTGATGGGCATAATTAGGTAACATTTTTGGTGACTTCTACACTAGTTTTGCCTGCTAAAACTCTCATGACCAGTTGCCTAGTATATCCATTAGGTAATAGAGTCATTTCTTTGGCTTTTACAACTCATAAAACTTCTTGAAACTCAACTGTTAGAACTTTGACCAATAGAAAAATAAACTGAAAACAAAACAAGGCTAGCTCTAAACAAGGCCAACAAATTGTGCAAGAGCACTTCTTGGAAAACAAAAATTGAACATATCCTACCTACCTAATCTAAACAATAAAGAAAGATCTCTCACACAAAACCATTTACTAGTTTGTAAAAGTAGCTTCCTTTTCTGATCAACTTGGGATGTTCTTCATGTCTCTGAGCAGTCAATGAGGGGTATAGAAAGGGTGGGAATTTCAATAACTTGTGAAGTACTTCCTCAAGAAAGAGAACAAAAACACATACCCACTTGTTTTCAATGAAAATACAATTGCTTTGAGGTGGACAAGTGAGTTGATTCTCTTCCTCCTACTACTCATCGAATGCTTTCTCCTTGTTTCGTTCCAACTGGATTAGATGTCGAATAGGACATCCTCTTGACAAACCCATGCTTAAAGAATTTATGCCAATTTTTCATTATGTTAATCTATCACCTTGAATCTAAAATATGTATTGATTAGGGGGTCTATAAACTTACCCAGATTGGAATTGTTTAACTCTGCTCCTCTTCATGAGTGAATGAGGCTGATGCACTCTTCCTTGTATGATCAAGATACTCTTTCAAAACTACATTTTTATAGTCCATTCTGTGAGACAAGGTGTCCTTTGTCTAGACGTGTTCATGAATGTCCAAGCAATCATCAGTAACCTTGAAGCCCTCACCATTGTCTTGGTCATCACAAGAATTTAGTAGAGTGACAAGCTCTCTACAAGATGAACAATTAGGATCTTGACAATCAAACATAGAGTTGACTTGAAAAGGCTGAGCTTCTTCAATTAGTTCACATGACTGCTCTTCAAGGTAAGTTGTCTTAAATCAATTCATGCTAGTCTCCTTATTATAGTACAAATGGAGCTCTAAGAATAAAATAGATGTTTCCCATTCATGGAGAATATGATCTTTTTGGCAAATAGGACTTTCTTCTTTTACTAACAGGCTTCCTAGATCTTCTTCATCACTATACCTATTGGATACTTCAAAATAACTATTAGTACTCTACTATTCAAACTGACCTTGGTCAATATGAGTAGGTGGATCACTCATAAAGAGAGACTCCTCACTATTGCTTCCTTCTGGAATAAGACTTTCTTGATCTTATAGAATCTTCCCTCCTTGGATTGCATTCTCTTCTTACCTCTGATTTGTAGCCCACTGTGAAAATTTTGACTCAACCAAAGTTTTATCTTGCTACCCTCTTGACCCATCCTTTTCTAGATTTTCATTTTGTATTGGAGTAGGAGCTCTCTCGAGGTTAGGCATCTTGAAGTTTGGATGTTTTTTCCACTAGGGCTTACATGATTGATGAAAATTTTGATGACTCAATTCAAGATCTTGAGCTGACTGAAACTAATTTTTGATGCAAATAGGCTCTTGACCAAAATCAGAACCTCTAAAACTTGGAATTTTTGGATAGCTTCAACTTGGCAAATAGGATGATTTTGACTAAAAATAGGAAAGAAGAAGGTATTTTGGGTTTTGGGTCTTTGAAATTGAGCCAGAAGTTGTCTCATTTGTTCCTACTTAACAACAATTTACCTCTTTAGAAATTCTTCCTCATATTTTCTCTTCTTTTCCACCTCTTGTTGACAACAAAAGATCTCATAAGCCCACTATTCCTGCTGCATATTATATTCATTTTCTCTAGCTATTTCTAATATCTGCCTTTGAAAATCTAGCATCATGCTCTTGATGGTACCCAAATCAGTGTCAAAATTGTCAGCACTTTGAGGTTCACTGTGGAAACTACAGGGTTGGTTTGAAACAAGATTAGTTCCATAAGGTTGGGCATGGGTGTAAATAGTTTGCAAAGATGGCTGATAATGTTGGTTATAATGGGGAAAAAAGATTACTTGGTGGCCAAAAGCTTGGACTTTCCTAATATGGAAGAGAATCACCATAACTACTGCAATATCTAAACATTTTGCATGAAAGGCATGAAGCATATCTTAAAACACTGAGAAGTGAGTAAGACACCTATATAAAAATTTTCTATAACATGACCATTAAAAGGTAGCACCAACCTGATGCATTGTAGGTTCTTGGGCTGCTAAAACTAGCTGATATATGCTTAGAGTCACCATGGTGTTTGATGGTTTTGCCTCTAAAGGCTAATGATACCGAGGAAAACACTAGATCCTTCAGTATGTACTCTTCTCATGTGTTGTTCACATTAGATCTACTTTAAAATTAGAGATTAGAGTCACTAGGTATATGCTTATAACCTTGAAAGGTTGAAAACACTATTATCTATACCAAAACAACAATGGAAATGTGGTATTTAGTGGCCTAAAACTTAGTTCAAGGTCCCATCGGGTGTGCCAAAAACTGTTGTTATGAAGGATTGTACCCTATAAAGCACTAAGCCTAACAATCCCATGACACATTGGATTAGTCTCAGACTGTGGGTTGTCTATGATGAGAGTGAACCTCTAGAAGATCTAACACCGTTTAAATGCCCCTTGGATCTAATACATGTGCATTCAAGGAATAGAGATAGAAGGATGATTAATAAGACTAAAATTGATCCTAAAAGGTGATGATGCACTAATGATTATACTCTAACTTGGAACCTGATTCACAACTACCTTTCAATATATCTATTTACACAACTCAGTTGAAAAATCTTATCACATAAATATTTCACAGAAAGGCATGAAATCAATCTACTTTTACTAAAGGAAAACTAAATGTTTTCACAACTTAGAAAAGTAAAAGAATCACCCACATAATCTATAACCTGTGGTAAAATCTGCACCTTTGTATACTTAAAGTTTTTTCATTTAAAACACAATAAATCCTTATCAGATCATTCAAAAGAGAATAAAACACCTGAATCTGAAAAGAAAAACACATAATTTCTTGACAAATGGGAGTGATACCTCTACAATAACTGTAAAAGATGCTGAACATAAAGCTGCTACTATATAAAATTAGTAAAACAATACTTGGTTACAATACTAAAAATCTATCTCTGCAATGTGCAAAGGCAAGAGAAAAAGTAAGAACTGAGTAAAATCATAATCATTTTTCCCAATAATACAAAAATCTCTCCCAAAAACAAAGGGAAGTCATCTCGTGTCTAATTGGACTCCAATTGATGCATGAATAGGTTGCAAAAAAGGTGCTCAACTTTAAAAATAGTCAACTCTCAGTTGTTGGGCGAGTAAGAGGAAAATGCCTAAATTAAAGGACTCATAACTACTCCAAATTGAGCTATTTTAGCTCAGAACTTCTCGTCTCAAGGTGGTTGACCAAAAAGATTGCCAAAAATAGCCTATTTGACCCAATGACAAAAATAGAAGCAAAATAGCCTCATGCATGAGTTTCCAACTCGTGTTTGTCTCTTCTTCACTCCTTTGCATGATTTGAGGGCAAAAATATAGTTTTTAACCAAAATTAAGGATAATCCATGTGCATGTTTTACCTTAATAAGTGTTTTGCAATCATCTCCTTTAGTTTTATGAAACAAATATTAAGATAATTTATAAAATATTACACTTAATAAGTGTTTAAAATACAATATTTTTTGCCTTCTTCTCATGCAAAAGAAAGGGGTTAAATACATGATTACTTCACTTCACTTCCTCTCCAACCCTTGTCAAAAATCACAATGCTTATACTAATGCCTATTTGTCCGTGGCTTATGAAAAGCCCTCAAACCTACTCAAAATGACCAAAGTCAAAAGGGAAACTCAAAAGCCATCATAACCTCTCTGATTTCAAATATTAATCACATCGTCTTCTTTTGATGCTTAAGGTTTAAAGGACCTTCAAAAATGTCAAAACCTTCATCATTTTCTTATGAGTTCCTCCAACACCCACAACCTCATGATGGCACCTAATGCTTTGACACTTAAAAGTTTGGACCCTGGAGGAATTACATGCAATGATTTATTTTAAATCAAAGTCAAGAAAGTTCAAGCCACGACTAGGGTATTGAAAGACAAAATCTTCACAACGCTAAAACACCTCATTTGGCTTTTCACCTCACTGTATTGCTCTGCACTACTAAGGGTTTGGTTCAAAGCTGTTGAAGGTTCCTCTGTGTACTTTGGAAGGCTTCCTTGCTGATCTCTAGTATGTTTTCTTCATCCTTGACAACTTTGGCTTCATATGCATCTTCAAAACTTGAGAAAACTCCACTTTGTTAGCAATTTTGGCTTTGCTACTTCATCTTCTAACTTGAAACTGCCTGGAAACTGTGAGAAAATAGTAGATATTATTGCTCTCTTTGGTATATGTAGTCAAAAACTACCCTTTTGTTTCTTTTTCTATGAACAACACAATAAAACTTTGGCCCTTTTTTGCTTCCTGTGAAAGATAACTATGATTTTTTTTTATTTTCTTTGGTATATACTCAATGTTTTCAAATCTAACTGATCATTGCTTAGTTTTCTAGCTGCTTGCAAAGCTATCTGTTGAGCCCATTCTTTTGTATCTTGTAGTTGCATTCCTAAATCTCTTATTTGATGCATAAGTTTTAGTGTCATCTCATTTCATTGATCTATTCCATTAGATTTTTCTGCAATGCCCATCTGCTCTAGATTTCCCATAATGGCTCCTACTATTTGAGGGCAACTTCTAGCTTTTCCTTGTACTGCTCTTGTCCTACATCCATAGGGGAAGCTATACCCAAGGATAGTTCTATAGAAATAGCTACAATATTGGTTGAATCAACTGCAATTTCAGCATCACCCTTTATATCTTATGTTGAGAGCTGATTCTTTTAGGCGGAATTTGTTGATTGTGTTTGTAATTTCCCTAGCCTACATGTGGAAACTAATCCTTCATTGTTGCTGCCATTTGATTGTGAACATAAATCTGATTTTTACTTCTAATCATGGAGAAGCTGAGCAGGCAATAATACAGCTTGATTTCTCCTTGACAGGGACAATTTTGTAGAAGAGTGCACACAAGCATTTGGGGTTAACTTAGTAATGCTTGTACTTGGTAATTTAGATGTTCAAGCATCCAATGTAAAGCCATTATGAGCTGAAGATTTATTGTCAGCAATAGTTTTATCAGCTTCTACTATATTCAAGCCTGAACTTCTCTTTCCACACTTCATACATGGCTCTGAAACTGCACCTATGGGTATAAAATTTAAAGATGAACAAGATTGTCTGACTAGAGAGGGCATAGAAATTATTGTTAAAGTAGGTGGGCTAGTTCCATTCAATTTAGTTCTTCCTTCAATAGGTGGCAATGAAGGGACCTCTAAGGTGCTTGTTCTACCCACATGAAGCTCACTCATTAGGAGGCACCACATGGCATCCCTTCATTGTGAATCCCTATCTTTTCATACCCATAGGTTTTGTTGGCATGTAGACTATTCCTTTAGGTTTTGATAATTATCATACCCTAAACTAGATAGGACAAGGCATAGGTATATGTTCTTTATGATACTCTTGATAGGTCAAACTCAGAAAAGGGGCTCCTCATGCTTTTGATAGTGACCCTGACTATTCCACATTTGGTTGTTATTTATGATCATTTGATGAGTATATCTTTTAAGAGGTCTATTTTTTCTCCTCACAAGCCTCTATTGGTAAGATAATGATTTCTTCCTTACTATTACAATGCCATATGTTTGCATCTTTGAATATGTAATAGACCCCCTATCAATCTTTGACAAGGGATCTCATTGTATTTATGTTCTGCACCTTGACAAAGTATAATATATTCATGAAGAATCTACCATTTAATTCTTTCAACCCTGATCACTGCTAAATATTTCAGTACTGGCTAGTATTCAACTTCTATTAAGTATCCTTTCCTTTACTGCTAACACTTGTTCCTCTTATATCTTTGTGATCGTTGTTACCCCTTTGAAATTGATCTTTACTACTCAGCAGGCTATTTTGTCCTCACTATCCACCATATAGAATGTCCATTTCAAAAATAGGCTTACAATACTTAGGTAGGAGTTATGTAGGATCTATGTAGTTGTCAAGGGTTTAGGAGATTCCTAGAGTGTTTCACCACCTTTGAAGAGTGCGGGATGTAGTCGTACACAGGGAGCCATAAAGGTGTAAAACTTTCTAATGGGTTGCATTGACCTCAAACATTCCTTCAGGTCTTCATGATAGCTTTGATCAAGGATGTATACAAACCCCTTAAACCCTCATTTGACATTGATGATATCAAGGAATATCACGACATGACTTTGTAGGCTTATGGTGTTAGGATAGTTTTAGGCTTCTCTGTCCTATGACTATCAACACACTCATTAGGACTTACTTTTCAACAAGGTTTTAATGTGAATTTCATTGCTTAGAAATCAACACAGTCTTTGCATGACTATTCTCTGCATCTATCTTGTTTGTGATCTCTTGGCTTCCATGCATACCTCTATTGGACTCTTTGCCTTTGCCATTTTCTGGTGCAGGAGCACCATTTGATAAAAGTTGTCAATTATTGAAGTTGTTGTCTAGGCTTTAGTTTTGGTATCTTTTACATAAAATAAGGTCTTGAAAATACCATTTGTTGATGTAATAAGCCCACTAGAGGAATTTTTGTAGTGGAGGTCATTTTAGGATTAGAGTCTAATATTTTTCTCAAGTTAGTACATGCTATTTTGTGCAGCCTTAGTGGAAAGGCTAAGTTAAGCTTCTTTTTTTATTTTTCCAATGATAGGGAGTTATGGAGAAGGTGGAGTTACATTGTAGACATGATATTTATGCCTCTCACTTGTTGAGGAAGGCAGAGTATGTAATTGGGAGTGAAGAAATGCAAGATTTTCCCTATTTTTACTATTTTTCTTTCACTTTTTCGCTGTTGTATAGCCTGTACAGCTCTTCTAGAAGCTACAATTGGTGGGAGATGAAGGTTTTGTGAATTATCTTTGATTTTTAGGTGGTTTGGAGGTTTGAAGTGCTATTATGTAAAAATTGTTGATTTTTTTGTGAAGACTACCCTGCTGAAACAGTGAGCTAGGGTTTGCATAGAAAAATGGAGGTTTAAATGTTTTCCATTGTCCAAAAATTCTAAAAATGGAATTATAGATGTTGTACCATGTAATTTTTTCTTTCCAATTGTTTTGGTATTATTTCATGAAGTTTTGTATGAGTTTGAGGAAGCCCTAGATGTTTTTTCTTCCTATTTTTAGGCTTGACAAGGGTTTTGAACATGAATTTGGAATTCAGAGCTTAGAGGAGTAGTTTTGACCCTAAAAATGGCAAAATCCCTCATTTTGAAATGTGTTTAAGGTTTCCAAATAGTTTTTAGGATTTTGATAAAGGAAAATTTCAAACTTTCTTTGTAAAAGTGGCCTAATTAGGCCTATTACCAGAATTACCAGTCATTTTTAAGGACTTATGTTACAAAACAATCATACCTGCATGAAAGATATGTTATGTAAGGGGATAATTTGTACCCAAAACAGGTTTCATTTCATGGGTTTGAGTCATTTTATGAAAGTTATGCCAAAAATACTTCATTTGTTGTCCTAATTAGGCCTAGGAGCAGTAGGACCAACTAATTATTTGATGTTTTGGTCTAAAGAAACATATCATCATCTTTTGATATGTTTTCAATGGGGATAATGGGTACTCATAAATGTCTTTTTTTCATTGGGAACATGCCCATAACAAAAGTTATTGTCTGATAGGAGGGCTACAAGGGAGTAGGGCTAGTTGTGAGCAAATCGTTAGGTGGGTATTTAACCATGAACTCTTATGAACCAGAGTGGTCTTAGTCTATCAAAATAGAGTGATTCAAGGTGTAATAGGAGGTTAGTGAGTGGGTTAACACTTTGGGCCCCATGGGTGCAAGTTTTATCATTTGACAACCATGGTTGGAGAAGGGAAAACTGTCACGTTGGGACAGTCAGCCAAAGAGGTTCTATAGAAATCCTTCTAGATGTATTTAGGGTGTCTCCCTAGCTCTGCATCATTTTACCAAACTTTGTGATGGTTGTACCATCTTTGTATGCTTGATTGTAATCGTTGGATGGCATTTAGGCCTTTTCTTTCCTTGATCTCTATATTTTAACTAGCCTCATAGGTTGTAGAAACCCATTATATCACTGTGCTTCTCATGTTTGTATTGACTGTCCTCTTGAATCTCTATCTCCTTTTGACCATGCATTGTGATAGTCAATTAGGTGTGAGTGATTTTACATCTACAACATTGGGCAACACCCTTTAGTCAGACTTGCATGACACCTTGTAATCTTATATCCTTGTCTTTCAATGATGGCATATCCTAATGCTTATGATACTTTCTTTGTGGACTTATCATCATGCAAGGATGCTTCTATTTTATTGATACCTCTGTTACACTTTATCACTACTCCAACATTGTCATCTTAGTCAAGGTTTCACATGAATATTACGTTGTTGTTCCTTAGTATGACTATGTTGATGTATTTGTCATTGATGTCAAAAGTTGGAGGTTGCAATACTATTGGGAGTTGCTTCAGTTGATCATCCCCTTGTTGTTTGATGGTGATCACATTATTGTTGATTCATCTAGTGGTGTTGTTGTCAAAGATGCATACTCATCTCTATAGTGGTGTCCTTAACAAGGTGATAGGATGGCTTGAAAATCAGGCCATGTTTCAGGATCTTAGTTCATGGACTAACAAGTTTCATGATGTTGTATGATGTTGTGCTTCATAGTCTTAGGCAAAGTGACACTCTTTGAATACTTGGATCATGCAAAGTGATGCTGCTATAGGAGTCCATGAGTTCATGTGTGTTTGTTATAGTTTATGATATGGAGTTGTTGTTCAAGGGGGTTTTAATGCTCATGATATAGTTCATAATATGATGTGATGCATACTTCACATGGTGGAGTCTTCAATGGGGTCACAAGGGAATTGCTTGTAAGAAGGTTGAATTCTTTATGTTGTAGTTGATGTTCTCTACATATTATCAGGAGTACAATGCAAAGTCTCACTTTTGAGTTCATTATAGTGTCTTATCTTTAATTCATATACCTTGTTCTAAGAGTTTAAATGTCTATCAAACCCTAAAGTGTAGTTGCTTTAGAGACCATAGAATCTCTCATGTCATGGTTTATTCTCTTTGTCTTATTTCCATCTTTTTAGTTCTGTGTCAATTTCAAGGTTTTAATTCTTACCTGCATTCAAAGTTTATCTAAGATCCAAGCTCTCAAAAAACCCCAAAAACCCTAGTTTTTAACCCTGTCTACAAAAGCCTTAAACAATGCTCTTAATCTTATAAACCTATCATTACAAAGTGTGGACACCCAAAATTGTCCCAAATTTGTCTATGTCCTGCAACACCTAGTCAAATACATTATCCTAGACATCATGTAATATTTTGTCCTAAATCCCACTCTTAATCCCATCCTTATCCCATTAAGCCAATTAATTAAATGAATTTTATTTATTTAATTAAAATCCCATCTTAATCCCATCCTTATCCCACTTAGCCAATTAATTAAATAAATTTTATTTATTTAATTAATTTCCCAATCATATCCTAATCCCACTATCCAATTAATTAAATAAATTTTATTTATTTAATTAATATCTAACTCATATCCCAACTAATTCAAATATTTTATTTGAATTAAGTTCTCACATTTCATTACAAGCCGACTTTCCAGTTAATTAAATAAATTTTAATTATTTAATTAATTTTTTTTAGCTGACATGTGTGCCTCTATCATTTAAAAAAGATAAGTGGTACTACATCCTTTATTTAATATCTTTCATATGTAGTACTTTTTATGTACACAAGCACACATGAGCCCTATCCTTCCTCCACTTGTCAAATAACTACAACTCCCTTGAAGAGTGGGAATAACTAATCAATCCGAGCTGTTCACATCAATCATTTATCTTTTTAATCTCAACCATACATTTGAACCAAGCTTTTCCTATAAATCAAACCCCTCACAAGCCATTAACATGCATTGATTCTCAAGTATCCACATGTTGTCAAAATATCATTAGAGCCTTTGCATCCTTCAACTATCAATCATCCATCATCTTCATCTTAATGTTATACTACAGAAGTGAGCACCCAACATTCCTCCAACAATAATCCTTCAAAATCTTGCATGCTTATGCGAAGTGGAGAAGAGCAATGGAGATAAATCAAGTTTGACATGGAAATCGGTTTGCATTTACATTTGTTATTTTGATTTTCATATTGTCTTGTGCTTCATTGTGCATTATTAGGGTTTTATCATTGTTGATTATATATTTACCCTATTTACAATTTTACCCTAACTACATTTGGCACGCCCGGTGGGACTCACTTCGCTTGATCTTTTTTACAGGTTTTTGTAGTAAAAATTTGTATTCATCTAATCCCCATTGTCAAGTTTTGCAGGTTTAATTAACTTTTTGTTGCAGATTCACTGTTTTTTTTGACAAAACCCTAGGTTTTAAAGATTTCATCATATCTTCCAAACGGCTATGAATTTTTCTACAATATTTTAGCAAAAGTTTGTCTATGATATAGGGAAGCTACAGCAGAAAACGTTTGGGTTTATCATGATTTTTGTGGGATTTATCATGTTTTTATGTTTTTTCATAAAATCACAATTCTGGGCGCAAATAAGAGAATTTTTCAAAAAAATTTATACTTCTAAAAATTTCTCAAAATTATAATGGGGGTCTATGTTTTACAGATTTAATTTGGAGCTCATTTACAGTGTGAAAAAATTAAGTCTTTTCTGACTGTATTGTTTCCATAAATCTACGTTTTTGGGCGCAAAATAGGGAAGTTTTCTATTTTCTTTACATTTTTGGAAAGATCTCTGAAAATCAATAGGGGTCTCTTCTTTGATTTTTTAATTTTCGAACCAAAAATGTATCAAAATAATCAAATCTAATTCGGCTATGTATCTAAAATTACAATTTTCCTTGCCTGATGAGCTTTTTTTTATGCCTGTATTATAATATCATTTTTTGATGTTGTAGGTGATCATAAGGAGCTTTAGCAGTAGCAATATCAATCATATACAATAGCTTGGAAATTAAAAAATAATCCAAGTGCATTCATTTCTATCTTTCATCTTTTCATTTCGATCAATCTTGTTTGCAAACACATTTCAATTTGGGCATAAAATGAACAATTGTTTGCAAATTCACATCAAAAAATTTGGCTAAAAAAAACCATTGCCTTTTATCACATTTAGATTTGGGCTTTAAAACAAACAAGTGCTTGAATTGTCTTCCACACATTGAATTTCTAAGGTTAATGAACCCCATGCGAGTGTGACCAAGTAAATGTGTATGCTCTCTCCTCGCGTCTTAACATGAACTTGGAGATCAAAAACATTTACTTGTGTTGCTTTTGTTTAGCCTTAGAGAGGCCTGCCTTAGTATCCACCCCAAGGGAATGACCTCAAGTGGTACTTTCATCCGGTCTGCTATAAAAATCAGAGGATAAGGCAAAAGCCAAGTCTAACCGGTATTAGCGCTCACCATACAGTGTTAACTCAAAAGGAGGTAAACTGTTGTGTATATTAAAACTCCTAGTAGGGTTAGTTAAAGTCTTAAGTGGCTTGCTGGATGCTTGTGGGGTGCCGGTCCCCCAGATTTTCATTAGAACCTCCTTGTGATAGTGGCTTTGCCTTAACTAGGACTTGTTGAAGTGTCTTCATATGCTTGCTTAAACATAATCACATTCTTCCAAACTAACAACTTGCTTATGTGTCTTGCGTGAGTGATTCATGTATGTATATGCATAATCATTTGTTTGAATATTGCCACATCAAGCTCTAAACACTCAAACGGATAAAGTGAGTGATTCATGTATGTATATGCATAATCATTTGTTTGAATATTGCCACATCAAGCTCTAAACACTCAAACGGATAAAGACAAGTCATCCTACACATTCTTCCAATAACATTCAAACCCAATCACTTTCATCCCAAACATAGCCAAGTCATCCAAACAAGCCACATCATCATCCAAATCCCTAAACAAGTGCTTGCTAAAAGGACTTAAGACAAACACTTGGGTGACAATATGTCTACACTAGAAAACCCAAAAATCAAATTCCAAAGATTCCTCCAAAACCTTTATCAAGGATCACAACCCCTAAACCAAGATGCCATTAAAACATTACAATTCTTCATCCAAAAAGCTCAACCCCACATAAGCCAAACACCTCGTAGCCCAAGTTGAACAGAATTTAGCCACTAGTCAAGCTTGACAAGCACAACAATCCTTAGCTATTCACTATCAACCTAATCCACTTCATAGCCACATGTCATGTCCATCCACTTCCTATCAACCTAATCTACCTATCCACCAAGTCAATGCCACATCAACCTATGAACATCCACCTCAAGCTTATCCAATCCCTCATGTCACCATTCCAATGCCCTACCAAGCACCATTGATAGACCTAAGTCCATCTTTCCAACAAGAACAATATCCAAATCTAAGTGGCCCCTTGTATATAAATCAAATGAGTCCAAGTTATCCTATGCAAGATTTAATAACCTTTGACAAGGGAGATACCAATCTAGAGTGGCCTTCATCATCCAATCACATGCCAACACATGAGCCAACTAATTCTATCCCAACACCACCATGTGATCCTACCCCTAGTCTATTGGTCCACCAACCTTCATCACCTTCATCCCCATGTTCTACCAATCTTCCACCACAATATCCCTTCGATATAACCATACAACAATTGGTTCAAGCAAATTTGATTGAGCTGCCACCGATAGCACCTTTTGAACCAATCTTTAAACCCCATTGGTATAATGAAAACCATTATTGTGCATACCATAGGTATAAGGGCCATATAACAACCAATTGTGTCAAACTTAAGAGATTGATCATAAACCTCATAAATTGTGGGAAGATTATCCCTTCATCCAATCCAAATCCTAATCCTACAACATCATCTACTATTATTGTTCATCCATTATATTGCCCATCCACTCATACCCTTGTGAAGGATGTGATTCATTGGCTACTAGCTAGGAATAAACTACCCCCATGTCAAACACCCATTCATGAGCCTACCAAAGAACTTTCAAAGGTCATGTCCAATCCTATAATCCCATCATGTGGTCCACCTATCCTTGAGCCTATCCAAGAGCCCTCAATTAACATTCTTAGCCCTTCAAGCTCATCATGTGACCCACAAGCCATCAAGCCTATTCAAGGAGCTCCCATAAATCTAAGTCAAGAGTCATCATTTTCTCATATTTTTGACCAAGAGCCTATCCAAGAGTCATCTACTTCCATTCAAGCAACCCAAGAGGTATGTCAAAGGTTTAATCCTAAGCATGTGGAAACATTAAGCCCTAGACCAACTCAAGATCAAAACACTTTCATGCAACCCATCCATAACATTTACCTTCTTTATGATCAAGATGGTACCTATGAAGAAGCTATCCATGAGCACCTTGATCCTATCCATAATCTTATATTTATCCCTGAGCAAGATATCCAAACTTCTCCTAGTCATATGCCATCTAGCCCTATCCATAATGAGAAAACATCCACTTGTCATGATGAGACACTTGTCCTCCAAGTAAGCATAAAAGATCAAACAAATAACTTGGATCGTAGTGAACACAATGCTAATCAAGATCCTAATGATCCTCCTTCCACATCCACCATCGATTCCACTTCCAATCCACCATTATGTCCTATTAGTCTATCCACCCTTATCCATGAATGTTCTTCTTTAGGACAAAAACAACCTCTATCCACTTCAGCTTCTCCATCCAATAACAAACTCAAGTCTAATGTCCAAAACACATCTAGTCCCATAATCAATCGCATCCTCCAAAACATGAACTACCAAGGCAAAGGTCTAGGCCTTTATGAACAAGGTATTTTGGAGCCAAACCTTGTCAAAGTTCCTCCATGCTCATATGGCCTTGGATACACACCCCAAGGTAAACCCTCTAAAGATGTTGGTAATTCCTCCATCCCTCCTAAGTTCACCATTTTCCATCACAAACCTTATCATATATCCAAAACATATGTTGTCATTCCACCTCCATCATCCTATAAATGTCAAAAGCATGTGACCATACACCTTTTGCCATCCACTTTGCCTCCACTTTTACCAACTCCAAATATCCCTCCATCCACCTTTCCACCATTACTTCCAACACCTAACATACCTATCATTCATAAGTATCCTTACATCCCTAATCATGACCAACAAAAGCACACATCACCTAAGCATAAAGCTTCCAACCATTCCATCCACTCCACCCACCCCATGGGATTCAAAAGAAAAAACTTTGATGCCTCTACCTACAAAGCTAAAAATCCTACTAAAAATCCTAAAGGTCTTCATTCCTTAGGACATAAATAATCAAACTCAAAGCAAAGTTCATCTAAGAAGCCATCCAAACCCTTACCTCCAAATGCAAAGCTCAAAAGCAAAATGGTTTGGGTTCCTAAGAAAATAGCTAGCAAGTCAAATGAGGCATCCTCATCCACATCTCAAGAATCCCAACCACTTATATCCATCCAAAAGTCTACTTCCATCCAAAACTTCCATTCCCTTCAAAAATCCCACAAGCAAAACAAAAGCACTAAAAATACTAAATCTATGTGGGTTCCAAAATCACTTCATCAACCATCTCCTAAGAAAATATCTTCATTGCTTACTACACCACCATCCCATCAAAAGCTTCAATGTTTAACATGGTGTGTGCAGCCATTGGTCATGATTCCCTTCCATTCCAAAACATTCCCACATAACTACATCTCCCCATCTTCCATCCATTATCCTACATATCTCCCCCATGCTATCCCTATGGTCCATGCTTTGGTATAAACTTTTCATCCATCTTCATTCCATAAGCCTATATAATCCACATCATAATCCACTATCCCCATCCATCTATTCTTGCATGAACCTTTCATAATGCATTTCATCATCCACTATCTACCTAATCCATCTCTCATCCATGCAATCCCTTATCAACATCTATGAGCATAATGACATGGTCCATGCGAAGACATCATCCATCTCTAAAGGGACACTATCAAACTTCATAGCACTAAACACTTGAGTCCCTTCTATCCATTACCATGGTGAAAACCTGGCAAACAGGTGCCATGTGTAATTGTCATCCCATCTAAAAAAAAAAATCAAATCAAAAAAGTAAAAAGAAATCCCTTCATCCAACAGTGAAAACCTGGTAAATAGGTGCCTTGGATACTACCATGATGAAAACCTGGCAAATAGGCGTCATGTGTAGGTTGATCTTCTATGTCACTTACACTTGGGGGCACATTGTCTTATCCGACCTATCCATTTCCAAACTATTTATCCCATTATATCATTTATCCATCCTACCATCCTTAGCCATTACATAAACATGCCTATTCCATTGAACCCATTTATCCATCCTTCCGCCTTTTGATTTTGATGAAGACATAGGGGCAAAATGTTGAAACATGTTTGGATATTTCTTGACATACCTTCTTTCCAAACCAAGTCCTATCCATTGACCATTTATCCATCCCATCCAATCTTATCATCCCATTGTCATGAACTTTGTCATGTAAAAATCCTAAGCATTACCACCTCAAATGGGGCAAGTTATTCCTATGCAACAAAGCCTTTGAAGATCACATCGTAGCTCCCTTATGATCCATCCACTGTGGCGTATCCTTATCATAAGCTTCCCTTCTTACAACTTATCCCCATCTGTTTATCATGAGCTTTCCACTATAGCCTACCTATCCATTTATCATGAGGCGTGCATCCATCCCTTATATGGCCCATCCTCTTATATATCCATCCAACTCTCATGAACCTTCCATCCCATCCAACTTTCATGAGCCTTCCATCACATTTACTATGAGTCCATCCTTTTATCCATCCCTTGCACCTAGACTTGGTTTTCTTCCCTTGTCATTGGTATCAAGCACAAAGGCTACCCAAATTGTAACTCCATTGGCATTTTCCAAAACATTTCAAAAAACACAAAAAAAATCAAAATATCCAAAAAAATCCAAAAAAATAAATATCCAATGAAAAATCCAAGCAATAAAACCAATCACATCATCCAAAACAATCTACTCCATCAACGTTCAATCACAATCAAATCCTCATCATCATCATCAATTCTTCATATCAATAACATTCATTCAACCATTTCAATCAATCACTTCTTCCAATTGTATCAATCTAAGCAATGATCGTAAATCCAACTCACACTAATCCATATCAAGAAAGCTAATCAATCAAGGAACATTATCTAAGCAAATCAACAAGTTTTTGATCCTAATCTTGTCATAAACTGAATCAATCATCATCAATGGGATATAGCGTTCCCACATCCTTGTGTTGATCTAGGGATATAGCTTTCCCCACAATGACAACACTATCATCATCAATCAAACAATCAATCATTGGTTTATGACTTGACAAGGACAATACCTTGTTTGTTTTACATCCTTTGAGCACACTAAGAACACTTGCTTATGCTTAGATTGAGTGGACACTCAAATCATCACACCATCACTATCATCATTCAAAACAATCCAATCATCAAAACAATCAACCCAGCAATAGAAAACATCACAACCAAAGCACATCAAATCAACCATCAAAACAAATCCTATCAATCATCAACATTAACACCAAAGAAAATCAACTCAAGCACATCAAGCCAACCATCAAAATAAATCTAATCACTTCAGCAAATCAAAAGTAGCTCAATCCACCACATATCATCACTATCATCAATCAACAATCAATCATTGGTTTACAGCTTGACAGGGGCAATACCTTGTTTGGTTTTGTATCATTTGTGCATGCTTGCTTGCTTGCTTGTCTGTGTTATCATTTTATCTTGCATTTGCATTATATCAGTATCATTTCTAGCTAATATTCATATCTTGTATACAGACAAGGTTGTATTACGCTGGGCCACGAGACACATCATCACCTTGGTCCTTCTACTTTGGTGCATAATGTCTAGTGCTATATCAAACATTATGGTTGCTCACTTTCAATTGCAGCATAACGCATCTTCATTTTTTTTCTATCTATCCCCTTATCTTTCTTTTGCAGCCAAGCCATTTCTTTTCGAGAGCATACCCATGTTTGTCCAACTGGCCTATCCTCTCGAGGGGGCATCATCATCCTATCATTCCATCATCATCTTATTCTTTCCATCCTCATTCTATCTTCCCATCATCATCCCCATCGATTATCTATACTTTAGCTTCTTTGAAATGATGTTACTCGACACAAAGCTTATCATCTCGAACATCATCTCAAAGAGGAGCAAAATGTAGACACCCAAAATTATCCCAAATTTGTCTATGTCCTGCAACACCTAGTCAAATACATTATCCTAGACATCATGTAACATTTTGTCCTAAATCCCACTCTTACTGCCATCCTTAACCCATTAAGCCAATTAATTAAATAAATTTTATTTATTTAATTAAAATCCCATCTTAATCCCATCCTTATCCCACTTAGCCAATTAATTAAATAAATTTTATTTATTTAATTAATTTCCCAATCATATCCTAATCCCACTATCTAGTTAATTAAATAAATTTTATTTATTTAATTAATATCCAACTCATGTCCCAACTAATTCAAATATTTTATTTGAATTAAGTTCTCACATTTCATTACAAGCTGACTTTCTAGTTAATTAAATAAATTTTATTTAATTAATTAATTTTTTTTAGCCGACATGTGTGCCTTTATCATTTAAAAAAGATAAGTGGTACTACATCCTTTATTTAATATCTTTCATATGTAGTACTTTTTATGTACACAAGCACACATGAGCCCTATCCTTCCTCCACTTGTCAAATGACTACAACTCCCTTGAAGAGTGGGAATAACTAATCAATCCTAGCCATTCACATCAATCATTTATCTTTTTAATCTCAACCATACATTTGAACCAAGCTTTTCCTATAAATCAAACCCCTCACAAGCCATTAGCATGCATTGATCCTCAAGTATCCACATGCTGTCGAAATATCATTAGAGCCTTTGCATCCTTCAACTATCAATCATCCATCATCTTCATCTTAATGCTATGCTGCAAAAGTTTTTTTAGCTGACATGTGTGCCTCTATCATTTAAAAAAGATAAGTGGTACTACATCCTTTATTTAATATCATTCATATGTAGTACTTTTTATGTACACAAGAACACATGAGCCCTATCCTTCCTCCACTTGTCAAATGACTACAACTCCCTTGAAGAGTGGGAATAACTAATCAATCCTAGCCGTTCACATCAATCATTTATCTTTTTAATCTCAACCATACATTTTAACCAATCTTTTCCTATAAATCAAACCCCTCACAAGCCATTAGCATGCATTGATCCTCAAGTATCCACATGCTGTCGAAATATCATTAGAGCCTTTGCATCCTTCAACTATCAATCATCCATCATCTTCATCTTAATATTATGCTGTAGAAGTGAGCACCCAACATTCCTCCAACAATAATCCTTCAAAATCTTGCATGCTTATGCGAGGTGGAGAAGAGCAATGGAGATAAATCGAGTTTGACATGGAAATCAGTTTGCATTTACATTTGTTATTTTGATTTTCATATTGTCTTGTGCTTCATTGTGCATTATTAGGGTTTTATCATTGTTGATTATATATTTACCCTATTTGAAATTTTACCCTAACTACACAAAGGTACATTTTTGTTCTATTTGCTTGGTGAACCATGATTCGTAGTCAACATTCACTTAATTCAACACCTTGAGGGTTGTTAAACATATGGAAACTAGCCCTCTCAACCTAGGAGACCAGCTCTATCCAGTCCTTCTCTATGATAAAGGCGCCAAAAGTCAATCAGTGTATATGATTTAATATTTGAGGAGCGGGAAAGCCTTAATCAATGTCTAAGGTTTAAATTTATTTTAAATTCTAATGGCCATATCACTAGCTTGCAGATTAATGGGTCGATGACTGTCTGATAGTTGTATGCAGACAGTTGTATAACTATTCTTGTTTTCTCAATTTTAAAGACATAGGTCATTCTATGGTGCTTGGTTGGCTATCTCGAAGAGCTGAGGTGAAAGAGAACATGTTCTTGATGTGATATGATGGTGTGAGAAGTGTGTGTGAGGTTTTTTGTGTGAAATGTTGATATGTTGTTCTTAAGGATTGAAGAAATGTTTTGAATGTATGTAGTTCTTTTAGAGAGGCTACACAAAGATAATCACTTGTAATGCTTTGTATAATCTTGTTATTGTTTAACAACTTATATAAGGTCTATAAACATAAAGAAAACTAGTGACCCTATGATGCATAAATCATATTACAAAATTAATAGCATGATCTCCTATATAAGATGTGCAGATGCTTGAAGAGTTAACTAGAGCTTAAATGAAGAATATAGGTAGTAGAGGAATGTTGTGTTGCAGGTCAATGAGGGTAGACAATGATGATAGAAGAGTAGTTTTTCTTGCAGATAAATAATAAGCAAGTTTTGGGCCCATTGCAGAGGTAAAGAAGTGATCTCTCATAGCATGATGCTTTGTGTTGATTTTAAATAGTTTTGAGTTTACTATTTTTGATGAGGCAAGTTGTTGAAAGATAGATATCTATATTCTAGACAAATTATGATACAAGAAGAATGTTGCATTTTGTAAAGGGGGAATCTTGACATAGGTTTGAGTATTTGTTGGTCTCAGGAGTTGTTATCTTGTCCTTTAATTACAGGTACTATTGTAATTGCATGTATGGCGATCATGAAGTGTTATTCTCTTGTGTTGATCTAGGGGAGATAGGGGTTTTGTATCTGAGTTATAGAAGTCATCTATAACCAGTGATATTAATGTAAATAGACTAGTGCTCTATGATATATCTTTTTTGTGAGACAGATTGTTTTTCCAGTGAGGCATTGCTAGTGAGGCTTTAGAGTTTGCCAGTGAGGCATATACGTACTCAGTGAGAGTTTGATTAGTGAGATCTAATAAAGTGTTGGTGAGGTTTGGACAATGGTTTTTCCCTGGATAGGGTTTTCCAATTTACATCTTGTGTTATGGCTTCTTTTGTGTGATTCTATCTTTTGGTGATGTCTTTGTTATGATGATGTTAGAGATTGTTACTACAAGTTTGATAAATGAACAAGTTTTATTGGATCACTTATTCACCCCCCCTCTCAGTGATCCTTAGTATTCTTACACTTGGTATTAGAGTTATAGGTTCCCTTGAAGAGTCTAATAGACCTAGGTAGATTATGGAGGTGGAATACTATGGGTAAGAGGTATAGAAATAAAGTTTCTAAAAAGGAGAAAGATCTACATCAAAGGAAAGAGAAATCTAATGAAAAAGTTGATGATGTTTCTAATGTTCTTGGGTCTAAAGAGTGTCATGTAGGAATGTTTGATGCAAAAGAGATGATTTTTTGTTCATGAAGGTTTCAAATGAGTAATATGATGAAAATGATGAAGAGGAAGCACAAGTTTATCTTGAAGATGAATTAATTGTTGCCTTGGATGAATTTAAGAAAGAAAGAAGAGAAAAAGAAGAACTAGAGATGAACTATGAATAATCTAATCAACTTGTTAAGGAACTAAAGAACAAGTGTGTAGAATCTGATTAGATTATTGAGAAACTAAAGTTGCAATTGGAAGAGTCTAGAAAAGTTGAAGAAACCACTTGCATGAAGTTGAAAACCAAAGTAGAAGATTACCAAAAGTTAGAAGCTAAAATGATGTTCCTATAGAAGCAATTAGAGAAGGTAAATAAGGATTTGAAAAGAAGTCTACAAAATGAGCAGAGCATTGAGTTGTTTAAGAAAATGATGTTAAGTCAAAGATCTCTATCAAACAAATTTGGGTTAGGATATGAGGCAAAAAAGAGTCACAAAGATGCTGCCATGTCCAATAAGAATGTTGGAAAAGCATCTATGAAGTCATCAAATACATCAAATGACACTATGTATGTTCTAGGAGAATCAAGCACTTCTCCTAGAGGGTTTGTAAGTTAGACCAAAAAAGAAGGACACAAAAGTGTGCATAAGCCCAAGCAAAGATCAAGGAGAAGATCATCAGCAAATCAAACCAAGTTCAATCCTTATTTTCATGGTTATTATTATTCTTGTCATAATTTTGGTCATATGGTTAGGAAGTGTAAAAGTCATACTATGAGATTTTGTAGAGCTCAAGCAAGAAGTGGTGTTCCTGGTTTTTCAAGAAGACATGTTTCTTTTTCTTCTCTAGTTGGTAATAATATCACTTGCTTTAAGTGTCATAATTTTGGGCAGAAGGCATAGCTTTGTAGGAGCAAGTTGAAGACATCTAGAAACAATAGAGCAGATACCTTGAGTAAAGGAAAGAAAAAGCCTATAAAGGTCTGGAGAAGAAAATAGGACAAAGAAGATCCTAATCTTGTGCATATTGCACAAGACGTATCACCAGTAGCTTGAGAAGCATCATAAGGTCAGGGGGAGATGTTTCTTGTCTCATTATTAAACCGCATTGTTTCTTTGCAATGACAGTTGGTTTGTACATGTCAATCAGTCTTCATCCTTGTGATGCTATCAAATGGTTTCGTGTAGTCATGGTTTTAGTTTGCAAGTATGTTTTCATGGATCTTTGTTTGAATAGGTGTTTGTTGTAGCTCTACAGTGATAAGTGACAAACTATGATAGACAAGATTGCAAAAGTGTAAAAGTTGAGATAAGGTACATGAAATTTATGATAGTCTAATATACATAGTTGTTTAGATAGTCATGACATAGAAATCACAATGATCATACTAGAAAGGACAGTGATTAATATTGGATTGGTCCATTTTATGGTGTGTTTCTAAATGTTGAAAGACAATGTGATCAAACAAATTCAATTTTTGTTTTGACAGTTTTGGTTAGTTTAATCATGCCTCATCTATTGCTGTTCATGCCTTGGAAATAGGAATTGTTGTCATTTGTTGTTGTCTCAAGTGTCCTAGTAAACATGTATGCAAAATGAAGAAGAATATTCAAGGTGCAATGTTGTTTAGGAATAGTGGTATGATAGGCTTTCTTGGACTTAGACAATAAACATTATACAGTCTTGTAATGGTCAGTAAAGTGGATAGTAGAGGACAAGAAGGAATGTTCATAGAGATCAAGACATTCTAAAAGGTTTAGAGGTCTATGAAATGTGATCAAGATAGTCTAAAGGTTTGGAGTCCATTTTGGATTTGCACAGGTTTCTAGTAAAGTTATATAGTCATCCATAAAGGCTATTCATTATTGAAAAGTTTTAAAGAACTCCAAAAGCCTTGTATATCATTTGAAAGATCCACAAAAGCATATGAGGTAAACCTACAAAGTTTCCAAGATCTGTTATCTACTCTTAGACTCTATGGAAAGTAGAGGAATATCTTAGGGTTGCAATAGTATGTTTGAGTTTTCTCTTTATCCTAATGAATAAGGTCAATCTGCACTGTTAATAGGTCTCTATCACTATTTGTTATTGACCTATCAACATTGTTTTTTTACTCACGCAAGTGTCTTGCCTATAAGGTCTAAAGGACTATCATAACTATTTTTCAATGTCCACTTGATCACAAGGGTTTGCTACAATCATGTGAGGTATGAGGGCTAACCTTGAACCCAAATGCAACTTCTGTCAAGCCCTTTAGAAGACCTTGTTTATCTTGCCAACAAATTTAAGGCTATGATTGTTTGTCTAGAGTTTAGTTTAGGTAGTTAAAAGTCTGATTTACCTCTATATGAACTATAAATATGTGAGGAATTTTGTTTGAAGCTCCTCAAAAGTTTTATCATATACATGGTTCTTTGTATGATCTAGTAGATCTCGAGAGTTAAAATATTTTTGAAGACTAGTGAAGAGTTTGTGAGATCCTTGTAAAGTTTTATGACAAGGTAACTGTGATGGTACAGATTAGAACAATTAAGGATAGTACAATTAAGATCAATCATTCAGGAAAGTGCAGTCATAATTAACCAATAGAGGATAGTTATCAGGACTATCTAGGACAGACAGTCATAAACTCATAGATAGTATTGTTTGTACAAGATGACAATGTTGATCATTTAATCAAGGGTATAATGACAGTGCTTATTTTCTAAGAACAGTATAGTCATTGAGTAGTGTTATAGTGATATATGATAGAGATACTATAGTGAAAGGTGCTATAATAGTGTGTTCACAGGAATTTGTTTCTATGATAGTGTGACTGTTGAACAATGATTTTCATGATGATATGATTTTAGCAAGATAATATATTTGATAGTATATTTCTTGTGACAGTATCTTTATAGTACAGGGACAGTGTGGCAACTTTATTGAATGCAGTTCTACCAAGGTATTGATCTTGAATGATGCTCATAATGGTCTTGCTCTTGACATTATTTTTTCTTTCCATGTTTTTTTTCTTTAGGGGGAGTCAGTTGTCCTTTGTCACTTGATGTCAAAGGCGAGAGAGAGAAGAGAGAGTTTGTGTTTTTCCATCAATGATAAAGGGGGAGTTTGTTGATGTATTTGTCATTGATGTCAAAAGTTGGAGGTTGCAGTTTTATTAGGAGTTGCTTTAGTTGTGTGGACCTATTTTCCTCTGTCTAGAGTTAAATAGTTCACCTTGTATTTTCCTTGAAAATTCTTTAGAAAATGACCCAACAAAGCTTAAATCTTCCAAATACTCATGCCGTGCCTTACAAAAAATCCCAAAATCTTTCTTGAAGAATCTTAACTGAAAACCCAGAAAAACCCTGAAACCCTTTGTCTTCATGTGATTTCCATCGCAAATAAATCTCAATTTCATACTTAGTATTTGTATATACATTTTTGAATGTATGTTCGCATGTACATTCGCCATTGTATGTTCACATTGTATGTTCATATATAAAAGGTAGACATACAATGGAAAATATACATCGGCGAGATACAAGCTACCATATACAAAGGAGTTATGCAAAGGGTGGAATGTAGGAGTGAATGTATGTTCGCATTATATGCTAAAATATACAAGGTGGACATACATGAAAATATACAAGGTAGGAAACATACAAGGGCCATATACAAGGGAGAATGTATGCAAGGGCCAATATATAAAGGCTGATATACATCGGTGATATACAAGGGGAAATGCCTACAAAAGCCAATGTATATTAGCATACAAGACCTACATACAAGTAAAAGATGCAACACTGGCTTGTATATGCGATTGTATGTTTGCACATACAATCAAACATACAAGGAATTACATACAAGCTCGGACCCGATGTCAATTTCAACTTGTTTTATAAAAAATTGGGGTCCATAGCTTGTATATGCACAGTGCATTATATATTTGTGATATACAAGTCACACATACAAGGTCCAGATTTGAATGGAGATCAAATACAACTAATAATCTTTTGAAGTTCGCTGCTTGTATATGTGCATTGTATATGCAATATACAAGGCAAAGATACAATGGAGACATACAAACCGAACCTATTCTAAAGTTCAAAAGTGGCCGATAATTTGCTGGAGTCCACATTGTATGTATGCAGGTGATTGCATGTGCCAATATACATTTGAATATACAAAGCCATATGCAAGGAGATGTTCAGTGAGACATGCACATCGGGGGCTCTATTTTTTGTCATTCCAACGGCCGATGGAGGATGCATTTGCTCAGTGATAGGTCTCAGGACATCTCGACACCAAATCAGGTGGTGCCACGTGTCAGCAGGGATACAAACACCAATTCAAAAGATAAAGACCCACGTTTGTATGTAGGCGCATGCATATTCAAATGCATATACAAAGGCACTTCAAAGGCCGATTTAATTGCCAAATGTAGCGCAGTTTCAAAGGGTCTTTTAGATGCAAAGCGATAGATACATATGCAGTTTGACCGAAACTTTGACCACTTGTATCTCCCTTATCCTGGCGAATTTCTAATGCTGCATAAGGCAAAAATGCTTGTTTTTGCCTCCTCTTTCATTTGGCGGGCTTCTAAGTAGGCTTTTTTCACTTTCAAAATTTGGATCTGGATTTGCATGTTTTGGCGATTGGACATTTAGCAACCAAATTAGATATGCAGATGCAGATATTTGTTGCATTTATGAGTGTAGATTGATGATGCAACAACTTACCTTAAAGACCAGAAATATCTTTCATCTGCCCCTGTTCCAGATATTGCATACCATAACTTCTGCAGGTGGACGTCCCTTCAGGCAGATATTTTTTGACAGTGCCCAAGGGCAAATTGATGGTAACCGACTGAAAATGTAAATTCTATATAAGCATAAGGATGAGATGTAATTAGGGTTGGAAAATTTTAGCATTGAAGCTTTTTCTGTTTCCGAACAGAGCTTTCTACTACTATAACTGTGCCTTCTTATTGAATATATATGTAAGTTATTTTTACCTCTTTTATTGGTTCTGGTTTAGTATAAATCTGCATGTGACTATCTGTGAACATCTTTGTTCCTCTCAATCATTGTGTTTCTTACCTCTGCAAGAATTATTTGAATCTATGTATGTCTACTTGTTGTATCTAGTTATGTTATGCACTTTCTCAGTACTGTGAGGGTTCTTTTCAAATCAGTGAATCACCCCTTTTTTTTTAAGCTTTTTGTATCATCTTTCATTTTGAAAAAGTATTCCTTCTTCCTTTTCCTCTACAAGTTCAGTAGATTTTAGGTGATAACCAGTTAAGGAAGCCGACCTTCTCTAGAGGTCTAATCTCATTTCGCAAGGTCCCACACTTCGAGATCATTCCCATGTTTCTCCAGATTGCTGAAGTTTGACAACTATAGCAAGGGTGCAAATCTGAGAGATAACAATTTTTGGCATGCTCGGTGGGACAAGTTCGATGAACTTCTCATCAAGATATTGAGAGATTTGGTGTTTCTCCTAGTATTACCAGCCTTTGGAGGCAATACAAACAACACCATGGTGACTCTACTAAATGAATTAGCTGGTTTTAGCAGCTCAAGTGCCTAAGATTTTATCAAAGATCAAGATTTTGGTGTTTTTCCTGATCTATTCAGCTTCCAGAAGCATTTGAGTCACCTGGTGACTCTTCGTTTGGTATGTGTCCAGTTTCTCTTTGGTTGTAGACCTTTTTTGCTCTATTTCTGACATTTTTATAATTATCCAGCATTTAGATGCCATAGAATGTTAGAATTTTATGGGAATCATGGCTATTCCCCTACCCCATATCAGCAATATCAGGCCCCAAATGCCTTTGATTTTATGCCATACAACCCTGCCACTGTAGGATATCAGCATCCTCATGATGCTTATTCTCAACCCCAAGAGGGGGTTTTTGACGCCAAACAACATAACTATTCAAATAGTCAACCTCAAAAACACCCTTACCAGAATGTTTTGGATCTGATCCAAAAGTTTGACTTTTTTTGTGGTATTTGAGCCAAAAGCTTGAACTTATGAAGATCAGTGATATTAATAAGGATTTCTCATGCATGTCCTGGATGTTGGTTCAAATTGAGAAGAAAAAGGAGATTACCTAGCAGTAGTGGGAGTGGGTTGAGCAATCCATTATTTATAATCAGGAGAGGGTGATAAAGAGAGTACAATTTGAAAGAAGTCTTGAAGGAGCGATAGCTGCTAAAAAGGAGCAAATGAAGCTTTTGTCTGCTCAGGTGCAAAGTAGTCGAGCTTACTTAGATTATCAATGCCAAAAGGGATGTGAGACCCAAGTAGTCCCCTCCATTCCTAGTTTCAAGAGTCCTCTCCCTTTCACACCTACTCAGCCTGCTGCTGAAGAAGCCCCAAAATTTAAGATTCCAAGCTTTAGGCAAGATAATCCATCTACGCCTCCAAAACTACTTCCCAGTTTTAAAATTCCAAGTTTTGGAGACCCTTAGCCTGCAGAGCAACCTAGACTCCACAAGTTCCTAGGCTTCAGTGCCTTTGTCCCTCCACAAGTCCTTGTTCCTGTGCAAACTTGAATTATCACTCCCTAGGAACAAATTTGTCTAGAACCCTCTCCCCTCAAAGAAATTCAAAAGGGTTTCCAAGCCTCTTTCCCTGATGATATTTCATTTCTCAAGGGTAGACCTGTTGTATACCAAGATAATTGGAAAGATGAGCCAAGAGAGGAGGTGGAAGAAGATAAAACTAATAAGGAGCAGTTTGTTCCTGCACTCACAAAGATAAAATTGTTTGAACCTATTGCACCTGTGAATAATGTTAACCTAAATAAGGGATGGAGTCCTCTAGACTTTGGTTCTTTTGAAGCCTTTTCTTATGCATTAGATCAAGCAAATAAAGTTGAAACGCAACAAGTGCATGGGGAAAACCTTCAGCTGCAGAGACAACTTGAGCAAAATCCAGTGGAGCTATAGCCAAAGGATGGAGGCATAGGGAAATAGGTTGCTAAGGTCACTTCAGGAATGGATGATGCTACCCTGCTTCATGAGCTACCTGATTATGTTGAAGATGAAGAATATGAGTAGCTGGTTGTAGATATGAAGCAACAAGACAACACTGAAAATGATGACAAATTGCTGCAGGTTAAGGCTGAGCATGATAGTGAGGTTCCAAACCATAAAGAAGGCCAAGCATGTTACCTTATGCTGGATGATCTAAAGGCTAATTATGTTGATATGCTCAAGGAGCTTCAATGCTTTATAGAAAATAATGAGGAGACTAAACATGGACAAGAGCAAATTGAAGATTTGTTCTTTATTATCTAGCAAGGATATCAGCTTCTTGGTGGGGAAGTTTTCTCTTTTGAGCATGTGTATGGTTCATTTTCTGAACCTAAGTCAAAAAATCAAGAACATGTTGTTCATAATGTGGAGGCAGCCATATTTGTAGTAGAATCACAGGAGCTAGAGTTTTTAGACTAGCAAGAAGAGGAAGAATGCAACCATGATGACATTGAAGGAAGAAGGAGAAAGCCATGAGATCCCAAGTCAGCTATTTCACACACAAGAGAAAAATGAGAGCAAGGTGGAGGTCACCATCATGCCAAATGAAGAACAAGATTAGAAATAATCAGAGAAAATACATGAAATCAAACATGATGATTTGCATGTTACTTCAAGGGGATGCCTAATCAGGCATCTAGCCTAGCTAGAGACACATCAAGAGAAGTCACCACTTGTCATGCTTACCTCTAAGCATGAAGTTGAGCATCAAAATGAGTGGGATCAATGCATTTATTCACCACAAGTTAGCAGCATCAATAATCAGTCCAGGTGGATAGGTGAGTTTATCTCTATTTTGTGGGGGGTGTTTTATCAAGTTGTCATATGCCCATTCCCCCGTCACCTCTTTTTAACTGCCCACATCCATGAGAAACATTGTAAAGTGTTAAGGAATGACAATTACTTTCAAGAACCATTTAATGGCTTTGTTTAAGGTCACCTCTGACTGGTTAGTTTAGGATTAGAGTAGATTTTATTTCATTTTTAGGTTTCCTTTAAATAAGTTCCCTTGCACTTTGTTATATTCTCATTAGGAGATACATGCTTGCTTGTTGTTTTTGTTTTAGCTTGGTAGCTTGCTCAATGTTCTAGCTCCTTTGTTCTTGTTGCAGTCTCTTTTTGACTCTATGCCCAATGGATGCTTAAGGCCACTGGTCTAATGTTTAGCAGGCAAACATCCCTGAGAGGTCACCAAAATGTTGACCTATTTTCCTCTGTCTAGAGTTAAATAGTTCACCTTGTATTTTCCTTGAAAATCTTTTAGAAAATGAACCAACAAAGCTTAAATCTTCCAAATACTCATGTTGTGCCTTACAAAAAATCCTAAAATCTTGCCTAAAGAATCTTTGCTGAAAACCCAGAAAAACCTAGAAACCCTTTGTCTTCAAGTGATTTCCATCGCAGATAAATCTCAATTTTATACTTAGTATTTGTATATGCATTTTTGAATGTATGTTTGCATGTACATTCGCCATTGTATGTTCATCTATACAAGGTAGACATACAATGGAAAATATACATCGGCGAGATACAAGCTACCATATACAAAGGGGTTATGCAAAGGGTGGAATGCAGGAGTGAATGTATGTTCGTATTGTATGCTAAAATATACAAGGCAGACATACATGAAAATATACAAGGTAGGAAACATACAAGGGAGAATGTATGCAAGGGCCAATATACAAAGGCCGATATACATCGGCGATATACAAGGGGAAATGTCTACAAAAGCTAATGTATATCAGCATACAAGACCTACATACAAGTAAAAGATGCAACACTGGCTTGTATATGCGATTGTATGTTTGCACATACAATCGAACATACAAGGAGTTACATACAAGCCCAGACCTGATGTCAATTTCAACTTGTTTTATAAAAATTTGGGTTCCGTGGCTTGTATATGCATAGTGCATTGTATATTGGTGTTATACAAGTCACACATACAAGGTCTGGATCCTAATGGAGATCAAATGCAGCTAATAATCTTTTGAAGTCCGCCACTTGTATATGTGATATACAAGGCAAAGATACAATGGCGACATACAACCTGGACCTATTCTAAAGTTCAAAAGTGACTGATAATCTACTGGAGTCCACGTTGTATGTATGCAGGTGATTGCATGTGTCGATATACATTTGAATAGACGAAGCCATATGCAAGGAGATGTTTGGCAAGACATGCACATCAGGGGCTCTATTTTTTGTCATTCTGACAGCCAATGGAGGATGTGTTTGCTCAGTGATAGGTCTTAGGACATCTCGACACCAAATCAGGTGGTGCCACATGTCAGCGGCTATACAAATGCTGATTCAAAAGATAAAGACCCGCATTTGTATGCAGGCGCATGCATATTCAAATGCATATACAAAGGTACTTCAAAGACCGATTTAATTACCAAATGCAATGCAGTTTCAAAGGGTCTTTCAAATGTAAAGTGATAGATACAAATGCAGTTTGACTGAAACTTTGACCGCCTATATCTCCCTTGTCCTAGTGAATTTCTACATGCTGCAAAAGGAAAAAATGCTTGTTTTTGCCTCCTCTTTCATTTGGTGGGCTTCTGAGCAAGTTTTTTTCACTTTCAAAATTTGGATCTAGATTTGCATGTTTTGGTGACTAGACGTTTCGGCGACCAAATTAGATATGCAGATGCAGATATTTGTTGCATTTGTGAGTACAGATTGATGATGTAGTAGCTTACCTTAATGACCATAAATATTTTTCATCTGCCCCTGTTCCAGATACTGCACGCCATAACTTTTGTAGGTGGACGTCCCTTCAGGTAGATATTTTCGGACAGCACCCATGGGTGAATTGATGGTAACCAACTAAAAATGTAAATACTATATAAGAATAAGGATGAGATTTAATTAGGGTTGGAAAATTTTAGCATTGAAGCTTTTTCTATTTCCAAACAAAGCTTTCTGCTACTATAACTATGCCTTCTTATTGAATATATATGCAAGTTATTTTTACCTCTTTTATTAGTTCTGGTTTAGTGTAAATATGCATGTGACTGTCTGTGAACATCTTTGTTCCTCTTAATCATTGTGTTTCTTACCTCTACAAGAATCATTTGAATCTGGGTATGTCTACGTGATGTATCTGGTTATGTTGTGCACTTTGCCAGTACTGTGAGGGTTCTTCTTTTCAACTTGGTGAATCACCCCTTTTTTTTAAGCTTTCTGTATCATCTTTCATTTTGAAAAAGTATTCCTTCTCCCTTTTATTTTGCAAGTTTAGTAGATTTTAGGTGATAACCAATTAAGGAAGCTGGCCTTCTCTGAAGGTCTGATCTCATTTCACAAGGTCCCACACTTCGAGATCATTCCCATGTTTCTCCAGATTGCTAAAGTTTAACAATTGTAGCAAGGGTGCAAATCTGAGAGACAACAAGTTGATCATCCCCTTGTTGTTTGATGGTGATCACAATGGTGTTGATTCATCTAGTGGTGTTGTTGTCAAAGATGCTTACTCATCTCTATAGTGGTGTCCTTGACAAGGTGACAGGGTGGCTTGAAAATTAGACCATGTTTTAGGATCTCATGTTGTGATTCAAAAGTTGGAAGTTGTATTAGTTCATGGACTAACAAGTTTCATGATGTTGTATGATGTTGTGCTTCATAGGCTTATGCAAAGTGATGCTCTTTGGATACATGGATCATGAAAAGTGAGGTTGCTACAGGAGTCCATGAGTTCATGTGCATTTGTTATACTTTATGATATGGAGTTCTTGTTCAGGGGTTTTTTAATGCTCATGATACAGTTCATAATATGATGTGATGCATACTTCATATGGAGTCTTCAATGGGGTCACATGGGAATTGCTTGTAAGAAGGTTGAAGTCTTTATGTTGTAGTTGATGTTCTCTGCATATTATTAGGAGTACAATGCAAAATCTCAATCTCAAATTCATTCTAGGGTCTTATCTTTAATTCATATACCTTGTTCTAGGAGTTTAAATACATCTATCAAACCCTAAAGTTTAATTCTCTTAGAAACCCTAGAATCTCTTATGTCATGGTTTATTCTCTCTATCTTATATCCATCTTTTTAGTTCTATGTGAATCTTAGGGTTTTAATTCTTACCTGCATTCAAAGTTTATCTAAGATCCATGTTCTAAAAAACCCCAAAAACTCTAGTTTTTAAACCTATCTACAAAATCCTTAAACAATGTTCTTAACCTTATAAACCCATCATTACAAAGGTTCCTTTTTGTTTTATTTTCTGGTGACCCGTGATTGGTAGTCAATGTTCACTTAAGTGAACACCTTGAGGGTTGTTAAACATATAGAAACCGCCCCCCTCAACCTAGGAGACCGACTCTATCTGGTCCTTCTCTATGTTAAAGGCACCAAAATTCAATTAGTGTATATGATTTAATCTTGAGGAGCATGAAAGCCTTAATCAATGGCTAAGGTTTAAATTCATTCTAAATTCTAATGACCATATCACTAGCACTTGTAGATTGATGGGTCGATGACTATTTGAGGGTTAGTTGTATGTAGATAGTTGTATAACTATTCTTGTTTTCTCAATGTTAAAGATAGAGGTCATTCTCTAGTGGTTGGTTGGTTGTCTCAAAGAGCTTAGGTGAAAGAGAACACATTTTTTATATGATATGTTGGTGTAAGAACAATGTGCGTAAGGTTTTTTGTGTGAAACGTTGATATGTTCTTAAGGATTGAAGAAATGTTTTGAATGTATTTTGTTCTTTTAGAGAGGCTACATAGAGATAATCACTTCACATGTTTTGCATAATCTTGTTATTGTTTAATAGCTTATATAAGGTATGTAAACATAAAGAAAAATAGTGACCCTATGATGTAAAAATCATATTACAAAATAAATAGCATGATCTCCTTTATAAGATGTGCAGATGCTTGAAGAGTTAAATAAAACTTAAATGAAGAATAAAGGTAGCAGAAGAATGTTGTGTTACAGGTCAGTGAGGGTAGACAATGATGACAGAAGAGTATTTTTTCTTGCAGAGCAATAATAAGCAAGTTTTGGGCTCATTATAGAGGTAAAGAAGTGATCTCTCACAACATGATGCTTTGTGTTGATCTTAAATAGATTTGAATTTACTATTTTTGATGATGCAAGTTGTTGAAAGATAGATATCTATTTTCTAGACAAATTATGATATAAGAAGAATGTTGCATTTTGTAAAGGGGGAATCTTGACATAGGTTTGAGTATATGTTGGTCTTGGGAGTTCTTATCTTGTCCTTTAATGACATGTACTATTGTAATTGTATGTATGGTGATCATGAAACATTATTCCCTTATGTTGATCTAGGGGAGATAAGGGTTTTGTATCTGAGTTATAGAAGTCATTTATAACCAATGATATTAATGTAAACATAGTAGTACTCTGTGATATATCTTTTTGTTGTGAGATAGATTGTTTTGTTAGTGAGTGTTGAGAGTTTGTGAGTGAGGCTTGTGAGATTACCAGTGATGGATATATGTACTTAGTGAGATTTTGATTGGTGAGATCTAATAATGTGTTGGTGAGGTATAGACAATGGTTTTTCCCTAGATAAGGTTTTGTTGATGATTGTTTTTACACATTCATAACAAAAGTTAAAATTCACAAAATAAACCTAACTGTCTTGAAAGATATGAAGAAATTGATTAGGATTTCTTAATCTCATGTTTTTGTATGGTCAGGTCTTGACCTTGTGGACAATTTAGTAGGTTAATGTGAAGCTGTAATATGCAAGGGGCCTTACTTGATTCAAGGTGATTTATGACTCACTAGACTCAAATTGTGCAAATTGTTACAAAGACCATCAAATTATGCATTCCTTTGCCTAAATTTACCTTTGTATTATAAAGCTTTGTATGATTTATGATGAAATAAGCTTTTCTCTTCAAATTACTATGAAAACTATCAAGTATTAACATAATTATGCATGTTTTTTTTAAATGTAAGACAATTTTCTTTAAATCTCTATGTTTAGGCTAATTATTTCAAAGGTTTGGAGAAAAGTTAGAGAATTCTAAATTGAACATCATTCTACTGTAGGATCTAAATGTTTTGTTATATACGTTGTAAGAAACATGTCACTAGATCAAATCAACAGACTAAATCATTAAATGTGGAGCCCTGAGTATTTTCATGAACATACATTTAAGATCGCAAGCTTTTTAAAGAAGTAATACATTCAAATATAAGTAAAAAGTCTTTAAACACTCAGAAGATAGATGTAGAATCCCAATTTTACTTGTATTTGAAGTAACAGTCATGTATGATTTACAATGTATGAGTAACCGACTTGTTTCATTAATCAAATCAACAAAAGAACTTACAAATGTCTTACAGATACAATAAGAAAGCTGGACATTCCATGCATTCCTTAGTGTAGACACAGGTGACCTCCTTCTACTCTAAATTAAAATATTCTTCTATTCAAAATGCTCAAACAAATTACAATTGCCAGTTCTATTTCACAAATAACTATGTAATTAATGTACAAGTAGCAAAGTTCCTTATATAGATTTTGAAACTTCCCATTGGTACAGCTACAAACTTAATCTACGGTCGAGATCTTTCTATTATTGATAAGTGGTGCACATTCATCTCTAACAATCTGTCAAAATATCTAAATGGCATCTTTTCCTTCTAAAAGGATGTTGTTGGAATCTTTTCAAAGATAAGATCCCCTTTTCTCTGACTTCTACTCGTTGATACTTCTTACTTGACTTTTCCAAAACTATTGCTTCCTTTACCTTTTCATTCTTTTAAGTATGTTTTGAAATTACTGATCACACCCTCTACAAAATTGTGGTTCCCTCCTGGACTCTTTGTCCATACAAATTCCTACATTGTAATTCCATCCTTCAATTTCTTTGTTTCCTTATCTGAATCTAAAGTTTTCTTCTTATATTTTCTCATCCTTGAATTATCCTCCATTAATGAATCAATCATCTTTTTGCTCAAATATGCATTTGGATTTTCCATGCATGGTGTAAAAATAGCATTAAACTCTGTCAAAGCCCTCTCTATGTCATACACTTGTGTATCCATGCATTCATGATCTAGTATTTTTTCTATTATCCTTGTTTTTTTTTTTTTATCATGTCATCCGTTTTTTCTTATAACTCTTGAGCAATTGTTATGCATTTTCTAAGATTTTCTTCTTCAAACTTCAGTTCCAACCTCACCTGTGGCACTTGATTTTCTATTGAAGGGGTAATTACTCCTTCATTTATCAATTCTTCTATTCTTTCCTCAATTTCTATTACCTATTTGAATTCAAATTTGCATTCTTCTTTTCTGAATTGGCAATTATGTATAAGTACACTGCATCTATTCTTTTTCTTTGCAGTTACCTCCCACCTTTCCACCACTTGGTTTATTACCTGCTCACATTCTTTCATGAAATCATTAAACCATTCTTCAAATGGATTTGCTTTGAGCCTTTTATTTTCCATGTCCCTTATTTCTTCCTTGGATACCACTGCTATGTCATTGGACAGTTCTGGGACTATTATATTGGGATCAAATATCCCTCTAATAAATTGTTGCAGTTGGATAATGTGTCCCTTTAGATATTCTTTCTTGTCTTTGTCTTTTCTCAACATCTCTGCTGTCACTTGGTGCGTATCTTCCCACTCATTTATGTGTTGCTCCCATGTAGTATGCCGAAGGTCAAAATTTAGTATCTTATACTCTTCTAAGGTTATTTCACCTTTTGCTTTTTCTTTCCATTGTATTGCCAGGTTCAGCATCCTAGATCCATCTAGACCTATTTGTATAGCTGACATTGTTTTGGCCTTTCTTCTCTCTTTCCTTGGTGTGGTATCACCTAACAAGCTCTTAATGTCAATTGGTACCAATTGTACCTCTTTCTTTTCCTTTCTTATATCTCCTCCTAACCATGCAGGAATCTCCTTGGTGCCTTCTGTAGTTTTAACTTCATCAATTCCCTCTTCATGAGGTCTCTCTGTTTTGACCTCTCCTTGTTGTTGTTGTTCCTGTTGTTGTTCTTCTTATTGTTGTTCTTGTTGTTGTTGTGGAATTTACTATTCAGGTGGAGGCTCTTGTTCCATGAGGTCATTTTGCTATTTAGACTCACCTTCATTCTCTTCTTCTTTAATTTTGGTGTCTCCTCCAGCCTCACCTTCTTCTTCAGGACTTTCCCTTTTTTTTGTTTCTTTTTCCTGATCTTCCTCTTCCTTGTGTGTTTGTTCTACATTTATTTTGTTTATATTCTCTACTGGTTCATCAATTTTACCCTTTTCAACATTTTCTGTTTGTGCTTCCTCTTCAGGTTTCTTGGTTGCATCTTCTGTACTAGTTGCATCCCTTGTATCTTTACCTTCTTTTTGTTCAGTTTCACACATGTTAGTTGACTCTGTAGGTGTAGAGGATCCTACCATTGTATCTTCTTCTTTTACTTCCTTTTCTTCTTCCTTTCTGCTGTCTATGTTTTTCTCTTCTTCACTTTTCTCATCATACATATTAAGCATATTTAAGGCATCTATACTTGGGGTGCCTGTTCTTGTGTCCTCTTTTGCTTGATCATGCTTTTCTGTGATTATCTCTTCAGGTGCCTCTTCCTTTTCAGATTCCTCAATTTTATGTGCCTCTTCTTGCATATCTTTAATAATTTCAGGAGGGACTAGGGTACCAAATGGATCCACTGCTCTTGCTTCTTCCTGTACCTTTTCTTCTTCATGCTCCGAGCTCTGTTCAATTTCTATTTCAGCTTGAGTGCTTTGTCCTTCCTCTTCACTTAAGAAATCACCAAATTCTTCTTCTATTTCAATTTCCTTTCTAGCATACATTCTCTTTTCTTCACTTTCACTTGTATGACTTCCAATGTGGACAGTTTCAATAGTTTGTTTGGCCCTATGTGCTTGTGACTCTTGCAGTATTTCCCCAGCCAACTTTGTCTTCACTTGAACATATGTTTGTCTCTTTTCTGATGAAGTGGAGGCACTAGGTGTATTACTTGACTTTTCGCCTACTTGTTGCACTCCTACTACCTTACTTGTTTTAGAAGGCTCACCTTTTGATAAACTTATTGGTATTGCCTTTCTAATTTGCTGTCCTGCCACCTCCTTGGAAGTCTATGCTTCTTTTGCACTTATTTCATGACTTAATGACTTTGCATCTACAAAAGTATCTAATGACACTGGTACTATTATTCCCAATGCATAGGGATCTGTTAGAGTAGCATTCTTATCTTGTTCAACAGTCTTAGCCTCTACAACCTTTCTTTTCTTCTCATAAAAGCATTGGACATCCTCACTAGGTTCTCTTACTATTTTTCTCCCTTTCTTCAGATAGGTGATTTCTTTTCCTTCATCTTTGAGTTCCTCAATTCTGTCTTTTAACCTTATCATTTTTATAATCAGCCCAAAAATCTTCAATATGTATCTGATGTTTATACTTTTTGTCAACTGTACTTTAGATCCTATGGAAAGGATCAAATCTCCTAGCTAAATCAAATTCCTAAAAGCTACAATATCTTAATTCTTGCTCTGAATATCCTGTAACCTCCTCACTGTAATAGGAGTTTCTGCCAATAGCCCAAGGCAACTTTAGATTACCTCTACTAAACTTCCTCTTATACATTTTAAAGGCATTCAAATTCTACCTTGAAAATTCCAAAACAATCAATTTATCAGAGCGATATCGAGGTAGCATAAAGGGATTTCCATCAAATTCTTTAGTCCTTATGTAAGTAAAATGTTCAAATTGAATGAACCAAGAACTATGCAATCCAATTGCACCTTCTGTACTTTTGGACAATCTTTTATCAGGTTCCTCTCTCAAAATCCTCACCATGTAAGTATAAAACACATCATTAACCAAAGCATACTTCTTCATTCCATTTTCCTCTTATAGGTCAGGGTAGTGCTCATATACTAACCTCTGACCAGGACCATTCCCTAGGGTTCCCACCTTTTCTATTCCATGTATGTATGGTCTAATCTCTACTGCACATGAATATAACAAATACGAAGACAAATAAAAGGGCATCATCTTTTGCTTTCTTAGCATGGCCTGTTTCCATATAGTTGTACTTATTGCTTTGGCCCAGTGAATCTTTCCTTGCTCTTTTCCTCCTGCTCTCATGAACTCAATAATAGTGAACATCCATGGTTCACATTTGGTGCCATCTCTCAGTCCTACCAATCTACTTAGCATTGTGATCATCAAATAGATTTCTTCCTTAAAGTATATTCTCATCAGATTCTTGTGCACCCTAGCTACAACCTTGGGTTTATTTTCTAGGCCATACCAATTGTGGAATATCTTACCTTTGTACTCCCTTTCATTTGTATGAAAATCCTCATTATATTGATCTATATCAATAGCTCTCATTTTCTCATTGATTTCTAATCCAAATGTCCTCGCAATCTCCTATGTGGATAAATTTGTAATGAGTCTATCATAGAACATAATTTTTCTAGAGACTAGATCATACAGATATATGCAATCCAAACACAAATCTCAAGCCTCCATTGCTAATGGAAAACTTGCAGCCCTATACAGTCCACTTTCCCATATACATTTCATATCCTGTGAAGCATCTGCAGCAGTGATTTTCTGTAAAACATCTTCTACATCATAATTTCCTATATTTGTATCCATTCCCATTCCACTTCTACTGATCAATGTTAGATACCCTCTTTGTAATCGCAATTCTTCTTTTTCTATCTCTTTGCATGGTTTCCTTTCTTTTTTCATCTCTCCCCCTGTATCTACCTTTTTCTATTTCGGGGCCATCCTGTAAAAAATGCATCTTTTAACTTTCCATTTTACCTTTTACCTAGGGTTTTACTATGAATTTCTATTTTTTACCATTTTACCCTAACCCAGTTTGTCTTTTCTGCTTTGACTTTACATTTGTTAATCCCTACCCAATTAATTAATAGTTTAAAACAATGATTTAACAAATGCCTATGTTTTATAATGACATTACTGAAATTAACATGTATTTTACCTACTGAACTGTAACAGTGTTCTGAGGATAAATACCTGTATATCTTGACCATTCAACTCTTTTTTGACTTACTTTACTATTTTTCTTCCATTCAGCTACTATAATCTCGTCGCCTTGGTGAATTCAGCTTACTTTCTGTAGTAATTCTCTTTCTCTGCAATTTTTAATTCTTAACCATGTGTATCTTAAAGCACAATAACGCTAAATTACCCTAACTCTCATTGAATTTTACTCTTTTTGAGTGTTAGATCAACATTAATTACAACAAATAATGCACCTAAAAGTTTCGGCCTTCTGGTTCATTGTTTTGACTTTAAAACCTTTTTTTTACCATTAGTTCATTTATGCATACATCATGTTTTCTTTGTATTTTCCTTTGTATGTTTTCTTTGTATGTTTCTTTGTATCTTTTAACATACAAACACTTATATGCGAGAAATCATAACTAAGGATATTTCCCTTTTCTCTTTTATCTGTACTCTGTATGACCTACTTTGTATATCGCCCTTTGTATGTTTTCTTGTACAAGCGTATATACAAATGACCCTATGCAAACCTCTTTTTACCTTTATCTCTTGCGATGCCTTTTATTTCTTTGTATCTCGAATATGTAATCATAAACATACAAGTGCTTCCAAAAATACAAAGACTTTTCTATATTTAACTTCTTTTCCGCATCTGGTTTGTATCTCTTATTCACATCTTTTCTTGTACATCGGCTTGTATATAGAAGATATACATTGCTATTATACAAGATTGATATGCAAGTGGTGGGACCCACTTTATTCTTCACTTGTATTTCTATGCTACAACCCTACTTGTATCAATCTTTTTAGATACAAGGCCTGATACATACACACTCACTTGTATCTCCTTTTCAGACTTCTCATTTTTATAAACCACAGTTCATTTACCCTTTGGCCCCAACATGTATATAAAGTGAAATGCATCTTTTGTTATACATTGAGGTATAATGCATCACTTATACCAAACTTTAACTTCCTTTGAGTTCCGCATTGTATGTATACTGCAATGTATAATCCTTAGCATACAATATACAAGCAACGAAACACAACAGAACACAACCAATTTTAATACTATTTTCGGTTCCACGATATGCATATACTATTGTATATCTCTTTGTATGTTTCCTTTTGCCAAACATACAAACCTAAAATACCTCAGACAGACTTAACCGATTATTCGTTTTAACTCTGAACTCTGTCGAGTCCAACTTATATGTAAGGCTAAAGCGTTAGCAAAATGCATACAAGTATAATGGTGTAATAAACCTAATAACTTTTTTATGCCACTCATACAATGACACGACATACAAATGACTTTGTATATGGAACATACAAACACACCCATAGTGCATTTTACCAAAACACGCATATCTTGCAAATCATTGGGAATTTTAGGATGGTTCAAAAAGCAACCCTTACTCATTTTCAACAAGGAATTCACCCCTATTCTACTCTAGTACTTAATGCTATTTTTTTAAATTTTCAACAAGGTTTGTAACTCTTACCTCTTTTTCCCTTTTACCACCAAGCAGACCCACACACAAGCAAAAAAGCTACAACCACAGTAGGGGTCCTCATTTTGCTAAGAAGTAAAATGGGGCGTGTTGTGAGCATCACAACAACTAGCAACCAAACAAAACAATTAAATTAAAACCATTAAAGAAAACTAAATGAAATAAATTCATAACTTCTAACTATCTTTTTTGTAAATCATTATCCAACTTGAGACTTAATGTATTCAATAAGGTGCATGAATTTTCCCATTCAGTTTAAGTGGGTGCACATGATTAATAATCCTCATCTTGAAAATAAGTTGAACAAACCAGTGACTAATATTAACCTACATAGTTGATGTCATTCCCTCATAGCGAACCAAATAGAGCCTTGCTGCCAGCAGGCATCTATAGCCCCGACAAGGTTTTCATTACAATTCTCCTAAGTAGAGCCCCACTGCTAGCAAGCGTCTATAGCCCCGGTAGAGTTACTTAGATGGCTTAATCTAGATTTTTAGTAAAATCCATTTTATTCACTTATTTATTTTATATTTTTGTGTAAGATAGAAATTTTATAAGATATTACACTTGTAACTTCATGATGCAAGGAATGATCAGTTGCTGAAACTAAGCTGAGAATTGTAATGGTACCAAGGGTGACCTCTATTTTTTCACCTAATATCTACACTGGTATGTTCAACAAACCCAAGGATTTTAGGTTTGTCATTGTGAGAAACTTCCCTTGAATACTCAACTCACAATTATTGAATACAAAACTTCACAAGCCAAACAACTTTCTACATTCATGATAGTCACAACAAGTTATGCATAAATTTCAAATAATTAACCGGAATGTTCTAAATTTTCTATTGTTTTTAGTGGTTATCAATCTACTCTTGCATACTTTTAAACAAAACAAACATCCCTACCAAGGAGACACAACACACAACCCAACAACAAAAAAAACAATAGAAAAACAAAAACAAGGCAACAACAAACAAAACAAAACGGTACACTATTTACACTATGATATAGAACATATAACCTACTCTCACCTCAAGCCTAAAAGTAATGTTTCAAATGTTGGCCATTAATAGGTAATGGCACATCTTCTCTAGTCAAGGTCTTGAGCCTAAAAGTATTATCTCCTATTATTTCTGCGACCTGTAATGGACCCAACCATAACTTGTCAAATTTTCCATGATTTCCTTTCTTTCCATGTGCTTTATCCTAGCACAACACTAAGTCTGATATTCTAAATGTTTTGACTCTATCTCTTTTGTCAAACCATCTTTTAACCACTGCTTGATGTTTGGTAAATTTCTCAATGGCTTGATCTCTTTTCTCATCTAATTGTAACATTTGAATTATTCTGGCTTCCCTGTGATCATTACAGCCTAAATATTCATTAGCAAACTTCTAGATAGGTATTCTTAAATTTATTGGAAGTATGGGATCAGTCCCATAAACTAGATGATAAGGTGCATTGCCTAAGGCTGACTTAACCTTAGTCCTATCTACCCACAACGCATATTTTAACAATTATTCCATTCTCTAGGATTCTTTTCAATTAGCTTCTTGATTATATCCAATAAAATCTTGTTTGTAGACTCTGGTAAACCATTCCCCTGAGGATAATAGTTTGAAGAAAATTTTAAAACTATCCCATATTCAAATGCCCATTTAGAAAATTTTAGAGAAGAAAATGCAGGGCCATTATCACATACCAGCAAATATGGAGCTCCAAACCTTGTTATGATGTTTTCTTCAAGAAATTTGATAACTACTTCAGTAGTAGAAAACTTGCAACATGTGGCTTCAGTCCACCTTGTACAATAGTCAGTTACTGTCAATATAAACTTATGTCCTGCAGATGATGGAGAAATAACTCTAATGAAATCTAAGCCCTACTATGCAAATGGCCTAGACTCAATGACTGGCTATAATGGATTAGCCTGATTTCTTCCCTTGTCTGTTGTAGTTTGACAAGTGTGAGAACTTTGAATATGACTCTCTATATCTTTAAACATGGTTGACCAATAGTATCCTACTCTTAATATCTTATATGTGGTAGCTAAATGAGAACCATGAGTAGTTCCATACTTGTCATGCAACTCTGACAATACTTCATCTGCTTCAACTCTGTTTAAACATCTTAAATGTATGCCTTCATGGTTCTTCTTGAATAGAAGACCTCCTTGTACCACGTACTTCTATGCTTTAATCTTTAAAGCTCTCCTCTAAGAAGATTTCATCTTACTTGGATATTTGCCTAATATTAGAAAAGTGTTCAAATCATCATACCAACTTGATGCATCATTAGTATTCAATACATACTACTTCTTGACCAAATTTGGATCTATGTTTGCTATGGTCTGTAGTAATGCTTGTCCTCTGACCAGCTCCATTGGAATAATCTCCATATCAAATTCTTGCAACGTTGTAATCCATTTGGCTCTTTTCTCTCTAGGCTCATTCTGCATCAGCAGCATCTTCACGGCTGCATCTGGTACTATGGCCTTAACTTGACTTCGTAAGATTTAATGTCTGAACTTTTTTACTGCTCTTACTAGTGCAAACGACTATCTTTCTATGTCAAGATATTTTAATTGTGCATCCTTCAGAGGTGCACTCATAAAAGCTATCGGCTTTTCTTCATTATCTTCTCCTTTTTGTGTCAAAGTAGCTGCAACTAAGTGTGAAGATGCAAAAGAATATATGTAAAATAGCCTTGTATAATTTGGACTTGCCAATACATGAGCATCAAAAATGGCCTCCTTAATATCCTCAAATGCAGCTTTAGCTACTGGTGTCCATTATATCTTTGCATCCTTCTTAAGCATGGAGTTCAATGGTTGCACAATTTTTGCAAATCCTGTAATAAACTTCCTGACAAAGTTAATCTTACCAAAAAAGGATTTTAATTCTTTCTTACTGTTTGGTAATTGCAATTTCTTTATTCCTTCTACTCTATCAGGATCAATAGATATCCAATTTCTAGAAATGACATGTCATAATAGTTTTCCTTCAGTTACACCAAATGAACATTTCTTTGGGTTAAGAGAAATCTCGTACCTCTCACATCTTTTAAGTACTCTTCTCAAATCTTTAGCATGAGTGGATGCATCCTTAGAATAAACAGTTAAATCATCCATATAAATAACAATGCATTTACCTGATAATCCATGAAATGCAATGTCCATGGCTCACTGAAAAGTGGCACCTGCATTTATTAAACCAAAAGGCATTCTCCTATATGCATAATTTCCCCATTTGCAAGTAAAAGTAGTCTTCAACCTATCTTCTTTATCAACTAAGACTTTGTTATATCCTAAAAATCCATCTAGAAAAGACATCATCTTAGCCCCATTTACTGCTTGCAACACTTCATCTATTGGAGGCAAGGGATAATTATCTTTTTCAGAGGCCTTGTTCAAATTTATAAAGTCTACACATAACCTAATGTCTCCACTTTTCTTTCTCACAGGTACTAATTTAGCTAGCCAAGTTGAATGTTTGACTGGGAAGATTATCCTAGCCGACAACAATTTTTTTACTTCCTTAAAGATTAAAGGCTCTAAAATAGCATTCACAGGCCTTTATTTCTACCTAAATGGTTTAACATTTGGTTTCAAAGGTATTACATGAGTTATTATGGACATGTCATATGTTTTCAAATCTTCATATGTCCATGCTATGACATGTTTGTATTCTTTCAGAACATCCATAATTTCTTTTCTTAACTCCTCAGAGCAAGCCTTTCCAATCAATACATTCTATGGACTTTGCTCTGTTCCTAAGTTATATGGATCACATTTACCCCCTTTAGTTTTGGGTAAATCTTTCTGTCTTACTACCCCATCAAAGTCAAAAATTTGTTCTAACTCAATCACTCCCTTAGGTAAGAAATTGCTTTTCAAGTTGATTATGTCCTCTTCATTCCAAGACACATTAGGCCTTTCTTGTTCATCAATGATTTGAGCTTCAAACACCTCATTACAAGTTAGAAAATTCACAATTTGCTGATCTCCTTCAAATACCTGAAAATGAGTAACATTATCTGGTATACTAGGAACATTTACTAATTCAACAAGAAATCTTTTCAAACCTGACAATGTTAAGGGTTCCAAAGTGCTAGCATTAACTACTAATGCATCTGGCCTATGGTTCAATTCTCTAGGAATGTGTTCTATGTTGAAGGCATCAAATGAATCAATTAAATCCCACACTCTATGCCTATAACAAACCATTTTCTTATAATTACATGCATACAACTTCCTTACTTGTCTAACCACTAATTCAAAATCAGAGAACACTCTGATCACTTTCACCTTTTTCTTGATAGCCATAACAAGTCCATAAATCAAAGCTTCATACTCTGCCACATTATTAGTGCAAGGAAATTGTAACCTCTATGTTGCTAAAAATGACTTACCACTAGGATCTATAAGTTCAACACCTGCACCTGCACCCTATTTAGATTTAGATCCATCACATTTTAGTGTCCACATGCCTTCTTTATTCTTTTGACCTTTTATTTTGGCATGCTTTACCTTTTCTATTACATGTGCGGTACTATCTTGTTTCTTCATGTGCACTTCATTTTGACCTACTTGCATATTTATGCTTTTAGTTTGTAAATCAGAATGACAGACACTCTTGTCTTTTGTTTCCTTTCCTAAATTTGGGATTATCACCTCCATACTATCCTGAAAGTATTTCTTTAGTTGATTAGGATTATCCTTTCCCTCCTACAGTTCCATCTTCTTTGTGCACTTTATATATTGATATTCAATAATGTCTCTGCACATTCCACAATTTTCTTCAGAGTGTGGCTTATTATGGACTCTGCACATGCTCTTGTACAACTTGGATTGAACAGGGATCTTTTGTTCAATGCACTTTTCCATTTCCTGCCTAATAATCTAACCAAACCTATTTATTGCATTGTCTTCTTCGTCAGAAGAATTTTCATCAGACTCAATGAACAGTACTGTTTCTTTATTGACATGTTTTTCTTTAAAATTGAGCATTAGGATTTCCTCAATTTGCACTCCCCTGTTAGTGACTCTATAAACACCAGGTTCAACAAAAGCATACAATATCTCATTAGTCATGTTGTACTTTGTAATCATGTGTTTCATTTTGGGTTCAGCTTCTATCCTGATTTGGTTTGGAACACCTCTCCAAGGTAACCACATATGTGAAAAGTTAGTGGCCATATATCCATTCAATGTTTTGGACCAGTCTCTACTCAACAACATCCCATAATTCATAGGTATATCTACTACCTGAATGTCAATAAACTAACTTACCCTAGGATATGAGGCTAACTGCATTTGGATATGCATCAATTCTCCTATCACATTGACCTCAGTTTTATCCAATTGTGTAACAACTTTAGCAGATTTAGTGGGAGTCAACCCTAAAGTTTTGCATATCCCTAAAGGAATTACATTAACTGATGCACCAGAATCTACCATGCAATTATGTATGTTCTTTCCAAACATCCTAATGGTTAACAAGAAAGGAGGGGCTTCCCTCTTATCTGCATACATGACCACATTAGTGTTGGAAGGTTGCTCAATTTTCTTACTATTTTCTTTAGGCTGTAATCTTTACTTGAAACGTTCATATCAGCAGAAACCTCACTTATTACAGATGTATCCAAAGACTTTATAAAAGCATTTCTAACTCCTGGACTTTTCAACAATTCACATAAAGGTATACTGACCTTAATTTTCTTTATCTCTTCAGACAATAACTCATTAACCTCATTATTTCCACTATCTCTATTTTCCCTATTTGGATTTTTTGTGCTATTGTTCCATTATTCACATGATGATTGGCCTTCAGTATAGGAAGATTATTACTAGTGTTCTGATCTGGGGTAGTATTGAAATTGTTAGGAGGAGTGGAAGTAGTAAAAGGACCTCCTAGCCTAGTGTTATTTCTCAAATTATATGTATGATTTTTTTTTTACTATTGAAAAACCTGTACCTCCTCTATTTCATATAACACTTCATTTTCAGCTTCAAAGAGAAACTGAAAAGCATTTAATACTAAAGCTGATTCGGGATATAGGTTCTCACAAAAATAAGGCTCGTCTTCTAACAACTGATCCTCTTCCTCTCTAGTTGCAAAGGTAAAAGTCTCTAAGACCAAAGCAGTCTCATATCCTGAGGGCACTATTTCATTACCTTTGGGAATGAGGAACTCAGAAGTAGGAGCCTATACATCTACATTGAAAATACTTGTTGCTAGATGAAACTGAGGACAATCTAGTTCAACATGGGTACTGGTATTATGAATCCTACACCAATTCTTTAATGCTATTTTAGCCATTTGAATTCTAATTGTTTGTTTTATCTCCTAAATATCTAAATTCTCAAATGGAGAAGCTAGAGTGCCATTATTTGGCCCTGTATTCCATGTCTTAGGTGGTCTTGGCTGATTTTGATTCCTATTGTTATTACCCCAGGTCTTGTTCTCTACAACAGGTCCCCTATTTTTCATTGCTTGTCCCTGATTATAATTTTGGTTTTGACTATAATTCTGACCTTGATTAGAACCCTAACCCTGATTATAATTTTGGTTATGATTTTGGTTATGGTTCTGGTTATGGTTTTGACTGTATCCTTGATTATTTCTACCATAGAAATTGTCATTTCTCAGTTGTGTCATTTCAATAGTCAATCTTCTTAAGTGTGCAGTAATTTCTTTGATTTCTTCCCTATCCTCTTGTGCCTTTGCCACAAATGTATCCTGTGGAGGCTAGAAGAAAGACTGACCATTATTTTGATTGTTAGTGGTAGTGTTTCTAGTATAAGGGACTATAGCCTGGATTGGAGAAGGATTATACATAGGTGTGTATGTAGGAACTTGATTTAATATTGGAGTATGATGCATAGGGACTCCATTCCAAGGTTGTGCTTGACTTTGCAACCCAGAGTTCCCTCCATTAAGAAATGGATTATAAGTTGTTTGTCTCATTTCCTGGTTTACTGAGGCTGCCTCTTTATAAGCCTTGGATATTGTGTCTATGTCAACTTTTTTTTGACAAACATAGCAGTCAGTGGATTAAGGGTAACATAATACATGGCTAATAATGCATCTGCATTTACTGTGTAAGGGGCCACTAACCTAGAATAACCCTTTTGAAACCTATAATTAAAATTATCAATCAGCTCTCCTTCACCTTTCTTAATTGTAGCCAATTTATGATATAAAGTGGAAGGATCAATTGGCCCCCTAAACCTAGATAGGAATGCTTCCTCCATAAGTGCCCAAGAAGAAATGTATCCATTAGGAAAATTAACATACCAGTTAGAAGCCTGCTCATTGAAGGTGTAAGGAAACAACCTACACACAACATCTTCATACTCTAACATAGCTCTAAAGCATGCCTCCTTGAATATCCTAATGTGATCTTCTGGATCTTGATGCAACTAGTATTTCGGACATGTCTTTTCAGGATTCTTTGGCATCTCATGATAATCATTGAATGTCATAGGGGAATTGACATTGAAATAAGCCATTGTAGGTCCTTGTGCTGGGCCTGGACCTCTGGGAATACCTAGATTTCTAGGTGGACTTGGACCTCTAGGAGGAATTGAACCAAGACTCAGAGATCTAAATGAATAACTGTCAGGACTCACAATGTTATGGATGTTAAAAGGTGATCCAGGAGATATTCCAGATGAACCTCTTGCATTTGATATTCTAGGATTCCAAATCAAAGGACCTTTACTCTGCCTTCTATCAGGTAATTGAACAAATATATCTTCTGAATTGGATCTAAATCTAGTCACTCTATCACTGTTATGAACCAGCTTTGCTTAAATCCAACCTTAACTCCAATTAGGCCCTCCTTCTAGCACCAAAAACTGTTGATGATTGTTTTTACACATTCATAACAAAAGTTAAAATTCACAAAAAGAACTTAACTATCTTGAAAGATATGAAGAAATTGATTAGGATTTCTTAATCTCAAGTTTCTGTATGGTCAGGTCTTGACCTTGTGAACAATTTAGTAGGTTAATGTGAAGATGTAATATGCAAGGGGCCTTACTTGATTCAAGGTGATTGATGACTCACTGGACTCAAATTATGCAAATTGTTACAAAGATCATCAAATTATACATTCCTTTGCCTAAATTTACCTCTATATTATAAAGCTTTGTATGATTTATGATGAAATAAGCTTTTCTCTTCAAATTACTATGAAAACTGTCAAGTATTAACACAATTCTGCATGCTTTTTTTAAATGTAAGACAATTTTCTTTAAATATCTACGTTTAGGCTAATTATTTCAAAGGTTTGGAGAAAAGTTAGAGAATTCTAAATTGAACATCATTCTACTGTAGGATCTAAATGTTCTATTATATACCTTGTAAGAAACATGTCACTGGATCAAATCAACAGTCTAAATCATTAAATGTGGAGCCCTCATTATTTTCATCGACATACATTTAAGATTGCAAGATTTTTAAAGAAGTAATACATTCAAATATAAGTAAAAAGTTAGAAAACACTCAGAAGATAGATGTAGAATCCCAATTTTACTTGTATTTGAAGTAACAGTCATGTATGATTTACAATGTATAAGTAACCAACTTGTTTCATTAATCAAATCAACAAAAGAACTTACAAATGTCTTACAGATACAATAAGAAAGATAGACATTCCACACATTCCTTAGTGTAGACACAAGCGACCTCCTTCTACTCTAAACTAAAATATTCTTCTATTCAAAATGCTCAAATGAATTACAATTGCCAGCTCTATTTCACAAATCCCTATGTAATTAATGTACAAGTAGCAAAGTTCCTTATATAGATTTTGAAACTTCCCATTGCTATGGCAACAAACTTCATCTATGGTCGAGATCTTTATTTATTGATCAATGGTGCACATTCATCTCTAACCATCCATCAAAATATCTAAATGGCATCTTTTCCTTCTCAAAGGATGTTGTTGGAATCTTTTCAAAGATAAGATCCCTCTTTCTTTGACTTTTACTCGTTGATACTCCTTACTTGACTTTTCCAAAACTGTTGCTTCCTTTACCTTTTCATTCTTTTAAGTATATTTTGAAATTACTGATCACACCCTCTACAAAAGTGCGGTCCTCTCCTGGACTCTTTGTCCATACAAATTCCTGCATTGTAATTCCATCCTTCAATTTCTTTGTTTCCTTATCTGAATCTACAGTTTTCTTCTTGTATTTTCTCATTCTTGAATTATCCTCCATTAATGAATCATGTCATGCCCACATTTCCCATGTAGTCACGACATGCATGACACATGTCATGTCCACATTTGTCATGTGGTCATGACACGAAATATCAAAAAAATTCCACGCCTCCCTAGAAACCCCCTCGCATGTGTGAGCATGCTCAGTGGCATACGCTTAAGATGTAAACAAAATAGTTAAATGTGGGTCAATGCATTCATGTGCGCATACCAATCGCAATGAAGGCCAACTAGGGGGTCATCACGACGCGGTTAATGTCACCAATAGGGTTAAGATCAATGATCGAAACCCTAAATTAACCTATGTGAATGAAGGGATTTTGATGTAAGTCAAAATCAATAACCAAAAGCCAAATGCATGAGAGGATGATAAAATGCCGAATTCAAATGACGATACTTAGCAAAAGAACAATATTATAATCCCAAATAGGGTTAAACTTCACTAAACCCTAAATTTTAGAAAATTTTGGCAGCATAATACCTCACGGGCATGAGTAGGGTTTATTGTACTAAAACTAATTTGATCAAGAGGTTTACTGATTTTGATTAATAAATTTCTTACATCTCACTAGTTGCTTTGGTAATACAGTTGATTAAGTTAATTGAACAATTTTCAACAAAGTCTGATCATTTGTTCTTCTTCACGTTTTTGATCAATCATAGTTATCTCTGCATCCTTTACATTATTCCTAATTTCTTGGTAGACCAAATCTCAGAAATAGGTTTAACTTACTTTGTTTAAAAATTTTACTAGGTTTCCGAACTAGGTTTAACTCAACGTCAAAATTTAACTTCGTTAATTAAATTGGACCAAATGGATTAAAAAGAATGTTAATTTTTTTGGTTAATAACGTGTGGTTTAAAATGTCCTTGCAGAGTTAGATTTCCTAACTTGATTGTTTAAAATAACTGCCTCTTAATATTTTAATTGTATAATTTTATTTCCACCTTGCCCTAATTGCTTCCATCAATAAAATATTATTTTCTTTATGAGTGAAAAACCTATTTTTATCATTTTCTCCTCTTTGTTTTTTTTTCACTTTTATCTTTCTTTCTCTCTGGTGCAGGAGCACCTTTCTCATTAGATTCATTTAATTGGCAAATGCTCATCTAATTGGCAAATTTGTAAAATTGAACCTTCAAGTGTAAGAGAAGGAAGTTGAAAATGTAAAAGCTACTAAATTTGTTGTAAAAGTGCATAAAAATGCAAAGAAGATGCCATAAGAGGGAATACCAAAGGTCATGGTTTGTAGGAAACTGAAAAGTCATGTCTCATGCCTTTAAAAGGCCTTGTGACATCCAAGAAATTCGGAGGTGATTGAAGCATGAGAATGGAATGTGAAAAGGCATTGTTTTTTCTGTATTTTCTTCAGAAAATCACTGTATTCCTGCTGTGTACGGCCCTGTACGGACATGCATGGGTATCTAATTGTTTGTAAGTGTTATATCCCTCAATCACTTTCCATTTTATTTTTGTCCCATGCATTTTGGTTTCGTTTTGTGAAAGATATGAGTGTTTTAGTGACTGCAATTTCCAGAATTCGCCTATAACAGTCCTGTTGCAGCGTTTGGTACGGTTCTGTACAGATATATAAATGGGTAATCCATATATGGTTGGAAAGAGGAATGTCTTACCTTTCAAATGCATCTAGTTTGAGGTCTTAACTCGATTCCTAGAGGAAGATATCACGTTTTTTCTAAAACTGCTCTGTTAACTAGGTTAACTAGGGTTTTGGTAGAAAAAATGTCATAAAAACTCATTCCACCGTGGGAATCCTCTAAAACCCAGTGGAATGGAAGTAGATGGAGTGATTGACATGTTGACCAAGGATCAAGACTGAAAAAGTTGTTTTGGTGTGTTTAAATTGATGCCCTAGGTGACTGTAGCAGCATTTTTCCTTGTTATTTTTGCATTTCGGTTATTGGTTAGGGCAAACTTTTCAAAACAACCTAAACCCATTCTGGAGTATGTTGTGGGGAGGCATAATGGGTATCTATTTCATGTCTAAGAGTTGCATTTGGATGTCTGTATAAAAAGATATTGGGACTGTTCTCTGTTTGTAGGGCTACTTGCCTTTCTTGAGGTTTGTGAAGGAACTACTAATTCGAAGTTCGATGCACCTTTGCCAATGGATGGGATGGCTTCTAATACATGTCTAAACACCATTTCCAAGAAGAATTCAAGAACTTTAATTGCTGTTCCCACTTTTCCATGAAGATCCTTGTTTTTGGGCTCATTGGTGTAGTTGAACTCTACCTAGTATGAAGTTGATCTTTTCCTCTGCATCAATTTGGTATCAGAGCTAGCAAAAGCTCTGGGAGGAGATGTTGTATCTATTCCTGTCACTGAGAAGGCAGGTAAAGCGGAAGAGTTTGTTGGTGACCGTTATTGTTTTTGTTGCTGAGTTGTTTGGTTGCAGGTGCTTATCCATCTAGCTGCAGGAGGATGTTTTCTGAGGTTGTGTGTGGGCAGACAAGAGAAGGTCTGTCATGACCATTCTCCAATAGAGATTTGGCTGGAGAAGGATGCATAGAGAAACCACTGAGGAGAGAGTGGTATGTGCATCACCAGGATCTGCTGTTGGGTGAGATGGATGGTTTGGTGAGTTGGTTTGTTGTGAAGCAGTGAGAGAGATGGATACCTGAAAAAGCACTTGATGTTGCAGCCTGAAGAATACTCCACTGATGGGAGTAGAAGGAGCCTAAGGATGCTCTGTGAAGATGGTATTTTGTTCTGTTGGTTGGTTGGTCACCTTTCTATTGATCTGAAGATTTGAAGTTTGTAGCTGAGAAGATTGAAGATTGAAGCCAGAGGAGATGCAGAAAAGACTTTGTTGTTGATACATTTCCAAGGGACTTGGAAATTTTGTTGGTTGGTTGTATGGTGCAGGAGCACCTTGCTCATTAGATTCATTTAATTGGCAAATGCTCATCTAATTGGCAAATTTGTAAAATTGAACCTTCAAGTGTAAGAGAAGGAAGTTGAAAATGTAAAAGCTACTAAATTTGTTGTAAAAGTGCATAAAAATGCAAAGAAGATGCCATAAGAGGGAATACCAAAGGTCATGGTTTGTAGGAAACTGAAAAGTCATGTCTCATGCCTTTAAAAGGCCTTGTAATATCCAAGAAATTCGGAGGTGATTGAAGCATGAGAATGGAATGTGAAAAGGCATTGTTTTTTCTGTATTTTCTTCAGAAAATCACTGTATTCCTGCTGTGTACGGCCCTGTACGGACATGCATGGGTATCTAATTGTTTGTAAGTGTTATATCCCTCAATCACCTTCCATTTGCTTTTTGTCCCATGCATTTTGGTTTCGTTTTGTGAAAGATATGAGTGTTTTAGTGACTGCAATTTCCAGAATTCGCCTATAACAGTCCTGTTGCAGCGTTTGGTACGGTTCTGTATGGATATATAAATGGGTAATCCATATATGGTTGGAAAGAGGAATGTATTACCTTTCAAATTCATCTAGTTTGAGGTCTTAACTCGATTCCTAGAGGAAGATATCACGTTTTTTCTAAAACTGCTCTGTTAACTAGGTTAACTAGGGTTTTGGTAGAAAAAATGTCATAAAAACTCATTCCACCGTGGGAATCCTCTAAAACCCAGTGGAATGGAAGTAGATGGAGTGATTGACATGTTGACCAAGGATCAAGACTGAAAAAGTTGTTTTGGTGTGTTTAAATTGATGCCCTAGGTGACTGTAGCAGCATTTTTCCTTGTTATTTTTGCATTTCGGTTATTGGTTAGGGCAAACTTTTCAAAACAACCTAAACCCATTCTGGAGTATGTTGTGGGGAGGCATAATGGGTATCTATTTCATGTCTAAGAGTTGCATTTGGATGTCTGTATAAAAAGATATTGGGACTGTTCTCTGTTTGTAGGGCTACTTGCCTTTCTTGAGGTTTGTGAAGGAACTACTAATTCGAAGTTCGATGCACCTTTGCCAATGGATGGGATGGCTTCTAATACATGTCTAAACACCATTTCCAAGAATAATTCAAGAACTTTAACTGCTGTTCCCACTTTTCCATGAAGATCCTTGTTTTTGGGCTCATTGGTGTAGTTGAACTCTACCTAGTATGAAGTTGATCTTTTCCTCTGCATCACTCTCTTTTTTTCATTTTCTCATTCTTCATTTTCTTGATTTTGTTGCAGGTTATAATGGCCACTTATGAAACAAAATCAAGAAAATGAAGAATGAGAAAATGAAAAAAAGAGAGAAAGAAAGATAAAAGTGAAAAAAAAACAAAGAGGAGAAAATGATAAAAATAGGGTTTTCACTCATAAAGAAAATAATATTTTATTGATGGAAGCAATTAGGGGAAGGTGGAAATAAAATTATACAATTAAAATATTAAGAGGCAGTTATTTTAAACAATCAGGTTAGGAAATGTAACTCTGCAAGGACGTTTTAAACCACACATTATTAACCAAAAAAATTAACATTCTTTTTAATCCATTTGGGTCAATTTGATTAACGAAGTTAAATTTTGACATTGAGTTAAACCCAGTTCGGAAACCTAGTAAAATTTTTAAATGAAGTAAGTTAAACCTTTTTCTGAGATCTGGTCTAGCAAGAAATTAGGAATAATGTAAAGGATGTAGAGATAACTCTGATTGATCGAAAATGTGAAGAAGAACAAATGATCAGACTTTGTTGAAAATTTTTCAATTAACTTAATCAACTCTATTACCAAAGCAACTAGTGAGATGTAATAAATTTATTAATCCAAATTAGTAAACCTCTTGATCAAATTAGTTTTAGTACAATAAACCCTACTCATGCCCATGAGGCATTATGCTGCCGAAATTTTCTGGAATTTAGGGTTTAGTGAAGTTTAACCCTGTTTGGGATTATAATATTGTTTTTTTGCCAACTATCATCATTTGAATTCAGCATTTTATCATCCTCTCATGCATTTGGCTTTTGGTTATTGATTTTGACTTACATCATAATCCTTTCATTCACATAGGTTAACTTAGGGTTTCGATTGTTGATCTTAACCCTATTGGCGACGTTAACCATGTTGCGATGGCCCCCTAGTTGGCCTTCATTGCAATTGGTATGCGCACGTGAATGCATTGACCCTCATTTAATTATTTCTTTTACACCTTAAGTGTATGCCAACGAGTACGCTCACATGTGCGAGGGGGTTTCTAGGGAAGCATGGAATTTTTTTAGATATTTCATGTCATGACCACATGACAAATGTGGACATGACACGTGTCATACGTGTCATGACTGCATGGGAAATGTGGGCATGACATTTGGTATCAGAGCCCAAGTTTAAACACTGGACGTATTTGGGCACATTATTTATTCTGCAACTTTGATTAATTAGTGCCTACCTTATTTTGTAGGATTCCTCCCTGACGTGTTCGACGAGCGCAATCATGCAACATTGCATTTGTTGAGGTGCACAGTGATTCCTCAGCAGAGGGACAGTTACCAGCAGCCTTAGCAGATCAGCCAGTACCACAGGCACCACCATTACTTGACATAGGTCCTCAGATTTTACAGACATTGCAGGCCTTGTTAGAGAGGCTACCACCAGTTATACTAGTGCCACGTGATGAGCCTTGCATTGATCTGCGAGAGGAGCCACGTGAGGAGCTGCGTGCTGAGTTGCGTGTTAAGCCATGTGTAGAACCTCACATCGATCCGCAAGAGCTGCCACGTATGGAGCCTTTTGTAGAGATACCTGATACTATAGTGGAGGAGGTAGGGTTAGCCTACAGAGCACAGAGTAGGAGTCCTCTGAGACGAGATGAGGCTATGAGGGTAGAGTAGGTACATCATGGACCTTATGAGTATGGTATGGATGAGCTAGTTATAGGACTTATAGATAGAGGAGATCCCATCAGAGACCTACTTAGGCTTAATCCACCTACCTTCGTAGGAGATACAGAGGGAGCCGAGGCTAAGGCATGGCTCATCAGTCTAGATAGGTGCTTCATGTTACAACCTTATGGGAGCAACATGAAAGCATGAGTGGTAGTACACCTCTTGAGAGAGGCAGTAGCTACTTGGTGGCGCATGGAGGAGTGCAAGTGTCGGTTATCCTTAGACACACTCACATGGGACACTTTCATAGAGTGCTTTAATGCGCATTACTTGTCAAATCATTATAGACACCGGATAGATGAGTTCCATGACTTACAGTAGAGAGGACTTACAATTGCATAGTATGAGAGCTGATTCATTGAGCTTTCATGTTATGCAGAGTATCTCCACGATGAGAAACTCTTGGTGCACAAATTCATCAGAGGTCTAAATCATGGGATAGCAGGACTAGTGCATATGGTAGACCCCCAGACTATGAGTGAGGCTACTGAGAACACCTATATTGCAGAGAAAATTTAGGGACAAGGGTAGAATTCACGCCCATAGTTTCAGGACCATAATCACCAACAGCAGTAGCAGAACTTTCGTAGACCACAATCCACACCACAGAGAGGAGGATTTAATTCTTCATCTTTACCTCCTAGGCCTACACAGCAACAGCAGTAGCATCAATAGCGTTCCAGACCCCAACAGAGGGCTCAAGGAGGACAGAGCCGTAGTTGGCAGCAGTAGGGCCCGCGTAGAGATCAGAGACAATAGGGATCATCTATGAGACCCATGAGGTCTCAGCAGTCTTATAGAGGTTCACAGGGGTCCATAGGACAGACTGGACAACAGCAGTCAGGTAGGACTCAGTCAGGGCAGTTACAGGCTAGGGGCCCATGTTATGTATGTGGTGGGGCAAGGCATTTGGCCAAAGAGTGTCCATAGAGATTTACAGTAGGGGGACAGCCCCATTGAGGAGGATCATAATAGACTGTAGGAGATGTTGGCAAGTCCCACTGCATGTTTGCAGCGGTTGACAACTACCAGGCCAACTTTCAGGCCTTAGTTATTGAGATAGAAGGTATGATCAGGGATGCCCCCATCTCTATTATTTTTGACTCTGGAGCTACCAATTCTTTTCTGTCTTCATTGTTAGTGGAACATTGCAGGTTGGTGGCTTCTAGCCAGGACATTAGGTGGGAGGTTGAGTTGGCCTTTGTGGCTAGGATGTCAGTAGATACCTTGGTTCGTGATTGTGAGATTTCCTTGGGTTCCTTCACTACATCATGTGACCTCAGAGTTATGCCATTAGGATCCTATGGTGTAGTTTTAGGTATGGATTGGCTTGCAGCTCATAGAGCCAAGCTAGATTCCCGTCGAAGGGTGATTAGCTTCTTAGATGATCATGGTTCACTGGTTGAGATAGTGGGCATTCAGAAGCCCACAGATGTTTGTATGATATCCGCTCAGCATCTTAAGCACTGCATGCGGAAGGGGTGTCAGTTGTTCACTATCATGGTCAGTGACAGATCAGAGGATGAGCCTGAGGCTTCTTTGGATGATCATCCTATCCTGAGAGAGTTTGCTGACGTGTTTCCACCAAAATTACTAGGTATGCCTCCACATAGAGAGGTTGATTTCCACATCGATCTAGTGCCAGGTGTAGAGCTAGTGTCTCATGTACCTTATAGGATGACTACACATGAGCTCAGAGAGCTCAAACTATAGTGAGAGGAGTTACTTGAGAAGGGACACATTTGACCTAGCGTTTCACCATGGGGCGCACCAGTTATCTTCATGAAGAAGAAGGATGGGTCTCTTCACTTGTGCATGGATAAGAAGCAGTTGAACACGGTGACTGTGAAGAACCGTTATCTTCTGTCTAGGATTGATGAAATTTTTGACTAGATGTAGGGAGCCAGAGTGTTCTCAAAAATTGATTTGAAATCTGGGTATCACCAATTGTGCATCACAGAGGCAAATATTCATAAGACTACTTTTCAAATGAGATATGGCCATTACAAGTTCACAGTGGTACCCTTCGGTTTGACAAACGCCCTTGCAGTGTTCATGAGTCTCATGAACGAGGTGTTCCGCACTTACTTGGATCGGTTTGTGATCATCTTTCTTGATGATATTTTGATCTATTCACAAACTGAGGAGGAGCATGTGGGTCATCTGCGTCAGGTTTTAAAGTGCTTGCGAGAGCAGTAGCTTTATGGCAACCTGGCAAAGTGTGCCTTCTTCAGGACAGAGGTATAGTACTTGGGGGACATCCTATCAAGTGATGGCATCTCTGTAGATCCATCAAAGATTAGAGCTATTTAGGATTGGCCAGCACCCACCAGTGTGAATGAGGTCAGGAGATTCATGGGATTAGTAGGATATTACCATAGATTCGTTGAGGACTTTTCCAAAATAGCACATCCCATCACTTCCCTTCAGCGGAAAGGGAAGAGTTTCACTTGGACTAAGCAGTGTGAGAGGGCCTTTGGGGTCCTCAAGGAGCATCTTACCAGTGTTCCCATATTAATGGTTCTAGATCCTTCAGAGGATTTTGTTGTTTGCACAGATGCATCACTTGAGGGTTTGGGAGCCGTGCTCATGCAGGGTGGTAGAACGATTGCATACGAGTTGCGTAAGCTCAAGACACAAACTACCCTACTCATGATTTAGAACTTGTAGTAGTTATACATGCTCTTGTTCATTGGAGACACTTCTTTTGGGTCGACGCTTTGAGCTCTATTCAGATCACCATAACTTGTAATACATTTTCACATAGCCAAATCTGAATGCCCGCTAGCAGTGTTGGATGGAGTTTTTATATGAGTATGACTTTGATGTCCACTACATCAAAGGGAAGGAGAATGTGGTCACCGATGCCTTGAGTCAGAGGTGCCATGAGATCCTGACCCTAACTTTGAGTGTGGACGTGAGAGAGCATATCTTACAGCATCTGCCAAAGGACGAGTGGTTTCTTGAGGTGTAGTAGGAGATCCAGAAATGGAGGGCCCTTAAGGGCAGATTCGCAAGATATTCCCTTGAGATTGATGGTTTGCTTAGATATCGACAACGCATCTATGTACCTTGTGCGGGTGGTCTTCATGCAGTGATTCTTTTAGAGGCTCATAGAGCACCTTAGTGAGCACACCCAGGGGTGATGAAGATGCATGCTGATTTGCGGTAGCTATACCATTAGGTAGGTATGAGACAAGACATTGCATAATATGTTGTTCATTGCCTTCAGTGCCAGAGGGTCAAGGCTGACCATCAGCATCTAGCATGACTATTGTACCCTCATGAGATACCTAAGTGGAAATGGGACACCATTTCCATGGACTTTATTGTTGGTCTTCCTATGTCATCACGCCGCCATGATGCCATCATGGTGACAGTTGACAAGTTGACCAAGGTGGCACATTTCTCACCTGTACGCATGACATACAATGCACCATCTATGGTGAGAGTGTTCTTAGATCAAATTGTTAGACTACATGGAGTACCTCACCGTATCATTTCCAATAGAGACTCAATATTCACTTCAGCTTTTTAGAGAGTCTTACAATAGGCATTGGGCACAAAACTCAACTTTAGTTCAACTTACCATCCTAAGACTAACGGACAGACAGAGAGAGTTAATTAGGTGTTGGTGGACATGCTTCGTATGTATGTTATGGACCATCAGTCTAGATGGGAGGAGTATCTGTATCTAGTTGAGTTTGCCTACAATAATGGGCATCACAACTCGTTGGGTATGCCTCCTTTTCAAGATTTATATGGTAGAACATGCAAGACATCATTGAGTTGGGATCAGATAGAGGATAGGATTGCCATTGGTCTAGAGTTAGTTTAGGATATGGAGCAGCAGGTAACACTGATTAGACAGAGACTTCAGGAGGCACAGGATAGACAAAAGAAGTATGCCAATGCTAAGAGGGTAGATCGGAGCTTCTCAGTGGGTGACAAAGTATTTTTGAGAGTACAACCACACAAGAGTCAAATCCATTATAGAAAGGGCTCTAATCTTGCACCACAATTTGTAGGACCTTCTGAGATCTTGGAGCAAATAGGACCCATAGCCTATCATCTAGCCTTGGCACCTAGCTTGTCACATATCCATGATGTCTTTCATGTTTCAGTTTTATGACGTTACATATCTGACTTATCTCACGTATTGGATTGGAGTGCTCTTCAGGTAGAGGCAGACGGTCAGCTGGCTTTGGAGCCAATTCGCATATTGGCTCGTCGGATGCTGGGCCTTCGAGTTTGAGAGCTGGACTAGGTTAGAGTCTAGTGGGACATGTATGATGAGGTCACAGTGACATGGGAGGATGCAGCAAGATTGAGGGATCTTTATCCTCACCTCTTTGATGACTTCCAAGAGGAAGTACAGTCTTAGGGGGGAGGATGTGAGGCCTACCTTTTTCATTCCCATACATTTGACTATTTACTTTACTGTTGCTAATACATTTAGACTTGTGGGACTGTTGATCCTGAATTCCCAAACTATTAGACTTTATGATGTTATGGGAAAACTAATTGGGTGATGTTAGATAAATGCTTTATATTATAATGTTATGGGAAAACTAATTGGGTGATGTTAGATAGAAAATTGGTTTTGTGATTTAATCTTGGGAATGGATGTTTGGAATGCAGAATTTAGAATCTGATTGTAATGTGACTTCCTTTATGCTTAAGTGAACTTGTGATATTTTATGCGAGTGTATGTTTTTAATTTTCTTCAGCTATTATATGTATATGTGGAAATTAACTCTGCAATGGAGTGTGCAGGTATTTCTAACAAGCCACAGATATTGGAGATCATCCCACACTTGATGTTGTTATCCCCTGTGAAGCCGATCTAGTTCCACGAGGAACCAAGATTAACTCTGTGTATGGTGAAATTCTATAATGTTGATTTGCATGTTTTTAATCAGGCTAAGTCTACCCCTCTTTTAATTTGAATTATAATTGGTGTTGTAAGAATTTTTTCTTTGAATTTTATTTTTTAAAATTTTAAATTTGGAGACCCTTTTTATGTGCTTTAACTTGACCCTAGGTTGTACCCCTTGGGTCTAGGGACCTTTTTGAGTTGGTTAAGCCTTGGTAAACCTCCATATGGTCACCTTAACTTCACCCTTAAGTTAAGTGATGAAATTGGAGGCATGGGAGGGAGAGGATGAGTGGGTACAACACTCAACCCCATCCCTTTTCACTTCCCAAGGTTGGAGATGTCTCCCACCAATTGTGGAGGACTTGACTACAAGTCTCTCTAACAATTGGTGAAAGTACCCTTGGAGTTGTGTGGTCTCTCTTGGGAGGAAAGGAAGGGGACACATGTGTCACCCATTCCCTCTTAGGCTTCACTTTTCTCCCACATGTTTGAGAGAGGATAAGTGATAAGGGGTGAGGGAGACTTGGGGATGGTAAGTGACATATGTAAACACCCATCCCATGGGTCTTGCTTGTAGTGGGGAGGAAGAGTGAGGAGGTGACAAGTGTCACCTCCTCATTCCTCTAAGCTCATGGGTTGAGCTTATTTTAATCCCACTTGGAGAGGGTTAAGGGTTGTTGAATTTTTGGGAATTTTAATTTTTTTTTTAATTGGAATTTGGGGAAAAAAATAGTGAGAGTTTTGTGGCTTATGTTGGAGGAGGATTTGGAGAAGCTCTACATCAACCTTCTTCCATAATTAGGCTTTTAAAGGCTGGTTTTCAAGGCTAAGGCCTTCCTTTTGTATTTTAGTTGCTTGCATGATGCATATGTGTGTGATTTATTTTCTTGAGTTTTATTATTATTGTGGGGAAATTTTGTAGGGTGTTGTAAGAGCCTCTCCCACTTGGGAGAAGATGCTCAACAAGTGTGGGGTAGGGGAGGAGTGATCCTCCTTGGGGTCATTACCTTGTTTTTGTGGTGTTGTAAGCCTTGAGGGCAATATATGTGATTTTGAGCAATATGAGACATGGCTTGAGAGCCAAAATATGGGAACTTTTGGAAATTTTATTAAATGTGTTGGCTTGAGGCCATAAGAGAAATTTTTGTTGGGATATTTTTTAGGAGTGGCACTTGAGTTGAGTGTGTCCACTCCCCTACCCCTTTGAACTCACCTTGGTTGAGTTCATGTGTTGTGATTATCCATGGGTGTAAAATTATGTTTTGGATGTTTTTGAATGCCTTGTTGTGAAGTGGAATTAGTTCCCAAGTGTGTGAATGACCTCCCTAGCTTGAGGGTGACCCTCTTGCGGGTCTACGGTAGGGAGGAGAGGAAGATGTGTGGTTTTCTTTTCCCTTGTTGTGATATGTAGGTTCATTGGAGCTAAGTGTGAAGTTGGAGAAACTCCTTGGTCTTGGAGTTAATATTTTATTTTCCTTTACTCTTTAAGGTCTTAAGAGAGAGCGTGGCCTACTTAGGAGATTTTACCATTTGTTAGTTGTCAAGATGAGAACTTGGTTCTTTCTTTTGTTGTAAACATATATTTTTTCATAGGAGTGTGAGCCATTTTCATTGTATTGAAATTTATAAATTGTTGATTTATTTCTTATCCTTCAAAAAGGTTGAATGAAGAAAAATTGTTTTATAAGTTAATTCATTGTATGTAAATTTTAAGCATTTGCCAAATAGAAGAGTTGTTTTTTTTTAAATTTTGAGAGAAAGAAAAAAAAAAGAAATTTGTATCTTGTTATTATGAAAAGAGAATAGTGGTTGTTGTTATGCATTAGAGGCATTTTAAATTACTTAACTATATTTGTTCCTCTTTTAAAAAAAATGTGATTATTAATATGCAATGAATATACTTTGTAAAAAAAAAAAGAGTTCTTGTTTTATAGAATATTGATAAGAGAATATATATATATCTTTGTTTAATTGTTTTACAAAAAAAATTGTATGTGAATAGAAGAAAAGAAAATTTTATATATATATGTGATGTGTATTGAATGTATGTTTCTATGTACTTAAATGTAAACTGATTTGTTTTATTTTATTTCTGCCAAACAAATTGAGAATATATATATATATATATAGCACAAACTATGAATTTAAATTAAAAATTATGTGTGAATTTAAATTACAAAAAAAATTATGCTTGCTGTATATATTCATATATATATATATGGGTGTATTAAATGAAAATAAAAATAAAATTTAAATAAAATAAAAAATTTAATGTTGAGCAAATATTGAGGACTGCATTTTCTTTTTAGCAGTCACTATTTTTTTGTTGCTACAGCGAATGTAATTCAAATGTTGGTGGGGGGGTTTGAACCCCGCCACCACCGTGCTTCTTGTATTGGGTGTGGGGAGGAGGGCGGAGCCCCCACCCACACCCCATCATTTGGGATGTGGGTGGGGGCTCCGTCCCCCTCCCCACACTCCCCACTATCCCCACAAACCCCCATGCCCAAACAATCTCTGCAACCTCCACTTCAGATTCCCCACGAACCGCCATAGTTTGTACCTTCAGACTTCCCCTCCACCGTGATCTCCCCTCTACTCGCCATCTGCCACTCCCTTCAACCTACGGCCTCTGCACCCCTGACCACCACACCTCTTCCACCGCTGAACCTCCACTAATCTGTGACCACCACCCTCCTCTTAGATCCGCTACCGCCAGTCTCATCCACCCTGTTCCTGCCACTCCTCAACATCTCCTCCTCTCTACGATTAAAAAAATATATATTTAGGGTTTCAACATTTTCACAAATGGAAACAAGAAAATAAGTATATACATATATTTATAAAAAGGAAATCCAATTCATTAACACAATAATATATATATATATATATGAAACCATCTTATGCATTTCATAAGTGGCCATTATAACCTACAATAAAATCAAGAAAATGAAGAATGAGAAAATGAAAAAAAAAGAGAAAGAAAGATAAAAGTGAAAAAAAAAAACAAAGAGGAGAAAATGATAAAAATAGGGTTTTCACTCATAAAGAAAATAATATTTTATTGATGGAAGCAATTAAGGCAAGGTGGAAATAAAATTATACAATTAAAATATTAAGAGGCAGTTATTTTAAACAATCGGGTTAGGAAATCTAACTCTGTAAGGATGTTTTAAACCACACGTTATTAACCAAAAAAATTAACATTCTTTTTAATCCGTTTGGGCCAATTTGATTAACGAAGTTAAATTTTGATGTTGATTTAAACCTAGTTCGGAAACCTAGTAAACTTTTTAAACAAAGTAAGTTAAACCTATTTCTAAGATCTGGTCTACCAAGAAATTAGGAATAATGTAAAGGATGCAGAGATAACTGTGATTGATCGAAAACGTGAAGAAGAACAAATGATCAGACTTTGTTGAAAAATGTTCAATTAACTTAATCAACTGTATTACCAAAGCAACTAGTGAGATGTAAGAAATTTATTAATCCAAATCAGTAAACCTCTTGATCAAATTAGTTTTAGTAGAATAAACCCTACTCATGCCCGTGAGGCATTATGCTGCTAGAATTTTCTAGAATTTAGGGTTTAGTGAAGTTTAACCCTATTTGGGATTATAATATTGTTTTTTTGCCAAGTATTGTCATTTGAATTTGGCATTTTATCATCCTCTCATGCATTTAGCTTTTGGTTATTGATTTTAACTTACATCAAAATCCCTTCATTCACATAGGTTAACTTAGGGTTTCAATCGTTGATCTTAACCCTATTGGCGACATTAACCGCGTCGCGATGACCCCCTAGTTGGCCTTCATTGTGATTGGTATGCGCACATGAACGCATTGACCCACATTTAACTATTTTGTTTATGCCTTAAGCGTACGCCATCGAGCACACTCATGCGTGCGAGGTGATTTCTAGGGAAGCATGGAATTTTTTTGATATTTTATGTCATGACCACATGACAAATGTGGACATGACACGTGTGATGCATGTCGTGACCACATGGAAAATGTGGGCATGACATTTGGTTTAAATTTTATTTTTATTAAGTTTCATTTAATATATATATATACACATCAAGCATAATTTTTTTGTAATTTAAATTCACCCATAATTTTTAATTTAAATTCATAGTTTGTGCTATATTAAATATATATATATAATACAGTCAATTTGTTTGGCAGAAATAAAATAAAACAAATTAGTTTATATTTAAATACATAGAAACATACATTCAATACACATCACATATATAATTAAAATTTTCTTTTCTTCTATTCACATACAATTTTTTTGTAAAACAATTAAACAAAGATATATATATATATATATATTCTCTTATTAATATTCTATAAAACAAAGAACTCTTTTTTTTTACAAAGTATATTCATCGCATATTAATAATCACATTTTTTTTAAAAGAGGAACAAATATAGTTAAGTAATTTAAAATGCCTCTAATGCATAACAACAACCACTATTCTCTTTTTATAATAACAAGATACAAATTTCTTTTTTTTCTTTGTCTCAAAAATTAAAAGAAAAAACAACTCTTCTATTTGGCAAATGTTTAAAATTTACATACAATGAATTAACTTATAAAACAATTTTTCTTCATTCAACCTTTTTGAAGGATAAGAAATAAATCAACAATTTATAAATTTCAATACAATGAAAATGGCTTACACATTCCTATGAAAAAATATATGTTTACAACAAAAGAAAGAACCAAGTTCTCATCTTGACAACTGACAAATGGTAAAATCTCCTAAGTAGGCCAAGCTCTCTCTCAAGAGCTTAAAGAGTAAAGGAAAATAAAATATAAACTCCAAGAACAAGGAGTTTCTCCAACTTCACACTTAGCTCCAATGAACCTACATATCACAACAAGGAAAAAGAAAACCACACATCTTCCTCTCCTCCCTACCATAGACCCACAAGAGTGTCACCCTCGAGCTAGGGAGGTCATTCACACACTTGGGAACTCATTCCACTTCACAACAAGGCATTCAAAAACATCCAAAACACAATTTTACACCCATGGATAATCACAACACATGAACTCAACCAAGGTGAGTTCAAAGGGGTAGGGGAGTGGACACACTCAACTGAACAATGCCACTCCTACAAAATATCCCAATAAAAATTTCTCTTATGGCCTCAAGCCAACACATTTAACAAAATTTCTAAAAGTTCCCATATTTTGGCTCTCAAGCGATGTCTCATATTGCTCAAAATCACATATATTGCCCTCAAGGCTTACAACACCACAAAAACAAGGTAATGACCCCGAGGAGGATCACTCCTCCCCTACCCCATACTTGTTGAGCATCTTCTCCCATGTGGGAGAGGCTCTTACAACACCCTACAAAATTTCCCCACAATAACAATAAAACTCAAGAAAATAAATCACACACATATGCATCATGCAAGCAACTAAAATACAAAAGGAAGGCCTTAGCCTTGAAAACCAACCTTTAAAAGCCCAATTATGGAAGAAGGTTGATGTAGAGCTTCTCCAAATCCTCCTCCAACATAAGCCACAAAACTCTCTCTATCTTTTTCCCCAAATTCCAATTCAAAAAAATATTTAAAATTCCCAAAAATTTAACAACCCTTAACCCTCTCCAAGTGGGATTAAAATAAGCTCAACCCATGAGCTTAGAGGAATGGGGAGTTGACACTTGTCACCTCCTCACTCTTCCTCCCCACTACAAGCAAGAACCATAGCATGGGTATTGACACATATCACTCACCCATCCCCAAGTCTCCCTCACCCCTTACCACTTGTCCTCTCTCAAACATGTGGGAGAGAAAAGTGGAGCCTATGAGGGAATGGGTGACACATGTGTCCCCTTCCTTTCCTCCCTAGAGGGACCACACAACTACAAGGTTACTCTCACCAATTGTGAGAGAGACTTGGAGTCAAGTCCACAATTGGTGGGTCTTGGAGACATCTCCAACCTTGGGAAGTGAAAAGGGATGTGGTTGAATGTTTTACCCACTCATCCTCTCCCTCCTATGCCTCCAATTTCGTCACTTAACTTTAGGGTGAAGTTAAGGTGACCATATGGAGGTTTACCAAGGGTTACCCAAGTCAAAAAGGTCCCTAGACCCAAGGGCTACAACCCAGGGTCAAGTTTAGCCTAGTTAGAGCACACAGGGTCAAGTTAAAGCACATGAAAAGGGTCTCCAAATTTAAAATTTTAAAAATTGAAATTTAAAGACAAAATTCTTACAACACCAATTATAATTCAAATTAAAAGAGGGGTAGACTTAGCCCGATTAACAACATGCAAATTGACATTATAAAATTTCATCATACACAGAGTTGATCTTGGTTCCTCGTGGAACTAGATTGGCTTCACAGGGGATAACAACATCAAGTGTGGGATGATCTCCAATATCTGTGGCTTGTTAGAAATACCTACGCACTCAATTGCAGAGTTAATTTCCACACACACACACACATATATATATATGAATCAAATTAAAAACATACACTCGCATAAAATATCACAAGTTCACTTAAGCATAAAGGAAGTCACATTACAATCAGATTCTAAATTCTACATTCCAAACATCCATTCCCAAGATTAAATCACAAAACCAATTTTCTATCTAACATCACCCAATTAGTTTTCCCATAACATCATTATATAAAGCATCTATCTAACATCACCCAATTAGCTTTCCCATAACATCATAATATAAAGCATCTATGTAACATCACCCAATTAGTTTTCCCATAACATCATAATATAAAGCATCTATCTAACATCACCCAATTAGTTTTCCCATAACGTCATAAAGTCTAATAGTCTAGGAATTCAGGATCAACAGTCCCACAAGTCTAAATGTATCAGCAACAGTAAAGTAAATAGTCAAATGTACATGAATGAAAAAGGTAGGCCTCACAATTCAATCATCTGGATTTTCCATGCATGGTGTAAAAATAGCATTAAATTCTATCAAAGCCCTCTCTATGTCATACACTGGTGTATCAATGCATTCATGATCTAGTAGTTTTTCTATTATCCTTCTATGCTTTCTGATCATGTCATCCACTTTTTCTTCCAACACTTGAGCAATTGTTATGCATTTTCTAAGATTTTCTTCTTCAAACTTTAGTTCCAACCTCACCTGTGGCACTTGATTTGCCATTGAAGGGGTAATTACTCCTTCATTTATCAACTCTTCTGTTCTTTCCTCAATTTCTATTACGTGTTTCAATTCAAATATGCATTCTTCTTTTCTTAATTTGTAATTATGTATAAGTACACTGTATCTATTCTTTTCCTTTGCAGTTACCTCCCACCTTTCCACTGCTTGATTTATTACTTGCTCACCTTCTTTCATTAAATCATTAAACCATTCTTTAAATGCATTTGCCTTGAGCCTTTTATTTTCCATGTCCCTTATTTCTTCCTTGGATACCACTGTTATGTCACTGGGCAGTTCTAGGACTATTGTATTGGGATCAAATATCCCTCTAATAAATTGTTGCAGTTGGACAATGTGTCCCTTTAGATATTTTTGCTTGTCTGTCTTTTCTCAACATCTCTGCTATCACTTGGTGCATATCTTCCCTCTCATTTATGTGTTGCTCCCATGTAGTCTGCCCAAGGTCAAAATTTAGTATCTTATACTCTTCTAAGGTTATTTCACCTTTTGCTTTTTCTTTCTGTGGTATTGCTAGGTTCAACATCCTATATCCATCTGGACCTCTTTGTATAGCTGACATTGTTCTGGCCTTTCTTCTTTCTTTCCTTGGTGTGGTATAACCTAACAAGCTCTTAATGTCAATTGGTACCAATTGTACCTCTTTCTTTTCCTTTCTTATCTCTCCTCCTAACCATGCATGAAGCTCCTTGGTGCCTTTTGTAGTTTTAACTTCATCAATTACCTCTTCATGAGGTCTCTCTGTTTCAACCTCTCCTTGTTGATGTTGTTCCTGTTGCTGTTCTTGTTGTTGTTGTGAAATTTATTTTTGAGGTGGAGGCTCTTGTTCCATGGGGTCATTTTGTTGTTTAGACTCACCTTCATGCTCTTCTTCTTCAATTTCAGTGTCTCCTCCAGCCTCACCTTCTTCTTTAGGACTTTCCCTTTTTGATGTTTCTTTTTCCTTATCTTCCTCTTCCCTGTGTGTTTGTTCTACATTTATTTTGTTTATATCCTGTACTAGTTCATCAATTTTACCCTTTTCAACATTTTCTGTTTGTGCTTCCTCTTCAGGTTTCTTGGTTGCATCTTCTATACTAGTTGCATCCCTTGTATCTTTACCTTCTATTTGTTCAGTTTCAGGGATGTTAGTTGACTTTGTAGGTGCAGAGGATACTACCATTGTATCTTCTTCTTTTACTTCCTTTTCTTCTTGCTTTCTGTTGTCTATGTTTTTCTCTTCTTCACTTTGCTCATCATACATATTAAGCATATTTAAGGCATCTATACTTGGGGTGCCTATTCCTATTTCCTCTTTTGCTTGATCATGCTTTTCTGTGATTATCTCTTCAGGTGCCTCTTCCTTTTCAGATTCCTCAATTTTATGTGCCTCTTCTTGCACATCTTTAATAATTTTAGGAGGGACTAGGGTACCAAATGGATCCATTGCTCCTACTTCTTCTTGTACCTTTTCTTTTTCATGCTTCGGGCTCTGTTCAATTTCTATTTCAGCTTGTGTGCTTTGTCCTTCCTCTTCACTTTAGAAATCACTAGATTCTTCTTCTATTTCAATTTCCTTTCCAACATACAATCTCTTTTCTTCACTTTCACTAGTATCACTTCTAATGTGGACAGTTTCAATAGTTTGTTTGGCCCTATGTGCTTGTGACTCTTGCAGCATTTCCCCAGACAACTCTGTCTTCACTTGAACATATGTTTGTCTCTTTTTTGATGAAGTGGAGGCACTAGGTGTATTACTCAACTTTTCACCTACTTGTTGTGCTCCTACTACCTCACTTGTTTTAGAAGGCTCACCTTTTGATAAACTTATTGGTATTACCTTTCTAATTTGCTGTTCTGCCACCTCCTTGGAAGTCTATGCTTCTTCTACACTTATTTCATGACTTAATGACTTTGCATTTACAAAAGTATCTGATGACACTGCTACTATTATCCCCAATGCATAGGGATCCATTAGAGTAGCATTCTTATCTTGTTCAATAATCTTAGCCTCTACAACCTTTCTTTTCTTCTCATAAAAGCATTGGAGATCCTCACTAGGTTCTCTTACTCTTTTTCTCCCTTTCTTCAGATAGGTGATTTCGTTTCCTTCAGCTTTGAGTTCATCAATTCTATCTTTTAACCATGTCTTCAAAAATAGAATAACTGGTTTGGACAATATGTCCAATGATGTGTTCCAAGGCTGTGACCAATCAGGCTCTGTAATAGGAGCTAGCCTTGACTCTGTATAACTCTAATGCAGCAGTTTATCATCCTCCTGAACCTTTGGGGGAACATATATGTCACCCATGGACCTCATTTGTTCAATTGTTAATCTTTTATGGGCTCTCTTCCTCGCCTCATTATTTTTACAATCATCCCAAAAATCTTCAAGATGTATCTGATGTTTATACTTTTTGTCAACTGTACTCTGGATCCTGTGGAAAGGATCAAATCTCTTGGCTAAATCAAATTCCTGAAAGCCATAATATCTTAATTCTTGCTCTAAATTTCCTGCAACCTCCTCACTGTAATAGGAGTTTCTGCTAATAGCCCAAGGCAACTTTAGATTACCTCTACTAAACTTCCTCTTATACATTTTAAAGGCATTCAAATTCTACCTTGAAAATTCCAAAACAATCAATTTATCAGAGGGATACTGAGGTAGCATAAAGGGCTTTCCTTCAAATCCTTTGGTCCTTATGTAATTAAAATTTTCAAATTGAATGAACCAAGAACTATGCAATCCAATTGCATCTTCTACAGTTTTGGATGATCTTTTATCAGGTTCCTCTCTCAAAATCCTCACCATGTAAGTATAAAACACATCATTAACCAAAGCATACTTCTTCATTCCATTTTCCTCTTGTAGGTCAGGGTAGTGCTCATATACTAACCTCTGACCAGGACCATTCCCTAGGGTTCCCACCCTTTCTATTCCCTGTATGTATGGTCTAAGCTCTGCTGCACATGAATATAACAATTACGAAGACAAATAAAAGGGCATCATCTTTTGCTTTCTTAGCATGGCTTGTTTCCATATAGCTGTACTTATTGCTTTGGCCCAATGAATCTTTCCTTGCTCATTTCCTCCTGCTCTCATGAACTTAATAACAATGAACATCCATGGTTCACATTTGGTGCCATCTCTCAGTCCTACCAATCTACTTAGCATTGTGATCATCAAATAGATTTCTTCCTTGAAGTATATTCTCATCAGATTCTTGTGCACCCTAGCTATAGCCTTGGGTTTATTTTCTGGGCTATACCAACTGTGGAATATCTTACCTTTGTACTCTTTTCATTTGTATGAAAATCCTCATTATATTGATCTATATCAATATCTCTCATTTTCTCATTGATTTCTAATCCAAATGTCCTCACAATCCTCTCTATGGATAAATCTACAATGAGTCTATCATAGAACATAATTTTTCTAGTAACTGGATCATACAGATATATGTAATCCAAACACAAATCTTTGGCCTCCATTGCTAATGGAAAACCTGCAGCCCTGTACAGTCCACTTTCCCATATACATTTCATATCTGGTGAAGCATCTGCAACAGTGATTTTCTGTAAAACATCCTCTACATCATAATTTCCTATATTTGTATATGTTCCCATTCCACTCGTACTGATCAATGTTGGATACCCTCTTTGTAATGGAAATTCTTCTTTTTCTATCTCTTTGCATGGTTTCCTTTCTTTTTTCATCTCATCCCTTGTATCTACCTTTTTCTGTTTCGCTGCCATCCTATAAAAAATGCATGTTTTAACTTTCCATTTTACCTTTTACCTAGGGTTTTACTATGAATTTCTATTTTTTACCATTTTATCCTAACCCAGTTTGTCCTTTCTGCTTTGACTTTACATTTGCTAATCCCTACCCAATTAATTAACAGTTTAAAACAATGATTTAACAAATGCCTACATTTTATAATGACATTACTGAAATTAACATATATTTTACCTACTAAACTGTAACGGCGTTCTGATGATAAATACCTGTATATCTTGACCATTCAACTCTTTGTTGACTTACTTTACCATTTTGTTTTCGTTCAGCTATTGTAATCCCGTCGCCTTGGTGAATTGAGCTCACTTTCTGTAGCAATTCTCTTTCTCTGCAATTTTTAATTCTTAACCATGTGTATCTGAAAGCACAATAATGCTAAATTTACCCTAACTCTCATTAAATTTTACTCTTTTTGAGTGTTAGATGGGCATTAATTACATCAATTAATGCACCTAAAAGTTTCAGCCTTCTATTTCAGTGTTTTAACTTTAAAACCTTTTTTTTTACCATTAGTTCATTTCTGCATACATCATATTTTCTTTGTATTTTCCTTTGTATGTTTTCTTTGTATGTTTCTTTGTATCCTTTAACATACAAACACTTATATGCAAGAAATCATAACTAAGGATATTTCCCTTTTCTCTTTTATCTGTACTCTATATGACCTGCTTTGTATATCGCCCTTTGTATGTTTTCTTGTATAAGCATATATACAAATGACCCTATGCAAACCTCTTTTTACCTTTATCTCTTGCGACGCCTTTTATTTCTTTGTATCCTGAATATGTATATTATAAACATACAAGAGCTTCCAAACGTACAAAGACTTTTCTATATTTAAATTCTTTTCCGCATTTGGTTTGTATCTCTTATTTGCATCTTTTCTTGTATATCAGCTTGTATATCGAAGATATACATTACTATTATACAAGCTCGATATGAAAACAGTGGGACCCACTTTATTCTTCACTTGTATTTCCATGCTACAACCCCACTTGTATCAATCTTTTTAGATACAAGGCCCGATACATACAAACTCACTTGTATCTCCTTTTTGGACTTCTCATTTTTATAAACCACAGTTGATTTACCCTTCAGCCCCAACATGTATATAAAGTGAAATGCATCTTTCGATATACATTGAGGTACGATGCATCACTTATACCAAACTTTAACTTCCTTTGAGTTTCGCGTTGTATGTATATCGCAATGTATAATCCTTAGCATACAATATACAAGCAATGAAACACACCACAACACAACCAATTTTAATACTCTTTTCGGTTCCATGATATGCATAAATTGTTGTATATCTCTTTGTATGTTTTCTTTTGCCAAACATACAAACCTAAAATACCTCCGACGGACTTAATCAATTATTCCTTTTAACTCTGAACTCTGTTGGGTCTGACGTGTATGTAAGGATAAAGCGTTAGCAAAATGCATACAAGTATAATGGTGTAATAAACCCGATAACTTTTTTATGCAACTCATACAATGACACAACATACAAACGACTTTGTATATGCGACATACAAACACACCCATAGTGCATTTTACCAAAACATGCATATCTTGCAAAACATTGGGAATTTTAGGATGGTTCAAAAAGCAACCCTTACTCATTTTCAACAAGGAATTCACCCCTATTGTGCTCTGGTACTTAATGCTATTTTAAAAAAAAAAATCAACAAGGTTTGTAACACTTACCTCTTTTTCCCTTTTACCACCAAGCAGACCCACACACAAGCAAAAAAGCTACAGCCACAGTAGGGGTCCTCATTTTGCTAAGAAGTAAAATGGGGCGTGTTGTGAGCATCACAACAACTCTTCCACTTTACATCTTGTGTTATGGCTTTTTTTGTGTGATTCTATCTTTTGTTAATGTCTTTTTCATGATGATGTTAGAGATTATTACTAAAATTTTTATAAATAAACAAGTTTTATTGGATCACTGTTTAGCCCCCCTCTCAGTGATCCTTAGTACTCCTATAGACTACTCCTTTGATACTTCGTTGGCTTTCCTCCCTTGATTTGTATGCTCCCTCATGATGATTAATCCCTTTAAGGCTGCACCTATAGAAATGATTGCTTGTTTGTATGATTTTGCTATGACAGCTAGCAAAGAACCATTGTTGAGACATGATGCATTGAAATACTTGTATCTGCACATTTAGCAAACTAGTTAGATAAAACATAGAGGTTGATAGCCTCTCTTGATGATGATATGACCCTTATTATATCCTCTCATAGCTATATATCTGATTTTGAGGATTATTTATCGCTTTTATCTTCCTAATTAGATGCTGAATGAAAGATAGCATGTACATTTTGATATTGTCGTATATAGGACTGATGGCATCCTGAGCTCTAATGTGTTTTTCTCTCTCTTGTAGGTCCCCTTGGAGATATTAATGAGGAAAAATGAAGATGATGTTGCCAGTAGTGGGTTTTGTCATTCAGGCAATGATGGATCCCCTCTCTCTCATTTATGTTTTCTTTTCTTTTTTAGATGTACATGCTTTCTTTTATTTCATCTTGTACAGTCAATCCCATGGCTTGTGTGGGAGCCTATAAATAGATTCTCTTTTATGATTATAAATATTTATTTCATATAATGATTTGTGTATTTTTTCTTTCATAAACCATTCAATTGCATAAAGAAAATCTGAAAATGATATCATGGTACATTTTTTTTTATCATGACTAGATGTTAGTGAACATTTGTGTACCTTTCTTATTTGATATATGAACAAACTACAATGAATCCATTTGAACTTTGAAGAAACTACAATGAAAGATCTAAAAAGAAAACTATTTCCTAATCTCCCTTCTCCTACTAGCATTAGGATATCTCCTTCTCTATTGGGTGTCCTTCCCACCCTTATCTGGCTCACGTAGCAGCTCTTACTAAGTTTATACATGATTCTAGTAATGGTGATAACTAGAATGACCGTCCACCAGGGTAGTAGGCTTTCTAGGGCTGGTTGTGAGCCTTCAACCTTCTTTACTTTTCCTCTTCAACCCCTCTACTTAGGCTCATGTCTTAAGCTTTCTATTGAACATAAATCCTTTTGCAAAGGCAAAAAACATCAGTGCTATCCCAACCTAAACTTATTAGGCCGATGAACACAATTAGGTAACAATTGTATTTTGTCTTGTATATAAGAGTTTGTTGTAAATATGTTGTGTTTTCTCCCTTTGTGTGTTTTGTGCTTTTGGTCTTCCCAGAGATCTAAGATCCTCACTATGACATTTATTTGTCACACGTCCCCAACTAGAGCTACTATTGGCACCTGTAAAAAACCAACTCATGAACATACCTATTTCGCCCCAAGTTCATAAAAAATACTTTTTTTTTCCTTTGTATTTCAAACCTATCATATATACCTGATTAGAGACATCTTCCATAGGTTTATTTCAAAAATTTCTAAGTAAAAGTCCCCCTTGTCATGGTTTTTTCTTCCTTGAAAAAATTGTTCATTTATTCCCTTTGTCGGCAAATCAGCAATTTATTGAACTTACATCTCGGTTCGTGGGTTTATGAATTCTTTGATTTGTTAATAAAGTGACAGTTGGTGAAGGAAAAGATTTCAAACATGAAAAAAGGAAATAATGCAGTCAAGTTTTCTTTGGGAAACTTTTGGTTTGCAAACTTGAAAGTTTGCTAATGGAAGGTTTTGCTGATGACAATTTTGCCAACAACAAAGGCACCAAAGGAAGAGGAAGATTTTATAAGGCAAGTGAAGTTTGTCTAAAGCAAAAGAAAAAAAGAAAGGTCTTTATCTTTGTTTGTAAGAGAAAGGTTTCGTGAACCATGTGGTTGGCGGTGGTGAGTTTTGTTGACAAGGATTTTATCAACTGAAGGTGGCACCAACACAGGCAAATGAGACAAAAGGATAAAGGTTCATCATGGGACAAATTTTCTGATAGAGGTGAAAAGGAATTTCAGCAAAGGGAAGATTTTTTGATAGTAAAGAAAAAGACAGAAATGGAAGAGAAAAGAAGAGGAAGTGTAGTTCGCCATTTTCAAATTTTGTCAATAAGGCAAAAGAGAGGATGAAGATAAGGTGAAATATAAAGAAAAGGAAGACTTTTCCATGGTTTGTGAAAAGATAAATTTTCCAATAAAAGAGAAAAATGAGGTTAAAAGGCATTTGTCAGAGGAAGGATGAGTTCATGAACTTGAAAGTTCACTAAGTGCTTCCTGACTAGATTTTTGATAGAAGAGAAAAGAAGATGCCCAGTGTTCATAAAGGTAGATTCAAAGTTCAAATGGATAGATAAAGGTAAAAATGAAGATAACTAGGATGAATATTTGAATTCTTCAAGTGTGGAAAATTCAAAAGGGGGTCTGCAAGTTGAAATTGAACATCATTTTTAAGGTGTTGTAAAGGCTTTGAGAGGAAATTCCCTGAAATTGTGCCATAATTGTAGGATTGCATAGGTAATCATCTACTCAACATTAATATTCTATAGGCCAAGATTATGCAGGTGGTTGACACAATGAAATACTCAATGTGCTTGTAGACAAATAGAGGAAAAAATAGATGAGATGGATTTACTAGTACCAAAACATAAATTCAACATTCCCTCTTTAATGCTCTAGGTACCCAAAGTGTGTGGAAAATCATCTTTTGTTAATTTGCAAACTTGTCAAGGAATGGGTAGGCTTCTAAATGTATAGATTTTTTGACATAATAGTGGGTAAAATTCAATGAAGCATGGGTATACTCATTGACTTAGTGCAGTTCTTGGAATGGTGAATTGAACTAAAATGCTATATATGCTTTTATTTTAGTGGTATTATGAGTTGGTCAATTGGGCATTGTTCTCTTAGTAGGTTTATAGATCTAGAGGCAAAAAATATAAGGTCATCTTTGTAGTTTTTCTTCTTCATGAAACAACTGTGAAATGTATGTTACATATTTTGCAATATTTGTATTGAAACACTATTTTTCTCCATTATTGTAGATGTTGTTCTTAGGAAACTTAATCTCAATTATAGTTTGTTGTTGCATAGTTAGTGGTGTGAATGTAAGCTCTGATTTGGATGAGTGTGACAACTAATTTATTTCCATTTTTTGTAAATGATCATTTCAATATTGATAAGGAAGAACATGGTGTGGTGTTGGATTATTAAGCATTCTCAGTGATTTGGTATTGATTTTCATGCATTTGAATCTTCAAATAGGTAATCATATATTTCTTTGTAGTTGTATTCCTTTCTTGAATGTGAGACTCTATAGTCCAATGGATAGGCACTAGTTTGAGAACCCTGTGATCATCCAAACATTTAAAACAAAATTTCATATCTATATTTAGACGTAATATTATTTACAAATGCATCCTCATTATATAGGATTGCTTTCATCAGCTATATAAGGGTCTTATAACAACTAGTTTTTCTTAGCTTAGTGACAAATTTGGGGCTAAGAAAGCAATTAGGGTTTGGTTGTTCAAATATTTTTAGTTGTTCATTTGGTTTTGAAGTCAATACCTACTTAGGTATACCCCTTGGAATATCCCTCCAGAGTTTAAGATAACCTCAAAAAGTAGAGGAGTCTACCCACTCCAAATCACCCTTAACTTGTAGATAAACCTCTTTCTATAACCGTAACAACCTCCTTGGTCTAGGTGATTTAGAAATGTTTTAGAGTTTTGTGTTGATTTAATTTTAGGAAACAAAAAAGTAATGTTCACAAAAATCAAACTCAAGGTTATAATCATTCATACCCTCAACGAGGCTTTTATTTTAAAGGTCTTCAAAACCTTTTCACAAATTTGACCAATTGTTTGGTGCCATAACATTGTCTTCTTAGATGAAAGTTTCATCCATAGAATGAGCACTTTTAGGTACCCAAAAAGCATGACCATCATAAGTAGATGGAAAAATCCTCTTTGCTGCTAGTTTCAATTGTGAGGATGAAGACTTTGTAGTTCTCTTCTTTGAAATAGAGGCTCTATTTCACTGAACCATGCATGCATCAAGTTGAAATAGAGTGCCAATCTGAACACCCTTAGCTAGTACCATAGATCCTTTAGTCATCTTGCATCCTCTATTAGAGAAAACAACCTACACACCCACATCATTAAATTTAATTATAGCCAATAGGTCCCATACCAAACAAAGGATATGTATAACACCACTTATCCCCTTCACTTGTCCATCATGGAATCAAGTCAAGACTCTTCCATGGCCAACAATATTCAGGTGAGAATCATCACCCAAGTACATCTTTCCACCATCGTATTATTCATAATTAGTGAACCAACCTCGATGAAAGGTCATCTAAAAAGATGCACCAAAATCAATAAGCCACACATCCTTAGATACATGAGTTGCCAAGGTAGCGATAAATGCTTCTCCTTCATCCTAAGAGGCCTTGTTTAAATCTTGGTGCAGGGGCACCTAGTCAACACCTACTCAAGTCATAAAATTTTGCATTTTGGGCATTAAAATTTTGTATTTTTTGTGTGAGTGGAGAGGTATATGGGAAATTATTACATTCATTAGTGTAATAAAGCCCACTAAGGGCATTTTCATGTATTTAAGAGTTGCAAATTATAGACAGGAGTGGGACTGCAATTACAATATGCTATTTTAAGACTATTTTTTTTAAAATAATTTCTCCACAATGGGGGTAGTGGAAAAATAGTAATAAATGTAAAAGGAAGGATTTGTTGCCATATAATGATCAAGCAAAGTCTAGAGAGAAGATATATGGATGAAAAAAGAGGAATAATATAGAAATGACCTTGTTTTTCTGCAATTTCATGTTTGTATTGTTGTTCTTTACAATTTTCTTGATTAGTACAGGCCAGTCATAGTTTCTAATCTATAAAATGGTGAAATTCTGGGTGTCTTCTATGTATTGAAGTAGGTCTAAGGAGATTTGATGAAGATTGAAGGATTTACAAATGATTTAACTAAAACTTCTCTATTTTCTCTTTGCTTTATTGTTGTTCTAGGTGATTGTACTATACCGTACAACTCAATCATGAACCCTAATGCATAGTGCTAGTTAAGCGGTGGATCACCTTCCATTTAAAGTTGGTTGGAATCATTTTGATTGAGTAGGAAGCAATTTATAGTGTTTTTTCTTTCAGTAGGTCTAAAACTAGCATTTTAGAGGGGTTTTGTAAGGGTTTTGTCAAATCGATGGATTTCTTGCATTCCAACTCTACACTATGGATGAAAATGAATGCAATAGGTTTTTTTTTTACACGTCTTCCAACTCGGCTTGTGTGGAAGAGTAGGGGGAATAGGTCTAATATCATCATGCATTGGACAATCCTAGCATAGGCATATTAGGTTTTGAAGAAAGTATGGTATGTGTGGTGGATAGAACCCTAAGACTAGCCTTGTCCATCATATTTCAATCTTCCAATCACCCTAGAACGAGAATTTTCATTGTGGGTTAGAGTTTTCATATACTTGTGGAGTAGGAAGAGGCCTAATTAGGCCTACTAGGAAACTGGTACAGTCAAGATTTGGGAATTGTGTTCCAAAGGACTCCATAGTGCATGTTGGATATGTTGAAGAACTTGATAAAGGGTACTAAAAAACCCCATCATAGTCCTGTATGGAGATCTGTACCAAAAGTTATTGCATGACAGTCCCTTTTGGAGGGCTACAAGGAAGTAGGTCAATGTGTGAAGGAAATGGTACAAGGATGCACCTCTTGAGCATTTTGATGGTTTTGTGAGCTTGGCACAATCAATCATAGAAGGTCTAGGGTCCCTAGAAAGTTTGACAAAGAGCCTAGGTATATGAACCCATAGATGGTGTTGTTGTGTAGTCTTGGAACCATGGAGAATGAGTGGACGGTTAAGTCTAGTAAGAAGACCAATGGAGTAGTCATGCCCATAGAGGCCTAATGTCTTGTTTTCCCTACCATCCCCTACATCCTCTTTCCTCCTGAGAAGTCAGTTATGATCCCTTTGTGTTGTTCCACTGCATCAATTGGTATTAGAGCGTAGTTAGTAGGTATGTTGTGATTGTGAAGTGTTAAGTTGAAGGGGCAGTTTGTCAAGATGCCTCCAAAAGTGAGAAACATGGCTCAAGAGATGAATGAGACGAAGGAGAAACATGCTAAAGAGTTAAGGGAGATGAAGGAAAGAATGGCTACCCTAGGACAAAATTAGAGAAGAGGTGTGGCTCTAGGTGATGAGAATGAGTCTGAGGAAGAAGAGGAAGCTAAGTATGAAGATGTGGAAGAAGAGTTAGACCCTGAGGATTAGAGGATGACAAAGTTGCTGAGGGTAGTAAAAGAAGACAAGCACAAGATAAAGATAGATGTGCCAAAGTATGGAGGAAGCCCTAATGATGAAGAGTTGCTAGATTAGATAGCAGCATTGGACAATCACTTTGAGTGCAAAGAAGATCCTGAGGATCAAAAAGTGAAGATTGCAAAGACCAAGCTAATAGGTCATTCTTTGTTATGGTGGGATTATCAGCAGATAGAGAGGAGAAAGAAATGAAAGACAAAGATTGCTTCATGGGACAAGATGGTAGCTAAGATCAAAGGTAAGTTCTTACCTAAACATTATGAAGTTCAAATGTTTAAGAAGCTTCAAGGTTTAAGACAAAAGGAAATGGATGTTAAGACATACACTGAAGAGTTTTATAAGTTGAGTATAAGGTCTGGTCAAAATGAAATTGAAGTGCAAAATGTTGCTAGGTATATTGGTGGTTTGAGGTTTAACATGCAGGATGAAGTAGTGTTGGCAAATCCAAGGAATGTTGAAGAATGTTATCAGATGGTGGTAAGAGTGGAAGAGAAGCTAAAGAGAAGAGAAGACAAGATAGCCAGAGGTAGAGGCAGCACCTATAGAAGTACAAGATCCTTTCAAAACACAAAACAAGTCAATGAGAGTCAAGAGGAGATGAGAAAGGCACAAGGACAAAGTGCATATTTCAGAGGTAGAGGTTCTAGAGGTAGATTTGGTGGTGGAAGGAGTGCAAACACCTTTATAGGTAAGTGCTACAATTACCAAGAGTTTGGGCACCCAACACATAAGTGTCCTGAGAAGCAAATTTTTTCAAGTGATGGTGAAAGGAAGAATGACAGGAGGACTCAGTTAGTCCAAGAAGAAGAATGTGGTGGTTCTACTCCCACTAGTTGTGTTGGTGAGGTAGGAGAAACATTGATGCTGAGAGAAATAGCACTATTGAAGACCTCCAAAGAGAAGGAGCTGATTCAGAGGAAAGCACTATTTAGGACAACTTGCAAATGCAAAGACAAGGTATGTAAAGTGATAGTAGATTCATGTTGTACTGACAATATGGTGTCTAGTGAAATGGTAGACAAACTGAGGTTGAAGAGAGTACCTAGGGACACACCTTACAAAGTCTCTTGGGTAAGTGATCATCAGTCCATTTTAGTAATTGAACAAGCATTAGTAGAGTTCAAGATTGGAATATATGAGGATAGGGCACTTTGTGACATCCTACCCATGGATTGTTGTCATGTGATACTTGGAATACCCTGGTAGTTTGATCAGTCTATACTTTATAATGGAAAAGCTAACACCTACACCATTAGGAAGGATGAGAAGACTTTTGTGCTGATGCCAATGCAGGAAGAAGTCAAGGAGCAGTCAAGGACAGCAAAAATGATAATGTTTGGTAAGGAGTCAGTGAGTTTTGAAGAAAGTGAAACCAAGGAGTATACATCCTTTTAAAGGCATAAAACTGTTGAGACAACAAATGGGAAGTGTGCAAATGATTTGCAGCCAGTTGTGAAGAGGAATGTCTTCATGTGGAAGAAGGAGGTAAGTGGAAATGTGTCTTGGTTTGAGGTAGAGAAGTGTAAGAATGAGAATCTTGAAATGCATGAAGTGATTATGGTAGGGACAATCAAGTGTCCTATAAAGAGGTAATTAGATAATGTGAGGATAGATATTTCTAAAGGTAATAGGACAGAGAACAAGTTGATGATAGGTCTGACAGAGGTTGTAAATGGTGATGGTACAATTGGTAGTGAAAAGAATGAAGACAAAAAGAGTATGGGGCAGGGGACTATGTAAGAGATGAAAGGTAAAGTGATGACAATTGATAAAAGGCTGAGAACAGAGGTAAAAGAGAGTGAGGTGGTAGAGTTTGGTGATAAGAAGGCTGACAGAGTACTCTATGATAGAGTGAAGCAAACTTCAAGGAAAGATGAGAGCAAAGATAACAAGGATAGTAAAGGATCAAAGAAAGATGAACTTGGTGAAGACAAACATGAAAGTCAGAGACAAGCAATGGAGCACAAATTACAAGATTCTTTCCAAGGGACTTGTGAACATTACAAGTTAGGGTGTATGGTGCAGGGGCACCTAATCAACACCTAGTCAAGTCATAAAATTTTGTATTTTTTGAGTGAGTGGAGAGGTATAAGGGGAATTATTACATTCATTAGTGTAATAAAGCCCACTAAGGGAATTTTCATGTATTTAAGAGTTGCAAATTAGAGATAGGAGTGGGACTGTAGTTAGAATAGGCTATATTAAGACTATTTCTTCATTTTCTCCATGATGGTGGTAGTGGAAAAATAGTAATAAAAGTAAAAGGAAGGATTTGTTTCCATATAATGATCGAGAAAAGGTTGGAGAGCAGATATATGGATGAGAAAAGAGGAATAATACAAAAATGACTATTTTTTTCCAATTTCATGTTTGTATTGTTGTTCTTTACAATTTTCCTGATTAGTACATGCTAGTCATAGTTTCCAATCTACAAAATAGTGAAATGCAGGGTGCCTTCTATGTATTGAAGGAGGTCTGAGGAGATTTCATGAAGATTGAAGGATTTACAAATGATTTTACTAAAATTGCTCTTTTTTCTCTTCACTTTATTGTTGTTCTAGGTGACTGTGCTATACTGTATGACTTAGTCATGAACCCTAATGCATAGTGCTGGTTAAAGGGGTGGACCACCTTCCATTTAAAGTTGGTTGGAGTCATTTCTATTTAGCAGGAAGCAATTGACAGTTCTTTTTCTATCAGTAGGTCTGAAACTAGGGTTTTAGAGGGGTTTTGTAAGGGTTTTGTCAAATAGATGGATTTCTAGCATTCAAACTCTGCACTATGGATGAAAATGAATGCAATAGGTTTTTTTTTACATGTCTTCCAATTGGGTTTGTGTGCAGGAGCAGGGGAATTAGTGTAAAGGGCAGATTTGTGTTCATGAGGTTTAATATCATCATGCATTGGACAGTCCTAGCATAGGCATATTGGCTTTTGAAGAAAGTATGGTATGTGTGGTGGATAAAACCCTTAGACTAGACTTTTCCATCATAGTTCAATCCTCCAATCACCCTAGAACAAGAATTTTCATTGTGGGTTAGAGTTTTCATATACTTGTGGAGTAGGAAGAGGCCTAATTAGGCCTACTAGGAAACTGGTATAGTCAAGATTTGGGAATTGTGTTCCAAAGGACTCTATAGTGCATGTTGGATATGTTGAAGAACTTGATAAAGGGTACTCAAAAGCCCATCACAATCCTGTTTGGAGGTCTATACCAAAAGTTATTGCATGACAATCCCTTTTGGAGGGCTACAAGGAAGTGGGTCAGTGTGTGAAGGAAATTGTACAAGGAGAAACCTCCTGAGCATTTTGATGGTTTTGTGAGCTTGGGATAGTCAATCATAGAAGGTCTAGGGTCCCTAGAAATTTTGGCAAAGATTCTAGGTATATAAACCCATAGATGGTGTTGTTGTGTAGCCTTGGAACCATGGAGAGTGAGTGGACAGTCAAGTCTAGTAAGAAGACCAATGGAGTAGTGAGGCCCATAAAGGACTAATGTCAAGTTTTCCCTACCATCTCCTACATCCTCTTTCCTCCTCAGAAGTTAGTTGTGATCCCTTTGTGTTGTTCCACTGCATCAAATCTAAATCATAGTTTTTCTTCTTTTTCTTCTTTTCCTCCTTGCACTCTTTGAGGAAGTGACCAGGTTTCCCACAGTTTCAACATATAGCCTTGGAATTTATAGGAGACTTGGATCTCCCATGGGATTTGGATCTTTCTTTTTCTTCCTTTTTTTAATCCTTTTTATTTCCCTTCTCTTTACATCTACCATGAACCGCAAGAGCCTCCTTAGTCGATTCAAAAGATTTTCTTTGCATCTCTTCAAACAACAAAGAAGAAACCACTTCATCCATCTTGAAGGTGGTAGTGGTAGTCCTAATGGCCATAATAAGGTGGTCCAATGAATCTGGTAGGGAACACAATTATGTCATACATCAATCCTCCTCCTTCATGTTCAGACCAATAAAGGTTAACTAGGGAACCAGGATGTTGAATGTATTCAAGTGATCAGCGACATATCCTCCATCTTCCATCCTCAGAGAATACAATTTCTTTAACAAGAATAACTTGTTCACTAGGGATTTATCTAAATAAACATCTCCAAGTTCCTTCCAAAGATCTTTCACTTATTCTCTTCAAGGATATTTAAGAGCACTAAATCATCCAAATAGAGTCTTATCAAACCCTTAGGCTTCTGATCCATCAGATCCCAATCTTCTATCTTGTGCTTGATGGAATGGTTCTAGATACTATGAGCCATAGATCTCTATCCACCAATAGGTCTTCCACATTGAGTTTCAGCAACTCAAAATTACCTCCATTAAACTTCTCTATCTCAAACCTCCCAGATGTGCTTTCCATCTCTTTCCTACAACAAAGATTTAAAAATCATCTGCAAAGCTCCCACTTAAATGAAGATCAACTCAAAAAACCCTCTACCCAGCAACTAGAACCAAATGTGATTAGGCTTTGATACCAATTGAAAGGAAGCAAGGTACACATAATAGACTTCCTACACTAATCTAGTGAGGAAAGCTATGCAAATTTTATTCTTTTATAGTTATAGATTATGACATGTACATTAATATAAAGGTAACAACACATCAAAAACAAGTACAATGCTCACAACACAAGATATACATGGGGTAAACCCTTTCAGGTAAAAAACCCCACTCCAAAACCTGCATAATGTATTATCAAATCCAAAGAATATTACAACACACTTGAAATGCAAGTTATATAAGGAGTTCACAAATGTCAAACACTGGAGTAATTCTGACAGTGTAATGGTAGTTGTAAATGAACCATACATACACTATTCCAAGAACCTGTATTTATAGAGTCACTAGGCCAACATAGGAAGCTTCTAGAGGTTGGCATCCAACTTGGCCTCATGGCCCATTTTCCAATGCCTTGAACACTTGTACAACATGCAATTGACCCTCTTACATCTATCATAACTTGTAAGTTTGACTTTCCCAAGTTGGGGGGCTCCATCCAAGAATAGACTATCACAAATGCTCTTACACATATGACATGTATCATAAAATCTATCATACATGATAGCACATGCAGCTGTAAGAGAATCTGTCATAACTAAATAATAATCAAATATCCATCTTACAACTTGTCATAGTCAAACTTGGGTTCCTAGGATTGCATTCTCACATGCAATGAATCTTCATGATACTTGTAATCACCTATCATAGGAATTCTTATCTCTAGCCCTTACATGTCATAGATTCTATCATATGTCATAACCTCTTACACAAGCCACAAGATGCCAACACATGGAATATTTGTGCCACCTCAAATGGGATGCCTAAATTGTCAAGTGTTGACTTGACCATTCAAGTCATCTTCCAAGTGAGATGACACCTCAACATGCCACCTCACATTAAATGACAAAAATTAAATACAACATAAGAAAATAAATAAATAGATAATCAAACAAATAAATGCTAGGAAATTATAATGGTTGAGACACCTTAATTCCCAACAATGTATGTGATCTTTGGTTCTTGCTCAGTGCCCAGGTTGGTCTCCTATGTTTCTTTGATTAGGATGGCATACTGTTCTTTCTAATGTGGAAGCATTAGGAGTAGGTTGAGTTCCTCATCTCTTGGTTCCTCAAAGAGGTTTTCACCAAGGGGCACATCTTTATTTTTCTCTTTTGTGTCTTGTAGCACCTTAGAGATGTTTTCACTAGGGGATGATTTTATATTTTATATTTTTAATTTTTATGACTAAGGAACTCTTCTTAGACTCTCCAAAGTAAGAAACAATGTACATGTGGATGTCAAACTCTAATTTATGGTCTCCTATAGGAATGTCATCGTAGAGTCCTAGGAAATCTATAATGGCCTCATCATTTTGAAATATGTTAAGAGGTAACAAGTCTTACTGGTCCCAGTTAATTAGTTTAGGATACACATGCAGGATGTCAATGGTGAAAATGGCATTATCATGGAATGTGCATGATAGGTCCAAGTCTTCAAAAAAGGATTAGATGGTTCTACCTATGAATTTTTCAATATTAGAATGGGGTCATCTATGCATGTGAAGGTAGCATGAGATTCGTTGGTTTCTAGATCAAGAGTCATTTATCCTAGGCTACATTAATCTTCATATATTTCCACCTAAATTGGTTTCTTGATGCCTTATTCATTGATTCCAAGTACTTTACCCTTACAGTGCATGCTTTCATAGATGTGATGAGGAATGGGGTAATTTTTTTTTAGCTATTCAAGAGTGGGTTCTTCATTATCTAAATCATCTCAAAATAACCAAGAGTCTAGAGAGCCTTCAATTTGTTCCTTTTCTAGAGTTCTTGTGGACATAAATGTAGTAGGGCCCAACTGCTTGATGGTATACATCCCCTTTTGAGGTCATCTTGATGGGTGACTTAAGAATGAGGGGATAGTGTAAATTAACCCAAATGGAAGGCATTGTGTAATTCATATTCTTTACAACATTTATTGATAATATTGATCTTGGGTTGTTCAAGATTATAAGATGTTGATGATATAGATACAAGGGAATCGTGGTCAACATAAGGTGAGGAGGCCTTGGTTTTGTTAGCAGTATCTATGATAATACAATGACGAGCCTTATGGTACAAGACTTCTAAGGATTTGCAATATTGAAATGGTTACAGATCTACATGAATGGTCCTTCAACACTGTTACAACATTGATGATATTTGGATGGAATGTAGCCTACATGGAATGAAGCCATGGGAGGCCAAGGAGTAGATTATAAGGGAGATAAAGATTGATTATGTGACATGCATTTTTTTGGTCAATGCAGCCCACTTGAATGGGGAAGTAGATGGTACCTTCTATATCCTATTTCATATTATCATAGGCATTGATTGTAATCACTTGTAGTTCTAGGTTAACTATTGAATATCCCAATTATTTTATGAATTTAATGTACATAAATTTAAGCCAGACCTATTAACAAGGACTCTTTTTACTTTATGTTTGGCAATGAGGACCTCAATGTGTAATGCTTTATTATGGGATGGGTCCATGGGAGGCATGCCATTTTTATTTAAAATGAGTTGGTAAGTGGATGAAAGATGACTGGTGAAGGCCTATAATTGGATGGGGTGGATGTCATTGGGAACATGGGATTCTTGTAAGGCCTTGTCAAGGATATCTTTATGGATGGGAGACATTTTGAGAATTTCAAGGATATATATTTGTGTTGGTGTCTTCTTGAGGTGATCTAAGAGATTATACTTGGAACCATGCAAGGATGGGGTTGGATAAGGTACTTTGACAGTAATGTGACCATGTCATATGGTGACAACACAATCAAGATCTTGACCTTTGATATTGATTGTGAAGACACACATGGAGTTAAATCCAACATGGCCTACAATGTTGTCATAATTATGTGGAGTCCATTTATAATGGACATGATGGGTGCGGTTAGTCTAGGTTTTGTTAGGATTAGGGGTTGATAGTTGGGAGGTTTGTCCATAGTTTGGGAGAGGATTATGAAAGATCCCTTGTTGCTTATTCCATAAGGTGGATTTTCTCCTTCCACTTGTATTTCACCTCAATCAATGAGGTCCTAAATTTAATTCTTGAGCTTCATGCATTTAGCAGTGGAATGCCCTTTAATATGGTGGTAGTCACAATATTCATTTTGTTTGTACCATGTAGGTTTGGTTCAAGTATCATCAAAAGGCTTGGATGTTAGGAAAGTAACCATGTTAGCTTGGACCAATTTTTGGAAAATGACTTCTAGAGCTTCCCCCAAAAAGGTGTATGTTTTTTTTGGATTATTTTGGAAATTGTTTTTAGGTTTTCTAGATAGTACTATAATGTTCAATTGTGAGTTATTATAGACTCCATCACCAACAATAGTTTTTCCCAAAATTTGGTTGTATCATTGTTGGGTTTGTCATTATCATTATTGTTGTAAATTTTTACTAAATCTTTGGATATAAGGGATCTTTCAATAGTGATTCCTTTTTCAATAACCACGTCAAATTTTGAGACTCAATGCACTTGGAGGTGAAATACCATCTCTTAGTTCAAGTTTTGTACAAAGATATTGATGTGTTGTTTCTTAGGTATACACCAACAAAAATGAATCATGAATTCTCTCCACCTCTATAGGTAGGTGGAAAAGATCTCTCCATTTATTTCTTTAGCATTGAAAATGTCTAGCATTATAAGTTCATGTTCAACATTGTATGAAGAATGCTTAATGAATTTCTTAGACAATTCAGTGAAAGTGAAGATGGAGCCATGTGGTGGGTGCATAAATCATTCAAGAGCCTACCCACTAGGGCTAAGAGGAAAGAGTCTTAGAAGGTATTGGTCATTGTAGGAGACATCCTGGAAAGCCTTAAAAAATTCCTTGGTGTGATCTCGTGGATCTCCCTTCCCTTTATATTTATCAAATTTATGTATTTCAAAGTTTTGGGGGAAGGGAATCATGTTAATGCTCTATCAAATGGATAGGGAGATAGATCTTCAAATTTATATTGCTTCTTTTGTGTCTTGCTTTGTAGGTTTTTGAGGTCATCTTTAATTTCTTTCCACTCTTAGTCAAATGGGGTATCAAGAGTTGGGTTTTGCATAGCATACCAAATAGGTGGTTTGTTGGGAATTAAGGTATCTCAACCATGTAATTGCTAGCATTGATTATTTATTTATTTATTTATTTGTTTTCCTATGATGTAGTTTGTGTTGCACATCTTGTTTTGTCATTTAGTGTGAAGTGGCATGATGAGATGTCACTCCACTTGTAAGGTGACTTGGATGGTCAAGTCAACCCACAAGGATATAGGTGTCCCATTTGAGGTGGCACTAATATGCTATGTGTTGAGATCTTGTGACTTGTATAAGTACTTATGATGTATGACAGATTCTATGACATGTAAGAGACAAGCATAGATATTCCTATGACAGGTGAAGACAAGTGTCAAAAAGTATCTTTGAATGAGAGGAAGTCATCTTTGGGTGCCCAAGTTGGGTTATGACATTTTGTAAGAGGAATATTCTATATTTAGATAGTTATGATACATTCTCTTATAGTTGTAAGAGTTGTCATGTATGACGGATTCTATGATAGTTGTATGGTGCATAATAGCATCTGTCATAGCCTATCTTAGGATGGAGCACTCCACTTTTGGGAAGTCAAATTTGCATGCTATGATAGTTGTAAGAGAGATGTTTGCATGTCATACAAGTGTCCTTGGGTGTGGGAAATGGTCCATGAGGCCAAGCTGGACACCCACCTCTAGATGCTTCCCCTTCTTGCCTTGTTACTATATATGATCAAGTGCTTAGAGTAGCATGTGTATGGTTCATTTTGTAGGTATAATTATGCTATTTTACTCCAGATTTGACATTTTAACAAATCCTAGAAGAACTTGAATTGCAAGTGTGTTGTAATCTCCTTTAGATTTGATACTACATTGTGCAGGTTTTCGAGTGTGGGGTTTTTCACCTGAAAGGCTTTCCCCACATATATCTTGTGTCATTACATTTATACTTTCTTGTGAATGTGTGTTAATCTCTCTATTAAAGTATATATTAATTGTAACTAGAAAGATATAATGAAAATTTGTATAACTGTCCGTCACTAGATTGGTGTAGGAAGTTGTTTCCGCTTACCTTGCTTCCTTTCATGGTTGATGCATAGTATTTTGTAGAAGTGAGTTATATGTTAGAAATGATGATTGGGGCACCATATGTTGTTAATAGAGTGGGGCATGGAGATGAAGAGGAGAGGTTTGTGGAGGTGTGTGGGTTTAGTGAAATATGTTAAGGTATGAATTAGATGGAGGGGGATGATAGTTTGGAAGAGTGGATGTATAATGTGTTTGTTGTTGATAAGACGGGGGTTGTGAATACATTGGGGTTATGCAACATGTCATGGGGTGATATGGTGTGGATTGATGTTGTAGTGGGGTATGCTAGGAAGTGTTAGGTGGTGGTGTAGATTGGGTGGCCATCTGACATTGTGGTATGGAATGAGGAGGGAGAGATTGCGGAATGGTCACCATGATTGAGAGTATTGTTTGATAGAAGCTAGAAATCTTAGGAACGTATTGTTATTTGTGGGACTGAGAGAAGTTAGTTGGATTAGTGGATGTTCTGAAAAGTGGGATTAAGTGTAGTTTGGATGGGAGGGGTAGGGAGTATGTTACCACTAAGTTGTTGGTTATTGTTGATAATTTTGTATATGAGATTGTCAGGATCAAGCAAGGGGCCCATGGATTGTCAACTATGGGAGATAGAGGTGTACTATGGAGGAGATTTTTAAGCAAGTGTCTAGGTCATAATTGTGAGGGAGCTTGGCACCTTAACTAATGAGTGTTTCGAGAAAGTGGTCTTTGTGTTCCTTTATGAAATTGTCAAATTTGTCATGTAGTCTCTTTTTATTATAGCATCGTTGTTATGTCATAAAATGTCCCCTTTGGACTTTTCCCTCTTAAGGTTTAGCTCTCAGGTCCTTTAGAAAGCATTTTTATCATCTTGCATATTAATGTTGACTCCTGATGAGAAAACCCCTAAGTTTTATGGCAAATAGGACCTAGGGGGTGCTATTGTGATGACTTCTGACTAAAAAAGGGAGGGAAGACTTGGGTGCCCGCACCCTAGTCCTAACCTATTTTAGGATAGGACCTAAATCCAAGTGTTAGTTATGTGACCATTAATTAGGTCCTATGCCAACACCTTAAGTTTGAATTATGAAATTCTTAGTAGGAATGAGTTTAGATGCATACATAAGCACGTTTAGTGTTTCATTTGCAAACTAGGAGATGATTATGAACTTTTGGTGCACTTGTGATTTTAGATCATTCAAGATATTCATTGTTGTAGAGAAGACTTGTCTTTTTATTGTGTTTGTTATGCAGATTTAGCTTTATCTTCTTATGATGTGAAGGATTATTATCTATATGTGAGCTACACCTCTAAGGTGACATTTGTTTGTGTTTTAAATCATTTATCATTTGAATTTTGCCTCTATCCCACTGGGATATGCACTCTTTAGCTGACAATGGTGTTTGAAAGACTTGAATGTCTCTCTAGGACTTGATCGAGGCAAACTCCTCTAAACACCACAACCCCCAACCCCTTTTTCTATGATTATGGGTTATAGGTTGTTGAAGTAAAAGAAGTGGAGTTGCAGGGAAGTAGAGCAGAGTGTCAGAAGTGTAGAGGAAAGTAGAAAATTAGGACCTAGACTAGGGCACCTGCTCATTAGTCCTCCAGATCCCAAAATAGTAAAATCTCTAGAACAACAAAATTGAGTTGTAGACATTCTCCAAAGATCCCAATAGAAACTGACACATTAGACTCCAGTGCTCGTTCATTAGTCCCTGAATTTTCCATACACCAAATCTTGAAATCTGTTATGTATCTAATTGTTAATTGATATCTTTGTGTGTGATCATTTGTCAAGATTTGTCTGTTTGTTTATGATTTTATGAAATTAGTGTTTTGAGCTTAATTTCACTTTAATTAATCAATTAGTTAGCAAATTCCAAGTTTCCACTTCATTTTAAGGGACACCAAATCTATAACAGAGCCCTCTTGCAAGAGATTGTGACTTCACTTGATTTATGTCCTTGAATGTTGCTATGAAAGGAGGATCTACCCTTGAAACTAAACCCCCCCCCCCCTCTTTTTACCACAAAACATTTTGAACCCATGTTTATAACAAATTTTGTACATTGTTGAGTGTTGTACTTCAGATTTCCATTCATTTTTGTTCATTCATGTAGTTTTCACCTTATTGCATTCGAAAAATTACAAAAAAAATTGAAAAATTTGAAAAAATTGGCATTTTAGCTTGCATTTTTGACAAAATTTGAATTAATTTGAATTAATTTTCATCTAATTTCCAATTTTTTCATTAGATTTGAAATTTGTTTCATTTATTCATTTAATTTTCATCTTATTGCATTTGAAACTTTACAAAATTTTTGAAAAATTAGAAAATTTTGAAAAACATTGCATTCTAGGGTTTGAATTTTGACATAGTTTGCATTAATTTAATTTCATTTAATTAAATTTCTAATTTTTGCATCAGATCTGATATAAATTACATAAAATTAACATCTTACAATATTTGGTATTGCATTTTCATCATAAAATTGCTAGGATTTTGCTTGAAATTTTGAATTTTTCATATAACCTAGTAATTTCAAAAGCTAGGGTTTGTAGGTAACATATTGTTTCAGATTTTTCTACTCATCTTAGGCACTAATTCAAATATTATTTTGTCTATAGTGTGGCATTTTTTTGTAATTTTGCATTCATATTTCAAAATTTTGCATTTTCACATAAATTTTTTTTGACAAAAAACTAGCATTTTTCATTAGTTTTTCATAAAAAATTGCACTTGCATTTGGCATTATAAGTTTTGAAAATCATGTTTAGATCTGATACCAATTAATATGCAACAGAAATCTCATTAGAATACATTCATCCATCATTTTACATGTATTTAGGCTTTAATTTCATACCTAGGGTTTGAAAAACTTGCATTTTCCACTAGATTTTGACTTGTCATCACTCTAGAGTTGAACTATCGGCATGTTGTAAGGATTTTATTGAATTATTTGATTGAAATTAGATATATTATTTTCTTTCCCTCATCAATTTCCTTACAACACCTCTTCTTTAAGTGATTTGCATTGAAAAATTGAGAAAAAGGTGAAAAATCAAGCATTTTAGGTGCATAAACAAGCATAATTTGCATGGTGTCATTGCATTCAATATAAATATATAAAATAATCAATTGGGCCTTGTTGTGTTGTACTATTTTCCTCCTATCCATTGTGTTTTTTATGGATTTTGTGTGTCCTTTTAGCCCTTTTCCCTCAAACAAGTGTTTAGGAGCGAAATAGTCACACATCTAGGATACCTTAATCATCATAAAACTTTGTCTATCTTGTTTTACTAAATCTCATTGGATATTGATGTTAAAAGGAATTTTAAAATGACATCTTCATGGAAATCCTTGCATGAGTAAATCTTAGATTTTGAAAATTTCTCTAATTTCACTAATGAGAACCCTCATGTTCTGGAACACATAACATGTGTACATGATATTGGTATTTCTAAATGTTCTATACATGAGCTTAAATTACTTTGTTATATACATGATTTTGAAAGATTCACATTAGTCATAGGATCATATCCTTTTATATTAGAAGATTTAACCAAATTCATCTCTAAGAGCTCTCATGAGAAAGATAAGTGTGAAAATTCCTCTTCCATTAATGCCTTGGAATTGATAGCTAAAGAATATGATGATGTTGATGATTCCATAAGTTATCCTACTTCTCCTATAGTTGAATGTCCAAGAACCTTAGATGATAAGACTATGGATAGCTCTACCAATGATAGAACACCTAACCTTTGTAACAACACTTTACCTTTCTTTCATTCCAATGCTCTCCCTAGCCAAGTTGTAGCATTAGTGAATGAGAAAAGGTCTCTCACATTAAATCCTTTCGGGATGGATGTTGAGTATAATCAAAAGGAAAACAATGTTAATTCAATCTTTACTAATAGACTTATTCCACCCACCAAGGGGTTACTAGATAAGTGTAGCAATATTCCTAAGATGGTTGTGCAGGGAGCACCTAATGCACCTACTTACATCAAACTAGTGATTATGGTTCAAGGTGATCAAAATCCACCTCATCTCCTGGATTACATTCTAAACTATGCATGACAAATCACTCACATAAATCAAGGTGTTCAAAATGTGATTGCTCACACATACAACACCCATAATAACAAGCAAAGTAAGAAAGCACCTCATGTGCCTATCTCTCTTCCATGTTCTAAACCTATGCTCCCTTTGTCTCTTTGTCTCACTCCTAAAAAAGGTCAAGAATACGATCTTGTTGAGTAGCTTCATGCTACTCTGGCTAAGATTTCTTTTGGGATTTAATACAAACATCACATACATACCATAGAATGCTCCAAGAAGCTTTACAAAAGGTGGTTTTCCCACCTACTACTTAACCTAATGACATAAAAGCTATATTAGATAGTATGCATGCGACAAAATAGATATTCTCTTTCAACCACATGAATTATTGACAATTGAAGTTCATAACCAATATGATCTGCTTATAATATTTGTCATAATAGATAAAAAGTTGGTAAAGCAAGTTATGATTGACAATGGATTGGCTCTTAATGTTTGTGGCATAGACTTACTAAACAAAATCAAGATGGACACATCTTTAATCAAACTAGATATAATTAGCATTCGTGGCTTTGATAATGTTGGTAGAAAATCTGTGGATACCATAACTTTACCTATAGAAGTTGGACCCATGACATTATCTACCCTTTTTCATGTCATACCTGGTTCGCTTTCATATAATATGACTCTCAGTAGACTATGGATTCATGCCATGGGGGAAATTCCATCTACCCTTCATCGATCACTAAAGTTTATTTATCAAAACAAGCTCCACACCATAGAAGCCGATCTTGAACTGGATATTTGTTTACATATCGAAATGCAAAACAAGTTAAAAATCAGCAAAGTCTAAAGAAATTACGAGTTGATTCATCAACACCTCTTGCCATGGATAATGTTGTGCAAGACTCTACAACATCAAATACACTTTTTGGTGACAATTGGGGTTCATTATATTTTAATCCTTATAGTGTAGGGGAATATAAACTTAATAACCCTCACACATCAAAAGTCGCATTGATCTCATCCAAGAAATATTTTAAAACACCTAAGAAAACCAAAGTCTTCTTGATAGAAAATGAAGACAATACCCTTATACTACAAATTATGATACCTATGAGGATTCACCATCTTCTAAAGAAATGACATCCCTCTATGGTCAAGGCTGTGACTATGTAGGTAATGGATGTGGTGTAAATCAACAAGGAATTAGAGTACCTTTACAAGTTACAAGAATTAACTACACAGTTGATATTGGATACCGTTCTTTAAAACCCATTAAAGCCTCTTGTCATCCTAAACTCAATGTTAATGCAATGTCAACAAGATTGAAACAACATGTGAGATATCTTGGACTAACAGACAATAATTGTCTGCCAGGAAATATCTCATTAAAACAGGTGAGTATCTCTCCCTCTTTAAGCCACACTCATTATAGCAACTATTATAGTTTCTCTCAAGGGCAACCTCTTACTATATATGTATGTTCTTAACATTGGGTTCTATCAGGTAAGTATTTATAACCCTTTTCTCTCTCATGTTGTGTTCCCCCATGATGTGTTATGTGTTGTTCAGGCCTCCTAGGATGACCCTTGCTACTCTTGTAAGGTCAAGGATACTGAGAGACTGCCTCTGTTGTGACCCTTCTTCTATTTGTATCATCATTCTTCTATATTGCTTCTCCTCTATTTTAATTATTGTGTGTTGTGTCCTAGGGGCATAGCGTTGTGGTTGGTGACTTGGGGGTACCTTCCTACATGACAACCCTAGAGCACTTGTTTCTCCTCTCTTGATTTGTTGTTTTCCTTCCTCTAGTGGTTCTATCTAGCTGGCAGATGATGAAAAACAAATAATACTATTATGGACCAAGTGTCCCTTTAGTGAGTAATAAAAAATAGACCTTGTCCATACATGATGATGGGGTTGATATGTATTATCTGATGCTTGGCTTGTAGAATCACTCTGTTTGATATCTTGATGTTGTCTTATCATACTAACAAACCATAACAATACATCTGCTCCGTGCACTTTGTTTATCTTTGAATCTCTCCTTGGTTACACTTGGTTTTGAGATTTCTACGATATAGCCCCACGGTTACTCAGTCTCCAAACCCATAATATAACCTTGGCTCTCTATGTGAATGATTACATGCATTGTTATTTATCACGATTATGTGGTTTTTAACACCTTTTCTTGGAGGAAAGTGTGTGTTTGTGGAAACATTTGGCAATCCTAAAGTACATGTCACCTCTGGGGGCATGGGCTTTGCAAGAGCTCATGTTCCCTTGTGTGTTTTCTTCCTACCTTAATGTGCTTGATATTGGCACACAATATCAACCACCTTAAGGTGGGGGCATATATAAGGTCAATTGTCTAATGATATTGATAAAGCATGTTTGTAAGACCTCTATGGAAGTAGGATGTTGTATCTCCACATGAGTGCACATCTTTATTTTATATTGCAATCATTAAGCCCTCTACGAATGTAGGATATCATGCATATCGTTTTATTTTAAGCCCTCTGCGGAGGCAGGGATGGTGTATTTCTTGAGGAGAGTGCACATCTTATCATTTCTAAAAGTCCTCTGAGCAAGTAGGGTTGGTGTATCCTCCCTTAAGCGTGTCTTTGGCGGTTGTTGTGGCAAAGCCCAACTATTGAGTGTGCCTATAATGTGCTTGAGATGGTGGTGAACCTAGCAATAGGCTCCTTCCACCGCTTGTTTGTTGTGTTTTCTCTATGTCTTCCATGTGTGTGTATGGCATGTTTGTTCCCAAGCATAGTCCAAAGAGTGTGGTGAAATGCCCCTCCTATGCTTTGGGAGTTGTATGGCATGTTTGTTCTCAAGTGTAGTCCAAAGAGTGTGGTGAAATGCCCTTCTTGCACTATGAGATTTGTATTACATGTCTATTGCCCCATATTTAGTCCAAAGAGCATGGTGAAATGCCCCTCCTACATTTTGGGTGGTGTTTTTACTTTCCATGTACCTGAATTTACATTCATATATGAGAAAATGAAAAAAAGAAATAATCATTACATTCATTGTGTTTTGTGTGTCTTCAATGTTGTCTTCTCTGTGTTTTGCATGACTATTACTATCTTCTCTATGTTTTGTGTACTTGTTATTGTCTTCATAATGTTTAGCATGTCTACGATGTGTTTTCTCAAATGTCTACTTGAGACTAGGGGCTAGAAATAGTTTCTCAATCTTGGTGTATGCATTAGCTCTAAGTGCATGGTGTTTTATATGTTTGTTGACTATAATTTAATGCATGAAGGGGCCTTGCATTCATGCATACATTAAAGTGGCGGCTAAATGTTGTGTTGGAAAATGCCCCCCTTGGACTTTTCCCTCTTAAGGTTTAGCTCCTGGGTCCTTTAGAAAGATTTTTTATCATCTTGCATATTCATGTTGACACTTGATGAGAAAACCCCTAAGTTTTATGGAAAATAGGACCAAGGTGGTGCTATTGTGATGACTCCTAACTAAAAAAGGGAGGGAGGACATGGGTGTCCACACCATAGTCCTACCCTATTTTAGGTCAAGACCTAAATCCAAGTGTCATTTATGTGACCATTAATTAGGTCCTATGCCGACACCTTAAGTTTAAATTATGAAATTCTTAGTGGGAATGAGTTTAGATGCATATATAAGCATGTTTAGTGTTTCATTTGCAAACTAGGAGATGATTATGAACTTTTGGTAAATAATGTGATTTTAGAGCATTTAAGATATTCATTGTTGTAGAGTAGTGTTGATCATGATGTTATTCACAAGCAAACATGAAATAAAACTTACACAACAACCTTTATTTATCTTGAAAGATACAAGGAATTCAAAGAATTCATGATCCCAAGTCTCCATTGATTAGTTCATAATCTACTGACGTTACTCAGTGGTTGATGCGTGTTGCTATTTTCCATTTCAAGGGGCCTTACATTTGTTTGAATGATCAGTAGATTCTGTTTCTTGTAAATGTAATCCACAGATAGGTTATTTCTATTCTATATCCCAAAGATAGCTGATATATTTGTAAGTTTGATCAATTCTTCTGATTATTGTTCATTGTGAACTTGTTCCTTCTTCTACACAATATATTTACTCAAATGATGTGTCTGTAAGTAGATATATGCATGAATTTCATGGATTTATGTGTGAATTTGCATGATATCTATCAATTTGACATGCTTTAACTCTAAATATGCTATGTATTTCCAATTATCTACGAGATTTCAACATATTTCATATTATTTGCTTCTGATTATTTGTTATTTGCAATTATGATGGTGAGTTGCTATGAAATTCAAAGAAAATTAAAAGAGTACTTCAAATTTTGATGAATCTTTAGCTATTGAACCACATACATACCAGATACATTCATTAGGAGAAGAAATCAAACCATATTTTCACCAGGATGTTCCACAGCTAGATATAAATGATGCTAACTTTAATGGATAAGGAATGAAAACAACACATGCAGACTAACAAGCACTCCAAGGGACGTAGCTGATCAAAGCATGTATCAAGATTTCAAACACAGATTACTCAAGATTTATGATGATTTGTAATCAAATTGTCTTCTCTTTCATTCAGTATGCACAACATGTCTATTTACAACAACATTGAAATAAGTACTGATGTTTCAGCAATCAAATTTCAATTAAGGTTATGAATAATCAAAATATGGCACCCCTATAGAATAAGGTGAGGGAATGAGTACAAATGACCTATGGTCATGATTTATCTCTTAAGATCAACAGTAGATAAACTTTCTTTGACTCAGTCAACACTTTCCTTCGTGGCACAGGTTGCCAGCAGGCAACCATCTGGATGACTCATTATCTTATGAGTACCAGATGCATATATTTTCTTTGTGCTGCATCTTTATTCATTCTTTGGGTTCCTGGACTTTATCTTCTTCTTCAGTCGGCAAGACAAAACAATTTAGCCATCGATACATCTCCATCGGTCAGACAACCATTGTCAGAAAAACTTCCTTAACTCTCCCTGCGACCAAACTCACCCCAATAGCTTAACTTCACTTTATCTTCGGTGAGACCTACTTCCATCAGCCAAGTCCCTTATCCTTCTACCGATGCCCGATGATGGTTTAGTTCCACCTCATCCCAACCGTGATGGCTTCCACACCAATATACTTGCACCTACCAACAGACATAAGTTTGTAAAATAGACTAAGTCACTTTTCAATCTTGAACCTAACCTTTTGCCATAAACATACAAACATTCAAATATACAAAGAATTTTCTATATTTAATTTCCATCTGACATTCGGATTGTATATTTCACTTTTCATATCAATTTGCATACTGACATCATCAGAATAACTCACTTAGTCAGGGAGATCTAAAAAACTCACTCCGATCACACATATCTTCCTGATACAATTTTTATTGGTGAGAGCACAAGTGATTCCTGTCGAAATGTACCTATCACCGAGAGGCATAAGATTGGTATGATCTAAAACTTTGACTCCGGAAAGCTTACTCATGCCGATGAGTGGTGGAGCCCACATTACTTTCCCCTTTTTATCTATACGATGTATAAAGTGCAATGCATCTTCCGATATACTTTTAGGTATGATGCATCCTTTATACTAGATTTTAATTTTCTCTGAATTCCATCTTGTATGTATCGCAATGTATGTCCCGAAACATACATACAAAGCGTGGAACATACAACGATAAAACTTCCTTTCATAACTTTTTGATTCTGCAGCATGTATATACCATTGTATCTCACCTTGTATGCTTCCCTGTGCCTAACATACAAACATAAAATGCATCCGACAGACTCAACGGATTATTCGTTTAAACTCTGAACTTTGTTGGGCCTGACTTGCATGTATAGATAGAATATTAGTGAAATGCATACAAGTATAACAAATGACCTAATATACAAATAGTGTTGTGTATGTATCATACAATGACACAACATACAAAGCTTCCTATAGTGCATTTACCAAAAAACACACATAACTTGCAAAATATTGGGAATTTTAAAATGGTTCAAAAAGAAACCCTCACTCATTTTTGATAATGAATTCACCCATACTCTACCCTAGTACTTAATGCTATTTTTCTTTATTATCAACAAGGTTTGTAACATTCACTTCCTTTTCCCTTTACCACCAAGCAGACCCACACACACAAGCAAAAGCAATAGCTACAATAGGGGTCCTCATTTTGCTAAGGAGTAAAATGGGGCGGGTTGTGAACATCAGAACAACTAGCAACCAAACCACACAATCAAATTAAAACCATTAAAGAAATTTAAATGAAATAAATTCATAACTTCTAACTATCTTTTCTACAAATCATTAACTAACTTGAGACTTAATGTATTCAATAAGGTGCATGAATCTTCCCATTCAATTTAAGTGGGTGCACGTGATTAATAATCCTCATCTTGAAAATTAGTTGAACAAACTAGTGATTGATATTAGACTACCTAGTTGATGTCATTCCCTCATAGCCAACAGGATAGAGCCTTGCTGCCAGTAGGCCTCCATAGCCCCAACAAGGTTATAGTTACAATTCTCCTAAATAGAGCCCCACTGCCAGCAAGCGTCTATAGGCCTAGTAGAGTTACTTAGATGGCTTAATGGTTCAAGGGCACCTAGATACCTTAATTAATTTCATGTTCTTTTTGATGTTTTGGAGTAGTATAAGGTCCACGTGACCAATTGTAAGGCCTAGTGCCATGTGTGAGTCTGAGTGGAATAGGACAAGTCGTAGGGTCTGGTAGTGGAAGAGCAAACACATTGTAACTAAATAGGTTGATAGTTGCAGAACGGTTGGCATTCCCACCGATGCAAACTATCAAGAACAAGAACATGTAAAAATAGTTCAGTGAACAGAGGGAAAGGAGAGAGAAGAGGAGCAGCATAGTAATTATGTGGTTTTGTGCAGTGAGAAGATAGACAAGTTGTTTTGAGTGTAGAAGTTCCCAAAATAAATAAAAGATCTTGTTGTGTTTTGTGTTCTTTCACTGTGTCACTGTAATTAGTTTCCATTTTGTCATTCGGATGGATTACTGAGCCATTCCACTGACAAGATTTCTTTGAAATCAGTGGAATGGGTCCGTTTGTACAATTAGTGTTCTTTTTTTGTTTTTGTTTATGTTCAGTGTTGGGATCGAGTGTGGGATGTGCTAGTTGAGCCTAGCATCTCTATGTGCTAGGCTCTGAGAAGAGAGAAAGTACCAGTGTTGCAGGGTTTGTCATCGGCAAGGCAATAACCATCGGAGAGAGCCCAGGCAATGGTTGTCTGGCTGGAGAGCAAGAAGTGCTAAGTCCTGTGTCGGAGAGACTTGAGCATCGGGGAGATAAGTTCTTAAGAGGCCGATGATAATTGTCTTACCAAAAGTTGAAGAGTGAAGCAACGAGTACATCGGCATAACATCGGCCTATCGGCTGATAGAAATTTTATTTCACCGACGGTTGAAGTCATTCCGAAGGAAGGAGGTCCCACCAAATGCACATTGCAAATGCATATCAAGAATGTATGTGACAATATACATTTCATTGGATACAAAGGGTGACCGACAACAACCGTGAGAACAAGGTAAAGATACATTGGTCGACAGGTAGTAGCAAGTCATGTTATGCATATACAATAGGTTGCCATATCAGCGTGTGTGGTAGTATCGGGGGACAAGTGGAAGCTCCTACCGATGAGTTAATCTCGCTGAAGGGTCATAAAGGAAAATGTTAAATTGAAACCATGATTTCGTTGAATGCTCTACATTATTTTGGTATCAGAGCCAGTGAAAGGTTTGCAGAAGTGTTGGCATTGTCTGTGAATGTTTATGTCAGACAGAGAGAGCGAAGGAGAGGCCAGTGCCATGCCTCCAAAGGGGATGATAGCAGAAGTGCTTAAGAAGTTCCAAGAGATGGAAGAAATGATCAAGGTTGGAATCAAGGAAACACTCCAGGCTGAGTTGAAGGCACTAAAGATAGGAAAGAAATCAGATGGTGAATCTGATGAAGAAGAAGATGGGGAAGAGGAAACAAACCCAGAATAGCCAGATATATCTGTAGACCAGAAATAATTTCTAGAGGCCATAAGGACAATTGGTAAGGAGTTGTCTGAATAAAAAATGGAAATTCTGATGTTTAGTGGAAAGATGGACATAGAAGAAGTCATTGAATGGGTCGAGTCTTTGAACAATTACTTCGAGTACAAGGAGGTATCGGAGAATAGAAGAGTCAAGTTTGCAAAGATGAAACTGAAGGGTGCTGCACTCACATGGTGGAACTACACCCAGGGAGAAAGGGTGAAGAGTGGCAAGAGCATGATCTCGTCCTGGACTTGAATGGTAGAGAGGATAAAGGCTCAGTTCCTACCAGTGGATTATGAAGTGCAAATATATGAGAAAATGTAGAACCTCAAATAGAAGGATATGGATGTATCCACCTACATAGAGGAATTTCACAAATTGTCTCAAAGGTGTGGGCTTGCTGAGGATGAAAAGGGAAGAATTGCCAGGTATATTAATGGCCTAAAATATAGCATACAAGATGAGATTACCATGTTGACACTAGAAACTGTGGACAAGTGCTTCCAAGTGGCACTGAGAGTAGAAGAGAAGCAAAAAAGAAAAGGAGAATAATAGAATAGAGGCAGAGGTGGAAGAAACTTCAGAGGCAGAAATAGTTTCAGTGGCAGAAATCAGTTCCAGAAGAATCAAGGGGAGTCCAGTCAACAAGAACACAGTGGAGAATCTAGTTCCAGAGGGGGTTTCAGAGGAAGGAGACCCAATGTAAGAGGCAGATTTGGTGGACCAGGAAGAGGTCCTAATTTCTTCATGGGAAGATGTTATAATTATAACCAAATTGGGCACATAGCAGGCAAGTGTCTGAAGAAAGCCTCAAGCTCTTATGGAGGAGATAGAAGTAGCCAGCTAATTCAAGAAGAAGATTGTCAGAGTGTGAACTCATCTATGGGAAGCGCAGCTCCAGCACAAGATGGAGAGAATCTCATGATGAGAAGGATGATGCTAAAGGTACCATAGAACAAAGAACCACCACAGAGGAAGACACTATTCAGAACTCTGTGTAAAGTTTTTGGCAAAAGGTGTAAGGTAATTGTCGATTCTGGCTCAACTAAAATTTAGTTTCAGTAGAAATGGTAGAGAAATTGAATTTGAAAAGATTTCCACATGTTAGTCCATACAAAGTGTCTTGGCTGAACAAAGGGTAACAAGTCTTGGTTGATGAACAAGCTTGGGTAGAATTTCAAATAAGGGAATATAGGGACAAACTATTGTGTGATATATTTCCCATGGATGCATGCCATTTACTGTTAGGTAGACCTTGGCAGTATGATGTACAAGCCCAGCATGATGGTAAATCCAATTCTTTTGTTATCACTAAGAATGGTAGACAGTATAAGATGGATCCTTTACCAGAACAGGGTGTAGACAAGAATGTAGGATCAAGTATCATGTTAGTGAGTGGGAAAGAGTTTCTCCATACTCTAAAAGAAGAGGGAACCCAGGGGTATGCTCTGATTTTGAAACCTAAAGACAATTCTAATTTGTCTAAAACCAGCAAGGAAAAAGTCCCTAAGGAAGTGCAAGAATTATTAGACAAGTATAAGAGTATCGTGGTGGAGGATATGCCCAATACACTACCCCCTATGAGAGACATAAATCATTAGATTGACTTCATCCTAGGATCCACATTGCCAAATAAACCAACTTATAAAATGACACCTAATCAGAATGAGGAGATTGCTAAACAAGTACAAGAACTGTTGGATAAGGGCTTGGTGAAGAAAAGTCTTAGTCCGTGTGAGGCCTACATTTTTCATTCTGTTCATGTGACTATTTATCTTAGTGTTGCTGATCTACTTTTATATTTGTGGGACTGTTGATCCTGAATTCTGAATTGTTAGACTTTATTATTTTATAGGAAAAACTAATTGGGTGATGTTAGATAGATGTTTACATTATAGGAAAACTAATTGGGTGATGTTAGAAAGAAAAATGTAATGTGATTTCATTATGCTTATGAGAGTTGTATGTTTTAGGAATGCATGTTTTAAATTTGCTTCGGCTATGATATTTATATGTGGAATTAACTTTGAAATTTGGTGTGCAGGTATTTCTAACAAAACCACAGATACTGGAGATTAGTCCACACCTTATGTTGTAATCCCTTGTGAATCCGATCTAGTTCCACGAGGAACCAAGATCAACCTTGTGTTTGAATTAATGTTGTAATGTTGTCTTGCATGAGGTTGAATGGGTTAGGTCTACCTCTTGTAAATTTGAATTTATGATTTGTGTTGTGAGAATTGTATTTGAATTTTATTTTTAATTCTAAATTTTTGAGACCCTTTTTCTTGTGTCTTAACTTGACCCTGGGTGTCCTAACTAGGTTAAAGTTGACCCTGGGTTATACCCCATGGGTCTAGGGTCCCTTTTGACTTGGATAACCCTTAGTAAACCTCCGTATGGTCACCTTAACTTCACACTGAAGTTAAGTGACGAATTTGGAGGGATGGGAGGAATAGGATGAGTGGTACCAACACTCAAGCCCATCCCTCTTCAATTCCCAAGGCTTGAGAGGACTCCAAAATCCACCAATGGTGGAGGACTTGACTTCAAGTCCCTCTCACAATTGGTGAGAGTCCCCATGGAGTTTTGTGGTCCTTCATGAGAGGGAAGAAGGGGAAGACATGTGTCATCCTTTCCCTCTCCAATCCCCCTTTTCTCTCCCATGTGTAAGAGAGATGACATGTGGTAAGGGGTAAGGAAGACTTTGGGGATGGGTGAGTGACATGTGTCAACACCCATCCCTTGGGACACAATAGTCTTTGGGAGGAAGAGTGAGGAGGTGACAAGTGTCACTTCCCTATTCCTCTAAGCTCATGGGTGGGGTTATTTTAATCCCACTTGGGATAGGGAGAAGGGTGATTGAATTTTTGGAGGATTTTTGGTTTATTGAAAATTGTTTTTGGAGAAAAGGATAGAGGGAGTTGGTGACTTAGGTTGGAGAAGATTTTAGTGGAGCTCTACATCAGCTACATCCATTAAAGGGATTTTTAAGGTTGGATTTCAAGGCCTTTCCATTGCATTTTCTATTTTTTGCATGAAGGATGTGTGAAAATGTTTAGTTTGCTTATGTTGTATTTTTTTGTTATTGTGGGGAAACTTTTGTTGGGATGTTGACAGAGCTTCTTCCACTTGGGAGAAATGCTCATCAAGTATGGGGTAGGGGAGGAGTGATCCTCCTCAAGTTCATTCCTTGTTTTGGGATGTTGAAAGCCTTGAGGGTATTTGTGTGACTTTAAGAAATTTTGTTATATGGCTTGAGAGCCAAAATATGAACTCCTTGGAAATTTTTGCTAACAAGTTTGGCTTGAGGCCATGAGGAATTTGTGTTGTTATATTATTTGAAAGGGTGGCACTCTAGAGTTGAGTGTGTCCACTCTCCTGCCCCTCTTTTGACTCACTTTAGTTGAGTTTGTGTTGTGTAGTTATCCATGGGTGTTTTGTGTTTTGGATTGTTGTTTTGCCTTGTTGTGAAGTGAATTGGATTCCCTAGGTGTGTGGATGATCTCCCTAGCTCAAGGGTGACCCTCTTGCGGGTCTATGGTAGGGAGGAGATCAAGTTGAGTGGTGTTTTCTCCCCTTGCGTGTTATGCAGGTTCTTGGAGCTTATTGTGAAGCTTGGAGAAGATTATTTGAACTTGGAAAATATTTTATTTTCCTTAAGTCTTAAGGAGAGCTTGGTCATTTAATAGCTTCATCCTTGTTGATTTGCCAAGAGGAGATATTTCTCCTTCTATTGTTGTAATTTATGTTTTTTTTAGTTATGAGGAAATCCTCTTCATTGTAATAATGGTTTTATTTATAGTGTTTATTACATTTTGTTACAATTTATGGAATGATTAAGAAAAGAAAATTATTTTTAAAGGACATTAGAATTGTCTATTTCCTTATACTCCTATTTTGAAAAGTTGTAAATTAGTTGTTGTTATAAATAAATTTGTTAATATTTATCTCATTACATGACTTGTAAAAATGATAATTTTAATGAGTTGCTTGAAGTTGTAGTTTTGTCATTATGAAAAGAAATGAACTCTTGTTATAATCATGCATTTTATTTGTTGTGAATAAATGCAAATAAAAAATAATAATAATAATTTCTTCCCTTTTAATCAAATGTTGCTATATTTCAAATTGCATCATTGTATTGGAAATTGACATTAAATAAAAAGGGAAATTAGATTTCAATTACCTATTGTATAATACTATTTTGTATGAAGTTGAATTTTAGTGTTGCAATTGAAATTACATTGTTATAAATGCAATATATATAATTGACAGTAATTAAAAAAATATATATAAATTCATTTTCTGTATTTCTTCTAAGAATTTAATTTATGTGAGAGATTGTAGAATATATATATACATATATATTCACATATATTATAATTATTAAATGAATTAAAAATGGGAAATAAAAATATACAATTCATAATTTTCTGTGTATAGATATATAGTTTAAAGAAAAAAATACATAGTGGTGGTGCGAGGATTTGAATCCCCCACCACCGTCGGTTACATATATGGGTTTGGGGAGGGGCAGAGCCCCCACCCACACCCTGTTGGTGCCTGAATTCGCTGTCAGTTAATTTAGCAATTTTCATGCAGGCACCATCCTGAAATATCCAAAAGGTTCTAAGTTTTGGCACCCCTTCAGTGTTTTTCAGCATCTGCATCTCATTTCTTGAGGAGGGGTCTTCATCTTTTCTCCATCGGCATGCATTCATTTTTATGTCTTTGACATTTTGGTTTGAACTTGAACCCTTTTTCTCTAAGTTCAATGGTTCAGCGGTTCAAGGTTCATTTTTCTTCTAACAGGTCGCATTATGCATTTGCCTTGCGCAAATATTGCATCATTGAACCTCCTGCTTGAACCTTTTTGTTTTGGTTCAAGGTTCAATGGTTCGAAGCTTTTTTGCCTATGGAGTATTATTTTTGATGTTTGAACCATCGCGTTGAACCCTAGTGTTGAACCCTTTTGGTTTGGGGTTCAACGGTTCGAGGCTTTGTGTTTGTGTTCGGCGAATGTTCTTTTTGAAGTGCTCCGTTCGGCATTGAACTTCTCGGTTGAACCATCAGGTTGAACCAGTTCATGGTTCAACGGTTCAACAGTTCAGCGCTTTACATTTTTGGTCTTATCGAAGTGATCGGCCTCATCAACGAAAGATTTCTTGAGTGCTCCAATTGTTTTGGTCTGGCCGATGGATGTCCATCGGCGTGTGTTTGGCTATCGGTGAAGCAAATTTGTGGCCCACTGATGTAAGGAGTTTGGCCGATGGAGGAGCAGTGTGTGGCTGGCAAAGATGTCATCGGCGTGACCTTTGAGATCGGCAGGAAGCTTTTTGGATGCTCCGATGGTGTGTGTTACACCGACGGAAGGGGAAGAGCCAGGGTCTATTGGCATGGGTTGTATTGTCGAGTGAACGGTGAAATGGTTGGCCGATAGACTAATCTCAGGCTGATGAAGGGAAGTGTTTTGTATGGTCTTCAGCGTGACTTATGTTGTTGGTGAGGATGGATTGTGGTGGGCCGACAGTGGGAGGTCTCGTCGATGAAGGAGCAGAGTATAATTCGTTGCTACATCGGTGAGAGTGTGGTCTATCGACAGGGGGATCTTTTGCTTGGCCGACGGTATTGGTCTGGCCGACAGGGGATTGCGGTGGCTTCATTGGTGTAACTGATGAGATCGGCGAAGGTTTGGATGGTTGGCCCGATGATGCATCTTTGGCCGATGGGGAAGCGAAGGTAGCAGTCGGCGAGACCGTTGAGATCGGAAGGAGAATTTTGGGGTGTGCCGATGGCTTAAGTTTTGGTGATGGGCTTTTGGAGAAGGCTTATGCGTCGAGCATGGAAAAAGGTGCTCGACAACTATTATACTCACAACCATGTTTTTAAAGTATTAAGGGAGTCTCCGTGGCAGCAATGTGGGATTATTCTTCCTGCACATTTGAAACTTCAGTAAAATGCATTTTGGCAGGAACTTCTGCTTGAATGCAGCAACAGTTTCCAGGTAGGCCACGGGTGGTTGAGGCCTTTAATGGTGACGGTGCAGGGCTCAAGGCTTCTCTTGTCTGTTGCTGCAATAACTTCTGAGCGCCATTCCTTTGTGGAGTCTGTATCTGGCAGATTTTTGATTTTTGACCATGTAATTAATTACTGCGGGTACACTTTCTCGCTAATATAGGCAGACTGTGTTACCATTTTTGATGTTGTTGAAAACTGGACATTTTGGCTCTGTAATAAGATACAAGTGGTTTTGGTTGCTCTGTGCAGCAAAACTTGTGAGTTTATGTATCTCCTGTTGTACGTTTGTGCATGAATCCACTGATTTCATGGTCAATTTTATATGAATAATGCTATGTTTGCATGTGTTATGCTGATTCTGTCTCCAATTTTGCATGTATCTTTCTTCTGAGTCCAGGCATTCAAGGAATGTCTAAGATTCTAGAACATAGAATTCCTGTGTTGAATGTTTAATCTTTTAACTTCTTCTCAAGGGGTAGATTAAACTATTTTCAGATTGAATATTAGGAAGGGTATACTACAATAGGGATGCCATAAGTATAGACAGCTTAACACTCTGTATTGGGAGATATCTATAAGGCAGATATCATGTATATCCCCCTAAAATCTAGTTTTAGTTGTTCATGCTGATCATTCACAGGTGTATGTCTACCGACTCCAAGCCCTAGATAGGCACCAATCTAGCTCTGTGTTGAGGTTATATACCATGTCCAGCTTTGCATCCAAAAATCAAATCAAACCATTTCATCCTTCCACCTGTTAGTTGTAGGAGTAGGATTAGGATCCCTGCATGCTCTCATACCCAACCAGACATCATGTCCAAGAATGTTGCCAACCTTGTGATTTGTTACACAAATCTTGGTCCATACATGAGAGTATTCTGCCTGTTGCTGTCAAGTTAAATCCTTCTGTCATTGAGCTAGTCAACGTTATACTTTTATCAAATAGGGACACCTCCCTTGGTGCTGCAGAACCAGAAGTGAAGGGGAGGAGCTCACAAAACCTCCTATATCTAGTTGGCTGAATCTACCTGTGCATTAGAAGTGGCAAACCCTAATACTGATTGAGAAGAAAAACCAACACACCCCACGTAATGGGATGTGGGTGGGGGCTCCACCCCTCCCCACACCCCTGCCATACTCCAAGCCCCCATGGGCTATTCCCCCCGCCGAGCCTCTGTGGACCTCCCGATGACCACCACTGAGTAGCCTCCTCCATCTCCCGCCCGCGAACCCTACGACCTCCACCTTACTCTGCTCCCTGCGGCCACCACTACCTAGAGCGCCACCCTTCCTCCACTCCTTCCCCTCCTTTGTGCCCTTCACTATCCGCGGACATTCTCCAATCCACTGCCGCCACTCCTCAATCCTGCACCACAAGCCAACCAATGATTATCAAAAAAATAAAAATAAAAATTTAGGGCACAACTAATAAATTTGTGTATAAAGATTTAGGTCTTCATCCCTATATAAAACAAAAAAAATATATATAAAGCTTTGGGTTTTATAAAAGAAAACCTAACTTTTCAATACTTTAAAATATTAATATTAATATATATATATATATATATATATAAATTATTTGTTAAAATTTTAAAAAGGGAGGCTATGATTTTTTTTTTAGGAAAGAAAAGAAAAACATAATAGGGGAATTATTATGGACAATTAGAAAAACATATTTATTTATTTAAAAGAAAATGTATTTCAGAAGTTTAAACAAATATTATATCAAGAAAATAAAAAGAAAAATATGTTCTTATATTTTAACAAAAGAAACTTAGAAATATATAAATGCAAATAAGCATATATATATAAACATATATATATATATGCTTATTTGCATTTATATAGATATGCGTATATTTATAAATGCAATTAAGCCATCACAGGCATTCCACATGTGGCTATTGTAAACTTGGACTCTAGATGGAGTAAATGTCCAATTGAGAAAAAGAGAGAGAAAGAGAAAGAAAAGTTAACCTTGAAAAACAAACAGGAGAAAATGTGGGGTATTTCTAAAATAGGCTAAGAGAACTAAGTAAGTTTGACCTACTGTTAATCCTGATTAGGAACAAGTTAATTATCAAAATTAATTCAAATGTTGAGATGAAACCTAGAGTGGAAACCTAGGAAACTATGTCAAGCGAAGTTAGTAAACCCTATTTAAGTGATCTAGTCTACCAAGAAATTAGGAATAATGTAAAGGATGCAGTGATAAGTCTGATTGATAGAGAAGATGAAGAAAAGTAGGATAAAAATAAAGAAACACAATCAAAATTAAATTTCAAAGAAATGGTAAAGAGAACATGATAGAAATACAATCAAAATTAAATTTTAGAGAAATGGAAGAGAGGGCAAATGAACAGGCTTTGTTGAAAATGCTAAGTTCAGAAGGAGGAGAAATTAATATTAAATTTTAGAAAATGGGAAAGAGAATAGATGATCGGGCTTTGTTGAAAAATGATCCATTAATGAGATCAAATGTAAATTCATTATAATTAGGGAGTCGTAGGAAATTTGTTAACCCTATCAGGAAACCATGTGTTAAGATTAGTGTTTGTGTAATAAATCCCACTCACGCTCGTGAGGCGTTATGCTGTCGGATTCTTCCTGAATCTAGGGTTTAGAATCTTAGAAAGTTCAACCTTGTAGCGATGTCAACCACGTCATGAAGACCCCCTTGTTGGCCTTCTCACGTTTGGGTGTGCATGTTACATCCCTCTTTTTGGAATCAATTATGCTATTTACTTTCTTGCAAATTTCAATAATATAATATGCTGTGGACGACATGGAAACTGATGATTTATTATACAAAGTTAGTTCTATGAAATTTTAGAATCTATTGATTATGATCAATGTGATATTGTAGATTAAATGTCCTTTTTGTTAAGTGAAATGATGTTTTGGATATATTATGCTTTGATTTGGAACATAGGTGCTTTGTCCACAAAATTGTATGTGAGACTGTCGTTGCAGGAATAGGTGGACCATGTTCGACAGGAAGAGAAAGTATCTTTGAGAGAGAGTATAGACTCTAGAAATTAACCATGGGTGTTTGTTACTAAGAACGCCAAATAGGTAGTTAAACCTTGAAGCCATTAATTAAGTCTTGATTGTCGACTAGGATAGTTAAACTAGATGTCGACGTTTGAAAATAGGGTGTAGCATCCTTTTCATAAGTCATCATATTGATTCTTGGAATCAACGATGTTGTCCTAAGTCCACCAAAGCGAGTCGACTTATATAGACTATTATTATTTCGTTTATAGGTAATTAAATGAACCTACTTGTGGCGGATTTGTGAATCACGTCTCGTAGTCGAAAGATGCGAGAAGTAGCTTTGTGCATCTAACGATGTAGGAAACTTGTTTTGCATTACGCTCAATCCATCGTGATTGCCGTAAATATGCGTCGAACTTGTGTTGTGAATTTATTATTTCTAGAAATCAACGAATGTCGATTTTGAAGCCATAGCATGTAATAATTTGTCTTGGTCATTGTTGGGAATGAGTCTTTTTTTTCTAGCTTTGACCGCGAGATATTATCAATCTAATCTTGAGTTCCTTATTAAGTTGGTCTTTATCTTTTTTTCTTTTTTGACCAAAAAGATGCTTTAGACAATTCTTAACTGCCGCCTTGTCGAGCTTAACCCCACAATTCAGTTTTTAGTTGCTCTTGAAGGATTAGATGCTTTAATGTTCAAGTGTGGGCAGGGTTGTTATGTCCACTAACAAGCCTCATCACCAAAGGAGCCTCCATCTTTTTAGTGGTCGTGATAAGTGGGAAGTCAGGTAAGAAGATAGTTATGTTGACCCTTGTGTTTAGGTATGTGACGGCCATGAATTCAATGTGGAGATTCTACTTCACCATGGTGCGAGAGGGAGGAAGTTCTGCGGTTGTGATAAGGTGTAACCGTAAATTGATTGCAGATGCTCCATTATCATTGAGGGTGCAAAGGCATCGGGTCACTATTGTTAGAAATGAAAGGAAACCACAGTTGTGGAGAGCTTTTTGTTGCGCTGTGCTAGGTAGGAGTTATGTGGTGTGGAGAAGAGAGTGGAACAGAAGGTGAATGTGGTTTTACTCCTTCATCGTGGAAAGAGGTGGCAATTTTAGAAGTTGGGAAACAAGAGTTAAAAGGTAGAGAGATTCCATGGATGAGGTAGGGGGATAGTTAATGAGTAGGCTGTCATTGTTTTAGAAAGGAGAAAAAAGGCAGAGAAGAGAATCTTTCATTGGGGAAAGTTTGGCTTCTTTGTGCACGACTGGCAGATAAGAGAAGGTTTTGAAAACCTGAGGAGGCATGACTAGCCAGAGGAGGACGTGGATAGGTGTGCAGATAGTTGAGAATCTGCAACAATCACCAGGAACTTGCCACAGCAGTCTTCAACTTTGTCGACAGGTTTTCCCATTTTCTTCTTTTTCACAGTTTAGACCAGTAATGGTGTCTTATCTATACAAGGATAATGTCATTCATTTACAATCAATAGAATATGATGACAACGTAATCCTATTGTAATTTCTGTGTGAAGTATATCAACATTATTGTTTCATTGCTGTCTTTTGGTGTTTAAAACCTCAGAAGTAGTTTCATTGCTGTCCTTTGGTGTAAACCTTAAACTATATACCTGCGGTGAGAACATCCTTTTATGCATGATTATTGTTTTGGTCGTTAAGTAAACCACAACCTGTTATTGAAATACATTACTTCATTTATTTTGGTAAGCATTTCACATGACTGTGTTTTCGCCTCAAAACGTCTTTGAATACTTGAAATATTTCCTCTCTTTGATAACTTTAGATGTCCACATTCCACAACTTTTATGACATAGGAATCCCGAAGACGAGACATTTAATGTCAACAAATGCTGTCATCTAATTCCTTATTCAGTTTAGATTTACAATTAAAGGTCGACATATAAGTTTGATCATCTCTAGTGTCATAGAGAGATTCCAAGTCCTTTATTAACCTTATCATTTAATTCTTACCTCATTGAACCTCGTAAAACTATTTATTTTTGTAAGAGGTGTGAAGTTGTAGGTTAAATAGTTATTCTTGGTTAAAAGCAGCCATGGATTTGTAATAAACAAATAGGGTGGGAAAAACCCGCATTTTGAGTCTAGATTATGTTGCATGCGATGATTCTAGTGTCGTTGTTATTTTGTAGACTTTTATGAGTCTAAAACCCTTAAATTTCAAGATAACAGGAAATTGTTTTAGATACTTGAGTATGTTGTACAAACATGGGAACCGAGTAACCAAGTTTGAAACCACTTAGGAGTGGGTGTTAGTAAACAATGTTTTATACGAATATGGGATTATGAAACTATGAACTCGGGATTAGAGTAAATGTTGCACCATGCGCTATTATAGGAGAAAATCCTAAAAACCTTGAGGTCATCGAGGTCGACATTTGTTTAAACCTTACAAATAGGAAACTATAGGATTTCGATCAGTTCAAGTCGAGTAGGGTGGGTGAACTAAGTTCATGCATTCTTAGAATGCTATTTAAAAACAAATCCTTTGGCCAAGGTGGTGTACGATCCTCAAGTGCATCGAATGTTCACTCTGACTGGATGGCATTTCTTGTGGATAGTCGTGCATGACTAGAGGGTATCTAGGGATCTACATGATAACAAGACATGTAAGTTACAACACCAGAGCTCAGATGGCAAACACAGATGGTTATCCTAAGTCTATCCTCTTGAGTAGGGTAGGGCCACTTCTAGTTAGGAAGGAGTGCGGGAGACCGACGGTCTGTGGTTGGAGGTTAAGCTCCTTGAAGATACTTTCTCTTCCAAATACTGAGGATTGTCGAGTCTTGAATGTGATGGGTCGACAATTGAGATGCATGTTAATGGTATGTTTCCAATATTTTATTTGTTTCAAGAAAATTTCAAATTGTTAGAAAACAAAATGTTTATTGTATATCATTTCTTTTAGTTTTATGAAGAATGAAATTATGTTTAAGTTAAAGTGAAAAATGTTATACTTGGTAGTAGATAAGTTCTTTTGTATTTGATTACCTAGTAAAAAAAAAATTACCTTAGTGAAAACCTAGTTTTTCTTGTCAATTCAGATATGGATGTTACATATGGTATAGAGCTAACCAGGTTCAGCACTAGGGCTGATGAGTCCACTAACCTGATTAGGAAATCAACATTATGTGGGTAGCTAATGATTGGATTTATTGTGCCAGGATGGTATACATCAAGAAAACCGCAAGAAAATCCTTCGCGGGTAAGAAGCGTTATCTGCAAGCTAAGCATAAACGGCTTGCCATGATCAAGACCATTGAGAAAACTAATGATGAAAATGACATTTGGCTTGATGATGTGGAAACCTTAGCCAATGCAATGTCATGACTTAAATGAATGAGGAGAGAACTCCTAGAGGGAGCAATGACGGCAGCTCGAATCATGATCAACTGCTGCCCTAGTTTTGTACCTAATTGTGTACCAGTTAGTGTACCTATTAGTATACCCATGATCACTAGGATCCTCGTGTAGTACCTAGAGCTGAGATCATTGAGCTATCTTCTGATAGTGAGTCTGAGGGGTATACACCTTGTGATTATGTGTCAGACAATGAATCTGAAGGTTACACTCCACTAGATAATACTGAATAAAAACATGAGATATGTCTATCTCTAATGATGTTGAAACAATTTTGCAAAATGAATAAAGACAAAATGATCAATTGTTGTTTTCTTTTGATGATTTATAATATGATAAGCATAAAACTGATTAGTATATGTTTAATCAAGTGAGAAACTAAACTATCATGGACCAATCAGAGTTTAACGAGGGGGAGGATCAGGAAGGTCATAACTCTTGGGAAAACTCCACTGATAAGTTGGATAGGATTCTAAACATGCTTACTGAAACCAAGGAAAGGTTGAACAAACTGGAAAAGAAAATGGATGAAACTGGCAACACAGAGGGAGAAAACGAAAACTCATATTATACAAACAAGAGTAAACATTGGGAAAATGGCACGTCAAGTGAAAATCTTGATGACAGTGAAGTCCAAAGAAAAACCAAGGATAAACTTGCATTAGAGTTATATAAGGATATGAAAAAGGTTAATCCTCCAAAGTTTGATGGAACGAAAAATGGAGATGCAGCAGAAGCATGGTTAATGGAGATGGAGAAATATTTTGAGATCAAAAATTACTTTGAGGTTACTAAAGCCATGTGGGGAGCATATCAGCTGTCTGGGGAAGCGTCCACTTGGTGGATGAATAAGAAAATGGAGCTGGAATTAAGTCCCTTGAAGGTGACATGGGATGAGTTCGTGGAACTATTCTAAAAACGGTGGTTACCTCAGTTATATTTTGATCAGAAGTTAACAGATTTCCAAAACCTTAGGCAAGGTGAACTATCTGTGGTCGAGTATGCAGAAAAATTCACTAGACTACTGAAGTATGTTCCTCAATATGAAAAAGATGAAAGGTTCTGAATCAGAAAATTCATCATGGGACTCAATCCTCAGATCGGCAGTGAGGTGGAGGTACATGGTCCAAGCACAATGGATCAAGTTTATGAAAAGGCAATTAAACAGGAGCAGAAGATCAAATCTATCTCTACTTACCGTGATAAGAAATGCAAGAAGTTTGATAAGAACTACAACGATCAGTCTTATAAAAGGAAAAATGAGAAGGGATATGGAAACATGAGGTTTGATAAGGGAAATCAAAAGAATCAAGGGAGATTTGGTAATGAGCGAAGAGGTGAAGATTATAAGAGAAATGTAAATTTTAAGAAGAATGATGATTCTGTAAGTAGGCCATTTGAGAAGCGAGGACTTATAGGGGGATGCTTTTCTTGTGGAGGAGATCATTATGCCAACCGTTTCCCTAACAAGAAGCAGTATGGGAAGCCTAGAAACATAGAACTTCCTTCGCAACAGGAAGCATTTCAGCAAAGGATTCATGCCACTCTTGACAATCGACAAGCGGAGTATCAGATCACCCCTATTGAGATGACAGGTACCTTATTTGGAGTTCCTATTTCTATTCTATTTGATACTGGTGCAACAAAAAATTTTGTCACCTAGAGTCTTAAGTAAATTTTCTAGAAAAGTTGGTTTTATGTCAAAACCATGGACAGTAGAGTATGCAAATAACTCAAAGGCTCAGGTAGAGCAATGTTTGTTCGAAGCTAAGATTGATGTTTCTAACTTCATCACTGAGGCAAATTTATACGTAGCACCTTTAGGGTCCTACGATGTCATCTTAGGAATGAATTGGTTTTTGGAAACATCGAGCCAAAGTAGATTATTTTCATAAAACCATTGAGTGTCTGGATGAGACGGGCAAAACAGTAAATCTCCAAGGAATTCAAAGAGAAATAAGGGTTAGATCCATTTCATCAAAACAACTAAAACGAGCTAGGCAAAAGGGATGTCAACTTTTTGCAGTCAAAATGGACCTAGTAGAGGAAACCTTGGAGAAACAAACATTTGAGGAAAGATATCCATATCTATGCAACTTCAGGGATGTATTTCCTGAGGAGTTACCAGGCTTGCCTCCGAAGAGAACATTTGACTTTGGCATAGATATTAAACCAGGATCAGAGCCAATCTCTAAAGCTCTGTATCGTATGACTACCACTGAACTTATGGAATTAAAAGCTCAGTTGCAGGAGCTATTGTCTAAGAATCTAATTAGGCCAAGTGTATCACCATGGGGAGCCCCAGTTATATTTGTCAAAAAGAAAGATGGAACTCTAAGGATGTGTATAGATTATAGGATGCTTAACAAGGCAACAATAAAGAACAAGTATCCCTTGCCACGTATTGATGATCTATTTGACCAAATGCATGGTGCATAAGTCTTTTCTAAGATAGATCTGAGATCTGGATACCATCAGTTAAGGTTGAAAGATGAAGATATTCCCAAGACAGCATTTAGAATGTGGTATGGTCATTATGAGTTCACAGTGTTGCCGTTTGGATTGACCAATGCACCTGTTGCTTTCATGAATCTCATGAATAGTGTTTTCAGAGATTGTCTTGATAAGTTTGTGCTAGTTTTCATTGATGATATTCTGATTTATTCCAAAAATGAAGAGGAACATGCACAACATCTTCAAATAGTCTTGCAATGATTAAGAGAACACAAATTGTACGCGAAACTCTCAAAGTGCACCTTCTTTCAGAAAGAAGTACAATATTTTGGGCACATAATATCAGCCGATGGGATATTAGTTGATCTGACCAAAATAAAAGCTATTATGGAATGGCCTGAACCTACCAATGTGTCAGAGGTACGAAGTTTCATGGGATTGGCAGGGTATTACAGGAAATTTGTATTGAATTTCTCAAGCATTGCTAGCCCAATTATCTCCTTGCAGAGAAAAGGAAAAAGGTTGTTTGGACGAATGAATGTCAAAAGGCTTTTGACTTGTTAAAAGAAAAATTAACAACCGCTCCAATTCTGAAAGTTCTTGATCGTGAGGGAGAGTTTGAGGTTATCACTGATGCCTTGGGGGAAGGATTGGGAGGTGTGCTTATGAAAGATGAGAGGGTAATAGCCTATGAGTCAAGGAAACTGAAAAACTATGAGCAAAACTATGCTCCTCATGACCTAGAGATGGCAGCAGTGGTTCACGCCCTTTAGATGTGGAAACATTATTTGTTGGGAAGGACTTTTATTCTAAAATCTGATCATCAAAGCCTTCGCTACATATTTACACAACCTAATCTCAATGCAAGGCAAAGAAGATGGTTGGAATTAATATCAGATTATGACTTTGAAATTTCTTATATCAAAGGAAAAGAAAATCGAGTAGCTGATGCCTTAAGCAGAAGAAAGCACATAGCCTCTATAATCTCCATACATGCTAACTTTATAGACTTAGTAATACAAAACTTATCTGGAGATGAGTATTATGAACAAGTGAAATAGGCTCTACACTTAAACCCTAAGAACCCAAGATATGACGGATTCAGTTTTGAATCCAGTGGATTGATGAGATTCAAGGGAAGAATCTATGTTCCTGATTCAGTAGAACTTAGAAACCTTGTGTGGAAGGAAGTTCATTGTGCTCCTTACTCTTACACCCTGGTGTAACAAAACTGTTAGTGGATGTAAAGCTGCTATATTTCAGGAAGGGAATGAAAAGTGATGCTACAAAGTTTGTAGCTAGCTATTTGGAGTGTCAGAGAGTTAAAGTGGAACACCAACATCATGCTGGATTGTTATACCCACATGATATTCTGAAATGGAAATGGCAAGTTGTTAGTATGGATTTTTTCTAGGGGTTACCAATGTCTAAGAATAGGCATGATCCAATATTGGTTGTTGTGGATAAACTAACCAAGGTCGCACATTTCATACCGAGAAATTTGACAGATGGAGCACATCTTTTGGCTCAGAAATTTGTGCAAGAAATTTTTAGATTGCATGGGGTACCTGAAAAGATTATATCTGATAGAGATGCTCGGATAACTTCACAGTTTTGGTAAACCTTATTTTCTGCATTAGGGACTAAACTGAATGTAAGTACTGCTTATCACCCCGAAACTGATGGACAAATAGAAAGAGTGAATCAGGTATTAGAAGACCTTTTGAGAATGTATTGCATGGATCAGCAATACAGATGGGAGGAATATCTACCTCTTGTCAAATTTGCCTATAACAACTCCTATCATTCTGCCATTAAGATGGCACCATTTGAAGCATTATATGGAAGGAAATGCAGAACTCCTATAAGCTAGGATAAGCTAGAAGATAGGATAAGCATTGGACCTGAAATGCTTGCTGATATGGAAGAAAAAGTAAAAATGATTAGGAAGAGGTTGGTAGAAGCCAATGACAGGCAAAAGAGTTATGCAGATCGCAAACGAGTGCCTAGACACTTCTCTGTTGGCGAGAAAGTGCTTTTACGAGTGAAACCCCAAAAGAGTTCTATAAAATTTGGTAAATCTTCGAAGTTGGCTCCTCGTTATATCAGACCTTTCGAAGTTCTTGAGATTATCAATCCAGTTGCCTACAAAGTTGCTCTACCTCCAGCCTTGTCTAAGATGCATAATGTTTTTCATGTTTCATATTTAAAGAAATATTTTGTAGGTAATAACCACATCCTTAGCTAGAATTCCTTACAGATGCAAGAACCTAGGGTGGTTGTGATCAAGCCACTCAAGGTGCTCGAAATGTGTAAACTTCGTTTACATAATTGAGAAGTTTTGCAATGCAAAATTTAGTGGGACCAATATGGCGAGGATAGCGCCACTTGGGAAGACTATAAAGACATTTACCAAAGATTTCCTAAACTTTTCAAAGACATTAATGTTGCACTATAAAAAGTTTGTTTTAAGTTTAAATTTTGCTTGATAAACTTAATCATCGAGGACAATGATTTTTAAAGGGGAAGGATATGTTACATCCCTCTTTTTGGAATCGATTATGCTATTTACTTTCTTGCAAATTTCAGTAATATAATATGTTGTGGACGACATGGAAACTGATGATTTATTATACAAAGTTAGTTCTATGAAATTTTAGAATCTATTGATTATGATCAATGTGATATTGTAGATTAAATGTCCTTTTTGTTAAGTGAAATGATGTTTTGGATATATTATGCTTTGATTTGGAACATAGGTGCTTTGACCACAAAATTGTATGTGAGTATGTCATTGCAGGAACAGGTGGACCATGTTCGACAGGAAGAGAAAGTATCTTTGAGAGAGAGTATAGACTCTAGAAATTAACCATGGGTATTTGTTACTGAGAATGCCAAACAGGTAGTTAAACCTTGAAGCCATTAATTAAGTCTTGATTGTCGACTGGGATAGTTAAACTAGATGTCGATGTCTGAAAATAGGGTGTAGCATTCTTTTCGTAAGTCGTCATATTGATTCTTGGAATCGACGATGTTGTCGTAAGTCCACCAAAGCGAGTTGACTTATATAGACGATTATTATTTCATTTATAGGTAATTAAATGAACCTACTTGTAGCAGATTCGTGAATCACGTCTCGTAGTCAAAAGATGCGAGAAGTTGGCTTTGTGCGTCTAACGATATAGGAAACTTGTTTGCGTTAGACTCAATCTGTCATGATTGCCGTAAATACGCATCAAACTTGTGTTGTGAATTTATTCTTTTTGGAAATCGACGAATGTCAATTTTGAAGCCATAGCGTGTAATAATTTGTTTTGGTCATTATTGTGAATGAGTCTTTTTCTTCTAGCTTTGACCATGAGATATTATCGATCTAATCTTGAGTTCCTTATTAAGTTGGTCTTTATCTTTTTTTCTTTTTCGACCAAAAAGATGCTTTAGACAATTCTTAACCGTCGCCTTGTCGAGCTTAACCCCACAATTCAGTTTTTAGTTCCTCTTGAAGGATTAGATGCTTTAATGTTCGAGTGTGGGAAGGGTTGTTATGTCCACTAACAAGCCTCGTCACCAAAGGAGCCTCCATCTTTTTAGTGGTCATGATAAGTGGGAAGTCGTGTAAGAAGACAGTTACGTCGACCCTTGTGTTTAGGCTTGTGACAGTCGTGAATTCAATGCGGAGATTCTACTTCACCATGGTGCGAGAGGGAGGAAGTTCTGTGGTTGTGATAAGGTGTAACCGTAAATTGATTACAGATGCTCCATTATCATTGAGGGTGCAAAGGCATCGGGTCGCTGTTGTTAGAAACGAAAGGAAACCACAGTTATGGAGAGCCTTTTGCTATGCTGTGCTAGGTAGGAGTTATATGGTGTGGAGAAGAGAGTGGAACGGAAGGTGAAAGTGGTTTTACTCCATCGTAGAAAGAGGTGGTAGTTTTAGAAGTTGGGAAATGAGAGTTAAAAGGTAGAGAGATTCCATTGATGAGGCAGGGGGGATAGTTAATGAGTAGGCTGTCATTGTTTTAGAAAGGAGAAAAATGGCAGAGAGGAGAATATTTCATTGGGGAAAGTTTGACTTCTTTGTGCACGATTGGCAGATAAGAGAAGGTTTTGAAAACCTGAGGAGGCACGACTAGCCAGAGGAGGACGTGGATAGGTGTGCAGATAGTTGAGAATCTACAATGATCACCGGGAACTTGCCACAGTAGTCTTCAACTCTGTCAACAGGTTTTCCCATTTTCTTCTTTTTCATAGTTTAGACTAGTAATGGTGTCTTATCTACGCAAGGATAATGTCATTCATTTACAATGAATAGAATATGATGACAACGTAATCCTACTGCAATTTCTGTGTGAAGTATATCAACATTATTGTTTCATTGCTGTCTTTTGGTGTTTAAAAGCTCAGAAATAGTTTCATTGCTATCCTTTGGTGTAAACCTTAAACTATATACTTGCGGTGAGAACATCCTTGTATGCATGATTATTGTTTTGGTTGTAAAATAAACCACAACCTGTTATTGAAATACATTGCTTCATTTATTTTGGTAAGCATTTCACATGACTGTGTTTTCACCTCAAAACATCTCTGAATACTTGAAATATTTTCTCTCTTTGATGACTTCGGATGTCCACATTCCATGACTTTTATTTCATGGGAATCCCGAAGATGAGACATTTAATGTCAACAAATGTTGTCATCTAATTCCTTATTCGGTTTAGATTTACAATTAAAGGTTGACATATAAGTTTGATCGTCTCTAGTGTCATAGAGAGATTCCAAGTCCTTTATTAACCTTATCATTTAATTCTTACCTCATTGAACCTCGTAAAACTATTTATTTTGGTAAGAGGTGTGAAGTTGTAGGTTAAATAGTTATTCTTGGTTAAAAGCAGTCATGGATTTGTAATAAACAAATAGGGTGGGAAAAACCTGCATTTTGAGTCTAGATTATGTTGCATGCGATGATTCTAGTGTCGTTGTTATTTTGTAGACTTTTATGAGTCTAAAACCCTTAAATTTCAAGATAACAGGAAATTGTTTTAGATACTTGAGTATGTTGTACAAACATGGGAACCGAGTAACCAAGTTTGAAACCACTTAGGAGTGGGTGTTAGTAAACAATGTTTTATACGAATATGGGATTATGAAACTATGAACTCAGGATTAGAGTAAATGTTGCACCATGCGCTATTATAGGAGAAAATCCTAAAAACCTTGAGGTCATCGAGGTCGACATTTGTTTAAACCTTACAAATAGGAAACTATAGGATTTCGATCAGTTCAAGTCGAGTAGGGTGGGTGAACTAAGTTCATGCATTCCTAGAATGCTATTTAAAAACAAATCCTTTGGCCAAGGTGGTGCACGATCCTCAAGTGCATCGAATGTTCACTATGACTGGATGGCATTTCTTGTGGATAGTCGTGCATGACTAGAGGGTATCTAGGGATCTGCATGATAACAAGACATGTAAGTTACAACACCAGAGCTCAGATGGCAAACACCGATGGTTATCCTAAGTCTATCCTCTTGAGTAGGGTAGGGCCACTTCCAGTTAGGAAGGAGTGCGGGAGACCGACGGTCTGTGGTTGGAGGTTAAGCTCCTTGAAGATACTTTCTCTTCCAAATACTGAGGATTGCCGAGTCTTGAATGTGATGGGTCGACAATCGAGATGCATGTTAATGGTATGTTTCCAATATTTTATTTGTTTCAAGAAAATTTCAAATTGTTAGAAAACAAAATGTTTATTGTATATCATTTCTTTCAATTTTATGAAGAATGAAATTATGTTTAAGTTAAAGTGAAAAATGTTATACTTGGTAGTAGATAAGTTCTTTTGTATTTGATTACCTAGTAAAAAAAAAAATTACCTTAGTGAAAACCTAGTTTTTCTTGTCAATTCGGATATGGATGTTACAGTGCACATGTGTGTGTGTTACCCTGCTAACAACTATTTTGTTTATGCCTTAAGTGTATGCCACTAAGCACGCTTACCCGTGTGAGGGGGTTTCTAGGGAAGCATGGGAAATTTTTTGATATTTCATGTCATGACCACATGACACATGTGGATATGACACATGTGGGCATGACATTTGGTATCAGAGCCCAAGTTTAAACACTGGGCATATTTGGGCACGTTATTATTCTGTAACTTTGATTAATTAGTGTCTACCTTGTTTTGTATGATGCCTCCCCAATGTGGTCGACGAGCGTGATCGCGTAACATAGCGTCCATTGAGGTGCATAGCGATTCCTTAGGAAGGGGACAGGCACCCACAGTTATAGCAGACCCACCAGTACCACATGCACCACTAGTGCCATAGGCACCACCAATATTTGACACAGGTCCACAGTTTCTACAGACACTGCAGGCCATGTTAGAGAGGTTACTGCCAGCTATTCCAGAGCCATATGATGAGCCTCACGTTGATCCACGAGAGGAGCCACGCAAGGAGCCACAAGCTAAGTCACGTACTGAGCCATATGTGGAGCCCCGCGTCAAGCTACGAGAGGTGCCACGCATTAAGCCTTTCATAGAGATCCCTAAGACTACAATAGAGGAGGTAGGGTTAGCCTACCGTGCACAGAGTAGGATTCCTCTGAGACTCTCGAGATGAGATGAGACCATGAGGGTAGAATAGGTATACCATGGACCGTATGAGTATGAATTGGATGAGCTAGTGGTAGGACTTAGAGACAGGGGAGACCCCATCAGAGACCTACTTAGGTTCAACCCACCTACCTTCGCAGGAGCTATAGAGGGAGCTATGGTCGAGGCTTAGCTGATTAGTCTAGACAGGTGATGCAGAGGCATCCACACTATAACCTTACAATACAGCATGGATGTCTGCAGCCCATCATCATCATCATATTCATCATCATCATATTTGACTTCACTGTCAGCATCATCATCATATTTCACCTGCCGACCGATATCCTCCTGCAGACAAGCCTTCGCACTTTCGCCTGTCAACAGCATCACCTTACTCGATTATCGACAGCATCATCATATTCGGCAGCATCATCATGTTCGACCAGCGCGAACATCCTCCTGACGTCCACTGTTCACTTCAGCGACAACCTCCATCTTCACTACCTTCAGCATCATGATATTCGACATCATGATAATCAACAGGATAACGAACATCCGGTTCCTTCCATTTATCCTGATGATGACAAAACCTTAACTCCTCGCACCATTCACTCGATGCTGACGTCACCCGATATCCTGATGACGTAGATCCTGATGATGATGACGTCACCCGCGACTCCTCAATATCCTGCTGCTCTGAAATATCCTGATGACGTATATCATGATGATGATGATGTCATATCCTGCTGTTGGCCAAACTTAGTTTTTCCGGCCCGCGATCAACTTGATCAACCCAATTTTCAACCTGATGCCGATACGCTCCTCCTCGGCCCTCCTGATGATGATCACCCCGACGCACTTGTACTTCATGCACTCGAAAGCATCATGCTCTCCTCCACTTATCTGGATGATGATGTCCGAACTGACTGCAAGATATTCACCAAGATATCCTGATGATGCCGTTTTGACGAACTTTCAGCCTTAGCGAAATTTCACTTCGCCGATCCTCCAGGGACGACCTGATCCACTCTCAGGGTGATCTTCCAGCTCAAACTTATCAGCTTGACCTAGCACATACCCATGCTAGGGTCTTCAACATCTCTCAACGGCGATCCTGCACACCTGCATGCAAACAGAAAACAAACTAACATCTACCCTACTATACATAACCATTCCACCGATCAGACGAATCAACCGGTGGAATGGATCAGTGAATCCATACAGCCACCAAACCAGCAAATCGATCAAGCAATGGAATGCAACAGAGGATGAACACAAACAGGAACACTTTATTTGATTTCAAAAGATGCAAATACAATGATCAGTTTCTCTCTCTGCCTCACTCTCGCAAAGTTTGATCGATGATATCTATCTGTATGCAATATCAAACGATCCTCATGCTTAAATAGATTTGCCTTCGAGTACTACTGACCCGACTCCAAGCGGCTGGGAACTCTCTCCAAGCGGCTGGGAGATCCAACCGAACATACATCATGACAACTGTCTTAACAAACTAACTAAAAATAGCAAAGCCTGGTCAGCATGATCTTATCATGATCAGCATGACCTTATTACATGCATTTGGTCTTAACAGACCTTCTTGGAAACATAAACAAGACCTAAAACAACTAACTGCCTTATCAAGACCAGCTTTCAGGTAGGTGCTCCTGCACCATACTCCCCAACAGAAAAGAACTCATGTCCCATGAGTTTAGTATGTGGAAGTCCTCCACCTTGACACTTTGCCTGTGCAATATGTTGAACTGTTCCAGCTTTGTCCTCTGCTGGCTCTTGGCTGCTCCAAGACTTCTGAACTATAACTTGCTTTCTGGCAAGTAAATCCTCATGCCTGTTGATGTAGGCCTTTCTCTCACATACCTTGTGTTTGCCAGGTGGTCTGACCAGAACCTCTTTCTGAACTGCCTCTTGAACTTCTGTAATGTTCAACTCTAGCTTCCTGTCAACTGTTATAGGACAAGCAATAGTCCCAACTATGACAACATCCTTGTCATTCCTCTCAACTGGTTGCTGTGTGCAAACCTGTTTCTGCACCTGCTGCTGACCCCTGTCAGTCACAACTGAAACTTTCTTCAGCTTGTTGTCTGTAACAACTCCTTTCCCTGCAGTGTCCTGAACTGCCTTTATGCCTGATCCTATAGGCATCTGCACAAATTCCTTCTTTCCTATTAAAATGACTTGGGCCGCCTTCTGTACTGCAGCATTTGCCTGCAATGGCATCAACTTAATAATCTTCCCATCTTTCTTGATGGTGTAGGTATTAGCATACCCATCATACAGTACCCTTCTATCAAATTGCCATGGTCTACCCAACAGTAGGTGACAACATTCCATGGGCAATATGTCACACAAAATTCTATCCTGATATGCTCCAATCTGAAAATCCACATATGCCTGTTCAGAGACAAAAAGTGATTGACTATCACTCACCCAAGATGCCTTGTAAGGGTGTGGATGTGGAATCCTTTCCAAATGCAGTTTATCAACCATTGCCTGGGATACCATGTTGTCTGTTGAACCAGTATCAATGACAACCTTACATACTTTACCTTTGCTCTTGCATGTGGTCCTGAAAAGAGCTCTTCTTTGCATCAGATCCTTTGATGCCTGCACATTAATTCTCCTTAGCATCAATGATTCTCCACTCTCTGGATAACCGACAGAAGCTCTATCTTCTTGCTCTACTTTCTCTTCTTGTACAAGTTGTACTCTCTTGTCACTCGTTCTATCATTTCTGGATGATGAACCTTTGTTTTCTGGACATTTGAAAGATGGATGACCAAACTCACCACAGGTGTAACATTTTCCTGAAAATGTAGTAGAACCTCTACCACCTCCAAATCTTCCTCTATTACCTTTCCATCCACCCCTGAAATCAGACTGTCCCTGTCCTTTACCAGTGTCTTCTTGACCCTCATTGGTTTGCTTTTGTGTAGGGGCTGCTCCTCTTCCCCTATGGTTTCCTCTTCCTCTCATGGACTTATCATGTCCTCTATTCATCTTTTCTTCAATCCTGATTGCCATTTGATAACAATCCCCCACATTCTTAGGGTTAGCTAAAACTAACTCATCCTGTATGTTAAACCTCAAACCAGCCAAGTACCTAGCCACCTTTTCTACCTCATTCTCATGATGACCAGATCTCATACTCAACTTATAAAACTCCTCAGTATATGCCTTCACATCCCTTTCCTTCTGCTTTAAAAATTGCAGCTTCTTAAACATCTGGATTTCATAATCCCTTGGCAAGAATTTACCTTTGATCCTTGCTACCATCTTATCCCATGAAGTGATCTTTGACTTCCCTTGTTTCCTTCTCTCAGACTGTACATAGTCCCACCAAACCAAAGCATGACCTCCTAACTTGGTCTTTGCAATCTTCACCTTCTGATCCTCAGCAACATCTTCACATTCAAAGTGATTATCCAGTGCAGCAATCCAATCCAGTAACTCATCTTCATTCAAGCTTCCAGTATACTTGGAAACATCAACCTTTACCTTAGGTTTATCACTTTGCACTGCCTTTAACAGTTTTGCAAATTTCTGGTCTTCAGCATCCAGTTCTTCAGTTACCTCTTCATACTCTTCAACAGTATCTTCATCTTCTTCAGACTCACTATCTTCCACTTCCCTCTTTTTGTTCTTTTCCAGGGCTGTAAGCCTGGCTTGAAGTGCTTCAGCAAGCTCCTTCATCTTCCTCATCTCTCTGGCATGTTTCTCCTTCATCTCCTGCAATTCCCTTGTAGTCCCACTACCTTTCAGAGGCATTTTGTCAACCTCTCACTCAACACACAACACACTATCAACTCTATCTCTGCCCTTTCGGTGACAGAATTAACACACAACAGCCCAGACCTTTTGCTGAGCTCTGATACCACTATGATGCAGAGGCATCCACACTATAACCTTACAATACAGCATGGATGTCTGCAGCCCATCATCATCATCATATTCATCATCATCATATTTGACTTCACTGTCAGCATCATCATCATATTTCACCTGCCGACCGATATCCTCTTGCAGACAAGCCTTCGCACTTTCACCTGTCAACAGCATCACCTTACTCGATTATCGACAGCATCATCATATTCGGCAGCATCATCATGTTCGACCAGCGCGAACATCCTCCTGACGTCCACTGTTCACTTCAGCAACAACCTCCATCTTCACTACCTTCAGCATCATGATATTCGACATCATGATAATCAACAGGATAACGAACATCCGGTTCCTTCCATTTATCCTGATGATGACAAAACCTTAACTCCTCGCACCATTCACTCGATGCTGACGTCACCCGATATCCTGATGACGTAGATCCTGATGACGATGACGTCACCCGTGACTCCTCAATATCCTGCTGCTCCGAAATATCCTGATGACGTATATCATGATGATGATGATGTCATATCCTGCTGTTGGCCAAACTTAGTTTTTCCGGCCCGCGATCAACTTGATCAACCCGATTTTCAACCTGATGCCGATACGCTCCTCCTCGGCCCTCCTGATGATGATCACCCTGACGCACTTGTACTTCATGCACTCGAAAGCATCATGCTCTCCTCCACTTATCCAGATGACGATGTCCGAACTGACTGCAGGATATTCACCAAGATATCCTGATGATGCTGTTTTGACGAACTTTCAGCCTTAGCGAAATTTCACTTCGCCGATCCTCCAGGGACGACCCGATCCACTCTCAGGGTGATCTTCCAGCTCAAACTTATCAGCTTGACCTAGCACATACCCATGCTAGGGTCTTCAACATCTCTCAACGGCGATCCTACACACCTGCATGCAAACAGAAAACAAACTAACATCTACCCTACTATACATAACCATTCCACCGATCAGACGAATCAACCGGTGGAATGGATCAGTGAATCCATACAGCCACCAAACCAACAAATCGATCAAGCAATGGAATGCAACAGAGGATGAACACAAACAGGAACACTTTATTTGATTTCAAAAGATGCAAATACAATGATCAGTTTCTCTCTCTCTGCCTCACTCTCACAAAGTTTGATCGATGATATCTATCTGTATGCAATATCAAACGATCCTCATGCTTAAATAGATTTGCCTTCGAGTACTACTGACCCGACTCCAAGCGGCTGGGAACTCTCTCCAAGCAGCTGGGAGATCCAACCGAACATACATCATGACAACTGTCTTAACAAACTAACTAAAAATAGCAAAGCCTGGTCAGCATGATCTTATCATGATCAGCATGACCTTATTACATGCATTTGGTCTTAACAGACCTTCTTGGAAACATAAACAAGACCTAAAACAACTAACTGCCTTATCAAGACCAGCTGTCAGGTAGGTGCTCCTGCACCAACAGGTGTTTCACGTTGCAACCTTACAGGAGAAACATGAAAGCATGAGTGGCAGTACATCTTCTGAGAGATGCAACAGCTACCTGGTGGCACACTGAGGAGTGCAAGCACTGACTATCCTTAGATACACTCACTTGGGATATCTTCATAGAGCACTTTAATGCACAATATTTGTCAGAGCATTACAGATAGCGCAGGATAGATAAGTTCCATGATTTACAGTAGAGAGGACTCACAGTTTTCCAATATGAGAGCCAATTCATTGAGCTTTCTCGTTATGCGGAGTATCTTCATGACAAGAAACTCCTGTACACAAATTCATCAGAGGACTGAATCACGGAATAGTAGGACCAGTATGTATGGTAGATCCCCAGACCATGAGTGAGGCTGTTGAAAAGGCCCTTATTGCAGAGGAAATTCAGGGACGAGGGTAGAATTCACGCCTGCAGTATCAGGATTGTAATCCCCAACAACAGTAGAACTTTCATAGGCCTCAAAACACACCACAGAGAGGAGGATATAATTCTTCATCATTACCTCCTAGGCCTCCACAGTAGCAGTAGCAGCAGCAATAGTATTAGCAGAGATCTAGACCCTTGCAGAGGGTTCAGGGAGGAGAAAACTATGGTTGGTAGCAACAGGGCCAGTGTAGAGACCAGAGACAACAGGGATCTTTTGCGGGACCCACAAGGTCTCAACAGTCATATAGAGGTTCATAGGGGTCCACTGGATAGACTGGATAGTAGCAGTTAGGCAAAACTTAGACAGTACAGTTACAAGCTAGGGGCCCATGTTATGTATGTGGTGAGGCAGGGCATTTGGCCAGAGAGTGTCCATAGGGATTTACAGCAGGGGGACAACCCTATTTAGGTGGTTTTGAGCAGACTGTAGGTGATGTGGGCAGGTCCCACCGCATGTTTGCAGTGGTTGACAACTACCAAGTTGATTTCCAGGCTTCATTCATTGAGACGGTAGGTATGATTGGGGATTTCCCCATCTCTATTCTTTTGACTCTCGAGCTACTGATTCTTTTCTGTCTACATCGTTAGTGGAACGTTGCAGGCTGGTGGCTTCTAGGAAGGACATTAGGTGGGAGGTTGAGTTGGCCTCTGGGGCCAGGATGTTAGTAAATACCTTGGTTAGAGATTATGAGATCACCATGGGTTCCTTCACTACATCATGTGACCTTAAGGTTATGCCATTAGGATCCTACAGTGTAGTTCTAGGTATGGACTAGCTTGCGGCTCATAGAGCCAAGCTAGATTGTCACCAGAGGATGATTAGATGTTTAGACGATCATGGCACACAGGTTGAGATAGTGGGCATTCAGAAGCCCATGGCTATACGTATGATATCTGCTCAACAACTTAAGCGCTATATGTGGAAAGGTTGTCAGATGTTTGCTATTACGGTCAATGACAGATCAGAGGATGAGCCTAAGACTACCTTAGATGATCACCCTATCCTAAGAGATTTTGCCGATGTATTTCTGCAAGAATTACCAGGTATGCCTCCATGCAGAGAGGTTGATTTTCACATCAATTTGGTGCCGGGTGTAGAGCCAGTGTCTCATGCACCCTACAGGATGACTACACATGAGCTTACAGAACTCAAACTATAGTTAGAGGAGTTACTTGAGAAGGGACACATCCGACCTAGCATTTCACCATGGGGTGCACTGATTATCTTCGTGAAGAAGAAGGATGGATCTCTTTGATTATGCATGGATTACAGGTAGTTGAACAAGGTGACGGTGAAGAACCGTTATCCTCTACCTAGGATTGACGACCTCTTTGATAAGATGTAGGGAGCCAGAGTGTTCTTGAAAATTGATCTAAAATCTAGGTATCACCAATTGCGCATCACAGAGGTAGACATTCATAAGACTGCTTTTTGAACCAGATATGGCCATTATGAGTTTACCGTGGTACCTTTGGGTTTGATGAATGCCTCTGCAATGTTCATGAGTCTCATGAATGGGATGTTCCGCACTTACCTAGATCAGTTCGTGATTATATTTCTTGACAATATTTTGATCTATTCACAGACTAAGGAGGAACATGTGGTCCATCTACATCAGGTGTTGCAGTGCTTACGAGAGCAATAGCTTTATGGCAACTTGGTGAAGTGTACCTTCTTCAGGACAAAGGTGCAATATTTGGGACACATCTTATCAGGTGATGGCATCTTCGTAGATCCATCGAAGATCAGAGCAATTCAGGACTGGCCAGCACCCACCAACGTGACTGAGGTCAGGAGCTTTATAGGATTAGCTGGTTATTACCGTAGGTTTGTTGAGGGCTTTTCCAGGATAGCACATCCCATCACTTCCCTTTAGTAGAAAGGGAAAGGTTTCACTTGGATTGAGCAGTGTGAGAGGGCCATTGGGGTCCTCAAGGAGCATCTTACCAGTGCTCCCATTTTAGTAGTTCCAGATCCGACAAAGGATTTTGTTGTTTGCACTAATGCATCACTAGAAGGATTGGGAGCTGTGCTTATGCAGGGTGGTAGAGTGATTGCATATGAATCATGTAAGCTTAAGACACATGAGCTAAACTACCCTACTCATGATTTAGATCTCGCAGTAGTGATTCATGCTCTTGTTCATTAGAGACACTTCCTCTTAGGTCGACGCTTTGAGCTCCATTCGAATCACCATAGCTTACAGTACATTTTCACACAGCCCGATTTGAATGCCCGCCATGGGCGTTGGATGGAGTTCTTATGTGAGTATGACTTTGATGTCCACTACATCAAAGGAAAGGAGAACGTGGTCACTGAGGCTTTGTGTTGGAGGTGCCACGAGATCCTGATGTTGACATTGAGGGTGGACTTGAGAGATCGCATCTTATAGCATTTGCCTGAGGATGAGTGGTTTCTTGAAGTGCAGCAGGAAATTCATAATCAGAGGGCCCTTAAGGGCAAATTTGTAGGATATTCCCTTGAGTCTGATGGTTTTCTTAGACATCAGCAGCACATCTATGTACCCCGTGTGGGTGATTTATGTATAGTGATTCTTTCAGAGGCTCATCGAGCACCTTATGCAACACATCGAGGAGTGAAGAAGATGCATGCTGATTTGCAATAGTTATATCATTGGGCTGGGATGAGACGCGACATTGTAGAATATGTTGCTCATTGCCTTGAGTGTCAGAGGGTCAAGGTTGAGCATCAGCACCCAGCATGACTATTGTACCCTCACGAGATACCTGAGTGGAAATGGGACACCATTTCCATGGACTTTATCATTGGTCTACCTATGTCATCACGTCACCATGATGCCATCATGGTGACAGTTGACAAGTTGACCAAGGTGGTGCATTTCTCACCTGTACGCATGACGTACAATGCATTATTAGTGGCGAGAGTGTTTCTAGATCAAATTGTTAGACTTCATGGAGTACCTCACCACATCATTTCTGACAAAGACTCCATATTAACTTCATCATTTTGGAGAGCCTTACATCAAGCGTTGGGCACACAACTCAACTTCAGTTTGGCTTACCATCTTGAGACTGACGGGCAAACAAAGAGAGTTAATCAGGTGTTAGAAGATATGCTTCGTATGTATGTTATGGACCATCAACCTAGATGGGAGGAGTATCTGTATTTGGTTGAGTTCACCTACAATAATAGGCATCACAGCTCGTTGGGTATGCCTCCTTTCTAGGCTTTATACGGCAGACCGTGCAGGACACCATTGAGTTGGGATCAGATGGAGGACAGGGTCGCCATTGGTCCAGAGATAGTTCAGGATATGGAGTAGCAGGTTACACTGATTAGATAGAGACTTCAGGAGGCACAGGATAGACATAAGTACACCGATACTAAGAGAATTGATCGGAGCTTCTCACTGGGTGACAGAGTATTTTTGAGAGTGTGACCGCACAAGAGTCCAATCTGTTATGGAAAGGACTCTAAGCTTGCACCTTGGTTTGTAGGACCTTTTGAGATTTTGGAGTGGATAGTACATGTAGCCTATCATCTAGCCTTGCCACCTAGCCTATCGCGTATCCACGATGTCTTTCATATTTTAGTTTTACGTCGTTATATCTCTGACTTATCTCACATATTGGATTGGAGTGCTCTTCAGGTAGAGGCAAACAAACAGTTGGCTTTGGAGCCAATTTGCATATTAGCTTGTCAGATGCTGGGCCTTCAAGGTCGAGAGCTAGACTAGATTAGGGTTCAGTGGGATATGTATGATGAGGTCACTGCGACATGGAGGGATGCAGCGATACTGAGGACTCTTTATCCTCACCTCTTTGATAGCTTCCAGGAGGAAGTACAATCTTAGGGGGAGAGGATGTGAGGCCTACATTTTTCATTCTGTTCATGTGACTATTTACCTTAGTGTTGCTGATACTTTTATATTTGTGGGACTGCTGATCACGGATTCCAAACTATTAGACTTTATTATTTTATAGGGAAAACTAATTGCGTGATGTTAGATAGATGTTTACATTATAGGAAAAGTAATTGGGTGATGTTAGAAAGAAAATTGTAATGTGATTTCATTATGCTTATGAGAGCTGTGGTATGTTTTAGGAATGCATGTTTTAAATTTGCTTCAGCTATGATATTTATATGTGGAATTAACTTTGAAATTTAGTGTGCAGGTATTTCTAACAAAACCATAGATACTGGAGATTGTTCCACACCTTATGTTGTAATCCCTTGTGAAGCCGATCTAGTTCCATGAGGAAATGAGATCAACCCTATGTTTGAATTAATGTTGTAATGTTGTCTTGGATGAGGTTGAATGGGTTAGGTCTACCTCTTGTAAATTTCAATTTATGATTTATGTTGTGAGAATTGTATTTGAATTTCATTTTTAATTCTAAATTTTTGAGACCCTTTTTCTTGTGTCTTAACTTGACCCTGGGTGTCCTAACTAGGTTAAAGTTGACCCTGGGTTATACCCCATGGGTCTAGGGTCCCTTTTGACTTGGGTAACCCTTAGTAAACCTCCGTATGGTCACCTTAACTTCACACTGAAGTTAAGTGACGAATTTGGAGGCATGGGATGAATAGGATGAGTGGTAACAACACTCAAACCCATCCCTCTTCAATTCCCAAGGCTTGAGAGGACTCCAAAATCCACCAATGGTGGAGGACTTGACTTCAAGTCCCTCTCACAATTACTAAGAGTCCCCATGGATTTTTGTGGTCCTTCATGAGAGGGAAGGAGGGGAAGACATGTGTCATCCTTTCCCTCTCCAATCCCCCTTTTCTCTCCCATGTGTAAGAGAGATGACATGTTGTAAGGGGTAAGGAAGACTTTGGGGATGGGTGAGTGACATGTGTCAACACCCATCCCTTGGGACACAATAGTGTTTGGGAAGAAGAGTGACGAGGTGACAAGTGTCACCTCCCCATTCCTCTAAGCTCATGGGTGGGGTTATTTTAATCCCACTTGGGATAGGGAGAGGGGTGGTTGAATTTTTGGAGGATTTTTGGTTTATTGAAAATTGTTTTTGGAGAAAAGGATAGAGGGAGTTGGTGACTTAGGTTGGAGGAGATTTTAGTGGAGCTCTACATCATCTACATCCATTAAAGGGCTTTTTAAGGTTGGATTTCAAGGCCTTTCCTTTGCATTTTCTATTTTTTGCATGAAGGATGTGTGAAAATGTTTAGTTTGCTTATGTTTTTTTTTTTTGTTATTGTGGGGAAACTTTTGTTGGGATGTTGACAGAGCTTCTTCCACTTGGGAGAAATGCTCATCAAGTATGGGGTAAGGGAGGAGTGATCCTCCTCGAGTTCATTCCTTGTTTTGAGATGTCGAAAGCCTTGAGGGCATTTGTGTGACTTTGAGAAATTTTGTTATATGGCTTGAGAGCCAAAATATGAACTCCTTAGAAATTTTTGTTAACAAGTTTGGCTTAAGGCCATGAGGAATTTGTGTGTTATATTATTTGAAAGGGTGGCACTCTAGAGTTGAGTGTGTCCACTCTCCTACCCCTCTTTTGACTCACTTTAGTTGAGTTCGTGTTGTGTAATTATCCATGGGTGTTTTGTGTTTTGGAGTGTTGTTTTGCCTTGTTATGAAGTGAATTGGATTCCCTAGGTGTGTGGATGATCTCCCTAGCTCGGGGGTGACCCTCTTGCGGGTCTACGGTAAGGAGGAGAGCAAGTTGAGTGGTGTTTTCTCCCCTTGTGTGATATGCAGGTTCTTGGAGCTTATTGTGAAGCTTGGAGAAGATTATTTGAACTTGGAAAATATTTTATTTTCCTTAAGTCTTAAGGAGAGCTTGGTCATTTAATAGCTTCATCCTTGTTGATTTGCCAAGAGGAGAGATTTCTCCTTCTATTGTTGTAATTTATATTTTTTTTAGTTATGAGGAAATCCTCTTCATTGTAATAATGGTTTTATTTATAGTGTTTATTACATTTTGTTACAATTTATGGAATGATTAAGAAAAGAAAAATGTTTTTAAAGGACATTAGAATTGTCTATTTCCTTATACTTCTATTTTGAAAAGTTGTGAATTAGTTGTTGTTATAAATAAATTTGTTAATATTTATCTCATTACATGACTTGTGAAAATGATAATTTTAATGAGTTGTTGGAAGTTGTAGTTTTGTCATTATGAAAAAAAATGAACTCTTGTTATAATCATGCATTTTATTTGTTGTGAATAAATGCAAATAAATAAAAAATTTAATTCCTTCCCTTTTAATCAAATGTTACTATATTTCAAATTGCATCATTGTATTGGAAATTGACATTAAATAAAAAGGAAAAATAGATTTCAATTACCTATTGTATAATACTATTTTGTATGAAGTTTAATTTTAGTGTTGCAATTGAAATTACATTGTTATAAATGCAATATGGAGTAATTCATTATTTTGCCTTTTATAAGATAATATATATATATATATATATATATATATATATATATATATATATATATATATATATATATATATATATATATATATATATATAATTGAAAGTAATTAAATATATATATATATATATAAATTCATTTTCTGTATTTCTTATTTTACAGTTAATTGTGTTATTAACAAAACTGAGAATTTAATTTCTGTGAGAGATTGTGGAAAATATATATTATTAATATTTATTTATTAAACAAATTAGAAATGGGAAATAAAAATATACAATTCACAGTTTTCTGTGTATAGATATACAGTTTTAAAAAAAAAAATGCAAAGTGGTGGTGGGGGGGTTTGAACCCCCCACCACCGTCGATTACATATATGGGTGTGGGGAGGGGTGAAGCCCCCACCCACAACCCATGTAGTGGGATGTGGGTGGGGGCTCCGCACCTCCCCACACCCCCACCATACTCCAAGGCCCTGCAGGCTATTCCCCCTACCGAGCCTCTGCAGATCTCCCCGTGAGCACCACCGAGCAGCCTCCTCCGTCTCCTGCCTGAAAACCCTACGACCTCCACCTTACTCCGCTCCTTGCGGCCACCACTACCTAGACCGCCGCCCTTCCTCCACTCCTTCCCGTCCTCTATTCCCTTCACTATCTGCGGCCATTCTCCAATCCACCGCCGCCACTCCGCAATCCTGCACCACAAGCCAACCAATGATTATAAAAAAAAAAAAAATTAGGGCATAGCCAATAAATTAGTGTATAAAGATTTAGGGCTTCATCCCTATATAAAACAAAAAAAATATATAAAGCTTTGGTTTTTATAAAAGAAAACCTAACTTTTCAATACTTTAAAATATTAATATTAATATATATATATATATATATATTAATTATTTGTTAAAATTTTAAAAAGGGAGGCTATGATTTTTTTTAGGAAAGAAAAGAAAAACATAAGAGGGGAATTATTAAGGACAATTAAAAAATATATTTATTTATTTAAAAGAAAATGTATTTTAGAAGTTTAAACAAATATTATATCAAGAAAACAAAAAGAAAAATATGTTCTTATATTTTAACAAAAGAAACTTAGAAATATATAAATGCAAATAAGCATATATATATATATATATGCTTATTTGCATTTATATAGATATGCGTATCTTTATAATTGTAATTAAGCCATCACAGACATTCCATATGTGGCCATTGTAAACTCGGACTGTAGATGGAGTAAACATCCAATTGAGAAAAAGAGAGAAAGAGAAAGAAAAGTTAACCTTGAAAAACAAAGAGGAGAAAATGTGTGGTATTTCTGAAATGGGCTAAGAGAACTAAGTAAGTTTGACCTACCATTAATCCTAATTAGGAACAAGTTAATTATCAAAATTAATTAAAATGTTGAGATGAAACCTAGAGTAGAAACCTAGGAGACTGTGTCAAGCGAAGTTAGTAAACCTTGTTTAAGTGATCTGGTCTACACAGAAATTAGGAATAATGTAAAGGATGCAATGATAACGCTAATTGATAGAGAACATGAAAAAAAGCAAGATAAACATAAAGAAATACAATCAAAATTAAATTTTAGAGAAACGGTAAAGAGAACGTGATAGAAATACAATCAAAATTAAATTTCAGAGAAATAGAAGAGAGGGCAAATGAACAGGCTTTGTTGAAAATGCTAAGTTCAGAAGGAGGAGAAATTAATATTAAATTTTAGAAAACGGGAAAGAGAACAGATGATCGAGCTTTGTTGAAAAATGATCCATTAATGAGATCAAATGTAAATTCATTATAATTAGGGAGTCGTAGGAAATTTGTTAACCCTATCAGGAAACCATGTGTTAAGATTAGTGTTTGTGTAATAAATCTGACTCATGCCCATGAGGCGTTATGCTGCCGAATTCTTCTGAAATCTAGGGTTTAGAAGCTTAGAAATTTTAACCTTGCAGCGACGTCAACCGCGTCGCGAAGACCCCCTTGTTGGCCTTCTCGCATTTGGGTGTGCGCATGTATGTGTGTTACCCCAGTAAAAACTATTTTGTTTACACCTTAAGCATATGCCATCGAGCATGCTTACGCGTGCAAGGGGGTTTCTAGGGAAGCATTGGAAATTTTTTGATATTTCGTGTCATGACCACATGACACATGTGGACATGACACGTGTGATGCGTGTTGTGACCGTATGGGAAATGTGGGCATGACAGTCTATGTGCTATACCTACAATTTTAGCTCCCAAGAAGGATGGCAAATAGAGGTTATGTACTAATTCAAGAGCCATAAATAAGATCACCATCAGATATAGGTTTCCTATGCCTAGAATAGAGGACCTCATGGATTGTTTGGGAGGAGCTCAGTACTTTTCTAAAATTGATCTCAAAAGTGGATGCCATCAGATCAGGATTAGACAAGGGGATGAATGGAAGACAACCTTTAAGACTAATGAGGGTCTTTATGAGTGGGTGGTGATGCCATTTGGACTGTCCAATGCTCCAAGAACTTTCATGCATCTAATGAATGAGGTATTGAAATATTTTATTGGCAAATTTGTTGTTGTCTATCTTGACGATATTCTAATTTTTAGTAGGACAAAGGAAAAACATTTGTAGCATTTGGAACAGGTGTTGAAGAAACTGCATGAGGAGAAACCGATGATCAATATGGAGAAGATTGTCTTCATGAAGGAAGAACTCACATATATGGGATTTGTGATATCCCAGGGTAATTTGAAAATGGATCTGGAAAAGGTAAATGGTATTCTGTCTTGGCCCGCACCTAGGACAGTAAGTGATGTGAGAAGTTTTCATGGGTTGGCAACTTTTTATAGGAAATTCACAAGAGATTTCAGTCATGTTTGTACACCCATTCTGGATACCATAAAAGGAGGATAGAAATTTAAGTTTGTTTGGAATAGAGCAGTAGATAAATCTTTTGAGATTCTTAAATAGAAAATAGCAAAGAAACCCATTTTAGTTTTGCCTAATTTTAATAAGTTGTTCACTATAGAATGTGATGCCAGTAACCTTGCCATTGGTGCTATCTTGAGTCAGGAAGGTAGACCTGTTGCTTTTTTTAGTGAGAAGCTGAAAGATGCTAAAAGGAAGTATTTCACATATGATCTAGAATTATATGCAATCGTGCAAGCATTAAAAAAATGGAGACACTATCTCTTGCCCAAGGAATTCATTATTTATACGAACAACCATGCTTTGAGTTTTTTGAATTTGTAGGAGAAGCTAAATCATATGAAGTGGGTTGAACAACTCTAGGTGTATACTATTGCAAGGTGTGACCCTTGGTCTTCTTGTTCAGCGCTGCACTGCGGTGGTTTGTGACAAGGGCTTAACCGCCTCCCGTGCTTGTTAAGTCAAGTGGTTGTATCGGGCATTAATAGGTCGATCTTTTGGTGCAACGAAAACTAACAGTTGGTATCAAAGCTGAGGTCACAGGTTCAAACCCCATGCTTGTGCTGGGAGGGATTGTTGCAAGGTGTGACCCTTGGTCTTCTTGTTCAGCGCTGTGCTGCGGTGGTTTGTGACAACGGCTTAACCACCTCCCATGCTTGTTAAGTCAAGTTGTATTGGGAATTAATAGGTCAATTTTTTGGTGCAACGGCAACTAACATATACTTTTTCCATCAAACATAAGAAGGGACAAGCCAACAAGGTGGCAGATGCTCTGAGCAGAAGAGTGTGCACTATACAAGAAATCTAGTTGCAAAGTGTGGGAGTGGATTCTCTCAAGAATATGTACCAGGATGATGAGGACTTCAAGGAGATTGTTGGATTCAGGATAGACAACTAAGAGCGGGGGGTGAATCAGTTGTCCAAAACTTGCTTCTAATTTAAACACTTAAATCCACTTTGTTATTCAGCAGCATAATAATTAATCAACCATGAAAGCATAAAGCATTAACACAAGAGCATAAACACATCAACACATGAGACACCAAGATTTTGACGTGGAAAACCTGGTCAAGGGAAAAACCACAGGGTGATTAACCCAAAATGTATTCTCTATTAGAAGAATAGAAAGAACAAAATGGCACATGCCAATTAAGGCTCACTTTCTAAGTACATTGCTTACAAGAGGCCCATTGCCTACAAGAGACACATTGTCTACAAAGCAACAAGTATCACAAACTTGAACTGGAGAATAGCATCTTTACCATGCTTGGATTAGTTCCATTTAAGCCCAAAAACTTCTGCTCTGCCTTTCGCTTTCTTCCTCGCTACCACACACTCATCCGCAAAAGACTCACCTTAGAATGACTTCACAATCCCTTATTTATACAAGGCATCAACTTAGGAACAATCATCTAAGTCGACAAACACCTACAAGAACATCTGCAAGATGTGTAATACATCTAGTCGGCCAGAATCAGGAAGAACACCAACATCTAGAGGTTATTCTTCAAATGCAAACTCTAACTTCAATGCAGACCACCAACATGAACTAGACACGATCCAAAGATCACCACAACCTTTCCTGAATCACCAAGAACATCCACACTTCATCTGCTTACTAGAATTCTTCTCTCCTTCATCTGGAACTTCAAGAACACAGTCTGTCATCACTGTCACAAAGGAATAGGTTCTTTTAGACATTCAAACCATGAACCAATCAAGTTGACACTTCACAAGGATGTACTCAATACTCCCTCAAATTTACAGAATGGGATAATGCATTTTTGGATCTCACCAAACCTATCTGTGTCACTCTGTGACCTTTGAACACCTGCCGGAACTGGTTCTACTTGAGCATCCATAACTTTTTCAGATCTTCATGTGGACCTCTAAAAAATTAACTAGATCATCTCAAGACACATATCTACAAACCCTTTAAACCGTATCCTTTGATCTGTATCTTAGCTGGGGTCTTCACTTCACTGTCTCCATTGCTCCTCTCTACTCATCCAATCCTTCTCATCAATGCAACATGAGAATGTTGACATCAGTGACAACACTAGTTAGATCCATACTTGCAACAATCTCCCCCTTTGTCATTGATGGCAACATATTATGTGAAAAACCATCAAGACAAGAACTTCTCCTTATTGTCACAACTCCCCCTATCAGCAACAACCATTCACATGTCTTCTCTTCCTGTACTGCTCCCCCTTTGATCATCAACCACTTTTTTTCACATGTCTTCTCTTCCTGTATTGCTCCCCTTTTGATCATCAACCACTTTTTTTCACATGTCTTCTCTCCCCCTTTGACATCAATGGCAAAGAGCTCATACTTGCAACTCCAACATTTTAGAATCATACCAGCTGCTCCCCCTGAGTAGCAGGTCCCCATCATCAATCTAGATCACAAGATATGACTGTGATATCCACCAGACTGATGCACATCACTGCACCTTAGTTCATCACTGGAGGGGCAATAACCCTTAACTTCTCCCTGAGATACTCAAAAGAGTCCTTGGGAAGAGGTTTAGTAAAGATGTCTACAATTTGATCCTTGGAAGGCACAAACTCTAGTCTGACTTCATCCTTGTTCACTTGCTCTCTCAGAAAGTGAAACTTGATAGATATATGCTTAGTCTTAGAATGCAACACCAGATTCTTAGATATATTTATTGCACTTGAATTATCACAGAAGATTGTGATAGGCTCCTCATACTCTACTTTAATATCTCTTAGCATCTACTTCATCCACAAAACTTGAGTGCAACTACCTACTGCTGCAATGTATTCTGCTTCAGTTGTAGACAGAGATATTGCCTCTTGTTTCTTGCTTAGCCAAGAAACTAATCTTTTTCCCAAAAAGAATGCTCCACCACTAGTACTCTTCTGGTCATCCACATCTCCTGCCCAATCTGCATCTGTATATGCATGAAGAGAGAAATCATGATCTCTAGGATACCACAAACCATACTAAACTATCCCTTTTAGATATCTAAAAATCCTCTTGATTGCCATGACATGAGGTTCTCTGGGATCGGCCTGGAATCTAGCAACAAGACCAAAAGACTACATAATGTCTGGTCTAGTTTAAGTGAGATACAACAGTCCTCCAATCATTGACCTATACTTTTTCTGATCGGCCTTAGGAGAATCATCATCTTTTCTCAATTTGCATCCGGTAGCCATAGGAGTATGCATTGGTTTTGAGTCTTCCATCCCAAATTTCTTCAACAATTCTTTCACATATTTAGTCTAAGAAATGAAGATTCCTTTCTTTGTTTGAGTGATTTGTAGACCCAAGAAGAAATTCATTTCACCAAGCATGGACATCTCAAACTCATTTTTCATTTGATTTGCAAAAGTTTTACACATACTATCTCTTCCTCCAAAAATGATATCATCAACAAACACTTCAACAATCAAGATGTTTTCATGATCAATTTTGAAATAGAAATTACTATCAGCAGTACCTTTGTTGAAACCAATCTTCAAAAGATGCTTATCCAACCTTTCATACCAAGCTCTTGGGGCTTGCTTTAGTCCATACAGAGCTTTCTTCAACTTGCAGGCCATATCACCATGATCAGACAATTGAAATACATCCGATTACTCAATGTATACTTCTTCTTCCAAGTCACCATTTAGGAAGGTAGACTTGACATCCATCTGATATACTTTGAAATCCTTGAAGGCAGCATAAGCAAGAAATAATCTGACTATTTCAATTCTTGACACCAAAGAAAAGGTTTCTTCAAAATCAACTCCCTCTATTTGAGAGTAGCCCTTGCAAACCAATCTGGCTTTATTTATGATTACATCACCAACTTCATTCAGTTTGTTCCGGAAGACCCATTTGGTTCCAATCACATTCTTGTCCCTAGGTCTAGGAACAAGAACCCAAGTGTGATTTTTCTCAATTTGCACTAGTTCTTCCTCCATTTCTTTAGTCCAGTTTTCATCATTGCAAATTTTATTTACTATCTTAGGTTCAATCCTTGAAATCAGACTATAGTTTTGAGCAATTCTTCTTCTTGTTTGCACACCTTTGATTTTATCACCTATGATTTGATCTTCAGAGTGGTTCAGTCTTACATACCTAGGAACTTTGGGAGTTTCTTGCACTTCTAATTCTTCATCAGGTTCATTGTGACTCATCTCTTCTCCCTGAATTACCAGATCTATTTGATTCTGAGTATCAGAAGGAGTTTGGGCTCCTTGATTCAGAACACCATTCTGATCATCTTCATCATATTCATAAAACCTTGAAGGTTTCTCAATTCCTTCATCAACCTTCACATTTGTACATTCTATCATCTTTCTCAGTCTCTTATTATAACACTAGTATGCTTTGCTTTGAGTGGAGTAACCCAAAAATATTCCTTCAACACTTCTAGCATCAAACTTGCCTAGATCTTCATCTCTTTTAATGTAACATTTGCTACCAAACACTCTAAAATACCTCACAGTAGGAGTGATGCCAAACCAAAGTTCATAGTTCTGATTTGAACTTGATTGAGAGTATAGACTGCAGTACTGACAGCTTCTCTCCAAAACATCTAAGGAACATTTGCTTCCATCATCATTGTCCTAGATGCTTCCTGGATGGTTCGGTTCTTTCTCTCCACTACTCCATTCTACTGTGGAGTCCTAGGAGCAGACAACTATCTCTTTATACCATGCTTCTCACAAAAATCCATGAACTCACCGGATGTGAATTCACCACCTCTATCAGACCTGAGACATTTCTATTTTAATCTGGTTTCATTCTCTACCATAGCCTTGAAAATTTTGAACTTCTCAAAAGCTTCTAATTTCTCTTTCAGAAAGGTAACCCACATCATTTGGGAGTGGTCATCAATTAATAGCATGAAATATCTATCACCTTGCACACTCTTGATTCTTGTCGGACCACATAGATCAGTAAGAACTAAGTCTAATAATCTGGTAGAAAATTGATCGTTGCTTTTAAATGAGATTCTGCTTTGTTTTCCCAACTGACATTCTTTACACAAACTATTTGTAGGTTTTACCAATTTTGGAAGGTCTCTTACAGCTTGAGTATTGCTTATCTTGATGATATTATCAAAATTCACATGACACATCCTTCTATGCCATAACCAACTGTGATCAACTTGTACAAACAGACAACTTTTACCAGTACCAACTAAATGAAAGATATTACCTTTTGTTTGAGTACTAGATGCAATCTCTATTCTGGAGCTTTCAAAGATCCTGCATTTTCCATTCTTGAACTGGAGATCATAGCCTTTGTCCACCAACTGTCCAACACTGAGAAGATTATGCTTCAATCCTTCAACATATAGTGTATTACCAGTTTTGTTCTTTCCATCAAAAGAAATAGTTCCCCTACCTTTGATTCTACCAGCAGAATTATCACCAAGCTTTACCACTCCTCCTTCATACCTTTCCAAATCTAAGAACTTACTTTTGTCACCTGTCATATGGTGAGAGCATCCGCTGTCAATGACCCAATCATCCTTTTCTTCAACTTGGGCAGCTAGAGCTCTTTCTACAACTTTAGGATTGACATATTCAGAGGTTATTGGATCTTCTTCCTTGATGGCAATAAACACCCATTCACTTCTAGATTTGTTTCATGTTTCTGATTCATCATCTGTTACTCCTTCATTATCATCTTCTTCATGAACATAATAACAATTCTTTTGGAACCTTGGTTTGTTAGGATTTGTCCTTGAAAATCTTTCCGGACATTTTGAGGCAAAGTGACCAATCTTATTACAGTTAAAACACTTAAAGGGCAATTTTCCTTCATACTTACCAGATCCTCTCGGCAGTCTTTTTGCAAAGAGGGCTTCAAGTTGAGCTATTTCTGCTTCTTCTTCTTCCATGTCTTTTCTTGCTTTTTTATACCATGATAGTTTCCTTGAAGAATTATCTCCCGGATCAAACCTTTGTTTACCTTTTACAGAGGCACTAGCTTTGAATGCAAATTCAGTCTTGGGGGGGTCATCTCCAAACTCGGACATCTCAAATGCAGCCAATTTACTAGCCAATTGATCTCTTGTGATAGTTGCATGGGCTCTAAATTCTTCAATGGCAGCTGCCTTGATTTTGTAAGAAGCGGGAAGGGATCTGAGAATTTTGCCAACAATCTCATCTTCATCCAAGACTCCACTAGCATTTCTAATTCCACAAACAAGCTCATTTACTCTTGGCATAAAAGTAGTGATATTTTCAACTTTTCTCATCTTTAGATTTTTGAATTTTCCTTTCAGACTTTGTAACCTTGCACTTTTGACATACTTGTCTCCTTCATGCAGAAGTTCCAATTTTTTCTAAATCTCAAAAGCAGTTGGTAGGTCAATAACATTTGAGAGCTCTGAGTCAGATAATGCACTTAGAAGAGCCTCTATAGTTTGCAGATTGTTTTCAGCATCTGTGATTTCATTTAGGGTTTTCAGACCACCCTGTGGAGGAACATACTGTGTTGTAGCCATGGTCCAGTACACGATTCCCATACATCTTAGGTGACATTTCATGTGACCTTTCCAGAGATTAAAATTGGTTCCATCAAACTTTGGACTATCCTTCTTGTAAGATGACATCTTGGATCTCCTCAAGCAATTAAGTGATGCAGAGTCACACAGTAGAAGCTTGCAGACAGGATGAAAAGCCCATTAAACCCACCAAATAGCTAATACTACTTCCTATCGACATCATCATCATATTCGGTGAATGCAATTATCCTCCTGATGATCACTATTCACCTTACTGCCAAACTCTATCTGTAGCATCATGATGTTCGGCATCAGTAGGATATAAAATATCAGGTTCCTCCTATATATCCTGATGGTGACAACCTCATGCACCTCTCTTATGATGCTTACGTCACCCCAATATTCGACCCACTTACACAACCAGCATCAGGATGTAAATTATTGGGTCATATTGAAACATCCTGATGACGATACTCAACTTTTATGCACTCGACAAATATTCCACTGAATATTCCTCCCGTGATCCACTTAATGTTAATCTCCTATCACCAAGACATGAATTGATAGCAAACACTTCACACTGATCACCCTGATATCCCACGCCTATGCCAAAACACTTTTCATCGGCAGGATAAACTTTATCAGGTGATATTTGGGAATGTCCTGATGATGATGACGTCACATGCACTACTACTTCCTCCAACGCCTACGTCATCTAGATATTTGACTCATTCAGGTGCTCTACAGCATGATATGAATTGTCAGGTTATACTTTAATATCTTGATGATGATCCAGGGATCTATGTGATCCTCAGCTACCTGATGTTCAAACAAAAGATGATCCTCCTCCTCTCATTGGCAAATGTGACTTTGACTCGCCGTTGACCTGCTTGATTGTACCTTCACCTGCATGCATGCTCCAGCATATAACAACGATATGCAGATGATGAATACACATGAAATGATGATCCTGACGATGATATATACAGGAAATATATATCCAAACTACTTCATCCTGATGCCTTCAAAACAGGCATTCTCCTTAAGTTTCATGACCCGATCTGAATAGCGATATGTGCATAGATGCAGATGTGATATACACATTTTGTAATGTTGCATGCAAATGCTGTATATCTGTCAAATGTGTATTTTTGACAAAACTCTTAGAACTTCACGATTCCACATAGAAAGCATGATGATCGAGTTGGATCATCTCCTAAACAATTCAAACTAAGAATTTATCCTTCTAAACCCTAGCACATGGGGATGCTAGGATAACTCACAACATGCTACAAATTGATCCCACAAACATGAAATGCATAAACAGAAAAACAAAGATGCAAACTAAACCACTGTACATGACCATTCCACTGATCTAGAGAATCAACTGGTGGAAGGGTTGAATGAATCCATTTCGCCTGTAATAAAAAAGAATCAGTCCACGGATAGCTTGTAAACTAGACAAATAAAATCAATGGGATCCTCTTATTTTCAATAATAGAGATGTATACAAGATTCACAGTCTCATTGTATCACAAATGTCCTGCTTCTGCTATGCTAAAAACCTCACCAAACTGTTAATTCTCCACTGTCTAGTCTACTCTGTCTAAAACCAACTGATCTAGGGCATAAATAGTAATCCTTTGCGAGTACTACCAACTCGATTCCCAGTGGCTAGGAGACTTTCAAGCAGCTAGGAGGAGATAGCTAAGATAGTTGTCATAACAAACTCATAACTAACCTGCACATGCTCCTAGATTGGTCTAAACATAAGAATTGGTCCAATGGACCTTATTACATCAAGAAGCCAAACATACTAAAAATAGACTTATGTCCTATTTTGCAGGGGTGCTCCTACACCATACTCCCTAGAAGAAGAAATCTCAAGTCCACTGGAGATGAGAGTATGGAGATCTACACCATGTTTCTAGATCTGCTCTTTAGTCATCCACACTACTTCTGAATCAAGTCTGCCTTGCCATGCCACCAGATATTCCAAATAGCTTTTGTTTCGGGTCTACTTGATCACTCTTGTGTCCAAAACCTTCTGCAACTGTGGTGGATCATGCTTTGGAATGTCATCAGCTGCTGTATCCTGTAGGAGTTCCTGTGCTTCATCTAGATTATGCTTGTATGGGGTTAAATCACATACATTAAATATAGGTGATAAACCAAGATCTAGAGGGAGTTGTATCTCATAAGCATTCTGTCCACGCTTTCTCAAAATCTAACATGGTCCAATCTTCCTCTACATGAGTTTAGTATATTTGCCCTTAGGAAGTCTTTCCTTCTTCAAATTAACCCATACTAAATCTCCAACATCAAACTGTACATCCTTCTTCTTTTTATCAGCATATTCTTTATACTTCAAGGTAGTTTGCTGTAGCTAGGTCTTTACTTGATCATGGACCTCTTTTATGGCTTCTGCAAAAGCTTCACCCTCTGCACTAATAGGGTCTGCTACAGGTAGATCTCTCAATTCCAAAATTCCTCTTGGATGCATACTATACACTATCTGAAAAGGTGATTTCCCTGTACTCCTATTGACAGTATCATTATAGGAAAATTTAGCCTGAGATAGGATATTATCCCACTTTTCTCCATGCTACTTTGTCAAACATCTAAGCAAATTCCCTAAGGAATGATTGACTACTTTAGTCTGTCCATCCATTTGAGGATGATATGCAGATGAAAAAGACAAATGTGTCCTAGTTTCTTACAAAGGGTTCTCCAGAAGTGACCAATAAACTTCACATCCCTATCTGACACTATGCTCAATGGCAATCCATGTATTCTGACAATTTCCTTGAAAAACAAATCTGCAATGTATGAAGCATCAGCAGTAGTTTTGCATTGCAAGAAATGTGCCATTTTGCTAAATCTGTCCACTACAACAAAAACACTATCAAATCCTTTCCTTGTCCTTGGTAAACCCAAGACAAAATCCATACTTATGCTTTCCCATGGTCTGGAGGGAATGGGTAAAGGCTGATATAAACCTGCATTAGTTGACCTGCCTTTTGCTTTCTGACATATCACACATGTCTCTACAAATTTTATGACATCTGATTGTAACTTAGGCCAAAAATAATGTCTTCTAACAAGATCAAGAGTCTTATCTAAACCAAAATGACCTGCCATAGCTCCACAATGTTTCTCTTTGATGATGTTCAACCTCATAGAACACATTGGAATACACAACTGTCCACCTTTGAATAGCAATCCATCCTGGATCATAAATTCAGAGAACTCAGCATGATATTTATCTCCAAAAGAAGTACATACCTGATATATCTCTCCAAAATCTTCATCAGCATCATACATGGTCTTCAAGGAATCAATGTCAACACTCTCCAACTGAATCTGGTTGACTGTCAGAGCTCTCCTACTCAAGGCATTTGCTACCTTATTCTTGACTCCTTTCTTATGCTTCAATATAAAAGTAAAAGCTTGTAAAGTTTCTACCCATTTCATGTGTCTGTGGTTCATCTTTTCTTAGCTGTTTATGAAACTTAGAGCCTGATTATCTGTGAATACTATGAATTCTTTTGGCATCAAGTAATGCCTCCATTCCTTGAGTGACTAGACTAAAGCATACATTTCCAAATCATATGATGAATACCGCTTTTTAGCATCATTGAGCTTCTCACTAAAAAATGCAATTGGCCTACCTTCTTGGATGAGTACTACTCCAATGGCCATGTGACTAGCATCACATTCTACTTGAAAGATCTTGTTAAAGTCTAGAAGTGCAAGGACTGGCTGCTGTACCACCTGCTTCTTCAATGTTTCAAAAGAATCATCTACTTCCTGAGTCCAAGCAAATCTGCACTTCTATCCACCTTTTATAGTATCAAGCATGGGTGCACAAATATGACTAAACCCTCTTATAAACTTTCTATAGAAGGTTGCTAACCCATGGAAACTTCTGACATCATTCATAGTCCTTGGAGTTGGCCAAGACAATATGGCACTTACCTTCTCCTTATCCATTTGCAGCTTCCCTTGTGAAATGACAAAACCCAAATATGTGATCTCCTCTTGCATGAACAAACACTTGTCCAAATTTATCATCAACTGCTCTTCATGTAACCTCTTGAGAACCAAATCTATATGTCTGAGATGTTCTTCCTTTGTGTTGCTGAAAATCAGAATGTCATCTAGATATACTATGACAAACTTTCCCATGAATTCTCTCAAAACCTCATTCATCAACCTCATAAAAGTACTAGGTGCATTAGACAAACCAAAAGGCATAACTTTCCACTCATACAACCCTTCATTGGTTTTGAATGATGTTTTCCATTCATCTCCTAGCCTAATCCTGATCTGATGATAACCACTCTTCAAATCTATTTTTGTAAAATACTTAGCACCTCCCAAACAGTCAAGTAAATCCTCTATCCTAGGTATTGGAAACCTATTCCTGATTGTGATCTTATTAATAGCTCTAGAATCTATGCAAAGACTCCAAGTGCCTTCTTTCTTTGGTGCTAGTATAGCTAGTACTGCACATGGACTTAAACTTTTACCAATCAGACCTGTGTCTAACAATTCCTCAATTTGTCTTGCTACTTCTGCATTCTGTTCTGGAGTTAGCTTATATGCTGCTTTGTTTGGAAGTGTAGATCCTGGGATTAGATCTATGCAATGGCTAATATCCCTTACAGGTGGTAGGGATCTTGGCATTCCATTAGAAATGATACCTTTATACTTATCCAATAGCTCTTAGATAGCTGGGTCTATGAACCTCTGCTTCTTCTCTTTCTTGACTTCTTGCTGCTATTCTTTATTCACTGTCAGACATGGAATTAGGGCATATGCAACTACACCTTCTACTGCTACTTCTTTCATGAACTATTTTCCTTCCATCATGATTACCTTCACCTCTTTTCCTTTTGATTTCTCCTTTGTCTCAAAGAAATCATTCAGGGAGTCCATCCACTCCATCACTGAATCAGGATCCATCTTTCCTGTAAACACTGGCAAATCCAGTTTCACATCCATGGTTCTCCTCTCCATGGCTTTAAGGGCGTTCAATAGTGGCCTTTGGTCTACAGGAACGACCTCCTTATTCCACCTAGGGATCTCTTCTTCCCTATCTTCTTCTCTACTAGAACCTACTCTGTCCCTCAACTTCTCCAACTCAACCTTCAATTCCTGATTCTAAGCCTTCACAACCTTGCTCTCGGCAATCTACTTCTTTACCAGAACTGCCAACTCAGCGTTGGTCATCTTTGGTGGGAACTGTCATGTTCCTTCTTCATCTGACATCTTACTATCTTAAATCTTCCCCAAAAGATTCAACCTTTGCTCTAATACCACTATGATGCAGAGTCACATAGCAGAAGCTTGCAGACAGGATGAAAAACCCATTAAACCCACCAAATAGCTAATACTACTTCCTATCGGCATCATCATCATATTCGGTGAATGCAATTATCCTCCTAATGATCACTATTCACCTTACCACCAAACTCTATCTGCAGCATCATGATGTTCAGTATCAGCAAGATATAAAATATCAGGTTCCTCCTATATATCCTAATGGCGACAACCTCATGCACCTCTCTTATGATGCTTACGTCACCCTGATATTCAACTCACTTACACAACCAGCATCAATATGTAAATTATCGGGTCATATTGAAACATCGTGATGACGATACTCAACTTTTATGCACTCGACAAATATTCCACTGAATATTCCTCTTGTGATCCACTTAATGTTAATCTCCTATCACCAAGACATGAACTGATGGTGAACACTTCGTACTGATCACCCTGATATCCTGCACCTATGCCAAAACACTTATCGTTGACAGGATAAACTTTATCGGGTGATATTTGGGAATGTCCTGATGACGATGACATCACATGCACTACTACTTCCTCCAACACCTACGTCATCCAGATATTTGACTCATTCAGGTGCTTTGCAGCATGATATGAATTGTTGGGTTATACTTTAATATCCTGATGACGATCCAGGGATCTATGTGATCCTCAGCTACCTGATGTTCAAACAAAAGATGATCCTCCTCCTCTCTTTGGAAAATGTGACTTTGACTCGCCGTTGACCCACTTGATTGTACCTTCATCTACGTGCATGCTCCAGCATATAACAATGATATGTGGATGATGAATACACATGAAATGATGATCCTGATGATGATATATATAGGAAATATATATCCAAACTACTTCATCCTGATGCCTTCAAAATAGGCATTCTCCTTAAGTTTCACGACCCAATCCAGATAGCGATATGTGCATAGATGCAGATGTGATATACACAGTCTGTAATGTCACATCCAAATGTTATATATCTGTCAAATGTGTATTTTTGACAAAACTCTCAAAACTTCACGATTCCACATAGATAGCATGATGATCAGGCCAGATCATCTCCTGAACAATTCAAACTAAGAATTTATCCTTCTAAACCCTAGCACATGGGGATGCTAGGATAACTCACAGCATGCTACAAATTGATCCCACAAACATGAAATGCATAAACAAAAAAACAAAGATGCAAACTAAACCACTGTACATGACCATTCCACTGATCCAATGAATCAACCGGTGGAAGGGTTGAATGAATCCATTTTGCCTGTAATAAAAAAGAATCAGTCCATAGATAGCTTGTAAACCAGACAAATGAAATCAATGGGATCCTCTTATTTTCAATAATAGAGATGCATACAAGATTCGCAGTCTCACTGTATCACAAATGTCCTACTTTTGCTATGCTAAAAACCTCACCAAACTGTCAATTCTCCACTGTCTAGTCTACTCTGTCTAAAACCAACTGATCCAGGGCATAAATAGTAATCCTTCACAAGTACTACCAACTCAATTCCTATTAGTTGGGAGACTTCCAAGCAGCTGGGAGGAGACAGCTAAGACAATTGTCATAACAAACTCCTAACTAACCTGCACATCCTCCTAGATTGGTCTAAACATAAGAATTGGTCCAATGGACCTTATTACATCAAGAAGTCAAACATACTAAAAATAGACTTATGTCCTATTTTGCAGGGGTGCTCCTGCACCATTAAGCTTCTTTTAGAGGAACTTGGCTCTTATACCAATTGTTGGATTTAGGATAGACAACTGAGAGGGGGGGTGAATCAGTTTTCCAAAACTTGCTTTTAATTTAAACACTTAAATCCACTTTTTTATTTAGCAGCATAATAATTAATCAACCATGAAAGCATAAAACATTAACACAAAAGTAGAAACACATCAACACATGAGACACCAAGATTTTGACGTGGAAAACCCCGTCATGGGAAAAACCACAGGGTGATTAACCCAAAATGTATTCTCTGTTATTAGAATAGAAAGAACAAAATGACACATGCCAATTATGGCTCACTACCTGAGCACACTAGTCACAAGAGGTCCACTACCTACAAGAGACACATTGTCTACAAAGTAACAAGTATCACAAACTTGAACTGGAGAATAGCATCTTTACCATGCTTGGATTAGTTCCATTTAAGACCAAAAACTTCTGCTCTGCCTTTCACTTTCTTCCTCGCTACCACACACTCATCCACACAAGACTCACCTTAGAATGACTTCACAATCCCTTATTTATGTAAGGCATCAACTTAGGAACAATCATCTAAGTCGGTAAACACCTACAAGAACATCCACAAGACGTGTAATACATCCAGTCGGCCAATCTCAGGAAGAACACCAACATCCGGTGGTTATTCTTCAAATACAAATTCTAACTTCAATGCAGACCACCAACATGAACTGGACACAATCCAAAGATCACCACAACCTTTCCTGAATCACCAAGAACATCCGTACTTCATCTGCTTACTGGAATTCTTCTCTCCTTCATCTGAAACTTCAAGAACACAGTCTGTCATCACTGTCACAAAGGAATAGGTTCTTCCAGACCTTCAAACCATGAACCAATCGAGTTGACACTTCACAAGGACGTACTCAATACTCCCTCAAATCTGCAGAATGGGATAATGCATTTCTAGATCTCACCGGACCTATCTATGTCACTATGTCACCTCTGAACACCTACCAGAACTAGTTCTACTTGAGTGGCCATAACTTCTTCAGATCTTCATGCAGACCTCTGAAAACTTGACTGGACCATCTCAAGACACATATCTACAAACCCTTTAAACTGCATCCTCTAATCTATATCTTAGCTAGGGTCTTCACTTCACTGTCTCCATTGCTCCTCTCTGCTCATCGAATCCTTCTCATAAATGTAACATGAGTATGTTGACATCAATGACAACGCCAATTAGATCCATACTTGCAACAGAGATATATGCAGTTTGTTCACAGTTTTCAGATTCCTATCATTCTGATTTTTCTAAATATTTGTTGTAGCAAGGGCTACTGTTCAAAGGCAACCAACTGTGTGCACGTAGGTGTTCCATGAGGGAGAACATCATAAAAGAGAAACATTACGGTAGTCTTGGAGGTCATTTTGGACTAGACAAGACATTGGAACAAGTGAGAAGGCTTTACTTCTGGCCTAAGATGCAAACAGATGTCAGGAAATTTGTAGAAAGTTGCAACATTTGCCAGAAGGAAAAAGGGACTTCATCAAATGCAAGTCTCTATCAACCACTTCCAATTCCCCAAAGGCCATGGGAGTGCATCAGTATGGATTTTGTTTTGGGTCTTCCCTAGACTCAAAGAGGATTTGACAGTGTGTTTGTGGTTGTTGACGGGTTTAGTAAAATGGCTCATTTTGTGCCATGTAAATGTACTAACAATGCTTCACATATTGCTGGTCTTTTCTTCAAGGAGATAGTAAGAATTCATGGTTTGCCATTGAATATTGTCACTGACAGAGATGCCAAGTTTGTGGGACATTTTTGGCGCACATTGTGGAAGAAATTGGGCACCCAATTGTCTTTCACGTCAGCATATCACACTCAGATGGATGGCCAAAATGAGGTGGTGAATAGATCACTGGGTAATCTTTTGAGGTGTTTGACTAAACAACATGGAGAAGCATGGGATATGATCATCCCACAGGCAGAATTTGTATATAATTATTATGTTAATAGGAGCACAAGAAAGAGTCCTTTTGAAGTTGTATATGGGATTCATCCCAGGGAAATTTTGGAGCTCAGGGATCTCTAAAATATGGAGGAAAAAAGTGCACAAGGAGAAGATTTTGTAGTAAGTATGAAAGATATCCATGATGCTGTCAGAGAAACTATATAGAAGAACATAGGGAAATACAAAGAGAGAGCTGGTCAGAAGAAAAGGGATGTCCAATACAGTTGGAGATTGGTGATGGCATATCTGAAGAAGGAAAGGCTTCCAAAGGGATAGCCCACAAAGCTTCTTATGAAGAAGATAGGTCCATGCAAGATTGTACACAAGTTTGGTCCCAATGCATACAAAATTAAACTCCCTCTAGGTTTCATAATATCACCCATTTTCAATGTGTCTGACCTATTTCCATTCAGAGGAGACAATGTTGTTGGTTTAGATGTGATAGAAGTAGGGGAGGTAGAATGGATTTTTGATCTTCCACCAAGTCAGCTAGTACAACTAGAATGTATTTTGGACACCAAAGTTCAGAAGAAGACCAGGCATAAAACCTACAAGCAGTATCTGGTCAAATGGCATGGTTTTCCTAATGAAGATGCTACTTGGATGAGCGAGGAGGACATCATCAAACATGGGGTTACTATTTCTGACTTGGTTCCTCAAGGGACTTGAGTTCTTTTACACCTCAGGAGTATAGTGTAGGGGCATCTAGATACCTTAATTAATTTCATGTTCTTTTTGATGTTTTGGAGTAGTATAAGGTCCACGTGACCAATTATAAGGCCTAGTGCCATGTGTGAGTCTGAGTGGAATAGGAAAAGTTGTAGGGTTTGGTAGTGGAAGAGAAAACACATTGTAACTGAATAGGTTGACAGTTGCAGAACGGTTGGCATTCCCACCGATGCAAATTGTCAAGAACAAGAACATGTATAAACAGTTCAGTGAATAGAAGGAAAGGAGAGAGAAGAGTAGTATAGTAATTGTGTGGTTTTGTGTAGTGAGAAGATAGAAGACTTATTTTGAGTGTAGAAGTTCCCAAAATAAATAAAAGATCCTATTGTGTTTTGTGTTCTTTCACCGTGTCACTATAATTAGTTTCCATTTTGTCATTCGGATGGATTACTAAGCCATTCCACTGACGAGATTTCTTCAAAATTGATGTAATGGGTCTGTTTGTACAGTTAGTGTTCTTTTCTTGTTTTTTTTTATGTTCAATGTCAAGATCGAGTGTGGGATGTGCTAGTTGAGCCTAGCATCTCTATGTGCTAGGTTCTGAGAAGAGAGAAAGTACCTGCATTTCAGGGTTTGTCATCAGTAGGGAAATAACTGTCAGAGAGAGACCAGGCAATGGTTGTCTGGCCGGAGAGCAAGAAGTGCTAAGTCCTATGTTGGAGAGACTTGAGCATTGGGGAGATAAGTTCTTAAGAGGCTAATGATAATTGTCTTACTAAAAGTTGAAGAGTGAAGTGACAAGTACATCAGCATAACATCAGCCTATCAGCTGATAGAAGTTTTATTTCGCCGATGGTTGAAGTTGTGCTGAAGGAAGGAGGTCCCACCAAATGCACATTGCAAATGCATATCGAGAACATATGAGAGAATATATATACAAAGGGTGACTGGCAACAGTGGTGAGAATAAGGTAAAGATACATTGGTCGACCGTTAGTAGCAAGTCATGTTATGCATATACAATAGGTTGCCATATCGTTGTGTGTGGTAGTATCGGGGGACAAGTGCAACCTCCTGCCAATGAGTTAATCTCATTGAAGGGTCATAAAGGAAAATGTTAGATTGAAAACACGCTTTCGTTGAACACTCTGCATCACTTAATCTATATTTTTAGTAAAATCCATTTTATTATTTTATTTATTTTATATTTTGGATGAGATAGAAACTTCATAAGATATTACATTAGTAACTTCATGATGCAAGGAGTGATCACTTGCTGAAATTAAGCTGAGAATTACAATGGTAGCAAGGGTGACCTCTAATTTTTCACCTAATATCTACACTGGTAGGTTCAACAAACCCAAGGATTTTAGGTGTGTCATTGTGAGAAACTTCCCTTGAATACTCAACCTACAGTTATTGAATACAAAATTTCACAAGTCAACTAACTTTCTGCATTCATGATAGTCACAACAAGTTATGGATAAATTTCAAATAATTAACCTAAATGTTCTAAATTTTCCATTATTTTTAGTGGTTGTTAGTCTGCTCCTGCATACTCTAAAATAGAATAAAGATCCCTTCTGAGGAAACAACAAAGCAAACAAAACAAATGGACTATACAAACAACTATACAAATATGCATACTATGATACACATGAATTTCATGGCATTACTTCAAGCTTGGAAATAATGTTTGAGAAACTATCCATTAATTGGTAATGGAACATCCTCACTAGTTAAGGTCTTAAGCCTGAAGGTGATGTCTCCTAAAATTTTAGAAATTTGAAAAGGACCTATCTAAAGTTTATCAAACTTACCATGATCTCCTTTCCTTTCATGTGCTTTGTCCCACATTAGGACTAAATATGAGATTCTAAAAGCCTTAATTCTAGCTCTTTTGTCAAATCAGTGCTTGACAATAGCCTAATGTTTGGCAAATTGGTCAATTTATTTACTTCTTTTTTCTTCTAGGTGCATCAACTAAAGAAACCTGACTTCTTGTTTATTATCTATGCCTAGGTATTTTTGTGCAAACTGCAATGTAGGGATCCTTAGGTTAATAGGGAGAATAGGATCTACCCCATACACTAGATGAAAAGGAGAATTTCCCAATGCAGCCTTAATTCTAGTTCTATCTACCCATAAAGCATATTTCAATAGGGTGTTCCATTCCCTTGGGTTCTTTTCTATCAATTTCTTTATGATGTTTAATAGGTTCTTGTTTGTGGATTCTGCTAATCCATTCCCTTGGGGATAGTAATTTGCAAAAAATTTCAAGATGATCCCATAGTCAAAAGCCCAACTTGATAATTTAATTGAAGCAAAGGAAGACCCATTGTCACATACCAAAGCATAATGAACTCCATACCTGGTCACTATATTGCTTTCCAAAAACTTGATTACATCGTCATCATTACATGTTTTACTGCTGACAGCTTCAGTCAACCTGGTACAGTAATTAGTAATAGTCAAAACATACCTGTGGCCTGAAGATGATAGAGGATTGATTGGTCCTATAAAGTCCATTCCCCATTGAGCAAATGGGCACATTTCCATCACTGGCTGTAAAGGTTGAGCAACATATCTTTCTCTATTTGCAGCAATCTGACACATATCACAACATTTAATGTGCTCAGTAGTATGTTTAAAAATAGTGGGCCAATAATACCCTGCCCTAAGGATAGCATGAGTAGTAGCTAAGGATGATCCATGTGTAGTCCCAAACTTGTCATGCAATTCTGATAAAACCCTGTCTGCTTCCTGCCTTTCCAGGCATCTAAGATATATTCTATCATAATTCTTCTTGAAAAGGACTCCTCCTTTTATCATGTATTTCTGTGACCTTATCTTTAAGGCTCTCCTCTGTGAGGCCTACAATCTTGAAGGACATTTTCTAGTAATCAAGATGTGCCTGATATTTGAATACCATTCTCCATCTTCTCTTGCATTTATGACATACTGCTGGGTCATAATATTAGGATCAATTTCTGATATCATTTGGCTCAATGCTTGTCCTCTTACTAATTTCATGGGTGTTATGTCCATATCATACTCTCGGAGGACAATGATCCATTTAGCTCTCTTCTCACCTGGTTCACTTTGCATTAAAAGCATCTTTACTGTTGTATCACGTACTACAGCTATCACTTTACTTCTCAAGATGTAAGGTTTGAATTTCTTGACTGCTCGAACTAGAGCAAGTGCATGTCTTTCAACATCCATGTATCTGAGTTCTGCATCTCTGAAAGGATAACTCATGAAGGCTATAGGCTTTTCTTCTTTAGTCTCATTTCTCTGTGTCAACACTGTTGCAGATGTATTCCCTGAAGCAAATGAGTAAATGTAAAAATCCTTGGTATAATCTAGACTGACTAGAACTAGAGTATTAGATATGGCTTTCCTAATATCTTCAAAAGCTGCTCTAGCATCAGGTGTCCACTCAATTTTGGCATCCTTTTTTAGCATGGCATTCAAATGTCTGACAATTTTTGCAATGCCAGTAATAAACTTCCTAACAAAATTAATCTTACCAAAGTAAGATTTGAGCTCCTTCTTACTTCCGGGAAGTTGTATCTTCATGATTGATTCCACCCTGTCAAGGTCAATGATGATCCCATTTTCTATTATCAGGTGACCTAATAACTTCCTTGTGGTTACCCCAAATATGCATTTCTTAGGGTTTAGGGATATTCCATATTGTTCACATTTCTTTAGCACCTTCTTGAGGTCTTCTACATGATTTCCTCTCTCTTTAGAGAAAACTATCAAGTCATCCATGTATATGACTATGCATTTACCAATCAGCCCTTTGAAGGCTATATCCATCACTCGTTGAAACGTTGCTCCAGCATTTATTAACCCAAAAAGCATGCACTTGTAGGCGAATATTCCCCACTTTGTGGTGAATGTAGTTTTCAATCTATCTATTTTGTCTACCATCACCTAGTTGTAACCAGAGAAACCATCTAGAAATGACATCATCTTTGTGCCATTCACAATATGCAAAACCTCATCCAGAGAAGGTAAAGGACAGTTATCCTTCTCAGAAGCTTTGTTTAAGTTTCTGAAGTCTACACACAATCGAATGTCACCATTTTTCTTTCTTACTGGGACTAGGTTTGCCACCCATGTGGAATGTCTCACAGGAAATATGATCCTGGCATTAAGGAACTTCTTAACCTCTTCAAAAATAATGGGCTCCAGCAAAGCATTGACAAGTCTTTATTTTTGTCTAAAACGCTTGACATCTGGCTGTAAAGGTATAGTATGAGTGATGATTGATGTATCATAAGTTTTCAACTCATCATATGTCTAGGTAATGACAATGACATGAATGTAATCTTTGAGCACTTGAGTTATCCCTTCCAGCTCTTCTTCTGTACATACTTTTCCAATCAAGACATTTCTTTTTTCATCATCATGTCCAATATTGACCTGTGAATATTCTCCTCCATCTACTTTTGGGAGATCCTTTTGTTTCAGCCTGTTGTCTAGATCAAACGCTCTTTCCAGCTCTATCATTCCTTTAGGAATCTTGTTATTAGGCAACTCTAGGATTTCTTCTTCTTCCCAGATATGGTCTTCCACACTTCTTTCATCTATGATATGTGCATCAAAAATATCCCTGTTGGAAATAAAGTCCAATATATGTTGATCATCATCAAATACTTGAAGATTAGTTACATTATCTAGCACAGAAGGCACTGATACTAATTCAACTAAGAATCTTTTGAAACCGGATATGGACAGAGGTTCCAGAGTACTGGCAGCTTGGGTTAAGGCATCTGCCCTATGATTTTGTTCTCTAGGTACATGGGTGATGTTGAAAGCATCAAAATCTTCTATCAAGTCCCACACCATATGTCTGTAATTGGATAGCTTCTTGTAATTTCAAGAGTATATACCTCTTACCTATCTCACAACCAATTCTGAGTCTCCATAGACATGCAATATCTTCACTTTCATTCCAAGTGTAAACAATATCCCATGAATTAGAGCTTCATATTCTGTCACATTATTTGTGCATGGGAATTGCAATCTATATGTTGCTAAATAGGATTTTCCAGATGGATCAATAAGATCTATTCCTACTCCAGCCCCTTATTTCGACTTCGATCCATCAAACCTGAGGATCCATGGCTTATCTTCAGCTAAAGGCTTGTTTAGGCCTTCTCTTTTCTTTTTAGCTCTGGCAGCTGCACCGTTTGATATCCATTTTAACTTTGATATTTTAATTTTCTCATACTTCACCTTATCTGCCTTATGTGAAGCTAATATTCCTTCTTCCCTTTTATTATCAGAAGAAAAATCTTTTGGACTAGGCAACGTCTACTTTTTTAGAATATGCAGACACAATGAACAAGTAGTTTCTGAATGTGGTGCTTCATGTAACTTGCACCATCCCTCAATTAGGGCATCATGTGGAGATCTTTGCTGCTGTGTCATCTTTTGAATCTCTTTTGATAAAAACTCTTCAAACTTGGACATATTACTACCCCTATTTTCATCAGATAACTCATAATCTAATTCTACCAAGCAATCACTCCTTGGGGTGATCTTCTTGTTTCTTTTAGCATTACTCATGTTACATACTAGTACCTCCTCTGTCATCTAAATATGACCTTCATCATAATGTGTGCATTCTCCTGCTCCTGCAGATGACAAACAAAAATTAATGTCACTATCACTATCTATAGAACTTACCGTGGACGATGATGATGATAATGATGCCTCACTACATGCTTGTTCCAGCTCCATCATGTCCAAACAAACATCACAAGTCTTTTTAGAATGTGCCTCATCATGTAACTTGCACCATCCATCAATTAGAATATCATGAATAGGCAATTTTAACAACTGATATCGTTGCACCTCCTTAAACAAGTGCATCTCAAAATTCATGAAATGATCTACCTCTACTTCATTTTCAGGGTTACAATCAGATTCTAAAGTTATTTTATCATCCTGAGGGTTATCATCATGATTATGAACATCATACATCAGGATCTCATCTATGTTGACGGTCTGGGGTCTGATGGAATAAACTCTGAGTTCTACATCCACATACATGATTTTGTTGGTTTTGTTATATTCAGTGATCATGTGTTTCATTTGAGGCTCAGCATCTATCCTTATTTGATTTGGAATCCCTTTCCAGGGCAACCACATATGACTGAAATCAGTTGACATGTATCCATTAAGGGTTTTTGACCAGTCTTTGTTGAGTAACATCCCATATGTATCAGGTATATCAACAACTTGAATATCAATATAGTACTAATTTCTAGGATCTGATGCTAACTACATGTGAATGTGAGTTAGTTCTCCTACCATACTCACCTCTGTTTTGTCCAATTGTGTTACTTTCTTTAATGATTTAGTAGGATGCAACCCTAAAGCATTGCATATGGACAGGGGCATTACATTGGTAGATGCTCCTGAATCTACTAAGCAATTGTACAATTTTTTTCCAAACATCCTTATGGTAAGGAGGAAAGGAGGTGACTCACTCTTGTCTCTATATAGGGTCATGTGGGAAGTCTCTGTAGCTTGAACAGTAGCTAGAGCTTTGATTTTAACATTAACATCCCTAGCAGCATGATCTTTATTTCTAGACTGACCTGAGATATTATTATCCTCTCTTGGAGCAGAATCATCCAAGGATTTCATGAAGGCTTTCTTGATAGCAAGGGTTTTAAGCAACTCTGATAATGAAAGGCTGATTTTAATCTTTTTCATTTCATCTTCTAGATATGTGACCAATTTGTCAGACTCAGGAGGCAGATTACCAGCATTTGGTGCTATATTCTGTGGTGCTAAGTTCTGAGCATTGACTTTGGGCAATCTAGGATTATTGCTTGCCTTGGGATTAGGTGGAGTGTTGAAATTATTTAGAGGCAAGCATGTAGTCAAAGGACCAGCAAGTCTGTTTGAGTTATTCCTCAAGTTATAATTATGCCTACCCTGATATTGCTATTGATAAGCATGTATCTCCTCATGTTCAATTGATGGCTCTTTCTCATCCTCAAAGGGAAAAAACATAGTTAGACTCAAAAGCCAGGGCTGACTCTTCACATGTTAAGGTGTAATCCTGATGAGATGAAATTGTTTGCTAATAAGGATGATGCATGAAGCTTTCTAGCACTAAGGTAGAATCATATCCACAAGGGACAATTTCATTTCCTTCTACATGAGGTGGATTTCTTGAAGTATTGGACACTTTAGTTTGGAAAATACTGGCAGCAATCTTGAATTGAGGACAATCTAGCTTTGCATGAGCATTAGTGTTGTGTATCCTGCACCAGTTTGTAAGGGCTGCCTCTGCAAGGTTCACTCTAGTGGTCTACCTAGGTTCACTAGGAGGCTGATTATCTAGGGGTGATGGCAGAGAACCATTGTTTGGCCTAGTGTTCCACACTCTAGGCTATCTAGGGGGATTATTGTTACCATTGTTATTGTAATTATTGTTGTATCCCCTATCAGGATAATTAGGTATGTCATTAGCATATCCTCTATTCTGATTCGGTTGAGAATAGAAGTTCTACCTCCTCAAATGAGTGATCTCAGTGGTGAGTTTTCTTAATTGTGGTAATATCTCTTTAATTTCTTCCTTCTCTTCCTAAACCTTGGCCACTACATTCTCTATTCAAGCTTTAAAAAAGGAAGATCCATTGTTATTATTAGATTATTCCACAACCTAAGGTACTTGTGTTTGTCTTGGATATTGTAACATTTGGCCATTTCCATTTGGAGGTGGCATGATATTGAGGGGAGGTATCTACAAAGGTGTTGGCATCATAGCTGGAGGTATCATGGCTCCATTGGTCTATTGTTGAGAAAGATAGGTAGGATAACCAAGAAGTGTAGGAAAGGAAATATTTGGTGTTGGAGCAGGACCCAGCTACTGACTGACTTTGACAGCTTCTTCAAAAGCTCTTGTCAAAGTTGTGACACCAGGATGTGCTCTCCTGATAAACATAGAAGTCAAGGGATCTAAAGCTGAGTAATAATGCTCCTAGCAGCTTCATCTACTACAACATAAGGTGCAACTAACTTTGAGAGCATTTTTTGGAACCTTGCATTGAAATTAGCTATAGGTTCCCCTTCAAATCTTTTTATGGTGGTAAATAGATGATAATTCATTGAAGGATCTATAGGTATTTTGAATCTATCCTTAAAGGCTTTTTCCAAGGTAGCCCATGAACTGACTGAACCTTGACCAAGACTGATACACCAGTTATATGCCTCTTCCACTATGAAAAATAGAAATAACCTACACACCACATCCTGATGTTCAATTCTAGCCCTATAACAAGCTTCCTTGAATGTTCAGATATGATCATCAGCATCTTGATATGGATGATACTTCGGATAAATTTTATCAGGATTCTTAGGCAAAGCATGAAATGCCGTGAAAGTCAGAGGTGACTCTGCTGTAAAGAATGACATAGCAATTGGTGGAGGTTGGACCTAAGGTGTGATAGGTGGTCTTATAGGTGTTTGTAACCTGATAGGAGTTACAGGAGCATGTTCTGGTGAAGCTCTTGACACACTAGAACCAGGAGAGTGATGAATGTCGACAATTTTAGGTCTAAATCCCTGGATAGGCAATTCTTCAAAGAGTCCACTGGATCTGGACCTGGTATTTGGCCTGAGAGCTAGGATTTCTTTAATTTAAGGAAAATTGGCTAGTTTACTATAAAGATCAGTTGAAACTCCCTAGCAAAGGCTATATTTATGGTCAGAATTTGAAACTAACTGGATATTTAAGAATTATTTGTAGAAATGATGCAAATATGAGGTGATATTGAAGCTTGATGACATACGCAACCAGATATTAGGTTTCTTGAGCAAGTTACTTCAAAGCTTTAGCAAAGTTTACTTAAAATAGAGCTTATCTTTGAAAATTCACGGTGATCGACCACAAAGCTTGCAATATTAATGCTTAATTTTGAAATCTTCACAAATGATTAGCGTGCACAGAATTAAAACAACAAATCTTTCCATATAACTTGAAATACAGAGGTGTTTGAGTGTTACCTTTCTATCTGCATCATCAAATCAGACAAAACCTACTGATGATAAGAAGACCCTCCTTCTAGCACTAATTTATGTTGATCATGATGTTATTCACAAGTAAACATGAAATAAAAGTTACACAACAACCTTTATTTATCTCGAAAGATACGAGGAATTCAAAGAATTCATGAGCCCAAGTCTCCATTGATTAGTTCATAATCTATTGATGTTACTCAGTGGTTGATGTGTGTTGTTGTTTTCCATTTCAAGGGGCCTTACGTTTGTTTGAATGATCAGTAGATTTTGTTTCCTATAAATGTAATCCATAGATAGGTTATTTCTATTCTATATCCCAAAGATAGCTGATATATTTGTAAGTTTTATCAATTCTTCTGATTATTGATCATCATGAACTTGTTCCTTCTACATAGTATATTTACTCAAATGATGTGTCTGTAAGTAGATATATGCATGAATTTCATGGATTTATGTGTGAATTTCCATGATATCTATCAATTTAACATGCTTTAACTCTAAATATGCTATGTATTTCCAATTATCTATGAGATTTCAGCATATCTCATATTATTTGCTTCTGATTATCTGTTATTTGCAATTATGATGGTGAATTGCTATGGAATTCAAAGAAAATTAAAGGAATGCTTAAAATTTTGGTGAAAATTTAGCTATTGAACCATATACATACCAGATACATTCATTAGGAGAAGAAATCAAACCCTATTTTCACCAGAATGTTCCACAGCTAGATATAGATGATGCTAACTTCAATGGATAAGGAATGAAAACAACACATGCAGACTGACAAGCACTCCAAGGGTCGTAGCTGATCAAAACATGTATCAAGATTTCAAACACAGATTACTCAAGATTTATGATGATTCGTAATCAAATTGTCTTCTCTTTCATTCAGTATGCACAACATGTATGTTTACAACAACTTTGAAATAAGTCCTAATGTTTTAGCAATCAAATTTCAATTAAGCTTCTGAATACTCAAAATATGGCACCCCTGCACCTTTTATAGAATAAGGTGACGGAATGGCTACAAATGACCTATGGTAAGGATTTATGGTGCAGAGGCACCTACCTAACAGCTGGCCTCCATGAGGCAGTTAGTTTGTTATAGGTCTTGTTTATGTTTTCAAGAAGGTCTGTTAAGACCAAATGAATGTAATAAGGTCATGCTGATCATGATAAGATCATGCTGACCATGCTTTTGCTATTTTTAGGAAGTTTGTTAGTACAGCTGTCATGATGTATGTTCGGTGGGATCTCCCAGCCGCTTGGAGAGAGTTCCCAGCCGCTTGGAGTCGGGTCAGTAGTACTCGAAGGCACGTCTATTTAAGCATGAGATCGGTCGATATTGGATATACAGATAGAGCTATCATCGATCATAGCATTGTATCGCATTGAGAAGTTAGATTGCAGAGAGATAGCCTGATCATATTGTATTGCATCTTTGAAATCAATAAAGATCCTGTTTTCGTTTTCCTGTTTGATCTCCTTTGTGTAACCGATTTGCTGGTTTGAGTGGGTTCATGGATTTACTGATCCATTCCACCGGTTGATCCGTCTGATCGGTGGAATGGCGATGTACAGTAGGGTAGGTGTTAGTTTGTTTGTTTACATGCAGGTGTGCAGGATCGCGGTCGAGAGGTGTTGAGAAGCCTAGCATCCTCATGTGCTAGGTTGAGCTGACAAAGTGTGAAGATCACCCTGAGAGTGGATCAGGTCGTCCCTGGAGGATCGGCGAAGTGAAATTTCGCTAAGTGAGGAAGTTCGTCAAACGGCATCATCAGGATATCTTGGTGAATATCCTGCAGTCAGCTTGAGTATCGTCATCCGGATAAGTGAAGATGAGCATGATGTTTTCGAGTGCATGAAGTGCAAGTGCGTCGGGGTGATCATCATCAGGAGGAGCGGAGGAGCGTATCGGCATCAGGTTGAAGATCGGGTTGATCAAGTTGATCGCGGGCCGAAAAAGCTAAGTTTGGCCAACAGCAAGATATGACGTCATCATCATCATGATATACGGCATCAGGACATTTCGGAGCAGCAGGATATTGAGCAGCTGCGGGTGACGTCATCGTCATCAGGATCTACGTCATCAGGATATCGGGTGACGTCAGCATCGAGTGAACGGTGCGAGGAGTTGAGGGTTTTGTCATCATCAGGATAAATGGAAGGAACCGGATGTTCATTATCCTGTTGATTATCATGATGTTGAATATCATGATGCTGAAGCTTGTATCGTCGGCTAGCGGAGCATCGAAGGGAAGGTGCTGAAGGTGTTCGTCATCAGGATATTTGGAGCAACCAGATATTTGATATCCTGCTGACGAAGGTGATGTTAAATATCATGATGAGGCCGCTAGTGTTTGGCGCCCGATGAACAGTGCAACCGGAGGATGTTTGCGCCTGTTGAACATCATGATGATGTTGAACGTAGTGAAGATAGAGGTTGTCGCTAAAGTGAACAGTGGACGTCAGGAGGATGTTCGCGCTGGTCGAACATGATGATGCTGTCGATGATCGAGTAAGGTGATGCTGTTGACAGGCAAAAGTGCGAAGGCTTGTCTGCAGGAGGATATCGGTCGGCAGGTGAAATATGATGATGATGCTGACAGTAAAGTCAAATATGATGATGATGAGGATGAATATGATGATGATGATGGGCTACAGACATCCATGCTATATGCGAAGGTTATAGTGTGGATTCCTCTGCATCATAGTGGTATCAGAGCTCAGCAAGAGGTCTGGGCTGTTGTGTGTTGATTTTGTCACCGAAAGGGCAGAGGTAGAGTTGATTGTGTGTTGTGTGTTGATTGAGAGGTTGACAAAATGCCTCCGAAAGGTAGTGGGACTGCAAGGGAATTACAGGAAATGAAGGAGAAACATGCCAGAGAGATGAGGAAGATGAAGGAGCTTGCTGAAGCACTTCAAGCCAGGCTTACAGCCCTGGAAAAGAACAAAAAGAGGGAAGTTGCAGACAGTGAGTCTGAAGAAGATGAAGATACTGTTGAAGAGTATGAAGAGGTAGCTGAAGATCTGGAGGCTGAAGACCAGAAATTTGTAAAACTGTTAAAGGCAGTACAGAGTGAAAAACCTAAGGTAAAGGTTGATGTTACCAAGTATACTGGAAGCTTGAATGAAGATGAGTTGCTGGATTGGATTGCTGCACTGGATAATCACTTTGAATGTGAAGATGTTGCTGAGGATCAGAAGGTAAAGATTGCAAAGACTAAGTTAGGAGGTCATGCTTTGGTATGGTGGGACTATGTACAGTCTGAGAGAAGGAAACAAGGGAAGTCAAAGATCACTTCATGGGATAAGATGGTAGCAAGGATCAAAGGTAAATTCTTGCCTAGGGATTATGAAATCCAGATGTTTAAGAAGCTGCAATTTTTAAAGCAGAAGGAAAGGGATGTGAAGACATATACAGGAGAGTTTTATAAGTTGAGTATGAGATCTGGTCATCATGAGAATGAGGTAGAAAAGGTGGCTAGGTACTTGGCTGGTTTGAGATTTAACATACAGGATGAGTTAGTTTTAGCTAACCCTAAGAATGTGGAGGATTGTTATCAAATGGCAATCAGGATTGAAGAAAAGATGAATAGAGGACATGATAAGTCCATGAGAGGAAGAGGAAACCATAGGGGAAGAGGAGCAGCCCCTGCACAAAAGCAAACCAGTGAGGGTCAAGAAGACACTGGTAAAGGACAGGGACAGTCTGATTTCAGGGGTGGATGGAAAGGTAATAGAGGAAGATTCGGAGGTGGTAGAGGTTCTACTACATTTTCAGGAAAGTGTTACACCTGTGGTGAGTTTGGTCATCCATCCTTCAAATGTCCAGAAAACAAAGGTTCATCATCCAGAAATGATAGAACTAGTGACAAGAGAGTACAACTTGTACAAGAAGAGAAAGTAGAAGAAAGTGCACAGAGTTCAAACAGAGAGCTTGATGCATATCCAGAGAGTGGAGAATCATTGATGCTAAGGAGAATTAGTTTGCAGGCATCAAAGGATCTGATGCAAAGAAGAGCTCTTTTCAGGACCACATGCAAGAGCAAAGGTAAGGTATGTAAGGTTGTCATTGATACTGGTTCAACAGACAACATGGTATCTCAGGACATGGTGAATAAATTGAATTTGGAAAGGATTCCACATCCACACCCTTACAAGGCATCTTGGGTGAGTGACAGTCAATCACTTTTTGTCTCTGAATAGGCATATGTGGATTTCCAGATTGGGGCCTATCATGATAGAATTTTGTGTGACATTTTGCCCATGGAATGTTGTCACCTACTGTTGGGTAGACCATGGCAATTTGACAGAAGGGTACTGTATGATGGGTATGCTAATAACTACACCATCAAGAAGGATGGGAAGACTATTAAGTTGATGCCATTGCAGGCAAAAGCTGCAGTACAGAAGGCAGCCCAAGTCATTTTAATGGGAAAGAAGGAGTTTGTGCAGATACCTAGAAGAACAGGCATAAAGGTAGTTGAGGATACTACAGGGAAAAGAGTTGTTCAAGACAACAAGCTGAAGAACGTTTCAGTTGTGACTGACAGAGGTCAGCAGCAGGTGCAGAAATAGGTTTGCATACAGCAACCAGTTGAGAGGAATGACAAGGATGTTGTCATAGTTGGGACTATTGTTTGTCCTATAACAGTTGACAGGAAGCTAGAGTTGAACATTTCAGAAGTGATAGAGGCAGTTCAGACAGAGGTTCTGGTCAGGCAACCTGGCAAACACAGGGTATATGAGAGAAAGGCCTACATCAACAGGCATGAGGATTTCCTTGCCAGCCAGCCAGTTACAGTTCAGAAGTCTTGGAGAGGCCAAGAGACAGCAGCAGACAAAGCTGGAACAGGGCAGAACATTACATAGGCAAAGTGTAAAGGTGGAAGTCTTCCACATACTAAACTCATGGGACATGAGTTCTTTTCTGTTGGGGAGTATGGTGCAGAGGCACCTACCTAACAGCTGGCCTCCATGAGGCAGTTAGTTTGTTATAGGTCTTGTTTATGTTTTCAAGAAGGTCTGTTAAGACCAAATGAATGTAATAAGGTCATGCTGATCATGATAAGATCATGCTGACCATGCTTTTGCTATTTTTAGGAAGTTTGTTAGTACAGCTGTCATGATGTATGTTCGGTGGGATCTCCCAGCCGCTTGGAGAGAGTTCCCAGCTGCTTGGAGTCGGGTCAGTAGTACTCGAAGGCACGTCTATTTAAGCATGAGATCGGTTGATATTGGATATACAGATAGAGATATCATCGATCATAGCATTGTATCGCATTGAGAAGTCAGATTGCAGAGAGATAGCCTGATCATATTGTATTGCATCTTTGAAATCAATAAAGATCCTGTTTTCGTTTTCCTGTTTGATCTCCTTTGTGTAACCGATTTGCTGGTTTGAGTGGGTTCATGGATTTACTGATCCATTCCACCGGTTGATCCGTCTGATCGGTGGAATGGCGATGTACAGTAGGGTAGGTGTTAGTTTGTTTGTTTACATGCAGGTGTGCAGGATCGCGGTCGAGAGGTGTTGAGAAGCCTAGCATCCTCATGTGCTAGGTCGAGCTGACAAAGTGTGAAGATCACCCTGAGAGTGGATCGGGTCGTCCCTGGAGGATCGGCGAAGTGAAATTTCACTAAGTGAGGAAGTTCGTCAAACGGCATCATCAGGATATCTTGGTGAATATCCTGCAGTCAGCTTGAGTATCGTCATCCGGATAAGTGAAGATGAGCATGATGTTTTCGAGTGCATGAAGTGCAAGTGCGTCGGGGTGATCATCATCAGGAGGAGCCGAGGAGCGTATCGGCATCAGGTTGAAGATCGGGTTGATCAAGTTGATCGCGGGCCGAAAAAGCTAAGTTTGGCCAACAGCAGGATATGATGTCATCATCATCATGATATACGGCATCAGGACATTTCGGAGCAGCAGGATATTGAGCAGCTGCGGGTGACGTCATCGTCATCAGGATCTACGTCATCAGGATATCGGGTGACGTCAGCATCGAGTGAACGGTGCGAGGAGTTGAGGGTTTTGTCATCATCAGGATAAATGGAAGGAACCGGATGTTCGTTATCCTGTTGATTATCATGATGTTGAATATCATGATGCTGAAGCTTGTATCGTCGGCTAGCGGAGCATCGAAGGGAAGGTGCTGAAGGTGTTCGTCATCAGGATATTTGGAGCAACCGGATATTTGATATCCTGCTGACGAAGGTGATGTTAAATATCATGATGAGGCCGCTAGTGTTTGGCGCCCGATGAACAGTGCAACCGGAGGATGTTTGCGCCTGTTGAACATCATGATGATGTTGAAGGTAGTGAAGACGGAGGTTGTCGCTAAAGTGAACAGTGGACGTCAGGAGGATGTTCGCGCTGGTCGAACATGATGATGCTGTCGATGATCGAGTAAGGTGATGCTGTTGACAGGCGAAAGTGCGAAGGCTTGTCTGCAGGAGGATATCGGTCGGCAGGTGAAATATGATGATGATGCTGACAGTAAAGTCAAATATGATGATGATGAGGATGAATATGATGATGATGATGGGCTGCAGACATCCATGCTGTATGCGAAGGTTATAGTGTGGGTTCCTCTGCATCAATTTATCTCTTAATATCAACAGTAGATAAACTTTTTTTGACTCAATCAACACTTTCATTTATGGCATAGGTTGCTAGATGGGAACCATCTGGGTGACTCATTATCTTATGAGTACTAGATGCATATATTTTTTTTGTGCTACAACTTTATTCATTCTTCAGGTTCCTGGTCTTTATCTTCTTCTTTAGTCGGCAAGACAAAATAATTTAGCCACCGATACATCTCCATCGGTAAGACAACCATCATCGAAAAAACTTCCTTAAGTCTCCCTGCGACCAAACTCACCCCGATAGCTCAACTTCACTTTATCTTCAATGAGACCTACTTCCATCGGCCAAGTCCCTCATCCTTCTACTGATGCCCAATGACGGTTTAGTTCTGCCTTGTCCCAACCATGACAGCTTCCACACCAATATACCTGCACTTGCCAACAAACATAAGTTTGTCAAATAGACTAAGTCACTTTTCAGTCTTGAACCTAACCTTTTGCCATAAACATACAAGCATTCAAATATATAATGAATTTTCTATATTTAATTTCCATTTGACATTCAGCTTTTATATTTTGCTTTGCATATCGGCTTGCATATCGGCATCATCAGAATAATTCACTTAGTCGGGGCGATCTAAAAAACTCACTTCGATCACACATATCTTCCTGATACAATTTTTATCGGTGAGCACAAGTGATTCCTGCCGAAATGTACCTATCACCAAAAGGCATAAGATCAGTATGATCTAAAACTTTTGCTCTGACAAGCTTACTCACGCCGATGAGTGGTGGAGCCCACATTACTTTCCCCTTTGTATCTATGCGAAGTATAAAGTGCAATACATCTTCTGATATACTTTTAGGTATGATGCATCCTTTATACCAGATTTTAATTTTCTCTAAATTTTGTCTTGTATGTATCGCAATGTATGTCCTGAAACATACATACAAAGTGTAAAACATACAACGATAAAACTTCCTTTCATAACTTTTTGATTCTGTGGAATGTATATACCATTGTATCTCACCTTGTATGCTTCCCTGTGCCTAACATACAAACATAAAATGCATCGGACGGACTCAACGGATTATTTGTTTAAACTCTAAACTTTGTCAGGCCTGACTTGCATGTATAGATAGAACATGAGCGAAATGCATACAAGTATAACAAATGACCCAATATACAAATAGCATTGTATATGTATCATACAATGACACAACATACAAATGACTTTGTATATACAACATACAAACCTTCCTATAGTGCATTTACCAAAAAACACACATAACTTGCAAAATATTGGGAATTTTAAAATGGTTCAAAAAGAAACCCTCACTCATTTTTGACAAGGAATTCACCCATACTCTGCCTTGGTACTTAATGCTATTTTTCTTTATTTTCAACAAGGTTTGTAACATTCACTTCCTTTTCGCTTTACCACCAAGCAGACCCACACACACAAGCAAAAGCAATAGCCACAATAGGGGTCCTCATTTTGCCAAGGAGTAAAATAGGGCATGTTGTGAACATCACAACAAGTAGACTTGTCTTGTTATTGTGTTTGTTATGCATATTTGGCTTCATCATCTCATGATGTAAAGGATTATCATCTATATGTGAGTTACACCTCTGAGGTGATATTTATTTGTATTTTCAATCATTTATCATTTGAGATTTGCCTCTATCCTGTAGGGATACACACTCTTTATTTGACAATGGTGTTCAGAAGACTTGAATGTCTCTTTGGGGCTTGACCAAGGCAAGCCTCTAAACATCGCAACCCCAACCCCTTTTTTTGTGATTGTAGGTTATAGATTGTCAAAGCAGAAGAAGTGGAGTTGCAGGGAAGTAAAGCCAAGTGTCAGAAGTGCATAGGAAAGTAAAAGATTAGGATTTGGGCTAGGGTGCCCTCTCATTAGTCATCTGGATCCAAAAATAGTAAAATCTTTGGAACAACAGAATTGAGTTGTAGACATTCTTCAAAGATCTCAACAGAAACTGGTACATTGGACTCAAGTGCCCGGTCATTAGTCCCTAAATTTTTCATACACTAAATCTCATAATCTGGTATGTATCTAATTGTCATTTGATATCTCTATGTGTGATCATTTTTAAAGATTTGTTCATTTGTTTATGATTTTACGAAATTAGGATTTTGAGCATAATTGGACTTTAAAATCAATTAGTTAGCAAATTCCAAGTTTCCACTTCATTTTAAGGGACACTAAATCTATAGTAGAGCCCTCTTGCAAGAGATTGTGGCTTCACTCAATTTATGTCCTTGAATGTTGGTGTGAAAGGATGATCTACCCTTGAAACTAAACCCCCCCTCTTTTCACCCCAAAATAGTCATAAATTGTGCTCACTCACAATTTCACAATTTATTTGGTATTGTCTTCAATGTCCTGTCCCTTAGCATGTTTTAGGATCATTTTCTGGCATTGGCTTTACCCTTAGCCCATGAGATGTTCCTTTATGTTGCTTTGGCCCTTTCTGCTTGTCCTATCCAAAAACCATAAAAATGTCATAACCTTGGCTATGGCCCAGCTCATCTGGACTTTCTTAGAACTAAAGTTTCTTGGACAACACTGCTTAGGGAAGACATCTATGTGGCACACTAACATACTTTAAGCATTGTGTCTTTGTCAACCATTTTTAGAAGGTTCATTTTCACTTGCATGGCATTCTAAGCTTTTCTTGATGTCTATCTGCACCCAAACGATTCCCTTCCTAGATTTTTACCTCTTGCCTCTCTTATAAAACCCTATCAATTTTCTATTTGAAAGGATCAATCTCACATGCTAGTGAAGCTCTGTAAAAATTATTTGTCACTCTTAATTTACTTATGCTATTGTTACTCTATGCTCATTGTTTATTATAAATTATTGAAAACATTCAATTAATGTGTTTTACTTTAGTTTCCTCACACTCTTTGAAGGGTTCTCATTCAAGATAGCTATCCTCCTAAATAAAGCTTCATTTGTTCTTTGATGTAATAGTCTTCCAATGAGATCCTTGTAACTTCTTCCCTCACCTTTGTCAATCCATTTATATTAGCATTTATCTTTGTGGGTTAGATATTAATTCCTTACTTGTTCATATTGATAAATTATTCTATAAATCTACTCTAATTCATTGAGTAGGTTTTTATCTTATAAATATCACATTATTATTTTGTCACTACTCATTAAACAATTCTATACACACTTAGAATTAAAAGCACACAGTATTTTATCAATATATCAACCTCTAGCTATCGTTTAGGTGGAAACACCAAAACAGGGTTTGACTAAGGCAAACTCCCATATAGTTGAACCCTTTTTCTTTGTTTGTGATTGTAGGTTGTGTGAGAAAGGATTTTGAGTACACAAGAAAAACTCTTCAAATATGTGCAAAGCCATACAAATCTGAGATTCTAATTTTTTGTACCATACAGACTACGATGTGGCATGCAGATGTTCTCACATTGTGCTATCATCCTAGATAGTGAGGCTATTCACCTAGTGCTAGGTTCTTTATCATTTTATCTTTTCATTTCTATACATATTTTTTGAAAAATCTATTTATTATTATTCATTTTCTAGCATTGTAATCATTTTCCTTATTTCCTTTAAACATTTAGTTTAGTTTTATTCATTTCTATTAAAACATAAAGTGGTTAAATGTAGACATAGATTTTGTTTGAAACATTAGTTAACAGAACTCTAGTGTAATTCTAGTGGAAAGATCCCTTGATTGATATGTTTAGTTGAGGATTAGTTTTTCCTATATTGCGGTCATCAAGTATATCTATAAATCTTGGTGAGTTTTGGTTGGTTAGATTTGAAGCATCAGCCATTTAGGGTTGATTGACCAAGCCGTTAGTGTCACTTTCAAGATGGATAGTCCATGAAAAAGGTTTGGTATTTCAGGATTGTATATTTTTCATACTTGAGACCTAGTGATGGGGGGTATAGAAAGTCAAAGTGTGAAGTCAAGATGTGTTTCAAATGTGAGTTTGTTTTGATAAAATTTAGTGTGTCGATAGGTTATATTTGATGTTTACATGATTTTGATTTGTTTGAATGAATGACAAGGAGATAAATGGATGTCCTACCATGAATGGAAGGGTGAATAGAAGTAGGATAAACATAAGATCTTAGAAATGATGTGGATTTGGGATGGGTTTAATCTTCTATGCTTGAGATAGAAAAATTCTCAAGTAAGGGAGATAAATAGGATTAAATCAAATGTATCCTACTTAAGATAGGCTAAGTTCATAATTAAGTGTTAACCTTTGAGGACATGAATATCTTTGTGGGTTAGAATATGAATATGAGCAATAATGCTTAGTGCAAACATCTATGCAACACACTAGCATCCCATAAGCATTGTGTGTTCGTCAACCATTTTTAGAAGGTGTATTTTCACTTGAATGGCATTCCAAGCTTTTCTTGATATCTATCTACACCCAAACAACTCCTTTCCTAGATTTTTACCTCTTGCCTCTCTTATAAAACCTTATCGATTTTCCATTTGAAAGGATCAATCTCACATGCAAGTGAAGCTCTACAAAAATTATTGCTCACTCTTAATTTACTTATGCTATTGCTATTCTATGCTCATTATTTATTGTAGATTATTAAAAAAATTCAATTAATGTGAATTACTTTAGTTTCCTCACACTCTTGAAAGGATTCTCGTTCAAGATAGCTATCCTCCTAAATAAAGCTTCATTTGTTCTTCGATGTGATAGTCTTCCAACGAGATCCTTGTAACTTCTTTCGTCACCTTTGTTAAACCATTTATATTAGCATTTATCTTTGTGTGTTATATATTAATTCGTTACTTGTTCATATTCATAAATTATTATATGTCCCTAATTTTCATATTCATATTCATGTCGTCATAAGTAAAGATTAATTAGCCTTTATCATTGTGGGTTAGAATATGAATATGAACATGATATGAATATGAATATGTCCCTAATGTTGGAGAGTTACATCACACCTTTCAATTCATAATTCATCTCAGTAGGTGAAGACATAGTTTATGTGTGTGTCCTACCTAAAAAGATGATGTGATTATCATTAATGTTTTAAGAAAACCCTACATGTTTGGGAAATTAAAAAATCAACATTTATATCACTAGAAAGGTTTGGGGGTTTGATTGTATGATTTCAAATCCAAAAGACAAGTTCCTAATGAACTACAAGAGTTTAATGGTCAAATTGTATCTTTTTTGGGGTTCTAAGGATTGCATATTTGCATGTATATAGATTGGGATATAAATTATAGATTACATGTTTTTTGAGGTTTCAAGGTTTGATTGTGTATTTTCATGTATGTAGATTGTCTCAAAAAGTCTGGATTACATATATTTCAGGGTTTTGAGGTCTTGAGGCCTATTTGCAAGTCTATAAATCAAGTCAAAAAAGACTAGATCCTTATGGGTATGTGTAGGATCATGATGGGCCAAACAACACCTCTAAGTGGCAATGAAAATACTAAAAATTAGACTTAGTCAAGTTCATGTGAAAATTTTAATGGATTATCTACACAATTTGAAAAATATGTAAGAACAAAATTTGTAGAGAATTGAATCTAGTTTATGGGCTACTATTTTTTTTCAAAATAAGATCAATTTAATTGGTGAAAAATAAATATTTTAATGAACAAATATTAAACTTTTTAGAAAAAATAAAAAAATGGGTGTCATTCTAGCCAACCCAACTATGAACAAATTTTTTTTTAATCTTTCAAAATAAGTAAAGGAATCATGCCCAGATGAGACACATATTTTTTTGATTTTTTTTTTCCAAGAAAATAATTAGTTATGATTTTTTTACTATGAATTATTTTAAAAACTAAAAGTAATTTTCCAGCCAACCCAACTTGATCAAAAAATTTCGAAATCAAATTTTTTTAACCTATAGATAGAAAAGCATAGAGTGTGGCACATCTTTTGGATTTGAAAAAGGTGAAATGGTTTGAATGTTATGCATGTTTTTCAATCAATGTGTGCATCAGGATTAAAGACACACTATATTTAAAATTATCATAATTACTTAATAATATGATAATCAAGAAAATCTTATATTTTTAGAAAGCTGACAATTTCTTCAATCAACCCTTTTCTTTTTATGAAATTTCAATTAAAAAAGTCGTCATCATGAAGGGTGAAATTCGAAGAAGAGAGTGAAACCTATAAACACATTAGAATTCAAGGAAAGTCAACTATGACATGTTGGCAACATAAGCATGATGATGAAGAGAATGATGAGAATGGAAGTAAGTAGTGTTATCATTGATGGCAACAAATGGTAAAGACATAGTGGTGTATTGAAGTGTTAGAATTGTAGATCAAAGAAGAAAATAACTCCCTGGACTAGGGCACCCGCTTCCTAGTCCCCAAAGTTTCGCAACAGGAAAATCTCTGGAACAATAGAAACAAGTTGCAGACTAAGTTTCCAGATCTCAATAAAAAGTAGGGCATTAGACTTGGGCACCCGCTCTTTAGCCCCTAACTTTTCCACCTTATAACCTCAAAAATAGGTGCACTATTATTTGTCATTTTACATCTTTCTGCAGAAGCATTTTACATAATTCATTTGTTTACTTCCGTATTTGCATAATTAGGGTTTTGATGGATAATTAGGCATAAGAGAAGGAAAATTGATAATCAAACACCCTAATCCAAGCTTCCCTACATTCATAAGTGACCAAGGACCTGATAGTACTTTTCCACTCAATCCTAAGGTCCTTGAATGTAATTGGTGAAAGGAGGATTCAAACACTAAACTAAAACAATCCAAATTTTACACCCTTTACATTTTGGTGAACCCATTTTTTTGGACTTGATTACAAATTTTTGAGTGTTTGTATTCAGATTTGGGTTGATTTCATTCATTCATATAGTCATTCATCTTATTGCATTGAGAAAATTACAAAAAATTGAAAATTTTGAAAAAATTTGGAAACCCTAACTTGCATTTTCATATAGGTTTCTAATTTGCATCAATTCATTCTATTTTTTCCTAATTTATGATTTTTACATCATATCTGATATAAAATATATAAAAATTAAAAAATTCAATAGGTTGCATTACATTTGCATCATTAAATTGCTAGGGTTTTGTAGAAATTATGACAATTTTCATTAAACCTAGTAATTCCAAAATCTAGGGTTAGTAGGCAAAATCTTCTTTCAAAATTTTCTACTAAATTTAGAGACTCATTCAAAAATTTCATTTGTTTGTAGTCTCACATTTTAGTGTAAATTTGCATTTAGATTTCAAATATTTACATTTTTACATAGAAAATTTCAACAAAAAACTACCAATTTTCATGCATTTTCATTAGATTTGCACTTGCATTTTGCATCCTAGGGTGTGGAATTCATTTTCAGATCTAAGTATATTTCATCTCCATCATAAATGAGATTTCAAAACAATCATACAACATTTTGTGTCAAGATCTCGAACCTGGGGCTTCAAAAACCTTGATTTTCACTAAATTTGGCCTTATCGACTCTCTTAATTTGCACCATAGACCTGTTGTGAAGGGTATTTTTGCACTAATTAGTTTTAATCAATGTAATTTTTTTTTCTTCTCCTCCTATAAATCTTCACAATACCCTTTTATTGGGCTCTTGTATTGAAAATTTGGTGCAAAACTACACATTTTTGCTATTTTTGCCCTAGGGTTTGGCCTAGTTTGCACTCCAAGTGTGTTGTGAAAAATTTTATGGATTGAGGTGACTGATATCATTTCTATTATTTTCTTCACCTCCTAGAATTATTTACAAAACCCCTTTTTCTACGTCTTGGAGTTGAAAAACTGTGAAAAATTGCCTACTTTTGCTATATTTTCACTAGGGTTGGACCTTGAGTGGCGCTGAAAGCATGTTGTGATGGATATTTTGGAATTAAGAGGCTGTTATTACTGATATAATTTTATTTCCATCATCATTTTCCTCACAACACCCTTTTTCATGCTCTTTGGCATCGAGATTTGGTGAAAAAAATGCCTATTTTACATATTTTCACTATATTTTGACTTATCGTCATCTTAGATTTGCATCAAGAGTGTGTCATGAAGGATCTTATTGCTGTATTGTACTGATATCAGACATATAATTATCTACCCCTGATCAAAATCCTTACAACACCTTTTGTTTCATTCATTTACATTGAAAAAAGTACAAAAAAAATCAAGCATTTAGGTCACTTTTTGCATATAGTTTTTCACTTAAATTTGAAAAAGATTTTAAAATCTGATCTTATATTGGAATGGAACCTTCATGTAATTTTTCAATGGTATCTTTTCATGCATTTATCAAAGATCTTGATTTTGACCAATTTTTAACCCTCATGAGTGAACATCCTATGATATTAGAAAGCTTAACTAAGTTCTTCTCCATGAGTAGCAAGGAAAAAGATGATGGTGATATCACTTCTACCATGCATTCAATACCTACTCCATGTAATGATGACATAAACTTATCCTCTAGTCATTCTTTCAAAAATAAGTCTTCCCACGAGGGTATGTTGGTACAAAACGATGAAATCAATGACACTTTCCCTACAATAGAACAAACACAACTTTTACAAGACATCATGCCACCTACAAATACAATAGAAGAGAAAGTATCCCACAATACTTCCTCCTCTACAACACAAAAATCCATGAAAGAAAAAAGCCCTATCTTACAAAAACTAAGTCATAAAGCACAAAGAAATCAACACGCAAAAAGGACAAAGAGAAGGCAATGAGCTTATCTTGCATCTCAACAAGAAAACATTGATCCTAACATTCAACCAAACAAATATGATCTTAACAATGAACAACATGATGAGAAAGACATGAATTGGGCTATGGTACCTTATGTTCCACTTTCCTCTAACATTAGGGAGTGGGAGGATGACAATGATTTGCTTGATGATACCCACTAGCCCAGCAGTTCCTATAGGTAAGTATCTCTAACCCTTTATCTCTCTCATGATGTGCTTCCCCCATGATGTGTTATGTGTTGTTTAGGCCTCCTAGGATGACCCCTGATTCTCCCGTAAGGTATGGGATACCAAGAGACCACCTCTGATGTGACCTTCTTCTATTTGTATCATCATTCTTCTATATTGCCTCTCTCTGATTTCATCATTGTGTGTTGTGTCTTACGAACATAGCATTATGCTTGGTGACTTGGGGGCACCCTCCCACATGACTATCCCTAAGACACTTGTTTTTCCTCTTTGATTTATAGTTTCCCTTCTAGTGTTTCTATCTAGCAGGTGGATGATGAAAAAACATTTACACTAATGCGGATCTAGTGTCCCTTTCGAGAGAAATAAAAAAAAGGACTTAGTTCCTAATATGACAATGGGGTTGTAATAAATTATCTAATGCTTGGCTAGTAGAAGCACTCTGTACTTTCTGTATAGTGATTTTGATGGTATGTTATCTCATTTACAAACCTTAATAATATTGTTGCTCTGTGCACCTTTGTTTGTCTTTGAATCTAGCCTTGGTGGTACTCAATTCGGAGAACTTCATAATATAGCCCAATGGTTATCCTCAAACTCCAAATTCATTGTATAACCTTGTCTCTTTGTGTGGTTAATCATACACATTGATGTTGTTGTTTATCATGATTTTATAGACACTAACATGTTTCCTACAGGGATGTGTTTGTGGGAACATGTGGCGATCATAAAGTACATGTCACCTCTGAGAGGCATGGGCTTTTCGAGAGCTTGTGTTCCCTTGTGTGTCTTATTCCTACCTTAACGTGCTTGATATTGATGCATAATATCAACCACCTTAAGGTGGGGGCATATATAAGGAAAGCTGTCTGTTGTAGATGTTAGCAATGTGCTTGTCCTCAGGTGCAGACTAGTGTGATGAGTACTTCCTGCACTCTGAGTTTGTTTGCAATCAATCAATCAATCATTTAAGCCCTCTATGGAGGTGGAATATCATGTATATCATTTTTATATTAAGCCCTCTACGGAGGTGGGATGGTGTATTTCTTGGAGTAGATTGCATCATCCTGTCATTTTCAAAAGTCCTCTGTGGAGGTGGGGAGCAGTTCTGTGACTAACTCAACCCTTAAGCATGTTTTCAAAGATTATTGTGGCGATGCCCAATCATCGGTGTGTGCCTATAATATTCCTAAGATGGTGATGAACCTAGAAATAAGAATACTCCATCGATTGTCTGCCATGTTTTCTTCATCTCTTCAAATGTGTGTGTTTGGCGTGCTTTCTTTGTTTGGCATGTCTATTGCCCCATATGCAGTCTAAAGACTAGCTCGATGAGTGCTTCCTGTATTTTGGGAGGTTTTGCATGTCTCATGTGTGTGTTGCCCCATATATATAGTATAAACACATGTGCGATGAGTGCATCCTATATTATGAGAGGTTTGTTTACTTCCAGTACTTGCATCTACATTTCATATATATGAGAAAAAGAAAAGAAAATAAATCATTTTTGTCTTCCATGCATTAATGTGTCTTCTATGCATTTACTATATTCTCCATGTTCTGCATGGCTCTAACTATCTTCTCTGTGTTTGGCATGCCTGTTACTGTCTTCTATGTGACTAGCGTGTCTTCTTTGTGCTTGGTGTGTTTTCTATGTTTGTGATTGTACTTTAATGCATGCATTGGCCTTGTGTTTATACATACATTAAAGTGGGGGCTAAATGTAATGTTAGAAAATGTCCCCTTGGGGGCTTTTCCCTCATTAGATTTAGCTCCCAGGTCTTTTGTATGCATTTAGGACATCTTGCATCGTAATTTGGCATCCTGATGGAATGAACCCTAGGTATCATGACAAATGGGGCCTAGGGGGACACCTTGAGCTTAACCCTGTCCAATATAGGGGGGAGGACTTGGGCACCCATGCCCTAGTCTTGCCCTATTTTGGGTCAAGTCCAAATTTTAAGTGTTGGGTTATGACCATTATTTGGTCCCTAGGCCGACACAATAAGTTTGAATTTATGAAATCTTGGTGGGAATGTTTATAGTTGCTTATAAAAGTATGTTTAGGCATTCATTTAGAAACTAGAGGATCATTGTGAACTTTATGCATTCTTAAGGTGATTCAAGGCTTTCATTGTGTTACAAGAGCATATTTGTGTTTTCTACATATTTGTGTTTGCAGATTTGAGCATCCATTTCCTCATGGAGTGAAGAGCATCTTCCTCTCATGAGATCTTCACTACAAGGTGACATTTATTGTGTTTGCGATCATTATTTCATTTGGATTTTGCCTTTTCCTCACAAGGGCATGCACTCTCTATCTAACAAAGGTATTTGGAAGACTTAAGAGTCCTTTTGGGGCTTGACTGAGGCAAGCTCCTAAACACCACAACCCCCTCGCAAAGTTTTCATGGTTGTAGGTTACAGGTTGATGTTGCAGACAAAGTGAAATTGCAGGAGGGCATATTGAAGTGTCAGAATTGTAGATCAGAGAAGAAAATAGCTCCCTGGACTAGGGTGTTCGCTCCCTAGTCCCCAAAGTTCTGCAATAAGAAAATCTCTGGAATAGTAGAAACAAGTTGCAAATTGAGTTTCCAAATCTTGACAAAAAGAAGGGCCTTGGACTTGGGCACCCACTCTTTAGTCACCAATTTTTCTACCTTAGAACCTTGAAAACAAGTGCATTGTTATTTGTAATTTTACATCTTTGTACAGAAACATTTTTTGTAATTCATCTGTTTACTTTCGTATTTGCATAATTAGGGTTTTGATGGATAATTAGGCATAAGAGAAGGATAATTGATAATCAAACACCCTAATCCAAGCTTCACTACATTTGTAAGTGACCAAGGACCTGATAGTACTTTGCCACTCGATCCTAAGGTCCTTCAATGTAATTGGTGAAAGGAGGATTCAAACTCTAAACTAAAACAATCCAAATTTTACACCCTTTACAGGTAGTGAGCCACCCCTTCTTCTATCTCTTTCTATTCAGGATAGTGATTCCTTTGGCAGTGAGCCACCTATAGTGAACATTCTCTATTATGGATAGTGAATCATTTTAGCAGTGAGTCTAATTGTAATTGGTATTGTTATTCATATATGTGTGCGAGCTAATCCTCATTGTGGTTTTTCCCTTTTCGGGTTTTCCACATAAAACTTTGGTGTTCATGTGTTATGCAATGTGATAGTTGATTTCATGCTTTCCTTTCTTACTACAAGTTAAATATGTTATGTAGAATGAATGTTTAAATGCTTAAGTGGTTTCAGAGAATATTGATTCACCCCCCTCTTAATATTCCAAGAGTTCAACAATTGGTACCAAAGCTTGCTTCCTTGGAAGAAGCTTAACTGCTTGAGGAAGATCTTGAAGTGTGAACACATGGCACCAAGGAAATATCCTATCTCTTTAGAAGAAATCACTAGTGAAGAAGACCACATAGTTGACATTAATGGTGAACTTGAATCAACACTTGAAGATCTGGAAAGTGTTAAATTTGAGAATAGAGATCTAGAAGAAAATATTAAGGAAGTAGATGAATTGATCAAGAAGTTGAGAGAGTAAAACAAGAAATTCAAAGAAAGATACAAAGAAGTAAATAAACTGCTTAATCAATCAAATGAGACAATCACCAGTCTAAAAATATAAGTTATGGAAGGAAAAAGAATTGAAGAATGTCTAAATGAAAAACTAAAAGGTAAATTTGAAGAATGTTCAAGGCTTGAACAAGAAATTATGGTCTTAAAAATAGAATTGGAGAAAGCAAAGATTCAAGAAGACAAATTTAAGAAAAGTTCCACCCTGCTTCATGAAATGATTGTAAATCAAAAGGCTCCTAAGGATAAAGAAGGATTGGGATTTGAAAAAGGTGAAAGTTCAAAGGAAAACAATACTGGGAAAAAGAACAACAACCAAAAGAAGGTTGTGCTCATGAAGGATAATAACAAATAGGTCCAGAACCAGAAGAAAAACTTCAAGAGGCTACCTATTAGACAACCTGCTACTCAAAGCTACCATGGCTACTGCTACTCTTGCAACAAGTTTAGACATAAGGCTATGAAAAATGAGATTAGGATGAATCAAAATGTTCAATCATTCTCTGGTCAATGATATACATGTCAAATAATTGGTCATAGGGCTAGTGAATGTAGAAATTAGATGATGAATGGTTACAATAAGGGTATGATGGTTTCATCTTTCAATGGTTACTATTATACCTATAGTGGATTTGGGTATAAGACTAATCAATGCAGATCTAGAATGAATGAAAGTAAGCTTGTCAGATGTTATGAATGCAATAAATTAGGTCATATTGCTAAATTTTATAGAAGTAAGAATGTGAAGGTTGATTTAGTAAAGAAGAGTGATTCAGTGAAGAATGTGGATCTAGTGGAAATAAAGAAAGAAATGGATAATGTCTAGAAAAAGAAAGAATAAAATAAGGTGAATGATGAAGTTGTGCCAGTATCTAGTGCAGATGCTTCCTTAGAAAACTATGTTGAGAGCTTTGGCCTAGGGGGAGCTTTAGTGGAAATCTTTCATCCACCAGAGAAATGGTGTTGATGCTTTAGCATAAGGATATGAGATGTAGATTGATATTCTTGACCTATTGAAGAAAACACCTGTGAAAAATATCTTATTATAGAAGATTGCAGAGCAATTGAAGATGACTATGTATCACAATTATAGCTTTTACAACTTTATCAATTTGTGCATTGAATGCAAATTAGGTTTTACAAATAGGGTTTATAAAGCAATTTCGCTCAACAAAAGATCATTTGCAATCAAACTTTGAAAAGAGAAAGAGTAGTGGAAGAGAAAAGAAAAGCCAATCAAACTCTTACTGGAAGTGTTTGAAATGTATTTATACTTTCTATCTTGCCTAAAGTATTTCTACAGTATCTTGAAGATGTTTACTCCACAAGTTGCCATCCCCGACCTAAATTTAGGAAACATCCTTTCAAGTCTATGGAGATGGATCTAGATGGTGCCTTTTCAGATATTCCATACAGTGTCTTACATATAGAGGATGTGAGGATATATATCCATATAAATATGGAAGAATACAATCATGCAAAACTGGGAGAAGTTTAGGTCAATGAGCTAACCGATGATAATTTCAACCTAAAACATGAGTACAATACCCTAACAAAGAAGAAATTGAATTTTTGGAATGATTTCCCTATTCTGTTCTATGAAGATTCTTGGGTTAAGTATGTATTGAGCCACATCCATGATAATTCATGTGACTGGATCGACCACATATGATAAGTAAGGAAGCCATTAGGGTTGTGATAGGGTTGTGATCCACCAGAGCTATTTTGGCACTAAAGTTAGTAAAAAATGATGTGGTTATGAAGCTCACTAGAGAAAAAATTGATAAGAGAGCCCTAACTGTGAATGACATTCAAGACCCTGTAGTGAAGTATGCATCTATGAAAATTGGATACAGGATTTATTTCATTAATAGAGAAAACTTTGTCTCTACAACTACTATCTACATAGTATATGAGATGGTCAAGAATGGTGCAAACTATGACCTATGTGAACTACTGAGACAAAAACTACTTGAGAACCTATAGAAGATAAAAGATTCAAAGGACCCCTTCAAATTCAACACTTTAGTTATTTGCTTACTATTTTATTTCCTCAAAGAAATAACTAGTGCATAGAACATTGTATGGTTGGGACACATTCTAATAGTAGTACAAATCAGAGATCATCTAAAGAGGATAGGAATTTTAGAGGCCCAAAATGTTGCACTCTGGGGTTTCTTCAAAAATGTCTAGAAGAAGATGCAAGCAAGGGAAAGGATCACTACGAAGGTTGTGGAGAAATATAAGGATGATATCATCTTCATGGTCAACAAAGATGAATGTTACATGGAAGCAATGGAACCTAGAATAGTTTGGATTCTGAAAATGGGGTATGAGGTAGAAGAAGATATAATTGTAGGTATTGCAAACCTAATGCTTAGTAAACTAAAAGATACCTCGACAGAAAGATATGAAACCTATGAAGAAAAATCCATTGAAGTGCATCTAAAGCACAAGGAGAGAGAAATAAAGAAAAATGTTAAGAAAATGAGGTATGAGGTTGGAAAGGTGATAGCTACTCGAACATTAGTTGAAAAGGTAGAATATTTGTTCTTGCATAATAATGGGAAAATAAAGACACTCAACCCTACCAAGATGGATTGGGATTCTATAGTATTACAGATGAAGAATATATATAATGATATTTTTCCCACCAACCAATAAGTTTCATATTTTGATTTCTTATACATGTGGAAGAATAGAAGAAAACAATTTTTGATATTTTGATGTATAGAAATAAAATAGTAAGGGGGGGTATGTATACAGTAAAGCAAGATCAGATTTGAAATAGTGGGAGAAGTTTTTGACTTGTAGATATACAAGTAGTTCCTTTGTTATTGATGACAAAGGGGGAGATGTTTTGGCTATTTTTCCATGAATGACAAAGGGGTAGATTGTTGGAAACATAACCATGATGAAAAAGAGAATGATGAGCATGGCAGTAGCAGTGTTGTCATTGATGGCAACAAAGGGTAAAGACATAGTGGTGTTGGTCCAGAGAGGTTCAGAAAGGCATACAGGTACAATTGTGTTGTTCTGGCTAAGTATGATATCCTAAGTATTGATCCAAATAAGCTACTAAGTGTAGTATGATGGAGAATACACCTAGGCATAATATTCCTTCATTTTGGTGCTTCACAGTCAGGTACAACATTTTGAAGATTTCCTAAGGCATTTACTAAACAAAAACTATGACAGGGCCACAGTTCTTTAGTCCACATTTCTCTGTTATAAAGTGTTTTTTCTCTTCCATTTAAAGGTAATGATGGTGCATACCAAGGAGTCTAAATCCAAAGATTCAGGTCTTGAAATCCCTCAGAGTGAAAGATATAGTTGACAGAGTATTAGGCTCTATAATGATAGTGCCAATGACCGATTGGAATGCTCCGCATTCCACCACAAATGAATATATTGCCATGCAGTTTTGAGGAAGAGGTTGTGGATGTCAGAGGTGTGTATGATTCAAATAGTAAGAATTTTGGTGATCTACATGTTGAATTATGAACTAACAATTCGTTCATGCTATTGCTGCTTCACCAATTAAGCTGACCTAAAGGTGTTGAGATTGTGAGGAGTCAAGACATGTTTGGAATAGTGTCATGGGAGCAAATATTGGTCATGCCAGCCTATCTCAATGTGTTACATGCCTTGATTCTCTCTACAAGGCATATGGAGTTGAGTTTTGGACTAACAAGATAAAAAGTCACATGGTACATCCATCATGTCGACCTATTTAATGTTTTGCATGAATGCAATATATATACAAGATTGAATTCTTGTGTAGATGTGTTAGAGTAACTAATGTGAAGGATTTAAGTGTGTGTGTGAGAAAAATCTAATGCAGAGAAGGATAAGTTGACATCAAAGTGAAGATGAAGTGTGGTAAGTTAGTATTATGAGCTTTAGTGGAACTATGCTTTCAATATAAGTTAGATGCATTACTAGCAGTTCATATTTGGCAGTGAGCCACCCCTTCTTCTATCTCTTTCTATTCAGGATAGTGAGTCCATTGGCAGTGAGCCACCTATAGTGGGCATTCTCTATTATGGATAGTGAATCCTTTTGGCAGTGAACCTAATTGTAATCCATATTGTTATTCATATATATATATGAGATAATCCTCACTATGGTTTTTCCCTTTTTTGGTTTTTGATGTAAAAATTTGGTGTTCATGTGTTATACATTGTGATAGTTGATTTAATGCTTTCCTTTCTTATTGCAAGTTAAATATGTTATGTGGAATAAATGTTTAAATGTTTAAGTGGTTTCAGAGAATACTGACTCACCCCCCTCTCAATATTTTGGGTGTTCAACATGGTAGTCCCAAGCCTAACTACAAGGTAAAACCGAAGAAAAATGGATATCCATTATCAAAATAATAGGTGTCCATTTTGGGGAGCTAGAAATGGATATCCGTTCCTAGAAAATGGATATCCATTATCCTCAAGCTAATATTACTCACTAAGCACCCTTTATACTAGCTCATTTGTATTGTAGACCAAAGATCTCTTAACAATAGATTACTTATTAGGTTATAGTTCAACTAAATATGTAAAACCCAATTAATATCCCCAAATATAACTTCAGTAATAGTTTCATTCTTCATGTAGAACGTGTAAAGACATAGAGATGCAAAACTCTTTGCAGATGGTTAATCAAATGTAGATTCTCAATATATGTGGCTAAAGGAGGTATCAATGAGTTTCTACAAACTAGTAGGACCATAACTTACACTAATCTACATGGAATAGGCGATGATATTCAATATAAATAATTATTAATAAACCATTTTTGATCGGTGCCTATTCTAACAAGAAATAGAGTCAAGAACCCAAGAAACGGTTAAAAAAATTTATGCAAATCCTATCAAGTCAACAAAAACTTTATTATCAAATCCAATTTTTCTAGTTTTAGATTCATCCAAAATGAAATTCAATGAAATGAAAATGCATCAACTAAAGTAAGGTTTCTATAGACCATGTATATGATCCTTAATATCCCTTATGCGGGGCTAGAAAAGTACATATAGAAATAGCATACAAGCTTCCCATTAAAACTTGATGCTAAAGACCAACCTCAAACTTACTAGAAGTCAACAAATGTGATGGGCCATAAGTAAGATAGATTACATGTATTGTCAAAAATATTGCACTAACTATGGAAAATTTACCCCTAATGATTGGTATTTACTTACAACTCCTTCACCAAACTTCACACATATCTCTCCTACAACCTTTCTCAATTTTGACGTACCCCATTTGATCACCATAGAATACACTAGTACATTCTACTCTATACACAAAAATGGCTAAGGATCAAGAAGATTTCCATAGAGAGCTTGCATTTATAACCAACAATCCTACAAATATCTTCCACGTAGGTAATAACTATTTCAATTTGCACCATTGCAACTCAAGTATATAATTAATTTATTAAATTTAAGAAGTAAAAAAAATTCCTAAAAACTAACTCCATTCTACACTATTGAATCTAGGCATTAAGAAATTACAGAGAACATAGCACACTTAATCATGACTCACAGGTATTGAAGTACAATCCTTTAAATAATACTTTTCATAGACATGGAAAATATTCCATAGATTTATAGGTAGCATGCCTTTTGAAACTTGACTTAATTATAGATTTTGATCTCAATTAAATGGATGGAAGATAACCTGAAACCAATTAGTCAACTTCATCATTTTCCATGAATAGTATTAGGCATACGTTGATTCCCATTAGATTCCTCAAATTTACCATATCTTATCAAAAACTTAGTAGCCAAATCATATCTATCTCTACAATTATTTGTCATGTAATTATAATAATTCGCTCAACCACCACCACCAAATTTATTCAACTTAGCTATTAATACCAATTCCTAAGTTCTTGATCAAATTTGCATTTAAATTATTCCCTTGGATAGTCCCATGCTCTCATGTTTTCCATTCCACCCTATTGGCTAGCTAGTTTGAAATTTAATCTTGACCAACAACTTAGATGCATCACTTTTTAGATCAATGGCTACAAGAAATCAATGGGCCTTCAAAAATCTTACTACTTTATTGACCTATCCACCACAAAAAAATTAAACGTGTCATGTGTTCATCTCCCATTCCTCTTATCATTTCACTTATGCTTTACTTTGGCCACTACTAAGAACCTACGATTAATGGTTGTGACCGTTTTTCCTTCAAGATCTATGTATTTGATAGATCAATGGATGCATAAGATGCATGATCCCCTAATCAATCAATATAATGCAATTGATAAGATTGTGACATATAACCATCTAATACACAATCCATATGATTCTAGAATATAAAAAAAAATTGCAAAGAAATATGGTTGAGTAAATAAAAAGGACCCACCATCACTTCACAGTTGATCCCATGTAGAATTATTCAATTTGTTCTCATAGAGAAAGACCCTTGCAAAAATACCATATGTTCATACTTTAACTGACATACATTGGTTTTGGCCACTAATGAGAACCTATGATCAATGGTTGTGACTATTTTTCCTTCAAGATCTATGCATTTGATAGATCAATGGATGCATAAGATGCATGATCCCCTAATCAATCAATATAATGCAATTGATAAGATCGTGACATATAATCATTTATTACACAATCCATATGATTCTAGAATATAAAAAAACTTGCAAAGAAAAATGGTTGAGTAGATACAAAAGGCCCACCATCACATTGCAGTTGATCCCATGTAGCATTATTGAATTTGTTTTCATAGAAAAAGACCCTTGTTAAAATATCATATGTTCATACTTTAACTAACCCTTTGGTTTTGTTCACCACCTTCTTTCAACCACAAATAAGTTTTGCTTTTGTTAACATAGGAAAACATAATGGATATCTATTTTACATAATGGATATCTATTTTGTAGAACAAATATCCATTTTGTAGAACGAATATCCATTTTGTAGAACAAATATCCATTTTGTAGAATGAATATCCATTTTGTAGAATGGATATCTGTTACCTAGATATATGTTGCCCAAAGAATTGGGGTCTAGGTAATGGATATCTATTTTCAAAATGTAATTCCATTATGTAAAAACCAAAAAAAGATAAAAGGAATATTTTTGGGCCCAACAATTGTTCCCATAGACCCTCTACTGTAAAAAAACCTATGATCTCTGCCTGTTATAGTGAAAAAAAAACTTTTATGTACTTTTAGACATACAATTTTCTTGTTAGAATCATAAGGGTGATATTTTTGTTTCCTTAATGGGGGAGCAATATTTGTCATAAACAAAAAAAGGAGGAAAGTTACATTGGAGGAAATTGAAGAAATTAGGGAAAAGGATAGAGCAAGGAAGAGGATTGGAAGACCAGATTTGGTGGATGCTCATCAAGGTGAAGCTTCTTCCTTACCATCTAATGACATAATATTTGAAGGTATTAATGCTGAATATAATGAAATGTCAGATAAGAATTAAATTGACCATGATATTGCAAATGAAAATATTGCAAAATGTTATGAAACACCTATTGATAAGAGAAATATCATGGACAAAGAAAAATAAAAATGTAGACATTTGCTTGAAGAAAGTGGCTATGAATCTCATGATGTTGAATTTGTACTCTATAATCCATTTGTTGATAAAATTGATGAGGTTGATAACATGGATGAAACAATGAAAGACAATGTATCTCCAAAATACATAAGAAGAGAGGACATTTTTCAAGAAGAGAATGAACATGATGAAATTTTAAAACATCCAAGAACCCCAAAATGGTTACTTGAAATTGATGAGAACATAATGGAAAACTTGAAGGCAAGTGGTCATCATGAATAGTTCAGTTGTGAGATTTAAAACTCTTCAATGAATACTTTGAGAATAAAACATTGACTGAACAATGCCAATTTTTTGTGCAATTACTAAAGATGTACAAAATGAGACCTTTACTAAAGAAATTAAAGATTGGGTTAAACAAAGTGACCGATCAGAATAAAATTATTGTTAGAAGCCTTTTCAATGCACTCAATTCTATTGGAAATACTAGGAAGGAGAAAGATAAAAGAGTTTCTCATAGAGTAATAACAACCTAAATAGTGAGAAAATAATTAAGAAAGGCATGATTAATGAGGCCAAGTTGTGTTGACTTAAGATTGAATCATAAGACATTATCACAAGCACTAGCATTAAGATCAAGACTAGATAGGACCCTCTTGGAAATGATACTTGGGCTTTCATTGGCAGGCTTCCATGAGTTGATAAGAAGCTAATCAATAGGACAAAGGAAGAAATTAAACAATTTTGACACACTGACTCTAGGGTATCACCAAATACAAAAATATGTTTTAAAGTTAAGAATTGGTGATAAAGATCGCACACCACATCCTAAACATTACTTGGAATGTAGCCAAACAACATTGTACAAATAATATTGTGAAACACACCTAGGTATGACAATCTCACAAAGATCATTTGAATCTCGTAAGACATTTTATTGTGTTCCTCTTAAAATTTGTAATACATGTTGCAAATACATGTAGAGTTTTCTATGTATCATGAATTATTATGCAATATTCGTTCTACTTTGTACACTAACGAAATGTTATAGGAGTGTGGTGCAATTCAACTACCAAAGTCATCTAGCGATTTATTGGATTTATTTCTATGCATTAGAGATGATGGTTGCATTTTCTACAAGATTGATTGTTTAAATGAAAAGTGTTTACAATGTGGTGGGTTATCAAAGTTTATATCATGTTTTCATGAGGGTAGAAAGCATGGTTTTGGAAAGAGAATGGTTGAGAAAAAGAGATATGAGATAGTGAAATACATTTTCAAAAGTGGAGGTGAATGTTCTAGATGCGTGTTGATTGTAAGAGAGATAGGTATTGCTGATTTTATTGATGATTTTAAGAAAAATCTTTTCCACAAGTATGCCAGACATAGCCATAGGTCTCAATGGTTAGATCAATAGTTCAGGATGTGTAAAGACTTTTTCCTGATTAGAACTATTGTCTCTATAGATGATTTTGCATAAAACTACATGTTGCGACCCCAAAATTAAGTGCAATCCTAGTACTACAATTATATTTAGGTTGCTATTTTTGTTCACATCACATACAAACATGCCCCTAAGAGTACATAAGAGAATAGGAAGATTGTCAAAGAATACTATTATCACATAGAATTGCACCCTTCTTGGAGAGAGTCTAAGCATTCTAATGACACAATGGGAATGATCTCAAGGTGTGGGACCTTGAAATTTAGATCATACCTCCAGAGAAGGTTGTTTCCTCATTCTAAGCCTAATGCTTAGAGAAAACTATTTAAACCTAGTACTAATGCTTACAGGGGAAAAGGGTTAGAAACAAACTGAAATGAAAGGGGTGATACACTAGATTTAGTGAGTGATGATGACCTTGGAAGAGACACAACAATGATCTCAGTCATGGAGGGAGTTCACACAGACTTATAGGACTGATTGAGACTTTTGTATGAAGGCCTAACCTATAGAGGAGCCACTTTACTCACAAAATAAATAACAACTTAAAATAAAACACAAAAATCATAGCATAAGAGAGGTAAGATATCATGCATATATTGATCATGAAGGCCAAAAACCATTACAACACAAAACAACCAGTAGCAAAAATAGACATAGTATAGTTAATTACATTCATGGGTGCATTAATTAGAAGAGAATAGAGGCCAAGATTCAGGCACAGTGAGTCACATTCCAATAATCCTACAATTACACTAAGAGGTCTGTCTACAAGAAATTTGGTAGCATAATAGTGTAAAACTACCATGCTCCTTAACAATGAGAAAGAAATGTCTTTTATACCAAGTCCTTGTGCAAGGAACATTGAAGGAGCTCCATTGGATCTGAGAACATAAATACAGTCATCAATGTAGGGATAGGGAAGAATGGTGAAGAGGACAGAGGCCATGCCACTGGCAGATCTGTAATCCCAAAAAATGCTTGCCCACATGCAAGGGAGGACAAAACATCAAAGAACTGAGCCATCCCCAATGAATTTTGAATACCGATCTCACCAACTGGAATTACTATGAGATATCTAGCATTGAAACCCTTCAAGTTGGTCACTAAGACATCTTGTCGGCCAAGACTACAAATTCATCCTTAGAGTTGGTGACCATTCCTGACTGAATGCACATCAGCCATCAATTTTACCTTCGTAGCAAGGAGAACCATCATCTGCATGCATACAAACCTTCAAAATCTAGATATTCTTTGAAAAACATGATGACAACATCATTCTGAAGAACCTAGTTGAAGAGGAGATATGGATGGCGTCACCTGCATATCAGGTCCTTCTAACTGCTTAGTTTATGCATTTATGCAATTTCTACACCTTTTGTATTTTGCATATTCAATCTTTTGTATGTTTCTTTGTATATGCAATTGTATATGAGATACAATTGCCAATATAGAAAAGCGGACCATACAAATGCGTACCCACAATGTTCTTCTACAATGTTTAACTTTTTACCATGTCCAATTTGTATATGCACCTTTTGTATCACCTTTGTATCACCTTTGAATTGCCTTTGAATCACATTTGACACGTGTCATCACTCCATTCCCTACTCGGTCAACCCTGGGACCCACCGTTGCAAAGTAGACTGGTCAAAGAACCGAAGTGTCACTGATGATGCCCTTTGTATATATCCCTTTTTGCATATACAAATGTATATGCAATACAATTGCCATACATACAAAAGTGGACCCCAATATTGTTATGAAGCAAATTGGAATTAAAATCAGATTTGGCCTTGTATCTCATCTTTTTTTGCGTATCACATATACATGCACTTATACATACAAAGAATGTTGACTTTTCTACCTTTCAGTATGTACAAATGCACTTTGCACTTTTTGATTTTGAATTGACATCTGTGATTGCATCTTGCCTTTTGCATGCATGTCGCATATACATGCAATCATACATACAACTACAAACCCCACTTGAAGTCTGCCAAGATTAAATTTTTAGTCACGTTTGGCCTTGTATCTGTTGAACTTGTATTACCTTTTGTATATTGCATATGTTACAAGTATGGTCCTAACTGGTGTTGTCATTTATGTCAACATACTCCTGTTGCATTGATTTTAAAAATTGGATGAGTTGTGTGCTGAGGATATTGAGAAAATTAACCCCATCAGAAACAGAGAAGAATAGTAAAGACAGTGAAGTTCTATGAAGCAAAGATCCCAGCTAGTTGAAGATCAGAGTACGCACATCAAAGAGTTTACAGATATGTGTTTGAAGGTGCTCCAGTCAAGATCTTAGAGGTTCGCATGAAGATTTGGAGGAGTTATGACCATGTGAGTAAAACTGGTTCTGGCAGCTGCTCAGAGGTGACAAAGTGACACAAATAGGTCCGGTGAGATCCAGAAATACAATATCATGCTCTGCGGATCTGGTGGCATGTTTGGGAAGCTAATTTGAATTGACTACTAGATTGGCTCATAGTTTGGAGGTCCGCAAGTGATCCTTCTAGTGTGACAGTGATGACTGGCTGTGTTCTTGAGGTTCTGAATGAAGACACAAATGATTACAGTAAGTAGAAGTGGTACAGATGTTCTTGGTGATTCAAGCAAGCTTGTGGAGGTCTCCAAATTGTATCCAGTTCATGTTGGTGGTCCACATTGAATATTGAGCTTGTAATTGAAGATTTACCTTTGGGTGATGGTGTTCTTCCCAGTCCTAGCTGACCGAATGATTTGTGCATGTTGTAGATGATCTTGAAGATGATTTATGAAGCATGGCATGTTCCTCTAAGATTGTTGAAGTCCCAGCTATGTGTCGCCAACAATATAGTGATGCACATGAAGTTTTTGTAATAAGTCAAGTTGTTTTTGTAATTTCTCTGCAATAAAACAAGTGTATATTGTGCCGACTTTGATGATCATTCCAAAGTTGATGTTATGTATAAATAAGAGTTGTGAAGTCATTTCAAAGGCATCCCTGTGTGGTCATGATGAGAAGGTGGTAAGGGAGAGGAACGGAAAATAGAGTAGAGGTGTTGAGCTTTAATGGAACTGACTCAAGCATAGTGAAGATGGTAACTTCCAGTTCAATTTTGTAATACTCATTTTCTTCTGTAGACAATGTGTCTCCTATAGGTAGTGAGCCTCTTGTGAGCAGTGTGCTCAGGCAGTGAGCCCTAATTGGTAGGTGCCATTTTATTCTTCATATTCTTTTAACAGAGAATATAATCTTTGGTTAGTCACCCTATGGTTTTTCCCTTAACCAGGTTTTCCACGTTAAAATTTTTGTGTTATTTGTGTTGAGTTTGTTTCTGCTCTTGAATTATTGCATTATGCTTTCATGATTAAATCATTAATATGCTGTTGAAATATAAGAAGGTTTTAAGTGAATAAGGAACAAAATTTTGGTGACAAATGATTCACCCCCCCTCTTAGTTGTTTGTCCTTAAATCAAAAATTGGTATTAGAGATAGTTCCTCTAGAAGAAGCTTAAACACTTGAGGAGATCTAGGATGTCATCCTACAAGAAGGATAGTCCAAGATTTGATGGAACAAACTACACTCTTTGGAAAAGTCACATGGAATGTCACTTGCAATGCATGGGAGGGCAGTAATGGAACATGACTACAAATGAGTATATTCCTCCAAAGAATGGTCTGACAACTCTAGATGAAATTTGAAATGTTGAAAATAATCTTCGAGCTAAAGAAGCCCTACTAAGTGCCTTGTCTGATACAGAGCTGACAAATGTTATGGGATTGAAAATTGCTTATGAAATTTGGACAAAGCTGGAGATTCTACATGAAGAAGACAAATATGTTAAATGTGCAAAGTTACAGAGTCTAAAAGGAAAGTTTGAAACCCTGAAGATGACTGAAGATGAAAATATCACTACATTTATGCCAAGGGTAAATGATCTTGTCTGTGGCATTAGATGTACTGGTGGAACATTGGATGAAGATGAGGTTGTTGCCAAAGTTCGCATATCCTTACCTCCTGCTTACAAACACAAGGTTGCTGCTATTAAGGAATTCAGATCATTATCAAATATTACAAGGGATCAATTGGTTGGAAAGATAGCTACATTTGAGTTCGCTGAGTTTGGAGATGCACTTCCCAAGACTGAATCTACATTCAAAGCTAGTATCTCTGCAAAAGGCAAACAAAGATATGATCTAGGAGAAAGTTCCTCAAAGAAATCAACATGGTATTATAAAGCAAGAAAAGATACGGAAAAAGATGAGTCAGAAGATGCACAACTTGAAGCCCTTATTGCAAAAAGGCTGCCAAGAGTATCTGATAAGTATGAAGGAAAATTGCTTTTTAAATGTTTCAATTGCAACAAGATTGGTCATTTTGCATCAAGGTGTCTAAAAAGATTTTCAAGGCCTAACCCTAATAGATTAAGATTTCAAAAGAAGTGTTACTATGTTCAAGAAGATGATGATGAAGGAGTAACAGATGATGAATCTAAGATAGGAACCAAATCTAAAAGTGACTGGGTGTTTATTTCCATCAAGGAAGAAGATCCAATGCCTATTAAATCTACCAATCATAAGATAGAAAGGGCGCTGTGTCATGCCCACATTTCCCATGTGGTCACAACACGCATCACACGTGTCATGTCCACATTTGTCATGTGGTCATGACACGAGATATCAAGAATTTTACCACACTTCCCTAGAAACCCCCTCGCACACATAAGCATGCTCGGTGGTGTTACGCCTAAGGCGTAAACATGACAGATGAATGCGGGGTAATGCGCTCACTTGTGCCTACCAGCCGACTAGGGGGTCGATGCGATGCAGTTAACGTCACCAATAGGGTTAGTATCAATGATCAAAACCCTAGATTAATCTAAGTGAATGATGGGATTTTGACATAAGTCAAAATCAAATGCCAACTCTAGTGCATGAGTAAATATGAATTAATGTCAAAACCTATGACGATAACTAGAAAAACACAATAATTTAATCCTAAGCAAGGTTAAATTTCACTAACCTAGCTAACCCTAAATTCTGGAAAAATCTGGTAGTATAATGCCTCACGGGCGTGATTAGGGTTTATTATAATAAAACTAGTTTTGATCAAAAGTTTACTGGGTTGGTTTTAAATCACCTACGTTACACTAGTTAAATTGGTAGATCAGTTGAATAGATTATTTGAACATTTTCAACAAAGCTCGATCAATTTGTTCTCCTTCACGTTTTCTATCAATCAAAGTTACCACTGCATCCTTTACATTATTCCTAATTTCTTAGTAGATTAGATCACGGAAACATGTTATAATAACTTCGTTTGAATAGTTTACTATGTTTCCAAGTTGGTTTGAACGACGTCTTTATTAAATTAATAAAATCACTCTAGATATAATTAAAAAGGAATATTAAATTAATAACAATCTAGTTATATATTAACCTCGTCAAATTTGGTTTTATAATTAAAGGATTAACACAATTGTTAAAATAAATACATCTCAAATAATTAAATTGTGTAAAATTTAAATAAAACAAATAAATCCCTTTTTGCAAAAATCAAATTAAAACCATTACTCTAAAAATTTCCTTTAGCCAAAAACTAACCTATTTAATAAATTACCCTTCCACTAAACAACAAATGATAATAATAATAATTAGCCTCTCCCAATAAGGAGGTTTAAGAATTACCCACATCCATTAGAATTATTCCTAAATCCCTTTTTTAAAATAAAATACATAAAACAATGAAGGAAAGAAAATAATAAAAAGAGAGGGAAGGGATAAACAAAATAAATAATAAAAACTAATTTTAAAACCCAACTTGCCCTAAAAGCCATCCTATTAAAAAAAAACAATATCCTTATGGAGAAGGGAAAAGAAACCCTAGCCTCCATTCTCACCTCATTTCTCTCCTTCTTCCTCTCACATTCTTCTCTCTTATTTTGTTTGGTTTTGTTGCAGGTTTGTGGTGATGGGAAGCCATGAATGGTGCTCTCAAATTAAGAGGTATACCCATTTAAAATACCTATTATTTAACTTTGTTTTTGATATATATATATATATAGCAGTGATGAGATTGAATTTACGGTTTTAAAGGGCCAAATGGCCAATACCCATGGAGGCGGACTAAGGAGTGGTCGAGGTGAGGGGCGTTCGCTACCCATAGAGGGACTGAGGGAGGAATGGTGGTGGTAACGGTGTAAGGAGAGCCACGGGAGAGAGGGAACCAGTGGTAATGACGGCGGTGAAGATTCTATGCGGTGGTGGGAGAGGGAAGGTTGTGGTCTGCAGGGGTTTTGGGGGAGTGTGGGGAGAGGACAGAGTCCCCACCCACATCCCACACAGTGGCGTGTGGGTGGGGGCTCTGCCCCCTCCCCAGACCCATACACATAGCAGTGGCGGTGGGGGGGGGTTCGAACCCCCACACCAATCATTTTTTTTGGTAAAAAAAAAAACTGAGAACTGTATAATATGAAACACAGTTTCCACAACATTTTATTTTTAATGTTTTATTTTATTTTATTTTATTTATTTTTATATATATGCATGTATGTGTATATATATGTATGTATGTATATATATATATGTATGTATGTATATATATGTATGTATGTATGTATATATGTAGATATATGTATATATATACATATATACATATAGATATGTAGATATATATATATATATATATATATTTATACATATATATATATACATATATATACACACATATATATATACATACACACACACACACACACACACACACACACACACACACATATATATATATATTGTAGACACCTAAAAATGTCTTCATCGTCAAACCGACTCTCGACATCCCTAAACATACCAATTTCCCTTCTAATCAATTAATTAAATTTTTATTTAATTAATTATCCCTTCATCACCTAATTTTTCATCATTCTATCCCCAACAAATGGATTAATTTTATTAATTCAATAGTTTAACTTTAGCCAATTGATTAAATAAATATGTAATATTTATTTGGTTATTTTCCCCCTCCTCATTAAATCCAATTAATTAGGCAAATCATGTTTAACTAATTAATTCAGCCTATTAATTAACCTATTCCTACCCTAGGTAACTAAATAGTCATTTATTTAATTGCCTACCCTAGCCTATCTCATCCTAGCCTTAGGATTAATTAAATAAAACCTTATTTAATTAATCTTAACCTCTCATTAACCCATTCCCTAATTTCTTCCAGCCATATTAATTAGGCTAATCACCCTAATTAAAGTGGTCAAACCTAGCTTAACACCATTCCCCACATCTTCCAAATAAAAAATTGAAATATATCCCACATAGATCATTTTTTTATAAAAATGTGTCCAACATCACATTTAATACCCCTTACACTTACCATACCTCATTAATATCCACTCTTCCCCAAATGAATTTTTAATTCATTTTACCCTTCCCCATGTGAATTTTTAATTCACAAATAATCCATCTCACCCAACCTCATTTAATTCACCCCTTTCCCAAGATAAATTTAAAATTCATCTTTATTCCTAGCCCTCCATCCTCCAAGATGAAATCTGGGCCCTCCACATCATCTTCATCCTCCACCATTGATCTTCCAAATCAATCTCAACCCTTGGATGAAAATCTCTCCAAAATGCGTATAAATAGAATATTTTCCAAGCCATTTATCCATCTGATTTCTAAGTAATGTTACCATGCCGAAAACTCTCTTGAGCTCGCTTGTGAGTTGCATTTAGATAGAGCATTTCACATTGTTTTCATTATCTAGGGTACATCTTAGGAGCTTTTAGGTGCATGCTTCTACAACTGTACCTTGGATTTGTGAGTCATAGTAAGGTATAACATTTGTTTTTATGCACTTGTTTTGTGTTCTTCTATTTCATTTTGATTTCACTAATCACATTGGCATGCCTGACGGGACCCACAAGGTCCATATCTAACATCTTTTGTGAGTTTTTGCATGTGCTTTTAAACATTTGTGGGTGTGGCACTATTTTCCTGCGCAGTGGCACTATTTGTGGGGCATTTTGGCGCTATCTTCTATTTCAGTCTATTTGACATGGCATTTTTTTCTTAAATTTCACTCACACATTCGTCTATTTTTTGGTATCCCTACCGTCTTCCTAGGTTCTTTGCTTTTTGTTTTTGCAGACATCACGCACAAAGAGGGGGAGGTCAGGCTGAAATTTTCTTAAGGACCAAACACACATTTTGGCTTTCATCTTGTCTTGGTTTCCATTCATTAGGCTAACAAGACTAATAAGACCCCTTTCTTTGCAGTCTAACCCTCTATTTTGGTTAGGAAGACCTCTATTTTGCAGGCTCAACCTCGTATCAATGCTATCAGCACCCAGAGCAGTGCTATTTTCAACTGTTGACCAGACCAATCAAACACACATGCAGTGGCACTTTGTTAAATACATATTAGCGCTATCGTCTATTTTAGTGCCTTCTGTAATCTATTTTAGCGCTATCCTCTATTCTGGTGCATTCTGTATCTCATTTTAGTGCTATGTTGTATATTAGTGCAATCTGTACTTATATCAGTGCTATTTTCTAGGGCAATCAGGTTTTAGGTCAGTTTTTGTCAGTAGTACCATTACAGTTTGAAGTGGTGCCATTTGGTCTCTATTTTAGTGCTATTTTTACAGGCTAACTTTGGGTTTTGTACAGGGGCTGGTAAGCTATTTACAGGTCATTGCCATCATCCTAGAGCCACTAACAAGTTCTTGCAGGGTTTTTCATCTTTAGATTAAACAAACACATTCAATTGGTGCTTAAAAGGAACCCTTGTATGTTAGCTTAGAAACAAGATTTCAATTTGGTGCACTAATATTGATCAACAACAAACAAAATCTTTGTGTGCCTTAGCTTAAACAACATTTGAATTTGCTAAAAATAACAAGTGTTTGCCAACAAATCTACAAACATTTTGATTTTGGGCATAAAAAGAACCACAAAGTGCATCATAACTCATTGGATTAAAAAAAACAAGAATCTGCATTTTTCACTCATCTAAACAAGAAAACAAATCAAATTGTGTGAAGTGTTTTGTGATGATGTTTGTGTGGTGAAAAGTGTATGCTCTTCCCTCGCACCATTGGTGATCTTGGGAATCAAAGGCACAAAATATGCGTATGCTCTCCCCTTGCATCCTTGTATGAACTTGGGGATCAAAATTATTTTTGTGGTTGTGTTACTTTGGTTAAATCCTTAGAGGGCCTACCACCCCACTTCAAAAGGTGGGAATGACCCAAGCAGAAATAAGCTAAAGCCAAGCTCTTTCGAGTGGCTATATAACTAATGTGTTTGTGATGAAAGTCATAAGCAACAGGTGTTGTTGTGTCATACTGATAGCCAACCTCCCCCAAAACCCTCTAAGGCATAACCCTCAGAGGTTGGGAAACTCCATAACGGAGAGTAGGGTTGCCACACATATGGCCACCTCAACAAATGCACTTACTACGAACCTTTGTTTTAGCAAGCCAAAAACCTTCTCTTTGTTGACGCAGAAGGGTAACCTTTGAAGCTTCCCTGATTCATGTAGTTCTTAGCCGAGGTAGCAGGGACAATCCTAAGGTTTGGTGAGGGACAACCCTTTGTGGAAACCCGGATCTTAGTATGCGTGAGAAGTGAGTGTACTGTAAGGGGGAGCTGGTGCTACCAAGATCCTGGAGCTATACACTTTGAATAGGCATAGCTAGGGGATTCAACAAATCCTATCCTATCTTTGCCTTAGGTTGTACAAAGTGCTTGATTAAGAAAATCCCACATCTTTTCACAAACAAAATATTGGTTATTGTGTGTTTTTGTGCTTAAAGTGCTTTCAAGAAAATTGCCAAGAGATAATAAAAATTATTTGATCAAACTTCATATCAAAACAAATCCAAATTTGACATCAAAATCCACCTTTTTCAGAGCCTCGACTAACACTAGCCTGTTTTAGCACTATCCCTGGCTATTTTTGGTGCCATTTGACCTATGGATTGGCGCTATTTGCAGACTGAGCTGCCTGAAACTAAGACCAATCTCATTGTGATCTTTAGCACCTACCTAACCATAATCCATAATCACCTTCCCAAAAATCCATCAATACCCCACCCATTTTCTTCTAAAAAATTCCAATCATACCTTCATTTTGACCTTAGAGAATCAATCATTATCATTATCGGACCCTTTACTATACTGTAATCCACTCAATTTCATATCCATTCATCCTCATTAATCTTTGCATACCTTTTTGGACCAAACAAACATCCTTGTCACAAGAAATCATTCCAAAATCCTTTCGCTTCTCTCACCAAAAACATATCCAAAATTTTCCAAATCTAAACACCCATCAAAGAACCATCAACCAACATCCAAAACTTGTCATCCCTTGAGCTAAGGATAGATCTAGATTTCATCTTTTACATCATATTTTGCTTAGAGAGTCATTAGTCAACCTTTCAAGTGAAATAATCATCCTTCTTTGTGTAAGGTCACTAGTCTACCCCAAACAAAGAGAAACATCCATTTGTGCGATAGAAAACTAGATCTTACTTAAGCTCATTTGCTAACCATCAAATCCTTTTCAAAAACATTATACCCAACATCTAGTTCATCCTCCAAATCAACATCAAAAAATCCTTTCCATCAAATCATCCAACAAACGTCATTTATCATCTACCTTTTTGGTCCAAATTTTTGAAAAAAACCAATATCACCCCCTCTTATCATCCTTAGATTAACACTTTTTTTGAAGACTTATCTCTTAGAAGTGAGAATCAATCCTTCATCACACTACAATCACCCTTTCATCTTTTTCTCTAATCCATCTCACTACCACATCCATCTTTGGGTCCAACAAATTAATCTAAATTCTCTAAAGGTCTCCATCCCCATTTCACTCCACCTCAAAATCAAATCCATACACTTGCATGCCCATAACTAGATCACAACACAAGAAGAATCAAGAAATGGCAAACTCTGGATAATATATGGGCATAGGAATGCCTAATACCAATGACGACAACCTATCAATCAACCAAACACACAACCCACCTTCGGTCTTTCAAATCCTGACATACAATCCCAATGAAAACCCCTTCCATTTCTTGCAACCACCACAACCCATCCTTAGCTAAGATGACCAAGATGTCTTGAACTTTACACAAGACATTGACAACATGGACTTGCTTGGCAAAGTCCTAAGGTCAGATTTAAATAGATATCTTCACTACCTCCTCAAAATTGGTGCCCAACCACCCCACAACATGACATCATCTCAACCATCCACCTCTAACATCAATCCTACCACATCATCCCAACCATCTACATCAAACACCCAACCTATCATCTCTCAAACCTCAACACCCACCATATCTACCACCCTGACAAGCTCTAATGCTACCACATCTATGATTCCCACAAGTGTCTCCAATCCTACCACCTCCCAACCCATCACCACATCCACAACCACAACTAACGTAAACTCTTCTATTCTGCAAATTAATTTAGGCATCCAAGGGAACCTCACGCATGCAAGTGCCTCCATGAGTGTGCCTCCACTCAACCCTCAAACCATAGCCTACATGAGACAATTATTTTCACAACCACCTTACAACATGACCAACCCATCTAATGTCAATCCATCTCATGTGAACCCATCCAACATCAACCCATCCAATGTCAATCCGTCTAATCTCACGTATCTACAAAACCTTGTAGCATCATCAACACAACATAATCCCAATCCTCAAATACCTCCCCATATTCTCCAAAAAATCCACACTTATCAAAAACATCTCACACAACTCAACCAAAACACCACCCCATAGTACCAAAACACGATCTCCCAAAACCTCCAACATCAAATCCAACCCAATCTCCAACATCTCATCAATCAGCGAACCTACACACCACAACTGCCACCAACCCTGAATCTAACAAGTGTTGTACAAGCCTTGATTCAAAAAGTAGATGATATACAAACTGGGGGCAAACACAAGCATTATTCTTTTGAGGATATTTGTCCGTATCCGTTTGATCGAACACTGTACATGCCCCCTTTCCCCAAAAATTTTGAAACACCCAAATTTGACAAATACAAGGGAAAGGGAGAACCTAGGGATCATCTTAGGGAGTTCTACCTCACTTTCTTAGAAGTCTCGAACAATGATACATATCTAATGAGACTATTTCCAAGAAGCCTTGGCGGTCAAGCCACTGAATGGTTCACACATCTTCCCTCGGGCTTTAGGTCTTTCCCTGAGCTCGTGGAAAAATTTGTCAATCATTTCTCCTATAATTTTAAACATGAAATATCTATGACAAACCTTTGCAATACAAAACAAAAGAGTGGAGAATCCTTCGCTTCCTTCTTGCAAAGGTGGAGAAGCTTAGCAAGCAAACTCCCTTGGTCAATTCTTGAGAAACAATTAGTCACCATGTTTGTGACTAACCTAAATCAAGAAATAGAGTTCCATCTATAGATCCTTTGTGTGTCTACCTTTGAAGAAGTCTTTGACAAAGGTACTACCATAGAAAGGGCCCTTATCGCCAAGGGCTCAATCAATTTATATGACAAGTCCTACAGTAACAACAACAACAACAAAGTCAATATCAACATCCCTAATGCAAATAACAACAACACACAATCAAATGACAAGCCACACTTTTGGAGAAAGAATAAAAACACCTTGAATGACAGCATCACTAATGTAAAGACCATCCAACATGTACATAATCAAACACCCTCAAGTACATATGCCGCCAATGTAAATATCCCAAAGGGGCAATCTAAACAAAACAAACCTCGAAGGCAATTCACACCTTTAGGGGAACCAATCGAGGATATCCTCGACAGATGTCTAAAGAAAGGTTTGATAACTCTCCCACCTATTAAACCTCACCAAGAGAATGAGCTCAAAGCTGCGTGGTACAATGAAAATGATTATTGCGACTACCACTGCATTATGGGCCATAAAACTACTGATTGCATAAAATTAAAGCATTGTGTGCAAGACCTCATAGATCATAATCAAGTCAACCTTGACCAAAGCACCCAACCATCACCCAATGCTAATCTAGAAGCTTACAAGGATCCACTACCCAATCATAACAAAGCCCTATCATCTAATCAAGCCTACAATGTCACCTCATCACCTGCATCTTATGACTCTATTGTAGGGTGGATAGAACCATTGTTTAACCATGTCAACACAATCACCATTTGAGCTCAAGCACCCGATTGTGCCATCACAACTCATCATGGCTATGTATCCATCTGCACAGCCCCTACCACTAATCAAACACCTGCATCCATGTCAGATTCCCTACCCCATCGTCCAACCACACGTCCATCACCTACCAATCAGTACAACCTCCTAGAACATCTAGGAAAGACCCCTGTGCAAATCTCCATACTTGACCTGCTCTGCATGTCACCTCTCCATAAAGAAGTCCTTGATAAAGCACTCTTAGAAACCCAAGTTCCTGCCAACCTAAATTTGAATCAATTCCAAGCCATGGTGGGCCATATCACTGCACCTCATCATCTCACCTTCTCAGAAAAAGACCTTCCCGCTTCCGGGAACTCACATAATGATGCCTTGCACATCGAAGTCTGCATCCATAAGAATATCATCAAGAGAGTATTAATAGATGGTGGCTCTAGCCTAAACATATACACTATTAAATTACTAAAACACTTGGGATACTTGGATGTGGTTGTAGACACCAGTGAATGCATAACAATCAAAGGGTATGATGACACTGAGCGACTATCTAAGGGTACTATCAATCTTCATATTCAAGTGGGACAAAAGATAGTAGAAACAAAATGTCAGGTCCTTGATCTTGATCTCCCTTACAACATTCTTCTTGGCTGACCCTAGATCCATTCCATGCAAGAGGTCCCCTCTACATTCCATCAATGTCTAAAGTTCCCTCATAATGGCATGGAAGTAACTATCTATGCTGACCCCCACCCCTTCCAATACTACAGTTTCTTGGAAGGCCATGACCACACCTTTTGTTCGTATAACAAAGCCATCACCAAAGCCAACCCCACAACATCCACCTCGTACATCAACCCTACTGACATTTCCACCACCTCATCCCATACACCTCCATCGCCTGAGCTCAAGATCAAGCTTAGTGACATGCGATGTGGGGAATATGACCTACATGGCACCTTTTGTGTGGGCACATTACCCGACCCTAAAATGTTCAACATCCCAAAGAAAGAAGCAGCTAATACAGTTGTCATCAAATGTAAACCATCACCTACCTTTGAGAAGAAACATCTCTTGGATCAAGATGTGCTTGAAGACATATCATCCTGGCTATATAAAGATGAAGAAACTGAGCAAGAAGCCCCCACAATACCAACAAAGATCTATGGCAAAGGTTCAGAAATTGTCAAAAACATGGGCTCTAAAGGACAAGGCGGTATCAGCCTTCATGAACAAGGGATCATGGAACTAGTCCAAGTGACAAGAAATCCTTATGGTCAACGACAACATATCCTCACTACTGGCAAATGTATCCTAGCCGAGGTCGCTATGGTCTCCCTTGAAGTCGATAATGTCAACAAAACGGGCCATCAAGACTCCTTTAGTGACTTCACCAAATTCTTTGACTCATCCATATGTACCATATACACAATCACCACCCTAACCTCTTCATCCAATGACTTACCCCTTGTATACCTGAACCTCAGAGACTGGGACCAATAGGGACCTCATGTCTTCGATATAGAACCGAATGATGAAGCAATTGCTGAAATGATAGGGGTTAGAGATCACTTCTCCCTGGGAGATCTTAGAACATGATACATCATGGAACTTGATACAACTACCTATTTTAGGGAGACAACCCCTGCTTCCAGTCACAAAAATATAAAAATCAAACATGGATCTGATGGTGAAAACTATTTCGTGGCAGTGTCAGATCCCAAAAAAGTAAAAATAAAGGACGTATCTCTTGGTGAAAACCTCCACGAGGCACTAGGAGATGGAAGCATGGATCTTCTTGAGATAGAGAAGGTATATCTTGATAGATCACCTATCCTGGTGGACCCAGCTCAAGAGATGAATCTTGGGACAGAAGAGGAGCCAAAAATCACCTTCAGGGCAGAATCTCTCAGCACAATAGAGCAGAAAAACTTCTTAGCCTTCTTCAAATACAGAAATTGCAATTTTGCGTGGACTTATGTAGACATGCCAAGGCTTGATCCTGCTTTGGTCATCCATCACCTTGCAGTACGGCCTGATGCAAAACTAGTGAAACAAAAGCTAAGAAAAATGAACCCTCAGGTGGCCCTTCTAGTCAAAGAAGAATTGAAGAAACTACTGGGTGTCAGTTTCATCTGACCAATTAATTATCCCGAATGGGTTTCCAACCTAGTACCAATAGCCAAACCTAATGGCCAAATCCATTGCTGCACTGACTTCCAAGATCTTAACAAAGCCTACCCGAAGGATGACTTCTCTTTACCAAACATTGACATGATAGTGGATCTTATGGCAGCACACAAAATGTTATCCCTAATGGATGGTTTTTTAGGGTATAATCAAATCAGAATCGCATAAGAGGACCAACATAAAATAGCCTTCATATGCCCATGGGGGACATACTGTTGGGTGGTAATGTCATTTGGCCTAAAGAATGCTAGAGCAACATATCAACGAGCCATGACTGTCATCTTCCATGATCATTTCCACCACATCATGGAAGACTATGTGGATGACTTACTAATAAAATCAAAAACATGGGAGGAACACCTAGATGTATTAGCAAAGATCTTCAATCGACTGGAGCAATACAATGCTCACTTGAATCCAAAAAAATGGGTCTTTGGGGTCACCTCCAGAAAACTTTTAGGATACATAGTCTCCAGAAGGGGAATTGAGGTAGACTCTACAAAAGTCAAGGCAATCACTGAAATGCCTCCTCTAAAAAGATTAAAGCAGCTAAGAAGTCTACAAGGGAAACTCTAGTCCATTCATCGGTTTATTGCTCAACTTGCCGATAAATGTCAACCATTCCAACATCTACTCATAAAGAATACAACTTTTGTCTGGAACAATCAGTGTCAAGCTGCCTTCAATCAGCTAAAAGAATACCTAACTAATCCCCCTATTCTAACTCAACCAAGGCAAGGAGAACCCCTCCTATTATACATCTCAGCAATAGAAACAACTATTGGAGCCTTATTAGCACAACACGATGAGCAAGGGAAGGAAAGAGCCATATATTACATCAGCCACACTTTGATATCTTATGAGCTAAACTATACACCAATTGAACAAGCATGTCTAGCCCTAGTCTTTACTTCACAAAAACTAAGACACTACATGCTCGATCACAAAACTAAGCTCATCGCCAAGATCAATCCACTAAAATATCTACTAAACAGAGCTGCTCTTACTGGGAGAATGGCAAAATGGGTCATGATCCTCACCAAATTTGACATTGAATATACTGAGAGAAAAGCTATCAAAGGATAGGTTATCGCTGATCAGCTGGCTAAAGCACCCATTCCAGCAAAATGTCCTACAATGGCAGAGTTTCCTAACAAAGCCATCTTGACAATAGCACCAGCAACAGAAACATGGAAAATGTACTTCGATGGGTTATATACACACAGAGGCTCAGGGGCAGACGTCTTGTTTGTTACCCCTCAAGCTAACACCATCCCCAAGTCATTCAAAATTACATTCCCATGTACCAACAATGTGGCAGAGTATGAGGCCCTTATCACAAGTCTTTGAATGGCAATCAAATGGAGAATTGAGAAGCTGATAGTGTATAGAGACTCTCAACTGGTCATCTGGCAAGTAAACAATGAGTACAAGACCAAGGATGATAAACTACTGCCTTACAAAAAGATGGTTGATGACTTTAAAGACTATTTTGATGACATCCACTTTGAACAAATCCCAAGGCTAAACAACAAAGCTGCAGATGCCATGGCCACCATCGGATCCCTAGTCGACATGAAGAAGGATAGCAAGAAGTGTGAATTCCTGACAGAAGAACTCCCTATTCCAACATATGATGTTCCCCAATCGGAGCTAGTGTGCGAAGTCATTGGTCCCTTATCCCTGTGGTATCAAGAAACTTATCTATATCTCCATGATAACATCATCCCTCCTAACCTATCCGCTTCACAATGAAAAAAATTCATCTGCTAAGCCTTCCACTTCACCCTTGTGGAGATACCTTATACAAAAGGAGTCTTGATGGCATGCTTTTACGATGTTTAGACTCTAGGGAAGCTAAAGTAGCCTTGCAAGAGGTACATGAAGGCATCTATGGGGCACATTCAAGTGGACCCACTCTCGCTAAAAATATCCTAAGGACCAAATACTATTGGCCAACCATGGAATGAGATGCCTACTAGTTTGTAAAAAAATGCCTGCCATGTCAACAGCATGGAGATCTCATTCACGTACCAACACAAGAATTGCAACCAATCACAACGCCATGGATTTTTTCACAGTGGGGACTTCGCCTCATAGGCAAAATACATCCACCATCATCCAATGGCCATAAATTCATCATCATAGCTACCAAATACTTCACTAAGTGGGTGGAAGCAATACCACTCACCTTCACCACTGGAACCTAGATATCCAAGTTCATCCTCCATTATATCATATGTCGTTATGGTATCCCTCATTCCATCATCACCCACAATGGAAACCATTTAAGAACTAGGAAGTCCACACTATGTATGAAAAATTCCAAATCCAAAACCACTTTTCCACTCCATATTACCCTTAAGGAAACGATCAAGCAGAAGCTTCAAATAAATCTATCCTCTGCATTCTAAAGAAGACGGTTAATGAAACTGGCCATGATTGGCACCTCCAGCTCAATCCTACCCTATGGGCCTATTGTACAAGCATCCATACCCCCATAGGAGCCACTCCATATTCCCTTGTATTTGGATCCGAAGCCATTTTACCTATTGAGGTCGAGCTCCCATCCCTAAGAGTATCTCTGCAAAATATAATCATTGATGAGGAATATTGGGTCGCAAGGTTACATGAGCTAGAATTACTGGATGCATTGAACCACCTATAGGCCTATCAAAATCACCTCAGAAGAAGCTATCACAAGAAAATCAGAAACTAAAAATTTGAAGTAGGTGACCTTGTCCTTATGGAAAACTAGAAAAACTTGCAAGAGCACCCTAAGAAAGGAAAATTTGAGCCCAATTGGCTAGGGCCTTATGTCATCACAGCTAGCTATGGATCAGGAGCATACTAGCTTGCAACACCTAAGGGGGAGCCTCTCGATGAGCCTATGAACATTCTACACCTGAAGAAATTCTATGCATAACCAATCGAGTACCCCAGGCAAAAAATCAAAAAAATCAAGAAAAACCCAAGTGCAATAAAGACTTCCAATGGTGAAAATCACTTCGCTGACATCTTGGATAAGTACCATGGTGAAAACCTATTTCAAGTGCCATGTGTAGTGGTCAGTTCTACCATCTAATAAGTCCTTTTTCCGTCACAACACTCCATATTGCATGCATCCCATGGCTTGGGATTCTGAAACATCAAATCCTATCATCCACCCTACAATATCCCACTCAACTCTAATTCATGGAACACGGATCCTTGTAAGCTTCCTCTTGTACAGTTGCAAAATCAGAAAATCTAAAAATAATAGAAAATCAGAAAATCCAAAAACAATAGAAAATCAGAAAATCCAAAAAAAATATAAAATCAAAAAATCCAAAAACAATAGAAAATTACCAAAATCCAAAAAATCCTTCCCAACAATCCATTGCAAATCACCCCCATACATGGATCTCGCTACAACTCGTAACTATCAACATCCATCAACCCTCAGTATCACACCCATCCTAAACCATTCCCACATCATCAAGTCTTGCTAGAACTACATATTCATCTCACCCACATCTTGAAAGTACCTTGATCCCGTGGACACAGGGTATGTAGGTAGTCTGGAATATGAAGGATGTATCTAGTACTCATGTACATAAGATGCACCCATCCAACCTGGTTGGATGGTCCCCATTCACTGAGTTTGTTGGACCCAATAAATGATACATACGCTAAGTATATGCTTGAAGCATAGTCCCCAACGCAAAAATCATCAATCAACATATCAACTATAATCCCACACATGGCCTAACTATCCTTTTGCCCACATTTCACAAATTATCCAACCAAATCTAATTGATTCAAGTCCTAGGATATATCATTCCTACAATGGACAAGAATCTGTCATCCTATCAACATGTATCTTGGCAAGAGCACACAAAGGCTATTTGTATCTTTTTGTTGGCCTTTTTTATTATTGATTTTTATCTTTTTGTCTCACTTTAGGCCATTTCCAAAGGTACCTTGATCTCATTATATCATGGTAAGTGGCGGACAACACCTGAAGTAGACATGGTCATTGTTTCTATATGTTGTGCTTGTGGGTTGGTTTCATTACTCCAAGAATAGTATTCATATCTTGAGGCCTAGGTGAGTTCTAGCATGATGTGCCTCATTCACATATATAGGCATCAATACCATATATGTACTATTAGCACTCATCGCTACGAGTCCCCTTCCTCGGCTAGGCAAGGTTATACTACCTTGGGCATGCATGAAATCAACCTATTGTTTGTGGGTCTAGTCCATCCAATTGTGGGATATATATCATCACCTAGGTCATCTCATACCTTTGTGAACTGTATCCTACATTACTATAATAAACTAAGAAATGCTCTCAATTAATGTTATGCATCTACTATTGCTAGCTCAAATCATTCATTCAACTATACCATCTAGGCCTAGATTTCATAATTACCTAGCCTACTCCCCCTCTCCCAAATCCCCTCACTAATCCCACTTCTCCAACTTATTCTCACTCAACACATCTTGAACCAAAGTAAATCCCCCCTCAATGACGTGGTGTTTTACGACCTAACAATTTCCTCATCCCCCATCCCCCCATCCAGCCGCAGCCAATCATATCCATACCCCATCCATCCACCCTTATCCTCTCCCCACCTATTCCCCTATCACATAGCCACACCACCTAGGGTCCAACAAAGAACATCATGTGTATCAAGACTTAATCATCTCACATATCATTTAGTTTGCATCTTACATATCATTTAGTCACATATCATATATCATTTAATTTGCATATTCATTTAGGTACATTTTAGAATCATTTAGTTTGCATCTTACATATCATTTAGTCGCATATCATATATCATTTAATTTGCATATTCATTTAGGTACATTTTATAATCATTTAGTTTGCATCTTACATATCATTTAGTCACATATCATAAATCATTTAATTTGCATATTCATTTAGGTACATTTTAGAATCATTTAGTTTGCATCTTACATGTCATTTAGTTGCATAACATATATCATTTAATTTGCATATTCATTTAGGTATATTTTAGAATCATTTAATTTGCATATCATAATCATTTAATTTGCATTTCATAACCACTTATGTGTATTTTATAATCATTTAAATTGTATTTCATATAATCACTTAATTTGCACTTAGTTTGCATTTCATAAATCATTACAGTGCATTCCATAATCATTACATTGCATTCCATATATCATTTTATAATCATTTAATTACATTCACTGGTATAGCATAATCCTAATCATTTAGTTGCATTTTATAATCATCTAGTGGCATATCCATATTTCCATACATAACATCTATTTATTAAGATAAACACACATTTCCATTACATTACATTTTACATCCATAATAAGTGTTTATTAATCTGAACATTTATTTGCATTATACATCATAGTCCATAAATCACAAACCATGCATATATCAAAATAAGTAAACCATCATTATATCCATCATATCACATCACTACGTACTTCCATTACATCAACATACTACATCGCATAAACACAACACATCCATAGCATATAATTCATAAAGCATGCTGCATCCATCAACATAAGCATCATCATAATCATATAAAAACATCATAAACAAACATATAGGTCATCAAAAAGCATCATCTCATATATCATCATTGCAAAAATGTACATCGCTCATGTATATACATCACAAAAATATATAATAACATGTCATGATACAATGCCTCCAAGGGTCAAAATGATACAACTGTCACATAGAGGACCCTCTCTCTGACTCAGTAGGGGATCCTCGTCATGGTGGTGGCTGGTGTAGGAGCACCTTCACAAATTGATGTTTCCATAGGAGTTTGATTGAAATTTGATGATTTAACAATGTAATGAGATAATTTAAGTCATTTTCCTTTTATTAAAGTCACTAAGAGAGGTCTAAGTTCAAATTTGTGTAAATGATGCAAAATTGTAAAGTTGCAATGCAACATATGGTTGTTAGAAACTAATAGGACTGAGTATGAGGCAAGTTTTTGTTTTAGTGAGTGGTTGTAAACCCTAGAAGGGATTAAATAAGATGTTTTAAATGTTTTTAATCCATGGTAAAGGTTGCAAGATCCCTGTATTGGGAGAATACCAAGAAGACACAGGGTTGACGGTTAGGAATGCATTACTCAGGGTTAAGGGGCAGAGTACCAGTCCATGTGGGAGTTTCTGTTATAATACAATACATGCAATTTTCAAACATGTTTAGAATGGTTCAAAGAGGGATTTAAATGTGTATTTACTCCTTGTATTCTATGCTAGAATTCAAAGCTATGGACTGATTGTCTTGAGTGAAGGGTTGCTAGTTGTAAGGGCAGATTATGAAGGCACTAAAACAAAGTTGTTAAGTCTGAGTTCTCAATGACCTTGTATGGTCTTATCCTGTCACATATATCATTTCAAAGTGTTCCATGTGATTAGTTTGTAGATATTGAGGGAAGAAGTAAGTTTTGGTTTTATAGTCTACAAAGAGTCAATGTCAAGATAAAGAAGGAATAGGTGTCATAACCCATTGTTGTGAAATATGGTTTGAGATTCCACTATCAAAGTGCAGTCAAACTGTCATTTGTTGTCCTCTGTCCTTGCAAGTATAGAACATAGTTATTTGGTTAGAGACCATGTGTTGGTTATGTGTTGAACAAGTTTGTGTTCGTTGGTTATATTATGAGTGCCATAATTGCACATTAAGAACAGTCTATGAAGGAATGAGATTGAGAGATTGAGTTTTTCTTCCATTTCCTCTACATCAGATTGGTATCAGAGCTAGCGAAAGATTTGGGTGTTGTATTTGTTCCTATCACTGAGAAGGTAGGTGAAGAACTAAAGGAAAGAATGTGTTGGTAACCATTATTTGTTTGCTAAGTTGTTTGGTTGTAGGTGCTTGGTCCATCTAGCTGCAGAAGGATGTTTTCTGAGGTTGTGTGTGTGGGCAGACAAGATGAGGTCTATCATGACCATTCTCCAATGGAGATTAGGCTGGATAAGGGTGTAGAGAGAAACCACTGAGGAGAGAGTGGTAGGTGCATCACCAGGATCTGCTATTGGGTGAGATGAATGGTTTGGTGAGTTGGTATTGTGAAGTAGTAGAGAGATGGATACCTGACTGAAGAAGCACTTGACAATAGTAGTCTAGCCGATCGCAAACTCCACATTCCCTTCATCGGCCAGAGATTAACCATCGGCCCATCCAAAAGATCCCTTGCCGACTCCAGTTGTCTCGCCGACGCCACCTTCGTCATCGCCCAGACCAATACCGTCGGAGCAACACGAAATACCTCTGCCGATGAACAAAGTCACACCGACAGCACCCTGTCCTCCCACCTCCGTCGGTGTGACTTACACCGTCAGAGCAGCATCTCACACTTATGCCGATGACGCCGATCATCCCGATAACCTTCAGAACACCCCTTCATCGGTGTGACCAACACCATTGGCCAACCTAAAAGTCTCCCCGCCAATGAAGAATGTCACGCCGACGCCAACAAATAAAACACACCCCCCATTGGTGAGACCCCAACTGTCGGGCCAACACTTGCCCGCTCACTCCAATAGCCAAAGTCTTGGCCATAGCACTCCAAAACCCTCGTCGGCGAGACCAAAACTATCGGCAAGCCACAAAACACCTACGCCGATAGGTAAAGTCTCAGCGATAGAAGATAACACGCCATTGGTACCAAAAGGATCGCCAAGACACATGCAAACTCATGCTGATGGAGAAAACAAGAAGACCACCACCTCAAGAACTATGATGTGGATGTTACAAAACACTAAAGGGGTGCCAAAACTGGAAAAAATTTTTGGATTTTTTTGGGATGGTGCCTGCATAAAAATTGCTCAAGAACTGATAGTCAATTCAGGCACCAACAGTGGCTCTGTCTGAGGATGCATGCCTCTTGTAGGCATGGCAAGAACCACAGAACTCTGGGATGCAGACCAGTCCCCTATCCATTGGGCACAGAGTCATGAAGTTATAATGATCTGCATCACCAAACACTCTTGATGGCCTAAGACCACCAAGAAAGGGAAAACCAATACTTCCCCTTGTCAAACACCTTGTTCTCATCTGCATACACTGGGTCAAGCCTAAGAGTACTGCCATGATCTGACCATAAACAAACCTGGTCATCTGCACATTCAACCTTCTGATTTATTTTGTCACTGTCAACCTTATGCAAACAACCCTTAGCATCAAGCAACAAATGGATGCAGAATGTATCAAGCAATGCATACTCAAATGGAATATAACACATGTTATCATTTGTATCAGCATTATGCATTGCAAAATGATCTCCTAGCTGGACTGAAAATTGAAAACACTCAAAGTCCACCATGCAGCTAGGAAGATCAAAGCTCATTTCATATGCTGGCCTCCCAAAAGAAAATCTTTCAAATTCACAATTGTGCACATCATGTACACAACCAATGGCAGCACCAAACTGGAAAAGATCAGGCTCTGGCATCTCTTTCAAATCAGGCACATTTTCACAGTCACTTACCTGATGCATGTTGTTTCTTCTTTCATCAGGATGAGAAACAGAATCCAAGCCAAAAATAGTGTCTAGATCTTCACCATACTCAAATAGATCCTCATCACCATCTGTGTCAAAGATGGGTGATCCAGGCACATCAGCTTGATCATAGTATGCCATTTGTTCATGGGCAGCAGAACATGCATCTTCATCACCAATGGATTCCCTTTGTGGAGGAGTATCAGCCTGTGTGTCATAAGCAAAACAGCCATCAAATGAAAAACAATCATGCTTTGCACTAACACTTATTTCAATTTCTAACTGCTCTTCATGATCTCCATGTGTTTGAAAGGAAGGCAATGGGTCACACATAGGACTGCTTCTTTGTTTCCTTATATCTTCTCTGTCTTGAGTACAATACTCACAATTGTCTCCACAGGTCCATTCCAAAAATTGCTCATTGCTATCCACAACCTCGTTATTGTTTTCATGGCCAGCTGCCTCATCATTGCAATGGGAATCCTCACTAGTCCTTTCACTGGCATCCTCAACTGGTAAACAATCCAGTTGAGCAGTATTGTTAGCATTATGTTCAAATACAGCAGTCTCAACCTCTATGCTTTCATTTTCATTTTTATCTGCGCATGATGCCATAATCATTTGGTCATTTGCAGCTTCACAACCATTTCTCACACCAAGGCCTGGGTACAGGGATATCAACAGGTGCCCATTTCTAAATTTTTCTATATTTTCTGCGAACTTGTATGCCATCTGCATACCTGTCACCTCGAAATCCCTCAGTATTGCACTAGAGCCCTCCTCAAAAGCCTCAAAGAATATGCCAACACAGGCTGAAATATCAGGTCTGAAGACTTCTGGGATCTGTGAAAGGGCTACTGCAAACCTATGACTGAAATCAACACATGGCTCTTCATCTTGTTTTCTGATGTTCATCAATTCTGCAACAAGATCAGCCGGTTCTTTTGCAAATTCTTCTTTGAAACAGTCAGCAAGCTCATCCCAACAGGCAAAAAATCTCTTTGGAAAGCTCAAATACCAGTCTTTTGCTTTTGCATCAAAGGACCTAACAAAAAACCTCATCCACATATCCTCATCTCTGAATGACTGTTTTCCCATGAACTCATGAAAATCTTGGATATGTGCATTCCCATCACACACACTCTGACCACTAAATCTAGGCATCTGACGGTATATCCTAGCAGGCATATTTTCTACTATATAATCAACCCATGACAAATCCAATTGGTCATACAAAGGATCAAAAGGGCTGACAGAAGGTTTAGCTTTCTAACTGGCAGACACAACAAGGTTATCATGATTCAACTGGGCCTGCCTAGCCTCTAAGAATATCAACCTATTTTTTACCTCTTCTATTCTTTTATCATTCCCTTCCTGACTGAGTATGGGATAATTCATACTTGGATTCATGAAATTTCTATTTTCAGACATCCTTTGCATTCCTAAGACCTATAGCCTCCCCTGTCATCTAACTTATGAAGCAAAATAGCAAATATAAAGGGGAAGGAACAAGGTACCTTTCTGATACAGACACTGGAGTCTGAAAAGCACATTTTCTATCACAACACACATCAACTTTCATGTGCATTCAGGTCTTTTGCAGAGTCGCCACCTCTCCAGAGAGGACAAAATTTTACAGCAGCTGAGAGCTTAACACATATTTTTCTGAGTTCATACCACCAGCAGAGCATCATCATACACATGAAAGACTCCCCAGCGGAGTCGCCAATTTCTGTTGGTGACTCAGATGGGTCACAAATATATCACCAAGGATGACTAGATATTACTTTTGATCAATCACATCCCCAGCAGAGTCGCCAATTTCTGTTGGTGACTCGGATGGGTCACAAGATATATTACTGGAGATGATTAGATAGTACTTTTACTTCTCAGTCCCCAGTAGAGTCGCCAATTTGTTGGTTTTTCTTCTGAATCAGTATTAGGGTTTGCCAGTTCTAATGCACAGGCAGATTCAGCCAACTGAGTACAGGAGGTTGCGTGAGCTCCTCCCCTTCACTTCTGGTACTTCTGCACCAAGGGGGGGTTCCCTATTTGATAAAAGTATAACCTTGACTAGCTCAATGACAGAAGGATTTAACCTGACATCAACAGGCAGAATACTCTCATGTATGGACCAAGATTTGTGTAACAAATCACAAGGTTGGCAACATTCTTGGACATAATGTCTGGTTAGGTATGAGATCATGCAGAGGTTCCTAATCCTAATCCTACAACTAACAGATGGAAGAATGAAATGGTTTGATTTGAATTTTGGATGCAAAGCTGGACATGGTGTATAACCTCAACACAGAACTAGATTGGTGCTTATCCAGGGCTTGGAGTCGGTAGACATACACCTGTGAATGATCAGCATGAACAGCTAAAACTGGATTTCAGGGGGATACACATGTGATACCTGCCTTACAGATATCTCCCAATACAGAGTGTTAAGCTGTCTATACTTATGGCATCCTTGTTGCAGTAAGAAAAACACATGCAAAACTGGAGACAGAATCAGCATAACACATGCAAACATAGCATTATTCATATAAGATTAACCATGAAATCAGTGGATTCATGCCAAATCGTACAACAGGAGATACATAAACTCACAAGTTAAACTGTACAGAGCAACCAAAATGAACTGTATTGTGTTACAGAGCCAAAATGTTCAACTTTCAACAACCCTAAAAAATGGTAACACAGTCTGCTTATAACAGCCAGAAAGTGTACCACAACAATTAATTACAAGACAAAATATCAAAAATCCACTAGATACAGCCCTCAGAAGGAATGGCGCTCAAAATTTATTGCTGCAGAGATAGAAGAAACCCTCGAGCCACGCGCCGCTACCTGGAAGTCTTCATGTCAAAAATCCGGTACCTGACTGTGCAACAACTTGCCCATACCCCAGCACAGTCGCCATCAAGGGTCTCAACCACCCGCACTTCACTTGGAGACTGTCGCTGCATACAAAAAAGATTTCCCACCAAAACACGTTCAACCGCGGGTTCAAAATAATGCAAGGGGAAAAATCCCATATGCATGGTGTGTAGAGCCTTTCACTACCTTATAAGCCTGATCGCATACACATCAAGTGTCGAGCGCTTTTGCTGCGCTTGACACATATGCCTTCGTCAAAAACCCATCGCTCAGACCTAAGCCATCGGCTTACCTCAAAAATCTCCCACCGACAATAGTAGTCTGGCCGATCGCAAACTCCACATTCCCTTCATCGGCCAGAGATTAACCATCGGCCCATCCAAAAGATCCCTCGCCGACTCCAGTTGTCTCGCTGACGCCACCTTTGTCATCGCCCAGACCAATACCGTCGGAGCAACACGAAATACCTCTGCCGATGAACAAAGTCACACCGACAGCACCCTGTCCTCCCACCTCCGTCGGTGTGACTTACACTGTCAGAGTAGCATCTCACACTTATGCCGATGACGCCGATCATCCCGATAACCTTCAAACACCCCTTCATCGGTGTGACCAACACCATCGGCCATCCTAAAAGTCTCCCCGCCGATGAAGAATGTCACGCCGACGCCAACAAATAAAACACACCCCCCATCGGCGAGACCCCAACTGTCGGGCCAACACTTGCCCGCTCACTCCGATAGCCAAAGTCTTGGCCATAGCACTCCAAAACCCTCGTCGACGAGACCAAAACTGTCAGCAAGCCACAAAACACCTACGCCGATAGGTAAAGTCTCAGCGATAGAAGATAACATGCCATTGGTACCAAAAGGATCGCCAAGACACATGCAAACTCATGCCGATGGAGAAAACAAGAAGACCACCACCTCAAGAACTATGATGTGGATGTTACAAAACACTGAAGGGGTACCAAAACTAGAAAAAAAAATTTGGATTTTTTTGGGATGGTGCCTGCATAAAAATTGCTCAAGAACTGACAGTCAATTCAGGCACCAACAGTGGCTCTGTCTGAGGATGCATGCCTCTTGTAGGCATGGCAAGAACCACAGAACTCTGGGATGTAGACCAGTCCCCTATCCATTGGGCACAGAGTCATGAAGTTATAATGATCTGCATCACCAAACACACTTGATGGCCTAAGGCCACCAAGAAAGGGAAAACCAATACTTCCCCTTGTCAAACACCTTGTTCTCATCTGCATACACTGGGTCAAGCCTGAGAGTACTGCCATGATCTGACCATAAACAAACCTGGTCATCTGCACATTCAACCTTCTGATTTATTTTGTCACTGTCAACCTTATGCAAACAACCCTTAGCATCAAGCAACAAATGGATGCAGAATGTATCAAGCAATGCATACTCAAATGGAATATAACACATGTTATCATTTGTATCAGCATTATGCATTGCAAAATGATCTCCTAGCTGGACTGAAAACTGAAAACACTCAAAGTCCACCATGCAGCTAGGAAGAACAAAGCTCATTTCATATGCTGGCCTCCCAAAAGAAAAGCTTTCAAATTCACAATTGTGCACATCATGTACACAACCAATAGCAGCACCAAACTGGAAAAGATCAGGCTCTGGCATCTCTTTCAAATCAGGCACATTTTCACAGTCACTTACCTGATGCATGTTGTTTCCTCTTTCATCAGGATGAGAAATAGAATCCAAGCCAAAAATAGTGTCTAGATCTTCACCATACTCAAATAGATCCTCATCACCATATGTGTCAAAGATGGGTGATCCAGGCACATCAGCTTGATCATAGTATGCCATTTGTTCATGGGCAGCAGAACATGCATCTTCATCACCAATGGATTCCCTTTGTGGAGGAGTATCAGCCTGTGTGTCATAAGCAAAACAGCCATCAAATGAAAAACAATCATGCTCTGCACTAGCACTTATTTCAATTTCTAACTGCTCTTCATGATCTCCATGTGTTTGAAAGGAAGGCAATGGGTCACACATAGGACTGCTTCTCTGTTTGCTTATATCTTCTCTGTCTTGAGTACAATACTCACAATTGTCTCGATAGGTCCATTCCAAAAATTGCTCATTGCTGTCCACAACCTCGTTATTGTTTTCATGGCCAGCTGCCTCATCATTGCAATGGGAATCCTCACTAGTCCTTTCACTGGCATCCTCAACTGGTAAACAATCCAGTTGAGCAGTATTGTTAGCATTATGTTCAAATACAGCAGTCTCAACCTCTATGCTTTCATTTTCATTTTTATCTGCGCATGATGCCATAATCATTTGGTCATTTGCAGCTTCACAACCATTTCTCACACCAAGGCCTGGGGACAGGGATATCAACAGGCGCCCATTTCTAAATTTTTCTATATTTTCTGTGAACTTGTATGCCATCTGCATACCTGTCACCTCGAAATCCCTCAGTATTGCACTAGAGCCCTCCTCAAAAGCCTCAAAGAATATGCCAACACAGGCTGAAATATCAGGTCTGAAGACTTCTGGGATCTGTGAAAGGGCTACTGCAAACCTATGACTGAAATCAACACATGGCTCTTCATCTTGTTTTCTGATGTTCATCAATTCTGCAACAAGATCAGCCGGTTCTTTTGCAAATTCTTCTTTGAAATAGTCAGCAAGCTCATCCCAACAGGCAAAAAATCTCTTTGGAAAGCTCAAATACCAGTCTTTTGCTTTTGCATCAAAGGACCTAACAAAAAACCTCATCCACATATCCTCATCTCTGAATGAATGTTTTCCCATGAACTCATGAAAATCTTGGATATGTGCATTCCCATCACACACACTGTGACCACTAAATCTAGGCATCTGACGGTATATCCTAGCAGGCATATTTTCTACTTTATAATCAACCCATGACAAATCCAATTGGTCATACAAAGGATCAAAAGGGCTGACAGAAGGTTTAGCTTTCTGACTGGCAGACACAACAAGGTTATCAAGATTCAACTGGGCCTGCCTAGCCTCTAATAATATCAACCTATTTTTTACCTCTTCTATTCTTTTATCATTCCCTTCCTGACTGAGTATGGGATAATTCATACTTGGATTCATGAAATTTCTATTTTCAGACATCCTTTGCATTCCTAAGACCTATAGCCTCCCCTGGCATCTAACTTATGAAGCAAAACAGCAAATATAAAGGGGAAGGAACAAGGTACCTTTCTGATACAGACACTGGAGTCTGAAAAGCACATTTTCTATCACAACACACATCAACTTTCATGTGCATTCAGGTCTTTTGCAGAGTCGCCACCTCTCCAGAGAGGACAAAATTTTACAGCAGCTGAAAGCTCAACACATATTTTTCTGAGTTCATACCACCAGCAGAGCATCATCATACACATGAAAGACTCCCCAGCGGAGTCGCCAATTTCTGTTGGTGACTCAGATGGGTCACAAATATATCACCAAGGATGACTAGATATTACTTTTGATCAATCACATCCCCAGCAGAGTCGCTAATTTCTGTTGGTGACTCGGATGGGTCACAAGATATATTACTGGAGATGATTAGATAGTACTTTTACTTCTCAGTCCCCAGTAGAGTCACCAATTTGTTGGTTTTTCTTCTGAATCAGCATTAGGGTTTGCCAGTTCTAATGCACAGGCAGATTCAGCCAACTGAGTACAGGAGGTTGCGTGAGCTCCTCCCCTTCACTTCTGGTTCTGCTGCACGAAGGGGGGGTTCCCTATTTGATAAAAGTATAACCTTGACTAGCTCAATGACAGAAGGATTTAACCTGACATCAACAGGCAGAATACTCTCATGTATGGACCAAGATTTGTGTAACAAATCACAAGGTTGGCAACATTCTTGGACATAATGTCTGGTTAGGTATGAGAGCATGCAGAGGTTCCTAATCCTAATCCTACAACTAACAAATGGAAGAATGAAATGGTTTGATTTGAATTTTGGATGCAAAGCTGGACATGGTGTATAACCTCAACACAGAACTAGATTGGTGGTTATCCAGGGCTTGGAGTCAGTAGACATACACCTGTGAATGATCAGCATGAATAGCTAAAACTGGATTTCAGGGGGATACACATGTGATACCTGCCTTACAGATATTTGCCAATACAGAGTGTTAAGCTGTCTATACTTATGGCATCCTTGTTGCAGTAAGAAAAACACATGCAAAACTGGAGACAGAATCAGCATAACACATGCAAACATAGCATTATTCATATAAGATTAACCATGAAATCAATGGATTCATGCCAAATCATACAACAGGAGATACATAAACTCACAAGTTAAACTGTACAGAGCAACCAAAACAAACTGTATTGTGTTACAGAGCCAAAATGTTCAACTTTCAACAACCCTGAAAAATGGTAACACAGTCTGCTTATAACAGCCAGAAAGTGTACCACAACAATTAATTACAAGACAAAATATCAAAAATCCACCAGATACATCCCTCAGAAGGAATGGCGCTCAAAATTTATTGCTGCAGAGATAGAAGGAACCCTCGAGCCACGCGCAGCTACCTGGAAGTCTTCATGTGAAAAATCCGGTACCTGACTGTGCAACAACTTGCCCATACCCCAGCATAGTCGCCATCAAGGGTCTCAACCACCCGCACTTCACTTGGAGACTGTCACTGCATACAAAAAAGATTTCCCACCAAAACACGTTCAACCGCGGGTTCAAAATAATGCAAGGGGAAAAATCCCATATGCATGGTGTGTAGAGCCTTTCACTACCTTATAAGCCTGATCGCATACACATCAAGTGTCGAGCGCTTTTGCTGCGCTCGACACATATGCCTTCGTCAAAAACCCATCGCTCAGACCTAAGCCATCGGCTTACCTCAAAAATCTACCACCGACAATAGTAGTCTGGCCGATCGCAAACTCCACATTCCCTTCATCGGCCAGAGATTAACCATCGGCCCATCCAAAAGATCCCTCGCCGACTCCAGTTGTGTCGCCGATGCCACCTTTGTCATCGCCCAGACCAATACCGTCGGAGCAACACAAAATACCTCTGCCGATGAACAAAGTCACACCGACAGCACCCTGTCCTCCCACCTCCGTCGGTGTGACTTACACCATCGGAGCAGCATCTCACACTTATGCCGATGACGCCGATCATCCCGATAACCTTCAAACACCCCTTCATCGGTGTGACCAACACCATCGGCCAACCTAAAAGTCTCCTCGCCGATGAAGAATGTCACGCCGACGCCATCAAATAAAACACACCCCCCATCGGCGAGACCCCAACTGTCGGGCCAACACTTGCCCGCTCACTCCGATAGCCAAAGTCTTGGCCATAGCACTCCAAAACCCTCGTCGGCGAGACCAAAACTGTCGGCAAGCCACAAAACACCTACGCCGATAGGTAAAGTCTCAGCGATAGAAGATAACACGCCATTGGTACCAAAAGGTTCGCCAAGACACATGCAAACTCATGCCGATGGAGAAAACAAGAAGACCACCACCTCAAGAACTATGATGTGGATGTTACAAAACACTGAAGGGGTGCCAAAACTGGAAAATGTTTTTGGATTTTTTTGGGATGGTGCCTGCATAAAAATTGCTCAAGAACTGACAGTCAATTCAGGCACCAACAGTGGCTCTGTCTGAGGATGCATGCCTCTTGTAGGCATGGCAAGAACCACAGAACTCTAGGATGCAGACCAGTCCCCTATCCATTGGGCACAGAGTCATGAAGTTATAATGATCTGCATCATCAAACACTTTTGATGGCCTAAGGCCACCAAGAAAGGGAAAATCAATACTTCCCCTTGTCAAACACCTTGTTCTCATCTGCATACACTGGGTCAAGCCTGAGAGTACTGCCATGATCTGACCATAAACAAACCTGGTCATCTGCACATTCAACCTTCTGATTTATTTTGTCACTGTCAACCTTATGCAAACAACCCTCAGCATCAAGCAACAAATGGATGCAAAATGTATCAAGCAATGCATACTCAAATGGAATATAACACATGTTATCATTTGTATCAGCATTATGCATTGCAAAATGATCTCCTAGCTGGACTGAAAACTGAAAACACTCAAAGTCCACCATGCAGCTAGGAAGATCAAAGCTCATTTCATATGCTGTCCTCCCAAAAGAAAAGCTTTCAAATTCACAATTGTGCACATCATGTACACAACCAATAGCAGCACCAAACTGGAAAAGATCAGGCTCTGGCATCTCTTTCAAATCAGGCACATTTTCACAGTCACTTACCTGATGCATGTTGTTTCCTCTTTCATCAGGATGAGAAACAGAATCCAAGCCAAAAATAGTGTCTAGATCTTCACCATACTCAAATAGATCCTCATCACCATCTGTGTCAAAGATGGGTGATCCAGGCACATCAGCTTGATCATAGTATGCCATTTGTTCATGGGCAGCAGAACATGCATCTTCATCACCAATGGATTCCCTTTGTGGAGGAGTATCAGCCTGTGTGTCATAAGCAAAACAACCATCAAATGAAAAACAATCATGCTCTGCACTAGCACTTATTTCAATTTCTAACTGCTCTTCATGATCTCCATGTGTTTGAAAGGAAGGCAATGGGTCACACATAGGACTGCTTCTCTGTTTGCTTATATCTTCTCTGTCTTGAGTACAATACTCACAATTGTCTCCATAGGTCCATTCCAAAAATTGCTCATTGCTGTCCACAACCTCGTTATTGTTTTCATGGCCAGCTGCCTCATCATTGCAATGGGAATCCTCACTAGTCCTTTCACTGGCATCCTCAACTGGTAAACAATCCAGTTGAGCAGTATTGTTAGCATTATGTTCAAATACAATAGTCTCAACCTCTATGCTTTCATTTTCATTTTTATCTGCGCATGATGCCATAATCATTTGGTCATTTGCAGCTTCACAACCATTTCTCACACCAAGGCCTAGGGACAGGGATATCAACAGGCGCCCATTTCTGAATTTTTCTATATTTTCTGTGAACTTGTATGCCATCTGCATACCTGTCACCTTGAAATCCCTCAGTATTGCACTAGAGCCCTCCTCAAAAGCCTCAAAGAATATGCCAACAGAGGCTGAAATATCAGGTCTGAAGACTTCTGGGATCTGTGAAAGGGCTACTGCAAACCTATGACTGAAATCAACACATGGCTCTTCATCTTGTTTTCTGATGTTCATCAATTCTGCAACAAGATTAGCCGGTTCTTTTGCAAATTCTTCTTTGAAACAGTCAGCAAGCTCATCCCAACAGGCAAAAAATCTCTTTGGAAAGCTCAAATACCAGTCTTTTGCTTTTACATCAAAGGACCTAACAAAAAACCTCATCCACATATCCTCATCTCTGAATGAATGTTTTCCCATGAACTCATGAAAATCTTGGATATGTGCATTCCCATCACACACACTCTGACCACTAAATCTAGGCATCTGACGGTATATCCTAGCAGGCATATTTTCTACTATATAATCAACCCATGACAAATCCAATTGGTCATACAAAGGATCAAAAGGGCTGACAGAAGGTTTAGCTTTCTGACTGGCAGACACAACAAGGTTATCATGATTCAACTGGGCCTGCCTAGCCTCTAAGAATATCAACCTATTTTTTACCTCTTCTATTCTTTTATCATTCCCTTCCTGACTGAGTATGGGATAATTCATACTTGGATTCATGAAATTTCTATTTTCAGACATCCTTTGCATTCCTAAGACCTATAGCCTCCCCTGGCATCTAACTTATGAAGCAAAACAGCAAATATAAAGGGGAAGAAACAAGGCACCTTTCTGATACAGACACTGGAGTCTGAAAAGCACATTTTCTGTCACAACATACATCAACTTTCATGTGCATTCAGGTCTTTTGCAGAGTCGCCACCTCTCCAGAGAGGACAAAATTTTACAACAGCTGAAAGCTCAACACATATTTTTCTGAGTTCATACCACCAGCAGAGCATCATCATACACATGAAAGACTCCCCAGCGGAGTCGCCAATTTCTGTTGGTGACTTAGATGGGTCACAAATATATCACCAAGGATGACTAGATATTACTTTTGATCAATCACATCCCCAGCAGAGTCGCCAATTTCTATTGGTGACTCGGATGGGTCACAAGATATATCACTGGAGATGATTAGATAGTACTTTTACTTCTCAGTCCCCAGTAGAGTCGCCAATTTGTTGGTTTTTCTTCTGAATCAGCATTGGGGTTTGCCAGTTCTAATGCACAGGCAGATTCAGCCAACTGAGTACAGGAGGTTGCGTGAGCTCCTCCCCTTCACTTCTGGTTCTTCCGCACCAAGGGGGGGTTCCCTATTTGATAAAAGTATAACCTTGACTAGCTCAATGATAGAAGGATTTAACCTGACATCAACAGGCAGAATACTCTCATGTATGGACCAAGATTTGTGTAACAAATCACAAGGTTGGCAACATTCTTGGACATAATGTCTGGTTAGGTATGAGAGCATGCAGAGGTTCCTAATCCTAATCCTACAACTAACAGATGGAAGAATGAAATGTTTTGATTTGAATTTTGGATGCAAAGCTGGACATGGTGTATAACCTCAACACAGAACTAGATTGGTGCTTATCCAGGGCTTGGAGTCGGTAGACATACACCTGTGAATGATCAGCATGAACAGCTAAAACTGGATTTCAGGGGGATACACATGTGATACCTGCCTTACAAATATCTCCCAATACAGAGTGTTAAGCTGTCTATACTTATGGCATCCTTGTTGCAGTAAGAAAAACACATGCAAAACTGGAGACAGAATCAGCATAACACATGCAAACATAGCATTATTCTTATAAGATTAACCATGAAATTAGTGGATTCATGCCAAATCGTACAACAGGAGATACATAAACTCACAAGTTAAACTGTACAGAGCAACCAAAACGAACTGTATTGTGTTACAGAGCCAAAATGTTCAACTTTCAACAACCCTGAAAAATGGTAACACAGTCTGCTTATAACAGCCAAAAAGTGTACCACAACAATTAATTACAAGACAAAATATCAAAAATCCACCAGATACAGCCCTCAGAAGGAATGGCGCTCAAAATTTATTGCTGCAGAGATAGAAGGAACCCTTGAGCCACGCGCCGCTACCTGGAAGTCTTCATGTCAAAAATCTGGTACCTGACTGTGTAACAACTTGCCCATACCCCAGCACAGTCGCCATCAAGGGTCTCAACCACCCGCACTTCACTTGGAGACTGTCGCTACATACAAAAAAGATTTCCCACCAAAACACGTTCAACCGCGGGTTCAAAATAATGCAAGGGGAAAAATCCCATATGCATGGTGTGTAGAGCCTTTCACTACCTTATAAGCCTGATCGCATACACATCAAGTGTCGAGCGCTTTTGCTGCGCTCGACACATATGCCTTCGTCAAAAACCCATCGCTCAGACCTAAGCCATTGGCTTACCTCAAAAATCTCCCACCGAAAATAGTAGTCTGGCCGATCGCAAACTCCACATTCCCTTCATCGGCCAGAGATTAACCATCGGCCCATCCAAAAGATCCCTCGCCAACTCCAGTTGTCTCGCCGATGCCACCTATGTCATCGCCCAGACCAATACCGTCGGAGCAACACGAAATACCTCTGCCGATGAACAAAGTCACACCGACAGCACCCTGTCCTCCCACCTCCGTCGATGTGACTTACACCGTCGGAGCAGCATCTCACACTTATGCCGATGACGCCGATCATCCCGATAACCTTCAAACACCCCTTCATCGGTGTGACCAACACCATTGGCCAACCTAAAAGTCTCCCCGCCGATGAAGAATGTCACGCTGACGCCAACAAATAAAACACACCCCCCATCGGCGAGACCCCAACTGTCGGGCCAACACTTGCCCGCTCACTCCGATAGCCAAAGTCTTGGCCATAGCACTCCAAAACCCTCGTCGGCGAGACCAAAACTGTCGGCAAGCCACAAAACACCTACGCCGATAGGTAAAGTCTCAGCGATAGAAGATAACACGCCATTGGTACCAAAAGGATCGCCAAGACACATGCAAACTTATGCCAATGGAGAAAACAAGAAGACCACCACCTCAAGAACTATGATGTGGATGTTACAAAACAGTGAAGGGGTGCCAAAACTGGAAAAAAATTTTGGATTTTTTTGGGATGGTGCCTGCATAAAAATTGCTCAAGAACTGACAGTCAATTCAGGCACCAACAGTGGCTCTGTCTGAGGATGCATGCCTCTTGTAGGCATGGCAAGAACCACAGAACTCTGGGATGCAGACCAGTCCCCTATCCATTGGGCACATAGTCATGAAGTTATAATGATCTGCATCACCAAACACTCTTGATGGCCTAAGGCCACCAAGAAAGGGAAAACCAATACTTCCCCTTGTCAAACACCTTGTTCGCATCTGCATACACTGGGTCAAGCCTGAGAGTACTGCCATGATCTGACCATAAACAAACCTGGTCATCTGCACATTCAACCTTATGATTTATTTTGTCACTGTCAACCTTATGCAAACAACCCTCAGCATCAAGCAACAAATGGATGCAGAATGTATCAAGCAATGCATACTCAAATGGAATATAACACATGTTATCATTTGTATCAGCACTATGCATTGCAAAATGATCTCCTAGCTGGACTGAAAACTGAAAACACTCAAAGTCCACCATGCAGCTAGGAAGATCAAAGCTCATTTCATATGCTAGCCTCCCAAAAGAAAAGCTTTCAAATTCACAATTGTGCACATCATGTACACAACCAATAGCAGCACCAAACTGGAAAAGATCAGGCTCTGGCATCTCTTTCAAATCAGGCACATTTTCACAGTCACTTACCTGATGCATGTTGTTTCCTCTTTCATCAGGATGAGAAATAGAATCCAAGCCAAAAATAGTGTCTAGATCTTCACCATACTCAAATAGATCCTCATCACCATATGTGTCAAAGATGGGTGATCCAGGCACATCAGCTTGATCATAGTACGCCATTTGTTCATGGGCAGCAGAACATGCATCTTCATCACCAATGGATTCCCTTTGTGGAGGAGTATCAGCCTGTGTGTCATAAGCAAAACAGCCATCAAATGAAAAACAATCATGCTCTGCACTAGCACTTATTTCAATTTCTAACTGCTCTTCATGATCTCCATGTGTTTGAAAGGAAGGCAATGGGTCACACATAGGACTGCTTCTCTGTTTGCTTATATCTTCTCTGTCTTGAGTACAATACTCACAATTGTCTCCACAGGTCCATTCCAAAAATTGCTCATTGCTGTCCACAACCTCGTTATTGTTTTCATGGCCAGCTGCCTCATCATTGCAATGGGAATCCTCACTAGTCCTTTCACTGGCATCCTCAACTGGTAAACAATCCAGTTGAGCAGTATTGTTAGCATTATGTTCAAATACAACAGTCTCAACCTCTATGCTTTCATTTTCATTTTTATCTGCGCATGATGCCATAATCATTTGGTCATTTGCAGCTTCACAACCATTTCTCACACCAAGGCCTGGGGACAGGGATATCAACAGGCGCCCATTTCTGAATTTTTCTATATTTTCTGTGAACTTGTATGCCATCTGCATACCTGTCACCTCGAAATCCCTCAGTATTGCACTAGAGCCCTCCTCAAAAGCCTCAAAGAATATGCCAACACAGGCTGAAATATCAGGTCTGAAGACTTCTGGGATCTGTGAAAGGGCTACTGCAAACCTATGACTGAAATCAACACATGGCTCTTCATCTTGTTTTCTGATGTTCATCAATTCTACAACAAGATCAGCTGGTTCTTTTGCAAATTCTTCTTTGAAACAGTCAGCAAGCTCATCCCAACAGGCAAAAAATCTCTTTGGAAAGCTCAAATACCAGTCTTTTGCTTTTGCATCAAAGGACCTAACAAAAAACCTCATCCACATATCCTCATCTCTGAATGAATGTTTTCCCATGAACTCATGAAAATCTTGGATATGTGCATTCCCATCACACACACTGTGACCACTAAATCTAGGCATCTGACGGTATATCCTAGCAGGCATATTTTCTACTTTATAATCAACCCATGACAAATCCAATTGGTCATACAAAGGATCAAAAGGGCTGACAGAAGGTTTAGCTTTCTGACTGGCAGACACAACAAGGTTATCATGATTCAACTGGGCCTGCCTAGCCTCTAAGAATATCAACCTATTTTTTACCTCTTCTATTCTTTTATCATTCCCTTCTTGACTGAGTATGGGATAATTCATACTTGGATTCATGAAATTTCTATTTTCAGACATCCTTTGCATTCCTAAGACCTATAGCCTCCCCTGGTATCTAACTTATGAAGCAAAACAGCAAATATAAAGGGGAAGGAACAAGGTACCTTTCTGATACAGACACTGGAGTCTGAAAAGCACATTTTCTGTCACAACACACATCAACTTTCATGTGCATTCAGCTCTTTTGCAGAGTCGCCACCTCTCCAGAGAGGACAAAATTTTACAGCAGCTGAAAGCTCAACACATATTTTTCTGAGTTCATACCACCAGCAGAGCATCATCATACACATGAAAGACTCCCTAGCGGAGTCGCCAATTTCTGTTGGTGACTCAGATGGGTCACAAATATATCACCAAGGATGACTAGATATTACTTTTGATCAATCACATCCCCAGCAGAGTCGCCAATTTCTGTTGGTGACTCGGATGGGTCACAAGATATATTACTGGAGATGATTAGATAGTACTTTTACTTCTCAGTCCCCAGTAGAGTCGCCAATTTGTTGGTTTTTCTTCTGAACCAGCATTAGGGTTTGCCAGTTCTAATGCACAGGCAGATTCAGCCAATTGAGTACAGGAGGTTGCGTGAGCTCCTCCCCTTCACTTCTGGTTCTGCCGCACCAAGGGGGGGTTCCCTATTTGATAAAAGTATAACCTTGACTAGCTCAATGACAGAAGGATTTAACCTGACATCAACAGGCAGAATACTTTCATGTATGGACCAAGATTTGTGTAACAAATCACAAGTTTGGCAACATTCTTGGACATAATGTCTGGTTAGGTATGAGAGCATGCAAAGGTTCCTAATCCTAATCCTACAACTAACAGATGGAAGGATGAAATGGTTTGATTTGAATTTTGGATGCAAAGCTGGACATGGTGTATAACCTCAACACAGAACTAGATTGGTGCTTATCCAGGGCTTGGAGTCGGTAGACATACACCTGTGAATGATCAGCATGAATAGCTAAAACTGGATTTCAGGGGGATACACATGTGATACCTGCCTTACAGATATCTCCCAATACAGAGTGTTAAGCTATCTATACTTATGGCATCCCTATTGCAGTAAGAACGACACATGCAAAACTGGAGACAGAATCAGCATAACACATGCAAACATAGCATTATTCATATAAGATTAACCATGAAATCAGTGGATTCATGCCAAATCGTACAACAGGAGATACATAAACTCACAAGTTAAACTGTACAGAGCAACCAAAACGAACTGTATTGTGTTACAGAGCCAAAATGTTCAACTTTCAACAACCCTAAAAAATGGTAACACAGTCTGCTTATAACAGCCAGAAAGTGTACCACAACAATTAATTACAAGACAAAATATCAAAAATCCGCCAGATACAGCCCTCAGAAGGAATGGAGCTCAAAATTTATTGCTGCAGAGACAGAAGGAACCCTCGAGCCACGCGCTGCTACCTGGAAGTCTTCATGTCAAAAATCTGGTACCTGATTGTGCAACAACTCGCCCATACCCCAGCACAGTCACCATCAAGGGTCTCAACCACCCGTACTTCACTTGGAGACTGTCGCTGCATACAAAAAAGATTTCCCGCCAAAACACGTTCAACCACGGGTTCAAAATAATGCAAGGGGAAAAATCCCACATGCATGGTGTGTAGAGCCTTTCACTACCTTATAAGCCTGATCGCATACACATCAAGTGTCGAGCGCTTTTGCTGCGCTCGACACATATGCCTTCGTTAAAAACCCATCGCTTAGACCTAAGCCATCGGCTTACCTCAAAAATCTCCCACCGACTATAGTAGTCTGGCCGATCGCAAACTCCACATTCCCTTCATCGGCCAGAGATTAACCATCAGCCCATCCAAAAGATCCCTCACCGACTCCAGTTGTCTCGTCGATGCCACCTTCGTCATCACCTAGACCAATACTGTCGGAGCAACACGAAATACCTCTGCCAATGAACAAAGTCACACCGACAGCACCCTGTCCTCCCACCTCCGTCGGTATGACTTACACCGTCAGAGCAGCATCTCACACTTATGCCGATGACGCCGATCATCCCGATAACCTTTAGAACACCCCTTCATCAGTGTGACCAACACCATCGGCCAACCTAAAAGTCTCCCCGCCGATGAAGAATGTCACGCCGACGCCAACAAATAAAACACACCCCCCATCGGCGAGACCCCAACTGTCGGGCCAACACTTGCCCGCTCACTCCGATAGCCAAGGTCTTGGCGATAGCACTCCAAAACCCTCGTCGGCGAGACCAAAACTGTCGGCAAGCCACAAAACACCTACGCCGATAGGTAAAGTCTCAGCGATAGAAGATAACACGCCATTGGTACCAAAAGGATCGCCAAGACACATGCAAACTCATGCCGATGGAGAAAACAAGAAGACCACCACCTCAAGAACTATGATGTGGATGTTACAAAACACTGAAGGGGTGTCAAAACTGGAAAAAAATTTTGGATTTTTTTGGGATGGTGCCTGCATAAAAATTGCTCAAGAACTGACAGTCAATTCAGGCACCAACAGGTTGGTTGTATGGTGTAGGAGCACCTTCACAAATTGATGTTTCCATAGGAGTTTGATTGAAATTTGATGATTTAACAATGTAATGAGATATTTTAAGTCATTTTCCTTTTATTAAAGTCACTAAGAGAGGTCTAAGTTCAAATTTGTGTAAATGATGCAAAATTGTAAAGTTCTAATGCAACATATGGAAGATGAAAGGTCATAGAGTAGTTTCATTCATTTGGAGGTAGTTAGAAACTGATAGGACTAAGTATGAGGCAAGTTTTTGTTTTAGTGAGTGGTTGTAAACCCTAGAAGGGATTAAATAAGATGTTTTAAATGCTTTTAATCCATGGTAAAGGTTGCAAGATCCATGTATTGGGAGAATACCAAGAAGACACAGGGTTGATAGTTAGGAATGCATTACTCAGGGTTAAGGGGCAGAGTACCAGTCCATGTGGGAGTTTCTGTTATAATACAATACATGCAATTTTCAAACATGTTTAGAATGGTTCAAAGAGGGATTTGAATGTGTATTTACTCCTTGTGTTCTATGCTAGAATTCAAAGCTATGGATTGATTGTCCTGAGTGAAGGGCTGCTAGTTGTAAGGGCAGATTATGAAGGCACTAAAACAAAGTTGTTAATTCTGAGTTCTCAATGACCTTGTATGGTCTTATCTTGTCACATATATCATTTCAAAGTGTTCCATGTGATTAGTTTGTAGAGATTGAGGGAAGAAGTAAGTTTTTGGTTTTGTAGTCTACAAAGAGTCAATGTCAAGATAAAGAAGGAATAGGTGTCATAACCCATTGTTGTGAAATATGGTTTGAGATTCCATTGTCAAAGTGCAGTCAAACTATCCTTTGTCCTTGCAAGTACAGAACATAGTTATTTGGTCAGAAACCATGTGTTGGTTATGTGTTGAACAAGTTTGTGTTGGTTGGTTATATTATGAGTGCCATAATTGCACATTAAGAATAGCCTATGAAGGAATGAGATTGAGAGACTAAATTTTTCTTCCATTTCCTCTACATCAGTGGCTGTGGCTATAGTCCTGCCTGCGGTTGTGGCTGCAGCTATGAGTGAACCTATACATGTGCAGCCTACTAGGGTACATATGATGGAGGACCCATCAGCTATTAAACAGACTGAACCGATCTAGATCTATGTGACCTAGACATCCTAGATCCACTAAGCTGATTGTAGCTCGATGCACGATGCTCTGCCAGCACTGTTGCATGATAGAGGCCCCAATAATAATCCATCCATCCTCTGGCCTCTAACAACTATTCGTGTACCTAAGACAATTGTCCCTGTACTTGATACAATTGTCCCTGTGCCTGAGACAACTATATCTGCATCAGTGTTAAAATTAGGGTCATACCGGCACCTGAAGCCTGTAAACTGCTCACTGTAGCCTCCACCTGTCGAGCTCTCGTAAGGGCAACACTCCACTCTCCTATCAAAACTGCTAGCTCACCGTCTGCCTAGGCTAACTATGACCACAATGCAGCCACCTATCCATCTGTACCATCTAACAGTGCAATTGTACCCTGCAACTACACTAACTCTACCTCGCAACTCTCTAAAGCCTCCTGCAGGCTGGCTACCTCTGCATGTAGAGTCTCAACCTCCTCCTCCTCTCCACTTTGAGGCCACCGATGAGATGAAGACCCTTGAGACTTTGACTCTCCACCTACCCCTGAAGTGCCCACCTCTACCTGCTGTCCTGTTGCAACAACCTACTACTACTGCAAGACCTATGGTGAGGGCATAACAACCCTGTCCACCCTCGACTATCCCCCATGCCGTCAAGGTCCTCCCTGCCTCTGCACCACTCCAATCTGGACCTGCTCAATAGGTACCTACTATATAGGTACCCCCTGTCGCACCTGCTGCTGAGGCACCTGTGAACTACGACCTACCTGTCCCTCTCCCCTAAGCCCAACCTGTCCAGCTGCTATTGCTACTAACACATCCATTGGCTCCCCATCTCTCCCAATCTCCCTCTCCTCCCCATCCCCTCCAACCTCCAAAAGATAGTTCATAATAATCTCCTCACCCTCCTCCAGGAAATCATCTCCATCAGAATCATCCTCTCCATCCTCCTCAGACTCATCATCCCCTGATGGTACCATCTCCTCCACGGGGACTACCTCCTCTGTAGGGTCAGTGAACCATGTAGGTCACCAAATCTGCCACCATGTCTCATAAGCAAGAGTAGTGCCTGCATCTCTAACCACACTCTGCCAATCCCACATCAATGGCTCCAAAGTTGCAAAATCCTCTAGGGCAACATGGGGCAGTATGGCTATAGGCCAATAATGGGCATCTCAACAGGTCCATGCATAAATAGCCATCAGCTGTGGAACATCCTGTCATAGTCCAAACTACTCCATAACTCATGAAGACAGATACATATTGATCATGTGGTCCCCTCGACCTATCAGGTAGTGCTGCTAGAAAGTGAAAGGCATGTGCACATCATCATCTAGCCATGGCTCCACTCCGATGTATGGTTGCTAGGTAACCTGAATGACATCATCCAACACCCATCTCTAATACTGAACCTGCCCAGTGTATGTATACTCAGCATCTCGATATAGGAACACAAAGGCCTCAAACTGACGATGGTAGTATCCACATCTCAGCCGAGTAACCAAAATATGCTCCCAGATCCACACATGCAACAAAGTAACCCCAGCTGACAAAGCTGAATCATAATGATAAATAACTATATGCATCTCATGATAGAGCTGCGCCAACATCACCGGTCCCCAGGCATACACTATCTCATGTCTAACCATCTCCTCAATCACCTCTCCCCATCCAACCGCAAATCCCCTCCCTCTTCTATCTGGCATCACTACGCCACCGACCAATGCATACAAGAATAAAGCAAAGTGATCTGCACCCACCGCCAGTGTCCCCTCATAGCTCATCTCCCTCTCATCTGTTGACAAAGCCATGTGATCATGGCCAAACACTCTAATCAAGGCCCTCCATCCCCTCCTCATGTCGTATGTCACTTGACGACCATGAATAGGTAGCTTGAGGATGCGATAAACATCCTCAAGAGTGATAGTGATCTCGCTAGTAAGAAGCAAAAATGTACAAGTCTCTAGCCGATACCGCTCTACAAACGTTGTAATCAAAGCTCTATGAGCACGCAGCACTGGCATCGACGCAGCTGTCAAAAGCCCTACCCTCACTAGTCGAGCCTAGGTGGCATCATTGAACTGATCAAATAGCGCCATCACAGACAGCACGCGTCGCTCCCACGAGGACACTATAAACGACCTCATATCCTACATCCACAATTTTCTAGTAAAAAACCTACCTATCTTTTCCAAATCCACCCATTTCTTCTAATGTTGAAAGCCAAAAACATTTTGGCGGCACAACAGACCATGTTTTGCACCATTTCTAATGATGGGGCTACCCCATTTCCCAAGGCACTAATTCACAAAATAGCGCCACTGCACAGCCTCTTCGCACCATTCAAACAAATGGCGCTACTCTTCCATTTGGTGCCAATATACATAATGGTGTCACTCCTCCCAATAGAACCTATATCATATATAGCACTACCCCTTCACATAGCGCTAATCCTAAAGATAGCACCATTATCCAGTATAGTGCTTATCTAGAAGATAGCGCTACCCTACTACCTATTTGGTGCCAAAACGCCAGAATCCTAAACCCTGTGCACATTGCACTAATTCAGAGGATGGCGCCAAAATGTTAAACATTTGGCATCAATCAACCTCTGCCCTACCCTAGCAGATAGCGCCAATCCAGAGGATTGTGCTAATCCACTTCTTTTTAGCGTCGCGTGATCTTGCGATAGTGCCACAACGCTTTCCCCAATTCTCGAACCCCAAAAATGTGACAAAATAAAAAAATCACAAAGCCAAGGTTAGGCCCTACCTAGGGTCCACCCTCCAGTGCCCGGCCATATGATAAAAAATGCTTAGAAATGTGGGTGAGTTGCGGGAACTTGGGATTGCGCTTTGCCATCTCTCCTTTGCTCATTCTTCTAAAGAATTCAATAAGTGCAAATGTGGCACCCTTAGGGCCCACTAGTCTAAATATAGTAAGCCATGTCATCCTTTTGCCAACTCTTTTTTGTTGCAAGTATGAGGTTAACCAGTGTTGTCATTGATGTCGACATACTCATATTGCATTGACAAGAAGGATTGGATGAGCAGTGTGCTGAGGATATTGAGAAAATTAGTCTCAATCAAGAACAGTGAAGAACAGTGATGAGAAGAAGGCCAAAAGTACTCAATAGGTTGAGGATCAGAGGATGCAGATTAAAGGGTTTGTAGATATGAGTCTTGAGATGCTCTAGTTAAGATTTCAGAGGTCCGCATGACGATATGAAGAAGTTGTGATCGATCAAGTAGAACCGGTTCTGAGAGATGCTCCGGAGTGACAGAGTGTTACAAAAAGGTCTGGTGAGATCCGGAAGTGCATTGTCCTATTCTGCGGATTGGACAGAGTGTTTGGGAGGTCCTTGTAATGTGTAATCTCAATTGGTATGTGGTTTGGAGGTCCGAAAGCACCTCTGGCAGTATGACAGTGGCGATAGACTATGTTCTTGAAGTTTCGGATGAGGAAGAGAAGAGATTCCAGTGAGTAGAGGAAGTGTGGATGTACCTGGTCATTTGGGCAGGCTTGTGAAGGTTGTTGGATTGTGTTGAGGTTGTTTTGTTGATCTGCATTGGTGGTAGAGCCTGGAATTGAAGATATTCTTCCGAATGAAGTTCTTGTTCAGACTAGTCGACCGGATGAGTTGTTCATCTTGCAAATGTTCTTGTGGTGGCCGACCGGATGTGTTATACATCCTACGAATGTTCTTATGGTTGATTGCCGACTTAGATGATTGTTTCTAAGCTGATGTCTTGTATAAATAAAGGTTTGTGAGTTCATTTCAAAGTGTGGTGGTGAAGCAGATGAGTGTGATATAGCGAAAGAGCGAAAGGCAGAGCAAAAGTGTTTCAGGCTTAAATGGGACTGATCCAGACATGGTGAAGATGTCATTCTCTAGTTCAAGGTTGTGATCCTTATGATCTTGTAGACAGTGTGTCTCTTTGTAGGTAGTGTGCCTCCTTGTGAGCAGTGTGCTCAGGCAGTGAGCCCTAATTAGCATGTGCCATCCATTTTATCTTAGTCTTCTAACAGAGAATAATCCTTGGGTTAATCACCCCATGGTTTTTCCCTTAACCAGGTTTTCCACGTCAAAAATCTTGGTGTCTAATGTGTTGATGTTTATCTGCTACGGTGTTTATGCTTTCTGCTTTCATGAATGGTTAATTGATATGCTATTAACTAATAAAGAAGAATCAAGTGTTTCAAGTAGAAGCAAGTTTTTGTACAACTGATTCACCCCCCCTCTTAGTTGTGTGCCCTAGATCTAACATTTTTTCCCCTCCAGGGTGCAGATCACAACCTTTTTCCTCCATTTTTCTTCCCGTCATCTTCGTTTTCCATCCTCTATCCAAATTTCACTCTCATCACATCCTTTCGAGAGCTCGCCTAAAAAAAATTATTTTTTTCAGCGACCTCTCGAGGGGTCATCCCTCACCCATCTTATTCCTTCCCAGTAGCTGGGACATATTTTTCTTTGACCTAACACCACCTCCCTGCTAGGTCATGATGCCACGTCAAAGAGGGGCAAATGTAGACACCTAAAAATGTCTTCATCGTCAAACCGACTCCCAACATCCCTAAACATACCAATTTCCCTTCTAATCAATTAATTAAATTTTTATTTAATTAATTATCCCTTCATCACCTAATTTTTCATCTTTCTATGCCCAACAAATGGATTAATTTTATTAACTCAATAGTTCAACTTTAGCCAATTGATTAAATAAATATGTAATATTTATTTGGTTATTTTCCCTCTCCTCATTAAATCCAATTAATTAGGTAAATCATGTTTAACTAATTAATTCAGCCTATTAATTAACCTATCCCTACTCTAGGTAATTAAATAGTCATTTATTTAATTGACTACCCTAGCCTATCTCATCCTAGCCTTAGGATTAATTAAATGAAACCTTATTTAATTAATCTTAACCTCTCATTAACCCATTCCCTAATTTTTTCCATCCATATTAATTAGGCTAATCACCCTAATTAAAATGGTCAAACCTAGCTTAACACCCTTCCCCACATCTTCCAAATAAAAATTGAAATATATCCCACATAAATCATTTTTTTATAAAAATGTGTCCAACATCACATTTCATACCTCTTACACCCCTTACACTTACAATACCTCATTAATATCCACTCTTCCCCAAATGAATTTTTAATTCATTTTACCCTTCCCCATGTGAATTTTTAATTCACAAATAATCTATCTCACCCAACCTCATTTAATTCACCCCTTTCCCAAGATGAATTTAAAATTCATCTTTATTCCTAGCCCTCCATCCCCCAAGATGAAATATGGTCCCTCCACATCATCTTCATCCTCTACTATTGATCTTCCAAATCAATCTCAACCCTTGGATCAAAATCTCTCCAAAATGCCTACAAATACATCATTTTCCAAGCTATTTATCCATCCAATTTATAAGTAATGTTACCATGCCAAAAACTCTCTTGAGCTAGCTTGTGAGTTGCATTTACTTAGAGCATTTGACATTGTTTTCATTATCTAGGGTACATCTTAGGAGCTCTTGGGTGCATGCTTCTACAACCCTACCTTCGATTTGTGAGTCATAGTGAGGTATAACATTTGTTTTTATGCACTTGTTTTGTGTTTTTCTATCTAATTTTGATTTCACTAATCACATATATATTTATATATGTATTTATAAATACATATATATACACAACAAGCACAGTTTCAATTTAAAATATAGTTTATTGTATAATATATATATACACCATATACTCTTTTTTTTTTGTTTTAATAGTATATAAAAAAATTATCCATGTTTAAATATATTAAATACACACACACACACACATATAAAATCTATTTTCAAATTTATTTGACATTCTAAAACTCACATAATTTCTTTTTTTAAAAACAAATAAGTAAAAGATACATTTTTCTATATCAAATTTATATAGAGCAAATGAACATATCTTTTTTCTTTTTAAAAAGAAAAACATATTTCCACATAAAATTTTCTAAAAAAAAACTTATTCATTATTTTTTTTAAAAAGAAAATGCATTTAACTAAATTTTTTCAAATACATAGTAGCAACTAAATTCCTTTTTTTTTCTAAGGAAATAAAATGTAAAAATTTTCATTCTACCCCACATAGATAAAACATCAACCACCCTATTTCTTTATTTTAAAAATAACATACAATTAAAATGGCAATAAGACCATATCATTCTTTCATTACTCTATTTTTTGTTGAATCACAAGCATTGAAATCAGCAAATTAAAATTTCTATTGCAATGCAAATAGTTTCATACACACAAGTAAAATCATACTTTTACAACATGACAGAGAGAACAAGGTTCTCCTCTTTTGAAATATAACAATGATACAATATCCTAACTTGGCCATGCTCTCTCAAGAGATAAAAATAAATAAGATAACAACTCTTAAGAACAATGATAATTTCTTCAACTTCACATAGCTCTAAATAACCTGCAATAGTACAAAAAGGGGAAAGAAGCCACAATAACTTGCTCTCCTCCCTACCATTGACTCACTCATGAGTCACCCCTGAGCTAGGAGGTCATCCTCACACTAGGAACTCAAACCACAACACAACAGTGCATTCAACACCCAAAACAATTTAATCCCATGGCTGTCACAACACAAAAAAACTCACTCAAGATGAGTTCAATGGGGTAGGGGAGTGGACATCACCCAACTCAAGAGTGCCACTTCAATACTTCCCAAAATATAAATCCCTCATGGCCTCAAGCCACACATATAAACATGATTTCTCAAATTTCTTTTTGCTCTCAAGCCATATCAAAATTTTCTCTTATACACATATTGCTCAAATTTACAATTTTGCCCTCAAGGATAAAACTCCAAGAACCCAAGGATGTGACCCCATGGAGGTTCACTCCTCCACCACCGCACACTTGTTGAGCATTTTGTCCCAAGTAGGAGAGGCTCTCACAACTCCCATACTCAATTTCCCCACAAACAACAAAGTAAAAACATCAAGTGAAACTCTCACACACACACAACATGCAACATGCAACAATATTACAAAAATTCATCATGCAACATAGTTGATCTTGGTTCCTCTTGGAACTAGATCGACTTCACAAGGGAAACAACACTGTGTATGGGATGATCTCTGAGTATCTGTGGCTTTGTTAGAAACACCTGCGCACTCAATGAAATGTTAATCCCACATGTATATAATAGCCGAAGCAAATTGAAACATACACTCACATACAACATCACATGTTCATATAAGCATCAAGGAAGTCACATTACAATTAATTCTAAATTCTGCATTTCAAACATCCATTCCCAAGATAGAATCACATAAAAAATTTCTAACTAACATCACATGAATAGTATCCCAATAACATCATAATATAAATCATATGTCTAACATCATCAGTGAATCAATATCTAGGTTTAGACACATCATAAACATGCTAAGCATAACAAATCCACATACAACATAAAGTCTAATAGTCTGGGAATTCGGGATCAATAGTCTCACAAATCTAGTATCACCAATAGTAAAATAAAGTAGTCAATTATAAGGGAATGAAAAAGGTAGGCGTCATATCCTCCACCCTAAGACTGTACTTCCTCTTAGAAGTCATCTAAGAGGTGAGGATAAAGGACCCTCAATCTCGCTGCATCCTCCCATGGTGTCGTGACCTCATCGTACATGTCCCATTAGACCCTAACCTAGTCCAACTCTCAACCTCAAAGACCCAGCATCCGATAAGCCAATATGTGAATTAGCTCCAAAGGCAGCTATCTGTCCACCTCTACCTAAAGAGCACTCCAATCCAATACATGAGAAAAATCAAATATGTAACGTTGTAAAATTGAAACATGAAAAACATCTTGGATACATGACAAGCTAGGTGGCAAGGCTAGATGATAGGCTATGGGTCCTATCCGCTCCAAGATCTCAAAAGGTCCAACAAAATGAGGTACGAGATTAGAGCCATTTCCATAATAGATTAGACTCTTGTACGGTCACACTCTCAAGAATACTCCGTCCCCAACTGAGAAGCTCTGCTCTACCCTCTTAGCATCGGCATACTTCTTCTGTCGATCCTGTGCCTCCTAAAGTATCTGCCTAATCAATGTCACCTGCTGATCCATAGCTTGAACCAACTCTAGCCCTATCACAACCTTGTTCTCAATACGGTCCCAACTCAAAGGTGTCCTACAAGGTCTGTCGTACAAGGCCTGAAAAGGAGGCATACCCAACGAGCTATGATGTCCATTGTTGTAGGCAAACTCAACTAGATATAGATACTCCTCCCATCTACTCTAATGATCCATGACGTACATACGAAGCATATCCTTAAGACTTGATTAACTCTCTCTGTTTGTCCATCGGTCTCAGGATGATAAGTAGAACTGAAGTTGACCTATGTGCCCAATGCCTGCTGTAAGGCTCTCCAAAAGGCTAAAGTGAACATTGATTCCCTGTCAGAAATGATACGGCAAGGTACCCCATGTAGTCTAACAATCTGATCAAAGAATACTCTCACCATAGATGGTGCATTGTACGTCATGCATACAAGTGAGAAATGCACCACCTTGGTCAACTTGTCAACCGTCACCATGATGGCATCATGGTGGCATGATGACATAGGAAGACCAACAATGAAGTCTATGGAAATGGTGTCCCATTTCCACTCAGGCATCTCATGAGGGTATAAAAGACCTACTAGATGCTAATTCTTAGCCTTGACCCTCTGGCACTCAAGGCAATGAGCAACATATTATGTAATATCCCGTCTCATACCTGCCCAATGGTATAACTATATAAGTCGGCATACATCTTCTTCACCCCTAGATGTGCTGTATAAGGTGCTCCTTGAGTCTCTGAAAGAACCATTGCAAGAAGGTCACCCACACAGGGTACATAGATGCACTGTCGATGTCTAAGCAAGCCATCTGACTCAAGGGAACATCCTACAAATTTGCCCTTAAGGGCCCTCTATTTCTGGATTTCCTGTTGCACCACAAGAAACCACTCATCCTCAGGCAGATGTTGTGTGATGCGTTCTTTCAAGTCCACACTCAAGGTCAAGGTCAGGATCTCGTGGTACCTTTGACTCAAAGCATCAGCGACCACATTCTCCTTCCCTTTGATGTAGTGGACATCAAAGTCATACTCGCATAGAAACTCCATCCAACACCGCTGGCGGGCATTCAAATTTGGATGTGTGAATATGTACTGCAAACTATGGTGATCTAAATGAAGCTCAAAGTAATGACCTAAAAGAAAGTGTCTCCAACATACAAGAGCATGTACCACTACGGCAAGCTCTAAATCATGTGTAGGGTAGTCTAGCTCATGTGTCTTGAGCTTACGTGACTCATATGCAATCGCCCTACCACCCTGCATGAGCACGGCTCTCAAACCCTCAAGTGAAGCATTAGTACAAACTACAAAATCCTCTGCAGGATCAGGAACCGCTAAGATGGGAGTGCTGATAAGACACTCCTTGAGGACCCCAAAGGCCCTCTCGCACTGCTCAGTCCAAGTGAAACTCTTCCCTTTCTGCTAAAGGGAAGTAATGGGGTGTACTATCCTGGAAAAACCCTCTACAAATCTATGATAGTAACAGGCTAATCCCATGAAACTCCTAACCTCTGTCACACTGGTGGGTGCTGGCCAATCTTTGATAGCTCTAATCTTCTATGGATCTATTGAGATGCCATCGCCTAATACGATGTGCCCCAAGTACTGTACCTCTGTCCTAAAGAAGGCACACTTCACCAGGTTGCCATAAAGCTGTTGTTCTCACAAGCACTACAAAACCTGACACAAATGATCCACATGCTCCTCCTTAGTCTACAAATAGATCAAAATATCATCGAGAAAAATGATCACAAACTGATCCAAGTAAGTGCGGAACACCCCGTTCATGAGACTCATGAACACTGCAGGGGCATTCATCAAATTGAAGGGTACCACTGTGAACTCATAGTGGCAATATCTAGTTTAGAAGGTAGTCTTATGAATATGTGCCTCTTTGATGCACAATTGGTGATACCCAGATTTCAGATCAATTTTCAAGAACACTCTGGCTCCCTACATCTTGTCAAAAAGGTCATCAATCCTAGGCAGAGGGTAATGATTCTTCACCATCGCCTTATTCAACTACCTATAGTCCATGCACAAGCGAAGAGACCCATCCTTCTTGATGAAGATAATTGGAGCGCCCCAAGGTGAAATGCTCAGTTGGATGTGCCCCTTCTCGAGCAACTCCTCTAACTGTAGCTTGAGCTCCGTGAGCTCATGTGTAGTCATCCTGTAGGGTGCACAAGACACTGGCTTTGTACCTGGCACTAGATCAATGTGGAAATCTACCTCTCTGCGTGGAGGCATACCTGGTAATTTCAGTGGAAAGACATCGGCGAACTCTCTCAGGATGGGATGGTCATCTAATGATGCCTCAGGCTTGTATTCTGATTTGTCACTAACTGTGATGGAGAACATTTGACATCCCTTCCACATGTAGCACTTAAGCTACTGAGCGGAAATCATATGAACTATCGTGGGCTTCTGAATGCCCACTATCTCAACTAGTGCACCATGATCATCTAAGTAGCTAATCACGCTTTGGTGACAATCTAGCTTGGCTCTATGAGCCGCAAGCCAGTCCATACCCAAAACCACACTGTAGGATCCCAATGGCATAACTCTAAGGTCACAAGATGTAGTGAAGGACCCCAAAGAGATCTCACAGCCCTAAACCAAGGTATCTACTGACATCCTAGCCCCAGAGGCCAATCAACCTCCCACCTAATGTCCTGCCTAGAAGCCACCAGCCTGCAATGTTCCACTAACGATGTACACAAAAAATAATCAGTAGCTCTAGAGTAAAAAATAATAGAGATGGGGGTACCCCTGATCATACCTGATGTCTCAATCACAGATGCCTGATAATCAGCCTGGCGGTTATCAACCGCTGCAAACATGCAGTGGGACTTGCCCACATCCCCTATAGTTTGCTCTGACCCTCCTGAACGGGGCTATCCCCCTGCTGTAAGTCTAGCTAGATGTCCTGGTCCACCACACACAAAGCATGGGCCCCGAGCCTATATCTATCCTAACTAAGTCCTACCTGACTGCTGCTATCCAGATCTACCTGTGGAAACCTGTGAACCCTTGTATGACTGTTGAGACCTCGTGGGCCCCACAGGTGGTCTCTGCTGCCTCTGGTCTCTACGTAGGCCCTATTACTGCCATCCTTGATTTTGCCCTCCCTATGCCCTCTGCTGGGGTCTAGACCTTTATTGATTCTGCTACTGCTACTGCTGCTGTGGAGGTCTAGGAGGTAATGACAGAGAACTAAATCCTCCTTTCTGTGGTGGTAGTGGTGGTCTACGATAACTCTGCTAGTACTCTTACTGCCCACGATCCTAAAACTAGGGGCATGATCCCTGCCCTTGTCCCTATATCTCCTCAGCTATGTATTCCTTCTCGGTAGCATCACTCAATGTTTGGGGGTCTGACATGCGTATAGGCCCTGCTATGCTTGTTAACACCTAGATTTGCACCCTTCGCATGCAGTTGTGACACCTCATGTAACCTAGAGTAACATTGGAATGACCTCGAAGTGTGGGACCTTGAGTTTTGAGGTCGAACCTCTAGAGAAGGTTGGTTCCTTGCTCCAAGCCTACTACTTAGAGCGATGATACTAAATCTAGTGCTAAGAGCTTACAGGGGAAAGAGTTAGAAGGAAGACTGAAAGGGAAAAGGGGTGATACACCAGATTTAGTGAGCGATGGTGGATAAGGTATGGACACAATAATGATTCTTTCGTTGCAGAGGGGGAATTCACACATGTTTAAGGTTGCTTTGAGGCTTCGGTATGAAGGTTAAACCTGCAGACGGGCCATTTTACCCACATAATAGACTAAAACTTCAAATAAAACATAGAAATTTAGAGATAAAAGAGGCAAAAATTAGCATCTATTAATCATGAAGGTCCAGAAAACTATTACAATGCAGAACATTTCATAGTAGAATTACACCCAATTAGTTAATTACACTCATTGGTGAATAAAGGAAGACAACAGAGGCTAGATTTAGGCACAGTGAGTCACATTCCCTTATCCTTGCAATTACACTAAGTGGACTGACTACAAAATTTTGGCAGCATAATAGCCCCAAAAAAAATACCATCCTTTAAAAGAGATTTTACATTGTCTTATATAGGCTAGACTCATGCCAGAAGGGCATGCAGTCATTGAATCCCAGAATTGAGGCCATAAATTCCAAAGGTAGGAAAGCACGGGCAGAGGCATGGCGAAGGAATAGGGGCCATGCCTCTGCCACGCCAAAATGCGGAAAACCTTGGCCAGGATGCAAGAAAGGATGGGGCGTGGAGAAAAAAACCTCCAAAGTCATCATTCGTCGTGTAGGAAAGAGTCCTAAAAGGCAGAGAGCCCATACACCATGAATGCGCCTGCAGAAATTCACCAACCTGAGCCACTATGAGGAGAAAAACCCCTCAAAACTTTCAAGATGGCTACTGAAATGTCCAATCGGCCAAAAAATGCAAAGCCAAATCTAGAAAATGAAAACTAGAAAATCCCCCCTCCAAAAACCTACTCGAATGAAAGAGGAGGCAAAAACAAGCATTTTTGCCTCTTACAGCATGTCAAAATTTGTTGAAATGGGGGAGATATGGGCGGTCAAAAATCTGGTCAACTACCTATATATATTGCTTTTGCACCTATGTATATATCAACCTCTGAAAATACTTCAGATTCTGTCTATGCATGCTTTGAAAACTTTGTATGTTTCCCTGCTCCTTGGTGCCAAAAGGCCTTTGCAATCACTCTTAAAAATGCGTTTGAAAATGCCTTGTATATGCAAGAGCCTTTGTATATGCAAGTCACAGACGCCAAACTCTTAAAAGAAGATGGGAAACATTTTGAAATTCGGGTTGTATCTAACCTCCTTTGTATCTGCAAACATACAAGCCGTGGACCCCAAACTGACCATTAACTGTATTTGACTGCTCTGTCGGGTCCAGCCTGTATCTCCAATCTTTGTATATCGCTAACTTGTATATCGCAATATACAATCGCCCATATACAAGGTGGACCCAAAAATTTTAATAAAACAAGTTAAAAATGCAATTAGGTCCGGATTATATATAAACATTTGTATATCGGCTTTGTATGTGAAAACATACAAAGCAAAATATACAAGCCACTGTAGAAAATGTATCTCTGGCAAAGGTCCCTTGTATCTCTGATATACAATCGGCCTTGTATGTGAGTGGGACCCCACCTCTTGCACATTTGGCCTTTGTATGTTTCTCTGTATGTTTCACAGGTATGTTTCACTACATACAAGCGAAACATACAAAGCCGAAATGTGCATTCCACTGTAGCGGATGCACTTGCATGTTTGAAAACCTTGTACCTTTTCATTGCATGTGCAAACATACAACACAACATGCATTTGAAAACCTAATACACAAGAGGGAATATTCCTACAATGCATCCCCTGTTTGTATATCTCCATTGTATGAGCCAAATATACATGCAAACCCAATATACATTCAGCGAATATTTTGGGGATCTGTGATGTATATTCCATCCTTGTATCTACCCTGGCATCCTTCCAGCGAATGTATATTTGCTTGTATGTTGAAAATACAAGGCAAACATACAAACCTTCCAAACATACAAAAGGGGAAACCTGAAGAACATGCGATGGAAGCACAATATACCTTGTATGTCTTACTTGCATCTTGACCCTTTGTATATTGCCGATATACAAACCGAGAATATTCCTGAGGACCTGCGAAAGATTCCCTAAATGTATATGCATCTTTGGGGCCTGATATACATTCAAAAAATGCATAAAACCTAATTTTTTCAACATCTTCTATGGCCGATGGATATTTGCAAGCCTACCAAATAAACATTTGAAATGCATGTTGACCCAAACTTTGACCATGAATAACTTCTTTGTTTGGTTGAATTTCAGGATGATGTAAAAAGCAAACCTACCTAATTTTTTAAGCTCTTTCCAATGGTCAGGTTTTTTTAAGGCAAGATTTCATGGGAAAAATGGCACCTTTGCTTATAGGGACCCTTTCAAAGGATTTTTTAGGGAAAATATCAAGTTGACTATTTAGCTCTGAGCAGAGGAAAATAGGATAACATTTTTTGGTGACCTCTATGGGATGTTTGCCTGCTAAACAAATGATCAATGGCCTTGTATTCATTGGGCATGGAGTCAAAAGAAACTAGAAGTGCCTTGACAAACATCTTGACTTCAGAAACCCATCATGACAGTAATGAAGGACATAGGAAGACCAGGGGCGAAACAAAATGTTGACAGCGAACCATAACCTATGCTAGATAGCACTTAGGGAAAACAAAAGGGCACTAAACTATTGTGCAACAGCACTTATTGAAAGCATAGAGACCTAATCTAGAATTTACAGAGCACTCATACCTCAAAACAACTCTTAAGGTGTATCCCATTGACTGGGATAGGTAGATTTTGTCCATCCATATTTGACAACTGAAATGCATTGTGCTCCTTGCATTCAGTGATAAGAAATGAGCCGCTCCACATGCAATCAAATTTGGAGTGCTTCCCTGGTCTGCTCTTCAGTTCATCCTACTTGAGCACCAAATCACCCTCCTTAAAGTTTCTGGGAGTGGCCTTCTGATCAAAATTCCTCTTGGTCTGAAACTCATGATACTCCATAGCCTTCTTAGCTTTATCTCTGATTTCTTCAAGCTCCATGAGCTGGGCATACCTGACTGCCATGGGATCCTCCTCTTCAAACATTTCAAGTTGGTTCATGATGTCAAGAGCTGGCAGCTCCACAGATATAGGCAACCTTGCCTCTTTTCCATAAACAAGCATATATGGAGAATTCCCAATGGACCTCTTGGAAGTGATTCTATCTACCCATAAAGTAGATTTCAAATTGGTATGCCAGGTCCTCTAGTTGTTCTTCATGGTTCTCTTTATGATTCCTATGAGGTTTTTATTTGTGGATTCGGCTAGGCCATTACCCAAAGGGTAATAATTTAATGAAGTACCTAAGTAAATCCCATTCTTCACAGCCTAGTCAATTATTTTTAATCCAACAAAAGCCAGTGCATTATCTGAGATGATAGATTCAGGTACCCCAAATCTAGCTACCAGATCACTATAAAAGTTCAAAACAACATTTTCATTGGATTCCTTTAGGGCCACTGCCTTAGTCTATCTTGTGAAGTAATCAGTTGCTGTAAGCACCCATCTGTGGCTTGCACTGGATGGTGGATTGATTGGGCCTATGAAATTGATACCCCACCTCATGAAGGGTTGCTCCACCAGGATTGGCTGCAAGGGCATAGATGGCAGCCTTGACTTGCCTACAAACATGGCACACTTCACACATTTTCTAGCCCATGCATGGGAATCTCTGAATAAGCTGGGCCAGTAATATCTAGCTTTCATTATCTTCCAGGTGGTAGTCCTCGGGGAAAAATGGCCCCCTATTGTTCCATTGTGGAACTCACGTAGCACTATATCAGTCTAAGTTTCATCAATGCATCTTAACAATACACCGTTAAAATCTTTCTGGAAAAGGATGTCATTGATGAGAACGTATGGGATAGACTGAAGTCTAAAGTACCTTCTCTTGGCTCTGTCCAACCCTACTGGACATTCACCAGTCTATAAAAAATGGATCATATTGTGAAGCCAACTGGTGTTCGTCACTGCTACGTCAGCCTGATGTTCATCTTCTATGGCCAGAAACACCGCTTCTTCATTGCTTGCTTCACTTTCAGGATTAGCCGCAAGTTGTTCGCTGAGTCCTCTTCCTCAGACGAGCTTGGTTATTTTAATGTCAACGTCATACTCCATGACCCTGGTAATCCAACCAGCTCTTTTTTCATTGACGTCTTTGCTCAATAGGAACTAGTTGATGCCAGGATGAGAGACCATTAAATGTATCTTATTATTAGAAATAAGATGCCTAAATTTCTTGAGGCTCCTCACCACTGTAAGGATGTGCCTCTCAATGAAGTTGTATCTCTGTTCATATTCTTCTAAACCTTGGCTGAAGAAAGCAATTGGCTGTTCAAATTGCTCACTCTGTCGATGCACCAGAATGGTAGAAATGGTGTCCAGACCGCCATAGGCATACAAAATGAAATCCTTGGAGAAGTCTGGATTCACCAAGGTTAGCACAGCTACAAGTGCCTCTTTTATGGACTCAAATCTCAACTTGGCTTCCTTCATCCAGCTAAAAACTATATTCTTTTTTTAACATGGACGTCAAAGGTCTCAAAAGATTTGCAATGTCTGGTATGAACCTCTACAGAAAATTAATTCTACCAATGAAGCTTTGAAGTCCCCTCTTGTGGCTGGGTAAGGGTAATTCTAGAATAGATTTTACCCTTTCTGTATCAATGGTAATGCCCTCTTTAGAGACGATGTGCCCTAACAACTTGCCGTCATGCACAGTGAAAATGTATTTTTTGGGATTGAGAGATATCCCAAACTCTCTGCATCTCTCAAACACTTGCCTTAAATGAAATAAATGCTCAGATGCATCCTTGGAGAAAATAGTTATGTCATCAAGGTACACCAGCACCAACTTATACAACAAACCTTTGAAAGCCATGTCCATAGCCCTCTGAAACGTTGAGCCAGCATTTGATAGACCAAAGGGCATTCTCTTGTAGGCCATTGTGCCCCATTTAGTAGTAAAAGTAGTTTTATATCGATCCTCCTCCTTGACCAACACTTGATTATAACTAGAAAAGCCATCAAGCAAGGAGAATCTCTCTGAGCCAATCACTACCTGCAAAATTTGTTCCATTGAGGGTAGTGGGTAGTGGTCCTTTAGGGATGCTCTATTTAGGTCTCTGAAATCGACACATAGTTTGATTTCCCCATTCTTTTTTCTAACAGGGACAAGGTTAGAGACCCAAGAAGTATGTTTGATCGGGAAAATGATTTTCCCCTTAATCAGCTTAGTCAATTCTTTAATCATCAGGGGTTCTATCTTCAGATTTAGGGGTCTTTGCTTCTGTCTTACAAGTTTTGCCTCTGGCTCTAATTCTATGGTGTGCTAGGCAATGTGGGGGTCAAATCCTTTTAGGCCTGAATAATCCCAGGCAAACACATCTTCAAATTCATGGCAAATAGCAATAAAAGCCTTTCTATCTTCAGGGGAATAGATCTTAACAATTTTAAGGAGCTTTCCCTTAAAAGTCTCCAGCTGCTTGTAGTGTTCCTCTTTTATTTGCATGTCGGTTTTGGTCTTCTTCATCTGGTCATCAGTGCCAAAGATAGACTCCAATGTAACTAGTCCCTTGGGCAGCTTGTTTGTCCTTAGCTGAACAATTTGGTCATTGCCATACTACTGTTTGAGCTCATCTTGGTTCACCATAGAAAATTCATCTTCCTCTAACAAAAAATGCAGGATTTGCTCATCACTTTTGAAAACCTACCAATGAATGTCATTGTCTGGGATAGAGGGTCTATTCACTATTTTTACATGAGGCTGCACCTTCTCCCTCTGAATATCACTAGGGATGTCAAATTGAGCCCCAATTGCTGCTAGCCTATCTGCTTGATAATTCTGATTTCTGGGAATAGAGACCAGATTGAAAGCATCAAACTCTTCAATCATGTCCCACACCCTATCCCTATAGCATTTCAGGACATCATTTTTTGTAGCATGCAATACTATTACTTGATTTACAATGAGTTCACTATCCCCGAATGCTTGCAAACAGTTAATCTTTCTTTATCTTGCCCATTGCAATCCCTAGATTAACCCCTCATATTCGGCAGTGTTATTGGTGCATGAAAAGGCAAAATAGAAGGTAGAATAATACCTGTCACCATGAGGAGACACCAGCATTGCACCTCCACCAAACCCATTCCTACTTCTAGAGCCATCAAAAAACATCTTCCATATATGATCCTGCTCTTCTGTCACCAGCCCTGGACTCTTTACAGGACTTGGAATCTCTGACTCTGGCTCATGTAGTATGTACATTCCCATACCAAACTCTTGCATGTGTTCCTTAGGACTATCAACAGTATTTTCCAAGGCCCACTCTCTTAATAGTACATCCGGTATGCTTTCAGCTTGCAGTTGCTAGGCAACCACAAGCTTAGGATCATTAGAGATAAGGCAATTTGCATTAACGACACTTGGAGTGTACGGTTCTATGTGATGATTTGAAAGCAACTCAGATTTTAGGGTTACCTTGGTGCCATATCTGGTCCTAAAAAACATGTGGTACCAGTTCGAGGATAAATATCCTCCTATCTTTGTTGTGAATTCCCTTGACAGGCACATGGCAAAATGGGGAGGTAGGTATATGATGAACACTTCCTAAGTGATGGAAACGTTAGGACAGGTATGCAAGGTAAGGCTTAGGTCCTTTATCACACCCACAGTGTTGACAGCTATGCCATCAAGTTGGAGCACACCCTTGATTAGGGGCTGGTATTCTAATCCCAGTTGGTCTACAATCTATTTTGGCATAATAGAGCTACCTACACCACTATCTACCATACAATTGTGCACTAGCTTATCTCCAATTATTAGAGACACATAAAATGGGAATGGTTTGGCATTCTAGCTTGGCTGTTTGTTGCTGTCTTGAGGGGAATTGGTAAGGACATCTTTAGTTGGGTCAGCGGTAGCATCATCTGACAATTTTAAACTAGACAGAGTAGACTGCAATATGTCTTTTTGGCCTGGAATTGCCAAGGCATCCCACATGAACAATGTCACATTTGCTTTTTTCGTATTGTCAATAATATTAAAAGGTGCAGTGACACTCACCCTCTGATGTGGCTTGGCAGTAGCAATATCAACCTGCAACTGAGGCTGCTCCTTGGTAGTCACCCGAGTATTTCTTTGTAACACATGGGGAAATTGGGATGTAGGCAGATCAACAGGTCCTTTTCTTTACTTGTTGCCTGATCCATCTCATAACTTCTCCTTTTAGCTCTTGTGTTCACTGCAACTGGAATGTCATCTTTGTTCATGCCAAAAAACTCATTTTCTTGCCAATTCATGAAGGCAATATCATGCTGAGGTTGTTCTGTCTGCTGCACAGTCCCCTTATAAGATGTGCTTGCCTGCGAAGTTGCAACATTTTGTACTATCAGAGCTTGATTTATGGCTCCACTTGAATGCGTTGCTTGATTGTGTGGCTGATTGCTTGGGGAGCACCATTCATACTCGGAAGCCAAGTTGTTCTGAATAGGGACAATGTCACTAACGACACTAGTGGATGTAGGATTGTAAGGTTGAAAAGGCCTTTGGTTCACATTCTGTCTGACCCCCTAATAGTTATTCTAATAGGGTGGCCTGTTAGCCTGTCAAGGTTAGTTCTGTCCCTAATAAGACTATTTTTGCCCTTGGTTATGTGGTTGATAGGGATGTCTATTCTGGAACTGTTGCTTTTTCATATTTGTCAGCTCATTACCAAAAGATTGCAATAATCCCTTGATCTCTTGTAACTCAGAAGATTGATTTTGAGTAGCATTTTTTGGTCTATCTGGCTGTACATTAGTTGCTGGCAACATTGGGGCATGGGTATAATAGCTATGGGAGGTACATATGTTGGAAATGGTGGCTAAATTGCTAGGAAAATTGGCAAAGGTGGCCTAGGAGCAATTTTGCCAGCTTGAATGAGACTATTTTCACCCCTCATGGCTATGGTATAAGCCTGTGGTAAGGAAAGCCCTCCCATGGATTGAATCATGATAGAGATGTCACAATTTAATGCTCTCAAAAAATATAGGAATGCATGATCAGTCGTAGGCCTTACCGTTGGTGGGATTCTATACCACATCTTTTGAAAATGGTGATTGAAATCTAACATGACCTTGTGAGGGGTTCTTTTGATTGTAGATAGCTACTCCACCAGCGATAGATGATTAGATTTGTCTTTGAAGAAATTGCACAATTCCTCTCCCAAGCGATCATAGGAATCTATGGAATTTACTGGAAGGCTTCTAAACCACTATAAAGCTTTGCCCTTCAGGGAGGTTGCGAGTAGCCTAATTGCTACATTTTCTGCTATTACATGATGGACAGCACACAGGTTTGCGATGTCCTGGATATGCTCAACTGGAGTGGTCTAGTCTTCACCGTGAAAAAATGGTAAACTCTTCAGGGCAGCGACAAGGATATCATCATGTTGAGCTAGATTCAATGGGTTGCCTTGATTGAAAGCCACAAAAGGCTCCTTTCTTGCTACGGGAATCATTTTGGTAGAAGTCCTTAAGGTAGTGTGAGCTCCAACGGCAGGGGGAGTTGACTTGAATCTCCTGGGCTGGATGCGAGTATTCTTGCACTTCTTAGCCGCTGCCCCTCCTCTCCTGGGTGGGGATAATTGTAGATACTCGAAAGGTGAAGCGTTGCTTCTTATAGGTATCCTTCTCATAAGCAGAGATACACTGATTCTGCTAGACCAAAGTTGGAGTCACCAAATATTCAAAGATTCAACCTCTCACAGGTCTGGATATCACTGGTTGCACATCAAAACCAGTAACCAAATGTAGTATTTTGAACTTAGAATTCTTGAATCTGGTCCCACCGGGCATGCCAAAAATTGTTAACACCCAGATTTGCACCCTTCGCATGCAGCTGTGACACCTCATGCAACCTGGAGTAACATTGGAATGACTTCGAAGTGTGGGACCTTGCGTTTTGAGGTCAGACCTCTAGAGAAGGCTAGTTCCTTGCTCTAAGCCTACTACTTAGAGTGATGATACTAAATCTAGTGCTAAGAGCTTATAGGGGAAAGAGTTAGAAGGAAAACTGAAAGGGAAAAGAGGTGATAAACCAAATTTAGTGAGCGATGGTGGATAAGGTATGGACACAGCAATGATTCTTTCACTGCTGAGGGGGAATTCACACAGGTTTAAGGCTGGTTTGAGGCTTTGGTATGAAGGTTAAACCTGCAGAGGGGCCGTTTTACCCATAGAACAGACTAAAACTTCAAATGAAACACATAAATTCAGAGATAAAAGAGGCAAAAATCAGCATCTATTAATCATGAAGGTCCAAAAAACTATTACAATGCAGAACATTTCATAGTAGAATTACACCCAATTAGTTAATTACACTCATTGGTGAATAAAGGAAGACAACAGAGACCAGATTCAGGCACAGTGAGTCACATTCCCTTATCCTTACAATTACACTAAGTGGACTGACTACAAAATTTTGGTAGCATAACAACCCCCAAAAAAAATACCATCCTTTAAAAGAGATTTTACATTGTCTTATATAGGCCAGACTCATGCTAGAAGGGCATGGAGTCATTGAATCCCATAATTGAGGCCATAAATGCCAAAGGTAGGAAAGCACGGGTAGAGGCATGGCGAAGGAACAGGGGCCATGCCTCTGCCACGCCAAAACATGGAAAACCTCGGCCAGGATGCAAGAAAGGACGGGGTGTGGAGAAAAAAACCTCCAAAGTCATCATTCGTCTTGTAGGAAAGAGTCCTGAAAGGCAGAGAGCCCATATGCCATGAATGCGCCTGCAAAAATTCACCAACCCGAGCCACTGTGAGGAGAAAAACCCCTCAAAACTTTCAAGACTGCTGCTGAAATGTCCCATCAGCCAAAAAATGCAAAGCCAGATCTAGAAAATGAAAATTGGAAAATCCCCCCAAAAAACCTGCTCGAATGAAAGAGGAAGCTAAAACAAGCATTTTTGCCTCTTATAGCATGTCAAAATTCACTGAAATGGGGGAGATATGGGTGGTCAAAAATCTGGTCAATTATTCGTATATATTGCTTCTGCACCTGTGTATATATCAACCTCTGAAAATACTTCAGATTTTGTCTATGCATGCTTTGAAAACTTTGTATGTTTCCCTACTCCTTGGCGCCAAAAGGCCTTTGCAATCGCTCTTAAAAATGTGTTTGAAAATGCCTTGCATATGCAAGAGCCTTTGTATATGCAAGTCACAGACTCCAAACTCTTAAAAGCAGATGAGAAACATTTTGGGGTTGTATCTAACCTCCTTTGTATCTGCAAACATACAAGCCGCAGACACCAAACTGACCATTAACTGTATTTGACTGCTCTGTCGGGTCTGGCCTGTATCTCTGATCTTTGTATATCACTAACTTGTATATCGCAATATACAATCACCCATATACAAGGCAGACCCAAAAATTTTAATAAAACAAGTTAAAAATGCAATTGGGTCTGGCTTGTATATAAACGTTTGTATATCGGCTTTGTATGTGAAAACATACAAAGCAAAATATACAAGCCACTATAGAAAATGTATCTCTGGCGAAGGTCCCTTATATCTCTGATATACAATTGTCCTTGTATGTACGCAGGCCCCCACCTCTTGTACATTTGGCCTTTGTATGTTTCTCTGTATGTTTCACATGTATGTTTCACTACATACAAGCGAAACATACAAAGAAACTTACAAAGTCAAAATGTGCATTCCACTATAGCAGATGCACATGCAACTTGCATGTTTGAAAACCTTGTACCTTTTCATTGCATGTGCAAACATACAACACAACATGCATTTGAAAACCTTATATACAAGAGGGAATATTCCTGCAATGCATCCCCTGTTTGTATATCTCCATTGTATGAGCCAAATATACATGCAGACCCAATATACATTCAGTGAATATTCTGGGGATCTGCGATGTATATTCCATCCTTGTATCTGCCCTTGCATCCTTCCAGCGAATGTATTTTTGCTTGTATGTTGAAAATACAAGGCAAACATACAAACCCTCCAAACATACAAAAGGGGAAACCTAAAGAACATGCGATGGATGCACAATATACCTTGTATGTCTCACTTGCATCTCGGCCCTTTGTATATCACCGATATACAAACCGGGAATATTCTCGAGGACCAGCAAAAGATTCCCTAAATGTATATGCACCTTTGGAGCCTGATATACATTCAGAAAATGCATAAAACCTAATTTTTTCAACATCTTCTAAGGCCTATGGATATCTACAAGCCTGCCAAATGAACATTTGAAATGCATGTTGACCCAAACTTTGACCATGAATAACTTCTTTGTTTGGTCAAATTTCAAGATGATGTAAAAAGCAAACCTGCCTAATTTTTTAAGATCTTTCCAATGGTCAGGTTTTTTTAGGCAAGGTTTCATGGGAAAAATGGCACCTTTGCTTATAGGGACCCTTTCAAAGGATTTTCAGGGAAAATATCAGGTTGACTATTTAGCTCTGAGCAGAGGAAAATAGGATAACAATGCTATGGTTCAATCCTCTGATGAACTTATGAACTAGGAGTTTCTCATCATGGAGATACTCCGCATATCAAGACAACTCCATGAATCTACCCTCATACTGAGCAACCATATGTCCTCTCTGCTAAAGATCATGAAATTCATCTATGTGACACTGTCTGTAGTGATCTGATAAATACTGTGCATTGAAGCACTCAATGAAGGTCTCCCAAGTGAGTGTGTCCAATGATAGATGATGCTTGCACTCCTCAGTGTGCCACCAAGTAGCTACTACATCTCGCAATAGGTGGACTACCACACGTGCCTTTGTATTGCCCTCGTAAGGACACAATGTGAAGCATCTGTCTAGGATGATGAGCCAAGCCTCAGCTTCGGCTCCCTCTATAGTCCCAGAAAAAGTAGGAGGATTCAACCTCAACATGTCTCTAATGGGGTCTCCTCGGTCTTTGTACCCTCTAATGGGCTCATCTGCATAATAATCATATGGCTTGTGAATGACTTGCTCCACTCATGTTGTCTCCTCATACCTATCATGACGTGGAGGGCTCCTACTACGGGCCATGTAGGCTAATCTAACCTCCTCTACCATCGTATCTGGTATCTCCACAAAAGGTTCCACATATGGTGCCTCTCGTGGCTCGACGTGGGGCTCCACACATGGCTCTACACGTGACTCTACTTGTGGCTCCATGCATGGCTCCTCTCACAGATCAACACGGGACTCAGCACGTGGCTCTATGTGTGACGCATCTTCGGCCAGTGGTAACCTATCTAACACTGCCTGTAGTGCTTGAAGTATCTGTGGTCCAATATCTAGTATATGTAGGACCTATGGTGTTGGTGGTACCTGTGGTACCTAACCCTCAGCTGAAGAATCACTATACACCTTGACGGATGCAGTGTGGCATGAACACACTCGCCAAACTCATCGGGGAGGTATCTTCCAAAATAAGGTAATCACTAATTAATCAAATTTATAGAATAAGTAACGTGCCCAAATAAGCCCAGTGTTTAAACTTAGGCTCTGATACCAAATGTCATGCCCACATTTCCCATGCGATCACAACACGCATCACATGTGTCATCTCCACATTTGTCATGTGGTCATGACACGAGATATCAAAAATTTTACCACGCTTCCCTAGAAACCTCCTTGCATGCGTAAGCATGCTCGGTGGCATTACGCCTAAGGCATAAACATGATAGATGAATGCAGGGTAATGTGCTCACTTGCGCCTACCATATCACAATGAAGGCCAACTAGGGGGTAGATGCGACGCGGTTAACGTCGCCAATAGGGTTAGGATCAACGATCAAAACCCTAGATTACTCTAAGTGAATGATGGGATTTTGACATAAGTCAAAATCAAATGCCAACTCTAGTGCATGAGTAAATATAAATTAATGTCAAAACCTAATGTTGATAACTAGAAAAAAACAATAATTTAATCCTAAGCAATATTAAATTTCACTAACCTAGCTAACCCTAAATTTTAGAAAAATTTGGCAGCATAATGCCTCACGGGCATGATTAGGGTTTATTATAATAAAACTATTTTTGATCGAAAGTTTACTGGGTTGGTTTTAAATCACCTACGTTACACTAGTTAAATTGGTAGATCAGTTGAATAGATTATTTGAACATTTTCAACAAAGCTCAATCAATTTGTTCTCCTTCATGTTTTCTATCAATCAGAGTTATCACTGCATCCTTTACGTTATTCCTAATTTCTTCGTAGATCAGATCATGGAAACATGTTATACTAACTTTGTTTAAATAGTTTACTAGGTTTCCAAGTTGGTTTGAACGATGTCTTTATTAAATTAATAAAATTGCTCTAGATATAATTAAAAAGGAATATTAAATTAATAACAATCTAGTTATATATTAACCTTCTCGAATTTGGTTTTATAATTAAAGGATTAACCCAATTGTTAAAATAAATACATCTCAAATAATTAAATTGTGTAAAATTTAAATAAAACAAATAAATCCCTTTTTGCAAAAATCAAATTAAAACCATTACTCTAAAAATTTCCTTTAGCCAAAAACTAACCTATTTAATAAATTGCCCTTCCACTAAACAACAAATGATAATAATAATAATTAGCCGCTCCCAATAAGGAGGTTTAAGAATTACCCACATCCCTTAGAATTATTCCTAAATCCCTTTTTAAAAATAAAATACATAAAATAATGAAGGAAAGAAAATAATAAAAAGAGAGGGAAGGGATAAACAAAATAAATAATAAAAACTAATTTTAAAACCCAACTTGCCCTAAAACCCATCCTATTAAAAAAAACAATATCCTTATGGAGAAGGGAAAAGAAACCCTAGCCTCCATTGTCACCTCATTTCTCTCCTTCTTCCTCTCACATTCTTCTCTCTTATTTTGTTTGGTTTTGTTGCATGTTTGTGGTGATGGGAAGCCATGAATGGTGCTCTCAAATTAAGAGGTATACCCATTTAAAATACCCAATATATATATATATATATATATATATATATATATATATATATATATATATATATATATATATATATATATATAGCAGTGATGAGATTGAGATTTAGAATTTTAAGGGGCTGAATGGCCAATACCCACGGAGGTAGACTGAGTAAGGAGTGGCTGAGGTGAGGGGGGGTCGCTACCCACAGAGGGGCTGAGGGAGGAACAGTATATATATATATATATATATATATATATATATATATATATATATATATATATAGCAGTGATGAGATTGAGATTTACAATTTTAAGGGGCCAAATGGCCAATACCCATGGAGGGGGACTAAGTAAGGAGTGGCTGAGGTGAGAGGGGGTCACTATCCACAGAGGGGCCGAGGGAGGAACGGTGGTGGGAAAGGTGTAAGGAGAGCCGCAGGAGAGAGGGAACCAGCGACAACGACGATGGTGAAGGTTCTGTGCAACAAAGGAAGAGGGAAGGTTGTGGTCTGCAACGGGTTTGGGGGAGTGTGGGGAGGGGGCAGAGTCCCCACCCACATCCCACATAGTGGGGTGTGGGTGGGCGCTCTACCTCCTCCCCACACCCATACACATAGCAGCGGCAGTGGGGGGATTCAAACCCCCCCCCACCAATCATTTTTTTTTGTTCAAAAAAAAATTGCGAACTATATAATATGAAACATAGTTTCCACAGCATTTTTTTATGTTTATATATATATATATATATATATATATATATATATAGATATATAAATATATGTATATATAAATACATATATATACATAGTTTCAATTCAAAATACAGTTTATTGTATAATATCATATATATATATATGTATGTATACATACTGTTGTATACACCATATAATCTTTTTTTTGTTTTAACAGTATATAAAAAAATTATCCATGTTTAAATATATTAAATATATACATTAAATAAATAAATACACACACACACACACACACACACACACACACACAAACAAACACACACACACACACACACACACACACACACACACACACGCACACACATATATATGCTTACAAATAATGTATTTTCAAATTTATTTGACATTCTAAAACTCACAGAATTTCTCTTTTTTAAAACAAATAAGTAAAAGATAGATTTTTCTATATCAAATTTATATAGAGCAAATGAACATATCTTTTTTTCTTTAAAAAAAAAATGTATTTCCACATAAACATTTCTAAAAAAAAAACTTATTCATTATTTTTTTTAAAAAGCAAATGCATTTAACTAAATTTTTTCAAATATATAGGAACAACTAAATTCTTTTTTTTTTTCTAAGGAAATAAAATGTAAGAATTTTCATTCTACCCCACATAGATAAAACATCAACTACCTTATTTCTTTATTTTAAAAATAGCATACAATTAAAATGGCAATAAGACCATATCATTCTTTCATTACTCTATTTTTTGTTGAATCACAAGCATTGAAATCAGCAAATTATACACACAAGTAAAATCATACTTTTACAACATGAGAGAGAGAACAAGGTTCTGCTCTTTTGAAATCTAAGAATGATACAATAGCCTAACTTGGCCATGCTCTCTCAAGAGATAAAATTAAATAAGATAACAACTCTTAAGAACAATGATAATTTCCTCAACTTGACATAGCTCCAAATAACCTGCAATAACACAAAAAGGGGGAAGAAGCCACAACAACTTGTTCTCCTCCCTACCATTGACTCACTCATGAGTCACCCCCGAGCTAGGAGGTCATCCTCACACTAAGAACTCAAACCACAACACAACATTGCATTCAACACCTAAAACAATTTACTCCCATGGCTGTCACAACACAAAAAACTCACTCAAGATGAGTTCAATGGGGTAGGGGAGTGGACATCACTCAACTCAAGAGTGCGAATCCAAGACTTCCCAAAATATAAATCCCTCATGGCCTCAAGCCACACATATAAACATGATTTCTCAACTTTCTTTTGGCTCTCAAGCCATATCAAAATTTTCTCTTATACACATATTACTCAAATTTACAATTTTACCCTCAAGGCTAAAACTCCAAGAACCCAAGGATGTGAGCCTGAGGAGGTTCACTCCTCCCCCACCCCACACTTGTTGAGCATTTTCTCCCAAGTAGGATAGGCTCTCACAACTCCCATACTCAATTTCCCCACAATCAACAAAGTAAAAACATCAAGTGAAACTCACACACACACACACAACAAGCAAGTAAACAAATGCATAAGGAAATTCTTATGCTTTGAATCCTACCTTAAAAAGCCCAAATGGAAGATATTTGAGAAGAGCTCCTCTAACTCTTTCTTCAATTTGAGCCACCAATTTTCCTCTAACTTTTCCCCAAAATAATTAAAATCAAATAATTTGCCAAAAAATCAACAACCCCATCCCTCCCTTCAAGAGGGATTAAAATAGGCTCTTCTCATGAGCCTTGAGGAATGGGGAGGTGACACATTTCACCTTCTCACTCCTTTTCCCAACTACTAGCAAGACTCTTGGAATGGGTTGGTGACACATGTCATTTACCCACCCCACCAAGCCTTTCACCCATCCACTTGTCCTCTCTTGATTATGTGGGAGAGAAAGGTGGAGACAAAGAAGGAGTAGGTGCCACATGTGCCCCAATCCTCTCCTCCTAAGAAGGAACACTCAACCCCAAGGTACCCTCACCAATTGTGGGAGATACTTGGAGTAAAATCCTCCACAATTAAGGGGTCTTGAAGACTCCCCCAACCTAGGGAATAGGAAAGGAAGAGGTTCAGTGTTTGACCTAGTCATCCTCTCCTTCCCAAGCTTCTATTTTCGTCACTTTACTTCAGGGTGAAGCTAAAGTGACCAAATGGAAGTTTACCTAAGGTTACACAAGCCCAAATGACCTCTAGACCCTAGGGGTACAACCCAGGGTCAAGTTTAACCCATTTTGAGCACCAAAGGTTGAGTAAAAACACATGAAAAGGGGTCTCACAAATTTAAAACTCAAAAAGCAAAATTCAAATGACACTACAACTTACAACACCAATTAGAAATCAACTAAAAGAAGGGTACACCTAACCCAAATAACAACATGCAACAACATTACAAAAATTCATCATGCAACATAGTTGATCTTGGTTCCTCTTGGAACAAGATCGGCTTCACAAGGGAAACAACACCGTGTGTGGGATGATCTCCGAGTATCTATGGCTTCGTTAGAAACACCTGCACACTTAATGAAATGTTAATCCCACATGTATATAATAGTAGAAGAAAATTGAAACATACACTCACATACAACATCACATGTTCATATAAGCATCAAGGAAGTCACATTACAATTAAATTCTAAATTTTGCATTTCAAACATCCATTCCCAAGATAGAATCACATAACAAATTTCTAACTAACATCACATGAATAGTATCCCAATAACATCATAATATAAACCATATGTCTAACATCATCAGTGAATCAATATCCAAGTCTAAACACATCGTAAACATGGTAAGCATAACAAATCCACATACAACATAAAGTCTAATAGTCCAAGAATTCGGGATCAATAGTCTCACAAATCTAGTAAGTATCACCAACAGTAAAATAAAGTAGTCAATTATAAGGGAGTAAAAAAGGTAGGCCTCACACTCTGGTTACTCAGGCTAAAGAAAAGGATGAATGGGTCATTGACAGTGGATGCTCTCACCATATGACTGGCGATAATAATAAGTTCATAAACCTGGAAAGATATGAAGGTGGAGTTGTGAAATTTGGAGATAATTTTGCTGGCAGAATTAAAGGCAGAGGAACCATTTCTTTTGATGGAAAGAACAAAACCAGTGATATTCTATATGTTGAAGGTTTAAAGAATAATCTTCTCAGTGTTTTGCAGTTGGTAGACAAAGGTTATGATATCCGGTTCAAAAATGGAAAAGGCAAGATCTTTGAAAGCTCCAAGACTGAGATTGCATCCGATACTCAGACAAAAGGTAACATCTTTCACTTGGTTGGTAATGGCAAAAATTACTTATTTGTTCAAATTGATTAGAGTTGGTTGTGGCATAGGAGAATGTGTCATGTGAATTTTGATAATATCATTAAGATAAGCAACACCCAGGGTGTAAGAGATCTTCCAAGATTGGTGAAACCTACTAATAGCTTGTGCAAGGAATATTAGTTAGGTAAGTAGAATAGAGTCTCATTCAAAAGTAAGGAACATTCTTCAATTAGATTGTTGGTCTTGGTGCACACTGATCTATGAGGTTTGACAAGAATTAGGAGTCTGCAAGGAGATAGATATTTCATGTTGTTGATTGATGACCACTCCCGGATGATGTGTGTGACTTTCTTAAAAGAGAAATCTGAAGCACTTGAGAAATTCAAAACATTCAAGGCTATGGTAGAAAATGAAATTGGCATAAACATAAAATGTCTCAGGTCTAATAGAGGTGGAGAATTCACATCCGGAGAGTTCATAGATTTATGTGAGAAACATGGGATAAAGAGACAATTATCTGCTCCAAGGATTCCACAGTAGAATGGAGTAGTGGAGAAAAAAAATTGGACCATCCAGGAAGCTTCTAGGACCATGATGATGGAAGCAAATGTTCCTTAGATCTATTGGAGAGAAGCTATAAGTACTATTGTTTATACTCTTAACCGGGTACAAATAGAGGCAAGACTGGTAAGACTCCTTATGAACTTTGGTTTGGCATCACTCCTACTGTGAAGTATTTCAGAGTCTTTGGTAGAAAATGCTATATCAAAAGAGATGAAGACCTTGGCAAGTTTTATGCTAGGAGTGACGAAGGAATATTTTTGGGTTATTCTACTCAAAGCAAAGCTTACCGGTGTTATAACAAGAGATTAAGAAAGATTCTGGAAAGTACAAATGTGAAGGTTGATGAAGGCATGGAAAATACCTCAAGGTACTATGAGTATGAAGCTGATGATCAAAATGAAATCTAATTCCCCCTACCAATAAGTGGGTGCCTAAATCTGGCACGATCAATGAAGATAAAGATGTTGCAAGTATGGGCCTAACCGGTGTTGTCATTGATATCAGCATGCTCTTGTTGCATTGGTGTCAAGGACTGGATGAGTTGTATGTTGAGGATATTGAGAAAATTAGTCCTCTCAAGAATAGAGAAGAACAGTAAAGACAGTGAAGTAAAGATCCCAGCTAAGATGAAGATCAGAGGTTGTACATCAAAGGGTTTGTAGATATGTGTCTAAAGGTGATCCTGCAAAGATTTGAGAGGTCCACATGAAGATTACAAGAAGTTATGGCCATATGAGTAAAACTAGTTCTGGAAGATGTTCAGAGGTGACAGAGCGACACAAATAGGTCTGGTGAGATCCTGAAATGCAATATCTTGTTCTGTGGATTTGGTGGAGTGTTTAGGAAGTCAATGTGAATTGACAACTTAATTGGTTCATGGTCTAGAGGTCTGCAAGAATCTATTCCAATATGACAGTGATGACAGACTATGTTCTTCAGGTTCCAAATGAAGGAGAGAATGATTTTAGTAAGCAGAAGTAGTGTGGGTGTTCTTGGTGATTCAGGCAAGCTTGTGGGGGTCTCTGGATTGTGTCCAGTTTGTGTTGGTGGTCCGCATTGAAGATTAAGCTCATAATTGAAGAATTGCTTCTGAATGATGATGTTCTTCCTATGTTTGGCCGACTGGATGAGTTACACATCTTGCGGATGATCTTGAAGATGTTCTGCGAAGCATGGCATGTTACTCAAAGAAGATTGAAGTGCCAGATCTGTGTGGCCAACAGTGTGATGATCCACATGACTTCTTTTTGTAATTAGTCAAGTTGTATTTGTGTATTTGCTCTGTAAAGTATGCCAACTTTGATGATTATCCTAAAGTCAATGTCTTGTATAAATAAGAGTTGTGAAGTCATCTCAAATGCATCTTGTCAGAGATGAGAGTGTGGCAAAGAGGAGGAAAGTGAAAGGTAGAGCAGAAGTATTGGGCTTAAATGGAACTGACTCAAGCATGGTGAAGATGCTATTCATCAGTTCAATTATGTAATATTTATCATTCTGTAGACTGTGTGTCTCCTGTAGGTAGTGGGCCTCTTGTGAGCAGTGTGCTTGGGCAGTGAGCCCTAATTGGCATGTACCATTTTGTTCATCTTATTCTTTTAACAAAGAATACAATCTTGGGTTAGTCACCCTGTGGTTTTTCCCTTAATTGGGTTTTCCACATTAAAATCTTGATGTCATATGTGTTGATGTGTTTCTGCTCTTGAATTGTTGCATTATGTTTCCATGATTGATTTATTATTATGCTACTAAATTACAAGAAGGGTTTAAGTGGTTAATAAGAGAAAGTTTTGGGACAACTGATTCACCCCCCCTCTCAGTTGTTTGTCTTGAAACTAACAAAAGAAGCCTATTACAAATCTATTGAAGCAAATTCTAGAAGAAAATAAGCTAATGTGATTGATTGTGGAGCAATTGAAGACTGACTGTATTCAGAAATAATGTAACTAGATGAATTAGGGAAAAACATTTATTACAATGGTGAATTAGGTTTTGTGGACAATAAAAGGTCATTTACTCAACATTTGAATCACTTTGCATTTGAGGAGAACAAGGAGAAGAGCACTTGAGCTGAGATATCAAAGATTTGGAGTGCAAGAAGCAAATTCGATAGCTAACCCTAATCCCATGGAAAAAAGTATTTTTCTGTGAAGCTTTGAACTTGTGATCTTTTGAAATGGCTACACCTTTGGTTGTGAATATCATTGAGTGAGCTAGGCCAAAGTTTAAGAAGCATCCTTTCAAATCCACTGAAGTCGATCTAGTGGGAGCATTTTTTGGTGTTTAATATGGAGTTCTTCACATAGAGGATATTAGGGCTTACATTCACATGCCTCTAGAGGAGGATAATGACTCAAGGTTTGCTAATCTATTCATTAATCACTTAAAATATGATGATTTTGAGCTCAAACTAGAGTACAAAGCCTTGAAAGATAAGAAATTCATACAATTTGTTGAGTTTTTGATTTCTGTAGAGGACGAGTGGGTCTAATATGTCTTGAGTCATATCCATGATGAATTTTTGTGGCTGAATCATCCATTTAAGATCACAAAAGATGCAATAAGGGTAGTTACAGGGTTGAATTCAATCGCTACTCTACCTCAATTCAAGGCCGTGAAGAATTAGGAAGTCATAGAGGCAACCAAATCAAAATTTGATAAGAGAGCTATGACTATAAATGATATCGAGGATCATGGGGTCAGATTTGCATCGATGGTGATACGGTACAAGATATACTTCTCTAGAAAAGAAAATTTAGTGTTTGGAACAACTATTTATATTGCATATTAGATGGTAAAAGAAGATGCAGACTATGATCTCTATGAATTGTTTATGAACTAGCTTATGGAGAATCTAAGAAAAATAAAGGACAAGAAGTACTCATTCAAATTTGGTACACTAATTATGTGTCTTTTCTTTTATTTCTTGAGTGAGCTTCCTAGAAAGAAGAATGTATATTGGTGTAATGACAAACTGGTAGCAATTCAAATTAGAAATTATTTGAGTAGTATGGGCAACAATGAGGCATAAAATTCTGCACTTTGGGGATTCTTCAAAAATTTCTAGAGTATGATGCAGGCTAGGGATAGAATACCTAGGGTTGTGGTTGAGAAATACAAGGACACCATTTGTTTTATGGTTACTGTTGATCAGTGTAAAATGGAAGCAGTGGAACCTAGAGTTGTGTGGATCATTCCCATGGGGTATGAAGTGGATGGACATGTATTGGAGCTATATGCACATCATCTATTGAGTTAGCCTAGAGATCTAGCTAAGGAGAGATTTGGACCATACGAAGAGATTTCACTAAAATTGCATCTTCAATTCAAGGCTCCTGAAATCAAAAGGACTGTGAGGAAAGAAGTTGAGCAGTTGGCTAAGAATTTAGGCCTCACCAAGGAATTTGTAAGACAATACAAGGAAAGGATAGAGAAAGCTGAGAAGGAGAAGCAAGACATGGAATAGGGAAGTGTTCTAGCATAATCGCCTTCTAAGTCAAGGACTACTGGGAGTTCTAGTTCAATCTCCAGTGCATCACCTTCTCCTATTGCAAAAAAATTCAAAGAAAAACCTACCGGTAAGAAAGGAAAAAAGACAAAAGTAATGGGCAAAAGATCATATGTTAGTGTGGAGAAGGAGGATGAAGAAGAAAATAATTCAGATGATGAGGTCAAAGAGTTGAAGCTCCCAGGCACTAAAGATGATAAAGTGTCTAAGGAGAAGCCCTTTAGAAGCAAAAACTTAAGAAAAAGGCATATGTTAGAGGCTTATATTGAGAAGCCTAGCATTTCTATGGAAGACATCATTAAGTCAATCACTGTAGATGGAAACTTAAAGCCAATGACTAAATTTTATGATCATTATAGTGATGTTGATAAGAGATTTTTGGAGGAAGCAAGAATCAAATACTTGAATATCTACAATAATACTTTATTTGAAATAACTTCTAAAATTCTGGAAAGCCTTGCAAAAATTCTAGAAATAAGAAAAGAAAATGTAAAAGTTAAAGATATTGAGCTTTGGGAGCATTTGCTAATAAAATTGTGTCCTCAAATTACTCTGGAAGAAATGAACTTGATATTCAAAGAAGTGAAATAGGACTTCAGGAGTAAGTTCAGAATGAATAAGCTCATGCTGGGTGAGATTGATAAGGTAGTTGAAGATACTTAGGGGATTCTTCTGAATGCATTGAAAAGGCAAAATCTTCCCAATGTTGAAGAAGAAACTGATGATGAAATTGATTCCTCCATTCTGGATGTTGAAGAATTTGATAGAAAGGATGAAAATGTTGTTGCTAAGGATACACAAAATCCTCCAGAAAATAGTGCAGAAGACATTTCTGATAAAGATAAAAGGGAGGATGCCTCTACTAATGATGCAGATAAAGTAGAAGCAGAGAAAAATAATGAAAATGATAAGAAAGACAATGAGGTTGACTTTGGAAAGGGAGGAGATGTGGGCCCTAAAGAGCATATAACTGAAACATCATATTGCGCAAGAGACATTGCAAAAGTAGTGAGAAATTTTGGAGAAAGATAAACAAGTTGTAGAAGATTGGGATATAATACAAGGTCCAATCAATTTGGACATTCTCTCACCAATATAGATGATAAAGTTGGCCTCTTTTGCATAAGCTAAGGCCAGAGAGGAAGTCTTGGAATCCCATATAGAAGATAGTGAGTTGCTTGGTCTTGCATCTGGGATTTTTGAGAAAATCATGCCTACATTTTAGGAGTCATCAATATCTCTCTCCGGTCAGTTGAAGAGTCTGATAAACTCTATAAGTACTCATTTTGAAACTTTTGAGAAGTCAACAGAAGTTAAAGTCTGAAATGAATTCAATGAAAAGAGATTTGCTAAAATAAAGAAAATAATTAGTTATGATAGATCAATGCTTGATATTGGTGTAATGAGTATTCAAAATGCCCTCTCTGAAGGTGTGGAGATTTATAAGTTTTTCCTAAATCGGTCTAAAGTTGGTGAAGATATTGAGAAGAAGATTAAGGACATAGAGCTTAAATTTTCTAATAGCTCTCAGTCCTATAATCCTTTAACTGAGTCTGTAACAACTAAAGAATGTCAAGTAGTGAGTTTGCAAAATGAATTGAGTAATTTGGAAAAGGAAAAGGTTAAATTTTTATGCAGATTGGATGAGCTCCGGAGACTGATTTCCCCTAAGTTAGAGACTATGTATGATATATTGATAGAATCCCAAACTATTGTTGCTACTTGTGATCATACTGATCTTCAAAAGGCAGAATCATAGACATTTTTGTTCAATGGGCATATATCCATTTTGGCCAGCATAAAGAAAAACTAGGATAGTGAGTTGACATGGTTGAAAAACATTTTTGGTGATATCCTTTTGATGATGAACAAGACTTAAGGACTATGTGTTCATATGTGGGAGTATGTACATAGAGTTTTGGCATGAATTTTGGTATACGAATCTCAGTCTTTTCCATTAATGTCAAAGGGGGAGAGCAAACTAGTGAAAAATGAGGAATTCATCTAAGGGGGAGCTATTCCAACACTTAGTCATTTTTAACTAAGAGTTGACATCAATGCCAAAGGGGGAGATTGTTGGCAAGAGACACTTCTAGGCATGTTAAGTGTTGTCATTGATGGCAGTTGGATCTATATTACACATTTGCATTGCATCACTTGATCATACTGAAGTCAGAGTGCGGATTTGTCTAAGTCTAGATAAACAGGAATAGAGTATATGATAGGGTTGAATATTTTAATCCACATTTTTCCATAGGTAATCTTAATGTGTTGTGGATTTGAGAGAGTGTTAAGGGATGTTAGGGCTACCTAAATCCAATATTTTAGCCTCCGGTGATGAAGGGATTAAAAGTTACAAGAATCTAAGTATTGGGTTTGGGTTAGACAGTTCAGTCTGGTGAAGAATAGGCCGACTTAGTGTTTGATCCTTGTACAGTTTAAGAGAAGTGGTTAGTTGAGTAATTTATGAGATCTAGTTGTATTGTCTGACATTTTAGGTGACTTGAATACATAGGTTTTGGTCCACATTCATGTTTGTGCATGGATTCAACCAACAAAACAATGATCTTGAAAAAAAATTTAAGCCTTCTTGAGGCTGACTGCAGTTGATGAAATCTCATGTTGCGGATATATATAGTCGATAGGTTCGAGCATTTTGTGGTGTGAGTGTGTGAATATGATATGAGAGGTATGAAGTGTGACAATAACAAGTTTGAAGCAAAGAGATCTAAGGTTTGGATCATGGTAGAACAGTGAAATAGGGTAGTGAGAGATGAAGTGTGTGAAGTTTGTATATTGAGCTTAACTGGAACTACAATATTGCATTGATAGATGCTATTATTCAGTTCAAACATTTCAGTGAACTCTTGTAATTGATCTTGTAGGCAGTGATCCTCCTTTGAATAGTGTGCCTGAAGGCATGTGCCTTCTCATTTGTAATACTTTTAACAGAGCATAAATTCTTGCGGGTTAATCACCACTGTGGTTTTTCCCTTAACTCAGTTTCCATGTAAAAATCCTAGTGTTCATGTGTGATGATCTTATTGTTTCTATTCTTATGTTCTTATTTGTTTCTTCTAAATGTATGTGGTAAGTTTATAAAGGAACATAATAATAAATTTTTACAGAACACTGATTCACCCCCCTCTCCTCTCAGTGTTCCTTAATTTCAACAAAGGCCTGTCAACCCAAAAATTTAACCATTAATGAGAAGAGAGCTATCCAAGCTCATAGAGGCTAAGATCATTTATCCTATTAAACATTCCTCTTAGGTAGCTAATTTAGTTCCAGTTAGGAAGAAAAATGGAGAAATTAGATTATGTGTGGACTTTAGAGACTTGAACAAGGCCTCACTTAAGGACCACTATCCACTCCCTTCCATGGAGTGGATTTTACAAATAGTAGCAGGTGCTGAGAGGTTCTCACTCCTAGATGGATACTCTGACTATAGTCACATTCTTGTAAAAGAATTAGACCAGTACAAGACATCCTTTACCACCAAATGGGGTACTTTGGCTTATCAAAAGATGCCTTTTGGACTGACAAATGCTGGAGCCACCTTTTAAAGAGCAATGGATTTGGCTTTCAAAGGCCTGATCAATGATATTATCTTGGTGTATCTTGATGATTTAACAATATATTCCAAGCATGTAGCTGACCATTTGGGTCATGGTGAGAATTTTTCCCACTATTTTAAAAAAATTTAGGTATGTCTGATAAATGGTGATTTTGCTTAACATCAAGAGGTTCCATTTCCTATGGTTCTTCATAGAGGATAAGATGCAAATTCAAATGTGTCTTAACTAATGTGATTCAAGATACTTGACCCTAGACTGGAGATAAAATATTTTGTAAATGGAACTCAGAAAGTTGCAAACTTGGCCAAGTGAAGAATGAATCAAGAGAGGAGATGTGATATGTGGTGCCTAGTTAGTGAATAATGGATCAATACAAGACAAGTAGGATGCACATATTAAACAAAGAGATACAAGGATTTTCTATTGTTCTCCAGGCACAAAGTTAGTAAGATTCAGATTCATGAAAAAATTCAAACATAATGAGGAACCAACTTATCCAATGAAGGCAAATCAAATAAGGCATCTCTAGCTAATTCATAAGAATAAGGTGTTGACCAAATCATATGGGGCATTACCTTAGTAATCACAGTGCTAACTATTGAGTCCCATAAAGAAGCAAGCTCTAAATCAACATTAGCCTATGCTTTCATTGGGACAAAGGTGATAGAATCATTTACAAGGTCATATTGGTTCTTTGGATCCCATAGGCATAGCTTATAGATCAGAGAAACCATGAAAGCTACCATCTATAAGAAAGGTCTCAAGCTTTCATATGCTACTAGGCAAAGACATACTAGAAGAGAAATTATAAATTATGAAAGCACAAATGCCCATACTATTGTGGACTTTGCTTGGTTGTGGCATGATATTTGGTTGTTGCCAATATAGATTCTCCTTACTATCTTCATTTTCTATCAAAATCTGGGGACAGATTCACTTGTAGGTCTGGCAGCAACAATAACCTTGACACTTGCAAACTAGCCTTTTGTGGGATTGCAAAGGAAATTTCAATATAAGATTATGGAAGCTAAGGATGAGAGGATGAAGGCAACTTTAGAGGCATTGAGAAATATGAAAATATTAAAACTTTATGCTTGGGAAACTAAACACATGCAGAGGTTACTGGGTATGAGGAAAATGAGTGTAGATGGCTATGGAAGTATTTATATACTAGAGCCATTGTTATCTTTGTTTTATGGGTAATGCCAATTCTTGTTTCAGCTGTGACATTTTGCATTTGTTCATTAGTAGAAGTAACTTTAACCACTGGCAATGTCCTTGCCACATTAGCAACCTTAAAAGTCTTTCAAGATCTAATTCATCTCCTTGCAAGATTAGTTTCTACACTATCTCAGACTAAAGTATCTCTGGATAGGATTGCCAACTTTTTGGAGATGGAAGAGCTTTGGTGTACTGTAGTAGAAAGGGTGGGAACAAGGCACAATATTAATATAAATGGTTCACCTAGTTATGAAGATTGAAGATACCAGCTATAATGGAAGCTCAGTATTGAAGTATTTGACGTAGCTATTATATCTCAAAGGCATAGTATTCTTCAAGTATTAAAGCATGTGATATAAACAAGACTCAACCAACATTCATATAAAGAATGAGGCACAACTATAATAAAGGTGTAGTTAAGATTCAAAGGAGAATGACACAACTCATAGAAACAAAGCATGTTCTATCAAAACACAGGATGCATCCTCTAGAAGCTAGTTCTTGGCCAAAAGAAGACAGCACGATGCTAATAAAGTTTCAATTGCTCACAACATTTATAATGGTGCATAAGCAACATAAAGAGAAAGGACTCAACATGATATGATTGTGCTTCAATAAAGTCTCTATCCATATAAAGAAAGTTCAAGAACTCTTTTTTATAAAGACACAAGCATTTCAAGTGAGGTGATGTGTAAGCAAATATTGGCACAAACCATTCCAAAAGGATGCCAGCAAAGTGAAGAGGAGTGCACTATCAAAGTCTCAGCATAGGCAGAACCAAAATCACTAGCATAGATACTAAGCACTATTGAAACAAAACCATTGCAAAATGCAAGACTCAGCCAATCATGATAGGCTCAACCTATAGAGCTAAAGATATATTGCCCATAACTATAAAGAAAGAGGCACAATCATTTAAAAGGTAAGGCCATATCAAGTTGTCAAAGGCACTCAATCTCAGAGATAAAATGATACGTTGCCTATGTGATGCACAGAGACTCCAAATACAAAACACAACATAGACACAGCATTCATCAGATCCAAGGAGAATCAATGGCTCATGAGCAGAAGAAAGAAAGCCACAGAAATGTGCCACTTGTCACTCCTGTGGGAGTTTAAGGGGTAGAAAGGAAATGTTTCTCTCAAACACATGCTAGGCTACCATGTGGTTGAAGCAAAGAGCAGATAAAGCCTTTGTTTTGTTTTTTTTAATAAAAAAATAACTCATTAAATGATAGAAAGAGTCACGTTCAAGTCTGGAGCTGAATGTTTTAATAATGTTGAATCTCATTCAATTGCGGTGGGCCCTCTTTCTTCCATAAAGTTAAATGATTTAAAATAAAAGAGTCTTATGTGATTTAAAAGCTCATGGGAGGATGTAGTATAAAATGATATAAGTTGAGATAAGAGACTACGGTGCGTCCCTCAAAGACATAAAGTCAAGCTTATTAGTAATTGACTCTAAGCCTCACGTGAATAAAACATATGATGCAACCCTAATTCACAACCACTTTATTTTTCACAGCAAGTAAAGAGGGAAGCAGGAAGTTTTCACACATGCCAAAGGATGGAGGTGAGGAAATGTTTCATGCCATAGATCAAGCATTTGTAGTAATGTATTTTCATCCATGGAGAGCTATAGTTGCCAGTTCAGTTGTCAGAATCAGTGCCAAATTTTGGGGTAGATTTTATGGACAGTTGCAGATATTTTTTGAGGAAGTTGCAAAATATTTTGAAAGGATTTTTGGCTATAAATATTTAGATCTAGGTTAGTATGAAGGGTTCCATATAGTTCCAGGAGTTCCAAGAGTTTTTCATACATCATACTTAGATTTTTAGCAGTAGATAGGGATATATTTTTTGCCTCAATAGTGCCTTCTTCATGAGGGTGTAATAGTTTATTTTGTGCAAATCTTTGCCTCTGTAGATTCATTTTTCGTCAAATAAAGAAGTATTGTTTTGTGTAGATATGATTGTGTCTCTTTCTCTTCTTTCATTCTTTCTATTTCTTTGCCTCTGTTGAATTTGTTTATAAATTAGATAATTGATCATGCATCTCTACTCTTTAATTTTACCAGTCCATCTTATAGGGTTTAATCATTATGCAATTGGGTTGGTTTTAAATCTACCACATCACCATAGGATTAAGAGGTTTATTTCATTGTATCTATAATCTTGTTTCTTCTACCCTTTTCCCAAAACCCCATTGAAAAATGAAAGAGCCAGCTTCCTTAAAATCTGGACGTTACTCTGAGAAACAATCCCATGTTGTTGGATTAGACTGACAAATTTATACATCAACAATTTTTGGCACGTCCGGTGGGACTGGAATCAAAGACTTGGGTCTTTGTTCTCACTAAATCTTTTCCCTGTATTTTGTGGTTTTGGTAGAAAATCACAAAAATATTTGCTCATAGGACCATGAATCTTCCATCTGGCAACTCTATTGGAGACTCTTTCTCAGATCATTGCTCCTATAGATCATGGCAGCCCCACACATTTATGTGCATCTGAACATTCCTACAAGAGATCTACCTTTTGTGACTTGGGATTCAAGTCCTCTTGTTCTTCAGTAGTAGGGTCAAGTTCCTGACGCAACATGGAAAGTATTGCCTCATTTTCTTAGGGATGTATTAGTTTGTCCTACAGATCACATTTAGGATGTGGAAAATTTATGCACCATTCACAATATCACTACTGAGAATCATTCCCTCTTGTTTCTTGCATCTTCCGTCAAAGGTAAAGAAAAAGAATGGTATAGAAGTTTGCAACCTGGTTCAATCACTGGATGGGATCAACTAGGAGGACTCATCTACCATTAGTTCAAAGAGAGGACAAATGTTAGTACTCTCACCTAGAATCTCATCACCATCAAAAGGAATCCAATGGAGCTCATACATGACTTCAATTCAAGATTTGACAAGGTATGGAAGAAATTCTCAATTGATATGAGGCCTCCTCTAGTCTTTGCATTTCTTTATTATTTAAAGGCTCTAGACCCTAAAATCTCTATTATGATCGAAGCCTTGGGAGGTGAAACTTTGTCCCTATCATATGATCTTACCATTAGGGCTGAAAACAACCTCATAGAGGCTAGTAAACTACCTCCTCTGCCCTTAAAATAGTTGATGCCTCATATAGATATCTCATCTCAGGCTCTTTCTTGTAGCCAGATGCATAATTGTAGAAATCCACCAACCCTCCCTACTAATTCTTTAAATCATAAGGAGATGATGGAGGTAAAAGAACTCATAAAATCCTTCACCCATGAGTTGAATGAGTTAAAATATCAAAACATGTACCATGTTGATCCATATTTCATACCCCAATATCCCTATGAACAATAATACCAATGTGGTTAGTTTACAAAATAAATCCTCGCTCATACCAAAAAGCTACCTCATTATCTCAAATATTATTCTTTACAAGCCTCTGTATCTATAGACCCATCCATAGGAAGTTTAGATCAGGTGTTTTGTCATTTTGACATTAAAGAAAATCTGAGTCTCAAAGATCAATATACAAGCAAGGAGGTGACTTATGTTTATTCAATGTGTTCTTATGATCATAAGCATCATGTATCCATGGAAATGAGTGACTCAGAAACTCATATAACTAATAAATCAGATGCAGAGGATATCTATAAATTGTAACTTCTAGAAGCTAAAAAGTACTTCATGAGGGGCTTTGAAGTTGAAAAGTACTCGGTCAAGAGTGATGCATAGTCTGTACCTCATCTTGAGGAAGAAGTTGCAAAGGAAATTGTAGAGTCTAAAAAGAATGAGTGTCTTTATTTTAGTCATGAGTTTTCACATCTAGAAGGAGATAGTACATAGATGCATGAGGGGCAACAAGATGAGGATTTATTCTCAAATTTTCAACAAGGGTATCAGTTACTCGATGGAGAAGATCCTATCATTGAGCAAGAAAATGGCTACTTCGCAAAGCCTGTTGAAGATAATTATAAAGAAAATTTTAAAACAAAGGTAGATGCAAGAGCTGATTTGTTTTCTATTTTTGAAAAAGGGTATTGTCTTCTTTGTGATGAAGATTTATAGCTACAAGATGATGAGAATAGAAGAGACATTTGTAAAAGTCAAAAGTCACGCACTAAATCACATCGCATTCCTTTCTTCTTGCAAGAAGATATCCCAATCAAATTCAAGTCCATTATTGGCAGCTCCATTACTTGCAAGCTTGTTTTAAGGCTATCTTTAGTCATGATCCTATTAAAGAGTTAGCAAAAAGGGTCATTGAACAAGTTCTATTAATAGAAGCTTTCAAATGCAAGCATAGCAATGAGTTTCAATACTTGATTTTCCCTTTCCACCCACTGTTGAAGCAAGAGAAACATACAAATCAGCTTGATTGGTATTTTCATGCCAAGGTTGAACCTCTGGAATGTAGAGAGGTGAAAAGGTACAAAATCTTGTTATACTTTTTTAGGCATTTCATCTGGTCAATTATTAGTGCAATGTGGATCAACTGGAGCAACATTATAAGACATGGTAGTTACTTTGTTGTCTTGATTAATGGGCATATCTCTATGTGTCTCATATGTCAGTAAATTAGTTTTAGTCTTCAAAATAAGCTACAACAGTAGCATTAGTTTTTAGATTTTCAATTATTTGCTTTTTAATAAATCTTAGTTGCTGCAAATAAAGGTTCTGTGATTTAGCCATATGTTAGTTTCAAAGGCCTCGAGTGGTAATTAGTTGTGGTTTTAGTTGCAGTAGATATTTGGTTCAACATGTGTTTCATATTCAAACTTAGAAGCTTTTTGGGCAGTTCAGTATTAGTCTAGGTGCATAATGTTGGCTGTAGATCTATTTTCAATTAAATGGATGTTTTTGTTTTTGTCTATATTTGACTCATTGCACAATGAATGAGGCACAATTTCTTCTAGAGTTCGAAGTGAGCAGGCTCACAAGCTCACTTTCCCAGTAAGTCTCCAAGAACTGGTGAGAATTTTTCCCACCATTTCAAAACATTTTAGGTATGTTTGATGAATGGTGATTTTGTTTAACATCAAGAGGTTCCATTTCTTATGGTTCTTCATAGAGGATAAGATACAGATTCAAATGTGTCTTAACTAATGTGATTCAAGATACTTGACCCTAGACTGGAAGGAGAATATTTTGTAAAGGGAACTCAGAAAGCTGGAAACTTGGCCAGGTGAAGAAAGAATCAAGAGAGGAGATGTGATATGTGGTGCCTAGTTAGTGACTAATGGATCAATACAAGAGAAGTAGTATGCACATATCAAACAAAGAGATATAAGGAGTTTCTATTGTTCTCTAGGCACAAAGTTAGTAAGATTCAGATTCATGACAGAATTCAAACATAATGAGGCACCAACTTATCCAATGAACACAAATCAAATAATGCACCTCTAGCTAATTCATAAGAATAGGGTGTCGGCCAATTCTTATGAGTCATTGTCTTAGTAATCATAGCACTAGGCACTGAGTCCCATACAGAAGCAAGCTATAAATCAACATTAGCCTATGTTTTCATTGGGACAAAGGTGATAGAATCATTTACAAGGTCATATTCTAGTTCTTTGGATCCCATAGGCTTAGCTTACAGATTAGAGAAACCTTGACAGCTGCCATATATAAGAAAGGTCTCAAGATTTCATATGTAGCTAGGAAAAGACATACTAGTAGAAAAATTATCAATTATGCAAGCACAAATGTCCATACTGTTGTGGACTTTGCTTGGTTGTGGCATGATATTTGGTTGTTGCCAATACAGATTCTCCTTACTATCTTCATTTTGTATTGAAATCTAGGGATAGCTTCACTTGTAGGTCTAGCAGCAACAATAACCTTGACACTTGCAAACCAGCCTTTTGCAGGATTACAAAGGAAATTTCAATATAAGATTATGGAAGCTAAGGATGAGAGGATGAAGGCCACTTTAGAGGCATTGAGAACTATGAAAATATTAAAAGTTTATGCTTGGGAAACTAAATACATGCAGAGGTTACTAGGTATGAGGAAAATGAGTGTGGATGGCTATGGAAGTATTTATATATAGAGCCATTGTTATCTTTGTTTTTTGGGTAATGCCAATTCTTCTTTTGACTATGACATTTTGCATTTATGCATTAGTAGAAGTAACTTTAACCACTAGAAAAGTCCTTGCCACATTAGCAATGTTAAAAGTCCTTCAAGATCTAATTCATCTCCTTCCAAGATTAGTTTCTACACTATCTCAGACTAACGTATCTCTGGACAGGATTGCCAACTTTTTGGAGATGAAAGAGCTTTGGTGTACTATAGTAGAAAGGATAGGAACGAGGCACAATCTTAATATAAATGGTTCACATAGTTATGAAGATTGAATATGCTAGCTATAACAGAAGCTCAGCATATGAAGTATTTGATGTAGTTATTATATCTCAAAGGCACAATATTCTTCAAGGATCAAAGCATGTGATATAAGCAAGACTCGGCTAGCATTCATATAAAGAATGAGGCATAGCTATAATAAAATGCATAGTTAAGATTCAAAGGAGAATGGTGCAGCTCATAGAAACAAGGCACGTTTTATCAAAACACAGGGTGTATCCTCTAGAAGGCGGTTCTTAACCAAAAGAAGATAGCATGATGCTAATAAAGTTTCAACCACTCACAACATTCATAATGGTGCATAAGAAGCATAAAGAGAAAGGACTCAACATGATATGATGGCGCTTCAATAAAGTCTCTATCCAATGAGCCATATCCATATAAAGAAAGCAACACTCTTTTTTATAAAGACACGGGCATTTCAAGTGAGGCATTGTGTAAGCAAATATTGGCACAAGCCATTCCAAAAGGATGCCAGCAGAGTGAAGAGGAGTGTGCTATCAGAGTCTCAACATAGGAAGAACCAAAATCACCACTATAGATACTTAGAACCATTGAAACAAAACCATTGCAAAATGTAAGACTTTGCTAGTCATGATAGGCTCAGCCTGTAGAGATAAAGATGTATTGGCCAAACTATAAAGAAACAAGCATAGTCATTTAAAAGGTAAGGCTATACCAAGTTGTCAAAGGCACTCAATCTTAGAGATAAAATGATACGCTTCTTATGAGATGCACATAGACTCCAAATACATAACACAATACAGACACTCAGCATCCATCGGATCCAAGGAGAATCAATGGCTCATGAGCAAAAGAAAGAAGGCCATAGGAATGTGCTACTTGTCACTCTTATGGGATTTTGAGGGGCAGAAAGGAAATGTTTCTCTCAAACACGCACCAGGCTGCCACGTGGTTGAAGCAGAGAGCGGATAAATCCTTTGTTTTGTTTTTTTTTAATAACAAAACTCATAAAATGATAGAAAGAGTCACGTTCAAATCTGGAGCTAAATGTTTTAATAATATTGAATCTCATTTAATTGTGGTGGGCCCTCTTTCTTCCATAAAGTTAAATGATTTAAAATAAAAGAGTCTTATGTGATTTAAAAACTCATGGGAGGAGGTAGTATAAAATGATATAAATTGAGATAAGAGACTACAGTGGGTCACTCAAAGACATAAAGTGAATCTTATTAGTAATTTGACTCTAAGCCTCACGTGAATAAAACATATGATGCAACCCTAATTCATAGCCACTTTATTTTTCATGACAAGTAAAGAGGGAAGTGGGAAGTTTTCACACAGGCCAAAGGATGGAGGTGGGGAAATTTTTCATGCCATAGATCAAGCATTTGTAGCAATGTATTTTCAGCCATGCAGAGTTATAGTTGCTAGTTCAGTTGTCAGAATTAGTGCTGGATTTTGGGGCAAATTTTATGGACAGCTGCAGATATTTTTTGAGGTAGTTGCAAAAGATTTTGAAAGGATTTTTAGCTATAAATATTCAGATCTCGGTCAGTATGAAGGGTTCCATATAGTTACAGGAGTTCCAAGAGTTCTTCATAGATCAGACTCATATTTTTAGTAGTAGATAGGGATATATTTTTTGCCTCAACAATGCCTTTTTTTATGAGGGTGTAATAGTTTATTTTGTGCAAATCTTTGCCTCTGTAGATTTATTCTTCCTCAAATAAATAAGTATTGTTCTGTGCAAATATGAGTGTGTCTCTTTCTCTTCTTTCTTTCTTTATGTTTATTTGCCTCTGTTGAATTTGTTTATAAATTGGATAATTGATCATGCATCTCTGCTCTTTAATTTTCCTAGTCCATCTTATAGGGTTTAATCATTGTGCAACTAGGTTGGTTTTAAATTTGATGCATCGACATATGATTAAGAGGTTTATTTCATTGTATTTGTAATATTGTTTCTTCTACCCTTTTCCCAAAACCCCATTGAAAATTGGAAGAGCTAGCTTCCTTAAAATCTAGAGGTTACTCTGAGAAGCAATCCCATGTTTTTAGAGTTTCCCATGTTGTTGTTGGATTAGACCCACAAATTTATACATCAATTGGTCATTTAAGAAAAGTCTTTGAAAGATGTAGAGAGTTTGGGCTATCACTAAATCCCAAGAAGTGTATATTCACTATCCCTGAAGGTAAACTGCTAGGGCATGTGGTCTCCAAGGAGGGATTGGGCATTGATCCAGAAAGGACAAGTGTAATTCTTGCTCTTCCTCTTCCCAACCATAAAAAAGGTCTACAGATTTTCTTGAGAAAGATCAACTTTGTGAGAAGGTTCATAGCTAATTTTGTCTTGATAGCAAAACCCCTCATGGCCATGCTAAAGAAGAATACTACTTTCATTTGGTCCAAGGAAGGTAGGGATAGTTTTGAAGCTATCAAACAAGCCATTGTACAAGCTCCTACATTGATAAACCTTGATTATGAGAACAATTTCATCCTTTATGCCTTTGGAGGCAAAGAGGGTATATCAGCTGTCCTAATGCAACAAAATAAGGAGAAGTTGGAGCAGCCAATTGCTTTCTTTAGCCAGCCTCTCAAAGAATATGAATTGAATTATGATCTTATAGAGAAACAAGAGTATACTATGGTGAAAGCCCTAAAAAAGTTCAGACATATGATCTCTAATAAAAAAATTTAATTAATGGTGAATCACCTTGGTGTCAAAGATTTTCTCTTGAGAAAAGATATTAATGAGAAAAGGGTTGGGTGGATCACTAAAGTGATGGAGTATGACATTAACATCAACATTACTATGCTAGTCCACAGAAAAGGCCTATGTGAACAGATGGCAGCGGATGTCAAAGATAGAATTGATGTTGTATATGTTCAAGAGCAGGCACAATCAAGCAAGCCTCATACTCCAACTTACTGGCATCATGACATGATCACATTTCTGCAATCAGGTAGATGCCCAAATGGATTGGATCAAACTAAAAGAAGGTATTTTAGACTCCAGTCCATCCTCTATGTTATTATTCATGGTGTCTTGTTTAGAAAAGACATCAATGGAGTTCTTCTTAGGTGTATAACACAAGATCATACTTCAAGAGTACTAGAAGAATTTCATAGTGGCCCTACTGGTGGCCATTATTCTCCTAGAACAACTGTGATGAAAATCATGAGAGATCGTTATTACTAGCCTAGTTTATTTAGTGATGCACATAGATTGATAAAAAAATGTAAAGAATGTTCATTATTTTCTAGGAAGAAGAGACTGGTAGCTCTTCACCTTCATCCAATTCAAACAGATCAACCTTTTGCTCAATGGGGTCTAGACTTCATTGCAATAATCAATCAACTTTCTAATGCAGGCCATAAAGGGATTCTCATAGCCACTGATTATTTCACTAGGTGGATAGAGATAATTTTATTGAGGGATGCCACATAAGAATCCATTGTGGACTTCCTTGAAGGTATAGCCATAAGGTTTGGTGTGCCATCCACCATCATTTCTGATAACGCTAAGGCCTTTATATGCACAAAGGTCAATGAATGGGCATCGAATTATAGTGTACATGAAGACCTCATCCAATACTATCCTTAAGGAAATGGTTTGGCCTAGTGGACTAACAAGAGCTTGATCAGAATCATCAAGAAGACCATGGAAGATAATCAAAGGACTTGGCATTCTAAGTTAAAGACTGCTCTTTGTGCTGATAGAATCACTCCCAAAAGAGCCATAGGAAATTCCCCTTTCATGCTAGTATATGGAAGAGAAGCAAGGGTTCCATTTTCATTGGATCTTCCTTCTCTTGAGTTGGTACAACAACTGGAATTAATGGAAAATGATGCCATGACAGTTAGACTTGCAGAGCTGATGGAACTTGCAGAAAAGAGATGCTGCTATGAGGACTCTTGAGGATCACCAAGATTAGGTAAAGAAAACCTTTGATAGAAAATCTATTGATAGAACATTCAGTGAAGGAGATATAGTACTGAAATAGGATGTAGATAGAGCCAAAGTTGGGAGACATTCAAAGTTTGATGCCCTGTGGAGTAGCCCTTACATCATCATCAGTTGCAAGAAGGCTAATGCATTTCAACTTTCCAAGTTGAATGGTGAGGTCCTACCCATCCCAGTCAACAGGATTCATCTCAAACCCTTCTTTTAGCATGGTTGTGAGGTCTTGTAAATAAGGTAGGTTTCCTTTCCATAAGTGCCTTTGTACTCTACTATATTCTCATTAGGAGATGCATGCCCGTTTTGTTTTGTTTTGCTCTGGTGGTGCCTACCCAATTTTTCTAGCCCCTCTGTTCTTGTTATAGTCCCCCTTTTTTTGACTCCATGCCCAATGGATGCATAAGGCCACTGATCAATTTGTTTAGTAGGAAAACATTCCTGAGAGGTTGCCAAAATGTTTTCATATTTTTCTTGACCCCCAAAATATTCTTGTTCCCCTCCTAGCAAAGAAATTTGATCAAAGAAATCCTAAATAGGAGGAAACATTAGAACCTTCATTTTCTTCATGATATACCTTACAAAAATAAAACCCAGAAAAAACCACAAATCTTTTACCTTCAGGTGTTAGGGATTTCTCACTTTCATACTTAGTCATTTTGATGCATATGATGATGACATCATCTTCTATTTGGGGTTTTTCTATCATTTGGTTGAAAATGTATCTCATATACATTTTTCATTTGTATGTATATCATGTATAATGTTCAATGTACATCGGGTTCCCTTCTTGCATCTTTGTATGTATGGCAATTGTATTGCATATACATTTGCATATGCAAAGGAGGATACTAAGGTGCATATACAATCCAGACCCGATCACCTTTTGGGATATATTTGATAGCAGTTGGGATGCCCTTGTATTTGTATATTACAAGGATGTATCATGCATACAATTTCAGGATATGCATGGGCGGACCCGACCAGAAAATGCAATCAGTCTAAGGAAGTGGAGGCAATTTTATGTGTCTTTGTATGTATTATTGCATGTATATGCTATTGATTTAAGGACAGACAACTAAGAGGGGGACGTGAATCAGTTGTCACCAAAATTATGTTCCTTATTCACTTAAAACCTTCTTATATTTCAACATCATATTAAAGATTTAATCATGAAAGCATAATGCAATAATTCAAGAGCAGAAACAAACTCAACACAAATAACATCAAAATTTTAATGTGGAAAACCTAGTTAAGGGAAAAACCACGGGGTGACTAACCCAAGATTATATTCACTATTAAAAGAATATGAAGAATAAAATGGCACTTTCCAATTAGGGCTCACTGCCCAAGCACACTGCCCACAAGAGGCCCACTGCCTATAGGAGACACACTGTCTATAGAAGAAAATAAGTATTACAAACTTGAACTGGAAGTTAGCATCTTCACTATGCTTGATTCAGTTCCATTAAAGCTCAACACCTCTGCTCTACTTTTCACTCCTCTCCCTTACCACCTTCTCATCATGACCACACAAGGATGTCTTTGAAATGACTTTGCAACTCTTATTTATACATGACATCAACTTTGGAATGATCATCAAAGTCAGAACAACATACACTTATTTTATTATAGAGCAATTACAAAAATAACTTGACTTATTACAAAAACTTCATGCACATCACTATATTGTCGGCCACACATAGCTGGGACTTCAACAGTCTTAGAGGAACATGCCATGCTTTCCAAATCATCTTTAAGATTATCCGTAACATGCTCAAATCATCCGATCAGCCAGGACTGGGAAGAACACCATCACCCAAAGGTAAATATTCAATTACGAGCTCAATCTTCAATGCGGACCACCAACACGAACTGGACACAATCTGGAGACCTCTACAAGCTTGCTTGAATCACCAAGAACATCCGCACCACTTCTGCTTACTATAATCATTTGCATCTTCATCTGGAACCTCAAGAAAATAGCTAGTCATCACTGTCACACTAGAAGGATCACTTACAGACCTCGAAACTATGAGCCAATCAAGTTGTCAATTAAAATTAGCTTCCCAAACATGCCACCAAATCCACAGAGCATGATATTGTATTTTTAGATCTCACCGAACCTATTTGTTTCACTATGTCTCCTCTGAGTAGCTACCAGAACCAATTTTTCTCACATGGTCATAACTCCTCCAAATATTCATGTGGACCTTTGAGATCTTGACTGCAGCACCTTCAGACACATATCTACAAACCCTTTGATGTGCATACTTTGATCTTCAACTGGCTAGGATCTTTGCTTCATAGAACTTCACTGTTCTTCTCAATTTCTGATGGGGCTAATTTTCTCAATATCCCTAGCACACAACTCATCCAATTCTTGACATCAATACAACAGGAGTATGTTGACATCAATGACAACACCAGTTAGGGCCATACTCGTAACAATCTCCCCCTTTGTCATTGATGGCAACATATGATGTGAAAAATTGTTTTAACCATCAAGACAAGAACTTCTCCTCACTAACTGACATAGCTCCCCCTATCACCAGCAACCATTCACATTTCTTTTCTTCCTTTACTACTCCCGCTTTGATCAGAAACCACTTTTTGTTTTTCACATGTCTTCTCTCCCCCTTTGACATAAATGGCAAAGGACACATACTTGCAACCACTTCTCATATTTCAGAATCATATTGACTGTTCCCCCTTAGTAGTAGCCTCCTAACATCAAGCCGGATCACAAGATATGACTATAGAATCCACCAGACTGATGCACATCAATGCACCTTAATTTAGAACCAGAGGGGTAATAACCCCTAACCCTTCCCTGAGATACTCAAAAGTGTCCTTAGGTAGAGGTTTGGTAAAAATGTCTGCAATCTGATCCTTTGAGGGCACAAACTCCAATCTGACTTCATTCTTGTTCACCTACTCTCTCAAAAAGTGGAACTTGATGGATATATGTTTTGTCTTTGAATGCAACACTAGATTTTTGGATATGTTTATTGCACTTGAGTTATCACATAAGATTGTGATTGGTTCTTCATACTCCACTTTGATATCTCTTAGCATTTGCTTCATCCACAATACTTGAGTGCAACTGCCTGCTACAGCAATATATTCTACTTCTACAATGGATAGAGATATTGCCTCTTGTTTCTTGCTTAACCAAGAAACTAATATTTTTCCCAAAAAGAATGCACCTCCACTGGTACTCTTCTAGTCATCCACATCACTTACCCAATCAGCATCAGTATAAGCATATAGAGAGAAATCATGATCCTTAGGATACCACAATCCATACTCAACTATTCCCTTCAAATATTTGCGATTTCTCTTGATTGCCATGACATGAGACTCTCTAGGATCAACTTGAAATCTGGAAACAAGACCAACAACATTCATAATGTCAGGTCTAGTTTGAGTAAGATAGAGAAATCCTCCAATCATTGACCTATACTTTTTATGATCAGCTTTAGGAGATTCATCTTTACTCAACTTACACCTAGTTGCCATGGGAGTATTCATTGCCTTTGAATCTTGCATCCCAAATTTCTTCAACAATTCTTTCACAAATTTGGTCTGTGATATGAAGAATCCTTTCTTTGTTTGAGTGATTTGCAGACCCAAGAAGAAATTCATTTCCCCAAACATAGACATCTCAAATTCACTTTTCATTTGATTTGCAAATTTTTTGCACATACTATCCTTCACTCCAAAAATAATATCATCAACAAATACTTCAACAATCAGAATATTTTCATGATCAATCTTAAAATATAGATTACTGTCAGTAGTACCTTTGTTGAAACTAATTTTTAGAAGATGTTTGTCCAATCTTTCATACCAGACTCTTGGGGCTTGTTTGAGTCCATACAATGCCTTCTTTAATTTGCAGACCATATCTCCATTATCAGACAGTTGAAATCCATCTGGTTGCTCAATATATACTTCTTCCTCCAAATCACCATTTAGGAAGGTAGACTTAACATCCATCTGATATACCTTGAACTCTTTGAAGGTAGTAAAGGCAAGAAATAATCTAACTGCTTCAATCCTTGCCACTGGAGCAAAAGTCTCTTCAAAGTCAACTCCTATTTGAGAATAACCTTTACAGACCAATCTAGCTTTGTTTCTGATTACCTCACCATCTTCATTCAGTTTGTTTCAGAAGACCTACTTAGTCCCTATTACATTTTTGTCCTTAGGTCTGGGAACAAGATCCCAAGTGTGATTATTTTCAATCTACATCAACTCCTCCTCCATTGCTTTAACCCAACTTTCATCATTACATGCTTCTCTTACTATTTTTGGTTCAACTTTTGAAATCAGACAATACTTCACTGAGTCTTGAGCAATATTTCTTCTTGTTTGAACACCTTTGCTTCTATCTCCTATGATCTGGTCTTCAAAATGATTCAGTCTTACATACTTGGGAGTTTTGGGAATCTCTTGTACTTCTAATTCTTGGACAGGTTCATTCAAGCTTGTTTCTTCTTCTTGTGTTTCTGGGTTCTCCGTATCAGTTTGAATCTGGACTAGAGTTTGGACTTGTTCTTCTTGGTCTGAGATATCAGATAAGTCAACTGTATCATCTAAAGAGAAAGGAATCCCCTTTCTTGTCCTAAGCATTTCTCTTGTCTGCTCCTCCACTTTCTCAATTTTAGATTTTATTATGGTGGAAAGAGGAACATCATGCTGCAACTCCTCCTTGAAAACTTCACCACCTGCTCCTCTCAAAACAATGGGGTCAGCATGGATATCTCCCCTCATGGTCATGCTTTGTTTCTTAGGTGGTGACATCAGCAACATCCCCCTCCTCTTCTTGCTAGATACTAGTAAGTCATCATCTTCATGTTCTTTGTCTAATTATTCTTCTTCCAAAAAGGGTTCCCTCTTCCACCTCATGCTATAGGATTTGGCCTTCCACCTGCATCTCTGTAATTTCAACAATAGGCTTCAAAATTCTTTTAGTCTTTGGTTTTTCTATTAGAGGCTATGTAGATGATGTAGATGCCTGAGCTGATGTAGATGCACCTATAGTTGTAGTGGCAATCCTCTCTATTATCAACCCCTTTGATTCATTTTCACATTTCTTACCCTTAGGGGGGATCCTCTTTCATTTTTCTATAGAGAATCTTTCCCCACTAGATTTTCTCTTTTCAGTGGGGAAATCATCATATTCCTCATCAGACACCTCATGCCTCTTCTTCTTAGTATCAACCATAAGGGCAACACCCCTTTTCTTCAGTTTGGATATCTTTGCATTCACCCAAGCCTAGGTTAGCTAGATCACCCCATTCGTCAGCTAATCTAAGGATATATCCTCCTATTATGTGAGATCTGGGGCTTATATGGTGTCATTATACACCTTTTTGTCCTCATATTCATTGGACATGATTTTCCCATCATCCTTATGCAGTTGTGCTGGGACTGGGATATAATCAAAGGTTTTGATCTGATTCAAGGTGAGTCTTTGATATTTCCTTCTTCTCACCTCAGCCTCATCATCACAATTAGTCCAAAAGTCTTCTAGATAATTTTGATGTATTTGTTTGCCCAGTATCTTTTGCATCCTACCATAAGGATCATATGATCTAGCTAGAGGAAATGGTTGTAGATACATCAGTTTCAACTCCCCGATGATATGTTTTACACTCTGTGAATTTGGGCACATATACCATCCCATGGATACTAAAAACAAAACTGGAGGTATCTTCTTCTATGCCTTATAGGCTTCAACTATTATAGATACCTACCTAACAAATTCTATCAAGGTGACCCAATTAGTCAGGTATCTTGGCAACATTAGAGGCTGTCCCTCAAAACCCTCGATCCTAATATATGAGAAAGTGGCAAATTGGATAAACCATGCTCCATGTCGGTAAATAATTTCTTGAGCCTCCATGCTCAACCTTTTGGTCTTGTCCTCCTCCATAGTTCTGACCAAATACATGGAGAATACATAATTTACTAGCTTATAGTCCAAGAGGTATGCCTTCCTTTGCAATTAGGGATAATGATCCCATATATGTACATCATTAGCATCACCACCAGCCTTACCCATTATTTTCAAAGCATCAAAAGTTCCTTTATATGCACAAGAGTACACCATATATGAAGTCATGTAAAATAAACATGTTTGTCTTCCCAAGCTCCTCATTCCCTCATCCAATGAGTCACTGATGATCTTAGCCCATAGGGGCCGGTTGTCTACATATAAGACCATCTGGATGATCCCAAACATCTAGTTCCCAAAAATTCTAGCATGAGGCCTGCCAGTCAGCTTGCTTAGTAGAGCAATCATATATTGGTACTCATCATCAAAATCAAACTTGTACAGATGTACAGGTAGCTTGGCTGAGGTAGTATATGTACTACTCTTTGACCTCCATTGATACATCCTCTTCCTCACATTCTTCTTCTTGTTGTTATACTCTATTTCTAGTTTATGCAGGTCCACATTTACTGGTCCACATTTACTATCTTTTTCCCAACTAGAAAATTGAAAGTGTTAGTAATGCCCTTGACAGAGAAGTTAGCATACATTATCCCATGCTTCTCTACTCACCTAGTTTGAGGTTTGTAATTTTTTGTGCATTCCACTACCAGCTCTGGAGCAGCCATAGCATAAGGAAAACCTATTGCATGCCACATACCTTAGACAAACACCCCATCCAAAATGGGATTATCCTTATCATTGTCCAATCTTGTCAACCATACTGCCAGATCTGTATCCTCCTAGTGCATATCACTAATAACTCCATACTTGAACTATACTCCCTCAGGCTACACAAACATGGGCTTGAGGAACTCTACCTCAGACCTATTTCTCCTAAGATCTGCCATGATTCCTGCAATAAACATGATATATTTTACCCTATGGTGTCCATATGCATTCTTACAACATCATGTACCTCTATCATGCATACTCTATATATTACTCCTTATTTTACCTTTATACGTATTATCACAAAGCCATACTTCAATAAAAAAAATACTCTACTTGAAATTACAGAAAACGACAATGGGAGGGTTCATTGTTACTTACCTAACAATGCTTTCTTTTGGATTAGATGAGTGATTATGGAGAAAGACTATAAATGCTTAAGATCACCCATTCTGTTACGTTGAAGGATCCAATCCGTTGATAGGTAGCTGTTGAGGGTTTGAATTCATAGCTCTATAATTTATTGATTTATCGCAAGGTGAATGAGAATGACCTTTGAATTTTACCTTTAAAACAGATCAATAGGATAGATTAGGGTACAAATGCATTGTCCTGATCAAATCCGTTGATCATCTGTAGGGAATCCGTAGATGTTGACAAGCGTTCAATTTGTATTTGTAATCAGCGGGACTTCATCTACTGCATTTAATTGTATTTAATGTTTAAAAGGGGGGTGATCTTCAAAAGATTAGGGGATATCATAAATATGACCCCTTCGGATAATATGACTCCCTCGCTTTTGTGTGGGATAACTAAGTGCAAAGGATTAGGTGAGATGGTCAACATTTGACCATGGTGTATATCAGGTCACAAAACTAAGATCAGGGGTATCTAAAATATGACCCCCCTTTCCTTGGAAAAGATTAGGATGACATCATCATGTCATCACCATCATTTGATTATCATGTGTAAATGATGTCATCATCATATTAAGGAATATGATAGATATTGGATATATACCCCCCTCGTAGTTTAGATGGAATGATTATTTTATCATTTGGTGGTTTGCTTCGTTCATTGGAATTGGATGATGTCATCATCATATTTGGCAGAGGGTGATATTTGCGAAGAGGGTGATATTCATAAGATAACTGATGTTAGAAATATGACCCTCCATGAGATATGCAAAGTCCTTTGACAAGTAGATATAGGTTCCCATTTAAATTTGACATCTGTGCATCGTACACCAGGTGATTATCAGGTGACAATCCTATATTAGGGTGATCTTATCAAATATGACTGATATTAGAAATATGACCCCTTGCCCCAGAATATCATGTTTGACCAAACTTTGACTCAACATAACTTTCTTCCCTTAAACAATTTTGGGGTGATCTAAAAGATAAACCTGCTTAGAATTTTGTGTACTTTCCAACTATGAAGTTAATAATGGGAATTACTAACTTTGACAACTGACTTCATCATAGTGGAAAATCCACCCCCTTACAAGGTTACATGCATGACTGATTTTACCAAACCGCCCAAAGCAGAAAACAAACAAGCCACAAGCAGCAAGAAAAGTTGGGTCCCTATTTTGTCAAGGCAAAATGGGGCGTGTTGTGTAACCACACAACAATATCCTTCACTCTGGTATGAACTAGGGTTTCCTCTATGGTAGAAAGTTTTGTCATCTCTTCGGTATGCATTGCTATGTCTACCCTCCTTCTTGAATGTATTCTCTTGTTTGTTCTACTTGACATATGATATCTCTCCTCTGGAAAATGTTCTACCTCTCTGTCTCTAATCATGCCTCTTGGTCAACTTTTCTTCAACTTTCAAGGCAAATTGATATGCTTCTTCCAATGTTGTCATCCTCACCAAACTCATTTCTTCATGAATGTTCACTATTAGTCCTTTGATGTATCTAGCTATTTTCTCCTTGCTTGCTTCATTGTGTCTTATCCTTAGGATCATATTATGAAATTCTTCAATGTACTCCACATATTTCTCCTTTTTCCTTAGGTTCTTCAATCTCTTCAATAGTTCCAACTCATAGTCAACAAGTATAAACTAATTCTTCAATTTTGTCACCATTCTATCCCATTTTGTAATCTTCTCTTTTCCTCTTCTATTTTTATCCAACTAAACTTCTTTCCACCATATAGCAGCATGTCCTTTAATCTTTGTCTTTACAAATTTCACCTTCTCTGGATTTTCAATTTCTTCATATTCAAAGTATTCTTCTATGTCATTTATCTAATCAATTAGCTCTTCAAGATTCAAATTGTTAGTATAGTTTGGTACATCAACTCTAGGTCTTTTCCCAATATTTGAAATAACTTGCAACATCTTGACTTGATCTAATTCTTCTTCTTCATCTCTTAGGGTTACTTCATTTTGATCAGTGGATAGGAATTCTTCATCATCATCACTTTCAATATTAGGTTGGGGTGTAAGTCCTCTTCTCTGATCTTCCTGAATAGCATCCATGGAAAATCATATTGTTTTCATCATCTCATCCATTCTTCTAGCCATAGTACCAACAATAAGTGTTATCCTCGGTGGCATTTCTTCCTCGGATCAAATCTAACTGCCTCAAGTTTGGAAATCAGGCTAGAAGGTGACAAATGCCTCACAATTAGTGATCAATTGACAACACAAGTAGTTTGCCTCAGATTTGGTGATCTATTCACAGAAAGATCTTATGGAATTCCTTCACCAACTTTGCTCAATTCACTCCCAAAGATTCAAACTTTGCTCTAATACCACTTGGTGTAATCATGGTTAGGAGGGTCCACAAAGTGAACAGTCCAGACTGTGCAGTAAGAGTAAACACAATGGAAAAAACTCAAAGATAGAATGTAAATATAGATTCAATCATTCAGTATATCATTGATTTCAAATACATAATGGACGACAAAATGCGGGCTTACAATTAGGGATCACAGGCCTGATTCCACAATTACTGAATATCCACAAGATATAGCTTTGAAGCACTTTTGCAAATAATTCAAACTATCAAACTATCTCTATGTGATTCACTACTTTCCTATGCATCTATTACATGATTATATATCATCTCTAGAACATAAGATTCCTCTGCGTCAGCCAAGGATGTTTATAAACTCCAAAAAAGAGATGTAACATGTGTACACAGATAGGTTGGACCTAATCATATAGAACTCCCCTGCAAATAAATGGAATAGTGTACAGAACTCAAGGAAGGTTGGCCATGATCAAAAAAATATTCACTAATGTGTCATTTAGCTCCACAAGTTATGAAAGTGATATACAAGTCTTCTCCTTTAGCTGATTATTTGAGACTATCAAGATGCTCTGTTATGAGAAAATAGTCAATCCTCTGATAGTGATATCTTTCTGGTACCTAATCCAAATGATCTAAATTTTGGATATGATGTGCATGAATGTGTCTAAATGATAAATCTAGCTCCACAAGGTCTGAAATAAATGTGGACCAATCTATTGAAACTGCTATTAACTAAACTGACTGGAATGAACTAAAAAATAAAAGAAACAAATTGAAATGCAAATGTTTTTGGTTGATGCAAGATTGGTCTTGAACTAGGGATGCTCCTGCATCAAAAGAACAAAAGAGAAAATTAGAAGGAAAGAAAAATATAATGACATATCTAGAAAACTCAATTGTCTTGGTGATCTGGACAATCTCTACTAGGTCTATAGACACCTGACTCACAATAGAGAAAGTCCTTGGGTGGGGTTAGTGATATCTTCATTAGGGCTATAGATTCTTGGTTGGCAACAAAGCTATGTCCAGGTGATCATATGAAAGAAAAATCCTCTTTTACCTAACCCAATCTCTAGTTTGTGATTGACAAATAACTACATGTTTAAAGAAGGGTAATGAATCACGTGCACACACTTTGATTTTAGATGCATTTGATCTTGTGATTTAATAATTTTTGCCATTAGATTATTCTGATACTCACTCTTTTGTTGTGATTGGTGGAATTAGGGTTATGGGCCTTTGGTTGATTGTCCCACCTCAAAATGCTCTGATGCATTTTTAGTATTTTGGTTGGCATTTGTTTTTCCATTTTCCCATAACACACCCCATTTAGGCATGGACAAATAGGCACCCCCATTTTTCTCTCATTTTTAAGTTTCTACATGCCTTTTTGTGAAATGATGTCATTTTTTCTCAGAATTTACAATATACTCACACATCGGGATGGCACGATTTGTCATTTTGGAATGACAGTAGAATCATTCCTAACCTCTCGATAGTCTTCTTGAAGTGGAGTTAACCAATCCACCAGGTTATTCATACGAGCATGACTGTAAATGATCTCTCGAGTCCCTACTCTAAGAGAAAATAGGTATAGTGATGTGTGTCACTAGTGTTAGGGCTTCAAGGTCTGCCCTCTCAACATGATCAAGGTTATAGCTCTAAGGATTATCCCTGATGCAGGATCTAACTAGTGCCCTACCTAACCCTAGTGGTACATTTATGGTTGCATTCATGCATGTTAGAGGAGGGTTTTTATTTCATTTTGGCTACTCATTTGCTTACATCACCTTTACATTTTTGTGATCTCATCTCCCCCTAAAAAGCATGTGCTAAAGTTTAAGCTCCCATTTCAAGCATTCACCCAAGAGATTCATTCTATAGTAAGGTGTTGTTTGTGTCAAGTTTTGATAGGAAAGGTTTTCTTTAGTTGTTGCATATAGTTCATAGCTTCTTCAAAACCAGGTAGGGTTTTTGTGACCCTCTTCATTCTATTTTGCACAAAGATAACTAGGATGTGATACTTTTGTTCCATTTGTATCAAGTATTTTCTTGCCCCCTCCATGAGTTCGGGTCATATTCCCTTTGTGTTTTCTCTGATTTTCTCTATATCTTAGGGTTACTTTCAAAATAATGGATTTCTTATTCATCCCCTTTAGGTGCAAGATATTTTACATTTCCCTTAGGTAGAATAATAATAGGCTAGAGATCCACTAAAATCCTTGAACATTGTTTTAAATCAGTCTAAAATAGATAACCTAGTTTCTTTCACCATCAAAGTCCCAATCCCAGATCTCCATCCCCTTTACCTTTATTAGGATCCACCTTCTCACAATTCACTTGTATACTTTCCCTAAAATCATAAGTTAGAAGTTATCCCTGATCCCTACTCCTAATAGTTACCTTGTGTAACTCTATCAGAATTAGGTTCATAGGTTGTCCCTTTGTCTTTTACAAGTTAAAATTTAAGAGAACCAAGTCATCCTATACCCATGATCCCTGATGATATCCTTTGTATAACTTTATTGGGGTTAGGTTCATGAAAATTTCATAGTCTATTAATCAAAAGTTAGGGTTACCAAGTCATCCCTAACCCTCGATGATATCCTTTGTATAACCTTAGTGGGGTCAGGTTCATGAAACTTTCACTTAGTCTTTACTAATCAAAAGTTAGGGATATCAAGTCATCCCCGACCCTTGATCCCTGATGATTTTATCTATATAAACCTTAGCAGAGTCAAGATCATGGATTTGCCTTACTCTTTACTCTTTATTGTCCTTAGGATGAGGAAGGGATCGGGCCCAAATCTTGATCCCTGCTATGTTGTTTTTTTAATAAGAATTAAGTTTATTTGATTTTATTTGATTAAATATAACTATTGCCTTGCCTGCAAATCTACAATCATGGAGGACACACCTATCAAAGAGGTCAAGCACGATTATAAAGGATACCTCCAACCATCCAAAATGCTCAACTAGTTCTCTAAAATCAAAGGCACATACTTAGGGGCTCCACACATGTAGACTTTTCTAAGGAAAGTTAATATAGCTAAAGGAATATCCTTCTAGGCCCAATATATGGCCATATCTAGATTAGTTCAAGCATCTACCTTTTCCATCTCTCTCCAATCCCTAGAGCTTGTTCTAGCTTATACCAAGGTTTATAAATATTAGAGCAAGAAGATCATAGGGCCTGTTGGACAAGTCATTTTGGAAATTCATTTTGACATGATTGACACAGTCTTTGGTATCCCTGATTTTGAGTAGTATGAGAAAATAACACTTACATAAACAAAGGCCCTCTACTCTAGCAAACCCCAAAGTGCTACAACTTATATTAATCAATAGTTTCTAGAGACTCATGGGAAGCATCTAATGAAGATGGTGGTAGTAAAACCTAGGAGTAAATTAAGAGAGGATGGCAAGGAATTCATCTCACTTCTTAGCTAGGTGTTTTGTCTCTCCTCCTTAGACAAGTGGCACCTTTGGATGTGTTACTTCTGCATGAAGGTGATTGAAGGGAAGCATATTGATTGGAGATTCTTCATTCTATTTTGCACAAAGATAACTAGGATGTGATACTTTTGTTCCATTTATATCAAATATTTTCTTTCCCCCTCCATGAGTTTGGGTCATATTCCCTTTGTGTTTTCCCTAATTTTCTCTCTATCTTAGGGTTACTTTTGAAATGATGGATTTCTTATTCATCCCCTTTAGGTGCAACATATTTTACATTTTCCCTTAGGTAGAATAATAATAGGCTAGAGATCCACTAAAATCCTTGAACATTGTTTTAAATCAGTCTAAAATAGATAACCTAGTTGCTTTCACCACAAAAGTCCCAATCCCAGATCTCCATCCCCTTTACCTTTATTAGGATCCACCTTGTCACATTAAACTTGTATACTTTCCATAAAATAATAATTTAGAAGTTATCCCTAATCCCTGCTCCTAATAGTTACCTTGTGTAACTCTATCAGAATTGGGTTCATAGGTTGTCCCTTTGTCTTTTACAAGTTAAAATTTAAGAGAACCAAGTCATCCTCTACCCATGATCCTTGATGATATCCTTTGTATGACCTTATTAGGGTCAGGTTCATGGAAATTTCACATAGTCTTTATGAATCAAAAGTTAGGGTTACCAAGTCATCCCTGACCCTCGATGATATCCTTTATATAACCTTAGTGGGGTCAAGTTCATGAAACTTTCACTTAGTCTTTACTAATCAAAACTTAGGGATATCAAGTCATCCCTGACCCCTGATCCCTGATGATTTTATCTGTATAAACATTAGCAGAGTCAGGATCATGGATTTTCCTTACTCTTTACTCTTTATTGTCCATAGGATGAGGAAGGGATTGGGTCTAAATCCTGATCCCTACTATGTTGTTTTTTTAATAAGAATTAAGTTCATTTGATTTTATTTGATTAAATCTAACTATTGCCTTGCTTGCAAATCTACAATCATGGAGGACACACCTATCAAAGAGGTCAAGCAGGATTACAAGGGATACCTCCAACCATCCAAAATGCTCAACTAGTTCTCTAAAATCAAAGACATAGATTTAGAGGCTCCACACATGCAGGCTTTTCTAAGGAAAGTTAATATAGCTGAAGGAAGATCCTTCTAGGCCCAATATATGGCCATATCTAGATTAGTTTAAGCATCTACCTTTTCCATCTCTCTCCAATCCCTAGAGCTCATTCTAGCTTATGCCAAGGTTTATAAATATTAGAGCAAGAAGATCATATGGCCGGCTAGACAAGTCATTGTGGAAATTCCTTCCGACATGATTAACATAGTCTTTGGTATCCCTGATTTTGAGCAGTATGAGAAAATAACACTTACATAAGCAAAGGCCCTCTACTCTAGCAAATGCCAAAGTGCTACAACTTATATTAATCAATAGTTTCTAGAGACTCATGGGAAGCATCTAATGAAGATGATGGTAGTGAAACCTAGGAGTAAATTAAGAGAGGATGGCAAGGAATTCATCTCACTTCTTAGCTAGGTGTTTTGTTTCTCCTCCTTAGACAAGTGGTACCCTTGGATGTGTTACTTCTGCATGAAGGTGATTGAAGGGAAGCATATTGATTGGAGATCTTTCATTAGCAATAAGATAGATGAGTAACTATCCATGGTTGAGAAGACTAGGATGTTCTATATGACCTCATACCTTGTGTACCTATTAGCTTATCAAGCCAATTTCCCGAGGTTGCAATAGGTTGGATCCCCGCAAAAGGGAGAGGTATTGGTTTATCAATGTTTTCCACAACTAGAGCTTCTTGAAAGCCAAAAAAATTATAAGATAGTTAACGACATGTTCATTTATACTATTGTTAGAACCTTGGAGAATGATTACTCTCAAAGGCTCTCTCCAGAGGCTTGTAATGAAATGGATAACTAGGGACACTAGTATATACAATTCAAGACCATTTCATACATCAGGGTGATGGGCTTCTTAAGCCCACATATAAGCTTCCCAGGTACCCTAGTGACATATTTGTATTGCTAGATATTTGGAGACAAGTGTCTGAAGTATAAAAACTCATTGTTAGCAAACATAAGACTATTTTAAATTCCCTATTAAGATAGGAGGTTATACTTGCCAAAGCATCACATAGGCCAAGTTTACAGAGCTAGAAATGGCACCATGGGGCTTAGATTTGTTTGATGTGGATAGGGAAAAGTTTTATCCAATTCGATGGGTTAGCCCTCTCATTGGAAATTGGTTCCAACATGAAGATGATGTTGAATATAATTGGGAAGATTGCATGGATGATCATGAGGTCAGACTAAGAGATTATTTTAGGTTGGATTTACACCTGGTAAAAAGTTTAAACCTGTTATACCTCCCAAAAGTTCCTAAAAAATTAAAGGAGGATAGAAGGGTTTTAGACCTAGTGCATGAGTAGAAAAAAGTTTACAACTAGCCCCTGGATGATGTAAGTTAGGGAAAAGATGAAATTTCCTCTGTAGAGGATAGAGCTCAAACAATCCTTGTTAGAACTAAGAAATTGTTGCTCAAGCCATTTCCCATGATGGGCCCCTACCCTTCCAAGAAGAAAGACAAATCCAAGAAGACAAGATAGGGTGAGTCCTCATAGGCCACCAAGACAATTCCCACTATCCCAAAAGGGAAGAAGAAGAATACCCAAGCTACTACTACTAAAGAACAGGAAAAAAATTAAGGTAGTGTTGGTAGACACTAGTGAGACAGATGAGGATGATCATATCCCCTTAGTAAGGAAAGTGTTGTTATATGGAGCCTAATCAGACTCAGAGGTTAAATTTAGCCCACTTTTATCAGCACAGATTCACCACAAATTATTTAACGGGGTCAAGGGCAACGCCCCTTGCGGGGTCTAGAGAGTTACTTTTCTATTGGCTGATATAAAAAACCCTATTTTTGTAACTGACATAAGGCTTGATAAAAGCGGCTAAGGGTTAGGGTTTTCATTGATGCATTATAGCATTGTGTAGTAGTACTGAGTTGCAAGGATTGGTAGTTGTAATCAATTTGATTTACTAGATAATAATATTGGACTCTCTATTGGTGGATGTAGTTTGAGTTTGGGTGAACCACATTAAAACATGTCTCTCATTGTTATTATTTATGTGTATTTTCATTGCTCTATTTAATCTTTATTTGAATTTAATTGATATCTTCTACATGCAATCCCTAAGAAGTGGTATCAGAGTGGGTTGTGTTTGATTATCATCTACAAGAAGGTCTCATAGTTGAGGACAAGGGTAAATTGAAGGTAGATAAATTCAATGGGTAGAACTATTAGTTATAGAAGATGCAGATGGATGGTTATCTCTATCAAAAGGATTTACAGAGGCCACTAGAAGGAATAGCCAAGAAACTAGCAACAATCACTAATGAGGATTAGAATCTTCTAGATAAAAAGGCACTAGGAACCATTTGGTTGTACTTGGCACCATCTGTGGCCTTTAATACAATAGAAGCGAAGACAACAGATGGTCTGATGAAAGCTTTGGCTAAATTGTATGAGAAACCCTCAGCCTTAAATAAGGTATTTCTCATGAAGCATTTATTTAATTTGAAAATAATTGAAGGTGGATTTGTGACATATCATTTAAATGAGTTTAATATGATTATCGGCTAGTTAACTTCTATAAAAGTAAGTTTTGATGAAGAGGTGAGGGCTCTCTTGATATTATGTTCTTTGCTAGAAAGATGGAATAGCTTGGTAATGGCTATAAGTAACTATGTCTCTGGTTCAAATACTTTGAAATTTGATGATGTTTTTGGTTTTATCCTTTTGGAGGAAATGCAACAAAAAAGTTCAGGAGGGTCCACATCAGGTAGTGTTTTGAATATAGAAAGCAACGACAGATCAAAGGAGAGAGGAAAAGGTCCTAGAGGTCATAGGAAGTCAAGAGGAAAATCAAAGGACAAGAGGTCCCAATCTAGAGGATATAAGGATTGTTGGTACTATGGGAAACTAAGTCATCTGAGGAAAGATTGCTGGTCTCGGAAGAATAAAGAACGAGACAAACAAGAAGGCAATAAGGATGCAAATGAGGCAAGTAATAAATCTGAAGATGATGCTTTGATTCTTTCCCTAGATAATGTTGATGAATCATGAGTTTTAGATTCAAGGGCCTCATTTCATGCTATGCCCCATTGAAGTTATTTTCTTGATTATATCCAAGGGGATTTTGGGTTGGTTTATTTTAGAGACAACGAACCCTGTCAGATTGTTGGAAAGGGAAGAATCAAGATTAAGTTACAGAATGGGAATCATTGGCTACTACAAGAGGTAAGACATTCCAAGGCTGAGTAGGAATTTAATTTCAGTAGGCAAATAGCTAATGAAGGTTGCATTATTACATTTACTAATAAAAATTGGAAGGTTTCAAGAGGTACCTTAATAGTAGAAAAAGGTGTGAAAGTAGGCACCTTATATCTTTGTAGAAGTCATACTATTCCTTCTACTTCAGCTATTGCAGAGAAAAAATAAACGGGTTCAGGAATAGTTACTATAGGTTTGCAGGAAGAGACTAAAATAGTTGCTGCAGGTTTTGAGACAACACTATAGCATAACAAACTTGGGCATATGAGTGAAAAAGGCATGAAGGTACTTCAGTCTAAGAAAGTTTTACTAAGTCTGAAATGTATTAATATGGATTTATATTAAATTTGTGTGTATGGAAAACAAAAGAGAGTCAATTTTCTCAAGGATGGGAAGCAAAAGAAAGATGAAAAGTTGGAGTTTGTGCATAGAGATGTATGGGGACCAAATGAAAAGTTGGAGTTTGTGCATAGAGATGTATGGGGACCAGCTCAGGTATCTTCTCTCAGTAGCTCTCAGTATTATGTTACATTCATAGATGATGCAACTAGGAAGGTTTGGATTTATTTCCTTCGGCAGAAATCTGATGTATTTGAAACATTTAAGAAAATGGAGAAGCTTGGTTGAGAATGAGATGGATAAAATATTAAAATGTCTTAGATCTTATAATGGTGGTGAGTATTGCAGCAAAGAATTTGAGGATTATTGTTCCTTCAATAGAATTCATAGGTAGAAAATGGTTTGAGGAACTCCACAGGAAAATGGAGTGGTTGAACGCATGAATAGGACAATAATGGAGTGTGCAAGGACCACAAGATTGCATGTTGGGCTGCCTTTAAACATGTGGGTAGAGGCTATCAATACTACTGTATATTTATTAATAGAGGTCCTTTAGTTCTTTAGGTTGTGGTATTCTAGAGGAAGCATAGACAGGTAAGAAGGTGAGTTATTCTTTTCTCAAAACCTTCAAATGTGAAGAATTTGCACATGTAGACTCTAAAAATAGAACCAAGCTGGATGCAAAATCAAAAAAGTGTACCTTCGTTGGATATGGAATTGATTAATTTGGTTATAGGCTTTGGGATTTTGAAAATAATTTTTTTTTAAGAAGCAAGGATGTTGTATTCAATGAGAAGGTGTTGTACAAAGATTAGTTGTAGAAGCATGAGAAGAAAGAAAAGGATTATGTGGTGTTGGATGATACTCCAAATAGTGATGTTCTAGTGGTTCCTCATGCTCTGCAATAATAACAAGAAATACCACAAACTCTAGTGAATGTTAGATGGTCAACAAGGCTAAGTAGACCTCCTGAAAGGTTTTCTCCCTCTCTGTATTATATTTTGTTAATATATGCTGGTGAACCGGAAGGGTATGATGAAGCTATGTAGGTGGATACAAAAGTTTAGTGGGAACTTGCAATCAAAGAAGAAATGGACTCCTTGCTGAAAAATCAGACTTGGGAATTATGTAAGTTGCCTACAGGTAAAAAGGATTTACCAAACAAATGGGTTTATAGGATAAAAGAGGAAGATGGAGGTAAGAAAAGATTTAAATCTAGGTTAGTTGTAAAAGGATTTGCACAGAAAAAAGGTATTGATTTTAATGAAGTTTTTTCTCTAGTTGTTAAGATGACTTCTATTCATACTATTTTAAGTATTGTGGTTGCTAAAGATTTGCATTTGGAATAGCTAGATGTGAAAACTACATTTCTCTATGGTGATTTGGAGGAGGAGATATATATGGAACAACCCCAAGGATTTGTGGTCAATGGTAAGGAGAAATTGGTGTGCAGGTTGAAGAAGAGTTTGTATGGCTTGAAACAAGCACCTTAGAAATGGTATTTGAAATTTGATAGTTTTATGGCTAAGCAAGGCTACAGCTAGTTTAATTCTAACCATTGTGTTTATTTTAAGAGGTTGGATAATGACAATTGCATTATTTTATGTTTATATGTTGATGATATGCTTGTAGCAGGGTCTAACATGGGTCACATAAGAGAATTAAAACAACAATTATCACAATCATTTACTATGAAGGATTTGGGGGAAACAAAACAAATCCTTGGTATGAAAATTTACAGAGATAGGAAGAACATAAAATTGACTCTATCTCAGGATGATTATGTTGAAAAGGTGTTGTAGAGATTCCATATGGAGAATGTAAAAGTTGTCAGTACACCTTTGCCTAGTCATTTGAAATTGACTAAGGAGATGTGTCCTAAGACACAAGAGGAGGAAGAAAAAATGTCCAAGGTACCATATGCTTCAGCTGTAGGAAGTTTAATGTACGCCATGGTATGCATGAGACCAAATATTGTACATGATGTAGGAGTCGTAAGCAGGTATATGAGTCATCCTAGATTGGAGCATTGGAATGCGGTAGAATGGATTCTTAGATGTTTGAGAGGTACATCCAATAAACACTTATGTTTTGGGGGCTCTAATACTAATTTAGCAAGCTATGTGGACTCATATTTGGTAGAGGATATTGATATTGGGTAGAGTACTATAGGTTATGTCTTTATAGTAGGTGGGACAATTGTGAGTTGGATCTCCAGGTTGCAAAAGGTGGTTGCTTTATCCACCACACAGGTCGAGTATGTAGCTACAACAAAGGCAAGAAAGGAGATGATATGGCTGCAATCTTTCATGGAAGAATTGGGCAAACAATAGGCTAACAATTATTTGTTTACAGATAGTCAGAGTGTCATACATCTTGGAAATAATTATGCCTTGTATTCAAAGACCAAACACATACAGCTAAGGTATCACTTCATCTGGTTGATGTTGGATGATGGACAATTACGGCTGGAAAAGATCCATATAGATGAAAATCTAGCAGATATGTTTACAAAGGCAGTAACAAGGGAGAAGCTGAGCACCTCTTCAACTTTGGTTGGTCTTCAAGGTTGAAAAAAAAAATTAGAACAGTAGGGTCCATGGTGCTTATTTCTAGTGGGAGCTATAGGGTCAACAGTGTTATGATCAATCTTCAAGTGAGAGATGATATGGTGTGGAGTCTGATTAGTCTCTAAGTGGGAGATTGTTGTTATATGGAGCCTAATCAGACTCAGAGGTTAAATTTAGCCCACTTTTATTGGCACAGTTTCCCCCAAATTATTTAACCAGGTCAAGGGGGAGCACCCCTTGCAGGGTCAAGGGAGTTATTTTTCTATTGGATGACATAAAAACTACCCTATTTTTGTAACTGACATATAAGAATTGATAAAAAGTGGCTAAGGGTTAGGGCTTCCATTGATGTATTGTAGCATTTTACAGTGGTATTGAGTTGCAAGGATTGTTGGTTGTAATTGATTTGATTTACTGGATAATAATATTGGGCTCTCTATTGGTGGATGTAGCCCGAGTTTAGGTGAACCATGTTAAAACTTGTCTCTTGCTGTTATTATTTGTGTATTTTTATTCCTCTGTTTAATCTTTATTTGAATTTAATTGATATCTTCTGCATGCAATCCCTAATAGAATGTCAGTGTAAGAATTCACCTCTCCATTTAGGAGTAACTATTGCATCTACCCTTGCAGTTGGCTAGACTACTCCCTTTCCTCAACCAGATGCTCATCAGGCCTCACCTCCTCCTTCTATGGCTACTCCTCCTCAAAGGCCACCTGTGATCTTAGTTGCATCACCTAGGGCACAAAAGGGTAGTAACCAAAAGGAATCATCTCCACCTTTGCAAGAAGTAGGATTACAAGGCACATTGGACTTGGACAAAATTATCAACCTGACTACCTCTTCTCTTTTGCATGGTGAAGCATCTGAAGAGTTAGGGAAAATAGTGGTATTGACACCGTCAATAAGAAGGTCTCTACCACATGTGTCCTCACCACCGCCAATTGACAATGAAGGTAAAGGTCTTCCCAGTTGGTTGAATGTAGTGGTAGTGAAGAGGAAGAATGTGTACATAGAAGACAAGGACCTAGCTACTATTACTAAAGTCCTCCAAGAGAAACCCAAGAAGAAAAGGGCTAGGATCTTGTCCCATGTCATAGTGGACCAATAGGGAGTAAGAACAATACATGTGTAGCCACACCTATGATAGATAATGGGGAAACAACCATGACCTTGACTGACTATAACATACAACAGGTGACCTTGGGGAACCAAACCAAAGAAGAGTAGAAACATGCCATCATTGAGTTTGTCTCAACCATCTTGGCTTGGATGAATATACTAAGGAAGAGCTTAGAGGGAGAATTGCTCATCTAACTTCCTATATCAAACACCTAATTGGGCTTACTAGTTCTGGGCCCTTTGTACTAGCCTTGTTGGAGGTGCTCAATAAGGACCATCAGCCTGTTGATCCTTAAGGGATCCTGACTGCAGCTATAGCTTGGAAGAATTCATTAGAGACCTCTAGGGTGGAGACCATCAAGAAGGCCATGAAGGCCTATCATACTTTAGATTCTGAGAATGGAGAAATGGTGGTAATAGAAAACTCCATCAACAGTGAATTGACTATGTGGGAACAACACCTTCCTATCTTGCAAAAGATGCAAATCAATGCTTCCACACAACTCATCCAAATGGGTGCGATCAGTAGAAACATTGTAGGGTTTTCCAATGAATGGCTACTTGCATGTAAACTCAAAGTGAAAGTGTTTAAAGGATGTAAGGAACAGGGTAAGTGCATGGAAATGGTATACAAAAAGGGGGTCAAAAGTGACCACTTTTTACCTAAAATCATCTTAACCTGAACTTGGATGAGTAATTCAAGATGCATGCACTCAAAATATATTGATATGAAAAGAACAAGAATTGTAGTACTCTGAATCTAGTTTCTAAAATACTAAAGTTTTAAAAAAATAGTTGATATTAAGAGGGTGAAATATTTCATGTACACAAAAGTGTTTCTGTTTTTCTCACTAAAATATAACATAGAGTCCAGTGTGTGCCTCCCTGTTTTCTTTTGCATTTAGTATTTTTAAAAACCATGTGATAGAAATATAGTTAAGAGTGAGTAATATAAGTTGTGTATTTTTTTGTAATTATTTATTGAATATTATTTTTTTTGTGATTTTTGAAAGTGGACGCATCCTGAAAACTGCATCATTGAGCATGTGTGTCACATAACTTGCACAAAAATAATTGAAAATATAATTTTTTTAATGTGTAAAGAATAAATCATAGAACAATGCTATATTTTTTTTTTCAATTTTTGATAAGCAGATCAAAACTTATAAAGAAAAATGAATACATATGTATCTAAGGAATATAGAAACATTAGTAAAAGAAATTGACAATAAATATGTTAATATTTTTCAAATTAAAAAAAAAAACATATGGTTATAAAGATAATAATATCTGCAACATTTTGGTGGTAAGTTTATGAAATTTTGTCATCCAGAGTGTAAACTTGATGACTTGGAATTGAAAAACTCTACCAAAGGTCAAAAACACATAAAAAATAGAGAAAATAAGGCTCTAAGACTTTAGGTTCATTGCCAAAGCCTATTCTAAGGTAAAATGGGTAGGAAACTTTTATTTCTACAAAACACAAGTGTGTTTTGTAATGTACTCATGTTACAAAGCATGAGCGCATTACAAAACGTGCTCGTGTTTTGTAACGTGAGCACGTTACAAAGCGTACTCATGTTTTATAACTATTACAATGATTCATAGTATTAGAAAATCTACATATAAGACTATTATAATGATTCATAATTAAATTTTTAGACCAACATAAATGGCCAATTATAGATTGACTTTAACTTTCATAGTAGCAAAAACACTACGTATAAGACTATTGTGATGATATCAAACTAAATTTTTAGAGGAACACACATGGCCAATTATAGCTAAAATTTAAGTTTCATAGTAGAAAAAAAATTGCATATAAGAATTTTACAATGATACATAACTAAATTTTTGAGGTAGCACAAATGACCAATTATAGTTTCACATAAGTTTCATAGTAGTAAAAAATATGCATATAAGAATATTACAATGATACATAACTAAATATTCAAACTAGCACAAATTTAGCCTATAGAAACAATTGAAACTCCATGGAGTCCATATAGTCACCATGCTTTATGTTTTCTCATCCATCCTTTATCTTCTTCTTCACCTATGTAGTTAGGTGTAGTCTATGAGTTTCATGTCAAAATAATTTAATTTGACTACTTATTTAGTTACCATCATCATGATCGAGGATGCTTTTGATAATAACTAATATTATTAGAACATTCTTAACCATTTATATGGACTCTATAAATATCATCACTATCATTGAATTACTTGTATTTTGTAATCATATTTGCAATGTTTTATATGAAAACATAGTTGATGTATTCAAACTACATATAAAGAGAATAAAGTCACCAAGGATTTCAAGTGAGATCAATTTGGACCTCATTAAGGCAATGCACCATGTTTTTCTTTTTAAATTTTCTTATTTCTTATTTTGTTTTGATTTTCTCCATGCTTGAATTAAAAAAATATAACTCATGTGAATATATGTACATATTTTTATGTTTTTACTTATATGCATATACACACATATATGTCTATACACATGTATGTGTGTAAATATATTTGTATATATGTACATATATATAAAGAACATATACAAGGCATGTCATACAATATAGAGATGCAAACTTGAATCAATCCATGTATTCATAAAATATAAAGATTATAGAAAATACAATTTCATGTAGGAAGTTTTTGAGAATACTTCATAATAGCTATTACATTTGATTAGATCAATCCATAATTTACTCATAGTATTACATCACGATGTCAAGATGATTTGCACAAAATACTATGGTATGATGAATAACATATCCACCTTCTAAAATTAGCATTTTACCTAGACACAAGTACCATTTAGCATGCTCATGTCTATACTTTTGGGTGGTGATTTTGACCTAATCTATAATTACCTAACCTAATATTTGATGATGAGCCCTTGCATCTTACTAGTTTCATGGGGTTAGGTTATGGGGTGACAAATAAATTTCATACCACCTATTCTTATCTATTCCTTTCTATTAGTTTTACTTCATATCTCATTCTAGGATGAGCAATAATCTAGGATGTCTTCTACTCCCTTTCTTTTAGTACCATGGTTGAATATCAAATTCTACTCTCCTATATCCCTTCATCCTTTTCATTCCTTCATCCCTAGAAATTGTGACCTTCCCCCTAATCCTCTCAAACTTTGATGTAGACATTGGAAAAATCCTTCAAATGAATCATAAAAAGATACTCCATGCTTCCCTCATCCTATTTCGCATGCTTTGTGCCTACCAAATACCTCATACCACTACATATGTAATTGAAACCTTTTTGTTTCCCATTTTCAATGTTTTCATTTACATTGGCAAAATCCAAGATCCACAATTATTATACACATTCATTGTGCCTACCACATACCTCATACCACTACATCTTCTATCACTTCCATTTGACATGACAAGTTGCATGTCCCAGATGCAATTAAGATAAGTCCTTGCTTTCCTTGATGCATAATTCTTTTTTCCTTGTATTCAATCCAATTTAGGTCCAATTGTGATTATGTATATATAGTCTTACATATTGTTAACTAAATTTATTATAATTATGTACATGTAGTCTTCCATTCAGGTCAATTTTCATACAGGAGTTCTCTATTCATCAATTTCCATAGTCTCTTCTTCCTAGTCAATGGTAGAGGCCTCGTTGGTGGTATATGTTTGTTTATTAGTTAAAAATTATGTACTTGGTAGGTTAAATTATTTATTTTCCATTGAAATAACTAATCAAATTTGTGGTCTGACTTATTACAACCAAATTTGCATCCATCAAGTAGCAGACATCATAGCATTAAGGGAGCACTTGTGACTGGGTGCATCAAGTTCCCATTGCTAAGAAATGATTAACAAATTGCATTTACAAAAATATCAACATCTCCATTTCTTTGTAAAAGGGTCCAGGCCCTTTCAAAAACCCATTTTACTAATATCAAAAGCCAATGCCACTTACATTTATAGATTTCAATCCAACAATGGATCATTTCTTTTTGTTTTGTTGAACTTCCATAATTCAAATTTTATGTAGAAACACTTGGTTGAAATGGCCTTGAGGAATGAGTTTATAGTTTTCACTTCACCTTAACACTCCCATACCAAGTTTTGACATTCTAGCTGTAATAGTTCAAATTTACAACTTAAGAGTGTCACTTCCTCTATTGTTAGCCTTTTGTATCCTTGGAAGGCTGTCACACATTTATAATGATTTGACATGTGATTGATTTCACAAAATAGAAGGATCCACCAAAGATCAACAATGTTGTTCACAACTATTGATAGTCCATCCCACTATGACAATCCCATTCCCTTGTTTGGTGGAATGTATGGAAGTATGCATACATGTCTACAAATATATGGAATGTTGAAATTAGGGCAGACAACTGAGAGGAGGGGTGAGTCAGTTGTCTCAAAAACTTTATCTCTTTTTGTGTTTAATCTTCTTTACAACTTATTACTAGATAAATGATGTAAGATAGAAAGAATTAATTAATAACACATGAGCAGAAACATAATCAACACACATGACACTAGGATTTTTATGTGGAAACCTAGTTAAGGGAAAAACCACGGTGGGGTTTAACCCACAAGATTTTATACTCTGTTAAAAGTATTATGGAATGGGAAGGCACATGCCTCCGGGCACACTGCTCAAAGAAGGCTCACTGCCTACAAAATTGATTACAAGAGTTCACTGAAATATTTGAACTGAAGAATAGCATCTAACTATGCAAAATAATAGTTTCGGTTAAGCTTAGTACACTAACTTTACACACTTCATCTTTCTCTACCTTGATTTATTGTTTTGTCATGATCCAAAGCTTAGATCTCCTTGCTTCACTCTTCATACTACTATACTTCGCACCTATCACCTCATATTCACACAACATATCCCAAAATTCTCACATCCATCAAATATATATCTGTAGCATGAAATTGCATTAACTACAGTCGGCCTTAAGAAAATTAGAGACTTTTTCAAGATCACTATTATGTCTGCTCAATCTATGCACAAACATCAAAATAGACCAAAACCTATGTATCCAAGTCACCTCACATGTTGGCCAATACCATTGGATCTCCTAAATTACTAGACCAACCACTTTTCTTCATCCACACAAGAATCAAACACTTAGTCGGCCTGTTCTTCACTGTACTAAACTATCTAACCAAAACTTGATACTCAGAGGCTTGTAACTTACAATCCCTTCATCATCGGAGGCTAAAATCTTGGATTTAGGTAGCCCTAACATCCCTTATCATTCCCTCATATCTGCAGCATAATATGATTTCTTGTGGAGAAATGCGGACTAAGATGATGAACCCTATCAAATGCTCTATTCCTGTCTATTTTGACTTAGATAAATCTACACTCTGACTTCCGGTATGATCCACTGATACAATGTAGATGTGTAAGATTTAGTTGCCATCAATGACAACATCAGACATGCCTAGCAGTGTCTCTTGCCAAAAATCTACCCCTTTGGCATTGATGGCAACACTTAATGAAAAATGACTAAGTGTTAGAATAGCTCCCCTTTACTATGTACACTTGTGATTTCCAATGCTCCCCCTTAGATGAATTCTTCATTTTTCACTACTTTTCATCTCCCCCTTTAACATCAATAGAAAAGGATGGAATCTGTACATCAAAATTCATGCAACAATTTTATGTACATGAGTCAAAACTTTACATACTTCCACATATGAACATACAGTCCTTAAGCCTTGTTCATCGGCAAAAAGATATCACCAAAGATGTTTTTCAACTATGTTAATTAATTGTCCCAGTTCTTCTTAATGTTGTCCAAAATAGATATATGCCCACTGGACAAAAATGCCTATGATTCTGCCCTTTGAAGGTCAATAGGATCACTAGTAGGAGTAGCAGCTTGAGATTATGTTAATAGATCATACATAGGTTGTAACTTGGGGGAAATCAGTCCCTAGAGTTCATCCAATCTGCCCAAAACTTTAACCTTTTCCCTTTCCAAATCAATCAACTCATTCCACTAACTCACTACTTGGCATTCTTTGGTATTTATAGATTCAGTTAAAGGACTATATGACTGAGAAATGTTAGACAATTTGAGTTCTAAGTCCTTAATCTTCTTCTCAATATCTTCAACAAATTTAAACCAATTTAAGAAAAACATATAAATATCTACACCTTCAAAGAGGGGCATTTTGAATACTCTTTACACTAGTATCAATCCCTAATCTATCATAACTAATTATTTTCTTTATTTCAGCAAACCTCTTCTCATTAAATTCATTTTTTACTTTAACTTCTTCTGACTAAACTCTAAGGTTTCAAAATGAGTACTTACAGAGTTTATCAGACTCTTCAACTGACCAGAGGGAGATGCTCATGAGTCTTTCTAAAAAGTTGGCATGATTTTCTCCAAAATCCCAAATGCAAGGCCAAGCAACTCGCTATCTTCTATATGGGACTTAAAAATTTCCTCTCTAGCCTTAGCTTGTACAATAGACGCCAACTTTATCTTGTATACTGGTAATAATGTGTCAAATTTGAGCAGTCCTTGTATTATATCCTGATCTTCTACAATTTGTTTATCTCTCTCAAAAATTTCTTTCACTGCTTATGTAGTGTCTCTTGCCCAAAATGATGTTTTAGATTTATGCTCTTCAGGGCCTCCATCTTCTCCCTTTTCAGAGTCAACCACAATGTTCTACTCATCATTTTCATTCTTTTTCTTTGTTTCAACCTTCTCTGCATCATCATAAGAGGCATCTTTTCTTTTATCTATCTCAGAAATGTCTTCTACATTCTTTTCTAGAGGATTTTGTGTATCCTCAGTAGTAGTATTATCAAATTCCTCAACATCTAGAATGGAGGAATCAATTCCATCATTAGTTTCCTTTTCTTGATCTTCCTTCATTATTTCTTCATCTCCTTTATTCAATATTTCTTCTTCTGGAATAGAGACATCATCTACTTTAGTTTGTTACTCATTTTTCTGCAACTCTTCATCATTCAAAATTGACGTGTTATTAGTAGTAATAGGTTCTTCTATAGCCACATAAAACTTTTTCTTGTCCAGTGCTTTCTTTAGAATTTGTTATGTTTCTTTAACAAATTCATCAATGTCTCCAATCATTAGCTTATTCATCCTTTTCTTGCTTCTGAATTCATTCTTGACTTCTTTGAAAATTTTGTCTGCTTCTTTTCTGGAGATCACTGGACACAGACTAGACAATACATGTTCACTTAGCTCCATATCTTTTTCTTTAGCAACGTCTTTTCTTATTTCTATAATGTCTTTTAAACCTTTAGGGATTTCTACCAAAATTTCCACCAGAGCTCTATTGAATACATTCAAGTACTTCACAATAGCATCCTCCAAAACTTTCTTGTCAACATCACTGTAATGATCATAAAATTTAGTTATTGGCTTTAGGTTTCCATCTACAATGATTGAATTAATGATGACTTCCATAGAAGGAGTAGGCTTTTCAACATAAGCCTCTAACTTATGCCTTTTACTTGATGTTTTTCTTTCAGAGGGCTTCTCCTTAGACACTTTAGTAGCCTTATTGCCTTAGGCCTTCAACTCATTAACCTCATCATCTGAATCAGTCTTTTCTTTGTCCTCCTTCTCCATACTAACATATGAACTTTTGACCATTACTTTTGTTCTTTTCTTTCTTTACCGGTAGTTTTTTCTTTGAATTTCTCTTCAATAGGAGAAGGTGATGCACCGGAGGTTATACGTGTACTTGTAGTAGTTATTGGCTTAGAAGAGGATTTTTCCAGAACACTTCCTTATTTCCTATCTTGCTTCTCCTTCTCATCTCTCTCTATCCTTTCATTATTTAGTCTCATAGCTTCTTCTATTATGCCAATGCTTTCTACATACATTTCAACTTGCCTTTGAATCTTTCTCTCACATTCAGGTTTCTAGAGCTCAACATGCAGTTTCACACTGAGTTCACCATCTGTCCCAAATCTTTCAACTATGGTATCCTTTGGTTTACTCAGAAGGTGTTGAGCATACATATCCAATACTTGCTCATCAACTTCATACCCCATGGGCATGATCCACACAATTATTGGTTCAATTGCTTCCATTAAACACTGATCTATATCCACCATAAAATAGACTATATCCTTGTATTTTTCAACCATAGATTTAGGGATTCTTTCCCTTCAGTGCATTATATTCTGAAGGTTCTTAAAATATCCCCATATGGAAGTCCTTTGGGCTTTAGAATCACCAATTGATGCAGAGGCATCCACACTAAAACCTTGACATACAGCATGTATGTCTAACACCCTTCATCATCATCATCATATTTCCCTTAACACTGTCAGCATCATCATATTTTCTCTGCCGACCGATATCCTCCTGCAGACAAACCTTCATCCTTTCGCCTGTCAGCAGCATCATCATATCTGGCTATCGGTAGCATCATCACATTCGACGAGCGCAAACATCCTCCTGATGTTCACTGTTCACCTTACCGCCAACCGCTATCTTCAGCATCATGATGTTCAACATCATGTTCATCAGCAGGATATAAAATATCCTGTTCCCTCCATATATCCTGATGACGACAACCTCATGCACCCTTCCTTCGATGCTTACGTCACCACGATATCCTGATGACGATTATCCTGATGACGATGATGTCACATGCAGTTCCTTCAATATCCTGCTGTCGGCCAAACTTAACATTATCGGCCCGCAATGGTTTTATCAACCCGATCTTCTACCTTATGCCGATACGCTCCTCCTCGGCAACACCTGATGATGATCACCCCAATGCACATTCACCTTATATAAACTACTGCATCATGCTCATCTCCACCTACTCGGATGACGCCCGAAGTAACTTCAGGATATACACAGAAATATCCTGATGATGCCATTGTGACAAATTTATAACCTTAGCAAATTTCGATCCGCCGAAGCTCCTGAGGTGACCCGATCCGCTTCCTGGACAACTTTCTAGACTCTAACAACCAGCATGACCTAGCACATACCCATGCTAGGGTTCTCAACACCTCTCGACTGCGATCCTGCAAACATACATGCAAACAAACACAAAATGCAGACTAAATCCTAAACTACTGTACATAGCCATTCCACCGATTCGATGAATCAACTGGTGGAATGGATCAGCGAATCCATGTAACCACCAAAACAGCAAATCGATCACACAAAGGAATTCAAAACAGAGAATGGACAAAAACAGGATCTCTTTATTGATAAAAGTTGCAAGTACAATATTCAGTCTCTCTCTGCAATCTAACTCCTCTGCTCAATGCAATGTCTGATCTCTAAAACCAACCGATCCTCATGCATAAATAGGATCTCCTACGAGTACTACCACTCGATTCCCAGCAGCTGGGAGCTTCCAAGCGGCTGGGAGGATCCAACCGAACATACAGCATAACAGCTGTCATAACAAACTATCTAAAAATAGTAAAGTATGGTCAACATGACCTTATTACATGCATTGGTCTTATAAGACCTTCTTGGAAACATTAACCAGACCTATAACAAACTAACTACCTCATGGAGGCCAGCTGTCAGGTAGGTGCTCCTGCACCATACTCCCCAACAGAAAAGAACTCATGTCCCATGAGTTTGGTTGTGGAAGTCCTCCACCTTTACACTTTGCCTTTGCAATATTCTGACCTGTTCCAACTTTATCCTCTGCTAGCTCTCAACTACTCCAAGACTTCTGAACTGTAACTTGCTTTCTTGCAAGTAAATCCTCATGCCTGTCAATGTAGGCCCTTCTCTCACATACCTTGTGTTTGTCAAGTTGTTTGACCAGAACCTCTGTCTGAACTGCCTCTTGAACTTCTGTAATGTTCAACTCTATCTTTCTTTCACCCTTTATAGGACAAACAATAGTCCCAACTATGACAACATCCTTGTCATTCCTCTCAACTGGTTGCTGTTTGCAAACTTGTTTCTGCTGCTGACCTTTGTCAGTCAAAACTGAAACTTTCTTCAACCTGTTGTCCTTAACAACTCCTTTCCCTGTAGTGTCCTCAACTGCCTTTATGCCTGCTCCTATAGGCTTCTGCAAAAATTCCTTCTTTCCCACTAAAATGATTTTTGCTGCCTTCTGTACTACAGCTGCTTCCTGTAATGGCATCAACATAATAGTCTTCCCATCTTTCTTGATGGTGTAGGTATTAGCATACCCATCATACAGTACCCTCCTATCAAATTGCCATGGTCTACCCAACAGTAGGTGACAACATTCCATGGGCAAAATGTCACACAAAACTCTATCCTGATATGCTCCAATCTGAAAATCAACATATGCCTGTTCATAGACAAAAAGTGATTGACTATCACTCACCCAAGATGCCTTGTAAGGGTTTTGATGTGGAATCCTTTCCAAATGTAGTTTATCCACCATTTCCTGAGATACCATGTTGTCTGTTGAACCAGTATCAATGACAACCTTACATACCTTACCTTTGCTCTTGCATGTGGTCTTGAAAAGAGCTCTTCTTTGCATCATATCCTTTGATGTCTGCAAACTAATTCTCCTAAGCATCAATGCTTCTCCCTCCTCAGGATATCCATAACCGTCAGGAACTCTATCTCCTTGATAAGTGTTTGAACTTTGCACACTTTGCTCTACTTTCTCTTCTTGCACAAGTTCTACTTTCTTGTCATTTGTTCTATCATTTCTGGATGATGAACCTTTGCTTTCTGGACATTTGAAAAATGGATGACCAAACTCACCACAGGTGTAACACTTTCCTGAAAATGTAGTAGAACCTCTACCACCTCCAAATCTGCCTCTATTACCTTTCCATCCACCTCTGAAATCAGACTGTCCCTGTCCTTTACCAGTGTCTTCTTGACCCTCATTGGTTTGCCTTGTTGTAGGGGCTACTCCTCTTCCCCTCATATTGCTGCCTCTTCCTCTCATGGACTTACCTTGTCTCCTATTCATCTTTTCTTCAATCCTGATTGCCATTTGGTAACAATCCTCCACATTCTTAGGGTTAGCTAAAACTAACTCATCCTGTATGTTCAATCTCAAACCAGCCAAGTACCTAGCCACCTTTTCTACCTCATTCTCATGATGACTAGATCTCATACTCAATTTATAAAACTCCTCAGTATATGCCTTCACATCCATTTCCTTCTGCCTTAAAAATTGCAGCTTCTTAAACATCTGAACCTCATAATCCCTAGGCAAGAATTTACCTTTGATCCTTGCTACCATCTTATCCCATGAAGTGATCTTTGACTTCCCTTGTTTCCTTCTCTCGGATTGTACATAATCCCACCATACCAAAGCATGACCTCCTAATTTGGTCTTTGCAATCTTTACCTTCTGATCCTCAGCAACATCTTCACATTCAAAGTGATTATCAAGTGCAGCAATCCAATCTAGTAACTCATCTTCATTCAAACTTCCATTATATTTGGAAACATCAACCTTTACCTTAGGTTTATCACTCTGCACTGCCTTTAACAGTTTTGCTAATCTCTGGTCTTCAGAATCCAGATCTTTAGCTACCTCTTCATACTCTTCAACAGTATCTTCATCTTCTTCAGATTCACTGTCGTCCACTTCCCTCTTTTTGTTCTTCTCCAAGGCTACAAGCCTGGCTTGAAGTGCTTCAGCAAGCTCCTTCATCTTCCTCATCTCTCTGGCATGTTTTTCCTTCATCTCCTGTAATTCCCTTGCAGTACCATTACCTTTCAGAGGCATTTTGTCAACCTCTCACTCCTCTACCTCTATCCTTTCAGTGACAGAATCAACTCTACCTCTGCCCTTTCCGTGACAGAATCAACACACAACAGCCTAGACCTTTTGCTGAGCTCTGATACCACTATGATGCAGAGGCATCCACACTAAAACCTTGACATACAGCATGTATGTCTAACACCCTTCATCATCATCATCATATTTCCCTTAACACTGTCAGCATCATCATATTTTCTCTGCCGACCGATATCCTCCTGTAGACAAACCTTCATCCTTTCGCCTGTCAGTAGCATCATCATATCCGGCTATCGGCAGCATCATCACATTCGACGAGCGCAAACATCCTCCTGATGTTCACTGTTCACCTTACTGCCAACCACTATCTTCAGCATCATGATGTTCAACATCATGTTCATCAGCAGGATATAAAATATCCTGTTCCCTCCATATATCCTGATGACGACAACCTCATGCACCCTTCCTTCGATGCTTACGTCACCCCGATATCCTGATGACGATTATCCTGATGACGATGACGTCACATGCAGTTCCTTCAATATCCTGCTGTCGGCCAAACTTAACATTATCGGTCCGCGATGGTTTGATCAACCCGATCTTCTACCTTATGCCGATATGCTCCTCCTCGGCAACACCTGATGATGATCGCCCCAATGCACATTCACCTTATGCAAACTACTGCATCATGCTCATCTCCACCTACTCGGATGACGCCCGAAGTAACTTCAGGATATACACAGAAATATCCTGATGATGCCGTTGTGACAAATTTCTAACCTTAGCAAATTTCGATCCGCCGAAGCTTCTGAGGTGACCCGGTCCGCTTCCTGGACAACTTTCCAGACTCTAACAACCAGCACGACCTAGCACATACCCATGCTAGGGTTCTCAACACCTCTCGACTGCGATCCTGCAAACATACATGCAAACAAACACAAAATGCAGACTAAATCCTAAACTACTATACATAGCCATTCCACCGATTCGACGAATCAACTGGTGGAATGGATCAGCGAATCCATGTAACCACCAAAACAGCAAATCGATCACACAAAGGAATTCAAAACAGAGAATGGACAAAAACAGGATCTCTTTATTGATAAAAGTTGCAAGTACAATATTCAGTCTCTCTCTACAATCTAACTCCTCTGCTCAATGCAATGTCTGATCTCTAAAACCAACCGATCCTCATGCATAAATAGGATCTCCTGCGAGTACTACCACTCGATTCCCAGCAGCTGGGAGCTTCCAAGCAGCTGGGAGGATCCAACCGAACATACAGCATAACAGCTGTCATAACAAACTATCTAAAAATAGTAAAGTATGGTCAACATGACCTTATTACATGCATTGGTCTTATAAGACCTTCTTGGAAACATTAACCAGACCTATAACAAACTAACTGCCTCATGGAGGCCAGCTGTCAGGTAGGTGCTCCTGCACCACCAATACTATGTAAGTGGTTTCTTATTTGGATGGCAACTAGTTTGTCATTTGTCCAATACAAACTCTTCATCCAGAGCAGCTCATTCATGAAATAGAAGAACAAACACAGGACTAGTGTCCCATATTCAAAAGTGTTCTTATCCTTCTTAACTTTATCCAAAATTTCCATCAGTTGGTTCTACAACAAATCACACAAGCAATAGTCAGCATTCTCTCTCAACATCTGATAAGTTGCATAGATAGCTATACCGGATACATAATTCTCCCTCCTAGAATGATATATCTTGTATCCAATCACCATTGATGCAAATTTGACATCCATATTAGTGATATCATTTATTGTCATTGCCCTTTTGTTAAACCTTGAACCAGCAGCATCAGGTATAGTTTGATTCTTTATTGACTTCAACATTGGCAGTCCATCAGATGAGTTCAACACTATCACGGCCTTGATGGCCTCCTTGGCGATCTTGAAGGGTTTCATTAACCACATAAAATCATCATGCATCTGACTCAGCACATACTAGACCCACTTATCTTCATCAAAGGATGGAAACCCTATAATCTAAATGAAATGTTCAACTTGAAGTGCCTTATACTCAAGTTTAAGACAATGAATTTTATCCCTCAAATGATTCTAATCTACTAACTTTGAATCCCCAAACTCATCTATGCTAGCATGAATATAAGCCCTAATATCTTAAACATGTAACACACCTCTCGACTGCGATCCTGCAAACATACATGCAAACAAACACAAAATGCAGACTAAATCCTAAACTACTATACATAGCCATTCCACCGATTCGACGAATCAACTGGTGGAATGGATCAGCGAATCCATGTAACCACCAAAACAGCAAATCGATCACACAAAGGAATTCAAAACAGAGAATGGACAAAAATAGGATCTCTTTATTGATAAAAGTTGCAAGTACAATATTCAGTCTCTCTCTACAATCTAACTCCTCTGCTCAATGCAATGTCTGATCTCTAAAACCAACCGATCCTCATGCATAAATAGGATCTCCTGCGAGTACTACCACTCGATTCCCAGCAGCTGGGAGCTTCCAAGCAGCTGGGAGGATCCAACCAAACATACAGCATAACAGCTGTCATAACAAACTATCTAAAAATAGTAAAGTATGGTCAACATGACCTTATTACATGCATTGGTCTTATAAGACCTTCTTGGAAACATTAACCAGACCTCTAACAAACTAACTGCCTCATGGAGGCCAGCTGTCAGGTAGGTGCTCCTGCACCACCAATACTATGTAAGTGGTTTCTTATTTGGATGGCAACTAGTTTGTCATTTGTCCAATACAAACTCTTCATCCAGAGCAGCTCATTCATGAAATAGAAGAACAAACACAGGACCAGTGTCCCATATTCAAAAGTGTTCTTATCCTTCTTAACTTTATCCAAAATTTCCATCAGTTGGTTCTACAACAAATCACACAAGCAATAGTCAGCATTCTCTCTCAACATCTGATAAGTTGCATAGATAGCTATACCGGATACATAATTCTCCCTCCTAGAATGATATATCTTGTATCCAATCACCATTGATGCAAATTTGACATCCATATTAGTGATATCATTTATTGTCATTGCCCTTTTGTTAAACCTTGAACCAGCAGCATCAGGTATAGTTTGATTCTTTATTGACTTCAACATTGGCAGTCCATCAGATGAGTTCAACACTATCACGGCCTTGATGGCCTCCTTGGTGATCTTGAAGGGTTTCATTAACCACATAAAATCATCATGCATCTGACTCAGCACATACTAGACCCACTTATCTTCATCAAAGGATGGAAACCCTATAATCTAAATGAAATGTTTAACTTGAAGTGCCTTATACTCAAGTTTAAGACAATGAATTTTATCCCTCAAATGATTCTAATCTACTAACTTTGAATCCCCAAACTCATCTATGCTAGCATGAATATAAGCCCTAATATCTTAAACATGTAACACACCATGCAGAACATTTGAAAAGGAACCTAATAGATCGACCTCTATAGATTTGTGTGGATTCTTTTTTAATTTAGGTCAGGGCCTTTTGGTGATGTCAACAACCAACAGAGTGGCCATATCCATAGATTACAAATTTAGAAAGTTTCACAGAGAATAGCTTGTTTCACCGATTAGGGTTATCTATCGAATTCACTTTTTGCATTTTAAATCTTTGAAATCTCATCTCAGGCACTCTTCTCCTTGTCTCTTTGAATGCAAAATGATTCAAATGTTGAGTAAATGACCTTTTATGCTCCACAAAACCTAATTCACCATTGTAATAAATGCTCTACCCTAATACATCCGGCTACACTATTTCTGCATACAGTCAATCTTCAATTGCTCCATAATCAATCACATTAGCTTCTTTTCTTCCAGAATTTGCTTCAACAAATCTACAATAGGCTTCTTTATCTTTATTCATCGTGCCAGATTTAGGCACCACTTACTAGCAGGGGAAATCAAATTTTCAATGCAGGTCCCCTGAGCCAGAGCTCCCATTTCAATTCCCAGAGGAGTTGTTAGCACCTGATTTTGATGTAGATCCATCACCTTCATTCTTTGCACCTTTCTTCACCCATGTTTTGTTTATTTCATTCTAGATCTCATTCACATCTATTTTGCCCTTGCCTATGTCCATTTTTTGCTTTGTTCTTCCTTTACCTAGTTGTGAGTTCTCCTTTTTGCTTCTGAAAAACTTAGCAATATGTCTGGATTTGTTACAGTTAAAACACACAATCTTATTTTTCTAACAATTACATGTTAGAGTAGGTTTAGATCTACATTGCATTTCCATGTGCCCAACCTTCTTGCAAGTAAAACATCTTCCATTGAAAACTTGTTTATCCTTAGGAGGATTTTTTGATACACTTCTGCAATCCTTAGCCTTATGACCTATCTTTTTGTAATTAAGGCATTGACTGGAGAAGGATAATGCATTTTGATTCACTTTACTTATGCAATGATTAGCTCTATGACCATATTTATTGCATTTGAAACAATTTCCATTCAAAGATGGATACCTTTCAGTGTTCAATTGTCTTACTAAAGGCCTTCTAGGATTCCTTCCTTGATTTCTTGCTTCAAGATTTCTTTGACCGGATCCAGAGCTTTCACCTTTCTCAAATCCCATACCATGCTTATTATCTACCATCTTCTGACTATCAAGCAATACTTCAATTTTAGCTAAGCTTATCTTGAACTTCTCTTTATATTCATTTGCAATTTCTAGGTCATGTTTGAGAATGATAATTTGCCTTTCAAATTGTTCCTCATTATCCCTAGTTTCTTGTAGATCAGACTCTAGATGGCCAATTATTTTGTCCAATCTACAACACTCTTCTATTCTTTCTTTCAGAGATCGATTCAGGTTTTCCTCAGTCTTCTTCCTTTCCTCAATTTCCTTGGTTAGCCTCATCACCCCAGATTCCATCTCATATTTTAGGACAAGTTCTTTTGCTAGCTTCTCACATTCCTTTGTCTTCTCCTTCAGGGCCTCATCCATGTCATTGTCTTCATTCTGATTTGCTAGCTAAAGAAGTAGCTCCTTCCTCTTTTCATTAGATTTTCTTAGTTGTCCTTTTAAGATCTTAATGAAATCTTCAACATCTTTAAGGTTCTCTTGCAAATCTTTAATTTTTGCTCTGGACAAATCAAGATCTTCTAAGGTCACTTGAAGTTGATGATTGATTGAACCCATTAAGACACCTTTCCAGATCTTCCTCAAGTAGTTAAAATTTTCCAAAGGAACCTCATTCTAATACCAATTGTTGAAATTAGGGCAGACAACTAAGAGGGGGGTGACTCAGTTCTCAAAAAATTTATCCTTTCTATCTTTAATCTTGTTTACAACTTATTAATAGATAAATGATGTGAGCATGAAAGCATTAATTAACAACACATGAGAAGAAACATAATCAACACACATGACACCAAGATTTTTACATGGAAACTCAGTTAAGGGAAAAACTACGGTGGGGGTTAACCCACAAGATTTTATACTCTATTAAAAGTATTATAGAATGGTAAGGCACATGCCTTCAAGCACACTACCTAGAGCTCACTACTCAAAGGAGACTCACTACCTACAAAATTGATTACAAGAGTTCACTGAAATGTTTGAATTGAAGAATAGCATCTAACTATGCAAAATAACAGTTTTAGTTAAGCTCAATACACTGACTTTACACACTTCATCTTTCTCTGCCCTACTTTACTATTTTGTCATGGTCTGAAGCTTAGATCTCCTTGCTTTTCTCTTGATACTGCTATACTTCACACCTCTCACCTCATATTTGCACAACATATCCAAAAATGCCCACATCCATCAAATATATATATATCTGCAACATGAAATTGCATCAGCTGCAGTTGGCCTTAAGAAACATAGAGGCTTTTTCAAGATCATTGTTCTGTCAGCTGAATCAATGTACAAACATCAACACAAACCAAAACTTATGTATCCAAGTCACCTCACATGTCATCCATTACAACTAGATCTTCTAAATTACTCTACCAACTACTTTTCTTCATCTGCACAAGGATCAAACACTTAGTTAGCCTGTTCTTCACCGGATTGAACTGTCTAACCAAAACCTGATACTCAAATGCTTGTAACTTACAATCCCTTCATCACCGGAGGCTAAAATCTTGGATTTAGGTAGCCTTGACATCCCTTATCATTCCCACAGATTTGTAGCATAATATGATTTCCTATGGAGAAATGCAGACTAAGTTGTTGAAACATGTCAAATGCTCTATTCCTATCTACTTGGAATTAGATAAATATGCACTCTGACTTTTGGTATGATCCATTGATATAATGCGGATGTGTAATATAGATTTAGTTTCCATCAATGACAACACCAGACATGCCTAGCAGTGTCTCTTGCCAAAATGGAAGTTTGTCTACATATTTACAAGTCATTCATGCTACAATGAAGCACAACATGATGAAATAACAAGATGCATATTTACAACACTTAAGAATATGTAGTAGTGTTTCTTATGTCATCAATGCATGTTATATCCCATAATTTCTCATGCAAATAAACTTTACCTTCTTGTCCTTCATTACCTTCAGGTACACTTGTTTCCTCGCACTCACCAATCAATGAGTGAAGTTAGCTATAATTCACAATAGAAATTATGTAAATACATGTGATAACAACTCTATTATAGATGTTATGTAAATTTCTCATTACCTACATTAACTGTGCATTAATCTTTCTCTTGCAAACTAAGGAAGAGAGTAAGAGAGAGAGAGATGTTTAATATGACTCACATATCCTCATTTCACCTTCTTGTATGGTTTCCATACTTTACATATCCTCATTTCACCTTTCTAAATTTACTTTACACCTGCCACTTTGCATGCATGTCTATTAGGGCAATTGCAACTACAACATCTAACAAAATTCCCATATCCTTTATCCTTTGATGGATGCAATCAGAACACATTAGATCAAGTGAGAACACCATATAGACCTAAGGAGAGTAGAGAAAAGACCTAAAAATGCCTACAAATACCTACCTTGGTTTTTTTTAAATCAATTTAGCTTGCCTATGGTGGCAAGGAACACATTGTTCGAAAATGCTTCAGTTTCATGCAATGGAAAGGTGCTTATGAGGTTGAATGGACAATACCAAAGCATTGGCATGGGTGGGTAAATCCCAGGGTGGTCTCATTTTGTGTACCAAGTGTCTCAGTCATTCAGACTAGTAGGCTACCAACAAAGTCACTTAAGATCCTAAGAGCAAAAATTGCCAAACTATGATGGAGCAGTTCTCATAATTCATGGTAGTGGGGAATATTCTATTTGGACCTACAAGTGTATGTGGGGTCCATCCACAATAACCTCTCTCAATTTTGGTCAACTCCTATCCATTTGACTATGCCAAAATCAAACACATTTTTGCAAAATGTTTCAATTTCATACAACACAACCTTGCCAAGAGCCATATTTTTCATTTTACAGTTTGTGGGGCTGAACTGACTATGCTAATGCATTGGGGTGGGTGGGTATATTCCAAGTGGGTCTTGTTTCATGTACTAAGTGTCCCAGTCATTTGGGGTTGTAGGCTATCGATAAAGTCCCTTAAGATCCTTAAAGGCAAAAAATAGCAAAACTTTGATGAAGCAGTTCTTTGAATTCATGGTAGCTAAGAATGTTCCATTTGGACTCACAAGTGCATGTTGGGTCCATCTAAAATAACCTCTCTTAGTTTTGGTCAACTCCAATCTAGTTGATCATGTTAAAATCAAATGCATTCTTGCAAAATGCTTCAGTTTCATGAAGTGGAAAGGTGCTAGGAGTGAAATTTTGCATTCCACAGCTCATGGGGCTGAACCAACTATGCCAACACCTCAAGGTGCATGGGTAAATCTAGAGGGAGTCTTGGTTCTTGAGCCAAGTGTCTCAGTCATATCGGGCTGCAAGCTACTGGCAAAGTCCCTTAAGATCCTTAGAGCAAAAAACTGCCAAACTATGACGGAATAATTCTCAAAATTCATGGTAGCTGGGAGTGTTTTGTTTAGACCTAAAGATGAATGTGGGGTTAATCCACAATAACTTCTCATGGTTTTGGTTAACTCTAGTCTATTTGACCATGCTGAAATCAAATGCATTCTTGCAAAATGCTTTAGTTTCGTGCAGCACAACCTTGCCAAGAGCCATATTTCTCGTTCTACAGCTCATGGGGCTGAACAGACTATGCCAACATGTTGGGGTAGGTAGATAATTTCTAGGGAGGTCCCTTTTTGTGCTCCAAGTGTCCCATTCATTCAGGGGAACAAGCTACCGTCAAAGTCCCTTAAGATCCCTAAGAACAAAAAAGTACCAAATTTTAACAAAGCAGTTCTTAGAATTCATGGTAGATGGAAATGGTTCATTCAGACCTACAAGTGCACATGGGGTCCATCCACAATAACCTCTCTCATTTTTCGTCAATTCCATACTATTTGACTGTGCCGAAATCAAATGCATTCTTGCAAAATGCTTCAGTTTCATACAGTGGAAAGGTGCTAGGAGTGAAATTTTGCATTCCATAGCTCGTGGGGCCAAACCAACTGTGCCAAGGCATCGGGGTGGGTGGGAAAATCTAGTGTAGGTCTCATTTCTTGCATTGAGTGTCTCAGTCATTCTGGGTTGCAAGCTATCGACAAAGTCCCTTAAGATCCTAAGAGCAAAAAACTACCAAAATATGAAAGAGCAGTTCTCAGAATTCATGGTAGCTAGAAATATTCCTTTTGGACCTACAAGTGCACATGGATTCCATCCACAATAACCTATCAAAGTTTTGGTCAACTCCAATCCATTTGACCATGCCGAAATCAAATGCATTCTTGTAAAATGCTTCAGTTTCATGCAATGGAAAGGTACTACGAGTGAAATTTTTCATCCCATAGCTCATGGGACTAAATAGACTGCACCAACATGTTAGGGTGGGTGGGAAAATTCCAAGGGGGTCTGATTTTGTGGACCAAGTGTCCCATTTGTTTGGGCAAGTAGGCTACCAACAAAGTCACTTACGATCCCTAAGAGTAAAAAATTGCCAAACTTTGATGGTTTAGTTCTCATAATTTGTGGTAGTTGGGCATGTTCCATTTAAATGTACAAGTTCTTGTGGGGTCCTTCCACAATAACCTTTCTTAGTTTTGGTCAACTCTAATTCATTTGATCGTGGTGAAATCAAATGCAATTTTGTAAAATGCTTCAGTTTCATGCAGCACAACCTTGCTAGGAGCCATATTTTTCATTCTGCAGATCATGGGGCTGAACATAGTATGCAAATTCATCAAGGTGGTCAGGTAAATGCCATGGGGTCTTGTTTTGTGTGCCAAGTATCCCAGTCATTCGGGGTAGTAGGCTACCGGTAAAGTCCCTTGAGATCCCTAAGAGCAAAAAACTACCAAACATTGACAGAGTAGTTCTTAGAATTTGTGGCAATAGGAATGTTCTATTTGGACCTACAAGTGCATGTGGGGTCCATCAACAATAACCTCTCTTGGTTTTCATCAACTCCAATCTATTTGACCATGCCAAAATCAAATACATTCTTGCAAAATTCTTTAGTTTCATGCATTGGAAAGGTGCTAGGATTGAAATTTTGCATTCCATATCTTGTGGGGCTAAACTTACTATGCCAATGCATCAGGATGGGTGAGTAAATGATAGGGAGGTCTTGTTTCTTGTGCCGAGTGTCTCAGTCATTCTGAGCTGCAGGTTACTGATAATGTTGAAAGGTGCTAAGAGTGAAATTTTGCATTCAACAGCTTGTGGGGCTGAACTAACTACACCAACATGTCAGAGTGGGTGAGTAAATGGTAGGGGAGGTCTCATTTCATGTGCCATGTGTCTCAATCATTCTGGGCTACAAGTTATTAGTAAAGTTGAAAGGTGCTAGGAGTGAAATTTTTCTTTCCATAGCTCGTGGGACAAAATCGACTACACCAACATGTCGGGGTGGGTGGGTAAATGCTAAGGGAGATCTTGTTTCATGTACCAAGTGTCTCAATTATTCTAGGTTGCAAGCTACTAGCAAAGTTGAAAGGTACTTGGAGTAAAATTTTACATTCCACATCTTGTGGGGCCAAACTGACCATTCCAACACCTCGAGGTGGGTAGATAAATGTTGGGGGAGGTCTCATTTCATGTGCTAAGTGTCCCAATCATTCCAAGTTGCAAGCTACCAGCAATGACTTTTCTAGTAGCTTACATCTAAGAATGACTAGTAAAATTCACACATGAAACAAGACCTCCCCCAACATTTAGCCTCCCAACCTGATGTGTTGGCATGGTAGGTTTGGCCCTACGATGAGTAGAATGAAAAATATGACACCTAGCAAGGTTGTACTACATGAAACTAAAATATTTTACAAGAATTCATTTCATTTTAGCATGATTAAATGGACTGGAGTTGACCAAAACCAAGAGAGGTTATTGTGGATGGACCCCACGTGCACCTATAGGTCTAAATAGAGCATTCCCATCTACCACAAATTCTAAGAATTGCTTTGTCAAAGTTTGACAATTTTTTTGCTCTTAGGATCTTAAGTGACTTTATCAGTAGCTTGTAGCCTAGATCAACTAGGACACTTGGTACACAAAAAATATCCCCATTGGTATTTATCCACCCACCCCAATGTTTTGGTGTAGTCCGTTCGGCCACATGAGCTGCAGAGCAAAAAATATGGCTCCTTGCAAGGTTGTGCTGTATGAAAATGAAGCACTTTCCAAGAATATATTTGATTTCAACATGGTCAAATGGACCAGAGTTGATCAAAACATAGAGAGGTTATTGTGGATGGCCCCTACATGCACCTCTTGGTCTAAACAGAACATTCCCAGCTACTATGAATTCTAAGAACTGATCTGCCAAAGTTTGGTAGTTTTTTGCTCTTAGGGATCTTAAGTGTCTTTACCAGTAGCCTACTACCCCGAATGACTTGGACACTTGGCACATGAAACAAGACCCCCCTAGGATTTAACTACCCATCTTGATACATTGGCATAGTCTGTTTGGCCCTATGAGCTGCAGAATGAAAAATATGGCTCCTAGCAAGGTTGTGCTACATGAAACTGAAGCATTTTACAATAATTCGTTTGATTTTGGCACGATTAAATAGATTAGGGTTTACCAAAAATGAGAGTAGTTATTATGGATAGACCCCATGTGCACCTGTAAGTCCAAATTGAACATTCCTAACTACCACGAATTCTAAGAACTACTCCTTCAAAGTTTGGCAATTTTTTGATCTTAGGGATCTTAAGTGACTTTGCCACTAGCCTACTGCCCCAAACAACTAGGACACTTGGCACATGAAATGACACCCCCCTTGGCATTTACCTACCCACCCCAATGCATTGGTGTAGTCTATTTGTCCCCACAAACTATAGAAAAAAAAATATGGCTCCTGGCAAGGTTGTGATGCATGAAACTGAAGCATTCTACAAGAATGTATTTGATTTTAGCATGGTCAAACATACTAGATTTGACCAAAACAAATATAGGTTATAGTGGATGGACTCCACATGCACTTGTATGTCCAAGTAGAACTTTCCTAGATACCATGAATTTTGAGAGCTGCTCCATCAAAGTTTGGTAGTTTTTTAGTCTTATGGATCTTAAGTGACTTTGTTGGTAGCCTACTGACCTGAATGATTGGGACACGTGACACATGAAATGAGAACCCCTAAGGTTTACCTACCCACCCTAATGTGTTGGTGTAGTCCATTTAGCCCCACAAGTTGCAGAACAAAAAATATGGCTCCTGGCAATGTTGTGCTACAGAAACTAAAGCATTTTGCAAAAATGCATTTGATTTCGGCACAGTCAAATGGACTGGAGTTGACCAAAAATAAGAGAGGTTATTGTGGATGGACCCCACATGCACCTATAGGTCTAAATGGAACATTCCCACCTGCCATGAATTCTGAGAACTGCTCCATCAAAGTTTTGCAATTTTTCATTCTTTAGGATCTTATGTAACTTTCTTGGTAGCCTACTACCCTGAATGATTGGGACACTTGACGCATGAAACAAGACCCCCTTTGCATTTACCTACCCACCCTGATGCATTGGCATAGTTTTTTTGACCCCGCAATAAGTAGAATGAAAAATATGGCTCTTGGAAAGGTTGTACTACATGAAACTGAAGCATTTTGCAAGAATGCATTTGATTTTGACAAAAACTAAGAGAGGTTATTATGAGTGGACCCCACATGCACTTTTAGGTTTGAACAGAACATTCACATCTACCATGAATTCTAAGAACTGCTCCATCAAAGTTTGACAAGTTTTTGCACTTAGTGATCTTATGTGACTTTGTCGGTAGCCTACTACCTTGAACAATTGGGACACTTGGCGCATGAATCAAGACCCTCCCTAGTATTTACCCACCCATCCCGACACATTGGCATAGTCCCATGAGCTACATAATGAAAAATATGGCTCCTGACAAGGTTGTGGTGCATGAAACTAAAGCATTTTGCAAGAATGCATTTGATTTTGGCATGGTCAAATGTACTGGGTTTGACCAAAACTAACAAAGTTTATTGTGGACAGACCCCACATGCACTTGTAGGTCTAAATGGAATGTTCCCAGCTTCCACCAATTTTGAGAACTGTTCCATCAAAGTTTGGTAGTTTTTTGCTCTTAGGGATCTTAAGGGACTTTGCGAGTAGCCTTCTACACTAAATGGCTAGGACACTTGGTGTATGAAACAAGACCCCCCTATCATTTACCCACCCACCCCAATATGTTTTTGCAATCATTTCAGCCCCACAGGTTGTGGAATGCAAAATCTCACTCGTAGCACATTTCCACTGCATGAAACTGAAGCATTTTGTAAGAATGCATTTGATTTCAGCATGGCCAAATGGATTGGAGTTGACCAAAACTAGGAGAGGTTATTATGGATAGACCCCACATTCACCTATAGGTCTAAATGGAATGTTCCTAGCTACCATGAATTTTGAGAACTGCTCCATCAAAATTTGACATTTTTTTGCTCTTAGGGATCTTAAGGGACTTTTCCAGTAGCTTGCTACCCCAAATGACTGGAACACTTGTCACATGAAACAAGACTCCCTAAAATTCACCCACCCTAGTTAGTTCAGCCCCATGAGCTATGGAATGCAAAATTTCTCTCCTAGCACCTTTCCTTTGCATGAAACTGAAGCATTTTGGAAAAATGTGTTCTTTGCCACCATAGGCAAATTAACTTGAATTAAAAAAATCCAAGTAGGTATTTGTAGGTGAACTTGACATCCACCTATACATGCAAAGAAGAAATTTTTATGTGTCATGGTTTGACAAAACAGTTGGTCCAGAGTTTGATACTTTTTTTTCTTAGGATTCTTGAGAGAAAGTCTACATTCGATGAATGGAATGCAAAGTTTCACAACTGACACCTTTATAGTATATGAAACTAAACTAAAATTTAGTTCCCCTTTTATCTCTTGCATTTTCGCCTTTTGGATTTGTCATTGTTGATCTTCTATAGTTTCACAATATTTGTAAATCATGATGGTACTTATCCACAAGTATACCACCAGATCCCCTATGTAATATAAGAAATCAAATCCCAATCTTATGAGAATAGTGAGATAACATCTCTCCTCTAAGAGTTCCAAATCTTTTGACTTTAGAGCCAAACAAGAAGAAATCCATAGATACTACAACAAATAGGGATAGACACATTATCCATAAATACTACCACACAATAACCTCACTACTCTTTCCCTTATGCTACCCTTTGATAAGAGATCAACACTATGAGACAATATTGTTGTTGAAAGAAATCAAAAGACATAGGAGAATGGACTTAATATTTGAGCATCCTAACTTCACACCTCTAATAGTTGTGCATTAAGTCATGTTTTGTTAGTACGCTAATGTGGCATCACATGATTGGTTTCGTTTTAGATCTGAAGAGCACATATCATTCAATTGTAAGTACTATCACTCAATACTAACAACCTTAAAGTCACAACTAGTAGTGTTCAAATTTTAAAAATATTGAACCTTAAATCCACAAATACTATCACGACTATTGGAACATGCTTAGCCACATGAATTTGATGAAAACATATTTATAAGGTAGATATGTAAGACAACATAGATAATCACTTATAAAAAAATTTAATAGTCACTCTTATTTACATTAACTCCTTTCCAACATCACAAACTTCTTGTTAAGCTTACAAACACCACAATTTTTCTTATAATGAAATTCAATATGCATGTATGGACAAGGTGTTGAGGACACATATTTCATCCATTTGCTGGTAAAAGCTAGGGTTTTCTAGATTTTCTAAAGCATTTTCAGCTTATAGCAAGCATGCCATAGATTTCCCTTCACCTAGAGTCCATAATGGGAGTGATAATATAAAGTTTTACTAATTTTGGCATCACTTTAGACCTAGCATCAATAAAATTTAGGGTTTTAGGCAAGATTTATTTCAAAAGTGAGATTTTGGTAATGTATGAGGGTTTGGTACAGTCATGGAGAGGCTTTCTATGCAAGTTTGAGGTTATCATTTATTGTCTTTTTGAGAATTTTTCATGGAGAGGCTTATTATGCTTATTATGATAGTCATAGGAGGATAGTCAAGGACTACCATAGTTTTAGGGGCAGTTATCGACTCATTTCTTGTTTGAAACCCTCATCAAGATGATATTTTATGTAGATATAGGATATCTTTAGTTATGCATACCTAAAACAAGGATATGTTGTAGTGCCAAAAATGTGACCATGGTGCAAGAGATAGTTTTGATGTCATCCATCATGAGGCTTAAACTATTGATCAAAACTCCTAGCATGAACTCAAGTTTACAAAAGGACTTCATCACTAGTCTTGGATCACATCTAGAGACCTAAAGTTGACTACCAATATTGTAAAGAGGGTATGGACAACCATCAAAGCATAAAGGATATAGGAGTTTTGTCAAATGTCATTTTCTAGTTTATCTTAGACCAATCAACATTCTATCTCAAACTAATCAACATTATATCTCAAACCACAAAACTACCCCTTTCTATCTCAGACTAATCAGTATTCTTTCCTAGATCACAAAACTACCCCTTTCTATCTCAGACCAATCAACATTCTTGTCTTTTCATGACTATCCTAGATCATTTTATTAGTCCAAGGCTACCTCCTTTTCACATACAATCCTTGTTGCATAATCATGACTTGAGGACTATCTCTTTGGTTATCACATTTTGTGACTGTTTCACATGATAATTGTTCAATCTCAGTGATTATATATGATGGTTAAGACATAGCAACTTCTAGTAACTCCCTTGATGCATATCACGAAGTCCAATCTTCAATGAATTATTAAACCCAATTGGTTTGAGTTTAGAAGGACAACCATCAAAGCATAAAGGATATAGTAATTTTGTCAGATGTTGTAATTGCAGCTGCCCTTGTAGACATGTACACAAAGTGTGCAAGCATAGATAAGGCACATGGACTATTTGATAGAGAATGACAAAGAGATGTCCTCTCATGGAATGCAATGATTGCAAGCTATGTAGAAAATGGATTTGTTGAAAAGACTTTAAAAACTTTCAAGAAAATACAATTGGCATGTGTAAAGCCAAATTCCACAACCTTATAATATTATGCTACTGCCATCTTCCAAAGCCAAATATTTGGAAGGTTGCAACATCATCTCTAGATCTTATTATTCTTAATTTGGTAACTATCCCATTTAATTTGGTAACCACTATTCAATAGAAGAGGGACATGAATGTAATGACTAGTACTTGATGTTTAAAGGGAGGATATGTAGAAATTAATGGGAAGGAAATTATTCTTTCATCTGGTACTCCCATGGAGGAAGAGTCATGAAGGGATCAAGAAGAGTTGTGTTGTTTGAGTGGAGAATCTTGCAACTTGACCTAGTGATTAAGAACATGATTTTTTATTGGTTTGTTCTCAACTATACAAAGGTTTGAGTAAGTCATGATTTTTGGCTTTCATTATGGTTTATCTTACTACTCATTCTTGGTGTGTACTTCACTTGAATACATCATGAATATGTTTGAGGGCTTGTATTCTTCATGGTGAAGGCTTGGTTGTGGTGAATTTTGTGTAATATTGAGTCTTCTAGTTGTTTCTTCTCTTTGGATACTATGACCCTATTACATGGTTGGATTTAAGTGGGTTCTTAATTGTCACTTATTTGTGTTGATTGTGTTTTACAATAGTGGTACAGGGTTTGTGAAGGTGACTATGATGATTATTATATAGGTTTTATTTTGAATGGTGGACAAGGGTTTGGTGTCTCGAGAAGTATTATACATTTGGACTTTATCTTATGACCATTATGGTGAAGGCCAATGGTATTGTGTTAGTCATAGTGACAAACCCTAGAGGCTTGTGTAGTGTAATATAACTATACTCAAATTCTCTTTCTTATGTGGAGTATAAAGTTGCAATAGAAATATAAAATGTCAATCTTGCATTAGAAACCTCATGGTGGGATCAACTTGTCCCTACACCCTTTATTAATGTGCTTAGAATTAATTTGTAGATAATGGTAAAGAAAAAAGTAGAGTGCCTTCTACAATGACCTTTTTTCTCTTGAATATTGTTGTGGTTGTTAGTTCCATGTGTATAGTCTCATTGATAAGATGTATTGTTATTAGCCCTTAATTATTTTGATTAAATATATGGATAGTAATTATGTATGTGCATATGAGAAAAATGCAACTAAACCTCATATTAAGAATAATTGAGGATATGATTATGTAGAATAGAGCCTTCTAGCCATAGAAATCATGAAGTTTTGATATTGAATTGTTGTATTTGATGCCTAAATAAATGAATTGAGATAGATAGGGTAGTTTTTAATGCACCAAATTTGATGAATCTGAAAACGTGGTTTTTTTTTTTTTTTCTTTTAGTTTTTTAACAGCCCAAAATGCAAGCACATTTCGTCTTGGTCTTTACCAAGCCATAGCGTGATCATGTTTTGATATTTTAAAAATAACACGATCGCATTTTTGTAAAACATGATCATATTTTGGCTAAAATTGGACATGTGGCCATTTTTTTGTATAACATTTCCATGCCCTTACCAAGAAGTTGTAGACCAAGATAGAGGTAGTTAAGGAAAGGCTCAAATCTAAGGTGGAATCACTGATTTCATCCATCCCTTGCACCTTCAAGGAATCTTTTGCCATTATTTTTCCTTCTTCCCACTTAATCAAAGAGTTTTAGTGGTGTTGTCATGGATGGAGGATCCAGAGAATGGACTATCCAACCATACAACTAGAGTAAAACACAATGGAAACAACACACAAACACATAGAAGAATAGAATACAATGGAATATTTATATTCTCAACATCTCAAATAGTTATAATGCTTATATGCCAGCAACATGCAGGCTACAATCTAGCTCAGAGGCCTGCCTTCCAGGTTACAACAAACATGAATGATATGGCATTGAAGTGCCTCCGAAAAAAGAACTATCCTTCTATTCTATTATCAGCTATGAATGAAGTACCTTCCTAAAGCCTCTAAGGAATGTATATATATCATCTTCCATCTCCTAAAATCTTCTGCATTGGCATCAAAAGATCTCAAACCCTAATTCAAGATGAAACATGTAGGATATGTGTAGGTTAGCCTACCACTCATGGTAATGCTCCGCAAATGAATGAAACAAAATGCAGTTCCTGATAAAGGTCTATCTAATCCAAAATTACCTTGTGTGATGTTCCATTTGGCTCTATAAGTCACGGGAATGCTCTAGAAACCTAGTATGCTCATTCTGAATGCTGAATGATATGTTGAGGGAGTTATGTTGATTTTCTGCTAGCGATAACTCTCTATAAACAACTCTAAATCTCATAAAATATGAATATGATGTAGCTAACATTGGGTAGAATCTAAATCCTGCTTCGTGAGCTCTGAAATGAAGATTCGGTAAAATATAGTAGAAAATGTTGAAACTGCAATTGCCTAAAATGCAACTAAAATGCAAGAAAAGAAAAGAAAGCAAATTATTTTGGTTAATGCAAGATTGCCTTTTGACTTGGGATGCTCTTGCATCACACACCTAGGGTTGTTTGAAAAGTGAGCCCCTCACTTTGTTGGGGATAGAGGAAAACCAAGATGGTCTACCTCAAACTAAAAAATCCATGATGAATCTTTGTCTGGCCTTCCTTTCCGCTTAACTAGGTGTTGGTCATGATGTTAGTCATAAACAAGCATAGAATAAAAGTAGACATTAACCTTTATTCATCTTGAAAGATACGATGAATTCAGAGAATTCATGATCCCAAGTCTCTGATGATTAGGACTTAATCATCTGACGTTACTCAGAGGTTGATGTGTGTTGCTGTTTCCATTTTGGGGCCTTACGTTGAGTTCATCATCATGACACTATTCTTGCAAAGATTCTTTACAGAGAGGTCATTTTATGCAGTTGTTTGATCAGATGATACATAAATACTTAAATCTTTGCCTGATATTTTCAATTATACATGCTTTATCTTCAAATATGTTAAATATTTGCAATTATCTACGAGATGTCCACGTGTTTTCTTGAGATTATCAATTATTTGCAATTATGATAATGAAATGTTCTAAAATTTAAAGGAAAATGGAAGAAATACTTCAAATTAATGTTGAACCTTCAGCTATTGAACCACATGTACATCAGATACAGTCATGAAGAGAAGAAAACCAAACCATATGTTCACCAGGACATTCCACAGCTAGATACAGTTGATGCTAACTTCAAAGGAATTGTATGAAAACAACTTATGCAAGTAGACATGCACTCCAAAGGATGTAGCAAATCACCAGATATATCTAGGATTCAAACACTGATTACTCAAGATTTACTATGAATTGTAATCAAAATAGTCTTCTCATTCATTAAGTATGCAAGGATATAAATGTATACAAAAAGCTTTGAAATGAGCCCTAAATATTTCAACAGACGAATTTCAATTAAGTTTCGAATGATTGAAATGAGGCATTCCAGCACCTTTTATAGAACAAGGTGAGGAATCTGTTACAAAAGATCTACAATCTTGATTTATCTATGAATATCTACGGTCAGTATCTCCTTTGACTTTGTCAACTACATCAGAATGGCACAAGTTGCTAGCTAGCAACCATCTGAAATACTTATTTTCACTAAGTATAAGATGCTGATATTTGCTTTATGATGCATCTTCATCTCCACTAGGAGCATCATGATCATAGCTCGTCGTATCTTCATCATCATGATAATTGTGGCCTTGCATATGAGCCTACATGATTGTCCTGACATTTTCATATAATTGTATTATCTTGTCAATTTCTCCGCCATCCTAAGTTTTTGCCTTGATGATGGCATGCTTATGCACCTGGTATTTACTTCTGATGTTCTCCAACTTGTTTTTCCTATTGCCCAGTGTCTCATTGTAATTTTCCATCTTGACTTTAATTATCATCATTTTATCTATGACTTCTTCCATCAAGTGAACAAGTGGATCATCAACTACTGATTGGAAGTTGCCATGTAAAGCTTTGATGGAAAACTCTTCATCTTGATTTTCTATCTTTCCTTCTACCTTTCCTTCCAACGTTTCTAAAATTTCTGCCTCAAAAGCTAGCATATCATGCAGTTTCATGGTGATGTCTCTCAGTTTATTATTACATCTTTTAAGTACACCACATTCAAACTGGATATCCTTGTACCATATGTCTATTAATAATGCAGTGTTATTATTTAGTACCTATTTGTTGATGAGAAATTAAGGATTTCTCCTCTTTATTTCTCCAAGGACATCCAATATCTTCTCCAATTGGAATGATCTTTTCCCTATTTCCATTTGTAACTTGTCTACCTTCTTCCTGGAGATATTGAGGGAATTCCACCTCTTTAAAGAGGCCTTTATTACATCCTCTGCTACATCCAATGTGGATAGCATCCATTTCCTTAATACAGATGACTCATGTTTCATGAGATCTAATTTATTTACCTCTTCTTGGGAAATGGCAGTCAATGGGATTGCATGTTCAGTTGAAGTATCCTCAGTATTAGTCAACCTTCCTATATATGCATGCAACTGAGCAATGTGCTCTTTGTGTTGCTTATTTTTCTCCTTTTCTCTTTTCACTTTCTGAATCAAAGAATCTATAATGTCTTTGCTCTCTTGACCCTCCTGGTCTTCATTTACAAACCCTAAGTCCACTATCCTGATCTAAAATTCATCTAAGGTAATTTTACCTTTCTTCTTTTCTATAGTAGGGATTGCTATCTGTGTAGTTCTTCTACCAATTACAGGATCCCTCTTGATGGCTGAAGTCATTCTGGTCTTCCTCTTTGGTTTTATTAGATTTTCTGAAAACAAGGTGGATACATCAAATTCTTGAATCTCAAAATCTACCTCTGTGTTAACTTCCTCTTCCAACCATTGAGGTGCCTAATCATATTTCTCCACATCATCATGATGTTCACCTTTATCTCCTATATCTATCAGCATATGTGATGGAGAAGGTGATTTTCTTGTTTCTTCTTCATGATGTTCACTTTGGGGGTGATCCTGTGGTACATCCTCTTGCTGAGGAATTTCCTTTTCTGGAGGAGCATCATCCTGAGGTAGAGGATCTTGTGATGTGTCTACATGATGATCATGATGATCATGATCCTTCTCCCATATTACTTCATCCACTTTTGACTTTTCCTCATGTTGAAGCACATTCATAGCAGTGGATATTGTGGAATCTTCTTTAGGTGCTTCTATTTGTTCTGAAACCACTATTTGTTCTGCACCTGCATTACTTATTTCTTGATTTTTAGAAGAATGATCTTCTAAAGCATCTTTCTCATCAGTTTTCTTTTCTTGAACCTCTACTATAGCAGGCTCAACTGCTGTATCCTCTTGGTGTTGTTGTCTTATTTCTGAAGTATGGCCTTCTAGTTCTGCCATCTTCACTTCTTCTATATGTTCTCCTTTATCAGTTATACCTGCTGGATGTTCAGGACTTACATTCTGTCTATATGTCAAATCCACTACTACAGGACTTGTCACCTATCTAACTAATTTGTCCAGCCCCATTTCTTGAGTTATCTTCTCTGGACTCTTTTCCTTTTCAGGTTCCATTTGCTTCATCTCCTCTAATATTGTTTGAACTGATGGAGTCCCATGAGGAGTCATGTGCGTACCTGCAGCAAGAGTCTCCATCTCCTGTGAAGCCACATCCTTCACTACCTCATCATCAGATAAGTCCACTATCTCATGCAGTGAGACATGACCTCCTTGAGATATTTGTGAGGTTTCTTTCATCTGCTCTTCTGCTTGTTCAGTTTTGAACTTCACTATGGTAGGAAGTGTAACATTGTGTTGAAATTCCTTATGGAAAACTTCACTACCTACCCCTTTCAGCATTATAGGGGATTGCTTGATCTCACCTCTCAGGGAGGTTCTTGGTTTCTTAGGTGGGGTAGCTACCACAACCTGTGGGGCTTTTCTCTTCCTTTTGAATAACAAAGGGGGCTCCTCCTCCTCTGTATCTTTCTCCAGAAGGATATTGTCTTCTATTTATTTTTCTGAGGATTGACCCTCTTCTTGGGTCTTAGTGACTACTGCCTCCGCTGTCTGATCTTTCTTGGACTTTTATTTACCTGTCTGTGGAGGTGATGTTGATCTTGATCTTGATGCTATTGCATCCTCAGCTGGAAACACTGCCTTTTCAATAATCACCCCCTTGGGCTCATTATCAATTTTCTTATTCCTAGGGGGTCTTTTGCTTTGTTGTTGTTGTGGAGGCAACCTTTCCCCTTTAGATTTCCTTTTTTCAGTTACAAAATCATCATATTCCTCATCAGGAATATCCTGTCCTTTCTTTTTCTTATCCACGTTAATGGCAACACCTTTCTTCTTCAATGCCTCAATTTGTTCATCAACGCAAGCTTGGGTTAGTTGTAATGTCCTAGCAATGAAAGGATCTAAAGAGATATCTTCTTGTATAGTCAGATCAGGTGCAAATATTGTATCACTATATATTTTCCTTTCTTCATACTCATTATTCTACCATCATCCTTCTTCAGCTGTGAAGGAATGGAGAGGCAGTCAAAGGTCTTGATTTGACTCAATCTCAACCTTTGGTATCTTCTTCTTCTAGCTTTTGCTTCATCTTCACAATCAGCCCAGAAGTCTTCTAGGTGCCTCTTATGAATAGGTTTCCCTATTATTTTCTGTATCCTCCCATAAGGATCATATGACCTAACTAGTGGGAATGGCTGCAATTTTATTTTATTTAAACTAACCATGACCTTCTTGATATTTTCTAAATCTGGGCACATATACCAACCAATGGTTACTCGAAACAAAATTGGTGGTATTTTCTGAGCATCCTTGTATGTCTTTAGCATTGTGGAACTTTGCCTTATAAATTCCATTAATACCACTGCATCAGTGGGGTATCTTGGCAGCATGAGGGGTTATCCTTCAAAGCCCTCAATCTTCATGTAAGAAAATGTCACAAATTGAATGTACAGGCTCCATGCCTGTAGATTATTTCTTGAGCCTCCATACTCAATCTTTTTGTTCTGTCCTCCTCCATGGTTCTCACCAGATGCATGGAGAATGTATCATTTACCAATTTATAATCTTGGAGGTAATTAACTCTCTATAACTGGGGATGATGATCCCAAATATGGGCATCATTGGTGGTTCCACCAATCTTTCCAACTATTGTTAATGCATCAAATGTGCCTTTGTAAGCATAGGAGTAGACAATGTATGATGTCATGTAAAAGGAACAATTTGAACCTCCCAGGTTTGTCAGCTACTCATGCAGAGCATCACTTATCAATTGGCCCCATAGTGGCTTAATGTCTGCATATATGCACATCATGATTACACCATACATCCAATCTTTAAAACTACCAGCATCAGGCTGGCCTGTCACTCTGCTAAGCAACGCAATTATATACTAATACTCTTTGTCAAAATCATAATTATACAAGTGCATAGGAACCTTGGCCACTGTAAGATATGTGCTATTCTTGGCCCTCCACTGGTACATGTTCTTCCTTGCCTTCTTTTTATTGTTTTCATATACCACCTCAGATTTCTTCAAATCCACGCTATTAACCTTTCTGCCCAATGGCAGTCGAAATGTCTTGGAAAGACCCTCGATGGATAGGTCTGCATATACTCTCCCATGCTTTACCACCTGTCTTGTTTGTGGATTATAATTTTGTACACATTCAATTACCAGCTCTGGAGACTCCATGGAGTACAGAAAACCAGCCGCATTCCACATTCCTGACACAAACACAGCATCCAGCAAGGTGCTTCTATTCTTCTCATCATTCATTTTGGCGGACCAGGCCTCCAAATCGGTACTTCCTTGATGTGTATCTGTTATGGTACCATACTTGAATAGGATCCCCTTAGGGTAGGCGAACATGGGCCTGCTGAACTCAGCTTCACACTTAGCTAACCTCTTGTCAGCCATGGATATCTATGATTAACAAGATTTGTCTTACAATGGGTACTCACAAGCATGCACATAACAATTTATCTCTACTAACATCATGCATACTATACTTATTCAGCATTTACTTATCATGGGATGCATAAACCAGAACCTACAACATTATACTTGATTATGCAGAAGCAATAGGATGAGGGTTTCAATTACTTACCTAGTTATGCAGATCGCCTTTGATTATACCAGTAGTTTCTTGAAAATGCCCTTAATTCTGGTGATAATTTTTGCCCTCCTTCCTACCTGTAAGCTCTGTTCATCCAAGTATCGCTTTGTACAAGGGTTCATAAAAGTAGTGCTCTATAAAAATGATTTTATTGCAAGGTAAGTGTGAAAATGACAATCGAATTTACCTTTTAACTTTACAATTAGGGCAAAATTACGGCAAACCCTAACGTATTAGATTCTAATCGTTGATTTTTCACGGGAACTCAGGATTTCGCCAGGTGTGTCCTCGGGTTTTGTGGTAGGCGGGAACTACCTACCACCTCTGCGCGCATTAAATGTCAATGGTGGGAATGAGACTTGGGTGATATCTAGATGATAGGATATATTCAAATACATGATATCATTTGGAATATCAGGGTGATATCCAAATATCATCCTGAGTGCAATGTGATCATCCTCCACGAGAGGAAAAACTATCTTGACAAAATCGGGTGATAAATGCACCATTAGGTCATGTCTAATACATCAAGAGGATATTTCAATATGTCAGATGATGTTTACAAAAAATGATGATGACCAGATAAACTATAACCTCTCTCTCTCAGAATATCAGGTTGACGTCATCTAGATATTACCTTAGTATATCACTATGACATCATGATGTCATTGTCATGTTATGCGGGCAGGATCATGTTTAGGAAATATGCCCTTGAGAGGTAAAAATGATGATTACGTCATTGTCATGTTCATTTCTTTTTTTATCTGACTTGAATGACATCATCAGGATAATGGCTTAGGGTGACATTTCACACCAGGAGGATATTAAGAAATATCAGGTTACATTGAGAAATATGACTCGTGAAATACACAAGGCTGTTGACGGGTAAAGGTCACTATCACCTAAAATTAATGTCCAGACATTTGGACCACATGATTTATCGGGTGATAAATTAGATCGGGATGACCTTCTATAATATGACTAATGTTAAGAAATATGATCCTCCCCTTGTGAATATTAGGTTTGACAAGGATTTTGACTATTCATAACTTTCACATCCTAATGAATAACAGGGTGATGCAAAAGGCAAACCTGCATGAAATTTGATGCTCTTTCTAAATATGAGGTTACTAGAATGAAATATAAATTTTGACAGACTGACCTCATGATGATGACTTACCACATCCTCCTTTAGAGGGCTATTTGCATGACTTACTTTTACCAAACCACCAGAAAGCTCAAAACAAGCCAAGTTGAAAGTTGGGTTCCTATTTTGTCAAGTCAAAACAGGGCGTGTTGTGTAACCACACAACAACTTGCCACCAAAGAAAATATCAAAATTCTAATGATTCAAGTGATGTGATCACATTCATCCATAGTATTCTAATTCTTTCTAAACACAAGCATCATGATTTTCTGAGTGATAAAAGTTCTTCATGGTAACAATGCTAATAAAGGATCATGTGTGTGCAAATGATTAATTATCTTCATCTTGAAAGCAAGTTGAAAACATAAGTAACTGGTGTTAAACTACATAGTTGGAGATCATCCCTCATAGCTGACCTAGATAGAGCCTTGCTGCCAGCAGGCATTCATAGCCCCAGCAAGGTTATCTATACAATCTCCCTAAATAGAGCCCCACTACCAGCAGGCATTCATAGCCCCGATAGAGTTACTTAGATGGCCTAATTTTATTTCTTTTCTAATTTTTCTTTAAAATTTATATCTAATATCATCATGTCAGCTCATTTGTACAAGGTATAGTCACTTGCAGCTTTAGATTGGAGATTGTAGTGGTAGCAAGGGAGTCCCTTTAGATTTTTTACTTAACACCTATACTTGTGTGTTCAACAAACCCAAGGCTGTTAGGTGTTTCATTGTGATTGATTCACTTTGATCAAGAAAAGGCACCTTGATGAAAGGATATCAGAGACCTGATCATGAATACTTCTTAGAATGAATCATAACCTATGTCTAAATTTGATCTCATCACTTGAATCCTAACAATTTTGTTATTTTCTGGGGTGATGAAGTGCATCATTCTGACTGACCAAAACAAAGACTCAACAAGCAAACAACAAAACAAACAAACAGGACAAGGAAAACAAAACTGTACAAGCAACTATACAAATGTACATTATGATACACATGACTGTCATGAAGTCACTTAGACTTGAAAATAATGTTTGAGGAATTGTCCATTGACTGGCAATGGGACATCCTCACCTGTTAGATTCTTTAGCCTATAAGTGATGTCTCCTAGTATCTCAGAAATTTGAAAGGGACCTATCCATAATCTGTCAAATTTACCATGGTCACCTTTCCTCTCATGAGCTTTATCCCACATTAGGACTAAATTAGATATCCTGAAGGCTTTGACTTTAGCTCTCTTGTCAAACCAGCATTTTACAATAGCCTGATGTTTTACAAATTGGTCAATTGCTTGACTCCTTTTCTCTTCCAGGTGCATCAGCTGAAGCAACCTGACTTCTTGCTTATTGTCTATGCCTAGGTACTCTTGGGCAAACTGCAGGGTAGGAATTTTCAAATTTACAGGGAGGATAGGATCCACCCCATATACTAAGTGAAAAGGTGAATTTCCTAGTGCAGTTTTCATTCTAGTTCTGTCTACCCATAAGGCATATTTTAGAAATGAGTTCCATTCCCTAGGGTTCTCTATTAATTTTCTTATGATATTCAACAAATTTTTATTGTTGGATTCTGCTAATCTATTCCCTTGGGGATAATAGTTGGATGAGAACTTGAGTATGATCCCATGATCAAAAGCCCAACTTGACAATTTAGTTGAGGTGAAGGCAGAACCATTATCACTTACCAGAGCATAAGGAATTCCATACCTGGTAACAATATTACCTTCCAGAAACCTGATAACATCATTAGCAGTGCATGTCTTGGTGCTAATAGCCTCTGTCCATCTGGTACAATAGTCAGTAATTGTTAAGACATGCCTATGGCCTGAGGACGATGGAGGATTAATGGGTCCTATGAAGTCCATGCCCCATTGTGCAAATGGGTGCTCTTCCATCACTGGCTGCAATGGTTGGGCAACATATTTCTCTCTAATGGTAGCAACCTGACATACATGATAACATTTGACATGTTCAGCTGTATCTTTAAAAACTGTGGGCCAATAATATCCTACTCTGAGGATTGCATGTGTTGTGGCCAGGGCTGATCCATGTGCTGTTCCAAACTTGTCATGTAATTTTGATAAAACCTTATTTGCTTCTGGCTTTTCTAAGCATCTCATGTATATTCCTTCATAATTCTTCTTGAATAGGGTTCCTCCCTTCATCATATACTTTTGTGATCTTACCATCAGGGCTCTTCTCTGTGAAGCTTGCATTCTTGGAGGACACCTTCCAGTGATCAGGATGTGCCTGATATCTGAATACCACTCTTTATTGTCATTAGCATTGATAACATACTGCTGACTAGTGATATGTGGATCAATTTCTGATATCATTTGGCTTAAATCCTATCCTCTTACTAGTTTCATTGGTGTAATTTCTATGTCATATTCTTGTAATACAATAATCCACTTGGCTCTTTTCTCACCAAGTTCACTCTGCATTAGCAGCATCTTTACTGCTACATCAGGCACTATAGCAATCACTTTGCTTCTTAGTATATAATGCCTGAATTTCTTTACTGCCCTAACCAATGCAAGTGCCTATCTTTTAAAATCTACATATCTTAATTCAGCATCTTTGAAAGGGCAACTCATGAAAGCAATTGGTTTTTCTTCTTTCTCCTCATTTCTCTGAGTAAGCACTGCTGCAGAGGTGTGTTCTGAAGCAAATGAATAGATATAAAAGTCTCTGGTGTAATCTAGACTGATAAAGACAGGAGCATCAAAAATAGCTCTCTTTATATCCTCAAAGGCAGCTTTGGCCTCTAGTGTCCACTCAATCTATGCATCCTTTTTCAAAATGGCATTTAGTGGTTTGACAATTTCAGCAAAGCCCGTGATGAACTTCCTCACAAAGTTTATCTTACCAAAATAAGATTTTAGCTCTTTCTTACTTCTTGGAAGCTGTAACTTCATAATAGACTCCACCCTGTCAAGATCAATGATAATTCCATCTTCTGTGATCAGGTGGCCTAGTAACTTTCCTGTTGTTACCCCAAATATGCATTTCTTGGGGTTCAGTGATATTCCATACTCTTCACATTTTTTCAATACATTTCTGAGATCAGCTACATGGTTGCTTCTCTCCTTGGAGAACACTGTTAAGTCATCCATGTAAATGACTATATATTTTCCTATTAAGCCTCTGAAGGCTATGTCCATTGCTCGTTGGAATGTGGCTCCAACATTTATCAGCCCAAATGGCATACATCTATATGCAAATATACCCCACTTTGTGGTGAAGGCAGTCTTTAGTCTATCAATCTTGTCAACCATGACCTAATTATAGCCTAAGAAACCATCTAGGAAAGACATCATCTTGGCCCCATTAATAATTTGCAAAGCTTCATCTAAGGAGGGTAAAGGGTAATTATCTTTCTTTGAAGCTCTATTCAGGTTCCTAAAATCTACACATAGCCTGATGTCTCCATTTTTCTTTCTCACTGGGACTAGATTTGCAACCCAGGTGGAGTGCCTTACAGGAAAGATTATCCTGGTATTTAACAACTTGATTTCTTCAAAAATTATTGGTTCAAGCAAAGCATTGACTGGCCTTTACTTCTGTCTGAAAGGTTTAGCATCTAGCTTGAGGGGAATAGTATGAGTTATGACTGATGTGTCATATGTCTTTAGCTCATCATAAGTCCATGCAATTACATGTATGTAATCTTTGAGGGCCTGAGTTATTCCTTCTAACTCTTCTGGTGTGCACACTTTACCAATCAGGGCATTTCTTTTGTCAGCATTTAGCCCAATATTCACTTGTGAATATTGTCCCCCATCTGCCTTGGTCAGATCCTTCTACTTTAGCATGTTATCTAGGTCAAAGGCTCTTTCCAGTTCAATCATACCTTTGGGAATCTTGTTGCTAGGCAATTCTAATATTTCTTTTTCTTCCCAGACATGTTCTTCCATGTTATTTTCATCTATGATCTGGGCTTCAAACATATCTCTGTTTGAGATGAAATCCAAAATGTGCTGATCATCATCAAACACCTGGAGGTTGGTCACATTGTCAGGTACTGAAGGTACTGATACCAGTTTTACTGAGAATCTCTTCAAGCCTAATATGGACAAAGGTTCTAATGTACTGGCAGCTTGTGCTAAGCCATCTGCCCTATGATTTTATTCTCTTGGTATGTGGGTGATATTAAAGGCATCAAAGTCTTCAATCAGGTCCCACACATGATGTCTGTAGTTAGATAGCTTCTTGTAGTTACAGGAGTAAATTCCTCTCACTTGCCTCACAACTAGTTCTGAATTCCTGAAGACATGTAGAATTTTTACTTTTTTCTTGTGAGCAAACAGTATCCCATGAATCAGAGCCTCATACTCGGTTACTTTGTTGGTACAAGGAAACTGTAATCTGTAGGCTGCTAGATAGGATTTTCCTGATGGATCAATGAGGTCAATTCCTACCCCAACACCTTGCTTGGATTTGGATCCATCAAACCTTAAGATCCAGGGTTTATCTTCAGCAAGATGTTTAGCTGAACTTTCTTTTTTCTTTGCAGCTCTAGCAGCTGCACCAGCTGATATGCATTTTAACTTTGGGATTTCAACCTTCTCAGATTTTATCTTTCCTTTCTTTTGTGAGACTGATGGCTTTTCCTCTTTCTTTTCAACATTAGCAGGATGATCCTCAGAATCTAGTAATGTATGCCTTTTCAAAATGTGTAAACATAGTGAGTAGGTGGTTTCTGAATGAGGTGCCTCATGTAACCTGCACCAACCTTTAATCAAGACCTCCTAGAGAAGTCTATGCTGTTGCATCATCTTCTCTATCTCTTTTGTTAGAAATTCTTCAAATTTAGTCAGGTCACTACCTCTGTCTTCATTAGACAATTCATAGTCTGGCTCCATAAAACAATCACTCCCAGGGGTGATCTTTTCTTTCTTCTCACCATTTATCTGGTCATACACCAGAATTTCTTCTGTTCTCTGTATATGATCTTCATCATGATTCATCATCTTTTCTGTGGTTCCTGCAGAAGACAAACAAGAATCAGTGTCATCATCATCACCAGATGTAGAACCTACCTTGGAATATGATGATGATGCCTCACTGCATGTTTGCTCCAGCATCATCATATCTAAGCATGTTTCGCAAGTCTTTTCTGAATGTGACTCATTATGTAATCTACACCAACCATCAAGTAGAACATCATTAGCTGGTATATTCAATATCCTACATCGTTCCATCTGTCTGGACAAATGCCTCTCAAAATTCCTAAAGTGATCTACATCATTCTCATTTTCAGGGTTACTGTCAGGTTCTACAATTACTTCATCATCTAGAAGATCATCATCATGATGATGATGAATGTCAAGCATTAGGATCTCTTCTATCTTGATAGTCTATGGCCTGATGGAGTAAACTCCAGGCTCTACGTCTACATACATGATCTCATTTGTTCGGTTGTACTCAGTGATCATATGCTTCATTCTAGGCTCAGCATCAATCCTGATTTGATTTGGTATACCTTTCCATGCTAACCACATGTGACTGAAATCTGTGGACATATATCCATTAAGCATTTTGGACCAGTCTCGGCTAAGCAACATCCCATAAGTATCAGGTATGTCAACTACCTGAATGTCAATGTAATACTAGATCCTAGGATCAGATGCTAATTGCATGTGGATATGAGTTAACTCTCCTACCACACATACTTCTATTTTGTCCAATTGAGTGACCTTCTTCAGAGATTACATACTGACAAGGGCATAACATTTGTGGAGGCCCCTGAATCCACCAAACAATTATGCAGGTTTTTACTGAACATTCTTATGGTGAGGAGGAATGGAGGTGACTTAGTTTTGTCTCTATACAAGGTCATGTGGGAGGTTTCTGTAGTTTGGATGGTAGCTGACACTTTAGGTTTGGTAGTATTATCTCTGGCAACATGATCTTTGCCACTGGGCTGACCTGAAGGATGGCTATCCTCTTTAGAAGCAAGATCATCTAGTGATTTTATAAATGCCTTCTTGATGGCAGGAGTTTTCAGCAACTCAGACAAAGATAGGATGATTTTAATTTTCTTTATTTCATCAGCCAGATAATTGATTAAATTGTCAGATTCATGAGGTGCATTTACAGCCTTTGATCCTATGTTTGGCAGTGACAGGCATTGAGCTTTTACCTTGGGGAACCCAGGGTTATTGCTGGCTTTAAGATCAGGAGGCGTATTGAAATTATTTGGAGGTAAAGAAGATGTCAATGGACCAATAGATCTGTTGGCATTGTTTCTCAGGTTATAGTTATGCTTCCCAAGATATTGCTGTTGGTAGGCATGCACCTCTTCAGGCTCTCTTGTAGGCTCATTTTCATCCTCAAAAGGGAAAACATAATTTGACTCAAAAGTTAAGGTAGATTCTTCACATGCTTGGTTATAACCCTGATGAGGTGGCATAATCTACTGATGAGGATGATTTGTATAAGTTTCTAGCACAAAGGCTGAATCATATCCACATGGAACGATCTCATTCCCTTCTACTTGAGGGGGATTTCCTAAGGTGTTAGACACTTCAGTTTGGAAAATACTAGCAGCAATCTGAAATTGTGGATAGTCTAGTTCTGCATGTGCATTTGTATTATGGATCCTACACCAATTAGTGAGGGCTACTTCAGCAAGATTGACTCTAGTAGTTTGTTTGGCTTCACCTGGAGGCTGATTGTCTAGGGGTGATGCTAATGAGCCATTATTTGGCCTAGAGTTCCATACTTTAGGCTGTCTTTGGGGATTATTGTTATTTCCACCATTATTGTTTAAATTATTGTTGTTATATCCTCTGTTAGGATAATTTGGCCTGTCATTGGCATAATTCCTATTCTGATTGGATAGGGAATAGAAATTTTGATTTCTCAAATGAGTCACTTCTGTAGTGAGTTTTCTTAGCGGAGTAGAGATTTCCTTGATTTCCTCCCTCTCCTCCTGAGCTTTAGCCACTACATTTTCAGTCTGAGGCTTGAAGAATGAAGATCCAGTATTATTGTTATTAGGATCTATACCCTGAGGTGCCTGAGTTTGTACAGGATACTGTGGTAGTTGGCCATTCCCATTAGGAGGTGGCATAATACTTAATGGAGGTACTTGCAAAGGTGTAGGCATGACTGCTGGAGGTATCATTGCTCCATTAGGATATCGTGTAGGATATGATGCAAGATATGTTGGATACATGCCAGGCAGTGTGGGAAAGGCAACATTTGGAGTAGGAGCAGGTATCAACTACTGACTGACCTTTATAGCTTCCTGAAAAGCTTGTGTCAAAGTTGTTATTACTGGATGAGCCCTCCTAATGAACATGGAGGTCAAAGGATCCAAGGCTGAATAATAGATATTTCTAGCAGCTTCATTTGCTACAGTATAAGGAGTCACTAATTTAGACAACATCTTTTGGAATCTGACATTAAAATTAGCAATAGGCTCATTCTTGAATCTTTTGATTGTAGAAAACAAGTGGTAATTCATTGACAGATCAATAAGAACTTTAAACCTATCAAGAAATGCCTTCTCTAGGACATCCCACGAACCTACAGAACCTTGACCAAGACTAATGTACCAATTATAAGCCTCCTCCCCTAAGGAAAAAGGAAATAATCTGCACACAACATCCTGATGCTCTATTCTAGCTCTGCAACAAGCTTCCTTAAAAGTTCTGATATGATCTTTTGCATCTTGATAAGGATGATACTTTGGACAGATCTTGTCTAGGTTCTTTGGTAACTCATGATATGCAGTGAAGGTTAAAGGTGATTCTGTTGAGAAGAAAGACATTGTAACCAGAGGAGGTTGAGTTTGAGGTATAAATGGCTGAGGTTGGACTAAAGGTGCACCCTGAGGAGATCCTGTAGGTATATTTAATAGGAGTTAGAGGAGGATGTCCTGGTGGTGTTCCTAATGCATTGGAACTAGGAGTGTGATTAATATCAACAGTCCTAGGCCTAAAGCCTCTAACAGGTAGTTCGTCAAAAGATCCGATGGATCTTGACCTAGTATTTATCCTATGAGCCAGGATTTCTCAAATTTGGTGGGAAATTAGCTGGATGATCGTAAATATTGACTGAATTTCACCAGCCGAGGTGATATTTAAGATCAGATGACTGATCTGACTGGATAATTGTGAAATATTTGCAAAGATAGTGCAAATTTGAGGTGATATTTGGGGTATGATGGCCCTTACCATGAGATATCAAGTTTGTGAGGCACAACTCTTCAAAGCTTGAACAAATTTACTTAACATTGGTTAATACTTGTGAATTCATGATAATCTACTGTAAAGCTTGCAATATTTATGTTTGATCTAGAAATCTTTACACATAATGAGCATCTACAAGCTTGCTATAGTGAATATTTAGGCAATATTTGGAATTCATAGATGCATTCGAGGTTACCTTACTCTCTGCATCATCAAACCTGAAAATAGTGATGATGAGCGTCTTTTTTTAGATAGGCCCTCCTTCTAGCACTAATTTATGTTGGTCATGATGTTAGTCATAAACAAGCATAGAATAAAAGTAGACATTAACCTTTATTCATCTTGAAAGATATGATGAATTCAGAGAATTCATGATCCCAAGTCTCCGGTGATTAGGTCTTAATAGTCTAACGTTACTCAGAGTTTGATGTGCGTTGTTGTTTCCATTTTGGGGCCTTACATTGAGTTCATCATCATGACACTATTCCTGCAAAGATTCTTTACAAAGAGGTCATTTTATGCAGTTGTTTGATCAGATGATACAGAAATACTTAAATCTTTGCATGATATTTTCAATTATACGTGCTTTATCTTCAAATATTGTAAATATTTGCAATTATCTACGAGATGTCCACATATTTGTATTGTTTGCTTGAGATTATCAATTATTTGTAATTATGATAGTGAAATGTTCTAAAATTTAAAGGAAATTCAAAGAAATGCTTCAAATTAATGTTGAACCTTTAGCTATTGAACCACATGTACATCAGATACAGTCATGAAGAGAAGAAAACCAAACCATATGTTCACTAGGACATTCCACAGCTAGATACAGTTGATGCTAACTTCAAAGGAATTGTATGAAAACAACATATGCAAGTAGACATGCACTCTAAGGGACACAACAAATCACTGGATATATCTAGGATTGACACACTAATTACTCAAGATTTACTATGAATTGTAATCAAAATAGTCTTCTCATTCATTAAGTATGCAAGGATATAAATGTATACAAAAAGCTTTGAATGAGCCCTGAATATTTCAGCAAACAGATTTCAATTAAGTTTCGAATGATTGAAATGAGGTATTCCAGCACCTTTTATAGAACAAGGTGAGGAATCCGTTACAAAAGATCTACAATCTTGATTTATCTATGAATATCTACGGTCAGTATCTCCTTTGACTTTGTCAACTACATGAAAATGGCACAAGTTACCAGCTGGCAACCATCTGAAATACTTATTTTCACTAAGTATAAGATGTTGATATTTGTTTTATGATGCATCTTCATCTCCACTAAGAGCATCGTGATCATCGCTTGCCGTATCTTCATCATCATGATAATTGTGGCCTTGCATATGAGCCTGCATGATTGTCCTGACATTTTCATATAATTGTATTATCCTGTCAATTTCTCCGCCATCCAGAGTTTTTGCCTTGATGATGGCATGCTTCTGCACCTGGTATTTACTTTTGATGTTCTCCAACTTGTTTTTCTTGTTGCCTAGTGTCTCATTGTAATTTTCCATCTTGACTTTAATTCTCATCATTTTATCTATGACTTCTTCTATTAAGTGAACAAGTGGATCATCAGCTACTGATTGGAAGTTGCCATGTAAAGCTTTGATGGAAAACTCTTCATCCTAATTTTCTATCTTTCCTTCTACCTTTCCTTCCAACGTTTCTAAATTTTCTACCTCAAAAGCCAGCATATCATGCAGTTTCATGCTGATGTCTCTTAGTTTATTATCACATCTTTTAAGTACACCACATTCAAACTAGATATCCTTGTGCCATATGTCTATTAATAATGCAGTGTTATTATTTAATACCTATTTGTTGATGAGCAATTGAGGATTTATCCTCTTTATTTCTCCCAAGACATCCAATATCTTCTCCAATTGGAATGATCTTTTCCCTGTTTCCATTTGTAACTTGTCTACCTTCTTCCTGGAGATACTGAGGGAATTCCACCTCTTTAAAGTGGCCTCTATTACTTTCTCTACTACATCTAATGTGGATAGCATCCATTTCCTTAATACAGATGACTCATGTTTCATGAGATCTAATTTATTTACCTCTTCTTGGGAAATGGTAGTCAATGGGACTGCATGTTCAGTTGAAGTATCCTCAGTATTAGTCAACCTTCCTATATATGCATGCAATTGAGCAATGTGCTCTTTGTGTTGCTTATTTTTCTCCTTTTCTCTTTTCACTTTCTAAATCAAAGAATCTATAATATCTTTGCCCTCTTGACCCTCCTGGTCTTCATTTGCAAACCCTAAGTCCACTGTGCTGATCTAAAATTCATCTAAAGTAATTTTACCTTTCTCCTTTTCTACAGTAGGGATTGCTATCTGTGCAGTTCTTCTACTAGTTGTAGAATCCCTCTTGATGGCCAAAGTCATTCTAGCCTTCCTCTTTGGTTTTACTAGATTTTCTAAAAACAAGGTGGATACATTAAATTCTTGAATCTCAAAATCTACCTCTGTGTTAACTTCCTTTTCCCACCATCGAGGTACCTGATCATGTTTCTCCACATCATCATGATGTTCACCTTTATCTCCTATATCTATCAGCATATGTGATGAAGAAGGTGATTTTCTTGTTTCCTCTTCATGATGTTCACCTTGGGGGTGATCCTGTCATACATCCTCTTGCTGAAGAATTTCTTTTTCTGGAGGAGCATCATCCTGAGGTAGAGGATCTTGTGATGTGTCTACATGATGATCATGATCCTTCTCCCGTATTACTACATCCACTTTTGACTTTTCCTCCTATTGAAGCACATTCATAGCAGTTGATATTGTGGAATCTTCTTTAGGTTCTTCTATTTGTTCTGAAACCACTATTTGTTCTGCACCTGCATTACTTATTTCTTGATTTTTAGAAGAATGATCTTCTAAAGCATTTTTCTCATCAGTTTTCTTTTCTTGAACCTCTACTATAGCAGGCTCAACTGGTGTATCCTCTTGGTGTTGTTGTATTATTTCTGAAGTATGGCCTTATGGTTCTGCCATCTTCACTTCTTCTATATGTTCTCCTTTATCAGGTGTACCTGCTAGATGTTCAGGACTTACATCTTGTCTACATGTCAAATCCACTACTGCAGGACTTGTCACCTGTGCAACTAATGTGTTCAGCCCCATTTCTTGAGCTATCTTCTCTGGACTCTTTTCCTTTTCAGGTTCCATTTGCTTCATCTCCTCTAATATTGTTTGAACTGATGGAGTCCCATGAGGAGTCATGTGTGTACCTGCAGCAAGAGTCTCCATCTCCTATGAAGCCACATCTTTCACTACCTCATCATTAGATAAGTCCACTGTCTCATGCAGTGAGGCATGACCTTCTTGAGACATTTGTGAGGTTTCTTTCATCTGCTCTTCTGCTTGTTCAGTTTTGAACTTCACTATGGTAGGAAGTGGAACATTGTGTTGAAATTCCTTATGGAAAACTTCACTACCTGCCCCTTTCAGCATTATAGGGGATCGCTTGATCTCACCTCTCATGGATGTTCTTGGTTTCTTAGGTGGGTTAGCTACCACCACCTGTGGTGCTTTTCTCTTCCTTTTGAATAACAAAGGGGGCTTCTCCTCCTCAGTATCTTCCTCTAGAAGGATATCCTCTTCTATTTACTTTTCTGAGAATTGACCCTCTTCTTGGGTCTTAGTGACTATTGCCTCCGCTGTCTGATCTTTCTTGGACTTTTGTTTACTTGTCCATGGAGGTGATGCTGATCTTGATCCTGATGCTGTTGCATCCTCAGCTGGAAACACTACCTTTTCAATAATCACCCCCTTGGGCTCATTATCAATTTTCTTATTCCTAGGGGGTCTTTTGCTTTGTTGTTGTTGTGGAGGCAACCTTTCCCCCTTTAGATTTCCTTTTTTCAGTTACAAAATCATCATATTCCTCATTAGGAATGTCCTGTCCTTTCTTTTTCTTATCCACAGTAATGGCAACACCTTTCTTCTTCAATGCCTCAATTTGTTCATAAACGCAAGCTTGGGTTAGTTGTAATGTCCTGGCAATGAAAGGATCTAAAGAGATATCTTCTTGTATAGTCAGATCAGGTGCAGATATTATATCATTATATATTTTCCTTTCTTCATACTCATCTACCATTATTCTGCCATCATCCTTCTTCAACTGTGAAGGAATGGAGATGCAGTCAAAGGTCTTGATTTGACTCAATGTCAACATTTGGTATCTTCTTCTTCTGGCTTCTGCTTCATCTTCACAATCAGCCTAGAAGTCTTCTAGGTCCCTCTTATGAATAGGTTTCCCTATTATTTTTTGTATCCTCCCATAAGGATCATATGACTTTACTAGTGGGAATGGCTATAATTGCATTTTATTTAAACTAACCATGACCTTCTTGATATTTTCTGAATCTGGGCACATATACCAGCCAATGGTTACTGGAAATAGAATTGGTGGTATTTTCTGAGCATCCTTGTATGTCTTCAGCATTGTGGAACTCTGCCTTATAAATTCCATTAATACCACTGTATCAGTGGGCTATCTTGGCAGCATGAGGGGTTGTCCTTCAAAGCCCTCAATCCTCATGTAAGAAAATGTTGGAAATTGATTGTACCAGGCTCCATGCCTGTAGATTATTCCTTGAGCCTCCATGCTTAATCTTTTTGTCATGTCCTCCTCCATGGTTCTCACCGGATGCATGGAGGTAATTAACTATCTGTAACTGGGGATGATTATCCCAAATATGGGCATCATTGGTGGTTCCACCAATCTTTCCAACTGGTGTTAATGCATCAAATGTACCTTTGTAAGCACAAGAGTAGACAATGTATGATGTCATGTAAAAGGAACAATTTGAACCTCCCAGGTTCGTCAGCTGCTCATGCAGAGCATCATTTATTAATTGGACCCATAGTGGCTTAATGTCTGCATATATGCACATCATGATTACACCATACATCTAATCTTTAAAACTACCAGCATCAGGCTAGCCTGTCACCTTGCTAAGGAATGTAATCATATATTGATACTCTTCATCAAAATCATACTTATACTAGTGCACAGGAAGCTTGGCCGCTACAGGATATGTGATATTCTTGGCCCTCCACTGGTACATGTTCTTCCATGCCTTCTTTTTATTGTTTTCATATTCCACCTTAGATTTCTTCAAATCCACGTTGTTAACCTTTCTGCCCAATGGCAGTCCAAATGTCTTAGAAAGACCCTTGATGGATAGGTCTGCGTATACTCTCCCATTCTTTACCACCTGTCTTGTTTGTGGATTATAATTTCGTACACATTCAATTACCAGCTCTATAGACTGCATGGAGTATGGAAAACTAGCTGCATTCCACATTCTTGACATAAACACAGCATCCAGCAAAGTGCTTCTATTCTTCTCTTCATTCATTTTGGCAGACTAGGCCTCCAAATCGGTACTTCCTTGATGTGTATCTATTATGGTACCATACTTGAACAGGATCCCCTTAGGGTAGGCGAACATGGGCCTACTGAACTCAGCTTCACACTTAGCTAACCTCTTGTTAGCCATGGATATCTATGATTAACAAGATTTGTCTTACAATGGGTACTCACAAGCATGCACATAACAATTTATTTCTACTAACATCATGCATACTATACTTATTTAGCATTTACTTATCATGGGATGCATAAACTAGAACCTACAACATCATACCTGATTATGCAGAAGCAACAGGATGAGGGTTTCAATTACTTACCTGGTTATGCAGATCCCCTTTGATTATACCAGTGGTTTCTTAAAAATGCCCTTAATTCTGGTGATAATTTCGCACTCCTTCCTGCCTGTAACCTCTGTTCGTCCAAGTATCGCTTTGTACAAGGGTTCGTAAAACTAGTGCTTTGTAAAAATAATTTTATCGCAAGGTAAGTGTGAAAATGACAATCAAATTTACCTTTTAACTTTACAATTAGGGCAAAATTAGGGCAAACCCTGACGTATTAGATTCTAATAGTTGATTTTTCACAGGAACTCAAGATTTCACCAAGTGTGTCCTCGGGTTTTGTGGTAGGCGGGAACTACCTACCACCTCTGCATGCATTAAATGTCAATCGCGGCAATGAGATTTGGGTGATATCTGGATGACAGGATATATTCAAATACATGATATCATTTGGAATATCGGGGTGATATCCAAATATCATCCTAAGTGCAATGTGATCATCCTCCACGAGAGGAAACTATCTTGACAAGATCGGGTGATGAATGCACCATTAGGTCATGTCTAATACATCAGGAGGATATTTCAATATGTCAGGTGATGTTTACAAAAAATGATGATGACCAGATAAACTATAACCTCTCTCTCTCAGAATATTAGGATGACGTCATCTAGATATTAGCTTAGTATATCGCTATGGCATCATGACGTCATCGTCATGTTATGCGGGTAGGATCATGTTTAGGAAATATGCCCCTGAGAGGTAAAAATGATGATTACGTCATCATCATGTTCATTTCTTTGTTTATCAGACTTGAATGACATCATCAGGATAATGGCTTAGGGTGACATTTCGCAGTAGGAGGATATTAAGAAATATCGAGTTACATTGAGAAATATGACTCACAAAATACACAAGGCTATTGACAGGTAAAGGTCGCTATCACCTAAAATTGACGTTTGGACATTTGGACCGCATGATTTATCGGGTGATAAATTAGATTAGGATGACCTTCTGTAATATGACTGATGTTAAGAAATATGATCCTCCCCTTGTGAATATCAGGTTTGACCAGGATTTTGACCGTTCATAACTTTCACATCCTAATGAATACCAGGGTGATGCAAAAGGCAAACCTGCATGGAATTTGATGCTCTTTCTAAATATGAGGTTATTGAAATGAAATATGAATTTTGATAGACTGACCTCATGATGATGACTTACCACATCCTCCTTTAGAGGGCTATTTGCATGACTTACTTTTACCAAACCGTCAGAAAGCTCAAAACAAGCCAAGCCAAAAGTTGGGTCCTTGTTTTGTCAAGTCAAAATGGGGCGTGTTGTGTAACCACACACACTAGGTATTATTTGTATTGCTTTCCTCTGGTGCTACATCTAATTCTACTATCCAAAATATGCTCTATCTACTCCAATTTTTCTTGTGGTAACTAATTCTTCAATCTAACTTCAATGTTGTCACTTGATTTTCCTTCATGATACTAATATAAATCTACATTATTAAATATAGGTGATACACAAAATGTCTCTAATAATTCCAGTTCATATGCATTTCCTAAATCAAATTTCCTAAGAATATTACATGGTCCAAACATCCTCATCTTCAACTTGTTGTATGTTACCACTGGAAATCTTTCCTTTCTGAGATATACCCTAACTTCATCTCCAACAAAAAATTTCTTATGTCTCCTCTTTCCATCTACTTGTTCCTTATACTTGTTATTCATCTCTTCCAAATGCTTACTGACTTGAGTGTGTACTATCTCCATGATCTTGTAAATTCTTATACTTTTGCACTCCTCTTGTTATCCACACTGATGTCTCTCAGTTCTGCAACTCCTCTAGGTTGTACTCCTATCACAATTTCAAATGGTGTCTTCCTTGTACTTTTTCTAACTGAGTTATTTTATGCAAACTCTATTTGCAATAGAATTATATCCTAATTTCCTATACTCTCTCCTACTAAGCATCTCAATAAGTTACCCAAACTGCTCTTTACCACTTCTATTTGTCCATCTATTTGTGGGTGAAATTTTGAACTGAACTTTAGGTTTGTTTTCATCTTCTTCCACAATGTTCTCCAAAAATATCCTATGAATCTTGTGTCCCTGTGTAAAATTATACTCTTTGGTAATCCATGCAATCTTACAATCTCCTTGAAAAATAGGGTAGCAACATTTACAACACATTTGATTTCTTACAAGGAATGAAATGCGTCATCTTTGAAAATCTATCCACCAGTACAACTATAGAATCATGTCCCCTTCTTGTTCATAGTAAACCTAATATGAAATCCATGCTTATATCTGTTGGAAAGAGACACTGCTAGGCATATCAGGTGTTGTCATTGATTACAACTAAATCTATCTTACACATCCCTATTTCATCAGTGGATCATACCAGAAGTCAAATTGCAAATTTGTCTAAGTCTGGATAGACAGGAATAGGGCATATGACAAGGTTCAACATTTTAGTCCACATTTCTCCATAGGAAATCATATTCTGCTATGGATATGAAGGAATGTTAAGGGATGTTCGAGATACCTAAATCCAAGATTTTAGCCTTTGGTGATGAAGGGAGTCTAAGTTACAAGCATCTAAGTATTAGGTTTTGGTTAGATAGTTCAGTCCAGTGAAGAACAGGCTCACTAGGTGTTTGATCCTTGTGTGGATGAAGAGAATTGATTGGTCCAGTAATTTACAAGATCCAGTGCTACTGGCCAACATGTGAGGTGACCTGGATACACAAGTTCCTGTCTGCATTGGTATTTGTGCATGGATTTAGCCGACAGAACAATGCTCTTAAAAAGTCTAATTTTTTCTTAAGGCCAACTGTAGTTGATGCAATTTCATGTAGTGGATATATATAGTTGATAAGTTCAAGCATTTCAAGGTGAGTACTTGCAAATATGAAGGAATAAGTGTTAAGTATAGCAGAATCAAGTGTGAAGTGAACAGATCTAAGCTCTAGATCATGGCTAAGTAGTGAAGTGGGGCAGAGAGAGATGAAGTGTGCAAAGTTAGTCTATTGAGCTCAATTGAAACTATACTCATGCATTGTTAGATGCTATTCCTCAGTTCAAACATTCTAGTAAACTTTTGTAATTGATTTGTAGGCAGTGAGCCTCTTTGAGCAGTGAGCTCTAGGCAATGTGCCTGAAGGCATGTGCCTTCCCATTCGTAATACTTTTAACAGAGTATAAATTTCTTGTGGGTTAACCCCCACCATAGTTTTTCCCTTAATCAAGTTTCCACGTGAAAATCCTAGTGTTCATATGTTGTGATCTTGTTGTTTCTGTTCTTGTGTTCATGCTTCTTTCTTTTAGATGTATGTGGTAAATTAATAAAGTAATAAAGTAATTGTTTAGGGTGAAAAATAACAATTTAGTTTATTGTATTAAATGCTACCATCTTTCACCACTAAGCATTGCAAAGACAAGAATTAGGCTTGGAACAAGCTTCTATTTAGTTTTCCTCCCTTTGATGCTCGCGTGGTTACAAAACCTAAGGCCCTAATCAAGATTTTTCCAAGTGTTGTACTCTAACCAAGTAAAAACCCTAATTATGCCTCAATTTAACAATATACAAAAACTGATGAAGTATCTGGTAAAACTTATCATAGAAGTGTAGAGGAGAGGTTCAAGAGACACCATACTTAGAATTTGAGGGCCACCTGGACTAGGGCACCTGCCCCAATGTCATGCAAATTCCCAAACAAGAAAACCTTTTGTACAAGGTGTCAAGGACTATGAAGTGTCTCCCAGATCTTAGAGGAAACACCTAGTTGGACTAGGGTGCCCACCCCAATATCCTGGAAGCATCAGAATCTAAAAACCTAAAAGACTATCATGACTGTACCCTCAATATCCTTCTTACTATAGCTTCATGATCTGCACAGATGAAGGAATGAAATTATTACAACTATATAGGAGCTTTCCTTAGTCAAGCCCCATCTTCAATATTTCTACCTCAACAATAGCCAGAGAAAAGATTTACAAAAGTGTGTGCAATCCTAACAAATGTGTTATGCATAAAATCAAACCCTATATGTCTCATTCAAGGGAAGATCAACAAATGGCTTTGCATCAATAAACACATACAACTTCACCTAAAGGAGATGAAATGAATGAAGACTTGCATGAACAAGAAGGCAAATCAACAATGTCTGCAGAGGATCTCCAAGCTAGCTGTTGGAGGCTTCAACCCTTTTCTGATCATGCAAAAGGTGTACAAACCCTAGGAAGAGAAAGATAGACTCAAGATCTTGATTCCTAACCTTCATCCATTTTCTCCAAGATATCAAATAAAGAATACTTTGAATAGCTTCAACAAGTTACTGATCTTCAACGGCAATTGTGGTAGAGTTTTGGCATCAAGCTTGCATAAGAAATGTGTGTGATAAAATGATTTGCAAATGTCTTTTTATATCAAGCTTTAGAGAATTCAAATTTCAAAGTAACGTCTAGATATCTCATGAAAATTGAGAATGAAACAGAATCCTAAGGCACTCGGTGGGAACTAACACCCCACAAAAATTCAAAATCCCATGAAACTGGGGAGGATTAGGGCATGGGTGTCCAAGTCCAAGCCCCTAATTTCAGCTCAAATCTACATTTTTGGGGTCCTATGGACCCTAATCTCAAACCTCTTTCTGAGATTTATCAATCAGTTACCTCAAAGAGTGAATAGATTGCTCCTAGACTAAGTCAATCAGGGTTTCAAAAAGGCTGAGAAAGAAAAGGTTGAGAGACCACCAAGAGTGAGGAGCTAAACCATGGGAAATTATACCATTCTATATAGGAGGACAATTTCTAACATTACATTTAGCCCCCACTTTAGTGGCCATATGACACTACTTGCATATGCAACTAAAGGAAAGTACATACATAAATCATAAAAGGATACCCAAAGGGATACTATATAGGAAGTCGAAGTGTTGTCAATGAATAAGAAGAAGCCCCTAGTTTTGCAATCTTGCAAGACCACAAAGTTAGGAATCACATCCTACAAAGGAACACTTGTCAGAAGTCAAAACCAAATCAACCTGCAACCACCACCAATGAGTTAGTATCAAAATGCTAAGGGGGTTGAGTGATGGAACATGGTGAGGGAGGAAATCAAGGGAGATATATGCCCCCTTTGTTTCTGTTTGCTTAGTTTGAGAGAAGAAACAAGGAGATATCACATGTCAATTTCAAAGGAAATGTGTTGTGAGGGTTATTTGAAGGGACAATGCTCACCACAACATATTGGGTAGGAAAGAAAGCAGAACCAAGATTCCAATACAACAAATGACATGGAGATCAGAGTTAGACATCTAAAGATAAAGGCTCTAGAGTAAAAGAGCACACTTTTGTGCCTACTTAGGAATAGGAATTCTCACTTACTTTATGTAAAAGGAGTTGTCGCTTATCACTCAACTCATTCTTGTTTGTTGTTACTACACAGAGAGAGAGGGAAAATAGGAGAATGACAATGTCGGGCTAATGTCCTATTGGTCATGATGTTAGTCATAAACAAACATAGAATAAAAGTACACATTAACCTTTATTCATCTTGAAAGATACGATGAATTCAGAGAATTCATGATCCCAAGTCTCCGTTGATTAGGTCTTAATCTTCTGATGTTACTCAGAGGTTGATGTGTGTTGCTGTTTCCATTTTGGGGCCTTACGTAGATCTCATCTGTAAGATAATGCTTCCTGTAATGATGCTACACAGATAGTTACTTCACACAAGATATGTTTCAAATAGTGTGTCTATCTTTAAATCTTTGCATGATATGTATCGTTTTGACATGCTTTTACTCAAATATGCTATAGATTTACAGTTGTCTATGAGATATCTACATATTTCATGTATTTTACTTCAGATTATCAATTATTAGTAATTATGATGGTGAATTGTTCTGAAATTGAAAGAAATCAAAATAACTACTTCAAATAATGTTGAACCTTCAATTATTGATCTACATACACACTTGATACTGTCATTAGGAGAAGAAATCAAACCATATGTTCACCAAGATATTCCACAACTAGATACAGTTGATGCAAACTTCAGAGGATGGTGAATGAAAGAAATACATGCAAAATGATGGGCACTCCAAGGGACGTAGCAAATCAAAGCACATATCTAGAATTCAAACACAGATTACTCAAGATTTACGAAGATTTGTAATCAAAATGCTCTTCTCTTTCATTAAGTATGCAAAAGACATGTACATATACAATAGCTTTGAAATGAGTCCTAAGTATTTCAACAAACAGATTTCAATTAAGTTTCCAATGTTTTAAAATGAGGCATCTCTGCACCTTTTATAATACAAGGTGAGGGAGTGATTAAAACTGATCAACGATCAAGATTTATCTATAAAGATCTACAGTTCACATTTCTGTTTGACTTTGTCAACACTATTGTGTGGCACAAGATTCTAGCTGGCAACCATCTAGGAGACTTATTTTCACTAAGTGTCAGATGCTTATATTTCTTTGCGGTGTATCATCATCTACCTTTCACTTTTCAGACTCCTCCTCATCATCATCATCAGGTACATCACTTCCTATATCTTCATTATGCTGCTGATGATCTCCTTGTATATGGACCTGTACAGATGTCTGGATATTCTCATATAATTGCACTATTCTCTCTATTTCTCCACCATCTTGAGTTTTTGCTTTGATCATGGCATGCTTATGTGTTTGATATTTGCCTCAAAGATTTTCTAATTTACTTCTCCTGTTGCTAGATGTTTCATTGTAATCCTCAACTCTGACTTTAATTCTCATGATCTTATCTGTAGTTTCTTCCAATAGGTGGTTTAGAGGATCATCAGCTACCTATTGGAAGTTGTTATGTAGAGCTTTAATTGCAAACTCCTCATCCTGATTCTCTGTCTTCCCTTCCACCTTTCCTTCTAATGCCTCCAAAATCTTGGATTCAAATGACATCATATCATGTAATTTCATGCTGATATCTCTGAGTTTACTGTTGCATCTTTTAAGTACATCACATTCAAATCTGATGTCTTTGTACCATATGTCTACCAATAGTGCATTATTGTTATTTAACACCAGTCTGCTTACGAGAATTTGAGGGTCAATCCTCCTTATTTCTTCCAAGGTGGTCAAAACTTTTTCTAACTAGAAGGACCTCTTGCTGATCTCCATCTGTAATTTATCTACTTTTCTCCTGGAGATACCTAAAGAATTCCACCTCTTCAAAGAGGATTTTGCCACTTCCTCTGCTCCATCAGATGTGGATAACATCCACTTTCTCATTATGGATGACTCATGCTTCATGATATCTAGCTTATTTACTTCCTGTTGAGAAATAGCAGTTAATGGGACTGCATGATCAATTGATGTATCTTCAGGATTAATTAACCCCTTTATGTAATTATGCAACTGAGCAATGTGCTCCTTGTGCAATTTATTTTTCTCCTTTTCTCTTTTTAATCTCTAGGTTAATGAATCAATTATATCCTTACCTTCCTAACCCTCCTGATCTTCATTAGCAAATCCTAGATCAACTGTGTTAATATGGAATTCTTCCAAAGTGATTTTACCTTTTTCCTTTTCCACAGTAGGAAGTGCTACCTGTGCAGTCCTTCTACCAGTCACTGGGTCTCTTTTTATTGTAGAAGTTATCCTAGCCTTCCTCTTAGGCTTTATGAGTGCTTCTGAAAATAATGTGGATATATCAAATTCCTGTGCTTCTATACCTAATTTTGCTCTGATTTCCTTTTCGAGCCACTAGGGAATTTGATCCCTTGACTGCTAGTCTCCATCATCCTCATGATGATCACCCTGATCTCTGGTATCCACCATCATGTTTGATGGGGAGGGTGATTTTCTTTTCTCTTCCTCATGATGCTCATCATGAGGGCGATCTTTGGGTATATCCTCTAGCTAAGGAATTCAGTTCTTTAGAGGGTGATCCTATTGATCATCTATATGTTTATCATGATCTTGATCTTTTGCTTCCTCCATTCTAATTTCATCCACTTTATTGATTCACTCATCTTGATGTATGATATTATCTGTGGATATTACTTCATCTATTTTATGTTCATCTACCTGATCGGTAGTCACATCTTGTTCTGCACTTGTGAAGATTACTTCTTGATCCTTGGGAGTAGGATCAACTGATGCATCCTTTTCTTCTTCGTCCTTATCTTGTACCTCTGCTATCTTAGGTTCAGTTGATATATCATGCTGTTGTTGACCCATATTTGGAGCTTTACTCTCCACTTCTTTCTATTTAAGTTCTTCAATATTTTCTATTTTTCAGGTATACCTACCATATTCTTAGGATTTATATCCTCTACATATGTCAAATCTATAGCTATAGGACTTGTCACCTGATCCACTAATGCGTCCAGCCCTATTTGCTATGCAATGTGCTCTGGACTCTTTTCTTTCTTTGATTGCACTTGCTTCATCTCCTCAAGTATTGTCTGAATTGATGGAGTCCCAAGAGGGGTTATGTGTGTATTTGCAGCAAGGGTTTCCATTCTTTGTGAAGCTACATCCTTCACCACCTCATCATTAGATAGGTCAACTGTCTCATCTAATGAGACAATACCACTTTGTAGTACTGTAGAGGTTTCTTTCACTTGTTCTTCTGCAAGTTTAGTTTTAAACTTTACAATGGTGGGAAGTGGTACATTATGCTACAATTCCTTCTTAAATACTTCCCCACCTGCTCCCCTCAGCATTATAGGGGTTTGTTTTATTTCACCTCTCATTGAACTTCTCAGTTTCTTAGGTGTGGTAGCTACCATCACCTAAGGTGCTTTTCTCTTTCTAGTGAGAGGTTCAACATTTTCTTCTTCCTCACTTAGTTCTTCATTAAGAGGAGGATCCTCTTCTATTTGCCTCTGTGAGGTTTGACCCTCTTCATATGTTTTAGTAATTTGTACAACTACTTTTTTCTTACCCTTTTGTTTATTCTTAGGAGGTTGTGCTGATGATGTTGATGCTTGTTCTGAATCTAGTGCACCTTCAGCTGGCACTATTACTCTTTCAATTGTAACCCCTTTGGGTTCTCTATCAATTTTCTTACCTCTTAGAGGTCTTTTTCTTTTCACAGGAGGTGCTATTCTTTCTCCTTTAGTCTTTCTCTTTTCAATTAAGAAGTCATCATATTCATCTTCAGTAATTTCTTGTCTTTTCTTCTTGTTGTCCACTATGATCGCTGTTGGTGCTCATTTCGGCCTGGGGGTTAACCTTGCATGTGGAGGGTTTTTTCTTTTAAACCCTAGGCTTTCCTCTCCATCGGCGTAAGTTTGTGAGTGTTTTGGCGATCACGTTGATAGCACGGTGTGTTCTTTTTACATCGCTGAGACTTTGTGCTATCGGCGAAGGAGTTTGTGTTTCTGTCGACGGTGTTGGTCATGCTGATGGGGATGTCTCAAGTGTTCATCGGCTAGACTTATCTTATCGGCCAGTGTGTTTTGTGGTTCGCCGATAGAAGGAAGTCACCCCGATGGGGAATGCCATCAGAATGACTTTGTGTTTAGTCTGGCTGATGGTGGAATTGACATTCGGCACATCGGCGAGACTATTGAGATCGGGCTAGCAGTTGGAGGGTCCGCCGATGGGGTAGTGTTTGGCTGATGAAGATTCATCGGCGTGTGTTTGGCTGACAGAAGGATGAGGCCATAGTTCATCAGCATGAACAGAGGTGTCGGCATAGGTTCGAGATGTTTGCCCGATAGTTCTGGTCTGGCCGATGATGGGAAATGTGAAGTAGGCATCAGTGAGACTTGGTTAGTCGGCCAGAGGTTTTCTGGATACTCCGATGGTAGTGGTTTGGTCGACGGAGGCTTGCAGAGGTGGAGTATGTAGTTTTGCATCAGTGAGACTAGTAAGGTCGACAGGAGAATTATGGAGTAGGCCGATGGTTTGTGTCACAGCGATGGGTGTTCGGCGATGGGTATTTAGCGAAGGGTTGTGTGTCAAGCGTGGCAAAATGCTTGACACCTATCATGTGTGCGACCATGTTTATGAACTACTGATGTGATCTCCTCACCATGCATGTGGGATTATTCCCCTGTGTATTTTCAAACTTTGAGCGAATCACTTTTGGTGGGAACTTCTATTTGAAATGTTGCGACAGTTTCTAAGTGGCTGTGGGTGGTTGAGGCCCTTAATGGCAACGATACAGAGATGTGGACATTGGTACACATGATCAGGTTGCCCAATTTTTGAGTGAAGACCCCAGATAATGGCATATGGCTCGAGGCCCCTCTTTGTCTACTACATTAATATCTTCTGAGCGCCATTCCTTTGTGGGATCTGTATCTCGCGAATTTTGATATTTTTGCCATGTAATTAATTGCTTATGGTACACTATTTGGCTGTTATAAGAAGATTGTGTTACCATTTTTTGGTTGTTGAAAGTTGAATGTTTTGGCTCTGTGATACAATACAGTTGGTTTTGGCTGCTCTGTCCATAAAAACTTGTGAGTTTATGTATCTCCTATTGTATGCTTTGCATGAATCCACTGATTTCATGGTTAATTCTATATGAGAAATACTATATTAGCATGTGTTTTGTTAATTCTATCTCCATTATTGCATGTATCTTTCTTCTTAGTCTAAATATTTAAGGAATGTTTAAAACTCTAGAACATGGAATTCCTGTGTTGAATGTCTGATCTTTTAACTTCTGCTCAAAGTGGTAGATTAAACTGTTTTCAGATTGAACATTGGGAAGGGTATACTGCAGTAGGGATGCCATAAGTATAGATAGCTTAACACTTTGTATTGGGAGATATCTGTAAGGTAGGTATCATATGTGTCCCCCTAAAATCTAGTTTTAGTTGTTCACGCATATCATTCACAGGTGTATGTCTACTGACTCCAGGCCCTGGACAGGCACCGATCTAGCTTTGTGTTTGTTTTATATACCATGTCCAGCTTTGCATCCAAACATAAAATCAAAATCAAAATCTAAAACAAACTTTAGGACATTAGAATTAGCTTTAGGATCCAAGTCCTCTGTCTACAACTGCAAATAGGCCCAAAGCTAGCCCCTTTGCTCTTATCTTTTAGTTTTGGTCTACTTACAGGAGGACTTATCTGCTTTCTATCAGCATCTCAGCCTTAGTATGCATATCCTTATGGATGTTGAGTAAGGAAAACCCCCCTAGGTTTTGCAGAGCCTGAAGAAGAAGAGGAGATAAAATATAGAGTCTATCTCCTACACTGTTGCCCCCTGGCCCGGAGATCCTGTTGATCATTGATGGCTACCTTGTAGGGAAATCTGGGAGTAAGCATCCAGTCTAGGAAAAAACCAACAGAAATTGGCGACTCCACTGGGGAGTGATTTTAAAATTGTTATCTTTTTTGTCCTCCCTGGTGAAATATTTGTGGCCCATCCGAGTCGCAACAGAAATTGGTGACTCTACTGGGGACGTTTGTGAGAGAACCCTGGTTTACAAAAAGAAAACAGTTCGTAGTAATAGGTGGCGACTCCGAAGTAATCTCCCAACTAGTCAAAGTAAAATTTATATGCAAGGGAGAAGATCCCAACAAAATCCTTTATTTGAAGAGTTACCAGTAACAAGAAGAATAATGTACAGAAGAAAGGGAGCTATCTCAGTCAGTCATGAAGGTTCCCCTAGAAAAAATGATGATATGCAAGATAACCCTAGGCCATCAAGACAGCATGTGCCTTACTTTTCAAATGCAAAAGCTAATATTCAGGGTGCATATGAGAGGCAACAGGGTGGTAGCGTGAGAATGAGGTCAGAGGTGTTCCAAGAACGCCCATTTCTAGACCCTAGTGAAAGGTTTGAGGAGGCAGAGTCTCAGAGGGATGATGAAGATGATGACCAAAATGGTATGAGACCATCTACCTCTATGCCTAAAGAAGAACAGTTAGCTGAAGAAATCAGAAATCTAAGAGCAGAATTAGAGTATCTGCAAGCCATGAAAATCAGAGATGACATGAGGCAGAAAGTGCAAGCTTTAAGGACTACCCAAAATGATTCAATTCCTACCCTTGAGAATGCAAATGTGCATAGACATCAGCAAAGAAATGAAGTGCAACATCAGCATAATGATGAAAGACAAAATGTGAATGATGTTAGGATACCACTGAACAATGTAAGAAACCAGAATGCAAACAGAAATATCAATGTTAATCAGTTTGATAGACAGCCCATGCAGCTAGATAGATTTAGACAGCTGGTATTTGATGGTATCCTTGGGTATCCTAACCCCATTGACAAGCATCTAAGGCTACAAGTGCCTAAATTTTTAGGAAACAACACTGTGTCAGGAGAAGATCATCTAAAGGCTTTTCAAAATGTCATGGACAACTTTGAGGTTGAACATGAGGATGTTTTCATGAAGTCATTCATGCAATCTTTAGTTGATGAGGCAAGAGAATGGTACAAGAATCTGCCTGACAGGAGTATTTCATCATGGGATGATTTTAAAAGTGTATTTAAGGAGCAATATGGTGACAAAACTAACCCCAGCTTTTTTGTAAATGAGTTTACCAGTATCACTAAAGGGTCAAATGAGTAGGTTGCAGATTTTAATGCAAGATTTACTAAAGTGTTAAACAAATTGCCACATCACATGAGGCCAAATGAACCAATGTGCATAATATTGTATATTAATGCTTTTGATGCAAAAACTACATATGGATTAAGAGATAAAAGCCCTACTACTCTCAGGGATGCTTTTAGAATTGCAGTGAATATTGAGAACAACAGGAAGGCATCAGGCAAGACAAACAGAAGGGATGATATGAAAATTCTACAGAATCCAAACAAGCCTCAAAACACTCAAGGTAATACATCTGCCCCTGAAGATAAGATAGATAAATTGGCAAATGTTGTTAAGGAACTAAGTTATAGACTAGCTAGAAGTGAAAAAGGGATAGGTCCTAATAGGCAAGTCTACCAAAGGCAGGAAAAGAGACCATCATTGCATGATATGCCTTATAATACAAATTGGCATAATGGTAAGCCTATATTCCCACATAACAACACAAATCAGGGATCTCAACATGTCAAAGAAACTCTTGATCCTCTAAAGAAAGCTGTAAATATTGTTGATGATACTCCATGGTGTATAATTTGTCAGATGCCGCATTCACAGTCACAGTGTGTGATTGCTCAATCCTTGTATGATAATGCTACATCTTGTAATGAATGCAATGAGCCACATTATGTGCAAGATGATGATGTTAATATGATGTCCATAAGCAATGGATACCATCTTTATGATGCTGATGAGAATATAGATAATGGAATTCGGGCCTGTCAGCAGGACTTTTATGATGAAGGTAATGAAGAGAGCTATGTGTATGCTCAGAGCTCGCACAATTTTCTAAGTTACTTACAACGACCTTCTAATGAGGAAATTAGGGCCTTCACAACTGTAGCAGTGGCCCAAGTCAAGAGTAACTACAATCTCAGAGGTAAAGCTCAGTTAAGCAGCTCACATCAGCCAGAAGGTATTTCTGCAGGTCAGCCAGTGCATGGTCATAAGGGAATTGAACCACAAAAGAGGCAGTGGGTTAATAATAAACAAAATTTTAGACATAGAACAGGTCATGAATCTCAAGGACCAGAGAATAGAATCCCCCAAGCTAAAGATCAAGGTAAAGATTCCCAAGACAAGAATGATGATCAAGGAACTATGAAAGTAAAAGCTAAATCAGTTCAGGATAAGAGTAAGACCGTGGAGCAAGCTACAACTGTTATACAAAATTATGCTCCATTTGATATAGCTCAAGTCCTATCCCAAGTAAAAGTCTCTGTTCCACTTATGGAACTAATGAAAGTGGAAGAAATCAAGAATAGGACAATGTCCCTAATTTCAGGGGTGCCTTTTCAAGCCAAACAAAATGTTCAGATCCAGGGTGAGAGACATGTCATATGTAATGAAGAAGATGAGGCTCCTGAAGTCTATTTAGGAGTGACTATGACAAAGTGTCCTTCACAAGTGGAACCATTTTATGTATCCCTGGTTATAAATGGAAAAATAATCAGAAATTGTATGCTTGACTCAGGAGCATCTACAAATATTATGCCTTTAGCCATCATGCAACAAGCTGGATTGAAAATTGACAGGGCATGTGGAAAATGTTATGCTATGGATGCCAGAGAGGTACCAGTCATTGGAATCATGAAGGATGTAGATTTCAAACTAGCAGCATTTCCTAAAAAAGGATATAAAATGAATATAACAGTGGTTGACATCAAGCCACAGTATGGTATGTTGCTGTCAAGAAGATGGGCAGCACTAATTGGTGGAAGTATGCAGCTGGACTTGTCATATGCCATGATTCCAATGAATGGTAGGGATGTTAAGCTAATCAGAGAAGAAAGATCATCAGAGACAGTGGAAGACCAAGAAGTAGAGGAACATATATGCTTTGTAAACACTGACTGTGATAACTTCAAGGTTGTCTCAGATGATAGAGAGGATAAAGAAAAAAATGTCTGCATCAAGGAGCTAGACCAGCAAGGTTTATGGACTATGTTTTTTGATGGAGCTTGTGCAAAAGAAGGCTCTGGAGCTGGAGTTGTTTTCCTGTCTCCAAATGGTAAGCTCCTCAAATTCTCTTTCTTGCTGAGGTTTGTTTGCACAAACAACATTGCAAAATATGAGGCTTTACTCTTAGGCCTAAATATAGCTCTCAAACATGGAATCAAAATGCTAAGAGTATTTGGGGATTCTGAGCTGATTGTATCCCAAATTAGAGATAGCTATGCTTCAAAAAACAAAAGATTGAAACAATATAAGCATGCTGTTTGGGATACCATTGAACTTTTTGATGCATTTTCAATAGGCTGGGTAGAGAGATCAAAGAATGTTATGGCTGATTTCTTAGCTAATGTTGCAATAAGGCAAGATGACATCACTTTGTCAGATGTTACAAATGTAGAAGTTAAAATCAGGCCTGCAGTACCAGAAAATATATGCAGTTGGCAAGTGTTTGATGATGATAGGGACTTGTTAAAATTTTTGCACTGCATAGATGAATATGAGAATCAAGAAATTGATTTCCAAGCTTTTGTACAAACTATAGATGGAAAAGAAACTCTTGTGGGAAAAGAGATAATTTAATTGAAGACTAATAAAATCCCTAGAGGGTTAGTAGCTTTGGAAAGAGCTTTTGACAGTAGAGACAAATTGGTCACAAGGACATCTCCCACAAATAAGGAAGATTTAGAAGAGATAAATTTAGGGGCATTTCAGGCCCCCAAGAAGGTATACATTGGTAAACAGCTCAAACCACACATCAGGAGTATGCTGATTGCATTACTGAAAAGGTATAAACATGTTTTTGCTTGGTCATATGAGGACCTAAAAGCCTATAGGGAAGATCTATTCCAGCATGAGATCCCATTGAAGCCTGGAGCTAAGCCATTCAGACAAAGGCAAAGACCTATTAATCCTACCTTAGCTCCAAAGATGTAGGAAGAACTTAAAAAGCTTAGGGAAGCTGGAATAATTGTGCCAATCAAACATTCAACTTGGGTGTCTAACCTTGTCCCAGTTAGAAAAAAGAACGGTGATATTAGGCTTTGTGTTGATTTCAGGAACTTGAATGTATCCTATTTAAAGGATAACTATCCACTGCCTAATATGGAAGCTATGTTGCAGAGAGTGACTGGTTGTGAACTCTTATCCATGATGGATGGATTTTTAGGTTATAATCAAGTGAAGGTAAAGGAATCAGAACAGTATAAGACTACCTTCACCACTCCATGGGGAACTTATGTATATGTTAGAATGCCATTCAGATTAACAAATGCAGGTGCTACATTTCAAAGAGCAATGGATGTTGCTTTTGCAGGGTTGATTGATTCAATCCTGGCTGTGTATCAAGATGATCTAACTGCTTATTCAAAGAAAGAAGAGCAGCATTGTTTGCATCTAGAGCATATTTTCATAAGAGCACTAGAGTATGGCATTTCTTTAAATCCAAAGAAGTGTGCTTTTGGGGTAGTTGAAGGAAAGCTTTTGGGGCACATTGTTTCCAAGGATGGAATTAGCATAGATCCAGAAAGAGTGGCTGCTATTGACAAAATTCAAATGCCCAAAACTGTAAAAGGAGTTCAGTCCTTCTTTGGACAGATAAATTTTGTTAGGAGATTTGTTCCCAACTTTGCAGAAACCACAAGGAACATTTCCAAAATGATGAAGAAGGATGTCACTGTCCACTGGGAAAGTGAAGCAATTAAATCATTTCAAAGTATCAAAGAGGCAATCAAGATGGCCCTATTCTTAAATCACCTGATTTTTCTAGGCCATTCCAATTGTTTTCATTTGCTTCCTTTCACACTGTTGCTGCATGTTTGTTACAGAAAAATAAGGATGGGTTTGAGCAACCCATAGATTTTTTCAGTATGTCCTTGCAGGCTGCTGAGTTGAAATATGATATCATGGAAAAACAGGCATATGCATTAGTCAGAGCCATCAAAAGTTTCAGACCATACCTGGTAGGATCACATGTAATTGCATATGTACCCCATGCAGCAGTCAAAGATATATTCACTCAACAGGAAGTGACTGGAAGAAGGTGCAGATGGATAAACAAACTGCAAGAGTTCGACATAGACATACAAATTACCAAGTTGGTAAGAGGACAAGGATTAGCCAAGATGATGGCACAGTCAAACTTGGAAGCATGCCAAGTCATTGCAGTCCAAAATGAAAATGTAGATGTATCAAGATCTGAATGGTACAAGGATATTGTATACTACTTGCAAAATCTGAGTTGTCCTTCCCATTTCAGTGACAATCAAAAGAGGACTCTGAAGCTACATGCAATCAAGTATGCTATTGTTCAAGGTGAGCTATACTGGAAAAGCCCTGATGGTGTGCTGTTGAGGTGTGAGGATGAGGATGTAGCTAACAATGTTTTGATTGACATGCATAAAGGATTGTGTGGTGGACATTATACTGCCCAAACAACAGCCCATAAGATTCTCAGGGTAGGATATTGGTGGCCCACTCTCTTTTCAGATGCAAAAAGGTTAGTGAGGAAGTGTGATCCTTGCCAAAGATTCTCAGGAAAGTTGAGGTATGATGGTGCTCTACCCCTCAGAACTGTAACTGTGGATGCTCCATTTCAGCAATGGGGAATTGACTTCATAGGGGAAATTGTAGACAAGTCAAGTGGGGGACATAGTTGGATTTTGGTGGCAACTGATTATTTTACCAAATGGATTGAGGCCATTCCAACTAAGAGAGCTACAAGTAAGGTGGTGACAGATTTTATACTGGAAAATGTTATCATCAGGTTTGGAGTACCATCTAAGATAGTCACTGATAATGCTATGTGCATCAGATCAGGTGAATTTGTTGATTTTTGCAATAGATATGGGATCAATCTATCATATGCATCACCATACCACCCACAGGGAAATGGTCAAGCAGAATCAAGCAATAAGAGCATCATGAAAATTATCAAGAGGATACTGGATAAAAACAAGAGAGCTTAGGATTCAAAACTAAGGTTAGCAATCTGGGCTGATAGGGTGATAGTAAAAAAGGCTATTGGCATGTCACCCTTTGAGCTAGTATATGGTGCACTAGCCAGATTGCCTATAAACAATTTCCTACCAGTTTACAGATTCATCCAAGATAATGATGAGGAAATTGAAGATCCCATGATAGAAAGAGTGAACCAGTTGGTTGCACTGGATGAAGACAGAAGGAAAGCACACCAGATCAACCTCAAGAGACAACAAGATGTGAAATACCTGTTTGATAGGAGAGCTACTAAGAGGAAGTTTCAAATTAATGATCTGGTGCTTATATGGAATGCAAAAGATCAGGAAAAGGGTAAACATGGTAAATTCAAACCCTTATGGATGGGCCCATATCAGATTTGCAGTACCCATGGGGAGGACTCCTATTTCCTCTAGGCCCTAGATGGTGAATTTCTGGAATTGCCTATGCATGGCCAATTCCTCAAGTTCTACTTTGCATGATGACCTATCTCTGTGCACATATGTAAAACTATGTATATATTGTAGGTGCCTTGTATGGTTCGTGCTTTTTGGCTTTTTGCCTGGTCTGCTTGGAGATCTAGTTCTCGCTGCAGGTTTTCACCTGCACGTCCCCATTCGGAGCCAGTGTTGGTGCTCATTTTGGCCTGGGGTTAACCTTGCATGTGGAGGGTTTTTTCTTTTAAACCCTAGGCTTTCCTCTCCATCGGCGTAAGTTTGTGAGCATTTTGGTGATCACGTTGATAGCACGGTGTGTTCTTTTTACATCGCTGAGACTTTGTGCTATTGGCGAAGGAGTTTGTGTTTCTGCTGACGGTGTTGGTCATGCCGATGGGGATGTCTCAAGTGTTCATCAGATAGACTTATATTATCAGCCAGTGTGTTTTGTGGTTCGCCGATAGAAGGAAGTCACCCCGATGGGGAATGCCATCGGAATGACTTTGTGTTCAGTCTGGCCGACGGTCAAATTGACATTCGGCACATCGGCGAGACTATTAAGATCGGGCTAGCAGTTGGAGGGTTCGCTGATGGGGTAGTGTTTGGCTGATGAAGATTCATCAGCGTGTGTTTAGCTGATGGAAGGATGAGGCCATAGTTCATCAGCATGAACGCAAGTGTCGGCATAGGTTCGAGATGTTTGCCCGATAGTTCTGGTCTGGCTGATGATGGGAAATGTGAAGTAGGCATCGGTGAGACTTGGTTAGTCAGCCAGAGGTTTTCTGGATACTCCAATGGTAGTGGTTTGGCCAACGGAGGCTTGCGGAGGTGGAGTATGTAGTTTTGCATCAGTGAGACTAGTAAGGTCGGCAGGAGAATTATGGAGTAGGCCGATGGTTTGTGTCACAGTGATGGATGTTCGGCGATGGGTATTTAGCGAAGGGTTGTGTGTCGAGCGTGGCAAAACGCTCGACACCTATAATGTGTGCGACCATGTTTATGAACTACTGATGTGATCTCCTCACCATGCATGTGGGATTATTCCCCTGTGTATTTTCAAACTTTGAGTGAATCACTTTTGGTGGGAACTTCTGTTTGAAATGTTTCGACAGTTTCTGAGTGGCTGCGGGTGGTTGAGGCCCTTAATGGCGACAATATAGAGATGTGGACATTGGTACACATGATCAGGTTGCCCAATTTTTGAGTGAAGACCCCAGATAATGGCACATGGCTCGAGGCCCCTCTTTGTCTGCTGCATTAATATCTTCTGAGCGCCATTCCTTTGTGGGATCTATATCTGGTGAATTTTGATATTTTTACCATGTAATTAATTGCTTATGGTACACTATTTGGCTATTATAAGTAGATTGTGTTACCATATTTTGGTTGTTGAAAGTTGAAAGTTTTGGCTCTGTGATACAATACAGTTGGTTTTGGCTGCTCTGTCCATAAAAACTTGTGAGTTTATGTATCTCCTGTTGTATTCTTTGCATGAATCCACTGATTTCATGGTTAATTCTATATGAGAAATGCTATGTTAGCATGTGTTTTGTTAGTTCTGTCTCCATTATTGCATGTATCTTTCTTTTGAGTCTGAATATTTAAGGAATGTTTAAAACTCTAGAACATGGAATTCCTGTGTTGAATGTTTGATCTTTTAACTTCTGCTCAAAGTGGTAGATTAAACTATTTTCAGATTGAACATTGGGAAGGGTATACTGCAGTAGGGATGCCATAAGTATAGATAGCTTAACACTTTGTATTGGGAGTTATCTGTAAGGCAGGTATCATATGTGTCCCCCTGAAATCTAGTTTTAGTTGTTCATGCATATCATTCACAGGTGTATGTCTACTGACTCCAGGCCCTGGACAGGCACCGATCTAGCTTTGTGTTTGTGTTATGTACCATGTCCAGCTTTGCATCCAAACATAAAATCAAAATCAAAATCTAAAACAACATTTAGGACATTAGAATTAGCTTTAGGATCCAAGTCCTCTGTCTACAACTGCAAATAGGCCCAAAGCTAGCCCCTTTGCTCTTATCTTTCAGTTTTGATCTACTTACAGGAGGACTTATCTACTTTCTGTCAGCATCCCAGCCTTAGTATGCATATCCTTATGGATGTTGAGTAGGGAAAACCCCCCTAGGTTTTACAGAGCCTGAAGAAGAAGAGGAGATAAAATATAGAGTCTATCTCCTACACTATTCGCCCCTGGCTCAGAGATCCTGTTGATCATTGATGGATACCTTGTAGGGAAATCTAGTAGTAAGCATCCAGTCTGGGAAAAAACCAACAATGGCAACACCCTTTTTCTTCAATATGTTTATCTGCTCATCCACCCAAGCTTGGGTTAACTGTAATATCCTACCTGTGAATGGATCCAAAGATATATCTTCTTGTATAGTGAGATCCGGTGTAGAGATGGTATCATTATATATCTTCTTCTCTTCATATTCATTAGCCATTATCATTCCATCATCTTTCTTCAGTTGTGCTGGGATGGAGATGCAATCAAAGGTCTTGATTTGGTTAAGTGTTAACCTTTGATACCTTCTTCTTCGAACTTCAGCTTCATCTTCACAATCTACCCAAAAGTCTTCTAGATGCCTTTGGTGGATGGGTTTCCCCATAATTTTTTGCATCCTGCCATATGGATCATATGGCCTTGTTAATGGAAAAGGCTGGAAATTCATCATTGTTAGGCTAGCTATGGCTTTCTTTATATTTTCAGAATCTGAGCACATGTACCAGCCCATTGTAACTTGAAACAATACTGGTGGAAGTTTGTTGTTTGCTTTATAAGCATTCAATATTGTGAAGATTTGTCTTAAAAATTCCATTAAGACAACTGCATCTGTAGGATACCTTGGGAGCATGAGAGGCTCCCCTTCAAAGCCTTCTATACTAATATAGGAGAAAGTTGCAAATTGGATAGACCAGGCTCCATGTCTATATATAACTTCCTGAGCTTCCATGCTTAGTCTCTTAGTTCTATCTTCCTCCATTGTTCTCACCAGATGCATAGAGAATGCATCATTTACCAGTTTGTAATCTTAGAGGTAATTCACTCTTTGCAGTTAGGGATGATGATCCCATATGTGTGCATCATTGGTTGTGCCACCAATTCTTCCAACTGTGGTCAATGCATCAAATGTACCCTTAGAGGCACATGAATAGACTATGTATGAGGTCATGTAAAAGGAACAATTTGAATCTCCTAAGTTCATCAGCTACTCATCTAGAGCATCACTTATCATCTTGGCCCACATTGGCTTGTTATTAGTATAAAGGCACATTAGGATGACTACATACATCTAGTCCTTAAAACTCCTGGCATCAGGCTAGCCAGTCACTCTGCTAAGTAGGGCTCTCACGTACTGATATTCATCATCAAAGTCATATTTATATAAATGTACTAGGAGTTTAGCTGCTTCAAGATAGGGGCTATTCTTCACCCTACATTGATACATTTTATTCCTAGTGGACTTCTTGTTATTCTCATACTCAATTTCTGATTTCTTCAAATCAATGTTGGCAACCTTCTTGCCCAATGGCAAACTGAAAGTAGTAGCAAGGCCTTTGATGGACAGATCAACATATACTCTACCATGCTTCTCCACCTTCCTTATGTGTGGATTATAGTTTCTTGTACATTCAATAACTAGCTTAAGAGTCTCCATAGAGTATGGGAGACCAGCTGCATTCCACATTCTAGATGTAAAAACTGCATCCAACAGGGTACTGTTACTTTTCTCGTCGCTCATTTTTGTTGACCATGCAACCAAATCTGTATTTCCCTGATGGGTGTCTGTGATGGTTCCGTATTTAAACTGGACCCCTTTAGGATGAGAAAACATAGGTTTCAGGAATTTTGCCTCTGACTTAGCCAATCACTTGTCTGCCATGGGTGCCTACAATTAAATAGGGCTTGTCTTACAATTTTATACCACACACATACATATAACATTACATTTTCATTAATCATCATGCATATTATAGTTTTTAACACCTAATTTTATCCTGATATGCATAATTCAAAACTTCAAATGACTAAACACCATAATACCTGTATACGTTGAACATGACAATCAAGAGGGTTTCAATTACTTACCTGATGTGCTTATCCTCTTAATTTATGCTTATGATTGTCTCAGTGATCTTGACGCTAATGATAATCTAGTGCTTCGTTCTGCTGTAAGCTATGTGCATCCAGATGTTGTTCATTCAAGGGTTCAAAAGTTTAGGTGTCTATATAAAAACTGCTTCTATTGCAATGTAAATGTAAAATGACCTACAAATTTACTTTTAACCTTTTCTTTTAGGACAAATTAAGGTAAATCTAGATGAATTTGGTCTTAATGGTTGATTTCCTGTACGGGAACTCAAGATCTCACCAAGTGTATGTATCAGGTTCTTAATCGGCGGGAACCACCTACCACATCTATGCGTAATTAATGTCAATGGCGGCAAAAGGAGCGGGGTGATCTCTGCATGATAGGATGATATTCAAATATCAGGTGACATTTGGATATCAGGTCTTTAGTGTAATATGATCATCCACCTTTGAGTGGATAAACCTACATCGAGGGATTAGGTGATGTTTAAATATGATGATCCCTTGGGCTAAAATGATCTCTCGTCGAAATATCATGATGACATCATCAAGATAGTGACTTAGTTCAATGTTGTCGCACTATGACATCATCGTCATGTTATGTAGGAAGGATCATGTTTAGAAATATACCTTCGCGAGGTAAAAAGGGATGCTGATGTCATCGTCATGTTTGTTTCTTTGTCCATTAGGTTTGGATGACATCATCAAGACATTGGTTCGGGGTGATATTTTGCGACAGGATGATCTTTAAACATTATGGTGACATTTAAATATCGGGTGATATTCGGATATATGATCTTCGCAAAATATAATGTTATTTGACGGGTAAGTATCACCTTCATATAAAGTTGACATCCGGATGTTTGGGGCAAATGATTTTATTAGGTGATAATATCAGATTGGCGTGATCATTTATAAGATGACTGATATTAAGAAATATGATCCTCCCCCTTTACGAATATCAGGTTTGTCCAGGATTTTGACCATTCATAACTTTCACATCTTAAGGAATATCAAGGTGATGTAAAAGGCAAAACTTCATGATTTTTAATGTTCTTTCCAAATATGAGGTTAATGAAATGAAATAAGAACTTTGACAAACTAACCTTGTGATGATGACTTACTCCAGCTTCCTATGCAGGCATCTGCATGACTTACTTTTACTAAACCACCAGAAAGCAGAAAAAACACAAGCCAAGCCAAACAAAAGTTGGGTCCCTATTTTGTCAAGTCAAAATGGGGCGTGTTGTGTAACCACACAACAACTTGCCACCAAAGAAAACACAAAAATTCCAATGATTCAAGTGATGTGACCACACCTACATATAGCATCCTAACTCTCTTCAAGTAGAAGCATTATAATCTTTCTGAATGATAAAATGTCCTCATGGTAACAATGCTAATCAAGGATCAAGTGTGTGCAAATGATTAATTATCCTTATCTTGAAAGCAAGCTGAAAACATGAGTAACCGGTGTTAAGCTACATAGTTGGAGATCATCCCTCATAGCCAACCAAATAGAGCCTTGCTGCAAGTAGGCATTCATAGCCCCAGCAAGGTTATCTATACAATCACCCTACGTAGAGCCCCACTACCAGTGGGCGTCTATAGCCTCAGTAGAGTTACTTAGATGGCCTAATTTTATTCATTATATTTTTTTTATTTTCTGTATTTGATCTGTATATATCAGATATCATCATGTAAGTTCATAATGCAAGGTATGGTCACTTGCTACTTTAGGTTGGAGATTGTATTGGTAGCAAGGGAGTCCCTTTAGATTTTTCACTTAACACCTATACTCGCGTGTTCAACAAACCCAAGGCTGTTAGGTGTTTCATTGTGATTGAATCACTTTGGTTAAGAAAGGATACCCTGATGAAAACGTATCACATCCCTGATCATGATGAATTTCTAAAAAAAATGAGTCATAACCTATATATAAATGTGTTCTCATCACTTGAATCTTAACAATTTAATTGTTTTCTGTGATGATAAGTTGCATCATCTTGACTAACCAAAACAAAACTCAACAAGCAAACAAGGCAAAAACAAAACAAAAACATTGTACAAACAACTATACAACTATACACTATGATACACATGACTGACATGAAGCCACTTAGGCTTGGAAATAATGTTTGAGGAACTGTCCATTAACTAGTAATGGAAGATCCTCACCTGTCAAGTTCTTCAACCCGAAAGTGCTGTCTCCTAATATCTCAGAAATTTGGAAGGGACCTATCCATAATTTGTCAAACTTACCATGGTCTCCTTTCCTCTCATGTGCTTTATCCCACATCAGGACTAAATTAGATATCCTGAAGGCTTTGACTTTGGCTCTTTTGTCAAACCAGCATTTGACAACAACCTGATGTTTGGCAAACTGATCAATTGCCTGACTTCTTTTCTCTTCTAGGTGCATCAGTTGAAGCAACCTGACTTCTTGGTTGTTGTCTATGCCTAGGTACTCTTGGGTAAACTGTAGTGTAGGAATCTTTAGGTTAACAAGGAGGATGGGATCCACCCCATAGACTAAATGATAAGGTGAGTTCCCTAATGCAGCCTTCATTCTAGTTCTGTCTACCCATAAGGCATATTTTAGAAGTGTGTTCCACTCCCTAGGGTTCTTGTCCACTAACTTCTTTATGATATTTAGCAAATTTTTATTGGTGGATTCTACTAATCCATTTCCTTGGGGGTAATAATTAGATGAGAACTTCAATATAATCCCATAATCAAAGGCCCAACTTGACAATTTAATTGAAGTAAAAGTAGAACCATTATCACTTACCAGAGCATAGGAAACCCCATACCTAGTGATTATATTACTTTCCAAAAATCTGATGACATCTTCAGTGTTGCAGGTCATGCTACTAGTGGCTTCAGTCCACCTAGTACAATAGTTAGTAATGGTTAAAATGTACCTGTGGCCTGATGATGATGGAGGATTAATTGGTCCTATGAAATCCATGCCCCATTGTGCAAATGGGTGCGCTTCCATCACTAGCTATAAGGGTTGAGCAGCATATCACTCTCTGTTGGCAGCAACTCGACATACATGACAACATTTAATATGTTCAGCGGTGTCCTTGAAAATTGCGGGCCAATAATATCCTACTCTGAGGATTGCATGTGTAGTAGCCAAGGATGATCCATGGGCTGTCCCAAACTTGTCATGTAGCTTTGATAAAACTTTATCTGCTTCTGGCTTTTCTAAGCATCTCAAGTATATTCCTTCGTAATTTTTCTTGAAAAGTACTCCTGCTTTCATCATGTACTTTTGGGATTTGATTTGTAGGGCTCTTCTTTGTGAAGCCTGCAGTCTTGGAGGACATCTTCCAGTGATCAGGATATGCCTGATATCTAAGTACCACTCTCCACTGTCCTTCTCATTGATAACATACTGTTGACTTGTGATATTTGGATCAATTTCTGAGATCATTTGGCTTAGAGCTTGTCCTCTTACCAGTTTCATGGGTGTGATTTCCATGTCATATTCTTGTAGGACTGTGATCCACTTAGCCCTCTTTTCACCAGGCTCACTCTGCATTAACATCATCTTCACTACTGCATCAGGCACCATAGCAATCACTTTTCTTCTCAGGATATAGTGCCTCAATTTATTCACTGCTCTGACTAAAGCAAGAGCCTGCCTTTCTACATCCATATACCTGAGTTTTACATCTCTGAATGGATAGCTCATGAATTCTATAGGTTTCTCTTCTTTTTCTTCATTTCTTTGGGTTAGCACTACTGTAGAGGTATGCTCTGAAGAAAATGAATAGATATAGAAGTCTCTGGTATAGTCTGGACTAATGAGGATAGGAGCTTCAGATATAGCTTTATTTATGTCTTCAAAAGTAGTTCTTACATCTGGTGTTCACTCAATCTTTGTATCCTTCTTTAGCATAGAATTTAATCATCTGATTATCTCAACAAAGCCAGTGATGAACTTCTTGACAAAATTTATCTTACCAAAGTAAGATTTAAGTTCTTTCTTTCTTCCAGGAAGCTAAATTTTCATGATAGAATCTACCCTGTCAGGATCTATGATAATCCCATTCTCAGTTATCAGGTGGCCTAGTAACTTTCCTGTTGTCACCCCGAATATGCATTTCTTGGGGTTCAAGGATATTCCATACTCTTCACATTTTTTCAATACATTTCTGAGATCAGCTACATGATTGCTTCTCTCCTTGGAGAACACTGTTAAGTCATCCATGTAAATGACTATACATTTTCCTATTAAGCCTCTGAAGGCTATGTCCATTGCTCACTGGAATGTTGCTCCAGCATTTATCAGCCCAAATGGCATACGTCTATAAGCAAAGATACCCCACTTTGTGGTGAAGGCAATCTTTACTCTATCAATCTTGTCAACCATTACCTGATTGTAGCTAGAAAAACCATCCAGGAATGACATCATTTTTGCTCCATTAACAATCTGCAAAACTTCATCTAAGGAAGGTAAAGGATAATTGTCCTTCTCTGAGGCTCTGTTCAGGTTCTGGAAATCCACACATAGCCTAATGTCTCCATTCTTCTTTCTCACTGGAACTAGGTTTGCAACCCAGGTGGAGTCCCTGACAGGAAATATTATCCTGGTGTTTAACAACTTTTTGACCTCTTCAAAAATTATTGGTTCAAGCAATGCATTAATAGGCCTTTGCTTCTATCTAAAAGGTTTAGCATCTGGCTTGAGAGGTATGGTGTGAGTTATGACTGATGTGTCATATGTCTTTAACTCATCATAAGTCCATGTAATGACATGGATGTAGTCTTTAAGGGCTTGAGTTATTCTTTCTAACTCTTTTGGTGTGCAAACTTTGCCTATTAGGACATTTATCTTGTCCCCACCCTGTCCAATATCAACCTGAGCATATTAGCCTCCATCAACCTTTGGAAGGTCCTTCTGTTTCAGCATGTTATCCAAATCAAAGGCTCTTTCTAATTCTATCATCCCTTTTGGGATCTTATTGCTAGGGAACTTCAATATTTCTTCTTCCTCCCAGATATGCTCTTCCACACTGTTCTCGTCTATAATATGAGCATCAAATACATCTCTGTTGGAGATGAAATCTAGGATATGCTGATCATCATTGTATACCTGGAGATTAGTAACATTATCAGGCACTGAGGGTACTGATACCAGTTCTACTGAAAACCTCTTCAAACCAAATATGGACAAGGGCTCTAGTGTGCTAGCAGCCTATGCTAGAGCATCTTCTCTATGGTTCTATTCTCTGGGTACATGGGTGATATTAAATGTGTCAAAGTCCTCAATCAGGTCCCACACCCTATGTCTATAGTTAGATAATTTCCTATAATTATAGGAGTAGATTCTTCTCACCTATCTCACTACTAATTCTGAGTCTCCGTAGACATGCAAAATTTTTACTTTCTTCTTATGAGCAAACAATATCCCGTGTATTAGAGCCTCATACTTTGTTACATTGTTAGTACAGGGAAATTGTAGTCTATAAGCTGCTAGGTAAGACTTCCCTAATGGATCCATGAGATCAATTCCTACTCTAGCACCTTCCTTGGACTTGGATCCATCAAATTTTAGGATCCACGATTTATCTTCAGCAGGAGGATTAACTGAGCCGTCATTCTTTCTTGCATCTCTAGTAGCTGCACCAGGTGATATCCATTTTAAACTAGGAATTCTTGCCTTTTTAGGTTTCATCTTTCCTTTCTTTTGTGAGGCTGATGACTCCTCTTTCTTTTCATCATCAGCAGGATGACCTTTTGAACTATGCATTACATGCTTCTTTAAAATATGCAAGCATAGAGAATAGGAAGTCTCTAAGTGAGGTGCCTCATGTAATCTACACCATCCTTTAGTTAGTGCATCTTGTGGAAGTTTCTCTTGTTCTATCATCTTTTTGATTTCTTTTGATAGAAACTTCTCAAATCTAGTCAAATTACTGCCTCTGTCATCATCATCAGATAATTCATAATCTGACTTCATCAAACAATCACTTCCAGGGGTGATCTTATTATTTTTGTTACTCTTTTCCTCATTGTAGACCAGAATTTCTTCTGTCTTTTGGATAGAATCCTCATTCTGACCTACGTCTTCTTCTATTCCTGCAGCAGATGAACAAGAATCAGCATGATCATCATCACTACATATGGAACCTATCTCTGATGATGATGATGACGCTTCTCCACATGTTTTCTTGAGCTCCATCATGTCAATGCAAGCTTCACAAGTTCTCTCAGAATGTGCTTCATTGTGTAATTTGCACCAACCATCAATCAAAATATCATGAATAGGTATATCTAATAATTTACAGCATTCTACCTATTTATCCAAGTATATTTCAAAACTTTTGAAATGATCCACTTATGTTTCATTTCCAAGATCATGACCAGATCTTAAGGTTACAATGTTATCATCATAAGGATGATCATCATGATCATGATCATCATGAAAATCATACATCAGGACCTCCTCAATTTTGACAGTCTGAGGTCTAATAGAGTATACTCCAAGTTCAACATTCACATACATGATCTCATTTGTTCTGTTGTACTCAGTGATCATGTGTTTCATTCTTGGTTCAGCATCTACCCTTATCTGGTTTGGTATACCTTTCCAAGGTAACCACATATGTCTGAAATTGGTGGACATGTATCCATTGAGGGTCTTGGACCAATCTCTACTGAGTAACATACCATATGTATCAGGTATGTCAACTACCTAAATGTCAATATAATACTGGATCCTGGGATCAGATGCTAGCTGCATGTGGATATGCATTAACTCTCCTACCACACTTACTTCTATCTTATCCAGCTGTGTCACCTTCTTTAGGGATTTAGTAGGATGTAGTCCTAAGGCTTTGTAGATGGACAAGGGCATCACAATCGTTGATGCTCTTGAATCCACTAGACAATTATGCAGGTTTTTACTGAACATCTTGATGGTAAGTAGGAATGGAGGTGATTCACTTTTATCTCTGTACAAGGTCATGTGAGAAGTCTTTGCAGCTTGAACAGTAGCTGGGACTTTAGTTTTAACATTATTATCTCTGACAACATGATCCTTACCTCCAGACTACCTTGATGGATGAATATCCTCTTTAGGAGCAGGATCATCTAGTGATTTCATAAATGCTTTTTTAATGGCTAGAGTTTTCAGCAATTCTGACAAGGATAAGCTGATTTTGATCTTCTTCATCTCATCTGCCAAGTAGGTGAATAACTTGTTAGATTCATGAGGCATGCTCAAAGATTTTGATGCTGTGTTTGATGGTGATAAATATTGAGTACTGACCTTAGGAAATCCCAGATTATTGCTTGCTTTGGGATCAAGAGGAGTATTGAAGTTATTTGGAGGTAAAGAAGATGTCAATGGACTAGCGGGTCTGTTGGCATTATTTCTCAGGTTGTAATTGTGCTTACCGGGATATTGTTGTTGGTAAGCATGTACTTCCTCAAGCTCATTTGATGGCTCATTGTCATCCTCAAAAGGAAAAACATAATTTGACTCAAAAGTCATGGCTAATTCTTCACATGTCTGGGTATAATGTTGATGAGGAGGTGACATAGTCTGCTGATAAGGCTGATTAGTATAACTTTCCAATACCAAAGCTAAATCATATCCACAGGGAACAAGTTCATTCCCTTCTACATGATGTGGATTTCCTACAGTATTGGATACTTGTTGCGTTAGAATGTTAGTCATTCACAAACATAGAATAAAAGTTACACAACAACCTTTACTCATCTTGAAAGATACGATGAATTCAGAGAATTCATGATCCCAAGTCTCCATTGATTAGGTCTTAATCTACTGACGTTACTCAGTGGTTGATGTGTATTGCTGTTTTCCATTCAAGGGCCTTACGTATTTCTGCAAAGTTCATCATTATTTCTCCAAATATCCTGCTCTGTATGTCTGCTCTGCATAAATCTCCAATAATTCTACCTCTGCACTGTGAATTTAGTCAAATAATGTGCCTACAGGCTGATATTTGCATGATTTCTACCATTATTTATGATCCTTTGCATGATATTTTCAATGCTACATGCATTTAACTCAAATATGCTAATGATTTTCAGTTACCTACGGGATTTCAGCATATTTCTCTGTTTCTGCTTGTTATTTATCATGATTTGCAGTTATGGTGATGAATTTATGAAATTAAAAAAAGGAAAAGGGTTAAAGAATGAGATTCCCAAAACTACTTGACTTAGATCACTGATCCACATACAAGCTCCCATACATGCAATGAAAAGAAGGAAACTAGAATCATACTTCACCAGGACATTCCACAAATCCGCATGATCCAGTGCAAATCTTCAAAGGAAAAGTTGACAACAACATGTAATGAAATGAAAGCGCTTCCAGTTGAGCACAGCATTCACCAGTACATATCCAGAAATCAACATGAAGATTACGTAAAATTTACAATCAGGATGTAATATGAAACTTCATATCCATTCAGTATGCTCAAGAACAGGTACATTTACAGTGATCTGAAGAAAGAACCTTGACATTTCAACAATTCTATCCTCATTAGTCTCAGTAATCCGATCTCCTAATTGATTCTACAGTAATTGGCCTTATTGCCAGATATTTTTCTTTTTTGTGTATATCATATGCCTCAGGTTCTGGCCTTTATATAGAACAAATGCCAGAAAACAGTTACAATGATCCAAGGATCAGGATCCTCTCATAACAATCAACAGTCTAGATGAAAAGCACATGCTTCGCCAGTTGGCAAATGTACAGTTGGCACAGAATATTCCAACATCTTTGATTTGATTCGGTCTCCAGCTGGCAAACAGCATATTTGACAATATCCTCCTCACTTCTAGTTCATGTTGCCTCCATGTGCAACCATACAATGCTCAGCAACAACTCTAACAGCATCATGACTTCCTGCAAGTAAACAGACAAACATTAAGTTCATCATCATGTGGATAAACAACAGGAATTTAAACATTTAATTAAACAGGCCTCAAAATGTGTAGCTACAGGCAATCGGGCTCCAAATCAATGAAAATTATGCACTAAATGCATAAATAGCATCAAAAAACACTCAGGTCAACCATCGTTGACTGGAAAATGCAATCGGGTCTTCAAATTTCTATCGCTCTGTTTTCCCGCCCATTTTCATGTATATCGGGTTCAAATATGATCATGTATCTCAACATATACAATGATTAAATCGCATTTCATAATATTTTGGATCTGCCCTTGTATGTGATGCATGTATGTATTTCGGCGTGACTACACACTGTCGGAATGACGATTTTACCTTAGGCCGACGGCAACAGTTATACCGACGCCAAAAAATCATGATGATGTCCACCCATCGGGAAGACAACAACTATCGGTGAGAAAAAACCAGACTTGGCCAATAGACAAACGTTGGGCCGATGGACAATCTTAGGGCTTTCCCCTCTATCTGTAGGATATCGTGAAATATGATGCTCCCCCTTCCAAATGCTCTGATGACGTCACCGTCATGTTTTGCTTCTGTATATTGGGGAAAAGAATGACATCATCGTCATAATCATGTCGAAGAAAAATAGGAGGATATGAAATATGATCCTGCTACTGAGGAAAGGAATATGATGGTGACGTCATCGTCATATCCGGGCTTCATTAAAATGCAAAAGATGATGTCACCGTCATGTTTAGTTAAGATCAGGGGATAAATGTAATATCGGGTCACCTAAGGAAGATGATCAGGTGGTGAATGTAATATGACCCCTTTGCGGCCAAGGTAACCCTCTCGAAAGATCAGGATGATGATGATGATCATCATCATATTAGCGAACCGGATCATGTTTTGGAAAATATCCTGCCGAAGGAGAAATGTAATGATGATGTCATCCTGATATTTGCTTCTTCGTTTATCAGATCGGGATGACGTCATCAGGATATTAGCAAAAGGTCATATTTCTCGGCAGGAGGATATTACAAAATATCGGGTAGACAAACAAGATCATTATGATCTTGACAACATGACTGAGGAATGGAATATTACCCTCCTATAAAAGATAGGGTGATCATCATGATCATGCAAAAGGAGATCTGGAGGATATGATAACGTCATCATCATATTAGCGAATATCAGCAAATATGACCCTCTTGTGAAAGATCAAGATGATGACCCTCCGATAGGATTTTGACATGCGCATGCAAATATGCAGATGGTGGATTTTCTAAGCAGGGTGATATTATAATATCAGTGTGATATTATAATATCGGGTGATGTAAAAATATCATGATGCTCGTTGTTATGAAATATAACCCTCCTAAAATCATGATGCTCACGATGCGCATAAGGTCATTTGACGGGTAAAGGGCACTATCACCTAAGATTGACGTCCGGATATTTCGACTGCATGATTTTTATCGGGTGATAGATCAAGATCATGATGATGACCTTTTGCGATACAAAAGACCACTCGACGGGGAAAACTTACTATGACTTAAAGTTGACGTCTGGATATTTGAACCTCAGGATATTATCGGGGGGGGGGGGGGGGGGGGGGGGGCGTTTCAAATATGATGATGATGTTCTTCATACAGCAAAACCGAGTTTATAAAATATGACCCTCTTCTTGCGAATATCAGGTTTGACCAAAACTTTGACTGTGCATAACTCCCTCATATGGATGAATTTTTAGGTGATGTAAAAGGCAAACCTGCATGGAATTTCAATCTCTTTCTAAATATGAGGTCATAGAAACAAAATATGAACTTTGACAAACTGACCTCATGATGATGATGCACCTGACTCATTTTTACCAAACCGCCAGAAAACAGACAACACAAGCCAAGCCAAAAAGTTGGGTCCCTGTTTTGATAAGTTAAAATGGGGCATGTTGTGTAACCACACAACAATACTTTTGTTTGGAAAATACTTGCAACAATTTGAAATTCGAGATAGTCTAGCTCTGCATGATCATTTGTATTATGTATCCTAAAATTAGTGAGGGCCACTTCAGCAAGATTGACTCTGGTAGTCTGTTTGGCTTAACCAGGAGGCTGATTATCTAAAGGTGATGGTAAGGAACCATTATTTGGCCTAGAGTTCCATACTCTGGACTGCCTAGAAGGATTGTTATTACCACTGTTGTTGTTGTAATTATTGTTGTTATACACCTTGTCAGGATAATTTGGTCTATCATTGTTATAGCCTTTGTCCTAGTTAGGCTGAGAGTAGAAGTTTTGGCTTCTCAAATGAGTGATCTTAGTTGTAAGCTTCCTTAGCTGAGCAGATATTTCTTTGATCTCTTCCTTTTCTTCCTGAACCTTAGCTTCTACATTTTCTTTTGAAGGCTTGAAAAATGAGTATCCATTATTGTTTTGATTATTCTAATCTATAATCTAAGGTGCTTGGACTTGTCTGGTATACTGCATCATTTGCCTATTTCCATTAGGAGGTGGCATTATACTCAATGGAGGTATCTGCAATGGTGCTGGCATTATAGCTGGAGGCATTGTGACTCCATTATACTATGGCTAGGGAGGATATCCTGGATAACCAGGAAGTGTAGGAAAGGCTATGTTTGGAGTAGGGGCAGGTACCAGCGATTGGTTGACTTTAATGGCCTCTTGAAAAGCTCCTGTTAACATTGTGATTTTAGGATGAGCCCTCCTGATGAACATGGAAGTTAAAGGATCCAGGGCTGAATAATAGATAATCCTAGCAGCTGCATCAGCTACAACATATGGAGCAACTAACTTGGATAGCATTTTCTGGAACCTAGCATTAAAATTTGCAATAGGTTCTCCCTCAAACTGCTTAATTGTGGCAAATAAGTGATAGTTCATTGAAGGATCAATTGGAACTTTGAACCTATCCAGAAATGCCTTTTCTAGGACATCCCATTATCTGATTGAGGATTGACCAAGACTAATGTACCAATTATAGGTTTCTTCCCCTAAGGAAAAAGGAAATAATCTGCAAACAACGTCCTGATGTGCTATTCTGGCCCTAGAGTAGGCTTCTTTGAAGGTTCTAATATGATCATCCACATCTTGATACGAATGATATTTTGGATAAATTTTGTCTAGATTTTTTGGCAAATCGTGATATGCAGTGAAGGTTAAAGGTGATTCTGCTGCAAAGAATGACATTGCAATTGGAGGTGGTTGAACTTGAGGGATAACAGGCTAAGGTTGGACTAAAGATGCACCCTAAGGAGATCCTGTAGGTATGTGTAGACCACAAGGAGTCACAGGAGAACATTCAGATGAAGCTCCTGATATGGTAGACTCTGGAGTGTGATGGATATCTACAGTTTGAGGTCTGAACCCTCTAACAGGTAGTTCTTCAAATATTCTGGTGGATCGTGACCTGGTATTTATCCTGTGAGCTAGGATTTCTCAATTTTGAGGAAAATTGGGTGGATTATTGTAAAGATCGGTTGGAATTCACCAGCAAGAACTGTACTTATGGTCAAGAAATTAAACTGACTAGATATTTATGAAATATTTGTAGGAATAGTACAAATATGAGATGATATTGGGATATGGCAACACTTGTAACAGGATATCAAGTTTTCAAGCTATTTACCTCAAAGATTTAGGCAAATTTTACACAAGACAAGGCTTATTTTTGCAAATTCATGATGATCAGCCATAAACCTTGCAATATTTATGATCAAAGTCAAGAACTTTACATAGGATTAGCATGAATCAATTTAGAACAACAAATATTTGCGTTTAACTTGAAAATTTAACAATTTCTAAGCGTTACCTTACAATCTTTATCATCACTTGACGTACGGATGGTGATCCTTCAACGAATGTCAGGCCCTCCTTCTAGCACCAATTTATGTTGGTCATGATGTTAGTCATAAACAAACATAGAATAAATACACATTAACCGTTATTCATTTTGAAAGATACGATGAATTTAGAGAATTCATGATCCCAAGTCTCCATTGATTAGGTCTTAATCTTCTAACGTTACTCAGAGGTTGATGTGTGTTGTTGTTTCCATTTTGGGGCCTTACGTAGATCTCATTTGTAAGATAATGCTTCCTATAATGATGCTGCACAGATAGTTACTTCACACAAGATATGTTTCAAATATTGTGTCTATCTTTAAATCTTTGCATGATATGTATCATTTTGACATGCTTTTACTTAAATATGCTATAGATTTACAGTTGTCTACAAAATATCTCCATATTTCATGTATTTTGCTTCAGATTATCAATTATTAACAATTATGATGGTAAATTGTTCTAAAATTGAAAGAAATCAAAATAACTACTTCAAATCATGTTGAACCTTCAGTTATTTATCTACATACACACTTGATACTGTCATTAGGAGAAGAAATCAAACCATATGTTCACCAGGATATTCCACAGCTAGATACAGTTGATACAAACTTTAGAGGATAGTGATGAAAGAAATACATGCAAAATGATGGGCACTCCAAGGGACATAGCAAATCAAAGCACATATCTAGAATTAAAACATAGATTACTCAAGATTTACAAAGATTTGTAATCAAAATGCTCTTCTCTTTCATTAAGTATGCAAAAGACATGTACATATACAATAGCTTTCAAATGAGTCATGAGTATTTCAGCAAATAGATTTCAATTAAGTTTCCAATGTTTTACAATGAGGCATCTCTACACCTTTTATAATACAAGGTGAGGGAGTGGTTACAACTGATCAACGATCAAGATTTATCTATAAAGATCTACGGTTCACATTTCTCTTTGACTTTGTCAACATTATCGTGTGGCAAAAGTTGCTAGCTGGCAACCATCTGGTATACTTATTTTCACTAAGTGTTAGATGCTTATGTTTCTTTGCGGTGCATCATCATCTACCTTTCACTTTTCAGACTCCTCATCATCATCATCATCAGGTACATCACTTCCTGTATCTTCATTTTGTTGCTGATGATCTCCTTGTATATGGACCTATACAGATGTCTAGATATTCTCATATAATTGCACTATTCTCTCTATTTCTCTGCCATCTTGAGTTTTTTCTTTGATCATGGCGTGCCTATGTGTTTGATATTTACCTCAGAGATTTTCTAATTTACTTCTCCTATTGCTAGATGTTTCATTGTAATCCTCCACTCTGGCTTTAATTCTCATGATCTTATCTATGGTTTCTTCCATTAGGTGGTTTAGAGGATCATCAGCTACTTGTTGGAAGTTGTTATGTAGAGCTTTAATTGCAAACTCCTCATCTTGATTCTCTATCTTCCCTTCCACCTTTCCTTCTAATGCCTCCAAAATCTCAGTTTCAAATGACATCATATCATGTAACTTCATGCTAATATCTTTGAGTTTACTGTTGCATCTTTTAAGTACATCACATTCAAATCTGATGTCTTTGTACCATATGTTTACCAATAGTGCATTATTGTTATTTAACACCTGTCTACTTATGAGAATTTGAGGGTCAATCCTCCTTATTTCTTCCAAGCCGGTCAAAAATTTCTCTAACTGGAAGGACCTCTTGCTGATCTCCATCAAGAATTTATCTACTTTTCTCCTAGAGATACCTAAAGAATTCCACCTCTTCAAAGAGGCTTTTACCACTTCCTCTGCTCCATCAAATGTGGATAACATCCACTTTCTCATTATGGATGACTCATGCTTCATGATATCCGGCTTATTTACTTCCTCTTGAGAAATAGCAGTCAATGGGACTGCATGATCAATTGATGTATCTTTAGTATTAATTAACCCCTTTATGTAATTATGAAACTGAGCAATGTGCTCCTTGTGCAGTTTATTTTTCTCCTTTTCTCTTTTTACTCTCTGGGTTAATGAATGAATTATATCCTTACCTTCCTGACCCTCCTGATCTTCATTAGCAAATCCTAGATCAACTATGTTAATCTGGAATTCTTCCAAAGTGATTTTACCTTTTTCCTTTTCTACAGTAGGAAGTGTTACCTATGCAGTCCTTCTACAAGTCACTGGGTCTCTTTTTATTGTAGAAGTTATCCTATCCTTCCTCATAGGCTTTATGAGTGTTTCTAAAAATAATGTGGATATATCAAATTCCTGTGCTTCTATACCTGATTCTGCTTTGATTTTCTTGTCGAGCCACTGAGGAATTTGATCCCTCGACTGTTGGTCTCCATCATCCTCATGATGATCACCCTGATCTCCAGTATCCACCATCATGTTCGATGGGGAGGTGATTTTCTTTTCTCTTCCTCATGATGCTCATCATGAGGGTGATCTTTAGGTATATCGTCCTTCTGAGGAATTCCTTTCTCTGGAGGGTGATCCTACTGATCATCTATATGTTCATCATGATCTTGATCTTTTGCTTCCTCCATTCTAATTTCATCCACTTTATTGTTTCGCTCATCCTTAGGTATGATATTATCTGTGGATAATACTTCATCTATTTTATGTTCATCTACCTGATCGACAGTCACATCTTGTTCTGCACTCGTGAAGATTACTTTTTGATCTTTGGGAGTAGGATCAACTGATGCATCCTTTTCTTCTTCATCCTTATCTTGTACCTCTGCTATCTTAGGTTTAGCTGATATATCATGTTGTTGCTGACCCATATCTGGAGCTTTACTCTCCACTTCTTTCTATTTAAGTTCTTCAATATTTTCTATTTTCTCAGGTATACCTGCCATATTCTTAGGATTTATATCCTCTACATATGTCAAATCTATAGCTGCAGGACTTGTCACCTAATCCACTAATGCGTCTAGCCCTATTTGCTGTGCAATGTGCTCTAGAATATTTTCTTTCTCTGATTCCACTTGCTTCATCTCCTCTAGTATTGTTTGAATTGATGGAGTCCCATGAGGGGTTATACATGTATTTGCAGCAAGGGTTTCCATTCTTTGTGAAGCTACATCCTTCACCACCACATCATCAGATAGGTCAACTGTCTCATCCAATGAGACAATACCACTTTGTAGTACTATAGAGGTTTCTTTCACTTGTTCTTCTGCAAGTTTAGTTTTAAACTTTACAATGGTGGCAAGTGGAACATTATGCTGCAATTCCTTCTTAAATACTTCCCCACCTGCTCCCCTCAGCATTATAGGGGTTTGTTTTATTTCACCTCTCATTGAACTTCTCGGTTTCTTAGGTGTGGTAGCTACAATCACCTGAGGTGCTTTTCTCTTTCTGGTGAGAGGTTCAACATTTTCTTCTTCCTCACTCAGTTCTTCATCAAGAGGAGGATCCTCTTCTATTTGCTTCTGTGAGGTTTGACCCTCTTCATATGTTTTAGTAATCTATGCAACTGGTTTTTTCTTACCCTATTGTTTATTCTTAGGAGGTTGTGCTGACAATGCTAATGCTTGTTTTGATTCTGGTGCACCTTTGGCTGGCACTATTACTCATTCAATTGTAACCCCTTTGGATTCCCTATCAATTTTCTTACCTCTTGGAGGTCTTTTGCTTTTCTTAGAAGGTGGTATTCTTTCTCCTTTAGTCTTTCTCTTTTCAATTAAGAAGTCATCATATTCATCTTCAACAATTTCTTGTCTTTTCTTCTTGTTGTCCACCGTGATGGCAACACCCTTTTTCTTTAGTATGTTTATCTGCTCATCCACCCAAGCTTGGGTTAACTGTAATATCCTACTTGTGAATGGATCCAAAGATATATCTTCTTGCATAGTGAGATCTGGTGCAGAGATGGTATCATTATATATCTTTTTCTCTTCATATTCGTCAGCCATTATCATTCCATCATCTTTCTTCAGTCGTGCTAGAATGGAGATGCAATCAAAGGTCTTGATTTGGTTAAGTGTTAACATTTGATACCTTCTTCTTCGGGCTTCAGCTTCATCTTCACAATCTACCTAGAAGTCTTCTAGATGCCTTCGGTGGATGGGTTTCCCCATAATTTTTTGCATCCTGCCATATGGATCATATGGCCTTGTTAATGGAAAAGGCTAGAAATTCATCATTGCTAGGCCAGTTATGGCTTTCTTTATATTTTTAGAATCTAGGCACATGTACCAGCCCATTGTAACTGGAAACAATACTAGTGGAAGATTGTTGTTTACTTTATAAGCATTCAGTATTGTGAAGATTTGTCTTAAAAATTCCATTAAGACAACTACATCTATAGGATACCTTGGGAGCATGAGAGGCTCCCCTTCAAAGCCTTCTATCCTGATATAGGAGAAAGTTGTATATTGGATAAACCAGGCTCCATGTCTATATATAACTTCCTGAGCTTCCATGCTCAGTCTCTTAGTTCTATCTTCCTCCATTGTTCTCACTAGATGCATAGAGAATGCATCATTTACTAGTTTGTAATCTTGGAGGTAATTCACTCTTTGTAGTTGGGGATGATCATCCCATATGTGTGCATCATTGGTTGTGCCACCAATTCTTCCAACTGTGGTCAATGCATCAAATGTACCCTTAGAGGCACATGAATAGACTATGTATGATGTCATGTAAAAGGAACAATTTGAATCTCCTAAGTTCATCAGCTACTCATCTAGAGCATCACTTATCATCTTGGCCCACATTGGCTTGTTATCAGTATAAAGGCACATCAGGATGACTACATATATCCAGTCCTTAAAACTCCCGGCATCAGGTAGGCCAGTCACTCTGCTAAGCAGGGCTATCATGTACTGATATTCATCATGAAAGTCATATTTATATAAATGTACTGGGAGTTTAGCTATTGTAGGATAGGGGCTATTCTTTGCCCTCCATTGGTACATTTTCTTCCTAGTAGACTTCTTGTTATTCTCATATTCAATTTTTGATTTCTTCAAATCAATGTTGGCAACCTTCTTGCCCAATGGCAAACCGAAAGTAGTAGCAAGGCCTTTTATGGACAGATCAACATATACTCTGCCATGCTTCTCCATCTTCCTTGTGTGTGGATTATAGTTTCTTGCACATTCAATAACCAGCTTAAGAGTCTCCATAGAGTATGGGAAACTAGTTGCATTCCACATTCCAGATGTAAAAATTGCATCCAATAGGGTACTGTTACTTTTCTTGTGACTCATTTTTGTTCACCATGTAGCCAAATCTATATTTCCCTGATGGGTGTCTGTGATGGTTCCATATTTAAACTGGACCCCTACATGGTGAACAAAAATAAGTGACAAGAAAAGTAACAGTACCCTATTGGATGCAATTTTTACATCTGGAATGTGGAATGCAACTAGTTAAATCTATATTTCCCTGATGGGTGTCTGTGATGGTTCCATATTTAAACTGGACCCCTTCAGAATGAGCAAACATAGGTTTCAAGAATTCTGCCTTTGACTTAGCCAATCACTTGTCTGCCATGGGTTCCTGCAATTAAACAAGGCTTGTCCTACAATTTTATACCACACGCATACATATAACATTACATTTTCATTAATCATCATGCATATTATAGTCTTTAACACCTAGTTTTATCTTGATATGCATAATTTGAAACTTCAAATGATTAAACACCATAATACCTGTATATGCTGAACATGACAATCAAGAAGGTTTCAATTACTTACCTGATGCGCTTATCCTCTTAATTTATGCTTATGATTGTCTAAGTGATCTTGACGCTGATGATAATACAGTGCTTCGTTCTATTGTAAGCTATGTGCATCCGGATGTTGTTCGTTTGAGGATTCAGAAGTTCAGGTCTCTATGTAAAAACTGCTTCTATCGCAATGTAAATGTAAAATGACCTACAAATTTACTTTTAACCTTTTCTTTTAGGTAAAATTAGGGTAAATCCAAATGAATTTGGTCTTAATGGTTGATTTCCTGTACGGGAACTCAAGATCTCACCAAGTGTATGTATCAGGTTCTTAATTGGCAGGAACCACCTACCACATCTGTGCATAATTAATATCAATGGTGGCAAAAGGAGCGCAGTGATCTCTGCATGATAGGATAATATTCAAATATCAGGTGACATTTGGATATTAGGTCTTTAGTGTAATATGATCATCCGCCTTTGAGTCGAGAAACCTACATCGAGGGATCAGGCGATGTTTAAAAAAGATGATCGCTTGGGCTAAAATGATCTCTCATCAAAATATCATGATGACATCATCATGAGAGTGACTTAGTTCAACGTTGTCGCACTATGATGTCATCATTATGTTATGTAGGAAGGATCATGTTTAGAAATATACCTCCGCGAGGTAAAAAGGGATGTTGATGTCATTGTCATGTTTGTTTCTTTGTCCATTGGGTTTGGATGACATCATCAAGACATTGTTTCAGGGTGATATTTTGGAATAGGATGATTTTTAAACATTGGGGTGACATTTAAATATCAGGTGATATTCAGATATATGATCTTCATAAAATATAATGTTATTTGACGGGTAAGTATCACCTTGATATAAGGTTGACGTCGGGATGTTTGGGGCAAATGATTTTATCGGGTGATAATATCAGATCGGGGTGATCTTTTATAAGATAACTAGTATTAAGAAATATGATCCTCCCCCTTTACGAATATCAGGTTTGACCAAGATTTTGCCCATTCATAACTTTGACATCTTAAGGAATTTCAGGGTGATGTAAAAGGCAAACCTTCATGATTTTTATTGTTCTTTCCAAATATGAGGTTAATGAAATGAAATAAGAACTTTGACAAACTAACCTCGTGATGATGACTTACTCCAGCATCCTATGCAGGCATCTACATGACTTACTTTTACCAAACTACCAAAAAGTAGAAAAAACACAAGCCAAGCCAAACAAAAGTTGGGTCCCTATTTTGTCAAGTCAAAATGGGGTGTGTTGTGTAACCACACAACATGTCTCTACCATCCACTGCGATTAGAGATGCTCTGAGCCTGAGTGGTGGAGAGATGCTTTGAGGACAAGGTAGATTCCATCTTACTGTTGTCTTTCATCATGTTTTTCTTTCACATTTATCGATGTTTGTGCCAAGGGGGGAAGGTGCACATGGTTCCTAGATAGGGGCACCCGGGTCCACCTAGGTTTTCAGAGTCTCTCTGGGGTACCCTAGTCCCACAAGGGCAGCAGTGTCTCTTTGGAGTGCCCTAGTCTTCCTGGGGAACCCTAGTCCTCAGAGGACACAGGCCCTAGGAACAAGCACTTTATTTAGTCTTTGATAGCTTATTTTGGTTTCTAGCAAGGATTCTGATACTCTTACTTTCTTTCCAATCTGCAGGATGTCCCTGAGATGTGGGAGCACATAGGTGGTCATTTGATGGCACTTCTATGAGAGTGTTCTAGCGCTTTGACGACAATAGAGAGAGAACACTTATAGACGGTGGGCCTATGGTGGGTTTTTGAGATGTCCACAATTAGATTCCACTGTGCGATGCTTATGGCATTGATGGAGAGATGGGATACAGATACCTTCACATTCCATTTACTGACTGGAGAGATCACCATACACTGGAGGATGTATTCAGGATCCTTTGACTACCAATCTGAGAAGAGACAGTGAGGGTTGTTAGACATCACTCAAAGGAGTATACTCAAGAGATTCAGTTTTATTACTTTGGTCACATTGTGTCACAAGCAAAGCAAGGACACATTCAACTCCATTTGCTAGAGCAGGGATGCAGAGACATTCCCTAACTACGGAGGATCATGATTGTCACAGTCACACTAGCCATCGCACTATATGGATGTGACACTCACCTTCATGGGGGTCTCATTCATACTATCAAAGCAATGGAGATTCATCAGATTGTCTATGCATGAGGGCACAGTATTCTTGCGCACCTATATTACAACTTAGGGCAATATGTCCACTAGGAGATGCGGAGTCTGCTAGTTTGCACATTATTACAGGTTTGGACCTTTGAGCACATCAGGTGCACATGAACGATGGGTTATCCTATAGAGGTAGCATTTACACATCCATGGATCTATGCCTACCCACTAGTCAGGTGTTGGAGGCATAGAAATCTGTTATACTGGAGTGGTATTTGACATATTGTAGCTTGGTGACATCATCTAGAGACCGTATTGTGGTTTCATTAGATGGCTTGGTGAGCAGAGGCAGTTGGCTCAGATGTAGAGGGATCGACTGATGGCCAGTCACTTCAATCACATTGTATCTTGGTTCTACTATGATAGGGTTGTATGACAATTCAGATAGGTATAGGATGTTCTTGCAGTTCATCTGAGCTATGCACGTATAGCTCAGAGTGTAATTAGAACCAATACTATCTGACGACTGACTATAGTAGATGTACCACTTAGCGATGATGAGAGTCCTGAGGATGTAGAGCCGATATCAGGCACAGATGATATTGGGTGCACCTGAGCATATCAAACTTGGTGACACATAGCACGACCTACACCTATCTTTCCACCTAGGCATCCTATAGGAGATGCCTAACCTTGGGCTGGTCACGCTAGTGTTAGAGGGTGGAGGACGATATCAGTGACTTCACGGGATACTATGATTTCAAGGAGGGTATCGAGGAGTATGAGGATGAGTCTAAGGAGATCCCATCATAGTACCTCTTCAAGGTGAGATTGTGTTAGAGCTAGCAGGAGGTAGATACTGATGAGGAGATCAAGTTGAGACTGCATTCCAAGGCTCATGGTCCTATTCCTGTAGATGATGTGAGGCCTAGTCAGACAGAGTGAGGGGAGAGTAGTAGGCCTATGGTGCAGGAGCACCCCATTACCGTCAAGAAGCCCCCTATTCTCATTTAATTTATTGTAAGGCCTAGTTCCAATTGTTTTGATTTGGACAAATGTGTCCCCTAGATGAGATAATCCCATGCTCTAATACCAATTTAATGCAGAGGAAAAACAACAGCTTACTAAACAGGGTGTCAAAATACCCATATTACCCACAAAGTGCTCAAATAGCTTTTCAAATGTTCCTTCGCAAAGCCCATACATCACATCCATGACTCACCAAAATAGATATTCCCATTACCATCAGCAACATTTCTCTTATCGGCCACAATAAACAGCACAGAATCTATATTTGAACCACCGTAGTTGTTGAACCCTTTGAACTCCTTGAACCATTCGGTTGAACCGTTGCCTTGAACCATTCGGTTGAATCATTTTTTTGAACCATTCAGTTGAACCATTGCTTTGAACCATTCAGTTGAACCCATTGAACTGATGAACCGGTTCAATCCGATGGTTCAACCATCGACAAAACATTTCACTATCGGCTTTCCTCAAAACCGCTACGCCGATACTTAGTATCAACCCGATACAAACTCACTTGTTACTATGACAATATAACTTCGGCCAAACAATCATCTCCTTAGCCCGATGCCAAGGTTCATGCCGATGCACACAGAGACTTCTTTTTGTGATCGCTTCTATATATCTCATGAGGCTTTCTTCTTTTCCTGTTTGGTTGTAACTATCTTCCACAATGCTGTGGGTAATATGGGCATTTTGACACCCTGTTTAGTAAGCTGTGGGTGTCGCCAAAAGTCCTAGGGAGAGAGGCAAGCGAGGACTCCCAGGTGAGGGACAGAAGTGTTGGTGCAGCATTGAGGTTGGACTTATAGCAGCATCTGGAGGAGCAGCTAGTTAAACTCCATTGAGAGGAGTCACAGTTGAAGGGTAAAGGTAGCAAAGGCATCAAGTTTGAAGACACCAAGAGAATAGATTTGTTGCAATTCTCACCGAGCATTTCCATGGGACATGGAAATTTTTCAAGTCTGGGAGTATGGTGCAGGAGCACCCCATTACCGTCAAGAAGCCCCCTATTCTCATTTAATTTATTGTAAGGCCTAGTGCCAATTGTTTTGATCTGGACAAATGTGTCCCCTAGATGAGATAATCCCATGTTGTGAGCCAATTTGGCATAGCTGGCAAGAAGTAGTTGTAACTGTCTGAGTTGTAACTGTCTTGTAATGGATGGCAGAGGTAACGAATCGATTGAGATTCCACCATGTGTAACTGCCAAGATGTGAGTCTTTAAATAAGCAGTCCATGTTTGTTAGAGAGGGAGATATAGGAGGAAGAGAAAAGGAGGAGCAACAGAGAAGCGTGTAATCTTAGAAAGAGAAATAAAATTTAGTGTTTTGTAAGAGCAATCGAGTTTTGACTCATTCCACTGGTCGAGACCTCGGTCGAGACCAGTGGAATGCCAATCTGTATTTAGTTCCTTTTCTTTGTTGTTCTGTGTTATTTTGATTTGTAATAGATTAGAAATCTGTGTGTGTTTAGTTGTTGAGAATGGCAACAGCATTGTGGAAGATAGTTACAACCAAACGGGAAAAGAAGAAAGCCTCATGAGATATATAGAAGCGATCACAGAAAGAAGTCTCTATGTGCATCGGCATGAACCTTGGCATCAAGCTAAGGAGATGATTGTTTGGCCGAAGTTATATTGTCACAGCGACAAGTGAGTTTGTATCAGGTTGATACTAAGTATCCGCGTAGCGGTTTTGAGGAAAGCCGATAGTGAAATGCTTTATCGATGGTTGAACCATCAGATTGAACCGGTTCATCGGTTCAATGGGTTCAACCGAATGGTTCAAAGCAACAGTTCAACCGAATGGTTCAAAGCAACGATTCAACCAAATGGTTCAAGGCAATGGTTCAACTGAATGGTTCAAAGCAACAGTTCAACCGAATGGTTCAAGGCAACGGTTCAACCGAATGGTTCAAGGAGTTCAAAGGGTTCAACCACTACGGTGGTTCAAACATAGATTCTATGCTATTTATTGTGGCCGATAAGAGAAATGTTGCGGTTGGTAATGGGAATATCTATTTTGGTGAGTCATGGATGTGATGTATGGGCTTTGCGAAGGAACATTTGAAAAGCTATTTGAGCACTTTGTGGGTAATATGGGTATTTTGACACCTTGTTTAGTAAGCTATCATTTTTCCTCCGCATCAGTCTATGCCCCTAGCCATATAATAGATAGCACATCTCGTCACACCATCGGTGATCCAAGACCCATCCTGGCGAGACGGAGATCTAGGTAAGGCTTTTATTTGTTATTTTATGTTTTGGTATAGTTGATTATTTGTGATTTTTATATTAGAGTTTAACACCTATCTCATTCTCTAATTGCAGTTGGGACAGATGCATGGTGATACTTTGTGAGTCACGTCATAGGAGACATATTATTGATAGATACCTCAGAGTAGTGGGTGTAGGTAGATCATTTGCCATGATCATCCACTGGGCAACATGCTGAGTTATTTATGCCTATCGTCAGATACAGGACTGCTACAGAGGCCACGCTAGAGCAGTCTTCATGAGAGAGAGGATTTTTGACAGAGAGCTAAGCATACCAAGGCTAAGCTCAAGGCACAACGAGATTAGATGATAGTGGTTCCTACAACAAGGGGAGAGCCAGTTGTCAGTGAGTTCTTTCTACAGGAGGTCTAATAGGCAAGAGTTGACAAAGATAGTGCTTAGGCTAAGAGAGACCAATATTAGAGGATATACCAAGAGGCACGTGAGCAGATGATAGAGATGAGAGGCTAGATCAGGGGGTTACGATCACAAAGTGTCTCTAGGAGTCATTCGCAATCTGTAGCCACTCATGGTCAGGCTTCTATCACTCGCACACCACAAGGGCCTGAGGGTACTAGCGATCAAGGTTTTGCTATGTGATTCCTAGACATTTAGGCACTATAACATCCTATTTTGTTTTTAGGGATAGTTGACTCGGGTGTATTCATAAAACGAAGATATATATATGATGTTTATTTCTTTTGATCTATGTTTAATGGCTTTTGATCTATCACATGTGATTTTTGTAAAATGCAACTAGTGATGATGTCTAAATGCTATAACTAGTGCTATTGTGATATACTAACAATTCTAAAAGAGAAAACGTAGTAACAAACACAATGATTAATTATTTTACACATATCTTTAATTCCCATGCTACATTCAGTTAATGCAAAAGTGATTTGAGCAATTATTACTTAAACATGATGTAACAATGATCAACTAAACAAAGATATAATACAAAATGAATTAAGACAAAACAATACTATCTTGTCAAAATTGAAGCTAATCTATATGCTAAATTAGCTTATAAACATTTAACATTAAATCTTTAAGCATAAAATCTTTTGAGGTGTGTGGCCTTAATATGTTCTTTAAGTAGTGTACCTTACTCATTAGCTAATTTATACACTCTAGATCCAAATGTTTCAATTATTATGTATGGTTCAAGCTAATTAGGGTTGAACTTACCTTTTCCACTAGGTAGTGCATTTACATTGCATTAGTTTTCATAAAGAACCAAGTCCCCAACATTAAATGAATGTTGTATGACTTGCACATTATAGGCTCATTACACACCTTTTTGATAAGCCTTGAGATGTTCAAGAGTGTTAACACATCTTTCATCAAGCATCTCATGTTCTTGTAATCTTTTCTCTCATTCTATGTCATCATCCATGATGTCCCTTAGGGAAATTCACAAAGAAGGAATTTCTAGCTCCAAGGGCATTATTGCATCTACGCCATAGACAAGATTATATGGTGTGTTACCCGTAGCTATTTAAATACTTGTTTTGTAAGCCCATAGTGCATAGGATAATTGTGTATTCAAATCTTTTTTATTTTTATTAATAGTTTTTTGTAAAATCTGTCCAATAACCTTGTTTGAAGCTTCTTCTTGGCCGTTGGATTGAGGGTAATAATGTGTAGAGAAGAGATGTTGTATATGATATTTTTTGAGGAACTTTTTCACATCCCTATTCTTAAATGGTGTACCATTGTCTGAAGGTATTCCAAATCAAGAAATTATGTAATCTTGTATGAACCGACAGATTACATCAGCGATCGTGGATCACAAAGGGACTGCTTCAACCCATTTTGTAAAATAATCAGTAGCAGTAATGATAAACGAATGTCCTTGAGAGGAGGGTGGGGAAATTTTACCAACCAGATCCAAGCCTCAGATAGAAAATGGCCATGGTGACACCTAGGCATGAAGCTCTTGAGCAAAAGTGTGTATTACATGTTTATGTTGTTGACATTGTGGGCATCTCTTGATGTAAGTGAAGGAATCGTGTTCCATATGCTGCCAATAATACCCCATACATAACAACTTTTGCACCAATGATTTTCAACTGAAATGTCCCCCACAGGCACCAGAGTGAGCTTCTTCTAAATCTATTGGAATCTCTGCATTACTTAAACATCTGAGTAAAACACCATTATAGCTTGATCGATATAAGATGTTTGATAATATGATGTATCGCATTGCTAGTTTGTGTAAATAGATTTAGGCATTCTTGGATGTCGAGTCCCGAATGGTTCCATCGTGTAAATAGTTGAATATATAGGAGATGTATGTATTACCACAGAGTTCTGAGTTTACCACTATAGGGATTTCAATACCAGTGTCTTAAGATTATGAATGACAAAGGTAAATTCCTTAGGAGAACCATCAGGGGATATAAGGGAAGCTACGCTCACCATTGCATCCGTATGCTGGTTATCTTTCCTAGGAATGGTATCTATTGTATATGATTCAAATTCTCTTAAGAGAGATAGCACAAACTCATGATACTGAGATAACTTATCATGCTTAGTTTGATACAATCATGTAATTTGTTTAACAATTAACTAAGAATCTCCATATATTGTGATACTCTTGATACTAAGAGACAAAGATACACGAAGTCCAACTATAAGAGCTTCGTATCCGGCTATGTTGTTTGTGCATAAGATATCTAAATGGTAAGATAAGGGAATCGGCTTTCCTACAGGAGGTAGTAATATTACACTAGCTCTGGAGCTAGTTTGACATTTTGATCCATCAAAGTATAACTCCCATTTCTCCTCCGTAGAGATTGTTAAGATTTGTTCATCAAGAAAAGCATCGACATTTTGTATAGAAAAGGGTGAGGGAGCTTCAGCTAACTGGTCAGCTATTACTTGCCCTTTAATTATTTTTTGTGAAATAAATTTATGATCAAATTCTGTTAATAGCATAATCCATTTAGCAAGATGCCTTGATAAATTTGTTCTTGCGAAGAGATGTTTTAAAGGGTCAAACTTTACCATTACATACACTTCATCATTTAAGAGGTAATGTCTAAGCTTTTGAGTGGCGAAAACTAAAGCTAGGCAATGCTTTTCTATAACTATGTATTGCACTTCATAATCGAGCAAAGTATGAATAATGTAATAGACATCACATTCTTTGCCTTCATCATTATGTTGTGCTAACAAAGCTGCTAGGGCATTGTTAGATGCTGAGATGTATAATAGAAATAGTTTATCAAAAATAGCGGGTTACAAAATAGGCAGATTAGGTAAGTAATCCTTTAGATCATCGAAAGCTTTTTGACATTTAGAATTCCATTAAAAGTGAGAATCTTTCTTCGATAGTTGTGTGAAGGGGCAAGTGATATCTATGAGTTGTGAAACAAATCGACGAATGGCATGTATCTTTCCCTGCAAACTACAAAGTTGGGATATATTCTTAGGTATCAACATATTAACAATCACATCTATCTCTTTCATGTCAACTTCTATACCTTGATTTGAAATGATAAATCCAAGTAACTTTCCACTATCCACGCAAAAAACACACTTACGGGGATTTGATCACATATTATATTTTTGTATGAGCTCAAATATCAATTGAATATTTGTAACATGATCCTTACGATGGATAGACTTTGCTAGGATGTCGTCAACATAGTCTTCTAGAATATTGTGCATATAGTCATGAAATATAAGAGTCATCACACGTTGGTAAGTAGCTCCCACATTCTTAAGTCCAAATGGCATGACTACCCAACAAAATGTACTCCAAGGTGTTATGAAGTTTGTTTTGTATTGATCAAGAGGATTTATAAGGATTTGATTATATCTCAAAAATCCATCCACGAAGGATAACAACTCATGGCTGGCTATGGAATCAACAATCATGTTGATATTAGGAAGCTAAAAATCATCTTTTAAAGATGTTAAGTTTAAATCTTGAAAACCTATGCACATTCTTATACAACCATCCAATTTTGTAACGGCGACAATATTTGAGATCCACAGAGAGTAATCAATAGGTCGAATAAAGCTAGCTTGTATGAGTTTTTCTATTTCAGCTTTAACAAGCAAAGAAATCTTACGATTCATCTTGCAAATCTTTTGTTTGAAAGATTTAGTAGCTAGCTTCGACACAATATTATGTGTTACAATCTGAGGATCTATACCACGCATGTCTAAGTAATTCCAAGCAAAAAAATTTGAGAATTCATTCAATAATTTAGTCATTTCTTCTTTTTCTTCCATATCTAAACAATCACCAATAGGGATAACTTTTTAAGGATTATCTTTATCCATGATAACATCAATAGTCTTTTTGTTAAGGAGAGTACTATGGTAAGGGGGATTGTAGGATTGTAATTGTTCATTAAGTTCATTGCTATGTTCTATTGTAGCAGTTATTGTCATAGTAGTCTTTCCAAAGTATGCATCACTATTTAAACAATAAGGTAGGCCACGTTTATGGTGATAATGAGGAATACCATCATAAGCACCTAAGAAGTCCATTATCGCTTCATCCACCGTAAACATATCTAATGGAAGTGATCTTGGAGGACAATTGGTGTCAATCATCTTAGGGAATATCAAACTAAGTGTTGATATTGTATTCACATTTAGAGTAGGGCATTTGCGGGCCTTGGATTCCTTGAAAGGGTTATATCCAATGCCACTGGAGTAATGTTGCAAAGTAGATTCTATAGGGACTTTCATTCCTTGTTGATTTATGTCACAACCCTTACCTACATAGTCACAATTTTTATAAAGGATTTGAAATCCTTTGCCATAAAGAGAGACCATTTCTTTAGAGGAAGGTGGAGCTTCATAAGTCTCATAATTAGTAGTATAACTGAGAGTATTATCCTTATTTGTCAACAAAGTGATCTTGTGCATATCATTCAAAGCATGTGATGTGATTGATGCAATATTTGATGTTTTGGGGACGAGGTTTTTAACTTTATATTCTCTTGTGGAGGAGGAAGAAAAATCTAACAAACCCCAGTCATCACCAACAAATGTATTTGATTGATTAGGCTTTTGCATAACGTTTTTAGAGGCAAGAGGGGTTGACAATTCAGCTTTCAGATTGTATAAAATCTTAGGACCAACAACATGTTTATGGACTTCCATTTGCAGACAATTGTCTAGTTCAGGATCCAAATGGATAGTATGTAATTTTTCATTAAATATAAACTTAATTGAATGGTGTAAAGTAGAAGGACCTGCTCTTAATGCATGTATCGAAGGTCTACCCAGAATCATGTTATAAGATAGAGAACAAGGCATGACATGAATCAAGGTAGGCACCAACACAGGTCCAACTTGTATAGGTAGAGTTATAGTGCCCACATATTGTTGTCCAACATTATCAAAGCCACAGATACTTAATGATTCCAGTTTGATAGCAGATATATCAACTTTAATCTTATGTAATAAATCAATACCACAAACATTAAGGGTTGACCCATTATCAATCGTTAATCTCTTAACCAATGTTTTGTTGATTGTAATGAAGATAACCAAAGGATCATACTACTTCTAAACCTCAATAGATGGTAACTCATGTTGTTGGAACAAAATATTTGTTTTCATTGCATGCATACAATTTAGTAAAGTGGCAACATCATTTGGTTTAACGACACGAGGAACAATCACCTATTATAAAGCTTCTTGTAGCATGCCATGGTAGGTAGGTGAATTTTGTATAAGTTCCCAAAGAGATATTTTTGCAGAAGTCATATGGAACTATTCTACAAGATCATAAATCACATTCACAAATCTTTGAAATAGTGATGGCTTTGAGGCTATAGTATAATGTTCAATCGAGATAAAGTCCTCAAGGGATTCATATAACATATCGAAGTCATCATGACTAAATGGCTCATCATAAGCATGAAAATCTTGCAAAAAATAGTCTGACATTCTAACATGCTCTATTTAAACCAAGATTTAAATGCACAATGATGGCCTTTTTGAAAGAAATACAATTTCCAACTCTTTTAGTGAAAAGATAAAGAATGTAATCCACTATTTAACATATGCAATTTCACTAAAGAGGTTTTCCAATCCAATTATGCTTTAGAATAGCCAATGGTTTCAAATCTAAAGTCTAAAGGATACAAATTCTTTAAATCTTGGGTTCACCAAAATGTTTAGGGTGAAAAATGATAGTTTAGTTTATTATGTTAAATGCTACCATCTTTCACTACTAAGCATTGGGGAGACAAGAATCAGGCATGGAACAATCTTCTATTTCGTTTACCTCCCTTTGATGCTCGCATGGTTAGGAAACCTAAGGCCCTAATCAAGATTTTACCAAGTGTTGTACTCTAACCAAGTAAAAACCCTAATTATGCCTCAATTTAACAATATATAGAAACTGATGAAGTATCTGATAAAACTGATCATAGAAGTGCAGAGGAGAGGTTCAATAGACATTGTACCTAGAATTTGAGGGTCACTTGGACTAGGGTGCCTATCCTAATGTCCTACAAATTCTCAAATAGGAAAACCTTCTGCACAAGGTGTTAGGGACTGTGAAGTGGCTCCTAGATCTCAGAGGAAACACCTAGTTGGACTAGGGAACCTACCCCAATGTCCCACAAGTCTTAGAATCTAAAAACCTAAAAGACTGTCATGACTATACCTGCAATATCCTTCTTTGTGTAGCTTCTTTTTGCTAAAACCTGTGAAACATGATCTACACATACAAAGGAAGGAAATTATTGCTGCTATATAGGAGCTTACCTCAGTCAAGCCCCATCTTTGGTATTTCTACCTCAAAAATAGCTAGAGAAAAGATTTATAGAAGTGTCTGAAAACCTAACAAATGTGTTATGCATAAAATCAAACTCTAGATGTCTCAATCAAGGGAAGATCAACAACTTGCTTTACATCAATAAACACATACAACTTCACCTCAAGGAGATGAAACAAATGAAGACTTGCATGAACAAGAAGGTGAATCAACAATCTTTGCAGAGGATCTCCAAGCTTGTTGTTGGAGGCTTCAACCTTTCTCTCGATCATGCAAAAGGTGTAAAAACCCTAGGAAGAGCAAGATAGACTCAAGATCTTGATTCCTAACCTTCATCCATTGTCTCCAAGATAGAAAATAAAGAATACTTTGAATAGCTTCAACAAGTCACTGATCTTCAATGGCAATTGTGGTAGAGTTTTGGCATCAAGCTTGGATAAGAATTGTGTGTGTGATAAAATGATTTGCAAATGTCTTTTTATATCAACCTTTAGGGAATTAAAATTTTGAAGTAATGCCTGTATTGCGCGAAAAACAAGAATTTGAAAATAGAATCCCGAGGCACTTGGCGGGAACTGACACCCTGCCAAAATTCAAAATCTCATGAAACCAAGGAGGACTAGGGCACAAACGCCCAAGTCCAAGCCCCCAATTTTAGCTCAGATCTACATTTTTGGGGGTCCTAGGGACCCTAATCTCAAACCTCTTTCTGAGATTTATCAATCAGTTACCTCAAAAAGTGAATAGATTGCTCCTAGACTAAGTCAATTCGGGTTTCGGGAAGGCCGAGAAAGAAAACGTTGAGAGACCACCAAGAGTGAGGAGCTAAACCAAGGGAAATTGTACCATTCCATAGAAGAGGATAGTTTCTGACATTACAGTAATAAGTTTTGTAGAACATTAATTCCCTCTCAGTGTTCCTTAATCTCAACAATTGGTATCACAGCTTGGTTCCTTAGAATAAGTTTAACATCTTGAGGAATATCTGTGAAGGTGTTTTCAATGGGTTCATTCAAGCATTTTGATGGCATTAATCAACAACTCCAAGTAGCCTTAGATGATCTTGATCTATCCAGAGAAAAAATTAGAGATCTACAAGAGAACCTTAAAGATATTGAAGATTTCATTGAGACCTTAAAAGGACAACTAAGAAAATTTAATGAAAAGAGAAGGGAGCTACTTCATCAGCTAGCAATTTAGAATGAAGACAATGACATGGATGAGGCCCTGAAGGAGAAGACAAAAGAATGTGAGAAGCTAGCAAAAGAAGTTGTCCTAAAACATGAGATGGAATCTGGGGTGATGAGACTAACCAAGGAAATTGAGGAAAGGAAGAAGACTGAGGAAAAACTGAATCAATCTCTGAAAGAAAGAACATAAGAATGTTGCAGATTGGATAGGATAATTGGCCATCTAGAGTCTAATATACAAGAAACTAGGGACAATGAGGAAGAACTTGAAAGACAAATTGTCATTCTCAAGCATGACCTAGAAGTTGCAAATGAATATAAAGAGAAATTCAAGATAAGCTCAGCCAAACTTGAGGTGCTTCTTGATAGTTAGAAGAAGGTAGATGATAAGCATGTTCTGGGATTTGAGAAAGGTGAAAGCTCTAGATCCAGTCAAAGAAATCTTGAAGCAAGAAATCAAAGAAGGAATCCTAGAAGACCTCTAGTAAGAGAACCTAATGCTCAAAGGTATCCATCTTTCAATGGCAATTGTTTCAAATGCAATAATCATGGTCATAGAGCTAATCAATGTAGAAGTTAATTGAATCAAAATACATCATCTTTCTTCAGTTAATGCTTTAATTGCAAAAGGATAGGTCATAAGGCTGAGGAATGCAGAAGTGGATCAAGAAATCCTCCTAAGAACAAACAAGTGTTCAATGGAAGATGTTTTACTTGCAATAAGTTTGGGCATATTGCAATGCAATGTAGATCTAAACCTACTCCAACATGTAATTGTCAGAAAAATAAGATTGTGTGTTTCAACTGCAACAAATCTGGATACATTACTAAATTTTGTAGAATCAAAAAGGAGAACTCAAATGTAGGTAAACGAAAAATAGAGCAGAAGTTTGACAAAGGCAAGGGAGAAGTTTATGTGAATGAGATCTAGAATGAAATGAGCAAAACATGGGTGAAGAAAGGTGAAATGAATGTTGACAATGGATCCACACCAGAATCTAGTGCTGCTAATTCCTCTGGGAATGGAATCAGGAGATTTGGCTTAGGGGGATCTACAATGAAAATCTAATTCCCCCTGCTAGTAATGGGTACCTAAATCTAGCATGATGAATGAAGTTAAAGAAGTCTATTGCAGATTTGTTGAAGCAAATTCTAGAAGAAAAGAAGCTAATGCAATTGATTGTAGAGCAATTGAAGATTGACTGTATGCAGAAACAGTGTAACCAGATGTATTAGGGACAAGCATTTATTACAATGGCAAATTAGGTTTTACGGAGCATAAAAAGTCATTCATTCAACATTTTAATCACTTTACATTTGAAGAAAATAAGAAGAAGAGTGCTTGAGTTGAGATTTCAAAGATTCAAAGTGTGACAAGCAAATTCATCAACTAACCCTAATCCCATGGAGAAAAGGGTATTTTTTTGTGAAGCTTTGAACTTGTTATCTTTTTGAAATGGCTACACCTCTGGTTGTGAATTCACTGAGTGACCTAGGCCAAATTTTAAGAAGCATCCACATAAATCAGTAGAGGTCAATCTGTTAGGTGCCTTTTCAAGTGCTATGTATGGTGTGTTGCATGTTAAAGATATTAGGGCTTATATTCATACTAGGATAGATGAGTTTGGGGATTAAAAGTTAGTAGATCTATTCAAGAATCATCTGAGGGATGAAATTTATGGTCTCAAATCTTAGTATAAGGCACTGCAAGATAAACACTTCATTCAGATTATAGGGTTTCAATCCTTCTGTGAAGATGAGTGGGTCTGGTATGTGTTGAGTCAGATGCATGATGAGTTTATGTGGTTGATGAAACCTTTCAAGATCACCAAGGATGCCATCAAGGCCATGATAGGGTTGAACTCATCTAGTGGACTTCTAATGTTGAAGTCAGTAAAGAATCAAACTGTAACTGATGCTACCGGTTCAAGGTTTGACAAAAGGGCAATGCCGATAAATGATATCACTGATCCAAATGTCAAATTTGCATCAATGGTGATTGGTTACAAGATATATCATTCCAATAGGGAGAATTTTGTATCTGGTACAACTATCTATGTAGCTTATCAGATGTTGAGAGAGAATTTTGGCTGACTTGTGTGAGTTACTGCAGAATGAGCTGATGGAAAACCTAAACAAGATCAAAAAGGACAAGAAGAGTACATTCAAGTATGGTAAATTGGTATTATGTTTGTTCTTCTATTTCATGAATGAGTTACCTGGCAAGAAAAACATGTGTTGGACCAGTGATAAGACTATTTCCATACAAATAAGAGAGCACTTGAACTAGATTGCCAACTCCAATGCCCAAAGGACTACTCTTTAGGAATATTTCAAGAATTTTTAGAACATGATGCAAGCAAGGGAAAGAATCCCTACATCTGTGGTTGAAAAATACAAGGATACAGTCTATTTTATGGTGGATATAGATCAATGTTTAATGGAAGTAGTTAAACCAAGAACTATGTGGATCATGCCCATGGGGTATGAAGGTGATGAGTAAGTATTGGATATGTATGCTCAACACTTTCTAAGTAAACCAAAGGACACCACAATTGAAAGATTTGGGACATATGGTGAACTCAGTGTGAAACTACATGTTGAGCTCTGAAAACCTAAATCTAAGAGAAAGATTCAAAGACAAGTTGAAATATATGCAGAAAGCATTGGCATAACAAAAGAAGCTGTGAGATAAAATAGGGAAAGAATAGAGAAAGTTGAGAAGGAGAAATAGGACAAAGAATAGAGAAGTGTTCAGGTGGAATCCACTTCTAAAGCAAGGACTACTAGGAGTTCCAGTTCAACCTTGGGTGTGTCACCTTCTCCTGCTGCAAAAAAACCTACCGGTAAGGAAGGAAAAAGGACAAAGGTAAAGGGAAAAAGAACATATGTTAGTTTGGAGAAAGTGGATGAAGAAGAAACTAACTCAGATGATGAGGTTAAGGAGTTGAAGGCCTCAGGCACCAAAAGTGTCTAAGGAGAAGCCCTCCAGAAGCATTAAATTCAAGTAAAAGGCATAAGAAAGAGTCCTATGTTGAGAAGCCTAGCCTTTATTTCAATGACATCATTAAGTTAGTTACTGTAGATGGAAACTTGAAGCCAATGACTAAATTTTATGATCACTATAGTGATGCTAATAACAGAGGTTTGGATGAAGCAACAGTGAAATACCTGAATATCTATAGTAAGACTTTATTTGAAATAACTTTTAAAATTCCAGAAAGCCTTGCAAAAATTCTAGAAATAAGAAAAGAGAATGCAAAAGATAAAGAATTTGAGCTCCGGGAGCATGTGCTAATAAATTATGTCCTCAAATTACTCCAGATCAAAAGAACCTAATATTCAAAGAAGTGAAAGAGGATTTCAAGAGTAAGATCAGAATGAATATGCTCATGCTGGGAGAGATTGATAAGATAGTTAAAGATACTCAGGAGATTCTTTTTAATGCAATGAAAAGGAATAATCTTCTTACTATTGTAGAAGAAACTAATAATGAACTTGATTCCTTAATTCCAAATGTTGAGGAATTGAAAGAAAGTGAACAACAAGCTGACATCTCTTCTCCGGAAGATGAAATGCTAAAGAAAGAAGATGAAGAGATGGTGGAGGAAGTTAATTTTGATGGTGGAGAGGACACTCAAATTCCTCTGGACCAATCTACTAGAGAACATACATAGATGAATACAAAATTAGTTTCTCCTAGTGAAGATGACTCTGTGAAGAATAAAGAGCAAGAATAAAAAGAGGTTAAGGAGAAGGATGAACAAGAAGGAGAAACAATACAGAATATTAAAGAGAAAAAGCAAGATGATAGTACCAACAAGGATCTAAAAGATGGAGCTACATTTTTGGCAAGAGACACTGCAGATGCAATGAAGAAATTACTTGAGAAAGACAAGCTTGTGTTTGATGAACCAGAGCTGATTCAAGGACCCATCAATTTTGACACTCTTTCCCCTCTACAAAAGATGAAGTTAGCATCTGTGGAATAAGCAAAAGCAAGAGAGGAGATTCTAAAAACTCACATTTAGGACAGTGAGTTGCTTGGTCTTGTCTCCAAAATTTTGGAAAAGATTATGCCAAACTTTCAAAAGGATTCATCCAACTCTCCCTCTAGTTAGTTGAAGAGTTTGATACACTCTGTAAGTACTCATTTTGAAACTTTTGAGAAGTCAGTAGAAGTTAAAGTAAAAAATGAATATAATGAGAATAGATTTTCTGAAATAAGGAAAGTAATTAGCTATGATAGATCAATGCTTGATACTAGTGTAAAGAGTATTCAAAATGCTCTCTCTGAAGGTACAGAGATATATAAGTTTTGTCTAAATTAGTCTAAAGCTATTGAAGACATTGAGAAGAAGATTAAGGACTTAGAGCTCAAACTGTCTAACATTTCTCAGTCCTATAGTCCTTTAATTGAGTCTGTAGCAACCAAAGAATGTCAAGTAGTAAGTTTGCAAAATGAATTGAGTAATTTGGAGAAGGAAAAGGTCAAAGTTATGGATAGATTGGATGAGCTCCGGGGGCTAATTTTCCCCAAGTTTGAAACTATGTATGACCTATTGGTGGAATCCCAAGTTGCTGCTACTACTAATGATCCTACTAATTTTCAAAAGGTAGAATCATAGGCACTTTTGTTCAATGAGCATATATCCATTTTGGGTAGCATAAAGAAGAACTAGGATAGTGAATTGTCATGGTTGAAAAACATTTTTGGTGATATCTTTTGGCTGATAAACAAGGCTTAAGGATTGTGTGCTCATATGCGGAAGTATATACTTAGAGTTTTGACCCATGTACATAAAATTTTTGCATGAATTTTGATATCCAAATTCTAGTCTTTGCCATTGATGTCAAAGAGGGAGAGGAAAAGCAATTAAAAATGAAGAATTAATCTAAGGGGGAGCATTGTAAATCACAAGTGTATATAGTAAGGGGAGCTATTCTAACACGTAGTCATTTTTCACTAAGTGTTGCCATCAATGCCAAAGGGGGAGATTGTTGGCAAGAGACACTGCTAGGCATGTCAAGTGTTGTCACTGATGGCAACTAAATCTATCTTACACATTTGTATTTCATTAGTGGATCATACCGGAAGTCAGATGGTAGATTTGTCTAAGTCTGGATAGACAAGAGTAGGGCATATGACAAGGTTCAACATTTTGGTCCACATTTCTCCATAGGAAATCATATTGTGCTATGGATTTGAGGGAATGTTAAGGGATGTCAGGGCTACCTAAATCCAAGATTTTAGCCTTCAGTGATGAAGGGAGTGTAAGTTACAAGCATCTGAGTATTAGGTTTTGGTTAGACAATTTAGTCTAGTGAAGAATAGGCTGACTAGGTGTTTGATCCTTGTGCGGATGAAGAGAAGTGATTGGTCAAGTAATTTATGAGATCCAGTGGTATTAGATGACATGTGAGGTGACCTAGATTCACAAGTTCTAGTCTGCATTGGTATTTGTGCATGGATTTAGCTGACAGAATAGTGCCCTTAAAAAGTCTCTACATTTTTCTTAAGGTCGACTGTAGTTGATGTAATTTCAAGTAGTAGATATATATAATCGATAAGTTCAAGCATTTCATGGTGACTAGTTTTGAATATGAAGATATAAGTGTGAAGTATAGCAAAATCAAGTACGAAGTGAAGAGATCTAAGCTTCGGATCATGGCAGAGTAGTGAAGCATGGTGGAGAGAGATGAAGTGTGCAAAGTCAGTGTAATGAGCTCAATCGGAACTATAATCTTGCATTGTTAGATGTTATTCCTTAGTTCAAACATTCTAGTAAAATTTTGTAATTGAATTGTAGGTAGTGAGCCTCTTTGAGTAGTGAGCTCCAGGTAGTGTGCCCAAAGGCATGTGCCTTCCCATTTGTAATACTTTTAATAGACTATAAATTTCTTGTGGGTTAACCCCCATCGTGGCTTTTCCCTTAAACGTGTTTCCATGTAAAAATATTGATGTTCATGTGTTGTGATCTTGATGTTTATGTTCTTGTGTTCATGCTTATTTCTTTTAGATATATGTGGTAAATTAATAAAGGAACAAAGTAATAAGTTTTGCAGAACACTGATTCACCCCCCTCTCAGTGTTCCTTAATCTTAACAATATCTTCCCAAGGTCACTCTGGTATTGTCAAAGGTTTGTATAATCCATTATTATAACTTCCCAAGGTCTCCCTTTTGCAACTTGACAAACTTTGTAACTCTAAACAAATTTCCTTACATCCTTATATATCTGAGGCCATAAATAATGTTCATTCACCAAATCTACTATCTTGTCAATACCAAAAATGTCCTACTAGTCCACCACTATGCTTCTCCTTGATCAAATTCTCTCTCATTGAACTCCTAGGTATACAAAGTTGTTTCCCTTTGAACAACATATCCTCCTGTTCAAGAAAGCTGAGGAAAATATTAATAAGGAAATCATTGTTGAGAATAAGGAGACCTTGGTCAATGCTAAGAACTCAAAAGAAGATTATGATCTTAATACTTCATAGGATTCTGATCAAGAGAAGGATCAGAACCTTCACTCTCAAGAGATTCCTCAACCAACTCTTGAAGAAGGTGAGATTTCAAACCAAGTTAAGATTATTCAGTTAGAGGGTGGTGATGAAGAGCCCCAGATTGAATCTGATAAAGTTAAGGAGACCCAAAAGGGTTTTGATGGAGTTGAGAAGACACTGATGGATCATGATCAACTTGAGGAAACTTATTTGGGATATGACAGAGTTGAGAGGACCTAGATGGGTTTTGATAGAGTTAAGGAGACCCATATGAGTTTTGACATATTTGAGGAGACCCAGATAGGAGTTCACACAGTTAAGGAAACCCGGATGAGATTTGAAAAAGATTTAGAGTCACAGGTAGGATTTGACAAATCTAAGGAGACCTAGATGGGATTTGATAGAGTGATGGAGATAAGGTAAAGTTTGTGTCTTTACAGTCTTCAAGTCAAAAAAAGTCTCACCTTTCTCCAGGGAAACTCACTTTAGGTTTTCTCAAAGGAGTGATATTTCCTCCTTCTCCAAAGAAGTATTCTAATTAGTCTATAGCTTCTTTGGGAGTAACTACTGCTTCATTGAGTGACCATGAAGAGTAGACATCTCAAAAGAAAAAGAGTCGTAAACCAAAAAAAATCTATTGATGTTGGTTTAGATCCTTTGAAGGGTAGACCTTCATTGAGATAAACTAGACAAAAAGAAGTAGCTAGGGAGATTACTAGTGGAAAGTAGAAGACACTAGAGAATCACTCCAGAAAGTTATTTAAATGAAAATTCTTTCATGGAATATGAGGGGACTTAATAACCCCTCAAAATAGTTTGATGTCAAAAACTATATTTTTGATCACAAAGTGGATATTCTTTTACTTCAGGAAGTTAAAATGTCTGAAGAAGGTTTTAAACTAATTGTTGATAGGATTTGGCCTAATGCTTCATTCTACATAAGTCCTGCTGTCGCTGCCTCTAGGGGAATTGTGACTATGTGGAATGCTTCTAGATTTCATGGTAAACCCTCTTTCTCTGGTGATTGAATTCTCTTTGCCTTCCTTTCAATGGAGTCTGGTTAATATTTATGCCCCTAATACTAGGGTCTTAAGGAAAAATCTTTGGGAGGACTTAGCTAACCAACTCTCTTCTTATCCTGATTCCTATTGGATGCTAGTAGGTGACTTTAATACCTCTCTTTATCCTTCTAAAATGTCTAGGGGGATTTTGGACTACTCTGATAGTATGTTGGATTTTGCTGATTTGATTAATACTTTTGGGCCTATTGATATTGATTTGATGAACTAAAATTTTACTTGGACTAATAGGAGGAAAGGGGACCAAATGATTCAAGTAAAGCTTGATCAATTTCTTAACTCCAACAATTGGCCAAACATTGCCTCCCTTAAATTGGTTGCTATGCCTAGGACTATTTCTGATCACAATACTTTCATTCTGGAATGGGCTAATCAGAAGAGAAAAGGTCCTTCCCTTTTAGATTTGAGGCCATGTGGACTAAACATCATGATTTTAGGAATCTTCTTTCTAGATGGTGGCAACTCTAGGTTGTGGGCACTCCTATGTTCAGGCTTTTTAAAAAGTTGATGCATGTCAAGAGAGAAATTTATGGTTGGAGCAAGTACAATTTTGGAAACATTTTTTCTCAGAAAAAGATATTATCCAATAAGCTGGTAGATGTTCAATATAAGATTGCTCAAGGTGAAACTTTTGGTATTTCTTTCCAATTGGAAAATGACTTAATTAGAGATTGGAAAAATTTAATAAATAGAGAAGAGCTATTCTAGAAGCAAAAATCTAGAGTTCAATGGCTTAAAGAAGGTGACTATAATACTTCTTTCTTTTATATTTCTAATTTAAAGCATAGAAAATTGAATCATGGTAATATGATTACTAATGATGAGGAGATTGGAGATCATGCTATCAGCTTCTTTCATAATTTGTTGTCTGAGCAAGGATCGAATGCTGATAACTCAAAGGTTGTGAATCAACTTCTAAACAATATCCCTTCTCTAATTTCTGAGGAAGATAATGCTAATATTTTAAAGCCTATTTCTCAAGAAGAGGTTCGTATAGTGGTGTTTTCTATGGGTCCTTTCAAAGCTCTGGGGCCAGATGGTTTTCCCCCATTTTTCTTCCAAGAATTTTGGGAAATTATTAGATATGATGTCACTGCTACTGTCAAAGATTTTTTTAGAACTGGTAAACTTTTGATATAGCTTAATAATACCTTTATTGCCCTTGTTACTAAGAAGCCCAACTTGGAGATGCTTGCTGACTTTAGGCCTATTAGCCTTTGTAATACTATTTACAAAATTTGTACCAAACTTCTAGTGGTCAGAATCCAATCTCTTCTTGATAAAATTATATCTCCCTCACAAAAGGGTTTTGTTCTAGGGTGATAGATCTTAGATGCTATGATTACTACTCATGAAACTATGAACTCAATGGATAAGAGTCATATTCTAGGTATGGTTTTCAAACTTGATATTTCTAAAGCTTATGATAGGGTGTCATGACAATTTTTGTTTAAAATCATTCAAAAGATTGGGTTCAATGATAAGGTTTCTCTTCTCATTAAGGAATTTGTTACTACTGCTAAATACTCAGTCCTTGTTAATGGAGTTCCAAGAGGTTTCTTTTCTTCTTCTAGGGGAATAAGATAGGGAGATCCCTTGTCCCCCTATCTTTTTATTATGATAGCTGAAGCTCTTGGTAGATCTGTTCACAATAAGATCATCTCTAAAGATTTAACTAGGATTAAACTTGCTTCTTCTCTATCTCCTATGCCTATCCAGTAGTTTCTTGATCATACCATTCTTTTTGGCATCTCCTCTATTTTAGAAGCCTCTAGATGGAAATCTTTACTGAATGATTATGCTATGGCTTTTGGTCAACATATTAATTTTCAAAAAAGTAATGTTTTGTTTTTCAATACCTCAGGGGATCTCCAAAGAAAAATCATTAATATCCTTGGTTGTGGGGCTGCTGACCTTCCTTCAGTCTATCTTGGTCTCCCTTTGACCACTAAGGAAGTTTCTCCTGGTTTTTGGCATAATATCCTTGAAAGAAGTCAAAATAAATTGTTGGGATGGAAAGGAAAACTTCTAAGGAGTGCGAGAAAATTGTAGCTTCTAAGGGCCTCTCTTTAGAGTATACCTACCTATTTTTTATCCTTACTTAAAATGCCCAAATATTTGGATGATAAAGTAGAGAAAATTTATAGAACTTTCTTATGGACTAGAACTGAAGAAAAAAAGAGAATTTCATTGGTCAAATGGGATAAAGTCTGTCTTCCTAAGTCTCATGGTGGGCTTAACATTAGAACCATTCAAAATATGAATAAGGCTCTATTGTCGAAGATTGTTTGGAACTTCTTAAACAAGGATACTGACTGGGGACTTATTATAAAGGCTAAATACTTGAGGGACACTGACAGATATTCTTTCCATAATCAGGAGGACCTTCCTCATGCATCTATTATTTAGAATAAAATTATAAAAGCCAGAATTCTTGTCAACAAGGGTATCAAATGGAAACTTGGGGATGGATCTCTTATAAATTTTTGGGAAGATCCTTGGTTGGGTGATGGTGCTCTTTCTAAACAGACGGGCAATGAAGCTATTAGTGTTCTTGCTAAACAATTTTTTGGCAATAAACTTAGTCATTACATTCATCGAGATCATGGTGTTAGAAGTTGGAAAAAACTGCTAGAGTGCTATACCAATAATCTGAATCTCCTTCATAGGGCTAATAAAATACAACAATTTCTTTTCAATACCATGATTCCTCTTTTCTCTAGGAATGATCAAGTTTATTGGTCTACTAACAAAAAAAGGTATTTTTCAGTTAAATCTGCTTACCATTTGCTGATCAAGGAGGATCTTAATGATGATGTATGGAGGAAGGTCTGGAATTGTGAACTCCTTCCAAAGGTTAACGTTTTCTGGTGGACTACTATTCATAATAAGATTTTGACTCAGGACAACCTTCAACAAAGGGGTATGCAACTAGTTAATAGATGTGTTATGTGCTTGAAAGAAGAAGAATTTGTCTCTCACCTTATCCTGCATTGTGAATTTGCTACTCAGATATGGAGGAAAGTCTTTTTGAATTTTGGCTTACAATGGGTCTGCAACAAGGAAATAAAATATCTCATTCTTAATTGGATCCCTTCTCTATCCCATCCTTGGTTAGTCTAGTTATGGTCTCAAACTCTTCCTTTTGTTGCTTGGTTCCTTTGGAAAGAAAGAAATAATACAATTTTTAGAGAAACTATTATAAATTCTTCACAGGTTTTCTATTCTTTTTCTAAGGCTCTCCTGGAAAATATTTCTAATTCCAACATCAAAATTGCTGATAAACCTCTTACTCAGCATGAAGTCCTTGTGGCTTCCAACTAGGGGATTGTGAATCAAATTCCTGCTTTTGATGATTCTAAATGCCTTAAAAGATTAAACAATATTTGGACTCCCCCTAACCCAAGTTGGTTCAAATTGAATTTTGATGGAGCTGCTAAGTCTAATGGCAAGGCTAGTGGTAGAGGAGTTATAAGGAATGAAAGAGGAGCTCTTATTGTTGCTTATGCTGGAGGAATTGGTAACAAAACTAATAACTTTGTTGAATCCTCTACTCTTTTATGGGGTCTTAAGTTGGCTATATCTCTTGGTATTCACTAGCTTCATGTTTAGGGGGATTCCAAAATTATCATTGAGGCTATTTCCAAAGCTTCAGAGCGTGGGTGGAAAATTAAGGATATAATGCTTGATATTCAAAATCTTTCATAGGCTATTCCTATTATTTCCTTCTCTCACATTTATAGAGAGGGCAACACTGTTTCTGACAACCTGGCAAATTTTGGTCAACAATTTCAAAACTGGTGATGTTGGTGCCAACTCCATAATATCCCACATAAAATTGGGGATATCATTCAAAAAGAACAAGTTACTATATGATGATTACTCACCATTTCACCTGGCTAATCTGCATGGTTAGTTCTTTAATTTGGGGCATGCTGATTAGACACTATTAATGATGAGAGTGAGCTTAGACAAGTTTGCATATGTGTGAAATATAGCCGATCAATATGGAAAGGTTATGTTAGGACCTCAGGTTATTGTCATAATGATTGCCCTAACTCTGATCATGTCCTTTTTATTGCCTTTTATACTCATTGCACTGTGATCAAAGTCCCTCGATTTTCTCATAGTATTGATAGAAGTTTTTTGGAAAATAACTCTGCCTATTCCTTTTTTAGGCTCATTCAGTTTCTCTAGTTTTTTATCATGGGTGGCGATAGGATTTGAATTGAACCCAACAACTATAGAGAATTTAAAGAGAATGCCTTTGTTTGGCATTACTGTAAAGAAGGAGTCACCCCTTTCCTTGAATGTTTGAATGGACACGATGAAAACCTGTCTATTCAATTTGCTCAATCTTGGGATAATCGCAAGGTACAAATTGGGAATGTCAATTTCATGGTTTCTAAGAATGAAATTTCTATGGCTACAGGTCTTTCTCCAAAGGGTATGAAGATGCAGAAAAAGTCTAGGGTTTCAAATGTTTAGAATGAGAAACTATTTCTTGGTGAAGGTGAGGAGTTGGTACCTTACCAAGGTGGTTTTGAGAGAGCCCGTCTTCCTGAACCGTGGGCTAAAATGTGCTATATGGTGATGAAGTACTTCACCCTTGAGAGTCATTTTAGCAAGTTTTATCACTATCATCTTCCTTTGTTAAATCATTTTAGAAGGAATGTCACTATAAGTTTTCCCTTCTACTTGCTTTCCTCTCTTGAGCACTATGTACAACATGTTAAGAAAACCCTTCTTAAGAAGCCTGATAAGAAGCCTATTCCCTTACATCAAGGGCTCATTTATAGGTTATACCAGTTTCACTTAACTTTGTCTCCTCCTTCTCTTCAGTCCTCTAGTTAGGATACCCCTACTATTTTGGTGAAAACTGGTCTTCCTATTCCTAAATAGCTTCCTAAAGGTGATCCGTGTTCTGGTTCTTCCATGTCTATGGCCAAGAACATTCAAAACCCTCCTTCTAGATTCAAATTGAAAACTAAAAGATGTCTCTCAGATGTTGACACAGAGTCTAACATTTTGAAAGATGATATTGGAGAGTCTAGGACCCAGAATGAATAGAATCAAAATAGGGAGGGACCCTCACGAAATTTCAAACAAGTTAAATGAGAGGGTAAATTTGTTATCATTAGGTGGTCTGATCGTATTGCTGGAAAATGGGCTCCCAAGATGAAGCTAATTGACTATTCTAAAAGCAATTTTGAAGCCTCCACCCATGAGGAGGAAGATTCCAAGAGTGATGTTCAGGAGATTGCTATTGAAGATTCTGGTGGTGAAGAAGAAATTGATGGGCAAGAAATTTTTGTGGAGGCCTTTGATACTGAAGATAATATTGGGGTTCATAATTCTATCCCCATTGCTGACTATGTGGATGTGGGAGATTAGATACTATTGATAACACTAGGAAAGTTGCCCACTCTATTCCCACTGTTGTTCCTATTGGACCCGATCTATTTCAAGAGGATGGTAATAATGCTCAAGATGGTAGGGAGGAAGACAATATTGAGGAAGTTAATGATGTTGATGATATGTCTCAGCTGAAGGAGTGGGTGGAGCTCTTGGAAAAAAGGGTCTTTTCTCTTGACAATTTCATTACTAATATGTTATGCACAACTGATGTGGCCAATCTTTCTCTGCTTCAAGAACATGAGGTCCTCATTGATAATGCTGATAATGAAAGAGTTAAAGATTTTGATAAAATGTTGGTGTTTCTTTCTAAGGGAGAGGAGGACACCCCTTCCTAGTCTATCTATGCTTTCTATTAGCTAGCTTTTTACTATTAGTTTCTTTTTGTTGTATTTCAGTTGTATGTAAGTTGTCGGTGGTGTTTTAGGCTCTTTTCTTTTGTGAGCCTTTTTTGCCCTTTTTGGTTTCTTCTTTGTAAGGGATCGGCCCCTAGTTTGCCACCTTATAATATCAAAAAACATATCCTCCTTAATGAAATAATCCAAGCATTTTCTTCTATATGTTGAAACAAGTTCTCTACATGCTTTGGGTGCTGCCACAATAATGGGTTACACTTTCTAGAACATCCTAATTTTTGTTGAAATTGCATATTTTTAGAAAATATAATGATTTAAGCCTTGAAAGGTTCCATTTAAAGGATTTTAATTAAAGAGGGTTTGATCAAACCCCCTTAGATTCGAACCCCATTAGATAGAGCCCCGCTAGTTTTAAACCATACCTATAATGGAGTCTCCTCTACACCTATCAAAATGCTGATAAAAAATCACTTTTGATTTACCTTTTGGGGGATCAAATGAATTCATTTAAAATTTATTTTCTGTAAGTATGTAGTCCTTATTAAAAGCTTCCAAAAATGTATAATTTTAAATATATTTAATTTTATTATTATATTTATTTTTTTATTTCTTGTGAATGTAGGTTTTTCGCCAAACATCAAGTTCTCTATTCTACACATGGAAAATTAGTAAATTAGTGAAAATAATTATGAAAAATATCTATGCCCTAGGTATTGATGTCCTTGTTTCAATAAAAAAGTTGAATTTTGATACATATAGAAAAAGTTATGTTTTATAGAATACACATATGTCTAAATTATAATTGGTTTAACTTCAAAACTTATATTTAAAAAGAAATAGTCAACAAAACATTATAAAACCAAATGGATGCCCTATATATCAGTGTTACCAATCTAAATTCAAAAGAATCATAATTTAATCCTTTGTAGGAAAAAGGTTATCTTCTATAGAATAAACATCACTTTAAAAAAATGTTGTTTACTTTTAAAAACTAGTTACCAAAGGAGATGCAAAAAATTTACAACTTAACTCCAATTTTAAAAAAAAAAAAATATTTAGAATCTACAAACAAAATCTCACAAATCACTAGTTCGTGTCATCTTCAAATTCCTAAAGGTTTAGTGGCTATAGTTGTCAGAAAGTGAAGATTTAGTTCAAGATGTTGATTTCAATGTCAAGTTTGGCCAAAAAGTATAACCTGTTATTGTGGGATGACCCCTTTCCATGCTTCTGCAAAATCAAGATCCTCTTCATACATGTGCTTAAGTTCTTCAATACCTAATACTTCTACTCTCATGTCCATCAATAATTTCCTTCTTCTATTTAATGCATCCGCAACTTTGTCTAAATTTCCACTCCAATACTTTAGTACAAAGGTGTAACTCTGCATGAACTCTACCTATCTCATATGTCTCTGATTTAGCTTACCCTGACTATTTAAAGACTGCAAACCTTGATGGTTATTTTACAACACAAATTCTTTTGGCAACAAGTAATGTCTCCACTTCTTCAAGGCTTGAATTATGGCATAGAACTCCTAATCATATACTGAATATCCCCTCATTGCATCATTTGACTTCTCACTAAAATATGCTATGGGTCTCCCTTCTTGACTTAAGACTACTCCTATTGCATTCCCACTAGCATCACAATCTACTTGAAATACTTTTTGTCAAAATTTGATAATGCTCACACTAGTTGTTCTATCACTTTTTTCTTCAACAATTCAAAACTCTTTTGAACCTGTGATTTCCACTTAAAATCCTTTTGGTCACCCCTCATTATCTCTTTCATAGGTGTGCATACAGTACTAAAATTTTTTATGAACATTTGTTAGAAACTTGCTAGTCCGTGAAAAGATCTTACCTCTCCAATGTTCACAGGTGTTGGCCACTCAACAATTGATCTAAATTTCTTAGAGTCCATCTTTAAGCCTTCCACAAAAATCACAAATCCTAAATATACCAGTTTTGTCTTCATGAAACTACATTTCTTGATGTTTATCAACAATTTCTCTTCTCTCAGGCTCTAAAGTATTTGTTTAATATGCCACAAATGTTCTTATTTTGTTCTACTAAAAATCATAATATCATCCAAGTAGACAATAACAAACTTACAAAGAATTTCTTCAAAACCTCATTCATCAACCTCATGAAACTACTTGGAGCATTAGTTAATCCAAAAGGCATGACTAACCACTCATACAATCCTTCATTTGTCTTAAATGTAGTCTTCCACTCATCTCCTTAAATTTGATACTAATATGATGTTATACACCTTTTAGGTCAATCTTTGTGAAATATTTTTCTCCACTCAGGTAGTCATACTGTCATCCATCCTAGGAAATGGAAATCTATACTTGACAGTGATCTTATTGATTTTTCTTGAGTTTCTACATATCATCCATTCTCCATATTTCTTCGATGCTAGTATTACAGGTACCACACATGGGCTTAAACCTTCTCTTATCAACCTTTTGCTCAGCATCTCCTATATTTGTCTATTCAGCTCCACATTTTTTCTTCATGTCATGCAGTGTACTACTTTATTTGACAAACTAGCTCCAAGTGTGAGTTCCATATGATGAACGATGCTCCAGATTGGTGGATATCCTTCAGGCACATTTTGAGATATGATATCTTAATATTTTATCAATAATTTAGTTATCTCCTCTAGTGGTAGTTCTTCTTCCTTTGTGGTGGTAGTTTCAGAATTTTGGGTACCATACTTCTTTAGAATCAATGCAAAACACATGTTCTCATGTCTCAATCCATCCAAAAATTTCCTTCCACCCACTAAACAGATTCTAGCATTTTCGGATACTTCACTTTTGTTCTCTTCTTTGAAAGGTATCAAAATATGTGTTATGTAGGAAAAGAGGGATGATGATAATGTTTAATAGTGTGATTTAATCCTCCCTTCACATATAACATTCAAGGACATTAAACTGAGTCAAGTCACAACTTTTGTAATAGGCCCCAGCTACAAGTTTGGTGTCACTTGGAATGATAAGGAAATTTGGAATTTGTTGATTAATTGTTAAACCCTAATCTGATTATGCCTTAAACCCTAATTATATGAAATCGTAAACAAATGGATGAAACACAACAAAAGATCTCACATGAAGGCACTAAATACATATTAGAAAAATACCAAGGTTTGGATTCCAAAAAGGAAAAAATTTAGGGACATAGGGGCAAATGCTTGTCTCATATGGCACTTTTTCTGAGGGTTTGGAACCTAATTCTGCTTCAGAATACAACTTGCTCCAAGATTCTCAATGATGCAAAACTTGAGGACACCAGGGCGGGCACCTGTGTCTAAGTAGGGATATTTTCTGCTCTTTTCTTTAGATCATGCACCTTTGTCCTCTATATTGATCTCCTACAACTCCTCTCCATAATATTCCATAGCTGTAACCTATAATCACAAGAGAGGGGTTGGGGGTTGTGGTGTTTAGGAACTTGCCTTAGTCAAGCCCTAGAATGGAATTCAAGCCTTCCAACATCATTGTTAGATAGAGTGCATGTCCTTGGTGGGTAGAGACAAAAGCAAATGATATGATATATTGATTGAAAAATAAAGTAGATGTCACCTTAGAGGTGAAGCTCTCACGAGGAGATGAAGGTCTTTCATGCCATGAGGAGATGGATTAACAAAGACAAATCTGCAACAAACAAGTACAAACACAACACAATACTGCTATGTAATACAATGAAAGCCTTGAATATCCTTAGCACAAGATCACAAGTTCACATTATCCATCTAGGTTTAAAATTAAGTCCTAAACATGTTTATATATGCATTCTTGCTAACATTCGTAATTCAAAATGACAAGGCTGATAAAGGTAAACCTTTTAACGGGCACTTTGCCAATAATTTAAACTTGGGTCCTAAAAAAATAGGTCTAGACTAGGGCATGGGTACCCAAGTCTAGAGGCCTACTTTGGGACTTGATTAAGCTTAAGATGCACCCCTAGGCTCCATTTAACATGGGTTTTGGGGGATTTTGTTCCATGATTCATTTTAACATGCATGATTAAATCTAAGGGACCTAGGAGCTAAAATTAGGAGGTAAAAGTCCTATGGGGACATTTTATGACATAACATTTAGCCCTCTCTTTAATGTATGTATGATCTTACAACCCATACATGCATTAACGTACAGTTGAAACCACATCAAACATGCCAGGCACATGAAGCTAAGGCATACACAAAGATTGAGGAACTATTTCTAGTCCCTAGTCTTAGGTAAGCATTAGAAGACACATCGCAAACATGGAAAACATGATGAAGATATTAAAAAGCACGCAAAACATGGATAAGACAGTATTGAAGACACACAAAACAAGATAAATACATGAGAGTAGTCATGAAAAAACATGATGAAGACATTGATATAACATTTTCATAACATTTTCATATATAAAATGAAATCCTAAAAAGCAAGTAAAACAAAACCCAAAATGTAGGAGGAGCTCATTGCTACACCCTTAATACTAAACCTAGGGGAAAACATGCCATACAAAACCTGAGTGTGGGAGGAGGTCATCGCTACACCCTTGAAATCACACATGGGGGAAAACACAACATATAAAACCCGAGTGTGGGAGGAGCTCATCACTACACCCTTGAAACCACACATTCGAGAAAACACATGGAAGACACACAAAAAACATGAGCACCGTATAGCATGCCATAGACATACTATAAATCTTAATTATGGGAAAAATGGGAGATGGAAGGAGCTTATTGATAAGTCCCACCATCTCAAACACACTGCAGACACACCTAATATTTAGGCTTATGCCACAACAACTGCAAAAAAACACACTTAAGGGAGGATAGCTCAAGATCCAACCCCATCTCTTGATGAGGAATTTGTATAAAAGGATGTGCACTATCTCAAGAGATACACCATCTCGCCTCACGATGAGGGCTTTTGTATAAAAGGATATGCACTACCTCAAGAGATACATTACCCCATCTTCCAAAGAGGGCTTTTTGATTGAAATATAGATAAAGATGTGTACTCGTGCCATAGATACTACATTCTGACTCACGGAGAGGGCTTACAAACATCCTTCATTAGTATAAAAATCATCAGATAAATACCATTATATATGCCCCCACCTTAAGTTGGTTGATGTCACATATTGATATCAAGAATATTAAGGTAGAGAGAAGACACGTAAGGGAACAAGAGCTCTCGTAAAGCCCATGCCCCAAGGTGACATGTGCTTACAATCACTGAATGTTCCCACAAACACATTGATAATATATACTAAAATAAACAACAAGATGGTTAGAAAATCTTATTCTAAGATAACCAAATCACATCATAAAAGCTATACATGAAAATAGTAACATCAAGGACCAAGGCTATACTCATGAGTTCGGAGCTGAGTATAGCTGTTGGGCTATACTATAGGTACCTCAGAATTGAGTGTAGCAACAAGGTGACATACCAATCAATGTGTGCAAGAGAATATTGAGTGGATTGTAAAATGTTAGTCACAAGAAATGCCATAAGATGATACATCACACGAAGTGATTCTACTAGTCAAGTGTCAGATATATGTATGTCAACCCCATCTTCATATATGGCCATCTTCATATATGGACTAGGTCTATTTTCACTTTCTTACTGAAGGGATGCCTAGTCTGTATTAGTATTTTTTTGTTTTCATCATCCACAAACAAAGTAGAATCACTGAAGAAGGTAAACAATAAAAATGAGAGAGGAGAACAAGTACCTTAAGAACACCATGTAGGAGGATGCTGCTAAAAAACCCTCCACAACACTTTGCCCCCAAGGCATGAAAGACAAGAATAAAATATAAGAGATACAAGATGGAAGAATGATGAAACAAATAGAAGAATGGTCACAATAGAGGTGGTCTCCTGCTATCCCCAACCTTACTAGAGTATCAAGGGTCATCCAAGGAGGCCTAAACTACACATAACACATCACGAAGGAACACAACCCATATATACACATATGTATTTGCAATTTATCTAATAGGAGTTTGAACTTGTGAGCATCTTAGAAAGATACTCCATCAAGTTTGTAAGAAGTGTGAGTAGTTTGTACTTGATTGATTATTTTTTCCAGGATGGTCATGTGGTGCTTGTTTCTCAAATCCCTAGATTTTTGAAATCTTTTGTTGCTTGTGAGGAAGGGAATCAGTGTTATTTTCCAATGATGTTAGCCACCTTGTTCTTTTCTAATCTTTTTCTTTCTTATTTCAATGAATAAACCTTTCATGATGGAATGAGATACTTTTTCACTATGGCCATCTTTTCTTGTATCATATAATATCTTGTCATCGTTGTTAAATTTGCATATCCAGTACATTTTGGCTAGCTCTGTCATGCCTAAATTTCCCATGCAGTCATGACATGCTACACATGTGTCATGTCTGCATTTGTCATGTGGTCATGACATGAAATATCAAAAACTTTTCCACATGTCCCTAGAAACGCCCTCTCACATGTGAGCATGCTCGATGGCAATACGAATAAGGCGTAAACATGCCAATCAATCTTGGGGAAGAGCATTTACATAAACAATCCCTTGTGTGATGATAGTTGACTAGGGGGTTATGCGACACAAGGAACATCGATACTAGGGTTAGGATCAAATGGACATGAAACTTAAGTTACCTAAATGAGTGACATGATCTTGATAGGAGGCAAAATCCAACCCTAGTTCTAGAGCAAAAATAAATTAAAAATACACATTCATTAAAATTAATAACCACAAGGTAAAATAATTGTTCACTAATGTCAAGGGATCTCATTTAAATTAACTACCCTAAGTCTCAGAAAATTTCGGCAGCATAATGCATTTTTGACATTTGAAGTAATTATTATAAAAAGGTTCTCCCTCTAAAATAATTAGGAGAAAAATTTAAATAAAAAGATTACAATAAAATTCACCTAAATAACATTATAAAATTTACCACCTGAATAATCAAAAATCAAATTTAATAAAATTATTAAAAGATTAAACCCCAAATAGTAAAGGTCCACTAATAATATAATTTTAACAATTAAATTAATTGAACGTCAAAAGTAAAATTCATAAAGGTAAATTAAAACAATCTTTGCCAACCCAAAACAATCAAAATAATATTATTAAATCATGAAAAGGGTTTTCCCTATATAAATAAAATAAATTAAAATTCCCACTTAAAAAGAATAATATAGAGTTCAATAAATTAAATTATAAAAGTGATAGGAAATCCCACTTAAATATAAATCAAAAAACCCCAATAAAATTTCAAATATAAAAATATATAAAATTACCATATTGGCATTTAAACTAGATAACAAATTAATTAACTCACCTCCCACATGAGGTGAAGTCAAAAATTAAATAAGAGAAAGTAAAATTAAATAAATCCAAAAGAGATCAAGAGGGGGAAAAATAAATTCACATGCACATAGGAAATTGAAATAAAACATCTATATTCTATTTTTCCCTCCCACTCTTTTCTCAACCCTAAGTCACCCTAATATTTTATTAGTTTCTATTTTAGTTTGTCCTAACCCTATCTCTTTCCTACTCTCATTCTTCTTTTCTTTTCATTTTGTTTCTCCATTTTTTGTTTCCTCCTTGTTTGTAGGTTGGGTTTCTTCTTCAATGGTTTGGCAGCCATGAAAATACCTCACACAGAGGTATATACTTATTCCATATATTGCATAGGGTATTCTTTTTATTTTATTATGCACATACACACATAAAAAGATATATACAAGTGCATTTCTTGTGGCAGATCTGAGAAGAATAAATATATATAATTTTTTGTTTGTGTAAGAAATTGCTATATATATATATATATATTATAAAAATGACAGTCATAAAACACTTGGTTGAATCGAAGATTTTAACATAGATTGGAGGGATTGCGATTGGCACACAGATTTGGTGGCCCATTCGCTTTGCCTGGTGTATATACTAATAGAAGTGAGCAGCGTTGGGTGGGGGACAGTTCTCCCACCCACCCCCCACCATATGGTTGGAGGTGGGTAGGGCGGATCATCCCCCACCCCCTTTGTAAATTGTAGGGTTTTTGGGGGCAGCGGTCGTGCCACCATCCCCACAATAAAATTTCTTTTTTTTCTGTTTAACATAAACCCCTAACCCTAACAAGGGTTTGGCTTTACACTATAAAATTTGACCTTTACTTTAATCTCATTCATTACATTGATTATGTTATTTGTAAGTATAAAAGAAATGCCATTTGGTTTTCTCTGCCATGTATTTCGTATAAATTATACAAAAAAAATGTAAGACTAGAATATTAAAATTCTATGTGTGTGTGTGTGTGTGATACAATTCTACACAATAACATAAAAGTTAACTAACTTAAAACCAATATTGAGGAGAGCTTTTGCGAACTATTTTTTTTTAACAACAAGAAAATTATAATAGTTTCATTATATATATATATATATATATATATATATATATATATATATATATATATATATATATATATATATATATATATATATATATATATATATATATATATATATATATATATATATATATATATATATATATATATATTTTTATTTTTTTTTCAAGCCACAAAATAACATGAGGAAGTATACACATTTTTCTTTTATTTCTAAGAACCATATCAAATAGAACTAATTTATTTCCTTTTCTATCTTACCATTTGGACAGTAACTTTTGCATTTGTACACAATAAATATATCCATAATAAATGTATTTTTCCCATACTAAGAAACACATGAATATATCAAAAAGAAAATCTCCATTAAAGGGCAGCAAGAAATCTTTTCTTTCATTTACAACAGCAACTAAAACGTCATAAATAAATTATTAAAAAAAACACTTGCAACATGAGGAAAGATTTTATTACACACAAGAACATGGAGAGTTCCAAGTAAGACAACATAATACAATAAGGCCTCCAAGGCCATGGCTCTCAAATAGCCAACAAGATAATGAAAATAAGGCAAAAATGAACATTATCTAAAGCTCCAAAACACCAACATAACCTGCAATGAAAAATAAATGCAAAGAGGGGGAAAGACAATCCATACAAATCACCCTCCTCTTTACCATAGACCAGCTAGTGTGTCACCCCTGAGCTAGGAGGTAGATCTCACACAGGTTTTCACATACCACAACGAAAATCACAAGCAACACAAAATCACCCAAGGTATATGCACAATACAAAACTCATAGAAATGAGTTTGGAGGGGTAGGGGAGTGGACCCCTCGACTCAAGAGGTCACTCCAAAACTCAATAATATTAATACCACAAGGCTTTAAGCCAAAATAATATCTCCCTAAAGCACAAAATCACAATGGTACTCATGCCAACAAAAATAATCCCAACTCCATAAAATGCTCTCAAGGCGATAAATAGATCAACACCAGGAGGTAACCTTGAGGAGTTTCACTCTCCCCTACCCCATACAAGTTAAGCATTTTTCTTGAAATAGAGAGGCTTTTACCAACACCCAAAACCCACACTAAAGAAAAATAACACCCAACACAAAATTTCATGCATACAAGCAAAATGAAGCAAGCATAAGGAATGGCTAATGCCATAGGGCTTACCTTAAGAGCCCAACAATGGATGCAAGTTGAAGAAGAGCCCAAAAGCTTTCTCCAAGCCTCCAAGCCTCCAAGTTTTCTCCAACTCCTTCCTAAAAACCACCAAATATAAAAAAAATCTAAAAAGTAAGATCCGCCAACTCCTCTCCAAGAGGAGATAAAATAGGCCTCCAATCTAGGCCTTGAAGAATGAAAATGTGACACTTGTCACCTTCTCCTTCCTCAACCCATGCCACTTGCAAGGGAGAAGGAATGTGAGGGTGACAAGTGACACCTTCTCAACTTGTGCTCTCATACATGTGTGAGAACCAAAGTGGAGAGGTGGCATCTCTCCTCAAGGCTCCATGAGGATAAGGGATGACACATGTCATCCTCTTATCCTCCAAGAGAGCCCCCTCACTCCAAGATGCTCTCACACATGTGTGAGAGTCTTGGAGGAAGGTTCCACACACATAGGGGTATTGAAAACTCCCCAAGTCTTCAAGGTGGAGGAATCCCCAAGCCTTGGGAAGGGAGATGGGCCTTTTCCAAGGCATGACTCAACTCCCACCCTTAGCTATTTTGAAATTTCGCCACGTTTAGTAAACCCAAATTTAGGGTCACTAGATGGGAGTTACCCTAGGGTTTAGTAAGTCCAAATGGACCCTAGACCCTAGGGGTACCACCTAGGGTAAGTTTGGACCTCAAATAAACACATAAGGAGGTGTAAAATCACATTAAATGGCCCAAAAATAAAATGAACATGAAATGGGGTGAATTAAAACACAAGTTTTGCAACACATCAATTAAATCAAATAGAAGGGGTGAACTAGACCAATTAATTAAAATCAAACATTTAAGAAAACATCATTTGATCAAACATGATCCTTATCGCTCTTGGGAATGGATTAGCTTAAGAAGGGAAACATAGAAGTGTGAGATTGACCTCTAATTTTCCGTGGCCTAGAAAATCACCTACACACTTGAACATTTGGTCAATCCAACATAGGTATATCATAGCCAAAGAGACAAAATATGATAATCATGTCATCACATAATTCATACACAACACTAAACAACTCTTATCATAATTAAGATTTAAAATTGCATTTTCTATCTATTATCTTAGAATCAGAATCAATAACCAATCCATATATTGAACTCATAATCAACATCCATAATGATCATCAAATGTATCTCACCTGTCTAACATCACAAGAGCATCAAAATAGAATCTAATCAAATCACCACATAACTAATCATGCTAATCCAAAATTAGGAGATATAGTCTAAATATATATAATGGAAATCAATAGTCTCTAAATGTCTAAAAATGTCTCCAACTGTCATACATAATGATCAAAATAGGGAAGTGAAATAAACAAGCCTAACATCCTCCCCCCTAGGACTAAACTTCCTCCTAGAAGTCATCAAAGAGGTGAGGGTAGAGTGCCCTCAATCTAGCTACATCCTCCCAAGTCACCATGACCTCATCATATTGATCCCACTGGACCCTAACCTGGTCCAACTCTTGACCTCAAAGGCCCAGCATTCGACAAGATAATATGCGAATTGGATCCAAAGCCAACTGCCTATCTACCTCTACCTGTAGAGCACTCTAGTCTAATACATAAGATAAATTAGATATATATCACTGTAATACAGACACATGAAAAACATTGTGGATGCGTGACAAGCTAGGTGGCAATGCTAGATGGTAGGCTATAGGTCCTATCTGCTCCAAGATCTCACAAGGTCCTACAAAATGTTGTGCAAGCTTAGAGCCCTTTCCATAATGAATTGGACTCTTTTGTGACCATACTCTTAGGAATACTCTGTCACCAACTAAGAAGATCTGATATAGTGTCTTAGCATTAGCATACTTCTTCTGTCTATCCTGTGCCTCCTGAAGTCTTTGTCTAATTAGTGTGACCTACTACTCCATATCCTGAACCAACTCTAGACCAATGGCAACTCTATCCTCTATCAGATCCCAACTTAATGGTATCCTGCAAGGTCTGTCGTACAAGGCCTGATAAGGAGGCATACCCAATGAGCTGTGATGCCCATTATTGTAGGCAAACTCAACTAGATACAGATACTTCTCCCATCTAGAATGGTGGTCCATAACATATATATGGAGCATATCCTCCAACACCTAATTCACCCTCTCTATCTGACCATCTATCTCAGGGTGATAAGTGGAGCTAAAGTTGAGTTGTGTGCCCAACGCCTGCTACAAAGCCCTCTAAAGGGATAATGCGAACACTGAGTCCCTATCAAAAATGATGTGGCGAGGCACCCCGTGTAATCTCACAATGTCATCCAAGAATACTCTCGTCACTGCTAGTGCATTGTACATCATGCATATAGGTAAGAAATGTGCCACCTTGGTCAACTTGTCAACTATCACCATGATGGCATCTTGGCGATGAGAAGACATAGGAAGACTGATAATGAAATCCATAGAAATGGTGTCCCATTTCCACTCTAGTATCTCGTGAGGGTATAAAAGACCCGATGGATGCTGATGCTCGGCCTTGACCCTCTGGCACTCAAGGTATTGAGCAACAAACTCTACAATATCCCGTCTCATACCCGCCCAATGGTACAACTGTCGTAGGTTGGCATGCATCTTCTTCACCCCTGGGTGTGCTACATAGGGTGCTATGTGAGCCTCTAATAACACTACTATACATAGTGTTTGGTGTGGAGCTTGATCATCTCTAAGTGGGAGATTGTTGGTATGTGGCGACTGATCATGCAAGTATTGTACATAAGTTATGTATCCTTGCTAGGGTTTGGGTCAGTTGTTAATTTTTGTTAACCGACAAAAGAAAAATGACATTGTAAAACCCTAATTCTAGAAGCTTCTGAAAAGCTTGTTATAAGTGGCTAGGATGTATGGTACAACGATGTATTCATGAGATTGTAATATGTTTTGCACTGGATAATAAAATCATTGGATGGCTAAGTTTCTATGGATGTAGCCCATATTGGGTGAACCACGTTAAATTTCTATGTTGATCTCTTTTGTGTTATTCCTCACTATTATATTTGGGTTATTTAATCTGCATATAATTGTTAGTGTATATTGTTTTGATCTACCCTAATCCTAACAACTGGTATTAGAACTAGGTTGTGTTTGATTATCATCTGCAGGAAGGTCTCACGGTTGAGTGGGAGTCTCATGGTTAAGTGGGAGCAAGGGCAGACAAGGGTAAATTGAAGGTAGATAAATTCAATGGGCAAAACTATCAATTATGGAAGATGCAGATGGAGGATTATCTCTATCAGAAGGATTTATGGAGGCTAGTGGAAGGAGTAGCCAAGAAACTGACAACAATGACTGATGAGGATTGGGAACTCCTAGATAGAAAGGCATTGGGAACCATTTGGTTGTGCCAGGCACCATATGTGGCATTCAATATAACAGAAGTGAATACAACAAGTGAACTGATGAAAGCTTTGGCCAAATTATATGAAAAATCCTCAGCCTTTAATAAGGTATTTCTCATGAAGCATTTGTTTAATCTGAAAATGATTGAAGGTGGATCTGTGTCATATCATTTAAATGAGTTTTATATGATTACTAGTCAGTTAACTTCTATAAAAGAGAAATTTGATGAAGAGGTAAGGGCTCTCTTGGTTTTATGTTCTTTGCCAGAATGTTGGAATAGCTTGGTAATGGCTATAAGTAACTATATCTCTAGTTCAAATACTTTGAAATTTGATGATGTTGTTGGTGTTATCCTTAGCAAAGAAATTCGATAGAAAAGCACAGGTGAGACTTCAACATCTGATAATGCTTTGACTGTAGAGAACAGGGGAAGAACAAAGGAAAGAGGGAAAAGCCCTAAAAATTGTGGGAAGTCACAAGGAAAGTTGAGGAAAGGTAGATCTAAATCTAGAGGAAGAATGGATTGCTGGCAGTATGGAAAGCTAAGACACTTGAAGAAGGATTGCTGGTCTCGAAAGGGCAAACAAGGAGATGGACAACATGATGACAGTAAGGAAGCTAATGCTACAAGTAATAAATTATAGGGTGCTTTAATTCTGTGTTTAGATAATGCTAATGATTCCTAGGTAATAGATTCAGGGGCTTGATTTCATGCCACACCCCATAGGAAATATTTTGTAGATTATGTTCAAGGTGATTTTGGACATGTATATCTAGGTGATGATGAACCCTGTCAGATTGTTGGAAAAGGAAAAATAAAAATTAAGTTATAGAATGGAAATGAATGGTTGCTACAGGAGGTAAGACATGTTCTAAATTTGAGAAGGAATTTAATCTCTGTAGGACAACTGGGCAGTGAAGGCTGTATAGTTACCTTTTTAGACAAAATCTGGAAGGTCACTAAAGGTACATTAGTAGTAGCTAAAGGTGAAAAGGTAGGCACATTGTATTATGTACTACTAATACTTATTCTACCTTAGCTGCTTCAGAAACAGTTGCTACTGAGATAGTTATAACATTTGCTATAGGGACAGAAACAAAATTGTGGCACCATAGACTTGGGCACATGAGTGAGAAAGGGATGAAGATTCTTCACTCCAAAAGGTTGCTACCAGGTTTGAAGAAGATTGACTTGGAGTTCTCCGAAAATTGTGTTTATGGAAAATAGAAAAAAGTCTAATTTCTCAAAGTTGGGAAAGGGAAGAAGAGAGAAATTAGAGCTTGTGCATTCAGATGTATGGGGACCAACTCAGGTATCTTCTCTTAGAGGCTCTTGCTATTATGTTACTTTTATTGATGATGCAACTAGGAAAACATGGGTGTATTTCCTAAAACAAAAATTAGAAGTATTTGAAACTTTTAAAAAGTGGAAAGCTTTGGTTGAGGATGAGACATGAAAAAAGTTGATGTGTCTCAGATTTGATAATGGAGGTGAGTATTGCAGCAAAGAATTTGAGAATTACTGTTCATATAATGGAATCTGTAGGCAAAAAATAGTTCCTGGAACCCCACAAGAAAATGGTGTGTCTAAGAGGATGAATAGGACCATTATGGAGCATGCAATGAGCATGAGATTGCATGTTGGACTACCCTTACACTTTTGGGTAGATGTTGTACATATTGTTGTTGATTTAATAAACAAGGGACCTTCAAATCCTTTGGATGGTGGTATTCCAGAGGAGGCATGGATGGGTAAAAAGTTAAACTATTCATTTTTAAAAATCTTTTGTTATGAAGCTTTTGTCCATGTTGATATTGAAAATAGAACCAAGCTTGAGGCTAAGTCTAAAAAATATACCATCATTGGATATGGAGTATATGAATTTTGTTATCGGTTATGGGATTGTGAAAATCATAAAATCATTAGGAGCAAAGATGTTATATTCAATGAGAAGGTCATGTATAAGGATCAACTATAGGAAAAGAAGCATGAACAGGCCAAAAAGGAATATGTGGTGCTGGATGAGATTCTATGATGCAGAGTGAAAATGCAATGGGAGCTTACTAACAGGAAGGAGGAGCCAATAATACAAACAGCATGATAAAAATCCCTATCGGCTCAGCATCATCATCATATTTCCTAAAAACACCAACAGCATCATCATATTTCGGACGAGCAGAATTATCCTCCTACCGACTACTGTTCACCTCCTCCGCCTGTCGCCTATCATCATCATCATGATACTCAACGGGCGCAAACATCCTCCTGTTGCACTGTTCATCGGGCGCCAAACACTAGCGGCATCATCATGATATGCGACACCACCTTCGTCAGCAGGATATCAAATATCCGGTTGCTCCAAATATCCTGATGACAACAACTTCAGCACCTTCCCTTCGATGCCCCGCTGCCCAATGATACAAGCAACAGCATCATGATATGATTTATCCGGTTCTCTCGAAACCTCCTGATGATGTTAACACAACTTTCTGCCGAGGACTTACGCCGATACCTAAGCACTTAGCGACAATAGGATCAACATGCATAGAGTGACATCTCAATATCCTGATGACGATGACATCATATCCTGATGACGATGACGTCACACAATATCCTGATGACCTCTTCAACACTTAGTCAAAAAAACTAAACTTTCACTCTCGCGTCTGCTAGCGATATGCGGATGATGGGCACCCCCGAGAGATGATCCTGATGGCGATATATACACTGAGTATATATCTGACTTAAAACATCCTGATGCACTTGCAACATGCAAACTTCAGCAGTTCATGACCCGATCCTGATGGCGATGCATTCGCAGATGACGATGCGGCTCGTTCCGACTGGAAACGCACATGCAGACTCCTGTATATCCGTCCGCTGCATGTAAACACTCAGAACCACTCTATTACACAAAGACAATATGATGATCGGGCCGGATCACCTTCAAACCAAAATCTAACAGCTTATCTTTCTATACCTAGCACATGAGGATGCTAGGCTGATTCACAGCATGCTCCTAACTGATCTCTTGAATAATGCAATGCATAAACAGAAAACACAAATGCAAACTAAGCTATAATACAGGACCATTCCACCAATTCACAGGATCAACTGGTGGAAGGGTTGAAAGTACCCATCAACTTGCAAACAGAAAAGAAATCAAAACAGATACAGCTGATAAACCAGAAACTGCAAATGATGAGATCTTATTCAAATGAAATTCAAATGTACTGGTTCTGCAATACTGTCAAACAACAGTGCTTCACAATATCTGGAATGTTCACCAGTACAACATACCACCAATACTACTCTCCTGAACATACCATCTATCAATATGCTAAACACTAACAGATCGAAGGTATAAATAGCAAAATCCTTCGAGTACTACCAACTCACTTCCTAGCGGCTGGGAGCTTCCAAGCAGCTGGGAGAAGGACAGCTCAGATAACCTTATCACGATCTCTAACTGCCTACACATACTCCTAGGCTGAACTAATACATAGCATCGGTCCAATGGACCTTATTACATGATGAAGTCAAACATACTAAAAATAGACTAATGTCCTGTCATCATGCGGACAATTATCCTATATCCTGATCATGTATGGGTGCTCCTGCACCATACTCCCCAGAAGAAGAAATCTCAAGTCCACTTGAGATGAGAGTATCAAGGTCTGCACCATGTTTCTGTATCTGCTCTTCAGTCATCCATACTGCTTCAGAGTTCGGCTGTCCCTTCCAAGAGACGAGGTATTCCAAGTACTTTTTGTTCCTGGTCTGTTTGACCACTCTGGTGTCCAAAACCTTCTGTAACTGTGGAGGATCATGCTGGGGAATGTCTTCAGCAACTGTATCCTGTAGGATATCCTGATCTGCATCTGGATTAGCCTTGTATGGAGTTAAATCACATACATTGAAGATAGGAGACAAACCAAGATCAGGTGGGAGTTGGATCTCATAAGCATTCTGTCCATGCTTGTGCAAAATCTGACATGGTCCAACTTTCTTTTGCATGAGCTTAGTATACTTTCCCTTAGGAAGCCTGTCTTTCTTCAAGTGAACCCATACCAAATCTCCAACATCAAATTGAACATCCTTCTTCTTCTTATCAGCATATTCCTTATACTTTAAGGTGGTTTGCTGGAGTTGGGTCTTGACCTGATCATGAACCTCTTTGATGGCTTCAACAAAAGCTTCTCCTTCTGCACTAACAGGATCTACTGTAGGTAGATCTCTCAACTCCAAAATTCCTCTGGGATGCATTCCATAAACTACCTGAAAAGGCGATTTCCCTGTGCTCCTATTGACAGTATCATTATATGAAAACTCAGCTTGAGACAGAATATTGTCCCACTTCTCTCCATGCTGTTTTGTCAAGCATCTAAGCAGATTCCCCAAGGAACGGTTTACTACTTCAGTCTGTCCATCCGTTTGAGGATGATATGCAGAGGAAAAAGACAAATTGGTTCCCAGTTTCCTCCAAAGGGTTCTCCAGAAGTGACCAATAAACTTCACATCTCTGTCTGAAACTATGCTCAAAGGCAATCCATGAATTCGGACAATCTCCCTGAAGAATAAATCTGCAATGTATGAAGCATCAGCAGTGGTTTTGCATGGCAAGAAATGTGCCATTTTACTGAATCTATCCACTACAACAAAAACACTGTCAAATCCTCTCCTTGTCCTTGGTAAACCCAAGACAAAATCCATACTGATGCTTTCCCATGGTCTGGAAGGAATGGGTAAGGGCTGATATAAACCTGCATTAGTTGACTTGCCTTTAGCTTTCTAACATATCACACATGTCTCTACAAATTTTCTAACATCTGATTGCAACTTAGGCCAAAAGTAATGCCTTCTGACCAGATCAAGAGTCTTATCTAGACCAAAATGACCTGCCATAGCTCCACAATGTTTCTCCTTGATTATATTTAACCTCATAGAACACCTTGGGATACACAACTGTCCACCCTTGAACAACAATCCATCCTGAATCAAAAATTCAGAGAACTCAGCATGGTATTTCTCCCCAAAAGAAGTACATACCTGATATATCTCTCCAAAATCTGCATCAGACTCATACATGGTCTTAAGTGAGTCAATGCCAACACTCTCTAACTGAATCCGATTGACTGTGAGAACTCTCCTGCTCAAAGCATCTGCAACTTTGTTCTTGACCCCTTTCTTATGCTTCAATGTAAAAGTGAAAGCCTGTAAGGTTTCTACCCATTTCATATGTCTGTGGTTCAGCTTTTCCTGGCTGTTTATGAAACTCAAAGCCTGGTTATCTGTGAATACTATGAATTCCTTTGGCATCAGGTAATGCCTCCATTTCTTGAGGGACTGAACTAAAGCATACATTTCCAGATCATATGATGAATACCTTTTCTTAGCATCATTGAGCTTCTCACTGAAAAATGTAATAGGTCTACCTTCTTGGCTGAGTACTGCTCCAATAGCCATGTGACTGGCATCACATTCTACCTAAAAGATTTTGTTAAAATCTGGAAGTGCAAGGACTGGCTGCTGTGCCACCTTCCTCTTCAGTGTTTCAAAAGAATCGTCTGCTTCTTGAGTCCAAGCAAACCTGCACTTCTGTCCTCCTTTGATGGTATCCAGCATGGGTGCACAAATATGACTGAACCCTCTTATAAACTTCCTGTAGAAGGTTGCTAACCCATGGAAACTTCTGACATCATTCATAGTCTGTGGAGTTGGCCAAGACAGTATGGCACTCACCTTCTCCTTATCCATCTGTAGCTTTCCTTGTGAAATGACAAAACCCAAATATGTGATCTCCTTTTTCATGAACAAGCACTTGTCTAAATTTATCATCAGCTGCTCTTCATGTAACCTCTTAAGAACCAAATCTATATGTCTGAGATGTTCTTCTTTTGTGTTACTGAAAATCAGAATGTCATCTAAATATACTATGACAAACTTACCAATGAATTCTTTCAGAACCTCATTCATCAACCTCATGAAAGTACTAGGTGCATTAGATAAACCAAAAGGCATAACCTTCCATTCATATAACCCTTCATTTGTTTTGAATGCTGTCTTCCACTCATCACCTGGTCTAATCCTAATCTGATGGTATCCACTCTTCAAATCTATTTTTGTAAAGTACTTAGCACTTCCCAAACAATCAAGTAAATCCTCTATTCTAGGGATTGGAAACCTATACCTGATTGTGATCTTGTTGATAGCTCTGGAATCTGTGCAAAGCCTCCAAGTGCCTTCCTTCTTTGGTGCTAGTACAGCTGGTACTGCACATGGACTGAGACTTTTCCCAATCAGACCTGAATCCAACAATTCTTCAATCTGTCTGGCTACTTATGCATTCTGTTCTGGGGTAAGCTTATAGGCTGCTTTGTTTGGAAGTGTTGACCCTGGAATTAAGTCTATGCAATGACTGATATCTCTGACAGGTGGTAGGGATCTGGGCATTCCCTCTGAGATGACACCTTTGTACTTATCCAATAGCTCTTGGATAGCTGGGTCTATCAACCTTGGCTTTTTCTCTTTCTTGACTTCTTGCTGTTGTTCCTTATTCACACTCATACATGGGATTAGGGCATATGCAACTGCACCTTCTGCTGCTACTTCTTTCATGAACTGTTTACCTTCCATCAGCATAACCTTCACCTCTTTTCCTTTAGACTTCTCCTCTTTCTCTGCCAGTGGGAATAACTCTGTCACCTTACCATCTTTAGTGATTTTATAGGTGTTTCTAACACCATCATGCTGTGCCTTCAAATCATACTGCCATGGTCTACCAAATAAAAGGTTGCAAGCATCCATCTTGGTAATGTCAAACAACAACCTATCCTTATACGCACCAATCTGAAATTCTACCCAAGCCTGCTCTTCTACAGTTGTCTGCTGACCTTGGGTAAGCCATGAGACTTTATATGGGGATGGGTGAGGCAATCTCCTAAGCTTAAGCTTTATCACCATTTCTTCAGACACAAAGTTTTCAGTAGAACCAGAATCAATTAAAACTTTACATGCCTTAGCTCCTGCTTTGCAAATGGTTCTGAAAAGGGACTTCCTTTGAGGGGCTTCTTTGTCAGGTACCTTCATGGTAGTCACTGTTCTTCTCATCATCAGAGACTCTCCACTTTCTAGGTATCCATAATTATCAGGAGCATTCACACTCTGAAAATCATTAGAGCTTGTCCTACTTTGATTATCAGGTTCTTTGACCAGATTTGTTCTCCTTTCTCCTGCTGAACTTGTGGCCTTGTCTGGACATCTGCTGGCTATATGGCCTTCTTTGTTACAGTTATAGCATCTGATGGATCCTCTGCCCTGGGATCTTCCTCTGAAAGGTCTTCTACCTCTGAAGTTTCCTTGCTGACTGTAATTCTCTCTCTGATTCTGACTATTGTTGCCCTTACTATTGTCATGACTGGATTCTCCTTGATATCCCTGTCCATGTCCTCTGCCTCTAAAAGGACCTCTTCCACCTCTTTGTTGTCTTCCTCTTCCTCTATTGTTTTGTTCTTGTTTTCTCTTCAACTTTTCTTCCACTTTCAATGCCAACTGAAAGATTTCTGCACTATATCTGGGTTATGCAGACTTAGATCTTCCTGAATATTAAACCTCAATCCATTAAGGTATCTGGCTACCTTCTCTTCTTCACTTTCTTTCACCTTTGTCTTCATACAGAGTTTCATGAATTCTTCTGTATATGAGCTGACATCTAGCTCCTTCTGCTTTAGGTTTTGCTTCCTCTTGTGTAACTGGATACTGTAATCCAATGGGATATAAGCTTCTTTTACTAATGCCATCATCTTCTTCCATGTGGCAACTCTACGTTTTCCTTCCTGTACTCTATCATCTTGAACAAAATTCCACCATGTCAAGGTAGCTTCTTTCATCTTTGACTGTGCTATCTTCACTCTCTGTTGTTCTGGTATCTCCTCTGTTACAAAGAAATTGTTCAAACAGTCTATCCACTCCATCACTGAATCAGGGTCCATCTTGCCTGTAAACACTGGCAAATCTAGTTTCACATCCATGGTTCTCCTCTCCATGGCCTTGAGGGCGTTCAACAGTGGTCTCTAGTCTGCAGGAACGACCTCCTCGCTCCAATTAGGGATCTCTTCTTCTTCCCTATCTTCTTCTCTACCAGAACCTACTCTGCTCCTCAACTTTGCTAACTCATCTTTCAACTCCTGATTCTGAGCCTTCACGGCCTTGCTTTCTGCAATCTGTTTCTTCACCAGAACTGCCAACTCAGCGTTGGTCATCCTTGCTGGAACCTCAGATGTTCCTTCTTCGTCTGACATCCTGCCTATCTTTTCCAGAAGATCCTAACCTTTGCTCTGATACCACTATGATGCAGAGTGAAAACGCAACGGGAGCTTACTAACAGGAAGGAGGAGCCAATAATACAAACAGCATGATAAAAATCCCTATCAGCTCAGCATCATCATCATATTTCCTAAAAACACCAACAGCATCATCATATTTCGGACGAGCAGAATTATCCTCCTGCCGACTACTGTTCACCTCCTCCGCCTGTCGCCTATCATCATCATCATGATACTCAACGGGCGCAAACATCCTCCTGTTGCACTGTTCATCGGGCGCCAAACACTAGCGGCATCATCATGATATGCGACACCACCTTCGTCAGCAGGATATCAAATATCCGGTTGCTCCAAATATCCTGATGACGACAACTTCAGCACCTTCCCTTCGATGCCCCGCTGCCTGACGATACAAGCAACAGCATCATGATATGATTTATCCGGTTCTCTCGAAACCTCCTGATGATGTTAACACAACTTTCTGCCGAGGACTTACGCCGATACCTAAGCACTTAGCGACAACAGGATCAACATGCATAGAGTGATATCTCAATATCCTGATGACGATGACGTCATATCCTGATGACGATGACGTCACACAATATCCTGATGACCTCTTCAACACTTAGTCAAAAAAACTAAACTTTCACTCCCGTGTCTGCTAGCGATATGCGGATGATGGGCACCCCCGAGAGATGATCCTGACGGTGATATATACACTGAGTATATATCCGACTTAAAACATCCTGATGCACTTGCAACATGCAAACTTCAGCAGTTCATGACCCGATCCTAATGGCGATGCATTCGCAGATGACGATGCGGCTTGTTCTGACTGGAAACGCACATGCAGACTCTTGTATATCCGTCCGCTGCATGTAAACACTCAGAACCGCTCTATTACACAAAGACAATATGATGATCAGGCCGGATCACCTTCAAACCAAAATCTAACAGCTTATCTTTCTATACCTAGCACATGAGGATGCTAGGCTGATTCACAGCATGCTCCTAACTGATCTCTTGAACAATGCAATGCATAAACAGAAAACACAAATGCAAACTAAGCTATAATACAGGACCATTCCACCGATTCACAGGATCAACCGGTGGAAGGGTTGAAAGTACCCATCAACTTGCAAACAGAAAAGAAATCAAAACAGATACAGCTGATAAACCAGAAACTGCAAATGATGAGATCTTATTCAAATGAAATTCAAATGTACTGGTTCTGCAATACTGTCAAACAACAGTGCTTCACAATATCTGGAATGTTCACCAGTACAACATACCACCAATACTACTCTCCTGAACATACCATCTATCAATATGCTAAACACTAACAGATCGAAGGTATAAATAGCAAAATCCTTCGAGTACTACCAACTCACTTCCCAGCGGCTGGGAGCTTCCAAGCGGCTGGGAGAAGGACAGCTCAGATAACCTTATCACGATCTCTAACTGCCTACACATACTCCTAGGCTGAACTAATACATAGCATCGGTCCAATGGACCTTATTACATGATGAAGTCAAACATACTAAAAATAGACTAATGTCCTGTCATCATGCGGACAATTATCCTATATCCTGATCATGTACGGGTGCTCCTGCACCATTCTAGAAAATCAAATGCTAGTGGTACTTGATGCTCAGCAACAACATGTTATCCCATAGACTCCTGCAAGTGTTAGACATTCTACAAGGATAACTAGACCTCCTAAAAGATTTTCTCCATTATTATATTCTATATTATAACTGATTTTGGTGAACCTAAAGGTTATGAAGAAGCAATGCAGGTAGATACCAAAAAGTAGTGGGAGCTAGGCATGGAAGAGGAAATGGATTCCTTTCTGTAGAATCAAACTTGGGACTTAGTTCAATTGCCTACAGGTAAAAGAGCATTGCCAAATAAATGGGTTTACATGTTGAAGGAAGAAGATGGAGGCAAGAAAAGATAGAAGGCCAGACTCATGGTAAAAGGTTTTGAATAGAAAAAAGGTATAGATTTTGATGAAATAATTTCTCTGGTTGTAAAGATGACTTCTATTAGAATAATTCTAAGTCTTGTGGCTATAGAAGACTTGCATCTTGAACAACTAGATGTGAAAACAACTTTTCTGCATGAGGATCTGGAAGAGGAAATATACATGCAGCAACCGTAGGGATATGAGGTCAAGGGTAAGGAGGATTTTGTGTGCAGGGTAAAGAAGAGTTTGTATGGCTTGAAGCAAGTACCTTAGCAATGGTATTTGAAATTTGATAGTTTTATGGCTGAACAAGGTTACAAAAGATGTCATTCTAATTATTGTGTTTATTTCAAGAAATTGGGTAATGGAAGCTAAATTATCCTATTGCTTTATGTTGATTACATACTTGTTGCCAGGTCTAACATGCAACATATTAATGAACTTAAGTAGAAATTAGCAAATTCATTTGCTATGAAGGATTTGGGTGCAGCAAAACAAATCCTTAATATGAGAATCACACAGGATAGGACAAACAAAAATTTATTTTTGTCCCAAAGTGAGTATGTAGATAAGGTGTTGAAAAAGTTTAACATATAGAATGCAAAAGTAGTTAGTACACCTTTGCCTAGTAATTTTAAGTTGACTAAGGAGATGTGTCCAAAGACACAAGAGGAGGAAGACAAAATGTCTAAGATACCATATGCATCAACAGTTGGTAGCTTGATGTATGCAATGGTATGCACAAGGCCAAACATTACACATGCAGTGGGAGTTGTGAGCAGGTATATGAGAAATCCGAGAATGGAACATTGGAATGTTGTAAAATGGGTTCTCTGATATATGAGAGGTACTACTTCAAAGAAACTATGTTTTCGAGGAACAAATTCTACTCTAAAAGGATATGTTGACTCTGACCTGGTTGGTGATATTGCTAGTAGGAGGAGCACTACATGGTATGTTTTTACTGTAGGAGGTATTGCAATTAGTTTGATTTTAAGGCTACAAAAGGTTGTTGCACTTTCAACCACTGAAGCTGAGTATGTTGCTGCTATAGAAGCTAGCAAGGAGATGATTTGGTTACAATATTTTCTAGAGGAATTGGGACAACAACAAGAAGATAGCCCTTTATACACTAATAGCTAGAGTGCCATCATCTTGCTAAGAACTCATCTCTGCATTCAAAAAATAAGCATATATAGCTCAGATACCACTTCATCTGGTCAGTTTTGGAGGATGGACAGTTGAAGCTAGAGAAAATTCACACAAGTGAAAATCTTGCAGATATGTTCACAAAGGCAGTTACATTGGAGAAATTAATTTCCTCATCAGTTTCTATTGGCCTTCATGATTGATAATGGTGGACTTAAGAAACCAACCATGCTTGTAATCTAGTGGGAGCTACAAGCGCTGTGGTGTCATCTAGGATCAGTCTCCAAGTGGGAGATTGTTTGGTGTGGAGACTGATCAGTCTCCAAGTGGGAGATTGTTGGCATGTGGTGACTAATCATGCAAGTATTATACACAAGTTATGTATCCTTGCCAGGGTTCAGGGGTGGCAGCCCCTGAGAAGCAGGGGTTCAAGGGCACAGCCCCCGAGAAAATTTTTCCCCTCTTTTTGTACAATCGGAGTCAGTTGTTAATTTTTGTTAACTGACAAAAAAAATTACATTGCAAAACCCTAATTCTAGAAGCTTCCAAAAAAGCTTGTAATAAGTGGCTGGGATGTATGGTACATCGATGTATTCATGAGATTGTAATCTATTTTGTACTGGATAATAAAATCATTGGATGGCTGAGTTTCTATGGATGTAGCCCATATTGGGTGAACCACATTAAATTTCTGTGTTGATCTCTTTTGTGTTATTCCTCATTGTTATATTTGGGTTATTTAATCTGCATATAATTATTAGTGTTTATTGTTTTAATCTACCCTAACCCTAACACATAGGTCACCTACACAGGGTACATAGATGCACTATCAATGAAGAAGTAACCCATCTACCTCAAGGGAGTATCCTGCAAACTTGCCCACACAGGCCCTCTGTGACTAGATCTGCTGTTGTACCTCAAGAAACCACTCATCCTTAGGCAGATGCTAATTAATGTGTCCCCTCAAGTCCACACTTAGAGTCAAGGTCAGGATCTCATGGTGCCTTGACTCAATGCGGTAGCAACCACGTTCTCCTTCCCTTTGATGTAGTGGACATCAAATTTGTACTCACAAAGAAACTCCATCCAACGCCACTATCAGGCATTCAGATTTGACTACGTGAAGATGTACTGAAGGCCATGATGATCTAAATGAAGCTCAAAGCAATGACCCAATAGGAAATGTCTCTAATGAACTAGAACATGAACTACTATGGCGAGCTCTAAATCATGAGTGGGGTAGTTCAGCTCATGGATCTTGAGCTTTCATGACTCATACGTGATCATTCTATCACCTTGCATAAGTACAGCTCCCAAACCCTCAAGTGATGCATATGTACAAATAATAAAATCTACTATTTGATCAGGAACCGCTAAGATGGGAGCATTGGTAAGACTCTCTTGAGAACCCCAAAGGCCCTCTCGTACTACTTAGTCCAAGTAAAACTCTTCCCTTTCCATTGAAGGGAAGTGATGGGGTGCGCTATCCTAGAGAAACCCTCAATAAATCTATGGTAATAACCAACTAACCCCATGAAACTCTTGACCTCTATCACACTGGTGGGTGCTAGTCAATCCTTGATAGCCCTGATCTTTGATGGATCTATAGAGATACCATTGTCTTGAAGAATGCACACTTTGCCAAGTTGCCATAAAGATTTTGCTCCCTCAAGCACTACAAAACCTGACGTAGGTGCTCCTCATGCTCCTCCTTGGTCCGTGAATAGATCAATATATCATTAAGGAAAATAATCATGAACTGATCCAAGTAGGTACGAAACACCCTATTCATGAGACTCATGAACACTACAGGGGCGTTCGTCAAGCTAAAGGGTACCATAGTGAACTCATAGTAGCCATATCGAGTCTGAAAGGCAATCTTATGGATGTTTGCCTTTATGATGCGTAACTAGTGATAACTAGACTTTAGGTCCATCTTAGAGAACACCTTGACTCCCTGCATCTAATTGAAGAGATCATTAATCCTAGGCTAAGGATAATGGTTCTTCACCATCACCTTATTTAGCTACCTGTAATCCATGCATAGGCAAACAAACCCATCCTTCTTCTTCACGAAGATGATCGGAGTGCCCCAAGGTGAAACACTAGGTCGGATGTGCCCCTTTTCAAGAAAGTCCTCTAACTGCAACTTGAGCTCTATGAGCTCATGAGTGGTCATCCTATAGGGTGTACAAGACATTGGCTTGGCACCCAATACTAGATAAATATGAAAGTCTACCTCTTGACGGGGTGGCATCCCTGGTAACTCTCGTGGAAACACATCAACAAACTCTCTCAAGATGGCGTGGTCATCTAATGATGCCTCAGGCTAGTCCTCTGATCTATCACTAACCGTGATAGTGAACATCTGGCATCCCTTTTGCATGCAACATTTAAGATGCTGAGTGGATATCATATGAACTACTGCGGGCCTCTGAATTCCCACTATCTCAATTGACATACCATGATCATCTAAGTAGCTAATCGCCTTTCGATGACAATCTAGCTTGGCTCTATGAGCCACAAGCTAGTCCATGCCTAACACCACACCATAAGATCCTAAAGGCATAACCCTAAGGTCACATTATGTAGTAAAGGCCCCCAAAGATATCTCTCATTCCTGGACTAAGGCATCTACTATCATCTTGGCCCCTGTGGCCAACTCAACCTCCCACCTATTGCCCATCCTAGAGGCCACTAGCCTACAACTCTCCACTAATGATGGAGATATGAATGAATTAGTAGTGTCAGAGTCAAATAAAATAGAAATGGGAACATCCCCAATAATACCTAAGGTCTTAATGACTGATGCCTAAAAATCATCCTTGGCATTTATCAACCACTGCAAACATATGGTGGGACCTACCCACATCTCCAACCATCTACTCTGATCCTCCTACACAAGGCTGTCCCCCTACCATAAAGCCCTATGGGAACTCTCTGGATATATGTCTCACTCCACCACAAACATAGCATGGGCCCCTAACCTGTACCTATCTAGTCTGAGTCCTACTACTCTACTGATGTCCAGTCTGAAGAATGGACCCCTAAGAACCCATGTAAGACTGCTATGATCTCATAGGTCCCATAGGTGGCCCCTGCTATCTCTGATCACTATGCTGGCCCTACTACTGCCAATGTTGATTATGACCCCCATGTGCCCTTTGTTGTGGCCCTAGATCTTTGCTGCTACTATGGAGGCCTAGGAGGTAGTGGCGCAGAACTAAATCCTTCTCTCTGAGGTGGTGGTGGTGGTCTACAGTAGTACTACTAATGCTGGGTACAAATATTGAAACTAAGGGAATGAGCTTTGACCTTGTCTCTATATCTCCTCAGCAATGTATACCTTCTCAATAGCCTCACTCAATGTCTAGGGGTCTTCCATGAGCACATGCCCTATTATCCCCTAATTCAAACCTCTGATAATCTTGTGAACTAGAAGTTTCTCATCAGGGAGATACTCCGCATAATGTGACAACTTAGTGAACCTACCCTCATACTATGCTATAGTAAGTCCTCACTATTGTAAATCATGGAATTCGTTAATGTGACGATGCCAGTAGTGGTCTGATAGATATCATGCATTAAAGTGCTTAATGAATGTATCCCATGAAACTGTATCCAAAGATAAGTGACACTTGCACTCCTTAGTGTGCCACCAAGTCACTGCTACATCTCTCAATAGATGGACTGCCAGGCATGCCTTCATATTGCCCTTGTAAGGATACAATGCAAGGCACTTGTCTAGATTGATAAGCCAAGCCTCAGCTTTGGCTCCCTCTGTGGTCCCTATGAAAGTAGGTGGGGTTTAGCCTAAGCAAGTCTTTGATAGGGTCTCCTTGATCTCTGTGTCCTCTAATAGGCTCATCCCTACCATAATCGTAAGGCTCATGATAGAACTGCTCTACTCTCACTACCTCCTCTAACCTCACCTGGTGTGGAGGGCTCCTACTATGACCTCTATAAGTTGAACCAATCTCCTCCATAGTAGTGTCAGGAATCTCTACAAAGGGCTGCTCTACTCATGGCGCCACTCGCAGCTCGACACGGGGCTCAACAGGTGGCTCAACACGTGGATCTGTACATGGCTCGGCACGTGGTTCCTCATGTGGCTCCTCTCGTGAAAAAATGCTAGCCTTAACATGTTGGCTTTGCTATCACTAGTAGTAGCCTCTCTAACACTACCTGTAATGCCTGTAAGATCTATAGTCCAATATTAGGTACCGGTAGTGCCTATAGTGTTGGTTGCTCTAGTGAGTTGGTGGTCCCTGACCCTCTGCTGAAGACTTGTTCTCGTTTTGTATCTCTATGGATTCTATGGTGCGTGAATGCACTCACCTAACACATTAGGGAGGCATCCTACAAGAATAAGGTATTTACAAATGAATCGAAATTGTAGAATAAATAATGTGCCCAAACAAGCCTAGTGTTTAAACTTGGGCTCTGACACCAAATGTCATGCCCACATGCCAAATGTCATGCCCACATTTCCCATGTGGTCCATGACATGCTACACACATGTCATGTCCACATTTATCATGTGGTCATGACATGAAATATCAAAAAAAAATTTACATGTCCCTAGAAACCCCCTCGCATGCATCAATGTGCTCAGTGGAAATATGCATAAGGGCATAAACATGTAAATCAATCTCAGGGAAGAGCATTTACATATGTAATCCCTTGCATGAATGATAGCTGACTAGGGGGTTATATGATGTGAGGAGTGTTGCTACTAGGGTTAGGATCAAGTGGACCCGAACCTTAAGTTACCTAAGTGAGTGACATGATCATGACAGGAGTCAAAATCCAACCCTAATTCTAGAGCACAAATAGATAAAAAATACACCTTCATTAAAATTAATAACCGCAAGGTAAAATAATTGTTAATTAATGTCAAGGGATCTCATTTAAATTAACCACCCTAAGTCTTGGGAAATTTTGGTAGCATAATGCGTTTTTAATGTTTGAAGTAATTATTTTAAAAAGGTTCTTCCTCTAAAATAATTTGGAGAAAAATTTAAATAAAAAGATTACAATAAAATTCACCTAAATAACATTATAAAATTTTACCACCCAAATAATCGAAAATCAAATTAAATAAAATTATTAAATGATTAAACCCCAAATAGTAAAGGTCCACTAATAATATAATTTGAACAATTAAAATTAATTGAACATCAAAAGTAAAATTCATAAAGGTAAATTAAAACAATCTCTGCCAACCCAAAACAATCAAAATAATATTGTTAAATCATGAAAAGGGTTTTCCCTATATAAATAAAATAAATTAAAACTCCCACTTAAAAAGAATAATATAGAGTTCAATAAATTAAATTATAAAGGGGATAGGAAATCCCACTTAAATGTAAAATCACAAAACCCCAATAAAATTTCAAATTTAAAAATATATAAAATACCATATTGGCATTTAAACTAGACAACAAATTAATTAACTCACCTCCCCACATGAGGTGAAGTCAAAAATTAAATAAGAGAAAGTAAAAATAAATAAATCCAAAAGAGATCAAGAGGGGGAAAAATAAATTCACATGCACATGAGAAATTGAAATAAAACATCTATATTCTATTTTTCGCTCCCACTCTTTTCTCAACCCTAAGTCACACTAATATTTTTTTAGTTTCTATTTTAGTTTGCCCTAACCCTATCTCTTTCCTTCTCTCATTCTTCTTTTCTTTTCATTTTGTTTCTCCATTTTTTTGTGTCTGACTTGTTTGCAGGTTGGGTTTCTTCTTCAATGGTTTGGCATCCATGAAAATACCTCACAGAGAGGTATATACTTATTCTGTATATGGCATAGGGTATTCTTTTCATTTTATTGTGCACACACACACACACACATTGCTCTCTGTAATTTCTTAAACAAACAAAAAAGAAATTTATATTGATTCTTCTCAGATCTACCACATGAAATGTACTTGTATATATATATATATATATACAAGTGCATTTCATGTGGCAGATCTCAGAAGAATAAATATATATATATTTGTTTATTTTAGAAATTACAAAGAGCAACACACAGACATATACATATATTGTTGGAAGATAATAAAAATGACAGTCGGAAACCATAGGGCTGAATGGAAAATTTTAACAAATTTTGGAGGGATCGCGATTGGCACATAGAGCCAGCGGCCCATTCACTTTCCCTGGCATATCTACTAAGAGAAGTGAGCAGCATTGGGTGGGGGAATCATCCCCCACCCCCTTTGTAAATTGTAGAGTTTTGGGGGGTAGCAGCCATGCCACTATCCCCACCCTAAAATTTCTCTTTTTGGTTTAACATAAACCCGTAAACCTAACAAGGGTTTGGATTTACATTATAAAATTTGACCTTTACTTTAATCCTGTTCATTAGATTGATTCTGTTATTTGTCAGTATAAAAGAAATGCCATTTGGTTTTCTCTGCCATACTTTGTTGGTTTTAAAAAAATATATAAATGTATATACATGTGTGAGTGTATATATATACATAGTTTACATAATTCCTATAGTAGATTTAGCAGTATATTTTTAGCAGAAATATATATATATATATATATATATATATATATATATATATATATATATATATATATATATATATATATATATATTATAATATATATATATATATATATATATAAAACTAATTTTAAAATCAACATTGAAGAGAGATTTGGGAACTTTTTTTTTTAACAGCAAGAAAATTATAACAGTTTCATTATATATATATTTTTTGAAGCCAAGAAAATAACATGAGGAAATATACACATTTTTCTTTTATTTCTAAGAACCATATCAAATAGAACTGATTTATTTCCTTTTCTATCTTAGCATTTGGACAGTAACTTTTGCATTTGTAAACAATAAATATATCCATAATAAATATATTTTTCCCATACTAAGAAACACATGAACATATCAAGAAGAAAATCTCCATTAAAGGGCAACAAGAAACCTTTTCTTTCATTTACAACAACAACTAAAACTTCATAATAAAATTATTAAAAAAAACACTTGCAACATGAGGAAAGATTTTATTACACACAAGAACATGGAGAGTTCCAACCAAGACAACATAATACAATAAGGCCTCCAAGGCCATGGCTCTCAAATAGCCAACAAGATAATGAAAATAAGGCAAAAATGAACATTCTCCAAAGCTCCAAAACACCAACATAACCTGCAATGAAAAATAAACACAAAGAGGGGGAAAGACAAGCCACACAAATCACCCTCCTCTCTACCATAGACCGGCTAATGGGTCACCCCCAAGCTGGGAGCTAGATCTCACACAGATTTTCTCATACCAACACGAAAATCACAAGCAACACAAAATCACCCAAGGTATATGCACAATACAAAACTCATAGAAATGAGTTTGGAGGGGTAGGGGAGTGGATCCCTTGACTCAAGAGTGTTAGTGTTGGTTTTTATTTCCTAGTGGATTATTTATTTTTCCATATATTCCTAGGTTTTTCCTACACTTCTATTAATCTCGCTTAGGTTAATAAAGCATATCTTATTAGGTGAGTAGTTACGAGGTGCCACCTTCCTACATGTGAACATTGATTAGCTATCTTGGGAAGATACTTTGTTATCTTTAGTCTGATAGATGGTTGCTCCTGATTGGTTAGTGTTGCCACCTCCTCCCTCTTCCTAGTTTATATAAGCATGCTACATGGCTTGTATTTTGTATCTTTTATTTTTGCATCCTCTTAATTCTATTTTGCTTCTAGTATTTGCATTACTCTCTTGGAGACTAACTTTGTGTTACTATTTTGATTTCGTATCATTTGCATTCATAGTTTAGATATCTATTCTTTGCACTAGTTTTTTGGGTTAATAATCTTTTCATATTCTAACATAGTATCAGAGCTATTCTATGTGTATGAGTAGATTTTGGTTTCCATATTTGAGAGATTTAGGAGGGGCTAATAAATCTTATTATAGTTTTTCACAAAACCTAGTACGCTCTTCTCTTGCATCTTTGGATGATCTTGAGAATCAGAAAAGTTTGACAGAAATTTTTTAATCTCTGGGGGGTTTGCACATGTGTTTTATGAAATCTAGGTGATTGCAACATTTTTCATTATACTGGAAGCATTTCTAGCTATTCCAACATGTCTAGGAGGCTTGAGAAAGTCAGATTTGGCTTTCATTTCACTGAAATCAGAGATCATCATACACAATTGCGGAATCAAGGTTTCAAGTTCAAATCTAACAACCAACTTGCATATTTAGTTTTTTCAATCAATATTGCAGGTTCTAGCATGCCATTGCTTGTCTTAGGTAGCTAGTTCAGCCTTCACATGTCATTTTTGGTTGCTGGGGTCACCTTTTGTAGCTAAAGGTGTTTTGTTTACAATGGATCAACATCTTTTGTACATCAACAAGTAAAATGCCTTCTGGGTTCTGTTCGCAGAACAAAAAAACCATCTGGGTATGTTTTAGTTTTTGTGTGCAGTCTATATATTTTTTAGAAATGTACTTAGAAAGCTACAACAGGACCCCTCTACGTTGGTAGTTGCAATTTTGAAGGCAATTTTCAAATGCTCCATTTTTTCTCATATAGACTCTGTTTCCCACGAAGTTTTTTTTTATTTTGGCTATTTTTTTGTGCTCTATGCACTAGTGCAGACTTTTTTGATTTTGATGCAGATATTTTTTAGAAATTGTAGATTCTCAGTCATGACACTACACAGTTCTCATTTTGGGAATTTTGGAGGATCATAACTTTGACATATGACCTCGTATCGAGGCGATTATTTTTCTGAAAGTGCATGATTTTTTGAGTAGATCATAGTGGTGTTGTTTATTTCTCTAGGTATTGTGCCAAAGTTGTATTTTCAACATATGTTCTTTGTGAGGGTTTTGTAATGCATTGAAATCAAGACCACTTAGTATTTATTGCTAGTGGTAGTTGTAAACACACTAATATAAAGTGCCAAATCATATTTTCTTGCGGGGGTTCTTTGATTGAGTAAAAGGGGGGGTTGTCTTGGTTGGGTTCTCTTGTTTTCGGAATTTCTTCTCTGCATTTCTTTATCATGGATCAAACAAATGTGCCCATCCTAACTCCATACAATTACTTTGAGTGGAAATCGCGTATGACAATTCACTTAAGGAAAGCTGGGTTAAATAGGATAACTATAAGATATGAAACTGAACCTGCTAAAGATGAAGATAAGCCTAAGTGGTTTCACAAATGTGATGAGGCATATGAAACATTGTGTTTGTCTATTTCTTCTAGTTTGCTCTTTCACATTGAGTCTTTGAATACACCAAATGAAATTTAGACAAAGCTAGAAACACGATTTGACACACAAGATTCAATGAGGGGTCATATGTTAGAAAATGAGCTAATTAGTTTAAGTACAGGTAATTTCAACACAATCCAAGATTTCTTCACTAAATTGAAATCACTAAGGCTACAGTTAAAAAAATTTGGAATTGAAAAGAAAGATGAACAATTGATTCTTAGTATTCTCTCTAAGCTAAGTTCAAAATATTTTGTGTTTGTTTCTACTTTCTATGCTACTAAGGGTGCACTTGGTACTCAATTCACCATGCCATCTTTAGATGATTTTGCTATCAATCTCACTTAGGAACAGGACAAGATAATCTAGATGGGCACTCTTAAGTCCTCTAAGTCACATGCCTTCGCTGCCAACCAAGGCACAAAAGAACAAAAAGGACAAAGTAGTAACAACAATAGTAAGGATAAGAAATAGAAGAATAGCAAGGAGAAGAAGGATCAGATATTAGTTCCTTCAAAAGAAACTAATGAGACCCAATCTTCCAAAGGCAACAAGCCTAAGAAAGAGAGGGTCCAATGTGCCTATTGTAAAAGACCTAGTCATGATGAACATAAATATCTGAAGAAACAAATTGATCACTTGACACACATTCTTGATAAGAATAATATCAGTGTTCCTGAGTCTATCAAACAGAGTTCTAATGAGGGGTCTAATAAGTAAAAAGAAAATAGCAAGAGGAAAGGAAAAAGCAAGGCCCTTGTTGTAGTTGCTTCTTCACCATCCACTTGGGTTCTTGATTTAGGTGCTTTGCACCACATGGCTTCATCTAAGGAAGAACTTGCATCTTTGGAGCCGTGTACTATGCCTTCCATTTTGATGGGTGATGGCACTCCTATTGAGGTGTGTGGGAGAGGGTCTGTTGATGTGGGGGATGGCACATTCCATGATGTTCTTTGTGTGCCCTCATTATCAACTAATCTCCTATTGGTATACCAGATCACTCACACAGGTTCAGGCAAGTGGGTTGAGTTCACTCTTGATTCAGTGGAGATTCGTGAGTTGCACAGTGGTTCTACAATTGCAGTTGGGAGAGCAAATCATCAATCATGGTTCTATCTATTTTCTCACATTGTTCCTGATCCTCCTTTGACTATTTTACTCACTCATTCTAATGATGTGATTAGATTATGGCATGAGTGGTTTGGCCATCTAAACTTTCGCTACTTGCAACAGATCAACTAGCAGAGCATTGTCATAGGGTTGCCTTCAGTTCAGTTTTCAGGTGGTGTTTGCCAAGGTTGCATTCTTGGTAAGCATCCTAAGGAAAAGTTTGACAAAGGTAAGGCATGGAGAGCTTCATAGATACTAGAGTTAGTTCACAGTGATTTGGCTGGTGTATTTTAGTAACCTTCTTTCAGGAGGGCCCGATATGTACTCAAATTCATTGATGACTTTTCTCGTTATACTTGGGTGTACTTTCTTAAACAAAAGTCAGAGGTATTTGATCATTTTTAGGACTTCAAAACTTTTGTAGAGAAGCAATCTGGGAAAGCCATCAAAGTATTGTGCACTGACAATGGTGGTGAGTATGTCAACCATTGATTTGAGAGGTTTTGTACTTCAGAGGGGATTAATTTCCAACATTCAGTTCCATACAATCCTTAGTAGAACGGTGTTGCAGAACGAAAGAATAGGTCCTTGAAGGAAATGGTGAACTACATGATTCACTCCAGATCTCTTGCACCACAGTATTGGGTAGAGACCATTAACTGTGCTTGTTATATCTAGAATTGTGTTTCTCACCGAGCCTTGAAGGGAGTCACTCCTATTGAAAATTGGAGCAGTCGAAAACCATCAGTTAAGCACTTTCAATTTTTTGGTTCTCGTACATGGGCCCACATTCCTGCAAAGAAACACAAGGCCTTGGATCTACAGAGCAGGCCTTCCATATTTATAGGTTATCTTGATAGTGTGAAGGGTTATTGATTGCTCCACCCTACTACACATGAGTTGTTCATTGAGAGGAGTGTTGAATTTGAGGAGGGCTTTTTGAGATCACTTTCTATCACTTCTCTAACTCCTACATTGACATTGGACTCACTTGGGATACATGACAGATTTTCTGATGAGTCAGATTCACCTAAGAAGTCTTCTACCTCCACTTTTGATGCAGACAGTGATTTAGAGGACTCACCTCCTTCCTCTCCTAGTCATCGTTCAGAGGTTGATGGTTCTCCTCCAGATTCTCCATCTTTTGGTCCACTTTGGACTAGACAGACCTTGCAGTCTATAGGTGATTGGGTTGGGGATCCATCAAACACCAGGCAGACTCATTCATAGTTCCAGGATGCTCCACATATCTTCATTGCTACTACCTCAGATCCACGGTCTTTTCATGAGGCTTCTGGTATTACTGAGTGGGATACAGCTATGCAGGAGGAGTATAGTTCCTTGATGAGGAACCACACTTGGGATCTTGTCCCTCTTCCTAAGGGAAAAAAACTTGTTAGATGTAAGTGGATCTATGAAACAAAATTTGCAGCAGATGGGTTGGTTGACAAGCATAAGGATCGCTTGATTGCCAAAGGATTCTCCCAAGTTCCTGGGATTTACTACTCTGAGACTTTTGTGCCAGTTGCCCAAATGAATTCCATCTGACTTGTTCTTGCGATTGCTGTAGCTAATCATTGGGAAGTACACCAAATGGATGTGAAGAGTGCTTTTCTTCATGGTGACCTTTAGGAGGAGATCTACATGGAGCAGCCATAGGGGTTCCTTTAGGATTCTTCACTTGTGTGCCATTTTTGAAAGTCTCTCTATGGTCATAAACAAGCTCGTTAGGCCTGGTATGCCAAGATGGACTCCTTCCTTCTATCAGTTGGGTTCACTTGGTGCCATTCTAATCCCAATGTCTACATTCTGCAATAGGATGATTCACTCCTATTTCTAGTTTTGTATGTTGATGACTTGTTGGTCATAGGGAGTTCTTCATCCACCATTGGGGCTGTCAAAACTACCCTTCATGATAGGCTTTTGATGAATGACTTGGGCTTGTTGCATTACTTTCTCAGGATTAAGATCTACTAGTTTGCTTCTAGGATCACCATCAACTAGTCCAAGTATGCTCTAGATTTGCTCTTGAGGTTTCATATGGATGACTGCAAGCCTACTCTAACTCCCTTTCTTTCTAGAATCAAACTTGAGGCTTAGTGTTCTTCTCCACTTGTTGATGACACTTTGTACCGATAGCTTGTTGGGAGTCTTATTTATCTAACTCATATGAGACCTGACATTTAATATGCTATAGGCATGGTCTCTCGATTCATACAAGAGCCTCATGAGCTGCACTGGAAAGCAGCCAAGCAGATCCTTCACTATATTCAGGGTACTCATAATTTTGGGATTCACTATGCAACAGGCGTTGAGCTTGACTTAGTGGGCTACATAGATTCAGATTGGGTAGGTGATTCTTAGGATCACAAGTCTACTTTAGGTTATAGCTTCTCACTTGGTTCAGGTCCTGTTTGTTGGTTGAGCAAGAAGCAGTCTGCTATTGCTATATCTTCTACTAAGGCTGAGTATCAGGGGGCTATGAATGCCGCCACTGAGTCTATTTTACTTCATAATCTTCTCACTAAGTTTGGTATCCAGATCAGATGGCCATCAGTCATATTTTGTGACAACCAGAGTGCCATTTAGATCTCACAAACTTTTGTCCATCATCAACAGACAAAACACGTTGAGGTCCACATGCACTACATCCAGAAGCTCATCCATGGGCATGTTATCGACCTTTGCTATTGTTCGACTTCTGAGAAGGTTGTTGATATCTTCACTAGACCCTTCACTGAGAGCAAGTTCCTTCATTTGTGAGCTTTGCTAGGGGTGCGGGATGCTTCATCTTCTAGGGGCTTCTTCCTCTCACTCGGAGTCCTGACTCTCTCTACTTTGAGGGGGTCTCTTCTCTCTCTTTTTTTGGGGGGAATTTTATGTACATCTGTACCTCATCAAGCTTGATTTACTGGGACCCATTTCTAAATCCACCTAAGCTTCACTTATGGGGGGTGTTAGTGTAGGTTTTTATTTCCTAGTGGGTTATTTATTTTTTCCCTATATTCCTAGTTTTTTCCTACACTTCTATTAATCTTTCTTAGGTTAATAAAGCATGTCTTATTAGGTGAGTGGTTGCGAGGTGTAACTTTCCTACATGCAAGCATCGATTAGCTATCTTAGGAAGATACTTTTCTATCTTTAGTCCGATAGATGGTTGCTCCTAATTGGTCGGTGTTGCCACCTCCTCCCTCTTCCTAGTCTATATAAGCATGCTACCTGGCTTGTATTTTGTATTTTTTGTTTTTGCATCCTCTTAATGCTATTTTGATTCTAGCATTTGTATTACTCTCTTGGAGACTATCTTTGTGTTTCTATTTTGATTTTGTGTCATTTGCATGCATAGTTTAGATATCTATCCTTTGCACTAGTCTTCTGGGTTAATAATCTTTTCAGATTCTAACAAAGAGGTCACTCAAAAACTCAATAATCTCAATACCACAAGGCCTCAAGCCAAAATAATATCTCCATGAAGCATAAAATCACCATGGCACTCATTCTAACCAAAATAATCCCAACTCCATAAAATGCCCTCAAGGCTATAAATAGATCAACACTAGGAGGTAACCTCGAGGAGGTTCACTCTCCCCCACCCCATACAAGTTGAGCATTTTCTCCAAATGGAGAGGCTCTTACCAACACCCAAAACCCACACCAAAGAAAAATAACACCCAACACAAAATTTCATGCACACAAGCAAAATAAAGCAAGCATAAGGAATGCCATAGGGCTTACCATAAGAGCCCAACAATGGATACAAGTTGAATAAGAGCCCACAAGCTTTCTCCAAGCCTCCAAGCCTCCAGGTTTTCTCTAACTCCTTTCCAAAAACCTCCAAAGATAGAAAATTTTCAAAAAGCAAGAGCCCCCAACTCCTCTCCAAGAGGAGATAAAATAGGCCTCCAATCTAGGCCCCGAGGAATGAAAAGGTGACACTTGTCACCTTCTCCTTCCTCATACCATGCCACTTGCAAGGAGAAGGAATGTGAGGGTGAAAAGTGTCACCCAATTATCCATTCAAACCCTCACCCCATCCACTTGTGCTCTCACACATGTGTGAGAGCCAAAGTTAAGAGGTGGCATCTCTCTTCAAGGCTCCATGCAGATAAGGGATGACACATGTCATCCTCTTATCCTCCAAGAGAGGCACCTCATTCCAAGATGCTCTAACACATGTGTGAGAGTCTTGGAGAAAGGTTCCACACACTTGGGGTCTTAAAGACTCCCCAAGTCTTCAAGGTGGAGGAATCCCCAAGCCTTGGGAAGGGAGATGGGCCTTTTCCAAGGCATGACTCATCTCCCACCCTTTTCCATTTTAAAATTTCGCCACGTTTAGTAAACCCAAGTTTAGGGTGAGTAGATGGGAGTTACCCTAGGGTTTAGTAAGTCTAAATGGACCCTAGACCCTAGGGGTACCACCTAGGGTAAGTTTGGACCTCAAATAAACACATAAGGAGGTGTAAAATCCCATTAAATGGCCCAAAAATAAAAAGAACACCAAATGGTGTGAATTAAAACACAAGTTTTATAAAACATCAATTAAATCAAATAGAATGTGTGAACTAGGCCAATTAATTAAAATCAAGCATTTACAAAAACATCATTCGATCAAATTTTATCCTTATGCCTCTTGGGAATGGATCAGCTTGACAAGGGAAACACAGAAGTGTGACATCGACCTCTGATTTTCCATGGCCTGGAAAATCACCTGCACACTTGAACAAATGGTCAATACAACATAGGTATATCATAGCCGAAGAAACATAATGTAATATTCATGTCATCACATAATTCATACGCAACATTAAACAACTCTCATTATAATTAAGATTTAAAATTGCATTTTCTATCTATTATCTCATAATCAAAATTAATAACCAATCCATATAACAAACTCATAATAAACATCCATAATGATCATCAAATGTATCTCACATGTCTAACATCACAAGAGCATCAAAATAGAATCTAATCAAATCACCACATAACTAATCAAGCTAATCCAAAATCAGGAGATATAGTCTAAATCTGCATAATGGAATGATCAAAATAGGGAAGTGAAATAAACAAGCCTCATAGACTCCTAATCCTTGAAGGGATAATGATAGAGGAATCTCAACATAGATACGTTTTCCTTGTAGACGAGTTAAGTCTTTGATCTTCTCCTTATCCACTTCTGTCATACCAGCTATTTCATCATAGTCCAAATAATCTTCTTGTTCTATTGTATTTTGATCTACCATATTGTTGTTGCTATGCTTAGCATATGGATTTGTTAAAATTTGCAAATTTTGATTTGGAGGGGCAACTGACTTATTTCCTTTATCGTTCACTCTAGTTACCTATATTATATTAGCATCCATGAGGTCTTGAATTTCATGTTTCAAATGCATACATCATTCAATGCCATGTCCTATTGATTGATGATACTAACAAAAAGTATTAGCACTAAAATTAGGTCCTTGTATCATGTTACTATCAAGTGGTTTCATAGGAGTAAGCTTCATAAGATTGTTACTTAGTGCTTGATTCATAATTGATTGAATAGTTTTAGATAATGGAGTAGACTGTCAATATTGCTATTTGAATTGAAAAGGTGCCTATTTATGATTACTAATAGCAGACACTTGTGATTGAAAATTATTTTCATGTTGTCCATTGATCTTGATGAAACTCTTGTTATTCCTCTTAAAGTTGTTTTGTGAAGGTCTAGTTGTGGATTGACCAACCTGAGCCGATGAGTTTTGACTTTCATACTGACTAGATGAAATTTAGTAATCATGAAGGTTGGTGCATAGATGTTGCAAAGAGATATAATTCATCAAGATGATTTAATCACAGATGTTAGGTTGTAAATTCATAATGAATACCTTTTGAAGATCTTCATTTTTAATCAGGTGTTGTATTTTCAATATGCGACCTTGGTATTGACAAATAAATTATGTTAACTTCTTTTTCAAACATTGTTTACAATGAATCAATTTAATCAAATAGACCGTAGGTCCAATGTTTTCTTGGAAATGTTGTAAGAATTGATCAACTAGTTGTGAGAAAGAGTTTATTAAGTTTGGAGGTAAAGAGAAAAACCATTCCAAAGTAGTATCTTTGAGAGATCGCATGAAAATTTTTGCTAACAAGTCCTCTTCAAAGAAGAAATCACTACACATCACTGTGAAGGTTGCCACATGAGTATTAGGATCACCTAAATACCACCATACTTTTCAAAGTGAGGAGTCTCAAATTTTTTGGGTATAGGAGTTCTTAGGATTGCATAAGATAGAGGATTACGAGCATGATATATTGGTAAAGTAGGTTGGGAAGGATTAGTCAAGTTTGTCACCTTCTATTGTAAAGAAGTCATGCTTTGCAAGAGTTGATTTAAAAGGGCATCATTAGTAGATGTGGTTTGTTGTTGAGAAGAAGTAGAAGTTGTGGTCATGAAATTTTTAGGTGATTGGTTGTGAGTGGTAATGAAATGAGGTTGAGAACAATTGTAAGTGAAAGGTGGTTGAGAACAATTGTAAGTGAGAGGTGGTTGAGAATAGGTGGAATGGAGAGGTGGTTGAGAGTGATTATTCATATAAGAAGTCACCCTAGGTGCTAGGTTTTGATAACTGAAACCCACAACCTTGTAATTATGTGGATTAATGCCATTAGATACTCCAATACTAGTGGTAGCACTACTACAAGCTTGTGCATTAGTAGTGAGAATTGATGATGTAAAAGTAGACATTCTGGTGTTCAATATAGTTGTAGATACTTGTGTATGAGTCGATGATGACATATTGTTGATAACATTCGCACATTTAGTCACAGCCATAACATTATGATTCACTATATGCACCAAGACATGGAGCATGTTAACTCCATCTTGTCCTTCTTTTAATAACTCTCTTAGATTATGAACAACAACCACAGCTTCTTTCACTATCCTTTCTTTTTCCACAAATACTTGAAATTTAGCTAGTTCTTTATCAAGTTGTTAAATTTTCTCCTAGAGTACGTGTGTTATCACATTAATAAGATCTTCAAAAAAATGAAATATTTTTTCTTCCATTGTAGTTGTAGGAGGTATGATATCTTGCAAAGTTTGTGTTTCTCCTTTTGTAAAGTAGATGTTCAATGAATTTTCCAATGTTGGTACACCGTTGCTATTGGGAGCACTAGAACCCATTAATCTAAGACTTCTCCTTAAGGAGATGTTTCTATTAGTTTAGTAGGTTATACAACTCATGCAAAAGAATACAACACTAAATGTACAAGCTAATAGAACAAACCAAAGGAGCAAGATATGCTTGTTGAAATACACAATATGTAATTTAACAAATATGCCAATTTTCAATCTAAAGCATTAAATGATGCCAAATTTTCAAATGATAGATGAATATATGTTTTAAAATGAATTAAGGATCTGAAATGATAGATATTTATGACAAATACAATGAAATAAAACAAAACTATGCATGCTTATGCACCTAAAATGTTCAATTTTTTCTCGTTTTTCAATATAGATGCACAAAAAATGTTATAAAATTATGCATAATGATGAATGAATGAAATATAATCTGATTTAATATGTAAAATAACTCAGATCAGATTTAAAAATTATGCCAATATGCTACAATGCTCAATGCAAAGTCAAAATTAAGGGAAGATGAATGAATATGCTTGTTTTGGTTGAAATACACAATGTGTAAATTAAAAATTTGAACTGTAAATACAAAAACATATTATGATGAAACACTACAGTCCAAAATCATATTTGAAATAGTTTTAAAATGAGTAAGAAAATCTACAACAAGATTTTAATTACAAACCTAGCTTTTGAAAGAACCAGCTTATATGAAAAATGCAAAATTTCAAGGAAAACCCTAGCAAATGAGAGATGCAAATGCAAGGTAAATGATGATAAAAATATGAAATGCTATAATTTATCTCAGATTTGATGTAAATATCAGAAAATTTAATGTTTTCAATTACATGCAAGGAAAATAGTGCAAACTCTGTCTTAATGCAAGCTAAAAATGCCTATTTTAAAAAAAATTTAAATTTTTATGCAAGATTTTTGAATGTATGATGATGAAAATGATATGAATGTTCATGAAAATCTGATGTGCAATACTCAACAAGATGCAAGTTTAGAAAATAACACAGGTTCAACAAAATGATGTGTAGGAAAAGAGGGATGATGATAATGTTTGATAATGTGATTTAATCCTCCTTTCACATATAACATTCAAGGACATTAAAGCGAGTCAAGTCACAAATTTTGCAAAAGGACTCAGCTACAGGTTTGGTGTCACTTGGAATGATAAGGAAATTTGGAATTTGTTGATTAATTTGTTAAACCCTAATCTGATTATGCCTTAAACCCTAATTATATGAAATCGTAAACAAACAGATGAAACATAACAAATGATCACACAAGAAGGCACTAAATACAAATTAGAAGCATACCAGTATTTGGATTTCAAAAAGTGGAAACTTCAAGGACACAGGGGTAGGTACATGTGTTTGATATGATACTTTTTCTAAGGGTTTGCAACCTAAATTTGCTTCAGACTATAACCTGGTCCAAGATTACCGATGATACAAAATTGAAGGACACTGGGGTGGGTGACTATGTCTAAGTTGGGATATTTTTTTCTCTTATCTATAGATCCAAAATCTTTGTCCTCTATACTAATCTCCTACAACTCCTCTCCACAAGATTCTGTACCTGTAACTTGCAATCACAAGAGAGGGGTTGGGGGTTGTGGTGTTTAGGAGCTCGCCATAGTCAGGCCCTAGAATGGCATTCAATCCTTACAACACCATTGTTAGATAGAGTGCATGCCCTTGGTGGACAGAGGAAAAAGAAAAAGTGATGCAAGAGCATCCAGAGGCGTAAGGGCAATCTTGCATCACCCAAAAAGAAATTAATTCAAAACTATTATAGTTGTTCTCATTTCTTCCCATAATTAGTGTTTTTGGTTCCATAATATCCAGAATAATAATGTAGGACTTTCAGTTTTTCCAAAACTGCTAAAAATAGCGACCTGCCTATTTAGGAAAGTTTGCATTTGGGCATGCAATGAAGTAAAAACTTCTAGAAAGTTACATAACAGGAATATAAGACCTTTGGCAAAGGAATTAGGCAAAGATCATTTGTGAGCTAAAAGATATTAAAGTTTTTATTTTCTGAAAAGCCCCTGAAAATTTACGGAATGAGATATGAGGCACTAAAACTTCTCATAACGTCTCAAAAAGTAGACAAAAATTTGTTTATGAATTTCTGGCATGATAGTTCACATCACAAACTTTTCGGTGCTTAAAACGGTTCGTCAATCAGACACCTGGATCAAAAGTTATGCTTCCCGGAAGTTGACCTACTTTTAGAGGGAGTTGCAAATTTTGAAATTTAGCTAGAGGCCACCAAAAAGTGCTATTTATGACTATTTTGGGAACCCTTGACGGGGTAGAGTTAAGGGGGGTCCAGTGTAGAGTCTAGAATAGGGGGAAAATAGAGACCCTAGCTAATTTGGGGTTACAGAAGGCTGAAGATTCTAGAGTCTTGAGGTTGGGAAAGCTGTAATGTGTTGTAGCCAGTAGAGGATTCATCCTCTGATTGTAATTGAGCTTCTGTAATGTAATGAGTTGACTAGTTCAATAAAAGAAAGTTCTATTTGCTATGTTTAATATTTGTTACTATGTGTTTTGTGATTTACCCCTTCATCAAGTGGTATTAGAGCAAGGGTTCTTGAGTGTGTAGACAGATCACCAACCGTGAGGCAGTTTGCACCAGGACCTAAGGTTGTGGGTTTGCTATAGAGACCAAGATGCCTCCATGAAGAAATCATGTTGGGAGGAATGCTTTGATGGAAGAGGGTTTTAGAGCCCTACAAAGGCAAATCGATGCATTACAAGAGGAGCTGCGAAGAGGGTTTGATCCGAGAACAAGAGAAGAAAGCGAAGATGAAGCCAAAGAGGAGCTATTAGAGGAAGAACAAGATGCTGCAGGAGATTCTGCAGAGGTTAGGTTGTTGAGGGCCATTTCAAAGATTGGAAAGAGGCCTAGAATTGAAGTTTCTACATATTCTGGAGATTTGAATCTGGAACAGCTCATTGATTGGATCAATGACATGGAGGAGTATTTCGAGTATGAAGATGTGGGGGACTCAGATCAAGTCAAGTTTGCAAAAACAAAGTTGAAGGGCCATGCCAGTATTTGGTGGAAGGAGGTCCAATTAGAGAGGAATAGAAGAGGAAAGGGAAAGATCACCAGATGGGATCGAATGGTGGAGAAACTAAAGAAGCAGTTCATTCCTATGGACTATGAGATGGAGTTGTTGAAGAAGCTACAAGGACTAAAGCAAGGTAACAAGTCTGTTAAGGAGTACATAGAAGAGTTTTATAAGATTACTATCAGGACAGGCCATGCAAAGCCCAACAAGGAAAAGGTAGCCAGTTACATTAATGGGTTGAGGCCGAGTATTCAGGAGAAGCTGAGCCTGGTCAGAATGACCACCATAGAAGATGCATACCAGTTTTCCTTGAAGGTGGAAGATAAGCTAAATAAAAGATTTGACAGCAAGCAAAGGGGAAGAGGTCAAGGTGGTAGGACTGGTGGAAGACCTTATGGGGGCCAAAATGAAGATGCAAAGAAAAGTGAAGAAGCTGTCACCAGTCAAAATCAGAGAGGAGATAACACCTACCATCCTCGTGACCAGAACAATGGTGAGCAAAGAGGAAGAGGAAGAGGTAGACCGGGGTAAGGACTTGAAGAGGAGGTTTCAGAGGAACCTGTTTCCAATGTGGAGAAGAAGGGCATCGAGCATATGAGTGTCCGCAACATCAAGGAAGGACAAATAGGAGACCTGAAGGTAATGCACGAGTTGTACATGTATATGAAGATGCACAGTCTGAGCATTCTGAAGATACTGAAAGGGGAGAAACCCTAGTTGTCAGAAGAACCTTGTTGAATGAGTAGAAAGAATCAAATCAGAGGAAGAGTTTATTCCACACAAGGTGTAAATGTGAAGGTAAGTGTTGTGATATTGTTATTGATAGTGGAAGCACTGATAATCTGGTTTCAGAAGAGATGGTTGACAAGTTGAAGTTGACAAGAAGAAAGCATCCGCATCCATATCGGATTACATGGTTGCAGAAAGACCATAGAGCTTTGGTTAATGAGCAGTGTTTAGTGAAGTTCAAGATTGGGGACTACCATGATGAGGTACTATGTGATATCATACCGATGGATGCATGTCATATGGTATTGGGAAGGCCATGGCAGTATGATAGGAGCGCTGTCCATGATGGCCGTGCAAACACATAGTCCCCTAACAAAAGATGGAGTTCATCATAAATTGAAGCCCTTGAAGGAGGTGGAAGAAAAGGTATGTAGTACTACCAGAATTTACTTGGTAGATGGTAGGAAATTCTTGGAGGGTATGAAGCATGAGCATCATTGCTTTGCATTGATTCCTAAGATTAGTCAAGAGAACTGTGAAGATTCCAGGACATTATCTCTGATAATGTACCATAAGGTTTATCACTAGTAAGGAAGATAAGTCATCAAATGGATTTGATACCAGGAGCCAGTTTGCCAAACAAGGCATCCCATAGAATGACCCCTGCAGAGAATGAAGTGTTGAACAGACAAGTTCAGGAGTTGTTGAGGAAGGGACTGATAAGGGAGAGCCTAAGCCCATGTGCGGTACCTGCAGTACTAGCACCAAAGAAGGATGGAGAATGGAGGATGTGTACAGACTCTCAAGCCATCAATAAGATAATGATCAAGTATAGATTTCCATTGCCAAGAATGGATGACATCATGGATTGTTTGAGTGGAGCCAAGTACTTCATGAAAATTGACCTAAAGAGTGGATATCACCAGATCCATATCAGAGAAGGAGATGAATGGAAGACAGCCTTGAAGACAAAGGAAGGTTTGTATGATTGGTTAGTCATTCCATTTGGGCTAACCAATGCACCGAGCACATTCATGCGGCTCATGAACAAGGTACTGAAGGAATTTTTGGGAAGTTTTGTTATTATTTATTTGGATGATATTTTGATTTTTAGTAAGACTTGGGATGAGCATCTAATGCATATCAGAAGAGTTCTAGAGAAGCTGAGGGAGGAGAAGTTGTTGATTAATCTGAAGAAATGTAGTTTTGCAAAGAAGGAGTTGGTGTACCTGGGATTTGTTGTCTCAGAAGAAGGTCTTAAGATGGACCTAGAAAAAGTAAGGGCTATCATTGAATGGCCTACGCCAAGGAGTGTCACAGAGGTAAGATCTTTTCATGGTTTGGCAAGTTTTTATAGAAAGTTTATCAGGAGTTTCAGTAGCATTTGTGCCCCCCTAACTGAGACAATGAGAGGGGATAGAAAAGAGTTTAGATGGACTAAAGGAGCAAACAAGAGCTTTGATACATTAAAATAAAAGGTGGTAGAACAACCTGTTTTGGCACTTCCAGATTTTAATAAGGTATTTCAGGTAGATTGTGATGCTAGTGGTAGTGGTATAGGAATTGTTTTGAGCCAAGAAGCTAAGCCCATTACCTATTTTAGTGAGAAGCTTAATGATGCCAAGAAAAAGTATTCTATTTATGATCAGGAGTTTTATGCAATAGTTCAAGCTTTGAAGAAATGGAGACATTATTTGTTGCCAAAGGAGTTTGTTTTGTATACTGATCATTAGTCTTTGTAGTATCTTAATAGTCAAGGAAAGTTAAATCAAAGGTACTTAAAATGGGTTAAGTTTTTGCAGAGCTATACTTTTGTTTTGACGTACAGGAGTGGGAAGTCCAACAGAGTTGCAGATGCCTTGAGAAGAAGGCAAAATTTGTTGACAGAAATGAAGATAGAGGTTATTGGGTTCAATGAGCGCAAAAGTTTGTATCCTGAAGATCTAGATTTTGCAGAGGCTTGGAAAGCTTGTTTGGAACCTGTTACTTTAGACAAGACAAAATGGTTGGATTTCATTATCCAAGATGGCATGTTGTTTAGAGGATGCCAGTTGTGCATTCCAAGGAGTTCCATGAGAGAGAACTTGATTAAGGAGAAGCATAGTGGGGGATTGGCTGGACACTTTGGTCGAGATAAGACCATTGCTATTATTGGTGAAAATTATTATTGGCCACAGTTGCAACAGGATGTGAGGAAATTTGTGCAGAGTTGCAAAGTGTGTCAGATGGCAAAAGGAACAAGTCAGAATACAGGGTTGTATCAACCATTACATGTACCAGAGAAGCCATGGGATGATATTAGCATGGATTTTGTTCTTGGTTTACCAAGGACACATAGAGGACATGATTCTATTTTTGTGGTGGTGGACAGATTCTCAAAAATGGCACATTTTATTCCTTGTAAGAAGACTAATGATGCTGTTCATATTGCAGAGTTATTTTTTAGGGAAGTGGTGAGACTACATGGTCTACCAAAAAGCATAGTTTTAGACCGAGATACCAAGATTGTTGATTATTTCTGGAGGACATTGTGGAAGAAGTTGAAGACAGACTTGAAGTTCAATTCTGCACACCATCCACAGACTGATGGACAAATTGAAGTGGTGAATAGGAGTTTGGGTAACCTACTACAATGCTTGGTAGGAGATAAGCCCAAGGGATGGGATTTGATTTTACCATAGGCAGAATTTGCTTACAACAATTCTGTCAATAGGAGTACTGGTAAATCACCATTCCAGATTGTATATGGCAATAGCCCAAGAAATGCTTCTGAGTTAAGGAAGCTGGACAACGGAGAAAAGACAAGTGCCGAAGCTGAAGACTTTGCAGAACATTTGAAGAATTTGCATGAAGAGGTGAGAAAGCACATTAATAAAATGAATATTCAGTACAAGGCTAAGGCAGATTAGAAGAGGAGATATAAGGAATTCCAGGTAGGAGATGAAGTCATGGTTCACCTAAGAAAAGAAAGGTTCCCAATTGGAACATATAACAAGTTGAAAATGAAGAAATTTGGACCATGCAGAATCATGAAGAAGCATGATTCAGGAAATGCATATGAGGTAGAGCTGTCGAGTGGGATCAATATTTCCCCTATTTTCAACATTGCTGATTTATCAGAATATGATGAAGGTGGAATAGAGGATGGACCAACAGAAGTGCAGTGGAGTATTCCAGCATCTACTTTAATAGAGGAGAGAAGAGATCTTGGATAGCTGTGTGGGAAGGAGCACTCGAAACAGGCAATATGAAGAATATCTAGTGAAATGGAAAGGAAGGCATGTTGAAGATTCTTCTTGGTTGTCTAAGGCAGAGGTTGACCGTTTGGGTTTTCCTCACACAAACACATGAGACGTGACAGGGTCACTTCTCAAATTTACCCTGGGTATCTAATGCAGGAGCATCCAGAGGCATAAGGGCAATCTTGCATCACCCAAAAAGAAGTTAATTCAAAACCATTGTAGTTGTTCTCATTTCTTCCCATAATTAGTGTTTTTGGTTCCATAATATCTAGAATAATAATGTAGTACTTTCAATTTTTCCAAAACTGCTAAAAATAGTGCTATTTAGGAAAGTGTACTTGCCTATTTTGGAAAGTTTGCATTTGGGCACGTAATGAAGCAAAAACTTCCAAAAAGTTACATAACGAGAATATAAGACCTTTGGCAAAGGAATCAGGCAAAGATCATTTGTGAGCTGAAAGATATTAAAGTTTTTGTTTTCTGAAAAGCCCCTAAAAATTTACGGAATGAGATATGAGGCACTAAAACTTCTCATAACATCTCAAAAAGTTGATGGAAATCTATTTATGAATTTTCAGCGTGATAGTTCACATCACGAGCTTTCCGGTGCTTAAAACAGTTCGTCAATCGAACACCCGGATCAAAAGTTATGCTTCCTGGAAGTTGACCTACTTTTGGAGGGAGTTACAAATTTTGAAATTTAGCTGGAGGCCACCAAAAAGTGCTATTTATGACTATTCTGGGAACCCTGGGTGGGGTAGAGTTAAGGGGGGGCTAGTGTAGAGTCCAAAATAGGGGGGAATAGAAACCCTAGCTGATTTGGGGTTACATAAGGCTGAAGATTCTAGAGTCTTGAGGTTGGGAAAGCTGTAATGTGTTGCAGCCAGTAGAGGATTCATCCTCTAATTGTAATTGAGCTTCTGTAATGTAATGAGTTGCCCAGTTCAATAAAAGAAAGTTCTATTTGCTGTATTTAATATTTGTTACTGTGTGTTTTGTGATTTACCCCCTTCATAAAAAAGATAGGATAAATTGATTAAAACACAAAGTAGATGTCACCTCGGAGATGACACTCTCATAGCGAGATGAAGATATTTCACACCATGAGGAGATGGATTGAAGAAGACAAATCTGCAATAAACAAGTACAAACACAACACAATACTACTCTCCAACACAATGAAATCCTTGAATATCCTTTGCACAAGATCACAAGTTTGCATTATCCATCTAGGTTTAAAATGAAGTTTGAACCATATTTGTATATGCATTCCTGCTAACATTTGTAATTTAAATTGACAAATCCAACAAAGGGAAACCTTTTAATGGTTACTTTTCCAATAATTTAACTTTGGGTCCTAAAAAAATATGGTTTGGACTAGGGCATGGGTGTCCAAGTCCAGGGGCTTGTTTTGGGACTTAATTAAGATTTAGATGCACCCCTAGACCTCATTTGAAATGGGTTTTGGGGGATTTTTCTTTGGGATTTATTTTTAACATGCATGATTAAATCTAAGGGACCTAGGAGCTAAACTTAGGTGGTAAAAGTCATAGAGGGACATTTTATGACATAACAATATGTTTCTTCCTATTCAATGTTATAGTATAAGTATTGTCTTTCTATCATACTTTCATGGTCTTCCCGACAATATATGACATACATCCATCAACATAATATCACACAATACCTCATCAACATAAGATCCTATATGAAATTTCACCAAACATTGTTCACTCACCAGTACCTTGTGCTAATCTTGAATCCATGCTATCTTGTAGGGCTTCAAATGTTTCAACATCTCTAGATTTAGCTTCCTTACCATCTCTTATGAAACTAAATTATCTCTACTACCACTGTCAATGATAACCTTGAAACATTTACCTCTTGATTTGCATTTTATTTGGAACAAACTTTTCCTTTGTAGTGGTGCTTCAGTTATTTCTACTTGGAACAAAGATCTCCTCATGACTAATGACTCTCCTTTCTCTGGCTTTCCCACTAAACTAGTTGATCCAACCGGTTCTTCCTCCACATAAGTTGCTCTTGCACTATTCTCTGTCCTGTTACTAGTACTCCCTTGATGACATTCAAATGCTCGGTGTCCTTCACTTCCACATTTGAAATAGGTTCCTTTGAATGATCTCTTGTCAAATCTTCTTTCCTCTCTCTGATATCCTTCATGGTGGTGAGAATTATGACTCCCTCTGTTATTGCTGTAGGAATTCCTATCATCTTTCCCTCTGTGGTATGAATTATTATTTATTTCTTACTTCTAGTATGGGTTACTCTCCTTGTTTTACTCTGCATATGGTCTTCCTTCTTCCGAATGTGTTCTACCTCTCTAAAATTTTCCTCCTCTACCTTTTTGTCTTTGCTTATGTCTCTTATCCAACTTTTGTTCAACTTTGAGCAAAAATTGATATGCTTACTCCACTATTGTCATCCTTACCAAACTTAGTTCTTCTTGAATGTTCATCCTCAATCCATTTATGTCTCATGCCACTTTCTCCTTGCTTACTTCACTATGTATAGTCCTTATGATCAACTTATGAAATTCTTTAGTGTACTCGTTCATAGATTTCACCTTTTGCCTTAGGTTTTGCAATCTCTTCAACAATTCCAACTCATAGTTAGTAGGTATGAAATGATTCTTCAACTTTGTCACCATCCTATCCCATTTTATGATTTTCTCTTTTCCTCTCCTATTTCTATCCAATTGAACTTCTTTCCACCAAATAATAGCATGTCCTTTCAACTTAGTTTTTGCAAATCTTACTCTTTCTAGATCTTATATTTCCTCATATTCAAAGTATTCCTCCATGTCATTTATCTAGTCAATAAATTCCTCAAGGTTTAAATTTCTAATATAGTTTGATACTTCCATTCTAGGTCTCTTACCAATCTTGGAAATAGATTTCAACATCTTTACCTGATCTGATTCTTCTTCTTCTAGGGTTTCTTCATTTTGATCAGCAGCTTGAAATTTTTCATGTCATCACTTTCATCCTCATGTCTAGGGTTTAGTCCTCTTCTTCTATCTTCTTCTATACAATCCAATCTAACATTTATTATTCTCAACATCTCTATCATTTCTTCCATTCTTCCAGCAACATTGGCCATAGTAGGCATCCTCCTTGGTGGCATCTCTTCCTTAGATCTAGTGCAACTACCTCAATTTGGTGATCTAACTAGAGGGTTACAACTACCTCACAATCAATACTCTATTGACAAACACAAGTAGACTACCTCATATCAACAATCTGTTCACCACAAGATCTTCTAGAATGCATTCTTTCCGAAAGGATTCATAAACTTTACTTTGATACAACTTGGTGTAGTCATGGATGGAGGGACCAAAGAATGGACTGTCCAACCATGCATCTAGAGTAAAACACAATGGAAAAATCACATGAACACACACAAGAATGAAATGCAATGGAATATTTATACACTCAACATCTAAGATAGTTACAATACTTATATGCCAGCAACATGTCGGATACAATCTAGCTCAAAGGCCTGCCTTTTGGGTTACAACAACATCGATGATATGGCATTGAAGTGCCTCCAGAAAAGAACTATCCTTCTATTCTATTATCATATATAAATTAAATTCCCTCCTAAAGCCTCTAAGGAATGTATATATATCATCTTCTAGCACATAGAATCCTCTGCATCGGCATTAAAAGATCTCACACCCTAGTGCAAGATGAAATGTGTAGGTCATCCTACCACTCATGGTAATGCTCTGCAAATGAATGAAACATGATGTAGTTCTAGATGAAGGTCTATTTGATCCCAAATTGCCTTGCATGATGTTCCATTTAGCTCTGTAAATCATGGGAAGTCTCCACAAGCCTTGTATTCTCATGTTGAATTGTGAATGCTTTGTTTAGGGAGTTTTGTTGATCTTCTGCTAGAGATAACTCTTCACAAACAATTCCAAATATCATGAAATCTGAATATGATGTAGATAATATAGTGTAGAATCTAAATCCTGCTCTACGAACTCTAAAATGAAGATGTAGTATAATGCGGTGGAAAATGTTGAAACTACAACTGATTGAAATGGAACTAAAATGCAAGAAAAGAAAAGAAAGAATTTTTTTTTTGTTGATGCAAGATTACCTTTCAACCTGGGATGCTCCTGCATCCTTCATAGGCTACTACAATAGTGCCTTACCAAGTAGAGAATTTTAATCACTTGATGAAGATGAAGGCCCTATTTGTGGGATTCCAGGACCAAAGAAATCTCATTCTTCCATTAGAATGAAGGATAAATATCACCAAGGGCCTAGTATAGAAGAGGTTGTTGCTACCATCCAAATTTTTCAAACTCATGTACCGATAGGAAACTAATTTTTATGTAACGGGTAGTCTTATGCTTTGAGGCTAGCCCATTTAAGGGATTTTTGGCAGACATATGTATATTTCATATTGTAATTTTGAGAAGATCCATTTAATATAAGTGAAGTTGTATCATTTGAAAGGGGTAACATAGAGTACTTGTTCTTGCGCAAGCAATTTTGTAATTCTAATGGCATGTAAGGGGCACATTTGATATGCATATAGGGTGTGGGAATCTTGCTCATTTGTAATCTTCCATTATATTGCCAATTAATGAGAAGACATATTGATTATTGTTATGTTAGTTCTTGTTGGTGGTAATGTATCTACATTTTCTTTTCCTACACATGATTTATGTTGATTAATCTTGTAGTTGATTGCTAAATCTTCAAACTAGTTATTGGAAGGGTTTTAATTCTACGCATGTAATATGGTGTTTTCATATTCATGTTCGTCTACTCTCTTTTCTTAGAATCTTACACTTGCAATGTACATGATTGTGTGGAATACTAGTCATCAATTGCTTGTTTAATTTGATCTCATTAACTTTTTCATGTGTTCAGTGAAAATCTAGGTGCATAGGTTGTCCAATTATTTTGGATTTTCTTTTCCTCCTAAACCTTAATCTTCTTTTTTTCCTTTTTTATATATACATATATATTTAATAGTAGGTTTTAGAATCCAAAACTCTAAAGAAATATCCATCTATCAGAGATTACCAACAACTATATTGTATTTACCACCACATGCCCCTTGTATAAACAATTACATTGTCCACTTAGTTGCTCCAACACTATTGTGACCCAACATATAGGGACCTTGGGGTAATCATAAAATCATTAGGATAGATAAAAAATCCATGTTATACCAATGGATTCTAGTGTAGTGACAACCATTCATGACTTTGTACCAATGTAGGCCAAACATTATGAAATTTGAAGATTAAGGCAACTTTTTCGAGCCATTCTACCATTTACTCCATTGAGTCATTGAAATCTATAGTTGGCACATTCTCCTTAGCAATCATATTGTGACTTGATTCTTTTAGATCCTACTTAAACACATCAATTCTAAGATCCACAAAGGTCTTGGGAACACTACTAGGATCAAGATTCTTGTAGTTATGCAAAGCCAAAATTTGTCCCAAAATTATTGTATTAAAGGCCAATCGAGAAAGAGGAGCACATAGTGGATAAAACATGGGTAAATGAATCTTAAAAATATATGAATCCATTACTTTCAGTTGAACACACAAGACAATAGAGAGGGGGGTGAATCAATTGTATCAAAAACTTTAAACCTTTGCTAGCATAATCACATTCACTTTAATCCACTTAAGCCCTAATTCTATAATGAAGATTAAAAATGAAAAACATATAACAAAAGCTCAATCACATTAACACCACGCACAAGAGAACACCATATTTTACATGGAAAATCCTAAAAGGGAAAAACCACGGTGATGATTTGCTCACAATATATAGTAGTAACAATAGCAAATTATAAAGAGACTCATTGCCAAAGAGCTCACTATCCAAAGAAATTCTCACTACAAGTAGGGCTCACTACCAATAGGGCTCACTACCAATGGGGCTCACTACTACAATGGCTCACTGCCATGAACTAATATAATAGAATCTACCACATGCCTGAGTTTAGTTCCATTAAAGCACAATATTTATCTCCTTCACAACCTCATGACACACACATCCTCATATTCACATCCTTCATACACTTTACATCAATTCTTTCCACTTATTTATATCACTCATCAACCTTGGAACATACATCAATGTTGGAAACTCACTTTACAATATTTGAAATAACCTTCAAGGTCGACAAAGATACATAATTCAAATTAGGTCTCTACCTAAACAATCTTGTGAATCAAATGAATGAAGGTAGAACACTTCACAACTTAGCATGGACCCAAATACATCTTCACATGCTTCAACATGCTTCTACAATCCACAAAACACATCCGCAAAGAGTGTTAGCTCCCAACTCAGCCAAACTTGTGAAAACACCAAGAATACTTAAACACATGCTTCCAAGAACTCAATCATAGATTAAGGATCAAGAACATGCTTTAAAAAAAAATTGGAGACATCCACAAAAAAACATAAAGTCACCTAGGAGTAGACAAATCTAGCTGCAATAAATCTCACTTGAAGACAACAAAAATCACTTGAAGATAGATCATACACTGCTCACAACAAACATTGCCGAACTCTCCTAATCAATAAATTGATTTTCAGAGCACCAAATCACAAATCCTTTAGAATGAAGATAGAAGAGGACCTTATAAACATATGTCTAGAATTGCATCACCTAAAACCACCCTGTGGAAAAATGTGGAGCAAAATACTTTCTCCCAGACACCTCTGCACAACCTAGAAATTCTATCAAATACAGTCTTCAAATTGGTGAGCATAACTTCTACTACATAGTGGTTTGAACCACCAAATTCTATATTTATCATCTTCAAACACTTCTCTAAAACATATCCAAATCTCACACTCCAGTCTTCAATGCAGAAGAAATGCGGAGAAAGAACTCAGACAATATCCTTCAAGCTAGAATACTTCACAACACTGTCTTCAGTAATTATCCAATTTTATTAAAAGCACTTGGACATCAAACATTAGGACCATATTCTTATCATCTTCAACACATCTACAAGGAATTCAAATTGTCTTAACATAACAACTTAATCAATCAGCAACTACAACAATAGAAGATATAGTTGACACCAATAACAACACAAACATGTTGACATCAATGACAACATTGATTAGCACATACTTGCAACAATCTCTCCCTTTATCATTGATGGCAACATATGATGTGAAAAACCATCATGAAATAATTTTACACTAATCTCATTCTCCCCCTTTCTTTTATACATCTTACTCCCTCTTTGTTTTTCACATGAACTCTCTCCCACTTTGATATCAATGGCAAAGGGTAACAAACCTTCTTAAAGATTTATCCCCATGAATATAATACTGAACATACTTTCACTTGAACTCTTTACTACTCTGAATACTTCCCTCTGACTACAATACCTACTCTCCCTGAGAGGTAACCTCCATCATCAGTCCAGAAAAGAATGACTCCTGAATCACACTAGACTGATGTACTTCCTTATGCATCTAGTTCAATAGAGGAGGGCAATAACCCCTAACTTCTCCTAGAGATACTCAAAAGTATCCTTAGGAACGGCCTTGGTGAATATGTCAGCAATCTAATCTTTTGTAGGAACATACTCAAGCTTCACTTCTTTCTCCGCAACCTTCTCTCTCAAAAAGTGATATCTAATAGAAATATGCTTTGTTCTTGAATGCATCACTAGGTTCTTTGAAATGTTAATGGCACTGATGTTATCATAGAAAATGGGAATTGGATTGTGGTGCAGGAGCACATTCTCTGTAGTGCAGGGTCATCTTTTCTTTTGTTGTCTCATAAGGCTCTTAAGCCATTTCATTTTGTAATAAGGGTCAATTTGGTCCCATGAATGTAATTGTGCAAGGCACACATGTAGTTTTGCTTGTATGAAGGGTAAACCAATGGCTAACTGATTTGAAAATCAGTTTGCACGGTTGGAGGGGATAACTGCTATCTCTACATCTTCTTTAGAGGCAGGTTGTATGTCACAAGGGGCAGAGAGAGAAGTGTGTATTACAACAAGTTCTTTTGATAACTGAATAAAGAGAGTTCTGGTGACTCTGTAGTGTGCAGACGGTGAAAAACCCACGGTTCCATAGTGGCTGGTTCGTAACCTAGGAGTAGGGTTTTGATTCATACATGGAGGCCCTTTCCTCTGTCCATTGAAGCCCTGTATAGTATCAGTGTGATGGGGGAAATACTTTTCACGTTTGTTGTTATTGAATTCTTACCCAAGAAGCCAGCGAACTCAGTCAGATTCGACTAGACATCTTCATGTGGCTAGTCGGGAAATTGATGTAAGGTGAACGGTGTCATTTGGGGATCAGATTGATACAAGTGGTCGAGTGCTTGATATATGAATCGGCCAAATTCCATTGTTCTGTCGAAAGGAATCCAAGTTCGGCGTCACATAACAGTTGGGAGTCTATCGGCGTGAGATCAAGTGTCGGAATAGCTTTTTGAAGGACCACCGATAGACTATGTCTAACCGATGAAACTCAAATCGGCATGAAATATTCTCCGTCTTGCCGAAGATTGGTATAGTGTTGGAGACACACACCATTGTTATTCGCATCAGTGAGAGAAACGATATCAGGCTAAGGAAAATACACTTAGCCGACGGTATAAGGTTTCACCGATCGGTGAGACATCCTCGGAGTGTCGCCGATAAAGAGTATCGGCGTGAGGAACCTTGTCGGGGGAAGCCGAAGAAGTCACGGCGACCGTTAGAGTCTCGCCGATAGAAACTCATCAGAATGAGATGAACCATCGGGGCCGCGAACCGGAGTCTTACCGAAGTGGAGGGTCTGGCTGATGTACCTGACAGTATCGGTGAGAAACAAGGTATCGGTGTAGGTGAAGAAAGTCTGGCCGAAGTAAGAAGTCTTATCGACAGCTTCTTGGTGAGAAGCACATCGGTGTGAGATACAATATCGGTAGAGAAGAGAAAAGTCCCACCGACGATCAAGTCAGACCGATGGAGAAGCGGGAGTTAGACACTCATCGGTGTGACCGATAGCATCGGCAGAAGATTCAAGGAGCCCACCGATAGAATAGTGTCTTGCCGATAGGCAAGAGGGGGATTGCTTCGGTGAGAAAAGTAAAAGGTCTTGCCAGTAGTGAAGACATAGTCAAATCTTCATTCGCTTCTGCTGGCACTCTGCATCAAATTGGTATCAGAGCCAATATTCTGAATCATAGCCGTGTATGTCAGACGAAGAATTGGAGATAGAAACAGAGGCTAGCACAATGCCTCCCAAGACGATGAGTAAAGCAGCCATCCAGAAGATGGTGGAAGAAATGCTCGAAGAGAGACTGAAGGAAGAAAGATCCAAAGAGAAGGATGGAAGCACTTCTGAGTCAGAGGAGGATGAAGAAGGAGAAACTGGGGAGAATCCTCAAGGAGAAGGTATGACTGCTGATCAAAAGGCATTTCTGAATGCACTCAAGGGTCATGGAGATAGTGGTGATTCGAAAATGGATGTTCCCACGTTCAATGGGAAATTGGATGGAGATACTCTTGTGGACTGGATTGAAGCCATAAGTAATTACTTTGACTTCAAAGAGTATAGTGACAGTAAGAAAGTAAAGTTTGCAAAGACTAGACTGAGAGGTTCTGCATTGGTTTGGTGGAATTACACTCAATGTGAAAGGGAGAAGGTTGGAAAGAGTCCAATCACCAAGTGGAGCAGAATGGTGGCCATGCTAAGAGCCAAATTTCTACCATGTGATTATGATCTGCAGACTATCAGAAAGTTTAATCATCTTCGGCAGAAAGATATGGACGTGGCTACATACACTGAAGAATTCCACAGATTGAGCATGAGAGCCAATCACAGAGAAGAAGAGAAAGAGATGGTGGCTAGATACCTGGATGGACTGAGGTACAATATACAGGATGAGTTCAGTATGGTGGTTCCCAAGACTGTGGATGAATGTTTTCAGTTAGCCTCTAGGGCAGAGGATAAACTGAAAAGGAAAGGTGATCAAAATAACAGAGGAAGAAGTGGCAGGAACAATAGAGGAAGAGGTAATTTTGACAGAGGACAGCCAAACAAAGGTGAAAGTTCAAGTCAACAAGAATCACGTTCTGACACAGAACAAAAAGGTGGTGGTTTCAGAGGTTGGAGAAGACCTAATGGCAGAGGAAGAGGTGGTGGTGCAGGCAGAGGACGTGGAGTCTTCACTGGAAGATGTTACAACTGCAATCAAGTAGGCCACACTGCAAGTAAGTGCCCTGAGAAGGCATCTAGCTCTCATGATGGTGGGAAAAGGAACCAACTATTGCAGGAGGATGATTGTCAAAGTGTAAACTCACCAATTGGTAGTGCTGCACCAGTGCTTGAAGGAGAGAATATGATGATTAAGAGGACCCTCGTGAAGATGCCATTGAAGCAGGAGCCCCCACAAAGGAAGAATCTCTTCAGAACCCAAGGAATAGCATATGGTAAGCTCTGTAAAATCATTGTTGATTCAAGTTCTACTGAAAATGTAGTGTCTACTGAAATGGTAGAAAAGTGTAAACTAAAAAGATTACCCCATCTTAATCCTCACAAAATATCTTGGTTGAATAAGAATCAGAACTATTTGGTGGAAGAACAAACTTGGGTAGAGTTTGAACTAGGTGATTATAGGGATAAGGTGCTATGTGAAATTATTCCTATGGATGCTTGTCACCTTCTTCTTGGACGACCTTGGTAGTATGATGTGAAGGCACAGCATGATGGTGAAAAGAATACATATATGATCACCAAGAATGGTAAGAAGTTTCAGATGGATCCATTACCAGAGTAGGTTGGAGAGAAGAGCAATGACAACAGTGTCATGTTAGTAAGTGGCAAAGAGTTCTTACAACTCATGAAGGAGAAGGATACCCAAGGGTATGCACTGATGATGAAGCCTGTATCCAATCAGCAAAGCAAACAGCCGAAGGAGATTCCATTGGAAGTGCAACAATTACTGGATAAGTACCAAGATCTTGTGGTAGAGGATACTCCTAACTCCTTACCACCTATGAGGGACATAAGTCATCAGATTGACTTGATTCCTGGAGCCACATTACCCAATAAAGCTGCCTACAAGTTGACACCACAACAGAATGAAGAAGTAGGTAGACAGATTCAAGAACTTTTGGAGAAAGGTTTGATTAGGAAAAGTCTTAGTCCATGTGCAGTCCCTAGTCTACTTGCTCCTAAGAAAGATGGCAAATGGAGATTATGCACTGATTCAAGGGCTATCAATAAGATCACCATAAGGTGTAGATTTCCTATGCCAAGAATTGAGGATCTGTTGGACTATCTTGGTGGTTCATGTTACTATTCCAAGATTGATTTGAAATCTGGTTATCACCAGATCAGAATAAGGCAGGGAGATGAATGGAAGACTGCTTTCAAAACAAATGAAGGTCTCTATGAGTGGCTTGTCATGCCATTTGGTCTCAGTAATGCTCCAAGCACATTCATGCGGTTGATGAGTGAGGTACTTGTAGAATTTATTAGAAAATTTGTTATTGTTTATCTTGATGACATATTGATTTTCAGCAGGACCAAAGAAGAGCATGTGAAGCATCTTGGACAGGTGTTAAAGAAATTGCATGAGAGTAAGTTGATGATCAACTTGGATAAATGTGATTTTATGAAAACTGAACTAGTGTATCTTGGCTTTGTGATTTCAAATGGCTGTTTGAAAATGGATCCTACAAAAGTTGAGGCTATTCTCAATTGGCCTACTCCTAAGACAGTAGGAGATGTAAGAAGTTTTCATGGTTTGGCAACTTTTTACAGGAAGTTCATTAAAGGATTCAGTCACATAAGTGCTCCTATTCTCAATACCATCAAGGGTGGAGTGAAGTGTCAATTTCAATGGACAAAACAAGCAGATGATAGTTTTGAACTGTTGAAATAGAAAGTGGCCGAGTTACCTACGTTGGTACTCCCTGATTTTGACAAAGTATTTGTTGTGGAATGTGATGCAAGCCAACAGGCTATAGGTGCTGTTCTTAGTCAGGAAGGACATCCAGTAGCATTCTTTTCAGAGAAGTTGAATGAGGCCAAACAGAGGTATTCTACCTATGACCTAGAGTTGTATGCAATGGTGCAAGCTCTAAAAAAATGGAGACATTATTTACTGCCAAAAGAGTTCATTGTTTTTACTGACAACCATGCTCTTAGCTTCCTAAATAGTCAAGAAAAGTTGAATCATAGGCACGTCAAGTGGATGGAACAATTGCAGGCCTATACCTTCACTATTAAGCACAAGAAAGGTGTTGCCAACAAAGTGGCAGATGCTTTGAGTAGAAGGACACTAGTCATACAGGAAGTACAAATGGAACATATGGGTCTAGAATGTCTGAAGGAGTTGTACAAGGATGATGTAGATTTCAAGGCTACCTATGAAGTGTGTGCAAGTTTGGCTAACACTTTTCATGGTGAGTATTCTGATTTTGTGTTGCAAGAAGGGCTCCTATTTAAAGGTAGTTTGTTGTGTGTTCCTAAATGTTCAATGAGGGACAATACCATCAAGGAGAAGCACAATGGAGCCTTAGGAGGACATTTTGGGTTGGACAAGACTTTGGAACAAGTCACCAGGTTCTATTATTGGCCCAAGGTACAGACAAATGTAAGGAGATATGTTGCAAGCTGTACCATATGTCAAAAGGCCAAGGGTATGTCTTCTAATGCTGGTTTGTACCAACCACTGCCTATTCCCACCAGACCTTGGGAAAGCATTAGTATGGACTTTGTGCTTGGTCTTCCTAGGACAGCAAGGGGTGTAGACAGTGTTTGTCATTGTGGATAGATTCAGTAAGATGGCTCATTTTGTGCCATGCAAATGCACAAATGATGCATCTCATATTGCTGGTCTCTGTTTCAGAGAGGTGGTCAGAATTCATGGTTTACCCCTATCAATTGTTACTGATAGAGACTCCAAATTTGTTGGTCATTTTTGGAGGACCCTATGGAGAAAATTGGGCACACAGTTGTCTTTTTCATCAGCCTACCATCCCCAGACTGATGGTCAGACTGAGGTTGTTAATAGGTCCTTGGGAAACCTTTTGAGATGCCTTACCAAACAACATGGATTGGCATGGGATTTAGTGATCAGTCAAGCTGAATATGCTTATAATGATTCAAGAAATAGAAGTACTGGGAAAAGCCCTTTTGAAATAGTTTATGGTTTCCACCCAAGAGGACCACTTGAACTCAAAGACATCCAAGGATGGGATAAAAGGAGTGCTCTAGGAGAAGACTTTGCTGCTACCATGAAAACAGTACATGATCAGGTCAAGCTTCAGTTGGAGAAAACTGTCTCCAAGTACAAGGATAGGGCAGATCTGAAGCAAAGGGAGGTATACTTCAAGGTAGGAGATTTGGTGATGGCCTACCTCAGAAAGGAAAGATTACCTAAGGGGCAACCAACCACATTGTTGATGAAGAAGATAGGACCTTGTAAGGTAGTGCATAAATTTGGTCCAAATGCATATGAGATAGAATTACCATCTGGCCTTGGTATCTCTAGCATTTTCAATGTTGCAGACCTGTTCCCTTTTAGACCTCCATTACATGCTAAAGATGGCTCAGATGCTGTGATTGAAGATGAAGACTGGATCAGAGATTTACCTCCAAGTAAGCCTTTACAATTGGAATGCATTTTGGATTCCAAAATTGTCAAGAAGACAAGAAAAGGTGTATACAAAGACTACTTGGTCAAGTGGTAGGATCTTCCTAATTCAGAGGCAACCTGGATGAGTGAAGCAGATATTCTAAAGCATGGGAAGACACTTCAGCAGTTAGCAACTCAAGGGACTTGAGTTTTTCCTACAGGAGGAGTATGGTGCAGGAGCACATTCTCTGTAGTGCAGGGTCATCTTTTCTTTTGTTGTCTCATAAGGCTCTTAAGCCATTTCATTTTGTAATAAGGGTCAATTTGGTCCCATGAATGTAATTGTGCAAGGCACACATGTAGTTTTGCTTGTATGAAGGGTAAACCAACGGCTAACTGATTTAAAAATCAGTTTGCACGGTTGGAGGGGATAACTGCTGTCTCTACATCTTCTTTAGAGGTAGGTTGTATGTCACACGGGGCAGAGAGAGAAGTGTGTATTACAACAAGTTCTTTTGATAACTGAATAAAGAGAGTTCTGGTGACTCTGTAGTGTGCAGACGGTGAAAAACCCACAGTTCCACAGTGGCTGGTTCGTAACCTAGGAGTAGGGTTTTGATTCATACATGGAGGCCCTTTCCTCTGTCCACTGAAGCCCTGTATAGTATTAGTGTGATGGGGGAAAGACTTTTCACGTTTGTTGTTGTTGAATTCTTACCCAGGAAGCCAGCGAACTCAGTCAGATTCGACTAGACATCTTCATGTGGCTAGTTGGGAAATTGATGTAAGGCGAACGGTGTCATTTGGGGATCAGATTGATACAAGTGGTCGAGTGCTTGATATATGAATCGGCCAAATTCCATTGTTCTGTCGAAAGGAATCCGAGTTCGGCGTCACATAACAGTTGGGAGTCTATCGGCATGAGATCAAGTGTCAGAATAGCTTTTTGAAGGACCACCGATAGACTATGTCTAACCGATGAAACTGAAATCGGTGTGAAATATTCTTCGTCTTGCCGAAGATTGGTATAGTGTCAGAGACACATACCATTGTTATTCGCATCGTTGAGAGAAACGATATCGGGCTAAGGAAAATACACTTAGCCGATGGTATAAGGTTTCACCGATCGGTGAGACATCCTCAGAGTGTCACCGATAAAGAGTATCGGCGTGAGGAACCTTGTCGAGGGAAGCCGAAGAAGTCACGGCGACCATTAGAGTCTCACCGATAGAAACTCATCGGAATGAGATGAACCATCGGGGCTGTGAACTGGAGTCTTACCGAAGTGGAGGGTCTAGCCGATGTACCTGACAGTATCGGTGAGAAACGAGGTATCGGTGTAGGTGAAGAAAGTCTGGCCGAAGTAAGAAGTCTTACCGACAGCTTCTTGGTGAGAAGCACATCGGTGTGAGATACAATATCGGTAGAGAAGAGAAAAGTCCCACCGACGATCAAGTCAGACCGATGGAGAAGTGGGAGTTAGACACTCATCGGTGTGACCGATAGCGTCGGCAGAAGATTCAAGGAGCCCGCCGATAGAATAGTGTCTTGCCGATAGGCAAGAGGGGGATTGCTTCGGTGAGAAAAGTAAAAGGTCTTGCCGATAGTGAAGACATAGTCGAATCTTCATTCACTTCTGCTAGCACTCTGCATCAGATTGTCATTCTCAACTTTGATATCCTTCAAGGTTTGTCTCATCCATATCACTTGTGCACAACATGATGCTGCTATAATGTACTCTACCTCAACAATAGATAAGGATACTAAATCCTACTTCTTTCTTTGGCATGACATAGCTCTAACTCCAAGAAAGAACATGTTTAGTGGAAAATTGGATTTGTTAATGTTCTAGTGTTTAGATGTTTAAATCTACCTCTCCACTATACATTCAAGGATCCAAGTTTGAGTGGTGAGCACTATCATACCCTAGGTCACTTACAAATGTAGGGAAACTTGGATTAGGGAATTTAATTATCTATTTTCCTTCTCTCATGCTCAATTGACCATTAAAACCCTAATTATACAAATACAACAACAAATTGATGAATAACAGAAAAAGCTCTTGCAGACAGTAGTAAAATACCAAATCATAGAGTACCTATTTTTGAGGTTTTGAAGCAGAATAGTTAGACACTGGAGCGGGTGCCCTAGTCCAAGGTACCCATTTCTTCATGGGATTTGGACCTCCTTCTAACACTGATCATCCCTATAACTTCTATTTCTAGAGATCTGTCTGTAGAGGACACTAGAGTGAGTGCCCAAGTCCTAGAAATGCTCTGGTGTATTGCAACTCTTCAAATCTTGAATCCTTGATGCCTACCAATCCTTCCTGCATCTTCACTTTTCCCAAATGTGACACCTGTAACCTGCAATCACAAGACTTGGTTTGGGGGTTGTGGTGTTTAGACACTTGCCTCAGTCAAGTCCCAGAAGACACTTGAGTCTCCAAACACCATTGTCAGATAAAGTGTGCATGCCCTTGTGAAATAGAGGCAAAAAGCAAAGGAATCAATGATGACACAACAATATAATGTCACCTTGTAGTGAATCTCTCATGGGAGGAAGATGCTTTTCACTCCATAAGGAAATTGATGCTCAAATCTACAAATATCAACACACAAAACACATAAGTTTTCTCTTGCAACACAATGAAAACCTTGAATCACCTTGAGAACACTTGAACATCACAATCTCCATCTAGTTTACAAATGAATTCTTAAACATGTTTTTATATGCAACTACAGGCACTCCTGCCAAGATTTTTGTAATTCAAACTTATTGTGTCGGCAAAGGGACCTAATAACAGTCATAAAATGACACCCATAAATTAGAGCTGCCCCAAAATAGGGAAGGACTAAAGCACAGGTGCCCAAGTCCTCCCCACTATTTTAGGCACGGTACAACTCAAGGGGTCCGCCTAGGTCCAATTTGCCATGGAACCTAGGTTTCATTCAATCAAGATGTCAAAATATGAACTAAGATGTCCTAAATGCATGCTAAAGACTTAGGAGCTAAACCTTATGAGGAAAGAAACCCCAAGGGGACATTTTCCTATGTTACATTTAGCCCCCACTTTACTGTATGTATAAACGCGAGGCCAATACATGCATTAAAGTAAGGTTGCAAACACAACAAACACGCCAAGAATGGAGAAGACATGACAATCACATAGAAAACACTAATAGGCATGCAAAACATGGAGAAGATAGCTATAGTCATGTAGAACAAGGAGAAGACAATCAATGCATAGAAGACACATTAATGCATGGAAGACAAAAATGATATCTTTTCTTTTCTTTTTCTCACATATATGAAATGCAAATGCAAGTACTAGAAAGTAAACAAACCTCCCATAATACAAGATGTACTACCTTAGGGTACATGTCTCTGTATATATATGGGGCAACACACATGCAAGACACATAAAACCTCCCAAAATGTAGGAAGCACTATCCAAGGGCATTGGTCTCTACATATGGGGCAACAAACACACCACACAAAACAAGCACACCAAAACACACACACTTGAAGACATAGAGAAAACATGGTAGGCAAGCGATGGTGTGTTCCCTATTTCTAGGCTCACCACCATCTCAGGCACATTACATGCACACGCCGATGATTGGGCTTCACCACAACAGTCACCGAAAACATGCTTAAGGGTTGAGTTAGTCATAGAACCATTGCCCACCTCCACATAAGGCTTTTGAAAATGACAGGATGATGCAATTTGATCTAAGAAAGACACCTCACCACCTCCACAAAGGGCTTAATAAAAAGGATATGCTCGATATCTCACCTCTGCAGAGAGCTCACATGATTGATTGCAAACAAACTCGGGATGCATGATGCACTACCCTAGGGCTCAAGTCTTTGCATCTGAGGTCAAACACATTGCTAACATCTATAATAGACAACTTACCTTATATATGCCCCCACCTTAAGGTGGTTGATATCATGCATTGATACACGCATGTTAAGGTAGGAAGAAAAACATAAGGGAACACCGACTTTTGCAAAGCCCATGCCCCCTGGAGGTGACATGTATTTTACGATCACCAAATGTTTCCACAAACACATCCTTGCAAGAAACATGTTAGTGTCTACAACATCAACATCAATGCATATGAACCACACAAAGAGCCAAGGTTATACTATCAATTCAGAGTTTGAGGTTAACCATGGGGCTCTATCACGAAGCTCTCAGAATCGACTACCACCAAGGCCAAATTCACAGACAAACAAATGTGCATAGAGCAATAGTATTGTTAAGGTTTGTAATTGTGACAGAAACATCATCAAATTTACTACGTGGAAAGCATGAGTGCTTCCACTATCCAAGCGTTGGATAACATATACAACCCCATCATCATATTAGGAACTAAGTCAATTTTTTATTGCTCTCGAAAGGGACACTAGGTCCACATCAGTGTAAATGTTTGTCGCCATCCACCCGCTAGATGGAAACACTAGAAGAAGAGAAACAATAAATAAGAGAGGAGAAAAAAGTGTCTTAGGTATAATCACATAGGAGGGTGTCCCCAAGTCACCAACTATGACGCTATGTCTGCAACACACAACACACAAAAATGAACTTAGAGAGAGACAATATAGAATAATGATGATACAAATAGAAGATGGTCACAACAGATGTGGGCTCCTAGTATCCTGAACCTTACAGGAGAATCCAAGGTCATCCTAGGAGGCCTAAACAACATATAACACATCACGGGGAAGCACATCACAAGAGAAATAAAGGGTTAGAGATACTTACCTGTAGGGTCTTTATATTATATCTTGGAGCTCTCGAACCTCTTGGAGAGGTATTTGATCATATTTAATGCAAAATCTAAGTGGTTCTTATGAAACTTTTGTTTGTTATCATATGATGATTGTTCCTTCAATCCTTTTTTGAATGAGACTTTTTATTGCTTATGAGGGGGAGAACCACTATTATTTCCAACTGCTAACAATCATCTTACTCTTTTGCAATTTTTAGCGAGTTTTCATTGTTCAATCTTTCTAGCACAGTAATGGGAATCATCCTGTACCATCTCACTCATTTGTATTAGTTGTTGTTCTTTCTTTTCTGATGCATTCTAATTATCTCCTAATCCATATAGGATAACGAAGGAGGAACCTTAGTATAAATTTCATTTCTTCATGGACAAGGTGGATTATCCATTTATTTCTTATCCACTTCAATCATTCCCATGATACTATCATAGTCCAAGTAATCATCCTTGTCTACTTCCATTAAACCTTGTTCCACCATATTATTTTCAATATGCTTAGGAAAACAATTAGTGAAGATTTATAAATTCTAATTTGGCAGAGCAATGGACTTATTCACATTATCATTCACACCCGCTACCTAGATGACATTTGAATCAATAAGGTCTTGTATCTCATGTTTAAGATGTATACATCGTTCAGTGTCATGTCCTTGTGTTCAATGATAATGACAAAAGGCATTAGCATCAAAGTAAGGTCCTTTTTTACTAAGATCAACAAGATTGATTGAGGGAATTATCAGAATGTTGCAGGGGAACAAGATTGCAGGGGAACTAGGAGGAGGGCTATTAGCACCCCCTCTCCCATGTCCCCTACCTTGCCCATGTCCTTGACCTCAACCCCTAGGCATCTTCCTGACTGCACACCCAAGAACAACTTCAGATTGCTAGGCGAGGACTACTAATGAAAATATCTTTTAGAGATTAAGCAACTAGTATAGCTTAATGGGCTCATATAAACCCAGAGTACCCAGTGTTAGAAACTTGTCTCTGATACTAGATGTAATGCCCCACCATGAACATCTTAGAGAAATTCACATTCATGTTATATGAAATAGGATTTTTTTTCTTAAAGTGAATAAAATATCAAGTAATGTTAACATAACTAATTATGCCATTTAAACTTACAACATGTTCTCTAAGGTTTCAAGGTTGCATTACTTACAAATCAACTAACATAATTTAACATACACCACTAACATCAGTAACTGAATCTAAATTTAATACACAATTAAATAACATATTCATATTCATTGCATGTCATCAAATAATATAATCTTCATGATCCAATACATAACTGTAATCCTTTCCTTACACATAAGTACATCATTACATTATTTACAATGCCATCTTCTGTCTACATCAAAATTACATATACATCTTCCTCAACTGGTACACGAACAATTGTCTGAAAACTAAGATAAATCTTTTTTGCACATGAACTTCGACAAGGAATAACCAATGGATAAGAAAGCTCTTACACCCGACCATGTGGAACCCTAAGGTCCACCCCCCAAGGTAGGAGTTAACATGAGGTCCCAAACAACAACAGTTAGGTAGACAAAAGACTAACATGAACGAAGGATGACCAAACTCTAATACAACACATGACAATAATATAAACAACACAACACAACTTCTAGAGGCAACACATAATGTATGTGGAGAGTCCATACAAGGAATGCTAGGTTGTAGTAGGGAGGGTGTCATCGCACGGTCCTAGCATGGGTTACCCTAGCAGTCTCTCACTAGACACCGGCCCCCATCTATGGTTACCCTAGCTGCCTCTCACTAGGTGCCGGCCCCATAGGGTGACACATGCAGAATCGACCTTCCTTTTGTGAGGACAAGGAAGTCAATCATGCCAACTAGGCCTTCTCTACCCATCCTTAGTCTAAACGAGCACTACAAGCCTAGGAGAAGAATCCATTTATCTTGTTTAATGTGAAATCTACCCTTAACCCCCTAGTTCATTTTAGGTTATCACTTAATTAATCTACTTTCAATGGGTTACCCTAGTAGCTACTTTGGGCGCTGGCCCCACATTGAAAGCCACCCTCCTTCCTAACACCTAGTAAACCTTAACCATCATACAAGACATTATACAATACACAAACATCTTCACTGCAAGGCATTAGACACTCTTGCATTACAAACAAAATCATAACACCAATTGTTATCCATCGCTTATAGCATTACAACACTTTACTCTTTTACAAATTCCAAGTCTCTCCATATGACAATTATGACAAAATGGATATAAATCATTCACAAGTGGATTTGATATCTCATCCAGAGAATATTACTTCACAAAACACATAATCAACTTAGCCAATACTTTATTAAGCTTTATACTAACTAAAACCACATGTTTGTTATAACATCATAATACAAAAACAACTATACACATGTCATATGTACACAACTACGACATACTACGCCTCTGGAATTTGAGTTCAACCACTCACAATTCGACTCTTTACGACCACTCATACAGTTCAATTTAGATTCTAGAGTTAATCACTAAAATTCCTTCTTGGATCATCATAAATAACTTTGTAATAAAATCAAGAGTGGATTGTATTAACTCTTTTAATCAAACTAATTGATTTTAGATTAAATACAACAATTATACTAATACATTACAATTAAATTATCTAAATATTCTACATTTTGTTTCTAAAGATAAATTACAAAACAGAAGTATAACAAATTTTACACCTAACTTATCTCTCCAATGATGGATTAAATACTAAAACAATACCTGATAACTATACGGCAATACAACAAGGAAAAATCATCAACGACGAACATCAATGTCTTGTTTTCCTCAAGATTTTGCCCTAGATACGATCCTTCCAATATTGTTTTGACCTTGACCAAATAAGATAGTTTAATATACTTGAATTTTGTCATGGTAACGATGTCTCTTTTGTTCCCGTAGCGTTCATGCAGATGTTTACACTATAACTGTTTCAACCATTGTAATTTATTGATTTGCAATCATATGTCGCAAAGAAGGTGTAAAATTGTTATTGACTATCTTACCATTGAAATGGATGATATTTGTTTAATCTAACAACTTCTTGCAACGTCCCATTCAACTCCTTCAAACTTGCAAATTTGATATACTTGACAGTAACAACTTTAAATAGTTTTCTCTTTCTATCAAAATATTTCATGAAAGGCAATGGTCATAGAAAACGAAGGCAATAGGTTGGAGGAATATGTTTTGTAGGTTCCAAGGCATTCTCAATACCCAGCGATTTGTCAATGGTTCCAACTGCTGTGCAAATCTCCAAACCAGAAGGTGCGACTGCAGATTTAAACGATGAATTTCATATTTAACTAGCTTCCTTTGGAACTCTTAGGACTGTTTTAGATTTCCAAAAAACTGGCAGTGGATGAATTGTATATTATTTACCATGCAAGGAAGGAAATGCAATAAATAATCTAAACTATACAGTTTCATAGGTAGTGCAGCATTGAAACAAGGTCACCAGATGAATATCCATCAGAAGGAAGAAAAAATCAATGAGTGTATTGGGAATAATTGCAAGATAAAACAATAATAGATTAATTGCAATTTATAAATAATGTAAACACAAATTCAAGGCTTCTCCTATCAGCTTGGGAAAGTTGAGGAATTTTAACCAAAACATGGTTATGATTGTCAAAGTCAAATTTTGCTTGCTCAATTAAAATTTGATTCTCTGTCACTTGTAACATATAAAGCAAGAGGTTCCTTCTACTTCTCTTGTATAGATAATGTAATTATTGTGTTACTTGCTTTAGTACAAGATGAGTTTCTCAATAGGACAACTCCACTAAAATATTTCTTTCTAAGGCGTCAACACATGAATCATCTATAATTTTAACAGACATCTAGCTGGTTCCAATTTAGTGGATTATGGTATAAATAAAATGTTGGTATATTTTCTAGCAAGTCCATCATGAATTTGACAGAAGAAATTCCCCTCAGACGTGGCATCTAATCCAAAGGACACCTCACAAGGGGAGTTTGCCAATAAAAAAAATGTAATGGAAGAAATGCACAAGACTAGCATTCACATTTTACATCGTATTCTCTTTCTATATGACTTACTATATCTCTTCAATAAATGATATAAGAAATGTTTGTGCATCCATGTAAGATTAAACATGTGTAGCTAAACACATCTGGCCCTAACAACTCTCTCAAATGTGGTTTGTCATTAATCACTATATTGGATCCTAGGTTTAATCATTGCAAGTGCACTCCAGTATCTCTCAGACATGGGACTGCACACCTGCAGTTTATGATTATAAGAGGGTAGTGTTTTATCATTCGCCCAAGACTATGATGCAGAAATCCTTTCGATTGCCTTGAACAGTTAGATAAACCTGTTATATGATGTATGTATGTTTGAGGGAGGCTAACCGTTGCAGGAAAAATACACGATTGTATAAGCAAACAGAAATTAGTTAAATGAAGAGCTCCACTATTGTGATACCTGTAGTGCAATGTCTACGATTTGGAATTACAGGAGAATTATATTGTTGTATCTGTGGTAGGAGTTTACTACTAAGCAATCTGAGGGATCTAAGAAGACGTCAGACTTGTGAGTTCAGAACCTAGTAACAATACGCTGGTCTAAGATTGAATGCCAAAGATCTTGCAGAAAAACTCCCTCAATGCTATGAAAAAGAGTTCGATGAGACTCCCAAAGCATTCCACTCATCATGACGATGTCAGGGCATATCAAGTGGATTGCACACAAGCTGTTAAAAGGTTGCAATGTGGAAGTATGTGCAAAGCATGAGATCTATTTGACAGTGTGCCCTAGACAACAAGATATACACAAAAGGGGAGTTGCTAAAAATGCATTAGAAACTTTCAAACGAATGCAACCTGTAGGTGTAATGCCAAACATCTCAACCTTTGCCAGCATGCTCACTGCCTGAGACCGAAGGAGAGTTCTAGATTGGCTATGGGTGCCCAACACAGCACAAGGTTGAAGGAAATTGGTTAGATGCTATAGTTGCAATGAGTGCAGGATACACACAAAGACTAGTTTTATTTCATAATGGACGTCATCTATTGGAATGCAAAAATTTCAGAAAAAGCACTATATGGATTTGACAAAACAAAAACTGAGATATTCCCATAGATAACACAGAGAGAAGCACGCCCTGAACCATTACGGGAAAAAAAACAAGGATTGCAGAATAAAACATATTCAAAGAATAAGGCAAGGGATCCACCAACCTCAATCCTGCTAGCTGAAATGAAAGTTTGTTGTGATGTCCACTCCCAATCTACCTCCCTAATATCCCTTCCCCCTTTTTTCTTCCAGGCTCCCCCAAAAAACCCCTTCCCAGATCCGTTAATCCGTTATCCAACAACTAGGATTTTTTATTAATTAATTAAATTAAATCATTGCAACTACCTAACTTTACAACTCTAAATAATTTTATTTTATTAATTAAATCTTACCATTTAACTTACAATTAATTTATTTATTTAAATATTCAATGCAAATAATATTATATTCAAAAATACAAAGTTTCTTACAACTATTAACCTCCCATAAAACTATAATTTATTTACAACAATTATTAACAATTATTGACATTAACCATTACGCTCAATTATCGACATTATATTTTCCATATAATAATTCTATTTAATGCACAACTCTTCCTTACACACAAAAACACCTTCTGACGTAGTTAGACTTAAAGGTGTAACATTACCTGCTTGCAAGTCATGATCAAATGACAGAAAATGACCACAAAGGTAAACTGACAACTAGGCAACAATGACAAGGGACCCCACATTAACTCTGTACAACCATTCCATTGGCAAAGGCACGCTCAGACCTGGTAAATCAGGTGGAGTCGGTGCCTAGTACTTGCATCCTGCAACAACCGCACAGTTAAACATAACAAGATATATATCCACATGCAGTCATTTGTGAATGGAAATTGTAGTGTGGTAGGGTACTCGAGTGAGAGTAATATGATACTGTTCCATTCACGTTCATGTATAAACAAATAACTATATTGAACAAGATTTCTGGTTACTCATCAACAACATAAAACAATCAATTATCTTACAATCAAATATAGCAAATAACATCAAAGCATCTACAACATCTAGCATAAAATAACAGAATCCAACATCAACAACAATAACAAGGAATCCATCATCTAATGATCTAAGATACTATCATAATGTTGAATCCTACTAAGCAATCATCAATCTGATAGATGACAAGGTGAGGGGCACTACAACACCATTCAACAATTTCATTTCCATTCCTTATGGCATTACCTGTAAGTTCATGTTGGTGAAATGTCAGGTTAAGCTTAGTTTTCTAGTTGAAAGGAAATGACAATCTCAAAAAATATAATTAGATTTTTTAAAAAATCCGACAGGAGAAATATTGAAAATCTGCAACATTGGATATATATCAAAACCATTAAATTGCATAATGGCTTAAGCTTCCACTTCTCAACACATGCAATATATTGAAATCTACACTTTTTTCCTAATAGGTTTAAATTTATTTAAAATATATTTAAGAGTTTAAATTTGTATTCCATATTGTATTACCTACAAGTTCATGTTGTTGAAGTGCACGCTTCACACATGCTCCAGCTCCATCATTCTCTCCTTTTCCATGTCTACTCTCATAAAAAATTCCACAAAAACTGAATTTTCTGTTTAATATGTTGTTGGCTTAACCAATTAAAAGCTTTTGTAGACTTAAATTGTCCTGTGAAGTTACAAACAATTTCAAATTTAAAACCAAAATTAAAAAAAATTAAACTATATACATTGAGGTACAACATATTTAAGTAACTAAACAATTCAAGTCTACAAGTTAATTAGACAAATAAATATAATTTATAATTTTAAAAAATAATTAAATCAACACTTACCAGCACATCCATCAAACCATGTATCCAATGTTGTGAAGCATCTATTTGACGTCGTCTTAGGTCTTCAAAAAACATTGCAAAACAATGGGCTACATAGCTTCTATCATGACCTATATCATCACTGATATAAAAGTGAACCTCTTTGATGATAATTCATTCATCTTTGCTACTTTGTACACCATCCACATGTTCTTCAGCATGCCTATAACAAACTTGTACAAATATTGCAACTTGCTTTGAATGATAATATTGACTTTGAATCTTACTTTGAGGACTAAATGTATAGTTCTCAGAGAAATCAATAATAGACAGAATATAACCTGGTGGAAAGAAATTCTTTGAGTCACAAAATTGCTTAGCTTGCCATCTAGCACCATGACAATGTTCAATATGTGGATATATGATATTGCAAATTTTTTTCATAAACTCATTGCTTGAAAATTCACTCTTTTTGAGAACAATTTTTCTGCTCTCAACTCCTGACTTTGTTGAGTACTTCTCATATTCAAATCTCTTCCACATAACTTGCATTGAATGATCAATATTGTCAACCTATACAAGATTCTTCAAATTTTCACAATCATTACATATATTTTTTGTACACTGCACTTTGAATTCATCTGAATCTTCTAATTTTTCACATAGAAGAGTTTTCACAAATTGTGTTGTATATCCAAGGATGACTATATTTAGATTAATTACTGCCATAGCTTTTTTATATGACTGTAGGTGTAGATGAAATTCAACATAATTTCGACAACAACAAGTCTCACGTACCTTATTTATACGTACGAAACTTGGTCGTAGACTCTCAAACATCGTTTGACAAATCTTCACATCTGAAAATTCTTACTTGAATGCTTCAAAAAGTTCACTTTGCATTGTATCTATAAAATGTTTTGGAAACGAAATTTTTGTACCATCTTCACCTTTTATCTATATAATGTCCATTCTATTGGAAGAAACATAAGAGTGGCTAGTCCAATGTTCAATCACCTATTCCTTTACATCTTCTGAGATTCTATCTTTTTGGGGAACCCTGCAAATATTTATGCAATTATTCTCAACATTTCCATCCAATCTATTTCTCCTTGCAATATATCTTTGAATAGTTCTCCTAGAAACATTGAGTAATTCAGAAATTGCTTGAACTTGTCTTCTATGTGATAATTTCTTACTAGAAATTATAGTCATTAATGCTCTACATGCAGCACTTAAATCAATAGCTCGACTCTTGCTTTCAATAGAATTCAATGCTTCTTGTAGGTTTTCAACTATTGTTTTCTTTAATGAGCCTAATGACTTTTTCTTATTATCAACGCCTAACAACTCCAAAATAGGGGTCATCTCTTTCTTCCTAAATAACTTTGCAAATAACTATGCTCTTCCAATTATAGACTTATTTTTAAAAAATTCGTCCCATATTTTTTTAGAGTGTAATTTTACTGTGCTTTCAGGTACCATATCTTCAGATGAAATATTTTTGAAAAGAGAATCCTCATCCATCTCATCCTATTTTCCATACCAAGGAAAATTTTCTATCACCACCTTCAATTTGTTCTAGTACCTGTACTCCTTGGTCATCAACAATTTCCATGGGTTGTTCTTGAGTAGATGTGCCTTCATCGACATTTGTAGTAGCTCTTCTTCGATCATACATCATTTTTCTTGTCTTTTTATTGCCCATTACAAATTGATCGAATTTGAATTCACCTGCATAAAAAAATAACACATGTACAAACACTTAACCTCTATTTTTTGAAGATCTAGGTCTACATTCAATAAATCAATGGTTTTAATCAATTACATGTTTTAGAACATGGTACCTATGAATACAACTCTACCCCTATTAAAATTAGTGGTTCTTTTTTCTCCAAATTTCTATAATTTAATAATTTAAAAAAACCCAAAAAATTTTAAAAAACCAAAAAATGCATTAAAAAAACACTTTCAGATCATTGTGTTTTTTAATATGACTTTGCTCTTGTTGAAATCAGTGGTTCTTTTTTGTCCAAATTTTTATAATTTATTAATTTAAAAAAGCTAAAAAAAAATCTAAAAAAGCCAAAAAAGACATTCGACAAACACTTTCACATCATTGTTTTTTTCAATATGACTCTTCCCTTCGAAATCCTTTTTTTTTTAAATTTATTGTAATTCAGTTTATAAAAAAAAAAGCCACAAATTTTAAAAAAACAAAAACAAAGGAGTAGATTCAACCGAATGGGATTAGGCTGAATCCCATTAGGTAGAATCCCATTCGATCAAATCTATCTATGTGGCATCCTATTAGACAACAAAGTCACCATTTTCTCATACTTTCTCAAACTTCCAACTTCTGCTCAATATTTTTGCAATTAAAATTAATTTTTTTTAAAAAAGAAAAATTACCCTTTTGTAGAGCTCGGAGTGCTGAATGTGGAAATATATATATTTTTATATTTTGAGTAATTTTAGGATATAAATATTTGAAAATAATGCAAGTAGGTTGTTCAAGTTCAAAAAGAGGCTAATTATAATCTAAAAAAAATAGTAAAACATCATTTTAAAATTTGGCAAATATATGATGCCCTAGAGGAGACAATCCTCTTCAAAAGGATATAATTTGTTTTATGAAAATGAAAAAAAATTAAACAATAGTTGATGTCAATTGAAAACTATCAAAATCAGGTAAGTTTGACTTTAAAATGTTATTATGAGAAAATTATAGATCAATTTTTTTTTTCTTCATGCCCTAGATAATGAAGTCACCTATTTGGGAAAAAAAAAATCAGGGGAAAATGCATTTTTTTTCTATTTGTTTATTGACGTCAACTGAACATCACTTTTTCTTCAAATTTTTAGCATTTCAAAATCTGCTCTTAAATTGATAAAAAAGAAATCAAAACAATTTTTAAAAAAATCTAAAAAGTTAGACTGATAAACTTCAACAAGAGATCTACATTTTCTTAGTTTATATCATTTTGAAATTCAAAACATAAAGACCACTTTTATGTGGTCGAAGTTGAGATTTTTTTTTTATGTTGGCCGATTCCTTTATAAAGTGTGACACATGTTTGTGCTTTTACCTGATTCCTAATTTACTTGTGGACTCTCCCCTATACCTGATGTCACTTGGTCCTCTTACTGATCTTGTTGACCTGTATTATGTGGAGGAAAAATTATGTGTGGAGGAGATGATTGTTGTTCCTCACTTTTACTTGCCTCTTTCACACCTTCAAATATTTTCATAGTTACTTCCTTAGTTTCTTTTCGAATCTTTTCCCTATCATCCTACTCCATATTCATAAGGGTATCTACCCTCTTTGTAGTTCTTAGCTCTTGAGCCTGCCTCTGGGATAACTTATCCTTTTCTTCCTCATACATGGTAGTACCAAATTTATCCAAGGCCTACTGCCTCAGCTGTTCATTCATGTCCATAGTTTTTTCTCTCCTTTGTCTCAAAGCCTGTGCTAGGCTATCTAAAACTTTTTAACTATTTCTTCCAAGGGCTTATTATATTTGATCATGTACATGATCAAAGCTTTCTCTATAGTACTTTGATCTTCTAGAGATACTTTAGAATGTAGTTTAACAGTTTCTAGTAATAGTCCATGATGCACAATTCCATTGAAAATAGCTTCTAACTGCAGTGGATCTTATGGAGGAGGCTCCAGATTTGTTTGTTTTATTTTCTTCTTCTTCTTCCTCTGCAACTTGAAGGTTTCTTCCTCCCCTTCTTCTTCCTATCCAATGTCTTCCTCTATTCAAATTTTCTTCCTCTTGGCTTTCTAATTTACACTTTGATGTTTCTTTTCTTCATCCTTCATTTGTGCCAATGTTTCTAAGGCTTTCTTTCTTTCAATGGATGTTGTTTATGTAGATGAAGAGGGCTATGAAGTGTTAGACATACAAGAATACTAAGAGGGGGTGAATCAGTATTTAAACAACTTCAACTTATGTCACAACCCCTATTTTTCAAAACATAATTTTCAATTTAATATTACTATTTTAATGATCATTGACTAATTTTTACTCGTGTGTGATAGGAATACACTCTCGATGGAGAGGTATCAGAGCATACTTGAAACTTATTTATTAATTATGATATTTTATTGAGAATAATTAGTTAGTTATATTTCTTTGAGATAATTATTTAAATAATTTAATATTGATTTGTTGTTATTATAGACATTCTTTTATGCCACAAGCAAGAGTGACAGTTATGCATTTTTCAAAAAGAAAGTGGAATTCGAGTTGTTGGCAATAGTGGAGCTAATTTTAGATATTATGAGAGGAGGAGTTAGTGGGTGTATTGGAAAATTTATTGATTCTATTTTTTAATGAACGTTTCTTTTAATTTTCTTTAAAGTGACTTCTAATTTTCTTTCCAAATGGGGAGACAAGAGGGCAAAGGAAGAAGAAATTTCAATGATAAACTTTGCTAGAGTAGAATGCAGCAAGTGGACTTAGCTTGAGGAATTTTCAAACTTCATTTTGGATACCTTGTCAGGTTTGGAGAGAAAAATCTCAAAATCCGGCTGTAGGTATTTCAAAAGGAAATCTTTTCATTATTAATAGAAATTAAGGTATGAGCATGTTGTGCCAAGGATTTATTTATTGCATATAGATATTTAGTTGCCTGTTATTAATCTCCAAATAGATATCGCTAGTAATCATTGTATCAATTGGTTTCCAATTGTCCTTACTGCATTTTGAAAGTAGATGGTTTTGTGGTGTGGTTCAAATATTTCAAATGTTTAACTTCTACCCATTTCTACATAGATGTTTGAGATAAGAACTTAAGTCGTCGAACATTTTTAGGATCCAATTCAAAAGGCAGTAGTGCTATAATTACTCCTAAGCCCACATTCATATTAAGTCTATAGGATCAAAACTACTTTGGCAAATAAAGAATAGTTTGGGAATATTTTACAGTGATCCTTCCTTTTTATTTGAATCATGTCGATTACATTTGGTTCTATGGTTCTAAAGTGATAATAACAAATGGATATTGTGCCTATATTACAATCATTGAAGTTTATATTGATGCATATCCTGAATTAGCATAGTTTACTTTTGAGACATTCTGTCAAATGGTTTATGTGCCTTGTTTGTGTTTTCCACTTATTGCATGTGTGTTGGCCAAGGTACTTGCAAATTCAACATCTGACAAAATATCAATTTCATTAATGTTATGATGGATATCCCTTCTTTATTTTTGAAGTGTTGATGCTTCATTTCATGTCTATATGTGCTGAGTTGTTTGTAGCTTCGATCAGATAACATATTTATTATGATCATATTAAGTATGAATATATAAGTAATATTAAATATTACTTATATATTCATACTTAACATATAAGGTGTGTTAAAATAAATATCAATAGCTTGATTGAATGATATATTACCACAGTATAAACATAGTCTGCATTCTAAACAACAATTAGTAATTGTTAACATCAGTGAAACCGACTTCATTAGACACGATGACGAAGTCACACCTGTGATAGGCGTGACTCCTTGAGGAGTCACGTCTATCATAGATGTGACTCCTATAGCCACTAACATATATATATATATATATATATATATATATATATATATATATATATATATATATATATATATCAATGTCTTTGCCCAGCAATACTATGGATCGACACAAAAATTGGAAGTGTATAAGAAGTAGAAATTGCATCTGGGAAAACAAAAGACAGTAATAAATTAAACTCTGCAATACAAATATCCAACTTTCAGAAAATATCTAAATTAGAGATTATAAGTTCAATTTGAATTTACATGGTATTAGAGCCAAGTTAAATAGAATCCGAGCAAAAAAAAATACTTGAGAAATTCAGAGTTAATACATCTAATTTCTCAAATGACAGTAGCAATCCAATTCAAAGATAGATTGGAAGGAGGAAATAACTTCTCATCATGGAAATTCAGAATTATGATGATACTAAAAGAAAACAAAGTTGATTCATTTGTGAGAGAAAACAAAACGGAACCAGAAAATGATCCTAATAAAATGACATGGATTGAAGGAAATGACAAAGCCATGAAAATCATAGTTGATGGAGTTAGAGATCATATCGTGCCGATTCTGACAAAACATGAGACTGCATATCATATGTTTAAGTCACTTGAAGGCAATTATGAAATTAATAACTCCAGTAGAACCTTAGCCCTAAAGAAAGAAATAAATCATATAAGTATGAACAAAGGAGAATTTATCAATGCATACTTTATGAGAATATCTGCACTAAGGGATCAACTATCAACACTTGGGTACCAAATTGAAAGCAAGGAACTAACATTTATTGCTCTAGATGGTCTCCCAAATTCTTGGGAGACATTTGTTCAAGGCATTAGTGCAAGGTCTAAATTTCCAAAATTTGACCGCCTAAGATTAGACTATCTTCAAGAAGAATCTAGACAGACAAAGAAAGGGTCAAAATAGAAAAATATAGATGAAGACCTTCATGTTATAAATACAAAATCTGAAAAGAAAGAGAAGAAGAAACACTTCAAGAAGAGGAAAAATTATCACGGGAAAGGTTCATTCAAGAAAGACATTTCTCGCATCCAATGTTTCATATGTGACCAATATGGACACTATGCAATCAGATGTCCTGACAGAACCAAACAACAAGCATCTTATGCCAAAATAAATGAGCATGAATCCCAAAAATATGTATTCTACTTTGCACTTTCAAACCAAGTATCAAATAAATCCAACACCTGGGTTATAGATAGTGGTTCATCAAGACACATCACAAGGTTTAGGGAACTACTAGACACCATGGTAGAAGAGACTGACGAAGAAGTAACAATTGGAGATAACTCTGTGCATCCAGTCAAGGGTTTTGGCACATGCACCCTCAAATTAAAGACTGGTATCTCCAACCAACTTACTAGAGTATTATTTTTCCCATGCGTCAAAAGAAACCTAGTCTCCATATCTGCACTTGAAGATAATGGATATAGGGTGAACTTTATGGATAGCAAAGTATTGGCATGGCCAAAGAATTCTACTATTAAGAAAGCCAAAACCATAAGTCATAGACAAGGGTACTTGTATGAGTTATGTACGGAACCAAATCTAGCCCTAATTCATGAAATCGTAGACTCTAATGAAATATGGCATAGAAGACTAGGACACCTAAATTTCCATGCCCTATCTTCCATGGAAAGACTAGTTACAGGGTTACCCAAACTTACACAATGTAATTCAAGGGTATGTAAGGGGTGTGCCTTAGGGAAAAATACAAAGGGGTCCTTTTAAAATAGTTCTAGCAAAACAAATAAAGTATTAGAACTAGTCCACTCAAATTTATGTGGACCCATGCTTGTACCCTCCTTAGGTGGGTTTCTATACTATGTAATCTTCGTTGATGACTTCTCTAGAAAGACATGGATCTATTTTCTTAAATGTAAAGAATCACAGGAAATCCTTAAAAGATTTAAGGAATTCAAATCCATTACTAGAAACTCTTCCGGGAGAAAAATCAAAACCTTAAGAACAGATAATGGGAGTGAATACACTTCAAACATTTTTAAAGACTTTTGTAAAAACATAGGGATTAAGAGGGAGTTCACTGTACCTTATAATCCTCAACAAAATGGAGTTGCAGAAAGAAAAAGTAGAACCATTGTAGAAGCTGCTAGGGCTATGCTACTTGATCAAAATATAGACACTTCTCTTTGGGTAGAAGCATCTAGTACTGTTGTCTATATACAGAACAAATGTCCTCACTCTCATATTGATAACAAAACTCTTGAAGAAGCTTTCACTGGCACAAAACTAGACATTAGTCATTTAAGGATATTTGGTTGTCCTATTTACATTCATGTGCCCAAAGAGAAAAGAACTAAGCTAGAACCTTCTGGGAGAAAAGGCATCTTTTTAGGCTATAGTGAAAAATCAAAATCTTATAGAATATATATACCTGGTCAAAGATAGATTGAACTAAGAAGAGATGTGATTTTTGAGGAAGACATAGCTTTCAAAAGAGCCCGAAATTATATTGAGTAAAAAATTCAAACTTCCAACTTAGGCATAGAAGAGGACCCTACACCTGAGTTTCAGAGGGAGTATCCTAAGGAAGATGAAAACCATGAACAAATCACATCACTAAAAAATCCCAAGAAAAGACCACTCTGGGCCATCAAAACAATGGAAGAAGCTAAAAATTATGCCACTCCATTAGGGACTTTTAGGGAAAACACAAGACCTATGAGATTCTCTAGTTATGTAGCATTAATGAGTGAATCCATTAAATCATAACCTTCTAGTTCTATAGAAACTCTTAAGCACCAAGTATGGAAGGATGCCATGACAGAGGAGTATCAATCAATCTTGAAGAATGATGTATGGGATATAGTACCTAGACCAAAAGGGAAATCTATTGTTTCTTCAAAATGGCTATTTAAAATCAAACATGTTGCAGATGGCAGTATAGGGAAATACAAAGCAAGATTTGTGGCTAGAGGATTTTCACAAAAGGAAGGAATTGATTACGACAAAACCTTCACTCCAGTTGCTCAATATACATCAGTCAGGGCAGTTCTAGCTATTGCAGTAGCCAAAGGGTGGAAAGTCCATCAAATGGACGTAAAAACTGCTTTCTTAAATGGAACCATTGAAGAAGAGGTTTACTTAAAGCAACCTGAAGGATTTGAGATTCACAATGCAGGATCCCATGTATGTAAATTAAAGAAAGCTCTATATGGACTTAAACAGGCCCCCAGATCCTGGTATGAAAGAATTTATAGTTACCTCTTGAGATTAGGCTTCTCAAAGAATGATGCAGATCCAAATATCTACTTCAAACAAAGAAAAGGTTATATGTTAATATTGATATTATATGTTGATGATCAATTGATTACAAGAGAAGATCACCTTATTGGTCAGTGTAAGAAAGATCTAGCTTCAGAATTTGACATGAAGGACTTATTTCTATTACACTACTTCCTTGGACTGGAAGTATGGCAAAAATCAGACTGTATTATTCTAAACCAAGGGAAGTACACAATATATTAAAAAGGTTTGGTATGATGGAATGTAGACCTATGTCTTCCCCCATGGAAAGAAATCTTCATAAATTGAAGGAAGCAGCAACAGATTCTCCATTGGCAGATCCCACTCTTTACAGATAGATAATTAGATCCTTGATGTATTTGGTCAATACCAAACCTGATATCTGCTATGCTATAAATGCCTTAAGTCAGTTTATGTGTGAGCCCAAGGAGATACATCTTGTGGCTGTGAAGCATATAATGAGATACCTTCAAGGTACTCTAAATTATGGCTTAAAATATGAAACGGTTGACTTAGATCTACATGGATTCATAGATTCATATTGGGCTAGAAGTGTAACTAACCGGAAGAGCACCTTCAGATGTTGTTTCAGTTTAGGGTCAGCAATGATTTCATGGATTAGCAAAAAATAGTCTTCAGTTGCTTAGAGTTCTACAAAAGCTGAATATATTGTAGCTTCTATGGCTGCTAGAGAGGCAGTATGGCTTAGAAAACTGCTTGTGGGATTATTTGGTAAACTTCTGAACCAACTATCATCCACTACGACAATCAAAGCTGTATTAAGCTATCCATGAATCTAGTATTCCATGATAGATCTAAACATATTAAGATTCCTCTTCACTATGTGCATGATATGGTGGAAAGGAATGTGATTCAGTTGGAGTATATTAGTACAAGAGATCAAACTATAGATATTCTTACCAAACCACTCCTCAAGGTGAAAGTTGAATACTTCAGGAAAAATCTTGGTATGATTAAAATGTAAAATTCTAATTGATTTGTATTAATATATTAAAGATGTTTAATGTGTAAACATCTTGTGTCATATGTGTGACTCTATGACATTATGGGCCTACCCATTCTATGTTTATTTCTAAAAGGTGACGATCTTTTGGATAATCTACACTTGTACCTAACATTATAAGGTGATGATCTTATAATGTTCATTAGACTGATATCATGTGACTTGATATTGGTATGAATCATGGAGTTATCATGATTAAGTTATGGTAGACATTATGTGACTTAGTATCAGTGCACATACCATAACTAGGATATATAAGGAGAATGTAATATTCTTGAGTATAGTATATCCTTTAGTATCACGAGGTAGGCGATGCTACGTATCATGAGATAGGTGATAATATATATCATGAGTTATGTGATATTAAATTACTTTGAGTAATTCATTACAAATCAGATAATTGATATTCACAAAGATTATTGTGATATTGTTATCTTCCCGAGCTAAGAGGGAGTGTTGAGTTGTTCGTAGCTTCGATCAGATAACGTATTTATTATGATAATATTAAGTATGAATATACAAGTAATACTAAATATTACTTATATATTCATACTTAATATATAAGGTGTGTTAAAATAAATATCAATAGCATGATCGACTGATACATTACCAAAGTATAAACATAGTCTGCATTCTAAACAACGATTAGTAATTGTTAACATCGGGGAAACTGACTTCATTAGACACGGTGATGAAGTCACACCTATGATAGGCGTGACTCCTTGAGGAGTCACGTCTATCATAGATGTGACTCCTACAGTCACTAACATATATATGTATATCAATGTCTTTGCCCAACAATACTATGCATCGACACAAAAATCGGAAGTGTATGAGAAGTAGAAATTACATCTGGGTAAACAAAAGACAGTAATAAATTAAACTCTACAATACAAATATCCAACTTTCAAAAAATATCCAAATCAGAGATTATAAGTTCGATTTGAATTTACAATATTTAGTTTTCTTTTGCTAAAATTTTCTTAAGAGTTTGCAACTTTCACATAAGACAAGATTCCTTATAGAGCCCAAAACTTCTACTTCAGCCTTGTCAGAGAATAATTGGTTAAGATTAAGGATTTTGGCTGATTGCATGTCTTCGAAAGTTTCTAAACTTGCCACCTTCAAAATGCATTTGTTTTAAAGTTTCTCAAGTTTTCTTACTTAAAATCCAGGCAGTAGCTCTTATTTGTTAACTGTTATTGCAATTACCTGAAGGATCTCTAGTCTTCCTCGATGCTTTCTTGGGCACATATTGGATCATTACATCTTTTTGAGACTTGGGCTTAACACTTATCATATCATGTACCTTGTTCCCTAACTTCACTCATGTCTCGATTTAGATTATCCTACATAATTACACTGTACAAACTGAGCTATGCAAAGTATTCAGGCACAATAAAAAGATTTTACTCTATCTATTCTGATGCCATAAGTAATGCTTTTGTATCTACCTAATATCGAGAAATATCATTGGTCCTTAACCAAATCCTATCTTCTTATATGTTCTTGATAACTCATTTTAAATCAACTTATTATACCTCTATGGATTTCTCATGGCGTAAGTGCTGATTTATTGGACTATCGTTTAAATTGCTTATCGAACCCTTATAAAATTCTTTAACACTTCATTATCATAGAATGTTTGAAATACATGTAAAATGGTTGATTCTCTTTTTTTAAAAAACATTTAAAATAGAAAGCTAAACCTTAAATCTTCCTATTTAGAAATCTCTTGATTCGTTATAATATAATCATTTCAATTATTTATTTTATATATTGACATATCTTGTGTATTTAAAGAAAAATATGAAAAAGAATTCTAACTTGTTAAAGGAGTTTATTTTGTATATAAAATTATTCTAAAATATGAGTTTTATCTTGTATATTTATATTAAATAAAAATATTTGTAGAAAGAATCTAGATGAAATTGTACTAAACTAATAGAGAATGATTTTGTAGAAAAGATACTAGATATAATTATGTCTTAGTTGGAGGATAGTTTGTAGAAATTAATTATGTATTAGTTATGAATTTATTATTTTGAAATTATTTGGTGGATATAATTAAAGAAATTATAGATATAGAAAGTATGTAAATTTATTTATTTATTATTTTTATAGAGATGTGAAAATTATCTTATACTTATGGATGAATACATTAGTTTTCTATTAGATAATTGCATAATACTTAGAAGATAATATTGAGTGTGTTTCCTTTTGAAATTGGGAATACAAATGGCGTTATGTAGCTTGCATAGTAACTTGTATATCTCATAATTATGATACAGTGATAGAGCTATCTAAGAGTTTAGAATCAATGGAAAGATGGTGATGTATGTTGATGCATGTATTTTCATATTTATGATGTGGCTAATAATCTATAGACATTCTTCTTTCCTCCTAGTTGTAAGATATGTTTAGAATAACAATTAATGGATTCTAGTTATGAAGTTGTCTAGTTATGGTTAAGGATGTATGTGTTGCAAATATGTGCCTAAGTGGTGTTGTCATTGATGTCAACTTATTCTTGTTGCCATTATTGTCAATTGTATCATATTTTGCTGCCTGTATAGAAGGCCAAATTGTTAAGGATATTGAGAAAATTAATGAGGATCAATGTATGCGGACTATATGGCTGAGTAGAGGATTGTCTGAAGAAGCTCCACTTAAGTTTTGAAGGGTTCACATAAAGATATGAAGAAGCTATGGCCATCTAAGTTGAACCAACTTTGTAGTGTTTAGAAGAAATAGAGTGACATGAAAGAGTTATGGATTGTTCCAAATATGTCAAATAATGATTTGTAGATCTAGAGGCATGTTTGGGAAGTCAGTGTGTATCATCCATTCAAGTGGTTTGTGGCTTGGAAGTCCGCAAGCAATCTTTCTAATGTGACAATCATGGCAGATAGTGTTCTTAAGGTTCTGAAGGAAGATGCAAGTGATTCTTATGATTTGGAGGAGTACAGATGTTTCTGTTGAATTCAATGTGCTTGTGGAGCTCTCTAGATTGTGTGACTACTATGTTGGAGACCCGCATTGATGTTTGAGCTTGCTATTAAAAATTTCCCTCTTGGTGTTGTTGTTCTTCCTAGTCTTGGCCAACTGGATGATTCAAGTATGTTACAGATAATCTAAGAGCAATTCTCTAGAGTGTGGCATGTTGTTGGAGATAGATTCAAATCTTAGATATGTTTGGCCGATAGTATAGTGATCCATGTTAAGTCAAGCTGACCTTGATGTTTATTCCAATGTTGATGAAGCATATAAAGGTGTATAGTTGAAGTGTGGAAAATTATCCTAGTGCGAAAATAATAAAATCCAAAGAAAGGATCAAAGCCAGAGTAGAGAAGAGGAGAAGCGAAAGAACAAGAGATTTTTAGGATGAAGAACTAGAGAAGAAATATTTGGGATAGAGAAGAAGTTTTGTGAGCATTCAATGAAATTGAACTAGGCACGAAGTAGATGCTATTTATCAGTTAATTCCTTCTATATTAAACATAAATTTTCTAGGTAGTGAGCCTCTCTTAAGCAGTGAGCTCTGGGCAGTGAGCCTAAAGGCATGTGCCTTCTCTTTTCATCTAAGTACTTTTAATAGGCTACGAATCTTGTGGGTTAACCCCCACTATGGTTTTCCCTTAATCGGGTTTCCACGTAAAATTTTTGGTGTTATGTGTACTCAATTTATTTATGCTCTTGTGTTATTGATTCATGCTTTAATGTTTATCTGATTGAAAGTTGTTAAAGAAATATAAAAGTAGAAAAAATTATAATTTGTGTGACAACTGATTCACCCACCACTCTTAGTTGTCCAAGCTAATTCCAACAATTGGTATCAGAGTGAGGTTTCTCTAGAAGAATTTTAATTGCTTGAGGAGATCCAAGATGTCGACTTACAAGAGGGATAGTCTAAGATTTGATGGAACAAATTACTCTATTTGGAAGAGTCACATCGAGTGCCATTTTCAATGTATGGGTGATGCTTATTGGGCGATAACCAATGATGAGTATAAACCTTTGAAGAAAGGTCCTTCAACTCAAGATCAAGTCAAAGATGCAGAAAATAACCTTTGAGCAAAAGAAGCCTTGTTGAGTGCCCTGACTGATTGAGAAATATCAAATGTCTTTGGACTAAAAATTACTCATGAAATCGAGAAGAAGTTGGAGAATCTTTACGAAGGCAATGAATATGTCAAATGTACCAAGCTACAAATTCTGAGAAGAAAATTTGAAAATTTGAGGATGAGTGAAGATGAAAACATCACAATCTACATGCAAAAGATAAATGAACTTGTGTGTGGTATCAAGTATGTTGGTGGACCTTTGGAAGAATCAGAAATTATGGCAAAAGTGCTTAGATCTTTACCTGATTCATACAAACATAAGTTTGTTTCTATAGAGGACATCAGGACTGTCTCAAAAGTTACAAGAGATTAGCTGGTTGGAAAAATTTTAGCTTTTGAATTAAGTGAGTTTGGTGATTCTCTTCCTAAGTTTGAATCTACATTTAAGGCCAGTGTATATGGAGAACAAAGATATAATCCAGGTAAAAGATCTTCAGCAAGATCAAACAGATTTGGGAAGGTAATGAAGGATCTTGAAGATGATGAAAATGAAACTACAGATCTTGAAGCTCTTATTGCCAAAATAATGCCAAGAGGATTTAGTAAGTATGAAGGAAAGTTGCCATTCAAATGTTTTGCTTGTAATAAGATTGGTCATTTTGCCTCTAGATGTCCAGAGAGGTTTTCAAAACCAAACCCTAACATATATAAAGGTCAGAAGAATTGTTACTATGTCTAAAAAGATGGAGAAGAGTGAGTTACAGATGGTGAATCTGATCATGCAGTTTCCACTGAAGATGATTGGGTATTCATTGCTATCAATGAAGAAGATTTGGTGTCTACTAAATCTGCTAGTTGTACAAATGTGGAAAGTGCCTTAGCTACTCAAGTTATTGAAAAGGATGAATGGGTGATTGATAGTGGATGTTCTCATCATATGATTGGTGATAAAAGTAAGTTTGTAAGCATTGAAAAATATGAAGGTGGATTTGTGAAGTATGGAGACAACTTAGCTAGTAGAATCTGTGGTAGAGGATCCATCTCTTTTGATGGTAAAAATAGCACAAATGATGTTCTATATGTGGAAAGACTGAAGCATAATCTTCTCAGTTTTGGATAGTTGGTTGACAAGGGTTATGATCTCCATTTCAAGGATGGAAAATGTAGAATCTTGGAAAGCTCAGGAAATAAAATTGTATCTGGTACTCAAACTAGAGGTAACATCCTTCATTTAATTAGTTCTGGTAAAAGTTGTTTTATTGCTAAGATAGATCAAAGTTGGTTGTGGCATAAAAGGATGTGTCATGTGAATTTTGATAACATTGTCAAGATAAGTTCTACTCATGCTATAAGATATTTTCTAAAACTTGTGAAACCTAATAGCATGTGTAGAAAATGTCAATTGGGTAAATAGAAAAAATTTCTTTCAAAAATAAAGAATAGTTTTCAAATGGATAGTTGGAACTAGTGCATACTGATCTCTGTGGTTCTACTATAATTAGGAGTGTGTAAGGAGATAGATATTTCATGTTTTTTATTGATGATTACTCCCGAATGATCTAGGTAACCTTTCTAAAAGAAAAATTAGAAGCTCTTGACAAGTTTAAAGTATTCAAGGTGATGGTGGAAAATGAGATTGGTGAGAGAAAAAAGTGTCTGAGATCTGACAAAGGTGGAGAATTTACCTTTGGTGAGTTTGATACTTTCTGTGAAAAGAATGGAATAAAGAGACGGATATCTTCTCCTAGGACTCCTTAGTAAAATGGAGTTGTGGAAAGAAAGCACTGGACCATTCAAGAAGCTGCCAGGACCATGATGATGGAAATAAATGTTGCACAAGTTTATTGGAGAGAAGCTGTGAGTATTGTTGTCTACACTCTTAACCAGGTGCATATCAAAGGCAATTCTAGTAAGACTCCTTATGAACTCTAGTTTGATCATCCTCCTACTGTAAGATATTTTAGAGTTTTTGATAGTAAATGCTATATCAAAAGAGATGAGGATCTAGGCAAGTTTGAAGCAAGAAGTGATGAAGGAATTTTTCTGGGTTACTCTACTCAAAGTAAAGCATACCAGTGCTTTAACAAGAGGTTGAAAAAGATTGTTGAACGTGCTAATGTTAGAGTTGATGAGAGCAAAGAAGAACATTCTAGGTCTTGTGGATATGATTCAAATGATCAAGATGAAAATCCAAGTCAAGGAAGACAAATTCAAACCCAGACTTAGATCTAGATTGATCTGGAAAGTTCAATGACTCAAGAGGACAATGCAGAAGTTAAGGAGCAAGTTCAAGAAATAGAAGTTAAAGCAAGTCACAAAACTCCCATCTATGTAAGGATGAATCATCCTAAAAATCAAATCATAGGAGATAGAAATAAAGGTATTTGAACTAGAAGAAGAATTATTGAAGATCAAGAAGAGATTTGTTTGATTTCAAAGATTGAACCAAAATCAGTAAGTGAAGCCTGCAATGATGAAAACTAGGTAAAAGAAATGGAAGAAGAATTAATGCAAATTGAAAAGAATCACACTTGGGATCTTGTTTCTAGACCTAAGGACAAAAATGTGATTGGAACTAAGTGGGTCTTCCAGAACAAACTAAATGAAGATGGTGAAGTTGTAAGAAACAAAGTAAGGTTAGTGTGTAAAGGATAGTCTCAAGTGGAAGGAATTGATTTTGAAGAAATGTTTTCTCTAATAGCAAGAATAGAGGCAGTCAGATTATTTCTTGCATTTGTTGCTTATAAAGATTTCAAGGTCTATCAGATGCATGTCAAGTCAACATTCCTAAATGGAAAACTAGAAGAAGTCTATATTGAGAAACTGAAAGGATTTTAGTTGTCTGATCAGAAAGATATGGTTTGTAGGTTGAGGAAAGCATTATATGGACTCAAACAAGCCCCAAGAGCCTAGTATGGAAGATTAGATAAGTATTTGTTAAAGCTAGGATATAACAAAGGCACTGTTGATAATAATCTTTACTTCAAGATTGATCATGAGAACATTCTTATTGTTGAAGTATTTATTGATGATATCATTTTTGGTGGAAATGAGAGCATGTGCAAAACATTTGTTGATCAGATGCAAAGTGAATTTTAGATGTCCATGTTTGGCAAGATGAATTTCTTCTTAGGTCTGCAAATCACCCAGTCAGATAAAGCTATCTTCATATCTTAGTTCAAGTATGTGAGAGAATTATTGAAGAAGTTTGCAATGAAAGACTCAAAGCCAATAGGTACACCTATGGTAACTAGATGCAAGTTGAGTAAAGATGATGAATCCCCTAAGGTAAATCAAAAAATCTATAGATCAATGATTGGAGGACTGCTCTATCTGACTCAGACCAGACCTGATATCATGAATGCAGTTGGACTTGTCATTGTATTCCAAGATGATCCTAAAGAATCTCATGTTGTAGCAGTCAAGAGAATTTTCAAATATCTCAAAGGGACAACTGATTATAGATTATGGTATCCAAAGGATACTTCACTCTACATACATATACATATGTTGATTGGGTAGGAGATGTGGATGATAGAAAAAGCACTAATGGTGGTGCATTCTTCTTGGGAAGTAGATTGGTTTCTTGGCTAAGCAAAAAGTAGGAGGCAATTTCCCTATCTACAATAGAGGTAGAGTATATAGCAGCAACAAACAATTGTACTCAAGTTTTGTGGATGCAGCAAATGTTGGAGGACATCAAAATTGTGTTTGAGAAGCCTATCACAATCTTCTTTGATAATTCAAGTGCAATAAGTATCTCAAAGAATCTGGTGTTGCATTCAAAGACAAAGTGTATATCCATCAAGTTTCATTTCTTGAGAGAGAAGGTAAATGAGAATGAAGTCAAGTTGGACTTTGTGTCTTCAAAGGATCAGATTGCAAATATTTTCACTAAGCCTCTTCCCAAGGATACTTTTGAGTATCTCAAAGAGAAGCTAGGGGTTATTACCCCTCCTGATTAGAACTAAGATGTGCTAAGGTGCATTAGTCCGATGGAATTTATAGTCATATCTTGTGATCTAGATTCATATTAAGGAGATACTACTTAGGGGGGTAGTCAGTATAAAAATTTTGGGATCCGTATGCAACAAAAAGGGAGAAAAGATTGTAAATATGTGCCCTTTGCCATTGATGTCAAAGGGGGGAAAAAGTTCATGTGAAAAACTAGTTGTTGATGAAAGGGGGAGTAGTGAAGAAAGTGATTGTAGAAGTGATAAGAGAAAATGGGAGGTCTTGTCTTGATGGTCAAATCAATTTTTCAGAGTACATGTTTCCATCAATGACAAAAGGGGAGATTGTTGTAATTATGTGCCTAAGCGGTGTTGTCATTGATGTCAACATATCCTTGTTGCCATTGGTGTCAATTGTATCCTATTTTGTTGCCTGAATAGAAGACTGGATTATTAAGGGTATTGAGAAAATTAATGAGGATCAATGTATGTGGACCATATGGCTAAGTAGAGGATTGTCTGAAGAAGTTGTACTTATGTTTTGAAGGGTTCGCATGAAGATTTGAAGAAGCTATGGCAATCTGAGTTGAACCAACTTTGTAGTGTTCAGAAGAGATAGAGTGACAGGAAAGAGGTCTAGATTGTTTCGGATATGTTAAATGATGATTTATGGATCTAGAGGCATGTCTGGGAAGTCAGTGTGTATCATCCATTCAAGTGGTTCATGGTTTGGAGGTCTGCAAGCAATCTTTCTAATGTGACAGTCATGGCAGATAGTGTTCTTAAGGTTCCAAAGGAAGATGCAAGCGATTCTGATGATTTGGAGGAGTGTGTGTTTTTGTTGAATTAAATGTGCTTGTGGAGGTCTCTGGATCATATGACTACTATGTTGGAGGTCCACATTGAAGTTTGAGTTCGCTATTGAAGATTTCCTTCTTGGTGTTTCTATTCTTCCCAGTCTTGGCCAACTAGATGATTCAAGTATGTTGCGGATGATCTAAGAGAAATTCTTTGGAGTGTGGCATGTTGTTGGAGGTAGATTCAAATGTTAGATATGTTTGGCTGATAGTATAGTGATCTGTGTTAAGTGAAGCTGACCTTGATGTTTATTCCAAGGTTGATGAAGCATATAAAGGTGTATAGTTGAAGTGTGGAAAATTATCCTTGTGCAAAAATAATAAAATCCAAAGAAATGATCAAAGGCAGAGCATAGAAGAGGAGAAGAAGAAGAATGAGAGTTGTTTGGGATGAAGAACTAGAGAAGAAGTATTTGGGGAAGAGTAGAAATTTTGTGAGCATTCAATGAAACTAAACTGGGCATGAAGTAGATGCTATTTATCAGTTAATTCCTTCTGTATTAAACATAAATTCTGTAGGCAGTGAGCCTCTCTTGAGTAATGAGCTCTGGGCAGTGAGCCCAAAGTCATGTGCCTTCTATTTTCATCTAAGTAATTTTAACATGGTATGAATCTTGTGGGTTGACCCCCACCATGGTTTTCCCTTAACTAAGTTTTCACATAAAAATTCTAGTGTTATGTGTGCTCAATTTATTTCTACTCTTGTGTTATTGATTCATGCTTTAATGTTTATCTAATTGAAAGTTGTTAAAGAAGTATAAAAGTAGAAAAGATTATAATTTGTGGGACAACTGATTCACCCCCCCCACCCTCTTAGTTGTCTGGACTAATTCCAACAATCTGATGACCCTTCACACTTTGTATGACAAGGATATCTATTTATTTGGTTGTCTAGAATCATTATTGTATGAAACTATTTTGTGGTTACAAGTTCAAGCCCTAAACTATGAAGCCTCTACAGTGAACATACGTAGGCAAGGCCATCTTGGATGAGCCCCCTAAGGCATTAGATCAGCCCCTTAGGGCCTTAGGCTAGTATATTTCTCTCTAATATTTTCATTGATGAACTTTGTGGAACTAATGTTCACATTTAGATGTGCAAATACAGGTCAATTAACTGAGCAAATTACTGGATCAAAGAACATGTTTTCCACTATGCTTAAGTATGATCATATGGTTCTTACTATAATTGATTGTAATTGCATGGGGGATGTTTATATTTGTGAAAATTACCATTCTAGTGCACAATATTAAACTTATGATTAATCAAAACTTTGTATTACAAGTGATTATTCTTTTTTCATCTATTTATATTTTCATTATTTCTGACTAATTTAATTTATTATTTTTATTTATTGATAATTTCATGAGTAGGCCTTACATTGGTATCAGAGCATATTGGGTTTAGTACTTGGGCCTCGAGTCTTCTACGCATAGATTGCATTATAAGGTGAAACTGTTATATCGAACAGAGAACCCTATTTATGGGTCAAGATTCTTTTGATGAATTGGTGATTCTTACATGGTTCAGTTGAAATAGAGTAGAAATCTAGACGTAATTCAATCATTCAAAGAGCTCTAGAGGTGAGATACCTCTTTGCCTTAGTCACATTTTCATAGGACTTGCTAGTAAGAGTAATGGTGACTATTTGAAGTAAGCCAAGATGAATAATATATAGTGCTATTTGAAGTAAGCCAATATGGATAGTATATGGTGACAACCCATGAATGATGATGTGGCAGTAAAAGTGAAATATATTAAGAAGACAGATCTCTCTGATAACATAAAGGATGAATGAGTTGATACGATACAAGGAAAGAAGAAAATATGAAATTTTTGATAAGAGGAAGAAGGAAAATAATCTGTGCAGTAAATAAAGTCAATAATAATGGATAAATATTGGTTGAGCCTTCTTGAAGGTAGGAAACCTAAGATGGATGTAAAAAGCAAGAATGTTTGTAACATTGCTAGGCTTTGGGAAAAGTGATTGTTGAGCAACATCTTATTCTTTTAGGATACGTATCTAATAGAATCCACGAAATCTTTGATGAATGCAAAGTTGAGATGCTTTAAGGACCTTCATTAATAAGGATGATTAGATAAGTTTTCTCGATTTGCCCTATAGATAAGGTAAGAAGGATTGATTTTGTGAATCATGTATGCTTGATTGTTATTAGTGAGAGTACTTATACATAGGTGCTATATGAGAATGATACTTTTCTAGTGCAAGTAGCACACTGTGTAGTAATACACTTCTAATGCTTTGTGCAAATGACACATCTGTATGAAATTGTTTCCTTAATGCACTTATCATATTTATTATATTTATACTTGAACGAGAAATGTTTACTATACTTATCCTAATGTGATTGATGCATATGTCATATTATTGTGCGAGTGATGCACTAGAATGAGTTATTGATTCATTTTTGTGGATAAAGCATTTGAGTAATGATTACATTCATAATTTGTGTGTGAGATACACCTTTTATACTCATTGTGTTTTGGATCGAGTAATGATCACTATAATTATATTACTATAATTTATGCATATTTCATATTTTGTGTGAGTGATGCACTTGTGTGAGAGATGCACTTACCATTTTATTGAACAAAAAATTGAGCGAGAAATGCTCATTATGTGCGATGCATTTACCATATTTTGTGCGAGTGAGGCACTACAAGTAAATTATTATAATTGTACCCTGTGTGAGTTATGCACTAAAGGATTCATGCTTTCTTATTATTCATTTTATGTGCACTAGTGCGAATTATGCACTATCATATTTATCTGGTCTATATTTTATGCAATTTGAAATAGATTATTCTTGTTGAATGTGTTGTATGTGATAAAGCTTACCTTCTGAGATAGGATACCAAATGTGGAATAATAGAGAAGGCAAATCATCTTTTCAAGATTTGACCAATATTTTTTTTAAATGTGTTTCTGCCAAAGCCATGTACCATTGAAATAGATGGATAAGGAATGTCTAGAAAAATTTATATTATATGTTTCTCCACCACATCCTGTATGCAAGAAATATGTTCATTCAAGTATAAAATGCATATAAGGCATCAAGCATGCATCGAGAGTTTCCCTCCTGCCCTTTTGTTATAGGTATCTAGGTGTTGCATATAGGGCAGGATATTCTTCAAGTTAGGAAGAGTTCCGGGGAAGTGTAGTGCTTCATGGTTGGGTGGAAAAGCACCTTAACCATACTCTTGACCATCAGCTTATGAAAGACTAGTGGGTCATGGTGGCTGAAGATAGAATAAATATTTGAATTTCTTTATGTTATTCAGAAATGGATTTAACATGTATAGAACCTTTGTATTGCTGAAATATTTTGAATGCTAAGACTTTTTCTTTTGTTAGAATTTTGACTTGCCAATGATGATAACAAGTAGTATGGGATAATTATTTTTCATCATAAGGGCAATTGTTCTGATGTCTCATGTGAGTAGGCATGTTGACAAAAAGAACATAATTGATTACTTTCTGTAAATATCTTGGAATATGAAAAAGATTTGATTATGCTATATAAGATTCTATGAAAGAAATGAATCTCCTTACATGCTTTTGCTTGTCTAAAAGTATAGAAATGAAGTTAATTTGATGAACAGTGATGTGCTAACAAAGAATTCAAGGGAATCAATTTTAGACAGAGGAAATTTTGTAGTGATGAATGTAAATAGGGACTTGGAATAACGATTTATTTGTTACATGGGCCAATTTTGACATTGAGGTAAAACATAATTTAGGAGATATTAAACCTTATCTTCAGTTAAATTGATTTGATTATTAAGGCATTGATTCTTTAAGAGTGGAAGGATGTCACAACCCCTATTTTTCAAAAATTAATTTTCAATTTAATATTACTATTTTGACGATCATTGACTAATTTTCACTCATGTGTGTGATAGTAATATTAAATTTTCCAATACACCCACTAACTACTCCTCACAATATCTAAAATTAACTCCACTATTTGCACAACTTGAATTCCACTTTCTTTTCCAATACACCAACTAACTACTCCACTTGAATTCCAATACACCCACTTATTATACTTCTAATCTATTAAATCCTCATGGTGTAAGTGCTGATTTATTGGACTAGCATTTAAATTGCTTATTGAACCCTTACAAAATTCTTTAAGACTTCATTATCCTAGAATGTTTGAACTACATGTAAACTAGTTGATTCTCTTTTTTTAAAAAACATTTAAAACAGAAAGCAAAACCTTAAATCTTCCTATTTAGAAATCTCTTGATTCCTTATAATATAATTGTTTGAATTATTTATTTTATATATTGACTTATCTTGTGTATTTAAAGAAAAATATGAAAAGGAATTTTAACTTGTTAAAGAAGGAATTTATTTAATATATAGAATTATTCTAAAATATGAGTTTTATCTTGTATATTTAGATTAAAGAAAAATATTTGTAGAAAGAATCTAGATGAAATTATACTAAACAAATAGAGAATAATTTTGTAGAAAAGATACTAAATATAGTTATATCTTAGTTGGAGGATATTTTGTAGAATTTAAAAAAAAAAAAATGGCATAGCCACTAAAATTTATTAATTAAAAGGAAAAATACAAAAAACCTCATTCAAAAAGTCATACCGGTAGGAAAGAATCAAGTGAAGAAAACCTTACGTTGTAGCCTTTTAAAACTTGACTAAATACAAAGACGACTCAAGAGGATGAGTCTGCCAAGAAAAAATCTATGACTGCTATACAAAACTGAATTCTGTGTCACAAGGGAACTGTTACAAAATTTTCATTTGATACATTACAAAATTCGTAGAAATCTACAAAAAACTCCCAATACAGAACCTAACCATCAGTTAACATCTTGCCAGACATCAGCAATTAAACCCTGATGTCAACAATCCTCCTCTTTAGCCAGCTGAGGGGGCGGTGGTGGAGGGGGAGGATTATAATGCAGAAGGAGAGATAGTGCATTAAAAACCCTTGTAGTATCATCAATCACTTGCCTACACAACTCTTTCCTATGATAGTGAAATTAATTATGTATTAGTTATGAACTTATTATTTTGAAATTATTTGGTGGATATAATTAAAAAAATTATAGATATAGAAAGTATGTAAATTTATTTATTTATTATTTTTATAGAGATGTGAAAATTATCTTAAACTTATGGATGAATACATTAGTTTTCTATAAGATAATTGCATAATACTTGGAAGAGAATATTGAGTGTGTTTCCTTTTGAAATTGGGAATATAAATGGAATTATGTAGCTTGCATAGTAACTTGTATATCTCCTAATTATGATAGAGTGATAGAGCTATCTAAGAATTTTGAATCAATGGAAAGATGGTGATGTATGTTGATATATGTATTTTCATATTTATGATGTGCCTAGCAATCTATAGACATTCTTATTTCCTCCTAGTTGTAAGATATGTTTAGAATAAAAATTAATGGTTTCTAGTTATGAAGTTGTCTAGCTGTGGTTAAGGATGTCTGACGACCCTTCAAACTTTGTATGACAAGGATATCTATTTATAAGGTTGTCTTGAATCATTATTGTATGAAACCATTTTGTGGTTATAGGTTCAAGCCCTGAACTATGAAGCGTCTACACTGCGTGTACATAGGCAAGGCCATCTTGGATGAGCCCCCAAGGCATTAGATTAGCTCCTTAGGGCCTTAGGCTAGTATATTGTTCTCTGATATGTATATTGATGACCTTTGTGGAGCTAATGTTCACATTTAGATGTGTAGATACAATTTTGTTAATTGAGCATATTACTGGATCAAAGAACATGTTTTCCACTATGCTTAAGGATGATCATATGGTTCTTACTGTAATTGATTGTAATTGCATGGGGGATGTTTATATCTATGAAAATTATCATTGCAGCGCATGATATTAAACTTATGATTAATTGAAACTTTGTATTACAAGTGAATATTCTTCTTTCATAGGGGCAGGGGCCCTGGCTTGATTGATAAGTAATTTTGTTGCGGTAAAGATGGTCACGAGGTCCAGTCTCCCCCCTGCCCACTTGATAACTGTAACCGGTTCATAGCTCCGGTCAAAAGCGTTTACCCATGAATTAAAAAAAAAGAATATTCTTCTTTCATATATTTATATTTTCATTATTTCTGACTAATTTAATTTATTACTATTATTTATTGATAATTTCATGAGTAGGCCTTACATTTGGTATCAAAGCATTTTGGGTTCGGCATTCGGGCCTCGAGTGTTCTACGTTTAGGTTACATTATGAGATGAACCTATTATATCAAATAGAGAAACCTAGTTATGGGTCAAGATTCTTTTGACGAATTGGTGATTCTTACATTGTTCAATTGAAATAGAGTAGAAATTTGGACATAATTTGATCATTCAAAGAGCTCTAGAGGTGAGATACCTCTTTGCATTAGTCGCATTTTCATAGGACTTGCTAGTAAGAGTAATGGTGACTATTTGAAGTAAGCCAAGATGAATAATATATAGTTCTATTTGAAGTAAGCCAATATGGATAGTATATGGTGACAACCCATGAATGATGATGTGGCAATAAAAGTGAAATATATTAAGAAGAGAGATCTCTCTGATAATGTAAAGGATGAATGAGTTGATAAGATACAAGGAAAGAAGAAAATATGAAATTTTTGATAAGAGGAAGAAGGAAAATCATCTATGAAGTAAATAGAGTCAATAATAATGGATAAATGTTGGTTGAACCTTTTCAAAGGTTGGAAACCTAAGATAGATGTAAAAAGCAAGAATGATTGTAACATTACTAGGCTTTGGGTAAAGTGATTGTTGAGCAAAGTCTTATTCTTTTAGGATATGGATCTAATAAAATCCATGAAATCTTTGAAGACTGCAAAGTTGAGATGCCTTAAGGGCCTTCATTAATAAGGATGATTAGATAAGTTTTCTTGATTTACCTTATAGACAAGGTAAGAATGATTGATTTTGTGAATCATGTATGCTTGATTGTTATTAGTGAGAGTACTTATACATATGTACTATATGAGAATGATACAAGTTTCTAGTGCAAGTAATACACTATGTAGTAATACACTTCTAATGCTTTGTGCAAATGACACATCTATATGAAATTGTTTCCTTAATGCACTTATCATATTTATTATATTTATACTTGAAGGAAAAATGTTCACTATACTTATCCTAATGTGAGTGATGCATATGTTATATTATTGTGTGAGTGATGCACTATAATGAGTTATTGATTTGTTTGTGTGGATAAAGCATTTGAGTAATGATTACATTCATAATTTGTGCATGAGATACACCTTTTATACTCATTGTGTTTTGGATCGAGTAATGATCACTATAATTATATTACTGTAATTTATGCATATTTCATATTTTGTGCAAGAGATGCACTTGTGTGAGAGATGCACTTACCATATTTATTGAACAAAAATTTGAGTGAGAAATGCTCATTGTGTGTGATGCATTTACCATATTTTGTGCGAGTGGGGCACTGCAAGTAAATTATATAATTGTACCCTTTGTGAGTTGTGCACCAAAGGATTCATGCTTTCTTATTATTCATTTTATGTGCACGAGTGCAATTTATGTAGTATCATATTTATCTGGTCTATCTTTTATGCAATTTGAAATATATTATTCTCGTTGAATGTGTTGTATGTGGTAAATCTTACCTTCTGGGACATGATGCCAAATGTGGAATAATAGAGAAGGTAGATCCTCTTTTAAGGATTTGACTGATATTTTTTTTTAATATGCTTTGGCCAAAGCCATGTACCATTGAAATAGATGGATAAGGAATGCCTACAAAAATTTATATTATATATTCTCTCCCACATCCTGTATGAAAGAAATATGTTCATTCAAGTATAGAATGCATATAAGGCATCAGGCATGCATCGAAAGTTTCTCTCTTTCCCTTTTGTTATAGGTATCTAGGCGTCACATATAGGGCCAGGTATTCTTCGAGTTAGGAAGAGTTCCAGGGAAGTGTAGTGATTCATGGTTGGGTGGAAAAGCACTTTAACCATACTCTTGACCTTTAGCTTGCTGAAGACCAATGGATCATGGCGGCTAAAGATAGATTAAATATTTGATTTTCTTTATGTTATTTAGAAATGGATATAGCATGTATTGAACCTTTTATATTGCTGAAATATTTTGTATGCTAAGGCTTTTTCTTTTGTTAGAATTTTGACTTGCCAATGATGATATCATGTAGCATGGGATGCTTGTTTTCATCATAAAAGGCAATTGTTTTGATGTCTCATGCGAGTAGGCATGTTGACAAAAAGAACACAATTGATTACTTTCTATAAATATCTTGGAATATGAAAAAGATTTGATTATGCTATATAAGATTGTATAAAAGAAATGAATCTCCTTGCATTCTTTTACTTGTCTAAAAGTATTGAAATGAAGTTAATTTGATGAGCAATGATGTGCTAACAATGAGTGCAAGTGAATGAATTTTAGACAGAGAAATTTTTGTTGTGATGAATGTAAATAGGGACTTGGAATAATGATATATTTGTTAGAGGGGCCAATTTTGACATTGAGGTAAAACATAATTTAACAAGTATGAAACCTTATCTTTAGTTAAGTTGATTTGATCATCGGGATGATGATTGTTTAATAGGGGAAGGATATCACAACCCCTATTTTTCAAAAATTAATTTTCAATTTAATATTACTATTTTAACAATTGTGGACTAATTTTGACTCATGTGCATGATAGAAATACAGTCTCGATGGAGAGGTATCAAAGCATACTTGAAACTTATTTATTAATTATGATATTTTATTGAGAATAATTAGTTAGTTATATTTCTTCAAGATAATTGTTTAAATAATTTAATATTGATTTGTTTCTATTATAGAGATTCTTTTATACCACAAGCAAGAGTGGCAGTTATGCATTTTTCAAAAAGAAAGTGGAATTCAAGTTGTTACAAATAGTGGAGCTAATTTTAGTTATTGTGAGAGGAGAAGTTAGTGGGTGTATTGGAAAATTTATTTATTCTATTTTTGAATGAAATTTTCTTTTAATTTTCTTTAAAGTGTGTTCTAAGTTTCTTTCAGAATGGGGAGACAAGAGGGTAAAGGAAGAAGAAATTTCAATGATAAATTTTGCTAGAGTAGAATGCAGTGAGTGGACTTAGCTTGAGGAACTTTCAGACTTCAATTTGGATACCTTGTCAGGTTTGGAGAGAAAAAGATCAAAATCTAGCTGCAGGTATTTCAAAAGGAAATCTTTTCATTATTTGTAGAGATTAAGGTATGAGCATTCTATGCCAAGGATTTATTTGTTGCATATAGATATCTAGTTGTGTGTTATTTTCCTCCAAATACATGTCACCAGTAATCATTGTATCAATTGGTTTTCAATTTTTCCCTTACTGTATTTTGAATGTAGATGGTTTTGTGATTTGGTTCAAATATTTCAAATGTTTAACTCCTTCCCATTTCTGCATAGATGTTTGAGATAAGAACTTAAGTTGTGCAACATTTTTAGGATCCAATTCAAAAGGCACCAGTGCTATAAATATTCCTAAGCCCATATTCATATTAAGTCTGTAGGATCAAAACCTCTTTGGCGTATAAAGAATAGTTTAGGAATATTTTACAGTGATCCTTCCTTTTTACTTGAATCATGTCGATTACATTTGTTTCTATGGTTCTAAAGAGATAATAACAAATGGATGGTGTACCTATACTGCAATCATTCAATTATATATTGGTGCATAACCTAAATTAGCATAGTTTACTTTTGAGACATGCTATCAAACGGTTTATGTGCCTTGTCTATGTTTTCCACATATTGCATGTGTATCAACCAAGGTACTACAAATTCAACATTTGACAAAATATCAGTTTCATTAATGCTATGATGGATAGCCCTTCTTTATTTCTAAAGTGTTGATACTTCATTTCACATCTATACTTAGTTTTCTTTTGCTAAAATTTTCTTAACAGTTTGCAACTTTAACATAAGACAAGATTCCTTATAGAGCTCCAAACTTCTACTTTGGCCTTGTCAGAGAATAATTGGTTAAGATTAGGGATTTTGGCCGATTGCATGTATTCGAAAGTTTCTATACCTACCACCTTCAAAATGTATTTATTTGAAAATTTCCAAAGTTTTCTTACTTAAAATCCAGGCAATAGCTCTTGTTTGTTAACTGTCATTACAATTACCTGAAGGATCCCTAATCTTCCTCAACACTTTCTTGGGCACATATTCGATCATTACATCTTCTTAAAACTTGGGCTTAACACTTATCAGATCATATGCCTTACTCCCTAATTTTACTCATGTCTTGATTTAGATTATCCTGCATAATTACTCTATGCAAACTAAGATATGGAAAGTATTCAGGCACAAATAAAAATATTTTACTCTATCTATTATGGTGCCATAAGTAATGCTTTTGTATCTACCTAATATCAAGAAATATTGTTGGTCCTTAACCAAATCCTCTATTCTTATTTGTTCTTGATAATTCATTTTAAATTGACTTATTATACCTCTAATCTATGGATTCCTAATGGCGTAAGTGTTGATTTATTTGACTATCATTTAAATTATTTATCGAACCCTTATAAAATTCTTTAAGACTTCATTATCCTAGAATGTTTGAACTACATGTAAACTAGTTGATTCTCTTTTTTTTAAAACATTTAAAATAGAAAGCTAAACCTTAAATCTTCCTATTTAGAAATCTCTTGATTCCTTATAATATAATCGTTTGAATTATTTATTTTATATATTGACTTATCTTGTGTATTTAAAGAAAAATATGAGAAGGAATTTTAACTTGTTAGAGGAGTTTATTTTGTATATAGAATTATTCTAAAATATGAGTTTTATCTTGTATATTTATATTAAAGAAAAATATTTGTGGAAAGAATCTAGATGAAATTATACTAAACAAACAGAGAATGATTTTGTAGAAAAGATACTAAATATAGTTATGTCTTAGTTGGAGGATATTTTGTAGAAATTCATTATGTATTAGTTATAAATTTATTATTTTGAAATTATTTCGTGGATATAATTAAAGAAATTATAGATATAGAAAGTATGTAAATTTATTTATTTATTATTTTTATAGAGATGTGAAAATTATCTTATACTTATGGATGAATACATTAGTTTTCTATTAGATAATTGCATAATAATTAGAAGAGAATATTGAGTGTGTTTCCTTTTGAAATTAGGAATATAAATGGTATTATGCAACTCACATAGTAACTTGTATATCTCCTAATTATGATAGAGTGATAGAGTTATCTAAGAGTTTAGAATAAATGGAAAGATGGTGATGTATGTTGATATATGTATTTTCATATTTATGATGTGCCTAATAATCTATAGACATTCTTCTTTCCTCCTAGTTGTAAGATATGTTTAGAATAACAATTAATGGTTTCTAGTTATGAAGTTGTCTATTTGTGGTTAAGTATGGCTGATGACCCTTCACACTTTATATGACAAGGATATCTATTTATTTGGTTGTCTATAATCATTATTGTATGAAACCATTTTCTGGTTACAAGATCAAGCCCTAAACTATGAAGCCTCCATGCTATGTGTATGTAGTCCCAATGCCAGATGAGCCCCCAAGTCATTAGGTCAGCCCCTTAGGGCATTAGGATAGTATATTGCTCTCTGATATGTTTATTGACGAAGTTTGTGGAACTAATGTTCACATTTAGATGTGCAGATACAAGTTTGTTAACTGAGCAGATTATTGGATCAAAGAACATGTTTTCCACTATGCTTAAGGATGATCATATGGTTCTTACTATAATTGATTGTAATTGCATGGGGGATGTTTATATCTATGAAAATTATCATTGCAGTGCATGATATTAAACTTATGATTAATCAAAACTTTTTATTACAAGTGAATATTCTTCTTTCATCTATTTATATTTTCATTATTTCTGACTAATTTAATTTATTACTATTATTTATTGATAATTTCTTGAGTAGGCCATACAACTTATCCGGAGCAAATTAAACCTTAAGTATCAAAATATAAACATGAAAGAATAACACAATGGACATCAACACATAACACCAGATATATATGGAAAATCCTAAGAGGGAAAAACCATGGTCATGATTAACTCACAATATATGAAGCTCAAATAATAAATTTGTTTTAGGGGCTATAACCCAAGGAAGTTGCTACTCCCTATGTAACTTTGATTTAGGTTCACTCCCAAGGAAAATTCTACTCCTTGATGACTTTGTTTTAGGGTCACCCTGAAGGAACCATCTACTCCTTGAACTGAGAATACACTTACAAAAGAATACAATGTGACAGTCTTTCTACTGTCTAAAAAACTAACATTGAAGCTCACACCTTTGATGACTACACTTCTACCTCTTCACACTTTCTTCTGATGATCTGATCATTTAGGCACACTCTATGCTTAATCACTATCACAAATATGTTTTCAAAATGAATCTGGACAACAACAACAACTTCTCTTTCTCCTTCAGTTTCTCATCAACAATACATTTATTTTGCCTTTTATCTGCTTGCAAGATTTTCAATCAAATTGTAATCACACCTCACCTCACTCACTTTGATTCATTATTTATACATGATATTGTATTTATTACATTGCTTTTTTACCAGATACAACATGAATAATACATTTACAAGTTGGCCATACATCACACAATATGGAATCTGTCGAAGATAGGTCCTAAGTGAACACACATGTTACACTAGCAAAAGATCCAAGCCTTGTGGACCCAAACACTTGCTTGGTTAGGTCCAAAACATCCTTCACAACTTCAAAAACTAAGTAATTATGTCTACACACTCTACTTATTTGAAAATAGGATAACTTAAAGGAAAATTCATTAAGAATTGAAGAATAACGGCTACATCAAATTGAAAACCATGTGCAGTACTATAAAAAATAAAGATCTTCAGGAATCTTTTCCAGATGAGTCCATATGACTCATACAACATCCCCAAACACTCCTTTGTCTCTGCACATCAAAGAATTATGCTACACAACTTCAAAAACTAACACTAAAAACACTCTATCATCTAGAACACACTACAACATGTTGTCAATTGAAAAGATGAGCTACGGACCACCAGGAACCTTGAAACTAAAGAGAAGCATTTAATACACATCTAGAAATCTATCCTTAAAAGAACAAGGTAAATCTTTCATTTGTGGAGGAATACAAAGCATTCCAACAAACCTTCAGCATTGGCTTACTCTGCTAGAACATATTCCAGTACTCTATAATGCACAACTTTCATAGTGAAAGGGTAAATGATCTGAATCTCTAGAGTTATCATCTTCACTAGAATGTTAAAATACCTTTAGAATTGCATAACCAAAACTACAAATGTGGAGGAATATAGAGCATCCTTCTTCCATGTAGTGATTGTCTTCACAAAACTAACACTATCTTAACTTTGTCTTTCGCAAAACATGCTTCTGGTAGTCCAAACATCATGAAACTTGGAATGTGCAGGATTTGTTATCACATTAAGCTATGTTCTAATCCATAAGGGACTAAAACCAAACTGATGGAAATGTTGAGTAATTTCTCGGATAGCCTTCAAATGTGGTCATTCTAAATCAGAGACTATCACTAACTTCTAGATGTTGAATCTTATTTGCCTTTACAGATGCATTCTTAGGGACAGTAGTGAAGAGCCCACAACATATCTTAATACACAAGTGCCATATCTTAGTGCTTCTGATTCCCATAGTAATGTGTCTTTTTGATGCTTCTAATTCCCATCTGAATATATCTTCATACTTAATTACGCAATGAACAAGACATGATATGAACTTCTAATTCCAATCTCAATGTATCTTCTTCAGGAGAAAGAAATCTAGCTATGAACACTACTACACATTCATAATAGTGTTGATATCAATGATAACCTTGTGACAGTGTTGACATAAATGATAACCAATACAACCATTGGAACCATATGTGTAACAATGTCCTCCTCTGGCATTGATGGAAACACATACTTGCACATTTCTCCCCCTTTGACATCAAGGACAAAGGGCAACTACCATCAGCTTCATCAGAAGTCATTACCTTCTTCCCCTATCATCAACAACCACTACCTACTCCCCATGAGAGGTAACCATCTTCAGTCCAAGAAAAAAAGATATAACATTAACTCCCCTTGGATAGATCACTATGCATCTTTGGCAAGAAGAAGGGGGGCAATTACCCCTAACTTCTACCAGAGATCCTCAAAGGTGTTCTTTGTAATAGCCTTTGTAAATATATCTACAATTTGATCCTTTGTTGGTACATATTCCAATTTTACTTCCTTATTTGCAACCTTCTCTCTCAAAAAGTGATACCTAATTTCTATATGTTTGGTTCTAGAATGCATCAATGGATTCTTAGAAATATCGATAGCACTTGTATTATCACATAAAATAGGAATAGGCTCATCATACAATACCTTGATATCATTCAAAGTTTGCTTCATCCACAACACTTGTGTATAGTAGGAGGCTACTACAATATACTCTACCTCTACAATTGATAAGGACACTGAATCTTGCTTCTTTCTCTACCATGAGGCAAATCTACTTCCTAGAAAGAAAGTACCACCACTCGTACTTCTTCTATCATCAACACAACTAGCCCAATCAGCATTAGTATATGCACTCAAATCAAATTCATTACCTTTTGGATACCATAGACCATAGTTCAGAGTTCCTTTCAAGTATCTGAATATCCTTTTTGTTTCCTTCTCATGTGTTTTCTCAGGATTGGCTTGATATCTAGCAACCAAACATATTGCATGCATAATGTTAGGTCTAGAAGCAGTCAGGTACAATAATGCTCCAATCATAAACCTATAGACAGTTTGATCCACCTCTAAAGACTCATCATCTTTGCTCAAGTGACATACAGTGACCATGGGAGTACTCATTGGTTTTGAATCCTCCATACCAAACTTCTTCAACAATTCTTTGACATACTTAGCTTGAGAAATAAAGATACCACCATCTAGCTAGTAAATTTGAAGTCTAAGGAAGAAGGGCATTTCACCAATCATAGACATCTCAAACTCTTTTTGCATCTCCTTTGCAAACATTTTACACATATGACCATTTCCACCAAAAATGATGTCATCAACATATACTGCAATAATCAAGATCATGTCTCCTTCTTCGTTTATATAAAGATTACTATCTGTGGTACCTTTCTTGAAGCCCTACCAGAGTAAGTACTTTTATAATCTTGCATACCACTTTTCCTAGGTGCTTTCTTGAGACCATACAAAGCCTTTTTGAGTTTGCATACCATATCTAGATCTTCTGATATCTGGAAACCATATGCTTGTTCAATGTATACTTCCTCTTCTAGGTCACCATTCAAAAATGATAACTAGACATCCATCTGATATACTTTGAAGTTCTTATGATTAGAAAGAGCAAGGAACATTCTGATTGCTTTCATCCTTGCTACCAGATCATAAGTCTCAAAATTAATGCCTTTACTTGAGTGTATCCTTTGTATGATAATCTTGCTTTGTTCCTTACAACTTCACCTTCTTCATTCAGTTTGTTTTAGAACACCCATTTTGTTCCTATAATATTCTTGTTTGCTATTCTGGGAACCAATTCCCATTTTTTATTCTTTTGAGCCTAATCTAATCCTTCTTTCATGGATTTTATCCATACATCATCCTTGCTGGCTTCAACAAAGGTCTGAAGTTCTACTTTTTATAACAAAACACAACTTTAGTTTCTCATGTGTCTTGGTAAACCTTCTCCTTGTCTGCACACCTTCATTGTTGTCTCCAATGATCTGTTCTGTTGAGTGATTCTTCTAAACATACTTTACTGGGATCTTAGGTATCTTCTCTGGTTCTTGTTCATTTTTTTTTTCACGTCTTCTTCTTCATCCTCAATGCAAGGAAAGAAATCAGATCTAGTGTCTTCTAAATCTTATAAGATCTAGTACAACTCCTCATCTACTTTGACATTTGTGCTTTCAATCATCTTTCCCAACCTTTGTTTGTAGCATCTATAGGTCTTGCTTCTAGTTGAATGGCCAAGAAAGATTCTTTCATCACATCTTGAATCAAACTTTCCTAGGTCTTCACCATCTCTTCTGATATAGCATTTGCTACAAAATATCCTGAAGTATCTGATAGTGGGAGGTCTCCCATACCGCAACTCATAAGGGGTCTTTGTTCTATTGACCCTTGACTGCACTCTATTAGTTAGATAGATAGTAGTGTGAATAGCTTCCTTCCATTATATATCAAGCAGATCTGTATCTTTCAACATTGCCCTAGACATTTCTTGCATAGTCCCATTCTTCCTTTCCAATACCCCATTTTGCTTAGGGGTTCTAGGAGAAAATAAATGCCTCCTAATACCATGATCTTCACAAAACTTTTCAAATTAATTTGAATTAAACTTACCTCCTCTATCTGACCTTAAACATTTGATCATAGTATCCATTTCATTTTCAACCAAAGCTTTGGAAACTTTAAACTTATCAAGGGCATCATATTTTTCTCTCAAGAAAGTAACCCAAGTCATTCTAGAATAATCATCAATGAGAAACATAAAATACATTTCATCTTGTTGACTCTTTACTCTAGTAGGTCCACATAGGTCTATGTGAATTAGCTCCAATGGTTTCAAAGAAGAGTAATCCTTTCTTTTAAAACTTGTCTTTGTCTGCTTTCCCATTTGACATTCCTTATATACAGTGTTTATAGGCTTGATTATTTTAGGAATATATCTAACTGCATGAGTAGAGATGATATTATCAAAATGGTTGTATCCCATTATTTTGTTCCATAGCTAACAGTAACTAGAGTGAGTCAATAGACATGTTCTTCCATTTGCTTCTTTCAAGTGATAGATGTCACCACCTGTCTTGATACCTTCTGCAACTAGCTTTCCAGATTATGTCTTCCTAATTTCACAACCATTGGCATGAAATTTAAGGTTGTAACCTTTTTTGCACATCTGACTGACACTAAGAAGATTGTGTTGTAATCTTTTGACATAGAGAACATCTTTAGTCATGTTCTTTCCATCAATAGTTATGACACCTTTTCCACAGATTTGGGCTAATTGAATCACCTCCAAACTTGACAACTCCACCATCCCACTTCTCAAGGCTGATACACTTCTCTTCATCATTAGTCATATGATTTGAACAACCACTATCAATGACCCAAGCTTTGGTTTCTTCTTTTGCATGGAAGGTAGTCCATACAACCATTGATCTTTCATTATTTTGGATTGTTTGCAAGTTATCAACTTTTCTACATTTTCTAACATCATCCCTTTTGTCGCTAAAACTCATGACCGAGAAAAGTGTTTCATCATTTGAACCATCATGACCCTCATCTTCTAAAGAACTATCGTCTTCTATGGAAAATAGACTCCTTTTGAATTTACTATTTCGGTTACTTCTCCTAGCTTGTTTAAGAGGACATTTAGAAGCAAAGTGACCGACCTTTCCACAATTAAAACATTTGAAGTGTAACTTACCTTTATATTTTCTAGAGGCTTTCTTCAGTGTTCTTAAAAAATCTTCTTCTACATCTCACAGATTTCATCTTCATCAACATGTTCATTCTTGGTCTTTTTACTAGCTTTGAAAGCAGCTTCTTTCTTTGGAACATGTCACTATCAACTCTCTCATTTCAAAAGTAGTCATGGTGCCAAACAATTGGTTCAAAGTGTATGTATCCAAGTCTATAGTCTCCTCAATAGAAAATACCTTATGACTGTAAGATTTGGGAAGAGATCTCAAAACCTTCTTTACAATTTCATCCTCTTTTATTGTACCACCAAGACAGGTGATTCTATTGACCACTTCATTCACCTAGAGCATAAATTTAACAATGTTTTCATCTTCTGCCATCTTTAGAATTTCAAATCTATTTTTGAATATTTGCATCTTAGCTTATTTTACTTTCTTATCTCCTTCATAGATAGTTTCAAGTTTGTTCCAAACTTCTTGTGTATAACTACAACTCAGATGTCACCTTTGACAGTTCTAAATCAATTAATCCACTTATGGTAGCAAAGTTTGCCTTGGCATTATTATCATACTTCTTGATTTCATCTACATCTGTAGGAATAGAAGCAAGGACATTGTAACCTTTCTTGACAGAATCCCAAAATCCACACCCTAGAGAATTGATGTAGGTTTCCATCCTTTTCTTTAAAAAAGCACAAATTGTTCCATCAAACTTAGGAATCTCACTAGATCCACCTTGTTCTATCCCGAACCTTCCTCAAGTGGTTAAGCTTCCATTAGAGGAACTTGGCTTTGATACCAATTGTTAAACACACAAGATTACTAAGAGGGGGGTGAATAAGTATTTAAACAATTTCCAATTTCAACAACTTCAACTTACCTGGAGAAGATTAAACCTTAAGCATCAAAATATCAACATGAAAGAATAACACAATGCACATCAACACATAACACTAGATATACATGGAAAACCCTAGAAGGAAAAAACCACGGTGGGGATTAACTCATAATATATGAATCTCAAATAATAACTTTATTTTAGGGGCTATAACCAAAGGAAGCTACTACTCCCTATGTAACTTTAATTTAGGGTCACTCCCAAGGAAGCATCTACTCCCTAAACTGAGAATACACTTACAAAAGAATACAATATGACAGTATTTCTACTGTCTAAAATCTAACATTGAAGCTGACACCCTTGATGATTGCCCTTCTACCTCTTCACATTTTCTTCTGATGATCTGATCAATCAAGCACACTCTAGGATTAATCATTATTGCAAATATGTTTTCAAATTGAATCAAGACAACATCAACAACTTCTACTCTTTCTCCTTCAGTCGCTCATCAACAATGTATTTATTCTACCTTTTATCTACTTGCGATGTTTCCAATCAAATTGCAATCACACCTCATCTCACTCACTTTTATTCATTAGTTATACATGATATTGTATTGATTACACTTCTTGTCATCTAGATACAACACAAATAATACATTTACAAGTCAGCCATACATCACACAATATCAAGCATGTAGAAGATACGTCCTAAGTGAACATGCACGTTACACCAGCAAAAGATCCAAGCCTTGAGGACCCCAACACATGCTTATCCAGGTCCAAAACATCCTTCATAGCTTCAAACCTATCCTAAAAATTGCAAGGGAAGTCATTCATTTTCAAAGGAATGCAGAGCATTCCAACTAACCTTCAACACTGGCTTACTCTGCGAGAACATATGTCGGTACTCTATCATGCCTAACTTTCACAATGGAAGGGTAAATGATCTGAATCTCTAGAATTATCATCTTCACTAGAATCTTAACATACCTTTATAACTGCATAACCAAATCTATAAATGCGAAGGAATGCGGAGTAGCCTTCTTCTATGTAGTGACTATCTTCAAAGAACTAACACTGTCTTCACTTTATCTTTTGCAAAACATACTTCTGGTAGTCTAGACATCATGAAACTTGGAATGTACAAGATTTTTCATCACATTAAGCTATATTCCAATCTACAAGGGCCCAAAACCAAAATGATGGACATATTGAGAAATTTCCTAAACAATCTTCAAAAGTGGTCATTCTGAATCAGAGACTATTACTAACTTCAAGAGGTTGAATCTTCTTTGCCTTAACACATGCATTCTTAGGGACAGTAGAGAAGAGCCCACAACATATCTTAATACATCAGTGCCATTTCTTAGTTCTTTTGATTTCCATATTAACTTGTCTTCTTGATGCTTCTAATTCCCATCTCAATGTCTTCTTTAGGAGAAAAATATCCAACTATGAACACTATTACACATTCATAACAGTGTTGACATCAATGACAACCAATACAACCATTGGAAGCATATGTGTAACATGGAGAACTTGTTGTAGTAGAGGTGGATCTACCTATCCTTATTGGTATTTGTGATGAAGTGGTTACTTGTAGATCTGAAGAGCTAGGATGTAGATCCTCTGTAGGAGTTTGTGATGAAATTTTGGCCTTTGGTGGTAAACCCCATTTCTCATGTAAATGTTTTCTCCTCTTTCAAGATGCTTCTACACATTTTTTTACTCATTTTGTCTATTATCTCTTTGTAAGTCCCAAACATCTCTACTATAGTATCCTTAGGTCTTCTTAAGAGATTATCAACATAGACTTTTATTTCTTCTGTAGAGACCTCATAAGGTATTTTGGGTATCCAAGCCGTTCTTGGTTCTACTTCTTCAATGTAGGTGTAGTCTCTATTGACCAATAAGGTGATGTGTTCTTTGTAATGTCTTACCATATTGTATGGTATTCTCTCTCTTCCTTTCATATCTACTTGCAAGGTTTTGAAAGACCCCCAGTATATAGTGCTACAATTCTTTGTGTCACTGAAACCTCTCATGTGGTTTTTGATTTGTGTGGCAACAAATATATGTTGTTGCCAAACCTTTCATTTGAATCTAGGCAACTCATTCAGGAAATAAAATACTAGGCAAATAATAAGAGTGCAATACTTGAAATTGTAATTTGATTTTTTTGTTCTCTTCAAAGTTTCCATCAAATGCCCTCTCATAAATTCACAGAGGTTGAATTCCTTTCCCTCCTTCAAAATTTGGTATGTTGTATGAATGGTAGCACCTATCACTTTAATCCTTCTCTGTTAGAAAAGTAAATCTTGTAGGCTATGCCCATTGTGGCATATCACACCCCTAGATCAGTTATGTCCATCACACTTAGGGTTCTCTTATCAAGTTTTTCCCAAGTCAACTCAATAACCCTATCATTCTTAATGGCATTCATCACCAATACCAACCTTGTTGAGATTAATCCAGTGACTGACCTAATTGTATCTTTGGTAATTTTGTAGGGTTTGTCAACATATATAAATTCATCATGAATTCTACATAGAACAATCCTTACCAATTCATGTGTGTCATAGAAATATGGGTAATCTTTCCAGACATCTATTCTATTGGCAGTAATATTCTCATACTCTGGCTTACATCTGGTGTCATCCAATAGAGTGTCTCTTAGTTCATCAAATTTCATATGGTCAATTTAAGTGAGTGATGAGTGGATGTATATCGTTACATCTTGAGTGTAGACAACATCTGTTGGAATGTTAGAAAACACCCTATCCTTATCCACTTCCATAGCCTTGTATGGATATTTCATGTACTTTGGTCTAGGATTCTCTAATACATCAACCAAATTTGGTGTTGCATTCTCCTCTACACTCTATGGCTAGGGTTTCACATTTTACTCTGCTCTACTCAAATTTGCTAATCACTCTGAAATGATATCTCTTCTACACTTTGTAGCTAGTGTTTCACCTTTTTCTCTTCTCCACTCAATTTTACTAGTTTCTCTTAATAAGAATGATGTTGGACTGAATTATTAGGGATGAAATAACCTTCTTTTGACCTAACTTTACGCATTTATTGCACCTTTTTCTTGTTAGGTTTTTGTGGGCTTTCAACTACCGATGAGTTTTGTAGGTTTACAAAGACCTATTTCCATCTGAAATTCCTCCATCTTTCAAGTTTTCATTCTGGAGATTTGAGTTCTTGATTTGGTCTTGCCCTATTAATATGTCCTTCTATCAATTTCTTATCAAATCACTTGTATGCCTTGTTCTTATTTCCATTCACTTTAATAGGAGCTGTATCTCATCTTTTTCAGGGAGTTGGAAGATTATCCAATGATTAGCTCCACTGAACCCATGTTTTTTCTTAAGTCATTATGAAATCTTGTGCATGACCTGCACAAGTATAGGTTCTTGTTTCTTCTCATTTTCTTTCTCTTGTTTCCTTTTCCATACTTTTGTAAATTCCTTCTTCGGTTGTTTAAGGGATCCTCAATCTTTTTATGTTGGTTAGGCAGTCTCACAAAACCACTAATACAAAATATTGCTTTATACCCAAAGTCATTGCAGTTGTAGCATATAAAACCATACTCCAAGAGAAGAAATGAGTTTTTTTCTCATATAATCATTTCTTCTTGTCTTAGTTCTACAATCAACAACTTTATGACCAAACCTATTACATGAATAACAATATAACCATAGAAGAATGGAGAGAACCTAGTTATAGAAGATTGTCATGCAAGTTGAGAACCCCTTAATCTCTTCTTTAGATCTCTGACGTTTGTGAAACCATCATCCATCTTCTTCTTCTTAGCTTCAGTCTTCTCAGATATCTCAGTGCTTGGTTCTATCTTCTTTATTATAGGCTTATCTATTGATTCATTTATTTTTGTACTCTGACCTTTCTCAAACCCAAGACCCACCTTATTCTTAGGTGGTCTTTGATTACAAATCATCTCATCAATTTAAAGAACAAATTCTATCTCTACTCTACTATTCCCATACTTGAATCAAAACACATCCACATCATCATTGCCACAACCAAAATTCATCACTCTTATATATCCACATCATGATTTACCTTTTAATCAGGTCGGTAAGATAAACCTAAAACATGTAAACAAAAAGTTGTGCTTTGTCAGCTCAAAATTATGTTTAATCTGCATTTTGGATTCAAACAAACATGTATAGATCATCACATAGGTTAGCCCCACTCATATAACCACTTAGATTAATTATCTAGATGCTATAATTTTTTTGCATAAGGATCTATCGTGCCAGTCAGCTTGTTCCTTAAGAACATTCTTGATCAATTCATCTGTCATATCATAAATCATAGTTTGGACCATAGGAGACTTAATAAATCATATCCAACAATAATTAATAACCTCTTAACAATCCTTTAGGTCTGTAGAACCAGATAAACTTGTATGTCAAAATGTGGATCTTGGAGGTGTTGTATTGTCACAAAGAAATATTGTCAAATTGGAAGCTGATATTGGAAAGCTTTTTTAGAATGTGGAGTGTTGAACTTCAAGGTCTATAATCTTGGATTTAGGTAGTCATGACATGTCTCTTAGTTGCCTCGGAACCACAGAACAAAATGTGCACTTGCAGAGGAATACGGACCCTTATAGTTTGCATTGTACACTATCCTTGTCTTACAACTATTCATCTAGACATACATTTTCTTCAAATGACTTCCAGAGGAAGTCATGACCTAAACACTAGAATATATCATGATACCTGAACAACATTTGCCGGTCTTCATCTGCAGAGGCATACCGATCCACTTTCTGTCCCTTAGTCTGAGTACGGTCCATACTTTGTCATTTTGGCCTTCTGGTCTTCAATACTCTTGTGCCTTCTTGCCATATCAATTTGGTATTCTAGAGATGATGTCTCCTTTTCCCTATTGCCATGAATGACAACACTCAATTATTCAACATAGCAGTGTCTCTTGCCAACAATCTCCCCCTTTGGCATTGATGGCAACACTTAGTGAAAAATGCTTGACTGCCTTTACTACTGCCCCTTTCTATATACACTCTATATTTCTTCTCCCCTTGAGATGTTTGCCCTTTTTTCACTGATCTTCTTCTCCTCCTTTGACATCAATGGAAAAGGTGTAGGTTCCAGAGTCAAAGATTGTCAAAACTACAAAATTTGCTATACTTTGTCGCATATGTAAAAATACACATTTGTAACTTAATGTATAGTTGAGGATAGAATATCATTATAGATAGTCTTTATCAAAGCTATCTCTCCATTCCAACTATTACTTGTAGTCTCCAAAATATGGATGTGGCTATTTATAAAGAAGACTAGCTTTTCTGCCTTCTGCACATCTGATGGTGCATCACTTAATGCTTGTCATTTCAATGCTTCATTTGTTTGATTGGTCATGAAATCAAGTTTTAGGCTTATCAGCCTCCTTAGCTAGCACATCATGTCTTTCATTTCTTCCCTTTTGTTCATCAGGATACTTAGATCATTGTGAATATTTACAACCTATGTCTCTTTGGCACTTATTGATTCAATTGCTATATTATATGTGTTAGAAATATTAAGTAGTTTGGGTTCCATGTCCATGGTTTTATCTTCTAATTCCTTTGTAACCTTTGGCCAAGATAATCAAAATTTGTACAAGTCATAGCCTTCTTTTATGGCACTTTGTATACCTCTTATTCCTTGGTCAAAAGAGATTTTATCATTGGTCCACATGGTTTTTAACTTGGCTAATCTTTTCTAACCATTGTTTCTGTAGATTTTTCAAAGGATTCAAAATGATTACTGATTAACTTTATCATACCTTTTAGTTGATTGCAGTGTCTTTCTGGTATTCAAGCATCAGATACTTTTGTAATTATCTTATTGTTCTACATGTGAGATTTCATCAATTCTTCATGTGCCTTTGCTTGGGCAAATGATACTAATTCAAATTTTTGTTCTAGAGACAAGGAATTTAGATTTATTGTTTCTTGAAGAAACTTGGGTGGATCTAGGATTTGTGCACTTTGTATCTTTTACAAGGGTTTTGCAATAGTGTCTCTTGCCATTTTTTCTTCACAAAGTGAAACTTTCTTTCTCTTCTTTTCTTCATTTGTGGTTTCTGTAGTGGATGTGGTCCTTATTCTTTTTCTGAGACTAGATGTTGGTCTCTCCTCTTCAGATCTCTTATCTTTCCTTTCTAGAGTGCTTGATGTCCATTCTACCGAAGCACTTAAGGACTTTGTTCCTTCTGATTTGATTTTTACCTTATTTAATTGTTCATCTGATGTTTTCTCTGATTGCTTAGATTGCATCAACATTCTAGAAGTTAATTCTAAGAATGTCCCAAATCTGTCCTCTTTGAGATCAATAGGTTTACTTAGTAGTACATCAGCTAATTCAATCAAGACATCTTTAGTAAATTCATAACCTAGTGCAGGGATCCATATAGTTCTTGGTTCCATAGCTTCCATGAAGCATTTGTCTTTATCCACCATGAATACAATAACCTTTTCATACTTTATCACTACTTTTTCAGGTATTTAGAACCTTCGTAACATTTTCTCTTGAAAATCTTTGAAATATTTCCATAAGATTTTGTTCTATTTATCAGCATTACCCAAACTCTAAAAGTGATTTATTATTTGAGTGGCTACAGGTATGTGATCAAGCTAGACAATATTTCCTAAACTGGGTAGCTGTCTCAGGAAGTAAACTTGAGTAAACATGTAATCAATGTTCCATATTTGAAAGGATGATTAGTTTCCTTTGTTCTTCTGAAGTTCTCCATCAGTTCACTTCGGAGCAATTTGTAGAGATCATAGTCCATATTGTTTTTGATCATATCATATGTTGTGTATATAGCTAATGTAGACACAAAATTTTCTTTGTTGGAGAAGTATAGTTTGTATCCAACAATCATTGATGCAAATATGATAACCAGATCCTTGATATCATTCACTGTAAGGGCATTCTTAGCAAATTTGGCTCCTATTAGCTGCATTACCACATTGTTCTTCAATTTCTTTATGCATGGAACCCTTCTAGAGGAGCTCATACCAGTTACAACTTTGATGGCTTCTTTGGTTATCATATGGGGTTCATCAAGCCATAGAGCTTCACCATGCATTCTACTTAGAATATGTTGGATGGTCCACGCATCATTTGGAATTATAGGAAAATCCAACCATGTGTCAAGTTTCTTTTCCCCTAGAACATTATATTCATCTTTCAACACAATATCCACAGTAGTCAGTTCATCTAGATATAGTTTTCCTAACTTCATGTGATCATATTCTTCTAGACTGACATGAATGTATGCTCTGATATCTTCTGTATGCATAACCCCATGTGGAGTATTTGAGAATGCTCCTAACGGATCATTTTCCAGTGATTTGAAGAATTGTTTCTTAAACTTGTGGCAAGGCATTTTCCCTTTCTCAATTACGTTAAGAGTAAACATTTTCCTAGAGCAATTTAATTTTCATAGTACTTGATCTGAAATCCTTTGGAGAATATTATAGTTTCTTTGAATCTTGCTTCAATTCCCCTTAGTCACTTGAGTGCATGGAACGCAGAATGATTTTTCCTTCAGATGCAACTCCTTTTATCATTTGCATGATAAAACCTAAGTCATTAATGTCACCTTACAAAAAGTTGTTAGGCACCTTCCTGGTAACCACAAACACTTTAGATTACTCCACAAATATTTGTAAATGGACCTTTTCTTTTGGAACTTGCTTCAAAGGAACTGTCATATGATTCCTTTTATCATATCTTCATGCCAGATTTCAGCATTAGCTAACTGGCTAGGGGTTTTTAACTTTCAATGTAGCTGCCCCTGAGCCAAAGCTCCCAATTTACTTCCTGGAGGAAGTATCTACACTAGACAATGGTACAGATTGATCCTTGACTTCAATCACATCTTTCTTGATCCAAATCTTGCCCATTTCCTTCTTGGTTTCAACTAGATCAACCTTTTCTTTTCCATTATCATTCCTTTGCTCTGCTTTCCTATTTTCAGTAAGGTAGTTTCTTTTTACATTTTTTCTTCTGCAGACTCTTACAATATGTCTGGATACTTGTTGCAATTGTAGCATACCACATTCCTTTGTCTTTGATTCCTTCTATTGATTAGATTTGATCTACATTGATTAGCCATATGTACAAACCTGTTGCATGCAAAACACTTTCCATTGAATGATTGACTATTCCTTGCATTGGAGGAACCATTCCTTACCAGATTTCTACATTCATTTGATTTGTGACCAATTTTCTTGCAATTAAAACATTGACTAGAAAAGGATGGAAGATTTTGATTTTGGTTTATTCTACTCCTGCACTGAGTATCTTTATGACCAAACTTATTGCAATTGAAACCATGGTCATTGAAAGATGGATACCTTTGAGCATTTGGCTGTCTGATTGGAGGTCTTCTAGGTCTTCTTTGATTTTTGAATTGGTTTCCTTTGTTTTTCTTTAACTCAGTGTTTGTTTGACTAGATTTTGAACTTTCTCCTTTCTAAAATCCCAAACCTCTTTTATCATTAGCACTCCTTTGACTAGCAATCATCTCATCAAACTTTGCAGAACTTAGCTTGAACTTTTCTTCATAGCTCTTGGCTACATCCAGATCAAATTTCAGCACTTCTTTGCCCAAATTTTCACATTCCTCTAATTTATCCTTAACAACTTGATTCAGATGCCTTTTAATTTCTTCCTTCTTTTCAACTTCCAGAGTCAACCTGTTTAGAAACTCACGTGCTTCATCTAACTGATCATTTAGCTCCTTAATTTTCTCCTTGAACTTCTTGACTTTCTCTGTTAGCTTTAGGATACATTCATCAGCTTCTTGAATATTAGCTTTTAGATCCCTAATTTTTGCCTCAGATTTTTCAAGATCAATAAAGAGTTGCTTCTAGTTCCTTATTACTTTCATAATTACCAAACCTTCTTGCTGCTATGATTACACTGACCTAGATCTTTCTCAAGTTGTTAGACTTCTTCCAAGGAACCTTGCTTTGATACCAATTGTTGAATACTGAGAGGGGGGTGAATTAGTATTCTACAATTTTTACAACTAAACCAAATACCAACTTTAATAATCAGAAAGTAAAGTAACCATAGAAATACAAGCCACATAAACATGACACATAGACACCAGATTTTTATGTGGAAAACCCAAGAAAGGGAAAAACCACAAAGAGGAAAATCTCTCAATATATATATTGAAATCTTTTACAAATGGTGATGTTCAAGCTTGGTCACTCCATGGGCCTAGAAAATGTTGGCTCAGTGCCATGAAGTACAACTAGGTCTAGCAGGCTCACTGCCTCAACCCTAAACCTAGAAAGATTACAATGAGGGCTATTAAACCCTAATGGTTGCTTACAACTAGGCTCACTACCAAGTACAAGTGAATTTATATAAGAAATGTGAATACTGCAACAGCATCTATCAGTATTCCAGGGTGTAGTCATTTAACAACTGAATACTAAATTTTGAGTCTTTATCATCACTGATCTTCTATCTCTGCTCTACTATTCTCATACTTGCATCAAAACACATCCACATAATCATCTCCTCAACCAAAATTCATCACTCTTATATATTTGTATCATGATTTACCTCTTAATCAGGTCAACAAGCTAAACTTGAAACATTTAAACAAAGAGTTGTGTTTTCTCAGCTCAAAATTGTGTTCAATCTATATTCTGGATTCAAACAAATGTGTACAGATCTTCACATAGGTTGGCCCCACTCATATAACCATTTAGAATAATTATCTAGATGCTATAGCTTTTCTGCATAAGGATCTACTGTGTCGGTCAGCTTGTTCCTTAAGAAAATTCTTGATCAATTCATTTGTCATATCATAAATCATATTGTGGACCACAGGAGACTTAATAAATCATATCCAACAACCATTCCTGACCTATTAAAAATCCTTTAGATCCACAGAACCAGATAAACTTGTATGTCAAAATGTGGATCTTGGAGCTGTTGCACTATGACAGAGAAATACTATCAAACTGGAAGCCGATATTGGAAATCTTGTAGAATGTGTATTGTTGAACTTCAAGGGCTATAATCCTAGATTTAGGTAGTCATGACATGTCTCTTAGTTGCCTCAGAACCACAGAACAAAATATACACTTGCAGAGGAATGCACACCCTTATACTTTGCACTGCACACTATCCCTGTCTTATTTTTGTTCATCCAGACAGACATTTTCTTCAAATGACTTCCAAAGGAAGTCATGACCTCAACATTGGAATATATCATGATCAAGTAGTTATGAGTCATTATACCTGAACTGCATTTGCCGATCTTCATCTGCGGAGGCATACCGATCAACTTTCTGTCCCTTACTCTAAATATTGTCTATACTTAGTCATTCTGGCCTTCCAATCTTTAATACTCTTGTGCCTTGTTGCTATATCAAGTTGGTCTTCCAGAGTGATGTCTTCTTTTCCCTATTGCCATCAATGACAACACTAAATTATTCAACATAGCAGTGTCTCTTGCCAACATGGATAACCAAATGATGATCCTTGTTGACCTACCATGTGTTCCAATCCAAGATCTACCTTCATCTGTTAGACTGTATCAAGGAACCTTTCTCTGATACCAATTGTTGAACACACAGATATACTAAGGTGGGGATGAATCAATATATATTCAAATTCTTTCCCTTTAGATATATTCAATGCAATGTAAACATTTAAACACCCTAAAGTAAAAGAACACACACACACATAACACCGGTTTTACAAGGAAACCCAAGATGGGAAAAACCATGGTGAGCTAGCTATTTGGATCTACTATCCAAATCCAGCCTCACAAATAAAATAAAGTATACAATGAGTTTTATGGGCACCGACCCAAAGGAGAGACAAATCTCCTATTTTATGAGAACCAACTCAAAGGAAGCATCAACTCCCTGATACAAAGTTTTATGGGCTCCAACCCAAGGGAAGCATCAACTCCCTAAAGTGCAACAACACTTAAAAAATGACGCACCGACCTCTATTCTGAAACTTTTGACTGATTCTGATGCTTCAATCACCTCTACAATACTAACTCTGTTGTGAGTTATACATCATATCTAACATAGTTATTTTTCTCTCTTCCAGATCATTCTACATTCTTCATGCCACACTCACTCACACATACACATGTAACAAACTTTGATCCTTCATTTATATCCTCTGCAAGCCTTCTAAACATCAACTTTGTCAGCCTCAGGGTAACGTGTATCATGAAACATGTAATTGACCTTACTTGTTGGCTCCCAAAACATCTATGGTAATGTAGGAGTGAAATTCCATTATGTGGTTCACACCAACCGATATTTTGGACCTGATTTCCTTCCTCCCAAAGTTTCTTGTTGGTGCACGCTTCCATACACATGGTGCAATTACTCAAATACACCATGTCAGCTCTACAAGTACTTTAACCATTTGAACATACATTAACTCCAAACCCTATGAGGTACTGAAGAAGTGAAATATCATCAAGTGGTTGATACCACAAACACTATGTGACCTGAAAAACCTTCTGATAACCTCCTCTTTCTACTTCATGCTTCTGCTTGTTGGCGTAAGCATTCAAGCATTGATGTCGGTATCCTTTGCACAGTCTAGTCATAGTGTCTCAACTCATAACACTAATAAATACATTTGTGACAACTCATGCCTTCTGAAACTTGAATATGTCATACTTCCCTCTTTTCTTTACATATTCTCCAAACCGCCAAGCTGTATGTGAGGATGCGGTGGAATGCAATAGCTTTCTTTATCATCTTTGATAACCTTACACTGTAACAACACTATTTTCATTCTGCTGACACTAGATGCCTTTGCAATAGTTCATATGCTCTGAAATTTGGATCATACACACCTTATAGCTATCTCTAGCTATCCTTTGAACCATGAGATGATATCTTTATTTGTGATAGAATGTGGTACAATCTCATTTGCTTTTGCAGTATAATCTCATATGCCTTTAACATTCTTGATAACTTAGACTATAATTTCCTTCATATCTCATGTAATGATTTTCATCAAATGACAACATATGTAATAATGCAACAATCATGACTTCATGTCATTAATCATAACACTTTGACATTAAAAACAACATATAACCCTCCAATATATATATATATATATATATACGTGGGTGACCAAGCCCTTTTATTACAATTATATGATTATCTCAACGTCTACAATGTGAAAATATATTTTAACTATATTGAAAAGATGTAGTTGGATAGTTTTGCCTTATAATAGTTGACTAAGAATGGGATAGTCATCGTTGAATGTCTTCACCCACCATATCGAACTAGTTTTTATATATACATATATATATGTGGGTGACCAAGCCCTTTTATTACAATTTATTACAATTATATGATTATCTCAACGTCTACAATGTGAAAATATATTTTAACTATATTGAAAAGATGCAGTTGGATAGTTTTGCCTTATAATAGTTGACTGAGAATGGGATAGTCATCGTTGAATGTCTCAACCGACCATATCGAACTAGTTTTTAATGACTATTATTTCAACCAAACTTCAGAACACTCACTTCAGAAATAATAAGTCCTCTATTATCTGAACCTCGTAGTGGTCCATACACTCCCTTCGCAAATGATACTGCAGAATTGTTGTTTCGGTTCATCAATTTGTCAACTGGAAACTAGACCGGTACAGATAATAGCTAATACGGAAACAATAATTCTTGTTGACAAGTTAATGAACCGAACAATAGTCGTTAAAAACGAGTTTGATATGGTCGGTGAAGACATTCAACGATGACTATCCCATTCTCAGTCAGCTATTCTTTTAAGACGTCGGACATTAAATTGCACTTGGGAACCTTCAAGCAGATTTCCACATTAAATTGCACTTGGGAACCTTCAAGCAGATTTCTACATTAAAGACGTCGGACATGGGATGTTTGAAGTAAGGGTTGTGTAATTTCAATGTTTGTCCTATTCTCTTATTTCTTTGAAGTTTCCTTCATTTTGGATTTGATTGTGTATTTTTTCTATCTTAAGAATTCAGTCAACATCACAATGAATGGGCATTAGTCAACAAAGTCATGGTAGTCAAAGTTTCAGTCAACTTAGACATAAAAAATGTTTGAAGACGAATCCAATATCACAATGGTTATATCATACCCCTCTAAGTTTGCACATCAATCACAATTAGCTAAAACTTCTCCTCTACTAAGTGAACATAATAAGTCTAAAATGGAACAAAATTGAAGTCACATCTTTTTTCTAGATGAATACTAAACCATATAATAATTGAGGAGATTAAATGCACATCTAGTGAACATAATATGTTGCTATCCTTATGAACTGATAAGGAAAATCATTAAATCACACTTTCATTTTAAAGGGTGATAAAAGAATTGGATCTACACCATCATCATATAGGCCATATACATGTTTGTGAATGTCATCTTCAGTCTTTCTCGTCATCATTAATTTGGTCCACTAAGGAGTTTAACCTAGGAGAATCCATTCACTTATCCAATCAACAAGTTCCTCAACAATGTCTCTAAATACCACCTTGACTTCTCATATATCCAACATGTGAAGGCTAATAGATTCTAAGAAAATATTTTTTGTCAAATCATTCTCATGCATCACATATCAATTTGACACATCACGATCATGTTTCTTGCATCTACTTCATTCCTTTAGTATTCGTCGCTTGCAAGTACAACAAAAAATTGACAACAAGAAAAATGAGAAGAAGATTGATAAAGAAATCATATGAACAATATCAATTAAGCTTACCAAGGCAATATAACCACTAAACAAATATACTTAAACACACTAATTTAAGGAAAACAAAACCTGAGGGCGGTAGTAAAATGATGGTATGAAGATTGAAATAGCAATAACAATGATTAAATGCTCTAACATTTTAAAAAACAATAAAATATAGATGTGGCAAGTAATCTAGTATATGTTAAGTAATACAATTAAGAATTAAGCATAGACCTTTTTGTTGGGATTAGGTGTGTCATGTACACCTTGCAAGTCCTAATGTTGAATTATTTATTTGTAATTATTAATTATTTTGTCCTCATTAGGGAAATGGGGCATCCCACTTTGAAAAGACACTTTTGGCCACGTGTTGGCTATCTAGTAATGTGTGTAAGAACTTGTAAGAGCATCTAATATAATCATGATGTGTAAGAGCATTTTATGACATTGTAAGATGTGGGAGTTACTTATCACATATTCTATGACACATGTAAGAGTATGTGATTATAGGGAGTTATAAAGTGGACTGGGAATATTAACCCTCTTATGATGCATATTATGATATGCCATAGTCTAGAATATGTTAATAGAGACTATGAGTCCAAAAACTAGGGTGTGAGTCATGAGAATGCTTACCATGGTATTTTGGGACCTTGTTTGGGACCGTGGTAATGTTTTTTGGTAGTTTTTTGGGTCTCCTTGAGTCTATATATTGAGAGCTTGAGATAGAGGCATTAAAGAGACTCTATTGTAGGGATATGTTGCTAGATTTTCTTCAAATGAGTATAGAGTTGATCTACATGTTAAGGCCCTAAGAATGATATTGTATTATGACTATTTTTATTTGAATACATTGGTTTGGTACTTTGGAGGTTGGATTTTTCCTAAAAGGATTTTCCCAGGATATATTTGTCTCACTCTTCTTTTGTGTTATTTTTCTTTCATTTGTGTTTGTGTTATGTCATAAATTGTTGACACCAACGATTTACACTAAGTTTAGTACCCTCTTGGACTAATATACAAACTCTTGTTGAGAGAAGACTAGATTCTGAAGCATAAATTGGTTCCAAGTGTCATTATTTGGGTAGAGGCCCTGAAAGGACCTCAAACACCTAGACACTTGTGCCCAAGTGCTAGTGTCCTAGACATTTGCAAACAAAAGTTTGAGTGGCCTTCGATGTCAGCCTTCTTACTCCGAGTGTTGCACCTTGTCAGATTTGCTCGAAAGGTTTTCCAAAAAATGAGTTGATAGGTATATATAAAGAAGTTTATTCCTCTCACCTAAACTAGAGGATGATTAGATGAAATATATTAAGGAATTGATATGAACAAAAGTTTTATGCAAGTGATGAAAGTTCTATTGTGAAGATTATATGCAGATTATGTGATGCTCTCCATTGCAGGTTTCTAACATTCATTGTAGATTCTAAGGGAACCTACTTCCTTCATCTCCATCCATAAGTTGATCTTGAGTCATCCCACTAGGGTTTGTGTAGTGGTAAAGGTACTTTATTACAACATTTCTTTTATTATTGATTTTACCTTTGTCCTCCAAGGACATGTGCTATCTCATCACCATCTTGGTTGTTGTAGAGGTGGAAACACCATTCATAGGGTTTGACTACGGAAAGCCCCTAAAATGGCTCAAACCTTTTACCCTTTGTGTTTTTGCATATTCTAGAAGTTTGGGAGTGTAACGTCAGAAAATGTCCCCTTGGGGGCTTTTCCCTCTTAAGGTTTAGCTCTCAGGTCTTTTACGTGCATTTATGACATCTTGCATCATAATTTGGCATCTCGATGGAATGAACCCTAGGTATCATTGCAAATGGGGCCTAGGGGGACCCCTTGAACTTAACCCTTCCCAAAATAGGGGGGAGGACTTGGGCGTTCGTGCCCTAGTCTTGCCCTATTTTAGGTTAGGCCTAAATTTTAAGTGTCAGTTTATGATCATTATTTGGTCCCTAGGTCGACACGGTAGGTTTGAATTTACAAAATCTTGGTGGGAATATTTGTAGTTGCATATAAAATCATGTTTAGGCATTCATTTGTAAACTAGATGATTACCAGCAAGCTATTGTGTTCTCAAGGTGATTCAAGGCTTTCATTATGTTGCAAGAGTAGATTTGTTTTGACTATGTGTTTGTGTTTGTAGATTTGAGCATCCATTTACTCATGGAATGAAGAGATTCTTCCTCTCATGAGATCTTCACTACAAGGTGATATTTATTGTGTTTGTAATCATTGTTCATTTGGTTTTTGCCTCTATCTCACAAGGGCACACACTCTCTATCTGACAAATTTGTTTGTAAGAATTAAGTGTCCTTCTAGGGCTTGATTGAGGCAAGCTCCTAAACATGACAACCCCCAAACCAAGTCTTGTGATTGCAGGTTATAGGTGTTGCATTTGGGAAAAGTGAATTTGCAGGAAGGATTGGCAGGCATCAAGGATTCAGGATCTAAAGAGTTGCAGGATGCCGGGGCATTTCCAAGACTTGGTCACTCGCTCTAGTGTCCTCTATAGATAAATTTTTGAAAATAGAAGTTACAGGGCTGATCACTATTGGAAGGAGGTCTAGATCCCACAAAGAAACTAGTACCTTGGACTAGGGCACCCACTCTAGTGTCCCTGATTGTTCCACTTTGAAACCCCAAAAATAGGTACTCTGTAATTTGGTATTTTACTCTTGTCTGCAAGATCTTTTTCTGTTATTCATCAATTTGTTGCTGTATTTTCATAATTAGGGTTTTAGTGTTCAATTGAGCATAAGAGAAGGAAAATTGATAATTAAATTCCCTAATATGAGTTTCCCTACATTTGTAAGCGACCTAGGGTATGATAGTGCTCGCCACTCGACCCTAGATCCTTGAATGTATAGTGGAGAGGAGGATTTAAACATCAAAACACTAAAACATTAACAAATCTAGTTTTCCACTAAACAGGGAGTAGGTACGCAAGATCTAGAAATAGATTGATGAATATAAGCCTTGACTCTCAGAAATCCCTTTCTGAAGGCCATAAGCCCTAGGACACCTACACTCAATCAACTTTGTCCTCCCAGATTTACCCTAAATTATAGCAATAGCTTTTGACACCTCTACTTTGTTCATTCCATATCCAGTTTCCTGGGTCTTCAAATCTGTAAGGTATAATTTCTTTTTATTGCTATATTTTCATTGTAAAACCCTAGATCTAAATCATCTTCATTCAATCCTTCATAAATAAAACAAATGGATAGAACCCCTGTAGCTTGGCTCTCCTGTCAAGGGTTGTGGCTAAGCTCGGTTTATGTCCCAATGTTTATTTAGAAGGAAGTTAGTCCTAGTTTTGGATATATTAGACTAGATACCTTCTTTTTACATCAAAAATTCTGGTGAAACTGACGAGTTTCAAAATTTTGTAACTTTCTTCATTGAGATATGATCTGTTTGTTGTTCCAGATTTGATTAGTTAATAGTTTAATTAGATAGTAGGCATTTATATATCTTCATTGCTTTTATTTCTTGTTGATTTTATTGGATATTCATTGCATATATTTGTGACATATGGTTAATCATTTGGAAACATTGTAAAAAACTAAAGAAAAAGTCTTTCTTCTATCACATCATCTACATATTCCATCTTATCAACACCATCTTCCATTTGTGCACTTTGTGTGTCATAAGTCTTGTGAATTCTTTTATGAGTTTTGTGACCAGGTGTCCTGAATCTAACATCCTCATGAGGAGAAGCTATAGGATCATGGGTTCTAGTGCTTTAAATATGTCTAATGTCCCCACATCAAAATCTGATGTTGCTAACTTATTCACTCATAGAAATTCATCATCTTTAGATCATATGCCTACTTTACCCATGATATCTAATGTACAAAATCATCATGACTCTATAGACATATAGCCTCAAGGCTCATGTACTTGAAACACAAATTCAAAAACTAGACACTGAGTTGGCTCATTTTTAGCAATTTGTGGGCATGAAATATTTAGCTAAGGAAGTTGTGCCTCTTGTAGAAGGTCTAAGAAAGTTTCTTCTTAAAGGTCAAGAAGGTATAGATATTTTATGCAACTTAGCTCACATAGTGGATAACAACATTATGCCATTAGCTAGTTGCATGGAAATAATCACCAATGTGTCCTCTCAAAAACAAATATGGACATGGATATTTTTACCCATACCGACATCTTCTACATCAACATATACTTCTTCTATTCTAACCACCACTACACATCTCAGTAGTAGTGCTAACACAAGTCTTGGAGCTTCAAGTGGGAATCATGTACACAACTATAGTGGTGTCCCCCTCACATATCATAATGTTATTTCAAATGTGTCAACTCCTATTATAAGTCAACCTAAATCAAATGTCACTTACCAAAAGTCTAATAAAACATTGTCATCATCTCAAGTCATTCCACAACCCAATCCCGTCATTAATCAACTTTTAAAAAATGTCATCTCTTTACAACAACAAATAACTAATATGAATCAAAGTATGTCTTAGCCTTCCATTCCATCCTACTACACCCATAGTCGATTGTCCTTTTCCATTCTAAAAATAACAATTCTTGAGAAATTTTAAACCCCATGTTTTGAGATGTATAATGGAAATGGAGATCCTAATAGTCATGTGTCATCCTTTACATCTTTGTGCAGTGATTTATTCTTTGATGATGCTATCTTAGCTAAACTCTTTCCTTGGTCACTTAAATATATGGCCTTTGATTGGTTTATCTCTCTACTTGCGAATTTAATAAATTCTTTTCAACGACTTAATACTCAATTTCTACAACACTTCCAAGCAAACATTGGACCTCAAGCCTCCTTGGTTGATTTAGTTCATTGAAAGAAAGAAGTGAAGGATAATTTGATTGATTTCATTGGGCTTTATCAAGTCATCTTCTCTGAAATACCTTATTCTTTTCTAGATGCCAATGTACAACCATTTCTCATTGGAAACTTGCAACCTCACATCTATGATAAGATTTTGTTGATGTGTTATAGCTCTTTTACAGATCTTTGCATGGCTCTCTATGATTTTCAAGTGTTGGTTAGTCAATATGATGACCCTATTGTATTGGTTCACGTTGGTAAATTTGAAGCCACTACCCCACATTATCATTCATTCAAAAAGAAAAATAGAAACTTCACAAAAATCAATTAATCATCAAACAACATTCAAACACAAGCAGTGGCTACAACACCTCCTGCTCTAACCCCTTATAACCAAAATGTGACATTTTTCACAACTTCCAAAATCTCTTCATTCAATAATGTTGTGGCTTCTTAACAATAATATCCTCAAGCTTCCACTGATTCAAAAAAATGATGCTGCTAAGATAAAATCACCTTCTTTCAATGCAAAGGCCTTTTACCAATCTCATTGTACCCCTAGACATGACATAGAATGATGTATGTGTCTTAAAAATGAAGGTCAAGACCTTATTGACTCTAAAATTATCTAGGTAGTAGGTGAAAATGACAAAGGGAATAAGTCGGTTGCTCCTCCAAATCAGAGTATGAAAATCTACATAAATCCATTGTAAAGTCCATCATCAAGAAAACATTACAGAAACACACATTGAATTAGCACCTAATTCTACATAATTCAATCATCAACATAGAGACTTTGATAGTGTAGTTGGTATGGTAGATGCTCACCCTCACCGAGAGTGAGTGGAACTTGAACTTGCTATCTCTTTCACACTTCATGATAGTTCCATTCAAGCACCTGAGAGACCTCTCTACATTACTACTAGGATTAATGAAAAACCTATAAGGGGACTACTCATTGATCATGTATGCATGGTTAAGCTAGTTACTAAAGAGTTCCTCTTTATGCATGAATTAAATCAAGATAAGTACAATACATGCAAAATCTTGATTAGAGAACATGATGGATCTATTCATCCAACTCTTGGTTCCTTGACTCTTCTTGTCAAATTTGGGCCAAGAACATTGGGTGTGTCTCTTGTTATCTTTCCTACTTCAAACTTATTTCATGTGAAGTTGCATCACCCATGGCTTACCTCCATGAAAGTGGTCCCCTCAATAGTTCATAAATGATTAAAGTTTTCATTCCAAGGCTAGGTACAGGATGTTCATCATTATGGGTTTCAACCCTTTGCTCATTGTGGACACTTTTTGCTTGATCATTTCTTCCCTTAGTCAGAGGGTTCTCTTCAACCTCATAATAACCTATTCTTTCTATCTTATCAAAAGTTTAAAGTAAAGAAAATCATTGAATTATCCCTTAATACAGTTGGAGATTCTCAATCTTATATGGCTATAACAGTAGTTCCCCTTGCATTACATGAGTTGAATGAACAAAAGACCAAATTGAAGGATCCTTCCAGTTCCCAAGCATCTGGCACTTGTGCTGTAGTTCTACCTCCACCATCCTGTCTAGGACCACAAGACAAACACCCAACACAACTAGACCTCCTCGCAATTCAAGGATTGTTTTTGTTCCCCCTATCTCTATGGAGTCTAGTGGAAAGCAATCAGTTGAGCGAAATCTCTTTCCCATGGTTTCTCAATTGCTTAAGGATGCTTTAGTACCTCCACCTGATCTGCAAGTTGAGAGAGAAGAGCATCCCAGTTTGAGAGACCCTTCCCCTAGGGTCTCCCAACCTTCAGAATCTCCTTCCTATTGGGAATTAAGGTGTCTCAACTTTCCAAATTCCTAGCATTATTTAGTTAATTGTATATTTACTTATTACCTAATATTGTATTTACTTGCACATTCAGTTTGGTCACTTAGTCGAGGTGGCACAGTGACTTGTCATCTTACTTGGAATGTGAGTTGGATGGTCGAGTCAAACCTACATGGATTTGGGCATCCCATTTGAGGTGACACTATTATTCCATGTGTTGGCATCTTGTGGTATGTGGAAGAGGATATTTCATATGATAGAATCTATGACGCATAAGATCCAAGTTTGGAGATTCCTATGACAAGTGGGTACAAGTGTCGGTGAGAATCTTTGCATGAGGGAAAGGCATCTTTGGGTGCTCAAGTTGGGCTATGACATGTTGTAAGAGGAATTTACTATATTTATTCTTGTATGACATATTCTCTTACAACATTTAAGGTTGTTATGTTGGGAAAATCTATGATAGTTGTAAGATGCATAAGAACATCTATCATAGCCTATTTTTAGCCTTGGAGTGCTCCATGTTGGGAAAAGTCAAATTTTCCATATATGAAAGATGTAAGAGATGTATTTTCATCTTAGACATATGTCCTTTGATGTTGGATAATGGCCATGTGGCCAAGGTGGACGCCTATCTCAAGAAGCTTCCAGAATATGCCTTATATCTCTATAAAATGCATTATTTTGGAGTTGTAGTTGCATAGTGTTTTTATAGGTACTGTTATGTTGTCGGAATCACTCTAGAAATGACATTTGAAGACTCTTGGAAGAACTTGCATTGCAAGTGTATTGTAAACACAACATTGTTTTGATAATACATTGTGCAGGTTTTAGAGTGTGGGGTTTTTTACCTGAAAAGGTTTTCGCCCTGTACATCTTCTGTCAACTCTTATTTTGTGTATTGTGTTGCTGTAGTAATCTTTATGTTATATGTTTAACATTTTTGCAATTGTAAGGATCAAAATGAATTTATATACATTTCCCCTCATTAGATTGGTGTAGGAAGTGTGTTTTGTGTACCTTGCTTCCTTTCACTTTTGTTCCTCCTCATGCTCCTTGAGAAAAGGAAGAAAAGGATCCAACGTTGTAAGATGTCACAGTTCCCCTCACAAATGCCACAAATAAAACAAAGAGAAACCAAAATGCAAAAGAACGTAAGAAGCGACGTCATACTTTGGCTCGCTATCTTGTTGCAGGGGAAGAGAAACTTCCTCCTTGCAAGCATTAGCCACCAATGGATTTGAAGGATATATCTATTGATGCTTCATCTACTCATGAGAATGATATTGACACATGTCCTATGGTGACCCATGTCAATTCACCTATTCCCCCTTATTCTAAAAGTGATTTAGAAGATAATGGTGAAATAGGTGTGGCTCTAGTAGCTTGCACTACACATGCTATAGTCCATCTTGCATCTTTCCCTTCATCCCTTTATGATGAACAAGATTGGGAGGAGGATGATTTGTTTTATGTCAACTGTCCTTGATCTCTTTTGTGTTATGATTGCACATGTTGTTACCCCTGTATTGTGTTGCTTGATATGTATCTTCTTTGTTAAGCTCTCTTTGGATGACCCTTGACACTCTTGTTGGTGCAAGGATATGAAAGGATTGAACTTGTTTTAATATTCCCCTTTGTGTATCTTCATTCTTCCATATGTTGTAACTTCTAATTTATTGAACTTTATGTTCATTAGATGATTTGTTGGAAATGTTTAAATTTGTATTAAATAAGAGATGTATTCTAATGAGTTGTTAATTAAAAATGTATTTAGATTTGTGATTTAATTTTTAAAAATAAATATAGACATATATTGTGTAAGGTTAATTAAAATTAATTTATTGAAATAAAAGTTAGAAAGTATAAAATAACATTTCATGTTGTATTATGTTGTTGTCTCATGGAAGCATGTGTTAATTTAAATAGTTATTAAAATTTGGACTGGAAATAAGTATGATTCCTACCAATTATTTAAAAATTTGAAATAGCATATGGAGTGCAAGTTAATCACTATTGGATTGTATAAATAGTGCACTATTTTAATAATTGAGAGTTATTAATTATAGATAACATGAATTATTGCTAGTCATTTTTTGCATAAAAGTGATGAAACATGATTACATAGTGAATATAACATTGCCACATATTCATTAGAAATATGAATCACAATGATAAAAGAAACATAAAAAATGTCTCTGTATCGTTCTTTCTATGATGCTTTATTGATTCACTATGTTAAATTATAAATCTTGATTTCGTAGTTAATTGTTAAACAAAAAGTACCCTTAATCCATTTTTTTCCCTTTATGTTGTCTTAATATGACTTTTATCTCTTGTCAAGAATAATAATTATCCCATTTTGCTTTATCATTTCCATCGTTATAATTGTGACATTTTCATTAAATTAAAATTTTAGGATCCCTTTCTCATAACTCTTTTCTTTTAATCCTTATTGTAATAAAGTCTTTAGATGCATATGCTTTATAAGTCATACCTTGTGTTGGAAGTGTTTTCAATGATGTCAAAGGTGCATATTGTCAATGATGTCAAAAGGAAGTTGATGTCAAAGGGAATTAGATGTTAGAGAAGAAGAAAATTTTCTAAGGTAGAGAAGAAGAAAAGTTTCTAAGGCAAAGAAGAAGAAAAAGTATCTAAGGCACGAGTTCTACCTATAGTTAGCAATTTGTTTGGTTTACGAATTCACAGGTTCACCGACAACTAGTTTTCCTGATATCCAATTTTCCTAACATCTAGTGGCTGACAAAAAGTTGTCAAAGAAAATTCTAAGGAATGAATCATTTCTGCCTTCGGTTAGCAAAATGTTCAGTTCACAAATGATTAAGTTCGTCGATTCGTCAATTCACTGATAAAGATGAACATGAAGTCAAGGTAGAGAAATATGAAGTTCATCAACTCATCAAAGGAGAAGTTGTTTGGTTCACTGGTTTCAAAGTTCATCGATTTTTTGATTCACTGACAAAGGTGTGAAGAAGAAATTTTGAAGTGTAAAGTTTGACTTATCAACAAAACCTTTGGTTCACAAACTGGTTTGCAAGTTCTCAAGTTCATCAATTCACCAACTAGCCAACAAAAGGCTTGTGTGTTCAACTTCGTGGAAGTCAATTTTGGTTGATAATGGAGAAGGGAGTTAAAAGTTTGTGAGAATAAAAATTTGCTGATAACAAAGGAGTTGTGTTCAAGTCCGCAAGAAGGAGTTCTTGCCAACAAAAGTTAGGTTTGTGAAAATGGATTTTTTCTGATAAATGCATTTTAAGTGATGATTAGTGAAAAGTAACTTTCACTGATAAATGTGTGTAAATGATGGTTCATGAAAAGCAAGTTTTGTCGATAAAGGCACTAAAGGTAAATGTATCAATATGAAGACTAAGCATATTGAAATTAAAGATTTAAATATGTGAGGGTGACTTGGTGACATAGACCAATGTTTCAAGTTGGTGTTATTTTCAGTAATGTGAGAGAATCTCAATTTTGGTTCTCGACCTATTCTTTGGTTTGGGCATACCTAAGTTGTGTGATTTGGGTCCAACTTTTTCAAAGCACTGAAATTACAGGATGGACCACTCCTTGGAATCGTACATGTTGGATTTAAAATTACAAAGATGACCTTGAAGAATTTTTTATTGATACAGTGTAGCCGATAATGAAGATTCTATTTTGTACAAGTTGATATAAAAGGGAGATCATTGTTGTTCATTTGAAGTAGTTAATAGTATGTATATATTGAAGCAAAATATTTGAACATATGCGAGTGACTAGATAAGTGAAACATATGGTAATATCAAGTGAATAGGCATGTGGAGTTATGCAAATGTGAAGTGTGTGAAGGGCATGAATTGTAGATGATCCTGAGTTCAAACAATATGTGTTGATTATCTTGAAAATTGAGTATGTTTTAGTTTGTTGGGTTGGAGCTTAGTTTGTGTGGGGGTTGGAGCCTCTAATAGGTTGGAGCCCATTGCTAAGTTGGTGCTCAAAAGATGAAGTTGGAGCTTCATTGTTGGGTTGTTGCTCAAAGGTTGAAGTTGGTCCTTCATTGCTGGGTTGTTTCTCAGAGGTTGATGTTGGTGCTTCATTATTGGGTTGGTGCTCAGCTTGGTAAGAAGATTGATATCACTTGTAGGTTGGTGCCTATAGATTCATAAAAGGATTGTTGTCCTTCTCAGGATGAAACTCCTATGGGTTGGAGCCTACAAAATATATTGTAACTCATTGTTTCATTTTAATGAGGCTGGATTTGGATAGTAGATCCAAGGAACTTTCTCACCACAATATTTACATTCTTGGGTTTCCACATAAAATCTAGTGTTATGGTCTCTTGTGTGGATGTGTGAATGTGTTTATGTTTGCATAGTTCTTACATAATTTGATTGATGTAATAAAAATCGTGTTGTTGCAATAGAATTTATTTAAAAAGTGGTTTATACTGATTCACCCCCGCTCTTAGTATATGTGTCTATTCTAACACCTTGAGATATTAAGAATAATCCCACATGTTTAAGATATAGTAGTTAGCTTAAGTGGAACTGGTATAAATATGATGCATATGCTATTGTAAAGATACCATGAATTTAATTGTATTGAGCTTGCTCAAAAAATATTTTCCCCTTAAAGAGACTCACAATATGTAATGCAATTTTGATCTCAAGTAATATATTACATTTATTTTATTTTGGCTTTTGCATCCATAATTTTTCTAAATTTTGTATTGGATTAATCTATTGTATGATTGTATATAACATTGGGTATTAGAGCTCTTTATAGGTCCATTTTTTTGTTGTAGCTATAGTTGTTTATAAAATCTAGCTAATTAAGAAGTGTAATTACCTAAAATTACATGGGCCAACATGGTAGTCCAATAATCACTTGATGATCTAGTTCACAACCCATATGGCATGAAATACACTTCCCCAATGGTATTTTTCTAATTTGATGGCATTCCTTTTTCCTTCCTAGTCTCTTATGCACCTTGTTCAACCCTCATCCTAGCTTCCAAACCTTCACACCTTTCAAAAATCCTTTTTAATACCTTCCATTAATGTGCCACCTAAGAGACCTTAGGGTTTCTTGAGCAACCAAGTTTAATTTGTACGTTTAATTGAATGACTAACCCTAGAAAAAAGGATGAGCTTGTCGTATTTGCAGGACACATGATTACTTCAATTCTAGCTATTTCTCCACCATGTTTACTTCTTATTATGATTTAATTCTAGTCATGACCAAATCTTATCTTCCCCCAATTAATTATTCTTTCCTCATGACTCACAATCATCTCTCCAATTATTTCCCAATCATCTACCCTTAATTGTGAATCTTTATTTCCTATTTATACTCCCCTTTCCATTGGTATCCAGGATGTTGTCATCTCTTGCTGTAAAGAGTAAAATTTGGATGTTTTTGTTTTTGGTAGTTTTGTGTATATATCCTCCATTCACCCTTTCATTCAAGGACCTAGGGTCAAGTTGCAATGTACTATCCTACCCTAGGTCACTATGAGATGTAGGAAAACTTGGATTTTTATGATTTGATTGTCAATTATCTTCTCTTATGCTCAATTATACCTTAAACCCCTAATTATGCAAATATGACAGTAAATGAACGAATATAAAAAAATGTTGCTACAAAAAGATGTAAAATGACAAATAACTGTGCACCTATTCTTGGGGTTCAAAGGAAGAAAAGTTGGGGACTAAAGAGTGGGCACCCAAATCTAGTACCCTACTTTTTGTTGGGATCTACAAACAAGATCTGCAACCTGATCCTACTGTACCAAAGATTTTCCCGTTGTAGGACTTTGAGGACTAATGAGCAAGCGCCCTAATCTAGGGATCTATTTTCTCCTTTGATCTTCAATTCTATTGTAGCCTCCTACAACTTCACTTTATCTATAGATCCAACCTATAATCTGCAATCATGAAAACTTTGGGGGGGGGGTTGTGGTGTTTAGAGGCTTGCCTTAGTCAAGCCTTAGAGAGACATTCAAGTCTTCCGAACACTGTTGTCAGATAGAGAGTGTGTGCCCTTGGAGGTAGAGGCAAAAACCAAATGATAAATTCTTAAAAACATAAATGAATGTCACCTTGTAGTGAAGATCTCATGGGAGGAAGAAGATCTCCTGCCATGAGGAGATGGATACTCAAATTTACAAATACAAACACATGAACAACACAAATATGCTTTTGTAACACGATGAAAGCCTTCAATCACCTTTAGAACATAATAGCTTGTTAGTAATCATCTAGTTTACAAATGAATGCCTAAAAATTATTTTATATGCAACTATAAACACTCTCGCCAAGAATTTTGAAATTCAAACTTACCTTGTCAGCATAGGACCCAAATAATGCTCATAAGTCCACACCCAAAAGTTGAATAGGGTAGGACTAGGGCATGGGCGCCCAAGTCCTCCCCACCTATTTTGGGTAGGGTTAGGTTCAAGGGGTCCCCCTAGGTCTAATTTGATATGATACCCAGGGTTCATTCCATCGGGATGTTGAAATATGATGAAAGATGTCCTAAATGCAAATAAAAGACTTGGGAGCTAAATCTTATGAGGGAAAAGCCCCCAAGGGGACATTTTTTGATGTTACATTTAGCCCCCACTTTAATGTATGTATAAACACAAGGCTAATACATGCATTAAAGTACAGTCAACCAACACAGCAAACACGCCAAGCATGGAGAAGACACATCAAACACATTAAAGACAATGACAGGCACACAAAACATGGAGAATACATTGAATGCATAGAAGACACATTAATGCATAGAAGACAAGAATGATTTCTTTTGTTTTTTTTTCTTATATATATGAAATGCAAATGCAAGTACAAGAAAGTAAACAAACCTCCCATAGTGCAGGATGTACTCATCGCACAAGTCTTTAAACTCCATATGTGGGGCAACACACATGCAAGATACACCAAACCTCCCATAATGCAGGATGCACTCATCGTGTAGGTCTTTAGACTGCATATGGGGCAATAGACATGCAAAACAAAGCAAGCATGCCAAACACACACTTTGAAGACATAGAGAAAACATGATAGATAAGTGATGGAGTGTTCCTATTTCTAGGTTCAACACCATCTCAAGCACATTATAGGCACACACCAATGATTGGGCTTCACCACAACAATCACCAAAAACATGTTTAAGGGTTGAGTTAGTCACAGAATCATTGCCCGCCTCTATAGAGGACTTTTGAATCTGACAGGATGGTGCAATCTGCTCTGAGAAATACACCACCCTCACCTCCATAGAAAGGTTAAAATAAAAAAGGATATATGTGATATCCCAACTTTGCAAATGTCTTAAATTATTGATTGATTGATTGCAAACAAAGTCAGAGTGTAGGATGTACTCATAGGACAAGTCTTTAAACTATACCTAAGGACAAGCACATTGCTAACATCTACAATAGACAACTTACCTTATCTATGCCCCCACCTTGAGGTGGTTGATATCAGGTATCGATATCAAGCACATTAATGTAGGAAGAAAATACACAAGGGAACATAGACTCTCACAAAGCCCATGCCCCCGGATGTGACATGTACTTTACAATCACCAAATGTTCCCACAGACACATCCTTGCAAGAAACATGTTAGTGTCTACATAATCATGATAAACAACAACATCAATTCATATGATTAACCACAAAAAGAGCCAAGGTTATACTATGATTTTGGATTTTGAGGATAACTGTGGGGCTATATCATGAAGATCTCTGAATTGAGTACCACCAAGGCTAGATTCAAAGACAAACAAAGTGCACAGAGCATTAGTATTGTTATGATTTTTAAATGAGATATAGAACATCATCAAAATCACTATGCAAAAAGAACGAGTGCTTCTACTAGCCAAGAATCAGATAAGATATACAACCCCATCATCATATTAGAAACTAAGTCCAATTTTTTATTTCTTGCTAAAGGGACACTAGATCCACATCACTATAAATGTTTTTCATCATCCACCCACTAGGTAGAAACACTAGAGGAAGGGAAACAATAGATTAGAGAGGAGAAACAAGTGTCTTAGGGACAATCACGTGGGAGGGTGCCCCCAAGTCACCAACCACAATTCTATGTCCATAAGTCACAACACACAACAATGAAATCAGAGAGAGGCAATATAAAAGAATGATGATACAAATAGAAGAAGGTCACAACAGAGTTGGTCTCCTAGTATCTCAGACCTTACAAGAGAATCAAGGGTCATCCTAGGAGGACTAAACAACACATAACACATCATGGTGGAATCACATCATGAGAGAGATAAAGGATTAGAGATACTTACCTATAAGATCTTTGTATCAAATTTTTGAATTTGAGAACCTCTTAGAGAGGTACTTAATCATGTTTAGTGCAAATTTTGAGTGGTTCTTATTAAAGTCTTGTTTATTATCATATGATCTTTGTTCCTTAAATCCTTGTGTAATGAGACCATTTGTTGCTTATGAGGTGCGGAACCACTATTATTTCCAGCTATTGATAGTTGGCTTACTCTTTTTTTCTTTTTTGTGAGTTTTAGTTGTTGATGCCATCTAACACAGTAGCAAGAAGCATCCTATACCATCTCACTCATCTGTATCAGTTGTTCTACTTGTCTTTCTAATATAGTTTGATTATCTCCCGATCCATATAAGGATAACAGAGGAGGAACCTCAGCATACATTCCTTTTCTTCATGGACGTGGTGGGTTATCCAGTTTTTCTTTATCCACTTCAATCATACCCACAATATTATCATAGTCTAAATAATCATCATTAGCTACATCTACTTGTCCTTGTTCCAACATATTGGTATCAATATGTTTAGGAAAAGGATTAGTGAAGATATGTAAATTTTGATTCGGAGAAGCAACTGACTTATTTTTGTTATCATTGACACCTGATACCTATATGATATTCGAATCAATGAGGTCTTATATTTCATGTTTAAGACACATACATCATTTAGCATCATGACCTTGTGTTTGATGAAAATGACAAAAGGCATTAGCATAAAAGTAAGGTCATTGTGCTTTACTGGAATCAATAGGATTAATCGAGGGAAGCTTCAGAATGCTATTACTCACAGCTTGATTCATAATAGAATGATAAGACTCAAATATAGGAGTAAACTTTCTTGGTTGATATGATTCTTTCTTTGGATTAGTGATAGCAGATACATTAGAAAAGCTGTTCGTATTTGGTCCATTAATCTTGATGAAACTCCTATTATTATTATTCCTCTTAAAGTTGTTTTGTGATGATCCACCCACAGATTGACTAACTTGAGCCAATGAGTTTTGGTTTTCATACTTACTAGACAAAAGTTGGTAATCATGAAGGGTGGTGCATAAATGTTGAAAGGAGTTATACTTCATCAAGAGGATCTTATCATAGATGTTAGGTTGTATATTTGTAATAAACACCTTCTGAACATCCTCATCTTTTATTTGACATTGAATTTGTGTATACAAAGCTTGATACCGACTAATGAATTTAGTTAACTTCTCTTTCAGACCTTTGTTGCAATGAACTAAATCAATCAAAGAGACTTAATGTCCAATGTTTGCTTAAAGATGTAAATATTGATCAATCAATTATGAAGAGGAGTGTATTGAATTTAGAGGCAAAGAGAAAAACCATTCTAAAGTAGTGTCTTTGAGAGATCACGGAAAAGTTTTGCTAACAAATCCTCTTCAAAATTGAAATCACTACACATACCTGTGAATGCTACCACATGAATATTAGGATCACCTTTTTTACCATATTTTTCAAAGTGAGGAGTCTCAAACCTCTCGGGAATAGGAGTTCTCAAAATTGCATAGGAAAGGGGATTATGAGCATGATATGTTGGTATATTAGGTTGCGAAGAATTTGTCAAGTTTGTTACCTTTTGTTGTAAAGCAATCATGCCCTATAAAAGTTGGTTTAGGATGACATCATTGGGAGATGTGGTTTGTTGTGAGGAATTGGAACCAAAGTGAGGAGGTGATTGAGCCTGAGATATGGTAGGCAAAGGCTGTGAATAGGTCAATGGTGGTTGAACATAATGGTAGGTGGTAGGTAGTTGAGAATAACTATATGTAATGGGAGGTTGAGAATAAGTGGAATGAAGAGGTGGTTGAGAGAAATTATTCATAGAAGAGGTCCCCTTAAGAACTAAATTTTGATAATTAAATCCCACATCTTTGTAATTAGTTCCATTAGATACTCCAATACTAGTGGTAGCATTACTACAAGCATTTGCATCAATTGTTAAGATTGTTGATGTAAATGTAGATATTCTGGTAGTCGGTATGTGTACCGATACTTGTGTATGAGATGGTGATAAAGTGTTATTTATCACTTTTACACATTTGGTCACCAGCATAATGTTGGTTTGTACAATATGTGCTAGACCATGAATTGCATTAACACCATCGTGTCCCTCTTTTAGCAATTCTCTTACATGGTAAATAACAGGTACAACTTCTTCAGTTATCCTCTCAATTTGTACATAGTCTTGAAATTGAGCTAGGTCTTTTTCAAGTTTATATATTTAATCATTGGATACATATCCTATCATCTCAATAATATCATCAACACCATGAAAAGTTTTCTCTTCCATTGTACTTGTGATAGGTGTAATGTCTTGTAACATTTGTGTCTCTCATTTTTTAAAGAAGGTGTTCAATGTGCCAACTTCTTCAAGAGCACTAGATCCCATGTGTCTTATGATTCTTCTTAAAGTAATATTTCTTTTAGGGTGGTGAGATATTAGACTTATGCAAATCTAGGATAATGACAAGTTAAAACCTAGTGAAAATACACTAAAATATGTGATTTTTCACAAAATCTTAATGCAAAAGAGAATGAAAAAGGGTGTTGTGAGAAAAATTATGATGGGAATAAAATTATATAAGTAATAATAGAAACTTAATTCCAAAATATCTCTCACAACATGCTTATTGTGCCACTCAAGGTCAAACTCTAGTGAAAGTATAGCAAAAATAGGCAATTTTTCACAATTTTTCAACTCCAAGACCTAGAAAAATGGGTGTGGTAGAAAAATTAAGGAGTTGAAGAAAATAATATTGATGATATCAATCACCACAATCAATAAAAATTTTCACAACATGGTTTGAGTGCAAACTAGGCCAAACCCTATGGCAAAAAAAGCAAAAATATGCAATGTTTCACCAAAATTTCAATACAAGAGACCAATAGAAAGGTGTTGTAAAGATTTTTAGGAGGGAAATAATATAATACACTTTATATCAGCCAATTAGTTCAAAAATACTCTTCACAACATGCCTATGGTGCAGATTTAGAGAGTCGATAAGGCTAAATCTATTGAAAATCAATGTTTTTCAAGCCCTAGGTTTGAGATCTTGATGCAAAATGCTATATGAATTTTTTGTAAGCTAAAATATGATGAAAATTTAATTCTCTCATATCTGAAAATTATTTCAATGCTCTAACATACAAAATTCAAGTGCAAAATCTAATGAAAAATCAATGAAAATGCTAGTTTTTTATTAAAATTTTCTATGCAAAAATGCAAATTTTTAAAATCTAAACACAAATTTGTTCTAAAATGCAAGACTACAGCCAAATGAAAATTTTAATGATCCTTTAAGATCAGTATAAAAATTTGAAACAAGATTTTACCTACAAACCTTAGATTTTGGAATTACTAGGTTATATGCAAAATTCACAATTTCCAACAAAACCGTAGCAAATTTATGATGAAAATGCAATGCAAACTAATGAATTTTTATAATTTTCTATAATTTAAATCAGATCTAATGCAAAAATCAGAAAACTTAATGAAATTCAAATTAATTGATGCAACATCCAAACCCTAAAATGCTATTTTTTCCAATTTTTTTGTAAGTTTTTCAATGCAATAAGATGAATGACTATATGAATGAATAAAATCACTGTAAATCTAAATAAAAATACTTAGCAAAGTGAAAATAAGTCCAATAACATGGGTTCACCAAAATGTAAAGGGTAAAATTTGGATGTTTTTGTTTTTGGTAGTTTTGTGTATATATCTTCCTTTCACCATTTCATTCAAGGACCTAAGGTCGAGTTGCAATGTACTATCCTACCCTAGGTCTCTACGAGATTTAGGGAAACTTAGATTTTTATGATTTGATTGTCAATTATCTTCTCTTACGCTCAATTATACCTTAAAACCCTAATTATGCAAATATGACAGTAAATGAATGAATATTGAAGAAAATGCTACTACAGAAAGATGTAAAACGACAAATAATTGTGCACCTATTTTTGGAGTTCAAAGGTAGAAAATTTAGGGACTAAAGCATGTGTGCCCAAGTCTAATACTCTTACTTTTTGTTGGGATCTGCAAACAATATCTGCAACCTATTCCTGCAGTACCAAAGATTTTCTCGTTGAGGAACTTTGAGGACTAATGAGCGGGCACCCTAGTCCAGGGAGCTATTTTCTCCTTTGATCTACAATTTCAACACTCTATTCTACACTCCTATAACTTCACTTTGTCTGTAGCTCCAACCTATAACCTACAATCATGAAAACTTTGGGAAAGGGTTGTGGTGTTTAGAGGCTTGCCTCAGTAAAGCCCCGGAGAGACATTCAAGTCTTCTGAACACCGTTGCTAGATAGAGAGTGCATGCCCTTGGAGGTAGAGGCAAAACCCAAATAATAAATGCTTAAAAACACAAATGAATGTCACCTTTTAGTGAAGATCTCATGGGAGGAAGAAGCTCTTCATGCCATGAGGAGATGGATGCTAAAATTTGCAAATACAAACACATAAACAACACAAATATGCTCTTGTCACACAATGAAAGCCTTGAATCACCTTTAGAACATAATAGATTGCTAGTAATCATCTAGTTTACAAATGAATTCCTAAACATGCTTTTATATGCAACTAGAAACACTCCCACCAAGAATTTCAAAATTTAAACTTACCATGTTGGCATAGGACCCAAATAACAGTCATAAGCTGACACCTAAAATTGGGACTGACCCAAAATAGGGCAGGACTAGGGTGCAGGTACCCAAGTCCTCCTCCCCTATTTTGGGTAGGGTTAGGTTCAAGGGGTCCTGCTAGGTTCAATTTGACATGATACTCAAGGTTCATTCCATCAGGATGTTGAAATATGATGTAAGATGTCCTAAATGCAAATAAAAGACCCAGGAGCTAAACCTTATGAGGGAAAAGCCCCCAAGGGGACATTTTTTGACTTTACACTTGCATTTGTAGCTATCTATTTTCTAGAAGCTCTAATTATTTTCCCTCTTTCTCATGGGGATTGTAAACCACCTTTATAAGATTAGGTTATCCTTGCACTAGAAACACCCACTTACAACGTTCTCATCCTCTACACATGACTCCCATGCCTACTTCTATTTTTTGCTTAGAAGCTTCAAAATATTCTCTTAATAATCTAAGTAATTTATCAATTTCTCTAGATCTAGTTTTCCCTATATCCCACTACCATCAAGAAGGAGTTCCCTATTGTTGTAGAATAAGATATGAAGGATAGACTTCTTGAGGATGTATTCTAGTATTGGTTTCTTCAAAGAAGCTTCAAAAGCTTCATACAAGTTACACATTTTACAAAACCATTCTTTTTTCAAATAGATTAGCATAGAATTTACCAAATTTGAATTTTCTTGAGGATAGCAATAATTCATTATTTATCCTTGGTTAGAATAGAACTTTTAATTTCTTTCTTAGATTAGGACTTTTTTTTCTTTTATATTGGAGTATATTAAATTATATTTAATGCAATTCATGTTCTTATAAAATACATTGATTCCAACACACAGCAAACAAAATTAAAACTATCACATTCCAAAACTAAAGGAACAAAAAAAATTGATTACATTACATTTAGTAAAATCCATTTAGTTGCATTCATATAAAGGCTAATTTCTTTTCTACAAGTAGATTAATTAGAAAATATTTTATTTCTAGAAAAATGCAAAAATAAGAAGTAGATTTTCTCTTGCATCTAGTTTAGTTCACTTATCATCATTATCATCATCAAAACCTCAAAAATATAAAATGAAAAAGATAGATTATGTTGATAAAATCATGAGGCACCCAACCAAATGTTAGGCAATTAAAACAAAAAATTAGCTCAACAACTCAAATCATCCAACAAATTAAATTGTGCAATGAACAAAAAAATAAGAAAAAATTGGACGAAACAAGAACTAGAATACTTTCTTTTGATCTCCCCTTTTTCATCACTTGGAATTTCACACTCAATGTATCCTAGAATAAATTAATATTTGATTAAGCTAGTGTTGAGTGAAATTTGAGAAAACTTGCCAATCCAAAAATCTCCTACCAAAGACCAAGCTTGGGAGTAAGTAGAGATCATGATGGAGAATCTAACAAGATAATGACTAAATATTTTCTATGGAAGATCTATGTGTAGGGGAAATCATGCTTTGGAAGAGCTAATAGAGCTAGAGGAGTGAAGGCTAAACACCTTTCATCTCTTTTCCATAAACAAGATAAAAAGGTTTAGAGCTAGTGATCATCTTGGCCACATAAGAATAACCACCATAATGCCACTTCAATGATTCACTCATCAACATCAAACCCCACCTCATAAATAAAAACAATGATATACCACTAAGTGGTCCTCCCTAGAGAAGTGAGTGAACCTACTAGAGCAACTCCTGCTATACATAGTCATTTTGTTGCCATTTCTAACACTTATCTTCCACATGCAGAGAGTGATCAGTTAGATTCTTGATTACTTAGAAAGCTTTTCCTATAAGAGAAATAATAATTGGTTGACTCTTTACTAAGGGTTCAATGCACTATTCTAAGTTTGACTTAATCAATTTTAAACATCACATATTTTGGTGAACTTGACATGAAGAGAAAATCATTTGGATAAGCTCATGTGTTTTGTTTCTCTCTCCTTTCCATCTCATATTTATTTCCATTTCTTCTCATCACTTTATTTTTTCTATAATACCTATGGTACCCTCGAATATGTTAGGATACATAGCACCATAAGAAAAGAGTTTGTCAAATGAGGCTAGTCCTCCCTCATTTGGTCAATGTGTCCTGACCAATCCCTTGGTGTCTATTTCTAATATGTAAGATTTTTAAGACATTAACTTTGATGGTGGATGGATAGACTATAACAAAAACAATGCACACATGGCCCATGAATTAATTACCTTTGAAGACCCCACATGGGGACAATATCAAGGTCCTATCATACAGCCAAAATTGGGCCCAACAAGAGCCCGCAAAGTTCTAATAGGTTAGAAATTAGTAGGTAAGAACCTAGTTTTGTTGAGGTATCCATAGACATTAACAATGAGCTTGATCACCTCAAGAAACATATTATAAAATTTTGAGCAACTTAGGTATCCCTAAACACAATGTTTTAAAATGACCAAGCCTCTGCCCTAAGGGTGAAGTTTAAAAATTACATAGAAGAGACAATAGATAGGGCCACTCAAACCCCACACTTTTAACAAAACCCAAATGAAGGTGGAGAAACATTAAATGTAGGAGAAGCCACCCCTGAGACCCTTATAGAAACCCTATTACAATGGATTAGGACTCTTGAGGTTAGATTTGTTGACTAACCAATGTATAATTTGGCCCAAGCTAATGAGAAACTAAGGACTCTAAGTTGATAGCCTTACACAAATCCTTTTACAATCAACATGTATGAACAAATTCAAGGGGCATCTTAGTGTCTTCCCTACATAAAATTTTATTCACATAATGCAACCAATGAGGCTTTTGTGCCTTCTTTACCCTTATAATTCAATATGGAAAACTTAAACCAATAAGGGGGATACTTGAAATGAAAAATATAAAGTAAACAAGTTGCACTTGGTTTTTAAAATTTCAACAAAACATTTTCCAACTATCTAATCTTTCAAATGTAGAAAACACAAGTGCCACCCACAATGCTTATCTATAGAGGAACCACTTGCTCAACACATGATCCTTTTTAGGAGCATACCTTGAGTATCTCAAGGATCCATTAGACCACATGATTTGCAACATCAATTTTCTATAACCTTACCCTTAAATTCCTAGTTTAGGAGGGTAGGATATTCTAACCCACATATTAAATATTACACAATAACATTGTAGGAATTTCTCCTCTAGGATGGATTGGTTGCAATAATCTTTGCAAAAAACTTATAGGGCATCATGTTGTATTGGTATTATAGACTACCTAAGGCATTGATCCACTATGTCTAAGAACTTGTTAGCAAGTCTATCACACTGTTTAACATTAACAAACTAGAAAACACAAGAATTTGTGAATTCTTGACCATATCTAACAAGATACTAATTTGAATTAGTAACATATTTCATGATATGGTTGAGCCAAGTCCTCTACTCTTATACGAGTGTACCAAGCACGAACCACAAGGAGTTATGCAATAATTTATTGCATGCCGTCAATAGGGACATGCATGAGGAAGTTCAAAAACTTCCTTGTAAATTGTATGAAGAGGATCTTAGGATATATCAAGCTACCATTAATAACAGAAGTAGGGAGTACAATACCAATTGAAGGTTGGTGACACAAGATAATAGCAGCAACAACCCCTTAGTATTAAAAATCTTAACAAATTATTGTAATGCTATTATTTATGGGTTTATAAACCTTCCACCACCAAAGAATAATAATAAGTACAACTACAACAATTATGTTGGTGGGAACACTAACTTTTACAAAGCCCATGCCCCCCCAGAGGTGACATGTACTTTATGATTGCCAAATGTTCCCACAAACACATCCCTGCAAGAAACATGTTAGTGTCTACAACATCATGATAAACAACATCAATTCATATGATTAACCACACAAAGAGACAAGGTCATAGAATGAATTTAGAGTTCAAAGATAGCCATGGGGCTATATCATGAAGCTCTCTAAATCAAGTATTACCAGGGCTAGATTCAAAGACAAACAAAGGTGCATAGAGAAGTAGTATTGTTAAGGTTTGTAAATGTAATCAAAACATAATTGAATTCACTATGTGGAAAGCACGAGTGCTTCCACTAGCCAAGCATCAGATAAGATATACAACCCCATTGTCATATTAGGAACTAAGTCCATTTTTTGATTACTCTTGAAAGGGACACTAAGTCTCCATCAGTATAAATGTTCATCATCATCTGTCTGCTAGATGGAAACACTAGAGGAAGGGAAACAATAAATAAGAGAGGAGAAACAAGTGTCTTAGGGATGGTCACGTGGGAGGGTGCCACCAAGTCACCAACCATGATGCTATGTCCGTAAGACACAACACACAATAATGAAATTAGAGAGAGAGAGAGGCAAATTAGAAGAATAGTGATACAAATAGAAGGTCACAACAGAGGTAGTCTTCTGGTATCTCAAACCATACAAGAGAATCTAAGGTCATCCCAGGAGGCCTAAACAACACATCATGGGGGAAGCACATCATGAGAGAGATAAAGGGTTAGAGATACTTACCTGTTAGGGTACCATTGTTAAGAACATACATATCTATCATGTTGTTTTGATCTTGTTGAATTAACATTAAGTTTAGGATGACAAGAGGATTTATTTTCTTTAAAAGGATTATATCCAATGCTACTTGAGTAATGTGTTGAAGCAAATTCTATAGGTACTCAAATCCCTTGTTGATTTACACTACATCCCTTACCTACATATTCACAATTGTTATAAAGGATCTTAAATCCTCGACCATAAAGGGATGGCATTTCCTTAGAAGATGGTGAAGCCTCATAGGTCTCATAATTTGTGGTATAAGTGAGAGTATTATTTTTATTTTTTACCAAGGGGACCTTAGGTTTCTTAGGTGCCTCAAAAGAGTGCTTAGGATAGATTGATGCCACTTTTGATGTGTCAATGCTATTAATTTTATATTCCCCTCTATTGCAATGATTAAAATATAATGAGCTCCAATTATCACCAAAGAGTGCATTCGATGGTATAGAATCTTTCACAACATCATTCATGGCCAGAGGCTTTGATGAATTAGCTTGTAAATTGTTTAAGCTCATATGATTGTAAACTGGTTTTTGCATTTCAATATGTAAACAGTTATCTAGTTCAGGATCAACATGAATAGTATGAAGTTTACCTTTGATTATAAATTTGATTAAACGATGTAGAGTGGAAGGGACTGCCCCCAATGCATGAATCCAAGGTCTACCAAGAATCATGTTGTAAGATAAAGAACTAGGCATGACATGAATTGGGGTAGGCGTGATCATAGGTCCCACTTGTATAGGTAAAGTTATAGTACCTATGGATCTTGTCATCTAACATTGTCAAAACCACAGATACTTAACGGTTCCAGCTTGATGGCAGATGTATTAACTTTAATCTTATGTAATAAGTCAATGCCACAAACATTAAGAGCCAATCCATTATCAATCATAACTCATTTTACTAATGTTCTATTTATTGTGACAAAGATTATAAGGGGATCATATTGGTTTTGAACTTCAATTGATGGTAATTCTTGTGGTTGAAAGAGAGTATCTATTTTTGTCACATGCATACTATCCAATACAACTGCTACATCATTAGGCTTAGCAGTAGGTAGGACAATCACCTTTTGCAAAGTTTCTTGGAGCATTCCATGGTATGTAGGCAATGTTTGTATTAAATCCCAAAGAGAGATCTTAGCCAGAGTAGCATGAAGCTATTTGACAAGATCATACTCTTGACCACTTTTATGAGTAAGACAAGGTGGTTGAGCAAGCATAGGTTGAGAACATGGAAGAAGACAGGCACATGTGGTGATTGGTTACTTTGCTTGTTATTATGGGTGTTGTATGTGTGAGCAATCACATTGTGGTGTGGTTGTTGTAACAAATTTTGAACACCTTGAACTATAATCACCGACTTTAAGCAAGAAGGTGCATTAGATGCCCCCCACACAACCATCTTAGGAATAGTGCTATCAAGTCTATTAATAATTATTGAATTAACATTGTTTCCCTCTTGATTACACCCAACATCCATCCCTAAAGTATTTAATGTGAGAGACCTTTTCTCATCCACTAATGCTACATATTCACTAGGGAGAGAAATGGGATGAGAGTAAGGTATATCATCATCATCATACTCTATGGAAGAAAAAGGCATTTCACTCTCATATTTCTCATGAGTGTTCCTAGAGATGTGGTGCAGGAGCACCTACCTAACAGCTGGCCTTCATGAGGCAGTTAGTAGTTTAGGTCTTGTTTGTGTTTCCAAGAAGGTCTGTTAGACCAATTGCATGTAATAAGGTCATGCTGATCATGATAAGATCATGCTGACCGGGCTTTTGCTATTTTTAGCTAGTTAGTTATAACAGCTGTCATGATGTATGTTCGATGGGATCTCCCAGCCGCCTGGAGAGTTCCCAGCCGCTTGGAGTCAGGTCAGTAGTACTCGTAGGGAAAGTCTTTATAAGCATGAGATCGGTTGATGTTGGACAGACTGACAGATATCATCGATCGAGCTTGAGTGAGACTGAGAGAGAGATTGATCATATTGTATTGCATCTTTGAAATCAATAAAGTGATCCTGTTTTGTGTTCTTGCTCTGGTTGGATTCCTTTCTGTAATTGATCTGCTGGTTTGAGTGGTTTCATGGATTTGCTGATCCATTCCACCGGTTGATCCCTCTGATCGGTGGAATGGTAATGTACAGTAGGTTAGATTGTAGTTTGTGTTTTGTCTGCATGCAGGTGTGCAGGATCGCGACTGAAAGATGTTGAGAAGCCTAGCATCCTCATGTGCTAGGTCAAACTGATAAGACAGAGTATCGAAGATCACCCTGAGGTTGGATCGGGTTATCCCTGGAGGATCGGCGAAGTGAGATTTCGCTGAGTGAAGAAGTTCGTGAAGATGGCATCATCAGGATATTTCTGCAAATATCCTGCAGTCGCATTGGGCATCGTCATCCGGATGAATGGAGGAGATCGACATAATGCAGTCGAGTGCATGAAGTAAAGAAGCGTCGGGGTGATCATCATTAGGAGGGCCGAGGAGGAGCTTATCGGCATCAGGTTGAGATCGGGTTGATCAAGTTGATCGCGGGCTGAAAACACTAAGTTTGGCCAACAGCAGGATATGACGTCATCATCATCATGATATACGTCATCAGGACATTTCAGAGCAGCAGGATATTGAGCAGCTGCGGGTGACGTCATCGTCATCAGGATCTACGTCATCAGGATATCGGGTGACGTCAGCATCGAGTGAACGGTGCGAGGTGTTAAGGTTTTGTCATCATCAGGATAAATGGGAAGAACCGGATGTTCTTTATCCTGTTGATTATCATGACGTTGAATATCATGATGTTGGTGTTTGTGTCGTCGGCGGTCGGAGCATCGAAGGGAAGGTGCTGAAGGTTGTCATCAGGATATTTGGAGCAACCGGATAGTTGGATATCCTGCTGATGAAGGTGATGTTAAATATCATGATGAGGTCGCTAGTGTTTGGCGCCCGATGAACAGTGCAACCGGAGGATGGTTGCGCCCGCTGAACATCATGATGATGATGTTAGAAGGAAGGCGGAGGAGGTGAACAGTAGTCGGCAGGAGGATGATTGGGATCGTCCGAAATATGATGATGCTGACTGTGTAACGCGAAACATGAGGATGCTGTTGGTGGTTTTAGGAAATATGATGATGATGGCGAAGATGATGATGATGAGGTTGGTCTGCAGACATTCATGCTATATGCGAAGGTTATAGTGTGGATGCCTCTGCATCATAGTGGTATCAGAGCTCAGCAAAAGGTCTGGGCTGTTGTGTGTTGATTCTGTCACCGAAAGGGCAGAGGTAGAGTTGAATTGTGTGTTGTGTGTTGATTGAGAGGTTGATAAAATGCCTCCAAAAGGTAGTGGAACTGCAAGGGAATTGCAGGAGATGAAGGAGAAACATGCCAGAGAAATGAGGAAGATGAAGGAGCTTGCTGAAGCACTTCAAGCCAGGCTGACAGCCCTGGAAAAGAACAAAAAGAGGGAAGTGGCAGACAGTGAGTCTGAAGGAGATGAAGATACTGTTGAAGAGTATGAAGAGGTAGCTGAAGATCTGGAGGCTGAAGACCAGAAATTTGTAAAACTGTTAAAGGCAGTACAGGGTGATAAACCTAAGGTAAAGGTTGATGTTACCAAGTATACTGGAAGCTTGAATGAAGATGAGTTGTTAGATTGGATTGCTGCACTGGATAATCACTTTGAATGTGAAGATGTTGCTGAGGATCAGAAGGTGAAGATTGCAAAGACCAAGTTAGGAGGTCATGCTTTGGTTTGGTGGGACTATGTACAGTCTGAGAGAAGGAAGCAAGGGAAGTCAAAGATCACTTCATGGGATAAAATGGTAGCAAGGATCAAAGGAAAATTCTTGCCAAGGGATTATGAAATCCAGATGTTTAAGAAGCTGCAATTTTTAAAGCAGAAAGACAGGGATGTGAAGGCATATACTGAGGAATTTTATCTGTTAAGTATGAGATCTGGTCATCATGAGAATGAGGTAGAAAAGGTGGCTAGGTACTTGGCTGGTTTGAGGTTTAATATACAGGATGAGTTAGTTTTAGCTAACCCTAAGAATGTGGAGGATTGTTATCAAATGGCAATCAGGATTGAAGAAAAGCTGAATAGAGGACATGATAAGTCCATGAGAGGAAGAGGAAACCATAGGGGAAGAGGAGCAGCCCCTACACAAAAGCAAACCAATGAGGGTCAAGAAGACACTAAAGGACAGGGACAGTCTGATTTCAGAGGTGGATGGAGAGGTAATAGAGGAAGATTTGGAGGTGGTAGAGGTTCCACTTCATTTTCAGGAAAATGTTTCACCTGTGGTGAGTTTGGTCATCCATCCTTCAAATGTCCAGAAAACAAAGGTTCATCATCCAGAAATGATAGAACTAGTGACAAGAGGGTACAACTTGTACAAGAAGAGAAAGAAGAGGCAAGTTCAAACACTTATCAAAAGGATAAGGGGCCTGAAAATTATGGATATCCAGAGAGTGGAGAATCATTGATGCTAAGGAGAATTAGTTTGCAGGCATCAAAGGATCTGATGCAAAGAAGAGCTCTTTTCACAACCACATGCAAGAGCAAAGGTAAGGTATGTAAGGTTGTCATTGATACTGGTTCAACAGACAACATGGTATCTCAGGAGATGGTGGATAAACTGAAGTTGGAAAGGATTCCACATCCACACCCTTACAAGGCATCTTGGGTGAGTGATAGTCAATCACTTTTTGTCTCTGAACAGGCATATGTGGATTTCCAGATTGGACCATATCATGATAGAATTTTATGTGACATTTTGCCTATGGAATGTTGTCACCTACTGCTAGGTAGACCATGGCAATTTGACAGAAGGGTACTGTATGATGGGTATGCTAATATCTACACCATCAAGAAGGATGGGAAGATTATTAAGTTGATGCCATTGTAGGCAAAAGCTGCAGTACAGAAGGCAGCTCAAATTGTTTTAATGGGAAAGAAGGAGTATGTGCAGATGCCTAGAGGAGCAGGCCTGAAGGCAGCGAAGGATACTGCAGGGAAGGGAGTTGTTACAGACAACAAGCTGAAGAAAGTTTTAGTTGTGACTGACAGAGGTCAGCAGCAGGTGCAGAAACAGGGGTGCAAACAGCAACCAGTTCAGAAGAATGACAAGGATGTTGTCATAGTTGGGACTATTGCTTGTCCTATAAAAATTGAAAGAAAGATACAGGTGAACCCTACAGAAGCAGTTCAGACAGAGGTTCTGGTCAGGCAACCTGATAAACACAGGGTATGTGAGGGCAAGGCCTACATCAACAGGCATGAGGATTTACTTGCCAGGAAGCAAGTTACAGTTCAGAAGACTTGGAGCAGCCAAGAGACAGCAGCAGATGAAGCTGGAGCTGGTCAGACTGTTGACAAAACAAGGTGTAGAGGTGGAAGACTTCCACATGCTAAACTCATGGGACATGAGTTCTTTTCTGTTGGGGAGTATGGTGCAGGAGCACCTACCTAACAGCTGGCCTTCATGAGGTAGTTAGTAGTTTAGGTCTTGTTTGTGTTTCCAAGAAGGTCTGTTAGACCAATTGCATGTAATAAGGTCATGCTGATCATGATAAGATCATGCTGACCGGGCTTTTTCTATTTTTAGCTAGTTAGTTATAACAGCTGTCATGATGTATGTTTGGTGGGATCTCCCAGCCGCCTGGAGAGTTCCCAGCCGCTTGGAGTCGGGTCAGTAGTACTCGTAGGGAAAGTCTTTATAAGCATGAGATCGGTTGATGATGGACAGACTGACAGATATCATCGATCGAGCTTGAGTGAGACTGAGAGAGAGATTGATCATATTGTATTGCATCTTTGAAATCAATAAAGTGATCCTGTTTTGTGTTCTTGCTCTGGTTGGATTCCTTTCTGTAATCGATCTGCTGGTTTGAGTGGTTTCATGGATTTGCTGATCCATTCCACCGGTTGATCCCTCTGATCGGTGGAATGGTAATGTACAGTAGGTTAGATTGTAGTTTGTGTTTTGTCTGCATGCAGGTGTGCAGGATCGCGACTGAAAGATGTTGAGAAGCCTAGCATCCTCATGTGCTAGGTCAAACTGATAAGACAGAGTATCGAAGATCACCCTGAGGTTGGATCGGGTTATCCCTGGAGGATCGGCGAAGTGAGATTTCGCTGAGTGAAGAAGTTCGTGAAGACGGCATCATCAGGATATTTCTGCAAATATCCTGCAGTCGCATTGGGCATCATCATCCGGATGAATGGAGGAGATCGACATGATGCAGTCGAGTGCATGAAGTAAAGAAGCGTCGGGGTGATCATCATCAGGAGGGCCGAGGAGGAGCTTATCGGCATCAGGTTGAGATCGGGTTGATCAAGTTGATCGCGGGCCGAAAACACTAAGTTTGGCCAACAGCAGGATATGACGTCATCATCATCATGATATACGTCATCAGGACATTTCGGAGCAGCAGGATATTGAGCAGCTGCGGGTGACGTCATCGTCATCAGGATCTACGTCATCAGGATATCGGGTGACGTCAGCATCGAGTGAACGGTGCGAGGTGTTAAGGTTTTGTCATCATCAGGATAAATGGGAAGAACCGGATGTTCTTTATCCTGTTGATTATCATGACGTTGAATATCATGATGTTGGTGTTTGTGTCGTCGGCGGTCGGAGCATCGAAGGGAAGGTGCTGAAGGTCGTCATCAGGATATTTGGAGCAACCGGATAGTTGAATATCCTGCTGATGAAGGTGATGTTAAATATCATGATGAGGTCGCTAGTGTTTGGCGCCCGATGAACAGTGCAACCGGAGGATGGTTGCGCCCGCTGAACATCATGATGATGATGTTAGAAGGAAGGCGGAGGAGGTGAACAGTAGTCGGCAGGAGGATGATTGGGATCGTCCGAAATATGATGATGCTGACTGTGTAACGCGAAACATGAGGATGCTGTTGGTGGTTTTAGGAAATATGATGATGATGGCGAAGATGATGATGATGAGGTTGGTCTGCAGACATTCATGCTATATGCGAAGGTTATAGTGTGGATGCCTCTGCATCAAGATGAATTTAGTTAAATGTTCTAATATCAAAGGATGTTCACTCATGAGAATTAGGAATTTGTCTAAATCAAGGTCTTTGATAAATGCATGCAGAGATACCATAGAAAAATGACATGAAGATGCCACTGCATTGTTTTCAATGTAAACTTAGATTTTAAAAGCTTTCCAAATTTGATACAAAAGACAAGTGCAAAAGAATGTATGAAAATGACTTAAAATGCTTGATTCTTTAGTACTTTCTCAATGTAAATAAGTAAAACAAAGGGTGTTGTGAGGATTTTAGTCATGGGAAGCAAATTATATGCCTAATATAAGTCCAAAACAACAATATGATCACTCTCAACACACTCTTGATGCAAATCCAAGATAATGCCAAGTTAAACTATAGTGAAAATATGCCAAAATAGGCACCTTTTTCACCAAAACTCAATGCAACAAAGCATAAAAAAGGGTGTTGTGAGGAAAATGATGATGGACAACAAATAATATTAGTAATAATAGCCACTTGGTGCCAAAATACCCAATACAACATGCTTTTAGTGCCACTTAAGGTAAAACCCTAGTGAAAATATAGCAAAGATATGCTATTTTTCATAGTTTTTCAGCTCCATGACCTAGAAAAAGGGGTGATGTAAATAATTTTAGGAGGTACAACAAATAATATCAATAATATCAATCACCTCAATCCATAAAATTGATCACAACATGCTTGGAGTGGAAAATTTGATTTGTTAATGTTTTAGTGTTTTGATGTTTAAATCCTCCTCTCCACTATACATTCAAGGATGTAGGGTTGAGTGGCGAGCACTATCATACCCTAGGTCACTTACAAATGTAGGGAAACTTGGATTAGTGAAATTGGATTTGTTAATTTTTTAGTGTTTTAAATGTAGGGAAATTTAGGGGACTTTCCACTACCCTAGGGTCGAGTGGCAAGCACTATCATACCCTAGATCACTGTGAGATGTAGGCAAAACAAATCTAATTTTCCACTAAATGGTTTAATGTTAATTTTATTCCTTGTTGATAGTTGATTTAAACTAGGTTAAATACTACCATTTCATCAATAAGCATTGGGATGACAAAGACCAAGCTTGTGAACAAGCTTCTAATCACTTTGTCTATCCCTTATGCTCGCATGGTTATGTAACCTAAGGCCCTAATCAAGATTCTATCAAGTGTTTTGCTTTTAACCAAGTAAAACCATAATTATGTCTTATATTAAAAATATACAAAAACTAATGGAGAAACTGACAAAACTAATCACAGAAGTGTAGATATAGAGTTCCAGAGATAGTGTACCCAAATTTTGAGGGCTTCATGGACTAGGGCACCCACTCTAATGTCCCGCAAGTTTCCAAATTGGAAAATCTTCTACATAGGGTGTCTGAGACTGCTAAAAGGCTTCCAAATCCTAGAATAAACCCTTGGTTGGATTAGGGTGCCTGGTCCAATGTCCCACAAGTCTCAGAATCTAAAAATCTGAAAGTTTGTCATGACTGTATCTGCAATATCCTTCTTTCTGTAGTTTCTTTCCACTAAAACTTGCAAAACACGATCTACACATATAAAAGAAGAAAAATGTTGCGGCTATATATGAGCTTACCTCAGTCAAGCCTTGTCTTTGGTATTTCTACCTCAACAATAGCTAGAGATAAAAAATTTTAGAAGTGTGTATAAACCTAACAATATGTGTATTTATAAAAATCAAACCTTAGATGTCTCAATCAAGGGAAGATCAACAACTTGCTTTGCATCAATAAACACATACAACTTCACCTCAAGGAGATGAGATAAATGAAGACTTGCATGAACAAGAAGGCGAATCAGAAATGTCTGCAAATGATGTCCATGCTTGCTATTAGAGGCTTCAACCCTTCTCTCGATCATGCGAAGGGTCTACAAACCCTAGGAAGAGCAAGATAGACTCAAGATATTGATTCTTAATCTTCATCCATTGTCTCCAAGATAGCAAATAAAGAACACCTCAAAGAGCTTCAACTAGTCACTGATCTTTAATGGCAATTGCAGCAGAGTTTTGGCATCAAGTTTGCATAAGAATTGTGTGTGATAAAATGATTTGTAAATGTCTTTTTATATCTAGCTTTAGGGAATTCAAATTTTAAAATAACATCTCGATATCGCATGAAAACTGAGAATTTGAAAACAGAATCCCAAGGCACTTGGCGGGAACCGACACCCCACCAAATTCAAAATTCTATGAAATAGGGGAGGACTAGGGCGTGGGTATCCAAGTCCTAGACCCCAATTTCAGCTCAAATCTACATTTTTGGGGGTCCTAGGGACCCAAATCTCAAATCGCTTTCCCGGTTCTATTAATAAGTTACCTCAAAAAGTGAATAAAATGCTCCTAGACTTAGTCAATCAAGGTTTCGAGAAGGCCGAAAAAGAAAAGGTTGAGTGGTCACCAAGAGTGAGGAGCTAAATGGAGGGAAATTGTACCATTCCATATAGGAGGACAATTTCTGACATTACATTTAGCCCTCACTTTAGTGGCCATATGACACTACGTGCATATGCAACTAAAGGAAAGTAAATACATCAATCATGAAAAGGATACCCAAAAGGATACTGTAGAGGAAGTTGAAGCATTATCAGTGAGAATGAAGAAGCCCCCAAGTCTACAATCCTGCAAGACCAAAGTTAGGAACCGCATCCTGCAAAGGAACACTTGTCAAAAAAATTGAAACCAAATCAACTTGAAACCACCACCAATGAGTCAGTACTAAAATGCTAAGGAGGTTGAGTGATGAGGCAGGTAGGAAATTGAGGGAGATATATGCCCCTCCTTGTTTTTGCTTGCTTAGTCCAAGAGTAGAAACAAGGAGATATCCACGTGCATCAATTTCAGGGGAAATGTGTTATGAGGGTCATTTGAAGAAACAACACTCAACCATAACACATTGGGTAAGAATGAGAGCAGATCCAGGATTCCAATGCAATAAATGGCACTGAAATTGGAGTTTGACAGCTCAAGAAAAGGGCTCAAGAGTGAAAGAGCACACTTTTGCACCTAGTTAGGGATAGGGTTTCTCACTCACTTACTTTATATAAAAGGGAGTTGTCATTTATCACTTAACTCATTCTTGTTTCTTATCATTGTAGAGAGAGAGAGATGGATAATATGAGAACAATCATGTCGAGCCAACGTCCATACCATCCACCATGACTAGAGATACTCTGAGCCCGAGTGGCAGAGAGATGCTTTGAGGCAGAGGTAGGGTCTTGATTCCATCCTTCTATCATCTATCATTGTATGTTTTCTTTCACATTTATTGATGTCTATGCCAAGAGGGAAAGGTGGACATGATAGATAAGGGTGCCTAGGTCTACCTAGGGCTCTAGAGTCCCTTTGGGGCGCCTTAGTCCCATATGGGCGCTAGTGTCCCTCTGGGGTGCCCTAGTTTTTTGGGGGCACCTTGGTCCATAGAGGACATAGGCCCTAGGCACAGACACTATATTCAGTTCTTGATAGCTTATTTTGGTTTCAAGAGGGGATTTTGATACTCTTGCTTGCTTCTTGATCTGTAAGATGTCCTTGAGATGCATCAGCACATAGGCGGTCATCTAAAGGCACTTCTACGAGAGCACACTAGCACTTTGACTATCGTAGAGAGAGAATTTAAAGATGGTGGGCCTATGGTGGGTGTTTGAGATGCCCACAGTTAGATTCCACTATGTGATGCTTGTGGCAGTGATGGAGAGATGGGATGCAGATACATCCACACTCTATTTACCGACTAGTGAGATTACCATCACACTGGAGGATGTATTCAGGATCCTTCGACTACTAATCCAAGGAGAGATAGTGAAGGTTGTTAGACATTGCTCAGAGGAGTATACTCGTGAGAGTTAGATGTACTACTAGGGTCTCACTATTTCATAGGTAAAGCAAGGACATATTCAGCTCTATTTACTAGAGCAAGGATGTAGAGACATTCCCTTACTATGGAGGATCATGATTGTTACAGTCACACTAGCCATTGTACCAGATGGACAAGGCACTCACCTTCATGGGGGTCTCATTCACACTATTAGAGCGATTGCAGAGCATCAGACTATCTATGCATGGGGACGTAGTATGCTTACGCACCTATATCGTGACTTAGGGTGATATGTCGACTATGAGATGTAGAGTCTGATGATCTACACATTGTTACAGGTCTGGGCTTTGAGCACATTAGGTGCACACAACCAATGGGTTATCACATAGAGGTAGTGTTCACCCATCCCCACATTTATGCCTACCCACTAGTCAGATGTTGGAGGCACGAAAATTTGTTATGCTGGAGGGTAGTATTTGACAGATTACAACCTAGTGACATCATTTGGAGACCATATCATGGCTACATTAGATGGCCAAGAGAGCAAAGGAATTTAGCTCAGATGCAGAGGGATCAGCTGATGGTTGGTCACCTTGATCATACTGTATCTTGGTTCTACTTTGATAGGGTGGCACAACAATTTAGACAGGTATAGGATGTTCCTACAATTCGTCCAAGCTATGCACATGCAGTTTGAAGTGTAGTTAGAGCCAATACTATATGATGGTCAACTATAGTAGACATACCACTTAGCGACGATGAGGGTCCTGAGGATGTAGAGCTAGTGTCAGACACAGATGATGCCAGGTGTACCTGAGCATATCAAACCTGGTGGCACATAGCACGTCCTACACCTATCTTTCCACCTAGGCACCCTATAAGGGATGCTTGACCTTGGGCCGGTCACGCTAGTGACACAAGGGTGGAGGATGATGTCAATGACTTCACAAGATACTACGATCTCAAGGAGGATATGGAGGAGGATGAGGATCAGTCTGAGGAGGTGCCATCATAGTACGTATTTAGAGCAAGATCATGACAGAGCTAGCAGGAGGCAGACACTGATGAGGAGACTGAATCAAGACTGTGGTCCAAGGCTCGTGGTCCTACTTCTGTAGATGAGGTGAGGCCTAGTTAGACAAAGCAGGGGGAGAGTAGTAGGTCTATACCCCTAGCTACAGATCAGATAGTAGATTTCATCACACCATCAGTGATCTAAGATCCATCCTGGCAAGATGGAGATCTAGGTAAGGTTTGATTAATTATTTTATGTTTTGTATAGTTTATTATTTGTGATATTTATATGGGAGTCTAACATCTATCTCATCCTCTATTTTGTACTTGGGGCTGATGCATGGAGAGACTTTGTGAGTCACATCATAGGAGACATAGTACCTACAGATGCCTTAGAGCAGTGGATGGGGGCAGGTTATTCACCATGATCATCTACTAGATGGCATGCTGAGATATTTATGCCTATTGTCAGGTACAGGACTACTATAGAGGCCATGCTAGAGCAGTCTACACAAGAGAGAGAGGAGTTTCAATAGAGAGATGAGCACACCAAGGCTGAGCTCAAGGCACAGTGAGAGTAGACGGTAGCAGTTCCTACATCGAAGGGAGAGCCAGCTATTAGTGAGTTCTTACTATGGGAGGTGCAGCAGGCAAGAGCTGATAGAGATAGGGCTCAGGCTGAGAGACACCTGTACCAAAAGATGTACTAGGAGGCACATGAGTAGATGATAGAGATCAGAGGTGAGATTAGGGGGTTATGATCGCGAAGTGTCTCTAGGAGTCATTCTCGATCCATAGCCACACATGGTTAGGCATCTATCACTTGCACACTAGGAAGGCCTGAGGGTACTGGCGATCGAGGCTCATCTATGTGATGTATAGATTTTAGGCACTACGACATCCCATTTTATTTTGAGGGATAGTCAACTTGGATGTATTCTTGAAATTGAGATATGTGTGTGTGTGTGTGTGTGTGTGTGTGTGTGTGTGTGTGTGATTATTTCTTTTGATCTATGTAATGGCTTTTAATCTATCACATGTGATTTTTGTAAACTACAACTAGTGGTGATGTTTAAATGCTATAATTAATACTATTGTGATATACTAACAATTCTAAAGAGAACATGTAGTAACAAACACGATAATTAATTATCTTACACATAACTTTAACTTCCATGCTACATTCAATTAATACAAAAGTGATCTAAGCAATGACTACTTAAACACAATACAACAATGATGAACTGAACAAAGATATAATGCCAAATGAATTAAGACAAAACCATACTATCTTGTTGAAATTGAAGCTAATCTATGTGCTAAATTATCTTAGGAACATTTACCATTAGATCTCAAGCATATAATCTTTTGAGGTGTGCCGCATTAACAAGTTCTTTAAGCAGAAAACCTTGCTCATCAGCTAATTTATACGCTCTAGATCCAAAGGCCTTAGTAACTATATATGGTCCAAGCCAATTAGGGTTGAACTTACCTTTTTCACCAGGTGGTGCATTTAAGCTGCGTTGATTTTCATAAAGAACCAAGTCCCCAACCTTAAATGAACATTGTATGACTTGCGCATTATAGGCTCATTGCACACCTTTTTGATAAGCCTTGAGATGTTCAAGAGCATTAATATGTCTTTCATCAAGTATCTCAAGTTCTTGTAATATTTTCTCTCATTTTATGTCATCATCCATGATGTCTCTTAGGGAAATTTGCAAAGAAGGAATTTCTAGCTCCAAGGGCATTATTGTGTCTACGCCATAGACAAGATTATATAGTGTGTTACCAGTCTGTAAGCCCACAAGGCATAGGATAATGGTGTATGCCAATCTTTTTGATGTTTATTAACAATTTTTCTTAGAATCTATCCAATAACCTTGTTTTAAGTTTCGGCTTGGCCATTTGATTAAGGGTAATAAGGCATAGAGAAGAGATGTTGTAAATGATATTTTTTTAGGAATGTTTATACAACCTTGTTTTTAAATGGTGTACCATTGTCTGAAACCAAGGAGGAAGGTATTCCAAATCAAGAAATTATGTTATCTTGTATGAATCGACAGATTACATCAGAAATCATGGATCGCAAAGGGACCGCTTCGATCCATTTTGTAAAATAATCAGTAAAGTAATGATAAACGTATGTCCTTGAGAGGAGGGTGGGGAAATTTTACCAACGAGACCCAAGGCCTAAATAGAGAAAGACCATGGTGACACTTGGGCACAAATCTCTTCAATGGGAGCATGGATTAAGTGTTTATGTTGTTGGCACTGCAGGCATCTCTTGACGTAAGCAAAGCAATCTTGTTCCATATGCTACTACTATTACCTCATATGTAATAGTTTTTCCACCAATAGTTTTCCACCAAAATGCCCTCCACAGGCGCCAGAGCGAGCTTCTTCTAAAGCTATCAGAATATCTAAGTTACTTAAACATCAGAGTAAAACACCATTATAACTTCGTCGATACAAGACATTCGATAATATAATGTATCACGCTACTAGTTTTCATAAACAGAGTCAGACATTCTTAGATGTCGAGTCCAAATTGGTTCCATCATGTAAATAGTTGAATATGTAAGAGAACCATTCATCAGTGTATGTATTACCACAGAGTTGTGAATTCACAACTATACGGCTTTCAATTACCAATGTCTTAAGATTGTGAACAAAAGTAAATTCCTTAAGAGAACCTATTATTAGTGAAATTTGCACCATGTTAAACATGAAATTTAACAATCTACTGAAACATGGGAAGACCTCTAAAGATGTGGGTATCTTTAAAATAGAGGTCAACCTCCAGAGAAGGCTGGCTTCCTATGGTTATCACCTAGTGCTTTGATGAGGAAAAAGGTAAGAAAAGATTACAGAAACATAAACATCTATGACTAAGGTGATACACCAAAAACTAACTAGGACCTACAAGCACAACTTGTTCACACTTGTTTTCAATAAATTAATTTGACATACACAACCCAAAATGACATGCTTTTACATAAATAATTTATAAGAAGGCTAAATGTTTTACTCCTAGTAGGAAAATGTATCTTCACAACTAAGATGTTCGCATTTCTAACACAACCTATAACCTATCAATTGCATATTCTTCTGTAAAAGATGTTGAAATTGAGATAGAACTACAAGGAAAAGGGATGATTTCACAAGTAATTACATCATTCAATTCAAGTGCACACAATGAAATAGAAAATTTGAGAAGGCAAATAACTTATCTTTTATTGATTTCCAAGGTAATCACTGGTAAACATATCCAAAAGAAAAAAGAGATACAAACCCACAAAATTTGAGCAAGGATAAAAATCACAAGTCTATTAAAACTGCATGTAAGACCTGAGTACAAAAAAGTCACAAGAGTGACTATACCCACCACTATACAAGTGGTTGCACAATAGAAGGAATCTCAAACTGATTGGGGTCGGATGCACCCAAAAAGCCTAAAATCTAGGTATTATATCCTCTCTAAAAGTGCCCATTATGCAAGAAAAATTCCATTAGGACCTAGCCAAACATGATGGCTCATGAAACCAAGTCTAAAAAGGACTCTAACAATAATAAAATAGTCCTAGATAACCTCTCCAAAAGAAACCAACTACTAATTGCTACAAGACCTAGTCAAACCTTCTCTCCTCCTTTGCAAAAGAAAATGCTATGTCCTTGGCATGTGTATGCCACATCTTCACAATTCCAACTATATTCTCTCAAAGACAATAAAAAATCTCAACACTCTCCCTCATTTTCTCTTTTGCAATAACATCTCGCAATAACACCTAAATGATTCATAAGGTCATCATTTAAGGTGATTGTTTTACATTTCATAGTATGCAAGGAAGAGATAAATAAAAGTCAAAAAGCACTGAAGTGATGCCTAATACAAAGGGGATCAAAAACATAAAAGACTTAAAACAAAGTCTTAAATACATCATAGCCACCTTGTGGCACCATCTAGGCATTACATTGCCAATGTCTTGACCACAGACCTTTTAAATGATATGCAAAAGAAATATAAAAAATGTAAAAAAAAAAAAGGCTCATCAAGCATTTAGGGTTTTGAAACCCTATAGACAAAAAACTAACTTTTACATTCATTTTGCATTTTGCGCTTTTGCAAAACTTGCTCTACATTCTTCTCACCACTGACATGAGGGTTTATGTCTAAGCTTCCTATAGGTGATTTTGAGAGCATTTTGACTCTGTTCTTCACACATAGCCATGTGAGATTGCCCTACTAGATTTAGTAAGTCAAAATATATTACTTTTGAAAGCAAAATGAAGGAAAAAACTTTAGTTTTGCCTATTATTTCTGCATATCTCTGAGTGTATGACTGTATTTTTATTTTTATGTCATGAATCTATAATACATATGGCAAAACTAGTGCTCTTTCACTTTACATACTTGTTCAAACTCTAATGAGTAGCATTCTGATTAGAAACAGCTATAATAATGAAGGTATTTACCTCAAATGACCGACTTTTGTCTTTCACAACTCCTGATTGTGTGAAGTCATGCTTGACTGTTTAAAGCTTGATACAACTTGGTTCATTTCTTTTCAGCTGAAGCCCTAACTAGGGTTTGTGTCCTCACTTGTATCTATTTTAGTAGTTTGCTATAGGTAATGGTGACTATCCTCAGGATATTCTTGATAAACCAAGGAGGAAATAAAAGCAATGTGTAACTGTAAGTTATACCTTGTAAATGAAATCTTTTGGATGCCTTCCTTATTCCTTTCTGCATAATGACCTAATAAAATAGTCCTTTTTTGTTGTCTTTCTGTCAAGATCTTGTTGCTTGCATAGAGACTTCCTTTGACAAGGTGATTGTCTTTAATTTTCATACATACTGCTCCTTGTTGATTTCTGCATGCTTATACTGGAATAGGAATGACTTCTATACCTAATATGGAATCTATTCTCTTAGAAAAATTTGTCTCTTATTGGCATGATCACATTGATTGATTGTCATTCAATCCATATTCAAAGAAAATAGGACAGTGTAAAGCATGTCAAGACAAAAAGAGAAATTTTAGGGCTCATGTTCAAAGCATGAAACGTTTCTATACCTCCTCATACCTGACTATCACATCTCCAACTGACACTTGTGAATGGAAACAAGATCAAACCATTGAAGAGAAAGACCATGCAAACCTTTGGATCTTCAAACATCTTTGTGACTCCTGTAGCCCTCTTCTGATGGGTTTCACTGTGCATGCTAACTACTTCACACAACTCTTGTCATTAGGTGAAAACGACTCTTGCTCCATGAACCTACTGGGGACTGTCTTTGTTCAATGCAGATCCGTTGTTTCAAAAATGTCTACAATGTTGTTGCTACCTAAAAAAGTGAACCTCCTTCGAAAATTGCTTCCTTATGTGGTCTTTTAAAAGTGTTCACTATCTCCTTTAGCTGTCCTCATGGCTCTCTGTCATACTATAGTGTAGGTTTCTTACATGGTTTACATGCTATCTTGAATCACCAACCTTGGCAAAAAACCAAAAGACTTATTGGCCCTCTTTAACTATTTGCCCAACATTGTATATTTCATATCTACTTAATTGTAGATGTTCTTACACTGACATGTTTTGTTGTCTTAAACTGAGACAAAACTACAAGGAAAAGGGATTATTTCACAAGTAATTACATCAATCAATTCAAGTGCACACAATGAAATAGAAAATTTGAGAAGGCAAATAACTTAGCTTTTATTGATTTCTAAGGTAATCACTAGTAAACATATCCAAAAGAAAAATGAGATACAAACTCACAAAATCTGAGCAAGGATAAAAATCACAAGTCTCTCAAATAGAAGGAATCTCAAACTATACCCACCACTATACAAGTGGTTGCACAATAGAAGGAATCTCAAGCTGATTGGGGTCGGATGCACCCAAAAATCCTAAAATCTAGGTATTATATCCTCTCTAAAAGTGCCCATTATGCAAGAAAAATTCCATTAGGACCTAGCCAAACATGATGGCTCATGAAACCAAGTCTAAAAAGGACTCTAATAATAATAAAATAGTCCTAGATAACCTCTCCAGAAGAAACCAACTACTAACTACTACAAGACCTAGTCAAACCTTCTCTTCTCATTTGCAAAACAAAATGCTATGTCCTTGGCATGTGTATGCCACATCTTCATAATTCCAACTATATTCTCTCAAATAAAATAAAAACAATCAACACTCTCCCTCATTCTCTTTTTTGCAATAACATCTCGCAATAACACCTAAATGATTCATAAGGTCATCATTTAAGGTGATTGTTTTACATTTCATAGGATGCAAGGAAGAGATAAATAAAAGTCAAAAAGCACTGAAGTGATGCCTAATACAAAGGGGATCAAAAACATAAAAGACTTAACAAAGTCGTAAATACATCATAGCCACCTCGTGGCACCATCTAGGCATTACATTGCCAATGTCTTGACCACAGACCTTTTAAATGATATGCAAAAGAAATATAAAAAATGTAAAAAAAAAGGCTCATCAGGCATTTAGGGTTTTGAAACCCTATAGACAAAAAACTAACTTTTACATTCATTTTGCATTTTGCACTTTTGCAAAATTTGCTCTACATTCTTCTCACCACCGACATAAGAGTTTATGTCTAAGCTTCCTATAGGTAATTCTGAGAGCATTTTGACTATGTTCTTCAAACATAGCTATGTGAGATTGCCCTACTAGATTTAGTAAGTCAAAATATATTTCTTCTGAAAGCAAAATGAAGGAAAAAACTTTAGTTTTGCCTATTATTTCTACATATCTCAGAGTGTATGACTATATTTCTCTTTTTATGTCATGAATCTATAATAAATATGGCAAAACTGGTGCTCTTTCACTTTATATACTTGTCCAAACTCTGATGAGCAACATTCTAATTAGAAATAGCTATAATAATGAAGGTATTTACTTCAAATGACTAAATTTTCTCTATCAGTACCCCTGACTGTGTGAAGTCATGCTTGACTGTTTAAAGCTTGATACAACTTGGTTCATTTCTTTTCAGCTGAAGCCCTAACTAGGGTTTGTGTCCTCACTTGTATCTATTTTAGTAGTTTGCTATAGGTAATGATGACTATCCTCAAGATATTCTTGATAAATGGAGGAAATAAAAGCAATGTGTAACTGTAAGTTATACCTTGTAAATGAAATCTTTTGGATGCCTTCCTTATTCCTTTCTACATAATGACCTAATAAAACAGTCCTTTTTTGTTATCTTTCTCATTTTTTGTTGTCTTTCTTTCAAGATCTTGTTGCTTGCATAGATACTTCCTTTGACAAGGTGATTGTCTTTAATTTTCATACATACTGCTCCTTGTTGATTTCTGCATGCTTATACTGGAATAGGAATGACTTCTATACCTAATATGGAATCTATTCTCTTAGAGAAATTTGTCTCTTATTGGCATGATCACATTGATTGATTGTCATTCAATCCATATTCAAAGAAAATAGGATAGTGTTAAGTGTCATGCCCACATTTTCCATGTGGTCTCAACACACATTGCACGTGTCATAGCCACATCTGTCATGTGGTTATGACACGAGATATGAAAAAATTTTCTCACACTGTCCTAAAAATCCCCTTCGCATGCGTACGTATGCTCGACGGTGTTCTCTCATGGCGAATCATTTCAATTTTCGGCAGGATATAAGTACAATTGCGTGCAACCAGACGCATACAGATCAACAAGAGGGTCTGTATGACACCGCTAACATCATTGCAAGAGTGAGATTACCAAAGTCCTAAATCTAAACCTCGGCACTTTTCGGTAGCATAATGCCTTACGGCGTTAGTGGGAATTACGCTGCACTCATTTACGCACGTGGTTCGCTAATAGATTAACAACTTCCCACGACGCCTTGTTCTGACTAAACTGACTAGTGATCTCCCTATTTAGTCATTTTTCAGCCAGGCACGGTTGTCTGTCTCCTCTCTTGTTTCCTGAAACATACTCCTCCTACGACTTAGCATTTTCAACAAGGCAGTCTGATTGCTCTCTCTTCCCTTTTCACTGTTTCTTCAATTGATTGTATTTTTTTATCGCCCTTACCTTAACTATTTCTCTGTTAATTTAGTGTGTTTATATTTCGGTCTCTCTCTCTCTTTCATTTTCTATGCTTTCTTTATGTGCATCCTGTCCTTTCTTCATGATTTACGTCAATCAGGGTTATCACTGCAGCTATTGTTGATATTAAACCTAATGTCAGGATGATCTAGGTCACATAGGCTGGTTTACTACTTCGCTGGACTCGGTCCCTAATCTTCCCCGATCTAGGTTCCTCCTCTTCGTATATACTTATTCAACTTGTTCCTAAGCAGATTTAGCAGAAGGGTCCGTCAACTTAGTTCTCTTATCCCATGTGGGAAATGTCGCGCATTTTCTCCTCTGTGTTTTCCAATGTTAATTTGTTTATTCTTCGGACTCTCTTACAGGTTTACTGATGAGGTCGTTTACTACAGTTGGGATTAAAATGGCCACATGGAATGTCTGTGGTGGCTTCTTAAGTTTATTTCCAGTGTTCTTTTAAGCAAGGTGATGTGTAATTTTCCTCTTCATTTTTCGGGTGATTGAAATTACATTGATAGTTGAAACTTCCGAGAAACTCTTTCCAGAGTATCACTGAATATTCCTTTACACTCTTTTTACATTATAATTTTATTTTCTCTTGTTTATAATTACTGTTGTTACTATTACTAATAATGACTATTAATACACTGATTGTGACTCGTATAACGTTGTAAATAGATGTAGGAGGCTCTCCACTTTATAAAACCCTGATCATGGGAATATATCTTCTTTGGTTGTTGTGTTCAACACTTATTAAAAACTAACTGTGAAAACATAATTTGCTAGTTTACTTTTGTATATCCACGTGTCACATTTTGTTAAGATTTTAAACAAAAGCCCAATATAATGGCTCATTAAACTATTTCCATAATATATATATATATATATATATATATATATATATATATATATATATATATATATATATATATATATATATATATATATATATATATATATATATATATATTTGAAAGTCCATGTAATTGACGAAATTGTTCTTTTAGTTATTTAATAAACTCCACGTAATCCTTTATATATATATATATATATATATATATATATATATATATATATATATATATATATATAAATTATTTCATATTATATTGCTATATACATAGGCATATATAGTATCTATATATGCCTATATATATGGCAACTTAATGTGTTTTATTTCAAATAGAATCCAACTTATGTGTTAGTGCCCAAACCCTAACTCTTTTTTTTTTTTGTTTTAATTCCCACAGCCACGGAGGCGATGGGCGGCGGTGGCCGCGGGAGTCATAAGGGGAAGGGGGATGTGGAGTGGGGCGGAACCCCACCCACGTCCCACGATGTGGGGTGTGGGTGGGGCTCTGCCCCACCCCACACCTCCATGTATAAGTTAGGGCCTGCGGTGGGGGATTTCTCCCCACCGCCCAATATAAACCACGACTGTGTTTGTTTATTCGCGGGCTTAAACTTCGACAGTCATTTATCTATGGTGCTTTTCGTTGATAACTGTCAACAATAATATATAATATATATTTATATATATATAGATATATATATATATAGTCATATATATATATATATATATATTTATATATATATATATAATTCAGTCCCATAAGAACACATTTTATTCAGTTTCTATATTATTCGATAAAAATGATAATTAATAAAACTGTGATATATATATATATATATTTATGTATATCTATAAATCATAATTTTCTCAAATTCACTACCCTATTCATTTTCTCAAATTCAACCTGATAGAATGATAATTAAATAACAATTATATATATATATATATATTTCGGTAACAATGGTAAAGATATAACAACTTAAACAGTTAAGATTTTTAACTTTACAAACAGGAATATAGATACATGCTAGATTTTCTCTAATCCTTCCAACTTAACAGAATCCATTAATTATGAAGAATAAACTTAAACAATTAATTCTTTTAGAACAATGAACCATAACTAACATTTCAACTAGTTAAGCAATTCCAAACTTTCAAATGTAAACAACTCAGATTAGATTGCAATAATGAACTTTTCCTTTCAGTAATACTTGAAACACAAATAAATTGCTATCGAACTAGGTTTACAAACATCAACTTGACAATTTAAGCACATTCATATTCAATCATGGATACAACAACTAACTTCACAGATATGAACTCTCTTCTCCCAAACAGTATACAACTGATAGCTTCTGACAACCAAATAAAAGTCCAATGATAACAAGATCAGGGAGGTGATGTTCTTCACTCCCAGAATAACAATAAATTACAACAATAACAAGAGAGGTGTTCTCTCTTCAACTCTATGAAATGAACCAGGCCTAATTCTCATGACAAAGAAGATTAACTGCTTCTTCGTAAATATCCAACCAGAAGCTCCAAGAGAAAACCTACGTATCAAAGACAAACAAAGAAGAAAACACCACTCATCTAGCTCTCCTCCCTTCCATAGACCCGCAAGTGGGTCACCCCCGAGCTAGGGAGACCATACTCACACCTGGGTACTCAAACACTCCACTTCACAACAGAAACAACAACAATCCCAAAGCACACATACACCCGTGGGTATTTTACACAATACGGAAACTCAACTACAGTGAATTTCATAAGGGGCAGGAGAGTGGACACACTCGACTCCAGAGTGTCACCCTGACAGATAAGTTAACCAATATAAATTTCTCTTGGTCTCAAACCAAGTGTGATCACAATTTTAAAGAAATCTGTATATGACTCTCAAGTCAAAAATACAGTCACAAATACATGCCCTCAAGGCTTTCAACATCCCAAAAGATGGAAACAGGTATGCACCCGAGAAGGATCTCTCCTCCCCTACCCCAAACTTGATGAGTATTTCTCCCAAGTGGGAGAAGCTCTGTCAAAACAACCCGACAATAACCCCACAGAAAACAACTCGAACACAAATTCACACACTTTACATACACATTTCAGTTATACGAAAACAAAGGTAAAATTTAGACCAACCTTGCAAAGCCCTCCTGGAATGAAGCTATTGCAGAGTCCACAGAGTTCACTTCCAACCTTAGCCACCAACTCCCTCTCCCTTCTCTATCTTACAAGCTAACTTCTCTATTTTTGGTAAGGCAAAAATGAAAGTTTTCCCAAAATTCAACTAACTCCCTCTCATCCCAAAATTTGAAAATAAATAACCCAAATTCTCCTTTTTTTTTTTAGTTTTTTTTTTGAGAAATGGGGAAGTGACACTTGTCACCTCCTCACCCTTCCCCAAAACCACTATTCTGCCTGATGGCTTATGTCACTCTCCATTCCCAAGGGTACTCCTAGTCCTCTCCTCATGTGACTCCACTTTCTCAAAGGAGAAATAAAAAAAAAAAGTTAAATGGGAAAAAGACAGGTGACCCATGCCTCTTTTTCCTTTCTTCACATGGGTGTCCTCACAGCACATGGGGGAATCTCACTAAAGGAGAGGGTGATCTTCAATAATGGATGGCATCTCTTATCTTGGGAAAAGTAGAGGGGATGGGTTGGGTGTTGGTACAACCCATCATGTCCCCTCCTACCTCCAATTTTCGCCACTTAACTTCAGGGGAGGGTTAAGTTGACTAGATGGAGGTTACTCAAGGGTTACCCATGCCAAATGGGCCCCTGGACCCATGGGGTATAACCCAGGGTCAACTTTAACCCATACAAGACACCCCTGGTCAAGGTAAAGCACAAGAAAAGGGCCTCATAATTTAAATAAAATAAGAAATTCAAATTCAAACTCTTTACAACACAATTTATAAAATAATGTTACATGAGGGTAACCTAACCCACTCGACCATACGAAAGACCACATTACATCATTACATCAAACACAAAGAGATCTTGGTTCCTCGTGGAACCCGATCGGCTTAACAGGGAATAACAAATAACAAGGTGCGGAATGATCTCCGAGTTCTGTGGTTCGATTAGTAATTCCTGCACACTAAATTACAAGATCAGTAACCACATAAAATCATCATAGCCGAAGCAACTAAAATAAAAACATGTATTATCATGACATAGTATTAATGAACATAAATGAAATCATATTACAATTTTCCATCATCACCTAATTCATTTTTCTGAAATGTAAACTTATCCAAACATCACCCAATTAGTTTTTCCGAAAACATAATAAAGTTTAATAGTTTGACAATTCCGAGAACTGCTATCCCACAATTATAAAAAGGAACAATAACAGTCATGTAAATAGTCGTAACAATAGTAGTAACAAGGGCGGTCCTCACATTAAGCATGTCAAGACAAAAAGAGAAATTTCAGGGGTCATGTTCAAAGCATGAAATGTTTCTATACATCCTCATACCCGACTATCACATCTCCAACTGACACTTGTGAATGGAAACAAGATCAAACCATTGAAGAGAAGGATAATGCAAACCTTTGGATCTTGAAACATCTTTGTGACTCCTGTAGCCCTCTTCTAATTGGTTTCACTGTGCATGCTAACTACTTAACACAACTCTTGTCATTAGGTGAAAACAAATCCTGCTCCATGAACCTATTGGGGACTGTCTTTGTTCAATGCAGATCTGTTGTTTCAAAAATGTCTACAATGTTGTTGCTACCTAAAAAAGTCAACCTCCTTCAAAAATTGCTTCCATATGTGGTCTTTTAAAAGTGTTCACTATCTCCTTTAGCTATCCTCATGGCTCTCTGTCATACTATAGTGTAGGTTTCTTACATGGTTTACATGCTATCTTGAATCACCAACCTTGGCAAAAAACCAAAAGACATATTGGCCCTCTTTAACTATTTGTCCAACATTGTATATTTGATATCTACTTAATTGTAGATTTTCTTACACTGACACGTTTGACAGAGGTGACTACTACAACACTTTTGTATGATTACCTTATATCATTTCATCAAATCTTTCCTAATGTTTGAATCAAACCTGCATCAGTTACTAGCTCCTCATGCACCTTTGGCAGCCCTAAAACTTTTGTACTCATTGAATAGCTTAGTCCTATACTCCTTTCCTCTACTGTCATACTTGTATATATCACCATGTGATTGTCTTGTGTTGTCCTTTGTGACTGTCTAGTGTTCTACAATGTTGATTGCATGTGATTGTATTCTCACATCATTGTGCTTTAATGATCCTGCAAGCTACTTGTGCTAACACTCCATGATCAAAATAGACTATCCTCTACTCTGATTGTACTGCACAGTCTTTTAGCACATCAATATAGTCCTGTAGGACGGAGTTGCATGTTTGTTCATATGACCATTCACAAGATATAAGACTGTTCAAAAAAATCACTAGGATTGTCTTCAAGGATCTATAAGGTTGTTCCTTGAGAAAGAAAAAGATTGCACATACCTTAAGTCACTATCACACCTTGTATCTTTGTCTACACATTGTTCTCTTTGTCAAGTTAGCAGACCTTTAGAATTCACTACCACATTCAGTCATATTAGGTCTTCTCTTAGCATACACTACATAACAGTCCCTTGATAATGCTTTCTTAGCTTGACAAATATTTAAATTTCTTCCCCCTCTCTATTCTAGGATCTTTGTAGAACCTTGTGGCTATTTTAAACTCCTAACATCACCTACAAGGACTAACACATTTGTTATGACTATGCCTCATTTCACTGCTTTCACTGATGGTTCCACGGATACTTTGTAATCACCCCCACTCAAACTCTTTCAGCTTGCTGCTACATAGGCACTCACTGTCTTTATCAAAGCTCTTCCTTAGCTATTGTAGGTGTTAATATTTGTTTCTTTATAGGGTCTCTTGTTTCCTTGAAAACCTTGCTTTTGTGTTATTCATAACTTAGAAGTAAATTCCTTTTGTAGTCTTAACACTATTATTAGATCCTTCCATGCTCACTAATCTTATATCTTCTTGTTGACTACCTTTATGACTATCCTTCTCAGTATGTTGACTGTCTGTTCATGCATCTCACAAATACATATGAAATGTTCTTTAATGTCTATGAGCTAGGCTCAACCCTTGTGGGAGCCACATTTTCTCCACTCATAATGTATTCTATTGAATCACTCAGAAACACAATTTCACCTATATCTGCACATGAAGCAAACTTGTTAGAAAATAAATGCATACTTTGGATGTGTTTGATGATATTCTTGTTTTCTAGGACATCCAAATTATACATTTATTTTTTAATGCATTTGAGGATCAGTTTATACATGCATAGGTACTTGTTCATGTCAGGTTAGGAACCATTCATTGCTTAGAGCATCGCTCTAACATCATTCTTTTGCTAGATGCAAGAACTAAAGATGACATGGACTAGGATGGACGAAAAACAACTCGGGACAATTGGACAACACACTAGAACAAGTCATTCTCAGGAAATGACTGGCCTCTTCCCTTACATGTACATGCTTTTGCTTTTACTTATTCATGTATAAGTTGTTTCTTGAATTTTATTTCATAAGAAAGTTAATCTTACAACTTGTGTGAGATAACGTACATTTTTACATTCAATAAAGACTATCTATTGTTTCAAAAAGAATTTGCATAAATCTTTCTTATGTTACATGCACTTGGATAAATTCAATAATTTCATAATCATAATCTTTTAAATTATTTCATTTATGTACTTGAATGTAATGTAATAAGGATAAGATAAAATGTACCTTTTAGACATTGAATCAAAGCTCTACCTCAATGAGCTGTAGTGAAATTTAGGTAACATTTCTGGTGACATCTGCTATATGTTTGCATGCTAAACATTAGACCAGCAGCCTAAAGCTTATCCATTGGGCATAGGGTCACTCAGAGACTCCTAAAACACTTGGACAACAAATTTTTGATTTCTGCAACTCAACAGAATAGTAGTGAAAGACACTTGGAAACCTAACTAAAAAGAAAAATGCAAAAAGCAACCTATGTAATTGTGCTGTATAGTACTTAGGGAATTGAAAACTATATCTGGAACCCTATTCTAACCTATTCTAACTAGCAAAGCAGCTGGTCAAACAAGACCATTGACAGGCTTTGCAAAATAACACCCCTTTCTGATCAACAACTGATGCATTACATGATTATAAATTGCTGAAAGAACATGAAACACATGCAAATATTTAATAGACTATTGCAATGTTTCATGAAAGGTGCAAATAAACTCACCTGCACTTTGATTTTGATCAGGCCTACTGCTAGCCTCAACTAGACAAGTGAGCTAAATTTGATCACTTTCAGCTGCATCTCCAAAATCAATCTCTTCTTTAAATGCATCCTCATACTTATCTACAAGCATTACCTCTAGTACTTTGGTGGCATCCATACTAGATAAATATCTGATTCGACAGCCCCTATAACAGATAAAACTTGGACTCCCATTGTTGGCTGCTTCAGATTCTTCCTTCTTTTCATGGTTGTCTTGCTTTGTCGCTAAGTTTACACTATAGGTAAAATAATTTGGATGCTTAGAAAAAACAACATTACCTTCACCTTGCATAATAAGTTGCCATGTTGATTCCTCCTCCATGGTCAATTGACAATCCTCTTCCACTAGGTTGTCTAACAACTCTTCAAAGCTATTAGCTCTTGGAAGGATGTTAGGGACAACTGGTTCAAGTTAAAAATCTTCATTACCACTCAAAGAGGTACACTTTAAATCATGAGTTTCTTCTTCAATGAAGGAAGGAAAAAGTTCAAACATTGATGTAGCCTCTTGAAGAAAACTTTTAACTGATGCGTCAGCCTCAAGTTCCTCAGTATAGTAGAAAGGAAGCTCTAACTAGCTGAGATCTTGCAAATCAGACTCATGAGAAATTTCTCTATTAGGAGCATACTCCTATTGCTTCATAACGTATTCAAACTTGTGAACTTGTTGTTCTAGTTCATCATGACTATCAAGTTCTCCTAAAAAGACTAATTCATTATCACCCAATATTGAACAAAACTATTCAATTAGGTTTGTCCACATCTCTCCAAAAAGCTCAACATTAGCTTTCTCATGCATAACATGTTTGAATATATCAAAGCTCATAACCTAAAAAATGGTGTCAGGTTCAGATTTATGCTCTTCTTCATGGTCCAAGGCTCCATTTCTATACTGATTATTGTCAATTAGCAACTCCTTAGATTGTTTGATGTGCTCTTACTATTCTAAAACTACTATTAGAGTGGAAAAACTCACATCTTCTTCATTACAAAATGTAAACCACTCTTCATGACTTACCTCGTCCATAGGTAATTGTAGTAAGTTTATATATCTATTTTCCTCCATGTCGAGTGAACTATGCTGGTCAAAAACCTGCTCTTCTTCTTCTTTCTGGATATTAGGAAGAGTTGAGCTGAAACTAGGAATTGAAATGGCTGCCTGGTTTTCACACCCTTTTCGGCATTGATAATCTGAATAAGCTCGACTACTTTGTACCCAAGAAGATAAAAGCTTCATTTGCTCCTTTTTAGCAGTTATCTCTCCTTCAAGATTTCTCTCAAAATGTATTCTTTTTGTCACCCACTCTTGATCATAAACAACTGATTGCTCAGCCAACTCTTGTTGTTGCAAGATAATCTTTTTCTGCTTCTTGATGTCAACCAACATCCAATATATGTGTGAGAACTCCTTACTAATGTCACTAATCTTCATATGTTCAAGTTTTTGGCTTAAATTCCACAAAACATGATCAAACTTTCAGATTAGATCCAACACATTTTTTGTGAGGGTGCTCTTGAGGCTGATTGTGTGAATAATCATGTTGTTTGACATCAAATACCTCTTCTTGGGGTTGAACTTGATCATATTTCAACTGATATTGAGATTAAGTAGGGATGGGAGGGTGGAAAACATCATAGGACTACCGGTAGTCTATTGTTTCAGGGTCATTTAGAATAAAATCAACAAGTTGTTCTATGTGATATGATTGGTAAGAGGGCATCTATGCATGATCTTCATGGAATGGAGGTGAAAAACCATCACAGTACTGATAACTAGACATTGCAAGAGTAAAACATGAAACATAGGGAAGTCTAGATAACTAATTTGGAATGTATATAGACAATGAGGTCTTGAAACACTACAAAATGAGTTATAACACAAAATAGAGTTGCCAAGTGCTGAGAAAATAGTTTCAAATGGTTGAAAACTAACAAGTAGCACCAACCTCATTAGTTGCTTTTACCTGGACTGCTAAAACTAGCTAATTCTTCACTTGTAGAGTCGCCAGGTGTGTGAATCTTGCCTCAAAAGGCTAATATTGTTGACATACACATGAAATATAAAAAATGAATAGAGGACTTGTGGACTATAATTGTCCAATCGATTGCATGAGGTGTGCAAAAAATTGTTATTAGTGAAATTTGCACCCTGTTAAATGCAAAGTTTAACAATCTACTGAAACATGGGAAGTCCTCTAAAGTTGTGGTTATCTTTAAAACAAAGGTCAACCTTTAGAGAAGGCTGACTTCCTATGGTTAAAACAAAAACAACTGTTGCTTTGATGATGAAAAAGGTAATAAAAGTTTGCAAAAACATAAACATCTATGACTAAGGTGATGCACCAAAGACTAGCTAGGATCTACAAGGACAACTTGTTCACATTTGTTTTCAATAAAGTAATTTGACATACATAGCCCAAAATGACATGCTTTTGCATAAATAATTTATAAGAAGGCTAAATGCTTACTCCTAACAAGAAAATGTATCTTCACAACTAAGATGTTTGCATTTCTAACACAACCTATACCTTGTAAATTACATATTCTTTTGCAAAATCTGCCGAAACCGAGACAAAACTACAAGGAAAAGGGATGATTTCACAAGTAATTGTGTCAATCAATTCAAGTGCACATAATGAAATAGAAATTTTGAGAAGGCAAATAACTTATCTTTTATTGATTTCCAAGGTAATCACTTTTAAACATATCGAAAACAAAAATGAGATACAAACTCTCAAAATCTGAGCAAGCATAAAAATCACAAGTCTCTCAAATCTGCATGTAAGAACTGAGTACAAAAAAGTCACAAGAGTGACTATATCCACCACTATACAATTGGTTCCACAATAGAAGGAATCTCAAACTAATTGGGGTCGGATGCATAGAAAAAGCCTAAAATCTAGGGCTTATATCCTCTCTAAAAGTGCCCACTATGCAAGAAAAAGTCCATTAGGACCTAGCCAAACATGATGGCTCATGAAAACAAGTCCAAAAATTACTATAATAGTAATAAAATTGTCCTAGACATCCTCTCCAAAAGAAACCAACTACTAACTGCTACAAGACCTAGTCAAATCTTCTCTCCTCCTTTGCAAAACAAAATGCTATGTCCTTGGCATATGTGCCACATCTTCACAATTCCAACTATATTCTCTCAAAGACAATAAAAACTGTCAACACTCTCCCTCATTCTCTCTTTTTCAATAATAGCTCACAATAACACCTAAATGATTCATAAGGTCATCATTTAAGGTGATTCTTTTGCATTTCATAGTATTCAAGGAAGAGATAAATAAAAGTCAAAAAGCACCAAAGTGCTACCTAATACAAAGGGGATCAAAAACATAAAAGACTTAACGAAGTCTTAATGACATCATAGCCACCTCATGGTACCATCTAGGAATTACATTACCAATGTCTTGACCATGGACCTTTTAAATGATATGGAAATGAAATACAAAAAATGCAAAAAAAAAAAAAGTCTGATCGGACATTTAGGGTTTTGAAACCCTATAGACAAAAAATAAACTTTTACATTCATTTTGCATTTTGCATTTTTGCAAAATTTGTTCTGCATTCTTCTCGCCACTGACATGAGGGTTTCTATCTGAGCTTCCTGTAAGTGATTCTAATAGCATTTTGACTCTATTCTTCACACACAACCATGTGAGCTAGCCCTACTATATTTAGTAAGTCAAAATATATTTCTTCTAAAAGGAAAATGAAGGAAAAAACTTTAGTTCTGCCTATTATTTCTGCCTATCTCTGAATATATGACTATATTTCTCTTTTTATGTCATGAATCTGCAATACATATGGCAAAACTAGTACTCTTTCACTGTACATACTTGTTCAAACTTTGATGAGTAGCATTCTAATTAGAAACAACTATAATAATGAAGGTATTTGATTCAAATAATTGACTTTTGTCTATCATTGCTCTTGACTATGTGAAGTCATGCTTGACTTTTTAAAGCTTGATATAGATTGGTTCATTTTTTTAGCTAAAGCCCTAACTAGGGTTTGTGTCCTCACCTGTATCTATTTTAGTGGTTTGCTAGAGGTGATGATGACTATCCTCAGCATATTCTGAATAAACCAAGGAGGAAATAAAAGCAATGTGTGACTGTAACTTATACCTTGTAAATGAAATCATTTGGATGCCTTCCTTATTCCTTTCTTCATAATGACTTGTTAAAACAATCCTTTTTTGTTATCTTTCTGTCAAGATCTTGTTGCTTGCATAGATACTTCCTTTGACAAGGTGATTGTCTTCAATTTTCATACATGTTGCTCCTTGTTGATTTATGCATGCTTATACTGGGATAGGAATGACTTCTATACCTAATATGGAATCTATTGTCTTGGAAAGATTTGTCTCTTATTGACATTATCACATTGATTGATTGTCATTGAATGCATATTCAAAGAAAATACGATAGTGTAAAGCATGCCAAGATAAAAAGAGAAAGTTTAGGGGTCCTATTCAAAGTGTGAAATGTTTCTATACCTCCTCATACTTGACTATCACATCTTCAGCTGACACTTGTGAATGGAAATAAGATCAAACCATTGAAGAGAAGGACCATGCAAACCTTTGGATCTTGAAACATCTTCATGACTCATGTAGCCCTCTTCTACTGGGTTTCATTGTGCATGCTGACTATTTCACATAGCTCTTGTCATTAGGTGAAAACTGTTCCTTCTCCATGAACCTACTATGACTATCTTTGTTCAATGCAGATCTGTTGTTTCAAAAATGTCTAAAATGTTGTTGCTACCTGAAACATTTAACCTCCTTCCAAAATTCCTTCCTTATGTGGTCTTTTGAAAGTGTTCACTATCTCCTTTAGTTGTCCTTATGACTCTCTGTCAGACTGTAGTGTAGGTTTCCTGCATTGTTTACATGCTAACTTGAGTCACCGACCTGGGAAAAAAACCAAAAGACTTATTGACCCTCTTTGATTGTCTGCCCAACACTATGTATTTGATATCTACTTGATTGTAGATGTTCTTACACTAAAATTTTGCTCTGTTGTCTTTCTTAGTAGGACTATCACTACTGTTATGACTTCTTACAGTCATACCATGACTGTCTCTTAGTCTTATTTGCTTCATCGTTGTTCTTATAACTGCTCCAACTTCTTTTTATCCTCCTAAAGCTAGTGACATAAGGGTGGAGGACAATGTCATTGACTTCGTAGGATACTACGATCTCAAGAAGGGTACGGAGGAGGATGAGGATCAGTCTGAGGAGGTCCCATCACAGTACGTATTTAGAGCAAGATCATGACAGAGCCAGCAGGAGGCAGACACTGATGAGGAGACTGAATCAAGACTATGGTCCAAGGCTCGTGGTCCTACTTCTGCAGATGAGGTGACGCCTAGTTAGACAAAGTAGGGGGAGAGTAGTAGGTCTATGCCCCTAGCTGCAGATCAAACAGCAAATTTCATCACACCATTGGTGATCTAAGATCCATCCTGGCAAGATGGAGATCTAGGTAAGGTTTGATTGATTATTTTATGTTTTTGTATAGTTTATTATTTGTGATATTGATATGGGAGTCTAACATCTATCTCATCCTCTATTTTGCACTTGGGGCTGACGCATGGAGAGACTTTGTGAGTCACGTCATAGGACACATAGTACCTACAGATGCCTTAGAGCAGTGGATGGGGGCAGGTTATTCACCATGATCATCTGCTGGACGACATGCTGAGATATTTATGCCTATTGTCAAGTACAAGACTACTACAGAGGCCATGCTAGAGCATTCTACACAAGAGAGAGAGGAGTTTCAATAGAGAAATGAGCACACCAAGGCTGAGCTCAGGGCACAGCGAGAGTAGACAGTAGCAGTTCCTACATCGAAGGGAGAGCCAGCTATTAGTGAGTTCTTACTATGGGAGGTCTAGTAGGCAAGAGCTGATAGAGATAGGGCTCAGGCTAAGAGAGACAAGTACTAGAAGATGCACTAGGAGGAACATGAGTAGATGATAGAGATCAGAGGTGAGATTAGGGGGTTACGATCGCGAAGTGTCTCTAGGATTCATTCTCAATCCGTAGCCACACATGGTCAGGCATCTATCACTTGCACACTAGGAGGGCCTGAGGGTACTAGGGATCGAGGCTCATCTATGTGATGTATAGATTTTAGGCACTACGACATCCCATTTTATTTTGAGGGATAGTCAACTTGGATGTATTCTTGAAATTGAGATGTGTGTGTGTGTGTGTGTGTGTGTGTGTGTGTGTGTGTGTGTGTGTGATTATTTCTTTTGATCTATGTAATAGCTTTTGATCTATCACATGTGATTTTTGTCAAATACAACTAGTGATGATGTTTAAATGCTATAATTAATACTATTGTGATATACTAACAATTCTAAAGGGAACATGTAGTAACAAACATGATAATTAATTATCTTACACATAACTTTAACTTCCATGCTACATTCAGTGAAGAAAAAAGTTATCTAAGCAATGACTACTTAAACATGATACAACAATGATGAACTAAACAAAGATATAATGCCAAATGAATTAAGACAAAACCATACTATCTTGTTGAAATTGAAGCTAATCTATGTGCTAAATTAGCTTAGGAACATTTAACATTAGATCTCAAGCATAAAATCTTTTGAGGTGCGCCGCATTAACAAGTTCCTTAAGCAAAAAGCCTTGCTCATCGGCTAATTTATACGCTCTAGATCCAAAGGCCTTAGTAACTATATATGGTCCAAGCCAATTAGGGTTGAACTTACCTTTTTCACCAGACGGTGCATTTAAGCTACGTTGATTTTCATAAAGAACCAAGTCCCCAACGTTAAATGAACATTGTATGACTTCACATTATAGGCTCATTGCACACCTTTTTTATAAGCCTTGAGATTTTCAAGAGCATTAATATGTCTTTCATCAAGTATCTCAAGTTCCTGTAATATTTTCTCTCATTCTATGTCATCATCCATGATGTCTCTTAGGGAAATTTGCAAGGATGGAATTTCTAACTCCAAAGGCATTATCACGTCTATGCCATAGACAAGATTATACGGTGTGTTACCAGTAGTTGTTCGAATACTTGTTCTGTAAGCCCACAAGGCATAGGATAATGGTGTATGCCAATATTTTTTATGTTTATTAACAGTTTTTCTTAGAATCTATCCAACAACCTTATTTTAAGCTTCTGCTTGGCCATTTGATTGAGGGTAATAAGGCATAGAGAAGAGATGTTGTATATGATATTTTTCAAGGAATGTTTTTATAACCTTGTTCTTAAATGGTGTACCATTGTCCGAAACCAAGGAGGAAGGTATTCCAAATCAATAAATTATGTTATCTTGTATGAATCGATAGATTACATCGACAATCGTGGATCGCAAAGGGACCGCTTCGATCCATTTTGTAAAATAATCAGTAGCAGTAATGATAAATGTTTATCCTTGAGAGGAGGGTGGGGAAATTTTACGAACGAGACCTAAGCCCTAGATAGAGAAAGACCATGGTGACACTTTGGCATGAAGCTCTTTAGTGGGAGCATGGATTAGGTTTTTATGTTGTTGGTACTGCATGCATCTCTTGATGTAAGAAAAGGAATCTTGGTCCATATGCTACCAGTATTACCCCATATGTAATAGTTTTTCCACCAATAGTTTTCCACCAAAATGCCCTCCACAGGCACCAGAGTGAGCTCCTTCTAAAGCTATCAAAATCTCTAGGTTACTTAAACATCAGAGTAAAACACCATTATAACTTCGTCGATACAAGACATTCGATAATATAATGTATCGCGCTACTAGTTTTCGTAAATAGAGTCAGACTTTCTTAGATGTCAAGTCTAAATTGGTTCCATCATGTAAATAGTTGAATATGTAGGAGAACCATTCATCAGTGTATGTATTACCACAGAGTTGTGAATTCACAACTATACGGCTTTCAATTATCAATGTCTTAAGATTATGAACAACGAAAGTAAATTCCTTAAGAGAGCCTGTTATCAGTGAAATTTGCACCATGTTAAACGTGAAATTTAACAATCTACTGAAACATGGGAAGACCTCTAAAGATGTGGGTATCTTTAAAATAGAGGTCAACCTCCAGAGAAGGATGGCTTCCTATGGTTATCACCTAGTGCTTTGATGAGGAAAAAGGTAAGAAAAGATTACAGAAACATAAACATCTATGACTAAGGTGATGCACCAAAAACTAACTAGGACCTACAAGCACAACTTGTTCACACTTGTTTTCAATAAAGTAATTTGACATACACAACCCAAAATGACATGCTTTTACATAAATAATTTATAAGAAGGCTAAATGTTTTACTCCTAGTAGGAAAATGTATCTTCACAACTAAGATGTTTGTATTTCTAACACAACCTATAACATATAAATTGCATATTCTTCTGTAAAAGATCTTGAAACTGAGACAGAACTACAAGGAAAAGGGATGATTTCACAAGTAATTACATCAATCAATTCAAGTGCAGACAATGAAATAGAAAATTTTAGAAGGCAAATAACTTATCTTTTATTGATTTCCAAGGTAATCACTGGTAAACATATCCAAAAGAAAAATGAGATACAAACTCAAAAAATCTGAGCAAGAATAAAAATCACAAGTCTCTCAAATCTGCATGTAAGACCTGAGTACAAAAAAGTCACAAGACTGACTATACCCACCACTATACAAGTGGTTGCATAATACAAGGAATCTCAAACTAATTGGGGTCGGATGCACCCAAAAAGCCTAAAATCTAGGTATCATATCCTCTCTAAAAGTGCCCATTATGCAAGAAAAATTCCATTAGGACCTAGCCAAACATGATGGCTCATGAAACCAAGTCTAAATAGGACTCTAACAATAATAAAATAGTCCTAGATAACCTCTCCAAAAGAAACCAACGACTAACTGCTACCAGACCTAGTCAAACCTTATCTCCTCCTTTGCAAAACAAAATGCCATGTCCTTGTCATGTGTATGCCACATCTTCACAATTCCAACTATATTCTCTCAAAGACAATAAAAACTCTCAACACTCTCCCTCATTCTCTCTTTTACAATAACATCTCACAAAAGCACCTAAATGATTCATAAGGTCATCATTTAAGGTGATTGTTTTACATTTCATAGTATGCAAGGAAGAGATAAATAAAAGTCAAAAAGCACTGAAGTGATGCCTAATACAAAGGGGATCAAAAACATAAAAGACTTAACAAAGTCTTAAATACATCATAGCCACCTCATGGAACCATCTAGGCATTACATGGCCAATCTCTTAACCACAGACCTTTTAAATGATATGCAAAAGAAATATAAAAAATGTAAAAGAAAAAGGCTCATTAGGCATTTAGGGTTTTGAAACCCTATAGACAAAAAACTAACTTTTACATTCATTTTGCATTTTGCACTTTTGCAAAAGTTGCTCTACATTCTTCTTGCCACCGACATGAGGGTTTATGTCTAAGCTTCCTATAGGTGATTCTGCGAGCATTTTAACTTTGTTCTTCACACATAGCCATGTGAGATTGCCCTACTAGATTTAGTAAGTCAAAATATATTTCTTTTGAAAGCAAAATAAAGGAAAAAACTTTAGTTTTGCCTACTATTTCTTCATGTCTCTGAGTATATGATTGTATTTCTCTTTTTATGTCATGAATCTATAATACATATGGCAAAACTGGTGCTCTTTCACTTTATATACTTGTTCACACTCTGATGAGCAGCATTCTGATTAGAAACAACTATAATAATGAAGGTATTTACTTCAAATGACTGACTTTTGTCTATCACTACTCCTGACTGTGTGAAGTCATGCTTGACTATTTAAAGCTTGACACAACTTGGTTCATTCTTTTCAGCTGAAGCCCTAACTAGGGTTTGTGTCCTCACTTGTATCTATTTTAGTAGTTTGCTATAGGTATGATGACTATCATCAGGATATTCTTGATAAACCAAGGAGGAAATAAAAGCAATGAGTAACTGTAACTTATACCTTGTAAATAAAATCTTTTGGAAGCCTTCCCTATTCCTTTCTGCATATTGACCTAATAAAACTATCTTTTTTTGTTATCTTTCTCCTTTTTTGTTGTCTTTCTGTCAAGATCTTGTTGCTTGCATAGAGACTTCCTTTGACAAGGTGATTGTCTTTAATTTTCATACATACTGCTCCTTGTTGATTTTTGCATGCTTATACTGGTATAGGAATGACTTCTATACCTAATATGGAATCTATTCTCTTAGAAAAATTTGTCTCTTATTGGCATGATCACATTGATTGATTGTCATTCAATCCATATTCAAAGAAAATAGGATAGTGTAAAGCATGTCAAGACAAAAAGAGAAATTTTAGGGCTCATGTTCAAAGCATGAAATGTTTCTATACCTCCTCATACCTGACTATCACATCTCCAACTGACACTTGTGAATGGAAATAAGATCAAACCATTGAAGAGAAGGACCATGCAAACCTTTGGATCTTGAAACATCTTTGTGACTCCTGTAGCCCTCTTCTGATGGGTTTCACTGTGCATGTTAACTGCTTCACACAACTCTCGTCATTAGGTGAAAACAAATCCTGCTCCATGAACCTACTGGGGACTGTCTTTGTTCAATGCAGATCCGTTGTTTCAAAAATGTCTACAATGTTGTTGCTACCTAAAAAAGTGAACCTCCTTCCAAAATTGCTTCTTTATGTGGTCTTTTAAAAGTGTTCACTATCTCCTTTAGCTATCCTCATGGCTCTCTGTCATACTATAGTGTAGGTTTCTTACATGGTTTACATGCTATCTTGAATCACCAACCTTGGCAAAAACCCAAAAGACTTATTGGCCCTCTTTAACTATTTGCCCAACATTGTATATTTGATATCTACTTAATTGTAGATTTTCTTACACTGACATGTTTTGTTGTCTTTCTTAGTAGGACTATCACTGTTGTTATGACTTCTTACAGTCATACCATGACTGTCTCTTAGTCTTATTTACTTCATCATTGTTCTTATAACTGCTCCAACTTCTTTTTATCCTCCTAAAGTTTGACACAAACCTGTCCACTATTTTCCAACTTCTTGGTAGATTGATGTTTGATAGAGGTGACTACTACAACACTTTTGTATGACTACCTTATATCATTTCATCAAATCTTTCCTAATGTTTGACTCAAACTTGCATCATTGTTACTGGCTCCTCATGCACCTTTGGCAGCCCTCAAACTTTTGTACTCATTGAATAGCTTAGTCCTATAGTCGTTTCCTCTACTGTCATACTTGTGTATATCACTGTGTGATTGTCTTGTGTTGTCCTTTGTGACTATCTAATGTTCTACAATGTTGATTGCATGTGATTGTATTCTCACATCATTGTGCTTTAATGATCCTGCAAGCTACTTGTGCTAAAACTCCATGATCAAAATACACTATCCTCTACTCTGATTGTAGTGCACAGTCTTTTAGCACATCAATACAATCCTATAGGACGGAGTTGCATGTTTGTTCATATGACCATTCACAAGATATAAGACTATTCAAAAAAATCAGTAGGATTGTCTTCAAGGATCTATAAGGTTGTTCCTTGACAAAGAAAAAGATTTCACATACCTTAAGTCACTATCACACCTTGTATCTTTGTCCACACATTGTTCTCTTTGTCAGGTTAGCAGACCTTTATCATTCACTACCACATTCAGTCATATTAGGTCTTCTCTTAGCATACACTACATAACAGTCCCTTGATAATGCTTTCTTAAATGACAAATCTTTAAATTTCTTCCCCCTCTCTGTTCTAGGATCTTTGTAGAACCTTGTGGCTGTTTTAAACTCCTAACATCACCTACAAGGACTAACACATTTGTTATGACTATGCCTCATTTCACTGCTTTCACTGATGGTTCCATGGATACTTTGTAATCACCCCCACTCAAACTCTTTCAGCTTGCTGCTACATAGGCACTCACTGTCTTTATCAAAGCTCTTCCTTAGCTATTGTATGTGTTAACATTTGTTTCTTTACAGGCTCTCTTATTTCCTTGAAAACCTTGCTTTTGTGTTATTCATAACTTAGAAGTAAATTCCTTTTGTAGTCTTAACACTGTTATTAGATCCTTCCATGCTCACTAATCTTATATCTTCTTGTTGACTGCCTTTATGACTATCCTTCTCAGTATGTTGACTGTCTGTTCACGCATCTCACAAATACATATGAAATGTTCTTTAATGTCTATGAGCTAGGCTCAACCCTTGTGGGAGCCGCATCTTCTCCACTCATAATGTAGTCTATTGAATCACTCAGAAACACAATTTCACCTGTATCTGCACATGAAGCAAACTTGTTAGAAAATAAATGCATGCTTTGGATGTGTTTGATGACATTCTTGTTTTCTAGGACATCCAAAGTATACATTTATTTTTTAATGCATTTGAGGATCAGTTTATACATGCATAGGTACTTGTTCATGTCAGGTTAGGAACCATTCATTGCTTAGAGCATCGCTCTAACATCATTCTTTTGCTAGATGCAAGAACTAGAGATGACATGGACTAGGATGGATGAAAACAACTCGGGACAATTGGACAACACACTAGAAGAAGTCATTCTCAGGCAATGACTGGCCTCTACCCTTACATGCACATGGTTTTACTTTTACTTATTCATGTATAAATCATTTCTTGAATTTATTTCATAAGAAAGTTAATCTTACAACTTGTGTGAGGTAATGTACATTTTTACATTCAATAAAGACTATCTATTGTTTCAAAAAGAATTTGCATAAATCTTTCTTATGTTACATGCACTTGGATAAATGCAATAATTTCATAATCATAATCTTTTAAATTATTTCATTTATGTACTTGAATGTAATGTAATAAGGATAAGATAAAATGTACCTTTTAGACTTTGAATCAAAGCTCTACTTGAATGAGCTGTAGTGAAATTTAGGTAACATTTCTGGCGACATCTGCTATATGTTTGCATGCTAAACATTAGACTAGTTGACTAAATCTTATCCATTGGGCATAGGGTCACTTAGAGACTTCTAAAACACTTGGACAACAAATTTTTGACTTCTGCAACTCAACAGAATAGTAGTGAAAGACACTTGGAAACCTAACTAAAAAGAAAAATGTAAAAAGCTACCTATCTAATTGTGCTAGATAGTAAATATGGAATTGAAAACTATATCTGGAAACCTATTCTAACCTATTCTAACTAGCAAAGCAGCTAGTTAAACAAAACCATCGACTGGCTTTGCAAAATAACACCCCTTTCTGATCAACAACTGATGCATTACATGATTATACATTGCTGAAAGAACATGAAACACATGCAAATATTTAATAGACTATTGCAATGTTTCATGAAATGTGTAAATAAACTCACTTACACCTTGATTTTGATCAGGCCTACTGCTATCCTCAATTGGACAAGTGAGCTGAATTTGATCACTTTCAGCTGCATCTCCAAAATCAACTTCTTCTTTAAATGCATCCTCATACTTATCTACAAGCATTACCTCTAGTACTTTGGTGGCATCCATACTAGATAAATATCTGATTCAACAACCCCTGTAACAAATAAAACTTGGACTCCCATTGTTGGCTGCTTCAGATTCTTCCTTCTTTTCATGGTTGTCCTACTTTGTCGCTAAGTTTACACTATAGGTAAAATAATTTGGATGCTTAGAAAAAACAACATTACCTTCACCTTGCATAATAAGTTTCCATGTTGATTCCTCCTCCATGGTCAATTGACAATCCTCTTCCACTAGGTTGTCTAACAACTCTTCAAAGCTATTAGCTCTTGGAAGGATGTTAGGGACAACTGGTTCAAGTTAAAAATCTTCATTACCACTCAAAGAGGTACACTTTAAATCATGAGTTTCTTCTTCAATGAAGGAAGGAAAAAGTTCCAACATTGAAGTAGCCTCTTGAAGAAAACTTTTAACTGATGCGTCAGCCTCAAGTTCCTCAGTATAGTAGAAAGGAAGCTCTAACTAGCTGAGATCTTGCAAATCAGACTCATGAGAAATTTCTCTATTAGGAGCATACTCCTATTGCTTCATAACGTATTCAAACTTGTGAACTTGTTGTTCTAGTTCATCATGACTATCAAGTTCTCCTAAAAAGACTAATTCATTGTCACCCAATATTGAACAAAACTATTCAATTAGGTTTGTCCACATCTCTCCAAAAAGCTCAACATTAGCTTTCTCATGCATAACATGTTTGAATATATCAAAGCTCATAAACTAAAAAATGGTGTCAGGTTCAGATTTATGCTCTTCTTCATGGTCCAAGGCTCTATTTCTATACTGTTTATTGTCAATTAGCAACTCCTTAGATTGTTTGATGTGCTCTTACTATTCTAAAACTACTATTAGAGTGGAAAAACTCACATCTTCTTCATTACAAAATGTAAACCACTCTTCACGACTTGCCTCCTCCATAGGTAATTGCAGTAAGTTTATATATCTATTTTCCTCCATGTTGAGTGAACTATGCTAGTCAAAAACCTGCTCTTCTTCTTTTTGGATATTAGGAAGAGTTGAACTAAAACTAGGAATTGAAAGGGTTGCTTGGTTTTCACACCCTTTTTGGCATTGATAATCTGAATAAGCTCGACTACTTTGCACCCAAGAAGATAAAAGCTTCATTTACTCCTTTTTAGCAGTTATCTCTCCTTCAAGATTTCTCTCAAAATGTATTCTTTTTGTCACCCACTCTTGATCATAAGCAACTGATTTCTCAGCCAACTCTTGTTGTTGCAAGTTAATCTTTTTTTTCTTCTCGATGTCAACCAATAGCCAATACATGTGTGAGAACTCCTTACTAATGTCACTAATAGCCAACACATTTTTTGTAAGGGTGCTCTTGAGGCTGATTGTGTGAATAATCATGTTGTTTGACATCAAATCCCTCTTCCTGGGGTTGAACTTGATCATATTTCAACTGATATTGAGATTGAGCAGGGATGGGTGGGTGGAAAACATGATAGGACTACCGGTAGTCTGTTGTTACAATATCATTTAGAATAAAATCAACAAGTTGTTCTATGTGATATGATTGGTAAGAGGGTATCTATGCATGATCTTCATGGAATGGAGGTGAAAAACCATCACAGTACTGATAACTAGACATTGCAAGAGTAAAACATGAAACATAGGGAAGTCTAGATAACTAATTTGGAATGTATATAGACAACAAGGTCTTGAAACACTAAGAAATGAGTTATAACACCAAATAGAGTCACCAAGTGCTGAGAAAATGTTTTCAAATGGTAGAAAACTAAGAAGTAGCACCAACCTCATTAGTTGCTTTTACCTGGATTGCTAAAACTAGCTAATTCTTCACTTGTAGAGTCGCCAGTTGTGTGAATCTTGCCTCAAAAGGCTGACATTGTTTACATACACATGAAATATCAAAAATGAATAGAGGACTTGTGGACTATAATAGTCCAATCGGTCGCACAAGGTGTGCAAAAAATTGTTATTAGTGAAATTTGCACCCTTTTAAATGCAAAGTTTAACAATCTACTGAAACATGGGAAGACATCTAAAGTTGTCGTTATCTTTAAAATAGAGGTCAACCTTTAGAGAAGGCCGACTTCCTATGGTTAAAACAAAAACAATTGTTGCTTTGATGATGAAAAAGGTAAGGAAAGTTTGCAGAAACATAAACATCTATGACTAAGGTGATACACCAAAGACTAGCTAGGACCTACAAGGACAATTTGTTCACACTTGTTTTCAATAAAGTAATTTGACACACATAGCCCAAAATGACATGTTTTTACATAAACAATTTATAAGAAGGCTAAATGCTTTACTCCTAACAAGAAAATGTATCTTCACAACTGAGATGTTTGCATGTCTAACACAACCTATACCTTGTAAATTACATATTCTTCTGCAAAATATGCCAAAACCGAGACAAAACTACAAGGAAAAGGGATGATTTCACAAGTAATTGCATCAATCAATTCAAGTGCACATAATGAAATAGAAATTTTGAGAAGGCAAATAACTTATCTTTAATTGATTTCCAAGGTAATCACTGGTAAACATATCAAAAACAAAAATGAGATACAAACTCACAAAATCTGAGCAAACATAAAAATCACAAGTCTCTCAAATTTGTATGTAAGAACTGAGTACAAAAAAGTCACAAGAGTGACTATATCCACCACTATACAATTGGTTCCACAATACAAGGAATCTCAAACTAATTGGGGTCGGATGCATAGAAAAGGCCTAAAATCTAGGGCTTATATCCTCTCTAAAAGTGCCCACTATGCAAGAAAAAGTCCATTAGGACCTAGCCAAACATAATGGATCATGAAAACAAGTCCAAAAATTACTATAATAGTAATAAAATTGTCCTAGACATCCTCTCCAAAAGAAACCAACTACTAATTGCTACAAGACCTAGTCAAACCTTCTCTCCTCCGTTGCAAAAGAAAATGCTATGTCCTTGGCATGTGTGCCACATCTTCACAATTCCAACTATATTCTCTCAAAGACAATAAAAACTTTCAACACTCTCCCTCATTCTCTCTTTTGCAATAATAGCTCACAATAACACCTAAATGATTCATAAGGTCATCATTTAAGGTGATTCTTTTACATTTCGTAGTATGCAAGGAAGAGATAAATAAAAATCAAAAAGCACCAAAGTGCTACCTAATACAAAGGGGATAAAAAACATAAAAGACTTAACAAAGTCTAAATGACATCATAGCCACCTCATGGCACCATCTAGGAATTACATTACCAATGTCTTGACCATGGACCTTTTAAATGATATGGAAAAGAAATACAAAAAATGCAAAAAAAAAAACGTCTGATCAGACATTTAGGGTTTTGAAACCCTATAGACAAAAAATAAACTTTTACATTCATTTTGCATTTTGCACTTTTGCAAAATTTGTTCTGCATTCTTCTCGCCACTGACATGAGGGTTTCTATTTGAGCTTCCTGTAAGTGATTCTAATAGCATTTTGACTCTGTTCTTCACACACAGCCATGTGAGCTTGCCCTACTATATTTTGTAAGTCAAAATATATTTCTTCTAAAAGGAAAATGAAGGAAAAAACTTTAGTTCTGCCTATTATTTCTACATATCTCTGAATAAATGACTATATTTCTCTTTTTATGTCATGAATCTGCAATACATATGGCAAAACTGGTAGTCTTTCACTGTACATACTTGTTCAAACTTTGATGAGTAGCATTCTAATTAGAAACAACTATAATAATGAAGGTATTTGCTTCAAATAACTGAATTTTGTCTATCATTGCTCCTGACTCTGTGAAGTCATGCTTGACTTTTTAAGGCTTGATATAGATTGGTTCTTTTTTTTTCAGTTGAAGCCCTAACTAGGGTTTGTGTCCTCACCTATATCTATTTTAGTGGTTTGCTAGAGGTGATGATGACTATTCTCAGCATATTCTTGATAAACCAAGGAGGAAATAAAAGCAATGTGTGACTGTAACTTATACCTCATAAATGAAATCATTTGGATTGCTTTCTTATTCCTTTCTTCATAATGACTTGTTAAAACAATCCTTTTTTGTTATCTTTCTGTCAAGATCTTGTTGCTTGCATAGAGACTTCCTTTGACAAGGTGACTGTCTTCAGTTTTCATACATGTTGCTCCTTGTTGATTTCTACTTGCTTATACTGGGATAGGAATGACTTCTATACCTAATATGGAATCTATTGTCTTGGAAATATTTGTCTCTTATTGACATGATCACATTGATTGATTGTCATTGAATGCATATTCAAAGAAAATAGGATAGTGTAAAGCATGTCAAGATAAAAAGAGAAAGTTTAGGGGTCCTTTTCAAAGTGCGAAATATTTCTATACCTCCTCATACTTGACTATCACATCTCTAGCTGACACTTGTGAATGGAAACAAGATCAAACCATTGAAGAGAAGGACCATGCAAACCTTTGGATTTTGAAACATCTTCATGACTCCTATAGCCCTCTTCTAGTGGGTTTCACTGTGCATGCTGACTGCTTCACATAGCTCTATTCATTAGGTGAAAATTGTTCCTGCTCCATGAACCTACTATGACTGTCTTTGTTCAATGCAGATCTGTTGTTTCAAAAATGTCTACAATGTTGTTGCTACCTGAAACAGTGAACCTCCTTCCAAAAGTACTTCCTTATGTGGTCTTTTCAAAGTGTTCACTATCTCCTTTAGTTGTCCTCATGACTCTTTGTCAGACTGTAGTGCAGGTTTCTTGCATTGTTTACATGCTATCTTGAGTCACTGACCTTGGTAAAAAACCAAAAGACTTGTTGGCCCTCTTTGACTGTCTATCCAACACTATGTATTTGATATCTACTTGATTGTAGATGTTCTTACACATAAATGTTACTCTATTTTATTTCTTAGTAGGACTATCACTCCTATTTTGACTTCTTATAGTCATACCATGACTGTCTCTTAGTCTTATTTGCTTCATCATTGTTCTTGTAACTGCTCCAACTTATTTTTATCCTCCTACAACTTGACACAAATATGTCCACTATTTTCTAGCTTCTTCTTGGTAGACTGATGTTTGATTGAGGTGACTACTACAATATTTATATATGACTACCTTATATCATTTCATCAAACCTTTCTTGATGTCTAACTCAAACATGCATCATTGTTGCTGGCTCCTCATGCACCTTTGGCAGTCCTAAAACTTTTGTACTCATTGAATAGCTCTTTCCTACAGTTCTTTCCTCTGCTGTCATACTTGTGTATATGACTGCCTAATTATCATGTGTTGTCCTTTGTGACTGTCTAGTGTTCTACAATCTTGATTACATGTGATTGTATTCTCACATCCATGTGCTTTAATGATCCTGCAAGCTACTTGTGCTAACACTTCCATGATCAAAATAGACTATCCTCTACTCTGATTGTAGTGCACAGTCTTTTAGCACATCAATACAGTCCTGTAGGACTGTGTTGCATGGTTGTTCATATGACCATTCACAAGATATAAGACTATTCAAAACAGTCACTATGATTGTCTTCAATGATCTATAATGTTGTTCCTTGACAAGGAAAAACAATGCACATACCTTAAGTCACTGTCATAGCTTGTATCTTTGTCTACACATTGTTCTCTTTGTCAGGTTAGCAGACCTTTAGACTTCACTCCCACATCCAGTGATATTAGGGATTCTCTTAGTATACACTGCATATCAGTCCCTTGATAATGCTTTCTTAGCTTGAAAAATCTTTAAATTTTCCCCCCCTCTCTATTCTAGGATCTTTGTATGCCCTTGTGGCTGTTTTAAACTCTTAGCATCGCCTAAAATGACTAACACATTTGTTTTGACTATGCCTCATTTCACTACTTTCATTGATGGTTCAACTGATACTTTGTAATCACCCCCTCTCAAACTCTTTTAGCTTGCTAATACATAGGCACTCACTATATTTATCAAAGCTCTTCCTTAGCTATTGTAGGTGTTAACATTTGTTGCTTTATGAGGTCTCTTGTTTCCTTGAAAACCTTGCTTTAGTGTTATCCGTACCTTAGAAGTAAAATCATTTTGTAGTCTTAACATTGTTATTAGAGCCTTCCATGCTCACTAATCTCATATCTTCTAGTTGAATGCCTTTATGACTATCCTTCTCAGTATGTTAACTATTTCTTCATGCATCTCATAAATACATATGATATGTTCTTTAATGACTATGAGCTAGGATCAACCCTTGTGGAAGCCACATTTTCTCCACTCTTAATGTAGTCTAATGAATCACTCAAAAACACAACTTCATGTGTATTTGCACATGAAGCAAACTTGTTAGAAAACAAATGCATACTTTGGATGTGTTTGATGACTTGCCTATTAACTAGGACATCCAAAGTATAAATTTCTTTTTTAATGCATTTGAGGATCAGATTATACATGCATAGGTACTTGTTTATGTTAGGTTAGGAACCATTCATTGCTTAGAGCATTGCTCTAACATCATTATTTTGCCAGATGCGGGAACTAGAGATGACATGGACTAGGATGGATGAAAACAACTCGGGACAATAGGACAACACACTAGAACCAGTCATTCTAATGTAATGACTAGCCTCTACCCTTACATGCACATGCTTTTACTTTTACTTATTCATGTATAAATTGTTTCTTGAATTTCATTTAATAAGAAAGTTAGTCTCACAACTTGTGTGCGATAATGTACATTTTTACATTCAATAAAGACTATCTATTGTTTCAAAAAGAATTTGCATAAATCTTTCCTATGTTACATGTGTTAGGATAGTAAAAATTTTGAAATTTTTACTATCTTTTCACTCCATTATATTTGAACAAATCCTAAAAAACACCCCAAAAGACCATAATAAAAATTTAATGTATCTCACAAGGTGTCTATAGATGAGCAGTGCCAAATTTCTTCAAAGTCAATCCATCGGCAAGATGTTGTTTTGTTTACACTGATACATAAGGAATCATTTCAAAATAACCATCGGCGTGAGAAGGCAGATCGGAAGGAGATCTATGGAAGTCACCGATGGAATAAGTAATACCGATGACCTTACATCAGCAATAGAAGTAAGTGGTCATACCGATCGGTATGACAGACAACTATCGGATGACCTTTTAAAAGTTGCCTCGACGGTATATATCATACCGATGAAGTATTTTGGCAAGAGTCTCACCGAACATCCTGCGGGGGTAACGAAGCAAATAGCCATTGGCAAGAAGTAAACTATCGGGATAAGACACAAAGAAGTTTTTGATACTCAATGTCTTGGCGATAAGAGAGCTTTCGGCAAGACTCACAACAATACAAGTATCTGTCGGGATGACTCAACATATCAGGACAAGGGAATTAGGTCTCGCCAATTCACAAGTCACGACGATCAAAAGGTATCAGTGACACTTTAAGATACTCTATCTGATAAAGAATATGAAAGAACCATTGGTGAGATGATTCGGATCAGGTTATCTTTTGAAAGCTATCCCAATAGTATGTTTCATTCCGATGGGTATACTCTAGCGGCAAGACATTAAAGCAGTCATTCCGATCCAAACTAACATGACTATCGGTGGGACAACAAAGTTGGGGAAATGTAATTATGTTATCCCGATAGTATTAATCACCCCGATAAACAAATTATATTGGTAAGACTCATTACTTCAGAAGGAAATCTAAATCACATGGCGATGAAGGAAGTCATGCCGATGGTCGCGCCCACTTGAAGATATGACATTACATAGCGTCAGGAATACAATTGAGGGGTCACGCCGATTGACTGTTTGCGCCATAAAAGCATTAAGGTCGCCCAGACATTTTAAAATTCACACCGATAAGAAGAGTTATGGCAATGTGACACTTCACAGCGATGAACATTGAATTGATCAGATAATTAAATACAAATGGCTACGAAATTTCTACGATCATTATAAATGCAAAAAACCGTCCGAGAAGAGAATACAGAGGAACTCTTAAGGCAAAAGTAGAGGATTCCAATTCCAGCCACCGAACGATAGGTACATATACACAAACCACTGTATAGCCTGTATTTAAATTCTCTGCCAAAGTTTTAAAATGGAAACTCCGGGAAAGGGAAAAGGAAGAAAGTTACAAGGGGAAACCAGTAAGCCTAAGAAACAAAAAACTGAACAAACCCCTGAGGAGAAAGTGAAAGAAAGAAAACTCAATCAAGACCTAATTGACCAATTGCCTGGGTCAACTCCCAAGGCCAGAAGGTCTGCCCAACTCAGGGCAGAAGTGGAGAAATTAGAAGATAAACACAAACACCTGGGAGATATCTGGAACCCAATTCGGGGATATGAACTTTTCAGATTCCACTATAATAGAAGGTTTAGGAATGCTCCTCTGTCAAACCCATGGCACATGAATTTAGGAAAACTGGTTGTACCTAATGTATTCTTGAATGTGGAACTCCTTCAATTGCTTGCCAGACATTATAATTTAAACCTGAAAGCCATCTGCAACCCATAGGGAGAACCAATCGTGCATTTCTCAAAAAATGCTATTTGTGAGGTTTTTGATTTAGATGATTTATGCACTGTCCCTATCATTTATGAAGATCTGGATAAAGAGTATTGGAGAATGGGCACAACTTACAATGGATGGAGGTTGCCCATTCATAGGCCCAGGGTTGAAGGAGAAGTGATGCCCTTAACTGAAAATGATGGCCCTCCCTTTCATGTAGCCATATTTGAACCATATATACAATATACCTATTTCTCTGTAGGCCAAGTCCTGGGTTCAGAGGTCCCTGAGTTCATGACTATTCCTCTAATGGTCATAGCTTCTGATATTCAGTGTCATAATGCAAGACAATTTGATTATGCTTCTTATATTGCTAATAGAATGGACTCTGGTCTGTCTGCAATAAGAAACAGTGCTCCAGCATGCTCTTTTGAGCATTACTCAATGCTTATGCATATGGTGTTATATTACAGCCAGGAAGTAGGGTTATGGCCAAGTGAGTTTTGAGTTGTTGTTGCAAATAAGAAAGGGGAAAAGATACCTGTACAAATGTGGACCAAAATCTAGGATAGTAGATATGCCCACTCTAGTTATGCTCAATTTGAAGAGCATTGTGTAAAAGTGTTGTATAGGTATTTTAATCACCCCTGTGAATATTCAATTTCAACTGAAATAAAAAGATTCCTCAGACCAAAAGATTTTGGTGGCCCCCCTACTGTCACTCATAATTAGGGAGACTGGTATTGCTTTGAAGATGCTACTATGATCAGAGTTTATGGTTTTGAGGATGCTCCATTCATATTGCCCAAGACTATCCCTGACAGGCTTGCATATCTGGAGATAATCAGGCAAATGCATTGTTCAAATGTGATGCATTTGAGTTCACATGACAAACAATCATTTATGCCCAGCACCTTATGTTTTAAAGATTTTACTGTGGTTTCAAAAGAAGGTTACAATCTCATTTTGGATAAATTAATGCATTATAACATGATAACTGCTGAGATGAGAAAAGGATTTGACCCTGAAGGCTTTATTGACTCTGCAAGAAGAAAACAAAATCTCAGTGGATACATGCACATACATTATCCACATGATGATGTCATTAGAAATTTAGAAGAAGCAAAAGTCGAATTGGTGGTAGAAAAATATAACAGGGATCTAAGTGAAAAGAAAAAATAGTTAGCAGAGATTGAAGTGGTATCCTCTAAAGATGAAGAACTGACAGAACAAGAGCAGCCACAAGATAAAACAATGGAAATGTCCAAAAGGAAAATGCAACAATATCAGCCTCCAGTTGTGCTACATGATGAGGAGGGGTCTGCTGATGAGGATCCACGCCAAGCAGCTTATGATTCTTTCATTTCAGATGATAAATTTATTCAATCAAAAGAATTTAAATCATTCCCGTATAAATACAAAGGGAAAGAGATCAGAGAATCAGTAGATGATATTTCTGCTGATAATGAAAAACAATTATTAGATATGCTGAAGGAAACAGTAGATAAGGAAATGCAGGACATGACACCTAGCAAGGGTAGATAGTTGCTCAAGGATGCAGGGGTTATGATTTTTCCTGGTCTGGATTTAAATTCTGCTTTAGTTTTTGATAGTTTTCTGAATAATGCTAATGACAAGTATAAGCTTACTCCAGAAGGAGTTAATGAAGTATATATGGGAACAAGATACAATAATGATGAAAATTCCTTGATGATATGGGCGTTATACCCTCCCCATAAGAAGACGGCCATCATAGATACTAAGAAGACTTTTGGCCATGTTATGACTTTCAGAGCAGGGGAAACTGACCCTATAATTACTGCAGACATTGGTATCAATGTTGCAAAGTTGAATAAAGCACAAGCTCAAATGTTGATCAAAGAAAGAGATACATACAAATTGAATTATGAAAGACTGACAAAAGAAAATGATTACTTGAAGGATGCTGTTAAGAGCACTTTTAGTCAATCCACTAAAAGAATAACTTAGTTCACAAGGCATTCAAGTATTATCCCCTGACCAGGGCACACAAATTCAGATAGATGCATTTGTAACAATACTGCAGAGCAGGTATGCAAACATGGTGCGGGGGTTAAACCAGTTTTCGGACAATTACTCAGAGAATCATAAAGCAGTTAAAGAACCTGAAAGACTTGAAAAGAGAATACAAGAAAAATTGATTGAGTTACAAAACAAAAGTGCTACTGATAGTACAGATATCTCTGATACAAGAGCATTGCTCAAACAGCATCAAAATTATTATGACAAACTTAAAGCTGATGCTAAGGAAGGAGCTGATGCTAAGGAAGGAGCTGATGCCTCAAATGCAGGAGTGCCCAGATTATTTAAAGACAATGGAGAGGTAAAAAGCAAAGAAGAATGGATCGTTGATTGTCAAGTCATATTACATGAGGCAACAGGAGCGCTCAAAGACAAAACTTCTACATCCAGAGAAGCCTGCAGACACCTAGAAAAGATGGTCACAATTGATGTGATTACTAGAGATGCTATTGATCTTACTGATTCTCACCGTGATCAAGAGTATTTAGATCACCTGGCTAAAGTTGATTTATGGCTGAATAGAGCTTAATTATGCTTATGTAATTATTATTAATGCTTGTTAAGTTCGCAAAAGACTTATTGAAGAGTTATGTCTCTTCATAGAAACATCTATATAAGTTCAAACAATCGATGCTGAAAAGGATCATCAGCAGTAGAATATATTCAGATACATCATATATACAATGTTTCAAAATGACTATGTTGCATATTTTATTTGAAGAAGAAGTTTGAAGTTCTCTGATTCAGTGGTTCTACTTTGGTATCAGTTGTTTGTTAAGATTATTCAATTGTGTGGCTATCTCTATTTCTGCATTTCCTTGATATTCAGATTAAACATATCAAGTATATATTTGATCTTTCAATACACATTTGCTGTATCTGTGTGATTAAATAGGTTGGTATCCATTTGAGGAATTAAACCCTTCTGATTTAGTTATAGTAGCCTGGAAGTATTAAGCTTGGATTACTAAGTAGGGCCATACAATTAGATTGCCATTCTGTCTCCAGTAAAATATTATCTGTTAATCTTGTCCATTCATTTCGTTTGGTTCCTTCAAGTAAGGATTAAAATAGCTTCTGGTGAATTATAAGATATCTGATTCTATTTGGTTGGATTATCAAGAAAAGTTTGTCAGTCATTTACTTGCACGTTTATACAAGTTATAAACTAAAATTGTGCCAAACAACTAGAATTATTACCATTAGGAAACCATTAGTCCTGGTCCTTCAAACTGACTCTGTTACCCAACAAGGCACTAGTCTTATTTTACTTAAAACCTTTTACCTTGATATTGCTTATACAATTTCTACCAATTACTCATTAGACATTAGACATAAACCATTTAGCAAGCAATTCATCTATCCTACATCTTGTGCCATTGTAGATAGATTTAATTAGTCCACGCATTCACATTCAATCTGCTTTAATTTTCTAGGGTTTACCCACCTAGGTGTAGCAGGACCTAAAGCGAAGGAAATCATCAAACCTTGAAGGTTGATTTCATCAAGTTAGTTCAGAAACGTTGCCAATCTAAACATAGAGCTTGGCATCCCCTTAGGATTGGCAACCTGCATTTCTGAGACCTAACAAATTGGTGACTCTACTAGGGACTAGTAAAAGACCTTAGAAATTAATCCTTTCTTTCATAGAGTCATTTCAAAAAATTTAATTTGGTAACTCTGCTGCTGACAAGAACCCTACAGATAAAATATAAACTTTTCCTATTTAACAAATAGGTGGCGACTCTAGTTACAATTATAACAAAAAAATTCAATATCAAATGGATGGTAGAAGATCCAAGATGGAAGGCAGAAATTTGAAGTCATCTCCACCACTTAGAAACATTTCCAAAAGAAATGTGAATTCAAAGCATTCCCACCAAGATAATAATCTGGACATCCAAGAGAATGATTCAGAACAAAATATTTCAATTCACAACAAATTCACACCTCTGCATGATTCAAACGAGAACCTCAGTGGAGCAACTGATGATATTTTGGCAAGGTACAGACCCACTTCTCAAGAACAGCGTGATCATGATACAAAGGTCATGAGGGATATTGATAGGAACCAAGCTGAACATGATTTCAAGATGTCATTACATTAGGGAGAAGAGATAGGATATGGATTTTCAAATCAAGGAATGAATGATAATCCAGAACATCAGGAAATAAATAATCAGGACATGAGTGAAGAGCAATAGGAAATACTCATGCTCCAGAAGGAACTTGAAAGGTACAAGATACAGGAAGAGAGGGAGTTGTTGCAGCAAGAAATTCAACAGAGGAAAAGTAAAGCCAAAACAGCCCCCCAAAAATATGTACCTCCGCATAGAGGGAATATTTCAAGAAATACACAGCAAAATACAGGTGGTGTTCAAAACTCACATGCATCTGGAAGTCATCAGAATACTATTCCCCAATATCCTAGACCACCTCTTATACATCATGCATCTCAACATATGGCAAATAATTACCCACCCCCTGGTCAACAATATTATAGACCACAAAACAACTATGCAAATCCCCACATGAACCAACATCAACAATATGCATACCATCAGCCACCAGGTGGATATAATTATTATCCCAATCCACCACCTTTGAACTTCCCACCTCAAAACCTTGCAAATATATGTAGTCAATTTGATTTAACCGGATATCAGTTGTATCCATATCCTATGGATAGTACTTGGAGACATATGGTTCCCAAGTTTACTGGAAACAATGCAGTATCTGCGGAAGATCATATCAGAAGTTTTAATGCTTTTGTACAGGATATTGGTATGGATTGGGAAGACATTAGAATGAGGTTATTCATGATGTCCCTCACTGAAGATGCTAGAGATTGGTTTAACAGCTTGCCTGATGCATCAATCAATTCAATAACTGATTTCCATAACCAGTTTAAGGATCAGTATGGTAACCAATATGCTCCTGAGTTTGCATTACATGAATTAATAAGTATACAGAAGCATCAAAATGAGTCAGTATTTTATTTCAACTTGAAGTTTTCCAAGTTACATAATAAGGTACCACATGGAGCTAAGTTATCTGACCAGGCAGCACTAAGTATCTATATGAAAGCATTTGACCCTAAAACAGGATATGTACTTAGAAACAGGTGTCCTGCAACCTTGGCCAAAGCACAGAAAGTGGCCATAACTATTGAAAATAATAGGAAGGCTGCAGGAATGGTTAGTAAGAGGGATAATCATAGAAATCCTCAGAATCCAAATGTTCAACAAACTAAACCAGAGGGTCAGCATAGACATGATAGACCTAGGTTACATGATATGCCCTACAATACAAATTGGAAGGATGGAAGACCTATTGATAACAACAGAAAGCAACCATATGGAAAAGATACTCATGATCCCCTGAAAAGAAACATGGCACACATGGTAGAAAATAAGCCTTGGTGTTTTGTATGTAATTTACCACATTTACCTGAATATTGTGAGGTAGCTAAATCCATACAGCAAGAGGAAATGCTATACAACTATAATAGGGATAATCACACCATCAATATGATGCAGGATACACCATGTGTGGTGATAGAAGATTATTCTTCTTCAGAAGAAGAAGGATATGAGTATGATGTAGGGAACCAGAAGTATCATATCAACATGGGAGAACAAGAGGTATTCTCAAACCAAGAAGATAGTTGTAACAACAAGTCATATGGTCAATGGAGAAAACCTACTGAGGATGAAAGAGAAGCTCTCACAGTGGCTGCAGTGGCTCAAGCTCGAAACACTTATAACTTAAGGAATAGAACAACAAATGTTGGGCAAGGAACTCCTGGGAGTGTATTTATAAAAGACCAGAATAACAAAGGGAATAATACAAAATCATCATCTAAAGAACTAGAAAAGGGGGATAAAAGTAAAATGAAAGAAAATCAAGAAAAAGAGAACACAAAAACAAAAAAAAATGATCAGATCATAGCCCATTCTTTTGACATTGCACATGCAGTGTCTCAGGTGAAGATATCAGTCCCACTTCTAGAGATGATGAAAATAGATAAATATAGGAGTACAGTTGTCAAGATGATTTCTGATACACCAAATCCAAAACATAAAGGGTTTGAGAAAACAACAAATAATGTGCATCAGGAAAATTTCAAGATGCCTGAGGTATACCTTGGCGACACACTTACAAAAAATCCCTCACAGGTAGACCCATTCTATACTACACTAGTAATCAAGAATAGGATAGTCAGAAATTGCATGATTGATTCAGGTGCTGCTATGAATATCATGCCTATAGCAGTTATGAAAGAATTGGGAATGTGGGTTGATACTACATATGGCCAGTGTTATGCAATGGATAACAGATCTATTCCAATAGTTGGTATCATGAAGGATGTAGAGATAAAACTTGCCTCACATCCTGAAGCAACTTATAACATTGACATTACTGTGGTTGACATCCCACTGTATTATGGGATGCTTCTATCAAGGCAATGGGCTGTAATGGCAGGAGGCAATGTTTAGTTAGATTTATTATATGCCACCATACTAGTGGGTGGCAAGGAAATCAAATTGTGCAGAGAGCCAAGGTATGACAATATTATAGAAAGAATGGACCGGCATCAGGTGAATTTCTTTTGTGACACATATTTGGGAGTTTTCAAAGTTGGAGAAACTACACTAGAGTTGCATAACACTGATCCAATACACACTGAATCTATGAAAGAAGAAAATGATCTGTGAAAAATGTATTTTGATGGTGCATGCAACAAAATGGGAAATGGGGCTGGAGTAATTTTCATTTCACCAGGAGGTAAAACTTTCAAATACTCTTTCCTATTGACATTTGAATGCACAAATAATGTAGCCAAGTATGAAGCCCTGCTCATTGGCCTAAACATAGCCACTAAACACAAAATAAAAAAGTTAGCTGTCTATGGTGATTCTGAACTGGTCATCTCCCAAGTAAGAGAAAAATACTTATCTAAAAATAAAAGATTAAGACAGTACAGAAATGCAGTTTGGGATAGTGTTGAATTATTTGATGCCTTTTCAATCAGTTGGGTTGATAGGTCTAAAAACATTATGGCAGACTTTTTAGCAAACATTGCATTAAAGAGAGATGATGTTACATTAGGAGGAATCACAGAAGTTGAATTTAAAACTAGACCTACCATCCCTGATAATATACAGAACTGGCAAGTATTTGATAGTGATGTTGATATAATCAAATTCTTACATTGCGCTGATTATTATGAAAATCAAGAGATTGATTTCAGTGCATTTGTGGAGGAACATGATGGGAAGGAAACCCTTTTTGGCCAAGAGGTGGTTCAGTTGAAGACAAATAAGATACCCAAGGGTCTTATTGCATTAGAAAAGGCATTTGATGGGCATGATAGATATAAAAATAAAGACACACCAGTGATACCTAAGGACCTTGAGGAAATCAATTTGGGAATGCAGACAGCCCCAAAGAATGTGTATATCGGAAGGAATCTTGACCCAAAAATCAAGATCAGAACCATCAACCTACTTAGGAAGTACAGGCATGTGTTTTCTTGGTCATATGATGACTTAAAGGCATATAGAGAGGCTCTATTTCAACATGAGATACCACTGAAGCAAGATGCTAAACCATTCAGACAGAAATAGAGGCCGATTAATCCTACATTGGCCCCTAAAATGTTAGAGGAACTTACAAAGTTAAGGGATGGAGCTATAATCAAACCTATTAGACATTCTTCCTGGGTTTCAAATTTAGTGCCTGTCAGAAAAAAGAATGGTGACATTAGACTGTGTGTGGATTTCAGAAATTTGAATAAATCTTCCCTCAAAGATAATTATCCTCTCCCCAATATGGAAGCAATATTGTAGAAAGTCACTGGATGTGAATTGTTATCAATGATGGATGGTTTCTCTGGCTACAATCAGGTGAAAGTTAAGGAGTCTGAACAATTTAAGACTGCATTCACCACTCCGTGGGGAACATATGTATATTTGAGAATGCCATTCAGATTAACCAATGCTGGAGCAACATTTCAAAGAACAATGGATGTAGCTTTTGCTAAATTGATCAATAAGATTATGATAGTATATCAAGACGACTTGACAGGATATTCAAAAAGGGCCAAAGATCATTGCACACATTTAGAACAAATATTTATCAAAGCCCTAGAATATGGGATATCATTGAACCCTAAAAAATGCCATTTTGCAGTGACAGAAGGAAAATTGCTTGGCCATATAGTCTTGAAGGAAGGAGTTAAAATAGACCCTAAAAGGGTAAAAGCAATTGATCAAATCCCTATTCCAAAAAATGTAAAAGCTATACAATCATTTTTTGGTCAGATAAATTTTGTCAGAAGATTTATACCAAATTTTGTAGAGATTGTTTGTCCTATATCAAGAATGCTGAAGAAGAACTCAGAAATAAAGTGGACAACAGAAACATTAGAAGCATTTGGTAATATTAAGGAGGCAATCAAGCAAGCTCCAGTCTTCGTATCCCCTGACTTCAGTAAAACGTTCCAACTTTTCTCATTTGCTTCCTATCATACAGTTGCAACAATGTTATTACAGAAAAACAATGATGGATATGAACAACCTATCTCTTTCTTCAGCAAGTCCCTTCAGAATGTAGAGTTGAAGTATGACATTATTGAAAAATAGGCATATGCATTGGTAAAAGCAGTTAAAAATTTTAGACCATATTTGGTGGGAGCTAAAGTCACATCATATGTTCCTAATGCTATAGTGAAGGATGTATTGGTCCAAACTAAAGTCACAGGTAGGAGATGTAGGTGGATCAATAGGATTCAGGAATTCAACATTGAAATCCAAATCACTAATTTGGTAAGGGGACAGGGTCTTGCCAAATTGATGGCTGAAAGTAATCTGGAAGCTTCTCAGATATGTAATATTGATGCAAGTACCAGTATTGAACACACTCCATGGTATACTGATATAATATATTATCTAAATCATATGAAGTGTCCTAAAGGATATGATTATAACAAAAGGAGGACACTCAAACTACAAGCTTCAAAATATGTACTCATCAGTGGGGATCTTTATTGGAAAAATAGAGATGGGGTTCTACTATTATGCTTGGATGAATATCAGTCAAAACGTATTATGAAGGAGTTGCATGAAGGCATGTGTGGAGGTCATTTCTCAGCGAAAACTATAGCCCACAAAATCCTGAGGGTAGGATACTATTGGCCTAAAGTTTTTAATGATTCATACCAGTACACTAGAAAGTGTGAAGCATGCCAGAAGTTCTTAGGCAAGTTAAAATATCAAGGAGCACTACCCTTAAAACCTATGCAGGTTGAGGCTCCATTTTATCAATGGGGTATTGATTTTATAGGTGAAATCTCAGAAAAATCAAGTGGGGGGCACAGATGGATTTTAGTGGCTACTGATTACTTTACAAAATGGGTGGAAGCAATCCCAACCAAACAAGCTACAAGTAAAGTTGTGATTAATTTTCTAATGGATAATATTATATGCAGATTTGGTACTCCAGTAAGATTGATTATAGATAATGGGATGTGTTTTAGATCTGATGAATTCAAAGGTTTTTGCAGTACACATGGTATCACTGTTTCTTATGCTGCTCCCTACCATCCACAGGCCAATGGACAAGCTGAATCAAGTAATAAGAGCCTCTTGAAAATCATAAAAAGAATGTTGGATAGAAATAAGAAGGCTTGGGATTCAAAATTAAGAATGGCAGTATGGGCTGATAGAATTACTATAAAAAGAGCAATTGGGAGATCTCCTTATGAGTTGGTATATGGAACACAAGCAATATTATCATTGGAAAATCTTATACCAGTATACAAATTCATTCTCCAGGAAGACTTGAATATTCCTGAACCAATGGAAGAAAGGTTGGAACAATTGGCAGAGCTTGATGAAACAAGAAGAATAGCTCAGAGGCAAAATGTTAAATTACAATCACAAGTAAAATATCTCTTTGACAAGAAGGCCAAAGACAGAAAGTTTGAAATAAATGATCTGGTACTGATGTGGAATGCAAGATGTCAGGACAAAGGAAAACATGGAAAATTTGAAGCCCTGTGGTTGGGTCCTTTCATTATCACTGGCAAGGGAGGTGATGATTCTTACTATGTACAGAATATGTCAGGAGAGGAGCAAGAATTGCCTGTACATGGGCAATATTTGAAGCAGTTCTTTTCATAAACATGTACAAAGAGAATTGAGCGTTGCCAGTGCATGGACAACCTTCAAATAATTCTCAAAATATCTTATTCCATGCACAGTAGTTTAGGAATCATTCCCACTCCCCATCATTTGATACTTTCCTTTTCCCATTTTCATAAAAACTTCACCCCGAAATAAATAAAATATGTGGTCTACTTCCCCAAGAGATCTGGATCCTTGTTATACTCACAGAGAGTATACATCCCAGACAGAGCCACTGTTAGGACAGTAAAAATTTTGAAATTTTTACTATCTTTTCACTCCATTATATTTGAACAAATCCTAAAAAACACCCCAAAAGACCATAATAAAAATTTAATGTATCTCACAAGGTGTCTATAGATGAGCAGTGCCAAATTTCTTCAAAGTCAATCCATCGGCAAGATGTTGTTTTGTTTACACCGATACATAAGGAATCATTTCAAAATAACCATCGGCGTGAGAAGGCAGATCGGAAGGAGATCTATGGAAGTCACCAATGAAATAAGTAATACCAATGACCTTACATCGGCAACAGAAGCAAGTGGTCATACTGATCGGTATGACAGACAACTATCGGATGACCTTTTAAAAGTTGCCCCAACGGTATATATCATACCGATGAAGTATTTTGGCAAGAGTCTCACCGAACATCCTGAGGGGGTAACGAAGCAAATAGCCATCAGCAAGAAGTAAACTATCAGGATAAGACACAAAGAAGTTTCTGATACTCAATGTCTTGGCGATAAGAGAGCTTTTGGCAAGTCTCATAGCGATACAAGTATCTGTCGGGATGACTCAACATATCTGGACAAGGGAATTAGGTCTCTCCGATTCACAAGTCACGGCGATCAAAAGGTATCGGTGACACTTTAACATACTCTGTCTGATAAAGAATATGAAAGAACCATCGGTGAGATGATTCGGATCAGGTTATCTTTCGAAAGCTATCCCGATAGTATGTTTCATTCCGATGGGTATACTCTAGTGGCAAGACATTAAAGCAGTCATTCCGATCCAAAGTAACATGACTATCAGTGGGACAACAAAGTTGGGGAAATGTAATTATGTTATCCTGATAGTATTAATCACCCTGATAAACAAATTATATCGGTAAGACTCATTAATTCGGAAGGAAATCTAAATCACATGGCGATGAAGGAAGTCATGCCGATGGTCGTGCCCACTTGAAGATATGACATTACATAGCGTCGGGAATACAATTGAGGGGTCACGCCGATTGACTGTTCACACCATAAAAGCATTAAGGTTGCCCAGACATTTTAAAATTCACGCCAATAAGAAGAGTTATGGCGATGTGACACTTCACAGCGATGAACATTGAATTGATCAGATAATTAAATACAAACGGCTACGAAATTTCTACAATCATTATAGTTGCAAAAAACTGTCCGAGAAGAGAATATAGAGGAACTCTTAAGGCAAAAGTAGAGGATTCCAATTCCAGCCACCGAACGATAGGTACATATACACAAACCACTGTATAGCCTGTATTTAAATTCTCTGCCAAAGTTTTAAAATGGAAACTCCGGGAAAGGGAAAAGGAAGAAAGTTACAAGGGGAAACCAGTAAGCCTAAGAAACAAAAAATTGAACAAACCCCTGAGGAGAAAGTGAAAGAAAGAAAACTCGATCAAGACCTAATTGACCAATTGCCTGGGTCAACTCCCAAGGCCAGAAGGTCTGCCCAACTCAGGGTAGAAGTGGAGAAATTAGAAGATAAACACAAATGCCTAGGAGATATCTAGACCCTAATTTGAGGATATGAACTTTTTAGATTCCACTATAATAGAAGGTTTAGGAATGCTCCTGTGTCAAACCCATGGCACATGAATTTAGGAAAACTAGTTGTACCTAATGTATTCTTGAATGTGGAACTCCTTCAATTGCTTGCCAGACATTATAATTCAAACCTGAAAGCCATCTACAACCCACAGGGAGAACCAATTGTGCATTTGTTAAAAAATGTTATTTGTGAGGTTTTTGATTTAGATTATTTATGCACTGTCCCTATCATTTATGAAGATCTGGATAAAGAGTATTGGATAATGGACACAACTTACAATGGATGGAGGTTGCCCATTCATAGGCCCAGGGTTGAAGGAGAAGTGATGCCCTTAACTGAAAATGATGGCCCTCCCTTTCATGTAGCCATATTTGAACCATATATACAATATACCTATTTCTCTGTAGGCCAAGTCCTAGGTTCAGAGGTCCCTGAGTTCATGACTATTCCTCTAATGGTCATAGCTTCTGATATTCAGTGTCATAATGCAAGACAATTTGATTATGCTTCTTATATTGCTAATAGAATGGACTCTGGTCTGTCTGCAATAAGAAACAGTGCTCCAGCATGCTCTTTTGAGCATTACTCAATGCTTATGCATATGGTGTTATATTACGGCCAGGAAGTAGGGTTATGGCCAAGTGAGTTTCGAGTTGTTGTTGCAAATAAGAAAGGGGAAAAGATACCTGTACAAATGTGGACCAGAATCTGGGATAGTAGATATGCCCACTCCAGTTATGCTCAATTTGAAGAGCATTGTGTAAAAGTGTTGTATAGGTATTTTAATCACCCCTGTGAATATTCAATTTCAACTGAAATAAAAAGATTCCTCAGACCAAAAGATTTTGGTGGCCCCCCTACTATCACTCATAATTGGGGAGACTAGTATTGCTTTGAAGATGCTACTATGATTAGAGTTTATGGTTTTGAGGATGCTCCATTCATATTGCCCAAGACTGTCCCTGACAGGCTTGCATATCTAGAGATAATCAGGCAAATGCATTGTTCAAATGTGATGCATTTGAGTTCACATGACAAACAATCATTTATGCCCAGCACCTTATGTTTTGGAGATTTTACTGTGGTTTCAAAAGAAGGTTACAATCTCATTCTGAATAAATTAATGCATTATAACATGATGACTGCTGAGATGAGAAAAGGATTTGACCCTGAAGGCTTTATTGACTCTGCAAGAAGAAAACAAAATCTCAGTGGATATATGCACACACATTATCCACATGATGATGTCATTAGAAATTTAGAGGAAGCAAAAGTTGAATTGGTGGTAGAAAAATATAACAGGGATCTAAGTGAAAAGAAAAAGTAGTTAGTAGAGATTGAAGTGGTATCCTCTGAAGATGAAGAACTGACAGAACAAGAGCAGCCACAAGATAAAACAATGGAAATGTCCAAAAGGAAAATGCAACAATATCAGCCTCCAGTTGTGCTACATGATGAGGAGGGGTCTGCTGATGAGGATCCACGCCAAGCAGCTTATGATTCTTTCATTTTAGATGATAAATTATTCAATCAAAAGAATTTAAATCATTCCTGTATAAATACAAAGGGAAAGAGATCAGAGAATCAGTAGATGATATTTCTGCTGATAATGAAAAACAATTATTAGATATGCTGAAGGAAACAGTAGATAAGGAAATGCAGGACATGACACCTAGCGAGGGTAGACGGTTGCTCAAGGATGCAGGGGTTATGATTTTTCCTGGTCTGGATTTAAATTCTGCTTTGGTTTTTGATAGTTTTATGAATAATGCTAATGACAAGTATAAGCTTACTCTAGAAGAAGTTAATGAAGTATATATGGGAACAAGATACAATAATGATGAAAATTCCTTGATGATATGGGCATTATACCCTCCCCATAAGAAGACGGCCATCATAGATACTGAGAAGACTTTTGGCCATGTTATGACTTTTAGAGCAGGGGAAACTGACCCTATAATTACTGCAAACATTGGTATCAATGTTGCAAAGTTGAATAAAGCACAAGCTCAAATGTTGATCAAAGAAAGAGATACATACAAATTGAATTATGAAAGACTAACAAAAGAAAATGATTACTTGAAGGATGCTGTTAAGAGCACTTTTAGTCAATCCACTAAAAGAATAACTCAAGGTGAGAGCTCACAAGGCATTCAAGTATTATCCGCTGACCAGGCCACACAAATTCAGATAGATGCATTTGTAACAATACTGCAGAGCAGGTATGCAAACATGGTGTGGGGGTTAAACTAGTTTTCGGACAATTACTCAGAGAATCATAAAGCAGTTAAAGAACATGAAAGACTTGAAAAGAGAATACAAGAAAAATTGATTGAGTTACAAAACAAAAGTGCTACTGATAGTATAGATATCTCTGATACAAGATCATTGCTCAAACAACATCAAAATTATTATGACAAACTTAAAGCTGATGCTAAGGAAGGAGCTGATGCCTCAAATGTAGGAGTGCCCAGATTATTTAAAGACAATGGAGAGGTAAAAAGCAAAGAAGAATGGATCGTTGATTGTCAAGTCATATTACATGAGGCAACAGGAGCGCTCAAAGACAAAACTTCTGCATCCAGAGAAGCCTGCAGACACCTGGAAAAGATGGTCACAATTGATGTGATTACCAGAGATGCTATTGATCTTACTGATTCTCACCGTGATCAGGAGTATTTAGATCACCTGGCTAAAGTTTATTTGTGGCTGAATAGAGCTTAATTACACTTATGTAATTATTATTAATGCTTGTTAAGTTCCTAAAAGACTTATTGAAGAGTTGTCTCTTCATAGAAACATCTATATAAGTTCAAACAATCGATGCTGAAAAGGATCATCAGCAGTAGAATATATTCAGATACATCATATATACAATGTTTCAAAATGACTATGTTGCATATTTTATTTGAAGAAGAAGTTTGAAGTTCTCTTATTCAGTGGTTCTACTTTGGTATTAGTTGTTTGTTAGGATTATTCAATTGTGTGGTTGTCTCCATTTCTGCATTTCGTTGATATTCAGATTAAACATATCAAGTATATATTTGATCTGTCAATACACATTTGCTGTATCTATGTGATTAAATAGGTTGGTATCCATTTGAGGAATTAAACCCTTCTGATTTAGTTACAGTAGCCTGGAAGTATTAAGCTTGGATTACTAAGTAGGGCCATACAATTAGATTGCCATTCTGTCTCCAGTAAAATATTATCTGTTAATCTTGTCCATTCATTTCAGTTGGTTCCTTCAAGTAAGGATTAAAATACCTTCTGGTGAATTATAAGATATCTAATTCTATTTGGTTGGATTATCAAGAAAAGTTTGTCAGTCGTTTAATTGCACGTTTATACAAGTTATAAACTAAAATTGTGCCAAACAACTAGAATTATTACCATTAGGAAACCATTAGTCCTAGTCCTTCAAACTGACTCTATTACCCAACAAGGCACTAGTCTTATTTTACTTAAAACCTTTTACCTCGATATTGCTTATACAATTTCTACCAATTACTCATTAGACATTAGACATAAACCATTTAGCAAGCAATTCATCTATCCTACATCTTGTGCCATTGTAGATAGATTTAATTAGTCCATGCATTCACATTCAATCTACTTTAATTTTCCAAGGTTTACCCACCTAGGTGTAGCAGGACCTAAAGCGAAGGAAATCATCAAACCTTGAAGGTTGCTTTCGTCAAGTTAGTTCAGAAACGTTGCCAATCTAAACATAGAGCTTGGCATCCCCTTAGGATTGGCAACCTGCATTTCTGAGACCTAACAACATGCACTTGGATAAATGCAGTAATTTGATAATCATAATCTTTTAAATTATTTCATTTATGTACTTGAATGTAATGTAATAAGGATAAAATAAAATGTACCTTTTAGACTTTGAGTCAAAGCTCTACCTAAATGAGCTGTAGTGAAATTTAGGTAACATTTCTGGTGAGATCTATTATATGTTTGCATACTAAACAATAGAATAGTTGCCTAAAGCTTATCCATTAGGCATAGGGTCACTTAGAGACTTCTAAAACACTTGGACAACAAATTTCTGACTTCTGTAACTCAACAAAATAGTAGTGAAAGACACTTGGAAACCTAAATAAAAAGAAAAATGTAGAAAGCAACCTATCTAATTGTGCTGGACAGTACTTAGGGAATTGAAAACTATATCTAGAAACCTATTCTAACCTATTATAACTTGCAAAACAGCTAGTCAAATAAAACCATTGACTGGCTTTACAAAATAACACCCCTTTCTGATCAACAACTGATGCATTACATGATTATACATTGCTGAAAGAACATGAAACACATGCAAATATTTAATAGACTATTGCAATGTTTCATGAAAGGTTCAAATAAACTCAATTACACCTTGATTTTGATCAGGCCTATTGCTATCCTCGACTGGACAAGTGAGCTGAATTTGATCACTTTTAGCTACATCTCCAAAATCAACCTCTTCTTTAAATGCATCCTCATACTCTGGTACAAGCATGACCTCTGGTACATTGGTGGCATCCATACTAGATAAATATTTGATTGGACAACCCCTATAACAAATAAAACTTAGACTCCCATTGTTTTCTACTTCAGATTCTTCCTTCTTTTCATGGTTGTCCTACTTTGTGGCTAAGTTTGCACTATATGTAAAATAATCTGGATGCTTAGAAAAAACAACATTACCTTCACCTTGCATAATAAGTTGCCATGTTGATTCCTCCTCCATGGTCAATTGACAATCCTCTTCCACTAGGTTGTGTAACAAATCTTCAAAGCTATTAGCTCTTGGAAGGATGTTAGGGACAACTGGTTCAAGTTCAAAATCTTCATTACCACTCAAAAAGGTACAATTTAAATCAGGAGTTTCTTCTTCAATGAAGGAAGGAAAAAACTCAAACATTGAAGTAGCCTCTTGAAGAAAACTTTTAACTGATGCGTCAGCCTCAAGTTCCTCAGTATAGTAGAAAGGAAGCTCTAACTAGCTGAGATCTTGCAAATCAGACTCATGAGAAAATTCTCTATTAGGAAAATACTCCTCCTATTGCATCATAATGTATTGAAACTTGTGAACCTGTTGTTCTAGTTCATCATGACTATCAACTCCTCCTAAAAAGACTAATTCCTTGTAACCCAATATTGAACAAAACTATTCAATTATGTCAGTGCACATCTCTCCAAAAAGCTCAACATTAGCTTTCTCATGCATAACATTTTTGAATATATCAAAGCTCATAACTTGAAAAATGGTGTCAGGTTCAACATTATGCTCTTCTTCATGGTCTAAGGCTCCATTTTCATACTGATTATTGTCAATTATCAACTCCTTAGATTGTTTGACATTCTCTTACTGTTCTAAAACTGCTATTAGAGTGGAAAGACTCACATCTTCTTCATTCCAAACTCTAAACCGCTCTTCACAACTAGCCTCCTCCATAGGTAATTGCAGTAAGTTTATATATCTATTTTCCTCCATGTTGAGTGAACTATGCTAGTCAAAAACCTACACTTCTTTTGCTTTCTAGATATTAGGAAGAGTTGAGCTGAAACTAGGAATTGAAAGGGCTGCTTGGTTTTCACACCCTTTTTGGCATTGATAATCTAAATAAGCTTGACTACTTTGCACCCAAGCAGACAAAAGGTTCATTTCCTCCTTTTTAGCAGTTATCTCTCCTTTAAGATTTCTCTCAAAATGTATTCTTTTTATCACCCACTCTTGATCATAAACAACTGATTGCTTAGCCAACTCTTCTTACTGCAAGATAATCTTTATCTACTTCTTGATGTCAACCAACATCCAATACATGTGTGAGAACTCCTTACTAATGTCACTAATCTTCATATGTTCAAGTTTTTGGCTTAAATTCCACAAAACACAGTCAAACTTTCAGACCAGATCCAACACATTTTTTGTAAGGGTGCTCTTGAGGCTGATTGTGTGAATAATCATGTTGTTTGAGATCAAAAACCTCTTCTTGGGGTTGAACTTGATCATATTTCAACTAATATTGAGACTGAGAAGGGATGGGAGGGTGGAAAACATGATAGGACTACTAGTAGTCTATTGTTATAGGGTCATTTCAAATAAAATCAAGAAGTTGTTCTATGTGATATGATTGGTAAGAGGGCATCTATGCATGATCTTCATGGAATGGAGGTGAAAAACCATCATAGTACTGATAACTAGACATTCCAAGAGTAAAACATGAAACATAGGCAAGTCTAGATAACTAATTTGGAATGTATATAGACAACGAAGTCTTGAAACACTAAGAAATGAGTTATAACACCAAATAGAGTCACCATGTGCTGAGAAAATATTTTCAAATGGTAGAAAACTAACAAGTAGCACCAACCTCATTAGTTGCTTGTACCTAGACTACTAAAATCAGTCGATTCTTCACTTGTACAGTCACCAGGTGTGTGAATATTGCCTCAAAAGGCTGATATTGTTGACATACACACCAAATATCAACAATGAATAGAGGACTTGTGGACTATAATAGTCCAATCGGTCGCACGAGGTGGGCAAAAAATTGTTATTAGTGAAATTTGCACCCTGTTAAATGCAAAGTTTAACAATCTACTGAAACATTGGAAGACCTCTAAAGTTGTGGTTATCTTTAAAACATAGGTCAACCTTCGGATAACACCGACTTCCTATGGTTAAAACCAAAACAACTATTGCTTTCATGGGGAAAAAGCTAAGAAAAGTTTGCAAAAACATAAACATCTATGACTAAGGTGATGCACCAAAGACTAACTAGGACCTACAAGGACAGTTTGTTCACACTTGTTTTCAATAAAGTAATTTGACATACATAGCCCAAAATGACATGCTTTTACATAAATAATTTATAAGAAGGCTAAATGCTTTACTCCTAACAAGAAAATGTATCTTCACAACTGAGATGTTTGCATTTCTAACACAACCTATAAACTGTTAATTACATATTCTTCTGCAAAATATGCCGAAACCTAAACAAAACTACAAGGAAAAGGTATGATTTCACAAGTAATTTCATCAATCAATTCAATTGCACACAATGAAATAGAAAATTTGAGAAGGCAAATAACTTATCTTTTATTGATTTCGAAGGTAATCATTGGTAAACATATCCAAAAGAAAAATGAGATACAAACTCACAAAATCTGAGCAAGCATAAAAATCACAAGTCTCTCAAATCTACATGTAAGAACTGAGTACAAAAAAGTCACAAGAGTGACTATATCCACCACTATACAAGTAGTTCCACAATAGAAGGAATCTCAAACTAATTGGGGTCGGATGCACCTAAAAACCCTAAAATCTAGGGCTTATATCCTCTCTAAACGTGCCCACTATGCAACAAAAAGCCCATTAGGACCTAGACAAACATGATGGCTCATGAAAACAAGTCCAAAAAGGACTATAACAGTAATAAAATTGTCCTAGACATCCTCTCCAAAAGAAACCAACTACTAACTTCTACAAGACCTAGTCAAACCTTTTCTCCTCCTTTGCAAAACAAAATGCTATGTCCTTGGCATGTGTATGCCACATCTTCACATTTCCAACTATATTCTCTCAAAGACAATAAAAACTCTCAAAACTCCCCCTCATTCTCTCTTTTTTAATAATAGCTCACAATAACACCTAAATGATTCATAAGGTCATCATTTAAGGTGATTCTTTTACATTTCATATTATGCAAGGAAGAGATAAATAAAAGTCAAAAAGTACCAAAGTGTTGCCTAATACAAAGGGGATCAAAAACATAAAAGCCTTAGCAAAGTCTTAAATACATCATAGCCACCTCATGGCACCATCTAGGAATTACATTACCAATGTCTTGACCATGGACATTTCAAATGATATGCAAAAGAAATACAAAAAATGCAAAAAAAAAGTCTCATTAGACATTTAGGGTTTTGAAACCCTATAGAAAAAAAATCAACTTTTACATTAATTTTGTATTTTGCACTTTTGGAAAACTTGTTCTGCATTCTTCTTGCCACTGACATGAGGGTTTCTATCTGAGCTTCCTGTAAGTGATTCTGATAGCATTTTGACTTTGTTCTTTGCACACAGCCATGTGAGCTCACCCTACTAGATTTAGTATGTCAAAATATATTTCTTCCAAAAGGAAAATGAAGGAAAAAACTTTAGTTCTGCCTATTATTTCTGCATATCTCTGAATATATGACTATATTTCTCTTTTTATGTCATGAATCTGCAATACATATGGCAAAACTGGTACTCTTTCACTATACATACTTGTTCAAACCCTGATGAGTAGCATTCTAATTAGAAACAACTATAATAATGAAGGTATTTGCTTCAAATAATTGACTGTTGTCTATCACTTCTCCTGACTATGTGAAGTCATGCTTGAATTTTTAAGGCTTGATATAGATTGGTTTATTTTTTTCAGCTAAAGCCCTAACTAGGGTTTGTGTCCTCACCTGTATCTATTTTAGTGGTTTTCTAGAGGTGATGATGACTATCCTCAGCATATTCTTGATAAACCAAGGAGGAAATAAAAGCAATGTGTAACTGTAACTTATACCTTGTAAATGAAATCATTTGGATGCCTTTCTTATTCCTTTCTTCATAATGACTTGTTAAAACAATCCCTTTTTGTTATCTTTATGTCAAGATCTTGTTGCTTGCATAGAGACTTCCTTTGACAAGGTGACTGTCTTCAATTTTCATAGATGTTGCTCCTTGTTGATTTCTGCATGCTTATACGGGGATAGGAATGACTTCTATACCTAATATGGAATCTATTGTCTTGGAAAGATTTGTCTCTTATTGACATGATCACATTGATTGATTGTCATTGAATGCATATTCAAAGAAAATAGGATAGTGTAAAGCATGTCAAGATAAAAAGAGAAAGTTTAGGGGTCCTTTTCAAAGTGTGAAATATTTCCATACCTCCTCATACTTGACTATCACATCTCTAGCTAACACTTGTGAATGGAAACAAGATCAAACCATTGAAGAGAAGGACCATGCAAACCTTTGGATCTTGAAACATATTCATGACTCCTATAGCCCTCTTCTAGTGAGTTTCCCCATGCATGCTGACTACTTCACATAGCTCTATTCATTAGGTGAAAACTATTCCTACTCCATGAACCTACTATGACTGTCTTTGTTCAATGCAAATCTGTTGTTTCAAAAATGTCTACAATGTTGTTGCTACCTGAAACAGTGAACCTCCTTCCAAAATTACTTCCTTATGTGGTCTTTTCAAAGTGTTCACTATCTCCTTTAGTTGTCCTCATGACTCTCTGTCAGACTGTAGTGTAGGTTTCTTGCATTGTTTACATGCTATCTTGAGTCATTGACCATGGTAAAAAACCAAAAGACATGTTGGCCCTCTTTGACTGTTTGTGCAACACTATGTATTTGATATCTACTTGATTGTAGATGTTCTTACACTGAAATGTTACTCTGTTGTATTTCTTAGTAGGACTATCACTACTGTTATGACTTTTTATAGTCATACCATGACTATCTCTTAGTCTTATTTGCTTCATCATTGTTCTTATAACTGCTCCAATTTATTTTTATCCTCCTACAACTTGACACAAATATGTCCACTATTTTCTAGCTTCTTCTTGGTAGACTAATGTTTGACTGAGGTGACTACTACAATATTTATATATGACTACCTTATATCATTTCATCAAACCTTTCTTGATGTCTGACTCAAACATACATCATTGTTACTGGCTCCTCATGCACCTTTGGCAGTCCTAAAACTTTTGTACTCATTGAATAGCTCATTCCTACAGTTCGTTCCTCTTTTGTCATACTTGTGTATATGACTGTCTGATTATCATGTGTTGTCCTTTGTGACTGCCTAGTGTTCTACAATCTTGATTACATGTGATTTTATTCTCACATCCATGTGCTTTAATGATCCTGCAAGCTACTTGTGATAACACTCCACTATCAAAATAGACTATCCTCTACTCTGATTGTAGTGCACAGTCTTTTAGCACATCAATATAGTCCTGTAGGACTAAGTTGCATGCTTGTTCATATGACCATTCACAAGATATAAGACTATTCAAAATAGTCACTAGGATTGTCCTCAAGGATCTATAAGGTTGTTCCTTGACAAGGAAAAATAATGCACATACCATAAGTCACTGTCACACCTTGTATCTTTTTCTACACATTGTTCTCTTTGTCAGGTTAGCAGACCTTTAGACTTCACTCCCACATCCAGTCATATTAGGGATTCTCTTAGTATACACTACATATCAGTCCCTTGATAATGCTTTCTTAGCTTGAAAATCCTTTAAATTTTTCCCCCCTCTCTATTCTAGGATCTTTGTATGCCCTTGTGGCTGTTATAAACTCTTAGCATTGCCTAAAATGACTAACACATTTGTTTTGACTGTGCCTCTTTTCACTACTTTCATTGATGGTTCAACTGGTACTTTGTAATCACCCCCTCTCAAACTCTTTTAGCTTGCTAATACATAGGCACTCACTATCTTTATCAAAGCTCTTCCTTAGCTATTGTAGGTGTTAACATTTGTTGCTTTACGGGGTCTTTTGTTTCCTTGAAAACCTTGCTTTAGTGTTATCCATACCTTAGATGTAAAATCATTTTGTAGTCTTAACATTGTTATTTGAGCTTTCCATGCTCACTAATCTTATATCTTCTTGTTGACTGCCTTTATGACTGTCCTTCTTAGTATGTTAGCTATCTCTTCATGCATCTCATAAATACATATGAAATGTTCTTTAATGACTATGAGCTGGGATCAACCCTTGTGGGAGCCACATTTTCCTCACTCTTAATTTAGTCTAATGAATCACTCAGAAACAAAATTTCACCTGTATCTACACATGAAGTAAACTTGTTATAAAACAAATGGATACTTTGGATGTGTTTGATGACTTGCCTATTTTCTAGGACATCCAAAGTATACATTTCTTTTTTAATGCATTTGTGGATCAGATTATACATGCATAGGTACTTGTTCATGTCAGGTTAGGAACCATTCATTGCTTAGAGCATCGCTCTAACATCATTCTTTTGCCAGATATAGGAACTAGAGATGACATGGACTAGGATGGATGAAATTAACTCAGGATAATAGGACAACACACTAGAACTAGTCATTCTAATATAATGACTAGCCTCTACCCTTACATGCACATGCTTTTACTTTTACTTATTCATTTATAAATTGTTTCTTGAATTTCATTGAATAAGAAAGTTAATCTCACAACTGGTGTGAAATAATATACATTTTTACATTCAATAAAGACTATCTATTGTTTCATAAAGAATTTGCATAAATCTTTCTTATGTTACATGCACTTGGATAAATGTAGTAATTTGATAATCATAATCTTTTAAATTATTTCATTTATGCACTTGAATTTAATGTAATAAGGATCAGATAAAATGTACCTTTTAGACTTTGAATCAAAGCTCTACTTAAACAAGCTGTAGTGAAATTTAGGTAACATTTCTAGTGACATGTGCTATATGTTTGCCTGCTAAACATCAGACCAGTTGCCTGAAGCTTATCCATTGGGCATAGGGTCATGCAGAGACTTCTCAAACACTTGGACAATAGATTTTTGACTTCTGTAACTCAACAGAACAATAGTGAAAGACACTTGGAAACCTAACTAACAAGAAAAATGCAGAAAGCAACCTATCTAATTCTATTGGACAGCACTTAGGGAATTGAAAATTGTATCTTGAAACCTATTTTAACCTATTCTAACTAGAAAAATAGTTGGTCAAACAAAACCATCGACTCGATTTGCAAAATAACACCCCTTTCTAATCAACAACTGATGCATTACATGATTATACATATAACACATGCAAATATTCAATAGATTGTTGCAATGTTTCATGAAAGGTGCAAATAAACTCACTTAGACCTTGATTCTGATTAGGCCTATTGCTATCCTAGATTGGACAAGTGAACTGAATTTGATCACTTTCAACTACAACTCAAAAATCAACCTCTTCTTCAAATGCATCCTCATACTTGAATACAAGCATGACCTTTGGTACTTCGGTGGCCTCCATACTAGATAAATATCTAATTGGACAGCCCCTAGAATGGATAAAACTTGGACTCCCATTGTTTGTTGCTTCACATTCTTCGTACTTTTCATTGTTGTCCTACTTTGTGGCTAAGTTTGTACTATAGGAAAAATAATCTGGATGCTTAGAAAAAACATCACCTTCACCTTGCATAATAATTTGCCATGTTGATTCCTCCTCTATGGTCAATTGACAATCCTCTTCCATTAGGCTGTCTAACAACTCTTCAAATCTATCAACTCTTGGAAGTATCTTACGAACAACTAGTTCAAGTTCAAAATCTTCATTACCACTCAAAGAGGTACACTTTAAAACAAGAGTTTCTTCTTCAATGAAGGAAGGAAAAAACTCAAACATTGAAGTAGACTCTTGAGGCAAACTTTTAACTAATGCGTCAAACTCAAGTTCCTCAGTACAACAGAAAGGAAGCTCTAACCAACTGAGATCTTCTAAATTAGACTCATGAGAAATTTATTGACTTGAGAGAATGAACTCCTCTCTATTAGGACCATATTCCTCATATTGCTTCATAGCTTGTTCAAAGTTGTGAACTTGTTCTTCTAGTTCATCATGACTGTCAACTTCTCCTCAAAGGTTTAATTCCTTGTCACCCAATATTGAACAAAACTATTCAATTATGTCTGTGCACATCTCTCCAAAAAGATCAACATTATCTTTCTCATGCATAACATGTTTGAATATATAAAAGCTCGTAACTTGAAAAATGGTGTCAGGTTTAGATTTATGCTCTTCTTCATGGTCCAAGGCTCCATTTTCATACTGATTATTTGTCAATCAAAAACTCGTCAGATTGTTTGATATCCTCTTGTTGTTTTGAAACTGCTATGAGAGAAGAAAAAAACACACCTTCCTCATTCCAAACTATAAATTACTCTTCACAACCAGCCTCCTCCGTAGCTAATTGCAGAAAGTTTATATTTCTATTTTTCTCAATGTTGAATGAACTGTGCTGGTCAAAAACTTTCTCTTCTTCTACTTTTTGGATATTAGGAAGAGTTTAACTGAAACTAGAAATTGAAAGGGCTACCTAGTTTTCACACCCTTTTTGGCATTAATAATCCGAATAAGCTCAACCACTTTGAGTAGACAAAAGCTTCGTTTGCTCCTTTTTAGCAACTATCTCTCCTTCAAGATTTCTCTCAAAATGTATTCTTTTTGTCACCCACTATTGATCATAAACAACTGATTGCTCAGCCAACTCTTGCTGTTGCAAGATAATGTCTTTCTACTTCTCAATGTCAACCAACATCTAATATATGTGTGAGAACTCCTTACTAATGTCACTAATCTTCATATGTTCAAGTTTTTGGCTCAAATCCAACAAAACATAGTCAAACTTTCAGATTAGATCCAACACATTTTGGTAAGGGTGCTCTTGAGGCTGATTGTGTGAATAATCATGCTATTTGGCATCAAAAACCTCTTCTTGGGATTGAACTTGATCATATATCAATTGATATTGAGATTGAGTAGGGATGGGAGGGTGGAAAACATGATAGGACTACTAGTACTCTGATGTTACAGGATCATTTGGAATAAAAATAGTAAGTTGTTCTATGTGATATGATTGGTAAGAGGGCAGATATGCATGATCTTCATGGAATGGAGGTGAAAAACCATCACAGTACTGATAACTAGACATTGCAAGAGTAAAACATGAAACATAGGCAAGTTTAGATAAAGATTTGGAATGTATATAGACAATGAGGTCTTGAAACACTAAGAAATGAGTTATAACACCAAATAGAGTCACCAGGTGCTAAGAAAATCTTTTCAAATGGCAGAAAACTAACAAGTAGAACCAACCTCATTAGTTGCTTGTATCTAGACTGCTAAAACTAGTTGATTCTTCACTTGTAGAGTCTCCAGGTGTGTGAATATTGCCTCCAAAGGCTGATGTTGTTGACATACACACCAAATATCAACAATTAATAGAGGAGTTGTGGACTATAATAGTCCAATTGGTCCCTCCGGGCATGCCAAAAATTGTTATCAATGAAATTTACTCCCTGTTAAATGCAAAGTTTAACAATTTACTAAAACATGGGAAGACCTCTAAAGCTGTGGGTATCTTTAAAATAGAGGTCAACCTCTAGACAAGGATAACTTCCTATGGTTATCACCTAAAAAACTATTGCTTTGATGAGGAAAAAGGTAAGAAAAGATTGCAAAAACATAAACATGTATGACTAAGGTGATGCACCAAATACTAACTAGGACCTACAAGCATAGCTTGTTGATACTTGTTTTCAATAAACTAATTTGACATACATAGCCCAAAATGACATGCTTTTACATAAATAATTTATAAGAAGGATAAATGCTTTACTCCTAATAGGAAAATGTATCTTCACAACTAAGATATTCACATTTCTAACACAACCTATAACTTATAAATTGCATATTCTTCTACAAAAGATGCTGAAACTGAGACAGAACTATAAGGAAAAGGCATGATTTCACAAGTAATTGCATCAATCAATTCAAGTGCACATAATGAAACATAAAATTTGAGAAGGCAAATAACTTATCTTTTATTGATTTCCAAGGTAATCATTGGTAAATATATCCAAAAGCAAAATAAGATACAAACTCACAAAATTTGAGCAATGATAAAAATCACAAGTCTCTCAAATGTGCATCTAAGAACTGAGTACAAAAAAGTCACAAGAGTGACTATATCCACCACTTTATAAGTGGTTCCACAATAGAAGGAATCTCAAACTGATTGGGGTCAGATGCACCCAAAAAGACCAAAATCTAGGGCTTATTTCCTCTCTAAAAGTGCCCATTATGCAAGAAAAAGTCCATTAAAACCTAGCCAAACATGATGGCTCATGAAAACAAGTCTAAAAAGGACTCTAAGAGTAATAAAACAGTCCTAGATACCCTGTCCAAAAGAAACCAACTACTAACTACTACAAGACCTAGTCAACCCTTCTCTCCTCCTTTGCAAAACAAAATGCTATGTCCTTGGCATGTGTATGCCATATCTCCACAATTCCACCTATATTCTCTCAAAGACAATAAAAACTCTCAACACTCTCCCTCATTCTCTCTTTGCAATAATAGCTCACAATAACACCTAAATGATTCATAAGGTCATGATTTAAGGTGATTGTTTTACATTTCATAGTATGCAAGGAAGAGAGAAATAAAAGTCAAAAACCATTGAAGTGTTGTCTAATACAAAGGGGATCAAAAACATAAAAGACTTAACAAAGTCTTAAATACACCATAGCCACCTTGTGGCACCATCTAGGCATTACATTGCCAATGTCTTAACCATGGACATTTTAAATGATATGCAAAAGAAATACAAAAAATGCAAAAAAAGAAGGCTCATCGGGCATTTAGGGTTTTGAAACCCTATAGACAAAAAAGCAATTTTTACATTCATTTTGCATTTTGCACTTTTTGAAAACTTGCTTTGCATTCTTCTCACCGCTGATATTAGGGTTTCTGTATGAGATTCCTATAGTTGATTGTAAGAGCATTTTGATTATGTTCTTCACAGAGTCATGTGAGCTCACCGTACTGGATTTAGTAAGTCAAAATATTTTTCTTCTAAAAGAAAAATGAAGCAAAAAACTTTAGTTCTGCCTACTATTTTTGCATATCTCTGAGTATATGACTGTATTTCTCTTTTTATGTCATGAATCTACAATAAATATGGTAAAACTAGTTCTCTTTCACTGTATATACTTGTTCAAAATCTGATGAGCAGCATTCTCATTAGAAATAGCTATAATAATGAAGGTATTTGCTTCAAATGACTGACTTTTGTCTATCACTACTCCTGAATGTGTGATGTCATGCTTGATTATTTAAAGCTTGATACAAACTAGTTCATTTCTTTTTCAAGTGAAGCCCTAACTAGGGTTTGTGTCCTCACTTGTATATATTTTCGTAGTTTGCTATAGGTGATGATGACTATCCTCAGCATATTCTTGATAAACCAAAGAAGAAATAAAGGCAATGTGTGACTATAACATATACCTTGTAAATGAAATCTTCTGGATGCCTTCCTTATTCCTTTCTACAGAATAACCTATTAAAATAGTGCTTTTTTGTCATCTTTTAATCAAGATCTTGTTGCTTGCATATAGACTTCCTTTGACAAGGTTGTGATTGGTGAAAGTCAGGTGCACCAGATCAGACATAGTCATGAAACCCTAACCCTACCATCATCAAGGAATCTAACCTAAATGAAATCAAAGAACAATGCAATTCAAGCATAATTTCACCTAGACCATGCGATTCCTTGCTTGAGAGAATGTGGACTGCTTCTTCAACAATGAACAATTGCAATGCTGAAAGCTGCCATGATTGATGATAAAAGCTCAAGTGAATGCTCAAATGCTCAAGATGATAATGTAGATGCTATATGATTGCTGTATATGATTACTGGATTGCTGGATTGCTGGCTTGCTGGATGTTTCATATGGAGTGAGAGGGTGTTTATATAGGACTTAGCCAAGATCAATCAATGGTGGAGATTCAGAGGTTATGTGAATGGCTAGGATTGAAAGTTACTAAATTTAGATTCCATTAATTGTGCATGTGAAGGATTGTAAATAAAAGTTGTTTTACAACACATGATTGACTGGACAAGTGTTGGAATGTGATAAATGATAAGGGCTTAATTCAAATAAAATATTTGAATTAGTTGGGATATGAGTTGGAAATTAATTAAATAAATAAAATTTATTCAATTAATAGGATAAATGAATGAAATGGGATAAGACATGATGTGGAATTAATTAAATAAATACAATTTATTTAATTAATTGGCTAAGTGAATGAAAATGGGATTTTAATTAAATAAATAAAATTTATTTAATTAATTGGCTAATGGATTAGTGGTTTAACAAGGTGTTGCTAGACATGGACAAATTTGAGTGTCTACATTTTGCCCCTCTTTGATACAATGTTCGATAGAACGTTGTGTCAAAGAAGATACGATATGCGTTCGATAAACAAGTTATGCCCCAGTGTAACTTGTATGAGAACTTGTTAGACTAGGGTTTTTGTGTGCAGACTGTGTTTTGCAGATACTGTTCGCGTTTGGTCCTCAATTGATCGCCTCTGGCAAATATGCATCGCTTATGAGCTGACAGGTGCCGCACCCTGTGTTTCCCGCATCGCATCCAATCAGCAGCCTTTCGCCTCTGGTATAATAGAGGTTGCTTTTGATTAGCAGTGAACCGCATCTGGTAAGCTCTGTTGTTTTCAAATCTGTTTTAGTTCTAGTTGAATTTTTGGCTATTAATTGGGTATTTGCACAGCATCTTATCGATCTGTCCAAGAAAGGAGGTTATTAAACTACTGACATATCTGTTGCAGGTTCGATCGGTCCAAGATTTGTGCTTTTTTTTTCACTAAATTAGGCATATTTGGGCTTGGTGCTTAAAATGAATCATTGCTTGCTCTGTGCTTGATTTATCTTTTTGATTGCTTGCATGCGCCTGATTGTAACCCAAATTTAATGGCAAAAGTATCCTCTCCCCTTGCCTATCAAATGGATCTTGGGTGAATGAAAATGGGATTTTAATTAAATAAATAAAATTTATTTAATTAATTGACTAATGGATTAGTGGTTTAACAAGGTGTTGCTAGACATGGACAAATTTGAGTGTCTACATTTTGCCCCTCTTTGATACAATGTTCGATAGAACGTTGTGTCAAAGAAGATACGATATGCGTTCGATAAACAAGTTATGCCCCAGTGTAACTGGCAGGTGATGCCCCCTCGAGAGGTAATCCAGGCTAACCAAGAAGGACTGGGTTGGCTTGCGATAGAAGAAAAAGGCTAAAAGGAAGGCTGACACGAAGAAAATGGGAGCTGGATGGAAGAAAATAGGCTATGGTATGGGAGAATTAGGGTTTTGAGAAGGGCTATAAGTAGGGGCTTCAATGGCAAATAGGCTCATTTGTGCTCATTTGTGCTTAGAAACTTAGAGAAATCCAGAGCTCCATAGAGTGAGAGTGGCAGAGCTAGCAGGATGGTTATTCCACACAGAGATCATCGTGCGGAGTGAGTGAGGACACATGGACGACCAGAGGGAGCAGGCGCACCGGTATGTTTCAAACTTTTCCCCAAAAGTGTGTAATTAATAGCCTAAAAGCGTAATTAATGCACACACGTCACCAAAAGCGACTAGGTTAGGACATAGCACATTGAGGTCGCTTAGGTAGGAATAGAGTCCGCTTATAGTAATGTTGGTCGCTTATGGGCGTGGGTAGGTCGCTTAGGCAAAAACAGGTCGCATCCTGTCGGCGGGAAAAGCACAGCCGAAAAGCGCATACAGAGCAAAACTAGTCGCTTATGGGCAAAGAGCTGTCGTATAAAATAGTTTAGTTCGCATAGGACTAGAAACAGCTCGTAGAAGGTAAATAGCACGCGTATAGGGCGATAAGGGTCGCTAATGGTAATTGAGCCCGCATATGGTATGAAAGCTAGCGCATATAAGATAAAGCTCACGGGTAGGCAAAATAGGCGCGCATATAGTATAAAGCCCGCATAGAAAGCAAAGGTTAGCGCATATGGAAATAAAGGTCGCTTGTAGGGATATAGTAAGCGCATATGGTGAAGAGCTCGCATATAGTCAAAACAGGGGCGCATGTGGGAAAGTGGGTTGCTAGTGAGCAGGAAAAGATCGCATGTGGTAAAATGGACCGCTTATAGTAGGTGTAGGATAAAATAGCAAATAGGGAAGCAGATGTTGATATGGATGACTAACAGAATGGACTAACAAGGGTAAATGGATGATGCAGGATGTACTACCGCCATTGCTATCACGGGAGCCGCATCTGAGAGATTTACGGCTGGTGAGACGATTGGATGCAGAGGAGCTACTGGTGTTGGAGATCCTAGGCTTGGAGCATGTATCCCGGTTAGAGCCAGTTCAGGCACATCGAGGGCTGATGACAGCGATGGTGGAGCGATGGATGAGCGAGCATAGTTCGTTCTTGTTACCGACAGGAGAGGCGACCATTATCTTAGAGGATGTATTCCGGATATTGAGGATTCTGATAGATGGGGATCGTGTAGATTATGATCCGGAGATGGGCCCAGCGGCATTTAGGAGATTGTTTGGCACACCAGACATCGAAGTAGAGGGTTCAGAGATTCCGATGGGGAGGATGGAGGAGCTCTGTGACAGATTATAGCGGGTGGTAGTGGCTATCATTAGATGGCTAGTGGGTGATAGGAGAGCTAGAGGGTTTCTTGTAGGATGGGGGACAGTGATGGAGGGCATGTTCTCCTATGGCACAAGATATGCGTGGGCAGAGTGCGTGTTGGGACAGCTCTATCATTACTTGCATGATTGTGCGTACATGTTTGGAGCCAGTATGTCAGCAGGGGTGATAGTTTTGCATGTATGGGCATATGAGCACATTCCGGTGATGAGACCAGAGGGATGGGTTGCTAGAGCAGCAGGAGAGCCATTTGCACGGATGTATAGAGGAGCATTGACTTATCGACAGCGCCGAGGAGTGGTATATTGGCGGTGGAGATTGGATGAGGCAGACAGATTTGTATGGAGGCCCTGGCTAGGATGTGAGCAGTGGGAGGAGGAGGATGCGGAGCTTGTCTATGCTAGACAGGCGAGATACATTTTTGGACGCGGCGTGTATATTATAGAGCGCTATTTGCCAGAGAGAGCCCTGAGACAGTTTGGAGAGGCACAGGTAGTACCTGTTGGGGATGCCATTTTTGGGAGGACGAGGCAGGAGGTATTTGACTGGGGTCCAGAGGTTGTGGTTGACATAGCTTTGGCAGAGAGAGATGGACTACAGCCAGTAGCATGGTAGTGGGGACAAGGACCTGCAGATCCAGGCACATTGCCAGAGTATGATGCATACTGGGCGACAGCTAGGCCGACGCGATTGACACGAGATGGGGAGATTGGAGAGATTGGGATGGAGAGGCCAGTTCAGAGGAGACGACGACGGGCTCCACCAGCATAGGCAGTAGTGCTAGTGGCACCAAGGATACAGATGCCAGGGTAGGTGCCAGGTCAGCCTGCTATATTAGCATAGCCTCAGGCACAGATTGGAGCAGGAGATGATGTAGGGATTCAGGAGCTACAGAGACGGATTAGAGAGGAGAGGAGATGGAGGCAGCGGGCACAGATGAGGTTGAGGAGGGTGGAGATGGACAGGCATCAGGCCGTGATTAGTCTGCGGCATGCTAGAGCACAGGCACAGACCTATCAGGCTCAGCTACAGTTGAGAGGACAGGGAGGAGATGGCCAGGGTGATGGTGCGCTTGCTAGAGTGACAGGAGAGAGGGATACAGCCAGACAGCATGAGCAGATGATGAGGCTAGAGCGAGACACTGCGGTACAGCAGGAGCAGGCGATGAGAGCAGAGAGGGATGGTCTGCGAGCTGAGAGAGATAGAGCAGTGCTGCAGCTGTAGGGGATGACTGGTGAGCGAGATAGAGCAGTGGCTGCCTTGGGGACTGATGGAGCGACCATGTACTTGGCCACACAGTTGACAGCGGTACAGGCAGAGTTGCGGAGAGTGTAGGGTGAGGCTAAATATTACAGAGGCCTATATTATAGAGCTGTGCCGGCAGAGCAGAGACAGCCTAGCTTTAGGAGCAGGTCAAGGGCTTCGAGTTCACGGAGGTCGGGTGGATCTAGATCAGTAGCCTCAGTGATGGGGCCACCGAGAGATGGAGGACCAGGTACAGGACCGAGTGGCGGTGGTGGTCAGGGCGAGGGAGCTGGCAGTAGTCGCTAGGGCATACCTTGTTTATATTGTATTATGATGAGGCCTAGAGCCATTGTTGTACATTCATTCTTTTCAGGGCTCAGCTTGTATTGTAGACACTTGTATTTTGACACACATGTATATATATATATGGCAGTTTTGGCGATCTGTATGATGTTGTAATGGTTTTGATGTTGATATTATGATGGTTATGTATGTTATGTGTATGGATTATATATGGATTATGGATAGATGTTTATGCAAATGGTAATGGATAGAAAATGTAAATGGTAAAGCTATGGATAAATGTATGCATATAGGCAGATGGTAATGAAAGATATATATGATGGACTTACGTATGTCTAACACACTTGTTTTTGCAGGAGCGGGAACATGGATAGAGGAGGATGAAAATAATTGATCTTGGCTGAGTATGATGGAATGAATAGATAGAATGAATAGGTAGGATGATGATGGGCAGCTTTCAAGGAATTGCTCAAAATGAAAAAGAAATGTAGTCCTTATGTTTGATATAGCATATGGATGTTATGCACCAGGGTATAAGAGACCAAGGTGTCGAGGTATCCAATGCGTAACTAGCATGTTACAATCTTGTCTGAATGCATGAGGTTAAGATGTTGAGCCAACATACACAAGATATGAATAACAGCTAGTGTTGGACTTTGACGCTACAAGCAATGGTTTGAGCTTATCTCCACTACACATAATGATAGCTTGCTGGTTATATGTATGGACTTAGTCTTAACATAGAATAGTCTCAAATGCATAAGAGACTGTTTAGCTTCTCAGATGCTAGAGATATTGATATGTAAGATGCTAATCTCAGCACGTACAAGATACCAATACGCATAGGAAGAGAATAAGATCATCCCACAAACACGGCATACGAAAGCTATATGACCATGCCCCAGTCCTTACTTCATCGTAACATACCAAGATATAAAGAGATCAAGGCAGTCTTGATTAGGCATAGAAAAGGGACAAAAGATAAATCAAAAGATAAAACAAAAGATACTGTCATCACGTTCTTTTGCCAAATTTTGGGTGCTCTTGGATAGATCAAGCTGGCGCCTTGTTAAGAGGAAAGCTACATCCTGTTGAAGGCTAAAGTTGTTGATAAACTGTTATAGCAAATGTTGGCTTAAGGCATGCGGACAAATAGCTTCTGGTGTACTTGTGATTGGTTAAAGTACTTGGGCTTCGCATATATACATGGTTTGTTGCTTGTTCGAGCTAATCAAAGAGAGGAAAATGGATGAAGAAGATGGTGGGGATCATCTATGCTTGAGTACTGGAAACTTCCTTCGTATTCTAGACTGCCTACATACCCTGTATCCACGGGATCAAAGCACATTATGATGAAGATGAGACATGATGAATATGTAGTTCTAGGTTTTATTGATGATGTAAGTGATGAAAAATAGAAGAATTTGAGCTGAAAGATTGAAGGATGTTTTAGACGAAAGATGAAAGATGGATGATGAAAGGGACTATCGTCTTAGCCTAAATCAGAGTGCTTCCTTCGCATCTCAGATTGCCTACATACCCTGTATCCACAAGATCAAGGCGTCAACGATAGAGCTGCATGTAGTTCTGATTGATGTCGCTGGCTGATTGGATGTTTGAGTAGGCGACGTTTGTTAAGATTGTTGGATGAATGTGGATAGATTGCGAAGATATGAGTCATGGTTGCAAGGCGTTAAGTCATATTTGTTGTTGGATACGTGCCATGGCTGAAGTTGATAAAGTGTGTTGTGTTGTATGCAGAGTGGTTTGATGGGCTATGAGCTAGAGATAACAGGATCCACGTCCAAATAAGACTTGACAAATGCCCCCAGTGTGGGATGAGGTTTATTATGCAGAAGCGACAATGCAGAAGAAATGTTGCCAAGAGGCTAAGGTGCCAAAAGATATAAATACCATGACAATGTCTCAAGTGTGAAAGCTAGCATAGGTCAAAGGATGAAGATGAAAGGCCATGTGTGGGATTGCGATAGGGCTTATAATTATGGCTTATACAAGATGAAGTGGGGAAATATGATCAAACGAATCAAGCAAATAAGGGAAGCTGGTCATTACACATAGCGCCTATTTGCCAGGTTTTCACTATGGTACTTATCCAAGGTGCCTGTTTACCAGGTTTTCACCAGAGGACGAATTATTTATTTATTTCTTTATTATTATTATTATTATTTTTTTATTTTATTTTTTTTTTTGTTTATTTTTTTTTTTTCATGATTTTTTTTTTTAATGATTTTTTTCGGGTAGCTGAGATTTATGGATAAAACTTCTTGAGATGAACGCTGTTGACAGGTTCATCCAAGGGAATGCCTTCAGGTGTTGACAGAGTGTATGCACCGGATCCATAGACTGCTATGATAATGAAAGGACCAAGCCAATTAGGCTCAAACTTGCCCTGTTTCTCCCGATGTTGTTGATTCCTTTGGTTTTCTTTAAGGACAAGGTCGCCAACTTGAAATCTGCGTTCCCTGATCTTTTTGTTGTAGCTGCAGCATAACCGGTTTTGATAGACTTGAAGATGGTTCAATGCTGTAAGGCAGCGTTCATCTAATAGCTCAAGATCATGGAGTCTGGATACTCGATACTCTTCATCTGAGATAGTATGTTGCAAGGATATGCGCAAAGAGGGAATCTCAATCTCGATGGGCAAAATAGCTTCAGTGCCATAGACGAGAGCATAGGGTGTGGTGCCAGTAGGAGTTCTGATGCTTGTTCTATATGCCCATAATGTAGGATGTAGTTGTAGATGCCAATCTCGACCAGCGTCATTAACAGTCTTTTTAAGGATCTTGATGATTGTCTTATTAGAGGCTTCAACTTGACCATTGCTCTGAGGATAGTAAGGCGTAGAGAATCTATGTTGAATATGGAACTTGTTGCAAAGATCTCTAACCTCTTGGTTCTTGAAAGGGCGTCCATTGTCTGTGACAATAGCTTGAGGAACGCCATAACAGCAGATAATGTAATGTAGAATGAATTTGGCTATTTGTTTACCTGTGATATAGGTCATTGCTATGGCTTCTACCCACTTCGTGAAATACTCAGTGGCAGTAATAATAAACTTATGACCGTTGGATGAAGCAGGATGGATTTTACCTACAAGATCAAGTCCCCATTGTGAAAAAGGCCATGGAGTGACAATAGGCTGAAGCTCACGTGCTGGTGCATGTATTAGATCTCCATGTTTCTGACATTGTAGACATCTCCTTGCAAATTGCTGGGCATCTTTTTCCATAGTTGGCCAATAGTATCCTGCTCGTAGAAGTTTCTTAACAAGGCTAGGGCTAGCGGAATGCGAACTGCAGACACCTTCATGCACTTCACGTAAGGCCGTTTTTGCTTCTTCGGAATCAAGACACCTAAGGAGGATACCATCAAGACTCTGGTGATAAAGAGTGTCTCCTAAGATAGTGTAACGAGAGGCTCGACGGATAAAGGTTTTGCGCTGGGTGTTGGATAGTTGAAGTGGAAAGGTTTGATGGCGAATATACTCGTAATATCCTTGTACCACGACGAGTTGGGACCAACGATTTCACATATAAGCTCAGATTGTGGAACTTCAAATGCTGGGATCAAAAGCTGTTCAACTAAGAACTCACATTTATAGGTATTAGATGGCATATCTAAAAGAGATCCAATCATAGCCATAGCATCTGCTGCTCTGTTTTGTAGTCTGGGAATTTGCTCAAAGGTAATATCCTCAAAATATCTCTTGAAATCATCCACCATTAACTTGTATGGGAGAAGCTTCTCGTCTTTTGTTTGATATTCATCTAAAACCTGTTTGATAACCAGCTGAGAATCACCAAAGACTCGTAACTATTTGATAGCCCATTGTACTGCCATGCGTAAGCCTGTGATTAAAGCTTCATACTCTGCTATGTTGTTGGTACATGGGAATGCTATTCTATATGATTTAGGTATACAATCGCCTTGAGGGGTGACAAACAAGATACCTGCTCCAGAACCATGTTGTGTGTATGACCCATCGAAGTATAGTTGCCATCGTGCTGGAGAATTCAAATGAAACAATCCTTCATCAGGAAATTCTAGATATATTGGCTGAATGTCTGTGATGGGTGCTACAGCTAATTGATCAGCAATAACTTGTCCTTTGATAGCTTTGCGGTTCACATATTGTATGTCAAACTCACTTAAGATCATAACCCATTTTGCTAATCTCCCTGTGAGAAGAGCTTTTGAAAGGAGATACTTGAGGGGATCCACATTAGAGATGAGCTTCGTTGTTTGGTTCAGCATATAGTGTCGCAACTTTTGGGAAGCAAACACTAAGGCTAGACAAGCTTTTTCCATGAATGAGTAATTGAGTTCATATCCCACAAGGGTTCTGCTGATGTAATAAATGGCTTGTTCTTTTCCTGAGTCATCATGTTGAGCTAGAAGGGCACCCAATGCTACAGTTGTTGATGATATATAGAGCAGTAATGGACGATCAGGTATCGGTGGTACTAGCACCGGAGGTGTTGCCAAGTATTCTTTTATCTTATCAAAAGCCTGTTGACACTTTTCATCCCACTTAAAAGGTTCACCCTTACGAAGAAGATGTTGAAAAGGATGACATTTATCTGCTAGTTATGAGATAAATCTGCGGATAGATTGTAGCCTACCTTGTAAACTGCGGAGCTGTTTGAGAGTCGTTGGTGGAGGCATTTCTATGATAGCTTTTTCCTTAGCTGGGTCCACTTCTATCCCTCATCGAGACACAATATATCCCAACAGTTTGCCTGATGTTACACCAAATACACACTTCTTTGGGTTTAGTCTGACTTGGTATTTTTCTAATCGATCAAAGATTTGTGCCAATACTTGTAGATGTCCTTCTCTTGTCTTGGATTTTCCTAGGATGTCATCAACATAGTCTTCCATGATAGTATGAAAAAGGTCATGAAAAATAACTGTCATAGCTCATTGATAGGTGGCTCCAGCGTTTTTAAGACCAAAAGGCATTACAACCCAGCAATATGTGCCCCATGGACAAATAAAGGATGTTTTATCTTGATCTTCCTCTGCTATTCGGATTTGATTATAACCAGAAAATCCATCCATCAAAGATAGCATTTCATGTCCTGCTGTAAGATCTACAATGTTGTCTATGCTTGGTAGTGGAAAATCATCCTTAGGACAAGCTTTGTTAAGATCTCTAAAGTCTGTGCAGCAACGAACACGTCCATCTAGTTTTGCTACAGGTACCAAATTTGAAACCCATTCTGGGTAATCAATAGGCTTTATAAATTTTGCTTCTAACAGTTTATGAATTTTTGCTTTGACCAATAAGGCAACTTGTGGATGCATTTTGCGCAATTTTTGTTTGACAGGCTTTGCATCAGGAGATACTGCTAAATGATGTACCACAAGTGAAGGATCTAGACCTGGCATGTCTGCATAAGTCCATGCAAAATTTATAGCTCTTCTCAAAAAGAATGCTGTGAAGTTTCTTCGTTCTTGCTCAGAGAGTGATGCTGCCAAAAAAGTAATCTTTGGATTCTATTCTGTTCCCAAGTTCATGTCTTGTGATTTTTCAACTAGCACAGTTGATTTCTCATGGTAATCAGTGGCAACAGGAAGATCAAATCCCTCATCCTCAGGCGCCTCAGAGAGGTTTTCACCTTCGGATACGTCATTTATTTTTACTTTTTCACAGTCAAGAGGTGCCTTTTGGTTTTCACCTAGTGACCTATTTTGTTGAATTTTGTTTATTTCACTTTTGTGACTGAAGGACTTGATACTTCCGCCAAAATATGCTAGTTTAGGTAAATCCATCATGAAACCTGCTTTATGATCACCCAATGGAATACCTTGTCTCAAACCCATGAATTCTGCAATGGCTTCGTCATTTTCAGATATATCCAATATCGGTGCCCCCTGTTGGTCCCAATTGATGAGGTTAGGATATACGAGTGAAAGGTTAATGGAGGAATCATGATGGCTAGAAGAGGTTGCGGAAAACATGAAGATGGAATGTTCCTGAAAAAGGTCAGTGATATGCAGGGAGGAGTCATCAATAATATCCGAGTTAGAAGTCTCTCCTACCGAGGAAGGTCCAACGTCAATATCGGAAATACACTTAATGTCTTTGGGTCGCGGTACCTCCAGTTGGTAACCAAGGCCTTGCTTATTGAACTTCTTAGACACCATGATAGGCTCAATAGGTCCTTGTTCTTGTAGTCCCAAGCCGCCATGTCCTTTGTAGCCCATGTTCTTTATGATACGAAAACCATTGGTGTATCACTCTACTCCAAGTTGGACTTGGTCATTGTCATCAAAGAATATCCAAGAGTTGATGTCCTTAATGGCTTCATCATCTAAGAAACCACCCTTAATGAATACTGTAGGGGGAGCTTTGATAACAGCGGAAGATGAAGTTGGCTTAGATGTAGAGGGCTTACCGTGGGATTTAGGAGATAATGGAAGAGTACCCACGCAATAAGACTCGTGTAGTTTGTATTCACCAGGGCCATGTTCAGTATATTTGATATGGAGGTTGGAAGCGGCTTTGCTAGATGAGGGCTTGAGAAGATCGGATGGGTTGATATAGGATGAAGACAGATATGCCTCGGTGTTGATAGGGATGTGATTCGGATTCTGATATTTTGCCTGAAAGGCACGACAAAACTCAAATGGATTAGGATCAGCTTGAATGGTAACCTCAACACCCTTATGCAGAAATTTAAGGCATTGGTGGTATGTGGAGGGAACTGCTTTAAGGGTATGGATCCAAGGGCGTCCAAGGATGATGTTGTAAGGAAGATCAATATCAAGGACTTGACAGCGAGTTTCGGTAATAACCAGCCCAACCTGAATAGGCAATAAGATGATCCCTTCGGTATCTCTTTCAGCGTCATCATATGCTCTGATGGTAATAACCTTGGAGGTGTCAACATCTTTCTCAGAGTATCCCAATTGCTTGATAAGTTTCAAAGAACATATATTTAGACCATCTCCCCCATCTATCAAGACTCGTTTGATACGGCGTTGTTTAACAAATACTTCAATATGGAGGGCTTCGTTATGTGACGGATGCATGGAGGGCTGAAGATCTTTGTCTGAAAAGGTCAGATGACAAGGGGCAGCAATGCTAGCGACCATAGATTGGAATTGTGTGATATTAATAGTAGTAGGCACCGAAGACTCTTGTAAGGCTTTATCAAGGATAGCTTTATGTGCGGGAGATATGCGGAGCAGCTCAAGAATAGATATGTGTGCAGGTGTTTTACCAAGGTGATCCAAGAGGTTATAGTCAGAGAGAGATCGAGGAGAGTGAGGAGGGGCTCCTTAAATAGTAAATCGACCTCTTCACGTGGTTACGGCACAATCAGGTGCTCTCTCTTGGACGGTAATGGTAGAAATGCGAGCATGGTCAATGCGACCGATGGTAGATGATGCATAGTTATATGGAATAGCATTTCCAGCCTGAAGGTTATTTGTCTGATCATGAGATGGAAGTGGATTCTTGAAAGTCTCTAGATCATAGTTTGATGTGGATTGTTGAGCAGGTTGAGCTGTTGAAGGTGTGATGTTGATTAAACCTTGATCAATGCAGTCTTGGATAACATGTTTTAAGCGCATACAACCATTTGTTTTGTGCCCTTTAACTCGATGGTAATCACAATACTCATTTTCTTTGTACCAAGGAGCTCGAAAGAGGGGTTCACCATTTGGTGGTGCATTGGGTAGAATAATGTCTCCTGCTTGAAGTAGCTTTTGAAGAACAACTTCCATGGGTTCCACTAATGGTGTAAATTGTCGGCATGGATTGGAAGTTTGGCGTTGGTTTCTTCGTTGTGGAAAAGGCTATCTTAGTGTAGAGGCTGCTTGAATGTTGATGGGGGCTCTCATAGTTTGAATATTCTTTGCATCTACAATACCGTCACTGACGACATTTTTGTTCTTATTCCAAAAATGAGACTTATCATTGGAATTTTGAGGAGAATCTTTATTGTCGCGAAAGATCTTGATAGTGCCCTTGGCAATTAAGGCTCATTCAATAATAACTCCTTTGGAAACTAGTTCGTCAAAGGTGCTAGCATTTTGCAATTGTAGTTGGAATGACAGCTCAAGATGAAGATTTTGAACAAAGATGTCAAGTTGTTGTTTCTCAGGTATTTCCCATGATAATTTGCTAGCCATGTTACGCCATCGTTGGGTAAAAGCAGAGAAGGGTTCACCGTTGCACTGTTTGGTATTGACAAGGTCATTCATGTTTACTTCGTGTTCAATGTTGAAGGCAAAATGAGATCGAAATTTGTTTTCTAATTTTGCAAAAGATTTGATGCCCGGGGGTAGATGAGAAAACCATTCAAGAGCTTGTCCTGCTAAGCTTCGAGGAAATAGTCTCAAAAGATATGTATCGTCATAAGAAACATCAAGACATGCTACAAAAAAGGCTCGAAGATGGTCTTCCGGATTCCCTTTCCCTTTGTATTTCTCAAATTGTGGGATTTCAAAATATGGTGGAAAAGGTATCATATTAAGAGACTTGTCAAATGGATAGGTGCATATGTTTTCGAGAGAAAAAGGTTTCTTGCCTTGTCCTACCCTTTCATCGATCATCTGTTGAACATCTGCTGAAGATAATTGTTGTTGTTGCGAAGGGGGTGGAGTATGATAGGAGATATGTTGTGGTTGCGGTTGTGGGATATATGGAGTTGTGACTGTTTGTTGCGGTTGTGTGCCTATAATGTATGTCAAAGGATTGGTATGTGATACGTATGTGTTGGAGGATTGCTGTCCTTGAGACACAAGCAGCAATTAGGTGTGCATCACATGGGAAGTGGATAGTGGATTGATAGTAGCGAATGGTTGGGAAATTGGAATTTGATTCGTGACATGGTAAGTAATGGAGGGATTGGTAGATACGACAGAAACATTTGGATTTGTACTCTGGATGATATGAGGATTGGTATGTGTCATAGGTTGGGTGACAATAGGAACTCTTTGGGTAGCATAGGATGGATTGATGGTGCGTGAAGGATTGGAAGAATATGACGACATGGATGTAAGTTGATCAACATAAGCAATCTTATTGTTCGGATTGGCTTGAGAAATGGGGGGATCACTCATGTCAATGAGACTAACGTTGGGATTATATGATAACGTGGAAGGATTAGTAGTTGGTATATGGGATATGATATTCGTATGAGAGGTAGTGGATTGTAATGGGTGTGAAGTATGGACAACATGTGTTGTTGGAATAGTTTGGGAGGTTTGTGCACTATAAGACATGGGAATTGCTTGTGATGCTCGAAGTGTTTGCGCTTGTGTTACATGGACAGCTTGTGTTACTTGAGGCATGGAAACAGTCATGGTAGAAGGAGAGATATGTTGAGGGACATGAAAAGGTGGAATGTTGAGATTATGTGAGATGAGAGGGAGCACATTGGTGGGCACTATCAATGGTTCTAAAGTATGCTCTGATCGTGGTAGCTCAAATGAAGCAACAATAGGCAATGAGGATGATGTTTGCAATGTAATAGGAGATGGTGTGACTATAGTAGATGGTCTATTTGCAACAACAGCAGTAGTGTTGGGATCTTGCTCTCTAATAGCAGATATGTCAAAATCCTTAGGTAGTTTAGCACCCATGTGAGCAAGTTGGAGAAAACAATGATCAGGCTCAGATATCATGAGTTTCTCAACTTGGTCCCATAGATAGGTATCTTGGAATTCTGATGAGTCGTCTTGAGATTGTTCTTCGAAAGTTTCCAAGGATGGTGGAGGTTGCATTTGTTGTGAAGATGACTCGCCCATAGTGTATCCTTCAGGTATAAACATATGAGAAGGCATACCAGTTGTGAATTGAGTTGCGTCCTTAAGAGGTGTTGTGAATTATGTCATCTCAGCTTGCAATTTGGCTTCCATTTCAGCTTTCAATTTGGCTTCTATTTCAGCTCGATATTGACTCCTAGTTTGAGGCATGATCTTGATGATGAAGTTGAGCTTGTCAAAGTTTTGAGACCCAAAAGATGATAGTTGGCTGGTTGATTGATTGGTTGTTGTTTCAGTTTGCTGGTTTGGCTAAGTTGCTTGGTTGATTTGTTTTGGTTGAGTTGTTGTTGGTTGTCCCTAGAGGTAGCTTAATCACTCAAGGGAAAGATTGTTTACTGTTGATGTTTGTTGGAGCTAAAGCTAAAAGAGATTGTTTGCTGAAGCTAAAGCTGAAGGATGTTTGTTGGTTGAAGCTAAAACTGAAGGTTGTTTGCTGATTGAAATGATTGGGTTGATGTCTGATTTGCTGGTTGGGGTCTCAAAAAGATGGAAAGCTCATGAGTTGTGATTGATTGATAAGCTCAAAAACAAGAGACAAAGGCCAGGTATTTGCTGTTGATCAAAGAGAAGTCTGAAAACTGATGTTTGAGACTCAAGCAAGCTGGACCTAAGGCTAATTCAGCTGATAGATTAAGGTTTGCAGGTATTTTAGCTACAGGTGACTGATGATAGCTCAAATGCCACTTAAAGGATGCTAAAGGCGATCAATGATAGCTCAAATGCGATCTCGTTTAGGCTCAACAGAGAATGACAGTATTAACCAGAAGCGAATGCTATTCCAGAGGCGACGATTGTTGGTTCAAAGGCAACTTTCTGTTGATCAGAGGTGACTCAGATATACCTAGAGGCGACAGTATGTTGTTCAGAGGCGATTTCATTCAGGCCTAAGGCGACTAACTGCGGCTTAAAGGCGATCTGGCTCAGACAAGATGTGATTGGTTATGATTCATATGCGACTTGGTTCAGCAAGTAGGTGATCAGTTGTGTTTTAAAAGTGATTCTGTTCAATCAAAAGGTGATTAACTACGGTTTAAAAGTGACTCTGTTTAGGCAATATGCGGGCAGTTGTTGTTTAAAAGCGATGCAGTTCAGGCAAAAAGTGAATCACTACAGTTCAGAAGCGATGTCTGTGGTCTGTGCGAGTAGTTTAGGTTCAAAAGCGACTGTGTTTGTGTAACAGTTGTCTGATTTTGTAGTTTTTCAGCAAGAAAACAGTGATAACAGTCACTCACACTCACAACAAGCACAAACTGATACAACCTAGGCTAGGATAGGACAGTATCTGTTGAATCCCCTAGCTGCGCCTATTCAAAGCAGGTAGCTCCAGGATCTTGGTAGCACCGGCTCCTCCTTACATTTGCACACACTTCTCACGCATACCAAGATCTGGGTTTCTTATAAGGCTTGACCCTCTCCAAACCTTTAGATTGTCCCTGCTACCTCAGCTAAGAACCGCATGAATCAGGGCCGCTTCAAGGGTTTTGCCCTCTGCGTCAACAAATAGAAGGTTCTTGGCTACTACACAAAGTTGCTAATAAGGGCATCCATTCGGGTGGCTATATGTGCGGCAGCGCTACTCTCCGTTATGGAGTCTCCCAGCCTCCAAGGGTTGCGCCTTGGAGGGTTTTGGGGGAGGTTGGCTGTCAGTATAACACAACTGCACCTGTTGTTTGTGGCTTTCGACACAAACACTTTTCTTATATAGCGGTTAGGAAGGACTTGGCTTTAGCCCGTTACCGCTTGGGTCATATCCCTTCTCACACCGGGAAGGCAGGCCCTCTAAAGATAATGACAAGTTCTCATACACCCAAGATCCATTTGATAGGCAAGGGGAGAGGATACTTTTGCCATTAAATTTGGGTTACAATCAGGCGCATGCAAGAAATCAAAAAGATAAATCAAGCACGGAGCAAGCAATGATTCATTTTAAGCACCAAGCCCAAATATGCCTAATTTAGTGAAAAAAAAAGCACAAATCTTGGACCGATCGAACCTGCAACAGATATGTCAGTAGTTTAATAACCTCCTTTCTTGGACAGATCGATAAGATGCTGCACAAATACCCAATTAATAGCCAAAAATTCAACTAGAACTGAAACAGATTTGAAAACAACAGAGCTTACCAGATGTGGTTCACTGCTAATCAAAAGCGACCTCTATTATACCAGAGTCGAAAGGCTACCGATTGGATGCGACATGGGAAACACAGGGTGCGGCACCTGTCAGCTCATAAGCGATGCATATTTGCCAGAGGCGATCAATTGAGGGCCAAACGCGAACAGTATCTGCAAAACACAGTCTGCACACAAAAACCCTAGTCTAACAGGCGATCATTGTAAGTTCAAAAGTGACACCAATTAAATCAAAAGTGGCCTCTATAGACTCAGAGGCGATCCAGTTACCCCCAAAAGTGACCGACTGCGAGACAAAAGTGACCTATATCTGCAAAAAGGACTAAACCCTAACCTGCACAGGCGATTGTTATCAATTCATAAGCGATACAAATCAGCGTAAAGGCGAGTACTGTTATGTCAAAAGCGATGCGAACATTTCCAAAAGCGTCCACTGTTAAGTCGAAAGTGATGCGAATGTGTGCGAAAGCAGCGGCTGTTAGGTCAAAAGTGATAAATACAGTTCAGAGGAACCGCAAAAATCAGAGGCGAGCATTGTAAAAACAAAAGCGATACGTTTTACCTTAAGCGTCGACTGTTCGTTTAAAGGCGATCCAGGGAGCTACATGCGGCCTGTTCCAGCTTGAAAGCGGCGCAGAGATTCGGAAGCGGTGGATGTTTGTTCAGAAGTGACCAGAATTTACTGCGAGCACCTACAAAATCTGATCTTCAAAGAAAACAACTCCAAAAAATGAAGTCAATCAAGGACGTGAGTCCCACCGGGCATGCCAAAATGTGATAGGTGAAAGTCAGGTGCAGCAGATCAGACATAGTCATGAAACCCTAACCCTACCATCATCAAGGAATCTAACCTAAATGAAATCAAAGAATAATGCAATTCAAGCATAATTTCACCTAGACCATGCGATTCCTTGCTTGAGAGAATGTGGACTGCTTCTTCAACAATGAACAATTGCAATGCTGAAAGCTGCCATGATTGATGATAAAAGCTCAAGTGAATGCTCAAATGCTCAAGATGATAATGTAGATGCTATATGATTGCTGTATATGATTACTGGATTGCTGGATTGCTGGCTTGCTGGATGTTTCATATGGAGTGAGAGGGTGTTTATATAGGACTTAGCCAAGATCAATCAACGGTGGAGATTCAGAGGTTATGTAAATGGCTAGGATTGAAAGTTACTAAATTTAGATTCCATTAATTGTGCATGTGAAGGATTGTAAATAAAAGTTGTTTTACAACACATGATTGACTGGACAAGTGTTGGAATGTGATAAATGATAAGGACTTAATTCAAATAAAATATTTGAATTAGTTGGGATATGAGTTGGAAATTAATTAAATAAATAAAATTTATTCAATTAATAGGATAAATGAATGAAATGGGATAAGACATGATGTGGAATTAATTAAATAAATACAATTTATTTAATTAATTGGCTAAGTGAATGAAAATGGGATTTTAATTAAATAAATAAAATTTATTTAATTAATTGGCTAATGGATTAGTGGTTTAACAAGGTGTTGCTAGACATGGACAAATTTGAGTGTCTACAAAGGTGACTGTCTTTAATTTTCATACATAGTGCTCCTTGTTGATTTCTGCATGCTTATACTGGGATCGGAATGACTTTGATACCTAATATGGAATTTATTGTCTTGGAAGGATTTGTCTCTTATTGACATGACACATTGGTTGATTGTCATTCAATGCATGTTCAAAGAAAATAAGATAGTGTAAAGCATGTCAAGATAAAAAGAGAAAGTTCAGGGGTCCTGTTCAAAGCGTGAAATGTTTCTATACCTCCTCATACCTGACTATCACTTCTCTAGTTGACACTTGTGCATGGAAAGAAGATCAAACCATTGAATAGAAGAACCATACAAACCTTTGGATCTTGAAACATCTTCTCGACTCTTGTAGCCCTCTTTTGATGGGTTTCACTATGCATGCTGACTGCTTCACATAGCTCTTGTCATTAGGTGAAAACTGCTCCTACTCCATGAACCTGCTGTGGATTGTCTTTCTTCAATGCAGATCTATTGTTTCAAAAATGTCTAGAATGTTGTTGCTACCTAAAATAGTGAACCTCCTTCCAAAATTGCTTCCTTAAGTGGTCTTTTCAAAGTGTTCACTATCTCCTTTAGCTATCCTCATGGCTGTCTGTCAAACTGTAGTGCAAGTTCCTTGCATGGTTTACATGCTATCTTAAGTCACCAACCTTGGCAAAAAACCAAAAGAATTATAGGCCCTCTTTGACTGTCTGCACAACACTATGTATTTGATAGCTACTTGATTGTAGATGTTCTTACACTGACATGTTGCTTTGTTGTCTTTCTTAGTAGGACTATCACTGTTGCTGTGACTTCTTACAATCATACCATGACTCTCTTAGTTTTATTTGCTTCATCATTGGTCTTATAACTGGTCCAACTTCTTTTTATCCTTGTAAAGTTTGACAAAAACCTTTCCATTATTTTCCAGCTTCTTCTTGGTAGACTGATGTTTGACAGAGGTGACTACTACAACACTTCTGATTGACTGTCTTATATCATTTCATCAAACCTTTCTTGATGTCTAACTCAAACCTGCATCATTGTTACTGGCTCCTCATGCACCTTTGGCAATCCTAAAACTTTTGTACTCATTGAATAGCTCATTCCTACAGTTCTTTACTCTGTTGTCATACTTGTGTATATGACTGTGATTGTCATGTGTTGTCCTTTGTGACTGTCTAGTGTTCTACAATGTTGATTGCATGTGATTGTATTCTCCCATCCATGTGCTTTAATAATCCTGCAAGCTACTTGTGCTAACACTCCACTGTCAAAATAGACTTTCCTATGCTCTGATTGTAGTGCATAGTCTTTTAGCACATCAATACAGTTTTGTAGGACTGAGTTGCATGCTTGTTCATATGACCATTCACAACATATAAGACTATTCACAAAAGTCACTAGGATTGTCTTCAAGGATCTATGAGGTTGTTCCTTGACAAAGCAAAACATTGCACATACATTAAGTCACTGTCACACCTTGTATCTTTGTCTACAAGTTGTTCTCCTTGTCAAGTTAGCAGACCTTTAGAATTCACTCCCACATTCAGTCATATTAGGGCTTCTCTTAGCACACACTGCATAATAGTCCCTTGATAATGCTTTCTTAGCTTGACAAATCTTTAAATTTCTTCTCCCTCTCTATTCTAGGATCTTTGTAGGCCCTTGTGTCTATTTTAAACTCTTAACATCACCTAAAAGGACTAACACATTTGTTATGACTATGCCTCATTTCACTACTTTCACTAATGGTTCCACTAATACATTGTAATCACCCCCTCTCAAACTCTTTTAGTTTACTGCTACATAGGCACTCACTGTCTTTATCAAAGCTCTTCCTTAGCTATTGTAGGTGTTAACATTTGCTTCTTTACAGGGTCTCTTGTTTCTTTGAAAACCTTTCTTTAGTGTTATCTGTACCTTAGAAGTAAAATCCTTTTGTAGTATTAACATTGTTATTAGAGCCTTCCATGCTCACTAATCTTATATCTTCTTGTTGATTGCCTTTATGACTGTCCTTCTCAGTATGTTAACTATCTCTTCATGCATCTAATAAATAGATATGAGATGTTCTTTAATGACTATGAGTTGGGCTCAACCCTTGTGGGAGCCACATTTTCCCCACTCATAATGTAGTTTAATGAATCACTCAGAAACACAATTTCAGTTATATCTACACATGAAGCAATCTTGTTAGAAAATAAATCCATAGTTTGGATGTGATTGATGACTTGCTTGTTTTCTAGGACATCCAGAGTATACATTTCTTGTTTAATGCATTTGAGGATTAGTTTATACATGCATAGGTACTTGTTCATGTCAGGTTAGGAACCATTCATTGCTTAGAGCATCGCTCTAACATCATTCTTTTGCCAGATACAGGAACTAGAGATGACATGGACTAGGATGGACGAAAACAACTCAAGACAATAGGACAACACACCAGAACCTGTCATTTTCAAGCAATGACTAGCCTCTACCCTTACATGCACATGCTTTTACTTTTAGTTATTCATGTATAAATTGTTTCTTGATTTTCATTTGATAAGAAAGTTAATCTCACGGCTTGTGTGAGATAATGTACATTTTTGCATTCAATAAAGACTATCTATTGTTTCCCAAAGAATTTTCATAAATCTTTCTTATGTTACATGCATTTAGATAAATCCAATAATTTGATAATCATAATCTTTTAAATTATTTTGTTTATGCACTTGAATGTAATTTAATAAGGATCAGATAAAATGTACCTTTTAGACTTTGAATCAAAGCTCTACCTGAATGAGCTGTAGTGAAATTTAGGTAACAGAACCATCAGGGGATATAAGGGAAGTTGCGCTTGCCATTGCATCTGCATGTTGACTGTCTTTCCTGGGAATGGTATCAATCAGGTATGATTTAAAATATTTTAAGAGAGATAATGCAAACTCACGATACTGAGATAACTTATCATGCTTAGTTTGATACAATCTCATTATTTGTTTAACAATTAACTAAGAATCACCATATATTGTAATATCTTGGATATTCAAAGCCAAGGCTACACGAAGTCCAGTGATAAGAGCTTTGTATTCAACTATATTGTTTGTGCATAAGAAATCTAAGTGGTAAGATAAGGGAAGCGGCTTACTAACGGGAGTTATTAGTATAACACTAACCCCAGAGCCAGTTTGAGATTTTGATCCGTCAAAGTATAACTCCCATTTTTCATCTACAGAGATTGTTAAAATTTGTTCATCAGGGAATACATCAACATTTTGTATAGAAAAAAGTGAGTGAGCATCAGCTAATTGATCATCTATCACTTGCCCTTTAATTTGTTTTTATGAAATTAATTTAAGATCGAATTCTATTAATAACATAACCTATTTAGCAAGACATCCTAATAAATCTATTCTTGCAAAGAGATGTTTGAAAGGGTCAAATTTTACCATTACATGCACTTCAAAATTTAAGAGATAATGTCTAGGATTTTAATGTTCAAGTTTTCTAAAGGAGATTCATGGATTTCATTGTGTTTCAAGAGCAAACTTGTGTGTTTGTGTGTTGATATTTGTAGATTTGAGCATCAATTACCTCATGGAATGAAGAGCATCTTCCTCCCATGAGATCTTCACTAAAAGGTGACATTATATTTGTTGATAACTGAGAGGGGGGGGGGTGAATCAGTTATCCTAATTATTTCTCTATCTGAACTTCCTTATGATTAATGCAGCATTGTATCACACATAAAAACATAACCATGAAATAAGAAACACATGACACAGTATTTTTGACGTGGAAACCCTGTTAAGGGAGAAAACCACGGGGTGGTTAACCCAAAAATTATTCTCTGTTAGAAGAATAGAAAGTTACAAAATGGCACTTGCCAATTAGGGCTCACTGCCCGAGCACACTTCTCACAAGAGGCTCACTGCCTACAAGAAGACACACTGTCTTACAAAGTGATAAGAATCACAGTCTTGAACTGATTGGAAGCATCTGCATATGCTGGAGTTTAGTTCCGGTTAGGTTCAGTACACTGATCTGCTGCACTTCATCTTTCCTCTGTTCTTTAGTCTGCTATCCTTTCACATACCGGATCTTTCTTGCTACTTCTGCTCTGCTCTGGACTTGTTCGCATATCCCTTCACACATTTTACACCTTTCACAACTAAATCCATCCTCTATATATATCCGCACAAGTAATTTCATCACCTTTCTAGTCGGCATCCGGAACAGTCTAGTTTCTTACAAACTTTGTTCTGTCGGCTGAATCCTTGCTCACCAAGCAATGCGGATCAAGCATATACTTGTAGATATCATCAATTATGTCGGCCAAACATGATTCATGCCTCCACAACCTTTATCATCATCTGTAACACATCCGGAAAGTAGTCTGATACTCTGTCAGTCAGTTCTTCCTCTGTTTTCACTGTCTCTCAGGAATCCGGTACTCAACTATTCATAACTTTTTCCTTGTCCATCTCCGGAGGCTAAATCCTTGGAATATACCACTCAAGATAGTCCTCTTGACTTCCCCAGATCCGCACTGCACCAAGACACTTCCTCTGGGAGATCCGGACCAATCTGTCGGACCTTGCCACATGCTCTGTTCTTGTTCACCGGACCTTAACAATCTTCAATCTGACTTCCGGTAGAGACATATCATGACTTGCGGATATGTGGGATGACCTTTGTTGCCATCAATGACAACAACCATGAATCCATATAGTGTCTCTTGCCAACAATCTCCCCCTTTGGCATTGATGGCAACACTTAGTGAAAAATGACTAAGTGTTTACACTATGCTCCCCCTTTGCTGATGCTCTGTCTTTATATACAATTTCCGGAACTCCCCCTAAGTTGGATTCCTCATTTTTCACTGCTCCTCACTCCCCCTTTGACATCAATGGCAAAGGGTAGGATCCGCACACCAAAATTTTCAAAAATTTTCTATATATAGCCGCATATTTACATACTCACATATACTGAAGAATGTCTGCAAAGGATGTCTGCAGTTGAATCATTTCAGTAGCCCAACTTAGCTTCATTCTGTCCAAAATTGAAATGTGACCACTCAACAAAAATGCAAAGGCTTCTGCCCGCCTGAGATCTGTCGGATCTTTTGTTTGGGCGGTGGTCTGGGCATCACTGATGGCCTCATGCATAGTTTCCAACTTAGGGACTATAATCCTTCTAAGTTCTCCCATCCGGTTGGTAATGTTCTTCCTCTCCTTCTCAAGATTCTTTATTTCATTCAAGACTGCAATAGTCTGACATGCTTGATTTATTATAGAGGAAGAGAGAGGATCAAAACTTTGAGATAAGCTTTGAAGCTTGTCCTGTTCCTCTTTTATTTTCTTGTCAATTGCTGCTGTTGCCTTTGACCAAGATATACAAAATTTGTAGATGTCACCGCCATCCTTAAGAGCATTCTCTAAGCTCTTTATTCCAATGCTTACAATCTTCCTATCCTTAGAGATTAATTCTAATATTTCAGAAAATCTCTTATCCAAAAATTCCTTCCGGACCTTTTCTTCAGCTGATTTTTCTAGAGAATTAAAATGTGTATCAATACTGCTGACTAAGGTTTTTAGATTACCGGAAGTGGAGGCTGTCGGATCTATCTGGATTGATGGTATGATCTTTACAAGTACTCCGGAAGCAGCCTCTATCAACTCACAGTCTTCCATATGAGACTTCAGGAGCTTTTCATTTGCCTTGGCATTTGCAAATGAAGCTATCTTCATTGTTTGTACCGGAGAGAGAGAGTCAAAATCAAATGGGCCTTTTAGAAGCTCCGGTTCATCAATCTCTAGAGTTTCTTTGCTCAAAAATTGTTGAACAGTTTGTGCAGTGTCTCTTGCCGGAGACAGATGTCTCTTTTCTTCTGCAGTCTTAGAACTGTCAACCTCTTTGTCTGTCACCACTGCTTCCTTCTCCTGTAATTGCTCTTCTTCTTTGGATCCGGAGACTGTAGGGGATACCGGAGGAGAGATGCTAGCTTTTTCATGGGCCACTTCTTCTGGAGCAGAGGGTCCCAAGTCCTCAGCTGTTTCTGTACCTAAATCCTCTACAACAGGAAGATTGAACCTTTTGAAGGCCTTCCAGAGGATCTCTTCTGTCTCTTGTGCCACTTTGTCAGTCTCACCAAGCATGAGCTGATTCATCCTGGCTTTACTTCTGAACTCATCTTTGCAGTCCTTGAAGATCATGTTCATTGTCTTGGGATCAATTTGAGGATATAGCTGAATAGCTATCTGCTCCCGGATCTCAAGATCTTTTGCATGAGCATTGTTCTTTCTTACTTCCAATTCCTTTTCCAGGCTTTTAGGAATAAGAGATATGATCTCAATGAAAGCCTTATTATATATGTTCAGATATTTAATGGTGGCTTCCTGCAGAGTCTTTTGGTCAGCCTCACTGAAGTCATCATAAGATTCAGTCATTGGTTGAAGGTTTCCATCCACCGTGACTGACTTGATTACATTATCTAGAGACAGAGTGGGCTTTTCAACAGATACCTCTGCCATTTCATCCTTGTCTTGGCCTGTGGAGGATTTACCGGATCCTTTCTTCTTCTGCTTCTTTATTTCTTTTACACCCTCATCTGACTCTGTTTCCTCTTCATCCTTTTGGCTTTCATAAGCCCTTGATGCTTTTGTCTTGGATCTTTTACCGGATGCCTGGACTTCCGGTTTTGAGCTTTTGGCTGTGGAAGGTGCAGATCTCTTTGATGATCTGGTCCGGGTGGGAGTTTCAACCGGAGCACTTTCTTTACTTTTCTCTTCTTCCTCAGCCTTCCTCCTCTTTTCCCGGCTGGCATCAAGTGCCTCCTTTGAGATGCCTAGGCCTTGAGCAATGTGCTCTACTTCTTTTCTTACTTTTCTTTTAATCTCAGGTTCCCTGAGTTCTACATGTATTTTTACACTCAGCTCCTCAAAGGTTCCAAACCTTTCTGCCTTAGGATCTTTGGGCTGACTTAGCATGTGTTGGACATGTAGTTCCACTATTTGTTCATCAACTTCATACCCCATGGGCATGATCCAGACAGTCCTTGGCTCCACTGCCTCCATTAGGCACTGATCAGTGTCAACCATAAAGCACACTGAGTCCTTGTATTTCTCAATGAGAGACTGGGGAATTCTCTCTCTTGCTTGCATCATGCTCTGAAAGTTTTTGAAGTATCCCCATAGAGCTGAATTTCTCGCTTTTGCATCCCCAAGTCCATGCAAGTAGTCTCTTATCTAGACTGCAACAGGTTTGTCACTCTGCCATACTCATCCACTTGATCCGGGTAGCTCATTCATGAAGTAGAAGAATAGACATACAATGAGAGTACCATACTTAAAGGAATTCTTCTTATCCTTCTTGATTTTCTGTATGTTTTCCATTAATTGGTTTAGCAGTAGTTCGCAGAGATCATATTCTGCATTCTTTCTTAGCATTTCATAAGCAGTGTATATTGCAGTTCCGGATACAGAATTCTCCCTGCTGGAGTGATAGATCTTGTATCCTATTATCATTGATGCATATTTGATATCCGGATCTGAAATATCTTCAATGGTCATTGCCCTCTTGTCAAATTTTGATCCGGTGGCCTCAGTTACAACGTTGTTTTTGACAGATTTGAGGATAGGTACCCCTCCGGAAGAGTATAGACCAGTTACTGCTCTAATTGCCTCTTTTGTGATCTTGCAGGGTCTATCTAACCATAGAAAGTTGTCATGCATCCTGCTCAGTACATACCGGACCCATTCATCTTCTTCAAAGCTAGGGAAATGAATAAATTGCTCAAATTGTTTCTTCTGGATACCCTTATACTCTGGTTTAAGCTCAAAAGCATTGTCTATCAGTTGCTTGTGATAGAGGTCTCTTAATTTGAATTCCCCAAATTCTTCAATGCTTGCATGTATGTAAACCCTAATGTCTTCGGTATGTAAAACTCCGTGGGGAACAATAGAGAAGGCTCCTAGTGGATCTACCTCCAATGATTTGTAGGGATGTTTCTTGAATGAGGGGCGAGGTCTATCAGAGATCTTAACTATGTTTGGAGTAGCCATTCTTCAAAGATTTGTAGTGAGGTAATGAAAAACGGAGAATACCTTATGCGCCTTCGGTTTGCACGGAGTGGTTGGATTGATTTCTTTATGCAATAGCTTCGGCAGGAGATCCTTGGTGTGCTTGATGAATTTTGTTGCAGAGCTCCACTTTTCGCTTCTTCTTGAGTGCAGAATGAGCAAAAGACTTTTGAGAAATCCCTTATATTGCTCCGCAAACCCTAATGTCTGTCTGCAATAAATGCTTCACCTGCATTATTCCGGTTTGCCATGTCTGGACAGCTTGGAGTATCCCGGATTAGTCCTGATCACTGAATATCATCCGGATCTTTAAATCATGAATAAATCGAGGTAACATATTACAAGAACATCCCAAGCACTCTGTCCAATCCGCAAAACAAGATCGTGCACTTCCGGATCTCTCCGGACCCTTTTTGTAATCCTTTATCATACCGGAGCATCTCCCTGAACAGGTCTTATTTGATCGATCACAGCTTCTTCATAACTCCATGCGGACCTCTGAAAACTTGACTGAAGTATCTCAAGACTCATATCTACAAACCCTTTGATCCGCATCTTGTGCCACAACCGGCACCACTTGTTTGGCTGGGGGAACAAGATTTTCTTTGAGTCTCCCCCTGAGCCTGAGCTCACCTTTTAATTTCTGGAAGAAATATCAGCACCAGAGTCTGGTGCGGATCCAACCTCTACATTCTCTGAACTTTTCTTCACCCAAATCTTGCTCATCTGATTCCTAACCTCATCCGCATTCATCTTTTGTTTACCCTTGTCTTGATTCTGATTATACACCGGACCTCTTTTGTCCTGATTCTTGTTTCTGCAGATTTGACAAATAACATTTCTTTGCATATTTGACTGATATCCCCTTGATCTGCATTGATTAGCCATATGACCTACTCTATTGCATGTAAAGCATCTACCTTTGAATGATTTGTTTACTTGCATAATTCTGCATTCATGGGATTTGTGTCCATACCTTTTGCAGTTGAAGCACTGTCCGGAGAAGGATGAATTAATCTGATTCATTCTCATTCTGCACTGATTAGCTTTGTGACCAAAATGGTTGCAGCTGTGGCAGTATCCATTGAAGGATGGATATTTTTGAGCATTTGGCTGTCTTACCGGAGGTCTTCTAGGCCTGCTCCTTGGATTTTCTGATCCAAGATTCCTCTGACCGGATCCGGAGCTTTCTCCTTTCTCATATCCCAAACCATACTTGTCATCAGTCCTCTTTTGACTTCCAAGAAGAACTTCAAGTTGAGCAGAACTTATCTTGAATTTCTCTTTATATTCATTTGCTGTTTGAAGGTCTCTTTTGAGAGAGGTAATTTGATCCTCAAGTTTTTCTTCATTATCTTTGGCATCTTCAAGATCAGATTCAAGATGTCTGATAATCCTGTCCATCTGGTGGCATTCTTCTGATTTTTCCTTAAGAGATTGTCTTAGATTGTCTTCAGCCTTTCTTTTTTCTTCAATCTCTTGAGTGAACTTTATAGTTCCTAATTCCATTTCATGTCTTAACATAATGACTTCTTTTGATAACTTTTCACATAACTTGGTTTGCTCAGTCAATTCTTCATTTGTATTGCTTTCTTCACTTTGTCTTGCCAACTGTTGGAGCAGCTCCTTTCTCTTTTTCATAGAGAGACTTAATTTGTCTTTTAATTCCCTCATGAATTCATCAGCCTGTTTGAGTCTTTCTTTTAATTCACTGACTTCAGAATTTGACTGTTCAAGATCCTCAAGGGCAGTCTTGAGTTGCTCCCTTAAACCATATGCATCCATTTGAAATCCCAGATCTTCCTCAAGCTGTTAGGCTCTATTAGGAGGAACTTGGCTCTGATACCAATTGTTGATAACTGAGAGGGGGGGGTGAATCAGTTATCCTAATTATTTCTCTATCTAAACTTCCTTATGATTAATGCAGCATTGTATCACACATAAAAACATAACCATGAAATAAGAAACACATGACACAGTATTTTTGACGTGGAAACCCTGTTAAGGGAGAAAACCACGGGGTGATTAACCCAAAAATTATTCTCTGTTAGAAGAATAGAAAGTTACAAAATGGCACTTGCCAATTAGGGCTCACTGCCCGAGTACACTGCTCACAAAAAGCTCACTGCCTACAAGAAGACACACTGTCTTACAAAGTGATAAGAATCACAGTCTTGAACTGATTGGAAGCATCTGCATATGCTGGAGTTCAGTTCCGGTTAGGTTCAGTACACTGATCTGCTGCACTTCATCTTTCCTCTGTTCTTTAGTCTGCTATCCTTTCATATACCGGATCTTTCTTGCTACTTCTGCTCTGCTCTGGACTTGTTCGCATATCCCTTCACACATTTTACACCTTTCACAACTAAATCCATCCTCTATATATATCCGCACAAGTAATTTCATCACCTTTCTAGTCGGCATCCGGAACAGTCTAGTTTCTTACAAACTTTGTTCTGTCGGCTGAATCCTTGCTCACCAAGCAATGCGGATCAAGCATATACTTGTAGATATCATCAATTATGTCGGCCAAACATGATTCATGCCTCCACAACCTTTATCATCATCTGTAACACATCCAGAAAGTAGTCTGATACTCTGTCAGTCAGTTCTTCCTCTGTTTTCACTGTCTCTCAGGAATCCGGTACTCAACTATTCATAACTTTTTCCTTGTCCATCTCCGGAGGCTAAATCCTTGGAATATACCACTCAAGATAGTCCTCTTGACTTCCCCAGATCCGCACTGTACCAAGACACTTCCTCTGGGAGATCCGGACCAATCTGTCGGACCTTGCCACATGCTCTGTTCTTGTTCACCGGACCACAACAATCTTCAATCTGACTTCCGGTAGAGACATATCATGACTTGCGGATATGTGGGATGACCTTTGTTGCCATCAATGACAACAACCATGAATCCATATAGTGTCTCTTGCCAACAATATTATGTTTTCATCATTGATTCCTTCAGTTTTTGCCTCTACCTCACAAGGGCGTGCACTCTCTATTTGACAACGGTGTTTACAGACTTTAGTGTCCTCCAGGGATTGACTAATGCAAGCCTCTAAAAACCACAACCCCAAAACCAAGTCTTGTGATTTGCAGGTTATAGGTGTTGCATTTGGGAGAAGTGAAGTTGCAGGAAGGATTGGTAGACATCAAGGATTCGAGACCTAAAGAGAAGTAGGACACCAGAGCATTTCTAGGACTTAGGCACTCACTCCAGTGTCCTCTGAAGCTGAATTTCTAGAAACGGGAGTTACAGGGCTGATTAGTGTCAGAAGGAGGTCTAGATCCCGCAAAGAAACTAGTACCTTGGACTTGGACACCCGCTCTAGTGTCCTCAACTATTCCACCTCAGACCCCCAAAAATAGGTACTCTGTGATTTACTATTTTACTTCTGTCTGTAAGATCCTTTTTTGTTATTCATCAATTTATTGCCATATTAGTATAATTAGTTTTTTAATGGTCAACTGAGCATAAGAGAAGAAAAATTGATAATTAAATTCCCTAATCCAAGTTTCCCTACATTTGTAAGTGACCTAGGGTATGATAGTGCTCACCACTCGACCCTAGATCCTTGAATGCATCATGGAGAGGAGGATTTAAACATCAAGACACTAAAATATTAAGAAATCCAATTTTCCACTAAACATTTTGGTGAACCCGACGTGAAGAGGGTCATTTTAAAATGTTTAGTAGAAAATTGGATTTATTAATGTTTTAGTGTTTTGATGTTTAAATCCTCCTCTCCACTATACATTCAAGGATCTAGGGTCGAGTGGCAAGCACTATCATACCCTAGGTCACTTATAAATGTAGGGAAACTTAGATTAGGGAATTTAATTATCAATTTTCCTTCTCTTATGCTCAATTGACCAATAAAACACTAATTATACAAATATGGCAACAAATTGATGAATATCGTAAAAAGCTCTTGCAGACATGAGTAAAATACCAAATCATAGAGTACATGTTCTTGGGGTTCTGAAGTAGAACAAATAGGGACACTGGAGCGGGAACCTTAATCCAAGGTACTAGTTTCTTTGCGAGATCTGGACCTCCTTCCAACACAGATAAGCCTTTTAACTTCTATTTTTGGAAATTCATCTATGGAGGACACTAGAGCAAGTGCCCAAGTCCTGGAAATGCTCTGACATCTTGTAACTCTTTAGATCCTAAATCCTTGATGCTTGTCAATCCTTCTTGCAACTTCACTTTTTCAAAATGCGACACCTATAACCTACAATTACAAGACTTGGTTTGGGGGTTGTGGTGTTTAGAGGCTTGGATTAGTCAAGCCCTGAAGGACACTTAAGTCTTCAAACACCATTTTTAGATAAAGAGTGTGTGCCCTTATGAGGCAGAGGCAAAAACTAAAGGAATCAATGATGAAAACACAATATAATATCACCTTGGAGTGAAGCTCTCATGGGAGGAAGATGCTCTTCATTCCATGAGGGAATTGATGCTCAAATCTACAAATATCAACACACAAACACACAAGTTTGCTCTTGCAACACAATGAAAGCCTTGAAACTCTTTTAGAACACTTGAACATCACAATTACCATCTAGTTTCTAAATGAATACCTAAGCATGCGTATATATGCAACTACAAGTACTCCCACCAAGATTTTCATAGTTCAAGCTTACCATGTCAGCAAAGGGACCTAATAATAGTCACAAACTGACACCCAAAAATTAGGGCTACTCCAAAATAGGGTAGGATTAGGGCACAAGCACCTAAGTCCTCCCCCTTATTTTGGGTAGGGTACATCTCAAGGGGTCCACCTAAGTCTCATTACATCAGAATGCCAAAATATGAACTAAGATGTCCTAAATGCATGCTAAAGACCTGGGAGCTAAACCTTATGAGGGAAAAGCCCCCAAGGGGACATTTTCTAATGTTACATTTAGCCCCCACTTTAATGTATGTCTAAATGCGAGGCTGATACATGCATTAAAGTAAGGTCACAATCACAACAAACACGCCAATCACGGAGAAGACATGCCACTCACATAGAAGACAATAATAGGTATGCAAAACATGGAGAAGATAGTAATAGTCACATAGAACACAAACAATATAGTCAATGCATAGAATACACATTAATGCATGGAAGATAGGCATGATTCTTTTCTTTTCTTTTTCTCATATATATGAAATGCAAATGCAAGTATTGGAATGTAAACAAAGCTCCCATAATATAGGATGCATTACCCTAGGGCACAGGTCTTTATATATATGGGGTAACACACATGCAAGACATGCCAAACCTCCCAAAATGTAGGAATCACTACCCGAGGGGGCTGCTCTCTGCATATGGGGCAAAAAACATGCCACACAAAATAAGCAAGCCAAAACACACACACTTGAAGACACAGAGAAAACACGGCAGACAAGTAATGGTGTGTTCCCTATTTCTAGGCTAATCACCATCTCAGGCTCTTTATAGGCACACACCAACAATTGCACTTCACCACAACAATCACTGAAAACACACTTAAAGGTTGAGTTAGTCACAGAACCACTCCCCACCTCCACAAAGGACTTTTTAAAATGACAGGATGATGCAATCTACTCTAAGAAATACACCATCCGCACCTCCACAAAGGTCTTTAGATAAAAAGGATATGCTTGATATCCCATCTCCGTAGAGGGCTTACATGATTGATTGATTGCAAAAAAACTTTGCATCTGAGGTCAAACACATTCCTAACATCTAAGAGACAGTTTACCTTATGTATGCCCCCACCTTAAGGTAGTTGATATCAGGTATCGATATCAAGCACATTAAGGTAGGAAGAAAACACACAAGGGAACACTGACTTTCACAAATCCCATGCCCTCCGAAGGTGACATGTACTTTTCAATTGCCATATGTTCCCACAAACACATCTATGTGAGAAACATGTTAGTATCTACAACATCATGATAAACAACAACATCATGCATATGATTAACCACACAAAGAGCCAAGGTTATACAATGAATTTTGAGTTCGAGGATAACTGTGGGGCTATATCACAAAGCTCTCTAAATCGAGTACTTCCAAGGCCATATTGAAATACAAATAAAGGTGCATAGAGTAGCAGTATTGTTAAGGTTTGTAAATGAGATAGAAACATCATCCAATTCACTACACAAAAAGCATGAGTGCTTCCACTAGCCAAGCATCGGATAAGATATACAACCCCATCGTCATATTAGGAACTAAGTCCATTTTTTTATTGCTCTCAAAAAGGACACTAGGTCCACATCATTATAAATGTTTGTCGTTATCTGCCTGCTAGATGGAAACACTAGAGAAAGGGAAACAATAAACAAGAGAGGAGAAACAAGTGTCTTAGGGATAGTCACGTAGGAAGGTGCCCCCAAGTCACCAACCACAACGCTATGTCCATAAGACACAACACACAATGATGAAATCAAAGAGAGGCAATATAGAAGAATGATGATACAAATAGAAGGTCACAACAGAGGTGGTCTCCTAGTATCCCAAACCTTATAGGAGAATTGAGGTCATCCCAAGAGGCCTAAACAACACATAACATGTCACGGGGGAATCACATTAGGAGAGAGGTGAAGGGTTAGAGATACTTACCTATTAGGGTACCATTGTTAAGAACATACATGTTGTTTTGATCTTGTTGAATAATCATTAAGTTTAAGATGATGGGAAGCTTTCTTTTCATTAAAAGGATTATATCCAATGTTGCTTGAGTAATGTGTTGAAGTAGATTCAATAGGTACTTGAATTCCTTGTTGATTTACACCACATCCCTTACCTTCATATTCACAATTGTTATAAAGAATTTTAAATCTTTACCATAGAGGGATGTCATTTCCTTAGAAGATGACATCCAAAATGTTTAAATCCTCACACAATTCACAAACATAGAAGATGGCATCTAGCTTGCATTAAGTGCATAATTTGTTCACAACAGGTTCACCAAAATGTTTAGTGAAAAATTGGAATTTTTAATGTTCTAAATGTTTAGGTGTTTAAACCCACCTTTCCACTTTACATTCAAAGACCTATGGTCGAGTGGTAAGAACTATCATACCCTAGATTGCTATGAGATGTAGGGAAACTTGGATTAGGGAATTTAATTATCAATTTCTCTTATATTATGTTCAATTAACCATTAAAACCCTAATTATGCAAATACAACAATAAACTGACAAATAACAGAAAATGCTCTTGCAGACGGAAGTAAAATAGCAAATCACAGAGTAACTATTTTTGGGGTTCTAAGGCAGAACAGTCAGGGACACTGGAGCAGGTGCCCAAGTCCAAGGTACTAGTTTCTTTATGCAATCTAGACCTCCCTTTGATACTGATCATCTATCTAACTTCTATTTCTAGAAAATCAGCTGCAGAGGACACTAGAGCGAGCGCCCAAGTCCTAGAAATGCTCTGGTGTCCTACTTCTCTTCATATCCTAAATCCTTGATGCTTGCCAATCCTTCCTGCAACTTTAGTTTTCCCAAATGCGACACATGTAACTAGCAATCACAAGACTTGGTTTGGGGGTTGTGGTGTTTAGAGGCTTGCCTCAGTCAAACCTCGGAGGACACTTAAGTCTCTAAACACCATTGTTAGATAAAGAGTGCGTGCCCTTGTGAGGCAGAGGCAAAAACCAAAGGAATCAATGATAAAAACACAATATAATTTCACCTTGTAGTGAAGCTCTCATGGGAGGAATATGTTCTTCATTCCATGAGGGAATTAATGCTCAAATATGCAAATATCAACACACAAACACACAAGTCTGTTCTTGCAACACAATGAAATCCTTCAATCACCTTGATAACACAATAGCTTACTAGTCATCATCTAGTTGAAATGTAGTTTACAAATGAATGCCTAATCATGATTATATATGCAACTACAAGCAATCTCACCAAGGTTTTCATAATTCAAACTTACCGTGTTGGCAAAGGGACCTAATAACAGTCACAAACTAACACTTTGAAATTAGAGCTGCCCCAAAAATAGGGCAAGACTAGGGTGTGGGCACCCAAGTCCTCCCCCCTATTTTGGGTAAGGTACAGCTCAAGGGGTCCACCTAGGTCTCATTCCATCAAGATGTCAAAATATGAACTAAGATGTCCTAAATGCACGCTAAAGACCTGAGAGCTAAACCTTAAGAGGAAAAACCCCCAAGGGGACATTTTCTAACATTAAACTCTCTAAGGACTACTCAAAGAGCCTAAAAATCCTTTTGAGTTGCTCTAATTTTTATATATAATTTAAGAACATGATGAAGTTTAGATTTATCTACAAGATGAATTTGATTTTCTCACTAAATTTTTATCTATATAAGGGATGGTATATTAGACATCATCTCACCAATAGCCTTTCCAAGTTATAGTAAAACTCATAAGGCCCTAAACCATGGAAGATTTAGTTCAAATAGGGTCAAAGAGGAAGTCATATCTAGTAAATTTAGGGATGGTGAAAGTGTGCTTAGATGGGGAAGTGTGAATAACAAAAAACATAAGAACAAGCATTAATTCCAAAAGGATTGGAATGGTTCATAGATGATTAAGGAAGATGTCAAAAATGAAACCTATCTCTTGTAGACATTGGAAGGTGAAGAATTCAATGAAATAGTTATTTCTTTCCATCTAAACAAATATTACATCTAAAAAACATAAAACAAAATAACTCAAATATCATCAAAATTTTGAAAAAGAAAAAAATCACAAAAATCATATATTTCAAAACTAAAAATATGAATTGTATTTTATTCTTTCCACCATTGCATTTCCTAGTGGTTCACTCTTGTTTGATTTTCATCCTAGAAAGGAGTATAAAAGTTGTTAATATAGCTTGTCCCTACTAAACCACAAATTTTTGTAATCATTATTACCACCACCCCTTTAAATTCCCAAACTTTTTAAATAAATTCATCTCAAATCTATATATTGATCCTATTCTTAGATATAATTTAGTAAATTCCAAACAAAAAAAGATTTCAAACCCATAGTATGCAATAGAAGCTAGCAAGTAGGTCTCCCCAACTCTCCTTAGCAAGGCAGGTCAAAACTCTACTTGCAATTAAAAAAATTATAAATGTCTATATTATTGGGTGTAGACTAAAAGATTAGAGCTATAAGGGTAACATTCAAAACTTACAAAAAAAAAAATGATAAAATAAGATAAGAACACACATGCACAAGTTAGATGAAACAACCAAGAATCTAGCTCACTTCCTAGGGCCAATCTTCTCTAAGAAATATTTCCTACACCCTAGGCCTTGCATGTTGGCTATCTTTTTCATTTAAGTCTAGAAGGTACTAATAAAATGTGCTGCTTGTCTAGGTCAAAATCTAGTCTAAGTGGTTATTCTAGACAAGGATCAGTGTTCATCCTTTTGTAAAACTTTATCTAAAATGTTCCTTCACTTCCACATTTTGACTCGATTCCCTAATAACTCCTCTCTTAGAAGTTTACTACATCACCCTATGCTAGTTAACCTACAATCACCTAAGTCAAAAATGCTATCATGACCAACCACAATGTTAGTACTACATGCATATCATTAAAAAAGATATAAACCATGCCATAGTAGAATAGCATCCATGAAAACAACAAAAAGAGCATATGAGTACATTGCATTTCATCTATATACATCTAATGCATCCATACATATTGAGTTCACATTTCATCTATCTCCTATATACAAAAAGTAAAAAAAGAGCTTGAACAAAACACCATAGATGTAGAAGCTCATAAACATCTATATCACTAAATAAACACAAATTATATGAACCATCCATGTGCACAAGAGTGAAGAAATGTAAATTATGTCAACTACAAGTTATATATAGAGCAATTCCAATCATGTTTGTCATCTCAAATAAGTTATAAATAAGTTTCTAAGTATTTGAGTACAATGGGCTCCACAAAGGGAACCAAAGAGAAAAAATGTGTAACTAAGTGTGTGAATCTCCCAATGTAAGGGAAAGGGAAAAAATCTAAAGAAATAAGAAGCATGTCTCTTAACTATCTCAAAGTCAACTCTATCCCATAGATCCTCCAAGGGTCCTCCTCCATAGTCCTTTAAGAGTGTTTGGGAGTCCTTTAAGAGTGTCCCTACAACGGGACTAGTGCGAGAGTCTATGAATGTGACTTGCTTGGTGTCCTAGCACATAAGTTAGTAGGTGTCCATTTCCTAACTCCAAGGCTATCCATCTATTGCAATACAAAATTCTCTTTCTCTAGTAAACTAATCCTACTACACTCAAATGCCATGTGTTGACTGACATGGTAGGTGGCAGAAAGGATGTCTGTATGTTATCTTTCTAGTGAGGGAATCCCTACATCTATAAGGATTGCCTCTCTACCTTGTCCCAAGGCAATAATGAGAACATCTAGTGATATATTATTGAATAAGTCCCTTCATTCATGAATAGTTCCCATGTCATAAAAGGAAAGAAAAGGAGAGTGTTAGTCTAGTTTTAGAGCATAAGTATTATATGTTGCCAGTTTCAAAAGTAAATAAAGAGTGGATAAGTGTAGTACCCATGAGAATCTCTAGATTGTCATGAGGGATCAACTATTCTCATCTCCTCTTATATCATCTCCATAAGTGGGACAAGGTGTGTGTGGGCATGGTCTCCTCTAGTGCAACCTCATCATCCCTTGGTTTTATCTCCTTACCCTCTTATGCTAGGTATTCTACCCCGCTTTGGAATGTAGTCCTCGTTGGAAACCTTGTTTTTTTTCATCATGAGGCCATATAAATTTCTTGCCACTATCTCTATCCTAGTCCTCGAAGTGGTCATGTAATCAAAACACTTGGAACAAGTGGAACCTATGGAAGTGCTCCTCACTATGTATTAAAGGTCTCATGAATAGATCTACAGCATGGAAGCGCTAGGGGAAAATCCTTAGAGTACTCATTGGCAAGCTACTATAGCACTTATGTAATCTAAAATATGTCTTTATTAAGTCATTAATTTTTGTCAAGGAGGAAAATCCTTAGAAATAGGCTTGCATGGCTCCATCTCCTAGCCACTGCCCATCCATATCTATGTATGGGTCCATGATAAAATCTTGATCATTGAAAGTAGTTTCCACTTGTGTAGAGACATCAAAGTTCCCAAGTGGATCCCATATAATAGCTCTTAGTGGTCTTAGGTCCCAAGGGGGAATTTCTCATTGATAAGGTATAGTATTCTCAAGGATCCACATCATCACAAGAGAGTGGTGAATAAAAAAGGAGCTCCCCATCAAGAAATCTTGTAGAGATCTTTGTAGACCAAGGCTAGCATTTTATCTCCCCATGAATAAACTATACCTTGCTCCAATCACTAAATGACTAGTTCTTAGCACCATCTAAATATAGGAACCTTCTTGCCTCTTGACTGGTAGGTGGTAATCAAGTTGATTAGAACATTCCATAGAGGTAGAATGACAAGTGAATAAATGGACATAAGTTGGCTCCTAGGCATGTTGCCAAGTTGAGTATCTCTCATAATGGTTACCCATGCTAGCCTCTTACACTTTAACTATCCATTAGGTAGTGTAATTTGTCACCATTGAATAGGAATTCTAGGGATGTGATAGACTCCATACAAATTGATTGTCCACTCTCTAGAAATATAAGGAAACTCAAAAGTTTTTTTGTTAGTATCCCAATATGTAAGAACATCATAGCATATGCAACATGGTGGACTCACAACTCATATATATGCTTCCATAGCTAAACTAACTCACTAAAGAGTAGCATAGTCTATGGTAGATAATGCCTTTAATGTGTCTATTAGGTCCTAAAATCACAACTCCATAATCCAAGAGAAATCAAACTACTTCAAGGGTAGGGAGTTGTCTTCATGAAGATTGATCAAGAACTCATCAATATAATGAGTGATTAGAGGCTAATTTTTAAGACTAGGTATTCTCTTCATCTGTTTGGGCATAGTTTTACTCAATAGGGTGTTCCTAAAGGTATACTCAATGGGATTGATTACAAACAATGATAGTGTAATGTCAAAAATTGCATACCCCTAGAATTTTATGCTACATTTTGAACTCATGTTAATAATTTTTTGGTGCAGGAGTATCTTGGGATTTCATGCCTCCATGAGGCAATTTTGTTAAATTATGATTTAATATTGTGTCTTTGATGTAATAAGGTCAATTAAGACCACTTTATATGATGTAGGAGCATCTAGTGGTGTAAGGGCAATCTTGCATCACCCAAAAAAAGAAGTTATTTCAAAATCATTGTAGTTGTTTTCATTTCTTTCCACAATTAGTGTTTCTAGTTCCATAATATCTAGAATAATGATGTAAGACTTTCAGTTTTTCCAAAAATGATAAAAATAGCAACTTGCCTATTTTGGAAAGTCTACCTGCTATTTTTGGAAAGTTTGTAGTAGGGAATAGATTAAAGCAAAAACTTGTAAAAAGTTACTAAATGGAAACATAAGACCTTTGGCGAAGGAATTAGACAAAAATCATTTGTGAGCTGAAAGATATTAAAGTTTTTGTTTTCTAAAAAACCCCTAAAAATTTCTAAAAAAAGATATGAGACACTAAAACTTCCCTAAACGTCCAAAAAAGTTGACAAAAATCCATTCACAAATTTCTGGTGTGATAGTTCACATCGCAAGCTTTCTGACACCTAAAATGGTTTGTCAATCGGACACCCGGATCAAAAGTTATGTTTCTCGGAAGTTGACCTACTTTTGGAGGGAGTTGTAAATTTCAAAATTTAGCTAGAGGCCACCAAAAAGTGTTATTTATGGCTATTTTGGGGACCCTGAGTAGTAATAGAGTTAAGGGGGCTAGTGTAGAGTCAAGAATAGGTGGGAAAATAGAAACCCTAGCTGATTTTAGGTTACAAAAGGTTGAAGATTCTAGAGTCCTGAGGTTGGGGAAAGCTGTAATATTTTGTAGCCAGTAGAGGATTCATCCTCTAATTGTAAATAAGCTTCTATAATGTAATGAGTTGCCCAGATCAATAAAAGAAAGTTCTATTTGTTGTGTTCAATATCTGTTATTTATTGTTTTGAGATTTATCCCCTTCATCAAGTGGTATCAAAGCAAGGGTTCCTGAGTGTGTAGACAGATTGCCAACCGTGAGGCAGTTTGCACCAGGACCTAAGGTTGTGGGTTTGCTGCGGAGATCAAGATGCCTCCACAAAGAAATCATGTTGGGAGGAATACTTTGATGGAAGAGGGTTTTAGATCCCTATAATGGCAAATCGATGCATTGCAAGATGAGCTGCAAAGAGGGTTTGATCCGAGAACAAGAGAAGAAAGTGAAGATGAAGCTGAAGAAAAGCTATCTGAAGAAGAGCAAGGATTTGTAGGTGATCCTATAGAAGTTAGGTTGTTGAGGGCCATTTCAAAGATCGGAAAGAGGCCCAGGATTGAAGTTTCTACATATTCTAGAGATTTGAATCCAGAATAGCTTATTGATTGGATCAATGACATGGAGGAGTATTTTGAGTATGAAGATGTGGAGGACCCAGATCGAGTTAAGTTTGCAAAAACAAAGTTGAAGGACCATGCCAGTATTTGGTGGAAGGAGGTCCAATTAGAGAGGAAAAGGAAAGATCACTAGATGGGATCGGATGGTGGAGAAACTGAAGAAGTAGTTCATTCCTGTGGACTATGAGATGGAGTTGTTGAAGAAGCTACAAGGACTAAAGCAAGGTAACAAGTCTGACAAGGAGTATATAGAAGAGTTCTATAAGATTACTATCAAGACATGCCATGTAGAGCCCAACAAGGAGAAGATAGCCTATTACATTAATGGGTTGAGACCGAGTATTCAGGAGGAGCTAAACCTGGTTAGAATGATCACCATAGAAGATGCATACCAGTTTTCCTTGAAGGTGGAAGAGAAGATGAATAAAAGATTTGATAGCAAGCAAAGGGGAAGAGGTCAAGGAGGAAGGACTGGTGGAAGACCCTATGGGGGCCGAAATAAAGATGCAAAGAAAAGTGAAGAAGCTGGCACTAGTCAAAATTAGAGAGGAGATAATACCTACCGCCCTCGTGACTAGAACAATGGTGAGCAAAGAGGAAGAGGAAGAGGTAGACTTGGGCAAGGACCTGGAAGAGGAGGTTTCAGAGGAACATGTTTCCAATGTGGAGAAGAAGGACATTGAGCATACGAGTGTCTGCAACATCAAGGAAGGATGAATAGAAGACCTGAAGGTAATGCATGAGTTGCACATGTAGATGAAGATGCACAGTCTGAGCATTCTGAAGATGCTGAAAGGGGAGAAACCCTAGTTGTCAGAAGAACCTTGTTGAATGAGGAGAAAGAACCAAATCAGAGGAAGAGTTTATTCTGCACAAGGTGCAAATGTGAAGGTAAGTGTTGTGATATTGATATTGATAGTGGAAGCACTGATAATCTTGTTTCAGAGGAGATGGTTGACAAGTTGAAGTTGACAAGAAGAAAGCACCTGCATCCATATCGAATTGCATGGTTGCAAAAAGACCATAGAGCTTTGGTCAATGATCAGTGTTTAGTGAAGTTCAAGATTGGGGACTACCATGATGAGGTGCTGTGTGATATCATACCAATGGATGCATGTCATATGCTGTTGCAGAGGCCGTGGCAATATGATAGAAGTTATGTCCATGATGGCCATGCAAACACATATTCCTTAACAAAAGATGGAGTTTGACATAAATTGAAGCCCTTGAAGGAGGTGGAAGAAAAGGTATGTAGTACTGCCATAATTTGCTTGGTAGATGGTAAGAAATTTTTGGAGGGTATGAAGCATGAGCATCATTGCTTTGCATTGATTCCTAAGATTAGTTAAGAGAAATGTGAAGATATACCAGTAGAAGTTTCAGATATGTTGGAAGAGTTCCAGGACATTATCTCTGATAATGTACCAGAAGGTTTACCACCAGTAAGGAAGATAAGTCATCAAATGGATTTGATACTAGGAGCTAGTTTGCCAAACAAGGCAGCCCACAGAATGACCCCTGCAGAGATGAAGAGCTGAACAGACAAGTTCAGGAGTTGTTGAGGAAGGGACTGATAAGGGAGAGCCTAAGTCCATGTTGTTGCAAGTATGAGGTTAACCAGTGTTGTCATTGATGTCAACATACTCATATTGCATTGATAAGAAGGATTGAATGAGTTGTATGCTGAGGATATTGAGAAAATTAGTCTCAATCAGGAATAGTGAAGAACATTGATGAGAAGAAGGCAAATGCACTCAATAGGTTGAGGATCAGAGGATGCGGATCAAAGGGTTTATAGATATGAGTCTTGAGATGTTCTAGTTAGGATTTTAGAGGTCCACATGAATATGTGAAGAAGTTGTGATCGATCAAGTAGAACTGGTTTCGGGTGATGCTCCAGAGTGTCAGAGTGCTACAAAAAGGTCTAGTGAGATCTAGCAATGCATTGTCCTATTTTGTGGATTGGACAGAGTGTTTGGGATGTCCTTGTGAGGTGTCATCTTGATTTGTTCATGGTTTGGAGGTTTGGAAGCACCTCTTGTAGTATGACAGTGGTGGTAGACTATGTTCTTGAAGTTCTGGATGAGGAAGAGAAGAGATTCTAGTGAGTAGAGGAAGTGCGGATGTACCTGGTCATTCAGGCAAGCTTGTGAAGGTTCTTGGCTCATGTTGAGGTTGTGTTGTCGGTCTGCATTAGTGTTAGAGCCTGAAAGTGAAGATATACTTCTGATGAAGATGTTCTTGTTCAGCTTGGCCAACCGGATGAGTTATTTATTTTGCAAATGTTCTTGTGGATGATTGCTGACTTGCAGATGTTCTTGTGGATGATTGCCGACTTAGATGATTATTCCTAAGTTGATGCCTTGTATAAATGAAGGTTTGTGAATTCATTTTGATGTGTGGTGTGGAGCGGATGAGCATGGTATAGTGGAAGAGCGAAAGGCAGAGCAGGTGTGATTCGGGCTTAAATGGAACTGATCCAGACATGGTGAAGATGTCATTCTCCAGTTCAAGTTTGTGATACTTATGATCTTGTAGACAGTGTGTCTCTTTGTAGGCAGTGTGCCTCCTTGTGAGCAGTGTGCTTGGGTAGTGAGCCCTAATTGGCAAGTGCCATTCATTTTTCTTATTCTTCTAATAGAGAATAATCCTTAGGTTAATCACCCCGTGGTTTTTTCCTTAACTAGGTTTTCCACGTCAAAAATCTTGGTTTCTAATGTGTTGATGTTTATCTGCTCGAATGTTTATGCTTTATGCTTTCATGAATGGTTAATTGAAATGTTATTAACTAACAAAGTAGAATCAAGTGATTGAAGTAGAAGCAAGTTTTTGTACAACTAATTCACCCCCCCTCTCAGTTGTGTGCCCTAGATCTAACAATTGGTATCAGAGCCAAGTTCCTCTAAAAGGAGCTTAACCGTTTGAGGAGATCCAAGATGTCGTCATATAAGAAGGATAGTCTGAAGTTCAATGGAGCCAATTTCTCACTCTGGAAAGGTCACATGAAATGTCACTTCGAGTGTATGGGAAAAGCATACTTGTCCATGATCACAAAGGCTTATGTACCTCCACAGGGTGGTCCAACAAATTTGAATGAAATCACAGATGCTGAAAACAATTTATGGACCAAAGAAGCTCTTCTAAGCGCATTGAATGATTCAGAGCTCTCAAATGTTATTGACCTACCAACTGCATATGAGATCTGGGTTAAACTGGAACTTCTGCATGAAGGAGATGAGTTTGTTAAGAGTGTAAGGTTGCAAAGTCTGAAAGGGAAATTTGAAAGATTAAAGATGAGGGATGATGAAAATATCACTACCTTTATGCCAAGAGTGAATGAGCTGGTGTGTGGAATCAGGAATGCTGGTGGAGTTCTAGATGAAAATAAAATTGTTTGCAAAATTCTCAGATCCCTTCCTGCTGCCTACAAAATCAAGGTTGTTGCCATTGATGAATTTAGAGCCCATACAACTGTCACAAGAGAGCAATTAGCTAGCAAACTGGCTGCATTCGAGATGACTGAGTTTGGAGATGATCACCCCAAGACTGAATTTGCATTCAAAGCCAGTGCCTATGTGAAAGGCAAACAAAGATTTGATCCGAGAGAGAACTCTTCAAGGAAGCTGTCATGGTATGATCAAGCAAGGAAAGACATGGAAGAGGAAGAAGCAGAAATAGCTCATCTTGAAGCCCTCATTGTGAAGAGACTGCCAAGAGGATCTGATAAGTATGAAGGAAAATTACCCTTTAAGTGCTTCAATTGCAATAAGATTGGTCATTTTGCTTCAAGGTGTCTGGAAAGATCTACAAGGTCAAATGCTAACAGACAAAGGTTCCAAAAGAACTGTTATTATGTTCACGAAGAAGATGATAATGAAGGTGTAATAGATGATGAATTAGAAATAGGAAACGGATCCGGAAATGAATGGGTGTTTATTGCCATCAAGGAAGAAGATTCAATATCCTCTGAATCTATCAATCATAAGGTTGTGGAAAGAGCTTTGGCTGCCCAAGTTGAAGAAAAGGATGATTGGGTTATTGATAGTGGATGTTCTCACCACATGACAGGTGACAAGAACAAGCTCTTAGATTTGGAAAGGTATGAAGGAGGAATGGTAAAGTTTGGTGATAATTCTGTTGGTAGAATCAAAGGTAGGGGAACTATTTATTTTGATGGAAAAAGCAAAACCGGTAATGTACTATACGTTGAATTATTGAAGCACAATCTTCTTAGTGTTGGTCAGTTGGTGGACAAAGTCTATGATCTCTGGTTCAAGAATGGAAGATGCAAGATCTTTGAAAGTTTCAGAATTGAGATTGCATCTGGTACTCAAACAAAAGGTAATATCTTTCATCTAGTTGGTTCAAATAAAAGTTGTCTGTTTGTTCAAGTTGATCAGAGTTGGTTATGGCATAGAAGGATGTGTCATGTGAATTTTGATAACATCATCAAGATAAGCAATACTCAGGCTACAAGAGATCTTCCAAAATTGGTGAAACCTACAAATAGTTTGTACAAAGAATGTCAGCTAGGTAAACTGAGCAGAGTCTCTTTCAAAAGCAAGGATCAGTCCTCTACCAGATTATTGGAATTAGTCCATACTGATCTATGTGGTCCGACAAGAATCAAGAGTACGTAAGGTGATAGATATTTCATGTTACTGATTGATGATCATTCCTAGATGATGTGGGTTACCTTCCTAAAAGAGAAATTAGAAGCCCTTGAGAAGTTCAAAATCTTCAAAGCTATGGTATAGAATCAAACCAGATTGAAACTGAAATGTCTGAGGTCTGATAGAGGTGGTGAATTCACATCTGGTGAATTCATAGACTTTTGTGAGAAGCATGGCATAAGAAGATAGTTGTCTGCTCCTAGGACTCCACAGTAGAATGGAGTAGTTGAGAGAAAGAACTGGACCATCCAGGAAGCATCCAGGACAATGATGATGGAAGCAAATGTTCCTCAGATGTTTTGGAGAGAATCTATCAGCACTGCAGTCTATATTCTCAATCGAGTTCAAATCAGAAGCAATACCAGTAAGACTCCTTATGAACTTTGGTTTGGTATAACTCCCACTGTGAGATATTTCAGAGTATTTGGTAGCAAGTGTTACATCAAAAGAGATGAAGATCTAGGAAAGTTTGATGCTAGAAGTGATGAAGGAATTTTCTTGGGTTACTCCACTCAAAGCAAAACATACCAGTGTTGCAATAAGATATTGAGAAGATGATAGAAAGTACAAATGTGAAGGTTGATGAAGGAATTGAGAAGCCCTCAAGGTTCTATGAATATGATGAAGATGATTAGAACAATTCTCTGGTACAAAGAGCTCAATCCTCCTCTAAAATTTAGATACAGTCTGATGCAGTAAATCAGGAAGAAGAGGTTTGTCTGAATGAGCCTAATCAAGAAATAGTAGTGCAAGAAACTCCTAAAGTTCCAAGGTATGTAACTCTAAACCATTCTAAAGATCAGATCATAGGTGACAAAAGAAAAGGGGTACAAACAAGGAGGAGAATTGCTCAAGATTAAAATGAATATTGTCTGATTTCAAAGATTGAACCTAAGACAATTAATGAAGCTTGCAATGATGAAAACTGGACCAAAGTAATGGAAGAAGAGTTGATGCAAATTGAGAAATATCACACTTGGGATCTTGTTCCTAGACCTAGAAAGAAGAATGTGATTGGAACCAAATGGGTCTTCTGGAACAAACTAAATGAAGTTGGTGAAGTAATCAGAAACAAAGCCAGATTGGTCTGCAAAGGCTACTCTCAAATAGAAGGAATTGATTTTGAAGAAACATTTGCTCTGGCGGCAAGAATTGAAGTAGTCAAATTATTTCTTGCATTTGCTGCCTTCAAGGACTTCAAGGTATATTAGATGGATGTCAAGTCTGCCTTCCTAAATGGTGATTTGGAAGAAGAAGTATACATTGAACAACCGGATGGATTTCAATTGTCTAATCATGATGATATGGTCTACAAATTGAAGAAAGCACTGTATGGTTTGAAGCAAGCCCCAAGAGCATGGTATGAAAGGTTGGATAAGCATCTTGTGTAGATTGGTTTCAACAAAGGTACTACTGATAGTAATCTATATTTCCAAATAGATAAGGAAAACATCTTGATTGTTGAAGTATTTGTTGATGATATCATCTTTGGAGGAAAAGACAGTATGTGTAAAAATTTTGCAAATCAAATGAAAAGTTAGTTTGAAATGTCAATGCTTGGTGAAATGAATTTCTTCTTGGGTTTACAAATTACTCAGACAAAGAAAGGCATCTTTATCTCATAGACCAAGTATGTGAAAGAATTGTTGAGGAAATTCAGAATGGAAGATTCAAAGCCAATGAACACTCCTATGGCAACCAGATGTAAGTTGAACAAAGATGATGACTCTCCTAAGATAAATCAGACCAAGTATAGATCAATGATTGGAGGACTATTGTATCTCACTCAGACTAGACCAGATATAATGCAGGTTGTTGGTCTTGTGGCAAGATTTCAGGCTGATCCTAGAGAATCTCATGTTATGGCAATCAAGAGGATTTTTAGATATCTAAAGGGGATAGTTGAGTATGGTCTATGGTATCCTAGAGATCATGATTTCTCTCTTCATGTATATACATATGTAGATTGGGTAGGAGATGTGGATGACCAGAAGAGTACAAGCGGAGAAGCATTCTTTTTAGGAAAAAGGTTGGTTTCTTGGCTAAGCAAGAAACAAGAGGCAATATCCTTGTCTACAACTGAAGCAGAATACATTGCAGCAGCAAGTAGTTGCACTCAGATCTTATGGATGAAGCAGATGTTAAGAGACATAAAAGTAGAATATGAGGAGCCTATCACAATTTTCTGTGATAATTCAAGTGCAATAAATATTTCTAAGAATCCGGTGTTGCATTATAAGACCAAGCACATAGCTATCAAGTTTCACTTTTTGAGAGAGCAAGTGAACAAGGATGAAGTCAGATTGGAGTATGTACCCTCCAAGGATCAGATTGCAGATATTTTTACTAAACCTCTTGCTAAGGACTCTTTTGAGTATCTTCGGGAGAAGTTAGGGGTCATGGCCCCTCCGGTGATGAACTAGGATGCATTGATGTGCATCAGTCTGGTGGATATCACAATCATATCTTGTGATCCAGATTGATGATGGGGAGCTGCTACTAAGGGGGAGCAGCTGGTATGATTCTGATGTGCTAGAATTGCAAGTATGAGCCCTTTGCCATTGATGTCAAAGGGGGAGGGAAGACATGTGAAAAATAAGTGGTTGATGATCAAAGGGGGAGCCATAAAGGAAGAGAAGACATGTGAAGAGTTGTTGCTAATAGGGGGAGCTGTGACAGAAAGGAGAAGTTCTTGTCTTGATGGTTTTTCACATCATATGTTGCCATCAATGACAAAGGAGGAGATTGTTGCAAGTATGACATTAACCAGTGTTGTCATTGATGTCAACATACTCATATTGCATTGATAAGAAGGATTGAATGAGCTGTGTGCTGAGGATATTGAAAAAATTAGTCCCAATCAGGAATAGTGAAGAACAGTGATGAGAAGAAGGCAAATGCACTCAATAGGTTGAGGATCAGAGGATGTGGATCAAAGGGTTTGTAGATATGAGTCTTGAGATGTTCCAGTTAGGATTTTAGAGGTCTGCATGAATATGTGAAGAAGTTGTGATCAATCAAGTAGAACTAGTTCCAAGTGATGCTCCGGAGTGTTAGAGTGCTACAAAAAGGTCCGGTGAGATCCGGAAGTGCATTGTCCTATTCTGCGGATTGGACAGAGTGTTTGGGATGTCCTTGTGAGGTGTCATCTCGATTTGTTCGTGGTTTGGAGGTCTGAAAGCACCTCTTGTAGTATGACAGTGGTAGTAGACTATGTTCTTGAAGTTTCAGATGAGGAAGAGAAGAGATTCTAGTGAGTAGAGGAAGTGCGGATGTACCTGGTCATTCAGGCAAGCTTGTGAAGGTTCTTGGCTCATGTTGAGGTTGTGTTGTCAGTCCACATTAGTGTTAGAGCTCATAAGTGAAGATATACTTGTGATGAAGATGTTCTTGTTCAAGTTGGCTGACCGGATGGGTTATTTATCTTGCGAATGTTCTTGTGGATGATTGCCGACTTGCGGATGTTCTTGTGGATGATTGCCGACTTAGATGATTGTTCCTAAGTCGATGCCTTGTATAAATGAAGGTTTGTGAATTCATTTTGATGTGTGGTGTGGAGCGGATGAGTGTGGTATAGTGGATGAGCGAAAGACAGAGCAGGTGTGATTTAGGCTTAAATGGAACTGATCCAGACATGGTGAAGATGTCATTCTCTAGTTCAAGTTTGTGATATTTATGATCTTGTAGACAGTGTGTCTCTTTGTAGGTAGTGTGCCTCCTTGTGAGCAATGTGCTTGGGTAGTGAGCCCTAATTGGCAAGTGCCATTCATTTTTCTTATTCTTCTAACAGAAAATAATCCTTGGGTTAATCACCCTGTGGTTTTTCCCTTAACTAGGTTTTCCACGTCAAAAATCTTGGTGTCTAATGTGTTGATGTTTATCTACTCTGGTGTTTATGCTTTCTACTTTCATGAATGGTTAATTAAATGCTGTTAACTAACAAAGTAGAATCAAGTGATTGAAGTAGAAGCAAGTTTTTGTACAACTGATTCACCCCCCCTCTCAGTTGTGTGCCCTAGATCTAACACATGTGCGGTGCCTATAGTACTAGCACCAAAGAAGGATGGAGAATGGAGGATGTGTATAGATTCATGATTCATCAATAAGATAATGATCAAGTATAGATTTCTATTTCTGAGAATGGATGACATCATGGATTGTTTGAGTAGAGCCAAGTACTTCACAAAAATTGACCTAAAGAGTGGGTATCACCAGATCCATATCAGAGAAGGAAATGAGTGGAAGACATCCTTCAAGATAAAGGAAGGTTTGTATGAGTGGTTAGTCATGCCATTTGGGCTAACCAGTGCACTGAACACATTCATGAGGCTCATGAATGAGGTATTGAAAGAATTTTTGGGAAGTTTTGTTATTGTTTATTTGGACGATATTTTGATTTTTGGTAAGACTTGGGATGAGCATCTGATGCATATAAGAAGAGTTCTGGAGAAGTTTAGGGAGGAGAAGTTGTTGATTAATCTAAAGAAATCTAGTTTTGCAAAGAAGTAGTTGGTATACCTAGGATTTATAGTCTCAGAAGGTCTTAAGATGGACCCAGAAAAAGTAAGGGCTATCCTTGAATGGCCTACACCAAGGAGTGCAACGAAGGTAAGATCCTTTCATGGTTTGGTAAGTTTTTACAAAAGGTTTATTAGGAATTTTAGTAGCATTTGTGCACCCCTAACTAAGACAATGAGAGGGGATAGAAAAGAGTTTAGATGGACTAAAGGAGCAGACAAGAACTTTGATACATTAAAGTAGAATGTTGTAGAAGAACCTATTTTGGCACTTCCAGATTTCAATAAGATATTTCAGGAAGATTGTGATGCTATTGGTAGTGGTATAGGAGCTGTTTTGAGCCAAGAAGGTAAGCCCATTGCCTATTTTAGTGAGAAGCTTAATGATGCCAAGAAAAAAGTATTCTGTTTATGATCAAGAGTTTTATGCAATAGTTCAGGCTTTGAAGAAATGGAGACATTATTTGCTTCCAAAGGAGTTTATTTTATATATTGATCATCAGGCTTTGCAGTATCTTAATAGTCAAGGAAAGTTGAACCAAAGGCACTTAAAATGGGTTGAGTTTTTGCAAAGCTATACTTTTGTTTTGAAGCACAAGAGTGGGAAGTCCAACAGAGCTGTAGATGCCTTGAGAAGAAGGAAAAATTTGTTGACAGAAATGAAGATAGAGGTTGTTGGGTTTGATGAGCTCAAAAGTTTGTATCCTGAAGATCTAGATTTTGCAGAGGCCTGGAAAGCTTGTATGGAACCTGTTACTTTGGAAAGGACAAAATGGTTGGATTTCATAATCCAAGATGGCATGTTATTTAGAGGAAGCCAATTGTGTATTCCAAGGAGTTCCATGAGAGAGAACCTGATTAAGGAGAAGCATAGTGGAGGATTGGCTAGACACTTTGGTCAAGATAAGACCATTGCTAGTGTTGGTGAAAATTATTATTGGCCACAATTGCAGCAGGATGTGCAAAAATTTGTGTAGAGTTGCAAAGTATGTCAGATGGGCAAAGGAGCAAGTCAGAATATAGGTCTATATCATCCATTACCTGTACCAGAGAAGCCATGGGATGATATTAGTATGGATTTTGTTCTTGGTTTACCAAGGACACATAGAGGACATGATTCCATTTTGTGGTGGTGGATAGATTCTCAAAGATGGTACATTTTATTCCTTGCAAGAAGAATAATGATGCTATTCATATTGCTAAATTATTTTTCAAAGAGGTAGTGAGACTACATGGCCTACCAAAGAGCATAGTTTCAAATCGAGATACCAAGTTCATTGGTTATTTTTGGAGGACATTATGGAAGAAGTTGAAGATAGATTTGAAGTTTATTTCTACACACCATCCACAGACTGATGGATAGACCAAAGTGGTGAATAGGAGTTTGGGTAACTTTCTACGATGCTTAGTAGGAGACAAGCCCAAGGGATGGGATTTGATTTTACCACAGGTAGAATTTGCTTACAACAATTTTGTCAATAGGAGTACTGGTAAATCACCATTCTAGGTTGTATATGGCAATAGCCCAAGAAATGCTTCTGAGTTAAGGAAGCTAGACAAAGGAGAAAAGACAAGTGCTGAAGCTGAAGACTTTGCAGAACATCTAAAGAATTTACATGAAGAGGTGAGAAAGCACATTAATAAAATGAATATTCAGTACAAGGCTAAGGTAGATCAGAAGAGGAGATATAAGGAGTTCCAAGTAGGAGATGAAATCATGGTTCACTTGAGAAAAGAAAGGTTCCCAATCGGAACATACAATAAGTTGAAAATGAAGAAATTTGGACCATGCAGAATCTTGAAGAAGCATGATTCAGGAAATGCATATGAGGTAGAGCTATTGAATGGGATCAATATTTTCCCTATTTTTAACATTGCTAATTTATCAGAATATCATGAAGGTGGAGCAGAGGATGGACCAACAAAAGAACAGTGGCGTATTCCAACATCTACTTCAATGGACGAGACAGAAGAGATCTTGGATAGCCATGTGGGAAGAAGTATTCGGAACAAGCAATATGAAGAATATCTACTAAAATGGAAAGGAAGGCCTATTAAAGATTCCTCTTGGTTATCGAAGGTAGAGGTTGACTATTTGGGTTTCCCTCATGCCAACATCTGAGATGTGACAGGGTCACTTCTCAAATTACCCTAGGTGTCTGATGCAGGAGCATCTAGTGGTGTAAGGGTAATCTTACATCACCCAAAAAAAAGAAGTTATTTCAAAATCATTGTAGTTATTTTCATTTCTTTCCACAATTATTGTTTCTAGTTCCATAATATCTAGAATAATAATGTAGGACTTTTAGTTTTTCTAAAAATGCTAAAAATAGCAACCTGCCTATTTTGGAAAGTCTACCTACTATTTTTGGAAAGTTTACAGTAGGGCAAGGATTGAAGTGAAAACTTACAAAAAGTTACAAAATGGAAACATAAGACCTTTGGTGAAGGAATCAGGCAAAGATCATTTGTGAGCTGAAAGATATTAATGTTTTTATTTTCTGAAAAACTCCTAAAAATTACCAAAACAAGATATGAGGCACTATTACTTCCCTAAACATTCCAAAAAGTTGACGGAAATCTATTTATAAATTTTGGGCATGATAGTTCACATTGCGGGCTTTCTGACGCCTAAAACGGTTTGTCAATTAGAGACCCGGATCAAAAGTTATGCTTCCCGGAAGTTGACCCACTTTTGGAGGGAGTTGTAAATTTTGAAATTTAGCTGGAGACCGCCAAAAAGTGTTATTTATGGCTATTTTGGGGACCTTGGGTAGTAGTAGAGTTAAGGGGGCTAGTGTAGAGTAAATAATAGGTGGGAAAACATAAACCCTATCTGATTTTGGGTTACAGAAGGCTGAAGATTCTAGAGTCTTGAGGTTGGGGAAAGCTATAATGTGTTGCAGCCAGTAGAGGATTCATCCTCTAATTGTAAATAAGCTTCTGTAATGTAATGAGTTGCCCAGATCAATAAAGAAAGTTCTATTTGCTATGTTCAATATTTGTTATTTTGTGTTTTGAGATTTACCCCCTTCATCATTATATGTGTTTGATTCAATATTAGGTTGTTAGGTGGTTTATGAAGTCGTAATGCAAAAATGTTGTCATAGTTGTAAAAGTGCAAAAATCATGGAAGTTGAAGAGTCATCAGTTGCCATCGGTTGGTTAGACCATTGGGGTTCCAATGGTAGTTGAAAAAAAATTATTACAGTTTCAAATATGCTCTATGAAGGTGAGGAAAGGGGGGGAGAACATGTAATGAAAATTTTGATGAAGAAATAAACATAATTTTCTAAGTTTTACCACATTTTTTCCTGTTCTCTTGATTTTGTATGGACTATATGAAATTTTTGTGATCTGGACATGATTTTTTCATGTAAAGGAATGAATCACCTTTCATTTGAAACTAGTTTGGTGGTTTTTCATTGAGTTTGGAGAAAGTTATAGGTGATTTACTGAAAACTATCTAGATCCCTGGTTAGGGTTTCTAGTGGACTTCAAAATGTAATTTCTCACCATTCCCAAAGTGGAAAAATATGAAATATTGTAATATGGATTACTTTTGTGTGTATTTACTTATTCAAAGATTTCAAGTTCTAAGGTTTTGGTTTTCATGTGTTTTGGTGATGCCCTAGGTCAGATTTCCTTATGTTTTTAGTCTAATTGGTAGAAGAAAAGTCATTTTTTGAAAGATTCCATACAAAGTAACCTACCTTGATTCTGAATTATATTGTATAAAGCCCCAATGGGTATCTAAATATTTCTTTATAATCTAGAGATCATTCTTGCACTGAAAGTTATGGCCAAAAAAGTTAATTTGATGCCCCCATGTTTCTAGGCTTCAAGGAAGGACAGTCTAAATTTGAGCCCTATGTTACAAAACAACCATATCTACAATTTTGGTATGTTGAAAAGAGGCATAAAGGGTATCCTAAATGATGTTTAAAATTTGGGTTTGATGTCTGAGTGGAAAGTTATATTGAAAAAACCTCATTTGTTGTACTACTAGGGAAGTTGAAGAGTTTTATGAGAAAACCCACCAAGTTAGGGTTTCAAAGTTGCAAAGTTTTGTTAAATTGAGATTATATTGTTAACCTCCACCCTTATCTACATAAAATTGGTATTAGAGCCCAAAAATTTGGGAAAGATAAATTTTTTTGGAGTTTGTGTTTTTGTCTTTTTCCAGGTTGAAGAAAGAACCTGGATGCCAAAAGACTAGGCCAAGGGAAAAGAAAGAGGCCTGAGGTGAGTTATCATAAAGACAAGAAGAAGAAATATGAAAGAGACTTGATTAAAAAAGAAGAATGGAAGTGTTGAGAAGATTAGTCTGTGGGGACTTGCAGAGTAAGGAGGTACCAAGAAAGAAACCAATGATGAAAAAAGAGAGAAGTGAGACAAAGAAGGATGAGAAGGTAAGGCAAATGGATGTTGAGCAAGAGATAGAAGAATTGAAAAAAGCATTGGAACAAATAAGAAAAGAGAGGAAAAGATTAGAATTTGAGATGTAGTTGCTTGAGAGAGAAAACCAAGAACAAGGTTGCTATTTACCAATAAAGAAGTTTACATGGCCTATTAAGAAGATCATTCATAGGAGAGGGCATGATGAGACAATAGAATGAAAAATTAAGGAATCTTTGAAGGAAGAGCAGAATCCAATAAAAGAGGAAGAGGTAGATAATAAAGTACTGAGTAAAAATATGAATGTCATAACAACAATTAGGATTAATCAATTGTCATTAGAAGTTCAACACTTGTTGGAAGGGTATGTTGATTTGGTATTAGATGACATATGAAGGAAAGGTGTTAGTTCTCATGTAAGGTTTCCATAATTGGAAAACAACACTTTCAAGGTGGTTGAAGACACTCCACATTTACAGTTGGAGTATGAGGGTGCAGCCCACTATATTTGTGTATTGCTTGGGTAGATTGGTGAAGACCCTCTCACACAAGATGAAGTTGAAGGGCCAAATTTCAAGAAAGGGGTTCCATGTTTTGTTTTACAGGTATTACACAATGAGACATTGGAGGATGAGTACAATTTATCTCTTTTGGTAGAAGGTAGTAATGCTGATCAAGAAAGTTGGTTGGATGGCATGGCAAGTAGAAGCAAAGAGGGAATACACAAATCTCTTGCTGAGATTGCAATCTTGAGGAGGGATAGACCTAAGTTCAAGATGAAGTAGGCTATTGGAGGAGAGCAAGGTGTTGTGGAAGTGTATGTAATCCATTAGACAAAATGGTATCAGTTACATGTTGAGTGCAATCAAGGGGAAGATATGAACAAAGGAGCCATTGATTTCATGGTTGCATATTTACCTTTTGATGTATACTCTTTACAAGTATTTGTGGTTGCAGGTCATGGTGCATATTCTCAAGTATTTGTAGATGTTGGGAGGGTACAACAGTTTCCACCAAGGTTGGAGTGTGTCCTGGACATGAAGGCACTCAAAGACTCAAGGGACAAAGCCTACTTCTAGTACTTGACTGAATGTGGCCTACCTTATAAAGAAGCTAATTGGATAACTGGGGGTTACTTCAACATGCAGGAATACATTGTTGCAGATCCTCACTCAAGGGGACTTGAGTCAATTTTTCCCGGGGAGTATGGTGCAGGAACACCTTGGGATTTCATGCCTCCATGAGGCAATTTTGTTAAATTATGCTTTAATAATTTGTCATTGATTTAATAAGGTCAATTAAGACCACTTTATATGTGTGAGTCAATATTAGATTGTTAGTTGGTTTATGAAGTCATAATACAAAAAATGTTGTCATGGTTGTAAAAGTGCAAAAAACATGGAAGTTGAAAAGTCATCGGTTTCCATCGGTTGGTTAGACCATTGGGGTTCCAATGGTAGTTGGAAAAACATTATAATAGTTTCAAATATGCTCTTATATGAATGGTTGAGTATGGTTGAGGTGTAGCCAAAGATTTTGGAGAATAATGAAGAGAAAAGAATGTGTGACAAACAACATGAGGTGGATGAAGAAGTGAAGTATGAAGAAGAAGAATATGGTTTCTTTAATATGTTTGTTTCATGTGCAGGTAAAAAAGACAAAATGGATGACATCAAAAGTAAATTTATAATTTCGGTCTAAGGTCAAGCTAGAACAAGAAAACAAACAAAATCACATGGCTACATTGTATGAAGTTGGCCTTGGCCCAAGAAGTATTTTGTTGGACCAAAAAGCACAAGTGCACCAGTTGATACAGATGTATTCAAGATCTAGCAAAATGAAAACAATGCACTCATGCAAAGGAATTGGAAGACAAAAAAGAAGATTCATATTTGAGGTGGAACTCAAATTTATTTTTCTTAGGGAGTATTGTGTAGGGGTACCCTCATGTAAATGTTAATCAACATCATACACAAAATTTAGGGAAATAAAACAAATATTTTAATTCTCCAACACTCCAAGTAAAAGACAAGGCAAGTTGCATATGGACAAAAATCCTAGTCACCTACATGCTAGAAGACAAATATTGGACAATGAAAAGTTTTCAAGCACCCAAGTCATAAAAGAAAGCAATAAAATAATCCCAAGAGTCACCTTTCTCCAAGTTGCACGCCACCAAGCAAGAAGAGGAATACAAAGAGTCATTGGAACCCAAAATGAGGAAGATGAAACTATGCAAAGGAGATCTTATAAATAGATTGAAGTTTGGCTCCAAAGAGGTATTGAAAAAGAAAAGAAGAGCCCAAATTTATTTCTGATTTTTGTAGGTCATAAAGAGGAATTCCATGGGTGATGTTGAGTATAATTCTGTAAGGGAAATACATCCATTTTGATGAGGCAAAGAAGGTGAATATCCATGGTGATTTGTTTGATGAAAAATTTCTGAATTTGTAAGCTTGTGGAGTTGGATAGTTGGAAAGTTTGTTGGAGATATTTCATAGTTGGATTTGTGGAGGTTATCTATGTGTGTTACCATCTTGATTGGCTAGATAAAAACATTTGGGTTGTAAGTATGTACTGGTGTTCATGTTTTTTGAAATTATCAAGATATGTTGTTACTTCATATCTGAAATTGTTGCTACAACATTTACAATTTATTTGAACTTAAGGGCTACAAGTTTAAAAGATTAATATACATTTATTTTTCTACAACTAAAGGAATCAAAGGGATAAAAACAATCCTTATTGGCTGGAAATTATCAAAGTTAATTTTCATCTAAGAGAAGAGGAGTAATCTTGGCAAACAACAATTTTAAGGCTAAAATTTAACAAGGTTATGTTGGCATATACAATTTGTTTCAATCTTTGAAAATTTTGAGCACATGATTATAACAATTTCAAGGCATGAATATTGTTGTTATTTCAATTTATGTAATAGAAGTTGATTGGGCTGCATGATGGGACAATCCTTTATTGGATTCTCCTGTCTTGTTTGGATCATTTTCTATCCCCAAATCTCACCTTCCACTTTTAAACATATTTTTTGTAGCAATTTCTTAGATAAATCAAGCCCCATGAGAATTTTGGCATAAGTAAACTGTGAATACATCTCTTCTAGGTAAGGGATAGAAATAAGCCTTCCTAGTCTACTGCCAATGGAGGAAAGACATCCCAATGATAAAAATGAAGAGGCATGTTTAGAAGCCTCACCCACACTAGAGGAATTAGAAAGGGTTTAGAGAGGGATTAAACCCTAGAGACCATGGTTTAAGACCTAGATATGCTTTGTGCTAGAACCATGGGCAACCCTTCAACATAGCTTCCCTAGGCATCCCTTTAGCATATCTTCCCTGGGCATCACTTCAACATAACTGAACCCTATTAGAGGTAGATTTGAAAATCATCAAGAGCCATTCTTTTGCACATGGATAGATAACAAGTCTATGTTTAACCAGTGGCTTCCAGTCAAGTGACAACCATTCATGATTTTTTACCAAAGTAGGCCAAAAGTAGTGAAATTTAAAAATTAGGGAAACTTTTTGGAGCCATTCTACCATTTACTCAATTGAGTCATTAAAATCTATAGTCGACACATTATCCTTAGTAATCATAATGTGACTTGATGCTTATAGATCTGACTTAAACACATCCATTCTAAGATGCATAAAGGTCTTGAGAACACTAGTAGGATCAAGATTCTTATAGTTATAAAAAGCCCCATTTTGTCCCAAAACTATTGTATATTCAAGGCCAATCAAGAAAGAGGGGCACAAAGTAGAGGACACAAGGGTATAGAAGTCTCCCAAATATATAAATCCATTTATTTCCTTGTTTTTGTCTACCTTGAGAACCTCCACCACTTGAGATTGAGCTATAGTGTATTCCATGGATCCATTTACCACACAAATTTGTAGAATAGGTTGTTGGCCCCCACAATCAAAGTAAAGAGCATTTGAGGCAAAAATCACTTGAGAATGTAGGGTTTTGCAAGGAGATCTAGAGATTTTCAAGAGAAATCTCATAATATCTTATATACTTATAAATATAGAAGAAAAAGTCAATTAAAAAATTAATAAATATGGAAAAAATACAATAAAATAGTATATTAAAAAATATACTAATTTATAAGAGTTTCTAAAAATTAGGAAAAAAGAGCCAATAAGGGCATGGTGCGGTGGTCAATTCACAAGGTTGTAGAAGAATCACTAGATTCAAAGGAGGAGCACTAAGCATGAAACTTAGAAAAATCAAAACATTCTAAGGAAAAATTATCCATAGAAGTATCAGAGATAGCACCCTCATTGCAATCAATCACCTAGTGATGATGTTCAACCCTAACCCACTAAGTAGCCTATCTCTACCCTAGAATTTAAAGAGAAGACTTTGGTCACGTTGCAACCAAATGGGTAGTAGCAAAGCATGATTTTTGAACCTGAAGGCTATCACTTCAAAAATTATTTTCTATCCCCAAATCTCACCTCCCACTTTTAAACATATTTTTTCTAGCAATTTCTTAGACAAATCAAGCCCCATGAGAATTTTGGCATACATAAATTGTGCATACATCTCTTCTAGGTAAGGGATAAAAAAAATCCTTCCTAGTCTATTGCCAATGGAGGAGAGACATCCCAATGATAAAAATGAAGAGGCACATTTAGAAGCCTCACCCCCACTATAAGAACTAGAAAGGGTTCAAAGAGGGATTAAACCCTAGAGACCATGGTTTAAGACCTAGATATGCTTTGTGCTAGAACCATGGGCATCCCTTTAGCATAGCTTCCTTAGGAATCCCTTTAGCATAGCTTCCTTGGGTATCACTTCAGAATAACTTCCCTGTCTGAGGTAGACTTGAAAATCACCAAGAACCATTCTTTCACACATGGATATATAACAAGTCCATGTTTAACCAATGGTTTCTAGTGAAGTGACAACCATTCATGAGTTTTTACCAAACTAGGCCAAATGTTGTGAAATTTAAAAATTAAGGAAACTTTTGGAGCCATTCTACCATTTACTCAATTGATTAATTGAAATCTATAGTCGACACATTCTCCTTAGTAATCATAATGTGACTTTCAATGCTTCTAGATCTGACTTAAACATATTCATTCTAAGATCCACAAAGGTCTTGGGAACACTGGTAGGATCAAGATTCTTGTAGTTATCCAAAGCCCCATTTTGTCCCAAAACTATTGCATATTCAAGGCCTATCAAGAAAGAGGTGCACATAGTAGAGGACACAAGGGTAAAGTGATATCCCAAATATATAAAGCCATTTCTTTCCTTGTTGTTGTCTACCTTGAGAACCTCCATCAATTGAGATTGAGCTATACAAATTTATAGAATAGGTTGTTGGCCCCCACAATCAAAGTCAAGAGCGTTTGAGGCAAAATTACTTGAGAATGTAGGGTTTAACAAGGAGATCTAGATATTTTCAAGAGAAAGCTCATAATATCTTCTATACTTATAAATATAAAAAAAATAGTCAATTAAAAAAATAGAAGTATGGAAAAAATACAATAAAATAGTACATTAAAATATACTAATCTATAAGAATTTTTAAAAATTAGGAAAAAATAGGCAATAAGGCCATGGTGTGGTGGTAAAGCCACAAGGTTGTTGTGGAAGCCACCAAGTCTCAAACCCCCACTAGGCCAAAGAGCTCGTAGGCCTTGTGCCTTTGCTAGGATGACATGCTTGCAAGATATGTGCCTTCGCTAGGATGTCATGCTCAAGGGCTATGGGCCTTCATTAGGCCAATGATCTTGTGGGTTTGAACGAGGTGATAATGCCATGGGGTCTAAGACCCCCTAGTAGTGGTCTTGGAAATAAAGTGTTGGGAAGAGATCCCCTTTAAGGGTCTCTCTCAGATCAAACCAAGCTAAAAACATGAGTGACCCTTACAAAAAAATTAGGAAAAATTAATTTTATATAATTTCCCATCAATATATATATATATGCTGCCATAAAATTCTAATTGTTTATTTTCAATAATTTATTAAAATATATTAGTTTTAAAAATATTTATTTTAAACTTTATAAAATATGGAAAAAAATATTTTAGTAAAAATATTACTAAATATTTGTGCTTTTTCTCCATGAGAAAAAGGAATGGGAAAGCACTATGGATTTACACATATTTGGTAACTATGTATTGATCTTTTAAATAATTAATTGAATACAATGAATACTTTGCTATTTTTCCTACTATAGGAACTAATTATGTAAATAATATCACTACTTAGGTCATGTTATATAGACATACCTATCCAATTGACAAGTTGATGATGAGAAAACAAAGCATGAAGAAGGGGAAGAGAGCTTGAAATGGGGTGTTGTTTCACCCCATAAACTCAATTAAGTTTTCCATTGTAGGAATGTGATAGAGCTAGAACTTGTTTCAACTCAATTAAGTTTTCCATTGTAGGAATGTGATAGAGCTAGGATTTGTTTGTAGAATTTTGGGCAACAAAGGATTAGGGGGTGGAAATAAATATAAATCAACTATTAAGGGAGATTTTGTTATGAACTTGGCACTTTTGTATCTATCCTAGAGTTATAGGTTTTCCTTCTTCTAGTGTTCCTCCATGAACAATTTGGAGATATGGTCATAGGCAAGTTGGATGAAGAGATGGGTGAAGTGAGGAGGAAGGAAGGGATAGACACGGTGCATGCTAAATTTATATACTCAATCTTAGTTGATTTGCAACATTAGGAGGAGGGGAAAATACTATGGAATGAAATAGATTTTTTAAAAACACATTGTTACATGACATGAGGAAGATGTTTGTGTCATTTTGAGTGATGCATATGAATAATGTAGTAGAGGTGGAGAGTGACTTCTCAATCCCTTTTTTACAGGAACTCTCTCCATCATGCTTAGTGAGGCATGACCTAAGTTTTGGTTTATGATTCTCACCTTTAACTAGAGCTTCTCAATCTTGTTATGCATTGCACACACGCCCCATTCTAGAATGGAGACCCCCTCTTTTGACTTGGCTAGAGAGTCATTTGATCTTCTAATCTCCTAAGTGATTATATGGTCAAAACTGCATTTTGACCTTGATGGAAAGATGTTATCAAAAAATCATTTCAAAAATCTGCTAGGATGAGTTCTTATCTTCTCTTTGAGGGCCTTGAATTGAAATTTTGCGCTGAATTGGTCTTTAACTGACCTTTGCACTGATTTCTTGTCTGTCCAACCTGGCGTTAAAAACTGCCTGCTTTGACTTTAGCGCTAAATCCTTGTCTGATTGACCTAGCATTAAACCATTGAATATGCCTTTTGTGCTGAAAATTACCTCGCTTGACTTTGCATTGATTTCCTCACTGTCAGACTTCTGCACTAAAAATGGCTTCATCTGACCTGTGCTTAAGACAACAACCACTGACCTAGTCAAATAACCCCTAAAGGTCCATAGGTCAGACAAGCCCAATTCCTCTGCTAACTTGTGCAAACCAAATGTCTGACCTTGCACTGATTGTTCCCCCATCTGACCAAGTCTGACATACCAAAATTCTTTGCCAGGTCTGAGCTCAATGAAATCCGCGCAAAATCCAAATTGACAGTTCACATGCCTAAGCATTAATGGTGGATTTTGTGAGGGTTAAATAGGAAATCAATGAGTTTTAACTCATTTTCAATCGCATTTTCAACTAAAATTTATGGAGCTCCACTCTTCCCCTACCTATTTGCCCAAAGTCAAACTTGTGACCTCCTTCAAGTCAATTCACATTGCCATTTTTTCTAGGTAGGGTTTAAACCTTTCTATTTCAAGTTTTTTCTTGCAAACGATTGAAGTTTCAAATGTTACTTGGTGGGGTTTTAAGAAATTGATTGTTTGGATAGGGATTTTCTAGGTTAGGGTTTGGTGAATTTCAAGTTTTTTCATTTAAAACCCTAGTCTAGGTCCACTGTAGAAGTGAATGAGACTGTCATGTGTTAAAAGCTAGAATTTAGGGATTTTTACCCTATAGAACCCTCATGTCGAGCTGACGCTAAAATGATCTCCGACTGACCTACAAAACCTGGTTGGCCAGACACCTTAAAAATCTACACTAAGTGCCCAATGCTCTCTTGCACTAAAACTTACCTCATCCAACCAATGCGCCTAAAACACTCCTCTCTGACTTGGTCAGAAGGCCTAAAAAGCCTGCAAAATCTAAAATGCCCTTTTGCACTGAGAAAACCTTGGTTCGATCTTGTGCTAAAAGATCGGGTCTCTGACCTGGTCGGATGACTCAAATTCACCCACTTGGTTGATAGTGTCTTAAAACCCTGCCGAGAGCTTGTATCCACTTTTACGCTAAAAACTGCCTTATCTGACCTACACTATAATGCCTCCCAACTGACTCAGTCAGACACTGCCTAAAATCACGCAGGTCAGACCAAGCCGATAAGTGCAATAGATAATTCACATCGATAAAACTTTGCGCTAAAATGTCATCCGACCAACCTAACAACCACCAGAGGTCAAAGACCTCCAAAATCTGTGCAGCTTAGATACTACCAAAAACTGTGCAAAACTTAAAAGCATGAAAGAAAGCAAAGCATGAGGTCAGATTGACCTGATTTCCCTACCAAGGTTGGATGACCTCAAATTTAGCGCTTTTCCTTCTAAGGGTCAAACAACCCTCAAATTAGTGCAAAACCTTGTAGACGACTAAATTTCTTAAAATTTCCAAAGGGAAAATTGTTCAAAATGATGTAATTAATGCTATGATGCTTTAATAATGGTAATTTTCATGAATTTTCTTTAGCATTGGATATTTGATTGCATGCAGTGTTCTTTCAATTAAACTTAAATTTCCTTCAAGTGCATGTTAGTAAGAAATGCAGATTTGCATTGATTTATCTTAAACCTAGGAGCATGTTAGGAATTTCTTTGGTATCAAACTTATAAGGTCCGGTCATGCAGACTAAATGACTGCTCGGGCACAAGCAATGAGGTACGAATTCAAAGGAATCCCTCTAGAGACCAAGGTCCACTTAGGGTGTAGTAATGTAGGAGACACAGACCTAGGTCATATAGACCTAGATGACTTTAGACTTAGAGTCTTCGGTCCAAGCCCAACTCCCAGAGGCAAAATACTTAGAAATAGTGGACTTGGACAGGCTGCTGCATTTCCCACTTCAGTTCAATGTGCAGAGTTGATAGCCACCTGTGCGGATAGATATGATTTTATGACTAGGTAAATTTAGACAACAAATGGGGATGTCTTAGCTGACTTGACCCCTCATTCTCTGGTAGAAATGTTGGACATCCCCTAGCGCAAAGTTGTGACTATGCCAGATAGACAAGGATCAAAGGTAGCCTATAATAAGGATGTAGAAGGATACAAGAAGTATATAAGTGACCATAAGATTAGGAAAAAGGAAGTCTGTTCTCATAAAGCTCCCCATAATACTTTATAGAAGTGATTTTCATGATGAGATCAGGGACATAGTAACCTTTCTGAGTAGAAGCTATAGGTTACCAACTGCCTCTACCATTGAGGATTGGATGTTTGCCATAATTACTGAGATATTGAAGGGAACCAAGTTTCACTAGGCTCAAATCCTTAGTGACAACATCCATGAAGCCTTTAGCAATTTTAATGAAAATAAATATTTCAGATGGACATCCTATGTTATCTATGCACTGGCAAGAATGAACTATTATGATGGATTGTCCAAGATTGGTGAGGTTGGAAATGATGAAAAGACTTAGGTTAAAGTGTATGAGTGCTACCCATAGCTAACCTCATCTTAGTCACTGATTCACTTTAAGAGGGTTAATGATGCATTCACAATGTATATAGCCAGAAAGTTGCAGGGTAGCACAGCCTTGAGGATTTCCACCGAGGCTATGAATGAAATAACCAAATATGGCAGGTGGTATATCCAATTTGAGAAGTTCACATACATAAGGATACAATGCTTCACTAGAACGGCCTATAGACTTCCTTGGTACCCTGATGATAAGACAGTACTTTTGGAGCCGTCAAGGCAACTAATACCTTGTGCTGAGAAACTCAAGCACCTGCATAGGCCAAATGTTCAATTTCCTATCAAATTCGGTAAAGGAATCTATGCATGCCCTTCTCTAGCATTAGTAGAACACTCAGACAAGGAGGTTCAGCTCTTGAATCTACACTACTACAATGCAAGGAGCCATTTTGATCCAAACAAAGTAATGGAGAGATTTGTAAGCAAGAAACTCTTTAATAAAATACACATTGAAGACTTTTGGGCCAATTGTCCTGATGATTATGAGATTATGAAGAAGGTACATGCAAGGCTACCTTTGGATTTCATCAAAAGATTTCATATAATGGTAGTCCTTGATCAATTGCAAGATGATGAAAATGCCATGTTCAAAGGACCATGGGAGGCGCAATACCATCAACCCATTCCATTGCCAAACTAGGCTAATGTAGAAGAGAGCTCCCTAGATGTTGTTATGAGAGAACCAATCAGAATAAGTAAGGCCTGGGTTAGATCATAGGTGGCTGCTCTGAAAGAACAAGGAGTCCAACTTACCTATACAATAGTAGAATCAGACAAAGACTCTGAGGGAGAAGAAGATGAACCCATTCAGGTCACAGATGAGGTAGAGCTAGCTGAAAAGAAGAAATCAGATAGTGAAGAGCTTACATCTCTGGTAGACAAGGACAAGAAAATGAAGAAGCCATCTGTAAAATCTCCCCAGAGGAAAGACCAACCTCCTTCAACCAGGACCAAAACTATTAAGAGAAAAGATATGCCAAGTGGGATTGGAGAAAGCTCCAAGGCTAAGAAGGTAAAAATAAAGGAAGCTAACAAGAAGGCTACCACAACTAAAGATGATTCCAATCTTCCAATTGCCCAACCTCTCACATAAAGTATTAGCACTGCTGCCTCAACCCCTTCTATCTCTACTGTCACCTCTCCTACCATCCCTCCTTCTGCTGCATCCACCTCACCTATGACCTCAGCCTCTATAATTCAAGAGACTTCCTCTACCACCTCTCCAGCCTCTACTATCTCCATCACTTCTTGTCCACTAACAATTTCCTCTAGTGACTCTAGTAGTCCTATTTCCTCTGTTCTTCCCATTTCATGCCCTTCCACTACATCTACATCTTCTTCTCCTTTACCATTACCTCCTATTTCCACCATCGTTTCCCCCTCTCTTTCCTTACCTTCACTATCTTTTTCTTCACCTCTTACCATTTCTTCTTCCTTATCACCAACCTTGACTAGCTTGACCCAGGTCAGTGCACCTCCCCTAACCATTTCCTCTTCTATCCCCATTTCACAAATGCCAGTTGATTCATTCGCAGTGCCCTTATTGCTCGGGATTGAGAAAGTGTGTGTGGAATTAGGATTACGAGAGCCTGAACTTGCATTTGAGGAGGAAAAAGAGATATTATCTCAGGATAGCTTCCATGAACCTTCATCTGATCTAAAAATTATAGACATATCTGATAGTCCCCTTGGTAAAAATCCAATGGAGGAAGTTTTGAATATTGCACAAGAGAATGTAACGATGGATCTAAAGGATTTGGCACAAGAGGAAGAAAAGGAAAAAGAGAAAAATCTAGAAAAGGATGAAGAACAAGAATAGGAACAGTCCAAAGAATTGACTATATCTAATAACGATGGAGCTTCTGAACTAAACCAATTGTCTGCTCGTAAATGGTTGCAAAGTAGAATGGCGTATCTAGAACCACAGATACAAGTAATACAGCTTGATCTAAGTGCCATCCTATCATAGACTCAGAAGCCTCAGAAGTAGAAAAAGGCTAAGATCTAATCAAGGATTTACAAGAATGAATTAGGATCAAGGATAGCAGAAATAGCAGTCCTGCCAGCTGATACAGCAAGAGAACATGTCCGGGCGGAAGATTATGTCATCTCAACTATTGACCTAAGCCCAACCACTCGTGCTCAAAGAGTGGATGATTTCAAAGGCTCAGTTACATCAATTTTGGAGTAGTTGGATAAAGATGAAATGTCTAAAAAAGACTTGAAATGACAAAATGAAGAACTAAGAGCATGTCTTCAATTTTTGATAAAGCCAGTAGATGCAGGAGGAGATATAAGGACAATTCCTACATTCCTATCTACTGATGAAATGGCTAAATTGGGCAAGGTGAGATCAAAATCCCAAGGTGCAGAAAATTGGTTAATAAGGGTTTTTGAAATGGGATGTGAAGCCATAAGCGCCTCTGCTCAAGCTCACCAAAAAATGGTAGATTTGCATAAGAGATGGAAAGACTTGCAGGAAGAATGTGATTCATTTGATGAGTATTATTCACACATGTATTCCCAAATAAAAGGTATCAGAGAGTTACCAGCTCAGACTCTGGTTGTAGAAAATATTTTGACTAGGAATCAGCTGCCAAAAGTAGTTGAATGGTATTAGCAGCTACTTTTGAGAAAAGAAACCTTTGAGCAAGTAAAAAGAGCATACAAACCAGCTAACAAAGAATTAAGATCAATTATATACAACATCAGTGACTCCTTGAGGGATTGTAGAGAAGAGTCTTATGAATACTATGCCCCATTTGATATAAAAAAATGCAAGGGCAAGTTGCATAAAATAATTTTTGAAGATGACACTCTCAGTATGGAGGAATGGTTGGATAAGGCAAGTGACCTCAGGGCTGAATTCAAGGCATTTCAAAAGGTAGGACTAGAGATAGAAAGAATACACAGCAAATTCAGTTGGGAGCTAGAAGTGTTTGATTATAGGATACATCATTTGAAGGATCTAGACCCATCCGACATTAATCCTGCACTTGAGGCATGGTTGACTTACTGCAACAAGTTGGCCAACAAAGACAGTATTGACTTGGATAAGGAATCTTGACACTATTTTGAATAGTCTAACAATACAATCCCGTCACAATTGTAAATTGTTGTATTCGGGGTAGCATGTGACTCAATTTTGTCCTATTCTTGCTTCTAAAAGAGCTTTTCTACTAATATACTAAGTTGGCTAGTCAAAATGACTAGATTCAATGTATCTGGGGACTATTTTTTTTGTCTTTTTCATAGAGGACAAAGTATAATCCGAGAATTGATGTGAGCTATTTTGATGTAATCTAGACTGTTGGTGTTGAGCTAATCTCCACCATTCATTTGAGGGCTAGGGTATGCTGCTTTCTATATAAAGGGCTACCATTTCCACTATTTGTAAGAGAGATTTTGATACCAAATTGTTGACTCTATGCCATTTGAAGTAATACAAAGCAAGTTTCTACAGTAATTCTAAGAATTTGTACCTTGTGTTGATTCATTGTGGTTTTCATGGTTTGCTTCTTGCTCTCCCATAGTTAGATTAGTTGTGCTTTTATGATATTAATGGTTTGTTGAAGTATTTGATGAATATTCCAAGTCCATACTTTTTTTTGTTTGTTGATGGTAAATAGCTGTGTAAAGTTAGTCTAGGCTTATTATTTGTGTTGAAGTTCAACTACATTTCATGAGTTAAGTTACACCGTTTATTGGGTATTTAACGAAGGAATGTGGTCTGAAAATCTTTCAACTTCTATTGAAGATATCACCAATTTTTGTAGCACTGTAACACCCATTTGAGTTTGGTAACTCATAAAACTAGTTTAAAGTTTGGAATATTTGTCTACTAAAGATAACTCTTGCATTGTGAACGTCACTTAGGATCCTTCTAAAACCTTCAACTTTTTGCATTTTCTTTAAAAAACATTGTTAGTTGTTTAGATAGGAATTTTAGCAGCACTTTATCTTGTTTATTAGCTGAAAATCATAATAAGGTTTATGTGTATTTCCTACCCTAAAACTAAAGATTTGTAGATCGCATGTAAGACCCCTTGTAGGAATAGCTAGAACATACCAACTAAGAAATTCCAAGCAAGCTAAGACCTAGTTGTATTATCCTTGGAGTAGTCCTACCTAGGGTAGGATACTTTTCAAGAGAGGTGTGAAACCAGCAATCACACCTGCATTGCTGTGTGCTAAAACCACCATCAAAAAATCTATTGATCTTGCATGTGATTTCCCTACATCTATTGTGTGGGTCAAAGAATCAATGACTAATTGTAAAGAGTATTAACATATTTACCCCTTTGTATGTTAGTTGTTAATAAATGTTCAAACTTGGTAATATTAGCCTTTGGCTCTTTTTGAGAAACATCTCTTTTTGTAAGGGTGACATTATTTTCAAGGGTAGGCCCCTATGGAAGCCCAGCATTGTGATATCTTTAAATTTAATATATATTTTTATATAATTTATTTAATATTTTAATATTTATTGGTTGTAGTTGAAAATTTGGGTTTAAGTTAATCATTCTTAATGTATTAGATGGTAGGATTAATGGTTCAGTCATAGTAGGAGGGTTCACATAATGAACTATCCAGACTATGTAGCAAGAGTAAACACAACAGAAACAACTCAAATATATGAAACAAATACAGATTTAGTCATTCAGTGTATCATAGAATTTAAATACAAATCAGTCAGAATCATGTGGGCTTATAAATAGGGCTCAAAGGCTTGATTTCAGAATATCAGAATATGCACAAGATATAGATTTGAAGCTCCTTTGCAAAGAATTCCAAAACTAATACTTATGAAACAATCTTTAACCCCTTTCTTAGGCATCTATTACATCAATATATATCATCTCAAGAATAATAGATTCCTCTGTGTCGGCCAAGGAAGATCACAAACTCCAATGAAGAGCTATAATGTGTGTACATGGATAGGTTGGACCTAATCATGAAGGATTCCTTTGCAAATGAATGGAATGATGTGCAGATCTCAGGGAAGGTCGACCACAAACCATCAATCATTGAATGATGTGTCATTAGGCTCCAAAAGTCAAGGAATGCTCTGCAAGTCTTCTCCTTTAGCTAATTGTCTGAGATTGCTAGGATGCTATGTTCTGAGAAAATAGTTACTCTTCTGATAGCAATAACTTTCTGGTACTTGATCCAAATGCTGAAAATTCTAGATATGATGTAGATGAATGAATCTAGATGCTATGTCTAGCTTTGTAAGATGTGAAATGCAACTATGGTAGAATGTGGGACAAAATACAGAAATTGCTACTAATTGAATTACCTGAACTGAATTGGAAAATGAAAAGAAACAAACTGAACAGCAAACAAATTGAAATGAAAATGTTTTTGGTTGATGCAAGATTGGTCTTGAACTAGGGATGCTCCTACATCAGACATCTAGGGTAATTGAAAAAGTGATTCCCTCACTTTATTGGGGCTAGAGGAAAACCAAGACAATCCACCTTAGTGTGAGAAATCCATGATGAATCTTCTTCCAGACTACCTTTCTACTTCACTAGATATTCTCTGTATTGTCTTTCTTTGGTGCTGCGTCCACCTCTACTGTCTAAAATGCCTTCAATCTACTCTAGTGCTTGTTGCGGTAACTACTTCAAATCTTCTTCAAGGTTGTTACTGAACTCTGCTTCATGATACTGATATAGGTATGTAATGTTGAAAATAGGTTAAATGCCCAATGTCTTTGATAGTTCTACTTCATATGCATTTCCTGAATCAAATTTCTTGAGTATCCTACAAGGTCCAAACTTCTTCATCTTCAACTTGTTATATGTCCCAATTGGAAATATTCCTTTTCTTGAGTAGACCATCACTTCATCACCAACTTCAAATTCTTTATGTCTTCTATTCTGATCTGCTTGCTCCTTATACTTGTTGTTCATACCCTTCAAATGCTTCTTCACCTTATTATGTATTGTCTCTATATGTTCTACAAATTCTTCTGCTTCTTCACTTCTCTTTTCTGCCATACTAATTTCTCTCAATTCTGTGATGCCTCTATGGTTAACTCTAATAACAATCTCAAAAGGTGTTCTTTTGGTACTCCTATTCACTAAATTATTGTATGCAAACTTTGCTTGTGAAAGAATCAAATCCCAACTTCTTGTCTTCTCTCCAACCAAACATCTCAACAAGTTTCCCAAACTCCTATTCACTACCTCTATCTGTCCATCAGTCTATGGATGAAATGTTGAACTGAACTTCAAATCTATCTTCATCTTCTTCCAAAGTGTCTTCCAAAAGTATCCAACAAACTGTGTCTCTGTTTGAAACTATACTCTTAGGTAATCCTTGCAATCTCGCAATCTCCTTGAAAAATAGGTCAGCTACACACACTGCATTAGTTGTCTTCTTAGAAGGTAGCAATGAGCTGTCTTTGAAATTCTGTCTACCATGACAAATATAGAATTATGTACTCTTTGTGTCTTAGGTAATCTTGTTACAAAATCCATGCTTATATCTTCTCAAGGTCTGTCCGATACTGTCAAAGGTTTATACAATCTAGTATTTTGACTACTTCCTTTCGCAACTTGACAAATTCTACAACTCTACACAAATTTTCTAACATCCTTATGTATATGAGGCCAAAATAAATTTTCACTTACCAAAGCTACTATCTTGTAAATGCCAAAATGTCTTTCCAATCCACCACTATGCTTCTCCTTGATCAAATTATCTCTCATTAAACTTCTAGGTGTGCACAACTGATTTCCTTTGAATAACATATCTTCGTGAATGAAATAATCCAACAACTTATATCTGTCACAATAGGTTCCCTACATGCTTTCCAATTTTCTACAAAATTAGTGTCTCCTTCTCACATGTTCTTCAATTCATCAAAACCTGACACTTCAACTCTCATATCTATCAACAAGTTTCTTCTTCTACTCAAGGCATCTACTACTTTGTTTGATTTTCCACTTCTATGCTTCAATACAAATATATAACTCTACATGAACTCTACCCACCTCATATGTCTCTGATTCAATTTTCCTTGATTGTTCAAATATAGCAAGGCTTGATGATTTGTATACAACACAAATTCCTTAGGCAACAAATAATGTCTCCACTTCTTCAAGGCTTGAATTATGGCATAGAACTCTTGATCATAAATTGAATATCTTCTCCTTGCATCATTCAACTTCTCACTAAAATATGCTATAGGTCTATCTTCTTGACTTAACACTACTCCAATTGCATTTCCACTTGCATCACAATCTAGTTGAAATACTTTACTGAAATCCGGTAATACTAAAATAGGTTGCAATGTCACTTTTTGCTTCAACAATTCAAAACTCTTATATGCTCCTGATGTCCACTTGAAATTTTCTTTGTCACCTCTCATTATCTCTATCCTAGGTTACAAACTAAACTAAAATTTATGATGAACTTCTGGTAGAATCTAACCAATCCATGAAATGATCTAACTTCTCCAATGGTCTCTGGTGTAGGCCATTCAATGACTAGTCTGACTTTCTCAGGGTCCATCTTCAATCCTTCCACAAAAATCACAAATGCCAAGTATACCAGTTCTTCCTTCATGAAACTACATTTCTTGATGTTTATCTGCAATTTCTCTTCTCTCAACCTCTTCAAAACTTGTCTAATATGCCACAAATGTTCCTCTTTTGTCTTACTAAAAATTAGAATGTCATCCAAATACACAATCACAAACTTACCCAAGAATTTCTTCAGGACCTCATTCATCAACCTCATGAAAGTGCTCAGTGCATTTGTCAATCCAAAAGGCATCACTAACCAATCATACAATCTTTCATTTGTCTTAAAAGGAGTGTTCCATTCAACTCCTCTAATTCTGATCTAGTGGTATCTACTCTTCATGTTTATCTTTGTGAAATATCTTGCTCTACTCAAACAATCCATAATATCATCCATCCTAGGTAATGGGAATCTATACTTAATTGTGATGTTGTTTATTGCTCTAGAGTCTGTACACATTCTCAATTCTCCATCCTTCTTAGGTACTAGCACTATAGGTACTGCACAAGGACTCAAACTTTCTCTGATCAAACCTTTCTTCAACAACTCTTGTATTTACCTATTCAATTCTTCATTCTCTATCAATGTCATTCTATGTGCTACTTTGTTAGGCAGACTAGCTCCTAGTATAAGATCCATGTGATGACTGATACTCCTGATTGGTGGTAATACTTTAGGTACATTATCTGATATGATGTCTTCAGACTCTATTAGCAACTCTTTTATCTCCTTCAGTTGTGATTCTTCAGTATCCTTCAATGTTTTAGGCTTCTTAGGGATCAAGGCATAACACATTTCTCATGTCTCAAACCATCCAAAAATTGTCTTCCATCTACCAAATAGATTCTAGCATTTCCACATACTTCACTCTTAGGATCACCTTCCAAAGGAATCAAGGTAATTCTCTTCCCATTTGATGTTATAGTGTATGTATTCTTTCTCCTATCATGTATAGCTTTTCTATCATACTGCCAAGGTCTAACCAACAAGATATGATATACATCCATATGCATAACATCACACAAGACTTCATCATGATAAGATCCAATATGAAATTTCACCAAGCATTGTTCACTCACTAGTACCTTATGATGATCCTGAATCCATGCTATTTGATATGGCTTAGGGTGTTTCAATCTTTCCAACTTTAGCTTAGTCCCCATCTCCTCTAAAACTAGGTTATCTAAACTACCACTATCAATAACAACCTTACAACATTTACCTCTAGATTTGCATCTTGTCTTGAATAAACTCTTCCTCTATGGTGGTTCTTCATTGGCGTCTACTTGAAATAGTGCTCTCCTCATCATGAGTGATTCTCCTTTCTCTGGTTTACTAATTGAAGTAGGTGATCCAACACGTTCTTCTTCCACATAGGCTACTCTTCCACTATTCTCTGTTCTTTTGCTTGTACTCCCCTAATTACATTCAAATGCTCTATGTACACATCCACACATGAAACAAGTGTTCTAAATGTTCTCTTATCAATTCTTCTTCCCATTTTTCTATGTCCTTCATTCAAGTATGAATTATAATTACCTTTGTGATAATTTTTTTGTCATTACTCTAGTAGGCATTGTTATCTTTGGGTAAAAGCAAGAAGTTGGGTCCACATATAGGGGAAGTGTCATGCAAAAAAAAAATCCCGACAAGAATGGGCACCCGAGCCTAAAACGGGTACCCATTTTAAAATGGGTACCCGTTTCTAAAAATAGTAAAAAATAAAAACGGGTACCCGTTTTTTATTTTTTAATATTTTTAGAAATGGGTACCCTTTTTTTTTTTACTATTTTAGAAACAGGTACCCATTTTGTTTTCTATTGTTTTCTAGAACGGGTACCCGTTTTAAAATGGGTACCCATTTCTAAAATTTTGAATTTCATACCCATGCTTTTGGTTTCGTTTTAGGCTCGGGAAAGGCATGGGTAGCCGACCTTGAGCCTTGGACCTACAAGTATTTCTCTAAGTACAGAACCAGAGGAAAGACTCACTTCACCTATATGGCTGATGACATTTTTTTCTGAATTTTTTTACGAAATTAAAACCCATTATAGATCATAGTGTCTAGTTTTCAAATATATATATTTTTTTGGATTGGACTTGTTTTTCTATTTATTATTTAATTTATGAGCAAACTGGTCCAAAAACTTGAAATGACAGGTGTTTGTATTTTTTTAATAACTTTTAACTTTTTAAATTTTTTTAAAAAAAATTATATGTCATCAATCTACACATCATTCTTTACACAATAAAAAAAAAAATTTAATTTTATGATTTTTTTGCTCAAATTATGTTGGCCGTACATGAGGGGTTTTCAAAAGTAGCAATTAGGCCTAATAAAAAATTGATAAAAAAAAATTATTTGGAAAAAAATTATAAAAAAATATCCTCATCAAACTTCACTGTACTACACATCTTTTCCCAAAAGGATTTTGAAAAATAAATTTATTTAGGTCAAATTATGTTGGCCGTACACGTGCATAGTATGGTTAAAAAAAGTGACTTTTAAATAGTGGTTTTTAGAAATGCCTATTGAAAATCAATTTGTATCATCTGGGTATTGAAAAGAATTACATATTTAGAAACTAGACTCCGAGTACTACATTTTATATTTAGTGGCTTTTTTAAAGATTCCATTTCTAAGTGCTTCAAATTTTAAGGTCAAATGTGACAAATTTTAAAAATAAGGGAAAACACTTCCACTTTTTGGCCAAAAAGTTGACCCAACTTCTTACATTTACCCCTTTGTCATCCTTCTTAAATGTATTGTCAAACTTGTTCTACTCTAGATGTGATCTTTCTCCTCTAGAAAATGTTCTATTCCTCTAAAATTTACCTCATCTACCTCTTTATCTCTGATCATGCCTCTTGTTCAATTTCTCTTCAACTTTCAGGGAAAACTAATATGCTTCCTCCAAAGATGTCATCCCTACCAAGCTCAATTCTTTTGGAATGTTCAATCTCAGTCCATTGATGTATCTAGCCACTTTCTCCTTGCTTGCTTGACTATATCCTATCCTTATAATCATCTTATGAAATTCTTCAGTATACTCCACATATTTCTCCTTTTACCTTAGGTTCTACAATCTTTTCAATAGCTCCAACTCATATTCAGCAAGTATAAACTGATTCTTCAATTTTGTCACTGGGTAAGTGCACAAAGATGAGGGACCAAAATGGGGTCTTAAGATGCCACTTTTTTTTTGAAATCAGGAAACATTGATGCTCGATGAGAAATTGAAGATAGCTACACTCAAAATTTGAAGATGAAACAAAAACAAGAGTCATAGTGCTCTGAATCTAGTTTCTAAACTACTAATTTTCTCTAAAAATTGTTGCGATTAAGGGGTTCAAAAAGGGGGAGCACAAAAATTGGTCCTAGTTTTTTCAAAAAAACATAACATAGCATCTGGTGTGCTCTCCCTAAAATGTTAACTTTTATTTAGTATTTCAATAATTGCTCCAGTGAGAAATTAGCTAACACCATGTAGTTTATCCCTGATTTTTCTGATAATTTTTTCATGAATAATCAATTTTTTAGTAATTTTCAAAGTGGACACATCCTGAAAAAAAAAGAAATTTGAGCATACTCCCCCCTAAAATTTTTGAAAATTAATCAAAAATCAAATTTTTTTTAATACGTGTAGAATGGAGTCTAGTTTCTAAAAATGTAACTTATTTCACATTTCGATGAATAGTTAAAAACAAGTAAAAAATACTAGTTAGTGGTTTTTGACAAAAAATTGGACACACTGACAAAAGAAATTCAAGATGAAACCCTTAGCCTACTCAAAATGTGAAAAGAAATACGCAGTTAGATAGCTAACAGAGAGCTTAAGATTATGGTGGTAGTTTTTTTAGTTTTCACTAAAAAAGTGTCATCTTGATGGGGAGTGCGCTCTAGATTATCTCTAGATTTTACTAAAAACTAGTAAAAACATGTCAAAGTAAACAACTCCCTTGCATATTATCTCTCTCTTTAGATTAATGCGCTCACATTTCGGTGAGCTAAAACAACTCCCCCCTCTCTCTCTTTGAGAGAGAGAGTTTTCTTTTTTCTGTTTCCTTCATCGATAAGGGAGAGGGAGAGATAGGGAAATAGATGAATGATAGGGGAGAAGGAGGTAAGAGATATAGAGATAGAGAGAGATAGATAGGTAGAGAGAGAGCAAACAGATAGGGAGAGATAGAGGAGAAAGAGGAGAGAGATCTAGGGTGACAAAGAGTGAGTGAGATGTCTAGAGAGATAGGGAGATAGAGGTTTGAGGTTGCTCGAGTTTAGAGTATAGGCCTTAGGGGTTATGATTTAGGGGCCTTATTTAGGGTTTAGGGGTTTAGAGAGAGAGAGAGACTACTTTTAACATGCAACCCTAAACCCTAAACCCAAGAACCCTAAACACCCTAAACCCTAAAACCACTTAATCTCTTTGCCTATGTCTTTGGCTATATCCATCACTCTCTATCTCCCTATCTCTTCCCTCACTCTCCTCTATATCTCCCTATCAGTCCTCTCTCCCTCAACCCTAAACCTCCAAACCTTAACATCCAAATAATGCCCCTAATCTCTAAACACTAAACCCTAAACTTGAGAAACCCTAAACCCCTAAGCACCAAACCCCAAACACCTAAACCCTAAACCTAAGAGACCCTAAAATTGTATCTCTTTATCTCTCCCCTATCTCCCCATCTCTATGATCCCTCTACCTCTCAATCTAGAGATTAGGGACATTATTTGGATGTTAAGGTTTGCAGGTTTAGGGTTTAGGGAGAGAGGACTGATAGGGAGATATCTAGAGGAGACCAAAGGGAGAGATAGGGAGATAGAGAGTGATGGACATGGCCAAAGACATATGTAGAGAGATTGAGAGGTAGGGGGATGATAGAGATAGGGAGATTAGGGAGAGATAGGGAGATAAAGATTTAGGGTTGTTTGGATTTAGGGTTTAGAGAGAGAGATGTTTAGGGTTTAGGGGAATTATTTAGGGTTGCTCAAGTTTAGGGAGAGAGATTGAGAGGTAGAGGGATGATAAAGATAGACTGATAGAGATTTAGGGTTTCATGGGTTTAGGGTTATAGTTTAGAGGAATTATTAAAGGTTTAGAGGCTTCGGCTTGCTCAGGTTTAGGGGCATTATTTAGGGTTTAGTCAAACTTAGGGTTGCTTGGGTTTAGGGTTTAGGGTTGCATGTCAAAAGTAATCTCTCTCTAAACCCCTAAACCCTAAATAATGCCCCTAAAATGTAACTCATAAACCCTAAACTTGAGAAACCCCAAACCTCTATCTCCCTATCTCTCCCTTATCTCCCTATCTCTCTAGACATCTCACTCATGCTCTTTATCACCCTATCTCTCCCCTCTTTCTTCTATATCTCTCCCTATTTGTCTCCTCTCTTTCTAGGTCTATCTATCTCTCTTTATCTCCATATCTCTTACCTCCTCCCATATCATTCCTATATTTCCCTATCTCTCCCTCTCCCTTATCAATGAAGGAAATGGAAAAAAGAAACATATGACTCTCTCTTTCTATCTCTCTCTCCCTATATATCACTTTCTCCGTATCTCCCTATCTCTCTCTCCCTCTTAGAAAGAGGGAGAGCTACAACCAGAGAGAGGGATAGAGAGAGAGGGTGGGAGGGAGAGAGGGAGGGAGTGAGGGAGTGAGTGACAGAGAGATTTTTAGGGTTTAGGGGCATTATTTAGGGTTTCTCAAGTTTACGAAGAGAGATTGAGAGGTAGAGGGATGATAAAGATAGAAAGATAGAGATTTAGGGCTTCTTGGGTTTAGGGGAATTATTTAGGGTTTAGAGGATTAGGGTTTCTCATGTTTAGGGTTTAGGGTTGCATGTCAAAAGTAATCTCTCTCTAAACCCCTAAACCCTAAATAATGCCCCTAAAACGTAACTCGTAAACCCTAACTTGAGAAACCCCAAACCTCTATCTCCCTATCTCTCCCTTATCTCCCTATCTCTCTAGACATCTCACTCATGCTCTCTATCACCCTATCTCTCCCCTCTTTCTTCTATATCTCTCCCTATTTGTCTCCTCTCTTTCTAGGTCTATCTATCTCTCTTTATCTCCATATCTCTTACCTCTTCCCATATGATTCCTATATTTCCCTATCTCTCCCTCTCCCTTATCGATGAAGGAAATGGAAAAAAGAAACCTATGACTCTCTCTTTCTATCTCTCTCTCTCTCCATATCTCTCTCTCCCTCTTAGAGAGAGAGGGAGAGCTACAACTAGAGAGAGGGACAGAGAGAGGGTGGGAGGGAGAGAGGGAGGGAGTGAGGGAGTGAGTGACAGAGAGATTTTTAGGGTTTAGGGGCATTATTTAGGGTTTCTCAAGTTTACGAAGAGAGATTGAGAGGTAGAGGGATGATAAAGATAGAAAGATAGAGATTTAGGCCTTCTTGGGTTTAGGGGAATTATTTAGGGTTTAGAGGATTAGGGTTGCTCATGTTTAGGGTTTAGGGGCATTATTTAGGGTTTAGTGGTTTACGGTTGCATGTCAAAAGAACTCTCTCTCTCTCTCTCTCCCTCTCTCTCTAAACCCCTAAACCCTAAATAATGCCCCTAAATCATAACCCCTAACCCCTAAACCCTAAACTCAAGAAACCCCAAACCTCAATCTCCCTATCTCTCCCTTGTTTCCATATCTCTCTAGACATATCACTCACTCTCTATCTCTCCCTAAACTCTAAATAATGCTCCTAAACTATAAACCCCAAACCCCTAAACCCTAAACACTATCTATCTCTCACTCTCACTCTCTATCTCCATACCCCTCCCCTCTGTCTCCTCTGTCTCTCCCAATATCTATCAGTCCCCTCTCTCTATCCCTTTGTAAACCCTAAACCCTAACCCCTAAACCCTAAACCTAAGAAACCATAAACCCCTAAACCCTAAATAATTCCCCTAAAGATCCTAAACTTGAGCAACCCTAAATAATGCCCCTAAGTTACTTGACCCCTAACCCCTAGAAACTCTCTCTAGGGTTGTTCAAGTTTAGGGTTAGGGGTAATTATTTATGGTTTAGGGGTTTAGGGATGCTCAAGTTTAGGGTTTAGGCTTTATGGGTTTAGAGTTTCTCATGTTTAGGTTTTAGGGGTTAGGGTTTAGGGTTTAGGGGTTTAGGGTTGCTCTTTCTATCTATCCCCTCTCTCTAAATGTACCTTTCTATCTCTTTGTACCACACTATCTGACTCCCCCTCTATCCCTCTCTCAATCAATCTACCTCAAATTTATCTTTATATGTCTCTGTCCACATCTATCAAGATCTCTTTCCCTATCTCTATCTCTCCACATAGATCCCTATGTCTTAATCTATCCCTCTTTACCTCTCTCTCCCTCCCTCTCTATGTCTCTCCTCCTCTCTATCTCTCTCCCCATCCATCTACCTATTGAAATGTCTCTCCAAGTATGTCTTTGGACATCTCTCCATTTGTTTCCCTATCTCTATCTCTCCCCATAACCCTATCTCTTAATATATCCCTCTCTACCTCTCTCTATATTTCCCTATCCATCTCTCCCTCTTTATCTATCTTTCTCCTTCTATCTAGAACCCTTTGTTTATCTCAATTCTCCTCTCTCCCTCTCCCCATATCTATCTCCACCTATCCCTTTGTATCTTCCTATTTGCCCCTCTTTCTATATTTTTTCCTTTCTCTAACTCTATCTCTATCTCTCCATATATCTATATCTCTCTCCCTCACATTCCAAGGGGTTGACAAAGAGAGGGAGAGCGATACAGAGAAAGAGAGGAAAATATTTTTATGCTTCCCAAAACGTGCTCGCATTATCGGAAGTAAAAAAAAGGGGCAAAAAGCATGTGGGATCCATGATTCACACCCCACATGCCTGTTATTCCTGCTTTTCATGCAGTATATCAAACAAGAAAATGCTTTTCATGTTGGTTGACATATTAACAATCATTTTTAGATCAATCCACCACCTTTTTTATTTTTTCAACATAAAGGAACTGATTTTGCGTGATTTTAGATAAAATTTGATTATTTAAACCTAAACTTTCATGTTTCATGTGTGCTTTTGTTTCAAAGCCAATTACCATTGATATATAGATAGAATTTTATGATATATATGTTTGTTTTTTCCATAAATTCACTAATCCTAATCTAGATTTATATAAAATTCATAATCAAACTTGTGAAAAAGAAGAATTTGAGGATTTTGAAGCTAAAATTTGGAGAATTAGTCAACTCTGATAGTGAAGTCTTTAAGGTATGTTCTAAATTATACCTATTTTAATTCACTTATATATGTCTTTCATCTTGTTTCAACTTTAGGATTTTCATCTTGTTTCAACTATCCGTAAACTACTGATACCAAATGTTGCTCATGTTAGATGCTATAACAATCCATGAAAACCTAGATCTTAGATCATCTTAATGCTTACTTTATGAGTGTTTTTATAGTTTTCTTGACCATTTTAGATTTTGACTATCCTCTTCTTTAACTCTACTATCATAATCATACCCAAATAGAGAATCCAAACATACAACATATCCAATGCCTATAATGTTTGACATGAATCATCTGTCATAGAGGTCAGATGATGGTTCTCTAGGATCAATGACTATCCCAACCCTTCATGACCATTGTGAAATTTGCCCTAATTTCCTATTTTGGGATATTAAGAGGCTACCATGACTGTTGTGACCCTTCATGACTATGTTGTCATATTAAGAGGCTACCATAATTCATTTAGGATCATTTTTTATGTTATAAATTCAGGTTGTGATCTTAGTAGCGTATGATAAAATTTGAAGATACCATCACCTAGAGAGAGAGAGGACAGTCCATGTAAAGGAGAAGAAGATAATTTACATAAAGGGTTTCAAGGCTAGATTTTCCATTGTGATATTCATATATGATTTGTATCATGCCCATTATCTAAGAAATCTCCATGAAAAAGAGGTTTTGGGGTTGTCTTAGGGTATACACAAGATGCTACAAATGGAGTTAAGAAGATAAAACACTAAAAAGGAGGTTTTCATGAGTGTAGGATAGTCACAAGTCTATATAATAGTCCACTATCATAGTGATGACAATCATGAAGTTTTTAATCTATGCATTACTTAAGATGTCTTTGATCTTTTGTCACAAGTATCCAAAAGGTTATCTTTAAGGGTTAATGTTCTTTTGATTATCACAAAGTTTTTGGACTGGTTTAAGACTATTAGGATAATCAATTTATGTTGATTAATAGTCCCCTTTAATGGCATTCATTTTGTCATCCTTCAAAATCACCTCCATACAACTCATATTTGTAAAAAATTAACCATACAATTCATGATTTCCAAACCTAAAATAATTATTTAATACTCATATATAAGAGTCCAAACAATGGCCTTCAAGGGGCAAGACAGTCAAGAACAGTCAAGGTACTATTCTTATGAGTTGATAGGGTCACAGGGAGGCTTAGTATTAGAGATATCCTTGCATGGAGGATGGTGCATCATCAAATGAATGAAGGTTACAAACATGACCTTATGATTATCTCTTGATTGTGATAGTCCCCTATGACACTTGATCAACAATGTATGCATGTATTTTTACCTTTGAATAATGATATCTCAACACCTTATAGTTTCAAATAATTTTGAAGTATTTATATTTGAGTGTATACTCTATGACCTGTATTCAAGTGTATATCATGACTATGTATTCGAGTGTATACTCCATGACTTTGGGTATTCCATTTTATACTTGGTGCATTTTCTGATTGGGAAAAAGGTGTGAAGAATCTATATGAAGGTCTTTCAGACCTGCTCAAGGAGTTTTGAAGCTTTCTTGGCCATTATTTGACAAAGAGTGATGATTGCCCTAAATGATTGTGTATGACAGTGTTGGAGCAGCAATTGGAAGTTCAATAAATCTAAGTCTAAAAGTGTTGTTTGTGCATATTACTTGTTGGGAAGGGATCTTAGAATGTCCTACAGACTTGAAAAAAGGATTTTAAAGCATTCTTCAAGGGTTTGACAAGTTTTATTATGATTGTCCCAAGAGGACTAGTTTTACAATCATTGAGTAAGTGTTGGCACCCAAGCAAGTTAGGGTTTGCTTTTGAGTCTAGGTGTTTAATACCTATTGGATTCACCTTTAGAATGTTTGAAAGAGGCTCTTAAATATGTATTAATGTTTTTGAAAGAATTCCAAGTGGATTTGCCTTAGTTCATTGAAGTCATATAGGAAGTTGTACATAGGAGCAACAATGGAGAACATGCAAGAACAATTTGTCTTTTGGGTCTATTTTCATGAACTCCACCCTTCCTCTGCATCATTTATGACTTCGTGTATTTAAGTGTGTTCTCCATGACTTTGTGTACTCTATTGTATACTTGGTACATTTTGTGATTGGGAAAAAGGTGTGAATAATCTATATGAATGTCTTTCAGACCTGCTCGAGGAGTTTTGAATCTTTCTTGGCCATTATTTGACAAAGTGTGATGAATGTCCTAAATGATTGTGTATGACAGTGTTGGGGAAGTAATTGGAAGTTCAACAAATCTAAGTCTAAAAGTGTTGTTTGTGCATATTCCTTATTGGGAAGGTGTCTTAGAAGGTCCTACAGACCTGGACAAAGGATTTTAGAACATTCTTCAAGGGTTAGACACGTTTTATTATGACTGTTCCAAGAGGACTAGTTTTACAATCATTGAGTAAGTGTTGGCACCCAAGCAAGTCAGGGTTTGCTTTTGAGTCTAGGTGTTTAATACCTATTGGAATCACCTTTAGAATGTTTGAAAGAGGCTTCCAAATATGTATTGAGGTTTTTGAAAGCATTCCAAGTGGATTTTCCTTAGTTCATTGAAGTCATTTAGGAAGGTGTACATAGGAGCAAGAATGGAGAACATGCAAGAACAATTTGTCTTTTGGGTCTATTTTCATGATCTCCACCCTTCCTCTACATAATTTATGACTTCATGTATTTGATTGTATACTTAATGACTTTGTATGTTCAAGTGTATACTACATGACTTATATGTGTGTTCAAATGCATACTCCATAACTTATGTATGTTCAAGTTATCTTGATATGAGGTGTCTTATTTAGAAGTTTGTACAATCTTGTTATTCATTTTGACTATACTATTAATTGTCATTATAAAATTTCTAATTATCATTGTCTTATTCATCATGCTTGTAGAAATTATCATCATGCCAAGGAAACGAGAAAAGACTCTAACACCAAAAGAGCATGAAGCTAATATTGAGAGGAAAAGAGAAAGAATGAGGTGAATTTGGGAAAGTAGGAAATTGTTAACCATACAAGAAGACATTCCACCATTGCCAATTGAAGAGGAACATGACATATCTAATGAAGCTAAGAAAGAGATGGAATTGGAAGCACAAAGGGAACGAATTCAAAACCTCCATGCAATGAGGAAAGGGAATCTCCAAGTTGGAGGCACTCCATCATCCACAGGTCAAGTTGAAGGAACACCATCATTATCTTCTCAAATTGGAGACGCTCCATCTTTCACAAGTGAAGTAGAAGGTATGCCATCATTCACACCTCAAGTTGAAGGTACATCATTTTCATCTTTTTCACCTCCAATCGATGGTACGTCATCTATCCCATCTCAAGTAAATATTGAAGAAATTCCTAATGGTGAGTCCACTTTACCAATTAAAATGCCTCCTAGAATTTTGCATAGGAAGCCTAAGTTTCTAATTGATATTGATGAGAATGTATTGGAGCCCATGCAGGATAAGATTCCCATGTGCACTTGTCAAAGATATGTGAATAAGATATGGAAGTTATTCTTTGAAAATTTAAATGAAACCAAAAGATGTCAACTCTTTGTTGAATTGATGAGAAATTTGAAATTTAGGCCCACTATGAAGATTCTTGGCCTAAGAACATCGAATGCCTCAAGTGAAAAATCAATTGTCAAGAATCTAATGAGTGCATATGAGAGTGTGGGTTCCACCTCATGCACAAATGATAGTAATGTTATAAGACATGTCATTACATTGACAATAGTAAGCCAACAAATAAAAAAATCTTGCCTCATTAGAAAGACAAGTCAAGCATTGAAAATAAATAGAAAAACTCTTATGAGAGCCATTGGAAGATGTCAAAGCATTGAGGATCCAAACACTAATGAATTGTGGGCATTCTCAAGGAGACTCCCACAGAAAGACAAAGTTGTTGTTGAAGCTTTGAGATCACTAATTGAAGACATTTGGAAGAATTACACAAGGGAATCTCCGAATAAAAGGGATATGGTAAGAAGGAGAATCGATAGTCAAAACTATGAGCCACATCCAAAGCATTTTTTGGATATGACTCAAACATCGTTTTTTGGTAAATTTCTAGAGATATATCCTCAAATTAAAATTTTTGAAAGATATTTTGAAATGTTAAAACCTTTATTTATCAAAATAAATCACACACGCACTACTTTTTGTTGTAGATTACATGTTGAATTTTCTAACCATTTTGATGTTTATTGGTCTATATGTTTAGATTCGCATACTAATAATGTTTTACAGGATTGTGGCATACGTGCCCCACCAACTACTTCAAGAGACTTCATATAAATAATTTTATGTGATAGAGAGGAAGGTCAAATATTCTATAGGAAATTATGCTTGGATGGCACATGTCAGCATTGTAGTGGCTTGCAATGTATGCCAGTATGTGAACATATGGAAAGAACACATGCAGTTTGAAATGAACTAGTAGATTTTGGCTAGTATAAAATAGTGGCATACAATATAAAAGATGGTAAAGAAGCAAAGAGGTGTGAATATGTTATTCAAAAGATTCCAATGTATCAGTTTATGTCTATATTTTATGAAAGTATAGTGTATGAGTATGTAAGACATGCCCATAGAGCTCGATGGTTGTGTTAGGAACTCATGTTTAACCCTTCTCTTTACTTTGTTAGTATATTACATTTGAACGGATATGCTTTGTAAGTCATCTCGTGAGTATATTGTATTATCCCACATTCATGGGAAGTATTAGTTGTTTAGATTAGACTTAGTATATAAGTACGTGTTGAGACCAATGAAGACATCCACGAGTTTATTGTATTGAGCATGCTCAAAGGAGGTTGCCCCCTCGAAGTGGCCTGCGATCAATAAATTCCTTCTGTGTTCTACTATTTCTGTTATTTCATGCATTTTTCATTATATTGTTATAGGAGGTTCCTCTCATTTTGGTATTAGAGTGCTTTCTTGGGCTCGCTAGGTGGAATTTCTACCAAATTTTTTTCGCAATGGACTCTAGGCACTATGATTATTGTAGTAGTTCTTTTTTCTATGCGTCTATATTGTTTATTTCAATTACAGGTTTGGATCAGGGAATAATCCCTATCCGCTTAACTGTGGGAAGTGCCTGGGCATAGCCCTAAAACTCATTGTGAGGAGTACCATAGGAACCCTGAAGTCGTTGGCCCATTGAGAGGACCTGCCAACGAAAAGGGTAATGGCCCCTACCTGATTGACTAGTTACCATCTGTGAGGTAAACCAAGAGCTGTCGTTTGTGGCAAAGTGGTTATAAATTTTACCTGAGTTGTGGAGTGAGGGGTTCTGCCCCAATACGCAAGCCGTTAGACAACATTGGTAGCTAAGTAAATCCCCTGAATTTTTAGGAAGCCGAACATACCTGGGGTCCATATCTATTACCAGCTGATAAATCCTAGATTGAATCTGTCCAGATCCATTTGTAGATCCCGTTGCAGATCGTTTCTAGAGAAAAAAATTTGCTTTTTTGCCATATCTTCCTTACTTAGCTCCATTTCCTCTAAAAATTCACTGGAACCCCTAAAATTCCATTCTGTATATTTTCTTCCTTGAGGACCCTATCCTAAAATCCACTTATCAAAGCCAAAAATCCCACATTTGTCTATTTTTAGGGTTTGCCATAACTTCTTCGATTCTCATCCAATCACCTTCAAATTTTGCCACAATGTTCATTTCCTATTTCTACTCCATTGTCCCTCTTGGACAAATTTTCCCATTCTTTCACCCCACTTCTGAAATCCCCATTTTCTGCTTCCCTATCCCTCAGAAAGTGTCCAAAACCTAGTCAAACCCCAATTACCCATTAGAGTTTTTCCCAAATCCAAATTTTCCTTTACTAAAAAAGTTTAAGTTTTTGTTTTTGTTTTTCTACCCATTCCAAAAAAATCCTAGTTATGGTTGTCACCCGTGCAAGAGCAAAAAACATGGAGGAGGAACTTGTAGCCATCAAGACCAAACTCCAAGATCTGGATGAAAAAATTCTTGGGCTTAATCTTCAGCATTCAGCCATGAACAATAGATGCAGCCAGAGTCTTCTACAGATATAGGGTTTTCTTCTTCCAGTAATTTTCATGGACCAAAGCTTGATTTTCCTCTCTTCAGTGGTGATGATCCACCTGGATGGATATACTGGGTAGAACAATATTTCACTCTACATAATACTCTTGATGTCAACAAAGTCTCACTTGCCTCCTTTCATTTGGAACATGCAGCCCTTCAATGGTTTCATTGGTACATCAAAGCTCATGAAGAGCCAAAATGGACAAATTTTTGCAAACTCATTTTGTAACGATTTGGCCCTAGTGCTTTTGATGATTTCATAGGAGCACTCACAAAACTATGCCAAACAAGCACTATGAGAGAATATCAGACAGAATTTGAAAAACTAACCAATCACATAGAGGGATTGTCTGATGAATTCTTTAGGAGTTGTTTTGTTAGTGGTTTCAAGGATGCAATTCACTTTGAGGTTAAAATGTTCTATCCAAGCACAATGATGGAAGCCTTAGGGTTGGCTAAGTTGGCAGAGGACAAGATCACAGCTCAACAACACTCCAAATCCAATTTTGTTCCATTCAGAAATATGGATCCCTAAAGCCCTTAAATAATGCTAGCTCCTAGAACAACTCCTATCAAGCATTTGATTGAAGTAGAGATGCAGGCATGTAGAGAAAAAAGGCTTTGTTATAATTGTGATGACAAATTCACTCGAGGACATAGATGTGTTGAGCAAAAGCTCTATCTCTTGGATGTGGATTGTCCGCCTGAAACTAAAGTTTATGCAGATGCTAAGGATATAGTAGCTATTTAGATTAAAACTCAGTCATTTCTTATTGACCCTACTTCTCAGGAAGACCACCCAAAGATCTCTCTCCATGTCGTAGTAGGAGTCACCACCCCACAAACCTTGTAGGTCAAGGGTTACTTCAAGAAGTTCCTCTTACAATACTCATTGATTCTAGTAGTACTCATAACTTCATTGATCCTCAAATAGCCAAATAGGCTAATTGTTTTGTTCATCCTTGCTCAAACTTTGAAGTCATGATTGCCAATGGGGGCACATTACCTTGCAAAGGGAAGTGTCACAATGTGCATATCTCTATTGGAGATTATAACCTACGCTCCAACATGTTTGCCTTACCCTTAGGTGGATGTGATGTGGTTTTGGGCACCCAATGGTTATGGACACTTGGACCCATCTTATGGGATTTTGCTAAACTTTGGATGTAGTTTTTAGACAATGGGCACAAACACACATTGAAGGGCTTACAACCAGGGTCTCTCAGCATCATAAGCTCACATTAGCTAGAAAATCTTCTTAAGAAGAATTCACATGGTGTCATCACTCAGCTTCACTTCATTTAGATGCAACCATCCGTGGTCTCCACTACTCCTTCGGCTCTACAATGCATGATGGCTATTTTGCATGCAGTACAGAAGTGGTGGCCATACCTACTAGGGAATCATTTTTGCATCAGGGCTGCTCACCAGAGCCTAAAATATTTCCTGGAACAATGGGTTTCCTCCCCAGCACAATAGAAATGGATTAGTAAACTCATGGGTTATGACTATGAGATCACTTACACAAAGGGTAAGGACAATATTGTGATGGATTCTCTTTCTCGTACATGTGATGACCAAGCTTCTCTTTTAGCTATTTCTATGTCTGTTCCAAATTGGTTGAAATCTATCCCACAGGCTATCTTCTACGAACTCTATGTTTCTCCATCAGTAGGGCACTCTAGGTTACTCAAAACTTATGAGAGAGCATGGCATCAGTTCTTTTGGAAGGGACTAAACAGGGCAATTCAACAGATTGTGGTTGCATGTGATACCTCAAAATAACAGTATCAATGGGAAAAGTGGCTCCCTCTCCTTGAATGTTGGTACAATACCTCCTACCACACAGCCTCTAACATGACTCCATATGAAGCAGTCTATGGTCAGGCACCACTAGCGCTCCTTCCATACTCCCCCAGTAGTTCATGAGTTTAGGTAGTTGACAAGATTCTTCACACCTAGGATCAAATTAGGGATCATAAGCTGGCTCCTTCTTCCTGCGTTCATCCAATATTTCATGTCTCTTTTCTAAAGAAATTTCTTGGTGCTAATGATAGAGCACAAACTATTTTACCACAATTGGATAATGAAGGATCCATCCTTTTGGCACTAGAGGTAATCCTTGATAGGGGTACTATCCTCTTTGCTCCTGATCTATCATAGAGGTATTAATTTAGTGGCATGGAATGCACCCAGAGATTGCTACTGGGGAACCACTCCTTCAGATTCAGCAACAATTTCCACATCTTACATTTTGAGGACAAAGCTTTTCTAAGAGGGAGGGGATGTTAGGAACTTGTGTTTAACCCTTCTCTTTACTTTGTTAGTATATTATATTTGGATGCATATGCTTTGTAAGTCATCTCACGAGTATATTGTATTATCCCACATTCATGGGAAGTAATAGTTGTTTAGATTAGACTTAGTATATAAGTATGTGTTGAGGCCAATGTAGGCATGATGATTTATTGTATTGAGTATGCTCAAAGGAGGTTTCCCCCTTGAAGTGGCCTGCGATCAATAAATTCCTTCTGTGTTCTACTATTTTTGTTATTTCATGCATTTTTCATTATATTGTTATAGGAGGTTCCTCTTAGGTGGACTTGCAATTCAAGTTATATGCAAGGACACATTTCTAGTTGGTAGCATTGTTTCAGTCATTGACTTTGCAAAGAACTATAATCTATAGCCACAACATGAGGTGCAATCCCAATATTACAACTCGACACAGGTTTCTATATTTGTGCACATCGCATTCATTCATGTGAATAATAGTATAGAGGATGACATAAAGATCATAAGGGAGTATCATTTTTATATAAGTGATGATCACGCGCATTCCATAAAGTTCATGCAAGGTTGCTTTTAGGTGTTCTACAATGATTTAGCTAGAAGGGGCATATCATTCAGTCAACATATCATATGGTCAGATAACTATGCATCACAATTCAAGAGCTCATGGAATTTCTATTGGCTAAGCAAGAGGCATAATATTATAGGTGTTTAGCATATGTGGAACTTTTGTGAGACCGGGCATGGAAAGGAGAAGCATGATGGTGCAGGATCATGTATCAAAAGAGCCATAGCATGAGAAGAGTTAAAGTATAAAGACAATGCAAAGTTTACATATGCAAAATCAATCATCGAGTGGTGTAATGCTTCGATGGGTCCAAGTAATGAAAGTAAGTCTTTACTTTGTAGATTTTTTTGGTTGATAGATGATACTAACATTGCACCATATGAGGACTCTTATACACTAAAATGATCAAGTGAACTACACTCTTTCAAAAGCTCAATTTCAGGTTCATGGAGTATCCATACGTGAAAGATGGCATGATTTTGTTCTTCATGTACAATTAAAAAATGGAATGAGTGTGAGTCAAAGGAGTGGGTTGATGAATGGTAGTTATCTTAGCCCACTTGAAACATATTGACCCTTGACAACATTGGAACTGACACAGATGGAATCATCAGTTGACTTTGACCACATATCAAATCTAGTTCAACCAGGTAATATATTTACTTGCATAGTTTTGAAATTCCTAATGTTATCTTAAACTTTGTAGTATTTTTGTAATGTTGACTAATTTCATCTAATTTTCTACACATATCATTGTAGGGCATGTTTATGCAGTTATTGCAGATGAATATAACAAAGAGGGAACAAATTATTACTTGTGTCATTGTGTTGAGGCTAAAAAGAAATTGGAGGCCCCAATTACAGATGGAGAAAACATCCAATACCCTACAGCCTTAGTGGTTGTTACTGGAACATGGCTTAGCAGATACCCACATAAGAGTGTTAATGTTTGGTTGTTTGAGGACTTTGACATGCATCAAAAGATTCTCATTACTCCAACCTTGTCATGGCAACCAATGTTCATTTGATACAATATTGAGGTAGACCTTTGAACAAGACCTTATGGAAGGTGCATGAGTCTAACCATGAGGAAATACTTGACACAATAATGAGTAGAGAATACCCAGATGGTTCATTGGATTAATTTGTAAGTATGCATAAAACTTTCCTAGATGGTTACTTGTACTTTGTTTTGTGTATAAATAGTAGTATGAATTGCTTCCCTCTAGTATATTTATATGTTTAGTCAATTTTTCTTTTTGATGCTTCTCATAGGAGGTCACAACTCCAGTCCGTCCAACTATGGATGAAGAAGCTAGAGAAAAGATGATGGAGAGTGATCATCAGATGGTGGTAAGTGATCGATTACATATGTGATGTTATATATTTCATGTACATTTTGTTATAGTAATGTGCATATTGTTTGATTGTATTAACTCGTGGAGCTGCATGAGATTGAACTGTTGAAGAGGTCTACTCAATGGTAGAGAGAGGATTAGTCATGGATTGACTCTCCATCTTCATGGTCAAGCAAGGGCAACCAATTATTTCATAAAAATTCATAGGAAATTAGTTTTGGGACATACTTTTATATGTTACTGATGTGTGTACATACTTTTGTATGTTACTGATGTATATTTTTGTATATATGCCTATATGGCTTTGTATGTAAACTAGATGTTATGTTGGTGACATTATGTATACGACAATTTATATTACATATTAAATATAGTGCACATAGTTGTAGTGCTTCAAGACAAGGCATGAACTTGAATAGTGAAGATCTCACTCAAGTAGTGGTATGAACTTGACAAGCAGTGGTATGAACTTGAGTAGTGAAGGCCTCATATTTCATTTGATTTTTTTTCTATGGTATACATTTGATGTTTACATCATCATCATGTTATGTTTCATGGGGTTAGATCTATGTAATGAATGAAGTTGATCTTTATTGGTCTTAATCTTGTTTTCTCATGTTTCACTCATGTCATATCAAGATTGATATCATAGGGTTTGGATGTTAGTTCATAACATTCATGTTTATCATGTTACAATAGTAGGACATAGTTGCTTATGTCATTGGTTCATGCCATTGGATCATTGGATTTGGTTGTGTTTCTTCATCATAACATGTCATGCTTCAGGAGTTGGATTGGGTTGTGGTTCTTCCTCATGATAGGAGTCTGTTCATGTCTTCATGCTTCTTTGTCCTCCATGTCTTTAGTGTTCTCAGTCTCTTCATGTGTCAAATATTTGTTCAATGTCCTCATGATGTTGATGTTGATCACAAAATATGGTGTTAAGTGCCTCAATTGTTCAGGGTAGCAGGCTATCGGCAAAGTCCCTTAAGATCCCTAAGATAGAACAATTGCCAAACTTTGATAGACGTTTTCTCAGAATTTGTGGTAGTTGGAAATATTTTGTTTAGACCTATAGGTGCATGTGGGGTCCATCCACAATAACCTCTCTCAGTTTTGGTCAAATCTAGTCCATTTGACCGTGCCAAAATCAAATGCATTCTTACAAAATGCTTCAGTTTCATGCAGTAAAAAGGTGCTAGGAGTGGTATTTCACATTCCATAGCTCGTGGGGCCAAAAATACTATGGGAACACATCAGGGTGGGTGGTTAAATGCTAGGGGAGGTCTTGTTTCATGTGCCAAGTGCCCCAATCATTTGGGGCAGCAGGCTACTAGCAAAGTCCCTTAAGATCCCTAAGATGCAAAAACTGCCAAACTTTGAAGGAGTAGTTCTCAAAATTTGTGGTAGCTAGGGATGTTTTGTTTGGATCTACAGGTGCACATGGGGTCTGTCCTCAATCACCTCTGTCAGTTTTGGTCAACTCTAGTCTGTTTGACCATGCCAAAATTAAATGCATTCTTGCAAAATGCTTAAGTTTCAAGCAGTAGAAAGGTGCTAGGAGTGACATTTTACATTCCATAGCTTGTCAGGCTGAACGAACTATCCCAACATGTTAGGGTGGGTGGGTAAATTCTAGGGGAGGTCTTTTTTCATGTGCCAAGTGCCCCAATCATTTGGGGCAATAGGCTACCGGCAAAGTCCCTTAAGATCCCTAAGATGCAAAAATTACCAAACTTTGACAGAGTAGTTCTCAAAATTTGTGGCAGCTGGAAACATTTCATTTGTACCTATAGGTGCATGTGGGGTCCATCCACAATAACCTCTCTTAGTTATGGTCAACTCTAGTTTGTTTGACCGTGCTGAAATCAAATGTATTCTTTCAAAATGCTTCAGTTTCATATAGTAGAAAGGTGCTAGGAGTGACATTTTGCATTCCATACGTCATGGGGCTGAAGGGACTTCACCAACACATCAGGGTGGGTAGGTAAATACCAAACAAAGTCTCATTTTGTGTCCCAAGTGCCCCAATCATTTGGGGCAGCAGGCTATTGGCAAAGTCCCTTAAGATCTCTAAGATGAAAAAACTACCAAACTTTGACAGAGTAGTTCTCAAAATTCCTGGTAGCTGGGAACATTTCATTTTGACCTACAACTGTATGTGGGATTTGTCTATAATAACCACTCTTAGTTTCATTCAAGTCATGTTCGTTTGACCATACTGAAATCAAACACATTCTTACATGCTTCAATTTCATGCAGTGGAAAGGTTGCCAGGTGCTATATTTTTTGTTCTTCTCATTGTGGGGCTGAACCAACTATGCCAACATGTTGGGGTGGGTGATTAAATGGTAGGGAATGTCTCATTTCATTTGTCAAGTATCCTGGTCATTCCGGGTTATAAGCTATCAACAAAGTAGAATGTTGCTAACACTAAAATTTTGCATTCCATAGGTCTTGGGGGTGAAATAACTGTGCCAACATGTCTGGGTGGGAGGGTATATGGTAGTGAAGCTCTTGTTTTGTGTGCCAAGTGTCCCAGTCATTCTAGCCTACAAGTTACCAACACCTAGCACCTTTTTTCGTGTTTGCCGGTAGCTTACATCCCGGAATGACTGAGACACTTGGCACATGAAACAAGATCTCCTCTAGCATTTACTTACCCACCTCGATGTGTTGACATAGTTGGTTCAGCCCCACAATGAGTAGAACAAAAAAATGGCACATAGCAACTTTCCACTGCATGGAACTGAAGCATTTTCCAAGAATGTGTTTGATTCTAGCATGGTCAAATAGGCAAGAGTTGAATGAAACTGAGAGAGGTTATTGTAGACAGACCCCACATGCACCTGCAAGTCAAAATGAAATGTTCCAGCCTGCCATGAATTCTGAGAACTATTTCGTCAAAGTTTGGTAGTTTTTTCATCTTAGGGATGTTAAGGGACTTTACCGATAACCTGCTACCCTGAATGATTAGGGCACTTGGCACACAAAACAAGACCTCCCTTGGCATTTACCCACCTACCCCAACATGTTGGCACAGTCTATTCGGCCCCACAAGCTATGGAATGTGTTGGGTAAATATTTTGTCATTAACTCACTAATGACAAAATGGTTATATCAGCCACAGCTATGATGAGATATTATTTCTCCTCTCAGAAAGGGGAGGCTCCCTTTTATTGCCAAATGCAAACTAATAACTATTACAAACTTATTTACACTAAATACTAACTCTAGGGTGATTCTATATCATCCATTTCTCTTTTTTTAGAAATGATGTTTACAATTCTTAATATGAAATTCAACACAAAAGGATAATTAAAACAATACTAGTATATTTAAACCACAAAGAAACCCACTAAAACACAAAGTTTCTCATTGCTCCTTATACCAATTGAAAATGAAATATTTTGGAATAGAGTGCAGCCCAAAGTCTTCACTATATGCTGATATAAGGTAACATGATCATAAACAATAACTTGCAACTCAAAGTCTTCAAGTTACTTCTCATTCACAAGCTTAAATGAAAATTCCAAATATGATATAGCAGCACAAAGTCTAGAAAATTAGATTTGAATAACCCTCTGAACACTTGATTTCCATGCTCACAATTCAAACATTCAAAAAATATAATGTGATAGAAAGGACATAAGAACAATTCTATAACATTACAAACCTGCTCCAAGACAAAGATTGGATGCCAACTTGCTTTTTGATATTGCTTGAAAATTGATTTACAAAATAAGCTCAAAATCTCAAATTGCTTTTCAAAATGGCAGTGCTTCACTTCAATAGACAAAAGATGATAATTACAATAGAGGCCCTCTTTATTTATAAGGAGAGGCCTTGAGAAAATATAGGAAAAACCTAACTAGTTTGACTTATGCAAAAATAGGAGTCCTTATTGACTTGGGACTTCCTATGTTTTTACATGTAATTACATATGAGAAAAGTACATGTAAAAGTGTCCAAAACTAAATAAAAAGTACCTATGAAAATATAGAAAATAAACTAAGTCATGACATTTTGCATCAAATTGCATCTCCATTCTTCTTCAGATGAGCATCATACATAGTGAATGCTGCCTGCATCCCCAACCTATCAAGACAAACAGTGTTCCTAAAGATTACTCGAGCTCTAATCACTACATCTTTCACTTTTGTGGTTGCCTTGTCATGACTAGTATTACCTTCCTAAAGTCAAAGTCATCTAGGGAGATGGCTTTCTTCTTCCTTTTAGGTGTATATGCTAAAAGCCATGGAGAAAGCACTAATATACTAACATTTAGGTAAGACCCCATTGTTGGTGCAAAAGGAAATGTGCTCACACTCATGGTAGCGATGATGGGAGGAGTATTTGTAAACACTATACCTGGTGCATCCACATTAGCAACTTGCTCAGTACCCAAAACAAATTGTTCAAAAATAGTGGAGTCACCTATATCATAAGAGGGTGAAGACAAATGAGGAATTGATCTTGAGGAATGAAGAACATTATCAAAGGTCACATTAGGATTATAAAAAATTGTTCTTGATGACGACGAGGACTTGAATGACTGAATATCAATGGGTGAAATTGGGGTTGTGAGAGGAACAGGCAAAGAAACTAAAATAGATACATTAGGTTGAGGAGAAGGGACTTTAGTGTCTTCTGACACATTTCTTTACTGAGACATGGTTGTGTCCTGTAGATTCTCTTGACCACCTCCTTCTTCTTTCTCCTGTTCATTCTCTCTCTCTGCTGAAGACTTATCCTCAATATCCATTTCCTCTATAGTTAGTTCTCCAATATGTTATTCTTCAATTTCCATTTCCTTAGTAGCAGATTCATCCTCTATCACTTGGGCCTTATTCCCTTTTGACACAAATTTAATCTTAGGCTTGGGAGCTTTGGATGTACTAGGAATATCACTTCAATTCTTAGTTCTCAACTCAGCCTTTATTCGTGTTTGTTCTAAGGCCTCCTCTTCAGAACTAGTTATGAAGTCCTTTAAGGGTATACCCTTTCTTTGCAGCCACAGATTGGTATTAGCCAAAATAGGTTCAAACCTCTTTCTCAAAGAAGTTAACTCCTTTTTTGACCACTGTATAGTGGGCAAGGGATAAGTTGCAATATCTAGGATTAACAACATCTTCGTTGTCAACCATACCTTCTAGAATATTAGCCAAGCCCAAATATTCTATTTGGCTTAAAGACAACCTATTGTAATCTAGCTTCCTAATATCCTCTTCTATTCTCAAATTAGCCCAAATATCCTCTACCATTGGTTCATGAAACTAAGTCTTTCTCCTGATCTTATCCTTCACTCCCTGATAATCAAATTTGGGTCTCCTTTTGAATTGTTTCATAGTAACCATATACATTTCAGTTTCCATTTCCTTGGTTTTAGCAGTAGTTGCAACAAAGTACCTACCAATCTCAATAGGAAACCTAAATTCAGGCTTCTTTAACTCCATTTGCTTGTTATGAACAACAATCATTTGTCGACACAACTCCATTAGAATAATTCTGTCAGAAGGGAACTTTGGTAACATGTAAGAATAACCCTAAAAATAGCCAACTCTTAGATATGTGAAAGTTGAGAACTGAAGAAACAAGCAACCAAAACCATTCACCACTTTCCAGGCTTCATCTGAAATTCTCCTCTGCTCCAACTGGGGGTCAAAGAGGCACAAGAAAATAGCAAAGGCATCATTCACCCTTTTGAAATGATGAATTGAGCCTTTCAAAGGTAGTTGAGGACAATACTAATAAATTGTTACAACCCTCCTATCTCCATTAGATGTTAAACCTGGGAAGTTCCTGATTGAAGATGTTATATATACTAGGTATGAAGTCATATAGAACTTGAAGGTAGTTGATACCTTAATTAGCTACTCATGAAGAGCATTACCAATTTGTTCTCCCTAGAATATATTTTGCTTACCTTGAAGTATGATCCTGATGTATGGGTACATCCATTCATGGAAAGTTGAAGATGAAGCTAAACATCTAACTCTACTAAGAAGAGTTATTAAATCAATTACTTCCTTCACAAAGTTACTCCTAGGAAAACTCCTGGGCCATCTAGACAAATTTGGTCTAGCAGTATTGAGCCATTTAGTATTGATCACTCTTTTTGCCTTCTCAACATCTTTATCATACTCACCTTGAGCAATACTACAATCCATCTCTGCAATATCTTTAGCAACGGGGCACATAGGAAACCTTATCTATAAACTCTGCATCAAGTCTCATGATCACATTACCATGCACGTCTACCACTATCCTATTGTCTTTATTGTAGAAATGAGAAACATGGAGAACAAACTCCATATTGTGTGCAATAACAAGGAATGAAGCCACCAGATGAATATTTATTTTAATAATCATTTGCATATAAGGGTTGGGTTTATCTAAGTTTGTTCTCTCCACAAATTTAGTCATATCCACATGACCAATTTTAGTGTCCCTTATCTCATCTACATTGGATGTGACTAATGTGAGGAAAAACACCCTGATACTTGTACTTCATTGCTTTGGACTTCTTTGGAGATGGGTCAGTCATTTGAAAAGAAGGCTCCTTCATATGAATTGAAGACTTTGATAACTTGCAGGAGAAAACTATAACAAAAGTCATGATCTTATAGTTAGGGAAAAAAAGGGTAATTTGAGAAAATGCATGTTGATGATCATGATCACAGGAATGAGCTTGAAAGGCCTAAATAGTAAGCAAGTTGAAAGAAACTGATGAAAGTAGGCTAAGGATAGAAATTTGGAAAATTCCCCAGAGTAAGACAAATTCTAGAGAGTGAGTGCACGAGCGGTGATTTTTCCCACCCTTGCATGCTAGGGGGAATTGCTGGTGTGAGGGTGGCAAATTTCCCCACCCCTACATGTAAGGAGTAAATGTTTACAAAGTGCATAAGTGGTGAATTTTATGTCCAATGCACATAGAGGATAAAGCTTAGTTTTGTGTCAGAGTGGTAAATTTTACCACTATTGTATGAGAGAAAGATTTCAAATGTACAAGTGTCTGAGCGGTGATTTCCACGACTTGTGCATGAAACCTCAAACTGTCACCAAACTCATGTAGGGGCGGTGATTTTCACCACCCTTACACTTAGGGTAGATCACATAAAAGAGAAAGGCATGGGTGGCAATTTCTACAGCCAACGCACATCTCATAAAAGAATAACAATCATGCATTGGCAGTAAAATTTACTGCCCATGAATGATGGAAAATAAAGACACGTATGGGTGGTGAAAATCAACGCCCTTACATATTAAGGGAAAAATTCCTAAGTCATAAATGTCATTTAAATAGGTTTTTAAAATAAGAAAAACAAAACTCTAGGGTTTTCATATTGAACAGTGAAAATCGCCATGCCATTCACCTCTAAACAAAAACATAGAGAAACAAACACATAAAAACTAAGGCAAAAACTAAATGAAAACCCTAAATAAAAAAGACATTTAAGAGGAAAGGAAAACACAAAAACAATAGGAAACAATAAGGCTAACAATGCTTCATTAAAGGTAAAAATGATTTGGGAAAAAGAGGATAAAAAAATGAAAACACGAGTAAAACTTACCCGATGTTAATGAACACAAGTTGATCTTTGTGAAAATCCCTAGATCCGAAAATTGCACACCAAAAATGCCAAAGACAATTACCAGGGTTTGAATCGAGCCAAAGAAAGTAGCAAAGATAAGTGACAACTAAAATGAAAATTAAAAAGTAATTGAAAAACATATAAATGTCTTTTCAGAACACTCACACAGAGTGCATTTAATGCACTAAAGAATTCTCGAGATGCACGGGAGGTGATTTTTGCCGCCTCTACATCTAGGGCTTAAAAGCAATATAAGCATGCATGAGTAGTGAAAAATGCCACTCGTGCATGAAAAACACAAAAAGGTTAAAAACATGTAATGGCAGTAAAAATGACCACTCAAACATGTTACACTTAAAATTTTCTAATTCCTTACAATTAAACTTACTGATTTAACAAATTTGCTCACTTATTCGAATTTTGTAAACCTCAAAGAACCAAAATTAGGAGATGCTTGAAATGATTCCCAGGAGTTAAGATCACGTATGAAGGAAAAGATTTGCCTCAAAAAATGTGCTTAGAGTTGTAGACTACAAAACGAACAAGTTTCGTAGGGGTCATCCTACAAAATGAGCTCGACTAATTTGACGACAACATAATGCAAAATGTCACTCCTAGCACCTTTCTACTACATGAAACTAAAGCCTTCTTGAGTGTTACAATTGCCCTAGAAGACATGTATGCAAAATGCAAAAGCATAGGCAAGGTGAGTGAACTATTTGACATGAACTATGTGAAATGATGAATTGAAGGTCTGCTATCTTCATGCAGTAAGCTTAACAGTCATGGTGAGTTGGTGAAATCTTGTTATATGTCATTGGAGGGGGATCAATAGAGTTGGAATAGTTGTTTGAGATCTTGTTGAATGTGTATGAGGTCTTGGAACAAGAATTGGGAAACCTTGAAGCCTTAAATCCATTTGGTGTTATGCCTAGAGGCCTAATTAGGCCTAATTTATAGAAGAATAGTCAAAATTTGGAGGGTTCTGTACAAAGTGACCACCCCTAAAATCTTAGTATGTTTTGTAAAGTCCAAATGGGTATCTAAATCTATGTTTATATTTTGGGCACCAGGCCTAAGTTGAAAATTATACAAGAAAATGTAATTTTGCTATACTATTAGGCCTAGGGTCAATCAAATAAGGAAATCTTAGAATCTTGTTGTTCCTAAGTTCTTGTGAAGCATCATTGCATTGTATTTGTTGTCTTCATCCTATGTAAGACCCTTCTAATGTAGGTTATGGTGTTTGACATGTTAATGACCCATAAGACCTTAGAGCCTAGTATGCACCTAAGGGTGGCTATGGGAATAGAAACTACAAATTTAGCTTTTGGATGTTGAAACCATTGTGTTCTACCCTATCTCTACATCAAATATGCATAAAATGGTTTTGTTGAGAAGGCTTTAGAAACTTTCAAGAAAAAGAAATTAGTGGGTGTAAAGCCAAATTTCACACTGGATCCTCTCTACCTATACCAAAGTGGGATCTTGATGTAGAGGAAGGACCTTCTTTAGGACAAAAACACAAAATGACAAAGTGTTCTTACACCATCTTCATTTATGCTCCTAGGTGTACCTCTATAGGACCATAACATTGAACTCTTTTTAGACTCTTTTTATTATCAGAAGCAACTATTTAATGTTAATTTCTACACCCATCTTGCTTTAATAATGACCTCACACATGAGGCTAGTATGTATATTCATATAATGACCTCACACACGTCACTAGTATGGATATAAAGCTAATTGAATTTGTTTTGGGCATTTGGAATCCTATTCCTTTATTTATTTTTTGAAAATGGGTGAGGATTTCTAATTTTAGGGTTGGTTTTTCCTTTTGGCACATGATTTTCTCATTTTTCCCTATTTATTTCTCATCATAATCTTAGTACCTTTCGAATTTTATTGCTATAGGTTGTCTAGGAGGGCTAGTCTCGGGATTGGAGGAGAAAATATTAATAAACTTGAGGGGAATCTATGTTTTTCTTCCTTTATATGAGGATCATGACTATGTAAATTCATGACTGCATTCTCTGAGGCTTATGTTTGGTAAGGGAGGGTTTTCTGGATGCTAATTTCATTAAGTGATTTTAGGATAAGTCTCTAAGCGAAGTCATTGAGTCTTTTATGGTGCAACCAGGCTATCACACCTATACTTTGGAATATGCTACCCTTGAGATAGTCCTTCCCAACCTTCTGATTGATATTGTGTAGGGTACATCTCAAGGATAGTCACAGAGGCAGGGTGTAGTTATGTTTCTTATTTAGCTAATGTGGTACTCAATCAATGTGTGAGAGTGGGCATATTCTCTTAATGATGATGCTGAGATAGTATGATGAGGCAGTCATCAAAATACCATGAAGAAGAATGGTAATAAAATAGTCACAAGGTAAAACAATAATGCTTTGATTTCGCCATAGAGTCACACAAAGGTAGATCAGTGTTCAAACATGACTATGAAGGGTTTTAAAAGCTAGCAAAGGTATGTCATACTTTGAGGATGGTATACCAGTCCATAGAGTCATTAGAACTTAATTTTGTGTGAGTATTAAGACTATGGATAATCTATATGAAGGCTAGGGTTTGATTTCCTAGGGCAATCCATCAAACCCTAAGCCTAAATCTCCATATTAAGACTAGTGAAATTAATCAAGAAGACTACCCTGAATCCTTGAGGAAGATTGTAACACCCTGACCACATAGCCCTAAATGGATGTTACTATTTATTATGAGACTCCTTAATCTTAGAGTTATTATAGAAAGCAAGGTTGAAAGTTGTGTCAATATGGGGAGATGTTGTTCAAGAGCAACAAATTGAAATTACTTGTGGAGAAAGAAAGATTCAGCACTGTCATCTACATTTCAAGCACTATCCAAACCCACCCATTGAATACTAGTTGTTACACTATGTGCAAAGCAACCCTCTTTAACCCACTATCCTGATACAATTTTCCAATTACCTAGCTCTAAGTCATTACAAGTTAAGGGAATAGTATTAGCCATCCACCTTGGGTTACCTTTTATATCATTCCTACTTCAAGTGTAATCACATAAGATGGATGTTATGGGTGTCCATGGTTGTCATGAGATTGAGTACAATGACTTGGATCTAGGAGGATGATTCAAGATCATTAATATCACATTATTTTGAAAGGGGATCAAAGATATCATCATATATTTTATCTAGGTTCATAGGTTATGGAGAATCGTGAAATATTGTGGTAGAATAAACATACAATTTCATAAAAGGACTTCTGACACCTTACCAATATAGGACTGCTAAATAGGGGCAACATTGTAACAACTTTTGTGCTTTTATTTACTATTAAAACCATGCATAGAATTATTCTAATAAACTTTCCAAAAGACTATCCTATGAGTTTTTGGGAGTATAGATATGTAATCAAGGTCTCTAAAGGACTGTCCCCATGTGTCTAGCTCACTAAACTTAATCACAATAATATCTAGATGACCCCAACCTGCTTGTGAGCAACATTAATGACTATCTTAAATCATTTAGACTAGAGTACTATTGCAAGAAAGGTTTTGAGTACTCCTTAGACTTTCATCTAGTAATCATTGAGGGTATCAAGACCTAAGAAGTTCACAAAGCCATCCTATAAACAAATTACAAGAAGAGGAATAGTCATGAGCCTCTAAAAAGGTTACTTCAGGGGTTTTCATTGTAAGCAAGAGCTGAAAAGTTTGTAAAGTGGTTCAATGCTTATGGGGACTATTATGCTGCTATGAATTGCTAATGGACTATCTTTAATGAAAGGTACAGTCATAAATGATTTCCCTAATGTAGGATATTTGTCATGTTAATATAGGGGAATGTCACCCTTTGATCTACAAGCCATGAGGGATGGTGAGTGAGTGGCTTAATAGGTTTCATTCAAGGTGGGAACAATCCAAGCTAGACACCTTGGATATTAACTCTTTCATACTCATCCTAATTGCTATAAAACTACAAGAACATTAAAATCATACACCAAAGAAAGCACTAAAATCTAATTCGCAACATGCTAGTGAATGAGCGTTGAATGTGACCACATAAATAAAAATCATACTATTCTTCAACAAATACCATCTCCTTGGTCCAAAAATTCAAAATACCTAGAAAGCACAGCTCAATGCACATTTAGATGAATAGACACACTTCCAACTTTATTGAGCCAAGTGAAAAAAGAAAATTCATTCCTCAACAGAAAGCCAGTCATATAATAAGAAAGTTTCATAGATCCTTCCCAAGTAATTACTAAAGGACTCAAGTTAATGGTGCCATTACAAATACTAAGAGAGAAGGAAAGGCAAAGATAAAACATGTTTGGGCAGGTAATAAGTAACATCTTTGTCAATATCAAGCAACACTATGATGTTGCAAAGTGGCACTATTTGAATCAAGTTAAGCATGATTGTCTACAATACAAGATATTCCTTTATGAAAAAAGGTTAAAATCTTTCATTGAGTGCTATTTAAAATGCATACAAGTCACATGCATACCAACTATCAAATTTGTCACATGATGTAATTGTAGCTATCCTTGTAGACATGTATGCAAAGTGTGGAAGCATAGACAAGGCATGTGAACTATTTGGCATGATGCCCCAAAGAAATGTCACCTCATGAAGGCACATGAACTGTATGGAAAGTGTGGAGGCATAGACAAGGTCAATGAACTATTTGAAATGATGCCTCAAAGAAATGCACAGTCCCACAAAATGCAATGATTGCAAGATATGCACAAAATGGATTATTTGAAAATGATTTATAAACTTTCAAGCAAATGCAATTGGCACGTGTAAAACCAAATTCTAGTAATGATAATTGATCATCTATTAAATATTTAATAGACGCTGTCATATACATAATGTCATGAACATAACATCAAGTTTATATACAAAGCCATATAGGCATGTCCAAACAAAGCCATACAAGCATATATTCAAAAATATACATCGGTAGTTCATACAAAAGTATGTATACAAGGCCATCTAGGCATACAAAAAATGTCCCAAAAACTAGTTTCCTATGGACTTTTATGAAATAATCGGTGACCCTTGCTTGACTGTGAAGATGTAAAGCCAATCACTAACTCATCCTCTCTTTGTCGTTGAGTAGACCTCTTCGACAGAAGTTGATCTAACTCCACATGTTAATACAATCAAACAATATATGGACATTAATATAGAAAATGTATGAAATATATAACATCACATATGTAATCAATCACTTACTACCACTTGATGATCACTCTCTATCATCTTGTCTCTCTCTACATCTGTACTTAGATAGACTGGAGTTGTGACCTCTAGTGAGAAGCATCAAGAAGAAAAATTGACTAAATATAAATATCATTTATGTACATCAAATGACATGAGATAAAACAAGAAATATAAAATTATGACATTTTCATGTTATTGGTTCATACTCAGTTAAAGGATTTGAAGACATCATGGTTGCAACAATGCCTATCTATGCTGACTCACGAAGATGAGGAGGAGTCTCAGTTGTATTCAACATCTAAAAAACAAGTTCAAGATTATTCAAACAAAATAAATACATAACATTATTTTAAAAATGCATAATGATTAGAAATGGTTAAATTTACCTCTATAAAAGTGGTGGTTTGGCGTCTAGGGGACCAAGGAAACCATGGAGGTGTTGGTGACTATTGAAATCATCAAATTGTCACAAAATAATATTTCCATTGACATATCTACAATAATTATGATTTTGTAATAAATTGCATACCTGCTGACTTGACCTCCTCTTATAACCTGCCAATGGATGGCTATGAGAGGAACCTTCTGCAACAATATAATGAAAAATGCACGAAATAATAGAATAGTAGAAACACAGAAGGAATTTATTGATCGTAGGCCACTTCGAAGGGGCAACCTCCTTTGAGCAAGCTCAATACAAAAAATTCATGGATGCCTTCATTGGCATCAACACGTACTTATATACTAAGTCTAATCTAAAAAACTATTACTTCCCATGAATGTGGGATAATACAATATGCTCACAAGACAGATTACAAAGCATATGCATCCAAATGTAATATACTAACAAAGTAAAGAGAAGGGTTAAACATGGGTTCTTAACATCCCCTCCCTCTTAGAAAAGCTTTGTCCTCAAAGATTAAGATGTGGAAATTGTTGTTGAATCTGAAGGAATGGTTCCCATGTAGCATCCTCCGGTTGCATTCCATGCCACTAAATTAAGACCTCTGTGATGGATCTGGAGTGAAGCTGATGAGTGCGTCTATCAAGGATTGACTCAGCTCCAAAATGATGGATCCTTCATTATCTAGTTCTGGTAAAATAGTTTGTGCTATGACATTGGTACAAAGAACTTTCTTTAGACAAGAGACATGAAATATTGGATGAACGCAGGAAGAAGGAGGAAGCTCCAATTTATAAGCAACCGACCCAATCTTCTAAAGAACCTTATATGACCCATAGAACTTTGGAGCTAACTTATCATGCCCTTTGAGTTTCAAGGATGATTGCTTGTATGCCTGTAGATGAATAAAAACCATATCACCTCCTTGAAAAGTGTGCTCAAAATGGTGTTGATCAGCTTGTTGTTTCATGCAATTTCTTGACATGTGAAGATTTTCTTGTAAGATATGAAGAATTTGATCCCAGTTTTGGAGAACCATGTCAACTACTTGAACTGGTGAACTGCTAGTGGTGTATGGAAGGAGCATTGGCGGTGCTTGGCCATAGACTGCTTCATATGGAGTCATTTTAGATGTTGTGTGGTAGGGAGCCACTTTGCCCACTGATGTTATTATTCTGAGGCGAAGCAATAAAGATAAGTTTCCAAACATTTGTTGATAATTTTAATCTAACCATCTATTTGTGGGTGATACCCAGAACTCATCTTTAGTTTGGTTCTAGTGTGTTGAAATAGTTCTATCCAAAAATGACTAGTGAAAGTTACATCACGATCTGAGACAATGGAAGAAGGGATGCCATGAAGATGAAAGATCTAGTCCTTAAAAATTTGTGTGACTGAGGAGGCTATATAGGGATGGCTAAGGGCACAAAAATGACTATATTTGGAGAGGTGATCAACCGCAACCAAGATCACTATCTTTTCTCCAGATTTAGGGAGCCCCTCAATGAAATCTATAAAAATATCTATCCAAATACATGTAGGGATGGGCAAAGCTTTGATAAATCCAAGAAGGAGTTTCATTTCACCCTTGTTGCATTGGCCGGTATCACATTCAGCCACCATCTATTGAATTGCCCTTTTCATTCCCTTCCAAAAGAAGTTACGCTGTGCCCGCTCATAAGTTTTGAGGAACCCAGAGTGCCCTGCCGATGGAGAAGCATAGAGTTCATAGAAGACAACCTGTTGAAGATCTGTGCTTTGGGGAAGCACCAGACGACCCTTGTATCACAGAGAAGCACCATCCCAAGAGTAATGTGGTACAACAAAAGGGTTGGTGGCAAACTGTTGAATGATTTGAGATAATGAAAAGTCATTGACATAGCCCTGCTCGATAGATTCCAACCAATTTGGAATAGACATAGAAATAGATGAAAGGGAAGCTTCATCATCAAATGTGTGAGAAAGAGCATTTGCCAAAATTGTTGGTAGGTGGCGGATGATCAGGAAGGTACTATACACTAGCCATGTATCCTCGCTAGGGTTCAGGGGTGCAGCCCTGGAGAAATTTTTTTTAGAGCCTACATAAAAAAATTCTAGTTTTTGTAACCAACATAGAAAACCTATTTTTTGTAATCAACAAAAAGGCTTGATAAAAGCAGCTAAGGGTTAGGGTTTTGATCGATATTGTATTATAGCATTTTGCAGTGGTATTGAGTTGTAGGGATTACTCGTTGTAATCGGTTTGATTTACTGGATAATAATATTGGACTCTCTGTTTGGTGGATGTAGCCTGAGTTTGGGTGAACCATGTTAAAACTTGTCTCTCGTTGTTATTATTTCTATGTATTTCCATTCCTCTGTTTAATTTTTATTTGTATTTAATTGATATCTTCTATTGGCTAACCCTAACAAGTGGTATCAGAGTGGGTTGTGTTTGATTATCATCTGCAGGAAGGTCTCACGGTTGAGTAGGAGCAATGGAGGACAAGGGTAAATTGAAGGTCGATAAATTCAATGGGCAGGACTATTAGTTATGGAAGATGCAGATGGAGGATTACCTTTATCAAAAGGATTTATGGATGTCGTTGGAAGGAGTAGCCAAGAAACTAGCAACAATGTCTGATGAGGATTAGAATCTTCTTGATAGAAAGGCATTGGGAACCATTTGGTTGTGCCTGGCACCATCGGTGGCATTCAATATAATGGAAGTGAAGACAACAGATGGTCTGATGAAAGCTTTAGCTAAATTGTATGAAAAACCCTTAGTCTCAAATAAGGTATTTGTCATGAAGCATTTGTTTAATTTGAAAATGGTTGAAGGTGGATCTGTGACAGGTCATTTAAATAAATTTAATACAATTGTCAATCAATTGACTTCTATAAATGTATAATTTGATGAAGAAGTTAGAGCTCTCTTGATATTATGTTCATTGCCTAAAAGCTGGGATAGTTTGGTAATGGCGGTTAGTAACTTTGTTTCTGGTTTAAATACCCTGAAATTTGATGATGTTGTTGGTGTTATTCTGAGTGAGAAAATTCATAAGAAAAGCTCAGGTGGATCCACATCAGGCAGTGTTTTGAATACAGAAAGCAGGGGCAGATCAAAGGAGAGAGGAAAGGGTTCTGGAGGCCATGGGAAGTCATGAGGAAAATCAAAGGATAAAAGATCCCAATCTAGAGGACAAAAAGATTGTTGGTACTATGGGAAACCAGGTCATCTGAAGAAAGATTGCTGGTCTCAGAAGAATAAAGAAGGAGACAAATAAGAAGGCAATAAGGAGGCAAATGTGGTAAGTAATAAGTCTAAAGATGATGCTTTGATTCTTTCCCTAGATAATGCTGATGATTCATGGGTTTTAGATTCAGGGGCCTCATTTCATGCTATGCCCCATAGAAGTTATTTTCTTGATTATGTCCAAGGGGATTTTGGGCTAGTTTATTTGGAAGATAACGAACCCTGTCAGATTGTTGGAAAGGGAAAAATCAAGATTAAGTTGCAGAATGGGAATCATTGGCTACTACAAGAGGTAAGGCATTTTCCAAGGCTCAGTAGGAATTTAATTTCAGTAGGGCAGCTAGCTGAACAAGGTTGCATTGTTACATTTACTGATAAAAATTAGAAGGTTTCAAAAGGTGCCTTAGTAGTAGCAAAACGTGTGAAAGTAGGAACCTTATATATTTGTACAGGTCATATTGTTCCTTCTACTTTAGCTGTGACAGAGAAAAAATAAATAGGTTCAAGAACAGTTGTTGTAGGTTTGCATGAAGAGATTCAAAAAGTTGCTGTAGGTTCTGAGACAACACTGTGGCATAATAGACTTGGGCATATGAGTGAAAAATGTATGAAGGTACTTCATTCTAAGAAAATTTTACCAGGTCTAAAATGTATTAATATGGATTTCTGTGAAAGTTGTGTGTATGGCAAACAAAAGAGAGTTAGTTTTCTCAAGGATGGGAAGTAAAGAAAAATTAAAAGTTGGAGCTTGTGCATACAGATGTATGGGGACTAGCTCAGGTATCTTCTCTCGGTGGCTCTTGGTATTATGTTACATTCATAGATGATGCAACTAGGAAGGTTTGGATTTATTTCCTTAGACAGAAATTTGATGTATTTGAAACATTTAAGAAATGGAGAAGCTTGGTTGAAAATGAGACAGGTAGAAGATTAAAATGTCTCAGATTTGATAATGGTGGTGAGTATTACAGCAAGAAATTTTAGGATTATTATTCCTTTAATGGAATCCATAGGCAGAAAATAGTTCCAGGGACTCCACAAGAAAATGGAGTGGTTGAACACATGAATAGGACAATAATGGAGTATACAAGGACCATGAAATTGCATGTTGGGCTGCCTTTAAATATGTGGGTAGAGGCTGTCAACACTACTATATATTTAATTAATAAGGGTCCTTTAGTTCCTTTGGGCTGTGGTATTCCAGAGGAAACATGGATAGGTAAGAAGGTGAGTTATTCTTTTCTCAAAACCTTTGAATGTGACGCATTTGCACATGTAGATTCTGAAAATAGAACCAAGTTGGATGCAAAATCAAAAAAGTATATCTTCGTTGGATATGGCATTGATGAATTTGGTTATTGGCTTTGGGATTTTAAAAATCAAAAAAATTGTGGGAAGCAGGGATGTTATATTTAATGAGAAGGTGTTGTACAAAGATCAATTGTAGTAGCATGAGAAGAAAGAAAAGGATTATGTGGTGTTGGATGATACTCCAAATAGTGATGTTTTAGTGTTTTTTCATGCTCCGCAACAACATCCAGAAATACCTCAAACTCCAGCGAATGTTAGATGGTCAACAAGGATAAGTAGACCTCCTGAAAGGTTTTCTCCCTCTTTGTATTCTATTTTGTTAATAGATTCCAGTGAACTAGAAGGGTATGATGAAACTATGTAGGTGGATACACAGGCTCAATGGGAGCTTGCCATGAAAGAAGAAATGGACTCCTTGCTAAAAAGTTAGACTTGGGAATTATGTAAGTTACCTGCAAGTAAAAAGGCTTACCAAACAAATGGGTTTACAGGCTGAAAGAGGAAAATAGAGATAAGAAAAGATTTAAGGCCAGGTTAGTTGTAAAAGGATTTGCATAGAAAAAGGGCATTGATTTTGATGAGATATTTTCTCCAATTATCAAGATGGCTTCTATTCGTACTGTTTTAAGTATTGTGGCTGCTGAAGATTTGCATTTGGAATAGCTAGATATGAAAATTGCCTTTCTCCATGGTGATTTGGAGGAGGAGATATATATGGAACAACCCCAAGGATTTGAGGTCAAAGGTAAGGAGAAACATGTGTGCAGATTGAAGAAGAGTTTGTATGGCCTGAAACAAGCACCCCGCCAATAGTATTTGAAATTTGATAGTTTTATGGCTAAGCAAGGCTACAGTAGGTGTAATTCTGACTATTGTGTTTATTTTAAGAGGTTGGATAATGATAGCTACATTATTTTATGTTTATATGTTGATGACATGCTTGTAGCTGGGTCTAACATGGATCACATAAGAGAGTTAAAACAATAGTTAGTACATCCATTTGATATGAAGGATTTTGGGGCATCAAAACAAATCCTCGGTATGAAAATTTGCAGAGATAGGATGAACAGAAAATTGACTCTATCTCAGGCTACTTATGTTGAAAAGGTGTTGCAGAGATTCCATATAGAGAATGCAAAAATTGTCAACACCCCTTTACCTAGTCATTTGAAATTGACTAAGGAGATGTGTCCTAAGACACAAGAGGAGGAAGAAAAAATGTCCAAGATGCCATATGCTTTAGCTATAGGAAGTTTACTGTATGCCATGGTATGCATGAGACCGGATATTGCACATGTTGTAGGAGTCGTTAGCAGGTATACGAGTCATCCTGGATTAGAGCATTGGAATGTAGTAAAATAGATTCTTAGATATTTGAGAGGTACATCTAATAAACACTTATGTTTTGGGGGCTCTAATACTGATTTAGCAGGTTATGTAAACTCAGATTTGAAAGAAAATATTGATACCAGGTGGAGTACTACAGGTTATGTCTTTACTATAGGGGGAACAGCAGTGAGTTGGATTTCCAGGTTGCAAAAGGTGGTTGCTTTATCCACCACAGAGGCAGAATATGTAGCTGCAACAAAGACAAGAAAGGAGATGATATGGCTGCAATCTTTCATGAAAGAATTGAGCAAGGAACAGGTTAACACTTATTTGTTTACAGATAGCCAGAGTGCCATACATCTTGCAAAGAATTATGCCTTGCATTCAAAGACCAAACACATACAGTTGAGGTATCACTTTATTCAGTCGGTGTTGGATGATGGACAATTATAGCTGGAAAAGATACATACAGATGCAAATCTAGTAGATATGTTTATAAAAGTAGTGACAAGGGAGAAGCTAAGCTCCTCTTCAGCTTCGGTTGGTCTTCTAGACTGAAAACAATAAATGTAGAACAGCAAATTCCAAGGTGCTTATTTTCAGTGGGATTTGTAATCGACATAAAAAACCTATTTTTTGTAATTGACAACAAGGCTCGATAAAAGCAGATAAGGGTTAGGGTTTTGATTGATATTGTATTGTAGCATTTTGCTATAGTATTGAGTTGCAGGGATTGCTGGTTGTAATCGGTTTGATTTACTGGATAATAATATTAGACTCTCTATTTGGTGGATGTAGCCCAAGTTTGGGTGAACCATGTTAAAACTTGTCTCTCATTATTATTATTTCTATGTATTTCTATTCCTCTGTTTAATCTTTATTTGCATTTAATTGATATCTTCTACCAGCTAACCCTAACAAAAATATTGTCCTTACCCTTCTTATAGTGATCTCATGGTCATAACCCATGAGTTTGCTGACCCATTTATGTTGTGCTGGGGACGAGACCCGTTGTTCTAGGAAATATTTTAGACTCTAGCGATCAGTCTTGATGCAAAAATGATTCCCTAGTAGGTATGGCCACCACTTCTGTACTACATGCAAAATAGCCATCATTTCCTTCTCATATGTAGAGAGTACTAAATTCTTGCCAAGGACTTTGCTGGTGAATGCAATGGGATGTTCTTCTTAAAGGAGAACAACACCAAGTCCATTACCACAAGCATCAGTCTCAATACTGAAGGTCTTGGAAAAATCTGGCATAGCTAGAATAGGTATAGTACACAGTTTGTTTCATTTTTTCAAATGCAGTCTAGATAAAAGCATCATTTTTTAACATAGTTGTTAATGGAGCTACAATCTTCCCATAATCCTTGAAAAATATGTGATAGTAGCTAGTCAACCTAAAAAAACCTTTGAGGCTCTTGAGTGTTTGAGGATACAACCAATTTTTCATGGCATCTATTTTTGCAGGATCCACATGAACCCCTTGGGATGAAACAATATGCCCGAGATACTCCACTTCCTCCTATCCAAAAATACATTTAGACTACTTTGCAAAGAGATGATTATTAGAGGGAATTTGCAGTACGAGATCCAGATGTTGGAGATGCTTAGCTCATGTTTTACTGTAAATGAGGATATCATCAAAGAATACCAAAATAAATTTCTATAGGTAGGGCCAAAATATTTTATTCATCAATGCCTGGAATGTTGAAAGAGCATTAGTGAGGGCAAAGGGCATGACCAAAAACTCATAGTGGCCATCATGCATGTAGAAAGCCATTTTAGGGATATCATCTTCATGAACCCTAATTTGGTGATACCTAAAACGAAGATCCAACTTGGAGAAAAAATGAGCACCATGAAGCTCATCAAGAAACTCATCAACAATAGGAATCAGAAACTTATCCTTGATTGTGATGTGATTAAGTGCTCGGAAGTCAATGCAAAGGTACCATGACTCATCTTTTTCTGGACAAGAAAAATTGGTGAAGAAAATAAACTGGTACTAGGGCGAATAATACCTTGCTTCAGTATAACTTGAATGAGCATCTTAATCTTTGTCCTTTGGTGAAATGAGTAGCGGTAGGGCCTAATGTTGGGAGGAACACTTCTAGGAAGGAGCTGAATATGGTGGTCTTTTGGTCGTGAATGTGGCAATCCCACTGGTTTAGCAAAGACACATGCATACCTATCCAAAATTCATTGTAGATCTGAAGGAGTAGTGGAGACAACTGATGGTTGCATCTGAATGGAATGGAGCTAAGCAATAACACCATGTGAATTCTTCTTAAGAATCTTTTCCATGCAATGTGAACTTATGATGCTAAGAGACCCGGTTGTAAGCCCTTTAATGTGTGTTTTTGTCCATTGTCTGAAAATTACATCCAATGTTCAGCAAAATCCCATAAGATGGGTCCAAGTGTGTGTAACCATTGGGTGCCCAAAACCACATCACATCCACCTAAGGGAAAGGCAAAAATGTCAGAGTGCATGTTATAATCTCCCATAGAGATATGCACATTGCAACACTTCTCTTTGCAAGGTAATGTGCCCCCATTGACAATCCTGACTTCAAAGCTGGAGCAAGGATGGACAAAATGATCTACCTGTTTGGTGATCCAAGGGTCAATGAAGTTATGAGTGCTACCAGAATCAATGAGTATTGTAAGAGGGAGCTTCTTGAAGAAACCCTTGACCCGCATGGTTTGTGGGGTGGTGACTCCTTCTAAAGCCTAGAAAGATCTCCAGGTGGTCTTCCTAAGAAGCAGGGTCAACAAGCGGTTGCTAAGTGTCAACCTGGTCATCCACTGTATCTTGAGCATCCATATAAACTTCAATTTCAGGTGGAGAATCCACATCCAAGAGATAGAGCTTTTACTCAACACATCTATGTCCCCGAGTGAATTTCTCATCACAATTATAAAAAAGCTCTTTTTATCTATGTGCCCGCATCTCTACTTCAGTCAAATGCTTGATAGGAGTTGTTCTAGGAGCTGGCGTTATTTGAGGTCGTTGGGAAGTTGTATATCTAAATGGAACAAAATCAGATTTGGATCACTGTTGAGCTATGATCTTGTCCTCTGCCAACTTAGCCAACCCTAGGGCTTTTATCATTGTGCTGGGACAAAACATTTTAACCTCAGAGCGAATTGCATCCTTCAAACCACTGACAAAACAACTCCTAAAGAATTCATCAAACAATCCCTCTGTGTGATTGGCCAATTTTTCAAATTCTGTTTGATACTCTATCACAGTGCCTATTTGGCGCAGTTTAGTGAGTGCTCCCATGAAGTCATCAAAAGCACTAGGGCCAAATCATTGCAAAATGAGTTTGCAAAAATTTGTCCATGTTGGCTCTTAATGAGCTTTGATGTACCAATAGAACCATTGCAGGGCTTCATGTTCCAAATGAAAGGAGGCAAGTGGGACTTTGTTGACATCAAAAGTATTATGCAGACTAAAATATTGTTCTTCCCAATATATCCATCCAGTCAGATCATCACCATTGAAGTGAGGAAAATCAAACTTTGGCCCACGAAAATTGCTAGAAGAAGAAAACCCAGTGGTTGCGGAAGACTCTAGCTACTGTTTATTATTCATGGCTGAATGCTGAAGATTGAGGCTAAGAATTTTTTCATCCAGATCTTGGAGTTTGTTCTTGAGGGCTGCAAGTTCATCCTCCATGGTTTTTGCTCTTGCACAGGTGACAACCATAACCAGGAGTTTTTTTTTTGGGCGAATGGGTAGAAAAACTAAAACATAAAATTTTTTAGTAAAGGAAAATTTGGATTTGGGAAAAATTCGAATGGTTAATTGGGGTTTAACTAGGTTTTGGACACTTTCTAAGGGACAAGAAAGCAAAAAATGGGGATTTTAGAAGCAAGGTGAAAGAATGGGAAAATTGGTCCAAGAGGGACAAAGGAGCAAAAATAGGAAATGAACATTGTGGCAAAATTTGAAGGCTATTGGGTGAGAATTGAAGAAGTTATGGAAAACCCTAAAAATAGACAAATGTGGGATTTCTGGCTTTGATAAGTGGAATTGGGGTAGGGTCCTCAAGGAAGGAAATATGTACAATGAAATTTTAGGGGTTCTAGTGAATTTTGAGAGGAAAAGGAGCTAAAGCAAGGAAGATATGGCAAAAAAATAGAAATTTTTGTATTTTTTTTTGGAAACTATCTGCAATCTGCTCTAGATAGATTCAATCTATGATTTTTCAGCTATCAATAGATATGGGCCCTAGGTATGTTCGACTTCCTAAAGGTTCAGGGGATTCACTTGGCTACCAATGTTGTCTAACGACTTGCGTATTGGGGTAGTACCCCTCACTTCACGGCTCAGGTAAAACTAATAATTGCTTTGCCACAAATGACATCTCTTGGTTTACCTCATAGATGGGAACTAGTTAATTAGGTAGCGGCCATTTCCCTTTTTGTTGGCAGGTCCTCTCAATGGGCCAACTACTTCGGGGTTCCTATGGTACTCCTCACAATGAGTTTTAGGGCTATGCCCAGGCACTTCCCATAGTTAAGTGGATATGGATTATTCCCTGATTCAATCCTGTAATTGAAATGAACAATATAGATGCAAAAAAAAGAACTACTATAATAATCAAAGTGCCTGGAGGCCACTGCGAAGAAAAATTCGGTAGAAATTTCACCCAGCGAACCCAAGAAAGCACTCTGATACTAGATGAGAGGAACCTCCTACAACAATATAATAAAAAATACATGAAATAACAGAATAGCAGACACACAGAAGGAATTTATTGATTGCAGGCCACTTCGAGGGGGCAACCTCCTTTGAGCAAGCTCAATACAATAAACTCATGGATGCCTTCATTGGCCTCAACATGTACTTATATACTAAGTCTAATCTAAACAACTATTACTTCCCATGAATGTGGGATAATACAATATGCTCACGAGATGACTTACAAAGCATATGCATCCAAATGTAATATACTAACAAAGTAAAGAGAAGGATTAAACACGGCTTCTTAACAGGCTAACAGAGGCAGGATGAAAACTCTATCCCTAGAATTTCATTGCATAGACAATTACATACATTATTTTTGACTTATAATATAGATAATCATATAAAATTAATTACAAATTTCAAATAACAATATACTAAATCAAGATGAAAATTGTAACAAATTACCTGAGAGTCAATACCAAATGTATGCTATAAGAGATCATCACTGAGAACAAGTTCATCAAATATGCCCTACCCCTATGTTGCAGCATCTTGCCCCTGTGTCGCAGCATCCTCTCGAGAGTCCTATCATGCGTCCTACATCCCGTAATCACATAGGTTCCCACATGAACTGCACAAATGTGGCAACACATGATACCTACTACTCTCACCCTCATCAGCCTGGGTAAGAATATCGGCATGTTGTGATAGAGTTTGGGTGAGAGTAGTCAATGAATGTAATGTCTCCACCTCAACACTCTCTTTCAAAGCCGAAAGGAGTGACCTACGTTCTAGCCTCATCTGGGGTACAGGCATAAGGTTTTGATCTCGCTGAGCTACGGGTCTATCTTGGGCAGAGCCACCACCTCTACCCTAAAACTCACGAATGTCAAAATAATTCAAAATCTTATTGAGGATGAAATTACAATGGTGTTTCCTCAAGAAATATTGTGGTACCTCATCATTGTTACATGGGCACTCATCGAAGACCATGTACCATCTATCCCAAAAGTTTTGGGATATTTCTTCATTCCTAAACCAATGTATAGGAAACTGTTTGTAACTTTCTTCTAATCTTTGGTCAATTTTGGGATTAATAAAGTGTGCACATAATAGAGATTTTGTAATTTTTTCATTCTTGAGTTGTTCATATGACTTGTCCGCATAATATTACCGACACCTCTCCCTACAGTCTTGGAAGTCGATGATTTGTTTTGTCATTGGGAAACAATCTCCTCTAGTGATTTTGCAAGTGCCCTCCTATGATCAGTGGTTCCACTTGGATTGTTTAGGGCTTGAATAATAGTTTGAAGATGTTTCTTGTTTTCTTCTATTATCTATAGGTAGTTTTCTTGACTATCCCTTACATTCAAAGGAGGTGAAGGTGGGTTTTGAGGGTTTTGGGGGTTGTTTTCACACTCCTCAGTTGGATTTAGGTTTTCTCTTTCCCCAATAGTTGTAAATGTAATATAAAAACAAGTCAAACATTGCAAAACTAAGAAATTGTTCTCAAACTAACAAAATCAGTCAAACCCTACCTTCTTCTTGTGCTAGAGCCTCCAAGTTCACATGACGACATCTTTGGTGATGAGGTGGTATTGTGAATTTGTCATCTTATCTCTTACACTTGATTGTATAGCCTTTTCTTCAATGCGATCGTGCTTTCACCAAAGTTTTTTCCTGATAAGCTTGCAATGGCCAGGACTGTGAGTGAGGAGAAATGAGTTTTTTTTTCTTTGCTTTTGGACATGGTGGCAACTTTTTGGTCTCCCATCTCTTTGCATTTACCCCACCATCCTATCCCATTTTGTAATCTTTTCCTTTCCTCTTTTGTTTCTGTCCAACTGAACTTCTTTCCACCATATAGCAACATGTCCTTTCCACTTTGCCTTTACAAATTTCACCTTCTTCAGATCTTCAACTTCTTCATACTCAAAGTATTCTTCCATATCATTTATCTAGTCAATCAACTCTTCAGGGTTCAAATTGCCAATATAATTTGATACATCAAATATAGATCTCTTTCCAAGCTTTGAAATGGCTCGCAACATCTTTACTTGATCTGATTCTTCTTCTTCATCACCTCCTAGAGTTTCACCAATTTGTTCCATAGATTGGAATTCCTCTTCATCATCACTTTCAATATTAGGTCCCAGTGTCCTCTTTGCCTATCTTCTTCAACAACATCCAACCAAATTCTCCCTTATCTCCCTATCTCTCTAGACATCTCACTCATGCTCTCTATCACCCTATCTCTCCCCTCTTTCTTCTATATCTCTCCCTATTTGTCTCCTCTCTTTCTAGGTCTATCTATCTCTCTTTATCTCCATATCTCTTACCTCTTCCCATATGATTCCTATATTTCCCTATCTCTCCCTCTCCCTTATCGATGAAGGAAATGGAACAAAGAAACCTATGACTCTCTCTTTCTATCTCTCTCTCTCTCCATATCTCTCTCTCCCTCTTAGAGAGAGAGGGAGAGCTACAACTAGAGAGAGGGATAGAGAGAGGGTGGGAGGGAGAGAGGGAGGGAGTGAGGGAGTGAGTGACAGAGAGATTTTTAGGGTTTAGGGGCATTATTTAGGGTTTCTCAAGTTTACGAAGAGAGATTGAGAGGTAGAGGGATGATAAAGATAGAAAGATAGAGATTTAGGCCTTCTTGGGTTTAGGGGAATTATTTAGGGTTTAGAGGATTAGGGTTGCTCATGTTTAGGGTTTAGGGGCATTATTTAGGGTTTAGTGGTTTACGGTTGCATGTCAAAAGAACTCTCTCTCTCTCTCTCTCCCTCTCTCTCTAAACCCCTAAACCCTAAATAATGCCCCTAAATCATAACCCCTAACCCCTAAACCCTAAACTCAAGAAACCCCAAACCTCAATCTCCCTATCTCTCCCTTGTTTCCATATCTCTCTAGACATATCACTCACTCTCTATCTCTCCCTAAACTCTAAATAATGCTCCTAAACTATAAACCCCAAACCCCTAAACCCTAAACACTATCTATCTCTCACTCTCACTCTCTATCTCCATACCCCTCCCCTCTGTCTCCTCTGTCTCTCCCAATATCTATCAGTCCCCTCTCTCTATCCCTTTGTAAACCCTAAACCCTAACCCCTAAACCCTAAACCTAAGAAACCATAAACCCCTAAACCCTAAATAATTCCCCTAAAGATCCTAAACTTGAGCAACCCTAAATAATGCCCCTAAGTTACTTGACCCCTAACCCCTAGAAACTCTCTCTAGGGTTGTTCAAGTTTAGGGTTAGGGGTAATTATTTATGGTTTAGGGGTTTAGGGATGCTCAAGTTTAGGGTTTAGGCTTTATGGGTTTAGAGTTTCTCATGTTTAGGTTTTAGGGGTTAGGGTTTAGGGTTTAGGGGTTTAGGGTTGCTCTTTCTATCTATCCCCTCTCTCTAAATGTACCTTTCTATCTCTTTGTACCACACTATCTGACTCCCCCTCTATCCCTCTCTCAATCAATCTACCTCAAATTTATCTTTATATGTCTCTGTCCACATCTATCAAGATCTCTTTCCCTATCTCTATCTCTCCACATAGATCCCTATGTCTTAATCTATCCCTCTTTACCTCTCTCTCCCTCCCTCTCTATGTCTCTCCTCCTCTCTATCTCTCTCCCCATCCATCTACCTATTGAAATGTCTCTCCAAGTATGTCTTTGGACATCTCTCCATTTGTTTCCCTATCTCTATCTCTCCCCATAACCCTATCTCTTAATATATCCCTCTCTACCTCTCTCTATATTTCCCTATCCATCTCTCCCTCTTTATCTATCTTTCTCCTTCTATCTAGAACCCTTTGTTTATCTCAGTTCTCCTCTCTCCCTCTCCCCATATCTATCTCCACCTATCCCTTTGTATCTTCCTATTTGCCCCTCTTTCTATATTTTTTCCTTTCTCTAACTCTATCTCTATCTCTCCATATATCTATATCTCTCTCCCTCACATTCCAAGGGGTTGACAAAGAGAGGGAGAGCGATACAGAGAAAGAGAGGAAAATATTTTTATGCTTCCCAAAACGTGCTCGCATTATCGGAAGTAAAAAAAAGGGGCAAAAAGCATGTGGGATCCATGATTCACACCCCACATGCCTGTTATTCCTGCTTTTCATGCAGTATATCAAACAAGAAAATGCTTTTCATGTTGGTTGACATATTAACAATCATTTTTAGATCAATCCACCACCTTTTTTATTTTTTCAACATAAAGGAACTGATTTTGCGTGATTTTAGATAAAATTTGATTATTTAAACCTAAACTTTCATGTTTCATGTGTGCTTTTGTTTCAAAGCCAATTACCATTGATATATAGATAGAATTTTATGATATATATGTTTGTTTTTTCCATAAATTCACTAATCCTAATCTAGATTTATATAAAATTCATAATCAAACTTGTGAAAAAGAAGAATTTGAGGATTTTGAAGCTAAAATTTGGAGAATTAGTCAACTCTGATAGTGAAGTCTTTAAGGTATGTTCTAAATTATACCTATTTTAATTCACTTATATATGTCTTTCATCTTGTTTCAACTTTAGGATTTTCATCTTGTTTCAACTATCCGTAAACTACTGATACCAAATGTTGCTCATGTTAGATGCTATAACAATCCATGAAAACCTAGATCTTAGATCATCTTAATGCTTACTTTATGAGTGTTTTTATAGTTTTCTTGACCATTTTAGATTTTGACTATCCTCTTCTTTAACTCTACTATCATAATCATACCCAAATAGAGAATCCAAACATACAACATATCCAATGCCTATAATGTTTGACATGAATCATCTGTCATAGAGGTCAGATGATGGTTCTCTAGGATCAATGACTATCCCAACCCTTCATGACCATTGTGAAATTTGCCCTAATTTCCTATTTTGGGATATTAAGAGGCTACCATGACTGTTGTGACCCTTCATGACTATGTTGTCATATTAAGAGGCTACCATAATTCATTTAGGATCATTTTTTATGTTATAAATTCAGGTTGTGATCTTAGTAGCGTATGATAAAATTTGAAGATACCATCACCTAGAGAGAGAGAGGACAGTCCATGTAAAGGAGAAGAAGATAATTTACATAAAGGGTTTCAAGGCTAGATTTTCCATTGTGATATTCATATATGATTTGTATCATGCCCATTATCTAAGAAATCTCCATGAAAAAGAGGTTTTGGGGTTGTCTTAGGGTATACACAAGATGCTACAAATGGAGTTAAGAAGATAAAACACTAAAAAGGAGGTTTTCATGAGTGTAGGATAGTCACAAGTCTATATAATAGTCCACTATCATAGTGATGACAATCATGAAGTTTTTAATCTATGCATTACTTAAGATGTCTTTGATCTTTTGTCACAAGTATCCAAAAGGTTATCTTTAAGGGTTAATGTTCTTTTGATTATCACAAAGTTTTTGGACTGGTTTAAGACTATTAGGATAATCAATTTATGTTGATTAATAGTCCCCTTTAATGGCATTCATTTTGTCATCCTTCAAAATCACCTCCATACAACTCATATTTGTAAAAAATTAACCATACAATTCATGATTTCCAAACCTAAAATAATTATTTAATACTCATATATAAGAGTCCAAACAATGGCCTTCAAGGGGCAAGACAGTCAAGAACAGTCAAGGTACTATTCTTATGAGTTGATAGGGTCACAGGGAGGCTTAGTATTAGAGATATCCTTGCATGGAGGATGGTGCATCATCAAATGAATGAAGGTTACAAACATGACCTTATGATTATCTCTTGATTGTGATAGTCCCCTATGACACTTGATCAACAATGTATGCATGTATTTTTACCTTTGAATAATGATATCTCAACACCTTATAGTTTCAAATAATTTTGAAGTATTTATATTTGAGTGTATACTCTATGACCTGTATTCAAGTGTATATCATGACTATGTATTCGAGTGTATACTCCATGACTTTGGGTATTCCATTTTATACTTGGTGCATTTTCTGATTGGGAAAAAGGTGTGAAGAATCTATATGAAGGTCTTTCAGACCTACTCAAGGAGTTTTGAAGCTTTCTTGGCCATTATTTGACAAAGAGTGATGATTGCCCTAAATGATTGTGTATGACAGTGTTGGAGCAGCAATTGGAAGTTCAATAAATCTAAGTCTAAAAGTGTTGTTTGTGCATATTACTTGTTGGGAAGGGATCTTAGAATGTCCTACAGACTTGAAAAAAGGATTTTAAAGCATTCTTCAAGGGTTTGACAAGTTTTATTATGATTGTCCCAAGAGGACTAGTTTTACAATCATTGAGTAAGTGTTGGCACCCAAGCAAGTTAGGGTTTGCTTTTGAGTCTAGGTGTTTAATACCTATTGGATTCACCTTTAGAATGTTTGAAAGAGGCTCTTAAATATGTATTAATGTTTTTGAAAGAATTCCAAGTGGATTTGCCTTAGTTCATTGAAGTCATATAGGAAGTTGTACATAGGAGCAACAATGGAGAACATGCAAGAACAATTTGTCTTTTGGGTCTATTTTCATGAACTCCACCCTTCCTCTGCATCATTTATGACTTCGTGTATTTAAGTGTGTTCTCCATGACTTTGTGTACTCTATTGTATACTTGGTACATTTTGTGATTGGGAAAAAGGTGTGAATAATCTATATGAATGTCTTTCAGACCTGCTCAAGGAGTTTTGAATCTTTCTTGGCCATTATTTGACAAAGTGTGATGAATGTCCTAAATGATTGTGTATGACAGTGTTGGGGAAGTAATTGGAAGTTCAACAAATCTAAGTCTAAAAGTGTTGTTTGTGCATATTCCTTATTGGGAAGGTGTCTTAGAAGGTCCTACAGACCTGGACAAAGGATTTTAGAACATTCTTCAAGGGTTAGACACGTTTTATTATGACTGTTCCAAGAGGACTAGTTTTACAATCATTGAGTAAGTGTTGGCACCCAAGCAAGTCAGGGTTTGCTTTTGAGTCTAGGTGTTTAATACCTATTGGAATCACCTTTAGAATGTTTGAAAGAGGCTTCCAAATATGTATTGAGGTTTTTGAAAGCATTCCAAGTGGATTTTCCTTAGTTCATTGAAGTCATTTAGGAAGGTGTACATAGGAGCAAGAATGGAGAACATGCAAGAACAATTTGTCTTTTGGGTCTATTTTCATGATCTCCACCCTTCCTCTACATAATTTATGACTTCATGTATTTGATTGTATACTTAATGACTTTGTATGTTCAAGTGTATACTACATGACTTATATGTGTGTTCAAATGCATACTCCATAACTTATGTATGTTCAAGTTATCTTGATATGAGGTGTCTTATTTAGAAGTTTGTACAATCTTGTTATTCATTTTGACTATACTATTAATTGTCATTATAAAATTTCTAATTATCATTGTCTTATTCATCATGCTTGTAGAAATTATCATCATGCCAAGGAAACGAGAAAAGACTCTAACACCAAAAGAGCATGAAGCTAATATTGAGAGGAAAAGAGAAAGAATGAAGTGAATTTGGGAAAGTAGGAAATTGTTAACCATACAAGAAGACATTCCACCATTGCCAATTGAAGAGGAACATGACATATCTAATGAAGCTAAGAAAGAGATGGAATTGGAAGCACAAAGGGAACGAATTCAAAACCTCCATGCAATGAGGAAAGGGAATCTCCAAGTTGGAGGCACTCCATCATCCACAGGTCAAGTTGAAGGAACACCATCATTATCTTCTCAAATTGGAGACGCTCCATCTTTCACAAGTGAAGTAGAAGGTATGCCATCATTCACACCTCAAGTTGAAGGTACATCATTTTCATCTTTTTCACCTCCAATCGATGGTACGTCATCTATCCCATCTCAAGTAAATATTGAAGAAATTCCTAATGGTGAGTCCACTTTACCAATTAAAATGCCTCCTAGAATTTTGCATAGGAAGCCTAAGTTTCTAATTGATATTGATGAGAATGTATTGGAGCCCATGCAGGATAAGATTCCCATGTGCACTTGTCAAAGATATGTGAATAAGATATGGAAGTTATTCTTTGAAAATTTAAATGAAACCAAAAGATGTCAACTCTTTGTTGAATTGATGAGAAATTTGAAATTTAGGCCCACTATGAAGATTCTTGGCCTAAGAACATCGAATGCCTCAAGTGAAAAATCAATTGTCAAGAATCTAATGAGTGCATATGAGAGTGTGGGTTCCACCTCATGCACAAATGATAGTAATGTTATAAGACATGTCATTACATTGACAATAGTAAGCCAACAAATAAAAAAATCTTGCCTCATTAGAAAGACAAGTCAAGCATTGAAAATAAATAGAAAAACTCTTATGAGAGCCATTGGAAGATGTCAAAGCATTGAGGATCCAAACACTAATGAATTGTGGGCATTCTCAAGGAGACTCCCACAGAAAGACAAAGTTGTTGTTGAAGCTTTGAGATCACTAATTGAAGACATTTGGAAGAATTACACAAGGGAATCTCCGAATAAAAGGGATATGGTAAGAAGGAGAATCGATAGTCAAAACTATGAGCCACATCCAAAGCATTTTTTGGATATGACTCAAACATCGTTTTTTGGTAAATTTCTAGAGATATATCCTCAAATTAAAATTTTTGAAAGATATTTTGAAATGTTAAAACCTTTATTTATCAAAATAAATCACACACGCACTACTTTTTGTTGTAGATTACATGTTGAATTTTCTAACCATTTTGATGTTTATTGGTCTATATGTTTAGATTCGCATACTAATAATGTTTTACAGGATTGTGGCATACGTGCCCCACCAACTACTTCAAGAGACTTCATATAAATAATTTTATGTGATAGAGAGGAAGGTCAAATATTCTATAGGAAATTATGCTTGGATGGCACATGTCAGCATTGTAGTGGCTTGCAATGTATGCCAGTATGTGAACATATGGAAAGAACACATGCAGTTTGAAATGAACTAGTAAATTTTGGCTAGTATAAAATAGTGGCATACAATATAAAAGATGGTAAAGAAGCAAAGAGGTGTGAATATGTTATTCAAAAGATTCCAATGTATCAGTTTATGTCTATATTTTATGAAAGTATAGTGTATGAGTATGTAAGACATGCCCATAGAGCTCGATGGTTGTGTTAGGAACTCATGTTTAACCCTTCTCTTTACTTTGTTAGTATATTACATTTGAACGGATATGCTTTGTAAGTCATCTCGTGAGTATATTGTATTATCCCACATTCATGGGAAGTATTAGTTGTTTAGATTAGACTTAGTATATAAGTACGTGTTGAGACCAATGAAGACATCCACGAGTTTATTGTATTGAGCATGCTCAAAGGAGGTTGCCCCCTCGAAGTGGCCTGTGATCAATAAATTCCTTCTGTGTTCTACTATTTCTGTTATTTCATGCATTTTTCATTATATTGTTATAGGAGGTTCCTCTCATTTTGGTATTAGAGTGCTTTCTTGGGCTCGCTAGGTGGAATTTCTACCAAATTTTTTTCGCAATGGCCTCTAGGCACTATGATTATTGTAGTAGTTCTTTTTTCTATGCGTCTATATTGTTTATTTCAATTACAGGTTTGGATCAGGGAATAATCCCTATCCGCTTAACTGTGGGAAGTGCCTGGGCATAGCCCTAAAACTCATTGTGAGGAGTACCATAGGAACCCTGAAGTCGTTGGCCCATTGAGAGGACCTGCCAACGAAAAGGGTAATGGCCCCTACCTGATTGACTAGTTACCATCTGTGAGGTAAACCAAGAGCTGTCGTTTGTGGCAAAGTGGTTATAAATTTTACCTGAGTTGTGGAGTGAGGGGTTCTGCCCCAATACGCAAGCCGTTAGACAACATTGGTAGCTAAGTAAATCCCCTGAATTTTTAGGAAGCCGAACATACCTGGGGTCCATATCTATTACCAGCTGATAAATCCTAGATTGAATCTGTCCAGATCCATTTGTAGATCCCGTTGCAGATCGTTTCTAGAGAAAAAAATTTGCTTTTTTGCCATATCTTCCTTACTTAGCTCCATTTCCTCTAAAAATTCACTGGAACCCCTAAAATTCCATTATGTATATTTTCTTCCTTGAGGACCCTATCCTAAAATCCACTTATCAAAGCCAAAAATCCCACATTTGTCTATTTTTAGGGTTTGCCATAACTTCTTCGATTCTCATCCAATCACCTTCAAATTTTGCCACAATGTTCATTTCCTATTTCTGCTCCATTGTCCCTCTTGGACAAATTTTCCCATTCTTTCACCCCACTTCTGAAATCCCCATTTTCTGCTTCCCTATCCCTCAGAAAGTGTCCAAAACCTAGTCAAACCCCAATTACCCATTAGAGTTTTTCCCAAATCCAAATTTTCCTTTACTAAAAAAGTTTAAGTTTTTGTTTTTGTTTTTCTACCCATTCCAAAAAAATCCTAGTTATGGTTGTCACCCGTGCAAGAGCAAAAAACATGGAGGAGGAACTTGTAGCCATCAAGACCAAACTCCAAGATCTGGATGAAAAAATTCTTGGGCTTAATCTTCAGCATTCAGCCATGAACAATAGACGCAGCCAGAGTCTTCTACAGATATAGGGTTTTCTTCTTCCAGTAATTTTCATGGACCAAAGCTTGATTTTCCTCTCTTCAGTGGTGATGATCCACCTGGATGGATATACTGGGTAGAACAATATTTCACTCTACATAATACTCTTGATGTCAACAAAGTCTCACTTGCCTCCTTTCATTTGGAACATGCAGCCCTTCAATGGTTTCATTGGTACATCAAAGCTCATGAAGAGCCAAAATGGACAAATTTTTGCAAACTCATTTTGTAACGATTTGGCCCTAGTGCTTTTGATGATTTCATAGGAGCACTCACAAAACTATGCCAAACAAGCACTATGAGAGAATATCAGACAGAATTTGAAAAACTAACCAATCACATAGAGGGATTGTCTGATGAATTCTTTAGGAGTTGTTTTGTTAGTGGTTTCAAGGATGCAATTCACTTTGAGGTTAAAATGTTCTATCCAAGCACAATGATGGAAGCCTTAGGGTTGGCTAAGTTGGCAGAGGACAAGATCACAGCTCAACAACACTCCAAATCCAATTTTGTTCCATTCAGAAATATGGATCCCTAAAGCCCTTAAATAATGCTAGCTCCTAGAACAACTCCTATCAAGCATTTGATTGAAGTAGAGATGCAGGCATGTAGAGAAAAAAGGCTTTGTTATAATTGTGATGACAAATTCACTCGAGGACATAGATGTGTTGAGCAAAAGCTCTATCTCTTGGATGTGGATTGTCCGCCTGAAACTAAAGTTTATGCAGATGCTAAGGATATAGTAGCTATTTAGATTAAAACTCAGTCATTTCTTATTGACCCTACTTCTCAGGAAGACCACCCAAAGATCTCTCTCCATGTCGTAGTAGGAGTCACCACCCCACAAACCTTGTAGGTCAAGGGTTACTTCAAGAAGTTCCTCTTACAATACTCATTGATTCTAGTAGTACTCATAACTTCATTGATCCTCAAATAGCCAAATAGGCTAATTGTTTTGTTCATCCTTGCTCAAACTTTGAAGTCATGATTGCCAATGGGGGCACATTACCTTACAAAGGGAAGTGTCACAATGTGCATATCTCTATTGGAGATTATAACCTACGCTCCAACATGTTTGCCTTACCCTTAGGTGGATGTGATGTGGTTTTGGGCACCCAATGGTTATGGACACTTGGACCCATCTTATGGGATTTTGCTAAACTTTGGATGTAGTTTTTAGACAATGGGCACAAACACACATTGAAGGGCTTACAACCAGGGTCTCTCAGCATCATAAGCTCACATTAGCTAGAAAATCTTCTTAAGAAGAATTCACATGGTGTCATCACTCAGCTTCACTTCATTTAGATGCAACCATCCGTGGTCTCCACTACTCCTTCGGCTCTACAATGCATGATGGCTATTTTGCATGCAGTACAGAAGTGGTGGCCATACCTACTAGGGAATCATTTTTGCATCAGGGCTGCTCACCAGAGCCTAAAATATTTCCTGGAACAATGGGTTTCCTCCCCAGCACAATAGAAATGGATTAGTAAACTCATGGGTTATGACTATGAGATCACTTACACAAAGGGTAAGGACAATATTGTGATGGATTCTCTTTCTCGTACATGTGATGACCAAGCTTCTCTTTTAGCTATTTCTATGTCTGTTCCAAATTGGTTGAAATCTATCCCACAGGCTATCTTCTACGAACTCTATGTTTCTCCATCAGTAGGGCGCTCTAGGTTACTCAAAACTTATGAGAGAGCATGGCATCAGTTCTTTTGGAAGGGACTAAACAGGGCAATTCAACAGATTGTGGTTGCATGTGATACCTCAAAATAACAGTATCAATGGGAAAAGTGGCTCCCTCTCCTTGAATGTTGGTACAATACCTCCTACCACACAGCCTCTAACATGACTCCATATGAAGCAGTCTATGGTCAGGCACCACTAGCGCTCCTTCCATACTCCCCCAGTAGTTCACGAGTTTAGGTAGTTGACAAGATTCTCCACACCTAGGATCAAATTAGGGATCATAAGCTGGCTCCTTCTTCCTGCGTTCATCCAATATTTCATGTCTCTTTTCTAAAGAAATTTCTTGGTGCTAATGATAGAGCACAAACTATTTTACCACAATTGGATAATGAAGGATCCATCCTTTTGGCACTAGAGGTAATCCTTGATAGGGGTACTATCCTCTTTGCTCCTGATCTATCATAGAGGTATTAATTTAGTGGCATGGAATGCACCCAGAGATTGCTACTGGGGAACCACTCCTTCAGATTCAGCAACAATTTCCACATCTTACATTTTGAGGACAAAGCTTTTCTAAGAGGGAGGGGATGTTAGGAACTTGTGTTTAACCCTTCTCTTTACTTTGTTAGTATATTATATTTGGATGCATATGCTTTGTAAGTCATCTCACGAGTATATTGTATTATCCCACATTCATGGGAAGTAATAGTTGTTTAGATTAGACTTAGTATATAAGTATGTGTTGAGGCCAATGTAGGCATGATGATTTATTGTATTGAGTATGCTCAAAGGAGGTTTCCCCCTTGAAGTGGCCTGCGATCAATAAATTCCTTCTGTGTTCTACTATTTTTGTTATTTCATGCATTTTTCATTATATTGTTATAGGAGGTTCCTCTTAGGTGGACTTGCAATTCAAGTTATATGCAAGGACACATTTCTAGTTGGTAGCATTGTTTCAGTCATTGACTTTGCAAAGAACTATAATCTATAGCCACAACATGAGGTGCAATCCCAATATTACAACTCGACACAGGTTTCTATATTTGTGCACATCGCATTCATTCATGTGAATAATAGTATAGAGGATGACATAAAGATCATAAGGGAGTATCATTTTTATATAAGTGATGATCACGCGCATTCCATAAAGTTCATGCAAGGTTGCTTTTAGGTGTTCTACAATGATTTAGCTAGAAGGGGCATATCATTCAGTCAACATATCATATGGTCAGATAACTATGCATCACAATTCAAGAGCTCATGGAATTTCTATTGGCTAAGCAAGAGGCATAATATTATAGGTGTTTAGCATATGTGGAACTTTTGTGAGACCGGGCATGGAAAGGAGAAGCATGATGGTGCAGGATCATGTATCAAAAGAGCCATAGCATGAGAAGAGTTAAAGTATAAAGACAATGCAAAGTTTACATATGCAAAATCAATCATCGAGTGGTGTAATGCTTCGATGGGTCCAAGTAATGAAAGTAAGTCTTTACTTTGTAGATTTTTTTGGTTGATAGATGATACTAACATTGCACCATATGAGGACTCTTATACACTAAAATGATCAAGTGAACTACACTCTTTCAAAAGCTCAATTTCAGGTTCATGGAGTATCCATACGTGAAAGATGGCATGATTTTGTTCTTCATGTACAATTAAAAAATGGAATGAGTGTGAGTCAAAGGAGTGGGTTGATGAATGGTAGTTATCTTAGCCCACTTGAAACATATTGACCCTTGACAACATTGGAACTGACACAGATGGAATCATCAGTTGACTTTGACCACATATCAAATCTAGTTCAACCAGGTAATATATTTACTTGCATAGTTTTGAAATTCCTAATGTTATCTTAAACTTTGTAGTATTTTTGTAATGTTGACTAATTTCATCTAATTTTCTACACATATCATTGTAGGGCATGTTTATGCAGTTATTGCAGATGAATATAACAAAGAGGGAACAAATTATTACTTGTGTCATTGTGTTGAGGCTAAAAAGAAATTGGAGGCCCCAATTACAGATGGAGAAAACATCCAATACCCTACAGCCTTAGTGGTTGTTACTGGAACATGGCTTAGCAGATACCCACATAAGAGTGTTAATGTTTGGTTGTTTGAGGACTTTGACATGCATCAAAAGATTCTCATTACTCCAACCTTGTCATGGCAACCAATGTTCATTTGATACAATATTGAGGTAGACCTTTGAACAAGACCTTATGGAAGGTGCATGAGTCTAACCATGAGGAAATACTTGACACAATAATGAGTAGAGAATACCCAGATGGTTCATTGGATTAATTTGTAAGTATGCATAAAACTTTCCTAGATGGTTACTTGTACTTTGTTTTGTGTATAAATAGTAGTATGAATTGCTTCCCTCTAGTATATTTATATGTTTAGTCAATTTTTCTTTTTGATGCTTCTCATAGGAGGTCACAACTCCAGTCCGTCCAACTATGGATGAAGAAGATAGAGAAAAGATGATGGAGAGTGATCATCAGATGGTGGTAAGTGATCGATTACATATGTGATGTTATATATTTCATGTACATTTTGTTATAGTAATGTGCATATTGTTTGATTGTATTAACTCGTGGAGCTGCATGAGATTGAACTGTTGAAGAGGTCTACTCAATGGTAGAGAGAGGATGAGTCATGGATTGACTCTCCATCTTCATGGTCAAGCAAGGGCAACCAATTATTTCATAAAAATTCATAGGAAATTAGTTTTGGGACATACTTTTATATGTTACTGATGTGTGTACATACTTTTGTATGTTACTGATGTATATTTTTGTATATATGCCTATATGGCTTTGTATGTAAACTAGATGTTATGTTGGTGACATTATGTATACGACAATTTATATTACATATTAAATATAGTGCACATAGTTGTAGTGCTTCAAGACAAGGCATGAACTTGAATAGTGAAGATCTCACTCAAGTAGTGGTATGAACTTGACAAGCAGTGGTATGAACTTGAGTAGTGAAGGCCTCATATTTCATTTGATTTTTTTTCTATGGTATACATTTGATGTTTACATCATCATCATGTTATGTTTCATGGGGTTAGATCTATGTAATGAATGAAGTTGATCCTTATTGGTCTTAATCTTGTTTTCTCATGTTTCACTCATGTCATATCAAGATTGATATCATAGGGTTTGGATGTTAGTTCATAACATTCATGTTTATCATGTTACAATAGTAGGACATAGTTGCTTATGTCATTGGTTCATGCCATTGGATCATTGGATTTGGTTGTGTTTCTTCATCATAACATGTCATGCTTCAGGAGTTGGATTGGGTTGTGGTTCTTCCTCATGATAGGAGTCTGTTCATGTCTTCATGCTTCTTTGTCCTCCATGTCTTTAGTGTTCTCAGTCTCTTCATGTGTCAAATATTTGTTCAATGTCCTCATGATGTTGATGTTGATCACAAAATATGGTGTTAAGTGCCTCAATTGTTCAGGGTAGCAGGCTATCGGCAAAGTCCCTTAAGATCCCTAAGATAGAACAATTGCCAAACTTTGATAGACGTTTTCTCAGAATTTGTGGTAGTTGGAAATATTTTGTTTAGACCTATAGGTGCATGTGGGGTCCATCCACAATAACCTCTCTCAGTTTTGGTCAAATCTAGTCCATTTGACCGTGCCAAAATCAAATGCATTCTTACAAAATGCTTCAGTTTCATGCAGTAAAAAGGTGCTAGGAGTGGTATTTCACATTCCATAGCTCGTGGGGCCAAAAATACTATGGGAACACATCAGGGTGGGTGGTTAAATGCTAGGGGAGGTCTTGTTTCATGTGCCAAGTGCCCCAATCATTTGGGGCAGCAGGCTACTAGCAAAGTCCCTTAAGATCCCTAAGATGCAAAAACTGCCAAACTTTGAAGGAGTAGTTCTCAAAATTTGTGGTAGCTAGGAATGTTTTGTTTGGATCTACAGGTGCACATGGGGTCTGTCCTCAATCACCTCTGTCAGTTTTGGTCAACTCTAGTCTGTTTGACCATGCCAAAATTAAATGCATTCTTGCAAAATGCTTAAGTTTCAAGCAGTAGAAAGGTGCTAGGAGTGACATTTTACATTCCATAGCTTGTCAGGCTGAACGAACTATCCCAACATGTTAGGGTGGGTGGGTAAATTCTAGGGGAGGTCTTTTTTCATGTGCCAAGTGCCCCAATCATTTGGGGCAATAGGCTACCGGCAAAGTCCCTTAAGATCCCTAAGATGCAAAAATTACCAAACTTTGACAGAGTAGTTCTCAAAATTTGTGGCAGCTGGAAACATTTCATTTGTACCTATAGGTGCATGTGGGGTCCATCCACAATAACCTCTCTTAGTTATGGTCAACTCTAGTTTGTTTGACCGTGCTGAAATCAAATGTATTCTTTCAAAATGCTTCAGTTTCATATAGTAGAAAGGTGCTAGGAGTGACATTTTGCATTCCATACGTCATGGGGCTGAAGGGACTTCACCAACACATCAGGGTGGGTAGGTAAATACCAAACAAAGTCTCATTTTGTGTCCCAAGTGCCCCAATCATTTGGGGCAGCAGGCTATTGGCAAAGTCCCTTAAGATCTCTAAGATGAAAAAACTACCAAACTTTGACAGAGTAGTTCTCAAAATTCCTGGTAGCTGGGAACATTTCATTTTGACCTACAACTGTATGTGGGATTTGTCTATAATAACCACTCTTAGTTTCATTCAAGTCATGTTCGTTTGACCATACTGAAATCAAACACATTCTTACATGCTTCAATTTCATGCAGTGGAAAGGTTGCAGGTGCTATATTTTTTGTTCTTCTCATTGTGGGGCTGAACCAACTATGCCAACATGTTGGGGTGGGTGATTAAATGGTAGGGAATGTCTCATTTCATTTGTCAAGTATCCTGGTCATTTCGGGTTATAAGCTATCAACAAAGTAGAATGTTGCTAACACTAAAATTTTGCATTCCATAGGTCTTGGGGGTGAAATAACTGTGCCAACACGTCTGGGTGGGAGGGTATATGGTAGTGAAGCTCTTGTTTTGTGTGCCAAGTGTCCCAGTCATTCTAGCCTACAAGTTACCAACACCTAGCACCTTTTTTCGTGTTTGCCGGTAGCTTACATCCCGGAATGACTGAGACACTTGGCACATGAAACAAGATCTCCTCTAGCATTTACTTACCCACCTCGATGTGTTGACACAGTTGGTTCAGCCCCACAATGAGCAGAACAAAAAAATGGCACATAGCAACTTTCCACTGCATGGAACTGAAGCATTTTCCAAGAATGTGTTTGATTCTAGCATGGTCAAATAGGCAAGAGTTGAATGAAACTGAGAGAGGTTATTGTAGACAGACCCCACATGCACCTGCAAGTCAAAATGAAATGTTCCAGCCTGCCATGAATTCTGAGAACTATTTCGTCAAAGTTTGGTAGTTTTTTCATCTTAGGGATGTTAAGGGACTTTACCGATAACCTGCTACCCTGAATGATTAGGGCACTTGGCACACAAAACAAGACCTCCCTTGGCATTTACCCACCTACCCCAACATGTTGGCATAGTCTATTCGGCCCCACAAGCTATGGAATGTGTTGGGTAAATATTTTGTCATTAACTCACTAATGACAAAATGGTTATATCAGCCACAGCTATGATGAGATATTATTTCTCCTCTCAGAAAGGGGAGGCTCCCTTTTATTGCCAAATGCAAACTAATAACTATTACAAACTTATTTACACTAAATACTAACTCTAGGGTGATTCTATATCATCCATTTCTCTTTTTTTAGAAATGATGTTTACAATTCTTAATATGAAATTCAACACAAAAGGATAATTAAAACAATACTAGTATATTTAAACCACAAAGAAACCCACTAAAACACAAAGTTTCTCATTGCTCCTTATACCAATTGAAAATGAAATATTTTGGAATAGAGTGCAGCCCAAAGTCTTCACTATATGCTGATATAAGGTAACATGATCATAAACAATAACTTGCAACTCAAAGTCTTCAAGTTACTTCTCATTCACAAGCTTAAATGAAAATTCCAAATATGATATAGCAGCACAAAGTCTAGAAAATTAGATTTGAATAACCCTCTGAACACTTGATTTCCATGCTCACAATTCAAACATTCAAAAAATATAATGTGATAGAAAGGACATAAGAACAATTCTATAACATTACAAACCTGCTCCAAGACAAAGATTGGATGCCAACTTGCTTTTTGATATTGCTTGAAAATTGATTTACAAAATAAGCTCAAAATCTCAAATTGCTTTTCAAAATGGCAGTGCTTCACTTCAATAGACAAAAGATGATAATTACAATAGAGGCCCTCTTTATTTATAAGGAGAGGCCTTGAGAAAATATAGGAAAAACCTAACTAGTTTGACTTATGCAAAAATAGGAGTCCTTATTGACTTGGGACTTCCTATGTTTTTACATGTAATTACATATGAGAAAAGTACATGTAAAAGTGTCCAAAACTAAATAAAAAGTACCTATGAAAATATAGAAAATAAACTAAGTCATGACATTTTGCATCAAATTGCATCTCCATTCTTCTTCAGATGAGCATCATACATAGTGAATGCTGCCTGCATCCCCAACCTATCAAGACAAACAGTGTTCCTAAAGATTACTCGAGCTCTAATCACTACATCTTTCACTTTTGTGGTTGCCTTGTCATGACTAGTATTACCTTCCTAAAGTCAAAGTCATCTAGGGAGATGGCTTTCTTCTTCCTTTTAGGTGTATATGCTAAAAGCCATGGAGAAAGCACTAATATACTAACATTTAGGTAAGACCCCATTGTTGGTGCAAAAGGAAATATGCTCACACTCATGGTAGCGATGATGGGAGGAGTATTTGTAAACACTATACCTGGTGCATCCACATTAGCAACTTGCTCAGTACCCAAAACAAATTGTTCAAAAATAGTGGAGTCACCTATATCATAAGAGGGTGAAGACAAATGAGGAATTGATCTTGAGGAATGAAGAACATTATCAAAGGTCACATTAGGATTATAAAAAATTGTTCTTGATGACGACGAGGACTTGAATGACTGAATATCAATGGGTGAAATTGGGGTTGTGAGAGGAACAGGCAAAGAAACTAAAATAGATACATTAGGTTGAGGAGAAGGGACTTTAGTGTCTTCTGACACATTTCTTTACTGAGACATGGTTGTGTCCTGTAGATTCTCTTGACCACCTCCTTCTTCTTTCTCCTGTTCATTCTCTCTCTCTGCTGAAGACTTATCCTCAATATCCATTTCCTCTATAGTTAGTTCTCCAATATGTTATTCTTCAATTTCCATTTCCTTAGTAGCAGATTCATCCTCTATCACTTGGGCCTTATTCCCTTTTGACACAAATTTAATCTTAGGCTTGGGAGCTTTGGATGTACTAGGAATATCACTTCAATTCTTAGTTCTCAACTCAGCCTTTATTCGTGTTTGTTCTAAGGCCTCCTCTTCAGAACTAGTTATGAAGTCCTTTAAGGGTATACCCTTTCTTTGCAGCCACAGATTGGTATTAGCCAAAATAGGTTCAAACCTCTTTCTCAAAGAAGTTAACTCCTTTTTTGACCACTGTATAGTGGGCAAGGGATAAGTTGCAATATCTAGGATTAACAACATCTTCGTTGTCAACCATACCTTCTAGAATATTAGCCAAGCCCAAATATTCTATTTGGCTTAAAGACAACCTATTGTAATCTAGCTTCCTAATATCCTCTTCTATTCTCAAATTAGCCCAAATATCCTCTACCATTGGTTCATGAAACTAAGTCTTTCTCCTGATCTTATCCTTCACTCCCTGATAATCAAATTTGGGTCTCCTTTTGAATTGTTTCATAGTAACCATATACATTTCAGTTTCCATTTCCTTGGTTTTAGCAGTAGTTGCAACAAAGTACCTACCAATCTCAATAGGAAACCTAAATTCAGGCTTCTTTAACTCCATTTGCTTGTTATGAACAACAATCATTTGTCGACACAACTCCATTAGAATAATTCTGTCAGAAGGGAACTTTGGTAACATGTAAGAATAACCCTAAAAATAGCCAACTCTTAGATATGTGAAAGTTGAGAACTGAAGAAACAAGCAACCAAAACCATTCACCACTTTCCAGGCTTCATCTGAAATTCTCCTCTGCTCCAACTGGGGGTCAAAGAGGCACAAGAAAATAGCAAAGGCATCATTCACCCTTTTGAAATGATGAATTGAGCCTTTCAAAGGTAGTTGAGGACAATACTAATAAATTGTTACAACCCTCCTATCTCCATTAGATGTTAAACCTGGGAAGTTCCTGATTGAAGATGTTATATATACTAGGTATGAAGTCATATAGAACTTGAAGGTAGTTGATACCTTAATTAGCTACTCATGAAGAGCATTACCAATTTGTTCTCCCTAGAATATATTTTGCTTACCTTGAAGTATGATCCTGATGTATGGGTACATCCATTCATGGAAAGTTGAAGATGAAGCTAAACATCTAACTCTACTAAGAAGAGTTATTAAATCAATTACTTCCTTCACAAAGTTACTCCTAGGAAAACTCCTGGGCCATCTAGACAAATTTGGTCTAGCAGTATTGAGCCATTTAGTATTGATCACTCTTTTTGCCTTCTCAACATCTTTATCATACTCACCTTGAGCAATACTACAATCCATCTCTGCAATATCTTTAGCAACGGGGCACATAGGAAACCTTATCTATAAACTCTGCATCAAGTCTCATGATCACATTACCATGCACGTCTACCACTATCCTATTGTCTTTATTGTAGAAATGAGAAACATGGAGAACAAACTCCATATTGTGTGCAATAACAAGGAATGAAGCCACCAGATGAATATTTATTTTAATAATCATTTGCATATAAGGGTTGGGTTTATCTAAGTTTGTTCTCTCCACAAATTTAGTCATATCCACATGACCAATTTTAGTGTCCCTTATCTCATCTACATTGGATGTGACTAATGTGAGGAAAAACACCCTGATACTTGTACTTCATTGCTTTGGACTTCTTTGGAGATGGGTCAGTCATTTGAAAAGAAGGCTCCTTCATATGAATTGAAGACTTTGATAACTTGCAGGAGAAAACTATAACAAAAGTCATGATCTTATAGTTAGGGAAAAAAAGGGTAATTTGAGAAAATGCATGTTGATGATCATGATCACAGGAATGAGCTTGAAAGGCCTAAATAGTAAGCAAGTTGAAAGAAACTGATGAAAGTAGGCTAAGGATAGAAATTTGGAAAATTCCCCAGAGTAAGACAAATTCTAGAGAGTGAGTGCACGAGCGGTGATTTTTCCCACCCTTGCATGCTAGGGGGAATTGCTGGTGTGAGGGTGGCAAATTTCCCCACCCCTACATGTAAGGAGTAAATGTTTACAAAGTGCATAAGTGGTGAATTTTATGTCCAATGCACATAGAGGATAAAGCTTAGTTTTGTGTCAGAGTGGTAAATTTTACCACTATTGTATGAGAGAAAGATTTCAAATGTACAAGTGTCTGAGCGGTGATTTCCACGACTTGTGCATGAAACCTCAAACTGTCACCAAACTCATGTAGGGGCGGTGATTTTCACCACCCTTACACTTAGGGTAGATCACATAAAAGAGAAAGGCATGGGTGGCAATTTCTACAGCCAACGCACATCTCATAAAAGAATAACAATCATGCATTGGCAGTAAAATTTACTGCCCATGAATGATGGAAAATAAAGACACGTATGGGTGGTGAAAATCAACGCCCTTACATATTAAGGGAAAAATTCCTAAGTCATAAATGTCATTTAAATAGGTTTTTAAAATAAGAAAAACAAAACTCTAGGGTTTTCATATTGAACAGTGAAAATCGCCATGCCATTCACCTCTAAACAAAAACATAGAGAAACAAACACATAAAAACTAAGGCAAAAACTAAATGAAAACCCTAAATAAAAAAGACATTTAAGAGGAAAGGAAAACACAAAAACAATAGGAAACAATAAGGCTAACAATGCTTCATTAAAGGTAAAAATGATTTGGGAAAAAGAGGATAAAAAAATGAAAACACGAGTAAAACTTACCCGATGTTAATGAACACAAGTTGATCTTTGTGAAAATCCCTAGATCCGAAAATTGCACACCAAAAATGCCAAAGACAATTACCAGGGTTTGAATCGAGCCAAAGAAAGTAGCAAAGATAAGTGACAACTAAAATGAAAATTAAAAAGTAATTGAAAAACATATAAATGTCTTTTCAGAACACTCACACAGAGTGCATTTAATGCACTAAAGAATTCTCGAGATGCACGGGAGGTGATTTTTGCCGCCTCTACATCTAGGGCTTAAAAGCAATATAAGCATGCATGAGTAGTGAAAAATGCCACTCGTGCATGAAAAACACAAAAAGGTTAAAAACATGTAATGGCAGTAAAAATGACCACTCAAACATGTTACACTTAAAATTTTCTAATTCCTTACAATTAAACTTACTGATTTAACAAATTTGCTCACTTATTCGAATTTTGTAAACCTCAAAGAACCAAAATTAGGAGATGCTTGAAATGATTCCCAGGAGTTAAGATCACGTATGAAGGAAAAGATTTGCCTCAAAAAATGTGCTTAGAGTTGTAGACTACAAAACGAACAAGTTTCGTAGGGGTCATCCTACAAAATGAGCTCGACTAATTTGACGACAACATAATGCAAAATGTCACTCCTAGCACCTTTCTACTACATGAAACTAAAGCCTTCTTGAGTGTTACAATTGCCCTAGAAGACATGTATGCAAAATGCAAAAGCATAGGCAAGGTGAGTGAACTATTTGACATGAACTATGTGAAATGATGAATTGAAGGTCTGCTATCTTCATGCAGTAAGCTTAACAGTCATGGTGAGTTGGTGAAATCTTGTTATATGTCATTGGAGGGGGATCAATAGAGTTGGAATAGTTGTTTGAGATCTTGTTGAATGTGTATGAGGTCTTGGAACAAGAATTGGGAAACCTTGAAGCCTTAAATCCATTTGGTGTTATGCCTAGAGGCCTAATTAGGCCTAATTTATAGAAGAATAGTCAAAATTTGGAGGGTTCTGTACAAAGTGACCACCCCTAAAATCTTAGTATGTTTTGTAAAGTCCAAATGGGTATCTAAATCTATGTTTATATTTTGGGCACCAGGCCTAAGTTGAAAATTATACAAGAAAATGTAATTTTGCTATACTATTAGGCCTAGGGTCAATCAAATAAGGAAATCTTAGAATCTTGTTGTTCCTAAGTTCTTGTGAAGCATCATTGCATTGTATTTGTTGTCTTCATCCTATGTAAGACCCTTCTAATGTAGGTTATGGTGTTTGACATGTTAATGACCCATAAGACCTTAGAGCCTAGTATGCACCTAAGGGTGGCTATGGGAATAGAAACTACAAATTTAGCTTTTGGATGTTGAAACCATTGTGTTCTACCCTATCTCTACATCAAATATGCATAAAATGGTTTTGTTGAGAAGGCTTTAGAAACTTTCAAGAAAAAGAAATTAGTGGGTGTAAAGCCAAATTTCACACTGGATCCTCTCTACCTATACCAAAGTGGGATCTTGATGTAGAGGAAGGACCTTCTTTAGGACAAAAACACAAAATGACAAAGTGTTCTTACACCATCTTCATTTATGCTCCTAGGTGTACCTCTATAGGACCATAACATTGAACTCTTTTTAGACTCTTTTTATTATCAGAAGCAACTATTTAATGTTAATTTCTACACCCATCTTGCTTTAATAATGACCTCACACATGAGGCTAGTATGTATATTCATATAATGACCTCACACACGTCACTAGTATGGATATAAAGCTAATTGAATTTGTTTTGGGCATTTGGAATCCTATTCCTTTATTTATTTTTTGAAAATGGGTGAGGATTTCTAATTTTAGGGTTGGTTTTTCCTTTTGGCACATGATTTTCTCATTTTTCCCTATTTATTTCTCATCATAATCTTAGTACCTTTCGAATTTTATTGCTATAGGTTGTCTAGGAGGGCTAGTCTCGGGATTGGAGGAGAAAATATTAATAAACTTGAGGGGAATCTATGTTTTTCTTCCTTTATATGAGGATCATGACTATGTAAATTCATGACTGCATTCTCTGAGGCTTATGTTTGGTAAGGGAGGGTTTTCTGGATGCTAATTTCATTAAGTGATTTTAGGATAAGTCTCTAAGCGAAGTCATTGAGTCTTTTATGGTGCAACCAGGCTATCACACCTATACTTTGGAATATGCTACCCTTGAGATAGTCCTTCCCAACCTTCTGATTGATATTGTGTAGGGTACATCTCAAGGATAGTCACAGAGGCAGGGTGTAGTTATGTTTCTTATTTAGCTAATGTGGTACTCAATCAATGTGTGAGAGTGGGCATATTCTCTTAATGATGATGCTGAGATAGTATGATGAGGCAGTCATCAAAATACCATGAAGAAGAATGGTAATAAAATAGTCACAAGGTAAAACAATAATGCTTTGATTTCGCCATAGAGTCACACAAAGGTAGATCAGTGTTCAAACATGACTATGAAGGGTTTTAAAAGCTAGCAAAGGTATGTCATACTTTGAGGATGGTATACCAGTCCATAGAGTCATTAGAACTTAATTTTGTGTGAGTATTAAGACTATGGATAATCTATATGAAGGCTAGGGTTTGATTTCCTAGGGCAATCCATCAAACCCTAAGCCTAAATCTCCATATTAAGACTAGTGAAATTAATCAAGAAGACTACCCTGAATCCTTGAGGAAGATTGTCACACCCTGACCACATAGCCCTAAATGGATGTTACTATTTATTATGAGACTCCTTAATCTTAGAGTTATTATAGAAAGCAAGGTTGAAAGTTGTGTCAATATGGGGAGATGTTGTTCAAGAGCAACAAATTGAAATTACTTGTGGAGAAAGAAAGATTCAGCACTGTCATCTACATTTCAAGCACTATCCAAACCCACCCATTGAATACTAGTTGTTACACTATGTGCAAAGCAACCCTCTTTAACCCACTATCCTGATACAATTTTCCAATTACCTAGCTCTAAGTCATTACAAGTTAAGGGAATAGTATTAGCCATCCACCTTGGGTTACCTTTTATATCATTCCTACTTCAAGTGTAATCACATAAGATGGATGTTATGGGTGTCCATGGTTGTCATGAGATTGAGTACAATGACTTGGATCTAGGAGGATGATTCAAGATCATTAATATCACATTATTTTGAAAGGGGATCAAAGATATCATCATATATTTTATCTAGGTTCATAGGTTATGGAGAATCGTGAAATATTGTGGTAGAATAAACATACAATTTCATAAAAGGACTTCTGACACCTTACCAATATAGGACTGCTAAATAGGGGCAACATTGTAACAACTTTTGTGCTTTTATTTACTATTAAAACCATGCATAGAATTATTCTAATAAACTTTCCAAAAGACTATCCTATGAGTTTTTGGGAGTATAGATATGTAATCAAGGTCTCTAAAGGACTGTCCCCATGTGTCTAGCTCACTAAACTTAATCACAATAATATCTAGATGACCCCAACCTGCTTGTGAGCAACATTAATGACTATCTTAAATCATTTAGACTAGAGTACTATTGCAAGAAAGGTTTTGAGTACTCCTTAGACTTTCATCTAGTAATCATTGAGGGTATCAAGACCTAAGAAGTTCACAAAGCCATCCTATAAACAAATTACAAGAAGAGGAATAGTCATGAGCCTCTAAAAAGGTTACTTCAGGGGTTTTCATTGTAAGCAAGAGCTGAAAAGTTTGTAAAGTGGTTCAATGCTTATGGGGACTATTATGCTGCTATGAATTGCTAATGGACTATCTTTAATGAAAGGTACAGTCATAAATGATTTCCCTAATGTAGGATATTTGTCATGTTAATATAGGGGAATGTCACCCTTTGATCTACAAGCCATGAGGGATGGTGAGTGAGTGGCTTAATAGGTTTCATTCAAGGTGGGAACAATCCAAGCTAGACACCTTGGATATTAACTCTTTCATACTCATCCTAATTGCTATAAAACTACAAGAACATTAAAATCATACACCAAAGAAAGCACTAAAATCTAATTCGCAACATGCTAGTGAATGAGCGTTGAATGTGACCACATAAATAAAAATCATACTATTCTTCAACAAATACCATCTCCTTGGTCCAAAAATTCAAAATACCTAGAAAGCACAGCTCAATGCACATTTAGATGAATAGACACACTTCCAACTTTATTGAGCCAAGTGAAAAAAGAAAATTCATTCCTCAACAGAAAGCCAGTCATATAATAAGAAAGTTTCATAGATCCTTCCCAAGTAATTACTAAAGGACTCAAGTTAATGGTGCCATTACAAATACTAAGAGAGAAGGAAAGGCAAAGATAAAACATGTTTGGGCAGGTAATAAGTAACATCTTTGTCAATATCAAGCAACACTATGATGTTGCAAAGTGGCACTATTTGAATCAAGTTAAGCATGATTGTCTACAATACAAGATATTCCTTTATGAAAAAAGGTTAAAATCTTTCATTGAGTGCTATTTAAAATGCATACAAGTCACATGCATACCAACTATCAAATCTGTCACATGATGTAATTGTAGCTATCCTTGTAGACATGTATGCAAAGTGTGGAAGCATAGACAAGGCATGTGAACTATTTGGCATGATGCCCCAAAGAAATGTCACCTCATGAAGGCACATGAACTGTATGGAAAGTGTGGAGGCATAGACAAGGTCAATGAACTATTTGAAATGATGCCTCAAAGAAATGCACAGTCCCACAAAATGCAATGATTGCAAGATATGCACAAAATGGATTATTTGAAAATGATTTATAAACTTTCAAGCAAATGCAATTGGCACGTGTAAAACCAAATTCTAGTAATGATAATTGATCATCTATTAAATATTTAATAGACGCTGTCATATACATAATGTCATGAACATAACATCAAGTTTATATACAAAGCCATATAGGCATGTCCAAACAAAGCCATACAAGCATATATTCAAAAATATACATCGGTAGTTCATACAAAAGTATGTATACAAGGCCATCTAGGCATACAAAAAATGTCCCAAAAACTAGTTTCCTATGGACTTTTATGAAATAATCGGTGACCCTTGCTTGACTGTGAAGATGTAAAGCCAATCACTAACTCATCCTCTCTTTGTCGTTGAGTAGACCTCTTCGACAGAAGTTGATCTAACTCCACATGTTAATACAATCAAACAATATATGGACATTAATATAGAAAATGTATGAAATATATAACATCACATATGTAATCAATCACTTACTACCACTTGATGATCACTCTCTATCATCTTGTCTCTCTCTACATCTGTACTTAGATAGACTGGAGTTGTGACCTCTAGTGAGAAGCATCAAGAAGAAAAATTGACTAAATATAAATATCATTTATGTACATCAAATGACATGAGATAAAACAAGAAATATAAAATTATGACATTTTCATGTTATTGGTTCATACTCAGTTAAAGGATTTGAAGACATCATGGTTGCAACAATGCCTATCTATGCTGACTCACGAAGATGAGGAGGAGTCTCAGTTGTATTCAACATCTAAAAAACAAGTTCAAGATTATTCAAACAAAATAAATACATAACATTATTTTAAAAATGCATAATGATTAGAAATGGTTAAATTTATCTCTATAAAAGTGGTGGTTTGGCGTCTAGGGGACCAAGGAAACCATGGAGGTGTTGGTGACTATTGAAATCATCAAATTGTCACAAAATAATATTTCCATTGACATATCTACAATAATTATGATTTTGTAATAAATTGCATACCTGCTGACTTGACCTCCTCTTATAACCTGCCAATGGATGGCTATGAGAGGAACCTTCTGCAACAATATAATGAAAAATGCACGAAATAATAGAATAGTAGAAACACAGAAGGAATTTATTGATCGTAGGCCACTTCGAAGGGGCAACCTCCTTTGAGCAAGCTCAATACAAAAAATTCATGGATGCCTTCATTGGCATCAACACGTACTTATATACTAAGTCTAATCTAAAAAACTATTACTTCCCATGAATGTGGGATAATACAATATGCTCACAAGACAGATTACAAAGCATATGCATCCAAATGTAATATACTAACAAAGTAAAGAGAAGGGTTAAACATGGGTTCTTAACATCCCCTCCCTCTTAGAAAAGCTTTGTCCTCAAAGATTAAGATGTGGAAATTGTTGTTGAATCTGAAGGAATGGTTCCCATGTAGCATCCTCCGGTTGCATTCCATGCCACTAAATTAAGACCTCTGTGATGGATCTGGAGTGAAGCTGATGAGTGCGTCTATCAAGGATTGACTCAGCTCCAAAATGATGGATCCTTCATTATCTAGTTCTGGTAAAATAGTTTGTGCTATGACATTGGTACAAAGAACTTTCTTTAGACAAGAGACATGAAATATTGGATGAACGCAGGAAGAAGGAGGAAGCTCCAATTTATAAGCAACCGACCCAATCTTCTAAAGAACCTTATATGACCCATAGAACTTTGGAGCTAACTTATCATGCCCTTTGAGTTTCAAGGATGATTGCTTGTATGCCTGTAGATGAATAAAAACCATATCACCTCCTTGAAAAGTGTGCTCAAAATGGTGTTGATCAGCTTGTTGTTTCATGCAATTTCTTGACATGTGAAGATTTTCTTGTAAGATATGAAGAATTTGATCCCAGTTTTGGAGAACCATGTCAACTACTTGAACTGGTGAACTGCTAGTGGTGTATGGAAGGAGCATTGGCGGTGCTTGGCCATAGACTGCTTCATATGGAGTCATTTTAGATGTTGTGTGGTAGGGAGCCACTTTGCCCACTGATGTTATTATTCTGAGGCGAAGAAATAAAGATAAGTTTCCAAACATTTGTTGATAATTTTAATCTAACCATCTATTTGTGGGTGATACCCAGAACTCATCTTTAGTTTGGTTCTAGTGTGTTGAAATAGTTCTATCCAAAAATGACTAGTGAAAGTTACATCACGATCTGAGACAATGGAAGAAGGGATGCCATGAAGATGAAAGATCTAGTCCTTAAAAATTTGTGTGACTGAGGAGGCTATATAGGGATGGCTAAGGGCACAAAAATGACTATATTTGGAGAGGTGATCAACCGCAACCAAGATCACTATCTTTTCTCCAGATTTAGGGAGCCCCTCAATGAAATCTATAAAAATATCTATCCAAATACATGTAGGGATGGGCAAAGCTTTGATAAATCCAAGAAGGAGTTTCATTTCACCCTTGTTGCATTGGCCGGTATCACATTCAGCCACCATCTATTGAATTGCCCTTTTCATTCCCTTCCAAAAGAAGTTACGCTGTGCCCGCTCATAAGTTTTGAGGAACCCAGAGTGCCCTGCCGATGGAGAAGCATAGAGTTCATAGAAGACAACCTGTTGAAGATCTGTGCTTTGGGGAAGCACCAGACGACCCTTGTATCACAGAGAAGCACCATCCCAAGAGTAATGTGGTACAACAAAAGGGTTGGTGGCAAACTGTTGAATGATTTGAGATAATGAAAAGTCATTGACATAGCCCTGCTCGATAGATTCCAACCAATTTGGAATAGACATAGAAATAGATGAAAGGGAAGCTTCATCATCAAATGTGTGAGAAAGAGCATTTGCCAAAATTGTTGGTAGGTGGCGGATGATCAGGAAGGTACTATACACTAGCCATGTATCCTCGCTAGGGTTCAGGGGTGCAGCCCTGGAGAAATTTTTTTTAGAGCCTACATAAAAAAATTCTAGTTTTTGTAACCAACATAGAAAACCTATTTTTTGTAATCAACAAAAAGGCTTGATAAAAGCAGCTAAGGGTTAGGGTTTTGATCGATATTGTATTATAGCATTTTGCAGTGGTATTGAGTTGTAGGGATTACTCGTTGTAATCGGTTTGATTTACTGGATAATAATATTGGACTCTCTGTTTGGTGGATGTAGCTTGAGTTTGGGTGAACCATGTTAAAACTTGTCTCTCGTTGTTATTATTTCTATGTATTTCCATTCCTCTGTTTAATTTTTATTTGTATTTAATTGATATCTTCTATTGGCTAACCCTAACAAGTGGTATCAGAGTGGGTTGTGTTTGATTATCATCTGCAGGAAGGTCTCACGGTTGAGTGGGAGCAATGGAGGACAAGGGTAAATTGAAGGTCGATAAATTCAATGGGCAGGACTATTAGTTATGGAAGATGCAGATGGAGGATTACCTTTATCAAAAGGATTTATGGATGTCGTTGGAAGGAGTAGCCAAGAAACTAGCAACAATGTCTGATGAGGATTAGAATCTTCTTGATAGAAAGGCATTGGGAACCATTTGGTTGTGCCTGGCACCATCGGTGGCATTCAATATAATGGAAGTGAAGACAACAGATGGTCTGATGAAAGCTTTAGCTAAATTGTATGAAAAACCCTTAGTCTCAAATAAGGTATTTGTCATGAAGCATTTGTTTAATTTGAAAATGGTTGAAGGTGGATCTGTGATAGGTCATTTAAATAAATTTAATACAATTGTCAATCAATTGACTTCTATAAATGTATAATTTGATGAAGAAGTTAGAGCTCTCTTGATATTATGTTCATTGCCTAAAAGCTGGGATAGTTTGGTAATGGCGGTTAGTAACTTTGTTTCTGGTTTAAATACCCTGAAATTTGATGATGTTGTTGGTGTTATTCTGAGTGAGAAAATTCATAAGAAAAGCTCAGGTGGATCCACATCAGGCAGTGTTTTGAATACAGAAAGCAGGGGCAGATCAAAGGAGAGAGGAAAGGGTTCTGGAGGCCATGGGAAGTCATGAGGAAAATCAAAGGATAAAAGATCCCAATCTAGAGGACAAAAAGATTGTTGGTACTATGGGAAACCAGGTCATCTGAAGAAAGATTGCTGGTCTCAGAAGAATAAAGAAGGAGACAAATAAGAAGGCAATAAGGAGGCAAATGTGGTAAGTAATAAGTCTAAAGATGATGCTTTGATTCTTTCCCTAGATAATGCTGATGATTCATGGGTTTTAGATTCAGGGGCCTCATTTCATGCTATGCCCCATAGAAGTTATTTTCTTGATTATGTCCAAGGGGATTTTGGGCTAGTTTATTTGGAAGATAACGAACCCTGTCAGATTGTTGGAAAGGGAAAAATCAAGATTAAGTTGCAGAATGGGAATCATTGGCTACTACAAGAGGTAAGGCATGTTGCAAGGCTCAGTAGGAATTTAATTTCAGTAGGGCAGCTAGCTGAACAAGGTTGCATTGTTACATTTACTGATAAAAATTAGAAGGTTTCAAAAGGTGCCTTAGTAGTAGCAAAACGTGTGAAAGTAGGAACCTTATATATTTGTACAGGTCATATTGTTCCTTCTACTTTAGCTGTGACAGAGAAAAAATAAATAGGTTCAAGAACAGTTGTTGTAGGTTTGCATGAAGAGATTCAAAAAGTTGCTGTAGGTTCTGAGACAACACTGTGGCATAATAGACTTGGGCATATGAGTGAAAAATGTATGAAGGTACTTCATTCTAAGAAAATTTTACCAGGTCTAAAATGTATTAATATGGATTTCTGTGAAAGTTGTGTGTATGGCAAACAAAAGAGAGTTAGTTTTCTCAAGGATGGGAAGTAAAGAAAAATTAAAAGTTGGAGCTTGTGCATACAGATGTATGGGGACTAGCTCAGGTATCTTCTCTCGGTGGCTCTTGGTATTATGTTACATTCATAGATGATGCAACTAGGAAGGTTTGGATTTATTTCCTTAGACAGAAATTTGATGTATTTGAAACATTTAAGAAATGGAGAAGCTTGGTTGAAAATGAGACAGGTAGAAGATTAAAATGTCTCAGATTTGATAATGGTGGTGAGTATTACAGCAAGAAATTTTAGGATTATTATTCCTTTAATGGAATCCATAGGCAGAAAATAGTTCCAGGGACTCCACAAGAAAATGGAGTGGTTGAACACATGAATAGGACAATAATGGAGTATACAAGGACCATGAAATTGCATGTTGGGCTGCCTTTAAATATGTGGGTAGAGGCTGTCAACACTACTATATATTTAATTAATAAGGGTCCTTTAGTTCCTTTGGGCTGTGGTATTCCAGAGGAAACATGGATAGGTAAGAAGGTGAGTTATTCTTTTCTCAAAACCTTTGAATGTGACGCATTTGCACATGTAGATTCTGAAAATAGAACCAAGTTGGATGCAAAATCAAAAAAGTATATCTTCGTTGGATATGGCATTGATGAATTTGGTTATTGGCTTTGGGATTTTAAAAATCAAAAAAATTGTGGGAAGCAGGGATGTTATATTTAATGAGAAGGTGTTGTACAAAGATCAATTGTAGTAGCATGAGAAGAAAGAAAAGGATTATGTGGTGTTGGATGATACTCCAAATAGTGATGTTTTAGTGTTTTTTCATGCTCCGCAACAACATCCAGAAATACCTCAAACTCCAGCGAATGTTAGATGGTCAACAAGGATAAGTAGACCTCCTGAAAGGTTTTCTCCCTCTTTGTATTCTATTTTGTTAATAGATTCCAGTGAACTAGAAGGGTATGATGAAACTATGTAGGTGGATACACAGGCTCAATGGGAGCTTGCCATGAAAGAAGAAATGGACTCCTTGCTAAAAAGTTAGACTTGGGAATTATGTAAGTTACCTGCAAGTAAAAAGGCTTACCAAACAAATGGGTTTACAGGCTGAAAGAGGAAAATAGAGATAAGAAAAGATTTAAGGCCAGGTTAGTTGTAAAAGGATTTGCATAGAAAAAGGGCATTGATTTTGATGAGATATTTTCTCCAATTATCAAGATGGCTTCTATTCGTACTGTTTTAAGTATTGTGGCTGCTGAAGATTTGCATTTGGAATAGCTAGATATGAAAATTGCCTTTCTCCATGGTGATTTGGAGGAGGAGATATATATGGAACAACCCCAAGGATTTGAGGTCAAAGGTAAGGAGAAACATGTGTGCAGATTGAAGAAGAGTTTGTATGGCCTGAAACAAGCACCCCGCCAATAGTATTTGAAATTTGATAGTTTTATGGCTAAGCAAGGCTACAGTAGGTGTAATTCTGACTATTGTGTTTATTTTAAGAGGTTGGATAATGATAGCTACATTATTTTATGTTTATATGTTGATGACATGCTTGTAGCTGGGTCTAACATGGATCACATAAGAGAGTTAAAACAATAGTTAGTACATCCATTTGATATGAAGGATTTGGGGGCATCAAAACAAATCCTCGGTATGAAAATTTGCAGAGATAGGATGAACAGAAAATTGACTCTATCTCAGGCTACTTATGTTGAAAAGGTGTTGCAGAGATTCCATATAGAGAATGCAAAAATTGTCAACACCCCTTTACCTAGTCATTTGAAATTGACTAAGGAGATGTGTCCTAAGACACAAGAGGAGGAAGAAAAAATGTCCAAGATGCCATATGCTTTAGCTATAGGAAGTTTACTGTATGCCATGGTATGCATGAGACCGGATATTGCACATGTTGTAGGAGTCGTTAGCAGGTATACGAGTCATCCTGGATTAGAGCATTGGAATGTAGTAAAATAGATTCTTAGATATTTGAGAGGTACATCTAATAAACACTTATGTTTTGGGGGCTCTAATACTGATTTAGCAGGTTATGTAAACTCAGATTTGAAAGAAAATATTGATACCAGGTGGAGTACTACAGGTTATGTCTTTACTATAGGGGGAACAGCAGTGAGTTGGATTTCCAGGTTGCAAAAGGTGGTTGCTTTATCCACCACAGAGGCAGAATATGTAGCTGCAACAAAGACAAGAAAGGAGATGATATGGCTGCAATCTTTCATGAAAGAATTGAGCAAGGAACAGGTTAACACTTATTTGTTTACAGATAGCCAGAGTGCCATACATCTTGCAAAGAATTATGCCTTGCATTCAAAGACCAAACACATACAGTTGAGGTATCACTTTATTCAGTCGGTGTTGGATGATGGACAATTATAGCTGGAAAAGATACATACAGATGCAAATCTAGTAGATATGTTTATAAAAGTAGTGACAAGGGAGAAGCTAAGCTCCTCTTCAGCTTCGGTTGGTCTTCTAGACTGAAAACAATAAATGTAGAACAGCAAATTCCAAGGTGCTTATTTTCAGTGGGATTTGTAATCGACATAAAAAACCTATTTTTTGTAATTGACAACAAGGCTCGATAAAAGCAGATAAGGGTTAGGGTTTTGATTGATATTGTATTGTAGCATTTTGCTATAGTATTGAGTTGCAGGGATTGCTGGTTGTAATCGGTTTGATTTACTGGATAATAATATTAGACTCTCTATTTGGTGGATGTAGCCCAAGTTTGGGTGAACCATGTTAAAACTTGTCTCTCATTATTATTATTTCTATGTATTTCTATTCCTCTGTTTAATCTTTATTTGCATTTAATTGATATCTTCTACCAGCTAACCCTAACAAAAATATTGTCCTTACCCTTCTTATAGTGATCTCATGGTCATAACCCATGAGTTTGCTGACCCATTTATGTTGTGCTGGGGACGAGACCCGTTGTTCTAGGAAATATTTTAGACTCTAGCGATCAGTCTTGATGCAAAAATGATTCCCTAGTAGGTATGGCCACCACTTCTGTACTACATGCAAAATAGCCATCATTTCCTTCTCATATGTAGAGAGTACTAAATTCTTGCCAAGGACTTTGCTGGTGAATGCAATGGGATGTTCTTCTTAAAGGAGAACAACACCAAGTCCATTACCACAAGCATCAGTCTCAATACTGAAGGTCTTGGAAAAATCTGGCATAGCTAGAATAGGTATAGTACACAGTTTGTTTCATTTTTTCAAATGCAGTCTAGATAAAAGCATCATTTTTTAACATAGTTGTTAATGGAGCTACAATCTTCCCATAATCCTTGAAAAATATGTGATAGTAGCTAGTCAACCTAAAAAAACCTTTGAGGCTCTTGAGTGTTTGAGGATACAACCAATTTTTCATGGCATCTATTTTTGCAGGATCCACATGAACCCCTTGGGATGAAACAATATGCCCGAGATACTCCACTTCCTCCTATCCAAAAATACATTTAGACTACTTTGCAAAGAGATGATTATTAGAGGGAATTTGCAGTACGAGATCCAGATGTTGGAGATGCTTAGCTCATGTTTTACTGTAAATGAGGATATCATCAAAGAATACCAAAATAAATTTCTATAGGTAGGGCCAAAATATTTTATTCATCAATGCCTGGAATGTTGAAAGAGCATTAGTGAGGGCAAAGGGCATGACCAAAAACTCATAGTGGCCATCATGCATGTAGAAAGCCATTTTAGGGATATCATCTTCATGAACCCTAATTTGGTGATACCTAAAACGAAGATCCAACTTGGAGAAAAAATGAGCACCATGAAGCTCATCAAGAAACTCATCAACAATAGGAATCAGAAACTTATCCTTGATTGTGATGTGATTAAGTGCTCGGAAGTCAATGCAAAGGTACCATGACTCATCTTTTTCTGGACAAGAAAAATTGGTGAAGAAAATAAACTGGTACTAGGGCGAATAATACCTTGCTTCAGTATAACTTGAATGAGCATCTTAATCTTTGTCCTTTGGTGAAATGAGTAGCGGTAGGGCCTAATGTTGGGAGGAACACTTCTAGGAAGGAGCTGAATATGGTGGTCTTTTGGTCGTGAATGTGGCAATCCCACTGGTTTAGCAAAGACACATGCATACCTATCCAAAATTCATTGTAGATCTGAAGGAGTAGTGGAGACAACTGATGGTTGCATCTGAATGGAATGGAGCTAAGCAATAACACCATGTGAATTCTTCTTAAGAATCTTTTCCATGCAATGTGAACTTATGATGCTAAGAGACCCGGTTGTAAGCCCTTTAATGTGTGTTTTTGTCCATTGTCTGAAAATTACATCCAATGTTCAGCAAAATCCCATAAGATGGGTCCAAGTGTGTGTAACCATTGGGTGCCCAAAACCACATCACATCCACCTAAGGGAAAGGCAAAAATGTCAGAGTGCATGTTATAATCTCCCATAGAGATATGCACATTGCAACACTTCTCTTTGCAAGGTAATGTGCCCCCATTGACAATCCTGACTTCAAAGCTGGAGCAAGGATGGACAAAATGATCTACCTGTTTGGTGATCCAAGGGTCAATGAAGTTATGAGTGCTACCAGAATCAATGAGTATTGTAAGAGGGAGTTTCTTGAAGAAACCCTTGACCCGCATGGTTTGTGGGGTGGTGACTCCTTCTAAAGCCTAGAAAGATCTCCAGGTGGTCTTCCTAAGAAGCAGGGTCAACAAGCGGTTGCTAAGTGTCAACCTGGTCATCCACTGTATCTTGAGCATCCATATAAACTTCAATTTCAGGTGGAGAATCCACATCCAAGAGATAGAGCTTTTACTCAACACATCTATGTCCCCGAGTGAATTTCTCATCACAATTATAAAAAAGCTCTTTTTATCTATGTGCCCGCATCTCTACTTCAGTCAAATGCTTGATAGGAGTTGTTCTAGGAGCTGGCGTTATTTGAGGTCGTTGGGAAGTTGTATATCTAAATGGAACAAAATTAGATTTGGATCACTGTTGAGCTATGATCTTGTCCTCTGCCAACTTAGCCAACCCTAGGGCTTTTATCATTGTGCTGGGACAAAACATTTTAACCTCAGAGCGAATTGCATCCTTCAAACCACTGACAAAACAACTCCTAAAGAATTCATCAAACAATCCCTCTGTGTGATTGGCCAATTTTTCAAATTCTGTTTGATACTCTATCACAGTGCCTATTTGGCGCAGTTTAGTGAGTGCTCCCATGAAGTCATCAAAAGCACTAGGGCCAAATCATTGCAAAATGAGTTTGCAAAAATTTGTCCATGTTGGCTCTTAATGAACTTTGATGTACCAATAGAACCATTGCAGGGCTTCATGTTCCAAATGAAAGGAGGCAAGTGGGACTTTGTTGACATCAAAAGTATTATGCAGACTGAAATATTGTTCTTCCCAATATATCCATCCAGTCAGATCATCACCATTGAAGTGAGGAAAATCAAACTTTGGCCCACGAAAATTGCTAGAAGAAGAAAACCCAGTGGTTGCGGAAGACTCTAGCTACTGTTTATTATTCATGGCTGAATGCTGAAGATTGAGGCTAAGAATTTTTTCATCCAGATCTTGGAGTTTGTTCTTGAGGGCTGCAAGTTCATCCTCCATGGTTTTTGCTCTTGCACAGGTGACAACCATAACCAGGAGTTTTTTTTTTGGGCGAATGGGTAGAAAAACTAAAACATAAAATTTTTTAGTAAAGGAAAATTTGGATTTGGGAAAAATTCGAATGGTTAATTGGGGTTTAACTAGGTTTTGGACACTTTCTAAGGGACAAGAAAGCAAAAAATGGGGATTTTAGAAGCAAGGTGAAAGAATGGGAAAATTGGTCCAAGAGGGACAAAGGAGCAAAAATAGGAAATGAACATTGTGGCAAAATTTGAAGGCTATTGGGTGAGAATTGAAGAAGTTATGGAAAACCCTAAAAATAGACAAATGTGGGATTTCTGGCTTTGATAAGTGGAATTGGGGTAGGGTCCTCAAGGAAGGAAATATGTACAATGAAATTTTAGGGGTTCTAGTGAATTTTGAGAGGAAAAGGAGCTAAAGCAAGGAAGATATGGCAAAAAAATAGAAATTTTTGTATTTTTTTTTGGAAACTATCTGCAATCTGCTCTAGATAGATTCAATCTATGATTTTTCAGCTATCAATAGATATGGGCCCTAGGTATGTTCGACTTCCTAAAGGTTCAGGGGATTCACTTGGCTACCAATGTTGTCTAACGACTTGCGTATTGGGGTAGTACCCCTCACTTCACGGCTCAGGTAAAACTAATAATTGCTTTGCCACAAATGACATCTCTTGGTTTACCTCATAGATGGGAACTAGTTAATTAGGTAGCGGCCATTTCCCTTTTTGTTGGCAGGTCCTCTCAATGGGCCAACTACTTCGGGGTTCCTATGGTATTCCTCACAATGAGTTTTAGGGCTATGCCCAGGCACTTCCCATAGTTAAGTGGATATGGATTATTCCCTGATTCAATCCTGTAATTGAAATGAACAATATAGATGCAAAAAAAAGAACTACTATAATAATCAAAGTGCCTGGAGGCCACTGCGAAGAAAAATTCGGTAGAAATTTCACCCAGCGAACCCAAGAAAGCACTCTGATACTAGATGAGAGGAACCTCCTACAACAATATAATAAAAAATACATGAAATAACAGAATAGCAGACACACAGAAGGAATTTATTGATTGCAGGCCACTTCGAGGGGGCAACCTCCTTTGAGCAAGCTCAATACAATAAACTCATGGATGCCTTCATTGGCCTCAACATGTACTTATATACTAAGTCTAATCTAAACAACTATTACTTCCCATGAATGTGGGATAATACAATATGCTCACGAGATGACTTACAAAGCATATGCATCCAAATGTAATATACTAACAAAGTAAAGAGAAGGATTAAACACGGCTTCTTAACAGGCTAACAGAGGCAGGATGAAAACTCTATCCCTAGAATTTCATTGCATAGACAATTACATACATTATTTTTGACTTATAATATAGATAATCATATAAAATTAATTACAAATTTCAAATAACAATATACTAAATCAAGATGAAAATTGTAACAAATTACCTGAGAGTCAATACCAAATGTATGCTATAAGAGATCATCACTGAGAACAAGTTCATCAAATATGCCCTACCCCTATGTTGCAGCATCTTGCCCCTGTGTCGCAGCATCCTCTCGAGAGTCCTATCATGCGTCCTACATCCCGTAATCACATAGGTTCCCACATGAACTGCACAAATGTGGCAACACATGATACCTACTACTCTCACCCTCATCAGCCTGGGTAAGAATATCGACATGTTGTGATAGAGTTTGGGTGAGAGTAGTCAATGAATGTAATGTCTCCACCTCAACACTCTCTTTCAAAGCCGAAAGGAGTGACCTACGTTCTAGCCTCATCTGGGGTACAGGCATAAGGTTTTGATCTCGCTGAGCTACGGGTCTATCTTGGGCAGAGCCACCACCTCTACCCTAAAACTCACGAATGTCAAAATAATTCAAAATCTTATTGAGGATGAAATTACAATGGTGTTTCCTCAAGAAATATTGTGGTACCTCATCATTGTTACATGGGCACTCATCGAAGACCATGTACCATCTATCCCAAAAGTTTTGGGATATTTCTTCATTCCTAAACCAATGTATAGGAAACTGTTTGTAACTTTCTTCTAATCTTTGGTCAATTTTGGGATTAATAAAGTGTGCACATAATAGAGATTTTGTAATTTTTTCATTCTTGAGTTGTTCATATGACTTGTCCGCATAATATTACCGACACCTCTCCCTACAGTCTTGGAAGTCGATGATTTGTTTTGTCACTGGGAAACAATCTCCTCTAGTGATTTTGCAAGTGCCCTCCTATGATCAGTGGTTCCACTTGGATTGTTTAGGGCTTGAATAATAGTTTGAAGATGTTTCTTGTTTTCTTCTATTATCTATAGGTAGTTTTCTTGACTATCCCTTACATTCAAAGGAGGTGAAGGTGGGTTTTGAGGGTTTTGGGGGTTGTTTTCACACTCCTCAGTTGGATTTAGGTTTTCTCTTTCCCCAATAGTTGTAAATGTAATATAAAAACAAGTCAAACATTGCAAAACTAAGAAATTGTTCTCAAACTAACAAAATCAGTCAAACCCTACCTTCTTCTTGTGCTAGAGCCTCCAAGTTCACATGACGACATCTTTGGTGATGAGGTGGTATTGTGAATTTGTCATCTTATCTCTTACACTTGATTGTATAGCCTTTTCTTCAATGCGATCGTGCTTTCACCAAAGTTTTTTCCTGATAAGCTTGCAATGGCCAGGACTGTGAGTGAGGAGAAATGAGTTTTTTTTTCTTTGCTTTTGGACATGGTGGCAACTTTTTGGTCTCCCATCTCTTTGCATTTACCCCACCATCCTATCCCATTTTGTAATCTTTTCCTTTCCTCTTTTGTTTCTGTCCAACTGAACTTCTTTCCACCATATAGCAACATGTCCTTTCCACTTTGCCTTTACAAATTTCACCTTCTTCAGATCTTCAACTTCTTCATACTCAAAGTATTCTTCCATATCATTTATCTAGTCAATCAACTCTTCAGGGTTCAAATTGCCAATATAATTTGATACATCAAATATAGATCTCTTTCCAAGCTTTGAAATGGCTCGCAACATCTTTACTTGATCTGATTCTTCTTCTTCATCACCTCCTAGAGTTTCACCAATTTGTTCCATAGATTGGAATTCCTCTTCATCATCACTTTCAATATTAGGTCCCAGTGTCCTCTTTGCCTATCTTCTTCAACAACATCCAATCAAATTCTCATTTTCTAATCATTTCCATCATCTCATCCATCCTACCAGCCATTGGTCCAACAACAGGAATTCTCCTCAGCGACATTCTTCCTAGGATCAAGTGTAAACTGCCTCAATTCAGTGATCGGGCTACAAGGTGACAACTGCCTCACAATTGATGATCAGTTACAACACAAATGACCTGCCTCAGATTGGTGATCTGTGCATAGCAAGATCTTACATAATTCCTTCGCTAACTTTGCTCAATTCGCTCCCAAAGATTCAAATTTTCACTCTGATACAACTTGGTGCAATCATGGTAGGAGGGTTCATAGAATGAATTGTCCAGACTATGCAAGAAGAGTAAACACAATGGAAACAACCTAAAGATATGAAACAAATACAGATTCAGTCATTTAGTATATCATAGAATTCAAATACAAATCGGTCGGCATCATGTGGGCTTATAATTAGGGATCAAAGCCCTGATTTTAGAATATCAGAATATGTACAAGATATAGCTTTGAAGCTCCTTCTCAAAGAATCCAAAACTAAGACTTATGAAAAAATCACTAACCCCTTTCCTAGGCATCTATTACATCAATATATATCATCTATGAAACAATAGATTCCTCCACATTAGCCAAAGAAGATCACAAAATCCAATGAAGAGTTGCAACATGTGTACACGGATAGGTCAGACCTAATCATGAAGGATTCCTTCACAAATGAATGGAATGATGTGCGGATCTCAGGGAAGGTCATCCATGAACCATAGATAATTGAATGATGTGCGGATCTTAGGGAAGGTCGGCCATGAACCATAGATAATTGAATGATGTGTCATTAGGCTTCAAAAGTCAAGGAATGCTCTACAAGTCTTCTCCTTTAGCTAATTGTCTGAGACTTCCAAGATGCTCTATTTTGAGAAAACAGTTGCTCTTCTGATAGTGATAACTTTTTGATACGTGATCCAAATTCTCTGATTTCTAGATATGATTTAGATGAATGAATCTAGATGCTAAGTTTAGCTTTGCAAGATATGAAATGCAGCTACTATAGAATGCGGACCAAAATACAGAAACTGCTACTAACCAAACTACTTGAACTGAATTGGAAAATGAAAAGAAACAAACTGAAATGTAAATATTTTTGGTTGATGCAAGATTGCTCTTGAACCAGGGATGCTCTTGCATCAATTAACATTATATTGAAAGCTTTGTTTATATTAGCATGTGCATTGTATTGATAAGTAGAAGTTTTTAGATAGTTGTTCATGATTATATTCTATGCCATAAGAGTTTGGAATGTTGTTGACCCTTCGAAATTTCAATTTCTTAATACAAAAGAAATTTTAGTCATTTTGTAGAAAAGCGGGTAATACTAACAATTATACATTTTTGTGAGGGCAAAATAAACATATATATGCATGTATGTATGTATGTAGGTATGTATGTCTATGTATGTATGTATATATTTATGTATGTATGTATGTACTATATGTTTTAAAATGTACTAAGATTGTGTATAATAAACCATAAAATGATTGAGCTTCTTTTCCTTGGTGTTGATATTTATTGTGGAATGATATTCTAAGATAAATGTTAATTTATAGTTAACCATGTCTAAAAATCACATCTATATACAAATATAGAAGAGATAAACCAAAGTTTTTTGTCATCATGGAGCATTGGTGTGGTGGCACATAAGGATTTTCCTGTTGAAAATTCTCTATTGATGTCTTGTGACGGTTCCACCAACAAAACCTGGTAGATCTTGCCATGTGTCTACTCTTAATTCCCTCAAGCCATAGTCCATGTCACTACCAGGCCACATGTCAAACCTTGATTCACCTGAGCACTACCTTATATTCATGGACTTGATATAAATATATAGATTTGAGGCCACTCATTAAGCTCTATTGCATAAAAGTTTTTGAGCATTCCTAGAACACAGGCATGAAGCAAAGTGGACTTCAAATACAAGACCCCCTTTAGAATTTGACTAATGAAACTATTAAAACCACTAGATGTGGATCATATACTTAAATTGATGTTTCAAACTTACAACATCCACTGAACTTGGTTATGTAGGGTTGCTCATGCTCACAAGAAACAAGACAAGTGAATACTTGATGCAAAAAGCCTTTGTAGATTTCACTTATTAAAACTCCTTTTCAAGTCTAGAAGGTTTGGATATTTATAGACCTAGACTTTGCAATAATGAAGTCTACCAAGATTTTTGCATCCAGTGATGTCTTACATGTTCTTCAACAAACCTAGGCCCCTATATACATCCTACCTTATTGGTTGGCTCACTACTAGTTTCAAGTTTGTGGTGGAAAGTTTGTTTCATGTTTGGAGGTGCCCATGAGACTAGAATTTTATTTCAAAGGGGATTAGCGAGAGGCCTTGGTAAACTCGAGTCTAGAGGTGTAAAGTAGTTGACATCAGACATATGGCACTTCAGACCAATATATAGGATCCTAATGCCAACAATATGCTTCAACTCCCTGTTCAGTACCTTTGGTATAGTGCATTACATTAAAAAAGAAATAAAAGATTTACATTTCTTTCAAATTTTGTGGTTCTTATGAAATGTCAACTAAATGAAAGTGCCTATTAGTGTGCCCAATACACATAAAGTGTGATTGTTAATTTGTTAAAAATATTACCGAATATTTGTGCTCTTATTCAATGACATAAAGGACTGAAAAAAATACGGTAAATTTACAGGTATTTGGTAAATTAGTATCGATCTTTTAAACAAGTAATTGAATTCAATGAATACTTTGCTATTTTCCCTACTACAAGAACTAAATATGTAAACAATATCTCTACTGAGGCGGTGTTAGATATACTACCTGGCCAGTTGACAAGTCGATGGACCGAAACAGTAATTCTGCGGTGTTATTTACGAATTCAGTGTATATATTCAGATGATAGATGACTTGTTATTTACGAAGTGAGTGTCGTGAAGCCGTGGTTCAGATAATAGCTGCGGGAAAACGAGTACGATATGGTGGATGTCTCATTCGGCGATTCTCGGACAACTATTATTTGCAGTCAATTCCTCACATTTACCACTCTACGTGTCATCCACTTCATCGGTCAAGCAGTTAATAACAATTTTACATGTCGTTCACAATAAAAAGGTAAATATTTGTCATATTTTTATTGGCCAAAATTGACCTTTGACTATTGAAGTCAATATTTAAGAACAGCCTCCATTTCCACACAAAAGACGTAGGATGTTAATTTTAATGTAAGTATTATTTATATTTTTCTTTGAAGTTTCTTTTATTTTGGATTTGAAAGTGTCTTTATTTTAAGAAGTCATATTTAATATTAAATTTAGAAGAAAAGTATTTTAACAATTTTTTACATAATAGATGTAGGATGTGGGTCATGGGATGTTGGATGTGAGAATTTTATAATTTTCAATATTAATTTTATTTGCAATTTTCTTTGAAGCTTCCTCTATTTTGGATTTGAGGGTATATTTATATTTTAATAAGTCACGGTCAATACAAATTTAAACGAAAAGTATTCAAATAATTTTTTACATAAAAGATGTAGGATATGGGCTGCGGGATGTTGGATGTGAGAATTGTGTAATTTTCAATATTAACTTTATTTGCAATTTTCTTTGAAGCTTCATCTATTTTGGATTTGAGGGTATATTTATATTTTAAAATTTCATGGTCAATACCAAATTAAAAGGAAAATTATTCAAACAATTTTTTACATAAAATATGTACGATGTGGGTTGTGGGATGTTGGATGTGAAAATTGTGTAATTTTCAATACTAACCCTATTTGCATTTTTCTTTGAAGGTTCATACATTTTGGATTTGAGTATGTACTTCTATTTTAACAAATCACATTCAATACCAAATTTACAGAAAAAGTATTCAAGCAAATTTTCACATAAAAGATGTCAATGTGGAATGTTGGATGTCAGAGTTGTATTATTTTAAATGTTAGCCTTATTCACATTTTTCTTTAAAGCTTCTTGAGGGTGTATTTCTATCTTAACAAGTCACAATCAATGTTAAACTTAAAAGAAAAGCATTTAAAAAATTAAAAAAATTTATAAAAAAAAATATTTTATAATGACAATAATAGAGAAACTTTGAAAAATATTTTTTTAAAAACAATTTTAATTATCAAAATGCAACGAATATCTAATTATAAAGAGTAAAGGAGATTTTGACAAAATTTTGTGAATTTGGAAGGAGTATGAAGTTTTAAATAAAGTTTTCTCCAAAAATGAGACTTAGACCATAATTAAAAAACCTATATAAAATGACCTTTTTAAGTTTATTATCGTGACCAAGCCCTTTTATTACAATTATATGATTATCTCAAAGTCTACAATGTGAAAATATATTTTAACTATATTGAAAAGAGGCAGTTGAATAGTTTTGCCTATAGAATAGTTGACTGAGAATGGGATACTCATCGTTGAATGTCTTCATCGACCATATTGAACTCGTTTTTAACGACTATTAATCTGAACAGAACTTCAGAACACTCACTTAGTAAATAATAAGTCCTCTATTATCTGAACCCCGTATTGGTCCATACACTTCATTCGTAAATGATACTGCAGAATTATTGTTTTAGTTCATCAATTTGTCAACTACAAACTAGACCGGTACAGATAATAGCTAATACGGAAACAATAATTCTTGTTGACAAGTTGATGAAGCGAAGAGTTCGATATGGTAGGTGAAGACATTCAACGATGACTATATCCCAGTCTCAGTCAGCTATTATTTTCAGTCAATTCCGTGTGGAAATTGCATCTGGGAACCTTCAAGCAGATATCCACGTTAAAGATGTCGGACATGGGATGTCTGATGTAAGGGTTGTATAATTTCCATGTTTGTCCTATTTTCTTATTTCTTTGAAGTTTCATTCATTTTCGATTTGATTGTGTATTTTTCTCTTAAGAATTCGGTCAACATTAAAATGAATGGGGATTAGTCAACAAAGTCATGGTAGCTAGAGTTTCAGTCAACTTAGACAAAAATGTTTGAAGGCGAATCCAATAACACAATGGTTATATCATACCCCTCTAAGTTTTCACATCAATCACAATTAACTAAAACTTCTCCTCTATTAAGTGAACATAATAAGTCTAAAATGGAACAAAATGGAAGTCACGTCTTTTTTCTAGATGAATATTAAACTATATAATAATTGAGGAGATTAAATGCACATCTAGTGAACATAATATGTTACTATGTTTATGAATTGATAAGGAAAATCACTAAATCACACTTCAGTTCTAAAGGGTGATAAAAGAATTGAATCTGCACCATCATCGTATAGGCCATATACATGTTTGTGAATGTTATCTTCAATATTTCTCATCGTCATTAATTTGGTCCATCAAGGAGTTTCACCTAGGAGAATCTATTCACCTATCCAATCAACAAGTTCCTTCACAATATCAATTTCACACATCAAGATCATGTTTCTTGCATCTACTTCATTCCTTTAGTATTCATCGCTTGAAACTACAACAAAAATTTCACAACAAGAAAAACCAGAAGAAGATTGATAAAGAAATCATATGAATAGTATCAATCAAGCTTACCAAGGCAATATAACCACTAAACAAATATATTTAAACACACTAGTAACGAGAAAAAACTTGAGGGTGGTAGTAAAATGATGGTATGAAGATTGAAATAGCAATCTAACAATGATTAAATGTTTCAACATTTGAACTAAGAATAAAATATAGATGTGGTAAGTAATCTAGTATATGTTAAGTAATACAATTAATAATTAAGCATAGACTTTTTTGTTTGGATTAGATATGTCATACACCATGCAAGTCCTAATGTTGAATTATTTATTTATATTTATTAATTATTTTATCCTCATTAGGAAAATGGGGCATCCCACTTTGAAAAGGCACTTTTGGCAATGTGGTGGCTATCTAGGAATGTGTGTAAGAAGTTGTAAGAGCATCTAATATCAATATGATGTGTAAGAGTATCTTATGACATTGTAAGATGTAGAGAGTTACTTATCACATATTCTATGACACATGTAAGAGCATGATTATAGGGAGTTACAAAGTGGACTCGGAATCTTAACCCACTTATGATGCATATTATGATATGTCATAGAGCATATTTTAATAGAGACTATGAGTCCAAAAAATAGGGCGTGAGTCATGAGAATTCTTAGAATGGTATTTTGGGACCTTGTTTGGGCCCATGGTAATGCTTTTTGGTAGGTTTTTGGGTCTCCTTGAGTCTATATATTGAGGGCTTGAGATAGAGGCATTAAGGAGACTTTATTGTAAGGGTATATTGCTAGATTTTCTTCAAATGAGTAGAGAGTTGATATACATCTTAAGGCCCTAAGAATGATATTGTATTATGAATATTTTTATTGGAATACATTGGTTTGGTGCTTTGGAGATTGGATTTTCCTAAAAGGGTTTTCCCATGATATATTTGTCTCAATCTTCTTTTGTGTTCTTCTTCTTTCATTATTTTTTGCGTTATGTCATAAATTGTCAACACTAGTGGTTTACACTAAGTTTAGCACCCTCTTGGACTGATATACAAACTCCTATTGAGAAAAGAATGGATTCTGAAGCATAGATTGGTTCTAGGTGTCATTATCTAGGTACAGGCCTTGGAAGGACCTCAAACACCTGGACACTAGCGTACAAGTGCTAGTGTCCTAGACATTTGCAAAAATAAAGTTTGAGTGGCCTTAGATGTCATCCTTGTTACTTCGGGTGTTGTACCTTGTTGACTTTGCTCAAAAGGTTTTCCCAAAAATGAGTTGATATGCATATATAAAGAAGTTTATTCCTCTCATTTGAAGTAGAGGATGATTAGATGAAAGATATTAAGTAATTGATATGATCAAAAGTGTTATGCGAGTGATGAAAGCTCTATTGTGAAGATGTTGCAGATTATGTGATGCTCTCCATTGCATATTTCTAACATTCATTGTAGATTCTAAGGGAAGCTACTTCCTTCATCTCCATCGTTGTGGTGATCTTGAGTCATCCCACTAGGGTTTACACATTGTGGTAAAAATACTTAATTACAACATTGCTTTTATTATTGATTTTGCCCCTATCCTCGAAGGACATGCACTCTCTCATCTCTATCTTGGTTTTTGTGGAAGTGGAAACACCATTCACAAGGTTTGACTATGATAAGCCCCTAAAATGAACCAAACCTTTTCCCCTTTATGTTTGTGGAGATTCTAAAAGTTTGAGAGTAGGTACACAAGATTTGGAAACAGATTGATGAATATAAGCATTGACTCATAGAAACCCCTTGCACTCGGTCAACTTTATCCTCCTAGATTTGCCCTAAATTCTAGCAGTAGCCTCTAGCAACTCTGCTCTATTCATTCCATATCTAGTTTCTTAAGTCTTCAAATCTGTAAGGTATAAGTTCTCTATTTTGGTATATTTTCATTATAAAACCCTAGATCTAAAGGGTAAATGCACAAAGTCAGTCCAGTTTTTGGCCAATAAGTGGAAGTTATTTTCCTATAATTCAAAGTTTGTCATAGTTGGAGCAAAAATTTGAAGTACTTATACTTAGAAAATTAATATTATGTAAAAATATCAAAGGTATAATTTAGTTTCTAGTTTTCAAATATGTAATTTATTCTAGTACCTAGAAGACAAAAGTTGGTTTTTTATAGGATGTACAAAAAGTGGCTTTTTAAAAGTCGTATGTTTTGGGCCAAAACATGCATGTGTATATCCAACATAATTTGACCTAAATGAAATTATTTTTCTAATTCCTTTTGTCGAAAGATGCATACAATGTTGAAGTTTGATTAGGTTACCTTTTTTGTAATTTTTTTGGTAAATAATTTTTTTAATTAATTTTTTACTAGCCCTAATTTATTTTTTTAAAACATGTCCTATACAACCAACATAATTTGAGCTAAGCTAATCATAATGTGAATTTATTTATTTATTGTGTATAGAATGATGTCCAGATTCATTAGACATAATTTTTTTTAAAAAAAATTCAAAATCAAAACTTATTAAAAAGATAATAATATATGTTATTTCAATTTTATGACGGTTTATATTTAAAAAATACTTAATAAATATAAAAATATGTTGAACATTAAAAAATTTACATATTTGAAAACTATACATCGTCATATATAATGGGTTTTAATTTCATCTAAATTTTCTTAGAAAAAAGTCATCAGCCATATTGCAAAAGTCCATTTCTTAAAAAAACTTTGAATCTTTTTGTTTAAAAAATAAATGATAAATACAAAACTATGTTCAAAACCTAAAAAACATTACATGTTTTAAAACTAGACATTGTCATCTCAATTGGGTTTTTGTTTCAACTGGAAACAAAAACAATTGTCATTCATATTACGAAAATCCATCCCTTCTAAAAATATTTTGCCCCAAGTGTTCCACTAAAAGTGGATCCAACTTCTTGCACTTACCCTAAGTCATGTTAATTCAATCCTTAAGAAATATAACAAAGGGACATAACCCATGTAGCTTGGCTCTCCTGTCAAGGACTATAGCTAAGCTTAGTTTGTGTCCCAATGTTTATGTAGAAGGAAGTTAGACCTAGTTTTGGATATATTAGACTAGATACCTTCTTCCTTTTATATCAAACATTCTGGTGAACCTGGCGAGTTTCAAAATTTTGCAACTTTCTTCATTTAGATCTGATCTATTTGTTGTTCTAGATCTAATGAGTTAATGGTTAAGTTAGATAACATGCATTTATACATCTTCATTGCTTTGATTGCTTGTTTATTTGATTATATATTCATTGCATATATTTGTGACATATGGTTAATCATTTGGAAACATTGATTCCCTTAGAAAACTAAAGAAAAAGTATTTCTTCTATCACATCATCTATGTATTCCATCTTATCAACACCTTCTTCAATAAGTGCACTTTGTGTGTCATAAAGCTTGTGAAGTCTTTTATGACTTTTGTGACTAGGTGTCATGAATCTAACATCCTCATGAGGAGAAGTTATATAGGATCATGGGTTCTAGTGCTTTAAATAGCTTTGATGTCCCCACATCAGAATTTGATGTTGCTAGCTTATTCACACATGGAAATCCATCACCTTTAGATCACAAGCCTACTTTACCCATGATATCTGAAGTACAAAGTTATCATGACTCTATAGACATAGATAGCCTCATGGCTTATGTACCTGAAACACACATTTAGAAACTAGACACTAAGTTGACTCATTTTCAACAATTTGTGGGGACAGAACATTTAGCTAACAAAGTTTTGTCTCTTGTAGAAGGTCTAAGAAATTTAGTACTTGAAAGTCAAGAAGGTATAGAGATTTTATGTAGCTTAGCTCACATAGTGGATAACAACATTAAGGCATCAGCTAGTTGTGCGGAAATAATCACCAATGTGTCCTCTCTAAAATAAATAGGGACACAGATGTCGTTACTCATACCAACATCTTCTACATCAACATATACTTCTTCTATTCTCACCACCACTGCACATCTCGGTAGTAATGCTAACACAAGTCTTGGAGTTTCAAGTGGGAATCTTGTACATAACTATAGTGTTGTCCCCCTCACATATCATAATGTTATTTCAAATGTGTCATCTCCTATTATCAGTCAACCTCAATCAAATGTCACTTACCAAAAGTCTAATAACACATTGTCATCATCTCAAGTCATTCCACAACCTGATCCCATCATTAATCATCTTTTACAAAATGTCAACTATTTACAACAATAAAAAACTAATATGAATCAAAGGTAGTCTTAGCCTTCTATTCCATCCTACTACACCCATAGTCCATTTTCCATAGCCATTCTAAAAATAATGATTCCTGAGACATTTGAAACCCCTCATTTTGACAAGTATAATGGAAAGGGGGATCCTAATAGTCATGTGTTGGACTTGACATCTTTATGCAGTGATTTCTTCTTTGATGATGCTATCTTAGCTAAACACTTTCCTCTGTCACTTAAAGCTACAGCCTTGGATTGGTTTTTCTCTCTACCCATGAATTCAATAAAATCTTTTCAACAACTTATTACTCAATTTCTAGAACACTTCCAAGTGAACATTGGACCTCAAGCCTCCTTGGTTCATTTACTTCATTGCAAGCAAGGAGTGAAGGAGAATTTGACTGATTTCATTCGGCTTTATCAAGCCCTATTCTCACAAATACCTTATTCTCTTCTGGATGCTGATGTACAATGAGTTTTCATTGGAAACTTGCAACCTCACATCTATGATAAGATTTTGCTGATGTGTTATAGCTCTTTTACATGTATCTTTTCATGACTCTCCGTGATTATCAAGTGTTAGTTAGTCAATATGAGGACACTACCTCATTGGCTCCCATTGGTAAATCTGAAGTTGTTGCCCCACATTATCATTCATTCAAAAAGCAAAACAAAAACTTCATAGAAATCAATTCATCATCAAACAACATTTAGACAAAAGTAGCGACCACAACACCTCCTATTCTGACCCCTTACAATTTAAAACCAAAAATCATTAAATCACTTTAGTTCTAAAGGGTGATAAAAGAATTGAATCTGCACCATCATCATATAGGCCATATACATGTTTGTGAATGTTATCTGCAATCTTTCTCATCATCATTAATTTGGTCCACAAAGGAGTTTGAGCTAGAAGTTTGGTGAATGTTAACAAAGACATAGATTTGAAAGACATTTGCAGGTTGAAAAACATAGTGTGTGTTTGAACCTGCAACTTTCTATAGAAAATGCAATCTTAACACAACAAATCAAATATAATAATTTTCACACAACTGTAAGAAAACATAACATTAGCCAACCACTTTGGTTGGGATGCACATAACTCTGTTACATCAAAAAAAGGTTGGGAAATCTAACCATGCATTTGAGATAACCTCAAATGATGATAACTCCTTTCATCAACACCACCAACCTCAACACCATACCATGTTATCTACATCTTTTCAATACATTACAAATCAATATATGAGTAAACTAAGAAAGACATATATTTGAAAGATGTCTTAGACATCATGAACTAAATGTGTGTAGGTTAAAAAACACAATGTGTATTTCAACTAGCAAAATGATTTATAAAATCAAATCTAATAATTTCTAGATACAACCCTATCAAACATAAAATTAAGTAGCCACATTAATTGGGGCTACACTTTAGTGCATAGAGCTCCATTCATCAATACAAAGGATGTGAAATCAGATAGGAGATTCTATGGAAGAGAGGATGGATCTCTAGACATCTCATTTTATTTTGATTCAAAAATAAAATGACACCTTTGGACATCCATGATTTTCCAAGAAAGTGATTAAGTTGATGGGTTATGTATACCAAATTGTTTTTACTTGCAAGGGAATCTAAAGGAAGATATTTTGAAGACCCAAAGGGCCCCATAAAAGTCATTGAGGAAATCCCCCAAACAATTTCATGGAACCCATGAGTAAACTCCTGCATTTGCAATCTTCGATGAAAATTCTCTACCATAGACTTACAACATGATAGGACAAGGTTAAACTTGATGACAACATGGCATATCTCATCCTTCCTACCTCATTATAGTAGGAAGAATGGGATATTCTATGGCACAATTTTTTAATTTTATTTTTACATGAATTTAACTCTACTTTACAATTTTAGCAAAATATCTTGACATTGCACATTAACATAGATTAAGTCAACCTACCCAGAATAGTTATGGTCAGCTGCAGCTTGTTTTTGGCTTTTGGTCACTTGCAACTCATCCCTTGTGAAGATGGTGGAGTCATCTGCAACAGGGTTTTAAATTCTTGAATTAAAACAAATGATAGCGATGCTTGAAATCTATAAATGTTTGAAAGTTGTGGTGAAGGGTCGGTACCATCACATCAATAGGAGAAGAAACGGTGGCTAGTGGGACATCATGAAAACAATAAGTAGAAGTCGTTAAACATAGTGACTATGAAAGGTCCTACCATGATACTATTTTACATGGAAAATATGGTCATGATGTCTGAGGCATGCTCTTTGGTATGGAGAATAGCCACTGCCCAATGTTGTGGCCTCCCGTCTCGAATTTTGAACTCAATTAAAAAGAAAAGATCACAACTATTAGCAACCAAATTGTCTAAGCAACCCTCTAGATGCACATTTGACCATTTGACCGAAATTCACAATCATGTGATTGTGAATTTCAATTAATTAATAAATACGGTCAAATGTGCATATAGAGGGTTTGATAGACGTTGCCGTCGGCAACCATAGCAAAGAGAGCTTATTTTCCTCCCCATCTTTAAACTCGGTATTCCATAGTGCCTGGACTTTCCTTAACCGTTTGGTGGCGGTAAAATATTCCCAACAACTACCTTCTCACCGAAATGGACGGTATTTCGTCTTTACCTCATTAAATTTAACCCTTGCTGTGCCATTCCTCACAATATTGTACAGATCTTCTGTAGTTAATGAATTTTTGTAGGAATAGGAAAAACGAGAATAGGATGAATAAGGAACTCTTCCTTGCTTTGGAAACTGGTCATGTTCCTACTACCTTTGAAGATTTTCATCGGCACTTCTCTCATCTTCTATGCGACGTTACTTTCCAAAGAGATACTCCTCTGCATATTGCTGCAAGGGAAGGCCATCAAGATATTGTTGCGTGGATTCTTCAGATGAAACCCTCTTTGGCTGGAGCTCGAAACAAGGATGATAATACGCCACTGCACGAAGCTGCTAGAAAGCGTAATCCAGATCTAGCCAAAATTCTCCTTCAATACAACACGAGTTCTGCTTCCAAGCGCAATAAGTTTGGAGAGACAGCTCTGATAATAGCTTCCAAGTATGGCCACGTGGAAACAGTCAAGCTTTTGTTAGAAGCCAATTCAAATAAAAATGCAGTGGAATGGGTTCGATCTCTTAGAGAGGCAGCTTACAGGGGATATACAGGTAAATTTATATATTATTTTTTCAAGTTGAAGTGCAGATTGATTCCAATTTGTTGACTCTAGGTAATGTGAATCCGAGGCAGATGTAGCGAAGGCCATACTAGATAATCCCTTCAAACCCAGTGTGCTCAATAGTTGCCACTATTATATTGAAAATTTTGTGGCGACCCCGATTCTGCATGCAGCCGTCCATGGAGGACATCTGCAGACTGTAGAGGTGCTAAATTGTCATGCATGGAATAAGGACTTCATGGCAAAGAAGGATGAGTTAGGAAGGTACGCTATACATGTAGCAGCCATGATAGGCCGTTGGGACATAATTTATGAATTTATGTCCAGATGGCCAGATTGTGTCGAAATCCGAAGTACAGATCACAAGTCTGTTCTACACTTTGCCGTGGAATATAATCAATTTGAGGTGGTGCGCAATCTACTGTTAAACAAATGGCCAGACAAAGTCCTAGAGTTAGTGAGCCGCGATCATGACCTTTCTCATAATACAGCATTACATTTTGCAGCCAAAAATGGAGTGGATCCCCAGGTTTGACATCCTTAGCTTTCTCCATCTTTCTGTTTTTTTCTGTTCTGATATTCCGTTTTCAGGCTTTCATCCATGTTTTAACGAAAATCGTTGATTCCTTATTAAGTCAGACAATTAATGTTACAGATCTGTAGAATGTTGGAATCCCAAGCAACATTTAACAAAATGCTAATTCGAGGGTTTTGTAACAGGTCGATAGTGATAATAAAACTACCAAAATACTTTCTTGTGGAAATTTTCTGTAGATTGTATTTTTAGCTACTTTCCTCATTTTTTCTTCTATGGTGCGAATATATTCTTTTACTTTTCAAAACCTATTGTTTTAAATTTTAATACTTATTTTATATTAGACAATTAGGTTTATCCTCCGTATTTTTTTAATTTTATTTTAAAAATAGTTTTCCGATCTAACTTACCTACCTTAATCATATAAAGATTATAGTAAATTTTTCTCCTCCATTTTTAATATCAAAATTAAAATTGAAAATTAATAATTTTTCTTTTTATTTTAAAATCAAAGCTCTAGATGATATATTTATAATATTTTAAGGGGTTTGTAATTGTAAAGAAAATAAAATAGTTCTTTAAAAATTTGTTATAAAAGAAAATAATGTTTAATTGAGATTAGTCAAATGAGATGTATGCATATAAATAATCAACTAACTTAGATTAATTAGTAACAACAACTAAAGGTGTTATAAAATAGTTGATATGTATATATATTTAAGTCTTATTGGTCAATGTAACCTATCAAATAACCTACTAAAAATTAGACTTTTTTTTAATAAGTTATTTATTAACACTTGATGGATTAAACATAGCTTACACAGAATAATATGAGATCTTAATACAAGTTTACCCAAACCTGAACGAATTCATTGTAACAAATTTACTCAACCTCTCAAGTTTAAAATTATCTTAAAGTTCATGCTTTAGAAACCCCACAAACTTCAAAGGCCTACATGTACTTTGACTCAAGAGATACTTATGTTGCATAGTTTCACGAGGTGCATTTTGGGAACACTAACTTATTTACATGGAGAATAGGTGTCTATCAAAGGATTTCTCTAACCAAATATGAGCTTCTATAGATGATAGACAATTATCACCCAACAGTAATATTGAGTTGTCAACTCAATGTTAGTATGCACTTTGGTGTTCTTATGTTTACTATGATGTTTCTATAGTCCACTCAATTTAAGGGACAAATTGTAGAAACTTCACTCGTTAGAGTCTCCAAGCCCTATAAAGAGGACATGTGGCTAACTTTGATTGGGGTAGTCTCTTAGCTCTTAGCTTCTCAAGGGCATCTTATACTTAGACTTAGTGTAAGATGTTTCTATAATCCACTCAATTTAAAGGGGTAAATTGTAGAAAATTCACTTGTTAGATTCTCCAAGCCCTATAAAGAGGACATGTGGCCGACTTTAGTTGGAGTAGTCTCTCAACTCTTAGCTTCTTAAGGGTATTTTAGACTAAATTTATACACTCCTTCAAATGTGGGGATTCTATGAATCCTAAGTTATTCAACACTTTAGTTCTAGACTTCACCTTAAGATACACTTTGGGGCTTCTTATGGATGTGGAGATTTTATGAGTTTTTATTTATCCTAACCTTTCTTTTCTTACTTTCACATGATTTTAATTTTGAAGGGTCTAGTGGACTTGAGCCACACACTAGATATAATCTAATCTATTCAAGGATTAACAAGTAGTTTCCCTTTTAGAACCTATGATCGCAAATATTTTTCTTAAAGTTAATATATGCATGTTTTAGTTCTAGACTTCAAGGGTGATTAAGGCAAAGACATAGATTTCTTTCGTCCTGACAAGTGGCACCTTTTGGTTAGTGAAGCCTAGCAAGACTTTTGAGCCTTTAGGAAGAATTTCCTTATGCTTTCCTTTTAGTTGTTGGGATTAGGTGATAGCTACCTTGCAAATCATTGTGTAGTGTATTTAATGTTATGTGTGGATAGAAAATTAATGTATTTTGTCTTTATTACATGGAATGGGTAATCTCAGATGCCAATGTGTAGTGGAGACAACAATATTAATTATTATTCTATAATTACTTGGAATTATTATTGCAATAAGACATGGAAAGAGGAAAAGAAGGATGAAATGTCACTTCGGAATACAAAGAGTCATGCCTTATAAATAATTACTTAACGTGACACTTGGGAGATACACTTTGACTTTTCTAGTATTATGGTGAAGATTACATGGGAGTTATTTATATTTTCAATTAGATGAGCTCTCCATGAAAAGTAGCTAATGAAAAATTCATAGGTAATGGTATTTGGGACATTGTTTAGATGCATGGTATTATTGTTTGGTGTTTTTCTGGGCCTCCTTAAGTCTATAAATTTGCGGCAGGAAAAAGAGTTATTGTATGGCTTATTTACAAGTAATGTTATGCTACTGAAATGTTACCAGATTAAAGAAGATAGAGTGGATTGTATTGTTGTAGAGATTTATTCTTGATTAATTTACAAGCTTGATATCTCTTTGGCTATGGAGTCTTTTTCCTAAAAAGGTTTCTCCATGTATATTCAGTGTCATATGTGTTTGCTAATTGTTATATTTTAGATTTAGAGGTTAATCACGCCTATCAATTTATGATAATCAAATTTGTGCAGTATATGTTATACTCTAACTATAATTACTTATTAGTTTTTATCAACATTTGGTATTAGAGATATGGTTGTGAAATTTTGTGAGATGCTTGTTAAGTTGAAGAGCCTTAGTCTAGACTCCCGTGCATAGGGAGGTTTCATGGTTGAAGTCTCCCTCAGTGTCATGATATGTGGTGTAGGAGAAGTAGGTAATATGGGAAAATTGTAATGTTTATATCGTATGAGAAAATAGAAAAGTTAAGTCATTCAAATAGGTGTAGTAGCTATTTCAGAGTAAGACATCCTCAAATATTGATAACTCCTATGAATAATATTATCAAAGAAGATAGACTAGCTTGTGAAGCTAATAAAAATTAGAAATCATGAGCATCACAACATACAGAACAAAGTGATGGAAAATATCAAAATCAAGAATATCAAGTTCACCAAAATATGATGGATAAAAATGGTTTGTTTAGTTATTTTTGTCTAAAGTTTTATCTTTTTCTAGAAAACACCCCTAGATAAGATTATGTTCTTGGTTTTTCTATGTTTTGATGAAATTTAACTCTACTTCTATAAACAAAAAGCTAAAATGAAATCCTATCTAGATAAATCTTTCCCTTTTCTACATAGATTATGTGAAGGAGAAAGAGAGTTGGGTTAAAAACTAGAAATTACAAAACATGTTCTTAGTGAAGCACGAAAGAGAGTACAAAACTAAAATGTCCAAGAGATAAAGAAATTGGTATTAGAAGCTAGATCTATTTGTCCAAGATGCATCCATGATGCATGGACATCTACACAATGCATTGTCATTTGATTCACATGTTGCCATCCAAAACTATTGTAAAACTCACTTTTTCCATATGGATTATTGCAACATGACATGGAAAGAGGAAAAGAAGGATGAAAGGTCACTTTGGAATATGAAGAGTCATGCCTTATAAATAATTACTTAATGGGACACTTGGGAGATACAATTTGACTTCTCTAGTATTATGGTGAAGAATGCATACTAGGGAGTTATTTATATTTTCAATTAGATGAGCCATCCATGAATAGAAGGTAATGAAAAATTCATACCATGGTATTTGGGACCTTGTTTGAACCCATGGTATTATTATTTGGTGTTTCTCCGGGCCTCCTTAAGTCTATAAATTGCTGGCAGGAAATAGAGTTATTGTATGTCTTATTTGCAAGTAATGTTATTGAAGGGGCAGTAACCTCTTTATTGATTGATTTGAAATGATACAATGCAGTGGATTTATACAAGGATGATGCAGTTCACATAACTATCAATGCAACTCATGGATGCAGTTTACATAACTGTATAACAACTTTATAACTGCAACATTGTAAATGACAATGTAATTAACAATGTAATACCATTGTTACTATAACTATTATGCCAACATTCCCTCCCTTATTACATTGTTCCTACAATAGTACCAAGGGAGCCCCCTGAATACTAATATACTCAACAAAGCTGATTAAATAATATGAATACATATTTTATAGAAGATCTTTTCCTAAAAGAACAAATCCTAAACCAAGTGGTGCTCCATCAAGTTGACTCTTGACCCTCAGAAAGGTGTAGCTTTGAGCTATGTTCTTGAGCTCCCAATTCTGAACTCTCAAATCATAGTCTTGAATTATTCGACAACAATCCCTAAGAGATACGACATATCTCTATCATTGTCTAGTGACCATGAAAGGCTATAATTCTCAGTCATATACTCTAAAGATCACTGGAAAACAATCCATATTGAGCTCAACATCAAATCCCAAACCTATCTCCAGAACGTAATCTTTACAAAACATGTATTCTTCAAATCTATTAGCAACAACAAGGAAAAGCAAAAAACTAAAGACAAAAATGCTTCTCATGCAAAGCATCATCTCAAAGTGAGAAGCTAACTTGAGGTGATGAAAATTCCTCCATCCTCCAATGTTGCTTGCCTCCAATACAATATGCATACACTCTATCAATTTGCTTTAGTCTCTTCAATAGTACAAGCATGCAAGTCTCTCAAATTTCTATCAATGATAGCATGGATGGCATCGGAACCACAAACATAATATGTGGCCATTTTCAAATGTTAATAGATAATGATGTCAATTTTGATCAATGATGGACTCATATACCTCCAAACCTTATTTTCCTTATCACTCCAATGCATACAAATGCACAAACCCCACACAAAAGAAATGGGATGAAATATCTCATAACTTCAATACACTATTAGACCTTCAGCAGATTAAACTTTCAACAATTTAATCCTTATTAAACTCCAAAGTAAATTACACATTCACAATAATTTTTAACTCTGAATTACATATATATGCTCTTTACACTCACCGGGAAATGCCTTCACCAGTAATTTATTATTCTGTGTAATACATATCATAGCTTCACATAGACTTCCCATGCAGATCTATTTTCATGCCTTTCTATTACTTGGAAACTACACCTTACATCTACATAAATTAATAAACCTCACAATAAAACTTTAATGCATCATAGGCTTTGTCAAATTTTAGTTACCCAATGAACTCAATGCTTGACGGCCTGCAAGAATAGCACTTTGTTTTAATAGATTTCAATGCTCATCTCCTATCTTTCAAACATCAAACATCAAATCTTAACATATCAAATCTTTCAATGGTATATCAAATGTTAAATGGATTTCAGTGATTATCTTTCAAACATCAAATCTTAACACATTTTACTCACTATAAACTAATCATAAGGCATCAATCTGTAGCCACTAAGCAACTATGGTGTGAGAACTTTACACCTTCTATTGTTGCATTACAAAGAAATATTTTATCAACCTTGTTAAAATAGGTTTCAAATGCCACCTTCTATATGAAAAACCTTCTCACATCCTTCAAATGATAGGTAATAGTGGCAGCCCCAAATCTATTTCCATGTCTTTCCATCAAATGGATGCAACAGACTAAATCGTACCTTCCTCACATTACAGAAGCTTTGATACCAAATAAAGGGGCAGTAACCTATTTATTGATTGATTTAAAATGATACAATGCAGTAGATCTATACAAGGATGATGTAGTTCACATAACTGTCTATGTAGTTCATCGATGCAATTCACATAACTATGTATGCAGTTCATCGATGTAGTTCACATAACTATATAACAACTTTATAACTACAACATTGTAAATGACAATGTAATACCATTGTTACTATAACTATTATGCCAACAGTTATGCTACTAAAATGTTGCTAGATTAAAGAATATAGAGTGGATTGTATTGTTGCAGAGATTTATTTTTGATTAATTTACAAGATCGATGTCTCTTTGGTTGTGGAGCCTTTTCCTAAAAAGGTTTCTCGATGTAAATTTAGTGTCATATGTGTTTGGTAACTGTTAGATTTTAGATTTGGTGGTTATACTCTCACTATAATTTGAAGTAAAGTAAACTCTTTATTGATTCAATGATATGCAGATACAAAGCCATGTATAAATACTATGAGGGGAGTCTGGTTATATGTAACTGAACATAAATACTCATAACCAACACTAGGAACTACTCATAAGTGGTGGTAGTTAACAATCTAATACCAAACACTAACAAGGTAATACCATTGTTATTATGCCAACATTCCCCGTCTTATTACATTGTTCCTGCAATAGTACCAAGGTACCCCCCTGAATGCTAATATACTTAACAAAGCTGATTACATAATATGAATGCATATTTTATAGAAGATCTTCTACCAAAGAACAAATTCTAAACCAAGTGAGGTTCCATCATGTTGTCTCATCTACCCTCAGAAAGGCATAGCTTTAAGCTATGTTCTTGAGATCTTTAGTCCCGAATTGTCAAATCACAGGGTCTTGAATTATTTGACAATGAACCCTAAGAGATACGACAAATCTCTGCCATTGTCTAGTGACCATGAAAGGGTATAAATCTCAATCATATACTATTTGAAGCTCACTGGACAACAATCCATATTGAGCTCAACACCAAATCCCAAACCTATCTCCAAAACAAAATTCTTCACAAAACATACATTCTTCAAATCCGTCAGCATCAACAAAGAAAAGAAAAACAACCAAAACAAAAAAATGCTTCTCATGCAAAGCATCATCTCAAAGCGAGAAGCTAACTTGAGATGATCAAAAATCCTCCATCCTCTGATGCTGCCTGCCTCCAATATGACCCTACATTTTAAGTAACTGATGTCTTCGATGAGTCTTTGGAGGCCTCAGCAAGAATAGAAAAGATGGCCCTGAAAGCATAAGCTATCTTTGACATATGTGCATTCATGATGATAATGTTAATTTGAACCAATGATAGACCCATACACTAATCAACCTTATATCTCGAAGATATTATTAAACATTTATCAAATTAAGCCTTATTACTCCAAATAAAATTATAAAAACTCTAGAATTTCACAACCACCTTTGTTATATTTGACAAAATTATCACTTTCTCAAAATTTAAGATCCCTCTTTCAATTTTTGACCACCACTTTAAAATATTCACATGCCACTTCAAAATAGAAACCAAAAGCAAATAAATATGTTTGTGTGCAAACATTGAACCATACCACTTCTTGAGGTTTGATGGTGATAGCATGTGTGGGAGAGCAAGCTAGGGCACCCGAGCCCTAGCTTGCAAGTTCAAGCTTTCTTTGTGCGCAGGGGATTTGCATGTCAGCAGGGGGTCAAGGGGACTAGGTCTACTTCTTTGTTTCTTCCTTTTTTCTAGTTTTAGCTAGCTATGAGGCATTCTTTGGTGTAGGTGGTGGTGCGTAGGGTTCAAGGGTTTCCAACTCTGGGTTCTCTTTTATTGTGTGCCCTCTAGTTCGTGTTTGCTACACGTTGGGGGGTTTTCTTCTTTCGAGGTGTTGTCTCTTGTGGTGGTGTGCCTATTTGGAGCCATTGCTTTGGATTCAGCGTGGTGTGGGGGGGCATTTTGTGCCCTCACTCGTTTGGTATAAATGGCTTCGAATGTGCCTTTGGATATGGCGAGTCATACTTCTTCCATGGCTGAGGATGTCAGTATTCCCATTTAGTCTTCTTCTAGATCAGATGTGGTCCAAAATGGTTCCCTTAAATTGCCAAAGGTGAATGGATGCTTAGAGAGGGCCCATGAGCGGCCAGTTTTATTAATCCAATCAGAGTCAGTAGTTGAGGATATTAATTACTACTGCAATCATGTTTTGAGTTGTAAGTTCATGGGGATGAGGGTTTCTCCCCCATTTCTTGATACATGGATTCTTAAGACATGGAACCTAGAAGGAGATCTTGATATTTTGATGGCTGCAAATAACTTCTTTATGGTGGATTTTTTTGTGTGTCTCAGATTAGAATAGGGCTTCGAAGGGGGCCCATATTTTTATAATCACGTCAGTCTCTTCATCAAACCATGGCAAGCTAGCCTTAACTCAGTGGAGGAGTTACCTTCTAGAATCCCAGTTTGGGTTCGTCTTGCTCGGCTGCTGCTTGAATGTTGGAGAAGTGATATATTGCAATCGATTGCACTGTTGCTGGGAAAACCTATTGGTCCTTCTTAGCAAACTTTGAATAAGAGAGTTTTTTCTTATGCTAGGGTTTGTGTTGAAATTGATTTGAACCAGTCACTTCCAGACTCTATTGATATGACTGTTGGGTCTTGCTCCTGGACTCAACCATTAGATTATGAGACATTACCTTTTAGGTGTCGGCTATGTCATGAATATGGTCATTTTCAGTGGAGGTGTCCTCGAGCTTTTAGTGCAGCTGGTTCAAGTAATGCTCCTACTCAGTCTGATTTGAAAGTAGACAAGGGTAAAGCCCCCATGCAGGGAGGTGGGGCTGATAAAGAAGGTTTTATTCTAGTTAAGTCTCGTAATCATGGTCGAGGCCGAAAGAGATCCCTCAAGGATAGGCAGGAGGAGGAAACTTTCAACCGATTTGAGACATTAGAGGATTTGGTCTAGGAGGAAGGTTTTCAGGTAGATTTGCAGGCAACAATTGGATCTTTTACCGAGGTTGTTCCTGGGGATCAACCTAATGTGATTCCTAGTTTAGATCAGCTTGGTGAGTAGGGTACTCAGATGGACACTAAATTGGCTCCTTCGGCTCCTATTCAAGGTGCATTAGATTTGGTGCCAGAGGCTTCTTGTGGCTCTCTTAGTGCTGGTGGTGTTCTATCTGAAGTATGGGGTACTCCATACTTAGGAAAAAGTAAGGCTCCTTCCCTAGCCTTGGGTTTACAACCAAAAACCCTCAAAAAAGGGGCTCTTGAGAAACTTCTTAAGGTTGGTAGAAAAAAGGACCTAGAAAAGGTAAAGCTAGCTGGTGAGACATTAGTTGAGTTGGGTTTGGTGAGGACTATTGATGCCCATTTCTCCCAACCTTAACGATGATTGTGCTCTCTTGGAATGTGAGGCGTATGAATAGCATCCCTAGACAAAAGGCTATTCAGGATTTGGTTCGTATTCATTCTCCTGATGTGGTTTTCCTTCAGGAAACTAAGTTATCAGTTGATAGTATGATGAGTGTAGCTTCGAAGATTTGGAGTCGTGGTCAGTGTCAATATGTTGGTGCTCTTGGTAGCTCTGGTGGGGTTGCATGCTTATGGGACCCATGTAGAGTCAGGTCAATTTGTTGGTACTCCTGCATAGGTTTGATTTCTTGTGTTGCTTATCTTCTTGAGTCTAGATAGAGAATACTCTTTTCTAACATCTATGCTCTAGCTGACCTTCATGGCAAGGTAAAGTTGTGGGGTTTTGTCAGATATGTGAGGACTTTAGATCCTTATCTCCCATGGATTTTAGCCAAGGATTTTAATGCCGTTGTTTCTTTGGAAGAGAAGAGGGGAGGCATTACTCACTTGGAGCCTTCTTCTGATCTCTTGCAGATTAATGTGGCTCTCTTGAATTTGGTTGACATCAAGCCTGTTAATGGGGTCTTTACTTAGAATAATAGGAGATGTGGGGACGTTGCTATTTCTAAACATCTGGATAGATTCTTTGTGTCCAGTTTCTAGCTGGAGGACAGGTGGCTGACTAGCTCTGAGATTTTGGATGGGCAGAGTTCTAATTTTTAGCTAATCAAATTTATTGCCGAGCTTCGCCGTCGTTGTTTAAAGTAGTCTTTTAAGTTTCAGCTCATGTGGTTAAGAGATGACTCCCTCCATGATTTTCTTCCTGGGGAAGCTGTCACATGGGACCGCTATGTACTCCAAGAGGCTCCAATATGTGAAATATAGGTTGAAACAGTGGAATAGGCAACACTTTGGTAATGTTTTCAATGCAAAATAGTCTGCTCAAGCGCATTTGGACTCAATCACCAGGCAGATTCATGATCAGGGCCTCACTGAGGATCTAGGTTTGCTGGAAGCTACTGTTATGAAGGAAGTTGAGGAATGGGAATTACGTGAGAAAATTTTTGGAAACAAAAGTCCTAAATCGAGTGGGTTTAGGTAGGAGACAGGAATACCTTTTTCTTCCACAATTCAGAAAAAGATAGGAGACAAGGTAATGTCATTTCTTCTCTCAAGTCTTCGAATGGGGAGATCCTCTTCTCCTCTGCTTCTATTTCTGCTGAGGTTGTTTGTTTCTTTTCTATTCTACTATCTGAGGATTCCCTTCCTGCGGAGGTGGATGAAGTTGATATTTTGAATAGTATTCCACCCTTAGTCACCAGCGAAATGAATGCTTCTTTGCTTCATCCCATTTCTTTGTCAGAGCTTGAAAATATTGTGTTCCAGATGAAAAAGGAAAAAGCTCCAAGGCCTGCTGGTTTCCCAGTTGAGTTCTACCAGGAGTTCTTGGAAGTAATTAAGTTGGATTTGTTGGAGGTCATTCAGGAATCTTTCATGAATAAACAAATGCTGAAATCCATGAATACTACCTTCCTTTCTCTCATCCCAAAGAAGGATGGGGCTAATTCTTTGGATCTTTTTAGGCCCATTGCCTTATGTAATGTGGTTTATAAGATTATTACTGAGTTGATTACTGAGCAGCTGAAACCCTAGCTAAGCAGGTTAATTTCTGAAGAGCAAGGGGTTTTGTGGCTAGTAGGCAGATTATGGATGGTGTCATCATTGCAGCCGAGATGATTCATTCTATGGATCATTCTAAAGAGAAAGCTATGTTTATTAAGTTGGATATGGCTAAAGCTTATGATCGGGTTAAATGGGCCTTCTTATATAAGATTCTGGGAACGTTTGGTTTTGCTGGTGAATGGATTGAGTGGGTGAAGAGCTGTGTTACTTCTCCTTCCTTTTTAGTGCTAATTAATGGTGAGCCGAGGGAGTTGTTTGGTGCTTCTAGGGGACTCAGATAAAGGGACCTTTTATTCCCCTCTCTTTTTATCTTATTGGCAGAGGGTTTGGGGAGGTTTATTAGATCCCAGGTGGAGACTGGTTTGATTAAGGGCTGGAGTTTTAGAAATAATATTCCCCCTCAGTCACATTTGCAGTTTGCTGATGACATGGCTTTGATGGACAGAGCCAAGGTTGAGGAGGCTTTTGGTTGGTGCAAGATTTTGGATTGTTATTTGGCTGCGTGAGGTTTAGAAAATTAATGAGGGGAAGTCTTTTATTTACTTCTTTCATACTCCGTAGGCTATTCAGAGTGTGGATGTTGCTCGCTTCAGTCTAGAGGGGAAGGGTTCTATGATTTGGAGTACCTACAAAAGGGGCGCCAAGTTGGTCAAGTAGGGGTTGGTTTGGATTTGCAATGGGGGGTAGGATGCTCTCTTCTAGCATGATTCTTAGAATGGTTATCCTCCCATTTTGTCTACCCACCCCCACCTACAGAATTTGAGTAGGTATTTTATTGATGCTGAGTGGTGCCATGTTGCTGATTTTAAAACTCTTCATAATTTGGGACAAGTTAGTGTGTATAGATGGAAGGTTCCGCAGGAGTGGCCTCCTGGTGGGGCAGATGGGGATTATCAGGAGCTTGCTGAGATCCTATCAAGGTGTGTCTTGACTTCTCTTCCTGGGAGAAATGTGTTGGCTTGGGGTCCTGATCCAAAAGGCAAATTTACTGTTGCCTTAGGTTATCAAGTTCTTGATAAGCAAATGTTTGGGAGCTCAGAGGTCTCGTAGTGGAAACAGGTTTGGAATAAGTTTGCTTGGCCTAAGTGTAACTTCTTCTCGTGGTTAGTTGTTCAAGGGAGGTGCCTTACTTGGGAGAACCTCTAGAAATGTGGGTTTCAGAAGCCTTCTAAGTGTGTTCTGTATGGTGGGCATGAGGAGTGCATCCCCCATCTCTTCTTTCAGTGTTCTTTTGTGAAATTTATTTGGCATTTCTAGTGGAATCTCTGGCATATACCGTGTAGACATGCTTCTTCTTTAGAGAATTTTTGGAGGAGTCTGGGGCCTCCCCCTATAAAGACCTCTTTTCTCCTCATTGCTTGGATCATTGGCCCCAGTTTGATAATTTGGCATATTTGGTTGGAGCGCAACCATAGAATTTTTCTGGACAAGAAGCTACTTGTTGGTTAGCTCTAGTTGAGGATTCTAGGGGGTCTACAGGAAAATTTAGTTGCTAAGTGTGATCTATCTATCCCTATTGTTTCTGGTGACTGTGATGTGGTTAAAGCCATGGGTCTCTCTGGGGGTGGACAGACACATTTGAGGGCAGTTCAGCATAGGCGTGGGAGAGTGAGGGTCTTTCATACTGGTCATTGGTGTCCTCTCACTATGGGGGAGCTAAAAATCGGTACTGATGGATTTTCTAGAGGTAATCCTAGCCATGCTGGAGTTGGTGGCATTGGCAAGGATAGTTCGGGGGTGGTAATTTTTTTCTTCTCTATATATAAAGGTCATCATACAAATAATCTCATGGAGGCTCTTGCTATTCTTTTGGCATTAGAGTGTGCTTGTGCCCTTGGCTGGAGGTGGATTATTTGTGAATCAGATTCTTAGGTGGTCATTGATATGCTGAATAAGAGACATTTTGAGGAGGTGAACTGGCAACTTGCAGTGGTGGCCAAACAAATTGTTTCTCTGAGCAATGCTTTAGATTCTATTATTTTTTGTCATGTGCCATGGGAGTGGAATAAGGTGGCGGATGGTTTGGCGAGGTGGGCATCTGAGCATATGGAGACTTGGAATGTGGATGATTGGGGCAATCTTCCTAGTGATTTGGCCCATGTTCTTGAAGATTGGGTTATGGAGGATATGAGGAGCTTTTTGGGTGTTACTTAATTCTTGTTTTTGGTTGTGCCCCTTATGGGTGTTTCTTTCTTCTTTGTAATGATTTTATGATTCAATAAAAATTTTACCCCTTTTTAAAAAAAATCATACCACTTCCAAGGATGCAAGACACTTTGAATGTCTAATTACACATGAAATATTCTATAAGACCCTTTCCTCCAAAGAATTATTCCATGCAAACTATATAAAATTGCACTGATAATGCATATATAGTTATTGACTTGATAGGCATTAATGTTAAAAAGTTTTAAAAATAAACTCCAAACCTTTTAAACCTTTCAATGATTATTGAGATGGGGAATGTTGGCTTTCAAACCTTTCAACAATTTTATATTGATCTTCATATCTACGGCTTTTTTTCCTACATCATATTAATTCCTTATGCAATGAAGAAATGGAAACTAATGCCTTTCTCACAGTCTTCACAGGCACACAAACACCTTCTAGACATCAACAGTAGCAATACATCTAATAGACACAAGATCACATTTCTCTTTTCATACAAACTGGTAGTGCTTTCATACACACTTACAAATGTGACATCTCCAGATTTTGGCACCTTTCAATGTCTTCAAATTTCCATGGACACTGTTATACAAACTCACAATTCTTGTATATGTAACAACCTTCAAAATAGGATGCATCCATGCCTGGAAACATAAGATGTAACATTCAATGACCTTCTCCTCAAGCAATCTTCAAACCTACATGCCTGGTAAAACTGAATTCAACAGCTTGCAATATTGATTTTTAAATGCCCATAGGCTCTCAATCAGATGTACAAGCACAAGAAAGTATAGCTCTAATACTGTATGAAGTAAAGTAAACTCTTTATTGATTCGATGATATGCAGATACAAAACCATGTATAAATACTATGAGGTGATTCCAGTAATATGTAACCAAACATAACTACTCATAACCAATGGTAGGAACTACTCATAATCTGTGGTAGTTAACAATCTAATACCAAACGCTAACAATGTAATACCATTGTTATTATGCTAACATAATTACTCATTAGTTTTTCGCAAGATTTGGTATTAGAGATATGGTTGTGAAATTTTGTAAGATGCTTGTCAAGTTGATGCACCTTAGTCTAGACTCCCATGCAGAAGGAGGTTTCACAGTTGAAGCCTCCCTTAGTGTCATGATATGAGGTGTAGGAGAAGTAGGTAATATAGTAAGAGTTGTAATGTTTATATCATATGAGAAATTAGAAAAGTTGTCATTTGGATAGGTGTAGTAGCTATTTAAGAGTAAGACATCCTCAAATATTGATAACTCCCATGAATAATATTATCAAAGAAGAGAGACTAGGTTGTGAATCTAATAAAAAGTAGAAATGATGAGCATCACAAAATATAGCACAAAGTGATGGAAAATATTGAAATGAAGAATGTCGGGTTCACCAAAATGAGATGGATAAAAAATGGTTTGTTTAGTTATTTTTGTCTAAAATTTTAACTTTTCTAAACAACACCCTAGATAAGATTATGTTCTTAGTTTTTCTATGTTTTGATGAAATTTAACTCTATTGCCATAAATAGAAAGCTGAAAATGAAATCCTATGTAGATAAATCTTTCCTTTTTCTACTTAAACTATGTGAAAGAGAAAGAGAGTTGGGTTAAAAACTAGAAATTACAAAAAATATTCTTATTGAAGCATGAAAGAGAATACAAAACTAAATAGTCCAAGAGATAAAGAACTTGGTATCAAAAGCTAGATCTATTCGTCCAAGATGCATCCATGACACATGGACATCTACATAGTGTATTGTCATTTGATTCACATGTTGCCAAAACTATTATAAAACTCAGTTTTCCATATGGATTTTTGGGTTTTCTACATATAAGGGATATAACACGAATACAATAGCACTCCAAAGATATACCAAATAAAATAAAAGTGCTAAAACAAAGCTAGATAGATAGAAAAATGAAATGATGAAGAGAAGAGAAGAATGAAACCAAACCCCCATGCATTCATAAGCCTCCAAAACTTATTATCATATACAGAAAGGAAGGTTGGAGCTACATAGGAGCTTTCCATAAATGATCAAGCCCCTATTTTTGTCTTTTTATCTCCATGGGTACCCAATGATAAGATATAATGAAATATGTGTGAGCTCTTAGCCTATGTGTGCCTAGAACTAGAGCAACAAATATAATTCTATGACAATTACTTCTAGCTCTACAAGAATTAATAATCTAGTTTTATGAATGACAAATAAGAATGGAAATCCCAACAAGTGCTAAGGGAGCACCAATGGGTTCATAAATGCTATTAAAGTAAGAAATAGAAAGAAAGGTTTGAACACTATCATCTCACACCATGAAATGGAAGTAAAACCTACAAGAATAACAAGATAGATGTCTATAAATATCCAAAGGATGCCAAGGAAATCATGCTAGATAATAGGGTGCTCATAAAACTTTAAAAATCCTAGTAAAAACTACTAGTCACAATCACATGACAGCTTCAAGATCAAGATCTTTGTAAGAAAGGAAAAAGTGTGATCTAGTTTGAGAGAGATTTTTGAGAAATCCCTTAAAAAATGGAAGTAGGAGAGAAGATGCAAAGACAAGGGACTTGAGCTAGCCATTGGAATTCAACCTAGATTAGTTACCAAGTTTGGTCATCAAGAGAAAGGTGGAAAAAACTTGTAAAAATTCTTGCTATATGGACATCTACACATCATGTTTCCATCTAAGCACAATAGGCTTTTGAAAGCTTGATGTGCTAGCGAAACATGAGATAAACATGAAAGTGACATTGATTTACATAGAAAAGGTAAAGAAATCATAGGACATAGTTGGCACCAAGGGCAAGAAAGGATAAGGAATTAGCCTTATGATCCTAAAAATACACTAGGGGCTACAAACAGTAAAGTGAGCACAAAACATAACATGAAAGTTGCAAAGGTATGAAATTTCTGACATTACACTTTATTATGTAGGTACTACATAGTTAATACCTACATTGCATAGCATATAGTACCTACATGGTACTTGAAAATGGGATCTATAGGTACCTTATCATGAAGGCATGTGATTTATAAAATAAAGTGCTTAAGCTCTTAAAAAATCTTTTTTCATAAAATATTTAAATAGTTTTTATTTATTTATATTTTTTAAAAGTTTGCTTTGAAGTTTTTAATTTTTTTAATAAAAAAATATTACAAAGTGTAAAAAAAATATTAAAGAAATTGTACCAAACTTGTGTAGGTAGGTTCTAAGATTTCTTGGGCTGAAAATTACATTTGTTTTTAAATTGCTCCAAATTTGATATATTTTTTGTTGATTCATTAGTTTTCTATCCTTCTATATGCAATTACATATTCTATTTTTGAGTAGCTCACGTCTTGTATAAGATTTTATAAAATGTCAAAGCCAACCCTTCCTCTAGTTGGTAAGCTTCCACTTGTCATATCTACATGAACCAATAACTAATCCTAGTTAATTTGATCATTCTAGATATAATGGTGAACTCAAAATAGCTCTATCATTTACCAAATATACTAGAATCTTAGATATAAATTGTAATGCCCACCCATACACATAGGTACAAATGGACACACGATGTACAATTTTTTTAAAAGGTAAGTTAAGTAAGTTAAATTAATTTATTTACAAACATTTACCTAGTAGAGTTTCTTGAATGTGTAACTCAATAGAAAATAAGACTCTGCAGAATTCTTCAATTCAATTATCTACACTAGTCAAAGAATACTGGCTAAATGTTACAACCTTGACATACATATTTTAATTAACTAAATGGAGATAAAATCAAATCATTCATTAAAACTTATAATTAATTAAAGAAGTAAAATTAAAGCATAAGAACACATATTGAAACAAAGTGATATTAATTAATAAATTAAAGTTAGCTTAAAAATGACATAGTTAATTTCAAATTTAATTTACTATTTAGTTTATTAAAAATAAATAAATAAAATCATATTATATATCAAATCTTACAACTAATTAAATAATTTAAAAATTAAATTCCCACACAAATAATTTAATGATTTACAATAATTATAAAGCAAAAAGAAATAAAAGCTAAGAATTACTTTTATTATAAAAACTAATTTTATTTAAAAATCTCTCTCTCTCTCTCTCTCTCTCTCTCTCTCTCTCTATATATATATATATATATATATATATATATATATATATATATATATATATATCCAAAAATCATTTTTTAAATCCAAACTAGTTCTTATAAAAAATCCATAAACATTTGTTATAGTATTAAGAAAACAAATATATCAATACATATCTAACAAGAAAATATATATACATATATATTTCTATATAGGTGTATATATGTAGAAATATACACATACATACATTACTAGGTTTATTTTAATTTGATAGTAAAATCCAAATCTCTATGTGTGTGTGTGTGTGTGTGTACAACACTCAGATTATATATATATATATATATATATATATATATATATATATATATATAAGCATTATATACAAGCTACTATTGTCACAACAGAGGTCAATAAAATCCAATGTAGCAAAGAAATTGAATTAAGATCATAGGAAATAATATAAAAGTATGCCGACTATTTTTTTCTTAGTGTGGGTAGCCTGGAGGCCTATGGGAGGCTGTGGCCACCCCAAAGGGGAGCTGTGGCTCCAACAACCTTCACAGGTTGGTCCTGTGGACCATGGGATACCCACAATTCTCACAGGTCTGTGCCTATGAGGCCGTGGGTCTCCCCACACCTCCACAACACAATTTTAAATTCATTTTCTTTAAATGCTTTAATAACAATATAGTAAAGGAACCTAGCACTATATATATATATATATATTAACATATTTAAACTCTTTAATATATATATATATATATATATATATATATATATATATAACAAAATTGAATGGCGATATTTGAGCACAATAATTTTCAATATAGTGGCACAGGGAAATCTATCAATGTAGAATTTATACAAATAATTACATATCTTCTAAAGGACAATCTCTTTCCAAGCAATAAACTAAATTCATATAATAACTTAATCTCTTTGCAACACAAAGTGAATTTTCACACACTAATAGATATTGCATCTACCACAAAGAAAATTTAATACATACGTACAATTTTCTTTTCATTTCTTTCCAAAAGTTCTAGATAACCAACTTCACATCTTCAACACAAACTTCTCTGGCAAATAAATCCAAGCAACACCTGCACAATGACAACCAAAATGGATGGCTTGGCTTGCTATCCACCCTGTCATAGGGTTGGAACATCAAACCACTCCCAAGCTTGGGAGTTCTATCAAGGACTTGGGTTTCAACAAAATGCACAAACACAGGAATTTACTAACACACAAAAATTTTTCCAATCCAAAACTAAAACCACAAGAGGCACTAGAATCAATTTAGATTCTTGATCACAGGGAAAGAGAGAGTGACCTCCTCTCTTGGGGAACATTTAGAAAGAAACCTTCAAACTTCATAACCCAACTACAACATTTTCACAACCCTTTAGTCATATGCATAAACCCAACTACAGAGATTTTCACAACCCTTTAGAGTATATCAACCCAACTACCAAAGTATCACAACCCTTCAAAATACAAATCCCAACTTCAGAAGGTGTTCTCTAAAGAGAAGTTTGCCACCTCTGTGGATCCCTTAACAACAATTTCTCAAACCCAACAACAAAACCCTTTTAAAAAATATGACAAACAAAAACATTTTAAACATAGAGGTTTGCATTTCAAGCATTCAGATCCTACCTCTACCTTCCAAGTTAGAAGAGGCACATAATCTAGGTGTGAAAAATAAACTTGCATGAGAAACTTCAAACCAAAAATGAAAAACTTCAAAACTTCTAGCTCCTTCCAACTTCCCTGATTTTTTTTCCTGTAAAAACCCTTCCCCCTTTTCCAAATCTCTTTTAAAATAAAAAAATTAAGTTTCCCTTTTTCCCCAAAAAAAACAAAAAAACCAAAAAGAATTATTTTTAAAACCCTAAATTTTCCTCACAACAATAAAAATAAAAAATAAAACAAAAACAATACAAAATAATAATACAACAATAAATAAATAAAACTAAAAAGTTTATCTTATGACAACACTAAAGAAAGATAAATAAATTATCAAAATAATAATCTTTAAAATTAAAATTATTTCCCCAGAATCAAAACCATGATAATTTAAATTCAAAAACATCAAATTCATTTCAATATAATGAGAATAATATTATAAATTATGAGAAAGTAAATTATAATTTACACACCGAAACTAACTAAGCCTTATTCCTCTAGGCATAATAGGCTTGGGAAAAACATTGGTTTGACACATGAAAAGTACTTGATAGATCTTCGTATCTTAAAAGCCTTGGCCACCACCTGTAAAAACTTCATTTTGAACATCAAATCGTCTTGAAACATATATACCTGAAGTAACAAATTAAACAAAATGCATTTAACCATAATCGATCATTACACAAGTAAATAAATTCCATATAATTTAACAAAATCATTTTCTTTTATTTTTAAAAAATAAACATGTGCACCAATCTAACATCATACCATTTATTTGAACACCAATTAATCAAAACACATTATGAATAATCATCTAATAACCAACATCTCACAAATACAAAATCTCAACCACACATATTAATGAAATAATAGTTCAACACACATGTTCCATAGTCCATAAGACAATATCAAACCACAACCAAGAGACAAGTCCACAAGTCTAAAGTCATGAAACACACAATAGGTCTATGCCAAATAAAAGGGGTGGGACTTACATAAATGATCCCAAAGCTTAGAGGAAGACTATCCCTATGACATCATGGCTCTAATATCATGTTAGAATGGCATATACACAACAAATCTACCCAAGACTTAGTGCCTATGAGCTAATCACTAAACTAGAATTAGAGAATAAAGATATTTAATACTCAATATTATGGAGCATAATTATATTTATAGTAACATGCCAATATATAGACCTCTTTGATGCATGAATAGAGGAGATGACATGTCTAAGAGGTATGAGTTAAATTCCCAATCAAGAGATGAGTTAACTCAATTTGCATGAGGTAAATGTGGCCTTGACTAAACAGAGGTAGCACATAACTACCACCAATCAAGGATTGATCATGTAGTGGTGGCACTTGTGTAGATCAATTCAAGGTGTACACATGTCATTATTAGCTACCTAGGTGAGAATAATTATATATTATTAATATCCTAAGCAAACTTAATAACTATGTGTAATATTACACTTACGATATAGAAATATCCAAGGTGAAGTAAATATTACACAAATATTTGGCACACACTAATGTAAGAAATTAAATATCTTATTGCAAGAAGATAAATATGCACCAAAATTTCTTTCCATTATTTGCCACATCACCATTCTTCATTTACCTATGAGGGAGGTAAAGTCAAGCACCTTGATGATCATCCCTAACCCACATGTTCACCATGTTTATTACTTGAGATGATTACTTGTTACATGATGCATTCATTATAGTTATTACTTTATAGGATTTACGTGCTTACATTTATATTTCATTTATGATTTTCCCTCATTCCTCTAATTCCTTACATCTAATAGGTGAAATCAATTAAATGGGGTCACATCCTATTGCTAACACTCCTATATTGGGATTGTAGAAAAACATAGGTTCTTATAGAGACCCATTACCATGACCCAATAGACCATTATCACATACCATAACATGGCAATGTTCACCAAATATGCCATGTCATCTGACAACTGTTATACTAAGTAGAGCATTATTACTTTCCATATAAGCAAAATCCCTCTATTCATACTCTTACTTCTCTCACACTCTCTCATGATAGTTGAGAGTAAAATTTAGTTTGCATTTGTGACCATTGTCACTTGCATGATATAAGCTACTCATTGCATATTTTTCTTTGTTTTGGAGGTTCCCTTGGATCATGCAAGTTGAAAAATAGTCTTACATGATGAGATTTAAAGGGGTCCATTACTTTATATGGACCCAAAATCCTTTCTCTATATGAATATTTACATCACATGCATCTTTGTAAGTGCTACATACTTTGAGATACATGATCATTCCAGGATTTACAAGACTCAAAGAGGGGGCCAAATGTAATGGTGAAACTTGCAATCCCATGCCAATTCCCTTTTTTTTGTGTGTCCATTTTGAGAGAATGGATTAATACAATTACATATTGGAAAATTTTGCGATCTTGTGTGAAGTTGGGCTCATCCCTGATACTAATATTCATCCCTATTCACATACATTCCCATGCATTTATCTCTGCCTTATCTATATATAAACATATTATGATACATTCATCTTGATTATCCATTTATTATGCATATCCATGCATTTATTCTCAAATATTCCATTTCTATCTTCATTCTAGCACCTTTTTGTTTCAAGTTACTCCTATGGACATTGGATTGGTTCTACACCCACATATTTGACCTCTAAAATTTTAAAAAACAAATTTAAATTTGGTTGACTCTCGCCCATTTCACTAACCATTATGAACTAACTAGATACAGATTTGCGTGATTTATTACTATATCCTTGTATTTAAAAGCATTCAATTGCAATCATTTTTAATCATTGTCTCATATCTAGAAAGCATTGAATATTATTCACATTTAAAGGAGCATCCTATGAACACTTCGATTGGAGCACCTATAGAGAACCTAGTTCTAAATCACATCATTCTAGAGCATCATGTGTCTGAAGATGGCGTCCTTGATCATTACGATGAATATAAAGTTGGTCCTATCAAGGGTTCGACTTAGGGAACACGACCCTTGAGATTCAATGATCTCCCCTAGGTGTTTTTAAACATCACTAGTCCTTGGCGTTTGATGAAGCTTAAAGAATTATATAGATCATAAAGTAGGAGCATGCATGGTACTAGAATAGACTTGTGAGCCACATATCAAATTAACATGTGTGGAAATGACTGAAAGCCATGGAGTCAACCTTTCTGAAAGTTTATGGACTTTTTTGATTTTCAGGTAGGGTATAGACAAAGAGGAACTATTTTAGTTCTAAGACATACAAATTTTAGTACATTAGTAGATTTATTCAGTGTTATAATTATTCTTAGAACTAAATACTTTAATGCATTCACATACATTTAATTGTTCAATTATCACTTCCATAGCTGTATTTAATTTAACCTAAATTAAATTAAATAATACTGAGTTATATGCATTTTATTGGATTACGCTAAGTTAAGCATTAGGAAAAGGTTATTTTGCTTTACAAAATGTTTGAAGAATAGATATTGCTCACTCCATTACTCCACTTATAGTGTACGATTATTGATTATTAATGTTGATGGATTGACTAAATTATTCAAAGGTACGCACAAATTTAAAGTTTGATAATGCATCAATAAAGTTTCTTGATTATGTCTAGTGCTTCATCCATTGCTTGTGTATCATTATTGATTGTTAACATTGCATTGCTTGAGTAGGCACATGTTGAGAGTTTGATACAAGGAATACAATTAGGTTACCAATGAATTATCTCTGAACTAAAGACTTTGTGCGAAAGCCGGTTTGAATGGTTAGAGATGTAATGTAACATGGTTTTGTTGTGAGTGCAGCTACTGGAATACCTTGTCTCATTTCCTGGTGTAGACGTGAGTGCTCGGAACGATGAAGGCACGAGTGCACTTGACATAGCATCGGCTGCAGCTCAACACAACGCCAATTGTGCCATCATCGTACAGATACTGGAAGGTAAAGGAGGTATTCGGTCGGGTTTCATACCAAAATCTAAACAAGGGAGAGACAACGATACCATTAATACACATATGGTAGTGGCATCACTGATTGCCACCATCACATTTGCAGCCATCTTTCAAATCCCCGGAGGCATTGAGGATGACAAAGAGAGTATAAGCTATGGAGCTGCCAAGATGGCATTAGATAAACTTTTCAAAATTTTCATATTCACTGACATTGCGGCCTTCAGCACTTCCCTTGCAGTGGTTGTCGCGTGGTTAGTTCGACAACAGTTGCCAGACACTTATTTCGGAGGACCACCGGTGCTGCCCCATGTGTCCGGGGTGACCTTGCCCTACTCAATCATGTCGACTATCGTAGCATTCGTTAGTGCCACCATTATCGTCACAATACCCCCTAATTTGGAGAACTTGAAAAGTAAGGATAAAGAAGCTTACTCCAAATATGGTTTGCTTTGGCAATGCGAGATCATTTTTGCATCACTTCCACTACTTTATGCTGTGTTCACGCTTTTTGCTCCGCTGACTGAAATTATTCTTCGTAAGAGGGTGAAATTTTACATTTACAGCCGGACTATGCTATCAATAATCTTGGGTATAGGCACGTTCTTCATTATTTACGCTACTCTTAAATGAGCGAACTATTTTGTTCCTTGTTTACTATAAAAAATATTGTTTCAATACATATTGGAGTTCCCTTTTCTCGATGCTTCCATTGACCGCTAGAACTTATGTACTTCACAATGACGATTCATTGTCTTTAGTTGGAGACATGTCAATCGACTGAATTTTATAATTTTTTAAGAAGGTGATATTTTATGGTTTTTATGAGAGCAATTTAGGAACAAATGAAACAAGTGCCACACTTGTAATTTGCCTTTCTAATTCGTTTAATTTGTAAAAATAGTTGAATAAAACAATAGTAACATTATATGTTATTTTATAACCTGCATTTATTACAAATATAATTTTTTAATATAACATTTTAAATAAGTTATAAATGTATTATGTATAAAATTATATATAAGTGTAATGGTGAAATTTGCATACCTTTATTAATTTATAGTTAGTTTTAAGCTTATTTTGATGGAATATCTTAATATGATTACATATCAATAAGTAGCATGCTCTTGTGTTAAGTTTGACTCATAATCCAATACTTTTTCTTATTTGTTTAATCTTTATTTTAATCCATTTCCTTGCATTCACCCCTATCTCATTTCTATGTATGCACATTTATATATATTTTCCATTTGCACATTATTTATTAGCCTACATTTGCACCCATATTGGTCCACATTCATTCATTGTCTCAAAACTAACATTCTCACACCATTTCACTAGCTATTGTGAGTCAACTCGACACTCATTTTTGAGAATTATTGGTATGTCTTAGTATTTAAGACATTCATTTGTAGGTGATAGCACAACATTGTGTCTCACTTTTGTGCATTTCAAGGCCAGTAAAATCATATTTTTCAACATTAGTCACATTTTGTTAATTATAGTGAATAAACTATTAAGAATTTAAGGACATTATAAACTAATGATTTGTGAAATTTTCTATGTCTAATTTTTATTAAAAAAATTATATCATATTTGGTTAGTTTTCAAGAAAATGGTTATTATATTTTAATATATTTTAATTAATTTTTGTGAGTGACATTTTCTCATAACACATAACGTAAACAAGAAATAAAATAGTCTAATAATTTCTTAGATAAAGATCATTAACTCCAATATCTAGTGTGTTGCTTCTCAAAGCTATGTCTTGCAACTCTTAAAGAAAAACTCTAATCAGTAAGCACAAGGAAATAAAGTTGGACTAGAATCATGTCAAATTCTTGTTCATGATCAAACTTGAGGTGGTTTTAGCCAACTCTAAGAATGCGACAATAAGTTTACTCTTGTAGCTTTGCTTAGGCCAAGAAGGGTGTCCCTAGAGATCTTTGTATGATAAAATTAAATTACATTAGCCACATAACTTAGCCAAACCCTATGCACAATGACACTTCAAAAGGTTGTTACTACATGTCCTTCATATTTATATTACTGGTCTTTTATACCATAGATCTCTCAACAAAGCATATTTACTCAATAGGTTATGATGTAACTTAGATGTAAAGCTTAATATCTCAATATGTAAAAATTTTATGATTCCTTGCCTTATCTATAACTTGAAACCTAGAAACATGCATAACTCTATAAAAATGACTCACAAGTGCAAACTTTGAAAGGATGTAGTGGAGGCTTGTAGCATAGAGTTTATATAGACTAGTAAAACATAATTTATGAAAAAATGTCATAACTTTAGGTAAATGATTTATTATTTAAATCTTGATCAAATGACTAAGAAGAGGAACGATGTCTTGATCCATGGGCAACAAAGTCAAACCCTAAAATAATGAGAAAGCTATATTTAAATCTAAAATAAAGAACCAAAAATGCATATGGGATGCCACACTTTCACTCAAATACAATTCAAAGATTCAATAACTTCACATGTCCATATATTCTTAGTAATCTAAAAATGAACAGACAACACCATATGATATAAATGGAGAATTTTACAACTATTATGATAGTACACTAATGAAAAACTTAAACAAGCTAACAAATATAGACCTTATAGATTTGTCAATCCCCTAAATTATCACACCTATAGAGACATTGAGATCATGGAGATGAATTCTACTTACAAGCAACTTCCCTAAATTTAAAAAATTAAAAATCACACACTATTAAAAGACCTGAACTTAAAAAATTTATCCTAAAACATACTAAGATTAGAGGACACTATAAAAATTCTATCAAGAGAACTGTGTTTAGCCAAAAGGACTAACACTTTCTTCTTAAATAAACCTACATTTATAAAATATAAATATACCTTTCCACATCTATACCTTTGCTCTACTTTTTCAAAAAAGAGGAAAATCAAATCTGTAGGGATAGACACAGGGAGTCATTATGAAGCTGCAATCTTCAAGGATCAAATCAGGAAACAAACCACCACAGGAGAATGCTCGAGCATGAGTTTACATAAGGAGAGAGAAAAAGATGAAGATGGAGAATATATATATATATATATATATATATATATATATATATAGATATATATTGCAATGAATTGCTCTCTTAATTTTTACAAATGTGATGTATGGCTTTTATAGCCTTACATTCCCGTGAATTAACCACCCTAACTGGTTACAGGAATAACTTCCCAACTATAACTATTGAATAATTATTTGCCTAAGTAAAACTTAAGCAAGGTAAAATCTATTTACCCTAACACCCCCCCTTAAGTGCAACTTAGGGAGAATAATTATTATGAGATGCAAGATGTAATATGGGTTCCGGCTACACAACCATGTTAGGTACCCATTTACAAAGCAAAATGTGATGCAATCTCTCACAACCGGAGAAAAGGAGAAAAACCCTATGGGAGAAAACTTCTCTCCAAAAGAGAGAAACAAAAAAATAAAATGCATGTATGGAGGACTCACTAATACCCCCCAAGGACTACATATATCATGTGTGTACATTCAATGGTCCTCCCATAGGAAGGAAAGAAGGAGACTACATTGCCCCCCATAATAAATAATGTCTTGCAATGATGGTAAGCGTCTGAAGGCAAAACATAATCCAATCCTTACAAACCACTTGTCCCCCCTTAGGAAGAAACAAAACCATGTATAAATGTAGGTATGCTTCCCATTCAAGATATGCTTTGAAAGATGGAAACCTGAAAAATGATGATGATGATGTTGTCTCTGAAAAATGCTCATGTATCTCCTTGTCCAGATAGAATGATGATGCCACAATCTAATTAGGTACATCCCCAATCAAGAAAGAAGGTGAAAAATTGGAACTATGCAGAAACTAATATAGAAGAAACTCCAAAGATGAAAATATTGAAATATGTCTTCCAATGAAATCTAAAAGACAATGATTGTCCTGCTGTCAGGAATGATGGAAGTCTCAATCAATGACTCTGGATAAGAAGCCAATGGATGTGAAGCTGGATCAACTATCTTTGAAAAAGAATCAAGAACCTCTGAAGCAAGTGCAACCTCATCTAAAGTTACAAAACCCTCCAAAGGATCATAAGCATGGTTTATCTTCTCTGAAGAATAATGAGGCACATCAGAGCTGGAAAGAGAAGCATCGAAAGATGGTGGAGGATCATGATCTCCATATGATTCTCAAATGTAAGTCCAAAGAGAATAAGGGCAATCAAAATGGACAAGTGAATCCAAAAGGTCATCATCTACATGCTAAAAAATAACTCTAAAGACTTTAGCCCTATAGCCTTTCCAAATATGATACTCACGAGGTGTGCCGGGAATAGAAACATCATTATAGAGATATAACAATAGATTGTGCTCACTAAGATGAGTGAGGATGGATTCACTCCATTGCTCATAGTTCCCTTTCTCCAAAGAAAAACCCATTAAGTTATGAATTCTTCAAAACATCACAAAGATAGTACCTTCAAAAACTTCCAAATAAGATGTGCAGCTGAAAATGATGTCCCCCCACAAATTGTACCTCTCCAAGTGTCAATATATCCAAGTTATCAAGTAAGTGCCCAAAAAACACAAAACTCAATAGATAGTACCTAGTGCTGAACTAGAAAAAGTGCATGGACTGGATGAAAGAGCTCCTCGATACCTTTCTAATGCCACGAGAATGACAGAAATTAGAGATCGAGGAACCAAGTTACAAGCTCAGGAGTCCAAAGAAAGTTGAATTCAAGATGCAATAGATAATGATAGATAGTGAAATCAGGCAGATTGACTTGCACCACTGTGAGGTTCGCGGAATCACCTTTTTGATGATATATGGAACTCAAAATTCTAACTCTGGATGCCCAAGATATTCTCTGTGGAAATAAATCCCTGATATGGAGCCCACTGGATAATAGAGGGGGCCAGATTGAGCCCTAGGGTAGATTGACCCTTGATCACACATGTGACCACCTGCTAAGAATGGGCAAAAAATAGCCTATAAGGCTAAAAATGGAACACCGTGATTGGGTGCAATATAGGGGAAGCACTGTGATTGGGTGAAGAATAGAGGGCCCACTGAATGAGCTAGTTGATATGTTAGTAGGGTACCTGCGCCAATCAATGTGTCACCATAGACAAATCACCAAACATCAATCTACAAAAAACAAAGAGCTCGAATAGAGCTGATAGATGTGAAGCACTAGTCACAAGTCACCTCACCACCAAGCCAAATCACATTGACAACGCACTGCTTCCAAAGTCTCAGCACGTGAGAGATAGGGTGACACTTACTCACAGCCAAATAGAGAGGTGCCAATTATTTCAATAGCCAAATAGCGTCAACACAGTGAATATGGGACTAAAGTCCCTTGTTTGGTAAAAAGAACGCCCAAACTTATTGAAGCTATCGGGGCCCACTTTGCTTCCACTATGTAAAAAAATTGAAACCCTAAAAAGCAATATTTATTTGCAAGACTTTAGGATGTAAGTCTAAAAAATATATATCTGAAAGAGCTTACATGCATTCATTGGCATACTTTCCACGAGCGGTGTAGAGGAGGTTTCAACCATGGTAGCTAGTACTGTGCCTCAGATCATTCATAAGGTGGTGGTTTCATCCACGGATATGGGGTTACAAGCCTCTAAGATAACTACTGCTCCCATACATGCCACAAAATGCCAAGCCCAAGACTTCAAATCCTAACAAATAAATACACGTAAAAATGCAAAAATGAATGCACTAAATATAATGTGCTGCAAGTAACGCTAATGATGTGGTGACTCCACCTACTTTCAGTAGTTTACCCAGACACTGCTAAATCATCTATCCCCCGCGCTATTGGATGAGTGCAAACAAGGGATGCCGATCGCTAGCTGAGAGGCCTCACAGACTTCCTATATCTGTCGCCCTTCATATAACTATCGTTTCAACCAATTACTGTACGTGAGAGAAGAATGCCTCACAGATGGGGTTCAACCTAAGAATGGCGTGTATGCATGGGGCCTTGTTTTTGATGTAGGTAAGGAAGAAATCTTTGGAATGTCACCTCAAGATATTAGAAAAATCGCTTCAAGGAGAGACCCCTTTATGATAATATTTATCCATCATCAATAGAATGAAGTATAATACCTCTCTGATTGGATAGAGGCATGGATTGATGCCTTTTTAATAAATCTCTTTCTCCAGTAACTCAATTCTCTAATACAGGCATGAAGCTTCTTGATTCTGGCTTTGATATCATGTACGAATAGACACAGGGAGCCATCATGAAGCTACAGTCTTCAAGGATCAAATTAGGAAACAAACCACCACAGGAGAATGCTCAAGCATGAGTTTGCATAAGGAGAGAGAAAAAGATGAAGATGGAGAATAAATTGATATTTATTACAATGAATTGCTCTCTTGATTTTTACAAATGTGATATATGGCTTTTATAGCCTTACATTCCCGTGAATTAACCACCCTAACTAGTTATGGGAATAACTTCCCAACTATAACTATTGAATAATTATTTGCCTAAGTAAAACTTAAGCAAGGTAAAATCTAATTACCCTAACAAAATCTACTAACTACATCTCGTTTCAATGGAACTACATAACATACTAGCAGTTGCACAAAATTTGTGTGCAACGAAGTAGCTAATAGGGCGTATCAATCTATCATATGCGGTTTAAACCCTAAAACTGAATTGCAGCCTTCCATGAAGCACATTAAAAAATAAAATCAGAAAGAAACATGATTGTTTTAAAAATTGTGGATAGTTTAAACAAGATAACTGAAATGTTTATGTATTTCATAGTCCAAGACATAGTAGTTTCAAAATAGAAAAAGAAAAATTCATAAACAAAAAATATTTCTATCAAATATCTACACAATAGGAAATTTGGAAGTTTCTAAAAAGTAGAATTTTTCTACCATCAACAATTGATGAAAGAGCAGTTAAATTATGCATAAGGGTTTAGCAAAAACTTAGCTTTAGATCTAACAATTCTTTTAGAGTTTTCACATCCATGAAATATTTAGAGATTTAACATTGTAGAGCTAGTTCAACTTTGAATAGATCTAGTTTAACAGTGGGAAAGCTTAAGAAAAAAATAAATACAATTATAGATGGGAAGCAGAGACAGCTGGTTCCTAGTTGTCGCTGCTCTTCCAAAAAAAAACATGCATTTATAGTCAATTAAAGAAGAATGTCTTCTATAGAAAGTGTGCTCATATGTGAAACTAATATTCACTAAACAAGAGAATTAACTATTCTGCACATAATTTGTAGGCAAAGCAAGTGTTTGAGTTTGCCTTTTAAAATCCAACAAAAATTAAATTTAAAAAATCTCCAAAAAAAAAAAATTGGACATTCTAATTTGACTACGTAACTGAGATACATTCTGCAATTCCAATAGTTCTCCATAGGAATATTGTTAATTTTTTGGGATAAGAAATTGACCCAAAATATATGAATGCTATCCATTAGCACAAAAAGTAAATAAGCACAAAATCAAAAGGGTCGGATGCAGGCTCACAATTAACAATATAAAAAGGTATTAAAACAAAATTTAGGGCAGAAGGCTAAGCCATGGGAAATGCCTCAACAAATTACATTGCTTAAGAGATTTTTTTGTTTCCCAAAGGTACATCATAGATTCCAAAATGTAGATGCTCAAACTCATCTCCTACATTTGTGGTGCCAAATTTCTACCCAAAGAAAAGTAATGACTCCCAATCAATAACTTCAGAAGGTGTAATGCCCCCTCATCATTGCCTTGTGATTTCGGTGGTTCTACATTGCTCTCTGTCAATTGGTGATAGTTGTTAGTCATTCATTGCATTGAATCAGTTCTGAGACAGTTGTTTTGTAAGGTATGATTTATGTTTATGTTAATGAACTATGGTTGACTGATATAATTAGATGTGTTAAGAGTTCATGATGGCACTACTATTATTCCAGTTATGATGTGAAATAATATCATCATGTGTTATTTGATTTATGATATTTAAATTCAGATAAAAGTTGTTATGATATTGTTTCAAGAGCAGAGATAGTGTAGTATTACTCGCTTCGAGTACCCTGCTGCGCCGTGATTCTTTGACTCTCTATGTGTAGACATATATGTACTTGATTATTTACAACTAACTGTTTGAAACGTAGGCTGCAGGTACCGAACCTCGACTCCACCTGATATAGCAGGTTCGAGCAGGTTCTTACTCCAAGGGGTATCAGTGATGGGAGATAATGCAAGGTCTATTCCACTAGGTCAGTTCTTATCGTCTGTCATGGTCTCGAGTCATGATTGTGTTGCTTAGTCCTCGCCTACCAGGCTTGGTAACCCCGTGTTGTGGTGCTTAGTCAGGTTGTGTTATTTATGCTCTTGTGTGTAGTTAGGAAATACTTTAATGAATTATTTTATTAAATAATAATGCTTCTTTGATGATTATTGGATAATAATTGCCTGACATAGAACTTGGATTAATTCCTTGGTTGGATTTTAAAAGATATTAGAGTTAAATATTTGCTGTCCAAGAGCATTTATGTCATTAATTTGGAGTTATGAGTTATTAATTTATGATTGGTGCAGAATAATTTTGGATATGGGAAGTAAATGCTTTGAGTTGTCATTCTGGAAATTAGTTTTGGAATCTCTATTGTTAGTAAACTAATTTGAGGAATCCCAGAGGAGTGGGTTGTTGAGTGCGGATGCATGTCTGCATCTATTTGTTGGAGGTCGGTTGACTATTTTTTGGGGGATGGCTTCTCTTTTGCGGGGAGTTATAGATTTTGCTGATAAGAATTCCTGGAAGAATGTCTCCATCTCCCTTGGAAGGAAGGGATTCCGTATTGCGTGTAAAAAAAAGGGGGGGTTTGACACAGCAGGAGGCACAACAAAAAAGGGAGAAGTCATCCACCCTCTCGAAGTTCTCACAACAGGCGCAAAAGCCATTCTTGGAATCTGGTCGTGGAATTCTGGGTGTGGCAGCATGATACGGTGGAGAACATGGTCAATGACCAGGGAAACAGGGCTACGTCTTCCTAAATTGCATTTACTGTTACTGTGTACCTCATTGGAGATGCGGTCAAGAATCAAGTGGCCATGAATCCTACCAACAGTGTTTCTGGTTAGTACTCCAGAATTCCTATTTTATCTTTTTGTCACTATAGGTTTATGTTCTAATGCATGTTAATGTGTTCAGGAAGGGTTGTTGCACTGTTGTTGTTGTAGTATGTTTTTTTGTATGTGCCTTTGATTATCTATTGTGGGTTTCGAGGAAGGCTCTGTACTCTTTGGGGAGGCTCAGGTTGATGTGGGATCAAGCTAGGCTAAAAGAGGCTTTATGGGTGCCGTATGCTTGCCTTTGAATTTTGCTCTGAGTAGGGTGTTGTTAGGAACTTGATGTTCTCTGGTAAGCAGATATTTTGCGACTCGTTTTAAGTTTACTTGTATGCTTTGTTGTTTTAAGAATTATCATGAAGTCTTTTCTCTTGCTAGTTGTGGGAGTTGTCACTAATGGCATGCATTCTGTGTTATTGGGTTGAGTTTGGATCTACGGTTTATTACAGAGTCACAAGAATTCTTCCTTAACTAGGTCTGTACTAGTAGTAAGAGTTAGTTTCTATTCTTGGCTGATGGATAAACAAATTTGTAGACCCTAGTTGTTTTCTTTTGACTCGCTCATTTTCTTCTGTATCTCTTGATGTGTCTTCTGTATGTGTAGTTTTACGATATCTATATGTCTCTTAAGCCGTTTCAACATGCAGAGCTGTAGTCAATATCCTGTGAGCATTAAAGTATTTGTCAGTGCTAGAAATTGCCTCACGCTGTAACATTTAGCATTTACGCTGAGAACTTACTAAACTTGTTGACCGTTCCTATCGACGTATTCCCTGAACTCCCTATGGATGCAAGAGGTAATACATTTATCCTCCAGCGTGAAACCATTTCTTTTTGAGACAGTTTGTAAAGCAGTTCTTGTGCTTTGTGCTCATGCCTTCATGTTTGCTTATCTCTGTCATAACAACAACTTCTGAAGTGAATCGCCTTTCCTTATACTCATTGTATATCTTACTGTTCTATTTATTTCATGGCCTTGGACGGTAGCTTGAGCGGCTCATTTCCACTTTGACCAGTAATTGTTCCATCTTCTTCATATGTATAGCTTTCGGGTCACCATGCCTACCATATATGCCTTATTCACCAGCTTGATTCTTAATCAAATATGGATATCACTCCCGGAGGTAGCCCATGATATGTGTTCGAGTGTGTACCTATATGCTTTTGGGAATAGTTTAAGTTTCCAAACAACCTAGTAGCAAGCTAGGAACCTTTTTGTAAATTCAGGTGCACGATACCTTGCCAATTTAACCTCCTTTATCTGCGGCTTTAACTTTTCTTGCATGTCATAAGACTGCTGTAGGAGATACCATAGAATTTGTGGTATGCGAATTAATAATAATTATAGTGTGTTTCACATCAGAAAGCCAGAGTGGAAGCCTTAATGAATGGGATTCCCACATGGCGATTAAAGCTAGAGCCCGAAGAGTTTTAACTTTAGGATCTTGCCTGTAGTAAGGAAGGTAAATTGCTTAAACTCTTTTCCTTTGTTAGTTAGTTGACCGTGAGCTCTGTTGTAGGACAGGTTCTTGAGAAGGGCAAACTATATGGTTTTGCGTTGGCTTAGACCTTATTGCCAACTTAAGAACTGCGGCTACGCTGAACAACGTGATTAGAAAGGTATGCCTAAGGCTTTTGTCACTTGCACTTTGTCTCTTCCATCGATATGGTACAGGGTGTAGTGGGCAATCAAAGCAGTGTTCTTTGTAGCGGATGATTTTTTTTCCTTGTCTTGCTTAGGTTTTCATGTTAGTGGGATCGATGGGACCCATGCGACTAGGATTAGTATTCATCTTTCTTGTTAGGTTATTTAGTAGTAGCCGTCGGAAGTGATCGATCTGAAAGGGAGTCCCTTTCGAATAGGGTATGAGTGATTACTCTTTCCTTAATTATTTATGCTTATCGATAAATTCTTTTGGCATCATGATAATTGGAAATTCAATGTTTCTTATTGTAATTGTTTGAACATCTGGTGGAACACCATTTCTAGAGTATAGACTTGACCATGTTTATGGTGCTCACGTCCTCCTTGCGACTGTATAGCTTTTCCTTTTGGAAAGTATAGTTGTATAGAATTAAATTTATGTTTTAGAAATGTGTCTTAGAATCCTTAGAGGTGGCACTTGATGGGGGAGTTCCCCGATTCTTTGGGATGCATGTGGTTACCTTGTGTTGAGAGGATCTTAACCATTCAGAATCTATTAGTCTTCTTTTGAAATTGATGTTATAGTATAAGTTTACAAGAATCCTTGCTCGAGTTTTGCCGTTGAGGCTTTTGATGTTTGAAGATGTTATATTAGATGCATATGTTTTTTTGGGTTAGTGAAATCGTGAAAACTCATGTCTTTGGGATGCATTCATTGTGTTGGGTTGCCTTAAAAGGTGATGTTAGTTACTGATGGATTAGGTTGTTAGAATACTCACGTAATGTGTTATTGTAGAATTGTTCAATGTTATATGGAAATGCTTAACTATAGGAACTATTAGGGTTATAGTGTTTTAGATCAAATGTGGTCTAGTAAGAATAGATTTAATCATATAATTAGATACTTATATTTCATTAAGCATGGTATCGTGCTCCGGATTATCTCATAAAGAATTTAAGAATTCCTTTTGTGTGATAGTTTAGTAATGGACTTATATTGTAGCCTTACGTGGGTTTTGTTTTAGTTAAGATGTTCACATTATGTCTCTCCATCTTTTGTTCCTTGACGTTTAAAGTTGTGATTTGAATCATGCTAGAAAACTATTAAGGTTGATTTAAAAGTTTAACATGTTAGGTAGTTAAGTTTCTTATGGGAAAAGATTTAATACCCTTGTGAAGATTTTGTTTAGAAGTTGTTTTTAGTGACTCATGTTTGTAATTGTTCTTGGAAATTTTTAGAATAATTTGCATTAGTGATCTTGTTTCATGAGGTAACAATATTGTGCTGCGGATATTAATCACCTTGTTAAATATTAGTTGTCTTGGGCTTGTAATATTCCTTGCCGTGTTTGTAAATCGGTGAATGTCATTGCATAGGTATTTGCTCCATTTTAGATTCTTTTATTTTGGTAAACAGGGAATTGTGTTTGATTTATTATGGGAAATTGAAGTGCCTTTAACTTGGGTTTGTGGTGTTAATGGAATCACTTTATGAGCTTTCCCTGACTTTTGTGAAGAAGGGATGTTCAGTTTATGGTTCACCTTCTATGCCTTGTTAATTCCTAGAGTTATGATGTTTCGCTATTGGTGATAACTTGGGGTATGTGATTTCCTTGATTGGATTAGGAGTTCATTGTATTTCTTATGCTTGATGGGCACCTTGTCGTATCTTTACATTGGTGTTGGATCGTTGTGTCCATCTTGGGGGTGAGTTGTGTTTTGAGAGGTTTCCTGTGAAGACGATTTATTGTCAGAATGAATTTTAGTCAAGTGGTCAAATTGTATTTTCCAAGGCCTATGATGATTATGGGTTATTTTAGTTAATATGGTATATTATGGCTCTTGTTCATGTAAGGGAAACCTTGCAATATAACGAAAGGGATGGTGCAATTGGTCCAAGCTCATTTCCCGGTTTGAGTCTTTCGTTGCAAACAAGTGTCAAGTGTTAACCCCTGGCTTTCATTTTGGTTGAGGATCTTCTTATGATATAGTGTCTATGTACCTAACTCCAGAGGGATAGTCTTGGCCTTGGTTTGAATTATGGCATTGGGTTATCTAGATTTTTGCTTCTTGCAATGATTGGGGAATGGCCTCTTGAACACAGTGCTTGGTTCTTATGGTTTTGCTTCATTTTGAAGAGATTATGGATTTCTTGTTATGGCCTAGTGAAAGGCATATGTTATGGCCCAAATCTGATTTGTGACTTTTATACCTATATGTGTGGTATGTATGTTTGACCCGAGAACGCTAAGGGAGTGGCTTTCATGGTGGGGCCGGTGCCTAGTGAGAGGACGCCTGGGTAACCCCATGGAAGTTGTAATCATGTGGAAAACTTAATAACTTAATCAAGAGGGTTGGGGTAATAAAACACTTAACAAGATAAGTAAAAGACCTCACCCATGCCTTGAGTGCTTTCGTAGGCTAAGGATGGGATGGGAAGGCTTGGTTGGCAAGGCCGACCTCCTTGTCTCCATGAGAGGACCTGTTGGCTCCACATGTGTCACCCTATGGGGCCGGCAACTAGAGAGAGGCTGCCAGGGTAACCATAGATGGGGGCCGGCTTCTGGGGATAGATAGCCTGGGTAACCCATGTTAGGACCATGCGATGACACTCTCCTTATGCAGTTCTTTTGTTTCTTGGTGGTGCCTCTGGAGTGATGTGTTGTCTGGTCTTGTACAACTTTGATGATATAGTCGGTTGTGTCAAGTCAGTTGTCGTTCTTTTATTTTTGGATGTTGTTTCTTGGCTTAGTGGAATCCTCATCATTATCTCCTAGCTCGGAGGGGTGGGCCTTAGGGTTCCACATGGTTGGGTGGCAGAGCTATCCATTGGTCTTTTCTGGAGATGCGGTTCAAGTTCTGCACAGAGGTGTTCCAGTTCCAGTTTGCTTCCTACCTTCAGTGGTGTTGTATACTTTCTTATGCATTCTTTTGTAAACTGACATGATCGGTCTTGTAATCTTGTATTGTAACTTTTTATATTAACTACCTTGCAAAGGTGGAAGTTGATCTTATCTGTAGCAGTAGTATAACGTATATCACTTGCGTGGTTTTGACCTTATATTCACTGATGCAGTTATGTTTCCCTAGAGGAGTTGAATGTGCACTTTTCTTTATGTTGTGTATTATGATATCTTGGTTACTGTGATTGCATTTACTTGTTTAAAAAAAAAATTTAGTTCTGTAATGTTGCACTTTTAGCCTTACCCTCTAGGGTTGCATGACGGGGCATTACATTTGGTATCAGAGCCAGGTTTAAACACTAGGTACTCTAGTTACAATTGAGCCCATTATGTGACCTAGTGCTTAAACTCTGTAGATTAACTGTAACCCTGGGTTGCAACACTGAGACCTCTAGATCGTTGTTGTTGCCCTAGGTTAACGATTTTCTCATTGTAGTAAGTTGGTATGAGAGTTGATAAGTTTATAGCGTTGCTCTTTAAGAAATGAATGTTTGAAGCTACTTATGTGTCCGCTGCCCTCTCTTCTGGGAATGGGATGTTATATCTAACAATATGTTCTCTCTGAATGTTAATGCATCTAATCATCTGGTGGCATCATGTAGTATGAGTTATTTGGTTACGTGATGTTGATATCTTTACATGGTCGCTGAAATCTATATCTAACTCCTAGATGGTCATGACCTCTTATGGAAGAATGGTTGTAATAATCCTCGTATATGCCTGTGTAAGAACTGTAGGCAGGAGATCAAGAAGAGCTTGTGTTGAGCCTATGAGATCAGGTATGAGATAATGTAAGTCAATTATAGTCTGAATTATTTCTGTATGTGATATCATATATTTCTTTTATATCTTTGTGTATAAGGAAGCAATTGCATATTTTTGTAGTTTAGTGGAAAGAAATGGTATTGTATTAAAGATAGAAGTTGTTTAGATATGAGGATGTAGATAATGTAATTGCTTGAGCATTGATGTACATTCTCTAACACCTTCTGGATCTTGTGTCCTTGAGTGTTGTGAAGCGGATACTCCCTTTTTGTGGCTAAAATTAGTCACATCATGATGTAAACTCATTGTAATTTGGATTGTTTTGAAGACTTTGATAGGTGTTTCATGTGTTGTGAGAGGGGTTAATAGTGAGCTTTCTTTTCTTATGTCAGGAATGGTCACCAAGACTCTTTTCTTTATTCTTAATTTATTGATATTTGCCGGCACTTTTTGACTTAATGTTGGAATTGATTATTTTCCATGTGGGGTTGTATTTATTTTTAAATTTTCTCTGGTGGTTATTCCGAATGTTTGATTCTGTTGGCCCCATTTTGTTATAAGTGTTGTTTCTATCATGTTCATTTCAAACCTCTGATAGTATGTTCAAGGGAGGACTTCGCGGAGAATTGCACTCTGCATGACTGGTAAATTAGCGAAAATAAGAAATGAGATATATTCCTTTCCTTGGTTATATGTGACTGCAATTCTTTGGATTGTATGAGATTGTTGAAAAGTGTAAATAGTTATGAGTAGATCACAGGATGCGCCATAAAGGTAAAGAATAGATGTTCTTCTTGTCTTTTATTGAACATTTGTGCTTGATTTATGAACAATTGTTTAATATGGATGAGTATGTTGGCAATGGAATATGGCAATATTAATATATTATGTTCTACCCTGATCTATGACTTCTAGGAGTAACTCAAGTTTTAGGGGGGGGAGGATGTAATGCCCCCTCATCGTTTCCTTGTGATTTTGGTGGTTCTACATTGCTCTCTGTCAATTGGCGATAGTTGTTAGTCGTTCATTGCATTGAATCAGTTCTGAGACAGTTGTTTTGTAGGGTATGATTTATGTTTATGTTAATGAACTATGGTTGACTGATATAATTAGATGTGTTAAGAGTTCATGATGGCACTACTATTATTCCAGTTATGATGTGAAATAATATCATCATGTGTTATTTGATTTATGATATTTAAATTCAGATAAAAGTTGTTATGATATTGTTTCAAGAGCGGAGACGGTGTAGTATTACTCGCTTCGAGTACCTTGCTGCACCGTGATTCTCTGACTCTCTATGTGTAGACATATATGTACTTGATTATTTACAACCAATTATTTGAAATGCATGCTGCAGGTACCAAACCTCGACTCCACCCGATATAGCAGGTTCAAGCAGGTTCTTACTCCAAGGGGTATCAGTGATGGGAGATAACGCGAGGTCTATTCCACTAGGTTGGTTCTTGTCATCTGTCATGGTCTCAAGTCGTAATTGTGTTGCTTAGTCCTCGCCTACCAGGCTTGGTAACCCCGTGTTGTGGTGCTTAGTCGGGTTGTGTTATTTATGCTCTTGTGTGTAGTTAGGAAATACTTTAATGAATTATTTTATTAAATAATAATGCTTCTTTGATGATTATTGGATAATAATTGCCTAACTTAGAACTTGGATTAATTCCTTGTTTGGATTTTAAAAGATATTAGAGTTAAGTATTTGCTGTCCAAGAGCATTTATGTCATTAATTTGGAGTTATGAGTTATTAATTTATGATTGGTGCAGAATAATTTTGGATATGGGAAGTAAATGCTTTGAGTTGTCACTCTGGAAATTAGTTTTGGAATCTCTATTGTTAGTAAACTAATTTGAGGAATCCTAGAGGAGTGGGTTGCTGAGTGCGGATGCATGTTTGCATCTATTTGTTGGAGGTCGGTTGACTATTTTTAGGGGGATGGCTTCTCTTTTGCGGGGAGTTATAGATTTTGCTAATAAGAATTCCTGGAAGAATGTCTCCATCTCCCTCGGAAGGAAGGGATTCCGTATTGTGTGCAAAAAAAAAAGGGGGTTTAACATAGCAGGAGGCACAACAGAAAAGGGAGAAGTCATCCACCCTCTCAAAGTTCTCACAACAGGCACAAAAGCCATTCATGGAATCCGGTCATGGAATTCTGGGTGTGGCAGCATGATACGGTGGAGAACATGGTCAATGACCAGGGAAACAACGCTACATCTTCCTAAATTACGTTTACTGTTACCATGTACCTCATTGGAGATGCAGTCAAGAATCAAGTGGCCATGAATCCTACCAATAGTGTTTTTGGTTAGTACTCCAGAATTCCTGTTTTATCTTTTTGTCGCTATAGATTTATGTTCTAATGCATGTTAATGTGTTCGGGAAGGGTTGTTGCACTATTGCTGTTGTAGTATGTTTTTTTGTATGTGCCTTTGATTATCTATTGTGGGTTTCGAGGAAGGCTCTATACTCTTTGGGGAGGCTCAGGTTGATGTGGGATCAGGCTAGGCTAGAAGAGGCTTTATGGGTGCCGTATGCTTGCCTTTGAATTTTGCTCTGAGTAGGGTGTTGTCAGGAACTTGATGTTCTCTGGTAAGCAGATATTTTACGACTCGTTTTAAGTTTACTTGTATGCTTTGTTGTTTTAAGAATTATCATGAAGTCTTTTCTCTTGCTGGTTGTGGGAGTTGCCACTAATGGCATGCATTCTGTGTTATTGGGTTGAGTTTGGATCTACGGTTTATTGCAGAGTCACAAGAATTCTTCCTTAACTAGGTCTGTGCTGGTAGTAAGAGTTAGTTTCTATTCTTGGCTGATGGATAAACAAATTTGTAGACCCTAGTTGTTTTCATTTGACTCGCTCATTTTCTTCTGTATCTCTTGATGTGTCTTCTGTATGTGTAGTTTTACGGTATCTATATGTCTCTTAAGCTGTTTCAACATGCAGAGCTGTAGTCAATATCATGTGAGCATTAAAGTATTTGTCAGTGCTAGAAATTGCCTCACACTGTAACATTTAGCATTCACGTTGAGAACTTACTAAACTTGTTGACCATTGCTATCGGCGTATTCCCTGAACTCCCTGTGGATGCAAGAGGTAATACATTTATCCTGCAGTGTGAAACCATTTCTTTTTGAGACAGTTTGTAAAGCAGTTCTTGTGCTTTGTGCTCATGCCTTCATGTTTGCTTATCTCTGTCATAACAACAACTTCTGAAGTGAATCACCTTTCCTTATACTCGTTGTATATCTTACTGTTCTATTTGTTTCATGGCCTTGGATGGTAGCTTGAGTGGCTCATTTCCACTTTGACCAGTAACTGTTCCATCTTCTTCATATGTATAGCTTTCGGGTCACCATGCCTACCATATATGCCTTATTCACCAGCTTGATTCTTAATCAAATATGGATATCACTCCCAGAGGTAGCCCATGATATGTGTTTGAGTGTGTGCCTGTATGCTTTTGGGAATAGTTTAAGTTTCCAAACAGCCTAGTAGCAAGCTAGGAACCTTTTTGTAAATTCAGGTGCACGATACCTTGCCAGTTTAACCTCCTTTATCTGCGGCTTTAACTTTTCTTGCATGTCATAAGACTGCTCTAGGAGATGCCATAGAATTTGTGGTATGCGAATTAATAATAATTATAGTGTGTTTCACATCAGAAAGCCAGAGTGGAAGCCTTAACGAATGGGATTCCCACATGGCAATTAAAGCTAGAGCCCGAAGAGTTTTAACTTTAGGATCTTGCCTGTAGTAAGGAAGGTAAATTGCTTAAACTCTTTTCCTTTGTTAGTTAGTTGACCGTGAGCTTTGTTGTACGACAGGTTCTTGAGGAGGGCAAACTGTATGGTTTGGCATTGGCTTAGACCTTGTTGCTGACTTAAGAACCGCGGCTACACTGAACGACTTGATTAGAAAGGTATGCTTAAGGCTTTTGTCACTTGCACTTTGTCTCTACCGTTGATATGGTACAGGGTGTAGTCGGCAATCAAAGCAGTGTTCTTTGTAGCGGATGATTTTTTTTCCTTGTCTTGCTTAGGTTTTCATGTTAGTGCGATCGATGGGACCCATGCGACTAGGATTAGTATTCATCTTTCTTGTTAGGTTATTTAGTAGTAGCCATCGCAGGTGATCGATCTGAAAGGGAGTCTCTTTCGAATAGGGTATGAGTGATTACTCTTTCCTTAATTATTTATGCTTATCGATAAATTCTTTTGGCATCATGATAATTGGAAATTCAATGTTTCTTATTGTAATTGTTTGAACATCTGGTGGAACACCATCTCTAGAGTATAGACTTGACCATGTTTATGGTGCTCACGTCCTCCTTGCGGCTGTATAGCTTTTCCTTTTGGAAAGTATAGTTGTATAGAATTAAATTTATGTTTTAGAAATGTGTCTTAGAATCTTTAGAGGTGGCACCTGATGGGGGAGTTCCCCGATTCTTTGGGATGCATGTGGTTACCTTGTGTTGAGAGGATCGTAACCATTCGGAATCTATTAGTCTTCTTTTGAAATTGATGTTATAGTATAAGTTTACAAGAATCCTTGCTCGAGTTTTACCATTGAGGCTTTTGATGTTTGAAGATGTTATATTAGATGCATATGTTTTTTTGGGTTAGTGAAATCGTGAAAACTCATGTCTTTTGGGATGCATTCATTGTGTTGGGTTGCCTTATAAGGTGATGTTAGTTACCGATGGATTAGGTTGTTAGAATACTCACGTAATGTGTTATTGTAGAATTGTTCAATGTTATATGGAAATGCTTAACTATAGGAACTATTAGGGTTATAGTGTTTTAGATCAAATGTGGTCTAGTAAGAATAGATTTAATCATATAATTAGATACTTATATTTCATTAAGCATGGTATCGTGCTCTGGATTATCTCATGAAGAATTTAAGAATTCCTTTTGTGTGATAGTTTAGTAATGGACTTATATTGTAGCCTTACGTGGGTTTTGTTTTAGTTAAAATGTCCATATTATGTCTCTCCATCTTTTGTTCCTTGAGGTTTAAAGTTGTGATTTGAATCATGCTAGAAAACTATTAAGGTTGATTTAAAAGTTTAACATGTTAGGTAGTTAAGTTTCTTATGGGAAAAGATTTAATACCCTTGTGAAGATTTTGTTTAGAAGTTGTTTTTAGTGACTCATGTTTGTAATTGTTCTTGTAAATTTTTAGAATAATTTTCATTAATGATCTTGTTTCATGACGTAACAATATTGTGCTATGGATATTAATCACCTTGTTAAATATTAGTTGTCTCGGGCTTGTAATATTGCTTGCCGTGTTTGTAAATCGGTGAATGTCATTGCATAGGTATTTGCTCCATTTTAGATTCTTTTATTTTGGTAAACAGGGAATTGTGTTTGATTTATTATGGGAAATTGAAGTGCCTTTAACTTGGGTTTGTGGTGTTAATGGAATCACTTTATGAGCTTTCCTTGACTTTTGTGAAGAAGGGATGTTAGGTTTATGGTTCACCTTCTATGCCTTGTTAATTCCTAGAGTTATGATGTTTCACTATTGGTGATAACTCGGGGTATGTGATTTCCTTGATTGGATTAGGAGTTCATTGTATTTCTTATGCTTGATGGCCACCTTGTCGTATCTTTACGCTGGTGTTGGATCATTGTGTCCATCTTGGGGGTGAGTTGTGTTTTGAGTGGTTTCCTGTGAAGACGATTTATTGTCAGAATGAATTTTAGTCAAGTGGTCAAATTGTATTTTCCAAGGCCTATGATGATTATGGGTTATTTCAGTTAATATGGTATATTATGGCTCTTTTTAATGTAAGGGAAACCTTGTAATATAACAAAAGGGATGGTGCAATTGGTCCAAGCTCATTTCCCAGTTTGAGTCTTTCGTTGCAAACAAGTGTCAAGTGTTAACCCCTGGCTTTCATTTTGGTTGAGGATCTTCTTGTGATATAGTATCTATGTACCTAACTCCAGAGGGATAGTCTTGGCCTTGGTTCGAATTATGGCATTGGGTTATCTAGATTTTTGCTTCTTGCAATGATTGGGGAATGGCCTCTTGAATACAGTGCTTGGTTCTTATGGTTTTGCTTCATTTTGAAGAGATTATGGATTTCTTGTTATGGCCTAGTGAAAGGCATACGTTATGGCCCAAATCTAATTTGTGACTTTTATACCTATATGTGTGGTATGTATGTTTGACCCGAGAATGCTTAGGGAGTGGCTTTCATGGTGGGGCCGGTGCCTAGTGAGAGGATGCCTGGGTAACCCCATGGAAGTTGTAATCATGTGGAAAACTTAATAACTTAATCAAGAGGGTTGGGGTAATAAAACACTTAACAAGATAAGTAAAAGACCTCACCCATGCCTTGAGTGCTTTCGTAGGCTAAGGATGGGATGGGAAGGCCTGGTTGGCAAGGTCAACCTCCTTGTCTCCATGAGAGGACCTGTTGGCTCCGCATGTGTCACCCTATGGGGCTGGCACCTAGAGAGATGCTGCCAGGGTAACCATAGATGGGGGCCGGCTTCTGGGGATAGATAGCCTGGGTAACCCATGTTAGGACCATGCGATGACACTCTCCTTATGTAGTTCTTTTGTTTCTTGGTGGTGCCTCTGGAGTGATGTGTTGTCTGGTCTTGTGCAGCTTTGATGATATAGTCGGTTGTGTCAAGTCAGTTGTCGTTCTTTTAATTTTGGATGTTGTTTCTTGGCTTAGTGGAATCCTCGTCGTTATCTCCTAGCTCAGAGGGGTGGGCCTTAGGGTTCCACATGGTTGGGTGGCAGAGCTATCCATTGGTCTTTTCTGGAGATGCGGTTCGAGTTCTGCGTAGAGGTGTTCCAGTTCCAGTTTGCTTCCTACCTTCGGTGGTGTTGTATACTTTCTTATGCATTCTTTTTTAAACTGACATGATCGGTCTTGTAATCTTGTATTGTAACTTTTTATATTAACTACCTTGCAAAGGTGGAAGTTGATCTTATCTGTAGCAGCAGTATAACATATATCACTTGCATGGTTTTGACCTTATATTCACTGATGCAGTTATGTTTCCGTAGAGGAGTTGAATGTGCACTTTTCTTTATGTTGTGTATTATGATATCTTGGTTACTGTGATTGCATTTACTTGTTTAAAAAAAAAAAATTAGTTCTGTAATGTTGCACTTTTAGCCTTACCCTCTTGGGTTGCATGACGGGGCATTACAGAAGGTCAAGGCATATGTTAGACAATTGAAAAGGGAAGGAATACATAATCAGGCTATATATAAACCCACTTTTTATTACCTATATAGGATTTATGCCCAGATTTAGCTATAAACAACTGTATATAAGCATTGTATGTTCAATCAATTCTAAGGTGATAAACTCTCCAACATGTGTTAGCACCAAATTAGAATATTAGGTGACAATACTGAATATCATTCAACAATGGAAAAACAGAAAACAATTAAAAAAATTAAGAGAAAAAAACTAAAATTCATAGGAATCTGAGAAGGAATGGTGACCGTGGTATTCCTCACTAATTACAAAAGAGAACACACCAAGAATAATGCTTTTGGTGGAATAAATCCAAAATTTAAAACAAATTATTTGAATTTTATTTATGTGTTTACGGGCTTTCAGCTCCTTCCTGCAACTATATAATGCCTCGTGGCGTAATTACAAAAGAGAACACACCAACAATAATGTTTTTGGTGGAATAAATCCAAATTTTAAAAACAATATTTTCCAAATAAACAACTTCCTATGACCACCTTGGACATTTATATAATATGTCTCACAATGTCGGGCCTTTGAAATATATCAATTTTACATTTTAAAAATATATTTAAAGTACACTGAGAGATATCAAATATAAAATTTACCCATCACTTTTTACTTTATCTTTTATAATAAAATATATTGTTTCAAGAAAAGAATTAAAATTAGTATAATAGAAATAATGTAATAGAATTGAATATAATAAAAAGTTAAAAAATAAAACAATTTACAGAAATTTATTTTTTTGAATTTTATTTATGTGCTTACGAGCTTTCATCCCCTCCTACGACTATAGGATGCCTCTCGGTGTAATTACAAAAGAGAACACACCAACAATAACGATTTTGACGGAATAAATCCAAATTTTAAAACAATATTTTCCAAACACACAACTTCCTATGACCACCTTGGACATTTATATAATATATTTCATAATGTTGTGCCTTTAAAATATATGAATTTTACATGTGATGTTTGAACAAAGAACCCAATGTATTTGCTTTCACATTAGAGTGTATAAAAGATTCATTACACTTTTTTGAAAATTCACCCATGGGCCCACCACATAGAACATTTTAAAAACAAAACGAATACTAGGCTATTGGTGAGCTACAAGAAGTATCACTATAAAGGAAGTGATGCCTACAAATTCCCATTCACCTAAAATGCAACCAAAATAAACCACGTGTCCACTTTGTTTTTTATTATTATTATTATTATTTATTGCATATTGTTTACAAATATTCTGCTCATATAAGCATCAACATGAGACCAATGCAAACTCATTATGAGCAAACACACTAGAAATAGCCTATGGAAGACCAAGAGTCACTACTTAGAAATCCACTTTATTTAGAAACCACATCCACATTAGAAGACAACTATGGAATACTAAGGTCACAACTTAGAATTCCACATTAGATGTCCCTATGGGGATTTGAACTTTAGTCTCCATAAGTTGAGAACCCAACATTTTAACCAATTAAGCTCAACCCCTTGGACATTTATTATTATTTTTATTAAACCTGTCATCATTATATCTAGACCCATAAAAAATCAAACCTACTACTTGTTGCCACTTGTTCAACACACAAAAAATTCAGAGCTTCGTTTGTTCAAATTTCATGCTTGTAGCACTTCATTTAGACCCTATGCATGCCCCTATAGTTTGTTCTATTTTTTAATCACAAGTCTTGTTGATACCTAATTTGAGACATGTAGTTTAGAGTCATGTTGTTCTCTACGTTAATCATTGGGTCACAATTGTATTTCCCTTGGTTCATGTTTGTATACCTTGGCTATAAGTCTTCATGGTTTTCATGTTCTTTATTTATCTTGTAGCAAAGCCTTATATAGTGGCCTCTATTTTCATGGTCACTTTCATTATCACTTTCCTTGTATGTTGGCTTGGTCACGTGTTCTTTGATAGTGTAATTTCTATTTAGCAATGAGTCATGTGTTTATTTTCTCACTCTTAAGTCCACAAATGTGTTAGCTCTATCACATTTAAATCCAATCCCAATAGATTATAAATTAGTTTTATTCTAGACTTTGTGCTTGAATTCGATAAACATTTGGATTCCAAGCTTTATTGACCCCAAAATCTAAGTTAAACTTGGCTGAGTAGGAATTTTAAGTCTACAAATGTCTTGTCTCTAAGCCATGGTGTACATGTCTCTTGCATACTCTATTACATGCATTCCTTAGACCTTATTAACTTGCCACTATTGGAGAACCCCATGTCTAGTTCTTGGACTTTAGAGAACCAGTAAGATACAATTTTTCTACCATCCCATGTCCATTTCAATCTTGTGAACTCTTCAAACTCAACAAGTTTATTAAATCTACTTGAGAAAGGCACTCACATCTACCATCTCAAATCCATTGCTCAACATACAAATGTCACTTTTAAAATTTATCTACATGTTTATCTTAGTGTTTATCCACATCTCACTCATGGAAACTATCTATGTGCCACATCTAGAGTATCTTGTATCTCAATGGAAAACTTCAAATAGGGTGAGCTCTATTTAATCCACTCTCTCACATCTAGAGATAACAAAATTTTAAGATTGAGCCCTTTTTAGACCTATAATGTAACGCCCCACCATGAACACCTTAGAGAACAACACATCTACACTATAGAAAATAGAACAATTTTTTTTTTAAATGAACAAGATAACAAAGTAATGTTAAACATATCTACACATATTATTAAGTTACATTGTGTTCTCTAGGGTTCCATGACTGCATCACTAACAAATAAATTAACAAACTCTAACCTACATCATGAATTAACTAACACCAATAATTCACTTTAAATTTATTGCATTAAATGAGTATGTATATAAATTTCCATATCTCAACATCAGATAAGTAATCATCAAGGTTAAGTACATATACAATTTTCCTTGCATGAGAGTACATAATTACATTGTTTACACTATCACCTTCCTGAATACATTGGAGTACATACATTATAATTTGACTGATACACAAGATTAGTACATGAGCATAAATCACTGCCTCCATAACTAGTACAAGATCTGATGTCTGATACACAAGATACATCCTCTTCACACATGAACAACGTCAAGGGAAAAACCAATGGAGATAAAGCACATCAACCTGACCATGTAGAACCTTAAGGTCCATCCCCGTGCTAGGAGATAACATAAGGTCCTACTACAACAAATAGTCAGGTAGACAGTAGACTAAATAAATAAGGACTACACATGACTCCAACAACACAAGTCAATATCTCAAGCAAGTCAACAATACTTCTAGAGGCAAACACAAACAAATGTGGAGAGTACAACTAAGGAGTGCTAGACCGTAGTAGGGAGGAGTGTCATCACATGGATTGTCATGGGTTGTCCTGGTAAGCCTTCCTAGGCCCCGGCCCCCATCTTGGGTTGTCCTGGTAGCCTCTCTTGACTCTCAGCCCCCATACAAAGTTCATACGGAATCAACATACCTTTTGTGAGGACAAGGTAGTTGATCTTGCCATTCCAGGCCTTCTCATCTCACGTTAAGCCTAAATGAGCACTTGAGCCATGAGTGAGGCATCCACTTATCTTTGTTTAGTGTGATTAATTACCCAGCCCCCTAATTCATTAATTAGGTTATCATTGAGTTAACAACTTTCAATGGGTTATCCTGATAGCCACTTTGGACGCTAGCCCCACATTGAAAACCACTCCCCTACCTGCACCTAGAAACCCTAACTATCAAATAAGAGCATATAACATCATAATAATAAGTATACATGATCTTTGCAAGGCATTAACCCTCTTGACCTAAACATAATCATAAGAATGCAACTTAGTAATCCATTGCCCATAAAAATACATAATAGAACTCCATTATGGTTCCCGATGTCTCCCCATTCCAAAATCTAACTCAAAACCCATTACAAGATAAATATAATTAAATGCACAACAATTCATTCACAAGAGAAATATTACCTCCTCAAGATACATTCACAAATCAGATCATGCATCATTCACATTATCTTTTACCTCATACATGACTAGAGGCAACATGCTCTTAAAACATCATAAATCCAAAACCCATAACAACACTATACTTGAAAACAAATCATATTATCCTATGCCATTGGAATGACACCCTAACAACTTGCACAATGAATCCCATTACAACCAACGATCCCATAAGTAAAACTAATTTTCCCAAATGTTATACTCATAACTCCTATCTCAATACAATGTTAATAAACCCAATATTTTGATCATATAAATTTTGATAACTAGATTTAATTAAATCAAGTGAGCAATACAATTTTTTTAAAATCATAATAATAATAATAATAAATACCATGGATCTTTGGATAGTAAATAATTTTTCATGAAAAGACAAGTAAATATATGTTGTTAATTCCTTAAACGACATTTACTATTACTATAAAAATTTTCTATCAAATGAATAACTTTCCGTAATGATGCTTAAGTAATTTTATTACCTAACAATTATAATTTTTGGACATTTAATATGAGGCTATTCAATTGAAAGTGAAAAATAGTCCATAGGGATATACGTTACACTCAACTCCTACTGTAAATATAATCATATGGATCACATAAAGGAGATGACTTGTGAACGGGGGTGCAACCAAGACGTGGGAAGGCTTTATGTGCCCATACTCACAAAGGCAATTTAATTTAAATTGACTAAGTTTTAGATTCTAATGTCCACTAAGTACAAAAATATAATTCCTTAAGGCATGACGTGCTTAACGTATCTTGGAATAAAACACATAAATAGATTGCAATCCTTGACACTGAAATATGATAGACGCCTGGCATGAGTAACGGACAGAAGGGACAGAAATTGTTTGGACATTGACAAGATTCATTTCCCAGCAAAGAAAGTTACTATGTTTGCAGGCTGCGCGCCAACGAAGTGTTGAAAAGGATTTAGAAACTTTTAAGCAAGGTGATTCTTGTGTTTTCTGATTGCACCTCCGTTGGGCTCACCTCAAGTCTTGCAATTCAATATGATTACTTTAAATATTTGTTTTCAATAGTTTTTCCAAAAAAGAGATATCATCTCACGGAATACAATGGTTGTAGAATATACGCAAAATGAATTTGTTTCAGGCAAGAGCAACTGGCAGATAGAACGCACTGCCAGCGCTAGAGGACAACGAGCAAATCATAAAAAAGACAGTTTGATAAGTTCTCAAATAATTTTTTTATAACAACCTTTAATATTCCTACTACAAGCCTTACTACTACAAGTATGAACATCGACGCCTGATAGTGATAGTAGCTATAACAAATATCAGAATAAAAAGCTACGGGTGCGAGCAACTTTGACAACTTTTACAACAGGTTGGTTATATGATTGAGCAACGCAGGTATTCATTCCTCTCTCTAGTTTTTGCGAAATCCAAATCTAGACATGCAAGGGTGTAGATGCTATAAATCATTGATTCTGGTTAAGTGACAGCTATTCAAAAGAATCCATTTGGATGCCAATTAAAATTTTTCTAAATTGTGAAAGAGAATGGAAGAGCAGAAATATTTAATAATAACTATCAACTGCAGACATACACAAAATAATGGGTACACGATCTTGATGAGAGGATGCCTCACAGAGATGCCGTTCAAAAAAAATGATTTGCTATTAAGACTTTAACTACTTTCAAACAAAAGTGCTTGGCAGTTTTTTTTTATTTAAAAAAAAACCAGACTCAAAATGTGAACCGTTTGATAAACGTCTCTGAAGATGTCATCTGATGGAATTCAATAATTGCAGGATATGATCGGAATGGATTTTTGTTTAAAGGCTTTTAAAATCTTTCAAGCAAAAGCGATTGGTTAAAAAACCAGTCGCTGTAACCTTGCCATAACCGCGCGATCAGGTAGGTTAGTGGCTGAGAGCTATACATACTTCAATCACATTTGGAACCCTTATTTAATTACCCTACAAAGATCATTATATGTGTATGGTTGACCATATTGTCCATGCTGGAAAACCAAGAGATACCCTAAACTCTGTCATTGAGTTATCTATTAAATCTATGTTGTTGCATCGATGTGATTCCTTGGTGACTGTGGATCACATATGAATATAGGTTTAGGGTTATTTACAACGACGCATCTTTTTGGTTTGGATCCTAAAATGTTACACGAATTCCATTCTCCTCTCAAACATCTAAGAAGAAGTGGGCAGGTATGGTGAGGTTCAAGCACTCATCCTCCCTTGTAGCGGTCAACTACTTACAAACCATGATGGCATAGAGTGAAACTCAAGTGACTTGGTAAGTTGACATTCACGATGTTGACCTACCCTCAGTTGGTTGTCCCTGTTGTCCAAACCACAACTTGATATCATATGGTTTTCTTGATAGTTGATACGGTTTCCTGGTTCTTGGTTTCATTTGGCTTTGATCTCAGAATGCTATTATTCTATTGTTTGGCATATATGATGGGATCTATCATATTTGGCACCTTGATGCAAGACATGTTGGATATTGTTTTGTGGCTCTCCGACTGATCACATAAGTTGATCATATGCAAATACAAATGTTGGCAAAGTTGATCATATGCAAGTTGGCAATTGTTGGCAAAGTTGATCATATGCAAGTTGGCAATTGGTTGTCTGTACATGTTGTATACCTTTCATTTCTCAGTACTAACAGGTTTATCATTCTCCAGTTTTTGGTGGCATTATTGGTATTTGTCACTTACTTCTCTGTCACCTGGGGTAGCATTACATAATGTTGAGAACATCTGTTTCATAGTTTCTTATGGTATTGTATCACAAAGGTGGTCATTGCTCTTTCTTTTGGTACTTCTTTGGTTCAAGCTTCGGTCAACATGATTGTTTTTTGAACACAGCATTATCATGTAAATTAATGTTTTTCATTGGTGGTATGCTTGGGCTCTTTTCTGACATTAGACATTGCTAATATTGTTTTGTCTTACACATGACATGGTAGCATTTCTTTTGAAAGCTTATGTGGCCCACCATGTAACATCTTCTCAGTGGTACTTGTAGTTTGTTTACCTCTCAAACAAGTTTGCTAAGGTAAAAGGCATCGGTGTGTTTTGAGTAAACGTCACCGGTTCTCCTAAAGTGACATGAATCTTCGGTCACTCGAGTGATGAAAAACAAAAGGGCACAAGACATCAGTTTGTTTTCATTTTTGAGCAAAGCATTTTTGTTTAGGGTTTCATACCCTACGCCATCATGGGAAGGAAAGGTTTTTGGTCTCAGTTTTGGTTTTGTTTCCGATCTCATTCTTGCTCAGTAATGAGTAAAAGGAAAAGGAAGTTTGGTTTCATCAAATGGCTCCGGTTGACTTAGGCAAAACAGGTGATATTGTTTGATTTTGTTTCTGTCAGTTATGATTTCATTTGACAGTTTCACGATGAACATGTTCTTTCTTCTTCTTCCAGTTTTTGAATACTATCATGGCTTTGAACAAGGTATTCTGGGTTCTATGCATGTTATACTTTGAAACACCAACATCTTCTGTTAGGGTTTCTTAACGGCTTCATTTTGCTGTGAAATGGATTATAGTTTGAACACTGTTTTAACAATTTTTAAAGTGGTTTATTCTTCAACTCCAGTTAGGGTTTGGTAAAATGTATACCAAACCTACTTTGTTTCGGTTTAACAATAATCTTCATTTGTTCTTAGTGACTGCCGATTTATGATAGTTAAATGATTTTACCACAATGCAACTTTGTAATTAAATAATACGGTTATGGGGTCTACAGAAAACCATTTTTACCCTATTACAAGAAAAAACAAAAAGGGGAGCAAAATGTAGTTATTTTTTGGTACTTGCATTATGTAAGTGATCTTGTATATATAGTGTGTATAATGCAGAATATAGTGTGTGTCTTTATATGTGCATTGTAGATACTATATTGGGTGTGAAATGCAGTGACACAGAGCATCCCTCTGTATTTGATTTTTCTGTTCTTCAAATGTTGATATGAAAGATGCCAGTGAGGCAATTGTAGCCAGTGAGGCAGTTGTAGCCAGTGAGGCTTAAATTAATAGCCAGTAAGGCCTGTAATCAGTGAGATTCTTTTATTAATCCAGTGAGGCATTTTTTTGAGTGGTTCTCTACCCCAGAGGGTTTCCATTCAGGACAACATTTGTGTTATGGATTGTTAGTATCACTGATGGGTTTGATCTTTATGTCATTCAGTTTTAAAGTTATTCTAAATTAAATTGGTCTGCATGAACACATCATACATCACTGTTTGGAATCATGTTGTCTGCTCATCATCATTACGCTCAATAAAACTTTACAAGTTAATGCTTACGGAAGATTGTTTCATTATGTTGATACATACTTGACATTGGTCTATCAGGATTAGTCGATTGTGATATATGTCAATGCTATCATGATGTTCATAGCTAGTGTGATGTCTCACTTCCATAGAAGTTGTATTTATTGAAAGATTATTTCAAAATCCAAATCTTGGGTTAAAATTAGTATACCACTGATTCACCCCCCCTCTTAGTGTTATTGTACTCCAACAAGTGGTATCAAAGCTAGACACTTGTCCAGTAGGTCTAACCAACCTTAGGGTTTCCTGGTCGTGGAGTACTATAATGGGTAAAAGGAATAGAAATAAGGCCTCAAATAAAGAAAAGAAAAATGCTGATAAAAAAATTGAGAAGCAAGCCTCAGTTAAGTCTAGCAGTGAGTTGCATGAGTCAACTATGAATGTAGATACAAAATGCCATAAAGAAATCAGTCCTGCAGTTAAAAGTCTTGACAATGTGAATGTGAGTAAACATGAATTTGATGATTTTGTAGTTGAATTTGATGATGAAGAAGGAGATCTATGTGTGGATGAATATGTTTATGAACAGGATTGTGAGACTAATTTAAAAGAAGAACTCATGTATCCCTTCGATATAATCAAGGAACTTAGAAAGGAGAATAAGAGATTAGAAGAGCAACTTCAACAAGAGATAGAATTCAAGAACAAGGTATGTTCAGATTTTGAAAAAACTTCTTTAGAGTTTAAAAATGCCAGAAATCAGATTGCAAAATTAAAAAGTCATGCTAATGAATCTGATAAATTGATTTTTAGTCTAAAAACTAAAATTGAGGAAGCAAAAAGAATAAAAGATGTAACAAATTCTGATCTTGAGGTGAAAAGAATTGAATGTCTGAGACTTGAAAGTGAAGTTGTCAATCTAAAGAATAGTCTGGATGTTGTCAAAATAAAGAAGTTTGTGAAAGGCATAAATGCTTTAGATGAATTATTGAGTAGTCAGAAAACCAACAAGGATCAATTTGGCTTAGGATATGAAAAAGGGGAAAGCTCTGGTGTTAAAGATGAAGTTAAAAGGGAAATAGTTTTTACAACAGCAGATAGGAAGAGTTTCAAGGTTAGGTAGACTCCTAGGCAGAAGATAGATACGAATTATCATTTTGCTCTTTCTAATGATGACAAGAAGAAAGCAAATGATAAAACTGTTGATATTGGGAGAAGAAGAACTAACCATTTTTCAAGACCTTCATCTATCAGGCAATATCATTCAGTCAGGTATAATTATTCTCAATTTTATGGTTATTATTATTTTTGTCATAAGTATGGTCATAAAGAAAGAGATTGCACAAGAAATTTTAGACATGATCATGTTGAGAATGTGAATAAGAGTTCTTATAACATGTCAAGAAGAAATAATCACTCCTTTGAATGGTCAAATAGAAGAAACAAAATCATGTGCTTTAGATGTCATAAGTTTGGACATATTGCTAGGTTTTGTAAGTATGATCCAATGAAATCAGTCAACCATCATAAGGGTGTTAAGATGGTTTGGAGAAGGAAACAAGTGAAAGAGAAGGTAGAGCCTAATCTTGTGCATCCTGCACAAGAAACGCTAATAACAGCTTAAAAGAGGCAGCATGGATTTAGGGGGAGTCATCCAATGTTTTATTTCTTCCCCCAGGAGTTTCAGGAGGTATGTTGATGTGATGGAACAAGATCTCAGTAGGACATGTATGTTGTTAATCCCAAATCATGCCTTTAGGGTGTGTTTCATTTTGCTTCAAGGTAGTTTGATTTGTTCTTGGTTTCATTTGGCTTTGATCTCAGAATGCTATTATTCTATTGTTCGGCATATATGATGGGATCCATCATATTTGGCACCTTGATGCAAGACATTTGGATATTGTTTTGTGGCTCTCCGTCTGATCACATAAGTTGATCATATGCAAGTTGGCAATTGGTTGTCTATACAGGTTGTATACCTTTCATTTCTTAGTAATAACAGGTTTATCATTCTCCAGCTTTTGGTGGCATTATTGGTATTTGTCACTTACTTCTCTATCACCTGGGGTGGCATTACATAATGTTGAGAACAGTTGTTTCATAGTTTCTTATGGTATTGTATCACAAAGGTGGTCATTGCTCTTTCTTTTGGTACTTCCTTGGTTCAAGCTTCGGTCAACATGATTATTTTTTGAACACAGCATTATCATGTAAATTAATGTTTTTCATTGGAGGTATGCTTGGGCTCTTTTCTGATATTGGACATTGATAATATTGTTTTGTCTTACACATGACATGGTAGCATTTCTTTTGAAAGCTTATGTGGCCCACCATGTAACATCTTCTTAGCGGCACTTGTAGTTTGTTTACCTCTCAAACAAGTTTGCTAAGGTAAAAGGCATCGGTGTGTTTTGAGTAAACATCACTGGTTCTCCTAAAGTGACTTGAAACTAGTCACTTGAGTGATGAAAAAAAAAGGGCACAAGACATTAGTTTGTTTTCATTTTCGAGCAAAGCATTTTTATTTAGGGTTTCATACCCTGCGTCGTTATGGGAAGGAAAGGTTTTTGGTCTCAATTTTGGTTTTGTTTCCGATGTCATTCTTGCTCAGTAATGAGGAAAAGGAAAAGGAAGTTTGGTTTCATCAAACGGCTCCAGTTGACTTACGCAAAACAGGTGATATTGTTTGATTTTGTTTCTGTCAGTTATGATTTCTTTTGACAGTTTCACGAGGAACATGTTCTTTCTTCTTCTTCTGGTTTTTGAATACTATCATGGCTTTGAACAAGGTATTCTAGGTTCTATGCATGGTATACTTTGAAACACCGACATCTTCTGTTAGGGTTTCTTAATGGCTTCATTTTGCTGTGAAATGGATTCTAGTTTGAACACTGTTTTAACAGTTTTTAAAGTGGTTTCTTTTTCAACTCCGGTTAGGGTTTGGTAAAATGTATACCAAACCTACTCTGTTTTGGTTTAACAATGATCTTCATTTGTTCTCAGTGACTGCCGATTTATGATAGTTAAATGATTTTACCACAATGCAACTTTGTAATTAAATAATACGATTATGGGGTCTACAGAAAACAATTTTTACCCTATTACAAGAAAAAACAAAAAGGGGAGCAAAATGCAGTTATTTTCTGGTACTCACATTATGTAAGTGATCTTGTATATATAGTGTGTATAATGCAGAATATAGTGTGTGTCTTTATATGTGCATTGTATATACTATATTGGTGTGAAAAGCAGTGACACAGAGCATCCCTCTGTATTTGATTTTTCTATTCTTCAGATGTTGATATGAAAGATGCCAGTGAGGCAATTAATGCTTACTAAAGATTGTTTCATTATGTTGATACATACTTGACATTGGTCTGTCAGGATTAGTCGATTGTGATATATGTCAATGCTGTCATGATGATCATAGCTAGTGTGATGTCTCACTTCCATAGAAGTTGTATTTATTGAAAGATTATTTCAAAATCCAAATCTTGGGTTAAAATTAGTATACCACTGATTCACCCCCCAATCTTAGTGGTATCAAAGCCAGACCCTTGTCCAGTAGGTCTAACCAACCTTAGGGTTTCCTGGTCATGGAGTAGTGTAATGGGTAAAAGGAATAGAAATAAGGCCTCAAATAAAGAAAAGAAAAATGCCAATCAAAAAATTGAGAAGCAAGCCTCAGTTAAGTCTAGCAGTGAGTTGCATGAGTCAACTATGAATGTAGATACAAAATGCCATAAAGAAATCAGTCCTGAGTTAAAAGTCTTGATAATGTGAATGTGAGTAAACATGAATTTGACGATTTTGTAGTTGAATTTGATGATGAAGAAGGAGATCTATGTGTGGATGAATATGATTATGAACATGATTGTGAGACTAATTTAAAAGAAGAACTCATGTATGCCATGGATATAATCAAGGAACTTAGAAAGGAGAATAAGAGATTAGAAGAGCAACTTCAACAAGAGATAGAATTCAAGAACAAGGTATGTTCAGATTTTGAAAAAACTTCTTTAGAGTTTAAAAAAGCCAGAAATCAGATTGCAGAATTAAAAAGTCATGCTAATGAATCTGATAAATTGATTTTTAGTCTAAAAACTGAAATTGAGGAAGCAAAAAGAATAAAAGATGTAACAAATTATGATCTTGAGGTGAAAAGAATTGAATGTCTGAGACTTGAAAGTGAAGTTGTCAATTTAAAGAATAGTCTAGATGTTGTCAAAATAAAGAAGTTTTTGAAAGGCACAAATGCTTTAGATGAATTATTGAGTAGTCAGAAAACCTACAAGGATTAGTTTGGCTTAGGATATGAAAAAGGGGAAAGCTCTGGTGTTAAAGATGAAGTTAAAAGGGAAATAGTTTTTACAACAGTAGATAGGAAGAGTTTCAAGGTTAGGCAGACTCCTAGGCAGAAGATAGATATGAATTATCATTTTTCTCTTTTTGATGACGACAAGAAGAAAGCAAATGATAAAACTACTGATATTGGGAGAAGAAGAACTAACCATTTTTCAAGACCTTCATCTATCAAGCAATATCATTCGGTCAGGTATAATTATTCTCAATTCTATGGTTATTGTTATTGTTGTCATAAGTATGGTCATAGAGAAAGAGATTGCATAAGAAATTATAGACATGATCATGTTGAGAATGTGAATAAGAGTTCTTATAACATGTCAAGAAGAAATAGTCACTCCTTTGAATGGTCAAATAGAAGAAACAAAATCATGTGCTTTAGATGTCATAATTTTGGACATATTGCTAGGTTTTGTAAGTATGATCCAATGAAATCAGTCAACCATCATAAGGGTGTTAAGATGGTTTGGAGAAGGAAACAAGTGAAAGAGAAGGTAGAGCCTAATCTTGTGCATACTGCACAAGAAACACTAATAACAGCTTAAAAGAGGTAGCATGGATTTAGGGGGAGTCATCCAATGTTTTATTTCTTCCCCCAAGACTTTCAGGAGGTATGTTGATGTGATGGAACAAGATCTCAGCAGGATATGGTTGTTGTTAATCCCAAATCATGTCTTTAGGGTGTGTTTCATTTTGCTTCAAGGTAGTTTGATTTGTTCAAATCATAACAAGATCTCAAGTCATTTTTGTGCTCATCTTCATCATAGTGTGGTTATTGTACAAGTATCTTGCGAGATATATGGTGTTTTGTCTCAGATCTGTCAAGTGTCAATTTGAATAGTGAAGATGTGATAATCTTGCATAAGTTGACAATCATAATAGTTGCAATTTCTATTTTTAACTGATGACAGTCCTCTTGAGGTGACAGTGCTCAATGCTTTTCATGATGACGGTTGATTTTCATTGTGACAATGTTCTTTAGCAGGCTTTCTCTGCAGACTACAGATGTCTTGTTCTTGAAGACACTTTCTTATTTTTCTGATACAATTTTTCTAATACAGGACATACGTTTCTTGATATAGTCTTGAACATCCTTTTCTATAGAGCCTTGATGTCACTTCTTGTAGTTTGAGACATAAATGCAGAGTATGTTGCAAAGAGTTATGACTAGTGTGACAATGGTTTTCTGTGATTATCTGTGTATCTTTGAAGATGTTACTGGCTGACAGGGAAAGAACAGAGTTATCTCATTTTTGCAAATGGTGGTGCTTGTTTCAAATAAGTAATGACAGTGTATACAGTCAAAGTGACAAGCACAATACACAAGTTTGGTTTAGGATAGTAAAGTCTGCCGATAGGACACAATTTCATTCTCTGTATAACTTGTTTATCAATGTGATCTTGTTGTGCTTAATAAGAGTCAGGGAAAACATCAGTTTCATGAGCATGATTTGAAATTATGTGCAAGATAATCCAAAGATAGTATCACTGTCATAACAGTCATTATTGAAGTGTTTGATATTCTTGTTCTGCAGTTTTGATAGTGATGGTTTGCAGTCTAAGTTTGATTTGTTATGCAAGATCAAATAGAATATGTAAGACCTTGAGTGTTTGTGGGTCATTAGAGAGGTAAAGGTGTAGTGATTCAATGCATCTTTTTTGCAGTGACAGATACATTCATGATATTTTCTGTATAAAAAATTGCAAGTGTTTTGATAGACTTGCATGCTTTATTCAATATGACATTCTTCATTGGACAAAGGGGAAGTCATGAGAATGGTAGGACTTTATGTTAGCAGTAGACCTAGCATAGTGTTTGACAAAGTGCTCTTGCAGTGGTAGATGTCTTAAATACAGAGCATTTTGATTAAGCTTATTACAGACCTTCATTCTGATTTGACAAGTGGATTGACTACCAAATCTTGTTAAGAGCTTGTCAGGCTTGGTGTTTACTTCTTGTGATGATGTTATTTCATAGACAATAGTGGTGTAGTAGAAACATTGCAGCATTCAGTATTCCAATAGTACAGCATTCAATTGTGCAAGACATTCAGTCTCAACCATGAATACAGGATACAGATATTTTTTAAAAAAAAAATCTTTAGATCTTTCAGGAAAATGTAGTCAACAGCAAAACGTGCAGCAAATGTGCATTTAATATAATATTTGAAGGCTGTAGATCAAGACAGTAAAGTGGTATTGTACAGTGTGTCTTGTTGCAATGAATAGTGCTCTGGCAGAATAGTAGTCATTATGATAGTGATGTTTTTTGGGTAAACAATTTTTTTTAAAAGTAGTAACAGTGTTATACCTTGATCAGCTTGATAGGGCATTAAACAGTATGATAATGGTGGGTTGTTCTCTGCTTGTTCAGTTATGACAGTAACATGGTAGTCTTGATAATGATGTCATGGAGTAGTCTCTTAACAGTGAATAACATTGGCCTGCATTAATGATTTGACTCGTGAAGTGATATTAGCTTGATCTATGGCTATGATACATGCTATGTCTTCTCAGTCAGTTTTTGCTGGTGGATTGTCGACTTCACACTACTTTTACAACTTTATCTTCTATCTGTGCTTTTATTGAAACGGTGGTATAGCTACTTTACTTTAATCATTGGTTTGGTAATGGACAAGTTTGCTAAGACTGTTCTATGCTCTTGTCTATGCTACTAGTTCTTGGCTTTTCATGGAGATCTACCTATTTTTCAGAGGGAGTTCATTTTTCTTTTTCTTAACTCTGAAACTATGTCAACAATTTGATGTAACTGTGATGGTAAGACATATTCTAACAAGTTACAGTCTTAACTTGATAGTGCAGTGATTGAGTTGTGATGACAGTGATCACGTTGCAAACAATCTTTGATCTTTTGCATTGGTCTGTAAATATGAAGCTGACTAATCCAGGCTCTGTGAAGTAGTGGATTGACAATTTTTTGAGTATTGACAATTTGTCCTATATACCTAAGATTGATAGTTTTGTTAGACTTACTTGTTTAGAATTTTGGAAACTTACAAAGACCATTCAATATCCTATATAGTCATATTTGAGGAGTGCAGATGACTGTTCAAGGTATTTAAATGTTTGTATGTCAATAGTAGGGGTATGGTTGTATTGCTATGGTATGAAGAGATCTTGACATCATTTTCAGTTTACAATACAGTGATATATTGTTGTCTCAATGTGTATCACAAGGATAGTTTGATTATCATGCACAACATCATACTATTGTTGATGTTCATGTGGTTCATGTTATCTTTGCACGCTCATATCAGCTGCTATAGTTCTATTTCTTTTTGATATTCTCAGTTGCCATGATACTGATAGTATGATATAGTGACAAGGTTCTTTACAGTGATAGTGACATTTTCAGTTGATGAAATCAGGGGGAGTTTCTTCCATACTTTTGTTCCCTGATGGTTTTCAGTATCTTCTGACAGTTGGCTTAATTTCTCTTGATGATTGGCATTACTTATAACAACATTCTCAGTTGTTTGTCCATTTTTCTTCTTATTATGGTGTTCACATCTTCTTCTTATTTCAGATATTCTAGATGAGACAGTCTTGGTATGATTGACAGCCTTGGTATGATTTTCATTTTTGGTTATAATGCACATTTTTGGCTTTCTATATATATTGGAGGAAATTGCATTCTTTCACTCCCTTTGCCTAGATGTCAAAAAGGGGGAGAGGAAGTTGTGTTTTGCCCATCATGGACAAAGGGGGAGTTTATTGACCTACCCTTAGTTGGTTGTCCCTGTTGTCCAAACCACAACTTGATATCATATGGTTTTCTTGATAGTTGATATGGTTTCCTGGTTCTTGGTTTCATTTGGCTTTGATCTCAGAATGCTATTATTCTATTGTTCAGCATATATGATGGGATCTATCATATTTGGCACCTTGATGCAAGACATGTTGGATATTGTTTTGTGGCTCTCTGTCTGATCACATAAGTTGATCATATGCAAATACAAATGTTGGCAAAGTTGATCATATGCAAGTTGGCAATTGGTTGTCTGTACAGGTTGTATACCTTTCATTTCTCAGTAATAACAGGTTTATCATTCTCTAGCTTTTGGTGGCATTATTGGTATTTGTCACTTACTTCTCTATCACCTGGGGTGGCATTACATAATGTTGAGAACAGTTGTTTCATAGTTTCTTATGGTATTGTATCACAAAGGTGGTCATTGCTCTTTCTTTTGGTACTTCCTTGGTTCAAGCTTTGGTCAACATGATTATTTTTTGAACACAGCATTATCATGTAAATTAATGTTTTTCATTGGAGCTATGCTTGGGCTCTTTTCTGACATTGGACATTGCTAATATTGTTTTGTCTTACACATGACATGGCAGCATTTCTTTTGAAAGCTTATGTGGCCTACCATGTAACATCTTCTCAGCGGCACTTGTAGTTTGTTTACCTCTCAAACAAGTTTGCTAAGGTAAAAGGCATCGGTGTGTTTTGAGTAAATGTCACTGGTTCTCCTAAAGTGACTTGAAGCTCCAGTCACTTTAGTGATGAAAAAAAAAATGGCACAAGACATTAGTTTGTTTTCATTTTCGAGCAAAGTATTTTTTTTAGGGTTTCATACCCTGCGCCATCATGGGAAGGAAAGGTTTTTGGTCTCAGTTTTGGTTTTGTTTCCAATCTCATTCTTGCTCAATAATGAGGAAAAGGAAAAAGAAGTTTGGTTTCATCAAACGGCTCCAGTTGACTTACGCAAAACAGGTGATATTGTTTGATTTTGTTTCTGTCAGTTATGATTTCTTTTGACAGTTTCACGAGGAACATGTTCTTTCTTCTTCTTCTGGTTTTTGAATAATATCATGGCTTTGAACAAGGTATTCTAGGTTCTATGCATGGTATACTTTGAAACACCGACATCTTCTGTTAGGGTTTCTTAACGGCTTCATTTTGCTGTGAAATGGATTCTAGTTTGAACACTATTTTAATAGTTTTTAAAGTGGTTTCTTCTTCAACTCCGGTTAGGGTTTGGTAAAATGTATACCAAACCTACTATGTTTCAGTTTAACAATGATCTTCATTTGTTCTTAGTGACTACCGATTTATGACAGTTAAATGATTTTACCACAATGCAACTTTGTAATTAAATAATATGATTATGGGGTCTACAGAAAACCATTTTTACCCTGTGACAAGAAAAAACAAAAAGGGAAGCAAAATGCAGTTATTTTCTGGTACTCGCATTATGTAAGTGATCTTGTATATATAGTGTGTATAATGCAGAATATAGTGTGTGTCTTTATATGTGCATTGTATATACTATATTGGGTGTGAAATGCAGTGACACAGAGCATCCCTCTGTATTTGATTTTTCTGTTCTTTAGATGTTGATATGAAAGATGCCAGTGAGGCAATTGTAGCCAGTGAGGCAGTTGTAGCCATTGAGGCTTAAATTAATAGCCAGTGAGGCCTGTAATCAGTGATATTCTTTTATTAAGCTAGTGATACATTTTTTTGAGTGGTTTTCTACCCCAGAGGGTTTCCACTCAGGACAACATTTGTGTTATGGATTGTTAGTATCACTAATGGGTTTGATCTTTATGTCCTTCAATTTTAATGTTATTCTAAATTAAACTGGTCTGCATGAACACATCATACATCAATGTTTGGAATCATGTTGTCTGCTCATCATCATTAAGCTCAATAAAACTTTACAAGTTAATGCTTACTGAAGATTGTTTCATTATGTTGATACATACTTGACATTGGTCTGTCAGGATTAGTCGATTGTGATATATGTCAATGCTGTCATGATGTTCATAGCTAGTGTGATGTCTCACTTCCATAGAAGTTGTATTTATTGAAAGATTATTTCAAAATCCAAATCTTGGGTTAAAATTAGTATACCACTGATTCACCCCCCCTCTCAGTGGTATCAAAGCCAGACCCTTGTCCAGTAGGTCTAACCAACCTTAGGGTTTCCTGGTCGTGGAGTAGTGTAATGGGTAAAAGGAATAGAAATAAGGTCTCAAATAAAGAAAAGAAAAATGCCAATCAAAAAATTGAGAAGCAAGCCTCAGTTAAGTCTAACAGTGAGTTGCATGAGTCAACTATGAATGTAGATACAAAATGCCGTAAAGAAATCAGTCCTGAGTTAAAAGTCTTGACAATGTGAATGTGAGTAAACATGAATTTGACGATTTTGTAGTTGAATTTGATGATGAAGAAGGAGATCTATGTGTGGATGAATATGATTATGAACATGATTGTGAGACTAATTTAAAAGAAGAACTCATGTATGCCTTGGATATAATCAAGGAACTTAGAAAGGAGAATAAGAGATTAGAAGAGCAACTTCAACTAGAGATAGAATTCAAGAACAAGGTATGTTCAGATTTTGAAAAAACTTCTTTAGAGTTTAAAAAAGCCAGAAATCGGATTGGAGAATTAAAAAGTCATGCTAATGAATCTGATAAATTGATTTTTAGTCTAAAAACTGAAATTAAGGAAGCAAAAAGAATAAAAGATGTAACAAATTATGATCTTGAGGTGAAAAGAATTGAATATCTGAGACTTGAAAGTGAAGTTGTCAATTTAAAGAATAGTCTGGATGTTGTCAAAATAAAAAAGTTTGTGAAAGGTACAAATGCTTTAGATGAATTATTGAGTAGTCAGAAAACCTACAAGGATCAGTTTGGCTTAGGATATGAAAAAGGGGAAAGCTCTGGTGTTAAAGATGAAGTTAAAAGGGAAATTATTTTTACAACAATAGATATGAAGAGTTTCAAGGTTAGGCAGACTCCTAGGCAGAAGATAGATATGAATTATCATTTTGCTCTTTCTGATGACGACAAGAAGAAAGCAAATGATAAAACTACTGATATTGGGAGAAGAAGAACTAACCATTTTTCAAGACCTTCATCTATCAAAGAATATCATTTGGTCAAGTATAATTATTCTCAATTCTATGGTTATTGTTATTGTTGTCATAAGTATGGTCATAGAGAAAGAGATTGCATAAGAAATTATAGACATGATCATGTTGAGAATGTGAATAAGAGTTCTTATAACATGTCAAGAAGAAATAGTCACTCCTTTGAATGGTCAAATAGAAGAAACAAAATCATGTGCTTTAGATGTCATAATTTTGGACATATTGCTAGGTTTTGTAAGTATGATCCAATGCAATCAGTCAACCATCATAAGGGTGCTAAGATGGTTTGGAGAAGGAAACAAGTGAAAGAGAAGGTAGAGCCTAATCTTGTGCATCCTGCACAAGAAACACTAATAACAGCTTAAAAGAGGTAGCATGGATTTAGGGGGAGTCATCCAATGTTTTATTTCTTCCCCTAGGAGTTTCAGGAGGTATGTTGATGTGATGGAACAAGATCTCAGCAAGACATGTTTGTTGTTAATCCCAAATCATGTCTTTAGGGTGTGTTTCATTTTGCTTCAAGGTAGTTTGATTTGTTCAAATCATAACAAGATCTCAAGTCATTTTTGTGCTCATCTTCATCATAGTGTGGTTATTGTACAAGTATCTTGCGAGATATATGGTGTTTTGTCTCAGATCTGTCAAGTGTCAATTTGAACAGTGAAGATGTGATAATCTTGCATAAGTTGACAATCATAATAGTTGCAATTTTTGTTTTTAACTGATGACAGTGCTCTTGAGTTGATAGTGCTCAGTGCTTTTCATGATGACAATTGATTTTCGTTGTGACAATGTTCTTTAGCGGGCTTTCTCTACAGATTGCAGATGTCTTGTTCTTGAAGACACTTTCTTATTTTTCTGATACAATTTTTCTAATACAGGACATACGTTTCTTGATACAGTCTTGAAGATCCTTTTCTATAGAGCCTTGATGTCACTTCTTGTAGTTTGAGACATAAATGCAGAGTATCTTGCAGAGAGTTATGACTAGTGTGACAATGGTTTTCTGTGATTATCTGTGTATCTTTGAAGATGTTACTGGCTGACAGGGAAGGAACAGAGTTATCTCATTTTTGCAAATGGTGGTGCTTGTTTCAAATAAGTAACAACAGTGTATACAGTCAAAGTGACAAGCACAGTACACAAGTTTGGTTTAGGATAGTAAAGTCTGCTGATAGGATACAATTTCATTCTCTGTATAACTTGTTTATCAATGTGATCTTATTGTGCTTAATAAGAGTCAGGGAAAACATCAGTTTCATGAGCATGATTTGAAATTATGTGCAAGATAATCCAAAGACAATATCACTGTCATAACAGTCATTATTGAAGTGTTTGATATTCTTGTTCTGCAGTTTTGACAGTGATGGTTTGCAGTCTGAGTTTGATTTGTTATGCAAGATCAAATAGAATATGTAAGACCTTGAGTGTTTGTGGGTCATTAGAGAGGTAAAGATGTAGTGATTCAATGTATTTTTTTGCAGTGACAGGTACATTCATGATATTTTCTGTATAAAAAATTGCAAGTGTTCTGATAGACTTGCATGCTTTATTCAATATGACATTCTTCATTGGACAAAGGGGAAGTCATGTGAAAGGTAGGACTTTATGTTAGTAGTAGACCTAGCATAGTGTTTGACAAAGTGCTCTTGCAGTGGTAGATGTCTTAAATACAGAGCATTTTGATTAAGCTTATTACAGACCTTCATTCTGATTTGACAAGTGGATTGACTACCAAATCTTGTTAAGAGCTTGTCAGGCTTGGTGTTTACTTCTTGTGATGATGTTATTTCATAGACAATAGTGGTGTAGTAGAAACATTGCAGCATTCAGTATTCCAATAGTATAGCATTCAAGTGTGCAAGACATTCAGTCTCAACCATGAATACAGGATACAGATATTTTAAAAAAAAAAAATCTTTAGATCTTTCAGGAAAATGTAGTCAACAGCGAAACGTGCATCAAATGTGCATTTAATATAATATTTGAAGGCTATAGATCAAGACAGTAAATTGGTATTGTACAGTGTGTCTTGTTGCAATGAATAGTGCTCTGGTAGAACAGTAGTCATTATGACAGTGATGTTTTTTGGGTAAACAATTTTTTTTAAAAGTAGTAGCAGTGTTATATCTTGATCAGCTTGACAGGGCATTAAACAATATGATAATAGTCAGTTGTTCTTTGCTTGTTTAGTTATGACAGTAACATGGTAGTCTTAATAGTGATGTCATGGAGTAGTCTCTTAACAGTGAATAACATTGCCCTGTATTAATGATTTGACTTGTGAAGTGATATTAGCTTGATCTATGGCTATGATACATGCTATGTCTTCTCAATCATTTTTTGCTGCTGGATTGTCGACTTCACAGTACTTTTACAACTTTATCTTCTATCTGTGCTTTTATTGAAACGGTGGTATAGCTACTTTACTTTAATCATTGGTTTGGTAATGGACAAGTTTGCTAAGACTATTCTATGCTCTTGTCTATGCTACTAGTTCTTGGCTTTTCATGGAGATCTACCTATTATTCAGAGGGAGTTCATTTTTCTTTTTCTTAACTCTGAAACTATGTCAACAATTTGATGTAACTATGATGGTAATACATATTCTAACAAGTTACAGTCTTAACTTGATAGTGCAGTGATTGAGTTGTGATGACAGTGATCACGTTGCAAACAATCTTTGATCTTTTGCATTGGTCTATAACTATGAAGCTGACTAATCCAGGCTCTGTGAAGTAGTGGATTGACAATTTTTTGAGTATTGACAATTTGTCCTATATACCTAAGATTGATAGTTCTGTGACACTTACTTGTTCAGAATTTTGGAAACTTACAAAGACCATTCAATATCCTATATAGTCATATTTGAGGAGTGTAGATGACTGTTCAAGGTATTTAAACGTTTGTAAGTCAATAGTAGGGGTATGGTTGTATTGCTATGGCATGAAGAGATCTTGACATCATTTTCAGTTTACAATATAGTGATATATTGTTGTCTCAGTGTGTATCACCAGGACAGTTTTCTTATCATGCACAACATCATACTATTGTTGATGTTCATGTGGTTCATGTTATCTTCGCACGCTCATCTCAGCTACTATAGTTCTGTTTCTTTTTGTTATTCTCAGTTGCCATGATACTGATAGTATGATATAGTAACAAGGTTGTTTACAACGATAGTGACATTTTCAGTTGATGAACTTAGGGGGAGTTTCTTCCATACTTTTGTTCCCTGATGGTTTTCAGTATCTTCTGACAGTTGGCTTAATTTCTCTTGATGATTGGCATTACTTATAACAACATTCTCAGTTGTTTGTCCATTTTTTTGCTTATTATGGTGTTGACATCTTCTTCTTATTTCAGATATTTTGGATGAGACAGCCTTGGTATGATTGACAGCCTTGGTATGATTTTCATTTTTCGTTATAATGGACATTTTTGGCTTTCTGTATATATTGGAGGAAATTGCTTTCTTTCACTCCCTTTGTCTGGATGTCAAAAAGAGGGAGAGGAAGTTGTGTTTTGCCCATCATGGACAAAGGGGGAGTTTGTTGACCTACCCTCAGTTGGTTGTCCCTGTTGTCCAAACCACAACTTGATATCATATGGTTTTCTTGATAGTTGATATGGTTTCCTGGTTCTTGGTTTCATTTGGCTTTGATCTCAAAATGCTATTATTCTATTGTTCGGCATATATGATGGGATCTATCATATTTGGCACCTTGATGCAAGACATGTTGGATATTGTTTTGTGGCTCTCTGACTAATCACATAAGTTGATCATATGCAAATACAAATGTTGGCAAAGTTGATCATATGCAAATTGGCAATTGTTGGCAAAGTTGATCATATGCAAGTTGGCAATTGGTTGTCTGTACATGTTGTATACCTTTCATTTCTTAGTACTAACAGGTTTATCATTCTCCAGTTTTTGGTGGCATTATTGGTATTTGTCACTTACTTCTCTGTCACCTGGGGTAGCATTACATAATGTTGAGAACAGCTGTTTCATAGTTTCTTATGGTATTGTATCACAAAGGTGGTCATTGCTCTTTCTTTTGGTACTTCCTTGGTTCAAGCTTCGGTCAACATGATTGTTTATTAAACACAGCATTATCATGTAAATTAATGTTTTTCATTGGTGGTATGCTTGGGCTCTTTTCTGACATTAGACATTGCTAATATTGTTTTGTCTTACACATGACATGGTAGCATTTCTTTTGAAAGCTTATGTGGCCCACCATGTAACATCTTCTCAGTGGTACTTGTAGTTTGTTTACCTCTCAAACAAGTTTGCTAAGGTAAAAGGCATCGGTGTGTTTTGAGTAAACGTCACCGGTTCTCCTAAAGTGACTTGAATCTTCAGTCACTTGAGTGATGAAAAACAAAAGGGCACAAGACATCAGTTTGTTTTCATTTTCAAGAAAAGTATTTTTGTTTAGGGTTTCATACCCTACGCCGTCATGGGAAGGAAGGTTTTTGGTCTTAGTTTTGGTTTTGTTTCCGATCTCATTCTTGCTCAGTAATGAGGAAAAGGAAAAGGAAGTTTGGTTTCGTCAAACGGCTCCAGTTGACTTACGCAAAACAGGTGATATTGTTTGATTTTGTTTTTGTCAGTTATGATTTTATTTGACAGTTTCACGAGGAACATGTTCTTTCTTCTTCTTCCAGTTTTTGAATACTATCATGGCTTTGAACAAGGTATTCTGGGTTCTATGCATGGTATACTTTGAAACACTGACATCTTCTGTTAGGGTTTCTTAATGGATTCATTTTTCTATGAAATGGATTCTAGTTTGAACACTGTTTTAACAATTTTTAAAGTGGTTTCTTCTTCAACTCCAGTTAGGGTTTGGTAAAATGTATACCAAACCTACTCTGTTTTGGTTTAACAATGATCTTCATTTGTTCTGAGTGACTGCCGATTTATGACAGTTAAATGATTTTACCACAATGCAACTTTGTAATTAAATAATACAGTTATGGGGTCTATAGAAAACCATTTTTACCCTATTACAAGAAAAAACAAAAAGGGGAGCAAAATGCAGTTATTTTTTGGTACTTGCATTATGTAAGTGATCTTGTATATATAGTGTGTGTCTTTATATGTGCATTGTAGATACTATATTGGGTGTGAAATGCAGTGACACAAAGCATCCCTCTATATTTGATTTTTCTATTCTTCAGATGTTGATATGAAAGATGCCAGTGAGGCAATTGTAGCCAGTGAGGCTTGAATTGTAGCCAGTGAGGCTTAAATTAATAGCCAGTGAGGCCTGTAATCAGTGAGATTCTTTTATTAAGCCAGTGAGGCATTTTTTCAAGTGGTTTTCTACCCCAGAGGGTTTCCACTTAGGACAACATTTGTGTTATGGATTGTTAGTATCACTGATGGGTTTGATCTTTATGTCATTCAGTTTTAAATTTATTCTAAATTAAACTGGTCTGCATGAACACATCATACATCACTATTTGGAATCATGTTGTCTACTCATCATCGTTAAGCTCAATAAAACTTTACAAGTTAATGCTTACTGAAGATTGTTTCATTATGTTGATATGTACTTGACATTGGTCTGTCAGGATTAGTCGAATGTGATATATGTCAATGCTGTCATGATGTTCATAGCTAGTGTGATGTCTCACTTCCATAGAAGTTGTATTTATTGAAAAGATTATTTCAAAATCCAAATCTTGGGTTAAAATTAGTATACGATTGATTCACCCCCCCTCTCAGTGGTATCGGACTCCAACACAAGAAGACTATTATATCCAAGATTTGGGATCAATCTACATCCCTATTACTCAATGGGTATGTAGAATTTTCATTCTGTGTGACGGAAATCAGAGTTAGTTGTATTAAAATGCAATGTGGGTATCCTAAGCCATGGATCATTATATTTACTAAGAGAACTTTGAAATTTGAATTGTAATAACTAAATTTCTATCCAAAATTAATTCAATGATTCTAGAAGACACACAACAATCGATAGGAAGACAAATCAAGACATGAACATGACATGAAATTTTAAAATTTAGAGATAAAAATCTAAAGGAAAATGGAACCTGGAATCACTCAATTGACTGGCTGAGAGTTTGTTGCTGCTCCCAGATCCAAGCCTGTAGCTCTAGCCTCCTCCAATCTCTCCCCCAAACAATCCTCCAAAAATTTTGTTTTAGAGAGAGATCTCTTCCCCTCTTTCCAGAACGTTCTCCACCTTATTAGGAGGTATGCACATGATCCAATGCCAAACCCCCCATGAATACAACAAAACAACAACCGTATATTCATTTACAATATTCACTAAAATATTATTTTTATTATTTGAATGTTGCCTATGAATTTAATTTTATATATATTTATTTATGTATTTTATTTTCTTTTTAATTTTATCAATTTACAACCAATTAAATTGTTTATAAGAAACTCATAATTTATTATTTTATTTAATCATTTATTAAATTTATTTACTTTCATGTTAATTTACCAATTATAAAACAATTAAATTGTTTATAATTAGTAAACAACACATAATTTCCCCTTATAAATATTTATTTAACTTTAACTTGAGATTAACTTTGTTTTAATGAAGCACTAACTAGGGCTTAAATCAAACATTTCTAATTGGATAAACCCAACCTACATAATGATACTTGACCTCCATGCAAGACGACAAGACATGACTCCAAAAAAATGATGACAATAATGGGAACAGACAGTCCAACCAACAGTAACAACTGGATGGGATACTGGATACTCATCCTCTTTGAGGATGTTGACTAAGTAGGGAACCTTATGCTAACTCTGTTCAACAACTCCATTGGTTAAGGCACGCTTAGACCTGCTTATTCAAGTGGAGTTGATGCCTGGTACCTACAGCCTACAACAAACAACTAGGTTGAACATATACATATGTAAACATGCAGTCATACACACAGTAAAATAAGTTGCAGTGTAGCAATGTACTCATGTATGAGTAATGTGACATTGTTCTGTTCACATAAACACATCAAGTAACTACATTACACATAATCTTCAGTTGCTTTTCTAACAAAACAAACAATTAGTTACATGACAATCAAATACAAGTAATCACTAATAGTAGAATCATAACCAAAATCTCATAACACATTAAGTTCAGAATTACATGCATCCATAACATCTAATATGTCCATCAAGCTATGAAAACATAAATATCAGTAATCAAACGTCATCAAATGTCATCATAGCAATAGGTCCATAATCAACTAGCATAATAATAGAAAATCCACCATCCAACAGAATGTCACAGTGTCTAATCCTACTAGGAAAGCTATTAGTCTGACAAAAGGCAAAGTGAGGGGCACTACATTCCCCCCCCCTAAGATCAGGTTTACTCCTAGAAGCCTGTAAACAAGTATGGATATAACTCTCACATACGGGATGCATCCTCCAAGGTAGCTGAAGTCTCATCATTAGAATCCCATTGAACCCCTACTTGCTCTATGCCCCTACCTCTAAGGGTCAACCCCCGATGCTATAGAATGCACATGAGCTCTAAAGAAAGATGCCCATCCTCTACCTGCAGTCTCCAAGACTGTCCCTTGATGCTCTACCTGGTGGTGATCAACCATTGCGAACACTCTATGAGACCTCCCTACATCACCTGTTGTTGGCTTTGAAGCTATCAGCCTCTGACTAAATCCTATAGCATTTTTCTGTGGACACTGTCTGGCTATATGGCCCTACTGGTCACAAGAGAAACATCATGTACTTCTACCAAATCCTTCGCCACCTGAAGGTGCATTGGACTACTGGAAACTACCTCTACTAACTGTAGGCTATGAGCTCTGAACTAGTTGATTGGGATGATAATTCTTGGCTCGATGCCAATTACAATTTTTCCCTGACTGAGGACTACCACCTTGCTGAGGTTGAGAATTCTTTGGTTTTGACTGAGAATACTACTACTGCTAATGTTCACCCTTAGTAGGTGCATGATGGCTTCTAGAAGAGTTTGTTGCCTTAGACTGACCACCTCGAGAACTAAAGCCTGCTAAGGGCGCGCTACCAATCTACACACCTGCATGACCCCCTAGGGCCATGGTCAAATTTTCCTCCACCAGTCGAGCCTTCTCGACTACCACCTCCATGGTCTTCAACTCGAAAACACAAACTCCTCCATTGATACGGGCATTCAAGCCCCTAATGAAGTACTGAACCAACATGGCCTCATCATCGGCAATGCCTGCATACTACTTAAGCTCATAGAACCTACACTCATACTACTCCACTCTCATGGTCATCTGTCTCAACCCATAAAACTTGTCAGCTCGTCGCTACCTCTAGTGATCTGATAGAAAATGAGCTCTAAACCTCTCCCAAAAATAGTTCCTAAGATAATGTGCCAATGTCCAAATGTAACTTTTGTTCCTCCAAATGCCACCATGTAGAAGCAAAGACTCTAAGGTGCATAATGGGACATCTCGCCTTGGTGTTACTACCATATGGATGCATGGAAAAAACACCTGCCTAGATCTATCAACCAAGTTTCAGCCTCTAAACCACCACTAGAATCGTCAAAAGTGGGAGGATGTGCCCTCATGAGGTCTCTCATGTGTCTTGCTAGAATAACTTCTTGTTCTATTGTCATCTCTCTTTCTAGGTCACCTTTCTCTTTCCCTCACCCCTAGCTGATCAATCTCCTGCCTAGGACCTAGACGAGCTAGGACCTCCTCAAGCAAATGACACAACTGAGCTCCCTCCAGCTGACCCTAATTCTCTGGATTCTCACCCCCACCTTCTTGAGCATTCTCATGAGGCGAACTAGGAGGGCTATTGTTACCACCTTTCCCACATCCCCTACCTCATCCTTGACCTCAACCTCTAGGCATCTTCCTACACTATACCACCAAAGGATAAATCTAAGGTTGTTAGGTGAGGATGACAAAAGAGAAAACATACTCTACAGAATCTAGGCAACTAGGACAACATAATAGGCTTATACACACCTAGAGTACCTAGTGTTTAAACCCTGCTCTGATACTAGATGTAATGCCCTACCATGAACACCTTAGAGAACAACACATCTACGCTATACAAAATAGAACAATTTTTTTTAAATGAACAAGATAACAAAGTAATGTTAAACATATCTACACATATCATTAAGTTACACTATGTCCTCTAGGGTTCCATGACTACATCACTAAAAAATCAATTAACAAACTCTAACCTACATCATGAATTAACTAACATCAATAATTCACTTTAAATCTATTGCATTAAATGAATATACATATATATTTCCATATCTCAACATCAGATAAGTAATCATCAAGGTCAAGTATATATACAATTTTCCTTGCATGAGAGTACATCATTACATTGTTTACACTATCACCTTCCTGAATACATTGGAGTACATACATTATAGTTTGACTGATACACAAGACTAGTACATGAGCATAAATTACTGCCTCCATAACTGGTACAAGATCTGATGTCTGATACACAAGATACGTCCTCTTCACACACAGACAACGTCAAGGGAAAAACCAATGGAGATAAATCACATCAACCTGACCATGTGGAACCCTAAGGTCCACCCCTGTGCTAGGAGATAACATAAGGTCCCACTACAACAAATAATCAGGTAGATAGTAGACTTAAGAAAAACCAATTTTCCCAAATGTTATACTCATAACTCCTATCTCAATACAATGTTAATAAACCCAATATTTTGATCATATAAATTTTGATAACTAAATTTAATTAAATCAAGTGACCAATACAAATATTTCAAAATAATAATAATAATAATAATAAATACCATGGATCCTTGGATAGTAAATAATTTTTCATCGAAAGACAAGTAAATATATGTTCTTAATTCCTTAAATGGCATTTACTATTACCACAAAAGTTTTTTGTCAAATGAATAACTTTCCGTAATGATGTTTAAGTAATTTTATTACCTAACAATTCTAACTTTTGGACATTTAATATGAGGCTATTCAATTGAAAGTGAAAAATAGTCCATAGGGATATACATTAGACTCAACTCCTACTGTAAATATAATCATATGGATTACATAAAGGAGATGACTTGTGAATGGGGGCGCAACCAAGACGTGGGAAGTCTTTGTGTGCCCATACTCACAAAGGTAATTTAATTTAAATTGACTAAGTTTTAGATTCTAATGTCCACTAAGTACAGAAATATAATTCCTTAAGGCATGACGTGCTTAACTTTTCTTGGAATAAAACACATAAATAGAATGCAATCCTTGACACCAAAATATGATAGACGCTTGGCATGAGTAATGGACAAAAGGGATGGAAATTGTTTGGACATTGACAAGCTTTTTTTCCTAGAAAAGAAAGTTTCTATGTTTGCAAGTTGCGCGCAAACGGAGTGTTGAAAAGGCTTTAGAAACTTTTAAGCAAGGCGATTCTTGTGTTTTCTGATCGCGCCTCCATTGGCCTCACCTCAAGTCTTACAATTTGATATGCTTACCCTAGATATTTTCTTTCAACAATTTTTTCTAAAAAAGAGATATCATCTCATAGAATACAATGGTTGCAGAATATACGAAAAATGAATTTGTTTCAAGCAAGAGAAATTGGCAGATTGAACCCGCTGCAAGTGTTAGAGGACAACAAGAAAATTATAAAGAAGGCAGTTTGATAAGTTCTCAAGTAAATTTGTTATAACAACCTTTAATATTCCTACTATAAGCATTACTACTATAACTATGAAGATCGACGCCTGATAGTGATGGTAGCTATAACAAATATCAGAATAAAAAGCTACATGTGCGAGCAACATTAACAAGTTTTACAACAGGTTGGTTATATGATTTAGCAACGTAGGTATTCATTCCTCTCTTTGATTTTTGTGAAATCCAAATCTATACATGCAAGGGTGTAGACGCTATAAAGCATTGATTCTGGTTAAGTGACAGATGTTCAAAAGAATCCATTTGGATGCCAATTAAAACTATTCTAAATTGTGAAAGAGAATGGAAGAGCATAAATATTTAATAATAACTATCAACTGCAGACATACACAAAATAATGGGTATGCGATCTTGATGAGAGGATGCCTCACAGAGATGTCATTCCAAAATAAATTATTTTCTATTAAGACTTTAACTACTTTCAAACAAAAGTGATTGGCAATTTTTTTTTACTTAAAAAAAACCAGACTCAAAATGTGAACCATTTGATAAATGTCTCTGAAGATGTCATCTGATGGAATTCAATAATTGCAAGATATGATCAGAATGGATTTTTGTTTAAAGGATTTTAAAATCTTTCAAGAAAAATTGATTGGTTTAAAAACCAGTCTATGCAACCTTGCCATAACCGTGCGATCAGGCAGGTTAGTGGCTGAGAGCTATACATACTTCAATCACTTTTGGAACCCTTATTTCATTACCCTACAGAGATCATTATATGTGTATGGTTGACCATATTGTCCATGCTGGAAAACCAAAAGACATCCTAAACTCTGTCATTGAGTCATTTGTTAAATCTATGTTGTTGCATCGATGTGCTTCCTTGGTTACTGTGGATCACATATGAATATAGGCTTAGGGGTATTTACAATGAAGCAACTTTTTGGTTTGGATCTTAAAATGTTACACGAATTCCATTCTTCTCTCAAACATCTAAGAAGAAGTGGGCAGGTATGGTGAGGTTCAAGCGCTCATCCTCCCTTGTAGCGGTCAACTACTTATAAACCATGATGGCATAGAGTGAAACTCAAGTGACTTGGTAAGCTGACATTCAGGGAGACTATTATATCTGAGATTTGGGATCAATCTGCATCCCTATTACTCAATGGGTATGTAGAATGTTCATTACGTGTGATGGAAATCAAAGTCAGCTGTACTAAAATGCAATGTGTCTATCCTAAGCCATAGCTCATTATATTTACTGAGAGAACTTTGAAATCTAAATTGTAATAACTAAATTTCTATTAGAAATTAATTCAACGATTCCAGAAGACACACAACAATTGAGAGGGAGACAAATCAAGAAATGAACATGAAATGAAATTTCAAAATTCAAACATAAAAATCTAAAGGAAAATCGAACCTGGAACCACTTGATTGACTGGCTGTGGGTTTGTTGCTGCTCCCAGATCCAAGCTTGCAGCTCCAACCTCGTCCAATCTCTCCCCCAAACAATCCTCCAAAATTTTTCTTTTAGAGAGAGATCTCTTCCCCTCTTTCCATAACCTTCTCCACCTTATTAGGAGGTATGCACATGATCCAATATCAAACCCCCTATGAGTACAATGAAACAACAACCATATATTCATTAATATTCATTAAAATATTATTTTAATTATTTTAATGTTACCTATGAATTTAATTATATATATATGTTTATGTATTTTATTTTCATTTTAATTTTATCAATTTACAACTAATTAAATTGTTTATAAGCAACTCGTAATTTATTATTTTATTTAATCATTTATTAAATTTATTTACTTTCATGTTAATTTTACCAATTATAAAACAATTAAATTATTTATAATTAGTAAATAACACATAATTTCCCCTTATAAATATTTATTTAACTTTAACTTGAAATTAACTTTTTTTTAATGAAGCACTAACCAGGGCTTAAATCAAACATTTATAATTGGATAAACCCAACCTATAGAATGATACCTAACCTCCATGCAAGACCACAAGACATGACTCTAAAAAAATGATGACAACAATGGGAACAGACAGTCCAATCGACGGTAACGACTCCAGATGTGATACTAGATACTCATCCTCTAAGAGGATGTTGACTAAGTACGGAATCTTATGCTAATTCCATTCAATAATTCTATTGGTTAAGGCACACTCAGACCTGCTAATTCAGATGGAGTCGATGCCTAGTACCTGCAGCCTGTAGCAAACAATGGGGTTGAACATGTACATATGTAAACATGCATTCATATACACACAGTGAACAGAAGTCATAGTGTAGCAGGGTACTCATGTATGAGTAATGCAACACTATTCCATTCACATAAACACATCAAGTAACTACATTACACATAATCTTTAGTTTCTTTTCTAACAAAATAAACAATTAGTTACATGACAATCAAATACAAGTAATCACTAATAGTAGAATCATAACCAAAATCTAATAACACATTAAGTTTAGAATTACATTAATCCATAACATCTAATATGTCCATCAAGATGTGAAAACATAAAATATCAGCAATCAAACATCATCAAAGGTCATCATAGCATTAGGTCCATAATCAACTAGGATAATAACAGAAAATCCACCATCCAACAGATTGTCATAGTGTCTAATCCTACTAGGAAAGCTATCAGTCAGACAGAAGGCAAAGTGAGGGGCACTACATATAATCCTTATCAAATTCACTTGAGTGGATAATTCATGGCCACTCTCTATACATAAGTAGTATTTTTTGGATTTTTCATGTGTCCTTCCCAGAGTTCACCATGTGTCAACTCCAAAATTATCATGTGTTTTGACTATGGATTTAAAACCCTTAGAAAACTCAAATTCATAAGGTATTTTGTGTTTGTAATCCAAATGAACTTTTCCTTGAGAATTTCATAGACCTATCCAAGAAACTAGATTATAATTTAATCCTAACTTAGTTCTATTCATGTATAAGGCCTTGTATCTAGAATATGCTCCTTGTGTTCACTTGTCTTTTCCCCCACTACCATGTCATTCCCCTAGTGATTCCATGGGTCTCATAGCCTAAATAAAATTGATCGTCAATATTTATGTAGAATGAAGGGTTTTTTCATTGCTTGTAACATATTCTTAAGAAGAGAACTTTGAGAAATTTGTAAATAAATATATAGTCAGTACCCACATGTGAACTCACATGTTAATTTTCCTACTTGTCTGAGCTGATGATAGGTATGGCAATGACACGACCTATCTTATTTGACATGAACCTAATGTCAGTAGGTGTATAAAATGACTCTCAAGTATCCTGATTAACTCAATACAACAACAATACACACAAATACATAATTTTTTGATCATTTTATTAACTTAGATATTTAAATCAAATTTATCAAGCTTAATAAGATTTCAAATTAGTTTAGCAACAAAAATTTAAATATGTTATCACAGTTTGTTGGTAGGTGGCTATGGGAAATGAATACAAGGATAAATTTAATCTTTCAGAGGATTAAAGTAATAAATATCTAATCAATGAAGTATCTAGTAGAAAAACTAGCAGTGGCTAAGTGTGTCTTACGCCTAGATAATTTAAAGAGACATGGCCATAGAATGATTAGGATAAGGCCTTGTATTTTTCTAGTATGCACATCTAATCTCCTTTCAAGACAAAACTTGGACACATGAAGGGCTTGTGATACATTAAATATGTGGATTCAAAATTGGTGCCTACCTAGACTCAAATTTTATAAAATTCAAAGTGTTAATGTTACTACCAAAGTCTAAGGGCATGTAAAACCATGCAATTAAATCATTTAGCATGTATCTTTCTCATGGGTATGTGTATATAGGCTACTTTTTTTTGTTGTTTTGTTAGAATATTTCTTTAGGATTAAGGTACCATCAACCTTGTAAATCCTATGTAATTAATTATTCCTAATATTGTTTGTAAATCACCCATAAGGGATGAAAGGCTTCACTAGCAGTGATCTTGTTTCATATGCATGTTTATATCTAGTCTATGATGCTAATTCATTTGTGATGGGGGCTTACAAATGGGTTTCACCCCTATGGGGAGTCCGAGGGGATCATCCCCCTTGTAGGCATTCTGGGGGCTGCGCGCTCCAATGGGAGTTCAGGGGCAGTGCCCTTGAAACCTCATTTTATTTATATTTTATAATTGTAAATCTGGGCCATTCATCATTAGGTCACATATCTAATGGTCGATATTATGTTAGTTTTTTGGCCCTAGAAGGCAGGCCCCTTTTATAAGGATATTTGTGCTATGTTTTTATCAGAGTTGAGAGTAACAGGTGTTGGGACCTAAAATTTCATACCAATTTTTGCAAGATTTTAGGTTCCCATATGAAAAATTCAATTTCAACACTCATAGATACACCTGCACAATATGCTCAAATGGCCTACTTTGAACCATTATAATTCGGAGCCAGTTCGTCTTCATACAAAATTATTTCATAAACATGTTTGTCTGCCATATGTAGGTGAGCACACCTAATTTCAGCTTCCTACGATCAATTTTGACTAGGTTTTGAAGAACCAAGTTGGAGGGTTTTGATAAGGTTTGTTACTTGCACAATGTGAAATCAGCCCGAGAGGCCAACTTTGGAGGTTGATATCTAGCAGCTAAATGATGATCCTGACAAACTAATTAGTGTTCCATATTTTTCTCATGATAATGTACTTTCATACCAGTTTTTGGGACCCCAACATCTTGTTTGCTATTTTTTCAAAATCAAAAGCAAATGTAAAAAGTTCAGTTGCCATATGCATTTCCAGAAAGTTGCGGAGAGCTCAACTTTGGCCCTTACCATTTCATAACAAAAGATGGATGGTAAAGAATCCTCTTACACACGCACTCATCAAGCCTAAATAAACTCAACTTTCCAGTTACAACTTCCCAGGAATAGATTTAATGGGTTTTTTAAATTGCAAGTTGGTGAGCTCGAATCAGGTTTTGACAGGGGCAGTTTTCAAGGAGGTTAATTTGGAAGGTAATATCTAGCAATCGGGTCGTGTTCATAAAAAACCAATTATGTCTCAAATTCTTCCCATGTGAATGTGCTCACATGCCAATTCTCAAGGTCCCAGCACTTCGTTTGATATTTTTTCAAAAGCAAATCCAAATGGATTTTACACAGTTCTGTGACTGCATTCCCAGGCAGCTTCAAAAAGGTCAACTTTGACACCCGATATCTTATGAAGGAAGAAGAATGATAAAAAATCATTTTGCACACATGTTCACGTGACCTAAATGAACTAATCCCCAGGATGGCAGCTTCTCAAAATTAGAATTGATATTTTTTCAAAGAGGCAAAATGATAGGTTTCAGTTGAGTTAAAACAGGTGCAAAACACGCTGAGTGAGCTACTTTGATTGCGAGCAGCTTTTAATCCCAATAACTTCATGCCAATCCGTCTGACAACCATACTCCCCTATCACAATTCAACATGTTGGTGTATTTTTGTGGCTCCGGGAGAAGTTTTGATTAGTTTTTCAGGCTAATTCCGAAGGCTAGTTGGCCTGTTTTAATCACCATGCAAGGTGTGTGAAATGGAATTAAAAGAACTGGGAATACTTTTTATCCTTTTTCATGATATAACAATTTGCTACAATGGACACAGTTTCAGCAAAAGTCTCACTGATGAACAAGAGCTATAAAAAAATTTTTCATCAGCAAGACATCATATAGGTCTCACCGATGGAAAACTCATCGGCAAGAGATATACCATCGGAGTGAAAATCTCAATTCATACCGATCTAACAAGTCTTGCCGATGGAGTCCCGTGAGATGAAAGGTTTATTCAAAGGAGAATAAATATTTACAAAAGGTACAAATAAATATCCTATTTTCATGGAAGGAGTTATAAGGTGAGAATTTATTCAAAATATTTTCTGCTCAGAAGAAAAATACTTTTCTAGAGAAGTTAATCAAATAGGTAATTATTTTACCTAAATAAATTTTTATGTGAAAATGCATAAGGCAACGAGTGAAACAAGTGGGTGGTAATTGTTTTTACCCAAATCAAATATTTGCCAAGTAAAGGTAAAAATACACAATGGAAAATAGAATCCAAAAATTCAACACAAAGATTAAAATAAAGTATTATGAAATACTTTATTTTCACGCGAAAGTATATCTAGTATCCTCTAATTAAAACAAGGAGAGGTAAATATTTTCTCACCTCTTGACAATGAAATTATAACCTATTTTTATCGAGATGTGAAACCAAGGATTATAGAGTGAAGGTTATTTCACCCTGATGACATTTTATTAAAGGTGAAATAATTCCAGCAAAGAGTGAATACGTGAAGATTGCCATCAAAGAGAAAGGATACAATTAATTAAGTAAATAATCAAAATACATGTGGAATGAAGGCAAACCCTAACAAGGGTATTATTTTAATATGTCATAATGTTACCCTAACGAGTGAAATATTTCTACTCTGAAGATTGAGTGAGCGTGACCACAAGAGATTAATATTATTCATCACATGAAGGGAAATAATTAAATTTTAAAGGACCGAAGGCTAATGTTTTATATTTTGCATTAATAAAAATTGTTATCCCTCACAGAGATGGAGGTTTCATCGGCAGGAGACGGCATATCGATAAGAGATATTTTAAAGCTCCCGATACAGTTATATCCCACCGATAAAAATATATTGGAGTAGCAGATAGAATGGTAATTCATATTTTGAAGACTCCAGATGAAGAAAATTACAAATGAAAAAGAGGTGAAGAAGATCCGGCTGCATCATATACAAATGTGTTCTACACAAGCTTTTCATCCATCTGATACAATTGTTGCTGGAAGGGATGTAAATGGTTGAATATTAAAATGGCGAGGGCATGAAGAACACTCTTTATCCTCAGATAAGATTATTAAGTGAAACGAGAATTTTTGACATATATTATAGTTGAAATACTCTGATGGGCATGCCTGTAGAATGTGAAAATCTACGCAAAGTGCATAAGCTATTTGTGATCTCACAGAATACTACGATTACGGGTGTAAAGCCAGATCATTGCCAGAATCCTCCCTGCATTCTCGCCGGTAAATACACAGTTGAAAATTTGAAAAAGAAACCCTAATATAACTCATCGGCAAGACCAAATAGATCGGAGCAAACTTTTTAGATCTCTCCGATGATGTGCATTACACCAATGGGGTGGGCCACCAAAATACGTTTGGGAAACATTGTGTAAAAAATATAAAATTATACAAGAAAATAGATAATGTTCCAAAGTTATCGGTGAGCAAACTTTGTAAAAAATGGAGGTTTTATCGGCAAGAAATAGCATATCGGTATGTAGTATTTTAAAGCTCCCGATAAACTTATGTTACACCGATGGACCCTGCAAAGGAAAAGTAATAAAAAATATAAATAAATAAATATTTAGTGGTGCAAGAAATGAATAAAGTAAAACCAAAATAGAACAAAAATAAATATTTGCATCATATTGGTTGAGAACATTTCAAGAAATGAAATATTTTTCTGAGGTTTAAGAAGACATCAAACCTAAAGAATGATTTGCAGCAAGAGTGTTTTCACCGAGGAAGAGAGAACGGGGTAATATTTTTACCCAAATTAATATTTTTAGCAAAACAAAGTGAAGACACACAAAGTAAATGTAATACGAAATATTTTTACTCGAGGAGTTAAAATGGGTGATTAAGTATGGTAAACATATGTACGAGTAAAATTGAGCTTGAAGTTTAATCAAAATATTTAATTTGCCAATGGCAACTAATTAAATATTTTATTTTGCCTAAAACAATTTAATGAAGAATCATACCAAAGGATGCACCGGTATGTGAAGGGTTGCAACCCTAAAAATACAAGATATATGTGGAGATGCAAACAGAGATTAAAAGATCATTAGTAGATTAGGATCAAGAGTAGATTAGAAAAAACATCAGTTGGATAACTGGATGGATTGACCAGTTGCCAAAATAAAATATTATGTTGTACATTGTAAAATCTTTCAAAATTGTATAGTGGAGAAAATGCACAAATTAATGATTTAATATTGGTGTCTATTGTTTGTTGAGCTGAGCAATTATTTGGTTGTCTCCATACTGTTATTTCTTTGTTATTTGAACCTGAGTTTCCAAGTTGATATTTCAGTTTCATCGAGACACACTTGTTGTTTTTGTGTAATCAAATTAATTGGTTTCCATTACAGATATATAATCCTTTTGATTGATTACAGTAACCTGGAGGTAGCATTTGGATAGGTAAGAGCAGCCCTATAATTGTCAAGATTGCCATACTGTCTCCAACTCGATATTGTCTTGTTATTCAAATTGAGCATCAACTCCATTTGTCAATACACATTTACTGTCATTGTGTGATTCTTTTGATTGGTTCCTTCAAGCAAGGATTAAAAAATCCTTTCAATAAGTCACAGTAACCTGGTAAGATTCGAGTGGATCACTAAGTAGAGTTTGTCAGTCACATTCTTGCACGTTTATACAAGCTATAAGCAAACACAAGTGCCAAACAATTAGGATTGTAACCTATAAGTAAATCATATATCATATACACCTTGACTCCATTAGCCCAACAGAAATAGGCACTGGTCATACCAATTCGATTTTAGGATTCCATAAAATCTCATTCAAACAATTACATCTCAGATCTTAGTATTAGGAGTAGGAGTAGTTTAGAAGCTTGCATCTATTACATTTTATGCCATTGTGATAGATTTACTAATCCAATCAAGTCATATAGTGTTAAGTCTGCTTTAGTTACAAAGGTACACCCGCCTAGGTTTGCAGGACCTGAAGTGTAGGGAGCTAATAGCTCTGTCAATTGGTCCAAAAACATTGCAAATCCAAACATAGAGTTTGGCATCCTCTTAGGGTTAGCAACCTGCATTTTTGGGAACCAACAACAGGCACTGCTTGATTGAAGACTGAAGTGGAAGAGGAATTGCATGTATTGTAATCTCATATTTGAAGATAATACAAATTGGAGCCTCTTTTCTTGGTGGAGTTTTTCACCTGAAAGAGTTTTCTCCACATTACATACTGTGGTATGTGCTTAGCTCTTAATGCATGTTATTTCTATGTAGTGGGTTTTATTTCTATTGTAATATCCATTGATTCTACATTGTTTAAATCACATAAATAATATTTGAATCAATTTTCCGTTGTGTGGTTTGCACCTTCATTTCTAACAATTTTTGGGAACCAACTAGGTTGGAGCTGAGTAAATGAACTAGGAAAAGTGGCTTCTCCTATGTGAGTAACTTGGTGGAGACTCTATCTATATCTTATTTACTTGAGTACAATTATTGTAACATAACTATTTTTTATCATTGAAAACAATATTCTAAGCATAATGCATGTTTGTAAATAAGTTTACTAGTTATTCGTACATAAGTATTTTGGTGTTTATTTCTCTTTTCTCCTTCATTATTTGATTTGTTTCTTCAAACTCTTGCATTGCTCATGCTTCATGTCAAGCTATGAATAATAGTTTTATGAATGATTTTCCTTGTGTTTACAAGTGATACTTGTTAGCTAATGGTGGTCTCTTAGATCAACAAGCTCATTTTCTTGTTCCTTCCCATCTCTTTCCCCTCTTCTTTTTCATTTTTGTTTTTAGTTTCTCTTTATCCTTGTCTTTTTCTCCTTTATATTATATGTGTACAAATTAGGATTATTTTACAATTTAGGTCAATTTTTATTGGTGTTTCATTGCCATATCTTTCTAAGAGGGAATGTCACATGGTAGTCTAGATTTGAGAGTGTTATGTAGAAAAAGAGGGTTTGTTGATTTGACTGATAGTTTAATTAGATCCTCCTTTCACTACATACATTCAAGAACATTAAAATAAGTTGAATCACAACTTTTGCAAGAGGACTCAGCTACAGGTTTTATGTCACTTGGAATGACAAGGAAATTTGGAATTTGTTGTGATGTGTTAATTTTAGTCTGATTAAGCTTAAAACCCTAATTATGCAAAATCATAAACTAGCAGACGAAACCTGACAAATGATCGCACAAGAAAACACTAAATGTAGATTAGATATGTACCAAAATTTGGGTTTTGGAAGGTAGAAACTTTGGGGACAAAAGAGAAAGTCTCCTTGTCCAGTGCAGTGCTTTTTTGAGGGCTTCAGGATATTTTCTACTATAGACTGCAACCACTTCAGAGATTCCTAATAGTGCTAAATTAAGGGACAAAAGAGTGAGCACCCTTGTCCTTTTAGGGATATTTACTGTTGTTTTCTTCAGATCTTGATCCTTCTTGCTATGTACTAACCTTCTGCAATTCCTCTCTACAGAATCTAACACCTGTAACGTACAACCACAAGAGAGGGGTTGGGGGTTGTGATGTTTAGAAGGTTGCCTCAGTCAAGCCTCAGAATGACATTCAAGCCTTCCAATGCCATTGGTAGATAGAGAGTGCATGTCCTTGAAGGACAGAGGCAAAAGCAATGATATGATAAATGATTGAAACACAAAGTAAATGTCACCTCGAAGGTGAATCTCACATGGGGAGATGAAGATCTTTCATGCCATGAAGAGATGGATTGATGAAGATAAATCTGCAACAAACATGAACAAACACAACACATTACTGTTTTGCAACACAATGAAAGCCTTGAATATCCTTAGCACAAGACAAGTTTGCATTATCCATCTAGTTGTAAAATAAAGTCCTAAACATGTTTATATATGAATTCCCGCTAAACATTTGTAATTCAAATTGAATAGGCTGACAAAGGGAAACCTTTTAACGGTCACTTTGTAGACATTTTAAATTTGGGCACTGACAAAATAGGGCAAGACAAGGGCACGGGCTCCCTTGTCCAGGCACCTATTTTAAGGCTGGACTAAGCTCAAAGATGTCCCCTAAGTTCCATTTGTCATGGGTTTCATGAGATTTTGCTCTAGGATTCATTTCTAAGATGTATAATTAGATTTAAGGGACCTAAGACTTAAACTTAGGAGGTAAAAGTCCTAGGGGGACATTTTATGACATAAAATTTAGCCCCCACTTTAATGTATGTATGATCTTATAACCCAAACATGCATTAAAGCACGGTCGAAAACACATCAAACATGCCAAGCACTTGAAGCTAAGGGATACACAAAGATTGAGGGACTATTTCTAGCCCCAAGTCTCAGGTAAGCACTAGAAGACACATTGTAGACATGCAAAACACAATGAAGACAGTAGTCCAAGCACGTAAGGCACAGAGAAGATAGTATTGAAGACACACAAAACATGATGAATACATTGATATAACATTTTCACATATATATGCATGGAAATAAAAATTACAACACAAAACCCCAAAATGCAGGAGCTCATCAGTACACCCTTGAAACTACACCAGGGGAAAAACATGTCATACAAAAATCAAGTGTGGGAGGAGCTCATCACTACACCCTTGAAACCACATGTGGGGGAAGACATGTGATACAAAACCTAAGTGTGGGAGGAGCTCATCGCTACACCCTTGAAACCACACACAAGGGAAAACATGCCATACAAAACTTGAGTGTGGGAGGAGCTCATCACGACACCCTTGAAACCACACACGGGGGAAGACACACAAAATAAATGAGCGTCATATAGCATGCCAAAGATGTACTACATGTCTTAAAAATGACAAACAAGGCGATGGAAGGAGCTTACCACTAAGTCCTACCATCTCAAACATGTAGACACACCTAATCATTGGGCTTATGCCACAACAACCACCAAAGACACGCTTAAGGGAGGATAGTACTGAAGGGGGTAAATCATAAACACACAACTACATAAATTGCACACAAAAAATAGAATTTTATTTTATTGATTTGGACAACTCATTACACTATAGAAGCTCAAATACAATCAAAGGAATCAATCCTCCATAGGATGCACCACACTATAGCTTCACTATCTCCAGACTCTGGAATCATCTGCCTTTTGTAGCCCCAAATTAGCTATGTTTTCTATTTTACCACCTATTCTTGACTCTAAACTTTCCCCCTTAACTCTACTACTACCCAAGGTTCCCAAAAAATAGTCATAAATAGCCATTTTGGTGGCCAACAACCAAATTTCAAAGTTTGCATCTCCCTCCAAAAATAGGTCAACTTCTGGGAAGCATAACTTTTGATCTAGGTGTCCGATTGACAAAATTTTTGAAGTGCTAGAAAGATCGTGAAGTGAAATATCATGCCAGAAATGTGTAAATGGATTTCTGTCAACTTTTTGAGATATTATGGGATGTTTTAGTGCCTCATATCTAATTTCAAAAAAATTTAGGGGTTTTTAGAAAATAAAAATTTTAATATCTTTTAGCTCACAAATGATCTTTGCCTAATTCCTTCACCAAAGTTATTATATTTCATTTACGAAGCTTCCTATAAATTTTCACTTCCATCCATGCCCAAATGCAAAATTTCTTAAAATAGTAGCTAAACTTTCCAAAAATAGTAGTTTGCTATTTTTAGTAGTTTGAAAAAAATTGAAAGTGCTACATCATTATTCAAGTGATTATGGAACCACAAATACTAATTATGGAAAGAAATAAAAACAAATTCAATGATTTTGAATTGACATCTTTTTGGGTGATGCAAGATTGCCCTTACACCATTGGATGCTCCTGCATTAGACACCCAAGGTAATTTGAGAAGTGACCCTATCACATCTCAGGTGTTTGTTTGAGGAAAACCCAAATGATCGACCTCTGCCTTAAACAACCAAGAAGAATCTTCAACAAGCCTTCTTTTCCATTTCACCATATATTCTTCATATTGCCTATTCTGAGTACGTCTTCCCACATGGCTATCCAAGATCTCTTCTATCTCCTCCGTTGAAGTAGATGTCATAATACTCCACTGTTCTTCTGTTGGTCCATCCTCTGTGCCACCTTCAAGGTATTCTATTAAATCAGCAATGTTGAACACAGGTGAAATGTTGATCCCGCTTGGTAGCTCTACCTCATATGCATTTCCTGAATCATGTTTCTTCAGAATTTGGTATGGTCTAAATTTCTTCATTTTTAGCTTATTATATGTTCCAATTTGGAAACTTTCTATTCTCAAGTGAACCATGACTTCATTTCCTACTTGGAACTCCTTATATCTCCTCTTCTGATCTGCCTTAGCCTTGTACTAAATATTCATCTTATTAATGTGATTTCTCACCTCTTCATGCAAATTCTTTAGGTGTTATGTAAAGTCTTCAGCTTCAGCACTTGTCTTTTCTCCCTTGTCCATATTCCTTAACTCTAAAGAATTTCTTGGACTATTCCCATATAAAATTTGGAATGGTGATTTACTAGTGCTCTTATTGATAGAATTGTTATAAGCAAATTCTGCCTGTGGTAAAATCAAATCCCATCCCTTGGGCTTATCTCCTACCAAGCATCATAGTAGGTTACCCAAACTCCTATTCACCACTTTCGTCTGCCCATCAGTTTGTGGATGGTGTGCAGAACTGAACTTCAAATCCGTCTTCAACTTCTTCCACAATGTCCTCCAAAAATAACCAACAAACTTTGTATCTCGATCTGAAACTGTATACGCCTAAAAATGACACGACTCTGTCTAAATAAATATTCTTAATATTTATTTCATTCTAATTCTTCTATCAATAAATAAATAAACAAATTTATTTATTCAATTCATATTCCTCTAAATTAATTAAATATCAAAATATTTAATTAAATAAAATCCTTTATTTAATTAAATTCTTCCAAACAATTAGATAATTCTTAATTATTTAATTAAATCATTTCTTCTTGCAAATTTAAATAATAAATCAATCAAATTTATTTAAATTTTCTCAATCTCTAAAAATAAAATACAATCAAATATTTTATTTATTCTTCCAAATCATGCACAAACAATTAAATAAGTTTATTTATTTAATTTGTTTTCTTATCTTCTAATTCTTCTACATATCTTCCAAATCTTCTAAAAATAAATCTTCTTCTTCATGCACACAAAATTAAATAATTTATTATTTGATTTCTCTCAAATCATGCAAAAGAAAATCACAAGTTGAGTTAACTAACTCAATCAACCTTGTTTTTATCAATAACTCTTAAATTAGAAAAAAAAATTCTAATTTATGAAAAGCATATCCTATCTTCAATAAAAGAAAGCAGTTAACTCAAACAAAACAACTTTTGTGTGATGTACTTGTCTTCTTTCTATTCACACACATTCTCTCAAGGTTTCTATACCATTGATCTTCTCTCTCACAAGTCTATAAATTGAACCCAATTCCTCCATTTCATTCATCCAAGCTTTTAGTAACGTTACCCTACAGAATTAACAGCACGCCTTTGGCACCCAAATCCATCCATTGCTTGCGATCACCCATTTATCATATTGAAGCTCATCTTCATTACAAGAAGTATCATGGCCATCTCTCCATCATCATCTTGAAAAATAAAGCAAGGAAGTATGCTTTTGAGGGCTTCAATACATTGGAAACAAGGCAGATAATTGAGGGAGGGTGAATCAGTTATCTCTATTATCTTAACTTTCTTTTCTTCTTTTATAATTTGTCCAGCATCAAAACATATAATCATATATATTCATGAGAACAGAAATAAAGTCAACACACATAACACAAGGATTTTTATGTGGAAAACCCTGATAAGGGAAAAACCATGGGGTGACTAACCCAAGATTGTATTCTCTATTAAAAGAATAAGAAGTACAAAATGGCACTTGCCAATTAGGGCTCACTGCCCGAGCACACTGCTCATAAGAGGCACACTACCTACAAGAGACTCACTGTCTATAGAACTTACAGAAGGTAACCAGGTGTTTGAACTGATGAGAGGCATCTACAAATGCTAGAGTTTAGTTCTAGTTAGGCACAATATACTGATTTGATGCACTTCATTCTTCCTTTGCTCTAGTACTGCTGCTCTGTCACATACCGGACTTGTATTGCTACTTCCACACTTATCTTTTCCTTTCTTCACACTTTATATTATCATATAGCTGTGCACACACACACACACACCTTCATACTAGAATCCATCTAGTATATATATCTGCACCAAGGATTTCAACAACTTTCTAGTCGGTAACCAGAATACTCAAGATATTTACAAATTACTGATCTGTCAGCTAAATCCATGTTTGATTTATGATGGGTATCAAAAACATAGGCATTGAAGTCATCAATCATGTTGGCCAACAATGTATGATCCCTCAAATAGCTTGATCAACATCAATTACTCATCCGGATTGAAGTCTGATACTCTGCTGGTCAGTTCTTCCTCAGTCTGCTCTGCCTGTCTGGAACCCAACACTCAGATGCTCATATCTTTTCCATGTTTTATCACCAGAGGCTCAATCTCTAGAATATAGTAGTCATGGTACTCCTCTTGACTTGTCCAAGTCCACAACTTGCTGAGTTACACCATCTGAGAGATTCAGACCTGATTGTCGGACCTTGTTCATGCTCTATTCTTGTTCACTGGACCAAAAACAATCTTCAATATAACTTCTGGTATAGGCATACTATGTGCTACGGATGTGTGGGATAGACTTTGTTGCCATTAATAACAACACTCATGAACCCACACAGTGTCTCTTGCCAACAATCTCCCCCTTTGGCATTGATGGCAACACTTAGTGAAAAATGACTAAGTGTCGCAGCAAACTCCTCCTTGGCTGATGATCTATCTTATGCATTGTTTTACAGAAGCTCCCCCTTAGCTAGATTCCACATTTTTCACTACTCCTCACTCCCCCTTTGACATCAATGACAAAGGGTGGAATCTATACACTAAAATTTGCAAAAATGTACTTATACATAGCCGCATAAGTATGTATATACATGTTATACTTACATATACTTGAGTATATCCGCAAAAGTGGCCTTCAACTGTACAAACTCTATGGCCTAGCTCTACTTCATCTTGTCCAAAATGGAGATGTGACCACTCAACAAAAATGCATATGCTTCTGCCCTTCTTAAGTCTTCCAAATCACTGGTCCAAGCTGTGGTTTGAGCATCTGTTAAGGCCTCATGCATTGCCTCTAACTTAGGGATAATTATCCCTCTAAGTTCACTCATCCTGTTTATTATATTCTTCTTTTCTTTGTCCAGCCTCTTTATTTCATTTATAATGACAATAGCCTGGCATTCTTGATTCATTATGGATGTAGTGAGGGGATCAAAATTCTGAGATAAACTTGATAGTTTACCTTCTTGTTCTTTCACCTTCTTTTCAATATCCTCTGTCACTTTAGACCAAGATAGACAAAATTTGTACATGTCCCCATCATCTCTAAGAGCATTTTCAAGGCTCTTTATCCCAATATCTAGGGTCCTCCTATCATTAGTAATGAGTCCCTATACTTCAGTGAATCTTTTTCCCAAAAACTCTTTCTAGACCTTTTCTTCTGTCAATTTCTCTAAAGAATCAAAATGAGTGCTAACAGAGTTTACCAGAGATTTCAAATTACTAGATGGAGAGGCTAAAGGATCCTTTTGAAAAGATGGTATGATCTTCTCTAGCATCTCGGATGGAATCTCTAACAGCTCATAGTCTTCCATGTGAGATTTCAGAAGTTTTTCTTTTGCTTTAGCTTGAGCAAAAGATGCTATTTTCATTGTCTGTACCGGAGAGAGGGAATCAAAATTTAGTGGTCCTTGGAATAGTTCAGGTTCATCTATCTCCATCATTTCTTTGCTTAAGAAGTTCTTTACTGCCTCTGCAGTGTCTCTTGCCGGTGACTAAGTCTTCTTTTCTTTTGGGATCTTAGAACTATCATCAGAGATCTTCTCCATCTGTTCTTCTTTTCCATTTACCTCCTCTTCTTGACTCACTTTCTCCTCTTTTCTTCCTTCTCCTTCAACTCCTGAATCTGGAATGTCTGCAGTGGGATCCGGAGGAGAGATGTTAACTACTTCATGAACTTCCTCTTCTGAAATAGAGGAATCCAAGTCCTTAGACTTCTCTTCATTTATCTCTTTTGACCCTTCTACATTTTTGTCAGAAGATTCTTCATTTGATGCATTTAATCCTTCAACATCCATGGTAGAAGGTTCTTCATCTATTTCCTCTATAATAGGAAGATTGAATCTTTTGAAGTCATTCCAAAGGATGTCTTTTGTTTCTCTTGCTGCTTGATCAGTTTCTCCAAGCATAAGTTTGTTCATTCTTACTTTGCTCCAGAATTCATCCTTATAGTCCTTAAAGATCATGTCCATTTGCTTTGGAGTAATAGAAGGATAGAGCTGAATTGCAATCTATTCTTGGATCTCTAATTCTTTTGCCTTTGCATTCTCTTTTCTAAGTTCAAGTACCTTCTCTAGACTTTTGAGAATTAATGAAATAATTTCAATGAATGCTTTATTATAAATATTCACGTACCTAACTGTAGCTTCTTCCAAGATCCTCTTGTCAGTATCACTACATTCATCATAGAATTTTGTTACTGGTTGCAGATTTCCATCCACATTGACTACCTTGATGATATCATCAATGGAAAGAGTGGGCTTTTCAACAAATTCTTCTACCTTTTCTTCTTTGTTTTTACCGGCAGAGGATTCCCCGGATGTTTTCTTCTTCTTCTTCATTTTCTAAATTTCTTCATCAGACTTTGTTTCTTCATCATCCTTGTGACTTGTGTAAGACCTTGTGGCTTTTGTTATTGTTCTCTTTTCTCCCTTTCCAGATGTCTTGACTTCTGGTTTGGTGGATCGTGAGCTCTTAGGAGTGGCAAGTGCAGAGCTCTTCTTGTCTTCTTCTCAAATGAAAATGTGCAAATGATGAGTGAAAGACCCCTTTTATTCTTTTGCAAATCCTAATTTCCTTTTGCAATAAATGTACAACTTAAGTTGTCTCATTGCCCTATTCGAAGAGAGATCTTTTTGAATCACTATGTTGCACTTAGAATCATTTTTAGTGAGGATTGACAATGTATCTTATTTTCTCCAATCATGCCATGGATCTGCAGATCAAAGTATATCAATTTTGAATCATACCAGATCTGTCTGAGAAAATCTTGCTTTACCGGATGGCTGTCAAACCAGATCAATCTTGGATGATTAAACTCTTGCAAAACTCCATGCAGATCTTTCATATCTTTACCGAGGGTTATTTAGATATTTTTCTAAGAACCCTTTAATCCGCAACATTCCATGTGCCAAATTTAGGCACCATGATTGGCTGGGTGAATTTATTTTTCTTTGTGACTCCCCCTGAGCCAGAGCTCATCTATTTACTTTTTGGAAGGAGTATCAGCACCAGATTCCTATGCAAATCCATCCCCAACATTTTTTGTACTCTTCTTCACCCAAATCTTTCTCATCTCCCTTTGAACTTCATCCACATTCACTTTGCCTTTTCCCTTATCTTGATTCTGATTATGATGCATAGAACCCTTTTTGTCTTGAATTTTACTTCTACAGAATTTGGCAATATGACCGGATCTATTGCAATTGTAACAAACAACATTTATTTGCATATTTGACTGATATCCTCTTGATCTGCATTGATTAGCCATATGTCCCATTCTATTGCATGCAAAGCATCTACCATTGAATGAATTGTTTATTTGCATATTTCTGCATTCATGAGATTTGTGACCATACCTTTTGTAGTTGAAACATTATCTGGAGAAGGATGGATTAGTATGATTCATTCTCCTTCTGCATTGAGTTGCTTTATGACTGAAGTTGTTGTAATTGAAGTAGTATCTATTGAACGATAGATATCTTTGAGCATTTGGTTGCCTTACTGGAGGTCTTCTAAGCCTGTTTCTTTGATTTCTTGATCCAAAGTTCTTCTGGCCAGATCCAGAGCTTTCACCTTTCTCATATCCCAAGCCATGCTTATCATCTACCCTCTTTTGGCTTTCAAGAAGAACTTCAAGTTGAGCTGAGCTTATCTTGAATTTCTCTTTGTATTCATTTACTGTTTGAAGATCTTGTTTGAGAGTGTCTATCTAATTCTCAAGTTATTCTTCATTATCTCTAGCTTCTTCAAGATCAGATTCAAGATGGCTGATTATTCTATCCATTTTGTGGCAGTCCTCTATCTTCTCCTTGAGGGATTGTTTTAGATTATCTTCAATTTTTCTTTTCTCTTCAATTTCTTGGGTGAATCTCATAACCCCTAATTCCATCTCATGCCTTACCATAATGACCTCTTTTGATAGCTTCTCACATAGCTTATTTTTCTCATTTAGATCTTCATTAGTATCATTGGCTTCACTCTGACTTACTAATTTTTTAAGTAGTTCCTTTCTCTTTTTCATAGAGATACTTAGTTTTTCTTTTAGCTCATTTATGAAATCATTAGCTTGTTTGATTCTTTCTCTCAAGTTATTGACTTCAGAGTGAGATTGTTCAAGATCATCTAGGGCAGACTGAAGTTGTTCCTTTATACCATACATATCCATTGAGATTCCCAAATCTTCCTCAAGCTGTTAGGCTCTGTTTAGAGGAACTTAGCTCTGATACCAATTGTTGGAAACAAGGCAAATAACTGAGAGGGGGGTTGAATCAGTTATCTCTATTATCTTAACTTTCTTTTCTTCTTTTATAATTTGTGCATCATCAAAACATATAAGTATATATGTTCATGAGAACAGAAATAAAGTCAACACACATAACACAAGAATTTTTACGTGGAAAACCCTATTAAGGAAAAAACCACGGGGTGACTAACCCAAGATTGTATTCTCTGTTAAAAGAATAAGAAGTATGAAATGGCACTTGCCAATCAGGGCTCATGGCCCGAGCGCACTACTCACAAAAGGCACACTACCTACAAGAGAATCACTGTCTATAGAACTTACAGAAGGTAACCAGGTGTTTAAACTGATGAGAGGCATCTACAAATGCTAGAGTTTAGTTTCAGTTAGGCACAATATACTGATCTGATACACTTCATTCTTTCTTTGCTCTAGTGCTGCTGCTCTATCACATACCAGACTTGTATTGTTGCTTCCACACTTATCTCTTCCTTTCTTCACACTTTATATTATTATATCTGTGCACACACACACCTTCATACTAGAATCCATCTGGTATATATATCCGCACCAAGGATTTCAACAACTTTCTAGTCAGCAACCAGAATACTCAAGATATTTACAAATTATTGATCTGTCGGTTGAATCCATACTTGATTTGTCATGCGTATCAAAAACATAGGCATTGGAGTCATAAATCATGTCGGCCAATAATGTATGATCCCTCAAATAGCTTGATCAACATCAATTACTCATCCAGATTAAAGTCTAATACTCTATTGGTCAGTTCTTCTTCAGTCTACTCTACCTGTCTGGAACCCAACACTCAGATGCTCATATATTTTCCATGTTTTATCACCAGAGGCTCAATCTCTAGAATATAGTAATCATGGTACTCCTCTTGACTTGTCCAAGTTTGCAACTTGCTGAGTTACACCATCTGAGAGATCTAGACCTGATTGTCAGACCTTGTTACATGCTCTGTTCTTACTCATCGGACTAAAACAATCTTCAATCTAACTTCTGGTATAGGCATACTATGTGCTGCAGATGTGTGGGATAGACTTTGTTGCCATCAATGACAACACTCATGAAGCCACATAGTGTCTCTTACTAACACAATATTCATACAAAGATCAATTGAGACTAAATGAACAATGGAAGCAACAAAATAACAAGGTTTGCACGATTTGTTCTTTGTTATTCGATCTTTGTTATTTGAAGTTTTCTATTGAGATTATTGGTTTATTGATTGAGATTAATACTTTGACAATATTTCTGGTAAATGCAGGCAAGCACAAGCAAAACCTACTTTTTAAGAAGAAATCTTGACGCAAGGCATCAACCTATCCAAGGCAAAGCAAACAAGTACCTACACACTCAAACTAATTCTATCCAAATTATGGCAAGAATAACACATCTAAATGCAAGAATGTTTTGTGTTGATCAGGTTAACTTATAGATTATTTATTTTTGTTATTATGTCTTTCTATGCTACTCGCGGATGTCAAAAAACTAGAGATTTTATGATGGGGGCATAATCATTTTCTTTTGTCTACTATTTGTAGATTAATCTTTAGTAATGTGATGACTTTTGTCTAACGACATGATCAACAAAAGATCGTCAAGGACTTTGGGAGGTCTAACATGAAAGGGGGCAATCCTCATCTGTTGATATGCAAGAAATACTTAGGTTCCATACACAGGAGGATTCAATGCATCTGATCCATTCTAACTTGCATCTGCTATCTGTTCTGGTGCATCTAATCTTTCGGCACATTTACCTTCTGAAGCTGCGCATCTATGTTCTATTATGGTGCATCTACCGAATAGTGCATATACTCTCTATTTCCATGCTTTTGACCTTTATCTCAACGCTTTTGTAATAGATGCACATATGATCTCTGTCTCTGTGCATCTAACCTTTGTACCTGCACATATGATTCTGATAGTAAATTTTTGGGTTTTCTTGTGACTTTACTAACATTGACACTTTTCACAAGAAATTTCTCTGATCTACTTGCAAGTTAGGGGCTAGTTTAAACATTCTAGTTGCATTGTTAACACACATCGTATTTCTAAAGGATAGTAATCATATGTTCATGCAAAATCACATCTAGATCTAACTAGGAAGGATTGTAATTTGATATTAGTGCATCAACAAATTGAATATAGTCCCAATGCTAGGAGGATAAAATTGAACCATTGTTATCTTGCTTTCAAAGTTAACAACTTGCATGTGTGCCTAAGTAGCTAGCTCATATAGTCTTTTTCATTTTTAATTAGGGGAAAACAACCACTATCTTTCATGTTTTTGGGAATGATACTAGGACTATGCTCTCCCCTATCTTGGGTGACCAAAATGCCAGACATATCATTTTCGTATGTGTTAAACCTTTAGAGAGGCCTACCCTTAGATATCCTTCCATCCAAGTGGGAACGACCTTAAGTGGTAATAGGCTAAAGATAAGCCCTGCCAAGCCACTATAAATAAATTGTGTTTGGAGCGAAAGCTTCAAATAAAAAGTGAAGTTGTGTTATACCGATAACTAACCTCCCTCAAAACCCTCCAAGGCACAACCCTTATAAGATGGGAGACTCCATAATGGAGAGTAGTGCTACCACATGTATAACCACTTAAATGGTTGCACTTATTAATCATCCTTTGCTTTTAGTGCCAAAAACCCCTATAAGCCGGTGAAGGGAATGGTGATTATCACCTCCCAAAGATGCCCCACTAGAAGTAGTGAGAATTTAGTTTATATTGTCCCATCTAGCCTAGGATTTGTACTTTCTTTTTGAGTAAAAAAGAGTCCATAAAATTACAAAAAGAAGATCAAAACAATGATAAAAACTTCTTTGTGTTTGTTGTATTTTACTTTTTGTAATTGAGAAATTAGAGCAAAAAGACCAACTTGCAACCAAGAAACCAAAAACATCAAAAAATGTGCCAAAAAATTACAAAAACATTTGAAAAACCAGAGCTACACATATACTCTCTAAAACTGTGCTTTTGTGTCAACTTGTGGCACATTTGCATCAACTTTTTGCGCATCTGTCACCTATTACTGCGCTTTCACTATTTACTAGAGCTGCTCATTTGCATCGACTTGTTGCATATTTACCTTTTGTTTTAGTGCATTTAGTGTTGTACATCTGCAATAGTGAGCATTTCCACATCTTTTGAGAGACAAATTTCAGCCTTTTTGGGTACCCATTTCAGCCTTGTTCTAGTTTTTGAGATCAAATCTACCGTGCAGTCAACTCTTCTATTCATTTCCATAGCGTACCCTCTCTTTCGTTAGTCGTCTCGTCCACCTTCTACCAGGTCTTCTCAAAACAAAGTCAAAAGTTCCATATCAAATTAGTGCAAGACCTTTTTCAAATCATTTTAGATTCAAGTAATGCTAGTAGGTCACAGAACATCACTAATGGTCTCGGTGCAAGACTAGTCTCTACATAGTAAACGGGTATCGAGTATCCTTACTTGTGGCTATCGTCTTGTGATGACTGACTTACTTGGAATCATTGATCAAAAGAGTCCCTTGTTTGAATCTCGTCGCAAGTATCCTCTTCTCACCAACTACACCAACATCTTACCAAAGTCTCTAGTTTCACCCCACCTCTTCCCATGTCACCTCGCATGGTCTTAACTAGATCTCAATACAAAAAACAACTTGAAATGGCTAGGACATCCAACCGCATTGTATCCCCTCATGACAGTAATGAGGAAATCTCTCATGAAGATTACCAAGGAACCCTCCAAGATTGGAAATTTCAAGGCATGCTAGAAAAAGTGCTCAACGAGGACCCTAACAAGTACTTTCTTCATCTTGCAAATCAAGGACTTAAACTCCCCACTAACTTTGATCTCAACAAATTGAAAGAGACCATAGAGAAAACTCATGAAAACCACACTAGTGAGGACAAAGGAAAGAAAGTCATAGACCCAAACATACCTATGGAAGAATTAAGGAAACAAATTGAGGGCCTAACGCAGCAAATGATGGATCTCAAAATAGGAACAACCACTAATACTTATTCCTTGGAAGACATTGCACCATATCCCTTTGACAAAAGTTTGAACATGGTACCCTTCCCATTTCGGTTCAAAGTTCCTAAGCTTGACAAGTACAAATGGAAAGGAGACCCAAGAGACCACAATAGGGAATTTAACGATGCGTGCCTAGAAGTAGCTCATAATGAAACTTTCCTAATGAGACTATTCCTAGATCTCTAGGTAGTCAAGCCATGGAATGGTTCTCATGACTTCCCCTAGGTATCAAAACTTTTGATGAATCAGTAAACAAGTTTGTCACACACTTCTCATATAACATTGAACATGAAGTTTCCATGCTTGATCTATGCAATACAAAGCAAAAGGGTGGTGAATCCTTCGCCTCATTCTTACAAAGGTGGAGACAACTCACAAGCAAATGTTCATATGATGTACATGAGAAGCAAATGATGGAGATGTTTGTCCACAACCTTAACCATGATCTAAGTTACCAAATCCAAATTCAATGCCCTACCTCATTTTTGGAAGTCATTAAGATGGGATTATTTATCGAGAAAGCTATGATCATCAAGGAGCAAATAAAGTTGTACAAGGACACCCCTAACTCTAACTACACCATGGACAAGTCAAAGTTTTGGACAAAGAACAAAAATTTCATCAATGATGGAGTAGTTGATTCCAAAGTAGTGGCTCCCACACAACAACCAATCTTCACTCTCAAAGGAGAAGCAAGCAATGCTACACCAAACAAAACCTTCTCTTGCGAGCCAAAGCCATGGTTCACCTCTAATCCTAGATGAAAATTCACACCATTAGGGGAGTCCCAGGAATCTATGTTAAGAAAACTATAGGCCAATAATGAAATCACTATTCCTCCCACTAGTGACTATGAACCTCAAATAAAACCTCACTATTGGAAAGATACTAATTTCTATGAATATCATAGAGGAAGAGGCCACATGACCAACAACTATATCCAACTGAAACATGCCATTCAAGACATACTTGACCAGAATCAGGTAGGCACTAAAGAACATACCTCTAACGAGACACATGCGGCATACAAGAATCCACTCCTCAATCACGACAGGCCATACAACAACAACAACAACAACAACAATAACAACAATAACAGTCACAATAGGTAGAATCAAAATAATAGACAGAATAATGCCAACTATGCGAGCGTGCCATTTGATTATACCATAAACTGCATATTAGAGCACATCCCACAAGTCAATATGGTCACATTCAACTAACAATTAGGACCCAACAAAACTGATTGTAGCATCATCACCTGCAGTGGTAAGGTCATGTTAAACATGCTTCCTCCAAGGTCATCACCTTATCTGTCTAACTCCCATACGTACAATGTCATAGACCAACTTTGGAAAACTCTTGCCCACATATCTATCTTAGAGTTGTTGCATTTGTCTCCCTCCCACAAGGAAATTATCGATAAAGCCCTAGTGGAAACAACTGTGCCCACGAACCTAGCCCAAGAGAAGTTTTAAGCCATGACCTAGGAAATCTAACCTCCTCAAGCACCATATCATTCACCAAACAGGATGACCTTTCAGTGTCTCAGCCTCATAACACACCCTTGCATATTGTCGCCTTCGTTCATAAGCACCGTATCAAAAGGGTTCTCATGGATGGAGGAGCCAGTTTATATATTTGCATGCTCAAGCTAGTCCTTACATTGGGTTTCTCTGAACCTGCGGTGGATCCTAGCAAAAAGATCACTATTAAGCCCTATGATGAAGAAGAAAGAACTACTAAAGGAACAGTGGTGTTACCAATACAAGTTGGACCAGTGATAAAGGATGTTGTTTTCCAAGTCCTCGACAAGGAGCTAGCCTATAACATCCTCCTAGGTAGACCCTGGATTCATGCTATGAAAGCTGTGCCTTCTACCTACTACCAATGCATCAATATTCCTCATAATGGCAAACAAATCACCATCCAAAGTGATCCGGATCCTTTTCAGCATTACAACACTATCCGCTCAAAGCCTAATTGCATCATTCCCAATAATAGAGCTTCTACATTCCCCATCTCACAACATGATTCTGCCTTTGAAGCTTCCTCATCCAAGCCCAAAGAGTAGAAAATCACAATCAAAGAAACATGGGTAGGGGAATACTCCATCAAGCACAGCCTCAACTTAGCCAAAATGCCTCTATCTCCAAGATCCTTTGGGTGACCTCCACCTAAGTACATTCCAAAACCTTATGCTTCTCCTGAACCTCCCACAACTCCCTTTGTAAAATGGGGAACCCTATCAGATGAGAGTGAGGAAAGAGATGTCTTGCAATGGCTCTACACGGAAGAAGATAACACACAACAAGAACCACCTAATCTCCCAATGGAAATCTATGGGCAAGGTGAGTCTATCCTACACAGAATGGATTATGAAGGACAAGGTACCATTGGCCCAAGAAAAGAAGGAATTATAGAACCCATCCAACACTCCTCATCCTCATTGGCAAGAAATACAAAAGGGCTTGGATACAAGGACAAAGGCAAAGCTAAGGCCAATGCTTGTTTTGTGGAATAGATCCATGCCCTACAAGAAGACAATGACATAGATTCTAACAAATATGAGTGGGTTGAATTCATGGAGCACTCCTATGAAGATAAAGGAATTGACACCATTCAAACCTATAGCCCCTACCATGAGGGACAAATGCTATTGCATAGACCATTAGAGTCTGATTTACCAATTCATGAGAGTACAACTTTCAAGGAAGGTCAGAGTTCCATCGCAATAAACAATTTGGAGGAAAGTACCATCCCAGATCCTATCCCTACCAACCTGAATCCTGACTGTATATCCATTCAAACTATCACATCCAATGAATTAGATCTATCTTCTGACCCCCTTCCCCTTGTGCATCCTGAACTTATTGAATGGGATTTACAAGGAACCTCGCAACTAGACATGTTCCAAAGTGATGATGCCCATATTGACTACATGGAACTTAGGGACCACCTACCTATAGGAGATCATAAAGCTGGCTTCGCCATTGAACTCAACACCATGGCTTATTTTGGAGAAGGTGCCAAGCCTTCCAGTCGCAAAAACATCAAAATCAAAAATGGATCTGATGGTGAAAACTATTCTATGGCAGTATCAGATCCCAAAAAAGTAAAAAGAAAGGATGCATCGGATGGTGAAAACCTCTCTAAGGTACCAGATGATGGAAGGCTTGACACTCTCCCCACTGACATGTATTAGGAGAAGTCTCAGATTGTTGTGGAACCTACAAAACCTGTCAACATTGGAACAAAGGATAATCCTAAGATCATTCACTTTGTAAAGTCTCCATCTCCATTGGAAAAGACCAAATTTGTACCATTCTTCAAGAAAAAGCAAGTCAAATTTACTTGGTCATATGCATATATGCCTGGTTTAGATCTAGATTTGATTCTACATCATCTTCCACTAAATCCAGGGGTCAAACCAGTCAAGCAGAAGCTCAAGAAAATGCATCCACACATTGCATTACTAGTAAAAGTGGAACTCAAGAAACTGCTGGATGTAGGGTTCATTAGAGAAATAGACTATCTAGAGTGGGTATCCAACATAGTGCTAGTATCAAAACCTGATGGCAGAGTCAGACTATGCAATGATTTCTGAGATCTAAACAAATCTTGCCACAAGGATGACTTTCCATTGCCTAACATTGATATCATAGTCGATTTGATAGCAGGACACACCATGTTATCTCTTATGGATGGCTTCTCCAGGTATTATCAAATCAAGATAGAACTAGAAGACCAACATAAAATAGCTTTCACTTGTCCTTGGGGCACCTTCTACTAGAACATCATGCCATTTGGGTTAAAGAACACAGGGGCAACATATCAACATGCTATGACAACTATCTTCTATGATACAATGCATGTCACAATGGAGGACTATGTAGATGACATTCTTACAAAGTTACTAACAAGAGAATCTCACCTAGATGTACTAGAGAAGGTCTTTCAGAGACTGGAACACTTCAAAGTCAGGTTGAACCTGAAGAAATGTGTGTTTGGAGTCACCTCTAGCAAGCTCTTAGGCTTCATTGTATCAACAAATGGGATCGAAGTGGATCCTGCCAAAGTCAAGGCTATCATGTAAATGCCATTGCGAAAGAACATCACTCAACTGCAGTCTCTACAGGGTAAGTTACAAGCAATCCATTGGTTCATATCACAACTAGAAGACAAGTGCCAACCTTTTAGTCATCTCTTACATAAAAACATTCCATTCAGATGGGATGAGAAGTGCGAAGAAGCATTTGGCAAACTGAAGGAATATCTCATGAACCCTCCTATTCTAATGCTACCTATCCAAGGTAAACCACTATTACTTTACATATCTTCTACATAGACAGCTCTGGGTGCCCTATTAGCACAACATGATTATGAAGGCAAAGAAAGGGCTATCTACTATATTAGTCGCACATTGGTGGGCTACGAACTACAATATTCTCAGATAGAAAGGTCGTGTCTTTTTGTGGTTTTTACTTCCCAAAAACTATGACATTACATGCTAGTACATTCAGTCCAACTTATTGCAAAGATAGATCCACTGAAATACCTATTAAGCAAAGCAGCTCTCACAGGTCACCTAGCCAAGTGGGTAATGCTCCTAAGTGAATATGACATTGAGTATATAGAATAGAAGGCTACAAAAGGTTAAATCATTGCTGACCAGTTAGCAGAAGCACCATTACAGGATACCAGATCAGTGACATTTGAGTTTCTAGATAAAGCCATATTCAGTATCACAACACACTCACAAAAACACTACTTTGATGGATCCTATACAAACCATGGATCGAGGGCAAGAATCTTGTTGGTCACTCCTCAAAGTGACACCATACCTAAGTCTTATCGTCTGCTATTCACATGCACAAACAATATAGTAGACTATGAGGCCTTGGTCATTGGTCTCAAAATGACAATAGAATGGAAAATCAACGAGCTACATGTCTATGGTGAATCCCAACTGGTAATCAATCAAGTCAATGATGACTATCAGACCAAAGATGACAAGTTAATCACATACAAGTGTATGGTCGATGACTTTAAAGAGTACTTTGTGATCATTGCCTTTGAGCAGATACCTCGCATTGAAAACAAGGTAGCAGATGCCATGGCAACCATTGCATCGCTCCTTGAGATCCCAGAGAATGAGTCACAGTATGAGTTCTTGGTGGAGTTGGTTATGCAACTAGCTTATGATCTTCCTGAAACACACTCCATATGCTTATTAGTCAGATCTGATTCACCTTGGTATGGTAATATTTACACTTACCTCAAGGATAACACCCTACCACATGACTTATCTTCTAATCAACACTGAACCTTCATTCGCCAAACCTCTCATTACACCATTATCATTAACACCCTATACCACTGAGGTCTGGATGGTACTTTACTCCAATGTTTAGAATGAGAAGAATCTCAAACTACCTTATGAGACGTACATGAAGGAATTTGTGGAACACACTCTAGAGGTCCTTCTTTAGCTAAGATTCAACTCATGCATTTGGGATACCATTGGCCAAACATAGAAACTGATTCATATTAGTTTGTGAAGAAATGCAAGCAGTGCCAGATACATGGAAACCTCATCCATGCACCAGCTCAAGAGCTACAACCTTTAATGACACCTTGGCCCTTTTGTCAATGGTGACTTGACCTTGTGGGCAAAATCCACCCTCCATCATCCAATGGCCACAAGTTCATAATAACGGCCACTGAATATTTTACCAAGTGGATTGAATTCGTTCCACTCACCAACATCATAGGCAAACAGATTGACCCATTCATCCTCAATTACCTCATATGTAAATACAAAATTCCCTCATCCATTGTCATGGATAATTAAAGACCTTTCAAGAATTAAGATGTCCAAGAACTTTGTGACAAATTCAAAATCCAACACCGTTTCTCCACCCCCTACTATCCACAAGGCAACAGCCAAGTAGAGGCATCCAACAAAACAATCTTGAAAATCCTCAAGAAGACTATCAATGATGTTGGTCATGATTGGCACATACAACTCAATCCCTCTTTGTGGGCCTATCGAACCAGTATACACAATCCCATAGGTGCTACCCCTTATGCCCTTGTCTATGGATAAGAAGCCATTTTTCCCTTCGAGGTTGAGTTACCATCCCTAAGGGTGTTGTTAAAAGGTCTTATTACTAATGAAGACTACAGAGTTTCTAGACTCCAAGAGTTAGAGTTGTTAGAAGAAAGAAGGCAGCAGGCCTTTAACCATCTCAAAGCATATCAATAGAGAATGTCTCGAAGCTACAATCATAGGGTCCATCCAAGGGTCTTCAATGTTGGTGATTTAGTACTTAAGGAAAAACCCTGCAATTAATAGGATCGGGAAAAGAAAGGTAAGTTTGAGCCTAATTGGCTTGGTCCTTATGTCATTATTGCTGCCTATGGATCGGGGGCATATTAGTTAGCAACATCAGAGGGTGAGTTGTTTGATGACCCAATCAATAGTATGCATCTTCGTCGGTTCTATACCTAAGAGAACCCCAATGTAAGGGGGGGGGGAATTTCAAAAAATCAAAAAATCAGAAAAAAGAGAAAAAAAAATCAAAAAGTGGAAAAACAACAAAAAAATCATACTTTGGTGAAAACTTGGTAAACAGGTGCCTTAGATAGGTACCATGATGAAAGCCTAGCAAATAGGCATCATGTGTACTTTTAGCTTTCGTGCAAATAAAAACAAGTGGTGAAAACCTGGTAAACATGCACTACTTGTGATAAACCACATTCTCCATCTTTGGGAAACCAATCACCTTGTGTCCATTCTTCCTACCATTGTGTCTCATCTGATCCATATCTATTTCATAATAAAGCACCTTGTGTAACCTAACAATAACCTATCATGGCTTGATACTCTATCTCTTTTGTCGCCTTATCAACTAAGGTCATATCGAGTATCCTATCCATAGTGTTAGCCTAGCGTAGTGTTTATCATAAGTATCATAGGGTCTCCTTGAACTACATTGCCTTTGCGTCGTCACATAGGCAAGGCCATTTTCAATGTGCCCCGAGGCTCCACTTCTCATCCATCCCATATCTTGTCGTCTATACTCTAGTCCATCCATGGTCCAAGTTCCTAAACTACATTGCCTCTGCGTCATCACATAGGCAAGGCCATTTAGCAATGAGCCCCCAAGGCACTAGGTCACTCCCTTAGGGTCCGTTTCACTAGGCATGCAGGCAAGCACAAGCAAAACCCACTTTTTAAGTAGAAATCTTGATGCAAGGCATCAACCTATCCAAGGCAAAGCAAACAAATACCTATGTACTCAAACTGATTCTATCTAAATTATGGAAAGAATAACACATCTAAATGCAATAATGTTTTGTGTTTGATCAGCTTAACTTACAGAGTCTTGATTTTTTTTATTATGTCTTTCTATGCTACTCGAGGATGTTAGAAAACTAGAGATTCTAGGATGGAGGCATAATCATTTTCTTTTGTATACTATTTGTGGATTAATCTTTAGTAATGTGACAACTGTTGTCTAACGACATGATCAACAAAAGATCATTGAGGACTTTGAGAGGTCTAACATGAAAGTAGTCAATCCTTGTCTGTTGATAAGAAAGAAATACTCAAGTCATCTTGGTTCAATTATACCTAGATGCTTGTATTAACTTGCTAAATCAAAATCCATGTAAGCAATACTCAGGTCATCTCAGTTCAATTATACCTAGATGCTTGCATTTTCTTACAACATTCAGAAAAAGTACCAGAAAAATCACCCAATGATGAAACAAGTGCTTCAAAACACTTGCAATAGCAAGATGAAAAAACCATTTTGCATCCATATCATATCCATTTACATCCATATCCCATGCAATAAAAATTCCTATGCAGAGTATCAATGTTTTACAAATAAAAGCTTGTGATCCTTTCATTCACATTTCTTCTATTAGTGAGTCTTCTCTCTATCATTGTGTCATTTCTGTGTTGATTGAGTACATTTGGACATAAAAAAACATAGCATCTAAGTTGCATATCATATCACATGAGATAGTCATTAACATGACTAAATCATTTGCATACATAATAAGCGCATTAGATCATCCATATACATTTGTATCATAATATAGTGTCAACAAAAAAAAAAAACATAGACAAGTACATGTAGATCATCTCATAAACTGCATAATCATATCGATACCATTTGCATTTACATATTAGGTGCATACATGAAATCATCTAAGTCTGCATCAGATCATATAGACATCAAAAAGTATAGTGCATCCATAAGAGCATCACATAGCATCATATAGACAAAATAAACATGTGCATCACACATGAAACATCATAATATAGAATGTATCCATGACATATAAACATCAACAACTGCATATAGAGATCAAATAGCTGTATCATCATATAAATAAACATAAAACATATCCAAATGTACAAACATATCAAAGTCCATCTCTGAGTCAAAATTATATACAATGTATACATCACAAAAATAATGATACATGTATCGGTACAAAATGATACAAGTATGTACATATCAAGCTATCTGAGCCATCAAAAAGTATATACATAAGCAAAAATCAGTACAAGTGTATAGGCTAGCACTGCTGCCATGGGACACTGCTCCCGGTACTGCCCTCTCCATCCCCTCCTTTTCTAGCCCCTGACTATTATGGGCCCATCATCAAAACTGTAGACTGTGAATCCCCTACCCTCTGAGATGTACCAGCCACTGACTGGCTCCTGAAGCTAGATGCCCTCTGATCCACTAGCACAGCCCCATAGTATAAACCCCTATAATACTGAGTCTAGGCCTATGCCCTAGAAAGCTCCGCCTAAATCTACACAAGTTGCCCCTGTGCCTGCTACACCTGTGTAACCAAAAATACAGTAGCCCCATCTGTACCCAAAGTGGCTAGGGCTGCATCTCTCTCTAGTCTCAAAGCCCGCACCCTTGCCAGTGCTGCATCCCTCTCTATAGTGAGCCCATATAAGACTCGTGCATCTGACTCTCTTTGAGACTCTGCCACTCAAAGATGTGCCCTGAGCTATCTCACCTCTCCTTGTAGTGTAATAATAGCCTACTACTGTAAATCAGGCTAGGCAAGAACCTGAAGAACCTGAATCAGTGGCACCTATTGCTAACCTACCTGCTGAGGCACCTACTACAGTGCTGACATTTGTACCTGTTGTGTAGCCTATGGCTGCACTACCTACTACTACTGGGAAGGTCCCTCCCCATCTCTCCTCCTTTGTCATTGCCTCCCTCTACCTCCATCTCCCCCTCCTCCTCCATCTCCATCGCCTCCTCCATCATCTCCATCATCCCCATCTCCCTATCCTCCTCTCCCCCTCCACCACCTCCTCCTCCTACCTGCACCATCCTCATCATCTGAGTCCTCCTCATCTAGGTGAGGAACCAACTCTCCTGGTCCTGAATATCTCAAGAATAGGTGCGCAGCCAACCACTCCTCATAAATTAGGAGTCATACCTGCGTCTATCACCTCCCTCCTCATCGGACAAGCCACATGAGGAGTTTGTTAGAACTTTGCTAGTGCCTCCTCATAAGAAGCAACTAGACCCCATCTGAACCTCTCTGCATGTGTCCTCACAAACTAGGCCTGCCCCTATGGCATGCCCTGTATCCTGCCAAATTGTCACCGAACCTGGCTAATAATCTACCTCTCTAGTATAAACCGTGTCTTGCCAATAAGCCACCAATTCTGAAAGCAGTCCTAGGGCAACTCATCATCCTCATCATCCAATGGCTCACAATCTAGATATGGATGCTAGACAACTCTATCTACATTGTCTAGCGCATGCCTCCAGTACTCAAGCTTTCCTAGCTTATGCTGGGAAATAACACCTACATATCCATAACTGTAAGGCTCATGCCTCTACCTAGAAGACACACATATTGGTCAGGTAATTGCAATATGCTCCCATAGCCAAAACTGAAGTAGTGAAATATCTGCCGACAAGCTGGCACCCTTGTGGTATACTACCTAATGCATATCGTGGTTTAGGTGGACCAAAATGTAGACACCCCATGCAAAATGGGTGCCCTTTGTAACCATCCTCTCCATAACTTGACCCCAACCAATTGTGAACCCATGTGACCTCCTATCGGGGCAGACAACACCCCCAATCAATCCAACCACTATCCCTGGGAAGTAGTCATAGTAATCATGAATATCTTGCCAAGAGATAACCTATCCCTCTAGCTCAGCATCATTGAAAACTTGCTTGCACTCTGCCAGTCTTGCATCCCATTGAGGATCATACTCTACTAGATCACCTTGTATCGACAAGTGCATAATCCTGTAGATGCTCTTAAGTGTAATTGCCATCTCACCGATAGGCAGCTGAAAGGTCCTGTCCTTGCTGTGGAATCGCTCTACAGCAACAGTCAGTAGGCTGAGGTTCACATAAACCTCAAGCATGAAGCACACATAATCTAGTCCCATAGCACCGAGAGCCTCTCGATCAATCTCCATGAGCATGTATCACTGCAACAATGGCAAGGGAAACTACTCCCATGACATAAGTACATCTTGAATATCCTCCTGCAATCAAGCAAAGAAATGCGTCAACCAAGTCTTTAAAACTGGTCAAACCTATCTAAAGCATCATATCACTTACTTAACATGTCAAAATTACTCAAAACATCATAAACATCTCTTGACTAGATTCCTGCAATCTCAGAGATAGCTTATCAATTGACACATCAAGCAAGATTGCAATCGAGTCAATTTTGTTAAGTGCATTAACTACCCTAGTGCAAATGTGCTGAAACAAGTAGCAAATGCACCGACTCATAGAAAATCCATAACTTCTCAATGAATGTACTGAAACACTGGGCAAGTGTGCTTTTTCTTAACACATGCACAACTTTACATGCATGCGAAACTAGACATCCTAAAAGTTCAGTCTTATAACGTATGCATCATTCTATACCCTATGCGCAGTCTTCCATATCAAATGTGCTCTCCTAAGCTCATGTGCTCTCCTAAGCTCTCAAGGACCTATCAACAATAGCCAAGTGTGCAAATGACTTGTCTTGTGGACCCAGCTCCTATATATCGTAGGTGTACCCTAACTAGTTGTGTAGCGACTGTGACTACTTCCCAAGCCTGCTTCTTCTTATTTCTTTGAACTGTGACCTGTCTTTCTTCATTCTAACCTATTTTTCTCCTTCTTCATTGTGAGATTGTCTGTATCACGTCCCTTCTGCATTCTTCCCATCCAATCTCCCGAGGGGGCATCCTATCATCATAACCTATACCAAGGGCAAACTGGGGCATGTATCGTTATAAAAAATTCTTGTTCTTTGAAGCAATGTTGTAAACTGCATTGCATCAAAGAGGGACAAAATGTATACACCTAAAAATGACATGACTCTGTCTAAATAAATATTCTTAATATTTATTTCATTCTAATTCTTCTATCAATAAATAAATAAACAAATTTATTTATTCGATTCATATTCCTCTAAATTAATTAAATATCAAAATATTTAATTAAATAAAATCCTTTATTTAATTAAATTCTTCTAAACAATTAAATAATTCTTAATTATTTAATTAAATCATTTCTTCTTCCAAATTTAAATAATAAATCAATCAAATTTATTTAAATTCTCTCAATCTCTAAAAATAAAATACAATCAAATATTTTATTTATTCTTCCATATCATGCACAAACAATTAAATAAATTTATTTATTTAATTTACTTTCCTATCTTCTAATTCTTCTACATATCTTCCAAATCTTCTAAAATTAAATCTTCTTCTTCATGCACACAAAATTAAAATAATTTATTATTTAATTTCTCTCAAATCATGTAAAAGGAAATCACAAGTTGAGTTATCTAACTCAATCAACCTTGTTTTTATCAATAACTCTTAAGTTAGAAAAAAGCTTTCCAATTTATGAAAAGCATATCTTATCTTCAATAAAAGAAAGCAGTTAACTCAAACAAAATAGCTTTTGTGTGACACTTGTCTTCTTTCTATTGACACACATTCTCTCAAGGTTTCTATACTGTTGATCTTCTCTCTCACAAGTCTATAAATTGAACCCAATTCCTCCATTTCATTCATCCAAGCTTTTAGTAACATTACTCTATAGAATTAACAGCATGCCTTTGGCACCCAAATCCATTCATTTCTTGTGATCACCCATTTATTGTATTGAAGCTCATCTTCATTACAAGAAGTATCATAGCCATCTCTCTATCATCATCTTGAAAAACAAAGCAAGGAAGTACGCTTTTGAGGGCTTCAATATTCATACAAAGATTGATTGAGACTAGGTGAACAATGAAAGCAGCAAAATAATAGGGTTTGCACAGTTTGTTCTTTGTTATTTGATCTTTGTTATTTGCAATTTCTATTGAGATTATTGGTTTATTGATTGAGATTAAACTTTGACAATATTTCTGGTAATAGAAACTATGCTCTTAGGTAGACCATGTAGTCTCACCACCTCCTTAAAAAATAACTCTACAACATGAATAACATCATTACTCTTCTTACAAGGAATAAAATGTGGTACAGGAGCACCTACCTGACAGCTGGCCTTCATGAGGTAGTTAGTTGTTTTAAGTCTTGTTTATGTTTTCAAGAAGGTCTGATAAGACCAAATGCATGTAATAAGGTCATGCCGATCATGATAAGATCATGCTGACCAGGCTTTTACTATTTTTAGTTAGTTTGTTAGAACAGCTGTCATGCTGTAGGATTGGTGGGATCTCCCAGCCGCCTGGAGAGATTTCCCAGCCGCTTGGAGTTGGGTCAGTAGTACTCGTAGGAAAATCTATTTAAGCATGAGGATCGGTCGATATTGCATAGATACAGATAGATATCATCGATCGAGCTAGGTTGCAGAGAGTGAGACTGAGAGAGAGATTGATCATTGTATTTGCATCTTTTGAAATCAAATAAAGTGATCCTGTTTGTGTTCATCCTCTGTTGAATTCCGTTATTTGATCGATTTACTGTTTTGGGTGGTTTCATGGATTCGCTGATCCATTCCACCGGTTGATTCGTCTGATCGGTGGAATGGTTATGTATAGTAGTGTAGGTGGTAGTTTGTTTGTTTGCATGCAGGTGTGCAGGATCGCCGTCGAGAGATGTTGAAGACCCTAGCATGGGCATGTGCTAGGCCGAGCTGATAAAGTGTGGAAGATCACCCTGGAAGTGGATCGAGTCATCCCAGGAGGTTCGGCGGATCAGAACAGTGAAAATCTGCTAAGTGTGAAAGTTCGTCAAAACGGCATCATCAGGATATTTCGGTGAATATCCTGCAGTCGCTTTGGGCATCGTCATCCGGATAAGTGAAGAAGAGCATAATGCAGTTGAGTGCATGAAGTGAATGTGCGTCAGGGGTGATCATCATCAGGAGTTGCCGAGGAGGAGCGTATCGGCATCAGGTAGAAGATCAGGTTGATCGCGGGCCGAAGAAAAAAAAACTAAGTTTGGCCAACAGCAGGATATGACGTCATCATCATCATGATATACGTCATCAAGATATTTCGGAGCGGCAGGTTATTGAGGAGCTGCGGGTGACGTCATCGTCATCAGGATCTACGTCATCAGGATATCGGGTGACGCAAGCATCGAGGGGACAGTGCGAGGAGTTAAGGTTCGTCATCATCAGGATAAATGGAAGGAACCGGATGTTCTTTATCCTGTTGATTATCATGATGTTGAATATCATGATGCTGAAGATAGTGAAGACGGAAGTTGTCGCTGAAGTGAACAGTGGACATCAGGAGGATGTTCGCGCTGGTCGAACATGATGATGCTGTTGATAAACGAATATGATGATGCTGTTGACAGGCGAAAGTGCGAAGGCTTGTCTGCAGGAGGATATCAGTCGGCAGGTGAAATATGATGATGCTGACAGTGTTAAATCAAATATGAGGATGAATATGATGATGATGATGGGCTGTAGACGTCCATGCTATGTGTTAATGTTTTAGTGTGGATGCCTCTGCATCATAGTGGTATCAGAGGTCAGCAAAAGGTCTGGGCAGTTGTGTGTTGATTCTGTCACCGAAAGGGCAGAGGTAGAGTTGAGTGTGTGTTGTGTGTTGAGTGAGAGGTTGACAAAATGCCTCCGACAGGTAGTGGTACTGCAAGGGAATTGCAGGAAATGAAGGAAAAACATGCCAGAGAGATGAGGAAGATGAAGGAGCTTGCTGAAGCACTTCAAGCCAGGCTTACAGCCCTGGAAAAGAACAAAAAGAGGGAAGTAGCAGACAGTGAATCTGAAGAAGATGAAGATACTGTAGAAGAGTATGAAGAGGTAGCTGAAGATCTGGATGCTGAAGACCAGAAATTTGCAAAACTGTTAAAGGCAGTGCAGAGTGATAAACCTAAGGTAAAGGTTGATGTTTCCAAGTATACTGGAAGTTTGAATGAAGATGAATTGCTGGATTGGATTGCTGCACTTGATAATCACTTTGAATGTGAAGATGTTGCTGAGGATCAGAAGGTAAAAATTGCAAAGACCAAGTTAGGAGGTCATGCTTTGGTTTGGTGGGATTATGTACAATCCGAGAGAAGGAAGCAAGGGAAGTCCAAGATCACTTCATGGGATAAGATGGTAGCAAGGATCAAAGGTAAATTCTTGCCAAGGGATTATGAAATCCAGATGTTTAAGAAGTTGCAATTTTTGAAGCAGAAGGAAAGGGATGTGAAGGCATATACTGAGGAGTTTTATAAGTTGAGTATGAGATTTGGTCATCATGAGAATGAGGTAGAAAAGGTGGCTAGGTATTTGGCTGGTTTGAGGTTGAACATACAGGATGAGTTAGTTTTAGCTAACCCTAAGAATGTGGAGGATTGTTATCAAATGGCAATCAGGATTGAAGAAAAGATGAATAGAGGACATGATAAGTCCATGAGAGGAAGAGGAAACAATATGAGGGGAAGAGGAGCAGCCCCTACACAAAAGCAAACCAATGAGGGTCAAGAAGACACTGGTAAAGGACAGGGACAGTCTGATTTCAGAGGTGGATGGAAAGGTAATAGAGGAAGATTTGGAGGTGGTAGAGGTTCTACTACATTTTTAGGAAAATGTTACACCTGTGGTGAGTTTGGTCATCCATCTTTCAAATGTCCAGAACACAAAGGTTCATCATCCAGAAATGATAGAACTAATGACAAGAGAGTACAACTTGTGCAAGAAGAGAAAGTAGAAGAAAGTGTGCAGAGTTCAAACACTTATCAAAAGGATAAGGAGCCTGATAATTATGGATACCCAGAGAGTGGAGAGTCTCTGATGCTAAGAAGAATTAGTTTGCAGGCATCAAAGGATCTGATGCAAAGAAGAGCTCTTTTCAAGACCTTATGCAAGAGCAAAGGTAAGGTATGTAAGGTTGTCATTGATACTGGTTCAACAGACAACATGGTATCTCAGGAAATGGTGGATAAACTGCATTTGGAAAGGATTCCACATCAACACCCTTACAAGGCATCTTGGGTGAGTGATAGTCAATCACTTTTTGTCTCTGAACAGGCATATGTGGATTTTCAGATTGGAGCATATCAGGATAGAATTTTGTGTGACATATTGCCCATGGAATGTTGTCACCTACTGTTGGGTAGACCATGGCAATTTGATAGGAGGGTACTGTATGATGGGTATGGTAATACCTATACCATCAAGAAAGATGGGAAGACTATTAAGTTGATGCCATTGCAGGCAGATGTTGCAGTACAGAAGGCAGCCCAAATCATTTTAATGGGAAAGAAGGAGTTTGTGCAGATGCCTCGAGGAGCAGGCATAAAGGCAGTTGAGGATACTGCAGGAAAAGAAGTTGTTCAGGACAACAGGGTGAAGAAAGTTTTAGTTTTGACTGACAGAGGTCAGCAGCAGGTGCAGAAACAGGTTTGCACACAGCAACCAGTTGAGAGGAATGCCAAGGATGTTGTCATAGTTGGGACTATTGCTTGTCCTATAAAGGTTGATAGAAAGATAGAGTTGCACATTTCAGAAGTTCAAGCAGCAGTTCAGACAGAGGTTCTGGTCAGACAACCTGACAAACACAGGGTATGTGAGAGAAAGGCCTACATTGACAGGCATGAAGATTTACTTGCCAGAAAGCAAGTTACAGTTCAGAAGTCTTGGAGCAGCCAAGAGACAGCAGCAGGGGATACAGCTGGAACAGTTCAGCTTATTGCAAAGGCAAAGTGTAAAGGTGGAGGACTTCCACATACTAAACTCATGGGACATGAGTTCTTTTCTGTTGGGGAGTATGGTGCAGGAGCACCTACCTGACAGCTGGCCTTCATGAGGCAGTTAGTTGTTTTAAGTCTTGTTTATGTTTTCAAGAAGGTCTGATAAGACCAAATGCATGTAATAAGGTCATGCCGATCATGATAAGATCATGCTGACTAGGCTTTTACTATTTTTAGTTAGTTTGTTAGAACAGCTGTCATGCTGTAGGATCGGTGGGATCTCCCAGCCGCCTGGAGAGATTTCCCAGCCGCTTGGAGTCGGGTCAGTAGTACTCGTAGGAAAATCTATTTAAGCATGAGGATCAGTCGATATTGCATAGATACAGATAGATATCATCGATCGAGCTAGGTTGCAGAGAGTGAGACTGAGAGAGAGATTGATCATTGTATTTGCATCTTTTGAAATCAAATAAAGTGATCCTGTTTGTGTTCATCCTCTGTTGAATTCCGTTATTTGATCGATTTACTGTTTTGGGTGGTTTCATGGATTCGCTGATCCATTCCACCGGTTGATTCGTCTGATCGGTGGAATGGTTATGTACAGTAGTGTAGGTGGTAGTTTGTTTGTTTGCTTGCAGGTGTGCAGGATCGCCGTCGAGAGATGTTGAAGACCCTAGCATGGGCATGTGCTAGGCCAAGCTGATAAAGTGTGGAAGATCACCCTGGAAGTGGATCGAGTCATCCCAGGAGGTTCGGCGGATCAGAACAGTGAAAATCCGCTAAGTGTGAAAGTTCGTCAAAATGGCATCATCAGGATATTTCGGTGAATATCCTGCAGTCACTTTGGGCATCGTCATCTGGATAAGTGAAGAAGAGCATAATGCAGTTGAGTGCATGAAGTGAATGTGCGTCGGGGGTGATCATCATCAGGAGTTGCCGAGGAGGAGCGTATCGGCATCAGGTAGAAGATCAGGTTGATCGCGGGCCGAAGAAAAAAAACTAAGTTTGGCCAACAGCAGGATATGACGTCATCATCATCATGATATACGTCATCAAGATATTTCAGAGCGGCAGGTTATTGAGGAGCTGCGGGTGACGTCATCGTCATCAGGATCTACGTCATCAGGATATCAGGTGACACAAGCATCGAGGGGATGGTGCGAGGAGTTAAGGTTCGTCATCATCAGGATAAATGGAAGGAACCGGATGTTCTTTATCCTGTTGATTATCATGATGTTGAATATCATGATGCTGAAGATAGTGAAGACGGAAGTTGTCGCTGAAGTGAACAGTGGACGTCAGGAGGATGTTCGCGCTGGTCGAACATGATGATGCTGTCGATAAACGAATATGATGATGCTGTTGACAGGCGAAAGTGCGAAGGCTTGTCTGCAGGAGGATATCGGTCGGCAGGTGAAATATGATGATGCTGACAGTGTTAAATCAAATATGAGGATGAATATGATGATGATGATGGGCTGCAGACATCCATGCTATGTGTTAATGTTTTAGTGTGGATGCCTCTGCATCAAAATGTGTCATCTTCGAGAATCTGTCTACCACCACAAAAATACAATCATGTCTTTTTTGTGTTCTTGGTAAACCAAGAACAAAATCCATACTAATATCATCCCATGGCTTCTCTAGTATAGGTAATGGCTAATATAGCCCTATATTTTGACTTGTTCCTTTTGCCATTTGACACACTCTGCAACTCTACACAACTTTCCTCACATCCTACTACAGCTGTGGCCAATAATAATTCTCACCAAAAATAACAATAGTCTTATCTTGACCAAAGTGTCCAGCTAATCCCCCACTATGCTTCTCCTTAATCAAGTTCTCCCTCATGGAACTCCTTCGAATGCACAACTGGCTTCCTCTAAACAACATGCCATCTTGGATTATGAAATCCAACCATTTTGTCCTATCTAAAGTAACAAGTTCTGAACAAGCTTTCCAAACCTCTACAAAATCTGGATCTTTTGGATACAAACTTTTGAGCTCATAGAACCCAACAACCTCTATCTTCATTTCTATCAACAAATTTTGTCTTCTGCTCAAGGCATCTGCAACTCTGTTGGACTTCCCACTCCTATGCTTCAAAACAAAAGTATAACTCTGCAAAAACTCAACCCATTTTAAGTGCCTTTGGTTCAACTTTCCTTGACTATTAAGATATTGTAAATCCTGATGATCAGTATATAAAACAAACTCTTTTGGCAACAAATAATGTCTCCATTTCTTCAAAGCCTAAACTATTGCATAAAACTCCTGATCATAAACAAAATACTTTTTCTTGGAATCATTAAACTTCTCACTAAAATAGGCAATGAGCTTACCTTCTTGACTCAAAACATCTCCTATAACACTACCACTAGCATCACAATCTACCTATTAAAATTTGAAAGTGCAAAAATAGGTTGCTCTGTGACTTTTTGCTTTAATGTATCAAAACTCTTGTTTGCTCCTGTAGTCCATTTAAACTCTTTTCTATCCCCTCTCATTGTCTTAGTCAGGGGTACACAAATGCTATTAAAATTCTTGATAAACTTTCTGTAAAAACTTGCCAAACCATGAAAAGATCTTACCTCTATATCACTCCTTGGCATAGGCCATTCAATGATAACTCTCACCTTTTCTGGGTCCATTTTAAGACCTTCCTCTGAGACAACAAATCCTAGGTATACCAACTCTTTCTTTACAAAACTACATTTCTTCAGATTAATCAACAACTTCTCCTCCCTCATCTTCTCTAAAACTCTTCTGATATGCATCAGATGCTCATCCCATGTTTTACTGAAAATCAAAATGCCATCTAAATAAACAATAACAAAACTACCCAAAAACTCTTTCAATACCTCATTCATGAGTTGCATGGAATGTGCCTAGTGCATTAGTTAACTGAAATGGCATGAGTAACCATTCATACAAACCTTCCTTTGTCTTGAAGGCTGACTTCCATTCGTGTCCTTCACTAATTTGGATATGGTGATACCCACTCTTTAGGTCAATCTTCGTGAAGTACTTGGATCCACTCAAACAATCCATGATGTCATCCATTCTTGGCAATGGAAATCTATACTTGATCATGATTTTATTGATGGCTTGAGAATCTGTACACATTCTCCACTCTCCATTTTTCTTTGGTGCTAGTATTGTAGGTATTGCACATGGACTTAGGGTCTCTCTTATCAGTCCCTTCCTTAACAACTCGTGAACTTGTCTGTTCAACTCTTCATTCTCTGTAGAAGTCATTCTGTGGGCTGCCTTATTTAGCAAAATGGCTTCTGGTATCAAAACCTTTTGATGATTTATCTTCCTCATCAATGGTAAACCTTCTAGTACATTATCAGAGACAATGTCCTAAAATTCTTCCAACATATCTGAAACTTCGACTGGTACATCTTCACATTTCTCTTGACTAATCTTAGGAATCAATGCAAAGCAATGACACTCATGCTTCATACCCTCCAAAAATTTTCTACCATCTACCAAGCAAATTCTGGCAATACTACATACCTTTTCTTCCACCTTTTTCAAGGGCTTCAACTTATGATAAACTCCATCATTTGTTAGGGAATATGTGTTTGCACAAAGATCATGGACAGTGCACCTATCATACTGCCATGACCTCTCCAATAACATATGACATGCATCCATCAAAATGATGTCACACAACACCTCATCATGGTAGTCACCAATCTTGAACTTAACTAAGCATTGCTCATTGATTAGAGCTCAATGGTCCTTCTGTAACCATGCGATTCAGTATAGTTGTAGATGCTTTCTTCTTGTCAACTTCAACTTATCAACCATCTCCTCTAAAACAAGATTATTAGTGCTTCCACTATCAATAATAATATCACAAACACTTACCTTCACATTTGCACCTTGTGCAGAATAAATTCTTCCTCTAATTTGGTTTTTTCTCCTCATTCAATAAGGTTCTTCTGACAACTAGGGTTTCTCCCCTTTTAGCATCTTCAGAATGCTCAAACTACACATCTTCATCTACATGTGCGATGTATGCATTACCTTTAGGTCTTCTATTCATCCTTCTTTGATGTTGTGGACACTCGTATGCTCGATGCCCTTCTTCTCCACATTGGAAACATGTTCCTTTGAAACCTCCTCTTCCACGTCCTTGCCTAGGTATTCCTCTTCATCTTTCTCTTTGCTCACCATTGTTTTGGTCATGAGGGCAGTAGGCATTATATCCTCTCTAATTTTGACTGGTGCCAGTTTATTCATTTTTCTTTTGATCCTCATTTTGGCCTCTATAGGATCTTCCACCAGTCCTTCTGTCTTGACCTCTTCCTCTTTGCTTGCTTTCTAATCTTTTATTCATCTTCTCTTCCACCTTCAAGGAAAACTGGTAGACATCTTCTATGGTGGTTATTCTGACCAGGCTCAGCTCCTCTTGAATACTTGGCCTTAACCCATGAATGTAACAGGCTACCTTCTCCATATTAGCCTCTGCATGGCCTATCCTGATAGTAACCTTATAAAACTCATTCTGTATACTCCTTGACAAACTTGTTACCTTGCTTCAATCATTGCAGCTTCTTTAGCAACTCAATCTCATAGTCCACAGGAATGAATTGCTTCTTCAGTTTCTCCATCATTTGATCCCATCTGGTAATCTTTCATTTTCCTTTTCTATTCCTCTCTAACTGGACCTCCTTCCACCAAATACTAGCATGGCCCTTCAACTTTGTTTTTGCAAACTTGACCCGATCTGGGTCCTTCACATCTTCATACTTGAAATATTCTTCCATATCATTGATCCAATCAATAAGTTGTTTCAAATTCAAATCTCTAGACTAGGTAGAAACTTTGATCCTGGGCCTCTTTCCAATCTTTGAAATGGCCCTTAACAACCTAACTTCTGTAGGATCTCCTGCAGCTTCTTGTTCTTCCTCAGATAGCTCCTCTTTAGCTTCATCCTCACTTTCTTCTCTTGTTCTTAGCTCAAACCCTCTTTGCAACTCCTCTTACAATGCATCGATTTGCCTTTGGAGGACCCTAAAACCCTCTTCTATCAAAGCATTTCTCCCAACATGGTTTCTCCGTGGAGGCCTCTTGATCTCTGTAGCAAACCCACAACCTCAGGTCCTGGTGCAAATTGCCTCACGGTCGGCGATCTGTCTACACACTCAAGAACCCTTGCTCTGATACCACTTGATGAAGGGGTAAATCATAAACACACAACAATAGAAATTGCACACAAAAATTAGAATTTTATTTTATTGGTTTGGACAACACATTACACTACAGAAGCTCAAATACAATCAGAGGAATCAATCCTCCACAGGATGCACCACACTACAACTTCACTCTCTCCAGACTCTGGAATCATCTACCTTCTATAACTCCAAATCAGCTAGGGTTTCTATTTTCCCACCTATTCTTGACTCTACACTTTCCTCGTTAACTCCACTACTTCCCAAGGTTCCCAAAAAATAGTCATAAATAGCAATTTTGGTGGCTAATAGCCAAATTTTAAAGTCTGCACCTCCCTCCAAAAATAGGTCAACTTCTGGGAAGCATAACTTTGATCCAAGTGTCCGATTGATGAACCATTTGAAGCACCGGAAAGGTTACAAAGTGAACTATCACGCCGAAAATGTATAAATGGATTTCTGTCAACTTTTTGGGATGTTATGGGATGTTTTGGTGCCTAATATATGATTTCATAAATTTTTAGGGGTTTTTAAAAAAATAGAAACTTTAATATCTTTTAGCTCACAAATGATCTTTGCCTGGTTCCTTCGCCAAAGGTCTTATATTTCATTTTTGGAGCTTACTATAAATTTTTGCTTCCATCCATACCCAAATGCAAACTTTCCTAAAATAGCAGCTAAACTTTCCAAAAATAGCAGTTTGCTATTTTTAGCAGTTTGAAAAAAAAAAAGTCCTACATCATTATTCAAGTGATTATGGAACCAAAAATACTAATTATGGAAAGAAATGAAAACAAATTCAATGATTTTGAATCAACCTCTTTTTGGGTGATGCAAGATTGCCCTTACTCCACTAGATGCTCCTGCATCAAGAATAAAGGTCTCAATCCTTCTACCATTTTAGTAACTCAAGGGTGCCCCAAATATGGTCCATTATGGATCTCTTCAAGAAGTAACTTTCTCAAATCCCTTGATTCTAGAATATACATTATGCCTTGATATCTCAAATTCCATTGGACTCAAACATATACCCATCAAATTGATGATCTAAGGGATCTTCTTCTAAAAATTGCTTCAGTTTGGAATAGTGTTCATCTCCTTGCAGATTTTGAATTAATTGCTGCCTCAAATTTGATATTGTAGCAACCGTTGCTGCCAAATGTCTTCTTCTACTAAGAGCATATGCCACTCTATTCTCTTTTCCTTTAATGTACTCAATCCAAAAATTGTATTCACTAAGAAACTCTAGCCATCTTCTTTGTCAAGTGTTAATATTGGGTTGAGTAAAAATATACTTGAGTCCTAAGTGATTTGTATTCAACTCAAAAGGCTTCCCTAGGAGATAATGCCTCCTCATCTAAAGTGCATGAACTATGGTTTCCAACTCTAAATCATGTGGCACATAGTTGAGCTCATATTTCTTCAACTCCCTTGACTCATAAGCGACCACTTGTCAATTTTGTATTACCTTCTCCTTATGCAACAGTTATCATTATGAAATGCCCATTAGGATCATGTATAGTTAAAATAGGAGTTGTAGTGAGATTTTCCTTCAAAACCTGGAAAGCTTGTTCACAGTTCTCTATCCACTCAAATCTTTTCCCTTTCTTCCGAAGTGAAGTGATTGATGCTACTATTATAGAGAACCCTTCTACAAACTTCCTATAATACTATGCAAGTTTCATGAAACTTTGGACTTTTGTCACATTTTGTGGTTCAGGCCATTCCATTATTGCCTTAATCTTCTTTAGATCTACTACAATCCCTTATGCTAAAATGACATGACCTAGAGAGTGCACCTTGTCTTGATATAAAGTACACTTGGATAGCTTACCGAAGAGTTTATGCTATCTTAAGCATTATAACACTATTCTTAATTGCTTTTCATGCTCCTCCACTGGTTTAGAATAAATCAAGATATCATCTAGAAAGATTATCACAAAGTCATCCAAGCAATCACTGAATGCATTGTTTATTAAATTCGTGAAAGTTGCAAGAGCATTAGTTAACCTGAATGTCACCACTATAAACTTGTAGTGACCATAGCAAGTCCTAAAATCTATCTTTGAGATGCCCCCATTCTTAATCTACAACTGGTGATAGTTGGGTCTAAGGTCTATCCTAGAGAACACAGTAGCTCCTTTCATGTGAGAAAAACAACTCATCTATTCTCAGTAGTGGGTACTTGTTCTTTATAGATGCCTTATTAAGTATTCTATAATCAATACACAAGTGCAAAGTCCTATCCTTCTTCACAAAAATGACTGGTGTACCCCATAGTGACACACTAGGTCTTATGAACCCCTAGTTCAATAACTCCTGCAATTGTACTTTCAATTCATACAAATCTATGGTGGTCATCATATAGGGTGCTTTTGGTTGAGGCTTAGTCCCCAGTAGAAAATCAATTAAAAATTTAAACTCCCTCATAGTTGGCAACTCTTTCAACTCCACTAGAAACACATCTTGGAATTCCTTTAGAATAGGGTAGTCATTAAGTACTAGTTCCATGTTGTCAATGTCATTAACTTGGACAACATAAATAGAACATCCTTTCCTTTTAGCTTTCTTTAATTGCATAGCTGAAATTTGACTAAGTTCAAGGGGTCTTTTAGAACCATGAATCTCCACATGATTCCCTAGGTCAAAATTTGACTAAGTTCAAGGGGTCTTTTAGAACCATTAATCTCCACATGATTCCCTAGGTCATCCAAATATTTTACAACCTTATCCTCGCAATTCACAATAGACTTATGTTCAGCTAACATATTAATCTCCAAAATCACATCATAAGACCCTAAAGGTGGTATGTAAAGATTGACTTGAGCCTGAAAACTTGGAAGGTCAAACTCACTGTAAGAAAGAGAAGAATCTACCCTCTTTTCTGCCTAATTTTCATATTGAACCATCAGTGAGTTAGCCATGTGTCTAGGTCTAATAGATAACTTAGAAACTACTCTTGGGTCTATAAAACATTCAGTTGCTCTAGTATCAATTAATATAGAGATAGGTGTTGCAAGTATGGGCCTAACTGGTGTTGTCATTGATGTCAACATACTCCTATTGCATTGATGTCAAGGATTGGATGAGCTGTGTACTGAGGATATTGAGAAAATTAGTCCTATCAGAAGTAGAGAAGAATAGTGAAGACAATGAAGATCTATGAAGTGAAGATCCTAGCTAGATGAAGATCAGAGAATGTGCATCAAAGGGTTTGTAGATGTGTGTCTAAAGATGATCCAGTTAAGATTTGAGAGGTCCACATGAAGATTTCAAGAAGTTATGGCCATATGAATAAAACTAGTTCTGGCAGATGTTTAGAGGTGATAGAATGACATAAATAGGTCCGGTGAGATCCAGAAATGCAATATCCTATTCTGGGGATTCGGTGGAACATTTAGGAAGCCAATGTGAATTGACAACTCAATTGGTTCATGGTCTGGAGGTCCGTAAGCATTTATTCTAATGTGACAGTGATGACATATTGTGTTCTTGAGGTTCTGGATGAAGATGTGAATGATTTCAATAAGAAGTAGTGTGGATGTATTTGGTGATTAAGGCAAGCTTGTGGGGGTCTCTATATTATGTCTAGTTCGTGTTGGCAGTCTGCATTGAAGATCGAGCTCATAATTGAAGATTTACTTCTGGGTGATGATGTTCTTCCTAATCATGGCCAACTAGATGTTCTACACATCTTGTAGATGATCTTGAAGATGTTCTTTGAAGCATGGCATGCTCCTCATAGAAGATTGAAGTCCCAGATATGTGTGGCTAATAGTATGGTGATATGCATGAAGTTCTTGTAACAAATCAAGTTGTATTTTTCTAATTGCTCTGCCGACTTTGATGATCATTCCAGAGTCAATGTCATGTATAAATAAGAATTGCAAAATCATTTCAAAGTATTTGTTGAGATGAGAAAGTGGTAGAGAGGAGAAGAGCAAAAAGCAGAGTAGAAGTGTTGAGCTTAAATAGAACTAACTCAATCGTGTGAAGAAGCTAATCTCTAGTTCAAGTTTGTAATATTTATTATTCTATAGACAATGTGTCTCCTGTAGGCAGTGGGCCTCTTGTGAGAAGTGTGCTGAGGCAATGAGCCCTAATTAGCAAGTGTCATTTTATTCTTCTTATTCTTTTAATAGAGAATACAATCTTGGGTTAGTCACCCCGTAGTTTTTCCCTAACCATTTTTTCCACGTTAAAATCTTGGTACCATATGTATTAATGTGTTTCTGCTCTTGAATTATTGCATTGTGCTTCCATGATTGAATTATTATTATGTTGTTGAAATACAAGAAGGATTCAAGTGTTTAAACAAAAGAAAGTTTTGAGACAACTGATTCACCTCCCCTCTTAGTTGTCTATCCTAAAACCAACAATTGGTATCAGAGCTGAGTTCCTCTAAAAAACCTTAATCACTTGAGGTGATCCAGGATGTCTTCCTCAAAGAAGGATAGTCTGAGGTTTGATGGAACTAATTACACTCTTTGGAAAAGCTGCATGGAATGTCACTTGCAATGCATGGGAATGCAATATTGGACCATAACTTCAAAGAAGTATGTTCCTCCAAAGAATGGTCCAACAACTGTAGATGAAATTAGAGATGCTGAATATAATCTTCAAGCTAAAGAAGCCTTACTAAGTGCCTTATCTGATTCAGAGCTGACAAATGTTATAGATTTAAAACCTACATATGAGATTTGGGAAAAACTGGAACTTCTGCATGAAGGAGACAAATATGTTAAATGTGCCAAGCTACAGAGTCTGAAAGGAAAATTCAAAAACCTAAAGATGAATGAAGATAAGAATATCACTACATTTATGCCAAAAGTAAATGAGCTTGTTTGTGGCATTAGGTGTGCTGGTGGAATCTTGGATGAAGATGAGATTGTTTCCAAAGTTCTCAGATCCCTACCTTTTGCTTACAAACACAAAGTTGCTGCTATTGAAGAATTCAGATCTTTATCAAATATCACAAGAGATCAATTGGTTGGAAAATTAGCTGTATTTGAATTGGTTGAGTTTGGAGATGCACCCCCCAAGACTAAATCTGCATTCAAGGCTAGTGCCTCTGCAAAAGGCAAACAAAGGTATGATCCAGGAGAGAACTCCTTAAAGAAACTATCATGGTATGAAAAAGCAAGAAAAGATCTAGAAGAAGATGAGGTAGAAGCTGCTCAAGTTGAAGCACTTATTACAAAAAGACTACCAAGAGGATCTGGTAAATATGAAGGAAAATTGCCCTTCAAATGTTTCAACTGCAACAAGATCGGTCATTTTGCTTCAAGGTGTCTAGAAAGATTTTCAAGGAGTAATCCAAATAGATCAAGATTTCAAAAGAAATGTTACTATGTTCATGATGATGATGATGAAGGAGTAACATATGATGAATTAGAGACAGGAAACCAATCTGGAAGTGACTGAGTGTTTATTGCCATCAAGGAATAAGATCCAATGCCCATTGAATCTATCAATCATAAAATGATAGAAAAAGCTTTGGCTGCCCAAGTTAAAGAAAAGGATGAATGTGTCATTGACAGTGGATGCTCCCACCATATGACTGGTGACAAAAATAAGTTCATAGATCTTGAAAGATATGAAGGTGGATTTGTAAAATTTGGTGATAATTCTGCTAGCAGAATCATAGGCAGAGGAACTATTTCTTTTGATGGAAAGAACAAAACCAGTGATGTATTGTATGTTGAAGGTCTAGAGCACAATTTTCTCAGTGTTGGGCAGTTGGTGGACAGAGGCTATGATCTCCGATTCAAAAATGGAAAATGTAGAATCTTTGAAAGTTCTAGAACAGAGGTTGCATTTGGTACTCAAACAAAAGGCAACATCTTCCATTTGGTTGGTACTGGCAAAAGTTGTTTATTTGTTCAAATTGATTAGAGTTGGTTGTGGCATAGGAGAATGTGTCATGTGAATTTTGATAATATAATCAAGATAAGCAACACTTAGGCTGTAAGGGATCTTCCAATATTGGTGAAACCTACTAACAGTTTGTGCAAAGAATGTCAGTCGGATAAGCAAAGTAGAGTCACATTCAAAAGTAAGGAACCATCTTCTACCAGATTGTTCAACTTAGTACATACTGATCTATGTGGACTGGCAAGAATCACGAGTTTGCAAGGTGATAGATATTTCCTGTTACTAATTGATCATTCCCGAATGATGTGGGTGACTTTCTTGAAAGAGAAATCTGAAGCTCTTGAGAAATTCAAAATATTCAAGGCTATGGTAGAAAATGAAACTGGGTTAAACATAAAATGTCTTAGGTCTGATAGAGGTGGAGAATTCACATCTGGAGAGTTCATAGAATTCTGTGAGAAACATGGGATAAAATGACAACTATTTACTCCAAGGACTCCACAGTGGAATGGAGTAGTGGAGAGAAAGAACCAGACCATCCAGTAAGCATCTAGAGCCATGATGATGGAAGCAAATGTTCCTCCAATCTACTGGAGAGAAGCCGTAAGCACTGCTATCTATACTCTTAATCGAGTACAAATCAGAAGCAATACTGGTAAGACCCCTTATGAACTCTGGTTTGGCATCACTCCTACTCTGAAGTATTTCAGAGTCTTTGGTAGTAAATGTTACATTAAAAGAGATGAAGATCTTGGAAAATTTGATGCTTGAAGTGATGAAGGAATATTCTTGGGTTATTCTACTCAAAGTAAAGCATACCGGTGTTATAACAAGAGATTGAGGAAGATTATAGAAAGTACAAATGTGAAGGTTGTTGAAGGCATTGAAAAACCCTCAATGTTTTATGAATATGAAGAAGATGATTAGAATGATGTTTTTGTCTCACAAGTTCAAGCCCCTTCTGAAATTTAGATCCAGACTGATCCAAAGAATCTTGAAATACAGGAAGAAGAGATAAGTTTGAATGAACCTGTCCAAGAAATAGAAGTGCAAGAAATTCCCAAAACTCCCAGGTATGTAAGACTAAATCATTCGAAAGACCATATCATAGGTGATAAAAGCAAAGGTGTTCAAACAAGAAGAAAGATTGCTCAAGACATAGAAAAGTATTGTCTGATTTCAAAGATTCAACCAAAAATAGTAAATGAAGCATGCAATGATGAAAGATGGACTAAAGCAATGAAGGAAGAGTTGATGCAAATTGAGAAAAATCACACTTGGGATCTTGTTCCCAGACCGAGAAACAAAAATGTGATTGGGACCAAATGGGTCTTCTAGAATAAACTAAATGAAGATGGTGAAGTAGTCAGAAACAAAGCCAGATTGGTCTGCAAGGGTTATTCTCAAGTAGAAGGAGTTGATTTTGAAGAAACTTTTGCTCTGGTGGTAAGAATTGAAGCAGTTAGATTATTTCTTACTTTTGCTACCTTCAAGGATTTCAAAGTATATCAGATGGATGTCAAGTCTGCCTTCCTAAATGATGACTTGGAAGAAGAAGTATACAATGAACAACCGGATGGATTTCAATTGTCTGATCATGGTGATATGGTCTGCATGTTGAAGAAAGCACTGTATTGACTCAAACAAGCCCCAAGAGCCTAGTATGAAAGACTAGATAAACATCTTTTGAAGATTGGTTTCAACAAAGGTACTACTGACAGTAACTTGTACTTCAAGATTGATCATGAAAATATCTTGATTGTTTAAGTATTTGTTAATGATATCATTTTTGGAGGAAGAGATAGTATGTGCAAGACTTTTGAAAATCAAATGAAAAGTGAATTTGAGATGTCTATGTTTGGGGAAATGAATTTCTTCTTGGGTCTGCAAATCACTCAAACAAAGAAGGGAATCTTCATATCACAGACCAAATATGTGAAATAATTGTTGAAGAAATTTGGAATGGAAGATTCAAAACCAATGAATACTCCCATGGCAACTGGATGTAAACTAAGCAAAGATGATGAATCTCCTAAGGCTGATTAGAAAAAGTACAGATCAATGATTGGAGGACTATTGTATCTTACTCAAACTAGACCTGACATTATGAATGTTGTTGGTCTTATTGCAAGATTTCAAGCTGATCCTAGAGAATCTCATGTCATGGAAATCAAGAGGATTCACATATATCTAAAAGGAACAATTGAGTATGGTTTATGGTATCCTAGGGATCATAATTTCTCTCTTCATGCATATACAGATGCGGATTGGGCAAGAGATGTGGATCATCGAAAGAGTACCAATGGTGGTGTATTCTTTTTAGGGAAAAGATTGGTTTCTTGGCTGAGCAAGAAACAAGAGGCAATATCTCTATCCATAGTAGAAGAAAAATATATTATAGTAGCAGGTAGTTGCACTCAAGTATTGTGGATGAAGCAACTGCTAAGAGACATCAGAGTGGAGTATAAGGAACCTATCACAATCTTCTGTGATAACTCAAGTGCAATAAATATATCAAAAAATCTGATATTGCATTCAAAGACAAAACATATATCCATCAAATTTTAGTTCTTGAGAGAGAAGGTGAACAAGAATGAAGCCAGATTGGAGTTTGTACCCTCTAAGGATCAGATTGCAGACATTTTTACTAAAATTCTACCTAAGGACTCTTTTGAGTATCTCAAGGAGAAGTTAGGGGTTATTACCCCTCCGGTTTTGAATTAAGGTGCATTGATGTGCATCAGTCCAGTGAATCTCATAGTCATATCTTGTGGTCTGGATTGATGATAGGAAGTTGCTACTCAGGGGGAGCAGTCTGTATGATCCTGATTGATGCAAGTATGTCCCCTTTGCCATTGATGTCAAAGGGGGAGAGAAGAGATGTGAAAAACTGGTTGTTGATCAAAGGGGGAGCAGTAAAGAAAGAGAAGACATATGGATGATTGTTGTTGATAGGGGGAGCTATGTCAATTACTGAGGAGAAGTTCTTGTCTTGATGGTTAAAATAGTTTTTCACATCATATGTTGCCATCAATGGTAAAGGAGGAGATTGTTGCAAGTATGGGCCTAACTAGTGTTGTCATTGATGTTAACATACTCCTGTTGTATTGATGTCAAGGATTGGATGAGTTGTGTGTTGAGGATATTGAGAAAATTAGTCCTATCAGAAACACAGAAGAATAGTGAAGACAGTGAAGCTCTATGAAGTGAAGACCCCAGCTAGATGAAGATCAAAGAATACACATCAAAGGGTTTGTAGATATGTGTCTAAATATGATCCAATCAAGATTTGAGAGGTCTGCATGAAGATTTGAAGAAGTTATGGCCATGAGTAAAACTAGTTCTGGTAGATGTTCAGAGGTGATAGAGTGACTCAAATAGGTCTCATGAGATTTGGAAATGCAATATCCTATTCTACGGATTTGGTGGAATATTTAGGAAGCCAATGTGAATTGACAACTCAATTGGTTCATGGTCTAGAGGTCTGCAAGCATTTATTCTAATGTGACAGTGATGACATACTATGTTCTTGAGGTTCCAGATGAAGATGTGAATGATTTCAATAAGAAGTAGTGTGGATGTTTTTGGTGATTTAGGCAAGCTTGTGGGGGTCTCTAGATTGTGTCTAGTTCGTGTTGTTGGTCCGCAATGAAAATTGAGCTCGTAATTGAATATTTACTTCTGGGTGATGATGTTCTTCCTAATCATGGCTGATTGGATGTTCTACACATCTTGCAGATGATCTTGAAGATGTTCTGTGAAGCATGGCATGTTCCTCATAGAATATTGAAGTCTTAAATATGTATTACCGACAGTATGGTGATACGCATGAAGTTCTTGTAACAAATCAAGTTATATTTTTGTGATTGATCTGCCGACTTTGATGATCATTCCAGAGTTGATGTCATGTATAAATAAGAATTGCAAAATCATTTCAAAGTATCTATTGAGATTAGAAAGTGGTAGAGAGGAGAAGAGAAAAAAGTAGAGCAGAAGTGTTGAGCTTAAATGGAACTGACTCAAGCAGGGTGAAGATGCTAATCTCCAGTTCAAGTTTGTAATATTTATTATTCTGTAGACATTGTGTCTCCTATAGGCAGTGGGCCTCTTGTGAACAGTGTGCTCGGGCAGTGAGCCCTAATTGGCAAGTGAAATTTTATTCTTCTTACTCTTTTAATAGAGAATACAATCTTGGGTTAGTCACCCCATGGTTTTTCCCTTAACTAGGTTTTCCACATTAAAATCTTGGTGTCATATGTATTAATGTGTTTCTACTCTTAAATTATTGCATTGGGCTTCCATGATTGAATTATTATTATGTTATTGAAATACAAGAAGGATTTAGGTGTTTAAAGAAAATAAAGTTTTGAGACAACTAATTCACCCCCCCTTCTTAGTTGTCTGTCCTCAAACCAACAATAGGTTGTCCATAGAGCTTACCTGGAAACTAAATTGGTGTTGCTTGGAAGTTAGCTTGTCAATTGTCCATGGATGCATGAATCTGTTGCTATGGTAATCCTCACTGACTTCTATCTCCTCGCCCTACTAACTGCTAAGGACAAGTATTAGCATAGTTCTCTCCTCTGTAATGATAACATTTGCCACAAGGTGCTCTTGGTCCTTCTGACCAATCCCTTTGGTTATTATTGTTTTTGTTGTTATTGTTGAAGTTTCCTCTTTTGTTGCTTCCATTCTAATTTCCTCCAATTCTATCCTTAGAGTTGTTACCTCTTTTCAAGTTTTAGATCTATCAATTATTGTTGCCCTAGTTGTTGTTATTGTTATTATTTCCAAATTTGGCATCTCTATTCTTGCAATAATTAGCAACTTGTATCTTCTATTCCTATTTTATTACCTTTTCAAAGACCACATCCATAGTCAAAGGATTATGGATGTCCACATCTACTCCAATTTGATGTCCTAACCCCATGATGAACTTCAAAATCCTAAAATGCTCATCTAATTGATATTGTGGAACATATTTGAGCAAATGGGAGAACATTTCCCAATATTGGGTTATCGACATACCTCCTTGTGTCAAACTCTAGAACTTAGTCATCTTCTTGTCAAAGAAGAGTTGTGGTAACCATCTCTTTCTAAAAAGTTGTAGAAAGAGCTCCCATGTTATCTCTCTTGGTAACAACATTTTTTCTACTTTCTCGTTATCCAACCAAGTAGTTGCTTCACCTATGAGTTGGTATGCACTCCATATTGCCTAAGTCTCATTAGATAGGTTGCAGAGATCAAAGTACTTCTCCTTCTCGATAATCCAAGCTTATGCTCCTTCTCCAATGGTACTGTCATCAAATTTAGGAGGAGATACCTTATTGAGGTCCTTTCCCAACTCCTTCACAATCCTACCATGATTATTTGCATTCTCTTCATTCTCTTGAGTCTGATTCTCATTCCCTTGATTTTGATTTTGATTTTAGTTTTTCCCTCCTTGGTTTCCTCTAATCTCTTGCTAAAATTGATCCATTCTAGCTCCTTGTTGATTCAAGAGATTGAGGATTTGTTCCAACCTCTCATTTAGTCCATTACGGTTTATGTTTCTTATATCCATTCCATCTAATTAGATCAATCTACATCAAGATTTGCACCTTAGAATAATAGACAAAGGCCCTAGTGTCAAACCTAGAGCTCTGATACCAAATGTAAAGTACACAATCCTAAACTATAATTACTGAAGTAAATAATCAACTCATTCACATTAAATTAAATGGTAAGATAAAACTTCTATACAATAAACAATAATGTCAAAATACATCTTACAAGAACATGTGCTATATCCAAGTGTTGGCACAATAATATACAATGATACAACTCTGGCTCTCATGGGATAAAGTCATCTCAATATAATAATCAAGTACAATATACAAGTAATGAATAATAAATAGAATCACTATCCTTGGCCACCACTAACCCACATGGTCATTCGCAAGCCAAAGACAGGAACATGGCCCAAGTACTTTTCTACCCAACCATGAAGCATTTATGCTTCCATGGAATCCTTCATGACACAAAGGATATCCAACTTTGCATGAAATGCCTAGTAACCTGGAAACAACTGGCAGGACGGAACACCCGATGCAACTTGATGTTTAAATGTGTATCTAACTAGAATGTGCAATATCTCACAATCAAGATGTGGTAGATAAACATATAAATATAATTTTGCTAGACATGCATTCATCTATTTTAATGAAAACATGGCTTTGGCCAAAGCACTTAGAAATATTGGTCAAATCCCAAAAAGAGGATTAGCCTTATCTGTTGGTTCCACATTCAGCACCCTATCCAGGAAGTAACCCAACACACATATAGAAAAAGAGAACTAATCCCAATAAATATACATCAGTAATATCAATGTGTTTTACTAGTTGCTTTCTTTCAATAATTTAAATGAATATACATTTCGAACAAGAACTATATTAATGAAGTGGTAATTCTACTACAAAGTACCACATTTATACCTCGAAAGGATGCATGTAATTGATCATAGGGGAGCTCACGTAGTTGAAAAATATATGCATATATACATACATACATACATTCATGCATGCATGCATACATACATACATACATACATACATACATACATACATATATATATATATGTGTGTGTGTGTGTGTGTGTGTGTCTCTGTGTGTGTGTATCTCTCTTTAAACATGTATCTATTTTAAACAATAACCACATGCATGAGTAATATTTGTCAATAAAAACTAGTTCAAGAATTCATAGAGAGACAAGATTTAAAGATAATCATCAGGGATTTTTTAGTGGCGAATATTTGTTAATTGGTGAATAGTTGAAATCAGGGCCTCCAAAAATGGCGTATAGTATGAGCTCTATAGGAGACTAAATCGCTCAATTTTTACAAAAAAATATTTTGTCTTGGTTAATTTGCCAATGTATTATTTTTTTAAACTAATAAATCAAATTGATTCGTTAGGTAAATTATACCGCATTGGAGCTGATTCGCTAGTAGTTTATAGCATAATTACAAATCTTTATTATATTCTCCATTAATAATATATTCCTTCCATTAATTTCAGGTCAATATTGCCATTAATAATGAATTCCCACTTAATTTTAGGGATATTTTTTCTTTGAAAAGGGGTTTTATTTGTTTCCATTGATTACCTTTTTAATCGCATGGTTGTGGTTAAATTCTGGGGTACTCTATGCATATGCCTTTAAAAAGGATTGTTGATGCCTAGAATTTGTTTTGGGCCACACGATTAGATTTAATCGTGTGGCTCAAAACAAATTCTAGGCCTCAACAAGCCTTCTCAAAGGCACATGCATAGAGTGTCGTAGAATTGAACCGCATCCATTCGATTAAAAAGGCAATCGATGGCAAAAAAATCACTTTTTTAGTCTTTATTTTAAAGTGAGATATTTTTAAAATATTGAATCCATGTGTGTTCCAATGATTTTTAGATAGTGGATTTGTGCTTGGTGGCAAGGGGCTCTGCCCCTCAACCCTACCTATGTCATCACAGGAGTGCGTCAGGGCCATTGTCCCCAGACCCCATGACAGCGTGCTACCCCCTCGACCCCCACAAGGGGGTGTTGCCCCCTCGACCCCCATAAGGGTCATTGCCCCTTGACCCTGCTAATGGCTGCAATGCCCAGGCCCCTACTTCAACATTACAAAAAATAAAAAAATATATTGCGGGATTGCGCCAACCAACTATGAAAATTTTTAAAGGAAAGATTCACCACTATAATTAAATACTTTATTAATTATTCACTAGGATTCGCCATTGTAATTATTATTTTTACCAATTATTTATTAGGATTTGCCAGGATTTTACAATTTCTTTAATAATGTGCATAGATTCACCAAGAAAATTAATATTTTTTTCAAAAAAAAGGAAAGATTCGCTAGGAAAATGATGGCACTTAACTAGGATTCACCAGGATTTTATAGGCTTTTTTAGGGGGCGTCTCCTTAAAGTTATCACTAATAATCATTATTCACCTTAAAATTTTGTTTATCTGTGCTTCTATATCCAACTCTTTTATTTTAATATGTATACCTACACACACATATATATATACATAATGAGATAGAAAAAGTAACAATAACAGTTTCTAGAACAAAAACTTAATAAGGTTGATGATACATATAGTACATAAGTGAAACATATGATTCTCTTTAGCTCGGATACTAGCTCCTTAAGTAATGAGACTGGCAGATTATAAAATCTCATAGGCCACCTTAATAGAATATAAGGCTGACAACTATAAGCCATAGTCCAAATATAATAACATAAGGGCCAACAAGATACTACAAAACTAGTCGATCATCAAGCATAAGGCCAACAATATCAATGTTAAAAGGCCATTTTAAACAAAAGGAAGGCCATAAATATATGATACAGAGGTCAATTTATGTATCTATAGTTCAAACCAAAAAGATAGGTCATTGAAACAATGTGTAGGCTGATTTCTTAAAGCATAGAGGCCATAGTAAAAAGTATGAGGTTGAAATCAAACATGGTCTAGCCTTTCATACACAATGGAAGTCGTTAATATAAGAAGGTAAGATAATTTATCCACTAGCCGATTTAATACATAGAGAAGGGACATAGAAAGGCTGACACAAAACAAAGTCAGGACATTACATTCCACAGAAGACCGATATCAAAGATTTAGAAGGAAGATGATATTAAGAAATAGGCATAAAACTACACTAAGGTCCACGGGGATAAACATACGGCTAAGAAGAGTATGAGGTTGACTCATGAGAATTTGAGGCCATTTAAGAAGAATATGAGGCCACACCAAATACATAGAAGTAGCATAAAATACATACAAGCCACACTTAATCAACTAACAATAATGCCTTTAAAATTAACCTTTATTATTTGTAAATAGAAAACTATAATAAAGGAGAGAAAAGAGGTACCCAATACCATGATGTGCTAATTATAAAGTCTTTGAGTTCCTATATCTGACTCCTTGCTTTCTTTGTTTTCTCTCTGTACCCATGGGTATTCGAATTCCTCTACTTCCTCCTTTCTTATTGCCAGAAAAATCATGAATGAAATCACTCTAAATTTGGGTGACTTATTAATGGACCATGTGTTTTGCTTTGTTTCAGTTCTACTTCCTATTGCATGGTGAAAGGTCCATTGCCTGAAGTTCTCTTCATTCCATGCCTTACACACACATATCTGCTTTCAATATATAAAAGCTTACAAGACTATAAATATATATTTTTTACTTTATCTATATATCTATATACACATATATGTGTGCTTTTACTATTTAATTCAATATATATATCCTTTTCTTGAAATAAGGTCAAATTTAATCCCACAAGTTGTATAAACACATAAGATTTACTTGGCAAACTATTTCAGTTTTTTCAAAAACACATTTAGTAACAAGATTACCTAAATAATTCATTTTCAACATCAATCACACCTAGAATTTTGAAACTTTGGAAACTTAGTAAACACTATGTAACCACACAATGATGTGAAATAAGCCAATCAACAATGCAAGCCAACATGATGCAATATGAACTACATGAGTGTGCAAGCATCAGGGTTCCTTCATGCCATCTCTTTTCGATGGCTAAGGTGTGTCTACCTCAACCATGTTCCCATCTTTGACGTGCTCCTGCACTCAGTCACACTCAAATTCACATCAATAGGTTAGTCCCATAATCATAGCTGAAGTAAGGAAACACAGATCCATAGTCATAATCATATTAATCCTTCATTAACAACTTTTGAATAATGACAATTTAGTCATACACATATGTAATTACCCTTCAGTAAAACAATCAAAGGAAATAACAAATAGTTCAAGTTATAAATGAATCTAAAAAGGTCAAGATGTGACAAGGGGCTAGTTTGGAAGACTTTTGAAACATAATAGGACTCTGATGTGGTTTGACTCACAAGAGAACTTTATCTCCTACTGAAAATACTCATGGTGTACGCTTGGCATTAGCATAAATTTTCTTTCTATCATTTGCCTCTATGAATCTTTGCCTGATTAGCTTAACTTGCTCTTCCATTTCAGTTAGCAATTCTGGTCCAAGGTGAATCTTATCTTCTAGCTTATCCCATCTTATAGCAATCCAACACTTTCTACCATACAATGCCTCGAAAGGAGCCATTTTTATTGCTGAATGATATAAATTATTATAAGCAAATTCAACAAGTGGGAGATACTCTTCCCATTTATATTGTTGATCCATGCAGTATATCCTCAACAAGTCCTCTAGTACTTGATTAACTCTCTATGTCTGGCCATGTGTCTCTAGATGATAAGCCAAGCTTATGTTTAATTGCATCCCAAGTGCATGAAACAAGGCTTTCTAGAATGTTGAGGTCACGCATACATCTTTATGACAAATAATCTTTTTTGAAACTCCAAGCAATCTAAAGACCACTTGAATGAATTTCGTAGCAATTATATGTGCCCCATCAATAAGACTTCTAGCAATAAAATGTGCCACTTTAGTTAATTTATCTACTACCACTAGGATTACATCATGTCTTTATTTTGTCATGGGCAATCCTTTGACAAAATCAATACTGATCACTTGCCACTTCTATTCAGGAATGTCATGAGGATACAATAGCCCTATCAGATGTTGATGTTCATCCTTGACTTGCTGACATTCTAGACATCCTACAATGAATCTTGCAGTATCATTTCATTCCCTTCCAAAAGTATTTTGGCTTCACATCTGCCAAGAGTTTCATCACTCCTGGGTGACTAGAGTTTCATCACTATGTTTCTCAAATCTTGCTGATTCGGAACATACATCCTATTCTTATACCTCATAAGTTCATTAGACTCAAAGAAAAATCCTTCGTATCTTGCATCCTAAGGATTATCAGAGAGGGATTTTAGGACTTGCTCATAATACTCATCTCCTGTTAACTTTTTCAACACTTGATCTCTAAAATTAGTTTGTATAGTTATCATAGTCACAATATTTTTTCTATGGCTTAGGGCATCCGCAACTTGATTTTCCTTTCCCTTAATTAACCAATTTCAAAATTATAATCATATGTAATCTCCAACAACCTTCTCTAGTAAGCATTAAGGTTTGATTGGGTGAAGATATACTTCAAACCATGATTATCATATTTGAGCTCAAATCGCTTGCCTAGCAAATAATGCCTCTTACTTGGAGAGCATGTACAATTGCTGCTAACTCCAAATCATGTGGGCCATAATTTTTCTCGTACAGTCTCAATTTATTGGACTCATAGGTCACTACTTGGTCTTCTTGCATTAATACTCCTCCTAATCCTTCTCTAGAAGCATCAGTTACAACTACAAAGAGACCTTCTAGATCTAAACTCGAAGGATTCATGCTGAAGTTAACTTCCTTTTAAGGATATTGAAGGGCTCTTCACACTTTTTTGATTATTGAAAATGTTTACCCTTTCTCTACAGAGAAGTAATGGGGTGATAAATCCTTGAGAAGTTTAAAATAAACTTTCTATAACATTCAGCCAGGCCCATAAAACTATGAACTTCATGCACATTTCTTGGCATAGACCATTCTAGGATAGCCTGTCTTAGAAGGATCTACTGCAATTTCATCTACAGAAATTATATGGCCTAGATATTGAACTTCCTTAATGAAAGAAGGTACATTTGGATATCTTACCATACAACTTATGTTCTCTAAGGCATTATAAGACCATTTACATATGTTGGAAATGCTCTTCCTCATTACGACAGTAAATCAAGATATCATCAAGAAAGACTAACACAAACTTATCCAAATAGTCTTAGAAGACACTATTCATTAGATTCATAAAGGTTTCTAGGGCATTGCTCAACCCAAAAGGTAAAACCATAAATTCATATTGTCCATACATACCTTGCTATAAAGGTTGTTTTATGGATATCTTCATCCTTTAGACTTAGTTGATGGTAGCCTCATCTCAAGTCAATCTTTGAAAATATAGTTGCTCCTCACATTTGATCAAAAAGATCATCTATGCACTGCAAAGGATATTTGTTCTTTATCACTATCTTATTAAGCATACAATAATCAATACACAATTGTAGGGTACCATCCTTATTTTTCACAAAGATCACCGGTGCTCAGTGATACACTGGGTCAGATCAAACCCTTTGACAACAATTCATGAATTTGGGCTTTCAGCTCCATTAACTCAGTTGTGGTCATTTAGTATGGGACCTTTGACACAGGTTTAGAACTAGGAATGATGTCAATCAAAAAATCAAATTCCCTTTTAGGGGGAAATCCTAGAAGTTCTTTAGGAAATACGTCTTAAAACTCTTGAAGAAAAGGATAATCTTCCACTAAGGGTCTTTTTTTTTCCTAGATCCTCACCTTTCTCATTCAATTCTTCCATCTTGACTACAAACATCTGACAACCCTTCTACTTGGCTCTTTTAGTTGCATTGTGGAAATTTGTCTAATTTTCATTTCCCACTGCACTCATTGAATCAAGGCATTGTTACCTACATCATCAAGACATTCCACTATTTAGAGAAGCAATCTACTCTCACTCTATGCTACCACAACCAGTTCATTCATAGGATAATATCATAGGATCCTAGTGGGGCTACATACAAGGTCACTTTGGTAGAAAAAGAGGACATGCTCAATCTAGCTTTAAACATGCATTGCTCTACCTAAGCTCTTTACTTGTTTGCATATTTTACTATCCATAGTTTTTCCATGAACCCAACTCTTCTAGGTATTCTATTGACTAAACTAGGAGCGATAAAATTTTTTGTTGCACTAGTATCTAGGAGAATGGTAACTGGAATGCCAAATGAATTACTTGTTGTTTCAATTGGGGTGTTTTGGTATTCAACCTGTCAGTTGTCCAAGGTAGCATGGATCCTCTATTGGAAATCTATTTTCTATGATAGTAGAGAGTTACCACAATATGGGTTTCCTAGGGTCTTGGTAGGACATTGATTAGCATAGTGGTCTCCTCCAAAATTAAAACACCCTCTAGAGGGACCTTTCTTTACTAAAGGTTGGTTGGAATTATCATCATTCTTTTTAGAAATATTGTCTCTATTTTCTTCCTTGATTTCATTTCTATGATCCTTGGAATCTTTAGCATAGTTTTTCCCTTTAGAACCTTGATTTCTATTTTTCTTTTTGAAGGCAGTGGATGGATGATTCCAACTATATTTCTTATGGGGTTTTTCCTGGTAAGCTGAGATAGACTTAAGTATTTTCACTTGTTTGATGTCCTTCTCAAAGACTTGGTCCATGGACATCTACTTCTCCTCTAATTTGATCATTCAAGCCCATAATGAATTTCCTTATCCTAAATCTCTCATCCTTTTGATATTGTGGTATGTATTTCAACAACCTAGTGATTTTTTCCTAGTACTTTGTAACTGTCATGTCTCCCTAGCACAAGTTTTGGAAGTTAGTTTTTTTATCAAAATATAATTGTGGTAATCATCTTTTTTCTAAAAAGGTCAATGGACTGATTCCAAGTCAAACTTAGGGAGCTCAGTCCCAATTTCATTTTCTTATTCATCCACTAGTGGATTCTTCTTTGGCCAACTGATAAGCTCCCCATACTTCCTTAGTGATCTCAGAGTAATTTCTAATCTCAAAATATATTTCTATTTCTATCAGCCAAGCCTCAGCTGCATCACTAGTCATAGTTCCATCAAACTTAGGGGGTATGATCTTTTCCATATCCCTTGTTAACTCATTAGTGGGGTGAGCTTTGATTTCACTAGGGACTTGAGAATCTTGTTTACATTCTCTTAATTCATTCTGAAAAAAATTATTCATGAATGTTTCCTTCCCCTTTCTCAAAATGATGTTCTTTGTTGTTTTCTACTCTAACTTCTTGTTCTAGAATTTCCAACCTCACTTTTGTTTCATTTAACATAGACAAGATTTGGTCATGTTTTTCCATTGGGTTTCTTTCTAAACTAGAACCTTCCTGGCTCCTTTCTGGTTGGTTTCTGGTGTGTACCATGCTAGTATTTGTCACACCTAAAACTTGTATAAAATTTTTAATCAAACCACAAAATTTATAATGCTTAACTTAAGACAAAAAGTTCATAAATGCAGAAAAATTCAGAATCATTTCAAAATGCCACTTTTATTCAAAAAGCCAAGACTTATTTCATTCTCATAATATATTTGAAATCTTTTTCAAATACAAAATTTTTCTATTTTTGAGTACAAAATATCTACATATCACTTTCACATAGAGGAATTTCCTTGGGTTCCTCTTCCCCGTCAGAATTAACTAACACAAATTTAGAGGGTGGATGTACTTGTGAGTGGTGGTGCCTACCTAGGTTTAGGGTTCTAAGTCAAAAATTTATAAGTCTTCGTTCATTATAAGCCCTTAAAACCCTAAGTCTTTAGTCCCATGGCTCGTTATTTGCTTCATCTTCTAATTTCATGTTGACTGCTTGTGGTGGGTTCCTGGTTGTTCAAGTTATAACTTGAATCCTTTAAGATCATGAAGTAACCAGCCCCATGTCCCAGCTTTACCTTTAGTAGCCTGTAAAAATATTAAGTTTTATGTCCTATGTCTTTCAAGGGCTTAAATAAATTACTGTGTGGTAGTATTTCAGAGCATCACAGAGCTTTTAAGATGATGGCATCATCCCTCTATGGTGCCACAACATGCGGACACCTGTCAAGGAATCTAAGCTTAAAGACCCTTAATCAAAGATTCTACATCAAGGAACCATATGCTATCAGGTGTTGACGTAAGAAGTGATCTGTAGGGAAGTTTAGATCTGACGGTAGTGCAAGCGCATAAGAGAGTCTTGTTAGAAATAAAGATCCACCATGTGGTCTTGATATGGAGACACGTGGCTTCCTCTTAAGAAAGGAATAAAGGTGTATATCAAGAAGGACATGTGGAGGATTTAGCGCACCTACACAGAGCAAGTTGGTCATGGACCATTTCCTGCTGCGACACCGTGAAATGACACCACGTGTATACATCAGACAAAAGATGAGGTTGTCAGTAGATAAAGTACATCTAACTTGGCTTGTTTCTATTGGCTGAGGACTTTTCAACGATGAAGACCTAGATTTTCAAATAGGGTGGGTGAATGGTAGCCGTAGATTTCATGGAGGAAAAATTGGATCAATGACCCAAGTTTAATCTTTTCATGAAGAATGTTGTAGGTGCCTTGTGACATGAATTTGAGTTAAGGCTGAAGCTACAACCATTAATGTCTCAAAAACTATGCTACGAAGCTTCAAAAGGGGCAAAATTAGGGCTTTCTACATCATTTCCATGTGCACAAATAGAGTCTTGGTGCACAACAACCTTTCAGACAAATGAGAGAAGGAATTTCAAGCTTCTACAAGTGTAAAACTAGTAAGTTTACTCTTGTACTTAGTTGAATTATAAGTTGATTACTTCATTGAAGGGTAGAAAATTGTTGAAACAAGAAGCCCTAGTTTGATACAAATATTCTAAAAAGATGAATCAAACTAGTCAGGCCTCCACATCAAAATGCAGTTTAGATGAGGACATCATGGTCGAATTCCCAAGGTTTGTTAGGTGTCCTTTGAATGTGCATGGTCCCAACGAGCAAAATGACAAAATTCTAGACCTTTGTGTCATGCCCACATTTCCCATGCGGTCACAACACACAACACACATGTCATGTCCACATTTGTCATGTGGTCATGACACAAAATATCAAAAATGTTTCCGCATGTCCCTAGAAACCCCCTCGCATGCATCGGTGTGCTCGGTGGCAATATGCATAAGACGTAAACATGTCAATCATATTTGGGGAAGTGCATCTACCTATGCAATCCCTTGTGAGATGAAAGCTGACTAGGGGGTATGTGACATGATGTGTGCCACTTCTAGGGTTATAACAGATTTAATTCAAACCCTAAGTTTCCTAGGCAAAAGGGATGATCTTGATAGATTGAAACCAAGCCCTAACTCTAAAGCATAAATAAATTCAAAAAAAGAAATGCATATGATGATCTGATGGTCACATGAAGAAATGGAGTGATTAAATGATGTCGTGAAAAAGCCACAAAATAAAACCCTAAAATCTAGGAAAATTTTGATAGCATAACACGTTTTTGATAATAATTTTTTTTTAAAAAAGGAAGTCTCCAAGAAGAAATTAATGCAAAAATTAAAATGATTAAACATAAGGAAAAATAAAATTAAATAAATTCCCAATTTCCAATAAATTTGACCATTCAACAAAAATTATAAAATTCAAATTAAAATAATGAATGACCAATTTAAAATTCAAAAGTCAAGTCCAGTAATAAATATAACTTCGACAATCATAATTATTAATTAACTCGCATTAAATAATTAAAAAGAGGAATAATTAAAATATTGCTGCTAAAATAAAATTGATTAAAATCAAATTAGATTTAATAAAAAGATTTTCAACAATGTTAAATTAAAATATACAAGGTAATAAAAATGAATGTCAAGTTAAATAACTTACCAAGGTATAAGGCATCCCACAATAAAATTAAACAACCCATCCCACCAAATTAAATATGCAAAGAAATTAAAATTTAAACCCCAAAATAATATTTAAACACTTAAAGTGAAGCACATAGAAAGTCAATAATTCCAAAAAGGGTTGAAAATCCAAGTGGAGGGAATTTAGTTTCCCATGCACATGGAAGAAAAAAATAATGGAAGATAATTAAATTCAAACTCCAAAATCCCTCTCACCATCCAACTAAGCCCTAGCCATTATTTTAATTGTTCCCACAAAGAAACCCTAATTTTATTCTAACATTTCCTCATGGCCACAAACCCTATCTTTTCTCTTGTTTTCTTCTCTCATTGTTTTCTTTCCTCCCTTGCTTGTTTTCCCACTTTGTTTTGTTTTTGTTTTTCCTTTTTTTTGTTGCAGGCATGAAAGAGGGGGCAGCCATGGATGAAGAGTTTCCACGGAGGTATATCCATTATGTATACCTTGTAGGGTTCTATGTTTAAGTATATTTCTTTAGATATATATACACTTTTGTGCATATATATATATAATGTTAAAATGCATCAAAAACAAACTGCAGGATTTGGGGAAGGCGGCCCGAGGGAGGAGGAACCACGAGTAGTAGTGGAGCCGACGGCCCATGTGTATTCCACTGCCCCTTTGGTTTATAAGTTAGAGATTTGGGGTGGGGGGAGGCGGTCCTCCCACCCACCCCCCACTACATAGTGGGTGGGGGGATTGTCCCCCCCTCCACCAGTGTTTCAAAAAAACCTACAAGGGTTTGGGGGCGGTGGCCAGTCCGTCATTCCCCAGCCCTCCACAATTTTTTTTTTTTACTAAAACCTAAAACAATCCCCATTACAGGGTACGGGCTGTAATCTATTTAATATCATTCCTAATATAGTATTAAAATTACAGTTTATAATCATGTTATAAAATTTCATTATTATAAAACCCGTTTTGGTCATTGTTGGAATATATATATATATAGTATATATATATATATATATATATATATATATATATGTATATATATATATGTATATATATATATATGTATATATGTATACATATATATACATATATATATATATATATGTATATATGTATACATATATATACATATATATATGTATATATATATACATATATATACATATATATATGTATATATATGTATACATATATATACATATATATATGTATATATATGTATACATATACATATATATATGTATATATATGTATACATATACATATATATATATATATATCTATATGTATATATATATATATATACATATATATATATGTATATACATATACATACATATATATACATATATATACATATATATATGTATATATACATATATGTATATATATATGTATATATATATATATATATGTATACATATATATACATATATATACATATATATATATGTATATATATATACATATATATATATGTATATGTATATACATATATATATATACATATATATATACATATATATATATATATATATATATATATATATATATATATATATATATATATATTCTCACACTCAACTAAAAGGAATATAAAACTAGCTTGGGGTCATTAAATGAATCAGAAATATATATATTTTTCTTCATTTCATGCAAGAGTAAATGGAATAGAAACACTACATATTTATTTGTTTTTGACAAAATTAGATAAAGTAGGATAACATATTTTCATTTTGAAACCGATATTCTCCCTACACTATCTTTTCCATAGCAAGTAAATTTATAGTCCTATATTTCTTTTCTGTGAACATAAATATAGTTGAACAACATTCTTTTCTTTTATTTCTAAAGTCCATTTCCAAGAAATTAATCTACTTGTTTTTCCATTGAAGCAATCAACAAAAGAAACATTAAAACATTCCCTCCCACCCTTTTTTTAACATAAAATGACAAGTATAAAATCTCTTTTGTCAAACCTTCCCAAACCCACATAAGCACAACAGAAAAACCTAATGAACATATATTATTATTATTATTATTATTATTATTATTATTATTATTATTATTTTGAATACATAAAGAGGAATATTACACTTTTGAAATTCTTTTCCACACACAAGTACAAAGGAGAGTAATAATCTTGCCCAAAAATTACAATAAGGCCTCTAAGGCCATGGCTAATAACAACCAAACAAAAGTAGTGCCAAAACACCAAAGATGGACTTCACCAAGCTCCACTTTCTTCAAATAAAAACCTGTAATATACAACACCAAATTTGGGGAACCAAGCCACGAAGGAATGCCCTCGTCCCTACCATAGACCCGCTAGTGGGTCACCCCCGAGCTAGGGAGGTAGGATTCACACAGTCTTGCACACACACACCACAACAATTCACTCCCATGGATTTGCACAAACAAAACTCAATAAATTGAGTTTAGAGGGGGTAGGGAAGTGGACCCCTCAACTCAAGAGGCAACCCCAAGAACTCCAAAGATAATAAAAATCTCAAGGCCTCAAGCCAAACACATTTTCCACCCAACTCAAAAATCACAATGGCACTCATGCCAAATCACATATTATTTCCAAAACTCATATGATGCCCTTAAGGCTAAAAATAGTGCAACACAAAGGAGATGACCTCAAGGAGGTTCACTCTCACCTACCCCAAACTAGTTGAGCCTTTTCATCCCAAAATGGAGGTACTCTCACCACACCCTTCCCACACCAAAAAAAAAAAAACAAATCACATAATAATCAACCACATACACAAAAAAAAGCATAAGCAAAAGGGTAATGGCCATAGCCATGGAGCTTACCTTCAGAAGCCCTAAAATCGAAGCACGTTTGATGAAGAGCTCCAAGCTTCCCAAAATTTTCTCCAACTCTCCAAAATTCTTCTCACTCCCCAATAGAACTCCAAGAATAGAAGTAAAAATGACAAATGCAAGAACCCCACACTTCTCTTCAAGAGGAGATAATATAGGCCTTCCAATTTGGCCTTAAGGAATGAGAAGGTGACACTTGTCACCTTCTCCTTCCTCTTCCCATGCCACTTGCAAGAGAGGAGTGTGAGGGTGACAAGTGTCACTCTCCAATTCAATTCTATCCCTCACCTTATCCACTTGTGCACTCACACAAGTGTGAGAAACCAAGTGGTGAGGTGGCAATTCCCTTCAAGCCTCCATGAGGATAAGGGATGCCATATGACATCCTCTTATTCTCCAAGAGAGCCATCTCCCTCCAATATGCTCTCACACATGTGTGAGAGTCTTGGAGGGAGATCCCACACACTTGGGAGTCTTAGAGACCTCCCAAGTCTTCTTGGTGAAGGGATCCCCAAACTTTGGGAAGGGAGATGGGTCTTTCCCAAAGCATGACTCATCTCCCACCCTTAGCCATTTAAAAATTCGTCACTTTGACTAAACCTCAGTTTAGAGTGACCAAAAGTGAGTTACCCCAAGGTTTAGTTAGTCAAAATTGACCCTAGACCCTAGGGTTACCACCTAGGGTAAGTTTGGGACACTAAGGTTCACCTAGGGATGCATAAATTCAATTTAAATGGCCCATAACAAAAATAATACCAAGTGGTGTGAAACAATTATAAATATACAACACATGATATAAATCAACTAAGAAAGGGGGTCACTAAGCCCAAAATAAATAAATTAAGCATGCATGCAAGCAACATCTGATCACACGTGATCATCATCCCTCTTGGGAATGGATTGGTTTCAGAGGGAATGACACGTGTGAACACTACCTTTGATTTCTCGTGGCCTGGGAATATAATCCTACATGACTAGATCAAGTATCAATCACATCATGGATAATCATAGCTAAAGCAATTAAAATTAAATTCATGCCATTGCATACAATATTAATCATTTACAACATAATTTAATATCAAAACTACATTTTCTATCTAATGTCTCATAATCATCATCAAACAATATATCCACATAATGAACTTCAAATCACATGAATAATCATCATCAATTATATCTCATATATCTAATATCATCATAACATCAAAATATGATCAAATCAAATCACCACATGTCTAATCAATGTCAAACCAAAAGTCAGGAGCTATAATCTAATCTGCATACTAGAAATAATAGTCTCTCAAAGTCTGATAATGCCACCAACTATAATGTAAAATGATCAAAATAAGGAAGGAAAATAATCAGCCTCACATCCTCCCCCCCTAAGACTAAACTTCCTCCTAGAAGTTGTCAAAAAGGTGAGGATAGAGTGCCCTCAAACTAGCTGCATCCTCCCAAGTCGCTGTGACCTCATCATAACAATCCCACTAGACCCTAACCTAGTCTAACTCTCGACCTCGAAGGCCCAGCGTCTGATGAGCCAATATGTGAATTGGCTCCAAAGCCAACTGCCTGTCTGCCTCTACTTGAAGAGCACTCCAATCCAATACATGAGATAAATCAGATATATATCGTCTGAATATAGAAACATGAAAGACATCGTGGATACATGATAGGCTAGGTGGCAATGCTAGACGATAGGCAATAGGTCCTATCTACTCCAAGATCTCAAAAGGTCCTATAAACCATGGTACAAGCTTAGACCCCTTTCCATAATGGATTGGACTCTTCTGTGGCTGCACTCTAAGGAATACTCTATCCCCAACTGAGAAGCTCCAATCAAGTCTCTTAGCATCAGCATACTTCTTCTATCTATCTTGTTCCTCCTGAAGTCTCTGCCTAATCAGTGTGACCTGCTGCTCCATATCCTGAACCAACTCTGGACCAATGGCAACCCTGTCTTCTATCTGATCCCAACTCAATGGTGTCATTCATGGTCTATCATATAAAGCCTGATACAGATACTCAACCCATATTGTAGGCAAACTCAACCAGATACAGATACTCCCATCTAGACTGATGGTCCATAACATACATACAAAGCATGTCCTCCAACATCTGATTCACCCACTCTGTCTGTCCGTCTGTCTCAAGGTGATAAGCGAAGATAAAGTTGAGCTATGTGCCCAATGCCTACTACAAAGCTCTCCAAAAGGCTGAAGTGAACATTGAATCCCTGTTAGAAATGATGCGATGAGGTACTCCATGTAATCTCACAATATCGTCCAAGAATACTCTTGCCACTGTCGGTGCATTGTACATCGTGCGTACAGGTGAGAAATGTGCCACCTTGGTCAACTTGTCGACTGTCATCATGATGACATCATGGCAACATGAAGATATAGGAAGACCAACAATGAAATCCATGGAAATGGTGTCCCATTTTGACTCAGGTGACTCGTGAGGGTATAAAAGACCCGCTGGATGTTGATGCTTGGCCTTGACCCTCTGGCACTCAAGGCATCAAGTAACAAACTTTGCAATATCCCATCTCATACCTGCCCAATGGTACAGCTATCGTAGGTTGGCATGCATCTTCTTTACCCCCAGATGTGCCGCATATGGTGCTCTGTGAGCCTCTGATAACACTAAAGTATGTTGGTCACCTACACGAGGTACATAGATGCACTATCAATGATGAAGTAACCCATCTGCCTCAAGTGAGTACCCTGCAAACTAGCCCACAAGGGCCTTCTATGAATAGATCTCCTGTTGCACCTCAAGAAACCACTCATCCTCAGGTAGATGCTGAATAATGCATCCTCTCAAGTCCACACTTAGAGTCAAGGTCAAGATCTCATGGTGCCTCCGACTCAATGCATCAGCAACCACGTTCTCCTTCTCTTTGATGTAGTGGACATCCAAGTCATACTTGCAATGAAACTCCATCCAACGCCACTGATAGGCGTTCAGATTTAGCTGTGTTAATATGTACTAAAGGCTATGATGATCTAAATGAAGCTCAAAGCAACGACCCAATAAGAAATGTCTCCAACGAACTAGAGCATGAACCACTGCTACGAGCTCCAAGTCGTGAGTGGGGTAGTTTATCTCATGGGTCTTGAGCTTTCACGACTCATACGCGATCGCTCTACCACCTTGCATAAGTATGGCTCCCAAACCCTCAAGAGATGCATCTGTGCAAACCATAAAATCTACTGCTGGATCAAGAACCACTAAAATGGGAGCACTGGTAAGATGCTCCTTAAGGACCCCAAAGGCCCTCTCACACTGCTCAGTCCATAGGAATTTCTTCCCTTTCTGCTGAAGGGAAGTGATGGGGTGTGCTATCTAAGAGAAACCCTCAACAAATCTATGGTAATAACCAGCTAACCCTATAAAATTCCTAACCTTTGTCACATTGGTGGGTACTAGCCAATCTCTGATAGCCCTAATCTTTGATAGATCTACTAAGATACCATCACCAGATAGGATGTGCCCCAAGTATTGTACCTCTATCCTATAAAATGCACACTTTTCCAAGTTCCTATAAAGATTCTACTCCCTCAAACACTGTAAAACCTGACATAGGTGCTACTTATGCTCCTCCTTGGTCCACGAATAGATCAATATGTCGTCAAGGAAAATAATCATGAACTAATCCAAGTAGGTATAGAACACAGTGTTCATGAGACTCATGAACACTGTAGGGGCATTCGTCAAACCGAAGGGGATCACAGTGAACTTGGTGGTGCCTACATAAACATTTAGGTTTCAAACATTTAAATATGTAGGCACCTTCCAAAAATTCCAAAAAATTCTAACACTTTTGGCCTCTGCAGTAGAAAAATACAAAATTTTGGTTGTATGCATGTCACTTTGTATATAAAATGCTATTTGTATATACATGCAGGTCAAATGTATGTTGTGTTACAAGTATGAGGTGAACCAGTGTTGTCATTGATGTCAACATACTCATATTGCATTGACAAGAAGGATTCGATGAGCAGTGTGCTGAGGATATTGAGAAAATTAGCCTCAGTCAAGAACAGTGAAGAACAGTGATGAGAAGAAGGCAAATGTATTGTATAGGATGCAAACCAGAGGATGCAGATTAAAGGGTTTGTAGATATGAGTCTTGAGATGCTTCAGTTAAGATTTCAAAGGTCTACATGAAGATTTGAAGGAGTTGTGGCTGTCGGTATGGAACCGGTTCCGGCAAGTGTTCAGAGGTGACAGAGGATCACAGAAAGGTCCGGTGAGGTCCGGAACTGTATAATCCTAATCTGCAGATTGGAAGGAGTGTTTGGGATGTCCTTGTGATGTGTCATCTCGAGTTGTGTATGATTTTGAGGTCCGGAAGTGCCTTTTGCATTGTGACAGTGGCGACAGACTGTGTTCTTGAAGTTCCAGATGAGGAAGAGAAGAGATTCCAGTAAGTAGAGAAAGTGCGGATGTACCTGGTCATTCAGGCAGGCTTGTGAAGGTTCTTGGATCATGATGAGGTTGTGTTGTTGGTCCGCATTGATGGTAGAGCCCAGAATTGAAGTTATTCTTCTAGATGAAGTTCTTGTTCCGACTAGCCGACCGGATGAGTTGTTCATCCTGTGAATGTTTTTGTGATGGCCAACCAGATGTGTTATTCATCTTACGGATATTCTTATGGTTGATTGCCGACTTAGATGATTGTTCCTAAGTCAATATCTTGTATAAATAAAGGTTTGTGAGTTCATTTAGTAGTGTGGATTGTGTGAATGAGTGTGGTGTAGCGAAGAGAAGTGCGAAAGGCAAAGCAGGGGTTTTGGGCTTAAATGGAACTGATCCGGACATAGTAGAGATGTCAATCTCTAGCTCAAGATTGTGATTCTTATCACTTTGTAGACAGTGTGTCTCCTTGTAGGTAGTGGGCCTCTTTGTGAGTAGTGTGCTCGGGCAGTGAGCCCTAATTGGCAAGTGCCATTCTTTTTCTTATTCTTCTAACAGAGAATAATCCTTGGGTTAATCACCCTGTGGTTTTTTCCTTGACCGGGTTTTCCACGTCAAAATCTTGGTGTTCAATGTGTTGATGTTTATCTGCTCTTGTGTTTGTGTGTTATGCTTTCATGGATGATTAATTGATATACTGTTAACTAACAAAGAAGAATCAAGTATTTAAAGTAGAGCAGGTTTTTATACAACTGATTCACCCCCCCTCTCAGTTGTATGCCCTAGATCCAACAATTGGTATCAGAGCCAAGTTCCTCTGAAAGGAGCTTAACCACTTGAGGAGATCCAGGATGTTGTCATACAAGAAGGATAGTCTGAAGTTTGATGGAACCAACTTCACTCTCTGGAAAGGTCGCATGAAATGTCACTTGGAATGTATGGGAAAAGCATACTTGGCCATGGTATCAAAACCATATGTACCTCCACAAGGTGGTCTGACAACTCTGAATGAAATCACAGATGCTAAAAACAATTTGTGGACCAAGGAAGCTCTGCTAAGCACATTAAACGACTCAGATCTCTCAAATGTTATCGATCTACCAACTGCATATGAGATCCTGACTAAATTGGAACTTCTGTATGAAGGAGATGAGTTTGTCAAAAGTGCAAGGTTGCAAAGTTTGAAAGGGAAATTTGAAAGATTGAAAATGAGAGATGATGAAAACATCACTACCTTTATGCCAAGAGTGAATGAGCTGGTATGTGGAATTAGAAATGCTGGTGGAACTCTGGATGAAAATGAGATTGTTTGCAAAATCCTCAAATCCCTTCCTATTGCCTACAAAATCAAGGTTGCTGCCATTGATGAATTCAGAGCCCACACAACTGTCACAAGAGAACAATTGGCTAGCAAGCTAGCTGCATTTGAAATGACCGAGTTTGGAGATGATCCTCCCAAGACTGAATCTGCTTTCAAAGCCAGTGCCTATGTGAAAGGCAAACAGAGATTTGATCCGGGTGAAAACTCTTGAAGGAAGATGTCATGATATGATCAAGCAAGAAGAGACATGGAAGAAGAAGAAGAAGCAGAAACAGCTCAACTTGAAGCCCTCATTGCAAAGAGACTGCCAAGAGGATCCGGTAAGTATGAAGGAAAACTACCCTTTAAGTGCTTTAACTACAATAAGATTGGTCATTTTGTTTCAAGATGTCCAGAAAGATCTGCAAGGACTAATACTAACAGATAAAGGTTTCAAAAGAACTGCTATTATGTTCATGAAGAAGATGACAATGAAGGAGTAACAGATGATGAATCAGAACTAGGAAGCAAATCCAGAAATGAATGGGTGTTTATTGCCATCAAGGAAGAAGATTCAATACTCTCTGAATCTGTCAATCACAAGGTTGTGGAAAAAGCTTTGGCTGCTCAAGTGGAAGAAAAGGATGATTGGGTTATTGATAGTGGATGTTCTCACCATATGATTGGTGACAAGGATAAGTTCTTGGATTTGGAAAGGTATGAAGGAGGAATGGTAAAATTTGGTGACAATTTTGCTGGCAGAATCAAAGGTAAGGGAACTATTTCATTTGATGGAAAGAGAAAAACAAGTAATGTACTATATGTTGAAGGATTGAAGCACAATCTTCTCAGTGTTGGTCAGTTAGTAGACAAAGGCTATGTTCTCTAGTTCAAGAATGGAAAATGCAGAATCTTTACAAGTTCTGAAACTAAAATTGCATCCGGTACTCAGACAAAAGGTAATATCTTTCATCTGGTTGGTTCAAATAAAAGTTGTCTATTTGTTCAAATTGATCTGAGTTGGTTATGGCATAGAAGAATGTGTCATATAAATTTTGATAACATCATCAAGATAAGTAATACTCAAGCTGTAAGAGATCTCCCAAAATTGATGAAACCTACAAATAGTTTGTGCAAAGAATGTCAGCTAGGTAAACAGAGGAGAATCTCTTTCAAAAGCAAAGATCAGTCCTCTACCAGATTGTTGGAACTAGTACATACTGATCTCTGTGGTCTGACAAGAATCAAGAGTCTACAAGGTGATATATATTTCATGTTGCTAATTGATGACCATTCCCGGATGATGTGGGTTACCTTCCTAAAGGAGAAATCAGAAGCCCTTGAGAAGTTCAAAATCTTCAAAGCTATGATAGAGAATCAAACTGAATTGAAATTGAAGTGTCTAAGGTCTGATAGAGGTGGTGAATTTACATCTGGTGAGTTCATTGACTTTTGTGAGAAGCAGGGTATAAGAAGATAGTTGTCTGCTCCTAGGACTCCACAGCAGAATGGAGTAGTTGAGAGAAAAAAACGGACCATCCAGGAAGCTGCTAGGACAATGATGTTGGAACCAAATGTTCCTCAAATATTTTGGAAAGAAGCTATCAGCACTGCAGTCTACACTCTCAATCGAGTTCAAATCAGAAACAACACCGGTAAGACCCCTTATGAACTCTAGTTTGGCATCACTCCTATTGTGAAATATTTTAGAGTATTTGGTAGCAAGTGTTATATTAAAAGAGATGAAGATCTAGGAAAGTTTGATGCTAGAAGTGATGAAGGAATTTTCTTGGGTTACTCCACTCAAAGAAAAGCATACCGGTGTTACAATAAGAGATTGAGGAAGATGATAGAAAGCACTAATGTGAAAGTTGATGAAGGAATTGAGAATCCCTCAAGGTTTTATGAGTTTGATGAGGATGACCAAGATGGTGTTCAAGTTCAAGGAGCTCAATCCTCTCCGGTAAGTCAGAATCAGCCTGATCCGGTAAATCAGGAAGAAGAGATAGGTCTGAATGAGCCTGTTCAAGAAACAGCAGTATAGAATGCTCCCAAAATTCCAAGGTATGTAATATAGAACCACTCTGAAGATTAGATCATAGGTGACAGAAACAAATGTATGCAAACTAGAAGGAATGTTGCTCAAAATCAGGATGAATGTTGTCTGATTTCAAAGATTGAACCCAAAACAATAAATGAAGCTTGCAATGATGAAAACTGGACCAAAGCAATGGAAGATGAATTGATGCAAATTGAGACAAATCATACTTGGGATCTTGTTCCCAGACCTAGAGATAGAAATGTGATTGGAACCAAATGGGTTTTCCAGAACAAACTGAATGAAGCTGGTGAAGTAATCAGAAACAAAGCTAGATTGGTCTGCAAAGGCTACTCTCAAATAGAAGGAATTGATTTTGAAGAAACCTTTGCTCCGGTGGCAAGAATTGAAGCAGTTAGATTATTCCTTGCATTTGCTTCCTTTAAAGACTTTAAGGTATATCAGATGGATGTCAAGTTTGCCTTCCTAAATGGTGATCTGGAAGAAGAAGTTTACATTGAACAACCGGATGGATTTCAATTGTCTGATAATGAAGATATGGTCTGCAAATTGAAGAAAGCATTGTATGGATTAAAGCAAGCCCCAAGAGCATGGTATGAAAGGTTGGATAAGCATCTTGTGCAGATTGGATTCAACAAAGGTACTGCTGACAGCAACTTATATTTCAAAATTGATCATGAAAACATTTTGATTGTTGAAGTGTTTGTGGATGATATCATTTTTGGAGGAAGAGATAGTATGTGCAAAACTTTTGCAAATCAGATGAAAAGTGAGTTTGAAATGTCTATGCTTGGTGAAATGAATTTCTTCTTGGGTCTGCAAATTACTCAAACAAAGAAAGGGATCTTTATTTCTCAGACCAAATATGTGAAAGAATTGTTGAGGAAATTTGGTATGGAAGATTCAAAGCCAATGAACACTCCCATGGCAACTGGATGTAAGTTGAACAAAGATGATGACTCCCCAAAGGTAGATCAGACAAAATATAGATCAATGATTGGTGGATTATTGTATCTCACTCAGACTAGACCAGATATAATGCAGGCTATTGGTCTTGTGGCAAGATTCCAGGCTGATCCTAGAGAATCTCATGTTATGGCAATCAAAAGAATTTTTAGGTACTTGAAAGGAACAGTTGAGTATGGTCTATGGTACCCTAGAGATCTGGATTTCTCTCTTCATGCTTACACAGATGTAGATTGGGCAGGAGATGTGGATGACCGGAAGAGCACCAGTGGTGGAGCATTCTTTCTGGGGAAGAGATTGGTTTCTTGGGTAAGCAAGAAATAAGATGCAATATCTCTGTCTACAACTGAAGCAGAATACATTGCAGCAGCAGGCAGTTGCACTCAAATCTTATGGATGAAGCAGATGCTAAGAGACATTAAAGTTGAATATGTGGAGCCTATCACAATTTTCTGTGATAATTCAAGTGCAATTAATATTTCTAAGAATCCGGTATTGCACTCTAAGACTAAGCACATATCTATCAAGTTTCACTTTTTTAGAGAACAAGTGAACAAGGAAGAAGTCAGGTTGGAATATGTTCCCTCCAAGGATCAAATTGCAGATATCTTTACTAAACCTCTTCCCAAGGACTCTTTTGAATATCTCCAGGAGAAGTTAGGGGTCATGGCCCCTCCAGTAATGAACTAAGATGCACTGATGTGCATCAGTCCGATGGATATCACAGTCATATCTTGTGATCTGGATTGATGAGGGGGAGCTGCTAGTAAGGGGGAGCAGCTGGTATGATTCTGATGTGTTAGAATTGCAAGTATGAGCCCTTTGCCATTGATGTCAAAGGGGGAGAGAAGACATGTGAAAAACAAATAGCTAATGATCAAAGGGGGAACAGTAAATAAGGAGAAGACATGTTGCTGATAGGGGGAGCTGTGACAGAAAGGAGAAGTTCTTATCTTGATGGTTTTTCACATCATATGATATGTTGCCATCAATGACAAAGGGGCAGATTGTTGCAAGTATGAGGTGAACCAGTGTTGTCATTAATGTCAACATACTCATATTGCATTGACAAGAAGGATTCGATGAGCAGTGTGTTGAGGATATTGAGAAAATTAGCCTCAGTCAGGAACAGTGAAGAATAGTGATGAGAAGAAGGCAAATGTATTTTATAGGATGCGAATCGGAGGATTCAAATTAAAGGGTTTGTAGATATGAGTCTTGAGATGCTTCAGTTAAGATTTCAGAGGTCCGCATGAAGATCTGAAGGAGTTGTGGCTGTCGGTATGGAACCGGTTCCGGCAAGTGTTCAGAGGTGACAGAGGATCACAGAAAGGTCCGGTGAGGTCCGGAACTATATAATCCTAATCTACAGATTGGAAGGAGTGTTTGGGATGTCCTTGTGATGTGTCATCTCGAGTTGTGTATGATTTTGAGGTTCGAAAGTGCCTTTTGCATTGTGAAAGTGGCGACAGACTGTGTTCTTGAAGTTCTGGATGAGGAAGAGAAGAGATTCCAGTAAGTAGAGAAAGTTTGGATGTACCTGGTCATTCAGGCAGGCTTGTGAAGGTTCTTGGATCATGATGAGGTTGTGTTGTTGGTCCACATTGATGGTAGAGCCCAGAATTGATGTTATTCTTCCGGATGAAGTTCTTGTTCCGACTAGCCGACCAGATGAGTTGTTCATCCTGCGAATGTTCTTGTGATGGCCGATCGGATGTGTTATTCATCTTGCGGATATTCTTATGGTTGATTGCCGACTTAGATGATTGTTCCTAAGTTGATGTCTTGTATAAATAAAGGTTTGTGAGTTCATTTAGTAGTGTGGATTGTGTGAATGAGTGTGGTGTAGCGAAGAGAAGTGCGAAAGGCAGAGCAGGGGTTTTGGGCTAAAATGGAACTGATCCGGACATAGTAGAGATGTCAATCTCCAGTTTAAGATTGTGATTCTTATCACTTTGTAGACAGTGTGTCTCCTTGTAGGCAATGGGCCTCTTTGTGAGTAGTGTGCTCGGGCAGTGAGCCCTAATTGGCAAGTGCCATTCTTTTTCTTATTCTTCTAATAGAGAATAATCCTTGGGTTAATCACCCCGTGGTTTTTCTCTTAACCAGGTTTTCCACATCAAAATCTTGGTGTTCAATGTGTTGATGTTTATTTGCTCTTGTGTTTGTGCGTTATGCTTTCATGGATGATTAATTGATATACTATTAACTAACAAAGAAGAATCAAGTATTTAAAGTAGAGCAGGTTTTTATACAACTGATTCACCCCCCCCCCTCTCAATTGTATGCTTTCAAAATGGTAAAAAGTCAGTTATATGCATTTTAGGATGCATATCAAGTTTGCATATACAAGGGGGAATCTATCACAGATTCCCAGGAATATTCTGTAGTTGTATATCGGGTTTGCTTGCATATTTGTGTTGTATATTTGAACATACAATGGCTACATACATTAGAAAACATGTAATGAAAAGATGCATTGGCGGCATACAAGGAGGTTACTGTGCTAAATGTATATCAGGTTCACTGTAACTGATGCATATGGAAATATACAATGGAAAATATACAAGGTGCAGACATGCATTCGCTACAGTGCAATGTATCATTGGCCAATGTATATGCAAGGAAAGAATGTGCAAGGGGCCGATATACAAGTGGTGGGCCCCGCGGATATAAAAAGCTGATTGTACATTAGAAATATGCAAGAGGCACATACAAAGAAAAAGTTGCATGCAACAGAGAAAGACAAGGAGTTGGGCCCACCGATTGCATACAAAGGCAATTGTATGGTGGCGCATGCAATCAAATATGCAAGGCCCAGACCCGAGGAGTTTTACATTTTGCTTAATGCAGGTTTGAGATCCGGATTGCATATTTTGTTTTGTATATCCGCATTGTATGTTTGCAATATAGAAAATAATGATACAAAGGAAAGATACAACGTGGATTCCAGGGGATATTCCAATCTAGCAGATAAGGTGTTGAAATCTGCAGCTTGCATGTATATGGCATTGTATATGCCAATATACAAACAAAAGGAGATACAAGGCCCAGATTTGAAAGTTTTTGAAATCTGATGGATAAAATGGTTGGGGTCCGTTGTATGTATGTCACATTTGTATGATGTGATATGCAAGGAAATGTACAAGTAAGGAGATGCAAACCGGACCCGATTTGAATTTCAAAGTACTTCATAGTCATTTGAGGTCCGCAGAATGTATATTGGATTTGTATGTGCAGCATACAACCTGATATACAAAGAAAAAACATACAGCCTGGATGCGGAGGAGGAATCAAATGCAATAAATGAAATTTGAGGTCCATGGATTGTATAAAGTGCTTGCATGTTCGCGATATGCAATGGGCCAATATATAAATGGTGGGCCCCAATGACTCAAAGAAGCTGTTGTATGTATATGCATCCTGCATATACAAAGATTTGAAAAGTGATTGTATATGCATTTGAGCATGCATATAAAAGGGTGAGAAGGGCAAAATGGATGACAGAAAAGTGAGTGATGGATGCATAGGGTGCTGATGTGGCAGGACTTCTTTTGTGGGTGACTTTTCAGCATATTTTGATGCCGTTGATCTTAGCGATAGGGAGATATGTTCAACGACCGTGTTTCAAACTGCCAGCGATGGTTTTCTTGGCTTCAGCAGTCATGTTTTGAGCGGGAAAACTCCATGAACATGCTACTGCAATTCTTGAGAGGAGATGTAGGTAGGTGAACCATTATTGGCTATTTGCAGAGGCATGGGCCGATGGTTGACTAGCCAACCACCTAATTTTAATGAAAAACCCCTAGGCGGCGGTGCTGATCCTGAGCTCACCTATTTTTCTTTACTGTTCTACCTACGCTTTTAATGATTTGGGCACCATTCTTGGTGCATTGTAATTGGCAGAATTTTGATTTGACTTTTTTACGATTCTGTTGAGGGCACACTTTGAGTATATCTGAGGTGTGTGCCTCATTGTTTTGTGTGGTGGAAAACTGGACAAGTTTTGGATGCTGTAATCGGATAGTCTCATTGGTGGTTTTATTCTGGGTATCTTGTGAGTTTATGAGTTGTATGTTGAATCTCTTATGCATAGAATTCATCAGTTTCATGTTGATTTAAATGAGTAATGTTTTATAGCATGTATTTTGTTATTTGTCTCCAAATTGAATGTTTTCTTCTTCTGAATCTAAACAGCTAAGGGGTGTTTGGGATTCTAGAATATGGGTTTGCTCTATTGAATGATTAATCTTTTACTTCTGCTCAAGGAGTAGATTAAATGTTTTGGATTAAGTGTTGGGAAGAATATATTGCAGTAAGGATGTTTTTAAGCAGAAGTAACTAAATACTTTGTCTTGGGTATTGTCTGTAAGGCAGAAATTACAAAATCCCCTTGAAATCTGATTATTGCCTTAAGTCTGTGATAAACATTCACATATATATATCTATTGACTTCGAGCTCTGGATAGGCACCAATCTAGTCTTGTGTTGAGGTTACAATCAAGGTCCTAGCTTTGCATCCAAATACCAAAAATCAATCTTAAACTTCAAATACAAACCTTTTAGGACATTAGGAGTAGTTTAGGACCAAAATCCTCTGATTCACGGCTGAGCATAGGCCCAAAGCTAGCCCCTTTGCACTTATTTCATAGTTTTGGTCTTCATAATAGAGGATTTATCTACTTTGTGTCAGCATCCTAGTCTTTTCATAGTTATATTTCATGGGTGTTGAGTAGGGAATACCCCCCTTGGTTCTGTAGAGCCTAAAGAAGAAGAGGAGATATTTATAGAGTCTATCTCCTATATTGTTGGCCCCTGGCCTAGGAATCTTATTGATCATTGATGGCTACCTTGTAGGGATAACTGGGAATAAGCATCCAGTCTAGGAAAATCACCAATAGATTTGGCGACTCTGCTGGGGATAAGAGTCAAATAGTGTGAAATTATTGCTGCATATCCGGTTCTTTCATGTGAATATGGTGCTTTGCTGGTGGAAGGAACTCAAAAGAATATTTTTTCTTTGATGAGCTTTTAGTTGTTTGAAAATTGTGTCCTCTTTGGAGAGGTGGTGAATCTACAAAAAGGATTTTAGTGCACATGAAAGGTTGATGTATGTTGTTGTAATAAAAGATTTTCTGTTCAAGACTTCAGCATCTAGATGAGAAAAGGTACATGGTTTTTTCCCGCTTGTATTTATTGTTCTATTGCATAAGTTAGATGCCAGGGGGAAGCCTTAGGTCTTAGGCAGACATAAGATGTTTGAAAGTAAAACTTATATGAATCCAAGTATGTATTCACCTATACTTAGCCAGGAGGGGGATGAAGTGTTGTGTAAAAAAATTGAAGAGATAAAGAATAGGTTGATATCCTTAGAGGCTCGGTAGGCTCAGTTAAATAATAACCCTGTTGTGTTTGCCAGTCAGAACGCTAAACCTCTTGTTAGCCCTTTTGATCCTTTATATGACCAGTTAGATTTGTCATGGGCTAACTATAAAGTTGAAAGTATGCCTACTAAAATTTACAATCAAATGCCTAGATTTAGTGGACATAGTGTGTGTGATGGGGGTGCATATATCCAAAACTTTCACAACTTTATGGAGAAAAATTCATTTAGAGATGAGGATATGTGGATGAGGTTTTTTGTTAGATCCTTTGGTGCAAGAGCTAGAGATTGGTATTTGAGCTTTCTAAAAAGATCCTTTGCCTGTTGGGATGAACTTGTTGACTGTTTTAGAGAAGAATTTGCAAGAGAACCTGTTGATCTTGTTGCAAGATTGATGGAAATTAGAAAACAAGATGAAGAGCCCATTATTGATTTCAATCATAGATTTGCAATTGCCCTTTCACAAATCCCTGAAGACTTCAGACCTGATACTTCAGCCTGCATTGGCATATATTTTGAAGCTTTTAAAGAGCGCTCTAGTGCATTGTTGAGGGAATTCAATATAACAAGTGTGCAGATGGCATACAAGGTTTTAGAAAATACAAAAAAAATAAGGAATGAGCACATACTCAATTCCTTGTCCACATGCTTTGGTGTGAATAACAGTTATGTGCTTGCAAATGACCAAGTGATCATGGCATCATTTGAAGATAAATGTGAAAATGAAAAGATCGCAGTTGACAATGCTGCTATTTTTGAACATAATGCTGATAATAATGCTCAACTGGATTGTTCACCAGTCAAGGGTGCCAATGAGAGGATCAGTGGTGACTCCCATCCCAAGGTTGAGGTATCTGATTTTAAAAACAATGATGAGGTTATGGACAACAATGAATACTTGTTTGAGTGGGTTTGTGGAGATAATTGTGAGTATTGTGCACAAGATAGAAAAGAAATAAGCAAACAAAGGAGCATTTCCATGTTTGAGTCATTGCCTTTCATTCAGACACATGGAGATGATGAAGAGCAATCAGGGATTGAAACAAGTGCTAGTGCTGAGTATGATTGTTCTTTATTTGATTATCGTTTTGTTTATGACACACAAGCTGATACTCCTCCACACAAGGAATTCATTGGTAATGAAAATGCATGTTCTACTACCCATGAACCAGTGGCATACCATAATGAAGCTGAAACACTTGGATCAATTTTTTTTGATACATATAGTGATGAGGATCTGTTTGAGTATGGTGAAAATCAAGGCACTATTACTGATATGGATTTTGATTTTCATCTTGATGAAAGGGAGACCAACATACATCATGAAGGTTATTGTAGAGAGGTGCCAGAATCTGATTCTTCCCAGTTTGGTGTAGCTGATGATTGTGTGCATGAAGTGCACAATTTTGGATTCGAGAGCTTTATTTTTGATATGCCAGCTTATGATAAAGTGAGGCCTGACGTTCCCAGCTTTGTGGTGGACTTTGAGTGCTTTCAGTTTTTAGTCCAGCTGGGAGATCATTTTACAATGCATGTTACTGATGAAGATGATGATAAGTGTTATATGTTATATGAGAATGTATTGTTTAATGACTGTGACATTCACATGTTGCTTGATGTTGAAGGTTGTTTGCATAAGGTTGACAGTGACAAGCTAAATAAGATGGTTGAGTATGCAAATGACAAGGGTTGTTTGTGGGTAAATCATGGTAGCATCTTCAAGCTTAACCCATTGAGATTAGAAGAAAATCAAGTGTTTTACAGAGGAAAATTCTAGTTTTTCCTTTTTGGTGGCCTGGGGCCACCAAGTAAATTTTAACTAAATGTGTTTTGTGATGCAAGTTGGTATGTGTTCGACTCTGTTGCCCAATGGATAAGGGACTGGTCTGCATCCCAAAGTTCTAAATTTCTCGCCATGCCTGCAAGAGGCATGCATCCCTAGACAGAGCCACTGGTGGTGCTTGCATAAACATTCAAGTTTCAAACATTTAAATATGCAGGCACCTTCTAAAAAGTCCAAAAAATTCTAACACTTTCGGCCTCTGCAGTAGAAAAATGCAAAATTCTAGTTGTATGGATGTCACTTTGTATATACAAGGCTGTTAGTATATACATGCAGGTCAAATGTATGTTGGCGAGCTCAAAACTGCACATCGGCTTTCAAAATGGTAAAAAATCAGTTATATGCATTTCGAGATGCATATCAAGTTTGCATATACAAGGGGGAATCTATTGTAGATTCTCGAGAATATTCTGCAGTTGTATATAGGGTTTGCTTGCATATTTGTGTTGTATATTTGAACAACAATGGCTACATACATTAGAAAACATGCAATGAAAAGATGCATTGGCGGCATACAAGGAGGTTACTATGCTAAATGTATATTGGGTTCACTGTAGATGATGCATATAGAAACATACAATGGAAAATATACAAGGTGCAAACATGCATTCACTACAATACAATGTATCATTGGCTAATGCATATGCAAGGAAAGAATGTACAAGGGGACGATATACAAGTGGTGGGGCCCATAGATATACAAAGCCGATTGTACATCAGAAATATGCAAGAGGCACATACAAAGAAAAAGTTGCGTGCAACGGAGAAAGACAAGGGGTCAGGCCCACCGGTTGCATACAAAGGCAATTGTATGCTGGTGTATGCAATCAAATATGCAAGGCCTAGACCTGAGGAGTTTTACATTTTGCTTAATGCAAGTTTGAGATCCGGATTGCATATTTTGTTTTGTATATCCGCATTGTATGTTTGCGATATACAAAACAATGATACAAAGGAAAGATACAATGTAGATTCCAGGGGATATTCCAATCTAGTAGATAAGGTGTTGAAATCCACAACTTGCATGTATATGGCATTGTATATGCCGATATACAAACAAAAGGAGATACAAGGCCCGAATTTGAAAGTTTTTCAAATCTGTTGGATAAAATGGCTGGGGTCCGTTGTATGTATATCGCATTTGTATGATGTGATATGCAAGGAAATGCACAAGTAAGGAGATGCAAACCGGACCCGATTTGAATTTCAAAGTACTTCATAGTCATTTGAGGTCTGCAAAATGTATATTGGATTTGTATGTGCAGCATACAACCCAATATATAAAGAAAAGACATACAGCCTGGATGCGGAGGAGGAATCAAATGCAGTAAATGAAATTTGAGGTCCATGGATTGTATAAAGTGCTTGCATGTTCACGATATGCAATAGGCCGATATACAAATGGTGGGCCCCGATGACTCAAAGAAGTTGTTGTATGTATATGCATCCTGCATATACAAAGATTTGAAAAGCGATTATATATGCATTTGAGCATGCATATACAAGGGCGAGAAGGGCAAAATGGATGACCAAAAAGTGAGCGATGGATGCATAGGGTGCTGACGTGGTAGGACTTCTTTGGTGGGTGACTTTTTAGTATATTTTGACACTGTTGATCTCAGTGATAGGGAGATATGATCAATAGCTGTTTCAAACTGCCAGCAATGGTTTTCTTGGCTTCAGCAGTCATGTTTTGAGCAGGAAAACTCTATGAACGTGCTGTTGTAATTCTCGAGAGGAGTTGTGGGTAGGTGAGCCATTATTGACTATTTGCAGAGGCATGGGCCGATGGTTGACTAGCCAACCACTTGATTTTAATGAAAAACCCCTAGGCAGTGGTGTTGCTCCCGAGCTCACCTATTTTTCTTTCCTATTCTGCATGCACTTTTAATGATTTGGGTGCCATTCTTGGTGCATTGTAATTGATAGAATTTTGATTTGACTTTTGTACAGTTCTGTTGAGGGCACACTTTGATTATATCTGAGGTGTGTGCCTCATTGTTTTGTGTGGTGGAAAACTGGACAAGTTTTGGGTGCTGTAATCGGATACAGTCTCATTGGTGGTTCTGTTCTGGGTATCTTGTGAGTTTATGAGTTGCATGTTGAATGTCTTATGCATAGAATTCATCAGTTTCATGTTGATTTAAATGAGTAATGCTTTATAGCATGTTTTTTGTTATTTGTCTCCAAACTGAATGTTTTCTTCTTCTGAATCTAAACAACTAAGGGGTGTTTGGGATTCTAGAAAATGGGTTTGCTATATTGAATGCTTAATCTTTTACTTCTGCTCAAGGAGTAGATTAAATGTTTTGGGTTAAGTGTTGGGAAGAATATATTGTAATAAGGATGTTTGTAAGCAGAAGTAACTGAATACTTTGTCTTGGGTATTGTCTGTAAGGTAGACATTGCAAAATCCCCTTGAAATCTGATTATTGCCTTAAGTCTGTGATCAACACTCACATATATATATATCTATTGACTCTGAGCCCTAGATAGGCACCAATCTGGTCTTGTGTTGAGCTTACAATCAAGGTCCCAGCTTTGCATCCAAATACCAAAAATCAATCTTAAACTTCAAATACAAACCTTTTAGGACATTAGGAGTAGTTTAGGACCAAAATCCTCTGATTAACGACTGAGCATAGGCCCAAAGCTAACCCCTTTGCACTTATTTCACAGTTTTGGTCTTCATAATCGAGGATTTATCTACTTTGTGTCACCATCTTAGTCTTTTCATAGTTATATTTCATGGATGTTGAGTAGGGAATACCCCGCTTGGTTCTGTAGAGCCTAAAGAAAAAGAGGAGATATTTATAGAGTCTATCTCCTATATTGTTGGCCACTGGCCTAGGAATCCTATTGATCATTGATGGCTACCTTGTAGGGATAACTAGGAATAAGCATCCAGTCTAGGAAAATAGCCAACATAACTCATAGTGGCCATATCGAGTCCGGAAGGCAGTCTTATGGATATCCGCCTCTGTGATACACAACTAATGGTAACCAGACTTCGGGTCAATCTTAGAGAACACCTTGTCTCCCTGCATCTGATCGAAGAGATCGTCAATCCTGGGTAGAGGATAACAGTTCTTCACCGTCACCTTATTCAATTACCTATAATCCATGCATAATTGAAGAGACCCATCCTTCTTCTTCACGAAGATGAAAGGAGTGTCCCAAGGTGAAACACTTGGTCAGAGGTGCTCCTTCTCGAGTAAGTCCTCAAGCTGCAACTTGAGCTCTGTGAGCTCATGAGTGGTCATCCTGTAGGGTGCAGGAGACACTGGTTCGGCACCTAGCACTAAGGTAATATGAAAGTCTACCTCACGATGGGGTGGCATCCCTGATAACTTTGCTAGAAACACATCGGCAAACTCTCTCAGGATGGGATGGTCATCCAAAGATGTCTCAGGCTCGTCATCTAATCTGTCACTCACTGTAATAGTGAACATGTGGCATCCCTTCCGCATGCAGTGCTTAAGATACTAAGCGGATATCATACGAACTACTATGGGCTTCTGCATGCCCACCATCTCAACTGATGTACCATGATTGTCTAAGCAGGTAATCACCTTTCAGTGATAATCTAGCTTGGCTCGGTGAGCTGCAAGCAAGTTCATACCCAAAACCACATCGTAGGATCCTAATGTCATAACTCTAAGGTCACATACTGTGGCAAAGGGTCCCAAAGATATCTCACAGTCATGGACTAAGGCATCTACTATCATCTTGGCCCCTAAGGCTAACTCAAGCACCCACCTATCACCCTGCCTAGAGGCCACCAGCTTGCAACGCTCCACTAACGATGGAGATATGAAAGAGTCAGTAGTACCAAAGTCAAAAAAATAGAAATGGGGACACTCCCTATCATACCTGATGTCTCAATCACTGATGCCTAAAAATTAGCCTAGTGGTTATCAACCGCTGCAAACATATGGTGGGACCTACCCACAGCTCCAACCGTCTACTCTGATCCTCCTGTATGAGGCTACCCCCTATTGTAAAGCCTTGTGGACACTCTCTGGCTAGATGTCCCACTCCACCACACACATAACATGGGCCCCTAGCCTATACCTTTCTAGTCTAAGTCCTACTTGATTGTTGCTATCCAGATCTACCTATGGACCCCTATGAACCCTTGTATGACTGCTGTGACCTCGCAGGTCCCGCAAGTGGTCCCTACTACCTCTGATCTCTGCGTGGGCCCTACTCCTGCTAACATTGATTATGGCCCCCATGTGCCCTCTACTACTGTTTCTGCTGTGGGGGCATAGGAGGTAAGGATGCAGAACTAAATCCTCCTCTCTAAGGTAGCGGTGGTGGTCTACGGTAACTCTGCTGGTGTTGTTGCTACCCATGATCTTGAAACTAAGGGCATGAACTCTGCCCTCATCCTTGTATCTCCTTAGCTATGTATGCCTTCTCGGTAGCATCACTCAATGTCTGGGGGTCTGCCATGCGTATAGGCCCTGCTATGCTATGGTTCAATCCTCTGATAAACTTAACAACTAGGAGTTTCTCATCATGGAGATACTCTGCATATCGAGACAACTTGGTGAATCTACTCTCATACTGAGCAACAGTAAGCCCTCTCTGTTGAAGATGAAAATCATCTATGCAATGTTGCTTGTAGTGATCTGATAAATATCGCGCACTGAAGTGCTCAATGAAAGTCTCCCATGTGAGTGTGTCTAATGATAGATGGCGCTTGCACTCCTCAGTGAGCCACCAAGTAGCTGTTGCATCTCTTAACAGGTGGACTGCCACATGTACCTTCATGTTACCCTCGTAAGGATGCAATGCGAAGCATCTATCTAAGCTGATGAGCCAGGCCTCTGCCTCAGCTCCCTATGTGGTCCCGATGAAAGTAGGTGGATTTAGCCTCAACAAATCCCTGATGGGATCTCCTCAGTCTCTATGTCCTCTGATAGGCTCATCCACATAATAATCATAAGGCCTGTGAACAATCTACTCCACTCGTACTGCCTCCTCACGCCTAGCATGATGTGGAGGGCTCCTACTACAGGCCCTATAGGCCAATCCAACCTCCTCTGTCATCGTATCTGGTACCTCAACATATGGCTCCACACGTGGTACCTCTCATGGTTAGATGCGGGGCTCCACACGTGACTCTTCTCATGGCTCCACGCGTGGTTCCCCTCACAGATCAACGCAGGGTTCAACACGTGGCTCTATGCGCAGCTCAACTACGGCTGGTGGTACTCTATCTAACACTACCTGTAGAGCCTGCAATATCTGTGGCCCAATATCTATATAGGTAGGACCAGTGGTGCCTACAGCACTTGTGGGGCCGGTGGTACCTGTCCCTCAGCTAAAGAGTCACTATGAACCTCTACAAACTTCGTGTAGCATGAACGCGCTCACCGAACTCGTCAAGGAGGCATCCTACAAAAATAAGGTAACCACAAATTAATCAAAGTTGTGGAATAATAATGTGCCCTAAACAAGCCCAATGTTTAAACTTGGCTCTAATACCAAATGTCATGCCCACATTTCCCATGTGGTCATGACACACAACACATGTGTCATGTTCACATTTGTCATGTGGCCATGACACGAAATATCAAAAACTTTTCCACATGTCCCTAGAAACCCCCATGCATGCATCGATGTGCTGAGTGGAAATACGCATAAGGTGTAAACATGTCAATCATATTCAGGGAAGTGCATCTACCTACACAATCCACTACAAGATGAAAGCCGACTAGTGGGTATGTGACGCAATGTGCACTACTTCTAGGGTTAGAATAGATTTAATATGAACCCTAAGTATCCTAGGTGAAAGGGATGATCTTGACAAATTGAAACCAAGCCCTAACTCTAAAGCATAAATAAATTCAAAAAAAGAAACACATCCGATGATCCGATGGTCACATGAAGAAATGGAGTGATTAAATGATGTCGCGAAAAAGCCATAAAATGAAACCCTAAAATCTAGGAAAAATTTGACATCATAACAGGTTTTTGATAATAAAAATTTTTAAAAAAGGAAGTCTCCAAGAAGAAATTAATGCAAAAATTAAAATGATTAAACATAAGGACAATTAAAATTAAATAAATTCCCAATTTCCAATAAATTTGACCATTTAACAAAAATTATAAAATTCGAATGAAAATAATGAAAGACCAATTTAAAATTCAAAAGTCAAGTCCAATAATAAATATACTTCGACAATCATAATTATTAATTAACTCATGTTAAATAATTAAAAAGAGGAATAATTAAAATATCCCCTCTGAAGTAAAATTGATTAAAATCAAATTAGGTTTAATAAAAGGATTTTCCACAATGTTAAATTAAAATATACAAGGTAATAAAAATGAATGTCAAGTTAAATAACTTACCAAGGGATAAGGCATCCCACAATAAAATAAAACAACCCATCCCACCAAATTAAATATCCAAAGAAATTAAAATTCAAACCCCAAAATAATATTTAAACACTTAAAGTGAAGCACATAGAAAGTCAATAATTCCAAAAAGGGTTGAAAATCCAAGTGGAGGGAATTTAGTTTCCCATGCACATGGAAGAAAAAAATAATGGAGGATAATTAAATTCAAACTCTAAAATCCCTCTCACCCTCCAACTAAGCCCTAGCCATTATTTTAATTGTTCCCACAAAGAAACCCTAATTTTATTCTAACATTTCCTCATGGCCACAAACCCTATCTTTTCTCTTGTTTTCTCTCATTGGTTTCTTTCCTCCCTTGCTTGTTTTCCCACTTTGCTTTGTTTTTCTTTTCCCTTTTTTTTGTTGCAGGCATGAAAGAGAGGGCAACCATGGATGAAGGGTTTCCATGGAGGTATATCCATTATGTATACCTCATAGGGTTCTATGTTTAAGTATATTTCTTTTGATATATATATATATCTTCAGTACAAATCTGGAAGGATATGTATTTTCCTTTACTTTCTAAAACACAACAAATGATATATATATATATATATATATATATATATATATATATATATATATATATATATATATATATATATATATATATATATATATATATAATGTTAAAATGCATCAAAACAAACTGTAGGATTTAAGGAAGGCAGCCTGAGGGAGGAGGAACCACGAGTAGTAGTAGGGCCGATAGCCCATGTGTATTCTGCTACCCCTATGGTTTATAAGTTAGAGATTTGGGGTGGGAGGAGGCAATCCTCCCATCCACCCCCCACTATATAGTGGGAGGTGGGTGGGGGAATCGTCCCCCCCACTAGTGTTTCAAAAAACACTATGAGGGTCTGGGGGTGACGACCAGTCCGCCATTCCCCAGCCCTCCACAATAGTGGGGGGTGAGTGGGAGGACCACCTCTCCCCACCAGTGTTTCAAAAAAAACTACGAGGGTTTGGGGGTGGTGCCCAGTCCGTCATTCCCTAGCCCTCCACAATTTGTTTTTTTACTAAACCCTGAAACAATCCCCATTACAGGGTATGGGCTGTAATTTGTTTAATATCATTCCTAATACTATATAAAAATTAGAGTTTATAATCATGTTATAAAATTCCATTATTATAAAACCCGTTTTGGTCATTATTGCAATATATATATACACTTATATTCTCACACTCAACTAAAAGGAATATAAAACTAGCTTGGGGTCATTAAATGAATTAGAAATATATATATTTTTCTTTATTTCATGCAAGAGTAAATGGAATAGAAACACTACATATTTATTTGTTTTTGACAGAATTAGATAAAGTAGGATAACATATTTTCATTTTGAAACTAATATTCTCCCTACACTATCTTTTCCATAGCAAGTAAATTTATAGTCCTATCTTTCTTTTCTGTGAACATAAATATAGTTGAACAACATTCTTTTCTCTTATTTCTAAATTCCATTTCTAAGAAACTAATCTACTTGTCTTTCCATTGAAGTAATCAACAACAGCAACATTAAAACATCCCCCCCCCCCATTTTTTTAACATAAAATGACAGCAAGTATAAAATCTCTTTTGTCAAACCTTCCCAAACCCACATAAGCACAATAGAAAAACCTAATGAACATATATTATTATTATTATTATTTTGAATACATAAAGAGGAATATTACACTTTTGAAATTCTTTTCCACACACAAGTACAAAGGAGAGTAATAATCTTGCCCAAAAATTACAATAAGGCCTCTAAGGCCATGGCTCATAGCAGCCAAACAAAAGTAGTGCCAAAATACCAAAGATGGACTTCACCAAGCTCCACTTTCTTCAACTAAAAACCTGCAATATACAACACCAAAACAAGGGAACCAGGCCAGAAAGGAATTCTCTCCTCCCTGCCATAGACCTGCTAGTGGGTCACCCCCGAGCTAGGGAGGTAGGATTCACACGGTCTTGCACACACACACCACAACAAATGAAATTTTCCAAACACACAACAATTCACTCCCATGGATTTGCACAAACAAAACTCAATAAATTGAGTTTAGAGGGGGTAGGGAAGTGGACCCCTCAACTCAAGAGGCCACCCCAAGAACTCCAAAGATCACAAAAATCTCAAAGCCTCAAGCCAAACACATTTTCCACCCAACTCAAAAATCACAATGGCACTCATGCCAAATCACATATTGTTTCCAAAACTCATATGACACCCTCAAGGCTAAAAATAGTACAACACAAAGGAGATGACCTTGAGGAGGTTCACTCTCCCCTACCCCAAACTAGTCAAGCCTTTCCTCCCAAAATGGAGGTGCTCTCACCACACCCTTCCCATGCCAAAAAAAAAATAACAAATCACATAATAGTCGACCACATACACAAGAGAAAGCATAAGCAAAAGGGTAATGGCCATAGCACTGGATCTTACCTTCAAAATCCCTAAAATGGAAGCACATTTGATGAAGAGCTCTAAGCTTCCCAAAATTTTCTCCAACTCTCCAAAATTTTTCTAAGTCCCCAAAAGAACTCCAAGAATAGAAGTAAAAATTCCAAATGCAAGAACCCCACACTTCTCTTCAAGAGGAGATAATATAGGCCTTCCAATTTGGCCTTGAGGAATGGGAAGGTGACACTTGTCACCTTCTCCATCCTCTTTCCATGCCACTTGCAAGGGAGAAGGAGTGTGAGGGTGACAAGTGTCACCCTTCAATTCCATTCTATCCCTCACCTTATCCACTTGTGCTCTCACACATGTGTGAGAGACCAAGTGGTGAGCTGGGAATTCCCTTCACGCCTCCATGAGGATAAGGGATGCCATATGGCATCCTCTTATTCTCCAAGAGAGCCATCTCCCTCCAAGATGCCCTCACACATGTGTGAGAGTCTTGGAGGGAGATCCCACACACTTGGGAGTCTTGGAGACCTCCCAAGTCTTCTTGGTGAAGGGATCCCCAAACTTTGGGAAGGGAGATGGGTCTTTCCCAAAGCATGACTCATCTCCCACCCTTAACCATTTAAAAATTCGTCACTTTGACTAAACCTCAGTTTAGAGTGACCAAAAGTGAGTTACCCCAAGGATTAGTTAGTCAAAATTGACCCTAGGTCCTAGGGTTACAACCTAGGGTAAGTTTGGGACACTAAGGTTCACCTAGGGATGCATAGATTCACTTTAAATGGCCCATAAATAAAAATAATACCAAGTGGTGTAAAACAATTATAAATATACAACACATGATATAAATCAACTAAGAAAGGGGGTCACTAGGCCCAAAATAAATAAATTAAGCATGCACACAAGCAACATCCGATCACATGTGATCCTCATCCCTCTTAGGAATGGATCGGTTTCAGAGGGAATAACATATGTGTGAACACTACCTTTGATTTCCCGTGGCTTGGGAATATAATCCTGCACAACTAGATCAAGTGTCAATCACATCATGGATAATCATAGCCGAAGCAACTGAAATTAAATTCATGCCATTGCATACAACATTAATCATTTACAACATAATTTAATATCAAAACTACATTTTCTATCTAATGTCTCATAATCATCATCAAATAATATATCCACATAATGAACTTGAAATCACATGAATAATCATCATCAATTATATCTCATATATCTAATATCATCATAACATCAAAATATGATCAAATCAAATCACCACATGTCTAATCAATGTCAAACTAAAAGTCAGGAGCTATAATCTAATCTGCATAATGGAAATAATAGTCTCTCAAAGTTTGATAATGTCACCAACTGTAATGTAAAATGATCAAAATAAGGAAGGAAAATAATCAGCCTCACACTTTGCTACAATTGTAGAGTGTCAGATTGCCTGTGTCAGGTTGGTTTCTCCTTAAGCATTGGCATCATAGGATGGATTTCAAAGTCCTGGTTTGTAATGCTTGGTGATTGGATTTGGCCAAGCTGATATGCCGTAATGTGTTCCCAAACCTAGACTTAGTGAGGGCAATTACACAGAGGTATGATCCTCAAATGAGATCAATTTTGGCTGGCAATGGCACAATAATGATAAAATTTACAAAGGCCTATATCTATAGTGTGTTCAACTTGAACCCTATAGCCAATATACAGATTGACCTAGGTGCATTGAAGGAGGGATATAAAAAGGTCAAGCATGGATATAGGGCCTTCAACCTAGACAAACATAAACCAAGGGAGATAGATGGCCAGATGGTAAAAATATCAGACAGGGAGGAGGAGCCCTTTGAATGCTCCCTATTCATGCACTACTTTTTGAGAACTTACCATAGTCTCTACTAGGTACTTGGGAGAGATGCTTCAGACAGGATGCTTGTGTCTTTAATGATGATGGCAGTAAACATTCAAGACCCAGAGACAAAGTAGCCATATGATCATGCCTCCTACGTAGCAGAAAAGATACATAAGCAGATGATGGCAATTAAAGGTAAATCGTATACTATTGATGCCCATGTTGAATTCACATGGTATTCTTTGATGTGTCATTTGATTTTGTTTTCTTTATCAGGCATGTGGAATTAAAATTTAAATGTCAAAATGACAAATTTGCAGGGGAATATGTTGCCAAGTCAGATGTGGACATACATGTTAGACATGCATTGTATTGACTCTGACTATTTGATCTTTGAGGAGTATTTTTTAAGGAGAATTCTTGGTTTCTTAGAACCAGAAGGGGAGAGGTTACATGCTGATGTGCTAGATTTTTTGAGGCCTCTAGATAGGACACCTGAATTGGGGATTGACCACAACTAGGGTGAATGGTTCCTGCACACCCACACAACTTGCGTCAAATTTATGGGTGTGATGTTCCTCCATATGTTTTTCCTAAATATGTACCAAAAAAGAATTGCATTCTTGGAGATCATTAGGCAACTAAATGAGTCAGATAGGGAATATTTAAGGAGACAAAAGAAGGGCTCATTCTTTCCTACTTCCCTCAAGTTCAGTGACTTCATAACAGCTGAAAAGAGTGGTTTCTATCAAATTGATTCAATTCTTCAAGGTTATAGGATGAATGTGGTGCAACCCAGGATATTTGACCCTGAGGGCTTTATTGACAAAGTGAGGGTTAATGTGAAGAGGCCAAGATACATTCATCAGGTCTTTCATGATGAGGACATAGTTAGGAACTGTTTTACTATGAATGATGTCCATAATTTAAGGATCAAGTGGGAAACAATCATGGTAGGAGAAAGGATGAGGAAAAACTTGAATGTTTCTTACCCAAGAGCCTTTACAAAAATAAAGGACCCAATAATGAGAATTGAGATGGTTTTTTACCATGTAGATGAGTTGATTGCTAGTGCTCCAGCAGGTGAAGAGAGGCTAGCCTATCAACCCAGCAACTCAAGAGGAGGCTATGCTATAAAAAGGGAATTACTTGACTCTCCCCCTACCAAAAGATTAAAAATAATCGATTTGGAAAATTAAGAAGAAATTGAAGTTGTGGACTTGGAGTTAGAAGAACAAGAACATGAAGCTTCCCATCAGGTGAATTCACTTGCCAGATTAAGGCCTTATTCTTCACCTTACAATAGACTAGCAAGAACAATAACAGGTCATCTTGTGGACACATAGGATGTCAGGGTATTGTCATGTGCCCAGTTCATGGAAGATGATGAGTTTAACAACACTCTTGAATTTAGGAGTTATGTATTGAAAGTTAAAAGTAAAGAATTCCAGAGGAGAATTAAAGAGGCCAAAAGTGGGGTAGATGCCTCACAATATGAGGCCATCACTCAAAAGGTGCTAAGTGAGGTAAACCAAGACATAAGTGGAATGACTCTAGAGGAGGGTAGGGCCTTAGTTTCTAGAAGTAATGTGCTACTTCTCCTTCATTAGACCTTGTCAGATGCTATTGCATTTGACACAATTACCAGAGAAGATTCTGAAGTGACAGATGAGCAAGTGGAGAAGGCACTCTCTGGTGCATCCTTTAATCCTATGTTTGAAACTTTAGAAATATGGGCATTGGCCCCAAATAATAATAAGCCTAGGATTGGATTAGGAGAATTAATAGGGGATGTAATAATCAAAAGACTATCAAGTAATCCTGCTCCTGAAGTTGCAAGCCTGAATGTGCAAACAACACAATTTGCAGAGGTTGTCACAAATAAGCTACAAAAGGACCATGATGAGTTGATATTGATGTAGGGGTAGGTAAATGAAAAGCTTAACAAGTATAAGGAGAATTTGTTGTTAGGGCCTAGAACTTCAAGTATTCTAGCCATGATACAGGTTGCTGAAGCATTCCCTGTTGATACAGAGCCACTGCTGTCTGAAATACAAGAATTAGAGGAAGAGGAGAATAAGAATTTAGTTTGAGACATGGTCACAAACTTGATAAATCATAGAGTGACCAATATTCTAGCAAGAGTAGATGAAACATGGAGATCATATTCAAGTCTGAGAACTGCCTTGACAAGCATGAGAAAGATAAAGAAAATCTCAAGGTTATGAATAGAGCATGGTTGCCATGAACTGGAGAGATGAGGGACCTCCACAGATGTTCAAGTTTTGATGAAGAGGCACCCCATAATTTAAAATTGACACTTGACATGTTGCTAATACTTGAGGAGGTCGTAGCTTTCCAATTAAAGCTAGACAAGGTATTGGGTGAGAAAAGGCGGTTTATTGAAAGAATAGATAAGAAAATAATGCCAAGAATATTGGAAGATGATGGATAGGTAAAGGGCCTTGACAAGTGGAGGGATGACTTTGCAGGTGTTACTAGCTAATTAATATCTACCAGTTGTACTAATGGAGATCTGACAATGAATATTTTGAGCTCAAGTTTGGAAAAATTACATGTGCTAGAAATAAAATTTAAGTTAAATTCTATAAGGAAGCAAAGATTCTGATGGATGAAAGGTACATAGGACATAATGAGAAAATATCAAAGTTGATTTCTTTTCAATAGCCATCAGAGAAGTCATATGCAACCTAGACAGAGAAGTATGGGTAAATGTACTTGACATGAATGAGCAACTAACTTCTCCTCTTCATTTATGTGGCCGGGCTACTCCAGTCAATTGTACTCCTCCTAAGAAATTGTTTTCTATCTTTTCTCCATGGATTATGTAATTAATGTCCCAATGCCTATAAGTAGTGCTTTCTAATGTAAAACTCGTTTAACTGACACAAATTATTAAATGATGAGTACCATGTTCTTGGTCTATAAAAAGAACTGGTAGACCCACTTTGTAAGTTGTTTGAGAATTGGGATTTTGAAGAGTGAATGAAATATAATTTTTTTCCTAGTTTCCCTATCTATGGTGTTGTAAGTTTCTACTTAATGTGTTGTATGTGTTTTCCATAAGCTATTTATCAGTTTTAGGTTGAATTATATGAATAATGTTGCATGCATGTGTTTCTATTAATTGTCTCCATTTGTTATCTGCATCTATCTTTTGAACAAAGTGAATAAGGGTTTTCTGAGTTCTGGGGTGCACATTTCTTGCATTGCATGTTTGATTTCTTACTTTTGTTTAAGGAATAGACCAAACTACTTTAGATCAAATATGGGGATGTATGTCTGATAAAAGGGATATTTATAAGTAGAGTTAATAGGAATACTCAATCATGGGAGTTCTCTATAAGGAAGGAACTAAACAAACCCTCTGAAATCTATATATTTGTTTGGCTTATGGAAAATCATTGGCATGTTTAAAACTTGAATCCATACCCTAAGATAGGTACCAATCAAAGGCTTGGATTAAGTTTATGAATCAAACCCTAATCTGGTAGCCAAATATGTAAAAACAAAATCAACTCATAATCTTAAATTTTAGGATTTTAGAAGTAGGATTTTAGGATTTTAGATGCCATGTTCTCTAACCTAATAATGAACAAATGCCCAAAGCTAGACCCTTTGTAACCATCACACAGTTTTGGTTTGTATAAAACAGAACATAATCTACTTCAGTTTCAATACATAGTTGAAATCAGGATTTACCACATGGGTATTGAATAAGGGAATACCCCCTATGTCTTATAGAGCCTGAAGTGTAGAAGAGACAAAGAGCCAGTCTCCTATTCGTTGGCAACTGACTTGAGGATCCTATGGATAGAAGATGACAACTTTTTAGGGAAACTCAAACCATCAATTGGGAACACCAATAGATTGGTGAATCTACTGGGGAGTTCAAAAGGAACTTGGAATGTAAACATGAATCACATTAGTGGGTGGCAACTCTGAGAAAAATCTCCCAGCTGGTGAAAATAGAAGTTGTATGTAGGGGAGAAGATCCCTACAAAACCCTCTGTTCCAAGAATTACCAAGAAAAATGTATAGGAAGAAAGGAATTACTCAACCCAGTCAAGAAAGTTCAACAAGTCCTAGGAATAATGATGATCCCCAAAATAATGTTAGGTCTCCTAGACAAAAACAACATTTTTCAACTACAGAAGCTAATATTCAAGAAATTTATGAGAAACAACAAAGTGATGGGTTGAGGATAGGATATGATATGTTTCAACAACATCCTTTTCTGGATCCCCCTGATAGATTTAAAGATATAGAATCCCTAAGGGATATTGATAACGCTAATATGATGATACTATCCTCTTCTATGCCAAGAGAAGAAGAATTAGTAGAAGAAATCAGGAATCTAATGGTAGAACTTGATTATTTACAAGCCTTGAAAATAAGAGATGATATGAAACAAAAGGTGGAAGCTTTGAGAATTAGCCATCATAATGCAACTCCCACTCTCAATAATGCAAATGTGTTAGGAAACTGACAGGCAAATGAGGTTCAAAATCAACATAATAACAAAAACCTTCTTGGAAATTATCAAGGGCATGAACAAATGTGAATTAGAATCCACAAAATAATCAAAGACAAAATGTAAATAACAATAGAATACCACATAATAATTTGAGAAATCAAAATGTTCATGGTAATACAAATAGGAATGCTATTGTAATTTGTTAACCAATTTGGTAGAAGACCCATGTAGTTGGATAGATTCAGATAGTTAGATTTTAATGGCATTCCTACATACCCTAACCCCATTGACAATGATATCAGAGGTGAATTGCCAAAATTTTTAGGTAATAATGTTGTGTCAGGTGAAGACCACTTGAAGGCTTTCCTCAATGTAATGGATAATTTTGAAGTAGAACATGAGGATGTTTTCATGAAACTATTTACGCAGTCCTTGATAGATGAAGCTAGAGAATGGTATACGAATTTGCCTAATCAAAGTGTACATCATGGGATGATTTTAAGAGAATTTTTAGGGAATAGTATGGAGATCAAACTAACCCTAGTTTCATCATCAATGAGTTCACAAGTATTGCCAAAGGGTCAAATGAATTTGTTTCTAATTTCAATGCTAGATTTACCAGGGTTTTGAACAAATTGCCACCTCATATGAGACCAAATGAATCAATGTGTATGGTCTTGTATACAAATTCCTTGGATGCCAAGACAACATATGAATTAAGAGATAAAAGTCCAACTAGCATTAGGGATGCTTTCAAAATTGCAACCAATATAGAAAATTGTTGGTGTGAACAGGGTTTTCACCTAACTGGTTTACCCTTGTGTGGATAATTCATCCTATTTAACTATTTACTAGTTAAATAATATTTACACATTACACATCATTCACACATGTTAAGTTGACTTAGTGAGTCTTCTAGATGTCTCTAGTTGTTTCTAGTTGTAGTTAGTTGTCTTATTCTAGACATGTACCCTAGTTGGCATCCTATCCTTTAGTTGTCACCTGAGATAGGAATGTGACACTTGCCAAATGACTACAACTCCTTGGTTGTCATCCTTGCCTTTATAAGCAAGGCTATCTATCATTGTATTATATACAGCTACATATAGTTTGTTGTATAGAATCTTGCTCCATTGTTTTAGCATCTTCTCTGTTATCTTTGTGTGGAATGTTATCTTGATTGCATGGATCCTGGCTTGTTGAGTCACATTGACTCTTACATGGTGTCAGAGCCTGATCTACAATTTCCTTCCCTCATTGGAGAGGTTTTGCTAGGAGCTATGTTTTAGAAGCATCCTAGAGAAAATTAAACATCACTGTTGTGATCAGGAGGCCCAAATCTGCATAGAATGACTATCAAATCACTAAATTTTGACATTGGGAAAATTTTGACAAAATTTTGTTTGCCCCTAGTTAGGGCTCGCAAAAAAATCTGTATGATTGTATGGATCCGTATGGCTCTATCAGTCTATTTCATCTGTCAGTGTACCCTCTACAAAATCAGTGTCATCAGATTCATTTATTGTTCGGTAAAATTTGTATTGTTGGTCTAAAGTTTTTGGAGTTTATTATTTTCTATGGATCTGTAAAAAAAAATTGTTTTAGCAATAATTTAAGGGCCAATGGTACCCCCGTACCCTATGTCGGGGTACCCACAGTGGATGTCGTACCTGCTCATAAGGACTCGGTCAGCTACCACCCCCATGGCCTTTAAGGCCCTATAGGTGTTCTAAATGTCTGCAGGACAAAATCAAATATTCGCAGTTATTAAAATAATTTAACTCCAGCAGTCATTTTTGCCCAAATTTTGGTGAGATCTTCATTAATCTTGGCCAGGTTAGCAGACCATTTTTCTGCCATAGGCAGGCATTATAGATCCCGGGTGGTCCTTGTACATACCAACAAATCTTAGTGGTCAGCAAACTTTCCATGCTCATCGGTGGTCGCAGAGTTTAATACCCAGTAGTCAGTGGCCTTGAATTTGCCCTTGGCGATCTACTGTAAACCGCCACCCACAGTCTTTACTTTCTGATGGCCTAAAAAGTCTTTGGTGGGCTTCAGTCTTGGCATTGGGTCTTCATATCCATCATCAACCATACATCAGTCTCAGCATCCATATTCTAGATTTGACGATTGTTCCTATTGGCATATTCCTTGTCAAACCCAACGACCATCATTTGCTTTTACATCAGTTTTTTGTCAGGTAATTGCCGGCGGTATCTCAGTCTAGTGGGAGCCTTTTTTGTCTTGGGCTCCACTGGCCATCGTATGGGCTATGACCCCATAAAACAATTTTTTTTAAATCATTTTTGTAATAGTTTTTTTTAATTACAAAACAAAACTATTATATCAAAAGTTTTCCAAAATAGTGAGCAATTTTCAGAGCCAAAGTGGTTTTTCGAAGGGCAGTTTTGTCACTATGATAGATGGTTTTATGCCTTAAACTAGTTGTTTTTGCCTATTTAGGGTGGTTTCGACTTTTTCAGGCATTTTTTTTACTTTGACCAAGAGGATGGTTTCGGCCCAGCAATTTTTTTTCCTGCCAGCCAGTTTTCAGACATCACATGCTATTTTCTATTTTCTAAGAGTGGTTTTGCGGCAGGAGGCATATTCTGTCAAGAATAGAGAATATTCTGTCAAGAGGGTCTGTTTTGCCCCTCAAAGTCCTAAAATTGGGCTTTTTTCTTTTTTGTACAACTTTTGCCCACGGTGTCCAAATCAGGCAAATGAGATATTGTTGGAAAGCCGACAGAGAGAACTTCATAGTGGTATCAGTCATTTTCACAAAATTTTTATTTGACAGCATTTATTGTAGGTTGAAGATAGATCTCTCTTTTTAGCTCCTGAGCTCATAACTTTCTACCACAATCTTAGATTTTCACAATTCTTGTAGTATCAAAAAGCTATTTAGCAGCTCTTTTAATCCATCCATGCACTTTTCTCATATTCAACTCTAGATGCATTTTATTCAATTTGTTAGTATTTTGGCATTTGAGTGATAACTTGGGCATTTTTAAACTTGAGGAGGTGAAATTTGTTTTGAGAGGATTTGTTTGCTATAATACATCATTGTGAATGATTGTAATCTTACTTGGATCTCTTTTTTAAGAGATTTTGATTGTTTCCCCAATTTTAGTCCCTTGAGTATAATTGTAAATTATACCTAGTATAAAGTGCCACAACAAATTGGGGGGATCTCTTACATAGTAAAGGGGTGTTGTCTTGTTGTCTCTCTTTTTCATCATGGATGTTCCTCAAATTCCACTTTTAACTCCATATACTTATTATGAATGGAAGAAAAACATGGAGTTTGTATTATATAGCCAAAAGTTACATAGAATAACTTTAGGCACAGATCCTAAACCCACTGGTACTACTGAGAGAAAAAAATGGTTAGATAGAAGAGATGAGGCTTATGGTACACTTTGTCTTGCTATTTCTCCACATCTTAGATTTCATGTTGAGTCTTGTACAACACCAAATGAGATATGGACAACATTAGACAATCTCTTTGGCAAGCAAGATAAAATAAGAAGTTTCCAATTGGAGAATGAGATAATTGCACTTAATCCTCAAGATTTTGATTAAATCAAAGATTTCTTCACAAAGTTTAAGTCTCTTACATTGCAGCTCAAATAGTGTGGCCTTAAGAAAGAAGATGAACAATTGATTCCATCTATTCTTACAAAATTGGGTCTTGCATATTCAGTTTATGTTTCTACCTTTTATGCTACAATGGATGCCTTTGGTAGTAAGTTTACTATGCCTTCACTTGAGGAGTTTTCTACACAACTCACTAGGGAATAAGCCAATCTACTACACATGGGCACATTGAAGTCTCCTAGAAATAGGCTCTAGTTACAACACAAAGTAGAAAAGATCCTCAAACTTCAAATAATAAGAGAAAGAAATAAAAGGATTCAAAGTCTAATGAGCAAGAGAAAGAATCAAAGAAAACCCCCAACTCTTCTTCCAAAGAGGAGTCCAATAAGAACAATAATCCAAAGTGTTCTTAATGCAAGAAATTGGGTCATGATGAGACTAAATGTTATTAGAAAAAATTTGAGGAGATGTCACAACTTCTTCAAAAACATAACATTGAGTATTCACCATCAACAACATTTTTACCCAAGTCTTCTTCTTTGCCACCATCATCATCTACATCTACAGGGACAATAGGTATTGCTTATGGGATAGACAAAGGAAAAGGATAGGCACTCTTTGCTTCAATAAGTCTACAGTCAAAGAGATGGCTTCTTGATTCAAGAGCTTCTCGTCATATGGCATCTTCATAGGGGATGTTCTCTTCATTTCACTCATGTACTTTGCCACCTATTTTGATGGGTAACAATACATATATGCATGCAACTGGTAAATGAACAATTTATGTTGGAGAGAATACATTCAACAATGTGTTGTGTGTACCTTCCTTGACAACTAATCTCCTTTCCATCTACCAGATTATTCATTGTGGTGCAGGGAAGACAGTTGAGTTCACTCCTGATTCTGTGATCATATGGGACTTGGAGAGCAGAGACATCATTACAGTTGGGATGTATGATCATGCATCTCATTGTACAGTTTCTCCTATTATGTTTCTGATGATGATGTAGATCCATTGATTTCTATTCACAATCATTCATCAAGTGTGAATCATGTTTGTAAGGAGAAGTTTGGCCACTTGAACATTGGTGTTATTGTATCCACTTTAGTTCCTGAGACTAGTTTTGAGCTTCCTCCTTCTCTTGCTTCTACAAAAATTGGCATTAGCATAGCTTCATCCACTTCAATTGAGCAGGATATTCTTTGTCTTCCAGATACAGGTTTGTGGGATGAGTACTTGACTGGCATTTCAGACTTGTTTTGTGAGTCCTATCTTGATGACTTGGAGGACATCATTGATGACATTCATCTCATTTTTGAAGGAGTTGATTCTTTTACTTCGGATGAGTGGTCACCATCTTCTACTCTTCACTTGTCACAGTTTGGCACTGAGTTGGAGCATTTTGAGCATCATTCGGAGGATTTCTTGTCTTTGGAGATTGATGATTTTTATTTTTCATCTTGTCTTGGATTGCCACCTTCTTTGATTAGGCATGCAACACCTAATTATGTGACATCTTTTGGTTATGACATGTGGACACTTGAGAAGTTTTTAGAGACATCATACATCATGAGGCTTTTCCCCTCATATCCTGAGATGGAGTTTCTTCTACATTAGCCTTTGGACTCGTTTCTTCCTAAGGGGAGGAATGTTGTTTGCAGGTTTTGGATTCTCTTCAGCATTCTTCTTTAGGCATTCACCATTCACATAGGAGCTACTTCATTGTGGGGGGGACCTATAGTCTCACTCTTGCTCTCCTATGGGGGGTAATTGATTGTACATATGTGTTGGATGTAGTTCTTGGGGGATCTTGAGTCCTCCTTCCATCACATATTTTCATTTGTTTTTTGCATTCTCACTTTTGGAGAGGAGTTTTATCCCATGAAATTTTCTCCTTTTCTCCACTTGAGATTTGTTGTACATGGGTACCTAACATGGCCTAGTAGCTGGGACCCATTCATCATTGGATCTTTGCTTTAGTCAACTACTCCCTAAGTTGCACTTAACGGGGGGTGTTGGTGTGAACTGGGTTTTCACTTAACCGGTTTACCCTTGTGTGGATAATTCATCTTATTTAACTATTTACTAGTTAAATAATATTCACACATCATACATAATTCACACATGTTAAGTTGACTTAGTGAGTCTTCTAGATGTCTCTAGTTGTTTCTAGTTGTAGTGAGTTGTCTTATCCTACACATGTACCCTAGTTGGCATCCTATCCTCTAGTTGTCACATGTGATAGGAATGTGACACTTGTCACATGACTACAACTCCTTGGTTGGCATCCTTTCCTTTATAAGTAAGGCTATATATCATTGCATTATATACAGCTACATACAGTTTGTTGTATATAGAATCTTGCTCCATTGTTTTAGCATCTTCTCTATTATCTTTATGTGGAAGGTTGTCTTGATTGCAGGGATCCTAGCTTTCTGAGTCATATTGACTCTTACAAAAATAATAGGAAGGCATTAGGTAAAGGAAATAGAAGGGATGATGTGAGATTCTTGCAAAATCCAAACAATAGATCTCAAAATGCTCAGAGTAACAGCTCCACATCTGAGGATAAATTGGACAAACTGACAACTGCTTTCAAAGACTTAAGTTACAAACTTCTAAAAATGAAAAGGGACTTGGTCTTGAGAAACAGAGTTATCAAAGGCAAGAAAAGAGACCTCAACTACATGATATGCTAGACAACACAAATTGGCACAATGGTAAGCCTATCCTGAATAATAAAACTGATCAAAATCTTAGCATACTAAAGAAACTCGTGATCCCTTGAAGAAGACTGTCAATATTGTTGATGATACTCCATGGTGTATAGTATGCCAAATGCCACACTCACAATCTCAGTGGATGATTGTTCAATCCTTTTATAGAGATGCTAATGATTGTAATGAGTGTAACGAACCTCATTGTGTTGAAGATGATAATGTTAACATGTTTTTTGCAAATGGAGACTATTCCTCCTCTAATGAGGCAGATATAGATATATATGTGAATGAAAGAAGGTTCAATAAGGATATAATCTATAAGCAAGTCTTCTCAAATGAAGAAAATGAGGATCATCAGGTTTATTCCCAAGACTCATGTATTCCTTTGGTTAATTTAAAAGGCCTTCTGATGAGGAAATCAAAGCTCTTACAACTACTACAATAGCCCATGCTAAGAGCAACTATAATCTTAGGAATAAATCTCAAGAAGGTGGCTCAGGCCAGCTAAGAAGCATCTTTGTAAAGCATCCTCAGCATAATTAGAGAGAGATTGAATCACACAAAAAGAAGGGTAATAAAAGTAAGAGAGATCCAAAAGAAAAATTGAGTCAAAACACTAAAAATTTAGAAAGTAAGGTTTCTCAGAGTGAAGAGAAGACTAAAGGTCCACATGTCATGGATGATAGTCAAAAATCCGTAAGAGCTAAGGCTAGACCAACTCATGAGAAGAGTAAAAATGTGGGCCAAGATATAATTGTTATACAAAATTATGCCCCATTTGATATAACTCAAGCTTTATCATAGATGAAATTTTTAGTTACACTAATGGAAATTATGAAAATTGAAGAGTATAGAAATAAGGCATTGACCCTGATTTCAGGAGTATCTCATCAGACAGGTCACACCATAATAGATCATAACAACACTCAAGAGATGGGTGTAGATGAGGAAGAAATTCCTGAAGTTTACTTAGGAACAATAGTAAGAAAATGCCCATCACAGATAGAACCGTTCTATGTATCCCTTATTATTAATGGGAAAGTGATTAAGAATTGCATGCTTGATTCAGGTGCTTCAACAAACATCATGCCCTTGGCTATTATGTAGAAGATTGGATTGAATATAGATAAGGCATGTGGAAAATGTTATGCTATGGATTCTAGAGAGGTATGAGTCATTGGGATTATGAAGAATGTAGACTTCATGCTTGTAGCCTATCCAGAAAAAACCTATACCATGAATGTAACAATAGTTGATATCAACCCACAATATGGTATGTTATTGTCTAGGAGGTGGGCAACACTGATTGGAGGAAGTATGCAGTTGGATTTGTCATATGCTATGATTACCATGAACGGTAAGGATGTCAAGATGGTTAGAGAGGAAAGATCACTAGATAGTATTGAGCAACTAGAACCAGAAGATCAGATTTGTTTTGTGGACACTGATTGTGAAAATTTTAGGATTGTAGCAGGTGATTAGGATGCCAAGGAAATGGAACCTATTGATGAGAAGTTTGAAAGACAAAAGGATCATAATGGCTTATGGACCATGTACTTTGATGGTGTTTTTTCAAAAGAAGGCTCTTGTGTAGGAGTGGTATTTTTGACTCCTACTGGTAAGATCCTTAAATTCCCCTTTCTATTGAAGTTTTCTTGCACAAATAATATTGTAGAATATGAAGTTCTGTTGTTAGGATTGAATGTTGCTCTTAGGCATGGCATTAAATTGTTAAGTGTGTTTGGAGATTCAGAACTAATAGTTTTCCAAGTAAAAGATAAGTATGCTTCAAAGAATAAAAGGTTGAAACAATAGAAACATGCAATTTGGGATACTATTGAGTTGTTTGATGCATTCTCAATAAATTGGATAGAAAGATCAAAGAATGTTATGGCAAACTTCTTGGCTAATGTGGCTATTAGGCTAGATGATATTACATTGTCCAACGTCACAAATGTTGAGATCAAAATCAAACCAGTAGTGCCAAACAACATATGTAGTTAGTAGCTTTTTGATGACGATAAGGAATTAATAAAGTTTTTGCATTGTATTGATGAGTATGAGAATTAGGAGATAGATTTCAAGAACTTTATGGAAGTTGTGGATGGGAAAGAAAATATTTTTGGAAAAGAAGTGATACAACTCAAGACTAACAAGATTCCAATAGGGTTAGTAGCTTTAGAAAGAGCATTTGATAATAGAGCTCAGTTGTTTCCTAAGACCTCTTCCCCCCACATGGAAGATTTAGAAGAGATAAATTTGGCTACACATAATGATCCAAAGAAAGTTTACATAGGTAAGAACTTGAAGCCACATATCAGGGCAATGTTAATATCATTATAAAGAAAATAAAAACATGTCTTTGCCTGGTCATAGGAGGACCTAAAATCCTATAGGAAAGACTTATTTCAGCATAAAATCCCCCTAAATCCTAGAGCTAAACCATTCAGACAAAGGTAGAGGCCTATTAATCCTACCTTAGCTCCAAAAATGCAAGAGGACCTTATGAAGCTTAGGGATGCTAGAATCATTAAGCCCATAAGACACTCCACTTGGGTGTCAAATCTTGTCTCAGTTAGAAAAAAGAATGGAGATATAAAACTATGTGTAGACTTTAAGAATTTGAATATGTCTTCTCTGAAGGATAATTACCCATTGCCTAACATGGAAGATATGTTATAGAAGGTGACAGGGTGTGAACTCTTATCCATGATGGATGGATTTTTAGGGTATAATCAGGTGAAGGTGAGGGAGTCAGAACAATATAAAGCTACCTTCACAACTCCATGGGGAACTTATGTATATGTGAGGATGCAATTTGGATTAACAAATGCAGGTGCTACTTTCCAAATGGCAAATGTTGCTTTTGCAGGATTGATTGACTCTATCTTAGCTATGTATCAAGTTGTCAAAGAAAGAAGAACAACACTATATGCATCTAGAACAAGTTTTTATTAGAGCACTAGAATATGACATCTCTCTAAACCCTAAGAAATGTGCTTTTGGGGTTGTTGGTGCCTACTCAGAATTTAGGTTTCAATCATTTTACATTCGTAGGCACCTTCTAAAAAATTTACAAAAATGATAAGTTTGTTGGCCTTCATAGTTAAAATGCATGTATCTCTATATATACAAAGGGGTTTGTATGTACAAGAGGAGATACCATTGGCAGGTTTGTAGAAATTTCCATTGGCTTTTCAAAAAATGGAAAAAAATGAGTTATATGCATCCTTGAGTGCATATTAGGTTTGCATATACATTGGGGAATCTATCGCAGATCCTGGGAATATTCTGCAATTGTATGATGAGTTTGCTTGTATATCAGGTTTGTATGTTTAGACATACAACAGCTACATACATTCGAAACATGTACATTGGGTAGATACATTGGCAATATACACAAAAATTTACAAGGGAAGCAGATACAAAGGTGAATGTATGTCCCACATACATTGGGAATGTATATTGCAAATATGCAAGGGGATGACATGCATTCGCTACAGTACAAAGCTTCATCGGCCAGACATCCACATCGGTAGCCAACTCCAAGGTTTCCCTAACCGCCGATGCATATACTTTCACTACAGTGTATGAGATACATTTGGTGGGGTCTGCCTCACATACAAAGCAGAATGTATATGCAATATACATGGGGATACAAGTGAAGAAAGGATACAAGGCATGGGGCCCACCACTTGTAAATGTGTGATTGTATGTTCACACATACAAAGGAACATGCATTCCTAAGATGCATTGGCCGGACCCAAAAAAGTTTACAATGCAGTTGATAAAGGCTCAAGTCCGGCTGAATGTATGTTTTTGCTTGTATATTGCACTTGTATAATTCGATATACAAGCTGATATACAAGACGAACATGCAAGGGATCGATGCACAAGCTGGATTTGATTCAAAGATCAAATTCAGCAAATTCAAAGTTGGCATCCATGGCTTGCATGTATATGGCGTTTGTATATGCCGATATACAAAGGGAGTTCAATGCAAGCCAGATTTCAAAGGTTTTCAAGTCCTATTGATAAATGCAGTGGAATCTACGGTGTATCTATATTGCATTTGTACATGCAATATGCAAAGTGATATGCAAGAATAGAAATACAAGGCAGAACCCGATGGTGTTTTCAAAGTGTTCTATAATGTTTTGAGGTTTGTGCCATGTATGTGTATTGCACTTGTATGTGCATTATACAATGCAATATGCAAAAGCAAAGGAGATACATTAGCATATCGTCAAGACCTTATACATCAGCAGATGCCTCTAGGGTTTCCCCGATGGCTGATGGAGATGAAGATGTCACGACGACAGAGAACCAATCAGGGGCTGCCACGTGTCCAGACAGTTGCATGTATATGCTTTTTGCATATACAAGGTTTTTTAAAAAGGTGGAAAGGGCGGAAAGGGCAAATGTATGTTGCGATGGGAAAAGTCAAATGAGATAAAGTGCCTACATGCCACGATTCTATTGATCAACGACTTTTCAAGCGATTTGACGCCATTGATCTTGGCAATAGGGAGATGATCAACGACCATGTTTTAAATCTTTAGCAAGGGATTTTCCTATGCATCCACAGTCGCATTCTAGGCGGGAAGACTTCAAAAACACGCTCCTACAAATTTCAAGGGGAGACTGTGGGTTGTTGAGCCATTTATGGTAGGTTTGCAGAGATATGGGTTTGTTTGATCGACTAGCTACCAAATTTGTAAGGAAAATCTTCAGACGACAGCACGTATCCCGATTCCACCTACTCTTTCCTCTATTTCTTGCTGCTGCATTGAATGATTTGGGTGCCATCCTTGGTGCATTGTATTTTGGCAAAATTTTGGAAAGTGCCATCTAATTATTGCTGAGTACACAGTCTTGCTATAAAATGCAAACTGTGTTACTCATTTCAGGTTGTTGAAGACTTGGGCATTTTTTGGGGAAAAAATAACAAAAAATAGAGTATTTCCTGTCTGTTTTATCTCTTTGGAGTTTATGAGTTGCATTTGAATGCATCTTGTACATATGTTCAGTTTCATGTCATTTTATATGAAAAATGCATTATTACATTTGCTTATATGTCTGTCTCCATTTGTTGTATGCATTTTCTTCTTTTGAATCTGGTTGCTAAGTGTTTCTCAGATTCTAGGATATAGTTTTGTTGTATCACATGCTTAATCTGTAACTTCCATTCAAGGAGTGGATTAAACTGTTTTAGGTTAAGTATGGAGAACAATGTATGTCAGCTGGGATATTTGTAAGTAGAGACAGTTAAATACTTATCCTTGGGTGGTATTTGTAAGGCAAATACCAGTCCTAACCCCTTGAAACTTGAATGCCAGTTGCAAGCCATTCTCTTGTATACGCCTAGTTGACTCCTTGCCCTGAGATAGGCACCGATCTGCTCCTGTGTAGTAGTTATGATCCAACCCCTGTATTGCATCCAAAACATAAATTCAAATCATTCCATTATTCCAACCTGTTAGTTTGTAGGAGTAGGATTAAGACCCTTACATGCTCTCATCTCTAACCAGTCAGATATGTCCACGAAAGTTGCCAAACTTGTGATCTATCATTCAAATCTTGGTCCATACATGAGAGTATTCTGCCTGTTGTTGTAAAGCTAAATCTTTCTAACATTGGGCAAGTCAAATGTCAAATCTTTAGCTATAGGGATACCCCCCTTGGTGCGGCAGAACCAAAAGTGAAGGGGAGGTAGCTCACACAACCTCCTATATTAGTTGGCTGAATCTATCTGTGCATTGGAACTGGCAAACGCTCTGCTGATTCAGAAGGAAAACCAATAAAATGGTGACTCTACTGGGGAGACAATGTCATATCCATGAAGGTGTGAGTCTAAAAGATTGAAGAATCAGACCTGGAAAGCGATTTGTTGCAGTAGACAAAAGAAAAAGTTGTATGTGTGACTCTGCTGTGGGAGAACCCAGAAAGAAAAGAAATAAATTTTCTGCTTCAGCCTATTTGAAGCTCTTTCCTCTGCAAGGAGGTGGTGACTCTGCATATCAAGAACCTGATAAAAGACACAATATGTGTTAATTTTTTATTCTCTCAATTAGAGAAAAGAATTTGTAGCTACTACAACGTATCCAGGTATTTTATAAGTTTTAAAAGACTCCCTATTTGGTGAAACAACACTGGTTAAAAGGGAATAATTGATGATAAGATTGCATGCTTTTGTAAGAACCTAGTTTGCATTTCAAAAGAGGCATGCAATATTGTTCAGGAGACTCATTTAGAAGACTTTAGGAAAGCTGAAATAGGAGTCTATATTTTAAAGGCCTAAGGTCATTATTGTGATTGAAAATCTGAGTTGAAAAGAGGGTTACAAAAACACATAATGATGTATTATCAGCCCATGCACCCTTGTGAGGTGTCAAATACAATTATGTATAGTAATCAGTCCAACCATGTGATAAAAGAAGTTTCAACATTGAGAGATATAAGTCAATCAATTTCAATGGCATTTGTGGCTATCCAAATGCTTTTCCATCTAAAATCATAATGCATTTTCCCAAATTCAATGGTCTAAAGGATGAATTAGCTGAGAGACACTTGCAGTAGTTTATAAATGTGATAGATGATTTTGAGATTGACCATGAAGATGTAGTTATGAGATTATTTGTCCAATCTCTAGATGAAGATGCAAGGGACTGGTTCTGCTACCTTCCTGCCTACTCTGTCAGCTCTTGGCAAGAATTCAGGTCTGCATTTCTAGGACAATATGGTGAAAGAGTTTCTTAATATGCAGTTATTAGTGACTTTATGTATATCCATATTGAAGAGGATGAGTTGATTCCAGCCTTTAACCTTAGATTTATGAAGGCTTTGAATAGGATTCCAGAATGCATGAGACCTAATGATGCATTGTGCCTAATGGTTTATTTGGGAGCATTTGATAAGAAAATGAGCTATAGATTGAGAGATAAGGAGCCCACTACATTGCATTAGGCACATCAGTTAAAAAATTAGAGGTATGGAATTCAAAGGGGTTATTTCTGTGAAAATTTCTGCTGCCCTGTAGCTACCAATGTTGATGAGGGATATAATTTATATGTTGGAGATGAATGTCAAAGTACTCACACCCCTGCTATCCCTATTTATGCATCATTCCATGTTAATGATGACTCTACCATGGAGGAGGATGTCCTGATTTGCCTAGCAAATGAAGTTGAAAATAATGATTTTTCAAATGATATTAACATGCAAGTCCTAAACAAGGAGCATTCATGTTTAAATGATCCAGTCATGCAAAGTTGTGATCATATGGATCAAGAATCAATATCAGTTTCATCAGAAAGCATTAGAGGGCTGCAAAATGATATGGATAGTTCAACTTCAGAGTGCATTGAAGTAGCTAAAATCTTGTATGTGGGGAAATCAGATGATAAGAATGATAACCATGATTAATTCATGGATCAAGTTTGTTCTTCTTATGACTATAGGTTTGATAATGAAAAAGGGTTGGATTGTCATGAAGAAGAAACATAGACATTTGCAATGAGTATGAATCCCCTTTATGATGAGCCTATAGATGCATTAAACATTGTGAGTCTTGACCTTCATTGGTGCAGGATTAAACCTCTGTTTGAAGATGATACTAATTTGCAAGCTGTGGATAATGAATGCTCAGCATCAGATGTTTCAGATGTATGCAACAATGTGTGTGTGGATTAGGATTTACTTTCACTGTCAACAAGTGATATGAATGATATTGAAGGTCTTATATATTCTAAATGTTTTGAGTTTATGGATTAGCTGGATGAGTGTTTGGTAATGTGCAACAACCAGGTAGATGATGAGTATTGCCAAATGCCATGTGAGGATATACTATCTGTGGAATATGACATGCATACATTGCCTAACTCTAAAGAATTTTATAGTATGTATGGTTATATGTCTAATTTTGAGATGCAGAGTGACAGAGGCAAGCTTTCAAGAATGATAAATCGTGTAATTGACAAGATCAGCATGTGGGCAGATTATTTTAATGTTTTTAGCTGTGGTTGGGATTATTCAGATTGGAATGAGGCATTTGACAGGAAAAGGTTGTGGTTCTTCATTTTTGGTTGCCCAGGGCCGCCAAAATAATGTTTGAAAATATAATTTGTGATGCAGGTTGGTGCAATGTTTAACTCTGTAGCCCAATGGATAAGGGACTGGTCTACATCCTAGAGATCTGAAGTTCTCCCCATGCCTACAAGAGGCATGCATCCCTAGATAGAGCCAATGTTGGTGCCTTCTCAGAATTCAGGTTTCAAGCATTTTACATTCGTAGGCACCTTCTAAAAAATTCAAAAAAATGATAAGTTTGTTGGCCTTCACAGTTAAAATGCATGTATCTCTATATATACAAAGGGGTTTGTATGTACAAGAGGAGATACCATTGGCAGGTTTGCAAAAATTTCCATCGGCTTTTCAAAAAATGGAAAAAAATGAGTTATATGCATCTTTGAGTGCATATCGGGTTTGCATATACGTTGGGGAATATATCGCAGATCCTGGGAATATTTTGCAGTTGTATGATGAGTTTTCTTGTATATCAGGTTTGTATGTTTAGACATACAATAGCTACATACAATGGCTACATACATTGGAAACATGTACATTGGGTAGATACATTGGTGATATACAATAAAATTTACAAGGGAAGCAGATACAAAGGTGAATGTATGTCCAACATACATTGGGAATGTACATTGCAAATATGCAAGGGGTTGGCATGCATTTGCTACAGTGCAAAGCTTCATTGGCCAGACATCCACATCGGCAGCCAACTCCAAGGTTTCCCCAACCGCCGATGCATATACTTTCACTACAGTGCAGGAGATACATTTGGTGGGGTCCGCCTCACATACAGAGCAGAATGTATATGCAATATACATGGGGATACAAGTGAAGAAAGGATACAAGGCATGGGGCCCACCACTTGTATATGTGTGATTGTATGTTTGCACATACAAAGGAACATACATTCCAAAGACACATTAGCCGGACCTGAAAAAGTTTACAATGCAGTTGATAAAGGCTCAAGTCCGGATGAATGTATGTTTTTGCTTGTATATTGCACTTGTATAATGTGATATACAAGCCGATATACAAGGTGAACATGCAAGGGAATGATGTGCAAGCCGAATCTGATTCAAAGATCAAATTCAACAAATTTAAAGTTGGCGTCCGTGGCTTGCATGTATATGGCGTTTGTATATGCTGATATACAAAGGGAGTTGAATGCAAGCCAGATTTCAAAGGTTTTCAAGTCCTATTGATAAATGCAGTGGAATTCGCAGTGTATGTATATTGCATTTGTACATGCAATATGCAAAGTGATATGCAAGAATAGAGATACAAGGTGGAACCCGATGGTGTTTTCAAAGTGTGTTTATAATGTTTTGAGGTCCACGCCATGTATGTATATTGCACTTGTATGTGCATTATACAATGTGATATGGAAAAGGTAAGGAGATACATTGGCATATCACCGAGACCTTATACATCGGCGGATGCCTCCAGGGTTTCCCCGATGGCTGATGGAGATGAAGATGTCACGATGATGGAGAACTAATCAGGGGCTGCCACGTGTCCAGACAGTTGTATGTATATGCTTTTTGCATATACAAGGTTTTTTAAAAAGTTGGTTTAGGCAGAAAGGGAAAATGTATGCTGCGATGGGAAAAGTCAAATGAGATAAAGCACCTATGTGGTACAATTCTATTGATCTATGACTTTTCAAGCGATTTGACGCCATTGATCTTGGCGATAGGGAGATGATTAATGGCCATGTTTTAAATCTTCAGTGAGGGATTTTCCTATGCATCCATAGTTGCATTCTAGGTGGGAAGACTTCAAAGACACGCTGCTGCAAATTTCAAGGGGAGACTGTGGGCTATTGAGCCATTTATGGCAGGTTTGCAGAGATATGGGTTTGTTTGATCGGCCAACTACCAAATTTGTAAGAAAAATCTTCAGATGGCGGCACGTATCCTGATTCCACCTACTCTTTCCTCTGTTTCTCGCTGTTGCATGGAATGATTTGGGTGCCATCCTTGGTGCATTATATTTTGGCAAAATTTTGGAAAGTGCCATGTAATTATTGCTGAGTACATAGTCTTGCTATAAAATGCAAACTGTGTTACTCATTTTAGGTTGTTGAAGACTTGGGCATTTTTTCGGGGGAAAATAACAAAAAATAAAGCATTTCCTGTCTGGTTTATCTCTCTGGAGTTTATGAGTTGCATTTGAATGCACCTTGTACATATGTTCAGTTTCATGTCATTTTATATGAAAAATACATTATTGCATGTGCTTATCTATCTGTCTCCATTTTTTGTATGCATTTTCTTCTTTTGAATCTGGTTGCTAAGGGTTTCTCAGATTCTAGGATATAGTTTTTCTATATCACATGCTTAATCTGTAACTTCCATTCAAGGAGTGGATTAAATTGTTTTAGGTTAAGTATGGAGAAGAATGTATGTCAGCTGGGATATTTGTAAGTAGAGACAGTTAAATACTTATCCTTGGGTGGTATTTGTAAGGCAAATACAAGTCCTAACCCCTTGAAACTCGAATGCCAGTTGCAAGCCATTCTCTTGTATACGTCTAGTTGACTCCTTGCCTTGAGATAGGCACCGGTCTACTCCTGTGTAGTAGTTATGATCCAAAACCCATGTTTTGCATCCAAAACATAAATTCAAATCATTCCATTATTCCAACCTGTTAGTTTGTAGGAGTAGGATTAAGATCCCTGCATGCTCTCATCTCTAATCAGTTAGATATGTCCAAGAAAGTTGCCAAACTTGTGATCTATCATTCAAATCTTGGTCCATACATGAGAGTATTCTGCTTGTTGTTGTAAAGCTAAATCTTTCTGTCATTGGGCGAGTCAAATGTCAAATATTTTGCTATAGGGATACTGCCCTTGGTGTGGCAGAACCGGAAGTGAAGGGGAGGTAGCTCACACCACCTCCTGTATTAGTTGGCCGAATCTGCCTGTGCATTGGAACTGGTAAACCCTCTGCTGATTCGGAAGGAAAACCAACAGGGGTGACTGAAGGAAAACTCTTGGGGCACATAGTGTCTAAGGATGGGGTTATGATTGACCCAGAGAGGGTTGTGGCAATTGATAAAATCTAGGTACCCAAGACATTTAAAGGCATCCAATCATTTATTGGGCAAATTAACTTTGTTAGAAAATTTGTTCCCAACTTTGTAGAGATTACCAAAGATATATCTAAGATGTTAAAGAAGGATGAATCTATAACATGGGGAGGTGAAGCAACCAAATCATTTCAAAGCATAAAAGAGGCTATTAAGACTGCTCCTATCTTAAAATCCCCTAATTTTTCTAAGCCATTTTAGTTGTTTCTGTTAGGGTAAAATTGGATCAACAATGAATATGCAATAATAATCAATATCAAATACCCAAAACTTCAATGAAATAGTGAACTAAGGAAATTCAATAACAATGAACAAACAATAAAGCAAACCTTCCTTAAATCGAAGATTCCATTGATTGCCTATCTAAATCGTTCTTGCATGTATGAAATGAGGCCCTCAGAGAATGCACTTCCTTGCTATGCTTCAAGAATGTCAATTGAGAATGGCAGTGATAGTATCAAAATGAAGAGGAGCTTCACAACGATGATAGTAGCGCATAGTGCGTAGTAACAAATATGATCACAAGCAATGAAGGAATTGGTGCCAAAGGCACGCTATAATTCCTACAGAGTAATGATACTTAAAGTTTGGAAGATTGAAATGGAAGAATGAGGTTCAATTTATAGACTTGGGAGAATGAAGATCTACGGTCGAGAACAGTTGAGGAACGTGCAACGAATAAGAAAAAGACATGTGTCTTGCTTTCTTTTGCATGAGAGGATTTGCTAAGAATAGAAGAATGAGTTAAAGCAATTAAAAGAATATAATAATCAGTTAAGTGATTTAAAACAAGAAGAAGTGATTTGCATGAGAATAAGAAGATATTTTGCTTTATTAAATATTAGGAATATTTAATTGCATGTGCAAGAAAGCTTGAATTATATTTAGAGATAACTCAATTTAGAAGAAAAAGACAACTTAAATAAATATTTGATTTATTTAAATTTAGAGAAAATATTATTGGAAAAAATAATTAAATAATTAGAATTATTTAATTTAGAAGATAAGAAAGCAAATTAAATAAATAAATTTATTTAATTGTTGTGCATGATTTTGGAAGAATAAATAAAATATTTGATTGTATTTTAGTTTTGGAGATTGAAAGGATTTAAATAAATTTGATTTGATTTATTTAAATTTGGAAGAATGATTTGATTTAATTAAATAATTAAGAATTATTTAATTGTTTGGGAAGAATTGAATTAAATGAAGGATTTTATTTAATTATTGGAAGAATATGAACCAAATAAATACATTTCTTTATTTATTTATTGATAGAGGAATTAGAAGGGAATAAATATTAAGAATATTTATCTAGACTAAATCGTGTCATTTTTAGGCATATACATTTTGCCCCTCTTTGATGCAATGCAATTTATAGTGTTGCGTCAAAGAATAAGATTGTCTAAAAATGATACATGCCCTAGTTTGCCCCTGGTATAGGTTATGACGATAGGATGCCCCCTCGGGGGATTGGACGGGAAGAAGGCAGAAGGTGTGAGACGGACGATCTCATGAAGAAGAAGGGAAAACTTAGGTTAGGATGAAGGAAAACAAGATGCATTTCTAAGAAACAGGAAGAAAAATTGGAAGAAATGGGTGGAGGAAGTAGTCGCAGTCACCATCTAGCCAGATTAGGGTTTGCTTGCTATATATAGGAGCTAGGTCCACAAGACAATTCATTTGCACACTTGTCTTGGTTTGATTTTCTTTGGAGAGCCTAGAGCAATGCAGAGCATAGAGCAGTCATCACGAGGATGGACATTCCACGTGAGGAGCATCGATTCGAGCGTGTTTGTCAATTCAACTGGCCAGCAGAGGTAGGACCCCCGGTATGTATCTCAAAAAATTTCTCCTAGGGTCGAGTTTGGATGTAATAAACTCTAAGAGAAAAATAGGTAGATAGATGCGCTAAAAGACAGAGCGGCGCATGTATGGTTCTACAGCACATGCATAAGATAAAGCAGTGCATATGTGAAAGTTGCACATATGTTTGAAACTAAGGTGCATGCATAATCCCGCAGTGCATATACAGTATGTTGCGGTGCATGTGCAAAAGTAGCGCATTTATAGAATAGTTCAGAGCATCTATGGATTGTTGTGGCGCTTATGCCAGAAGTGGCACATAGGTCAAAAAATGGTGCTTTTGTAAAAAAATGGTGCATTTACCACATGTTGTGGCACATATGTTATAGATAGGCAGATTACTTAGCAAAATTGACTCGATTGGCGTCCTGTTTGACGCATCAATCAATAAGCTATCTCTGAGATTACAGGAATCTAGTCAAGAGATGTAGTGTGCTATTTTGATCAATTTGAAATGCTAAGTTAGTTGATATGGTTCTATAGATATGATGAGTATGCTACTTGCAGCTTTAGGTTGACGCCTTGCTTTGCTTGCTTGCAGGGGGAGATACGGGATATGCTGCAGTCTAGGGAGTAGTTCCCTATGCCTTTGTTGCAGAGATACATGTTGACTAAGATAGATAGAGAAGCGCTTTGTACGATGGGACTGGATTACATTTGCTTCATGCTCGAGGTTTGGGTGAACTGTGGCTTACTGACTACTGCAATGGAGAGGTTCCATAGTGAGGATGGTACTTTCCACTTTCCTACCAGTGAGATGGCCGTGACATTGGAGGACGTCTACTAGATTTTACATTTGCCGATTGAGGGTGAGCTTGTGGAGTATGATCCACAGAGAGGTGCAGGACTCACTGAGTACAAGTGAGTGTTTGATGACCTGGAGCTGGTTGGACAAGTTATCCCTTGGCAGGATATTCATGAGTACTATGAGAACTTCCCAGGGATTGTAGCAGGACTGATCAGAGGCGTCGTATGCCCCGACAAGAGATCGCATGGGTTCCCCATTGGATGGGGTAGGATCATGGAGAGGATGGTGATAGAGGGCACTCGATACGCTTGGGGCGTCTGCATACTTTCTCAGTTATACCACGATATGCATTAGGTAGTATATCATAGGAGTACGAGCCTATCTGCAGGCGTATCACTACTAAAGTTTTGGCTATGGGAGCACATAGCGATCACAAGACCGATATGTGTGTTTGACCAGCAGAGGGGAGAGCCATACAACTATGGTTACATAGGGGTGATTTCTTAGCATAGGCTAGGGAAGCTAGAGTACTAGAGACATGCTTTGGATGGGGTAGATGTGGTCATCTGGCGACCATATCTAGACTGCGAGCCGTGGGAGAACGAGGCAGATGAGCTACCCTGTTACTTTTAGACGAGATGGTTGATAGGATAGACATGCTTCATACTAGAGAGATAAATTGAAGGCAGAGTACCGAGACAGTTTGGTAGGAGGCAGGGCATGCCACAGGAGCAGGCTCAGTTTGCACAGACACATGCTGAGAGGGTCAAATCGGGACCGATGGCATCATATGAGGAGGCCTTAGCAGAGTTTTGGCAGACACCCTACATTGTCTGGGACATGAGGAGGGAGATAGCGCATGTGGGGATGACCCAGGACTATGAGGATTGGTTTATTGCTCACCTATTCCTAAGATACTCAGGACCTGGGGTGTTGGTACCTCGCATAGATGAGGCAGACTCAGATGATGAGGGCCAGGTTGGCTGGAGGAGGAGGAGGGGGAGGGGGAGAGGGAGAGGAGGACTAGGGGGTGGCAGAGATGGAGGAAATGATAGAAGAGGAGGGGGAGGAGGTGGAGATGATGGAGGTCGACCTAGACAGGCGGAGAGCTGGGGAGGGACCACAGGTCGCACAACAGGTACCACAGCAGGCACTGTAGGTACAACAGGCACAGATGCCGCCACCTCAATAGTAGGTGGCACAATAGTAGGTGCCCCAACCATAGGAGCAGGGACAGGCACAAGCAGCCCAGGCTCCAGCACAGGTAGATGTCCATGAGAGGACCATAGCTACATTGAAAGGACAGGTTAGACAGCTGCAGGCACAACTCAAGAGGGTTGATTCTTGATGAGAGACAGATGTAGAGTACATTACTAGGCTTACTAGAGAGAGAGACATGGTAGATGCTCAGATACGAGTGGAGAGGGATACTGCAGTGGTAGTCTTGGGGACAGATGCGATGAGTAGTTTCTTGGTTGGGCAGGTGCAACAGGAACATGCACAGCTAGTGCAGGTGTAGACACAGTTAGGGCAGGCACAGACAGAGTTGGCACAGACATAGTTAGGGCAGGCACAGATAGAGTTGGCGCAGATGCGAGGGCAGCTAGCACAGGTGCAGGGTGACCTTGCCAGCGCACAGGCTCAGACACAGTATTATCGAGGATTATATCATGGTGTTGTGCCTGCCAGTCAGAGGGCTCTAAGCTATAGGAGTCAGTCTATGGCTTCACAGAGAGTAGGTGCATCGAGATTAGGGGCCTCCATGATGGGCCCACAATAGTCTAGGGCCAGTGGAGGAGGAGAAGGAGACACTACCGGTTGCAGTGGTCCACAGTAGTAGGGATAGCAGAGACTAGTAGACTTTGCAGATTTTGGGTTTTATGTACCTTTTTGATGGATTAGATAGTTGGATATACTTGTACCACTTTTGTATTTTGAGACACTTATCACCATCCTTGGGATGTATTTTGTTTGTATATAACACTAATTTGGAGACAGATACTTTGATATTGTACATTTGGATACATTTTATGATATTTACATGATGATGCAGCGATTTTGATTCCCTCTATATGTATGAGTTATGATGCATTTCTATTTGTATGGTGTGATGGATGTGTTTATCTAATGCAGACTTAGATGTTTACTTGATGCTATGAGATGTTTATCTAATGCAGATTTTGATATGATGTTATGTGATGCTATACGACCTAATGCAGACTTAGATACTTTACTTGATATGCTTCTAATGTGTGTGAGTGCAAAATGATATGTATATGATTATGCGACTTATGTGATGCACCTAGCTATGTTTTTGATTTTTTTTCTGTTTTGACACTGTATGGTAATTGCAACAAACTGTATATGGATGACCTAATGCACTTTCTGTGTATGCAAATGATTTAATCATGCAAATAACTATTTCATATGATATGATATGCAACTATATGCTCTATTTTTGTGATGTCCAAATGTACTCTATCAACACAGAGATGATATGGAATGGTAGATAGCAGATTGAGTGAGAGAATGACTCGATAGAAAGACTTACAAGCTTTACCTTGTATTGTTACTCTGTATTGATTAGATCTTTTATTGCGTGGGATATGGATGCATGGATGTGTGGATGGATGTATGATGGATGCTTTTGCTTTTTGACATCTTGACGGTGCAAGTATTTTGAAGTGGCTATTTCATCATTGGACGATTTTTTTTGGGTACTTTTCAAAATGTTGTAAGTTAATATAAGCATCTAGGTATAATTGAACCAAGATGACCTGAGTATTGCTTACATGGATTTTGATTTAGCAAGTTAATACAAGCATCTAGGTATAATTGAACCGAGATGACCTAAGTATTGCTTACATGGATTTTGATTTAGCAAGTTAATAAAAGCATCTAGGTATAATTGAATCGAGATGACCTGAGTATTTCTTGCATGTCAACAGTCAAGGATTGTCCCCATTCATGTTAGACCTTTGATGTCCTTGATGATCTTTTGCCAATCATGTCTTTAGACAAGGTTTGACATTACTAAAGTTTAATCCACAAACAACAAACAAAGAAAATAATCATGCCCTCATCATAGTATCTCTAGCTTTTGGCATCCTCGAGTAGCATAGAAAGACATGATAGTAGAAAAGTCAAGACTCTATACTTTAACCATGTTTCCAATTCACAAAACATTTTTGCATTTAGATGTGTTTGTTTCTTGCCATAATTTTGGTAAAATCATTTAGAAGGCCTTAGGAGTTTGCTTGCTTTGCTTTGGGTAGGTCAATGTCCTGCATTAGGATTTCTGCTTGAAAGAGGGCTTTGCTTGCACTTGCTTGCCTAGTGAGAAGATTCCACAATCTTTATTGGTGAGACGGACCCTAAGGGACTAACCTAGTGCCTTGGGGGCTCATTGCTAAATGACCTTGCCTACATGACGACGCAGAGGCAACGTAGTTTGGAGTAAACCCTAATGGACCATGGATGGACTAGAAGAAAGACAACAAGAAATGGGATGGATGGGACCATGGGAGCCTCAGGGGCACATTTGAGAAATGGCCTTGCTTACATGACAATGCAGAGGCAACATAGTTCATGGTCTTGGACCATGGATACCAACAAGAGACACTATGCCAAGCTAACACTATGGATAGGATATGGGATAAAACCTTGGCTGACAAGGCAACAAAGAGATAGAGTATCAAGCGATGATAAGTTATCGTAAGGTTCTTATTATGGAATGGATATGGGTCGAATGGGACACGAGGAAGAATGGACACAAGGTGATTGGTTTCCCAAAGATGGAGGAAGCAATTTATCACAAGTAACGCCTGTTTACCAGGTTTTCACCACTTGCTTTTATTTGCACAAAAAAGCTAGAGAGTAAACATGACGCCTGTTTGCCAAGTTTTCACCACAGGATGATTTTTTTTGTACTTTTCTAATTTTTTTATTTTTTTGTATTTTTCTGATTTTTTATTTTTTTGTATTTTTCTGATTTTTTTTATTTTTTTGCATTTTATGCCCCCCTTACATGGGGCTTCTCCTAGGTATAGAACTGATGAAGATGCATGCTGTTGATTAGGTCATCGAACAACTCACCCTCTGATGTTGCTAAGTGATATGCCCCCGATCGATAAGTAGCTACAATCACATAAGGCCCAAGCTAGTTGGGTTCGAACTTGCCTTTCTTGTCCCTATCCTGTTGATTTCAGGGATTTTCTTTAAGTACTAGATCTCCAACCTTAAAGATTCTAGGATGAACTCTGTGTTTATAGCTTTGTGACATCATCAATTGATATGCTTTGAGATGGTCAAAGGCTTTATGTCTCCTTTCCTCTAGCAACTCTAGTTCTTGCAATCTGGAGACTCTGTATTCTTCATCTGATATGACACCTTTTAACGACACCCTAAGAGATGGTAACTCAACCTCAATGGGAAGGATAGCTTCTGAGCCATAGACAAGGGCGTAAGGTGTAGCACCTGTGGGAGTGAGTATACTAGTTCTGTAGGCCCACAGAGTGGGATTGAGTTGGATGTGCCAATCACGGCTAGCATCGTTGACTGTCTTCTTGACGAGTTTCAAGATGGTCTTGTTGGATGCTTCAGCTTGACCATTACCTTGGGGGTAATAGGGTGAGGAGAAATGGTGTTGGATTTTGAATTGGTCATAGAGTTCTTGGACATCCTGGTTTTTGAGGGGTCTTCCATTATCCATGATAATGGATGAGGGAATCCTATATCTACAGATGAGGTAATTCAGGATAAATGAGGAGATTCGCTTACCTGTGACGGTGGTGAGGGGAATGGCTTCAATCCACTTGGTAAAGTACTCAATGGTAGTTATGATGAATTTATGGCCATTGGAGGAGGGTGGATGGATCTTTCCCACAAAGTCAAGTCCCCATTGGCAGAAGAGCCAAGGTGTCGTTAAAGGTCTCAACTTTTGAGCTAGTGCATGTATCAGGTTCCCATGTGTTTGGCATTGCTTGCACTTCTTGACAAACTGATATGAATCTGTTTCCATGTTTGGCCAGTAATAACCCAAATGCATGAGTTTCTTGGCTAAGGAAGGATTGCTAGAGTGTGTCCCGCAAATCCCTTCGTGTATGTCTTGTAAGGCACTTACAGATTCTTCTCATTCTAAACAATAAAAGAAAAGTACCATCTAGACCATGTCGATATAGGGTGTCAGCAATGATGGTATAGCGAGAGGTTTGGTGTATAAAGGTTCGTTGTTGGTTTGAAGATAGGTCAAGTGGGAGGGTGTTGTCCTTAAGGTAAGTGTAAATCTTATCGTACCAAGGTGAATCAGATCCAACTAAAAGGCATATGGAATGGTTCTCAAGAAGATCATAAGCTGGTTGTTGAATAGTTTCCACTACGAACTCGTACCATGACTCATTCTCTGGTATTTCAAGAAGAGAGGTAATGGTTGCCATGGCATCTGTTGCTTTGTTCTCAATCCTAGCTATCTGTTCAAAAGAGATGATTACAAAGTATTCTTTAAACTCATCAACCATCCACTTGTATGGGACAAGCTTCTCATCTTTGGTTTGGTAATCATCATTGACCTGATTTATTATTAGTTGAGAATCACCATAGACATGTAGCTCTTTGATTTTCCACTTTGTTGCCATCTTGAGGCCAATGACTAAGGCTTCATATTCTTCTATGTTATTGGTACATGGGAACAATAGATAGTAAGACTTCGGTATGGTGTCACCATGATGAGTTACAAACAAGATTCATGCCCCTGATCCATAGTTTGTGTAGGACCCATCAAAGTATAGTTTCTAGGAATGTGTTGAGATAGTGAATAAGGATTCATCTGGAAATTCAAATTGCATTGGTGTGGTATCCTATAGTGGTGCATCCGCTAGCTAGTCAACAATGACTTGTCCCTTGATAGCTTTTTTGTCTACATACTCAATGTCGTATTCACTTAGGAGTATTACCCATTTGGCTAGGCGACCTATAAGAGTTGCTTTGCTTAGTAGGTACTTTAGTGGATCTATCTTTGCAATGAGTTTGACTAGATGTGCAAGCATATAATGTCAGAGTTTTTGGGATGTAAAAACTACCGCAAGACATGATCTTTCTATTTGAGAGTATTGTAACTCATAGCCCACCAATTATATAGTAGACAGCTTTTTCCTTATTCTCATAATCTTGTTGTCCTAGAAGAGCCCCAAGAGCTGTAGATGTAGCAGATATGTATAGTATCAGTGGTTTCCCTTGGATAGCAGGCATGAGAATATGTGGATTCATAAGATACTCTTTCAGTTTGTTGAATGTCTCTTCACATTTCTCATCCCATCTGAATGGAACATTCTTGTGTAGGAGATGACTGAATGGTTGACACTTGTCTGCCAGTTCTGATATGAATCTATAGATTGCTTGTAGCTTGCCTTGTAGAGATCTTAGTTGAGTAAGAGTCTTGGGTGGTGGCATGTCCATGATAGCCTTGACTTTGGTAGGATCCACTTCTATTCCATTTGTTGATACAATAAATCCTAGGAGTTTGCCTGAGGTGACTCCAAACACACACTTCTTTGGGTTCAACCTAACTTTGAATTTCTCTAATCTCTGAAAGACTTTCTCCAACACATCCAAGTGTGATTCTCTTGTGAGTGACTTTGTTAGGATATCATCTACATAATCTTCCATGGTGACATGCATCATATCATGGAATATAGTGGTCATAGCACGTTGATATATGGGTCTTGCATTCTTTAGCCCAAATGGCATGACATTCCAATAGAAAGTGCCCCATGGACAAGTGAAAGCTATCTTATGCTAGTCTTCTGGTGCTATCCTGATTTGATTATATCCTGAGAAGCCATCCATGAGAGATAACATGGTATGCCTTGCTGTTAAGTCGACTATGATATCTATATTTGGCAACGGAAAATCATCCTTGCAGCACGCTTTGTTTAGATCTCTAAAATCATTACATAGTCTAACTCGGCCATCTGGTTTGGACACTAGTACTATGTTGGAGACCCATTTCGAATAGTCTATAGCTCTAATGAACCCTACATCTAGTAATTTCTTGAGTTCTTCTTTTACAAGGAGTGCTATGTGTGGATGCATCTTTCTAAGCTTCTATTTCACTAGTTTCACTCTTGGATCTAATGGAAGATGGTGTAGAATCAAATCTGGATCTAACCTCGGCATATCTACATATGACCAAGCAAAATTGACTTTTTTCTCTTAAAGAATGGTACAAACTTGGTCTTCTCTGGTGGGGTTAGAGACTTAGCAAAGTGAATGATCTTAGGCTATTCCTCTGTTCCAATGTTAACCAGCTCTGTGGGTTCCACAACAATCTGAGACTTCTCCTGGTGCATGTCACTAGGGAGAGTGTCAAGCCTTCCATCATCAAGTGCCACAGTTGGGTTTTCACCTTCGGATGCGTCCTTTCTTTTTACTATTTTGGAATCTGACACTACCACAGAATAGTTTTCACTGTCAGATTTAGTTTTTACTTCGATATTTTTGTGACTGGAAGGCTTGGCACCCTCTCCAAAATAAGCCACGGTATTAAGTTCAATAGAAAAACCAACTTTATGATCTCCTTTGGGTAGGTGGTCCCTAAGTTCCATCTAGTCAATATAAGCATCATCGTTTTGGAACATATCTAGTTGAGGGGTTCCTCATAGATCCCAGTCAATAAGCTCAGGATGTACAAGGGGGAGGGAGTCAGAGGATAGATCCGAATCATTGATAGTTTGAAGGGATATACTAGGAGTATTGGCATGGGGAGTGTTCGAGATGGTACTTTCCTCCAAATTGTTTATTGTGATAGAACTCAAACCTTCCTCAAAAGTCGTATTCTCAAAGATAGGCAAATTAGACTCTAGTGGTCTATTCGGTAGCGTTTGTCCCTCATGGTAGGGGGTATAAGTTTGAATGGTATCAACCTCTTTGTCATCGTAGGAATACTTTGTCAGCTCATCCCACTCATATTCATTGGAATCTGTGTCACTATCCACTTGAAGTGTATGGATCATTTCTATAAGACAAGCATTTGCTTTAGCATTGCCCTTGCCTTTATATCCTAGACCATTTGTGTTTCTAGCCAATGAGGAAGAAGAAGGTTGAATGGGTTCTATGATTCCTTCTTTTCTTAGGCCGATAGGACCTTGTCCTTCATAACCCATTCTATGTAGGATAGCTTCTCCTCATCCATAGAGTTCTATTGGGAGCCTAGGTGGTTCCTATTGTATGTTATCTTCTTCTTCGGTATAAAGCCATTGTAGGACATCTCTTTCCTTTGTTTCATCGGATAAGGTCCCCCATTTTACAAAGGGAGTTGTGGGAACTATAGGAGGAGCAAATGGCTTTGGAAAATACTTGGGTTGACCAAAGGATCTAGGAGATAAAGGCATCTTGGCTAGATTGAGGCTGTGGTCTATGGAGTATTCCCCAACTCCTTTTTCTTTGATGGTAATTTTCTTCTCTTTGGGCCTTGATGAAGAAGCTTCAGAGGTATGATCATGCTATGGGGTAGGGGATGTAGATGCTCTATTGTTTGGTATGATGCAATTGGGTCTTGAAAGGACATAGTTGCAATGCTAGAAGGGATCAGGGTCTCCTTGGATGGTGACTTGCTTGCCACTATGCAGGAATTTTATGCATTGGTGATAGGTTGAAGGGACAGCTTTCATGGCATGAATCCATGGTCTTCCTAGGAGAATATTATAGGTGAGCTCCCTATCTAGGACTTGGCACACAACATCTTTTATCACCAGTCCCACTTGTATGGGTAAGACTACTGTTCCCTTTGTAGTTCTCTCCTCTTCATCATAGGCTTTGATAGTAATCTTCTTCCTTGGATCGATGGCATCTTTAGAGAACCCCAATGTAAGGACTAGCTTTAACATGCAAATATTTAAACCAGTTCCCCCATCAATGAGAACCCTCTTGATGCGGTGCTTGTGGATGAAGGTGACAATATGTAGAGGGGTGTTATGAGGTTGAGACACTGAGAGGTCATCTTGCTCAGTAAATGATATGGTACTTGAGGAGGTCAGATTACCTACCATGGCCTAAAACTTCTCTTGGGCCAGGTTAGTGGGGATAGTGGTTTCCTCTAAGGCTTTATTGAGAATGTCCTAATGAGAAGGAGATAGACGCAACAACTCCAAGATAGAAATGTGGGCTGGAGTCTTCTATAGTTGGTCTATGACATTATACTGACATAAGTTGGACTGAGAAGGTGATGACCTTGGAGGGATGGTATTCAGCGTGACTTTACCACTGCGAGTAATGATACTACAACTAGTTCTATTAGGTTCCGGTTATTGGGTTGGCGTGACCACATTGATTTGTGGGACATGTTCAGATATGCAATTGATGGTATAGTCAAATGGCACACTTGCATAGTTGGCATTATTGCTCCCACTATTTTCATTTTACCTGTTGCGATTGTTTTTGTTCTTGCTGTTGTTGTTATTGCCATTGTTGTTATTGTTGTTGTATGGCTTGTCATGATTGAGAAGTGGATCCTTGTAAGCCACATGTGTCTCATTGGAGGTATGTTGTTGGGTTCCTCCTTGATTTTGATCAAGCACATCCTGAATAACATGTTTGAGATTGATACAATTGTTGGTTGTATGTCCTCTTCCTCTATGATATTCACAATAGTCGGTGTCTTTCCAATAGTGAGGTTTAACTGTAGGCTCATAGTCACTTGTTGGCGGTAGAGAGATTTCATTGTTGGCCAATAACGTCCTTAATGCAGATTCTTGGGACTCACCCAGTGGTCTGAACTTTTGCCTTGGAGTCGAGTTGAGCCATGGTCTTGGCTCCCAAGAGAATGTTTTGTTGGGTGTAACATTGTTTACCTCTCCTTTGAGATGAGTATGGGTTGTTGCTTCGGAGCCGTCACCTTGGTGTCAACTACTCCATCATTGACAACATTCTTATTCTTGGTCTAAAACTTTGATTTGTCAGTGGTGTAGTTGGAAGTAGGTGTGTCCTTATATAACTTGATTTGCCCCTTGGCAATCATACCTTTTTCGATAAATAATCCCATTTCAATGAGTTTTGAAAATGAAGTAGGGCATTGTATTTGTATTTGATAGCTAAGATTGGTGTTGAGGTTATGGACAAACATCTCCATTAGTTGCTTCTCAGGTACATCATAAGAGCACCTGCTTGCTAGTTGTCTCCATCTTTGTAAAAAGGTGGAGAATGATTTGCCACTCTTTTGCTCGGTGTTGCATAAATCAAGCATAGAGACTTTGTGTTCAATAATGTAAGAGAAGTGCATGATAAATTTGTTGACTAACTCATCAAAAGATTTGATGCCCGGTGGGAGCTGTGAAAACCACTCCATAGCTTGACTACCTAGTGATCTAGGGAATAGTCTCATTAAGTAGGTCTCATTGTGAGCTACTTCCATGCATGCTGCATTGAATTCCCTGATGTGATCTCTAGGGTCCCCTTTCCCTTTGTATTTGTCAAATTTAGGAACTTCAAATCGATAGGGAAATGGTGTCATGTTCAAACTTTTATCAAAGGGGTATGGTACAATATCTTCCAAGGAGTAGGGTTTAGTGTTTTTACCTGTTTTGAGATCCAACATTTGTTGCTTTAGACCCTCAAGTTTTTTCCTCATTTCTTCCATAGGAGCACTTTGGTCTATGGTTTTCTTTCCTTTCTCCTCTGCATTTGGGTCTAGGGTTTTCTTTCCCCTTTCATGATCATCCTCTACATTTTCTTGGATTGTGCTTATATCGAAATCCTTGGGGAGTTTAATTCCAAGACTAGGAAGATGATAGAAATACTTATGAGGGTCTACTTGGAGCACTTTCTCTACTAAGCGTTGGAATTTCCAATCTTGGATGCTTCCTTGATAGTCTTCGTTAGAGATTTCCTCATCGCTATCATGAGGTGTGATGATGTGGTTGGATGTTCCGGCCATTTGAAGTTGCTTTTTGTATTGAGATCTAGTAAGAACCATGCAAGGTGACATGGGACAAGGTGGAATGGGACTAGAGATTTTGGCAAGATGCCTATAGAGACTACTGAGAATAGGATACTTATGACAAGATTTGGACAAAGGATTTTCTTGACCAATGACTCCAAGTAAGATGGAATTTCATAAAATGGCACCTAAAAAGCCTGAGGTAGAAGCCAAGAAGGATGAACCCAAAACCAGTAAATCTTCATTGCAATCCCCTCTACTTTCATTATTGCCTGGCTTAATTGATAAAGGTTCTAAAAAGGTTTTTAGAGACTTAGCTCAAGGCTGTAGGGACCCCTATATATCGTTGTCAGGATGGAACCTCTACTGGTACTTTTATATAAAAAGGAATGACCAGGAACCACCATCAAACCCATGGGCCCTAGATTTGGCTAAATTGATTATTCCCAACATCTTTATTGATGTTGAATTGATTAAAGCCCTTTCCCATAGTTATCATGCCCTAACCAAAACTATGAGACTTCAAAATAGTGAGTGCTTAGTGGATATCAATAGAAATGCCATTATCAAATGTTTCAACCTCAATAAACAAGCTATAACAGAGGTGATCTTAGAGAAACTTGAGAAAGAATATAAGAGGTTGAGGAAAACATATCTAAGTGATGAGCTGCCCTTACACGTGAAGAAGGGTGATGGTAACAGACGTGTTGTGATGCTCACAACACGCCCCATTTTACTTCTTAGCAAAATGAGGACCCCTGCTATAGATGGCTTTTGGTTGCTTCTGTGTGTGGGTTTGTTTGGTGGAAAAGGTAAAAGGGGAACTAAAAGTACAAACCTTGGTGAAAATAGAGAAAAAATAAAATTGAGTACCAGAGCAGAGTATGGGTGAATTCTTTGTAAAAAATGAATAAGGGTTACTTTTTGAATCATCTCAAAATTCCCTGTATTTTGCAAGTTATAAGTGTTTTTTTGGTAAATGTATAATCGAAGGGTTTGTATGTTGTATATACAAAGCTCTTTGTATATACAAAGTCATTTCATATAAAAATTCAATTGTATATCATGTCTTTGTGTTAGTCACAAAAGGGAAGTTGTCAGATTTTTTGGTATGGGGTTATACTTGTATGCATTTTATTAACACTTTATCTTCACATACAAGATGGACCCGAAGAGAATTAAATTGGAAAGGAATAGTTAGTCGAGTTCGGGGAATGTATGTTTGGCAAATGCGAAATATACCAGTGAGATATACAACAAATTATACATGTCGCAGAATTGAAATTTTATGAAATAGGATAAAGTGGTTATATATTTTGTGCTTTGTATGTAGGTATCGAGAGACATGCATTGCAATGTGTACAATGCGGAACTGAAAAAAAGTAAAATTTGGTAAATACAATGTATCGTGACTTAATGTATATCAGACATACATTGCATTTTATACAAGTTAGAACCAAAAGGGTTCAAAGTTTGAATGAATAAACAGTTAAGCCCGGCGTTTGCATATCGGGGTTTGTATATTTGAATGAAAGGAAATATACAAGGAAATGTGCAACACTTTATGCAAGCCGGAACCGAAACAACTATGGAATAAAGTTAAATCATTGTATGTTATGCACCTTTGTATGTTTTAGTTCAGTAACATACATTATGAAATATACAAAGCGGAAACCAGAGAGGATTAAAATATGGTATATGCGATGTATAACACCCGATTGTATATTGGGATGTACATTGCGTTATATACATTGACCGGAATCAAAAGGGAATAAACTACGGTTTATAGAAAGAGATAAGTCCGATTGTACATGCAAATGCATTTGTATGTATAGAGCCAAGATATGCAAAGTAGAAAAGATACAGGTCGGATGTCAAAGAAATTTAAAAAATAGAAAAGTCTATGCATATTTTAATGCTTGTATGTTTACAACATACATATCCGATATACAAAGAAAACAAAGGAATCGGAAGAAAATGGAATGAAACGATTCGTATAAGTTCATTGTATATGCGTTTATACAAGTGTGATATACAAGCAGCGATATACAATGAAGTACAGAAAAGGTAAAAAAAAGGGAAAAGAACTTTAGTTCAAATTGTATGCATAAAGGGATTGTATGTTTGAAGATACAACAAAGAGATACAAAAGAAAACATACAAAGGAGAATACAAAGAAAAGTAATGTATGCAGGGGTGAGCTAATGGTAAAAACTTTAAAAAGCATAAACACTGCAAAAGAAAAGCCGAAGCTCTAGTGCATTAATTGCTGTAATTAATGCAAGTTTAACACTCAAGAAAAGTAAGATTTAACGAGGGTTAGGGTAAAATTAAGGTTATTTTGATTTCAGATATACTATTAAAAGTTAAAATTTGTAGAAAAGGAGCATTGTTACAGTAAAATTGAGCAAGCAATTGTTGAGGTGACAGAGTTACAGTTGCTAGGTGAAAGAAAAAAGGTAAAAGTAAGTCAGCACCAATGGGTCAAGTCAAACGGTCAAGAAAATAGGTATTTATCTCAAAACGCCTTTTAGTTTCAAAGGGTAAAATGTGATATTGATTTTAGTAATTTCAGTTTAAAACATATGCATTTGTCAAAATTACATTTTAACTGTTAATTAGCTAAGTAGAGCTTAATGAATTTAAAAGGTAAAAGACAGAAAAGACAACTGAGTTAGGGTAAATGGTAAAAGCAGATATTCATAGTAAAAACCCTAGACCCGAAGTAAAAAGAAAGTTAAAAGATGCATGTTTCTATAGGATGGCCCTGAAATAGAAGAAAGATACAAGGGGCGAAGTGAAAAAAGAAAGAAAGCCACAAAAGGAGGTAGAGAAAGAAGAGTTGCTGTTATACAGAGGTTGTCCGTCCATGATTAGTATGAATGGAGTAGGCACAGATACAAACATAGGAAATTATGATGCAGAGGATGCATTGAAGAAAATTACTGTTGCAGATGCCTCACAAGATATGAAGTGTATTTGGGAGAGTGGACTATACAGAGCTGTAGGTTTCCCACTGGGAATGGAGGCTAGGGATTTATGTTTAGACTCTGTAATTTTATATGATCCGGCCACTAGGAAGATCATGTTACATGATAGATTAATTGTTGATTTAACCACTGAAGGCATTGCCAAAACATTTGGATTAGAAATTAATGAAAAATGAGGGATATTGATATTGATCAATATAATGAGAATTTTTACACAAATGAAGGAGAATGTACAGGTAAAATATTTCACAAATGGTACAACCCAGAAAACAAACCCAAGGCTCTAGCTGGAGTACCTAAGAATCTGATGAGGATATACTTCAAAGAAGAAATTCATTTGATGATAACTATGCTGAGTAGGTTAGTTGGATTAAGAGATGGTACTAAGTGTGAACCATGGATGTTCACTGTCATTGAAATCATAAGAGAAGGAGATAAGGAGCAAGGGCAAATCCATTGGGCCAAGGCAATTAGCAGAGCTATTTGGAGGCAAGCCATGATGAGACAACAGAAAATCTTTCCCTTTTATTTGTCTTCTTATGTGTTATACTCATGTGCTATAGAAATTAGACCCTACATTCATGAAATAGAAAGGGTAGGTACCTTAGGAAATGGTCCTAATCAAAAATTAGTGTATGAACACTATCCTGACCTGCAAGAGGAGAATGGATTGAAAATGTTTGCTTTGGTTAATGATGTTTTTTATACTTACATGGTAAGGGTGTTGAGAGAAGAACCTAATAGGAGATTATCTAAAGATCCAGCAGATGCAATTGGACTGCATAGTTCATGGTTCATACAGTTTGAGCATTTTACTTATATAAGGACCGAAGAATTTGAAGGGAAACCATTTATGCTAACTAGATATCCTTCTAATAAGCTGATTGTTTTGGAGTTTTCAAGGCAGAACTTGAATGTTTTCAGAATGTACAAAAGGAAGTTCAATAATAGAGGAAATGTGAAGCTACCTTGGGCTATTGGTAGAAATTATTGTTTCAGTGAAGAAGTTGCAAGTTGTTCAGAACAAGAACTGAGATACTATGGATTTCAAGAATTTGATTTAGTCAGAAAGTTTGATCCTTTTCATAGAATTCATAACTTTGTGGATAAAAAATATAAACATCAGGTACACATTAAAGATTTTTGGGCTGATTGCAAGAATGACATGGAATTGAGGAAAAGAGCTCACAAAAGATTAACTATTGAGCAAATGAAATCTATAGGTAATATATATGTTCCTCCAGAGGTTCAGGAAGATGATATTTTGTTACATCAGAGTTATGCAGAAGCAAGGTTGGCTCCTATGATAGAGCCTGATTGGTCAAAACCATGGAACACATGATAAGACATCTTGTCTAAACCAGTGATTTTGTTTTCCAAGACATGGTTAAAAGATAGAATTGAAGAAGTTAAAGCTGAAGGCAAACAAATCACTTATCCAAAGAAAGGGAGAAAAAGAAAGGCAGAGCCTAGTGAAGACCTGCAATGTTTTTATAAAAGAAAAGGAAGACTGTAGAGGCTAAAATTGTGGAAAAAGATAAAAATACTACTTTAATGCATCCATATGCTTTAGGGATAACAATAGTAGTGGCATCAAAAACTTTTGTAGATACAAAGTCCATAAGTCATGAAATTAGTGCAGAAGAGGCACATAATGCTAAAGAAGCAGCAAGACAACAAATTAGAAGGGCAATTCCAATAAGTTTGTCAAAAGGTGAAACTTCTAAACCAGTTAATGTAATTGGAGCACATGAAGTAGGTGAAAAGATGAGAAATGTAGCTAGTGCCTCCACATCATCGGAACCAGGATAAACATTTATTTAAGTAAAAATAGAGTTCGCTGAAGAAATACAATAGGAGTCAGAAATTCACAAAGCCAAACAAACTGTGGAAACTGTGCATATTGAGAGTAGTGATAGTGAGGAAAGAGCAATGTATAAAGGAAAAGAGATTGAAGTAGAGGAAGATTCTAGTGATTTCTTGAGTGAAGAAGAAGATCCAAACATTCAAGTTGAAGTAGAAGTTGAGCACAACATAGAACATGGAGGAGAAAAGGTACAAGAAGAAACATGATTAGTAGATCCATTTGGTACTATAGTTCCACCTGAAATTATTAAAGATGTGCAGGAAGAGGCACATAAAATTGAGGAAGCTAAAAAAGAAGAAACACGTGAAGAGGTAATCACAGAAAGGCATGCTTCAGCAAAAGAAGAAACAAAAGAAGATACCTCAAAGGTGGATGCTTTAAATACGCTGAACATGTATGACGAGCCAAGTGAAGAAGAAAAGAATACAGAAAAAGTGCAGGATCAAGGATAGGAAGCAAAAGGAGATAGCACAAAAGAAAATTCCCCTGTACATATAGAGCAAGTACAGATAGGAGGAACAGATAAAACACAAGATGAAATCAAGGGACCTGAAGATAAAGAAGAAACAGAAAAGATAGATGAAAATAAGGCTAATTAATAGATAGAAGGTATTAACATGTCAGATGTAGAACAAATACATGCAGAAGATGATCAAGAAAAAGGACCAGCAGAAGAGGAGGCTCCTGAAGAAGAAGCTGAGAAAGAGGTTGAATCAAAATAACAGGAAAAGGATCCCATGGAACAAGAGCGTCCACAACAATAGCAAATTCTACAACAAGAAGCACAAGAGCCTCCACAGCAACAACAAGAACAACAAGAAGAGCAGGAACAGCAGTGAAAAGAGGAAGGGGAAATAGAAAGATCACATGAAGAAGTAATTGATGAAATTAAGGTTACAGAAGGCACAAAAGAGTTTCTTGCCTGGTTAGGAGGAGAAATAAGAAAGGAAGGAAAAGAGGTCCAATTAGCACCAATTGACATTAAAAGTTTATTAGGTGAGAAGACCACTCCAAGAAAAGAAAAGAGAAAGGCTAGGATAATGCCTACTACACAGAGAGGTCCAGGTGGGTCCAGAATACTGAACCTAGCCATACCACAAAAGAAAAAGGCAAAAGGTGAAATAGCCTTGGAGGAATATAAGATATTGAATCTTGACCTTGGGCATTCTACAAGAGAACAACACATCAATGAATGGGAAGATATGCACCAAGTGACAGCAGAAATGCTAAAAAAGGATAAAGACAAATAGGATTACTGAAAAGGACACATTGTCCAACTTCAACAACTTATTAAAGGGATATTTGATCCCAGTGCCACAGTTCTAGAATTGCCTGATAACATAGCATTAGTATCAAAAGAAGAAATACAAGACATGAAAAATAAAAGGCTCAAAGCTAGTATTTTTTATGAATGGTTTAAAGACTTTATGCAAGAAGGTGTGCAAACAATAAGGCAAGCTATGATAAGTTGGAAGGTAGTTATAGAAGAAAAGAATAAATGTATGATACTTATACATAAGGGCCAAGCTAGAAAAGAAGAATGCATGTCTGAGATTGAATAGTTGACAGAAGTTGAAGGAAGAGCAGAAAAATTGATCAATGAAGGAGCACTTATTGTTACATTGGCAAATCAAGTGCTACGAACAATATTAGAGCTTAAATTTGAATAGGATAACATTAGAAAATGTACAAGAATTATATAGGATTTAGAAGAGAAAGCAGGTGAAATGATCAAGATGCATAAGAAAATAACAAAAAGACTCCTGCAGCATGAATGTATGGAAATGCCAGCATATGACTTGGAAAGGGCATTAACAGAGTTCAATGCCATATTTACACCATGCATAGAAAATCCTGATGCCAATCTTAGCAAATAGATGGTGGATACATTGATGGAAGAAAGTGTTAAGATGAAGAAATAGAAGAAGAGAAGAGAGGGCTCAGAGAACAAAGAAAAGAATTTGAAGGAGGGAGTTGTGATGCAAGAGTACATTTTGGCAAAGAGTCCAGGAGGGGACCACACCTTTGTAGAAGGTGTAATCGGTAATTTCAAGAAATATTTGAAAAAGTGAGAAGACTAGAAAGGGTAAGGGTTTTTGAGAAGAAGTCAAATAAAGAATCTCAGTGAGAGAAAGTCAATAAAAAAAGGGGGAATCCTATTTTGTAAAAGATTCCAACAGCATCCTTTGAGGGAGGGAAAAGATGCCAAATAGATATTTTGGCAGATGGTTATGAGACAAAGATGCACCGTTGATCAAGAATGGAGAGATCTCAGTCGTAGATGGAAGTTGTAGCCGTAGCAATTTGAAAGTTCAAACTCTATATAAGGGACTTTACTACATGTATATTAGTTACACAAGAATTTGTAGAAACTAGCTAGCAATTATAATTTGTTCTGAAACTTTGAGTAGGAGTATTTTAGTTTAGAAGTCCCCTGTGTCTGCACTAAGGAATGCATGGAATGTCCAACTTTCTTATTGTATATGTAAAGCATTGTAAGTTTTTGTGAATTTGATTAATGAAGCTAAGAGTCATTCATACATTATAAATCATATATGGCTGTGTGTTTTGAATATAAGTGAATCTAGAAGTCTGTGTCTATTTTCTGATTGTCTTCTGGCTCTTCTTTGTGTTTGAAACAATTTCTCTTAAAGCTCACAATCTTGGATGCATATTCATGAAAATACTCAGGATATTCGCATTTAATGATTTAGTCTACTAAATTAATTAAATTTGCTATAATTCTTACCATGTGCACAACAGAGCATTTAGATCCTATAGCAAGTGATGTTGATTTTAAATTCTCTCTAACTTTTCCCAAACTTTGAAATACTTAGCTTACACGCAGAAATCTAAAGGAGATTGTCTTACATTTGAAAGAAATAAGAACAATTGAATTGATATTTGGCAATCTTCATAAATATTTGAAAAGCAAAGCATGTTTCAATATAAATCATTTAAAGCTTTGTGATACAGTAATGGATTTATGCAAAGAAATAGATCATTTGTTGATATTTGCAACAATTTGCATAATTAGAGTCCAGTAAGTCATCAATCATCTTAAATCACGTAAGGCCCCTTGCATATTACAGCTTCATAGTAACCTACTGAACTGTCCACAAGGTCAAGACCTGACCATATGGAAACTTGGGATTAAGTAATCTTAATTGATTTCTTCATATCTTTCAAGACAGTTAGGTTCATTTTATGAATTTTAACTTTTGTTATGAATGTGTAAAAACAATCATCAATAGTTTTTGGCACTAGAAGGAGGGCCTGATTGGAGTTAAGGTTGAAATTAAGTAAAGCTGGCTCATAACAGTAGTAGAGTGACTAGGTCTAGATCCAATTTAGAGGACATATTTGTGCAATTACCTGATAGGAGATAGAGTAAAAGTCCTTTAGTTTGGAATCCTAAAATATCAAATACAGCTCCTGGATCACCTTTTAACATCCATAATATTGTGAGTCCTGACAGTTTTTCATTTAGATTTTTAAATCTTGGTTCAAGTCCGCCCAGAGGTCCCAGTCCTCCTAGATGTCCCAGTCCTCCTAGAAATCCAAGTCCACTAAGAAATCTAGGTATTCCTTCAGGTCTAGGTCAAGCACAAGTACCTGCAATGGCTTATTTAAATGTCAACTCTCCCATATATTTCATCGCTTATCATGAGATGACAAAAAACCCTGAGAAAATATGTCCTAAGTACCAATTGCATCAGGATCCAGAGGATCATATTAGGATATTTAAGGAGGCATGTTTTAGAGCTAGGTTGGAATATGAAGATGTTGTGTGTAGATTATTTCCTTACACCTTCAATGAACAAGCTTCCAACTAGTATGTCAATTTACCTAATGGCTACGTTTCTTCTTGGACACTTATGGAGGAAGCATTTCTGTCTTGATTTAGGGGACCAGTAGATCCTTCCATCTTATATCATAAATTGGCTACAATCAAAAGAGGTGAGGGAGAACTAATTGATAACTTCAATGACAGGTTTCAAAAGCCTTATTCTAGGTTGGTAGCTCTATACACAGTAAATCCAGATACATTGTTAGCTATGTACTATGTTGCTTTAGATCCATTAACTACCATGTTTGTCAAGAGAAAGCCTAACATAGATACAATATCTAAAGCCTATAAAGAGGCAGCCTCTGTAAACTAGGAAATGAGACAGACAACTTATAATCCATTCCTCAATGGAGCAAATCCTAGAATGCAAAATCAAGTACAACCTTGGAATGGAGTTCCTACATAGAATACTCCATTGCTAAATCCAGTCCCTACATACACACCTGTGTATAATCCTGCCCCAATTCTGGCTATAGTACCTTACACTGGTAATACTACCAATCTTAATTACAATAATGGCCAATCCTTCTTCCAACCACCTCAGGATACATTTATAGCAAAAGCACAAGATGAAAGGGAAGATATCAAAGAACTTACTACACATTTAAGAAGATTGACCACTGAGATGACACAATTGAGAAATGAGAATTTCTATGGTAGAAATAACCAAGGATACAATCAGAACTATAACCACAACCAGAATTACAACCCCAACCATAACCAAAATCAGAATCAGAGTTATAACTAAGGTCAGGGTTCTAATCAGGGTCAAAATCACAGTCAAAATCACAGTCATAGTCAGGGACAATAGATGCAAAATAGAGGACCAGCTATAGATAACAAAGCTTGGAATAACAATAATAGGAATCAGAATCAGCCTAGGCCGCCTAAAACCTGGAACACAGGGCCAAATAATGGCACTCTAGCTTCTCCATTTGAGAATGTGGATAACCAGGATACAAAGCAAACAACTAGGATTCAAATGGCCAATGTAGCATTGAAGAATTGGTGTAGAATCCATAATACTAGTGCCCATGCTGAATTAGATTGTCCTCAGTTTCATCTGGCAGCAAGTACTTTCAATGTGGATATACAGGCTCCTACTTTTGAGTTCTTAATTCCCAAAGGTAATGAAATAGTACCCTCAGGATACAATACTGCCTTAGTCTTAGAGACTTTTACCTTTAGAGAAGAGGAAGAAGACCAATTGTTAGAGGATGAACCCTATTTTTGTGAAAACCTATATCCTGAGACAACCTTAGTACTAAATGTTTTTCAGTTTCCATTTGAAACTGAAAATGAGGTGTTGTATGAGACAGAGGAGGTGCAAGCTTTCCAATAGTCAAGTAAGAATCATACTTACAACCTAAGAAATAACCCTAGGCTAGGAGGTCCTTTCACCACTTCCACTCCTAATAATTTCAATACTCCCCCAGACCAAAATGCTAGCAACAATCCTGCTATACGGAAAGCCAATCATAATGCAAATAATGGAATAGTAGCACAGAAGGTCGAAATGAGTAAAACAGAGAATGTAGAAACAATGAGATTGATGAGTTATTTGTCTGAGGAAATAAAGAAAATTAAGGTTAGTATACCTTTGTGTGAATTGTTGAAAACTCCAGGGGTTAGAAATGCTTTTATTAATCCTTAGATGCGTCTGTGACAGGTGAAGTCTCTACTGAAGTAAATGTTCCTAATAGGGATACACAGTCCAAAGAAAAAAGTAAGAAAGCAAAGCAACCATCCAACACCAATGTTGTAATGTATGCAGATAAGAAGGATGCTCCTCCTTTCTTGTTAACCATTAGACTGTGTGGAAAGAACATTCACAATTATATGGTAGATTCAGGTGCCTCAGCCAATGTAATGCCCTTAGGGATATGTAAAACTTTAGGGCTAACCCCTGCTAAATCTGCCAAAGTTGTTACACAGTTGGACAAAACTGAAGTTAATGTGATTGGAGAACTAATGCATATTTAGATGCATTTAGCTTCAGACCCTAGGGTAAGTCAATTCATTGACATCCAAGTAGTGGATATACCTATAAATTATGGGATGCTATTGAGTATAGATTGGTCTAAGACTTTGAATGGATATATGGCCACCGATTTCTCACATACGTGGTTACCTTGGAGAGGTGTGCCAAACTAGATCAGAATAGAAGCTGAACCCAAGATGAAACATATGATCATAGAGTACAATAGGACTAATGAAATATTGTATGCTTCTATTGAACCTGGTGTTTACAGGGTCACTAACAAAGGGGTACAGATTGAGGAAATCTTAATGGTGAATTTTGGAGAAAAGCTTGTCAATAAGGCAACAGTATTATTTCTTGAATCTGATGGAAATTCTTCTGATGAAGAAAATAATGCACTGAATAATTTTAGTCAGGTCATTAGACAAGAAATAGAAAAGTGGATAGAACAAAATCATCCAGTTCAATGCAAGTTATACAAAAATAAGTGTAGAGTCCATGATAAGCCACATTCTAAAGAGAATTGTGGAATGTGTAGGGATATCATTGAATATCAGTACATAAAATGTACAAAGGGGATGTAACCCCAAGAAGGAAAGGTTAATCAACTAGAGTTTTACTTTCAGGACAACATAAGTGGATCAATTCTTGATTTAGAAAAAGAGATAGAAGATAAAAGTGTCTGTCATTCTGATCTACAAACTAAAAAGACAAATGTACAAGTAAGCCAAAATGAATTGCCTAGGAATAAATAGGATAGCACTGCACATGTGATAGAAAAAGTAAAACATGCTAAAGTAAAGGGTCAAAAGAATAAGGATGGCATGTGGACATTAAAATGTGATGGTTCCAAATCTAAACAGGGTGCAGGTGCTGGTGTAGAACTTATAGATCCTCATGGAAAATCATATTTAGTAGCATATAGGCTACAATTTGCTTGTACTAACAATGTTGCAGAGTACGAAGCTCTAATTTATGGACTGGTCATGGCTATAAAGAAAAAGGTAAAAATGATCAGAGTATTTTTAGACTTTGAGCTAGTAGTCAGACAGGTAAGGAAGTTATATGCATGTAAATATAAAAAATTGGTTTGTTACAGGCATAGGGTATGGGATTTAATAGAGTCATTTGATGCTTTCAATATAGAGCATATCCCTAGAGAATTGAACCATAGGCCAGATGCACTAGTAGTTGCTGCTAGCACTCTAGAACCTTTAACACTGTCAAGATTGAAAAGATTTGCTGTAGAATTAGTGAATGTGCCTAGTGTACTAGATAATGTAACTCATTTTTAGGTATTCGAAGGGGATCAGCAAATTGTAGATTTTCTAACTTGCAATGAGGTATTTGAGGCTCTAATTACTAATGAACAAGAGAGGCCTAATGTGTCTTGGGATGAGGAAGACATAATCAACTTAAAGAGCAATTTCTTGTGTAAAGGAGTGATAGAGTTAGAACAGATCTTTGATTTTGACGGAGTAGTAAAACCAGAAAGGACTTGCCTAAAATAGAGGGAGGTAAGTGTGATCCATATAAGTTAGGAATAGAGCAGAATCCTCAGAATGTACAAATATGAAAGGCCTATTCTGAGAAGATTAGAAAAGAAATTATTGATGTTCTGAAAGATTATAAACATGTTATAGCATGGACATATGAGGATCTAAAGACATATGATATGTCCATCATCACTCACGTGATACCTTTAAGACTAGATATCAAACCATTCAGGCAAAAGCAAAGGCCTGTGAATGCAATTTTAGAACTTTTGATATTTGAGGAAGTGAAAAAGCTACTGTCTGCTAGAATAATTTTCCCTGTTAGACATTCAACCTAGGTAGCTAATTTAGTACCTGTTAGAAAGAAAAGTGGAGACATCAGGTTATGCGCAGATTTTAGGAATTGGAACAAGGCATCTAAGAAAGATAATTATCCTTTGCCTCACATGGATGAAATGCTGCATGCAATGAATGGGGCCAAGATGATGTCTTTTCTGGATGGATTTTCAGGGTATAACCAGGTCTTGGTCGATAAAGAAGATAGGTTGAAAACCACTTTCACACGTAAATGGGGTAATTATGCTTACAGAAGAATGCCATTTGGTCTAATTAATGTAGGGACCACTTTTCAGAGAGCCATGGATATTGCATTCTATGGATTGACAGGTAAGTGCATTGTAATTTATATGGACGATTTAACTGTTTATTCTAAAGATGCATCCACTCATGCTAAGGATCTTAGAAGAGTCCTCAAGAGATGTGAAAGGTATGGATTTTCTCTTAACCCTAAGAAATGTTCATTTGGAGTAACAGAAGGAAAACTATTAGGGCATGTCATTTCTGAGAATCGTATATCAATTGATCCTGATAGAATAGAGGGAATAAAGAAATTACAATTACCAAACACTAAGAAGGAATTAAAATCATTTTTTAGTAAAATTAATTTTGTCAGGAAGTTCATTAAAGGGTTTGCAGAGATTGTGCGACCATTAAATGCCATGTTGAAGAAGGATACGGATATAGAATGGAAACCAGTAGCAAAAGCTGAATTTGAAGATATCAAGGAGGCAATTTCTGATGCTCCTGTATTGGCCAGTCTAGATTACACAAAGCCATTCTATGTTTATTCTTTTGCATCCACACATTCAGTTGCAGCTGCTTTGACGCAGAAAGGAGAAAATGATGAAGAAAAACCAATAGCTTTTATGAGTGCACCTCTGAAGGATGCACAACTAAAATACCTTGATATAGAAAGACAAGCGTTTGCACTAGTAAGAGCAGTAAAAAAGTTAGACATTATATCTTACGTAATCAGGTTAAGGCTATAGTACCAGATGTAGCAATGAAGATACTGCTGATGTAGAATGAGCCTGGAGAGAAAAGAGCTAAGTGGATCACAACTTTGCAAGAATTTGATATGGAAATCATTCCAATGAAGTTGGTCAGAGGACAAGCTCTAGTGCAAACCATAGCCAATATAGACGCAAACTTGGTAAAACAGCAATATGTGTTGAAAACTAGTGATGCATCAGGGTGGTATGACGATTTGAACACTTTTCTGATATCAGGGAAGTATCCGAGCAAGATGAAATCTTCATAGAGAAGGGGTTTGAAGATCAAAGCACAAAAATCATGGCACAAGGAGGTCTTCTATTCAAGAAGAACCACAAAGGAATATATTTAAGATGTCTAAATAGAGATGAAGCTAATAAAGTATTTCTAGACCTACATGATAAGTATGGAACTGCTCATGGTTCCCATTTAGCCACAACACATAAGATATTGAGAGCAAGATATTATTGGCCTACTATGTTTAAAGATACAGAGAGTCACATTAGAAGTTGCCACATCTGTCAAACTATAGAAGACAAAGGGAGGAATCAGGCTAATCCATTGCAGCCAGTCATTGAGTCTAGGCCATTTGCATAATGGGGCCTAGATTTCATTGGAGTCATAAACCCTCCATCATCCATAGGACACAAGTTTATACTGACAGTAACTGATTACTATACAAGGTGGACTGAAGCCACATGTTGCAAATTCTCTATTATAAGGTAGTGATCAAATTCCTTGAAGAAAACATCATAACTAGGTTTTGGGCTCCTTATTCGCTGGTATGTGAAAATGGCCCTGCATTTTCTTCTTTAAAATTTTCTAAATAGGCATTTGAACATGGAATTGTTTTAAAGTTTTCATCAAACTATTATCCTTAGGGGAATGAGTTAGCTGAGTCTACAAACAAAATTTTATTAGATATAATCAAAAAGCTAATTGAAAAGAACCCAAGAGAATGGAACACATTACTGAAATATGCGCTGTGGGTAGATAGGACTAGGGTTAAATTAGCCTTAGGCAATGCACCCTATCACTTAGTTTATGGGACTAATCCCATACTTCCAGTTAATTTAAGAATACCAGTTTGGAAGTTTGCTAATGAATACTTAGGCTTTGATGATCACAGAGAAGCCAGAATAATCCAACTGTTGGAATTAGATGAGAAAAGAGATCAAGCCATTGAGAGGTTTGCTAAACATCAAGCAGTGGTAAAGAGATGGTTTGACAAAAGACCAAGAGTCAAAACATTTAGAATCTCAAACTTAGTGTTGTCCTGGGATAAGGCACATGAGAAAAAGGGAAATCATGGAAAACTTGACAAGTTATGGTTAAGTCCATTACAGGTGTCAGAAATAATAGGAGACAACACTTTCAGGCTTAAGACCTTGATTGGAGGAGATGTGCCATTACCAGTTAATGGCCAACACTTGAAACACTACTTTCAGGCTTGAGGTGAGGGTTCTTGGTCTGTTGTATCATAATGTGAATAATGTACAGTTGTGTTTTTTTTTTTATGTTGTTTTGTTTTGTTTGTGTTTGTGTTTGTGTGTTGTGTTGCTTTAGTAGAGATGTTTGTTTTGTTTTAGAGTATAAAGGAGCAGACTAATAACCATTGAAAACAATAGAAAATTCAGAACATTTAGGTGAATTATTTGAAATTTGTGCATAATTTGTTGTGACTATCATGAATGTAGAAAGTTAGTTACCTTGTGAAATTTTGTATTCAATAACTGTGGGTTGAGTATTCAAGGGAAGTTTCTCACAATGACACACCTAAAATCCTTGGGTTTGTTGAACCTACCAGTGTAGATATTAGGTAAAAAATCAGAGGTCACCCTTGCTACCATTACAATTCTTAGCTTAATTTTAGCAAGTGGTTGTTCCTTGCATCATGAAGTTACAAAAGAAATATCTTATGAAATCTCTATCAAATACAAAATATAAAAAATAAACAAATAAATAAAATGGATTTTACTAAAATCCAAGTTAAGTCATCTAAGTAACTCTACCGGGGCTATAGATGCTTGCTGGCAGTGGGGCTCTACTTAGGAGAATTGTAACGATAACCTTGTCGGGGCTATAGACGCCTACTGGCAGCAAGGCTCTATCCGGTTGGCTATGAGGGAATGACATCAACTAGGTAGTCTAATGTCAGTCACTGGTTTGTTTAGCTGATTTTCAAGATGAGGATCATTAATCACGTGCACCCAATTAAACTAAAAATGAAAATTCATGCACCTTATTGAATACATTAGGTTTCAAGTTAAATGATGATTTACAGAAAAGATAGTTGGAAATTATGAATTTATTTCATTTTATTTTCTTTAATTGTTTTAATTTAATTGTTTTATTTGGTTGCTAGTTGTTGTGATGCTCACAACACGCCCCATTTTACTTCTTAACAAAATGAGGACTCCTATTGTAGCTGGCTTTTGGTTGCTTCTGTGTGCGGGTTTGTTTGGTGGTAAAGGTAAAAAGGGAACTGAAAGTACAAACCTTGGTGAAAATAGACAAAAAATAACATTGAGTACCAGGGCAGAGTATGGGTGAATTCTTTGTAAAAAATGAATAAGGGTTACCTTTTGAATCATCTCAAAATTCCCTATATTTTGCAAGTTATAAGTGTTTTTTTGGTAAATGTACAATCAGAGGGTTTGTATGTTGTATATACAAGGTCATTTCATATACAAATTTGTTTGTATATCATGTCTTTGTGTTAGTCGCAAGAGGGAAGTTGTCAGGTTTTTTGGTATGGGGTTATACTTGTATGCATTTTATTAACACTTTATCTTCACATACAAGACAGACCTGAAGAGAATTAAATTGGAAAGGAATAGTTAGTTGAGTCCGAGGAATGTATGTTAGGCTTGTATGTTTGGCAAATGTGAAATATACCAACGAGATATACAACAGATTATACATGTCGTGGAATCAAAATTTTATGAAATAGGATAAAGTGGTTATATATTTTGTACTTTGTATGTAGGTATCAAGAGACATGCATTACAATGTGTACAACATGGAACTGAAAAAAAAGTAAATTTTGGTAAATACAATGTATCATGACTTAATGTATATCGGACATACATTGCATTTTATACAAGTCGAAACCAAAAGGGTTCAAAGTTTGAATGAATAAACAGTTAAGTCCGGTGTTTCCATATTGGGGTTTGTATATTTGAATGAAAGGAAATATACAAGGAAATGTGCAACACTTTATGCAAGCCAGAACTGAAACAACTATGGAATAAAGTTAAATCATTGTATGTTATGCGCCTTTGTATGTTTTTGTTCGGTAACATACATTAGGAAATATACAAAGCAGAATCTAGAGAGGATTAAAATATGGTATATGCGATGTATAACACCCGATTGTATATTGGGATGTACATTTTGTTATATACATTGACCGGAATCAAAAGGGAATAAACTACGGTTTATAGAAAGAGATAAGTCCGATTATACATGCAAATGTTTTTGTATGTATTGAGCCAAGATATCCAAAGTGAAAGATGCAAAGTAGAAAAGATACAGGCTGGATGTCAAAGAAATTTAAAAAATAGAAAAGTCTATGTATATTTTAATGCTTGTATGTTTACAACATACATATCCGATATACAAAGAAAATAAAGGCATCAAAAGAAAAATAAATGAAACGATTTGTATAAGTTCATTGTATATGCGTTTATACAACTGTGATATACAAGCAGCGATATACAATAAAGTATAGAAAATGTAAAAAAAAGGGAAAAGAACTTTAGTTCAAATTGTATGCATAAAGGGATTGTATGTTTGAAGATACAACAAAGAGATACAAAAGAAAACATACAAAGGAGAATACAAAGAAAAGTAATGTATGCAAGGGTGAGCTAACGATAAAGAGTTTAAAAAGCATAAACACTGCAAAAGAAAAGCCGAAGCTCTAGCGCATTAATTGCTGTAATTAATGCAACTTTAACACTCAAGAAAAGTAAGATTTAACGAGGGTTAGGGTAAAATTAAGGTTATTTTGCTTTCAGATATACTGTTAAAAGTTAAAATTTGCAGAAAAGGAGCACTGTTACAGTAAAATTGAGCAGACAATTATTGAGGCAATAGAGTTACAGTTGCTAGGCTAAAGCAAAAAGGTAAAAGTAAGTCAACACCAATGGCTCAAGTCAAATGGTCATGAAAATAGGTATTTATCTCAAAACGCCGTTTAATTTCAAAGGGTAAAATGTGATGTTGATTTCAGTAATTTCGGTTTAAAACATATGCATTTGTCAAAATTACTATTTTAACTATTAATTAGCTAAGTAGAGCTTAATGAATTTAAAAGGTAAAAGACAGAAAAGACAAACGAGTTAGGGTAAATGGTAAAAGCAGATATTCACAATAAAAACCCTAGACACGAAGTAAAAAGAAAGTTGAAAGATGCATGTTTCTACAGGATGGCCCCGAAACAGAAGAAAGATATAGGGGGCAGAGTGAAAAAAGAAAGAAAGCCAGGAAAGACGATAGAGAAAGAAGAGTTACTATTATACAGAGGTTGTCCATCCATTATCAGTACAAATGGAGTAGGCACAGATACAAACATAGGAAATTATGATGCAGAGGATGCATTGAAGAGAATTACTGTTGCAAATGCCTCACAAGATATGAAGTGTATTTGGGAGAGTGGACTATACAGAGCTACAGGTTTCCCACTAGCAATGGAGGCTAGGGATTTATGTTTGGACTGTGTAATTTTATATGATCCGGCCACTAGGAAGATCATGTTACATGATAGATTAATTGCTGATTTAACCACTGAAGGCATTGCCAAAACATTTGGATTAGAGATTAGTGAAAAAATGAGGGATATTGATATTGATCAATATAATGAGAATTTTTACACAAATGAAGGAGAATGTAAAGGTAAAATATTTCACAACTGGTACAACCCAGAAAACAAACCCAAGGCTATAGCCAGAGTACCTAGGAATCTGATGAGGATATACTTCAAAGAAGAAATTCATTTGATGATAACTATGCTAAGTAGGTTAGGTGGATTAAGAGATGGCACTAAGTGTGAAACATTGATGTTCACTGTCATTGAATTCATAAGAGCAGGAGAAAAGGAGCAAGGGTAAATCCATTAGGCCAAGGCAATTAGTACAACTATTTTGAGGTAGGCCATGATGAGACAACAGAAAAGCTTGCCCTTTTATTTGTCTTTTTATGTGTTATACTCATGTACTGTAGAAATTAGACCCTACATTCTATGAAATAGAAAGGGTAGGTACCTTAGGAAATGGTCCTAATCAGAAATTAGTGTATGAACACTATCTTGACCTACAAGAGGAGAATGCATTGAAAACGTTTTCTTTGGTTAATGATGATTTTTATACTTACATGGTAAGGGTGTTGAGAGAAGAACTTAATAGGAGATTATCTAAAGATGCAGAAGATGCAATTGGACTGCATAGTTCATGGTTCATACAGTTTGAGCATTTTACTTATATAAGGACTGAAGGATTTGAGGGGAAACCATTTATGCTGCCTAGATAACCTTCTGATAAGCTAATTATTTTGGAGTTTTTAAGACAGAACTTGAATGTTTTTAGAATGTATAAAAGGAAGTTCAATAATAGAGGAAATTTGAAGCTACCTTGGGCTATTGGTAGAAATTATTGTTTCAGTGAAGAAGTTGCAAGTTGTTTAGAACAAGAACTGAGATACTATGGCTTTCAAGAATTTGATTTAGTCAGAAAGTTTGATCTTTTCACAGAATTTAGAACTTTGTGGATAAAAAATATAAACATTAGGTACACATTGAAGATTTTTGGGCTGATTGCAAGAATGACATGGAAGTGAGGAAAAGAGCTCACAAAAGATTAACTATTGAGAAAATGAAATCTAAAGGTAATATATATGTTCCTCCAGAGGTTCAGGAAGATGATAAATTGTTACATTAGAGTTATGTAGAAGCAAGGTTGGCTCCTATTACAGAGCCTGATTGGTCAAAACCCTGGAACGCATCATTAGACATATTGTCTAAACTAGTGATTTTATTTTCCAAGACATGGTTAGAAGATAGAATTAAAGAACTTAAAGCTGAAGGCAAAAAAATCACTTATCCAAAGAAAGGGAGAAAAATAAAGGCATAGCCTAGTGAATTCCTGCAATGTTTTTATGAAAAGAAAAGGAAGATTGTAGAGGCTAAAATTGTGGAAAAAGATAAAAATGCTACTTTAATGGATCCATATGCTTTAGGGATAACAATAGCAGTGGCATCAGAAACGTTTGTAGATGCAAAGTCCATAAGTCATGAAATTAGTGCAGAAGAGGCACAGAATGCTAAAGAAGCAGCAGGACAACAAATCATAAGGGCAATTCCAATAAGTTTGTCAAAAGGTGAAACTTCTAAACTAGTTAATGTAATTGGAGCACAGGAAGTAGGTGAAAAGCTAAGAAATATAGCTAGTGCCTCCACATCATCAAAACCAGGACAAATATTTATTAAAGTAAAAATAGATTTGGCTGAAGAAATACAACAGGAGTCAGAAATTCACAAAGCCAAACAAACTATGGAAACTGTGCATATTGAGAGTAGTGATAGTGAGGAAAGAGCAATGTATAAAGGAAAAGAGATTGAAGTAGAGGAAGATTCTAGTGATTTCTTGAGTGAAGAAGAAGAGCCAAGCATTCAAGCTGAAATAGAAGTTCAACACATCATAAAACATGGAGCAGAAAAGGTACAAGAAGAAATAGGATTAGTAGATCCATTTGGTACTTTAGTTGCACCTGAAATTATTAAAGATGTGCAAGAAGAGGCACATAAAATTAAGGAAGCTAAAAAAGAAGAAACACTTGAAGAGGTAATCACAGAAAGGCATGCTTGAGTAGGAGAAGAAACAAAAGAAGACACCTCAAAGGTGGATGCCTTAAATATGCTGAACATGTATGACTAGCCAAGTGAAGAAGTAAAGAATATAGAAAATGTGCAAGATCAAGAACAGGAAGTAAAAGGAGATAGGACAAAAGAAAATTCCCCTGTACATATAGAGCAAGTACAGATAGGAGGAACAGATAAAACACAACATGAAATCAAGGGGTCTGAAGATAAAGAAGAAATAGAAAAGATAGATGAAAATAAGGTTGATGAACAGACAGATGATATTAACATGCCAGATGTAGAACAAATACATGTAGAAGATGCTCAAGAAAAAGGACCAGTAGAAGAGGAGGCTCCTAAAGAAGAAGCTGAAGATGGAGGAGACATTGAGATAGAAGAGGAGAATGAGGTTGAATCAAAAGAATAGGAAAAGGATCCCATGGAACAAGAGCCTCCACAACAACAACAAATTCCACAACAAGAAGAACAAGAGCCTCCACAGCAACAACAGCGAAAAGAGGAAGGGGAAACAAAAAGATCACATGAAGAAGTAATTGATGAAATTAATGTTATAGAAGGCACAAAAGAGGTTCCTACCTGGTTAGGAGGAGAAATAAGAAAGGAAGGAAAAGAGGTCCAATTAGCACCAATTGACATTAAAAGTTTATTAGGTGAGAAAACCACTCCAAGAAAAGAAAAGAGAAAGGCTAGGATAATTTCTACTACACAAAGAGGTCCAGGTGGGTCCATAATGCTAAACCTAGCCATACCACAAAAGGAAAAGGCAAAAGGTGAAATAGCCTTGGAGGAATATAAGATATTGAATCTTGACCTTAGGCATTCTACAAGAGAATAATACATCAATGAATGGGAAGAGATGCACCAAGTGACAACAGAAATACTGAAAAAGGATAAAGACAAATAGGATTACTTAAAAGGACACATTGTCCAACTTTAACAACTTATTAAAGGGATAGTTGATCCCAGTGCCACAGTTCCAGAATTACCTGATAACATAGCATTAGTATCAAAAGAAGAAATACAAGACATGAAAAATAAAAGGCTCAAAGCTAGTATTTTTGATGAATGGTTTAAAGACTTTATGCAAGAAGGTTAGCAAACAATAAGGCAAGCTATGAGAAGTTGGAAGGTAGTTATAGAAGAAAACAATAAATGTATGATACTTATACATAATGGCGAAGCTAGAAAAGAGAAATGCATGTCTGAGATTGAATAGTTGATAGACGTTGAAGGAAGAGCAAAAGAATTGATCAATGAAGGAGCACTTACTGTTACATTGGCAAATCAAGTGCCACAAACAATATTAGAGCTTAAATTTGAGGAGGATAACATCAGAAAATGTACAACAGTTGTACATGATTTAGAAGAGAAAGCAGGTGAAATGATCAAGATGCATAAGAAAATAACAGAAAGACTCCTACAACATGAATGTATAGAAATGCCAGCGTATGACTTGGAAAGGGCATTAACAAAGTTCAATGCCATATTTACACCATGCATAGAAAATCTCGATGCCAATCTTAGCAAACAGATGATGGATACATTGATGGAAGAAAGTGTTAAGATGAAGAAATAGAAGAAGAGAAGAGAGGGCTTAGAGAACAAAGAAAAGAAGTTGAAGGAGGGAGTTGTGATGCAAGAGTACATTTTGGTAAAGAGTCCAAGAGGGGACCGCACCTTTGTAGAAGGTGTAATCGGTAATTTCAAGAAATATTTGAAAAAGTGAGAAGACAAGCAAGGGTAAGGGTTTTTGAGAAGAAGTCAAATAAAGAACCTCAGCAAGAGAAAGTCAATAAAGCAAAGGGGAATCTTATTTTGTAAAAGATTCCAACAGCATCCTTTGAGGGAGGGAAAAGATGCCAAATAGATATTCTGGCAGACGGTTATGAGACAAAGATGCACCGTTGATCAAGAATGGAGAGATCTCATCCATAGATGGAAGTTGTAGCCATAGCAATCTGAAAGTTCAAAATCTATATAAGGTACTTTGCTACATGTATATTATTTACACATGGATTTGTAGAAACTAGCTAGCAATTGTAATTTGTTCTGAAACTTTGAGTAGAAAGAGTATTTTAGTTTAGAGGAGGTTGCCTATGTCTGCACTAAGGAACGCGTGGAATGTCCATCTTTCTTATTGTATCTATAAAGCATTGTAAGTTTTTGTGAATTTGATTAATGAAGCTAAGAGTCATTCATACATTGTAAATCATATATGGCTGTGTGTTTTGAATATAAGTGAATCTAGAATCTATGTCTATTTTCTAAGTGTCTTCTGGCTCTTCTTTATGTTTGAAACAATTTCTCTTAAAGCTCGTAATTTTGGATGCATATTCGTGAAAATACTCAGGGTATTCGCATTTAATGATTTAGTCTACTGAATTAATTAAATTTTCTATAATTCTTACCATGTGCACAATAGAGCATTTAGATCCTATAGCAAGTGATGTTGATTTTAAATTCTCTCTAACTTTTCCCAAACTTTGAAATACTTAGCTTAACCGCATAAATCTAAAGGAGATTATCTTACATTTGAAAGAAATAAGAACAATTGAATTGATATTTGGCAATCTTCATAAATATTTGAAAGGAAAAGCATGTTTCAATATAAATCATTTAAATCTTTGTGATACAGTAACGTATTTATGCAAAGAAATAGATCATTTGTTGATATTTGCAACAATTTGCATAATTAGAGTCCAGTAAGTCATCAATCACCTTAAATCACGTAAGGCACCTTACATATTATAGCTTCATAGTAACCTACTGAACTGTCCACAAGGTCAAGACCTGACCATATAGAAACTTGGGATTAAGTAATCTTAATTGATTTCTTCATATCTTTCAAGACAGTTAGGTTAATTTTATGAATTTTAACTTTTGTTATGAATGTGTAAAAACAATCATCAATAAGACGGCTCTCAATTCCTTCTTCCAAAATGGAACCTTTCCATTGTTTCTAAATTTCAAATTTATTTCAAGAATACCTATTATGCGTTGTGTCAAGTTTTGGGGATAGATGCAGAGGAGCGAATGCAAATAGGGTTGATGAGAATGGCTATGATAATTCAACATTCCAAGTCAAATATAGAATTTGATTTTGCATTTGTTATTGAAGATGAATTACATGAAGGTTTGCTACAAGTTAGGGAAGCCAAGGCCCCTATTACTTTCAGAAGATATTATTTATTATGTCACTTAATTATGCATTAGAATGAAATGAAGTGGACTACAAGGATGGAATTGTGTATACAAGAAAGAGGAGTCAGATTCCCCGTACAAAACTGGTGTTGCATATGGGATAGTAGGTATACAAAAGGTGATTTTGTAGTGTTTTGAGATGATTTTGTTGTCAGATTAATTGTTGCTCTTGTTTACCCAACACCAAGAATGCCTGAATCATTGATGAAGGTAATGAGGTCTGTGCAGTATGGGCCAAACCATGGCTATACTCATAATATGCTGATTGGTTCCTTATGCCACAACACACTATTATCAGAGTATATGGGTGCAACCAAGCACCACATGTTTTACCTAAGTTTTTACCTACAAGAGTGTGTTTCTTAGAGTTTATGTGGCAGATGCTCTGGATGGAACATGACTTGATGAGAAATCAGAGGAAAGGCACATTTTTGCCTAGCTTGACTATGTTTGAAGAGCTGGCCATTAGGTCAGATATGCTCGAAGAAGTGCATAGGTTTATAAGGGTCAATTACTCCCTTAAACCTAGAACAGAAAGAGTATGTGACCTAAAGGGTCACATCAATATGATCAGAAGAACCCTATTGACGAAGAAGTCTATTTCAAATGAATTTGATTGTAGGGAGGATGTTATAAGAAATTTGGTTTAGTTTGCTAATGTAATATAGGCCAAAAAAAGGTGGGATGCAATGATGAGGTGGGAAAATTAGAAGGAAAAAGATAGAAACTTCAAAGGCTTTTTTGCAGGTGAGCCCAATCTTCTAAAAAGAATGCAAATGATTTTGAATAAATTTGATGAATTCTACAAAATGACCCAAGATGAGGGACTCATTCCATTACCCACACCCCATCAACCACCACATGAAACATCCACATCTCAGATATCAGCCCCATCACCTACAAATCAATCCCCTCCATCTCCCACTCATGAGCCACGAGCTAAAAAACTAGAAGATAGAACCATTAGTGGAATATGATTCAAGTGATGATGAAGAACAAGAAGCAGTCTTGGCCTTAACTGAACTGAAAGAGGCGGTGGAACAACAAAAAGGTCAAAAGCCTCATGATCCAAAGGTTAGGCTGTTAGAGGAGGGAACTGATGAGATTCAAGAGGATGAGAGGGTAGTGGCCTCTCTATGATTCATAGAGGATGATAATTTTATACACAACAATGAGTTTAGATATTTCTGGATCAAAATGGAAATGAAAGAATTTGATGAAAAGTTGAAGATTAATCTTATAGGAGCTGATGAGTCAAAACAGGCTGAGATCTAGGCTCAGACATTTGCAGAATTGAATATTGATAATATTAATGTCACTTCATAGGAGGCAAGAGAAATGGTGTTGAAAAGTGATATGTTTATTATACCAGGGATGGAGTTGTCCAAAATGTTTCTTTTGGATCAAATCAGACCACAAGATAACCCTATGTTAGTTGCAGAATTTGATTCAGAGGAAGGTGTCTCAAGAGTAGGGTATAACCCTACTACTCAAACACTTGCCCTATGGACAAAGAAGAAGAACACAAGGAAGCCTCGACTCCTTGATGTAGTACAAGAAATGAGGGGGTTAGCCATGATTAGAACTATGAGAGACACAACTCCTACTGAAGCTGCCACCATAACTATGCATTCTGCAATGTTCACCAAAGATGTGGTACAAAACATGGAAAAGAAAATTAATGAATATGAGAAAAGGTTAAAGCTATCTAATGATGAGGTGAAAAAATTGTTCATTGAGAATAGAAATCTGAAACAATAGTTGCAACAACCCTCCACAGTAAAGGTAGATGAATTAATTGTCTATCACCCACCAGTCCATACAGAGGATCCCCAAATTCAACAAATGAAAGAGGAAATTGATAAGCTGAAAAAGCAAAATGAGGAAGATGTCAAAAATCACATCATAGAGATCTTAAGTATGATATTAAAACACAAAGTTGATATATTAAAAGACAAAATAAATGGAGTACATGAATAATTCAGCAATCTGATCAAAGCTCTAAAACAGATAAACACTAATTCTTCCATTCTTGAAAATCTTCAAAAGAGATGCCAACCTACCTTCCACACATTGAATACCTTATGCAAAGCCATACATAGAGATCTAGATGCCCCATCAAAGATCAAGTCTACATGAGAAATAGTAAAAAGCATAATTGATGAGTATCAGTATTTGGTAGATACAAAAAGGAAGGTGGAAGGTAAGAGGAGTACATTTGACTCCATCAAATGTTATTTCAGCCCATCAATCCTCAAAGATGATAACCAATTGAAGGGTGTAGATGAATGGAGAGAAGAGTTTGATCAAATGATTCCTAAATGTTTGGCACATGTACAGAATGATGGGGAAATTAAACTCATTGAGTTCCATACTCTGTTTGATGAAATTATCACATTGGACAATGGATACACAAATTTTGTGGTGGACATCAGGAACCTCTTGGACAACAGATGGAAAAGCCATCTTACGAGATTTGCAGCTGCATAGGAATTTAAGTGGCCTAGTGATCTAAAAATAAGTGAATGATAGGAAACATATTTATGTTCTGAAGAGGATTGAATGTGAAGAGGAGATACCACATCATAAAATAGAATGCCTTGCTCAGGCCTTGAATGGTCACAGGTTTCTATTCGGTGAATAACAGATTGGTCTTTTCTAATTAAAAACATTTTGTTCAGTTTAAAAGTATTTTCTTAATAGTTATGAATAGTTATGAAAATATCTAGGTTGTGAAGAGGATTGAATGTGAAGAGGAGATACCACATTAGAAAATAGAATGCCTTGCCCAGGCCTTGAATGGTCACAGGTTTCTATTCAGTGAATAACAGATTGGTCTTTTCTAATTAAAAACATTTTGTTAAGTTTAAAATTATTTTCTTAACAGCTATGAATGGTTATGTCTTTTCTGTTGTAATGGGTCTAAAGCTTGTTTGCCTGTCCTATAAAAAGAGAGACCAAGACCTGATAAAAAGATATAGGGGGAAGAGAGGAGCTAGTAGTGGTAGATACTAGAAAAAGTTCCATAATATTTAAAAACTCAAAGACCATGTTGCAAGCATAATTTTGAAGAAGTTAATGGAAAATCTCTGATTCTATGGGGCCATATTGGTATGGGGCCATATTGGTATCAATTGTTGGTTAAAGTTATTCAATTATTTGGTTGTCTCCATTTTAGTGCTTCCTTATTATTTAAACTGATATATCACAAATGCCTGCCATATAAAAATTTATGATGGTTTCCTCTACTATAGGTTCATTGTGATTTCCTCTACTATAGGTTCTAGTATTGACTCTTGTCACAGCTACCTGCTATATAAAAATCTATGATGGTTTGATCTGACTAGTTTGGACTTTTTTTGACCTCAGATTCTGTGCTTAGATTCAGTTAAAACTCAGTGAAGACTAGGCAATTAAATATAAAGATTTTTAAGGATTTAAAATCGGTTTCATGCATCCTTTATTAAATAAATTTTAAAGACACAATAAACTAATCTAATAGAAGCTACTAAGGTCAAGTATAAAAGAAACAACATTTTTAGATATATGAATATTGTCAAAGTGTTTTAGGAATATAAAACTTATCAATTATAATATCCATGGCATCAAAAAATAAAAATTATAATATGGAATCATGAATTATGGTAGAAAGAGGTTTGTATCATTTTTTAGATATATAAATATTGTCAAAGTATTTTAGGAATATAAAACTTATCAATTATGATATCCATGGCATCAAAAACAAAAATTATAATATGGAATCATGAATTATGGTAGAAAGAAGTTTGTATTACTTACTCCAAAATTGCTATCTCTTTGTGGAGCCATGTGTTTGTATCTCTGCTAGGGCCATAGGAGCATTACTTAGGATAAAGATTGACTTAGAAAACTAGAAGAATAAATGTAATTCAAATATTTGGGATTTTATTGGAAAAAAGTCAAAAATTAAAATAAATGTTGTTTTTCCATCTAGCATGGTTCAAAATGTTTTTTATTTTTTTTCTTTTTGAAACTAGAGTGAGGTCTAAGGGCAATGCTCTTGACCAAAGGTGGACCAATAGTTGCTCAGTATGCTTTTTGTTAAGGTGTCTAATAGTTCTCGAAACAAAGGTGGACCAATAGTTGTTCATTAAGTCATGTTTTGTTGGTGTGTTGATGTGGCATCACATAATTGATTGTTTTTAAATTTAAAGGGCACATTTCATTCAATTATAGGTACTTATTGTCAACACTAACAACCTTAAAGTTACAACTACTAGTGCTAAAGTTTTAAAAATACTAAGCCTTAAGTCCACAAACACTATCACAGCTATTGGAACATGCTCAGCAATTGGGTCCTCTCCCCTATGTTACTTTTAGTGATACCAAGAGCCCCTTTGAAGATATCCCAAAAATCTTACCAACATTGTTTTCATATCATAGTAATCTAGGAGTATTAATTGGATCAGTAAGAAGAACCACATAATTAGGGTTGGCATTCTATTTCCAAGTTGATATCATCTATTGTTCTTGTTTGATTTATTCAATTGGTTCCTTCAAGTAGGAATTAAAGATCCTTTTGATAAATTACAAGTAACCTAGTTGTGTTAGTTGGATTATTAAGAAGAGTTTGTCAATTATTTCCTTGCACGGTTATACAAGTTATTAACCAATATTAGTGTGCCAAACAGTTAGAATTGCTACCAAATATAAGCCACTTATCTCAGATTTTCATTTGACTCCATTTACCGAACAAGGCACTGGTCTCACCCATTTCATTTTACTTAAAACTCAAGGATTCAAACCATCTCGCTGTGATTTTTTAATTGTGAATGCAAAAAATCAAATCAATTCACTATACCTGCAAATTGGTTATACAAGGATTCAAACCAGTTCACTATATTTGCCAATAGGAATGCAAGGATACAAATCATTTGCATATAACAACTAGGAGGTCTACACAATTGAGGGCTGATGTAGAATGGTTAGAGGATAAATGCAAACATATAGGAAATTTATATAATCTGTCAGGACACATTTGCTATTCATGTGTGGCTATCTTGATTGGTTCCTTTTCACCTCTTGGTGCATAGTTGTTATGTGACTATTTTCATTGTTGTGTATTACAGGATCTAGAGGAGGCCATGGAGAGAGGATGTGGATGGTGTAGAACTACTAAATCATAGAGAGGAAAGTGGGTGGAAATAGATATGACAATGGAATATGCAGATAGAATAGAGGTAAGAAGAGAAAGCAACCTCAACCAAAGGAGAAAGGTATTTATGAATTCACAAATGCTACAACATAGAGGAGATAAAGTCATTTTTTTGTCCATGAGGCCTCTGAGATCAAACTTATTGGTTGAAAATGCACAAGTATGGTGATTAAATGTGATTCTATGATCAATGGAAAAGTTTGAAAATTAGGATGGCCAAAACATGATATGAATATGTCACATATATGACTAAAGTGAGGTTTTGTGTTGGATAGAATAGTTGTTGAAATGATATAATTGGTGTACTAAACATTATTTACTATGTTGTGTATTATAGGGGCTAGGCGAGGCCATGGCAATAGATCATGTCACATCAAATGAGGACAGAATGGATGAAGCAGGTCATCAGGTACTCAAATTTTGACTTAACCTAGGAAAAAATGATCTGATTGCATTTTGTGATACGTCCATCTTTTTTCATAGTATTATTGAAATTTATAATGTATTATCCAATCTTGACATAAATTAATGCATGTTGTTGATTATTTTAGATGGAGATTGGAGCAAATGCAGAGCCTGAGAGTTCAACTAGAAAAAGAAAAAGATATGTACACGGATGTGGACCTAAAACTATTAAATCACATAGACAATAGTGGGTGGAAGAGGATATGACAATGGATCCTATAGACACAACAAATGATTGTACTGAACAAGTGATTGGTCAGGACTATAGTACATGGGATGAATACTTTGAGAAAATTGTTGTTTGTGGATGTTCTATATGTTGTGGAAAGAAACAATTAAAACAAGCAATTATACAAAGACATTACATATATGATGAGCTTCCAATTGGTAGTATGCCTCCTACAATCGATTCAAATCCAATAGGAATTATGGTAAGGAATTTTCCAATTTGATATAAATAACATGTATACTTCGTTTACACAATGTTTTATATTATTTAAATATCTAATTTAATTCTTAATGGATACTTGCAGGATAAAGTTCTTGGTTTAAAGTTTCCTAGATCACTAACTTCCATCCTAGAGGGCAATGATCATTCATCAGATGATACATCTAACAAAAATATGTGCCAATATACCAGTTCCGAAGACAAGGAATTGATGAAAATAAGTAACAGAACAAGAACCAATTTAAAGATGCATAATTTGCTTAAAGACAAGGGGAAGGTGCACTACATACCATATGAGAATGAATGTGATGGATATGATTACTTTCTCCTAAGTTTGAGATCAATTTACAAAGAGACATTTGATCATCGACTATATTGCGCTTGGCCTAGTGATCAACAACTACCTAGAGTGTACGAGGTGTTTCAATTTTAGGGATACAGCTACATGATATGACCCTCCAATATTCATGGAGTGAATCTAGGCCTATTTGTCATCCAATATGTACATGTGGGATCTAAACATAGAAATAATTTAGAACAAACAACTAGGAGATTAATGCCATATATGGTCCATCATATTACAGCGGTGAATGGAGAATGCTAGAATAATTTAAGCCTAGCATGTAAGCATATGGTCTAAATTCGAATATGTATACACATCATCTCCAATTGGAAAGTGGAAAAGAAATGAATAGAGGTCATCTTATGTATATAGATGGACGTGCATACACACACAAATATTGCAGGATTTATAAATAGTAGTAAGGGAAGGGATCCTAATGTAAGACTGAATTGTCAATTTGTTGAGGTTATAAATGATAAAGATGGAGGTATGGAAAGAGAGGTTGATAGATTCATAATGGTTGAGGCTATTATGGACCTTACCATTGGGGACGAGTTATTGATTGATTACCCCTTCTTAAAACTCACTCCTGCGCAAAAGAAAAGGGAAGAACAAGGTCTCCCTAAGGATGTTCTTAAGGGTAGAGAACCAAAGAATAATAAATGAGTGTGGACTGATGTTTTATAAACTATGTTGTCAAAATTGTGTTTTCTTTAAGTTATTGTATAAAAAAGGTAGTCTATAAAATAATGTTCCATTATTCAATTGATGTATATATGTTCATACAATTTATTTTTTTAATTTTTAAGCCAGATTTGATTATATTTCTTTGAAATTGATACATTTTGAATTTAGTGCAATTGTTGCCAAACATTAAATAATGCTTGTGTTTGTTGATAGGTAGAAGATGTTGATGAAACACATACTAATACCCAAGATCCAACTGGGTTATTAAGGTTTGGACGGGATGATCCAAACCATCCTTTAAACCATACCAGGCAGAAAAGAGCAACATTAAGAGAATACTAGCAGCTGAGAAATTTGAACTGCTGATGAGATCCGCATACACTAATGACATGCCAACTAGCCTTAATGATGATGATCATGATAGTGAAAATGCAGTGCATGAAGAAGGATTGAATGAAATGTTTACAGGTTTCTTTGGGGATGGAAATAATGATGACAATAATGATCATATGGTTGATAGTAATGATGATAGCAGGGGTAATTACCACCAACGTAATGTTGATGATAACAACCTAAAAGACTCCATCAAGCAAGAAATGAAGACACCCGTGTTCAAATCGGGTGCAAGTAGAACTTCAAAACTGGCATGCACATTAATATTATTAGAAATCAAGTCACTATTTGGTTGGTGATGTAGGAACTTTCAGAGATCATAACTTTTGACTCGGATGTGGGTTTTCTACGTGATTTTACAGGTGGATGGACCTCGTCTTGGCACTTTTTCGGGGCTTGAAACTTTCATCTTGGCCCTCAAAATGGCAATTTAGTGTTTTTTTCTAGATTTTTAAAAAGTTGCTTTTGTAATAACTCGAAACTCATGTTTTGAATTTAGAATATTAGTTGGCCTTTCATCCTACCTTAGTTTTAGGAAACTTTTGGGAAAAAACTAGATTCTCAAGATATGATTGTAAAATTACCTAAAATGGCAAAATCTGACAATTGTCGAAATCTGCCAAAAAAGGTAATTTTTTTCTTGGATATAAGAGAGTTTTCTCTCATTGTAGTGGCAGAGTTGATGAATAGAAGTTTTTTTATGTTCCAGCTTCAAAATCTTTGGCTCTCATATGTTTAATGGCACAATTCTATTGAGTGTATGTTGTGTGTTGCATGAATTGGTCAAACAAAGGATTCACTACCCTACTAAAGTGAATTGAAATCCATTTCTTACTTTGCATTGTCAATTGGTGTACATAATTCATAAACATTCATCAACTTCATTTTTATTTCTTTAAGGGGAATTTAAAACCATATATTGTATATAAACAGTCCTAGTATAGATTGACATATGAAACATGTTCATCATAAGTCAAACATTCAATTGATTTTGTGTATGAGGAAAATTGATAAGTCAAATGAGAAAATCAAAATTATGATAATAACCAAATCAATAACCCATAACATAAAGAGATCTATCTAAATAAAAAGCCATGATTAATGAATAAATCAACTAAAACAAGAAAACCTTTACCAAATTGTATTGTTCTCTTTTGTCGAATGTGGATTGCTCAAATATGCTACGAAACCATGTTTGCAACAAGCAAGTATAGGTGCTCAAAGTGCTCAAGAAGATCAATGTCAAAAGATCGTAAAGTGTTCAATGATGTGATGTATGCTCAAAACCCTATAAAGAATGCCTGAGAATAAGTGATCGAAGAGGATTTGTGAAGGAGATGGGGGGTTTATATAGGTTTCAACAGAGATCGATCAACGGTCCAGATAATTTAGAAGAATCAACAGAGGAGATAAAACAAATAACCATGATGAATGTGCACACGACATGTGTCAATCCATAAGGATATTTTTATTAGGATATGATGAAAACATGATTGATTGAATAGATAGCTCAACTTGTAATTTTGCTTTTTCTAGAGTTCTAAAAATAAGACTAATTATGCATGAGTTAACAAGATATTTTTAGAGGAATTGGAAGATTACTGAAATTAAATAAATAAATTTATTTATTTAATTGTACATGATAGAGGAATATAAAATTATAAATAAAACATTTGATTTTATTTATTTTTAGAGGATTTGAGATAATTTAAATAAATTTGCATGATTTATTTAAGTTTAGAAGAATAATTTAATTTAATTTAATAATGTCAATTATTTAATTATTGATAAGAGAGAATTTGATGAATTAATTAAATAATGGGATTTATTTAATTAATATGGACTTGAAATTTGAAAGAGGATAATGATTTAATTAAATAATAAAAATTATTTAATTTTGGAATAATATAGAGGAATTTAATTAAATTAATTAAATAAAGAGAATTTATTTAATTAAATTAATTAAATAAAGAGAATTCATTTAATTAATGTCAAATTTTTGGAGTTTTGGAAGAACTTGATGAAATTAATTAAATAATTAGATTATTTAATTAACATTGAAATGCAGGTGGTTAGACAGAAATGCAAGTGATTTGACGACATGGTCATTTTAGGGTGTCTACATTTTGCCCCTCTTTGATGCGATGCAGTTTACAGTGTTGCATCAAAGAACATGATTGTTAAAGACAGATACAATTTTGATGCCCCAGAGTAGGTAGCTACCCCAGCGTATGCCCCCTCGAGAGGAAAGACAGGGAATTGATAGAAGGACTAGGTTGTCGCTTGACTAGAAGATTGCGCGACAATGTAGAAGAAAAAGCATGGCTGGGAAGAAAAAAAGGGAGGAACCCTATAAATAGGTCCTAAGGGAACCACAATCCTCACTTTGCATACTAAGAGTTGCTAAATTTAGAGCTTAGAGCCTCCTAGCTTAGTGTGTGAGAGTTGAGTGGAGAAGGAACTTGCAGCATAGAGAGATGCTGATCCCAACGCATAAGCATCGGGCGGAGCTGGTACGAATGTATGGGAGACCAGTAGGAGCACTGGCAGTAGTAAGTACCTGATAACCTCTTTGCATTTGATGTTTTAGGTCAGATTTAGGGTTTGAACTAGGTAGGTGTTTAGGTCAGCCAAAAGCACTATGCCATTCTAAGGCGCTCTTAGTAGTCGGTCAAGGTGCTTTTGGCACACTAAAGCGCATATGGTAGGGTAGTACAATGCTTTTGGTCAAATCTCAACTCTACTAGTTTTTAGGCGTCACGCCACAGCGTGGTTGGTAGAGACCCACAGTGCTATTAGCGTAGCAGTATAGCGTGGTTGGTTGGGTAGTTAGGTGTGGTTGGCATGGGAGTCAAAAAAATGAGTCGCCTTTGCGAGTGCAGTAAGGCGTGGATGGATACACAGTGCAGCGTACTTGTGTAAAACAAGTTGCTATTGGCAGATGGTAGTAAAGCACATTTGCAAAAATAGTAAGGCACTTTTTGGTAAAATAGTGTAGCACGCTTGGGGAAAACAAGGTGCTTTCAGTTAGGTTAGAATAGGGAAGTGATCAGGGTTGACTGAGAGGTTGACCACTTAGGTTAGAGAAATGCATAGGTGTCCTAGGGCTTTCATCATAGGGTTGTGCTTGTAGATGTCGTAAGTGAGTTAGAGAAATTGCAAAAAAGGCCTAACAAGTGGTTTGTATGGATGCAGAGAGCTCTTCCCCTGCTAATGTTGAGGGAGTGACACCACATCATTGCTCACGAGGTGGTGCAGATTACCTGGGAGGAGGATGTATTCCTAGAGTACATGGGATTGTGGCATGTGACACACTTGACACACATTAGGGCAAACCTCACCCTTTTGATAGCAGTTGTGGAGAGATATCACAGTGAGACATGTTTGTTTCACTTTCTGACAAGGGAGGCTACAGTGACACTTGAGGATGTGTATCACATCCTCAAGATCCTGATTGATGGAGAGAGAGTTTACTTCAACCTAGGGTGAGGCAAGGCAAGCATGATAGAGATATTCTACATAGATGACTTATAGATAGAGGATGGAGAGATTTAATAGACAGACGTACCGAGACTATGCAACTAGATCAGATGGATTGTGGCCTCATTGGTTGGTAGCTTCCTCTGCCCAGACAGGTGATCCAGAGGACTATCTATAGGATGGGGCATGGTATTCTCAGGGATGTTCACACATGGCATCCATTATGCATGGGGCTCGTGTGTGTTGGGATAGTTGTACCGAGATATGCATGACTGTGTATATAGGAGAGGCTGGAGTCTATTAGCAGGTGTGATTCTACTACAGGTGTGGACTTGGGAGCACATCCCAGTGATCAGACTGATTACACAGTGCCGCCACGAGAGGGGAGAGCCCTATGCATTCCTATATGAGGAGTGATTACACACAGGTGGCTCGGATCTGTTAGCTACTGGAGGTAATAGATTGATGAGATGGATTGATTTACTTGGTGACCATGGCTACTATGTGAGGCATGGGATGATGAGCATGATCAGTTGATGTATTGCAAATAGGTGCAATAACCATTTGGGAGATGCATAGACACTATTGAGAGATACCTGCTATAGCGAGTACTCCAACAGTTTGGATTGCCACAGGGGTTACCAGTTGGAGAGGTGACACATGCGAGGACATGCTAGGAAATTGGGGACTGGGATGCAGAGATTCTAGTGGTGATAGCATTGACAGAGTTACAGGGACTAGTGCCCGTGAGATGGGATTGGGATTTAGGATTGGCAGACCTAGGTACTCTGCCAAAGTATGAAAGGTACTAGCAAACACACAGGCTAGTGAGACTGACAACACCAGGTGTAGCAGGGGTAGTGGGTGAGGTATTGGTGCCAGGTGAGGAGGCAACAATGAGATGGTAGGCTAGGCAAGTGAGATAGCAAGCAGAGAGAGAGGACAGAGGCTAGCATGCCAATGTAGAGATGGCCGAGGAGGCTAATCCAATAGTAGAGATAGAGCTATAGTGGGCAAAGTGGTTGTTACAGGAGGAGATAGTGTGGAGGACTCAGTTGGAGTTCTGTATGGTGAGGCTAAGGAGAGAAAGGGATGCAGTGAGGATAGAGGCCAGACAGGCTGAGGCCCTAGCATAGGTACAGGCACAGACAATTGCAGCGGCACAGGCAGCATTGGCAGCTACACAGGCTTTGTTGATAGAGGCACAGACAGCCTTGGCAGAGGCATGGGCAACAATGGTAGAGGCACAAACCATGCCAGTGGAGACAACAGATAATGGGTAGGTTGCCCAGATAACATTAGAGAGGGATGCAACAGTACAGCTATAGTTGACAGCAGAGACCACCCTACAAAGGGTTAGGCAAGAGAGAGATGAGGCACGTTGTGCATTAGGTGCCGACCAGAGGACTTTATACAGTGAGCTAATCTGAGTGTAGGGAGAGCTAGTGTTGGTAGTTAGAGAGGCTGAGTACTATAAGGGTCTCTATGTTGGTGCAGTGCCAGTAGCTTAGCAGGCACCTAGTTACAGAGAGAGGAGCAGGTCGGGAGCATCGGGGTCCCGCAGGATAGGGTAGTTAGTGTCCTCGGTCAGAGGACCCTTCATACCGCCAGGAGGAGGACCAGAAGGGGGACCTTCACCAAGTATAGGCAAAGGACAAGGACCACAGCAGGAGGGTAGCTTGACCCACTAGAGCTGTACTTTGTATATTGTATCATTTTTGTATCATTATGGACATTGTATATTTTGACTGATGCCTAGATGCATCTGATGTATATTTTTTCTGGCTCTTGATAGCCATGATGTACTTATTGATGTATATTTCGATGTATACATATGGACTATTGATGTAGACATGTACATTTGTATTTTGATGACCTTTACATGATGGTACATGATGACATATTATGCTCACTGATGTTCATGCTTCTCGTTTATGCATTTCTTGATGATATGAATGTGATGACATGTATGTATGATTATGGATTTATGTGATGATGTTTATGCTTATATGATGCTTACAGATGTATGACTCATGATGACATGATGATAGTATAGATGTGATGATATAAATGTTATGACATGCAATATCTAACATGTGGTTTTTGCAGATACGCACCAGATAGAAGAAAAGTGGAGACAGAAGAGAGAGACAATTGATCGATCATTGCTTGAAAAATATATAAGGCCATGGGAAATGGATGGATACATGAATGAGCTTGTTGCATTGGTTTTGCAATTGTTTTATAAAGAGAAATCCTTATTTTTGATATAGCACGTGGATAGTGTACCACCAAGGTATAAAAGACCAAGGTGGTATGATATCCAAGTGCGTGGACGTTGACTCTGCAAGCAAGCGGTTTGATCTTAGCTCCCTTAGACATAATATGACCTTGTGGAACATGTGAATGAGCCATAGTCTTGAACATAAAATAAACTTCAATACATGTAAATGCAAGAAGAATATTAATATGTAAGATGCTAGGTCGTAACACACACAAGATAAATATGCTGCTAAGAAAAATGCTAAAGATCATTCCTCAAACATGCCACACAAAAGCAATGACTATGCCCCCAATCCATACTACATCATAACATACAAAGATATAGATAAATCAGGGTAGCCTTGAATAGGTAATGGACAAAGGAGCAAAAGATCAATCATAAAGCAAATTGACTGACGTACAAAGTAAACATACAACCAACATATTCTCTTGCCAAAGAGGTTGCTCAAGATAGATTGGATAGGAAAGATAATAGCCTTATCATAGGAGCTATGTGTCTGTTAAAGGGTGTTATCTGTTGAAAAGATAATGTCTTGGTTCAAGAAATGCCACATGTTGTATAAGACGTGTGTGTTGGTCTCGATCATGGAACATTCTGTAAAAGACAAGTTTGTTGATCTATTGCTTGGTTGAGATTGATTTAGTTGATGTTGGTAATCGATATGTAGGACAGTATATGACTCTGTAAGTAAGTTTCTTTGCTTCAAGTTTGTTAAGGACTTTTGCTTTGAAAGGATGCATGTGTTTGTTGTTTTTCTACTTGAGTTAGTCAAGTCAAGGTGAATGGGTTTTGATAAACGAAAGACGAGAAAGATGACATGTCAATGGATTGAAATGGGTGAAGAATGATGAATCGTATATGCTTGAGTACTAGATACATCCTTCGTATTCCAGACTGCCTACATACCCTATATCTAAGGGACCAAGGCACATTATAAGGAAAGATGAAAGATGATAATATGTAGTTCTAGGTAGAGTAATGAGTGGGTCAAGGTGTTTGAGCTTAGAGAGGAAATGATATCTTATGTACCTGAGCACTGGATACTTCATATGCCAGAATATGTACATACCCATATCCATGGGATCAAGGTACCTTAAGATTGAAATGAGATGATATATAGTTCTAGTTGGTGTGATAATGTAGGAAATGTGTTGGGAAGATAACAGCCTTATCATAGGGGCAATGTGCCCATTAAAGAGTGTTATCTGTTGAAAGGAGAACGATTGAAGTGCTTGTGAACCATGAATAAGGATCCATTCCTAGACCTAGGTTAAGGAAAGAGTTTCCCCATTCTAGTAGAGGAAATCACATAGGTGACTGATGAAGAAGACATAGAAAGTTTGACCTAGGACAAGACAGTCCTAACTATTGACACAGATCAAGATGTGGGATGATGATGATGGACATTGACAAATTTCCAAGCTATGCTAGATAGGAAGATGGAAATGCAAACAAGGTCAATGGTTTTATTATGGATGGATGGATGAAGTGTGTTGTGAAATGGACATGGAATGGACATGACTCGATAGATGATGGATGCTGACTCTACGCATAGCACCTGTTTACCAGGTTTTCACTATGGTACTTATCCAAGGCACCTGTTTACCAGGTTTTCACCAGAGGATGGATTTGTTTTTTTTTTTTTTGGATACTCTGAGGATCAATCATAGAACTTCTTGAGATGAAAACTATTAAGTGGCTCATCTAGAGGAATATCATCAGGTGTAGTTAAAGTATAAGCTCCTGATCCATATGCTGCTATGACAATGAAGGGACCTAAGCAGTTAGGCTCAAACTTGCCCTTCTTTTCTCGATCTACTTGATTTCTCTGATTTTCTTTTAAGACAAGATCACCAACTTGAAACTATCTTTCTTTGATCTTTTTGTTGTAATTATGCTGGAAGCAGTTTTGATAGAAATGGAGATGATTCAATATGGAAAGGCGCCTCTCATCTAGTAGTTCAAGCTTAGCTAATCTAGAAGTGCGATACTCCTTTCCATCAATCAGGTTCTGCATGGATACTCTGAGGGATGGGATCTTGACCTCTATAGGTAGGATGGATTTAGAGCCATAGACCAAGGCATATGGTGTGGCACCAGTTGGTGTTCTGATACTAGTGTAGTAGGCCCATAGGGTGGGATTGAGTTGTAGGTGCTAATCACGACCAGCTTCATTGACTATTTTCTTTAGGATTTTGAGAATGGTTTTGTTGGAAGCCTCAGCTTGGTCGTTACTCTGTGGATAGTAGGGAGTAGAAAAGCAATGTTGGATATTGTAATGTGTACACAAGGCACAGACATCTTGGCTCTTGAATGGTCTCCCATTATTAGTGATAATGGCTTGGGGAATACCATACCGGAAAATGAGGTAGTTAAGGATAAACTTGGCTATTTGCTTACTGGTGATATAGGTCATAGGAATGGCTTCAACCCACTTTGTGAAGTACTCAGTGGTGGTAATGATAAATTTGTGGCCATTGGATGAGGATGGGTGGATTTGTCCTATGAGGTCGAGACCCCATTGAGAAAATAGCCATGGAGTTGTCACAGGTTGTAATTCATGAGCTGGTGCATGAATCAAATCTCCATGCTATTGGCAGTGTAGACACTTCTTAGCAAATTGTAAAGCATCTTACTCTATTGTAGGCTAGTAATACCCTATGCAGAGTATCTTCTTAGCAAGATTAAGAGTGGTAGAATGTGTTCCATAGACACCTTCGTGTATGTCTCATAAGGTAGCTTCAGCTTCTTCCATGTTAAGACATCGTAAGAGGATACCATCAAGACTCTGGCGATAAAGTGTATCACCCAAAATGGTGTAATGGGAGGATCAACGGATAAAGGTTTTGCGTTGGGTAGCGGATAGGTCAATGGGAAAGGTACTAGTTTTAAGGTATTCATAGATATCTTCGTACCATGGGGAATTGGGACCATCAAGTTCATAGATGATTTCAGTAACTAGAACATTGATGGCTAGTATCAATAATTGCTTGATCAAGAATTCACATTTCTGTGTATTTGCAGGCATGTCTGTAAGTGACCCCACAGAAGCCATAGAGTCTGTAGCCTTGTTATGCTCTCTTGGAATTTTCTCAAAAGTGATTCTAGAAAAGTGTGGTTTGTAGGGGACCAACTTTTCATCTCTTGTTTGGTACTCATCTATGACCTGTTGAATGACTAGTTGTGAGTCTCCATATACATGTAATTCTATGATGTCCCATTGAACTACTGTATTGAGACCTATGAGGAGTGCTTCATACTCAGCTATGTTGTTGGTGCAAGGAAATGCAAGCCGATATGACTTTGGAATATAGTCATTTTGAGGTGTGATGAATAAGATGTTGGCCCCTGATCCATGTTGTGTGTAGGAACCATCAAAGTACAACTTCCACATTACTGAGGTAGAAAGAGTGAAGAGATTCTCATCCGAAAAGTCAGATACCATAGGACGTATATCGATCATAGGTGCTGCTGCTAGTTGATCTGCTAGGGCTTGTCCCTTGATTCCCTTACAATCCATATACTCAATGTCAAACTCACTAAGGATCATGACCCATTTAGCCAGTCTACCTATAAGAGCTGCTTTTGCTAGTAGATACTTCAATGGATCAATTTTGGCTATTAGATTTGTGTGTTGGTTTAGCATGTAATGCTATAAATTTTGGGAAGTGAACACTACTGCTAAACAAGCTCTTTCCATAGGTGAATAATTGAGTTCATATCCCACCAAGGTTTGACTAATATAATATATTGCATGCTCGTTTCCTGACTCATCATGTTGTGCTAGAAGAGCCTCTAGGGCTACAGGTGTAGTTGAGATATACAAGATCAACAGTCTATTGGCGACTAGTGGTACCAAGATAGGAGGTGTAGCTAGATATTTCTTGAGTTGATCAAATGCCTCTTGACACTTATTGTCTCATCAAAATGAGACATCCTTTCAGAGCAAGTGTTGAAATGGTTGACATTTATCTGCTAGCTGTGAGTTGAAATGCCTAATAGACTGTAATCTTCCTTGAAGACTCCTTAATGCTTTTAGATTCTTTGGTGGAGGCATTTCCACTATATCTTTGACTTTTGTTGGATTTACTTCAATGCCTCTACGAGATACTATGCATCCCAATAGTTTTCTTGATGTTACCCCGAAGACACACTTCTTTGGATTGAGTCTTACTTGGTATTTCTCGAGCCTGTCAAAGATATGTCCTAGAACTTGTATGTGATTTTCCCTAGAGGATTTTGCTAGTATATCATCTACATAGTCCTCCATGATATGATGAAAGAGATCGTGAAATATCACTGTCATTGCTCTTTGATAAGTTGCCCTTGCATTCTTAAGACCGAATGGCATGATGTACCAACAATAGTTACCCCAAGGAGAAGTGAATGTTGTTTTATGCTGATCTTCTTCTGCTATCCTTATCTGATTGTAGCCAAAGAATCCATCCATGAGAGACAGTATTTCGTGACCAGTGGTCGAGTCTACTATGATATCAATATTTGGTAGTGGGAAGTCATCTTTGGGACATGCTTTATTAAGATCTTTGAAATCATTACACATGTGGATGTGCCCATTGGGTTTAGCCACAGGTATAATGTTTGAGACCTAATCTAATTAATCAATAGGCCTGATGAACTTTGCATCTAGCAACTTCTGTATTTCAACTTTCACCAAAAGAGCTCTCTGTGGACTGTTGGATCAACTATGAGATAGTGAACTACTAGCTTAGGGTCTAACCCTGCTATATCAACATAGGTCCATGCAAAGTTGATGGTTCTTTGTAGGAAGAAGTTGTTAAGATTCTTGTACTCTGTTTCTGATAATGATGCTACAAGCAATGTGGTATTCAGATTTTGCTCTGTGCCAAGGTTTATCTCTATGGAATCCTCCACTAGGAGAGCTAATTTCTCTTGATACTTAGATGGTAGGGGAAGGTCAAATCCTCCATCTTTAGGTGCCACAGTTGGGTTTTCACCTTCAGATGCGTCCTTTGTTTCTACTATTTTGTGATCAGGAGGTGCCACAGTGTGGTTTTCACCTAGAGATCTCTCTTTATTTTTACTTTTACAACTGCAGGATTTGGCATTCTCACCAAAATCAGTGGTTGGCTCTAGTTCCATTATAAAACTAGCTTTGTGATCACCAAAAGGGATACCATCTTGGAGTCCCATAAACTCAGCAATAGCTTCGTCATTCTAAAATACATCTAGAACGGGGGACCCTTGTTGGTCCCAATCGATAAGTTCAGGGTAGACAAGTGTGACAATCTGGGTGCTAGTGGTGGATGTTAAGGATACAAATGATAGCATGAATACGAAGGATTCAGTGAATAGGTTAGTCATATGGAGGGAAGAGTCATCAATGATAACATCATTAGATGTCGAACCTATGAGAGAAGTTTATACCAACTTGTTGAGAATACACTTGATGTCTGAGGCGTCTGGTACCTTCTTACCAAATCCTAACGCCTTCTTGTCTAGTTTCTTCAGCACAATAATGGGTTCCATTGTTCCTTGATTCTATTTTCCAAGGCCACCTTTGCCTTTATAGCCCATGTTTTTTACTATCTTTAAGCCATTGCCATATTTCTTGACTGGTATTGTGACTAGTTCTTTCTCCTTATAGAGCCAAGAAGAGATGTCTTCAATAGTTTCCTCAGCCAATAATTTTCCCTCATCAAATTGAGTTAGAGATGATGGGGGAGCAATTGTTGCTTTCTTAGTTGCTTTGGCAATGGGCGATTGGCTGTAGGATTTAGGAGATAGAGGAATCCACCCTACACAACAAGATTTTGAGATATCATATTCTCCAAAGCCAATATCATGGATGTGAGCTTAGATTTTGGGAATAGGATGACGATTAGGTTCACTTATAGAGGATTTTGTCAGATTTTTAGGATTGACATATAGTGGGGATTCATGGGCTTTATCATTATTGGGCACTTGGTTGCAATTCTTGTAACTGCCTTGTAAGACATGACATAATTCGAAAGGATTAGGGTCACCTGGGATAGTTATCTCCATACCATTAAATGGGAACTTGAGAGACTGATGGTACATTGAGGGAACAATTTTCATGGCATGGATCCATGGGCATCCTAGGATAATGTTATAAGGTAACTCAATGTCAAGGACTTGGCACCGAGTTTCAAGCATGATCGGGCCTACTTGTATAGGCAAGTGGATAACACCTACTGAATGGCACTCCACATCATCATACCCCTTGATTGTAATACTTTAGTCAATGTTGACTTGATCCTCAGAGTATCCCAATTGTTTCAGTAACTTTAGAGAACAGATATTGAGACCAGCACCACCATCTATAAGTATGCATTTGATCTTGTGTTTATGGATGAGAACCTCAATGTGAAGTGCATCATTGTGACATGGATCATGGGAAGGGGGGTCCTTTTTAGAAAAGACCACATTATAGGGTGAGGTAATGTTACCTATTATAGCTTGGAAATCTATGACTCCTATGTTGTTAGGAACCAAAGACTCTTGTAGGGCTTTGTCTAGCACATCTTTATGTGCAGGTGACGACCATAGAAGGTCCAAGATAGAGATCTGCACAAGGGTCTTCCCTAGATGATCAACTAGATTGTAATCAAATTGGGTTGGGAGACTTGGTGTAGGACCATGAATGGTGACACGACCACGATGTGTTGTAATAGCACAATCCATAGATTTGCCTTTGATTGTTAAGGTAGATACATGACTTTCTTCAAAATGACCCACAATGGAGTCATAGGACGTGGAAACTTTATTAACACCTTTACCATTATATGGAGAAGGACCTTGACCATGGTAGGGAATGGTTCCTTATATATGTTGAGGTCTTTGTTTGTGTGTTGAGTTGGTGGTTCATCCTCAAAAGAGATTAGGTTGCCCTCGATAAGATTTTGAATTATGTGCTTCAGTTTCATGCATGAGGCGGTTCTATGTCCTTTGCTCCAATGGAAGTCACAATATTCATTGTCTCTATACCATGCAGTTTTGTAAACAGGTTCACCATATGGGGGAGGATCTGGTAAGGTGATGAGTCCCTTGTGTAAAAGTTTTTGTAGAATAGTCTCAATAGGCTCTCCCAAGGGAGTGAATTGACGCCACAGAGGGTAATCTTGTTGAGGCTGCTCTTGTTGTCATTGTTGTTGGTTTTGGTATGTTTTTCTTTGTTGTTTCTATTGTTGAGGCAGAGGTTGATTTGGTTTGAAAAGTTGAAGGGGTGTTTGCAGTGTTTGGACATGTTTAGAATTGACCACACCATCATTGACCACATTTTTATTTTTGTTCCAAAACTTGGGTTTATCATTTGTTTGTTGTTGAGAAGCATTGTCTTTGGTTTCTTTAAAGATTTTGACCACACCTTTAGCAATTAGGGCTTTCTCAATGTTGATTCCCTTGTAGGTAATTTCATCAAAGGTTGTAGCACTAAGGAAATGCAAATGAAAACATAATTCTTGGTTGAGGTTCTGTACAAATATGCTAACAAGTTACTTTTTAGGTATCTTGAATGGGAATTTTCTAGCCATTTGTCTCCATCTTTGAAGGAAGGAAATGAAAGTTTCCCCATTTTTCTATTTATTGTTGCATAGCTCGGTCATGGAGATCTCATGTTCTATGTTGTAAGAGAAATGGGTGGCAAATTTCTCTGCAAGCTCATTAAAAGATTTGATACCCATGGGTAGGTGTGAGAACCATTCTATTGCTTGACCTCCAAGACTACGAGGGAAAAGATTCATAAGATATGTGTTGTTATGTGAGACCTAAAAGCAAGAAAGATAGAATTCTCTAAGATGGTCTTTTGGGTCTCCTTTTCCTTTGTATTTATCAAACTTGGGAATAGTCAAATTGTGAGGAAAAGGGATCATGGGTAATGACTGATCAAATGGATAAGGACAAACTTCTTCTAAAGAGAAGGTTTTCTTGGTGTGGCCAAATGTAAGATCAGATAGTTGTTGTTGAAGTTCCGCAAGTTTTAGCTCCATAGTTGTGGGAGGGGTTGGAAACATCTCTTGTAGAACTAGTGGTGGTTGTTGTTGCCCATATGGAAGATTGTAGTGGAAGCCATGGGCATTGGTGTTATAAGGGTCATATGATTGGTTGGGATCATATGTTGGGTTTAGATTGGGTTGAAATTGGGTGTTTTTATTTTGGGGGGGTGGAGGTGGTGATAGGTAAGAATGTAGGCTTTGTGATGGTTGTAGATAAGAGTTCTGGTGTTGGTATTGTGGAGGTGGTGTGACAAAAGAATTTGGTGGAGGAAAGCTAAAGTATGTTGGGTTTGGTTGCGGTGGTGGAACATAGCTTTGGGAAGTTTGGTTTTGGGAATGTTGAGGGTGGTTAGGAAATGTGTTGAAAAAGGTTAGTGTCGATGATCGTTGTGGTGGGGGGACATAGGTAGATGTGTTTTGTGATGGTTGGGGTTGACTAAGATTGTTTTGGTTAACGATACGAAGGGTTGATGATGTTGAGGGTGGTGTTTGTTGAGGCCCTTGTTGCATGGCTACATAAGTATTTCCCGGGTTGTAATTTGGTGGAAAACTTTCTCGTGATGGGGTAGCCAATGTTCCACTTGCGATTGGTGTGGGCATTTTGGGAGGTTGTTGTGTGTTTGATTTTGCTAGAACGGCATGTCTTACTAGTTCTTCTTGATGATGTAGAGTCTCTTGTTGTTGTTTGTAGATCTCCATAGGAGTCAAGAGTGGTGATATGGGTCTCTCTACCGTTGGATTTTGATAAAGTGGATTCTCATATTGTGCATTTTTTCTCCCTTATGAGCTTTGTTCGGGTATGAGTGTGGTCATAGTTGACATGGTTTGGACCGCCATTATAGTGTCTTGGGTATTCTTAGGCTTGCTAAGATTTGATAGATCAAAACCTTTGGGAATTTGGCTCCTTGCTTTGCTAGCAACTGAAAGAAATGATCTTGGTTCTCGCTAAGGATTTTGTCAAAGGCCACCATGGCTCTAGGATCTTGTATGATTTCATCAAGGTCTTATCTATCTTCTTGAGAGGATTGACCTATTTCAAAGTGTTGCTCTTCTTGAGATGGGACTTGAACCATGGTATAACCTTGTGGAACAAAATCTGGAGGCATGCCGGTGGTGAATTGAGTCCCATCTACAAAAGGGACATTACCTTCTTGAGGATTGTTTGGTTGGTCCTATTATGGCATGTTTTGAGACTTGTTTGATCTTTCCATAGTTGTCCTTGGAGTACCCTTTGTAGTCATGCTTGGTTGAGGTGTATGAGGAGGTGATTTGCACTTCCTTGGGGTGACTTGCTTAGCCTTCATAGTTTGCTGGAGTCTAGTGGTTACCATGGGATGCACTAGGTCAATATGCTTTATTTTCTGTGGTTCTGCTTGTGGTTTTGGGAAATGACATTTTTGATGCACAGTTTACTGGACCAAAGGTGTTGTACTATTTGACCAAAGGCGCAGGACTGTGTTACCAAAAATGAGCTACTGTGTTACCAAAGGCATTGGACTGTGTTGCCAAAGGTGAGGTACTACTATACCAAAGGCAAGCTATTGTTAGACCAAAAGTGAGCTACTGTTATACCAAGAGTGTTAAAGTAGCTTTACCAGAGGTGAAGTACTATTATACCAAAGGCAAGCTACTATAATACCAAAGGTGAGTTGCTATTATACCAAAGGTGTTGATGTAGTATCAGTGATGTTTATAAGCCAAATTTTGATAGATTTTGTTTTCATTTTGATTAGATTTATTTCGGCAAGAGAAAACACAGCAAATAAAGTGGCAAAAAAAGGACTGACACAACAGATAGTGTATGTTCGAGGATCGAAAAAAGCCTAATGTTTCCATGGGTATAAGACAATTGCAAACAATATCAAGCACTTTTTATCCCTAGAGACAAGGTTTCATTGTAGTAGATCAGCTCACAACTTAATACTCCATCGACCAGATGTCATTCCATAAAGGTGTCAGACATTTTTATCTTTGTGAGAGACGATAGGTAGGGATATCTCACCCTCCCCTTAGAAAGCTCAAGTAGGTCACAAGAGCTTTATGGCTGAGGGAATACTATCTCTTCTCAAGGGAGCCAATGGTGATTATCTTGAGGGCTTAAATCGATTCCCCTTGCACTGATGATTACTGCAACGTTCGGAGGTGGATCAGGTAGTCACTATCTAGATTGGTTCTTAGTAACTTTGAGGGACCAATGCATTATGAGCAATGTGACAAGCTACTAAAAGCTTTAACCAATCCTGCTAAGAGTATCAAACACTTCACTCAATGTGAAAATTATTTCCATAAAGAGCTAGTACACCTCTTTTCAGTTTGGCACCACAAGGTAAGGCTGACGTTAGTTAGGACTTGGCTTTCACCTTATCCCTGTTATATAGTGGTTCAAAGGAAAACTCTGCTTAGGGTCATCCCTTTTGGATGAAGCACAATCCAAAAGTAGGCCCATCTAAAGGAATAACTAAAATGTAAGAGCAAGAATGTCAAATAGAGGTTCAATTATCACGTTATAAGAAAAATAAGGTGCAACTAGACTAGGCACACACATGATTGTAATTGTCAATTGTCCCTTATGAAATTGAAGTGTTTGGCATTCATGTCCTTTGTCCCTTAGAAAATTGAAGTGTTTTCGCATTCATGTCCATTGTCCCTTAAGATAACAATATGTTCCTAAGACTTAGATTGCAAAGAAATGATTTGTTCAATTGTCCCTTAAGAAAACAATATTTTTCTAAGACTTAGTGTAATAGATTGAGTTTCTTTAACACTCGTCCTGCATGAACATGTTAGGGAAACCCATTTTCTCTCTGTGAGTGATAGGAAGCTACACCAAGTCGATTAGTTCCACAAACTCACAAGTTAGCAAAATATAAATCAATATGACCAAAAGCGCTTTACTGTCTTACCGAAGGTGACTTACTATATACCCGAAAGTGCTGTACTATATTACCAGAGGCAAGTTGTTGCAGAACCAGAAGCGATGTACTGTGTTACCAGAAGCATTATACTGTGCTACCAAAAGCACGGTGCTATGTTACCAAGAGCGCTTTACTATCTGAGATCTAAAAAAAGTTGTATTTTGTCAAAAAAGTTAGGTCAAAAGATGATTTCATGTTTGCTTTGTAGATCTGGGATGTATGGTTGATAGAATCTATACCCTCGAATCTAAAACCACTGAAGGATGTTGCAAAAAGATGGGTTAACTCCAAAAAAATGTAAATACTCCTAAATACGTCAACTTAGGAAGTAAACCAGATAATTGAAAGACAAATAAATCAACTTGCCAATCAATAAATGATAGATATGTGAATAAAAACCTTGTAAATCACAAAACAAGATCAGAAACTCTAATTTGCCAAAAGCACCTTACTGCTATGCCAACCACGTTGTACTGTGTTATCAATAGCATGCTACTGTGCTACCAGAGGCGCTATAGTATTACCCGAAGGCGCTATACTATGCCACCAAAAGTGCTTTTCTGTGTCCTTTGTGTTGTTTCGTACTGTACTTCAAAAAAAATCAATTTCTCAAAGAAAAAGAGGGATTAGTTGGTCCCACCGGGTGTGCCAGAATGTGTATGAGGAAAATTGATAAGTCGAATGAGAAAATCAAAACTATGATAATAACCAAATCAATAACCCATAACATAAAGAGATCTATCTAAATAAAAAACCATGATTAATGAATAAATCAACTAAAACAAGAAAGCTTTTACCAGATTGTATTGTTCTCTTTTGTCAAATGTGGATTGCTCAAATATGCTGCGAAACCATGTTTGCAACAAGCAAGTATATGTGCCAAAGTGCTCAAGAAGATCAATGTCAAAAGATCGTAAAGTGCTCAACAATGCAATGTATGCTCAAAGCATTGTAAAGAATGCTTGAGAATAAATGATCGAAGAGGATTTGTGAAGGAGATGAGGGGGGTTTATATAGGTTTCAATAGAGATTGATCAACAGTCCAGATAATTCAGAAGAATCAATGAAGGAGATAAAACAAATAACCATGATGAATGTGCACATGACATATGTCAATCCATAAGGATATTTTTATTAAGATATGATGAAAACAAGATTGATTGAATAGATAACTCAACTTGTAATTTTGCCTTTTTTAGAGTTCTAAAAATAAGACTGATTGTGCACATGAGTTAACAAGATATTTTTAGAGGAATTGGAAGATAACTGAAATTAAATAAATAAATTTATTTATTTAATTGTGCATGATAAAGGAATATAAAGATTATAAATAAAATATTTGATTTTATTTATTTTCAGAGGATTTGAGATAATTTAAATAAATTTGCATGATTTATTTAAGTTTAGAAGAATAATTTGATTTAATTAAATAATGTCAATTATTTAATTATAGATAAGAGGGAATTTGATGAATTAATTAAATAATGGGATTTATTTAATTGTGGACTTGAAATGTGAAAGAGGATAATGATTTAATTAAATAATAAAAATTATTTAATTTTGGAAGAATATAGAGGAATTTAGTTAAATTAGTTAAATAAAGAGAATTTATTTAATTAATGTCAAGTTTTTGGAGTTTTGGAAGAACTTGATAAAATTAATTAAATAATTAGATTATTTAATTAACATTGAAATGCAGGTGGTTAGACAGAAATGCAAATGATTTGACGACATGGTCATTTTAGGGTGTCTATAGATTTAATCTCTAGCAATTTTACAAGGCACTAAAAACTTAAATATTCCCTGAAGAGAATTTATTGCCATCAACTTGCAGAGAGGCGCATCTGTTGTTGGTTTAGTTGGGGATTGAATATAAGCAAATTCATTCATGCAAAAATGATTGCATTTTATTCAAAGATGAATATGAAAACAAGGTAGAATGCCATGTATGTAAAGAGAAGAGATATCGTACAGATGTACAAGGTCCTATAGTTCTAAAGAAGGTTTTACGTCACATGCCAATTATACCTAGACTTCAACAAATGTTTCGTTGCAAGTCACTTGCACAATTGATGGACTAGCATGCAAAAAATAGGAATAAATATGGATTCATGTGAATTCTGGCCAACCCCAAAGCAATGAAACACATAGAGGCAAAATGACCAAGAAAATTCAAAGATGAACCCCGTAGTATCAGGTTTGGTCTTGCAATTGATGGAGTGTGCCCATTCTCTTTCCTAAGCTCAAATTATAGTGTTTGGTCAGTCAGATTGATAGTATACAATATTCCCCCATGGATGAGTGTTAGAAAGGAGCACCTTATGTTGACTCTCATTGTTCCAGGAAAACATCAAGTTAAAAACATGGATGTTTATCTTGTGCCTTTTATTGATGAGATGCAACTGCTATAGAAAGGCATAAGAATGTATGACATATCATGTTCCCCATCAAATAGGTCCATCATGTTGTATGGTGTGCTATGTTGGACTATTCATGATTTCCCAAGACTTGGTGTTTGTTCTAGTTTGATATTATTAACATTACTTACTGAATTGCAGGGCTTCAAACAAAGGGGATATTTACATGTCCAAGATGTGCAAAACAATTTCAAGGGTGATATTCTAAAGATCAACATAAATTTACTTACGCAAACAACATTGTTTTTCTACCATTAGATCATAAGTTTAGAAATCACTTGAAGAATCAATTTTATGGAAAAGTTGAAAATACAGGCCCTCCCATGATTATAGGTCCAGGTGATTGGCTTAAGAAGTATGAAGAAGTTGAATTTAAATCTTGGGAGGATTTTTTTGATCAGGGTGATTCAATTGAAGAACCAGAACAAGTTGTAGTTAATATGCCAGAAGGAATGAAAAGGAAATCCATATTTTATGAGCTCCCTTATTGGAAGGATCTATTAATATCTCACCTATTAGATTCTATGCACATCTTCAAAAATGTCCCAGATTCAATATTTTGACATATATCAGGCAAAGAGAAGGACACCTTGTCTTCAAGGAGAGATATTGCTCTTTCGCATACCAAAATTGATAGAAAACATTTGTGGCCAAACATGGAAAATGAAACATGTGCAGAAGCTCCATGGATTTTGAAAAAAAAAAGAGCTAGACCAACTAAAAAATGTCATCTGTTCAATAAGGACACCTACTGGCTATGATTCGTCATTGGCTAAAGCTTTTACAGTTGATGGACATATCACAAGATTTAAAACACATGATTTTCATAATTTTATGAAGGTATTATATATCATCATTTAACATTTACTACTAACATTGATTAAGTACTAAATACATTTTGATATTTTGTTGTGTGAGGAAAAATTACTAATCACCTTTTCATAAATGTGTTTGATAGCATATCATTCCATTGGCAATTAGGGGGGATTCCTATCTTACAGTTGACTTAAGGAATGCCATAAATTGATTGTCAGCATTTACAAGGTATGTGGTTATATGAAATGTTCATGTGTGAGAGACATAGAGATATTATATTGCATTTAAATTTTTGACTAAAGGTTCATACTAATTTACTATTCTTATATTAGGTGGGTGACCTCCAACGAGATCCATGGATGTGAAGTGTCAAAATGGAAGAAGGAAATTGCAGAAATTGTATGTGTATTTGAGAAGGATCTCCCTACAAGTTTCATGGACCTACAAGTCCATTTACTTATACACCTAGTCAATGACATTGAATTGGCGGGTGTCATATCAACGAGGTGGATGTTTTTCTTTGAGAAGTATATGAAAACTCTAAAAAGATATGTCCAACAAAAGGCACATCCAGAGGGTTGCATGGCTAAAGGGTATGTATTGAATGAAGCATTTTTCTTCCTATGTGAATTCCTTGGTAAGGATTTTGAAGATGGACCATGCTTCTAGGATGAATAATGAGCATCAAATATTATTGATGGAGAAAAACAACAATCTAATGGTGTCCAAGTAGAAATTAGTAAGTAAATTCATGATCAGTGTGGTTGTTTTTCTTGCAATCATTAATTGACTCTGTAATTTATTTGTCAAATTAACAACATGACATTTGGAGTTTGAAATAAACATGTTGACATGTAATAGGTGTAGATGAAAGTGCTATACTCGGTAAGTTCATTCTGCACCGCGTGGACTTTATGAACAAATGGATCAATCTGTATGATAAAAAGAGAGAAATGTTAGAAGCAAGGAGACAGTTTAAGAGATCGAACCCAAGGAATACTCCACTTCCCACTGATCTGCTTGGGGAATGGGGAAAAGATTGTACACTAGAATGGGTTATTAAACAAATTCAAAATGAAATAGAAGATGCAAGTATAGATTCAAACATAATAGAAGATGAAATCAACATGTCTAGAGGATGTGAAAGAAAGGAACAATTAGAATTTTACAAAATGTTGTTTCCTTACAGTTTTGACACTATTACCTATTTTAATATTCGTCATTATATTTATTTTCATTGAAATAAATGGTCTTTCACATGCAAGGAAATATCCAGCAATGTGGCCATATGGTTGACATTATCGTGTAGAAAGTGTAGATGTAAAGAGATGATCCTTCGATTGTGGCATCATGGTTGACTTCAAGCAATCTAGTCGATCAAGCTCAAAAGATAAGAATATAATTGAAGGGAATCTACAATATGTTGGGAAAATACAAGAAATTATTGAGTTGGATTTCCGCTCTTTTAAATGTTGTGTTTTTAAGTGTAGATGATATGAAGCATTTGAGAGGACATGAAGACATGATACCCATAATGGATTGTTTTCTATAGATTCCTCATGTTTTCTACTGGAGGATAAGGCGCCTTATGTTCTACCAATTCATTGTGAGTAGGTATTTCTTTAACTCAAACAAGAAGAAGTAGTGATTGTTAATCTATTAATTTATAATTTATTGCGAATATATACATGTGTTTATTAATCAATAAAGTTGTTATACCATATGTCTAATATATGTATGTCATTCATGTGCAGGAATTTTTCTATGAAGATATTTTGGACCCGAAATGGATATTTGTCATACATTATGATCCAAGATTAAGGCATGTATTTGACGATGCATTAGTGGATACTGAGAAAAACAATGATGGCCAACAAAATGAGAGAGGGATTAGAGAACATCAAAGAAATTGGCATCCATGATGATGTTGAAGATGGTTATGTTCAGGCACAAGAAGACAACAATCCAGAGTTAGATGATGTTATGGTAGACAACAATATGGATGGTATAGAAAATGATGATCCAAATACATCTGGTAACAATATAGATGGTCTAGAGTCAAATTTCAATGATGATGAAGATGATGTAGGTCAAGATGAGGATGATGATAATATTAAATACTTGAAAGAACATATGAACATTGACAATGATACACTTGATGACATTGTAGCAGACAATAATGTTAATGGCCAAGACTTCTAAAATTTTAGAATTATTTGCAATCCATGTTTCAAAAAGGATGATTCTTACGGCCTAATGATAACACCAACTCTATAAACATATGCTTTGATACCAATCTGATAGCACCAGATACTCAACCAACACAAATACCCATTCAATCTACTCATGAGAAACAAGTCTCTACCCTCTACAAGGATTGTCATACAACTTTTGTCAATAAAAATGACAGGAACAAGGCAACATTATAAAAGATAACAAAAAGATTCAAGCAATGTGATAGGAGATTAACAAATACTCATTAACATGATCTTATTCCACCGTCTTAAAATGCTACATGATCACATAACAAACTACAGATTAATATAACAAACTTTTATTCAAAAATAGCCAAATTGGCTTCTCCATTAAAATATCAAAATTTCACCCATAACATCTAATCTATTTGGCCTATGGCCACATTCGATCTTCTCTCCAAGAAACTAGTCTAGTCTTTCCTTGATCTTCCATTCTCCTCCTGTCATTGTCCACCATCATTCCAATCAACCTCTTGTATTGCAACTATCTATCTTCTGCAGCCATCCATCCTCCTATTATCAAACTTTGGCTTTACGGCCTGCGTCAACTTTCATGTTCCATATATCAGCCTCTTAGCTCTGCCTTCTACTATTTCTTCTAATTGTCAACCTTCCCTCCAATTTGCCATCTCCAGCCTCTAACTATACTGGCGTCCTCTTTTATTATCCTTTGTCACTCTTTTATCAGCAATGGCCTCTTCCACATTCCTCACGGCCTGCACCATCTCCTTGTGCCACTCGGCCTCCTCTCACTATATTTCAGTCTATCTTTCAGCCTTCATGTATTCCGACCTCTCTTCCTTAATGACCGGGCCTCCTCCATATCTGCGGCCTCTCTTTTCTCAATCGGCCTCCACTTCAGGATTGTATCAACCTCTTCCCTTTGGATATCACTATCCAACTTGTGCAGTCTTTCTCATACCCGCGGCCTTCTTTCTTGTTGGCCTATTGGCCCACTCGCTTATCCGCTCCTTCTCTATGTTGCTTCCCTTTCTAATGACGACCTCCCTTCTTTTATCCTTGCAGCCTCCTCCTTCGTATCTGTGGCCTCTTCATTGCTTGCGGCCTCCTCTGTCATCAACTGCTCCTCCATTTACTACTCCATTATTTTTGTTTCTTCTTTCTTGTAATGGTCCTCATTAATCAGCCTGTCCTCCAGTCCATGCAGCCTATGCTGAAATATATCTGCCACCCTTCTCTACATGGTCTACACAACATTTATGCCCCCTTCTAAACTTATCCTATAGCCTAACAAAATATTCCTGCAACCTTATTGATTATCTTCTGTTGTTTTCTCTTATTCGGCCTCTTCATGCATGCGGCCTGTTTTGGCTTTGTCTATATTTAGACCCTTTTTTTGCCTTTCGCCACCTTTCCACTAACCCACACTAGTTGTCCTTGCCACTGAAATAGTTATTCAATCCACAATCACCATCTGCACTACTTATCCAACATTTTATAATTATAATATTTATTTATTAATGTTCCTGTCGCCATGGTGATAGGAGCTTCATTCCTTAACTTCTGTCACTTGACCAAACCAAAACTCGATTGTCCAAGACAATTTTTTAAACTTTACCGGATGCCCATGCATCAAACTCCCCAGGGACAAAAATTCATGTGGCTGTCTACACCACTTACAATCCATACACACACTCCACTTCTTATATCAAACAAATCATAATCAGATTGAAAAATAATCACATCACCCAATGCATTCTCAACACTTATCATACTTTCCTCATCAAGTTCAGCTGTCATGTCTTCAAGCCATTCTTCCTTCTACTGCAATATCAACTCAGCTTTAGCTTCATCCTTCACGATCAACTCTACATCCTCTTCATGCTTTATTTCTGCAATTACTATTGCATCATTGTCTTCAAGCTTCATTTCTACTCTACTTATGCTTACTCCTTCAATCGTCTCATTCCATTCTTGCTCTATGGCTACCAACTACTTCCACAAATCTTCTTTAGCATCTTCCTTTACTGCTCTATCTTCTTGCTTGCCTTCAATCTTCTTTTACTTGTCCTCTTCCTTTGGAACTATGGTTGTTCCACTATCATCATCTGCTCTCATGCTCATCTCAACATCTACCACACATATTTGTGGTGTCTTCTTTCTCCATACCATCTTCCACTTTTTCTCTCTTCTCTCATACCTGCATTTTTCACTTTGCCTTTTCCTGCAATCTTGTCTTCTCAAATATTTATTCCTCCTTAAATCCTTTTCATCTGACATCCTCCTCATTCTCTTCTTCATTATACAAAACATAAAAATCAGATTTCTTTCTTCTTATCTTGCCTTCACTTGGCTTCTTTTGCTGCCACTTCACTATAGGCTTCTTCTCTTTCTTTCCATCTTCTACTGGATTTGTCATAATTCTAGTTTCTCAGGGTTTGTTCTCTTCTACCCACTTCCAACTCTTTATCTTTTCTACAACATCCTTATTTGTGGCTGCTTGCTTCACTACCCATACTTTACCATTGGATTGTTGTCCTCTATTTGTTTCTCTTGAGCTTCTCTTTTCTTGCTTTGTCTTCATCCTCCATTTATTTTCTTTAGGCCTCTTTGCTAGCCAACTCCTTCTTGCATCATACTCCCACCTATTCATCTGCACATTCCTCTTTTTTCTGCACTTGCTTGTTAGCATAAACATAATCAAAGGCTTTCATTTCTCTACAACCTTTCTCATCCATCTTTTTCCTTTTCCAATGTGGCACTACATATCCATGATCCACAATCACATATACATTTTCCAAATTCCTTTCCTTATCCACTTGCCTATCCATCTTCTCATTTCTACATATATGATCAAAAATAACAATTTTACCTTCATTCTTTTGTGTAAGGACTTGTTGTCCCAATTTGCCTTCTCCTTCATCTTCTTGGCTTTTCATCTTCTCTTTTTCACAAGCATCTTGTGGTTTTTCTACAATATCTTCACATGCATCATGAAACTCTATGGTTTCTTCTTCATAATCACTCTGGATATTTTCCACACCAATCTCTTCTTTCTCAGGCATTCTATAATGCACCTCTGCTACAAACTCTTCTTTGCATTTTGTAGCTATCAACCTTTCCTTGTTCATATCTTCCTCTCTTTCTTCAAGAGCTATCCTTGCCCCAACTTTCATCATTTTCAAGGTCTCATCCTCGACCTTCTTCACCACTTTCTTTATCCCTGCATACAAATATGCAAACAAAACATGAGCCAATAAAATGAGAGACCGCAATGTCTCTTTCTATTATGGGTAAAATGGGATAAATAAATGATTTACTAAAACCCAAAAACATCAATGGAATGTGCAAGTAAAGAAGATTTTAAAATAGGAAAGTAATACTCACAACCTTTTTACCTTGCGATTTCCATTGTTCGCCTATTCTCGTTTGACCTTCGGTGATGAATGCAGCCCTCAGAAAGCTTGCTTCCTTGCTTTAATTCCTCAACATGGCAAAAGAGAAATGGCTTGGATACTTATTGTGTAGAAGGTGAGCTTCGACACAATGGAAAATGGATAATGAATGAAGCGATAGTGGGGGTGCCAATGGCACGCTATGGATTTTGCAGCATAAGTTTACTTGAAATCTTGATATGAAATGAAAGGATAGAGGGTTGTATTTATAGGATTGTGTGAGAGAAAATCAATGGTGTAGAAGAAATAAGATGATCAATGGTAGAGGATGTTTGAGAGAATGTGTGCGAATAAAAGAAGGACATGTGTCATAGAAAAAGCTATTCTCTTTGAGTTAATTGCGTTCATGACAAAGATAAGATTTGCTTTTCACAAATCAGAATGTTTTATTCTCATTTAAGAGTTATTGATAAAAACAAGATTGTTTTAAATCAAAAAACTCAATTTTTGCTTTTGCATGACAAGAAAGATTTATTTTTAGAAGATTTTGGAAGATAAGAAAGCAAATTAAATAAATAAATTTATTTAATTACTTGCACATGATTTGGAAGAATAAATAAAATATTTTATTATATTTTATTTTTGGAGAGTGAGAGGATTTAAATAAATTTAAATGATTTACTTAAATTTGGAGGAATGGACTTTGACTTAATTAAATAATTTAGAATTATTTAATTGCTTGGAAAAATTTAATTAAATAAATGATTTTATTTAATTTTGACTTTAGAAGAGATAATTAAATATTTTGATATTTAATTAACTTAGAGGAATATGAATCGAATAAATAAATTTAATTATTTATTTATTTATAGAGGAAGGTAGACTTAAATAAATATTAAAAATATTTATTTAGACAGAGTCGTGTCATTTTTAGGTGTATACATTTTGCCCCTCTTTGATGCAATATGTTTTATCACGTTGTTTCAAAGAATAAGATTGTCTGAAAATGATACATGCCCCAGTTTGCCCCTGGTACAGGTTTAAAGATGATAGGATGCCCCCTCGGGAGATTGGACGGAAAGAAGGTAGAAGAGCGTGAGACGGACAATCTCATGATGAAGAAGAGGATAAACAGGTTAGGGTGAAGAAAAATCCGAATGATATGCGATGCAAGATAAAATGATAACACACACAAGCAAGTAAGCAAGTATGCACAAATGATATAAGAACAAACAAGGTATTGGCCTTGGCAAGTAGTAAACCAAATCAATAATGATATATGACAGTGTTGTCATGGCGAGGAATGATAGATCCCTAGAGCAACATGATAGGATAGTTTCCAGTTTCAGGAAATGAAACATATTGTGTAAGACGTGTGTGTTGGTCTGATTTCAACAATGCAACATCCTATATAAGACAATTGATTGATTATAACTAATTGAGTTGGTTTACAACCAGACAAGGATCAAGACCACTGATTGTGAGTGGATCATTTCACAAGATTGACTAACATGATTGGTATGGATTAAGGATAGACTTGCATTTGGATCATTGCTCAAATTGACAACTAGAACTGTTGACAAGAGATATAATGAGAGATAGAAATTTGATTGATAGAAGAATGACTCGATCGAAGGAATCACAAGCTTTTGCAAACAATGATACTCTGCATAGAATCTTTATTGCATGGATATAGATATGGATATGGATACAAATATGCGATGTAATTGGATACATTATGGAAACGGATAAGGAATGCTTTTTGGATATGTTATGGATATGGATATTTTCCATCTTGCTATTGCAAGTATTTTGAAGTGTATATTTCATCATTGGGCTTTTAAAATGTTGTAAGAAAATACAAGCATCTAGGTATAATTAAATTGAGATGACCTGAGTATCGTTTACATGGATTTTGATTTAGCAAGTTAATACAAGCATCTAGGTATAATTAAACTGAGATGACCTAAGTATTTCTTGCGTATCAACAAACAAGGATTACCCCTTTTCATGTTTAGACTTTGGAAGTCCTTGATGAGATTTTTGCTGATCATGTCATTAGACAAAAGTCATCACATTACTAAAGATTGATCCACGAGCAGCAGACAAATAAAAAATTATTATGGCCCCATCATAGCATCTCTAGTTTTTGGCATCCTCAAGTAGCATAGAAAGACATAATAATGAAAATCAAAACCCTTTAACTTAACCTTTTCACAAAACATTCTTGCATTAGATGTGCTTTCTTGCCATAGTATTGATAAAATCATTTTGATGGTTTTGGTCTTTGTTTGTTTTTCTTTGGATAGGTTAATGTTCTGTGCTAAGATTTTTGTTTTGGGAAGCTTGCTTTGCTGCGCGTGCTTGTCTATTGAAAGGGTGCAGACGCGGATAGAGAGAAGGACAGATGACAAGGTAGGGAATGGATGGGTAGTGGAGCCTTGGGGGCATATTCATAAAGGCCTTGCCTACATGATGACGTAGAGGCAACATAGTTCGGTGTGAACCCTGTGATACTAATGAGATATGGACCAGATGAGAGACAATAGGGAACATATATGGATCAAGTATGGAACATATATGGACCAGATATGGATCGGATGATACTGATGACAAGGAAACACCACATATAGGTAGATGCATGGGTGATAAAGAATGGACCGGGTAGGTATGGGGATGGGCAATAGTGGATAGAAGGAATCAAGGATGTGATCTCCAAGGACTATGTCGCATAGGAATAAATCAAAGCTTATGACGAAGGATGATGAGAGGATAATGAAAAATTTGTGTGGTTTTGGAGGGATAAGGTATGTCAAGAGACATCTAAAACATTTGTCAACATTATGCCCCCAATATTTATCAAGATCAAAAATAGAGGAAAGAAAGATTTAGGATGGATGGACACAATAGGATAGGTATGTAATGGATAGAAATAGGAGGATACAATAGGAAACAGTATGGAAGAAAGCTGGTAGGAGAAAAGTGATATGGCGATGAGACAAGGTGCCCCCAAGTGTAGGTGACATAGGAGATCAACTTTACACATGACTCCTGTTTGCCAGGTTTTCATCATGGTACTTATCCAAGGCGCCTGTTTGCCAAGTCTTCACCATTGGACGAAGGGATTTTTCTTTACTGTTTTTTATTTTTATTTTTTTTTATTTATTTTTTAACATTTTTAGATAGGAGAAGATGGATATGGATAAGGAGAGACTCAAGCATCTAGTTCCTTGAAAGGTGACAATCCTGCTAGATGGATGTTGTCGCACGGACCATGTCTATTATGCTCATAGATGTTGGTAGTGGATTGCATGAAAGTGACATATGGAGAAGATAGATATTGGATAATGGAAGGTGCGATAGTGGATGATGATACGAAATACAGAAGGACTTATGCAAAGATGGAAGGAAGGTTTATACAAAACCATGGACCATAGGATGAGGAAGATATGTAGGATAGTAGTGGAAGGGAGGGGAGATGGAGTTATACAAAAGTGTTTTGGAATGGAAGGGAACCATGACCAACAGTTGCACATACCATGATAAACATTGAAGCTTATGATAGGCAGGTGGTGTGGGAAGCAATGGAGATTTTTTCTTGGTAGATGAATGATATAGGCCTTTATGGACCCAGATAGACTTAGTATACTTCTAATTTTTGTTTGTCATGTGGAATGGAAGGATTTGATACTTGTGGATGGTTGGGATGCTTTAGAGGTGGATGCCTCATTTGACTTGAGGGCTTTTTGCTTAGGTACCCAAACCATTTTGCTTTTAGACTTTGCTTGTGCAGGTATGGGTTTGGGTGTATGTATCTTGTGTGCAGCTTGGAGGTAATTGCTTGTTGCTTGGGGACCCACACCTTTTTCAGTTTGACATTGAGGTGTGTGGGTGTATGTAGTTTTTGAGATGGATAATTCTTTGATTCTTGGATTTTGTATCTTAGGTCATGAGGACTCTTAGGATTCTTGATTTTATAGGTAGAGGCATCCCAATTTTTTATGTTGAATCCTCAGGGTGTGGTGGAAGTGAGGTTGGTGGAAGCTCGTTGTTTAGACAACATGTGCACTTGTTGGCCATGGTTGGGATTTTTAGAGGATGATGACTAAGGTGTTGAAAGAAGTGGTGGTAAAATGCATGTAGGGGTGTTAGGAGTTGGAAGTAGTAGAGGTAGATTGGATGGTGGAAGGTGTATGGTTACATGCTTTTGACAATTGTAGGATGATGAAGGTGGAATGACAACATATGTTTTGGGTACATGAAAGGGTTTTTGATAGAAAGTGGTGGACTGAGGAGGAGTGGAGGAAGTAGCAACATCTTGAGATTGTTCACCTTGGGGTATGTATCCAAGGCCGTATGAAGGTGGGGGAATTTTGACATGGATAAGTTCTAAAATACCTTGTTCATGAAGGCTTAAACCTTTACCTTGATAGTTCATATTATGGAGTATGTGGTGGACAGTGGCATTATGTATGGTTGGTGCACTAGATGCGAGCTCATTATTGGATGAGGAAGGTGAAGAGGTAGATAATAGTTGTTGGTGTTCCAAGGAAGAACATTCATGCATGAAGGTAGTAAGCCCAAGGATATAGGATGATGGATTTGTAGCTTGGTCAATAATGGATGGTGAAGGATCACTAGAATCTTGATCATCATTATGCTCTTTAGGATCTAAGTTATTGGGTTGATCATTCATGTGCACTTGGGAGGCAAGTGTCTCATCAAAATAAAGCGAAAGTTGTTGGATCATGGATGGGATTAGATGGAAGAGGGATAGAAGTAATGGAGGTTTCTTGCTCATGGATGGGTATGGGATCAAGTTGTTCAAGGACATCTTCTTCATAGGGAATATCTTGACCATTGAACAGATAAAGGTTATGGATGGGTTGTAGTTGGATTTCCTTCTCATGTATAGGATCAAGTTGCTCATGGATAGCTTCTTCATCAAAGATAGTATCTTGATCATAGAAAAGATAAAGGTCATGCATGGGATGGAATTGGATCTCTTGCTCATGTATAGTTGTTGGGAGATGGATAGGATCAAGTGGCTCATGGAGAGGTTCATTATTATGGATATCATCTTGATCATGGAAGAGATAAAGATTATGAACGGTTTGAAATTGGATAGGGGTGTTTTGATCTTGATTTAGACAAAGGGTGGATGTTTCCACATGCTCTAAGGTGTCCTCTTGACATATCTCTTGGTCTTCTTGAATGGAAATGGATAGCTCTTGGATAGCTTCTTGGTTGACAACATGGATGTTCAATGGACCTTGAATTTGGTTCATGGTAGGAGGTTCTTTAATAAGCTCAAGGGGTTACAGATGACATGAAGGGGTTGTAGGATTTGACATGGCATTGGAAGAATCTTTGGTAAGGTAAAGGAATGGAATTTGAGGACATGTTTGGCTCTCTACTGGTAGTCCTTGGATCACATCCTTCGTAGGTGTAGGAGTGCATGGATGAGTGGATTTGGCTTTCTCCATAGCTTTTCTTTTGTTGTATAAATTTAGAAAACATTTTTCCCAAAACTCATCTGATTCTTTTTTGGTTGTCCATTTAGAGTTTGAGGAACTAGATGGCGGTGTTGGTGTAGGACTGATATGTTTTGGGATAGGTGTCTTAGCAGGTGGTGAAGGAGGACTAGTAGATGAAGTGGTATACGAGTTCCAACTTGGCATGGTGCTTGCCTTGTCACGAGTATGGGAAAAGGATATACAATTTTGGGGTGAGGCGTAGCTGGTACTGGCATGTTTAGCTTGCAAGATTGCCATTTCTTGTTGTAAGACTTGGATTTGTTGAGCAATTGCTCTACAATCTTGGGGCGAGGGACCTAAGTTTATTTGCAATTACAGATATTTGAGTGTTTGAGCAATATATTCTAATTGGTTTGTCATCTCTACAAAAATTGACACAAGACTGGAAAAGCTTACTGTGATAGATGTGCAGCTACAAATGTGTGGTTTTAGAATGTTTTTGTAAAAATTTTGACATGTTTTGCAGCTTTTTTTTATTTTTGGTTGAAAACTTGGTCTTTTTGAATTATGATTTTCAATTATGGAAAATAAAGACACAGCAAGCGCATAGAAGTTTTCATTATTTTTATCTTTTATTATTTTTGTTGTATTTTTAGACTTTTTGACACAAGAACAATTACAACCTAGGATGGAAAGGACAGTATTTGTTGAGTACCCTAGTTGTGCATATTTAAAGCATGTAGCTCTAGGATCTGGTAGCATCGGCTCTCCTCCACAACACTCACTTCTCACGCATACTAGATCTGGGCTTCCTTAGGCTCATACCCCCACCGAACCATAGGATTGTCCCTGCTACCTCTACTAAGAATCACATGAATCGAGGCCACTTCAAAGGTTCCACCTTTTACACCAACAAATAGGGGATTTTGGTATACTAAATAATGGCTAAGTAGTCAAGGCAACCGTTTGAGTGGTTACACGTGCAGCAGTGCTACTCTCTGTTATGGAGTCTCCCAACCTCCAAGGGTTATGCCATGGAGGGTTTTGGGGGAGGTTGACTATCAGTGTAACACAGTGGCACTCATTGCAGGAAGCTTTTGCCTCAAGCACAATTTATTTAAAGTGGATCGGTAGGGCTTGTCTTTAGCCTATTTCCACTCAAGATCGTTCCTACTTGGACAGGCGGGCATCCAAGGGCACGCCCCTCTAAAGGTTATACACAAATAAAATAATTCTGGCATTCTAGTCACCCAGTAAAGGGGAGAGCATAAGCCTATTGTCATTCAACAGACAGAAAATAGTGGTTTATCCAATCCTATTAAAACAAAAAAACTATATGTGTTACACTACTTGGGCACTCACACATTTGTTAACTTTGAAGTGGTTAAAGATAGCAATGGTTCATTTCCCTTTATGAGATAGCCTTGTTCTAAACTAAGAAAGATAGCAATAATGCAAAGATAACAGTGATGTTCGTTACTATCCTCTTAATTAAGTACTACGTGAGATTTGCATGCGTGCATTTTCTTTTTCACTTTTTCCCCTAATTAATCTAAGATGAGTTATTAGTGCAGCTAAATGACTATCCAGCTCCTAATCCTGCAACACAAACATTAGAATTAACCCAAAAAATTACGAGAAATCCTAAAATCACAATAAAGAATAGATGCACCACTTCATAGTCTATATGCGTAGAAATAGACTATAAGTGCTGCATTACAGATGCGCTAAGACAGGTGTCAAAAGCATAGGAATAAGAGACAAATGCACTGTTTTCACAAATGCATCATAAAAAAAGGATGTAAGCATCATGTCTGATGGTGTATGCGCCAGAATACTACAGGCACCGGAACAGGGAGTATATGCGCCGACTCAGAGGATGTATGTGACAAAACTTTGCATGCACTGGAATAGGTTGTAAATGTGCCAGCTCAGAAGGTGTATGCGCTAGAAGATTGCATGTGCTGGAACAGGTTGTAGATGTGCCTCAGGATCAATCAAATGCACCGACTGAACCTATTTGAAGCCTGTATGGAACCTGTCACTCAAAAACTTAGTTTTTTGGTTAGATTTCAGGCAAATGCCCCATGGTGGGCACCAGAAATGTTATGGGTAAAATGGGATAAATAAATGATTTACTAAAACCCAAAAACATCAATGGAATGTGCAAGTAAATAAGATTTTAAAATAGGAAAGTAATACTCACAACCTTTTTACCTTGCGATTTCCATTGTTCACCTATTCTTGTTTGATCTTCAGTGATGAATGCATCCCTTAGGAAGCTTGCTTCCTTGCTTTAATTCCTCAAGATGGCAAAAGAGAAATGGCTTGGATACTTATTGTGTAGAAGGTGAGTTTCAACACAATAGAAAATGGATAATGAATGAAGTGATAGTGGGGGTGCCAATGGCGTACTATGGATTCTACAACATAAGTTTACTTGAAAGCTTGATATGAAATGAAAGGATAGAGGCTTGTATTTATAGGATTGCGTGAGAGAAGATCAATGGTGTAGAAGAAATAAGAAGATCAATGGTAGAGGATGTTTGAGAGAATGTGCGTGAATAGAAGAAGGACATGTGTCATAGAAAAAGCTATTCTCTTTGAGTTAACTACTTTCATGACAAAGATAAGATTTACTTTTAACAAATTAGAATGTTTTATTCTAATTTAAGATTTATTGATAAAAACAAGATTGTTTTAAATCAAAAAACTCAATTTTTGCTTTTACATGACAAGAAAGATTTATTTTTAGAAGATTTTGGAAGATAAGAAAGCGAATTAAATAAATAAATTTATTTAATTACTTGCACATGATTTGGAAGAATAAATAAAAATTTTAATTGTATTTTATTTTTGGAGAGTGAGAGGATTTAAATAAATTTAAATGATTAATTTAAATTTGGAGGAATAGACTTTGACTTAATTAAATAATTTAGAATTATTTAATTGCTTGGAAGAATTTAATTAAATAAAGGATTTTATTTAATTTTGAATTTAGAAGAGATAATTAAATATTTTGATATTTAATTAACTTAGAGGAATATGAATCGAATAAATAAATTTAATAATTTATTTATTGATAGAGGAAGGTAGACTTAAATAAATATTTAAAATATTTATTTAGACAGTGTCATGTCATTTTTAGGTGTATACACTTTTAATGCCCTCCTCATGGACATTCTTCCTTCTTCACTTCTCTTCTTCTCTTTCCTCATGTTCTCTTCAATGAGAACTCTCTTGACCTCCTCTAGTCCATGTTCCTCCAATGGCAACTCTCTGCTGTCCCATCTTTTTAGGAATCTACTCATCTTCTTATCTTCCTTTCCTAAGGCATTCATCTTTTGTCTTTTTCTTTTCTCAATAATCTTCTCTACTGGCCATTTCACTTTTCCATTGGCCATACCCAATAATATCCTTGATCTTGTTCTTCATACCATTATTTCACCATCATCAAATCTCTCCTTAACGTTGCCAATTCTCTCTGGGATTCTTCATCCATCAGCCTCTTGCCTTATTTTCTTTTGTCTCTTTTCGTGAGACTCTTTTCCGCCATTATCTTCTACATCCTTCTAGCTTCTTTCATCTTCAGGCACATCACCTAGGGCTTCTTTCTTTTTCACTTTGCCCAGTCTTTGGGTGCTGCACACTGTAATGCTTACAGTCTTCCTTCTTGTCCTAGCTAAGTTGCCTCCCTTCAGTGATCTAATTAGCACTCAAGACCAACCTAGCTCTGATACCAATTTGATAGCACCAACTCTACAAACATATGCTTTGATACCAATCTGATAGCACCAGATACTCAACTAGCACAAATACCCATTCAATCTACTCATGAGAAACAAGTCTCTGCCCTCTACAGGGACTATCATACAACTTATCTCAATAACAATGACAGCAACAAGGCAGCATTATAAAAGATAACAAAAATATTCAAGCAATGTGATAGGAGATTAACAAATACTCATTAACATGATCTTATTCCACCATCCTGAATTGCTACAGGATCACATAACAAACTACAGATTAAAATAATAGACTTTTATTCAAAAATAGCCAAATCGGCTTCTCCATTACAATATCAAAATTTCACCCATAACATCTAATCTATTTGGCCTATGGCCACATTTGATCTTCTCTCCAGTAAACTGGTCCAGTCTTTCCTTGATCTTCCATTCTCCTCCTATCTTTGTCAACCATCATTCCAATCGACCTCTTGTATCTGTAACTATCTATCTTCTGCAACCATCCATCCTCCTGTTATCGAACTTTAGCTTTACGGCCTGCCTCAACTTTCATCTTCCATATATCGGCCTCTCAGCTCTGCCTTCTACTACTTCTTCTAATTGTCAACCTTACCTCCAATCTTCCTTCTACAGCCTCTATCTATACTGGTGTCCTCTTTTATTATCCTCTGTCGCTCTTTTATCAGCGACGACCTCTTCCACATTCCTCATAGCCTGCACCATCTCCTTGTGCCACTTGGCCTCCTCTCATTGTATTTTGGCCTATCTTTTGGCCTTCATGTATTCTGGCCTCTCTTCCTTACCGACTGGGCCTCCTCCATATCTACAACCTCTCTTTCCTCAATCAACCTCCACTTTAGGACTGTATCAACCTCTTCGCTTTGGTTATCACCTCTATCCAACTTGTGCAGTCTTTCTTATACCCATGGCCTTCTTTCTTGTTGGCCTATCGGCCCACTCGCATATCCGCTCCTTCTCTATGCTATCGCACTTTCTAATGACAACCTCCCTTCTTTTATCCTCGTGGCCTCCTCCTTCGTATCTGCAGCCTCTTCATTGCTTACGGCCTCCTCTGTCGTCGACCACTCCTTCATTTACTACTCCATTATTTATGTTTCTTCTTTCTTGTAATGGTCCTCATTAATCATCCTATCCTCTAGTCCATGCGGCCTATGCTGAAATATATCTACCGCCCTTCTCTATGTGGTCAGCACAACATTTATGCCCCCTTCTAAACTTGGCTTACGGCTTGACAAAATATTCCTACAACCTTATTGATTATCTTCTACCATTTTCTCTTATTCGGCCTCTTCATGCATGCGGCCTATTTTGGCTTCATCTATATTTAGACTATTTTTTTGCCTTTCACCACCTTTCCACTAACCCACACTGGTTGTCCTTGCCACTAAAATAGATATTCGATCCATAATCACCATCTGCACTACTTATCCAACATTTTAGAATTATAATATTTATTTATTAATGTTCATGTCGCCATGGTGACAAGAGCTTCATTCCTCTGCTTATATCACTTGACCAAACCAAAACTTGATTGTCCAAGACAATTTTTGAAACCTTGCCAGATGTCCCTGCATCACCTAAACTTTGTAATGCTTCAGTAATATTATTTGTGTCGATACAAATTTTCTATTGCAATATCCTTAAATTGTTCAATCTTTGGTATGAATTGTTGGCAGAAAAAATTAGGATTACTTGGATGCTTCTTCCATTCATTTTGTATCAACATATGTTTGTGAAGAGAAAAAATTAATAAAATATTAATGCACATAACTCACAATTATTTAATTAAGCAACTTTGTTAAATTTATTATTTTTAAATAGTTTCCATTTTTATGTTGAACATAATTTTGAACATGTAACTGAAAACATCCACAGTAAATGCTTTACTATATCAGCATATTCATTCACATAAGCACAGCATTGAGGCTCAGTAACTGATATTCATTCAAAAATATAAGAAGAAATACGTATGGCAAACATAAGAAAAATACATAATGATAAGACAGTCATTGAGTTACACCAATGCTTTGTCATAGGTAGTTTTCTTAATAAATCTATGTTAATGATTCCCAAGGTGGTGTCAAAACTAAGAGAGGGGTGTAGAGTCCAGGCTTCCTATTTCAAATATTTTACAATGCTACAAAGAATGAGCGACTTGATGTGGTTCTCAATTTGCACATATGTGAGGCCACTAGAATTGTTGTTCAAGTGTTTCTAGTGTTTTAGTAATGTTGAAGTGTTGAGTTATTTTGGAATAGTATGCTTCCTAGATGAGTCTCTAGTGTGGTGTGGTGTCTAAAACATAGAGATACTTGAGCTTGTAGAGAAGATTGTTAGACATGTAAAATTCACCAAACTATTTTCCTTGTAAGAGCTTGGTGTAGTTGTACAAGTCTGGTGGATAGAGAGGTTCCCAGTCAAAGAAGTTGTGACCACATGAGTCCAACATTATGGTGAGTGCATGAACTAGCTATTAGCTTAGGTAGTCAAATACCTTTTTGTCTTTTCCCTTCTCGTGATTGCAGATAACTAGATGGAATTGGTGTAGACATGTCATCCATTTCATGTGGTGCACATTTTCAAATTTGTTCTAACTTTGCAAGAATTGGAGTGCTTGTCATCAAAGTGGATGATTGGACCTCCTTTCCCAAGATGTAGTGAGATCATTGCTTGATGGCTTGCATGATGGTATACAACTCCTTTACATGGGTGGAATAGCATTGAACCGTGTCATTTAAAAGTCATAGAGTGGTACAAAAATCTCTAACTACATATTTCCTCTCAGAGGATTCCAAACCTTTGACATTCCAACTGAAACATCTCAAACAATCTGTTAGGTCACAAAAATGTAGGTTGTTAACCCTAAGAGGTTGCCAAGCTCTCTTGATGTTTTTGGCTGACATAGGGTAGATATGGCTAAACCCCCTTCACTTTAGGCTTTGCTAGACCTAGGTCAGTGTACCTTGAAAGATATTGCAAATTTTTGTGTAACCTTCACAGTGGCAAACAGGTGTGAAGTAGATGTAAGGGTTGGAATGTACATCTCAGGTTAAGGTTTACAAATATGAATAGGGTATGAAGATTAATAGTAAATTGGACCAATGCTTTATCTATTGGGAAAAGAAATAAGGAGTCAATGGTGTAATGGATCTTTATATTGACTTAACTCAGATTGTTAGGCACTTATGTAAATCTTTATCTTGTGTAGATGTGCAAGAATGTTGAGGTACAAGATTCTTCTTATAAATCCCAATGATATTTCCTCAAATTGCTATGACCCAAAGAAAGGATTTTAATTCTAACAGGAAGGAAACTGACTAGAACATATTGTTCAAAGGATTTTAAACCTGGGCAGAGACCAATAAACACTAACTACTCATCTGGATTTAAATCAACTTCCTCAGAAACCAATCACACAGATCATATAGTAACAACAAATGTATATTGAAAAATTAATGATATCCTTGATATATTAACTTAAACAACTTGACAAACCACTTTGGAGACAATCATGCAACTCATAAATATTAACATCAACCCAACAATTGAATATCAATTTTGGAACCACCAACTAGCTCTGATTCTTTTTATTAATTTAGCAATTCATACTAGTTTGAAAATGTGGATAGATGGAAATGGATTCGTCGAATACTTCTTTTATATTAAATATATGTCTTTGAAATAGATTGGATGACCTCCTTCATAGTAGCCTTGGTATCTAATTTTATAGGATGCAAGCAAGCTTCAGGCCCAAAACATTGTACCTTTTCATAATAACATCTTTTGGTAACTAATGCATAATTAACATACATAAATGAAGATAAAAGCATATGCAATGATCTGATTCTGGCTCCATTAATCTCCATAGAGTGACTCATGACTCAAAGGCCTGGCAAGGTCATCCTCATCTCCATAATACAAATTGATACACCTACATTGCTTGACAAAATTGTACTACTTTTACTTCATCACAGCGCTCTAGATACAAATAGATTTATTTGACCGATATGGTCGATGTACACTTGATCATCACATGGATTAGTCTCAAGTAAATTGCTCATCATTGTTTTGAGAGTAAATATCTTTCATAGACATGTATAAGTATTCTCTATCATCCTTTCCTCATTATTTACATTTTCAAGTAGTTGTGGCAGTAACTAACCTAGTCCATTCCTCCAAGTGTCCTTGTCTTTTAGGTTGTCCTCATCATTGAAGAAGCTGGGAAATGCCAAATCAATACATTGATCAAAATCTTTCAAATTTTCTATCAATATACCATTAAATTTCTCGTGTTCTTTCATCAATTCATTATATTGTTTGAGCACTTGTTCCTCAGTGCTAGCTTTAGCATTCAACCCTTCCTCTATTTCTAACATTCTGAGGTGTAGTCTTTTATGCTCTTGGTATAATTGATGTGTTCTATTGTGCAAATCCCAAACCTTGTCCCTATTTTTCATCATGTGGCCAAACCTTCTTTGAATCAATTTAGAGGCCATACTATATTTGATAGTTTTCAATTCAGTTTCTAGCTTCTCACTTTTCTTTTGATTCTTTTATGCCTTATACTTCCAATAATTCACATCTGCCAAGGCCTCTATTACCCTATGATCACCTTCTAGGTATGGTGAGTAGCTGCTGGATGAGGCAACTTGTCTCTGTGCAAATCAATCTCTTGTCTCAGCATAGCATTTTCTTTCTTATATATATTATTATCTTTGATTAATTTCTCAATTTGTACTTTAGTAAACCTTGCAACATTAACATTTAAATAAGCAGTGTCCATAGGATCTGTATCCTCAATCATTTGTATCAACAGGCTACCAAAAGCTTTCTTAGGATCATCAATGATATGTGGTCTCTTATTTGGAGGATACAACACCCATATAAGCAATGCTCTTTTATCAAGGTCATGCCCTGATCCTCTTTTGATATCATCCATTGCCTCTATGCTACGTTTCAACTTCTTATCTTGATTTCTATTGAAAGAATCAAATACAATGGCCAAAGCCATGTCCCATCTAGGAATCAAAATCACACTTGCTTCTTGTAACAAGGTCCTTCCCCTTTTTGGAGTCATTATCTCCAATTCATTGTCGATCTTCTTTTGAAGCTCAGACAACACCTCATCCTGTATGTTAGGAGTGATATCTTTCATTCTCTTCCTAGCTGTTTGCCCTTATTTTCATATAAGAAGGCTTTAAACTCAAGTATTTTGATGAAATCATCATCTGATATGAGTTTACTATTGGCCAAGTGCCTTATGTCTTCTGATAGATCATTTGTTGCTTCCACAGTTGTAGCTTCTCTATTTTCAGGCAGTTCATACCCCTCAATGGTATCAATGAGACTGCTGAATGACTCTTGCCGATATCCCCTATCTCTACGATTTGCTCATTACATCAGGTTTTCATGTGATTTTCCTTTTGTCTGCTTGTGCCTTCGAGTCATCAAAGAGACTGTATTTTGAGTCTCTCCAATGGAGTATCATCTTGCTGATGTTAGCTATACTGAGTTTTTCATGAAATATTTTACGGTTGTGGTATAGAATTTGGGGCTAATAAGGGAATGGTGATATTTTTTGGGTTCAAGTACAATGTCTAATTAGGGATTATGGCAGAATGGTAAAATTTTAAAGTCTAAAATTTTGATCCAACACAATCCATAGAGGCTTAGAGGTACAGTGCTACAGTCAGTGCTAATTTCAACATTAAAAATAGTGCTCAAGTTGGCACTAATTTGGGTGCTACAATCAGCTCTATTTTAGGCGTAATTGGTGCCTAATTTAGTGCCTACTTGTTCTGATCGAGGCAAAAAATGCCAAAAAAAGTGCCATCCTGATAAATAGCACCAACTTTTTAAAAAATTGGAGAAAAATACATTAAAACAATGGGTGGAAGCAAAAAACGGAACAAAAAAAGGAGCTAATTACAGGGATTTGTTGTAGTGCTTCCACAATCTATGTGTGGACTTCTCACTCGCAACATTCAATAGAATAGAATCTACAAGACATGGCTAGATTGTCCCTCATGCATTTTTATCCAGTCTTTCCCACTCATCAAGAGCAACATCATCAGGTTTGTTTTCTTTCATAACAACCAACTACTGGTTTCCTTTTTCTAGAAAATCCTCCATTTTTAGCTTCCACAATTTGTACCACATACCATTGAACTTCTCAATGTCCAACTGAGAGAGGTAGAAGCAATAGTGGATGAAGCCATGATATCTACACAAGATATGCAAACAAACAACAACCAAATATCCCACTACAGCGAAAAAAACTTCACACAACCACCCAAGAATCAAAATTGGCTAGGCTCTGATACCAAATGTTAGAAATGAAGGTACAAACCACACAACAAAAATCTAATTCAAACCTTATTTATATGCTTTGAACAATGTAGAATTAATGGAGACTGCAACAAAAATAAAACCCACTACACATAAATAACATGTATAAAAAAATAAACACATAACACAATATGTAATGTGGAGAAAGCCCTTTCAGGTAAAAAACTCCACCAATAAAAGAGGCTCCAAGTTGTATTATCTTCAAATATGAGATTATAATACATGCACTTCCTTTGTTTCTTTAGTCTTCAATCCAGTGGCACCTGTTACTCTCAAATTTGATAAAAATGTACTACAAATATCTTTATAAAAGGGGATTGCCTTCTAGGGCAAGAAAACCAACATAATATCGACTATCAAATCTATGACTTAATGACAAATGGTCTAGATTTACAATGATAAAATATAAATAAAATGTGGTTTCGGGGGCACTGCCCCTGAACCCCCACTGGGGCATGCGGCCCCCAGATCCCTCGTGGGAGGGAAACCCCCTTGCAACCCCCTATTGCAGACGAATTAACATCGAGTCCACTAGATATAAACATGTAGCTAAAACAAGACTGCTACTGGTCAAACCTTTCATCCCTTACGAGTGATTTACAAACAATATTAGGAGTAATTAATTACATAGGATTTACAAGGTTGATGGCACCTTAATCCTAACAAGCTCATATACCATATGTAACATCTCCAACTAAAATGCTAATAAAAACTTTCAAAAACTCAAGCAGTAAATGCCACAATATCATAATTATTTTTTTAATATTATGAAGTAAATTAGATACATTTGCATTTACAAGATACATGGGATAATACATCATCTGATGGTCGCTTTACATGTGAATTACAATTTTTACATAAATACATATACAAAGAAATGATGTCTTCTACTCACAAGTCTTCGACAGTCAATTGCAAGAGGGAGAACATCACCCTAGTTCTTTTCCTCCAACCACAAACTGACAGTCCCCTGCACACCTTCCTATTGGAAGTGGCACTTCCCTTCACTATGGTATAGATAATGAGAATCAACTAATTCTATGTGCCATCTAAGAACTACTGTAGTGTCCTAGCTTAAGAACAATCAGGTTTACAACTCCTAGTCTAGCTCTAGCTATGTACAACCCTCTGATTGTTCAAGCTATCTAGAAACACAATGAAACAACAATGCAAGCAATGATTTTGCATTACTTTGGCCAAAGTTTCATATAAATAAGTCTTACATTTACACACTCTTTTCTCAACTTGCCCAAACAACCTTTCTTATTTTTTAGTTATTAATAAATTAACATACTTTGATATGGTTACCCTATATTTGTCTATTCGATATTAAGTAAAACCCATTACTATAGGTCAACTAGATAGTTATGGAATAGATCCTGGGCGACTTATGTACTTGCATCGAGCCCCTCTTTCCATCCTTGCAATATTGAATCTATGACTACCATTCATTCTACTCGATGTCTAGTCAAACCTGATTTCATACTCATGGATATATTTAGTATTCAATCTTTTAGATATGCAAGATCTATATGTCAACTTTGGTTTCTATGTCCTTGCCACCTAAGGAGTATTCACCTTAGTCTAAATTTACACTCGACTTACTACTTGCCGAGGTCATCAATATAGTTTAATTAATCCATCATATTTATTATTTTCACATTTTTATATCAAGAAGATATTTCAAATAAAAGATGGTTTCTTGTCAATGATAAATTGTACTTATATATATATATATATATATATATATATATATATATATATATATATATATATATATATATGCCTTAGTATTTCCATCGGCAAGGCATTAGCTATACTTAGCCACTATCAAGGTAACTTATGGGTATTCTTAGTCGTAGCTTATTATAGATTGAAGTAACATTGGTTTCACATAGAACATCTTCTCATTTTTGTTATCCATATAATGTATATTATTTGGTCTCATGGCCATATAAAACTGGTTGCTAGAAGTCAATATCTCTTAATCGACCAAAGTTACACAAATACTAGTTTCTTAGCCTCTTATAGTGATTAGTTATCTCCATGACATTATATATATAGTGACAATCAAAAGACATGGATCTCAGTCTTTAACCAAGGATAGCATTAGCCTATTAGCCTTAGTTTAGAAAAGATACATTTATCTCAAACAAACATTCCACAATCAGTCTCACTAAAAGTGTTCAACAGTTAGCCTTTATAGGTTCAAGAAGGAAAATGGTCATTCGGCCTATATTTACTAGAGATATATGTATCTCAAATGACCATTCCATGGTCATTCTCACTCAAAATGTTTAACAGTTAACCCTTATAGGTTTAAGAAAAAGAATGACCTTCCGGCCCATATTTACTAGAGATATATTTATCTCAAATGACAATTCCACGGTTGGTCTCACTCAAAATGTTTAACACTTAACCTTTATAGGTTTAAGAAAAAGAATGGCCTTTTGGCCTTTATTGAACACATAAGTACTTACATATCCTTTGGTCTTATATAGAAAGAACAATAATCATGTATCTCATCTCAATACAAGATGTTGACGAAGAGAGTTTTGACCATTTCTCCATGTTCTTTATGGCTAAATAAAAGGATTCTTTAACACTGAAATTAACATATGTAGTTTTCTACTACAAACATCTCTTGTTTGCTTTCTATGGTACATGGCCGCTTAGGGATAGTTTTAATGTTTAATACATATCTAGTCTTTCAAATAAAAGTTCGGCCTAGTTCTAATAAGAATAAGTTTGAGAGCAAGGATCTCGGCTTGAGATAACAGTCATCCCAGATGGGCTTGAATAACAATGTTAAGATTACAAAAGATTTCAACCATTTACTTAGGTGCTAGGATGTGCAACCAAGTATTAACATTGTATAGGATGAGTATAAACATTCCTACTTATACATTTACTATCCACTGTTGCATCCTTCAAGAGCAATAAAGATACATTATAATAATTAGAATTCAATAAAGAACCTATGAATGCAAATGCAGTGGCTCAAGATTTAAAGTCTTCTCCTACTAAGTTACTCCACGTGGTATGAGAGCTTAACAATGCCTCTATCCTATTGTTTTGACTCCTTAAAATGCCTAGTTGAACCATAAAAACTCCTATACTTTCAGACCCATCAATTCCTAACAATCAAGACTCAGTTTACCAAATGCTCTTTCCAAATTGCACCCATGCCTATATGTTGGGATTGAGGGAGTGATTGTTCCCTCTTATCCCTCTAGGAATATAGGAGGCGTTGGGTAGTGGGGGAAGGTTCTATTCTCTCCACTCAAAAATTTGGGTGAGAGATATATAAGAAACAATAATTTATTCTCCCTTATGCTTGGGAGTAAAAATAATATTATAAATAGTCATCATATTAATGACATTAATATCAACTAATAAAGTAATAACTTTAAATAGATAAATATTAAGTTTAAGGATCTCCTGACCAAGAGGCGAAAACATAAAATTGGGGGGTCAAAAGATGTATACCAAATGATGAGATATTAGCATTGATGTACGACTCCATAATTCTCACAAAACATATGTGGTGAGAAATAGTTGTCAAACTAAGATCATGACTCAGACAGAAGGCCATCATGACTCTAATTGACATCAAATCAATGAAAGAGGAGAATATGAAAAATCAAAGGCATACCGACACAATATGACTACTAAGTGTGTGTGGTTCTTAGATGACACAATGATCACTAAATTCATGTGATCTATCACCCTCTCCCTGGTGATGCTCTCCTTCCTCTTTTGGGAGGGGAAAAATAATGTTCCTGCATCCACCTCATTGTACAATGGTAGTTAGTCTATTACATCATTTTTTTTGCAAGTATGTGCCTAACCAGTGTTTTCATTGATGTCAACATATCTGTGTTGTCATTGGTGTCAATTGTGCTCTTGTTTTCATCCTTTATTGTATTGAGTTAGTTTCTTTATACTAGCCTATGTAAGTGTTGAAGATAATGAGTAAGTGATCCTGATATTATGTTTCCAAGTGCTTTTGAGAAAATTTTCTCTTCCAATGGAAACGATGTGTTAAAGAGTATCTTTGTTTACAACAAAACAATCTAGTAGTTTTCTCTGCATTTCTTGTAGAATGAATATCTTTATCTACTTATTGGAAGTCATTTAGAGACATGTCTAAATATGCTATGTTCCAAGTTTGAGCCTCTGGTATGAAGATTTGAGTAATTTATGTTCACCAAAGTAAGAACTATTTTTCTGTGCATTCAGTGGTGACATGGAGAAAGTATTTTGCTCTGCATTCCTTTACATTAGAATATTATGGTCTGTGGATCTAGAGTTAAGTATGGGATGATTTTATGTACCTTCAAATCAAATGGTTCATGATTTGGTGGTCCGCAAATGATCTTTTTTTTATAACAGTGGCTGACAGTGTTGTTCAAGTTCTTCGGTTTGAAGAATCTTTTGGCTAAAGTGGTTGCATGTTGTGCGGATGTTCCTGATGATTATAAGGTGCTTGTGGATATCTCCTAATCATGTTCCTACCTTCCAATTGGTCTACAAAGAGTAATTTGGATTGTGGATGAAGAGTATTCCTAAAAGACTTAGTGTCAACTCCAAGTCTTGGCTGACCTAGTTTTTCTCACTACTTGTGGAGATGCATTAAGATTGTAAAAGTGTGTCATGGCGTGGAAGATTGCATTTGAGTCCCAGCTAAGGCATAATGTGATCTGCATACATCTTTTCCTTAACTAATTTTGATTAGGTCTAGACCCATTTCTATGTATGTTTATAATGTCGACCTTGGAGATTGTTCCAATGGTTGATGAATGTAATGCTGACCTTGATGTACATTCCAAGGTTGATGAATTGTATAAATACTTGTAATGAAATTGTGAAAAATATATCAACTATGAAGATGTGAAGATAAGTGCAAAGTGTAAAGGTAGAGTAGAGTAGAGGAAATGTATTGTACTTCAATGGAACTGAACTCAGGCATGAAGTAGATGCTATCAAATCAGTTCACAAACTTTTTGTAATGAGCCACCCCTTGGCAATGAGTTGATCTTGGCAGTGAGCCCTAACTTTTGTAGTGAGCATTTTGGGCAATGAGCCTTAAGGTAGTGAACCTCTAATTTTTTGTATTTCTATAACATATCATTTTGTGAGCTAACACTCACTGTGGTTTTCCCTTTATAGCATTTTCCTATTGAATATAAGGAATACTAAGAGGAGGGGTGAATAAGTATTCAGCAAAACCACTTATTAACATGCTCATTAATCCAATTTCCAAAATTAATAACATGAAAGTAGAATAAGCATAAGAACAAGAACCATAAAGACATAACACATGGACACTAGAATTTTTACGTGGAATACCCAAAAAGGGAAAAACCACAGTGATTGTTAGCTCATAATATATTAGGGTAACAATACTAGATTACATAAGGCCCACTGCCATGGGGATCACTACACAAAGAATTGCTCACTGCAGGTGGACTCACTATCCAAGTGGACTCACTATCCACTTAAGAAAGAAAGATAGAAGATAGAAGAAAATTGGCTCACTGTCAGCAATGAATTGTTGTGAATGCATCTACCATATGTTGGATCACAGTTCCATTGAAATTCCAATACACAGATTCATAGGTCTTCATTTTTTTTACCCTACTTCTCAATTATACTACATATACTCTGTTTTCTTCCCTTGTTTGCTTTTTTTGCTTTACACTCTTCTCATAATCCTTCATGCTTCAAATTTGCACACATCCCATCTACATCACACTCAACATCGTAATCCATTGAGTATTTATATCTGCAACAAGATTCATCTCATAATCAGGTCGGCAAGCCAGACATGAATCATGTATATAATGTATTTTACCTTGTCATCTTGATCATGTGTACAAACAGTAATGCGGACCCAAAAAATCATTTAATAATCTTTATATAAGTTAGCACCATACATTGAACCACTTAGATTGATAGTTAAAACAATATATCTTCTCCGCATAAAGATCTAACATGTCTGTTGGCTTGTCTCTTAAGAACATGCTTGACCAATTCATTTGTCACATTATAAATCTCACTGTGGATGATATGAGACTAAAAGATTCATAACCAACATTCATTTTGGACTTATTATTATAGCTTAAGAACTGGAAGACAAAATATGCAACTATGGAGGAATGCAGACCCTTTTTCTCTAGCACTATGCACTGTTCCTATCTTAGTTCCATTCACTCGAACTTAGATATTTTGTAGTATGACTTCCAGAGGAAATCAAGATTTGAGCACTAGAACATATCATCATCAAATAGCTATGAACATCATACCCAAACCATATATACTGATCTTCAACTGTGGAGGCATACTGACCCACTTTCTATCACTTGCTCTAAATACTGTCCATACTTAGTCATTTTAGCCTTCTAGACCAGAATACTTTTGTGCCTTGTTGCCAAACCAAGTTGGCCTTCCAAAGTAATGTCTCTTTGTCTTGTCATTGGAATCCCTTTGCCTTGTTGTCATCAATGACAACATGCAATCCTTCATCAGAGTAGTGTCTCTTGCCAACAATTTCCCCATTTGGCATTGATGGCAACACTTAGTGAAAAATGCTTGTCTACCCCCCCTTTCTAAATATACTCTATTTTTCTTCTCCCTCTTATAGATATTTCCCCATTTCTCACTGGTCTTTTTCTCCCCTTTTTGCATCAATGGTAAAGGTGTATGTACAAAAGTCAAATTTGTGTCAAAACTACAAATCTGTCATACTCTGCTGCATATGTACACATACAATCTTTAACTCAATTAGTTCTAGGTGAAAGGATGTTCTAATATACAATCTTTAATTGTGTAATCTTTTCATCCCATCATTTCTTAGCTCTTTCCAAAATTTGAATGTGTCCATTTATCAAAAACACTGATTGTTCTGCCTATTGCACATTAGAAGGTGTGTCAATTTATGAAGCTACATGTGATTATGCTACAAGATTTTCCATGATCTCAACCTTTAAGCTTAATATCCTTCTCAGTAGACACATTTTGTTTTTAATTTCTTCCTTTCTACTAAGCAAACTACTTATGTTGTTCTGAATATTTTCAACTTGTGTTCCTATGCTACTGATTGAGTCAACTGTTGGATTAAAGGTCTTAGAGATATTTGTGAGTTGAAGCTCCATGCTTTTGACTTTATCATCTATTTCCTTAGTGGTTTTAGGCCATGACAAAAAAAAATTGTATATATCACATGCTTCCTTGATTGCATTTTTCATATTCTTGATGTTGCTTTCTAATAGAATTTTGTCACCATCTAACTTGGTTTTTGATACTGCTAGTCTTTTGTCTTCATATTCCTTTTTAACCTTAATGTCAACAAACTTTTCAAAGGATTCAAAATGAGTACTTACAAGGTTTATTAGACCTTTGAGATGAGCATTTGATGACACTGATGTATCTTTCTGGTATGAGGGCATCAGTTTCTCTAGAATACTAGATGTCTCATCAATGAGTTCATTGCCCTGTCTATATGTTTTCAGCATTTCTTCCTCAGCCTTAGCTTGCATGATTGATACTAGTTTGATTTTCTCCATAGGAGACATAGAAGCCAGATTTATTGGTCCTTGTAGAGTCTTGGGTGAATCTAGGATCTATACTCTTTGTTGTTTTTCCAAAAACTTTCTAGCATAGTCAATTGAATTTTTGTCTGCAACAGTGTCTCTTGCCGCTTGTTCTTCACTAAGTGTAACTTTCTTTCTTTTATTTTCTTCTATTAGATTTTCTTTCTCTACTACAGTAGTGGCTTCTATAATGGATGAGATCTGTGTTATTTTTCTTTCTGGGGCTAGATACATGTTTTTCCTTTTCAGCTTTCTCAACTTTTCTTTCTAGAGTGTTTGACTTCCATTCCACTGAAGCATTTAAGGGTCTTGATCCTTCTACTTTGGTTTTTTCCTCACTTGTTTATTCATCTGATATTTTCTCTAAATGCTCATATTTCATAGATAGTTCCTTGAATGTCCCAAACCTGTCTTCTTTGAGATCTTTTGGTTTATTCAATAGTTCATCAGCTAATTCAATCAGGATATCTTCTACAACTTCATACCCTAATGCAGGGACCCATGCAGTTCTTGGTTCCATGACTTCCATGAAGCATTTGTCTTTGTTCACCATGAATACAACATCCTTTTCATATTTCATCACTACCGTTTCAGGTATACAGACCCTACATAACATTTTATTTTGAAAGTTCATGAAGTTTCCCCATAAGAATTCATTATGTCTGTCTGTATTTCCCAAACTCTACAGGCACTTGGATTCTTTCTTTAATTCTCCTAGATACTTGATAGGTTGAATGAAAAGTGAATTAGCTATCAAATGAACTCCTTTTTATCTACCACAAGGATGACCTAGTCATCATAAATGCCTCTAATGAAAAATCTATCAAACACATCTCTGTAGATTATAGTCTATTAGGGTTTCTCTATAATGTACCGCACTTGAACCTTTTTCACCAGAATTTATTTCAAAGGATCTATCATATGCATCTTTCCAACATATCTTTGTGCCATATTCCAGCACTAACTGTCTGGCTAGGGGTTTTGAATTTTCAACATAGCTCCCCCCTAAGCCAGAGCTCCCAATTCACTTCCTGGAGGAAGTATCTGCACCAGAAACTGGTGCAGATCCATCCTTTTCCTCATCAACATATTTCGTGATCCATATCTTCTGCATTTCTTTCTTGATTTCAACCTGATCAATTCTATTCTTACCTTTGTCTTTTCTCTACTCTATTTTCCCCTTCTCTGTAGGATAATCTCCTTTTACAATTCTACTTCTGTAGAATCTTGCAACATGTCCAAACTTATTGCAATTGCAGCATACCACATTCCTTTGTCCTTGATTTCTTCTATTGATTGGATTTGATCTACATTGATTAGACATATGTCCAAATCTATTGCATGCAAAACACTTTCCATTGAATGAGTGAGTATTCCTTGCATTGTAAAAGCCATTCCTTACCAGGTTTCTGCATTCATTTGATCTATGACCAATTTTCTTGCAATTGAAACATTGACCAGAGAATGATGGAAGATTATGATTTATTCTACTCCTACACTGAGTAGGTTTATGACCAAACTTATTATAGTTAAAACAATGGCCATTGAATGATGGGTACCTTTGAGCATTTGGTTGTCTGATCAGAGGTCTTCTAGGTCTTCTTCTTTGTTTCCTGAACTAGTTTCCTTTGTTTTTCTTCAACTCAATATTTGCTTGACCTAATTTTGAACTTTCTCCTTTCTCAAATCCCAAGCCTTGCTTGTCATTGGAACTCTTTTGACTGGCAATCATCTCATCAAGTTTTACATAACTTATCTTGAACTTTTCTTCATAGCTCTTGGCTTTTTCCAAGTCTGATTTCAGGCTTACAATTTCTTTTTCAACTTTGGCATATTCTTCTAACTTGCTTTTTACCAATAGATTTAGATCTTCTTCTGCTTTAGCTCTTTCTATAATTTCCACTTTACAATCATCCAGGGTTTCATTTGTTGATATCAATTGTTCACTAACCTCTTTGTATTTTTCTTTGAATTTCTTGACTTGTTCTTTTAGATTTAAAATGCATTCATTAGCTTCTTGTATGTTATCCTTTTGATCCCTAATTTCTACTTCAGATTTTTCAAGATTAATAAGAGTTGCTTCTAGTTCAACATTCTTTGAGAAATTTCTAAATGTCCGAGCTGCCATGAGTGAACTCTCCTAGATCTTCCTCAAGTTGTTAGGTTTCTTCCATGGAACCTTTCTTTGATACCAATTATTGAATATAAGGAATACTAAGAGGGGGCAGGAGTGAAACAGTATTCCACAAAACCACTTATTAATAGTTTCATTTATCCAATTTCCAAAATTAATAACATGAAAGTAGAATAAGCATAAGAACAACAACCATAAAGACATAACACATGGACACCAGGATTTTTACGTGGAAAACTCAAAAAGGGAAAAACCACAGTGAGTGTTAGCTCACAATATATTAGGATAATAATACTAGATTACATAAGGCTCACTACCATGGGGCTCACTGTCCAAGGAATTGCTCACTGCAGGTGGACTCACTGTCCAAGTGGACTTGTATGTAGGAAATTTTACATCATTTGCAAATTCAAACTATGAAACCTACAAACCTTCAAGAAATCTAATCTAAGTGATCAAAAAGACATGAAAATTAAACATAAACCACCCAGATGATGTGATTCCTTGGTTTTCATTGTTGATTTCTCTTGTTTTGTAGCATAACTGTGATAGATATTTGATGGATGAAAGATGAAGATAGATTGATGATGGAAGATTGATGGATGAGGGAATAATTTGGCAAAGTAATGGTACTTAGAAGATTCATCCATGAGAAATGGCATGAAAATGAAACGATAAACCTTCCAATTTGCAAGTGATGGTGAAATGGAAAGTTGTTATGCAACTTGGGAGAGAAAAATGGAAGGTGGATGAGTGATTTGGGAGATTGAATTGGAAAGGTGTAAGAGATGAGTTGAGAGGAAATTGGAAGGTGGAAGAGTGATTAGAGAGATCAGTTAAGATAGAAATGGAATGTGGGCAAAATCATAATTAAATAATTAAATTATTTAATTTATGATGCATGTGAGGATTAAATGATAAATTAAATAAAATAAAATATTTATTTAATTTAATTTAAGAGGAAAGTGAATTAAATAAATAAATAAATTTTATTTATTTAATAATGCAAAGGGGATGGGATAAATTAAATAAATGTTATATTTATTTAATTTAATTAGACGAAAATTCTAGGTTAGGATGGCGAAGGGGTATCTAAGGAAAAAATGCTACAAGTTACCTATATGATGTGATGTTGCGACAAGTGGACATTTTTAGGTATCTACATTTTACCCCTCTTTGAGATGACGTTCAAGATGATGAGATTTATGTCGAGGAACATCATTTCAAAGAAGCTAAGGTATGGGTAGAGGAAAAGGATGATGATGGAAAGATAGGATGTGGATGGGATGATGATGCCCCCTCGAGAGGATAGGCGGGTTGGACAAACATGGGTAGGCTCTCGAAATGAAATGGACTGGTCAAGGAAGAAGGATAAGGAAATGGAGGAAAGAGATAAAGGATACGTAATGCTACAACAAAAGTGAGAAACCATATGTTTGATATAGCACGAGATGTTATGCACCAAGGTATAAGGATCAAGGTGACGATGTGTCTCATGCTCTAGTGTAATACAACCTTGTCTAGAATACAAGATATGAATATTAGCTAGGTTGGATACAGATATAAATGCAAGATAAAATGATAACGCACACAAGAAAGCAAGCATGCATGCATAAATGATACAAAAACAAACAAGGTATTTCCCTTGTCTAGCTCTAAACCGATGATTGATTACTGATTGATTGATGATGATGATAGTGTTGTCATGGCGGGCAATGATATATCCCTAGATCAACACAAGGATGATGATGATTGATTGGGTTTACAATGAGATTAGGATCAAGACCATTGATTGTGATTGGATAACTTGACACGATTGATTAACTTGATTGGTATGGTTTTAAGGATTGATTTGCATTTGGATTTATTGGATGGATGATGGGAAGAAGTGATAGAAGAAAGGATGAATTGATGATGATAAATGAGAGAAGAAAATGATGAGAGAAGAAAGGGCAATATCGTCTATGCCTGAATCTGGGCACTTCCTTTGTACTTCACACTGCCTACATACCCTATATCCACGAGATCAAGGTACATAATGATAGAGATGGGATGTAGTTCTGATTTTGGTGTTTTATTGATGATGATGATGAAGATGGATGGATTGATTGGATGTTTGATGAGATGGGATTGATTTGACATTGATTTGATGGATTGATCTTTGATGATAGAATTTGATGATTGGATTCTATGATTGGATGATTTGATGTGATTGGCTTTGTTTTGATTGATGATTTGATTGGATGAACTCGATTTAGTGATTGAATGATTTGATTGATTTGGTTGTTGATTTGTAAGAAGTGATTTGATGGATGGGTTAATGATTTGATGAAATTGATGTGATGGATTGTTTGATGATGATTGATTTGATTTTGATGATTGACCTTGATAATTGTTTGGATTTTTGTTGGATTTTATGATTTTTTTGTATTTTGGGAATATTTAATTTTTATGTATTTTTTTAGGACATTATATGATTTTTTTGAATTTTTTCAGGACATTATACAATTTTTTTATTTTTTTAGGACTTTTTATGATTTTTAGGACTTTTTTAGGACGTTTTATGATTTTTTTGGAATTTTTTCATGACTTTTATGATTTTTTTGGATTTTTTTTATATGTTTTGGGAAAAGTCAATGGATTTACAATTTGTGTAGCCTGTGCGATAGATACTAGTGACGAGGGAGGACCAAGTCTAGGTGTTAGGAGGTAGGTAGGTGTGATGACTCATGATAGATGAATGGATAAAAGGACATATGATAGTGGATGGAATGGAAGAATCATGATAAATGGATGGATAAGAGGATAGGTGGCATCAGATGTATGCATAAGAGACCTAGGATGTGATCCCAAAGACTATGTTGCATAAGAATACAATGCCCCATTCTATGTGTAATACTTAGGATTTTTCATGACAACGCTTATGACCATAGGATAGTGATAGGATTAGGCTTATGATAATGGGATGACATGATGGATTTTACATGACAAGGCATAGATAATGGGATGATTATAGGATGGATTTGTTTTGAAAGGATGGAGTACATCAAGAGATAAGCAAAGCATGTTTCAACATTTTGCCCCCAATCTTTATCAAGATCAAAAGGAGGAAGGGAGGATGGATGGATACAATAGTATATGTATGTGAAGGTGTAATGGATAAGGATAATAGGATGGTGGTATGATAAGATATGATAGGATGGAAAAATGATAGGTAGGACGAGACAAGGTGCCCCCAAGTGTAGGTGACATAGAAGATAAAACTTACACATGATGCATGTTTGCCAGGTTTTCATAATGGTACTTATCTAAGGCGCCTGTTTGCTAGGTTTTCACAGTTGGACAAAGGGATTTCTCTTTACTTTTTTTTCATTTTTTTAATCTTTTCTTCTTCTTTTTTTTTTTTTTTACTTTTCTTTGCTTTTGTACTTTGTTTTTTATTTTTTTGATTGGGAGAAGGTAGATATGCATGGGAGGGACTTAAATGTCTAGTGCCATGAAAGGTGATAGTCTTGCTAGATGGATGTCATCGTATGGACCGTGTCAAGTCACTCATAGATGTTGGTAAGGGAGATTGCCTGAAAGATGGATTAGGTAGATGAAAGATTATGAAAGGTGCAATAGTGGATTATGATATGGATTTATGGATGAAGAGGCTTATGCAAAAGCATGGACCATAGGGAAGTGATGAGGAAGATATGTAGGATAATGGATGAAAGGCAGGGAGATGGAGGTATGTCGAAGTGTCGTGGGATGGAAGGGAACCATGACTAATGGCTACACACACCGTGATAAATGTTGTAGCTTATGAGTGGATGGTGGTGTAGGAAGCAATGGTGTTGTTTTCTTAGGAGATGGTTGATTTATGCATTTAGGGACCCACATAGACTTAGTGTTTACATTTGTTTTATTTTTCTTGTGAGATCTTTGGTATATTTGAATGGAATTGGAGAAAGTGGATGGTTGGGATTCTTGAGAGGTGGATGCCTCATTTGACTTGATGGATTGTTGCTTAGGGACTCATACCATTTTAGTTTATGACTTTGCTTGTGGAGGTATGGGTTGGGATATATGCAGCTTTTGTGTAGCTTTGGAGGTAATTGCTTGTTGCTTGGGGACCCACACCTTTTTCATATTTGCTTGGAGGTGTGTGGGTGTATGCAATTTTTGAGATGGATATTTCTTTGAGTCTTTGCTTTTTTTTCCTAAGGCATTAGGATTTGTAGGACTTTTGGCTTTATGAGTAGAGGCATCCAAATTTTTTATTTTGAATCCCATGGGGTGGATGAAAGTGGGGATGGTGGAAGCTCCTTGTTTAGATAATGTGTGCATTTGTTGGTCATGATTTGGATTTTTAGAGGATTTATGGATGGATGGATAAGGTGTTGGAAGTAGTGGAGGTAGGTTCGATGGAGGGATGTTAGGAGTTGGAAGAAGCAGAGGCAAAGTGGATGGTGGGAGGTGTATGGTCACATGCTTTTGACATTTATAGGATGATGGAGGTGGAATGCAACATATGTCTTAGGTATATGTGTAGCACATTTCACAGTTGAGTATATCAGGATGTTGTCTTTTCATTGATGTCAAAATATCAGGATATCAGGATGTTGCATTTCACAGTTTTCACAAGATGCAGTTGACAGGTATATATCATGTTTGGTTATGTAATCAGTGTTGTGAAGTATGCAATCAGTGTTGTGAAGTTGCAATCAGTGTTGTGAAGTTTCAATCACATGATATTTCAGAAGGATTTTTCATAAGACAGTTTAAGTCATGCTAAGGTTGGCTTTATGAGTGGTCTTCATGCAATTATGATCACAGTGATTTGGTATCATCTCAGTTTTGATCTATAATGACATCAGTGCATGGTTTTTCAGATCTCTCGGTTTTGATAAGTGGCATTCATTGCATATTATCAATTTTTGAATTAGGGCAAGGGCTTGCATCATTTGACAAAAGTTAATATGCATCTACATTGGGTTCATAACAGTGGCAGATCTGATGAAGCATGGTGTTTCATTTTCGGTGCTATAGTATTTGAAGTATGTGAAATTTGTCAAGGTTTATAATATTTGAAATGGTAAGTGTGTTTGTTTAATAATTGACTAGTCTTATACTTTGTTCTCAACATTTATATTGTTTAACCCTATTGCCCGTCATCACACTATGCACTTTATGTTATAATTTAAAAGTGACCGATCAAGGAGGTCATCGGGCTTCAAGTAACAACATAAGGGTATGAGACTCGTTAGTCTTAATGGCCCCGTTACCTAGGGTGCCCGGTAACCAGTCAGTGTGTTGTGTGCTCCGTGGGAAATGCCAAATCAACAACTATCTTTGAATCCTCATGTGGCGGGCACCGCAGATCGGAGGGTTATATTTTAAATGGAAAGTTTTGTCAAACGGTTAGTTTGTGGCTTTAAAGTTGACGTCCTCCATTGTTCAAAAAGGCAATAAAACTATTTTTCTTGACCTATCTCACCGAATTCCAAGGGCCACTGAAGTTGATTTTTTTGTGTGAAGGAAAGAGTAAGATTTAGAAGGTTTCTAATTGATAAGAAGATGAAAAGGTAGAATTCTTTGAAGGGGTTTCATTTTTCTTGTTTTGTGTTTTTGATTTTGATTAGAGAGAAGAGGATAAGTTTGAGAAAAAATATAATGTTGAAGTTGAACCAGTTTTTGGAGATTTTGTTTTTGATTGAAATTCTTTTTGCATATAGAGATTTTGTATGGTAGATATAAAAAGTTGCAGATGAGAGATGACATTAGAGAATTTTTTGGAAGAAGTTTTTTGAGAATGGAATTGTTGTTTTGAAATGTATTTTTTGCAGGAATGGAGAATCATTTTTTTCAGGGATTTATGTTGAGAGTTTGAAAGAATGTTGATTCAAAAATGAATGGAATTCTTCAATGATCATGATGGATTAATGTTTGTTCAAAGAAAGTGAAGGTGATTAAAGACTATAATTTTTCAGAGAAGATAAATTGTTCAGTTTTGCACAGAGAGAAAGCTCAAAAATGGTGAATTAGTTTGAGATTGTTTTTGCAGAGGTATGAAATATATTGAAGATCAAAATTGAATAACTGTAGGTGTTGAAGACAGTTAAAGGTTGATTGCAAAGGATTTATTTTGTTTGTCTTAAAAGGGAGAAATAAGGTTTTGTTTTTATTGAAACAGGGAAATCCCCTGAGTTATAATTTTTCATTGAATGTGATGTTGTAATGTCAGTGAGACATGCAGAGAAGTACAATATGCCAGTGAGGCAGAATTGTAATGTCAGTGAGATAATTGTAATCAGAAATTTGAGTTAAGCTAGTGAGGCAGTTGAGTGGTTTTTATACCCCAGGAGGGTTTTCCACTCAGGAAATTTCTTGTGTCAAGTTTTGTTTTGATACTCTACATATTTTTCTTTGTTCTATCTGAAGAATTCTACATTTGTGAATTTAAATTAAGAAAAGGAGTAAAAAGTGTTAAAATTGTTAACAACACTGATTCACCCCCCCTCTCAGTGTTGAGTGTATTCCTACAATTGGTATCAGAGCCTGGTACCTTGTCAAAGCTTAATCAGCTTGGGTAGATCATATTTTTGGAATACTTATCATGGCAAGTCAAGAAGGTTACTCTAATTATAAAGCACCTGTGTTTGATGGTTCTAACTATGCTTTTTAGAAATTCAATATGGAGTAATATTTGTCATCTCTGGGGTATGATGTGTATGCTGCCATTGTTACTGCATATACTGCTACAAATCCTCCTAGCACAGCTGATGAGAAAAGAGCATATGAAAATAATGCTAAGGCTAAAAATGCATTATGTTGTGGTCTTACCAATGACATACTTGTCAAAATCATGGAGTGCAAAACAGCCAAGGAAATATGGGACAAACTGTCTAATATTTATTAAGGAGATGATAAAATCAAAGAAGCAAAACTGCAATCCTACAGAGCCAAATTTGAAAGTCTCCAAATGAGTGATGATGAGAAAGTGGCAGAATATCTTCTAAGGGTCCAAGAAATTGTAAATGCTATCAGAGGACTTGGTGATACATTGGAAGAGAAGATAGTTGTTACAAAAGTCTTAAGGACTTTAAATCCAAAATATGAATCCAAAGTGTCTGCAGTAGAAGAAAGAGACTTAAGCAAAGTTACCTTTGATGAACTTCATGGCACTTTCACAGCTTATGAGATGAGAATTAGCAATGACATACCTTCAAGCAAAGAAGCTGCTTTCAAATCAGTCAGAAAAGAAAAGGAGATTTCTGATTCAGAAGATTTGGATGATGATCAAGAAATATCTCTTGCAAGCAAGTTGAAGAAGGGATCTATTGGTAAGTACAAAGGTAAGCTTCCATTCAAATGTTTTGAATGTGGAAAGATTGGACACTATGCAGCTCAGTGTCCTTACAAAGACCTAGACAATGATGAAGATGAAAACAAGAAGCAATTTAAAAAGAAACAGTTTGTTTCTAGAAGGAAAAATAATTTCAGAAAGAAAAGAAGTTTGTTCATAAAAAATGTTGATATGTCTGAAAGTGATTCAGATGATTTTCTTGATAAAAATGTACAGACTTTATTTATGGCTATTCTAAATGAAGTTCAAAATGAAAAATGTGAGGAACAATCAAACAGTTGTGAAGCAGTTATTGATTTTGAAGGAGAATTGATGTGTGCATTAAGTCAAGTCAAGAAACTTAAGAAGGAAATCATTGCACAAAGAAGTCAGTTTCAAAAAGAAAATGATATCATGAATAACAAGTTAACTTGTTATGAGAAACAGATTACTGGTCTAATTCTTTCTCTTGAAGAAAGTAAGAAAATTATTGATGATAAAGACAAAGAGTTGAATAACAAGGACAAGGAATGTCATACACTTGAAGCTGAAATTGTTGGTCTGAGAAGAAGACTTGATATGTGCAGAAGTAGTGATAAACTTGATGATCTTCTTGATAGACAAAAAGGATTCAAAGATAAATCAGGTCTTGGATTTGAAGAGGGACAATGTTCTCAAAACGCTAGTATAAAAGGCAAATCAATCATAAGGACAACAAACTACAACAGAAGTGATACTTTCAGGTATAATGCTCACTTTACTGGATATTGTTTTTGTTGCAACAGGTTTGGACACAAAGCCAGTGAATGCAGATTTGGAGTCAGAAGAGAAATGCATTTATTTCCAAGGAATCCATTCATGTTCTTAAGAAGTTTGAAGTGTCACAATTGTAAAAATTTTGGGCATATTGCCAAATTCTGCAGACCTTCATTACAAATGCAGCAAACAACAAGAAATACTGTCTCAGGTTTGTCTTCTTTGGGTTCTGAAAAGAAATTGCTTGTTTGGAAACCTAAGGTAATCAATAAGAGCTTAGATGTTATGATTGCACAAGCTGCTTTCCATGCCAAAAAGAAGGAACTGTGGGTGATTGACAGTGGTTGCTCCAACCACATGACAGGGGACAAAGATAAGTTTGTTAAGTTTGAAGACATTAATGAAGGCTCTGTTATGTTTTGAAATAATGATTGCATTATGATCAGAGGCAAAGATACAATTCTTCTTAATGATGAAACACCACTACATGATGTGTATTTTGTAGAAGAACTGAAGCACAATCTGTTAAGTGTCAGTCAAATATGTGACAATGGTTTTAATGTGGTTTTTGATGCACATGGATGTGAGATCAAAAAGAAATCAGGTAAAGTTATTGCAGCAAGTCTAAGGACTAGTGGTAACATCTACAATCTTCATAACTCAGAAACTAAAAGTGTTGATAGCCATATCTGTTTCATGGGTCAAATTAAGGAAAGTTGGTTGTGGCATAGAAGACTTGGTCATGTGAATTTTGACAATCTTGTGAGAATCAGCAGGAATCACAATGTCAGAAATATGCCTCATATTTCAAAACCAAGTAATACTATATGCAAAGAGTGTCAGCTGGGTAAGCAAACCAAAGTTAGTTTTAAGCCTAAGGAGTATTTTACTTCAAAACCTCTGTAGCTGGTACATTCAGATTTGTGTGGTCCTACAAGGACTAAAGCTCTGGGAGGAGAAAAATATTTTATGCTTTTCATTGATGATTTTTCAAGAATGACATGGGTAACATTCTTAAGGCATAAATCAGAGGCATTTGATAGATTCAAAATCTTCAAGAAGATGGTTGAAAAGGAATCTGATTTCAAGTTGAAATGTTTAAGGTCAGACAATGGAGGAGAGTACACTTCAAAGGAATTTGAAGAGTATTGTGAAAAACATGGAATAAGAAGGCAATTCTCCACTCCTAGAACTCCACAGCAAAATGGAGTAGCTGAAAGAAAAAACAGGATTGTAAAAGAGATGGCAAGAACCTTACTACATGATGCAAATCTGCCTAATGCCTATTGGAGAGAAGCTATTCATACAGCTGTATATACTTTGAACAGAGTTCAATTAAGGGTAAAGTCAAATTATACTCCTTATGAACTTTGGTATGGTAAGTCAGCTAATGTTGGGTATTTTAAAATTTTTGGAAGTAAGTGTTACATCAAGAAAGATAATGATAGCTTATGTGGTTTTGAGTCTAGATGTGATGAAGGCATATTTCTTGGTTATTCTACACATAGCAAGGCATATAAGTGTTTTAACAATAGGCTCAAAAGAATAATTGAAAGTACTAATGTTAAGGTGGATGAGGATTTGCAACCCTGTATGCAGTTGCTTCATGACAATGAAGTTGATCATCATTCACAGAAGGAAGAAGAAATTTAGGAAGAGGAAGAAGATCCTGAAAAATCTGTTGGTGTTAAGACAAAGACTCTTTCAAAGGCTTTTCAAAGAGATCATCCTCATGAGTTGATCATTGGGGATAAGGACAATGGTGTGTTAACAAGAAGAGGAAAGCTTGATGCTGCACATAATCAAGCACATGTGTGTTTGATATCTGATATGGAACCAAAGAATTATGTTGAGGCCAGCAAAGATGAAGCCTGGATTAAAGCCATGGAAGAGGAGTTAAGCCAAATAGAAAAGAACAAAACATGGGAACTTGTTCCAAGGCCAGAAGGTAAGAATGTCACTGGATCAAAATGGGTGTTTAGGAATAAGCTTGATGATAAAGGTAAAGTTGTTAGAAACAAAGCCAGATTGGTTTGCAAAGGGTATTCACAAATTGAAGGTATTGACTTTGAAGAAACATTTGCTCCTGTTGCTAGATTAGAAGCTATAAGAATGTTTTTAGCTTTTTCAGTTTATAAAAATTTCAAAGTTTACCAAATGGATGTAAAATCAGCATTTCTAAATGGAGATCTTGAAGAAGAAGTCTACATGGAACAACCAGAAGGTTTTGTGAATAAAGATAATTCAGATCATGTTTATAGGTTGAAAAAGGCTTTATATGGTTTAAAGCAAGCTCCAAGAGCTTGGTATTATAGACTGGATAAGTTTCTGCAGGAACAGGGGTTCACAAAAGGAGGTGTGGACAGTAATTTGTACTATTTAATCAAAGGTGAGGATATTTTGGTTGTTGAAATTTATGTTGATGATATCATTTTTGGTAGTAACAATGATGATATGAGTCATTCATTTCCTAACATTATGAAGTCAGAATTTGAAATGTCTATGTTGGGAGAATTGTCTTTCTTTCTTGGTCTTCAGGTATCTCAGCTTGAAAAAGGGATATTTATCTCACAAAATAAATATGCCAAAGAAATGTTAAAGAGATTTCAAATGGATGATTGCAAACCTTTGGGTACTCCTATGGAGACAGGGCATAAGCTAAGTAAAAATGATGAATCACCTGAAGTAGAAGAATCTCTGTATAGATCTATGATTGGGAGTCTTTTATATCTCACTGCTTCTAGGCCTGATATTATGCAGGCTGTTTGTTTGGTTGCTAGATTTCAAGCTTGTCCTAAACAATCACATTTGAATGTTGTTAAGAGAATCTTTAGATATATTAAGGGTACACTTGATTTTGGTTTATGGTATCCTAGACATTGTGATTTTACACTTCTTGCCTATACAGATGCAGATTGGGCAGGGTGTCCTGATGACAGAAAAAGCACAAGTGGGGCAGCTTTCTTTCTGGGTGGCAGATTGGTTGCATGGCATAGTAAGAAACAAGATTGTGTTTCTCTATCTACAGCTGAAGCTGAGTACATTGCTGCTTCATCATGTTGTACACAGGTACTTTGGATGGTACAATCACTTCTTGATATTAAGGTTGAGGTTAAAAAGCCTGTGTCTATTCTTTGTGATAACACAAGTTCTATCGATATGTCAAAGAATCCTATAATGCATTCAAGAACTAAGCACATTGCTATCAAATATCATTTTCTAAGGGAAAAGGTGATTGAAAATGAAGTTGCTTTGGAATATGTGCATACTAGTGATCAATTGGCTGATATTTTCACAAAGCCTTTGCCAAAGGAGACATTTGAAACTCTGAGACAGAGACTGGGAGTTCTATCTCTTGTCTCTCTTCAGTAAGTTACAAAGATATTAGATTCAGGGGGAGTTGTTTTCTAGATTACTTTAATGTCCTGAATCTCATTTGTACATAGTCTGTATATAGTTTTTGTACACATTTTTTGGTTGGCAGTGTTACAATATTGTGCATTTGATCAGTGTAAAATTAAGTGTTAGTTTTTGGCAAAATTTTTTAGAGGATTGCATTTACAAGAACAGGAATCTATTAGTTGTGGTATTTTTTGCCTTTGACAATTTTATGTCAAAAAGGGGGAGAAATGAGTTATGGTTTTTGCCATCAATGTTAAAGACAAAGGGGGAGTTTTGTAGCACATTTCACAGTTGAGTATATCAGGATGTCAGGATGTTGTCTTTTCATTGATGTCAAAATATCAGGATATCAGGATGTTGCATTTCACAGTTTTCACAAGATGCAGTTGACAGGTATATATCATGTTTGGTTATGTAATCAGTGTTGTGAAGTATGCAATCAGTGTTGTGAAGTTGCAATCAGTGTTGTGAAGTTTCAATCACATGATATTTCAGAAGGATTTTTCATAAGACAGTTTAAGTCATGCTAAGGTTGGCTTTATGAGTGGTCTTCATGCAATTATGATCACAGTGATTTGGTATCATCTCAGTTTTGATCTATAATGCCATCAGTGCATGGTTTTTCAGATCTCTCGGTTTTGATAAGTGGCATTCATTGCATATTATCAATTTTTGAATTAGGGCAAGGGCTTGCATCATTTGACAAAAGTTAATATGCATCTACATTGGGTTCATAACAGTGGCAGATCTGATGAAGCATGGTGTTTCATTTTCGGTGCTATAGTATTTGAAGTATGTGAAATTTGTCAAGGTTTATAATATTTGAAATGGTAAGTGTGTTTGTTTAATAATTGACTAGTCTTATACTTTGTTCTCAACATTTATATTGTTTAACCCTATTGCCTGTCATCACACTATGCACTTTATGTTATAATTTAAAAGTGACCGGTTGAGGAGGTCATCGGGCTTCAAGTAACAACATAAGGGTATGAGACTCGTTAGTCTTACTGGCCCCGTTGCCTAGGGTGCCCGGTAACCAGTCAGTGTGTTGTGTGCTCCGCGGGAAACACCAAATCAACGACTATCTTTGAATCCTCATGTGGCGGGCACCGCAGATCGGAGGGTTATATTTTAAATGGAAAGTTTTGTCAAACGGTTAGTTCGTGGCTTTAAAGTTGACATCCTCCATTGTTCAAAAAGGCAATAAAACTATTTTTCTTGACCTATCTCACCGAATTCCAAGGGTCACTGAAGTTGATTTTTTTGTGTGAAGGAAAGAGTAAGATTTAGAAGGTTTCTAATTGATAAGAAGATGAAAAGGCAGAATTCTTCGAAGGGGTTTCATTTTTCTTGTTTTGTGTTTTTGATTTTGATTAGAGAGAAGATGATAAGTTTGAGAAAAAATATAATGTTGAAGTTGAACCGGTTTTTGGAGGTTTTGTTTTTGATTGAAATTCTTTTTGCATATAGAGATTTTGTATGGCAGATATAAAAAGTTGCAGATGAGAGATGACATTAGAGAATTTTTTGGAAGAAGTTTTTTGAGAATGGAATTGTTGTTTTGAAATGTATTTTTTGCAGGAATGGAGAATCATTTTTTTCAGGGATTTATGTTGAGAGTTTGAAAGAATGTTGATTCAAAAATGAATGGAATTCTTCAATGATCATGATGGATTAATGTTTGTTCAGAGAAAGTGAAGGTGATTAAAGACTATAATTTTTCAGAGAAGATAAATTGTTCAGTTTTGCATAGAGAAAAAGCTCAAAAATGGTGAATTAGTTTGAGATTGTTTTTACAGAGGTATGAAATATATTGAAGATCAAAATTGAATAACTATAGGTGTTGAAGACAGTTAAAGGTTGATTGCAAAGGATTTATTTTGTTTGTCTTAAAAGGGAGAAATAAGGTTTTGTTTTTATTGAAATAGGGAAATCCCCTGAGTTATAATTTTTCATTGAATGTGATGTTGTAATGTCAGTGAGACATGCAGAGAAGTACAATATGCCAGTGAGGCAGAATTGTAATGTCAATGAGACAATTGTAATCAGAAATTTGAGTTAAGCCAGTGAGGCAGTTGAGTGGTTTTTATACCCCAGGAGGGTTTTCCACTCGGGAAATTTCTTGTGTCAAGTTTTGTTTTGATACTCTGCATATTTTTCTTTGTTCTATCTGAAGAATTCTACATTTGTGAATTTAAATTAAGAAAAGGAGTAAAAAGTGTTAAAATTGTTAACAACACTGATTCACCCCCCCTCTTAGTGTTGAGTGTATTCCTACAATATGATAGGATTTATGGTGGAAAGTGGTGGACTTAGGACGTGTGGAGGAAGTACCAACATCATTAGATTGTTGACCTTGGGGTGTGTATCCAAGGCCAAATGAGCATGGAGGGACCTTGACATGGATTGGCTCTAAAATACCTTGTTCAAGAGGGCCTAAACCTTTACCTTGATAGTTCATGTTTTGGAGGATGCAATCAACAATGGGACTAGGTGTGGGTGGAAGACTAGACACAATTTCCTTATTGGATGGAGAAGGTGAAGTAGAGGATAATGGTTGGTGGTGTTCTAAGGAGGAACACTCATGAATAAAAGTGGATAGACTAATAGGACATGATGGTGGATGTGGAATAGGGTTGATGGTGGGTGATGGAGGATCATTAAGATCTTTATTATGTACATTATGATCCAAGGTGATGGTTTGATCTTCTATGCTTATGTGGGAAGCACATGTCTCATCAAGGCAAGTGGAAGTTGTCTCATTAGGGTTAGATGGAGGATACATAGGAGAAATTTGGATACCTTGCTCATGGAGGGGTATGGGATTATGGGTATGATCAAGGTGCTCATGGATAGCTTCTTCATAGGTATCATCTTGATCAAAGAAAAGATAGATGTTATGGATGGGATGAAGGAAAAGGATTTGATCTTGACTTAGATGAGAGGTTGATGTTTCCACATGCTTAGGATTATTTCCTTGACATACCTCTTGGGTTGCTTGAATGGAAGTATGAGGCTCTTGGATGAGTTCTTGGTCAACAACATGAGATAGCAATGAACTCATGGGAAGAAAATTTTCAATATGCTCAGGGGATTGTGAACCACATGATGGGGTTTTAGAAGTGCACCTAGCATTCAAAGGTTCTTTGGTAGGCTCATCGATGGGTGCCTGAAATGGGGATTGTTTATTCCTTGCTAGTAGTCCTTGAATCACATCCTTTGTAGGTGGAGGGTTGATGGAAGATGAAGACTCATGATTTAGATTAGGTAGAAGGCTAATTGGATTATGGCTTGTCATATGGATAATGGGATTAGATGGGCTAAGACTTGGGCTAGATGGAAGGATAAGGGGATTAGATGGATTGGTTTTATCTAACCCAATCTTACCACAATATTCTAGGTTCTTGATCAATATTTTAAATTGTGTACAAGCGGATATGAGATGACCCTTACACCTATGGTATGCACAATATTCATCATCTTTATACCAATGGGGTTTAAATTAGATTCCTTCAGAGGATGTTATCGGTGGCAGCTCAATCAAATTTTCTTGGACCAATTGTTGTAGGGTCATCTCTAAGGGATCCTTTAGTGAAGGGTTTGATGGATTAGATGGTTGACATGAAGGTGTTGGGAGAGGACTAGTTGACTCATGCATTGGCATATGATTGGATAATGAAGGTGACTCACAAGATGCTTGCTCTAGGTTGGTGTCTCCCTCGTCAAAGGCTATTAAGTCTTGTAGCAAAGGTGGACTTAAGGATACTTGGTTTATGTACAAAGAGCCACTTAGATTTTCATGTTCATGTTGTGGGGGCCACTAATAGTCTTGTGAATGTGTTTGATGAAGAGATGGAATGGTAGGATGTGTAGGTAAAAGATCTCAGAGTATGGGTTGTTGTGGATAATTGTAGATATTAGAAGTGGGGTATGGTGATGTGGCATTGTTATGGGAAGGTATAGGATAAGGTGATATGCAATTGATTTGAAATGCAGATGGATTAGGTTGATAACGAATAAGATAAGGTGATGTGGAATTGTTATGATATGTGGATAGGTTAGATTGGTGCGAAATGGAAGGGGATGCCAAATATGAATGAGATGGAATTGGTTGGTGTTGAATGGATAAGGAATGATGATATATTTGCTGGGTTTGACATGTGTCTAGGAGGTGTTGGGCCTATGCTATAAGATGTTGCATGTGAGGTGATTAGCCTTCTTGAAGTTGAAGTTGATGAATTATGCGATGGACCGTCTAAATCATTTCTTAGCTTAGAGGTTTTGGTGCTTGGTGAAGAATGTGAACGATCTCTTTCACTATGTCCTCAAAGGATGGCATGGTGGAGGATGATGTGGAAGTGATTTGAGATGTGGGTGGATTAGGTTGATATGGCATAAGATAAGATGATGTGTAATTGTTATGGCATGTGGATGGGTTAGATTGATATGAAATGGAAGGGAATGCCACATAGGAATGAGATGGAATTGATTGGTGTGATGATTGGAATTGGGATTGCTGATGTACTTGTTGGGTCTGTGATTCGCAAGTAGCTATGAGGTGTTAGATTTGTGCTATGAGGTGTTTCATTTGCGGGGATTGGCTTGCTTGAAGTTTTTGGATCATGTTATGGATAGATTGAATCATTTGTTGGCTTAAAGGTGATTGGCTTGTTTGAACTTGGTGAAGTATGTGAACGATCTCTTGTGCCACATCCTCTAAGGTTGGCATGGTGTAAGATGGTATGGATTGGACTTATGTGACAAAGTTGAGACTCTTTGATTGAGTGGTTTTCTTGATTAATTGATTGGATTGGCTTGGTTGATTAATTGGATTGGCTTGATTAGTTGGTTGATTGGATAAGATTATCTCCCAAGAGATAGACTCATGAATTGAAGGGTAGACAAGGTTGGTTGATAATGGTGATATGATCAAATGCTAGATAAGGACCAAAGCCAAAGGACAAGGTTGGTTGATTAGATTAATGTTGGATAGCTGATGTAGGGTCTCAAAAAGGATGCAAGGCTCAAGAAGTCCAATGATATGATATGGTCAAACTAGATGGGATGGTGTAGAATGGTGTGGTTAGATGACTTGGGTCAATTAGGATGTAATTGATTGGATGACCAGGATGATTGGATGACAAGGATGATCTGGTTTGGAAGGATTGGATTAAATGTAATGATTGGGAAACGTGTTAAGACAACTAGGATTGAGGATGATGTGGCAATATCAAACACAAGATCTCACATACACATGCATGCACACCAAACACACTAATCAATGTGTACACCCTAGGCTAGGCAAGGATAGTATCTGTTGGGTTCCCACTTGGTTTTACCTAGCCATGCCTACTTAATGGTGTATAGCTCCAGGAACTTGGGGCACGGGCTCCCCCTTATAGTGCACTCACTTCTCAAGAACACCAAGTTCTAGGTCCACAAGACTCGCAAACCTTATGATACCTTGCTATCTCTGCCATAATCTACGAAAATGTGGGACGGCTATCAGAGTTTCCTCCTGTACCAACAGATAGGGGTTTTTGGCCACTAAAACATAGTTTTTAGTTCAAATTTCTGTTTGGGTGGCTATACGTGTGGCAGCGCTACTCTCCATTATGGAGTCTTCTAGCCTTCAATGGTTGTACCTTGGAGGGTTTTGGGGGAGGTTGGTTGTCAGTATAGTGGAACAACACCTATTTTTTGTGACTTTCATCACAAACACATTATTTATATAGTGGCTTGCAATGGTCTAGCTTTGACCTGTTTCCACTTGGGTCGTACCCCTTCTCACAATGGGAAGGTAGGCCCTCTAGAGTTAGCAACAGTTTCTCATGCACCCCAGATCTATTGGTTAGGTAGGGGGAGAGGATACTTTCATTGCCAAATTGGGTAACATACAGACTCAAGCAAACAAACAAACAAAATGAAAAGTAGGCACGATCAAGACAAGGTTAATTTTAAGCACGGAAGTGAAGTGTTCCTACTTTAGTGAAAAATGATTGTTCTTTGACTGCTCAAACCTACAAGAAACATGTGAATAGTTTTAATCCTCCTTTCTTTGACAAATGCTTATGACAAGCTGCACAAATAGATTGTTAGATGCTAAAAGGATTAGATCAAAATCTATGATATGATAAAAAAATTACAAATAGTGATCTAATACAGCCAAATAAATAGAAAAATCAGAAAGTTTATGAAGTTCTATGCACTTTTTAAAAAAATATATCAAAAAAGGATAAATTTAGCTCAACTTATGTGCATTTGAAGTTTGAAAAAGAGCTAATGTTTGACTAAGGAATTACCTATCGAAAAAGTGAAATTACCAAGACTCGCTCCACTACAAAATTTGCAGGATTACCTTTTCGGTGAGTGTTTATTTGTGCGATTTGGACATCGTATGCAGAAGTTATGACAAAAAGAAAGAAAACAGCCTCCTTTAGCATGTTTGAGGTGACAGGGTTGACCAATTTTACCCTTTTATTGACTTTGGCTTTTTTGGAGGGTTTACTATGTTGACCGTTTGGTGTTTGCAATTTTTTTCTTTATTTTCACGTGCTATTGTTTGTATTTGATGGTTACTGGTAGTTGTAGGTTTTAAATTAAATCCCACCCCTTGAATCTAAACTCACCCCTTAAACTCTAAACCTTAAGACTTAACTATTGAAACTCAAATAGAATTGCTTTGTGTTTAGGGGAAAATTGGATTTGTTAATGTTCTAGATTTTAGATGTTTAAATCCACCTCTCCACTATACATTCAAGGATCTAGGGTCGAGTGATGAGTACTATCATACCCTAGGTCACTTGCAAATGTAGGGAAACTTGGATTAGGGAATTTAATTATCAATTTTCCTTCTCTTATGCCTAATTAATCATTAAAACCCTAATTATGCAAATATGGCAACAAATTGATGAATAACGAAAAAAGCTCTTACAGACAGGAGTAAAATACCAAATCACAGAGTACCTATTTTCGGGGTTCTAAAGCAAAACAATCAGGGACACTAGAGCGGGTGCCCAAGCCTAAGGTACCAATTTCTTCACGGGATCCAGACCTCCTTCTAATAATGATCAGCCCTGTAACTTCTATTTCCTGAAACTCAGATGTGAAGGACACTAGAGTGAGCTCCCAAGTCCTGGAAGTGCTCCTGTGTCTTGCTTTCCTTCAAATCCTAAATCCTTGATACCTTCCAATCCTTCTTGCAACAGGTCACTTTTCCCAAATGCGACACATGTAACCTGCAATCATAAGATTTGGTTTGGGGGTTGTGGTGTTTAGAGGCTTGCCTCAATCAAGCCCTAGAGGACACTTAAGTCTCCTAACACTATTGTCAAATAAAGAGTGCATGCCCTTGTGAGGCAAAGGCAAAACCCAAAGGAATCAATGATGAAAACACAATATTATATCACCTTGTAGTGAAGCTCTCATGGGGGGAAGATGCTCTTCATTCCATGAGGAAATTGATGCTCAAATCTACAAATATCAACACACAAAACACACAAGTTTGCTCTTGCAACACAATGAAAGCCTTGAATCACCTTAAGAACACAATAGCTTGCTAGTAATCATCTAGTTTACAAATGAATACCTAAACATGCTTATATATGCAACTACAAGCACTCCCACCAAGATTTTAAAAATCAAAACTTGCCGTGTCAGCAAAAGGACCAAGTAACAGTCATAAACCGACACCTAGAAATTAGGGATGCCCCAAAATAGGGCAGGACTAGGGCTCAGGTGCCCAAGTCCTCCCCCCTATTTTGGGTGTGGTATAGCTCAAGGGGTCCTCCTAGGTCCACTTTGCCATGAAACTTAGGCCTCATTCCATCAGGATACCAAAATATGAACTAAGATATCCTAAATGCATGCAAGAAACCCAGGAGCTAAACCTTATGAGGGAAAAGCCCCCAAGGGGACATTTTCTGATGTTACATTTAGCCCCCACTTTAATGTATGTATAAACATGAGGCCAATACATGCATTAAAGTAAGGTCACAAAAAGAACAAACACACCAAGCATGGAGAAGACACGCCAATCACATAGAAGACAGTAACAGGCACGCAAAACATGAAGAAGATAGTTACAGTCACGCAGAACATAGAGAATACAATCAATGCATAGAAGATGCATTAATGCATGGAAGAAAAAAATGATATCTTCTCTTTTCTCTTTTCTTTTCTTTTTATCATATATATGAAATGCAAATGCAAGTACTGGAAAGTAAACAAACCTCCCATAATATAGGATAAACTACCCTAAGGCGTAGGTCTCTGTATATATGGGGCAACACACATGCAAGACACACAAAACCTCCCAAAATGCAGGAAGCACTACCTAAGGGCACTGGTCTCTGCATATGGGACAACAAACATGCCACACAAAACAAGCACACCAAAACACACACACTTGAAGACATGGAGAAAACCCGGCAGACAAGCGATGGAGTGTACCTGTTTCTAGGTCCAACACCATCTCAGGCACATTACAGGAACACACCAATGATTGGACTTCACCACAACAATCACCAAAAACAAACTTAAGGGTTGAGTTAGTCACAGAACCACTCCCTGTCTCCACAGAGGAATTTTGAAAATGATAGGATGATGCAATCTTCTTTGAGAAATACACCATCCCCACCTCTGTAGAGGGCTTAAGATAAAAAGGATATACACAATATCTCACCCCCGCAGAGGACTTACATGATTGATTGATTGATTGATTGCAAAAAAACTCATGATGCACAATGCACTACCCTGGGTGCAAGTCTCTGCATCTGAGGTCAAACACATTGCTAACATCTATAATAGATAGCTTACCTTATATATGCCCCCACCTTAAGGTGGTTGATATCAGTTTTTGATATCAAGCATGTGAAGGTAGGAAGAAAACACACAAGGGAACACTGACTTTCGCAAAGCCCATGCCCCTCAGAGGTGACATGTACTTTATGATCACCAAATATTCCCACAAACTCATCCCTGCAAGAAACATGTTAGTGTCTACAAAATCATGATAAACAACAACACCAATTCATATGATTAACCACACAAAGAGCCAAGGTTATACAACGAATTCAGAGTTTGAGGATAATCGTGGGGCTATATCACGAAGTTCTTTGAATCGAGTACCACCAAGGCTAGATTCAAAGACAAACAAAGGTGCACAGAGCAGTAGTATTGTTAAGGTTCATAAATGCAATAGAAACATCATCAAATTCACTACGCGGAAAGCAAAGTGCTTCCACTAGCCAAGCGTCAGATAAGATATACAACCCCATCGTCATATTAGGAACTAAGTCCATTTTTTGATTGCTCTCGAAAGGGACACTAGGTCCGCATTAGTATAAATGTTTGTCATCATCCACCCACTAGATGGAAACACTAGAGGAAGGGAAACAATAAATAAGAGAGGAGAAACAAGTGTCTTAGGGATAGTCATGTAGGAGGGTGCCCCTAGGTCACCAACCACGACGCTATGTCCATAAGACACAACACACAACAATGAAATCAGAGAGAGCAATTTAGAAGAATGATGATACAAATAGAGGAAGGTCACAACAAAGGTGGTCTCTTGGTATCTTGAACCTTACGGGAGAATCTGACGTCATCCCAGGAGGCCTAAACAACATATAACACATCACAAAGGAAGCACATCACTAGAGAAATAAAGGGTTAGAGATACTTACCTGTAGGGCCTCTATCGAGCTAGAAGTTGTCTATACGAAAATCATTGTCATCTTCTTCCCACTCCCTAATGTTAGAGGATAGTGGGACATATTGTACCATAGCCAAATTCATAACTTATTCATCATGTTGTTCATCATTAGGATCATTATTGTTTGGTTAAATGTTAGGATCAATATTTTCTTGTTGAGAGGCAAGGTTTATAGCATAAGCTTGTCTTCTTTTTCTTCTTTCTCTTTCTTTTCTATTTCCTTTTGTTTTACCACTTATCTCTTGTAAGATAGGGCTATCCTCTTTCATAGGCTTGTGCAAATGAGAAGATGAAGCACCGGGATCAAACCTCATTTGTCACGGTGGAACATTTTGTTGTTGACAATGACCTCCCGATCCTTGTAAGGATTTCAGGGGAGGAACCTCAGCATAGGGACCTTGTTCTTTCAGTCTAAAGTTCTCTTCACATGCAGGTTGTTTATCTTTTGTCATTTCATGTATAGAAGAGCTAGGTGCTGGATGTAATAGTTTCACTTTGTAATTTCTATAGCTCAAAAATGTAAAGTCTATTTGTAGCTCTAATTTATCATTATTTTTGTTTCAAAAGTAATCCAATGTGAAGTATTGTTGTGTAGTTAAAGGTTTGTATGTATTTTGATGAATGACATGCACTTGTCCGTTCAAAGGAAATTTAACACATTTATAAATAGTTGAAGGGACCACTTTCATAACCATTAACCCAGGGTTTCCAAGTTTTATGTCAAAGGTGTCAGAATTGGGTGTAATATCAAACCATTGTTCAACATGTTTCTCAAATACAGTTACTAACAATGATATCTTACCCAATGGTTTCTTTAAAGTTCCTGTATGTGTCTTAATCATCAAGTTCGAAGGGTTATAAGGACCTTGTATTAATTGATTCAAAAAGAGGAATTTTTTAGTGGCAACATTAGTGAGACAATTAGAATCAATAAGAGTTCCATCCAAGTTGTTTCCCATTATTTTCACGGTGATGTAAAGAGGTCCTTCAGAATCACCGATTGTTCTATCATGAGGTGTGAAAACAATTTCAGGTTCAGAAGCCTTTCTTTTCATGTAAGGTCTAGCAGGGAACCTATTGTTTCTGTTGTGATTAGAGGCCATTTTTTTATGCTCAAACCAATTCCAAATCATAATTTGAAATTTTTTCAAAATTGGTGCAAAAGGCAAGAGCAAAAATAGCTGAGAATGCTTCATTTTTGTAATTTTTGCAATGCCAATGAATGAAACAAAGGATGTTGTAAGGATTTTGATCGAGGGAAGCAAGTTATATGTTTGATATCAGTCCAAAATAGTAAAATTATCTTTCTCAACACACTCTTGATGCAAATCCAAAATAATGCCAAGTCAAAATATAGTGAAAATATGTCAATATAGGCACTTTTTTTGCCAAAATTAAATGCAAGAGAGCATAAAAAAAGATGTTGTGATGAAAATGATGATGGAAAGAAAATAATATCAGTAATATCAGCCACTTGATGCAAAAATATCCAACACAACATGCTTTTAGTACCACTTAAGGTAAAAACCTAGTGAAAATATAGCAAAAATAGGTTATTTTTCACGGTTTTTCAACTCCAAGACATAGCAAGAGGGGTGTTGTAAAGAATTTAAAGAATTAAATAAAATAATATCAATAATATGAGTCACTACAATCCATAAAATTGATCACACCATGCTTGGAGTGCAAACTAGGTCAAACCCTAGGGCAAAAATAGCCAAAATGTGTAGTTTTTCACCAAATTTTCACTACAAGAGCCCATTAAAAGGGTGTTGTGAAGATTTTTATGAGGGGAATAAATTATTAACCTAATAAAATAAAATTAATGCCAAAATACCTTTCACAACACACCTATGGTGCAAGTTTATAAAGTCGATAAGACCAAATTTAGTGAAAATCGTTGTTTTTGAAGCCCTAGGTTTGAGATCTTGGGACAAAATGCTGTGTGAATGTTTTGAAGTCTGATTTGTGATGAAATTAACTTACTCTAACATCTGAAAATTATTTTCAATCTTGAACATGCAAAATGCCAATCCAAATCTAATGAAAATGCATCAAAATTGTTAGTTTTTTGTTAAAATTTTCTATGCAAAAATGTAAATATTTTTAATATAAATGAAAACTTACACTAAAATGAAAGACTAAAGCCAAATTAAAATTTGAATGAGCCTCTAAAATTAGTAGAAAAATCTGAGAAAAGATTTTGCCTACTAACCCTAGATTTTGGAATTACTAGGTTATATCAAAATTGTCAAAATTTTCACAAAACCTTAGCAATTAAATAATGAAAATGCAATGCAAATTTCTTAATTTTTAGATTTTTCTGTAGTTTATATCAGTTCTGATGTAAAAATCATGAATTAGGAAAATTTAGAAAGAACTGATGCAATTTAGTAAGCCAAACAATGTAATTTTTTTGATTTTTTCTCAATGCAATAAAATGAATGACTATATGAATGAATGAAATCAATCTAAATTTGAAGACACACACTTAGAAAGTTGTAATTTAAGTCCAAAAACATGGGTTCACCAAAATGTTTAAGGGAAAATTGGATTTATTAATGTTCTAGATTTTAGATGTTTAAATCTGCCTCTCCACTATACATCTAAGGATCTAGGGTCGAGTGACGAACATTATCATACCCTAGGTCACTTGCAAATGTAGGGAAACTTGGATTAGGGAATTTACTTATCAATTTTCCTTCTCTTATGCCTAATTAATCATTAAAACCCTAATTATTCAAATACGGCATCAAATTTATGAATAACAGAAAAAGCTCTTGCAGATAAGAGTAAAATACCAAATTATAGAGTACCTATTTTTGGGGTTCCAAAATGAAATAGTCAGGGACACTGGAGCGGACATCCAAGTCCAAGGTACCAATTTCTTTATGGGATCCAGACCTCCTTCCGACACTAATCAACCCTATAACTTCTATTTCCCAAAACTCAGATGCGGAGGACACTAGAGTGAGTGCCCAAGTCCTGGAAGTGCTCCTGTGTCTTGCTTTCCTTCAGATCCTAAATCCTTGATGCCTATCAATCCTTACTGCAACTCCACTTTCCCAAATATGACACCTATAACTTGTAATCATAAGATTTGGTTTGGGGGTTGTGGTGTTTAGAGGCTTGCCTTAGTCAAGCCCCGAAGGACACTTAAGTCTCCGAACACCATTGTCAGATAAAGAGTGCATGCCCTTGTGAGGCAAAGGCAAAACCCAAAGGAATCAATGATGAAAACACAATATTATATCACCTTGTAGTGAAGCTCTCATGGGAGGAAGATGCTCTTCATTCCATGAGGAAATTGATGCTCAAATATGCAAATATCAACACATAAAACACACAAGTCTGCTCTTGCAACACAATGAAAGCCTTGAATCACCTTGAGAACACAATAGCTTGCTAGTAATCATCTAGTTTACAAACGAATGCCTAAACATGCTTATATATGCAAATACAAGCACTCTCACCAAGATTTTAAAAATTAAAACTTATCATGTCGGTAAAAGGACCAAGTAACGGTCATAAACTGACACCCAGAAATTAGGACTACCTCAAAATAGGGTAGGACTAGGGCTCAGGTACCCAAGTGATCTCCCCCCTATTTTGGGTGGTGTACAAGCTCAAGGGGTCCCCCTAGGTCCACTTTGCGATGAAACCTAGGCCTCATTCCATCAGGATGCCAAAATATGAACTAAGATCTCCTAAATGCATGTAATAGACCTGGGAGCTAAACCTTATGAGGGAAAAGCCCCCAAGGGGTCATTTTCTTATGTTACACTTTAAATGCTCAACTTAAAGCCATGTGGATTGTGACTATAGGACTTAAAACAGTGACCGGGTTTAGAGTGTGACTAAAGTCTCTAGAGAAGTGAACGGCCTGAGGACTTAGAATGGTGACCAGTTGCCTTATGGATGGTGACGGGTGGTAAATGGGATGTCAAATTTGATGGAGTCAAAGATCATATCACAGTTATATGGTCTATTGGAGTGGTAGTTGGGGTTAAGTCACAGTTTAAGAAGTGGTGGTCACTAATAGCAATTAAAGAAGGGTCGAAAGCCAAAAAATTGTGGTTTAAAGGCTCATGGATGATGACTTAAGGCTTATGTCCATCGGATCAATGAACTCGGCCAAGGTTTAGGGCGATGCTGACTGAAAACTTATGTTTAATGAATTAAACAATTTGGGTGGCAATAACCCTTAGAAAGGTGGCGACTGTTTTGAATTAGGTGGCGATTGATACACATAAGGTGGTAATGTTAGGATTTTAGTCGATATCAAGGCTGTGACAAAGACTTATGCCTAAGATCAAGACTCATGTCCACTGTAGGCACCAACTGCAACTGAAGAGTTATGCAGATAGTGATCGGGTTTTATGAGATGGTGACTGTGGGAGGAGGTGGCAACAATTGAGACATGGGAGGTGACCGAATCTCGCAGGTGGCGACTGAAGTCACAGTTGGCAATGACTGGGTTGACAGTTATAAAAAAGGTGACAATTAGAAATTGTGATGATATTTAAATTGGGTGGTGACCACTGCACTTCCCTGGCATCGATTGAAGTTTTAAATGCAGTGGCGGAATGGTTGATTCAGGTGGCGACCAGACAAAGAGTTGGTGGTTTAGTTTATGAATTAGTGGTTGAAAGATACTCTTGGAGAAGTTGGTGATTTTCACAAGATGCAATAGTTTTTTTTTTTTTTTTCCACAGTCCAGGCTCCTTATCAAATGCAAACTTTGACCCAGATTTGGCTATCGAACAGTGGGGCAAGGGAATATAGGGTTTTGACCAAACTAGAAGATGCAACCAAACACTTAAATATGCAAGTGAAATTCCCCCAAACTTGCAATATGAGCCTACAACCTTCAATCAGAGAGCACAAGGATTAGAGAAAAAGGCCCATACGGTACGGATCCATACTGTATGGGCTAAAAAAATTTCAAAATTTTCCAAAAAATTTATAGTGAGCTAACTATGTCAAATTTATAGTTGATTTTTATGGAAACAACATCTTGAGCATGATGGCGTTGTCCATTTTTACCCCAGAGATCACCTACAATAGATTCTTTAAAAAAAATCACAAACAAGGGTTAGAAACAATGCAAATTTTTAAATCAAAAACTTGCAAAAGCTAATAATTCAATTCCACCAGACGTGCCATTCTATGTATGTAGGAAAATTCACTATTTTATCTAATAAACTAGTACAACCTACAAACTAACAAGAATCTAATCTAAGAAAGAAAATGAAATGCAAACAAATGAAGCAAAGCCCTTAGATTGTGTGATCCTTGTGTTGCATGTGGATTGTTGAAGCCGATTTGATTGTTGATTGCTCGTGTTTTGCAGTATAACTGTGATAGGGATTTGATGGATAAAAGACGAAGATAGATTGATGATGGAAGAGTGATGGATGAGGGAATAATTTGACAGAGTAACGATACTTTGAAGATTCATCCATGAGAAATGGCATGAAAATAGGTCAATTTATAGGCAAAATGAGAAAATGCAAGGATAAACATTCTAATTTGCAAGTGATGGTGAAATGGAAAGTTGCACTGTGCAACTTGAAAAAGGAAATGGAAAGTGGGTGAGTTAACTAGAGAGGATTTGGGAGATGAAAATGGTAAGTGATCTTAATTAATTAAAATAAAATTTTAATTAGTTAAGTGGCATGCATGAATAATTAAATAAATAGTAAATATTTATTTAATTATAGGGTGAAAGGTGGGATTAAATAAATAAATAAAGTTTATTTATTTAATAATGTGAGGGATGGGATTAAATTAAATAAACATTATATTTATTTAATATGTAAGAGGAAAATGCTAGATTAGGTGCCGAAGGGGTTTCTAGGGTAAAAATGCTACAAGTTGCCTATATGATGTGACGTTGCGACAAGTGGACATTTTTGGGTGTCTACAGGACTAACTATCCACTTAAGAAAGAAAGAAAGAAGATAGAAGAAAATTAGCTCACTGCCAGTAATGAACTGTTGTGAATGCATCTACCATATGCTGGATCATAGTTCCATTGAAAGCTTAATACACAGATTCAAAGGTCTTCATTTTTTTTGCCCTACTTCTCAACTCTACTACATATACTCTATTTTCTACCCTTGTTTGTTTTTTCTTCTCTACACTCTGCTCATAATCCTTCACACTTCAAATTTGTACACATCCCATCTACATAACACTCAACATTGTAATCCATCGAGTATTTATATCTGCAAGATGATTCATTTCATAATCAGGTCGGCAAGCCAGACATGAAGCGTGTATACAATGTATTTTAGCTTGTCAGCTTGATCATATGTACAAACAGTAATGTGGACCCAAATAATAATTTAATAATCTTCATATAAGTCAGCACCAATCATTCAACTACTTAGATTGCTAGTTTAAACAATATATCTTCTCCGCATAAAGATTTAACATGTATGTCGGCTTGTCTCTTAAGAACATGCTTGACCAATTCATCTGTCACATTATAACTCTCACTGTAGACCATATGAGACTCAAACATTCATAACCAACATTGATTTTGGATTTCTTATTATACCTTCAAAACCACAAGACAAAATATGCAACTGCAGAGGAACGCGGACCCTTTTTCTTTGGCACTGTGCATTGTTCCTGTCTTAGCTCCGTTCACTTGGACTTAGATATTTTGTAGTATGACTTCCAGTGGAAGTCAAGACTTGAGCACAGGAACATATCATCATAACATAGCTATGAAAATCATACCCAAACTACATATATTGATCTTCAACTGCAGAGGCATACTGACCCACTTTCTGTCACTTGTTCTGAATACTGCCCATACTTAGTCATTTTAGCCTTCCAAACTAGAATACTTTTGTGCCTTGTTGACAAACCAAGTTGGTCTTCCAAAGTAATGTCTCTTTGTCCTATCATTGGAATCCCTTTGCCTTGTTTCCATCAATGACAACATACAATCCTTCATCAAAGCAGTGTCTCTTGCCAACATTTCCACATAAAAATATGGTGTCTCATGTGTTGAATGTGTGATTGTGCTTAATTTTCTGATTTCATGCTTTCGTGGTTAAATCATAATAACAGTGATTAATTGATTGATGTATTGATGCCTATAAGAAGTTAAGTTTTGGTGAAAACTGATTCACCCCCCTCTCAGTTGTCTTGTACATTTCAACACATTTAACCATGCTTATATTAATATAATCACATACAATATTCATTGCATATAAAATAATATAATTCACATGCATTTTTCTATCTAGCACAATATTGTTTTAGTCATAATAATTTCATCGTCTACTCTCGGTCTGCATGAAATAAAATGTTAAATATGCCTATTTTTAAAAATGGGGTGTGACAATTCTCTACATATTTTTAGTGTATGTGAATGATTAGCTTTATTCTTTTGAGAAATTCTATATGATTTATTGATAATTGAGAACTTTTTTATGTTTCTACTAGTCTTAGGATATTGGAAAAACAAATTTTTATGTCTTTTTATTTTCTATTTGATATAATGAATCATTATTTTTATTCTTTTAAGAAATTCCTTGTCATTGTTTAAAAACTAATTATTTTTTCTATGTTTCTTATGTTTTTAACCTACATAGAATGTTCTTATTATGTCAATTGTTTTATATATTGACATAAAGATGAAAATTATGGAGTGAAAACTAGAAAAAGACACACACTTTATGAGATCAAACTTATGAGAGAAAGAAAAAGGAATGATTGAGACAACTTTGTGAATGTAGAAAGTGGTCCTCTGTCAAAGGTTTACAAATGCAAAAACTCCATGCAAGTAGGAAATCAATGTTTGGAGGTGAAGGTATATCTTTTCTAAATTTAAATTTGATACTAAACAAAAAAACTCTAATTGAATCAATAAATAATGAAACAATGAATGATGATGCAATTCAAAATTTAAACATAGATATTATGTATCAAATGATCAAGCTATTCAAAACACACAAAAATTTACCAAATTATGAAGATGAACAACATATACAAAATGAACTAAATATACATAATAAAAAATTACCTAATGAACTAAATTTACCATTGAGAACACCACTTAGAATTTTTCATAAAAACCGATGTTTTTAATTGAAATAGATGAAAATATTTTAAAACCAACGAATGATGAGATTATTGAATCCACTTGTAGAAGAAATACTAACATATGGAAAATATTGCTTTAGAAGTTAAATGAAATAGGAAGATGTCAATTGTTTGTTCAAATGATAAGAAACATTAATTTTAGACCTACTATGAAGACCTTTACTTTTAAATCGTCTAATATTGATAATGAAATTTGTGATTAAAAATTAGTGTATACTCAAAATAGGTGTGATTTTATGCACCAAAAATACTAATTCTACCCAAAGTGTTATTATATGATCAACTATAGTAAGTAATCTGTAATATAGGAAATGGCAGACTCTTTCAATTTTTACTTTATGTTTTAGACTTTCATTAGTTTCCATAACCCTTAGCATGTTTTTGGGCTCAGTTGGCCATTTCCTTAGCCTTTCTTACCCTTGGTACCATATTTGTGCTTATATTTTTAACTTTTTAGTTCTTTTGTGTAAATTTGTCTTATTTGTGTTTGTCTCATGTTTCTCGAGCATGTCCCAAACCTTCAAAAACCCATTCTACTTGGGTGCCAGTGCGACATGTGGATGTCCATGCAACACACTAGAATCCTCTTACATTCTATTGGTTAATGCAGGCTCGATAGAGGGAATGCTAGTATGTGGGTGCAACATGTATCTACTTATGCGATTAGATGTCATGTGATCAACCTCATTAGCAAAAATGGCTATACTCTCCAAAATATCACATCTCGATGAGGGGAGTGTAGGCTCTATAGTAGTACCTACGTCCAAACATTTTGGTAGTACCAAAAATCTTGGACCAACAAATGCCTGCTAATTTTTAGGTGGTGTTAGATCTACTCATCTATATTGAGGTTTGTCAGCAAGCCTCCCTCTTCCTTATCCAACATGTGTAGGAATGGATGTATAATCAATTAATAGATATAATTGTACTTCTAAATATAATTGTTGTCAAAAATATAATGGCAACTCATCATTATGAGGCCATCTATGATGGGCTACTAGTAAAATAGGATAAATAAGTGGACCCACAATGACATCCATTCACCTGGTGATAGGATAGGCTCCCACTCTATCCTGTCCTACATACTATGACCACATGTTGTGAATCATATCTAATTAAACAACCTTATTAATCTCTAACAATTTCATATCTCTAGAAACACTCCTAGAGAATGATGCATATAAATGCAAATGAACCATGTCTAATTAAACAACCCTATTAATCTCTAACAATTTCATATCTCTAGCAACACTCCTAGAGAATGATGCATATAAATGCAAAAAGCTGAGGAATTACCCGATGCAAGCAGAACCCTGCAAAGATTAGAAATGAATGAAATGTATTAGATAAATGTGGAGTCACATGATTGGATAGGATATTTTGGAAAAGAGATATTAGTCCAAATATATCTTGGGATTCTACAATGGCAAAAGTGTTCCAAAGTTGTATACTTTTTACTCAAAAAGTGCTTAGGACCAGTTTGCAAGGAAATGGGATTTAGATGGATTAGGATATTCTATGATAGAAACAAAGGAATAATGGGATCCTAGGTAGCCTTGAACTTTATATCTAGGACTTGCTAATATGTTCTGAGTAGTTTTTAGCCTTGCACATGGCAATGATTGTACAAAAGATTGTTTCTTTCTTTTTGTTGTAGTAGATATATCTCTCATCTCGATTAATTGTCAAGACATGTGTATGTAGTCCACATGCCATGGAAAACCCGTCATTTTCCTTGTGCATTGCCCCTATTTATTACAATTTTCTTTCTATGCATTTCACTTCTTCTCTTTTTCGTTCCAAACAATTACTAAGAGCTTATTGCATATCATACAAAGATTCATTTTTGAAGGTTGTCTTGTTTTTAAGGTCTATCACTCACAAGACTTTCCATTGTTGTCCTCTCTCTATGGTGCTAGTGTAGTGCTCCTAGCTTATGCATCAAGAGGCTACAATATTTGAGCATAATACACTTAAATCTACAAAATGAAGAATCAATCCCATGAGCATGTTTAAAGTGAATGCAAAGTATTGAAATAATGGGGCTGAAACAAAACAATAGCCATTTACTATCTGATTGCAAGAATTTTCTACTTGGACAAGGAAAAGTTCAAATATCAACAAGAAGTATAAATAGAGATATAGAAGATGTGTTTTAGCTTAAGAGGATTTATTTGAGTATTGCATTGAGAAAAACTAAAAAGAGTTCAATTGTTTATAATTTACAAAACAAATATGAGAAGTAGAGGGTATCCATGTTATTACACCCACTTATTGTATTAGTTCTTCCAAATTAATTTTATAGGGTAAAGGACAATTGCCATTGCTAAGTCAATCTTTTGTTCACAAAGTTTTAAAGATAAATTCTTAACTTATGTAAGTTGATATAAATTTATTTTTATGAAGTTAACTTCTAATTTTACTCACTATATTCATACCCTTTAAAATTAATTCATTTTTAAACAGGCAAAAAATAAAAAATTATTTTATAATTTTAAAATCAAATAATAGATAAATCTAATCATCTTCATTAAATAAAATTCAAAACAATTTTTGTAAGTAAAATAATATTGAAAATGTAAAGAAAATTAATTAAAAATATAAATTTATTATAATATTAAAGATTTAATACTTAAAGATATTTTTTAACTTAGCATTTAATATTTTTTTTTTAATTTTAAAATATCTTAACTATTAAACAAGTGCCACGTAGTGGCCAAGCCTTGTAGTGTTGTTATTATAGTATTTGTTTAGTTGTAGTTTGTTTTGTTGATTAGCTATTCATTGTATAGATAAATTGCATTCCAATAATTGAAAAATTAGTTTTTGAAGAGTGTTTATAGTCGCAAGAGTTCTGAGCACAAATTCCCATTTTGCTTCAAAGGCTTTACTAAATATAGATTAAAAACAAATTATTCATATAAAACTATAAAAACTAACAAATACATTAAATATTAGAGAATTTATTATTTAAGTAATAATAGTAAGTACTTTTAGAGAACATGATATTAATTATTTTAATTAATCTAATATTATGGTTTAGTAATAATTTTTTCTAAAGATAAAGAATTGTTTATCATTTCAAATTTGTAACTATTATATTTATAGAACTAAATTTATAAGGAAAAAATTATGTGAACTCATTCTGAAATGTTTTGAGTAAATAAAATTGAAATCTCAAAAATAATCTAATTTGTAAAAATAAAATAGCACTAAAATATTTCCTTAACTATAAAACTAAACTTTACAAAGCCTATTAAATAACACAAATATTTCCTTAACTATAAAACTAAACTTTACAAAGACTGCATATTTGTATTTATATACAAAGCCTGCATATTTGTATTTATGTGGAGTGGAGAGCCCTGACCGTAGTTGAGTGTATAAAGATTTGAAATGTCTCCTTAAGATATTAAAATGTAATAATACTAATACTTTTATAATTTAAAATGCATTAAAATATTGTAAGTTTGAAGAATAAAATAAAAAATTAATAACATGGCCAAATATTTTTCATGATACTGTAGATTTTTAACTTTTGACTAAATAAAATTGAAATCCTAGATTTTTAACTCTTGAATAAATAAAATTGAAATCCCAAAAATAATCTAATTTCAGAGAGATTTGAAATGTCTACCTAAGATATTAAAATGTAATAATATTGAATACTATTAAATTTAAAATGCATTAAAATATTGTAAGTTTGAAGAATAATTACACAATATAATAACAATAACATATTCATATTTAGATCGGTGCCAAAGGGTTCTTTGTAGTCACATTTGCTTCAGTCTCAGATTGAAATGCTATTTTTGTTGATCACTCTTGGTTTTGGGAACAACATGCATTGATGTTAAAGCCTTGGGTTCCTACCTTTAACCCTCTCACTAAATCTTTCAATCGGCTTCTAGTTTGGATTCATCTACCAAATCTATCTCTTCATTTTTGGTGTGAATCTTGCTTTGAAGGCATTGGTAATTCAATGGGTCATTTTATCATGGTGTATCAAGCCACTACTTTTTTTTCTCACACCACATATGCTCGTATTTTAGTGGAAGTGGATTTGTATATGCCTCTTCCGGCAGAGGTTGTTTTACAAGTTGCTGATAGCTTTTGGGGTCAGCCTTTAGATTATGAAGGTATCCCATTTCGTTGTCGGAGGTGCTTTGATACAGATCATTTGGCTTCCAAATGCCCTTGCTTGAAGGTCTCACATTCTTCATCTTGGTGGAAGAATGCTCTACAAGAACACCTTACAGTGGATGTTGATAATAATGATTATGTCTCAAAAGCTTCTAAGCTGTATACTAATGTCGATGAGTCCCTTACCCCATTGCATGGTTCTTCTGCTACTAGGACTCCTACAGGGATCTCCCCTACTATTGATGTTGCTTCTGAGGCTGCTGCAGGGACCTCCTCTACTATTGTTGTTGCTGGGTCTACTACAACTGCTGCTATGGTAGTGCCATCAGATTTGTTTGCTTCTTCTATCGCTGGGACTTCTGCAGGGACCTCTTTGGATGTTGTTGTTACTGTTGGGACTACTGCAGGGACCTCTCATGTTGTTGTTGTTGCTGCTGAGACTATTGTTGGTGTGTCTTCTATTGCTACAAGTGTGCTAATGCTGCTAGGGCTACTGCTATTGTGACAGCTTCTTCCTCTCCCCATGATCTACCCCCTTCTAAGGATTTGGTGAGTACTTCACCTCCTTCATCTCCTATTTCTGCAGATGGAGATAATGATGTTTTTTGGACTATTGTCCAAAGAAAGAAGAGAGGCCTTCCTAAGTAGGTTTCTCAGACCCATTCTCAGGCCAAGGGTGTATGACCTGTTAGATCAAGTTATGAAATTGCTTAGTATGTTGTTCCTTGCAGTCTTGCAGCCTTGTTGTTGATTTGCCTCTTTGGGCTTTACTGTTCGTCTGATATTCATGTGCTAGTTTTGGTCTATGTGAGGCTTTTTCTTTTCCCTCTTGGTTGTTCTGTAAAAGGTTTTGGATCCTCTTTTCTAGTTGAATTAATAAAAAACATATTCATATTTAGATCACTACAGTATTTTATCTTAGTCACTTAATTTTTTGTTTAAGTAATAATAGTCAGTACTTTTAGAGAACATGATATTAATTATTTTAATTAATGTAATATTGTGGTTTAGTAATAATTTTTTCTAAAGATAAAGAATTATTTATCATTTTAAATTTGTAACTATTATATTTCGAGAAATAAATTTATAAGGAAAAATTTATGTGAACTCGTTTTAAAATGTTTGGGTAAATAAAATTAAAATCTCAAAAATAATTTAATTTGGTAAAAATAAAATAGCACTAAAATATTTCTTTAAATATAAAACTAAACTTTACAAATATTTGTATTTATGTGGAGAGCCATAGCCCTAGTTGAGTGTATAGAGATTTGAAATGTCTACTTAAGATATTAAAATATAATAATATTAATACTATGATAATTTAAAATACATTATATGTTTGAAGAATAAAATAAAAAATGTAATAACATGGCAAAATATTTTTCATGATATTGTAGATTTTTAACTTTTGAGTAAATAAAATTAAAATACTAGATTTTTAACTCTGCAGTAAATAAAATTAAAATCCCAAAAATAATCTAATTTCATAAAATAAAATGTGTAGAACCCTCTATTGAATAGTAATACATTTTATTAAAATGCATTAAAATATTGTAAGTTTGAAGAATAAAATAAAAAATACATCATGTCACTTATCTAAATATTTTCATGATACTGTAGATTTTTAATTCTTGAATAAATAATATTGAAATCCCTCTTTTAAGTTACTTGTCATCCCTGCATTCCATTAAGACACAAAAAAATGAAACAAAATGGCATGAACAACATCAAATACGGAAGGACAAATGGCGGATGGAGTGTCTTTTCAGACAACAAGCACCATATTATTTATTGATTTGGGAGCTACCCCCAAAATGGTAGCACTTACTATATATATATATATATATATATATATATATATATATATATATATATATATATATATATATATATATATTGAACATAGCTAAGTTTTCTACCACTGGAGTGCATACATGCTTATTATGATAGTAAAATTACTTGTTTTTTAATGAAAAACTTAAAATCTTGAACAATATTTAAGATCTATGCCATCAAATCTTTACATCTTCAAATAATGTCATACTTATTATTAAACTACTTTCATTCTAAATTCTTTCCTCTTCTAAACACTACTCACCTCAAAATAGTACTGTTTGTTTAATTTTGAAAGCGATGTCTTCTTCTTTTTCGCTGTTAGAATTGTTCTTTGCAAAAGAAAGCCACAAAACAAATTTATTTGCTTTTGTCACAAAATAAACAAATTAAACAGTACTAAAAATTTAGCAAAACATATTAAACAAATAGTTTACTAGAACCACTAAAGAGAGAAGTAGAGAACTACCAGTAAACAACCATAAACAGAGCTCACAACAACTTAGCTCTATATTAATAACCATTTGTTTTAAATAATCCCCCTATTCCATAAAGATAACTAACTTTTAATGAACAATTGAAAGGCTTTACTAAATATAGATAAAAAACAAATTAGTCATATAAATGACAAATACATTAAATATTGGAGAATTTTACTAGTTTCATTTATTTTATTTACCTACTCAACTAATGCATGTCATTGTAGGTAGGCATTAGATGGGGTTTAAGGTATTAATATAAATATATATTTTACTTAAAAATTCATATAATGTGAGGTCAAATGGTCTTCAAACTTAACATCGCTAACCATATTAAGAGGTAAATAAAAATTCTCTACACAACAAGAAAACAATTAAATACAAGCAAAGTGACAAAATAGTCTTTAAACTCTTGTCACTATTGTTTTATAAACAATTTATTATGGTGTATATTTAATATAATAGGAAGTTGTTTCCTATGTATTAAATATTCAATGTTCATATTTTCACTTAAAATTGTATATGAATTTTCAAAATTAAATATTAAATATTTAAATAATATAATAATTATTATTATAGTGATTAAAGAATTAATTAATGTATAATTTTAATAATAATAATGATTATAATGATTAAATAATTAATTAATATATATTTTTCAATTTCTATTTTATTAAAGCAAAAAAAAATTTAAAATGTAGTTTTAATTACCTATTATTTTTTAATGAAATGTGAATATTAAAACATATATTATTTGTATTTTTTTTATGAAAATGCAATTTATCTATTTAAATAAACAAACACTTCATAAAAAAATAACGGGTGGTTAAAAGACACACCCCAAGAGTCACATGGGCTAAGCCCAGAAATATTAAGAACAAACTATCAAAGTATCAAAGGGTACATCACCCATATAAAAACCAAGAGAAAATAGAATTAAGTAGCCAAAGCCATTCCTATAGATGGTGGATCCCTGTCATCCGGTTTCCCCCAAATGTCTGCGGGGTCTAGGTTGATATCAGGCATATTCCAGCCATCTTCATTTTCCTGTTCTTCTTTTTGAACATTTGGCTCCTTGTGCTGAGGTGAGATAGCCAAATTTAACTGAGGGAAAACTTTAGTATTATCCCACCCTGTAGATGGTGGATGTGAAGAACCAGGAGCATTCCAGCCTACATTATCCCATGTAGGCCAACCAGCATTACCTGCATTATCCATAACGGCCACCCCGTGTTATCCCCAGTTGCACTAGTAGCACGGCCAGAGGTCCGTCCATCCACGCAGACGTTGAGAGGCTGAGCGCTGATGTCGGTGAGCATCGCGATGCGGAGTAGGCTAGGAACGAGGCCAAGAATCTCTGGCCGATCCACTTCTGTGTCTGTTAGGAGAGCGAGCTTTGACAAAGGATGGTGAGGGAGGAACATGAGCCATAGTACAGGGAGCATTCCCCCAATGATCTAGCAACTCTTGTAAGTAATCCACTTCCAAGGCAACTTTGTTAGCTTGCACTTGAATCTATAGGAGAACATTAGAACAGATAATAGTTTTAATGTACAAAAAAACATTAGTTCCAATTTTGCATTATGAAAATATACATGAATTACAATCTTTCCATAATGCAAATAAAATCTCCACCCTGAAAATATGCCAGATTTGAGTAAATTTCTCTGGAAACTTGAGTGAATCACCCAGCAGGATGATTTGCTAGGTTAATGGCTCAGGTCTGAAAGGCCGAAAAAAATCATGAATCCATATCTAGAATTGCTGAGCTCTGGTGGAATACCAGAAGAGATGTTGAATTGTTTCAGCTTGTCGACAAAAGGGCAATGAGGATCTTGGACTCCAAGGTGAAATAGACTAGCACTAATAGGCAAGCTTTGAAAGAGAATGCACCAGGAAAAATGATCAAGTTTTGGCTCAAGAATGGCAGACCAAACAATTTTAAACCTAGAATGCCAAAGACTTAAAGAGCTATGAATAAGCCAGTGCTTATTAAGAGTGGCAGCCATGGGTAAATGAGGTGAAAGCCACCTGTAAGCCATCCATGGCTTGAAATGATGCAAGGGTGTGTCTGGATACCATTTCCAGTCCTTCCACCATGGCTTGTTGGACTGAATTCCAACCTTGTGCAACATTTCAGGTGGAATAGCCATGATGATTCTGTCATAAGTAGGCTTATCCACTTTTGAAAGAGAAAATTTTACACAGAATGCTTCCCAATCCAAAAGGCTCATAGTGGGTCTGTGAAACAGGTCCTGAAGGGTCTGAACCCCTTTTTTGTGAAATTTGAGAGCCTTCAAACCTTGCAATTTAGCTAAAGGTTGAGTTGCAGAAGCTAGGAGAGGTGACCACAAAATATTAAGGTGATTGAATGAAAGACCAGCACCAAAACCATCACCAGCACAGCATAACCAAGGTTTAATTTTTTCTAAGGCTTTCCAAATGCTCTTAACCACAAACGTGCCCGAGACTTGAATTGGTTCTCTCATGACAAGGAGAGTAGAAAAACCAATTCCTTTCCAAGCCAGTTTGTGCATAGGATGACTTATTTCAATGTTATACAGGAGTAAAACCTTCCATGCCTCACAACCAGTGAGCACATGAACAATCCATTTGACCATCAAGGCAGTTCCTCGACGGTGAGTAGAAAGAATACCAAGTCCTCCAGAATCTTTGGGAAGACAGCAAAATTCCTATGCAACACGGTGAAAACCATGGTGAGTATCAGAAGAGGTCCATAGGAAATCCCGCAAGAGTTTTTCTAGTTTGGCATAAGAGCTTTTTGAAGGAGCCCAACAAGATGAATAATAAACATGGGTTATAGCCAAGATCTTAGAACAAACCTAAAATTTACCAGCCAATGAAAGAGGCTTAGTAATCTAGACAGCAAGTTTTTGCTCCACACGGGTAAGAACAACTTGCCATAGGGTGGCAGAAGTGCCATAAAATGCAAAAGGAATACCCAAGAATCTAAAAATTTCACCATGGCCAACCCAGCGCCAGCCATATTGTTGAAGCCAATGAGGAGTGGGAAGTATAAACGGTCTGTAGCATAACGTCTTGTACCACTAAATGGAAGAACCTAAGGCCATACAAAAGGTCTCCAGACAACCAAGAGCATTTTGAACTAAATTTTCTTCTTCCAATAAGGTTAAAAAGGAGTCATCAGCAAAATGACCATTAACCAGCTGGCTGGAACAATTTGGTAAAGAAATACCATGAACAAGCTTATTGGAAATTGAATGAGCAAGAAGATAACCAAAACCTTCTGCTGCAAGAACATACAGACTTGGGGCAAGAGGGCATCCTTGGCAGATTGATCTGAAAAGGCCAAAAGTATGAGACTACTAGCCATTGATAGTAATGCAAGCAAAAGCACCTAAAAAGAACATTTTAACTGATTGTATAAAAGAGGGTCCAAACCCTAATGCTGTAAGCATTGCAAGGATAAAGCACCATTCAATGTGATCATAAGCCTTAGCAAAATCTATTTTTTTAAAAATTGCTTTTTGGTTTGATTTTCAGGCCCATTCCATTCCCTCCCAAACATCAATGATATTATCTAATATATATCTGGACTTAATGAAGCCTATTTGTTCAGGATGGACAATCAAAGGAAGCAGGTTGTGGAGTTTGAGTGAAAGGGCTTTAGCAATGATTTTGTAGGAGACATTGAGGAGGGTAATGGGCCTCCAGTTGCAGATATCCTCCAGATCACCAGCTTTAGGTATGAACTTAATGTTTCCTTGATTTATAATATTACCTAAAGAATTGGAATGAAATGCTTCAAGGTAGACATTGTGTAAATCTTTTCCTAAACAATCCCAAAGGGCTTTGTAGAACTCACAAGGAAAGCCATCAATTCCAGGCGCTTTCCCATCTACCATTGAGCAGACAGCTTCCTTAAGATCTTCAATGGTCAAAAGTTGATCACAGAAGCGAGTTTGAGTAAAGGATAGCCTGTTTGGAACAACAATAAGACAATCATGCAAGGCAGTTTGTCGCTCAGGAGTGTAATCTTGAGCAGTGAAAACTTTTTCATAATGTCTTACAAAAGCCTAGAGAATGTCTAGCAGATCTGTATGAATAGCATTGTCCTCTTTGATTTGCTTAATACCGTGTGAGGAATGTTTGTGTCGAAGAGCAAGAAAGAACTCCTTAGAAACACGGTCCCCAATTTTTAACCAGTGCATTCTGGCTTTAAGTTGTGTTCCTCTAGCAGCATGGCAGTCAACCATTTGTTTTCTATGCTATAAATTGGCAACAAGGACTTTCTTAGAAGGAGAAAAAGGCTCCATAGCCAAGCCCTCAGAAGCAAATTTCAAAGCAGTGATAGTAGCTTCTTAAGCCCTTCTCCTAAAATTGGCTAGCTGACGGCCATAGATGTGAAGAAACCTTGATGTGCAGGTAATAGTGATGCGGAGGAAATTCCACAGTCCACCCAAAATGGCAATTTCGGCCCCTATCGGCAAGACTAACTTCCATCGGCTTCTCTCAACTCGTTCACTCCGATGCCCATCTCACACCGATGAGGTATTGTTTGTAATCACCTATCGGCAAGATATCTCTTATCGGTATGGTCTAAACTTCTCCGCCCGATGGTATCTTTCCTACCGATGAGACTTAAATTTCTATAGACATTGGTTGCCTATCGGCAACATAATAACTATCGGGTCAACCTTCTAGCCTTCCTCCAATGTCACCACCTCACGCCGAAGTCCTCTCTATCGGTAAGACCCTAGCATTCGCTGGGACTTCCAAATTTGCTACCGATGGTGCTTCTCACACCGAGGTCCTTCATCGGCGACACTTCACACCTATCACCCCGATCGGTGCAATCCACTACCGTCGGTGTAGCTTTTCCCCTTCGTTCCGATAATACTTTTCACGCCGAAAAGCATACCATCCACTTAGTCGTCGGTAAGACAGCCTCTATCGGCAATGTCTTCATTTCTCTCACCGACATGCCGATACACGTTCTCCTCCCCACTAAATTACGTTACGCCGATAGTCTGACGCTCGCCTGCAACACAAAAGTCTTCCGCACAGTTTTCCTCCTCGACTCCATTCTATACGAATCTCTCCTCGTGGCTCAAAGTCCACATTCCATCTGGTGATCACCTCACAGCTTCATATCTCCTCTGCACAGTTAGGGTTAGTCAAATATGGTACAGGTTACTGCGGACCACTCCATGAGAACCAGAATCTTACATCCATGGATGGGTCCGTTTAGGCATAGTTACACTCAGAAACAAAATGGAAAATGTCTATTTTGATCCCAGTCAGAAGATATACACAAGATTACAGAACTAGAAGTAAAATTCACTGTCAAAAAGGAAATTTTTATTTCTTCAACTTGAAATCTGATTGTTTCTCTACATACACCCCTCTATCCGTCAAATCACAAAAGACTCTTAAAACATACTCTCCATGGGTGGCAGTTGCAGCGATGGGAATGCCAACCGTTCTGAAATCGCTCACCTCATAGTTACATCCCATTTCTTGCCAGCTCATCTTGTTTCTTGGTCGCTTGGACCTTAGGAAACACATCAAACCAAAGTAAACAAAATTAAACTACCTAGGTTTTAAATACATTTATTTTGGTCTTAGGGTCCTTATCAGGCCCCTTAGGACATTTTACCCCTACAGTTCTATGATCATCTCTCCGTGCCCTTCCTAGGTCTCTTTTCCAAGGTGACCCCTTGGATGCTCCCGCATCAAATAGCATCATTCCACCACTTAATCTAGCCAGTAGCATGCGACGGTCGGCATTCTAAATTCCAAATAATTGAAATGTGTGCCAAGGTGGGTTGATGAGCAAGCAAGGAAGTGTTCAAAAAAAACTGAGATTTCATGGCCTATGGCTGAGTGAGCTACCACTCAATGGCAAACTGAATTGGAAAGTGATATGACAACATCACATCCACTAACGACTACATAGGAAGGGTGGATGATGTGGAGAATTTAAAAAAAGATTGCACAGAAATCATAGCTCAATAAAGGCATTTCAAGACCCTGTCAGTTCCAGCCCGAAAATTGCACCAAATATGCCATAAAGGCCTAGAGTGACGGCGGCCAACATTGGGATCAAAAAATCCCAATTTATTGCACATATGGAACCACGCCTCTCTTTCACCAGCTGGCCACTAAAAAGGCAGAACACCATCCTGTTAGTAGCCATTTCAATCATATTAAAATATCCACAAATAAGCCACGTGGCAACAGGGAATGAATCCGCAATCCACCGCCACAAAGCAAACCTTTCTGACGCATCATTAGAAGCATAAACATTAATAATCCCAAAAGAGTGATTATTAATATTAAGAAGCATCCAGACTAACCAGTTGGTGGGATCCACCCCATGATCCACCACTAAATCATGCCACCGAGGGGACAAAAGAGTAGTTACACCACCTTTGCTAGCCTCATGGGTGGTGGAAAAAAGTTTATTGGTTGGCCAAATATAATGGCAAGCCGAAGACAAAAGAAAGCCTGTAACTTTAACTTCTTGCAGGCATAGAACATTAAGAGAAACATAATGATGGAGAGCATCACGAATAGAGTACTTCCTAGAGAGGTCAGTGAGACCTCTAACATTCCAAGAGAGAAAATTCATTTAAAATCCTCCACCATCTCCCCAGAATCCAGGCTTCCAAATGAAGCAAAACTATTCTAAAGAAAGTCGGTGGGGTTTGACCCAAATTGAAGAGGAGGGATTTGATATTTTTTAAGCTCCTGAACAATTTCTCCCTCCTCAGGAAGCTCACGGCTATGAGAGCACCTACGAGGCATCACAAAAGAGTTGACACGGGCTCTTGCCCTTGGCGGTGATGCTTGCTATGAAGGCAGCACAAGAGGACTCTTATTGTTGTCCTTCTCGCTAATCGTAGAAAGCTTTGAAATTTCTTTAACTACTTCAAAGAGTTTAAGAACATCAGCAGAGGGTTTCACTCTGTGTTTGCGATTGGTGACAGTAGCCTAAGCGGCCATTGGTTTAGAAACCACCTCCTTGGGCATAGTTGCTACATGGTTTTCTACAGGGCATGTCTGTACAGTCTCCTTGAGAGGAGCCCAGGTTCTAGGCATAGCAAGAGGACAATCCCTAATTTTATGCTCTACTGACTGACAGCGATAGCAAGTATTGGGCAAATTGAAGTATGTGACTTTCTAGGTGTGCCGAAGGGGGGCAATTTGAATGTCAATAAATTCCTTGAGGTCTTTCGAAAGATCCACCTCAACACAGACACGCTTTTGAGGGTGTGCTTGAAAGAACCTATCAGGTTCAACACAAATAACTCTTCCTAAAGAAGAGACAATGTCATGCAGGAAGTGCAGACAGGCAAAGGCAAACCAGGGAATTCAATCCACACATGAACTCTATATTTGGTATCATCAGAGGCCACAAAATCTCGTGTCCACTGTTGGAAGACCAACAGGGAAGACCGAACATACCAAGGGCCATGGTTCAAAATTGCTTGAACATGGCTAACTTCTGCAAAATGGAAAAGGAAAAAGCATTTGGTCAAATTCTAGACCATATCAAGGCAGACCCCATGAGGGACCCAAGACTTTTATACCCATTCTTTGAGCATAGATTTAGGGGGAGTTCCCCCTACAAAATAACTAATGAGTATGATGCTCTAACCATAAACAAACAGTATCAAATTCCTGTGATGGTAAGATCACATTAGCAGGAGAGTCTGAGGGCTTACCTCGTGGAGCACCTTTAGAACAAACTTCTGGGGACTCTTGGTTAGTGGAGGAGCCATTGTTCAGAGTCGAAGAACTGCCAACACCAGCAACAAATGCTGGGTTAGAAGCGGTAAGAGGCATTTAAATGGCCAAAAAGACACAATAAATATGGGTGTACTGCAAAAAAAAAGGCTATACTTCCTGCGCCTAGAGCGCGGTATGACCTAGAGAGACAATGGTGGCCAAACTCAAAAAAATGCAGAGCAAAAACCTTGTTCCATTTAGATTTTCCAGATCAAGTTTTTTTTTCGAGATGCACAAATTAGACAATCTATAGAATTTTAGATGACAAGTATAAAGTAAAAGTTTGTAAAAAAAATTGCATTTATAATATTGTCACTTTGTTATATGTTTTTTTTCTTTATTTCATATTTGCCTAGGGTTTTATCTTGTAAGATTTATCTTTACTTACATAAGATTTTTCTAAAGATTGGTATTTTAAGAATATGTAGGTGGATACATGCAAAGTGACAATACTAAAGAATATTAGAGAAGTGGAGAAGTTATTTGAACCAGTGCATCACAGGGTTTCATTTTTTTAATATGCTTTTATCTTTTATTTCATATTTGCCTAGGGTTTTATGTAGTTAATTTCCTATTGTTTTGGAAATTTAACTTATTGGGATTTTTCACTATTGTTTTATAAAAAAAATATTAGGGTTTAAATTGGACACTAATGTAATGACCCTCTCTACACCTAATACCGAACAATATTTTTATTTATTTTTCGATAACAAATACCCCATTATGGACTAACATGCTATGATATTTCCTATTTATTGTTGTCATTGGATGGATATTACATAGTTAAATCTTGATAAATCATTATAAGATTTGATATGTAACTATGAAAATATTATTTTGACTCAACTGATCTATACTAGTCATTGTCTTGTTGTGCATGACATATATTTTGGTTGCACTTTAGGAAAATATAGAGCAAACAAATTATTGGTTGGTATGTTGTGTTGAGGAAAGACATGATTTTTTAGAACATGCCATCTACATGGTGATAATTTTTATCATCTAATAGTTTATATGGTTATTGTTGGTATTTGGATACACAAGTATTTTATAAGGAATAATGGTTTTCCTAAATTCAAATATTATGAGATGTGTATAAGAGGATTTTGCACTACTCATATTTGATTTTAACAACAAATGGATAAGGTGAGATACCAAGGGAAGTTTTTGTTGAAAGAGTTTTGGATATTTTCTATAGATGAGTACAAGTCAATTATAGATATATTATGAAACAAAGAGGAAGATTATAGTTGAATTCTTAATCTTTATTTTTTGAGTATTACTTTGATTTAATTTATTTACCTACTCAACTAATGCATGTCATTGTAGGTAGGCATTAGATGGGGTTTAAGGTATTAATATAAATATATATTTTACTTAAAAATTCATATAATGTGAGGTCAAATGGTCTTCAAACTTAACATTGCTGACCATATTAAGAGGTAAATAAAAATTCTCTAAACAACAAGAAAACAATTAAATATAAGCAAAGTGACAAAATAGTCTTTAAACTCTTGTCACTATTGTTTTAAAAAAAATTATTAGGGTGTATATTTTATATAATAGGAAACTGTTACGTGTGTATTAAATATTCAATGTTCATATTTTCACTTAAAAATTAAATATGAATTTTCAAAATTAAATATTAAATATTTAAATAATCTAATAATAATGATTATAATGATTAAATAATTAATTAATGTAATAATACTAATATTTTTATAATTCAAAATGCATTAAAATGTTGTAAGTTTTAACCTCTTGAGTAAATAAAATTGAAATCCCTAAAATAATCTAATTACATAAAATAAAATGTGTAGAACCCTAAAAACTAAATTAAAATTAAATTACGTTTACCTAATGAAGCAAAAAATTAATTTCATAAAAATTGATGATTCTTCCCTCTCATAATTATCATCATTCATTTAAGCATTACTTAATTAGTGGGAGACAAAATTTGTGTTCATAATTTATTTACTTGCCACATCCTCCCCTCAAACCAAAATTCTCTCCGCATTTATAGTTTTCTGTTGCACTCTCCACAATCCCCAGAGAACATAATTTATTTACTTGCCACATCCGCTCCTCAAACTAAAATTCTCTCTGCATTTATAGTTTTTTGTTGCACTCTCCACAATCCCCATAGAAGAGGTCATTTTTTTTTAGCCAATAACAATACAAATAAATTATTTTTCAATAATTTTTTGTTAAAAATTTATCATATTGACATAAGAAAATTACAAATTTAAATCAAATTTATCCAACAAGAAAAATAATCCTATCTTTTAGTTGGTTACAATCAATAGATTAATAACTAGATAAATGCGAACTCATTGCAATAGTACGAGCGGAACGCAGGTACTAATAAAGTAGCAAGTCGGTCGGTGAAAGAGGCAGGGATGAATATTTATGGATGTCGTATTCAACATTGAATACCGAGAGATAATAGTAAGAAGGGACTAAATGCGTAATGATTTGGCTCAGAAACGTGAAATCATTTAAATACATATATCTATATTTTTAAATGCCTTTTGAAAGCTTTGCTGTTCTAAAGTCTTAATGCCAAGACTCTCATTCAAAAATAAACCCCCATAAAAACAAATCTTACACATGGAAAGAAGCTCTTTCAAAACCAAACCCCCCAAAAAAACAAATCTTAACGGATGCAAAGATGCTCATTCAACATGATTTAAGTCAATGTGTTGCATAAAGAAGTAAGCTCTTTCTAGTAACGCCACCAAATATTAATTTGCCTTGAAAGACATATTTTGAGTCTCTTATGCAACTAGAAAGTTAATGATTGCCGTTTCCAACGTAATACTTTTCAAACTAAAGGAATGACTCACACATGCGTGGTGAAGTTGATGTCTACCTAGTAGTAGTAGTAAATTCCTAGAAAAGGCAGATTAATTCATTTTAATCTACAACTCCTATTTGGTTGTTGAAAGTTGATGTTAGAGAGGATGGCATCTCCTGTGCTTCCCAATCAGGTCTTAAATTTGACAGTTGTATAGCTGTATTTAAGCATTTTTGATGTAAAATACAATCAAAACTTTAAAAAAATTGTATCAAATGAAAGTTGAAATTTTGGACAAACTGTCAAAATTTATATAGGATTATGCTGATATATATATTTGGTTTTTATATAATCTACTTAATATAAGGTATGCCATAGTATTTTACAACCAACATTGAATAGATAACTGTCATAAAAAAATTGCTTGGCAGGGAAGGTCCACTGTCAAATTTAAAATCTCAATTCTTCTTAATCATTAGGTTTACACTAGGCTTCACCGTCTACAAGATGGAGATGACAATGATACTAACCTATCATGGAATATGCCATTGAGGAGACTCAAGAGGATAATTCCATGATGAGAGTAGCCTATTATGGACTCAATGTTATTTTCATTTTTGTTTAGGATAATTCCAATCTCAGAGTGCACGTCACTAGTGTCATCAACGCATTGACTCGCATTGAGTCCAACCAACACATGGTGTTGTGATGCTCTGATACTTTAGAGGATGAATTGGTTGTCTTAGATTCCACCATTGAATATTAAAAGGGGTAATGAGAGCTCAAGGACATTTTTTCTCATGTCTTGTCAATGCATCAATTACGCCGAAGGCGTTCCCTTTGTCAAGCAGAGACCTGACTGGGCAGATCAACAGTTCATATTTCGCTTGAAGCATGCAAGACGATCGAAGTCATCTGAGCCGTTGATATTTGCTGTTTGTCGTTTTCGCATTTTCAGTCACCGTTTTCTCGTTTCGTTCGCCGTTTTATTTTTCACGTCGGTTTTGTTTTGAAGGCTGGGCGATGCTTGTTTTGCCGTGCACACGACACACGAATACAAGAGAAACGCGAGGGTTGTGTGCTGTGTTTATATTTAAATGTAATTCTAAATTCAAAACATTGAAAACTTCTTTGGATATTTAAATGTTACAAACCCAAGTGCTTTACTTCATTCGGACCAAGAGGACACCAAAATTTGTTTTGCATCTTTTTTAAACCTATTTGATTTTCTAATGGATAAACCTTAAACCATATAAGTGTTAAATATTAATTATAATATTTTTTATATTTTAAGAAATAATTTACTAAATTAATTTTAATTGCAAATTTTTAAAAATTAATTTTGATATAATTAATATAATGATATATTGTTTATAATATTAATAGTAAACAAAATTAATTATAATATTTTTTATATTTTAAAAAATAATATAGTAAATTAATTTTAATTGTAATTTTTCTAAAAATTAATTTTGATATAATTAATATAATGATATATTGTTTATAATATTAATAGTAAATAAAATTAATATAACTAATATAAAAAATATGTTATTATTTTTGAAAATATATGTCGTTTCTTATGTGTAACTTTTTCAAATTTTGTTTTTATTGTGTTGCCATTGTCATCACATTTCTCATTTCTGGTAACATTGCCATCAACTTATCAGGAATGAATGTATACCTTACATTACTTCATGTACCATAGGGTTTAGAGGGCATTAGTTCCTCATGGATTGAGTGTCAAAGTGGAGGTGAGAGAGCCATGAGCTTTTCAAGCCAGTAGCCACTACAACTCCTTCACATAGCCAAATGACATTAACATGAGTGAATTCTTTCCAAGAAGAAATTCAAAATATGTTTATCTCAATCCTCGTGGCATGCAACAAATGGTAAGTACTCATTGTAGGAGCTTTGATCGGTAATGAGGGTTGATCTGTCTAGCACAAAGGGTAGTAGAAGGCTTTTCGTTCTTTATACGTTGCCAAAAATGGTAAGGGATTCAAAGGATTGTGCACATGAATCAACCTCTACCCTTAGGATGATGACTTTAAATACATAATCCTGGACACCCAATTTGAACTTTTTGGCACATATGCCAATGGATAACTATCATATCTAGAGATTGTTGCCTTTGAAGATAGGAATTTGAAGTTTCAAAACTAGGGAAGTGATCACAACTATAGTGGCCTGTGTATGGTTCCACAGTTTTGCATACATGTCTATTAGGATAGTTGCATTATTATGGTTTAATAAATTTGGGAGTAATTGAAAAGGAATAATGGTGATGTGGAAATAAAATAACCTTGCAAATACAATCACCACAAATTCAAACTCCTCTCATAAAATTTCAACATGTTGTTAGTTAATCTTGAGTTTAGAATGAAATTAAAATTACCAAAATTTTACCTTCTCCAGCTGAATATGCTTATTCAAAAATTAAAGGAATGTAGACCCACTTTGGAGAAGAGAAGTCCATATTGAATTCTCTGTACCCTTCAATGTATTGGAAAAAGGTTTTAAACAAGTGCTTCACTGCATTTACATATAGTGTTTTCAAAATATCAATAATTTAGTACTACATTCATTTGTGACATTTATGTTTGCAAAAAAAATCAATTTGAAGTTGCCAGCTATTCATGGAGTCATAGCTTATGCATAAAACAACACTATGGCCTCACACATTGACCTCATGCATTGCCTCACTATATGCTAAAAAATGATGAACTCAATGAATACAACCATCGTTGACATACAGGAATGTAGTTTGGGATACACTGGAGCTATTTGATGCCACTGGTATTGAATGGATACAAAGGACAGAGAACATAGAAGATGATGCTTTGGCGGTTGCAGCTTCCAAATTTAGTTTACAATCAACATCTTCTCATTCTCAGTATGATGTTGAAGTGTGTGTGTGTGTCTAAGAGATAAACTAAATTCACTAATGTAGCTCAAATTGATGGGTACATTGGAATGAATTTATAGTGTGTTGCATGCAATGGATTTGAATGTACTAACTTAAAAACTAGTGGTAAGTTGCACCGTCCATGATGACTTTTATTTTTTCTGTACATATTGGTAATGACTTGAAGGATCCAACTTCTATGAATGAATCATTCTTTACAGTTGAAACATCGCTTTGCATTTCATGGTTGTATGGTCAAACCTTATTTTGGCTTCTTTATGAAATAGAGTATTTTATACAAAATAAAATCATTGTATTTTTCATGGCATCATTTTTTTAAAAAAAATTCTATAATTTTTAATTTTTTCTTGGAAAATATATAAATCTATTTTATGATTAGTGTGTTGGAATTTTTCTAGGAAGAAAATGAAATTTGCATTAGTGAGAGAGAGACATATATAAAGGTAGAAGGAAAGAGAGAGGAGACAAAGAGACATATATAAAGATAGAAAGATACAGAGGAGACAAAGAATTAGATAGAGAGGGACACAAAAAGAGGTAGAGATATAGAGAGATAAAGAGGTAGAGATAAATACAGAGAGATGGTAAGAGAGAGAGATAGATAAAGATAGAGAGACAAAGAGAGGAGATAGAGAAAGGAAGAGAAAAGAGAAAAAGGGAGATAGAGAGAGATATATAAAGAAAAATAGAGAGAACGAGAGAGAGAGAGAGAGAGAGAGAGAGAGAGAGAGAGAGAGAGAGAGAGAATGGTTAGCATGACTAATCAAACTAATAGTGTTGGGATTGTAAATGGTAACATCCAATCCTAAAATTAGTCCCATGTTGATTATGCAAATAAATTTTCTCTATGTAATTAAAATAATGTTCATACGGGTCTATGATTGGCAAAATCCATACTTGCAATTAGTCCCATGTTGATTGTGCAAACAAATTTGTTACATAGAATCAAAATAATAATAATGTCCATACTTTTCAATACTTGTTTTTAGTAGCCTCTTCAATTTGGATGGGAACTTGGATATGAAAACTAATGAATTTATAATCTATTGAATTCTAAATTAGTACAAAATAAAGGTTTCATTAATTTTTCAAGTTACACTTGAATGCATTGCATGCCTTATATAATTCACAATCCATGAAAATTCATATAAAATAGTGGAATGCTTCCCCTCCAGCCCATCCCTTGTGTTCCTATTATTGCTTGTCAGATTATTATAGGGGCTTCCACTTATTATCAGATCGAAGCCTCCAACTGAATTAATAATTTCATCAAGTCTTTCTTTTTGTCAAATTTTGCACATCTTTCACCTTAATCAATTTACCCTTTTATTTGTTTTTCCACTCAACTCTTGTGGATAAGCTTGTTTTCTTTACCATTTTTTATAAATACAACATAATTGAGTGGTATACCCAAATGATGCAAAGTAACTTCTGCACCCCCAGTTCTAGAGAACAAAGAAATGATATTGATCCCCTTTAGATAGATAGGCTACAAAACAAAAATATGGTATCCTATAGTGAACAAATCAAAGTTCAACACATTTTTCCTCTTCTTCCATTTTTACATCTATGGAAGCCAATTGACTCACTACTAGATGAAATTAATTTAAATGTTTGGTTGCAAAGTCTCCTTCATGTATCTTTAAAGAATACAAATTTCTTTTCAAAAGTAACTTATTTACAAGACACTTAGTTTGATATAATGCAATAAGTTTATCTCATAAACTCTTAGCAACACAACCTAATAGTAGATCTATCTCTTCTATCTAACTTGTCCCATTCATCTTGATCCATTTTTTGTGGTAGAAAATTGAGTTCAACAATTATTATAATCCACTAATCTATCTCCACTAAAAAATTTTCAACCTTGAACCTTCAATTTCCACAACTCATATTTTTACCTATTGAACTTATCAATCTCAATTGTCAAGGTGTTTACCATGAATCTTGATTTTCAAATGTTATTTTAAATCCATATGAATTATCCCACAAAAAAAAATTGAAAACAACATAAGAAATGCATCCCTTCCATCATGAGATCAATCCAAACAAAGTTTTGACACCAAATGTTGGTTTTACAATGCTTATTCCTCAATTAGGAGCAATGGAAAGTAATAAAATTTGTTGACATAAAACACATGTAACCTTAATTAAACACATAAGAATAAGTGAAGGGGATAAAGAAGATAAGATGACATGTATACTTGGGAAAACCTGTTGTTATATGAAGCCTAATCAAACTCAGAGGTTAAATTTTCCCCACTTTTATTAGCGTGGTTTCCCCCAAATTATTTAATGAGGGTTTGGGGGTAGCACCCCTTGTGGGGTCCAAGGGCAGCACCCTTGGCATGCTCCCTATCGCGATACATGGTGGGGTCGAGGGGCAGTGCCCCCGAAACCTCAAATGACTTTCATTATTTTATAAAGGTGTCAAGTTATTTTTTCTATTGTCTGACATAAAAAACCCTATTTTTTAACCGACATAAGTCTTCATAAAAATAGCTAACGGTTAGGGTTTCTGTTGATATTGTATTGTAGCATTTGCAACGGTATTGAGTTGCAAGGATTGCTAGTTGTAATTGGTTTGATTTGCTGGATAATAATATTGGACTCTCTGTTGGTGGATGTAGCCCAAGTTTAGGTGAACCACTTAAAATTGTCTCTTGCTTTTATTATTTTTGTGTATTTGTCATTCCTCTATTTAATCTTTATTTGCATTTAATTGATATCTTCTGCATGCAATTTCTAACAAAACCCTTCTGAGTAAGAGACCCACCCTGTTGCAAGTATGAGGTGATCCAGTGTTGTCATTGATGTCAACATACTCATATTGCATTGGCAAGAAGGATTTGATGAACTGTATGCTGAGGATATTGAGAAAATTAGCCTCAGTCAGGAACAGTGAAGAACAGTGAAGAGAAGAAGGCAAATGTATTGTATAGGTTGAGAACCGGAGGATGCGGATTAAAGGGTTTACAGATATGAGTCTTGAGATGCTTCAGCCAAGATTTCAGAGGTCCGCATGAAGATCTGAAGAAGTTATGGCTGTCTGTATGGAACCGGTTCAGGCAAGTGTTCAGAGGTGACAAAGGATCACAGAAAGGTCCGGTGAGGTCCGGAATTGTACAATCCCAATCTGCGGATTGGCAAGAGTGTTTGAGATGTCCTCGTGATGTGCCATCTCGAGTTGTGTATGACTTGGAGGTCCGGAAATACTTCTTGCACTATAACAGTAGCAACAGACAGTGTTCTTGGAGTTCCGGATAAGGAGGATAAGAGATTTCAGTAAGAAAATGAAATGCGGATGTACCTGGTCATTCAGGCAAGCTTGTGAAGGTTCTTAGATCATGTTCAGGTTGTGTTGTTGGTCCGCATTGATTTGTGTATGATTTGGAGGTCCGGAAGTATCTCTTGCACTATGACAATGGTGACAGACTGTGTTCTTGAAGTTCCGGATGAGGAAGACAAGAGATTCAAGTAGGTAAAGGAAGTGCGGATGTATCCGGTCTTTCAGGCAGGCCTGTGAAGGTTCTTGGATCATGTTGAGGTTATGATGTCGGTCCGCACTGATAGTAGAACCCGGAATTGAAAATATTCTTCCGGATGAAGTTCTTGCTCTGTTTAGCCGACCGGATGAGTTGTTCATCCTACGAATGTTCTTGTGGTGGCCGACCGGATGTGTTATTCATCTTGCGGATGTTCTTATGGTTGTTTGCCGACTTAGATGTTTGTTCCTAAGTTGATGTCTTGTATAAATATCGGTTTGTGAGTTCATTTCAGGGTGTGTGATGTGTGGATAAGTGTGGTATAGCGAAGAGAAGTGCGAAAGGCAGAGCAGAGGTTTTTGGGCTTAATTGGAACTGATCCAGACATGGTAGAGATGTCATTCTCCAGTTCAAGACTGTGATTTTTATCACTTTGTAGACAGTGTGTCTCCTTGTAGGCAGTGGGCCTCTTTGTGAGCAGTGTGCTCGGGCAGTGAGCCCTTATTGGCATGTGCCATTCATTTTTCTTTATTCTTCTAACAGAGAATAATTCTTGGGTTAATCACCCCGTGGTTTTTCCCTTAATCGGGTTTTCCACGTCAAAATCTTGGTGTTCAATGTGTTGATACTTATCTGCTCTTGTGTTTATGTATTATGCTTTCATGGATGATTATTTGATATGCTGCTAACTAACAACAAAGAATCAAGTGTTTGAAATAACAAGAAGTTTCATACAACTGATTCACCCCCCCCCTCTCAGTTGTATGCCCTAGATCCAACACACCCAAAAAAGTAAACCATAATATATTAGTGAAACACGTCATTTTCTTAAGGACCTGATAATTCACCTTTAACACCTCTTTAGTGTACTCATTACAAACTAAGTGTAGCTATCTCTAACAATAGAAACATCCCATCTCCAAGCTTTATTCATTAATACATGGCACGACCAATACAATTGGAAACAATGTCACTTATTTAAGTGGCCTAAAATAGACATTTACAACAACTAACTTGAAAGTCCAACAAATCGAAAGAATGGTTAACACCAAGTCTATCACAAAATGGAACACTTTTTACCACTATGTTTATGCATTTAAGCTTAGTGTTGTCTCCTTCATGCATCTTTAAATAATACAAATTTCTTTTCAAAAATAACTTATTTACAAGACACTTAGTTTGATATAATGCAATAACTTTATCTCATAAACTCTTAACAATGTTTTGAACTAAAACATTCATGAAGATTGAATTAGAAAGATACAACCTAATAGTAAATCTTAAAATAGACTAATTCATAATAAGGTTATGCATGTAGCCATGTTTTCTACTTGAAACTGAAAAGTACTTTCAATCCATACATTTTAGTTACCCTTTGGCATACTATACACATATTCAAAGTAAAAGTACAGTGGGCCTTGCTTAAACTCTTTAAACTTCCACTATCGACCCACAAGGTGATCTGGAACTCCAAATCCAACCAATCATTTAACATGTTGTGGTAAATAAAAATTTATAACTTTATTTTCTATAGACAAACATTTGGAAGTCATACTTTCTTTGAGCTTTATCTTCTAAAATGGTTTCTTGTGATGGGTTTCATATTAATCATTTTCTAAATCTAAGTGATTTCTTATATGAAATTTATTTTTTTGCAATCCTTTAGGCTTTCATTCAATCCTTACAAAAGGAAATTATGGTTAGCATGACTAATCAAACTACTAACCCTAGGATTGTAATTAGCAACATCCAAACCTGCAATTAGTCCCATGCTAATGTGCAAATAAATTTTCTCCATATAAACAAAATAATTTCCATATGGGCCTACAATTGGCAACATCCATTAATTGTGCAAATAAATTTGTTACAAAAAATCAAAATAATAATAATGTCCATACTTTTCAATACTTATTTTTTGTAGCCTCTTCAATTTGGGCAAGAACTTGGCTATGAAAAATAAGGAATTTATAATCTATTGAAGTCTAGATTAGTACAAAATGAAGGTTTCATTATTCTATCAAGTTACACTTGAATGCATTGCATCCATTCCTTATGTTCCCATGTTGTTGCTTTTAGACTATTATAGGGGCTTCCACCTATTATCACAACAAAATCTCCAACTAAATTAATCATTTCATCAAGTCTTTCTTTCATCAAATTTTGCACATTTTCCACCTCAATCAATTTAACCTTTTGATGTGTTTTATCTACCCAACTTTTGAGGATAAGCTTATTTTCTTTACAAATTTTTGTAGATACAACATAATTGAGTGGTATACCCAAATGATGCAAAGCAACTTCTACATCCCCAATTCTAGCGAGTAAAGAAAGGATAGTGATCCCATTTAGATAGATAGTCTTCAAAATAGAAAGATGGTATCCTTTAATGAACAAATCAAAGTTATACATTTTCCTCTTCTTCCATTTTTACATCTATGGAATCCAATTGACTCACTACTAAATGAAAATCATTTAAATGTTTGGTTACATAGTCTCCTTTATGCATATTTAAAGAATACAAAATTCTTTTCAAAAATAAATCTTCTACAAAACACTCAGTTGATATAATGCAATAATTTTATCTCATAAACTCTTAGCAATGTTTTGTACTAAAACATTCATCAAGATTGAATTATCTAAAAACATAACCTAATAGTGGATATATCTCTTCTACCAAACTTGTCCCATTCATCTTGATCAATTTTTGATGTTAGAAAATTGAGTGCAACAATTATTATGATCCACTAATCTGTCTCACTAAAAGATCTTCAACCTTCAATTTCCACAACTCAAAGTTTTACATACTAAACTTCTCAATCTCAATTTTCAAGGTGTTGGCCATGACTTCTGATTTTCAAATGTTATTTTAAATCCACATGAATTATCCAACAAAAAAATTTGAAAGAAACATATTAAATATATCTCTTCCTTCATGGGCTCAATCTGAATAAAGGTTTGATACCAAATGTTGGTTTTACAATGCTTATTCCTCAATTAGAAGGAATGGAAAGTAATAAAATTTGTTGATATAGAATACATGTAATCTTAATTAAACATAGAAGAATAAGTGAATGAGATAGAGAAGATAAGATGACATATATACTTGGGAAAACCCTTTTGAGTAAGAGACCCACCACCAAAAGTAAACCTTAATATATTAGTGAAACATGTAATTTTCTTAAGGACCTAATAACTCACCTTTAAGATCTATTTAGTGTACCCATTGCACACTAAAGTGTAGCTATCTCTAACAATAGCAACATCCTATCTCCAGGCTTCATTCACTAATACATGTCATGACCAATACAGTTGGGCACAATATCGCTTATTGAAGTGTCTCAAAAATGGACATTTGTAGCATCTTAAAAGTCCAACAAATGGAAACAACACTTAACACCTTCTACTATTTGAGTCTCCCTTCATTTCACCACCATCCCAATAGTAGATGATCATTGTTTACAAGCATTTTGTTGGAGTGAACTATTGCTATACCATCCATTCATAAACATTCAAAATGATATTGGTTCATCAGAGCAAGATATTATATCCCATTGGGAAAGAATTTCAAGCAGCTACCATCTATGAAATTTGCATTGTACATCTCTAGATCCATTGACACATTGATGATGAAAAAATATAGAACCATTCTCATCATATAGAGGATGAGTGAGAGAGAGAAGGGGAGACAAAATGAGAGTGAGATAGAAGGGAAGAGATAAAAACTAATAGAGGAAGAGAGAATGGGAGAGAGAGGTTTAGAGATGGAGATTGATAGGCAAAGAAGAATAGAGAAATAGAGATAGAACAGGAGAGAGATAGAGATTATATATATAGGGAGAGAGAGAGAGAGAGAGAGAGAGAGAGAGAGAGAGAGAGAGAGAGAGACTCTCTCTTTTCTTTATCTCTCTCTATATTTTGTAAAAGTGTCATTTCATACCAAGCTCCACTTTTTACATTGTAAAAGTACCATAGCCTAATCTTCAATGTAGGGTTTTCCATTACAATGCTTGACCATAGTCCCAAGTCTATCACACAATGTAACACTTTTTTCCACTATGTTTATACAATTAAGCTTAGTTTTGTAATCCCATTATGGCCAATGATTTTTTGTTTTCAAAAATGTCTCTTGACAACACATATCACTACATTCTTTCAATTCTACTGATGGATGGACAACAACCATTCACCATCAACAAAACTATATGCTCTCTTCTCAAGAAATTACTTATTACTTTTATCTACATGATATCTCAGCGTACCCATTGCACACTAAGGTGCAATTGCTAGTATATATAGTAGTTGTGTAACTACCTTGGAGTGATACAGTTTGACTCTACCTTTGGTTCTAAGAGTAATTAATTCATGGTGGCAAGTAAAGAGAAATGACATTTGTTGTGGGTTCCATGTTCGTGGTTACAAATATATAGTGAAGGGACAAGTGTCAACATACCATTAGGTGAGCATTACACCACTTAGTAAAAATAGGAACCTTTTATCTTGAGTACTTGTATTTTGTCTTCTCATCTTTTGTTATTTCAGTATTCTAATATCCAAGTGTTATGTCTACTTTCCTTATAAAAGAAATTATTTAAGTAGATTCCCATGTAGCCACTTCACTAAATTTCTTAGTGATGATTGCTAAAACATTTTAGGAATCTTTTTGGCTTGTGGTCCCATGATATTTATATTTTTCTTCTTATTTGCAAATCTTTGAGATTTAATGTAAATTTGTTATAAATATTTTTAATTGTTGTAAATATTTTTGTTCTAATTTTCTTATTCTAAACAATAGCTACTCCACCATTTTAGGAATAGATTTCATACTATATATTAAGTTTAAAAACATTCCATGAGACCATTGAGGCTAATTTCTATATATAAATGTTCTTTCTTTAAATGTTCATTGTTTGAGTTTCTTAATTGGTTAATAAATGCTTTAGGGTAAGTGCATGCAAATGGGGAACCAATAGGGGGTCAAAAGTAGCCACTTTGTTTAAATCAATAAAGGTTGCACTTCAATGAATAATTTGGCATACATGTGCTCAGAACATCAGAATGTGATAAGACAAGAATACTAGTGCTAAAAATCTAGTTTCTAAACTACTAATTCTTAAATATATTGTGGAGATTAAGAGAGTCATATTTTTGGAGCACACAAAGTGGTCATGTTTTTGACCTAAAAGTATAACATAATGGTATGCGTGTTCCCCTCTATTTTTTGAGTTCCACTAATTATTTTATAAATCTATTTGTGGCAAGTTAGCTAAGCTCATGTAATAATACATGTATTTGTTTCCTAATTTTTTTATGAATATATTATTTTTACTAAATATTAATGTGGACACATCCTAAAAAATGAAAAAATAACCTCACACTCACCCCCTCAATTTTGAAAAAAATAATTGAAAACAATTTTTTCAATGTGTATAGAATGAAACATAGAATGTAAAAATGTAGTTTTTCAAATTCGAGAAAGGAGATCAAAATGGCATAGAAAGACAAAACATGTATTTTTTTATTAAAAATGAAAATATTAGTGTAGACACCTAAAATTGACTTGCTCCACAAACCAATTTCATATATCTATACACCACCAATTATCCCTCCTATTAAAAAAATAAATTAATTTTATTTAATTAATTTATCCCTAATCATCTACCTTAACCATTTATCTATTCTTTGTGATCAATTAATTCATTTAATTTATTACTATACCTTACAACACTATCCCTCATTAATTAAAAAAATATTCTCAATATTTATTTAGTTAATTTATCAACCTCCCTAATCCTATTAATTAAATAAACCATACTTATTTAATTAATCTATCCTACTAATTAACCTAAACCTAGCCTAGTTGATTAAATAGTAATTATTTAATTACCTACCCTAGCCTACCTATCCCCTAGACTTAAATTAATTAAGATAAACACTTAATTAAACCTTGCTTAACTCATTCTCCCACACACATTGAATAAAAATCAATTTTTTATTCAAAGGGTCATATCTTCTTCTTACACATGTAAGTGTACATGTGTCCTTGACCTTCCCACTTGTCTTAGTCTCCATTAATGGAACTCTTCCCCATGTGTGAATTAAAAAATCACATCCAAATTGTCATATCTAACTATTCCCCCAAAATAAATTTTTAATTCATTTTTATTCTCATCACCCTTCCCCATGTGAATTTAAAATTCACAAATAATGAGATCCCTCCAATCCCATTGACATAATCTTAACCCTTAATCTCTCTTACCCAACCCTCTTGTGACACTTGTCACAAGACTACAACTTCAATCCAAACCCTAATCCTCAAGCATTCCTAGCCATTGATCTAAACTTTCAATCCTCACCCTCCATCCTTTTATCAAAAATCTATAAATGGAACCCTCACCCAAGCCATTTTTATAACTTCTTCATCCTATCATCACTATGCCAAAATTTCTCTCATAACATCTCATCCTACCCTCATCATGCCAAAATCACTCTAGCCTTATCTCTCATCTCTATCCAATCTATCATTCTAATATCCAATCCCTCATCCTATTGTGTTGAGAAAGCAATGAGCAATCCACATTTCACACTACATCAACTTGGGAAAAGATAGAGTATTTGGGTGCATTACTCTCCTCCTTATCTTGGGTTTGTGGGTCACATTTGAAGGTATAACACTTGTTTGTTTTATGCATTTATTGGTGTTTTCACTTTCATTTTGGTTCCATAGATCACAATTAGTAAAAGTAATTATTTAGATCTAAACCTTAATATATTTAGATTTAGAAAAAAAAACATGGTTAGAAATCTAACATGGAGCTTGATGTCGTAGTAGGGTGATCCCACAATACTTAGTCCCAAACTTGGGACCTCCTGATTTGTGTCTAAAATCACATATTTTTAGAAAATTAATCATTTAATACTTGAGGGGTTCCATCTAAAGAGGTTTAATTGAAGGGGGTTAGATGAAACCCCCTTAGATCAAACCCCCTTGGAAATAACCCCCTAGTCTTTAAATCAAAACATCGATGGAGTCTCTACACCTATCAAAATGCTAACAAAAAACTAATTTTTCTTCATATTTTGGGAGACCAAATGAAGTCATTTAGAAATTCTATTTTGTAATTATGTAGCCATTAGTATAAGCTTTCCAAAAGTATGATTTTGAATATATTTCATTTGATTATTATATTTATTTTCTATTTTCTATTAAAGATAGGTTTTTCAATGAACATTAGGTCTCTATTCCACACACATGAAAAAAAAAAAAAATAGAGAAAAAAATTAAGAAAAATATATGCGCACTAGGTATTCATGTCCTTGTTTCAACAATAATAAATAAATTTAATTTGGATACATATAGAAAAAATTATGTTGTATGGTATAAATCTATGTTTGAATTATAAATATCTCACTTCAAAAATTAATAAAAAATAAATATGTAACAAAAAATTATGAAAAAAATCTACGCACTAGATATTGGTGTTACAAATCTATGTTTAAAATTTTATAATTTGATCCTTTCTATAAAAAATAGTTATGATGTATCGTATAAACGCCACTTTTAAAAACTATTTTTTATTATGATTAGATGGGAAAGGGTCCCAGTCCCTTATGTAGAGAGTCTTAAACAGAGTCCATCCAAATATAAACTGACATAACAACAGAAACTAGAAAGCCCTTGGAAGTAAACTAAGAAGGTAGGGATAGCCAAAAAAGATCTAGAGCACAGCAACAAAATAAATCAACAATGAATAATAAAAATAAGACTAACCAACAATAGATCAGATTTTTCTTTTATTAAGCAGATTGTCCCATTCATTTCTCATATTGTTGAGGGTATTCTCCCAGTCAAAGTCTTCCAACATTTGGTTCTTCAGCTTCTTGGAGTGACCCTATTGATTATCCTTGTCCTGTTATAGCTTCCACTTGTTGAGCTCTATCTAAATTGACACCATACCTGAAACTATCTTATTCGTTACTTCATGAGTGAGTTGTGCCAAATCTTTCAACCCTTTCTCCAATCTAATCACCCTCTACTAGTTCATTTTCATCATCTCATACATGTTTGCCCAAATACCTTGGCAAGTAGTACAATCTATTCTTTTACTATAGATGTCCTCCAAATATTCAACCGTCTTGCTCAAGTCCATAATATTTTGAATTCTTGAACCCTCTTTACCTTCAACATTTTGAAGATCATTCTCAAAACCACCCACAACATCCCCCATATCATCAAAATGATCATCCCCTGACGAAGTAAAACCAGTGTCCATATCCACAAGCTAAGATTGATTATTTTCCCTTTCCATAACAACATCCACATTAACATGAGAGTCCTTCATATCCTTCCTATACATATGTTGATCCTCCTCAATCTCCTTAATAACCACATCTTCCTCAGTCTCTTCCACCTTGTTATCTTGTTCCTCATGCTCTTCCCATCCAACATTCATTTCTTCCATGACAATAGAGTTATCAAATGCATTTGATAAGGAATTTGAAGGGATATCCTATTGAACACACCTGGATACTGAGAGGGGGGTGAATCAGTATTCAAACAAATATGAAACCCTCTAGGCAAGATTAAAACTTAAACATTACAACATTAACAAAAACATAGAAGATCAACACAATGCACAACACCACATAACACCAGATGTACGTGGAAAAACCCAAAGGGATAAACCACGGTGAGAAAATCTACTAGTGTTGCAAGTATGTGCCTAATCGGTGCTGTCATTGATGTCAACACATCCTTGTTGTCATTGGTGTCAACTATGTTCTATTCTATTACTTGTTTAGAAGCTTTGTATGTTGAGGATATTGAGAAAATTGGTCCCTTCGGAAGATACAAGTGAGTTACAGTGAATTGCAGTATAGACAGTGAGTTGTATACTGAAGAACAGTCTGGTAGATTGCTCCGCATTTCTTGCTAGTTGAATATCTTGTTCTGTGGATTGGAAGTTATTTAAAGGGATGCCTGAAGATGCTAAATCCTAAGTTTGAGCCTCCGGTATGAAGAATCAAGAGAGTGGCATTCACCAAAGTAAAACCTGCTTTCTCTGAGTATTATATGGTGACAGGGAGAAGGAACTTGGCTCCGTATTCCTCTGGAATAAAGTATTTTTCTCTGTGGTTCTAGAGGGAAGTTTGGGATGATGATAAGTACCTACAAATGTAGTGGTTAATGCTTTGGTGGTCCGCAAGCTATCTTTCTTTTATGTTAGTTGAAGACAGTGAAGTTCATGTGTTCTAGTAAGAAGATTCCTATGGATAAAGTGGTTAAGGTTCGTGCGGTTGCTCCTAATGATTATAACGTGCTTGTGGATGTTTCCTAATCATGTTCCTATCTTGACATTGGTCCATGTTAAGGAATTGAGATTGTGTTTGAAGATTCTTCCTAGATAGAGTAACGTGTAACTAGTCTTAGCCGACTTGGTTAACTCCAGTTATTGCGAAGATTCCTTGAAGATTGTGGAAGAGTGTTGTGGCATGGAAGATTGTGTTTGAGACCTAGCTAAGGCGTGGCGTGATCCGCATACATCTTTACTTCATTCCCTTTGCATAATGTTGTGATGAAGGGGGTAAATCATAAAACACACATTAACAGAAATTGCACACAGAAAATAGAATGATATTTTATTAATATGGGAAAAACATTACATTACAAAAGCTCAAATACAATCAGAGGATGAATACCCTACAAGCTGCAATGTATTACAGCTCCCTCTCTCAAGACTTTGGTATCTTCAGTCTTCTGTAATTCCCAAATCAACTAGGGTTTCTAATTTCCCCACCTTTCTTGACTCTACACCTTCCCCCTTAACTCTACCACCCTAAGGGTTCCCAAAAATGGTTATATATAGCCCTTTTTGGCGACCACTAGCTTAATTTCAAAAATTGCATCTCCCTCCAAAAATAGGTCAACTTTGCGGGGCCATAACTAATGATCTAACCATTGGATTTTCAATTATAATACCTTTTTGAAAAGCTCTTGAAAAGACAATGGTGCACAAGTAGTAGTGATAGGTAGATTGCTTGGGTTTCACACCAAATTTTAGGCCCATCCGGAGCCTCTAAGTGCCTCAAATTTGACTTTGAATATTTCAAGAGGATTTTTGGAATTTGAAATTTTAATATCTCACAAATGACAAATGATATTGAAGTGATTTCTTCACCATTAACTTCAATTCACCATTCTGGAGGTCCGTGTAAGATTTTGTATCCAATCGTGCACAAATACAAACTTACTAAAAATAGTAACCCTACCAAATTTAACCCTTATTGAAAAGAAACAACACATTTTTATTTTTTATTTTGGTTGATGCAAGATTGCTCTTACACCCTGGATGCTCCTGCATCATGTTGTATTAAGTCAGGACCTATATTGTAAATGTTTGTAATGCCAACCTTTGAGATTATTCCAATGGTTGATGATTGTAATGCCACCCTTGATGATCATTCCAAGGTTGATAAAGTGTATAAATACTTGTAGTTGAGTCATGGAAAAGATGTCCTTGTGCGAAGATTGGAAGATAAGGAAAGGAAGTGGAAAGGTAGAGCAGGGTAGAGCACAGGGCCCATTATACATCAATTTATTAATCTCAGACATGAAGAAGATGTTGATCATGGCAATGAGCCTGGTATGAGCCGCCAATAGGGTTTAACAGCCCTTAGGGTTTAACAACCCTTATTGTAATCTTTCTAGGTTTAGGGTTGAGGCAATGAGCCTGCTAGACCTAGCTATACTTCATGGCAGTAAGCCAGTATGTTCTGGGCCCATGGAGTGACCAAGCCTGAACATCATTTTTCAAAGATTACAATATATTTTAAGAGCTAATCCTCTCCATGGTTTTTCCCCACCTAGGGTTTTCCACGTAAAAATCTGGTGTCTCTTGTGTATAATGTTGCATTCATTGTTAGATCATAATATATGTGGTTAAGTGATTAAGAAGTGTTCAAATTTTTTTGACAACTTATTCACCCCCTCTCTTAGTTGTCCGGTGCATTTCAACAATTGGTATCAGAGCAAGGTTCCTCTGAAGAAAGTCTAACATCTTGAGGAAGATCTAAAATATCTTATAAGATGGAAGCGCCACATTTTGATGGGACGAACTATGCTCTTTGGAAGGCACAAATGAGAAGTCATCTTGTTTGTCTTGGTTACAAAGTATGGAAAGTTGCAAAAACAAAATACACCTTGCCTCAGAATGGTTTGATGACTGAAGATGAAATCAAGGAATATGAAGTAGATGTCAAAGCAAAAGATGCTCTGTTAAGTTCATTGAATGACATAGTACTGACAAAAGTGGTGGATCTTGAAACTGTAAATGAGGTATGGGAAAAGCTAAAAAATCTATATGAGGGAGATGACTTTGTGAAAGAGGCCAAGATTCAAAGTCTTAAAGTTGAAAGTTTGAAGATGAATGAAGATGAAAATATATCAGCCTTTATGCAAAGAGTTGATGAACTTGTCACCAGAATAAAAGGTATGGGGGGAACTCTCGGTGATAAGGAAGTTGTAATGAAAATTCTTAGATCAGTGCCAAAGTCCTACAGTCACAAGGTAGCTACAATTGAAGAATTTATGGAAGTAAAAGATGTTGACAAAGATCATTTGCTTGGTAAACTTACTGCCTTTGAGATGAGAGAATTTGGTGGTGCCCTGCCAAAAGTAGAGACTGCCATCAAAGCCAATACTTCTGGGAAAACCTCTAGATCTGAAAAGTATAAAGTAGAATCAGATGATGAGTTTGACAAAATTGAAGCCAACTTTGTGGATAGACTGCAAAGAGGATCTGGTAAGTTTAAAGGTAAATTACCTTTCAAATGTTTTTCCTATGGTAAAGTAAGCCATTTTGCTTCCAGATGTCCTGAAAGAATTGAAAGAAATAGGAAAAGATATGAGAACAGGACTAGGATCCAAAAGAAATGTTATTATGTTGAAGATTTTGATGATGATGAAGGAGTATCAGATAATGGTAAACCAGATAATGCTAGTGTTGGAAACAAGACAGATAACTGAGAGGGGGGGTGAATCAGTTATCTTAAATATCTTAACTTTCTTTTCTTCTTTAATATTAGTGCAAAATCAAAACATAAGAGCATACATAATCATGAGAGCAGAAATAAAATCAACACACATAACACAATAATTTTTACGTGGAAAACCCTGTTAAGGGAAAAACCACAGGGTGACTAACCCAAGATTGTATTCTCTGTTAAAAGAATAAGAAGTACAAAATGGCACTTGCCAATTAGGGCTTATTGCCCGAGCACACTGCTCACAAGAGGCACACTGCCTACAAGAGACTCACTATCTACAAAGTTTATAGAAGGTAACCAGGAGTTTGAACTGATGAGAAGCATCTGCTAATGTTGAGGTTCAGTTCTGGTTAGGCTCAATATACTGATTTAATGTATTTCATTCTTCCTCTTTTCTAGTGCTACTGTTCTGTTACATACTAGACTTGTATTGATGCTTCCACACTTCTCTCTGCCTTTCCTTTCACACTATATCACCATACACACTACTTCATACTGAAATCCATCTGGTATATATATCCGCATCAAGGATTTCAACATCTTTCTAGTCGGCAACAGGAATACTCAAGATATTTCCAAGACATTGATCTGTCAGCTGAATCCATGCTTAATATGTGATGTGTATCAAAGACATAGACATAGAAGTCATCAATCATGTCGGCCAACCATATATGATCCCTCAAATATCTTGATCACCATCAATTTCTCATCTGGATTAAAGGCTAATGCTCTGCCGGTTAGTTCTTCCTTAGTCTACTATGCCTGTCAGGAACCCAACACTTAGATGCTCATATCTTTTCACTCATTCATCACCATAGGCTCAATCTTTGGAATTTAGTAGTCATGGTACTCCTCTTGACTTTTCCAAGTCCGCAACTTGCTGAGTTACACCATCTGAGAGATCTGGACCTGATTGTTAGACCTTGCTGCATTCTCTGTTCTTGTTCACCAGACCAAAACAATCTTCAATCTGACTTCCGGTATAGGTATATTATGTGTTGCGGATGTGTGGGATAGAATTTGTTGCCATTAATGACAACACTCATGAAGCCACATAGTGTCTCTTGTCAACAATCTCCCCCTTTGGCATTGATGGCAACACTTAGTGAAAAATGACTAAGTGTCATAGCAAACTCCCCCTTGGCAGATGCTCTATCTTATGCACTGTTTTACCGGAGCTCCCCCTTAGTTGGATTCCACATTTTTCACTACTCCTCACTCCCCCTTTGACATCAATGGGAAAGGGCAGAATTCGCACACCAAAATTTGTAAAAATTAACCTATATATAGCCGCATAAGTATATATACATGTTATACTTACATAAACTTAAGTATATCCGCAAAGGTGGTCTTCAATTGTACAAATTTTGTTTCCCAACTCTGCTTCATCCTATCCAAAATTGAAATGTGACCACTCAACAAAAATGCATAAGCTTCTGCCCTTCTTAAGTCTGTCGGATCACTGGTTCGGGCTGTGGTCTGAGCATCAGTTAAGGCTTCATGCATGGCCTCTAACTTAGGGATAATTATCCCTCTAAGTTCACTCATCTTGCTTATTATATTCTTCCTCTCATTTTCAAGCCTCTTTATTTCATTTATAATAGCAATAGCCTAGCACTCTTGATTCATTATGGATGTGGTGAGGGGATCAAAATTCTAAGATAAACTTGACAGTTTACCTTCTTGTTCTTTCACCTTCTTTTCAAAATCCTCTGTCACTTTAGACTAGGATAGACAAAATTTATACATTTCTCCACCATCTTTAAGAGCATTTTCTAGGCTCTTTATCCCAATATCCAGGGTCCTCCTGTCATTAGCTATGAGTCCCTGTACTTCAGTGAATCTCTTTCCCAAAAATTCTTTCCAGACTTTCTCTTATGCCAATTTCTCTAAAGAATCAAAATGGGTGCTAACAGAATTAACTAGAGATTTCAAGTTACCAGATGGAGAGGCTGAAAGATCCTTTTGGAAGGATTGCATGATCTTCTCCAGCATCCCAGATGCAATCTCTATCAGCTCACAATCTTCCATGTGAGACTTCAAAAGCTTTTCTTTTGCTTTAGCTTGGGCAAAAGATGCTATCTTCATTGTCTGGACTGGAGAGAGGGAATCAAAATTTAGTGGTACTTGGAATAGTTCTGGTTCATCTATCTCCATCATTTCTTTGGTCAAGAAATTCTTCATTGCTTCTGCAGTGTCTCTTGCCAGAGACCGAGTCTTCTTTCCTTTTGCTACCTTAGAACTGTCATCAGAGATCTTCTTTGTTTGTTCTTCTTCTCTTCCCTTTACCTCCTCTTCTTGACTCAATTTCTCCTCTTTTCTTCCTTCTCCTTCAGTTCCCGAGTTTGCAGGGGGATCTGGAGGAGAGGTGTTAACTTTTTCATGGACTTCTTCTTCTGGAATAGAGGAATCCAAGTCCTTAGACTTCTCCTCATCTATCTCTTTGGACTCTTCTACATTTATCTCAGTAGATTCTTCTTTCGATGCACTTAATCCTTCGACATCCATGGTAGAAGGTTCTTCATCTATTTCCTCTATAATAGGAAGATTGAATTTCTTAAAGGCATTCCAGAGGATGTCTTCTATTTCTTTTTCCACCTGATCAGTATCTCCAAGCATAAGTTTGTTTATTCTTGCTTTGCTCTGGAACTCATCCTTGTAGTCCTTGAAGATCATGGTCATTTGTTTTGGAGTAATGGAAGGATAGAGCTGAATTGCAATCTGTTCCTGGATCTCTAAATCTTTTTCCTTGGCATTCTCTTTTCTAAGTTCAAGTACCTTCTCTAAAGTTTTGGGAATTAGAGAAATGATTTCAATGAATGCTTTATTATAAATGTTTAGGTACTTAACTGTAGCTTCCTCCAAAATTCTTTTGTCAGTATCACTGTAATCATCATAAAATTCTATGACTGGTTGCAGGTTCCCATCCATAGTAACTGCCTTGATGATATCATCAATAGAAAGAGTGGGCATTTCAACAAATTCTTCTGCCCCTTCTTCTTTGTTTTTACCAGCAGAGGATTCCTTAGAAGTTTTCTTCTTCTTCATTTTCTTAACTTCCTCATCAGACTCCGTTTCTTCATCATCCTTTTGGCTTATGTAATCCCTTGTGGCTTTTGCTTTCATTCTCTTTTCTCCCTTTCCAGATGTCTTGGCTTTCAGTTTTGAGGCTCTTGAGCTCTTAGAGGTGGTAGGTGCAGAGCTCTTTGAGGATCTAGTCTGGGAGGAGGCTTGCACTGGAACACTTTCTTTTTCTATTTCTTTCTTCTCTTTCTCAGCTCTTTCTATTTTCTCTCTGTTTGCATCAACTGCCTCTTTTGATATGCCATATCTCTTGGTGATTTCCTCTACTTTCCTTCTAACTTTCCTTTTTATTTCCAGTTGCCTTAGTTCAACATGAATCTTTACACTTAATTCTTCAAAGGTTCCAAACCTTTCTCCCTCAGGGTCCTTAGGATGACTCAGCAAGTGTTGGATATGCAGCTCCAAGATTTTCTCATCAACCTCATATCCCATTGGCATAATCCAAACTGTTCTGGGCTCAACTGCCTCCATTAGGCATTGATCAATGTCTACCATGAAGTATACTATATCCTTATATTTTTCAACTATTGTTTGAGGAATTCTTTCTTTGGCCTACATCATACCTTGGAAGTTCTTAAAATATCCCCAGAGTGCTATTCTTTGAACCTTGGCATCACCAAGCCCATACATGTAGTCACTGATTTGTATGGTAACCAGTTTGTCATTTTGCCATACCCAACCACTTGATCCGGGTAGCTCATTCATATAGTAAAAGAATAAACATAGTATTACACCACCATACTTGAATGAGTTCTTCTTATCCTTCTTGATCTTCTGCAAGTTCTCTAACAGTTGGTTCAAAAGAAGATCACGTAGGTCATAATCAACATTTTCCCTTAGCATCTAATATGCAATATATATTGTAGTTCTGGACACAGAATTCTCCCTGCCGGAATGATAGATTTTATAACCAATTATCATGGAGGCAAATTTGATATCCAGATCTGTGATATCTTCTATTGTCATTGCTCTTTTGTCAAACTTAGATCTGGTAGTTTCACTTACTGTCTGGTTCTTGATAGATTTGAGTGCAGGTAACCCACAGGATGAGTGCAATCCAGTTACTGCCCTAATAGCATCTTTTGTTATCATGAAGGGCTTCATCAACCACATGAAGTTGTCGTGTATTCTGCTAAGAACATACCAGACCCATTCATCTTCTGCAAAATAGGGAAAGTGAATGCAATGTCCAAAATGCTTATCCTGGAGGACCTTGTATTGAGGTTTGAGTTCAAAAGTTTCATCTATTAATTATTTATGATAGATATCCATTAGCTTGGATTCCCCAAATTCCTCAATATTGGCGTGGATGTACACCCTAACATCTTCTACGTGCAAAACCCCATGCGGAATGCCAGAAAAGGCACCTAAGGGATCAACTTCTAAGGATTTGTAGGGGTGTTTCTTGAACTTTGGGTGCGGCCTATCAGTGATCTTAACAACCATTGGAGTAGCCATCTTTGCAAAAGATTCAGAGAGAGATATTCAGAAATGGAAATACCTTTTTACGCTTCTAGGGTTCACAATATGAGCCAGAAAAGATCGTTGGTTGAATCAAATTCTACGATTGATCTTTGAGAAGGTTGTAACAATATTGATGCAAAGCTCTTCCCCTCTTCTTCTTGAATGCAAATGTGCAAATGATGAATAAAAGAACCCTTTTATCTCTGCGCAAACCCTAATTTCATTTTGCAATAAATGTACAACTTAAGTTATTCTGGTTGCCTTGTTATGAGAGAAATCCTTCCGAATCACTGAGGTGCACTTAGAATCAATTTTAGTGATAATTGACAATGTATCTCATTTCCTCCAATTATGCCATTTATCTGCAGGTCAAGATATTTCAATTTTGAATCATACCAGATCTAACTGTGAAAATCCTACTTTTATCGGATGGCTATCAAACAGGATCAATCTTGGATGATTAAACTCTTCAAAACTCCTTGCAGATCTTTCATATTTTTACTAAGGGTTATTTAGATATTTATTTGAGAACCCTTTAATCCATAACATTCCATGTGCCAAATTTAGGCACCAATTGACTGGCTGGGGGAATTTATTTTCCTTTGTGACTCCCCCTGAACCAGAGCTCATCTATTTAGTTTTCGAAAGGAATATCAGCGCTAGATTCTAGTGTGGATCCATCCCGAACATTTTCTGTACTTTTCTTCACCCAAATCTTGTTCATCTCCCTTTGAACTTCATCCGCATTCACTTTTCCTTTTCCTTTGTCTTGATTTTGATTATGATGTACTTGACCCTTTTTAACCTGATTCTTACTTCTGCAGAATTTGGCAATATGACCGGATCTATTGCAATTGTAGCAAACAACATTTCTTTGCATATTTGACCTATATCCTCTAGATCTGCATTGATTAGCCATACGTCCCATTCTATTGCATGCAAAGCATCTACCATTGAATGAATTGTTTATTTGCATATTTCTGCATTCAAGAGATTTGTGACCATACCTTTTGGCAGTTGAAACACTATCTGGAGAAGAATGAATTAGTCTAATTCATTCTTCTTCTGCACTGAGTTGCTTTATGACCAAAGTTGTTGCAATTGTAGCAGTATTCATTGAAGGATGGATATCTTTGAGCATTTGGTTGCCTTACCAGAGGTCTTCTAGGCCTATTTTTTTATTTCCTGATCCAGAGTTCTTCTGATCAGATCTAGAGATTTCACCTTTCTCATAACCCAAACAACACTTGTCATCTACCCTCTTTTGGCTTTCAAGAAGAACTTCAAGTTGAGCTGAGCTTATCTTGAATTTCTCTTTGTATTCATTTGTTGTTTGAAGATTTTGTTTAAGAGTGTCTATCTGATTCTCAAGTTGTTCTTCATTATCTCTAGCTTCTTCAAGATCAGATTCCAGATGCCTGATTATTCTATCCATTTTGTGGTAGTCCTCTGACTTCTCCTTGAGAGATTGTTTTAGATTATCTTCAATTTTTCTTTTCTCTTCAATTTCTTGGGTGAATCTCATAACTCCTGATTCGATTTCATGCCTTACCATAATGACCTTGTTTGATAGCTTCTCACATAGCTTGTTTTTCTCATTCAGATCTTCATTAGTATCATTGGCTTCACTTTAACTTGCTAATTGTTGAAGAAGTTCCTTTCTCTTTTTCACAGAGATACTCAGTTTTTATTTTAGCTCATTTATGAAATCATCAGCTTGTTTGAGTCTTTCTCTCAAGTTATTGACTTTAGAGTGAGATTGCTCAAGATCATCTAGGGTAGACTGAAGTTGTTCCTTCATACCATACATATCCATTGAGATTCTTAGATCTTCCTCAAGCTGTTAGGCTCTATATAGAGGAACTTAGCTCTGATACCAATTGTTGGAAATAAGGTAGATAACTAAGAGGGGGGATGAATCAATTATCTTAAATATCTCAAATTTCTTTTCTTCTTTAATATTAGTGCAGCATCAAAACATAAGAGCATACATAATCATGAGAGTAAAAATAAAATCAATACACATAACACAAGGATTTTTATGTGGAAAACCCTTTTAAGGGAAAAACCACGGGGTGACTAACCCAAGATTGTATTCTCTGTTAAAAGAATAAGAAGTACAAAATGGCACTTGCCAATTAGGGCTTACTGCCCGAGCACACTACTCACAAGAGGCACACTGCCTACAAGAGACTCACTATCTACAAATTTTATAGAAGGTAACTAGGAGTTTGAACTAATGAGAAGTATCTGCTAATGCTGAGGTTCAGTTCTGGTTAGGCTCAATATACTGATTTAATGCACTTCATTCTTCCTCTTTTCTAGTGATGTTGTTCTGTTACATACCGGACTTGTATTGCTGCTTCCACACTTCTCTCTGCCTTTCCTTGCACACTATATCACCATACACACCACTTCATACTGAAATCCATCTGGTATATATATCTACATCAAGGATTTCAACATCTTTCTAGTCGGCAACTGGAATACTCAAGATATTTCCAAGACACTGATCTGTCGATTGAATCCATGCTTAATAGTGATGCGTATCAAAGACATAGACATAGAAGTCATCAATCATGTCGGCCAACCATGTATGATCCCTCAAATAGCTTGATCACCATCAATTTCTCATCTAGATTAAAGTTTGATGCTTTGCCGGCCAGTTCTTCCTTAGTCTACTCTGCCTGTTAGGAACCCAACACTTAGATGCTCATATCTTTTCACTCATTCATCACCGGAGGCTCAATCTCTAGAATGTAGTAGTCATGGTACTCCTCTTGACTTGTCCAAGTCCGTAACTTGTTGAGTTACACCATCTGAGAGATTCAGACCTGATTGTCAGACCTTGTTGCATGCTCTGTTCTTGTTCACTAGACCAAAACACTCTTTAATCTGACTTTCGGTATAGGCATACTATGTGCTACGGATGTGTGCGATAGACTTTGTTGCCATCAATGACAACACTCATGAAGCCACATAGTGTATCTTTCTAACAGCTAGTACCTTTGGTAATGAATGCTTGTTTCTTGCTGTTAAAGAAGAACATGTGTCTACTAATCCTGCTAGCTGTTTGAAGAAAGAAAAACCAGTGAAAAGTGCTTTGGCTGGTCAGGTTTTTGAAGACAAAGATGAATGGATTACTGATAGTGGTTTCTCTCACCACATGACTGGTGACAAAAGTAAGTTTGTAAGTTTGGAAAGATATGATGGTGGACTGGTTAGGTTTGGAGATGATACAACTGATAAGATTTGTGGAAAAGGATCTATTTCTTTTGATGGCAAGCATAATACTAAATATGTCTTGTATGTGAAAGGATTAAAGCACAATCTTTTGAGTGTGGGTCAGATGTGTAACAAAGGGTATGATCTAATCTTCCAAAACAATGGATGCAAGACTAGTGAAAGCTCCAGAACAATCATTGCAATTGGTAAGATGACTAGAGGTAATATCTACCACTTGAAAGGAATTGATAATTATTGTTTGTTGGCTCAGACTGATGAAAGTTGGTTATGGCATAGAAGGTTGTGTCATATCAATTTTGACAACATTATGAAGATAAGTACTTCACAGGTTGTTAGAGATTTGCCTAAGCTTGTGAAGCCTCTTAATCCTATTTGTAAGGAGTGTCAATTTGGGAAACAAACAAGAACAAGTTTCAAAAGCAAGGACCAATGAGTTGATGGATTACTGGAACTAGTGCATACAAACTTGTGTGGAGCTACCAGAGTAAGAAGTTTGAAAGGAGACTAGTATTTCATGTTGCTTATTGATGATTATCCAAAAATGACTTGGGTTACCTTTTTGAAAGAAAAATCAGAATCTCTAGATAAGTTCAAGGCATTTAAGGCAATGGTTGAAAATGAGATGGATTTGAAGATCAAATGTTTAAGGTCTGATAGAGGAGGAGAGTTCACATCAAATGAATTCAATTTATTTTGCAAAGAACATGGGATAAAGAGACAATTATCTACACCTAGAACTCCACAACAAAATGGAGTCGTTGAAAGGAAAAATAGAACAGTTCAAGAAGCTGCTAGAACCATGATGAAGGAAGCTGATCTTCTAAAAGTATATTGGAGAGAGGCAATTCACAATGCTATATATATCCTAAACAAAGTCCAAGTCAAAGGTACCCATTCTAAGACTCCTTATGAATTGTGGTATGGAAAAATTACTACTGTGAAATATCTCAAAGTTTTTGGTAGCAAATGTTATATCAAAAGAGAAGAAGATCTAGGCAAGTTTTGTTGAGTACTTGTGACTCAAATTATAGGCATTGGCTTGTGCTACTCTTTGTCTCAGCGATCTCTTGTTCATCGGTTCGATGACATTGGTTCATTGGTTCAACTATTAGTGTTGGTTCAAGGGTTCAACCTGATCAGATAGAGTGTAGCCATCGGCTTTGCTTTATTTTGTTACTCTGACTGTTTGTGTCTCCCCAATGGTGGTTTGTTCCTGCAAGGTGCTATCAGCAAAATGGGGGTCTTTGGCATAACTTGTTTGTGTTCTGGCGATGGAGTATGTTTCACTAATGGAGGTTTGGTATCGACAGGACTAACTCTATCGACCTTCGGTGGAATTCTTACTCCGATGAGCTTGGTCTGTCAGATGGAGTTTGGCATCGGCAAAAGGAACTTTGTCAGCAAAGAAGGATGAAGTCTCACCGAAGGTCTTGCTCACTCCGATGGTTCATTGATGATTGATCAACTGGGGTTGTCAGTGGCAAAGCGACGACGATAGACTTACCGCCTGTTCGTGGATATATACTACTGCTGTGTTTGTCAACTGATGCATGTGGGACTATTTAGTCCTCATAAATATGAATGGTTAAAAATGAACTATCGACCTTTTGGAAGTTGTAACGGTCTAAGGTAGTAACCAATTGTTCTATTTCTGTAATGTGAGATGTGACTAGAATAGAAGAGTGAGAATAGAGTTCAGGTGAAGGGGATTCAGGCCAAGAGGGAAGAATCTCTCTCTCGGTGATGTCCTGTACTGTATGCTATTTGTGGCATGATAACAGTATGAAGGACTAACCCGAGTGCTGTGATTAGAATGGAGGAGAACTTTGTGCAGGGTTATGCTGTCAGTTATTCTTCTAGAGGAGGAAGATGTAAATATCCGTGTTAAGGCCTTGAGCCTGCAAGTGTATTGTAACATGTTTGTTGTTGCTGATTAATACATTGGTTCAATGCTTTGGAGTGTGTGGTTTTTTAACCGTAAGGGTTTTCCCCCCGTATATCTATGTCTCTTGTTCTGTCTTTCGTGTTAACGTTTCTGTTGTTGAAATTAGATCTTGTTGCTTGTATTTCCTCTAAGGTTCAATGTTGGAAATGTTCTATGTTTGTTTCCACTTTGTGGCATAGTTATCCGTGTTTTTGAAGCAATTGAAAAGAATTTAAATCTGTCAAAGACACCACTATTCGTAGAAATACATTCTGAGATGCTCTCATTTCTTTACAAGTGGTATTAAAGCCTTCTTCTGGGATCTGCTTTATTACTCACATATGTACGTTTGTGTGCTGCATTTGTTTGCATGTAAGAGTTCCTGGTGTATAAGGTTTGGGTATTCCTTCTGTGATGATTTCTTAGTGTGACAGGCTTGAGGAAATCTGAAGGAATCATCTGATGTTTGTTCCTTGTTTTGAGTGAAGTCTAGCAGCTGATCTTGTTTTCTTGTTTTAGCAGTGCTTGAAGGATGGTTAAGATGAAGAGACTGGAGCTGGTCATGATGTGGCTTGAGGCTCTTAGTTGACAGTGTATAATCCTATTGCATGGGGTGGATTATGCTTTGTGGTTGTGTCTCTGCAATAACTTTCATATTGGGTGTCTATGTGAGAGGCTTCCTTGTGATATGAAGAAGTTTGTGTTGCTGCTCAACCATGGAGAAGTGTGCTTATGTTGGATATTTGCTCCTAGTATTGGAAAGCATAGTTTATGTTGCCCCAGTTGCATAAAGGCTATGGAGTTGATCATTGGAAGATTTGGGACCTTCTGCAATAGCCTGATTCTCTCAGATGCATGTGCATGTTGGTGGTTGAGGAATTGGTCTACAAGTGGGCCTGAAGCTCTTGAACCATTGTTTCCTTAAATGGATATTTTGTACTTGCATGACTCAGATTCATCTTTTTTAGATTTGAGGGGTTTTATAGTTTTTCCTTAAAATCTATGGTTATGCATATTCATGATGATCCATTATTCTAGTTTAACTATTATGGAGTTTATGTTGCAGACTTTTGAGTCATCTAGATGTGAAATGGATATGGATGTGCATGGGTGTTTCATATAACACAGTGATTTTACAGGTTTTACAAGGACAAAAAAAAAACTTGTGGTTTTGTTGAAGCTGCAGTTAAGCTATTTTCTAGACCCTATTTTTTGGGGTGTTGCTAGATGAGGTAGTTACAGTCCTATGGGAGTGTTGGTACATGATAAGTCAGTCAGCATTTCTGTGGTGATGCTTTTATGGATTCCTTGACTATGATGCTCAGGTTGTGGACTGGTTTGGCAAATCAGATTGTAAGCAATCTAGTGTTTTTTGTCATGTTGTCTACATGGTTATTTACCTCTTGAGATCTCAGTTTTGCAGTTTTTAGTGCGATAGTGAGTTTGTGTGATGCATTGATTGGATCTATGAGTTATGTAGTTTTGTGGGCTGGCCACCTATTAAGCTATAGTGAGATGACTCAGATGTTGATTGTCTATATTCACAAGATCGTTCAGTGTTTATGTAGACTTGTTAGCTGGCTTTGTCTGTGGTCACTTGTGCATTGGTGTGATTGCATTGGGATAAAAGGGTGGATAGTGTAAAGTACCTAAAATAGTCAGTAATCTGTAGCATGTGTATCATGATGTCATGTATATCTTGGATACACAGTTCAGTGTAAGGTTTTGATAGTGATATTGTATTTCCTTGGTTTGGATATCTTGGTGCCATTTGTTTTTTATAATGTTAATATGTTGACCTGGAAGATTTTCAGATGAGAAGATGTTTGGTCATGTTGCTTGGAAAGCTCAGTTGCCATAGTTTAGTGGGAGCTTTAGCAATGATTGCAGATTCATCACTTAGTGATGGATGATCTTCTTTAGTGTTGCAGATGTTACTAGGAGGAGCTCTTAGATCCTGTTGCTGCAGAAGGGTTCTTTTGCATTTTCAAGGGCACTACTTGAGGATGGGTAACATCTTGGAGCCATGAAGGACTCACTCAGTCTTTGGTTGAGGTGTTGATTGGTGCTTGACAGGTGAGAATTTGTTTGGTTCATGTCATGATATACTCTTGTTTAAGCATTTGAGTTTTGGCATGATATATTGCTCTTGAGACTTTGGTTAAGTTCACCTGAAGCATGGAATCTCCTAAGGGAGATGATAAGATCATGATGTCTTGATAAGTTCCCTTTATAGCTTTATGGAGCTTTGACAGTGGTCTGGTAACTTCTCTATGTTTGGGTACATTTAGTTTTTGCTTGATTACTTCATAGTGGTGTAGTGATGCAGTTGGAGTTTAACATGAGGTGATTGTTCATAGGTATTCATGGATACATGGAGAATAAGGTGAGACTATATATGTTGTGCTTAATCAGAGTTTGCAGTAGGAAGTTCGAGGAGTCTTTACCTTGGTTGAATGTGAGTTCAACAAAAGATCTAGAGGAGATTGTTCTTGGAGAAAGTCATTGGGACTTGGATATCTTGGAAGAACATTCTCATTCCCCGCTCATGGTCTACTCAGCAGTTTATTACTTGAGAGGTATTACCCATTGTTTCTCTCAAGTGTTTTATGCTTTCTTTCATAGACATGGATCTTGAACTACTCATAGATGGTTCTGGAGGATTCATTGTGAGAGATGGATAGCATGATTATCTCCTTGTCCATTTCAGTTTAAGATATCGTTCATTGATGAGGATTGTTAGGAGATGGTTTTATGGGCTAATTTCCTAAAACGGGAAATGGATTAGTTTGATCTTCTTTGGTTTGAGAGGCTTACATCCATGTTGATTGCATGGTTACATATGTTTGATCTCTTGAGATTGAATGTTTGTTTGGGTGTTGTTATGTTGTTCTCTTTGGGGTGTTGTGAAGGAGATCATACTTGACACAGTTGGCACTTAGAGGTGTTTGTAGGAGGATTTTCTACAGGTTTATGATGTGCAGTGTTTCTCTTCATCTCAGTTATTTTTCTAATGGTGTGTTTCACATTACATTGGTTTGAGATTTTTTCCAGAGCTGAAGTGATCACTAGTTTGTGGTCATGTGCTTTCACTTATGTTCTTGGGTGATAGCATGAAGGTTCTATTATCTCTTTCATTGTTGGGTGTGAAGAAATTGAGAGATTTCTGGACTAGTGGTGAGATGTACAGGTTATTGATTTATAGATTTTCCATATCATGGTGGATGTTCCTACAATGCTACATGATGAGTACACTCTCTATGTAATGCCATTGGTAGACTTGGTATGTCTTGTTAGTTTTCAGATTTAGCATTACTCATGTAGTGGGAGTTCTTGGTTGTGTTTGGTCATCTTTGACTAGTTGACACATGGAGCATGTACCTGTAGTTTGGGTGAATACATGCTAGCATGAGTTTGCTATGTTCTTCTATACCTTTGAGGTATGTGTGATTGGATGAGTTAGCACTTGCTGTGTGTGCTATTTTCAGTCACGTGGGTTTTGTTCAGTTGGATGGGTGCAGTCAGTTTTCTGATTGTTGTTCTAGCTGATGTTCTATCTTATTTCTGGAAGATGGTTTCATGGCTATGTTCTAGAAAATTTGAAGTTAGTTCTGTTGGAGCTTCTGTGTAGCTTGTGAGCATAGTGGAGTGGAGGCAGTATCAGCTTTGGTTCTATGACTTGGAGCGTTGATGGTTTCCTATAATTCCTTCATCAAGTGGGAGAATGTTGAGTACTTGTGACTCAGATTACAGGCATCAACTTGTGCTGCTATTTGTCTCAGCGATCTCTTGTTCATCGGTTCGACGACATTGGTTCAATGGTTCATTGGTTCATTGGTTCGATGGCATTGGTTGAATGGTTCATTAGTTCATCGTTCGATGACATTGGTTCAATGGTTCCTTGGTTCATCAGTTCGATGGCATTGGTTCAATGGTTCATTAGTTCATCAGTTTGACAACATTGGTTCATTGGTTCAATGATTAGTGTTGGTTCAAGGGTTCAACCTGATCGGACAGAGTGTAGCCATCGACTTTGCTTTAGTTTTTTACTCCAACCGTTTGTGTCTCCCCGATGGTGGTTTGTTCCTACAATGTTCTATCGGAAAAATGGGGGTCTTCAGCGTAACTTGTTTATGTTCCAGCAATGGAGTATATTTCACCGATGGAGGTTTGGTATCAGCGGGACTAATGCTATCGGCCTTCGGTGGAATTCGTACTCTGATGAGCTTGGTCTATCAGATGGAGTTTGGCATCAGCAAAAGGAACTTTGTCGGCGAAGAAGGATGAAGTCTCACCGAAGGTCTTGGTCACTCTAATGGTCCATTGATGATTGATTGGCTGGGGTCATTGGCAGTAAAGTGCCAACGATAGACTTACCGCATGTTCATGGATATATACTACTGCTATGTTTGTCAACTGATGCATGTGGGACTATTTAGTCCTCATGAATACGAATGGTTGCGAATGGTTAAAAATGAACTGTCAACCTTTTGCAAGTTGTAACGGTTTGAGATAGTAACTGATTGTTCTATTTCTATAATGTGAGATGTGACTAGAACAGAAGAGTGAGAACAGAGTTCGGGTGAAGGGGATTCAGGCTGAGAGGGAAAATCTCTCTCTCGGTGATGTCCTGTACTGTATGCTATTTGTGGCATGATAATAGTATGAAGGATTAACCTGAGTGTTGTGATTAGAATGAAGGAGAACTTTGTGCAGGGTTATGTTGTTAGTTATTCTTCCAGAGGAGCAAGATGTAAATATCTATGTTAAGGCCTTGAGCCTACAAGTGTATTGTAACATGTTTGTTGTTGCTGATTAATACATTGGTTCAATGCTTTGGAGTGGGGTTTTTTACTCGTAAGGGTTTTCCCCACGTATATCTATGTCTCTTGTTCTGTCTTTTGTGTTAACGTTTCTGTTGTTGAAATTAGATCTTGTTGCTTGTATTTCCTCTAAGGGTCAATGTTGGAAATGTTCTATGTCTGTTTCCGCTTTGTGGCATAGTTGTGCATGTTTTTGAAGCGATTGAAAAGAATTTAAATCTGTCAAAGACACCACTATTCTTAGAAATACATTATGAGATGCTCTCATTTCCTTACAAGTTTGATGCTAGGTGTGATGAAAGAATCTTCCTTGTTTATTCCACCAAGAGCAAGGCCTACCACTACTATAATAAGAATCTAGTGCAAATGTCAAAGTCGATGAAAGCAAGGAAAGATCTACAGAATCAAGTGGATATGAATCTGAGAAACTAGATGTTTCAGAAGTGGTACAGATTAAAGACAACTCATATGAAGAAGATCAAGCTCCAGAAAGTGCTACCAAGACACCAAGGTATGTAAAACATAATCACTCTGAGGATCAAATCATAGGAGACAAGAGTAAATGAATCCTAACCAGAAGAAGAGCTACAGAAGAACAAGTAAATTTCTATCTAATTTCCAAGATTGAACCTAAAACTGTGAATGAAGCTTGCAATGATGAGAATTGGGTAAAGGCTATGAAAGAAGAATTAATGCAGATAGAGAAGAAATAGACCTAGGATCTTGTTCCCAAACCAATAGATAAAAATGTAATTGGTACCAAATGGGTTTTCAGAAACAAGATGAATGAGAATGGTGAAGTAGTAAGAAACAAAGCAAGGATGGTATGCAAAGGATACTCCCAAGTTTAAGGAATAGATTTTGAGGAAACATTTGTACCAATGGCAAGGATTGAAGCTATAAGAATGTTTCTGGCATTTGCAGCCTACAAAGATTTTAAGGTATATCAGATGGATGTAAAGTCTACATTCTTGAATGGAGAATTGGAAGAAGAAGTATATATTGAACAACCGGAAGGATTCCAGTCATCAGATCAGTGTGACATGGTATGTAGATAGAAGAAGGCTTTGTATGGATTAAAACAAGCCCCAAAGGCGTGGTATGCAAGGTTGGACAAGTATCTGATACAGATTGGGTTCAGTAAAGGTACTACAGACAACAATCTATATTTTATGATCAATGATGAACAAATCCTAATTGTAGCAGTCTTTGTTAATGACATTATCTTTGGAGGCAATGAAGGTATATGTACAGTTTTTACCAGAGAAATGCAAAGTGAATTTGAAATGTCCATGTTTGGTGAGATGAATTTCTTTTTGGGTCTACAAACAAATCAATCAGGTAAAGGTATCTTCATTTCTCAGTCTAAGTATGTAAAAGAGCTACTAAAGAATTTTGAGATGGAAGACTCTAAACTGGTAAATACTCCCATGATAACTGGTTGTAAGTTGAGTAAAAATGATGATTCACCTATGGCAGATCAGAAAAGGTAAAGATCTATGATTGGAGGGCTACTCTATCTGACCCAAACCAGACCTAACATAATGCATGCAGTTTGTCTTGTGGCAAGATTTCAAGCAGAGCCCAAGGAGTCACATATGATGGCAATCAAGAGAATTCTGAGATATTTGAAAGGCATAATAGATTATGGTTTGTGGTATCCAAAGGACAATGATTTCACTCTCAGTGCATACACTGATGCAGATTGGGTTGGAGATATAGATGACAGGAAAAGTACAAGTGGAGGTGCATTCTTTTTATGAAAAAGGTTGGTATCTTGGTTGTGCAAGAAATAGGTTTAAATATCTCTGTCTACTGCAGAAGTAGAATACATTGTAGCAGCATGTAGTTGCACTCACGTATTATGGATGAAGCAGACTTTGAAGGACATCAGATTTATGTATGAAGATCTAATTGCAATCTTTTGTGACAATACAAGTGCCATAAACATATCAAAGAATCCAATAATGCATTCAAGGACAAAGTACATATCCATACGATACCACTTTCTAAGAGAAAAGGTGACAGAGAATGAAGTCAAGTTGGAGTACGTATCTACAAAAGATTAGATTGTAGACATTTTCACTGAACCTCTATCTAAGGATACTTTTGAGTATCTAAGAGAAACGTTAGGGGTTATTACCCCTCCTACTCTAAACTAAGATGCACAAGAGTGCATTAGTCTGGTGATGCCTCTTTAGATCCGGATTGATGTTTTTAGGGCTACTTCTCAGGGGGAGTAGTCAGAGAGTTCAAAAGAGAAATGGAATTAGAGCAGTAGAATGCAAGTATGTTCCCTTTGCCATTGATGTCAAAGGGGGAGAGAAGTCATGTGAAAAATTTAGAAAGAAAGAGTGCAAATGTGTAAAAAGATAGGGGGAGAATCCTGTCTTGATGGTTGTTGCAGTTTTTCACATCATATGTTGCCATCAATGACAAAGGGGGTGATTGTTGCAATTATGTGCCTAATCGATGTTGTCATTGATGTCAACATATCCTTGTTGTCATTGGTGTCAACTATTTTCCATTCTATTACTTATTTAGAAGCTTTGTATGTTGAGGATATTAAGAAAATTGGCCCCTCTGAAAGATACAAGTGAGTTATAGTGAAGTGTAGTACAGACAGTGAGTTGTATGCTGAAGAACAATCCAATAGATTGCTATGCATTTGTCATGACACACATCGCACATGTCATGTCCACATCTGTCATGTGGTCATGACATGAAATACCAAAAAAAATTCCACACTTCCCAAGAAACCACCTCGCATGCGTAAGCGTGTTCGGTGGCAATACACATAAGGCATAATCAAGTCAGACAAAGGCAAGGTAATGCGCTCACCTGCGCATCCCTCTACACGATGAAGGCCAACTAGGGGGTCAATGCAATGTGATTAACGTCGCTAATTGTGTTAGGATCAAAGATCGAAACCCTAGGTTAACCTAAGTGAATGATGGGATTTTGACATAAGTCAAAATCAAAAGCCAAATTCTAGTGCATGAGAAAATATAATTTAATACCAAAACCTAATGTCGATAACCAGAAAAATAAATAATTTAATCCTAAGAAAGGTTAAATTTCACTAACCTAGCTAAACCCTAAATTCTGGAAAAATCTAGCAGTATAACACCTCACGGGCGTGATTAGGGTTTATTAAAACTAATTTTGATCAAAAGTTTATTGGGTTGGTTTTAAATTACATACGTTACACTAGTTAAATTGGTAGAAAAGTTAATTAGATTTATTAAAAACCCCAAAACTCATTAATGAAATCTCTACAAAGATGCCCAGAACATTTTTCAACAAAGCTCGATCAATTTGTTCTCCTTCATGTTTTCTATCAATCCGAGCTATCACTGCATCCTTTACGTTATTCCTAATTTCTTGGTAGACCAGATCACAGAAGCATGTTATACTAACTTCGTTTAAATAGTTTACTAGGTTTCCAAGTTGGTTTAAAATGAAGTCTTTATTAAACTAATAGAATCTCTCTAGATTAATTAAATTAATTAGTAAACTAATAACAACTAAATTGCCACTAACCTTGTTTGATAAAGGTTTGCAAGCCATTGATTAATCATGTTGTTTTAAATTAAAATCATCTCAATAGTTAGATTGGAGTAGAAATAAAATAAACAATAAAATCCCTTGGCAATAATCCAATTAAAATCATTAACCTATAAATTCCCTCTAGCCATAAAATATTCTATTTAAATTTTACCATACCTCTAAACAATAAAAAGAACATTTTCCAATAGAAATAAAAATTACCCCAATCTATTATTTATCTCTAAACCCCATTTTAAAAGAATAAACTAAATGGAAGAAATATTAAAAAGGTGAGGGAACCAAAATAAAAGTAAAATAATAAAAACAATTTTAAATAGCAAGCCCTAAAAGTCCTCTCAATAGAAAACTAATTTCCTTAAGGAAGAGAGGACCAAAACCCTAGCCTCCATCTATATTGTTCATTTTGCTTCTTCCATTTCTCTCTCAATTTCTCTTCTATGATTTTGTTTTGTAGGTCTTGGAGATTGGCCTCCATGAAAAGAAGCTCAAGGAGTATACCTAGTGTGTATACCTGTTGTCTAAATATATATATATATATATAAAGGCTGGTCATCAAAATAGAGAGTTCTCTTTTTTTTACACAAACAACAGTAGATGTATACACAAATATATATATATATATATATATTTAATGTCTATCTTGCAGTGTTGAGCAAAGAGGTATACATAGGAAAGTGGCCGTAGGTCTGAGCTCATCAGTGGTGGATTGGGTGATGCAATGGCGGCAACGCCTATGGGAGCGAAGGGGAGTGCGGGACTGTGGGCATCGGGGGGTGCGAGTGGCAAGGGAGTGTGGGGAGGGCACTACAAATAGTAGCAACAGAAGGGGTACGTGGATATGTAGACGGAGATGGGGGAGTGTGGGGAGGGGTCAAACCCCACCCACACTCCAAAGGAAGTAACGGCGGTGGTGGGGGGGTTTGAAGCCGCAACCAAACCCTCATTTAAATTTCTTTTTGATTTCAAACTGCGTTCTGCCCCACGAAAAAAATAGTCATTTAATTTATTTATTTCTATAGTGTTAAGACTGATTCTACATATATATATATATATATTTTAGGCAAACACAGATTTGTCTATTTTCATAGTAAAAAAAAATGTCTTTTGTTTAACATAAATAAATTGATATATATATTCCAATATATATATATATATGTATATTTATATATATATATATGTGTGTGTGTGTGTGTATATATATGTGTATATATATATGTATATATATATGTGCATATATATATGTGTGTGTGTGTATATATATATATATTTCAATATATATGTCATTTAACTTCTCCAGATATATTTTTTTTGTATGCATAAAAGCAAAGAAACCTTTATCTAAAACGTATTTACTTTGAGTAAATGATCTCTTTTTTTTTTTGTAAAAAAAAACAAACAAACAAACATGCTAGTAGTCATGGAATGAAAATTTCTTCCACATTAAAACTAAAAAAAGAGATGCTGATATTGAAATATTGCAGCCAACTTAAATCAACACTTCATAAGATTTATCTACTATTTTTTTTTAAAACAAATGCATTTAGTTCATTCCTTCAAATGACAACTACATCTAATTTTACTCTCCTAAGAGATAGGTAAATATCATTTTGTTTCACAACAACAAAACAACAACTATTCTATTTGAAATTAAGCATACAAGTGAAACATCAATTAGGTATGCTTTTCTTTCAACACTCTATTTTTCTTAATTTCATATGGCATTTAAAATCTACAAACTAAATCTTCTATTTCAAATGTAAATAGTTTATTACAACACAAGTAACAATATAACTCATACAAATTGAGAGAGAGAACAAGGGTCTCCTCTTTTGAAATTTAATAGATGATACACAAGGCCTCTCTTGGCCATGCTCTCTCAAGAGCACAAAAATAACAACTCATAAGGACAATAATAATTTTTTCCACATCACATATCTCCAACTATCCTGCATAAACACATAGAAGGGAAAAGAAGCCACTCAAACTGCTCTCCTCCCTACCATTGACTCCCTCATGAGTCACCCCCAAGCTAGAAGGTCATCCTCACACAAGGTAAGCACACACCACTTAACAACAAATTCACTCAACATAAAACAAGAATACTCCCATGGCTCTCACCTAACAAAGACTCACTCAAGATGAGTTTAATAGGGTAGGGGAGTGGAAATCACTCAACTCAAGAGTGCCACTCCAAAAACTTCCCAAAACATAAATCCCTCAAGGCCTCAAGGCCACACATATAAACATGATTTCACTACTTCTCTTGGCTCTCAAGCCATATCAAAATTTTCTCTTATACACATATTGCTCAAATTCACAATTTTGCCCTCAAGGCTAAAACTCTATGAAACCAAGGATGTGACCTAGAGGAGGTTCACTCCTCCCCCACCCCACACATGTTGAGCATTTTCTCCCAAGAAGGAGAGGCTCTCACAACTCCCATACCCAATTTTCCCACAACAACAAAGTCAAACAACAAAATGAAACTCACACACATGCCACATGCAAGTAAAGAAATTACATAAGGAAAGGCATTTGACTTGAATCCTACCTTATAAAGCCCAAATTAAAGATAGTTGAGAAGAGTTCCTCTAACTCTTTCTCCAAGTTGAGCCACCAATTTCACCTCTAACTTTTTCCCAAAATAATTATAATTCAAAAATTTCCAAAAGATTCAATAGCCCCCTCCCTCCCTTCAAGAGGGATTAAAATAGGTTCTTCTCATAAGCCTTAAGGAATGGGGAGGCGAAACATGTCACTTCCTCCCTCCTCCACCCAACTACTACCAAGACTCTTGGAATGGGGTGGTGACACATGTCATTCACCCAATCCACAAAGTCTTTCTCCCATCCACTTGTGCTCTCTTAATTACGTGGGAGAGGAAGGTGGAGCCAAAGAAGGAGTGGGTGCCACATGTGCTTCGACCTTTCCTCCTAAGAAAGACTAGTCAACCTAAAGGTACCCTCACCAATGGTGGGAGAGGCTTGGAGTTGAGTCCTCCACAGTTAAGGGGTCTTGAAGACTCCCCCAACCTAGGGAAGAGGAAAGGAAGAGGTTGAGTGTTTGACCCACTCATCCTCCCCTTCCCAAGCTTCAATTTTCGTCACTTAACTTTAGGGTGAAGTTAAAGTGACCAAATGGGAGTTTACCTAAGGTTACACAAGCCCAAATGACCCCTAGACCCTAGGGGTACAACCCGATGTCAAGTTTAACACATTTTGATCACCAAAGGTTGAGTAAAAACACATAAAAGGGGTCACAAAAATTATAACTCAAAAATGAAATTCAAATGATACTACAACTTACACCACCAATTAGGAATCAAATAAAAGAAGGGTAGACCTAACCCAACTAGCAACATTACAAAAATTCATCATGCAAACATAGTTGATCACAGTGTGGGATGACCTCTGAGTATCTATGGCTTCGTTAGAAACACCTATGCACTCAAATGAAATGTTAATCCCACATGTATATAATAGCTGAAGCAAATTGAAACATACACTCACATCATCACAAGATCATATAAACATCAAGAAATCTCATCATAATTAAAACATTTAAATTTTGCATTTTTAAACATCCATCACAAGATAAGGTCTGATAATAAATTTCTAACTAAAATCACATGAATAGTATCCCAATAGCATCATAATGTAAATCATATGTCTAGCATCATTAGTGAATCAATATTAAGGTCTAACCACATCGTAAACATGCTAAGCATAATAAATCCACATAAAGCATAAAGTCTAACAATCCTGCAAATCAGGATCAACAGTCCCATAAGTCTAATACGTGTCATCAACAATAAAATAAAGTAGTCAAATATAAGGGAATGAAAAGGTAGGCCTCACATCCTCTGCCCCTAAGATTGAACTTCCTCCTAGAAGTCATTAAAGAGTGAGGATAAAGGGCCCTCAATCTCACTGCATCCTCCCATGTTGTCGTGGCCTCATCATACATGTCCCACTGGACCCTAACCTGGTCCAGCTCTTGACCTCAAAGGCCCAGCATCTGATGAGCCAATATGTGAATTGGCTCCAAAGCCAACTGGCCATCCACCTCTACCTAAAGAGCACTCAAATCTAATAAATGAGATAAATAAGATATATAACGCCGTAAAACAGAAACATGAAACACATCGTGGATACACGATAGGCTAGGTGGTAAGGCTAGATGATAGGCTATGGGTCCTATCCACTCCAAGATCTCAAAAGGTCCAACAAAATGAGGTGCAAGCTTAGATCCCTTTCCGTAATGGATTGGACTCTCATGCAATCGCACTCTCAAGAACACTTTGTCCCCAACTGAGAAGCTCCAATCTACCCTCTTAGCATCGACATACTTCTTCTGTCAATCTTGAGCCTTCTAAAGTCTCTGCCTAATCATAGTCACCTACTGCTCCATATACTGAACCAACTCTGGTCCTATCGCAACCCTGTCCTCAATACGGTCCCAACTCAAAGGTGTCCTGCAAGGTCTGCCGAACAAGGCTTGAAAAGGAGGTATATCCAATGAGCTGTGATGCCTATTATTGTAGGCAAACTTAACTAGATACAGATACTCCTCCCATCTACTCTAGTGATCCATGACATACATACAGAGCATATCCTCAAGAACCTGATTAACTCTCTATGTCTGTCCATCGGTCTTAGGATGATAAGTGGAACTGAAGTTGAGCTGTGTGCCCAATGCCTGCTGCAAGGGTCTCCAAAAGGCTGAAGTGAACACTAAATCCCTGTCAGAAATGATATGGTGAGGTACCCCATGTAATCTAACAATCTGATCCAAGAATACTCTTGCCATAGATGGTGCATTGTACATCATGCGTATAGGTGAGAAATGCGCCACTTTGGTCAACTTGTCAACCGTGACCATGATGGCATCATGGCAGCATGATGACATAGGAAGATCAACAATGAAGTCCATGGAAATGGTGTCCCATTTCCACTCAAGTATCTTGTGAGGGTATAAAAGACCCACTGGATGCTGATGCTTGGCCTTGACCCTCTGGTACTCAAGGCAATGAGCAACATATTCTACAGTATCTTGTCTCATACCTGCCCAATGGTATAACTGTCGCAAGTTTGCATGCATCTTCTTCACCCCTGGGTGTGCTACATAAGGTGCTCTATGAGCCTCTAAAAGAACCACTACATGAAGGTCACCTGCACGAGGTACATAGATGCGTTGTCAATGTCTAAGCAATCCATCTGACTTAAAGGAATATCCTACAAATTTGCCCTTAAGGGCCCTCTATGACTGGATCTCTTGTTGCACCTGAAGAAACCACTTGTCCTTAGGCAGATGCTAAATGATGCGCTCTCTCAAGTCCATGCTCAAGGTTAAGGTTAGGATCTCGTGGCGCCTCTAACTCAAAGCATCAGCGACCATTTTCTACTTCCCTTTGATGTAGTGGACATCAAAGTCGTACTCACATAGAAACTCCATCCAATGCTATTGGCGGGCATTCAAATTTGGCTATGTGAAAATATACTACAAACTATGGTGATCTGAATGAAGCTCAAAGTGATGACCTAAAAGAAAGTGTCTCTAACAAACAAGAGCATGAACCACTACTGCGAGCTCTAGATCATGAGTAGGGTAGTTCAGCTCACGTGTCTTAAGCTTATGTGACTCATATGCAATCGCTCTACCACCCTTCATAAGCACAGCTCCCAAACCCTCAAGTGAAGCATCTATACAAACCACAAAATTGTCTGTAGGATCAGGAACTGCTAAGATGGGAGCACTGACAAGATGCTCCTTAAGGACCTTGAAGGCCCTCTCACACTGCTCAGTCCAAGTGAAACTCTTCCCTTTCCACTGAAGGGAAGTAATGGGGTGCGCTATCCTGGAAAATCCCTCTACAAATCTGTGGTAGTAACTGGCTAATCCCATGAAACTCCTGACATCTGTCACACTAGTGGGTGCTAGCCAATCCCTGATAGCTTTGATCTTTGATGGATCTACCGAGATGCCATTGCTTGATAGGATGTGTGCCAAGTACTATACCTCTGTCTTAAAGAAGGCACACTTCGCCAAGTTGCCATAAAGCTACTGCTCTCTCAAGCACTTCAAAACCTAACGTAGGTGCTCCTCATGTTCCTCCTCAGTCCGCAAATAGATCAATATGTCATCAAGAAAAATAATCATGAACTGACCTAAGTATGTATGAAACACCCCATTCATGAGACTCATAAACACTACAGGGGCATTTGTCAAACCAAAGGGGACCACAGTGAACTCATAGTGGTCGTATCTTGTCCAGAAAGCGGTCTTATGAATATCTGCCTCTGTGATACACAACTGATGGTAACTAGACTTTGGGTCAATTTAGAAAACACCGTGGCTCCCTACATCTGGTCGAAGAGATCATCAATCCTAGGTAGAGGATAATGGTTCTTCACTGTCACCTTATTCAACTACTTATAATCCATGCATAACTGAAGTGACCCATCCTTCTTCTTCACAAAGATAACTGGAGTGCCCCAAGGTGAAACACTCGGTTGGATGTGTCCCTTCTCGAGCAAGTCCTCAACCTGCAACTTGAGCTCTGTCAGCACATGAGTGGTCATCTTGTAGGGTGCACGAGACACTGGCTTGGCACCCGGTACTAAGTCAATATGAAAGTCTACCTCACGACGGGGTGGCATCCCTAGTAACTCTAATGGAAACACGTCGGCAAACTCTCTCAAGATGGGATGGTCATCTAATGATGCCTCAAGCTCATCCTCTGATTTGTTACTAACTGTGATAGCGAACATCTGACATCCCTTCCACATGCAGTGCTTAAGCTACTAAGCAGATATCATACGAACTGCCGTGAGCTTCTGAATGCCCACTATCTCAACCGGTGCACCATGATCATCTAAGTAGCTAATCACCCTCCGGCGACAATCTAGCTTGGCTCTATGAGCCGCAAGCCAGTCCATACCCAAAACCACATCGTAGGAACCTAATGGCATAACTCTAAGGTCACAAGATGTAGTGAAGGACCCCAAAGAGATTTCACAATCTTGAACCAAGGCATCTACTGACATTTTGGCCCCAGAGGCCAACTCAACCTCCCACCTAATGTCTTGCCTAGAAACTACCAGCCTACAACGTTCCACTAATGATGAGATAGAAAATAATCAGTAGCTCTAGAGTCAAAAAGAATAGAGATGGGGGCACCCCTGATCATACTTGATGTCTCAATCACAGATGCTTGATAGTTAGCCTAGCGGTTATCAACCACTATAAACATGTGGTGGGACTTGCCCACATCTCCTATCGTTTGCTCTAACCCTCCTGAATGGGGCTGTCCCCTACCGTAAAGCCTTGTGGGCACTCTCTGGCTAGATGTCCTACTCCACCACACACATAGCATGGGCCAGGAGCTTGTATCTATCCCGTCTAAGTCCTACCTGACTGCTATTGTCCAGATCTACATTTGGAACCTTGTGAACCCCTGTATGACTGCTGAGACCTCGCGGGCCCCATAGGTGGTCTCTACTACCTCTGGTCTCTACGCGGGCCCTATTGCTACCATCCTTGATTCTGCTCTCCCTGTGCCCTTTGCTGGGGTCTAGACCTCTGTTGATTTTGCTACTACTGTTGTGGAGGTCTAGGAGGTAATGATGGAGAACTAAAGCCTCCTCTTTGTGGTGGTAGTGGTGGTCTGCGATAACTCTGTTGGTGCTGCTGCTGCCCATGATCCTGAAATTGGGGGCGTGATCCCTGCCCTTGTCCTTGTGTCTCCTCAGCTACGTATGCCTTCTCAGTAGCATCACTCAATGTCCGGGGGTCTGCCATGCATACAGGCCTGCTATGCTATGGTTTAATCCTCTGATGAACTTATGAACTAGGAGTTTCTCATCGTGGAGATACTCTGCATATCGAGATAACTCAGTGAAGCTACCCTCGTACTGAGCAATAGTAAGCCCTCTTTGCTGAAGATTGTGAAACTGGTCTATGCGACACTGTCTATAGTGATTTGATAAATACCATGCATTAAAGCACTCAATGAAGGTCTCCCAAGTGAGTGTGTCCAATGATAGGTGACGCTTACACTCCTTAGTGCGCCACCAAGTAGCTACTACATCTCGCAATAGGTGGACTACCACACGTGCCTTCATGTTGCCCTTGTAAGGATGTAACACGAAGCATCTGTCTAGACTGATGAGCTAAGCCTTAGCTTCAGCTCCCTCTGTAGTCCTAGCAAAAGTAGGGGGATTCAACCTCAACAAATCCTAGATAGGGTCTCCTCGGTCTCTGTACCCTCTAATGGGATCCTCTGCATAATAATCATACGGCCTATGAATGATCTACTCCACTCGCACTGTCTCCTCACGCCTATCATGACGTGGAGGGCTCCTGCTACAGACCCTGTAGGCTGATCCAACCTCCTCTGCCATCGTATCTGGTATCTCCACAAACAGCTCCACACGTGGTGCCTCTCGTGGCTTGACGCAGGGCTACACATGTGACTCTACTCATGGCTCCACATGTGGCTCCTCTCACGGATCAATGCGGGGCTCAACACGTGGCTCTACGCGCAGTGCATCTACGGCCGGTGGTAGCCTATCTAATACTGCTTGTAGTGCATGAAGTATCTATGGTCCAATGTCTGGTATATGTAGGACCTATGGAGCCAGTGGTGCCTATGGTGCCTGACCCTCAATCAAAGAATCACTGTACACCTTGATGGATGTAGTGTGACATGAACGCGCTCGCTAAACTCGTTGGGGAGGCATCCTACAAAACAAGGTATTTACTAATTAAACACATTTGCGGAATAAGTAATGTGCCCAAATAAGCCCAGTGTTTAAACTTAGGCTCTAATACCAAATGTCATGCCCACATTCCCCATGTGGTCATGACACACATCGCACATGTCATGTCCACATATGTCATGTGGTCATGACACAAAATACCAAAAAAATTTCCACACTTCCTAAGAAACCACATCGCATGTGTAAGTGTGCTCGGTGGCAATACACATAAGGCATAATCAAGTCAGATGAAGGTGGGGTAATGCGCTCACTTGTGCATCCCTCTATGCAATGAAGGCCAACTAGGGGGTTGATGTGATGCGTTTAATGTCGCTAATAGGGTTAGGATCAAAGATCGAAACCCTAGGTTAAACTAAGTGAATGATGGGATTTTGACATAAGTCAAAATGAAAAGCCAAATTCTAGTGCATAAGAAAATATAATTTAATACCAAAACCTAATGTCGATAACCGACAAAAACAATAATTTAATCCTAAGTGATGCAGAGGTAAACGCAACGGGAGCTTACTAACAGGAAGGAGGAGCCAATAATACAAACAGCATGATAAAAATCCCTATCGGCTCAGCATCATCATCATATTTCCTGTAAACACCAACAACATCATCATATTTCGGACGATCACAATTATCCTCCTGCCGACTACTGTTCACCTCCTCCGCCTATCGCCTATCATCATCATCATGATACTCAACGGGCGCAAACATCCTCCTGTTGCACTGTTCATCAGGCGCCAAACACTAGCGGCATCATCATGATATGCGACACCACCTTCGTCAGCAGGATATCAAATATCCGGTTTCTCCAAATATCCTGATGACGACAACTTCAGCACCTTCCCTTCGATGCCCCGATAGTCGACGATACAAGCAACAGCATCATGATATGATTCATCCGGTTCTCTCGAAACCTCCTGATGATGTTAACACAACTTTCTGCCGAGAACCTACGCCGATACCTAAGCACTTAGCGACAGCAGGATAAACTTGCATAGGGTGATATGTCAATATCCTGATGACGATGACGTCATATCCTGATGACGATGACATCACACAATATCCTGATGACCTCTTCAACACTTAGTCAAAAAAATGAACTTTCACTCCCGCATCTGCTAGCGATACGCGGATGATGGGCACCCCCGAGAGATGATCCTGACGGCGATATATACACTGAATATATATCTGACTTAAAACATCCTGATGCACTTACAACATGCAAACTTTAACAGTTTCATGACCCGATCCTGATGGTGATGTATTCGCAGATGACAATGCGGCTTGCTCCGACTGGAAACGCATATGCAGACTCCTGTATATCCGTCCGCTGCATGTAAACACTCAGAACCGCTCTGTTACACAAAGACAATATGATGATCGGGCCGGATCACCTTCAAACCAAAATCTAACAGCTTATCTTTCTAGACCTAGCACATGAGGATGCTAGGCTGATTCACAGCATGCTCCTAACTGATCTCTTGAACAATGCAATGCATAAACAGAAAACAAAAATGCAAACTAAGCTATAATACAGGACCATTCCACCGATTCGCAGGATCAACCGGTGGAAGGGTTGAAGGAACCCATCAACTTGCAAAACAGAAAAGAAATCAAAACAGTTACAGCTGATACAATCAGATAATGCAAATGATGAGATCTTATTCAATTGAAATTCAAATGTCCTGCCTCTGCAATTCTGTCAAACAATGTCTGGACTGATCACCAATACAACATACCACCAATACTACTCTCCTGAACATAACATCTATCAATATGCTAAACACTAACAGATCGAAGGTATAAATAGCAAAATCCTTCGAGTACTACCAACTCACTTCCCAGCGGCTGGGAGCTTCCAAGCGGCTGGGAGAGAGGACAGCTCAGATAACCTTATCACGATCTCTAACTGCCTACACATACTCCTAGGCTGAACTAATACATAGCATCGGTCCAATGGACCTTATTACATGATGAAGTCAAACATACTAAAAATAGACTAATGTCCTGTCATCATGCGGACAATTATCCTATATCCTGATCATGTACGGGTGCTCCTGCACCATACTCCCCAGAAGAAGAAATCTCAAGTCCACTTGAGATGAGAGTATCAAGGTCTGCACCATGTTTCTGTATCTGCTCTGCAGTCATCCATACTGCTTCAGAATTCGGCTGTCCCTTCCAAGAGACTAAATACTCCAAGTATTGTTTGTTCCTGGTCTGTTTGACCACTCTGGTGTCCAAAACCTTCTGTAACTGTGGAGGATCATGTTGGGGAATGTCTTCAGCAACTGTATCCTGTAGGATATCCTGATCTGCATCTGGATTAGCCTTGTATGGAGTTAAATCACATACATTGAAGATAGGAGACAAACCAAGATCAGGTGGGAGTTGGATCTCATAAGCATTCTGTCCATGCTTGTGCAAAATCTGACATGGTCCAACTTTCTTTTGCATGAGCTTAGTATACTTTCCCTTAGGAAGCCTGTCTTTCTTCAAGTGAACCCATACCAAATCTCCAACATCAAATTGAACATCCTTCTTCTTCTTATCAGCATATTCCTTATACTTTAAGGTGGTTTGCTGGAGTTGGGTCTTGACCTGATCATGAACCTCTTTGATGGCTTCAGCAAAAGCTTCTCCTTCTGCACTAACAGGATCTACTGTAGGTAGATCTCTCAACTCCAAAATTCCTCTGGGATGCATTCCATAAACTACCTGAAAAGGCGATTTCCCTGTGCTCCTATTGACAGTATCATTATATGAAAACTCAGCTTGAGACAGAATATTGTCCCATTTCTCTCCATGCTATTTTGTCAAGCATCTAAGCAAATTCCCCAAGGAACGGTTCACTACTTCAGTCTGTCCATCCGTTTGAGGATGATATGCAGAGGAAAAAGACAAATTGGTTCCCAGTTTCCTCCATAGAGTTCTCCAGAAGTGACCAATAAACTTCACATCCCTGTCTGACACTATGCTCAATGGCAATCCATGAATTCTGACAATCTCCTTGAAGAATAAATCTGCAATGTATGAAGCATCAGCAGTGGTTTTGCATGGCAAGAAATGTGCCATTTTACTGAATCTATCCACTACAACAAAAACACTGTCAAATCCTCTCCTTGTCCTTGGTAAACCCAAGACAAAATCCATACTGATGCTTTCCCATGGTCTGGAAGGAATGGGTAAGGGCTGATATAAACCTGCATTAGTTGACCTGCCTTTAGCTTTCTGACATATCACACATGTCTCTACAAATTTTCTGACATCTAATTGCAACTTAGGCCAAAAGTAATGCCTTCTGACCAGATCAAGAGTCTTATCTAGACCAAAATGACCTGCCATAGCTCCACAATGTTTCTCCTTGATTATATTTAACCTCATAGAACACCTTGGAATACACAACTGTCCACCCTTGAACAACAATCCATCCTGAATCAAAAATTCAGAGAACTCAGCATGGTATTTCTCCCCAAAAGAAGTACAGACCTGATATATCTCTCCAAAATCTTCATCAGACTCATACATGGTCTTGAGTGAGTCAATGCCAACACTCTCTAACTGAATCTGATTGACTATGAGAACTCTCCTACTCAAAGCATCTGCAACTTTGTTTTTGACTCCTTTCTTATGCTTCAATGTAAAAGTGAAAGCCTGTAAGGTTTCTACCCATTTCATATGTCTGTGGTTCAGCTTTTCCTGGCTATTTATGAAACTCAGAGCCTGGTTATCTGTGAATACTATGAATTCCTTTGGCATCAGGTAATGCCTCCATTTCTTGAGGGACTGAACTAAAGCATACATTTCCAGATCATATGATGAATACCTTTTCTTAGCATCATTGAGCTTTTCACTGAAAAATGCAATAGGTCTACCTTCTTGGCTGAGTACTGCTCCAATGGCCATGTGACTGGCATCACAGTCTACCTGAAAGATTTTGTTAAAATCTGGAAGTGCAAGGACTGGCTGCTGTGCCACCTTCTTCTTCAATGTTTCAAAAGAATTATCTGCTCCTTGAGTCCAAACAAACCTGCACTTCTGTCCTCCTTTGATGGTATCCAGCATGGGTGCACAAATATGACTGAACCCTCTTATAAACTTTCTGTAGAAGGTTGCTAACCCATGGAAACTTCTGACATCATTCATAGTCTGTGGAGTTGGCCAAGACAGTATGGCACTCACCTTCTCCTTATCCATCTGTAACTTTCCTTGTGAAATGACAAAACCCAAATATGTGATCTCCTTTTGCATGAACAAGCACTTGTCTAAATTTATCATCAGCTACTCTTCATGTAACCTCTTAAGAACCAAATCTATATGTCTGAGATGTTCTTCTTTGGTGTTACTGAAAATCAGAATGTCATCTAAATATACTATGACAAACTTACCAATGAATTCTTTCAGAACCTCATTCATCAACCTCATGAAAGTACTAGGTGCATTAGATAAACCAAAAGGCATAACCTTCCATTCATATAACCCTTCATTTGTTTTGAATGCTGTCTTCCACTCATCACCTGGTCTAATCCTGATCTGATGGTATCCACTCTTCAAATCTATTTTTGTAAAGTACTTAGCACTTCCCAAACAATCAATTAAATCCTCTATTCTAGGGATTGGAAACCTATACCTGATTGTGATCTTGTTAATAGCTCTGGAATCTGTGCAAAGCCTCCAAGTGCCTTCCTTCTTTGGTGCTAGTACAGCTGGTACTGCACATGGACTCAAACTCTTCCCAATCAGACCTGAATCCAACAATTCTTCAATCTGTCTGGCTACTTCTGCATTCTGTTTTGGAGTAAGCTTATAGGCTGCTTTGTTTGGAAGTGTTGACCCTGGAATTAAGTCTATGCAATGACTGATATCTCTGACAGGTGGTAGGGATCTTGGCATTCCCTCTGAGATGACACCTTTGTACTTATCCAATAGCTCTTGGATAGCTGGGTCTATCAACCTTGGCTTTTTCTCTTTCTTGACTTCTTGCTGCTGTTCCTTATTCACACTCATACATGGGATTAGGGCATATGCAACTGCACCTTCTGCTGCTACTTCTTTCATGAACTGTTTACCTTCCATCAGCATGACCTTCACCTCTTTTCCTTTAGTTTTCCCCTCCTTCTCTGCCAGTGGGAATAACTCTGTCACCTTACCATCTTTAGTGATTTTATAGGTGTTTCTAACACCATCATGCTGTGCCTTCAAATCATACTGCCATGGTCTACCAAATAAAAGGTTGCAAGCATCCATCTTGGTAATGTCAAACAACAACCTATCCTTATATGCACCAATCTGAAATTCTACCCAAGCCTGCTCTTCTATAGTTGTCTGCTGACCTTGGGTAAGCCATGAGACTTTATATGGGGATGTGTGAGGCAATCTCCTAAGCTTAAGCTTTATCACCATTTCTTCAGACACAAAATTCTCAGTAGAACCAGAATCAATCAAAACTTTACATGCCTTACCTCCTGCTTTGCAAATAGTTCTGAAAAGAGACTTTCTTTGCGGGGCTTCTTTGTCAGGTACCTTCATGGTAGTCACTGTTCTTCTCATCATCAGAGACTCTCCGCTTTCTGGGTATCCATAATTATCAGGAGCATTCACGCTCTGAAAATCATTAGAGCTTGTCCTACTTTAATTATCAGGTTCTTTGACCAGATTTGTTCTCCTTTCTCCTGCTGAGCTTGTGGCCTTGTCTGGACATCTGCTGGCTATATGGCCTTCTTTGTTACAGTTGTAACATCTGATGGATCCTCTGCCCTGGGATCTTCCTCTGAAAGGTCTTCTACCTCTGAAGTTTCCTTGCTGACTGTAATTCTCTCTCTGATTCTGACTATTGTTGCCCTTACTATTGTCATGACTGGATTCTCCTTGATATCCCTGTCCATGTCCTCTGCCTCTAAAAGGACCTCTTCCACCTCTTTGTTGTCTTCCTCTTCCTCTATTGTTTTGTTCTTTTTTTCTCTTCAACTTTTCTTCCACTTTCAATGCCAACTGAAAGCTTTTCTGCACTGTATCTGGGTTATGCAGACTTAGATCTTCCTGAATATTAAACCTCAATCCATTAAGGTATCTGGCTACCTTTTCTTCCTCACTTTCCTTTACCTTTGTCTTCATACAAAGTTTCATGAATTCTTCTGTATATGAGCTGACATCTAGCTCCTTCTGTTTCAGGTTTTGCTTCCTCTTGTGTAACTGGATACTATAATCCAACGGGATATAAGCTTCCTTTACTAATGCCATCATCTTCTTCCATGTGGCAACTCTACGTTTTCCTTCCTGTACTCTATCATCTTGAACAAAATTCCACCATGTCAAGGCAACTTCTTTCATCTTTGACTGTGCTATCTTCACTCTCTGTTGTTCTGGTATCTCCTCTATTACAAAGAAATTGTTCAAACAGTCTATCCACTCCATCACTGAATCAGGGTCCATCTTACCTGTAAACACTGGCAAATCCAGTTTCACATCCATGGTTCTCCTCTCCATGGCCTTGAGGGCGTTCAACAGTGGTCTCTGGTCTGTAGGAACGACCTCCTCGCTCCAATTAGGGATCTCTTCTTCTTCCCTATCATCTTCTCTACCAGAACCTACTCTGCTCCTCAACTTTGCTAACTCATCTTTCAACTCCTGATTCTGAGCCTTCACGGCCTTGCTTTCTGCAATCTGTTTCTTCACCAGAACTGCCAACTCAGCGTTGGTCATCCTTGCTGGAACCTCCGATGTTCCTTCTTCGTCTGACATCCTGCTTATCTTTTCCAGAAGATCCTAACCTTTGCTCTGATACCACTATGATGCAGAGGTAAACGCAACGGGAGCTTACTAACAGGAAGGAGGAGCCAATAATACAAACAGCATGATAAAAATCCCTATCGGCTCAGCATCATCATCATATTTCCTGTAAACACCAACAGCATCATCATATTTCGGACGATCACAATTATCCTCCTGCCGACTACTGTTCACCTCCTCCGCCTGTCGCCTATCATCATCATCATGATACTCAACGAGCGCAAACATCCTCCTGTTGCACTGTTCATCGGGCGCCAAACACTAGCGGCATCATCATGATATGTGACACCACCTTCGTCAGCAGGATATCAAATATCCGGTTGCTCCAAATATCCTGATGATGACAACTTCAGCACCTTCCCTTCGATGCCCCGATAGCCGACGATACAAGCAACAGCATCATGATATGATTCATCCGGTTCTCTCGAAACCTCCTGATGATGTTAACACAACTTTCTGTCGAGAACCTACGCCGATACCTAAGCACTTAGCGACAGCAGGATAAACTTGCGTAGGGTGATATGTCAATATCCTGATGACGATGACGTCATATCCTGATGATGATGACGTCACACAATATCCTGATGACCTCTTCAACACTTAGTCAAAAAAATGAACTTTCACTCCCGCATCTGCTAGCGATACGCGGATGATGGGCACCCCCAAGAGATGATCCTGACGGTGATATATACACTGAATATATATCCGACTTAAAACATCCTGATGCACTTACAACATGCAAACTTTAACAGTTTCATGACCCGATCCTGATGGTGATGTATTCGCAGATGACAATGCGGCTTGCTCTGACTGGAAACGCATATGCAGACTCCTGTATATCCGTCCGCTGCATGTAAACACTCAGAACCGCTCTGTTACACAAAGACAATATGATGATCAGGCTGGATCACCTTCAAACCAAAATCTAACAGCTTATCTTTCTAGACCTAGCACATGAGGATGCTAGGCTGATTCACAGCATGCTCCTAACTGATCTCTTGAACAATGCAATGCATAAACAGAAAACAAAAATGCAAACTAAGCTATAATACAGGACCATTCCACCGATTCGCAGGATCAACCGGTGGAAGGGTTGAAGGAACCCATCAACTTGCAAAACAGAAAAGAAATCAAAACAGTTACAGCTGATACAATCAGATAATGCAAATGATGAGATCTTATTCAATTGAAATTCAAATGTCCTGCCTCTGCAATTCTGTCAAACAATGTCTGGACTGATCACCAATACAACATACCACCAATACTACTCTCCTGAACATAACATCTATCAATATGCTAAACACTAACAGATCGAAGGTATAAATAGCAAAATCCTTCGAGTACTACCAACTCACTTCCCAGCGGCTGGGAGCTTCCAAGCGGCTGGGAGAGAGGACAGCTCAGATAACCTTATCACGATCTCTAACTGCCTACACATACTCCTAGGCTGAACTAATACATAGCATCGGTCCAATGGACCTTATTACATGATGAAGTCAAACATACTAAAAATAGACTAATGTCCTGTCATCATGCGGACAATTATCCTATATCCTGATCATGTACGGGTGCTCCTGCACCACTAAGCAAGGTTAAATTTCACTAACCTAGCTAAACCCTAAATTCTAGAAAAATTTGACAGCATAATGCCTCATGGGCATGATTAGGGTTTATTAAAACTAATTTTGATCAAAAGTTTACTGGGTTGGTTTTAAATTACATACATTACACTAGTTAAATTCGTAGAAATGTTAATTAGATTAATTAAAAACCCCAAAACTCATTAATGAAATCTTTACAAAGATGCCCATAACATTTTTCAACAAAGCTTGATCAATTTGTTCTCCTTCACATTTTCTATCAATCAAAGCTATCACTGCATCCTTTATGTTATTCCTAATTTCTTGGTAGACCAGATCATGGAAGCATGTTATACTAACTTCGTTTAAATAGTTTACTAGGTTTCCAAGTTGGTTTAAAATGACGTCTTTATTAAACTAATAGAATCGTTATAGATTAATTAAATTAATTAGTAAACTACTAATAACTAAATTGCCACTAACCTTCTTTGATAAAGGTTTGCAAGCCATTGATTAATCATGTTGTTTTAAATTAAAATCATCTCAATAGTTAGATTGGAGTAGAAATAAAATAAACAATAAAATCCCTTGGCAATAATCAAATTAAAATCATTAACCTATAAATTCCCTCTAGCCATAAAATATTCTATTTAAATTTTACCATACCTCTAAACAATAAAAAGAACATTTTCCAATAGAAATAAAAATTACCCCAATCTATTATTTATCTCTAAACCCCATTTTAAAAGAATAAACTAAATGGAAGAAATAATAAAAAGGTGAGGGAACCAAAATAAAAGTAAAATAATAAAAACAATTTTAAATAGCAAGCCCTAAAAGTCCTCTCAATAGAAAACTAATTTCCTTAAGGAAGAGAGGACCAAAACCCTAGCCTCCATCTAGATTGTTCATTTTGCTCCTTCCATTTCTCTCTCAATTTCTCTTCTATGATTTTGTTTTGCAGGTCTTGGAGATTGGCCTCCATGAAAAGAAGCTCAAGGAGTATACCTAGTGTGTATACCTGTTGTCTATATATATATATTTATAAATATGTAAAGGCTGATTATCAAAATAGAGAGTTCTCTTTTTTTTTGCACAAACAACAGCAGATGTATACACAGATATATATATATGTATGTATATATATTTAATGTGTAACTTGCAATGTTGAGCAAAGAGGTATACAGAGGAAAGTGGCCGTAGGGCCGAGGTCATCGGTGGCGGCACTTGTGGGAACGAAGGGGAGTGCGGGACTATGGGCGTCGAGGGGTGTGGGAGATAAGGGAGCCGCAGGTGGCAAGGGAGTGTGGGGAGGGTGCTACAGACAGCGGCGACGGAAGGGTTGTGGGGATATGTAGACGGAGATGGGGGAGTGTGGGGAGGGGTCGAACTCCACCCACACTCCACCATCCCCACACTCCAAAGGAAGTAACGACGGTAGTGGGGGGGTTCGAAGCCCCCACCAAACCCTCATTTAAATTTCTTTTTTATTTCAAACTGCATTTTGCCCCACGAAACAACAGTCATTTAATTTATTTATTTCTACAGTGTTAATGCTGATTCTACTTTTATGTATATATATATATATACACATATATTATTTGGGAAAACACAGATCTGTCTATTTTCATAGTAAAAAAAAATGTCTTTTGTTTAACATAAATAAATTGATAGATATATTCCAATATATATATATATATATCTGTGTGTGTGTATATATATATATCTCTCTGTGTGTGTATATATATATGTCATTTAAATTCCACAGATATTTTTTTTTGTATGCATAAAAGCAAAGAAACCTTTATCTAAAATGTATTTACTTTGAGTAAATGATCTCTTTTTTTTTTAGTAAAAATAACAAAAACAAACAAACATACTAGTAGTCATGGAATGAAAATTTCTTCCACTTTAAAACCAAAAAAAGAGATGCTGATATTGAAATATTGCAACCAACTTAAATCAACACTTTATAAGTTTTATATACTATTTTTTTAAAAACAAATGCATTTAGTTCATTCCTTCAAATGACAACTACATCTAATTTTCCTCTCCTAATAGATAGGTAAATATCATTTTGTTTCACAACAACAAAACAACAACTATTCTATTTGAAATTAAGCATACAAGTGAAACATCAATTAGACATGCTTTTCTTTTAACACTCTATTTTTCTTAATTTCATATAGCATTTAAAATCTGCAAACTATATCTTCTATTTCAAATGTAAATAGTTTATTACAACACAAGTAACAATATAACTCATACAAATTGAGAGAGAGAACAAGGGTCTCCTCTTTTAAAATTTAATAGATGATACACAAGGCCTCTCTTGGCCATGCTCTTTCAAGAGCATAAAAATAACAACTCATAAGGACAGTAATAATTTCTTCCACATCACATAGCTCCAACTATCTTGCATAAACACATAGAAGGGAAAAGAAGCCACTCAAACTGCTCTCCTCCCTACCATTGACTCACTCATGAGTCACCCCCGAGCTAGAAGGTCATCCTCACACAAGGTAAGAACACACCACTTAACAACAAATTCACTCAACACAAAACAAGAATACTCCCATGGCTCTCACATAACAAAGACTCACTCAAGATGAGTTTAATGGGGTAGGGGAGTGGACATCACTCAACTCAAGAGTGCCACTCCAAAAATTTCCCAAAACATAAATCCCTCAAGGCCTCAAGCCCACACATATAAACATGATTTAACAACTTCTCTTGGCTCTCAAGCCATATCACAATTTTCTCTTATACACATGTTGCTCAAATTCACAATTTTGCCCTCAAGGCTAAAACTCCATGAAACCAAGGATGTAACCCCGAGGAGATTCACTCCTCCCCCACCCCACACATGTTGAGCATTTTCTCCCAATAAGGAGAGGCTCTCACAACTCTCATACCCAATTTTCCCACAACAACAAAGTGAAACAACAAAATGAAACTCACACACATGCCACATGCAAGTAAAGAAAATACATAAGGAAAGGCACTTGCCTTGTATCCTACCTTATAAAGCCCAAATGGAAGATAGTTGAGAAGAGCTCCTCTAACTCCTTCTCTAAGTTGAGCCACTAATTTCACCTCTAACTTTTTCCCAAAATAATTAAAATTCAAAAATTTCCAAAAGATTCAACAACCCCCTCCCTCCCTTCAAGAGGGATTAAAATAGGCTCTTCTCATGAGCCTTGAGGAATGGGGAGGTGACACATGTCACTTCCTCCCTCCTCCACCCAACTACTACCAAGACTCTTGGAATGGGGTGGTGACACATGTCATTCACCCAATCCACCAAGTCTTTCTCCCATCCACTTGTCCTCTCTTAATTATGTGGGGAAGGAAGGTGGAACCAAAGCAGGAGTGGGTGCCACATGTGCTCCAACCTTTCCTCCTAAGAAAGCCCAGTCAACCCCAAGGTACCCTCACCAATGGTGGGAGAGGGTTGGAGTTGAGTCCTCCACAATTAAGGGGTCTTGAAGACTCCCCAAACCTAGGGAAGAGGAAAGGAAGAGGTTGAGTGTTTGATCCACTCATCCTCCCCTTCCCAAGCTTCCATTTTCGTCACTTTACTTTAGGGTGAAGTTAAAGTGACCAAATAGGAGTTTACCTAAGGTTACACAAGCCCAAATGACCCCTAGACCCTAGGGGTACAACCCAGGGTCAAGTTTAACCCATTTTGAGCACCAAAGGTTGAGTAAAAACATATAAAAGGGGTCACAAAAATTATAACTCAAAAATGAAATTCAAATGACACTACAACTTACAACACCAATTAGAAATTAAATAAAAGAAGGGTAGACCTAACCCAACTAACACCATGCAACAACATTACAAAAATTCATCATGAAAACATAGTTGATCTTAGTTCCTCTTGGAACTAGATCGGCTTCACATGTGAAAACAACACAGTGTGTGGGATGATCTCTGAGTATCTGTGGCTTTGTTAGAAACACCTACGCACTCAAATGAAATGTTAATCCTACATGTATATAATAGCTGAAGCAAATCGAAACATACACTCACATGATCACAAGATCATATAAACATCAAGAAATCTCCTCATAATTAAAACATCTAAATTTTGCATTTTTAAACATCCATCACAAGATAAGGTCTCATAATAAATTTCTAACTAAAATCACATGAATAGTATCCCAATAGCATCATAATGTAAATCATATGTCTAACATCATCAGTGAATCAATATTAAGGTCTAACCACATCGTAAACATGCTAAGCATAATAAATCCATATAAATCATAAAGTCTAACAATCCTACAAATCGGGATCAACAGTCCCATAAGTCTAATACGTGTCATCAACAATAAAATAAAGTAGTCAAATGTAAGGGAATGAAAAGGTAGGCCTCACAACATTTCTTTCTGGTTGAATATCTTGGTCTATGGATTGGAAGTTATTTAAAGGGATGTTTGAAGATGCTAAATCCTGAGTTTGACCCTTCAGTATGAAGAACCAAGAGAGTGGCATTCACCAGAGTAAAACCTACTTTCTCTGAGTATTATCTAGTGACAGGGAGAAATAATTTGGCTCCGCATTCCTCCGCAATAAATTATTTTTCTTTGCAGTTCTAGAGGGAAGTCTGGGATAATGATAAGTGCCTACAAATGCAGTGGTTCATGCTTTGGTGGTCCGCAATCTATCTTTCTTTTATGTCAGTTGAAGACAGTGAAGTTCATGTGTTCTGGTGAGAAGATTCCTATGGCTAAACTAGTTAAGGTTCATGAAGTTGCTTCTAATGATTATAACGTGCTTGTGGATGTCTCCTAATCATGTTCCTATCATGACATTGGTCCGCATTAAGGAATTGAGATCGTGTTTGAAGATTGTTCCCAGACAGAGTAACGTGTAACCAGTCTTAGCCGACTTGGTTAACTCTAGTTATTGCAGAGATTCCTTGAAGATTGTGGAAGAGTGTTGTGGCATGGAAGATCATGTTTGATTCCTAGCTAAGGCATGGCATGATTCACATACATCTTTACTCCATTCCCTTTGCATAATGTTGTATTAAGTCAGGACCTATTTTGTAAATATTTGTAATGCCGACGTTGGAGATTGTTCCAATGGTTGATGATTGTAATGCTGACCTTGATGATCATTCTAAGGTTGATAAAGTGTATAAATACTTGTAGTTGAGTCATGGAAAATATGTCCTTGTGCAAATATGGGAAGTTAAGAAAAGGAAGTGGAAAGGTAGAGCAGGGTAGAGCACATGACCCATTGTACTTCAATGTATTAATCTCAGACATGAAGAAGATGTTGATTGTGGAAGTGAGCCTAGTAGTGAGCCACAAGTAGGATTTAATAGCCCTTAGGGTTTAACAACCCTTATTGTAATCTTTCTTGGTTTATGGTTGAGGTAATGAGCCTGCTAGACCTAGCTATACTTCATGGCAGCGAGCTAGTATGTTCTGTGCCCGTGGAGTGACCAAACCTGAACATCATTTTTCAAAGATTACAATATATTTTGAGAGCTAATCCTCTCCGTGGTTTTTCCCCACCTTGGGGTTTTCCATGTAAAAATCTGGTGTCTCGTGTATATAATTTTGCATCTGTGTTTAAGTTTCTGATTTCATGCATTCATTGTTAAATCATAATATATGTGGTTAAGTGATTAAGACGTGTTCAAGTTTTTGTGACAACTGATTCAACCCTCCTCAGTTGTCTAGTGCATTTCAGCAGCTAGGAGATACTATCCTAATCCAGCCTCACAAAATAATCACAATTACAACTTTTTTTAGGGCTACAACCCAAGGAAGCTACTACTCCCTAAAGAAAGGTTTTAGGGTCACTCCCAAGGAAGCTACAACTTCTTGCTGACTTTGTTTTATGGCTTCAACCAAGGAAGCAACTAATCCCTAAACTGAGAATAAAATTAGAAAATATTATAGCATGACAGTCCTTATATAGTCTGAAACTAGCAATGAAGCTCGCTCCTTTTGATGATTGTAATTCTACCTTTTTACTCATCTTTGGATGATTTCTCTTCTTCTTTGACAACTTCTGCACCTTCTTCAAATATCTTCACAACAACTTATTGACTCACTGCTTTCAACCTTCAAGAAGTTTTGCTTTTGGATCATTGCCTCTAGCAATTAGTTGGATACACTCTTCACTTCACTCATGTCTCAAAAATATCTTCAAGATGAATCCAAATAAGATCTACCACTTTTGCTCTTTCTCTTTCAGTCGCACATCATAATGCATTACACATGCATCTTTGACTTTTTGCACTCACACTCGCAATCACACACCACCTAGATCAACTAGGTTTACAATATATAAATGATATTACATTGATTACATTACATGTCAGCTAAAGACAATAAGAATATTACAATTACAAGTCGGCCAAAGATCATACAACATGAAATATGCAGAGGGCAAGCCTTAGAATGAACCATACACAACACTAGGAAGAGGAATATGCCTTACAAATTCCAACACATGCTTAACCTAGTCCTAAACAACCTTCACAACATCATTTTTCAAGGAATAAAATCCTTACGGTATACATTTGAAATAGGTTGGCCTTAAGCAAGAAAGTATGAAGCTTGTAGCATATCAACCACTACAACTTGGCAGTACACATGGATGATTAAAAATTATTTTTTCTTCTCCCAGATGACTTGAGATGATCCACACAACATATCCAAACACTCATGGGTTAAAGCAAGAAGTTGAGTATACATTTTGTGGAAGTTTTCTGCAGATGAAAAATGCCGCTTGGAATGGGTACCCATTTAGGAATGGGAACCCAAGCCAAAACTAATGCCTATTATGAAATGGGTTCTTGTTTATGATCGGGCATCCGAAGCTAAAACAGACACCCATTATGGAATGGGTACCCATTTTTGAAAAGCATAATTTGTTTTAGAAAAGAGGCTTGTACCTTCATTTTAACAACTACAGGCCGCAGAAGACAAGGGAGAACGATGCTAGGAATGGGTACCTGCATTGGATGACCCCATTTTCCACCTCCAAAGCATCCTTGCCTCCTCAAATTGATTAACTAGTGCCCCAGTTTGGTTTCCCATCCATTTCTACTAGTTTTCATTATTTTTTGCTTTGTATTTTGTTGTTTTTGTGTTGTTTTTGTAATGTTAAACTGTATATATTCAACCTCAAATTGAAAACAAGTAAACCCTATTGGATAAACTGTAGACCTTTAATTCAGAAATGGTAAACCCTATTTCATAAAGACTAAACTGTAAAACCCTAATTCATTAACCTAAACCCCAAATTTGTAAACTAGGGTTTCATAAATAGTATAACGTGAAACCCTAATTCATAGACACTAAACCCTAATTCATAAACTAGAATTTCATAAAGAGTAAAACATTAAAACTGTAATTCATAAACAGTAAACCCTAATGCATAAACTAGGGTTTCATAAACTAAATTGACCTATTCTTTAAAACCTAAATGACTTATTAAACCTAAACCTAAAACCTAGAAACTTCAATTTATTATGTTTAAATCTTTAATTTAAACATATGGACATATATATAATATTTGTACAAACAATTATGGCCACATGACAATCCCTCCATGAACTACCTGGTTTGATAGAACTTAGATAGGGTTTCTGTCATATAGGCTTAACAATAAACCTTTAGGAATGATATTTCATTATCATTTGAAATTGTTTAGGGGAGAGGACCTAGTAGTTGAGCACCCTAACTTCACACCTCTCAAAATCATATGTGGTAATTTTGAATCACTCAATAAAATTTACAGTAGCTTACTTGGCAAGGCCCCTGCTTATAAGGTTTCAAGGCCACATCATCAAATATGATGCCACATCAACACATGTAATGGCATGATTCTTCCAATTTATGGCCCCATTCTTCCATGGTGTGTAGTTAATTGTGTGATGAAATGTGAACACAAATTATGTAGACCATATACAATCAATGAACAAGAGGACATGCAACCATGCTAACTTGGTAGTAACTAATCAATCAAGCAACAAAAAATCAAACATATTACAAATGATTTCATGAGAGTGTACAATCCATAGGATGCTCCAACATGTCTTTTATCACATGGTTGGCACAATCCCAAAACAACTAAGAGCTTTGACACCTCAAGAAGTTATGCAAGCCACATGATCTTCCAACATAGTTAAAGATTAAATGGTTCTACCATTTTCTAACATCATCATTACATATAGAAATCCCAAGATCACCATGTCACTCTAGATCAATGAGAACTTCTACTGACCACTCAACACTCATAATCATAGGGAAGGGGGTACCACCATAATATGGCATGGTCAGGAACTAGTTAATGGAACATCACTAAAATGTTTAAAGCTCCAACAACTATTGAGGATTATAGGGGTGATTCAATTAAGATCTCATCATTGGTTCTCTAACCTCCTCACAAAACATAATGACATCACAAAATATAAGTAGTGAACTTCTCCATAAAGCATCATGCTTCACTGAGTAAGCATTGAGCTTTGTTGTGTAAATTATTTAGCTCATCAATCAAAGGACATCATGGATTCAGCTCATAGAGAACTTAATGTTATTAATCTAAAGTCATCTAAGTTCATTCCTTTGAATTTCTATACACTATCCATCATAAGTACTTCAATTGAGCTTGATAGATCCAACAAGGCCACATGTTTGCCCCTTATCTTCTAACAAAGAACATGAATAATCATAAGTCAATACTTTAGCCAATAATATATGTTATGAAAGAATCAATCTCCATGCTTGGAATATATCATTAGTCCCAAAACTCAAGACCTTAATACTAGATAGAAAAAAAGGGAAAGTGTCTACCACAACTTGCCTAAACTTCTCATGACCAATAGCGCAACACTATTTTGAGAACAATGAAGGAACTCCATGTAACTACATACGCCATTAGATTCAATTTTAATCAAATGGCTAGCACAATCCAGAAACACAAAATCACTAACAACCTTTGTAGGTTACAAGAAATTTCCATGTAGAATTACTAATGATATAATGTCATTGTAAAAAATGGTGAAAAGCTTAAAGAATGACCCTCCTCAAATTTGAGTTGGATTCAATTGAGTAATGATGAAAGAAAATTTTGACACATTTTAAGGGGGGCCTTAGGAGTTACACAATTGTATTATCAAGTGGATATTAGAGAAGCAACATGTGATGATAATTGTTGTGATTGGAGAAGCCATTGGATTAAAATAAAATCAATAGTCATGAATCTCTCTACCAATATCAAGCCTCATGAACATAAACACTAACAAGGAACTTAAGAAAATATGAAATATCAAGCACCATGTCATAGGACTTGTCATTGGGTTGAGAACAAAGATGCAAACATAAGAATAAATGTAGTGAAGGGTTAAATGCTTGGCCAATGCTTTCAATGGGATAGATTGTTCTAAAGGATCTAATGTTGAGAGTCATTTTAAAGGCTAGGTCCTTGACTTCATGATTAATTAGAATCAACATCAAGTACTTAGAGGAAAACTAATTTTAAGATATAATTAGCTAGGTTACTCCCTTCTGAAGGGGATATTAGAATCACTTATATGTAAACGATCCAATCAATTTTTAGACATGAACACCTTGGCAAGACATTCAAGTGTAAACATGGTTCCAACTTTGGTCCCTAACAACAAGGTTACAAATCTTAGGGAAATTCCCAATCTTATGTAGACTTAACAATTAAAATCTTAATTTAGCCTTCAAGCAAGGGGAATAATTCATATGCTCTAAATTAACTTTTAATCATGTAATATTATCCACTTGGTACTTCATAAATATTATGTTGGGGATATCAAACATTAGGGATAAGGATTGGATCTACCAATATCTAGTATATATCCAAAAGTCATAGATAAGACCTTTATTCATAACTATTACTCAAAGTCATTTAATGTACATGAGCAATAAGAATACATTTCATGTCTAAAGGATTATTCTTTAGTCTTCATGGCTTTTAATGTTCTTGATGAGTCTCATAGTCCTAATTTAACCATTTGTAAAATTCTTTTCATGAAGCTAAAAACCTATAAATTAGACAAGATAGGACCCTAATATCTTTTTGTAGACCTAAACTAAATGACTTATTAAACCTAAACCTAAAACTTAGGAGTCATTTTATTATGTTTAAATCTTTAATTTAAACATATCCATATATCTATGACAACTTGACACTTAACAAAGCCGTAAAGGCAACAACAACAATGGAAAAAAATTAAAATAATGTTGAGTGTACATAGGATGGGTTCAAAGGTTGAATAAAATGACACTTAGGAAGGATAAACATGGATTAGGAACAAAATAGGATTTATGGTAACATGGCTAGATGGAATGACATTTAGGCTATATACAATAAAAACATGGCATTTAGGGTCTTGTAGACCTGTAGTTGTAGCCAATAGGTTGACATGAACTTAGTGACATGTTTAGGAGTCTGAATGTAATACATGAGTGTGGTTGTAAACAACCTAGTTATTATTGAATTTTTCTCTTTAATTATCTTCTTTTCAAAACCTCAAGGAAACATTTCTAACTAAATTGTCCACTCATTAATCATAACCTCTAGGATTAGGACTTCAATTGATATTCAGGGTTTGTGGACATGCAATATATTAAGTAACAATAGCCTGGCTAGTTAATTATTTTTAGGATTTTGATTTCTATGAACATTGCACAAATTTATAGGAAACAAAATCAACTTAAATTTTACCAAAATCTAGGAAATGGTAACATGTCCCTAGATTAAATTGACATTTAGGCTATACATTAAACTTTTAGGAATGATATATTAACTTTAAGATCATTTGAAATTGTGTAGACATACATACATACATGTATAGTAAAATAAGATTATAGGACTTGAAAGACAAAATAATGTTGACTAGATACTAGGACATAGATTTTTATTCATGTCATGATTCTTAAATGTATAAATTTTGATTTTAAACATTTTCTAACAACTTTAAATTTTGAATGCATGTATATGTTAAATTAAATGTTTTAATGTATTTCTTAAACCATGCAAATTTATATATTTCCAAGTTTTCAATTTAATGTATATGTATATGTATATGTATATTTAAATATATGTTGTGCATGCAATTTAATATATATTTTCAATTCGTAATTTGATTTTAATTATTTTTTGTAATTGTATCTCTAATTATAGACCTTATTTGTACACATAGCTGATCTAGCCCATGACCCCCACCCCATGACCCCCCACCCCAACCCACCCCACCCCCCACCACCACAACTGCATGATGAGGCTCATTTGTAATCAAAAATTGATGAAAATATACAAACATTGCAAGAAAAAAATAATTTCTTGCAAAGCCAAATGCAAACCCCTCCACACATTTCATATTTTGCATCTACGATGCAAACTATTGTTGATTCAGTGAGAGCTATCCACATGGATCTAGACACATTCCACTCATGGCGGGAAGAGAGGAGGCAGTTTTATGCAGATGATCTCTCATATAAAGAGATCAATGATTTATATATTACCAAATATACAATTGCCCCATATTTCATTGATCCCTCCATAGGTGAACAAATACCACCAACTAAAAATAGAATTTCAATAAAATGGTGCATGCATCAACAGATAGCTGAAATTTTTTGGGATTGATAGTGGATGGTGTTTAACCATCTACTTCATGCTAATTTTGAGGTTCCCTTTTATTTTCTAAAAAATTATGGGCAGACTTTGAGATGGACAAAAAACCCAATTATTTTGATATGAGATCATTTCATGGCATGGGTGGTGGAATGCCACAACATAGACCAGGGGTACATGTCGATCCAAATCGACATTTCCCCCCTACACCTATTGTCCCTTCTCCACCCTCTGTTCTTGTGCCCTTTCACCAGTGGATGATCATCTCAACACTCAAAGTGTTATCATCGCTCTCAGGAAACTTAACTGACAAAGCTACTCACTTGGCAGATGAAGTCAATCTTGGAGAGCCTGCACAGCGTAGAGAAGCATCTGATGCTAGTCTTGATGCATCACCTAGATTGACGCCATTGCGGTCCACACCACATTATTGTCAGAATTATCATCATACATGTTTTGGTCCTGCATCTACTTTAAAGGAGGATTCCTTTTTGGCTACATTATTCGCTCCTATGGACTCGGTATCTATGCCACATTTAATAAAATTAAAATTAATACATATTAATATAGATTTGGACAATTATCAATTATCAATCTTTTTAAAAAACATTTAAATATATATTAATAAATATATGTTCATGTTGATTCGTACAGATGACTCCATTAGTTGCTGCCACGCTGGACCATTTAGTGTCAACGGTAGTAGAGTTGGGTAGACCTTAAACGGTCGAGGTATAAAAATTAGTATCTCTAAAGATTATTTAATTGGATATATCTAATTTAATAATATATATGTTAGAAATGAAAGCAACACTACTTCAATGGAAATCTAATTCGAATAAATTTCGGCAATCTTTTAACTGTGTGTTATTAATGGAGATTGTAACAAAACATAAAACCAACAATACAGAAATATACCAGAAGCAGGATGAAGCACATAACACAAGTGTTTAACATGGAGAAAACCCTTTCGGGTAAAAAACTCCACCAAGAAAAGAGGCCAAGTTGATTATCTTCACAAAAGGAGATTACAAATACATTCACTTCTTCTATCCTTCAACATTCACTCTGGCAGAACCTGGGTACCTGTAAACTATTATATGCAACTCATCTACTATGCTATGGTTTATATAGAGTTTACACAACCTCAAGACATTAAATGACTTCTTACAAGCCCATAACACTTGTCAAGAGTCAACAACACAACCTTGGGCGTCCATGGCCAAGAATAGGCTCTTACAGGGTCACAAATGCTATCATACATGCATCCTACACTTGGAAAAATGTGCCCATGCAAGCTTGAACGCCTTGGGGCCAAAAATAGCCACTTACAGCATCTTATGATGCATCATATGCTATTATTAGTGTCATAGATTCTTATGACAACTTACAGTTGTCATAGATTCTCTTACACCTTCTTACAGCATCTATGACATGCATCATAACACTAAAAATAGATTATTCCTCCACATGTACACCCCATTTTGACCAATTACCATTTACCGTAGTAAATGACATCTCGTAACTACCGCCGGTAACTCTAGGACTTACCATGCAGTAAATCCATAATTACCGTGGAAAGTAAATAATTTTTACCACTATCGGTGAAACTTGTACATCCCTTATAGGTAATTACAAATAATAAATGGAATAATACAATAATGGGATTTACAAGGTTAATGACACCTTATCCTAGCAATATAATTAATACAGAAATGTGACATTTTAATTTAAAGTAGATGGGAGGTCCTAACACTTTTGTGTCAAACCAACCTAGTCATCTAGGACCAGTGGCAACATCATCTATAGAGGAGCCTACTTCATATTCCATGGTTTGTATCTTAAAATTGTACATTTTTAGTTTAAATTTGAATTTTTAGTGTAATTTCATGATTTTACATTCATGTCTTTAAAGTTGAATTTATATATACATGTACACATATATATGCAGGATGAGATTAGTTTAGGTGCAGACTCAATTAATCCTATCATTGATGAGCCTACACAGGTGCACGAGTCATCTCTTATATTTCAGGTCCTATAGTTAAATTGATGCAGGAGCATCCAGTGGTGTAAGGGCAATCTCGCATCACCAAAAAAAGATGTGTTTGTTGATGTTCTTTCCATTTCTTTTCAAAATTTGTGGTTCTGGTTCCATAATCGCTTGAATAATGATGAACAACTTTCAATTTTTCTAAATTGCTAAAAATAGCAACCTGCTATTTTTAGAAAGTTTGCATTTGGACACAGATTGAAGTGAAAATTTACATGAAGTTACATAATAGAAATATAAGACCTTTGGCGAAGGAATCATGCAAAAATCATTTGCGAAATGAAATATATTAAAGTTTCTATTTCTTGAAAAACACCTGAAAATTATTCAGACTCAGGTTTGAGGCACTAAATGGCCCCGTACAGCCCCGAAAATGGCTAGAACTAGCAAAGAAAGATCCTAGTGCGTAGAGTACTCTGTAAGCTTTCCGACGCATAAAACAGTTCGTCAATCAGACACCCAGATCAAAAGTTATGGCTCTCGGAAGTTGACCTATTTTGGAGGGAGATGCAAATTTTGAAATTAGGTTGTTGGCCACCAAAAAGGCTTTTAATAACCATTTTTGGGAACCCTTGGCAATAGTTGAGTTAAGGGGGGGAAGTGTAGAGTCAAGAATAGGCGGGGAAAAAAGAAACCCTAGTTGATTTGGGGTTACAAAAGGTAGATGATTCTAGAGTCTGGGGATAGGAAGTTGTAATGTGTTGCAGCCTGTGGAGGGTTGATTCCTATGATTGTATTTGAGCTTCTATAATGTAATAAGTTATCCAAATCAATAAAGAAAGTTCTAATTTTTTTGTGTGCAATTTCTATTGTTGTGTGTTTTGTAATTTATCCCCCTTCGTCAAGTGGTATCAGAGCAAGGGTTCCTGAGTGTGTAGACAAATCGCTAACCATGAGGTAGTTTGCGCCAAGACCTGAGGTTGTGGGTTTTTAGTGGAGATCAAGATGCCTCCATGAAGCAATTGTATTGGGAGGAGTACTTTGACAGAAGAGGGTTTTAGATCCCTACAAAGGCAAATTAATGCATTGCAAGAGGAGCTACGAAGAGGGTTTGAGCTGAGAACAAGAGAAGAAAGCAAAGATGAAGCTGAAGAAGAGCTATCTAAGGAAGAACAAGAAGTTGTAGGGGATCCTAAAGAAGTTAGATTGTTGAGGGTCATTTCAAAGATTAGAAAGAGACCTAGCATCGAAGTTTCTACATTTTTTGGAGATTTGAATCTAGAACAACTTATTGATTGGATCAATGACATGGAGGAGTATTTCAAATATGAAGATGTGGAGGACCCAGATCAGATCAAGTTTGCAAAAACAAAGTTGAAGGCCATGCCAGTATTTGGTGGAAGGAGGTCCAATTAAAGAGGAATAGAAGAGGAAAAGGAAAGATCACCAGATGGGATCAGATGGTGGAGAAACTAAAGAAGAAGTTCAATCATGTGGACTATGAGATGGAGCTGCTGAAGAAGCTATAAGGACTAAAGCAAGGTAACAAGTCTGTTAAGGAGTATACAAAAGAGTTATATAAAATAACTATCAGGACAGGCCATGCAGAGCTCAATAAGGAGAAGGTAGCCCATTACATTAATGGGTTGAGGCCAAGTATTCAGGAGGAGCTAAGCCTAGCCAGAATGACCACCATAGAAGATGCATACCAATTTTCCCTGAAGGTGGAAGAGAAGTTGAATAAAAGATTTAACAGTAAGCAAAGGGGAAGAGGTCAAGGCGGAAGGACTAGTGGAAGACCCTATGGGGGCTGAAATGAAGATTCAAAGAAAAGTGAAGAAGTCGGCACCAGTCAAAATTAGAGAGGAGATAATACCTACCGCCCTTGTGACCAAAACAATGGTGAGCAAAGAGGAAGAGGAAGAGGTAGACCTGGGCAAGGACCTAGAAGAGAAGGTTTCAGAGGAACCTATTTCCAATGTGGAGAAGAAGGACATCAAGCATATGAGTGTCCACAACATCAAGGAAGGATAAATAAAAGACCTGAAGGTAATGCATGAGTTACATATGTCGATGAAGATGCACAATTTGAGCACTTTGAAGATGCTGAAAGGAGACAAACCCTAGTTGTTAGAAGAACTTTGTTGACTAAAGAGAAAGAACCCAATCAGAGGAAGAGTTTATTCCGCACAAGGTACAAATGTGAAGGTAAGTGTTGTGATATTATTATTGATAGTGGAAGCATTGATAATCTTATTTTAGAGGAGATGGTTGACAAGTTGAAGTTGACAAGAAGAAAGCATCCGCATCCATACTGGATTGCATGGTTGCAGAAGGACCATAGAGCTTTGGTCAATGAGCAGTGTTTAGTGAAGTTCAAGATTGGGGACTACCATGATGAGGTGCTATGTGATATCATACTGATGGATGCCTGTCATATGCTATTGGCGAGGTCATGGCAGTATGATAGGAGCATTGTCCATGATGGCCATGCAAACACATATTCCATAACAAAGGATGGAGTTTGTCATAAGTTGAAGCCCTTGAAGGAGGTGGAAGAAAAGGTATGTAGTACTGCTAGAATTTGCTTGGTAGATGGTAGAAAATTTTTGGAGGGTATGAAGCATGAGCGTCATTACTTTACATTGATTCCTAAGATTAGTCAAGAGCAATGTGAAGATGTACTAGCAGAAGTTTCAGATATGTTGGAAGAATTTTAGGATATTATCTCTGATAATGTACCAAAAGGTTTACCACCGGTGAGGAAGATAAGTCACCAAATAGATTTGATACCAGGAGCTAGTTTTCTGAATAAGGCAACCCATAGAATGACTCTTGCAGAGAGTGAAGAGATGAATAGACAAGTTCAAGAGCTATTAAGGAAGGGACTAATAAGGGAGAGCCTAAGTCCATGTAGAGTACCTGCAGTACTAGCACCAAAGAAAGATGGAGAATGGAGAATGTGTACAAATTCTTGGGCCATTAATAAGATCATGATCAAGTACAGGTTTCCATTGCCAAGAATGGATGACATAATGGACTGTTTGAGTGGATCCAAGTACTTCACAAAAATTGATATGAAGAGTAGGTATCACCAGATTTGAATCAGAGAAGGAAACAAGTGGAATACGGCCTTCAAAATAAAGGAAGATTTGTATGAGTGGTTAGTCATGCCATTTGGGCTAACCAATGTACCGAGCACATTCATGCGGCTCATGAATGAGGTACTGAAAGATTTTTTGGGAAGTTTTGTTTTTGTTTATTTAGATGATATTTTTATTTTCAGTAAGACTTGGGATGAGCATATGATGCATATCAGAAGAGTTTTGGAGAAGGTGAGGGAGGAGAAGTTGTTGGTCAATCTGAAGAAATGTAGTTTTGCAAAGGAGTTGGTATACTTGGAATTTGTTGTCTTAGAGGAAGGTCTTAAGATGGACCCAAAAAAAGTAAGAGCTATCATTGAATGGCCTACGCCAAGGAGTGCTACAGAGGTATGATCTTTTTATGGTTTGGCAAGTTTTTACATAAAGTTTATCAGAAATTTTAGTAGCATATGTGCACCTCTAACTGAGACAATGAGAGGGGATATAAAAGAGTTTAAATGGACTAAAGGAGCAGACAAAAGCTTTGATACATTAAAGAAGAAAGTCACAGAGCAACCTATTTTGCACTTCCATATTTCAATAAGGTATTTCAGGTAGATTGTGATGCAAGTGCTAGTGTTATAGGAGTTGTTTTGAGTTAAGAAGGTAAGCCCATTACCTATTTTAGTGAGAAGCTTAATGATGCCAAGAAAAAGTATTCTATTTATGATCAAGAGTTTTATTCAATAGTTCAGGCTTTGAAGAAATGGAAACGTTATTTATTGCCAAAGGAGTTTGTTTTATATATTGATCATGAGGCTTTGTAGTATCTTAATATTCAAGGAAAGTTGAACTAGAGGCACTTAAAATGGGTTGAGTTTTTGCAGAGCTGTACTTTTATTTTGAAGCATGAGAGTGGGAAGTCCAATAGAGTTGCAGATGCCTTGAGCAGAAGGTAAAATTTGTTGATAGAAATGAAGATAGAGGTTGTTGGGTTCAATGAGCTCCAAAGTCTGTATCCTGAAGATCTAGATTTTGTAGAGGCCTGGAAAGCTTATTTGGAACCTGTTACTTTGGACAGGACAAAATGGTTGGATTTTATAATCCAAGATGGCATGTTGTTTAGAGGAGGCTAGTTGTGCATTCCAAGGAGTTCCATGAGAGAGAACCTGATTAAGGAGAAGCATAGTGGAGGATTGACTGGACACTTTGGTCGAGATAAGACCATTGCTATTGTTGGTGAAAATTATAATTAGCCACAATTGTAGCAAGATGAGAGGAAATTTGTGTAGAGTTGCAGAGTATGTTAGATGGTGAAAGGAGCAAGTCATAATACAAGTCTATATCAACCACTACCTGTACCAGAGAAGCCATGGGATGATTTTAGTATGGATTTTGTTCTTGGCTTATTAAGGACATGATTCCATTTTTGTGGTGGTGGACAGATTCTCAAAGATGGCACATTTTATTCCTTGCAAGAAGACTAATGATATTGTTCATATTGCAGAGTTATTTTTCAGGGAGGTGGTGAGATTACATGGTCTACCAAAAAGCATAGTTTTAGATCGAGATACCAAGTTTGTTGGTTATTTCTAGAGGACATTGTGGAAGAAGTTAAAAATAGATTTAAAGTTTAGTTCTGCACACCATCCATAGACTAATGGACAAATAGAAGTGGTGAATAGGAGTTTGGGTAACCTGCTACGATGCTTAGTAGGAGATAAGCCCAAGGGATGGGATTTGATTTTACCACAGGCAAAATTTGCTTACAACAATTTTGTCAATAGGAGTACTGGTAAATCACCATTCTAGATTATATATGGGAATAGTCCAAGAAATGCTTTAGAATTAAGGAATCTGGATAAAGCAGAAAAGACAAGTGCTGAGGCTGAAGACTTTGCAGAACACATGAAGAATTTGCACGAAGAGGTGAAAAAGCACATTAATAAGATGAATATTCAGTACAAGGTTAAGGCAAATCAGAAGAGGAGGCACAAGGAATTCTAGATAGGAGATGAAGTCATGGTTCACTTCAGAAAATAAAGGTTCCCAATTGGAACTTATAATAAGCTAAAAATGAAGAAATTTGGACCATGCAGAATTTTGAAGAAACATGATTCAGGAAATGCATATGAGGTAGAGCTACCAAGTGGGATCAACATTTCCCCTATTTTCAACATTGCTGATTTATCAGAATATCATGAAGGTGGAATAGTGGATGGACCAACAGAAAAATAGTGGAGTATTTTGGCATCTACTTCAACATAGGAGATAGAAGAGATCTTGGATAGTCGTGTGGGAAGAAGTACTCGAAATAGGCAATATGAAGAATATCTGGTGAAATGGAAGGGAAGGCCTATTGAAGATTCTTCTTGGTTGTCTAAGGTAGAGGTTGACTGTTTGATTTTTTCTCACACAAACACCTAAGACGTGACAGGGTCACTTCTCAAATTACCCTGGGTGTCTGATGCAAGAGCATCCAGTGGTGTAAGGGCAATCTTGCATCACCCAAAAAAGATGTGTTTAAAAATTGTTGATGTTCTTTCTTTTTCTTTTCAAAATCTATGGTTCTAGTTCCATAATTGCTTGAATAATGATGAAAAACTTTCTATTTTTCCAAACTGCTAAAAATAGCAACCTGTTATTTTTAGAAAGTTTGCATTTGGGTACGGATTGAAGTGAAAATTCATAGGAAGTTACATAATAGAAATATAAAACCTTTGGTGAAGGAATCACGCAAAGATCATTTGCGAGCTGAAAGATATTAAAGTTTTTGTTTCCCAAAAAATACCTGAAAATTGTTCAAACTTAGGTTTGAGGCACTGAACAGCCTCGTACAACCCCAAAAATGGTTGGAACCAATAGAATGTATTCCTAGCACGTAGAGCACTCTGCAAGCTTTTCGACACATAAAACGGTTCGTCAATCAGACACTTGGATCAAAAGTTATGGCTCCCAGAAGTTGACCTATTTTAGAGGGAGATGCAAATTTTGAAATTAGGTTGTTGACCACTAAAAAGGCTATTAATAACCATTTTTGGGAACATTGGGCAATAGTAGAGTTAAGGAGGGGAAGTGTAGAGTCAAGAATAGGTAGGGAAAATAGAAACCCTAGCTGATTTGGGGTTGCAGAAGGCAGATGATTCTAGAGTCTAGGGATAGGAAGCTGTAATGTGTTGCAGCCTGTGGAGGGTGATTGTATTTGAGCTTCTGTAATATAATAAGTTGTCCAAATCAGTAAAGAAAGTTCTATTTTTTTGTGTGCAGTTTTGGTTGTTTGTTTTGTGATTTACCCCCCTTCATCATAAATCCTCTATGATTTCGAACTCTTTTGTATCATTCAACCTTGCATTTTGTATCTATACTCTAGAGCCTAGAATTCATGTGTTTTATTGAAATACAGGAATTGGCAACATAGACATTTAATCTGTCATCTGAATTGACACCATCTGTTGCATAGGAGCATGGCAGGAGAGATAATGAGCCTGTTATGGTATGCTTAGACATTTTAAAGTTTAGATTTAAAAATTTAATTTGATGGTTTGGTTTTAAATATTTGATTTAACATTTATTTAGGATGTAGTTTTGACATTAAAATTGATTTGAAGCTTCTTTTTCTTGTACACAACATGAGTTGCCCTCTCAGTCACATGGGACCCAAAGGCGGCTTGAAATGGATGATGATCAAACTTAGTGTGCACACATGTTTAAGATTGATAGATGGATGATAGATGCCCATGATGATGATGCATTAGATTGTTTATTTCATGATGATTTTATGACTATTTTAGTATTGTCTAGACATATATGTTTTGTGACTATTTCACTATTTTTACATGGACTGTTATTATGTCAGTATTCATATCTCATAGACTATTTCATCTAGACTAGATTTTGCTATTTATTGAATTTCCACTATATGCATCTATATTCAAACTTTAATTTCATATATCTCATATTTAACACTTCAAATTAAATCATGTGTTTAATTACATAAAATTGTAAAATACTAATTCTAAATAGATAAGAGAACAATTTCAATTGATTTAATTTATTAAACATTTATTATATACAAACTCTAGGTTGGATAGTTATATAGACTAAATGTACCTACCCTAAATAAATTTAAAAAATGAAATGAAAAATAATTTTCTTGAACTAGAATGAATATGTTTGGATTTACATGAGTCAAATGTAGGGACACTTGTGTTAAATTTTTATTGAGTTAAATATTTAGGAAAAAATTATTGATTAGATTTGTCAATCTAGTAACTATGTTTGATCAATTTATTTTTAAATCTAGATTAAACATTTCATAGATCAATAGGTCTTCCCTATAAATTTACGAAAAGAATTTAAAGAAAATTAGAGAAATACCTGTACCCTTCAAATTTACAATTTAAGAAATTTAAAGAATTAGAGAAATTTAAGTCTACCCTAAATTATATCAAAAGAAAAATAGAGAAATTTATATGTAACCTAAATATCAAAAGAAAAATAAACAAATACTTGTAACTAGATAAATTGTTATATATATAAATTTGATAAACAATACTTGGTTCTATCTACTAAAACTTTTGAGATTTTCTTCTAGAATTTTCTAAAAAACTAAAAATTATAATTTCTAAAAAATATAATAAAATTAGCATTTTGTATGTAATTTCATCAAGAGCACTAAATAATAACTTAATTAATGCATTAGTTGGTTTAAATTCATAACTTCTATGTATAAGAAAAAGAGCTTCCCTTAGCTTCAATAAATATAAATTTTCTATACTGAGAAGGCCAACCACGTGAAGGTGGAAGCTCATGTGGCCTCACCTAAGACCTAAGACACATGTATTCTAGTTCTATGTAGGACACCTAGGACACATATTTTATAGTATGTATCTAGATAAATTATATATAGACATATATAGTCTTTATACCTTATCCTAGTCTAGACCTAAGTCACCTAGACACCTAGATTATATAGTTCTACCTAGTTGACATATAGTATTCCTAAGACACAGGTAGAGACACCTAGACACCTATATTATAGTTCTACCTAAGACACGGGCTCTAGACACCCTATTACATGGTAGACCTAGTTGACATATCTAGTATCTAACTAAGCCACATAGATTAAATTATACCTTATTCTAGTCTCTAGACAAGTAGCTAATATATAGTATCTACCTAAGACGTGCCTAGATTCCATATTATATCTCTAGGTAGGTAGTTGATATATAGTATCTACCTAAGATACCTAGATTAATTAGATTAAATGCCTTTCTTCTAGTCTCTATCTACCTAGTTGACATATAGAATACTTAAGACATAGGTAGAGACAGCTAGACACCTATATTATAGTTCTACCTAAGACACAGGCTCTCGACACCTTATTACATGGTAGACCTAGTTGACATATCCAGTATCTACCTAAGCCACCTATATTAAATTATACCTTATTCTAGTCTCTAGACAAGTTGATATATAGTATCTACGTAAGACGTGTATGGATTCCATATTATATCTCTAGGCAGGTAGTTGATATATAGTATCTACCTAAGACACCTAGATTAATTAGATTAAATGCTTTTTTCTAGTCTCTATCTACCTAGTTGACATATGGAATACCTAAGACACAGGTAGAGACACATATTATATAGTTAGAACCCAAGACACCTAGAGACACCTAGATTTTATACAATGTTATTCTCTAACTCTAGATCATCTAAGATTTTATACTTGACACCTAGAAGTTGAAGACTCTAGATATGAAACATGTGTAGAGATCATACATATGCAATAAGAAATAATAGATTTGAATTCTTTCAACACTACATGTGAAATTGCAAAAACAAATCTAGAGGTTAGGCCACAATGAAATGTATATAAAAATCTAGGTCTCTAGAGATCATTTTATTTAAAGATAGAATGTGTTAAGAAGTTCCATTGAAATTATATTGAAAGGAAAGAACTATTGAAGCATAAATTAAAATAATTAATAGTATAGGTCTAGTGAATACCTGAAATAAAGTGTAAGTGAAATTTAACACATTCTATGTTTCTAGCCTCTGTTATGACTGCAAAAAACATCTCCTTCACCATGTAATGAAATGTAAAAAAGTTAGAATGTGTCATGATCTTTAAGATAACTAGGAATATTAATATGGAGGCTTAAGGGGAGTTAAGAGGATGACTTAAGGGGAGATGCAATCAATCATGAGAGATGACAATTTACCTAACATATGGAACATAGCTAGGGGATGGTTTAAGGGGAGTTAAGAGGAAGGATTAAAAAGGGGAGTTAAGAGGATGGATTAAGGGGAGATGGAATCAACTGTAGTATTTAAATGGTAAGGGTACATGAACTAACTTATATCATTTAGCTAGGGAATGGCTTAAGGGGTGTTAAGAGGATTTCTTAAGGGGAGATGGTCCAATCAACTATATATTATTTTTGGTAAGGGTACATACACTAACTTATATCATTTAGCTAGGGGATGGCTTAAGGGGAGTTAAGAGAATGTCTTAAGGGGAGATGGTCCAATTAGCTATAGTATTTTTGGTAAGGGTACATGCACTAACTTATATCATTTAGCTAGGGGATGGGTTAAGGGGACTTAAGAGAATGTCTTAAGGGCAGATGGAATCAACTATAGTATTTTAGTAAGGGTGTGCTAAGCTATATCAATTAACTATATTGAAGTTATTAAACTAAATCCTAAATTTACCTAACTTATGGAACATGGCTTAAGGGGAGATGTAATCAATTAGGGGAGATGACTTACCTAACTTATGGAACATAGCTAGTGGATGGCTTAAGCGGACTTAAGAGGATGCCTAAGGGGAGATGCAATCAATTAGTTAAGTTATCAATCATATTAATCCTAAACTCACATCCTAGACAAAGATTAAAAGTTTAAAAATTTATACATACCTATTAATCATTTAAAACATTTACTTCATTGTACCATTTGTATCCTCTCTTTGTTGTATTGCATCTATGTGATGTAGCCAACAACATACACTCAATAGAATTGTGCCATTAAACATATGAGACAAAAATTTGAAAGCTGGAACATAAAAAAACTTCTATTCATCAACTCTATTGCTATAATGAGAGAACACTCTCTTATATCCAAGAAAACAAAAAAAATTACCTTTTATGGCAGCTTTAGACAATTGTTAGATTTTGCCATTTTAGGTAATTTTACAATCATATCTTGAGAATCTAGTTTTTTCCCAAAAGATTCCTAAAACTAAGGTAGGATGAAAAACCAACTAATATTCTAAATTTGAAATATGAGTTTTGAGTTATTACAAAAGCAAATTTTTAAAAATTTAGAAAAAAATACTAAATTGCCATTTTGAGGGCCAAGATGAAAGTTTCAAGCCCCCAAAAAGTGCCAAGATGGGGTCCAACTGACTAGGGTGGGTTGGGAAATCACTTGCCACCTCATAATGCATCCACTTGTAAAATTTTGTAGAAAACCCACATCCAAGTCAAAAGTTATGACCTCCAGAAGTCCCTGCATCATTCTCCTTTGGTTGAAAAGAACGCAGCTCCTGCAAGTGAGTGTCTTCGAACTGCTGCCACTTGACTAGATCCAACCTCTGCACTTCCCACTTTGTAATCCACATGCTATCTTTTGGTGGCAATCCTTCCCACTATACTAAATACTTGTTGTACTGCCCTTGTTGAGGGTAGATAGTGTTCTTATCAAGAACATGTGCAATCTTTTCCTTCTTATAGGGAATGTGGTGGTGCCATGCCACTTCTGGTTGACTATCTTCAGCATCATTGTCAGCATGGAATGCATATAAATTAGAAACATTAAACATAGGAGAAATATCGAGATCATCTGGTAAACTGACCTTATATGCATTATCATTGATCTTCTTTGTAATTTTGCAAGGACCAATTTTCCTATACTTCAACTTGTGGTATGTTCCAGTAGGAAACCACTCTTTTCTCAAATATACCATCACTAACTCACGTTTATTAAATGTCTGATGTCGCCTACTAGCATTTAATGTATTCTTGTACCTCTCATTACTGACCTACAACTTCTATCTCACTTCTTTCTGTAACTGTTGAAGGTGTTCTGCAAATGCTTCCCCATCATCACTAACCCTATCTTTCATTGGTAGTTGTACCAAATCTAGAACACCCTTAGGATTGTAGGAGTCCAGGACAACACTGAGAAGGGGGGTGAATCAGTGTTGTGTAAAATTTTGCAACTTATTATAACTTTTAATTTACAAGACTTAGAAAGAGCAAGTCATCAATAAACTATTACACATATATGTACAAGTTTGATAATGAAAATTATGAGAAAGACCACATAGAGATAAATCTTAACATACACACATAGAGAAGATCATAACACAAGATTTGTACAAGTGGAAAACCCTCCAGGGGTAAGAAAACCACTCAAAAACTGCCCCACTAGCTTAACTAAAAAGCATGCCTCACTGGCTATACAAAATGTATCTAGGAGCACCAACTCCAATACCAAATAGAAGCACCCACTTCCTACACAGATATACCTTACTGGAAAACAAATAGGTCTCATTGACCTACAAGCCTCACTAGCTAATACAAGGCCTCACTGGCAAACCAAATCACCAATGAAATAATAAAGAAGATCAGAGGGATACTCTGTTTCCATTCAATTCTCAATTCATTCACACCTGCATCACAATTCATTTCATATGATTACTCTACATAACTCAACACACATACCCAGTATCATATTCTCATCTTTGTTTTCTCTTCAAGAGGATCTTGTAGAAAATGTCTTCATTTCTGTATAACTTTCCGCGCACGCACTCTGTCAATGTGAAGCCCATAAATAAGAGATACCTCTCAACATTTTGCAAAATCATTTTCATATGACCTTTCATATTCCAAACTAAATAGCTTCTTCTTTATTTTTGTTTCACTTTCACCTTCTGACCCTTAACATCTGCATAAACAATTCATCTAAAAACAATAGTAAGGTCACACAAAAATATTCAATAAAATCAATCAGTGCCCTATAAGAAAAAATAAAATCTCTTTTATTTGTATCCTCTTCATATTCACCATGTTCATAACCTGCAAGAAATCCTGAACCAATAAATTACATCTCTGCAAAATAAAATCAATTTCTTTCCATATTCCATTTATATTTTCTCTATATAACTTTTCAATTTTCATCTTGAATATTCTTTTTGTATTCTCCAATTTGTAGATAAATCATCTCTCTGATCCTCTTGTAATTTCTTTTCAAAAAGAAAATAACCCTTCATTTTCTTCAAGAAAAAAACTTCAATTTGTGAAAAAACACATTCTCTGATTGCAAAACAAAAACAAATATTCTTCAAATTCTTTAATTTCATCTTGAATTCTCTTTGTCTTCTCCAATAGAAATTAATCTTCAATAATATCTTCATCAAACCTTTCATCTCCTTCACAATCTCTTACAAAAATTTGTTAATCTTCTGTGCAAAAATGATCCTTCAAAAATAAATCAATCTTCTCACAGCAAATATTCACTAAATTCTTCAATGGTGTTAGAAATAGTTTTCCAAAAATATTGCTTTTAAAAATATCAACCATCTCCTATAAAGGCTCCTTGAAAAAATCATATGCATTCTATAATGAATCTCATGCCTTTTTAAAAAAGCAAATAAAATAGAAATTAAAAAATTTCTAAACTTTAAATGCAAAACCTTTTATCCACATACAAAAAAAAAACCTTCGAAACTTATTCAGATTCCTACCCACGTATATTTGTGGCCCTTTCATTTTACTATATATTTTATATTGACCATGCTATAAACTTGGGCTAAACTTAGCCTTTTAAATACCACTTTTTGCAGTTTTAAAACCAACTTTAAAAATCTTTAACCCACGTGCTCATATGGAGATGTTATGACATCAGTTAAAAACAACTAGGGGCTGGTCAATGCAAATCTAACATAGACCCTCTAACAGGTAATTTTTAAGTTATGAACCTGTAGTAGCAGGTCATCATTGAAATAGGAATAAAGTACTTGACATTTCAAACTAGGACTTGAAGTATATACTTTGAGGGCATTAAAATAAGGCATTTGAGACTTTGAACACCTTAAGCACCTTGAAGATCATTCCGAAACAATATTTGAAACCTTATTCTGAATAGTATCTTTGATACTCCCAAGTATCTCTAATCTGATCCTCTTATTCCAAAGCACCAATGTGAGTATCATGAAGATATGAAGATATCCTGATCAAATGGAAGCATCATGAAACAACAACTTCATATGAACTGAAAACATTACCTGACAATTGACATCACATGTCACTTTAACCATGAAGAACATTATGAACACTTGAAACTTCCTACCAGTTATGACTTAATCAGCTGAGCTCCTTCAAAGAAAAACATAATAGAACCAAACCAACTCCACATCTTTGTGAACTGACCAAGCAATGAACAACTATCTCCTCCTGATGTCCTGCAACAACTTACATCATCAGCTGACCACACTTTTGACATCAATGACAACTTGTCACTATCAAGGATTCCTCCATACACAATCTGGAAAGCAAACTTTCTCGTTGATCTGTTAACAGAACTATTATAGCCAAATTCGTCTTGGGGTAATGCCAAGTCCCATTGTTTTGGCTTTTCTCCAACAATACACCTCAACAAATTTCCCAAACTCTGATTGACTACCTTTGTTTGCCCATCCATTTGAGGATGATAGACACTACTATACTATAACTTGGTCTCCATATTCTTCCATAAAGTCCTTTAGAAATGACTGAGGAATTTGGTAACCCTATCAGAGGTAATAGTCTTTGGAACACCATGTAGTCGAACAACTTCTGAAAAAAATAACTCTACTACCCTCATTGGATCATTAATTTTCTTATAGGAAATAAAATGATCCATCTTGGAGAACCTATCAAGTACAAAAATAGAGTCATTACCTCGTTGAGTATGCAGAAGGCCCAACATAAAGTCCATGCTCAAATTTGTCCATGGTGCAGTTGGTACTGGTAATGGCCTATACAACCCTATATTTTATGAGTGTCCCTTAGCCACTTGGTAGATCCTACACCTTGTTGCATACCTAGTTATATCCCTTTTCATCTTTGGCCAGTAATATTTATCTTCTATGAAAGCTATTGTCTTGTCCTTACCAAAATGTCCAGCCAACCCACTACTATGAAATTCTCTGAGAATGTTTTCCCTCATAGAGCCAGCTGGTATGCATAGTTGTTTTCCTTTAAATAGATACCCATCTTGCATAAAATATTCACCCCTAAAGTGATTTAAGTTACCAGATACTGGTGCCCTTAATTGTTTCACAATCTCCCAAAAATCATCATCAGACTCATACAAATTTTTGATGGCATCAAAACCAATCACCTCAGTTTCCATTGTGGTCAAAAGTGCAACATGCCTACTTAATGCATCTGCAACCTAGTTTTTTTTTCTAGACTTGTGCTTCAACACAAAATTGTAACCCTACAAGAAAGAGACCCACTTGGCATGCCTACTATTCAACTTTTCTGTTTGTTCAAGTATCTCAATGCAATATGATATGTAAACAATACAAACTCCTGGGGAACTAGCTAATGTCTCCAATGCCTCAATGCTTAAACAATTGCATAAAATTCCAAATCATAAGTATAATAATTCTTTCTCACTTCATTCATCTTTTCACTAAAGAAAGCTACAGGTTTTCCAGCTTGGCTAAGCACAACACCTATTCCCACATGGGAGGCATCACATTCTACTTCAAATACCTTATCAAAATTCGGCAATGCAAGTATAGGTGCTTATGTTACCTTTTGCTTCAAGTACTTGAAGCTCTCCTCAGCATCCGTAGTCCATACAAACTCCCTTCCTTTGGTGCAATCTGTTATAGGGGCTAGAATAGTACTAAAATTTTGAATGAACTTTTGATAGAAAGTGGCCAAGCCATGAAAACTTTTTACCTCTGTGATGCTACTTGGACTAGGCCATTCTAGAATTGCCCTGACCTTCTCTGGATCCATTCTAACACCATCTCTAGAAATGACAAAGCCTAAAAAAACCAAACTATCCTGCATGAACCTACACTTCTTCAAATTGGCATAGAGCTTCTCCTTTCTTAACACACCAAAGATGATCCTCAAGTGTTGTAAGTGCTCTTCTTTGTTGTTACTAAATACCAAAATATCATCAAAATAAACTACTACAAAATTACCAATGTAAGGTCGTAGTATAGTGTTCATCAATCTCATAAATGTGCTAGGTGCATTTGATAACCCGAATGGCATAACCATCCACTCATATAATCTGTCTCCAGTCTTAAAGGTTGTCTTCCACTCATCCCCTTCTCGGATCCAGATTTGGTGGTAGCCACTTCGTAGGTTGATCTTGCTGAAATATTTGGCCCCTGCAAGGACATCCATCATGTCCTCCATACGTAGTATAGGAAACTGATACTTGATGGTAATCTTATTAGCAGCTCTGCTATCAGTGCACGTCCTCCATGTTCCATCTTTTTTGGGGGTCAACAATGCTGGTACAGCACATGGGCTCATGCTCTCTCTCACCACACCTTTACTTATGAGTTCTGTTACTTTCTTATTCAACTCTGCATGTTATGTTGGATTCATCCTATAAGCTGCTTGGTTGGGTAGAGTTTCTCTTGGAATCAAATCAATATGATACTGAATAGCTCTCTTTGGCAGTAGACCATCAGGTAATTCATCAGGCACAACATCAACAAATTCTTTCAATAGCTATGCTGCTTCTGGGGGAACTAAAATGTCTTCCTCTTCACCTTTTTTCACTGCTAATGCATAACAACACCCTGCCACCTTCAATTCTTTAACAAGATCTCTTTTAGATAACATGGTCTCACCTTTTCCTTCATCCTTGAGAGGCAACAAAATCACCTTAGAGCCATCTTTCCAAAAGGTGTATGTGTTTTTCTCTCCATCATGTATGACTTTTCTATCATACTGCCATGGCCTTCCCAATAACACATGACAAGCATCCATTGGGACAACATCACACCATATCTCATCCTAATAGATCTTCCCTATGCTAAACTTAATTAGGCATCTTTTATCAGTGACTTCATTTCACTTTTTAAACCATGCAATGCGGTATGGATGAGGATGTTTTTCACAGTGTAAATTCAATTTGTCTACCATTTCTTTAGAAACCATATTTTCACAATTACCTCCATCAATAATAACTTGACATACCTTGCCAATCGAAGTGCATTTGGTTCTAAAGATATTGGTTCGAAGCCATGAACCATCAGAGCTTTTGGCTTGTGTTTTCTCCTTCACTGGAATCACCATTGCTTTTCTCATCATGAGACTTTCTCCCACATTTGGTGGGACCTCTAGTTCCGTCTCTTCCACTTCATGTTGCATTTGAATCAGGTTCACCCTAGGTTGTCCTCCTTGATTTCTTTCTTGCATGTTATAATTTGAGCATTCAAATGCCCTATGACCTTCTTCTCCACATCTGAAACAAGTGAAAGGCCTTTTCTAGTTTTCCCATCCTCTACTGCTACCATAACCTCTACCTCTTTGAAATCCCCTTCCTCATTTTTGATTTAGAGGATCTTGTCGAGTACCTACTTGTTTTTCAAATCCATGGGATGACTCTCCCCTACCATAATTTGAACCTCCTCAAAATGGGGTTGATGTACCCCTTCTTTCTCCTCTATTCCTTTGATGGTATTGTTTGTTTTGTTTTTCTTTAGCCTTTAGAGCCAATTGGTAATCTTCTTCCATACTATTGAGTCGATGCATGCTCAATTCATCTTGAATAGAGAATTCCAAGCCATTCATATATCTAGCAGCCATCTGTTTATTAGTTTCTTGATGCTCTATACATATAGACATCATATAAAACTCATTTGTATAATCTTGCATAGAAGAGAGGTTCTGCTTTAAATTTTGAAATCTACGAAAAAGGGTTTGTGCATAATCTATGGGCAAAATTTTTTCTCTCAACTTCTTCTCCATTTTATTCCATGTCCTAATCTTATCCTTGCCATTCCTTGTTCATTCCTTTTGTAGATGATCCCACCAAATCATTTCATGACACTTTAATTTGGTGCATGCAAATTTCACCTTCTTTCCCTCTGTCATGGAATTCTATTAAAAAAAAATTATCATATCATTCAACCTGTCTATCAACTCCTCTAGTTTAAGACTACCTATATAATCTAAAACATCTACCTTGACCCCTTCATTTTTTCCTTCTAAGGCTCTGAGCATCCTCTCTTCAAAACTCATGCCTTCTAATTCTTCTTCTTCATGTTTTGTATCTTGATCTGCACCTCCTCAACCTATCTCTTCATCAGATTTGTCGCCTCCTCTACCTAGTCTTTGGTTTTCCATCTGTGTTGTAAGTTCTACTACTTGCCTTTGTAGATTTTGTATTTCTCTATGCATCTAGGCAAGACCGCCTCTTCCTCTTCCTCTCCCAGCCATCTTCCTGCTCTGATACCAGATGATGTAGCCAACAACATACACTCAATAGAATTGTGCCATTAAACATATGAGAGCCAAAAATTTGGAAGCTAGAACATAAAAAAACTTCTATTCATCAACTCTGCTACTACAATGAGAGAAAACTCTCTTATATCCAAGAAAACAAAAAAAAAAAAAATTATCTTTTTTGGCAGCTTTCAACAATTGTCAGATTTTGCCATTTTAGGTAATTTTACAATCATATCTTGAGAATCCAGTTTTTTCCCAAAAGCTTCCTAAAACTAAGGTAGGATGAAAAGCCAACTAATATTCTAAATTCAAAACATGAGTTTCGAGTTATTACAAAATCAACTTTTTAAAAATCTAGAAAAACAAACACTAAATTGCCATTTTGAGGGCCAAGATGAGTTTCAAGCCCCGAAAAAGTGCCAAGATGAGCTCTAACAGACTAGGGTGGGTTGGAAAACCACTTGCCACCTCATAACGCATCCACCTATAAAATTTTGTAGAAAACCCACATTTGAGTCAAAAGTTATGATCTTCGGAAGTCCCTGCATCACTATGATTGCCTCATGGTCTCCCATAGAAAGTATCCATAATTATTTTGTTATAGGTTTCCCTTTATATCTCACTAATTGTATATTTGTTGCCACAATCAGATGTGAGTAGTGCAAAATTTTCTTATGTCTTTCATAATCTTCAAATACAGGTATACCATTTCTCCTTATCAAATATTTACGTAGTCAAGTGCCAGTAACAACCATAGAACTTGTTGGATACTCGAAGTTATCATCATCTACTCTAGGTTGTAACAACTTCTATTTTTCTTCAACACACCGAGCCAACCAATACGTGGTTTCCTCTTCATTACCCTCGGGTGCAACAACAACATACACATGTCCTGCAAAAAAAATCAAATTCAATAAGTCACAAAAATATACATACATACATATGTACAATTAAATATATATTTTGAAAAAAATGTATCAAAAAGAAATATTGAATGAATGTACCTTCTTGTATGAGGTCTGAAATATGGTCATAGTCATCTGATACTTGTAAATGATTATCCTCCTCAAATGTTATCTCATTTTGACCATGTGTTTGTAGAGGTGTTAAGGATTTTTGTTGCCATTCATCAACCCAATCTATATTTTCACATGCTTCCCACTCACCTGTGATACAAAACTGACAAAAACATGCTTGCTCCCTAGTCCATAGAGTCCATATGCTTGCATTTGAACTCTTAAATGAATGTCATTTTGCTGATCCACTAATTATATCACAATCAAATAGGAGAGGAATGTTTTCTTCTTCAACCAACCAAAAAAGCCATTGAACTTTAGAGTTCTCACTTGATCCTGTAGTCAATTTTGCATTACACCAATCCACAATTGCACGTGCATCATGAAATTTTATTTCCTCCCTAGCAAGAGCCCTTTTCACACATGCTCTAGCTCCCTCATGTTCTCCTTTACCATGTCCAGCTTCAAAGAAACTCCAAATATGTTGGACATTGTTTTCTTTATGGACCCTACTTAACCACAAAAACATTCAAGAATTTTTGAATTGTCCTGTACAATTGTTTGACCATATGAAATATTGTGTCATCTAGATTTGTTTTCTTTTAAGTTGTCATTAAATATTTTGAAACAATACTACACAAACTTTGATCAATGTAACCAATTATCACTCACATAGAAATGGTACTCTCAAAATTTTCCTATCATCTTCTGTACTGTCAACTGCATGTCTATATAGAATATGAACAAATATGGCCACCTATACTAAGTTATAATATTTTGATTGAATCTCCTCTTGTGGAGCAAGTGTATAGTTTTCTGCAAAGTCAACCACTGAAAGTATAGTTCTAATTGGAAATGTGTTCTTACATCTGTGAAATTGTTCATCAAGCCACTGAGCATATTGAGAATTTTTTACATATTTATACACAATCTTATTCTTGAAATCTATGATGAATGCATGTACACTACTTTGTTCTATGACTAACTTAGAACATTTTCTAGTTTTTCCATCCTTTAATGGATATTGAACATTGGTGAACCTTTTCACATCAACTAACTATTGTCCAAAATCATGTGAACTACTTTCATGCTTGCATTCTCCTAACAATGAAAGGTTACCACATCTATTGCGTTGTCCAGAAACACATGGCTTTGAAAAATATAATTGCCCATCAGTTATTTCACAAAGTATACTTGTTATAAAATTCTTAACTGTTGTAGGTGGCATATTAATATCAGATTCCTACATAATTTAGTTAGAATGCAAAGTACAAAATATATATCGAAAAACATCATAAAAATAATGAAATTGCACATGAGTTTTACAACAACAAGAGATTTGTTGCTTATTAATCTTGACATACCAAGGTTTTCATTTCTCAAATGAGCTTTGACTTATACTAAAATTTTCTATAACTAAATCATCTATAAATTTTCTATATAATTCTGTTTGAGTCATGTCTAAGATGTTTTGGATGAGGATCACAATTTTTTGACCCCACCCTTAATTTCAAAACATCTCTAGCATTTGATGAAACCCTTGTATTATCATGCTAATATTTTTCAATCAAAGACCTAATTTCATTGTTTAATTTCATGTCAGACCTTGGGAGTCTACAACTAAAAGTCCAACATTGGTTGAATTGGATCCTCTTCAATACTTACTCCTCTCTTTGCCACTCTTCTTAAGGTTATAGCATGCACATTTAAATATCCACTTGTTTTACGTATCATTCTTTTTCTCACAACTAATTTATTAACTAAAGCAGTTGTTATTGCTCGATGTGCTGCATTCTTATCCTTAGATTGACTATTTTTCCTATAGAACCAATGGCATTAGCAACACTAGACATAACTTGTTCCATTGATTCATCCACCTTTTTGGGTTTCACAAAAATGCCTAATTTTTTTCATTATTTTTCTCATTTTTGACATTCTCATCAATTGTAATACAAGTTGGTACTGAAATCCAAGAGTTTTTCTATAAAAAAATTTTTTGTACAATATATTTGCATGTGTTTGAATTTGTCTCCAAGATATCTTATCACGAAGATCCTTCAAAACATTACTTTCAATTTTAAAAATAATATTTTCATTTTCATGCATACAAGGGTTTTCATTTTCATTTTTTATTGTCGTGTTTGTAGTAGAAGCATTTATCTCATCAATATTATATCCATATTGCTTTAAATCTTTAATCTCATTATCATTCAATGGATTCGAAGACAAACCTAGATTCGTTCTTCTATTTGCATTTTCTATGCTCTTGACCTCTTCCACATTTTCATACTCTACATTCACTTCATCCAAATTGGTCTCTCCAATATTCTCCTCTTCAATGTTCTCCTCCTCAATGTTCTCCTCTTTAATAGTCATCAAACTGGATACTACATCATTCTTCACTTTTTTAATCTTCTCTCTCCTATCTCTTTGTCATTTTGCCTCTTTCTCTCAATGTGCTTCAATTTCTTCAACAGTCATAACCTTCCTCTTCTTTTTTTGTTGACATTTATTTGATCCCATGATTACCAAAATGTATTGGATCCCTTCTTAAAAATGTATGAAATACAAGTAGAAATAGATCCTTTATTCAATATGATAGTTGCTTGATATTTGTTTGATCTCTCCAAGAAATTGAATCCTTCTAAAAAATAGATTTTCTACTTCATTCAATCTAAAAATTCTCCTTATGATTGAATCGGGCTATAAAAATTGCATAAAATATGTTCTCTTGAGAGCTCAAATTAACACTTTGCATATAAAAAAGTCACAGAATTCTTCACTGTCAGTGTATTAGTAAAAATGAATGTCTCTCCAGGAAATTGAATGCCTGTAAAAAATAGATTTTCTACTTCATTCCATCTAAAAATTCTCCTTATGATTGAATCCTTGTAAAAATTGCATAAGATATGCCCTGTTGAGAGCTCGAATAGACACTTTGCACATAAAAAAATCATAGAATCTATCAGTGTTGGCCGTACTGGTAAAAGGGAATGTTGTAGGGTTTTACTCGTGCTACCAATTTATTAAAAAAAATGGCTAAAATAGAAATAGGTGCCTGTTTTAAAATGGGTACCCATTCTAAAAACAAGAAACAGGTACTCGTTTTAAAATGGGTACCCATTTCTTGTTTTTTCAAATATGACACTCACCAATTTGCATTGGTTTTAGGCTTGGTAAAGGATTGGAAACCCGAGACTAAGCCTTGGACCTGCAACTAAGAAGCCATGAAAATAATGGAAGAAAAAACCAGTTTCACCACTGTGGTTGACAACTTTTTTTCAAAATATTTTAACAAAATTAAAACCCATTGTAGATCTAAAAGTCTAGTTTTCAATTATGTAAATTTTTTTACTATTGAACATAATTTTCTATTTATTAATTATTTTCCAAACAAACTAACTCATAAAATTGAAATAACATAGGTTACTATTTTTTTAATAACTTTTGATTTTTGAAAGTTTCTTGAAAAAAAATTATGTCTGACCAAACTAGACATCATTCTCTACATGATGAAATTTTTTTTACTGAATTGATTATTTTAGCTCAAATTATGTTGGCCATACATGAGGGGTTTTAAAAAACACTAATTAGGACCATTAAAAAATTAATAAAAAAATATTTATCAAAAAATTACAAAAAAATATCTTGACCAAAATTTAACATCTCGAGAATCTTTCCACAAAAGGAATTAGAAAAACACATTAATTTAGGTCAAATTATGTTGGCCATACACATGCATGCTTTTGCAAAAAATAGGGGACTTTTAAAAAGCCACTTTTTGTACATCCAACTAAAAACCAACTTACATCATTTGGGTATTAGAAAAATTACATAGATGAAAAGTAGAAATAAAATCCTACATTTTTTATTTTTACATCATCTAAATATTTTATGTGCAAGTGCTTCAAATTGTCACTCCAAGAACAACAAAATTTGAAAAACAGGAAAAACACTTCCACTTTTTAGCCAAAAAGTGAACTCATCTTCTTGCACTTACCCTCCATGAACTCCACAAAAAAGAACTTTGTGGTGCACTCCTCCAACATACCTCAGTCGGGCAGGCAAAAATATAACCCACCAATACCTTCATTCTAGTCCACAGTCTATTCCAAAGAAACCAGAAAACACCTTGTGGATTAATATGAAACATCACAAGATCATCAAGATCATTCTCCATTAGCCAATTCACCATTTCATACAGTAACAAGTTGGTGCAAGCGAACAAACACTAAAACTAGCCACCAGACAATACAATCCTACACTCTGTTACTTACAACTTTCTCTACAGAGGGTCAAATGATATGAAACTTTGAATGTAGCACCTTCTAAACACATTGAACTTAAATTTAGAACCACATGACCATATGTTCAAAGGCAGAGGAATGTGGAGAATTCTCCCAAGCAGTCTTCAAGGCAACTTCCTGCAGCAAAAATCTTCACCAACATCCGGAGACTAGAGTCTTCTTATAGCAACACATACTTCCTTAGGATCAGTAGGAGAGAGCATACAACATGCTATAGACCATAAGAAATATCTCCCCAACATCAGCATTACTTCTAATCCTAATTGCAATGCTTCTAATTCCCATCTTAATATGTCATCATGAACCATCTCTGTTGATAATAAACATACTCAATACAACTTCGACATTAAATAAGGCATGACATCCAGCCATGAACATCAACAATATCACATTTATTACACCATCAACATAACTATTAATGACAACCCAAATTGAGTATCCAAACTGAGTGTTGACATCAATGACAATCTTAGGTAACATATGTACAATAATCTCCCCCTTTGGCAATAATGGAAACATACACCTACTCATTCTCCCCCTTTGACATCAAGGACAAAGGGAAACTGCTTCTACTCCTTAGGGCACAAATTCTCCTTTTCAACCTTCTCCCCTTTGAAGTACATACACTCCTTTTTGAAGAAACTAACAGGGTCCCCCTGCCAGCAACAACCATTACTTGCTCCCCCTGAGAGGTAGCCACTATCAGTCTAAGAAAAAGATATAGCATGAATTACTCCCCATAAAAAAATGCACCAACTATGCATCTAACAAGAAGGAGGGGCAATTACCCCTAACATCTGTCGGAGATACTCAAAAGTATCCTTTACAAGAGCCTTTATAAAAATATCTACAATCTGATCCTTTGTTGGAGCATATTCCAACTTCATTTCTTTATCCACAACTTTCTCTCTCAAAAAGTGATACCTGATTGATATATGCCTAGTTCTAGAATACATCACTAGATTCTTGGAAATATGGATAGAAATAGTATTATCACATAAAATAACAATAGACTCATCATACGTTGTATCTTGATATCCTTCAATGTTTGCTCCATCCACAACACATGGTACAAGATGGTGTAGTAATATACTTTGTCTCTACAGTTGATAAAGATACTGAATCTTGCTTCTTACTATGCCATGAAACCAATCTGCTTCATAAAAAGAAAGCACCACCACTTATACTTCTTCTATCATCAACACAACCAACCTAATTAGCAATAGTGTAAGCACTCAGATCAAAACCATTACCTCTTGGATACCATAAGCCATAATCTAGAGTTCCCTTCAAGTATCTAAATGTTCCTTTTACTTTCTTCTCATGAGTTTGCTTAGGATTAGATTGATATCTAGAAAACAAACATACTACATGTATAATATTAGGTCTACAAGCAATCAAATACAATAATCCTCCAATCATAGATCTATAAAGAGTCTGATTAACATCAGGTGACTCGTTAGCCTTGCTCAATTAACAACCAGTAACCATAGAAGTGCTTATTGGTTTAGAATCCTCCATACAAAACTTCTTCAACATCTCTGAACATACTTATCCTGAGAAACAAAGATACCATCATCTAGCTATACAATTTGAAGCCCAAGGAAGAAAAACATCTCACCAATCATAGACATTTCAAAAAAAAAATTGTATCTCTTCTGCAAACCTCTTACACATATTATCATCTCCACCAAAGATGATGTCATCAACATATACAGCAACTATAAAAATCTTGTCTTCCTCTTCCTTAATGCAAAGATTACTATATGTAGTACCTTTCTTGAAGCCTTGCTGAAGTAAGTACTTATCCAACTGAGCATACTAAGCTCTAGGAGCTTGCTTGAGTCCATACAAATCTTTCTTGAGTCTGTACACCATGTCTGAATCTTCTGATAGCTGGAAACCATCTGGTTGCTCAATGTAGAACTCTTCCTCTAAGTCACCATTCAAGAAGTTTGAATTGATATCCATCTAATAGACCTTGAAGTTCTTGTGAGCAGAAAAGGCAAGAAACATCCTGATTGCCTCCAATCTAGCTATTGGAGAAAATGTCTCCTCAAAATCAATACCTTTAGCTTGTGAATAACCCTTACACACCAATCTTGCTTTGTCCCTTACAAATTCACCATCTTAATTCATATTGTTCTGGAACACTCACTTTGTTCCTATAACATTCTTGTCAGCTAGTCTGGGAACTGGTTCCCATGTCTGATTCTTTTCTAGCTGATTCAATTCTTGTTCCATTTCCTTGAGCTATCCTTCATCTTTTCTAGCATTAGCAAAGGTTTTGGGCTCTATCTTTGAAACCAAGCACAAATTTACTTGCTCACTTTCTTTTGCAAGCCTTCTCCTGGTCTACACCCCTTCATTCTTATCCCCAGTGATCTAATCTACTGAATGGTTCCTCTGAACATACTTTGCTGGAGTCTTAGGGGTCTTTATTGAATCTTGTTCCTTCTCCTCTTTCTCCTCTTCTTCATCTTCAATGTATGGAGGTATATCAAATTCTCAAACCTCTAGTTCTTGTGAGGTTTGATACAAATTTTCATCTACCTTAACATTTGTGCTTTCAATCATTCTTCCCAATCTCTTTGTGTAGGATCTATAGGCCTTGCTTCTGGTTGAGTAACCAAGAAAGATCCCTTCATCACACCTTGAATCAAACTTTCAAAGGTCTTCTTCATCTCTCCTAATGTAGCATTTGCTGCCAAAGATCCTAACATATCTGATAATGGGAGGTATTCCATACCATAGCTCATAAGGGGTCTTAGTGCTATTGACCCTCAATTATACTCTATTAAGCAGGTAAATTACAATATGAACTGCTTCCTTCCAATACATATCAGACAGATCTGCATCTTTCAACATTGCCCTAGCCATCTCTTGCATTGTCTTATTCTTCTTCTCAAGTATCTCATTCTATTGAGGGGTCTTAGGAGTAGACAAATGCCTCCTAATACCATGATCTTCACAAAAAAATTCAAATTCATTTGAAGAAAACTCACCTCCTCTATCAGATTTCAAGCATTTGATCTTAGAATCTATTTTGTTCTCAACTATTGCTTTGAAAATTTTAAACTTATCAAAGTCTTTTGTTTTTTCTCTTAAGAAAGTAACCCAAGTCATTCTAGAGTAATCATCAATAAGCAACATGAAATGCCTTTCACCTTGTTGACTCTTTGTTTTTGTAGGTCCGCATAGGTCAGTGTGAATCAACACCAATGGCATTATAGAAGAATACTCCTTACTCTTGAAATTGGTCTTTGTCTACTTTCCCATTTGACATTCCTTGCATAATGTGTTTCCAAGCTTGGTTATCTTAGGCATATCTCTCACTGCATGAGTAGAGATGATCTTTATCATGTTATCAAAGTTGATGTATCCCATTTGCTTGTACCACAACCAACACTCACAAAATTGAGCCAATAAATAGGTTCTTCCATTTACCTCCTTTAGGTGATAGATATATCCATATGTCTTAATAACCTCTGCAACTAATCTTCCCGACCTTGCCTTTATGATCTCACAACCTTTCGAATGAAATGTATGATTGTATCCTTTACTACACATCTGACTAACACTAAGTAGATTGTTCTTCAGCCCTTTGACATAGAGGGCATCCTTATTATTGCTTTTTCCATCATTAGTTATAGCACCCATTCCACAAATTTGTGTTGACTCATCACCACCAAACTTGACAGCTCCACCAATCCACTTCTTGATGTCAATTATCTTCTCCTTATCACCATTCATGTGGTTAGAGAAACAACTATCAATAACCCAATCATTGGCTTCTTTTTTTGCATGAAAGGAAGAGTAGAAAACTGTTGATTTTTAATTATCTTTTTCAGTTTGCAAGGTATCAGACTTCTTACATTTTCCAATATCACCCTTTTTGTCACCAACTTTCAAAGCCATGAAAAGTGTTTCATCATTTGAAACATCATGATCCTCATCTTCTGAAGAGAAGTTGTTCTCCATGGAATAAGGACTTCTTTTGGACTTCTCTCTTTTGTTTCTATCCTTTGATTCTTTAAAAGGACATTTAGAAGAAAAATGACCAATTGTCCCATAATTGAAACATTTGAAAGATAACTTACCTCTAGATTTGTTGGTGCCCTTCTTCAATTTTCTCACAAAGTTTGCTTCTACCTCATCAAGGTCACCATCTTGATCAGTTGTTTCATCTTCTTCCTTCTTACTAACTTTGAATGTTGCTTCCTTATTTGGAGATCCTTTGTCAAATTCTCTCATTTCAAAGGCTATGAGAGTACCAAAAAATTGATCTCTTGCATAGTGATCCAAGTCTTGAGACTTCTCAATAGAAGATACCAAGTATGACTATAAGAATTAGGGAGAGATCTCAGAACCTTATTCACAATCTCATCTTCTTTCATTGTTCTACCAAGACCTTTGATGCCATCAACTACTTCATCCACCTGGAGCATATAAATAGCAATGTCTTTATCTTCTATCATCCTCAGGGTCTCAAATTTTCTCTTGAATATTTACATCAAACATAGGTGCCTTGTAAAATCCATTATGAGCCATCCCAAACCTTCCTCAAGTAGTTAAGCTTCTTCTAGGGAACTTAGCTCTTATACCAATTGTTGAACACACCTAGATACTGAGATGGGGGTGAATCAATATTAAAACAAATCTCAAAGCCTCAGGAGTAGGTTAAAGCTTAAACTTTACAACATTAATAGAAACATAAAAGATCAACACATTGCACAACACCACATAACACCAAATTTACATGGAAAACCCCAAAGGGGAAAAACCATGGTGAGAAAAGTTGCTATGAGCTACTATCCTAATCCAGCCTCACAAAAGAATCACAATTACAACTTTGTTTTAGGGCTACAACCCAAGGAAGCTACTACTCCCTGAAGAAAGGTTCCAGGGTCACTCCCAAGGAAGCTACAACTCCCTGCTGACTTTGTTATAGGGCTTCAACCCAAGGAAGAAACTACTCTCTAAACTAAGAACAAAATCAGAAAAGATTATAGCATGGCATTCCTTCTACAGTCTAAAACTGATAATGAAGCTCACTCCTTTTGATGATTGCAATTCTACCATTTTACTCATCTTTTGATGATTTCTCTTTTTCTTTCACAACTTCTACACCTTCTTCAAATGACTTCTCTACAGCTTACTAACTCACTACTTTCAGCCTTCAAGAAGTTTTTCTTTTGGCTCACTACCTCCAGCAATTAGTTAGACACACTCTTCACTTCCCTCCTATCTCAAAATACCATCAAGATGAATCTAGACATGATCTACCACTTTTGCTCTTTCTCTTTTAGTCACACATCATAATGCATTACACATCCATATTTGACTTCTTGCACTCAGACTCACAATCACACACCACCTAGATCAACTAGGTTTACAATCTATACATGATATTTCATTGATTATATTACATGTTGGCCAAAGATAATAAGAATATTACAATTACAAGTTGGCCAAAGATACAACAACATGAAATGTGCAGAGCGTAAGCTTTAAAATGAACCACATGCAACACCAAGAAGAGGAATACACCTTGCAGATTCCAAGACATGCTTAACTTGGTCCTAAATAGCCTTCACACCATCAGATTTCAAGGAATAACATCTTCACGCTACACATTTGAAATAGGTTGGCCTTAAGATAGAAAGTATGAAGCTTGTAGCATATCGTCCATTACAACTTGGTGGTACTCATGGATGATTAAACATAAATTTTATTCTCCTAGATGAGTCTACATGACCCATACAACAGCTCTAAACACTCCTTGAACTCTACACAATAAGGACTTTGTGGTAGACTCCTCCAACATACCTTAGTCAGCCAGGCAAAAACATAACCCATCAATACCTTCATTCTAGACCACAACATGTTCCAGAGAAACTAGAAAACACCTTACAAAGTAACATGAAACATCACAAGATCATCAGGATCATTTTCCATCATCCAATTCACCATTTCATAAAGCAACAAGTTGGCACAAGCCACTGAAACTAGCCAACAGACAATACAGTCCTACACTTTGTTACTTACAACTTTCTCTGTGGAGGGACAAATGATATGAAACTTTGAATGTAGCACCTTCTCAACACACTAAACTTACCTTCTAAACTACATGACCATATCTTTAAAGGTGGAGGAACACAGAGCATTCTCCCAGGGAGTCTTCAAGATAATTTCTTGCAGCGAAAACCTTCACCAACATCTGGAGACTAGAGTCTCCTTCTAGCAACACATACTTCCTTAGGATTAGTAGGAGAGAGCATACAACATGTTACAGACCATTATCAACATCTCCCCAACATTATTATTACTTCTAATCCTTATTTTAATGCTTCTAATTCCCATCTTAATATGTCATCATGATACCATCTCTACTGATAACAAACATACCCAATACAACTTTGACATTAAATAAGGCATGACATCCAACCATGAACATCAACAATATCATAGTTAGCACATCATCAACATAAGCATCAATGACAACCCAAACTGACTATCCAAACTGAGTGTTGATATCAATGATAACCACAATAGTGACAACCTTAGCTAACATATGTGCAACATTTCCTCTATTATGATTTTTTTGTTTTTGTTTTCGTGATCATTACTCTTTTTCTATTTTTCTTTTTGAAAGTTAGCAATATGGGCTGACATTCCCCCTATTTTCAAAATGTGAGAATACACATCCTCCATTATTTCCTTAGCATTAAATTCTTCAAAAAAAAAAATCAAGGTTTACTTTAGCAGAACTAGATTTGATCTTCACATTTTTTCCCTTCTCAATAGTAGAACCAACATCATGACAAACAATTTTCTCCTTAAGAGAGAAAAATATTCTCTGGGGAGTCTATAGTGTCCCTATCATCAGCTGACTTGGAAACCTTAACATTAGGAGTAGAAGGTGGTGTGTTCTTATTGACACACATTGTCTCTTTTTCAACATAACCCATAACATCCTTCCCCTTATAAGCATGAGAGACTTTCCTAGCAAGTCCTTTATCAATTTCCTCAACAAAGGAAACTCCTGTAGAAGCAGCTGGGATACCCTTAGATTTGATAGTAGAGAAAGGAAGATCCTCTTTTTCAAATGATGTATGAGACTTACCCTAAGGACTGACAATAGTATCTCCTTTATCAAAAGCAGTATGAGACTTAGCCTTCCTTGGATTTTTCTTTCCAACACTATCTTTGCCCAAATTTTTCCCTGAAGAGCTCAAGTTACAATCAATATTTTCCATAGAAATGGGAAGAGACCCAACATTCCTAATAATTTTAGGATTTATCAAGACATTAAATTAATACAACCCAAACATTAAACCTTGATGAAGAGGAGGGTTGGCACCTTTTTTATGCTATTCTTGAGATAAGAAAGAAAATAGGAAAGCTTATAAAATTGGCATGGAGAAGATGATCAAGGAGAGGGGAATGATACCCATGAATTATCTCATACCTAGCTTACAACATAAAGTATTTCATCGTATGGAAGCTAACAAGACCCCATGGTGGCCAAAACTCCATTCTATTATTACCCATTTTGATGTCAGACAATAGTCTCTCAACCTTAAAAGAAGGTCTTTATGAAACTCTTATAATCCCCTTTTCTATTCCTGTGAACTTTCCTACCATCCTTTCTTAAACCAGTAGCCTTAGTAATTAGGTCCTTGGACACCGTAAATTGAAGGCCTTCAACTGTAACCTATCTAATTCTTCAAGAATTTACAAACTCATTAGTGACAATCACATCATGCCCTATCATAGATTGGATATAGGAGGCAATACCACTAGCTTCAAAAATACCCCATATGTTAGTATTCTTTAAAGAAACACAAGAGATAGGATCTACCCTCAAAAGATGACCTCCCATACTTTAAGTTGCAGAAGAATTAAGCAAGATGCAGAGCAAAATGCAAGAACAAACATTCATTCCAAAGTGGTTTCCAACACATAAGTTTAAGCTTGCATTAATGATGAGTAATTCCTTACCATTACCTCTGATATCAGAGTCACTATTCAATGACATTTGAATCAGCCTTTTCATACAAGCAAAGTAGAGAAGCTAATCATTAGTAATTATTTTATTTAGCCCTCTTTGATTACTTCTAGACATCTGAAGATCCATAATATAAAAATATCAAACACAATCAAAGTGATCATGTTTAAGCACAAAGACTTATGTTTACCTTGCTTCATTAGAAATTATTTCCTTGACATCCCTAGGAAGATGAGTGGCATTCGAACAGTGCCACTAATCTTCAAATTGTAATCCATAATTAGCAACTCTATCAGCACCCATGTTCCCTTCATAGAATATATGTTGAATTTTCAAACAAAAAATATTCCTTAGGGAGTCTCTTATGTCTTTGATAAAATCTTTTAATTTCTAAGGAGGGTTAGAAGTGCCTTTAACAAGGTCTAAAATAACCTTGGAATCTCCCTCTATTTCAACATTCTAGAAATTAAAATATTTGATCCTTTTGGTATCCCACCGTAAGGCATAATCTATAGCAGAATTATTCATAGCCCTTCCAATCCTCTTAGCATAGATTTCACCTATACATCACTTATCATTCCTTATTATTCCTCCCACCATAGATGGTCTAGGGTTCCTTTTGGAACACCCATCAAAATTTAGTTTAACCCATCTTGGTGGAGAACATCTCCATCTTGTGTGTTTTTTGATATAATTTTTCTACCAGTCAACTTTATTAAGATCATGGGAAATACCCCAATTCTTGCAAATTATCGTTGTCAAAACTAAAGGGAGACTTTTAGGATTTCCAACTTGGGACACATTAATATTTTCTTGAATTATGCAACTAATAGACTTAAAAACCTATTGAATAGAGGTAGAGGTGTCATTGAAAATTCTATTATTGCACTCCTTCAAAACCCTCCACACAATATGCAAAGGAGTTTGATACCAAAGTTCCTTTATGTAATGTCGGAAAATGTCCCCTTGGGGGCTTTTCCCTCTTTAGGTTTAGCTCCTGGGTCTTTAGTGTGCATTTAGGACATTTTACATCATATTTCAACATCCCAATGAAAAATAGGACCTAGGGTGACTACTTGAGATAACCCCTACCCAAAATAGGGGGGAGGACTTGGGCACCCATGCCCTAGTCTTGCCCTTTTTTGGGGTAGTCCCAATTTTTGGGTGTCAGCTTGTGACCGTTATTTGGGTCCTATGCCGACATGGTAAGTTTGAATTACAAAATTCTGGGCAGGAGTGTTTGTAGTTTCATATAAAAGAATGTTTAGACATTCATTTGTAAACTAGATTTCAACTAGATGATTACTAGCAAGCTATTGTGTTCTTAAGGTGATTCAAGGCTTTCATTGTGTTGCAAGAGTAGATTTGTGTTGTCTATGTGTTTGTGTTTGCAGATTTGAGAATCCATTTCCTCATGGAATGAAGAGCATCTTCCTTTCATGAGATCTTCATTATAAGGTGACATTTATTGTGTTTGTGATCATTTATTCATTTGTTTTTGCCTCTGCCTCACAAGGGCACACTCTCTCTATCTGACAAAGGTGTTTGGAAGACTTAAGTGTCCTTTTGGGGCTTGATTGAGGCAAGCTCCTAAACACCACAACCCCCTCGAAAAGTTTTATGATTGCAGGTTACATGTTGATGATGCAAACAAAGTGAAGTTTTAGGAGGGCATGTTGGAGTGTCAGAACTATAGATCAGAGAAGAAAAGAGCACCCTGGGCTTCAACGCCCACTCATTAGTCCTCAAAGTTCTATGACAGGAAAATCTCTAAAACAACATAAACAAGTTAAAGATTGAGTTTCCAGATCCTGACAAAAAGTAGGGCCTTCAAGTTTGGTGTTCGCTCTTTAGTCCCCAACTTTTCTACCTCAAAACCCCAAAAATAGGTGCACAGTTATTTGATATTTTACATCTTTCTGTAGGAGCATTTTCCATTATTCATCTATTTACTGCCATATTTGTATAATTAGGGTTTTGATGGATAATTAAGAACAAGAGAAGGAAAACTGGTAATCAAACACCCTAATCAAAACTTCCGTACATTTTTAAGTGACCAAGGACCTGATATTGCTCTGCCACTTGATCCTAAGGTCCTTCAATGTAATGGGTGAAAGGAGGATTTAAACACTAAACAAAATAATCCAAATTTTACCCTAAACATTTTGGTGAACCCTTGTTCTAGGACTTAATTACAACTTTCTAAGTGTTTGTCTTCAGATTTGGGTTGATTTCATTCATTCATATAGTCATTCATCTTATTGCATTGAGAATTACCAAAAATTTGAAAATTTGGAAAATTTTGGAAACCCTAACTTGCATTTTCATATAGGTTTCTAATTTTCATCAATTCACTCTGATTTATCCTAATTTATGGTTTTTGCATCAGATCTGATATAAACTACAAAAAATTACAAAAATTCAATAATTTGCATTGCATTTTTCATATAATTGCTAGGGTTTTGTAGAAATTTTGACAATTTTCATATAACCCAGTGATTCCAAAATCTAGGGTTAGTAGGCAAAATCTTCTTTTAGATTTTTATAATGATTTTAGAGACTCATTAAAACTTGCATTTGGATGTAGCCTTTCATTTTGGTATAAATTTGCATTTAGATTTCAAATATTTGCATTTTTGTATAGAAAATTTCAACAAAAATCTAGCAATTTTCATGCATTTTCATTAGATTTGCACTTGCATTTTGCATCTTAGGGATTGGAAATCATTCTTAGATCTGAGTATATTTCATTTTCATCATAAATCAGATTTCAAAACATTCATATAGCATTTTGTGTCTAGATCTCAAACCTAGGGCTTGAAAAACATTGATTTTCACTAGATTTGGCCTTATCGACCCCTTAGATTTGCACTATAGGCATGTCGTGAAGAATATTTTTTCATTAATTTTTTGTTATTAGGGTAATTATTTTCTTCACCTCCTAAAAATCTTCACAACACCCTTCTATCGAGCTCTTGTATTGAAAATTTGGTGAAAAACTACACATTTTTGCTATTTTTGCCCTAGGGTTTGGCCTAGTTTGCACTCAAAGTGTGTTGTAACCAATTTTATAGATTGAGGTGACTGCTACCATTTCAATTATTTTTTGGACCTCCTAAAATTCATTACAACACCCCTTTTTCTAGGTCTTGGAAGTGAAAAAACGTGAAAAATTGCCTAATTTTGCTATATTTTCACTAGGGTTTGACCTTGAGTGGCACTACAAGCATGTTGTGATGGATATTTTGGTATTAAGAGGCTGCTATTACTGATATAATTTTCTTTCAATCATTATTTTCCTCATAACACCCTTTGTGATGCTCTTTTGCATTGAGATCTGGTGAAAAAAATTGCATATTTTGACATATTTTCACTATATTTTGACTTATCGTCATCTTAGATTTGCATCAAGAGTATGTTGTGAAGGATCTTATTACTATATTGGACTGATATCATACATATAATTTTTTTCCTCTAATCAAAATCCTTACAACACCATTTGTTTCATTCATATACATTGAGACAGTACCAAAAAAATCAAGCATTTAAGGCCATATAGTTTTGCACTTGTCTTTTGTACCAATTTTGAAAGGATTTCAAAATATGATTTTGCATTGATTAGATCATATAAACATGGCCTCTAATCACAACAACAAAAATAGGTTCCCTCATCGATCTTACATGAAAATAAAGGCCCCTGAACCTGAAATTGTGTTTACACCTCATGAGAGAACAATTGGAGACTCTGAAGGGCATCTTTACATTACTGTAAAAAAATGGGAAATCCTATGGATGGAACTCTTATTGATCCTAATTGCATGACTAATGTTTCACTAAAGAGTTCCTCTTTTCACATCAATTAATGCAAGGTTCTTATGACCCTTCGAGCATGATGATTAAGACACATAAGGGAACCTTTATGAAGCCTCTGGGTAAGATATCATTGTTGGTAATACTATCTGGAAAGCATGTCGAACAATGGTTTGATGTAGTCCCTATTTCTGTCCTCTTCCGTATTAAATTGGGACACCCTTGGTTAAAAGAAATCAAAGCTATCCCTTCAACAATACACCATTGTCTAAAATTCCCTTTTGATGGACATGTGATTACCATCCCTCGCAACAAGTATAAACCTTTGGTTGAGAAAAAGCATTACATATTGGATTTTTTTTGGGATAAAACTAAAAAGGAACTGGAACTGCGAACAAACTTTACCTTTTTTGGCTATAGAAACTACAAAGTGAAACTTTTACACCTAATGCTTGGTCCTTCCATGCAAGAAATGACAAAAGATAAACAACTTGTATGTGAAGAGAACATTAGACCGAAAGGACAAGGTCCCTATGCTGAGGTTCCTCCCTTGAAATCCATACAAGGATCGGGAGGTCATTGTCAATAACAACATATTCCACCGTGACAAATGAGGTTTGATCTCGGTGCTTCATCTTTTACATTGCACAAACCTATGAAAGAGGAAAGCCCTATCTTACAAGAGATAAGTGGTAAAAGAAAACAAAATAGAAAAGCAAGAGAAAGGAGAAGAAGACAAGCTTATGCTATAAACATTGATCCTAACATTGAACCAAAGAAACATGATCCTAACAATAAACAACATGATGAGCAAGACATGAATTGGGCTATGGTACCTTATGTCCCACTTTCCTCCAACATTAGGGAGTGGGAACATAACGATGATTTACTTGATGATGAGACATAGCACGACGATCCTACCAGGTAAGTTTCTCTAACCCTTTATCTCTCTCATGATGTGCTTCCCCTGTGATGTGTTATGTGTTGTTTAGGCCTCCTGGGATGACCTCAAATTCTCGTGTAAGGTTTGAGATACCAGGATACTGCCTCTGTTGTGACCTTCTATTTGTATCATCATTCTTCTATATTGCCTCTCTCTCTGATTTCATTGTTGTGTGTTCTATCTTATGGACATAGTGTTGCATTTAGTGACTTGGGGGCACCCTCCTACATGATTGTCCCTAAGACACTTGTTTCTCCTCTCTAATTTATTGTTTCCCTTCCTCTAGTGTTTGTATCTAGTGGCTGGATGACAAAAAACATTTATATTGATGTAAACCTAGTGTCCCTTTCGAGAGCAATCAAAAAATGGACTTAGTTCCTAAAATGATGATGGGGTTATAATAATTTATTTGACACTTGGCTAGTAGAAACATTCTATGCTTTCTGCATAGTGATTTTGATGGTATGCTATCTCATTTACAAACCTTAACAATACTGCTGCTTTGTGCACCTTTGTTTGTCTTTAAATCTAGCCTTGGTGGTACTCCATTCAGAGAGCTTTGTGATATAGCCCCATGGTTATCCTCAAACTCTGAATTTGTTGTATAACCTTGGCTCTTTGTCTGGTTAATCATATGCATTGATGTTGTTGTTTATCATGATTTTGTAGACACTAACATGTTTCTTGCAGGGATGTGTTTGTGGGAACATTTGGTGATCATAATGTACATGTCACCTCCGGAGGGCATGGGCTTTATGAGAGATTGTGTTCCTTTGTGTGTTTTCTTCCTACCTTAATGTGCTTGATATCAATACCTGATACTAACCACCTTAAGGTGGGGGCATATATAAGGTAAGCTATCTATTGTAGATGTTAGCTATGTGCATCTCCTCAAATGTAGTTTAAAGACCAGCTCGATGAGTGCTTCCTGCATCCCAATTTTGTTCGAAATCAATCAATCAATCATGTAATCCCTCTATGGAGGTAAGATATCGAGCATATCTTTTTTCTTAAGCCCTCTGTAGAGGTGGGGATGGTGTATTTCTCAGAGCAGATTGCATCATCCTGTCATTTTCAAAAGTCCTCTGTGGAGGCAGGGAGTGGTTCTGTGAGTAACTCAACCCTTAAGTGTGTCTTCATCGATTGATGTGGTGAAGCACAATCATCGGTGTGTGCCTATAATGTGCTTGAATGGTGTTAAGCCTAGAAATATGAACACTCCATCACTTTTTTGTTGTGTTTTCTCCATTTCTTCAAGTGTGTGTGTTTTGGTGTGCTGACTTTGTGTGGTGTGCTTGTTGCCCCATATGTAGTTTAAAGACCTGTGCGATGAGTGCATCCTGCATTTTGGAAGCTTTTGCGTGTCTTGTGTGCATGTTGCTCCATGTATACAGTTTAAAGACTTGCGCGATGAGTGCATCCTGTATTATGGTAGGTTTGTTTACTTTCTAGTACTTGCATCTGCATTTCATATATATGAGAAAAAGAAAAGATGAGTAATTCCTTACCATTACCTCTAATATCAGAGTCACTATTCATCCACACTTGAATCAGTCATTTCATACAAGCAAAGCAAAGAAGCTAATCATTAGTAATTACATTATTTATCCCTCTTTGATTACATCTAAACATCTAAAGATCCATAATATAAAAAAAATCAAACGCAATCAAAGTGATCATGTTTAAGCACAAAGACTTATGTTTACCTTGCTTCATTAGAAATTATTTCCTTGACATCCCTAGGAAGATGAGTGGCATTTAAACAGTACCACTAATCTTCAAATTGTAATCCATAATTAGCAACTCTATCAACACCCATGCTGCCTTCACAGAATATATGTTGAATTTTCAAACAAAAAATATTCCTTAGGGAGTCCCTTATGTCTTTGATAAAATCTTTTAAGTTCTAAGGAGGGTTAGAAGTGCCTTTAACAAGGTCTAAAATAACCTTGGAATCTCCCTCTATTTCAACATTCTAGAAATTATAATGTTTGATCTTTTTGATACCCCACCATAAGGCATAATCTTTAGCAGAATTATTCATAGCCCATCCAATCCTCTTAGCATAGATTTCAACTATACATCCCTTATTATTCCTCTCACTATAGATGGTCCAAGGTTCCCTTTGGAACACCCACCAAAATTTAGTTTAACCCATCCTGGTGGTGAGCATCTCCATCTTGTGTGTTTTATGATATAATCTTTCTACTGGTCGACTTTATTGAGATCATGGGAAATACCCCAATTCTTGCAAATTATCGTTGTCAAAACTAAAGGGAGACTTTTAGGATTTCCAACTTGGGACACATTAATATTCACTTGAATTATGCAACTAATAGACTAAAAAACCTATTGAATAGAGGTAGAAGTGTCATTGCAAATTCTATTATTGCACTCCTTCCAAACCCCCCACACAATATGTAGAGGAGTTTGATACCAAAATTCCTTTATGTAATGTCAAAGCATGTCCCCTTGGGGGCTTTTCCCTCTTTAGGTTTACCTCCCGGCTCTTTAGTGTGCATTTAGGGCATTTTACATCATATTTCAACATCCTGATGAGAAAACCCCCAAGTGTCTTGACAAATAAGACCTAGGGGGACTACTTGAGATAACTGCTACCCAAAATAGGGGGGGAGGACTTGGGCACCCATGCCCTAGTCCTGCCCTATTTTGGGGCAGTTCCAATTTTTGGGTGTCAGCTTGTGACCGTTATTTGGGTTCTATGCTGACACGGTAAGTTTGAATTACAAAATTCTTGGCTAGAGTGTTTGTAGTTGCATATAAAAGCATGTTTAGGCATTCATTTGTAAACTAGATTTCAACTAGATAATTACTAGCAAGCTATTGTGTTCTCAAGGTGATTCAAGGCTTTCATTGTGTTGCAAGAGGAGATTTGTGTTGTCTATGTGTTTGTGCTTGTAGATTTGAGCATCCATTTCCTCATGGAATGAAGAGCATCTTCGTCCCATGAGATCTTCACTACAAGGTGACATTTATTGTGTTTGTGATCATTTATTCATTTGGTTTTGCCTCTACCTCACAAGGGCATGCACTTTCTATCTGACAAAGGTGTTTGGAAGACTTAAGTATCCTTCCAGAACTTGATTGAGGCAAGCTCCTAAAGACCACAACCCCCTCCCAAAGTTTTATGATTGCAGGTTATAGGTTGATGATGCAGACAAAGTGAAGTTGTAGGAGGGCATGTTGGAGTGTCGAAACTACAGATTAGAGAAGAAAAGAGCACCCTGGACTTGGGTACCTATTCATTAGTCCTCAAAGTTCTGTGATGGGAAAATCTCTAAAACAGGAGAAACAATTTACAGACTGAGTTTCCCGATCCTGACAAAAAGTAGGGCATTGGACTTGGGCACCTGCTCTTTAGTCCATGAATTTTCTACCTTGGATCCCTGAAAATAGGTGCATAGTTATTTGATATTTTACATCTTTCTACCAGAAAATTTTATGTTATTCATCTATTTACTACTGTATTTCTATAATTAGGATTTTGATGGATAATTAAGCACAAGAGAAGGAAAATTGGTAATCAAACACTCTAATCCAGACTTCCCTACATTTGTAAGTGACCAAGGACCTAATAGTGCTCTACCACTTGATCCTAAGGTCCTTGAAGGTAATGGGTGAAAGGAGGATTTAAACATTAAACTAAATAATCCAAATTTTACCTTAAACACTTTATAATTGGATGATTGAAAGGAGAGAATCTAAACCAAGATGGCACAAAAGATGCAAAAGCTTCATTCATTATCCAATAAACTTCAAATTTGAGAAAAGTCAATTCCCATATAGCCCTAGTAAAACTGCAATGTAAAAGCAAGTGATTAATATTTTCTTTAGCAACACAACATAATTGGCATCTATTAGGAAATTGAAACCCTCTTATCCTTAAGTTGTTAAGAGTGAAAATTTTACTGTGATTAACCACCCACCAAAATAAATTTATTTTAGGAATAACTCTATGGTTCCATGCAAACTTCTAGTCAAAATTATCTTAAAAAACATTAGAGATCAAAGAATAAATAGATGCAACAATACAATTCCCTAAATAATGGTAAGATCAAACAAGCTCTTCTATGTAGGCTTTGAAAAATTGACAGGTACCCAAGAAGTTTTGAAATTCAGTTGCAGTAACCTCTAATGCATTAAAATGGTCAGAGTAATTAAGAAAGTTCTTCCAATGAGATTCAATACCAACAAAAGATACATAATCATATAAATTGATGTAGGATCATCCAGTGGTGTAATCACCCAAAATATGTTGATTCAAAATCATTGAAGTTGTTTTCATTTCTTTCCATAATTAGTATTCTTGGCTTCATAATTTCTTGAATAATGATGTAGGACTTCCAGTTTTTCTAAACTACTATTTTTGGAAAGTCTTACTACCATTTCTAGAAAATTTGTATTTGGGAACAGATTGGAGTGAAAGTTTATAGGAAGCTTCGTAAATGAAATATAAGCCCATTGGCGACAAAATCAGGCAAAGATCATTTGTGAGCCGAAAAATATTAAAGTTTTTGTTTTCCAAAAAGCCCCTGAGATTTTTTGAAATCAGATATGAGGCACTAAAGCATTCCATAATGCCCTAAAAAGTTGACTTTTGAAATGATAGTTCACTTCATGAGCTTTATGGTGCTTAAAATGGTTCATCAATTGGACACCCGGATCAAAAGTTATGCTTCCTGAAAGTTGACCTACTTTTGGAGGGAGTTGCAAATTTTGAAATTTATCTAGAGGCTGCCAAAAAGGGCTATTTATGACTATTTTTGGGAACCCTGGGGGTAGTAGAGAGAAGGGGGAAGTGTAGAGTCAAGAATAGGTGGGAAAATAGAAAACCTAGCTGATTTGGGGTTACAAAAGTCTAAAGATTCTAGAGTCTTGTGATGGAAGCTGTAATGTGTTGCAACATGTGGAGGATTGATTCCTCTGATTGTATTTGAGCTTCTGTAATGTAATGAGTTGTCCAAATCAATAAAATATCATTCTATTTTATGTGTGCAAATTTTGTTGTTGTGTGTTTTGTGATTTACCCCCTTCATCATAAATAATCACCAAAGAGTCTCATAAAAGTATCTTTAACAATTGAAAATTTAGAAATAGAAGATAAGAGGGAATTGTCATTTCATATATCATTCCAAAAGTGGACTTTATGACCATTACTTACCCTCCATCACATACCCTATTTAATGATCCCTCTGACTTTCTAAAGAGCATTCCAAATAACTAAACCAATAGGCAAGATGGAATTATGTAGGAAATTGAATTGATCATCACTATGAAGATATTTCTCTTTAACAATAAGGATCCAATCTTTTTCATCCTTAAGAATGCTCCAACCAATTTTAGCCATCAAGGCTATGTTAAAGGCTTGAATTTTTCTAATACCTAATCCTCCATTATTTTTAGGCTTGCAAATAGTTTCTCAATTAATAAGGGCCATCCTTTTCTTCTCCTATGTCCTAGTCCACAAGAACCTTTTCTAAATTTGTTCAATTCTTCCAGCCATACAAGTTGGGATCTTGAAAAGAGAGAGATAATAAATAGGACTATTTTGTAGAGATGCCTTGAGCAACTAGTATTTTCCAGCTTGAGTTAATAATTTACCTTTCCACCCATCCAAATTGTTTTGAATACTATCCACAATATTAAACCAATAAGTATTGGTTACCTTCTTAGTAGCAAGAGGTAACCCAAGGTAAGCATCTAGGAGGCAATCTTTTTGGTACCCTAAAATACCAACAATTATGTTGGAATAAGGTACCATTAACCTTGTAAATTCTAATATTGTATTTTATTCCATTTATTATTTATTATTTGTAATTACCCATAAGGGAATGAGGTAGTCTCATTGACAGTTTTAATTTTGTAGTTACCAGTGGCAGTTACGGAGTGACTTTTACTATTGGCAAATGTAAAAACTCATGGTAAATGAGGAGAGGCATGCTCCCTTAAGGAATATACTATTTTTGGCATGTATGACAACTATCATAATGTTTGGTGAGTGAATCTATGACAGCTGCAAGTTGTCATAAGATTTTGAGATTCTATGACGCATATGACGGATATGTTAGTTGTATATTTGTTGTATTTAGCCCAAGGTTCCTATCTTGGAAAGATACTCTTTTGTGGAATCTATGAAGGTTATGACATGTCATAAGATGTTGTAAGAGGCTAGATTTAGTCTTGGGCCCCCAACCTTTGCATGCCTATTTTTGGACAAGTGTAAGATGCTTATAAGATGGTAATTAATGTTTATAGGTTGGAGAATCTTAAGAGAGAGAAGGTGAATTCCTAAGATGAGTTAGAAAATGTTTCTATAAGTATTTTCCATGTATTAGTTTCTGTAATATAGATTTTAAGTACTCAGGTGCTACCGGAATGTTGTCAGATTGAAGACTGGTGGAGAGAGTTGAAGTGTTGTTGTATTGTAAATCATTTTCAGATTAATCCAAACATTGGGCCTCTTTCCTGTGTGGAGTTTTTTACCTGAAACAATTTTCTCCACGTTAAACATTATGTTATGTGTTCATATTTCTAATTTTGCATTTTTGTGAAGCACAATTTTGTTTCTGTGTTACAATCTCCATTAATAACACACAGTTAAAGATTGCAAAAATTTATATTGAATTTGATTTCCATTGAAGTAGTGTTTCTTTTATTTCTAACATTTGGTATCAGAGCCTGGCTAGCTTTGACTCTTGGGTGGTAGTGTGAAATTTGTAGCTACAGTGGGAGATTTGGTTGTGTTTGTTTTGCAAATCTTATGTTGTTATTATGGTTGCATCCACCGTTGCATCAACCTCTCGATTGGACATTAAGAAGTTCAACAAAATGGGGTATGAATTGTGGAAGCTGAAAATGGAAGATTTGCTGGAAGGGAGAAACCAATGATTGGCTGTCCAAAAAGAGAAGAAACCTGACGATGTCTTTCAAGATGAGTGGGATAGACTGGATAAGAAGGCACGGGGAACCATCTGGTTGTGTCTTTCAGACTCTTTCTTGTCGCAAAGGAAGAGACTGCATACAAGTTGTGGAAATGGTTGGGTGAGATATATCAAGCCAAGAGTATGGTAAATAAACTTTATTTTAAAAAAAAATTATTTTCCATGAAAATGTGAGAAGGTGAATCAGTTGTGGAGCATTTAAATTCTTTTAATTTGTTAGTGAGTCAGCTTGATTTAGTAGATGTTGAGGTTAGTGAGGAAGATAAATGTATCTTACTTCTTTGTTCTTTTCCTGAGTCTTGGGAGAATGTTATCCTTGCTATCACTACTAACCTTGCAGATCCGAAGTTGGATGCTCTTGTTTCAGTGCTATTGTCATAGGAATTGAGGAAGAAGAGTTCAGATAGTTCAGGGGATGCTCTCAATATCAAGGGAAGCTCTAAGGAAAGGGGACCTAAAGGAGATTAGAAAGGGGCTAAGGACAAGTCCAAGGGCCAGTCTAAGACTTTTGGTAAAAAGAACAGAGTTAAGTGTTGGAACTGTGGTAAAAGTGGACATGTGAAGGAGTGTAGAAACCCCAAGAAATAGTGGGAGAGTGCTTCAGATAAGTCCTTGAATGTAGGTGAAGATGTTTTACTTTCTACATGTAATTTTGTTTCTGATGAAAACTAGTTCGTTGACTCAGGATGCTCGTTTCATATGACCCCGTATAAGGAATGGTTCTCCACATATGAAGAATATGATGGAGGTAATATCTACCTTGGTGACAATTCTTCATATCTGATTGTCAGGAAAGGAAAGGTATTGTTATGTTTTAGTGATGGGAGGATTAAAACCCTCCCTAGTGTTTTGCATGTTCTTAGATTAGCTAGAAATCTGATTTCAGTTTCAAAGTTGAATCATTGGGGAATGCATGTCACATTTGACAAGCATGGTTGGAAATTAGTGAGAGGGAACTTGGTGGTAGCAAAGGGGAAGAGATTTAGAAGCCTATTCAAGCTTGAAGCCACTACAATTTATAATGCCTCTATGTATCTGAGGCTAATACTGAAAATGCATGTATGTTGTGGCACCATAGATTGGGCCACACAAGCAATAATGTATTAAAAACTATTAAGAATAAAAATTTGTTGGATGGTTTCTCCTATTCTAATGAGCACTTTGATTTCTGTGAGCATTGTGTGTTTGCTAAACAAAATAGAAAATCATTTCCTTTAGGAAGCAATAGAGTAAAAGGAAGTTAGAAATTATTCATACAGATGTGTTTGGACCTGTGGATAATGAATCTATTGGAAAATCTTGTTATTTTGTAACCTTCATTGATGATGTATCTAGATTTACATGGATTTATTTTATGAAGCATAAATCTGAAGTTTTCACTAAGTTTAAGGAATTCAAAGACTTAGTAGAGAACTAGTCAGGTTTAAAGATAAAAATATTAAGATCTGATAATGGAGGGGAATATTGCCCTAAGGAATTTGATGAGTTTTGCAACCATGCAGGTATAATTAGACAAAAGACAACTCCATATACACCACATCAGAATGGTGTTGCAGAAAGGATGAACTGAACAATTATGGAAAGGGCCATAAGTATGCTTAGTGATGCACAGTTGGATAAGTGCTTTTGGGCAGAGGCTATGTGTACTTCTTGCTACTTGATAAACAAATCTCCTTGTAAGGCTCTTGATTCAACACCTTATGAAGTGTGTATAGGTAAGAAACCTTTTGTTTCACATTTAAGAGTTTTTGGCTGCAAGGCTTTTGTTCATGTGCTTAAGGAAAAGAGATCTAAGTTGGATCTAAAGGTTGAAAAGTGTACATTCATTGGATATGGTGACAATGCCAAAGGTTATAAGCTTTGGAATCTGCTAACTTGCAAGATTATCTTTTCTAGAGATGTTATTTTCAGGGAACTTAGAGCTATTTCTGAACCTGAGCAGCCAAAAGAAAAAGATGAAAAGGTAAAGAAGGTGCACTTTCATTTAGAGCAGCAAGCTGCACCTCAAGAAGAACATAATAATGGATTGGAGGGTGAAGAAGAAGAAGAAGATTCAAGTAGTTTTGATGAAGATGAATCTATTGTGATAGAAGTTGGTACAGATGATCATGCAGAAGAATGAGTAGAGTCTCTTACTCCACCCTTAAGGAGATCCACAAGACAACAAAATCTAGTTGATAGGTATAGCCCACTAGATTTTTGTTGTGTATATGCTTTATTGAGTACTAATGATGAACCTAGATCCTACAGGGAAGCTATTTCTGCAGATGACAGTGAGTCTTGGTAGCTAGCCATGTAGGAGGAGATGATCGATTTAGACTCTTGTAACACCTGGGATCTTGTTCGTTTGTCCAAAGGAAGAAAGGCCATAGGTTGTAAATGAGTCTTCAAGAAGAAGTACAAGGCTAGACTGGTAGACAAGGGCTACTCCCAGAGAGAGGGGGTTGATTTTGGTGAGATATTCTCTCATGTTGCTAAATTGACTTCTATTAGATTTCTCTTATCCATTACTGCAGCTTATGATTGGGAGATTGAATAAATGGATGTTAACACTGCATTCTGGCATGGAGATCTTGAAGAAGAAATTTATATGCAACAACCTACATGTTTTGAGGTAAAAGGAAAAGAACATTGGGTTTGCAAGTTAAAGAGGTCTCTCTATGGTTTGAAATAGTCCCCCAAAATGTGGTATCAAAAGTTTGATTCATTTGTTTTGAAATTGGGTTTTGTTAGAAGTGAGGAGGATCATTGTGTTTACATTCATTGTGTTAATGATTCTATACTGGTTATTGCTTTGTATGTTGATGACATGTTTTTCATCCATACTAAGGGTATGGTCAGTGAGCTTAAAGCCCAACTTTCAGGTGCGTTTGAGATGAAGGATCTTGGTGCTGCAAGGTATATTTTAGGAATGGTGATCAGTAGGGACAAAGTTAGTAGAAAGCTTTTTTTGTCACAAAGTAAGTATGTGAATACTATTATGCAGAGGTTTAGTTTACAGGACTGTAACCCAGTTAGAGTTCCTTTACCCATTGGTACTAAGCTTTCATTAGATATGTGTCCAAAGACTGAATATGATCTTGAAGATATGCTTAATGTGCCATATGCTAGTGCTGTAGGAAGTTTGATGTATACAATCGTTTGCACTAGACCAGATATTGCCCAAGCAGTGGGAGTTTTGAGCAGATTTATGTCTAACCCTGGTAGACAGCATTTGAACTATGCGAAGATGGTGTTTAAATATCTTACAGGTACTCCTAATCATTGTTTGGTTTATTCTGGTATTGATAGTGCTGATAAATCTTTGGACATATAGGGTTTTGTTGATGCAGATTGGGCAGGTGACTTGGATAGTCGAAGGTCCACTAGTGGCTATGTGTTTACTTTGTTTGGAGGTGCAGTGAGTTGGATGAGTAAGAGGTAGCCTATAGTTGCTTTGTCCACCATAGAAATAGAGTATATGGCTACTACTCATGTCTCTAAGGAGGCGGTTTGGTTGAGGAGACTGTGTACAGGTATTGGTTTTGATTGCAGGATCATTCAGATTGGTTGTGATAGCTAGAGTGCTATATGTTTAGCCAAAAATCCTATGCATCATGCTCGAACTAAGAATGTTGATGTTTAGTAACACTTTGTTCGAGAGTTGGTTGCAAATGGATAGATTGAGGTAAAAAAGATAGACAATCAGGAGAATGTTGCAGATTCATTGACCAAACCTATGAGCACAGAAAAGTTCATGTGGTGCAGAGAGACCATGGGCCTTATTTCTAGTGCCTGATTATTTCATTTGTTTTCCTATGGGTTGATTTATAATGTATAATGTCAAGTGGGAGAATGTTGGAATAAGGTGCCATTAACCTTGTAAATTCCAATATTGTATTTTATTCCATTTATTATTTGTTATTTGTAATTACCCATAAGGGAATGAGGTAGTCTCATTGATAGTTGTAATTTCAGAGTTATCGGTGGCAGTTACAGAGTGACTTTTACTATTGGCAAATGTAAAAACTCATGGTAAATGAGGATAGGAGTGCTCCCTTGAGGAATATACTATTTTTGGCATGTATGACAATAGTCATAATGTTTGGTGTGTGAATCTATGACAACTGCAAGTTGTCATAAGATTCTAAGATTCTATGACGCATATGACGGATATGTTAGTTGTATATTTGCTATATTTAGCCCAAGATTCCTATCTTGGAAAGATACTCTTTTGTGGAATCTATGACGGTTATGATGCATCATAAGATGCTGTAAGAGGCCAAAATTAGTCTTGGGCCCCCAACCTTTGTATGGCTATTTTTGGACAAGTGTAAGATGCTTGTAAGATGGTAATTAATGTTTACAAGTTGGAGAATCTTAGGAGAGAGAAGGTGAATGCCTAAGATGAGTTAGAAAATATTTCTATAAGTATTTTCCATGTATTAGTTGTTGCAATATAGATTTTAGGTACTCGGGTGCTGCTGGAATGCTGTCAGATTGAAGACTGGTGGAGAGAGTTGAAGTGTTGTATTAAAAATCATTTTTAGATTAATACAAACATTGGGGCTCTTTCCTGTGTGGAGTTTTTTACCCAAAAGGGTTTTCTCCACGTTAAACATTATGTTATGTGTTCATATTTCTGATTTTGCATTTCTGTGAACCATAGTTTTGTTTTTATATTACAATCTCCATTAATAACACACAGTTAAAGATTGTAGAAATTTATATTGAATTAGATTTCCATTGAAGTAATGTTTCTTTCATTTCTAACAAATTCTATTTTGAATAATTTCAATAGTATTAAAAAAGTAAAGCTTGCTCTTTTCATAATTAATATGTTTCCCAAAGACCTCAGCTAATCATTTAACAAAAATTTCCATTTATTAGCTTCCTTAATAGAAGAGGTGCCAAAAATAATAGTATAATCAACAAATTGTTGATGAGAAGAAGGGGAGCCGAAGCGACCAGTTTGGCACCCACCAGTTTCTTGAAATTAATCAATTTGGTAATATTTCTTCCAAGAACCTCTACCACAAAAATAAAGAGGTAAGGAGAAATAGAATCTCTTTGTCTCAACCCTCTTCTTCTATTAAAGAACCCCCTAGGGTCTCCATTGACCATCACAAAATATTTTGGGGTGGTAACACATTCCTTAATCATATTAAGGACTCTTTCTTGAAAACAAAATTTTTTTAGGACAATAAAAAGAAAAGACCAAGAAACTCCATCATAAGCTTTAGAGATATCAAGCTTAAGAACCATACCTTATTTCTTGTTTGTCCATGAAAGGAACCAAGGTATGTGAAATGCTTCCTATAGTGATCTATTGAGGAAAGATTTATGCAAATTTTAAATTTTACAATTACAGATTAAGATGCACATTAACTGAAAGATAATAAAAACTTCTAAATGCAAAACTCACAACACAAGATATACATGGGGAAAACCCTTTCAGGTAAAAAACCCCACACTCCAAAGCCACCTAATATATTAATTAGGAATCAAGAAGATTAAAATATACTTGCAGAGAAAGATTTCACAGGAGTATAACAAACTAGATATCTAGGAGGTAAATCAACGTCTATAAGACTCTTACACACAATCTCCATCTCAAGCTCCTGATATATAGGAGAGATAATACAGTAAACCATCAATGGTAATTACAAAACCATGAGCCAAAACCACCTAAAAGTTACACCCACATTATCTCCAATAAAAGATGCCTTGTGATGTGCCAAATCACACACCAATAGTGTAACTCTCCCCTTTATATCTCTTTTGAGTGTCCAACAAGTTTTCACTTTTCCCAAAAATAGGAGGTCCAACTTTTGTAGGTCATAACTTTTGATTTGGGTGTCCGATTGACAAACCGTTTAATGTGTCAAAAATCTCATGAAAAGAACTATCAAGCTATAGCCTACTTTGTTGGTTACATCAAATTTTATGGCTTTTATGTCAAAAAATGTACCCTTGGGGGCATTTCCCTCTTAAGGTTTAGCTCTCGGGTCCTTTAGAATGCATTTAGAGCATCTTGCATGATTATGATGACTCCATATGAGAAAATCCTAAAGTTTCATGGCAAATGGGACTTAGGGGGAGCATTTATGATGATTCCTACCTGAAATAGGGGGAGGACTTGGGTGCCTACACCCTAGTCTTGCCCTATTTTAGGTCATACCTATTTTTGGGTGTTGGTTTATGACCATTACTTAGGTCCTATGCTGACATCCTAAGTTTGAATTACAAAATTCTTAGCGGGAATGTTTGTAGTTGCATATATAAGCATGATTAGGTTATCACTTGTAAACTAGAGATAGACATTATGAACTTGTGGTTTTATGTGAAAGTGATTCAAGGGATTCATTGTGTTGCAGAGAAGTATTTTGTGTTGTTATTGTGTTTGTATTTATAGATTTGGCATCCATCTCCTCATGGCATGAAGAGCATCTTCTTTCCATGAGATCTTCACTACACGGTGATATCAATTGTGCTTTCTATCATTTATCATTTAGATTTTGCCTCTATCCCGTAGGGATACATACTCTTTATCTAACAATGGTGTTTGGAAGACTTGAATGTCTCTCTGGGGTTTGACCAAGGCAAGCCTGTAAACACCACAACCCCCAACCCACTTTTTTGTGATTACAGGTTACAGGTTGTGAAAGTGAAAGAAGTAGAGTTGTAGGAGAGCAATGTAGACTATCAAAATTGTAGATCAAAGAATTAAATAGGGACCTAGACTCAGGTGGCCGTTCATTACTCCTTTAGATCCTACAACTATAAAATCTCTGGAACAAAAGGAACAAGTTGTAGACAACATTCCTAGATCCCGATAGAAACTATGGCATTAGAATAGGGTGCCTTCTCATTAGTTCCCAACTTTTTCACACACAAAACTTTAAAATTTGGTATGCATTTAATTGTCATTTGATATCTCTGTGTGTGATCATTTTTCATAATTTGTCTGTTTGTTTACGAATTTATGAAATTAAGGTTTTGAGCATAATTGGGCTTAATTGAACAATAAAATCACATAATTTGAATCTTCCCCTATGTTCCAAGTGATAGGAGACCTGTAGTAGATTTCTCTACTCAGTTGAATGTCCTTGAATCTTTAGTGGTGAAAGGAGGATCAACATGTAAACCATTAAAACCAACTCTAAACAATTTTTTTCACACTAAACATTTTTGTGAATCCATGTTTTTTGGACTTTTTGCACCTTGCCGAGTGTTTTAATTCAGATTTACATTCATTTCATTCATTCATTTCATTGTTCATCTTATTGCATTTAAAAAATTACAAAAAATTGAAAATTTTGAAAAAGTTGGCATTTTTAGCTTGCATTTTCAAATAATTTGAATTAGTTGGCATTTAATTTCAATAAATTTCTATCATTATCATCAGATCTGGTTTAAAATATAGAAAATTTTCATTCATCATTCATTTAGATTGCATTTTCATGCTTAAATAGACAAAAATTAATTGAAATTGTGCATTTTTCCATATAACCTAGTTTTGCGTTAGCTAGGGTTTGTAGTCAAAATATAGTTTCAAATTTTAATACCCTTTTAAAACACTCATTAGGACTTATTTACAACTGTAGTGTTTCATCATAGTGGTTTTATTACAAAATTTCATGTCTAGGGTTTGAAAACCTTACTTTTTCACTAGACTTTAGTCTTATCGTATCTCTAGATTTGCATCATAGGCATGTTATGAAGAATATTTTTGCATTAATTGGCTTTTATTAGGGTTATAATTTGATTCCCCTTCTCAAATTCTTTACAACACCCTTTTTATTGAGCCCTTGCATTGAAAATTGGTGAAAATTTGCATATTTTAGTGTATTTTCACTTGGTTTTGACTTGTTATCATTATAGGATTGCATCAAATGTGTGTTGTGAAGGTTATTATTGATTTAATGGATTGATATTGGACATATTATTTTATGCACTTCATTAATTTCCTTACAACACCTTTTATTTCACTTATTTACATTGAAAAAAGTTGAAAAATCAAGCATTTTGGATCTTAAACATATCTTTCTCCTAGGTTTTGTTCTATTAGTTTGTGCATTGATAATTGCATTATTTTGTATGAGTATTATAACTCTCTAACCTAATAGAAACATCCATTTAAGAAGAAGTAGGAAACTCATGGGATCTAGTGCATTTGAAGAAGACGATATTCCTACCTCTGAAAATCCATTGAATACTTTCTTTACAAAAGGAGAGATACAATTTTTTTAAAATACTATACCTCATACAACCACTATGAAAAATCAAGTATTTCATGATGTTGAGGACACTATTGAGGTGATAACACATGTGCCTAATGAGAAGGTAAACAAACTTGATAAAGAGTTAGCTGATTTTCAAGCATTTGTGTAAACTAACAGGATAGCAGATGAAGCTATACCTGTGATTCACAACATAAGAGAGCTAATAAAAGAAGGACAAGATGGTATTAATGTTATTTGAGGTTTAAAACATATTGTGCAAACTAATGTCATTCCATTATTGAATGTACAAAAGTTGTCAATAACATGTCATCGTCTCATACACAAGTATCGGCACCTATACCGACAATTAGAATGTCTACATTTACATCAACAATTTTAACTAGTGCAAATGCTTGTAGCAATGCTACCATTGGTATTGGACTATCTAATGAAACTAGTTCACAAAATTACAAAGTTGTGGGATTTAATTATCAGAATTTGGTTTCTAAGGGGACCTCTTCTATGAATAATCACTCTCAACCACCTCTCCATCCTACTTATTCTCAACCACCTATTACATACAACTACTCACAACCACCTTCCACCTATCACTATGGCCAACCACCACTCACCTATTCACAGCCTTTGCTTATCACTACTCAGGCTCAATCACCTCCTCACTTTGGTTCTAATTCCTCGCAGCAAACCACATCTCCCAATGATGCCATCCTAAACCAACTTTTGCAAGGCATGACTTCTTTACAACAAAAAGTGACAAACTTGATGAACTCTTCACAACCTAATATACCAACCTATCATGCCCGTAATCCTCTATCTTATGTAATCTTGAGAACTCCTATGCTTGAGAGGTTTAAGACCCCTTGCTTTGAAAAATATGGTGGAAATGGTGATCCTAATACTCATGTGGCAGCATTCATGGCTATGTGTAGTGATTTCTACTTTGAAGAGGGCTTGTTAGAAAAAATCGTCCTAGGATCTCTCAAAGATACTACTTTAGAATGGTTTTGCTCTTTGCCTCCAAATTCAATACACTCCTTTTTGCAGTTAGTTGATCAACTTTTAAAACACTTTCAAGAAAACATTGGACCTCAAGTCTCTTTGATCGATTTAGTTCATTGCAAGCAAGGTTTGAAAGAAAAGTTAATCTCTCTATGCACAAATTCAATATAAAATGAAGGATGAGGATGCTTAGAAAGTGTTTATTACAAATCTACAACTTAACATCCATGATAAGATTCTCTTGATGAAATATAACTCCTTTCAACATTTATGTACTTATCAACTTTCGTCTAGTTAGTATGAAAACCAAAGCTCATTGGCTTAAGTTGGTCAATCCATGAGTGGGTCTTCACAAACTAACTTTAAGAGGAATAATAAGAGTTTCATCAAGATTAATGGACCAAATTCAAATAATTTTTCTCAAGTGTCTATTGTCACAAATCCAAAGAAGGCATCGTATCAGCAAAGATAGTTTACTCCAATATCTGAGTCCTATCATTCTATCATGAATTAGGCTATGAGTAATAATCTCTTGAAACTTCCCCTGATTAAGCCTTCGGATCCTAATAAAATGCAAGGACCTTATTTTGATGCTAATGCCTTTTGTCATCTTCATCGACAAAAAGGACATGATACTAAATGATGTATGTGTCTTAAACACAAAATTCAAGAACTCATTGACTCAAATGTTATATATGTATCAAGTGTGAATGATAATGGAAATAATTCGGTTGCTCCGCCGAATCAAAATTTACAAATCTTTACTAATCCTTTCCCTAAGCATACTGATAACAATATGTTGGAACCGAATATAGTGGAGGTAGATGATGATTATTTGGATTATGATAACATTGTGGGAATAATAGAAGTGGATAAGGAAAAGTTGGATAACCCACCTCATCCACAAGGAAAAGGTATTTATGCTAAGGTTCCTCCTCTGTTATTTTTACAAGGATTGGGAGATAACCAAAATGCATCAGAAAAATAAATGGAACAACTGAAATGATAGACTATAATGAAAGAAAAGATTGATATAGTATGAGACAATCCTTGTCACTATGGTAGACAAACTCAACAAAGAAAGTTAGCTAAAATTTAGAAAAGAGCAAGACGACTATCATCAGTTGGAAATAACAGTGGTTCTCCTCCTCACAAGAAACAAAAGGTCTCACATACACAAGGATTTGAGAAACAAGCATTACAAGGATTCCATGATAAAAAGCAAGACTCTTATAAGAACCACTCAAGCTTCGCACAAAACTTGATAGAGCATCTCTCCAAGATGCTCGCAAGTTCCAAATTTTAGACTGATTTTTCTTAATAGGTAAGTATCTCTAACCCTGGTGGTCACCTATGTGGTAGCATAATCGACTCATGTATTTGACCTCCCTTCTCATGTTGTGTTTCCCCCATGATGTGTTATGTGTTGTTTAGGCCTCCTGGGATGACCCTTGATTCTCTTGTAAGGTCAAGGATACTGGGAGACCACCTCTATTGTGACCTTCTTCTATTTGTATCATCATTCTTCTATATTACTTCTCCTCTATTTTTATTGTTGTTTGTTGTGTCTTATGGACATAGCGTTGTGGTTGGTGACTTGGGGGCACCCTCCTACGTGATTGTCCCTAAGGCACTTGTTTCTCCTCTCTTGATTTATCATTTCCCTTCCTCTAGTGGTTCTATCTAGTAGGTAGATTATGAAAAACATTTTATACTAATAAGGACCTAGTGTCCCTTCAGCGAGAAATAAAAAATGGACCAAGTCCATATATGATTATGGGGTTGATATACATTATCTGATGCTTAGCTAGTAAAATCACTCCTTGTGATCCTGATGTTGTCTTATCGCACTTACATACCATAACAGTACTATTGCTTCGTGCACTTTGTTTATCTTTGAATCTCACCTTGGTTACACTCAGTTTTGAGATTTCTATGGTATAGCCCCATGGTTATACTCGATATCTAAATCTATAGTATAACCTCAGCTCTTTGTGTGAATGATCATATGCATTGTTGTTTATCATGATTATATGGACACTAACACCTTTCTTGCAGGAATGTGTTTGTGGGAACATTTGGCGATCGTAAAGTACATATCACCTCCAGGGGGCATGTGATTTAAGAGAGCTCATGTTCCCTTGTGTGTTTTCTTCCTACCTTAACATGCTTTATATCATTACATGATATCAACCACTTTAAGGTGGGGGCATATATAAGGTAAGTTTTTTGATTTAGATGCTAGTAATGTGTGTTTGTGAATTTTGAATCTATTGCAATCACTTAAGCAATCTATGGAGGCAAGATATCACATATATCCTTTTTATCTTAAGCCATCTGAGGAGGCCAGGATGGTGTATTTCTCTAGGTGAGTACACATCTTGTCATTTTCTAAAAGTACTTTGTGGAGGTAGGGAGTAGATCTGAGACTATCCTAACCCTTAAGAGTGTTTTCGATGATTGTTGTGGTGAAGCGCAATCATCAGTGTGTGCCTGTAATGTGCCTGAGATGGTGATGAACCTAGATATAGGTACACTCCATTTCTTGTCTGCCATGTTTTCTCTATGTCTTCCATGTGTGTGTATGGCGTGTTTGTTCCCAAGCATAGTTTAAAGACTGGTGGTGATGAGTCCCTCCTATGCTTTAGGATTTAAATGGCATACTTTATTTGTATGACATGTTTGTTCTCAAGTGTAGTCTTAAAGACTAGTGGCAATGAGTCCCTCCTACACTCTAAGATTTGTTTTGCATGTCTGTTTCCCCATATGCAGTTTAAAGACTAGTGGCGATTAGTCCCTCCTACATTATGGGTGGTCTGTTTACTTTCATTATACTTGCATTTGCATTTCATTTATGAGAGAAAGAAAAAGAAATCATCACTACATTCACTGCATTCACTGTGTTTTTGTGTGTCTTCAATACTGTCTTCTCCATGTTTTGTGTGACTATAACTATCTTCTTTATGTTTTGTGTGCCTGTTAATATCTTCATTGTGATTGGTGTGTCTTCTCCGTGCTTGGCATGTTTGTTGTGTTTGTTTACCATACTTTAATGCATGTATTGTCCTTACATTTATACATACATTAAAGTGGGGGCTAAATGTTATGTCAGAAAATGTACCCTTGGAGGCTTTTCCCTCTTAAGGTTTACGTCTCAAGTCCTTTAGAATGCATTTAGAGCATCTTGCATGATAATGATGACTCCCGATGAGAAAACTCTAAAGTTTCATGGCAAATGGGACTTAGGGGGTTCATTTATAATGATTCCTACCTAAACTACGGGGGAGGACTTGGGTTCCTATGCCCTAGTCATGCCCTATTTTTGGGTGTCGGTTTATCATCATTACTGAGGTCCTATGCCGACATCCTTGGTTTGAATTAAGAAATTCTTAGCAGAAATGTTTGTAGTTACATATATAAGCATGATTAGGTTATCATTTGTAAAGTAGAGATGGATATTGTGAACTTGTGGCTTTATGTGAAAGTGATTCAAGGCATTCATTATGTTACAGAGTAGTATTTTTTTTGTTATTATGTTTGTATTTGTAGATTTGGCATCCATCTCCTAATGGCATGAAGAGCATCTTCCTTCCATGAGATCTTCACTACAAGGTGATATTAATTGTGTTTTCTATCATTTATCATTTGGATTTTGCCTCTATTCTATAGGGATATCCACTCTTTATCTGACAACAGTGTTTGGAAGACTTGAATGTCTCTCTGGGGCTTGATCGATGCAACCCTCTAAACACCACAACCCCCAACCCAATTTTTTGTGATTACAGGTTACAGGTTACGAAAGAGAAAGAAGTAGAGTTGCAAGAGAGTAGTGCAGATTGTCAAAATCATAGATCAAAAAAGAAAATAGGGACCAGAACTCAGGCACCCTCTCATTAGTCCTTTGAATCTCACAATTGTAAAATCTTTGGAACAACAAGAACATGTTGTAGAGAACATTCCCAAATCCTGATAGAAATTGTGGCACTAGACTAGGGTGCCTGCTCATTAGTCCTTGACTTTTCTGCACACTGAACTTTGAAATTTGGTACACATTTTATTGTCATTTTATATCTCTGTGTGCAATCATTTTCTGTAATTTGTTCATTTTTTTACGAATTTATGAAATTTGGGTTTTCAACATATTGGGCTTAATTAAACAACAAAATGACACAATTCCAATCTTCCCCTATGTTCCAAATGATAGGAGATCTGTAGTAGAGTTATCTACCTTGTTGAATGTCCTTGAATGTTTAGTGGTGAAAGGAGGATCAAAATAAACCATTAAAATCAATTCCCCTCTTTTCAACCCTAAACAATGGCATTTATGGACATCTAAGTGCATGAAAACTAAGTTCGAAACTTTTTTCAATAGTTTCAAAGAATAGAAACTTTAATATCTTGCAATCCAAATATGATCTTGAGTCAAAACACACCTGAGATGTTTAGTTAGTAGTTCTACACCTTTTGGGAAAAAATTTGAGTCAATCTGAGGTCAAATGTAGAGTTGCTAAAAATAGTAAGTCCCACCATTTTTAGCCCTTTTGGAAACTTTGAAAGTTCTAGACCATTCTCCAAGATAAGGGGTATTCAAAAAGACCAAAACTGGGAAGAACAATAACCTTTTGTAGTTTCAAGGTTTGAAACACTTTTCATAACATTCTCCCACTTGTTGGACACCTTGCAAGAGCAAAGGGAGTATCGACACCATGATTTAATTCCTAGGGGCCGAGAGGCCCATAGACTCTAAACACCATTTCAACTTCTTTGTGTTCACTATTTTTGTCAAGGAATCTACAACATTCATCAGGGTGTCAACTTTCTCCAAGTTTACCTTCCCATGCTCTACCATGTCACGAACAAAATGGTACTGGACATCAATATGCTTAGCCCTCATGTGGAAAGTAGGATCCTTCGCCAAACATATGGCACTCTGACTGTCACAACAAATAGTAATCTTCCTTGCATCAAACCCAACATAAAAACACAATCTCTTAATCCAATTAGCTTCTTTACAAGCATGAGTTGCTGCCATGTACTCAGCTTTAGTAGTGGACAAAGTGACCACGGGTTGTTGCTTACTCATCCAACTAATAGCACCACCAAACATAGTGAACACATAAGCATTGGTGGATCTCCTAATATCAATGTCACTTACCCATTTAGAATCCACATATCCATGAATACTTACAGAATGTTGAGATCTAGCAGGATAACCATGATAGCATAAGGAATACTCAGAAGTACCCTGCAAATATCTAAACACTATCTTCACTGCATTTTAATGTACCCGTCCATGATTAGCCATAAATTGACTAAGGAATCCCACTACTTGGGAAATGTCTAGCCTTGTACAGACCATCACATACATCAAACTACCAACTACACTAGAAAAAGGAACTCTACTCATATCCCCTGCCTCAGAAGGAGACTTTGGACAATCTGCAACAAATAACTTTGTCCCCATCGTAACAGGAACAATCAAAGGTTTTCAATCAACCATGTTGAATCTCTCCAACACAGTGTTAACATACTTACTCTAGCCTAACCAAATTTTCCTATTTGCTTTGTCTCTTCTAATCTCCATTCTTAGAATGTATAAAGTTACCCCAAGATTTTTCATCTCAAACTGTGCTGACAACTGAGACTTCAAATCAGAAATCAAACTTTTACAATTCCTAATGAGTAACATATTATTGACATACAATGTAATAATTAGAATGCAATCATTGTCAAACTTGTAGTAAACACAATGATCTAATTTTGATCTCAAAAATCCAATACTCAACACAAAGGTATCAAATTTCTGGTACCACATCCTAGGAGACTGTTTCAAACCATACAAAGACTTTTTCAACTTGCAAACTAGATTTTCTTTACCTTTCACCACATAATGCTCTGGTTATGACATATAGATTTCCTCCTCCAAGTCACCATGAAGGAATGATGTATTCACATCCATCTATTCCACTTCTAGATCATACACTGTTGCAAGAGATAACAGGAACTGAATAGATGTCAGCTTTGTAATAGGAGAAAAAATCTCACCATAGTCAATTCCCTCCATCAGAGAATACCCCTTCATAACCAATCTAGTCTTATATTCCTTAACACTATCATCGACACCAAATTTCTTTTTGAACACCCATTTTCATCCAACAGGTTTTCATCCTTCAGGCAAAGGCACTGAGTCCCAAGTATTATTCTTTTTCAAAGAAGCCATCTCCTCTTCCATGGCCTCCTAGGAACCTACATTTTTCATACCCATAGCCTCCTTCACAGTTCTGGGCTCATCGGTGTTAGAGATAAAAAAATACAACTGGAATCATGCAATGAATAACCAAACCTATCAGGTTTCTGCCTTATCCACGTGGACCTCCTCAAAAATTGAGGTTGAGATTCTTCATCTTCTTCTAAACTTTTAGAGCTAACAGAGCTCTTCTCATTATCAGGTCTAATAGATGTTTTTGGTTCAACTTTATCAGGGGTGGAAGGAAGCTAAACTACATCCTCTTTCTTCTTTTCTTTCTCTGGCTATAAGACAACAGAAGAAGGATTGATCCCTCTAAAAATCACACTTCTTCTATACAGAACTCTCTCAGCCACTGGATCCCAAAGCTTATACCCTTTCACACCAATTCCATAATCAATGAAGATACACTTCATAACCTTGTTCTCCAACTTAGACCTCTTCTCCTTAGGCACATGTGCATATGCTTCACAACCAAACACTTGAATGTGTCTCAATGTAGGTATTTTACTAGACCACACCTCCATAGGTGTCTTATCAATGAGTGATGATGTAGGAGACCTATTAACAAGGTAACAAATGGTAGAAACATCTTCAACCTAGAACTTTTGTCCAAGGACAGCTCCACTTAGCATACTCCTTGCCCTCTCCACCAACATTCTATTCATCCTCTCTGTAACTCTATTCTACTGAGGGTTATACAGAGTTGTCTTGTCCCTCTCAATTCCATAATCTTTACAAAACTTGTTGAAATTTGCTGAACAAAACTCACCACCATTGTCAGTCCTCAAACACTTAATCTTTCTATCCTTCTGATTCTCTACAAGAGCTTTGAACTCTTTGAATCTACTAAAAGCTTTAGATTTGCTTCTAAGGAAATACACCCATGTCCTTCTACTATAATTATGAATGAAACAAAGTAAACAAATTTTAAAATTGAAGGAACATTAATAGGACCAAACACATCAGAATGTATCAAGTCCAACACCTTAGAAGATTTGTGAGAACTAGAATAAAACTGAACATGGTTTTGTTTTCTATTAATGCAATGTTTGCATAAATTAATCTCATGATTACAATCATTCATACCCTCAACAAGTTTTTTATCTTTTAGGGTCCTCAAACCCTTTTCACCAATGTAACCAAGCCTTTGGTTCCATAACATTGTCTTCTCAGTTGGAAGTTTCATCTCCATAGAATGAGCACCCTTAGGTACCCAAAAAGCACGACCATCAGAATTAGATGCAATAGTACTCTGTGTTAATGGTTCCAATGGTGAGGATGAAGACTCTGAAGCTCTCTTCTTTGAAATAGAGGCACTATTACACTGAACTATGCATGCATCAAGATGAAACAAAGTGCCAATCCAAACACCTTTATCGAACACCATAGATCCTCTAGTCATCTTGCATCCTCCTTTCGAGAAAACAACCTGCACAACCACATCATTCAACTTAATTATAAAAAGGATGTTCCATACCAAACCAAGGATATACAGAACACCATTGATCCCCTTCACTCATCCATCAGGGAATCTAATCAGGACTCTTCCATGACCAATAATCTTCAGGTGAGAATCATCACCCAAGTACACCTTTCCACTATTGTATTCTTCATACTTTGAAAACCAACCCCAATATCAGGTCATGTGAAAAGATGCACCAGATTCAATAAGCCACACATCCTCAGATGCATGTATTTCCAAGGAAGTGACAAACAATTCTCCTTCATCTTGAGATGACTTATCATAATCTGAATCATAGTTCTTCTTTTTCTTTTTCTCCTCCTTACCCTCCTTGCAGAAGTGACCAAGTTTTCCACAATTCCAACACAGGGCCTTAGACTTTTCGGGAGACTTAGATCTCCCACGAGATTTGGATCTTCCTTTTTCTTCCTTTTTCTTATCCTTTTTCTTTCCCTTCTCTTTAGATCTACTATGAACTGTAAAAGCCTCCTTAGCTAATTTGGAAGACTTTCTCCACATCTCTTTAGACAACAACGAAGAAACCACTTCATCCATCTTGAAGGTGCTAGTGGTACTCCCAATGGCTATAACAAGGTGATCCCATGAATCTGGTAAGGAACATAGTAATGTCATACATCAATCCTCATCCTCCATCTTCACACCTACAGAGGTCAATTGGGCAACAAGCATATTGAATGTATTCAAGTGATTAATGACATATCCTCCATCTTCCATCCTCAGAGAATACAATTTCTTTTGTAGGAATAACTTGTTCACCAAGGATTTAGCCTGATAAACATCTCCAAGCTTCTTCCAAAGATCCTTTGTAGTCTTCTCTTCATGGATATTCAGCAACATTGAATCAACCAAATAGAGTCTTACCAAACCCTTATCTTTTTGATCTTTTAGATCCCAGTCTGCTTGAGACATTGTCGGTGGTTTTGTACCAAATATGGCATCTCGTAAATCCTGATCTACAAGCATGTTCTCTATTTTGAGTTTCCACAACTCAAAATTACTGCCATTAAACTTCTCTATCTCAAACCTCCCAAATGTGCTTGTCATCTCTTTCCTGTAATAAAGATTTCAAAATCCTCTACACAAGCTCCCACTCAAATGAAGATTAGCTCAACAAATGCTCTACTCAACAACTAGAACCAAAGGTCATTAGGCTTCGGTACCAATTGAAAGGAAGCAAGGTATGCAGAAACACTTCCTACACTAATCTATCGAGGGAAGATTTATGCAAATTTTAACTTTTACAGTTACAGATTAAGATGCACATTAATAGAAAGATAATAAAAACTTCCAAATGGAAAACTCACAACATAAGATATACATGGGAAAAACCCTTTCAGGTAAAAAGTCCCACACTCGAAAGCCACCCAATATATTATTCAAGAATCAAAAAGATTACAATATACCTGTAGATAAAGATTTCACAAGAGTATAACAAACCAGAGATCTAGGAGGCAACTCAACATCAATAAGACTCTTACACACAACCTCCATCTCAAACTATTGATATATAAGAGATACAATACAATAAACCATCAATGATAATTACAAAACCATGAGCCAAAACCACCCAAAAGTGGCACCAAAATTATCTCTAATCAAAGATGTCTTGTGATGTACCAAATCACACACCAACACATGTAACTCTCCCCTTTACATCTCTTTTGAGTGTCCAACACATTTTCACATTTCCTAAAAATAGGAGGTCCAACTTTTGGAGGTTATAACTTTTGATTCGAGTGTTTGATTGACGAACCATTCAATGCATCAAAAATCTTGTGAAGAGATATATCAAACTATAACTGAAATTTTTGGTTACAACAACTTTTAGGGAGTTTAGGGGACTCTAAGTACCTCAAAACTGAGGTCAAAACTTTTTTTGGTAGTTTCAAAAAATAGAAACTTTAATATCTCATAATCCAAACATGATCTTGAGTCAAAACTCACCCGAGATGTTTAATTAGCAGTTCTGCACCTTTTGGGAAAATTTTTAGGTCAATCCAAGGTCAAATGTAGAGATGCTAAAAATAGTATGTCCCACCATTTTTAGCCCTTTTGGAAACTTTGAAAGTTCTAGACCATTCTCCAAGATAAAGGGCATTCAAAAAGACCAAAACTGGTAAAAATAGTAACCTTTCGTAGTTGCAAGGTTGAGACACTTTTCCTAATAGTCCATAGAATGGATAATCTCATGAGTAGTAACTACAACATCTAGAATCAGTCTTCTAGGCACAAAACCTTTATGATTCTAAGAAATAAGATCTTGTAAGAGAGGTTTGATTTTATAGGTCCAATAAGTTTAGAAAAGATTTTGTAGACTGTATTACATAAACTTATTGGTCTATAATCACTAAAAGTCATGGTATCACCTTTTTTGGGAACTAAGACAATTAATGTGGAATTAAATTACTTCAAAAGCTAACTAGATTTGATGAAGTCTCTAGTAGTAGTAGTAAGATCTTTCCCAACAATCTCCCAAAACTCTTAAAAGAAAGAAGGGGGGAACCCATCGGGGCCTGGGGCTTTAAAAGGCCCAAAAGAGAAGACAACAACACACACTTCCTCTTCCAAAATATTTTTTACTATCTCAACATTATCAGAATTAGAATGAACATTCAGAATAACCTCTAAGAATTGATCGAATAAGACAGAATTGCTCTCATGTCCTTGCATAATACTTTTAATGAAATATGTTGTAGCCCTTCCAATATTCTCATCATCTATTATAATAGTGTCATCCTCCTGCTATAACTTATTTATAGAATTTCTCTTCCTATATTTAAGAGTTGACTGGTGAAAAATCTTAGTGTTTCTATCCCCCTTAGTCAACCATTGAACACTAGATTTCTACTTCTAGAAAGTTTCTTGTCTTAGCATTAACCTATGTTACTCTTCTCTAATGTTTCTCTCCTATTGACAAGTTTCAACATCATGAGACTCTTCTACCATGTTATCCTATATTTATTTGAGCTGAATAGCAATTTTCTCTTTCTATTGGAAGATATTACCAAAAGTAAATTTGTTCCATCCTTTAACCTTATTTTTAACAAATTTGATCTTTTAAGAAAGACATAACATAACTGCACCCTTAACTAGCTTGTTCCACCTATATTAAACAAGATCTCTAAATTTAGGGTGAGAATCCCACATAATCTCATACCTGAAAGGGTAAGCCACCTTCCTTTGATGAAGAGTCCACTAAAATAAAAGAGGGTTATGATGCAAACCAACCCTTGGAAGGCCAAAACAGTTAAAGATTAGATGAAATATTCCAATAATTATATATAATCAACCTACCTAGCTTAACCTAGATGAGATTGTTTCCCATTCTTCTATTTGACCAGGTAAATAGAGTTCCTTCAATCTCCACATCAATCAAAGCAATCGATGAGAGAAAACCAACCAAATCCACCATACTCTTAGAATAATCCTCTAACCCTCCAAGTTTTTCTGAAGGATATAGGGGAGTATTGAAATCTCTAGCTAGCATCCAATTAGATGTAGGATCTCTTCTCATACTTGTAGCCAAAGAATCCCATATAAGTTTCATGTTTGATTTCAATTAGGAGCATAAACATTTGCAAGTAACCATTGTTCATTATCCTGCTTACTACAAAAAGACATAGTAAGAAAATTCCTATGATTTTCAACCATTTCCCCTACCAAGGAGGCTGAATTCCACAACATAACAATTCCTCTAGATGCCTCTTCAGAGGGACTTACACAATATCTAGCGCCAAGCCAAATAGAGTTCACAACAAAAGAAAAAGTAGCCTCTATCATTTTAGTTTCTTGAATCAACATAATATCAACCTTATTATCCAAAATACAACTCTTTAGAAGCAACTACTTATGATGGATATTCAACCCTTTAATATTACATGAAATGATCCTCATTTACAAAATCCACACTAACATGCTAACAAAAGATAAACAAAAAAGGTAAAAGATACCTATCTTGGCCAACAAAGCCTAAGAGCCCATTCTTAAAATAATTCTTTTAGTTTCCTGAAGCCTGAAATGTTCTCCAAAGTTTTTTGTCGACCCATATCTAGAACATCTAGATTTAGAGACTGTCATGCCCACATTTCAGATGTGTTCACAACACGTAAAATATGCATGTTATGTCCACTCATGCCATGTAGGCATGATTCAAACTATCAAAATTTTTTCCCTTACTACATGAAATCTTTCCCTCGCACGCGTAAGCGTGCTCGGATGTGTATGTTTAAGTTGTCTAAGTGATTGTTGCTAATGGGATTTTTTTCATACAAGTGTGTACGTTGTTAACGAGCACTATGTTTGAGTCGAAAACATTTTTGCTTCACTTAGGTTTTCTCTAGTAGGTGATTGGCATTGTTTTGTTTTCCTCAATTTATGTCAATTACTGACCTACTTAGCTACTAACACTTAGCTACTAATAATCTTCCATTGTCTAGTTATTAAAATATTTATTTATTTCAATAAATTATCTCATTTACTCTTTACTTAAATATTTAAATATAATTACTTATTTTAAAAAACAATTTTCCCTTTGAAAAATATGTTTTATTTCAAAGAACCCCTTTCGAAAAGATTAAATAATTAATTAGAAATATATAGCTTTTTTTCATAGAACTCATCTACATTTAAACTTGCAATACAATTATATATATTTATATAAATTTATATTTATAATTATATATATATGTATAAATTAATAATTCATCATTTATATAAACCTTACCAATGTATTAATTTCTTTTCTTTTAATTTACAAAACCCACAATGACAAATGCAATGTATTTATATATGTACATATATATATATATATGGACATACATTTATATATATGCCTATATATATACATTTATTTAATTTAAAACCTTTATGTCCCATACTAGTGGAATTTCCACTTAAAGTTTTATAGAGTATTTTACATGAGGCCAACCCATAATGTTCCCATGTGTATGGAATTATATATATATAAACTATTTAAATAACCTTTTGGTTCATGCCCATCTGTTTCACTTTATATATATATATATATATATATATATTCATAAAATTGTTTACTTGAATGCTAGTGGGAATCCCATTTTCTTTTTTTTTTCTTTTAAAACATTATTGATAAACAACAACTCAAGGTGTAGAGGGTTAAAAACCCTAACAACCTTGTTGTTGAATGCTTCTTTTGTTTCCTTTGAAATGCAGATAGGGATGGCGGTAGAGGTGGGGTGACGGCGGCACACAGGGGAGGCTGACTGTGGACGCAGGTGGCAGAGGGACGAAGGAGGTGATAGAGATGGGGTGTTGGGCGAAGGGTGGAGTGGAGGGCGCGGTGCACAGGCTGCGAAGGCGGGGTCTTTGGGGCCATGAGGCCTGCGGATATGGAAGCTATGGCGGGGTATGTGGGTCATGCTGTCCGCGGGGATTATGTGTAGCAGGGGATGTGGGGAGGGGCAGAGCCCCACCCACATCCCACTTCGTGGGGTGTGGGTGGGGCTCCGCCCCTCCCCACACCCTCCGTAAAATAGAGATCGGTGGGGGTTTAAACCCCCACCACAAAACATTCAAATTTTTTGACTATGTAACACAAACAACAATTCCTCCTTTGTAATCCATTTTAGTTTTTCGAATATTCTATTAATATTTATTAAATGATATATATATATATATCATTTCCATGATTATATTTAATTTAAAAGTATTCTAAAAATATATGTATAACTATATATATATATATAATTAACAAATTTACACAATTTCTTTTAATTTTTAATTTTCAAATAAATCATTCCATATCGATATATATATCGATTTCTCTACAAATTTTTCACAACTAAAAAGAAAGTAAATTGATTTACATATATATATAAATATATATATTTATATATTTATATAAATGAACTTCATAGCAAAATACTTATCACTCTATCTTCAATATTATGATTTTAATATAACATTCAATCAAATGAAGCAAACACATTGATTATTTAAATTTGTATATGCCTTTTTGTAAATTAACAAGTAAATTTCCCATTTCGAATGCATTTATAGATCAGATGTAAATACATGGAACAGTAAATCTTTTCATTTCAATAACACACAATAGTCAAATAACAATTTGATTTAGATTAATTCCATTTGCAAATTTAACTCAAGATGTGATTTTCATTTCAAGGCAAATGCATCATTCAATAAAACTATAAAGGTAACTTTCTCACTAGATAATACAAGAGATAGATTTATCAATTGATCCAACTCACAAACATACACACTTCTCATTTTGATAACAACAAATGATGACAACAATGATAAGTATTCACAACTCAAATACACTCTAAGGGAGGAAATACTTCCTTCTCCCAAACATACAATGACGTAATGTAATAACCAATTTAAATCACAACAAATAACATAATGAGGGAGGTTAAACTCTCTACTCCCAAGATAACAACTTTTACAATAATTGCAAGGGGGAAAATTCCTCCTCTAAAACTCTTACAAAATGAACTCATAAGGACTTTAAAGAACCAGGTCCTCATTACAAATATGAGATAGAACATTTTCATTTAACAAGACAAGATCTTCTTCAATACTCTTAACATGCTTCAACAAGACCTGCAAGACAACAAGGGAGACAACAACAACCATCTAGCTCTCCTCCCTACCTTAGTCCCACAAGAGGGACACCCTCGAGCTAGGGAGACCATCGTCATACCCAGGGTAGATTAAACCAAATCACTTCACAACATTGAACTCACAACAAACAAAACAAATGACACACACACCCCATGGTTGACACACATCACAAAGACTCAGCTTAGGTGAGTTCAAGGAGGGTAGGGAAGTAGACATCTCTATCCCCCAGGTGTCATCCTTTCACATTTAATCACATTGTATCACAAGGCCTCAAGCCAAAAATTATATTCTTCCTCCACAAGGCCTCAATGCCTTCCAATAAACCCAACCACCAAGGATATCCCAATAGGCTCACATGGCCATAAGCCCTCTAGGCTATATGAGTACCAAAATGCCCTCAAGGCATTACAAATATCAAGAAACAAGATGACACCTGGGGAGGGTCACACCTCCCCTTCCCTATACAAGATGAGCATTGCCTTCCAACTAGAAGGAGCTCTTTCCACACCCAAAACTATCCCCAAAATAATAACAGAAAACATATAAAAGACATTTGCAACACATTCATCAAGAAAGAGACAAACATTCATATCAAGCAATAGATCACACAAGAGTGTAGTCTTGTTCACCAACCTTTCAAAGCCCAATTATGGAATGAAATTTGATGAAGAGCTCCACTCTAGCCTCCTCCTCCAAAGTCTCCTTCTTTCCACAATAATCCAACCCCCTAACTCTCCTCCTTCTCTTTCTTTTAAACTAATTCCCTCTATTTCCTAATTTCTCAAGTGGCATTAAACAACTAACCACAAATCATCCATTATCCTAGTGGTCATAAAACAATTGACCCCCACTCCATAGGTTCCCCACTATAGTCCTTTTAACAACACATGGAGAATTTAAAATACAATAAGTAAAATAAAATACAAAGGGAGTGGATGACACACTACCCTAAATAAGGGAAACCCCACCAAAAGAGAGGCACATGGAGACAAACACTCCATTATTAGGGAATCATGGAGTTATTTTATGACTTATAGGTGGCCTGAGTATGGATTCCACTCATCCCATTGTCCCCATGCCTCTAATTTTGTCACTTAACTTCCTTGTGAAGTTTAAGTGACCATAAGGTGGTTAATCCAAGGTTATCCTAGTCAAAAAGGTCCCTGGACCCATGAGGCATAACCCAGGGTTGATTTTTGCCTAGTTAGAACTCCTAGAGTCAAAATAAACACAAGATAAATGGTCAAAAAGAAATAAAATTTAAACAAGATTAAAACAACATTTCTTACAACACTTATCATAATAAAAGTAAATTAGAAGATAACCCTTATTCCCTTGACCTCATGCAACATTAACACATTACAACATTACAACATATTCCAAACACGAGGTTGATCATAGTTCCTCATTGAACTAGATCGGCTCACAAGGGATACAACATAGGTATGAGATGGTCTCCTGTAATTGTGGTTTTGTTAGCAATACCTGCACACTCAAACTCAAAGTCAATATCACATATAGATATCATAGCTGAGGCAATTTAAATACATGCATCCTAAACATATTACCATATAATCACATTGAAGTTCCATATCCATTCATCATTTTTTTAAAAGCAATATCTAAATATCATCGCAACAATTATTTCCTTAAAAATCAATTAGGTTTAATAAACAAGGTTCAAGATCAATAGTCTCTCAACATGAACATAATAGAAATATCACTGCCAATAGTCTCATGAATAGTAGTGTAAAAAGTAGGCCTCACAGATACATTGTACTTGTGTCAGTTCCTTCTTTCCCCAAAGGAATCTCAGATTCTACTTTAACAGGCTTATCTCAATTTCTCCCTCTTCTCTAACATTCTATGTATCATCCTTCTTTGGAATTTCCTAACGGATAGGAACTATCCTTTTCTTTAGTTGTTATTCATCCTATGAATGGGGAGATAGACAAACTTCTCCCTCTTCTCTATTACTTTCAAGCATTTGCTAAGTATCATCAACAATATTGAGGATTTCTTTAACAAAATGATATTCCCTATTGATAACCTCTTACTTTCTTTCATAATCTCCTTTTTTTTGGGTTCTTCTTTCTAAAACATAAGTTTTTTGTATTTATTTATAAGATGCCCAAAAGTACCCTAGTTTTGACAAAAAGGGCTAGAGTTTTCATACAGTATTGGCTAGATCCATTTCCCATATCTAGATTGTAGAATAATCTGGGTTGGTAACACAGTATTCATTTTCACATTAACATGGAATCTTGCAAACACTAACCTCATTTCTCCTAGGTGACCTTATTAATGGAAAGAAATTGTCCAAAAGAATTTTCTATGCTTTTCAATATTTGACGGGTCCAAAACTGCATAGGCAATCATGGGAGACAGACACAGGTAGCGGCCACTACACACAAGTTAGCCGAGGGATCAAAGCTAGGATTCCATTTATACAAAGCAAGGTTATTCTCATGATTTTTATCCAAAAACCAAGAGCTACTCATCAAGATCTTGATCAAATACTCTTCCAAAGTAAATCTAAATAAGAACAAACCTCTAGCTTGTTGGTGCTCCAAAATGTACCCTACTGATCCTTGAATATTTACTTCTCAAATTTAGAGCAAATCAGTAAGAAATGGGCCAATGAATATGGTGTAGTCACAGTAAGGAGGGTCCACAAACTAAACTATCCAAACCATGCAGCTAGAGTAAACATAATAGAAACAACTCAAAGATACAAAGCAAATGTAGATTCAATCATTCAATATATCATAGAATTCAAATACAGATTCATCAGCAACATGCGGGCTTATAATTAGGGCTTATAGGCCTAATTACAAAACTGTAGAATATGCACAAGATATAGCTTTTAAGCTCCTTCACAAAGAATTCAAGCTGTCAAACCTGTAAACTATGCTAACTACTTTCCTAGGCATCTATTACATCAATATATATCATCTCCAGAGCCAAAGTTTCTTCCGCATTAGCCAAGGAAGATCACAAACTCTAATGAAGAGTTGTAACATGTGTACATGGATACGTCAGACCTAATTAAATGGACTCCTTCTTGAATGAATAGAAATGTGTGTGAATCTCAAGGAAGGTCAGCCACGAACCCCAACAACATTGAATGATGTGTAATTTAGCTCTGCGAGTTGTGAATTGCTCTGCATGTCTTCTCCTTTAGTGTATTGTTTGAGGCTGTCAGGATGCTCTACTCTGAGAAATCCATTGATCTTCTAATAGCAATATCTGGTTGGTATCTTATCCAAATACTCTGAATTTTGGATATGATGTGCATGAATAAATATAGATGTTAAGTCTAGCTCCGTATGGTCTGAAATGCAACTACAATAGAATGCAGACCAAAATACAAAAAACTGCTACTGACTGAACTGATTGAACTAAACTAGAAAATGAAAAGAAACAAACTAAAATGCAAACAAATTGAAATGCAAATGTTTTTGGTTGATGCAATATTGCTCTTGAACCAGGGATGTTCTTGCATCAAACATTCAAGGTTATTGAAAAAGTGAGTCCATCACTTTGCTGGGATTAGAGGAAAACCAAGATGGTCCACCTTAGCCTGAGAAATCCATGATGAATCTTCTTCCGATCGGCCTTTCCACTTCACAAGGTATTCTTTGTATTGCCTCCCTTTGGTTGTGTGTCCAACTCTGCTATTCAAAATCTCTTCAATCTACTCTGGTGCTTGTTGTGGCAACTTCTTCTTCAAATCTTCTTCAATCTTATCACCGAGCTCTGCTTCATGATACTGATATAGGTCTACAAGGTTGAAAATAGGTGATATACCCAATGTCTCTGCTAACTCCACTTCATATGCATTTCCTGAATCAAATTTTCTAAGTATCCTACAAGGTCCAAACTTCATCATCTTTAACTTGTTATATGTCCCAATTGGAAATCTTTCTTTTCTCAAGTATACCATCACTTCATCTCCAACTACAAATTCCTTGTGTCTTTTTTGTTGCAAGTATGGGCCTAATAGGTGTTGTCATTGATGTCAACATACTCTTGTTGCATTGATGAACAAGGATTGGATGAGTTGTATGTTGAGGATATTAAGAAAATTAGTCCTATCAGAAGAACAGTGAAGACAGTAAGGCAAAGATCCCAGCTAAGATGAAGATCAGAGGATGTGCTTCAAAGTGTTTGTAGATATGTGTCTTAAGATGATCTAGTAAAGATTTGAGAGGTTTGCATGAAGATTTGAAGAAGTTATGTCCACTTGAGTAAAACTAGTTCTAGCAAATGTTTAGAGGTGACAGAGTGACACAGATGGGTCTGGTGAGATCGGGAAATGCAATATCTTGTTCTGTGGAGTTTGTGGAGTTTTTAGGAAGTCAATGTGAATTGACAACTCAATTGGTTCATGGTCTGGAGGTCCGCAAGCATCTATTCCAATATGACAATGATGACAGATTATTTTCTTGAGGTTCTGGATGAAGGAGAGAAAGATATCAGTAAGCAGAAGTAGTGTGGATGTTCTTGGTGATTCAGGCAAGCTTGTGGAGGTCTTTGGATTGTGTCTAGTTTGTGTGGTGGTCCACATTAAAGATTGAGATCGTAATTGAAGAATTACTTCCAAATGATGATGTTCTTCCTAAGTCTGGATGACCAAATGAATTACACATCCTACAGATGATCTTGAAGATGTTCTGTGAAGCATGGCATGTTCCTAAAAGAAGATTGAAGTCCCAGATCTATGTGGCCGACAGTGTGATGATTCGCATGAAGTCTTTTGTAATTAATCAAGTTGTGTTTTCTCTGTAAAGTGTGCTGACTTAGATAATTATCCCTAAGTCGATGTCTTGTATAAATAAGAAGTTGTGAAGTCTTTTCAAAGGTATCTTGGCAGAGATGAGAGTGTGGTAGAGAGCAGAGAAGTGAAAGGCAGAGTAGAAGTATTGGGATTAAATGGAACTGACTCAAGCATGGTGAAGATTCTATTCTTCAGTTGAAGTATGTAATATTTATCATTCTGTAGACAGTGTGTCTCCTGTAGGCAGTGGGCCTCTTGTGAGCAGTGTGCTCGAGCAGTGAGCCCTAATTGGCATGTGCCATTTTGTTCTTCTTATTCTTTTAACAAAGAATACAATCTTGGGTTAGTCATCCCGTGGTTTTTCCCTTAATCAGGTTTTCCACATTAAAATCTTGGTGTCATATGTGTTAATATGTTTCTGCTCTTGAATTGTTGCATTATGTTTCTATGATTGATTTATTATTATGCTGTTGAATTACAGAGAGGATTTAAGTGATTAATAGGAAGAAATTTTTGGGACAAATGATTCACTCCCCCCTTAGTTGTCTGTCTTAAATCTAACAATTGGTATCAGAGCTAAGTTCCTCTAAAAGAGCTTAACCACTTGAGGAGATCCAGGATGTCGTCCTACAAGAAGGATAGTCCGAGGTTTGATGGAACCAATTACACTCTTTGGAAAAGCCGCATGGAATGTGACTTGCAATGTATGGGAATGCAATATTGGATCATAACTTCAAAGAAGTATATTCCTCCACAGAATGGTTCGAGAACTATAGATGAAATCAGAGATGTTGAAAATAATCTTTAGGCTAAAGTAGCTCTACTAAGTGCCTTATCTAATTTAGAGCTAACAAATGTTATTGATCTAAAAACTGCATATGAGATTTGGGAAAAATTGGAACTTCTGCATGAAGGAGACAAGTATGTTAAATGTGCCAAGCTACAGAGTCTCAAAGGAAAATTTAAAAACTTGAAGATGAAAGAAGATGAAAATATCACTACATTTATGCCAAGAGTAAATGAGCTTGTTTGTGGCATTAGATGTGCTAGAGGAATCTTGGATGAAGATGAGATTGTTGCCAAAGTTCTTAGATCCTTCCCGATTCTTACAAATACAAGGTTGCTGCTATTGAAGAATTCAGATCTTTTTCAAATTTCACAAGAGATCAATTGGTTGGTAAATTAGCTGCATTTGAATTGGCCAAGTTTGGAGATGCACCCCCCAAGACTGAATCTACATTTAAAGCTAGTGCCTCTATAAAAGGCAAACAAAAGTTTGATCTAGGAGAGAACTCTTCAAAGAAACTATCATGGTATGAAAAAGCAAGAAAAGATCTGAAAGAAGATGAAGCAGAAGCTACTCAACTTGAAGCCCTTATTGCAAAAATACTACCAAGAGGATCCAATAAGTATGAAGGAAATTGTCTTTTAAATGTTTTAAATGCAATAAGATTGGTCATTTTGCATCAAGGTGTCTGTAAAGATTTTTAAGACCAAATCCTAATAGATCAAGATTCTAAAAGAAATGTTACTATGTTCATGAAGATGATGATGATGAAGGAGTAATAGATGATGAATCGGAGACAGGAAACAAATCTAGAAGTGACTCGGTGTTTATTGCCATCAAGGAAGAATATCTAATGCCCTTTGAATCTGTCAATCATAAAATGGTAGAAAGAGCTTTAGCTGCCCAAGTTGAAGAAAAGGATGATTGGATCATTGATAGTGGATGCTCCCACCATATGACAGGTGACAAAAATAAGTTCATAGATTTGGAAAGATATGAAGGAGTGGTAAAATTTGGTGATAATTCTACTAGCAGAATCAGAGGTAGAGGAACTATTTCTTTTGATGGAAAGAACAAAACCAATAATGTACTATATGTTGAAGGTCTAAAGCACAATCTTCTTAGTGTTGGACAGTTGGTGGGCAAAGGCTATGATCTTTGATTCAAAAATAGAAAATGTAAGATCTTTGAAAGTTTTAGAATAGAGATTACATCTAGTACTCAAACAAAAGGTAATACCTTCCACTTGGTTGGTACTGGTAAAAGTTGTTTATTTGTTCAGATTGATTAGAGTTGGTTGTGGCATAGGAGAATGTGTCATGTGAATTTTGATAATATCATCAAGATAAGCAACACTCAGGTTGTAAGAGATCTTCCAAGACTGGTGAAACCTACTAATAGTTTGTGCAACAAATGTTAGTTGGGTAGGTAGAGTAGAGTCACATTCAAAAGTAAGGAACAATCTTCTACCAGATTGTTGGACTTAGTACATACTGATCTATGTGGTATGGAAAGAATCAGGAGTTTTCAAGGTGATAGATACTTCATGTTATTAATTGATGACCACTCCCAGATGATGTGGGTGACTTTTGTGAAAGAGAAATCTGAGGTTCTTGAGAAATTCAAAATATTCAAGTCTATGGTAGAGGATGAAACTGGATTAAACATAAAATGTCTAAGGTTTGATAGAGGTGGAGAATTCACATCCGGTGAGTTCATAGAATTCTATGAGAAACATGGGATAAAAAGACAGCTGTCTGCTCCAAGGACTCCACAGTAGAATGGAGTAATGGAGAGAAAGAACCAGATCATCCAGGAAGCATCTAGAACCATGATGATGGAAGGAAATGTTCTTCATATCTATTGGAGAGAAGCTGTAAGCATTGTAGTCTATACTCTTAATCAAGTACAAATTAGAAGCAATACTGGTAAGACCCCTTATGAACTCTGGTTTGGCATCACTCCCACTGTGAAGTATTTCAGAGTCTTTGGTAGCAAATGTTATATTAAAAGATATGAAGAGCTTGGAAAATTTGATGCTAGAAGTGATGAAGGAATATTCTTGGGTTATTCTACTCAAAGAAAAGCATACCGGTGTTATAACAAGTGATTGAGAAAGATTATAGAAAGTACAAATGTGAACATTGATGAAGGTATTGAAAAACCCTCAAGGTTTTATGAATATGATGAAGATGATCAAAATGATGTTTTGGTCCAAGAAGTCCAAGTCCCTTCTAAAATTTCGATCCAGACTGATCCGGAGAATCAAGAAGAAGAGATAAGTTTGAATGAACCTATTCAAGAAATAGAAGTGCAAGAAAGTCCCAAAATTCCCAGGTATGTAAGACTGAATCACTCTGAAGATTAGATCATAGGTGATAAAAACAAAGGTGTTCAAACAAGAAGAAAGATTGCTCAAGACTCAGAAAATTTTATCTGATTTCAAAGATTGAACCAAAGATAGTGAGTGAAGCATGTAATAATGAAAACTGGACTAAAGCAATGGAGGAAGAGCTAATGCAAATTGAGAAAAATCACACTTGGGATCTTGTTCCCAGACCTAAAAATAAGAATGTGATTGGAACCAAATGGGTCTTTTGAAACAAACTGAATGAAGATGGTGAAGTAGTTAGAAACAAAGCCAGATTGGTCTGCAAGGGTTACTCTCAAGTAGAAGGAGTTGATTTTGAAGAAACTTTTTCTCCGGTGGTAAGAATTGAAGCAGTCAGATTATTTATTGCCTTTGTTGCCTCCAACGACCTCAAAGTATATCAGATGGCTGTCAAGTTTGCCTTCCTAAATGGTGACTTGGAAGAAGAAGTATATATTGAGCAACTGGATGGATTTCAATTGTCTGATCATGGTGATATGGTCTGCAAGTTGAAGAAAGCACTGTATGGACTGAAACAAGCCCCAAGAGCCTGGTATGAAAGACTGGATAAGCATCTTTTGAAGATTGGTTTCAACAAAGGTAATTTTGATAGTAACTTGTACTTCAAAATTGATCATGAAAATATCTTAATTGTTGAAGTGTTTGTTGATGATATCATTTTTAGAGCAAGAGATAGCATGTACAAAACTTTTGCAAATCAAATGAAAAGTGAATTTGAGATGTTCATGTTTGGGGAAATGAATTTCTTCTTGGGTCTGCAAATCATTCAAACAAAGAAAGGAATCTTCATTTCACAGACCAAATATGTGAAAGAATTGTTGAAGAAATTTGGGATGGAGGACTCAAAACCAATGAGTACTCCCATGGTAACTGGATGTAAATTGAGCAAAGATGATGACTCTCCTAAGGTTGATTAGAAAAAGTATAGGTCAATGATTGGAGGACTATTGTATCTTACTCAAAATAGACCTGACATTATGAATGTTGTTGGTCTAGTTGCTAGATTCCAAGTTGATCCTAGAGAATCTCATGTCATGGCAATCAAGAGGATTCTTAGATATCTAAAAGGGACAGTTGAGTATGGTTTATGGTATCCTAGAGATCATTATTTCTCTCTTCATGCATATATAGATGCGGATTGGGCAGGAGATGTGGATGACCAGAAGAGTACCAGTGGTGGAGCATTCTTTTTAGGGAAAAGATTGGTTTCTTGGCTAAGCAAGAAATAAGAGGCAATATCATTGTCCACTGTAGAAGCAAAATATATTGCAGTAGTAGGTAGTTGCACTCAAGTATTATGGATGAAGCAAATGCTAAGAGACATCAGAGTGGAGTATGAGAAACCTATCACAATGTTCTGTGATAATTTAAGTGCAATAAATATATCAAAAAATTTGGTGTTGCATTCAAAGCCAAAACATATATCCATCAAGTTTCACTTTTTGGGAGAAAAAGTGAACAAGAATGAAGTCAGATTAGAGTTTGTGCCTTCAGAGGATTAGATTGCAGACATTTTTACTAAACCTCTACCTAAGGACTCTTTTGAGTATCTCAGGGATAAGTTAGGGGTTGTTACCCCTCCGGTTCTAAATTAAGGTGCACTGATGTGCATCAGTTCAGTGGATCTCACAGTCATATCTTGTGGTCCAGATTGATGATGGCAAACTGCTACTCAGGGGGAGCAGTTGGCATGATTTTGAGTGATGGAAGTATGTGACCTTTGTCATTGATGTCAAAGGGGGAGAGAAGACATGTGAAAAATAAAAAGTGGTTGCTGATCAAAGGGGGAGTAGTAAAGCAAGAGAAGACAGGTGAATGGTTGTTGTTGATAGGGGGAGTTATGTCAGTCAGTAAGGAGAAGCTCTTGTCTTGATGGTCAAAATAGTTTTTCACATCATATGTTGCCATCAATGATAAATGGGGAGATTGTTGTAAGTATGGGCCTAACCGATGTTGTCATTGATGTCAACATACTCCTGTTGCATTGATGAACAAGGATTGGATGAGTTGTATGCTGAGGATATTGAGAAAATTAGTCCTATCAGAAGAATAGTGAAGATCCTAGCTAAGATTAAGATACAGAGGATGTGCTTCAAAGGGTTTGTAGATATATGTCTTAAGATGATCCAGTAAAGATTTGAGAGGTTCGCATGAAGATTTGAAGAAGTTATGGCCACTTGAGTAAAACTAGTTTTGGTAAATGTTTAGAGGTGATAGAGTGACACATATAGGTCCAGTGAGATCTGAAAATGCAATATCTTGTTCTACAGATTTTGTGGAGTGTTTAGGAAGTCAATGTGAATTGACAACTCAATTGGTTCATGGTTTGGAGGTTCGCAAGCATCTATTCCAATATGACAGTGATGACAGACTGTGTTCTTGAGGTTCCGGATGAAGGAGAGAGATTTCAATAAGCAGAAGTAGTGTGGATGTTCTTGGTGATTTAGGCAAGCTTGTGGAGGTCTTTGGATTGTTTCTAGTTCATGTTGGTGGTCTGCATTGAAGAACGAGCTCATAATTGAAGAATTACTTCCAGATGATGATGTTCTTCCTAAGTCTGGCTGACCAGATGAGTTACACATCCTGCAGATGATCTTGAAGATGTTCTGTGAAGCATGGCATGTTCCTAAAAGAAGATTAAAGTCCCAGATCTGTGTGGCCAATAGTGTGATGATCCGCATGAAGTCTTTTGTAATTAGTCAAGTTGTGTTTTCTCTGTAAAGTGTGCCGAGTTGGATAATTATCCCTAAGTCGATGTCTTGTATAAATAAGAAGTTGTGAAGTCTTTTCAAAGGTATCTTGGCGGAGATGAGAGTGTGGTAGAGATCAGAGAAGAGAAAGGCAGAGCAGAAGTATTGGGCTTAAATGGAACTGACTCAAGCATGGTGAAGATGCTATTCTTTAGTTCAAGTATGTAATATTTATCATTCTGTAGACAGTGTATCTCCTGTAGGCAGTGGGCCTCTTGTGAGCAGTGTGCTCAAGCAGTGAGCCCTAATTGGCATGTGCCATTTTGTTCTTCTTATTCTTTTAATAGAGAATACAATCTTGGGTTAGTCACCCTGTGGTTTTTTCCTTAACCAGTTTTTCCACGTTAAAATCTTGGTGTCATATGTGTTAATGTGTTTCTGCTCTTGAATTGTTGCATTATGTTTCCATGATTGATTTATTATTATGCTGTTGAATTACAAAAAGGATTTAAGTGATTAATAGGAAGAAAGTTTTGGGACAACTGATTCACCCCCCCTCTTAGATGTCTGTCTTAAATATAACATTTTCTTCTCATCTTCTTGTTCTTTATACTTACTATTCATCTCCTCCAAAAGCTTCTTCACCTGATTATGCACTATCTCCATATGTCCTGCAAATTCTTCTACTTCTACAATTCTCTTATCTTCCATACTAATATCTCTCAACTCAGCTACTCCTCTAGGGTTTACTCTGGTAACAATCTCAAAATGTGTCCATCCAATACTCCTATTCATTGAATTATTGTATGCAAACTTTGCTTGTGAAAGAATCAAATCCCAAATTCATATCTTCTCTCCAACCAAACATCTAAAGAAGTTTCCCTAACTCCTATTCACTACCTCTGTGTGTCCATCAGTCTGTGGATGAAATGTTGAACTGAACTTCAAATTTCTCTTCATCTTCTTCCAAGAGTATCCAAGAAATCTTTTATCTCTTTCTGAAATTATGCTCTTAGGTAATCCATGCAATCTCACAATCTCCTTGAAAAATAGGTCAGCTACATGCACTGCATCAGTTGTCTTCTTACAAGGTATGAAATGTGCCATCTTTGAAAATCTGTCCACCACTACAAATCTTGAATCATGTCCTCTCTATGTCTTTGGCAATCCCATTACAAAATCCATACTTATGTCTTCCCAAGGTCTCTTTAGTACTGTCAAAGGTTTATACAATCCAATATTTTGAATACTTCCTTTTGCAACTTGACAAACTCTACAACTTTGCACAAATTTCCTAACATCCTTATGTATCTAAGGCCAAAAGTAATTTTCACTCACCATGGCCACTATCTTATTAATGCCAAAATGTCCTGCCAATCCACCACTGTGCTTCTGTTTGATCAAATTGTCTCTCATGGAACTTCTAGGTATGCACTACTGATTTCCTCTAAATAACATATCTTCCTAAATGAAATAGTCCAACCACTTACTCCTATCTGTCACAATAGGTTCCTTAAATGCTTTCCAAGGTTCTACAAAATCAAGATCTTCCTCATACATGTTCTTCAATTCATCAAATCCCAACACTTCAACTCTCATCTCTGTTAACAAGTTTCTTCTCCTACTCAATGCATCTACAACTTTGTTTGACTTTCCACTCATATGTTTCAATACAAAAGTATAACTCTGCATGAACTCTACCCATCTCAAATGTCTCTGATTAAACATTCCTTGACTATTCAAATATTGCAAAGCTTGATGATTTGTATACAACACAAACTCCTTAGGAAACAAATAATGTCTCCACTTCTTTAATGCTTGAATTATGGCATAGAACTCTTTATCATAAACTAACTATCTCCTTCTTGCATCATTCAACTTCTCACTGAAATATGCTACAGGTCTACCTTCTTGACTTAATACTACTCCTATTGCACTCCCACTTGTATCACAATCTACTTGAAATACCTTATTGAAATCTAGTAATGCCAAAACAGGTTGCTCTGTCACTTTCTTCTTCAACAATTCAAAACTTTTGTCTGTTCTTGATGTTCACTTGAAGTCTTTTCTGTCACCTCTCATTCTATCATAGGGGTACAAATGGAACTAAAATTTTTTATGAACTTCTGGTAGAAACTAGCCAATCCATGAAATGATCTGACTTCTCTAATGCTCTCCGGTGTAGGCCATTCGACAATTGCTCTTACTTTCTCAAGGTCCATCTTCAATCCTTTCACAGAAATCACAAATCCCAAGTATACTAATTCTTCCTTCATGAAACTACATTTCTTGATGTTTATCAACAATTTCTCTTCTCTCAGTCTCTGCAACACTTGTCTCAGGTGCCACAAATACTCTTCTTTTGTCTTACTAAAAATTAGAATATCATCCAAATATACAATAACAAACTTACCCAATAATTTCTTCAAAACTTCATTCATCAAACTCATGAAAGTACTTAGTGAATTTGTCAATCCAAAAGGCATCACTAACCACTCATACAACCCTTCATTTGTCTTAAAAGCAATCTTCCATTCATCTTCTTCTCTAATTCTTATATGAAGGTATCCACTCTTCAAATCTATCTTTGTGAAATATTTTCCTCCACTCAAACAATCCATGATATCCTCCATCCTAGGTAAAGGAAATCTATACTTAACTGTGATCTTATTTATTGCTCTAGAGTTTGTACACATTCTCCATTCTTCATCCTTTTTAGGTGCTAACACTACAGATACTACACAAGGACTCAAACTTTCTCTGATCAAGCCTTTCCTTAAAAATTATTGTATCTGCCTATTCAATTCTTCATTCTCTACCGGTGTCATCCTATGTACTACTTTGTTAGGTAAACTAGCTCCTGGTATAAGATCCATGTGATGACTAATACTCCGAATTGGTGGTAATCCTTTAGGTACATTGTTTGATATGATGTCTTCATACTCTATCTGCAATTCAGTTATCTCCTCTGATTGTGATTCTTCAGTTTTTAGGGTTTCAGGCTTCTTAGGGATCAAAGCATAATACATATTCTCATGTCTCAAACCATCCATAAATTTTCTTCCATCTACCAAATAGATTCTAGCATTTCCACATACTTCACTCTTAGGATCATCTTCCAAAGGAATCAAAGTAATTCTCTTTCCATTAGATGTTATAGTGTATGTATTCTTTTTCCCGTCATGTATAGCTTTTCTATCATACTACCAAGGTCTACCCAATAAAATATGACATACATCCATAGGCATAATATCACATAACACTTCATCGTGAAAAGATCCAATATGAAATTTCACCAAGCATTGCTCACTCACGAGTACCTTGTGATCATCCTAAATCCATGCTATCTGATAGGGCTTAGGGTTTGTCAATCTTTCCAACTTCATCTTAGTCACTATCTCCTTTGAAACTAGGTTATTAGAACTACCACTATCAATTACAACTTTACAACATTTACCTCTTGATTTGCATTTGGTTATGAACAAACTTTTCCTCTATGGTGGATCCTCATTTTTCTATGCTTGAAATAGTGCTCACCTCATGACAAGTGATTCTCCTTTCTCAAGTTTTCCAACTGAACTGGTTGATCCAACAGGTTCTTCTTCCACATAGGCTGCTCTTCCACTGTTCTATGTTTTCTTTCTTGTACTCCCTTGATTACATTCAAATGCTCAATGTCCTTCACCTCCACACTTGAAACAAGTTCCTCTGAATGTTCTCCTATCAGGTCCTCTTCCTTCTCATTTGTATCCTTCACTCTGATATGGATTAGGGTTTCCTCTATGGTAGAAAGTTTTGTCATCTCTATGGTATGCATTTTTATCTCTATCCTCCTTGAATGTGTTCTCTTGTTTGTTCTACTCTGCATATGATCTCTCTCCTCTAAAAAATGTTTTGCCTCTCTGAAATTTACCTCCTCTACCTCTCTATCTTTGATCATGCCTCTTATTGAACTTCTCTTCAACCTTCAGGGCAAACTAATATGCTTCTTCCAATGTTGTCATCCTTACCAAACTTAGTTCTTCATGAATGTTCAATCTCAGTCCATTGATGTATTTAGCCACTTTCTCCTTGCTGCCTTCACTATGACCTATTCTTATGATCATCCTATGAAATTCCTCAGTATAATCCTTCACAGATTTCTCCTTTTGTCTCAAGTTTTGCAATCTTCAACAATTCCAACTCATAGTTAGCAAGTATAAACTGATTCTTCAATTTTGTCACTGTCGTGGCCCACTTTGTAATCTTTTATTTTCCTCTTCTATTTCTATCCGACTGAACTTCTTTCCACCATATAGCAACATGTCCTTTCAGCTTTGTCTTTGTAAAGCTCACCTTCTCTGGATCTTCAATTTCTTCATATTCAAAGTATTCTTCCATGTTATTTATCCAGTCAATCAACTCTTCAGGATTCAAATTGCCAGTATAATTAGGTACATCAACTCTATGTCTTTTCCCAATATTTGAAATAGCTCACAACATCTTGACTTGATTTGATTCTTCTTCTTCTTTGTCTCCTAGGGTTTTTCCATTTTGATCAGCAGATTGAAATTCTTCATCATCATCACTTTCAATATTACGTCTAGGTGTAAGTCCTCTTCATCTATGTTCTTCAACAACATCCAAGTGAACTCACATGGTTTTCATCATCTCCATCATCTCATCCATTCTACCATCCATTGTTCCAACAGTAGGGATTCTCCTTGATGGCATTTTCCTAGGATCAAGTGCAAACTACCTCGTAATCAGTGATCGGTTGCAGCACGAGTAACCTACCTTAGATTCAGTGATCTATTCACAACAAGATCTTATGGAATTCCTTCGCCAACTTCACTCACTTCACTCCCAAAGATTTGAACTTTCACTCAGATACCACTTGGTGCAATCATCATTAGGAGGGTCTACAAAGTGAACTATCTAGGTTGTGTAGCTAGAGTAAACACAATAGAAACAACTCAAAGATACAAAGCACGTGTGGATTCAATCATTCAATACATTAAAGAATTTAGATACAGATTGACTGACAACATGCTGGCTTACTATTATGGCTCACGGGCCTGATTACAGAACTACAAAATATGCACAAGATATAGCTCTTAAGCTCCTTGACAAAGAATTCAAACTGTCAAACTTGTAAACTATGCTAACTACTTTCCTAGGCATCTATTACATCAATATATATCATCTCTGGAGCCAAATATTCCTCCACTTCAACCAAGGAAGATCACAAACTCCAATGAAGAGCTGTAACATGTGTACATGAATAGGTCAGACCTAATTGAATGGAACTCCTTCCTGAATGAATAGAAATGTCTATGGATCTTAGGGAAGGTCTACCATGAACCAAAACAACATTGAATGATGTGCAATTTAGCTCCGCAAGTTGTGAATGATATCTTGCTGATACTTGATCCAAATACTCCAAATTTTTGATATGATGTGCATGAATGAATCTAGATGTTAAGTCTAGCTCCGTAGGGTCTAAAATACAACTGCAATAGAATGCGGACCAAAATACAGAAAACTACTACTGATGAAACTACCTGAAATGAACTTGAAAATGAAAAGAAACAAACTAAAATGCAAACAAACTAGAATGCAAATATTTTTGGTTGATGCAAGATTGCTCTTGAACTAGGGATGCTCCTACATCAGAATAGGAAAACTACCTATCTAGCAATTTCCTCTACACTTCAGGCTTTGCAAAGCCTAGGTGGGTTCACCCTTGCAGACAATTATACAAAATGCAAATTTATGAATCATCCAATTGTCTACAAATATAGATTCACTTTAATCACAAGCCCCCAAGGAGTGATAGAGGACTAATTTTAAGATCGAGCGTTAATGCATACTCTGCAGACCTAGGTTTTTAAAATGAAAGTATATCAAATAGTAAAGAATAATTTAAATAGTGTAATATGCATATTATTTTGATATGTTTGTGATTGAGAAATTGGCACTATGAAGACCAACGCTTATCATTGGCTGAATAGATCAATTCCTTATGTCTCTATCTATGTACCTATTGTCACATAGATTTGTACCCATTGTTGAGGGCTCCAACAATCTAGTGAAACATTGAGATGATCTCTAGGTGTGGAACCCTGCAAGGAGATCAAATCTCCAGAGAGAAGCTGGTTCCTTTATTGAATAAGAGATTTACCTATCCTAAAACTAAACCTAATCTATCCACTATTGAGGAAAAGAGGAAGAGGGAGAAAAACTAAAATTAATGGAGGTGATACACCAGGTTTGAATATAAAACTCTCACAGAACTGAACATGCACAAAACAATTAGAGATAGTTAATAAATTTACATAGATTTGATAGATTCTAATAGTGGTAAAGAGCAAGAAAGGATTGAGTGGAACCAATCATTCACAGACAAACCATTCTTATATTACATATGCAGAGCCAAAAACTAGCATAAAAGGGTAAAACAACCAGTATGTATTCAATTAAGAAGGAAAGGTTATAGCAAAGGAGAGTTTTGTTTGAATACCAAATGAAAAAGTATCCAACCCTCAATACATCTTACAAGTATGCATATATAGCATTTGATTACAATTGACCTAAGTCATCTATTACAATAAATTCACCCCATGGGCTATCAGAAAATATCTCTACTAAAAGGGATGTCTACCTGCTAGGAATAACTACATAAAATATCTAAATCATGGAGCAGTTGGAAGATATTTTCTCTCTTCAATGTGAACTTTTGATTCATCAACCTACAACAATTAATGCAAAAATATCTAAAATTGGGTAGCTAAGCAGATATTTTGCCTTAATGGTAGATGAAGAGGACAAATGAATCCTTCCAAAATCCCTACATACAAAGCTTTTACACCACGTCAAATATCTGCATCCAAATATTTGAAGGCTCTTACAATTCATTACAACTCTATGTCTTTCTTTGATTTTTGGTTTTTCTGAATAATTCAAAATCTATCATACCTTGTCATAGGCATATCCAAATCTTGAATTTGGACGAAAACTTCAAAGTGTTGACATCCCTCATAAGTCCTGCCAAATGATAGAGGATGAAATCCTAAGCAGGTTTGCCTTTTGAATCATGTGGAAATTCCCTAAAATGAAGAAGTTATTCATAGTCAAAGCTATCATCAACAGTCATATGGATATCCATGCATACATTTAAGGTCTTCACATTTGCAAATATCTAAATGAAATAGCCCGACTGAAAATATGAGTCTTGATATCCTGACATCCGGATGCACCCATCAAATTTACCTCAGTGGTATAGCAAAGCCGTCATTGACATGGATATTCGATGTCTAGATGTTAACTTTTAATATGCCACCCCTAAATATTCTAATTATGTCATCAGCATAAGCGCTTCTTTGGAGAGGGAATCTAGATGACATCATCAGGATATGTGCATTAAAGGATAAGGACATTAAGGAAAGTCCTAATAGTAACTGAGATCTGAATGTTAGGAAAATATCTAGATTTTAGCCAACGTCCCAATGTTAGGAAAATATCTGAATCTTAGTCAAGGTCTAGATGTTAGGAAAATATCAAAATCTTAGCTAAGGTCTAGATGTTAGGAAAATATTTGGATCTTAGCTAAGGTCTGGATGTTAGGAAAATATCCAGATCTCCAGACAACAAATATCCATACCAAAAGAAAACCAAGAATGAAGATAGAAATCTCTGCGAAGGCAAACTTTGAAGTTTTTAGGTTCCTGGGTTTTTCTAGTTTTTTCTCAAGGATTCTCCAGATGAATTCTCAAGGATTTTTACAAGGTAGAGCATTGGAATTTGAAGGTTTTAGGCTCGTAAAGTTAAATTTCAAGGGACCTCAAGGAGGCTTTGAAGGTGAACTATTTGAATTTAGGAAGAGAAAAATAGGCCAACATTTTGGTGACCTTTTAGGGATGTTTCCCTACTAAACAAATAGATCAATGGCCTTTAGCATCCATTGGGCATGGAGTCCAAAAGTAGACTACAATAGGTCAAAAAAATTGAAACCTGCCTTCCAAAACACACCAAAAGGGAAAGAGGCTTCCATTCTCCTAATAACAATGCAGCCTATACAAAGGCACTTATTTGAAGGGAAAACTAAAGTAGAAATAAATTAAAACAATATGTACAAGACCTCTAACCAACCTTAATGGTAGGGTTTGAGATGGATCCCATTAACTGAGACCAGTAGAATCTCAACATCCAACCTTGAAAGAATGAAAGAATTGACTTGCTTATAGTTGATGATGACATAAGGCCTGGTGTCACCCTCAAATTTTGCAAATTTGATGTGTCAATTTTCTTTCGTGGTATTGACAAAGGCTAAGTCGACAGGCTGCTCAATCTACCCCAGAGGCCATCTTCGTCAATTAAAATCTTGTAACTCAGGCATCATATTACAAATCTGGTTTGTGGAAAGTTTATTGACACATTTAGTAACATGCATGTTCAGTTTCGTGCTCCCGAGACGAGTTTTGATGGGTTATTTCATTAATTTCTGACTGCAATCGGGCTAGAATTGGCATTCTAGAAAATTGCAAATCTTGCAATTCTGAGGGAGACCCATTTCTCAATTCGGTCCCAAATGTCTCCAGTTCCAATTTTATCAATATCGGAGACCATATGATGTATTATTTTAATGCATTCCAGTTGCGGTGAACTCACCTAGCCGGTCAGTTTACAGAGGAGGTCCCTGAATTTGGTCGACGAAGTGGATTCTGAAGAGATGGGTTTGCTTGAAATAATTAATAATGCTCCTACGCAAATTTTTGTGACCATCCGACATCCTGTTTGCCTGCAGTGGAAAAGTGTCATGTGCCCGTTGAAGGAAATTCAAATTAGCCAATGTCTAAAGTTTCAAAATGCAATATTAAAATGAAATATATTAAAAGGGGCATTTAAAATTTTGAATGTGAGTTGTGAGGGAAAATATTAGAAGGACAAAATTTATTAAACTTTGTAATAAAGTTTATTAGAGGGAAATGAGGGTGCGATGGTGCATTTCGCACCATCGCAGCCCTCTTTGCAGGAATGTACGATGGTGCGAAATGCCCATCACACTGCCTTTTATGCCTCTCTTTCTCTTTAGCAGGTTAAAACAAGATAGTTCCTTCGCCATTTTGATAGATTTTGATGGATTTCATTGAGCTTCAGGTGGATTTGTTGCAGATTGAAAGAACCAATCACGTTTTTCCACTTTCAGCACATTTTAGGGGGCACTTTTTGGCTCAAATATGCAATTTTGTGCTTAGAAATCTTCCTCAAACCATTCCTAATCCATTGGTGGAGATTTTAATCACATTTGTAATAATTTTTGGGTGCCATGACCCAAAGGTAATTGGAAAACATCCTTGTTTCTCAGAAAATGACCCAGAGGTAATTTACTGAGTAAAAATTAAATTTGGAATGCTGCTGCAATGATGTCTTAAAGGTTGAATGCAATAGTAGAGTTGAAGAAGGAGGTTTCAAGGTCCATATTGCATCAGTGCAGAGGAATTTGGAATTTTTAGCTGTTGCCGTCTAAAATTGGGAAAAATTGAAAATGTATAATTAAAAGGGGAATATTAAAATATATTTTATTCACTTATTCCTCTCCTCTTTTAATGCAAATTATTTTATTCCCAATGCATTTTTGGAGGCAAAATGTAATGAAAATATTTCACCTACCTCTAGAATGTATTAATTTTTAGGGCAACATGCTCTTGTTTCTATAAGAGCATGATGTTCCTCATTGTAAAGGGGTTTTTCTAGGCTTTGGACAACAATTGTTCACATTTTGGGAAGTAGCACTCTATAGGAGCAGGTGGCTAGATTTTGGGTTGCAGAGGCATATTTTTATGTTTAAGTGAACATTTCTGAATGATAACTCTCTTTCCAGATTGAGTCATATGAGTAACACATTTTGTGTGGGTTGTTTGTGACTGTCTCCTTGGGTATTTGCATTTTTCTTTTGAACAAAATTGCCAAGGGTTTCTAAGTTCTTCAATATACATTTGTTATATTGCATTTTTTATTTTTTTGCATCTATTCAAGGAGTAGATTAAAACTTGCTTTAGATTAAACATGGAGGAAAATACGCAATATCAAGGGATTATTGAAGCATATGGTCATAAATGATTCTTTTTCTTGGGCAAACTACTGTTAGGCAGTAGTTTTACCATTTTCAGTCCTCTGGTTATGAGTTTCTGCTATCATGAAGAAGCATTTATACTATTGGGTTTGACTCTACTACCCAAATAAGGCACTGATCTAGAGTTTTATTTTCCCAAAGGTCTAGGAAACCCAACAATTTAAAACAAATCATTTGAATCAAACCATTTTATGATTTATTTTATTTTAGGAGTAGGGTTTTAGTTGCATGTTCTCAGATTTAACCAGTGGGATAGCCCAAGAACATTGCCAATCTAGGTTTATCTTATAAATCTTGCTCCATATGTGAGAGCATTCTACCTGGTATTGAAAAGCTAAATCTTTTTGTTGTGAAAGAGGGCTACCCCCTAGGTGTGGCATAACCTAAAGTGTAGGGGAGACAAGTGCAAACAATCCCCTATCTTTGTTGGCCAAGTCTGTTGTTGAACTTGAGCATAAGGAGTGGCAAATCTTTAGAGTTTGATGTGTTTAGATTTGGGAACCAACAAGGCCCACTCCACAGTGCATCAAACTTGGTGTGGCCTTCAAGTTTAGCTCATTCAACATCCCATTAAGAACCAAATCACCTTCCTTGAAGGTCTAAACCTTGGCTTTCTTGTCAAAATACCTTTTGGTCTACTTTTGATGTTCTTTTAATGCATCCATGGTTGACTATCTCTATTCCTCTAATTCAGTCAATTCAACCATTCTGACAGACCTTGTATCTTCTCCTTCCAATTCCAAATGTTGAGCCAATTCTAATGTAGGAAGTCCTACAGATATAGGCAATCTAGCCTCTCTTCCATACACAAGAACAAAAGGACGGTTCCCAATTGCTCTCTTGTATGTGATCCTATCAGCCCAAAGAGCTAAGTTGATCTTATTATGTCATTGCCTATAGTTTGTCTCCATGGTCCTCTTCAGAATCCTGATCAAATTCTTATTGGTGGATTTAGCCATCCCATTACCTTGATGGTAATAGTTGGATGAAGTCTTTAAAAACACATTGTATTTAAGAGCCCAATCACAATCCTAAAACTAGTGAATGCTTTTGCATTATTAGAAATAATAAGTGAGAGGGACTAATGGTGGGTAGGGCAATGTTGAGTGAGGGGTCCACATCAGCAACTTTCAAGTTTGATTATTTTTTTTGGCTACGTCCCTTGACAGTCGAGCTAGCACCCCACCATTTTTTTTGGCCATTTTTAAGCACATTTATCAATGTTTACGGTGCATTTTTCAAAAACCACCCAAAATCGCTAAAATCTGTCATCAACTAATAGTGGACATGTGTAGGGTCCCTTCATGGGTTAGCGGCACACCAGTATTGGCTCACCATACTACCAATTAATGCACATTAACTACCCAACATTCTACCACCGACAGTCTTAATGGCTACCACCTCGGCATGCACACCATTCTCTTAGTCTTGCTTTAGCTTCTTGAATACTTTATTCATGAGAACAATTGGCATTTGGAGTGGTTGTATTCAGGACTAGTCTTGGTTCGAATGGACGCCAATGGTGATGAGGCCATGGGTGAATACTGGTGATACATTTCTCAAAATTTCTATGTTTATCCCCACCACATTTGGCATAAGGAAACCATTTACCTTCTGGTTATATAGGTAAGGTTGTGTTCCAACCTCACACAGGTAGAAACTGCACATTGCAAGAATGTTTTCATATTTTCATGCAATCTTTTTTTGTGGAAATAACTTCACTGTACAAGTAATGATATGCTCATTTTATGAAGCTTTATTGCAGCTTTATCATGGTAACTTCTATGTTTATATATATATATATAGAAACGGCAAATAAATGTTATTTTACAGCAATATTGCACCTATATTGTGGCCGACTATGTGTATATGTGAGTATACAAATATATATATATATATATATATATATATATATATGCATGTATATGGCTGCTGTGTATATATGTATACACACACATATATGTATATATATGCATATATATGTATATATACGCATATATATATACACACACACATATACACATAGTCGGCCATAATGTAGCCCTTTCTTTTCATTTCTATATATGTATAGTGGCAGTATTCAAAGTTATTAAACACCTTTTCGATACTGCATTGTTTGTTAAGGGTTTCATGCACCTATCCTTTGGTTGACTGTGTGTATACATATGCATACTAGTTAAGGGTTTCACCATCTCAACTGTTAAGGGTTTCATGCACATATTGTTTAGCCAACTATTTCCACCACTACCATGAACCCCTTGCTCAACAATTCTCGCCCCCCAATCGTCCTCTCAGCCCTGTCCATAAAAGAATCCCCTTAGCTGGAATGGTTGAATTCTTGTGAATAGTTCATATGTATATATAGGATTCTTATGGTCAATTTCATAATCATTTTAGTTCTTTAATATAGTTCTTTAAATGACATAACATCTTAATATTATTAGTAACATATTAATATAATATTTAACAAATTAATATATTAATAAACATTATAATAATATGTATGTATCGTACACACACATATACACACATACATACATAATTTAATATGTATGTATGTATACATACATGTGTATCTATTATACATACATACATATGTGAGTTCATATACACATACATACATATTATGGATACATACATACATATGAACCATAATATGTATGTATGTGTGTATACTATACACACATACATACACACATATGGAAGTTCATATGTATGTATGTATGTAGGTCATGCAGGTACCCATATATATGGCATTCATATGTAACATGCATACATTATTTTACTATGATGTATGTATGTATGTATGGAAACCAATCATACATACATACATAGATACATTCGGCCAAAAGATAGGTGCATGGCACCCTCAACTATGGAGTGTATGATAATGTTCCAATATTGTCAATATAAATATGCAACTTGTAGAATCATAATGTTGTTTAAGTTATATATGAGTATCATAATGCTGGTTGAAGTTATATGAGTATGAAAATGTTATATCAGTTGGTTGTTTCAAGTTATTCTTAAAAATCATGATGTATCAGAAAAAGGCTCCAAATATTACTATCCAATTACTCGAGCAATCTTAGATGTTTGAATTACTTGTTTCAGTTTATATCATTCTTTGATATGTAAGAGTTAGAATTCGGGATGTGATAGAATAACATGCATTTTCTGTTTTATTACACACACCCCCTTGATCTTTTGCAATCAACTCAATTAAATACTTGGTTAGTATGTTCTTCAATTACACTCATTCTTACATGTATGAATTAGTTGTTTCAGTTTGTATCATTCTTCGATTTGTAAGAGTTAGAATTGGGGATGTGATAGAATAACATGCATTTTCTATTTCATTACACACACCCCCTTGATCTTTTGCAATCAACTCAATTAAATGCTTGGTTAGTATGCTCTTCAATTACAATCACTCTTACATGTATGAATTTTATGTTTCAGTTTGTATCATTCTTTTTATTCTACGAGTTAGAATTGGAGATGTGATAGTATACCATGCATTTTTTGTTTCATTGCATACACACCCTTGATCATTTGCAATCAAATCAATTAGATGCATGGTTACTTTGTTCTTCAATTACTCCCACTCTTATTACAAAAGAAGGGCTCATTCCTATTTATTAATGACTCCTTTCAATGTATATCAAAGTATATCATTGGTTTTCATGCATATATATATATATGCAAATGCATTATGCATATTTTTATGTAGCATATACATATGCATATGCATTATATATATGTATAATGCATAGTAATATTTTAAACCCTTTCCTATAACAGTATGAATGTAAAAGCTCAAAAAATATAGATAGATATAGCTAAGTCAGATATATAGATAGATATATAGATATAGATGAGTCAAATATATATATATATATATATATATATATATATATATATATATATATGGGGAGGTGCCAACTTGACTGTTAAGAGATGTGGCCAAAAAAATAATCCGACTCATAGTAATAGCATAATGCATATGCATAATCGATCATGCATATGCATATGCTTAATACATTATGTATATACATATGCATATGCATATTGCAATTTTGAATATACATAATTTTGAATTGCGTCTATACATATGCATATGCATATGCATATTCCTATTACATATATGCATAATTCAAAATTATGTATATTCAAAATTCTCCAATTGCTACCTATTCAAATTCTATCAACCTATTTATTTATACAAGCTATGGTCAATTGTGCGATGCAATCTATTTATTCACAAATTCAAATTTCTTACTTTGTGCTCGATACAACTGATCGACAATGAGCTCCTCCAAAGCAATGCAGTCTCCTCCTTTAGCTTGTACGGTAAAACTCAAACCTACCTTTAGTTTTTTTTATGCATTCATGTATGATTTCGTTACTTTCAAATGCCTTGTCCATTTACATTTAAATGAATTGAATTTGTTCTTTCATAGCCCATGTTTATGCCGTCACATTCTACACCTCCAAGACAACCCCAACCAAATATCAACCACTCTCCCTTAAAGCTAATTGTGTTATGTTTATATACATTCAAACTATAGCATGGTACAAATATATATTGCAGAGATACATGTAGATACGAATGTTTCCTATAGCCTTGTTCATTTTCATTAAACTTATGCATTTATCTATCTTTGCAATGTATATATATCTCTTGACATTTCAGTTTTTGAGTAGTAAAATGTGTCCACCGATATTGGACATGTGTATTATCCTTCATGGGTTGCTGCCACACTAGTACTAGCTCAACATACTACCAATTAATGTGCAATAACTGCCCAACATTCTACCACAGACAGTCTTAATGCCTACCACCTTGACATGCACAACATTCACTTAGTCTTGCTTTAGCTTCTTGAATACTTCATTCATGAGAACTATTACATATGATTCATAATGCCCTATTAGTTGGTTCTTGAATTACTCTCACTCTTACATGTATGAATTTGTTGTTTCAGTTTGTATCATTCTTTTTTTTGTAAGAGTTAGAATTAGGGATATGATAGAATAACATGCATTTTTTATTTCACTGCACACACACCCTTAATCATTTGTAAACAACTCAATAAGATACATGGTTAGTTTGTTCTTCAATTGCATAAGTTTCATATACCCTTCTTCATTTACATTCAACTTAATTAGATGTATGCCTTGTTTGTTCTTCAATTACTATAACATGTATGGTAACCATTTCTGAAACATCATTATGAAACATTTTACATAATTTGAAACAACAGTATGATAGTAATAATTCAAACCCATTCCTGTAACAGTATGAATAATGCTTTGTTTGTTCTTCAATTAAAGTGATTGTAAATATTGGCCCCTCTCCCTTATTTCCAACTGTGATAGTGGTTGAGTCCTACATAAGTAGGAGTCAGCCACTATCACATTTGGCTATATATATATATATATATATATATATATATATATATATATATATATATATATATATATTGCAGAGATAGATAGATACATTCATCTTAATTAGATGTATGTTTTGTTTGTTCTTCAATTACTATAAAATGTATGGTAACCATTTCTGAAATAACATTATGAAACATTTACATAACTTGAAACAACAATATGATAGAAATATTTCAAACCCTTTCCTATATCATAATGCTATTTCAAGTTATTTCATATTGTTGTTTTAAGATTTATCTGTATCATACTGGTCTCTCAAGATATTTCATATTGTTGGTTTAAGAGTTATCTATATCATACTGCTATTTCAAGTTATTTCATATTGAATTGTTTTAAGATTTATTTGTATCGTATTGGTCTTTCAAGATATTTCATATTGTTGTTTTAAGATTTATCTATAGCATATTGCTCTTTCAAGTTATTTCATATTGTTGTTTTAAGTTGTATCTGTATATCATACCGTTGTTTGAAGTTTATATATATTTGTATCATTATGTTGTTTGAGGAAGGGTTTAACGTGATCACTCAATTGTTTATAAAAGGTAGAATTGGGGATATGGTAGTATACCATGTATTGCTTGTTTCATTGCACAAATAACCTTGATCATTGCTCAAATAACCTTGATCATTGCATGTTTCATTGTTCACAGTCGAGCTGGCACCCCCCATTTTTTCTGGCATTTTTTAAGCACGTTTATCAATGTTTATTGTGTAGTTTTAAAAAACTGCCCAAAAATTGCTAAAATCTATCTTCAATTACTCTCACTCTTACATGTATGAATTTGTTGTTTCAATTTGTATCATTCTTTTAATTGTAACAATTAGAATTGTATGTTGTTTACTAATCACTGAGTTGGTTCAATGTAGAGGAAGAATTTGAAATGATATTAAAAAAATTGTACTTCTAACCAATTTTAATATTTTTGTTTTTATTGTTTTAATTTTATGTTTATTTGGAAATAATAGTATAATAATTGTGTTTTATTGAAAGTTTGCAATGCATAGTGAGCCTGAGAGTTTTTTTTTTTTTTTTGTAGGTAAATTCACAAAAAGATTGGTTATTATGAATATGGTGGAATGAGTAGTTTGTAAAAAAGGGATGAGAAATGGAACATGTTTTAAAGTAATTTGTTAAAATATATTTACATCTTGGTTGGTTGACAATGACTTTTGTACATGTCAACTCACTTTTAATGCAATAAGACATATATTTTGGTTAAAAAATAAACCATTTGCAATAACCTTTTATTGGGAAGGTGGCAATTCATATTTATACTAGAAATAATTTTGTCCACTTCAATTCACTTATTATTGGGATAGTGGCAAATAAATGTCAAGTTGCATTCACCTACTATTGAGAAGGTGGTAAAAAAATACTCTACCTATGATAGGACATTTTTTGAATTTTATATGAACCTATCCAATCATATTAAAAAGCACTTTTGTTATTTTTTCGGCAATTTTTATTGCCTAAAAGTGGGCCCCAGGCTACCACATACTATACCCACGATGGGTGCTATGTGCACGATCGGACCCTCTCCCTTAGTATGAGGAGCTCCAAACCTTAGTCTCCATTAATGGAACTTTTCTCCATGTGAATTAAAATTCACATTTTATCCTCTCCATCTAACTTGTCTTAGTCTTCATTAATGGAACTCTTCCCCATGTGAATTAAAAGTTCACATTTTATCCTCTCCATCTAACTTGTCTTAGTCTCCATTAATGGAACTCTTCCTCATGTAAATTAAAAATCATTTTATCCTCTCCATCTAACTTGTCTTAATCTCCATTAATGGATCTCTTCCCCGTGTGAATTAAAAATTCACTTTTATTCCCATCCATCCAATCTTCTCGATCAAATCCTATCCTTTTATCTATCTTATTCAACCCTCTTGTGAAACTTGTCACAAGACTACAAATCTAATCCAAAACCCTAATCCTCAATCATCCCTAGCCATTGATCTAAAATTTCAATCCTCACCATCCATCCTTTTACCAAAAATCTATAAATAGAGCCCTCATCTAAGCCATTTTCATCACTTCTTCATAGCATCAAAACCATGCCAAAATCCCTCCAAAATCTTCTTATCTTAACATCATAATGCCAAAATAATCTCTCATCCTCATCTCATCTACATCCTCTTATCTCCATCATTATCATCCTTAGCCAAATCCCTTCATCCATATTGTGTTGAAAGAAGAGCAATCCACATTCACACTACATCAACTTGGGTAAAGCTAGGAGAGCTCTTGGGTGCACTCTCCTTGACCTTATCAAGGAGTGGGAGATTCTTTGAGGTATATCTTGTGTTTTTATGCATTTGGTATTGTTATTTTATCTTGATCTTTTCTCTTGTCTTCATTTGACATGCCCGGTGGGACCCCATGGTCCCTATTTAACCTTTGTTTAATTGAGTTTTTGCAAGCAGACTAACTTACAAGAGTTCAACACTAAAAGGTCTCAGTTTGGTGCTATTTTCTCGTGGATTGACGTCATCTTTCTATATTGTGGTGCCATTTTCCTCTATTTTGGTGTCATCTTCTAACAATCCCTTTGTTAACATTTTTGACTTAGAAAAAAATTTAAAGTTTTTTAAAGGGTTTTTAGCAAGTTTTATGGTTATAGTGCTCTCTATTTTTAGCAGAAAACAACAGATACAAGGGGTCATAATGCAAAATTTTCTCTAGGGTTGTTAAAATGGTCCTTTTGACTAACTTTGAGTCATTCTTGCTTTTTAATACCTATTACTTGGTTTTAATCTAATGTTGGGTGTTTGTTGATAAGGTAGAAGACATCCTAACTTCTTTTGATCTAATCATTTTGAACTAACCATCTTTTTTGTGTAGATTTAGGGGGGCTGTCTTGCTTCAGCACCATTTACACATAGAACAACACTATCTGAACTAGGAGCCAAAAGGTAAGATAGGTAAAATCATAGTTTTAGCACTATTCATCCATCCTTTGGCACCATTTTCCATATTTGTGGCGCCATCTTCTATTTTGGCACCTTTTTCCAAATTTTTGGCACCATCTTCTGTTTTGGCACCTTTTTCCAAATTTGTGGTACCATCTTCTATTTTGGTTCCTTTTTCCAAATTTGTGGTGCCATCTTCTATTTTGGTGCCTTTTTCCAAATTTGTGGCACCATCTTCTATTTTGGCACCATCTTCCTTTGTATTAGTGCCATTTTTCTAATAGATTTCTAAAGTTTGTGTAGGCATCTAACATCTCCTTGCAGGTATCAAAAACACATGTCAAAGCACATTTTATCAACCTACTAACTTTTTTGTGTAGATTCACTTGCCAAAGCATCTTTTTATCACTAGATTTTAGGCACATTAAAGTTAGTTTAGTTGGGAATTAACATTGTATGCTTTGTCTTGTTCACCTATAGATGTATGCTCTTCCCTCGCACCTTACGGTGGTCTTGGGAATCAAAAGTCTATTTGTGATCTTTTTATTGCTTTTAAGTGTTATCCCAAATGGGTCATCTTTTGTGTATGTTCTCCCCTTTGCCTCGTGCAATCTTGGGTGATCAAAAGCAAGGGCAATTTCTTCTTAGGAGGCCTACTTGGGGATTTAATCCCCCCAATGGATGACCTCAACCACATGTACCGATGGGCTATATCAAAGGGGGGAGAGTGAAAGTTGTACCTCAATCTGGTTGCATTGTCCTTGGGATAGCCTAGGGGCCTTAGGTGATTCCAGACACAAGGTGAAGTGGTGCTTTCTTGACCACTTATGCCACATCCCTTCAATGGACTAGTGTTCACAGTTTATGCCTCACGTACCATTGGGTATATAGAGGACTCCCTAGAAGCTCATTCAATCCTAGCTTAAGACCTCTTGACTATATGATACTATGATGCACTGGATAGCTATAGGGACCGGTAAGTTACTCATTGTACAAGCCACATTGATTTTATCATAAAGTGCAAATGCACTCTAGAAATGAACATGCATGTCATGTATGTTGTCCCCTAGTAACGTAAAAGCGATCTTGGGTGATAAAAAATGGTTAGCTCCTCCTCATGGGACTTTCATGTCACGCCTATATAAAGGCAGTGAGATGAGCTCATAATCTTGTATACACCCACTTGAATAAATCTAGGAATGTTTGCGTGAATGGTGTGTCTTCTATGTCAAAAAATGTGAAACAAAAAATCTATTTTATGCATTAAAGTTATCCATTATGTCTTCTTAATTGCATTATCTCTTTCCAAGAATCTTTGAGCCAAGAAAAATCAAATTGATCCATCAATCCAACAATTTCCAAAGCTTCATAGTCTTTCAATGCCTTCAGTGCTCTATTTAGCACCATCTATTCTTCCTTTAGCACCATCTATTCATATTTCAATGACATTTCCCTCTATTTTGGTGCCTTATTCATCTATTTTTAGTTCATTTTCCTCCATGTCTAAAAATAAAAAATTTCCATCCCCTAATGTTGGGCCAGGCTTTCCTCCCAACACCACTAAACCACCTGCTCTATTTATCAAATTCCATCATTTGAGCTTAATTAATCCCCATCTTTCAGCTTAATCCCATATTATCCTCCCAATCACTCATCCCATCATACCTCTTTCATCTCAACCAACCTAATCATCCTCATCATCCTTAATCCAATTCATTATCATCATCTTAATCTCATCCCTTCATCCATTTGATCAATTTTATCCAAATCAAATCCAGTATCAATCATCCCTCATCCATTATCCACTCCAATCAAACAATCCAATCCCTAATCCTTAATAAACAAACCATCCTTTTGCAAATTAAACTTTGGTTAAGGACTTAGTCTTCTTCATCCTACATCAACCTTTCATCCAAAATCCCAATCCCAATCATTATCAAAATCCCCCAACATCATTATCAAAATCCAAATCCAAATCAACCCAATCAAAAATCAAAACCTTAGTTGATCACATTAACCTTTATCAAACTTGCTTGAGATCATTACTCTATCTTAAGTATGTCATCAACAATCAACCCAATCAACTCTCTTGATTAAGTTTCATTAGTCTATTTTAAGCATAGAGAATCATCAATCATCCACCAAAAAAAATCAAATCAAATCATCCTAAGTTCTTGAAATTTGATCCCTAACATCACAATCATCCATTATCCTCCATCATCTCATATCCTTTCAACATGGATACTTATGTGGCAATGAAACATTTACAAAGACTTAAATATGTCTATGAGGACTTTGATCCTATCACTAAGGAAAAATGCAAAAACATCATTAAGGATATCTCCTTAGCACACCTTATCATTAGGGAATCCCAAGCCCCTACCCCATCAACCTCATATCAACCTTCAACCCCATATCAACCTTTACCCTCATATCAATCTTCATGCCATCATACCTATCCATCCAATCAATACCTCCAACTTATCCATCCCCCAACCTTTATTATCCTAACTTTGATCAACAAAACACTAATCTAGCACATCTCATGTCTGAAATTCAAAGCTTACATCAAAAACCATTTTCACATGTGAATCCCCCATCCTCTAATCCATCAATTTCTCCAATCAATCCACCACAATATCCCTCCAACCTCATCAACCTTAATTCATCATCCTATGTATCTCCCAATCCATCAATTCCTATCATCCCTCCATCATCTAATTCACCATCTAATCCACCATCAAACCTTCCAAATCCTAAGCCCATAGCATCCAACGAATCCTTGCAGGATTTTCTCCAAAGGAAAAACAAAGCTATAGAATCCCCCAAATCCCCCACCCCTCCAACACCACCATCTAATACAATGCCTATCCTTGAACTCATCCAAGAACCATCACTACCTAATGCCATAACCCACCTATCCAATCCCAATCCTAATCCTACACCATCCACCCTTATTATCCATCCATTATATTGTTCTTCAACCCATACACTCATGAAGGATGTCATCTATTGGCTATTGCCAAGGCATAAAACACCCCCATGCAATCCAACACCCACTAAAACTCTTGAATAATATTCTATCGTAAGTCAAGAACCATCATGTAGTCATGTTCAAGAACCTATAAGTCAAACACCTATTACATCCATCCAAGCACCCAACACATCTATCCAAGTCACTTCCACTTCTATCCAAACACATGAGCTATGACAAGAGTCAAATCTAAAGCATGTTGAAGCATCAATCCCTCATCCTAATCAAGATCTAACCATCCCATCTACCAACCCCATCCCAAGTCCATATTCCTATCCGCTTGGACAAATCACCTTCATCTGTGGTGACTCCCTTGTAGGAGGTGAACAACTTTCATCCACCACCTATTCTTCTCCAACAAATAATGGACTCGCATCTTATTTCCAAAGCACTAAACATCCCATTGCATGTCGCATGCTCCAACATATGAACTATTAAGGCAAAGGCTTAGGCCTTCACGAACAAAGCATCTTAGAGCCCATCCACACCACATTCCATCCATCCTCACATGGCCTTGGCTATACATCCCAAGGAAAACAATATAAACATCTTGGTAACATCCACACATCCTCCAAAATCCATTCATCCAATCCCAAACACGGTGCACCTCATAACACCTCCAAATCATATGTCACCATCCCACCTCCATCATCATATCATTTACAAAAGCATGTGACCAAACACATCCCTCCATCAACTTTACCTCCACTTCTATCAACTCCTAACATCCCAATCCTCAAATCCCCTTATCCTCCCATCCTCCCAACACCTAATATCCCTATCCTCAAATCCCCTCATCCATTTATCTATAAATCCACTTTTAATCCCTCCATCCATAAATCCCCTAAAATCCCAAATCAAAACCAAAAAAAGCACACATCATCCAAACATGAAGCTTCCACCAAATCCGTGGGATTCAAAAGTAATAATATGAATGCCTCAACTCATAAGGTAAAAAATCCTAAAGATGCTATCCGTTCCAAGAAAAATAAAAAAATCCAAAAGGCTACCAAAGATAACACCATCGAAAGAAAAAGCTAAAACAAAAATGGTGTGGGTCCCTAAACAAAAAGAAAGCAATCTAAATGAGGCATCCACATCCCAATCTATTCCAAAATCCCAAACATCCCACTCCCCATCTAAAAATCACATAAGTTCTAAGTCTATTTGGGTCCCTAAACCCCAAATCAACCATCTAAAAATCGCATATCTTGATCCCCATTACTACCCACCCCCCATCTAAAATATAAGCTTCCAAATGTATCACGGTGTGTGCAACCATTGTTCTTGGTTCCCATTGACCCTACAACATTCCCACATACCTCCATATCTCCATCTTTCATCCACTATCCTACATATCTCCCCCATCACATCCTTTTGGTACATACTTTTGCATAAACTTTACATAATCCACATCATAATCCACTATCCACCATCCATTCCATCTTCTCCTATCTACCAACATCCATGCAATCATCATCTATAATGCTATCCAACATGGGATCATCTTCCACTTGCTATGGAAATAGATGCTAGAGTCCCCATTCCATAAAAAATGCAAAAAAATAAAAATAAAAATAAAAAATCAAGAAAATAGTAAAGAGAAAAATTCGTCCAATGGTGAAAACCACTCCTTGTGGCACCTTGGGCAAGTACCATGATGAATACCCCTTGTGGGCATCATGCATAATTCCTTTCCCATCCATTTGTACCCTATACTTGGGGGTAAAATTATATCCTTCATCCTTTGTATATCTTACTAATCATCCATCCTTATCCTATCATATTCCTATCCACCATCCTCTTATTTATCCTATCATTTCCCATCAATCCTATCTACTATATCTTCCTCCTTAGATCTTGATAAAGAGAAGGGGAAAAATATCAAAACATGCTTTGGACACCTCTCAGCATACATCCCTTTCCAAGCATATCCTTCATCCATCTATCTACTACAAAGTTCACCCATCCAAACATAAGTCCATCAAGCATGGGGCATATGATTCCTTGCAACCTAGCCCTTGGATAAAATCCTTATCCCCATCTTCTATCTATCTAACATGCATCCATATCACTTGTCCATTCATCTATCATGAATCACCTATCCATCATCTTTTATCACCAATTCCCCTATCCAACCCCATCACCTACACCTCTAGACTTGGTGTTACCTTGTCATTGGTATCTAGCGCAAAGGTTATCCAAATGAAATCCAATGCAACCATCTCATAATAAACCATTCCCTATCCAAAATAACAAAAATAAAAAAAATCAAAAAATTTAGAAAATCCAAAATATCTGAAATATCCACAAAATCCCAAAAATATCCATCCCAAAATAAACATCGTTCCATTAACATCTCATCACCAACCTAAACATCTTATCACCAATCAATCATCCCACATCATCATCACAAATTGGAACTACATATCATCACCACCCGCATCTTAATGTGCCTTGATCCCGTGGATACAGGGTATGTAGGCAGTCTGGAATATGAAGAAAGTTTCTAGTACTCAAGTACATAAGATACACCCATTCAACCTGCTTGGATGGTCCCTATCTTCTGAGCTTACATTAGATCCAAATATGATATCCAAATCATAGCAACACCTATCAAAGCAATCATCCCATAACAAATATCATCAACTATCAAATCAGCATCGACCACAACTTGTAACCATCATATCTTGCACCAATCTTACAACATCAAAACCATGCACTATGATATATCATTCCTATAATAGGCATGATCCAATCATCCACCTATTCCTTCCTTAATGGATATATCATTCCTATAATAGGTAGAATCCATCTATCAATCATCATCCATCTTGGTAAGAGATACAATGGTTGTTTGTTGGGTCAGTTGGTCTTTTCGTTATTGATTTTGATCTTTTGTCCCATTCGAAGATCACATCAAAACTACCTTGATCTCACTATATCATGGTATGTGGTGAAAACATCTAGAATGGGGTATAATCTTGCTTTCATATGTTGTGCTTGTGGGTTGGTCTCATTACTCCAAGCTAGTATTCATATCTTGTGGATCGATGGGTTGGTTCTAGCATATTGATATCCTTTTGCATCTAAGGTTCTTCATAGCTTTTGTGTATTAAGGGCTTATTCTATGCGTCCCCTTCCCTTGTTTAGACAAGGTTGTACTATCTTGGGCATGCATGGGATCATCCTCTTGTCTATGTGTCTAGTCCATGCAAATTTTGGATAAACACCATCACCCTGGTCTTCTTTACCTTGGTGAAAATATCCACTTTGCTATAACAAACCTAGGATTGCTCTAAATCATTTTCAACACAATAATCATTCATCAACCAATCTACCTAAATCATCAATCTTTCATCTCACCCCTTATCATCCAAACCACTTCAATCAATCTATTCCATCCATTTCGAGAGCACACCCATGTTCTTGCAACCCACCTGTTCTCTTGAGGGGGCATCACCCTTACCAATCATCCCTAAACCTTACCTTATTCTTCTAAACCAAAATCTTTTTCTATCCAATCCAACTCTATATTTTAAACATCTTTGAAATAATGTTACTTAGCTACAATACCATTTCGAAGAGGGGCAAAATGTAAACACCTAAAATTGACTTACTCCACAAGACAAATTTTCGTATCTCTACATTACTAATTATTCCTCCTATTAATTAAATAAATACAATTTATTTAATTAATTTATCCCTAATCATCTACCCTTAGCCATTTATCTATCCTTTGTGGTCTATTAATTCATTTGATTTATCACTATACCTTATAACTATATCCTAATTGATTAAATAAATATTCTCAATATTTATTTAGTTAATTTCTCCATCTCCTAATCCTGATTAATTAGATAAATCATACTTATTTGATTAATCTACCCTACTAATCAACCTAAACCTAGCCTAGTTGATTAAATAGCAATTATTTAATCAGCTACCCTAGCCTACATGACCCCTAGACCTAAATTAATTAAATAAAACCTTATTTAATTAATTTTAACCCTACATTAACCCATTTACTAATTTTCTCCAGCGATATTAATTAAGTTAATCCCCTTGATTAGCATGGTCAAATCTCACTTAACGCTCATTCCCACACCCCACAAATTAAAATTTAACTTTTATTCCACATAATGTAATTTTTTATTCTCCCTTGTCTTAGTCTCCATTAATGGAACTCTTCCCCAAGTGAATTAAAAATTCCTATTTTATCATCTCCATCTAACTTGTCTTAGTCTCCTTTAATGGAACTCTTCCTCATGTCAATTAAAAATTCACATTTTATCCTCTCCATCTAACTTGTCTTACTCTCCATTAATGAAACTCTTCCCCATGTAAATTAAAAATTCACATTTATCCTCTCTATCTAACTTGTCTTAGTCTCCATTAATGGAACTCTTCCCCATATGAATTAAAAATTCATATTTTATCCTCTCCATCTAACTTGTCTTAGTTCCCATTAATGGAACTCTTCCCCGTGTAAATTAAAAATTCACATTTTATCCTCTCCATCTAACTTGTCTTAGTCTCCATTAATGGAACTCTTCCGTATGTGAATTGAAAATTCACTTTTATTCCCATCCATCCAATCTTCTTGATCAAACCTTGGCATTTTGTTTCTCTTATTCAACCCTCTAATGAAACGTGTCACAAGACTACAACTCCAATACAAAACCCTAATCCTCAAGCATCCCTAGCCATTGATCTAAAATTTCAATCCTCACCATCCATCCTTTTACCAAAAATCTATAAATAGAGCCCTCATCTAAGCCATTTTCATCACTTCTTCATAGCATCAAAACCATGCCAAAATACCTCCAAAATCTTCTTGTCTTAACATCATAATGCCAAAATAATCTCTCATCCTCATCTCATCTACATCCTTAGCCAAATCCCTTCATCCATATTGTGTTGAAAGCAAGAGCAATTCACATTCACACTACATCAACTTAGATAAAGCTAGGAGAGCTCTTGGGTGCACTCTCCTTGACCTTGTCAAGGAGTGGGAGATTCTTCGAGGTATATCTTGTGTTTTTATGCATTTGGTATTGTTATTTTACCTTGATTTTTTCTCTTGTCTTTAGAGGCCATCTATGATGGACTACTAGTAAAATAGAATAAATAAGTGGACCCATAATGACATCCATGCACCTAGTGATAAGATAGGCTCGCACTCTATCATGTTCTACATACTATGACCATATAGTGTGAACCATATCTAATTAAAGAACCTATTAATCTCGAAAAATTTCATATCTCTATCAACACTCTTAGAGAATGATGCATATTAATGCAAAAAAAATGAGGACTTGTTAGATGCAAGCAGAACTACGCAAAGATTAAAAATGAACTCGGATTTACAAAGTCACAAGACTGGATAGGATATTTTGGAAAATATATATTGGTCCAAATATATCTTAGGATTCTACAATGGAAAAAGTATTCCAAAGTTGTACATTTCTTGCTCAAAAAGTGCTTAGGACCAGTTTGCAGAGAAATGGGATACAAATGGATTAGGATATTCCATGATAAAAATAAAGGAATAATGGGATCCTAGGTAGCCTTGACCTTTGTATCAAGGATGTGCGAATATGTTCTGAGTAGTTTTTAGCCTTGCACATGGTAATAATTGTGCAAGAAATTGTTTCTTTCTTTTTGTTATAGTAGATACATCTCCCATCTCGATTAAATGTCAAGACATGTGTATGTAGTCCACATGCCATGAAAAACCCATCATTTTCCTTGTGCATTACCCCTATAGATTTCAATTTTCTTTCTATGCATTTCACTTCTATTTTTCATCCAAACAATTACTGAGAGCTTATTGCATATCGTACAAAGAGTCAGTTTCAAATTTTGTCTTGTGTGTTAAGGTCTATCACTCACAAGACTTCCCATTGTTGTGCTCTCTATGGCACTAGTATAGAGTGCTCCTAGCTTATGCATCAAGATGCTACAATATTTGAACATAATACACTTAAATCTACAAAATATAGAATCGATCCCATGATCATGTTCAAAGTGAACCCAAAGTATTGAAATCATGGGGCTGAAACAAAAGAATAGCCCTTCACTATCTGATTGCAAGAATTTTCTCCTTGGACATAAGGGAAATTTCAAATATCAACAAGTATAAATAGAGGTATAGAAGATGTGTTTTAGCATTAGAGGATTTATTTGAGTATTGCATTGAGAAAAACTAAAAGAGTTCAATTGTTTATAATTTAAAAAACAAATATGAGAAGTAGAGGTTATCCATGTTATTACACCCACTTATTGTATTAGTTCTTCCAAATTAATTTTATAGGGTAAAGGAAAATTGCCAATACTAAGTTAATCTTCTTGTTCAAAAGTTTTTAAAGATAAATCCTTAACTTATGTAAGTTGATATAAATTTATTTTTATGAATTTTACTTCTAATTTTACTCACTATATTTATACCCTTTAAAATTAGTTCATTTATTAAGCAAGCAAAAAAATCAAAACTATTTTATAATTCTAAAATCAAATAATTATGCTGAAGGCGTTCTCTCTATGAGGTGAACTGCCCTAGAAAATGAAATTGATAGTTGGGGCTCCTTGTTACGCAGTGCAGGATAATGAAAAAGATCTTGGACGTTCATTTTATTTCGCCATTTTTTTATCTTTTTCCCCATTTTTTTGGTGTTCTCTTTTTTAGGTTGATGTCTACCATAGAAGAGAATTTAACTTATTCCCCCTCTCGCAAGGTGATGAAAAGGAAGAAAAAACTTGTTTCTTTTGTACTTTTTTATTTTTCTGGGATGCTGGAAAACTTTATAAACTCATTGATTGTTCGCATGTGGAGAAAAAAATGTTGTCATAAAAAGTCTCATGTCATTTAAATGTCCCCTGCCAGGTACTTTGGGATTTCTTTTTTTCTAGATTAAAATTGGTCATGGACATTTGTATGTCTTCATAAACCACTTTGACGTTGTCAATCTTCTCCGTTCATTACTATTTCAATGGATGAGTAAAGATGTACATTTATCTGTGGTGTTAAAAGAATATATGATGAGCAACATCTAAGATTAACATTTGTTTTTCACCTCTGTAAAAAGTATAAAATTCATTTTCATTTAACTCTTTTACTGGAGTAAATAATCCATTTTGATGAAGGTGCTAATAAAAGTTCTTAAGATCAAGTTTAATTAAACTAAAATGTGGGAGAAAAAGATGAGGGTTAAATTGTTCTCCTCATAAAGTTGATTTTTCAAAAGAATAATTATAAAAATTTAAATTTATAGTGGGATGGTTGAAAATATTTTCTCTCAATTTAATTTAGATTAATTTAATTAGATGTATATATGTACAAATTAATTTAGATTAATTTTTTTTAAAGGTAAGCACTGTTAGAGGGGACAGTTCCCGTATATTAATTCAAATGAAATTACATTCCTTCAGTTGGGTCCTAGCTGAGGATCCCACAGATGCCATTAATATTGAGGAACCAGAGGAGAAAAACGAGGCTCTCTATCCCCAAGAAACCAAACCACCACTATGTGAGGCCTACTTTTCTTTTTATTTCCGTTCATGTGACTATTTACCTTACTGTTGCTGATACTTTTATACTTGTGGGACTGTTGTTCCTGGATTCCTGAACTTTTAGACTTTATTATGTTAAAGGAAAACTAATTGGGTGATGTTAGATAAATACTTGTATTAAGAGAAAACAAATTGGGTGATGTTAGATAGATGTTTATTTTATAGGAAAACTAATTGGGTGATGTTAGATAGATGTTTATATTATAGGAAAACTAATTGGGTGATGTTGGATAGATGCTTGTATTAAGAGAAAACAAATTGGGTGATGTTAGATAGATGTTTATATTATAGGAAAACTAATTGTATGATGATGTTAGATAGATGCTCTATATTAAAGGAAAAATAATTGGGTGATGTTAGTTGGGTAAGTGCAAGAAGATGGGGGGCCAAAAAGGGGTCTTAAGTGGCCGCTTTTTTTCTGAAATCAGGAAATACTAGCCTTGGATGAGAAATTGAGCATAGTTACACTCAAAATTTGGAGATGCAACCAAATCAATGTTCGTAGTGCTCCAAGTCTACTTTCTAAACTACTAATTTTTTTTTAAAATGGCATAGATTAAGGGGTTCAAAAGAGGGAGCCACAGAAATTGGTGTTGTTTCTATCAAAAAAACATAACATAGCATGTTTTGTGGCTCCCTCAAAAGGTCAACTTTTTTTAGGTATTTTTAAAATTGCTTCTGTGAGAAATTAGCTAATAGCATGTAGTTTATGCCTAATTTTTCTGATAATTTTTTGATGAATATTTGATTTTTTACTAATTTTCAAAGTGGATACATCCTAAAAAATAGAATTTTGGCCGTGCTACCCCTATAAATTTTGAAAACTAATTGAAAATCATTTTTTTCTTTTCTTAATATTTGTAGAATGGAGTCTAGTTTCTAAATATGTAATTTTTTTGAAATTTCAATGAATAGTTAATTTACAATGAAAAAAAGACCAAACAGTGGTTTTTGCCCAAAAACAGACACACAAACAAAAGAAATTAAAGATGAAAAGGTTAACATTGTTAAAATGTGAAAAAAATCACATCGTCAAATAGCTAAGAGAAAGCCTAACATTACCTAGGTGTTTGATTTGTTTGACCTTGAAACACGTGCAAATCTAAGGGTTAGCACAAACGAAATAATGTGAAATCTTGAAGAATATGGAAAAAAACACGTCTGTTACTGTTCAAAAGGCACTCCAAGCCTTTGGGTTAGAAATCCAAAGCAAATCCCAAGCCCAAGGCTTGGGATTCCCAAAGCAAGACATAACGTGAGCGTGTTATAATGCGCTCACGTTATGTTTTTCTTTGCAATTTCTATTTTCGCAAGTCTGTTGTTTGTCATGTTTGACATAACACGAGCGCGTTATAACGCGCTCGCATTATCATCCCCTTAAATTTTTTTATGTTCAAGGCTATTAATCATGTATGTATGTATGTATGTATGTATCTATGTATGCCTATATGTATGTATGTATGTATACTGTCGAGGGCAGAGGAGGGTAGAGATGGGAGTGAGCCAGATAGGGGAGGAGAGGGGTTGATAAGGATAGAGTGATTAAGGTTTAAGGTTGAGGGTTGAGCGTTTAGGGATAGGATTTAGAGTTTAGGGATAAGGGATTAGAGTTTAGGACCTTGAGGGATTAGGGTTTAGGGTTGAGGCTTTAGGGATAACATTTAGGGTTAAGGGTCAAGGGATTAGGTTTAAGGTAGGTTTTTGAGGGTAGAGGGATTAGGGATAGGATTTAGGGTTGAAAGTTTAGGGTTGAGGGATTAGGGTTTAAGGTATAGTTTAGTAGTTCTTGTGGATAGAGCCAGTAAACAATGGGAGATTATTTGCCTGTTTCATAACAATATACCTTCCCTAAGTACAGGGTGGACAGAAAGAAACATAGATGTACCCCAATGCAAATCCTTTCTCATAATGATCATCCTTCTAATTTCAACTGTTAATTACTCACTATGGATGTACCATACGGAAATCTTTTCTCATAGGGTTTAAGGTATAGTGTTGAGGGTTGAGGGTTTATTGATAGTGTTTAGGGTTGAGGGTTGAGGGATTAGGTATGAGGGTTGATGGATTAGGGTTGAAGGTATAGTATTGAGGGTTGAGGGTTTAGGGATAGGGTTTAGGGTTGACGGATTAGTATTTAATGTCGAGGTTAGGGTTAGAGTGTCGAAGGTAGAGGGATTAGGGATAGGGTTTAGGGTTGAAGGTTTAAGGATTAAGGGTTGAGGCTTTAGGGATGAGGGTTTAAGGCTTAAGATATAGTGTCGAGTGTTGAGGGTGTAGGGATAGGGTTTAAGTTTTAAGGGTTAAGGGTTGAGGGATAGGGATTAGGGTTTAAGGTATAGTGTTGAGGATTGATGGTTTAGGGATAGGGTTTAGGTTTGAGGGATTAGGGTTTAGGGTTGATGAATTAGGGTTTAATGTTGAGAGTTGAGGGTTGAGGTTGAGGGATAGGGTTAATGGTCAAGGGATTAGGGTTAAATAAGAGTGTCAAGGGTAGAGGGATTAGGGATAGGGTTTAGGATTGAAGGTTTAATGATTTAGGGTTGAGGCTTTAGGGATGAGGGTTAAGGGATTAGGGTTTAAGATATAGTGTTAATTGTCGAGCGTGTAGGGATAGGTTTTAGGGTTCAAGTTTTAAGGGTTAAGGGTTGAGGGATCAGAGTTAAGGGTTGAGGGTTGAGTACATTGAGGTTCGAGGGTTAAGGGTTTTGGGATAGGGTTGAGGGTCAAGGGATTAGGGTTAAGGGATAGGGTTGGAGGGTTTAGGGATAAGGGATTAGGGTTTAAGGTATAGTATCGAGCCCATTGAGGGTCTAGAAATAGGGATAGCGTTTAGGGTTTAGGGATGAGGGGTTAGAGTTGAGGGATGATGGATTAGGGTTGAGGGATTAGGGTTTAGGGATAAGGTTTAAGGTTGAGGGTTGAGGGATTAGGGTTTAAGGTATAGTGTTGAGGGTTTAGGGATAGGGTTTAGGGTTGAGGGATTAGAGTGAAGGGTTGAAGGATTGGGATTTGATGTTTAGGGTTGAGGCTTTAGGGTTTAGGGTTTAGGGATAGGGTTGAGGGTCGAGGGATTAGAGTTAAGGGTTGAGGGATTAGGGTTTGACATTGAGGGTTAAGGGTTGAGGGTTCAGGTTCGAGGGTCAAGGGTTTAGGGATAGGGTTGAGGGTTGAGGGATTAGGGTTAAAGTAGAGTGTGGAGGGTTTAGGGATAAGGGATTAGGGTTTAAGGTATAGTATCGAGTCTGTTGAGGGTTTAGGAATAGGGATAGTATTTATGGTTTAGGGATGAGGGATTAGAGTTGAGGGATTAGAGTTTAGAGATAAGGTTTAGGGTTGAGGGTTGAGGGATTAGGGTTTAAGGTATAGTGTTGAGGGTTTAGGGATAGGGTTTAGGGTTGAGGTATTAGAGTGAAGGTTTGAGGGATTAGGATTTTACATTGAGGGTTGAGGGTCGAGGGATCAGAGTTAAGGGTTGAGGGATTAGGGTTTGGCGTTGAGGGTTGAGGGTTGAGGTTCGAGGGTCAAGGGTTTAGGGATAGGGTTGAGGGTCGAGGGATTAGGGTTAAAGTAGCTCATGTGGAGGGTATAAGGATTAGGGATAGGGTTGGAGGGTTTAGGGATAAGGGATTAGGGTTTAAGGTATAGTATCGAGTCTGTTGAGGGTTTAGGAATAGGGATAGCATTTATGGTTTAGGGATGAGGGATTAGAGTTGAGGGATTATGGATTAGGGTTGAGGGTTAAGGGATTAGGGTTTAGGGATAAGGTTTAGGGTTGAGGGTTGAGGGATTAGGGTTTAAGGTATAGTGTTGAGGGTTTAGGGATAGGGTTTAGGGTTGAGGGATTAGAGTGAAGGGTTGAGGGATTAGGATTTTACATTGAGGGTTGAGGGTTTAGGGTTTAGGGTTTAGGGATAGGGTTGAGGGTCAAGGGATTAGAGTTAAGGGTTGAGGGATTAGGGTTTGGCATTGAGGGTTGACGGTTGAGGTTCGAGGGTCAAGGGTTTAGGGATAGGGTTGAGGGTCGAGGGATTAGGGTTAAAGTAGAGTGTGGAGGGTATAAGGATTGGGGATAGGGTTGGAGGGTTTAGGGATAAGGGATTAGGGTTTAAGGTATAGTATCAAGTCTATTGAGGGTTTAGGAATAGGGATAGCATTTATGGTTTAGGGATGAGAGATTAGAGTTGAGGGATTACGGATTAGGGTTGAGGGTTGAGGGATTAGGGTTTAAGGTATAGTGTTGAGGGTTTAGGGATAGGGTTTAGGGTTGAGGGATTAGAGTGAAGGGTTGAGGGATTAGGATTTTACATTGAGGGTTGAGGGTTTAGGGTTTAGGGTTTAGGGATAGGGTTGAGGGTCGAGGGATCAAAGTTAAGGGTTGAGGGATTAGGGTTAAAGTAGCTCATGTGGAGGGTATAAGGATTAGGGATAGGGTTGGAGGGTTTAGGGATAAGGGATTAGGGTTTAAGGTATAGTATCGAGTCTGTTGAGGGTTTAGGAGCAGGGATAGCATTTAGGGTTTAGGGATGAGGGATTAGAGTTGAGGGATTAGGGATTAGGGTTGAGGGTTGAGGGATTAGGGTTTAGGGATAAGGTTTAGGGTTGAGGGTTGAGGGATTAGGGTTTAAGGTATAGTGTTGAGGGTTTAGGGATAGGGTTTAGGGTTGAGGGATTAGGATTTTACATTAAGGGTTGAGGGTTGAGGGTTTAGGGTTTAGGGATAGGGTTGAGGGTCGAGGGATCAGAGTTAAGGGTTGAGGGATTAGGGTTTGGTGTTGAGGGTTGAGGTTCGAGGGTCAAGGGTTTAGGGATAGGGTTGAGGGTCAAGGGATTAGGGTTAAAGCAGCTCGTGTGGAGGGTATAAGGATTAGGGATAGGGTTGGAGGGTTTAGGGATAAGGGATTAGGGTTTAAGGTATAGTATCGAGTATGTTGAGGGTTTAGGAATAGGGATAGCATTTAGGGTTTAGGGATGAGGGATTAGAGTTGAGGGATGATGGATTAGGGTTGAGGGTTGAGGGATTAGGGTTTAGGGATGAGGTTTAGGGTTGAGGGTTGAGGGATTAGGGTTTAAGGTATAGTGTTGAGGGTTTAGGGATAGGGTTTAGGGTTGAGGGATTAGAGTGAAGGGTTGAGGGATTAGGATTTTACATTGAGGGTTGAGGGTTTAGGGTTTAGGGATAGGGTTGAGGGTCAAGTGATCAGAGTTAAGGGTTGATGGATTAGGGTTTGGCGTTGAGGGTTGAGGGTTGAGTTTTGAGGGTCAAGGGTTTAGAGATAGGGTTGAGGGTCGAGGGATTAGGGTTAAAGTAGCTCGTGTGGAGGGTATAAGGATTAGGGATAGGGTTGGAGGGTTTAGGGATAAGGGATTAGGGTTTAAGGTATAGTATCAAGTCTATTCAAGGTTTAGGAATAGGGATAGCATTTAGGGTTTAGGGATGAGGGATTAGAGTTGAGGGATGACGGATTAGGGTTGAGGGTTGAGGGATTAGGGTTTAGAGATGAGGTTTAGGGTTGAGGGTCGAAGGATTAGGGTTAAAGTAGCTTGTGTGGAGGGTATAAAGTAGCTCATGTGGAGGGTTTGGAAAGAGATGTGAAGAATGCAAAGGATGTGATCAATCTATAGTAGGATAAAATGTGAACGTGTTATAATGTGCTCGCGTTTTGTGTTGCTATAGAAATGGTAAAAAAGTGTTCACCCCCATGAACCAGGCCCACATGCTCTATTTTCATACGAATTTTCCGCGTGCTTTGACAAAAAAGAAGTGCTTTCATGCTGTTGGGAAGTTCACATGCACATTTGACACATTGTACCACCTTTGCATGATCTTTCCATCACCTTTTCTACTTTGCCAACTTGAGGAGGAAATAACATAGTTTTCACACCAACTTTGATGCAAGAAGAAAAAAAACACTACATAATTGGGTACTCTCTCCATTCGAGTCTTCTTTTTTAAGGTATGTCAAGTCTTTACATGCATGTTCTTTACAATTTCCTTATTTCAGATTGAATTACTTTATCATGCTTTATCATACATGTTTAAAATAGACACATTCCTAATCAAGAAAGCAGCCTACAATCTCACATGATGCCATGTATATTTTCTACACTTGGGCTCTCTAATAATTATGTGTAATAAATAGACCTTAACATACCATGATGTCAGATTATACAAGAATAAATCCTTACAACATAATAAAAATACAATCCCACTATTATCTTGTATTCATTTCTTAGGAACTAATATTGGTCTCTTTATCATGCTACAGACAAATGCTCTGTCATGCCGAGGAAACGATCAAGAATTAAACCAACACAGGAAAAGATAGAAGCTAAGAATGCGAAAAAAGTAGTGGCTATGAGGGAACTTCATGAGAAGAGGAAATTGGACACGATAAATGAAGACATACCAATTGAAGAGGAACCACAACAATCACAAAGAGATATGGTATTGGCAGCACAAAGAGAACAAATGAAAAAACTTTGTGGTACGAGAGATTTGAATACCATAGTTGGAGACACATCCTCTATCGCAAGTCAACATGTAGGGACAGCATCTACCACATCTCAAGTTGAGAGTACATCATCACTCACATGTGATGAAGGAGGTACGCCATCATTCCCACCTCAACCTCAAGGTATGTCATCTATTCCATCTTCGATTGAAGGTATGCCATTTAACCCATCTCGTTTAAATATTGGTGAAATTCCTAATGTTGAGATGAATTTACCTAACTTAACACCACCTAGAATTTTGCATAGAAAGCCAAAGTATTTGATTGATATTGATGAGAATATTTTGCAGCCAATGGAAGGTAAGATTCCAAAATGTACTTGTAGAAGATATGCTAATAAGATTTGGAGATTATTCTTTGAAAATTTAAATGAGACTACAAGATGTCAACTATTCGTTGAAATGATGCAAAGTATAAAGTATAGGTCTATCATGAAGATTCTTGGGTTGAGAACATCAGAGGCTTCAAGTGAAAAATTTATTGTCAAGAATCTAATGAGTGCATATGAGAGTGTGGGTAACACCTCATGAACAAAAGATAGTAATACAACATGGCATGTGATTACATCAACTATAGTAAGTAGTCAAATGAGGAAAGCTTGTCTCATTAGAAAGACGAGTCAACAATTGAGAATTAATAGGAAAACTTTATCAAGAGTTGTTAGAAGACACCAAAGAATTGAGGACACTAATGCCAATGAATTATGGGCATTCTCGGGGAGACTACCATGAAAAGATAAACCAATTGTTGAAGCATTGAGATTACTAATTGAAGACTTTTGGAAGAATTACACAAGGGTATCTCTGAATCAAAGGGATGTGGTAAGAAGGAGATTCGGTAGTCAGAACCACGAGCCACATCCAAAGCATTTTTTGGATGAGACTCAAACACAGTTTTATGGTAAATTTCTAGAGAAGTATTCTCAAATTAAAATTTGTCAAAGATATTTTGAAATGCTAAAACCTTTCTATGTTAAGATAAATCACACATGCACTACTTGTTGTTGTAGATTACATATTAAATTTTCTAACCATTTTGATGCTTATAGGTCTATATGTTTAGATATGCATACTAACAATGATTTGCAGGGTTGTGCCATATGTGCCCCACCAACATCTTCAAGAGACTTTATATCAAGAATTTTATGTGAAAGAGAGGAAGGTCAAATATTCGACAAGAAATTATGCTTGGATGGCACATGTCATCGTTGCGGTGGCTTGCAACATTTGCCAATATGTGAACATATGGAAAGAACACATGTGGTTGGAAACAAACTAGTAGAGTTTGGCAAGTATAAAATAGTGGCATACAATACAAAAGATGGTAAAGAAACAAAGAGGTGTGAATTGGTTATTGAAAAGATTCCAGTGTATCAGTTTATGCCTATATTTTGTGACAACATACTGTATGAGTATGCAAGACATGCCCATAAAGCTCGATGGTTGGACTTGCAATTCAAGTTATGCAAGGACACATTTTCGGTTGGTAGCATTGTTTCAATCGTCGACTTTGCAGAGAACTACAGTCTACAGCCACAACGTGAGGTGCAATCACAATATTACAACTCCACACAGGTTTCTATATTTGTGCACATCACATTCATTCATGCGAATGATAGTATAGAGGATGATAGAAAGATCATAAGGAAGTATAATTTCTATATTAGTGATGATTGCATGCATTCTACGGAGTTTGTGCAAGGTTGCTTTCAGGTGTTCTACAATGATTTGGCTAGAAAGGGCATATCGTTCAGTCAGCATATCATATGGTCAGATAACTATGCATCACAATTCAAGAACTCATAGAATTTCTATTGGCTGAGTAGGAGGCATAATTTTATAGGTATTCAGCATATGTGGAACTTTTGTGAGGCCGGGCATGGAAAGGGGGAGCATGATGGTGCAGGAGTATGTATCAAAAGAGCCATAGCACGAGAAGAGTTAAAGTATAAAGACAATGCAAAGTTGACAGATGCAAAATCGATTGTCGAGTGGTGTAATGCTTCTATGGGTCCAGGTAATGAAGGTAAGTCTTCAGTTCGTAGATTTTTTTGGTTGATAGATGATACTAACATTACACCATATGAGGAATGTTGTACACTGATAGGATCAAATGAGATGCACTCTTTCAGAAGCTCAATTGCAGGTTCATGGAGTATCCATACACAAAAGATGTCATGCTTTTGTTCTTCCTATACAATTCAAGTCTGGGATGAGTGCGAGTCAAAGGAGTGGGTTGATGAATGGCAGTTAAGTTATCTTAGCCCACTTGACACGTATCAAGCCCCGACGGCACTGGAACTAACACAAATGGAATCATCAGTTGACTTTGACCACATATCAGATTTAGTTCAACCAAGTAATATAGGGCACGTATATGCATCTAATTTCATCTAGTTCAACTAGGTAATGTCATCTTACTTTGTAGTATTTTTGTAATGTTTGACTAATTTCATCTAATTTGCTACACATATCAATGTAGGGCATGTATATGCAGTTATTGCAGATGAAGATAATGAAGAGGGAATAGATTATTACTTATGTCATTGTGTTGAGGCCAAAAAGAAATTAGAGGCCCCTGTTATAGATGGAGAAAACATTGAATACCCTACAGGCTCAGTGGTTATTACTAGAACATGGCTTAGAAGGTACCCACATAAGAGTGTTATTATTTGGCTATTTCAGGACTTTGACATGCATCAGAAGATTCTTCATTACTCAAACCTTGTCGTGGCATCCAATGTTCATTTGATAAAGTATGGGGGTAGACCTTTGGACAAAATCTTGTGGAAGGTGCGTGAGTCTAACCATGAAGCAATACTTGACACAATAAAGAGTAGAGAAGACTCGGATGGTTCATTGGATTAATTTGTAAGTATTCACATTGATTTGTAAGTATTCACTTAGAGTTTTTCCTTTCCTAGGCACTCATCTAAGATGTTTGAATGATAAGGAGCACCTAGACCTTTATAATGTACATTGGGCACCAAAATCAAGGTGATTTTAAGTCACTTTGAGTCATTTGGGGTTAGTTTGAGTCTTTGAGTCGTGTTGCAAAAAAGTGTCAATGTTGTCAAGTTACACAAAGCAACTTTTGCATTTTTGGTGTCTTGCTCCTGATGCGACCAAACTGACTATTCCAACATGTCTGGATGGGTACATTTACACTATGCATGGTCCTATTTTTCACCCAAACATGTCGAAACAGTCTGAGCTATATTGTACCAATGATATCCCTGAAGAGTCCAAAGTGAAAAAAGGCAGCAATCTTTGACAAGATGTTACTCAAAAACTATGTCACTTAGAAACATTCTGTCTAAGGAAACATGATCATGTAGAGTGCCTCTACAATAACCTCTCTCAGTTTTTATATCTCTGAGACATTTGCTCGTAGTGAAAGGTTTTCTGCTGCCCCAAAAATCGTCAGAAAGAGGCAGTGTAAAGTTACAAAGGGGTGTAACTTTCATCTTGCTCCTGATGCGACCAAACTGACTATTCCAACGCATTTGGATGGGTACATTTACACTAGGCATGGTCCTATTTTTCACCCAAACATGTCAAAACAGTCTAAGCTACATTGTACTGACGATATCCCTGAAGAGTCCAAAGTGTAAAAAGGCAGCAATCTTTGATGAGATGTTACTCAAAAATAGTGTCACTTAGAAACATTCTGTCTAAGGCAACACGATCATGTAGAGTGCCTCTACAATAACCTCTCTCAGTTTTTTATATCTCTGAGACATTTGGCAGTAGTGAAAGGTTTTCTGCTGCCCCAAAAATCGTCAGAAGGAGGTAGTGTAAAGTTGCAAAGGGGTGTAACTTTTGTTCTGCTCCTGATGCGACCAAACTCACTGTTCCAACACATCTGGATGGGTACATTTACACTAGGTATGGTCCTATTTTTTACCCAAACATGTCGAAACAGTCCGAGCTACATTGTACCGACGATATCCCTAAAGATTCCAAAGTGCAAAAGGCAACAATCTTTGATGAGATGTTACTCAAAAATCGTGTCACTTAGAAACATTCCGTCTAAGGTAACTCGATCATGTGGAGTGCTTCTACAATAACCCCTCTTAGTTTTTTATATCTCCGAGGCATTTTCCCGTGGTGAAAGGTATTTTGCTACCCCAAAAATCGTCAGAAGGAGGCAGTGTAAAGTTGCAAAGGGGTGTAACTTTCGTCTTGCTCTTGATGGGACCAAACTGACTATTCCAACGTGTCTAGATGGGTACATTTACGCTAGGCATGGTCCTATTTTTCACCCAAACATGTTGAAACAGTCCGAGCTACATTGTATCGACGATATCCCTGAAGAGTCCAAAGTGCAAAAAGGCAGCAATCTTTGACGAGATGTTACTCAAAAACTGTGTCACTTAGAAACATTTCATTTAAGGAAACACGATCACATAGAGTGCCTCTACAATAACCTCTCTCAGTTTTTTATATCTCTGAGACATTTGCCTGTGGGGAAAGGTTTTCTGCTGCCCCAAAAATCATCAGAAGGAGGCAGTGTATTAAGTTAGGATGAAAGCCTATTCACTCTAGGCGCCAATCTCAAGTTGCACAATCATGAATGGGCACCTAGAGCAATAAAGCGCTACATCATGGTTCCAAGACCTTGAAATGGTGCCCAAGCATGTAGGAGGAATTTTCAAGGAGCCAAAATATTTTTGAAACTCTAAGGAACTAGTCCAAAGACTCTATGACACCATCTTGATATCATTAAGTCAACTTTGGAACTCAAACATATTGAAACAAGGTCTAGGAAGCTAGGCGCCATCTCTTGCCAGTTCAACCTCTTAGATGTGCCAACATTGGAAAGACTCTTAATGAGCACCTAAGTTTGAATTGATCTTGTGATTAAAAGTTTGGTGATGTATTGGTGCAAGATGATCTTCAGTTGAAGCAATCTAAGTTTCAGGAAGGGTTTAGAAGTTATCAACCTCTTCACTAAGTTAGGCGCGCTTTACAAGCTTTCTTACCCAAGAGTTGCACCTCATTACGACAAGGTGCATCTTAACCTCTTGGACTTTTCCAAAGAAGCACTTCAGTTTATTAGCACCTTTGGACCTTGTTTTGCATTCTAAAAGAGAAGGCGCACTTTGGAGGCATTTCTAACCCATATTGACGCCTAGGTATAGTCATCTCTCTGGAGCATTACAATGTGTTTTAAAATGAAGGAGGACATTTCATAAGTTGGGGAATTGATCACTGAAGACCTTGGAGTGTTTGAATTACTCTAAGCAAGAAGGCACATTTCCATGGAGTAGCATATTCTAGATAGAGCCTAATGCCATCAAGGTGCAATTCCACCCTCACTTTGGTGCCTATCATCAAGAAGGGGCATTGGGCATTCCTTGAACAGTTCTGAGCATTTGAAGTTTGTGAAATCACCAAGGAATATTGGGTGCCATGTGTATCCTCAACAAGCTTGAGTTTGCATCTAGACAAGTTGGCGCTTATTCATGTTTTAACTTCCCTCTTGAAGTGCCTAACTTGGGAAAAAGTTATCTTGTTGTTAGTCAAGTGTTTCATGTGTTTTAGAGACTCCAAAAGACTTCCTCTTGCTAGGCGCTCTTCTTGGCAACTACAACCTTCAACTGGCACATAGATCCTGAAGAAAAACACTTGCAAGTGTGGGCGCACTTTCCTTGTGATGGAGCATCAAACTGGCACCTAGAAATCATAATGCATGAAGTGAGCACCTAGGATCCTATTGGTCCAATTGGTGGTTTTGGGATCCGTGTCAAGTCATTGGATTAGGTTGCCAACTCAAAATGATTTTCATGCACTTAGACTTCAAGGTGCCAAAACTAGTAGGAAAATATTTGGGGGGAAACCACGCTGATAAAAGTTGGGTAAATTTAACCTCTGAGTCTGATTAGGCTCCATATAACAATAATATTTATATCATGTCCCTTTGCTTTATGAAACAAGCAGTATGTGTCAAGTCATAGGGATAACACTATGGTCCTTAGAAATTTCTCTGTGACTTTTGATAAGATTATCTACTATTATGTGGATGCTTGATAGTATTATCTTGATCCATCAACGAGCTTAAAATTTCATCGGCCAATAGGCTGATGAGACCATGACTCCGTTTGATTTCACTTCTGACAAACATCCCATCATTGACTCTTATTGGTCAGATAGACCGCTATCAGTGACTTTATATCCTTTCATAGTGATGTCTTTGTCACTCTGATATGAGACTCTAAGTCCCTCACCTATCAATAGGACTTAACACCATCGGCACACTCAAAAACTCTTCTGCCAACACACCACACTGATCTCACCAATGACAACCTTCAGACCACATCCATCGGTGAGACTCCAAACATCGGTGAACTCTAATCTTGTTGGGCCGATACACCGATGGATTTTGACTGTTGGTGTGACCCCCTTCATCGGCAAATATCTCAACTGCTCTTTTGATGCGCTGATGGGATTATCTTCCGATACACCGATGTCTTCAACTTTGAACCACACTTGTTGGTAAGATAGACCACTATCCGCGAAGCCTAACCAAGGTCTCCTGATATGCTAATATAACCAACTCTTGACGTCGATACAAGGTTCTTTTGAAGGCAAAGGGTGCCTAGGCTTATGGGGCTCAATTTGATGTATTTATTGAAAGCTCAAGGTGAATTGATGCTTATTGAAAATGCCACTTAGTCCTTCATTTGCATTCTAGGTGCCATTTCCCATTGACTTATATACTCCTCCTCATGCTAGGGTGCCATAATGAAGTGGTTTAGACAATAGGTGCACTTCACTTACTAGAGGCTTGTTCTCCTTCCACCTTAGGTGCACTTTTATGGTGGAACGGGTGTCAATGGGCGCCTTGTCTTAAATGATGCTCTCTCTAAGTTGGGTGCCCTTTTGAGGCTTTATAAGTTGCAAATTGCACCTTAACCCTTCATGCTTATTGCTTAATGTTTGAATGTTTAAGAAAGTCTCCTTTAGGCGCTCATCTTAATGACTTTTTCTCAAGGCACAATCGTCCTAATGACTTGGATATTCATCCTAGTGTTTCAGGATATCAAGCTACCAGAATTAGTCATTTTCAGGATCTCAAACATAAAGAATAACATGATGATTCATTTTTTTGTATTGCATATAGTTGGCATTCTATGCTACTCATAAAGAATATTAATATTTTCTGTTCAACATGATGATTCATTTTTTTTTAAATACAACTTTTATCTTTTAGTTCCAAAATGAGGTTTAGGTGATACTTGAATAATAATAGCTAGCTTATTGGATCAACAAACATCCTATGTAATACAATTGGACTTTAAATATTTGAAGTAGCCATCTACAAATATCTATTCAAACATGGATTTATAATGCAAGTATGGACGCCATCAATACAAAAGATTTGTATTAACCAAATATTCATATAGGCATACATCAATATCTGTCGATATAAGTATAACATATATACAAAATAACCATATAGGCATACAATGTCAACTATATACAATACAAAATATATGTCCACAAATGCCATATAGGCATACAACAAAGGAACACAATAAAAAGTCATTCCCCTCTAGCTGGTGAAGAGAATAGATCACGAGAAGCCTTTGATCTTCTAGGGGATGGAGATGCACATGTTGCTGGTCTACTATGAACCCAAGGGCTACTCCTCCTATTTAGTTCTTCCTGCATCTTTAGCTATTACAATAAAAAGTATAGACATTAATATATAGAAATTACATGTTATAAAAAATGAAACATTAACAAAATAATCACTTACCGCTAACATATAATCTGTCTCCTCACTTGCCTTAGTAGTAGGAATAGGCCCTGGTGATGTCATGTCCTATAGAAACCATCCAGATAGAAATTAAACTTCAAATCAATAATCTTTTGATTTTTCAAAAATAGACAACTATAACAATGAATGTAAATTGAAATTTAGTAATCTGCCTCATACCCCTATCAATGCCATGGAGCTATGAATCACAGAGGCCACACCATGCTCCATTGCCCTCTGAACACGGGGAGGTGTCTCCGCAGCCTGCATCATCTAGAAATAAAACAACATTATTCAATTATGAAAACTATAATAGTGATGCAAATCATGGCTCCTAACATACACACACACTCATCTAAACATGGAAGTACACACAATAAAGTACACAAGTCACATACAAATATCTAGTAAGTACAATTCATTCATTAAACTATTTATTTTATTACCTCCATAAAGCTTTGAAGTCCACCACTGCTGGCAAGTGTTGCTGTGAAATCTACAATATTAACCTATTCAACATCCAAAATCAGATATTAGAATACCATTCATATAACGATGTTATTCACATGTAATATTTATAATTGTTTACTAGTTACATACCCTGACAGTAGATGATCTAGTGTAAAATCTAGGTTGCAAACCACTAAAAACTACATCGACGCTATGACCCTGAAATTTCATTAAAATCATCAATTTAAATTAGCTAATCTTGCATTTCAAAAATAAAATTTAATAAATTCAATTCAATAAACTTGCTAATATTTACCTAAGTATCAAGGCCGAAAGTCTCACTCAGGAGGGTATCTATCATCACCATCTGCTCAGCTGCAGATGTAGCCTATGCACCTGTGTCCTGACTATCCATGGGGTCATAACCATAGGCTGACCCGCAAGCCTGACAAGCATGGGGTGGGACCCTACTCCTCGCACTATCTCCCAACCCAATCTATGTTGCAGGACCAGCATGGTCTATGATGCTCTAGGTCAAGGCACTAATGGACTGAAGTGTATCGACCTCAACACTCTCCTTCACAATGGAAGGGATAGAAACATGCTCCTGGGCTGGTCTATTGATTACTCGTCTCACTACCCATTGTGGGTCAAGACATGCCCCTAGTCTATCTTGTGCTAACCCCCCACCTCTACCCTGGAAGTCCCGCATATCAAAATAGTTTGGCACTTTATTGAGGACAAACTCATAGTAGAGTTTCCTCAAAAAGTATTATGGGACCTCATTATTATTGCATGGAGGATGGTCAAAAACCATCCACCACCTCTGCCCAAAATTGTCCCTTATCGCTTGGTTGTTGCACCAATGGATAGGGAACCTCTTGCATGTAATGGGTAGAGGTTGATTTATTTGTGGGTTTGTGAAAATCAAACACAAGTCTAATTTTGTGATTTGTAATTTTTTCACATCTTAGTATGATAGCTTATCTGCATAATAATCTCTAAACTCTCTCCTCTTATCCATCCAACTAGTTATTTGCTTTCTAATTGAATCTACATTTGATAACATAGATTCAAGAGATTCAGCAAGCATGGACCTATGCAAGGTTGAAGTGGAAGGATCTTTCAACCTTGCAATTATATCTTCAATTTCTTTTTTGTTGTTTTCAATCTGCCTCATTATATTTTCTTGTGTTCCAGGGGCATGTCGAGGAATGGATGGAGGAGGTTGTTCCGCAGGTATTTCCTCCTCAGGATTTTGTGGATTTTGAGGAGGAAGAGGAGGTGCATTAACATTTCCTGACAATTAACAAAATATACAACAAAATAAAAACTCAAACCTACCTATTTAGAAGAAAATTCACACAAAAAAATAAATAAAACTCACTCCATTGGCATGCTCGATGTCGTGGCGGCATTTTGGCGACAAATTAGCAAGATTTTGGTGTCGAATTGTCTTTTCCAAATGCGAGCGCGCTTCTTAGGGTTTGCAAGCCACGAGGATAGAGGAGAAAAATAGAAATGAAATGAAATGACAATATTTTTTTAATTTATAACAGTTAATAACGTGCTCGCATTATAACGTGAGTGCGTTATGTATGTTTTTTTTTTAAACCATTTGGCCACTTTTTGGCCCCCCATATTTTTGCACTTACCTAGTCAGAAAATTGTAATGTGATTTCCTTTATTCTTAAGAGAACTTGTGATATCTTATGTGAGTGCAAGTTTTTAATTTGCTTCAGCTATGTTATTGATATGTGGAATTAACTTTGCAACTGAGTGTGCAAGTATTTCTAATCAACCACAGATACTGGAGATCATCCAACACTTGATGTTGTAATTCCTTGTGAAGCCGATTTGGTTCCACGAGGAACCAAGATCAACTCTATGTATGATGAAATGTTGTAATATTAATTTGCATAAGGTTAATTGGGTTGAGTCTACCCTCTTTTAATTTGAATTATGATATGTGTTGTAAGAATTGTACTTGAATTTTATTTTTTAAAATTTTAAATTTTTGGAGACCCTTTTCATGTGCTTTAACTTGACCCTGGCTTATATCCCATGGGTCTAGGGTCCCTTTTGACTTGGGTAACCCTTGGTAAACCTCCATATGGTCATCTTAACTTCACACTAAAGTTAAGTGACGAATTTGGAGGCATGGGAGGGATAGGATGAGTGGTACCAACACTCAAATCCATCCCTTTTCAATTCCCAAGGTTAGAGATGACTCTAAAACCCACCAATTGTGGAGGACTTGACTTCAAGTCTCTCTCACAATTGGTGAGAGTATCCATGGAGTTGTGTGGTCCTTCATGAGAGGAAAGGAAGGGGACACATGTGTCACCCTTTCCCTCTTTAACTCCCCTTTTCTCTCCCATGTGTTGGAGAGAGGACATGTGGTAAGGGGTGAGGGAGACTTTAGGGATGGGTGAGTGACATGTGTCAACACCCATCCCTTGGGACACATTTGTGGTTGGGAGGAAGAGTGAGGAGGTGACAAATGTCACCTCCCCATTCCTATAAGCCCATGGATTGGGCTTATTTTAATCCCACTTGGGATAAGCTGAGGGGTTGTTGAATTTTTGAGAATTTTTATTGTTGGAAATTGTTTTGGGAAAAAAGATAGAGGGAGTTTGGTGGCTTATGTTGGAGGAGATTTTAGAGGAGCTCTACATCAACTTCTTCTATATTAGGGTTTTTAAAGGTTGGTTTTCAAGGCTAAGGCTTTCCCCTTGTATTTCAATTTGCTTGCTTGATGATTGTGTGAGATGTATTTTGCTTGTGTTGTATTTTGTTATTGTGGGGAATATTTAGTAGGGTGTTGAAAGAGCCTCTCCCACTCGGGAGAAAATGCTCATCAAGTGTGGGTAGGGGAGGAGTGATCCTCTTCGAGGTCATTACCTTGTTTTGGGATGTTGAAAGCCTTGAGGGTATTTTATGTGCTTTTGAGTAATTTGTTATATGGCTTGAGAGCCAAAATATGACCTCCTTTGAAAATTTTGTTAACATGTTGGCTTGAGGCCATGATAAAAATTGTGTGAGATATTTTGAAGGAGTGGCACTCTAGAGTTGAGTGTGTCCACTCTCCTACCCATTTTTAAACTCACCTTGGTTGAGTTGTGTGTTGTAAATGTGATTAATGAAGACAAAATGAAGATTTAAAATAAGAATCAAATGCAAATACAACGATTATACCTCCATAATGAACTCACAAATCTAAGAGGGAAGGAGTTGCACTCGATTTATCTCCTTAGATTTTACCCATGATTAGAATGACTAATGTGGATTGCTCAATTCTTTTCAACACAATAGGATGAGAGACAAGTGGATTCAGATAGAGATTGAGATGGAGATGAGGGATAATTTTGACATTATGATAGTATGATGAGGAGATTGTGGAGAGATTTTGGCAGAGGTTTGATACATGAAGAAGTCCCTCTAAATGGCTTGGAGAGGGTCTCATTTATAGAGTTTTGGAAATGAGGATGGAGGGTGAGGATTGAAAGATGAGATCAAGGGCTAGGAATAAAAGTAAATCTTTTATTCATTTTGGGGAAAGGGGTGATTAAATAAGCATGGGTGTGAAGGAATATTTATGAATTAAATATTCATATGGGGAATGGAAAATGAATTAAAAATTCATTTGGGGATAAGAGGTGATAAATGAGGTATGGGGGTGGTAAGGGGTTTGTAAGAGGAGTAAATGTGATGTGTGATGTGTTTCAATTTTTATTTGGAGGATGTGGGGAAGGGTGTTAAACTAGGTTTGACCACCCAAATGAGAGGTTAGGATTAATTAACATAGGTTTTGTTTAATTAATCCTAGGGCTAGGATGAGGTAGGCTAGGGTAGGGTAGGGTAGGTTAATTAGTAGGCTAGATTAATTAGATAAGAATGATTTTATCTAATTAATAGGGATTAAGGAGATGGAAAAAATAGCCAAATAAATATTAGAAATATTTATTTAATAGATGAGGATAGTGTTGTAAGGTCTAGTGATAAATTAAATAAATTAATTGATCACAATGGATAGATAGATGGTTATGGATTAATTGAATTTATTCAATTAATAGGAGGGATAAATTAGTTTGTAGAGCAAGTCAATTTTAGGTGTCTACAGTAAATATCCATGGGTGTAATGTTGAGTTTTTTTTTTGAGATGTTTGTTGTCTTGTTGTGAAGTGGATTTGAGTTCCCTAGGTGTGTGGATGACCTCCCTATCTTAGGGGTGACCCTCTTGTGGGTCTATGGTAGGGAGGAGAGCAAGATGTGTGGTGTTTCTTTCCCTTGTGTGATATGCAAGTTTCATGGAGCTTAGTGTGAAGTTGAAGGATTTACTAGTCTTGGAAAATATTTTATTTTCCTTTACTCTTAAGGCTCTTGAGGAGAGCTTGGTCTTATTAAGAACTCAACCTTGTTGATTTTCAAAGAGGAGAACTTCTCTCTCTTGTAATATTTTGTTTGTTAAAGTTGTGAGAAAACCTCTTTCATTGTATTGATAGTTTTAGTTTGTTAAATTAAATTTTACCATTTATGAAATGATGAAGGAAGGAAATTTGTTTTTAAAAGGATATTGATTTTGTATATTTCCTAATACTTCTATTAGCAAAGATGTGATTTAGTTGTTGTGGTAAGTAAAGAAAGTTATAATTTGTTGATTTGAATTTTATCATTTAAGTTAAGAGGAATGAAGAAAATTGTTTTATAAGCCAATTCTATTGTTTGTAAATTTTAAATTTTCCAAATAGTAAAGTTGTGGGTTCAATTTTTAGTTAAACAAGAAAATTTGCAAATCATTTCTATAAAAAAAAAGAGAATTTGTTATTGATATGAATTTGGAAGTGTTTATTTATTTGCAATGTTTATCCCTTAAAAGTACAAAAGTTCATAACATTCCAATGAAATTATTTTAAAATGAGTTATTGCTTTGAAGTAGAAATGATTTTTAAATTAAAAAAAAATAGTTTTATTTATCCATGTGATATGGTAAAAAATAAAAAGAAATTTTAATTTTATCTTAGAGGTGCATTTGAAAATATATATTGTATGAAAATCAAATATATATTGATTCCTTATTCTGCCTTACAAAATTATTTGACAATAATATATATATATATATATATATATATATATATATATATATATATATATATATATATTGTGTATATATACAATTATTTGTTTTATTAATGAAGTTAGAGTGAGAAATTGCTGTGTATATATATATATACACTTTAATAAATAAAACCCCATTGAGGAAATATATTAATACTATGTTAAAGTTACACAGTAGATAAATTGTGTTAAAAAAAGAGAGATTTCACAGTTTTTAATACAGAGTAGTTAAAAGGAAGTGGTGGGGGGGTTCAAACCCCCCCACCATCGGTGCCGTGACCATGGGTATGGGGAGGGGGCAGAGCCCCCACCCACACCCTATGCTATGGGATGTGGGTGGGGGCTCTGCCCCCTCCCCACACCCCCCATTATCCCTTAACCCTATTAGACTTAGGGCACACAACTAAGAGGAGGGGGGTGATTTAGTTGTGCAAGACTTTCTCTAATTTGTACACTTAAAACTTTTTGGTGATTAGCAGTATATTAAACATGAAACATAATGCATTCAAATCAAAAGCATAAACTCATCAACACATAAGACACCAAGATTTTGACGTGGAAAACCTGGTTAAGGGAAAAACCACAGGGTGATTAACCCAAGATTGTATTCTCTGTTAGAAGAATAGAAAGAACAAAATGGCACTTGCCAATTAGGGCTCACTTCCTGAGCACACTGCTTACAAGAGGCTCACTGCCTATAAGAGACACACTATCTACAAAGAAGTAAGTATCACATACATGAACCGGAGAATAGCATCTTCACCATGCTTGAATCAATTCCATTAAAGCCCAAAAACTTCTACTCTACCTTTTGCTCCCTTCTTCGCTACCACACTCTCATCTCCACAAGACACGCTTTGGAATGACTTCACAATCCTTTATTTATATAAGGCATCAACTTAGGAACACTCATCTAAGTCGGCAAACACTTATAGATCATCTGGAAGACGTGTAATACATCTGGTCAGCCAGTCTCAGGAAGAACACCAACATCCGGTGGTTATCCATCAAAACCAAACTCTAACTTCAATGTGGACTACCAACATGAGCTAGACACGATCCAAAGATCACCATAACCTTTCCTGAGTCACCAAGAACATCCGCACTTCATCTGCTTTTTGGAATTCTTCTCTCCTTCATCTAGAACCTCAAGAACATAGTCTGTCATCACTATCACAAAGGAATAGGTTCTTCCAGACCTTCAAACCATGAACCAATCTACTTGACACTTTACAAGGACATCTTAAACACCTCCTCAAATCCTCAAAATGGGAAAATACATTTCTGGATCTCACTGGACCTATCTGTGTCACTCTGTCACTTCTTAACACCTGTCAGAATCGGTTCTACTGGAGTGACCATAACTTCTTTAGATCTTCATGCGAACCTCTGAAAACTTGACTAGAGCATCTCAAGACTTATATCTACAAACCCTTTAAACTGCATACTCTGATCCTCAACCTATTTGGGACTTTTACCATCTTGTCATCACTGTTCTTCACTGTTCCTGATTGAGACTAATTTTTTTAATATCCTCAACACACAGCTCATCCAATCCTTCTCATTAATGCAACCTGAGTATGTTGACATCAATGACAACACCTGTTAGGCCCCTACTTGCAACAATCTCCCCCTTTGTCATTGATGGCAACATATGATGTGAAAAACCATCAAGACAAGAACTTCTCCTTACTGTCACAACTCCCCCTATCACCAACAACCATTCACATGTCTTCTCTTCCTTTACTGCTCCCCCTTTGATCAATAACCACTTATTTTTCACATGTCTTCTCTCCCCCTTTGACATCAATGAAAAAGGGACCATACTTGCAACTCTAATACTTCAGAATCATACCTGTTGCTCCCCCTGAGTAGCAGCTCCCATCAATCTAGATCATAAGATATGACTTTGATATCCACCGGATTGATGCACCTCAATGCACCTTAGTTCAACACCGGAGGGTCAATAACCCCTAATTTCTCCTTGAGATATTCAAAAGAGTCCCTGGGAAGAGGTTTAGTAAAGATATCTACAATCTGATCCTTGGAGGGTACAAACTCTAGTCTGACTTCATCCTTGTTCACTTGTTCTCTCAGAAAGTGAAACTTGATAGATATGTGCTTAGTTTTAGAATGCAACACCAGATTCTTAGAAATATTTATTGCACTTGAATTATCACAAAAGATTGTGATAGGCTCCTCATACTCTACTTTGATGTCTCTTAGCATCTGCTTCATCCACAAAACTTGAGTGCAACTACCTGCTGCAGCAATGTATTCTGCTTCAATTGTAGACAGAGATATTGCCTCTTGTTTCTTGCTTAGCCAAGAAACCAATCTCTTTCCCAAAAAGAATGCTCCACCACTGGTACTCTTCTGGTCATCCACATCTCCTACCCAATCTACATCTGTATATGCATGAAGAGAGAAATCATGATCTCTAGGATACCACAAACCATACTCATCTGTTCCTTTTAGATACCTAAAAATTCTTTTGATTGCCATGACATGAGATTCTCTAGGATCAGCCTGGAATCTAGCAATAAGACCAACAGCCTGCATTATATCTGGTCTAGTTTGAGTGAGATACAACAATCCTCCAATCATTGATCTGTACTTTGTCTGATCTACCTTAGGAGAGTCATCATCTTTTCTCAACTTACATCTGGTTGCCATGGGAGTAGTCATTGGCTTTGAATCTTCCATCCCAAATTTTCTTAACAACTCTTTCACATATTTGGTCTGAGCAATGAAGATTCCTTTCTTTGTTTGAGTAATTTGCAGACCCAGGAAGAAATTCATTTCACCAAGCATTGACATCTCAAATTCACTTTTCATCTAATTTGCAAAAGTTTTACACGTACTATCTCTTCCTCCAAAAATGATATCATCCACAAACACTTCAACAATCAAAATATTTTCATGATCAATTTTGAAATACAAATTACTGTCAGCAGTACCTTTGTTAAAACCAATCTTCAAAAGATGTTTATCCAGTCTTTCATACCAAGCTCTTGGAGCTTGCTTCAATCCATGCAGTGCCTTCTTCAACTTGCAGACCATATCACCATGATCAGACAATTGAAATCCATCTGGTTGCTCTATATACACTTCTTCTTCCAAGTCACCATTTAGAAAGGTAGACTTGACATCCATCTGATATACCTTGAAATCCTTGAAGGCAGCAAATGCAAGAAATAATCTGACTGCTTCAATTCTTGCCACCAGAGCAAAAGTTTCTTCAAAATCAATTCCTTCTATTTGAGAGTAGCCCTTGCAGACCAATCTGGCTTTATTTCTGATTACTTCACCAATTTCATTTAGTTTGTTCTGGAAGACCCATTTGGTTCCAATCACATTCTTGTTTCTAGATCTGGGAACAAGATCCCAAGTGTGATTTTTATCAATTTGCATCAACTCTTCCTCCATTGCTTTGGTCCAGTTTTCATCATTGTAGGCTTCATTTATTGTCTTAGGTTCAATCTTTGAAATCAAACAATATTCATCTGAATTTTGAGCAATTTTCCTTCTAGTTTGCACACCTTTACTTTTGTCACATATGATCTGATCATCAGAGTGGTTCAGTCTTACATACCTTGGAACTTTGGGAGTTTCTTGCACTTCTGCTTCTTGATCAGGCTCATTTAGACCTATCTCTTCTTCCTGATTTACCGGATCAGTTTGAATCTAACTTTCAGAAGAGGATTGAACTCCTTGAACCAGAACACCATTCTGATCATCTTCATCATATTCATAAAACCTTGAGGGTTTCTCTATTCCCTCATCAACCTTCACATTTGTACTTTCTATCATCTTTCTTAGTCTCTTGTTATAACACCGGTATGCTTTGCTTTGAGTAGAGTAACCCAAAAATATTCCTTTATCACTTCTAGCATCAAACTTTCCTAGATCTTCATCTCTTTTGATGTAACATTTGCTACCAAAGACTCTGAAATTTCTTACAGTAGGAGAAATGCCAAACCAGAGTTCATAAGGGGTCTTACCGGTATTGCTTCTGATTTAAACTCAATTGAGAGTATAGACTGCAGTGCTGACAACTTCTCTCCAATAGATATGAGGAACATTAGCTTCCATCATCATGGTCCTAGAAGCTTCATGTATGGTCCGATTCTTTCTTTCCACTACTCCATTTTGCTGTGGAGTCCTAGGAGCAGACAACTGTCTCTTTATTCCATGTTTCTCATAGAACTCTATGAACTCACCAGATGTGAATTCTCCACCTCTATCAGACCTCAGATATTTCAACTTTAATCTGGTTTCATTCTCTACCATAGCCTTGAATATTTTGAATTTCTCAAAAGCTTCTGATTTCTCTTTTAGAAAAGTTACCCACATCATTTGGGAAAAGTCATCTATTAGTAGCATGAAGTATCTATCACCTTGTAGACTCCTGATTCTTGCCAGACCACAAAGATCAATATGAACTAAGTCCAATAATCTGGTAGAGGAAAGTTCCTTACTTTTGAATGAGACTCTGCTTAGCTTACTCAACTGACATTCTTTACATAAGTTGTTGGTAGGTTTTACTAATTTAGGAAGATCTCTTACAGCCTAAGTATTGCTTATCTTGATGATATTATCAAAATTTACGTGACACATCCTCCTATGCCATAACTAGCTCTAATCAACTTGCACAAATAAGCAACTTTTATTAGTACCAACCAAGTGGAAGATATTACCTTTAGTTTGAGTACCGGATGCAATCTCTGTTCCAGAGCTTTCAAAGATCTTGCATTTTCCATCCTTGAACAAGAGATCGTAGCCTTTGTCCACCAACTGTCCAACACTGAGAAGATTGTGCTTCAATCCTTCAACATACAGTACATTACCTGTTTTGTTTCTACCATCAAAAGAAATAGTTCCTCTACCTCTGATTCTGCCAGCAGATTTATCACCAAACTTTACCATTCCTCCTTCATACCTTCCCAATTCTACAAACTTATTTTTGTCACCTATCATATGGTGAGAGCATCCACTGTCAATGACCTAATCATTCTTTTCTTCAACTTGGGCAGCCAGAGCTCTTTCTACAATTTTAAGATTGACAAATTCAGAAAATATAGGTTCTTCTTCCTTGATGGCAATAAACACCCATTCATTTTCGGATTTGTTCCTATCTCTGACTCATCATCTATTACTCCTTCATTGTCATCTTCTTCATGAACATAGTAGCAATTCTTTTGGAACCTTGATCTGTTGGGATTTGGCCTTGAAAATCTATCTGGACACTTTGAGGCAAAATGACCAATCTTATTGCAGTTAAAGCATTTAAAGGGCAATTTTCCTTCATACTTACCAGATCCTCTTGGTAGTCTCTTGGCAATAAGGGCTTCAAGTTGAGCAGTTTCTACTTCTTCTTCTTCCAGGTCTTTTCTTGCTTTTTCATACCATGGCAGTTTCCTTGATGAATTTTCTCTCGGATCAAACCTTTGTTTACCTTTTACAGAGACACTAGATTTGAATGCAAATTCAGTCTTTGGGGGATCATCTCCAAACTCAGCCATTTCAAAAGCAGCCAACTTACCAACCAATTGATCTCTTGTGACTATTGTGTGAGCTTTGAATTCTTTGATTGCAAAAGCCTTGATTTTATAGGAGACAGGAAGGGATCTGAGAACTTTGCCAACGATCTCTTCTTCACTTAGGATTCCACCTGCATTTCTAATTCCACAAACCAGCTCATTCACTCTTAACATAAAGGTAGTAATATTTTCATCATCTCTCATTTTCAATTTTTCAAATTTCCCTTTTAGACTCTTTAACCTTGCACATTTAACATACTGGTCTCCTTCATGCAAAAGTTCTAGTTTACTCCAAATCTCAAAGGTAGTTGGTAGGTCAATAACATTTGAGAGCTCTAAGTCAGATAATGTGCTTAGAAGAGCCTCTTTGGTCTGCAGATTATTTTCAGCATCTGTGAGTTCATTTAGGGTTTGTCGAACCACCTTGTGGAGGAACATATGATTTTGTAACCATGGACCAGTAAGCCATTCCCATACACTACAAGTGACATTTCATGCAACCTTTCCAAAGAGCAAAGTTGTTTCCATCAAACTTCAGACTATCCTTCTTGTAAGATGACATCCTAGATCTCCTCAAGCAGTTAAGCTCTTTTTAGAGGAACTTGGCTCTGATACTAATTGTTAGACTTAAAGCACACAACTGAGAGGGGGGATGAATTAGTTGTGCAAAACTTTCTCCAATTTGTACACTTAAAACTTCTTGGTGACTAGCAGTATATTAAACATGAAACATAATGCATTCAAATCAAAAGCAGAAACTCATCAACACATAAGACACCAAGATTTTGACATGGAAAACCTAGTTAAGGGAAAAACCACAGGGTGATTAACCCAAGATTGTATTCTCTGTTAGAAGAATAGAAAGAACAAAATGGCACTTGCCAATTAGGGCTCACTGCCCGAGCATACTTTTCACAAGAAGCTCACTGCCTACAAGAGACACACTGTCTACAAAGAAGTATCACATACATGAACTGGAGAATAGCATCTTCACCATGCTTGAATCAGTTCCATTAAAGCCCAAAAACTTCTGCTCTGCCTTTCGCTCCCTTCTTCGCTACCACACTCTCATCTCCACAATACACGCTTTGGAATGACTTCACAATCCTTTATTTATACAAGGCATCGACTTAGGAACACTCATCTAAGTCAGAAAACACTTATAGATCATCTGAAAGACGTGTAATACATCTGGTCGGCCAGTCTCAGGAAGAACACCAACATCTGGTGGTTATCCATCAAAACCAAAATCTAACTTCAATGTGGACCGCCAACATGAGCTAGACATGATCCAAAGATCACCATAACCTTTCCTGAGTCACCAAGAACATCCGCACTTCATCTGCTTTCTAGAATTCTTCTCTCCTTCATCGGGAACCTCAAGAACACATTCTGTCATCACTGTCACAAAGGAATAGGTTCTTCCAAACCTTCAAACCATGAACCAATCTACTTGACACTTTACAAGGACATCTTAAACACCTCCTCAAATCCGCAGAATGGGAAATTGTATTTCTGGATCTCACTAGACCTATCTATGTCACTTTGTCACTTCTCAACACATGTCAGAACTGGTTCTACTGGAGCAACCATAACTTCTTCAGATCTTCATGTGGACCTCTGAAAACTTGACTAGAGCATCTCAAGACTTATATCTACAAACCCTTTAAACTGCATACTCTGATCCTCAACCTATTGGGGACTTTTACCTTCTTGTCATCACTGTTCTTCACTGTTCCTAATTGAGACTAATTTTCTCAATATCCTCAGCACACAGCTCATCCAATCCTTCTCATTAATGCAACCTGAGTATGTTGACATCAATGACAACACCTGTTAGGCCCATACTTGCAACAAACCCCCTACGCGGCCTTTGGCCTATCCTCCCCCGCTTCCTGCGCTACGCTGCCCTCCACTTCTGTCACCGCTGTTGCCCTCTCCACTGCTTGACTCCCTCAGCAGTGGCGCTGCCTCTCCCTCTCTATGGTCTCACTCCCCTCTGCGGCCTCTCTCCAACCGCGACCATCGCTCAGAGCCTCCGCGGCTCCCCTTAACCCTGAGAACCTCCACCACTATGGTCTCCTCCCAAAGCATCACCGTCGTTCTCCATGGAACCTGCCCACCATTCAATCATAAGCCAAACAAAAAAAGTGTTAGGGTTTTCAATATGACTCAAATGAAAATATGAAATAAAATAATATCCATAGGTTTTATAAGAAAACCTAATATTGTAACTCAATAAAATATATATATATATATATATAATTTATTAATAATTTTGTAAAAAGAAAAGCCACTTAAAAAAAATAGGATTTCAATATTGACAAAAAAAAAAGAAATGTAAATACATGGTATTTATAAAAAAAAGAAAAAAATATACTTTGCTCTTAGTAAAGTATATATATATATATATATATATATATATGAAACATAAATTCATTAGTTTTATTAAAATAAATTCATTGATCTATTAAAAGAAAACCTAGAGATATTCGGAAGGGTTATGACAAAGTGAACTGGAGATTTTTATTTAAAATATTAGAGGCCTTTGGATTCTAGCAAGAGTGGCTAAATTAGATGTTTGAGTGGATCTTGAGCCCTAGAGTTCCAGTTCTCCTTAACAGTTCTCCAGAGGGATTTTTTAATATTTCAAGGGGATTAAGGTAGGGAGACCCCAATTCCCCCTTTCTCTTTATCATCATGGCTGATGCCTTGGGAAGATTTGTTTCAAAATCCTATCAGGAGGGGCAAATCATAGGTATCCAAATCACAAGAAATGTGCCAAGATTTTCTCATCAGCAATTTGCGGATGATACTCTGCTTTTCGGGGCGGCACAGGAAGTTGAGGCTTTAAGGTTTAAAAGAATCTTAGATCTGTATTCGAGAGCTTCAGGACAGGAAGTTAGTAAAGTAAAATTGAAAGTGTTCTTTTTTAACACCCATCTTGGTAGAGAAGAAAAAATATTAAGGATTATGTCGTTTAGGAAAGGATCACTCCCTTGTAAATATCTTGGGCTTCCCCTGGTGAAAGGGTTACTTCCAGGAAATTCTTGGGATCCCCTTCTAGAAAAGATCAAGTCCAGATTACAATCTTGGAAGAGCAAGTGGCTATCATGGGTAGGGAGACTGACACTTATCAAGGCAGTTTTAGCAGCCATGCCCATTTATATGATGTCTTGCTTACCTTTGGCCAGTAAAATTAATGAGTTAACCTAGCTGATGAGGAATTTTTTTTGGAAAGGTTCAGCAAAATAGTTTAAATTCCTGCTCGTGAAATGGAAGAAAGTCTATGAGCAAAAGGAAAAGGATGGGGATGGGGTTAAGGACCTTCTTAGGCAAAATCAGGCTCTTGGCACGAAGTTGGTGTGGATGATTTATGATAAGCCAAATCTCAAATGGGTTAGATTATTAAAAAACAAATACCTAGATAGGGGAGACCACAGTATCTTTTCATCTAGACATCTTCCAGCTAGATCTAGGATTTGGAACTTCATTAGTAAGAGTAGGGATTTAATCTCCAACCATCTTACTTGGGAGGTCAAGGAAGGCAAGGAAGCAAGGTTCTGGGAGGACTCTTGGGAGGGGTTTCAAACTTTAGAAAGAAAAGCGGATCTGGCTCCTATAATGAACATCACCAAGCTAGAATGTGGAGATAAGGTCTACAATTATCTATCCTTCTCCTCAACAATTAATGACCCTCCTTGGAAAAGTGCGCGGGGTTTGGGATTGGTAGACAAGTTTGAAGAGGAGATGGCTAGACGGTTCATCTACTTTAGAAGGGGTAGGGATAGGCTCAGATGGAATGCATCAATGTCAGGGGAGTATTCAGTTAAGGAGGGCTACAGGGTTCTTCCTGGCATAAATAACCTTCCAGGTATGATCCCTTCTAGGGTTTGTTGGAACAAACAATGTCTACCCAAGGCAGGTGTTTTTTTGTGGGTGGCAGCTCAAGGTAAGGCACTAATAGCAGATAGGCTAAGAAGGATGGGCTATGAGGGTCCTTCAGGATGTTCACTCTGTAGAGAAGCAGAAGAAGATGGAGATCATTTATTCCTACATTGTCCTTATGCAGTTAGAGGGTGGCAGTGGCTCTGTACTAAGTTTCATTGGAGTTCAGCATTTTCAAGAAATTTAATAGACTGGTTGACCACCTGGCCCCTCTTGTTTCAATAAGTGATGTTTCGAGGCTTGTAGATCGTAGCTCCATCCATCTTGGTCTGGGAGATTTGGAAAGAATGCAACAAGAGAATTTTCCAGGAGAAAGAAATGCCTTGGGATTCGCTTCTTAGCAAAATTGAATCAAGCATAGTAGAAGTAGTGAACACTAGATTAGCAGATAGAGATCTTGCCCATCTCCTCTTCATAGGATGGGATGCAGAAATGATGAAAAGTTGGATGGGGCTCTCTCCAGCCCCTCAGGTGGGAGAAGGTGGCCTCAAAACTAAGGAAGCAATGAGAAAGGTTCAATGGTCTCCACCTGAGGTCGGATGGTTGAAGCTAAACTTTGATGGAGCTTCACATGGTAATCTTGGGCAGTCTGGAGCAGGGTGTATTATCAGGAATTTAGATGGGAAAATGGTAGGTAAACTAGCTTCTCCTCTTAGAATCAGTACCAATAATCAGGTAGAAATGCAGGCCTTAATTCTTGGTCTAAGGCTAGGTAGGGAGATGGATATTAGAAATTTGGAAATAGAAGGAGATTCTTTGATCATCATTAATGGACTAAGAAGCAAGAAACTAGTTAATTGGAAACTTCAAGCTAAGCTGGATCATGCCTTATCTTTGCTTGAAGGCTTTGAGAAAGTAACGTTCAATCATATATTGAGAGAAGGAAATCAAGACACAGATAGGCTATCCAACCTTGGGGCAGATGGAGTCTTGATTAGAGATATACTTTTCACATAAGAACTCATTTCAAATTAAGTAAGGGATATGTGGCTGGTTGGGAGGGAGCCTTGCCACCTCATCATAGGTGGCAAGGCTGAGACAGTTAAAGGGGCAATGATGATTTGCAGGGGTGGGAAGCTGGCATGAGTTGAAGGGACGCCAGCAGTCATTTGGTTAAGTACCAAGGTTGGCGTGAGCTGGCTACTCTCTCAGAAGGCATTCGAGAAGCTTTGGTGGGCATTTTGATAAGTAGTTCAAGGAGGCAGTGTTCTCATTCCATTTTCATCCATCACTAACCAACAAATGCCTTCAAATTTTGTCACCATAGTTTCTACAGAGGCCATTCGCTATGGGGGAATGGACACACCAGTCAGACTAACCAGTAAAAAAAGGCAGATGGTCTTCATTGGGGTAGTTACCGATCTTAGGTTGTAGAGAATGCTCCATCAAATGGATGAATTAATGGTGGGGGCCGTGAGAATGCTCTTAGGGAAAGCTTTCATTGAGAACAATGAGAGGTATAGGGTAGATATAGATATCTCCTCCCAGGTGCTCGCAATGCTTCTTGAATTGGGGTCAGATAAAGCTGAGGCAGAGGCTATAATGAAAGGTATTTTTAACCTTGAGCATTTAGGGGAGTTGGAATTATCTCTGTAGGTTACTAGTCCTAGCATCAGTATCCCTCGTCCAAGAGACTGGGCTCTTCTTGAAGATCCTGGTGTGGTCATAAAAATATTCTCGTTCATCTTGGATACCAGAGGTTTTGATTTGGTTATGTTGAAAGATCAGGTGGCGATAGCAGTGGACTACATCAAAAAAACCCTTGGCATGGTAGCGGTGGATGGTCTTCACTGGGTGGAACACTTTAGCATGAAACTGTCTGAGTATGATAACTAGTTGTTGTTGGTCCCTTTGCTTTGTTTTGTATAGCAGAAGCAAAGCTATTCTAGATTTAGGTAGTTAAGTTGTCTACTAGATGTCTATAGTGTTGACCCTGCGTGGTCCTAGATGTTTTTCTCCTAGCCTATATCAGGTGACCGTTATGATCTCTCTACCAGCCATGGATAGGCTGTGAACACTGTAATTTTTTGATAGATACTTTAATATAGCTCTTTTATTATGAATTAAAAAAAAAAAAACCTAGAGATATAAATGCAAATAGCATATATATATGTGTGTGTGTGTTTATTTATATCTTCTTAAATAAATTAAGCCATCATATGTGAGAAAAATGAGAAAATGAGAGAAAAATGAGAGAAAAAGATAAAGAAAGATAAAAGTGAAAGCAAAGAGGAGAAAATACACGACCTTTCTAGAATAGGGCTAAGAGTACTAATTAAGATTTAACATTCCGTTAATCCTGATTGGGGCAATTTAATTAACAAAATTAATTCAAACATTGAATTAAACCTAGAGCGGAAACCTAGTGGACTTCATCAAACAAAGTTAGTAAGTCCTGTTTACGTGATCTGATCTACCAAGAAATTAGGAATAATGTAAAGGATGCAGTGATAACTCTAATTGATAGAGATCTAATCTACCAAGAAATTAGGAATAATGTAAGGGATACAGTGATAACACTGATTGATAGAAAATGTGAAGGAGAGCAGATTAATCATAAAACTTTGAAAACGGGAAGGAGAACAAATGTTCGGGCTTTGTTGAAAATGCTATAATTAGAAGGAGAAAAAATTAATATTAAAATTCAGAAAATAGGAAGGAGAACAAATGATCGTGCTTTGTTGAAAAATGTTCAATCAACTTAATCAACTGTATGAGTGAGATGTAAGAAATTTAATAACCCAAATTAGGAAACCTCTGTTGGCAAGAGACACTATATGGATTCATGGTTGTTGTCATTGATGGCAACAAAGGTCATCCCACATATCCGCAAGTCATGATATATCTCTACCGGAAGTCAGATTGAAGATTGTTGTGGTCCGGTGAACAAGAACAGAGCATGTGGCAAGGTCCGACAGATTGGTCCGGATCTCTCAGAGGAAGTGTCTTGGTACAGTGCGGATCTGGGGAAGTCAAGAGGACTATCTTGAGTAGTATATTCCAAGGATTTAGCCTTTGGAGATGGACAAGGAAAAAGATATGAATAGTTGAGTACCGGATTCCTGAGAAACAGTGAAAACAGAGGAAGAACTGACTGGCAGAGTATCAGACTGCTTTCCGGATGTGTTACAGATGATGATAAAGGTTGCGGAGGCATGAATCATGTTTGGCCGACATAATTGATGATATCTACAAGTATATGCTTGATCCGCATTGCTTGGTGAGCAAGGATTCAGCCGACAGAACTAAGTTTGTAAGAAACTAGACTGTTCCGGATGCCGACTAGAAAGGTGATGAAATTACTTGTGCGGATATATATAGAGGATGGATTTAGTTGTGAAGAGTGTGAAATGTGTGAAGGGATATACGAACAAGTCCAGAGCAGAGCAGAAGGAGCAAGAAAGATCCGGTATGTGAAAGGATAGCAGACTAAAGAACAGAGGAAAGATGAAGTGCAGCAGATCAGTATACTGAACCTAACCGGAACTGAACTCCAGCATATGCAGATGCTTCCAATCAGTTCAAGACTGTGATTCTTATCACTTTGTAAGACAGTGTGTCTTCTTGTAGGCAGTGAGCCTCTTGTGAGCAGTGTGCTCGGGCAGTGAGCCCTAATTGGCAAGTGCCATTTTGTAACTTTCTATTCTTCTAACAAAGAATAATTTTTGGGTTAATCACCCCGTGGTTTTCTCCCTTAACAGGGTTTCCACGTCAAAAATATTGTGTCATGTGTTTCTTATTTCATGGTTATGTTTGATTCAATGCTGCATTAATCATAAGCAAGTTCAGATAGAGAAATAATTAGGATAACTGATTCACCCCCCCCTCTCAGTTATCAACAATTGGTATCAGAGCTAAGTTCCTCCTAATAGAGCCTAACAGCTTGAGGAAGATCTGGGATTTCAAATGGATGCATATGGTTTAAGGGAGCAACTCAAGACTGCCCTTGAGGATCTTGAACAGTCAAATTCTGAAGTCAGTGAATTAAAAGAAAGACTCAAACAGGCTGATGAATTCATGAGGGAATTAAAAGACAAATTAAGTCTCTCTATGAAAAAGAGAAAGGAGCTGCTCCAACAGTTGGCAAGACAAAGTGAAGAAAGCAATACAAATGAAGAATTGACTGAGCAAACCAAGTTATGTGAAAAGTTATCAAAAGAAGTCATTATGTTAAGACATGAAATGGAATCAGGAACTATAAAGTTCACTCAAGAGATTGAAGAAAAAAGAAAGGCTGAAGACAATCTAAGACAATCTCTTAAGGAAAAATCAGAAGAATGCCACCAGATGGACAGGATTATCAGACATCTTGAATCTGATCTTGAAGATGCCAAAGATAATGAAGAAAAACTTGAGGATCAAATTACCTCTCTCAAAAGAGACCTTCAAATAGCAAATGAATATAAAGAGAAATTCAAGATAAGTTCTGCTCAACTTGAAGTTCTTCTTGGAAGTCAAAAGAGGACTGATGACAAGTATGGTTTGGGATATGAGAAAGGAGAAAGCTCCGGATCCGGTCAGAGGAATCTTGGATCAGAAAATCCAAGGAGCAGGCCTAGAAGACCTCCGGTAAGACAGCCAAATGCTCAAAAATATCCATCCTTCAATGGATACTGCCACAGCTGCAACCATTTTGGTCACAAAGCTAATCAGTGCAGAATGAGAATGAATCAGATTAATTCATCCTTCTCCGGACAGTGCTTCAACTGCAAAAGGTATGGACACAAATCCCATGAATGCAGAATTATGCAAGTAAACAAATCATTCAAAGGTAGATGCTTTACATGCAATAGAGTAGGTCATATGGCTAATCAATGCAGATCAAGGGGATATCAGTCAAATATGCAAAGAAATGTTATTTGTCAAATCTGCAATAGGTCTGGTCATAATGCTAAAGTCTGCAGAAACAAGAACCAGGACAAAAGAGGTCCGGTGTATAATCAGAATCAAGACAAGGGTAAACAAAAGATGAATGCGGATGAGGTTAGGAATCAGATGAGCAAGATTTGGGTGAAGAAAAGTTCAGAGAATGTAGAGGTTGGATCCGCACCAGACTCTGGTGCTGATATTTCTTCCGGAAATTAAAAGGTGAGCTCAGGCTCAGGGGGAGACTCAAAGAAAATCTTGTTCCCCCAGCCAAACAAGTGGTGCCGGTTGTGGCACAAGATGCGGATCAAAGGGTTTGTAGATATGAGTCTTGAGATACTTCAGTCAAGTTTTCAGAGGTCCGCATGGAGTTATGAAGAAGCTGTGATTGATCAAGTAAGACCTGTTCAGGGAAATGCTCCGGAATGATAAAAGATTACAAAAAGATCCGGAGAGATCCGGAAATGCACGATCTTGTTCTGCGGATTGGACAGAGTGTTTGGGATGTTCTTGTAATGTGTTACCTCGATTTATTTATGATTTAAAGATCCGGATGATATTCAGTGATCAGGACTAATCCGGGATACTCCAAGCTGTCCAGACAGGGCAAACCGGAATAATGCAGGTGAAGCATTTATTGCAGACAAGATATTAGGGTTTGCGGAGCAATATAAGGATTTCTCAAAAGTCATTTGCTCATTCTACACTCAAGAAGAAGCGAAAAGTGGAGCTCTGCAACAAAATTCATCAAGCACACCAAGGATCTCCTGCCGAAGCTATTGCATAAAGAAATCAATCCAACCACTCCGTGCAAACTGAAGGCGCATAAGGTATTCTCCGTTTTTCATTACCTCACTGCAAATCTTTGAAGAATGGCTACTCCAAACATAGTTAAGATCTCTGATAGACCTCGCCCCTCATTCAAGAAACATCCCTACAAATCATTGGAGGTAGATCCACTAGGAGCCTTCTCTAGTGTTCCCCACGGAGTTTTACATACCGAAGACATTAGGGTTTACATACATGCAAGCATTGAAGAATTTGGGGAATTCAAATTAAGAGACCTCTATCACAAGCAACTGATAGACAATGCTTTTGAGCTTAAACCGGAGTATAAGGGTATCCAGAAGAAACAATTTGAGCAATTTATTCATTTCCCTAGCTTTGAAGAAGATGAATGGGTCCGGTATGTACTGAGCAGGATGCATGACAACTTTCTATGGCTGGATAGACCCTGCAAGATCACAAAAGAAGCAATTAGGGCAGTAACCGGTCTATACTCTTCCGGAGGGGTACCTATCCTCAAATCTGTCAAGAACAACATTGTAACTGAGGCCACCGGATCAAAATTTGATAAGAGGGCAATGACCATTGAAGATATTTCGGATCCGGATATCAAATATGCATCAATGATAATAGGATACAAGATCTATCACTCCAGCAGGGAGAATTCTGTATCCGGAACTGCAATATACACAGCCTATGAAATGCTAAGAAAGAATGCAGAATATGATCTTTGTGAACTACTACTAAGCCAATTAATGGAAAATGTACAGAAAATCAAGAAAGACAAGAAGAACTCCTTTAAGTATGGTACTCTCATTGTATGTCTATTCTTCTACTTCATGAATGAGCTACCCGGATCAAGTGGATGGGTATGGCAGAGTGACAAACCTGTTGCAGTCCAGATAAGAGACTATTTGCATGGACTTGGGGATGCAAAAGCAAGAAATACAGCTCTATGGGGATACTTCAAAAACTTTCAAAGCATGATGCAAGCAAGAGAGAGAATTCCCCAGTCTCTTGTTGAAAAATACAAAGACTCAGTGTGTTTCATGGTTGACACTGATCAGTGCCTAATGGAGGCAGTAGAGCCAAGGATTGTCTGGATCATGCCCATGGGGTATGAAGTGGATGAACAAATAGTGGAGCTGTATGTTCAACACATGCTAAGTCAGCCCAAAGATCCAAAGGCAGAAAGGTTTGGAACCTTTGAGGAGCTGAGTGTGAAATTACATGTAGAACTCAGGGAACCTGAGATTAAGAGAAAAGTGAGAAAAGAAGTAGAGCACATTGCTCAAGGCCTAGGCATCTCAAAAGAGGCACTTGATGCCAGCCGGGAAAAGAGGAGAAAGGCTGAGGAAGAAGAGAAAAGCAAAGAAAGTGCTCCGGTTGAAACCCCCACCCGGACCAGATCATCAAAGAGATCTGCACCTTCCACAACCAAAAGCTCAAAACCGGAAGTCCAGGCATCCGGTAAAAGATCCAAGACAAAGCATCAAGGGCTTATGAAAGCCAAAAGGATGAAGAGGAAACAGAATCAGATGAGGGAGTAAGAGAAGTAAAGAAACAGAAGAAGAAAGGATCCGGTAAGCCCTCCACAGGCCAAGACAAGGATGAAATGGCAGAGGTAACTGTTGAAAAGCCCACTCTGTCACTAGAGAGCATAATCAAGTCGGTCACGGTGGATGGAAACCTTCAACCAATGACTGAATCCTATGATGACTTCAGTGAGGCAGACCAAAAGACTCTGCAGGAAGCCACAGTTAAATATCTGAACATATACAATAAGGCTTTCATTGAGATCATATCTCTCATTCCTAAAAGCCTAGAGAAGGAAATGGAAGTAAGAAAGAATAATGCTCATGCCAAAGATCTTGAGATCCGGGAGCAGATAGCTATTCAGCTATATCCTCAAATTGATCCCAAGACAATGAACATTATCTTCAAGGACTGCAAAGATGAGTTCAGAAGCAAAGCCAGGATGAATCAACTCATGCTTGGTGAGACTGACAAAGTGGCCCAAGAAACAGAAGAGATCCTCCGGAAGGCCTTCAAAAGGTTCAATCTTCCTGTTGTAGAGGACTTAGGTGCAGAAACAGCTGCTGATTTGGAATCTTCTGTTCCGGAAGAAGTGAGCCCTGAACAGACAAGTGAGGACTTGGGACCCTCTGCTCCAGAAGAAGTGGCCCATGAACAAGCAAGCATCTCTCCTCCGGTTTCCCCTACAGTCTCCGGATCCAAAGAAGAAGAGCAATTACAGGAGAAGGAAGCAGTGGTGACAGACAAAGAGGTTGACAGTTCTAAGACTGCAGAAGAAAAGAAACATCTGTCTCCGGCAAGAGACACTGCACAAACTGTTCAACAATTTTTGAGCAAAGAAACTCTAGAGATTGATGAACCGGAGCTTCTAAAAGGCCCATTTGATTTTGACTCTCTCTCTCCGGTACAAACAATGAAGATAGCTTCATTTGCAAATGCTAAGGCAAATGAAAAGCTCCTGAAGTCTCATATGGAAGACTGTGAGTTGATAGAGGCTGCTTCCGGAGTACTTGTAAAGATCATGCCATCAATCCAGATAGATCCGACAGCCTCCACTTCCGGTAATCTAAAAACCTTAGTCAGCAGTATTGATACACACTTTAATTCTCTAGAAAAATCAGCTGAAGAAAAGGTCCGGAAGGAATTTTTGGATAAGAGATTTTCTGAAATATTAGAATTAATCTCTAAGGATAGGAAGATTGTAAGCATTGGAATAAAGAGCTTAGAGAATGCTCTTAAGGATGGCGGTGACATCTACAAATTTTGTATATCTTGGTCAAAGGCAACAGCAGCAATTGACAAGAAAATAAAAGAGGAACAGGACAAGCTTCAAAGCTTATCTCAAAGTTTTGATCCTCTCTCTTCCTCTATAATAAATCAAGAATGTCAGACTATTGCAGTCTTGAATGAAATAAAGAATCTTGAGAAGGAGAGGAAGAACATCACCAACCGGATGGGAGAACTTAGAAGGATTATAGTCCCTAAGTTGGAAACTATGCATGAGGCCATCAGTGATGCCCAGACCACCGCCCAAACAAAAGATCCGACAGATCTCAGGCGGGCAGAAGCCTTTGCATTTTTGTTGAGTGGTCACATCTCAATTTTGGACAGAATGAAGCTAAGTTGGGCTACTGAAATGGTTCAACTGCAGACATCCTTTGCAGACATTCTGCAGTATATGTGAGTATGTAAATATGCGGCTATGTATAGAAAATTTTTGAAAATTTTGGTGTGCGGACCCTACCCTTTGCCATTGATGTCAAAGGGGGAGTGAGGAGCAGTGAAAAATGAGGAATCCAACAAAGGGGGAGTTCCGGAAATTGTATATAAAGACAGAGCATCAGCAAAGGGGGAGCATAGTGTAAACACTTAGTCATTTTTCACTAAGTGTTGCCATCAATGCCAAAGGGGGAGATTGTTGGCAAGAGACACTATATGGATTCATGGTTGTTGTCATTGATGGCAACAAAGGTCATCCCACATATCCGCAAGTCATGATATATCTCTACCGGAAGTCAGATTGAAGATTGTTGTGGTCCGGTGAACAAGAACAGAGCATGTGGCAAGGTCCGACAGATTGGTCCGGATCTCTCAGAGGAAGTGTCTTGGTATAGTGCGGATCTGGGGAAGTCAAGAGGACTATCTTGAGTAGTATATTCCAAGGATTTAGCCTCCGGAGATGGACAAGGAAAAAGATATGAATAGTTGAGTACCGGATTCCTGAGAAACAGTGAAAACAGAGGAAGAACTGACTGGCAGAGTATTAGACTGCTTTCCGGATGTGTTACAGATGATGATAAAGGTTGCGGAGGCATGAATCATGTTTGGCCGACATAATTGATGATATCTACAAGTATATGCTTGATCCGCATTGCTTGGTGAGCAAGGATTCAGCCGACAGAACTAAGTTTGTAAGAAACTAGACTGTTCCGGATGCCGACTAGAAAGGTGATGAAATTACTTGTGCGGATATATATAGAGGATGGATTTAGTTGTGAAGAGTGTGAAATGTGTGAAGGGATATACGAACAAGTCCAGAGCAGAGCAGAAGGAGCAAGAAAGATCCGGTATGTGAAAGGATAGCAGACTAAAGAACAGAGGAAAGATGAAGTGCAGCAGATCAGTATACTGAACCTAACCGGAACTGAACTCCAGCATATGCAGATGCTTCCAATCAGTTCAAGACTATGATTCTTATCACTTTGTAAGACAGTGTGTCTTCTTGTAGGCAGTGAGCCTCTTGTGAGCAGTGTGCTCGGGCAGTGAGCCCTAATTGGCAAGTGCCATTTTGTAACTTTCTATTCTTCTAACAGAGAATAATTTTTGGGTTAATCACCCCGTGGTTTTCTCCCTTAACAGGGTTTCCACGTCAAAAATATTGTGTCATGTGTTTCTTATTTCATGGTTATGTTTGATTCAATGCTGCATTAATCATAAGGAAGTTCAGATAGAGAAATAATTAGGATAACTGATTCACCCCCCCTCTCAATTATCAACAACCTCTTGATCAAATTAGTGTTAGTACAATAAACCCTACTCACGCCTGAGAGGTGTTATGCTGCCAGAATTTCCTAGAATTTAGGGTTTAGTTGGTTAGGGAAGTTTTAACCCTATTAGTGACGTTAACCACGTCGCGATGACCCCATTGTTGGCCTTCTTGCGATTTGGTCTCCGCACATGTGCTAATTACCCTACAGACAACTATATTATGTATGCCTTAAGCATACGCCACCGAGCATGCTTACACGTGTGAGGGGGTTTCTAGGGAAGCGTGGGAAAATTTTTGATATTTCTTGTCATGACCACATGACAAATGTTGACATGACACGTGTGATGTGTGTCGTGACCGCATGGGAAATGTGGGCATGACATTTGGTATCAGAGCCTAAGTTTAAACACTTGGCATATTTGGGCACGTTATTTATTCTGCAACTTTGATTAATTAGTGCCTACCTTGTTTTGTAGGATGCCACCCCAATGTGTTCAACGAGTGTGATCACGCAACACGACATATGTTGAGGTGCACAGTGATTCCTCTGTGGAGGGACAGGGACCCACAGTTATAGCAGATCAGCCAATACCACAAGCACCACCAATACTAACATAAGTTCTTAGATTTTACAGACATTGCAAGCCATGTTAGAGAGGTTATCGCCAGCTATTCTAGAGCCACGTGATGAGCCTCGTGTCAATCCGCAAGAGGAGCCACATGCTGAGTTGCGTGCTGAGCAACATGTGGAGCCCCACGTCGATCCACGAGAGGTGCAACATATGGAGCCTTTCGTAGAGATACCTGATACTATAGTGGAGGAGGTAGGGTCAGCCTACCGAGCACGGAGTAGGAGTCCTCTGAGGCTTTTGAGGCAAGATGAGACCATGAGAGTAGAGAAGATACACCATGGACCATATAAGTATGGGTTGGATGAGCCAGTTATAGGACTTAGAGATAGAGGAGACCCCATCAAAGACCTGCTTAGGCTCAATCCCCCTTCCTTCATAGGAGCTATCGAGGGAGTTATGGCTAAGGATTGGCTCATCAGTTTATATAGGTGCTTCGCGTTGCGACCTTATGGGAGCAACATGAAAGCACCAGTGGCAGTACACCTTTTGAGAGATGCAGCAGCTACCTGGTGGCGCACTGAGGAGTGCAAGAGCCGATGATTCTTAGATACACTCACATGGGACATTTTCATAGAGCACTTTAATGCGCGATACTTGTCAGATCACTATAGACAGTGTTGGATAGATGAGTTCCATGATTTACAGTAGAGAGGACTCATGGTTGCTTAGTATGAGAGCTGATTTATTGAGCTTTCCCATTACGCAGAGTATCTCCACGACGAGAAACTCCTAGTGCACAAATTCATCAGAGGTCTAAATCATGGGATAGCAAGACTAGCGCATATAGCAGACCCCCAGACTATGAGTGAGGCTGTCGAAAAGGCTTTTATTGCAGAGGTAATTCTGGGACGAGGGCACAATTCACGCCCACAGTTTCAGGACCGTAATCACTAGCAGCAATAGAACTTTTGAAGACCACAATCCACACCACAGAGAGGAGGAATCAATTCTTCATCGTTACCTCCTAGGCCTCCACAGCAACAATAGTAGCGGCAGCATCAACAAAGGTCTAGACCCCAGCAGAGGGTTCAGGAAGGATAGAACCGTGGTTGGCAGCAGCAGGGCCCGTGTAGAGATCAAAGATAGTAGGGATCATCTATGGGACCCGCGAGGTCTCAGTAGTCTTACAGAGGTTCATAGGGGTCCACTAGACGAATTAGACAATAGCAGTCGAGTAGGACTTAGTCAGGACAGTTACAGGCTAGGGGCCCGTGTTATGTATGTGGTGGGGCAGGACATTTGGCTAGAGAGTGTCCACAGGGATTTACAGCAGGGGGACAGCCCTGTCCAGGAGGATCTGAGTAGACTATAGGTGATGTGGGCAGATTCCACCACATGTTTGCAGTAGTTGACAACTGCCAGGCTGACTTCCAGGCCTCAGTTATTGAGACAGCAGGTATGATTAGGGATTTTCCCATCTCTATTCTTTTTAACTCTGGAGCTACTGACTCTTTTCTGTCTACATCGTTAGTGGAATGTTGCATGCTGGTGGCTTCTAGGTAGGACATTAGGTGGGAGGTTGAGTTAGCCTCTAGGGCTAGGATGTCAATAGATACCTTGGTTAAAGATTGCGAGATGTCCTTGGGTTCCTTCACTACATCATGTGACCTTAGGGTTATGCCATTAGGATCCTATAGTGTAGTTTTGGGTATGGACTGGCTTGTGGCTCATAGAGCCAAGATAGATTGTCGCCAGAGGACATTTAGCTGCTTAGATGATCATGGCTCACTGGTTGAGATAGTGGGCATTTAGAAGCCCATGGCTGTTCATATGATATCTGCTCAGCAACTTAAGTGCTGCATGCGGAAGGGTTGTCAGATGTTTTCTATCATGGTCAGTGACAGATCAGAGGATGAGCCTGAGGCTACTTTAGATGATCACCCTATCATGAGAGACTTTGCCAATGTATTTCTGCCAGAATTACCAGGTATGCCTCCACACAGAGTGGTAGATTCCACATCGATCTAGTGCCGGGTGCAGAGCCAATGTCTCTTGCACCCTACAGGATGACTACACATGAGCTTACAGAACTTAAACTGCAGTTAGAGGAGTTACTTGAGAAGTGGCACATCTGACTTAGCATTTCACCACAGGACACACCGGTTATCTTCATGAAGAAGAAGGATGGGTCTCTTCGATTATGCATGGGTTACAGACAGTTGAACAAGGTGACGATGAAGAACCGTTATCCTCTGCCTAGGATTGACAACCACTTTGATCAGATGCAGGGAGCCAGAGTGTTCTCAAAAATTGATCTAAAATTTGGGTATCACCAATTGCATATCACAGAGGCAGACATTCATAAGACTAGTTTTCGAACTAGATATGTCCATTATGAGTTTACAGTGGTACCCTTTGGTTTGACGAACGCCCCAGTAGTGTTCATGAGTCTCATGAATGGGGTGTTCTGCACTTACTTGGATCAGTTTGTGATCATGTTTCTTGATGATATTTTGATATATTCACGGACTGAGGAGGAACATGTGGATCATTTGCATTAGGTGTTGCAATGCTTACTAGAGCAGCAGCTTTATGGCAACCTGGTGAAGTGTGCCTTCTTCAAGACAGAGGTGCAGTATTTGGGGCACATCTTATCAGGCGATGGCATCTCCATAAACCCATCAAAGATCAGAGTGATTCAGGACTGGCCAGCACCCACTAGTGTGACAAAGGTCAAGAGCTTTATGGGATTAACCGATTATTACCATAGATTTGTTGAGGGCTTTTCCAGGTTAGTGCATTCCATCACTTCCCTTTAGCGGAAAGGGAAAGGTTTCACTTGGACCGAGCAGTGTGAGGGCCTTTGGGGTCCTCAAGGAGCGTCTTACTAGCGCTCCCATATTAGCGGTTCTAGATCCTGTAGAGGATTTTTTTGTTTGCATAGATGCATCATTAGAGGGTTTGGGAGCCGTGCTTATGCAGGGTGGTAGAGCGATTACATACAAATCACGTAAGCTCAAGACACATGAGCTAAACTACCCTATTCATGATTTAGAGCTTGCAGCAGTTATTCATGCTCTTGTTCATTAGAGACACTTCCTTTTAGGTCGACACTTTGAGCTCCATTCAGATCACCATAGCTTACAGTACATTTTCACACAACCAAATTTGAACGCCCGCCAACAGTGTTGGATGGAGTTCTTATGCGAGTACGACTTTGATGTCCACTACATCAAAGGGAAGGAGAACGTGGTCGCTAATGCCTTGAGTCGAAGGTGCCATGAGATCCTGACCTTGACATTGAGGGTGGACTTGAGAGACCGTATCTTACAGCATCTTCCTGAGGACGAGTGGTTTCTTAAGGAGCAGTAGGAAATCTAGAAACAGAGGGCCCTTAAGGGAAGATTTGCAGGATACTCCCTTGAGTTTGATGGGTTGCTTAGACATCGACAGCGCATCTATGTACCCTATGCGGGTGATCTGCGTGTAGTGATTCTTTCAGAGTCTCATAGAGCACCTTATGCAGCACATCCAAGAGTGAAGAAGATGCATGCTGATTTCTGACAGTTATATCATTGGGCTGGGATGAGATGAGACATTGCAGAATATGTTGCTCGTTGCCTTAAGTATCAGAGGGTCAAGGCCATGCATCAGCATCCAGCAGGACTGTTGTACCCTCACGAGATACCTGAGTGGAAATGGGACACCATTTCCATAGATTTTATTGTTGGTCTACCTATGTCATCACGTCACCATGATGCCATCATGGTGATAGTTGACAAGTTGATGAAGGTGATGCATTTCTCACCTATACACATGACGTACAATGCACCATCTATGGCGAGAGTGTTTTAGATCAAACTGTCAGACTTCATGGAGTCCCTCGCCGCATCATTTCTAACAGAGACTCTATTTTCACTTCAGCTTTTTGGAGAGCCTTACAGCAGGCATTGGGCACACAGCTCAACTTTAGTTCAGCTTACCATCCGGAGACCAATGGACAGACAGAAAGAGTTAATTAGGTGTTGGAGGACATGCTTTGTATGTATGTTATGGACCATCAGTCTAGATGGGAGGAGTATGTGTATCTGGTTGAGTTTGCCTACAATAATGGGCATCACAACTCATTGGGTATGCCTCCTTTTTAGGCTTTATACGGCAGACCATGCAGGACACCATTGAGTTGGGATCGGATAGAGGACAGGGTTGCCATTGGTCCAGAGATAGTTTAGGATATGGAGTAGTAGGTTACACTGATTAGACAGAGACTTCAAGAGCCACAGGATAGACAGAAGAAGTATGTCGATGCTAAGAGAACTGATCGGAGCTTCTCACTGGGTGACAGGGTATTTTTGAGAGTGCGACCATACAAGAGTCCAATCCATTATGGAAAGGGCTCTAAGCTCACACCTGAGTTTGTAGGACCTTTTGAGATCTTGGAGCGGATAGAACCTATAGCCTATCGTCTAGCCTTGCCACCTAGCCTGTCGCATATCCACGATTTCTTTCATGTTTTAGTTTTACATCATTACATCTCTGACTTATCTCACGTATTGGATTGGAGTGCTCTTCAGGTAGAGGCAGATGGTCAGCTGGCTTTGGAGCTAATTCGCATATTGGCTCATTGGATGCTAGGCCTTCGAGGTTGAGAGCTGGACCAGGTTAGGGTCTAGTGGGACATGTATGATGAGGTCACTACAACATGGGAGGATGCAGCGAGATTGAGGACTCTTTATCCTCACCTCTTTGACGACTTCTAGGAGGAAGTACAGTCTCAAGGGGGAGGGAGTGAGGCCTGCTTTTTTTTATTTCTATTCATGTGACTATTTAACTTACTGTTGTTGATACTTTTATACTTGTGGGACAGTTGATCCCAGATTCTTAAACTTTTAGACTTTATTATGTTAAAAGAAAACTAATTGGGTGATGTTAGATAGATGCTTGTATTAAGAGAAAACAAATTGGGTGATGTTAGATAGATGTTTATTTTATAGGAAAACTAATTGGGTGATGTTAGATAGATGTTTATATTATAGTAAACTAATTGGGTGATATTAGATAGATGCTTGTATTAAGAGAAAACAAATTGGGTGATGTCAGATAGATGTTTATATTATAGGAAAACTAATTGGGTGGTGTTAGATGGATGCTCTATATTAAAGGAAAACTAATTGGGTGATGTTAGTTAGAAAATTGTAATGTGATTTCCTTTATGCTTAAGAGAACTTGTGATATCTTATGCGAGTGCAAGTTTTTAATTTGTTTCGGCTATGTTATTGATATGTGTAATTAACTTTGCAACTGAGTGTGTAGGTATTTCTAATCAACCACAGATACTGGAGATCATCCCACACTTGATGTTGTAATCCCTTGTGAAGCCGATTTGGTTCCACGAGGAACCAAGATCAACTCTGTGTATGATGAAATGTTGTAATGTTAATTTGTATAAGGTTAATTGGGTTGAGTCTACCCTCTTTTAATTTGAATTATGATATGCGTTGTAAGAATTGTCTTTGAATTTTATTTTTTTAAATTTTAAATTTTTGGAGACCCTTTTCATATGCTTTAACTTGACCCTGGGTTATACCCCATGGGTCTAGGGTCCCTTTTGACTTAGGTAACTCTTGCTAAACATCCATATGGTCACCTTAACTTCACATTGAAGTTAAGTGACAAATTTGGAGGCATGGGAGGGATAGGATGAGTGGTACCAACACTCAAACCCATCCCTTTTCAATTCCCAAGGTTAGAGATGATTCCAAAACCCACCAATTGTGGAGGACTTGACTTCAAGTCTCTCTCACAATTGGTGAGAGTACCCATAGAGTTGTGTGGTCCTTCATGAGAGGAAAGGAAGGGGACACATGTGTCACCCTTTCCCTCTTTAACTCCCCTTTTCTCTCCCATGTATTGGAGAGAGGACATGTGGTAAGGGGTGAGGGAGACTTTGGGGATGGGTGAGTGACATGTGTCAACACCCATCCCTTGGGACACATTTGTGGTTGGGAGGAAGAGTGAGGAGGTGACAAGTGTCACCTCCCCATTCCTCTAAGCCCATCGATTGGGCTTATTTTAATCCCACTTGGGATAAGCTGAGGGGTTGTTGAATTTTTGAGAATTTTAATTGTTGGAAATTGTTTTGGGAAAAAGGATAGAGGGAGTTTGGTGGCTTATGTTGGAGGAGATTTTAGAGGAGCTCTACATCAACTTCTTCCATATTAGGGATTTTAAAGGTTGGTTTTCAAGGCTAAGGCTTTCCCCTTGTATTTCAATTTGCTTGCTTGATGATTGTCTGAGATGTATTTTGCTTGTGTTGTATTTTGTTATTATGGGGAATATTTAGTAGGGTGTTGAAAGAGCCTCTCCCACTTGGGAGAAAATGCTCATCAAGTGTGGGGTAGGGGAGGAGTGATCCTCCTTGAGGTCATTACCTTGTTTTGGGATGTTGAAAGCCTTGAGGGCATTTTATGTGATTTTTAGTAATTTGTTATATGGCTTGAGAGCCAAAATATGAACTCCTTTGAAAATTTTGTTAACATGTTGGCTTGAGGCCATGAGAAAAATTGTGTGAGATATTTTGAAGGAGCGGTACTCTAGAGTTGAGTGTGTCCACTCTCCTACCCCTTTTTAAACTTACCTTGGTTGAGTTGTGTGTTGTAAATATCCATGGGTGTAATGTTGAGTTTTTTCTTTTGAGATGTTTGTTGTCTTGTTGTGAAGTAGATTTGAGTTCCCTAGGTGTGTGGATGACCTCCCTAGCTCAGGGGTGACCCTCTTGTAGGTCTACGGTAGGGAGGAGAGAAAGATGTGTGGTGTTTCTTTCCCTTGTGTGATATGCAGGTTTCATGGAGCTTAGTGTGAAGTTGAAGGATTTACTAGGCTTGGAAAATATTTTATTTTCCTTTACTCTTAAGGCTCTTGAGGAGAGCTTGGTCTTATTAAGAACTCAACCTTGTTGATTTTCAAAGAGGAGAACTTCTCTCTCTCTCTTGTAAAATTTTGTCTTCTAAAGTTGTGAGAAAACCTCTTTCATTGTATTGATAGTTTTAGTTTGTTAAATTAAATTTTACCATTTATGAAATGATGAAGGAAGGAAATTTGTTTTTAAAAGGATATTGATTTTGTATATTTCCTAATACTTCTATCAACAAAGATGTGATTTAGTTGTTGTGGTAAGTAAAGAAATTTATAATTTGTTGATTTGATATTTATCATTTAAGTTAAGAGGAATGAAGAAAATTATTTTATAAGCCAATTCTATTGTTTGTAAATTTTAAATTTGCCAAATAGTAAAGTTGTGGGTTCAATTTTTAGTTAAACAAGAAAATTTGCAATTCATTTCTATAAAAAAAAAAAGAGAATTTGTTGTTGATATGAATTTGGAAGTGTTTATTTATTTGCAATGTTCATCCATTAAAAGTACAAAAGTTTATAACATTCCAATGAAATTATTTTCAAATGAGTTATTGCCTTGGAGTAGAAATGATTTTTAAATTAAAAAAAAAAATAGTTTTATTTATCCATGTGATATGGTAAAAAAAAAAGAAATTTTAATTTTATCTTAGAGGTGCATTTGAAAATATATATTGTATGAAAATCAAATATATACTGATTCCTTATTCTACCTTACAAAATTATTTGACAGTAATATATATATATAGATATTTTAGACATTAATAAATGAAACCCCATTGAGGAAATATATTAAAACTATGTTAAAGTTACACAGTAGATAAACTGTGTTAAAAAAAAAGAGAGTTCACAGTTTTTAATACAAAGTAGTTAAAATGAAGTGGTGGGGGGGGGGTTCAAACCCCCCCATCGTCGCTGTCATTACCATGGGTGTGGGGAGGGGGTGGAGCCCCCACCCACACCCCACATTATCCCTTAACCCCCGCGCGACCTTTGGCCCATCCTCTGCCATTCCTTGCGCTACGCCACCCTCTACTTCTGTCACCGCCGTTGCCCTCTCCACCGCCTGACTTCCTCAGCAGCGCCGCTGCCTCTCCCTCTCTGCAGTCTCACTCCCCTATGCGGCCTCTCTCTGCCTGTGACCACCACTCAGAGCCTCCGCGGCTCCCCTTAACCCTAAGCACCTCCACCACTGTGGTCTCCTCCCAAAGCGTCGCCGCCGTCCTCCATGGAACCTACCCACCATTCAATCACAAGCCAAACAAAAAAAGTGTTAGGGTTTTCAATATGACTCAAATGAAAATATGAAATAAAATAATATGCATAGGTTTTATAAAGAAAACCTAATATTGTAACTCAATAAAATATTAATATATATATATTATTTATTAATAATTTTGTAAAAAGGGAAGCCACTTAAAAAAAAATAGGGTTTCAATATTGACAAAAAAAAAGAAAAAAATATACTTTGCTCTTAGTAAAGTATATATATATATATATATATGAAACATAAATTCATTGATTTATTAAAATAAATTCATTGATCTATTAAAAGAAAACCTAGAGATATTCGGAAGGCTTATGACAAAGTGAACTGGAGATTTTTATTTAAAATATTAGAGGCCTTTGGATTCCAGCAAGAGTGGATAAATTGGATGTTTGAGTGGATCTCAAGCTCTAGAGTTTCAGTTCTCCTTAATAGTTCTCCAAAGGGATTTTTTAATATTTCAAGGAGATTAAGGTAGGGAGACCCCATTTTCCCCTTTCTCTTTATCATCATGGCTAATGCCTTGGGAAGATTTGTTTCAAAATCCTGTTAGGAGGGGCAAATCATAGGTATCCAAATCACAAGAAATATGCCAAGATTTTCTCATCAGCAATTTGCGGATGACACTCTACTTTTCGGGGCAGCACAGGAAGGTGCGGCTTTAAGGTTTAAAAGAATCTTAGATCTATATTTGAGAGCTTTAGGATAGGAATTCAGTAAAGTAAAGTTGGAAGTGTTCTTTTTTAACACCCATCTTGGTAGAGAAGAAAAAATATTAAGGATTATGTCATTTGGGAAAGGATCACTCCCTTGTAAATATCTTGGGCTTCCCCTAGAGAAAGGGTTACTTCTGGGAAATTCTTGGCATCCCCTTCTCAGAAAGATCAAGTCTAGATTAGAATCTTGGAAGAGCAAGTGCCTGTCATGGGCAAGGACACTAACACTTATCAAGGTAGTTTTAGTAGCCATGCCCATTTATATGATGTCTTGCTTACCTTTGGCCAGTAAAATTAATAAGGAGTTAACCCAGCTAATGAGGAATTTTTTCTGGAAAGGTTCGACAAAACAGTTTAAATTCCCACTCGTGAAATGGAAGAAAGTCTGTGAGCAGAAGGAAAAGGATGGGGCTGGGGTTAAGGACCTTCTCAAGCAAAATCAGGCTCTTGGCGCGAAGTTGGTGTGGATGATTCATGATAAGCCAAATCTCAAATGGGTTAGATTATTAAAAAATAAATACCTGGACAGGGGAGACCACATTATCTTTTCTTCTAGACATCTTCCAACTGGATCTAGGATTTGGAACTTCATTAGTAAGAGTAGGGATTTAATCTCTAACCACCTTACTTGGGAGGTCAAGGAAGGCAAGGAAGCAAGGTTCTGGGAGGACTCTTGGGAGGGGTTTGGAAAGAAAAGTGGATCTGGCTCCTATAATGAATGTCACCAAGCTAGAATGGGGAGATAAGGTCTACAATTATCTATCCTTCTCCTCAACAATTAATGACCCTCCTTCTTGGAAAAGTGTGCGGGATTTGGGGTTGGATCCGAGATTGGTAGATAGGTTTGAAGAGGAGATGGCTAGATGGTTCATCTGCTTTAGAAGGGGCAGGGATAGGATGAGATGGAATGCATCAATGTCAAGGGAGTATTCAGTCAAGGAGGGCTACAGGGTTCTTGCTTGCATAAATGACCTTCCAGGTATGATCCCTTCTAGGCTTTGTTGGAACAAACAATGTCTACCCAAGGCAGGTGTTTTTTTGTGGGTGGCAGCTCAAGGTAAGGCACTAACAGTAGATAGGCTAAGAAGGATGGGCTATGAGGGTCCTTCAAGATGTTCGCTCTGTAGAGAAGCTGAAGAAGATGGAGTTCATTTATTCCTACATTGTCCTTACACAGTTATAGGGTGGTAGTGGCTCTGTAATAAGTTTCATTACAGTTCAACATTTTCAAGAAATTTAATGGACTGGTTGACCACCTGGCCCCTCTTGTTTTAGAAAGTGATGTTTGGAGGCTTGTGGATCGCAGCTCCATCCATCTTGGTCTGGGAGATTTGGAAGAATGCAACAAGAGAATTTTCTAGGAGAAAGAAATGCCTTCGGATTCGCTTCTTAGCAAAATTGAATCAAGCATAGTAGAAGTAGTGAACACTAGATTAGTAGATAGAGATCCTGCTCATCTCCTCTTCACAGGATGGGATGAAGAAATGATGAAAAGTTGGATGGGGCTCTCTCCAGCTCCTTAGGTGGGAGAAGGTGGCCTCAAAACTAAGGAAGTAAGGAGAAATGTTCGATGGTCTCTCCCTAAGGTCGGATGGTTGAAGCTAAACTTTTATGGAGCTTCCCTTGGTAATCCTGGGCAATCTAGAGTAGGGTGTATTATTAGGAATTCAGATGGGAAAATGGTGGGTAAACTAGCTGCTCCTCTTAGAATCGGTACCAATAATGAGGCAAAAATGTAGGCCTTAATTCTTGGTCTAAGGTTGGGTAGGGAGATGGATATTTGAAATTTGGAAATAGAAGGAGATTTTTTTATCATCACCAACGGACTAAGAAGCAAGAAACTAGCTAATTGGAAACTTCAAGCTAAGCTGGATCAGGCCTTATCTTTGCTTGAAGGCTTTGAGAAAGTAACATTCAATCATATATTGAGAGAAGGAAATCAAAACGCAGATAGGCTGTCCAACCTTGGGGTAGATGGAGTCTCGATCAGAGATATTATTTTCACATAAGAACTCATTTCAGATTAAGTAAGGGATATGTGGGTGGTTGCGAGGGAGCCTTGCCACCTATGATGCAAGGGCAGGAAGCTGGCATGAGTTGAAGGGATGCCCGCAGTCATTTGGTTAAGTGCCAAGCTTGGCGTGAGCTGGTTGCTCTCTCAGAAGGCATTCAAGAAGCTTCAGTGGGCATTTTGATAAGCAGTTTCAGGAGGCAATGTTCTTATTCTATTTTCATCCATCACTAACCAACAAATGCCTTTGCATTTTCTCACCATAGTTTCTGCAGAGGCCATTCATTGTGGGGGAATGAACATACCAGTCAAACTAACCAGTAAAAAAAGGTAGATGGCCTTCATTGGGGCAACTACCAATCTTAGCTTGCAGAGAATGCTCCATTGATCGGATGAATTGATGGTAGGGGCTGTGAGAATGCTGTTAGGGAAAGCTTTCATTGAGAACAATGAGAGGTATAGGGTAGATACAGATATCTTCTCTCAGGTGCTCGCAATGCTTCTCAAATTGGGGTCGGATAAAGCTGAGGAAGAGGCTATAATGAAAGGTATTTTTAACCCTAAGCATTTAGGGGATTTGGAATTATCTCTGCAGGTTGCTAGTCCTGGCATCAGTATCCCCCATCCAAGAGACTGGGCTCTTCTCGAAGATCCTGGTGCGGTCATAAAAATATTCCTGTTCATCTTGGATACCAGAGGTTTTGATTTGGTTATGTTGAAAGATTAGGCGGCGATAGCAGTGGACTACATATAAAAAACCCTTGGCATGGTAGCGGTGGTGGTCTTCATTGGGTGGAACACTTCAGCATGAAACTATCTGAGTATGATAACTAGTTGCTGTTGGTCCCTTTGCTTCATTTTGTATAGCAGAAGCAAAGCTATTCTAGATTTAGGTAGTTAAGTTGTCTACTGGATGTCTATAGTGTTGACCCTGTGTGGTCCTAGATGTTTGTCTCCTAGTCTGTATCGGGTGACTATTATGATCTCTCTACCAGCCATGGATAGGCTGTGAACACTGTAATTTTTTGACAGATACTTTAATATAGCTCTTATATTATGAATCAAAAAAAATAACCTAGAGATATAAATACAAATAGCATATATGTGTGTGTGTGTGTGTGTTTATATCTTCTTAAATAAATTAAGCCATCATATGCATTTCATATGTGGCCATTTAAACTCAACGTGTAATTTGAGAAAATGACAAATTGAGAAAATGAGAGAAAAATGAGAGAAAAAGAGAAAGAAAGATAAAAGTGAAAACAAAGAGGAGAAAATACATGACCTTTCCAGAATAGGGCTAAGAGTACTAATTAAGATTTAACATTCCATTAATCCTGATTGGGGCGATTTAATTAACAAAATTAATTCAAATGTTGAATTAAACCTAGAATGGAAACCTAGTGGACGTCATCAAACAAAGTTAGTAAGTCCTGTTTACGTGATCTGATCTACCAAGAAATTAGGAATAATGTAAAGGATATGGTGATAACTCTGATTGATAGAGATCTGATCAACCAAGAAATTAGGAATAAAGTAAAGGATGCAGTGATAACTCTGATTGATAGAGATCTGATCTACTAAGAAATTAGGAATAATGTAAAGGATGCAGTGATAACACTGATTGATAGAAAATGTAAAGGAGAGCAGATTAATCATAAAACCTTGAAAATGGGAAGGAGAACAAATGTTTGGGCTTTGTTGAAAATGCTATAATTAGAAGGAGAACAAATTAATATTAAAATTCAGAAAACGGGAAGGAGAACAAATGATCGTGCTTTGTTGAAAAATGTTCAATCAACTTAATCAACTATATGAGTGAGATGTAATCTAAATTTAATAACCCAAATCAGGAAACCTCTTGATCAGATTAGTGTTAGTACAATAAACCCTACTCACGCCTGAGAGGTGTTATGCTACCAGAATTTTCTAGAATTTAGGGTTTAGTTGGTTAGGGAAGTTTTAACCCTATTAGCGACGTTAACCACATCGTGATGACCCCCCTTTTGGCCTTCTTGTGATTTGGTCTGCGCACGTGTGTGAATTATCCCACAGACAACTATATTATGTATGCCTTAAGCATACACCACCGAGCACACTTACGCATGTGAGGGGGTTTCTACGGAAGCGTGGGAAAATTTTTTATATTTCGTGTCATGATCACATGACAAATGTGGACATGACACATGTGATGCATGTCATGACCGCATGGGAAATGTGGGCATGACACACTACCATTTACCCTCTATCAGGAGTGTGATCATCTTTCACAATTTGAGAAAATTAATTTAGATTAATAAATGTGAAGGGTATAAAATTCTAAATTTAATAGCAATTAATAAAAGTAAAGAGGATAAAGGTATTTAACTTAATTGTTAAATATATGTGATTTTGATGTTTGATATTTAACTTGTTTTTAATATAAGAATAGTACCTCTCTATCTATATGCATCTTTAAATTCTACACATGAAATATCTCTCTACCTAAGTTTTGCATCTTTTGGTTACTTTTGCATTCATAGATCTTTTCTTATGTGATATGGATCTCTCACTAGTTGTGTGCTCTTGGTCCTTAATTCACCAAATTTTCTTCTATCTTCCCTATTAGCTAAATTAGAGGTATAAATAAATACCTCAAAAGAGGGTTGTCAAAATCACTAGGATTCATGTGCTCACAGGTAAACCCTAAAATGATAGGTTTTAAAACCATGCAAAGGATCATGTAGCAATAAATGCCATAAATGACTATGCAACCTTAGATTTGTTTTAGTGCACTAAATTAAAGTGTTCTTCTAATGTTTATTCCTTGTAATGCTTCTAGAATGAGCCAATATGAGAGAGATGAGAGGATATGAAATGATTGCAAGTCAATGCTTCTAAATATAAGCACATAACAACAAGTTACAATATGTGTTTAGTAAGCTAACAATGATTGGTATAATAGGTCAGAGGGAAGTAAAGAAAGATGAAGATAGATATATAAAGAGATCTAGATAGCGATAGATAGAGAGAGGGAGAGAGGGAGATATAAAGAAATAAAGAGCTAGATAGAGATAATAGAATAGAGAGAAAGTTAGAGAGAGATAGTGATAAAGAGAGATAGAGAGGGAGGGAAAAATACAGAGAGAGGAATAGAGAAGTGGAGAGAAAAAGGGGAGAAAGATGACAAAGATAGATAGGGAAAGGGAGATATAGAAAAGAGAGAACTAGATAGAGAAAGAGAGAGAGAGTGAGTGAGAGAGACATAGGGAGGGCAAGAGAGAAATAGAGAGGGAGATTGATAGAGAGAGAGAGAGAGAGAGAGAGAGAGAGAGAGAGATAAGTGATATAGAGAGAGGGGGAAATAGAGAGGAAAAGATAAATATATAGAGAGGGAGGGATATTGACAGAGAGAGGGGAATAGAGAAAGACATATTTCCGATGGCCCATCTACCCATCTTCCACATGTCAGTTTCTATTTTTTCTTTATAATATTCAATGTTAATATTTACTAATTTGTGTCTAATGCCTTAATGTCAATATTTAGGGTTTTTGGTTTGCATTTAGGTAACTTAGATTTGAACGTTGAGGAAGAGGAAGGAGAGGGGGGAGAGAGAGAAAGAGGAAGATAGAAATAGGAAGAGATAGAGAGAGAAGAGATAGTGAAAGGGAGAGGAAGAGAGACTTTTATTATGTGATAGACTAAGGGCTATGGTCAAGAATTCTATTGGAAAACCCTACGTTAAAGATCATGCTATTGTAGATAGATAAGGGAGAGATGGAGGAAGAGATAAAAGTGAGAGAGATAGAGAGGGGTGAATAGAGAGAGAATTAGAGACATCTAAAATAGAGAGAGACATGAACAATGGATCAAGGTGAATGGGACAAGTTAGATAGAAGAGATAGATCTACTATTAATTATATTTCTAATTTAGGCTTAAATAATGTTTTAGTTCAAAACATTAAGCTACGAGTTTATGAGAAAAAAATTATTGCATTATATCAAAAAAAATGTCTTGTAAATAAGTTATTTTTAAAATGAAATTTGTATTCTTTAAAGATTCATGAAGGAGACTTTGTAACCAAACATTTAAAATCTAGCTTCCATCGATGTAAAATTGTTGATCGTAGGTTACCATATTTTTGTTTTCAAGCCTATTTATCTAAAGGGAAAGAGAGGAAGAGAGATAGAGAAGATAAAAAGAGAAATAGAGATAGAGACAAAGAGCTCAGATGGAGATAAGGAGAAAGAAAGAAATAGAGATATAGATAGAGAGCTTAGATGGAGATAAGGAGAAAGAGAGAAAGAGGAAGATAGACAAACATAGCGATATAAAAAGAGATAGAGAGAGAATGAGACAAAGAGATATATATATATAGAGAGAGAGAGAGAGGTAGAGTGATAAAAAGATAAAGAGGGAGAGAGGGGGAGAGAGAAGGGAAAGATAGAGAGAATGAGATGAAGAGATACAGAGAGAGGTAGACTGATATAGAGATAAAGAGGGAGACATGGAAATAGGGAGATAGGGAGATATAAAGAGAGGGATATTGGTAGAGAGAGGAATAATGAAAGAGATATAGAGATAAGAGTTAAAAGGGGGAGAGAGTGGGGTTGAAGAGTGAAATAGAGATAGAGGAAGAGAGAAGGGGAGAGAGGCGGAGAGGGAGACAAAGATAAATAGAGATATAGAGAGGGAGAGAGAGAGATATAGTACATTTTACCATGAATACCTTCATCAACACAATTTCTAAGCCCTACACATATAAAGGAAACCTTAAGACATTATCCACATTAGAAAGATTTAAGATTAAATTAATTTTGATTTCTTATGAAGTGTTATAATTAATAAGGCATATAACAAGATCCCATCTATAGAAATTAGGTCTCCATGCTTATTGTCCAAGTGGTAATTTGTAATGATTGAATTATATATTTATTTTTTAGATAAAATATATATTATAGTTATATAGTTATATGAGAGAGAGAGAGATGGAATTAAACAAAAAGAGAGACAGATGAGAGAGAGAGAGAGAGAGAGAGAGAGATCTTTGTATTATAGTACGAGAAAGATAGACAAAGAGGGGAGACAAATAGAGTTAACAAAGAGAGAGGAGGGATAGACATGGATAGACATTAGAAGAGAGAGAGAGAGAGAGAGAGAGAGAGAGAGAGAGAGAGAGAGAGAGAGAGAGAGAGAGAGAGAGAGAGGGAGGGATATTAACAGAGAGAAGAATAGAGAAAGAGAGATATAGTAGGAGAGAAAGATAGAGATAATATATATAGAGGGAAATATAGATAGAGAAAATGAGAGAGAGATAAGAGAAGATAGGAAGAGAGGGAAAAGATAGAGAAGAGAAAGAGAGAGATACAAAAAGAGAAAGAGATCATATGGAGAGGAGGAAAAAGAGAACAAGAGGAAGATAGAGAAACATAGAGATATATAAAGAGACATGAAGAGGAGACAAAGAGATATAGAGAGAGGCAGAGTGATACATAGATAGAGAGGGAGAAAGAGAGAGGTGGGGAGAGATAGAGATAGATGGAGACAAAGAGATATAGAGAGAGGTAGAGTGATACAGAGATAAAGAGGGAGAGATAGTGAGAGAGATAGAGATATAAAGAGGGGAATATTGGTAGAGAAAGGAATAGAGAAAGAGAGATAGGGATTTAAGAGATAAAAGGGAGAGAGAGATAGACAAGGAGATACATAGAGAGAGGGAGATTGATGGAGAGGAATAGAGATAAGTGGTATAGATGGAAAGAGTGATATAGAGATAGAGAGGTAGAGAGAGAGGGATAGAGGGATAAACATGGAGAGAGATAGAGGGAGAATGATGGAGAGAGGAATAGAGATAAGTGAAATATATATATATATATATATATATATATATAGAGAGAGAGAGAGAGAGAGAGAGCCTAGATGGAGATAAGGAGAAAAAGAGAAAGAGGAGGATAGAGAAACATAGAGATATAAAAAGAGACAAAGAGATATACAGAGAGGTAGAGTGATGACAAAATTTTATAAATATAACCCTTGGCATAGTGTTTTGATATCATTTGGATTGTATTTTAGGGATTTTTAGGCTTTTAGTTTAGGTCTAAGTATCAACATGCTACTAAAGTGTTAACACATGGGCTACAACATTAGTGGAGTTTCTCAATATATTGTAATCTTATTTTGAAGGAATATATTATTATGATGGGTTTCTTAATCAAAGGGGTTTTCCAAGTATATACGTCATCTTATCTTTTCTATTTCCATCACTTATTCTTCTATATTTAATTAAGGTTACATTTTTTTTAGATCAACAAATTTTATTACAGAGATAAGGTCTATGCAGTCCAAATATACCATGATTCAATAATGATTGTGGAATTGCAATGAATTAATAAAAAAAGAACCAATCGATATCTTAAATGTGAGAAACACTTATAACCTTTGTACATCTAAGACAATGTAGTTGCCTTAAGAAAGTTTAGATTTTTTCCTAAATAATTTTAGAACAATGTTTTGCATCCACATAAAAAGATAGTGATATCTTATGCGAGACATAATTAATTGATTTGCAAGATAGAGAAAGAGATAGAGGTAGAATACCTTTCAAATTATCAAGTAGAGAAGGATAGAGAATGTTAGAGAGATATAGATAGAGGAATAGAGAGAGAGGTACAAAGATAGAGAAGGATAGAGAGAGATATAGATAATAGGGATAGAGAGAGAGAGGTAAACAGATAAAGAGGGAGAGAGATAGAGACAAAGAGAGAGTGAAAATAGAGAAAGACAAGAAGAGACAAAAAAGAGATAGAGCATGACAGAGAGGTACAAAGATAGAGAAAGATAGAGCGAGATAGAGAGAGAGGGATAGAGAGAGAGGTAAAGAGATAAAGAGGGAAAGAGATAAATATAAAGAGGGTGAAAATAGAGAAAAACAAATATTATATATATATATATATATATAGAGAGAGAGAGAGAGAGAGAGAGATAAAAATAAATAAAGAACTAGAGAGGGATATATATATATATATATATAGAGAGAGAGAGAGAGAGAGAGAGAGAGAGAGAGAGAGAGAGAGACTTTCAATTTCAAGTAGAGAACATGGCCACATGCATAACCTTCCTATGAATAATTATTTCCAAATTTTACCTAAGTTACCACCCATCACAATTGAAGAGACATTTCCTAGAACACAAAATCATTACCCATAATGGGATTATAAAATTAAGCTTAACTACATAAACATAGTGACAAAAAGTGTTCCATTTTGTGATAGACTTGAGGTTATAGTCAAGCATTCCGATGACAAATCCTACATTAAAGATCAAGCTATGGTACTTTTACAATGTAACAAGTGGAGCTTGGTATGTGTTGGTCGAAATCATCCACTCAAACTTTACTTACCACTATAGAACAACAACACACATCATTACATCGTTTTGATGTTCAAATGATGACCATGATTCAACAAATCAAAATAGATCCAAAAAATAAATGCAAATATTCTATATACTCTCTTTTTGAGAATATAGTTAATATTACAAACAAATAAAAAATTCCTCTTTGCTACTCTTACAAATATGCCCCCTTATTTATTGTTCTTAACATCTCAATGTTACAAACTATGTATACTTCAAGTTTCCCATATGCAAAATAATGTTTTCTTTTATCGACATAGAGCTCCTTTCCACATCCATGCTCAGCGTACCCATTGCACACTAAGACGCGATTGCTAGTAGATTAATCTAATAGTCTTCATTAAATAAAATTCAAAACAAATTTTTAAGTAAAATAATATCGAAAATGTAAAGAAAATTAATTAAAAATATAAATTTATTATAATATTAAAGATTTAGTACTTAAAGATATTTTTTAACTTAGCATTTAATATATTTTTTATTTTAAAATATCTTAACTATTAAATAAAATAGCAAGTTGGTGGGTGAAAGAGGCAGGCATGAATATTAATGGATGTCATATTCAACATTGAATACCGAGACATAATAGTAAGAAGGGACTAAACGCGTAATGATTTGGTCAGAAATGCGGAATCATTTAAATACATATATCGATATTTTTAAATGTCTTTTGAAAGCTTCCACTGTTGTAAGTCTTAATGCAAAGATTCTCATTAAAAAACAAACCCCCCAAAACACAAATCTAACGTGTGCAAAGAAGCTCTTTGAAAACCAAACCCCCCAAAAAACAAATCTTAACGAATGTAAAGATGCTCATTCAACATAATTTAAGTCAATGTTTTGCATAAAGAAATAAGCTCTTTCTAGGAACGCCGCCATATATGAATTTGCCTTGAAAAACACATTTTGAGTCTCTTATGCAACTAGAAAGTTAACGATTGACGTTTCCAACGTAATACTTTTCAAACTAAAGGAATGACTCACACATGCGTGGTGAAGTTGATGTCTACCTAGGGAAAAGACCCAATATGTGTGCACCCTAACTTCGTGCGTCTCAAAAATATTTGTTGATGTCGAAGAAGTTTAAAAACTCTATAACAGCGTCATTGGTTAGTCGACTGCTTAAACTTAAGGTTTTGGGTCAACAACATCAATTTTGATACCAGTTCTATACGTAATCATAAAAAGTGTCCAAAACAACACGTTTTGAACCCTTGCCTGATAATGGTCAATTGTTACATCCCATCATCGAACACACTTGCACCAATAAGTGAACATATTTTCCCTGATATTATGGACATTAACACTCAAATCCATGATATCATCCTCTGGAAAACAAATCTTCACTCATGTCTTATGTGCATACAAATCTATAAAACTAAACAATATTATATTATTAACTAAATAATTTTAACCAAACAATATGTGAAAAAGCACCCTCACCCTAATATCTAAACATGGTAGTGTGGCAAATGCTAACCCTAAAGTAATAATATATTATCTTATTATTGAAAACCTAAACCTAAATGTTTGTTGATGAATGCCTATTTCTCAAGCCGCTGCAGCGCCAGCGCACAGCATCATGGAAGCGTCGTTCGAAGGTCGCTAGGAGGCTGTAGATGTGGGGAGCAGGGAGGTCGCCAACGTGGAGGTCAATGGAGGCAACATGTATCTAAATCTATAACCTATTTTGCTCTAACGCCAGGATGGAGGCAACAGGGATTTTGCTATAAATTTTTTGGCTATAACCTTCCCCATCTTCTGTGTGAAGCAGAATGACTGGTGCAATAGAACTATCATTTGGTGCAGTGACTAACCACGGGCAAAAGGGGACTGTGCTTTGCTTCGGTAAGTGGTTGGTGTAAGTGGTTTTATAATTGTATTTCCTTCGTTTCCTTCTTGGTGGGACTGTGATTTGCTCATCCTCAGAGTTCTTTCAGGCTAAACGATGCCTCCAATAATGGTGTGCAGCTTTTTATTTTGTGTGTAGGGGAGCTAGTGCACGGGCCGTCCTTAAATGGAGAGATTTTCACTCACAGCAATCCCCTCCTCAGCCACATTCAGTCACAGAAATTGTGTCTTTTGACATAATAGATTTAAAGTGTTTTTGTAACCAGGGTTTGTAGGAGAACCAATAGGTAAGGTCATTTTTGACCTTACTGGGGCAATGAACTATTTTTTTTTCTATTGCAAGTTTCTTTCAAATTTCTTAGGGTTTCTTAGGGGTTTTTTTTTTTTCCTATTGCAAGTTTCTTAGGGGTTTTTTTTTCTATTGCCAGATAAAAAAGTATTGGTACAAAACTAATTATGGCATATGTAGTTGAAACTTGATGAGGGGAGGGCTAAGGCTTGGCCTGTGTAGTTTATTATTATCAAAGTATTCTTTGATGTGTTAGTGAAGTCGACAGTTATACTTTCATTGGGTGAAATTTCTGTTCAAGTGCACAGATTTTTTTTAAGACAATTGCAGTGGAACACATGGTTCTCCTTTTTTGCAGTGATAGATGTCAACATTGTGCATATTTATTCAAATTGGTCTTATATTGATTTCTTTCCAATAAGGGCAGATTTTGCCCTGCGTTTGTCATGTGCTAAAGGTAGTATGAGCCGAGGACTTGGCTGAACCTATTTTGTATCCATTACTCCTTTTCATTAGTGGAGCTTTAGAGTTGTGGGTGCTCATTTCTTGCCTTATTTTTAGGTGTATGGAAGCTGCGATATACTGAGAAATCAGAATTGTAACGTAAGGCTATGAGCTAGTTTGGAATGTCCTGACTCATCATATGAGTACCTAACAATCTCACATGTGAACACTCTTTGGTATGTGATGAGCTCTTGCAATAAGATTGGTGTCATCTTGATTGGACAGTTGTCCAGTTATGTCATCTAAGTGGAACTAGCATTAATATTGTTTAGAATTTTGTTATTGCATGTTCTCTATGGGCTGTGCTTTTCTTGCAAATGACTTCCCCTTACATTGCACTTAATTAGAGTTTTAATTTTTCAATAAGTTATTTGGTGCTATCTAAAGCTATAGTCCCATGAAGCTTAAACTGAAAGGCGATATGTTTGAATGGTAGTTGGATTGTGCATTTGTCACTATACTAATAGAATTTGTGTTATTTATTGATCTTTTAAATCATGGCCTAGTTTTGAATAGGCCTCATCGTACCATTCAAAAGCAAGGGGTCATAGATGGGTTTCTTAACAAAACATAGGTGGTAAGTTTGTTTCAAAATACTTGTAGGAGGCTGTTACTTGCTGGTTTTGGGATTACCATTTCCTTGCAAGTGCAGTGGCTATGTCAAGAGTCCAATGGTGTTTATTGATACTTTGGGATTCAATACTAGCATGTGCGTTGGAATAATATATAAATTGTTTCTTGTTAAAAAGTGCCATGTTGATAGGAGAATAACTATGAATTTATTCCTCAATGCTACTTTGATGAGCCTCTTAAATGTGTCACATTTCATGTGATCATTCACTGTGAATGCCACTGTCATCCATTCAACACAAACGGTCCATGTTTCTTAGGTGATCAACATTGACTGGTATTAAGTTAGCTTGTGTGTGTGTGTGCTTTATTGCAGACATGTAGTATATTCCCCCCATGTTTATTCTGGCCAAAGAAAATTTTCTATCAAGGTTTAGGTTGAAGGAACTTGACTTGGAGCTTTTCTGTGCAGATATATTTGACTTTTCAAGTACCCTTTCTCTTGATAATGTTTATTGTTTTATTAATGGATTTTAGTGCTTCATAATTTAGTCGTTCATTTAGAGGTTAGTTCAAAGTTTTAGCATTAGAAATTAGCCAGGCTCTGCAGTTAAAACAGAAATGTCAATTACTATTAAAATAAAGACACCTCATATTTTAAATGTTGGTAACTTTTATTTAGTATATATGGAAGGAATCTTGGTTAATTGCTTCGGTACACCAGACAGGTAATTCTCTCTGAAAGATGATGTCCTTGAGGACAATCTATTAGCAGAAGGGAGCAAATTCATGAAATTCATTGTGGAAATACTACCTACAATGAGTTGTAGGCTATAAGATTTTCAACATTTGAGAAAATGTTTCACTATGACTGGATTCGGCACTTATGATCTGTCTGCATAATCCTCTGGTTTTTAGGGTCTCTCTAGTGTTTTATGCCTTTATTTTTAGGGTTTGTGTAGTGTTTTATGGGATGTATTGGTAGAATCTTTTTGAATAAAAGAGTGCAAGGACCAAAGGAAAAAAAAAGGTCTAGCAAATTGGCCTAATCAAATGGGCTTATTCACAATATTTTTGTGGCGAAAATGAGAGATCCCATACATATCTTAGCAAGGTTGTTTTTCAAATTATTTTATTGCAAATCTTCTGCAGCATAAAACAAACATGGACTCTTTGGATTGAAAAAATCAATGACATGTTTGTTTTAGGCTACAGTAGATTTGCAATAAAATTGTTAGAAGAAAACCTTGCTAAGATGTGTGTGTGTGGGATTCAACTATTTATAATAAGTTAACTATTAACTGTTTATCTGTGCTTTTCACCTCATTCAGCTTGTATGATACCTACAATTGAGGTGAGAAATGAGTGGAGGGACAAACATTCTGTGTCTCAAAATGAAAAAGGGATAAAAATGCAGGAGGATAATGAAGTAAAGGTTGAGGTGGGCCGGAATAGTTATAATGGCCCATTTAATGTGACATATGAGATGCTGCCTAAAGGACCTATTTTGCCATCCGGGCCTCCTCCTTGTCACAATACTTTTCCTCAAAGTGATTACCCAAATGCTTATTTCCCATGCAGAAATTCTGCTTTTCCCTAATTGTCATGTCGATACTATGGAATTGAATAGTGATGGGGAAATTGGTTTGAAGTTTAAGTTGCACAATAACTTTTACCATTCTTATTAGAAAGTATGTGTTGGGTAAGCTTTTGTTTCTGTCTTGATTTGGCTTTATTGCTTTGAATGTGATTGCTCAAGATACTTTGTTGCTGCAATGCTTTGTGGCTATTTAACAACAAATAAAAAAGTAGGCATTAATTTTCGACAGTCGAGAGTGTTTTTAGATTCAACTACGTGTATATTTTCATCTACATTTTGGGTCTCCTCTTTCTGTGCTTTTAGGCTATAGTTAATAGTTGACTTAATATAAATAGTTGAGCATGTGTGTGATTCAAATAGTTGACTTAATATAAACGTCAATCCAATACAAATAAACCTAGAAGTTGAGACTGTCGATTAATTTTGATGCTGATAGCACAATAGATTATCGACTTACTATTCAAATTGATATTTACATGTCTAATGTTCTGCTAGTCTGCCACTACCAATTTCAGAAAATATTTTATGTTTTAACCATTGACAGCACAAACACCAAGGTACTTGCTTTAAACAAAAACAACAAAACATTATATTGCTAGTTGCATAATACAGTAAGACAGTCTTTGACAAAACATTACAAAATTGTCATCTTTTACTTATAATGTCCAAAATGCATTGCTGACTAGATGTTTCAAAAAACTTATAGCAATAACTTGACATCAAACCCTGATTTTCTAGTTTACCGGTGAACTAGTAGAAACATCAATGTTAACTGCATTGTCATTAATTGGACTACAATCAGTGTTATTTTTAGGTGGGTTGATTGAAGTCTCAGCATCAGTTGAGTCAATTGCATTCAATTTGACTCCCCTTGGCAACCTAGTCCTAGGCCTTCAACTTGTTCTTCTGGATCTTCTCTTTCCTGCTGCCATAATGCCTAAATAAAATGATGGCATTTAATAATTGTTAGAAAGAAAATGTAATGAATGTTCACCGTGAATGTTATACATCAAACTTCATGATCCTTCATGAAAATGAACATTAGATGTCCACAGTGCATAATAAATTCGATTAGAATGCTTCTGTATGGAAAAAAGTTGAACACAGTTAAATTCATAAGTATTCAAATCAAAATTATGTTATCATATGTCTCTTCATCATGGATCAGGGATGGTGATCAATAACATTGATGGTACAAATTCATTACATATGCATAATGAGAAGGTACAAATTCAATACATCATTACACAGCTTTTTTCATAAGATTTTTTTTCAGAAGCTGTCTGTTAAATGTTATAGCTCTGTTAAATATATATATGTTTGTTAAATGTTATAGCTCTGTTATATATATATATATATAAAGCAAAAATAGACAAGGCACATGAACCTCTTGACAAAAAGGTTCAAAGAAATGTAGTCTAATGGAATGACATGGGTTTGTCAAAAGACCATTGAAACTCCTAAGCAAATACATGAGTATCTTTGTAGATCCTTTAATCTTTTCTAGCGTGTCTTTATTTTCTCTACCCAAATTGGAACTTTTCAAATTGATGTTAACAATTATCAAAGCATAATGGACTGTGAATTCTATGTTAAAGATGTTGTAAGTGCCCAAGGGAGTGTGGTTGTGTATACCATTGTATTTTGTCCCTCATGTGACAGTATATTTGATCAGAGATGCTGTTAAGTTGGATGATACAGTCAAATACACAGGTTCTATTCTTTCATTGGAGGTTGTCAGACCTATAATTGGACTGTACCATTGACACAAAGAGCTATAACATTTAATAGAAATGGGCATGAAATTGTGTGATTTGTTAGCAGTATCTTGTTTTGTTAAATGTTTCTGGATCAGACTGCATTGCATTTATTTTCAATACTCAACAATCTCATCTATCAAAGTTTCAATACTCTACAATTACATGATCTATTTAATGTTACTATTTAATGTTATTCTCTTTATTAGCATATCTATTTCAAATTTCACCAGCCCCTTGGACAGATTGTCTGCATGTTAGAGAGGGATCTATCTAGGTTAATGTAACTCCGAGACGTGGGAATTTACTGATTTAAATAGACATCTTAGCATTACATGGAATATCTATTCTCTTTACAAACGTACCCTTTTACCATTTCACAACCACCCTTATGATAGCTCTATAACTATTTTACTATTAAAAAAATTTGAAAGAAAAGAAAGCACCATGTGCATTTTGCTGTTAGGGTACTTCTAGTATTTGGGAAGCTTGCTAAGGTCTTAGAGTTACACAGAATATGCCCCTGAGATGGCCTATTTTTGAGGTATGTAGAGGTGAAACTATTATGCTTATCCATTTGTAGGACTTCAGTGATTTCTCTTGAGGTTCGGTGTAATCCTTGGGTCACTGATTGCCAATATCTTTATATAGATGGCTTCTCTGCACCCCGGCCTTAAACTGGAAAAATGTTGTTCTGCATCAATCAATGCTCAATCAAGTAGGGAAAACCTATTTGCCAGGTATGTAGAGTCCAGATTATTAGAATTTCAGTGTTTGTAGGGTTGAATCAAATTTTTCCCAGTTGTACATACATAGGTTGAGATTGATAGAAAATATAGATGGCTATTCATCTCCTTCAAGAGAGTGTAATGTAAATATTAATAAAACACATTTTAAGTGTATAGATGAATGTTAATTGTGTTTCTGATTTCTTTCTATAGTTTATTTCTACATATAACGTCCAAATTTTAGGAATTTAGAGTGGTGTCCACTGAATGTCCCCTGGAATCATTCAACTTCAGTTGTGAGAGTAGTTGCCAAATAAAATGTGTGAAATGTGGAAGTATGCAAGGTGAATTTATTAATCTAATTTATTAATTGTTTTTGGTGTTTAGTAGATGATTAATTGTAATATATTGATTGACAGGTAACAACTGTTCCAAACTTGAACATGTATCATGGAGAGTAGATTCAGACCTATACTTGGACTGCACCATTGACACAGAGAGCTATAACATTTAACAAACATATAACATTTAACATTTAACAGAGCTATAACATTTAACATTTAACATTTAACAGACATATAACATTTAACAGAGCTATAACATTTAAATATTTTTGTCTACCAAGAAGCTAATACTACTTGGTAATGTATCAATATAAGTGTAGACACCTAAAAATGTCTCAACCACCAAACTAACTCCTGACATCCCTAAACTTACCAATTCCTTTTCCAACCAATTAATTAAATTTTTATTTAATTAATCACCCCTTTCATTTTCTAAATCCACACCATTTTATCCCCAAAATTGAATTAATTTTATTAATTCAATAGTCCAAACCTTAGCCAAGTGATTTAATGAATATGCAAAATTTATTAAATCAATTCCCCATTTTTCCTAAATCTAATTAATTAGTTAAAACCATGTTAACTAATTAATCTAGCCTACTAATTAGTCTATCCCTACCCTAGACAATTAAATAGCTATTATTTAATTGCCTACTCTAGCCTACCCCATCCTAGCCTTAGGATTAATTAATTAAATCACTAATTAATTAATCTTATCCCCCCTCTAATCCCTCTACTAATTTATTCCAGCCACATTAATAGGTTAATCACCCTAATTAAGAAAGTCAAATCCTCATTAGCACTTCTCTCCACACCTCCCAAATTTAAAATTCAAATAAATCACACATCACGTTTACTCCTCTTACACATCCCTTACACATGTCATATCCACTCTTCCCCAAATAAATTTTTAATTCATTTTACCCTTCCCCATGTGAATTTTTAATTCACAAATAATCTATCTCACCCAACCTCATTTATTCACCCCTTTCCCAAAAATGAATAAAAGATTTACTTTTATTCCTAGCCCTCCATCTTCCAAGATCAAATCTAGGCCCTCCACCTCACTTTCATCCTCCACCATTGATCTCTCCAATCAATCTCCACCCTTGGATCAAAATTCTCTCCAAAAGTCTATAAATACAACCTCTCACAAGTCATTTTCATCATCCATTTTCATGCAAAGTTACCATGCCAAAATCACCTTTGAGTTAATAGTGAGTTGCACAATTGAAGAGCATTTCACATTTGGATCAATAGTCTATGGATCATCTTAGTCTTGGGAGCTTCTTTTGGGTACAAAGGCTCCTTCTTCCCCTTGATGGGATTAGGTTGTGCATGTGAGGTATAATCTCTTGTTTTATTGCATTTGATTTGGTGTTTTCTCTCATTTTGCATTATCTAATCTACATTGGCACGCCCGGTGGGACCCACAAGGTCCAATCTAATCCTTGTTTGTGAGTTGTTGTGTTAGTATTCAGCCTTTTGCAGGATCAACGCTATTCGACCGTCGTAGCGACGCCATCACTGCCACATTTCAGCGCTATTTCTCCTTTGGCGCTATTTCTGCGCGATTTTATTTTTTATGCTAACCCCACTCACGTCTATTTTTTTTGCTTTTTCTGCTGTTTCCTGTGTTTTTTGTTCTCTGTTTTGCAGGAAAATAAGGAATTACAAGGGGAGGTTATGGCAAATTTTTGACAGAATCAGACAAACAGCATCAGTTCTACGTTTTGACGCCATCCTTCAGATTGTCACCATCCGTGTCTTCCCCCAGATTTAGAAACACCGCGCAGTGGCGCCTTCATTACTTCTGATTATCGCTATCATCTATTTTAGCACATAACTTAGGATGTATTAGCGCTCTCTTCTGTAACAATGCCTTTAATTTAATTAGTGCTATCTTAGGTTGTAATTAGTGCCTTAAATTATTTTAGCGCCATGTTACATAAGTCGGGTTGTTCTGCCCACAGTGGCGCCTGTGTATATCAGTTTTAGCGCTATTTTTCCTTTTCTATTTTTTTGCAGGTACTGCGGATACTAATGAAATCTTTTTGTAGGATGGTTTGTTAATTAGTTAGCAAACATTTCAATTTGGAAACTAAAACGAACCTTGGTGTGCTTTGTTAGGTCTTAGACAAACATTTCCATTTGGTGCTCTAAAATCAATCCAAACAACTCCTTGATTGAAGTGTGTGATCATAACATTTGCTTTTGGTGCTCTAAAATATACTTCTTTTTGTGTGTCAACAAACAAACAATCAAAACACTTCAATTTGGGCTATAAAAAGAACAACGACTTGCATACTTCATTGGATAAAAAGAACAACAAACTTGCATTTCCACGCATCTAATCAAGACAATCTATAAAATTGTGTGAAGTGTCTTCGTGATTGTGTCAAGTAGAGTGAGAAAGTGTATGCTCTTCCTTTGCACCTTTTGGTGATCTTGGGAATCAAAAACTTCTCACAACACTTTGCATTAATCACCCCCCATCTAATCCAAAGATCTAAAATTGAACCATGTTGAGTGTGATATAATCATAGGGAACACGTATGCTCTCCCCTCGCATCTTTGTATGAACTTGGGGATCAAAAGTGTTTTTGTGATTATATTGCTTTTGTAATCCTTAGAGGGCCTGCCACCCCGCTTCGAAAGGTAGGAACGACCTAAGCGGCATCAAGCTAAAACCAAGCTCTTCCAAGCCGCTATATAAAATAAGGCGTTTGGGACGAAAGTCTCAAGCGACAGGTGTTGTTTTGTTATACCAACAGCTAACCTCCCCATAAACCCTCCAAGGCGCAACCCTTGGAGGCTGGGAGGCTCCATAATGGAGAGTAGCGCTGCCGCATGTATAACCACCTGAACAGATGCCCTTACTAAGAGCCATTGTTGTAGTAAGCCAAAATCCTTCTATTTGTTGACGCAGAGGGCAAAACCCTTGAAGCGGCCCCGATTCATGCGGTTCTTAGCCGAGGTAGCAGGGACAATCTAAAGGTTTGGAGAGGGTCAAGCCTTATAAGAAACCTGGACCTTGGTATGCGTGAGAAGTGTGTGCAAATGTAAGGAGGAGCCGGTGCTACCAAGATCCTGGAGCTACCCGCTTTGAATAGGTGCAGCTAGGGGATTCAACAAATACTGTCCCATTCTCGCCATAGGTTGTAAAAATGTGCTTGTTCTAAACAAAGTCATGTCATTCCACAAACAAAAATCATTGCTTGTTTTGCATTCAAATGTGTGTTAAAGTGCTTTGATTTTTCACAAACGAACTTGCCAAGAGACAGAACACATCAGTTTGTCACAGTCTAAACAATCAGATCCAAAAATTTGCCATCAGAAATCTGTCAAACCCTATTTCAGTGCCATATCTCTCTTATTGTAGTGCCTTTTCACCCGTGGATTGGCGCTATTTTGAGATTGACGTGCCTGTTATAGAACAAATCAGTTGATCACATCCCGAACAGACAAATCCAATATTCTGCCATTAGAAGTCCCAAAATTTTGTCATCAGAAATCTGTCTAGCTTGTTTTAGTGCTATATCTGTCTGATTGTAGTGCCTTTTCACCTGTGGATTGGCGCTATTTTTAGATTGACTTGCCTGAAGCAAAGACCCATTTTGTTGTGATCTACACCTTCTGTTCTACCATAATCCATACCCATCTCGTAGAAATCTGCCAAACGTCTAGCCATTTTCTTCCAAAATTTTCTAAATTACACATTCTCTTTGACCTTAGAGGATCAACCACCACCCTTGTTGGACCCCTTTGATACATCATAATCAGCCCAAATACATATCTATCCATCCCCATTCATTCCTTTTGCATATCTCCTTGTACCAATATAAAAATCATTTAAAAAATTCACATCCAAATCAAAACCTCATCAAATCACCAATCAAATCTTGTCACCCTTTTGAGCCAAAGTTAGATCTAGATCCTATTGTTCACATCACGTTTTCCTTGAAAAGTCATTAGTCTACATTTCAAGAAAAACAAATCACCTCTCTTTGTGTAAGGTCATTAGTCTACCCCAAACAAAGAAAATCATCATCCTTTGTGTGCCAAATCAAAATCTAGATCTTATCCAAAAGCTCAATTCGAGGAACATCAACAATATCATCCTCACCATCCTAAATCAATCAAAAAATCAAAAACATCAAATCCCTTTCTTATCATCCATCTTTGGTCCAAAATTGGTGCAAAAATATCAATATCACCCATTCATATCACCCTTAGGATAAAACCTTTGGAAAACATATCGATCTTCATCATACCCTTCTACTCCATCTCACGACCACATCCATCTTTGGGTCCAACACAATCAATTCGATTATCTAAGGTCTCCACCTCATCCCACATCTAGAAATCAAATCCATACGTGTATGCCCACCACAAGATCACAACACAAAAGAAATCAAGAAATGGCGGAACGATGGCCCTTTGGCATGCCTAACACTGACAGTAACAACATACCCATTTATCAAACATACAATCCACCTACATATTCCTTCATCCCCCCATTTGGCGCCAATGACCCTTTTCACTTCTTACCACAAGCACCAACACCACCCCCACCACCACCACAAAATGTCCCCACCATACCCCAAGATGACCTAGATGTCTTGACCTTCACGCAAGATGCCGATAATATGGACCTACTTGATAAAGTCCTAAGATCGGATCCAAAGAGATATCTTGACCATCTTCTCAAGCTTGGTGCTCAACTTCCCCCCGTCACAACATCATCACAACCATCCACTTCTACAGTTGTCCCAACCCCATCAAATACCCAAGCATCTACATCACATACCCAACCCACCATCTCTCAAACGTCAACACCTAACGTATCTACCACATCCACAACCTCAACCGCTACCACATCTACTACTTCCACATCCACTGCTAACATCTCCCAACCTGTCATCACCTCCACTACCACGACTACCGTCAACCCTTCTGCTTCAAACACAACAGGCATACAAGGCAACATCACACAAGCAAATACCTCCACAAGTGTGCCCCCACCAAACCCTCACACCCTTGCATACCTACGACAACTATTCTCACAACAGACTCACAACACATCTAACCCATCCAACATCCACACACCCAACGTCAATCCCACAGGTCAACACAATCCCAATCCCCAAATACCACCACATGTTCTCCAACAACTCTACACGCACCAACAATCCCACACCACATCTAACCCATCCAACGTCCACATACCCAACGTCAATCTCACAGGTCAACACAATCCCAATCCCCAAATACCACCACATGTTCTCCAACAACTATACGCACACCAACAACAACAGACACTAATCAACCCAAACCCCAACCCGCAATACCAACATCTCAATCCAAACCCCAACCCACAATACCAACATCTCAACCAAACCAATCCCCAACACCAACATCTCATCCAAACCAATCCCCAACACCAACTCCCACCCCACCTCCAATATCTCACCAATCAACAACCCTACACGTTTCAACCACAACAACCACAGGATTTCAACACCGCGCTGCAAAGCTTAATCCAAAAGGTGGATGACTTACAAACTGGGGGCAAACGCAAATACTATTCTTTTGAGGATATTTGTCCCTACCCATTTGACCGCACCTTGTACATGCCCCCTTTCCCTAAAAACTTTGAAATGCCAAAATTTGACAAATAAAAGGGAAAGGGCGATCCTAGGGACCACCTTCGGGAATTCTACATTGCTTGCCTCGAAGTCTCTCACAATGACACATATCTTATGAGACTCTTCCCAAGAAGCCTTGGCGGCCAAGCCGCTGAATGGTTTGCTCATCTGCCACCTGGAATTCAAACATTTCCCGAGCTTGCGGAGAAGTTTGTCAATCACTTTTCCTACAACTTTGAACATGAGGTGTCAATGACCGACCTTTGTAACACCAAACAAAAGAATGGCGAAGCTTTCGCTTCTTTCCTACAAAGGTGGAGGGGCCTAGCAAGCAAGCTCCCATGGCCTATTCCTGAAAAACAACTTGTCACCATGTTCGTGGCCAATCTCAATCAGGAATTAGGATTCCACTTACAAATTCTTTGCACATCTACCTTTGAAGAGGTCATTGACAAAGGCACCACTGTGGAATGAGCCCTCATTGCCAAGGGTTCCATCAAACTTTACGATCCCAAGTCCAACAACAACAACAATAACAATAACCACAAATCTAATCATAACACCCCCAACAACAACAACAATACCAACACGTAATCTAATGATAAATCACGTTATTGGGGGAAGAACAAGAATAATCTGAATGACAACGTCACCGATATAAAGGCCATCCAACACATCCAAAATCACACACCGGCACACACGTATGCAGCAAACACCAATAACCAAAGAGGACCCAATAAACCCCGCAAACCTCGCTGAAATTTCACGCCGTTAGCAGAACCTATTGAGGACATCCTCGATAGATGCCTCAAGCAAGGAGAAATCACACTCCTGCCTATCAGACCACGCCAAGACAATGACCTCAAGGCAGCATGGTATAATGAAAACAATTATTGTGAATACCACTACGTGGCAGGTCATAAAATAGCGGACTGCATGTAATTAAAACATTGTATCCAAGACCTAATAGATCAAAATATTGTCAACCTTGAGCACAGTACACAGCCATCACCAAATGCCAATCTTGGAGCTTACAAGGATCCCTTACCCAACCATAACAAAGCTTCATCATCCAATCAAGCATACAATGTCACTCCACCACCCACACACTATGACTCCATTGTCGGCCGCATCGAACCCTCATCCCGCTCTGTCAACACAATCACCATTCAGGCACAAGCACCCGATTGCACCGTCACAACCCGTCGAGGCCGTGTCTCAATCCGTACTGCCCCTCCCACTGAACCAACACCCCCATCCACATCTGATCCGCCGCCCCTCGTCCAAACGCCCGTCTATCACCCACTACTCGATACAACCTCCTAGACCATCTAGGAAAGACACCTGCGCAAATCTCCATCCTTGAGCTACTTCGCACATCATCCCGCCACAAGGACATTCTCGACAAGGCCCTTTTGGAAACACAAGTCCCTGCAAACTTGGATGTCAATCAATTTCAAGCCATGGTCGGCCATATTGCCACACCACACCATATCACGTTTTCTGAAAAAGATCTTCCTGCTTCCGAGCACCTACATAATGATGCACTACACATCGAGGTCCGCATTCACAAACACACCATTAAAAGGGTCCTAATAGATGGTGGTTCCGGCCTAAATATATGCACTCTAAAATTGCTAAAACACTTGGGGTACTCAGATGTGGTGGTGGACGCTAGCGAGTGCATAACAATCAAAGGATATGATGACACCGAGAGGCTATCCGAAGGTACCATAAAGCTTCCTATTCAAGTGGGACAGAAAATCCTTGAAACCAAATGTCAGGTTCTGGATCTTGACCTCCCTTATAACATTCTTCTCGGCTGCCCATGGATCCATGCCATGCAAGCCATCCCCTCCACTTTCCATCAGTGTCTCAAATTCCCCCAAAACGGCACCGAAGTCACTATTTATGGCGATCCTCGTCCCTTCCAATACTGCAGTTTCCTGGAAGGACACAACCAAACCTTCTGTCCGTATAATAAAGCCACCAACCAAATCACCCCAACAGCATCCACTTCATACATCGACCCTGCCAACATCGCCACCACTTCATCCCAAACACCTTCACCACCTGAGGTCAAGATCAAGCTCAGCAACCAAGGCTGTGGGGAATACAACCTCCACAGCACCTTTTGCGTGGGCTTATTACCCACTCCTAAGACATTTGGCACTCCGCACACAGAGGCAGCTGACACAGTCATCATCAAATGCAAACCCTCGCCTGTCTTTGAGAAAAAAACACCTTCTGGATCAGGACATACTTGAAGATATTTCATCCTGGCTTTACAAGGATGAGGAAACAGAACAAGACATCCCCACCATCCCAACAAACAGTTACGGCAAAGGTTCTGAGATAGTCAAAAGCATGGGTTACAAAGGACAAGGCAGCATTGGCCTTCATGAACAGGGCATTGTGGAACCACTGCAAGCAACAAGGAACCCCTATACTCAAGGGTTAGGGTATGGTCAACCACAACGCATCCTTAATACCGGTGAATGTATCTTAGCCAAGTTTGCTCCAGTTTCTCTAGATGTTGACCATATTAACGAAACGGACCTATAAGACTCCTTTAGCGACTTCGCTGATTTCTTCGCCTCCTCCATTTGCACCATCTACTCTGTCACTACTCTCACCTCATCATCCAATGACCTACCATTAGTATACCCCGACCTCATCGACTGGGACCAACGAGGACCTCCTATTTTGGATATCGCACCTAATGACGAAGCTATTGCTGAAATGATGGGAGTAAGAGACAACTTCCCCTTGGGAGACCACTCAGCTAGATACATCATGGAACTCAATCCGGCTGCCTATTTTGGGGAGACAACCCCTGCTTCTAGTCGCAAAAATACAAAAACAAAAAATGGATCTGATGGTGAAAACCGTTCCACGGCAGTGTCAGATCCTAAAAAAGTAAAAATAAAGGACGTATCTCCAGGTGAAAACCTCCATGAGGCGCCAGGAGATGGATGCATGGGCCTCCCTGAAATAGATAAAGTATATCCTGACAGATCACCCATCTTGGTTGAACCAGTGCAGGAAATGAATCTACGAACAAAGGAAGAGCCAAAAATCACATATCGAGCAGAATCTCTCAGCCTGTTCGAACAGGAGGACTTTTTGGCATTCTTCACACGCAGAAATCGCAACTTTGCATGGACCTACGCAGACATGCCAGGGCTAGATCCTGCTTTGGTTGTACATCATCTTGCAGTGCGTCCTGATGCTAAACCAGTCAAACAGAAGCTCCGAAAGATGAATCCTCAGGTAGCCCTTCTTGTCAAAGTAGAGCTTAAAAAGTTACTAGATGTGGGGTTCATACGTCCAATTGATTATCCCGAATGGGTCTCGAATCTAGTACCTGTTGCTAAACCAGATGGCAGAATCCGTTGTTGCACTGACTTCAGAGACCTCAACAAGGCCTGCCCGAAAGATGACTTCCCCCTTCCCAACATTGACATGATCGTGGATCTTACCGCAGGGCATGAGATGCTATCCCTCATGGATGGCTTTTCAGGATACAATCAAATCAAAATTGCTGAAGAAGATCAACACAAAACATCCTTTATATGCCCATGGGGGACATACTGTTGGGTAGTAATGCCGTTCGGCCTAAAGAATGTAGGAGCTACTTATCAACGAGCAATGACTGTCATCTTCCACGACCTCTTTCACCACATCATGGAGGACTATGTTGATGACTTACTCAGCGAATCAAAGACCCGAGAAGAACACTTAGACATGCTAGCCAAGATCTTTGACAGGTTAGAGCAATATAATGTTCGTCTAAATCCAAAAAAGTGTGTCTTTGGCATCACTTCAGGCAAATTATTGGGATACATAGTCTCCAGACGAGGAATCGAGGTGGACCCGGCAAAAGTCAAGGCTATTACTGAAATGCCACCTCCTAAAAACTTGAAACAATTGAGAAGCCTGCAGGGTAAACTACAGTCTATTCGCCGATTCATTGCTCAACTTGCTGACAAATGCCAACCATTCCAGCATCTCCTCAGAAAAGATACAGCTTTCACCTAGACTACTCAGTGTCAGGATGCCTTCGGCCAGCTAAAAGCATATCTGGCTAATCCCCCTATTCTATCTCCACTAAGACAAGGAGAGCCCCTCCTCTTGTATATTTCCACAACTGACATAGCAATTGGGGCTTTGTTAGCACAACACGATGAACAGGGAAAAGGAAAGAGCCATCTACTACATCAGCCGCACCTTGATTTCCTATGAGCTTAACTACACACAAATTGAACGAGCATGCCTGGCCCTCGTCTTCACATCACAAAAGTTAAGACATTATATGCTCAATCATAAGACTAAGCTCATTGCTAAGATCGACCCACTCAAATATTTGCTAAACAGAGCAGCTCTCACAGGAAGAATGGCAAAATGGGTCATGATTCTCACCGAATTTGATATAGAATACACAGAGAGGAAGGCAATCAAAGGACAAGTCATAGCAGATCAGCTGGCTGAGGCACCTATTCAGGCAGAGCATCCTACAATAGCAGAATTTCTAGACGAGGCCATCTTGACAATCACACCAGCCACAGATACATGGAAGATGTATTTTGATGGATCCTACACTCACAGAGGCTCGGGGGCAGGCATCTTGTTTGTTACCCCTCAAGGTGACACGATCCCTAAATCATTCAAAATCACATTTCCATGCACCAATAATGTAGCAGAATATGAGGCCCTCATCACAGGTCTCTGAATGGCCATCCAATGGAAAATAGACAAACTAACTGTGTATGGCGACTCTCAACTAGTCATCAGGCAAGTCAATAATGAATATAAAACCAAGGACGATAAGCTTCTTCCCTATAAGAAGATGGTCGATGACTTTAAAGATTATTTTGGTGACATCCACTTTGAGTAGATCCCAAGGTTAAACAACAAAGCGGCAGATGCCATGGCCACCATTGGATCTCTAGTTGACATGAAGTAAGGCAGCAAGAAATGCGAATTCCTGATTGAAGAGCTCCCCATTCCAGCATATGACGTTCCCCAATCTAAACTAGTGTGCGAAATTGTTGGTCCCTTATCCCCCTGGTATCAGGAAACTTACCTCTACCTTCACGATAACATCCTCCCCAACAACCTATCCCCATCACAGAAAAAATCCTTCATCCGCCGAGCCTCCCGTTTCATCCTTGTAGGTGACACCCTCTACAAAAGGAGTCTTGATGGTACGCTTCTACGATGTTTAGACTCTAGGGAAGCTGAGGCAGCTTTGGAAGAGGTACACGCAGGTATTTGCAGGGCACATTCAAGTGGACCAGCCCTTTCTAAGAAGATCCTGAGAACTGGCTATTATTGGCCCACCATGGACAAAGATGCACATCAGTTTATCAGAAAATGCCTCCCATGCCAACAGCACGGCGATCTCATCCACGCACCAGCACAGGAGCTGCAACCAATCACAACGCCATGGCCTTTTTCACAGTGGGGACTAGACCTCGTAGGTAAAATCCATCCTCCATCTTCCAATGACCATAAATTCATAATAACTGCTACCGAATACTTCACAAAGTGGGTGGAAGCAATACCACTCACCTTCACCACAGGCATCCAAATCTCCAAGTTCATTCTCCACTACATCATCTACCGCTACGGTATCCCCCATTCCATTGTCACTGATAATGGGAAGCCATTCAAGAACCAAGAAGTTTGCACTTTGTACAAAAAGTTTGACATTAAACACCGCTTCTCTACGCCATATTACCCCCAAGGAAACGGTCAAGCAGAGGCTTCTAATAAAACCATCCTCCGCATCTTAAAGAAGACAGTCAATGAAACTGGCTGCGACTGGCACCTCCAACTTAACTCCACCCTATGGGCTTACCGCACCAGCATCTGCACTCCTACTGGAGCCACTCCATACTCACTAGTATTTAGATCAGAAGCCATTTTACCTATAGAGGTCGAGCTCCCGTCCCTCCGAGTATCATTGCAAAATATTATCTCTGATGAAGACTATCGTGTCGCAAGGTTGCATCAACTTGAATTGTTGGATGAGAAACACCTGAATGCATTAAATCACTTACAGGCATACCAAAACTGCCTCAGAAGAAGCTACAACAAAAAGATCAGAACCAGAAAGTTTGAGGTAGGTGACCTAGTCCTAATGGAAAATCAAAAGACCCTGCAAGAGCGTCCGAAGCAAGGAAAATTCAAACCTAATTGGCTAGGACCTTATGTCATCACCGCCGACTATGGGTCAGGAGCTTATCAGCTTGTAACACCCGAGGGGCAGCCTCTAGATGAGCCAATGAACATCTTGCATCTCAAGCGATTCTATGCATAACCCATCTGATACCACAAGTCAAAAAATAAAAAAAATACAAAAAAATCAAAATACCAAAAAAATCAAAAAATCAAGAAAAAATCAGAGTGCAATAAAAACTTCCAATGGTGAAAATCACCTCGGTGACGCCTTGGATAAGTACCATGGTGAAAACCTGTTTCAGGCGCCATGCGTAATGGCCGGTTCTACCATCTAATAAGTCCTCTTCCAGCATAACACTCCATACCCACACATCCCATGGCTTGAAATTCTGAAACATCAAGTTTGTTTGCCCATCTCGCACTACCTCACCCACCCACAACCCCACCCAGGAAACAAGGATCCTTGTAAGCTCTCCTTTGTACAGTTCAGAAAATCAAAAAATCCAAAAACATCAGAAAATCAAAAAATCCAAAAACATCATAAAATTAGAAAATCCAAAAATAATCACCCCATGCATCAATCTCACATCCCACCACAATCATCTAAACATGCCTCAACCCTCATCACATCACATCGCCAACCGTTCCCACATCATCAAGTCTTGCCAGAACTACATATTCATTTCACCCGCATCTTAAAAGTACCTTGATCCCGTGGACATAGGGTATGTAGGCAGTCTGGAATACGAAGGATGTTTCCAGTACTCAGGTATCTAAGATGCACCCATCCCACCCATTGGGATGGTTCCCACTCACTGAGCTTTCTAGATCTACGAAACGATATGCATGCTACACATACCGTGGAAACATGGTCCCTCGCACAAAAATCATCAAGCAATATACCAACTATAATCTTCTATTTGGCCCGAATGTTCTTTTGCCCATCTTCAACAAACTCTCCAATCAAAAACAAATCTGCGTCCTAGGATACGTCTTTCCTACAATGGATAAAAATCTATCATTCTATCATCATGTCTCTTGGCAAGAGCACATAAAGGCTATTTGTATCTTTCGTTGGTCTTTTTGCTTATTGATTTTTATCTTTTTGTCTCACTCCAAGTAATCTCCAAAGCTACCTTGATCTCATTATATCATGGTACGTAGCGAATAGCCCTTGGAGTAGACATAGTCATTGTTTCGGTATGCTGTGCTTGTGGGTTAGTTTCATTACTCCAAGAATAGTATTCATATCTTGAAGTTCAGGTTGGTTCTAGCATGATGAGTCCTATTTTGCATATACAGGCATCAACACCTTATATGCATTATTCACACTCACTGCTATGAGTCCCTTCCTCTACTAGACAAGATTATACTACATTGGGCATGCATGAAACCAACCTATTGTTTTTGGGTCTAGTCCATGCAATCGTCGGATATACATCATCACCTAGGTCATTTCATACCTTCGTGAACTGTATCCTACATTGCTACATTAAACTAAGAAATGCGCTCAATTAATTTTGTGCAACTACTGATACTAGCTCAACATCATCATCCTAATCACTCAGTCACCTATCCCATATCGGCCTAGATTTGATCGACACTTTCCAACCCCCCTACCAATCTAACTCCCGCACTAACCCCATCATCCCAACCTATCTCCACTTAACACACCTTGAACCAAACCAAACCCCCCCCTCAATGACATGGTATCTTATGACATAACCATCCTCCAATACCCCCACCGCCATCCCCTAGACGCTCTCACCCCTATCATCCCCAACACCTAACACATTCTCCCACAGTCTCACCATTCAGGGTCAACACAAGGAACATCATGTGTATCAGGATTAGGCTACCTCACCTATCACCTAGTTTGCATACCACCTATCACCTATACTGCATTTAGCACATATCATTTAACTACATGTCACCACCATTTGCATCACATATTAGGTTCATGTTAGTCCAGTTGCATCTCATGTTAGGTTCATGTTAGTCCAGTTGCATCTCATGTTAGGTTCATTTTAATCCATTTGCATCTCATTTTAGGTTCATTTTAATCCGTTTGCATCACATATTAGGTTCATTTTAATCCATTTGCATCTCATTTTAGGTTCATTTTAATCCATTTGCATCACATATTAGGTTCATGTTAATCCAGTTGCATCTCATTTTAGGTTCATTTTAATCCATTTGCATCTCATGTTAGGTTCATTTTAATCCGTTTGCATCTCATGTTAGGTTCATTTTAATCCATTTGCATCTCATTTTAGGTTCATTTTAAATCCATTTAAGTTTCCATAAAAAGATTCATTTCAGCTGCATATCATTACACACCATATCATAGGTGCATATTCACATTGCATTCCATACATATCAACATCTCATAAACATTTAATTGCATTACAACATCACCAACATCACCATTGAAACAACTAGTGGCATATAACATAATCCCATACATTTTCATCCATAATAAGTGTTTGTTAATCCGCATATTTAGTTACATCATATAGTCCATAAAATCACAACACCATGCATATATCACAAAAACATAATTGCATCCACCAAATCACACACATCATTTGAAAAAACATCATACATCCACAACATATAAAATATAACATGTGCATCCATCATATAAGCATCATCACAATAGAATATCATAAGCCATCAGAAGTCTCACATCATATATAATCACCACAAAAAATGTACATCGCTCACATCATCAAAAAATAAAGTGTCCTGATACAATGCCTCTAAGGGCTATCATGGTATAACTATCACATCGAGGATCCTCTCTCTGAGGGGGTAGGAGATGATGACCCTGGTCGAGCCTGTGATCCTAGCGGCGGCTGTGGCTGTGGTGCTATTGGTACCTGAGGATCCTACTGGGGCACATATGTGGGAGGGGGCATCGTCTGCTGAACCGACTGAATAGATCTAGATTGATGTGATCTCAACGCCCCCGATCTATTGACCTGGCTGTAACTCGGTGCTCGCTACGTTGCAGGTATGGCTGCATAGTATAACCCCCGATAATACTCCATCCGTGCTCTCGCCTCTGCTAGCTCCCCTCGTACCTGTGCCACCTATCCCTGTACCTGAGCTACCTGTCCCTGTGCCTAGCTCAACTGCCCCTGTATCTGATGCGCATGTGTCTGAGCCTGAGCCAGCTGAGTCTGCATCCCTACCAAGATCAGGGCAAGGCCCCCACCCATAGCCTGTGCACTGCTCAACGCAGTCTCTGCTTGATGTGCTCTCACGAGTGCTGCATCCCGCTCTATCCTCAAATCCTCCATATCCTCTCTGGCCTGAGCCAATTGAGCCTCTGACACTGCCAACCGCCCATCTACTCCCTGCAGCTGTCCCAACTCAGCCTCTCGGTGCCCCAACGCCTCCTCTAAACTAGCCACCTGAGCACGTAGTGTCTCTATCTCCTCCATCTCCTCCTGTGACTGTCGCCGAGGTGTCAGCCTCTCAACCTCTGCCTCCATCCCTGCCCCTGAGCTCCCTGCCTCGGCATCATGTCTACCGACCCGCAGCTACTCCACCCATGATGGGGATAGATCACCCTACTCTGTCCTCGACTGTCCACCGTGTCATCGCAGTGCTCTACCCTGCCGTCCGCCCCTAGCCTGGACCTGCTGTGCTGGAACCTCCTGTCCCACTGGCCCCTGTCCCACTACCGCTACTGCCACCTCATCCACAAGCTGACCATCTCTAGCGATCACCCTCTCTGACCCATCATCCATCACCTCCACAATGAAATCTGTAATGACCTCATCCCCACCCCCATCTGGATCATCTCCATCCCCATCTCCCTCATCCTCTGATAATGCCACTGTCGAATCTATCAATCGCGTGGGCTGATGCATCTGCCACCATACATCATAAGTAGGCGTAGTACCTGCATCCACCACGGTGCTCCTCCAATCCCACTGAACTGGCCGAAGTGCTGCCCAGTCATTCAACACAACCTGTGGCTATAATGCTGTGGGCCAGTAAGTTGTATCCCATGGTGTTCGCGCATATATCGCCATCTGCTGAGGCACATCCTGTACCCGTCCAAACTGCCGCATCACCCGTGAGGGTAGGTACATCTCTATAGTACGGTCTGCACGACCCATAAGAAATCTCTGCTGAAATGTGTACGGGAGATGGGTCACATCATCTGGCCACTCCTCACAATCAATATATGGATGGTATACCATGCTAATCATGTCATCCAGTATCCTCCACCAGTGGCGGACCTATCCAGTATAGGTATACAATGCCTCCTGATACAAAAACACAAATGCCTCAAACAGGCGCCGATAATAACCGCATGTCAGCCGAGTCATGGGGATATGCTCCCAAAGCCATACGTGTAGCAGCGTAACCCCAGTAGATAAAGCCCTGTCATGAAGATAGGTGACCGTGTGCATCTCGTGAAGCAGCTATGCTAGCATCACTGGCCCCCATGCGTAGATAGTATCATGCCTCACCATCCCCTCTATCATCCCACTCCAGCCCACAGGAAAACCCCTACCTCACCTATCCGACAGCACCACACCTCCAATCAGCGCACACAAATATAAGGCAAAGGGATCTGCACCCGCCGCCAGCGTCCTATCATAATCCATCTCCCTCCCGTCTGTCGAAAATACCACGTGCTCTGCTTCGAACACTCTGATCAACACAGTCCGCCCCCTCCTCGTGTCATACCTCACACGTCGACCATGAATCGGCAGCTTGAGGATGTGATAAACATCCTCAAGTGTGATAGTCATCTCTCCTGTCGGCAGCAGAAAGCTCGAAGTCTCGTTGCGGTATCGCTCCACTGCGGCCGTCATCAGAGCTCTATGAGCTCGCAGCACTGGCATCGCTGCCACCGTCCAAAGCCCCAGTCCCGCAAGTCAAGGTCGCCATGCCTCATCAAACAGATGCATCATGGATCGCACTCGTCGCTCTCGCGACTGCAGTATAAACCACCGTGTATCCTGCATCCACCACTTCTTCATTAGATACAAACTTATTTTCCCCCCACACCTTTTTCTTCTAAATGTCTCACAGGCCTAAATCATGTGGCCCCACACAGACAATCCCAAAGTGCTATTTTAAAAATAGCGCTACTTTCCCCTACCTATCGCGCCAATACAGACAATGGCGCCACTGCGTTCCCTATATCGCGCCAATGCAGACATTGGCGCTACTGCGCGCCCTATATCGTGCCAATCCAGACAATGGCGCAGCAGTTCATTTTTTGCCTCAGTTAAACTTTTAGTGCTAAAACTAATTATAGCCCTATTTCCCATTATGGCGCTATTCCAGACGATAGCGCCGTTCTACCCATAACATGGCGTCAAAATACCATATTTGCTTCACCCAACGTTTTGGCGCCAATCTAGACGATGGCGCCAATATTCCTCCAAAATGGTGACAAAATTGCCTTACCCTACCCTGGCAGATAGCGCTAATCCGCAGGATTGTGCTAATCCGCCTTGTCTATGGCGCCACGCGCTCCTAACCCATATCCCGAAACCCAAAAACACGTGCGTAAAGTAAAAAATCACAAAGTTTGGGTTAGGCCCTACCTGGGGTCCAGCCTCAAGTGACCGCTCGACCTCTCGGAATCGCTCTGAGATGTGATGAAGTTGCGGGAACTGTGGGTTGCGCTCGCCCATCTCTCCTTTGTCTTTTCTTCTAGAAGGTCAAAAGTGTGTCAATGTGGCACTCTTTGGGCCCACTTTTCCTAATATAGGGGGCCATGTTCTCCCTCCATCCCTTCCTTTTCCCTCCAGGGTGCAGATCTTAGCCTTTTTCCTCCGTTTTTCTTCCCACCATCTTCTTTTTCCATCACCTCTCCCACCATCACTTCTGTCGCATCCTTTCGAGAGCTTACCTGCAAAAATTTTCACATTCCCGCTAACCTCTCGAGGGGGCATCCCCTATCCATCTCATTCCTTCCCGGCAGCTGGGGCATATTTTTCTTTGACCTGACGCCACTTCCCTCCTAGGTCCTAACGCCACGTCAAAGAGGGGCAAATGTAGACACCTAAAAATGTCTCAACCACCAAATTGACTCCCGACATCCCTAAACTTACCAATTCCCTTTCCAACAAATTAATTAAATTTTTATTTAATTAATCACCCCTTTCATTTTCTAAATCCACACCATTTTATCCCCAAAATTGAATTAATTTTATTAATTCAATAGTCCAAACCTTAGCCAAGTGATTTAATAAATATGCAAAATTTATTAAATCAATTCCCCATTTTCCCTAAATCTAATTAATTATTTAAAACCATGTTAACTAATTAATCCAGCCTACTAATTAGCCTATCCCTACCCTAGACAATTAAATAGCTATTATTTAATTGCCTACTCTAGCCTACCCCATCCTAGCCTTAGGATTAATTAATTAAATCACTAATTAATTAATCTTATCCCCCCTCTAATCCCTCTACTAATTTATTCCAGCCACATTAATTAGGTTAATCACCCTAATTAAGAAAGTCAAATCCTCATTAGCACTTCTCTCCACACCTCCCAAATTTAAAATTCAAATAAATCACACATCACGTTTACTCCTCTTACACATCCCTTACACATGTCATATCCACTCTTCCCCAAATGAATTTTTAATTCATTTTACCCTTCCCCATGTGAATTTTTAATTCACAAATAATCCATCTCACCCAACCTCATTTATTCACCCCTTTCCTAAAAATGAATAAAAGATTTACTTTTATTCCTAGCCCTCCATCTTCCAAGATCAAATCTAGGCCCTCCACCTCACTTTCATCCTCCACCATTGATCTCTCCAATCAATCTCCACCCTTGGATCAAAATCCTCTCCAAAAGTTTATAAATACAACCTCTCACAAGTCATTTTCATCATCCATTTTCATGCAAAGTTACCATGCCAAAATCACCTTTGAGTTAATAGTGAGTTGCACAATTGAAGAGCATTTCACATTTGGATCAATAGTCTAGGGATCATCTTAGTTTTGGGAGCTTCTTTTGGGTGCAAAGGCTTCTTCTTCCCCTTGATGGGATTAGGTTGTGCATGTGAGGTATAATCTCTTGTTTTATTGCATTTGATTTGGTGTTTTCTCTCATTTTGCATTATCTAATCTACAATAAGAACATATTATAGAAATAAATATAAAAACCTGATTTGAGAAGAAGACAATGTGCCACCTAAGCCTTGTAGCAGTTTGCAGGTCTGATATTTGCAGGTCTGATATTCTGATACTTGTTGCAGGTCTGATATTCTTTCTAACTCGTTAGAATGAAAATGATAGATATGAATCATTGGTTCATTTTATAGATTAATTCCCTCCAATTTTTTGAAATTCAGCATTCCACGGATAGAGAGCCAATTTTCAAATTTGATCTATTAATTGTATGATTTAATTTTCATTTGAAATGGGCATGGATACATTTTTGAAATTTGGTGTCATTAATTTTGTGATTTGATTTTTTAAATGGTGAGCCTCACATCTATTCATTTTTTTACAGGTACTCTGAATCTGGTTGTTGAAGTCTCCAAGTTGAGCATTTATTGCTCAATATTTGGGAGAGATGGACTGATTTATTAGAAATAAAATTTTGTAATTATGTCAAGTTGGGTACCTGTCATTGTTCATTACAATACTGGATTAATTGGTGGAGGACCAATAGTTGTACATTTAATATTTTATATAGAGTAAGAAGCATGTATTGATGTTGACAAGAATGTGTCTATAGGTGGACAAAGTAATTGGAAGATTGTACAAATTTGAACATAATATTTTAATATAGTTTTGTTATAAGTTCAGATGTGAATATAATTTAGAATAAATTATATTATCTTTTGTTCCATTTAGATCTAAAAGTTGAAAAGGGATGTTTGTTCATTTTGTACTATTGAATGGGAAGTTGGAAAAAATTTGGTCTATCAATGACACATGTTTGATAGGTTTAAAAGCAATAGTTATTAATACAAAAAGTTATTTTTATTGATATTTTTATATTCAAGCAACAATGAAAATATGTTCTATTAATGGATCAAACTATGACAATTACGCTCCCAAGCATTGGAACTATCACACCTATTGGGTCTTTTCCCCTAGTAGTAGCAGTAAATTCCTAGAAAAGGCAAATTAATTCATTTTAATCTACAACTCCTATTTGGTTGTTGAAAGTTGATGTTAGAGAGGATGGCATCTCCTTTGGTTCCTGATTCTTCTTAATCATTAGGTTTACACTAGGCTTCACCTTTTACAAGATGGAGATGACAATGAGACTAACCTATCATGGAACAACCATTTAGGAGACTCAAGAGGATAAATCCATGATGAGAGTAGCTTATTATGGACTTAATGTTATTTTCATTTTTGTTTAGGATAATTCTAATCTCACAAAGCAAGTCACTAGTGTCATCAACACATTGACTCACCTTGAGTCCAACCAACACATGATGTTGTGATGATTGGATACTTTAGAGGATGAATTGGTTGCCTTAGATTCCACCATTGAATATTAAAAGAGGTAATGAGAGCTTGAGGACATTTTTTGTCATGTCTTGTCAATGCAACAATACCTATAATAGTTGTATAACTACCTTGGAGTGATATAGCTTGACTCCACCTTTGGTTCTAAGAGTAATTAATTCATGGTGCCAAGTCAAGGGAAATGACATTTGTTGTGGGTTCCATGTTGGTGGTTACAAATATAAAGTGAAGAGACAAGTGTCAACATACCATTAGGTGAGCATTACACCACTTAGTAAAAATAGGAACCTTTTTATCTTGAGTACTAGTATTTTGTTTTCTGGTCTTATGTTATTTCAATATTCTAATATCCAAGCATGATGTCTACTTTCCTTATAAAAAAAATTATTTAAGTAGATTCCCATATAGCCACTTAGCTAAATTTCTTAGTGATGATTGCTAAAATATTTTAGGAGTCTTTTCTGGCTAGTGGTCCCATGATATTTATATTTTTCTTCTTATTTGTAAATCTTTTAGATTTAATGTAAATTTGTTGTAAATATTTTTGTTCTAATTTTCTTATTCTAAACTATAGCTACTCCACCATTTTAGGAACATATTTCATACTATATATTAAGATTAAAAACATTCCATTAGACCATTGAGGCTAATTTCTATATATAAATGTTCTTTCTTTAAATGTTCATTGTTTGAGTTTCTTAATTGGTTAATAAATACTTTAGGGTAAGTGCATGGAAATGGGGAACCAATACGGGGTCAAAAGTAGACACTTTTTTAAAATCAATAAAGGTAGAGGCCCAGGAAAGAAGATTGTAGATGTGGGGGCGGACACCAAATAGGGCCGGACGTCCCATAGAGAAACAAGACAAAAGGCGATCAATAAGCATATTGCTATGGGCAGACAGAAGACCTTGGAGATGGGCTCCAAGAAGGGTCTTATCAAATGAAAATTCTATCATGGAATATCTAGGGGTTTAATAACCCCCACAAATAGTTTTTGGTCAAAAATTGTATTTTTGATAATAAAATTGACATTTTGCTGCTCCAAGAGGTTAAAATGAAAAGTGATAACTTCCAGTCGGTGGCCAGGAATCTTTGGACTAATGAAGAATACCTTGGTTGTGATGTTTGTTGTGCCTCAGGAGGTATTGTCACCAAGTGGAAAATAATACTATTAAAGGAAGAGTCATTAAGAAGAACAAAAAAAATTTGGCGACTAGGATGGAGACTGACAACTTCTCATGGAACCTGATTAATATCTATGCCCCTAATCAGAGGGACCCTAGAAGGGAGTTGTGGGATCTCCTCTCTGCTTTGATCTCTAGCAACCCAGATAGCTGTTGGATGTTGATGGGAGACTTTAACAACCCCCTTTTCCCTTTTGAAAAGAGGGAAGGTACTATAGATTACACTGATAGTATGTTAGACCTCAATATTTTTTGAATAAGGAAGGCCTAATGGACTTGGAGCCACAAGGTAACAAGTTTACATGGTCAAACCAGAGGAAAGATAAGAAAATAATCCAAGTTAGGCTTGATAGGGTTTTGATATCCTCCAGTTGGAAATTTTTAAGCTCACATGCCCTTGAAACTCTACCTCGAACAACTTCTGATCATAACCTATTGCTACTCTCCTAGAAAGATGAGAATAGAAGAGGCCCCTACCCATTCAGATTTGAAATAATATGGACTAAACACCCAGAGTTTAAGGAAATGCTTGCTAGATGGTGGAGGATAGATGTCCAAGGTACACATATGTTCTGCCTAACTCAAAGCTGCTAATGGTAAAGAAAAAAGTCAGGGGCTAGAATAGGTTCAACTTTGGGAATATATTTGAGGAAAAAAGAAGAATCAACTTAAAACTAAAAGAATTGCAAAAAAAACATGAAGAAGGAGACATTACTGAAGCTACAACTATAGAGGAAGAGAAGATGAGAAGGGAATGGAAAGAACTACTAGTGAAAGAAGAGATTTTTTGGAAGCAAAAGTCAAGAGTTCAATGGCTAAAAGAGGGGGATAAGAATACATCATTTTTCCACCAATCTATGATGAGGCATAGGAAAAGGAATAGCATAACCAAGCTAATAGATGATAGAGGTGTCATGGTTGAAAGTGATCTACAAGTTGGGGAGGTGGCTACTTCCTATTTTTAGAAATTCCTGGGAGCCCAAGATAGTAGTATCAATCAGGAGCTCATAGATATTATTCCAACCCTGCTGAATGAGGAAGATAATGCTCAACTTGATAAAAATATCTTTGAGGAAGAGGTCCAGGCTAGTCTCTTCTCTATGGGGGCTTTTAAAGCCCCAGGACCTGATGGTTTCCCTCCTGCTTTCTTTTAGGAGTATTGGGAGATAGTGGGAAAGGATGTCACTGAAGCTACCAGAGATTTCTTTAGGATGGGAAAGTTGTTAAAGCAACTTAATCATACCTTCATAGCTTTTATTCCCAAAAAATAAGATGTTGTGTGCATGGGGGATTTCAGACCTATAAGTCTTTGCAATACAGTGTATAAGATCTTCTCCATAATTCTGATTTTGAGACTCCAACCTATACTTCATTGGGCAAATAGATAACAGATGCGGCAATTACTACACATGAAATAATCCACTCCATGGAAAAAAGTAGATGCCTAGGCATGGCTTTCAAACTTGACATTTCAAAAGCTTATGACAGAGTTAATTGGAAGTTCCTTTTTACTATCCTGATGAAGATGGGATTCCAAGGTAAATTTATGTAGCTTGTCATGATCTGTGTTACCTCTGTTCGATTCTCTGTTTTGGTCAATGGCATCCTGAGGGGCTTCTTTAATGCTGGTAGAGGTCTAAGACAAGGGGATCCCCTCTCCCCATACCTCTTCATTCTCTTGGCTGAATCCCTAAGTAGGGGCTTCATTTCCTTGCTTAACTCCAAAGTCATCAAAGGGGTTAAACCTGCTTCAATAGTTGACCCTACTGTCATTCAACAATTTGTAGATGATAACATCTTGTTTGGAGTTGCTTTAGTTATGGAGGCTCAAAAATGGAAAAAAGTGCTACAGGGGTATGCTACTTCAGCGGGCCAATGTATAAACTTTGATAAGAGTCATGTCTACTTTTTCAACACCCTGACGGATCTGTAGCAAAAAATTATGGGCATTCTGGGAAGTGTTGCGGGTTCTTTCCCTTGGATATATCTTGGACTACCATTCTCAGTCAAGGATGCCACCCTAGAGTACTGGAATTCCATAATGGAAAGGATGCAAAGGAAACTTGCAGGATGGAAAGGAAAACTCCTAAGTCAGGCTAGTAAGTTTCAACTCCTCAAAGCTTCCCTCCAAGGAATTCTTGTGTATTTTCTATCCTTGTTCAAAATGCTTAAGTACCTAACTGAGAGACTTGAGAAGATACAAAGAACCTTTTTTGGATAGGAATGGAAGAAAAAAAAGGTTGGCTCTTGTTGCCTGCGATAAAGTCTGTAAACCTAAATTGTAGGAGGGCTTAGGCCTAAGAAAATTGAACTTGCTTAATAAAGCACTCATAACCAAAATTGGCTGGAACCTCATTGCTGGGGGCAAAGATTGGGGTAGCATTATGAAAGCCAAGTATATGGGGAAATCAACCCCAGAAGACATTTTACTCTCTCTTGACTTTCCTAGGGGCTCGGTAATCTAGAACAATATCATGAAATGTAGAAATATTCTTCTGAAAGGTAGCAAATGGAAATTGGGGGATGGAGAATGAATAAGATTTTGGGAAGACAATTGGATCAATGGAAGATCCCTAAGAAAGTGCTAGAACACTTAGGATTTGATGAAACTTTTTGTTAATTACTTCGGAGACCGGGTGAAGGATTACTTCCTCCTTGGCTGTGGCGAGTGGGCCCGGCTGCCAGAGTGCTGTCAAGGACATACAGAGTTGACTAGAGCTACTGAAGAGATACAACTGATCCTAAAAGGATGTAGAATCCCCCTATTCCCGTAGAAAGACAGATTGGTTTGGATGAAGGAAAAGTCTAGGAGGTTTACTATTAAATTTGCCTATAATCTATTCCTTCCCCATGAAGGTGATAAATTATGAAAGAGCATCTGGAACCACAAGCTAGTGCCAAAAATGAACCACTTTTGGTGGGTGGTTGTTCAAAACAAAATCCTTACTATTAATAATCTCAAGATAAGGGGCTTCCAAATTTCGAATAGATGTATGCTGTGTATGAAAGAAGGAGAGTTTGTCTCTCATATTCTATTACATTGTGATTTCACCTGGGAAGTTTGGAGTATGGCCCTGAATATCCTAGATATTCCTTGGTATAGGAATTAAAACTTGGAGGATCTCATTAGGGGCTAGATCCACCCCTTTCAAATCTAGTTTTTCCATGAAATATGGGTCCACCCCCCCCCCCCCCCATATTTTGTCTTGGTGCCTTTGGAAGGAAAGAAACAATAGACTTTTCAGGGAAATTTTTAGGAATCCTAAAGAAGTCTTCGGTTCTACTGTCAGACTGTTGCAAGATAGCATCAGTAAAAATTCCATAAAAGCTACTGAAAATCCTCCAAATGCTAAAGAAACTAGCATTATTGAACAATTTGACAATTCCTATAAGTACTTGCAGAGTGGATGATAGGAAGAGAAAGGCCAGAGCCAATACTAACTGGATCCCTCCCCCATGTGGTTGGTCAAAACTAAACTTTGATGGGGCTGCCAAAGGAATGTTGGGATAAGGTGCCATTAACCATGTAAATCCCAATATTGTATTTATTCTATTTATTATATGTAATTTGTAATTATACATGAGGAGATGTACTAGTTTCATTGGCAGGGGTAATTTCGGAGTCACCAGAAGTTATTATGGAGTGACTTTTACTATTGGCAAATATAAAAACTCATGATAAATGAAGATAGGTGTGCTCCCTTGATGAATATACTATTTTTGGCATGTATGACAACTATCATAATGTTTGGTGAGTGAATCTATGACAGCTACAAGTTGTCATAAGATTCTGTGATTCCATGACACATATGACGGATATGTTGTATATTTGCTATATTTAGCCCAAGGTTCCTATCTTGGAAAGATACTCTTTTGCTAGAATCTATGACAGTTATGATGCATCATAATTAGATGTTGTAAGAGGCCATATTTAGTCTTGGGCACCCAACATTTGCATAGTTGTTTTTGGACAAGTGGAAGGTACTTGTAAGATGACATTTAATATTTGTATGTTGGAGAATCTCATGAGAGAGAAGGTGAACTCCTAAGATGAGTTAGAAAATGCTTCTATAAGTATTTTCCATGTATTAGTTGCTGCAATACAGATTTTAGGTACTCAGGTGCTGTCAGAATGCTGTCAGATTGAAGACTGGTGGAGAGAGTTGAAGTGTTGTTGTATTGTAAAGCATTTTTAGATTAATACAAACATTGGGCCTCTTTCCTATGTGAAGTTTTTTATCCAAAAGGGTTTTCTCCATATTAAATGTTGTGTTATGTGTTCATATTTCTGATTTTGCATTTCTATGAAGCATAGTTTTGTTTCTATGTTACAATCTCCATTAATAACACAAAGTTAAAGATTGCAGAAATTTATATTGAACTAGATTTCCATTGAAGTAGTGTTGCTTTCATTTCTAACATTCGGTATTAGAGACTGGCTAGCTTTGACTCTTGGGTGTTAGTGTGGAAGCTATAGATGCAGTGGGAGATTTGGTTGTGTTTTTTTGCAGATCTTGTGTTGTTAATATGGCTGCATCCACCATTGCATCAACCTTTCGATTGGACATTGAGAATTTCAATGGAATGAGGTATGAGTTTTGGAAGCTGAAAATGGAAGATTTGTTGGAAGAAATAAACCAATGGTTGGTTGTCTAAAAAGACAAGAAACCTGATGATGTCTCTCAAGATGAGTGGGATAGACTAGATAAGAAGGCACAGGGAACCATCCAGTTGTGTCTTTCAGACTCTGTCTTGCTAAATGTCACAAAGGAAAAGACCGCATACAAGTTATGGAAATGGTTGGGTGAGATCTATCAAGCCAAGAGTATGGTAAATAAACTTTATTTAAAAAGAAAATTATTTTCCATGAAAATGCGAGAAGGTGAATTAGTTGTAGAGCATTTAAATTCTTTTAATTTGTTAGTGAGTTAGCTTGATTCAGTAGATGTTGAGGTTAGTAAGGAAGATAAATGTATCTTACTTCTTTGTTCTTTACATGAGTCTTGGGAGAATGTTATCTGTGCTATCACTGCTAACCTTGTGGATCTGAAGTGGGATGCTCTTGTTTCAGTGCTACTGTCACAGGAATTGAGGAAGAAGAGTTTAGATAGTTTAGGGGATGCTCTCAGTGTCAGGGGAAGGTCTAAGGAAAGAGGACCTAAAGGAGATTAGAAAGGGGCTAAGGACAAGTCCAAGGGCTAGTCTAAGACTCTTGGTAAAAATAATAGAGTTAAGTGTTGGAATTGAGGTAAAAGTGGACATGTGAAGGAGTGCAGAAACCCAAAGAAATAGTGGGAGAGTGCTTCAGATAAGTCCTTGAATGCAAGTGAAGAAGTTTTACTTTTTGCATGTAATCTTATTTCTAATGATCACTAGTTGGTTGACTCAGGGTGCTTGTTTCATATGACCCCGCATAAAGAATGGCTCTCCACATATGAAGAATATGATGGAGGTAGTATCTACCTTGGTGACAACTCTACATATCCAATTGTTAGGAAAGGAAAGGTATTGTTGTGTTTCAGTGATGGGAGGATTAAAACCCTCCCTGGTGTTTTGCATGTTCCTGTATTAGCTATAAATTTGATTTTAGTTTCGAAGTTAAATGATTTGGGAATACATGTGACATTTGACAAGCATGGCTCTAAATTGGTGAGATTGAACTTGGTGGTAGCAAAGGGGAAGAGATTGGGAAACCTGTTCAAGCTTGAAGCCATTATAGTTTGTAATGCCTCCTATGTATCTGAGGCTACTACTGAAAATACATGTATGTTGTGGCACTGTAGATTGGGCCACACAAGCAATAATGTACTAAAAACTATTAAGAATAAAAATTTGTTGGATGGTTTCTCCTATTTTGATGAGCACTTTGATTTCTGTGAGCATTGCGTGTTTGGTAAACAAAACAAAAAATCATTTCCTTTAGGAAGCAATAGAGCCAAAGAGAAATTAGAAATTATTCATATGGATGTGTTTGGACCTGTGGATAATGAATCTATTGGAAAATCTCATTATTTTTTCACCTTCATTGATGATGTATCTAGATTTGCATGGATTTATTTTATGAAACATAAATCTAAAGTTTTCACTAAGTTTAAGGAATTCAAAGTCTTAGTAGAGAACCAATCAGGTTTAAAGATAAAGATATTAAGATTTGACAATGGAGGAGAATATTTCTCTAAGGAATTTGATGAGTTTTGCAAGAATGCAGGTATAATCAGACAAAAGACAACTCCATATACACCACAATAGAATGGTGTTGCAGAAAAGATGAACCAAAAAATTATGGAAAGGGCCAGAAGTATGCTTAGTGATGCACAGTTGGATAAATGCTTTTGGGTAGAGGCTGTGTGTATTGCTTGCTACTTGATTTGACACCTTATGAAGTGTGGACAGGTAAAAAACCTTCTATTTCACATTTAAGGGTTTTTGGTTGTGAGGCCTTTGTTCATGTGCCTAAGGAAAAGTGATGTAAGTTTTATCCAAAAGCTAAAAAGTGTACATTCATTGGTGATAATGTGAAAGGTTATAAGCTTTGGAATCCACTAACCCACAAGCTTATCTTTTCTAGAGATGTTATTTTCAGGGAACTCAGAGCTATTTCTAAACCTGAGTAGCCAAAAGAAAAATATGAAAAGGTAAAGAAGGTGCACTTTGATTTAGAGCAGCAAGATGCACCTTAGGAAGAATAGAATGATGGATTGGGGGGTGAAGAAGATGAAGAAGATTCAAGTAGTTCTGATGAAGATGAGTTTGTTGCTATAGAAGAAGTTACAGATAATCATACAGAAGAATGAGTAGAGCCTCTTACTCCACCCTTGAAGAGATCCAAAAGACAACGGAATCCATTTGACAGGTATATCCCACCAGATTTCTGTTGTGTATATGCTTTATTGAGTACTAACGATGAACCTAGGTCCTACAGGGAAGCTATTTCCATAGATGATAGTGAGTCTTGGCAGTTAGCCATGCAGGAGGAGATGATGGCTTTAGACTCTTGTAACACTTAGGATCTTGTTCATTTTCCCAAATGAAGAAAGGCCATAGGTTGTAAGTAGGTCTTCAAAAAGAGGTTTGGAGCAGATGGGTCATTGGAGAAGTACAAGGCTAGACTAGTAGCCAAGGGCTACTCCTAAAGAGAGGGAGTTAATTTTGGTGAGATATTCTCTCCTATTGCTAAATTGACTTCTATTAGATTTCTCTTATCCATTGCTACAGCTTATGATTGGGAGATTGAGCAAATGGATGTTAAGACTGCGTTCTTGCATGGAGATCTTGAAGAAGAAATTTATATGCAACATCCTATAGGTTTTGAGTTAAAAGGAAAAGAACATTGGGTTTGTAGGTTAAAGAGGTCTCTTTATGGTTTAAAACAGTCCTCCAGAATGTGGTATCAAAATTTTGATTCATTTGTTTTAAAATTTGGTTTTGTTAGAAGCAAGGAGGATCATTGTGTTTACATTCATTGTGTTGATGATTCTATACTGGTTATTGCTTTGTATGTTGATGACATGTTTTTCAGCAATACTAAGGGTATGTTTAGTGAGCTTAAAGCCCAACTTTCAGGTGCATTTGAGATGAAGGATCTTGGTGCTGCAAGGTATATTCTAGGAATGGAGATCAGGAGGGATAGAGTTAACAGAAAGCTTTGGTTGTCACAAAGTAAGTATGTGAATACTATTGTGCAGAGGTTTAGTTTGTAGGATTGTAACCAAGTTATAGTTCCTTTACCCATTGGTACTAAGCTTTCATTAGATATGTGTCCAAAGACTTAGGATGATCTTGAGGATATGTCTAATATGCCATATGCTAGTGTTGTAGGGAGTTTGATGTATGCAATGGTTTGCACTAGACTAGATATTGCCCAAGTAGTGGGAGTTTTGAGTAGATTTATGTCTAACCCTAGTAGACAACATTGGAACTATGTGAAGATGGTGTTTAAATATCTTGCAGGTACTCCTGACCATTGTTTAGTTTATTCGTGTACTAATAGTGCTAATAAATCTTTGGACATATAGGGTTTTGTTGATGCAGATTGGGCAGGTTACTTGGATAGTCGAAGGTCCACTAGTGGCTATGTGTTTACTTTATTTGGAAGTGCAGTGAGTTGGATGAGTAAGAGGTAGCCCATAGTTGCTTTGTCCACCATAGAAGAAGAGTATATGGCTGCTACTCATGTCTCTAAGGAGGTAGTTTGGTTGAGGAGACTATGTACAGGTATTGGTTTTGATTGTAGGATCATTCAGATTGGTTATCATAGCTAGAGTGCTATCTCTTTGGCCAAGAATCCCATGTATCATGCTCGGACTAAGCATGTTGATGTTCAGTATCACTTTGTTCGAGAGTTGGTTGCAAATGGAGAGATTGAGCTGAAGAAGATAGACACTTAGGAGAATGTTGCAGATTCATTGACTAAGCTTGTGAGCATAGAGAAGTTCATGTGGTGCAAAGAGGCCATGGGCCTTGTTTCTAGTGCTTGATTATTTTTATTTGATTTCCTATGGGTTTATTTACAATGTATAATGTGAAGTGGGAGAATTTTGGGATAAGGTTCCATTAACCTTGTAAATCCCAATATTGTATTTATTCTATTTATTATATGTAATTTGTAATTATCCATGAGGAGATGTACTAGTTTCACTGGCAGGGTCGGAGTCACTGGAAGTTATTATGGAGTGATTGTTACTATTGGCAAATGTAAAAACTCATGGTAAATGAGGATAGGCATGCTCCCTTGAGGAATATACTATTTTTGGCATGTATGACAACTGTCATAATGTTTGGTGAGTGAATCTATGATAGCTACAAGTTGCCATAAGATTTTGTGATTCTATGACGCATGACTGATATGTTAGTTGTATATCTGCTATATTTAGCCCAAGGTTCCTATCTTGGAAAGATACTCTTTTGCTGGAATCTATGATGGTTATGATGCATCATAAAATGTTGTAAGAGGCTAGATTTAGTCTTGGGAACCTAACCTTTTCATGGTTGTTTTTGGACAAGTGGAAGGTGCTTGTAAGATGGCATTTAATTTTTGCATGTTGGGGAATCTCATGAGAGAGAAGGTGAACACCTAATATGAGTTAGAAAATGTTTCTATAAGTATTTGCCATGTATTAAAACTTACTGTAATACAAATTTTAGGTACTCGAGTGCTGCTAGAATGCTGTCAGATTGAAGACTGGTGGAGAGAGTTGAAGTGTTGTATTGTAAATCATTTTCAAATTAATACAAACATTGGGCCTCTTTCCTGTGTGGAGTTTTTTACCTGAAAGGGTTTTCTCCACATTAAACATTGTTTTATGTGTTCATATTTCTAATTTTGCCTTTCTATGAAGCATAGTTTTGTTTCTGTGTTACAATCTCCATTAATAACACACAGTTAAAGATTGCATAAATTTATATTGAATCAGATTTCCATTGAAGTAGTGTTTCTTTCATTTCTAACAAGGAAACCTAGGGTTAGCTAGTGGTGGAGTGTTAAGGTTTGATAAGGGTTCTCTGATTGTTGCTTTTACTGGTATCATTAGGGAAAACACCAATAGCACTTCTGAAGCCATGGCCCTCCTATGGGGTCTTAAAATTGCCCTGTTTATAGGCATTAAATACATAATCGTGGAAGGTGATTCCATGGTTGTTATAGAAGCTATTAAAGGGAATGGAAATGTCGGTTAGCAGATAGAGGATGTCATCAAAGATATAAAGGGTCCTCTCCTAAGGTTTGAGGGAAAAGAATTGAAACATACCTATAGGGAGGGAAATAAAGCTACAGATCTTATGGCAAATTTGGGGATTAATATTCATCCCTTAAGATGTTGGAGGAAGTTGGATAATCTGCCTAGGACAATTAATAATTGCATTCAGAAGGAGGCCCTTAACCCCACATGATAGTTGAAATGATGAATATAAGTGTTTGGAGGTGTGTTTTGGCATGCCTTTCTGACATAATGGGAGGACGTGGCATGGAGGAGAGCAGAAGGAATCCTACTCACTACATTGAGATGATGTGGCGTACTGAGTATTTTGTGCACCTTGAAATAATCAATTCAAATCATGTTTGGTGGAAAGATTTTTGCAAAGGGTCTTGTCAACCTTTGCTTAATGGGCTAGATTTGAAGGGCTCGCACGAATCGGGACCTGACGACATTTATGAGCCGAATGCCTTCAGGTTATGGAGGGGCATGCAAAGGATGATAAATAAACTTAAGTTTCTTTTATTATACACTTCTAGAGTTTTCTCGCGTTCTCTCCCTACTCTCTGTAATAGCTTTTACAGTGAGGGATTTGTTTCTGTGTGCTTCTGGGTTTCTAACTTTGTGCCCTGGAGGTATAGGATTATGGGGGGGATAAGATGAGGATAGAGCCTATGAACTGCAATGAATTCAAGGAGGCCTTGCAAGTGTGGAGCATTGCATATGAAGGAGGAATTACGGCTTTCATGGAATCCTTGAATGGCTATGATGAAAATATTTCGACCCAGTTTACTAAATTGTGGGATGGGAGGCGAATGGTGAACGTTGGAGGGGTCCAATTCATTGTCTCTAAGGAAGCCATTACTATTGTGTCTAGTTTGTCGTGTTCAGGGAATAGACTCAAGAAGCAAACTCATGTTCCAGATTTGGAGGGCATGAAACTATTCAATAAAGAAGGTGAGAAACAAATTAGGCTGCAAGGAGGCTTTGAGCGGGAGAGTTTGGTCGCACCGTGGAACCGAGTATGCTTTTTTATAATGAAGTATTTTACTCTTGAGGGTAGATACAGAGTGTTTTATCACTATCATTTTTCCTTTTTAAATCATTTTTGCCATAAGTCTCTAGTGAATTCCCCTCCTTCCTGCTTTCTAGCCTTGAAGCCTTTGTCATGCAGACCAAAAAAGTCCATGAAGAAAACCTTGAGGTGATTTCAGTGCCCTTACACCTAGGCCTAATTAATTGGCTATATCATTACCACTTGGCTCTGAGTCCTTCTAAACCTCCAACTGCCCATCCTATTGAGGAGAGTTCCAATGATGAGAATGAAGACAAAATTCCCCTAAGTTTGAGACTTGCAAAGCTTGCCACTCCAAAGGCCTCCCAACCTGCCTCCCCTTCTAACCAGCCTATGAGCGGTCCCTCAGTTCCTTTGTCTAGCCCACCTATGTCAAAGACCACCTCTTTCATGAAAGCCTTCTCTGGTAGTCAATCCCTGGGTCAAAATTTTGTGACCCCTCAGGATAAATCCCATGTTGTTGCTATTGAGGGCCTATGTAACCTGAAAAGTAGGATCCTTATATAAGTGAACAAAAAATGTAAAGGCAGGGGTACTCCTCAGAACAAATCTGTTAAAAGGAGATATAGTGAGGGAGGTGATAGGAAATGTGTCGAAGAAGCTAGTAAAAAGTAGGGGAATCTGGGGAAGGTGGAGGTGGTGATTGTTAAAGAAATTGCTTCAGGTAAGGATGGCACTACCAAAAGGTCATCCTTGAGGAGATCTTCTCAATTGGCAGGAGGTTCATCTCAAGGCTTAAAGTTAGTGGATTATTCCAATGCGTCTGATCGAGAGGACATTGGACAAGATGCTGAAATGAAGGGAACCAAAACTACTCCCACGAAAGAACAGGAGGGCGTGACCCACTTTGCTTATATGAATAACTCTTTCTATGACACTAATGAGGAAGAAACTGAGGTGCAAGAAACCCCTGAGATGTAAGTGATGAGCGCAAGAATGGATGTGGACAACAAGAAACTAGAAGTTGAGCTTGCTGAAGTGAAGTCTCGCATGTCTGCGATGGAGAACAAGGTTAAGAATCTAGTTAAGATGGTTCTGAAGACTTCCCTCAAGGTTGCTGAAGTCTTTTCTATCCTGTAGGTGAACTAAAAGAAGAACATGGATTCTCTCCTGGAGGATTAGAAAAATTTAATCAATATGATATCTAATGATTGGAAATTTCTTCTTAGCTAGGGGGTTAATGCTTTATGTTTTTAAAAGACTTGTTTAAGACTTGTTTTATGTTTTGTTAAAGTTTTTGGTTAAACTATTAGTCAGTTGTTAGTCGGTTGTTGGTGGCCCTGGGCTTGCTCTGCTACCATTTGGCTTTGTTATCAGGTTCTGCTCCTATGCTAGCATCTTATCTATATCAAAAATAAAAGTTGCACTTCAATGAGTAATCTAACATACATGTGCTTAGAACATGACAATGTGATAAGACCAAGAATATTAGTGCTCAAAATCTAGTTTCTAAACTACTAATTCTTAAATATATCATAAGGATTAAGAGAGTCATATTTTTGGAGCACACAAAGTGGTCATGTTTTTGACCTAAAAGTATAACATACTGGTATGAGTGTTCCCCTCTATTTTTTGAGTTCCACTAATTATTTTATAAATCTATTTGTGGCAAGTTAGCAAAGATCATGTAATAGTACATGTATTTGTTTCCTAATTTTTTTATGAATATATTATTTTTACTAATTTTTAATGTGGAAACATCCTAAAAAATGAAAAAATAACCTCACACTCACCCCCCAATTTTGAGAATAATAACTAAGAACATTTTTTTCAATGTGTATAGAATGAAACATAGAATGTGAAAATATAGTTTTTCAAATTCGAGCAAGGAGATTAAAATGACATAGAAAAACAAAACATGTATAATGAAAATATTAGTAAAAGTAATTATTTAGATCTAAACCTTAATATATTTAAATTTATAAAAAAAAGATAGTTAGAAATCTAACATGGAGCTTGATGTTGTAGTAGGGGGATCCCACAATACATAGTCCCAAACTTGGGACATCCTGATTTTTGTCTGAAATAGTGATTTTTTTAGTGGCTAATATTTGCCAATTAGCTAATAGTTGAAATTGGGAATTCCAAATTTGGCTAATAGTACAAGATGTAATGCGATACGAATCACCACATTTTTACAAAATTTTATATTAGTCCTAGCTAAATCACTAAAATATTTATTTTATTAAACTTTTAAACTCAAAGATTCGCCACAATATTCGATACCTGATTAAATTAGATTCGCCTAAATTTTATAAGTTATAGTAGAAAATGAAATTAATTAGCCAATAATATTATATAATTATTGATAACCTTAGGGCCATATCGCTGGTTTTTAATCACCACCATTGATTTTATTTATAATCTAATGATTGGGGTTGTATTCCATGGGTCAAAATGTACCACAGAGCTCCAATGACCATTGATTTGAATTTATAATCTAATGGATGGGGTTAAATTCCATGGGCCAAATTGTACCCATGAAGCTCCAATGCCCATGTGGCCTGAAATTGCATTTAGGTCCCCATGGGCATTGGAGCTTCATAGGTACAATTTGGCCCATGGTATAGAACCCAAACCATTAGATTATAAATAAAATCAAATGTGGTGAAAAATAATTTAGGACTGATTTAAAATATTTAATTTTTGATTTAAAATAATAAGGAGTTAAGGAATTATAGACACAAGCACTACACCTTAAACTAGTCAATCATTACCACCCTCAGACACTTACTTTTCCATAGGAATTTAATTTTTTTTTAAAGGAAGGATTCACCACAGTAATAAATGCATTTGCCTATTTTTTCATCATGATTCACTAGGATTTTCTACAAATTTCTAGTAATTTAAATAAATTTTCCAATAAAATTAACATGTTTTTTAAAAAATGAAAGATTCGCCAATAGAAATTAATATTTTTTTCTAAAAAATGAAAGATTCACCAGGATTTTATATCTTTTTATAGGGGGGATTTCTTAAAGTTATCATGTTCTGAAATCACATATTTTTAAGAAAAATTAATCATTTAAGCCTTGAGGGGTTCCATCTAAATGGGTTTAAATGAAGGAGATCAAACCCCCTTGGAAATAACCCCCTAGTCTTAAATCAAAACCTCGATGGAGTCTCCACACCTATCAAAATGCTGAGAAAAAACTAATTTCGCTTCACCTTTTGGGGGATCAAATGAAGTCATTTAGAAATTCTATTTTTGTGATTATGTAGCCCTTAATATAAGTTTTCCAAAAGTATGATTTTGAATATATTTCATTTGATTATTATATTTATTTTCTATTTTCTATTAAACATAGGTTTTTCAATAAACATTAGGTCTCTATTCCACACACATGAAAAAATAAAAAAATAGAGAAATTTTTTTATGAAAAACATATGTGCACTAGGTATTGATGTCCTTGTTTCAACAATAATAAATAAATTTAATTTGGATACATATAGAAAAATTTATGTTGTATGGTATAAATCTATGTTTGAATTATAAATATCTCATTTCAAAAATTAATAAAAAATAAATATGTAACAAAAAATTATGAAAAAATATCTACGCACTAGATATTGGTGTTACAAATCTATGTTTATAATTTTATAATTTGATCCTTTCTATAAAAAAAAGTTATGATGTATCATATAAACGCCACCTTTAAAATTGTTTTTGGTTATGATCAGCTAGGAAAGAGGGTCCCAGTTCCTTACATAGATTCTTAAACAAAGTCCATCCAAATATAAATCAACATAACAACAGAAACTAGAAAGCCGCTAGAAGTAAACTAAGAAGGGAGGGGATAGCCAAAAATGAGCTAGAACGCAACAACAAAATAGATCAGCAACAAATAACAAAAAATAGGATAACCAACAATAGATCCAATTTTTTTTTATTAAGCATATTGTCCCATTCATTTCTCATATTGTTGAGGGTATCCTCCTAGTCATAGTCCTCCAACATCTAGTTCTTAAACTTCTTGGAGTGACCTTGCTGATTATCCTTTTCTTGTTACAACTTCCACTTGTTAGGCTCTGTCTAAATTGACACCATACCCGAAACTATCTTATTCATTACTTGATGAGTGAACTGTGCCAAATCTTTCAACCCTTTCTCTAGTCTAATTGCCCTCTACTAGTTCATTTTCATCATCACATAAATGTTTGCCCAAATATCTTGGTATGTAGTACAATCTATCCTTTTACTATAAATGTGTTGACCCTGTTTCTACATTTTAAAATTTAAACTTTTTGTCCTTCCAAAATTACCGATGAGGGCAAAGTAATGTGGCATCCTTGAGATCATCCTTCAAAACAAATAAATCTTATCTTCTTGAGGATGTAGGTTAGTTTGAAAGTTTTAATTATCTCCTACAAAGTTTTAAAAGCCATTCAAAATGCCGATAGGAGACAAGCCATCGGTGAAAACAACAAGTTTTGAAAGAAGTTTGAAACACTGATCACTAAGGGAAGAAGTAGTTAGTATAACCACAAGTAGTTATTATAACTACTTCAAGAAAAGAAATCTATACAAGATTGACTCAATTAACAAAGATATATTTGCAAAATATGGAAACGTTGCCATTATAAAACAAATGTAACTGGCGGTTGTAAAACTAGATTTCAAGACCTTCACCAGCACCTTCCAACCTAGCACCTGAATGTGAGCTTAGAATAGGGCATGGACATCTATTAAAGCGTATGGAAAAAAGGATTTAATTCTAATATTGTAATTAGAAATGCCCTGGAAGAAAAGTATGCAAAATGTGGGCGCATAGACAAAGCGCATGAATTGTTTTATAGTCAGCCTCCAAGAGATGACATCTCATGGTATGCAATGACGACATGATATGTACAAAATGGATTTGTTCAAAAGAGTTTAAAAACTTTCAAGGAAATGCAATTGTGGGTGTAAAATCAGACTCCAAAAACTTTTACCAGCACTCCTCTCTACCATGCCATTAAAATAGAACATGAAACTTTTACAGATATTATAGTTTGAAATGTTCTGGTAGACTTTTATGCAAAATGTGGAAGCTTAGACAAAGCCTGCAAACCATTTGACAAAATGTCTCAGAGAAATATGTGTTTTATGAGCTACAATAATAGAAAAATACACACAAATGGGTTTATTAAAAAGGCCTTTGAAACTTTCAAGCAAATGCAAGCTACAGGTGTAAATCCAAATTTCTCGACCCTTGCGAGTATTCTCCCAGTTCATGCCAAAATAGGAACCCCAGAATGACATATGGGTATCCATTAAAACATAATACAAAAGATTTCTTGTCAGAAATTACAATTTGAAACGCTTTGGTAGGTGTTTATGCCAAATGTAGGAGTATATGCAAGCACGCGAGTTGTTTGGCAAAGGCTCTCACGAAGATACGGTCGTATGATCTGCAATGGTTGCAACATATGCATAAGATGCATTTGTTGAAAGGCTTTTGAATCCTTCAAGTAAATACAATTATTGGCAGTGTAAAGTTTTATTCCACAATCTTTGCTAGCATCCCCATGGTCTATGGAGATCCGTCAAAGGTATGCACAAAGTGGACGGGCTATTTTTAAACATCATCCACTTCAACAGTCAAAAGTTAGTTTTGGACAATAAAAATAGGACAAATATTTACCACTTTTTATTGTGGATGAGGTGTAAAATTGCTATTGACTGTTTGACCATGGATGAAAATGCATTGTTTGACATGTATGCATAATACGAAAGCATTGACAAGGCATGTGAATTGTCTAACATAATGGTTTAAAGAAATGTGGTGCAACAAGTATAAGAGGTGTAAAACTAGACTTTACTACCTTTTCTAGCATACTCGTAGCTCGTGTGTCAAAATGGAGTATTGGAGCACGGTATTGACATCCATCAAAGCTTTTAAAAAAATGGATTGTTAGATATTATAGTTGCAAATCTCTGATAGTAATGCATGCAAAATATGAAGGCATGAAACAAGATACATAAACTTTTTGACAAATGCCTCAAAGATGTTTACTCAATATTCTTTATATGTGAGCATTATAGTGCTTGGAAAATTGTCTCATGCCATAAAAGACTTCATGCCAAAAAACTTTCTAAACTCTCTGGTTGTTCCTATCAGCCAATTCATTGAACCTTCTATGAGTGCAAGTGCTAGCATATTTCAAAATGCTCTGATATACATACATGCCAAGTGTGAAAACAAAGGGCGTGTATATAAAAATGGTGCATAGGCATAGAATCGGTGCCAATTTATGTTGCAATCCAAAAATGCTTGGAGAGTTGGAATAAAAGCAAAACAATAGGGTTATTATCAATCAAGATGGACAAGGAGTATGTTAGGCCTAAAGTTGTGCTAGATGAAAATGCTTCCCGATAGCAATGAAGTTGGTGATATGAATTTCTATGGCGGTTATTCGAACTTCAAGGAATATTGATGATGACTATCATGTGAATGAGTGGTAGAACTGATAGGTTGAGATTTGATTCAAAGTCACACCAAGAGTATGAGAAAATTTGAAATGATGACAATCCCCATTTGACAAATTGTGATCCAATTATGAAAGGCATAGTCTCAAATGCTGATATACATCTATGAGAGGCCATGGGAAGAATTAGGAATATCTCAAAATAAAGATTGCCTTACATTTTAATTGGTAAAAATACCCAATTCAACAAGTTATCAAATTCATGAATATGGTAGTGGAGTACATGATTTGGTGATTGACCCATGCAACAAACTTGATCATCGACACCAATCTAATCAAACACAAATGGAGTAGGTGAAGTAAGCAAAACATGCATTGTCTCCTTCAACTGGCCTTACATACCTAATGATGCAAGGTTGATATGAGTAACGAATGGTGATGGCATTTTGGGGACTGTATCAAAGCAGGAAAATGTTTAACTATTCTCTTCATCTAGTTTTTGTATGCGCAAACACAGGAATCTAAGATTCAAGCATACAAAGGATTCATCAGCATCTAACAAAGTGTGACTACCAAAATGGAGTAAATGGAGGAAAAAGGTAACTTAGCAAAATTTAAAAGTTACAAGTTAATGTTACCTTTTGAAAAAGTGACTTATGTCACTTATTGTAATTAAAGTTAGCCTTTTGAATTTAACTTTGTAAAAGTTAGGTAAATCCTAACTTATCTTCAAAAAGGTAGTTATTCTAAGCATTGGCATAAGTAGTTATCCTAAGTGGATTAGTCAGGTAGTTATTCTAAGTAGTTATAAAAGTGGTTAAGCTAGTTGCTTTAAGTGGTTACTAGCCTCACCTATATATACTTGTTTGTAATTCAATCAAGGGGGTTCCACTTTTTTGCAAGGCATTGTATGAAGGACTCGAATAGTATTATTCAAGCAAGAAAGCAATAGAGAAATGTTTTGGATGTGTGTTCAATTCAATCTTATGTGTTGTTGTTGATATTCATATGTTTCATCAATGGTAACCATTTGCTTTCCTTTAAACATTGCATGTGGAAAAGATTATCATATCAAGTTTTGGTATCTCAACTTGAATGTGTGGAACCTGAATCAATAAGATTATTTCTCATTTCTTCATTAGTTTTTGTTATTTGATTTGTTTTGTTCTTATAACCCAAAAAAATCCATATACCACCATCATACGAGGGAGCTTCCCCTCTCAAATGTAGAGAAGAATCAACATAGTCCTGCGATTCTTCAACTGTTGTGAGTAGGTTGTTGCTGATCCAAGGGCAAAATAGAGTTATTCACGAAGGTTATTTAAAAGTAACAAATCTGTTTATCTACAGATTTTTGGCAACTTTGTTGGGGAAACTTGTTGAAGCATTGGTGCCTTTTGATTCCTTAATCTAATATACAAGTGTCTCCCCAGAAAAGAAGTTGGTGACTCTATTTGAAAGAAGAATCCTGAAAGATGGTTTAGTATTGAAGAACCCAGATGCATAACTTGCAGTTTCCTAAATCAGATAGTGGTAGTGATGATGAAGATTATCCTTTTTCTGCATCCTCTACTCAGTAAAATCAAGTTCTTGATGATCCTAGGCAAGTAGAGTTTTTGAAGAGTTTCTATGGTGGCATGCAACTTTCTACTAATTAGGATCATCCTTATTTGCTTCAAACATTGAAGACTGGATAAAAAGATGGGAAGGAGACTCATTTTCTTCCTCCTAATCACAACTCCCTATTAGAGGAAATTCATACACTTGAAGAGAAAAGAAACTATGCTGAGATATATCATTCACATGATGAGGATAGCAATGAAGAAGACCAAAAAGAAGAAGATTGTATGGAAACATGCAATGATGAAGAAGAAATCTATCTAGACAATGATATGTTCTCAGTTTCTTTAAAGAATGTCACTCCTCTTGTGATAACTTTCTCTGGTTTGACAACTATATCTTCCAAGGAAGGTTCCCATGACATGGTTAATGTTCAAGGGAATGCAAAAGAAAATTTGGACCAAAGTGTAAACAAAGAAGATGAAGATGAGTTGCAAAGTGTTCTCTTGACATGCATGCAATCTGAACAAGAGGAGAATGATGATGAAATAGTACTAGAAGATCTCTCTCTAGAAGTTTCCATCCCATATTGGCATTTCAACACTCTCGGTGATGATTTTCTTTGTGATGAAGATGTTTTACTTTCTCCTTTTGAAGAAGAGTACTCAATTTTTGAAACTAAAGATGCTATTCAAGATGAAGCATTGAGTACTCGCATTCCAAATGTGCAACAAGATCATGAGTTGGTTCTTGAATATCCTAGTCTGAGTGATTTCATTGTATGCCACAGTCCTTAACCTGCTGATAATAATGTTGAAGAAAGTAGTGAGATTAATGTGTATAGTCATGATAAAGGAGGTCAAAGTTCTGATGTTCATGACAATATACATGAAATTGCAAGTAGTCAAAGTATTGATGAAGAGCTGTATGTTTTAACTTCTCCTTCACTACTTCCAAGAGAGGAAAATATTATTTCTTCTTCATCGACGATACAAGAAGATTTTCAAGAGGATAAAGTGCATAATGTAGATTCATCACTTTCTCTTCCTCATGTGCAACCCTTTGATAAAGAAGATCCTGAGTTAGTAATGCTAAAGAAGGAGGAATTTTCCTTTGCAGAAGATGATGCAATGATAAAGGAGGATATTACTCATAAGAAGAATCAGTCACAGAGTATTGAGTTTTCTTCATTTCTTACTTCACATGAACGATGTCCAGTTCATGATTTAGTTTTCTTTGGTTCAAGCTATCAAAAGAATCTTCAGATAGAGAAAATTGGTATGCTCAACATGATGCCAGAAGATGTGATCAACACTACACGGGGCAATACCAATGTGATTCAAAAGGACTTAGAAACTTATGATGAGAAATGGTTGTTTGGTACACTATTCAAGGAGTCATCATATTTCAGGTGTTTCATTTTTCTCATCATCCTAAAATATCTACCAAGTCCGCAGGTACCCCATTCATGCACATTTCTTTTCCAAACAAGTGCCTATTTTTCTTAACCTGTTAATGGTTTTACATGATCATCCTAGAGTAGTCTGAGGTAAGAATCACCTACCATGTACATAGGTTAATTAGGAGTTTTTGTTGTGTCTGTCTTGTTTTGGTTTCAGTTGATTTTCATCATTTGCCTCATCTCTGTGTGTCTTTGTCGTTTGTCCTTCTACCTTTCTTGAGTCTCCTTGTTCTCCTTGAACATCATGTTACCTCCTAACTCTATTGCCTAATAGATCATGCACTAATATTTGTTGGTTAAGATTCTAGGTTCGTCCTACATCCATAGGGTCCTTGTCCCCAGTTAGAGCCAACTATTGACCCTATTTCTACATTTTAAAATTTAAACTTTTTGTGCTTCCAAAATTACCGATGAGGGAAAAGTAACATGGAATCCTTGAGATCATCCTTCAAAAAAAATAATTCATATATTCTCAAGGATGCAGATTAGTTTTGAAAGTTTTAATTATCTCCTACAAAGTTTTAAAAGTTATTCAAAATGTCGATAGGAGATAAGCCATTGGTGAAAACAACAAGTTTTGAAAGTAGTTTGAAACACCAATTACTAAGGGAAGAAGTAGTTAGTATAACCACAAGTAGTTATTATAACTACTTCAAGAAAAGAAAGCTATATAAGATCGACTCAATTAATGCAGACATATTTGCAAAATGTGGAAATGTTGCCATTATAAAATGATTTGTTTTATAATGGAAATGTTACCATTATACAAGATTGATTTGTTTTGTTCTTATAACCCTAGAAAATCCATATACCACCATCATACGAGGGAGCTACCCCTCTCAAACGCAAAGAAGAATCGACATAGTCCGGTGATTCTTTAACTGTTGTGAGCATGTTGTTGCTGATCCAAGGGCAAAATAGAGTTATTCACGAAGGTTATTTAAAAGCAACAAATCTGTTTACCAACAAGATGTCCTCCAAATATTCAACCCTCTTTCTAAGGTCCATAATATTTTGAATTCTTGAACCCTCTTTACCTCCAACATTTTGAAGATCATTCTCAAAACCACCCACATCATCTCCCATATCATCAAAATCCTTATCCCCAGATGAACTAAAACTAGTGTCCATATCCACAAACTAAGATTGATTATTTTTCCTTTCCATAATAACATCCACATTACCATGAGAGTCCTCCATATCCTTCCTATACACATGCTAATCCTCCTCAATCTCCACAATAACCACATCTTCCTCAATCTCTTCCACCTTGTCATCTTGTTCCTCATGCTCTTCCCTTCCAACATTCTCTTTTTCCATGACAACAGAGTTATCAAATTCATCTGATAATGAATCTGAAGGGATTTCCTATTGAACACACCTAGATATTGAGAGGAGGGGGGCTAAATCAGTATTCAAACAAATCTCAAACCCTCCAGAGAAGATTAAAACTTTAACTTTACAACATTAACATAAACATAGAAGATCAACACAATGCACAGTACCACATAACACCAGATGTACGTGGAAAACCCCAAAGGGGAAATACCATGGTGAGAAAAGCTGCTAGGAGTGATTGTCCTAATCCAACCTCACAAATGAATCACAATTACAACTTTGTTTTAGGGCTACAAGCCATGGAAGCTACTACTGCTGAAAGAAAGGTTTTAGGGTTCACTCCTAAGGAAGATTCAACTCCTTGTTGACTTTGTTTTAGGGTTTCAACCCAAGGAAGCAACTAATCCTTGAACTGAGAACAAAATCAAAAAATATTACAGCATGATAGTCCTTCTTCAGTCTGAAACTGATAATGAAGCTCAATCCTTTTGATGATTGTAATTCTACCTTTTTACTCATCTTTTGATGATTTCTCTTTTGCTTTGATAACTTCTGTACCTTCTTCAAATGTCTTCTCTACAACTTATTGACTCACTATTTTCAGCCTTCAAGAATTTTTGTTTTTGGTTCACTGCCTCCAGCAATCAATTAGACACACTCTTCACTTCCCTCCTATCTCAAAAATATCTTCAAGATGAATCCGAACATGATCTACAACTTCTGCTCTTTCTCTTTCAGTTGCACATCATAATACATTACACATCCATATTTGACTTCTTGCACTCACACTCTCAATTACACACCACCTAGATCAACTAGGTTTACAATATATACATGATATTGCATTGATTACATTACATGTCAGCCAAAGAAAATAAGAATATTACAATTACAAGTTAGCCAAAGACCAAACAACATGAAATGTGCAGAGGGAAAGCCTCAGAATGAACCACACACAACACTAGGAAGAGGAATATGCCTTACGGATCCCAACACATGCTTAAACTAGTCCTAAGAAACCTTCAAAGCATCATCTTTCAAGGAATAACATCCGCACGCTACACATTTGAAATGGGTCAACCTTAAGCAAGAAAGTATGAAGCTTGTAGCATATCAACCATTACAACTTGGCATTACTCATGGATGATTAAAAAACATTTGTTCTTCTTCTAGATGAGTCGGCATGACCCACATGATATCTCCAAACACTCCTTGAGCTCTGCACAATAAGAACTTTGTGGCGCACTCCTCCAACATACCTCAGTCGGCCAAGCAAAAACATAAACTAGCAATACCTTCATTCTGGACCACAGTCTATTCTGGAGAAACTAGAGAACACCTTGTGGAGCATTAGGAAACATCACAAGATCATCAAGATCATTCTCCATTAGCCAATTCACCATTTCATATAGCAACAAGTTGGTGCAAACCAATAGACACTAAAACTAGCCACTGGACAATACAGTCTTGCACTTTGTTACTTACACATTTTTCTATGGAGGGACAAATGATATGAAACTTTGAATCTAGCACCTTCTAAACACATTGAATTTAACTTCTAAACTACATGACCATATGTTCAAAGGTGAAGAAATGTAGAGCATTCTCCCAAGCAATCTTCAAGGCAACTTCTTATAGCAGAAACCTTAACCAACATCCAAAGACCAGAATCTCCTTATACCAACACATACTTCCTTAGGATCAACAAGAGAGAGAATACAACATGCTACAGACCATCAGCAACATCTCCCTGACATCAGCATTACTTCTAATCCTTATTTTAATGATTCTAATTCCCATGTTAACATGTCATCATAATATCATCTCTATTGATAACAAACATACTCAATACAACCTTGACATTAAATAAGACATGACATCCAACCATGAACATCAGTAATATCATAGTTAGCACACAATCAACATAAGCATCAATAGCAATGCAAACTGAGTATCCAAACTGAGTGTTGACATCAATGACAACCACAACAATGACAACCTTAGGTAATATATGTGCAACAATCTCCTCCTTTGGCATTGATGGAAACATACACCTGCTCATTCTCCCCCTTTGACATCAAGGACAAAGGGAACTGCTTCCCCCCTTAAGGCACAAACTCTCCTTTTCATCTTGTTGGTTCCCAAATTTGTAGATTGCCAAACCCTAAAAGTATGCCAAGCTTTATGATTAGGTTCAACAACTAATTTGGCCAAGAACTAGAATCAACCAAGATGGTTGGAATTCCTTGCACTTCAGGCTTTGCTTTTCCTAGGTGAGTGTACCTTTTATCACCACTAAGTTTTAACTCCTCACAAAACTAATTGGTGATGATTAAGTAGTTTATAGAATTCATGCAATTTTGTCAATTAAATCATCCTTTCCAATCTAATTCAAATTGGCATGAGATTTGAAAATAGATTGATTCATTTTATACTATCCAGTAATCCTACTCCTATAATAGAAAATCAAAATTATATTGAAAATATTATATAGGGAATGCATTTCAGAAATGGAATGATCAGTGCCTTCCCTCCACTGGGTAACTGAGTTCAAATACAAATAGATACATGCCTTCCCTCTTGCTAAAATTCAAGTTGTTTGGCACAATAATATTTATGATTGACATAAATGTGCAAAAATGTCAATTATCTAGTTCTTATTTAACCAATTGAATTTCCTAGGTTGCTATAACTTATTTAGAGGAATTTAATTCTTTCTTGAAGAAACCCAATAAACAAACCACACAAAATAGGAATATGTTTTATAAATCATACATATACTTGATATACTAATTTAAATAACAAGGAAAAACCAAATTGGAGACAACTAGATAAAAATTTACCAATAAATTCAACAAACAAATGAAACTAGAATTCATGCACCAGATTAATGAAGTTTCTCCATTACTTTGTTTCCAAAAGATCAACCTTTACAATCTATTGCCTTTTCAAAACCTAATTCCCTGGAGATTTTTCCCATCAGTCTTGGTTTCCTTCTTATAGGCATGAAGGAAGTGACAAGCTTCAGACCATTCACATTCCAAAAATGATCAAATTTCCACCCTTTCATATGACATTTTACAATATTTACTTTTTTCTAGTCTTAATAAGACCACCCAAAATTTAAATACAATTGATTAACTAAAACATGGAAATTTGAAAAAGAACAAAGGGGACGTCCAAGGCTCGTTGAAGGTCACATGATGACTGATCAATCCAACATGATGTTTAATTGTTTTGCCACACATTTGACTTGATCAATCCTACCGAGAAGACAATTATTCCTTTTCCCATTGGTACATCATGTAGTCACTTGGCCACTTGTGTTCTTGAACCTAAAGAACATTTGCTAAATGAGCTTTCCACCTCTTATTGAGAAATCCTTTGACATCTATGATGAATCTTGCATACCCTGCATCTAGTGCAATTATCCTGTCTAGGATTAGATTGAAACTATGAACACTTAACTCTTCATCCTTTTGCAAATGTCCAATAATATGAGAAACCATTTGATGACACTCCTCTTTCCAGTTCTCAAAACTTTTGAGTTGATTATCCTCACCAAGAATTCTTGGGATGAATTGATGCTTGAAAGTGCTAAAGGATTCCATTTTTGCTTTTATCTTTTGGCTTTCTCCATATGCATATTAGAATTCATCAATGACCATCTTGACCATTCTTTTGGTGGGTTTCAAGGCAGCAGGGGCATCTAGATTCCTTTGTAGAAATTTGTATAATGTGATTAGAGTGTGATGGATAGGCTGTAACGTTTTGAGCAAAGGATCCAAGACAGGAACATGAGAATTCATTTGCTCCAATCCTTGAGACAAAGCATCATAACAATTATGCACATCTTCAATCTTGTCCAACACCAATTTGACTCCATGTTCTAGAACCTTCTCAATTACATAAAAAGTTCTAGTTCCTATTTCCTTTTTTTTAGAATCATTTATTTTCTTCAAATGGTTTCAATCTCCTTTTCTAAATTCTGCTTCAGACAATTCATCTATTCCACAGGGACAATATTAATACCAGCTTCTTGAGACACAAGAGGTTGATAAGGCACAATTTCCTTACTCTGAGAGAATTCAATTCCTTTTACTTGTTGCTTCAGTTTGACATTTTCCAGATACAATCTATTCACCTCATCAGTCATCTCTATTTAAATGTTCTCATACTTCATTAATTTGAGTTGCATGTTTTTAACATCAACCTGGGTAAACATGGTTGAGTGCATTGTAAGTGTGGCAGCTTCCAAGGATGATGTGTCCTTCAATGTCTTGACCATTGCAGTTCCTCTCATCTCCTGGACCACATTCAACAATCTTAGCTTTTGTGTGGTTTACTATTTGGTCCAAAGTTCCAAGGTTTTAGTCTTTGGATTATATCTTTTGCCACTTACACCATCTTCAAAATCAAACTCAACAACAATCATAGGATCATCTTGACTCCTTACTTGATCAAGTAGAACATCTTTTTCAATTCCATTCCAGGAATGATCAACATGTTACTCTTAAAAACCATTTGTCTAGCCTTATGTGGGCTAACATTTATGTCATCAATTTTGATCTCCTTGAATGTCTTAGCAACAACTTGGTCATGTTGGGATTCATTAGTCCCCATCTTATTTATTTGCACCTTTTATTCAAACTCCTTCATCTTCATTTTTACCCAAAAATATTTGAAATCGGGAGTTTTAATAAATTCATCATCCATGAACCTAAGAGAAGCCACTATCATTTCATCCTCATGCATCTCTAGTTCTTCTTGAACCTACATGTCCATTTTGGCCTTAGGCTTGTGAGCTTTAGTTTCTTGTCCAACAAGGGGATGGTCAACTTCTACATCATCTCCCATATGCCTCAAAATACTTGCAACTTCATATGTATCACCTACCCCTTCAGTCATTTCATAAGGCACCAAGGGACACATATTATCAATCATTTGTTTCTTGGATCTTGGATGCACTAGAGATGAAGGCTCTTGTATTGACATTGCATTAGGAGCAGGCTTAGCAATCACAATCCCCCTTGATTTCTTCACAGGGATCTTGGCAGCCTTTGTAGACTAGTCCTATGCTTTCCCATACAATCTCTCAAAATTATCAATTACTAGATTAATTCTCTTCAATGGATCAATTTCTTCTACAAAATATTCTAAGAAGCTAAGGTGTTTTTTCTTCTTGTCTTCTTCTATCCTCATCAAGATTTCCCACTTTCTTTTCCTTTCATATACCTCTTGAGGAGTGAGGCAATTTATAATCACATCATGATCATAGTTTACCTAATGAGATATCCCACTTTTGGTGAGGATCACATGTATGACAAAATTCATGCGGCCTTCAGGGTCACAGACCCCCTTTCTTTTGACTTCAATGAATATCTTGTCTTCAAATAGACTTGTAGCTCCTCCAAATTATCAAAACTAATAGACAATTCATAAAGTACAATCAAATCTAGCAAAAATGTTCCTTTTTTCTATTTCTTCATTACATTCCTCTCCATCCAAAGTATTTGCCACATTAATTCTAAGAATGCTAATTGAGAGGGCACACATTTAGGCAGAGCATGTGGAGGTTGAGTGCATCCATAGACCCTTATCACAATATGATTTGGTAAGAAAAACTAGTCACCAAAATTGTGCATATGTCCATTCTCTGGCTTTAGTGCATAGGGTCTTAAAATTCTTTTGATTTCAATTGGTAGCCTTGGTGAAGGATTCCCAAGGGTAGCCATGATTCTAACTATAAAATCATCATGAAATTTTACATTGTAGACACCCAAAATTGACCCTTCACATCATTTGTTAATTTGTCCATCATTTATCTTGCATATGTCAATTTTGTCTAGCACACTTGGGTTAATAAGCTATTTTTCTTCTAAACCACTCTCTTTCATAATTAATTAAATAAATTATATTTATTTAATTAATCCTATCTAATTCCATCTATATTCATCTATTTTCTATCTATAATTGAATAATTCTTTAATTCTTTAATTATCTCATTATTTATTTTATAAATAAATAAAATCAATTATTTAATTATTTATCTTCTCATCATTCATATAAATTATTTAATTTATGTTGATTCCTCCAATTTTCTAAATTTAGCTTTTCCTCTATCATTTAAAAATAAATTAAATAAATTTATTTTTATCTTATCATTTCCTTATCTTATCACTTTCTTCTATGTGTACAAGATAGGTCCTATCATAAATCAAATACAAAAAAAGATTTAATTGGTTCTAAAATCAATCAACTACATCATCCAATTCTTAAAATATGAAAAACATTCTTTTTAAAGAAAAGCAATCTTAGTACTACCGACAAACCAACTACAACCATTTAATAAAAGTTTTTCCTATGGACACTTGTCTTGTACACATTCATCCAAGATTCTTGTTTAATCTTAACTATTCACATAGCCACCTAATCTCCACCATTGATCAATCTTAGTAGGGAGATATATATACACCCTCTCACTGTTGATAACTGAGAGGAGGGGGGTGAATCAGTTATCCTAATTATTTTTGCTTTCTGAACTTTCTTATTAATCAATGCAACATTAATTCAAACAAGCAAACATAACCATGAAATGAAATACACATGACACAATATTTTTGACATGGAAACCCTATTAAGGGAGAAAACCACGGGGTGATTAACCCAAGATTGTATTCTCTGTTAGAAGAATAGAAAAACAAAATGGCACTTGCCAATTAGGGCTCACTGCCCGAGCACACTGCTCACAAGAGGCACACTGCCTACAAGAGACTCACTGTATACAAAAAGAGTGTTATACAATACTTGAACTGATTTGGGAGCATCTACATATGCTAGAGTTCAGTTTCGGTTAGGCTCAGTACACTAATCTGCTGCACTTCATCTTTCCTCTTCTCTTAAGCTGCTTTCTTTCACATACCAGACCTTCCTTACTGTTACTGCTCTGCTCTTTTGCTTTTATTCGCACATCACTAACAAAAACAACTCCTCTCACAACTAAATCCATTGTGTATATATATCTGTAAAAGTGATTTCATCACCTTTCAAGTCAGCACCTAGAATAGTCAATTCTTTTCACAAACTCTGATCTGTCGACTGAATCCTTGCACACCAAGTAATGTGAATCAAGCATATACTTGTAGAAGTCATAAATCATGTCGGCCAAACATAACTTATGCCTTAAGAACTTTTTCCATCATTAGTAACACATCCAGAAAATAGTCTGATGTTCTGTCAGTCAGTTCTTCCTCTGTTCTCACTGTCACTCAAAAACCCGGTACTCAAGTATTCATATCTTTTGCCTCATCTATCACCGGAGGCTAAATCCTTGGAATCTATGACTCAAGGTAGTCCTCTTGACTTCCCCAAATCTGCATTTGACCAAGATACTTCCTTTGAGAGATCCAAATCTGTCTGTCGGACCTCACCACATGCTCTGTTCTCATTTACTGGACCACAACAATCTTCACTCTGACTTCCGGTAGAGACACACCATGTCCTGCAGATGTGTGGGATGAACTTTGTTGCCATCAATGACAATAATCATGAATCCATATAGTGTCTCTTGCCAACACTCACTCCATTCCATAAAATCCCCCACAATCTTCAAAGCATCCAGATTATCATCTCATGCATTTTGAGCACTCATTGAGCACTTTGAGCTTATTATCCATCATCATTGCAACTATGGCAACTATGGTTGTTCACTATTGAGAAGCAATCCAAAATTCCAACCAAGGAATCAAGCAATCTAGGTGACATTTCTTTTGATTTACTTTCATTTTGTGTCATTTAGATAGATTCTTTGGAGGTGGTAGGATTAGGTTTGATTAGCTATGCTTGATCTTATAAACCTAATTTTTCCTGCTAACACATTTTGACACACCCAGTGGGACCCACGTCCTTGACTAACATTTTTATTTTGAAAGTTGTTGTAAAGTCTAGATACGCATAGCACATTTGATTCATAGAGTGTCGCATTTAAATGACAGATTATTGCCTTTGCATGGTTGATAGTTGTAGTCGGTACCAAGAAAATCACATTTACACAATCGTCGATCACCTTTGGTTTGCAAACATTCGCATATGATCTAAAGAGGATCACCTTTGGTTATCTAGGGTTTTATTGATGCTTTTCTATCTTTGTAGAATTTTCTAGGGTTTTCAGTTCCTTTTTTTGTGTCTAGTTTGGGTTGCAAGCTATTTTATTTGCTAACCCTAAGTGTTTTGTGTCATCCCCAAGCTGGTTTATTTGGGGGTTTGATTTGTCTTTGACCTAATCACATCAATTAGCTAGATCTTTTATGTTATTTTGTAGAGTACATGTTTCAATCCAAGCAATTCATCTTTTAGGGTTATTAGAGCTCTCATAATTATCTGTTGATCATTTATCTTAACCTAAGTTCTGAGATTTTGTAGAATTTACAGGATCCAAGCACCTTTGGCAAATAGACAATCAGATTTGCATGATCCCTGGTCACTTTTGCATGAGACAAACTCACATTTGAACAATAGGTAATCACATTTGGTAAAATTATCATCGCAACTTGATTTTTCTTTGGCATCTAACATTTATTTGTACAACTTCTTATCATTTGTCAAAGAAAGGAGGATTAAAACTACTAACAAATCTATTTGCATGATCGATCGATCAAAGACTCATCATTTTTTTCCACTAATTTAGGAACATTTGGTTTTGGTGCTTAAAAGGAACCTTGTTTGCTCGGTGTTTGTTTATCTTTTTTGGTTGCTTGTTGTGCATGTTTGTAACCCTAAGATAATAACAAAAGTATCCTCTCCCCTTGCCTATCAAATGGATCTTGAGTGCAAGAGAACTTGTTATTATCTTTAGAGTGGGTCTGCTCTTGAGACACATCCATATGGAAAACTCATTTGTGACCCCAAGTGGTACTTTTGTTTGGTCTGCTATATAAATTAGGATAAGGTGAAAGCCAAGTCCAAACCTTAATAAGCGCTTACCGTATGGCTCTAGTTTGATAGGAGGTGTACCTAGCATATATTAAAACTCCTATTAGAGGTAGTTAAAGATTTAAGTAGCTTGCTAGATGCCCATAAGTGCTGGTCCCTCAAACATTCACTAGAAATTTTATTTAGTGTCTAAAATCCTTCTATTTGCTGGCGCATGAGGTGAGACCTCTAAAGCTATCCCGCATTCTCGCAGTTCAAAGTAGAGATAGAAATTTCTTTGAGATCTTTGAGTCTTTGGGAATTCAAATTTTGGTGTGCCTAAGAAGTGAGTGTCATGTAAGGGGGAGCCAGTGCCACCAAATTTCTAAGCTATCCTCTCTGAATAAGTGCGGCTCAGATTTATTTGAAATGGGAATCCAACAAATATTGTCCTTGCCTGGCCTATGTTGTACATGTTTGTGAGTGTCTTGTATGCCTGTGTGTTTTCAGCCATCTGTTTTCTTGTAAAAATAAATAAAAACACTGCCAAAAACAATTCATAGTTACCAAAAATCACCTTTGAATAGCAGATAATCACCTCTGAACAACAGTCACTTGCCTTTGAACCACAGAAACTTGCTTTTGCCTTGAAATTACCAATGACCACAATACATGCACCTTTGAATTATCAGGTGTCACATTTGAGCCTTGCCCAGTCACTTTTGAGCAGTAGAAAATCATAGTTGATCCTCAAACAGTCACCTTTGCATTATCCTTAATCACATTTGAACTATCGTTAGTCACCTCTGGTTGGAACAGTATTGCCTTTGGTAAACTATAACCTGTCATCAGTATTGAGTCTAAAAATCACATTACCATTCAATTTTGAGTCTGTTAGTAGCTTCTAGACAAACCCACTAATCACCTATAGCCAATATTCATCATATCTAGCCCGATCTTATCACACTTTGGACTTGTTGAGCCCTCCATCCCCTTGAGACTCAAAATCAACTAGCAACATGATGTAGGAGCATCCAGTGGTGTAAGGCCAATCTTACATCACTCCAAAAATGATGTGTTTCAAAATTGTTGATGTTCTTTTCATTTCTTTTCAAAATTTGTGGTTTTGGTTCCATAATTGCTTGAATAATGATGTAGAACTTTTAGTTTTTCCAAATTGCTAAAAATAGCAACCTGCTATTTTTAGAAAGTTTGCATTTGGGTACGGATTGAAGTGAAAATTTACAGGAAGTTTCATAACTAAAAAATAAGACATTTGGAGAAGGAATCACGCAAAGATCATTTTTGAGCTGAAAGATATTAAAGTTTCTATTTCCTAAAAAATGCCTAAAAATTATTCAAACTCAGGTTTGAGGCACTAAATAGCCCCGTACAGACCTGAAAATGGCTAGAACTAGAAAAACAAATTCCTAACATGTAGAGCACTTTGCTAACTTTCTAATGCATAAAACGGTTCTTCAATTAGATACCCAGATCAAAAGTTATGGCTCTCAAAAGTTGACCTATTTTTGGAGGGAGATGCAAATTTTGAAATTAGGTTGTTGGCCGCCAAAAAGGCTATTAATAACCATTTTTGGGAACCCTGGGCAGTACTAGAGATAAGGGGGAAAGTGTAGAGTCAAGAATAAGTGAGAAAATAGAAACCCTAGCTAATTTTGGGGTTAAAGAAGGTAGATGATTCTAGAGTCTTGTGATAGGAAGCTGTAATGTGTTGTAGCCTGTGGAGGGTTGATTCCTCTTAATGTATTTGAGATTTTGTAATGTAATAAGTTGTCCAAATCAATAAAGAAAGTTCTATTTTCTATGTGCAATTTATGTTGTTATGTGTTTTATGATTTACCCCCTTCATCACAACACCATCAATCAATCAAACAAACCATCATTATCCTTTGGCTTTGATCATTAGTTTGTTCTTTTTTATCATTTCAGCATCAGTAAAACCAATCTTTGTCTACCCTTGAGTTCATGAGTCTATCTCTTGGGGGATAATCATCCTATCAAACCTATCCAATCGAACTATCAGATCAATCCAAAGAAAACTATCAAACTAAGCCAAGCAAACAACAATCCAAATCAATCCAAACATTTGATCAAGCCAATCCTATCAAACAATCAAACCAAGTAAACCATCTCCAAAAGCAATTCCTTGCACAAGAAGCCAATACAAAGCAGCCATGGAAGCCAATTTACAACAATTTAAAGATACCCCTCTTAAAGATGCTTCACAATTCATGACTGGAATGCCCAAAGACATGTTTGTACCCAAGGGTTATACTATCATACCTTCATCAACCACTCAAATACCACAACATCATTTTGGACCTTCCTCATCCACTCATGTGCCCTATTATCAACCTACCAATGAGGACTATTTGGATGATCTAGAGATTGAAGATGATCGAGCTATGCAACTTGCTAATAGGACCATAAGGTCAAACTGTGAATAAATTTTTGCTCAATTAGCTCAAGGAGTCAAATTGCCAAGTGATTTTGATATATCCACAATCTAAAAACATGAACTAACCAACAATGTTGTTGTTACAAAGGGTACCCATAAGGCCATTACTACCATTCCTACCATATCTACCCAATCTTCAAACAATGTTCAAACATCCTTTTCTACCACTCCATCCATTCCTCCATTCCATGTACCTCCCACATCTATTGAAGCCTTGTTGACACCAACCAATGTTGTTAACTCCTATGTGTCATAAGCCCCTCAAGAGGCTAACCAAAATGTGTCACAAGCCCCTCAAGTGGCTAACCAAAATGTGTCACATGTCACCAAATCTCATGTATCTCAACCCACTCCACTTTCTTCCATAAACACAAATCCTTCACATGTGCCCCAAACACCTCAAGTGTGTAGCCAAAGTATGTCACATGTTGCTACATCTTATGTATCCCATCCCATGGCATCTTCCTCCATCAACACAACCTCTTTGCATGTCACATAGGTACTTCATACCATTCCAAGTGTGTCACATGTTGAACCATCTTCACCATTTGCATCCATAAATCTAGTCCAAACATTGCAAGCGTCATCCAATCCTAATATGACCATTGCTGACCAAACTTTTGGATCACAGCCATACATTGATCAACTCCATTCACTTGGACTACAACCATCCAACCAATAAATATCCTATGTTAATCTGCCTATTATATCCCAAGCTCCATCTAATCCTAATCCTTATATATCCTATAGCAATTCATCCAACATATCTCAATCCCTGCCAACATCTAATCTACAAATGTGATACATTAATCCATCTTATGGTTCACATGCAATGAAAACTCAAGGTGTCAATCCATCCCCAAACACCTACACCTTGCGACCATTGGCTAATCAAGTTTAAAATACCTACATCCCATCACATAGCATATCACAGCAATATCCTCCCAACAACACTCTGGTCTACCATATACCGCACCCAAGCCCCCACAATCCTATGCAACAACAAGAAACATCTGCATTTGATGATATGAGGTAGGATGTTAAACAAATAATCCAGGGACTTGATGACATGAGTATGGGACAAACAAAGAAAACATTTTCTTTTGAGGAGGTGTACCCCTATCCTTCTGATAAGTCATTACAAATGATACCTTTTACTCCACACTTTGAGATGCCACAATTTGACAAATACAAGGGAAAAGAAGATCCAACTGACCATCTTCGAACATTCTATGTTGCTTGTCTTGATGTTGCCTACAATGACACATATATTTTGTAATTATTTTCTTGAAGTCTTGGGGGACAAGCCTTGGAATGGTTTTCGCATCTCCCACCCAATATCAAATCTTTCAAAGAACTTTCAAGCAAATTTGTCTCACATTTTGCCTTCAACTGTGAACATGAGGTTACCATGAATGATCTAGTCAATAATAAATAGCGCAATGGGAAAATTTTTCATCATTCATCCAATGATGGCGAAACATGGCTAGTAAACTTTCATGGAAAATCCCCAAAAAGAAACAAGTGGATATCTTTGTTCAAAACCTTCATCCTGAGCTATCATTCCAATTGCAACTGCAAAGTGCCACCACCTTTGGTGAGCTCATATCTAAAGGAACCAACATTGAAAAGGATTTAATTGCTAAGGGTGTCATCAAGATTTTCAAAGAAACTAAAGACAATGTACAATCCTCAAATGACAAATCTTTCTTTTGGAACAAAAACAAAAATGTTGTAAATGATGGCATTGTTGATGCAAAGAACATTCAAACTGTGAAACCTCCCATCCATGTTCAAGAAGCAAACAAAAGCACACCATTTCTTCCATGAGACCAAGTGAGACCAAATCCACTCCCTAAGCATCAATTCACTCCTTTGGGACAACCTATTGAATCGGTCTTAAAGAAATGTTTACAAGAGGGCATGATAACACTATCTGAGACTCGACCATATAAAGAACCACAATATAAGCCCAATTGGTACAAAGATAATGAATATTATGAATTTCATAGAGTGAAAGGACATAGCACATCCGGTTGCATGAAATTAAAACATGTGACTCAAAATCTCATTCATCAAGGAGTCATTAGCATTGATCCACCTAAACAAACCTCAAATTATGACCTTGATGCTTTTAATAATCCACTCCCATCACATGATAAGGCAAGTACCTCTAATAAAGGGAAGAATATCCAATATACCTATGAATCATCCACTATTGGTCACATTGAACAAGCTCGTATATCTACCATTACCATAAGAGGAAAAGAGCCTAATTGTCCTGATACTACTCGTCGAGCCTTGGTCACTATCCAAGGAGCCCCAGATTGTGCTGTTACCACTTGTCAAGGTCGTGTTACTATTCAAGGAGCACTACCTACCGTATGTCCAACCTCTAGCTATAATATCCTTGATCATCTTGGTAATACCCTTGCTCATATTTCCATTTTGGAGTTATTGCATAAATCACCTGCTCACAAAGCCATCCTCGATAAAGCCCTACAAGAGTCATTAGTCCCTAATGATATTGACACAATGCAATTCCATACTATGATAGCTAGTATGGCATCACCCTATCGCTTGAATTTTTTTGACAAAGATCTCTCATCACTTGATCCATCCCATAATGATACCCTCCATATCAAAGTTTACATCAACCAATGCCATGTCAAATGAGTATTAGTAGATGGTGGAGCTGGATTAAACATATGTTCTTTAAAACTAATCAAATTATTGGGATATTCTGAGAATCGTATTGATACTACTAAGAGAATAATCATCAAGACATCCCTCAAAGACATCCTTGATAAATCCCTATAAGAGTCATTAGTCCCTAATGATATTAACACTACACAATTCCAAACCATGATAGCTAGTATTGCATCACCCTATCACTTGAATTTTTCTGACAAAGATCTCTCATCACCCAATCCATCCCATAATGATGCCCTCCATATCAAAGTTTACATCAACCAATGCTGTGTCAAACAAATATTAGTAGATGGTGGAGCTGGATTAACCATATGTTCTTTAAAACTAATCAAATTATTAAGGATATTCTGAGAATCGTATTGATACTACTAAGAGCATAATCATCAAGGCATATGACAATGCTGAGAGAGAATCTGAAGGGATTGTTTGTTTACCCATCAAGGTTGGTCCTATTATCACCAATACCAAGTGCCAAGTCCTAGACATTGAATTTCCATACAATATTATTCTTGGTCATCCATGGATACATGCCATCAAATTTATTCCATCTACATACCATCAATGCCTCAAGTTTCCTTACAATGGAGTTGAAATCACAATCCTCGCCGATCCAAATCCATTTGAGTTTTGTCCAAATTTTTGAGCTAAATATCAAGATCCTAATTGTGTCCCCATCAAAGCCAAAGATCATCCATCCACATCCTATGTAGATCCATCTGACCTAAATAAGCCCTCATCTAGTAAATCCATCCCCGCCATTGAAGCCAAATACCAAGAGAAAGGACTCGGTGAGTACAATTTACAAGAATCTTGTTGTGTAGGAACCTTGCTCTTATCTCCAAAATCTTATGGCCAACCATCCATATCCAAAGCTACTTCATCTGCAACCATTATCAAAGCACCTCCTACCATGTTCATAAGAAGAGGCATGCTCGAAGATGAATACATTGATGATATCAACTCCTGGCTTTTCTTTGATAAAAATGATCAACTTACTCTAGAAGTGGAGCAATATAACAATGGCTTTTGTATTATCAAGAATATGGGCTATTAAGGACAAGGAGGTATAGGACCACATGAACAAGACCCTGTTGAAACCATTATTGTTACCAAGAAGTTTAATAAGCAAGGTCTAGGGAATGGTAAGGAGGATCCACCTTCCAAGGACATTGGGTGTATTCTTAAGGAAGTAGCCAAAGCTTTTCCCGTAGAAGGGACTTCTAATATAGATGTCGTCGATGAATCTTCCTTCCACATAACCAAACTATTCCAAGACACATCCATCTTTACCTTTTCATCTACCTTATCTATTTCATCCTCCTCCTCATCTGACCTCAAACTCGTATATCCTCACCTTGTCGATTGGGACCAATTGGGGGCACTTATTCTAGACACATTTCAAAATGATGAAGCTATAGAAAAATTTATGGGTTTGAGACAAGGCATACCATTGGGAGATCACAAAGTAGGCTTCATGATGGATCTACCTTTGTTAGTATATTTTGGTAGAAGCATCAAATCCTTCAGTCGCAAAAGTGAAATTAATAAAATAAAAAAAGATAGGTCACTAGGTGAAAACCGCAAGGCACCTCTTAACCATGAAAAAGTAAAAATAAAGGATGTATTCGAGGGTGAAAACCTCTCCGAGGCACCCGAGGATGGAGGATTTGACCTTCCTTTGACCACTAAATATCAAGAACAGTCACCATTGCTAATAGAGAAATCTCAAGAGATGAATCTAGGCACAACACAGAATCCCAAGATCACATTCCTAGCAGCATCAATATCAGAACAGGAATGGAAAGATTTTATGGCCTTCTTCATGAAAAGAGAAATAAACTTTGCATGGACCTATGCAGATATGCCAGGATTAGATCCTTCACTTGTTGTACATCATCTAGCAGTATCTCCAAATGCAAAACCAATTAGGCAAAAGCTTCGAAAAATGCATCCTCAAATAACACTTTTGGTCAAAGCATAAATTTAGAAATTATTGGATGTAAAGTTTATAAGGCCTATTGATTATCTAGAATAGGTTTCAAATATAGCACCAGTCTCAATACCTGATGGCCGCATCCATTGTTGTACTAACTTCAGAGACCTTAACAAAGCTTGTCCCAAGGATGACTTCCCATTACCAAGCATAGATACCATTGTGGATCTCACAACAGGTCATGAAATATTATCATTAATGGACAAATTTTTTGGCTATAGTTAGATAAGAATTGTAGAAGAAGATCCACACAAGACTTCCTTCATATGTCCATGGGGTACCTATTGTTGGGTCATCATGCCTTTTGGTCTTAAGAATGCAGGAGCCACATATCAACGAGCCATGATAGTTATCTTCCATGATCTTTTTCACACTATAATGGAAGACTATGCTGATGACATCTTGGGAAAATTGAAAACTAGAGAAGGCCATTTACAAGTATTGGAAGAAATCTTTGATATACTGGAGAAATATCAAGTGAGACTGAATCCAAAGAAATGTGTATTTGGGGTAACATCCAGAAAGCTATTAGGTTATATTATATCCCAACAAGGCATAGAAGTGGAGCCTGACAAGGTAAAAGCTATAATGGAAATGCCTCCATCCAATTTAAAATAGCTTCGCAACTTACACGGTAGATTGCAGTCCATCCGTAGATTCATTACACAGTTAGCAGATAAATGTCATCCTTTTCAACACCATTTTCGGAAGGGAGAGCTTTTCAAATGGGATGATAAGTGCCAAAAGGATTTTCATAAAATAAAAGAACATCTAGCTAACCCTCCTATGTTGGTACCTCCTGTACCTGATCAAACATTGTTATTATACATCTCCTCAACAACAGCAGCTCTAGGTGCTCTCTTAATGCAACATGATGAATCAAGAAAAGAACAGGCCTTCTACTACATCAGTAAAACTCTTGTTGTCTATGAGCTTAACTACACAACCATGGAAAAAACATGTTTAGCTGTAGTGTTTGCTTCCCAAAATTTGTGACACTATATGTTGAACCAATGTACAAAGCTCATATCTAAGTTTGATCCTCTCAAATATCTTCTCTTGAAAGCAGTGCTCATAGGAAGACTAGAAAAATGGGTGATGATTCTAAGTGAGTTTGACATAGAGTATGTGGATTGAAAAGATATCAAAGGACAAGTAATCATAGACCAGCTAGCAGAAGCACCGATAACAAACATTTATCCTATCCATCCTGAGTTTCTTGATGAAAAGCTATTTAACTTATATCCTTTAGTAGTTTGGTAGTTATACTTTGATGGATCATACACACAACATGGATTAGGAGTTGGAATTTGTTTCATTACACCTCAAGGAGATTGTATACCAAATTCATATAGGATTTCTTTCCCTTGCACAAATAACATTGTTGAGTATGAAGCTTTGATCACAAAACTACATATGGCTGTAAAATGGGCTATCACATAACTACAAGTATTTGGAGATTCTCAGTTGGTTATCAAACAAGTCTTGGATGAATATCAAACCAAAGATGAAAATCGTCTTCCATACAAGTTGATGGTAGATGATTTCAAGAAATACTTTTCCAAGATCACATTCGAACAAATTTCTAGGATCAACAACAAAGCAGTAGATGCCATGTCTACAATTGGTTCATGCCTAGACATGCCTTCCAATGCACATCGATGTGAGTTATTGGTTGAACAACTTTTGATATCAACCTTTGAAGTTTCGCAATCTAAGCTTGTATGTGAACTTGTTGGTCCCAATTCTCCTTGGTATGAGGATATATATGAGTATCTCTACCATGGTACCTTTCCATTCCAACTATCCAAAACCCAATGTAAAACTTTCATCTGCCAAGCCTCTTGTTACACTATCCTTGGAGAAACCTTATACCACAAGAGTCTCGATGGTATCCTTCTTAGATGTCTTGACTCGGAGGAAGCTATTCTTGCTTTACGTGAGGTACATGAAGGTGTCTGTGGTTTGCATTCCACCAACCCTAGTCTTGTTAGGAAACTCTTGAGAGCTATATATTATTGGCCAAGAATGGAAAAAGATGCACAAAAATTTGGCAAACGTTGTCTACAATGTCAGAAACATGAGGATTTGATACATGCTCTAGCACATGAGTTACAACTTGTTACTACACCATGGCCTTTTTTGCAGTGGGGACTCGACCTCATAGGCAAGATCCATCCAACCACATCCAATGGTCATAAGTTTATCATTACTTCCATAGAGTATTTTACAAAGTTGGTAGAAGCCATACCTATGACTCATATCATTGGTAAGAAAATATCCAAATTCATCCTTCATCATATCATTTTCTGCTATGGAGTTCCACAAGCCATTATTATGGACAATGGGCATCCCTTCAAGAACCAAGAAGTCTATGAGCTATGAAATTTCATATCCAACACAGATTCTCAACACCTTACTATCCCTAGAGTAATGGCCAAGCTGAGGCTTCTAATAAAACCATTATCAAAATCCTTAAGAAGACAGTCAATGAAGCTAGCCATGATTGACATCTACAACTTAATCTAGCCTTGTAGCCTTATCGAACTAGTGTCAGAACTCTTACTGGTGCTACACCTTATGCTCTTGTATATGGCATTGAAGCTATCCTACCTATAGAGGTTGAGATCCCCTCACTGAGAGTATCACTACAACATCCCATTTCTGATGAGGAATACATGATATCCAAGCTAAATTATCGAGAGCTATTGGATGAACGACGTCTCACGACACTCAATCATCTACAAGTCTATCAAAATCATCTTCTTCATAGCTACAACAAAAAGATCAGAGAAAGAAGTTTCCAAGTAGGAGACCTTGTCCTTAAAGAAAATCAGAAGAATCAACAAGATCGTGAGTAGAAAGGCAAGTTTGAACCAAATTGGTTAGGACCATATGTGATCACATCAGTCTATGGATTAGGAGCTTACACTCTCAACACCTGAAGGCATTCCTTTGGATGAACCCATCAACAGTGTTCATCTGAAGAAATTTTATGCCTAATCCTTAGAATATCCCATCAAAAAGTCCAAAAAAAAAGTAAAGATAAATAATCTGTCCTCTGGTGAAAACTTGGTAAATGGGCACCTTGGATAAGTACCATAGTAAAAACCTGTCAAATAGGTGCTATGTGTAAAACCATCTCTTATCATCTACTCGGTCTTCATTTGTGATCTATCCATCCATAATAAGCTTTGTCTGTATCATAACACCATCCACCCATTTTCATAATAAACTTAGCCATCCCTAATAAGATCATTCACTTTTCCATCCTTATGCTTCTTTCTATCATGGGTTTTAGAAATTATTGGAGTTGACATGTCATTTTGTCCATTATCCTTTTAGGTCTAGGCTATCACCTCATCCTTTAATGTCCATAATAAATTCAACCCATACTGGGGGCACTTGCTTGTGTCTAGTCTTTGGAGTGGATACTTTAAGAATCATCGTCTAGCATCACACCAATAACATTTCACATCACCAAACATCCCATCACTCCTAATTAATCCATAAATCAATCAATCTATCCATCTTCATTATCACTATCAATAAAACACACATTAGAACTACATCTTCTCTCTATCGTTAAGTGCCTTGATCCCATGGATACAGGGAATGTAGGCAATTTGGGATACAAAGGATGTACTTAGATTTAGGCATGGGTGATAGATCTCTTCCATTTTCCATCATTCTTCTAATCTTCACTAATCATCATCTGCAATCATCTTTCATTTCTTCTATCATCTTTCTCCCACACCATCAATAAAACACCCATAACTACATATCATCATGTCTCATCATCATCATACTGTGCTTTGATCCCGTGGATATAGGGTATGTAGGTAGTTTGGAATACGAAGGATGTATCTAGTACACAAGCATAGATGATTCTTTCTTCACTCCCCATCTCATCTCACCTATCTTCCATCTTCTTCCCTTTGACTAACTCAAGCAGAAACTGACTTATGCACATTTCGATATCTCAAAGTAATTATCAAATCAAGGGTAAACAAAGTCACTTGTTTGCATGCCTTTAGCCAACATTTGCTACATCCATCCAAAATCCTAGCCTTCAACATGATATATCTTTCCTCACAACAAGGCGCTATCCAATCCATCCAAGAGCATCCTAAATTTGGCAAGAGAACATGATGGCTATGTCTTTGTTTTCTTTTGATTTGTATTTTGTCTCTTTCTAATACCTAGTCAGGATGGCCTTGATTTCCTATATCTTGGTATGTCATGATGAAGTATGGACTGGGGCATGGTCATTCACTTTCGTATGCTGTGTTTGTGGGATGATCTTATTCTCCTACTATGCCTAATGGTATCTTGTCTATGTTGGAATTAGTATCTTGCATACCAATATCTTTTGCATCTGAGAAGCTAAATAGTCTCTTATGCATTAGGACTATTCTATACTAAGACTATTTTCCATACATATAACCAACAAGGTTTCATTACATGTTTAGTGGAAATAAGTTCAAACTGTTGCTTGCAGAGTCAAAGTCCATCTCGGAACAACTAATATTCATATCTTGTGTATGTTGGATCAACATCTTGACCTCATATGATATACAAGATTGTATTATGCTGTATGCATTAGATACATCGTCACCTTATTTATTATACATTGGTGAATAATATCCATATGCTATATCAAACATAAGGATTGCAAATCTCTAAATTTATGTGCAACCATTGTCTAAGCTACATCCATCATTCACCACTCATTCATTTACCATAATAAAACTTATAGCTCTTAGAAGGATTGATCAAATTTGATTCTCCTCCATTGCATCCTCATCCTCTTCATCCTCTTCATCCTGTCAAACAAGTGTGTTAGACAAATATCATTATATACATAACATCATATCCATAACATAGATCATTATCCATTGCATTAACATAAGCATATATATCATATTCATTATCATCTATCTTAATCATGTGCATATCATATAACCATAAAGATAAGCATAATACATCATCATCCATAACCATAATACTATATATCACCATTAAAATCCATCATATATATATACACATCTTGGTCAATATACAAGTGTCTTATCATGTACAAAAGAATAGATATATACAATCCAGCTATCAAGAACCATCAGAAAAACATATATCGGCTTGCAGGCCTCATAATGGTACAACATGATACAAACTGATACAATATATATAAAAGAAGGCTATCCTTGATGCCTTGAGTGGGTGGCACTTGCTGAGGAAGCCTCACCATGATCTCCACCAACTCCCTGAGACCCCCTGCACCTTCCTGTAGGGGTGGGCCCACAACTGATGGTCTGGATCTCCCTGTCCTCCATGAAACTGATGCTCTAGACCTAGTCCTGAAGCTAGGCTATCTATGGTCTACTGAAACTACTCTGAAGTATAGACCCCTGTAATACCCTGTCTCCACCTGAGATGTACCTAACTCACCCTAGACCTGAGTGAGCTCTCTAGCCAAAAACAATGTCACTTGATTTGTACCTAATGCAGCTATAGCTGCATCTCTCTCTTCTGTCAACCTTTGAGCTCTCTACATAGCTGTATCTCTCTATGCCATGAGACTTGCTACCAAACCACCATCTGGTACCTATGCTACCTATGCAACCTGTACTGTGTGTACCTATGTAGCCTGTGCCTAGTAGCCTTGCACCTATCCCTGAGCCTGCCTCATGGTGACTAAGGCTCTATCCCTGTCAATTTCCAACTACTTATACCAAGCCTCTAATCTCACCCTTTGGTCTATCTCCCTTTGTATCTATCTTTGCAGCTGAGCCTCTCTATCTCCTCCATCTCCACCACCTCCCATTGCCGCAACATGCTATTGTGGTGGCTAAATCTGAGCCTGAACCTGTACCTGAGGAACCTATCCCTGTGGCACTATCTATACCCTCGGTGGTCTCCTATGTCCCCTCACTCTCCTCCTCACTAGCTGATGAACCACAACCTCTCCTATCTCCCCTGGAGCACTCAGTTGTGTAGGCATGTGTAGCAACCAATAAGAGTCATACTCTAGAGTAGTGCCAGGATCAGCTAGCCCCCCAATCCAATCCCATACTACTGGCTGCAAGCTCTCAAAATCTACCAGTGCTATCTCCACCAAAATCTCAGGACCCCAATCTGGGATCACTTATCGTGTCTGTCCATATATAGCATCTCCAACTGGCTCACCTTGGGGCAAACCATGTCGCAGTACTCTCTTAGGAAGATATCACTCAATAACATAAATACTCCACCCAAAGAGATATCTAGGATGTCGTGCCTATAATAACTACTCTACATCATCATCCCAACACTCATAGTCTCTCCATGGCCTCCAAGTGAACTGATCAAGCTCATCAAAAGTACATCTCTAGTATACAGGCGCATTAAGCTGCATATATGTCATGAATCCATATATGTGAACATAGGGTTGCCCTGTTAATATTTTTCGTAAACCAACTATCCTCGTCATAGTAATGTGCTTGTAAGCCCAAACATGCAATAATGTGACCCCAGTTGACATACTCGAGCCAAATAAGTAAGCACAATCATGAAGATAATGATACAACTATCCTAGTACACATGCACACCATGCATATCTAATGCCATACTCAAACATGCTCTCCATCATAGTCCCCCATCCAATAGGGAATCCTCAAGCTTGTCTATCTGGTACCAAAAATTGAATGATTGCCACCACTAATCTCTATAGACTATCACAGTGTCCCCTCATCGTGCCTATCGGTATCTCATGATCCTCATCTCCTATGTCAGGAGTCCCAAATAGTCGTCGGAGTGCATCAGTACCTCACTCTGGATCATAGTCTATAACCTAACCATGAATCTCAATCCTTAATATATTCCACACATCCTCTAGAGTAATGGTAGCCTCACTAGTTGGAAATAGGAATGAACTATGGTCACTGTACCAATGCTCTACTAATGCTGTCATCAATGCTAAATGAGCTCATACCAGGGTGATCCATGCTACATGTTCTAAGCCCACTATCTCCAACAACATGTGCTCCTCTTAATCTAGTTGCCTCACCAATGCCAAATCTGTAGGATGAACCTCCCTTGACATCAATGCTGGCAAAATACTCTACACATATTAATCGATTAAGTGTCATTTATGAATGTGAGCCTATTTTGCATGAAACCCTAAGTTTGCCTATTTTTTCACCAAAAGTGACCCATTTTACCATAGGCAACTTTTTGCTTACCATAAGCGACCTATTTTACCATAGGCAAATTTATGTCTCTCAAATGTGACTTAACCCACCAAAGGCGATGCTTTATCGCTCAAAGGTGATCTTTTTCACCAAAGGTGTATGACAATGACCTAAACCCTAACTTTTAACCATGTGTGACCTAGTTTACTAAAGGCGATGAACTTGCATTCATATGCAATTCAAAATACCAAAAATAACTTTCTATTATTCAAATGTGCATGCCCTATCCCTAGATGCCTTTGGTCAATCACGTGAATTAAATACGCTTGTGGACCTATTAACGACACATTTAGAGCAAGTTTTCGCTACATACTGCTGCGAGAGCGCCTGCTGGTCGTCCATATGTCCTCACCCTCTCCACTCGATGATCCTTGCATGGAATAACCATCCTAAAGCTCCTAGAAGTCTTGATGCACTCTAAACACTCAGAGCTCTATATCTCTCAAGGCAACTAGCACAAATGAGTTAAAGTGGGCCCTTCAAATCTATTTATAGAGCCAAAACCCTAATATTTCTTCTAAGCCAAAACCTTATTTTCTTTTTTTCCATCTATAATTTATCCCACCCTAATCCTAATTCCTCATGTCTAACCCAACCCTAGTCCATCTTTGCTTTTTCATCTAATCGTGTGTCAACCCATTCTTTCCCGGTAGCTTAGATTACCTCTCAAGGGGGCATCATCTGCCAATTTCACTGGGCCATAGCTTGATCACCCACTAGTTACACTGGCGCATAGCTTGTTTATCTTCTTTGAAACAATACCCTAACGGACATTGTCTCAAAGAGGGGAAAAATATACACACCCAAAATTGACCATTCACATCATTTTTCAATTTGTCGCATCATTTATCTTACATATGTCAATTTTATCTAGCACACTTGGGTTAATCAACTATTTTTCTTCTAAACCACTCTCTTTCATAATTAAGTAATAAATTATATTTATTTAATTAATCTGATCTAATTCCATCTATATTCATCTATTTTCTATCTATAATTAAATAATTATTTAATTATCTCATTATTTCTTTTATAAATAAATAAAAACAATATTTTATTTATTTATCTTCTCATCATGCATATAAATTAAATAAATTTATTTATTTAATTTATGTTGATTCCTCCAGTTTTCTAAATTTAGCTTTTCCTCTATCATTTAAAAATAAATTAAATGAATTTATTTGTTTAACTTATTTTTATCTTATCATTTCCTTATCTTATCACTTTCTTCTATGTGTACAAGATAGGTCCTATCCTAAATCAAATACAAAAAATGATTTAATTGGTTCTAAAATCAATCATCCACATCATCCAATCCTTAAAATAGGAAAATAAATCTTAGTACTACCAACAAACCAACTACAATCATTTAATAAAAGGTTTTCCTATAGACACTTGTCTTGTACACATTCATCCAAGCTTCTTGTTTAATCTTAACCATTCACATAGCCACCTAATCTCCACCATTGATCAATCTTAGTAGGGAGCTATATATACACCCTCTCACTTCATTCCATAAAATCCCCCACAATCTTGAAAGCATTCAGATTATCATCTCATGCATTTTGAGCACTCATTGAGCACTTTGAGCTTATCATCCATCATCATTGTAGCTATGACAACTATGGTTGTTCACTATTGAGAAGCAATCCACAATTCCAACCAAGGAATCAAACAATCTAAGTGACATTGCTTTTGATTTTCTTTCATTTTGTATCATTTAGATGGATTATTTGAAGGTGGTAGGATTAGGTTTGATTTTCTATGCTTGATCTTATAAACTTGATTTCTCCTGCTAACACATACATAACTATTGTTCTTGTAATTGCTATACCAGGTGTAACACCAACACTGCACAGGTAATCTTTTGCCTTTTTGATCTACCATACTGATATCCATTCTCTGGGTCCACTTTTCTTGATTTAGTACAGAATCAAATGACAAAACAAAGAATAGTAGCTAAAGGTGATGGGTGCCCTATTCTCTCTCACCTAGAGGAATCCATCTTACAGTCCATTTTCAATAAAAGAAGAAAAATCAAACTCAATGTTGACTTTAGGATTTTGAAATCTCATTACCATCATCATTAAGCCAATTGACATTCTATCTTGGGCATCCATTCACAATACCTAACGTAGGGAAAAATATTTCTTCTTGAAGTATAGTGCAAAATCATCAACTGCAAATGGTTCAACAAAGGTTGTGGGAATATGTATCCTTTTGTTATTAGCTCCTTTTCTCATGTACATTGGAATCTCATCACTCCAATGAGTCTTTCTCAGCTTAGTGTAATCTTCCTCACTCTTCTGGATGTCAACCTTTGTGAGAGCCTATTTGTTTAACATGAAGCATTCAATGATTGTAGCTCTAGTCAATGTTACCAACGGTGACCCATCTGGTAACCTCACAGTTCTTGTAGCTGCATGATAATGTTGTGCTAGTACTTTGATGAGTTCAACATGTACAAAGACATTCGAGACCACTAGCTTGGCTAGATGAAGGGTCCATGGATTTGAGACGGGGCCCTAAGCATCCTTTTTGTCACAAAAATAACAGAACAAGTTCCAACCTAACACAGGAATTAGGGCATCTCTACACCCTTGTGCTTCATCCTTAAACAACTTCTTGTAACCCTTGTCTAGAGAGTTTGGAAAAATGTCTAAGAGAGATTGTTGGAGAGGTCCCTTTTTCTCCTTTGGGACTATAGTCTCCCCTTTCTTGCTCATAGATTCACTCTTTTTTGGGGGCATTATGAAATATCTACTAAACTAGGGTTTTTTGAATAGTTCTTTATTTCACAGAATCTCTTTGAAAGCAAATACTAATAGTCACTTATCAACTTTGATAATGGAATAGGAAAAATGCACTTACCCATTTAGAAGCAATTGCAGAGCATACATTAGCTTTGAATTCTTCATCTTCAAACACTCTGAGCTTATTTGAATGATCAAAATGGAATGAAATTTCACATTTTATCAGTCCCAGCACCAGTCATTTTGCCATTAATAAACTTCATGCTAAGATATACAGAGATCAATGCATTGGTATGATTTTGAATATCCACCATTGATCTAATAAGATTTGATGGTTGAGGATGTTTGACAAGATTTGTTTCATATTCGCAATCAATGTGAATTATACTGTGACCCCGCTGTAGTAAATGAAGACCTCCGCAGGGTGTATATTTTGAGTTTCAAGTTCCACTACATTACCGTAGGCTATGTTCAGCCTTTATCAACCCCTATGCAGTTATGTGGTAACCTTTATTGTTAGGTTAACTGATTACCATTGTCCCGTGCTTACATCTAATGATGTGGCACTTCTATTGCAGGATAGTGGGAACCTTTGCTTCATCATTGCCAACCCACAAACTATCCACAATGCTTTGACACCTTTGTTGTGGGGCCACAATAGCTTTTATTGTTAGGCTTGTTGCTTACCGCCAATCCACAACCTTTCTTTCCACTTTCTTTGGTAGCACAGTGATGGGTTATATCATATCACAAGCTCTCGTACTCCCATAAGGGACTCTTAGAACATGCTTTCTAGCTCCGTGGGGATTCAGTACTAAACCAAAACACAAGTTAAGACAAATATACAAGGAAATAACACATATATGATGGAAAATGACATAGGTGGAGGTTTTACAAAAGGATTTTTTGAATTTTTTTTTAATTTTGAGGAAAAGTGGAAAAAGGACCAAGACTCTTTCTATGGATGTTGGAATTAGGATTTTATTAAAATGAGTATAAACAAGTGAATTTTACTAGTCCTAATAGTGGCTCTAGTTGGGGATGAATGGCTATTAGATATTGCAAGAATCTAGAACTGAACTCCGGGATGCAGACCAAAATCACACAAACTATACAGACACAGAGAAAACCAAAATTGGGAAGGACCTACACTACTATGCATGGAAAAAATCTTCTTTAAGAAAAGAAGTGTTTCAAATATCGTCCTTCACTGGCAATTCTTGATCTTCACCCAACATGTTTTGCAAATAATATGAATCCTCTCCACACTTGCCTATGATAACAAATTGGCCAAGCCACAAAGCTTCAAATCTACCATGCTTTCCTTTATCTTGACTCTGTGCATTCCACATAAGAACCATATCATCAACTTGAAATTTTATGTCCTTAGCCTTCTTATAAAATAGATATTTCATTTGTATATGCATCTTTTCATTTTTCTTTTGTGCCTAATTTTTGATTTCATCCAACATTGACAATTGTTCTATCCTCTCTTCCATTGGCTCATGCATATCTATATCTTCTTGCAAGATGAATTTGTAAATAGACAGAAGATTGCGCATTGGAATTCTTGCTTGAGCTACATAGGCTAATTTAAAACGTGACTTGCTAGTAGCCTTTTTCAGCATGATTCTATCTGCCCACAATGCCAATTTTAATTTTGAATCCCATGCCCTTTTGTTATTATCAAGCATCCTTTCGATTATCTTCAAGATACTCTTATTACTGGACTCAGCTTAACTATTGGCCTAAGGATGGTAAGGGGAAGCATATGAAATTACTATTCCACTCACAAAATTTCTTGAATTCATCAAATCTAAAACACATCCCATTATCTGTGACAATTCTTATAGGAACCCCAAACCTAGTAATAATATTTTCCAAGAGAAAATTAAATTCTACTTTACTAGTGGTCTATATAGTTAGGACTACTTCAATCCATTTATTAAAGTAGTTAGTGGCAACAAGAGTCCATCTGTGTCCTCCACTTGATTTATCTATTATCTCTCCTATGAAATCAATACCCCATTAATAGAAAGGTGCTTCAATTTGCATATGCCTCAAAGGTAGGGCTCCTTGATGTTTCAATTTACCAAAAATTTTTTGGCATGCTTCACATTTTCTCACATGCTTATGAGCATCAGTAAAGATAGTTGGCCAGTAGTAACTTGCTATCAATATTTTATGTGCAGTAGTTTTTTCTAAATAATGTCCACCACATACACCTTCATGTATATCCTTTAGAGTCCTTTTTTCCTATCCTTCATCTAAACACAACAAGATAATACCATCTTTGTCTTTCCAGAATAAATCACCATTCATAAATACATACCTTGATGCTTGTAACTTCAATGTCCTTTTTTGATTGTTGTTCATACCATCAGGGCATTTTGTGTGTCTAAGGTAATAAGCCATAATTGTGTACCAAGGTGTGTGCTTGATGCTAGATACCTTACCTTCTTCTTCCTGAATCTCACATACTTGTGAAGCCTCTAAATTAGATTAAGCCATCAACTTTTCCAATCCTTGTCCTCTTACAAGCTTAGTGATTTGAATAGTGATAATGAATTCTTAGATTCTATTTATCCATCTACATCTTCTTCTTATGACTTCTGTTTGTGCAAAGACATCTTTAACTACTACATTTGGTACATAAGTAGTCACTTGTGCTCCTACCAAGCAAGGCTTGAATGCCTCTACTACCTTTACAAGAGAATAGGCTTGTTTTTCAGTGGTATCATACTTTAGTTCAGCCCCTTGAAGTGACTTGCTGAAAAATGAGATAGGCTATTAATATCCTTCATCATTCTTTTGTAACATAACAACTACAATAGTGTGGAAAGAAGCAAAAGAGAAAATTTGAAATGGCTTACTGAAATTAGGAGATTTCAACATAGGAGCTTCCTTGATTTCCTTCTTAATTGATGCAAATGCTTCAACAGCTTCTGGTGTCCAATCAAATTTTGACCCTTTTTTCAACATCTTTGTAATAGGCTTCACAATTTAGGCAAAGTTAGAGATAAACCTCCTAACAAAATTTATTTCCCAAAAAATGATTGAATGGACTTCACTTTTTTAGGGATAGGAATCTTGTTAATGGATTCAACTCTCTCTGAATCAATTCTTACCCCTTCTTTAGAAACTATATGCCCCAATAACTTACCCTCAATTACAACAAATTGATATTTTTTAGGGTTCAATGATATGCCATATTCAAGTGATTTCACAAATATCTTTTCTAGATGTATATAGTGATCTTCTGCTTTCTTTGAATATGTTGTTAAATCATCTTGGTATACAACCATTATGATATTGATCAAATCTGTAAAGGCTACATCCATAGCTCTTTGGAAAATAACACCAACATTTGTAAGGCTAAAGGGCATCCTTACATATACATAGGTAGCCCAAGGTGTAGTAAAAGAAGTCTTATATTGCTTTGATTCTTTGACTTTGACCTAGTTATAGCTAGAAAACCCATCCATTGTGGATAGCAATTCACATCCTATTACCCTCTGCAACATTGTCTCCATATTAAGAAGTGGATAGTTGTCTTTCAATGATGAGACATTCATATTACAAAAATCTACACACAACCTTATGTCACCATTCTTTTTTCTTATTGGTACCAAATTTCAAACTCAAGAAGAATGTTTGATAGGTTTGATTATGTTGCTATCCTTGAGCTTCATTAATTCTTCTTGCATTTTGGTGCTAAAATAGGATTTATAGGTCTTTGCCTTTGCCTGAAAGGTTTAGCATCTAGTTTTAGTGGAATCTCATTTTGAAAGAGGTCTTCTCTATAGGATTTCAAATCCTCATATGACCATGCAAATACATGCTTGTATTTCCTTAGGAGCTTTATAAGTACAACCCTGACCTTTGGGTTGATTTTCTTACCTATATCTACTTTCTTTAGAGCCATATCAGTTCCAAGATTCACTTCCTCAAGGTCCTCTTGATGGACTCTTGTCTTCTTTAAGGCTAACTTGTCATGCCCATCAAATACACGTTCTAGATCCACCAAAACTTTTGGAATTTTATTTGTTTTTAGTTGTACCACCTCCTGACCAAAGATAGTATCTTTACCATCCACATTTTCAACAAAATCATTAAAGTCTATCTCTTGGGACTCATATTGATCTGCACATTGAAGAAATTTTATCAAATCTTCATCATCATTGAACACTTGCAATTATACACATTGTTAGGACTATAAGGTCTAGTTTTGAATTCTAGTTTTGAATTCTATTTCTGAGATACCTATCAGTGAAAGGTTATCCTTTCTTAAAGCAACATTTGCAAGAAAATTTTCCATCAAATTCTTTTACCTATCTATTAATTCTATGGAAAATGCATCAAAGAGCTCCACTGTGTCCCATACAACATGTTTATATTGCTTGAGTCTTTTATTCTTAGTGGCATATCTAGATCTAACTTGTGATACAACTAGTTCAGAATCTCCATATACAGTCAACAATTTGATCCCATGTTTAACAACAATAGTAAGGCCCCATAGCAGTGCCTCATATTCTACTATGTTATGTGTACATTCAAATGATAACAAAAGTGAATACTTGAATGTTTTACCACTAGGTGTAATGGAAACTACACCAGTACCATTATCTTCTTTGCTACAAGCACCATCAAAATACATTTCCTAAACACCAGACTTATCCAGCTGAACTACATCACCAATTAGATCATTGTTTTGTAATTGGGGCTATGAATGCTCCACATTGAAGCTTCCCAAATCTACATCACAAAAGCAATTCATCTAATTGGGATCAATACCTTCAATTACCTATTCATACCTAGGTTCTCTATACAACATGACCTCTTTTCCATTGATAGGTATAGTCGCATATGATAAGTCCAACTAAACATTCTCCCACTGTAGTAGTCCATTGTCTTGATAATAATATGCCATAATATGTAGGAATATCAACCACAGTGATGCCAATTTTATATGTGGCCTTAGGATAAGTAGCTAGATTTATCTCCACACCCCACATGACACCAATGATAGGAATAGATCTATTAGCCATGGCATAACGCTTTCCATATGTGGAATCAACCCACAAACCCAATTCTTTCATGATTACCATAGGCATAATATTTATTGTTGCTCCTAAAATATCATATAGTTTTTTAGTAACTTATTATTAATCAACAACGAATTATAGAAAGGGTCAACTTGAGATGGATTCTTTGTCAGAGTAGTACCCAAATAGATCTCAGGAGTCTCCATAGCCTCTCGTTTTACATTATTTATCTGCTTCTCATTCTTTTCTGATTCCTTTTTTTGTTTTGAGTTTCAAGCTTATTTTGGCATATTTGAAATTAATTTCATAGCACTATTTCTATAATCATCAATTTTAATCATTTCCATCAATGGAACTAACAACTTAATTTGAGATAAAGCCTAAGTTATATCAAAGGAAGGCATACCTGTCACTAGTTTTGTTTTGCTCACTTCCACTTTGGCAAATTTGTTCTCTTCCATTACTTGTTGCTTAGGATCATTCTTTGTTTTTCTTTGATCACTCTTTGATGTGTCTTTGGGCATATATTTTTGAGTTACCTTCTAAGGATTTCCATTTTCATCGTTCTTCTAAACTTCTAAGGTAACTCTTTTATCATCCTATTGATTCTTCACAAACAAACCCCCAGGTGTCCCCTAATCTACATTCACACTCCTATTTCTAAGATTATAATTGCTTCTAGCTTGTGTTATAGTAGCAACTATGAGTGCCTTTATCTCTTCCTCAGTTGGTTTTCTCAATTGAGTTTGATTTGATTATGAATTTGTAGAGCATACTAGAGAATTTCCCAAATTATTATCCTCTTGATTAGAGAATACTTCTTGTTGACCAACATGAATATTGTACTTCTGATGATTTACATCATATTCAAATCCATCCTCCTTTGAAGATGAATATTCTTGATTTATTCTATAGTGTCTGGCTACTGACATATTAATAGTATGATCATCTCTTTCATGATTATATGATACTTGACCTTCTTTAATAGCTTGTGCAACCACACAATACTCAGGAGAATGGGGAAAATTACAAGGAATACACCATGGAGAATCTTCCACCATGTTTTCTCCTTGTCTTTTGAATGGATCAGGGGTGTCTCTGTTGAAATTCTGCTTTTGATCATCAACCAAGGGCCTCCCATCTTTCCAATTTATTTTATAGGGCATGTCATGCAACCTTGGCCTTTCATTCCAATAGTAGTTAGATTTATCATAAGATATTCATTTTTCATTTCTTGCTACCTTATATGATAAATCTCTTATAGAATTACAAACCTTATCCAACTTATCTTCTTATTTTGGTTGTTTATTTTGCTGAGCCTTAGGGTTTTGCAATATCTTAACTTCATCTCTCCTACCAATTTTCCCTGAGGCTTTTCTGTTATTTTCTATATTCAGAGTAGCTTTGAATGCATCAAAAAGGATAGGAGGATTTCTTGTTCTAAGTTCATAACCTATTTTAGGATCAAATGCATTCAAGTAGAATACCAGGCACATCGGATCTATAGGCTTCAGATGATGTGGAATTCTATTAAACAACTTCATAAATCTGGTGCTAAAATCTGCCACAGGTTCATTATAGTTTACATGAATATTTGTCAATTCATGTAAAGCAAATTTTGGATTAGAACGATCACCATATTGATCTTTGAATATCCTTTTGAATTCAGCCCAGGATCCAATTGAGACATCAGGAAAAGTTCTATACCAATCTCTTACATCATCAGTGAATGATTGCATGAATAATTTCATATAGAAATCTTCATATTGTACATCAAAATTATCCATGACTGTTTCAAATGTTCTTATATGATCTTCTCCTAAAATAGCATTATTAGCAGAAAACTTTGGGATTGCTTTCCTTACCTTATTGTCAATATCATTTGGATATCCCTGGATGCCAAAGAAGTCAAGTTAGCTGAATATGTCTACATTCATAGCCCTCCTTACAAATGGATTTTGCCTTTGATGGGGCTGATATTGTTGGTGTTGAGGTCCTTGCTATTGAGGTTGCCGATATGCACCTTGTTGTACATTGTGATAAGCACTTCCAGGGTTACATATATTATGTTGTACATAATGATGTGGAGTATGATATTGATATTTCCCTGCATGTTGATTATATCCTTGATTTTGAATTCTCACTCCTCCTTGAGAAGTCATTGGAACACTTATTGGATTTGAGACTTGCTATGTATGAACATTATACTATATATGAGCAACATTACTTGCATTGCCATGTCTTCTGACTCTATTGTGTGGTACTTGTGAGATCAAAGAACCACTTGTATTCCTACAAGTAACCTGATTATTGACATGTCTATATTGTGATACATTTGGAATGGGCTGGCAACTCAATTGAAACAATTCTTGTTCCAATTCTTGTTGTTTCCTTAACAACTTTAGCCTTTCGACTTATGCTATCATATGCTCTATCTTTTGTTTTAACTCTTGGTCAATTAGCTCTCTAGTTGAAGTAGAGATAGCATTGACTTTAGTGAATCTTACAATTTTAGGTGTTTGCTCCTCAGGCCTATGTTGTGAATTCTCAACATATTCCTGGGTCATTCTCTCCTCATGATCTCTTCTCACTTCTTCTTGTCTCACTTCTTCATGCATGTGATCCTCATATTCTTTCATCTTTTGGAGATCTGGTTGAAAATCAACTACAAACTTGTATAAGATATAATTCTCAAGAAGATTGTGAGAGTTGTTGGGAATTAAGGTGACTCAACCTTTGCAAATTCCTAATGTTGTATTTATTTATTCCATGTTGAGTTGGCATAGTCGGTACCTTGTGTACATTTAGCAAGATAAATTTTGGTGACTTTGGCAGCTGTGATTTCCCCCTTGATTAATTAACAGGGATTTGAGGGCAGCACCCCCAAGATGGGGTCAAGGGGCGGAGCCCCTTGCGGGGTCTAGGGGCAGAGCCCCTAGTGCATTCCATGTCGCAGTACAGGGTGGGGTCGAGGGCCAGTGCCCCCGTGGGGGCTGGGGGGCAATACCCCCGAAACCTCAAAGGACTTTTATTTAATGACAAGTGTCGGTGAGTATCTTTACGTGAGAGAAAGGCATCTTTGGGTAGTCAAGGGAGGTTATGCCATGTTGTAAGAGGAATAAGATATTTTAGACAGTGTATGATAGATTCTCTTACAGCTGTAAGTGTTGTCAGTTATGATTCTATGACAGTTGTAAGGTGTGTAAGAGCATTTGTCATAGCCTATTGGTGCAGGAGCACCTTCCCTATGGTGCAAGAGTCATGTTTTGTTTTTGTTTTCAATAAGGCTTTTAATAAGATTTTTATGTCAATTTGGTCACTAGACCTATGTAGACCATGTTTTGATCAAGTTTGATGTAATCACACAATGAAAACATGTAGTTTTCTTGTGTTAGGAGAAACCCAATGGATAATTGACTTTCAAAATTAGTCTGTATGGTTGGGAGGAATGTTAACTGATGTCTCAAGCCTTTTATAGGTGAGGAGTTGGATGTAATGACAGAAAGGAATGAATGGATGAAGATCTGGATTTTTGGGTGTGTTGAAACATTGTTCTTTCTGAGTATTTTTCTATAACAGTCATTCTGTACAGATAGTTAATTGTCTGAAACCAACTGGAGATGTTCCTATGTTGAAGTAGTTTCCATTTGATAGTGTTTTGGTGTCTTAAAGTGTTGTAGTTTGTGAGATCCCATTCCTTCTGTAGAGACTGGTCTAAAAACCTAGAAACTAGGGTTTGGTGAATAAATGGATTGTTATTCCTCTATCCACTGAAGTCAAGATTCTCATGTTCAATGTGATGGAGGAATATAGTATAAATTTTGTGCTTTCTATTGTTTTGGGTCAACACCTAGGGATCCAAGGAGTTTGGGCATGAGTGGACTAGGCATCTGTATGTGACTAGTCATTGAAATGATATTGTTATGTGAGAATAGTGGCCAAATTGATGGGGTGATCAAGTGTTTGCAGAGGAGTGGAGACCCCTTATGTTCTGTCGAGTTCTTGTTTCTGTGTAGTTGTTGAATGTCTGTGAATTGTGGAATTACAGAGTGGCTATCAGCGTAACATAACCCTTGGGGAAGCTTTCAAAAGTTACACCGATTAATAGAGTTAGACCGATAGGAGGTGTATTGGTGAAGAGTGAAGGGAGTCTCACCAAAGAAACATACATCGGCACCAGTTTTGTATCGATTCACTGAATGTATCTTGCAAATGCATATTGCAATTGTATGTTGAGAATGTATCTTGAGATTGTATGTTGAGAATGAATCTTGAGAAAGCATATTGAGAATGTATTTTGAGATTGTATGTTGAGAATATACATTTCTTTGGATACAAAAGGTGACCAACCGTAATGGTAAAATAGAATGTATGTTGGGAATGCACCTTTCGTCAGATGCAAACGGTGACTAGGCATAGTGGTGAAAGCAGGGAAAAGATACTTTAGCCCACTGGTAATAGCAAGTCAAGTCTTGCATATACAAGTTAGTATATCGATGTATCAGGAGGACATATAAGGAGGTCACTAACGGTCAAATTTTGGCTGACAAGATTGCGACTAACCGCCACGGTTAAGTCAAGTGGAAACGTAACCACCATTGGGTATTAGTAGGAGGTTAGAAGACACTGCCAACAACAGAAGTCTCTCTGAAGACAAGGAAGTTGAACTATCGAGGAGAGTTGGGAGATCAGGTAGATAAATAGCAAGGTGGTCAATAGGTATGTTTGGCCGATAAGGAGTAGATTGCCAAGACATAAGCCACCCTCTCACCAATCAAGTTTGTATGCTTCCACTGGGAACTCTGTATCACCTATTGTGGGACAAGGCACCCACATTGGGATGGGATGTTGGACAAGTGTCCTTAGGCATGGGTTTTGGGGCATGAGTCCAAGGTGGACATCCATCTCTAGAAGATTCCATATTTTCCTTGTAAACTCTATAAAAATAAGTTCTTAGATGGGAGATATATAGTGTTTTATACAGGTACTATTATGCTACCGGAATATCTCCAGATTTGACATTCAAAGATTCTTGAAAGAGCATTGGCTCTGAAACTATATTGTAATCTATTATTGTTTACTGTAATACATTTGAGCTATATTTTAGAGTGTGGGGTTTTTCACCCATAAGGGTTATCCCCACGTATATCTTCTCTCTCTCTCTCTCTCTCTCTCTCTCTCTCTCTCTCTCTCTCTCTCTTCTGTCTACTTTCTATGTGTATGTGTATTGCTGCAATATCTCTGTTATTGTGTTCATAACGCTATAATTGGAAAGGTTAATTTGAATTTGCATACATCTCTCCTCATTAGATTAGTGTAGGAAGCGATTTCCGCACAGCTAGCTTCCTTTCAAGTGTTTCTTGGAGAAAACTTTTGATTGTTGTGTAATCCTTCCTGAATCAAAGGACTATTAAATACATTATATGGCTGTCCAGAAACATTCCCTTGCTAATTTTGAAAATTATCATGTGATTTAATAATTACAGGGAGATTCACAAAAGCTCCTCCATCACTAGTGGATATACTTGAAGTGGGAAGGGGCTTTGAACCCTCATTCTTTTCTAGTAACTTTTTATTCTTATTGTTCAAATTTCCCAAAGATCCTCTACCATCCATGTTGGGAAAAATATAAAGTTCAATCTCTCTGATATTAGAATTCATATTCTTGAAGATTCAAGAGTCACCACCTCCTTTTTTGAAAAGAGGAAAATTGCAATAATTTTAATGACTTAACCCAAGCAACTCCCCAGTAGAGTTGCCATTTTTTTGGTTCCCAAATCTACAGATTGCCAAACCCTAAAAGTATGCTAATATTTATGATTAGGTTCAACAATTGATTTGGCCAACAACTAGAATCAACCAAGATAGTTGAAATTTCCTACACTTCAGGCTCTACTTTGCCTAGGTGGGTGTACCTTTTATAACCACTAAGTATTAACTCCTCACAAAAATAACTGGTGATGATTAAGCATATTACAAGCTTCATACAATTTTGTCAATTAAATCATCCTTTCCAATCTAATTCAAATTGGCATGAGATTTGAAAATAGATTGATTCATTATATACTATCAACTAATCCTACTCCTACAACATAAAATTAGAATTATATTGAAAATATTTACAAGGAATGGATTTCAGAAATGGACCGATCGGTGCCTTACTCCACTAGGTAACAAAGTCCAAATACAAATAGATATATGCCTTCCCTATGGCTACAATTCAATTTGTTTGGCACTATAATATTTATGACTGGCATAAACATGCAAAAATGTCAATTATCTAGTTCTTATTTATTCAATTGAATTTCCTAGGTTCCTATGACTTATTTAGAGAAATTTAATTCTTTATTCAAGAAACCTAATAAACAAACCACACAAAATAGGAATATGTTCTAATAAATCAGATATATTGGATATACTTATTTAAATAACAAAGAAAAACCAAATTGGAGACAACCAGATAAAATTTTACCAATAAATTCAACAAGCAAAGACACCAGAATCTAGGAACCAGATTAATGTAGTTTCTCCATTAATTTGTTTCAAATAGATCATCCTTTACAATCTATTGCCTTTTCAAAATCCAATTGCCCAGATATTTTTCCCATCGGTCCTGGTTTCCTTCTTATAGGCATGAAGGAAGTGACAAGCTTTAGACTGTTCACATTCCAAAAATGATTGTTTAAATTCCCACTCTTTCATAATATATTTTACAATATTTACTTTTGCTAGTCTTAATAATACCGCCCAAAATTTAAATACAATTGATGAAATAAAACATAGAAATTTAAAAAATAACAAAGGGGATGTGTAAGGCTCATTGAAGGTCATATGATGACCGGTGAATCTAGCATGATGTTCAATTGCTTTGCCACAAATTTGACTTAATCAATCCTCCTAAGGAGATAGATATTCCTTTTCCTGTTGATACATCGTGTAGTCACTTAGCTACTTGTGTTCTTGAACCTGAAGCACATTTGCTAAATTATCTTTCCACTTCTTATTGAGCAATCCTTTGACATCTATGATGAATCTTGCATACCCTACATCTAGTGCAATTATCCTATCTAGGATTAGATTGAAACTATGAACACTTAACTCTTCATCCTTTTGCAAATGTCCAATAATATGAGTAACCATTGATCACACTCCTCTTTCCAATTCTCAAAAATTTTGGCCTGATTATCCTCACTAAGAATTCCTAGGATGAATTGATGCTTGAAAATCTTGAAGGATTTCATTTTTTATTTTATCTTCTGGCTTTCTCTAGATGCATATTGGAATTCATCAATGACAATCTTGACCATTCTTTCAGTGGGTTTCAAGGTAGTAGGGGCATCTGGATTCCTTTGTAGGACTTTGCATAATGTGATCAGAGTGTGATGGACAAGATGCCACTTTTTGAGCAAAGGATCCAAGACAGGAACATGAACATTCATTTGCTCTAATTCTTGAGACAAAGCATCATAATAGTTATGTACATCTTCAATCTTGTCCAACACCAATTTGATTCTATGATCTAGAACTTTCTCAATTGCATCAAAAATCCTAGTTCTTGTTTCTTTTTTTGTAGCATCATTTGTTTTCTCCAATTCCTCAATCTCCTTTTCTAATTTCTATTTCAGAGCATGCATTTGTTTCATAGGGATGATATTAACACCAGCTTCTCTAGACATAGGAAGATGATAAGGCACAATTGCCTTACTCATAGAGAAATCAATTCCTTTTACTTGTTGCTTCAGTTTGACATTTTCCAAATACAATCTATTCACCTCATCATTCATCTCTATTTGAATTTTCTCATAGTCAATTTGAGTTGCATGTTTTTAATAGAAGCTAGGGTAAACATGGCAGAGTGCATTGTCAATGTGGTAGCTTCCAAGGATGATGAGTCCTTTAATGTCCTGACCATTGCAATTCCTCTCATCTCCTGGACCACATCCAACAATCTTGGCTTTTGTGTTTTTTCTCTTTGGCCCAAAGTGCCAAGGTTTCAGTCTTTGGATTATATCATGTGCCACTTACACCATCTTCGAAATCAAACTCAGCAACCATCATAGGATCATCTTGGCTCCTTACTTGATCAAGTAGAAACATCTTTTTCAATTCCATTGCAGGAATGATCAACATGTTACTCTTCAAAACCATTTGTCTAGCCTCTTGTGGGATAACATTTATTTCATCAATCTTGATCTTCATGACTGTCTTAGCAACAATTTGGTCATGTTGGGATTCATTAGTCCCCATCTTATTTATTTGCACCTTTTCTTCAAACTCCTTCATCTTCATTTTTATCCAAAAATCTTTCAATTCAAGAATTTTAATAAATTCATCATCATTCATGAACCTAAGAGAAGCCACTATCTTTTCGTCCTCATGCACCTCTGGTTCTCCTTGAACCTGCATGTCCATTCAAGCCTCATGCTTGTGGGATTCAATTTATTATCCAGCAAGGGGCTGGTCAACTTCTACATCATCTCCCATATGCCTCAAAATACTTACAACTTCATCTGTATCACCTATCCCTTCAGTCATTTTATAAGGCACCAAGGGAGGCATATCATCAATCTTTTGTTTCTTGGATCTTCGCTACACTAGAGATGAAGGCTCTTGTACTAACATTGCATTAGGAGTAGGTTCAAAATCACAATCCCCCTTGATTTCTTCATAGGTAGCTTGGTAGCCTTTGTAGACTGGTCCTGTACTTTCCCATACAATCTCTCAAAATTATCAATTCCAAGATTAATTCTCTTTAATGGATCAATTTCTTCTACAAAAAATCCTAACAAGCCAGGGTCTTTTTTCATCTTATATTCTTCTATCCTCATCAAGATTTCCCACTTTCTTTTCCTTTCATATACCTCTTGAGGAGTGAGGCAATTTCTGATCACATCCTTAGCATAGTTTACCTGATGGGATATACCACTTTTGGTCAGGATCACCTATCTGACAAAATTCATGTCACCTTTAGGGTCACAGACCCTCTCTTATTTGACTTCAATGAATATCTTGTCTTCAAATAGACTTGCATCTCCTCCAAAGTATTAGAACCAAAAGACAATTCATCAAGTACAACCAAATCTAGTAAAAATGTTCCTTTTTTATGTTTCTTCATTACATCCCTCTCCATCCAAAGAATTTTCTAAATAAATTGTAAGAATTCTAATCAAGAGGGCACAAATTTAGGTAGAGCATGTGGAGGTTGAGTGCATCCATAGACCCTTATCATAGTATGATCTAGTAAGAAAAACTAGTCACCAAAATTATGCATATGTCCTTTCTTTGGCTTCAGTGTATAGGGTCTCAAAAATTCTCTGATTACAATTGGTAGCCTTCGTGAAGGATTCCCAAGGGTAGCCATGATTCTAATTGTAAAATCATCATGAAATGTTACATAACTGTTGTTCTTGCAATTGCTATCCTAGGTATAACACCAACACGGTACAAAAAATATTTTGCCTTTTTGATCTACCATACTGATATCCATTCTCTAGGTCCACTTTTTCCTATTTTGGTATAGAATCAAATGACACAAAAAAGAATAGTATCTAAAGTTGATGGGTGCCATGTTCTCTCTCACCTGGAGGAATCCATCATGCTGTCACTTTTCAATAAAAGAAGCGAAATCAAACTCAATTTTCACTTCAGGATTTTGAATTCTCATTTCCATCTATAACATCAAAAAATGTCCCCTTGGGGGCTTTTCCCTCATAAGGTTTAGCTCTCGGGTCTTTAGTATGCATTTAGGATATCTTAGTTCATATTTTGGCATCCCAATAGAATGAGCCCTAGGTAACATGACAAATGGGACCTAGGAGGACCCCTTGAGCTATACCCTGTGCAAAATAGGGGGGGAGGACTTGGGCATCCATGCCCTAGTGCTGCCCTATTTTGGGGCAACCCTAACTTCTGGGTGTCAGTTTATGACCGTTATTAGGTCCTTTTGTAGACACAGTAAGTTTTGATTTTTAAAATCTTGGTGGGAGTGCTTGTAGTTGCATATATAAACATGTTTAGGCATTCATTTGTAAATGAGTTGATTACTAGCAAGCTATTGTGTTCTCAAGGTGATTCAAGGCTTCTATTATGTTGCAAGAGTAGACTTCTATGTTTTATGGGTTGATATTTACAGATTTGAGCATCAATTTCCTCATGGAATGAAGAGCATCTTCCTCCCATAAGAGCTTCACTACAAGGTGACGTAATATTGTGTTTTCATCATTGATTCCTTTGGTTTTTTGCCTCTGCCTCACAAGGGCATGCACTCTTTATCTGACAACGGTGTTTGAAGACTTAAGTGTCCTCCGGGGCTTGACTAAGGCAAGCCTCTAAACACCACAACCCCCAAACCAAGTCTTGTGATTGCAAGTTACAAGTGTCACATTTGGGAAAAGTGGAGTTGTAGGAAGGATTGGCAGGCATCAAAGATTTGAGATCTGAAGAAAAGGACATAGGAGCACTACCAGGACTTGGGAGCTTGCTCTAGTGTCCTTTGCATCTGAGTTTTGGGAAACTGAAGTTATAGGGCTGATCAATGTCGGAAGGAGTTTTGGATTCCACAAAGAAACTAGTATGCTGGACTTCGGCACCTGCTCCAGTGTCCTTGACTATTCCTCTTTGGAACCCCAAAAATAGGTATTCTATAATTTGGTATTTTACTCCTGTTTGCAAGAGCTTTTTCTGTCATTCATCAATTTGTTGTTGTATTTGCATAATTAGGGTTTTAATGGTCAATTGGGCATAAGAGAAAGAAAATTAATAATTAAATTCCCTAATCCAAATTTCCCTACATCTGCAAGTGATCTAGGGTATGATAGTTCTTGTCACTTGATCCTAGATCCTTGAATGTATAGTGGAGAGGTGGATTTAAACATCTAAACACTAGAACATTAACAAATCCAATTTTTCCCTTAAACATTTTGGTGAAACCATGTTTTTGGACTTAAATTTCAACTTGTTGAGTGTGTGTCTTTAGATTTTGATTGATTTCATTCATTGATATAGTCATTCATTTTATTGCATTGAGAAAAATTCAAAAAAATTGAAAAATTTGGAAAATACAAAAAAATTGCATTGTTTGGCTTACTAAATTGCATCAATTCTTTCTAAATTTTCCTAATTCATGATTTTTACATCAGATCTGATATAAACTACATAAAAATCCAAAAATTTAGAAATTTGCATTACATTTTCATCATTTAATTGCTAGGGTTTTGTGGAAATTTTGACAATTTTATATAACCTAGTAATTCCAAAATCTATGGTTAGTAGGCAAAATCTTTTTCTCAGATTTTAATAATGATTTTAGAGGCTCATTCAAATTAACATTTGTCTATAGTCTTGCATTTTAGTGTAAATTTGCATTTAGATTTAAAATATTTACATTTTTGCATAGAAAATTTCAACAAAAACTAGCAATTTTCATTAGATTTGCATTGGCATTTTTCATATTAAGGCTTGGAAATCATTTTTAGATATGAGATTAAGTCATTTTCATAATAAATCAGACTCCAAAACATTCACATAGCATTTTTTCCCAAGATTTCAAACCTAGGGCTTCGAAAATAACGATTTTCACAAAATTTGGCCTATCGACTTTATAAACTTGCACCATAGGAGTGTTGTGAAAGGTATTTTGGCATTAATTTTCTGTTATCATGGTAATAATTTACTTCTCCTCATAAAAATATTCACAACACCCTTTTAACGGGCTCTTGTAGTGAAAATTCGGTGAAAAACTACACATTTTGGCTATTTTTGCCCTAGGGTTTGACCTAGTTTGCACTCCAAGTGTGTTGTGATCAATTTTATGGATTGATATGACTAATATTATTGATATTATTTCCTATTCCTCCTAAAATTCCTTACAACACCTCCTTTTCTAGGTCTTGGAATTGAAAAACCATGAAAAATTGCATATTTTGCTATATTTTCACTAGGGTTTTACCTTAAGTGGCACTAAAAGCATATTGTGTTGAATATTTTGGAACCAAGTGGCTGTTATTACTAATATTATTTTCTATCCATCATAATTTTCCTCATAACACCCTTTGTTATGCTCTTTTGCATTGAATTTTGGCAAAAATAGTGCCTATTTTGACATATTTTCACTATATTTTGACTTGGCATTATCTTGGATTTGCATCAAGAGTGTGTTGAGAGTGATTATATTTCTGTTTTTGACTGATATCAAACATATAAATTGCTTCTCCTTGATTTAAATCCTTACAACATCCTTTGTTTCATTCATTGGCATTGAAAAGAGTACAAAAAACCAAGCATTTTGGCCGTCAATCATATCCTTCTCCTAGGATTTGTTCTCTTATTTTTGTGCAGTGTATGCTTTGGTATAAGCTTTATGACACTCTGTCCCAAAAATAATTTCCCTTTGAGAATAAGTAAAAGATTAATGGGATCTAGTGCTCTTGAAGAAGTTGGTACTTTGGAAACCTTCTTTATAAAGGGAGAAACTCAAATTGTGCACGATAGTATACATCCTCCAACCACAATGGAAGAACAAACATTTCATGATGTTGATAACACTATTGAGGCAACACGATATGTATCTGATGAGAAAATAGAAAAATTGGATAAGGAGCTAGCTAAATATCAATCATTTATGGAAAATGAGAGAATAGCTAAAGAAGTTGTCCCTACAATTCATAACATAAGAGAATTGATAAAAGAAGGACAAGATGGTGTTAATGCAATTTGTAGTCTAGCACATATTGTACAAATCAATATCATGCCAATGACTGAATGTGTGCAAATGATAAATAACACTATATCACCATCTCATACTCAAGTTTCAGCACCTATACCGACTACGGGAATATCCACTTTTACATCAACAATCTTAACAACTAATGTGAATGCTTGTAGTAATTCTACCACTGTTATTGGAGTATCTAATGGCACTAATTACAAAGTTGTGGGATTTAGTTATCAGAATTTGGTTCCCAAAGGGACCTCCTCTATGCATAATTGTTCTCAACCTCCTATCTATTCCCCTCATTTCCAGCTACCCATTACATACTCACAACCATCTTCCACCTATCATTGTGGCCAACTACTATTAACATATTCTCAACCTCCACCTATTGTATCTCAAGCTCAATAACCTCCTCACCTTAGTTCTAATTCCTCACAACAAACCACATCTCCCAATGATGCCATCCTAAACCAACTTTTATAGGGCATGACTGCTTTTTAACAAAAGGTAACAACCTTGACAAATTCTTCGTAGCCTAGTCTAGTAACATATCATGCTTGTAATCCATTATCCTATGCAATCTTGAGAACCCCTATGCCTGAGAGGTTTGAGACAATTCGCTTTGAAAAATATGGTGGAAAAGGTGATCCTAATATTCATGTGGCAGCATTTACAGCTATGTGTAGTGATTTTTATTTTGAAGAGGATTTGTTAGCAAAACTTTTCCCATGATCTCTCAAAGATACTGCTTTAGAATGGTTTTTCTCGTTGCCTCCAAATTCAATACACTCCTTTTCGCAGTTGATTGATCAATTTTTACAACATTTTCAATCAAATATCAGACCCCAAGTCACCCTTATTGACTTGGTTCAATGTAAACAAGGTTTGAAAGAAAAGTTGACTGAATTCATTAGTCGGTATCAAGGACTTTATGCACAAATTCAATATCAGATGAAAGATGAGGATTTTCAAAAGATAATCATTACAAATCTATAATCTAATATTCATGATAAGATTCTCTTAATGAAATATAACTCCTTTCAACATTTATGCACCGCTCTTCGTGATTATCAACTTTCCTCTACTCAATATGAAAACTAAAACTCATCGACTCAAGTTGGTCAATCCATGGGTGGATCATCACAAAACAATTTTAAGAGAAACAATAATAGGAGTTTCATCAAGATCAATGGACCGAATACGACTGTGTTTGCTATAAATAATCCAAAGAAACAATCATATCAACCAAGAAAGTTTACTCCAATATCTAAGTCCTATCATTCTATCATGAAACAAGATGTGAGTAATAATATTTTGAGGCTTCCCCCAATCAAGTATGTTGATCTTAGTAAACAAGGACCTTACTTTGATGCTAATTCCTTTTGTCATTATCATCGAATGCAAGGGTGATGTAGAGCTCACTAAACAAAGACCATAAAGGGGTCATAAACAACTTGTCAAGAGGAAGAGGATGCAAGGGGATGATAGGGAAAATAGGACACTAGGCCTCTATAACTACTCCATTGATCTTCTTACTTGGCATGACTGTTCTCTTATTTCCCATGGCTTCAACACTACATAACAACCCCATTTTTAGGTTTATATAGATGGGAACCTTTCCAAACTTTCTAGGGACCCTAAACCTTCTAGGTTTGACTGCCCAAAGGTCACAAAACCATCAAAAATCTCTAGAGGTTCCTTCTAGTACCCTGTCCTTCACACTCTAACCAACTTCCTTGTAGCCCTCCTAAAGGGACTGTGATGCAATAAATTTTGATGTAAGCCTCCAAACAGGACTATTATTGACTTTTTGGATACCAATTATCTTGTACTTTACCATAGTCAACCTGTACCATAGGTTGTTTTGGAGCACAACACATTAAACTTGACTGTACCGATTTCACAAGAGGCCTAACTAGGGTGGTTTTACAAAGGAAGTACTCACTAACTCAACTCCAAACTCCTCACTCATGCTCCAAAGGATTAATTAGGATACAAATAGACATATTTTAAAGGTTTTGTGGGTCTAAGTTCAATTTAACTCATTTTATGCTCAAATCTTCACTCCTCCAACACTAGTTTGCCTTAACATGACTCAAGGAGGTCTTCATGGCTCAAATCTTCACCTTTTTCTTGTCCCCTACTCCTACATGGAAAACCCATTAGAGAACACACCATTTTACACTAACTCCACCAATTTTGGCATTCTAACACAACAAGATTTGATAGGAAAACAAAAACCTCTCTTAAACCCTTAAAACTAGGTTTTGGGACCTCCTTTACAAAAAGCAATGATAAAATGTTTAAACCTCCATGAAATTTACTCCAACTAGGCTCAAATTAAAGGTAAGAGCATCAAACACAATATTTTTATTATTTCTACCCACAACTATACTATATGGCTGAATACAATGCAAAGGAACAACAAAAAAATAGTGAAAAAGCTGGAAAATAGAGCAGTTTCAAAAAAAACATTTGGAAAAGTACTTTAAACCCCACCAAATTCCCTCCAACTAGATTCAAAACAAATATAAGACCATTAATTCAACATTCCTATGCATAAAAGTTTCATAACAGTGATGTACGAATGAGGAAAATTGAAGGGAACAACAAAAATTAGAAAAACAGTGTTAGGGACAGCAAACTGTAACTTTTCTTTCATTTTCTCCTTTCAAACTTCTTCAAAATCACCATACCTCCAACCAAACACACTTTACAATGCCTTCCTCTTATTTTTATCACCTTAATTCTCTATTACATGGATTCCCAACATGGGAAGAGGCTAAAAAATAGCCTAGAATTGACTGATTTCTCATAAAAGACTATTTTTCTATTATTAGACTGTCATACTCTTTAGTAAACTTCAGACCACTAGAGATACTTGCCAAAACTTGGCCTCCACTCTATATCATGCCTTAATGGCTTTATTACATTTAAAAAAACATTTGTAAAATCCATTTAATCTTTAACACTAATTTTTTTCAAATATTGCCTTAAAATTTATTCTAGGTGCACTGCATCATACACCTAGGCTTGAAATCTTTCCAAGTCTCTTGGAAAGTTTGTTGCAACTTTTCACACCTTTGACCTTCATACTTGCCTTAAATAGGTCCATTTTTCTTTGATTCTTCACTGTTTATGTTATCCTTTCTCTTGTCCTTCTTTGAAATTTGTTTCACTCTGTCAGCTTCATTCTTCTTTACCTCTATTTCTAACACTTCCTTCTCAACTCCTTTCTCATACCACTGTCTCATACTACTCTTCTTTCCACTATCCATTGTCATCTCACCTTTACCAACCTCTGTGAGACCTTTATCCAACTTGTTTACTGTCTTAGGAACTTTGTAAACTGCTGCACCAGCTTCACTTGGCTGTCTACTCATCACTACAGGGCACATGATTGTCCCTACTAAGACTCCTTCACCCACTTGTTGCCTTACCATAGGTTCTACACTCTTGCACTTCACATTTTTAGTCACTTCCTTCTTCCATATGAAGATATTTCTTCCCACAACTGGCTACAACTCTTTTTCAAACTTACTTTTTGTTGTTTCAACAACTGCATGCCTTGAAAAGGCTGGACACTCCTTGTTTTTACTCTCTTCAAACATCACTGGCTCCTTCTTGCCAAACATGATCATATTTGCTATTCTTGACTACTCCTCTAATGGCAGTAGCACAAAAGTCTTCTCATCCTTCTTGATAGTGAAGGTATTTGCTCTTCCATCATAAACTGCAAACCTATCAAATTGCTAGGGTCTTCCAAGTATCACATGACAACAATCCATAGGTAGGATGTCACAAAGTACTCTATCCTCATATGCTCCAATCTTAAACTCAACTAATGCTTGCTCAGTCACTCAAATGGACTGATGATCACTCACCCAAGAAATTTTGTAGGGATCTTCCCTAGGAAATCTCTTTAACTTAAGTTTATCTACCATCTCACTTGACACCATATTATCAGTACATCCAGAATCCACTATCACTTTACATACCTTGTCCTTGCTCTTGCAAGTTATCTTAAACAATGCTGTCCTCTGAATCAGCTCCTTCTCCCTGGAAGTCTTCAACAATGCTCTTTCTCTTAGCATTAATGCTTCTCCTGCCTCAGCATCACACCTTGTATAACTAGAACTACCACATTCTTCTTCTTGGACTAATTGAGTCCTTCTTTCACTCTTCATACTCAGCTTCTTCTTCTTCCTCAGACTCAATCTCTTCACCTAGAGCCACTCCTCTTCTCTGATTTTGTTCTAAGCTAGCCATTCTTTCTTTCAGCTCCCTCAACTCTCTAGCATGCTTCTCTTTCAGCTCATTCATCTCTTGAGCCATGTTTCTCACTCTTGGAGGCATCTTGACAAACTGCCTCTTCAACTCAACACTTCACAGACCTACTAACTGCGTTCTGATACCAATTTGATGCAGAGCTCACTAAACAAAGACCATAAAGGGGTCATAAATAACTTGTCAGGAGGAAGAGGATGCAAGGGGATGATAGGGCAAATAGGACACTAGACCTCTATGGGCTTAACTACTCCATTGATCTTCTTACTTGACATGATTGTTCTCTTATTTCCCATGGCTTCAACACTACATAACAACCCCATTTTTAGGTTTATATAGATGGGAACCTTTCCAAACTTTCTAGGGACCCTAAACCTTATAGGTTTGACTACCCCAAGGTCATAAAATCATCAAAAATATCTAGAGGTTCCTTCTAGTACCCTATCCTTCACATTGTAACCAACTTCCTTGTAGCCCTCCTAAAGGGACTGTCATGCAATAACTTTTTATGTAGGCCTCCAAACAAGACTATTATTGACTTTTTGGATACCCATTATCTTGTACTTTAACATACCCAACATGTACCATAGGTTGTTTTGGATCACAACACCTTAAACTTGACTGTACCGATTTCACAAGCGGCCTAATTAGGGCAATTTTGCAAAGGAAGTACTCACTAACTCAACTCCTCACTCCTATTCCAAAGGATTCTACAAATAGACATATTTCAAATTTTTTGTGGGTCAAAGTTCAATTTAACTCATTTTATGCTCAAATCTTCACTCCTCCAACACTAGTTTACCTTAACATGACACAAAGAGGTCTTCATGGCTCAAATCTTCACCTTTTTCTTGTCCCTTGCTCCTACATGAAAAACCTATTAGAGAACACACCATTTTACACTAACTCCACCAATTTTTGTGTTCTAACACAAAAAGATTTGATAGGAAAACAAAAACCTCTCGTAAACCCTTAAAACTAGGTTTTGGGACCTCCTTTACAAAAAATAATGATAAAATGTTTAAAACTCCATGAAATTTCCTCTAACTAGGCTCAAATGAAAGGTAAGAGTATCAAACACAATATTTTTATTAGTTCTACCCATGACTATACTGTATGGCTAAATACAATGCAAAGGAACAACAAAAAAATAGTGAAAAAGCTAGAAAATAGAGCAGTTTCAAAAAAAATGTTTAGAAAAGTACTTTAAACCCCACCAAATTCCCTCCAACTAGATTCAAAACAAAGATAAGACCATTTAATTTAACATTCCTATGCATGAAAGTTTCATGACAGTGATGTACGGATGAGGAAAATTGAAGGGAATAACAAAAATCATAAAAACAGTGTTAGGGACAGCAAACTGTAACTTTTTTTTCATTTTCTCCTTTCAAACTTCTTCAAAATCACCATACCTCTGACTACACACACTTTACAATGCCTTCCTCTTATATTTATCACCTTAATTCTCTATTACATGGATTGCCAACATGGGAAGAGGCTAAAAAATAGCCTAGAATTGACTGATTTCTCATAAAAGACTGTTTTTCTATTATTAGACTGTCATACTCCTTAGTAAACTTCAGACCACTAAAGATACTTTCCTAAACTTGGCCTCTAGTCTATATCATGCCTTAATGGCTTTATTACATTTAAAAAAACATTTCTAAAACTCCATTTAATCTTTAACACTAATTTTTTTCAAATATTGCCTTAAAACTTATTCTAAGTGCACTGCACCAAAGGGCATGACACTGAATGATGCATGTGTATTAAACATGAGATACATGACCTTACTAATTCAAATGTCATCTAGGTATCAGGTGTGAATGACAATGGAAATAAGTTGGTTGGTCTGCCGAATTAGAATTTACAAATCTTCACTAATCCTTTCCCTAAGCATACTGAAAAAAATATGGTGGAACATGGCTTAGTGGAAATAGGAAAGGATGATTACTTGGACTATGATAGTATCATCAGAATGATTGAAGTAGATAAGAAACAATTGGATAACCCACCTCATCCTTGAAGAAATAGAATTTATGCTGAGGTTCCTCCCTCATTATCCCTGTATGGATCGAGAAACAATCAAAATGCATCAGAAAAGCAAGAATGACAACCAATACAAATGAGTAAAATGGTACAGGATGATTTCCATCCTCGTGCTAGAAAGATTCAACAACAAAAACTCAATAAAAATTGAAAAAGAGCTAGACGACTGTCAAAAATTGGAGAAAATAGTGGTTCCCCTCCTCATAAGCAATAAAAAGTTATATTTATACAAGGAGTAACAAATCAAACATCACACGATAATAAAAAAAAATTTCATAAGAACCACTCAAATTTTGCATTAAATATTATTGAATACCTCTCCAAGAGGTTCGCAAGCTCTAACATATAATATGAAGACCCTATAGGTAAGTATCTCTAACCCTTTATCTCTATTGTAATGTGCTTCCCCCGTGATGTGTTGTATGTTGTTTAGGCCTCCTAGAATGACCTCAGATTCTCCTGTAAGGTTTGGGATACCAGGAGACCACCTCTATTGTGACCTTCTTCTATTTGTATCATCATTCTTCTATATTGCCTCTCTCTCTGATTTCATTGTTGTATGTTGTGTCTTATAGACATAGCATCGTGGTTGGTGACCTGGGGGCACCCTCCTACATGACTATCCCTAAGACACTTGTTTCACCTCTCTTATATATTGTTTCCCTTCCTCTAGTGTTTCATGTGGCGGGCAGATGATGACAAACATTTATACTAATGCAGACCTAGTGTCCCTTTCGAGAGCAATAAAAAAATGGACTTAGTTCCTAATATGATGATGGGGTTGTATATTTTATCCAAAGCTTGGCTAGTGGAAGCACTCGTGCTTTCCACGTAGTGAATATTAATGATGTTTCTATCACATTTACAAACCTTAACAATATTTCTACTCTGTGCACCTTTGTTTGCCTTTGAATCTCCATCTGGATCATTAGGATCATTAGGATCATTCTCCATCAGCTAATTCACCATTTGAAACTAGCCACCAAATAATACAATCCTACACTCTGTTACATACAACTTTCTCTATGGAGGGACAAACAATATTTAACTTTGAATGTAGCACCTTCACAACACACTAAACTTAACTTCTAAACTACATGACCATATCTTCAAAGGTAGAGGAATGTGGAGTATTCTCCTAGGAGTATTCAAGGCAAATTCCTGTAGTAGAAATCTTAACCAACATCTAAAGACTAGAGTCTCCTTGTAGTAATACATACTTCCTTAGGATCAATAGGAGAGAGCATACAACATACTACAGACCATCAACAAAATTCTCCCCAACATCAGCATTACTTCTAATCCCTATTTTAATGCTTCTAATTCCCTTCTTAATATGGCATCATGATACCATCTCTACTGATAACAAACATACCCAATACAACTTTGACATTAAATAAGGCATGACATCCAACCATGAACATTAGAAATATCACAATTAGTACACTATCAACATAAGCATCAATGACAACCCAAACTGAGTATCCAAACTTAGTGTTGACATCAATGACAACCACAATAGTGATAACCTTAGGTAACATATGTGCAACATTTCCTCTATTATGAATTTTTTGTTTTTATTTTCTTTATCATTACTCTTTCTCTATTTTTATTTTTGAGATTTAGCAATATGGGCTGACTTTCTCCCTATTTTCAAAATGTGAGAATACATATCATCCATTATTTCCCTAGCATTAACTTTTTCGAAAACAACATCAAGGTTTACTTTAGTAGAAGTTGATTTGATCTTTACATTTTTTCCTTTCTTAATAGCAGAACCAACATCATGACAAATATTTTTCTCCTTAAGAAAGAAAAATGTTCTCGGGGGAGTCTATAGTGTCCCTATCATTAGCTGACTTGGAAACCTTAACATTAGGAGTAGAGGGTGGTGTGTTCTTACTAACAAACATGGTCTCTTTTTCACCATAACCCATAACATCCTTCCCCTTATAAGCATGCGAGACTTTCCTAGAAGGTCCTTTATCAACTTCCTCAACAAAGGAAACTCTCCTAGAAGCAACTGGGATACTCTTAGATTTGATAGTAGAGTAAGGAAGATTCAATTTTTCAGATGATGTATGAGACTTACACTAAGGATTGACAATAGTAACCCCTTTATCAAAAGTAGTATGAGACTTACCCTTATGTGGATTTTTCTTTCCAACACTACCCTTGCCCAAATTTTTCCCTGAAGAGCTAGGGTTACAATCAACATTTTCCATAGAAATGGGAAGAGACCCAATATTCCTAATAATTTTAGGATTTAGCAAGACATTAAACTGATATAGCCCAAACATCAAACCCTAATGAAGAGGAGGGTTGGCACCTTTTTTATGTTATTCTCAAGAAAAGAAAGAAAATAGGAAAGCTTATAAAATTAACATGATGAACATGATCAAGGAGAGGGAAATGATACATGTGATTAGGAAAATCAAATCAAAGGTAAAACATAAACTAAATGCATAAAAAAATAGAGTGTATACCTATATAAGAAGACCCAATCTCATCAAAGGGAAAAACACTTTGCACCCAAGAGCTCCTAGATAAGATATACCCTAATTGATGAATACAAATGTGAAATTCTTCTATTCAAAATGCAACTCACAAAGACTAGCTCAATGGATATTTTGGCATGATAACATTACATGAAAATTGGATCCCAAAATGGGTTGGAGGATGTTGTATTTATAGAGATTTTGGAGGGATTTTGATCCAAGGGTTGAGATTGATTTGGGAGATCAATGGTGGAGGATGAAAGTGATGTGGAGGGCCCAGTTTTGATCTTGGAGGAATGTAGGGCTAGGAATAAATATGAATCTTTTATTCATTTTGGGAAAAGGGTAAATTAAATGAGTATGGGTGAGATGGAATATATGTGAATTAAAAATTCACATGGGGAAGGGTAAATGAATTAAAAATTCATTTGGGGATAAGTGGTGATAAATGAGGCATGTCATAGGTAAGGGGTTTGTAAGAGATTTAAATGTGATGTGGGACTTATTTAAATAAAAAATTGACTTATGTGGATATATTCCAATTTTTTATTTGGAGGATGTGGGGAAGGGTGTTAAGCTGGATTTGACCATCTTAATGGGAGGTTTAAGATTAATTAAATAAGGTTGTATTTAATTAATCCTAAGGCTATGATGAGGTAGGCTAGTGTAGGCAATTAAATAATAGCTATTTAATTACCTAGGGTAGGGATAGATCAATTAATAGGCTGATTAATTAGTTAAACAAGGTTTAGCTAATAAATTGGATTTAGTGAGGAGGGAGAAATTGACCAAATAAATATTGCCTATTTATTAAATCAATTGGCTAAAGTTTGAACTATTGAATTAATAAAATTAATTCAATTGTTGGGGATAGAATGATAAAAAATTAGGTAATAAAGGGATAATTAATTAAATAAAATTTTAATTAATTGATTAGAAGGGGAATTGGTATGTTTAGAGATGTCAGGAGTCAGTTTGATGATGAAGACAATTTTAGGTGTCTACATTTGCCCCTCTTTGACGTGGCGTCAGGAACTAGCAGGGAAGTGGTGTCAGGTCAAAGAAAGAATTTGCCCTAGCTGCCGAGAAGGAATAAGATGGGTGAGGGATGCCCCCTTGAGAGGTCGCCGAAAAAATAAATTTTTTTTAGGTGAGCTCTCGAAAGGACGTGACAAGAGTGAAGGTTGGATAGAGGATGGGAAAAGAAGATGACGGGAAGAAAAATGGAGGAAAAAGGTTGTGATCTACACCCTGGAGGGGAAAAGGAGTGGGCGGAGAGATGACTTGGCATGCTATATTAAGACAAGTGGGCCCTAAGAGTGCCACATTTGCACACATTGACTTCTTGAGAAGGAGTGAAGGAGAGATGGCAGAGTGCAACCCCTAATTCTCACGACTTCGACACATTTCTGAGCATTTCTGATCATTTGGCCAAGCACCAGAGGTTGGACCCCAGGTAGAGCCTGACCCTGGCTTTGTGATTTTTTAATTTTTTCACATTTTTGGGGTTTAGGAATTGGGTTTTGGAATGGTAGTGCTATCGCAAGGTCGCGCAATGCTAAAAGTACGTGGATTAGCGCCATCCTCTGGATTGGCGCTATCCGCTTGGGTAGAATAGGGGCAGATTGGTGCCAAATACTTAGCATTTTGGTGCCATCATCTAGCATAATGTGTGCAGGGGGTTAGGGTTTTGGAATTTTAGTGCCAAATGGATGTTAGGGTGGTGCGATGTTCTAGACTAGCACTATTTTAGGTAGTGGTGCCATATTTTGTTTTGGTGCCATGAATAGGATCAACACAATATGTGATATATGTGCTATCAGGAGAATTGGTGCTATTCAGTAGATTAGTGCCAACTGGTAGGGTGGCGCCATTTGTTAAAATGACACTAAGTATCTTGCGCAATAGCGCTATGTGTGAAAGTGGTGCAAGGTGTCTTGTGTAGTGGCGCTATTATCTATAATAGTTCCATGAGAAGAAGTAGTAGCACCATTGTTAAAAATGGCACAAAGTATGGTCTGTTTTGGCGCCATATGATTCTAGCTTTTCAACATTAGAAGAAAGGGGTTGATTCAAAAAAGGATAGGTAGATTTTTGACCAGAAAGTTGTGGATACAGGATCTGGGTTCATTTATAGTGTCCTCACGGGAGCGATGTGTGCCATCTGTGATGGCACTATTTGGTCAGTTTGATGATGCCACCTGGGCCTGATTGGTGAGGCTAGGGCTTCTGATAGTTGCGTCGATGCCAGTGCTGCAACTCATAGAGCTCTGATGACCGTGGTTGTAGAGTAGTATCGGTCAGAGAATTGAACATTTTTGCTACCTACTGGGGAGATTACTATCACTCTTGAGGATGTTTATTGCATCCTCAAGCTACCTATTCGTGGTCATCAGGTGACATATGACATGAGGGTATGGAGGGCCTTGATCAGAGTATTTAGCTAGGATCACATTATTTTATTAGCTGATAGGAGGGAGATGAGATATGAGGGGACACTAGTGGAAGGTGCAAATCCCTTCGCTTTATTCCTATGTGCATTGATTGGTGGCGTAGTGATGCCTGATAGGAGGGGTAGGGGATTTTTAGTTGGATGGGAGAGGTGATTAAGGGGATGGTTAGACACAAGACCATGTATGCCTGGGGGCTAGCGATGTTGGCACAGCTGTATCATGAGATGCATGATGCAGCATTATCAGTAGGGGTTACTTTGTTGCATGTGTGGATTTGGAAGCATATTACGGTCACTCAGCCGAGATGTGGGTATTATCGCCATCCGTTTGAGGCCTTTGTGTTCCTGTATCTGGATGTTGAGTACACCTATACTAGATAGGTTCAATATTGGAGATGGGTACTGGATGATGTCATTCGGGTGACTTGGCGACCTTACATCGGTGTGGAGCCATGGCCAGATGATGATGTACATATGCCATTTACTTTTTAACAATGATATTTGATGGGTCAAGGAGACCACATGATAGACATGTATCTATTGTTGCGAGTTATGCGACCGTTTGGGTTGCGGTAGGATACCCCCAACAGATGGCTATTTTTGCATGGACCTGTCAGGATGCACATTTTTAGCCTGCAGCCATACAGCCACGGGTCACCCTAGATGACTTTGCAGCTTTATAGCTATTACAATGGGATTGGCAAAGTAATGTTAGAGATACAGGTACTACTCCTGCATACGAGACATGGTGGTAGGTGTAGCGACCGACTCAGTTCATTGATCCAGCTGAGGAGGTGGTCCCTGTGGAGGAGGCGACAGGATCAGGGGATGAGGATTCTGAGGATGATTTCATGGAGGAGGGTGAGGAGATCATTGCAGATTACATCATGGAGGGTTGAGGGGATGGAGAGGAGAGGGTGATTGGGAGGGATGGGCAGTCGATGGATGTGCTAGTAGCAGCGGTAACTGGAAAGGTGCCCTAGCAGTAGGTGAGACAGTAGGCACCTGTACATCAGGTACCTATTGAGCAGGTTCAGATTAGAGTGGTACGATGGCAGGGAGGACCTCGACGACATGGGGGACAGTCGAGGGTGGATAGGGGTTTCATGCTCCCACCATAGGTTTTACAGTAGCAGCATGCTATCGCAGCAGGGTATTAGGTAGAGGCGGGCACATCAGGGGTAGGTGGAGAGGCAGAGGTTCGAGGGTCGACATCCTGTTGGGTACCTCAGAGTGGGGAGGAGGAGGTTGACACTCTGCGAGCACAAGTAGCCAGCCTGTAGGAGGCATTAGATTGCCGTGAGGTAGAGTTGGTGTAGTTACGAAGGGTAGTGGATTTATTGGATGGCTCAGATGGACAGGTGGCGGCACTGCGGGCACAGTTAGTGCAGGCTTAGGGGGATATAGTGGTCTTGACTGGAGAGTAAGATGCAACACTTGCCAGGGTACATCAGATAGAGGCTACTATGGGTAGTTTACAAGCCTCAGGTGCTGGTATCACCCTAATTTTGACATTGATGTAGACACAGCTGTCCTAGGAATAGACATAGTTATATCAAGTACAGGGACAATTGACTGAGGTACAGGGGTAGTTGTTAGAGGCCAGAGGATGGATAAATTACTATCGGGGCCTCTATCACATGGTAGTGCCGGCAGAGTAGTGGGCACCGAGCTATAGTCAGGTTAGTGGATCGAGGTCATCTAGGTCACACAGATCTAGAGCATTTTAGTCTATTCAGTAGGCGATAGGTCCCCCATCACATGTGCCCCAATAGGTTCCACAGGTTCAGGTTCAGCCACAACCACAGTCACAGCCACTGATAGGACCATAGCCACCACCAGGGCTAGGCTCTCCCAGTGCGTCAGAGAGAGGATCCTCTATGTGATAGTTGTATCATGTTGGCCCTTAGACACATTGTATCAAGGCATTATATTTTTTTATGTGTATATATGAGCGATATATTTTTGGCGATCATGATATATGATATGATGTTGTTTAATGGCCTACTTGTTTATTTATGATGCTCTTATATGATTATGATGATGCTTATGTTGATGGATACAGTATGCTTTATGGATTATATGCTATGGATGTGTTGTGTTTATGCAATTTATTACATTGATGTTATGGATGTACCTATTGATGTATCATGATGGATGTAATGCTGGTTTACCTATTTTGATATATTCATGTGTGATTTATGGATGATGATGTAAAATACAAATAAATGTTCAGATTAATAAACATTTATTATGGATGCAGAATGTAATGGAAATGTATGTTTATCTTAATAAACACATGTTATGTATGCAAATATGGACATGCAACTAAATGTTTATTGATTATGATTATGGAATGTAACTAAATGTAGCTAAATGATTATGAAATGATATATGGAATGCAATGTGAATGTGATGATTTACATGTTTACAATGCACCCAATGTGATTACAAACTAAATGATTATGATTATGTTATGCAATGAAAGGATTATAAAATGAACCTAATGATTATACAATTTAAATGAGATGATATGCAAACCAAAAGATTTGAAAATGAACCTAATGATATGAAGTGCAACTAAAAGATTCTAAAATGAACCTAATGATATGAAGTGCAACTAAAAGATTCTAAAATGAACCTAATGAGATGATATGTGACTAAAATGATTCTAAAATGAACCTAATGATATGAAGTGCAACTAAAAGATTCTAAAATGAACCTAATGATATGAAGTGCAACTAAAAGATTCTAAAATGAACCTAATGAGATGATATGCGACTAAAAGATTCTAAAATGAATCTAATGATATGAAGTCTAAATGATATGTGAGATGCAAGCTAGATGATATGTGATATTGAAATTAAATGATTTGTGAGATGTAGAGTAGGTGATAGGTGAGATGTAAGCTAGGTGATAGGCAAGATGAATAAGTCTTAATACACATGATGTTATTTTTTGGACCCTAGGTGGTGAGGCTGCGTGGCAAGGGAATAGGTGGGGAGCGGATAAGGGTGGATGAGTGGGGTACGGATAGGATTGGGAGTGGCTAGATTGTGGGGGGGGGGATGAGGGGATTGTTAGATCATAAAACACCATGTCATTGAGGGGGGATTTATTTTGGGTCAGGATGTGGTAAGTTGGAGGGATGGGGATAGTGAGGGGATTGTGAGAGGGGGGAAATAGACTAGGTGATTACAAGATCTAGGCCTAGATGGTATAGTTGAATAAATGATTAGGATGATGATTTGAGCTAGTAACAGTAGTTGCATAACATTAATTAAGAGCATTTCTTGGTTTATTATAGCAATGTAGGATACAGTTCACAAAGGTATTAAATGACCTAGGTGATGATATATATCCCACGATTGCATTGACTAGACCAGCAAACAATAGGTTGATTTCATGTGCACCCAAGGTAGTATAACCTTGCCTAGCCTAGGAAGGGGACTCATAGCGAATGAGTGTGAATAGTACATATAAGGTTTTGATGCCTATATATGCAAATAAGGCACATTATGCTAGAATTGACCCAGGATTCAAGATATGAATACTATTCTTGGAGTAATGAAACCAACCCACAAGCATAGCATACAAAAAGAATGACCATGTCTACTCTAGGTGTTGTCCGCCACTTGCCATGATATAATGAGATCAAGGTAGATTTGGAAATGACCTAGAGTGAGACAAAAAGATAAAAATCAATAATCAAAAAGACCAACAAAAAGATACAGATAGCCTTTGTGTATTCTTGCCAAGATACATGTTGATAGAATGACAGATTCTTGTCCATTGTAGGAATTATACATCCTAGGACATGAATCAGTTAGATTTTGTTGGATAATTTTTAGAAGGTGGGCAAAAAGACAGTTAGGCTATGTGTAGGATTATAGTTGGTGTGTTGATTGATGATTTTTTGTGTTAGGGGATATGCTTCAAGCGTACTTTAGCGTGTGTATCATTTATTGGGTTCAGCAAGCTTAGTGAATGGGGCTCATCCCAACGGGTTGGATGGGTGCATCTTAGGTACCTGAGATGAATATGTAGTTTTGGCATGACTTGATGATGTGGGAATGGTTTGGGATGGGTGTGATGGTGAGGATTGATGGATAGTGATGCTCGCCATTTGCAGAGAGTATTGTTATGGTTTGATGTATGTGGTGAATTGTGTTGTTTTTAGATTTTTCTGATTTTGTGTTGTTTTTGGATTTTTTTGATTTTGTGTTGTTTTTAGATTTTTTGATTTTCTAGTGTACAAAAGGAAGCTTACAAGGATCCTCGTTCCATGGGTTAGCCTTGGGTGAGATATTGCGAGGTGGGTGATAGGAGTCAATGTTTCATAATTCCAAGCCATGGGATGTGTGTGATATGGAGTGTTTGTGATGAAAAGATGACTTATTAGATGGTAGAACCGGCCACTACACATGGTGCCTGAAACAGGTTTTCACCATGGTACTAATCCAAGGCGTCACTGAAGTGATTTTCACCATTGGAAGTCTTTATTGTACTCAAGTTTTTCTTTGATTTTTTTTTTTTGATTGGGGTACCTGATGGGTTATGTGTAGAATTTCTTCAGACGTAGGATGTTCATAGGCTCATCCAGAGGCTACCCCTTAGGCGTTGCAAGCTAGTATGCTCCTGATCCATAGGTGGTTGTGATGACATAAGGCCCTAGCCAATTGGGCTCAAATTTTCCTTTCTTAGGGTGCTCCTACAAGTTCTTCTAATTTTCCATAAGGACAAGGTCACCTACTTCAAATTTTTGGTTTCTGATCCTCTTGTTGTAGCTTCTTCTAAGGTGATTTTGATAGGCCTGCAGGTGGTTCAATGCATTCAGGTGTTTCTCATCTAGTAATTCTAGCTAATGCAACCATGCGACTCAGTATTCCTCATCATTGATTATGTTTTGTAGGGATACTCTTAGGGAGGGGAGCTCGACCTCAATAGGTAAAATGGCTTCGGATCCGAATACTAGGGAAAATGGAGTGGCTCTTGTGGGGGTGCAGATGCTTGTACGATAGGCCCATAGGGCGGGGTTAAGTTGGAGGTACCAGTCATGGCCAGCTTCATTAACTGTCTTCTTTAGGATGCACAGGATGGTTTTATTTGAAGCTTCGGCTTGACCATTTCCTTGAGGGTAATATGGCATGGAGAAATGGTGTTGGATTTGGTATTTTTCGCATAAAGTGCAAACTTCCTAGTTCTTGAATGGTTTTTCATTGTCGGTGACGATGGAATGAGGGATACCATAGCGACATATGATAAAATGGAGGATGAATTTGGATATCTGGGTTCCAGTGGTGAAGGTGAGTGGTATTGCTTCCACCCACTTAGTGAAGTACTTGGTAGCAGTGATTATGAACTTATGGCCATTAGAGGATGGGGGATGTATTTTTCCTACGAGGTTGAGTCCCCACTATGAGAAAGGCCATGGCATTGTGATTGGTTGCAATTCCTATGCTGGTGCATGAATGAGATCTCCATGCTGTTGACATGGTAGGCATTTTTTGATAAATCGGTAGGCATCTCATTCCATGGTTGGCCAATAGTATTCGGTCCTCAGGATCTTTTTAGAAAGATCAGGTCCACTTGAATGTGCCCCATAGATGCCCGTATGTACCTCTTGCAAGGCCACTTCAGCTTCCCTAGAGTCTAAACATCGTGAAAGCATGCCATCAAGACTCCTTTCGTATAGGGTATCTCCTACAAGGGTGAAGCGGGAGGCTCAGCAAATGAAAGATTTTTGTTGTGAGGTGGATAGGTTAGGGGGATGATATTATCTTGGAGGTATAGGTAGGTTTCTTGATACCACGGGGATAGGAGACCAATGACTTCGCACACTAGATCCAATTGAGGAACATCATATGCTGGGATAGGGAGTTCTTCTATCAGGAATTCACACTTCTTGTTGTCTTTCTTCATGTCGACCAAGGATCTGATGGTGGCCATGGCGTATGCAGCTTTGTTGTTTATCCTTGGGATTTGCTCAAAGTGGATGTCATTGAAGTAGTCTTTGAAGTCATCGACCATCTTTTTATGAGGTAGGAGCTTATCATCCTTGGTCTTGTACTCATTGTTTACCTATCGGATGACCAGTTGAGAGTCTCCATACACCGTTAGCTTCTCAATTTGCCATTTGATTGCCATTCAGAGACCTGTGATAAGGGCCTCATATTCTACCACGTTGTTGGTACATGGGAATGTGATTTTGAAGGATTTAGGGATGGTGTCACCTTGAGGAGTAATAAACACAATGCTTGCCCCTGAGCCTCTATGTGTGTATGATCCATCAAAGTACATTTTCCATGTTTCTGTTGCTAGTGCTATTATCAAGATGGCTTCATCAGGGAATTCTCTCAGTGTAGGATATTCTGTAGGAATGGGTGCTTTGGCCAGCTGATCAGCGATAACCTGTCCTTTTATGGCTTTTCTCTTAGTATATTTGATGTTGAATTCAATGAAGATCATGAGCCATTTTTCCATTCTCCCAGTAAGAGCAGCTCTATTTAGCAGATATTTTAATGGATCGATCTTGGTGATAAGCTTAGTCTTGTGATTGAGCATGTAGTGTCTTAGTTTTTGTGAAGTAAAGACTAGGGATAGACACGCTCGTTCAATTTGTGTATATTTTAGCTCATATGAGATTAGGGTGTGGCTGATGTAATAGATGGCTCTTTCCTTCCCTTGTTCATCATGTTGTGCTAGTTAGGCTCTGATAGCTATCTCTGTTGCTGAGATATATAATAGGAGGGGTTCTCCTTGCCTTGGTGGAGTTAGAATAGGTAGATTAGCTAGATAATATTTTAGCTGGTTGAAGGCAGCCTGACATTGAGTGTTCCATACAAAGGATGTATCCTTTCTGAGTAGATGTTGGAATGGTTGGCATTTATCAACAAGTTGAGCAATAAACCGTTGAATGGACTAGAGTTTCCCTTGTAGACTTCTCAACTGTTTGAGGGTTTTCAAAGGAGGCATTTCAATGATGGCTTTGACTTTTGTGGGATCTACCTTGATTCCCCTTCTGGAGATGATGTATCCCAAAAGTTTTTTGGAGGTGATCCCGAAGACACATTTCTTTGGATTTAAGTGAACATTGTATTGTTCCAGTCGGTCAAAGATCTTCGCTAATACATCCAGGTGTTCCTCCCGTGTCTTTGATTTTCCTAGCAAGTCGTCCACATAGTCTTCCATGATGTGGTGGAAAAGATCATGGAAGATGACTATCATGGCTCGTTGATATGTAGCTCCAGCATTCTTCAGGGCAAACAACATTACCACCCAGTAGTACATCCCCCATGGACATATAAAGACTGTCTTATGCTGATCCTCTTCAGTGATTTTGATTTGATTATATCCTAAAAAACTATCCATGAGGGATAACATCTCATGTCCTGCCGTAAGATCCACTATCATGTTAATGTTGGGTAACGGGAAGTCGTCCTTCGGGCAGGCTTTGTTAAGGACTCAGAAGTCGGTGCAGCAGTGAATTTGGCCATCTGGTTTGGCTACTAGTACTAGGTTGGAAACGCATTTAGGATAATCAATTGGGCGAATGAACCCAACATCCAGTAGTTTCTTTAGCTTTGCTTTGACTAGGAGGGCCACCTGAGGGTTCATTTTTCTACGCTTCTATCTTACTGGTTTTGCATTAGGCCATACTGCAAGGTGATGGACAACCAAAGCGGGATCAAGCCCTGGCATGTCTGCATAAGTCCACACAAAATTGCAATTTCTATGTTTTAAGAATGCCAAGAAGTTTTCCTGCTCTTGTGTGTTGAGAGATTCTACCCTGAAGGTGATTTTTAGCTCTTCTTCCATCCCAAGATTCATCTCTTGAGTTGGCTTTACCAAGACGGGTGATCTATCAGGATATACCTTGTCTATCTCAGGAAGGCCCATGCTTCCATCTCCTAGCACTTTGTGGAGGTTTTCACCAGGGGATACGTCTTTTATTTTTACTTTTTTGGGATCTGACACTACCAAGGAATGATTTTCACCATCAGATCCATGTTTGATTTTTGTATTTTTATGACTAGAAGCAGGGGTTGTCTCCCTGAAGTAGGCATCCGTATCAAGTTCCATGATGTATCCTGCTCTATGATCTCCCAGGGGGAAGTGATCTCTAACCCCCATCATTTCAGCGATGGCCTCATCATTTGGTGCTACGTCGAAGATAGGACGTCCCCGTTGGTCCCAGTCTATGAGGTCTAGGTATACAAGGGGTAAGTCATTGGATGAAGAGGCTAGGGTGGTGATCGTATATAGGGTGCATATGGATGAGTTGAAGAAATTAGCGAAGTCACTAAAGGAATCTTGATGGCCTGTTTTGTTGATATTATCAACTTCAGGGGAAACTGTAGTGACCTTGGCTAATATACATTTGCCAGTGGTGAGGATACGTTGTCGTTGACCATATCCTAACCCTTGGGTATAAGGATTTCTTGTTTCTTGGATGGGTTCCACGATCCCTTTTTCATGAAGGCCGATACCACCTTGTCCTTTATAGCCCATGTTTTTGACAATTTATGACCCTTTACCATAGATTTCTGTTGGTATTGTGGGAGCTTCTTGGGCAGTTTCTTCATCTTATATAGCCAGGATGATATGTCTTTGAGCACATCTTGATCCAGGAGATGTTTTCTCTCAAAGGTAGGTGATGGTTTACACTTGATGACAACTGTATTGGCTTCTTCTTGCTTTGGGGTACCAAACATTTTAGGGTTGGGTAACGTGCCCACACAAAAGGTATCATGTAGGTCGTACTCCCCACATCCCATGTCACTGAGCTGGATCTTGATCTCAGGTGGTGGATGTGTTTGGGATGAAGTGCTGGAAATGTTGGTGGGGTTGATGTATGAGGTGGAAGTTGTGGGATTGGCTTTGGTGATGGCTTTGTTATATAGATAGAAGGTGTGGTCATGGCATTCCAAGAAACTATAGTATTGGAAGGGACGGGGATCGGCATAGATAGTCACTTTCGTGCTGTTGTGAGGGAACTTGAGACATTGATGGAATGTAGAGGGGACCACTTGCATGGCATGGATCCATGGTCGACCAAGAAGAATGTTGTATGGGAGATCAAGATCAAGGACCTGACATTTTCTTTCCATTATCTTTTGTCCCACTTAAATAGGAAGCTTGATAGTACCCTCAGATAGTCGTTCAGTGTCATCATATCCTTTGATTATAATGCACTCATTGGTGTCTACAACCACATCCAAGTATCCCAATTGTTTTAAAAATTTAAGAGTGCACAGGTTTAGGTTGGAGCCACCATCTATTAAGACTCTCTTGATGATATGTTTATGGATACAGACTTCGATGTGTAAGGCATCATTATGTGAGTTTTATGAGAAGGTGAGATGATGAGGTGCAGCGATATGGCCCACCATGGATTGGAATTGATTCACATCTAGGTTGGCAAGAACTTGGGTCTCCAAGAGTGCTTTATCAAGGATGTCTTTATGTAGAGGTGATGTGCGAAGTAGGTTAAGTATGGAGATCTGTGCAGGGGTCTTTCCTAGATGTTCTAGGAGATTGTACTAATTGGTAGGCGATGGGCGTGTAGATGGATGATTGGGTAGATAATCAGACATGGATGCCGGGGTTTGATCAGTGGTAGGGGCTGTACGAATGGATACACGACCATGACGGGTTGTGACGGTGCAATCAGGTGCTTGAGCCTGAATGGTGATTGTGTTGATATGGTTAGAGGATGGTTCTATCCGCCCTATAATATAGTCATAGGATGTGGGAGGTAGGGTGACGTTATAGGTTTGATTGGATGAGGAGGCTTTGTTATGATTGGGCAGTGGATTCTTGTAAGCTCCTAGATTAGCATTAGGGGATGGTTGGGTGCTTTGCTCAAGATTGACTTTGTTCTAATCGATGAGGTCTTGCACACAATGCTTTAACTTCATGCGATCAGCGGTCTTATGTCCCACAATATGGTGGTAATTGCAATAATCGTTCTCGTTGTACCATGCCTTTTTGAGCTCACTCTCTTGGTGGGGTTTAACAGGTGGGAGAGTGATCAAACCTTTCTTTAGACACCTATCGAGGATATCCGCAATTGGTTCCCCTAAAGGTGTGAATTATCATCGAGGTTTGTTTTGTTTAAATTGCCCCCTTTGGTTATGTGTATTAGTGGTGTATGTATTGGAGGGTGGTTGATTTTGTACATGTTGGACAGCCTTCACATCAGTGACATCATCGTTCAAGGTGTTTTTGTTTTTTCCCTAATAGTGTGGCTTTTCGTTTGACTGCACATTATTCTCGTTATTTGTATTGGGGACATTGATGTTGAGTTTGCTGTTGTTGCTGTTGTTGTTGTTGTTGTTGTTATTGTTGGACTTGTAGTCATATAATTTGATTGAGCCCTTGGTGATGAGGGCCCATTCTATGGTTGTACCTGTCGATGACTTCTTCAAAGGTAGATGCACAAAGGATCTGTAAATGGAACCCTATTTCCTGATTGAGGTTAGTCACAAACATGGTGACGAGTTGTTTTTCAGGAATTGGCCAAGGGAGTTTGCTTGCTAAGCTTCTCCACCTCTGCAAGAAGGAAGCAAAGGATTCTCTGCTTTTTTGTTTTGTGTTGTAAAGGTCTATCATAGATATTTCATGCTCAAAGTTATAGGAGAAATGATTCACAAATTTTTCCGCGAGCTTAGGGAAAGACCTAATGCCTGGGGGAAGATGTGTGAACCACTTAGTGGCTTGACCACTAAGGCTTCTTGGAAATAGTCTCATTAGGTATGTATCATTGTTTGAGACTTCTAAGAAAGTGAGGTAAAACTCCCTAAGATGATCCCTAGGGTCTCCCTTTCCCTTGTATTTGTCAAATTTTGGCATTTTGAAATTCTTGGGGAAAGGGGGCATGTACAATGTCTGATCAAATGGATAGGGGCAAATATCCTCAAAAGAGTAATGCTTGCATTTGCCCCCAGTTTGCATATCGTCTACCTTTTGAATCAAGGCATGTACAACAGTTGTGAGATCTGGGGTTGGTGGTGGTTGAGGTGTGTGGTTTTACTGATGGATGAGGTGTTAGAGATTGGGTGGTGTTTGATGTTGGAGGTTTTGGGAGATCATGTTTTGATATTGTGGGGTGGTGTTTTGGTTGAGGTTTGCAAGATGTTGTTGGTAAGTGTGGATTTGTTGGATAATATGGGGAGGTATTTGAGGGTTGGGATTATGATGTGTTGATGATGCTAGGGGGTTTTGTAGATATGTGAGATGAGAAGGATTGACACTCGATGGGTTGACGTTGGATGGGTTGACATGAGATGGATTGATGTTGGATGGGTTGACCTAAGATGGATTGATGTTGGATGGGTTGGTCATGTTTAAAGGTGATTGCAAAAAGAATTATCTCATGAATGCTATGGTTTGAGGGTTAAGTGGAGGGACACTTGTGGAAGCACTTGCGTGCGTGAGGTTCCCTTGTATGCCCAACGTGATTTGTGGAATGGAAGAGTTTATGGTAGTTGTAGTAGTGGATGTGATGACGGGTTGGGAGGTGGTAGGATTGGAGACATTTGCGGGGGTTGTAGATGTGGTGACATTAGAGCTTGTGGTGGTGATAGATACGGTGGGAGTTGAGGTTTGTGAGATGATAGGTTAGGTGTTTGATGTAGATGGTTGGGAGGATGTGGTAGGATTGACATTAGAGGTGGATGGTTGGGACAATGTCATGTTGTGGGGTGGTTGGGCACCAATTTTGAGGAGGTAGTCAAGATATCTATTTGGATCTGACCTTAGGATTTTGTCAAGTAGTTCCATGCTATTGGCATCTTGTGTAAAGCTCAAGTCTAGATCATCTTGGGACATGGTGGGGATGTTTTGTGGTGGTGGTGGTGGTGGTGCTTGCAAAAAATGGAAGGGATTTTCATTTGGATTATATGTCAGGATTTGAAAGATCGTAGGTGGATTGTGTGTTTGGTTGGTTGGTAGGTTGTTGTCATTGGTATTAGGCATTCCTTTGCCCATGTATTGTCCAAAATCTACCATTACTTGATTCTTCTTGTGTTGTGATCTCGTTATGGGCATGCAAGTGTATGGATTTGATTTTGAGGTGCATGAAAGGGGGATGGAGACCTTAGAGAATCCAGATTGATTTGTTGGACCTAAAAGAGGATGTGGTAGTGAAATGGAAGATGAAAGGGTGATTGTAGCATGATAAAGGATAGATTTCTCACTTCTAAGATGATTCTCCAAAAAAGTGTTAATTTAGGGATGATACAAGTGGGTGATATTGATGTTTACAATGTTTTTGGACCAAAATGGTAGATGAGAGATGAAGTTTGCTTTGAGGAAGATTTGACGAAAAGGGATTTTGATGTTGATTTGGATGGTGATATTTTTGGATGAACTATCTGTTTGGTATGAGATATAAGGATGATGTTTTTGAAAAGGATTTGATGGTCAACGAATGAGCTTTAGTAAGATCTAGTTTTGTGTCGTACAAATGGACGTTTCTCTTTGTTTGGGGTAGACTAATGACCTTACACAAAGAAGGATGATTTTTACCTCAAAGGTTGACTAATGACTCTTCAAGCAAAATATGATGTAAAAGATGAAATCTAGATCTATCCTTAGCTCAAAGGGATGACGAGTTTTGGATTTTGATTGATGGTTTTTTGATGGGTGTTTGGGGTTTTTGAAGATTTTGGATATGTTTTTGATGAAAAAAAACGAGATGATTTTGGAATGATTTCTTGTAATAAGGATGTTTGTTTGGTCCAAAAGATATGCAAAGATAAATGAGGAGGAATGGATATGATATTGAGTGGATTAAGGTATTAATGAAGGGTCTAATAATGATAATGATTGATTCTCTAACGTCAAAATGACGGTATGATTGGAAAAATTTAGATAAAATGAGTGGGGTATGGACGGATTTTTGGAAGCTGATTATGGATTATGGCAAAGCAGGTCTTAAAGATCACAATGGACTTGGTCTTAGTTCTAGGCAAGTCAATATGCAAATAACACCAATCCACAGGTGAAATGGCACCAAAAGCAGACAGAGATGGTGCTTAAACAGGGCAGTGTTGGTCGAGGCTCTAAAAAAGTTGGATTTTGTTGACAGATTTGGATTTGTTTTGATATGAAGTTTGATCAAATGATTCTTATTGTCTCTTGGCAAGCTTCTTAAAAGCACTTCAAGCACAATAACACAAAATAACCAAGATTTTGTTTGTGAAAAGACGTGTGATTTTCTTAAACCAACACTTTGCACAACCTAAGGTGAAGATATGACAGTATATGTTGAATCCCCTAGCTGCGCCTATTATCAAGAAAATTGGATGAAATAAATAAGCATATCAAACCCAATAACACAATGAAATATGCAAAAAACAAGATTGAACAAATAAAGCACAAACCTCATAAACCTTGTTATCCTACGACTTCCATTGTTTGCCTATCTATTCTTGATCTTGATTGTAATGAAGTCCTTAGAAGTGTATACTCCCTTGCTTGTTGAAGATGAAAAGAATAGAATGGCTATGATATGAATGTGCTATGAAGATGAGATTCAAAGCAATGGGGTGATCTCAAGCAAATGGGTGATAGTAGGGGTGCCAAAGGCACGCTGGTAATTCAATAGAGTAATTCTACTTAAAGCTTGGATGATAGAAATGGAGGAATAAGGTTCCATTTATAGACTCGAAAGAGAAGAGATCAACGGTTGAGAAGAAATAAGATCAATGGTTGAGAATGGTTGAGGAATGTGCATGAATAGAAAGAGGACAAGTGTCCAAGCTCCATCATGTAATAGGGGAGTTAACAAAATAGATTGAAGAGTTAATAGAATTGATTGATCAGTTAACTGAGTTGATTGGGGAGTTGACTGAATTGACTAATCAGTTAAGTGAATTGATTAATTAGTGAACTCAAATGACTAATTAGTTAATAGATTTGATTGATGAGTTAACTAATTCTGACTGGAGGATAAATAGGACATGTGGGTGAGGGAATATTAGCTAATTAAATATTTAAAATATTTAATTACATGTGCAACATGGTGAGGTGGCAAAAAGTGAGGTGGAAAGATAAGGTGGATTGGTGAGGTGGATTTATGGAATTAGGACTTAGGATAGAGGAATTTAGGATTAATTAAATAATGTAGGATTATTTAATTATGTGAGACATTAGAATAATTTAGGGAATTTAATTAAATAAATTGATTTTATTGAATTATGGGATAATGAACCAATCAAATAAACTTAGAATATTTATTTAATTGATAGAAGAAATAAGAATTAAGATAAATATTAAAATATTTACTTAATTTGACATGAGCCAATTTTAGGTGTATACATTTTGCCCCTCTTTGAAGCGATGTGTTTGATCACGTTGTTTCAAAAAAAAAGATTGTCTAACAATGATATATGCCCCAGTTTGACGATAGGATACCCCCTCGGGAGATTGGACAAGGAAGCCAAGGTGGACGGCGTGAGATGGACAATCTCACAATGAAGAAAGTGAAAAACATGTTAGAATGAAGAAATTGGTTGAAGAAAGAGCTGAATGATATGTGATGCAAGATAGAATGATAACACACACAAGCCAGCAAGCAAGTATTAACAAATGATACAAGAAAAAACAAGGTATTACCCCTATCAAGTTGTAAACCAATTGTTTAATTGATAATGATATACAACAGTGTTGTCATGGTAGGGAATGATATATCCCTAGAGCAACATGAAGGATAATGTTTGGTTTTAGGAAATGAAACATGTCGTGTAAGATGCGTGTATTGGTCTGATTTCGACAATGCAAGATCCTGTATAAGACAATTGATTTATAATTGATTGAGTTGATTTACGACCAGACAAGGATGAAGACCACTGATTGTGATTGGATCATTTGACAATATTGACTTGAGTGGTATGGACTAAGGATGGACCTGCATTTGGATCACTACTCAGACTGACAACTAGAACTTTTGACGAGAGACACAATGATGATAGATAGAAAGTTGATTGATAGAAGAAAACACAAATGAAGGAATCACAAGCTTTGAATTGTAAACAATGATACTCTACATAGAATCTTTATTGCATGGGATATGGATATGGATATGAAATACAATTGGATATGGTATGGGTATGGATATGGAATGTAATTGGATATGTTATGGATATTTGAATGCAAATGGATTTTGCCATCTTGATATTGCAAGTATTTTGAAGTGCTTATTTCATCAGTGCGCAATTTTTTTTGGGTACTTTTTCCAAATGTTGTAAGTTAATACAAGCATCGAGGTATAATTAAACTAAGATGACCTGTGTATTGCTTACATGAATTTTGATTTAGCAATTTAATACAAGTATCAAGGTATAATTGAACCGTGATGACCTGAGTATTTCTTATGTGTCAACAAACAAGGATTGCCCCTTTTCATGTTCAGGCCTCCGAAGTCCTCGATGATCTTCTGTGGATCATGTCATTAGATAGAAAGTCATCACATTACTAAATTTTAATCCATAAGAAGCAAACAAAGAAAAAGATTATGCCCCGCATCATAGCATCTCTAGCTTTTGGCATCCTTGAGTAGCATAGGAAGATAGAATGACAAAAAACTAAGACTCTGTAAGTTAACCTGTTCACAAAACATTCGTGCATTAGATGTGTCTTTTTTTTTGGCTATAATTGATACAGAATTGGTGCGAGTGTTTTGGTATAGTGTTCTATGTTTTGGACGGGTTGATGTTCTGCATCAAGATTTTGTATAGAAGTGTGCCTTTACTGCGCACGCTTGTCCAGTGAAAGTATCACAATCCTTTAATGGTATCCTCATAGAACATGTGGCATTCAAGAATCTGAATCTACAACCAAGTCGAGGAGTTGCCCCCAGTTTAGACAAAGGATCAACTTATTATGGGTGATAGGACAAACAAAAATGAAGAGATGGACCCTAGGGGATTGACCTAGTGCCTTAGGGGCTCATTGCTAAATGGCCTTGCCTACATGACCTAGGCAATGATAAAGATGCAGAAATGGTATGGATGTAGATAGATAGAAGGACTAGATATGAGATTGATGGGACGGTGGAGCCTCAGAAGCGCATTGAGAATGGCCTTGCCTACATGATAACTCACAGGTGATGTAGTTTGACAATGGTTCAAAAAATCATTTCAAAATGAACGACATGACAAACACCAAAGATACGAGATCACAACAGATGGAGGAAGTGGTTTGTCATAGATAGCGCCTGTTTACCAGGTTTTCACCACTTGCTTTTATTTGCACGAAAAGCCAAGAGTACACATGATGCTTGTTTGCCAGGTTTTCACCATGGTACCTATCCTAGGTGTCTGTTTGCCAGGTTTTCACCATAGGATGATTTTTTTTCTATTTTTCCATTTTTTTTAATAGTTTTTTAATTTTTTTGCTTTGTTTTTTTATCATTTTTTTATTTTTTTGAATTTTTTCAGGACTTCCTTGCATTGGGGTTTAGGTGTAGAACTTTTGGAGATGCATGTTGTTGATAGGATCATCAAATAGTTCACCATCAGATGTAGCCAATTGATATGCTCCTGACCCATAAGCTGTAATGACGACATAGGGACCTAACTAGTTGGGTTTGAACTTTCCTTTCTTTTCTCTGTCTTGTTGATTTTTGGGGTTCTCTTTGAGGACGAGATCACCAACTTGGAATACTCGGGGCTTTACCCTATGATTGTAGCTTCTGGATATTTGTTGCTGATAGGCTTTTAGATGGTTAAAGGCCTATTGCCTTCTCTCTTCGAGCAGCTCCAACTCTTGAAGTCTGGTAACTCTATATTCTTCATTAGCTCTGAGGCCTTTTAACGAAACTCACAAGGATGGGATCTCAACTTCAATGGGCAAGATAGCTTCAGATCCATAGACCAGGGAGTATGGTGTTGCACCTATGGGTGTGCAGATGTTTGTATGGTAGGCCCACAGCGCAGGATTTAATTAGACATGCCAATCTTGGCTGGCATCATTGACAATCTTCTTTAGGATTTTTAGGATGGTTTTATTTGATGCCTCCACCTGACCATTGCTTTGGGGGTAGTATGGGGTTGAAAAGTGGTGTTGGATATGGAATTTGTCACATAGTTCCCTGACATCTTGATTTTTGAAGGGTCGTCCGTTATCCGTGATAATGGACGAAGGGATACCATAGTGACAAATGATATAGTTCAGGATAAAAGAGGCAATCTACTTGTCGGTGATGTTGGCTAAGGGTATGGCTTTAATCCACTTTGTGAAGTACTCAGTGGCGGTGATTATGAATTTATGGCTGCTAGATGAGGGAGGATGAATCTTGCCCACTAAGTCAAGTCCCCACTGACAGAAAGGCCAAGGAGTCATTAATGGCTACAGCTCCTGTGTCGGTGCATGTATCAGGTTCCCATGGACTTGGCGCTTTTTGTACTTCTTTACAAAATGATAGGAATCTTGTTGCATAGTTGGCCAGTAGTATCCCATGCATATGAGTTTCTTAGCCAGGGTAGGGCCACTAGAGTGGGTCCGGCATATATCATCATGCACTTTGCTTAGGGCAGTTTGATATTCCTCACTATCAAGACATCTAAGGAGAGTACCATCGAGACCTCTGCGATATAGGGTATTGGCAATAATAGCATACCGGGATGCCTAACATATAAAGGTTCATTTTTGGTTACTAGAAAGGGCAGGTGGGAGGATATTCTTAATAAGGTAGGCAAAGATTTTTCTATAGAGGGGGGAATCAACTCCAACAATGTGGCAAATGATATGGGATTCAGGGGTGTCGTATGCAGGACAAGACACTGGCTCTACCAGGAACTCATAACGTACTTGATTATCAAGAATATCGAGGAGAGATGCAATCATTGCCATTGTGTCTGTAGCTTTGTTCTCTATCTGTGGTATCTGCTCAAAAGAGATTAGGTCAAAGCATTCCTTGAAGTCATCTACTATCTGTTTGTAAGGGATCAGTTTTAGATCTTTCGTTTGGTAGTCATCATTCACTTGATTTATGACCAGTTGTGAATCACCATACACCTGTAGTTCTTTGATATTCCATTCCACTGCTAGCTTGATACCAATGACTAGGGCTTCGTACTCCACCACGTTGTTAGTGCATGGAAAGAGTAGTCTGTATGACTTTGGAATAGTGTCTCTACTAGGGGTAACCAACAAGATACCTGCCCCCAATCCATGCTGAGTGTAAGATCCATCAAAGTACATTTTCTAGATTGTTGTAGTGATATGAAAGATAGATCCATCTGGAAACTCAAAGCTCAAAGGGCTATCATTTGTGAGAGGTGCATCTGCTAATTGATCTGCAAGCACTTGACCTTTTATTGCTTTCCTGTCTACATATTCGATATCAAATTCGCTGAGAAGCATGACCCATTTGGACAATCTACCTGTTAAGGCTGCCTTGTTGAGTAAGTATTTGAGTGGATCGATCTTTGCCACTAGTTTGACAAAATGTGACAACACGTAATGTCACCACTTTTGTGAGGCAAAGACCACAGCGAGGCATGCTCTTTCAATGGGCGTGTATTGCAGTTCATACCCAACAAGTGTTTGACTGATAGAGTAGATTGCTTGTTCTTGCCCTTCATAGTTTTGTTGTGCAAGAAGAGCTCCTAGAGCTAATGGTGTAGCTGAGATATACAATAGTAGAGGCTTACCCTGAATTGGTGGCATCAACACAGGTGGTTTCATTAGATATTCCTTTAACTGTTGAAATTCTTTTTCACATGAATCATTCCATCTGAAAGGGACATTCTTATGTAGAAGGTGAGAGAATGGGTGGCACTTGTCTGCCAACTGAGAAATGAACCTTCTGATAGATTACAGTTTTCCCTATAGGGACCTTAGCTAAGTAAGATTTTTGGGAGGTGGCATTTCCATGATGGCCTTCACTTTAGCTGGGTCGACCTCAATTCCATTTGCAGACACTATGTATCCCAGTAGCTTACCTGAGGTAACTCCAAATACACATTTCTTTGGATTGAGGCACAAATTGAACTGTTCTAGTCTTGTGAAGATTTTGTCTAGTACTACCAGGTGTCCTTCTCTTGTGAATGATTTTGCCAGAATGTCATCAACATAATCTTCCATTATAGTGTGCATCATATCATGGAAGATTGTGGTCATAGCTCTCTAATATGTTGCACCGACATTTTTCAAACCAAATGGCATGACGCACCAACAATAGGTGCCCCAAGGACATGTAAATGCAGTCTTGTGTTGGTCTTCAGATGCAATTTTTATCTGGTTATATCTGAAAAAACCACCCTTTAGTGACAGCATGGTGTGCCCTGTCGTAAGATCTTCAATTATGTCAATGTTTGGGAGGGGGAAGTCATATTTCAGACAAGCTTTGTTTAGGTCACTGAAGTCATTACATAGTCGTACTCTACCATCCAGTTTAGCTACTGGTACTATGTTTGAAATCCACTCAGGATAGTCTATTGGTCTGATGAATCTGACATCTAACAGTTTCTTTAGCTCTTCTTTTACCATGAGAGCCACATGTGGGTGCATCTTTCTAAGTTTTTGCTTTACTGGTTTAGCTCCTAGAGCTAAAGATAGATGATGCATCATGAGATTCAGATCTAGCCCTGACATGTCTACATATGTCCACGCAAAGTTGATTTGTTTTCTTTGGAAGAAGTCGGTGAATGCGGGCTTCTCTTGTTCAGTTAGAGCCTTTGCCATGTGGATCATTATGGGATTATCACTTGTGCTGACATTGATCGGCTCTGCTGGTTCTATCAAGATTGATAATCTCTCCTGATGTGTAAGATTGGGTAGAGGGTCAAGCCTTCCATCCTTCAACGCCTCAGAGAGGTTTTCACCGTTGGATACGTCTTTATTTTTACTTTTTTCATGATCTAACACTGCCGTAGAGCGGTTTTCACCATTAGATCGCTCTTTCATTTTTATATTTTTGAGACTGAAAGGCTTGGCACTCTCTCCAAAATAGGCCTTCTCATTGAGTTCTATAGCATAGCCAGTCCTGTGGTCCCCTACGGGTATATGATCTCTAAGCTCAAGATAATCTATGATGGCTTCATCATTTTCAAAGGTATCAAGCTCAGGGGTAGTACCTTCTAGGTCCCAGTCTATGAGTTCGGGGTACACCAAAGGTAAGGGATCATTGGGTTGCTTAGGTTCGATGGTGTTGATGGTTAGGATAAAGTTGTTAAAAGCATGGACAAAGTCTGTGATGGTACTCTCTATTAGCGGATCTATCAAGGGGGTATCATTATTTCCTCACAATTTTCACTATCGTTATTATGCGGTTTAGACTCTAGCGGTCTAGCCCTTGGACCTTGTGCCTCATTTGCATGGGTTGGGTCATACTCGTGGACAACGTCTATGTCTTTTTCATCACAAGATAGCTCAGAGAGGCTATCCCATTCATATTCATTAGAATCAGTCTCACTCCCCAATTGCACTCGCTGAATTTGCTCAACCAGATTGCTAGTGGATGTTTCTTGTTGTTTGCCTTTGTTCTTGTTTGTTCTGTGGGTTCTTGATGTGCCAGTGTAACCTAGCCCTGTAGTGTCTCAGGCTGTTAAGGTATGAGGTTGGATGGGTTTAGTGATACCATCCTTTCTTGAACCAAGTGGACCGTGACCTTCATACCCATTCTTTGTAGCATTTGGAATCCTTGACCATACTGTGCAGTTGGTATAGCGGGATGGTCGTGTCATGTTGATGAACTGTCATCCTTATATAGCCATTGCAGGATATCTTTTTCATTTCTCTCATCTTCGAGGCTTCTCCATTTGACAAAAGGTCCTTTGGTAGCTTTCTCTGCTATGGGCTTGCTTAGGATAGGTTTCCCATAAGATTTGGGAGATAGGGGGAGTTGTGCCAAACAGAGGGATTGGGAAATTATGTACTTACCGAAGCCCTTATCTTTGAGTTGAAGTTTAGGTTGAGACGCTCCTGAAGAGGAAGCAAGTGAAGCTAGCTCAACATGAGATGAAGACAAAGCAGAGGGACGATTGTTACGAATCACAACTTCAGGTTTAGATTGAATGGAGTTGCAGTACTGAAATGGATTGGGGTCACCTTGGATGGTGATCTCTTGACCTTCATAAGGGAATTTTATGCACTGATGGTATGTTGATGGAACTACTTTCAGAGCATGTATCCATGGTCTCCCAAGAGGGATGTTATACGCTAGCTCCATATCAAGGACTTGGCAAGCCACATCTTTTACTATAGGTCCCACTTTGATTGGTAAAGTAACAATTCCCTTGGAAGTTCTCTCCTCTTCATCATAGGCTTTGATAGTGATTTTATTTTTCAGATCTATAGCTTTCTCCAAAAACCCCAATGCAAGGATTAGCTTTAAGGTGCAAATATTCAAACAAACTCCTCCATCAATTAGGACTCTTTTGATCTTGTGTTTGTGTATGAAAGCTTTGATATGAAGAGAGGCGTTATGGGGTTGGGTTATTGACATATCATCCTTTTAAGTGAATGATAAGGAGTGAGGTGAGGTAATGTGACCGACCATGGTTTGAAACTGTTCCTTAGTGAGGTTCATGGGAATGGAGGCTTCTGCTAAGGTTTTGTCGAGAATGGCCCTATGCGATGGAGACAGACGCAGATGTTCTAGGATGGAGATATGTGCAGGTGTCTTATGTAGTTGATCCAAGATATTATACTGATTGGTCGACGAGGTGGAGGATTCTCTAAGAGTGACTCTGTTACTATGGGTGGTAATGTTACAATCTAGATCCTTGTTTATAGTGATCACATTGATATGTGACTCACTCTCTGATATGTGGTTAACAACATAGTCGAAGGAGATGTTTGTGTAATTGGCATTGTTATTTCCACTATTATTTTGGTTGGAAGGTCCTCCCTGCTCGTAGTTGGGAAGAGGATCCTTAAATACCTGGTGATCATTGTTAGAGGTATGTCCATCAATGGACATTTTGTTTTGCTCTATCAAATCTTGGATAGTATGCTTTAGGGCAATGCAATCATTGGTTTTGTGCCCCTTGTTTCAATGGAACTCACAGAAATTGTTGTTGTTCCACCAAGAGGGTTTGACTTTTGGTTCGTACTCTCGTGCTGAGGGAAGCGTTATGATCTTGTTCGTGATTAACTTTCGTAGGGCAGTTTCCAATGATTCTCCCAAAGGTGTGAACTTTCTCCTAGGTTAAAAATTTGTAAACTGTGATTCTGTGTTTCTTGGTTTGTTTTGCGGGGGGTTATTTTGAGGAGTTGATAAGTTGAAGATTGGTTGTTTTGGTGTCGCATTCTTGGCATCTACCACCCCATCTTTCACAATTTTTTGTTTTTCATCCAAAATCTTGGTTTATCATTGTTGGTATTGGTACTAGGAGTGTCCTTATAGAGCTTTATTTGTCCTTTTGTGATTAAAGCTTTTTTGATGTTTAGACCCATCTCAATGGCCTTGCTAAAGGAAGTAGGACACTAGATTTGTATCTAATAGCTTAGATCAATTTACAAGTTATGGACAAACATTTCCAACATTTGTTTTTTAGGCATTTGGTGTGGGCACTTACTTGCCAATTGTCTCCATCTTTGTAGGAAGGCGGTAAAAGATTCTCCACCTTTTTGCTTGGTGTTACAAAGATCCAATATTGAGGTGTCGTGCTCAATATTGTAAGAGAAGTGGATGACAAATTTTTCCACAAGTTTGTTGAATGTTCTAATTCCAGGTGGTAGTCTAAAAAACCACTCCATGGCTTGTCCTCCTAAGCTTCGTGGAAACAGTCGAATAAGGTAAGTGTCATTGTGTGCGACCTCAAGGCATGCAACATTAAATTCCCTGATGTGGTCCCTTGGATCACCCTTTCCTCGATATTTATCAAATTTTGGCACCTCAAATTTAGAAGGGAAAGGTATCATGATCAAGGTCCTATCAAAAGGATATGGTGAAATATCCTTTAAGGTGTAATGTTTGGTCGATGCTCCTATTTTCATGTCTGTGAATTGTTGTTGTAAAGCTTGAATCTGTTGGTTCACTAGATTTAGGGCATCCATGGAATCAATGGTTGATTTTCTTTTATTTGTGGGTACTTCCTCATGTCTACTTCCCTTAGGGTTTCTTTCTTCCTCAGTTTCTTTTAGAGCCTCTACGTCAAAATCTTTGGGGAGCTTGACTCCTAGATTTGCTAGGTGTAAAAATAATTTGGTAGGGTCTTGGGCAAGTACCTTTTCCAATAGGCGTTGAAATTTTGGGTCATGTTGCATTTGAAGGAGCTCTTCCCTAGAAATTTCCTCATCACTTTCATGAAAGTTTGGGATATTTTTCTTAGCCATTTCAATTTGTTTTTGTTTTTGAGACCACGTTAAGACCATGCAAGGTGACAAAGAGAATGGATGGAGTGAGAAAGTTTTGAACAAGGTGCTAGAATGGAACAAGATTATAGCAAGGTTCTTCTTAGATCGATTTGGTATCAAACAAGAAGGGTGAACAAGATGATAGTCGAAGCAAGGATGAAAGGAATCCATTTACTTGATGTGACTAGTCTCGCACAAACCACTAGTGGAGTTCCTGGAGAAAAGGATAAGTGATCCTTGATAATGGAGACTCACTAGGTTTGTTTGAGATTATGGATGTGATCAAGAATAGCTTGGTTCTAACCTTGTTGGATTTTGGACGAGCCAGTTATGGTGTAGAAAGAAGAGGAAAATGTTTGATTTGCAAGATCTTAATCAGATTTTGGAAAAACTGAGACAGGTTTGAAATGGTTTTTGAAAAGTTGAAAAATTTGCTCTTGGAAGGTATTGATTTACTCTCTGGATTGGACGTGTAGCAGTAAATGTGCCGTGACAGAGTTCAAATGCACAATTCTGTGGTTTTTCAAAAGTGCCGCAAGAAAGTTTAAATGCGATGTAAGTCAGATTGGATGTGCCATAGGTTGTGGCAAATGCGCAACTCTAGATTTTAGTTTGGTTTCTTAGAATGTTTGCAGAATTTTGGAACATTTTTCAACATTTTTCAATTTTTTGGTTGAAGACTTGGTTTTCTTTCAAATTTTGATTTTTAATTATGGCAAAGACATAGCAAACACATAGAAGTTTTCATGATTTTTACCTTTTGTTATTTTTTTGTATTTTTGGACTTTTTGACTCAAAAATAGGTACACCCTAAGCTGGATAGGACAATATCTGTTGAATCCTCTAGTTGTGCAAATTTAAAGTGTGTAGCTCTACGATCTAGTAGCACCGGCTCCCCTCCACGACACTCACTTCTCACGCATACCAGATCTGGGTTTCCTTAGGATCATACCCCCACCAAACCATAGGATTGTCCCTGCTACCTCTACTAAGAATCACATGAATCGAGGTTGCTTCAAGGGCTCCGCCCTTTGTGTCAACAAATAGGGGTTCTTGGTATACTACACAATTGGTTTGTAGTTAAGGCAATCGTTCGAGTGGTTACACGTGCGGAAACACTACTCTTCGTTATGGAGTCTCCCAGCCTCAAAGGGTTACACCTTAGAGGGTTTTGGGTGAGGTTGGCCATCGGTGTAACACAGCAGCACTCGTTGCAGGAGATTTTCACCTCAAACAAATTTATTTTAAGTGGATTGGTAGGGCTTGGCTTTAGCCTGTTTCCACTCAGGGTCATTCCCACTTGGACAGGCGTGCATCCAAGGGCAGGCCCATCTAAAGGTTAAATAGATGGAATGACAAGTCTAGCATTCTGGTCACCCAGTTAAGGGGAAAGCATAAGCCTATTGTCATTCGATAAGCACAGAAGACACTAATTAATCCAACCTAGTTAAAAGTTGAAAAAAAAACTAAATTGGCTATCTACTTTGGGCACTCACACGTTTGTTAACTTTTAAGTGGTTAAAAAGATAGCAATGTTCATTCTTGTTTGTAAGATAGCAATATGCAGATATAGCAATGGTTCAATTACTCTCTTCCTAGTTATGGACTACGTGAAATTTGCATGTATGCATTTTTACTTTCCTAATTAGAGTTAGATTAAAATTGTATGCAAGTTACATGAACAATGGGTTACTCCTTCCTAATTAGAACTAGATGAAAATTGTATGCAAGTTACATGAACAATGGGTTACTCCTTCCTAATTAGAACTAGATGAGAAGTGTATGCAAGTTGTATGAACAATGGGTCACTCCTTCCTAATTAGAACTAGATGAAAAGTGTATGTAAGTTGCATGATAATGCCTAAATCAATCCTATTCAACATTTAGTGAAAATGATGGTCTTCAGTGGATGTTATACACCAAAGCCAGATTAGCAGTCTCTTGATATCCACCTATAGTCCACAAAAACAAAAATTGAATCAATAAGTTTGTAAATCAAATGGTTAGGTGAAAAACACATAATCTAGAAAATTTCATGAAAATATGATTTTTGATAGCAAAATACATATGAAAATCAGAATCTATTCAAAATTCTATGCTATTTTTTAAAAAAATATGAAAATTCGTCAAAATATGTAAAGGTTATAGTCGTTTGAAGTTGTCAAGGTAAAGGCGACTTTGACTGATTATACCTATTGATATTAACCCAGTGGGCTGAAAATACCTGGACCGTTGTGAATTTCATCAAGTCAGCTTTCCAACAACTATAATTTTACGAAAATATGACCTTCCTGCAAAAAAGTTATGCGAAAAGGGAAAAAAAATACCTATTTTGCCCTCATTTAACATTTGTTTTTTAAAAAAAAATTTATAAAAACAAATAAAAGAAAAAAAATAAAAATAGAAAATTCTAAGATTAAAATTTAAAGAAAATTAAATTATAATATTAAAAATAAAAAATAAACTACCTAACCCTAAAATTTTTGTTTTTTTGGTTTGTTTTATAATTTTTTATTTGGTTATATGTATTGTTTGTTTTTTTTTGGTGTTTTTATTTATTTTTATTTACTTGTGTTGTGTGTGCAGGTTCTTAACAGGGATGGGCAGCAATGGATGTAGGTAGCGGAGCAGGGGTGGTGGGATGGCAGTTCTAAGTGTAGGGGAGGGACTAGGGACAGGGTCGTGGCCACTGAGGCAGGGAGCAGGCAGGCGGCGGCGTAGAGCAGGCGCAAGGTGGAGGAGATCAGGCAGTGGGTGGTGAGATATGGGAAGCGGGGAAGGGAGGGAAGGGAATGGGGGGTCTGGGGATGCGTAGCAGATAGAGTGGGGATCGGGTTGGGAGGACCGAGGGTTAGGTCAGGGTAGGGAAGGGGGTTGTGGGTAAAGGGGAGCGCAGGGGGTAGTGGGTAGGGTTTAGGGGAGCGGGGAACGGAGGGGACGGGAGGGGGGATCAGAGAGAGGGAGTGGGTGGTGGATGGGCTGCATGCAGGTGGTGTAGGCAGGGCAAGTAGGAGGGTTTGGGGAGGCCACGGGGGAAAAGTGCAGGGTGTAGGGGGCTTCGGGCCCTTGCAATTTTTTTTTTTTTGTTTAAAATTTTTTTGTTTTTGCTTTTTTTTTGGTTTAATGAAAATCTTAAAAATAAAATAAATAAATAAAACCTAATGCAATTTGTTTTTTAATTTTTAATTTTTAATTTTTTTTGCAAAAATACGCTGAAAAGTAAAAAAAATTCAAAATATTTCAAGTAACAAAAATGAGACAAATTATATGTTATTTCTTACCTCCGAGGCCTTTTGGACTCAACGGTGAGCTTGATTTGTGTGTAGGAGGTCATTTGTGAAAGTCGCTTGCCAAATGTATAACAAAACACACCTAAATCTGTGACAAAACAAACTCAACAAATGCTCACAAACACAACATGAGTCAGATCACGGTGGGCACCAGAATGTTATCAGGAAAATTGGATGAGATAAATAAGCATATCAAACCCAATAACACAATGCAATATGCAAATAACAAGATTGAACAAACAAAGCACAAACCTCACAAACCTTGTTATCCTGTGGCTTCCATTGTTTGCCTATCTGTTCTTGATCTTGATTGTAATGAAGCCCTCAGAAGCATATACTCCCTTGCTTGTTGAAGATGACAAGAATAGAATCGCTGTGATATGAATGTGCTATGAAGATGAGCTTCAAAGCAATGGGATGATCTCAAGCAAATGGGTGATAGTGGGGGTGCCAAAGGCGCACTGGTAATTTGACAGAGTAATTCTACTTAAAGCTTGAATGATAGAAATGGAGGAATAAGGTTCCATTTATAGACTCGGAAGAGAAGAGATCAATGGTTGAGAAGAAATAAGAAGATCAATGGTTGAGGAATGTGTGCAAATAGAAAGAGGACAAGTGTCTAAGCTCCATCATGCAATAGGGGAGTTAACAAAATAGATTGAACAGTTAACAGAATTGATTGATCAGTTAACTGAGTTGATTAGGGAGTTGACTAAATTGACTAATCAGTTAAGTGAATTGATTGATTAGTGAACTCAAATGACTAATTAGTTAACAGATTTGATTGATGAGTTAACTAATTTTGACTGGAGGATAAATAGGACATGTGGGTGAGGGAATATTAGCTAATTAAATATTTAAAATATTTAATTACATTTGCAACATGGTGAGGTGGCAAAATGTGAGGTGGAAAGATGAGGTGGATTTATGGAATTAGGACTTAGGATAGAGGAATTTAGGATTAATTAAATAATGTAGGATTATTTAATTATGTGAGACATTAGACGAATTTAGGGAATTTAATTAAATAAATTAATTTTATTTAATTATGGGATAATGAACCAATGAAATAAACTTAGAATATTTATTTAATTGATAGAAGAAATAAGAATTAAGATAAATATTAAAATATTTACTTAATTTGACATGAGCCAATTTTAGTTGTATACAATGCCTAATCAAAGCGGGTAGCTCCAGGATCTTGGTAGCACTGGCTCCTCCTTACAATTGTACACACTTCTCATGCATACCAAGATCCAGGTTTGCACGAAGGCTTGTCCCTCACCAAACCTTAGGATTGTCCCTACTACCTCGGCTAAGAACTGCATGAATCGGGGCCGCTTCAAAGGTTTCCCTTCTACGTCAACAAATAGAAGGTTTTTGGCTTGCTAAACAAAGGTTCGTAGTAAGTGCATTTGTTCAGGTGGCCATACATGCGGCAACGCTACTCTCTGTTATGGAGTCTCCTAGCCTCCAAGGGTTACACCTTGGAGGGTTTTGGGGGAGGTTGGCTGTCGGTATGACACAACAACACCTGTTGCTTGTGACTTTCGTCACAAACACATTATTTATATAGCGGCTCGAAAGAGCTTGTCTTTAGTTTGTTGCCGCTTGGGTCGTTCCCACCTTTTGAAGTGGGCTGGCAGGCCCTTTAAGGATTAACAAAAGCAACACAACCACAAAAATACTTTTGATCCCTAAGTTTATACAAGGATGTGAGGGGAGAGTATACGTATATTTTGTGATTGGGTCACACTAAACATGGTTCATTTTAGTTCTTTGGATTATGTTGGGAGTGATTTATGCAAGTGTTGTGAGAAGCTTTTGATTCCCAAGGTCACCAATGGTGCGAGGGAAGAGCATACACTTTTCACACTACAAACATAATCACAAAAACACTTCACACAAATTTGATTTGTTTGCTTGCTTAGATGAGTGAAAAATGCAGATTGTTCTTTTTAATCCAATGAGTTTATTGATGAACTTTGTGGTTCTTTTTGAAGCCCAAAATTAAAATGTTTGTGGATTTGTTGGCAAACACTTGTGAGTTTTAGAGCACCAAATTTAAATGTAGTTTAAGCTAGGGTACACAAAGATTTGTTTGTTGGTTGTTGATCAATTTTATTGCACCAAATCGAAATGTTGTTTAAGCTAACATGCAAGGGTTCTTTTTAAGTCCAAATTGAAGCATTTGTTTTAAACTAAAGATAAACACCCTGCAAAAACTTGTTAGTGACTGCAAAATGATGGTGATGACCTACAAACAACTTATCAGTCCCTGCACAAAACACAAAGTCAGCTTGTAAAGATAGCGCTAAAACAAAGACCAAATGGTGCCACTACGGACTGCAATGGTGCTACTGACAGAAATGACAAAAAAACCTCACCCTAGACCAATAGCGCTGCTGATTACATATAGATAGCGCTGATTTACAAAATGGGGTTAGAACAGAAAATAGAAGGCACCAGAACAAAATATAGTGCCAAAATAATATACAGAAGGTGCTGAAACATTAAATAGTGCTAATATGACCTACAGAAAGTGCTAAAATAGACAATAGCACTAATATGACTCTAATAAGGCACCACTGTGCATGAAGTTGAGGGGTTCGACCACAGTTGAAAATAGTGTCGCTCTGGGTTCTGATAGCACTGATACGAGTCTGAACTTGTCCATCCTACAAAATAGAGGTGTTCCTAACCAAGATAGAGGGTTAAACTGCACAGACCAAGGGCTTGTTAGTCCTTTTAGCCCAATGAATGGAAAACAAGACAAGACAAACACCAAAAATGTACGTTTAGTTCTTAATGAAATTTTGGCATAACCTCCCCCTCTTCGTTCAAGATTTCTGCAAAAACAGAGAGCAGATAACCCTATAACATAGCAGGAAGACTAGAAATTAGACAGATTTGTGAGTGAAAGCTGAGAGGGAAAGTGCTCTACGAAATAGGGCCAAAACAGTATATAGCACTTAAATACTCCAAAGATAGTGCCATTGCACAAGGTAGATAGCGCTACACCTGCAAAAACATGTCTACAAAAAAAAAAACTCACAAAATTTGATTAGATTTGGACCTTGTGGGTCCCACCGGGCATGCCAATGTGATTAGAAAAATCAAATCAAAGGTAAAACATAAGCTAAATGCATAACAAAACAAAGAGTTTATACCTAGATAAGAAGACACAATCTCATCAAAGGGAAAAAAGCTTTGCACCCAAGAGCTCCTAGATAAGATATACCCTAATTGATGAATACAAATGTGAAATGCTTCTATTCAAAATGCAACTCACAAAGACTAGCTTAATGGATATTTTGGCACGATAACATTACTTGAAAATTGGATCCCAAAATAGGTTGCAGGATGTTGTATTTATAGAGATTTTGGAGGGATTTTGATCCAAGGGTTGAGATTGATTTGGGAGATCAATGGTTGAGGATGAAAGTGATGTGGAGGGCCCAGATTTGATCTTGGAGGAATGGAGGGTTAGGAATAAATATGAATCTTTTATTCATTTTGGGAAAAGGGTGAATTAAATGAGTATGGGTGATATGGAATATATGTGAATTAAAAATTCACATGGGGAAGGGTAAATGAATTAAAAATTTATTTGGAGATAAGTGGTGATAAATGAGGCATGGCATAGGTAAGGGGTTTGTAAGAGATTTAAATGTGATGTGGGACTTATTTAAATAAAAAATTGACTTATGTGGATGTATTCCAATTTTTTATTTGGAGGATGTGGGGAAGGGTGTTAAGATGGATTTGACCATCTTAATGGGAGGTTTAAGATTAATTAAATAAGGTTGTATTTAATTAATCCTAAGGCTAAGATGAGGTAGGCTAGGGTAGGCAATTAAATAATAGCTATTTAATTACCTAGGGTAGGGATAGGTCAATTAATAGGCTGAATTAATTAGTTAAACAAGGTTTAGCTAATAAATTAAATTTAGTTAGGTGGGAGAAATTGACCAAATAAATATTGCATATTTATTAAATCAATTGGCTAAAGTTTGAACTATTGAATTAATAAAATTAATCCAATTGTTGGGGATAGAATGATAAAAAATTAGGTAATAAAGGGATAACTAATTAAATAAAAAATTAATTAATTGATTAGAAGGGGAATTGGTATGTTTAGGGATGTTGGGAGTCAGTTTGACGATGAAGACAATTTTAGATATTTACAATACCCATGAATTGTCTCATACCTACCTTCCAGCATAAAGTATTTCATTGTATGGAAGCTAACAAGACCCCATGTTGGCAAAAACTCCATTCTATTTACCCATTTTGATGTCAAACAATAGTCTCTTGACCTTCAAAGAAGGTCTCTATGAAAATCTTATAATCCCCCTTTCTATTCCTATGAATTTTCCTATCATCCTTTCTTAATTTAGTAGCCTTAGAAATTAGGTCCTTGGACACAGTAAATTGAAGGCCTTCAATTGTAACCTGTCGATTTCTCTAGGAATTTACAAACTAATTAGTGACAATCACATCATACCCTCTCATAGATAGGATATAGGAGGCAATACCATCAGCTTAAAAAATACCCCATATTTCAGCAGTCTTTAAAGAAACACAAGAGATAGGCTCTACCCTCAAAAGCTGACCTCCCATACTTTAAGTTGCAGAAGAATTAAACAAGATGTAGAGCAAAATGTGAGAACAAACATTCATTCCCAAATAGTTTCCAATACACAAGTTTAAGCTCAGATTAATGATGAATAATTCCTTACCATTACCTCTGATATTAGAGTCACTATTCAACCACACTTGAATCAAGAAGGTAATCATTAGTAATTACATTATTTAGCCCTCTTTGATTACTTCTAAACATCTAAAAATCCATAATATAAAAAATATTAAACACAATCAAAGTGAGCATGTTTAAGCACAAAGACTTATGTTTACCTTGCTTCATTAGAAATTATTTCTCTGACAGCCCTAAGAAGATGAGTGGCATCCGAACAATACCACTAATCTTCAAATTATAATCCATAATTAGCAAGTCTATCAACACCCATGTTGCCTTCATAGAATATATGCTAAATTTTTAAACAAAAAATATTCCTTAGGGAGTCCCTTATGTCTTTGATAAAATCTTTTAGTTTCTAAGGAGGGTTCGAAGTGCCTTTAACAAGGTCTAAAATAACCTTGGAACCTCCCTCTATTTCAACATTCTGGAAATTATAATGTTTGATCCTTTTGATACCCTACCATAAGGCATAAGCTTTAGAATAATTATTCATAGCCCATCCAATCCTCTTAGCATAGAATTCAACTATGCATCCCTTGTCATCCCTTATTATTCCTCCCACCGTAGATGGTCCATGATTCTATTTGGAACACCCATCAAAATTTAGTTTAACCCACCCTGGTTATGAACATCTCCATCTTGTGTGTTTTATGATATAATCTTTCTACCAGTCAACTTTATTAAGATCATGGGAAATACCCTAATTCTTGCAAATTTTCATTTTCAAAACTAAAGGGAGACTTTTAGGATTTTCAACTTGGGACACATTAATATTCTCTTGAATTACGTAACTAGTAGACTAAAAAACCTATTGAATAGAGGTAGAAGTGTCATTGAAAATTCTATTAGTTCACTCCTTCCAAACCCCCCACACAATATGCAGAGGAGCTTGATACCAAAGTTCCTTTATAACTTGATGATTGAAAGGAGAGAACCTAAACCAAGCTGGTACAAAAGAATCAAAACCTTCATTCATTATCCAATGAACTTCAAATTTGAGAAATGTCAATTCCCATATAGCCCTAGTAAAACAACAATGTAACTGCAAGTGACTAATAGTTTCTTTAGCAACACATCATAATTGGCATTTATTAGGAAATTGAAATCCGCTTCTCCTTAAGTTGTTAAGATTCAAAATTTTATTGTGATTAAACACCCACCAAAATAAATTTATTTTAGGAATAACTCTATGGTTCCACACCAACTTCTAGTCAAAATTCTCCTAAAGAACATTAGAGATCAAAGAATAAGTAGATGCAACAATAAAATTCCATAAATAAAGGTAAGATCAAACAAGCTCTTCTCTATAGGCTTTGAAAATTTGACAGGTACCCAAGAAGTTCTAAAATTTAGTTGCAGTAACCTCTTATCCATTAAGATGGTCAGAGTAATTAAGAAAGTTCTTTGAATGAGATTCAGTAGGTCAACAAAACATACATAATCATATAATAATGACCAAAGAGTCTCACAAAAGTATCTTTAAGAATTGAAATTGAGGAATAGAAGATAAGAGGGAATTGTCATTCCATATATCATTCCAAAAGTGGATTTTATTACCATTACCTACCCTCCATCACATACCCATTTAATGACCCCTTGACTTTTTGAAGAACATTCCAAATAACTGAACCAATAGGCAATGTAGAATTATGTAGAAAAATGAATTGATCATCATTATGAAGATATTTATCTTTAACAATAAGGATCCAATCTTTTTCCTCCTTAAGAATGCTCCAACCAATTTTAGCCATCAAGGCTTTGTTAAAGGCCTGAATTTTTCTAATACCTAATCCTCCATTATTTTTAGGATTGAAAAAAGTTTCTCAATTAATAAGGGCCATCCTTTTCTTCTCCTATGTCCTAGTCCACAAGAACCTTTTCTGAATTTGTTCAATTCTTCCAACCATACAAGTTGGGATCTTGAAAAGAGAGATAATAAATAGGATTATTTTGTAGAGATGCCTTGAGCAACTAGTATTTTCTAGGTTGACTTAATAATTTACCTTTCGACTCATCCAACTTCTTTTAAATACTATCCACAATATTTAACCAATAAGTATTGGTTAGATTCTTAGTAGCAAGAGGTAACCCAAGGTAATTAGCTAGGAGGCAAGCTTTTTGGTACCCCAAAATACCAACAATTATGTTTTGAAGAATTTCAATCGTATTAAAAAAGTAAGGCTTGCTCTTTTCAGAATTAATATGTTTCCCAAAGACCTAAACACAATCATTTAACAAAAAATTCCATTGCTTAGCTTCCTTAATAGAAGAGGTTCCAAACATAATAGTACCATTAACAATTTATTGATGAGAAGAAGGGGGAGCTAAAGTGGCCAGTTTGACACCCACCAGTTTCTTGAAATTAATCAATTTGGTAATATTTCTTCCAAGAACATCTACCTCCAAATTAAAGAGGTAAGGAGAAAAAGAGTCTCTTTGTCCCAACCCTCTACTACTATTAAAGAACCCCCTAGGGCCTCCATTGACCATCACAAAATATTTTGGGGTGGTAACACATTCCCTAATAAGATTAAGGATTCTCTCTTGAAACCCAAATTTTCTCAGGACAACAAAAAGAAAAGGCCAAGAAACTCTATCATAATCTTTAGATATATCAAGCTTAAGAACCATGCCTTCTTTCCTGTTTGTCCATGAAAGGAAGCAAGGTATGCGGAAACACTTCCTACACTGATATACTGAGGAAAGATTTATGCAAATTATAACTTTTATAGTTATAGATTAAGATGCACATTAACAAAAAGATAATAAAAAATTCTAAATGAAAAAGTGACAACACAAGATATATGTGGGGAAAACCCTTTCAGGTAAAAAACCCTACACTCCAAAGCCACCCAATATATTATTCAAGAATCAAGAAGATTACAATATACTTGCAGAGAAAGCTTTCATAGGAGTATAACAAACCAGATATCTAGCAGGTAACTCAACATCTATAAGACTCTTACACACAACCTCCATTTCAAGTTCTTGATATATAGGAGATACAATACAATAAACCATCAATGATAATTACAAAACCATGAGCCAAAACCACCCAAAAGTGGCACCCAAATTATCTCCAATCAAAGATACCTTGTAATGTGCCAAATCACACACCAACATGTGTAACTCTCCCCTTTATAGCTCTTTTGAGTGTCTAACATGTTTTCATATTTCAAAAAGCTTATGAAGAGATCTATCAAGATATAACCTACTTTGTTGGTTAAAACAACTTTCATGGTGTTTAGAGACCTCTGAGTGCCTCAAAACAAGTTTAAAACTTTTTCAACAGTTTTAAAAAATAGAAACTTTAATATCTCATAATCCAGATATGATCTTGAGTCAAAACTCACCTGAGATGTTTACTTAGTAGTTTTGCACATTTTGGGAAAAATTTTAGGTCAATCTAAGGTCAAATTTAGAGTTTCTAAAAATAGTAAGTCCCGCCATTTTTAGCCCTTTTTGAAACTTTGAAAGTTCTAGACCATTCTCCAAGATAAAGGGTATTCAAAAAGACCAAATCTAGGAAGACTAGTAACCTTTCATAGTTGCAAGGTTGAGACACCTTTCCTAACATTCTCCCACTTGTCAAATACCTTGCAAGAGAAAAGGGAGTATCAACACCATGATTTAATTGCTAGGGGTTGAGAGGCCCATAGACTCTGAACACCATCTAAACTTCTCTGTGCTCATAGGTTTTGTCAAGGAATCTACAACATTTGTCAAAGTGTCAACTTTCTCCAAGTTTACCTTCCCATCCTCAACCATGTCATGAAAAAAATGGTACTAGACATCAATATGCTTAGTCCTTGCATGGAGAGTAGGATTCTTCGCCAAACATATGGCACTTTGACTATCACAACAAATAGTAATCTTCACTGCATCAAACCCAACATCAAAACACAATCTCTTAAGACAAATGGCTTCTTTACAAGCATGAGTTGCTGCCATGTACTTAGCTTTAGTAGTGAACAAAATGACTACGAGTTGTCACTTACTCATCCAACTAATAGCACCACCAGACATAGTGAACACATAAGTACTGGTGGATCTCCTGCTATCAATGTCACCTACCCAATCAGAATCCATATATCCATGAATACTTATAGAATGCTAAGATCTAACAAGATAACCATGATAGCATAAGGAATACTTAGAAGTACCCTACAAATATATGAACCCTCTCTTCAATGCATCCCAATGTACCCATCTAAGATTAGCCATAAATTGACTAAGGACTCCAACTGGTTGGGCAATGTCTGGCCTTGCACAAGCCATTTCATACATCAGACTTCCAACTACACTACCTAAGGGAACTCTACTCATATCCTCCTTCTTAGAAGGAGACTTTGAACAATTTGCAATAGATAGCTTTGTCCCCCTCGTAATAGGAATAGTCAAAGGTTTGCAATCTATCATGTTGAATCTCTCCAACATAGTGTTAACATACTTACTCTGGCCTAACAAAAATTTTCTATTTGCTCTATATCTTCTGATCTCCATTCTTAGAATGTACCAAGCTGCCCCTAGATTTTTCATCTCAAATTATTTTGACAATTGAGACTTCAAATAATAAATCAAAATTTTACCATTCCCAATGAGTAACATAACATCCACATACAATGCAATAATGAGAATGCGATCAATGTCAAACTTGTAATAAACACATTGATCTAATTTTGATCTCATAAATCCAATATTCAACACAAAGGAATCAAACTTCTAGTACCACATCCTAGGAGACTATTTCAAACCATACAAAGAGTTTTCAACTTGTAAACTAGATTCTCTTTACCTTTCACCACGTAGTGCTTTGGATGTGACATGTCGATTTCCTCCTCCAACTCACCACGAAGGAATGTTGTCTTCACATCCATCTTTTCCAGTTCTAGATCATAAGCTATTGCAAGATATAACATGAACTGAATACATGCTAGATTTGCAACAGAAGAAAAAGTCTCGCCATAGTCAATTCCCTCCACCTGAGGATACCCCTTCACAACCAATCTAGCCTTATATTTCTCAACACTTCCATCTACACCAAAATTTTTTTGGAACACCCATTTGCATCCAACGGGTTTTCATCCTTCAGGCAAAGGCACCAAATCCCAAGTATTATTGTTTTCCAAAGAAGCCATCTCCTCTTCCATGGCCTCCTAAGAATTTGCATCTTTCAGACCCATAGCCTCTTTTGCAGTTCTAGGCTCATTAGTGTTAGAAATCAAAGAAAAAATACAATTGGAATCATGCAATGAATAACCAAACCTATCAGGTTTCTACCTTATCTATGTGGACCTCCTCAAAAATTGAGGTTGAGATTCTTCATCCTCTTCTAAACTTTCAGAGCTAATAGAGCTCTCCTCATTATCAGGTCCAAGAGATGTTTTTGGTTCAAATTTATCAGGGGTGGAAGGAAGATGAACTACATCCTCTTTCTTATCTTCTTTCTCTAGCTGTAAGACAATGAAAGAAGGATTGATCTCTCTGAAGATCACAATTTTGCTATATAGAACACTCTCAGCTGTTGGATCCCAAAGCTTGTTTCCTTTCACACCAATGCCATAACTGATGAAGATACACTTCACAGCCTTGTTCTTCAACTTAGACCTCTTCTCTTTAGGCACATGTGCATATGTCTCACAACCAAATACTCGAATGTGTCTCAATGAAGGCTTTTTACTAGACCACACCTCCATAGGTGTCTTATCATGGAATGCTGAAGTAGGAGACATATTAACCAAGTAACAAATGGTAGAAACATCTTTAGGATAGAACTTTTTTTCAAGGCTAGCTCCACTTAGAATACTCCTTTCCCTCTCCATCAACATTTTATTCATCCTCTCTACAACTCCATTCTGCTGAGGGGTATACGGAGTTGTCTTGTGCCTCTCAATTTCCTATTCTTTATAAAACTTGTCAAAATGTTCTAAACAAAACTCGCCATCATTGTCAATCCTCAAACACTTAATATTTCTATCCTTTTGATTCTCTACAATAGCTTTGAACTCTTTGAATCTACTAAAGAATTCAGATTTTCTTATAAGGAAATACACCCATGTCCTTCTACTATAATTATCAATGAATGAAACAAAGTAAACATATTTTGAAATTGAAGGAACATTAATAGGACCAAACATATCACAATGAATCAAGTCCAACACCTCAGAAGATTTGTGAGAACTAGAATAAAACTGAACATGGTTTTGTTTTCCATAATGCAATGTTCACAAAAATTAAACTCAAGGTTATAGTCATTCATACCCTCAACAAGATTTTTATTTTTCAGGGTCTTCAAACCCTTTTCACCAATGTGACCAACCTTTTAGTGCCATAGCATTATCTTCTTATCTGAAAGTTTCATCTCCATAGAATGAGCACCCTTAGGTACCTAGAAAGCATGACCATCGGAAGTAGTTACAATAGTCCTCTTCACTACTGGTTCCAATGGTGAGGATGAAGACTTTGAAGCTCTCTTCTTTGAAACAAGGACAGTATTGCACTAAACTATGCATGCATCAAGTTGAAACTAGGTGCCAATCCAAATACCCTTAGCCAACACCATAGATCCTCTAGTCATCGTGCATCCTCCATTTGAGAAAACAACCTGCACACCCACATCATTCAACTTACTTACTGAAAGGAGGTTCCATTCCAAACCAGGGATATGAAGAACACCATTGATCCCCTTCACTTGTCAATCAGGGAATCTAATTAAGACCCTTCTATGATCAACAATCTTCAAGTGAGAATCATCACCCAGATATACCTTTCCACCATTGTATTCTTCATACTACGTAAAGCAACCCCAATGTGAGGTCATGTGAAAAGATGCACCAGAGTCAATAAGCCACACATCCTCAGATGCATGTGTTGCCAAGGTAGTGACAAATGCTTCTCCTTCATCTTGAGATGACTTATCACAATCTGAATCATAGTTCTTCTTTTTCTTTTTCTCCTCCTTGCACTCCTTGCAGAAGTGACCAGGTTTGCCGCAATTCCAACACAAGACCTTCAACTTTCCAAGAGACTTAGATCTCCCATGAGATTTTGATCTTCCTTTTTCTTCCTTCTTCTTATCCTTTTTCTTTCCCTTCTCTTTAGATCTACTACAAACTGCAAGAGCCTCCTTAGCCGATTTAGAAGACTTTCACTGCATCTCTTCAAACAACAACAAATAAACCACTTCATCCATCGTGAAGGTGGTAGTGGTACTCCCAATGACCATAACAAGGTGGTCCCATGAATTTGGTAAGGAACACAATAATGTCATACATCTATCCTCCTCCTCTATATTCACACCAATAGAGGTCAACTAAGCAACAAGCATATTGAATGTATTTAGGTGATCAGTGATAGATCCTCCATCTTCCATCCTCAGAGAATATAATTTCTTTCACATGAATAACTTGTTCACAAGGGATTTAGCCCGATAAACATCTCCAAGCTTCTTCCAAAGATCCTTTCCAATTTTCTCTTCATATATATTCAGGAGCACTGAATCAACCAAATAGAGTCTTATCAAACACTTATCTTTTTTATCTTTGAGATCCTAGTCTTCTTGAGACATTGCTGTTGGTTTTGTACTAGATATGGTATCCCATATCTCGATCTACAAGCATGTCCTCCATTTTGAGTTTCCACAACTCAAAATTAATGTCATTAAACTTCTCTATCTCAAACCTCACAGATGTTCTCACCATCTCTTTCCTACATAAAGATTTCAAAATCCTCTACACAAGATCCCACTCAAATGAAGATCATCTCAAAAAACCCTCTACCCAACAACTAGAACCAATGGTGATCAAACTCTAATACCAACTGAAAGGAAGAAAGGCATGTTGAAATGCTTCCTACATTGATCTTCTGAGGAAAGATTTATGCAAATTTCAACTTTTACATTTATAGATTAAGATGCACATTAACAGAAAGATAATAAAAACTTCTAAATGCAAAACTCACAACACAAGATATACATGGGGAAAAGCCTTTCAGGTAGAAAACCCCACACTCCAAAGCCACCCAATATATTATTCAGGAATCAAGAAGATTACAATATACTTGCGGAGAAAGCTTTCACAAGAGTATAATAAACCAAAGATCCAAGAGGTAACTCAACATCTATAAGACTCTTACACATAACCTCCATCTCAAGCTCCTAATATATAGGAGATACAATATAGTTAACCATCAAAGGTAATTACAAAACCATGAGCCTAAAACACCCAAAAGTGGTGCCCAAATTATCTCTAATAAATGATGCCTTTTGATGTGCCAAATCACACACCAAAATGTGTAACTCTACCCTTTACAACTCTTGAGTGTCCAACACATTTTCATATTTCCCAAAAAAAGGAGGTCTAACTTTTGGAGGTCATAACTTTTGATCTAGGTGTCCAATTGATGAACTATTTAATGCGTCAGAAAGCTCATGAAGAGATCTAATAAGATATAACTGACTTTGTTGGTTACAACAACTTTTAGGGCATTTAGGGATCTCTAAGTTCCTCAAAACTAAGTTTGAAATTATTTTCAGTAGTTTCAGAAAACAAAAACTTTAATATCTTGCAATTCATATATGATCTTGAGTCAAAACTCGCCCAAGATGTTTACTTAGTAGTTCTGCACCTTTTGGAAAAGTTTAGGTCAATTTGAGGTCAAATGTAGAGTTGTTGAAAATAGTAAGTCCTGCCATTTCTAGCCCTTTTGGAAACTTTAAAAGTTCTAGACCATTCTCCAAGATAAAGGGTATTCAAAAATACCAAAACTGGGAAGAATAGTAACCTTTTGTAGTTGCAAGGTTGAGAAACTTTTCCTAGCAGTCCATAGAATGGATAATCTCATGAGTAGCAACTACAACATCTAGAATTTGTCTTCTAGGAACAAAACCTTTTTTATTCTAATTAGAAATAAGATCTTACAAGAAAGGTTTGATTTTATAGACAATAAGTTTAGAAAAGATTTTGTAGACTATATTACATAAACGTATTGGTCTATAATCACTAAAAGTCATGGCATCACCTTTTTTGAGAACTAAGACAATAAATGTAGAATTAAATTACTTAAAAAGCTGACCATATTTGAAGAAGTCTCTAGCAGTAGCAGTAAGATCTTTCCCAACAATCTCCCAAAACTCTTGAAAGAAAGAAAGGGGAACCCATCAGGGCCTAGGGCTTTAAAACGACCAAAAGAGAAGACAACAACACACACTTCCTCTTCCAAAATACTTTTTACCATCTCAGCATTATCAGAATTAGAAGGAACATTCATAATAACCTCCAAGAGCTTATCTAATAAACTAGAATTACTCTCATGTCCTTGCAGAATATTTTTAAAGAAATAAGTTGGAGCCCTTCCAATATTCTCATCATTTGTTATAATAGTTCCATCCTCCTTCTATAACTTATTAATAGAATTTCTCTTCCTATATTTAATAGTTGATTGGTGAAAAAACTTAGTGTTTTTATCTCCCTCAGTCAACATTAAACTCTAGAGATTTCTACTTCTAGAAAGTTTCTTCTCTTAGAATTAACCTATGTCCCTCTAATCTAATGTTTCTCTCCTATTAACAAGTTTCAACATCATGAGACCCTTCTGCCATTTTTTCCTATATTTATTTGTGCTGAATAGCAATTTTCTCTTTCTATTAGAAGATATTACCAAAAGTAAATTTGTTCCATTCTTTAGCCTTATTAAATTATCAAATTTAATCTTTTAAGAAAGACATAACATAACTGCACCTTTAACCAGCTTATTCCACCAATCTTGAACAAGATCTCTAAATTTAGGGTGAGAATCCCACATAATCTCATACCTGAAAGGGTAAGCCACCTTCCTTTGATGAAGAGTCCACTAAAATAAAAGAGGGTTATGATCCAAACCAACCCTTTGAAGGCTAGAATAGTTAAAGATTAGACAAAATATTCTAAGAATTAGATATAAGCAACCTATCTAGCTTAACCTGGATGATATTGTTTCCCATTCTTCTATTTGACTAGGTAAACATAGTTCCTTCAATCTCCACATCAATCAAGCCAATCGATGAGAGAAAACTAGCCAAATCCACCATACTCTCAGAATAATCCTCTAACCCTCCAAGTTTTTCTTAAGGATATAGAGGAGTATTGAAATATCTAGCTAGCATCCAATTAGATGTAGGATCTCTTCTCATACTCATAGTCAAAGAATCCCATAGAAGTTTCATGTCTGATTTGAATTAGGAGCATAAACATTTGCAAGTAACCATTCTTCATTATCCTACTTACTATAAAAAGACATGTGAGAAAATTCCTATGATTTTCAACCATTGCCCCCAGCAAGGAGGCTGGATTCCACAATGTAACAATTCCTCTAGATGCATCTTCAGAGGGACTTACACAATATCCAGTGCCACACAAAATAGAGTTCACAAAAGAAGAAAAAGTAGCATCTATCATTTTAGTTTCTTGAATCATCATAATATCAACCTTATTATCCAAAATACAACTCTTTAGAAGAAACTATTTATGAGGGATACCCAACCCTTTAATATTCCACTGATCCTCATTTAGAAAATCCACACTAACATGCTAACAAAAGATAAACAACAAAAGGTAAAAGACACCTATCCTGGACAACAAAGCCCAAGAGCCCATCCTTAAAATCATTCTTTTAGTTTCTTAGGGCCCAAAATGTTCTCCAAAGTTTTTTTTCTACCCATTTCTAGAACATCTAGATTTAGACATTGTACTTGTGTCAGTTCCTTCTTTCCCCAAAGGAATCTTAGATTCTACATTAATAGGACTTATCTCAATTTCTCCCTCTTCCCTAACATTCTATATATCATCCTTCTTCAGAATTTCCTTAGGGATAGGAATTGTACTTTTCTTTAGTTGTTCTTCATCCATTGAATGGGGAGACAAACAAACTTCTCCCTCTTCTCTATTAATTTCAAGTATTTGTTGAGTATCATCAACAATATTGAGGATTTAATTAACAAAAGGATATTCCCTCTTGATAAACACTTATCTTCTTTTAGAATCTCCTTATTTTTGGGTTCTTCTTTCTAAACAATAAGATTTTTGCATTTTATAAGATGCCCAAAAATACCATAGTTTTGACAGAACGTGCCAAAGTTTTTATATAGTATTGGCTTGATCCATTTCCCATATCTGGATTGCAGAATAATCTAGGTTGGTAACACAGTATGCATTTTCACATTAGCATAGAATCTTGCAAACACTAACTTCATTTTTCCTGGGTGACCTTATCAATAGAAATAATTTGTCCAAAAGAATTTTCTACGCTCTTCAGTATTTGAGGGTCCAAAACTACATAGGAAATCATGGGAGACGAACACAGGTAGGGGCCACTACACACAAGTCAGCTAAGGGATCAAAGTCAGGCTTCCATTTATATTGAGCAAGGTCATTCTCATGATTTTTATCAAAAAACCAAGGGTCTCTCATCAAGACCTTGATCAAATCCTCTTCCAAATTAAATCTAAATAAGAACAAATCTCTAGCCTGTTAGTGCTAAAAAATATACCCTATTGATCCTTGTATATTTACTTCTCAAATTTAGAACAGATCAGTAGGAAATGGGCCAATGAATAGGAAAATTGGCTATCTCACAATTTCCTCTACACTTCAGGCTCTGCAAAGCCTAGTTGAGTTCCCCCTAGTAGACAATTAATACAAAATGCAAATTTATGAATGGTCCAACTGTCTACAAATATAGGTTCACTTTCATCACAAGACCCAAGGAGTGATAGAGGACTAATTTTAATATCTCATTAATGCATACTCTACAGACCTAGGTTGTAAAAATGAAAGTATATCAAATAGTAATGAATAATTTAAACAATGTAATAAGCATATTATTTTGATATGTTTGTGATTAAGAAATTGGCACTATGAAGACCTGTGCTTATCATTGGCTGAACAGATCGATTCCTTATGTCTCTATCTATGTACCTTTTGGTCCTAGTGATTCCTTTTAAAACAACCAATATCTTGATATTGATGCCAACCACGCAAGATCTCGTTTATGCAAATTTCATACTTAGTAATCATACTATATCACAATAGACATTATTTAATTATCAAAAAAAAAATACCCTATTACTTGAACATAAACTAATATAAGAAATAAATGTACTACAACAAACATGCAATTTAGGATAAAATACTCATTGGCTATTTTCTTCAAATACTTGTGGTGATATGTATAGGAGATAAGCTTACACAAACAAGGACCCTGTTGATATTAATCAAACTAGAGAGAAAATATTTCTGATAAAATGACACAAGAAAGTTTAATCCCTATTTCTATGATAAAAACAAATACAACAACTTGTCCCATAATTTTCCAACACCTTTTACAATGAACACCACCCTTTTATAACATAAGGGGGGCTCTTACATTCCATTCAAATTCCTTCCCAAATCCATAACAACATTATGTTGCCCTAGAAAGTGTGAACAAAATTCAAATTAACTTAAACAATTTAAGGTAACTTCTTTTTGTTTCTCTAGTCTCTCAAGCCTGGGAAGCTAGATTGTTCACATGACTCCCCATCTTTTAATTTGGTGTTGCCAAATGTCAAAACTCCCAAAGCCATTAGGCATCTGTTAGTTGTTGAATTAGGAAGTAGTTGTAACTCCCTTTTTTAGGAGGTTGTTGTAGGAGTCACCATCATCTAAACATTCACTTCTCCAACTTTGTCAATAGAATCCAAATTTTCCATCACCAATTGGACCACCCTAATGTGATACTCTTCAACCATCATAGCCATGCTTTTGATGAGTGCCATCTATCCCAGAAAAGGGGAGAGAGCATAATGATGTAGCTCTATCTTCACACATTTTTCAATCACTCAGCAACAGTAATTGGAACTTCAACAAGTTCCCCTGCTCTAGCAAAATATCTACATGCAGTTAGAGCCTTCAAACAGTCTAAACCCTCCCTCATCAGAATGACACTATCAATAGGTGATCCAGTGGTAGCAGTTTGGCTACTTCTATGTCATACTTAATTTCTTCCCTAAACCATCTATTCCCTAGAAACATTCTTCATGTTCTTAACTTTATATGAACAGAGTAGTAGAAATGAGAACAAAGAAGTGTTTCCTAGGAGAATGGTAAGCATACAAAACATAGTAGAAGGAAAAATCCTCTACATTTTGTTCTTAGAAAGGCTGATGTGCAGTATGCATATAAATACTTCTATTTATAGTAAAAAAGAACAAAGATCTTTGTTTCTAAGTAGTATCCTTCTTTAATATCTCAATCAATTAATTTCAACTACCTGCACAACAAAAGTATTTAATTCTTACCTAGATATCCCTAGAGATCATACCTCATTCCAAATAATAGAGAAAGGAGACATGAATATTCAAAACCAACCACAAGCTACCTACAATCAAAACATTCACAGATGCCATAAGCCTTATCACTCAACCAATAACTTGACTGAAAGCACCAGAGTAGTTGGAAGTAGTGTACCTAGGGTCAAATCACGTATATTTGTACCTAGGTTACAAATTCCTCCTTAGACAGACAACTATGACTCAATACCTTTTCAATTTTACCTATGTGGGTAAAAAATCTAGAATCTAATAGAACTGTGGTTTCACTGAAAAAATTGCTAAGGCCGGCCTACAAATTTACCACTTTATCCAATTCCAACTTACACTTCATTAATTCAATTTTTATATCAGATGCAATCAACCTAATAGATTTGGGGACAATATCATCAAAATTATTCCTCCATTCTCCCAATGCCTTTTCAGACCCACCATTACTGTATATTAACGACAGAGAAATGTCCTTAAGAGATGTAAAAAACTTTATTTTATTTCTTAGTGTCACATCTAATTTTCTTTGAAAATTGGATACCTCATTTAGAAGAAAAATAATCTAATACGTACCAACTAGCCCATTTGGAATGTCAGACTCCAACATAGCACAACTATGGATATGGGTCATTAAGGCTACCTAAGGAAACCACACACCTAGGATGTCTTTTAGTGTTGAATCACTTGGTTGGTACTAATTCAATGCTTTCTTTAAGTTGTTGTGGCATACCCACATGTCATCCACCCTCTTTAAAACTTTATTCATTTCATTACCAAGGAACCCCTTTATCAATGCTATTTGATTATTTCTATGTTCTTCCCTCATTTAATCTTCTCTGCCACTCTTCTCTTCCAATTTACATTGTGACTAAATAGCAACTTTTGGATCACTACTCTACCCAAATGGACCCTTGAAGCTATATGTAGAAGCAGGTGACACTACTTCAATTCCCATTGAAGGGACTAGAGCCTTGATTTTGTTGCATTCCTGCAACAACTTTATATTTCCTCCTTGACTTCTTTTAATTTTGCAAACATCTTTCTGGCTGCAACCTCACTAAATTTAGTAGTTTCAACCACTAAAGAGGCATCCTGAGGGGGTGTTGTATCAATTAACCTTCTCACAATGAGTTTTCCAATTAATTAATTTAGATCCTTTGCAACCCATGGTTTGTCATCACTAGGATCGATGGGCCAAATAGCTAATGCTTCATGATTAGCACTGAATCCTGACCCAAACATTTCTTTAACTTGCTCCTTAGTTATGACCTCTTCATTAAAGTCATCCTAGCTCCTGATAGTGTCCATTGCAATGGCTAAGGAGATATCCCACCTTGGTAATAGAAGAAAACTACTCTCTTCCACCAATCTTCTACCCTCCTCGGGGGTAATCTTGCTAATATCCATATCAAACTCCCTTAAAACCTTTTGAGCAATTTCATTTTTATCAGTGTCACCCACCTTACACTGTTCCTCATTTAACTTTTCTAAATATGCTTCTAGTTTCTTCTATATAAGGATAGCTCTGAACTCCTTAGATTTCACAAAATCATCATCAAACAAGAATTTTCTACAAGCAAGAGCTCTAACATCTTGTACTACTATAGTGCTCTCTTGCATACTAAGTAAAGTTCTTGTTTGGGGAGGAATGATAACCTCATTCCTCTAGGGTGACTTTAACACTTGTTTAACTTCCTCCAAATACATCTAATTTTCCTCCATTTCATCTGTTAAAGAATAGTCAACAAGTAGTTGCCTTGTGATAACAGGGTCATGGAATAGAAGAGATTTGTAGGCTTCCTTCATGCTCTCCTCAATTTGGGGAGGGGAATTTTCTTCAATTTGTTCCACAAGATTTTGTTGAGGCTCGGGATACTTTGGCTTGATAGTCTTCCTTTTGGGGACAAACTTCAATTGCTCTATATTATCCATCAACATTTTCATGTTAAGGATAGGATCTATGATATTTGGGAAAACCCCTAGGTATGTAACATTTGCTGGCTTTCTCTATCTTTCCCCAATGAGTACTAGCCCAAGCATCTCTTTCCTTTGGCACACTTCCTGCAAGGAGACATAATTCCTAATGAGGTCTTCCCTCTCATTGTACCAATTCTCAAATCCTAACCTCTGCTTCTCTTTTCTTACAATATCAATAAAATGCTCTAGGTCATAATTTATGTGATCAGTGAAGTGTAACCTATATACTAATAATTTGTTAGCATAGGCTTCATACCCTTTGTTGGCATTTATTCTAAAACCAAGGAAGTTAATAGGTGAAGGGAGAAAAGTACCCTTCTTACTTCCTCTCAAATGGAATTTGTCAGATTCATTTAGTTGCCATGCAATCTCCAAAAGGGAAATCCTATTGGGCACCCTTACTAATAATAATTGAGGATTCACATTAGCTCCATATACCTTGATCACTATTGCACGGGGTACAAATACTAGTCACCCCAAATGTGTCTTAGATCCCCATCTAGTATTCTCTTGAAAGGCCTGAGAAAGTCCATTATCTCCTTTTACAACCTAGTCATATCAGCACTCATCAATCCTAATATCATTTGAACAAAATGTTCTTCAAACACCAAGTAATCTATAGTCTCACAAAACATATCCCATGAGTGAACCCTTCCTTGAATCAGCATAGGATTACTATCATTAGTAAAATTTTGAATCTGCAACTCCTTGCCCCTAAATTTCATGCCACAATGCAACAAAATATGGCATAGTAAAGAGTACCTTTTAAAAGTAGGGGCCAATCCTGAAGCCTTACATGCTACTAGATCATCATGGATCTTCCCTACTAGGTATGAGGAAAAAGCCAGCCTCTGAAACTAGAATTTGTCCTGAATGTCAGTAATCATGACCACTAAATGGTCAGGTATTAAATGATCAAAATCTAGACCAAATACTTGGCACAGAGCACAATATTTCATGACAAAGTAGTGTTCAAACATCTCAACACTAAAAGGCTCTAATTCATCATCACTAAACTTAGTATGTTTTCTCAAAAACCTCTTTGTAGAAAGGGGCAACTTATATGCTCTGTAGGCATGCTTATTTCTCTTGTAATCCCTTTTGAATTTATTTAAGTGAATCTATACATTTGCAGCAAGGGACAAATTGAAAAGATCTATCAATAAATCTTTGCTTAGATGGAACAATCTGTGTTCAATTTTACTAAACAATTCTTTAGTGTTGGTATCATAATTTCTGTAGATAGCTGTAATCAAGTCGACATTGATAAAGACATTGGGGACCACCAATCTCCTGAGGTCCAAGTCCCATAGGTATGAGACAGGTCCTTCTCTATTTTGATGGTAATACTCAAACTCAAATAGTTCCCAACCTCATTCTTGAAAGATGACATCTCTAACTGGTCTCAAAAAATCAGATAGCTTATTCGCACAGTCCCCCATGCTCTGGCCCTATTTGTACTTTTTTGAAGACTTTGGAGATTGATCAACAATTCCTTGAGTTAAGTCTCTCTTAAGTAGGTGTCCTTGGCCTCCATAGGTCCCATATTTCACTTAAAATATGAAACAACTGAATTGATTCTTTCAAGGGTTTAGTTTTCTTAGTTTGATAGATGTAGAAAACCTTCAACTACATAATCAAGAAAAACCCTAAAAGATTATAGAAATGCAAAAGTATTTCAACACATACCTATTTTAGCATCAAAATGAAGAGCAACCTTTTCCTGGCATTCACCAATAAACTCATTTAGCTCTGAAAAGCCTTTACTCTCACAATTCTAGAAAAACCCCTTTTGAATTCATCAATTTCACCATTAGTTGTTCCAATAGATGAACATAGAGTTCACATGTCACAAACAGTCATATCATTCAAATTTGAGTCACTGATTTTTTGCAGAGGATAAATTGATGGAAATCATAGGCTAAGAGTGCATTACAAACCTATTTCATCTACTTTCATAAAAATGTGTGATGCACTATCCATTGTACTAATGAGATTAAAATAGAGCCATCATTTCAATTAGTGGAGGGGGACACTCTTCCTCTTAATGCATTGTCATGGTGCTAACTCATATGGTGTCCTGAGGGAATGTGTGAAGCACTGGCTATTAGATCTAACTTGAATTTTAAATAAAAATGCAACTATTGATTCATTCCATCCTCCCCGGGATTGACAATGTTAGGAAAGTTGTCTGAACCTTGCAACTACAAAAGGTTACTATTCTTCCTAGTTTTGGTCCTTTATCTTGAGGAATGGTTTAGAAATTTTAGAGTTTCTACAAGGGCTAAAAGTGCTAGGGATTACTATTTTTAGTAACTCAACATTAGAGTTCAAATGGACTCAAAATTTTCCCAAAAGATGAGGAACTTCTAAGTAAAGATCTCCAATGATTTTTGACTCAAGATCATACCTGAATTGTGAGATATTAAAGTTTCTATATTTTGAAACTGTTAGAAAAATTTTCAAACTTAGTTTTGAGGCACTTAGAGGTCCCTAAACACCTTGAAAGTTTTCTTAACTAGTGAAGCTAGTTATATCTTGATAGATCTCTTCACAAAATTTCCAACACATTAAACGGTTCATCAATCAGACACCTAGATCAAAAGTTATGACCTCTGGAAGTTGGACCTCCAATTTTTGGAAATGTGAAAACATGTTGGACACTTAAAAGAGCTATAAAGGGGAGAGTTACATGTGTTGATGTGTGATTTGTCACATCACAAGACATCTTTAATTGGAGATAATTTAGGTGCCACTTTTGGGTGGTTTTTTTGGCTCATGGTTTGTAATTACCATTGACGATTTACTGTATTGTATCTCCTATATATTAGGAACTTGAGATAGAGGTTGTGTGGAAGAGAGTCTTATAGATGTTGAGTTACCTTTGGATCTTTGGTTAGTTATACTCCTATGAAATATTGCTCTACAAGTATATTTTAATCTTCTTGATTCGTAAACAATATTTTGGGCAGCTCTGGAGTGGGGTTTTTTTACCCGAAAGGGTTTTCCCCATGTATATCTTGTGTTGTGAGTATTGTACTTGTATTTGATGTGTTATTATCTTTCTGTTAATGTGAATCTCATAATCTATAATTGTAAAAGATAAAAATTTACATAAATCTTTCCTCAGTAGATCAGTGTAGAAAGCATTTCCGTATACCTTGCATCCTTTCAGTTGATATTAGAGCCTAAACACCTTTGATTCTAGTTGTTGCGTAGAGGGTTTTTTGAGATGATCTTCATTTGAGACGGAGCTTGTGTAGAGGATCTTAAAATCTTTGTTGTAGGAAAGAGATGGTGAGCACATCTAGGAGTTTTGATATAAAGAAGTTTAATGGAGGAAACACTGAGTTGTGGAAACTCAATATGGAGGACTTATTGGAAGATAGAGATCTATGGCTCACAATATCTAGAACCATGCCATAAGTGTAATGTCCCCATTTACAAGAGCATCAGTTTGTAGAGGGTTTAGCCTATTTCTCACTCTCGTAGGCTAATACAGTTTGATTAGAGGGTCTTCTTGGTAGTCACCCAATTAGAGGTTGATTTTCTTTCATGGATTTGGTGATTATATGGAGGTTCTACTATGTTATTACAAATGTTTCTAATTTGGGAAACCTCATGTTATGTTTTGACATTATGTTTTGCACTTTATATATTTTAATGTTATATTATAATATTATAATAAAGTGCAAATATAAAGTATATCCTTTATCCCACATTGACAAGAAAGTGTGTGAGCTTCCCCAAGAAAAGAATAAAAGGAACTTATGGGCTCATTCTTGGACATGAAGAATTGGATATTTGACTTAAGTTTGTTTGGTGGTGAGTCTAGCTAGGGTTTTGCCATTTTTTCCAGCCATTGGGAAAAAAAACTCCCAATTGGTTATGCAATTTTGAGGTTGTGAAATATCAGCTGAATTATTGCTTCATTGTGCGCTTCACTTCAGGGGTCCAATTTGTGCTACATTGGAGGATTTACATATTTTTAATTAGAGTTTATTTTCAGTCATTGGAAGGGTTTTCTGAGTTCTACAATTTTACATTAGTTTGCTGTTATGGGGTTTGAACAGCCTATGTGAGACATGGATATTTGCTCATTGTGCACTACTGAAGCATCAAATCATTCTAGGTATTTGAGCAATCAATTCCTTTTGTCGAGACAATCATTTCAAGGGCAAATTGGAGGAGGTTCAAGGCTGCAATTAATTAATTTTGAGGATTGATATACTACAGCAAGGGTGCCATTGGCAAGACATTTTTGTTCATATCTCATCACTGAAGCATCCTATGGTTTTGGGTATTGTTGCATTTTGATCCTTTGGTCCTACTGATCATTTCAAGTGCCAAGAAGTGGAGTTTAATTGTTGTATTTATTTATCTAAAATATTGTCAGGCAAGGGTAGGGGTGACTTCACACATAGAGGGGCTATTTCACCATTTTTAGTGGGGTTTCATCATCAACAAGTGTTGCTTCAATATCTCAGGCATATCGACTATGTGTATTAGGTTCCTTAATGTTTTGTTAGAGTATTTGCATTGTTAAGTCAATTTTCATTAGGTTCTATTGTAGATGAACATTTATATTAGATTGGCATTGTATTGGGATTTCATTGTAAGTCAAGAGTCTTGGATAGTTATATTAGTATTGTACTAGAGATTGCATTCAATTAAGAAGGGGAAATTTGTATGCCAATTATTTGATGTAATGCTTATATTGATTGAGCTCTAGATTATCATATGAGTATGCATGCCAAATGTTTATGAAAATGCCTATTGGGTGAAGGTGGTTGTTTGTATAGTGATTTGCATATTTTGTCAAGAGCCTTTATTTGCCAAGTGTTTGCATAAATGCCTAGTGGCTGTGGGTGTATATTGGCTATATGGGGATGGATGGAAAGTGTTTGTCTTAAGTCAAATAGATGTACTAGTTACATACAGTCACTTATATGTATGCCAAAGGTCTGAAACAACTAGTATATCATTTCTATAACAACCTTGCATTGTTAGAAGCATTCAATAACATCATTAGTAGCCTATGAACTCAAAGAAGACAATCAGAAAATTCATAATAGTAGGTTGAGACTTTGTATGCCAAGTGTTCGACAATATTCCTTGAGCTTTATATCAGCATATTAAGTTCAAAAGTGGCAAGGGATATTATAGTGGTATCAGAGCGGTTTCTTGCCAGCCTGATTGGGTCATTCAAAACTTGAGTTTTAGATACAAGCATGGCTTCAACAATTGAAAGAGATTTGGAAGAAAGAATTTACAGGGTAGTGAAGAAATTAGAACATCCATCTTAGCAAAAGGAGGGTCTTCTAAGTATTTTGGAGGAGGCAAAGGCTTGTTTATGCAAAGTTCAACAAGATCCATCTCAAACAATGGAACTTGCTATAAGTCCATTGGTAAGTTCTTTGGTTAAGCCACAACTTATGAGAGATCATGATGAAGTGATAAAACTTGTAGCTATCTCATGCATTAGTGAAATTACAAGGATAATAGCTCCTAATGATCCTTATAATAGCCATATTATGAAAGAAGTACTTCAAATCATGGTGGCAAGCTTCAAAGGTTTCGATGACATCAAGAACCCTTATTTTTCTACGAGGGTAAAACTATTTGAAATGATTGCAATGTTGGGATTTGAAAACATCTTGTTATCCATGGATTGTGTAGATGTCATTCACAAGATGTTTCATATATTTTTGAATGTTATTGATGAGGTTCATCCTAGCACCGTGATTACTTCAATGCAATCCATCATGTCTTCAGTTTTGTATGAGGATGATGCTATGACAAATGACTTATGGGCTTTTTCAAAAGGTGTGCAAGATGTGTCACCCATGGCACGAGTTGTTAAGGAGATTGGTTGAACAACATAAGGATAAAGATACTTCACATATATGTAGAAATCTATATGATGACTTTGTTAGACCTGCTGATTTGACTCAAGAGGATATGAGGGCAGCCATTGAGAATGGGTTGTCTATGTCATCTTTGCAAGAAGCTTCACTTGAGACTTCTACATTGGAGGCCAGCATAGAGCATCCTAATGATATGGGTAGCAATGGTATGGACTCTTTGGATGATCATGAAAAATCAAACTATGGCAGCCAAGGATAGTTGGAACAAAAGCCCTTGGTTTGGGAAGATTTGCAAGTTCAAATGGTGGTGAAGGAAGATGGAATAATTCATGCTTTGTCAAGAATGGATAGCACTTACAAACACCTAGAAGACCTCATTTGGATAGCTCAAAGAGAAGAAAGACAAAAAGGAATGGGACATGGCATTCCTCATACACATTTGCATTCTTTCAAAGTAGCTTTGGAGTTGATAAAAGAAGACTATCTACAAACAGTTAGAGATAGGGATAGGGCTATCCAATTGGTGAAAGATCAAGATAGAGGGATTGCAGACCTTTATCTACTTTTGAGTAGGCATAATCTATTCTCTCATAATTCAGAAAATCAGTCCTTTATAGTAGATAATCATACAAAAGAAGATGAGATAAATCAAAACTTGGTGATGTTTGATGACTACAATGTAAAAGAAGATTCCAAAGATCTGAATTGGGATAGTGATATTCTTCCTCATTCTTATGAGATTGTTACTCTTACATATGGGAGAACTTTTGAAGATGAGTCTACAAGTGTTGGCTCACAAAGTGTAAGTGATGGGCTTGAAAATTTCAATAAAAATGCACTTGTGAATCCTGAAGAATATGACAGGTATACTGATGATAGTAGCCACATTTCGTTACTCCATCATGAGAAAAAACTTCTTCAACATGAGAATGATAAGACCATGGAATTGTTTATAGATGGAATATTAGAATGGGGGGTTAAAAATGTGATTTGTGGGATGAATACAAGTCAGGAGCATTCTGATTTTTTATATCAGACTTGGAAGGATGTGGAAAGGACACAAAATTTATGCGATATGTGGTCACAAAGGGCTAAGGAGGCTAGATTAGTGGCTGCCAATGCAAGACAACATCTTCAAAACATAAAAGGAAGGGTCAATCTCTCCAACATGGAAAGGCAAAAGGGGATAGATCACATTAGGAGACTCCTCATTCAAATGATGGATGAATCTAAAAATATTCTTGATTCCCCTAAGGTTAGTTCCATGTCAGGTGATACAAAGTAGGACTATGATAGTCAACTATTAACGGAGGTTGGTACTTTTTACCATGACTACATAGTGAGGAGAGTTCATCACCTTTATTTTAGTTCACATGCAAAGGATTGGTTGATGCATCAATGTGGATTGACAGGGGGCTTATACCATCCATTGTGGTATGAAGAGTTGCCATCTACAGAAGATGGAACTAGAACCTGCAAGTACCTAACTTAGTTGTGTATGGGGAATTACTTGCAAGGATAGTAGTCAGCTATCCATCATGCTAATATGAATCCGCTAGGGATTGCTACTCCTCTATCACAGAGATTTCATATGGATACATGGTTCCAATATGGTTATGGTGTTAGTAGGTATGATGGCTTGATTAGTTATAACATCCAGGAGGGTTTGGCAAATGGATGTGAGTACAAATTGTATTGGGATCCAGGACTCATTTTGTTTGGTAGATTGCTTTCCATCATTACATTTGTTCACAACAGTGCTGAGCATGATTCAGTATCTTTCCAGGCACTCTACAGAGTCATTTGGGATCCTGGTGGAGTAGAGTTTTCTTGGCAGTTGAGATAGCTTGGGGACAAGTAATTTTAGGGAGGGCAGACTGTAATGTCCCCATTTACATGAGCATCAGTTCGCAGAGGGTTTAGCCTATTCCTGGCTCTCGTAGGCTAATACAGTTTGATTAGAGGGTCTTCTTGGCAGTTACCCGATCAGCGATTGGCTTTCTTTCATGGATTTGGTGATTATATGGAGGTTCTACTATGTTATTACAAATGTTTCTAATTTGGGAAACCTGATGTTATGTTTTGACATTATGTTTTGCACTTTATATATTTTAATGTTATATTATAATATTATAATAAAGTGCAAATATAAAGTATATCTTTTATCCCACATTGACAAGAAAGTGTGTGAGCTTCCCCAAGAAAAGAATAAAAGGATCTTATGGGCTCATTCTTGGACATGAAGAATTGGATATTTGACTTAAGTTTGTTTGGTGGTGAGTCCAACTAGGGTTTTGCCATTTTTTCTAGCCATTGGGAATGAAAACTCCCAATTGGTTATGCAATTTTGAGGTTGTGAAATATCAGCTGAATTATTGCTTCATTGTGGGCTTCACTTTAGGGGTCTAATCTGTGCTACATTGGAGGATTTACATTTTTTAATTAGAGTTTATTTTCAGTCATTGGAAGGGTTTTTTGAGGTCTAGAATTTTACATCAGTCTGCTATTATGGGGCTTGAATAGCCCATGTGAGACATGGATATTTGTTGATTGTGCACTGCTGAAGCATCAAATCGTTCTGGGTATTTGAGCAATCAATTCCTTTTGTCAAGACAATCATTTCAAGGGAAAATTGGAGGAGGTTCAAGGATGCAATTAATTAATTAATTTTGAGGACTGATATAATACAACAAGGGTGCCATTGGCAAGACATTTTTGTTTCTATCTCATCATTGAAGTATCCTATGGTTCTGGGTATTGTTGCATTTTGATCCTTTGGTCCTACCGATCATTTCAAGTGCCAAGAAGTGGAGTTTAATTGCTGCATTTATTTATCTAAAATATTTCCAGGCAAGGGTAGGGGTGACTTCACACATAGAGGGGCTATTTCACCATTTTTAGTGGGGTTTCATCATCAACAAGTGCTACTTCAATATCTCAGGCATATCGACTATGTGTATCAGGTTCCTTAATGTTTTTTTAGAGTATTTGCATTGTTAAGTCAATTTGCATTAGGTGCTTCTGTAGATGAACATTTATATTGGATTGGCATTGTATTGAGATTTCATTGTAAGTCAAGAGTATTGGCTAGTTATATCAGCATTGTACTAGAGATTGCATTAAATTAAGAAGGGGAAATTTGTATGCCAATTATTTGATGTAATGCTTATATTGATTGAGCTCTAGGTTATCATATGAGTATGCACACCAAATGTTTGTGAAAATGCCTATTGGCTGAAGGTGGTTGTTTTTATAGTGATTTGAATATTTCATCAAGAGCCTTTGCTTGCCAAGTGCCTAGTGGTTGTGGGTGTATATTGGCAATATTGGGATGCATGGAAAGTGTGTGTCTTAATGTCATCTAGCTGTACTAGTTACATATAGCTACTTATATGTATGCCAATGGTCTATAACAACTAGAATATCATTTCTATAACAACCTTACATTGTTAGAAGCATTTAATAACATCATTAGTAGCCTATAAACTCAAAGAAGACAATCAAAAAATTCATAACAGTAGGTTCAGACTTTGTATGCAAAGTGTTTGACAATATTCCTTGAGCTTTATATTAGCATATTGAGTTCAAAAGTGGCAAGGGATATTACAATAAGGAATGAAACAAGAAGATTGGGATCTAATGGATAAGAAGGCTAAGGGTCTGATAAGACTCTGTTTGGCTAATTCAATGCTCCTGGATATCCATGAAGAGAAGACTACAAAAGATCCTTGGAAGAAGCTTGGAGATGTTTATCAGGCTAAATCCCTGGTGAACAAGTTATTCCTGAATTATAAATTTTATACTATAAGGATGGAAGATGGAGGATCTATCACTAATCACCTAAATACATTCAACATGCTTGTTGCCTTGTTGACCTCTTTTTGTGTGAAGATGGAGGAGGATTGATGTATGACATTACTATGTTCCTTACCAGATTTGTGGGATCACCTTGTTATGGTCATTGGCAGTACCACTACCACCTTTAAGATGGATGAAGTGGTTTCTTCATTGTTATCTGAAGAGATGAGAAGAAAGTCTTCTGAATTGGCTAAAGAGGCTCTTACAATTCACAGTAGATCTAAAGAGAAGAGAAAGAAAATGGATAAGAAGGAAGAAAAAGCAAGATCCAAATCCTATGGGAGATCTAAGTCTCTTGGAAAGTCCAAGGCTATGTGTTGGAACTATAGAAATGTTGGTCACTTCGACAATGATTGCAAGGAGGAGAAGAAGAAAAAGAAGAACTATGATTCAAATTCTGACAAGTCCTCTCAGGATGATGGAGAAGCATTTGTCACTACCTTGGCAATGCATGCATCACAAGATGTGTAGCTTATTGACTCTGGTGCATCTTTTCACACGACCTCTCATTGGGTTTCATTTTTAAACTATGAAGAATATGACTATGGGAAGGTGTACTTGGGTAATGACTCTTAGCTAAAGATTGCTGGTCGTGGAAGAGTCTTGATTCGATTCCTTGATGGAAGAGTGAAGGAGATCAATGGTGTTTTTCATATCCTTGGTTTGGCATGGAACCTACTATCTATAAGTAAGTTAAATGAGATGTGCGTGGAGGTTGTTTTCTTGAATGGAGGATACAAGATTACTAGAGGAGCTATGGTGCTAGCTAAGGGTGTTTGGATTAGCACTCTATTTCAGCTTGATGTATGTGTAGATCAGTGCCATAGTGCCTTGTTGAGGATGATTATAAGTCATAACAACATGCATAAAAATTTGCACAACAAACCTTTATTATCTTGAAAAGTATGATCAATTTGAGATAAATTGATGACTCCAAGGCTCTGTTGATCAGGTCATGATCATCTAACGTTACTTAGAGGTTGATGTGACATGCTGTTTCTATTTCAAGGGGTCTTACACTGTATAGGTAATAGATTTTGTATCTGTTTATGTAAATTCACTTCACAAACAAGGTTATTTCTACTCTGCTCCACAGATCACAGTAATATTTATAAGTTTGATCAATTCTTCTAAGCATTTACTGTCATGAACTTGTATATACTTCTATACTATATATTCATTCAAATAGTGTGCCTACAAGTGGATATTCATATGTTTATCATGGATATACATCTGTATTTGCATGATATTTATCAATTTGACATGCTTTCACTCAAAATATGTTCTATATTTTCAATTATTTATGAGATATAGGCATATTTCATGTTCATTTGCTTTAGATTATATGTTATTTGCAATTTTGAGGGTGATTTGTGATGAAATTTAAGAAAATTAAAGAAATACTTCTAAATTTGGTTAACCTTTAGCTATTAAGTCACATACATTCTAGATACAGTCATGAAGAGAAGAAATCAAACCATAATTTCACCAGGATGTTCCACAGCTAGGTATGGTTGATGCTAACTTCAAAGGAACAAGGAATGAAAACAACATATGCATATTGACAAGCACTCCAAAGGATGCAACTAATCAATACATATATCCAGATCTCATTCACTGATTACTCAAGATTTACAATAATTTGTAATCAAACAACTTCTCTTTCATTAAGTATGCAAAAACATGTACATTCACAATAACCTTGAAATCAGTCTTGAATTCTTTAGCAATCAAATTTCAATTAAGTTTCTAATGCCTAAAAGAGTGCACTCCATCCCCTTTTATAGAATAAGGAGAGGAGGCAGTTACAAAATGACCAATGGTCCAAATTCATCTATTCAGATCAACGATCCACATCATTTATTGACTTAGTCAACAACTTCCTTTAGAGCACAAGTTGCCAGCTGGCAACTATCTAACAAGACTTATTTGCTTACAAGTAGCCTATGCATATAATTCTATTAGGGTGCATCTATGCTTACTCTTTATCTCCTTCGTCTTCTTCACTTTCTTCTTCTTCATCATCTTATACATCATCTTCATCTTCATTGTCACTATCACTTCGATGTAGGCTATCTCTTATATGTATCTTTATTGCTGCCCTGATGGATTCATATGATTGCACTACTATGTCAATCTCACCTCCATCTTGGACCTTGGCATTTACTATTGCATGTTGGTGAGAATGAAACTTAGCCTGAAGGGTATCCTTCTTGATTTTCCTATTGTTTAGTGTTTCATTATATGTTTCCACCCTGACCTTTATTCTCATGACCTTGTTCATCACTTCTTCTGTCAGGTGGTTCAAGGGGTCCTTTGCAAATTGCTTGAAATTATCATGGAAGGCCTGGATAGCAAAATCTACATCCTAATTTTCAATCTTCCCTTCTACCTTTCCTTCTAATGCCTCTAGGGTTTTTGCCTCATGTGCCATTAGATTGTGTAGTTTGACACTTATATCTCTGAGCTTTCCTCTGCATCTCTTCAACATGTCACATTCAAATCCAATATCCTCATACCAGATACTTAGCAGCTGGGAGGTGTTATTATCTAGTATATTGTTACTTATTAATATTTGAGTATCAATATTGTTCATTTCACCTAAAGTATCTAGGTGCTTCTCTAGCTTAAATGACCTCCTATCTACTTCATTTTGTAATTTATCTACCTTTCGTTTCAGGGCACTCAAAGAATTCCACCTCTCCAAAGAAGTTTTTAGTACATCCTCAGCTTCAAAAATGGATGACATCATCCACTTCTCCATCACTTGAGCTTTATGCCTCATCAGGTCTAACCTTGTAATCTCCTCTTGGGATATGAAGGTTAATGGAGTGGCTACACTGACTAGCATATGCTTCGGATCAATTAATCCTTTAATAAAAGAATGTAACTGAGCAATGTGCTCTTTATGTTTTTTATTCTTCTCTTTGTTTCTCTTCACCCTGTGTTTTAGAGAGTCAATGATATGCTTGCCAGCTTGACCTTCTTGGTCTTCATTTGCAAAACCCAGGTCAACATCAGTGATCTAAAACTCTTCAAGGCTTATCTAGCCTTTCTCCTTTTCAACTGTAGGCAGGGCCACTTGTGCAGTTCTCCTACCTGTAGTAGGGTCCCTTTTGATTGATGAGGTCAACTTGGCCTTTCTTTTGGGTTTTATCATGCTCCCAGAAAATAATGTAGACACATCAAAATCTTGTAAATCCTCAACCTGTTGCAAACATACTTCTCATTGCAACCAATAAGGTACATCACCCTTAGGCTCTTGATGACCACCCTCTTCATTTTGGGTGTCTTGTGCTCCTGTGTTGGATTTTTCCCTTGGTGGTGAATGTTCTTTCCTAATTTCTTCCTCACGTACCTTCTCATGAGGAGGATCTTGCTGGGGCACCTCTTGTTGAGGGATCTCCTTTTGTGGAGGGAGCTCTTGTGGAGTGTGTACACCTTGATCTTGCACTTCCTCTTGTAAACTTTCTTTGGGAGCCTTAGGAACATTTTGACTTTGCTTATCTTGTGGCACCGCATTTTCCTTAGTAGATTACGTATTCTGACCTTGGGAATAACCCTGGGTCACATTCTCTATCTCTTTGTTAGGACCCTTTTCATGTGTCAGATTTTGCTCATCACCTTTAGATGCATCATCTTTTTCCAAACTGGTCTCTTTATCACTTGATTTCTCTTTTGTTTCAGGATTACTTCCTTGATCACCCACCTTAGTATGTGGCAATGAAACACTTTGCTCCTGACAAACATCCTTGTCATACATCTCCTAATCACCCCTATTTTGAGGGTGTTCTATCTTTTATTGTTCCATGGGCACATTGCCTTGACCTTTATCTATACTAGGGGTTGTCCCACCAACTTCTATATGCACTGTACTATCATCCTTTTCAAGCTCCAACGGTTGTTCTTTGTCCTTCTCTGGAATCATATCACCCTGATAAGTCAAATCTATTACTGCAGAGCTAGTCACCTGATTTATCAAATTAGTAAGCCCTATTTGTTGGGCTATCTTCTCAGGATTTCACTGTTCTATTTCATCCCTTCTCTCTTCTACTCTAACCATCCTCATTTGGGCCAATGGGGTCCCATGAGGGGTCATCTTAGTACTCGCTACTATGGTATCCATGTGCTGAGTAGTCACATCTTGGACTACTTCATCATATGATAACTCAACAGTATTGTCCAGTGGAAAGGGAGACTCCTTACCAGCTAATTGTGCTTCTTTCTCATTCTAGTCCTCCATTTTCTCAGTCTTAAACTGGATAATTTTAGGAAGGGGAATATCATGTTGTAACTCCTTCATAAATGTCAAACCACCTACGCCCCTTAACATGAGCAACTTAGTGCTGACATTACCCCTCATTGTTGTTCTTTGCTTCTTGGGTGGTGGTGTCTGCAATGCTTTATTTCTTTTCTTACTTGTTATCTATAAGTCATCATCCCTAAGCTCTGTATTCAATTGTTCTCCTTCTAAGGGACTACCTTCTTCTAACTCATCTTGTAGAGGCTCATCTTCTATCTTCCTCTCTCTATTTTCAGTGGCAGGATTCACTATGTTGGATTTAGGACAGACAACTGAGAGGGGGGATGAATCAGTTGTCACCAAAATCCTATTCCTTATTCACTTTAAAACCTTCTTATATTTCAACAACATATCAAAGATTCAATCATGAAATCATAATGCAATAATTCAAGAGAAGAAACAAATTCAACACATATAACACCAAGATTTTAACATGGAAACCCCAATTAAGGGAAAAACCACAGGGTGACTAACCCAAGATTGTATTCTCTGTTAAAAGAATAAGAATAATAAAATGGCACTTACCAGTTAGGGCTCACTACCTGAGTGCACTACTCACAAGAGGCCCACTACCTACATGAGACATTATCTACAAAAGAATGAGTATTACATACTTGAATTGGAGATTAGCATCTTCACTATGCTTGAGTCAATTCCATTTAAGCTCAACACTACTACTCTACTTTTCGCTCCTCTTCACTATCACCTTCTCATCATGACCACAAGGATACATTTGAATGACTTTGCAACTCTTATTTATACATGACATTGACTTTGGAATAATCATCAAAGTCAGCACAACATACACTTATTTTATTATAGAACAATTGTAAAAATACAACTTGACTTATTACAAAAACTTCATGCGCATCACTACACTATCGGCCACACATAGCTGGGACTTCAATCTTCTTTGAGGAACACGCCATGCTTTATAAAACATCTTCAAGAACATCTGCAACATGCGCAAATCATCTAGTTGGCCAAGACTAGGAAGAACACCATCACCCGAAGGTAAATCTTCAATGCGCACCATCAACACAAACTGGACACAATCTAGAGACCACAACAAGCTTTCTTGAATCACCAAGAACATCCGCACCACTTCTTCTTACTGTAATCATTCACATCTTCATTTGGAACCTCAAGAATGCAGTCACCCATCACTGTCACATTAGAAGAATTGTTTATGAACCTCTAAACCACAAACCAATTGAGTTGTCAATTCACATTAGCCTCCCAAACATGCCACCAGATCCGCAAAACATGATATTGTGTTTCTAGATCTCACTGGACCTATTTGTGTCACTCTTTCACCTCTGAATAGTTACCAGAAATGGTTTTACTCTCATGGCCATAACTCCTTCACATTTTCATGCGGACCTCTCAAATCTTGACTGGATCATCTTTAAACATATATCTACAAACCCTTTGATGCGCATTTTGTGATCTTCATCTAGCTAGGATCTTCACTTCATAGAGCTTCACTGTCTTCACTAATCTTTTGTATTTTTGATAGGACTAATTTTCTCAATATCCTCAGCACACAACTCATCCAATCCTTGACATCAATGCAACATGAGTATGTTGACATCAATGACAACACCAGTTAGGCCCATACTTGCAACAATCTCCCCCTTTGTCATTGATGGCAACATATAATGTGAAAAACTATTTTAACCATCAAGAAAAGAACTTCTCCTCACTGACTAACATAGCTCCCCCTATCAACAACAACCATTCACATGTCTTCTCTTCATTTACTGCTCCCACTTAGATCAACAACCACTTCTAATAGTTCAGAATCATACAGACTGCTCCCCTGAGTAGCACCCTCCTAACATCAATCCAGATCATAAGATATGACTGTGGGATCCACTAAACTGATGCACATCAGTGCACCTTAATTCAGAACCAGAGGGGTAATAACCCCTAACTTCTCCTTGAGATACTCAAAAGAGTCCTTAGTTAGAGGTTTAGTAAAAATGTCTACAATCTGATCCTTTGAGGGTACAAACTCCAATCTAACTTCATTCTTATTCACCTGTTCTCTCAAAAAGTGGAACTTGATGGATATATGTTTTGTCCTTGAATTCAACACCATATTTTTTGATATGTTTATTGTACTTGAATTATCACAGAAGATTGTGATAGGTTCTTCATACTCCACTTTGATATCTCTTAGCATTTGCTTCGTCGACAATACTTGAGTGCAATTGCCTATTGTTGCAATATACTCTACTTCTGCAGTGGACAGAGATATTGCCTCTTGTTTCTTGCTTAGCCAAGAAACTAATCTTTTTCCTAAAAAGAATGCACCACCACTGGTACTCTTCTGGTCATCCACATCTCCTACCCAATTAGCATCTGTATATGCATGAAGAGAGAAATCATGATCCTTAGGATATCATAATCCATACTTAGTTGTTCCCTTCAGATATCTGAGAACTCTCTTGATTGCCATGACATGAGACTCTCTAGGATTAGCTTGGAATCTGGCAACAAGACCAACAACATTCATAATATCAGGTCTATTTTGAGTAAGGTAGAGCAGTCCTCCAATCATTGACCTGTACTTTTTCTAATCAGCCTTAGGGGATTTATCACCTTTACTCATCTTACATCTAGTTGCCATGGGAGTATTCATTGCCTTTGGATCTTCCATCCCAAATTTCTTCAACAATTCTTTCACATATTTGGTCTGTGATATGAAGATTCCTTTCTTTGTTTGAGTGATTTGCAGACTTAAGAAGAAATTCATTTCCCCAAACATAGACATCTCAAATTCACTTTGCATTTGATTTGCAAAAGTCTTGAACATACTATCTTTCCCTCCAAAAATGATATCATCAACAAATACTTCAACAATCAAGATATTTTCATGATTAATCTTAAAATATAGATTATTGTAAGTAGTACCTTTGTTGAAAACAATATTCAAAAGATGTTTGTCAAATCTTTCATACCAGGCTCTTAGGGATTGTTTGAGTCCATACAATGCCTTCTTCAACTTGTAGACCATATCTCCATTATCAGACAATTGAAATCCATCTGGTTGCTCAATGTATACCTCTTCTTCCAAATCACCATTTAGGAAAGTAGACTTGACATCCATCTGATATACCTTGAAATCTCTAAAGGTAGCAAAGGCAAGAAATAATCTGACTGCTTCAATTCTTGCCACCAGAGAAAAAGTTTCTTCAAAGTCAACTCCTTCTACTTGAGAATAACCCTTACAGACCAATCTGGCTTTGTTTCTTACTACTTCACCATCTTCATTTAGTTTAATCCAGAAGACCCACTTAGTCCCAATCACATTTTTGTCCTTAGGTCTGGGAACAAGATCCCAAGTTTGGTTCTTTTCAATCTGCATCAATTCTTCCTCCATTGCTTTAACCCAACTTTCACCATTGCATGCTTCACTTACTGTTTTTGGTTCAATCTTTTAAATCAAACAATACTTCACTGAATCTTGAGCAATTTTTCTTCTTGTTTGAACACCTTTGCTTCTATCTCCTATGATCTAATCTTTAGAATGATTCAGTCTTACATACTTCAGAGTTTTGCAATTCTCTTGCACTTCTAATTCTTGGATAGGTTCATCCAAATTCGTCTCTTCTTCTTTTATTTCAAGATTCTCTGGATTAGTCTGAATCTGAACTAGAGTTGGGACTTGTTCTCCTTGGTCTGAGACATCATTCTGATCACCTGCTTCATACTCATAATACCTTGAGGGACTTTCTATACCTTCATCAACCTTCACATTTGTACTTTCTACAATCTTTCTCAATCTCTTGTTATAACACCAGTATGTTTGGCTTTGAGTAGAATATCCCAAGAATATTCCTTGATCACTTCTAGCATCAAACTTGCCAAGGTCTTCATCTCTTCTGATATAGCATTTATTACCAAAGAATATGAAATACTTCAGAGTAGGAGTGATGCCAAACCAAAGTTCATAAGGGGTCTTACTAGTATTGCCTCTGATTTGTACCTGATTAAGAGTATAGACAGCAGTGCTTATAGCTTCTCTCCAATAGATCTGAGGAACATTTTCTTCCATCATCATGGTCCTAGATGCTTCCTAGATGGTCCAATTCTTTCTCTCCACTACTCCATTCTGCTGTGGAGTCCTTGGAGAAGATAACTGTCTCTTTATCCCATATTTCTCATAGAATGTTATGAACTCACTAGATGTGAATTCTCCACCTCTAACAAACCTGAGGCATTTTATGTTTATTTCAGTTTCATTTTCTACCATAGCCTTGAATATTTTAAATTTCTCAAGTGCTTCAGATTTCTCTTTCAAGAAAGTTACCCACATCATCTGAGAGTGATCATCAATCAACAACATGAAATACCTATCTCCTTGCAGACTCCTGATTCTTTCCTGACCACAGAGACCATTGTATGCCAAGTTTAACAATCCAGTTGAAGATTGTTCCTTACTTTTGAATGTGACTCTGTTCTGCTTACCCAACTAATATTCTTTATACAAACCATTAGTAGGTTTCACCAGTCTTAGAAGATCTCTTACAACCTGAGTGTTGCTTATCTTGATGATACTATCAAAATTCACTTGACACATTCTCCTATGCCACAACCAACTTTGATCAATTTGAGAAAATAAGAAACTTTTTCCAATACCAACCAATTGGAAGATGTTACCTTTTGTCTATGTACCAGATGCAATCTCAGCTCTAGAGCTTTGAAAGATCTTGCATTTTCCATTTTTGAATCAGAGATCATAACCTTTGTCCACCAACTGTCCAACACTAGAAGATTATGCTTCAGACCTTCAACATACAGAACATCACTAGTTTTGTTCTTTCCATCAAAAGAAATGGTTCCTCTGCCTCTAATTCTGCTAGCATAATTATCTCCAAACTTTATAACTCCACCTTCATATCTTTCCAACCTTAAGAACTTACTCTTATCACTAGTCATATGGTGAGAGCATCCACTATCAATAACCCATTCATCCTTTTATTCAACCTGTTTTCTATTATCTTATGATTGGTAGATTCAATAGGCATTGGATCTTCTTCTTTGATGGCAATAAACACCCAGTCACTTCTGGGTTTGTTTCCTATCTCAGATTCATCATCATCTTCTTGAACATAGTAACATTTCTTCTAAACCTTGATCTATTAGGGTTTGGCCTCGAAAACCTTTCCGGACATCTTGAGGCAAAATGACCAATCTTATTGCAAGCAAAGCATTGGAAAGGTAATTTTCCTTCATACTTACTAGATCCTCTTGGCAGTCTCTTTGCAATAAGGGCTTCAAGTTGTTCAGCTTCTAACTCATCTTCTAACTCATCTTCTTCCAAATCTTTCCTTGAGGAACTTTCTCCTGGATCATATCTCTGTTTGCCTTTTGTAGAGGCACTAGCTTTGAATGTAGATTTAGTCTTGGGAAGTGCATCACCAAACTCAGCCAACTCAAATGTAGATATCTTACCAACCAATTGATCCCTCATAATAGTTGTTAAAGATATGATTTCCTCAATAATAACTTTGTGTTTGTAAGAAGGAGGTAAAGATCTAAGAACTTTGGCAACAATCTCATCTTCATCCAATATTCCACTAGCACATCTAATGCCACATACAAGCTCATTTACTTTTGACATATATAAAGTGATATTCTCATCTTCACTCATCTTCAAGTTTTCAAACTTTCCTTTTAGACTTTGCATCTTAGCACACTTAACATATTTGTCTCCTTCATATAGAGTTTCTAGCTTTGTCCAAATTTCATAAGCAGTCTTCAATGCCATAACATTTGTCAGCTCTAAATCAGTCAAGGCACTCAGTAGGTCTTCTTTAGCTCGAAGATTATTGTCTGCATCTCTGACTTCATCTATATTTGTTGGACCATTCTTTGGGGGAACATATTTAGTTGTAGTTATGTTCCAATATTGATCTCCCATTCATTGTAAGTGACATTCCATGTGGCTCTTCTAGGAAGTGAAGTTTGTTCCATCAAACCTTGGACTGTCCTTCTTGTAGGTTGACATCTTGGATCTCCTCAAGTGGTTAAGATTCTTCTAGAGGAACTTAGCTCTAATACCAATTGTTGGATTTAGGATAGACAACTAAGACGGAGGGCGAATCAATTGTCACCAAAATCCTATTCCTTATTCACTTTAAAACCTTCTTATATTTCAACAACATATCAAAGATTCAATCATGAAAGCATAATGCAATAATTCAAGAGAAGAAACAAATTCAACACATATAACACCAAGATTTTAATGTGGAAAACCTGGTTAAGGGAAAAACCACGGGGTGACTTACCCAAGATTATATTCTTTGTTAAAAGAATAAGAAGAATAAAATGGCACTTTCCAGTTAGGGCTCACTGCCCAAGCACACTGCTCACAAGAGGCCCACTGCCTACAAGAGACACACTGTCTATAGAAGAATATGAGTATTACATACTTGAACTAGAGTTTAGCATCTTCACTATGCTTGAGTTAGTTCCATTTAAGCTCAACACCTCTGCTATGTTTTTTGCTCCTCTTCACTACCACCTTCTCATCATGACCACAGGGATACATTTGAATGGCTTCACAACTCTTATTTATAGATGACATCGACTTTGGAATAATCATCAAAGTTGGTACAACATACACTTATTTTGTTATAGAGCAACTGCAAAAATACAACTTGACTTATAACAAAAACTTCATGCACATCACTACACTATCAGCCACACATAGCTGGGACTTCAATCTTCTTCGAGGAACACACCATGCTTCGAAAAACATCTTCAAGAACATCTGCAACATGTGCAAATCTTTAGGTCTGCCAAGACTAGGAAGAACACCATCACCCAAAGGTAAATCTTCAATCACGAGCTTAATCTTCAATGTGGACTGTCAACACAAACTGGACACAATCTAGAGACCCCCACAAGCTTGCTTGAATCACCAAGAACATTTGCACCACTTCTGCTTACTATAATCATTCGTATCTTCATCTAGAACCTCAAGAACATAGTCGCCCATCACTATCACATTAGAAGAATTACTTGTGGACCTCCAAACCATGAACCAATTGAGTTGTCAATTCACATTAGCCTCCCAAACATGCTAACATATCTGCAGAACATGATATTGTGTTTCTAGATCTCACTGGACCTATTTGTGTCACTCTGTCACCTCTGAATAGTTGCCAAAACTAGTTTTACTCTCATGGCCATAACTCCTTCACATTTTCATGCGGACCTCTCAAATTTTGATTGGATCATCTTCAGATACATATCTACAAACCCTTTTTATGCGCATTCTTTGATCTTCATCTAGCCGAGATCTTTACTTCATAGAGATTCACTGTCTTCACTAATTTTCTCTATTTTTGATAGGACTAATTTTCTCAATATCCTCAGCACACAACTCATCCAATCCTTGATATCAATGCAACAGGAGTATGTTGACATTGAAATGACAACACCAGTTAGGCCCATACCTACAACACACTATCCTCTTGGTCTTTTGTTTATCAGGGGGTGGCTATGATGTGGATGCCCATCAACTCTTGATGGAATCATTTTGATAATCACCCCTTTCTATTCATCATCCACTTTCTTACCTTTGGATGCTATCTTTTGTTCTTCAACGAGTAGTCTCTCTCCATTAGATTTTCTCTTCTCAATAAGAAAATCATCATATTCTTCATCTAACAATTCTTGTCTCTTCTTGTTGTTGTCAACTGTGAGGGATATGCCCTTCATCTTCAATTTGGTAACCTCTGCATCTACCCAACTTTAGGTCAGTTGAATGACCCCTTGCATTATTTGCTCCAAGGAGGTCTCCTCCGGCTATGTCAGATCATGGGCTGAAATGGTGTCATTATACACCTTCTTGTCCTCATACTCATTTGACATTATCTTTCCATCATCATGATGTAGCTATGCGGGCACTGGAATGAAATCAAAGGTCTAGATTTGATTTAGGGTGAGGTTTTGATATTTTCTTCTAACATCTACCTCATCATCACAATCCATCCAGAAGTCCTCCAGATGCTTTTGATGTATTTGCTTTCCTAACAGCTTTTGCATCCTTCCATAAGGGTCATATGACCCGGCGATAGGGAATGGCTGCAAGTACATGAGTTTCAACCCCCTCATAGCATCCTTGATGCTCTATCTATCTGGGCATAAGTACCAACCTATGTAAACTAGGAATAATATAGTCTCAGGATCTTCTTCTTCTCCATGTGAGCTTCAATAGAAGTAAATATTTGTATAACAAACCCCATTAAAATAACCCTATCAGCGGGGTATCTTGGCAACATGAGGGGTTGTCCTTCAAATCCTTCAATCCTTAGGTATGAAAAAGTGGAGAATTGGATAAACTAAGCTCCATACTGTTGGTGATTGTTTTGATGCAATCATAACAGTAAGTTAAAATTCACATATAATGAACTGAAACTATACTTGAAAGATAAGAAGGAATCATTTAAGATTCAACTAATCCCAAGTCTACAATGGTTCGGTTGGTCAAGTTCAGTTGGTCAATGTGAAGCTGTAATGTTCAAGGGGCCTTACGTAGTTTAGGTTTGTTTGGTGGTTTAATGGACTAAGAATATGCAAAAGAATCATAGATTTCAACAAGTATTTTGTTCATTTGCATACAAGTGTTACTGTGTTGCAAATTCAGATGGTTTTCTTGAATTATTGCAGCCTTCTCTTTTATACATTTATGAAAACTGTCTACTCTTAACTCTGTTATGCATGCTTCTTCAAATTTGAGACAATTTCCTTTAGATTTCTATGTTTTCAGCTAAATATTTCAGATGGGTTGGGAAAAGTTAGAAAGATCTAATCTATACCTCATTTAATCTACCAAAGGATCTAATTGTTTCTGTTATGCACTATGTAAATACTACAATAATTTGATCAAATCCACAGTAAAAACCTTAAATGCAAGTTCTGAGCATTTTCACAAACATACATTTAAAATTGCAAGCTCTCAAAGAAAATATTTCAAAACACAAAGAAGAGCAGGAGAACACTCAGAAGATAGATGCAGAACTCCAGATTCTATTGTATTAGAAACGAATAGTCATACATGATTTACAATGTAGGAATGACTCTTAGTTTCATTGATCATACTACAGAGAACTTACAAGCTTTACAGATACAGTAAGGCAGCCAAACATTCCACGCGCACCTTATTGCAGACAAACAGGCGACCTCCTTCTTCTACTTCTAATCTAAACTAAGCTAACTTGCTGTGTTTTCCTAAAAATCCCTGTGTAGCCCCTGTTGTAAAGTATTACAATGTAGAGAGGCACAATATATAGACTTTCTAGTTGTCCTCACTACAGCGAAAAAACCTAACCAAACCCCTGGTTCAAACCCCAGTTAAAGCAATAAATACAGATGAACCAGATCTTCCAAAATATCTCTGAGTAGTGTCAAATCTGGGCGAAATATTGCCCCTTCTGAGAAGTTCCGGCAGCTTGGCAATAACTTCTGTTTGTCTGTTGCAATAATGCTCTCAGCTGCAACTTTGTCCTTTACTTGAATGGCCTTGACTTCCTTGCACTTCATCCTTAGCCTCCTGCTCCTGAGATCAGATTTCCTTCCTCCATGATGTCACTATGTGGAATTTCCAGCTGCTTCCTCGACTGCAAGCCTGCAAGACAAGACAAGCAATAAGTACCATATTTATCAAACGAACAGCAAGAAACCAAAAATATCTGTTTAAATCAGGGTGACCACGCAAAATGTGGAAATCGGGTCCAAAATTAGCAGAAACTGCGTTCAAAATGTACACAGACTGTTCAAAACCCATCGGGTCAACTATCGTTGACCAGGAAAATGCCACAGGCGCCAAAAATATAGTTTAAAATTTCCATCGCTATGCATTTCCTGCCCATCGGCGTGACTATTGCTATTGGCGAGCCCCAAAATTCCTTCACCGATGACCTTCGTTACATCGATGTCTCCCCGTCGGTGAGACTCTTACCGACGATTCCTTCGTTGATGTTCATCGGCGAGAGATCGCCCATCGGTGCCTCATAATTTCCCTCCACCGATGCCTTTACCTTGGCCGATACCTTTATCGGTGAGAGTTTTGCCGATAACCCCCTTCGTTGTTCGCCATCGGCGTGAGATGGCCCATCGGCAACTCACAAATCTCCTCCGCCGATGGCCTTCGTTATACCGATGCCACTTTGTCGGCATGACTCCCGCCTATCACTAAGACATAACAAAACACCGCCGACAGTGTAAGTTATGCCGATGGCATACCATCGGCGAGACCACATGCTTCAGGGTAACCGTTTGAAACTCGGCCGATACCTGAAGGTTATGCCGATGACAATTTCATCAACGAGAAACCCTACTTCAGTGGAACACTTCAAAACTCCACCGATCACTATTGTTAGGCCGATGTTCTTTCTACAAAATAATCAAATGTAACATATAGAGTAGAACCCAGACAAAATTGCCCACGACCTGGAACCACTAAGTATGAATTTTTTTGAAATTTAAAACGAATGCCAACAAAAAGGGCAAACAACTGACTGTATATTATGCAAAACCTGATAGTTCATTTTACCTAAATGATCATAACTTGCAAGATATGATGAATTTTACGATGGTTCAAAAAGCAACCTTGGCTCATTTTTTGCAAAGAATCCAACCATATTATGCAATGGTACTAAAAATACATTTTTCTATATTTTTAACAAGGTTTGCAAATTTGACTCTCTTTTCCCTTTACCACCAAGCAAAACAACACAAGCAGAAGCAAAAAGCAAAGCAGCAACAGGGGTCCCCATTTTGCTAAGGAGCAAAATGGGGCGTGTTGTGAACATCACAACAACTAGCAACCAAACAAAACAACTAAATTCAGAGTGTTCAAGGAAACTAGATGAAATGAACTCATAACTTCCGACTATCCCTCCTGCAAATTACTATTCAGCTTGAGACTTAAGGTATTCAATAAGGGTGCATGAATTTCCATTTTCAGTTTAATTGTGTGCACGTGATTAATTATCCTCATCTTGAAGATCTGTTGAACAAACCAGTGACTAACATTAGCCTACGTAGGTGAGGATATTCTCTCATAGCCGACCGGATAGAGCCTTGCTGCCAGCGAGCGTCCATAGCCTCGGCAAGGTTATCGTTACAATTCTCCTAAGTAGAGCCCCACTGCCAGCGAGCGTCTATAGCCCCGGTAGAGTTACTTAGATGGCTTAATCTGGATTTTTAGTATAATCCGCTTTATTTATTTATTATTTTTTCTTATTTTATTGTCTAATTTTGAAAGACTTCACAAGATATATCAATTTGTAACTTCATGATGCAAGGAGTGGACACTTGCTGAAATTAAGCTGAGAATTGTAATGGTAGCAAGGGTAACCTCTAATTTTTCACCTAATATCTACACTGGTAAGTTCAACAAACCCAAGGATTTTAGGTGTGTCATTGTGAGAAACTTGCTTCGAATTCTCAATCACATTTATTGAATACAAAACTTCAGAAGATAAACAACTCTCTACATTCATGACAGTAACAAGTTATGTGTAGATTGCAAATGATTAACTTGAATATCCTAAATTTTATACTGTTTTGAATGGTTGCTAGTTTTGCTCCTTAATACTCTAAAGTAAAATAAAGATCCTGCTGAGGAGACAACCAACAAACCAAACAAACAGGCTGTACAAACAACACAAAAAAAAATAGAAAAAACTGTACAAACAGAAAGAAACAAAAAGGAACTATACAAACAACTAACCTAAAAAAAAAAAAAAAAAAACAGCAAAAGAAAAAAAAACAAAACAAAAACAACTACCCTACAAAACTATGTACAAGCCTCTCCAAGGCAAACAGAAACCCAGGAAAAAGACCCAAGAATGCCCCTACTTGCATATTTCTTTAGATTGTGCAGGAGTAATAGGGTACTGGATATGGTTCTCATCCTAGCAGATTTATCTTTGAATTCTGAAAAAAAATCTGGTATTCTAGATTCATTGTGTTTATCAGAATAGCTCTTAACTAGTAACTGAGGCAACTCATCAGGGTTATGACTAATCCATATGCATGTCCTATCTCTTGAATTTCCATAATCAAAATAGTATTTATCATTGTTTACTAAGGAAAGGAAAGAGACAACCTGATGTGCCCTTAGCTCTGTGGAACACGCTTGTTCATTAATAGCTGGCTCTTCATTCAACTCTGCATTTTCGTTGCCTAGCTCTATGTCTGGTCCTTTTTCAAGTTGAAAGATGAATGACTCTAGATGTATCATTTCTTCATCTTCATCTATCCTTGTTCCTTCATTCTGGATGTTCAGTTTATCCTCAAATTCAGCAAACCTCTCAATGTTCTCATTAGTTTCCTGCACATCAGCACTTAAGTAAGTATCTTCATCATCATAATCTGACATACAGAAATTAATCATTTCTAAATCACTTGAGAGTAAAGGTGGAACAACATCTTTTGATCGATAGGAATACTCCCCTGTTTTACTTTCAACATGGTGCTGGGGTGATGCCTGATTGTGCACGGCAGCAACATGATCCTCTGTATCCTCTTTTTTCAAGAATTGTTCATCAGATGACTCACAGTTATCATTCAGTGAAGAGTCTAATTTTATTGACCTGCAACAATCTTGATTTTGATCATTTAATTCAAAGAAGTCAGTTGTAACACTAGGATTTACTTTCTTTTCTATGACTTCATTAGTTGCTGTAGTGGGAACTTCATCAGTTTTAATGCATTTTAATTTTGCCAATGCTTGTTTACATTTCTTTGCCAAATCATGTTCGTTAAAACTATTCAGGTCAGATCCAGAGATTTCTTCTTGACAAATATTTCTTAGTAATTCCATATATTTATCAAATGTATCAAGATGAACCTCACTTTCCTTTTCTTTTTTATTAAATCCTTTTTGCTTATTATCTAGAAAAGGGACATGAGCTGTGATTTCTTCTCTGCATTTTTTAGGATATTTATACTTTTCACTAACTTTAATCACAGCTGGACCCTGACGAAAAGATAGATTTTTTTTCTTACCATCACATGATTCCTGGAAAGAGATCTTACTATCCTTTATTCTTAGCATTGGTTCCATCTTTGTATCCTCTGCACGTTTAATGACCGTTGATGCTGCATCCTCCTGTCGCTCAATAATCTCCTCATTTCCCTGCCAATTTTCAGCCTTATACACATCTGAGAGAGAGATTAGTCCTTTCAAATATAAATATAACCTTGTAAGAAAAGATAGACAATTAAGCTCACCATGCTCTGCGGACTTATGTATCCTACACCTTCCAAATAAACCATAGCTATATAAATTTTTAGGATAAAGCTGGTTATTCAAAGCTTTCTGAAATGAAGGAATGTCAACTTGAAAACTGTCCCTATATGAGTCCATTGAAAATGGGACCCTCTTTCAACTCTTTTTTTTTTTTTATGAGATCTAACATATCTCAGAATATAGCATTTAAACTCAGAAAATTAACCCTAAACCAAATCAGGCCCTCCTTCTAGCGCCAGAAAACTGTTGGTGATTGTTTTGATGCAATCATAACAGTAAGTTAAAATTCACATATAATGAACTGAAACTATACTTGAAAGATAAGAAGGAATCATTTAAGATTCAACTAATCCCAAGTCTACAATGGTTCGGTTGGTCAAGTTCAGTTGGTCAATGTGAAGCTGTAATGTTCAAGGGGCCTTACGTAGTTTAGGTTTGTTTGGTGGTTTAATGGACTAAGAATATGCAAAAGAATCATAGATTTCAACAAGTATTTTGTTCATTTGCATACAAGTGTTACTGTGTTGCAAATTCAGATGGTTTTCTTGAATTATTGCAGCCTTCTCTTTTATACATTTATGAAAACTGTCTACTCTTAACTCTGTTATGCATGCTTCTTCAAATTTGAGACAATTTCCTTTAGATTTCTACGTTTTAAGCTAAATATTTCAGATGAGTTGGGAAAAGTTAGAAAGATCTAATCTATACCTCATTTAATCTACTGAAGGATCTAATTGTTTCTGTTATGCACTATGTAAATACTACAATAATTTGATCAAATCCACAGTAAAAACCTTAAATGCAAGTTCTGAGCATTTTCACAAACATACATTTAAAATTGCAAGCTCTCAAAGAAAATATTTCAAAACACAAAGAAGAGCAGGAGAACACTCAGAAGATAGATGCAGAACTCCAGATTCTATTGTATTAGAAATGAATAGTCATACATGATTTACAATGTAGGAATGACTCTTAGTTTCATTGATCATACTACAGAGAACTTACAAGCTTTACAGATACAGTAAGGTAGCCAGACATTCCACGCGCACCTTACTGCAGACAAACAGGCGACCTCCTTCTTCTACTTCTAATCTAAACTAAGCTAACTTGCTGTGTTTTCCTAAAAATCCCTGTGTAGGCCCTGTTGTAAAGTATTACAATGTAGAGAGGCACAATATATAGACTTTCTAGTTGTCCTCACTACAGCAAAAAAACCTAACCAAACCCCTGGTTCAAACCCCTGGTTAAAGCAATAAATACAGATGAACCAGATCTTCCAAAATATCTCTGAGCAGTGTCAAATCTGGGTGAAATATTGCCCCTTCTGAGAAGTTCCAGCAGCTTGGCAATAACTTCTGTTTGTCTATTGCAATAATGCTCTCAGCTGCAACTTTGTCCTTTACTTGAATGGCCTTGACTTCCTCGCACTTCATCCTTAGCCTCCTACTCTTGAGATCAGATTTCCTTCCTCCATGATGTCACTGTGCGGAATTTCCAGCTGCTTCCTCGACTGCAAGCCTGCAAGACAAGACAAGCAATAAGTACCATATTTATCAAACGAACAGCAAGAAACCAAAAATATCTGTTTAAATCAGGGTGACCATGCAAAATGTGGAAATCGGGTCCAAAATTAGCAGAAACTGCGTTCAAAATGTACACAGACTGTTCAAAACCCATCGGGTCAACTATCGTTGACCAGGAAAATGCCATGGGCGCCAAAAATATAGTTTAAAATTTCCATCACTATGCATTTCCTTCCCGTCGGCGTGACTATCGCTATCGGCGGGCCCCAAATTTCCTTCACCGATGACCTTTGTTACATCGATGTCTCCCCGTCGGTGAGACTCTTACCGACGATTCCTTCGTTGATGTTCATTGGCGAGAGATCGCGCATCGGCGCCTCATAATTTCCCTCCGCCGATGCCTTTACCTTGGCCGATACCTTTATCGGCGAGAGTTTCGCCGATAACCCCCTTCGTTGTTCGCTATCGGCATGAGATGGCCCATCGGCAATTCACAAATCTCCTCCGCCGATGGCCTTCGTTATACCGATGCCACTTTTCGGCATGACTCCCGCCTATCGCTAAGACATAACAAAACACCGTCGACAGTGTAAGTTATGCCGATGGCATACCATCGGCGAGACCACATGCTTCGGGGTAACCGTTTGAAACTCGGCCGATACCTGAAGGTTATGCCGATGACAATTTCATCGACGAGAAACCCTACTTCAGTGGAATACTTCAAAACTCCACCGATCACTATTGTTAGGCCGATGTTCTTTCTACAAAATAATCAAATGTAACATACAGAGTGGAACCCAGACAAAATTGCCCACGACCCGGAACCACTAAGTATGAATTTTTTTGAAATTTAAAACGAATGCCAACAAAAAGGGCAAACAACTGACTATATATTATGCAAAACCTGATAGTTCATTTTACCTAAATGATCATAACTTGCAAGATATGATGAATTTTACGATGGTTCAAAAAGCAACCTTGGCTCATTTTTCGCAAGGAATCCAACCATATTATGCAATGGTACTAAAAATACATTTTTCCATATTTTTAACAAGGTTTGCAAATTTGACTCTCTTTTCCCTTTACCACCAAGCAAAACAACACAAGCAGAAGCAAAAAGCAAAGCATCAGCAGGGGTCCCCATTTTGCTAAGGAGCAAAATGGGGCGTGTTGTGAACATCACAACACATACATGTAGATAACTTCTTGAGCTTCCATGCTCAATCTCTTGGTCTGATCCTCCTCCATTGTTCTGACTAGACGCATTGAAAATAAATCATTTACCAGCTTGTAATCTTGGACGTATGCCTTTCTCTGTAATTAGGGATGGTGATCACAAATATTCACATCACCAGTGTTGTTTCCTACCTTTTCTACTATTTGTAGGGCATCAAATGTTCCTTCAAAAGCACAAGAATATACAACATAGGAGGTCATGTAAAATATGCATGCCTTACCTCCTAGCTTCCTCATCCCCTCATCTAGGAAATCACTAATGATTTTAGCCCAGAGAGGCTTGTTATCTGAGTATAATACCATCTAGATAATTCCAAACATCCAGTTCTCAAAGTTACCAACATGTGGTTTGCCGGTCATCCTACTAAACAAGGCAATTATATACTGATATTCATCATCAAAGTCAAACTTATATAGGTATACTGGCAACTTGGCCGAAGCTGTGTAGGTACTATTCTTTCCCCTCCACTAATGCATTCTCTTCCTAGCCTCTTTCTTATTGTTGTTATACTCCTTTTCTAGTTTAATGAGGTCTACACTCACTATCTTATTCCCGAGTGGCAAGTTAAATGTAGCAGTGATGCCCTTGATTGAAAAGTCAACATATACTCTGCCATGTTTTTCTACTTTCCTGGTCTCTGGTTTATAATTTCTGGCACATTCCACTACCAACTCAATGGCATCCATAGCATATGGGAATGTTGTTGCATGCCACATACCCGTTGTAAATATCTTATCCAGTACAAGGTTGTCAGTATCATCATCCAATTTCCTTGACCATGCATCCAAGTCTATTTGTCCCTAATGCGTGTATTGATAACACCATATCTAAACTCCACTCCTTCGAGTCATACAACATAGGTTTCAAGAACTCAGCCTTAGATTTGTTCTTTCTAATCTCTGCCATTGAATCATACAATAGACATATGCATGTCTTACCCTATGGTGCTTGTACAAATGTTTAGCAATATCATGCATCTCCTAGCTATTATTCATCATTTTAATTCTTTTCATGCATCATCATTCGAATTTAACCTAGTAAAGAATCATTTTACCTAGATATTTGTAGAAAATGACAACAAAGAGGGTTTTTAAATTACTTACCTGATATCACTTTTCCTTTTCTGATTATATGACTGATAACAGGAAATGTAGATATGCAGGGTCAACCGTTTTGTTCTGTTACATCGAGGGTCATGATTTGTTAGCAGATGACTGAGAAGGGTTTGACTTCTAGAGCTCTATAATTCTCAATTAGTCATAGGGTAAATGTAAATATCCTTTGAATTTTACTTTTAAACAGATCAATTGGAAGAATTAGGGTATATGCATTGTTCTAATTGAATCTGTCAATTATTTGCATGAAACTCATAGATGCCGCCAAGTGTTAAATTTGTATTTGAAACTAGCGAGGCTTCATCTACCATTTTAATTACATTTAATGCCAAAGGGTGATCTTTCTAAGATCAGGGAGATTTTAAAATATGACCCCCCTTGCATGGGATAATCGTTTACTAAAGATCAGGGTGATATGGTCAACCTTTGACCATGAAGCCAGATCGGATCGTCAAATTAAGATCAGGGATACCTCAAACTATGACCCCCTCAGGGCTAGATCATGATGACATCATCATGCCATCCATTCTCTTTAGTTATCAAGTTATAGTGATGTCATCGTCATATTGAAAAATATGACGGATATTTGGATATATGACCCTTCGTGGGTCAGGTGAGATGATTACATCATCATCAGGGTGATTTCCTTCATTCATTTAGTATTGAATGATGTCATAGTCATATTGGCATAGGGTGATATTTGTGCAGGGGTGATATTTTGTAAGATGACTGATATTAAGAAATATGACCCCCGGCGAATATATGAGGTTCTTTGACAGGTAGATACTCATATCTACTTAAGTTTGACGTTCACGTATTGGGTATCTATTGGTTATCAAGTGATTTTTCTAAGTCTAGGTCATGTTAGTGAATATGACTGATGTTTAGAAATATGACTCCCCTAAGGGAAATATCAAGGTTGACTGATCTTTGACTCAACATAGCTTTCTACCCTTAAGCAATATCAGGGTGATTTAAAAGGCAAACTTGCTTAGAATTTTATACTCTTTCCAACCATGAGGTTTATGATACCAAACACTAACTTTGGCAACTGACTTCTTCTTGTGGTGTACATACCTCAAATGACATACATGACTAATTTTACCAAACTGCCCAAAGCAAGAAAACAAGCAAGTAAAAGCAAAAAGTTGGGTCCTTGTTTTGCTAAGGCAAAATGGGGCGTGTTGTGTAACCACACAACAACTTGCCACCAAAGAAAATAACTAAATTCAAATGATTCAAGTGATGTGATCACCTTCTAACATAGCATTTTAACCCTTTCTAAGAATAAGTATTATGACCTTCCCAAATGATATAATGTTCATCATTGCAACAATGCTAGCAAGGGATCGAGTGTGTGTAGATGATTAATTATCCTCATCTTGAAAGTAAGTTGAAAACATGAGTAACTGGTGTTAAGCTACATAGTTTGGGATTCATCCCTCATAGCCAACTGGGATAGAGCCTCATTTCCAGCAGGTGTCCATAGCCCCAACAAGGTTATCTATACAATCCCCCTAAGTAGAGCCCCAATGCCAACAAGCATCTATAGCCCCGGTAGAGTTACTTAGACGGCCTAATTTTATTCTTTTGGATTTTTAGTATTTATCTTTTGTTCATATGATATCATCATGTAATCTTAATGCAAGGTGTGGTCACTTTCTAATTTATCTTGGAGATTGTATTGGTAGCAAGGGAGTCCCTTTAGATTTTTCACTTAACACCTATACTTATGTATTCCACAAACCCAAGGTTGTTAGGTGAGTCATTGTGAAAATCCCCTTAATTAAGAAAAGGCACTATGATGAAAAAGGTATCACAAACCTGATCTAAGATACTCCTCAAAATGAGTTATAACCTATATATGAACTTGTTCTCATCACTTGAATCCTAACAATTTGGTTATTTTCTTAGGGTGATAAGCTGCATAATCTCGACTAACCAAAACAAACAGACACAAACAAAACAAAATTGTACAAACACCTATACAGTAGGTACATTATTATACAAGTGACTTACATGACCCTGTTTCAATCTTGAAAGTAATGTTTAAGGAATTATCCATTAACTGGTAATGGGACATCCTCACCGGTTAGAGTTTTAAGTTAGTAGGTACTATCTCTTAGGATCTCTAAAATTTGGAAAGGACCTATCCAAAGTTTGTCAAATTTACCATGGTCACCTTTCTTTTCATGTACTTTATCCCACATAAGGACTAGATTTGAAATCCTAAAAGCTTTAACTTTGGCTCTTTTGTCAAACCAGTGCTTGACAATAGCCTAATGTTTAGCAAACTGATCTATTGCTCTGTTTCTTTTTTCTTCTAGATGCATGAGCTGAAGTAACCTGGCTTCTTGTTTCCTATCTATGCCTAGATACTCTTGTACAAACTACAATGTGGGGATCTTTAGGTTAACGAGGAGGATAGGATCCACCCCATACACTAACTGATAAGGAGAATTTCCTAATGTAGCCTTCATCCTGGTTCTATCCACCCACAAGGCATCCTTTAATAGGGTATTCCATTCCCTAGGGTTTTTCTCTATCAATTTCTTTATGATATTCAATAAATTCTTATTTGTTGACTCTGCTAGTCCATTCCCTTGAGGATAATAATTTGAGGACAATTTTAAGATAATTCCATGATCAAAAACCCAATTGGATAACTTTAATGATGCAAAGGCAGGTCATTTGTCACATACTAGAGCATAAGGAACTCCATACCTGGTTACTATGTTGCTTTCTATGAACTTGATCACATCATCTGCATTGCATGTCTTACTGCTGATAGCTTTAGTCCACCTAGTGCAATAATCTGTGATAGTCAATACATACCTATGGCCTAAAGATAATGGTGGATTGATGGGTCCTATGAAATCCATGCCCCATTGAGCAAATGGGTGCATCTCCATCACTAGCTGTAAGGGATGAGTAGCATATCTTTCTTTGTTGGCTAATACCTAACAAGTATGACAACATTTAATGTGTTCAATAGTGTCCTTGAAGATAGTGGGCTAGTAATATCCTGCTCTCAGGACAGTATGGGTAGTAGCTAAATGTGATCCATGTGTGGTTCCAAAATTATCATGTAGTTCTATTAACACCTTATCTGCTTCTTGCCTTTCTAGGCATTTGAGATATATTCCTTCATAGTTCCTTTTGAAAAGGACTCCTCCTTTTATCATGTATTTTTGTGATCTTATCTTCAAGGCTCTTCTCTATGAGGCCTGCAATTTTGATGGGGATCTTCTAATAATCAGGATGTGTCTGATATCTGAATACCATTCTTCAGTTTCTCTAGTGTTTATCACATATTGTTGGCTCATGATGTTAGGGTCAATTTTTGATACCATCTGGCTCAAGGCTTGTCCTCTTACCAGATTCATGGGTGTTATATCCATATCATATTATTAAAGGACTATTATCCATTTAGCCCTCTTCTCACCAGGCTCACTTTACATTAGGAGCATTTTCACTGCCGCATCTAGTACTACAACAATTATCTTACTTCTCAAAATGTAGTGTCTAAATTTCTTAACTGCACTGACTAGAGCTAGAGCTTGTCTTTCAACATCCTTGTATCTAAGCTCTGCATCCTTGAACGGGCAGCTCATAAAATCTATTGCCTTTTCTTCTTTAACCTCATTTCTTTGTGTTAACACTGCTACAGATGTATGCTCTGAAGCAAATGAATAAATGTAAAAATCCCTTGTATAATCTGAACTGATCAGAACAGGGGCATCAGATATGGATTTCTTAATGTCCTCAAAAGCTATTCTGGCTTCAGGAGTCTACTCAATTTTGGCATCTTTCTTGAGCATTGCATTTAGTGGTCTGACAATCTCTGCAAAACCAATAATGAATTTTCTAACAAAATTTATCTTACCAAAATAAGATTTGAGTTCTTTCTTGCTTCCAGGAAGTTGTATCTTCATGATTGATTCTACTCTTAAAGGGTCAATGATGATCCCATTCTCTGTTATCAAATGACCTAGTAACTTACCTGTGGTTACTACGAATATGTATTTCTTGGGATTCAATGATATACCATAATGTTCACATTTTTTAAGCACCTTCCTGAGGTCTTCTATGTGGTCACCCCTTTGTTTGGAGAAAAATTTCAAGTCATCCATGTATATGACTATGCACTTACCAATCAACCCTTTAAAAGCTATATCCATTCCACATTGAAAGGTGGCTCCAGCATTTATCAATCCAAAAGGCATATGCCTATAGGCAAATATACCCCACTTAGTGGTGAATGCAGTTTTCAATCTATCTATTTTATCTACCATAACTTGGTTATAACTTGAGAAACCATCCAAAAATGACATCGTTTGTGCACCATTTACTATTTGCAAGACCTCATCCAGTGAAGGCAAGGGAAATTTATCCTTTTCAGAAGGTCTGTTCAGATTTCTGAAGTCTACACACAACCTGATGTCATCATTTTTTTTTCTTATAGGAACATGGTTGGCCACCCATGTTGAATGTCTCACTAGGAATATGATCCTGGCATTGAGCATTTTCTTCACTTCTTCAAAAATGATGGGCCCCAGCAAGGCATTGACATGCCTCTATTTTTGTCTAAAGGGTTTGACATCTGGTTTCAATGGTATAGTATGGGTGATGATTAAGGTATCATAAGTCTTCAACTCATCATAAGTCCAAGTGATAAAATGGATATAATCTTTAAGTGCTTGGGTTATCCCTATCATTTCTTCTTCTGTACACACTTTACCAATTAGGATATTTCTTTTTTCTTCATTTTGTCCTATATTGACTGGTGAATATTCTCCTCCATCAGTTATTGGAAGATCTTTTTGTTTCAGCATATTATCTAAATCAAATGCTCTTTCTAATTCTATCATCCCCTTGGGAATTTTGTTACTATGCAGATCCATGATCTCTTCTTCTTCCCAAGTATGATCTTCTACATTTCTTTCATCTATGATCTGGGCATCAAACACATCTCTGTTTGATATGAAATCCAAAATGTGCTAATCATCATCAAACACTTGGAGATTGGTGACACTGTCTGGTACAGAAGGTACTAATATTAATTCAACTAAAAATCTCTTCAAACTAGATATGGATAATGGCTCCAAAGTGCTTGCAGCTTGAGCTAAAGCATCTGCTCTATGATTCATTTCTCTGGGTACATGAGTGATGTTGAATGCATCAAAATCTTCTATCAAATCCCATACCCTATGTCTGTAATTAGACAACCTTTTATAATTGCAAGAGTATATGCCTCTTACTTGTATTACTGCCAATTCTGAGTCTCCATAGACATGCAGAATCTTCACTCTTTTCTTGAGTGCAAACAATATCCCATGAATTAAAGCTTCATACTTTGTCACATTATTTGTACATGGGAATTGTAATCTATATGTTGCTAAATAGGACTTTCCAACTGGATCAATGAGATCTATTCCTATTCCAGGTCCTTGTTTTGACTTAGATCCATCTGTAGCTAGGGAAAATCAGATTTAGTGTTAAAAACATCAAACTAACTAAACCCTAACTATGCACCATGAAGGACAAACTAGCATGAAAATAAAATAAAGAAAATCAAATGCAAACTGAATCCACGTTAGATTTGATTGATCTCCATGGCTCTTCTCGATCATGCATGAGAATACATGATGTTGAAGGGTTGTTGATTGCTCATAGTTGTAGCATAATGATAAGATGAAGATGATAGAGGAAAATAGATAGATAGATGAGAGGATTGAAATAATTTTGGTGGAGTGAGGATACTAGAAGAAGATTCCCTCCAAATGGCTTATGAGAGACCATATTTATAGGCAAGAGCTGATATGATTCGATGGCCAAGATTAAAACTCAATTGTGTGATGTGTATGGCTAGGATTAAGATGATGGTTTAGAATGATTAGGATAATTTGGATTGGAAGGATTGGATGATGTGGTAACTGTTTATTGAAAGTTTGACTTGGGCAATATCAAACACAAAATTTCACATGTAAATGCATGAACACACACATTAGACACAATGTTCAATTTTCCCTTCAAGATTAAATGTTATGATTAAGCACACACTTGAAAACCACAACAACAAGCCCTAATGATTAGTCAAGTGGGGTATGGCTAATTATGTCTTAATCTAGGTTGCACAAGGTTGACTAGGGAAATGGATTGAAAGTGAAATCCTACCACACATCCGGGAGAAAGGGGTAACCCACCCTTCACCTTCACTTCCCAAAGGTATAAAGTTCTTGGGGGCTTAGGCAATAGTGATAAAATTTACAACTTCTAATGAGGGTGTCTTTCGATTCAACCTCGGTTGAGGTCATCCCTTAGAGCAGTGCATCTCCAAGTAGGCCTCCTAGATAGGGTAAACAAAAGCAAACCAAGTGACCTGTCACTTGATTCACACTCGCAGTTGTTAATTGACCATTAGAAATGAAATGTGAAGAAAATAGTTCAAGCACTTGTTCTTTTTTATATTCCAAATCAAAATGTATGATTGAAGACAATGGTTAATTTTATGCCCAATTTGAATGTGTGACAACAAGCAATGTTTTTTAGAGCCTAAAATCCAAATGTGTGATCAAACAAGATGTTCTTTTTAAGCCCAAAATTGAAGTGTGTTGAGAAGCAATGATTAGAGATGAAAGATGAAACGATTGCACCTGATTGTGTTTCTCTTTCCAAGTTGTTATTGTGACTGATCTAAATGTTGCTCTAGCTCCTTTGATTCACCTACAAGATTAGAAAATGATATATAATGCAACCACAAAAAAAGGCTCATTAGACAAGGAAAATTATAATTTCAGATACATAGCCGAATTAGATTTGATTCTTTCAAGACATTTTTGATCAAAAAACTAAAAAAGAAAAGAAAAGACCCCTATTAATTTTTAGAGAGATTTCCAGAAATGTAAAGAACTCAGAAAAACTCCCTATTTTGCACCCAAAAATATGGATTTGTGAAAAAGCTATAGTCAGCAAAGATTGGATATTTTCATACAATATATGAACTCAAAATTAAATCTGTAAAACACAGATCCCCATTATAATTTCAAGGGCTTTCTTGAAATGTAAATATTTCTAAAAAATTCACTAATTTGAACCCAAAAACATGATTTTATGAAAAAACATCAAATCATGATAAATCCTATAAAAAAAGGCGATAAACATGTGATTTTACGAGTGTAGGCTCCTACGATGATGTCCAAGCTTCTATGAAAATCTTGTAGGAAAATTCATAGCCATTTGAAAGATATGATGAAATCTTTGAAACCTGGGGTTTTGTCCAAAAATGACATAAACCTACAACAAAAAAATAATAACACCTGCAAAAAGCAAGCTAGATCAAAGGTTTCACATCAAGTTCACCAAAATGTCGCTAGGGAAAATTAGATTTAGTGTAAAAAACATCAAACTAACTAAACCCTAACTATGCACCATGAAGGACAAACTAGCATGAAAATAAAACAAAGAAAATCAAATGCAAACTGAATCCACACTAGACTTGATTGATCTCCATGACTCTTCTCGATCTTGCATGAGAATACATGATTTCAAAGGGTTGTTGATTGCTGATAGTTGCAACATAATAATAAGATGAAGATGATAGAGGAAAATAGATAGATACATGAGAGGATTGAAAGAATTTTGGTAGAGTGAGGATACTAGAAGAAGATTCGATCCAAATGTCTTGTGAGACCATATTTATAGGCAAGAGCTGATATGATTCGATGGCCAAGATTAAAACTCAATTGTGTGATGCATATGGCTAGGATTAAAAGTTTATTTTAGTGCCTATGACGCACATTAAGTGGGTTATGGCATGAGGGTAAAAATAGGATGAGAGGAAATAAGTGGGATTCTTTTATTTATCTTGAATAGAAAATGCCTTATGATGCACAAATAAGTGGGGCTAAAAATAGGATGTGAGAGGAATCTCATAATTTAAATAATAAAATTATTTAAATTATTTCTGCATGAGAAGAGTTGTAGTCATGTGACACATGAATGAGGGATTTGATTTATTTTTTAATTTCATTTGTCTGTGGGACACATGAAGAGGAAATTAATTAAATAAAGAGGTTTATATAATTAATTGGAAAGGTGATCAAGTGGGATAATGTAAGTGGGATAAATGGGATAATATAAGTGGGATAAATGAGATAAATATGTTGTTGCAAAGTATGGACAATTTTAAGTGTCTACATTTTGCCCCTTTTTGAGATGTTTTAGATGATGAGATTTATGTCGAGTAACATCATTTCAAAGAAGAAAAGGTACGAATAGAAGATGAAAGCATATGATGATGATACTCTCTCGAGAGGATAGGCGGGTTAGACAAACATGGGTAGACTCTCGAAATGAAAGGGATTGGCTAAGAAAGAAAGGTAGGGGAATGGATAGAAGAAAGGGAAGGACACATTATACTGCAATGATTTAGATTTGATACAAATGTAAGATAAAAATGATAACACACACAAGCAAGCATGCACAAATGATACAAAAAACAAACAAGGTATTGCCCCTGTCAAGATGTAAACCAATGATTGATGATAGATAACATTGTTGATGTGGAAATGGTTTATCCTAAGAACAATGTAAGCATTGTGTTGCTGATATGGGAATGATGTATCCTGAGAACAACACTAGGATTGGGGATGATAAATCCCATTGATTATGATTGATTTATTGATTTGGTTGACAGCAAGATTAGGATCAAGACTATTGATTCTATTGTATAATTTAGCAAGATTGATTGACTTGATTGGTGTGGATTAAAGATTATTTGCATTTGAGTTGTTGCTTGAAATGATTAGATGATTGGATTGAGTGGATTTGAAGAAGTGATTGGATTTGGAGGAATTTGATTGAATGATTTGATTTTGATGAAAATTGATTGGAAGAATTGATTAATTTGTTTTGAATGAATGATTTGAATGATGATGATTAGATTTGAATGAATTGGAAGAATTTGTTTGAATGATGATTTGATGATTGATTTTATTGCTTGGATTTTTGTTGAATATTTGATTTTTTTTATTTTGATATGTTTTTGATTTTTTTGGATTTTGATATGTTTTGATTTTTTTGGATTTTGATATGTTTTGGTTTTTTTAGATTTTTTTGGGAATGATTTGATTTTTTTTTTTTGGATTTTGAAAACGTTTTGATTTTTTTGTATTTTTTAGGACCTTTTTCTATTTTTTTGTATTTTGAATTGTTCTAGGAATGGCATTAGATGACAATTTAGATAGCCTTTGTGCTAGATACCAATGACAAGGGAAAACCAAGTCTAGGTGCAAGAATAATGTAGGATTGGATGAATGGATAAAAGGGTGGGCAAAAGCTCATGATAAGCGGATGGATAAAAGGACAAGCAATAGTGAATGGGGTAGGTGCATCATAAAGGAGAAAGGATGTGATCTCCAAAGACTATGCCGCATAGGAACAGCATGCCCCATTCTAGGTGCAATACTTAGGATTTTTCATGACAAAGCTTATGACAATTAGGATAATGATAGGCTTATTTGGAAGGATGAGGTGTATCAAAATATATCCAAAACACGTGTCAATAATTTTCCCCCAATCTTTATCAAGATCAAAAGGAGGAAGAGAGGATAAGTGGACTCAATATGATAGGTATGTATGATGGCCAAAGATGGCAGGTAGGATGGAAATGGTGGAAAATGATAGAAAGTGATATGATAGGATAGATAGTGTGGATGAGACAATGTGCCCCCAAGTGTAAGTGACATAGAAGATCAACCTACACGACGCCTGTTTGTGAGATTTTCATCATGGTACTTATCCAAGGTGCTTGTTTACCAGGTTTTTACCATTGGATGAAGGGATTTCTCTTTACTATTTTGATTTTTTTTTTTAATTTTTTTTAATTTATTTTTGATTTTTTGATTTTTTGGAATAGGGGAATATGGATGGAAGGGACTCAAGTGTCTAGTTCCATGAAAGGTGATGCTCATAGATGTTGGTAAGGGATTGCATTAAAGTGAAATGGATAAGGTAGATAGTGGATTATGGAAGGAATGATAGTGGATTATGATGTGGATTATTGTGGACTTATGCAAAGATGGATGAAAGACTTATTCAAAAGCATGGACCATAGGGATAGGATGAGGAAGATATGTAGGATAGTAGTTGAAAGATGGGGTGATGGAGGTATGTGGAATTGTTTTGGAATGAAAGGGAACCATGACCAATGGTTGCACACACCATGTTAGACATTTAAGCTTTTGATTTGGAGGTGGTGTAGGAAGCAATGGAGATGTTTTCTTAGGGGATGGTTGATGAAGTGCTTTAGGTACCCACATAGACTTATTATTTTTGTTTTGCTTATGGGTTGAAGAAAGTTGAGGCTTTTGAGTGAAATGGTCATTTTGAATGGAAGGGGATGATTAAGATTTTTGAGAGGTGGATGCCTCATTTGACTTGCTTTCTTTTTGCTTAGGGACCCAAACCATTTTGCTTTTGGACTTTGTTTGTGAAGGTGTAGGCTTGGATAGCTTCTTAGATATATCTTGTTTTGATTTTTTACATTTGTGCCCTAAGGCATTAGGATCCTTAGTATTTTTAACTTTATGGATAGAGGCATCCATTTTTCTATTTTTGAATCCCATGGCATAGGTGGAATGAGTGAAAGATTTATGTTTAGACAATATGTGCATTTTTTGGTCATGATTAGGAGTGTGAGGGAATGCGTAAATGGATGGATTTGGCATTGGGAGAAGTTGTGGTAAAGTAGATGGAGGGATATTAGGAGTTGGAAGAAGTGGAGGCAAATATGATGGTGGAAGATGTATGGTCACATGCTTTTGACATTTGTAGGATGATGGAGGTGGAATGGAAACATATGTCTTATGGGAATGATAGGATTTATGATGGAAAGTGGTGTATTTAGGAGGAATGGAAGAAGTGGTAGATTTAGGAAAATCTTGTAGCAAAATTCATAGTTGTTTGAAAGTTATGATGAAATATTTAAAACCTGGGGTTTTGTCCAAAAATGACATAAACCTGCAACAAAAAAATAATAATACCTACAAAAAGCAAGCTAGATCAAAGGTTTCACATCGGGTTCACCAATGTAGCTAGGGAAAATCAGATTTAGTGTTAAAAGCATCAAACTAACTAAACCCTAACTATCCACCATCAAGGACAAACTAGCATGAAAATAAAACAAAGAAAATCAAATGCAAATTGAATCCATGCTAGACTTGATTTATCTCCATGGCTCTTCTTAATCTATCATGAGAATGCATGATGTCAAAGGGTCGTTGATTGCTCATAGTTGCAGCATAACGATAAGATGAAGATGATAGAGGAAAATAGATAGATAGATGAGAGGATTGAAAGAATTTTGGTACAGTGAGGATACTAGAAGAAGATTCAATCCGAATGGTTTGTGAGAGACCATATTTATAAGCAAGAGCTGATATGATTTGATGGCCAAGATCAAAACTCAATTGTGTGATGTGTATGGCTAGGATTAAAAGTTGATTTTAGTTCCTATGACACACATTAAGTGGGTTATGACATGAGGGTAAAAATAGGATGAGAGGAAATAAGTGGGATTCTTTTATTTATCTTGAATAGAAAATGCCTTATGATGCACAAACAAGTGAGGCTAAAAATAGGATGTGAGGGGAATCTCATAATTTAAATTATAAATTTATTTAAATTATTTGTGCATGAGAAGAGTTGTAGTCATGTGACACATGGATGAGGGATTTGATTTAATTTTTAATTTCATTTGTTTGTGGGACACATGAAGAGAGAATTAATTAAATAAAGAGGTTTATTTAATTAATTGGAAAGGTGATCAAGTGGGATAAATGGGATAAAGATGTTGTTGCAAGGTATGGACAATTTTAAGTGTCTACACCATCAAACCTAAGGATCCATGGTTTACCTTTAGTTAAAAGCTTATCAGGACCTTCTCTTTTCTTTTTGGCTCTTGCGGTTGCACCACATGATATCCATTTCAGTCTTGGTGACTCATTCTTCTCTAGTTTCACTTTGGCTAACTGATGTGAAACTGATATCTATTTTTCTTCCTCATTATCAGGAGAATGATCCTTTGAATAAAGCATCAATTGCTTATTCAAAATGTGCAAGCATAATGAGCAAGCAGTCTCTGAATGTGGTGCTTCATGTAACCCACACCAACCTTCAATTACAGCATCATGTGGATAAATATGATGTAGCATCTATTTAGTGGAAAATTGGATCTTGTTAATCTTTGGTGTTCATATGTTAAAATCTGCCTCTCCACTATACATTGAAGGATCTAGGGTCGAATGGCAAGCATTATCATACCCTAGAGTCACTTTCAAATGTAGGGAAACTTGGATTAGGGAAATAATTATCAATTTTTCCTTCTCCTATGTCCAATTGACCATGAAAACCCTAATTAAGCATATACGACAATAAATTAATGAATTATGGAAAAACCTCTTACAGATGGGAGTAAAATACAGAATTACAGAGTACCTATTTTTGGGGTTCTGAAGAGGAATAGTCGGGGACATTGGAGTAGGTGCCCAAGTCCAAGGTACCCACTTTTTCAGGGAATCCGGACCTCCTTCGGACACTGATCAGCCCTATAACTTTTGTTTTGTAAAAATAGTCTACAGAGGACACTAGAGTGAGTGCCCTAGTCTTGGAAATGCTCTTTTGTTTAACTTTCCTTTAGATCCTGAATCCTTGATGTTTTCCCAGTCTTCCTACAACTCCACTTTTCCTGGATGTGACACCTATAACCTGCAAACACAAGACTTGGTTTGGGGGTTGTGGTGCTTAGAGGTTTGCCTCAGTCAAACCCCAGAGGACACTTAAGTCTCCAAACACCGCTGTCAAATAAAGAGGGCATGCCCTTGTGAGGTAGAGGTCAAAAACCAAAGGAAACAATAATAAAAGCACAATATTATGTCACCTTGTAGTGAAGCTTTCATGGAGGAAGATGCTCTTCATGCCATGAAGGAATTGATGCTCAAATCTACAAATATCAATGCACAAAACACACAAGTCTTCTCTTGCAACACAATAGAAAGCCTTGAATCACCTAGAGAACACAATAGCTTGCTAATTGGAATCTCATTGAAATCTAGTTTACAAATGAATGCCTACACATGCTTATATATGCATCTACAAGCACTCCCACCAAGATATTTGAAATTCAAACTTACCGTGTTGGCAAAGGGACCTAATAACGGTCACTAACTGACACCCAAAAATTGAGATGGCTTCAAAATAGGGTAGGACTAAGGTGCGGGTGCCCAAGTCCTCCCCCCTTATTTTAGGTAGGGTATAGTTCAAGGGGTCCACCTAGGTCCTATTTGCCATGGGACTTAGGTCTCATTCCATCAGTATGATAAGATATGAACTAAAATGTCCTAACTGCACTCTAAAGACCTGGGAGCTAAACCTTATGAGGGAAAATCCCCCAAGGGGACATTTTCTGACATTACATTTAGCCCCCACTTTAATGTATGTATGAACATGAGGCCCATACATGCATTAAAGTAAGGTCACAAACACACCAAACACACCAAGCACGGAGAGGACACACTAATCACATAGAAAATAGTAACAAACATGCAAAACACAGAGAATACAGTTATAGTCACGCAGAACATGAAGTAGACAGTCAATGCATAGAAGACACATTAATGCATGGAAGATAGAAATGATATCTTTTCTTTTCTTTTTCTCATATATATGAAATGCAAAATGTAAGTACTATAAAGTAAACAAACCTCCCATAATACATGATGCACCACTTAAGGGTGTAGGTCTCTATAAATGGGGCAACACACATGCAAGACATGCAAAACCTCCCAAAATGCATGAAGTACTCCCCAAGAGTGTTGGTCACTGCATATGGGGCAACAAACATGCCATACAAAACAAGCATGCAAAAACACACACTTGAAGACACGGAGAAAACACGGTAGACAAGCGATGGTGTGTTCCCTATTTCTAGGCTTATCACCATCTCAGGTACATTACATGCACACACCGATGATTGGGCTTCACCACAAAAATCACTGAAGACATGCTTAAGGGTTGAGTTAGTCATAGAACCACTCCCTGCCTCCACAAAGGACTTTTGAAAATGATAGGATGATGCAATCTTCTCTGAGAAATACACCATCCCTGCCTCCACAGAGGGCTTAAGAAAAAGGATATGCTCGATATCCTACCTCCATAGAGGGCTTATAAGATTGATTGATTGATTGCAAACAAACTCAGGATGCACGATGCACTACTCAAGAGCACATGTCACTACATCTGAGGACAAGCACATTGCTAACATCTATGATAGACATCTTACCTTATATGCCCCCACCTTATGGTGGTTGATATCAGTTATCGATATCAAGCACATTAAGGTAGGAAGAAAACACACAAGGGAATATCAACTTCCACAAAGCCCATGCCCCCCAGAGGTGACATGTACTTTACAATTGCCAAATGTTCCCACAAACACATCCTTGCAAGAAACATGTTAGTGTCTACAACATCATGATAAACAACAACATCAATGCATATGATTAACTACACAAAGAGCTAGGGTTATACAACAAATTTAGAGTTCGAGGATAACCAGGGGCTATATCATGAAGCTCTCTGAATCAAGTACAGCCAAGGCCAAATTCAAAAGCAAACAAAGGTGCACAGAGCAATCGTATTGTTAAGGTTTGTAAATGCAATAGAAACATCATAAAATTCACTATACGGAAAGCACGAGTGCTTCCACTAGCCAAGCGTTGGATAAAATATACAACCCCATCATCATATTAGGAACTAAGTCCAATTTTTGATTGCTCTCGAAATGGACACTAGGTCCGCATCAGTGTAAATGTTTGTTGTCATCCACCCACTAGATGGAAATACTAGAGGAAGGGAAACAATAAATAAGAGAGGAGAAACAAGTGTCTTAGGGATAGTCATGTAGGAGGGTTCCCCCAAGTCACTAACCACGAAGCTATGTCCATAAGACACAACACACAACAATGAAATCAGTGAGAGAGGTAATATAGAAGAATGATGATACAAATAGAAGAAGGTCACAGTAGAGGTGGTCTTCTGGTATCTCAAACCTTATGGGAGAATCAAAGATCATCCTAGGAGGCCTAAACAACATATAACACATCACGAGGGAAACACATTACGATAGAAATAAAGATACTTACTTGTAGGGCCCCTACCGGGCTAGAAGTTGTCTATAAGCAAATCATCGTCGTCATCATCCTATTCCCTAATGATGGAGGATAGTGGGACATAAGGCACCATAGCCAAGTTCATATCTTGTTCATCATGTTGTTCATCATTAGGATTGTCTTTGTTTGTTTGAATGTTAGGATCGATGTTTTCTTGTTGAGAAGCAAGGTTTATAGCATATTCTTGTCTTCTCCTTTCCCTTGCTTTTCTATTTCATTTTGTTTTACGACTTATCTTTTGTAAGATAGGGCTATTCTCTTTCATAGGATTGTGCAAATTAGAAGATGAAGTACTGGGATCAAACCTCATTTGTCACAGTAGGACACTTTGTTGTTGACAACAATCCCCTGATCCTTGTAAGGATTGCAGGGGAGGAACCTCAACATAGGGACCTTGTCCTTTTTGTCTAAAGTTCTCTTCACATGCGGGTTGTTTCTCTTTTGTCATTTCTTGTGTAGGAGGATTAGGTACTTTAGTTTTATCCCAAAAGTCATTCAATTCATAATGTTTTTCCTGAACCAAAGGTTTAAATTTGTTCCGAGGGATGGTGATTATATGACCATCTAGAGAGAATTTTAGACAATGGTAATGTAGACACCCAAAATTGTCCCAAATTTGTGTATGTCATACAACACCTTGTTAAAACATTATCTAGATATCATAAGCCATTTTGTCCTAATTTCCATCCTAATTTCCCTAATCCCACTTAAGCCAATTAATTAAATAAATTTTATTTATTTAATTAAAATCCCATTCAATCCCATCCTCATCCTACTTAGCTAATTAATTAAATAAATTTTATTTATTTAATTAATTCCACATCATATCCCAATCATATCCTATCCTCATCCCAATTAATTAAATAAATTTTATTTATTTAATTAATTTCCACATCATATCCCAATCCTATCCTATTCATTTATCCAATTAATTAAATAATTTTTATTTAATCCTTCAAAATCTTGCATGCTCATGCGAGGTGGAGAAGAGCAATGGAGATAAATCGAGCATAGCGTGGAAATCAGTTTGCATTTACATTTGTTATTTTGATTTTCATGTTGTCTTGTGCTTCATTGCGCATTGCTAGGGTTTTTATCATTGTTGTTTATTCATTTGCCCTGATTTGTAATTTTGCCCTAACTACAGGTGTATTGTTGAAGGGATAGCTTTCATTTATTTTAGCCACAGATGTCCCAATTTAATGTTAAAGAGGTCATGAATGGGGACAACATCGAACCATTATTTGACATGTTTTCTGAATAATGTTACTAACAAAGATATCTTACCCAAAGGCTTGATAAAGGTTCCCTTATGTGTTTTAATCATCATGCTCGAGAGATCATAAGAACCTTGCATTAGTTGATGCAAAAAGAGGAACTCCTCAATAGAAATATTGGTCATGCAATTAGGATTGATAAAAGTTCTATTCACAGGTTTTCCCATTATTTTCATAGTAATGTACGAAATCACCGATTGTTCTATCATGAGGAGTGAAGACAATTTCAGGTTCAGGAAACTTTCTTTTCATGTAAGGTCTCAGAGGGAACCTATTATTTCTGTTATGATTGGAGGCCATGCTTTTATGCTCAAACTAATTCCAAATCATATTTTGAAAGCTTTTCGAAATTGGTGCAAAAGGTAAGAGCAAAATTAGCCAAAAATGCTTGATTTTTCGATACTTTTCAATGCAAATGAATGAAACAAAGGATTATATGAGACTTTCAGTAAAGGGAAGCAAGTTATATGATTTATATCAGTCCAAAACATCAATATAATCACTCTCAACACACTCTTGATGCAAATTTAAGATAATGCCAGGTCGATTATAGTGAAAATATGTCAAAATTGGCACTTATTTCACCAAAATTGAATGCAAAAGAGCATAACAAAGGGTTTTGTGAGAAAAATGATGATGGAAAGAAAATAATATCAGTAATAACAGCCACTTGGTGCCAAAATATCCAACACATCATGATTTTAGTGCAATTTAAGGCCAAACCCTAGTGAAAATATAGCAAAAATAGGCTATTTTTCACGGTTTTTCGACTCCAAGACCTAGCAAAAGAGGTGTTGTATGGATTTTTAGGAGGAAAATAAAATAACATCAGTAATATAAGTCACCATAAAACTGATCAAAACATGCTTGGAGTGTAAACTAGGTCAAACCCTAGGGCCAAAAATTATCAAAATGTGTAGTTTTTCACCAAATTTTCACTACTAGAGCCTGTTAAAAGGGTGTTGTGAAGACTTTTATAAGGGGAATAAAATTATTACCCTGATAACATAAAATTAATGTGAAAATATCTTTCACAACACACTTGTGGTGTAAGCTTGGAAAGTCGATAAGGCCAAATTTAGTGAAACTTGTTGTTTTTGAAGCCCTAGGTTTGAAATCTTGGGACAAAAAGCCATTTGAATGATTTAATGTCTGATTTATGATACTAATTAAATATTATCAGATCTGAAAATGATTTTCAAGCTTAATCATGCAAAATTCCCATGCAAATTTAATGAAATTGCTAGTTTTTGTTGAAATTTTCAATGCAAAAAAGCAAATAGTTTAAATTTAAATGAAAATTCACACTAAAATTCAAGACTAAAACCAAATGAAAATTTGAATGAGCCTAAATTAGTATAAAAATTTGATAAATGATTTTACCTACAAACCCTAGATTTTGGAATTACTAGGTTATCAAAAATTAACAAAATTTCTGAAAACCCTAGCAATTAAATGATGAAAATGCAAAGTGAGATTTTGAATTTTTGTTTTTTTCTATAGTTTATATCAGATTTGATGCAAAAATCATGAATTAGGAAAATTTAGGAAGAATTGACACAATTTAGTAAGCCCAACAATGTAATTTTTTTGTATTTTTTCAAATTTTCAATTTTTTTGAAATTTTCTCAATGCAATAAGGTGAATGACCAAATGAATGAATGAAATCACACCAAATCTGTAGACAAAAATTCAGCAAGTTGCAATTTAAGTTCAAAGACACGGGTTCACCAAAATGTTTAGAGGAAAATTGGATCTTGTTAATCTTTGGTGTTTAGATGTTAAAATCTGCCTCTCCACTATACATTGAAGGATCTAGGGTCGAATGGCAAGCATTATCATACCCTAGAGTCACTTTTAGATGTATGGAAACTTGGATTAGGGAATTAATTATTAATTTTTCCTTCTCTTATGTCCAATTAACCATTAAAACCCTAATTAAGCAAATACGACAACAAATTAATGAATTATAGAAAAACCTCTTACAGATGGGAGTAGAATACAGAATTACAGAGTACCTATTTTTAGGTTTCTAAACCAGAATAGTTGGGGACATTGGAGTGGGCGCCCAAGTCTAAGGTACCTACTTTTTTGGGGAATATGGACCTCCTTCGGATACTTATCAGCCCTATAACTTCTATTTTCAAAAAATGGTCTGCGGAGGACACTAGAGTGAGCACCCTAGTCCCAGGAATGATCTTTTATCTGACTTTCATTCAGATCCCAAATCCCTGATGTCTTCCCAGTCATCCTACAACTCCACTTTTCCTGGATGTGACACCTATAACCTGTAAATACAAGACTTGGTTTGGGGGTTGTGGGGTTTAGAAGTTTGCCTCAGTCAAACCCTGGAGGACACTTAAGTCTCTGAACACCGTTGTTAGATAAAGAGGGAATGCCCTTGTGAGGCAGAGGCCAAAAAACAAAGGAAACAATAATAAAAGCACAATATTATGTCACCTTGTAGTGAAGCTTTCATGGAGGAAGATGCTCTTCATTCCATGAAGGAATTGTTACTCAAATCTGCAAATATCAATGCACAAAACACACAAGTCTTCTCTTGCAACACAATAGAAAGCCTTGAGTCACCTTGAGAATGCAATAGCTTGCTAATTGTAATCTCATTGAAATCTAGTTTACAAATGAATGCCTACACATTCTAATAGATGCATCTACAAGTACTCCCGCCAAGATATTTGAAATTCAAACTTACCGTGTCAGCAAAGGGACCTAATAATAGTCACTAACCGACACCCAGAAATTGAGGCTGCCTCAAAATAGGGCAAGACTAGGGCACGGGCGCCCAAGTCCTTCCCCCTTAATTTAGGTAGTGTACGGCTCAAGGGGTCCACCTAGGTCCTATTTTCCAAGGGACTTAGGTCTCATTCCATCAGGATGCTAAGATATGAACTAAAATGTCCTAAATGCACTCTAAAGACCTGGGTGCTAAACCTTATGAGGGAAAAGCCCCCAAGGGGACAGTTTCTGACATTACAGCAACATCCTCTGAATTTGTTTTGATAAAAATTCTTCAAACTTGGTTAGATTACTCCCTTTATCCTCATCAGATACTTCATAATCTGATTCAATCAAATAGCCAATCCCTGGGGTGATATTGCTTATACTCTTAGAAGTATTCTCATAGCACACCAGGATCTCTTCTGAACTATGAATGTAACTTTCATCCTGATATATGCATTCTTCTGTACCTATAGATGAACAAGAGTTAGTATCACTATAACTATATGTATGACTTACCTCAGGTGATGATATTCCTTTCTCACTGCATGCTTGTTCAAGCTCCATCATGTCTAGACAAGCATCACAAGTTTTTTTAGAATGTGCCTCATCATGTAACCTACAACAGCTTTCAATCAGAACATCTTCATTAGACATATATAGCATTTAGGAACATTGCATTTCCTTAGATAGATACAATTCAAAGTTCTTAAAATGATCTAAATCATCACTACCATCTTAACTATGATAAGACTCTATAATCACTCTATCATCCTGGTGATCATCCTTATCAACATGAATATCATACATGAGGATCTCTTCTATCTTGACTGACTGGGGTCTGATGGTATAAACTCCAAGTTCAACATCCACATACATAATCTCATTGGTTTTGTTATACTCAGTAATCATGTGTTTCATGCGAGGTTCAGCATCTATCCAAATCTAGTTGGGAATCCCTTTCCAAGGTAGCCACATGTGACTAAAATCAGTGGACATGTATCCATTAAGTGTTTTTGACCAAGCTCTGCTAAGTAGCATTCCATATATATCAGGGATGTCTACAACTTGGATATCAATGTAGTATTGAATTCTTGGATCAGATGCTAATTGCATATCAATTGAGTTAACTCTCCTAAAACACTTACCTCAGTCTTATCTAAATGTGTTACCTTCTTTAGTGACTTGGCAGGATGTAACCTTGAGGCATTACATATAGACAATGGCATTACATTGGTAGAAGCACTTGAATCCACTAAGTATTTATGCAAATTCTTACTGAACATCCCTATGGTAAGGAGAAATGGAGGTGACTCTGTCTTATCCCTATAAAGGGTCATGTGTGAAGTTTTAGCAGCTTGGATAGTGGCTAAAGTTCTACGTTTAACATTATTATCCTTAGCTACATGATCTTTATTCAAAGTCTAGTTTGGGTTAAGGGGATGGCTATCCTCTTTTGGTGTAGGGTCATCTAAAGATTTCATGAACGCCTTCTTAATAGCTGGGGTTTTAAGTAATTCTGACAATGACAAGATGATTTTGATCTTTTTCATTTCATCTGCTAAGTATGTGACCAGTTTGTCAGACTTAGGAGGCTGGTCATTAGCTTTTGCCACTGCATTTTGTGGTGTTAAGTATTGAGCATTAACCTTAGGAAATTTGGGGTTATTACTTGTCTTAGGATCAAGAGGAGTGTTAAAATTATTTGAAGCCAAGGATGTGGTCAAGGGACTAGTAGGTCTATTTGAACTATTCTTGAGGTTATAATTATGTCTACCCTGATATTGTGTTGATAAGCATGCACTTCCTCATGTTCAACTAATGGTTCATTCTCATCCTTAAAAGGAAAAACATAATTTGTTTCAAAAGCCATGGCTGACTCCTCACATGCTAAGGTGTAGTTCTCATGAGATGAAGTTGCCTGATGATTAGGATGATTGGTAAAACTTTCCAATACAAGAGCAGAGTCATATCCACAAGGGAAAATTTCATTTCCTTCAACAAAAGGAGGATTACCTACAGTATTTGATACCTCAGCCTAAAATATATTGGCTGCTATCCTAAATTAAGGACAATCCAATTCAGGATGAGCATTGGTGTTATGGATCCTACACCAGGGTGTAAGGGCTGCTTCTACCAGGTTCACTAGGAGGCTGATTATCTAAGGGTGATGGCAAGGAACCATTGTTTGGCCTAGTGTTCTACACTCCAAGCTATCTAGGGACATTATTGTTACCACTATTATTATTGTTATTGTTGTCATTCCTATCATTGTTATATCCCCTATCAGGATATCCAAATCTGTCATTGTTATACCCTCTATTTTGATTTGGTTGAGAATAGAAATTCTAACTTCTCAAATGAGTGATTTCAATTGTCAATTTTCTCAACTATGCTGATATCTCTTTAATTTCTTCCTTTTCTTCCTGAGCTTTGGCTGCTACATTCTTTACTTGAGGTTTGAAAAAGGAAGAACTGTTGTTATTACTATTTTGTCCTACATATTGAGGTACTTGTGTATGTCCTAGATATTGCACTATTTGACCATTTCCATTAGGAGGTGGCATTATGCTAAGTGGGGGTACTTGCAAAGGACTAGGCATTGTAGCTGGAGGCATCATGACTCCATTAGTCTGCTGATAAGTAGGATATGCAAGATGTGCAGGGAAGGCAATATTAGGTGTTGGAGCAGGGATCAATTACTTATTGACTTTTATTGCTTCTTCAAAAGCTCCTGCCAATGTTGTGACACCGGGATTTGTCCTCCTAATAAACATAGAAGTCAGGGGATCTAATGCTAAGTAATATATACTCCTAGTAGGTTCATCTGCCATAGTATAAGGAGTGACCAATTTTGAAAGCATCTATTGGAATCTAGCATTAAAGTTAGCAATAAGTTCTCCTTCAAATCTCTAGATTGTGGCAAACAAGTGATAATTCATTGAAGGATCTATAGGTATCTTAAATCTATCCTTAAAATCTTTCTCCAAGGTAGCCCATGAGCCAACTAAACCTTGACCAAGATTGATATACCAATTATATGTCTCTTCTCCTAAGGAAAATGGAAATAATCTACATACCACATCTTGATGTTCAATCCTTGCTCTACAACAAGCTTCCTTGAAGGTTCTGATATGATCATCAACATCCTGATATGGATGATACTTTGGACAAATCTTGTCAGGATTTTTATGTAAAACATGATATGTAGTGAAGGTCAAAGGTGGCTCCATAGAAAAGAATGATATTGTAACTAGTGGAGGTTGGACTTGAGGTGTTACAGGTGGTCCTATAGGTATTTGCAATCAAACAGGGGTTATTGGAGTATTTCTTGGTGAAGGTTCTAATGTACTAGAACCAGGAGTGTGATGAATGTCTATAGTTCTAGGTCTAAATCCATGAATAGGCAATTCTTCAAAGAGTCCACTAGATCTAGACCTGGTATTTGGCCTGACAGCTAGGGTTTCTAGAATTTGTAGATATTTAGCTTGGTTTCCTATAAAGATCAACTGAACTACTCTCGCAAAGGATGTATTTATGATCAAGATCAAAAAATGACCAGATATTTATGCAATATTTGCACAAACGGTGCAAATGTGAATAGGTATAAGGCTTTCAGACACAGATATTAGGATATTAGGTAAAACAAGTAAAATACAACAAAGATTTAGCAAGAGGACCTGAATAATGACTCCATTTTTAAAGATTGCAAGAATTGACTATAAAGCTTGAAATATCTATACTCAGTTCTGAAATAATTATGATGAACAAGTATGAAAGCATACAAAACAAGCAAATCCTTGCATGAACACTCAAAATGTGAACAACTGTGATGAACTTGAGAAGATTACCTCACTCTACCACAAATACAACTGATTTACCTTTAGAATTAGAAAGAAAGGCCCTCCTTCTAGCAGCAATTTATGTTGATGATGATTGTTAGTCATAACAACATGCATAAAAATTTGCACAAGAAATCTTTGTTGTCTTGAAAAGTATGATCAATTTTAGATAATTTTATGACTCCAAGGCTCCGTTGATGAGGTCATGATCATCTGATGTTACTCAAAGGTTGATGTTACATGCTATTTTCCATTTCAAGGGGTTGTATAGGTAATCAATTTTGTGTTTGTTTCTATAAATTCACATCACAAACAAGGTTATTTCTACTCTGCTCCACATATCACAGTAATATTTATAAGTTTGATCAATTCTTCTGAGCATTTACTATCATGAACTTGTATATACTTATATACTGTATATTAATTCAAATAGTGTGCCTACTAGTGGATATTCATATGTTTATCATGGATATACATCTATATTTGCATGATATTTATCAATTTGACATGCTTTCACTCAAAATATGCGATGTATTTTCAATTATTTATGAGATATAGGAATATTTCATGTTCATTTGCTTTAGATTGTATGTTATTTGCAATTGTGAGGGTGATTTATGATGAAATTTAAGAAAATTAAAGAAATACTTCTAAATATGGTTAACCTTTAGCTATTGAGTCACATACATTCAAGATACAAACATGAAGAAAAGAAATCAAACCATAATTTCACCAAGATGTTCCACAGCTATGTATGGTTGATGCTAACTTCAAAGGAACAAGGAATGAAGACAACATATGTAGACTGAAAAGCATCCTAAGGGACGCAGCTAATCAATGAATATATCCAGATCTCATTCACTGATTACTCAAGATCTAAAATAATTTGTAATCAAACAGCTTCTCTTTCATTAAGTATGCAAAAGCATGTACATTCACAATAACCTTGAAATCAGTCTTGAATTCTTTAGCAATCAAATTTCAATTAAGTTTCTAATGCCTAAAAGAGTGCACTCCATCCCCTTTTATAGAATAAGGAGAGGAGGTGGTTACAAAATGACCAATGGTCTAGATTCATCTATTCAGATCAACGGTCCACATCCTTTACTGACTTAGTCAACACCTTCCTTCGGAGCACAAGTTGCCACCTGGCAACTATCTAACAAGAGTTATTTTCTTACAAGTAGCCTATGCATATATTTCTATTAGGGTACATCTATGCTTACTCTTTATCTCCTTCTTCTTCTTCACTTTCTTCTTCTTCATCATTCTCTACATCATCTTCATCTTCATTGTCACTGTCACTTCGATGTAGGCTATCTCTTATATGTATCTTTATTGCTGCCCTGATGGATTCATATGATTGCACTACCCTATCAATCTCACCTCCATCTTGGACCTTGGCCTTTACTACTGCATGCCAATGAGAACGAAACTTAGCTTGAAGGGTATCCATCTTGCTTTTCCTATTGTTAAGTGTTTCATTATAAGTTTCCACCCTGACCTTTATTCTCATGACCTTGTTCATCACTTCTTATGTCAGGTGGTTTAGGGGGTCCTCTGCAACTTGCTTGAAATTATCATGGAAGGCTTGGATAGCAAAAACTACATCTTGATTTTCAATCTTCCCCTCTACCTTCCCTTCCAATGCCTCTAGGGTTTCTGCCTAGTGTGCCTTTAGATTGTACAGTTTGACACTTACATCTCTGAGCTTTCCACTGCATCTCTTCAATATGTCACATTCAAATCTAGTATCCTCATACTAGATACTTAGCAACTAGGAGGTGTTATTATCTAGTATATTGTTACTTATTAATATCTGAGTATCAATCTTCTTCATTTCACCTAGAGCATCTAGGTGCTTCTCCAGCTTAAATGACCTCCTACCTACTTCATTTTGTAATTTATCTACCTTTCTTTTTAGGGCACTCCAAGAATTCCACCTCTCCTAAGAAGTTTTTACTACATCCTCAACTTCAAAAATGGATGACATAACCCACTTCTCCATCACCTGTGCTTTATGCCTCATCAAGTCTAACCTTATAATCTTCTCTTGGGATATGATGATTAATGGAGTGGCTGCACTAACTAGTGTATGCTTCAAATCAATTGATCCTTTAATAAAAGAATGTAACTGAGCAATGTGCTCTTTATGTTTTTTATTCTTCTCTTTCTCTCTCTTCACCCTGTGTGTTAGAGAGTTAATGATATCTTTACCTTCTTAACCTTCTTGGTCTTCATTTACAAAACCCAGATCAACATCAGTGATCTAAAACTCTTCAAGGCTTATCTAACCTTTCTCCTTTTCAACTATAGACAGGACCACTTGTGCAGTTCTCCTACCTGTAGTAGGGTCCCTTTTGATTGCTGAGGTCAACCTAACCTTTCTTCTGGGTTTTATCATGCTCCCAGCAAATAATGTAGACATATCAAAATTTTGTACCTCCTCAACCTATTGCAGATGTACTTCTCATTGCACCAATAAGGTACATCACCCTTAGACTCTTGATGATCACCCTCTTCATTTTGGGTGTCTTGTCCTCCTGTGTTGGATTCTGCCCTTGGTGGTGAATGTTCTTTTCTGATTTGTTCCTCACGTACATTCTCATGACGAGGATCTTGCTGGGGCACCTCCTGTTGAGGGATCTCCTTTTGTGGAGGGGGCTCTTGTGGAGTGTGTACACCTTGACCTTGCACTTCCTTCTATAGACTTTCTTTGGGAGCCTTAGGAACATTTTGGCTTTGCTTATCTTGTGGCACCATGTTTAACTGTGCAGATTATGTATTCTGACCTTGAGGATCACCCAGATCACCCTGGGTCACATTCTCTATCTCTTTCTTAGGACCCTTGTCATGTGTTAGATTCTGCTCATCACCTTTAGATGCATCATCTTTTTCCAAACTAGTCTCTTTATCACTTGATTTCTCTTTTGTTTCAAGATTACTTCCCGGATCACCCACCTCAGTATGTGGTGGTGAAACACTTCTCTCTTGACCAACATCCTTGTTAGGCATCTCCTAATCACCCCTATTTTGAGGGTATGATTCTATCTTTTCTTGTTCCATGGACACATTGCCTTGACCTTTATCTACGCTAGGGGTCGTCCTGCCAACTTCTGTATGCACTATACTATCTACCTTTTCAGGCTCCAAAGGTTGTTCTTTGTCCTTCTCTAGGATCATATCACCCTGATAAGTCAAATATATTACCGTAGGGCTAGTCACCTGCTCTATCAAATTAGTAAGCCCTATTTGTTGGGATATCTCCATAGGATTTCCCTATTCTATTTCATCCCTTCTCTCTTCTACTCTAACCATGCTCATGTAGACCAATGGGGTCCCATGAGGGCTCATCTTAGTATTCACTACTAAGGTCTCCATGTACTGAGTAGTCACATCTTGGACTACTTCATCATCTGTTAACTCAACAATATTGTCTAGTGGAAAGGGAGACTCCTTACCAGCTAATTGTGCTTCATTCTCCATCTATTCCTCCATTTTCTTAGTCTTGAACTAGATAATTTTAGGAAGGGGAACATCATGTTGCAACTCCTTCATAAATTTCAAACCACCTGTGCCCCTTAACATGAGTAGTTCAATGTTGACATTACCCCTCATTGTTGTTCTTTACTTCTTCGGCGGTGGTGTCTGCAAAACTTTCTTTCTTTTCTTACTTGTTATCAATAAGTCATCATCCCTAGGCTCTATATTCAATTGTTCTCCTTCTAAGGGATTGCCTTCTTCTAACTCATATTGTAGAGGCTCATCTTCTATCCAGCTCTCTGTATTTTTAGTGACAGGCCTCACTATCATCTTTGTCTTTTATTTATTAGGGGGTGGCTGTGATGTGGACGCATAGGCTGATGTGGATACCCCATCACCTTTTGATGGAAGCCTTCTGATAATCACCCCTTTCTGTTCATCCTCCACTTTCTTACCCTTGGATGGCAGCTTTTGTTCTTTAATGGGTAGTCTCTCTCCATTAGATTTTCTCTTCTCAATAAGAAAATCATCATATTCTTCATCTGACAATTCTTGTCTCATCTTCTTGTTGTCGACTCTGAGGGCTATGCCCTTCTTCTTCAATTTGGTAATATCTATATCCACCCAACTTTGGTTCAGTTGAATGGCCCCTTGCATTATTTGGTCCAAGGAGGTCTCCTCCGACTGTGTCAGATCAAGGGCTGAAATGGTGTCATTATGCACCTTCTTGTCCTCATACTCATTTGACATTATCTTTCCATCATCATGATGTAGCTGTGTAGGAACTCGGATGTAATCAAAGGTCTAGATTTGATTTAGGGTGAGTCTTTGATATTTTCTTCTTCTAACCTCTGCCTCATCATCACAATCCATCTAGAAGTCCTCCAGATGCTTTTGATGTATTTGCTTTCCTAACTGCTTCTACATCCTGCCATAAGCGTCATATGACCTAGCAATAGGGAATGGCTGCAAGTACATGAGTTTCAACCCCCCGATAGCATCCTTGATGCTCTATATATTTGGGCATAAGTACCAGCCTATGTAAACTAGGAATAATACAGGAGGGATCTTCTTCTTCTCCATGTGAGCTTCAATAGAAGTAGATATTTGTCTAACAAACGCAATTAAAATAACCGTATCAATGGGGTATCTTGGCAATAGGAGGGGTTGTCCTTCAAATCCTTCAATCCTTAGGTATGAAAAAGTGGAGAATTGGATAGACCAATCTCCATACTTGTAGATAACTTCTTGAGCTTCCATGCTCAATCTCTTGGTCCGATCCTCCTCCATTGCTCTGACTAGATGCATTGAAAATGAATAATTTACCATCTTGTAATCCTGGAGGCATGCCTTTCTCTGTAGATCCCAAATATTCACATCACCAATGTTGTTTCCTACCTTGCCTACTGTTTGTAGGGCATCAAATGTTCCTCAGAAAGCACAAGAATATACAAGATAGGAGGTCATGTAAAATATGCATGCCTTACCTCGTAGCTTCCTCATCCCCTCATCTAGGCAATCACTGATGATTTTGGCCCAGAGAGGCTTGTTATCTAAGTATAATACCATCTAGATAATTCCAAACATCCAGTTCTCAAAGTTACCAGCATGTGGTTTGTTGGTCATCCTGCTCAAGAGTGCAATTATATACTGATATTCATCATCAAAGTCAAACTTATATAGGTATACTGGCAACTTGGCCGAAGCTGTGTAGGTATTGTTCTTTGCCCTCTACTGATACATTCTCTTCCTGGCCTCTTTCTTATTGTTGTTATACTCCTTTTCTAGTTTAATGAGGTCTACACTCACTATCTTATTCCTGACTAGCAAGTTAAATGTAGCAGTGATGCCCTTGATTGAAAAGTCAGCATATACTCTGCCATGTTTTTCTACTTTCCTTATCTCTAGTTTATAATTTCTGGCACATTCCACTACCAGCTCAGTGGCATCTATAGCATATGGGAATCTTGATTCATGCCACATACCCATTGTAAATATCTTATCCAGTATAGGGTTGTTAGTATCATCATCCAATTTCCTTGACCATGCATTCAAGTCTGTTGTCCTTGATGCATGTCACTAATAACACCATGTCTGAACTCCACTCCTTTGGGCTATATGAACATAGGTTTCAAGAACTCAGCCTCAGATCTATTCTTTCTAACCTCTGCCATTGATCCTTGCAATAGACATATGCATGACTTACCCTATGGTGCTTGTACAAACATTCAACAATATCATGTATCTCCTAGCTATTATTCATCGTTTTAATTCTTTTCATGCATCATCATGCGAATTTAACCTAGTAAAGAATCATTTTACCTAGATATTTGCATAAAATGACAATGGAGAGGGTTTTTAAATTACTTACCTGATATCGCTTTTCCTTTTTTGATTATATGACTGATAACGGGAAATGTAGATATGCAGGGTCAACCATTACATTTCGTTACATTAAGGGTCACGATCTATTAGCAGATGACTGAGAAGGGTTTGACTTCTAGAGCTCTATAATTCTCAATTAAGCATAGGGTAAATGTAAATAACCTTTGAATTTTACTTTTAAATGGATCAATAGGAAGAATTAGGGCATATGCGTTGTTCTGATTAAATCTATCAATTATTTGCATGAAACTCATAGATGCCTCAAAGTGTTAAATTTGTATTTGAAACTGGCAGGGCTTCATCTACCATTTTGATTGCATTTAATGCCAGAGGGTTATCTTTCTAAGATTAGGGATATTTTAAAATATGACTCCTAATGGATAATATAACCTCCCTTGCACAGGATAATTGTTTACTAAAGATCGGGGTGATATGGTCAACCTTTAACCATGAAGCCAAATTAGGTCATCAAATTAAGATTAGAGATACTTCAAACTATGACCCCCTCTAGGCTAGATCATGATGACATCATCATGCCATCCATGCTCTTCACTTATTAGGTTATAGTGACGTCATCGTCATATTGAAAAATATGACAGATATTTGGATATATGACCCTCCATGGGTCAGGTGAGATGATTACATCATCATCAGGTTGATTTCCTTCATTCGTTTAGAACTAAATGATGTCATAGTCATATTGGTAAAGGGTGATATTCGCGTAGGTGTGATATTTTGTAAGATGACTGATATTAAGAAATATGAACCCCCCGTGAATATATGAGGTTTTCTAATGGGTAGATACTCATCTCTACTTAAGTTTGACATTCACGTATCAGGTATCTACTAGTTATTAGGTGATTTTTCTAAGTCCAGATCATGCTAGAGAATATGATTGATGTTTAGAAATATGACCCCCCTAAGGGAAATATTAGGGTTGACTGATCTTTAACTCAACATAACTTTCTACCCATAAGCAATATCAGTGTGATTTAAAAGGAAAACCTACTTAGAATTTTGTACTCTTTCCAACCATGAGGTTTATGATAGAAAACACTAAATATGGCAACTAACCTCTTCTTGTGGTGCACATACCTCAGATGACATACATGACTTATTTTACCAAACCACCAAAAGCAAGAAAACAAGCAAGCAAAAGCAAAAAGTTGGGTCCCTATTTTGCTAAAGCAAAATGGGGCGTGTTATGTAACCACACAACATGCCTCTATTTCAAAGAAGAGATCTTCAAAGTCTTCATCCTCACCATTGGAGCTAGTACCAAAGAGGACAGTTGTATCTACTTCTGATGGTCATTATTTCTGGGTACGTAAGGGTGTTCATTCTATGGAGATGAAACTTATAGCTGAGAAGACAATGTTATAGCACCAAAGGCTTGGTCACATTGTTGAAAAGGACTTGAGGACCTTGAAAAATAAAAATCTTGTTGAGGTTATGAATGACTATAACCTTGAGTTTGATTTTTTTGAACATTGCATTATGGAAAAGAAAACCATGTTCAATTTTTTTTCAGTTCTCACAAATCTTCTGAGGTGTTAGACTTGATTCATTCTAATGCATTTCATCCTGTTAATGTTCCTTCAATTTCAAATTCTATTTACTTTGTTTCATTCATTGATGATTATAGTAGAAGGACATGGGTGTATTTCCTTAGAAGTAAATCTATAGTCTTTAGTAGATTCAAAGAATTCAAAGCTCTTGTGGAGAACTAGAAGGATAGATAGATTAAGTGTTTGAGGGCTGAAAATGGTGGTGAGTTTTGTTCAGCAATTTTCGACAAGTTATGTAAAGAACATGGTATTGAGAGGCACAAGACAAATCCATATACCCCTCAAGAGAATAGAGTTGCAGAGAGGATGAATATAATGTTGATGGAGAGGCCTAGGAGTATTCTAAGGGGAGCTAGCCTTGAACAAAAGTTTAGGGCTGAAGCTATTGCTATTGCTTGTTACCTGGTTAACAAGTCTCCAACTTCAATACTCATTGATAAGACACCTATGGAGGTGTGGTCTGGTAAATAGCCTTCATTGAGACACATTAAAGTATTTAGTTATGAGGCATATGCACATTTTGTAAGGAGAATAGGTCTAATTTGTAGAACAAGGTTGTGAAGTGTATCTTCATCGGTTACGATATCAGTGTGAAAGGGTACAAGCTTTGGGATCTAGTGGTTGAGAGAGTTTTGTATAGAAGAAATGTGATCTTTAGAGAGATCAATCCTTCTTCTATTGCTCTATATCTAGAGAAAGAAGAGAAGAAAAAGGATGTGGTTCAACTTCCTTCCACCCTTGAGAAATTTGAACTAAAGACATCTGTTGGACTTGATGATAAGGAGAGCTCTAGTAACTCTGGAAGCTTAGAAGAAGAAGAAGAAGAAGAAGAAGAAGGAGAACCTCAACCTCAAATTTTGAGGAGGTCAATGTAGATAAAGAGATAAATTGATAGGTTTGGTTATTCATTGCATGGTTCCAGTTGCATTTTTTATTTGATTTCTAACACTGATGAGCCTAGGACCATAAGGCAGGCTATGACTATGAGTGATACAGATTCCTAGAAAGAGGCCATAGAAGAAGATATGGCTTCCTTGAAGAAAAATATACTTGGGATCTGGTGCCCTTTCCTAATGGACATAAACTTGTTGGATGCAAATTGGTGTTCAAGGAAAATTTTTGTTCAGATGGCAATGCTAAGAAATTTAAGGCAAGGTTAATCACAAAGAGTTATTCCCAAGTTGAGGGAATAGATTATGGTGAGATTTTCTCTCCCGTTACAAAGCTGACATCTATCTAATTCTTGTTATCACTTGCTACATCATACAATTTAGAAGTTGAACAAATCGATGTGAAGACAACTTCCCTTCCTAGTGACCTGGAGGAAGAAATCTATATGTCAAAGCCAGAGTACTATGTGGTAAAAGGTAAAGAAAATATGGTTTACAAGTTGAAAATGTCTTTGTATGATTTGAAGCAATCTCCTAGGATGTGGTACCAAAAATTTGATGCCTTTGTGTTGAGTTTGGGATTTCTGAGATTGAAATGAGATCATTGTGTTTATTATAAAATGGATAATGATCACATTCTCACTATTGCATTATACATTGATGATATGTTGTTCATTGGGAGTGGTAAAAGTTTGATTTTTGATTTGAAGCCTCAGTTGTCAACATAGTTTGATATGAACGATCTAGGGGCAACTAGGTACATTCTTGGAATAGAAATTAGAAGAGATAGAGATAACAAAAAACTTTGGTTAGGCCATAGTAAGTAAGTGAACACCGTGTTGGAGAGATTTAACATGGAAGCTTGTAGACCGTTGACAGTTCTTGTTATGATGGGCTAAATTTTTCCATCGCAGATTGTCCGAAGTCTCCTTTAGAGATGGAGGATAGGAGAAAAGTTCCTTATGCTAGTGTATTTGGCATCTTTATGTATGCTATGGTCTATACAAGACCAGACATTACCCAAATAGTGGGAGTCCTTAGTCAGTTTATGGCTAATTCTGGATGGGTACATTGGGGTGCAATGAAGAGAGTGTTTAGATTGTGGGGTACTACCGAGTACTTCTTATGTTATCATGGTTATCCTATAGGTCCTTGGCATTCACTTTGTATTCAAGAATTTGTGGATTTAGATTGGGCAGGTAACATTGACAAGAGGAGATCCAACAGTGCTTATGTGTTCACTATGTTGTGTGATGTTATTAGTTGGATGAGTAATTGGCAACCTATGGTCACTTTGTCCACTACTGAAGTTGAGTATATGGTAGAAACCCATACTTGTAAAGAAACCATTTGGCTTAAGAGATTGTGTTCTGATGTAGGGTTTGATGCAGGGAATATTACTATTTGTTGTGATAGTTAGAGTGCCATATGTTTGGTGAAGAATCCTACTTTCCATGTAAGGAATAAACATATTGATGTCTAGTACATTTTGTTCATGACATGGTAGAGGATGGGAAGGTAAAATTGGAGAAAGTTGACACTTTGATGAATGTTACAGATTCCTTGACGAAACCTATGAGCATTTGGAGTCTATGGGCCTCTCGGCCCCTAGCAATTAAATAATGGTGTTGATACTCCCTTTTCTCTTGCAAGGTGTTGGACAAGTGGGAGAATGTTAGGAAAGGTGTCTCAACCTTGCAACTATAGAAGTTTACTATTCTTCCTAGTTTTGGTCTTTTTGAATACCCTTTATCTTGAAGAATTGTTTAGAACTTTTAGAGTTTCTAAAAGGGCTAAAAATGGTAGGGCTTACTATTTTTAGTAACTCTACCTTTAAGGTCAAATGGACCTAAAATTTTTCCAAAAGGTTTGAAACCACTAAGTAAACATCTCGGGTGAGTTTCGACTCAAGATCATACCTGGATTGCAAGATATTAAAGTTTCTATTTTTTGAAACTGTCAAAAAAAATTTTGAACTCAGTTTCAAGGCACTTAGAGGTCCCTACAAACCTTGAAGTTGTCATAACTAGAAAATCTAGTTATAACTTGATAGGTCTCTTTATGAGCTTTTTGTCGCATTAAATGGTTTGTAAATCAGACACCCGAATCAAAAGTTATGACCTCCAGAAGTTGGATCTCCTATTTTTGGGAAATGTGAAAATATGTTGGACACTTAAAATAGCTATAAAGGGGAGAGTTACATGTGTTGATGTGTGATTTGGTACATCACAAGACATATTTGATTGGAGATAATTTGGGCACTACTTTTGGGTGGTTTTTTGGCTCATGGTTTTGTAATTACCGTTGACTGTATTGTATCTCCTATATATTAGATGATTGAGATAAAGGTTTTGTGTAAGAGAGTCTTATAGATATTGAGTTACCTCTAGGTCTCTAGTTGGTTATACTCCTGTGAAATATTTCTCTGCAACTATATTATAATCTTCTTGGCTTCTGAAAAATATATTGGGCAGCTTTGAGTGTGGGATTTTTTACCCAAAAGGGTTTTCCCCACATATATTTTGTGTTTGTGAGCATTGAACTTATTTTTGATGTGTTATTACCTTTCTATTAATGTGCATCTCATAATCTATAATTGTAAAAGATAAAACTTGCATAATATTTCCTTAGTAGATCAATTTAGGAAGCATTTCTACATACCTTGCTTCCTTTTAGATAGGTGTTAACTTATCAAGTCATCACACCATAATTTTGGGAAATAAGAACATGAAATGTGCTAAGCATGTCTTCCTTGTAGCTAGTTGAGATCTCACCACATGGCGGCATTACGATAGAGCCTATGACATGACATCATCTAGGGACTCTCTACCAATAGCAACATTTCAATCTATAAGATAAAAAGACACCTCAAAGGGGAAGGGTCACCCTAACTGCTGCTAAAATGGGTGATACATGGCATGTGAATGTACCATTCCTAGAAACATCATTCCCTTCAGAATGGAAAAATGCACGGTGAAAAGGAAGCGCTTGTGCCAATCAGAAGGTGTCGATTGTCAACCAACTTTAGGATAAAACCATTATCTACGATAAAAGTGTAGATACTTCATTACTTAATAATAGGATAGGTGGCAAGATATCACTACAGTGTGGGTTTTTAAAAAGTGAGCCAAGAGTTGGGCAATGATATGCACAAGCCAGTCCAAAGATAACAACTGGCATGCAATGACTTGCCTAGAACATTAAAAAGGTATGGTAAGCATAAGGCAAAATGACATAGAAGGATGGGTTGGTAATACCTAAGGAAAGGGGCTAGTGAAACCATGATTGATAGAGGATAAGTCATAACTATAAGCTTCTTGGAACTAATTAAAGAAGTCACTTTTAAAATCTAACATAAAGCACACAATAATACAAGAGGGTTCAGGGTCTTGAAATAATAGAGACAAAAACCTTGCAGAGATAATTGAAAAACCCTAAAAATTTGAAGGATGCTAAGAGTGGCTCTATTTAGGGAAGCACATTTCAGTGGAATGTGGTGAGAAATAAAAAAAGTTTAGATGTAGACCAAAATAGACAACAAAACAAAATAGAAATCACTACGTTATTGGTCAAACAAAACCATAACTGTACAACACAAGGAGAAAAAAACCTAACTACCAAGTAGAATTCATTTTATCTAAGTAGAATTTAGACTTGTGAGCATCTTAGAAAGTTGCTCCATGAAGTGTGACAAATTTTGTGAGAAGTTCATACCTGAATCATTCTTACTTCTAGAATGATCATGTAGTGCTTGTTTCTCAAGATCTGGTATATTTGAAATCTTTAATTTCTTGTGAGGAGGGGAATCATTGTTATTTTCCACTGATGATATCCACCTTGTTGTTTTCTGATCCTTTGCTTTCTTATTTTTATGAATGAGCCTTTTGCAGTGAAATGGGATATTTTCCACCACGACAACCTTTTCTTGTATCATAATATCTTGTTGAGGTTGTTTAATTTTCATATCCAGTGCATCTTGGTTATCTCTTGATCCTTGAAGGGATAACGACAGAGGAATCTCAGCATAGATACCTTTTCCCTATGGATGAGGTGAGTCTTCAACTTTATCCTTATCCACTTCTATCATGCCAACTATTTCATCATAATCAAGATAGTCATCTTCTTGATTTATTGTATTTGCTCTACCATATTGTTGTCATTATGTTTACGTAAACGATTAGTGAAGATCTATAAATTCTAATTCAAAGGAGCAACTAACTTATTTCCATTATCATTCACACCAATTACCTGTATTATATTAGAATTGATGAGGTCTTAAATTTCATTTTTAAGATGCATACATCGTTTGGTGTCATGTCCTTCCAATCGATGATACTAACAGAAGGCATTAACATCAAATGGTGGTCCTTGTATCCTATTTCTATCAAATGGTTTCATAGGAGGAAGCTTCAAAATATTGTTGTTTACTACTTGATTCATAATTGATTGAAGAGATTCAAATAATGGAGTAAATTGTCAATGTTGTTGTTTGAATTGAAAAGCTGCCTGTTTAGGATTACTAAAAGAGAACAATTATGATTGAAAATTATTTGAATGTTGTCCATTGATCTTGATGAAACTCTTGTTATTCCTCTTAATGTTGTTTTGAGAAGGTCCGGTCATGGATTGACCAACTTGGGCCAATGAGTTTTGATTCTCATACTGACTAGACAAAAGTTGGTAATCATGAAGGGTTGTGCATAAATGTTTAAAAGAACTATATTTCATTAATAGTATTTTATCATGGATATTAGGTTGTAAATTTGTAATGAATACCTTCTAAATCTATCTTCATCTATAATTGGATATTTTATTTGTGATATGAGACCTTGATATCGAATGGTGAATTCCATCAACTTCTCTTTATAACCTTGTTTACAATGAACCAAGTCAATCAAAGAGACAAGAGGTCTAGTGTTTGCTTGAAAATGTTGTAAGAATCTATCAACTAGACGTGAGAAGGAGTTTATTGAATTAGGAGGTAAAGAGAAAAAACATTCCAAAGCAGTATCTTTGAGAGATTGCAGGAAGAGTATCGATAGCAATTCTTCTTTGAAGAATAAATAACTACACATTGTTGTGAATGCTGCCACACAAGTATTAGGATCACCTTTACCACCATACTTTTCAAAGCGAGGAGTCTCAAATTTTTTAGGCATAGGTGTTCTTAGGATTGCATAGGATAAAGGACTACGAGCATGATAATTTGGTAAAGTAGTTGGGAAGAATTAATCAACTTGTTACCTTTTTTGTAAAGAGGTCATGCTTTGCAAGAGTTGGTTTAAAAGGGCATCGTTCGGTGATGCGGTTTGTTGTTGAGAAGAATTAGAAGTTGTGGTCATGAAATTTTGAGGTGATTGGTTGTGAGTGGTCACAAAATGTGGTTTAGAAAAATTGTAATTAAAATGTAACTGAGAAAAAATGTAAGTAAAATGTGGTTGAGAACAATTGCAAGTGAAAGGTGGTTGAGAATAGGTGGAATGAAGATGTGGTTTAGAGTGATTATTCATATATAAGAAGTCACCCTAGGTGCTAGGTTTTAATAATTGAATCCCATAGTCATGTAATTCTATGCATTAGTGCCATTAGATACTCCCATACTAGTGGTAGCATTACTACAAGCTAGTGCATTAGCAGTGAGAATTGATGATGTGAAAGTGGATATTCCGGTAGTTGGTATAGGTGATGATACTTGTGTATGATTTGGTGATGATACATTATTAATGACATTCACACAATTCTCCACTAGCATAACATTATGATTCACTATATGAGCTAAGCCATGGAGCATGTTAACACCATCTTGTCCTTTTAACAATTCTCTTAAATTATGAACAACATGCACAACTTCTTCCACTATTCTTTCTTTTTCAACAAATAATTGAAAATTGACTAATTATTTATCAAGTTGTTGAATTTTCTCATCAGGTACATGCATTATTACATAAATAGGATCTTCAAAATCATGAAATGTTTGTTCTTCCATTGTAACTATATGAGGTATGATATCTTGCAAAGTTTGTGTTTCACCCTTTGTAAAGTAAGTGTTCAATGGATTTTCTAATGTTGGTACACCATTACTATCGAGAGCACTAGAACCCATTAGTCTAAGACTTCTCCTTAAATAGATGTTTCTATTAGGGAAGCGGGTTATACAACTCATACAAAAGCATACAACACTCAATGCACAAACTAATAGAACAACCATAAGGAGTAAAGTAGTTATGCTTGTAGAAATACACAATGTGTATTTAAAAAGGTGAAAACTTCAAAGATAGGTTGCAAAAGTATGCACTATGATCCAACACTACACTTCAAAATCAAATTTGAATGAATTTTGGAAAGGAGTAGCAAAATCTAAAAATGTAATTTTAACTAAAAACCTTAGTTTTTGCAAAGATTAGGTTATAAGAAAAATGCAACTTTTTAAGCAATATCCTAGCAAATGAGATATGAAAATGCAAAGGTAAAAGATCATGAGATGATGAAATGTTGTAATTTATCTCAGATCTAATGTAAATATCAGAAAATTAAATGCAACACAAAGTATGCAAAACTATGCCTTGATGCAAGCCTAGAATGCTTTTTTTTTTAAATTTTCAAATGAATGCAAGATTTTTGAATGTATGATGATGAATATGGTATGAAAGAATGCAAAGGCTGATTACAACACTCAACAAGATGCAAGTTCAATAAAAAAATGGGTTCACCAAAATGTTATTGTTAAAAAGAGGATAAGGTTGAAATGTGATTAAGGTAGATTCAATCAAACCCTCCTTTCACAATAACATTCAAGGAAAACAATTACGTTGAGTCACTATAGATGGAGAGGAATTAGCTACAGATTGATATCACTTATGAATAATATGGAAATATAGATTACATTGCTAGATATGTCAAACCCTAATTCAATTAATCCTTAAACCCTAATTATATGATTTTGGATATAGATGAATAAGATATGACAAATGATCACACAAGAAGGAACTAAATACATATTAGAAACATACCAAGATTCATATTTTTGGAGGTGGAAACTTCAGGGACACTGGGGTGGGTTCCCAAGTCCAACAAGACACTTTTTCTATAGATCTGGAATAGTGAGGTGAGTAGTACTGCAACATGTTTCAACATTTCTAGAAATGCCATTCAGGAGAACTACGGGACAGCTACCCTAGTCCAGTAGGTGAGATTTTCTGTAATTTCTTCTAGATCCCAAATCTTTATCCTCTGCTCTAATCGTCTATAACTCCACTTCGTACAATCCCACACATGCAACCTGCCATCACAAAGAGAGGGTTTTGGGGGTTGTGGTGTTTAGGAGCTTACCTCAGTCAAAGCCCAAAATGGCATTCAAGCCCTCCAACACCATTGTCAAATAGTGTGTGTGTCCTTGGTACATAGAGGCAAAATCAAATGATGAAATATACTAATTTTGAAACACAAATAGATGTCACCTTAGAGGTGAAGCCCTCACATAGAATGAAGCTCTTTCACACCATGAGGAGATGGATTGATGAAGCCAAATCTGCAACAAACAAACACAATAACAACATAATTCTTCTCTACAACACAATGAATGCTTTGAAATCCCTTATCTCAATATCACAAGTTTGGATTATCCATCTCTAGTTAAAATGAAGTCCCAAACATGTTTATATATGCATTCCCACTAACTTTCGTAATTCAAATTGAAAAGGCCGACAAAGGAAACCATTTTAACAGTCATAAGACAATATCCAAAATTTAGGTCCTAACAAAATAGGCCTAGACTAGGGCATGGGTGCTCAAGTCTAGGGTGATTTTTGAGTCATGATTAAGCATTAAAGTGATCCCCTAGGCCCCATTTGACATGGGTTTTGGGGAATTTTCTCTAGGATAAGTTTTAAGCATGCATAATGAAATTAAGGGGACCTAGGAGCTAAACTAGGTGGTAAATAGTCATAGGGATACTTTTTACAACATAACACCTCCCTTAAAACCTTTTGAGAAATTTCATTTTTATCAGTGTCACCCACCTTAGCATGCTCCTCATTTAACTTTGCTAAATATGCTTTTGATTTCTTCTGCACAAGGAGAGTTTTGAACTCCTTAGATTTCACAAAATCATCATCAAACAAGAATTCTCTTCAAGCAAGAGCTTTGACATCTTGCACTATTGTACTACTCTTTTGTATACTGAGTAAATTTATTGTTTGGGGAGGAATGATAACCTCATTCCTCTAGGGTGACTTCAAAACTTGTTTAACTTCCTCCAAATTAATCTAATTTTCCCCCATTTCATCTATTAAAGAATAGTCAACAAGTAGCTACCTTGTGATAATAAGCTCATGGACTGGAAGGGATTTCTAGGCCTCCTTCATGCTCTCCTCAATTTGGAGAGGAGTATGATATTCAATTTGTTGCTTAAGATTTTTTTAGGCTCAAGAGACTCTAGCTTAATAGTCTTCCTTTTGGGGACAAACTTTAACTTCTCTACATTATCCATTAACATGTTCATGTTAAGGATAGGATTTGTGATATTTGGGAAATCCTTGGGTATGTAGCATTTTCTACCTTTCTCTATCTTTCCCCAATGAGTGCTAGCCCAAACATTTCTTTCCTTTGATGCACTTCCTCCAAGGAGACACAATTCCAAATGAGGTCTTCCTTGTCATCACAATAGTTCTCAAATCCTGACCTCTACTTCTCTCTTCTTATCTTATCAATAAAATGCTTTGGATTATAATTTATGTGATCAGTGAAGGGTAACCTATATACTGATAATTTGTAAGCATAGGTTTCATACCCTTCCTTGGAATTTGTTCTAAAATGAGGAAAGTTAATAGGTAAAGGGAGAAAAGTACCCTTCTTACTTCCTCTCAAATGGAATTTGTCAGATTCATTTAGTTGCCATGTAATCTTCAAAAGGGCAATCTTGTTGGGCACCCTTAATGGAAATAAGTGGGGAAAGTCACATTATCTCCATATACCTTGATCACTATTGCATTGGGGTACAAATACAAGTCACCCCAATTCTATCTCAGAGCCCCATCTGGTATTCTATCTAAAGGCCTGAGAAAGTCCATTATCTCCTTTGACAACCTAGGCATATCAACACCTAGCAATCCTAATATCCTCTAAATAAAATGCTCTTTAAACACCAAATAATTTGCACTCTCACAAAACATATCCCACAAGTGAACTCTTCCTTGAATGGGCATAGGATTACCATCCTTAGTAAAATGTTGAATCAACAACTCCTTGCCCCAGAATTTCATGCCACAATGTAATAAAATATGGCACAGTAAAGAGTACCTTTTAAAAGTAGGGGCTAATCCTAAAGTGCTACATGATACTAGATCATCATGGATCTTCCCTGCTAGGTGTGAGGCAAAAACAAACCTCTGAAACTAGAATTTGTCCCGAATGTCAGTAACCATGACCACTAAATGGTCAGGTATTAAATGATCAAAATCTAGACCAAATACTTGGCACAAAGAATAATATGTCATGACAAAGTAGTCTTTAAACCTATCAACACTAAAAGGCTCTAATTCATCATCAGTGAACTTAGTATGTTTACCCAAAAACTTCTTTTTATGAAGGGGCAACTTATATGCTCTGTACGCATGCCTATTTCTCTTGTAATCCATTTTGAATTTATCTAGGTCAATCTACACATTTGTAGTAGGGAACAAATTGAAAAAGCTCTATTAATAAATCCCTACTCATATGGAACAATTTGTTGCTAGTTTTATTGAACACTATTTTAGTGTTGGGATCATAATTTCTACACATGGCTACAATCAAGTCAACATTGACAAAGACATTAGGGACCACCAATCTCTTGAGGGTGATACAGGTCTTTCTCCATTTTGATGGTAATACCCAAACTCAAATAGTTCCCAAGCTCCCATTGGCAGGATGGCATCCCTAAGTAGTCCCTAAAAATCATACAACTTATTCAGATAGTCCCCTGCACTCTGGTCCTATTTGTAACTTTTTGAAGACTTTGGGGATTGCTCAATAATTCCTTGAGTTAAGTCTCTCTTAAGTAGGTGTCGTTAGCCTCCCTTAGGTTCCATAATTCACTTAAAGTAGGAAAGGACTAAATTGATGCTTTTAAGGGTTTGGTTTTCTCAATTTGATAGATGCAGAAAACCTTCAACTATAGAATCAAGGAAAAACCCTAAAGTATTACAGAAATTCAGAAGTATTTTAGCACATGTACCTGTTTAACATCAAAATGAAGATCAGCCTTCTCCTAACATTCACCCGTTAACTCCTTCAGCTCTGAAAATCCTTCGCTCTCGCAATTCAACTTAGTATGCATGAAATTTTGGAAAAACCCTTTTGAATTCATTAATTTCACCATTAGTTGTTCCAACAGATGAACATAGAATTTACATGTTGTGAATAGTCGTATCATTCAAATTTGAGCCATTGTTTTCGATAGAGGAAAAATTGATGGCTATTGTAGGATGAGAGTGCACCATAAACCCTATTTCATCTGCTTTCATTAAAATGTGTGATGCACTAGTTGTTGGATCAATGAGATTAAAATAGAGCCATCGATTCAACCAATGAAGGGGGACACTTGTCCTCTTAGCTCATTGTCGTAGTGCTAACTCATATGGTGCCCTAACGGAATGCACAGAGTACTAGCCTTTAGATCTTACTCGACTTTTAAATAAAAATGCAACCATCGATTCCTTCCAGCCTTCCTTGGGTAGTGTTGTCATGTGAAATTACACCTTGTTTGAAGCTAGTTCAAACACTCTAATGACACAATGGGACTGGTCTCAAGGTGTGGGACCTTGCATATGAGATCAAACCTCTAGAGAAGGTTGCTTCCTCTTTTTCAGCTTAAGGCTCAGATAATTAAACTAAATCTAATGCTACTGCTTGCATAGGAAAAGGGTAATAAGGATTTGTGAATTAAACAGAAGGTGATGCACCAGATTGAAGATGTTTAGCTGTAACTGACTCAACATAAAATAATCTCAATACTGAAGGGGACTCACATAGACTCATATTAATTCTAATAAAGGCTAGGACAGAACAATGGAGAAATGAAAAGGGACCATTTTTCCCACAATACATAGCTCACATTAATAAAAATATACACAACACAAGAATAATGAGAGAGGAAAAAATGTTAGTTTGTATTGATTATGGAGGCCAAATAGCCATTACAAAAGAGAGAGAATCATGTAGAAGAAATAGACATAGAATAATCAATTACATTCATTGTTGAACTATCAACTAGAGACATGAGAGGATTAGCAAAAGAGCACAGTCCATCAAATCTAGTTGGTTCATGTAATTGCATCACAAAGGCCTAGTCACAAGAATTCTCAAACTTGTGTAATAGCCTAGAAGAATAGCTAATAGAAATACATTTCTTTTTGATGTATTTATAACAATTTTAGTCTCTGAAATAGTGGCGTTGGAGTTGGTAAATTGCCCAAGACAACCCACACTTCCATTAAATTTTTAACCCTGAAGACCTACTAAAAAACCTACGAATTGGGACAATGGCCACGCCTCTGGCAAGCATGCAATCCTACAAAATAGATCACTTGCATGAATGAATGATAGACATATTAAAGAGGGAAGGCCTGGAGTCTTGTTTTGTCCCTAAAAATCTAGTTTTTAGCTGCATTTGTACTCTAGCATTGAATAATTTTCATGTTCCAACCATCCTCATTCGGCTCTGGCCTACAAAAATTTAATATTGGTACCTCTCCTTGAAAAAATGATGTGATTTAGGGAGAGGCAAGCTTTTACAGCACCTCAAAATGTTGTACTCTTTTTCCTTTCATGACACCTTGGAATTACCATGATTAGTGACCTCAGAACCATCGAGTTCCATTTTCATGATTTTCTTCTTTATTTTACCCAGCGACAAAATCTCCACATTCTGAACCTTTCTTTACTTCTCCTTTTAGCTTCTTCCACCTTCAGTCAGCAAACCTTTAGTTTCCAAAACTATTTTTGGGTATCCTTTTCCTTATCGCCAAACTATCTTCTACTTGAACTTTGCTTGGTTGTCTCTATTTTGCCCCTATCAGCAATTTGTTCTTTTCTCAAACTATGACTTTCATGTTAACAAAACATGACTTTGCCAAACCATGCGCATGTTCCCTCTTTTCACCTTTATTGGTGATTTTCTTCAATTTGGAACTTGGCCACCTTTTCTTTTCCTTTTTCAATCTTTCACCCTATCAATGAACCTGAGGAGTTTTGAATTAGCCGATGAGTTCCCTCCTTAGCCGACTCACCAACTTGACCTTTCCCTTAACCATTTTTGCCATATCAGTGGTTTTCCCATTAACAAACTGGGGCCCATTTTTGCTTTATCGATAAAAGCTCTCTTGCTGAACTACTTTCTTTATCAGAAAAATCTTCCTCCTCAAAACTATTGCCTTTATCTTTTATTCTCAGATTTATCAATGAAACTGACCTTTCTCGAACACCGCTTGCTTTTTGCTCTTACTTTGACCTTTATCAGTGAAATGTTACTTCATCAAACCATTTTGATCTTTTCACTTTTACATTCTCAGTAAAAGTTCCCCTCGACGAACCCTGGCCTCTTTATTGGCAAAACTTGATTTTGCCAAACCTTACTTTATTTCCCTTTACTTTATTGGTGAATAATCCTTTCGGTGAACCAGAGGACTGTCAAACTTATGAAAATTTTACGATTCTCTAACTTTGTCAATAAAGGTACCCTTTTGTTTTTCTTTTCCTTAGTTGATTCTTGTTCTCAATTTTGCCTTATCAGAAAAATCATCAAATCCTGAACCATTTCCTTCTTGTCAAGAAAACTTTGTTTTGTCAAACCGCTTCCTTCACTGATGTCTTCACTCTATTTTTCACCTTATCAACAAAATTACATGTTGGCAAACCTTCACACATCCAAACTAATACATTAGTTCAATTCCCCACCAATTTCCTGACAAAGGGAAACCTTTCCTGCCATGCCTTAGACAATTTTGGAGATTTTTGCTTAATTGGTGATTCTCTCCCTTTTGGAACTCAACCATCTTCCTTCCTTCTACCTTATCGACAAAAAGATTTATTGGTGAACTAGCAGATTTTTGAACCTAGGGAAGAGTTCATTCTTTTAGTACTTTGCCGATAAAGGCAGGCCTTCACTTTTTAGTGCCTTAGGAAATTTTACCTACACCGCAACTCCTTGCCTTGTCGACAAATTGCCAAATTGGTGAACTGAGGAAATCATGAACTTTTTGAAAGTTTGCATTTTGAACATTTTTCTGATAAGGGCAAGTGTCACTCCCTTATATCTTAGTCATTTTTATGAAGCTCGCTCTTCCATTGCTTTTTGTCGTAAAAATGCCAAGTCAGTGAACCACTGAAAATGTGAACTCTTAAGGAGTTCATAAAAAAAGGAAATTTTCCAACAAAGGGGGAGAATTTCCTCTCTAATTTCTTAGCCAATTTTTGGTGTTTTAAAAGTTTAGGAACTTGAACTTTTGCCAATATAGTCCAAAAGGAGGTAAAAAACTAAGGCAATGGCCTAGATTTTTCTAGGTTTTTCTGGGTTTTCTGATAGGATTCTCCATAAGGAATTTTGGGGATTTTGCAAGGAAGTTCATTGGATTTTGAAGGATTTTAGCTTTTACCTCCTATTTAGGATATCTCTGATCAGATTTTTTTGATAGGAGAAAATCTAGAATATTTTGGGTTGGAAAAATTATGACAACATTTTGGCAAATTTGTAGGGGTGTTTTCTTGCTAAACATAGGGATCCAACTGCCTTATACAGTCCATTGGGCACAGGGTCAAAATAAAATAGTCTCATGACCAAACAAAACTGAAAATACCTCCCAAAAACAAGAAAAACACAAGGCAAGCATTCTCCTAATGAGAATCTGCCTGCGCAAAAGCACTTGGAGGAAAGGAAACCTAAAACAGAACAAGATGCTCATGCTTTTCTGAATTAGGCTCAAGAAATGAGCCCTGCACATGCTCGATGGAGAAATCTCCTTCATCAAGAAGTTGATATCCCTGCCAGATAATCAAGATCAAATCTTTAATTTGTTCTTGCCCATGTCTGAACTTTGCATAGTTATCTTTAATAAAATCTGGGAGATCCACAAATAGACTTGCATCAACAACCTCTGCACTTTTCAGCATAGAGAAACATATTTTCTCTTCCTTTTGATCTAGAAACTCACTATCACATGGCCTCACATTCCAACAACATGCCTTCATCTTTCATGTCCCCACGTTTCTCCAGAACTGTAGTTAATACTGGCACATGCATGCCTTCCTCCTCTTCAATATAATCAGGTAGTTCATGAAACACAATGACACCATCCACTTGCCAATTTAGAAACACACATTTGACCTACATCCTTTGTCTTTTTCCCACCATAGCTTGTTGATTAAGTCCAATCTATTGCCTTGGAACTACCGATGGATTCTAGGCCATTAAAACTTGGTTAAATTCTTCATTTTAGTATGTGCTTTGGACATGGGACTAGCTGCATGGATGGCACCAATCATAACCTTGGGTTGAGTTGTTCTAAATTGGAACAAGCACATCTAATGCACTTGTAGAAGCTAAGATTTTGGAATTTTAGGGCCTAACATAGCCTAGTTGATTTTGTCTTTGATTATTCTCGTGAAAAATTTGCCCACTAGGCTGATAGGGATAATTGGGAGCTTGGTATGGCACATTAGCTGTAGGGATTGGTACCATAATTGGTTGCATGACTGGGGCTTCTAGAAATATTAGCATTGGAGATTTGGGATCAATCTTTCTAGCTAGAATGAAACAATTTTCTTCCCTAATAGCTACCTCATAGGCATCAAGTAACACATCTCCTCCTAGAGACTAGATCATGATAGTGATATCACTATTCAAGGATCTCAAATAATATAAAAAGGTAGCATTAGGGGAAGGCCTCACCCATGGTGGAATTCTTTACCAAGTTTTTTAAAATCTAAAATTATAATCCACTGTGAGTTCATAGGGAGCCCTTTTAATAGTGGCCAACTGCTCTATCATGGATAAATGGTCATTGCTATCTTCTGTCATGCCCACATTTCCCATGCGGTCACGACACGCATCACACATGTCATGTGGTCATGACATGAAATATCAAAAAATTTCCATGCCTCCCTAGAAATCCCCTCGCACATGCAAGCGTGCTCGGAGGTGTACACTTAAAGTGCAACCACAACAGTTGAAAGCGGGGTAATACACACACATGCGCATACCCTTCGCAAGAAGGCCATCAAGGGGGTCATCGCGACACAGTTAACATCACTAATAGGGTTCTACTTTACTAATCCAATCAAACCCTAATTTCTGGGAAATTCTGGCAGCATAACACCTCATGGGCGTGAGTGGGGTTTATTGTACAACACTAATCTTGATCATGAAGTTTCCTGATTTGGGTTACTAAATTTCTTACATCTCACTCAAATAGTTGATTAAGTTGATTGAATATTTTTCAACAAAGCATGATCCTTTGCTCTCCTTCAAGTTTTCTGAAATTTAATATTAATTTGTTCTCCTTCTAATTTTAACATTTTCAACAAAGCCCGAACATTTGTTCTCCTTCCCATTTTCAAGGTTTTATGATTAATCTGTTTTCCTTAACATTTTCTATCAATTAGATTTATCATTGCATCCTTTACATTATTCCTAATTTCTTGGTAGATCAGATCTCTATCAATCAGAGTTATCACTGCATCCTTTACATTATTCCTAATTTCTTGGTAGATCTGATTACGTAAGCAGGACTTACTAACTTCGTTTAATGAAGTCCACTAGGTTTCAGCTCTAGGTTTAATTTAACATTTGAATTAATTTGGTTAATTAAATCACTCCAATCAGGATTAATAGAATGTTCAATCTTATTTAGTACTCTTAGCCCTATTATGGCAAGTTCGTGCATTTTCTCCTCTTTGTTTTTACTTTTATCTTTCTTTCTCTTTTTCTCTCATTTTTCTCAATTAGATGTTTTCTCAAATTACAGGTTGGATAAAAATAGCCACATATGAAATGCATATGATGGCTTAAGAAAATAATGCGAAGTTATAAATACACACACACACACACACACACACACACACACACACACATATATATGCTATTTGTATTTACAACACTAGGTTTTTCTTTATTAAAATATATGTATATTTTTCTTTTCATTTTCTTGGTATTTCATTTGTGAAAATTGTTAAACCCCAAAACCCATTTTCCTATAAATAGAATTAATATATAAAATTCTCACTATGGTTTTCCCCTTTTGAGGTTTTCGATGTATATTTGGTGTTATGTGTTGATGTGGATTGTGTTGATCTTTCATGTTTATATTAATACTATAATGTTTAAGTTTTAAGTTGTTTTGAAGGATTTGAAGTTTGTTTTGATATTGATTCACCCCCCCTCTCAGTATCCAAGTTTGTTCAACACATACTCCATCCAATCTCATCCAAATTCTAATCATTTTCCTCCAAATCATCATCCAAATCATTATGCAAAGGGCCCTTGGCCTAATCCTTAATCAAATCTAATCCAATCCAACCACCAAAGTGCCTTTGGCCTAATCCAAATCATCCCCAATCAATCCAAATCCATTCAAAGTGTCATATATCATTAGCCTTGACTAATCAAATCAAATCAAATCCATCCTAGAATCAGGGTCATATATTATTGACCAAGATCAATCCAATTCCAATCAATCAAAATCAATCCATGCTCCCCTCTAATCCAAAATCCAAATCATTTCATCAAGTCATCCTACATCACATCATGCTACATCCAAATCCAATCATGACTTCATATGATGATTTTGTTGAACAAGATAAACATGAAATTGTTGATGAAATCATTGCAAGTAAGCTTGCCATAAACCACCCTCGACCATCCATAAACATGCATGAACCCTTTGATGACACTTTTTCTAGAATTTAATCTATGCCCCCATTCTTTATTTATTATCCTATGGTCATTCTTTTGGTACCATTGACAAGGGAAATCCATTATATCCCCAATCCACATTGCATAATCCATCCTCATATGAAATCCCCATCACCTCCACCTCTTATCCACATCCTTCTTATCCTTATTACACTTATCCAAATCCACCATCTCCTTACCCATAAACCTCTCCATCTACCCCATTATCGAATCCCCCGTCTACTCCATCATCCAAATCCCCTACTAAATCTATATCATCCTTTCTCCAAGGATTACTTGCTAAGAGTGTTGAGAAAAATAATGAAAACAAACTTGTGGACTCATGTCACCCCACTCCTCTCCAATCACCTACATGTGTCATTAATGACCCCATCATCCACCTCACACCCATCAAAAACACACCACCATCTTCCTCCATCTTATCCAAAGTATTGTCCTCTCCTCCATCCACCCCGTCCAAGGAGCCTATTCAAATAATTGAAACTGCTTGCTCCTCCCCCATCACACCATCCACGCAAATCCATCTATCTCAAGAGCTGAGTCCAAAGCATGTCAAAACATTCACCTCCCTTCCTATTCATGATCCAAGCATACCAAATCCTCCATCTCCTATTGAGTCTCCATCCTTCTCCATTAATCCTTTACCATCTCCCATCAAACCTTCACCATCATCTCTTGAGCCCATCCCAAATCCATCATCCTATCATCTTGGATCTGCTACCTTCATCAATGGTGGTTGTCTCATAAGAGAGGAACAACTTTCTTCCACCACTCATTTCCCTCTATCTAATAATGGACTTACATCATGTTTCCAAAACAACACCCATCCCATCACACAACGTGTTGATGGGTATTTTTGCACTCAACAACATAGATGAAATATTGGGTACTTCACCTCTCTTGAAAGGAATATTATCCTAGGAAACCCAGAAAAAGACTACCCCAAGGTTTCTAATGTCATGTCTTGACTTGCAGGATAACTTAGTTAGATATGTGCTTTGTTGTTCCAGACAAGGGGGCTTACATGCAATGTAGGGTTTTGTATGATATAACAATAGTAAGTGTTTAGAAACCCTAGATGATATAGATTGTGAAATCTAAAATTTTATCAATTGTTGATCAATGAGGTGCTGCTTCTACTTAAATCTACCTAATTTGATAAAGAAAATGAAAAAGGATTAAGGTATAGAGAGATAAGAAGTGAATCCAAAAGATAGATAATAGTAAATGAAGGTGTTGTTGATAGACAAATGCCCTAAAGAAACCAATTTTTGCTTAACCAGATGAAATCACAATGTTGCAGAAATAGTACAATCTCCAAAGGTAGCTAAAAAAATTTCAAATTACATGCATTCATTAAACACCCAATTAACCAAACTTAATTCATTTAATAAGGTCTAGACTAAACATGTGCACGGTTACTTACAATGAACAAGAAAAAATGGTATGAGCCAAAGCATTTATCAAATATCTACGCATTCATTCAAACTACATTTGTACTTTATCTAAATATATATTGAAATCAACCGTGAAATCCAAAATCTCATAATACAATAACACAATTTGTAAAAACACCTATAAATATGATTTGTATTAATTTAGAATTTCAACAGAGTCTAAACAATTCATTATTCCAACCTTACAAAAAGAGAAAATGGTTACCCTTATATAGAGGAGAAAGCATACTGATTTTTTCAATGTATGTTGAGGATTAAACCAACACCAAGGGCTCAGATTCGATAACATTTAGTTTGGGAAGCTAGGCAGTTACAATACCAGAATCAATTTTGTCCTTTAGGAAAAAGATGAAATTACAACTTATGGACTCAATATAATAGGACAAAATTATAGTTTTTGGAGTTATCTACCAAGGAAAAACTCTTTTACAATGAATTAACTAATCAAAAGAACATGTGGCACATTTTCTGATAGTGGTGGTGGCCTTGTTGGATTTGGCATTTGACTTATGCCCCCACTAAGTAAACTTTCTTCTATTCACTACCATCTATTACCACTTTGTTCTTCTCAGCATCCCTTTTCCTATATGCCATCAGTGCCTCTAATGCCAGGTTGATTTCCTCAAGAGATGGATCTATTATGAACTCTGCCCTAAATTTAAGAGTGTCAATGGACCTTGACAAATCATGATAGACTACAAGTTTTGTCCTTCTACCCTTCCTGAACTCCTTGAATTACCCATGTAGACAACATTCTCTGTTTAAATCCGTTGTGTTGTATGTTGAAGTATCTCCCTATAATAGTGCACTTGACAGTTTTTTGCATTCCTGGGTGTCAATTGGAGTAGTGTCATCAAGGTATAACCTGATTGCATCTAGGAGCAAGTCATTGAAGCTATAAATGGCCTCCAAAAGTTGAGCCTTAGCAGACTCACCATCAGTCCTTGCTTTATAGAAAATTTCCTTTCTCAATTTCATCATTTCTAACCAATGGTTAGGCATATGCAACTTCTTTGTCAAGATATTTTCTTATACAAGAACTTCATATGAAAGCTTACACATGGCCAAAATTTTAGGATGAATAAGGGAGTAATAGTCATCATAGCTTTTACTGTCCTCCCTTATTTCCTCCCACTGTACCTTAAGAGCACAAAATCCTCTATGTATTTAAGTAACTTCACCAATTATGTCATTGCCCTTTGTATATATTTTTGTTATCCACTGTCAAGTTATTGAAGCAAGCTTCCTGATATTATCAAAATCTTCCAATTCTGCCTTTGAAATAATAGGAGCTCTAGCCATCCCATCTTCTATATGCATAGGCTTGATCAAGTACATCACATAAACTCAAAGTTTTTCTTTCTGCTACCAGAGCTGTTATTTGGTGAGCTCATCCTTATTCATCATGTCCATTCTATTAGGGTCAGAATCCTTGAATTTCTCTATCTCTTTGACTCTGGTGGTTGGACCGAGGTTTATTATAGAAACAATATATTCCTCCAATCTAACATCTTCCTTAATCTTTTGTACAGGAGGCACTACAATTTTAGCCACCCTTAACCTATAAGCATCTTTGAATGTCCTTGAGTACATATTTTCTTTCTTTGGCATCTTTGGCTTGTCAAGTTGGGCAAGTAAATTGTCTAAATTTACATTTACAACTTTAATTTGAGGTTTCTTTTCTTGAAGCTTCTACTACAACCAATCTGGTGCTCCCAAAGAATGAATAGGGTCACCAATTTTGTCTTCTCCTTTATTTAAATAATCTTGAGTGTCTGCATTATTTGCCACTAACTCTTTATTCACATTATCCTCTCTAGGAATACCTATATCCATCTTTGTAGGAGAGCCTAGTTGTTCCAACTATTTACCAATGTCCTACTCAACCTTATCAAATGCAACATTATCTATCTTGTCCTTAGGAGGACTACCATCAATATCAACCACCTCTACTATGCTTAAGTCTACTTGAGGGATGTCAACTTGAGCATCCAATATTTGCACTTCCTCAATAAGTATGTTTATCTCTACACATATTTTATCCATCCCTTCTAGTAGAGGTACTTGGGGAGAGGGAGTTTTAGGTGCATCTATAGAACTTTGGAATGGCCAAGTCAAGATGTTATTTATCACCATTAATGAATTGACTGCAGCTCTAGGGAGCTACACCCTAGAAAGGTTTTCAAATGCTACAAAACCTACGGAAGGTGGAATGGAAGGATGGGGATAGCATAAGAAAGGACAATGGGAGTGGAAAGGTTCAGGGGTGGTATAGAGAAGGATGGAGGTGAAAGGATGTTAGAGATAGGTGGAAAGGAAGAAATAGTGTAAGGGGAAACATATGAAATGGAAGAGATGGAGAATGAGATAGGCAGGGAATGTGGAGGTGATTAGGAGATGGGAATGTTAATGGATGACAATGTAGGAGAAGGTGGAGGGGAAGAAGAAGGTGCAGCTGAGACAGTAACAGGAGAAGGTGGCATAATGGATGCAATGGAGGTGGCAAGAGAAGGATGTGAACTTACATCGAGAGGAGGTGGCATAGAAGTAATAGGTAAACTAGGTGTAACAAGAGGAACAATGGCATCAAGTAAATGTACAGTGGTAGATCTAACAACATAGGGGAATCTTGCACTATTCTGAGGCTTGGAGCCCTCTTTAATACCTTGATCTTCTTTTCTTTAGATCCCTCTACCTCTTCAACCTGTATAGGATCCTTCTTAGATGTCCTTGTTTGCACTAGAGACACACTACCCCTCATTGTTTTGTTTTTTGGTTCCTTAGGTGCCTTCCTTTTACCTTTCATATATATAATAGGCACATCATCTTTTGTATCTTCACTATCAGTCATATCTTCCTCAGATGCTCCTCTTGATATTGTAGGTTTTGATTCTTCTTCAGCCTCAATAGGCTCATCTTTTTCATCATCACTTTCCCTTTCTTGTTGAGATTAGGTATATGTCAGTGCTACAATAGTTGTAGTAATTTTGAGCCACTTGTTTTCATAACCATATTCTATTGTACCTGATAGGGTCCTTCAAGAGCTCATCAAGGGAACTGTCTTCTTCTTCAGCCCAGTTGGGTGGTTGAATTGGTTGATGAAACACTCTCCTCCATTCAACTTCTTTCACTACCATTCTACCATCAGTCAACTGATCTAGCACTTGAGCAATTTGAAATAAGTTGATGAAATCTAAAGATAGTATTGAGCATCTTCTTCTTCTTACTTCATGATCATCAGGGAAATTCACCCAAAAGTCCTCTAGATGCTCCTTGTTGAAGAGCTTCTTGGTCATAGGCTTCTCCAATGTTCCAAAAGGATCAAAATGTGTGCATGCTTTATAGAAATTTAGGTGTAGTTGTTATAGTTCAACATATGAGTACTCTACTACACCGATTGTGATGCAAGTAAATAGCCCCCAGCCAAAGACAATAAGGAATTTGATAGAGGCTCTATGTAAATGCTTCAACATACTATGACAAGCATATATTTGTCTTATTAACTCCAATATGACTATTTTTTCTGTAGGGTACTTTTGTAACCTATAAGGAACTCCCTTAAATTCTTAGACTGTGAGGGATGTGAATTTGGCAAATTAGATGTACCATCCTCTATAGCTTTGAACTACATTAGAAACTTCAAGAGATATCCTCCATGACATGTCTCCTTTTAACATTCTAGTAATGTGCATAGTAAATTCATCATTGACTCTCTTATAGTACACTAAAGATTGGACAAGTTAGATTCAAAGACAGCAATCATATACTTTCATCTATCCATCAGCATTACCAACTATTCCAAGCTAATAAGGTCCTAGATAAACAAAATTTCTAGCCAACATATAAACCACATAAGAAGTCTAGTGGAAGTTCTTAACCTCACTTAAGGCCAGGGATATCTCATGGATATTAGTACTAATTAAGCGTGCCTAATGTATTTTCCTATCTCCTTTTAGGATCTCCTCAATTTAGCCAAACATCCATGGCTCAAAAGTGGAGGCAATAGGCAATCCCATAATTCTACTCAATAGTGTAACCAAGTCCTTTACCTCATCCTTAGAGTCACTTCTATACAATACATGAGGGACCTTTGACATTGTTGTCCTCTTCTTCTTCATCCAAGTGTCATTTATGATCCTTCTACAAGCCTTTGGCCCATGATCATACATGTTTTGATTCTGAGCCTTTGTGATCATAGTAAAGGTAGAGAAAGGATGGATGTCAAATGCTTCTGAAGGAGCCTCTATAGTAAAACTTGCAACTACTCTCCCATCTCGAGTTACCACAGACCTAGTGGGAGAATGGTATCTCTCAGCACATGCTATAATTAGTTTAGGATATTGGACAAATGTGGGGAATGCAACAACTTGGTCAATTCCATTATCTATTATCCTTCTTGCACAATCAGTCACTTTCTCACAGAAAAGCCCTCAGTTTGAAGTCATCTAGGTCAATGTGACCCAAGTCTATGTCTCCAATATTGTTCCATACCGAGTTGATCTTGGAAGTAGGAGGGATGGCTTTGAATTTGTACTTTATAGTTATAGCCCTTGTAGACATTTATGTTGGAATGTAATACCCTAATGAATACCCTAATTGAATGTCAATCCATATGCCTAAATCTATCAATTTGATCATGAGCCTTACACAAATTATCAAGACATTACATTTACATGAGTTCCTAATCATTAATTTTCCACTTAGGCATCAAATTGAATCAACTACAATGAAAAGCGTGCATTTGCTCTCCTACAGGATATCAGTGTGTAGTACTACAAAAGCTAATATTTTCATCAATTACAAAAAATAAAGATTTAAAGTCCTTTTGAATGATGCAAGGACTTAATCTAGGATAAAATTTTTTGACATTGCTTAGGGTGTTATAATCATCTCTACTGGGAGTGGGCTTTCTAGTCCTGACAAGATGGAGCAAGAGTTTTAGGTCTTGCAGGATAAGTAGGTAAGTCAGCCTTCAGAGGATATGTGAGAAGATCGGACTCCATCAGACATGTTAAATGTGCTCAAATTTTAGTACAAGCAAGGACTTAGTTTATCCTATGCAGGTGTAAGATAGAACATCATACTTGGAGGAGAAAAACAACTTCACTAGATGAGAAGATAAAAGTGCACTTACTAGATGAGCAGAGGAAATGGATTTTATCAGACAAGTCTAGTACCAAACAAAATCCATGCAAAGCACTCTGTAGATCTCTTAAACTAGTTACAAAGGCATTACTGCATTCATTTCCCTAGAGGTAGCACTTTGACAAACATGATAAGTCTAAACATGTACATGAGCATCTTTGAAAATTGTAGACCAGTAATACCCTACTCAGAGAATTTGGTTTCCAGTTGATAAGCCAGAACCATGTCCTTTGCCGAATCTTTCATGAAAACTTTCCAAAACCTTAGCCACTTCTAGTTTGTTAAGGCATCTCAAATAGATCCCCTCATGGTTTTTCTTATATATCACTCAACCCTTAACCATAAAACTACTACTTTTCAACCTCAGAGCCCTCCTCTAGGCTAAAGTCAAGTGAGGAGGACACTATTGATTGAGAAAACAAAACAAAATGTCATTGTACCAATCATCTTGAGATATGTCTTCTAGCACATATTATTGAGAAACCAAGCCTGGATTAGTCTCTACCATTGTTTTAGTGAGGGATTTTCCTCTCACAAGCTTCATCGGCTATATTTCCAAGTCAAAATCTTGCAATATGGTAACCCATTTTTCTCTCCATTCTCCTAACTCATTCTGCATCAACAAGGTTTTGATAGTAGCATCAAGAATAATAGTTGTCAGTCTACTTCATAAAATATAATGGTGGAACTTCTTCACTATCTTTACTAATGCATAATCATGTTTTTCTACATTAGGATAATGTAGCTCAACATCCTTTAGTGTGGTACTCATGAAGGCAATAGGATGTTCAATAGTAGGGCCTTTCTTCTGATTTAACATTGCTGCACATATATGATCTAAAGCAAAAGAGTAGATATAAAATGGAAAAGTGCAATCTGGGCTTAAAAGCATAGGGGTATTTGCAATAGCTTGGTTGATTTCTGAGAAGGATTTCATTGTCTCAAATGTCCATTCAATCTTAGCATCTTATTTCAACATAGTATTTAATGGTCTCACAATATTAGTAAATCCATTTATGAACTTTCGTACGAAGTTGAACTTTACAAAATATGACTTGAGTTCCTTCATACTAACAAGTGGCTAAATCTTAAGGATAGCTTGAACTCTATCAGGATCTATTGATATACCTTCTTCAGAATTAACATATCCCAACAATTTTTCCTTAGCCACTCCTAAGATGCACTTCTTAGGGTTAAGTGAAATACTATAATCTTTGTAGTGCTATAGAACTTTCCTCAGTTCAAAGATGTGGTCCCCTCTTCTCTTTAAAAATATGGTCAAGTCATCCATGTAGATGATAATACATTTACCAACCAAGCCTTTGAAATCTATATCCATCTCTCACTAAAAGGTTGCACCTATATTGATCAGGCCAAAATACATTCTACAGTATGTGTATATTCCACATTTACAAGTAAAAGCTATCATGAATCTATCAGTATACTCAACTATCACTTGGTTATATCCAGAATAACCATATAAGAATGACATCATTTGGGAGCCATTAATCATCTGTTGTAATTCATCTAGTGATGACAAAGGATAATTATCCTTTTCTAAATCTCTATTCAAATTTTTGAAATCGACACACAATTTGATTTCACCATTTTTCTTACGGATAGGTACTAGGTTAGCCACCCATGTCGAATGTCACACTAGGAAAATGATCCTTGCTACTAACAGCTTCTTCACTTTTTGAAAATAAAAGGTTCCAACAGGGCATTAATAGGTCTTTTCCTCTTATGAAATTGTTTGACTCCTAGTTTCAGTGGTACTGTATGAGTAATAATGGAAGTATCATATGTTTTCAAATCCTCATAACTCCAAGAAATAGCATCATGATAATCCACCAAAGCTTAGATGATTTCTACCTTCTCTTCAGAAGTACAGACCTTACCAATGAATACATTCTTGATATTGTCATTAGTCTGCAAGATATATGGATCACACTTTCCTTGAATGGAATCAACTTATCTTCTCTAGGTTCCCAGTTGGTCACAGTCAAATAGTCTTTCCAATTCAACCATACCTCAAGGAATAGTATTGGTCTTAAGATTTAAGACACCTTCCACATCCATCTCAACAGCTTCAGTTTCTTCTTCATCTATAACTTGAGTAGAAAACATGTTTAAACATGTGATGAAGTTAAGGATGTGTTTATCATCTTCAACTACTTGGAAATTAGTGACATTATCAGGTACAGAGGGAGTGGGAACCAACTACATAGTGAACTTCTACAAATCTTACATGGCTAGTGGTTCCAAAGTACTAGAAGCTTGTGCTAACACATTGGCAACATGATTCTATTTCCTTGGGATCAACTAAATATTGAAACCATCAAAACTTTCAATGAGATCCTAGACTTAGTTTCAGTAACAGTTAATTCTTTTGTCATGACAGGAGTATCACTTCCTTATTTTCTTAACCACCAATTTTGAGTCTCCAAAAACTTGACTTATTTGACCTCTCTTTCAAATAGTAGTTAATAGCCCATGTACCAATGATTCATACCCAACAACATTATTCATGTAGAACTGTATCCTATAGGTAGAAAAACATGATTCTCCTAAAGGGCTTATGAGCTCAAATCCAGTACCAGCCCTGGACTTGGATCCATCAAAACATAATGTCCAAATCTAAGCTTCCTCATACTACACTCTACTAGGAAAGGATGTAACTTGACTATCTTATGATTTCACCCTCTCATTAGCTTGGGGTTGCAATTTAGTCTTCTCTTTATCTGTCATTGGGCACAATTTCAAACACCTTTGACCTATTGTATTGCTTCTTTGCCTAAGGAAAACTTGAATTTCTAAATGGATGCATTATGAATGCGACACCAATTTGGCAATAATAACTCTTCTATCTATATCTTTTTCCCCACAACTAATTGATCACTCATAATCTTGGCTACAAAGTCTCTAAACCCTTCAAAGACCCTAGGTTTATCATTAGAAGAGGAATCATGGTCTAACTAAACAAATACCTTAGTGTTGTCATGTTGCCTATCTAGAGGTGGTTCTGGATGACTACCACTATCCAAAAATAGTATTTTGTCCACTTGATTGATCTAAGGTAGATAAACTCCCAAGACTACTTTAAAGTACAAGATTTCATTTATTTGATTATATTTTGTTACCATGTGCTTCATTTTTGCTTCCCTCTCTTAGGAATTGCATGCAGAATATATCAATTAAATGCAAATAAAGATTAAATAGAGGAATGAAAAATACATAGAAATAATAATAGCAAGAGACAATTTTTAACGTGGTTCACCCAAACTCAAGATACATCCACCAAGAAAGAGTCCAATATTATTATCCAACAAATCAAATCGATTACAACCAACAATCCTTGTAACTCAATATCGCTACAAGTGCTACAATACAATATCAACTAAAACCCTAACCCTTAGCCATTTTTATCAAGACATATGTCAGTTACAAAATAATTTGGGGTGAATCCACATCGATAAAAGGGGAAAATTTAACCTCTGAGTTTGATTAGGCTCCATATAACAACAATCTCCCACTTGGAGACTGATCAAACTCCAGAACATATCATCTTCCACTTGGAGACTAATCATAACAACACTGACCCTATAGCTCCCACTAGAAATAAACACCCTGGACCTTGTTCTAATTTTATTGTTTTAAAGTCTTGAAGACCAACCGAAGATGAAGAGGAGCTCAGATTCTCCCTTGTCACTGCCTTTGTAAACATATCCACTAGATTTTTATCTATATGTATCTTTTCCAGCCGTAACTATCCATCATCCAACACTGACTGGATGAAGTGATACCTTAGCTATATGTGTTTGGTCTTTGAATGCAAGGGAGAAATCTTTGCAATATGTATGACACTCTATCTATTTGTAAACAAATAACTGTTAGCCTTTTGTTTTCCCAATTCTTCCATGAAAGATTACAACTAGATCATCTCCACGCTTGCCTCTGTCGAAGCTACATACTCTGCCTCCGTGGTGAATAAAGCAACCACCTTTTTCAACATAGAGATCAAACTCACCAATCTCCCACCTACAGTAAAAACATAATCTGTACTATTCTGCCTAGTATCAATATCTCATGCCAAATTTGAGCCCACATAGCTTGTTAAATCAATATTAGAGCCCATAAAACATAAATGTTTATTAGATGTACCTCTCAAATATCTAAGAATCTATTTTACTGCATTCCAATGCTCCAATCTAGGATTACTCATATACCTTCTTATGACTCCTACAACATGTGCAATATCTGGTCTCGAGCATACCATTGGATACATTAAACTTCCTACAACTGAAGCATATGATACCTTGGACATTTTTTCTTCCTCCTCTTGTGTCTGAGGACACATCTCCTTAGTCAATTTCAAATGACTAGCCAAAGGTGTGTTGACAGATTTTGCATTCTCCATATGGAATCTCTGTAACACCTTTTCAACATAATCAGCCTAAGATAGAGTCAATTTTATGTTCTTCCTATCTCTGCAAATTTTCATACCAAGGATTTGTTTTGCTGCCCCCAAATCCTTCATAGCAAATGATTGTGCTAATTGTTGTTTTAATTCTCTTATGTGATCCATGTTAGACCCTGCTACAAGCATGTCATCAACAGATAAACATAAAATAATGTGTTGGTGATTGTTTTGATGCAATCATAACAATAAGTTAAAATTCACATATAATGAACTGAAACTATACTTGAAAGATAAGAAGGAATCATTTAAGATTCAACTAATCCCAAGTCTACAATGGTTCGGTTGGTCAAGTTTAGTTGGTCAATGTGAAGCTGTAATGTTCAAGGGGCCTTACGTAGTTTAGAGTTTGTTTGTGGTTTACTGGACTAAGATTATGCAAAAGATGATAAGATATGTTAATACTTTTCATTCCTTTGCATAAAAGTGTTACTGTACTGCAAGTTTTAGATGATTTTCTTGAATTATTGCAGCTTTCTCCTTCATCTATTTATGAAAACTGTCTACTTATAACTCTGTTATGCATACTTCTTAAAGCTTGAGACAATTTCCTTTTGATTTCTACTTTTTAAGCTAAATATTTTAGATGGGTTGGGAAAAGTTAAAAAGATCTAGTCTATACCTCATTTACTCTACCGAAGGATCTAATTGTTCTATTATGCTCTATGTAAATACCACAGTAATTTGATCAAATCCACAGTAAAAACCTTAAATGCAAGTTTTGAGCATTTTCATAAACATACATTTAAAATTGCAAGCTCTCAAAAATAATATTTCAAAAACACAAAGAAGAGCAGGAGAACACTCAGAAGATAGATGCAGAACTCCAGATTCTATTGTATTAGAAACAAATAGTCATACATGATTTACAATGTAGGAATGACTCTTAGTTTCATTGATCAAACTACAGAGAACTTACAAGCTTTACAGATACAGTAAGGAAGCCAGACATTCCACGCACACCTTACTGTAGACAAACAGGTGACCTCCTTCTTCTACTTCTAGACTAAACTAAGCTAACTTGCTGTGTGTTTCTAAAAATCCTTGTTGTAAAGTATTACAGTGTAGAGAGGCACAATATAAAGACTTTCTAATTGTCCACACTACAGCAAAAAAAACCTAACTAAACCCCTGGTTCAAACCTCTGGTTACAACAATAAATATAGATGAACCAGTTCTTCAAAATATCTCTGAGCAGTGTCAAATCTGGGTGAAAAAATTACCCCTTCTGAGAAGCTTTGGCAGCTCAGCAATAACTTCTGTTTGTCTGTAGTAGTAATACTTTCAGCTGCAACTTTGTCCTTCATCTAGTTGGACTTGACTTCTTCGCACTTCATCTTTACTTCTTGCTCCTGAGATCAGATTTTCTTCCTCCATGATGTCACTGTGATCAAGTTCCAGCTGCTTCCTCAATTGCAAGCCTGCAAGACAAGACAAGCAATAAGTATCACATTTATCAAATGAACAGCAAGAAACTTAAAATATCTGTTTAAATCAAGGTGACTGCAAAAAATGTGGAAATTGGGTCCAAAAAACCCCAAAACGCATTCAAAACTGCACACAGACTGCTCAAAACCATCGAGTCAACTATCGCTGACCAAAAAAATGCTACTGGCAGCAAAAGAAATGTTTAAAACTCCTATCACTTCGTTCCTTCCTGCCCATCGGCGTGAAAATCACCATCAGCGTGTCTCAAAATTACTTGGGCAACATTCGTTGTTTGGCCGATGGCCTTCCTCATTTTATTTCCTCCTTGTTTCCCTTTATCGGCGAGAGATTCGCCATCGGCGAACTCCAAATCTCCTCTGCCAACTACCATGGTTTTACCGATGCCCTATATCGGTGAGATCATGCCGAGGACCTGGTATTTGCTTCCCCTTATACCCCCATTGGGGTGATAATGCCCATCGGCGAAGGTCCTAAACCTTACTCTGACTACCGCTGTCTAGCCGAAATGGCCCCTAAACCTAAGCCCTCCCTCATCTATCGGCGTGACCAATGATATCGGTGAAGCCGCTTAAAACTTCACCGATCGCCATTCTCCCGCCGATACCCTTTGTTACCTTCAATCGGCGCAAGTCTCACTGACACCACTATTCTTATGTTCCATCGGTGTGAGACGGTCCATCGGCGAACTCTAAATCTTCCTCGCTGATCACCATACCTTGGCCGATGACCTTTTCGTCACCCTGACTCCTGCCGACTACCCCCTTTGTTGTTCGCCATCGGCGTGAGATGGCCCATCGGTGAACTCTAAATGCCCTGCTCTGATCGCCCATATCATACCGATAGCCTCCGCATCCTTACCATTTCTTCTATCGGCCCAACTTTGCCCATCGGCAAAGGAACTTTGACCACCGCCGATAACTACTATCATGCCGATAGCCCTTGTTTTGAACTCGAACCCTTGAACCTTGAACGTGGTTCAATACAAAGGTTCAACACAATGGTTCAAAGACACATTTCGATGCAAGGACTTGCACTACAACTCATTTAGAAGAAAAAACCTTGAACCACTGAACCCCGCCAAAGAGTTCAAGCGAGAGGTTCAAACCTATAAAAACAACATGCCAATGAATAATGGCGACCAAAGTGTTCGATGCATTCTCTGCAAAACAATCAAACATAACATACAGAGTGGAACCCAGACAAAATTGCCCACGACCTGGAACCACTAAGTATGAATTTTTTTTGAAATTTAAAACGAATGCCAACAAGAAAAAAGGCAAACAACTGACTGTTTATCATGCAAAACCTGATAGTACATTTTACCTAAATGATCATAACTTGCAAAATATGATGAATTTTAAGATGGTTCAAAAAGCAACCCTAGCTCATTTTTCACAAGGAATCCAACCATATTATGTAATGGTACTAAAAATGCAATTTTCTATATTTTTAACAAGGTTTGCAAATTTGACTCTCTTTTCCCTTTACCACCAGACAGAACAAACACAACCAAAAACAAAAAGCAAAGCAACAGCAGGGGTCCTTGTTTTGCTAAGGGGCAAAATGGGGCGTGTTGTGAACATCACAACAACTAGCAACCAAACAAAACAACTAAATTCAGAGTGTTCAAGAAAACTAGGTGAAATGAATTCATAACTTCCGACTATCCCTCCTGCAAATTACTATTCAGCTTGAGACTTAAGGTATTCAATAAGGGTGCATGAATTTCCATTTTCAGTTTAATTGTGTGCACGTGATTAATTATCCTCATCTTGAAGATCGGTTAAACAAACCAGTGACTGAGATTAGCTTACATAGGTGAGGATATTCCCTCATAGCTGACCGGATAGAGCCTTGCTGCCAGCGAGCATCCATAGCCCCGGCAAGGTTATCGTTACAATTCTCCTAAGCAGAGCCCCACTGCCAGCGAGCGTCTATAGCCCCGGTAGAGTTACTTAGATGGCTTAATCTAGATTTTTAGTATAATCTACTTTATTTATTTATTTATTTATTTATTTTTGTCTTTTATTTTCTAATTTTGAAAGACCTCATAAGATATAGCAATTTGTAACTTCATTATGCAAGGAGTGGACACTTGCTGAAATTAAGCTGAGAATTGTAATGGTAGCAAGGGTAACCTCTGATTTTTCACCTACTATCTACACTAGTAAGTTCAACAAACCCAAGGATTTTAGGTGTGTCATCGTGAGAAACTTGCTTCGAATTCTCAATCACATTTATTGAATACAAAACTTCAGAAGATAAACAACTCTCTACATTCATGACAGTAACAAGTTATGTGTAGATTGCAAATGATTAACTTGAATATCCTAAATTTTATACTGTTTTGAATGGTTGCTAGTTTGCTCCTTAATACTCTAAAGTAAAATAAAGATCCCTGCTGAGCAGACAACCAACAAACCAAACAAACAAGCTGTACAAACAACACAAAAATAGAAAAACTATACAAACAGGCAAAAACAAAAAACAAAAAGAAACCAAAAGGAACTATACAAACAGCTAACCTAAAAAAGAAAACAGCAAAAGAAGAAAAGAAAACAAAAACAACTACCCTACCAAACTATATACAAGCCTCTACAAGGCAAACAGAAACCCAGGAAAAGACCCAAGAACACCCCTACTTGCGTATTTCTTTAGATTGTGCAGGAGTAACAGGGTACTAGTTATGGTTCTTATCCTAGCAGATTTATCCTTGAATTCTGAAAAAAAACCTGGTATTCTAGATTCATTGTGTTTATCAGAATAGCTCTTAATAACTAGTAACTGAGGCAGCTCATCAGGTTTATGACTAATCCATATGCATGTCCTATCTCTTGAATTTCCATAATTAAAATAGTATTTATCATTGTTTACTAAGGAAAGGAAAGAGACAACCTGATGTGCCCTTAGCTCTGTGGAACATGCTTGTTCATTAATAGCTGGCTCTTCATTCAACTCTACCTTTTTGTTGCCTAGCTCTATGTCTGGTCCTTTTTCAAGTTGAAAGATGAATGACTCTAGATGTATCATTTCTTCATCTTCATCTATCCTTGTTCCTTCATTCTGGATGTTCAGTTTATCCTCAAATTCAGCAAACCTCTCAATGTTCTCATTAGTTTCCTACACATCAGCACTTAAGTAAGTATCTTCATCATCATAATCTGACATACAGAAATTAATCATTTCTAAATCACTTGAGAGTAAAGGTGGAACAACATCCTTTGATCGATAGGAATACTCCCCTGTTTTACTTTCAACATGGTGTTGGGGTGATGCCTGATTGTGCACGGCAGCAACACGATCCTCTATATCCTCTTTTTTCAAGAATTGTTCATCAGATGACTCACATTTATCATTCAGTGAAGAGTCTAATTTTATTGACCTGCAACAATCTTGATTTTGATCATTTAATTCAAAGAAGTCAGTCGTAACACTAGGATTTACTTTCTTTTCTATGACTTCATTAGTTGCTGTAGTGGGAACTTCATCAGTTTTAATGCATTTTAATTTTGCCAATGCTTGTTTACATTTCTTTGCCAAATCATGTTCGTTAAAACTGTTCAGGTCAGATCCAAAGATTTCTTCTTGACAAATATTTCTTAGTAATTCCATATATTTATCAAATGTATCAAGATGAACCTCACTTTCCTTTTCTTTTTTATTAAATCCTTTTTGCTTATTATCTAGAAAAGGGACATGAGCTAGGATTTCTTCTCTGCATTTTTTAGGATATTTATACTTTTCACTAACTTTAATCACAGCTGGACCCTGACGAAAAGACAGATTTTTTTTCTTACCATCACATGATTCCTGGAAAGAGATCTTACTATCCTTTATTCTTAGCATTGGTTCCATCTTTGTATCCTTTGCACTTTTAATGACCGTTGATGTTGCGTCCTCCTGTCGCTCAATAATCTCCTCATTTCCCTGCCAACTTTCAGCCTTATACACATCTGAGAGAGAGATTAGTCCTTTCAAATATAAATCTAACCTTGTAAGAAAAGATAGACAATTAAGCTCACCATGCTTTGCGGACTTATGTATCCTACACCTTCCCAATAAACCATAGCTATATAAATTTTTAGGATAAAGCTGGTTATTCAAAGCTTTCTGAAATGAAGGAATGTCAACTTGAAAACTGTCCCTATATGAGTCCATTGAAAATGGGACCCTCTTTCAACTCTTTTTTTTTTATGAGATCTAACATATCTCAGAATATAGCATTTAAACTCAGAAAACTAACCCTAAACCAAATCAGGCCCTCCTTCTAGCGCCAGAAAACTGTTGGTGATTATTTTGATGCAATCATAACAATAAGTTAAAATTCACATATAATGAACTAAAACTATACTTGAAAGATAAGAAGGAATCATTTAAGATTCAACTAATCCCAATTCTACAATGGTTCGATTGGTCAAGTTCAGTTGGTCAATGTGAAGCTGTAATGTTCGAGGGGCCTTACGTAGTTTAGAGTTTGTTTGTGGTTTACTGGACTAAGATTATGCAAAAGATCATAAGATATGTTAATACTTTTCATTCCTTTGCATAAAAGTGTTACTGTACTGCAAGTTTTAGATGATTTTCTTGAGTTATTGCAGCTTCCTCCTTCATCTATTTATGAAAACTGTCTACTTATAACTCTGTTATGCATACTTCTTCAAGCTTGAGACAATTTCCTTTTGATTTCTACTTTTTCAGCTAAATATTTCAGATGGGTTGGGAAAAGTTAGAAAGATCTAATCTATACCTCATTTACTCTACCGAAGGATCTAATTGTTCCGTTATGCACTATGTAAATACCACAGTAATTTGATCAAATCCACAGTAAAAACCTTAAATGCAAGTTCTGAGCATTTTCACAAACATACATTTAAAATTGCAAGCTCTCAAAGATAATATTTCAAAAACACAAAGAAGAGCAGGAGAACACTCAGAAGATAGATGCAGAACTCCAGATTCTATTGTATTAGAAACAAATAGTCATACATGATTTACAATGTAGGAATGACTCTTAATTTCATTGATCAAACTACAGAGAACTTACAAGCTTTACAGATACAGTAAGGAAGCCAGACATTCCCCGTACACCTTACTGCAGACAAACAGGTGACCTCCTTCTTCTACTTCTAGACTAAACTAAGCTAACTTGCTGTGTGTTTCTAAAAATCCTTGTTGTAAAGTATTACAGTGTAGAGAGGCACAATATAAAGACTTTCTGATTGTCCTCACTACAGCAGAAAAAACCTAACTAAACCCCTGGTTCAAACCTTTGGTTACAACAATAAATACAGATGAACCAGTTCTTCAAAATATCTCTGAGCAGTGTCAAATCTGGGCGAAAAAATTGCCCCTTCTGAGAAGCTTTGGCAGCTCAGCAATAACTTCTGTTTGTCTGTAGTAGTAATACTTTCAGCTGCAACTTTGTCCTTCATCTAGTTGGCCTTGACTTCTTCGCACTTCATCTTTACTTCTTGCTCCTGAGATCAGATTTTCTTCCTCCATGATGTCACTGTGATCAAGTTCCAGCTGCTTCCTCAATTGCAAGCCTACAAGACAAGACAAGCAATAAGTATCACATTTATCAAATGAACAGCAAGAAACTTAAAATATCTGTTTAAATCAAGGTGACTGCAAAAAATGTGGAAATCAGGTCCAAAAAACCCCAAAACGCGTTCAAAACTGCACATAGACTGCTCAAAACCATCGGGTCAACTATCGCTGACCAAAAAAATGCTACTGGCGGCAAAAGAAATGTTTAAAACTCCTATCGCTTCGTTCCTTCCCGCCCATCGGCATGAAAATCGCCATCGGCGTGTCTCAAAATTACTTGGGCGACATTCATTGTTTGGCCGATGGCCTTCCTCATTTTATTTCCTCCTTGTTTCCCTTTATCGGTGAGAGATTTGCCATTGGCGAACTCCAAATCTCCTCTGCCGACTACCATGGTTTTACCGATGCCCTATATCGGTGAGATCATGCCGAGGACCTGGTATTTGCTTCCCCTTATACCCCCATCGGGGTGATAATGCCCATCGGCGAAGGTCCTAAACCTTTCTCTGACTACCGCTGTCTAGCCAAAATGGCCCCTAAACCTAAGCCCTCCCTCATCTATCGGCGTGACCAATGATATCGGTGAAGCCGCTTAAAACTTCACCGATCGCCATTCTCCCGCCGATACCCTTTGTTACCTTCGATCGGCACAAGTCTCACCAACACCACTCTTCTTATGTTCCATCAGTGTGAGACGGTCCATCGGCGAACTCTAAATCTTCCTCGCCGATCACCATACCTTGCCTGATGACCTTTTCGTCGGCCTGACTCCTGCCGACTACCCCCTTCGTTGTTCGCTATCGGCGTGAGATGGCCCATCTGTGAACTCTAAATGCCCTGCTCCGATCGCCCCTATCATACTGATAGCCTCCGCATCCTTACCATTTCTTCTATCGGCCCAACTTTGCCCATCGGCAAAGGAACTTCGACCACCGCCGATAACTACTATCATGCCGATAGCCCTTGTTTTGAACTCGAACCCTTGAACCTTGAACGTGGTTCAATACAAAGGTTCAACACAATGGTTCAAAGACACATTTCGATGCAAGGACTTGCATTACAACTCATTTAGAAGAAAAAACCTTGAACCACTGAACCCCGCCAAAGAGTTCAAGCGAGAGGTTCAAACCTATAAAAACAACATGCCAATGAATAATGGCGACCAAAGTGTTCGATGCATTCTCTGCAAAACAATCAAACGTAACATACAGAGTGGAACCCAGACAAAATTGCCCATGACCTGGAACCACTAAGTATGAATTTTTTTTGAAATTTAAAACAAATGCCAACAAGAAAAAAGGCAAACAACTGACTGTTTATCATGCAAAACCTGATAGTACATTTTACCTAAATGATCATAACTTGCAAAATATGATGAATTTTAAGATGGTTCAAAAAGCAACCCTGGCTCATTTTTCACAAGGAATCCAACCATATTATGCAATGGTATTGAAAATGCAATTTTCCATATTTTTAACAAGGTTTGCAAATTTGACTCTCTTTTCCCTTTACCACCAGACAGAACAAACACAAGCAGAAACAAAAGGCAAAGCAACAGCAGGGGTCCTCGTTTTGCTAAGGGGCAAAATGGGGCATGTTGTGAACATCACAACATAATGTAGTTGTCATTATCTAAGCTCTTAAAATAAACACAACGGTTAGAATTACACCAATTGTAGCCTTGCTCAGCCATAAAACTATCAAATTTTAAATACCATTGTTGAGGTGCTTGTTTCAAGACATATAAACTCTTCTTCAATTTGCACACCAATTTCTCCTTACCTTTGACCTCAAATCAGTGTGGTTGTACCATATGTATCTCCTCCTCCAAATCACCATGGAGAAAGGTAGTTTTCACATCTAGCTATTCCAAATGCAAATCTTCACATCTAGCCATAATACTTAAAATAGTATGAATAGAATGCATCTTTATAACCAGAGAAAAAATATCATCAAAATCAATACCTTTTTTCTATGGAAATCCTTTTACAACTAACCTAGCTTAAATCATTTCTTACCTCCATCTTCCTCTTTCAGCCTATAAACCCTTTTGTTTGGTATATCCTTTTAACCTGTAGGCAACTTACATAATTCCCAAGTCTAATTTTTTAGCAAAGAGTCTATTTCTCTTTCATTGTAAGCTCCCACTGAACCTTTGTATCCACCTGCATAGTTTCATCATACCCTTTCGGTTCACTAGCATCTATCAACAAAATAGAATACAAAGAGGGAGAAAACCTTTCAGGAGGTCTACTTAGACTTGTTGACCATCTAACATTCACTGGAGTTTGTGGTATTTCTTGTTGTTGTTGCAAAGCATGAGGAACCACTGAAACATCACTATTTGGAATATTATCCAACACCACATAATCCTTTTCTTTCTTCTCATGCTGCTATAACTGGTCTTTGTACAACACCTTCTCATTGAATACAACATCCCTGCTTCTCACAATTTTTAGATTTTCAACATCCCAAAGCCTATAACCAAATTTATCAATGTCATATCCAACAAAGATACACTTTTTTGATTTTGCATCCATCTTAGTTCTATTTTCAGAATATACATAAGCAAATGCTTCACATCCGAAGGTTTTGAGAAAAGACTAACTCACCTTCTTACCTGTTCATGCTTCCTATGGAATACCACAGTCCAAAGGAACTAAAGGACCTCTATTAATCAAATATACATTAGTATTAATAGCCTCTACCCACATGTTTAAACACAGCACAACATGCAATCCCATGCTCCTTGCACACTCCATTATTGTCCTATTCATGCGCTCAGCCACTCCATTCTCCTATGGAGTCCTTGGAACCATTTTCTACCTACGTAATCCATTAAATGAATAATAATCCATGAAATGAGGCCCTTGAATCTAAAACCCATGAATCATCAGCATTATCTAGGGAAAGAATCAAAGTATCATCTTTAGATTTATTACTTACTACATTTGCCTCCTTATTGCCTTCTTGTGTGTCTCCTTTATTCTTCTGAGTTCAGCAATCTTTCTTCAAATGACCTAGTTTCCCATAGTACTAGCAATCCTTCTATCCTCTGGATTGGGACCTCTTGTCTTTTGATTTTCCTCATGACTTCCCATGACCTCTAGAACCTTTTCCTCTCTCCTTTGATCTGTCCCTACTTTCTGCATTCAAAACACTACCTGATGTTGACCCTCTTGAGCTTTTCCATCACATTTTCTCACTAAGGATAACACCAACAACATCATCAAATTTCAAAGTATTTGAACCAGAGATAGAGTTACTTATAGCCATTACCAAGCTATTCCATCTTTCTAGCAAAGAACATAAAAACAAAAGAGCCCTCACCTCTTCATCAAATTTTACTTTTACAAAAGTTAACTGACTGGTAATTGTATTAAACTCATTTAAATGATCTATCACAGATCCACCTTCAATTATTTTTAGATTAAACAAACACTTCATTAGAAATACCTTATTTGAGGCTGAGGGTTTTTCATACACTTTAGTCAAAGCTTTCATTAGTTCATTTGTTGTCTTCACTTCTATTATATTGAATGCCAGAGATGGTGCCAAGCACAACTGAATGGTTCCTAATGCCTTTCTATCTAGAAGTTCCTAATCCTCATTAGTCATTGCTACTAGTTTCTTGGCTATTCCTTCCAACAACCTCCATAAATCCTTCTGATAGAGATAATCCTCCATCTGCATCTTCCATAACTGATAGTTTTATCCATTGAATTTATCTACCTTCAATTTACCCTCATTCACCATTGTTCCCACTTAACCATGAGAGTCCCACTCAACCGTGAGACCTTCCTATAGATGATAATCAAACACAAGCCACTCTGATACCACTTGTTAGGAATTGCATGCAGAAAATATCAATTAAATGCAAATAAAGATTAAACATAGGAATGAAAAATACACATAAATAATAATAGCAAGAGATAATTTTTAACATGGTTCACCAAAACTCTGGCTACATCCACCAATAGAGAGTCCAATAATATTATCTAGCAAATCAAACTGATTACAACCAGTAACCCTTGCAACTCAATACCACTACAAATGCTACAATACAATATCAATGGAAACCCTAACCCTTATCCATTTTTATCAAGACTTATGTTGGTTAAAAAATACGGTTTTTTTATGTTAGCTAATAGAAAAATAACTCTCAATGCCTTTATAAAATAATAAAAGTCATTTGAGGTTTCAGGGGCACTGCCCCTCGACCCTGCCCCGTATCATGACAGGGAGCACACTAAGGGCGCTACCCTTGGACCTTGCAAAGGGAATTGTCCCTTGACCCTGTCTTGGGGGTACTACCCCCAAACCCCCATTAAATAATTTGGGGGGAAACCACACTGATAAAAGTGGAGAAAATTTAACCTCCAAGTCTTATTAGGATTCATATAACAACACCCTCTTGATGTGAATTTGATTGGCAATACCCATCCATGGTTGCCACATAGGAGAAAAGCTAGTGGCCATATATCAATTCAAAGTTTTCAACCAATCCCTACTGAGTAGCATGCCATAAGTATTAGGGATATCTACCACATGTATGTCTATGTACTCCTACACCTACAGATCTGAGGCCAATTACATATGAATTTTATTCAATTCTCTAATAAATCCAACCTCTATTTTATCTAGTTGAGTAACATTCCTAGAGGACTTGGCAGGAGTGAGACCCAAAGCTTTGCAAATAGATAGTTTCATCACATTGGTGGAGGCTCCTAAGTCAACTAAATAGTTATGAAGATTCTTGCCAAATATCCTCAAAGTCAGCAAGAATGGTGGTGATTCCCTTTTCTTCTTGTACAATGTGACTTGTTGGTTAGTATCTATGACATGAACTTTAACTTTGTCCTTCTTCTGGACATCTCTGTATAGGGTGTCTCTTGGAGCATGATCTTTCTTATCTTGCATCCCAATATCTTGGAGGAATGTTCTCCTTACCTCAGAAATCTTCATTAGTTAAAATACAGACAAACTAACTTGCATCTTCCTAATTTCAATGACCACATACTGACCCAATTTAGCTACCTTGTACCTCTTAGACAATTCTGTAGTATTATGTTGAATGATGATTTCTGATGCAGACTTCAGGGGATCAGGATTATTAGAGGCCTTGAGATCAAGAGGGACCTAACAATTGTTTAGAGAAATAGATGTGGTGAAAATCAGTCCCTTCAACTTATTGCTTCTAAGGTTATAAGGAGTTGTATTATACTACTAATAAGCTTGGACTTCATCAACTTCTTCTTCCTCAAGCTGATTGTCATCTTGAAAAGGGAAAACATAACTTTCTAATACCAGGGTAGTGTCATACCTTTGAGTGGCACCAACACATATCCCATAGGTGGTGAGGTCTCATATCCATCAACATTCTGAGACTCTCTATAGAAGATACTAGATGCAATTTGAAAACTCATGACAATCCAGTTTTGAATGAGCATTAGTGTTATGAATTCTGAACCAGGAGGACAAGGTAGCTTCCACCAACATCACATTCCCCAGAGGACAATTCTCTACATTTTGAGACTCTAAAGGTGATGGGACACCTCCATTGTTTGGTCTAGTGTTCTAGGTTCTTATAGGTCTCTGATAATTCTGATTCTGATTCTAATTTTGGTTTTTCTATTGTAAGTATGCATATTGATTTCTAAGATGACTCACCTCTACAATGAGCTTCTTCATTTGTTCAGCCAGTTCTCTAATATCATCTTTGTTGTCCCAAACCTCAGTAGCAACAACTTCAGATAACTAAAGGAATGAGAGATGAACTGGGCGAAATTCTGATATAGGGGCTCTAGGATGAACAACCAAGGCCTGAATTGTAGTTAGTACTAGAACAGGGTTGAACACTAGAGTGTGATTAGCCAGGGCTTGGTTAATAAATGGTACTTGATTTGGCATGCCCATGGGACCAATATTATTGATAGGACCTGACTTTGATTGCCCTAACTTTGTATTTACTTTGACTACTTCAGTGTAGGCTTTTTCCAAAGTTGTTATTGCGGGAGTTTTCCTCCTAACAAACATTGATGTCAACTTGTCCACTACATCATAATAGATAGGTAATGCAACAACTATAGCAATGTTTTATGGTACCTAAAGATGGTAGTAAATCTTATGAAATATATCATTAAAAGTGCTTATCAACTCACCTTCTACCCTTTGAATCTCTACAAAAGATTGATAGAGATTGGTAGGGGATGTAGCCATCCTGAATCGATCCAAAAATGCATCCTTGAGGACTTGCCAAGAATTAATAGAAGCTATAGGTAGATTATAAAATAAGTAGTAGGCTTCATCATGGAGGGAATATGGGAATAGTCTACATGCTACATCCTCAAATTGGACCTACAACATGTACATGTTACCCTTGATTATCTTTATGTTCTCATCTGCAGTTTTCTCAGGATCGTTAGGACGAAATTTATAATAGAACTTGTCAGGATTTTTTGGCATGTCATGATAATTAGCAAACTAAATGAGAGAAGGGTTTGCAGCCAACCAAGCCATATTGAGAAAATTTACTTAGATTGTGGTGGGGTTCCTAGGTATGGACTGCGATCTAAGAGTTCTAGGTATCCCTTGATCTCTTCTTGCTCTTCTAAACCTGGTAAAAAACAAAAGATCTTCCCCAGTTGAGTTCGATCTTGTATGTCTCTATCTAGTCCCTAGCCTGATTTATCTGGATAAGAAGGGTTTAAAATGAATGCAACAATGTTTGGGCCCTCCTTCTAACACCGATTCTATTGATGGGTGTTTTTGCATTCAACAACACATGGGAAATATAGAGTACTTCACCTCTCTTGAAAGGAATCTTATCCTTGAAACCCAGAAAAAGATTGCCTCAAGATTTCTAATGTCAGATCTTAACTTGTAGGATAACTCAGTGAGACATGTACTTTTTTGTTCTAGCCAAGGGAAGTTGCATGCAATGTAAAGTTTTTTGAACACACCAGGATACTGAGAGGGGGGTGAATCAGTATCTAAACAAACTTAAAATCTTCTGAAGAAAATTAAAACTTAAGCATTACAACAATAACATATACATGAAAGATCAACACAATGCACATCAACACATAACACTAGATATATGTGGAAAACCCAAGAAGGGAAAAACCACAATGAGGATTAACTCACAATAAATGAAGCTCAAAATAACAAATTTGTTTTAGGGCTTCAACCTGAGGAAGCTACTAATCCCTACTAACTTTGTTTTAGGACTACAGCCCAAGGAAGATATTACTCCCTAAAAACTTTGCTTTAGGGTCACTCCCAAGGAAGCTACAACTCCCTGCAGACTTTATTTTAGGGCTACAACCCAAGTAAGAAACTACTCCCTAATCTAAGAAAAAACTTAGAGATGATTATAGTATGATAGTCCTTCTACTGCCTAAAAACTGATATTAAAGCTCACAACTTTGATGATTGCAATTCTGCTTCTTTTAATGATTGGATCAATTAGGCACACTCTTCACTTCCCTCCTTCACAAAAATGTCTTCAAAATGAATTAGGATAGCTTCTAACATATATTCTCTTTCTCATTGAATCAGACATCACAATGCATCTCATATTCATGCTCTGCTCTTCACACTTTCATATTTTCATTTTTGCAATCATGCCTCACCTAGACCAACTAGGTTTATAATATATACATGACATGACATTGATTTCCATTACAAGTTGGCTAATACAACAAGAATATTACTTTTTACAAGTCAGCTAGAGATTACAACATCAAACATGCATAGGGAAAACCCTATCATAAACAGCATGCTACTCCAGAAGGAACCACATGCTTTGTGGATCCCAATTCATGCTTAGTCTACTCCTAAGCATTCTTCATAGCATTGTTCTTCAAGGAATTAGCTCCACACACATCACTCATTTGAAATTGGATGACCTTAAGTAGGAACACATGAAATTTGAAGTATAACAATCACCACCACTTGACAAACCTTGTGCGGTACTGAAAACATGAAAGATCTTCATGAAATTCTTCTAGATGAGCCTTAATTACTCATACAACACCTTCAGATACGCCTCTAACTCCACACTATTAGTATGAATAGGGATATTTCCTATCTAATTTCCCTTGTGTGAGGATAATTCATATTATTTAACTATTTATTAGTTAAATAATATTCTCTCATATAATTCACATGTTAAGTTTACTTAGTGAGTCTTCTAGATGTTTGTAGTTGTTTCTAGTTGTTTGTAGTTGTGTCTAGTTGTAACTAGTTGTTGATAGTTCTCTCATAGTTGTCTTATCCTACACATGTGCTATAGTTCTCACATGTCATAGGATTAAGGCACTTGTCACATGACTACAACATCTTGGCACTCAACCTTGTCTTTATAAGCAAGGCTCTTCATGTACATTGCAAGCATTGTAACATATATAATTTTGCATTCATTGATAGAATAGAATTATTATTCTTTCATATTGTCTCTCTTGTGCTTTCATAATGTCCTAGATCTTAGGTGGCTCCTATCTAGCCAACTCTTACATGGTATCAAAGCTCTCTAGGTGGAATCTCTTATTGTTAGCCAAATTCTTGAGAGATTGAATGCACATTTATGGTGGATCTTGATAGTTGAGTATGCTCTTTTCTTGCATCAAATGATGACCTGGAGAATCAAAAAAACTTGATGGAAAAACCAAATTTGTGAGGGTTTCCTCTTTATATGTTGCTACAAATCTAAGCACACCATTGAGTTCAGAAACTCTGAGATAGTCGAGATTGGCTTTTATTTCTTCTAAATCACACATGAGAGGCCAAATCTATGAGGTTTTCTCCTTTACTCCACTTGAGACTTGTTTGTACATGGGTACCTAACATGGCCTAGTAGCTAGGACCCATCCATCTTTGCATTTAGTTAGCTACTCCTTGTTGCAAGGTGTGGCCCTTGGTCTCCTTGTTCAGCGCTGCGCTTCAGTGGTTTGTGACAAGGGCTTAACCACCTCCCGTGCTTGTTAAGTCAAGTGGTTGTATCAGGCATTAAAAGGTCAATATTTTGGTGCAACAGAAGCTAACAATTGGTATCAAAGCTAAGGTCACAAGTTCAAACCCCGCGCTTGCACTGGGGGGGTTGTTGCAAGGTGTGGCCCTTGGTCTCCTTATTCAGCGTTGCGCTGCTGTGGTTTGCGACAAGGGCTTAACCGCCTCCCATGCTTGTTAAGTCAAGTGGTTGTATCAGGCATTAAAAGGTTGATCTTTTGGTGCAATGGCAGCTAACACTCCCTATGTTGCACTTAAGGGGGTGTTAGTGTGAATAGGGATATTTCCTATATAATTTCCCTTGTGTGAGGATAATTCATATTATTTAAATTAGGGAATGGTTATCTAATCTGGGAGGCATCTACAATTTCAGAGTAGTTTGGGCAAAACTCGACCCTTCCATCACATTAAGGATGCCCAAAAAGCTATAGATCGACTATCAATTTGGTCAAATCAAACAAAGATGGACCGCAAGGCAAATTTTTTTACAATTCGGTCATATGGAATATTATACAGAATATTCCATAGGTGTCATCATTGCATAGAAAATATTTGGCACAATCAGTACGAATCATGTTCTATTTTAATTTTTAGAAGAAAAAAATATTATAAAATCTACAGGTTTTGTAAAAAAATTATGTGTTTGTTTTTTAAAATCTACAGGTTTTATTAAAAAATAGGTACACAGTACCTGACGGCAGTATTTGTTGGCCCTATGACTACCTTATACCCTACATAGTAGAGAATATAGTAGTGAATGGACATAATATTCCAACAGATACTACTAATGTCAACACAGGGCCCTTTTGGCCCCCTTCTAGCCCTAATAAGGTGATTTTTTCTAGTTCGCCATGATATCAAAAATTGGCAAACGAGATATTGTCAAAAAGCTAGTTCTGAGCTCCTCATAGTGATATAGATATTTTTCTAAGATTTTATAATTTGATGCTATATTTTTCTGTTTTAAGCTAGAACTTGCATTTTGCACTCCCAAGCTCATAACTTGGGCCCACTTCATTGAAATTTCAACTTCTTAGAGCTGTTGGAAACGTAATTCAGTGCTCTTTAATTTTGTCCATGCTATTTTTCCATTTTTTTCCTTTTTACATCAGATTTTCAGTTTGAGGCTATTTGGGTACATACAGTTCAAATTGGTGATTATTTTTGCTTGGGGGGCTTCATTTTTAGTCTTGATTCAAATTTTTGGGAGATTTCATATTAGATTACATTTCAGTTTTGCTCTATTGGGGTTGTTTTACTCATGGCTAATGCAAATTCATTTGAGCTACTCACATCTCACAACTATCATTCATGGAAACAAAATATCTATCATTTTCTTCAGTCTAAGGGTTTATGGTCAACATTGGATGATGAACAACCTAAATTTATGAAAGAATATGAGAAATTTAAATTTAGGAATAAACTTGATCAAACCATGGGATTGATTGCCTTGCATGTTTCTGATAGTTTGTTATTTAATATTGAGGGATGTGAGACACCTAAGTAAGCATTGAAAAAGTACTATGATCTATTTGAGAAAATTAGTGAATTTCATGCTTCACAAATAGATGTAGAATTGACTTATATTCTTTTGATCAATTTCCTTCCATTGAGGATTATTTGGTTAAGTTCAAAGGGTTAAGATCTCAATTGGCAGGTCATGGGAAAGATCAATCTGATCAGGAATGTGTATTCTTGATTTTGTCTAAGTTGAAAGGCCCATATGCAGTTTTCTCTTCTACCTTTTATTCCACCATGGATAGCCTTGGTGATGCATTTACTATACCTACTCTTGAGGTGTTTTGTGAATGATTGACTAGAGTGCATGCTATGATAGTTGAATTTAGTGCACTCCTCAAGAATCATGTATTAGTAGCTCAATCATCAAAAGGCAAAGGTAAGAAGAAATCTTATCCTAAGACAGAATCAAAATCCCCTAATGAGACTCTCACCTCTTCTAAAAAGGATAAATCTAAGAGGGAGAAAGTTGATTGTGCTTATTGTAAGAGAACTAGACATAATGAACATAACTGTTATAAGAAATAGATTGATGAGTTGAAGAATCTTCTTCAGAAGAACCATATTTAATTGCCTTCAACCATACCATCTAGTTCATCTTCTCCTTCTACTCCATCACCATCTACACAGCAAGAATTTTCTAAACGAGTTATTGTAAGGAAAACTAAGGAACCCAAACATAAAGGTAAAGCACTTTGTGCAAGTACAAGTTCTACATCAGGTCAATGGCTTCTTGATTTAGATGCTTCTCTTCATATGGCTTCTTCCATGGATATGTTTTGTTCATTTGAGTCATGTAATATGCCACCTATTTTGATGGGTAATAACACATACATGAATGTAATTGGAAAGGGAATTGTTGATATTGGTGAAGGTTCCTTAAATGATGTCCTTTGTGTTCCATTTTTGACCAATAATCTTCTTTCCATATATCAAATTACTCACAATGGTACAGGGAAGACAGTGGAGTTCACACATGATTTGGTTATTAATGGAGACTTGGAAAGCACAAAGATTATTTCTACTGGGGTGGCTAACAATGCATCTCAGCTATACACCTTTTATGATTTCACTCCTGATGATGATTCATAGCCTTTGGCTGACATTCACACTCCTTGTGTGAATCATATTTTAGAGGAGAAGTTATGTCCCTTGAAGCTTGGTATTTTTGCCTCTTCATCAGTTCTTGAGACATGTGCTACAATTCCATCTTCTCTGCCTCCTACTTCTTTAGATTTTAGTGCTTCAATTCAGTAGGATGCTTTATGTCTTTGAGATATAACTTTGTGGGATGACTACTTGACAGGTGTGATAAGTGAAATCAAAATAAAGATTAAAACTAATCAAATGCATAAACAAAATGATTATACCTTCATGAAGACCTCACAAATCCATGCAGGAAGGAGATGCACCCATAGAGCTCTTCAGATTGTTCCCACGATTAGTGTGACTAATGTGGATTGCTCAAATGCTCAACACAATGTAAGATGAGAGACAAGGTGGATGGATAGATTAGATGGGATTGAGGCAAGATTTAGACATTATGGTGGCATGATAAGGGGATTGTGAAATGATTTTGGCAGAGGTTTTGTGCATAAAGGAGTCTCTCCCAAATGGCTTGGAGAGGGTTTCATTTATAGAGTTTTGGGAATGAGGATGGAGGGTTAGGATTAGAAGGTGAGATCAAGGGCTAGGAATCAATGAGAGTTAGGGTTAGGATTGGGTTCATACCCTTGTGACAAGTGTCACATGGAGAGTGGATGAGGAAGATCAATGGTTGAATCTTGGTCAATGGGATTGGAGGGCTCTCATTAAAAGTAAATTTTAAATTCACATGGGGAAAGGTGTGGAGGATTAAAATGAATAAAAGATTCATTTTGGGAAGAGGGGACATGACAAGTGAATTTTTAATTCACCTTTATGTGGAGATGTGAAGATGGTACTCTTACATGTGTAAGAGAGTGATAAATGAGGGTTAAGGGGGATTTGACCCTTTGAATAAAAGATTGATTTTTATTCAAAGGTGCATGGAAGAAGGGGATAAGCAAGGTTAATTGAGTGTTTAGCTTAATTAACCTAGGTCTAGGGGATAGGTAGGCTAGAGTAGGTTAGGGTAGGTCAATTAGTAGGCTAGATCAATTAGATAACCATGGTTTATCTAATTGATGAGGATTAGGGAAAAGGAGAATTGAACCAAATAAATATTGGGAATATTTATTTGATTAATGAGGGATAGTGTTGTAAGGTCTAAGTGATAAATTAAATGAATTAATTTATCACAAGGAATGGGTAAATGGTCTAGGTAGACAATGAGGGATAAATTAATTAAATAAAATAAATTTATTTAATTAATAGGAGGGATAATGAGGGTGTAGAGACATGGAAAATTAGTTTGCGAAGCAAGCCAATTTTAGGTGTCTACATTTGCCCCTCTTTGAGATGGTGTTGCAGCTAAGTAACATCATTTCAAAGAAGTTAAAACATAGAGTTAGATTGGATAGAAAAAGATTTTGGTTTAGAAGAATAGGGTAAGGTGTGGGGATAATTAGTAAGGATGATGCCCCCTCAAGAGGATAGGCGGGTTGCAAGAACACAGTTGTGCTCTTGAAATGGATGGAATAGATTGGTAGACGTGGTTGGAGGATAAGTGGTGAGATGAATGGATGATGATGGTGGGAAATTGATTGGTGGATGATCATTGTGTTGAAAAATGATTTAGAGCAATCCTAGGTTTGATATAGCAAAGTGGATATGTTCACCAAGGTATAGAAGACCAGGGTGATGACGTGTATCCAATATTTGCATGGACTAAACACGCAAACAAAGGGATGATCTCATGCGTGCCCAAGCTAGTACAACCTTGTCTTGACGAGGGAAGGGGACTCATAGCATAAGTCCTTAGTACACAAAAGGTATGATGAACCTTAGATGCATAAGGGGACCAATATGCTAGAACCGACCCTATGATCAACAAGATATGAATACTAGCTTGGAGTAATGAAACCAACCCACAAGCACAGCATACAAAAGCAAGACTATGCCCCATTCTAGATGTTTTCGCCACATACCATGATATAGTGAGATCAAGGTAGCTTTGATGTGATCTTCAAATAGGACAAAAGATAAAAAACAAAAACAAAAAGACCAACGAACCAAACAAGTAACCATTGTATCTCTTGCCAAGATGGATGATGATTGGACAGATTCTGCCTATTGTAGGAAAGATATATCCTAAGGCAGGAATCGATTGATGATTGGATCATGATTAGTTGATGTAAGATTGGCTCAAGATATGATGGTGACAAGTGGTGGTTGATGTTGATTTGATAGTTGATGATTTTATTAAGGAATGATGCTTTGATAGGTGATGCGATGCTTGGTTCTAGTGTAAGCTTAGCGGGTTGGATGGGTGCATCTTATGTACCTGAGTATTGGAAACGTCCTTCGTATTCCAGACTACCTACATACCCTGTATCCATGGGATCAAGGCACATTAAGATGCGGGTGATGATGATATGTAGTTCTGATTTGGGATGATGATGTGAGATGATGATAGTTGTGATGATGTAATGAATGATTGAATGATGTGTTGGATGATGAGATGTTGATGGAGCAATGTTGATTTTGTGATGGATAAATTATTTTTGGAATTTTGTGTATTTTTAGATTTTTTGGATTTTCTAATTTTTTGATGTTTTTTGATTTTTTGATTTTGGAAAAGGAATGGTTTATTATGAGATGGTTGCATTGGATTTCTTGTGGATAACCTTTATGCTATATACCACTGACAAGGGAACAGAGGTGAAAGTGATGGGGTTGGATAGGGGGATTGGATATCTGATTCATGATAGATGAATGGACAAGCGATAGGGATGTATGTTAGATAGATGGAAGATAGGGATGAGGATTTTCTCCAAGGGCTAAGTTGCAGGGAATCATATGCCTCAATGCTTAAAGAATTTTGCATGATGGGCTCATGTTTGAATGGATGGACTTTGCAGTAGATGGATGGAGGATGTACTTATAAAGGGAGTATGCCAAGAGATGTCCAAAGAATGTTGTTGATATTGTGCCCCTTGTCTTCATCAAGATCTAAGGTGGGAGATGGTAACAAAAATATATAATGGATAGGATGGATGGGAAATGATAGGATAAATAGGGGGTAGTGGATAGGAATATGATAGGATAAGGATATATGGATAGGATATGCAAAAGGATGTTATGGATGTGGATGATTAGATGGTTTTGCCCCCAAGTGTAGGGATGCAAAATGGATGGAGAAGGGATTACACATGACGCCCACAAGGGGTTTTCATCAAGGTACTTGCCCAAGGTGCCACGAGGAGTGGTTTTCACCATTAGACAGATTTTTTTTTTTTAATGGGGACTCTAGCGTCTGTTTCCATAGCAAGGTGAAGATGGTCCCATGTTGGATAGCATTATGGATTATGATTGCATGGATTGTTGGTAGATAGGAGAAGATGGAATGGATGGTGGATAATGGATTATGATGTGGATTATGTGGATAATGATGTGGACTATGCAGATTATGATGTGGATTATGCAGATTATGATGTGGATTATGCAAAATCATGGACCATAGGAATGTGATGGGGAAGATATGTAGGATAGTGAATGAAAGATGGAGAGATGGGGGTATGTGGGAATGTTAAGTGGTGGAGGGGAACCAAGACCAATGGTCACACACACCGTGATGTATTTGGAAGCTTGTATTTTGGATGTGGAGTTGGGAGTAATGGGGATTGGGATGGGGATTTGTGGATGGTCGATTTGGGGTTTTAGGTACCCAAATGGACTTAGGAATTATGGGATTTTTAGATGAGGAGTGGGATGTTTGGGATTTTACAGTAGATTTTGATGTAGATGCCTCATTAGAGTTGAGTGATCTTTGTTTGGGGACCCACACCATTTTTGCTTTTTCTTTTTTCTTGTGATGGTGTGGGCTTTGATAGCCTTTGGGATTTTTGATTTTGCTTGGAAGGGATAACATCTTTAGGCTTTTGTGCTTTATGAGTTGAGGCATTCAAATTTTTGAATCCCATGGATTTGGGGGAAGCTTCATGTTTGAAAGATGTGTGCTGTGATTGGTCTTGATTGGAAATTTTAGGGGATTTATGGGTGGAGGGGTAAAAAGTGGATTTATGGATAAATGACTAAGGGGATTTGAGGATGGGGATGTTAAGAGTTGGTAGGAGTGGAGGTAAAGTGGATTTGATAGGGATATTTGGAGTTGGAAGAAGTCGAGGTAAATTTGATGGGGGAAGATGGATGGTCACATGCTTTTGCAAATGATAGGATGATGGAGGAGGGATGGCAACATATGTTTTGGGAGTATGAGGAGATGCACCATGTTTGAGATTGGATGAATGGATTTTTGAAGGTGGGTGGATGGTACCAACATGTGTAGATTGTGTTTCTTGGGGTGTATAGCCAAGGCCATGTGAGGATGGATGGAATGTGGTGTGGATGGGCTCCAAGATGCCTTGTTCGTGAAGGCCTAAGCCTTTGCCTTGATAGTTCATATGTTGGAGTATGCGACATGCAATGGGATGTTTGTTGCTTCGGAAACAAGACGCGAGTTCATTATTTGTTGGAGATAGATAGGGGGTGGATGGAAGTTGGTCACATCCTACAAGGGGTTTACCACGGATGAAGGTGCTTTTTCCAAGTGGATAAGGGGATGGATTTTGGATGGGATTGGTAGATGGATGTGAAGGATTCATGGGGGATGGTGAAGGGGTGGTGGAAGATGGTGTGAGATCAATAAGTTGATCAATGGATGGTAGGGGATTGGGGATCTTATTAGATGGGATGGTGAGATCTTGATCAAGAGAAGGGGTTGATGTATCAACATGCTTTGGATTTGATTCTTGACATGGCTCATGTGTTTGGATAGAAGTGGGAGTGACTTGGATAGATGTGGTGGGTGGTTGGATGGATGTGATAGGTGCTCAACTTATGTGTTCTTGAACATGGATACATGATGGTTCTTGACTTATGATAGGGGATTGTTCAAGAGGTTTGGTGGGTGTTGGATTGCATGAGGGTGTTTGATTCCTTGCTAATAGCCAATGGATGGTATCCTTCATGAGTTTATGGGTTGAAGAACAATGTAATGGATGGATAATGATGGTGGATGATGTGGGGTTAGGATTGGGATTGGATAGGTGAGTGATAGGATTAAGTAATGATGGTTCTTGGGTAGGTTCAAGGATAGGTGATGGTGGATGGGTGATAGGGGTTGGTGGATTGGGAGGTACATAAGGTGATGGATTAAGGTTGATAATGTTGGAGGGATATTGTGGTGGGGGGGTTGGAATTGATTAATTGTAAGGTAGGTAGGGTGATGGATTGAGGTTGATAGAATGGGGGTTATAGGATGGGGGATTAGGAGATGGGGGATTTGGTTGTTGATATGAGGTTTGGATTTCGGATATAAGGTGTGCTAGATTGGTGTTCCCTTGATCAGAGTTAGCATGACAAAGGTTGGGGGATGGATAAGTTGGAGGTATTTGTTGATTGGATAAGTATGATGGCATGGATGTGTAAGGGGATGGTGAATGATATGAGGGTAAAGGTTGATATGATGAAGGTTGATATGAGGTTGATGGTGTGGATATGTAGGAGGTTGAAGGTTGATATGATGGAAGTTGATATGATGAAGGTTGATGGGAGGTTGATGGTGTGGATATGTAAGATGTAGGTTGGTATGAAGGTTGAAAGAATGACTTTTGATATGATGTGGAAGGGGATGATATGTAGGGTGTTTGTTGATATGATGAAGGTTGGATAGGGGATTGGGATTCTCTAATGATAAGGTGTGCTAAGGGCATATCTTTAATTGCATTTTTGAATTGTTCCTTAGCATTAGGATCCATGTTCTCATAGACTTTTCTACATCTTTGTAATTGTTGTATTGTTTCATAAAGATCCATTTCGTTGGAGATGGTATGGGATGATGGGGGATAATGGATGATTGTGATGGTGGGATCAAAATTTCAAGTCCTTAAGATGATTTGATTTGATTTGATGAATGGTTCTCTATGCATAAGATAGACTAATGATCTTAAGCAAGAGGGTTGATTGGGTTGGTTTGATTAGGTGATCGATTAAGGTCTTGATTTTTTGATTAGGTTGATTTGGATTTGGAGTTTGATAATGATGTGGGGGATTTGGATAATGATTAGGATTGATGTTGATTTTGGATTGGATTTGATTTGGATGAGATGGGATTAGAATGATGTTGATGAATTGGATTAAGGGTGATGAGAGTGATTAGGATAAGATTGGATTGAATGATTTGGATGATGATGTGGATAAGATAGGTGGTTAGGATGATTAGGATAGATGGGTGATTGGATTAAGATGAAGTGGATAAGAATGATTAGGATGATGAAGATAGATTATGACTAGAGAAGAAGTGAATTAGAATTTGATCAAGCTCAAATAAAGCGATTGGATAAGCTCAACTTGTGGGGTTTGATAAATGGGGGGATGTTTTAGCGGTGTTGGGATGAAAACTTAGCTTGACGTGAGGGGGAGTGCGGGGGGATGGACGTGACCCCCTGCTGCAGGGGTTCGGGGGCGCAGCCTCCCGACTGGAATTTTTTTGAAAATGGGCTTATAAAATTGATGTTTTTGATGGGAAAATTTGATTTTTTGACGGGAAAATTTGATTTTTTGACATGGATGAAGAAGGCGGTAAAATAGGTGGATAATGGCGCTGAAATAGAGAGGAAATGGCGCTAAAGGATGTGAATGGTTGGATTGATGGATGAATTTGATTTTTCTTGGCAAGTAGACAAACGATCAAGCACGAAGACACAATGGTTAAAGGTTTGATTTATGAAAAATGTGACAATCAAGCATGTACAACCTTAAGGATTTGGGCCACTAAAACAAAGGTTCGTAGTGGGGGAACATCCGGGGGATCGGCACCTTACGAGCATCCGATAAACCACTTAAGGTTTTGACTAGCTCTACTAGGAATTTAATATACCTCGAGGGTACTACTTCCTTTCAAGCTAGCACCGAATGGTAAGCGCTCATACCGATTAGACTTGGCTTTCGCCTTATCCTTAATTTACATATAGTGGACCAGATGAAAGTACCGCTTGGGGTCGCCAATGAGTTCTCTGAATGGATGTGTCTCAAGGGCAAGTCCACATCCTAAAAAAGATAGAATAGAACCTTTTCTCTTCACCCAAGATCCTTGTGAAGGAAAGGGGAGAGGATACTTTGATTCTACCCTATGGAATAACACAAACGTGCAAGCGCACAAGACACGACAGAGAAGAGCTAATGTTCGTTTTAAGCCCAAATTGAAGATGTACCTAAAGTTGTTTGTTGCAAGCAATGATTAATTTTAGTTGCACCAAAATCAAATGTTCTTTACACTAAGGCACTCAAAGATTCTTTTTAGGTGCACCAAAATGAAATGTTTGATTTGTAGATAACATGCAAGGGTTCATTTTAAGTTGCAAATGAAATGTTTTAAACAAAGATAAAAGAGCCCTGCAAAAAGACTTGTTAGTATCCTCAAGATGATATTAGTGACCTGCAAGCAAACTGTCAGTCCCTGCACAGAACCCAAAAAATAGTCTTAGAAAATAGCGCTAATACAGAGGTAAGATAGCGCTAATACAGATGATAGCACTAATGCAAAATATAGCGCTAATACAGAAGATAGCGCTAATACATAAAATAGTGCTAATACAGACAATAGCACTAATACAACAGAAAGAAAGTGCTAATACAGACAATAGCGCTAAAATAGGCCATGGAAGGTGCCACTGCGCGCTGTAAAGTGGTCTGATCCCAGTTTGAAGATAGCATTGTTCTGGGTAGATAGCGTCAATATGGGGCTAAAACGTATCCGGCCTGCAAAAAATGTTTTTTTTTTCTTTTAGAGAAATTTTGGCATAACCTCCCCTTGTTTAATCAACATTCCTACAAAAACCGAGAGCATTTTGACACAAAAATAGCAGAAAAATGCTTTAAAAGAGACATGTGAGTGGAAGTTAGGAAAAAAAATTCTCCGCAGAAATGGTGCTAAAATAGAGGATAGCACTAATATGTGGTAGTGATAGCGCTATTTCTAGGGGTGGATGGCGTCGCACCTGTAAAAACACGTCTATGCACACAAAAACTCACACATCAAGTTAGATTCAGACCTTGTGGGTCCCACCGGGTGTGCCAATGTGATAAGTGAAATCAAAATGAAGATTAAAACTAATCAAATGCATAAACAAAATGATTATACCTTCATGAAGACCTCACAAATCCATGTGGGAAGGAGATGCACCCATAGAGCTCCTCAGATTGTTCCCATGATTAGTGTGACTAATGTGGATTGCTCAAATGCTCAACACAATGTAAGATGAGAGACAAGGTGGATGGATAGATTAGATGGGATTGAGGCAAGAGTTGGACTTTATGGTGGCATGATAAGGGGATTGTGAAATGATTTTGGCAGAGGTTTTGTGCATAAAGGAGTCTCTCCCAAATGGCTTGGAGAGGGTTTCATTTATAGAGTTTTGGGAATGAGGATGGAGGGTCAGGATTAGAAGGTGAGATCAAGGGCTAGGAATCAATGAGAGTTAGGGTTACGATTGGGTTCATAGCCTTGTGACAAGTGTCACAAGGAGAGTGGATGAGGGAGATCAATGGTTGAATCTTGGTCAATGGGATTGGAGGGCTCTCATTAAAAGTGAATTTTAAATTCACATGGGGAAAGGTGTGGAGGATTAAAATGAATAAAAGATTCATTTTGGGAAGAGGGGACATGACAAGTGAATTTTTAATTCACCTTTATGTGGAGATGTGAAGATGGTACTCTTACATGTGTAAGAAAGTGATAAATGAGGGTTAAGGGGGATTTGACCCTTTGAATAAAAGACTGATTTTTATTCAAAGGTGCATGGAAGAAGGGGATAAGCAAGGTTAATTGAGTGTTTAGCTTAATTAACCTAGGTCTAGGGGATAGGTAGGCTAGAGTAGGTTAGGGTAGGTCAATTAGTAGGCTAAATCAATTAGATAACCATGGTTTATCTAATTGATGAGGATTAGGGAAAAGGAGAATTGAACCAAATAAATATTGGGAATATTTATTTGATTAATGAGGGATAGTGTTGTAAGGTCTAAGTGATAAATTAAATGAATTAATTTATCACAAGGAATGGGTAAATAGTCCAGGCAGATAATGAGGGATAAATTAATTAAATAAAATGAATTTATTTAATTAATAGGAGGGATAATGAGGGTGTAGAGACATGGAAAATTAGTTTGTGAAGCAAGCCAATTTTAGGTGTCTACAACAGGTATTTTAGATTTGTTTTGTGAGTCCCATCTTGTAGATTTGGAGGACACATTTGAGGGGCTATCTCTCCTCTTTGATGACAGTCATAGCACAACTATTGTCAACCTATCTTTTTCTTTGGAGGTTGATAATTTTTTAGTTTCAACTAGATCCTATATTTTCACTTTCATCAGTAAGGCCTGAGACTCCTGATTTGATTGTGGTATCATTTGACATTCATATAGAGACACATGATCAATTTTTAGAGACATCATATTTCATGAGACTTCTTCCCTCATCTCTTGGTTTGGAGTTGGAGTTTATTCATGCACCAATGGATTGATTTCTTCCAAAAGGGGGGAATGTTGTTTGCAGGTTTTGGATCCTCTTTTGTCTTCTTCTTCAAGAATTCTCCATTGGCACTGGAGCTACTTCATTATGGGGGGACATCTTGTCTCATCTTTTCCCTCTTATGGGGGGGCTATTTATTGTATATATGTGATGGATGCTGTATTTGTGGAGTCTTGATTCTTCTATCATTCCATCACTCGTACATGTTTGTATGCATTCTCAGTTTTAGAGAGGAGTTTTTTTCCCATGAGGTTTTGTCCTTTACTCCACTTGAGACTTGTTTTTAGATGGGTACCTAACATGGCCTAGTAGCTGGGACCCATCTATCTTTGCATTTAGTCAGCTACTCCCTAAGTTGCACTTAAGGGGGGTCTTAGTGTGAGTAGGGATATTTCCTATCTAGTTTCCCTTGTGTGAGGATAATTCAAATTATTTAACTATTTATTAGTTAAATAATACTCTCACATAATTCACATGTTAAGTTGACTTAGTGAGTCTTCTATATCTTTCTAGTTGTTTCTAGTTGTGTCTAGTTGTAGCTAGTTGTTAATAGTTGTCTCATAGTTGTCTTATCCTACACATGTTATAGTTGTCACATGTCATAGGATTAAGACATTTGTCACATGAATACAACATCTTGGCACTAAACCTTGTCTTTATAAGCAAGGCTTTTCATGTACATTGTAAGCATTGTTACATTTACAATTTTGCATTCAATGATAGAATAGAATTATTATTCTTTCATATTGTCTCTCTTGTGCTTTCATGAAGTCCTAGATCTTGGGTGATTCCTATCTAGCCATCTCTTACACACACAACAAATACATTGTGTCACATACCATAAAACATGCACACTGAGATCAAACAACCATTCAAAACACACTGTCATTGAGAAACTAACCTTGTAGAGACCAAAACACCTAAAACTACAAGCATACATGCAATAGACATCCTTGAACATGTACACCAAACTACTCATCCATATCTATCACTACGGGGGAATGCAAAGCTTTCCAAATGATCTTCTTCATCACTTGGTTCTGCAAAAGCATAAACTAGAATTTTGTCTTCCATAACTTTCACTGTGGAGGGAAAATAACCTGAACCTTTAGAAATAGCACCTTCATTAGCTAATGAAATTAAATTTTGAACCACAAGACATCACCTTCAAATGTAGAGGAATGTGGAGACAAACATTGCAGCACAGTGAATATCTTCTTTAGAACCAACACTGTCTTCAAACTATCAACTACACAACACTCTTCCGGTAGTCCAAACACCATGAAACTTGGAACATACATGATTTTACACTATATGAAGCTACGTTTCAATCTACAAAGGCTCAACACTAACAATAGGAAGATGTGGACCATTCTCCTAGACAGTCTTCAAATCAATCTACTTGTAGCAGAAACTTTTAGCAATTTTAAGAAACTAAAATCTTCATATAACAAAACATACATCCTTGGGAACAACAAGAAGGATCATGAACCATGCCACAGGTCTCAGCAACATCTTTTCATCCTTAACATAGATTAATGTATCATTATGCATCTTAGTGCTTCTAATTCCCATATTAATATTCCATCATTCATCTATGTGCTTCTTGTTCCCATCTTAATATTTCATCATGAACTCATCTTTGTGCTTCTAATTCCCATCTCAATATTTCATCATGAAAACATCTTTTCTGACCCACAGCATGACTTGACATGATATTAAACCATGAAAATTGGTATCATTACTACATCTCACTACTTTGTTGACCACAAGCATGCCTAATATACCTCAGGAATATCACTGAATATCAACAACCCTAAACATCAATATCACCACTATATTGCACTGGTATATCATCATCATAAACTGAGTGTTGACCTTACTCTAAGTGTTGACATCAATGACAACACATATTGCCATCAACATTTTGTAGGATACAACAAGAGTAAGTGTTTAGAAACCCTAGATTATTTAGATTGTGAAGTCTAAAATTTATTCAGTTATTGATCAATGAGGTTTTGCTTCTACCTAATCTACCAGATTTCATAAAGAAAGTGAAAAATGATTAAGGGATAGAGAGATATACAATAAATCCTAAAGACAAATCACAATAAATGAAGGTGATGCTGATAGACAAATGCCCTAAAGAAACCAATTTCTGCTTCACCAGGCTAAACCACAATGATGCAAAAACAAAGGTAGCTCAAAATTTTCAAATCACATGCATTCATTAGACACCCAATTATTTGTGCATCTTAATCAATGTTATGAAATTGAGCTTAATTCATTTAACAAGGTTTAGACTAACCATGCACAACTACTTACAATCAGCAAGAACAAATGGTATGAACTAGAGAATTCATCACATATCTAAGCATTCATTCAAACTACAATTGTACTTTATCTAAATCCATATTGAAATGAACCATGAAATCCAAAATCCCATAAAATAATGACATAATTTGCAGCAACACCTATAAATATGCTTTGTATTAATTTATAATTTCAGTAGAGTCTCAACAATTCATTGTTCCAACCTAATGAAAAGAGAAAATGATTGCCCTTATATAGAGGAGCAAGCATACTAAGTTTTTCAATGTACTGTGAGGATTAAACCAACACCAAAGGCTCATTTTCGATAACATTTAATTTGGACAACTAGGCAGTTACAATCCCAAAATTCATTTTGTCCTTTAAGAAAAAGATGAAATTAGAAATTTTGGACTCAATATTTAATAGGACATGTTAGGAGCATTCAAAATTCACCCAGTCCCACATGGTTTCATACACTTTTCTTTCCATAAAATTCATCTTAGGAGTCCATATTATTTTTACAATTATTCCAAGAGTCATTCAAAACCATCCCATATCATGTCCATGTGAAAGACATTTGTATTTTTTTATCATTGATGTGTTTTTTTGTCTCTTACTACAACCCTGAAGTACATTCAAATAGTCTTGGCAGGTGTGCAAGAACTAAAGGAAGTGAAAAGATAGTTACTACTTCCCTGTAGCATGTAGAAAATCTAGTTACGGTATTGCGGTATATAGATATTGACTATTACAGTCCTGTGGAGGTCTCAAAATGGAGTGGTGGACTGGCGGTATGAGTTAAGTGACATATATTGGTTACCGTTGCCTCGTGGTGGTTTCAAAACTAATTGACAGGTTGGCAATATAAACTTCAGTGGCATATAATATTTCACTGCAGTCCTGCGGTAAATAAGAAGATAATCAGCGGCAACATAGTAAGAGCATCCAGGGGTAAAAGGTTCACTACAGCCTTGTGATAGTCTCAAATGGAGCTTGTGGTATCATGGTATAAAGGAGTTCAAGTAGTGTGGGTGTTGAGTACTACTGCCCCACGATAATTTCAAAAGGGGTTTGCGATAATGTAGTGAAAGCTTCAGGTAATATGTGTTGTTTTACTGTGACCCAGTGGCGGTCACAAATGATGCTTGTGATGATATAATAAATAGTGAAAGGGATGCCAAAGGATCTCGTGGTCCCTCAATGTTCAAATCAAAAGTTGATGGTAACACAGTAGGAAGTATAAGGGATAACATGTATCATACCATCCCGTGATGATGTGTATCAAGGCATGCGGGGTGGCAGTAAGCATTGAAAGATGCGATATAACCATCCAAAAGCTCCTGTGGTCCCATGATAGATCTAAATAGGTCTTGCAGTGATGCTTGTAAAGTATTAAATACTAAAATGACTATATCGTCGCCCCATAGTGGTTATCATGGATGCCTACAGGATTGTCGATATCAATAAAAAGACTGTAAATCTTGAAGTGCCTACCTAGCCATTGGATTGGACTAAATCGATGGTTTATGTTTGAATGAAATAAATGCTAAGATTTGTTGATTTCTTAGCATGAACCAGAATAATGGCGAAATAAGCAGCTTCATAGCAAAATAAAATTTGGAATTCTTTTGTGTTTCATCATTCAAGAAAGTACAGTGGTGATTGTAGATGACGAATTCAAGCTCTATGTGTGTTCCACAACCCTCTTTCAACTAGGAAAGTTGGCCTCATCACTCTCTTCATAAAAGTTGGTATTTAGTTTCTGCTTTGCTTTCAACTAGTTTGGAATCCTAGTCCATAAAAGCATCAAACTATTCAAAGTTGGTATAAGAAACTATTCAAGGATGTAGCAAAGGGGTGTTAGGATGCTAAAGTCCATATCTTAGGATGGAACCTTTTTTGCTATTTTTGTGAAAAAAAAGATGTGCAAGGACTAGTTGCAAACCCATGGAATTTGAATTTGGCTAAACTTGTGGTGTCAAATTTATTCATTAATGTGGATTTGATCAAAATATTGGCACAACACTACTATCTAGCCACCAGGATAGTCAGATTGCCAAATGGGTCACCATTGGTGGCAGTGGACAGGAATGTAATCATTGATTGCTTCATTCTTAACAACCATGCCCTCACAAATGTTAATTTGTAGAAGAATGAACAAGAGTATACCAGTATGAGAAACACACATAGGAGTGATAAATTGCCCATGTACATGAGGAAAGGGACCAACAATAGAAGGATTTTAATCCCAACCACTGTAGTTGAGCCTTTCCTAGTTGATGACTTTGCTATGTTTTTCAAAAGGACATATTTTGCTCTGTGTCAAGTGCTAGGAATTGATGCCCAAGATAGAATGCCAGTTGGCCTAATGATGATAGCCATGAGAATTCTGAATCTAGAAGCCAATGTTGAGTATGACTTTCCATCATTCATTGAGAAGAAATTGCATGATGGATTGTTGCAGATAAGGGAGAACAAAGCACCCCTAGATTTCAAACATTACTCTTTATTGTGCCACTTAATTTTATATCAGAATAGAAGAAAATGGCACAACAGGATGGATTTAACCATGATTGATCAAAAGAGGTAGAGATTGCCTACTCGGTGCTGGTGTTAAGTTGGACACTCATTGTCAAAATTGCAACTATTTTATGTTCCATGATGATTTCTCTATTAGAATAATGAATTCCCTTGGTAGAATTTCTCCTAGATTAACCAAAGATTAAGAGAAATGTTGAGGCCTCTTGCTCATAGGCCAAAACAGGGTCATAAGTGTAACTTTTCTGATTGGTATTTCTTGCCTAACCATACTATAATTAGAGTATATGGCTATACTCAACCACCCCATGTGTTGCCAAAATTTATACCAAATAGAATTGCATTTCTTGAATTCATGTGGAAGATGCTCTAGATTGAAAAATATATGATGAAAAATTAAAACAAGGGCACATTTCTTCTTGATTCCATAGTGTTTGGTGAATTCTCCATTAGTACAGATATTTTGGAGGAGTTGCAAGCCTACTTGGAGGATAAATATTCTTTGAAATCAGGAACAAAGAGGGTTTGTGATCCAGAAGGTAACATGAACTTTGTTAGACAAGTCATTCTCACCAGAATGGGGATATCCCATTAATTCAATTATGATGAGGATGTGATTAGAAATTGTGTCACTTTTGAAGAAGTAAATAAAATAAAATGAAAATGGGAAATTTTGAGGAAGATTGATGATGACAAAAGAAAACAAAACCCTAATTTTGCAGGATTTTTTCTTGAAGAAAAGGATCAATTGAAAATAATAGATTTTATAATTGATAATTTTGAAAGAATATATGGCAAGTCTGAGAAGGAGACTACAAAGACTACTGAGCTCCCTGTAAAGAAGCCAATAGTAGTTGTGATTCAAGAGCCTACCCCAGATGCAATGCTAGTACAAGATCCAGTTGTTCTTGATTCACCACCTACCAAAAAGCAAAGGATTGATGATGTTTCTCCACTATTTCCATTTGAAATCACTAAAGGAGTTGGTGACACTAAGGAGGTTGCTAGTATTTAAAGGCATATGGAGGAAGAATAGGAAGTTGGTCAACCCCTTGTTGGTCAAGAAATAGAATCACATACACCAGAAGCAATAATGGATGACCAAGAATAAGGTGAGCCTAAACTGCAAGAAAATGAAAGGGTTGTGGCTTCTATGAGGTTCATGGAGGATGATGATTTCATCAATACCCCATAATTCAAAGATTTTGGCTTGAAATGAAGATAAAAGAATTTGGAGAAAAGGTGGAAATAAATAAAATGGGTGCTGATGAATCTCAGCATGATCAAATTGTGACAGATTTTCAAGGATTTGAAAATTGATGAAATAAATGTCAACCCTAATGAGGCTAGACAAATGGTTTTGAAGAGTAATATGTTGATCTTCCATGGCCTTGAATTGAAGAAAATGTTTTTGCTGGACAAAGTGAGAAATCAGGATGAGCCCATGATGGTCTCTAAGTTTGATTATGAGGATGGTGTCAGTGGTTGTGGGTTTAACCCAAAGACAAAGACTTTAGCAATATGGGCCACTCAAAAGAACACTAATAAGCCACAATTGTTTGATGTAGTCTAGGAGATGAGGGGAACATCCATTGTGAAAAAATTTTAATTTACAATAGTAGTTGAAGTAGCCACCTTTACTATGCACTTTGTAATGTTCAGACGAGCTATTGTTAAGAAAATGGAGAAAAGATTGCTCACTATGAAAAAACTCAAATTGAGATGAATGATGAAGTCAATAGACTGTATTTGGAAAATGTCAAACTAAAGTAGTAGTCGAAGGGTGTTTATTCTTAAAGCCAAGAAATTGTGCCATGCGAATGTTGATAACTGAGAGGGGGGGTGAATCAGTTATCTTAATTACTTCTACTTTCTGATCTTCGTTAACAATTAATGCAACATTAAATCATATAAGCAAACATAACCATGAAATGGAAATAACATCAGTACACATGACACAATGATTTTGATGTGGAAAACCACTGATTTGTTGCACTTCATTCTTCCTCTTCTTGGTGCTGCTGACTTGTCACATATCGGACCTGCCTTACTATTTCCACACTTCTCTCCTACTCTTATTCATGCACCTCAGCACACACACCTTCATACTGAAATCAATCTAGTATATATATCTGCATCAAGGATTTCATCCACTTTCTAGTTAGCATCCAGAATACTTACTATTTTCCCAAACTCTTGGTCTGTCGACTAAATCCTTGCTTATCAAGTGATGTGTATCAAAGAGATGCTATAGAAGTCATTAATCATGTCGGCCAATCATGAATGATACCTTAAGAAACTTGATCACAAATAATAACTCATCAGGATTAAGATCTAATGCTCTACCGGTCAATTCTTCCTTTGTCAACTCTGCCAAATAGGAGCCCAACACTTAGGTGCTCATATTTTTTCACTCTTTCATCACCGGAGGCTCAATCTATGGAATGTATTAGTCAAGGTACACCTCTTGACTTCCCCAAGTCTACACTTTACTAAGATACTTCCTCTAAGAGATCTGGACCTAACTGTTGGACCTTGCCACATGCTCTATTCTTGCTTACCGGACCATAACACTCTTCAATCTGACTGCCGGTATCGGTACGCCATGTCCTACAGATGTGTGGGATGAACTTTGTTGCCATCAATGACAACAATCATGAAGCTACAATGTGTCTCTTGCCAACAATCTCCCCCTTTGGCATTGATGGCAACACTTAGTGAAAAATGACTAAGTGTCATACTACACTTGTTGCAAGTATGAGGATAACCAGTGTTGTCATTGATGTCAACATACTCATATTGCTTTAATGAGAAGGATTGGATGAGCTGTGTGCTGAGGATATTGAGAAAATTAGTCTCAATCAGGAACAGTGAAGAACAATGATGACTTTAAGGTAAAAGGCCAAGATAAGATGAAGATCAAAGGATGCGGTTTAAAGGGTTTTCAGATATGAGTCTTGAGATGCTCCAGTCAAGATTTCAGAGGTCTGCATGAAGATATGAATAAGTTATGGTCGCTCTAGTGGAACCAATTTTGGCAGATGTTCAGTGGTGACAGAGTGTCACAGATTGGTCCGGTGAGCTCCGGAATTGCATTATCTCATTCTGTGGATTGGAGGGAGTGTTGAAGAAGTCAGTGTGAAGTGACAACTAGATTTGTTCATGGTTTGGAGGTCCGGAAGCACCTTTCTCATTGTGATAGTGGCAACAGACTGTGTTCTAGAAGTTTTAGATGAAGAAGAGAAGAATTCCAGTAAGCTGATAAAGTACAGATGTTCTTGATGACTCAGGAAAGGTTTTGGTGATCCTTAGATCATGCACAATTCTTATTGGCGGTCCGCATTAAAGTTAGAGTTTGGATTTGATGTAAAGACCACCGATTGTTGGTGTTCTTCCTGAGACTGGCCTACCGGATGTATTACATGTCTTGCGAATGATCTTATAGGTGTTTACCAACTTAGATGATTGTTCCTAAGTCGATGCCTTGTATAAATAAGGGATTATGAATTCATTTTGTAGTGTGTCTTGGAGCGGATGAGTGTGGAATAGCAAAAGAGCAAAGGGTAGAGCAGAGGTCTTCAGGCTTAAATGGAACTGATCCAGGCATGGTAAAGATGTCAATCTCCAGTTCAAGTTTGTGATACTTGTTACTTTGTAGACAGTGTGTCTCTTGTACGTAGTGTACCTCTTGTGAGCAGTGAGCTCGGGCAGTGAGCTCGGGCAGTGAGCCCTAATTGGCATGTGCCATCTATTTTTCTTATTCTTCTAACAGAGAATAATTCTTGGGTTAATCACCCCATGGTTTTTTCCTTGACCGGGTTTTCCACGTCAAAATCTTGGTATCTCATGTGTTGATGTGTATCTGCTCTAGTGTTTATGCTTTATGCTTCCATGAATGATTAATTGCTATGCTATTGAATAACAAAGTGGATTTAAGTGTTTGAATTGGAAGCAAGATTAGGATAACTAATTCACCCCCCCTCTCAGTTATCAATAATTGGTATAAGAGCCAAGTTCCTCTAAAAGGAGCTTAACCGCTTGAGGAGATCCAGGATGTCGTCATACAAGAAGGATAGTTTGAAGTTTGATGGAACCAACTTCTCTCTTTGGAAAGGTCACATGAAATGTCACTTGGAGTGTATGGGAAAGGCATACTTATCCATGGTCACAAAAGCATATGTACCTCCACAGGGTGGTCCGACAACTCTAAATGAAATCACAGATGCTAAAAACAATCTGTGGACTAAAGAGGCTCTTCTAAGTGCATTGACTGACTCAGAACTCTCAAATGTTATTGACCTACCAACTGCCTATGAGATCTGGGTTAAACTTGAACTTCTACATGAAGGAGATGAGTATGTTAAGAGTGCCAGGCTGCAGAGTCTCAAAGAGAAATTTGAAAGACTGAAGATGAGAGATGATGAAAATATTACTACCTTTATGCCAAGAGTAAATGAGCTGGTGTGTGGAATTAGGAATGCTGGTGGAGTTTTGGATGAAAATGAGATTGTTGGCAAAATCCTTAGATCCCTTCCTACTGTCTACAAAATCAAGGTCACTGCCATTGATGAATTCAGAGCCCATACAACTGTCACAAGAGACCAATTGGCTGGCAAACTGGCTGCATTTGAAATGACCAAGTTTGGAGATGATCCCCCCAAGACTGAATCTACATTCGAAGCTAGTGCCTCTGTGAAAGGCAAACAAAGATTTGATCTGGGAGAAAACTCTTCAATGAAGCTATCATGGTATGATCAAGCAAGAAGAGACATGGAAGAGGAAGAAGCAGAAACAACTCAACTTGAAGCCCTCATTGCAAAGAGACTACCAAGAGGATCCGGTAAGTATGAAGGAAAATTACCCTTTAAATGTTTCAACTACAATAAGATTGGTCATTTTGCTTCAAGATGTCCGGAAAGATCTACAAGGTCAAATTCTAATAGACAAAGGTTCCAAAAGAACTGTTATTATGTTCATGAAGAGGATGATAATGAAGGAGTAACAAATGATGAATCAGAAATAGGAAACAAATCTAGAAATGAATGGGTGTTTATTGCCATCAAGGAAGAAGATCCAATATCCTCTGAATCTGTCAATCATAAGGTTGTAGATAGAGCTTTGGCTACCAAAGTTGAAGAAAAGGATGATTGGGTTATTGACAGTGGATGCTGTCATCATATGATAGGTGACTAAAACAAGTTTCTAGACTTGGAAAGGTATGAAGGAGGAATGGTAAAATTTGGTGATAATTCTGCTGGTAGAATCAGAGGTAGGGGAACTATTTCTTTTGATAGAAAGAGAAAAACTAGTAATGTACTATATGTTGAAGGATTGAAGCACAATCTTCTCAATGTTGGACAGTTGGTAGACAAAGGTTATGATCTCCGGTTCAAAAATGGAAGATGCAGGATCTTTGAAAGCTCCTGAACTAAGATTGCATCTGGTACTCAAACAAAAGGTAATATCTTCCATCTAGTTGGTTCTAATAAAAGTTGTTTGTTTGTTCAAATTGATCAGAGTTGGTTATGGCATAGAAGGATGTGTCATGTAAATTTTGATAACATCATCAAGATAAGCAATACTCAGGTTGTAAGAGATCTTCCAAAATTGGTGAAACCTACAAATAGCTTGTGCAAAGAATGTCAGCTGGCTAAACAGAGCAGAGTCTCATTCAAAAGCAAGGATCAGTCCTCTACCGGATTATTGGAATTAATTCATACTGATCTATGTGGTCCGACAAGAATCAAGAGTATGCAAGGTGATAGATATTTCATGTTACTGATTGATGACCATTCCCAGATGATGTGGGTTACCTTTCTGAAAGAGAAATCAGAAGCTTTTGAGAAGTTCAAAATATTCAAAGCTATGGTAGAAAATCAAACCAGACTGAAACTGAAATGTCTGAGGTCTAATAGAGGTGGTGAATTCACATCTGGTGAATTCATAGATTTTTGTAAGCATGGTATAAAAAGATAGATATCTGCTCCTAGGACTCCACAGTAGAATGGAGTAGTAGAGAGAAAAAATTGGACCATCCAGGAAGCATCCAGGACAATGATGATGGAAGCAAATGTTCTCCAGATGTTTTGGAGAGAAGCTGTCAGCACTGTAGTCTATACTCTCAATCGAGTTCAAATCAGAAGCAATACTGGTAAGACTCCTTATGAACTTTGGTTTGGTATAACTCCTACTATGAGATATTTTAGAGTATTTGGTAGCAAATGTTACATTAAAAGAGATGAAGATCTAGGAAAGTTTGATGCTAGAAGTGATGAAGGAATTTTCTTGGGTTACTCCACTCAAAGCAAAGCATACCGATGTTACAATAAGAGACTAAGAAAGATGATAGAAAGTACAAATGTGAAGGTTGATGAAGGAATTGAGAAGCCCTCAAGGTTTGATGAATATGATGAAGATGATCAGAATGGTTCTCTAGTTCAAGGAGCTCAATCCTCCTCTAAAAGTCAGATTTAGACTGATCCAGTAAATCAGGAAGAAGAGGTTGGTCTAAATGAGCCTGATCAAGAAATAAAAGTGTAAGAAACTCCCAGAGTTCCAAGGTATGTAAAATTGAACCACTCTGAAGATCAGATCATAGGTGACAAAAGCAAAGGTGTGCAAACTAGAAGGAAAATTGCTCCAAATTCAGATGAATGTTGTCTGATTTCAAAGATTGAGCCTAAGACAATAAATGAAGCCTGCAATGATGAAAATTAGACCAAAGCAATGGAGGAAGAGTTTATGCAAATTGAGAAAAATCATACTTGGGATCTTGTTTCTAGACCTAGAAACAAGAATGTGATTGGAACCAAATGGGTCTTTTGGAACAAACTAAATGAGGTTGGTGAAGTAATCAAAAACAAAGCCAGATTAGTCTATAAAGGCTACTCTCAAATAGAAGGGATTGATTTTGAGGAAACCTTTGCTCTGGTGGCAAGAATTGAAGCAGTCAGACTATTTCTTGCATTTGCTGCCTTTAAAGATTTCAAAGTATATCAGATGGATGTCAAATCTGCTTTCCTGAATGGTGACTTAGAAGAAGAGGTGTACATTGAACAACCGAATGGATTTCAATTGTCTGATCATGGTGATATGGTCTGCAAGTTGAAGAAAGCACTGTATGGATTGAAGCAAGTCCCAAGAGCTTGGTATGAAAGGTTGGATAAGCATCTTGTGCAGATTGGTTTCAACAAAGGTACTGCTGATAGTAACTTATATTTTAAAATTGATCATGAAAACATCTTGATTGTTGAAGTATTTGTTGATGATATCATCTTTGGAGGAAAAGATAGCATGTGTAAAACTTTTTCAAATGAAATGAAAAGTGAGTTTGAGATGTCCATGCTTGGTGAAATAAATTTCTTCTTGGGTCTGCAAATTACTCAAACAAAGAAAGGGATCTTCATTTCTCAGACCAAATATGTGAAAGAATTGTTGAGGAAATTTAGGATGGAAGATTCAAAACCAATGAATACTCCCATGGCAACTGGATGCAAGTTGAGCAAAGATGATGACTCTCCCAAGGTGGATTAGACAAAATATAGGTCAATGATTGGGGGACTGTTGTATCTCACTCAAACTAGACCAGATATTATGCAGGCTATTGGTCTTGTTGCTAGATTCCAAGCTGATCCTAGAGAATCTCATGTTATGGCAATCAAGAGGATTTTTAGATATCTAAAGGGGACAGTTGAGTATGGTCTATGGTACCCTAGAGATCATGATTTCTCTCTTCATGCATATACAGATGCAGATTGGGCAGGAGATGTGGATGACCGGAAGAGCACTAGTGGTGGATCTTTCTTTTTGGGAAAAAGATTGGTTTCTTGGCTAAGCAAGAAACAAGAGGAAATATCTCTGTCTACAACTGAAGTAGAATACATTGCAGCAGTAGGTAGTTGCACTCAAATCTTATGGATGAAGCAGATGTTAAGAGACATTAAAGTAGAATATGAGCAGCCTATCACAATTTTCTATGATAATTCAAGTGCAATAAATATTTCTAAGAATCCATTGTTGCATTCTAAGACCAAGCACATATCTATCAAGTTTCACTTTCTAAGAGAACAAGTGAACAAGGATTAAGTCAGAATGGAGTATGTGCCCTCCAAGGATCAGATTGTAGATATTTTTACTAAACCTCTTCCAAAGGACTCTTTTGAGTATCTCAGGGAGAAGTTAGGGATCATTGCCCCTCCGGTGATGAACTAGGATGCACTGATGTGCATCAGTCCGGTGGATATCACAGTCATATCTTGTGATCCGGATTGGTTATGGGGAGTTACTACTCAGGAGGAGCAGCTGGTATGATTCTGAGATGTTAAAATTGCAAGTATGAGCCCTTTGCCATTGATGTCAAAGGGGGAGAGAAGACATGTGAAAAACAAGTTGTTGATCAAAGGGGGAGCAGTAAAGAAAGAGAAGACATGTGAAGAGTTGTTGCTGATAGGGGGAGCTGTGACAGAAAGGAGAAGTTCTTGTCTTGATGGTTTTTCACATCATATGTTGCCATCAATGATAAAGGGGGAGATTGTTGCAAGTATGAGACTAACCAGTGTTGTCATTGATGTCAACATACTCATATTACTTTAATGAGAAGGATTGGATGAGCTATGTGCTGAGGATATTGAAAAAATTAGTCTCAATCAGGAACAGTGATGACTTTAAGGTAAAAGGCCAAGATAAGATGAAGATTAGAGGATGCACTTTAAAGGGTTTTTAGATATGAGTCTTGAGATACTCCAGTCAAGATTTCAGAGGTTCACATGAAGATATGAAGAAGTTATGGTCGTTCTAGTAGAACTGGTTCCAGTAGATGTTTAGTGGTGATAGAGTGTCATAGATTGGTCCGGTGAGCTCCAGAATTGCATTATCTCATTTTGCGGATTAGAGGGAGTGTTGAAGAAGTTAGTGTGAAGTGACAACTAGATTTGTTCATGGTTTGGAGGTCTGAAAGCACCTTTCTCATTGTGGCAATGGCGACAAACTGTGTTCTTGAAGTTCTAGATGAAGAAGAGAAGAATTCCAGTATGCTGATAAAGTGCAGATGTTCTTGATGACTCAGGAAAGGTTTTGGTGATCCTTGGATTGTGCACAATTCTTATTGTCGGTCCGCATTAAAGTTAGAGTTTGGATTTGATGTAAATACCACCGGTTGTTGGTGTTCTTCCTAAGACTAGTCGATCGGATGTATTACACGTCTTGCGAATGATCTTATAGGTGTTTGCCGACTTATATGATTGTTCCTAAGTCGATGCCTTGTATAAATAAGGGATTGTGAATTCATTTTCTAGTGTGTCTTGGAGTAGATGAGTGTGGAATAGAGAAAGAGTGAAGGGTAGAGCAGAGGTCTTCGGGCTTAAATGGAACTGATCCAGGCATGGTAAAGATGTCAATCTCTAGTTCAAGTTTGTGATACTTGTTACTTTGTAGACAGTGTGTCTCTTGTAGGCAGTGTGCCTCTTGTGAGCAGTGAGCCCTAATTGGCATGTGCCATCTATTTTTCTTATTCTTCTAATAGAGAATAATTCTTGGGTTAATCACCCCGTGGTTTTTCCCTTGACCTGGTTTTCCACGTCAAAATCTTGGTGTCTCATGTGTTGATGTGTACCTACTCTGGTGTTTATGCTTTATGCTTCCATGAATGCTTAATTGCTATGCTATTGAATAACAAAGTGGATTTAAGTGTTTGAATTGGACGCAAGATTAGGATAACTGATTGACCCCCCCCCTCTCAGTTATCAACAACACTCCCCCTTAGCTGCTACTCTGTTCTAATGTACACTTTACTGGAGCTCCCCCTTAGCTGGATTCCATATTTTGCACTATTCCTCACTCCCCCTTTGACATCAATGGCAAAGGGTAGGGTCCGCATACCAAAATTTCCCAAAAACAAATCTATAAATGGCCGCAAAAACATATATACATGTTTTACTTACATATACTTAACTATATCTGCAAAAGTGGTTTTCAACTATACTACTTTTGTTGCCCAACTCCTCTTCATCATGTCCAAAATTGAGATGTGACCACTCAACAGGAATGTAAAATCTTCTACCCTCTTTAGATTTGTTAGATCATTGGTCTGGGCTGTGGTCTATGCATCGCTTAGGGCTTCATGCATGGCTTCTAACTTAGGGATAATTATCCCTCTAAGTTCATTCAACCTGTTTATTCTATTTTTCTTCTCCTTCTCAAGCTTCTTTATTTCATTTGTGACTACAATAGCCTGACACTCTTGATTTACTATGGAGGAGGAGAGAGGATCAAAACTTTGAGATAAACTTAACGGTTTATCCTCTTTCTCTTTTACTTTCTTCTCAATGTCCTTGGTCACTTTAGGCGAGGATAAACAAAATTTATAGATATCTCTACCATATTTGAGAGCATTTTCTAAGCTCTTTATTCCAATATCCATAACTCTCCTATCATTTTTTATTAGACCCTACACTTCAGAGAATCTTTTTCCCAAAAACTCCTTTCGGACTTTATCTTCTACTAACTTCTCTAAGGAATCAAAATGTGTGCTAACACTATTAACTAGAGATTTGAGATTACCTGATGAAGAGGCTGATGGATCCTTCTAAAAAGATAGCATGATCTTCTCCAATACACCGGATGTAGTTTCTATGAGCTTGCAGTCTTCCATGTGAGACTTCAGAAGTTTTTCTTTTGCCTTTGCTGAAGTAAAGGATGTTAGCTTCATGGTTTGAACCAGGGAGAGGGAGTCAAAATTGAACAGTCCTTGAAGAAGTTCCAGTTCATCAAATTCCATCATCTCCTTGGTTAAGAATTCTTTGACTACTTCTACTGTGTCTCTTGCTAGTGACAAGGTTTCGTCCCCTTTTGCAACCTTACCACTATCATCTGTGGTCTTTTCTATTGGAGTTTTCTCTCCTTCTGTAGCCTTACTACTGTCATCTTCTTTGTCCTTCTCCTCTGCTTCTTGACTGATCTTCTCTTCTACTCTTTCTTCTTCTTTAGATCTGGAGTCTGCAGGGGAAACTGGAGGAGAGATGTTTACGTGTTCATGGATCTCCTCTTCTAGACCAGAGGATTCTAATTCCTTATCTTTTTCTTCACCTGTCTCCTTTACCTCTTCTACTATAGTCTTAGTAGATTCTTCTTTGTTATCCATTCCCAAGGGATCATCACCTAAATCCTCTATAACAGGAATATTGAATCTTTTATAGGCATTCCATAGGATTTCTTCTATTTCTTTTGCCACTTTATCAGTTTCTCCAAGCATGAGCTGATTCATTCTAGCCTTACTCCGAAACTCATCCTTGCAATCTTTGAAGATCATATCCATTTGTTTTGAAGTAATTGAAGGATAGAGCTGAATAGCTATTTGTTCTCTAATCTCTAAGTCCTTAGCCTTGGCATTTTCTTTTCTCATTTCAAGTTCCTTCTCTAAACTTTTAGGAATTAGAGAAATTATTTCAATAAATGCTTTATTGTATATGTTCAAGTACTTAACTGTGTCTTCCTCCAAGATCTTTCTATCTACATCATTATATGCATCATAGAATTCTATTATTGGTTGCAGGTTCCCATCCACAGTGACTACTTTAACTACATCATCTAAGGGCAGATTGGGCCTTTCAACAAACTCTTCTACCTCTGCCTCCTTGTCTTCACCAGATACTTTCTTCTTCTTCTTCATCTTCTTAATTTCTTCATCAGATTCTGTCTCTTCTTCATCCTTCTAACTGATATAAGACCTTGTTGCCTTTGTCTTTGTTCTCTTTTCTCCTTTACTAGATGATTTTGCTTCCAGTTTTGATGCCTTTGAGCTCTTAGCAGTGGCAGATGCAGAGCTCTTAGAGGATCTGGTCCGGGAGGGGGTTTCTACTGGAGCACTTTCTTTTTCTGCCTCTTCCTTTTCTTTTTTTGCCCTTTCCATCTTTTCTCTATGTGCATCAAGTGACTCTTTTGAGATGCCATACCTTTTGGTAACATTCTTGACTTCTTTTCTCACTTTTCTCTTCATCTCCGATTGTCTTAGTTCCACATGAATCTTTACACTCAATTCTTCAAAGGTTCCAAACCTTTCTGCCTTGGGATCCTTGGGCTAACTTAGCATGTGCTGAACATGTAGCTCTATAATTTTCTCATCCACTTCATACCCCATTGGCATGATCCGCACTGTTCTTGGTTCCATTGCCTCCATTAGGCATTGATCAGTTTCTACCATAAAGCATATTGTATCCTTATACTTTTCAACTAGCGATTGAGGAATTCTTTCTCTAGCTTGCATCATGTTTTGAAAGTTCTTGAAATAGCCCTAGAGTGCAGTGTTTTGTGCCTTGGCATCACCAAGTCCATGCAAGTAATCCCTAATTTGTATGGCAACCAGTCTATCATTTTGCCATATCCAGCCACTAGATCTAGGTAGCTCATTCAGATAATAGAAGAACAAACAGAGTACCAAGCCACCATATTTGAAGGAGTTCTTCTTGTCCTTCTTTATCTTCTGTAGATTTTCCAAAAGTCAGTTTAGAAGGAGCTCACAGAGATCATAGTTAGCATTCTTCCTTAACATTTCATAGGCAGTATATACAGTAATTTTGGATACTAAATTCTCCCTGCTGGAGTGATATATCTTATAGCCAATTATCATTGATGCAAACTTGATATCCAGATCTATGATATCCTTAATTGTCATAGCTCTTTATCAAATTTTGATCTGGTAGCCTCACTTACAATTTGGTTTTTGACAGATTTGAGAGTAGGAATCCCACCGATTGAGTGTAATCTGATTACTGCCCTGATGACATCCTTGGTTATCTTGAATGGCCTCATCAACCATATAAAGTTATCATGCATTCTACTTAGAACATACTGGACCCATTTGTCCTCCAGAAAATAGGGGAAATGAATGCACCATACAAAATGTTTGTCTTGGATAGCCTTATACTGAGGTTTGAGACCAAAAGAGTCATCTATTAACTAATTGTGATAGATATCTGACAGCTTGGATTCTCCAAACTCTTTAATGTTCACATGGATGTATGCCCTAACATCTTCAACATGCAAAACCCCATGCAGAATGCTAGAAAATGCACCTAAAGGATCCACTTCTAGAGATTTGTAGGGATGTTTCTTAAATTTAGCGCGCGGCCTATCAAAAATCTTCACAAAATTCAGAGTAGTCATCTTTAAAGATTTAGAGAAAGAATGGAAAATACCTCTCATGCCTTTTAGGGTTCACGGAATGAGCCGAAGAGATCACCAGATGATTTGAATTCTGCGAATGATCCTTGAGAGAGATGAGGTAAGCTTGTTTACAGAGCTCTTCTTGTCTATTTCACTAATGCAAATGTGCAAATGAAGAGTAAACGAACCCTTTTATCATTGAGCAAACCCTAATTTCACATTGCAATAAATGCGCAACTTGTCATTCCGGTTGCCTTGTTCTCCTTGTTCTGAGAAAGATCTTTTTCTGGATCACTGAGATATGCTTCGAATTATACTTGGTGATTATTGACAATCTATCTTTCTTTCCTCAATCATTTAATCTATCCGAAGATCAAGATTCCTCAATTTTGAATCAAACCGGATCTAACTGTAAAGACTAGCTTCTTACAAGATGACTGTAAAACTAGATCTATCTTGGAAGATTAGACTCTTCAAACCTTCTTACAGATCTTTCATATCTTTACCAAACCTTCTTTATATGCTTCTCTGATAATCCTTTAATCCAAAACCTTTTATGTGCCAATTTTGGACACCTAATGACTGGTTGGGGGAAAAATATTTTTCTTTTGTTACTCCCCCTGAGCCAGAGCTCATCTATTTAGTTTCCAAAAGGAATATCAACACCATATTCTGGTGCAGATCCATCCTCAATATTTTTTGTACTCCTCTTTACCCAAATCTTGTTCATCTCCCTTTGAATTTCATCCGCATTCATTTTTCCTTTTCCTTTGTCTTGGTTTTGATTATGATGTACTGGACCCTTATTGTTCTAATTCTTACTTCTGCAAAATTTGGCAATATGACTGGATCTATTGCAATTGTAGCATACAACATTTGTTTGAATATTTGACTGATATCCTCTTGATCTACACTGATTAGCCATATGTCCCATTCTATTGCATGCAAAGCATCTTCTATTGAATGAATTGTTTATTTGCATATTTCTACACTCATGAGATTTGTGACCATACCTTTTGCAATTCAAACATTGTCCAAAGAAGGATGAATTAGTCCGGTTTATTCTTCTTCTACACTAATTTGCTTTATGACCAAAATTATTGCAGTTGTGGCAGTATCCATTGAAGGATGGATATCTTTGAGCATTAGGTTGCCTTACCGGAGGTCTTCTAGGCATGTTTCTTAGATTTTCTGATCTGGAGTTCTTCTGACCAAATCTAGAGCTTTCACCTTTCTCATACCCCAAGCCTTGCTTGTCATCTACCCTCTTTTGGCTTTAAAGAAGAACTTCAAGTTGGGCAGAGCTTATCTTGAATTTCTCTTTGTATTCATTTGTTGTTTGAAGATCCTTTTTAAGAGTGTCAATCTGATTCTCAAGTTGTTCTTCATTACCCCTAGCTTCTTCAAGATTAGATTCAAGATGCCTGATTATTCTATCCATTTTGTGGCAGTCTTCTAATTTCTCTTTGAGAGATTATCTTAGATCATCTTCAGTTTTCCTTTTCTCTTCAATTTCTTGGGTAAATTTCATAACTCCTGATTCCATTTCATGTCTTACCATAATGATCTCTTTTGATAACTTTTCACATAACTTGGTTTTCTCCTTCAGATCTTCATTTGTATCATTGTCTTCACCTTGACTTGCCAATTGCTGAAATAGATCCTTTCCCTTTTTCATAGAGATACTCAGTTTCCCTTTTAGTTCATTTATGAAATCATCATCCTGTTTGAGTCTTTCCTTCAATTCATTGACTTCAGAGTTAGATTGCTCAAGATCATCTAGGGCAGATTGAAGTTGTTCCCTCATACCATACACATCCATTTGAATTCCCAGATCTTCCTCAAGGTGTTAGGCTCTATAGGAGGAAATTAGCTCTGATACCAATTGTTGATAACTGAGAGGGGGGTGAATCAGTTATCTTAATTTCTTCTACTTTCTGATCTTCCTTAACAATTAATGTAGCATTAAATCATATAAGCAAACATAACCATGAAATGGAAATAACATCAATACACATGACACAATGATTTTGACATGGAAAACCTTGTTAAGGGAAAAAACCACGGGGTGAATAACCCAAGATTGTATTCTCTGTTAAAAGAATAAGATAGTACAAAATGGCACTTACCAATTAGGGCTCACTGCCTGAGCACACTGCTCACAAGAGGCTCACTACCTACAATAGTTTATACAAGGAAACTAGATACTTGAACTGATGAGAAGCATCCACATATGCTGAGGTTCAGTTCCAGTTAGGTTTAATACACTGATTTGCTACACTTCATTCTTCCTCTTCTTGGTGCTACTGACTTGTCACATATCAGACTTGCCTTACTATTTCCACACTGCTCTTCTGCTCTTATTTGTACACCTCAACACACACACCTTCATACCGAAATCAATCTGGTATATATATCTACATCAAGGATTTCATCCACTTTCCAGTCAGCATCTAGAATACTTACTATTTTCCCAAACTCTTGGTCTGTCAGCTGAATCCTTGCTTATCAAGTGATGCGTATCAAAGAGATGCTTATAGAAGTCATCAATCATATTAGCCAATCATGAATGATACCTTAAGAAACTTGATCACAAACAATAACTCATCCAGATTAAGATTTGATGCTCTGTTGGTCAGTTCTTCCTTTGCCAAATAGGAGCCCAACACTTAGGTGCTCATATCTTTTCACTCTTTCATCACCAGAGGCTCAATCTCTGGAATGTATCAGTCAAGATACACCTCTTGACTTCCCCAAGTCTGTACTTTACTAAGATACTTCCTCTGAGAGATCCAGACCTGACTGTCAGACCTTGCCACATGCTCTGTTCTTGCTTACCGGACCATAACACTCTTCAATCTGACTTCCGGTATAGGCACGCCATGTCCTGCGGATGTGTGGGATGAACTTTGTTGCCATCAATGACAACAATCATGAAGCTACAATGTGTCTCTTGCCAACAACCAATCCCCTATGCCACAAATAACTAGTGATAATACAGTGCCAATTAATTAATTGAATGCATTGAAGTTGAAGTTGGAAAAAGAAATTGAAGATTTGAAAAAGCAAAATGATAAAACAAAGGATGAGGCCAAATTGAAAATTCTTGATGTGTTTGAGAAGATTTTGGAATATAGAGTAAAATTGGTTATTGATAAGTTGGGAGATGTGCATGAATGCTATTCTTCCTTGTCTCAGGCCATTGATGAGTTGAAGGTCAATCTTTCTGTTTTGGATCTAGTGTACAAGAAATGGCAACCTGCACACCATAGATTGATGACCTTGTGCAAGGTTCTACAAAGAGATCTAGGTGCTCTAACTTCACTCAAGCCAACATAGAATATGGTGAAAATGATCTTGGATGAATTTCAATATGTGAATGGTGAGAGCCAGAAAATGTAGGAAAAGATTGATTCTTTTGCCACCTTCAAACACCAGTTTATCCCTTCCATTTTGACAGAGGTTAAAAAGATCAAAGATTTTGATGCATGGAAAAGTGAATATGGTCAAAAAGTTTCTCAAGTTATTGATTTCTTGAAAAAAGATGAAAACATAAACATTCTCATCTTCAATGCCATTCTTGATAAAGTAATTTCTCTAGATGTTGGATATGCAAAGTTTATCATTGATGTCAAAGTACTACTAGACAAAAGATAGAAAGATCACCATGCCAATTTGTTCCAAATTCAAGAACATAAGTGGCCTAGTGATTATGCTATATACCAATGGGAGCAATAGTATTTGACAACTTAAGAATGAGTAGGCCAAATATATAGACAAGCAATGAGCATCAAGCTGAAATCAACATGACACCAACAAATTTTGGACATCCTCCTATTTTGTCTTTTCTCTTCTCTTTATGCTTTCTAATATGTATTCAAAATATATTCGGTGGTCTTTTTAAGACTTGTCAAAAGGTATATATTGTAATAGGTCATATTAAGGGGTGGGTAAATGAAAAGTCATTTTTTGGAATGTGAAAGGTCTAAAGCTTGTAGCTTCCTTCACCCCTATAAGAAGGAAACCAAGACCTTGGGAAAGCTCTCTGGGAAATTGATTTTGGAAAGAGACATTGTAAGGCCTGCTCTTCAAAGATATATCAATAAAAGCAAACTACATTTCTCTAGTGTCATGTATCTAGTTCTCAATTTCTTATTGAATGTTCTTGTTATACTTTATCTGGTTGTCTCCAATTTTGTGTCTCCTTGTTATTTGAATTAACATATCAAGTATATGTTTAGTTCTTTAAAACACATTTGCTAATTTTGGGTGATTTATCTAATTGGGTTTCCTCAATTAGGAATTAAATTCCATTGAATAGATCACTGTAATTTGGTGGATTCAATTTGGATAATTGAGTAGAGCTAGGTAAAAATAATTTTGCATGTTTATGCCAGTCATAAACAATTCCATGCCAAGTAATTTGAGTTGTGGCTAGATAAAAAGCACAAATCTTTTTGTGAATAGACTACATTACCCAATTGTTGAGAAAGGCACTGATCGATTATTTTCTAGAATCATTTCCTTGTATCATATTAAAAAATCCAATTTTAATTTTGTCTTGTAGGAGTAGGAGTAATAGTAGAACAAAATAAAAATCTAATTCAAATCATATGCCAGTTTGGATTAGGGTGAACTGGATGATTTAATTGATAAAATTACATAAATACCTTAATCTACTCTGAAGTCACCAACAAATTTGAGGAGTAATTATTCATTGGTGAATATAAGGTAACACCCACCTAGGTAAAGCAAAGCCTAAAGTGCAAACAATCTTAACCACTTGGCTTAATTTTGTCAGTTGGCCAAATTGGTTGCATAACCTAACCATAAAGCTTGGCATCTTTTATAGTTTTGTATACTACAAATTTGGGAACCAACGAATTGGTGACTCTGTTAGGGAGTTGCAAAGAATTCAAGTTCCAATAATTTTGGAAGGCCAAGAGTCAATTTTAATATTTTCCTCTTTTTTGAAAAAGAGGTGGTGTCTCTAGATAAAAATCTCCAAAGATTGCAAATTTCAAATATAATATCACAACTCTCCAACATGGATGACAGAAGATCTCAACAAAACTAATAACAAGAACGAGAAGTTTGTTGAAAAGAATAAAGAAGGTTCAAAGCCTATGCCTACTGTAGGTGCTTCCAATGGTGATGGAATGAATATTGTGAATGAACCCATTATCTCACAAACCCATGAGAATGTGCAAGATAATCAATTGAATGCTTCAGAATAGTCATACACTATATACAATAGCCCCATGATTGAAATACAAGTGGAGAAAAGTGAGTGATTTTAGCCCAGGGATATTTTCAATATTAATGAGTCTTGAAAAGAATTTGAAGATCGCCTGGAAGAACATATGATATATAATGAGGCAAAAAGAGATTATGAACAAAAAATGACACAACAATATGCTAAGAGCTCATAGTGAGGGTTTGTTGAACAAACCCCTAAGACGGTAAGGGTGATAGATGCAAATGTTGTTTCAACTTCTGAAGGAAGATTCACTAATCGAGAGTTGACAGACAGGGTGCATCAATTGGAAGCACAAGTTTGAAGGATTAGATTGTTGAGAGGATAGGAAGAATTGGAACAGGAGTTGCTTCAATTGAATGCTCGACCTGTTACAAATGCCTTGCAAAATGTAGCTATAAATAATCCTGTTACCTCTGGAAATACAACTGGACTTTTGGCCTCACATGCAACTCACAATGAAATTGGGACACAAAGGCAATGTAGGTAATTCTCCACATGTGCAGCCCAATGTTCGTACAAGACCAGTGTCAAACCCTACAAATGTTCCTATAATATCTCAGGGTAATGCTTACTTGTTCCTCTTGGCCAAAGTTAAGGATACAATCCATATGCAATACAATATCAGTATCCATATCCATCTACACACCACAATGTACATGGCAACATGTATCATCATGGAGGGATGCATCACAATGTGAAAAGAAATCTAAACCCTAATGCAAGGATTAATTAAAATGTGTATCCAGTAGTACATCAACATCCTCAACAACAAGGACCTCAGTACAATCAATATCAGCCTAATTAGAGGCACAATCCATTTGCAAGAGGCCCAATGAATGTGGATAGATTCAGACAGCTGGACTTTTTTGGCATCTAGGGTATCCAAATGACATTGATAATAAGGTAAGGAAATCAATCCCTAAATTTTTTGGTAACAATGCTATCTCTTGAGAAGGACATATAAGATCATTTGAAACTGTCGTGGATAATTTTGAAATTGAACATGAAGATGTATATATGAAATTGTTCATGCAATCACTAGTAGATGATGCAAGGGATTGGTATAGAAACTTGCCAGATGCTTCAATTAGCTCATAAATGGGCTGAATTTAAAAGGCTATTCAAAGAACAATATGGTGATCATTCTAATCCCAAATTTGCCTTACATGAGCTAACCAATATTCAAAAGAATTACAATGAGTATGTGGAAGATTTCAATGCCAGATTCATGAAGGTTTTTAACAAATTCCACATCACTTGTAACCAACAGATCTAATGTTCTTTGTCTTCTATTTGAATTCATTTGATGCTAAAGCAGGATATGAGCTTAGAACAAGAAATCCACCAAGTCTTATAGATGCATTCATAGATGCTTTGAATATTGAAAATAATAGAAGAGCTTCAGGGAAATTTGGCAGAAGGGATGAGCCCAGAATATTGCAGAATCCTAAGGTTCATCAAAATAAGCAACCAAAAGAAGAAGACAAATTGGAAAAGGTCTGGCATGTTGTCAAGGATTTGTCATATAAGGTGGCAAGAAATGAAAATTGATTACCTTAAGATAAATCAAACTATCCCAGAAATGAAAGACCAAGGTTGCAGGATATGCCATACAAGACAAATTGGAAGGATGGAAGGCCTGTGGTTGAAGGCCAAAAGTAAAATATCAGTAGAGATACACCTGATCCACTAAGGAGACACAGAAAAAACATGGTAGATGATACTCCATGGTGTCTAACTTACCATTTACCTCACTCCCCTGATTATTGTGTGGTGGCATAGTCAATTTAGGAAAATGAAATACCATATGATCAAGAGAGAGATGAACATACCATAAATCTGTTGGCAGTTAGGCCATATGAGGTGGAGAGAGATTACTCTTCTTCAGAAGAAGATGGATTAGAGTATGATGTGAATCATCAAAGGTACAACAGTCATGTTGGTCAACAAGAAGTATTCTTTGATTAGGAGGATAATGGCATAAGAGATACTCAGGCCTCCTCTACAAAGTCACAATCAAATCAGACTCAATTGAGAAGGCCTACTGAAGAAGAAATAAAGGCACTAATAGTTGCTGCTATAGCACAATCTAGGAGCAACTATAACCTTAGAAATAGGACTATCAATGCTAATCAAGGTGTGCCAGGAAGTGTGTTCATGAAGAATCCACAATTTGACAAAAAGATTGCCCCTAAATCACAAAGGGATGGTAAAAACATGAATGCTCAGAAAGAAACTCAAGGATATGTGCGTAAAGATGTAGAAAAGGCTAATCAAAACAAGATAATACGTGATACCAATCAATACATAATGGAGGAAAAGAAATTTGCCAAAGTAGATGTCAGTAAAATAAAGCCTCTAATAGGTATGCCCTCTTTTGACATAACTCAGGCTTTATCTCAAGTTAAATTATCTATCCCATTATTGGAGATGATGAAAACTGGTGACTATAGGGATAATACCATGAAATTAATCTCAAATGTACCAATTAGGCCTAAGGTTTATGCAAAGAATCATGATAATTTAGAAAACAATAAGAAGCAAGTGAATAATGTCAAAGGAGAAGCTATGAAGACTCTTGAGATTTACTTGGGGACTACTTTGACAAAGAGTCCATCTCAAGTTGATCCCTTCTATGTTACATTGTTGATAAATAATAAATTGGTATAAAATTGTATGATAGACTCAAGAGCTGCAATAAATATCATGTCAATGGCAGTCATTAATGAATTGGGTATGTGGGTCGACTCCACATATGGAAAATGCTATGCAATGGATAACAAATCAATTCCTATCATTGGTATCATGAGAGATGTGGAGATAAAGCTTGTTGCCTTTCCTGAAATCACATACAAAACTGATATAACTATGGTTGACATCCCACCGTATTATGGCATGTTATTATCAAGACAATGGAATGTTGTAGTTGGTAGAAATGTCCAATTAGATCTCTCATATGCAACCATACCTATAAATGGAAAAGAGGTCAAGCTATGCAGAGAACCGAGATTAGAGCAAGTGATAGAAAAAAATGATCCAAATCAAATGAACTGCTTTTATGATGTTGCCTTGGGAAATTTTAGGGTGGAACAATCTAAGCCTCAGCTACAAAACAATGATCCAATTGGAAATACTATTTAATTAGATAAAGATGGTGTCTAGAAGATGTGTAGCTTGCAGCAAAGAAGGGAAAGGATCTAGTGTAGTATTTATTGCATCTAGTGGTAAGACCTTCAAATATTAATTTTTGTTATCATTTGAATGCACAAAAAATATAGCAGAGTATGAAGCATTATTGTTAAGTCTTAACTTTGTTGTTAAGATTGGAATCAAAATGTTGACTATACTATATGGAGATTTCATGTTAGTGGTATCACAGGTCAGATTAAAATATGCCACTATAAATAGAAGGCTCAAACAATACAAACATGTTGTATGGAATATAATTGAGCTCTTTGATGCATTTTCAATACATTGGGTGGGTAGGTAAAAGAATTTGATGGCCAATTTCCTTGATAATGTTTCTCCAAGAAGGAATGATATTGCATTGGCTGGTGTCTTAGAGGTGGAGTTCAAGACGAGACCTTACATTCCTGACAACATATATAGTTGGCAAGTTTTTAATGATGATAAGGACCTACTAAATTTCTTACAGTGTGTTGATAAATATGAGGCTCAAGAAATTGATTTCAATGCTTTTGTTCAAAAGATTAATGGTAAAGACACTATATTTGGTCATGAATTAGTACAATTGAAGATAATTAAAATTCCAAAAGGTCTAGTGGCTTTGGAGCATGTTTTTTATGGAAATGACAGATCAACTATAAAGTAAACACCGATTCATCAAGATGATCTTGAAGAGGTAAATCTTGGAACCAACAATGCTCCTAAGAAAGTTTACATTGGCAAGAAAATAAGTCCAAGAATCAGGGACATGCTCATAAGCTTTCTTAGGAAATATGAACATATATTTGCATGGTCTTATGAATATTTAAATTCTTATAGAGAAGACCTATCCTAGCATGAAATCCCATTGAAGCCAGATGCCAAACCTTTCAAGTAGAGACAAAGTCCAATCAATCCTGTGTTGGAGACAAAAATGGAAGAAGAATTGATGAAGCTCAAGGATGCTGGCATTATCAAGCCTATTAGGCATTATTCTTGGGTCTCAAACTTGGTACCTATAAGGAAGAAGAATGGAGATATAAGGTTATGTGTAGATTTTTGTAATGTAAATATTTCATCCCTGAAACACAACTATCCACTTCCAAATATGGAAGCTATGCTGCAGAGATTAATAGGTTGTCAATTTCTTTCTATGATGGACGGGTTCTCTGGATACAACCAAGTCAAAGTCAAAGAGTCAAAGCAATATAAAACTTCCATTACCACACCTTGGGGTACATATGTATATTTTAGAATGCCTTTTGGTCTCACAAATGCAAGTGCCACTTTTCAAAGAGCCATGGATGTTGCATTTGTAGACATTATTAATATCATAATGGTTGTATATCAAGATTATTTGATAGTATATTCCAAGAAGGCAGAGGACCATTGCTTACATTAGGAGAAGATATTCATAAAGGCACTGGAATATGGTATTTCTATAAACCCTAAATAGTGTCAATTTTCTATAATAGAAGGAAAACTGCTTGGGCACATTATGTCTAAAGAAGATGTGAGGATAGATCCAGAAAGGGTTTCTACAATTGACAAAATTTCCACCCCAAAGACAATAAAGGCCATCCAATCATTCTTTGGAAAAATAAAATTTTGTAAGAAGATTCATTTCTAATTTTTCTAAAATTGTCATGCCTATTGCTAAGATGTTGAAGAAAGGGTCCAAAATTGACTAGACATCAGAGGTAGTTGATGTATTTGCATCCACCAAAAAGGTGATTAAAGAGGCTCCAGTCCTGAAATCCCCTAATTTTGGTATGCCATTTCAAAGTCTTTCTTTTGCTTCTTTTTACACCATTGTTGTTATCATGTTGCAGAAGAATGAAGAGGGGCATGAACAACCAATATCATTTTTAGCAATTCACTTCATGGAGCTGAGCTAAAATATGATGCCACTAAGAAGCAAGCTTATGCTCTTGTAAAAGTAGTTAAGACATTCATACTCTATTCTATAGGAGCACAAGTAACTGCTTAGGTACCTAATGCTACAGTCAAAGATGTCCTTACACAAATAGAAGTCATAGGGAGAAGGTGTAGATGGATAAATAGGATTCAAGAATTTAATATTAATATCCATATCACCAAACTTGCGAGAGGACAAGGACTAGCAAAGTTAATGGAAAAATATAATTTGGAGGATGCAAGGTGTGTGATGTTCAACAAGAATAAGGTATGGTATCTAGCATTGAACATACACCATGGTATAAAAATATTGTTCACTACCTTAGATATATGAAGTGTCCAGATGGATTGAATGATAATCAGAAAAGGACTCTAAAATTACAAGCATCAAGGTATGTGTTCATAGAAGGTGATTTGTTTTGGAAAAAATAAAGATGGTGTTCTATTGTTCTATCTAGACTAGGGACAAAAAGAGAGAATCCTAAAACAAATGCATGTTGGTGTTTGTGGTGGACATTTTTCAACCAAAACCACTACACACAAGGTTCTAAGGGTAGACTATTTTCTGATGCTCATAGGTATGTGAGGAGATGTGAAGCATGCTAGAAGTTTTCTGGTAAACTGAAATACCAAGGAGCTTTTCCTCTAAGGCCCGTGAAAATTGAAGCACCATTTTATCAATGGGGTCTTGACTTTATAGGTGAGATAGCATACAAGTCTAGTGGTGGGCATAGATGGATTCTCACTGCCACTGACTACTTTACTAAATGGATCGAAGAAATCCCAACAAAGCAAGCAACTAATAAAGTAGCTATAAATTTCTTGTTAGTGAATACCATTACCAGGTTTTGAGTTCTAGTGAGAATTGTCACAGATAATGGCATGTCCTTCAGATCTAAAGAATTCAAGAAATTTTGTGATTCATATAAAATAATCCACACTTAGTTAGCATTGGGGACAAACACCGTTACTTTCTACTTCTTTAAGAAACCCACTACCTTGAGAGTTTGTGGAGTATTGAAACTTGAGAGTGCATGACAAGAAATGATTGGTTGAGAATCATGTGATTCCTCACTTGACTCCCTAACATCTTCTAATATGGGTTCCTCCTCTTCTTCCTCACTTGCACCTTCAATATAGAACAATTTCTTTTCACTACATTTATGTCCTTGACTGTATTTGCTATCACAATTGAAACACAACCCTTTTGCTCTTTTCTCTTGAATTTGTTGTGGAGTCAACCTAGTAGGTTGAGGAAGAGAAGGTGGTGAATATCCTTTTTCTCTTGTCACATTAGTCCCTTGCTTCTTCGGAATCAAATACTTCTCCTCTACCTTGAGTGCTAAGATAAAAGACTCATTTATAGATCTAGGACTAAACATGCATACCTCATATCGAATGTGATCCTTGAGACCACCCAAGAATAAATCATTCAAGTTCTCCTCTGTAATTGTATCCACTCTTAAGGATAGATTTTAGAATTGCTAAATATAATCCTTAACTGATCCTGTTTGTTGAAGTTTAGCAAGTTGGCTGAAGAAGTTGTCTGCCACACTATTGCCATATTGTGCTTGGAGTTCCTCAGTAAAAGTTGACCATGAGATGCTAAGACCCTTTTTCCTTCGATAAGTACAAAGCCAATGATACCAAATGAATTGATCTAGTTCTAGATATAGGGAAGCCATCGTGACCTTTTGTCCATTTGAGATTTGATGTACTTCAAAAAAATTCTCCATTTGGTTTATCCATGTTAGAGGATCCTTGCCATCAAACTTGCACATATCCACCTTTGGAAAAAAATTCCTAGATCCTGTAGCAGTATTAAAATTTGTATCAGTATTAGCTGACTTGGAGGTTTCACCTTGGTTGCTTGAGAACTCCTTTCTTGGTTCATTCATATAGGCACTTAACATGCTTCGTATATCCGATATATCTCCTCCTAGGTCACACATATCCACCCTCAATGAGGAAATGTTTTCCTTAAATTTATGGATTTCCTCATTAGGATTAATATCCTCTATTGTTACCCCATCCTTATCAAGAGTCTTTCTCGGTGTGACAACATTCTTTTTGTCCCTTGTTGTAGGCCCCGTCATGATCGAAACCAATAATTTTGAAATAAATCACACAAATGAAACTTAATTTCTCTAAATTTTTTACTGTAACTTGCTAGGGCCAAAACACCTTTCACCGAGAAAAATCTCCAAGAAATAAGCAAATTTCTAGCCTTAAGAGCAAATTTTGTGGAAACCTTAATTTTGCAATATTTCACTCAATTCTACACCAATTCCTCTAAAATATAGACTGTAGCTTCTTTAATGTGATATTCAAAAACCCCCTAAAAATAAGAAAGCAATTCTCTAAAATCTAAAAGATATCCTCTTCCCAAAATTGTCTCCAATATTGAGAAAAAATCTTACCTCTATGGTGCCAAGATCATGCTCTGATACCACTTGTAATGAAACAAATTGCACAATGGAAGAAGATGATATGAAATATTCTACAAATACTTGATAATAACTAAGAATAACAGGCCACTTCGAGGGGGCAACCTCCAAATATCTCCAATGAGAACACACTTCACAATATGATCATGAAATAAGACACACATCCTCCTATATATCACTAATTATGCTTAGGATGAATAGACATACCTCTATATAAGACCTAGTCTGACCTATCTAATTAAATAATAATATAATAATGATAACATGACTTAATTAGGAGTTAATATAGCCACAAGCAAACTATTCATAACCCAATGTACACCAATGTTAAGGGCGTAGCAAAAGGAATGAAGGAAAACCACAATACACTTTAGCTCAGATCTAAATTTATCCAAGCACGCCACTCCATGCTAATACAATCACCAAAGAGACTCTGCAATTAGTGTAAACACCTAAGGTCGGCCAAACCTATGTTAACACAATGAATTTTTAAGTACACGCTTCCTAAAACCCAAAGATGACTCATAGACCACATGCAAGGCTTCAACATATTCTAGAGTATTCCACAAACATATTGAAACATCCTAAAATCCAACAAATTCATTCCCAACAATTTTCACCTGTCACACATCCTTATCAATATACTTTATTGTCTCTATCATACACTTTATCTCTATAAAATAATTTTTGGGGCATCAAACCATGAACAACTTCAACATAAGAAAGATATGAACCTTGTAAGCACAATTCCATAACTGTAAGACCTGAAGCCATTTTGTGGAGAAATGTGGAGCAAAGACCTTTCTCCCAGACACATCTACAACACTCAGAAACACAGTCCACACATTGGTGAACAAAACTTCCTCTACACAATGAACCAGAGCACCAAAATTGGAATATAACATCTCTGAACAACCCTAAACAAAATATCCAAACCATAAAGATAGATCTTCAATATAGAGGAAATGTGGAGCAAAACCATAACCCTACTCTGTAAGACAAAATGTTGCTTCATCACATTGTTTCCTTTATGAATCAAATTTTCTCAAAATCACTTGGAAACCAACCAATAGAAACATATTCTCAATATCTTCAGCACCTCTACAAAGCAACGGAACCATCATCAGGAAAATATCTTAACCAAACAACTCATACAATTGCAAAAACCCCATCTCTGCTCAACTAGTTGACACTAATGACAACACAAGCTTGTTGACACTAATGACAACACTAATAGAACATACTTGCAACACTTTAAATCTTTTATATTGACTTATTCAGATCACCTCAACACCTTTGTTCTATCATCTCTTCTATCTTCCAAAATTAAAAACACTTTTACACTACTGACTCTATTACGAATCATGCATCATAGCCTCCATAGTTAATTCTCAATTTCTAGATCATTCACCCTTTTTTTACATGCTCTTACACATTGAAACAATCTTCTATCCTTCATATATATCCTCCACAAGCCTTCTAAACATCAACTTTGTTGTCCTTCATGTTACATGTGTCATAAAACATGTAACTAACCATTCTTGTTGGCTCCCAAATCATCTACGGTAATGTAGGAGTGAAACCCCATACTGCAGTTCATACTAAGAGGTCTACTAGGGGTGATCCCACAATACTACTTGTCCCAAACTTGGGACATCCTGATTTTTGTTTGAAATCACATATTTTTAGATAAAATAATGATTCAAGCCTTGAGGAGTTTCATCTAAAGGAGTTTAATTGAAGGGGGTTAGATAAAACCCCCTTAGATCAAACCCCTTTGGAAAGAACCCCCTAGCCTTAAATCGAAACCTCAATGGAGTCTCCTTTGCACCTATCAAAATGCTGACCAAAAACCAATTTTGCTTCACCTTTTGGAGGATCAAATGAAGTCAATTAGAAATTTTATTTTGTATGTATGTAGCCCTTAGTATAAGCTTTTCAAAAAGTATGATTTTGAATATATTTCATTTGATTATTATATTTATTTTCTATTTTCTATTGAACAATGGTTTTTCACCAAACATCAAGATCTCTATTCCACACATGTGGACAAATAAAAAATAAAGAAAAAAGTCTAGGAAAAATATGTGCACAGTAGGTATTGTTGTCCTTGTCTCAATAAAAGAGAACAATTTAATCTGGATACATACAGAAAAAGTTATGTTGTATGACATAAACCTATGTCTAAATTATAATTAATCTCAATTCAAAAATTAATAAAAAATATATGTAACAAGAAATTATGAAAAAATATTTACATACTAGATATTGTTGTTACAAATCTATATTTAAAATCTTATAATTTGATAAAAAAAATGTTACGATGTATGGTATAAATGTCACTTTTAAAAAATGTTGTTAACTATAAAAAATAAGTTATAAAAATTTATGTAAAACATTCTCAAATTATTTCTTAAATTTTTAAAAAATATATATTTAGAATCTACACACAAAATCTCAAATATCACTAGTTCATATCATCTCCAAATTCTTAATATTTTTGTTGCTATAGGTGTTAGAAACTAAAATTTTGTTTAAAAATGTTGATTTCAATGTCCTACTTTGGCCAAAAGGTGGGACACAGTATTGTGGGATCATTCCTAGACCCATTTTACCTTCTCTCAAATGTTCTTACTGGCACCCACTTCCACACATACGGTGCAATCACTCAAGTATACTATGTCGGCACCGCAACCACTTAATTCTTTCATGCCTTAGCTCCAAACCCTATGTGGTACTAAAGAAGAGAGATATCACCATGTGGATCAAGCCACAAATAGTATATGACTTGCAAAACCTTCTTATGCATACCTCTCTCTAGTTCATGATTTTGCTTGCTAGTACAAGCAATCAAGCAATGATGTCAGTATCCTTTACATTGTCTAGTCACACTGTCTCGACATAGAACATTGAAAAACATACTTGTGGTACTCCAAAATAGTTGAAACTTGAATTAAGCATATATACTAACCATCTAAGCTTATCTTTCAATCAGCAAATCCAAACCTCAAGGTGCAGTGTAGTGGCCTTCTATTCTATCTCTGATAACCTTAAACAACAACATGACTTGTTTTCACTCTGCTAACTCTGGAAAACATTGCGGTAATTTTTATACTCTGAAACTTGGATCATGCATACCTCTTATCTGCCTCTAGCTATCCTCCAAGCTACAAGGCCATGTCTTCATCTACGGTATGATGTGGCACAATCTTTTGAGCTTTTACAATACAAATCCTTGTGCCTTTGATAGTTTGATAACTTATACACTTTCTTTCGTATCTCATATAATGCTTTTCAACAAGAGACGATATTATTGAAACAAGCATCAATGTATGACATCAATCAAAACACTTTGACAACCTTCACATATTCGTGAACTTGAGAAGATAAGGTACAACAATGTATAGATGATACTTATCCAACATCATGCTCATGTCTTTCATCACAATATATTTCACATCAAATTTCCTCAGATCATCACTCCTTTGACATCAATGTTTCACATTACAACTCCTTTGATTTTCACTCATTTGACATCAATATTTCACATCACAACACCTATGATCACTACTCCTTTGACATCAACGACAACATATGCGAAAAACTTCCCCTTTGTCATTGATGGCAACACTAATTCTAATATACAATTTTCTACCCCTTTGAAATCAAGGGAAAAGGGTTAGTGGTCTTCCTTTGTACTAGAAGCACATATAAGCTCCCCCTATTTGTACAAATTCTTGTCATCCTCAATAGTCTCTTTGTCTACATGCTCCCCCTGAGAGGTAGCAGCCATCAATCCAAGGATAATAAATATACCTTGAACTACTCTCCTTGGATAGATGCATCATCTATCCATCTAACTAGGAGGGGAGACCACCCCTATCTTCTACCTGCGATATGGGTGTGTGCAAGAAGTGGAGTCCACTTTTAGGCCAAAAAGTTGAAGTGTTTTCCCTGATTTTCAAAAAAATTCACATTTGACCCAAAAATTTGAAGCACTTAAATATTGAATATTAAAAAACTTTAATAATATGAAATGTAGTACTTAGAGTCTAATTTTCAAATATGTAATTTTTTTTAATACCCAGATGATACAAATTGATTTTCAATAGGCATGTCTAAAAACCACTATTTAAAAGTCACTTTTTTTACCAGAGCATGCATGTGTATGTCAACCATATTTTGACCTAAATAATTGTATTTTTCTGAATCCTTTTGGGAAAAGATCTATTACACACTAAATATTGATGACGATATTTTTTTGTAATTATTTTTTGAATATTTTTTAATAATTTTTTTATTGGTTGTACTTGTTGTTTTGAAAATCCCTAATGTACATCATGCATAAGATGACCTAAACTTATCATTTTTTGAATTTTTTTTAAAATTTAAAAGAATTATGTGAAGATTGATAAGGTAAAACAAGTTTCAAAAAATTATTTTAATAAAAAGTTATTAAAATAATAAGAAAACCTAATATTTCAAGTTTATGGACCAATTTCATAAAAAATTATTTGAAAAAAGAAAAAAAAAATCAAATTTAAAAAAAAATTACATATTTGGAATCTACATAATCTCATCTATAATGGGTTTTAATTTCATCAAAAATGTCTTCAGACATATGTCCAAAGTCACTCTTTTCTAGTGACACTGACATGACCTTCAAGTTGTAGGTCAAAACAGGTCCAAAGCCAAGGATCAGGGTCCCAAGCCTTTTGCTGACATGAAACCCATAGTAGAAACTACACCTAGATTTGAAATTTCATGAAACAGGATCCTGCTTTAGAAATGGGATCACGTTTTCTTTTTTTATTAATTCCAACGATGCAAAATAAAATGGGATTCCGTTTACGATATGGGATCCCATAGCAAATGGGGTCTTGTTTAGTTTTTAACCTTTTTAAAAATTTATTGATAAAAAAATATTGTCAAGTCTGCAACTTGCATCTTACATTACTCTATATGGCTGACGACTTTTTCTACAATTTTTTTATCAAATCTTGTCTTTTACATGCTCTTGAACTTGTAGGTTCATTTGAATTTTGGAAGAAGGGAACATTGGGACAATTTTGAAGTGGAATTGTGTTCATTTTCTACTCATTTGATGGAGGAATAAAACAGACACTTTTACTAGTGAAATTCATTTGTACTTCAAAATTTTGTAATCATGGGATCACAACAACATCAAAAGAGGAAAGATAGGCAGGTATTAACCCCTAAAGAAATTCAAGCAAATAGAGCAGGAGGAAAAATTACAAAGAGATATAAGAATGAGGATTCAAGCAATGAATAATGTTAAAGCATCTGATTCCATGACTATTGAAGATAAAAACATTGAAGAGACCATGAATGTAGATTATGCAAATTTGCAAGAGGTGAATGTGGAAGATAATTTGATTATAGAAACTAATCTTGGTATGTCTTCAAATCCACCTTTCAATGCTATGGATAATGTCACAATAGGCACAAATCTAGGTACGTCTTCAAATCCACCTTTGAATGATATGGAAAATGTGATTATAGATGATATTCTTATTGATCATTTAAAAGAAGCTAGATATAACAATGTTGAGATCAATTTAATTCATTGACAAGTTGTAGAAATGAATATTGAAAAAGAGATCCCTTCTATTGGTAAAAATGAAAATCCATTTTTTATTGAAAATGAAATTCCTTTTGTTGTTGAAAATGAAAATCCATGTGTTAGAGGTGAAAATGAAAATCCTTTTGTTGTTGAAAATGAAAATCCTTGTGTTGTTGAAAATGAAAATATTTTTAAAAAATTGAAAGTACTTTTTTGGATAATCTTCCTGGTAAGATTTCTTGGAGACAAATAAGAACGCATGCCAATAGATTATACAACCAATTTTTTTATTGAAAAAGACTATCATTTCAATGTCAACTCGTGATGCAATTGATGAGAATGTGGAAAATGAGAAAAGTAATGGAAAAGTTGGGCATTTTTGTGAAACCAAAAGGAAAAGATGAATCACTTAAACATGCTATATGTATTGTTGCTAGTGCCATTGAGTCTATTGGAAAGAAGAGTCGATCTAAAGATAAGAATATGGCACAATGAGTTATAAAAACAACTATAGTTAATAAAACAACTTTGGATAAAAGAATATTAAACAACATTAGTGGTGTTAGGGTAAAATGCGGATTAATCAATTTAACAATAATAAACCCAAACATCAATAGAATAATGAAACTAAGAAAGATTGAATTGAAATGAAGCAATGAATAACACAGTGCAAACCTTCCTTGAATCAAAGCTTCTATTGTTTGCCTATTAAAACCGTCCTTGTTTGTAATGAAGTTGGGCCCTCAGTAAGTGCACTCCTTTTGCTGTGTTGTAGGATGTTGGTAGTAAACGGCTGTGTTGATAGATATTGCTATGAAGAGGAGCTTCAAAGTAAATGGTGATCTCAAGTAGATTGTATTGGGGTGCCAAAGGCGCGCTGGTGAATTTTTGCAGAGTAACAATACGAATAACCTAGATGATTAGAATGGAAGAATGAGGTTCCATTTATAGACTTGGGAGGATGGAGATCAACGGTTGAGAAGAAGTATGATGATCAAGGGCTGAGAATGGTTGAGGAATGTGTAATGAGTAGAAAGAGGACAAGTGTCCAAGTTCCATCATGGAAGAGGGGATTTGACAGAATTGACTGGAGAGTTAACTCCATTAATTGATCAGTTAACAAACTTGATTGATCAGTTAGTAGAATGGATTGTGGAGCTGACAGAATTGATTGAAGAATTAACTCAATTGACTAGTTAGTTAGAAATTTTGATTGATGAGTTAACTAACTTTGATTAGAGGAGAAATAGGACATGTGGGTGAGGGAATATTAGATAATTAAATATTTAATATATTTAATTACATGTGCAACATGGTGAGGTGGAGAAGGGTGAGGTGGAAAGGAGAGGTGGATTGGTGAGGTGGATTTATGGAATTAGGACTTAGGATAGAGGAATTTTAGGATTAATTAAATATTGTAGGATTATTTAATTATGTGAGATATTAGAAGAATTTAGGGAATTTTTTTAAATAAATTAATTTTATTTAATTATGGAATAGCGAATTGATTAAATAAATTTGGAATATTTATTTAATTGATAGAAGAGATTCGAAAGGGAATAAATATTAAGAATATTTATTTAGAGTGAATTGTGTCATTTTTAGGCGTATATATTTTGCCCCTCTTTGATGCAATGCAGTTTACGGCATTGCTTCAAAGAATAAATAGTCTAACAATGATACATGCCCCAATTTGCCCCTAGTACAAGTTTGACGACAAGATGCCCCCTCAGGAGATTGGACGGGAAGGAGGCAAAAGGGACATGAGACGGATAATCTCACGATGAAGAAGGTTAGGTTTGAAGAAAATGGGTGAAGAAAGAGATGAATGATACGTGATGCAAGAGAAAATGATAACACACACAAGCAAGCGAGCAAGTATGCACAAATGATACAGGAACAAACAAGGTATTGCCCCTGTCAAGCTATAAACCAACTGATTAATTGATAACGATATACGACAGTGTTGTCATGGCGGGGAATGATATATCCCTAGAGTAACACGAAGGATAATGTCTAGTTTCAAGAAATGAAACATGTTGTGTAAGATGCGTGTATTGGTCTGATTTTGATAATGCAACATCCTGTATAAGACAAGTGATTGATTATAATTGATTGAGTTGAATTATGACCAGACAAGGATCAAGACCACTGATTGTGATTGGATCAGTTGACAAGATTGACTTGACTTGATCGGTATGGATTAAGGATGGACCTTGCATTTGTATCATTGCTCAGACTGACTGGGAAAGGATGAAAGATATGATGATAGATAGAAATCTGATTGATAGAGGAAAGACTCGATAGAAGGACTCACAAGCTTTTGTAAATATTGATACTCTGCATGTTGTGGATCTTTTATTGCATGGGATATAGATGTATGGATGTATAAATGGATGTATAATAGATGCTTTACTTTTGACATCTTGACAGTGCAAGTATTTTGAAGTGCTTTATTTCATCATTGGGCATTTTTTTTGGTACTTTTTCTGAAATGTTGTAAGTTAATACAAGCATCTAGGTATAATTGAATCGAGATGACCTAAGTATTGCTTACATGGATTTTGATTTAGCAAGTTAATACAAGCATCGAGGTATAATTGAACCGAGATGACCTGAGTATGTCTTGCGTATCAACAAACAAGGATTGCCCCCATTCATGTCTAGACCTTTGATGTCCTCGATGATCTTTTGCCGATCATGTCGTTAGACAAGGTGTCACATTACTAAAGTTTAATCCATAAACAACAAACAAAGAAAATAATCATGCCCCCATCATAGCATCTCTAGCTTTTGGCATCCTTGAGTAGCATAGAAAGACATGATAGCAAAAATCAAGACTCTATATTTTAACCATGTTTCCAATCCACAAAATATTTTTGCATTTAGATGTGTTTGTTTCTTGCCATAATTTGGGTAAAATCATTTAGAAGGCCTTAGGAGTTTGTTTGCTTTGCCTTGGATAGGTTAATGTTCTGCATCATGATTTCTACTTGAAAGGAGCGGGTTTCACTTGCACCTGCTTGTTTGGTGAGAAGATTCCACAATCCTTATTGGGGAGATGGCCCCTATGGGATTGATCTAGTGCCTCGGGGGCACATGGAAATATGGCTTTGCCTACGTGACGATGCAGAGGCAACGTAGTTCATGGACTTGGACTTTGATGGACCTAAGATATGGATCAGATGAGACATGATATGGAACAGATATGGATCAGACATGGAACAGATATGGATCAGATAAGACACAATATGGAATAGATATGGATCAGATAAGGAATAGATATGGATCAGATAAGACATGATATGGAATAGATATGGATCAGATAAGGAATAGATATGGATCGGATAAGACATGATATGTAACAGATATGGATCAGAGAAGACACGATATGGAACAGATGATACCGATGACAAGGAAACACCATGGATAGGTAGATGTACAGGTGATAAAGAATGGAATGGGTAGGTATGAGGATGGGCAATAGTGGATAGAAGGAAACAAGGATGTGATCTCCAAGGACTATCTTGCATAAGAATAACATGCCCCATTATAGGTAGAATACTTAGGATTTTTCATGGAAATTCTTACGACGATAGGAAGATGAGAGGGTAATGAAGGATTTGCATGGTTTGGAGGGATAAGGTACGTCAAGAGACATCTAAAACATTTGTCAACATTGTGCCTCCAATCTTTATCAAGACCAAAGAATAGAGGAAAGGAAGATTATGATGGATAGACTGGATAGTATAGGTAGGATAGGACAGGAAATGGTATGGAAGGAAACTGATAGGAGAAGAGTGATAGGCTGATGAGACAAGGTGCCCCCAAGTGTAGGTGACATAGAAGATCAACTTACACACGACACCTATTTGCCAAGTTTTCATCATGGTACTTATCCAAGGCACTTGTTTGCTAGATTTTCACCATTGGACGAAGGGATGTTTATTTAGTCTTTCAATTTTTTTTTTATTTTTTTATTTTTGAATAGGAGAAGGTAGATATGGACGAGAGGAACCCAAGTGCCTAGTTCCTTGAAAGGTGATAGTCCTGCTAGATAGATGTCATTGCATGGACCATGTCAAGTGTTCTCACAGATGTTGGTAGGAGATCGCATGAAAGTGATATGGCGTAGGTAGATAGTGGATTATGATGCAGAATATGGAGGGAAGGCTTATGCAAAAGCATGGACCATAGGAATAGGATGAGGAAGATATGTAGGATAATAGTGGAAGGAAGGGGAGATGGAGGTATATGAAAATGTTGTGGAATGGAAGGGAATCATGACTAACGGTTGCACATATCGTGGTAAACATTGAAGCTGGTGATGGGAAAGTAGTGTAGGAAGCAACGGAGACTTTTACTTGTGGATGAATGACGTAGGCATGTAGGGATCCACATAGACTAAGTATTGTCCTGATTTTTATTTGTCATGTGGGATGGAAGAATTTGAGACTTATAGATGGAATGGGAGAAAGTTGAGATTCTTGAGAGGTGGATGTCTCATGTATCTTGAGGGCTTTTTTCTTAGGTACCCAAACCATTTTTCTTTTAGATAGTACCTGTGGAGGTATGGGCTTGGGTGTAGGCAGCTTTTGTGTAGCTTCAGAGGTAATTATTTGTTGGATGCGGACCCACACCTTTTTTAATTTGGCATATAAGTGTGTGGGTGCATGTAACTCTGGAGAAAGATGTTTCTTTGATTCTTGGCTTTTGTATCCTAGGTCATGAGGACTCTTAGGATTTTTGACTTTATACGTAGAGGCATCCAAATTTTTATTGTTGAATTCCCGTGGGATGGTGGAAGTGGAGTTGGAGGACGTTCTTTGTTTAGACCACATGTGCATTTGTTGGCCATGATTGGGATTGTTAGAAGATTCATAGATGGATGAATAAGGTGTTGGAAGAAGTGGTGGTAAAATCTATGGAGGGCTATTAGGAGTTGGAAGTAGCGGAGGTAGATTGGATGGTGGAAGGTGTATGGTCACATGCTTTTGACGATTATAGGATGATGGAGGTGGAATGGCGACATACATTTTGGGGATATGATAGGGTTTGCGATGGAAAGTGGGGGATTTTGAAGGAGTGGAGGAAGTACCAACATCTTTAGATTGTTCACCTTGGGGTATGTATCCAAGGCCATATGAAGGAGGAGGAACATTGACATGGACAGGCTCCAAAATACCTTGTTCGTGAAGGCCTAAGCCTTTACCTTGATAGTTCATATGCTAGAGTATGTGGTGGACAGTGGGATTATGTGTAGGTGGAACATTAGACATAGGTTCCTTATTGGATGGAGAAGATGAGATAGAGGATAATGGTGGCTAGGTTCTAAGGAGGAATACTCATGAATGAAGGCAGTAAGACCAACGATATACGGTGGGGGATGTGCAACATGGTCGATAATGGATGGCAAAGGATTAGTTTTGGTTCGATCTTCTACACTTGCTTGGGAGGCAAGTGTCTCATCAAAGGAAGAGGAAGTTGTTGAATCTTGGGTAGGACTAGAAGGGGTTATAGGCTCAAGACCATGGAACACATAAAGTGGGCTAAGAGAATCATCATGGTCTACTTGATCATAGATAGGTTCTTCATCATAGATGGGATCTTGATCATAGATAGGATTTAGCGTGATGGGATTAATGTTCTTTTGTATAGGTTCTTCATCAGCGATAATATCTTGATCATAGAAAAGATATAGGTTATGGAGGGGCCAAAATTGGATCTCTAGCTCATGTATAGGTATAGGATCATTGAAAAGATAAAGGTTATGCAAGGGTCAGATGGGAGTGCTTTGATCTTGGTTTAGACAAGGGGTTGATGTTTCCACATGCTCTAAAGTGTGCTCTTGACATAACTCTTGGGTTGTTTGAATTGAAGTTGAGGTAGAAGACTCTTGGATAAGCTCTTGGTCAACAACATGAAGGTGTGATGGACCTTGACTTTGGTGCATGGTAGAAGGCTCTGTGATAAGCTCAAGGAATTGAGGATCACATGAAGGGGTTGTAGGATTTGACATGTTATTGGAAGCATCTTTTGTAAGGTCAAGGAATGGAATTTGGGGACATGGTTGACTCTCTGCTAGTAGCCCTCAAATCACATCCTGCGTAGGTATATGGATAGATGAATGAGGTAATGGATGAGTGGGTTTGGCGTGCTCCCTAGCTTTTCTTTTGCTGTGTAAATCTAGAAAAAATCTTTCCCAAAAATCATCTGAGGCTTTTTTGGTTGTCCATTTAGAGTTCGGGGAACTCGATGGCGGTGTTGGTGTAGGATTGGTATGATTTGGGATATGTGTCTTAGAAGATGGTGAAGGAGGACTAGTAGACAGAGTGGTATACAATTTCCAACTTGAGGTGGTGCTTGTCTTGTCATGAGCATCGTTAAGACGGGAAATAGATGAATGAGTTTGGGGCGAGGCGTAGCTAGTACTGGCACATTCAGCTTGCAAGATTGTCATTTCTTGTTGTAAGACTTGGATTTGTTGAGAAATTGCTATACAATCTTGGGGCGATGGACCTAAGGTTATTTGCAATTGCAAGTATTGGAGTTTCTGAGCAAGTGCTTCTAATTGGTTTGTCATCTTGATAGAAATTGGCAGAAGGCTGAAAAAGCTTACTATTTTGGATACGCAGCTTCAAAGGCACAATTTTAGAAGGTAAATGCACAACAAGTCAAGGTAAATGCCCAATTCTGGCAGAGGATAAATGCACAGCTCTGGTTTCTTCAAATGATTTTGCAAAGTTTTTTGACACGTTTTTTAGTGCTTTTTGGTTTCTTGGTTGCAAGTCAATCTTTTGATCTAATTTTTCTCAATTATGGCAAGAAGACATAGCAAACACAAAGAATGTTTTTCATGGTTTTTGATTTTTTAGTGATTTTTGACACTTTTTGGACTAAAAGGAAGAACAAGTACAATCCTAGGCTTCAAATGGATTATAGGGGTTTTTGGCCACTAAAACCAGGATGAGTAATAAAGGCAACCATTTGAGTGGTTATACATGCGGTAGCACTACTCTCTGTTATGGAGTCTCCCAGCCTGCAAGGGTTGTGCCTTGGAGGGTTTTGGGGGAGGTTGGCTGTCGGTATAACACAACTACACTCATTGTTTGAAGCTTTTGCTCCAAACATAATTTATTTATAGTGGCTCAAAAGGGCTTGACGTCTAGCCTGTTACCACTTAGGGTCATTACCACTTGGATAGGCAAGCATCCAAGGGTAGGCCCCTCTAAAGGTTATACACGCAAAATGACAAGTATGGCATTTTGGTCACCCAATAAAGGGGAGAGCATAAACCTATTATCATTTTAAAGACACAGTAAATAGTGGTTTATCCAATCCTAATTAAAATGAGAAACACTATATGTGTTATTCTACTAGGGCACACACACAGTTGTTAACTTTGAAGTGATTAGGAGATAGCAATGATTCTTTCCTTTGCAAGATAGAAATATTCTTAATTGAAAGAGATAGCCATATAGCAATGATCAATGAAACCAAGATAGCAATGATTCAGTTATCACTCTCCTAGTTAGAAACTATGTGAGATTAGCATGCATATTTTTACTTTCCTAATTAGAGTTAGATTAAAATTGTATGCAAGTTGTATGAACAATGGGTTACTCCTTCCTAATTAGAACTAGATGAAAATTATATGCAAGTTGCATGAACAATGGGTTACTCCTTCCTAATTAGAACTAGATGAAAATTGTATGCAAGTTGCATGAACAATGGGTTACTCCTTCCTAATTAGAACTAGATGAGAATTGTATGCAAGTTGCATGAACAATGGGTTACTCCTTCCTAATTAGAACTAGATGAAAATTGTATGCAAGTTGCATGAGAATACCTAAATCAGTCATATTCAACACTTAGTAAAAATGATTGTTCTTTGACCACTCAAACCTGTAGAAGATATATTAGAAGTTTATTTTCTCCTTTCTTTGACAACCGTTTAAGTCTAGTTGCACAGATAAATTATTAGTTTCCAAGAAAAAACACTAGATTTAAGCCTAGAAAGATAGCTGAAATTTGATTGTAAAAATGGCTGATAAAATGATAAAATCACTTCATCAAACCTACTCCATTGTGAAGTTCATGGAATTACCTTTCCAACGAGTGTTTATTTGCACGGTTATGAGTTCGTATGCTCCTGTTATGGCAAAAAGAAAAAAGATTCACCAGCAAAAATTAGTAAAAATCAAATGCACCACAGAATGGGGTATATGTGCCACAAAATTGATCATATGCGCCACTCTGGTAAAAAACTCAAATGCACCACATAATTGATCATATGCACCACAGAATGGGGTATATGCGCAGAAACGTAATGGATGCGCCGTTTTAGATGGTAAGAGCATCGTAACAGAGTGTATATGCGCTACAGTAACGAAAGCACCGTAACAGGTGATAGAAGCACCGTTTCAGATGATAAAAGTGTCATAATAGAGTGTATATGCGCTGGAATAGTGTATGTATGCGCAGCTTCAACAGATGCACTGTGACAGTTAGTATATGCACCGTAACAGAGAGTATAAGCGCTGGATGGTCACAGGTGCTAGAACAGAGGACAGAAGCACCGTGGAATTGTTTAGATGCACCGAATTAGCCTGTGCGATGCTTGTACGAAACTTTTCTTCAAAAAAGCTTAGATTTTGATTAGATAAAGGGGCAAGGCCCCATGGTGGGTGCCAAAAATGTTAGGGTAAAACGTGGATTAATCAATTTAACAATAATAAACCCAAAGATCAATAGAATAATAAAACTAAGAAAGACTGAATGAAATGAAGCAATGAATAATACAGTGCAAACCTTCCTTGAATCAAAGCTTCTATTGTTTGCCTATTAAAACCATCCTTGCTAATATGAAGTAGGGCCCTCAGTGAGTGCACTCCTTTTGCTATGTTGTAGGATGTCAGTAGTAAACGGCTGTGTTGATAGATATTGCTATGAAGAGGAGCTTCAAAGCAAATGGTGATCTCAATAGATTGTATTGGGGTGCCAAAGGCGCACTGGTGAATTTCTACAGAGTAACAATACGAATAACCTGGATGATTAGAATGGAAGAATGAGGTTCCATTTATAGACTTGGGAGGATGGAGATCAACGGTTGAGAAGAAGTATGATGATCAAGGGCTGAGAATGGTTGAGGAATGTGCAACGAGTAGAAAGAGGACAAGTGTCCAAGTTCCACCATGGAAGAGGGGATTTGACAAAATTGATTGGAGAGTTAACTCCATTAACTGATTAGTTAACAAACTTGATTGATCAGTTAGTAGAATGGATTGTGGAGCTGACAGAATTGATTGAAGAATTAACTCAATTGACTAGTTAGTTAACAATTTTGATTGATGAGTTAACTAATTTTGATTAGAGGAGAAATAGGACATGTGGGTGAGGGAATATTAGATAATTAAATATTTAATATATTTAATTACATGTGCAACATGGTGAGGTGGAGAAGGGTGAGGTGGAAAGGAGAGGTGGATTGGTGAGGTGGATTTATGGAATTAGGACTTAGGATAGAGGAATTTTAGGATTAATTAAATAATGTAGGATTATTTAATTATGTGAGATATTAGAAGAATTTAGGGAATTTTTTTAAGTAAATTGATTTTATTTAATTATGGAATAGCGAATCGATTAAATAAATTTAGAATATTTATTTAATTGATAGAAGAGATTCGAAAGGGAATAAATATTAAGAATATTTATTTAGAGTGAATCATGTCATTTTTAGGTGTATACAAGTGGAATTCTAAACATACATCCTAAAACATTGGTAAGAGCAGAAAAGAGAAAAGAAAGTATAGAAAACAATCCAATCAACCAATGTTGGTGTTTTAGTGGTCGACTCCCAATGTCTAACATGAAATTGAGTATTGAAATCAAATCTTTGGTTGAAAAATATTGGCATGATAATACTAGGGTATTATCTAATGCTAGAGATGTATTGAAATTAAGAGTGAGGTCCAAAATATGTGATCCTCATCCAAAACACCTATTAGACACAACTCAAACCAAATTTTATAGAAAATTTTTAGATGATTCAGTGTTACCTAAAAATATTAGCGTAAGTCAAAGATCATTTGAAAAATGTAAACCTTGGTATGTCAAAATAATAAGCAACAAATCTCTTGTTGTAAAATGCATGTGCAATTTCATTATTATTATTAATTGTTTGGATATATACATTGTACTTTACATACTAACATGATTATGCATGAATGTTGTAGTAATATTCCACCTCAAACAATTAAGGAGTTTATAGCAAGTTTGTTTTCTAAAAGATCTAATGGGGGTTTATTTTATTTAAGTTCATGTATTTCTGGACAATGCACTAGTTGTGGTAATCTTTCATTCTGAGGAGTTTGTATGCATGAAAGTGTTGAAAATAATTTTGGACAACAATTAGTGGATGTTAAAAGATTTAAGAATTTTGAGTATTCTTTAAAGGATGGAAAATTAGGAAAGTGTTGCAATTTAATCATAGAAAAAATTGGTGGACATGCATTCATATTAGAATTTAAGAGTAATATTGTACCTAAATATGTCAAACACTCTCAACATGCTCGATGGCTTGATGGCAATTTCGCACATGTAGAAACACATTTCTAGTTGGAACTATACTATTAGTGGTTGATTTTATATAAATCTATATTCTTACTCCATAAGAGGAAATCCAATCACAATATTACAATTTAGTGTAGGTGGCTATGTTTGTTCATATTGTATATAGGCATGTAGATAATAGTACAGAGGATGATAGAAAATTTTTGAAGGAATATCATTTCTATTTGAGCGACAATCGATTACAATCATTATATTTTGTTTAATATTGTTTCAATATATTTTATAAAAATTTAAGAGAAAGAGGAATCTAGATGACAGAACATCTCATATGGTCAGATAATTGTACAGGACAGTTCAAGAACACTCGAATGTTTTATTGGTTAAGTAGGTTCACAAGGAAAATAATGTCCAACATATGTGGAGTTTTTTTTAAGCTAGACATGGTAAAGGAGAACATGATGGAGTTGGTGCATATGTTAAAATAATTCTTGCTCGAGAGCAATTGAAATTTGAGGATATAGTAAAATTTAAAGATGCACATGCGATTGTGGATTGGTGCAATGCAAAATTATCTATAGGATCAAGTGAGTACTCTATAGTTCAACAATTCTTTTGGTTGATTGAAGAAGAGAACATTCTACCTAGACTTGATTGTGAGACAATCAGTGGATCTACTAAATGGCATTCATTTAAGAGTTTAAATGCAAGTACATGGACTATATGGACAAGGAAGATTTCATGTTTTTGTTAGTTTTGTATTTTAGGAGATTGGGAAGCATGTGAAAATACAGAATGGGTTGAAGAGTAGAAGCAAAGATTGTTGACACCTACACAAACACATGATCAATATGAAACAACAATTGAAGATAATGATCAAGTGTTTACAATTGATGACTATGATTGTGTTTCAAACCTTGTACAAGAAGGTAATTTAATTCAATTTATTTCATTTTCTTTCACTTTATTACTATTTTGTAATAAATTTAATTATATATGGATGCTTGTGTGTAGAAATTGGTCAAATCACACAAGTTATTCAATTAAATTTTATTTGCAAGACATGTGTATGCTATTGTTGCACCTGAGGAGAATGAAGAGGAAACAAAATATTGGTTGGATCGATGTGTGGAGACTAAACAAAAGTTAATAGCACCTTGAAAAGATGAAGATGGCTTTAATTATCCAACAGGTTCGGTGGTGGTTGTTGGTACTTGGCTATGAAAATTCCTTGCAAGGAAGATGGTTTGCCCACATTTGAAGATTATGAAACACATAAGAAGATTATACACTACTCACATTTGGTGGTGGCAACAAATATAAAACTAGTGAGGTATCGTGGAAGACCTACTAATAAAGAGCTATGGACAATTTCTATGGAAGAGCATGAGACAATCATAGATGCATTGAAAAAAGAGAGGATGCAGATGGTACAATGGAATAAATTTTCAAGTATGTATATAGTTGTATATATTTAATCGATAGTTAATATAGTTGTCTTAAGTCATCCTCTTAGCTCCCCTTAATCCATCCTCTTACCTACCCTTAATCAATTTCCTATCAATATAGAACTAATTTTCTCACATGACACAATTTTCTCCCCTTACACCCCATCAATTTCATCCCCTTAAGTCATCTAAGCTTACATCCCCTTAAGCCATCCTCTTACATCCCCTTAAGCCATTGTCTTATCTTCCCTTAATCCATCCTCTTACCTTCCCTTACATTCATTATTTTTGCATGTCACCTACAAGTGTAGAGATCCTTCATGATTGTATCAATGAACATTTGTACATTCTTTCACTCTCATTTGACCTTCTATAAATTATTCTCTTTATCTTAAAATTTGTATTGACTCATGCATATATAGTTTATTTACTTACATTAATTATTTTGCAGGTGTACCCTACAAGTAGATGTTTTCATGATTGTCACTACTAGTTTGACCATAACAATTTGTTAGATCAAATTTGTAGTCTTCAACTTAAAGTGAATGCATTAGGTAATTGTATATATACTCATATCTTTCATATCACATGTTATCTAGTTACATATTGCATCAGTGTTTTATGTTTTTGATATATTCTTCCATTCTCATTTCACCTTCTATATTATTCTCTTTTTCTTAAAATTTGTATCGACACATGTATTTTATGCTTATATACACAGTTAAGATTTATTTATTGTCATTTTGTATCCTTAAGCCATAATCACATTCATCACATACTTTGAGACAAAAAAGAGAGGATGTAGATTCAACCTACAACATGAAATACTTGTAAATGCAGGTAAGTATATATATAGTTTTATATAAATTAAATACATGTTTTGATGATATATTGATATTGCTTATATACATAGTTAAAATTGATTTATTGTCATTTTGATATTAGGTGGCATGAAGAGGCTACATTTTCATGATCCACCACAAGTTTTGGATTTCCTTGAGATGGCATAGCCACGTTTTGTAAATATTGTTTAGAGTTAGCATATATGCCAAATTTTTATATGTACATACACAATTATTCCACTTTTATATATAAAAATCAATATTTGATATATTTTGTTCATTATGTGCATGTTTTCCTACTTTGAAACTTATTAAAATTTGAATGTATAATCAATTTGTCATGTATATTACTATTAAATTTGGTTGCCTTGGGCAACATCACCAAATTTATATATGTTCTAATTAATTATATCAATTTTGATTGAACATGAGACATACTTTGAATTCTTTGATCCCCTTAAGACATCCTATTAGGACCCCTTAAGACATCCTATGAGGACCCCTTAAGACATCCTATTAGGATCCCCTTAAGAAATCATATTAGCTGATATGGTGTGGAGTCTAATCAGTCTCCAAGTGGGAGATTGTTGTTATATGGAGCCTAATCAGACTCGGAGGTTAAATTTACCCCACTATTATCAGCGCAGTTTCCCCACAAATTCTACTACACTTGCCCATGAGGATCAAGTTGTTGGAGTGTCACGGACTATGCCTTCAACATGGAACACCCTCAAAGCATCCCCTTCAACATGCACTTGCAGAATCAGCACTCAGTGCACCAGTTATCCTGGCTCGTGCAACTCTACACTCTCTCACAAAGCGTATTGTCCCCCTTGTTGCACTCAAGTCCAACTAACTCTCACTCAGCCTAGGAAGAAAGCCTAACATCCACAACAACCTAGATCACCCCTAATGTAACCCAAACTGATGTAGACTCTACTATGCTCTATTCTAGGTCTGATCCAATTAGCCTCGAGCTCTTGATTTCCATTCCTCTCACGCTCATGTCATCCCACATACGGATCTACCTTCACTTGACTTAAACTCCTAGAGTGTCTGCAAGCTCCTCTCGAGTCACCCTACTAAGAACTCTATCCTCTAAGTCAATTTAGCATTCCACCACATAAGACAACTCTCCTGAATGTGCTCCCTTTACAACACCTAGCTGCACATGAATCATACCTTCCCAACTCGGCCAACATTTGTCTCAGTGCCAAGAAGCATTTCACCTTCATGGACTCACCCAGCTCCATGAGTTGTTGTTCCAATTGCGGACAACTCTCCCATGAGTCATCTCATCCAATTTCTAGCTCCTCACTTTGTAAGATACATGAGACTTCCATGTTGCCTTACCAGAAAACCACACTCCTCTGAGTTATGGTGGAACTACTCTTCTTCATTCCTAGAATCCATGTGGAATGCCCAGCTCTGCTTGCATAAGCGATGGGACTACTCTTCTTCGCCCCTAGGAGGTTGGACCCATGTTTGTCTCGGTATCACCTAGCTCTTCGAACACTACCTCCCTATAATAGTCATAAGTCTGAACACGGCACAATAGAAAGTTCAAGCACTGCCTCTGCAACGAAATCACAACTCAGCATCACAATCAACTCACATTCTGGCATGAACATTAACTCACAAGTTAGCATCACAATTACCTCACAACTTGGCATGCTAGTTTGGAACTCATCATATCTGCCTTGTCTTCCCTATTCGTGAACCAGATGCACTATCCATGAGTTGTCTGTGAGTTGTCCATGTTGTCCGCAAGTTGTCTGCCTCATCCGTGACTTGTCCCAGCAAGTCGGTCGGCCCCTTACACTCTCCCCCACTCAAAAATGGTGATGCCCTCGGTGCTAGTGTGCGACCTTCCTGCCCAACACACAAGACTAGGACACCCTCAGTGCTATGCTCCATTTAAGCCCAAGTACCATACCTTTCTCACACCACATGCTGCATCCTGAGTTCACATCCTCCACTTCTAGTTCATCAACATGCTTCCTTTGCGCAACTCTAATTGCCTAGTGCCCTGCCAACAAGCCGCTCCTCATGAGGCCAAGTCCAACGTGCTACTGTCCAATCCTCTGTGCCAACTTCTCATGTTGAATCACCTCTGTGCCTAATGCCAAACTCAATGCACCCAACTCAACGCATCCAACTCACCTATCTGACTCGTCCTTCTCTCTGAAGATGTGCATCCTCCAACTCATCTGATTCAAGATCAATAACCAAGTCCTTTGCCAAAATCATACCTGATCTAACAAACCAACCCGTGATAATTTGCTGAAGAAGAGAGACCCATACCTCCCTGCTCTAGAATCAAACAAACCACCACAATGTCACCCCTATTATTCAACCTTTCCTCAGCTCTGTGTCTCTGACACCATTTTGATGCAAGTGAGGTACTCTCCTTCCCCCAACTCAACTTACTCTATTTTACTCCTCAGCCAAATGCCTCTGTCATTGGCCTACCCCTTGAACCTGTGATCCTGCTGAAGCATTAAGTCAAATAAGTCACCACTTCAGAAATCCATCACGTTGTTCCTCATTTGTTGCTCCTTAGTACAGAGACTTGCTCTCTAAGACTTACTCCCTGAACTCATGGCCTCTCATACCACCAAGTCCCCCTCATTCACCATGCTACCCAGGCTGATCCCAGCTTCCTACTCTATCCACTGTTCCCAGATTTTGCCCATAACAACATGCAACTTGGCTAAATAGAACCACAGTCCTGTCCCTCATGGACTAGCCAGCATGCATTCACAATGTTGTCCATCGCATTCCCAATGTCATCCATCACATTCCCAAAGCCTCCCTGCCATACTAATTTGGTTTGTAGTCCAACCTGCCTAACCTCCTCTTACCTTGCATGGACTTACTCTATAACTGTGCCCTTTGTTGAGTTCTCCAAACCCATCTCTATGATCTCACCAAACTCTAGTTTCTGGAATTCATCTCAAACTTGGTGTGCCTTCACAGCAACTCACCTTGACCACAACTCAAAGGATCTAATGCACAATGGAATGCTCCTACATTAGAAGACTTATTCAATGATGGATTTTAACTGTCCATAGTGTTGCCAACGAGTACCTTGCGCTCTTCACTCTACTAACCTGCGAGAGGACCTCTCTCAACTTCCAAAATTTAAGAACATCTCTGTTCCAACTCACTTCTATGTTACTAGTGCTGCCTTGCTCACCACCATACTGACCTATGAGACCAACTTGAATTTGCAAACTTAAGAACTCTGTCTACTCCAACTCATCTACACTGCAAGAATCCTATCCTCAACTTCACTGGAGCTGTCTAACCCATCTCAAATAGATCTTTGAGATAAACATCCACTGCAAATGATAACTAGCTGCATCTTCACTCCATGTTCTGACACAAATACATAGGATTATAAACTAGGACTTCACTTCATCTCTCCAGCTCGACAATCCAAGTATCAACTATGGCTTTCCCAAAGCTTTGCACCCTCCATTACAACTCTAACTCCGGCCAACAAGGCACCATGTTCGCCTTCCGAAGTTCTAATACCCTTTTCTCAATACCATAGAATTTACTTAGATATCCATCTCGGTTGACATGTTTGCTACATCCAACATTGTTCTGATTCTCTGCTCGATTGGTATGCCTTGTGCACCCAACACTAGCCTGCTAAACTCAACTCATCCAACAGCTCTGCTAATACAACTCTACCATGAACCAACCTACCCACACAAAACTGCTCTGATATCCAACTCTGATATGGACTCAACTCTACTCAACTCAGCTCTGATACCACTTGTTAGGGTTAGCCGGCAAAAGATATCAATTAAATGCAAATAAAGATTAAACAGAGGAATGAAAAATACACAGAAATAATAATAGCGAGAGATAATTTTAACATGGTTCACCCAAACTTGGGAAACATCCACCAACAAAGAGTCCAATATTATTATCCATTAAATCAAACTGATTACAACCAGCAATCCCTACAACTCAATGCAGCTGCAAAATGCTACAATACATCAACGAAAACCCTAACCCTTAGCCATTTTTATCATGACTTTTGTTGGTTACAAAATAGGGTTTTTTAATGTCAACCAATGAAAAAATTACTCCCGACACCTTAATAAAATAATAAAAAACTGTGGCGTTTTGGGGGCGCTACCCCTCGAGCCCCCGCAAGGGCGCTACCCCTTGACCCTGCCCTGTATTACGACAGGGAGTGCACCAGGGGCGCTGCCCCTGGACCCTACAAGGGGCGCTACCCCTTGACCCCATATTGGGGGCGCTACCCCCAAACCCTTGCAAGGGGCACTACCCCTTGACCCCGTAGGAATTTGGAGGGAAACCACGTTGGTAAAAGTGGGATAAATTTAACCTCTGAGTCTGATTATGCTCCATATAACAACATTATGACCCCTTAAGACATCCTCCAAGGACCCCTTAAGCCATCATTTGTCATAATCACTTTGTCATGTATATTACTGTTAAATTTGGTTGCCTTGGGCAACTTCGCAAAAAAAAAAATATATTCTAATTAATTATATCAATTGTTATTGAACATGAGACATACTTTGAATTCTTTGATCCCCTTAATACATACTATTAATACCCCTTTAAGACATCCTATTAGGACCCCTTAAGCTATAATTTCTCCTAGGACCCCTTAATTCATATATATCCTAATTAATTATATCAATTGTGATTGAACATAAGACATACTTTGAATTCTTTGATCCCCTTAAGACATCCTATTAGGACCCCTTAATTCATATATATCCAAATTAATTATATCAATTGTGATTGAACATGAGACATACATTGAATTCTTTGATCCCCTTAAGCATATTTTGAATTCTTATATATTGTTGATTTTCATGAAGTTGAATAGCATCAAAGTAATACATGTATAGCATCTAAAGTACTGATATATAACATGTGCTTCACATTTGTATAATTACCTATTCCTATTCTAATACTATTAAATGTTTTAACTACATGAATCAAATTTGTAAAGTAAAAATATTTGAAATGATTATGTTTTTGCTAACTTGTGAATATTTATTATTGTTATCACTACTACAAGTAATTAAATTTAATAAATCTAAGTATATGTGTAAATGTATAACAATAGTCCATAAAATACTGAAATTAATAAAGTCCATGAAACAATATATAAAGTCCATGAAAATACTAAAAAATATATATGGATCTAGTCCACATGTGAAATACTGAAATACATAAACATGTACATATAGAGTCCATGAAATACTGAAACATATATAGATCTAGTGCATAAAATACTATAATACTGAAACATGTATAAAGAGTATGTATGAAACATGTACTAGAACATATATAGAGTTTGTGGAATGTACTAAAACATATATACATCTAACTCCTATCATCCCTATAATCAAGAGACCTCTTCACTCCATGCTAACTAGGCTGATCTAAATCAGTCTAAACAGGACAAAGATTTATTGAAATCAAATTTAAAATGTTTACAAATGATAATTTAATTCATTTTAATTGATAAAATAATAAAAAATAATGTATCAAGCTTCTCATCTCCTCTGACGGCCTGCTCTGCTACATGACCTATCTCATGCTATAGAAGAAAAAGAATTTAACATGTGTCAACATATATTCTATTGAAATTTACTTTAATCTCACAATGTATATTATAATTGACTTTAAATATAATCTAAATTTTAAATTATACCATTTGAGGTTGCTCATCTCCTCTGTCGTCATGCTCTACATGTGTTGTTGTAGGTGGTGTGGCATCAATAGGATGAACGTGTTACTAACAAGGTCCTACAATGTCATTTTTAAAGAAAATGTGTACAAATTAGGTTAAAACATATATATTCACTTGTGTACCCAATATTTGTTTTAATCTATTTAATTTAAGACCTACATAAATTGCACATACACATAAATAATTTTTTCAACAAATTGAAATGCAGTTGACTCCTGAAATTGACTTGGATCATCTAGGTGTGTTTCAATACCCATCCTTATTATTGTGTCAACCTACAAAGACATATTTTTAATATATAAGTGTATGCACATTTGATATAGTTAATTCAAAATATAAAAATCTAAGTATAGTTTTTTAAAATAGTATACATATAAGTGGCTCATGTGAGACACTCGACATTGGAGGAGCGCTCGAGATACCCTCTGGAGGATCCGAAGTGGAAGTTGGACTACTTCCCTAAACAATCATAAATATTTAATGTACATGTTTAGGACTAAAATATAAATTAAAATCAACTTATTAAAATTATTTAATATATATTTAAAAAATCAATCAAAATATACCCCAAATGGGTGGTCAAGATGAATAGGTGTTGATGAAAAACAAAATCGATCAAAAGAACTCATTGTGCCTATTGCCATCATCTATACCAAACAATTTGATTGTTAAAATATTTCAATTTAATTGATCTATATGTTCATTAAGAACAAGTGCTTAAAATTGTGATAAATTCAACATGTGTAATTACATATATACTTGTGTCGAATGATCAGTGTGGTGATCAGGTTAGCAATTAGAAAATCAACAAATGAACCCATATCATTAGATGTTGCACATGCAGCTAAAGTGGGTACTGCCTGATCCGGTCCATAACATAACTAATTGTAACTCATACACATATGAGGCATAGACACATGTGGAGTCATACTAGGACTAGCTCCACCGTCCACTCCTCCATAGTCTCGAACCTTAGCTACCATCCCAAAAGTTTGCTCATTGAGGCTAGCCAAGAGTGCACTCAATGCTCCTAGTGCGGATACCACCACATGATGCTGGATGGGTACAGGAATGGTAGCAGAAGGAGGGCCAACAAGAGTTTGAGTAGGCATGGATCATTGGGGATCAACCCGTGCCCCTAACCTCTATTGTGGCATGCTGCCACCAATACCCTAGAATGATCTAAAATCAAAATAATTAGTTTTCCTATTCATCACAAAATATGCATATAATTTTCTCAAAAAATATAAAGGAACCTCATAATTAGCATGAGGTGGATAATCAAATACCATCCACCACCTATCCCAAAAATTGGCAAACATCTCTGCATGTCTACACCAACTAATTGATATTATTTTCTTGTTTGGGGAAATTGGTTCATTGGTGATGAGGAGCCTAAAATATTAAGCTAAATTGGCTTTTGTGATTTTTAAATGTAATATCTCCCTATAAGAGAGGCCATCAGCATAAAACTAGCACGTCTCCTCTCTCCATAATCAAAAAGTATCCAAGTCCACATCAATGGACCTAACAGAATCTACAATTTTTTGCATCAAAGATGCAAAACACATCAAGTGAGGTGGCATGAATTGTTCACTTCGAATAGCATTGATTTTTCTTCGATGGAACTAATATTTTTGTTAATTCTAACTCACAAGTGACCATCATCAGATCCAGGTTGGGTGGAGGTGGGGGATTTTGAGGTGGATATGGAGGTGGATCATGGTGTTCAGGTGATGGGGACCTTAGAGGTGGCTCATTAAGGAAATCCTCAACATCAAAGTGAATATCCATGATATAAAAACTAGGTGAACCTGCATATATACATAAATATACAAACAACTACACAATTAACTTTCAAGAATATATATATCAAAAACTAGATATTATACATGTTGAGAAATTACAAGAAATATTTAAATTAAATGTACATGACTACAGTTAAAAGAAAAATTAGGATCTACATACACATATATACATCATTCAACTTGAGCATACATACAAATTTCAAAATTTGAGAGATTCTAGATCTATGTAATTTTAATACATGTACATGTACTAAAAAATAAACTGAAAACATGTACATAAAAAAAGATAAATTTTGTGGCTTTCAATACATACTTTAAAGTGTTTACAAGTAATAGTGAAGTTTCCCCTGAAATCCTAATTTGTTAAATCCCCTTAATCCAAATGTCCTCTTTTCTAGGTCCACAAACCATGCTATTGGAATGATTTTTTTGATAGTTGGCCAAGTTTAATATATATATCTTAAACAATTTTGTAATAAATTCAAGCATCTAACATTATACAAATCAAGATCAAATGTGAATGATCAATTTTCAACTATTATTAGTGGCTTAAGGGGATTAATGGGTAGATGTCAATTTGTAGGTCATCTGCATCCTCTTAGATCATCCCTTGATAATGAGTAGATTTTAAGGGGATTAGTGCTATTATTAGTGGCTTAAGGGGACTTTATGATCATCCCTTGACAATGATCTATGTGGTTTGTCTACCTTTGAAAAACAAATAACTGTTCATGTGATGTGAAATCTAGTTTTGTAGGGCCACATTTTGATGAACTATTGTTGTAGATTAATTATTGGTTGTGTCAACCCCCTATCTATAATTAATTGATAGTACACTTTTCATTTTACATATCCTATTTTCTAAAAATTAGTTAGGACATAATTAAATCCTAAACCCTCAACCCTAAACCGTCAATCATAAACCCTTAACCCTAAACCCTAAACCCTTAACTGTAAACCCTAAACCCTTAAACCTTAACCCTCAACCCTAAACCCTAAATACTTAACCATCTACATCCTCTTAGGATAGGCCTTAAGCAATTTTTCTTAAATCCCTTTAATCCATGTCATCTTTCTTAGGTCCATAAACCATGCTAATGGAATGATTTTGTCTTAAGTTGACCAAGTTTTAAATATTTATCTTTTTAAAGAAGTTTGTAAAAACATCAAGCATCTAACATTATACAAATTGATCAAATGTGAATGATCGATTTTCAACCATTATTAGTGGATTAAGGGGATTAATGAGTAGATTTCAAGTTGTAGGTCATCTACATCCTCTTAGATTATCCCTTTACAATGAGTACATTTCAAGTGGATTAGTGATATTATTAGTGGCTTAAGGGGATTTTATGATCATCCCTTGTTAATGATATGTGGTTTGTCTACCTTTGAAAAATGAATAATTGTTAATGTGATGTGAAATCTAGTTTTGTAGGGCCACATTTTGATGAACTATTGTTGTAGGTTAATTATTTGTTGTTTCAACCCCTACCTATAATTAATTGATAGTACACTTTTCACTTTACATATCCAATTTTTTAAAATGTATTTAGGACATAATTAAACCTTAAACACTAAACCTAAACCGTCAACCCTACACCCTAAACCCTAAACCGTCAACCCTACACCCTTAACCCTAAATCGTTAACCTTAAACCCTAAACCCTTAACCCTTAAACCTAAACCCTAAACCCTTAACCATAAACCCTCAACTGTTAACCCTCAACCCTAATGATGTTGTTTATATTGTAGAGTTATTTTTTAGAGAGGTGGTGAGACTACATCATGGTCTACCTAAAAGCATAGTTTTAGATTAGGATTCCAAGTTTGTTGGTTATTTCTGGAGGACATTGTGGAAGAAGTTGAAGATAGATTTGAATTTTAGTTCTGCACACTATCCATAGACTGATGGACAGATGGAAGTGGTGAATAAGAGTTTGGGTAACCTGCTACGATGCTTAGTAGGAGATAAGCCCAAGGGATGGGATTTGATTTTACCATAGGTAGAATTTGCTTACAACAATTCTGTCAATAAGAGTATAGGTAAATCACCATTCCAGATTGTATATGGGAGTAGTCCAAGAAATAATTCAAAGTTAAGGAAGCTAGTCAAGGGAGAAAAGACAAGTGTGGAAGTTGAAGACTTTGTAGAACACCTAAAAAACTTGCATGAAGAGGTGAGGAAGCACATTAATAAGATGAGTATTCAGTACAAGGCTAAGCTAGATCAAAACAGGAGATATAAGGAATTTTAGGTACGAGATGAAGTCATGGTTCACTTGAGAAAAGAGAGGTTTCTAGTTGGAACATATAATAAGTTGACAATAAAGGAATTTTTTGACCATGTAGGATTCTAAAGAAGCATGATTCAGGAAATGTGTATGAGATAGAGCTACTGAGTGGGATCAACATTTCCCCTGTGTTCAACATTGTTGATTTTACATAATATCATGAAGGTGGAACAGAGAATGGACTAATAGAAGAATAGTGGAGTATTTCAGCATCTACTTCAAAGGAGTTGATAGAAGAGATATTGGACAGTCGTGTAGAAAGAAGTACTTGGAACAAGCAATCTAAAGAATATCTGGTGAAATGGAAAGGAAGGCATGTTGAAGATTCTTCCTAGTTGTCTAAGGCAGAGGTTGACTGATTGGGGTTTTCCTCAAACACTTGAGGTGTGACAAGGTCACTTCTCAAATTACCCTTGGTGTCTATTGTAGGACTATCCAGAGATGTAAGGGTAATCATGTATCACTCAAAAATAATGATGATTGAAAATTGATGATTTTGTTTTCATTTATTTTCAAAATTTATATCTTTGGTTCCATAATTGCTTGAATATTGATGTAGAACCTTCAATTTTTCCAAACTGCTAAAAATGGCAGACTTCTATTTTTGGAATGTTTGTATTTGGCTACGTATGGAAGCAAAAATTTATAAGAAGCTTCGTAATTGAAAAATAAGACCTTTAGTGAAGGAATTGGGAAAACATAATTTGTGAACTGAAAGACATTAAAGTTCCCATTTCCTGAAAAACCCCTAAAAAAGTTTCAAAGTCTTGTTTGAGGCACTAAAAGGCTCCGTATGGCCCTGAAAATGGGTAGAATCAACAAATCCATTTCTTAGTGCGTAGAACACTCCACGTGCTTTTTAGCTCTTCAAACGGTTCATCAATCGAACATGTGGATCAAAAGTTATGGCTCCTAGAAGTTGACCTGTTTTTGGAGGGAGATGCAAATTTTAAAATTTGGCTGAATGCCCCCAAAAAGTGCTATTTATGACCATTTTTGGGAACCCTTGGTAGTAGTAGAGATAAGGGGGAAAGTGTGGAGTCAAGAAAAGGTAGGAAAATAGAAACCCTAGGTGATTTGGGGCTACAAAAGATAGAAGGTTCCAAAATCTAGAGATAGGAAGCTATATTGTGTTGTAGCCTGTGGGGGATTCATCCTCTAATTCAATTTTAGCTTCTGTAATGTAATGTGTTGTCCAAATAAATAAAAAGACATTCCAATTTTATGTGTGCAATTTTTATTGTTGTGTGTTTTGTAATTTACCCCCTTCATCATATAATCTCTATATGCTTCCATAATAAATCATGTCTATAGAGAGGTTAATTGCCATGTGGACTCCCTTGTTAACTTTGCTATTGGTGTGAAGGGAGATTGTCTAGTGGACAACATAGTGAAAACATGGAAAGACCTTGCCCCTAAACATATTTTTTAACACATTCTTCACAAGTTAAGAGGCTTAATCATAAGAACGTGGCGATGTAGTCATTGGCACAAGTGAAGGTAGTGAAGGTTTCCTCCTATTGTAGATCTTTAGGTATGTAAAGCATCATAAAAAGATATACAACCAACTCCCACTATTGATCCATAAATACTTCTTTGTCATACCATTTTTGGTGGTTCTAGGGAAAAATCAATATGGACACAACATTTAGGTTGGTGGCCAAGGAAAGGTAATTTGCTTTCTTGTAGGATATCATAGATCTTACGCTAAGAAATATTTTCAAGGTAAATGTTGTCATCATGTGATACATGCAATTAGAGTAACCCTTGGGGATCAGTTCTTGTCGATAACCCATAGATATAGGGTGAATATAGATGTGTCTTCAATGTTTGTTACAGTTTTCTTAGAAGCATGGGAGGCTAAGAAGAAATCTACATGGTCTCAAAGTCTTTGATCAAACCTCGATGGCATCATGGGCTTTGAGTTATATTGGATGATGTAGTGACTAGTTTCAAATTTCATCCTAGAATAGGTATCTGGCTACTACTTAACGTAGGCTCCTCAGGATCATGGATTCCATTTATAATACTCATTATTGGCCAAAATGAGGCTCTCCACAAACATCAAGAAAAATTGGGGATAAAATTTCTAAAATGTGCCATTGGTGCAATGACATCACTTAGGATATATTGGTCATTTTCTATGGAGAATGATATTTTAGGCAACACACATTGATTTCAAAGCATAAATAACATGAATAAGCTAACAAACAGATACTACATGCAATACTCTAGGATATTATGTAAGTTGATAAATAAATATATTTAGTGAAAAAACATCCAATCATAAAATATTATATTCATTCATCAAAATGTATATTGATTTTGAAGTCTTAAGGATATTTATAATGATTAGAAAATAAATTGAGATTGAGAATGGATTAGAGTGAAGTAGAGATATGAAGGTGTGATTGGACCAAATTTGACTTATAAGTGACTTTAGCCAGCCAAAGGACTTCTGGTTTAGATATATGCTCCCTTATAATATTATAATCCACTATATAAAAACAAAAGTATAGTATAAATGTAATTTGATTATTTTAAAAAAAATATTGAAAAGAACTAAAATATGTTATAAATGAGCTCAAGGATCATATTTGTAACCAATCCATCCATTTTTCTTCACATACATAGTGAATGCTTTCAAATGTGTAGGTGTTATTCATCTGTAGGCACCAATAGTTAGAAAATGTTGATCCAAAAGTCTTCCTTTCTTTCCACGTGTATCAAATGAAATGCCAAGATGATTTTCATTATATCAAGGAGATTTCTCACTTCTGTTGTATGTAGGTGGCGATATCTATGGTAAAGATGAAGGTTGTGGATCCATTGGCCAATGGTGACGGTCTTGTAGAAAAGAATATTCAAGTGTTGATTGCGGACAACCACGAGTTCTAGTTCATGAGATTTACTACATACCATAAAGCTCTTTCAATGCTAGATTAATTACATGGTCCATAGGGATACAAGACAATCATCATTCGATTAAGACATGGAAATTGAACTTCCACAAATCTTCAGTGTAACTAAGTGGGTTTGACTTATAATAAAACCCTTCACCAAATGTATAGTGGGCCAACCAATTTTTTTGCCACAACTGCTAGCAGGAAAGACATGGTACCTCCCTATTTGATGTTGCACATATAGACCTCCTTATGAAATATATACATTGGTCCCACCAACAAAAAAATGTTATGCACACTCCACATGTCTTCCAAGTGTCCTATAGAATTTGCACCACACGTCTCTAGATCCACTGATAGACATTAATGATGAAACTCCTTCTAACTAGGGACATCTAATGCAAGAAGATACCCTTGATGAATGGCAAGTCTTTCCAAGTTTGTACCTAGGCCTACCATTTGAGTTGGATGGGCTCAACATGCTTAGTAAATAAGAAGAGGACTAATTAAGGGCAAGAGAGAGAGAAAAAAAAAAGGATAAGATCTTATTTTTCTTTCTATTTTTGTTTTGGGATAATTCATGACCCACACCTTGATAATTGAGATTGAAAAAGTTAGTTAAACTATTATATTTGTTATAAATTAATTTAAATAGTACTTTACTAAACATATATAATATTATATTTGTATTTAGTAATTTCTATCATATAGAATATAATATTTAATGATATATAAGTATATAAAACTATATATTTATATTAAATAATAAAATATATTTGTTATTTTGTTATATATTATATTTATCGATAAAATTTATATTATATTATTATTTTTAAAATATATTAAATAACTAACATCATATAAATATAATATACAATAATAAGTATTATTATGTTTGATATTATATATGATATATAGAATAAATTCAATTAAACTATAAATATATGATTTTATAATATAATATTTTTAAAAAAATAATAAATAATTTACATCATATAAAATATACTATATAGAAATCAATATAATTATATTTAATGTTATATATTATATACAAAATAAATCTAAATGCTAAATATACAATTTAATAATATTATATTATACATATAAATATATAAATATAATAGTTGGCATGAATTTTCCACACTCCATGATGTTATGTTGAATGCTTTTGGATTTAAGGGTGTATCTTTTTCTATCCATGTTTATATAATATTTTATATGATCTATAATACTATATATGAAGTTGCTATGTTATTTATAAATATTTGATATTTAATATTAAATATCATATTTATATTGTATATTATACCAAACCTCTAAGATCAAAGTAGTTAAATAGTTTTAAACACTTATGATAAATAGCTATGTACTAAAAATAACTATTGAATATACAACTACTAATGACAACAATAAATTGTCCTACTAAACCCTATATTTTAAGGACTTCAACTATTATTCTTATATTTAATTACAACTATGTATGCTTATGTTTGAGAAAAAACACATAAAAAATAAAAATAAAAATTATGTAAGAAATGAACCCATGAAAAGTTATGGGGTTGATAAACAGATTTTTGACATTTAAATTGTGTATGTTAAAAAAACATTATGTATTCTTTAGCTATTTCAACGAGAGGTTTTTGACATTTAAATTAATGTGTATGTTAAAAAACATTATGTATTCATTTGCTATTTCAATGAGAGGTAGAGAGAACCCTCGTGTACAGACGCACAACCTAGCGAGTGCCCTCATGTATAGACGCATACACTGGATATTTTGCATTCAATGATCTACAACGCCAACAGAAAGGGGAAAATAAAAACAAAATATTAAAAGCAGAACGGGAAAACTAAAAAATGGCTATCGCAAAAGGCAAGATCAAACCAAGCTCAAAATATGTACCTTTTAATTCTTATTATGAAAATATACCCCCTTATACATTAATCCTTGCGTATAAACTAACCTTATCAAATGAATCTAAAACTAATGAGGAAAGTTGCAGGGTTAGCAATTGTCACCATTACACATTGGAAGCTAAGCCGTACATTATATCTCCTTTTGGAAAAAACTTAAATGGCTGTTGTAATTTACCTGTTTAGTAACCCATTTGGTTCTTTTACTTATGATAACGAATAAACTCACTAAAGAGGAATTGCATGAATACAGGTAAAAAATGAGCTAATAGATAGAAGCGAACTTATCTAAATTTATAGAATTTGATTATTTTTAATCACTGTAATATCATTTCTTTTATGAAAAAAAAAAAAATTCCAACATAAATGATAGATGTAATTTTTTATTATTAGTTCTACGATAATCAAACGATATGCCACTCTCTGACCGCTTAGAAGGGATTTAAAATGGGTGGAGCAGAAAACGTATACAAGTTTTTCTTCATCTTATTAATCTAGCCATGAATCATACAGATTTAAATGGCATTTTTTAATCTGTCTTTAACTTGCATCTGATATGAAAGATGTAAACTTGAAAGTTAAGACTGGATTCGGTAATTTGGACAGTTTGAATTAGAGAAAAGGTAAAAATTAAGTTTGACCAATAAGGGCAAGTGACCAGTTGCCGTCCACGCCCCAATAACTGCTATGTTTTTAATCACTTGACCCCCTAATTAAATTTTTAAAAAGAACTAATACATGTAAAATACTAACCAAATAACTTAACACAAATGCACCAATACATGTTCACAACATTTGTACATACTCACAAATGCACCAATACATTTGTAAATTAACCAATGAAATTAAGACAAGCGTACAAATGTGATGGCGGCCAGTTACACCGTATGGGGCGACATGTTGAAATGACCATTTTTTGACCCATGTGCACATAACGCGTCCTACAGGAGAATGTATAAGTGCCCAGAAGCCGAAAGAATAGCTTTAAGCTCTTCAGTCGCATACGGAAAAACCAAAAAAAATTGTCGAAATTAAATATGTCTAGCTATGTGCTTGACATGCATGAAGTTAGGGTGGGCGGCTACTGGGCCCTCTCCCTTACTAGGTTAATGAGACTCCCTTAATAGGTTAATGAGACTGGCTACTGATTCAGATTTTCAAAGAATGGACAATTAAAAAGATTGATCAGTTAAGTGAAAGCTTTAAATAATAAACGATAGAATCGCTCAAAAGATTTAGTTGGTCCGTGATTGTATAGCAGTGTGTACAGTCATGAGCATTTGACTGAAAGTAAATTGCGCGGACGGTATTTTTATTTAAGCATCATCGGTACTTCTGTGGTTTGAAATGGTACAGGGTACTTCGGACAGTTTGAATTGAATGCTTCATAGAAAAGGTAAAAATCGGTTTTGCCTCAGATTGTCAAAGGGTAATCGATCAATCCATTAATTAAAATTAAAGGTTTAAAAATTAAATGATAGAATCGTTCAAAAGATTTATTTGGTCCATGACTGTGCAGCAGTGTGTACAGTCTTGAGCATCTTACTGAAAGAAATTGTGTGTGGACGTTGTTTTCATTTAAGCCACCATTATCTTGCCTTCTTTGACTTGAAATGGTACAGAGAACGCGTGAATGGGAAGAGGGAGATAGGGGTGAACAGGAAAAGGAGGAGACCACATGAACGGGGAAAATATCTCAAGTGACGTGAAAATATTCCGACCGGCGAACTGTCCAAGACGTTTCAATCGTCTTGCATAGCTTTGCTCAACCCTGCGCCATCGATCTTGGGTTTTATTTTCCTTTCCAAATGTAAATCAGACAACGAGGCGGTCCTCCCTCTCGAGTTTTGAACTACATTAAAAAGAAAAGACCACGAGTGACGGCAACCATGTCAAAGATAGATTATACACCACATCTTCAAACTAGTTTTGTATTCCACAGTTTCCTTTCCGTAACCGCTACGTGGCTGTAAAATATTCCCAACTACCAGGTTTTGACCGAAATGGACGGTATTTTCTCTGCGCTTATGAAGTTTTACCCTCCCTTTTTTTTGGGTATTGAATCTAAATTTTACCCTTGCGGTGCATCCCTCACGATATTGTTCAGAACTTTTGTTCAATAGTTCATGCCTTGTTTTTTGGTAGGGATCAAATTATAGGCAAGCAGGAAAAACGAGAATAGGATGAATAAGGAACTCTTCCTTGCCTTGGAAACTGGTAATTTTACTACCATTCAAAGATTACATGGGGAGAACCCGCAGGTTCTGCTTGGCGTTACTTTCCAAGGAGACACTCCTCTGCATATTGCTGCAAGGGAAGGCTATTCAGATATTGTTGAGTGGATTCTTCAAGTGGAACCCTCTTTGGCTTCCCAGCGCAATAAGTTTGGAGAGACGGGGCTAATAATAGCTTCCAAGCATGGCTACCTGCAAACAGTCAACCATTTGTTGGGAGCAATGCCATATAACGATACAACCGAAACCCATCAATCTCCTAGACAGCCAACTTACAGGGGAGGTAAAAAAAATTTACACACAATTTGTTCAAGTTTAAGTATATAGTGAGTTTTCAGATTGCATCGAATAAGTTGGGTTGAATTGGATACAGGTGCGGCCTCCCATCTGCATGCAGCCGTCCATGGAGGACATCTTGAGATTGTAGAGGCAATGCTAAATTCTCCTGCATGGAATAACGACTTAATGATAGAGCAGGATGAGTGTGGAAGGTGCGCAATACATGTAGCAGCCATCAAAGGCCTTTGGAACATAATCAATGAATTTATGTTCAGATGGCCAGACTCTGTCGAAATCCGGAGTTCAGATGATAAGTCTATTCTACACTTTGCCGTGGAATATAATCAATTTGCGATTGTGCGCAATCTGTTTTCAATCACACGGCCTAAAAAAGTCGCGGAGTTAGGGAACCGCGACCATGACCTTTCTCATAATACAGCATTACATTTGGCAGCAAAAAATAGAGTGGATCCTAAGGTTTGACATCCTTAGCTTTTTCCATGTCTCTGTTTTTCTCTCTTCTTATTGTTCCTTTTTCTCTGCTTACTCTCTGATATTTTGAACTAAAACTATCAAATATTTATGAAAAAAGTTTATCTGGACATGAATGAATTGATTGTAACAAGTTTACTCAGCCTATTGGATCCAAAACTAGCTTAGAGTCGATGCTCGAAGAACCTCGTAAAACCGAAAAGTCTACGCACTCCAGCTTAAGAGATACTTCGATTCTTTAGCTGACGAGGCTCCTTCTGGGCACACTAACTCAAATACCTAGAAAACATGTGGCTATTACATAATTTCTTTAAGTAGACACAACCTTCTACCGATGGTAGATACTCTAGTGTTAACGCTTGGTGTTCTTAGGCTTAATCTAACATTTCTACAGTCCGCTTTGTCTGAAGGGACAGACTCCGAAAGTTCTTCAGTCATCAGAGTCTCTGAGCCTTGCGAAGAGGACATGTGGCCAAAGTCGTTTGATCTGGTCTCTTGGCTCTTAGCTTCTCGGGTGTCTCAGGCTTAATTTCGACACTCATGTGACGTGAGGATTCTATGAGTCCGAATTAATTCAATGTTTCAGTTCTGGATTTGACCTTAAGATATAATTTGGGGTTTCCTACAGATGCGATTTTATAAACTCTGATTTGCCCTAGACTTTCACTTTAGAACTTCACATAATTTTAATTTTGAAGGGTCTAGCCGACCCAAGCAGCCACACACTAAATTTTAATAAAATCCGATTCAGTTCTAGGGTTAACAGGTAGTTTCTTCTAAAAACCTACGGACGTGCAAATTTTACTTAAAAGAGCTCATATATTCATGTTTCAGAAATTCGAGACTTCAAGGTTACACAGATTTCTCTGTGCTGACACATGGCACCCTTGGATTAATCCAGCCAACAAAAAATTCTTTATCCATTCCTTCTGGGCAGACGTGAAAACTTTATGACTTTGATTTATCTAAACTCTTGGTGCTAGAGTTCACAAGTTAATATGCCCAAGAGGTTTGACAGACACTAAGTTTGATATTAGGCTTGACCTAAGGCAAACTCAGACTAAATAAGTCAAACATCTAGATCTCCCCTCTAGGTACATGCATCAGCTTGAAATTAAAAGAGATTAATGGTTGAAGATTCACTTGATGGACCAATGGATAGGGATTTCTCTTAGGTTTAACTATCAACTTTTTAGAACTAAACTAAATTTATTTTTATGGAACAAACACGGATTTGGTCTCAAGCATAGTTTAATAGGGTCTCCAAGAAGGGATCACTAAGGATTATTAGGATCATTTATGACTGCAAGCTTATTGACTTCACTTAATTTAGTCCTTACTGTTAGCGCAAAATATTGATATTACTTAGTCTAAATAATATATTTGCACATGGCTTTTAGCCACCTTGGAGGGTTATATGTCGACTTGGAGAGTCCATCAAACTCATTCAAGATATATGTTGACACTCCTTTGCCACTTGGTGGAAACCTTCTTGCCACCACTACTTAAGTGCATGAGTTGACTCCTAAAGTGACTCAAACTCTCCACCTCTATGTACAACTCACTTGTTCATAATTCACTACTCCATTTTGATGCTAGCATTGTCTTATTAATTCTAATATGGTATCAGAGCCGATTTAAGTTAGTTTGCTAGCTCATTTTGAGGTAGAATCCTCTGTTTGGTGTGTCATTCCCCTCATCTATTTGTGGTTCGGCATGTCAAATCCCTGGTGTGCTCTACATCATGGTGGCAACCTCATTCGTTGCTCATTCGTTGAGGATTCTGCAAGCTTTCAGGCCACGAGGCATTCATTTTGGGCGGTCGGATTGGTGCAAGGCTACCATTTGAGAAAATATGCATATGGTCTTTTGTGTCTGTTTAATCTGGTGAAGTCGTCTCTTTTTTTGTTTGGCGTGCGAAGAGATTAGCGTTTTGCAAGGATTCCAAAGGTGTTTTGCAAGGATTCATTTGCTCTGCATTTTGAAAGGACTTCTGAGGAGTGAAAGGGAGGTGTTTTTTTGTTTGGGCCAGTATAAGGTCGATTGAAAGCGCCATAGAGGCCTCAAGGCAGATATCTCTGGTTCATTGCAACCATATGAGTCGATTTTGTGGCATATTCACTGGTTTCTCTGCTTCAAATCTCATTTTTTTAGCCGCTCTGTGTTCCTTTTTGGATCACTATTAGCCTCTATTAACCACATGCTCTGTCCATGGCCCAAGTATGAATTGTAGGTGGTCTGTTTCGTGCTCCCAGCTGCCCCAGCACTCATCGACCACAAAGTTGTGGTTTAAATTGCAGGTCACTGTCAACATTTTTGTGTTTGGGCTGACAACCTTACAAAGGCTTCCACCCATGTCATCTCCATTACAAGCTATCTCTACAGATTTGATTGTCCCCAAGCTTCTGGTCGCCGTTCTCAACAGTTGTCATCTTCAAACCGCTGACCAGGCGCCATTTGATTGATGTGGTCACAGTTTACCATTCTCTTTGTCAAGATTTCTTGGTCTACGAACCAGCATCCACAACCGACGGGAGCCATCAAGTTCCAAATTTGTGAGGGAAAATGGCACATTTCACTTGCAAGGTCAAATTTCTTCTATGTGGCATCGAATTTCTTCTCTGTGGCATCGTATTTCCTCTTGACAGGAAGATCCCCTGTATGAAAGACATCGCCCTTGCATTTTAGCTATTTTGCCCTAATCCGCCCTTGCTTCCTTTTCTCATGTTGACCTAATCCGCCCATTTGCCCTAATTTGAGCTTTGTATTTCTGGGCTTCCAACATTTTGTTTTTATTTTATTTTTGCAAGCATTTAAAATTATGTTTTTTTAGTGTTAAATATAGGCATTTTTTTGGGTCTAAAACCCTGAGCAATATAAAATACACAACTTTTAGGGTAGGGTAGGGGAGACTTTTAGGGTAGGGTAGGGGAGGGGGAGGGAATTTAAAATTAAGGGAAAAAGTTGCTTTGTGGGATTAATTATTTTTTTAATAAACCCTTGTATTTTCGCTTGTCGAAGATGAAGGGTGAGGTCCGGTTTGGTAGGAGACCAATACTCCCTCACAAAGAAAACCATTTTAATCTTCACTCCATGCCGAAATTTCAACGTGCGGTTAGAAGACTAGGTTCACTCAATGCATAGGCCTTTTTTTTTTAGTGCAAATTTATTAAAAAATAGGCCATTTTTATGAGAAAATGGTTTGTATTATAACTTTTCATCGGTAGCTTGAAATTCAAAAGTTCATATTATCACATTTCCCATCTATTGGATCTTATTGCATTGTAAAACACACTAATCTATAAAGTGCCACAAAATTGGGGGTTCAACTAATACTGAATCATGGGGGTTGCGTAATGTGTTGACTTTTAATGTCTAAAGAAGTTAACCTATTCTTAATCATGGGATATGGTACTCACTCTTCTATAATCAACCTAAACAAGGGTAATTATAAGTCCTGGTGTGATGGCATCCTGAAACATCTTAGGTACCATAATCTCATGCCATATCTATATGGACTTATCCTTGAACCAGGTAAAAAATCTCACAAGAATAAGTGATTTAATACTCGTAATCATATTGTTGGATTAATTAGTTTACATATAATAGAGTCGCTTTGTATGCCATCATGTCTATTGAATGTCCACGTGACATCCATACTTGAATGCTAAATAAAACAATTAAAAATAAAAGCAAATAATGCCAAAATTTCATAATTTTTTTTTTGTATCATACAAAGTAAAGCAGTTACATTTGCATTTGCAAAATACATGATATATTAGATCAACTGATGGTCATGTGACTTATAAATTTTACATAATTACATGTACAATAAAATGATATCTTTTGTTCACAAGTCTTCGACAATCAACTGCAAGAGGGAGAGCATCACCATGGTGCCTTTCCTCCAACCACACACTAGTGGTCCCCTGCATACCTTCCTACTAGAAGTGGTCCTACTTTTCATAGGGGTATAGATAATAAGAATCAGTTGATTCTATATGCCATCTGAGAACTAGTGCAGTTTCCTAGCAAGAAACAATCAGGTTTACAACTAGTCTATCTCTAGCTATATAAAACCTATCTAACTGTTCATGCAATCTGGAAACATGGTGAATCGACAATGCAAGCAGTGATTTTGCATTACTTTAGCTAAAGTATTCATACTAAAAGAGTCGACTGTTCACACACTTCTTTCTCGACTTGCAGACTAACATTATTTCTATGCTGAGTTATTTAGCTGGGTGAACTAGGCAATCATAAGATAAAGGTTGATTCGTGACCATGCATTGAGCCCCTCTTTTTATTCTCACAATCTTGGGTCTATGACAACCGTCAACTACTTGGAGCAATAGCCATCAACCCATTTTTCTAACTCCAAACATAGGTAAATAGTTTTTAGATATTTCATCAAAATCTGAGAACTAATCCCATTATCTCAAGTCTAGACAGAGATGTATGAGCACATGACTCTTAGAAGGACTTCGACCAAGATAAAACAAGTTACTTTATAAATATTACCTTATACCTGTCTAATTAGTATTACCAATATACCTTCTACTAAGGGTCAACTAGACACTTATAAGATAAAAGTTTGAATGACTAAAATTATACATTGAGCCCCTCTTTGCGTCCTTGCAATCACGAGTCTATGACAATTGTCAACTACTCAAAGTCTTGTCTATCATATATTCTCACGTTCATGGAGTAGAAAGATAGTCATTCCTTATGTCATTGGGTCTATAAAGCAAGTTCCCATCATATATCTTTATCAATATCAACTAAGTTCACAGTATCTTTGCAATCGAGGAGCAAACTACCTTTGCTTTAAGTTTATACCCGACTTGCACCTTGTTGAAATTTACATAACATATTCTATATGAATACCATTTTTGTATAACACTTATACTTTTGACAACCTTAAGATAACTTAATCTAGGTTCCTGTCACTATATTATCAACTAAGTTAAAGTATCTATATTTATATATGCCATATAAGATGGGTGTTCAAATTTAATGGCTGTATCACTGCCATTTAAAGAATATTTACTCATATCAAATGGCCATAACACTGCCATTGATAGTTTATTTAGTCATTTTGAATGGCTATAATACTACCATTGAAAGTTTATCAATTAATTTCAAATGGCTATAGCACTACCATTGAGGGGTTATGTACTCTTTTTGAATGGCTATAACACTACCATTCAATAGTTATTTACTCTTTATCGAATGGCTATAACACTACCACATGGAAGGGTAAAAGTAATTCACAAAAAAATATTGGCCAATCTTAGCCAATATACAAGTAACACAAGATATGCTCTCTGTTATTCCAAGCCAATCAATAAGGATAAATCATATATAAAAGAATAAGCCTTTACAGGCATAGGAAAAGATTAAGTTTTCTTTTCCATTCATTTTGAATATAAAGGATACAATGTTTATTGAGCTTAGACAGAGATTATCGGCTTGATATCAAGCTATCTGCCTTTATAAGGTGACATGGCCGAATATGTAGTCATCCATTATTTGTCTCATGTGGACCCTTACTCCACATATATATTTAATCATATTGGTTATAATAACATACATGTGATATAAATTCTCATAGGCTATGCCAAGTATCAAGGTATATGAGATAAATCCCTACAGGTCATGTCATAAGAATACCCTAAGGAATAGTGTGTCATAGACCAAACTTAACAAGTTTACCAATGGTAAAAAGTTGCATGTCGCGCCTTAGTAGTTCATTATTGTCAATATGGTTTATAGGCCACACTTTAGATATGTAGAAATAGTGACATGTTTATAACAACTATGATAAATATGCATGCTCAGGTGGTAAACTTACGACAAACTAAGCCTTAGAAGTTCAATAGAGTGAGATTTATATAAGAGTTTGAAACTACACAAAGTCACAAAGTGCACGTAGTCAGGCTGAGCTTATACAATATGCAGAGGTATGGATACCTCTGGCCAAGCTTGCAAAGACACTCGATATAGAAAGACCCAGTTTAATTAATACTTTCAAGCATTATAAGAATGTGATTTTAAATGACTTGCATAGCATTCTAGAAGAACTTACTCATAGGTCGATAGCTGCACTTATGTGCTTAAACTTTTCACCTAATACAAGAGCTCCCTCTCCCTTCCTCGAGTAAATTCTTGATTGTAAAATCAAAGGATTTCTTTCCAATTGAGTCCTTATTCTATGACAAACTCGCGATCACCTAGAAAGATTCAAGAATTTTGTTTTAAAAACAAAGAAGCCCTCCCTTCTTCTCCCGCACCCATGCCTATATGTTGGCATTAAGGGAGGTGGTTATTCCCCACAACTCCCTAAGAACATAGGAGGCATTGGGTGGTGGGGAAAGTTCTATTCTCTCTATCTAGTTCTTTGGTTGAAAATAAATTATCTTAAAATAATAATTTATCCTCCCATATACTTTGGAATAAATTAATAAATATAAAAAGACAAAGCATAACTATAGAAAAAAAAGCTTTAAATAGTATCTCTTCTGTTCAAGGGTCTCCGATAGAAAGAATATAAATATTATATCTGGGTTCAAAAGATGCACGCCCAATGATAATGTATTGGCATTAATGTGTGACTCGACAACTCTCATAAAGAATACATGACAAGAATAGTTGTCAAGTTATAATCACGACTTAGATCAACACCAAATGACAAAAGAAGAGAATATGAAAATCAAAAGGCATACCGACACAATACAACTACTAGGTACGTGTGTGGTTCTCAGATGGCACAATGATCATTGTATTCTGGTGATCTATCACCTTGTCCCTGGTGATTCTCTCCCTCCTCTACTAGGAGGGGGAAACAATATCCCTACATCCACCTTAGTTGCACAATAATAGTTAGTCCATTACATCATTTAACCACTTGCATAATAATAATGCCACATACATTATTCATTGCAAATGAAATAATATAAATCAAATGCATTTTCTAATCTAGCACAATATTACTTTAATCATAATAATTTCACTGACTAACTATCTATTTTCTTGAAATAAAATGATAAGTATGTTTGCTTTAGAATAGGGTGTGACAGTCCACATGCGTTATGGATCAAAATTTGGGAGTTATATGGAGACTCAAATATTTCTCCATTCTCACATGATCCTGCTATGATCACAAATAACATTTCACATCATGATTCAAATATAGAATGTCCAGTTGACATAGACGAAATCATCATTCCTACACCATCACCTATTTGTAGATCTCCATCCAATATTGCTTCATCAGATTTCAGAGTTACTTCTTCAAGAGATTCCAGTAGTTTCTTGTAGTAGGATAAATATATCAGTCTTCCTAGTTTTACTGATTGGGACAGATTTCTACCTAAGATTTCTTGTTTGTTTGTAAAGTCCTGCATTGCTGAATTGGAAGAACATATTGAGGACACCAATCTTCTCTTTGATAACAATTTTGATGAAGTTGCATCACCATTATCATCTTCGATATTCATACTCTACATCTGTCTACACATGGTTCTAGACTATCATCATCTTCATCTATTAGGCATGTGTATCTGATATGATTATGGCATCCTTCGGCATCAACCTAAGGATACTTGAATGATCTTTGAAGACTTAAAATGGGCATCATCATCCTTGGATCAGCTTCAACACAATTCAAGAACATACATACATCTTCCTACACATTCCTATTCAGAATGGGGAGATATCTTGCATCTTCAGTTGGTTTCATTTCTTCCCAAGGGGAGGAACATTGTTCGACATTCTTGGATTTACATATGCATTCTTTGTCAAGCATCTAGCTTCACTCCAGAATGACACATATTATTGGGGGTCTCATAGACCTTGTATCATTTTCTCTCCTATGGGGGGAAACATTTATTGTACTTAATGAAAGAAGTAGTACTTCTTCATTTGTATAATTCTCATACATCTTTTCTCTCTTTTGGAGGGTAGGTTTTTTCCCACGGGGTTTTCAACCTTTCTCCACTTCATGAGAGATTACTTTGTACATGGGTAACTCATCAGGCCTTGTAGTCAGGACCCATCTTTATTGTGCCCACCTAAGCTATGCTTAAGGGGGGGTGTTAGTGCAAAACATTGATATTACTTAATTAGCCTAAGTAATATATTCACACATGGCTTTAAGCCACCTTAGGTGGTTATGTGTCGACTTGGAGAGTCCATCAAAATCATCCAAGGTACATGTCGACTCTCCTTTGCGACTTGGTGGAAATCTTCTTTCCACCACTACTTGAGTGCATGAGTCGACTCCTGAAGTGAGACAACCTTTACTCCTATATATTGTACACACTTTGTTAATAATCTAGCATCCCTAATAGATGAAGATGATGACAATCTAGAACCAAGTGTAGACGGATGTAGAGCATGAATATCTGAAGAGGATAATGGTGATGCAACTTCATCGAACATATCATCAAAGAGAAGATTGATGTCCTCAATATGTTCTTCCAAATTAGCAATGCAAGACTCTACAAATAGACAAGCAATGTCAGGTAGAAATCTATCCCAATTAACAATGCTAGGAAGATTGATATATTTATCCTACTGCAAGGAAGTATTGGAAGCTCTCAAAAAAGTGACTCTGAAACTTGATGAAGCATCAGTAGATGGAGATGTTTTTGCAATTGTTGGTTTACAACAATTTGGTAGACTAATGCCATTGGCAATGCAAAGTTTTTGTAACTAATGAAGCTCATAGAGCATTGCCAAATCATCAAGTTGTTTAAACATGAATTTTTAAAGTGTGCCTTTTCTTTCCATAGTAATCACATGTTCTTTTCTAGTATTTTGGATACAAGATTAACCAATTAATTTGTAGAATTTATCTCAAAATTATAAGTGCAGAAGGAAAGTATCAAATTAAATAATGGAAGTGTACTAGGCACAACTCAAGATACCTCTCATAACTCAATATTAGGTGACCCCCTAATTTTGACACTTTATCATGCAATGTTATAGGTCTAAGCAAGTCAATTAAAATTGAGCCCTGATACTTAGCCTTGTTTACAAACTCTAATTTTGGCACTTTAAAAGTCATTTTTTACACGAATTGTAAATTTAGCACTAACATTTTTTTAAAAGAACCTTGAATTTATCCAAAGAAAATTTGCCCCTAATTTAAAATTACCCCCAAAATTTTGTATTTTATATTGCTTAGTGCTTTTAGATGAAAAATGCTTATATTTAACACTAAAAAAGCATAATTTTAAATGCTAGCAAAAATTTTAAAAACAAAATGTTAGAAGCCCAGAAATACAAACCCCAAATTAGGGCAAATGGGCTGATTAGGGTAATAGGAGAAAAAGAAGCAGGGGCAGATTACGGTAGGGGCGGCCAGGAAGGGGAATGGTGGGGCCAAGGTAGGTTGGTGCTTGTGATTTCCCCTTGGTAGTGGGCATCTGGGCTAAAAATGCCTTCCTAAACTGCTTTCCAATGCCACGCAGAGGTCTCCCTCTAGTTTCCACACTCTACAGGGGATGCCACGTAGAGGTTGGCAAGGAGATAGGGATATTCGAGCCCGTGAGAAGAGGCACACATGAGGCTTCTCAGTAGGGACACGTGATTTAGGGCCTCACAAAGGCCCGGTCAAGCGTGGGCATCACTCTTTCACCAAGAAACTGGATCCAAATAAGACGGTCCTGTTACCTTTACAAATTGGCCCCTTCTTTGACAAATCGTACGTATTTCTGATAAATTCCACCTTCTCGCTTCCAGTGCTCTGATTTCTCCCACCACAGATACATGCAAGTAGAGCCTCCACATAAGGGATGAGAGGAGGGTCGACCTGCACTAGGTTTAGGCCGTGTGAGATTGGCTTCCAGAGTTGAATCAACACCTCTTCAAGGTTCCAACACCAGGCCTGGGGGCAGAGATCATTCACACACTCTACTGGCAGAAAATTGATCCACTCTTCACACCAAACATGCCTTGCAGGTCACACCCTCTCTTTTGGACTGTCTCACGCCTTCTCTCGACACCATACAGTGCGTCCTTTCTAAGCAGAGCCTTCTGGTCAGAATGAAAAATGCCTATATTTAACACTTAAAAAACATAATTTTAAATGCTTGAAAAAATTTTAAAAAACAAAATGTAGAGCATGAATATTCAAAGAGGATAATGGTGATGCAACTTCATCGAAACTATCATCAAAGACAAGATTGATGTCCTCAATATGTTCTTCCAAATCAACAATGTGAGACTCTACAAATAGACAAGCAATATCAGTTCGAAATCTCTCCCAATCAACAATGCTAGGAAGTCTGATGCATTTATCCTACTGCAAGGAAGTACTAGAAGCTCTCGAAAAAGTGACTCTAAAATCTGATGAAACAACAGTAGATGGAGATGTTTCTGCAATTGTTGGTTTACAAGAATTTGGCACACTAATGTGATTGGCAATGCAAAGTTTTTGTAACTAATGAAGCTCATAGAGCATTGCAAATTATCAAGTTTTTTAAACATGTATTCTACTAGTGTGCCTTTTCTTTCTACAATAATCACATGTTATTTTCTAGTAGTTTGGATACATGATTAATCCATTAATTTGCAGAATTTGTCTCAAAATTATAAGTGCGAAAGGAAAGTATTGAGTTAAATTGTGGAAGTGTACTAGGCATGACTCAAGATACCCCCCATAACTCAATATTAGGTGACCCCCCTAGTTTTGGCACTTTATCATGCAGTTCTATAGGATCTAAGTAGGTCGATAAAAATCGAGCCCTAATACTTAGCCTTTTTTTAAAATTCTAATTTTGGCATTTTAAAAGTTGCCTTTTACATGAATTATAAATTTAGCACTAACAAATTTTAAAAGAACTTTGAATTTCTCCAAAGCAGATTTACCCCTAATTTAAAATTAACCCCCCATAATTTTGTATTTTATATTCCTTAGTGCTTTTAGACAAAAAATGCCTATATTTAGCACTAAAACAACATAATTTTAAATGCTTGTAAATTTAAAAAAAAAAAAAATTGGAAGCCTAGAAATGCAAAGCCCAGGCTAGGGCAAATGGGTGGATTAGGGCAATAGGAGAAAATGAAGTAGGGGAAGATTAGGGTAGGGGAGGCTAGGCAAGGGAATGGCAACGATGAGGTAGGTCGGTGCCTATGATTTTTGCTTGGCAATGGGTGTTTGGGCTAAAAATGCCTTCCTTCTACTTTCTAGTGCCATAAGGGTGATGAATCCCACCACAAGGGTGATGAATATTTGTTGGACAAATCTACAACCATAGAATGCCTTGAAACTAGATCACAACTTCAAATTCCTTAATTGACCTTTTGAAACCCTCGACCAAGATGATAAATGCTTAAAATATACTCACTTAGGCCTCTGTCACCCTTTACTCATGCCAAATGGGCATGGATAGGTCTCTGTGACTAATGGCTAGGGAAAAATTAGGCCTCTGCTTCATCCTTTCACATGTAACAAAAAAATCCTTTTGCCCAACTCAAAGGCTCAAAATGCCTTGGATTAGAGTAAATGCAATAGCTCCTTCTCGGCAGGGGTGAATCATTATGATTAAAGTTGTGAATCGACACCTTGTTGTGCCTTTCAATAGGTCATGACAAACATTTAAATTTGCCTGTGAGACACAAGATACCCTTCAAATAGGATTTTAAACAAGACCCAAGCAAGGTATTGTGCCTCCAAAATAGGTCGTGAGCTAATGTACTTGCCCTTAGTAGGGCCACCTTTTGTCGCTGCCTTCACACAAATTGTGGATCTAGAAATGCCAAATAGAGGGTTTACAAACCGTGCCTTTCAACAAGGGTTTCACCTAAAAAATGAGCCAACAAACTAACTTAAATAATCTCTAATACCATATTAGAATTCACTGAATCGACTAAGAGAATGTTGGCATCAAATTGGAGTGAATATATTATGAACAAAATGTGTACAATTTATAGGAGTAGAGGTTGAGTTACTTCAGGAGTCAACTCATGCACTCAAGTAGTTGTGGAAAGAAGGTTTCCACCAAGTGGCAATGGAGTGTTGACATGTATCTTGGATTAGTTTGATGGACTCTCCAAGCCAACATATAACCACCTAAGGTGGCTTAAAGCCACATGCAAATATATTACTTAATCTAAGTAAGTAATATCAATTTTTTACACTAACATTGACTAAGAGAATGATAATACTTACTAGTAGAACAACCATTAATTCTTATGAGGCCATAGATGATTGGGCTTAAACCCAAACCTCCTAGATTTTCCTATGACGATTATCACTATCCAATTCTGTATGGAGATTCATTTATAGGACCTACATAGTCAATGCTTATAAGAACATAATGATTTATGAGATAATATTGAATGATAAGAATATAAAACCATATGCATTAAGAATTTGGCTTTCCAATATGACATCTGATACACGGGGCCTCAATTATTTAGCTATAGTTCTAAAAGCCCTTCAAGATTATTATAGAGAACTCAAATTGTCTAGTCCCTACAATCATTTAAATGAGTTATATTTATTTGGTAGAAGTATTAAAGGATAATTAAGAATTGATCATTAGTTATATTATAAATTAACCTAGATCCATGAAAACATTACTACCCCAATAGGAAAGACATATAATCTTAACTCAATTTAAGGATTGGCTTTGCTAATAAATAATGAGGCACAATGGAAATCATGGTACAAAATTGCAAACATAGGCTTATTAAACCTTTAAGGAAATATCATACAAGCCTTTGGCTTATTGTGTGACATACTAGAGTTGAATTATTTTATTGTAGCTAACTATATCTCTTGGACATTACAAGTAAACTTAGAACTACTTGTAAGATTACACACAAGCAATTAACACAAGAGTGTTATAAGCTTATGTCAATGACATATATTATATAATTCTTTAAACTTATGAGCTTAACTCCTCCACATGATTTTACTATCATTTTACTAATCTAGAACAAGAATATGAATAGTGTCCTTCTCCCACTAGGAATTTGCAGTCTCTTATTGTATCATCCTAGGGGATAATGTGGTCCTTGATATCATTTATTTGTTATATCTACAAATATACTAAGGCATATAAATTTAGGATTTATCTAGTCATATTTGTCAAGCATCATAATATTTAATCATCACTATGTATAATTATAGATCATAAGGTTAGATATCACCAATTTTCATTGCAAACGTGTCAATAGCTTTTCTCAAAGGAAAATTGAAGTATTAGGATTGCTTTTCCACTTGACCACCCTCATAGTGAGGAACTCAGTTTTACAAGATGAAAGGTAATCTCTTAGATTGTGTAGTGCATTAGGTGATTCTAAGTTTCAAGTTCGATCTAACATTCATCTACCAAAAATATATTAAAGCTAAAGTCATTTTAGATCATTGATTTGTAGCACCATCACCTACTCATGCACCTCTAGATACATTATTTCCCAATGAGCATATTTTAAATGTTGATACTTCCTCCCTTGGACTATGTCTTTTGATGCTTCTAGATGCACATGACTAGTTTTGGAGTGGGGAAAGTGATCTTAATATCTCTCAGTGACCTCATACAATTATGATTTTTTCTTGAATTTCCATTCACTAATACTGTAGAAATATATGAAACACTAATCATTGGGTTGTGGGCCACCATCTCCCTCAAAGTTAAGCCTATCAATATATGTGGTGATTTCCAACTTGTGGATGAACAAATAACTAGTGATTATAAGACCAATGAAGGAAAATTATCATAATATTATGAGTTGGAATTATAGTTTCTATATTCTATTAATGAGTTCACTATTAACACAATCCCCATGGAATGACAACTAACATGTTGATGATATGGTTAGTGCCACTTCCTTGATGAGTATTGATGATGATGGTCTACACTTCACATTGGCTATTCATAGATTAAAGTAACATGCTATTTATACTACATCAAGTACATAGTATGTGCTACACTTAGTAAGATGATTTCTTCCATGACACAAATTTTTACATTAACTTAAGCAAATTTCCACCCTAATGTTCTAAGAACACTAATACTCATATTCATAAATTTGTTTTTAAATATCTACTTATTGTGGGGTTCTTTATTTACATAGTTTTAATGGTATATTACTTCAATACCTTAATGATAAATAATATATCGTTTCCCTTCAAAAGGCCCATGGGAGAATATGCAAACATGTTAGTGCCCAAAACATAGTAACTTGAAATATGAACCTAGTAGGGAACTTCACCTACCATACATCACCATGGATATTCCCTACATGGGGACTTGGTTTGGTGGGTAAGCTCACTCTAATCTCTTCTAAAGGGCTAAATTCATCATTACTAGCACAAATTTCTTTATAAAATGGGTCAAACCAATACATATAAAAATTACTACAATGGCCAATATCTATAATTTTATAATGGAAAACCTTATTTCTTTATTTGAATACCCTTCCACTACTCTAACTAGTGGCACATCATTTAAAACTAAAGATGTAAATAAAGTTGTAGAATAATTGTGCATATAACAAATTTTATGATGACATATTACTTGGAAGGGAATAGACATGATGATGCCACTAATAAGACTATTGAGTAAACCATAAAAAAATATTTGATAAAAATGATACTAATTGGCATAAACATCCCTATTATTTCATTATGAGCATGCCATACAAACATATGCACTAGTTTTGCATTTACACCTTATTCGTTATGGTTTGAAGGCCATAGAGCCTTTATAGCTTGAGATCACATCATTACATACAACTGTTTCCCTTCATCTGACATCATTAAATTATGCATCCAAAGAATGATAAAACTACAAGACCTTGAGACACTTGATAAACAAAGAGTAAACACATTAGATAACCTATGAACATAACAAAAACAATTAGATAAAACATAAAACAAGGGAACCATGCAAATATATTTTCAACTAGGAGATCTACTCCATCAATCAAATCCCAACATACCTAATGATAATAAACAAATTTGACCTAAATTTTGACGTAGTTAGATTGGTCCCTTCATCCTTTCTTTATAGTTTCTCACCAATGCATTCATCCAATCTACTCCTAAAGGAAAATTGGTAAATGACCTAGTTAATATCATTAATTTAAAATGATACTACTTTTAATTACTATATGTTGGGGGTGGGAGGGGTATCTATTCATTGAACCTTTGAACTTCTAAGCATTATCATGTTGTTTTTCCTAGCTAGGGGTAGCTAGGTTTCCACACACCTTTATGATTACATCTTATCTATTTTAACCTACATACTTATCTACAGACATAATTATCTATTACTATTTAGACCAAATGATGATTATCTAGTCATTGAGGGTTATATTACCTAATTAATTTGGAGGATATACCCATTACACTCTTTGCACCTCATAAAACTATCTTTCCCATGTGGTGACAATCATTTTAACATGTAATCTTATGATCATATTTTACATTGTTATGCTTTCATGACCTAACCATGTTTAAGATCCAACTTACCACATCAGTGGAATAATACATTAAGTCTTCTCTATCACATTGTGTACTTTCATGACCTAACCATGCCCTAAGAGTCGCATTGGGGACACCATAACCTTCCCTAACATATTATGCCATATATTGAGATCTTTAATTCCATTAGTGACCTTTATTTCTTAGCTCAACCATTGTTTGTTCATGCTCTTTGAGCCACATTGGGGCCATATATCTTGAAAAGGGACCATTTTTGTTCAAGAATGATATGAATTATTATAGGCAAATTTAGCCAAATGGAGGTAATCTTCCCATTTAATGGGTTGATCAATAGTATACATGAATGTTATTTCTTTATCATCCACAGAGGAAAAGTACAAGGGAGTTGTTAGTGTATCTAATAAGGCTATTTGGTTTTAGGGGATTCTCACTGTGTTTGGCATTCCATTCAGGTAGCCCACAATCATCTATTATATGAATTATTATAGGAAAATTTAGCCAAATGGAAGTAATATTCCTATTTAATGAGTTGATCCATAGTATACAAGTGCAACATATCCTCCAATACCTAGTTGACCTCATTAATTTGGAGGTTATACCTATTACACTCTTTGCACCTCATAAAAATATCTTTCCCATGTGGTGACAATCATTTTGACATGCAATATTGTGATCACATTTTACATTGTTATGCTTTCATGACCTAACCATATTTAAGATCCAACTTACCACATCAGTGGAATAATACATTATGTCTTCTCTATCACATTGTGTACTTTCATGACCTAACCATGCCTTAAGAATCACATTGGGGACACCATAACCTTCCCTAAAATATTATGCCATATATTAAGATATTAATTCCATTAGTGACCTTTATTGCTTATCTCAACCATTGTGTGTTTATGCTCTTTGAACCACATTGGGGCCATATATCTTTCCTACTATCTTATGTGCTTGAACAATTATTTCTTGTAAGATTTGGTATAGAATAATTTAATGCCATGTAAGATGTGCTAATGAGGAAAACCTCTTAGAATTTGATGATATGATCAAGACACAAAAGAAAAATTCCACTCGAGAATCAAAGACTATAGATGCAACACATGACTATTCCATTATACTAAGGATATAAGAGCAAATGTATAAGATAATTACAATAGATCCTCAAGAGTGAGTTACAAGTCGATATATAATGATACTCCACCAAGAGAAGTGGATGTACAAGTGATGTGGGATAATAGGAGATGTAGTCACATGTGTAGTATATCTCCACTAAACTAGGAAAGTATAATGTGTACTACCTCCCTAAGTAGATGCCTACTAATGTGAAAGGAATATATGAGCTACCCTAGTATATATTTATCTAGGTAAGCTTATCCTAAGTGCACACTACAGTAATAAGGTAAATAACTAAATGCAAGAAAATAAATATGCACCAATTCAACCCCATTAGCATATCTTAGGTGAATAAGATAGATGGAATTTTCCCAACAAATTTGTAGCCATTTAAGGTACCCATTTATAACTGACACTCTCCTAAAATAATCAGAAGGATAAAACCCCATGAAAGTAAAAACTATCCCTAGAAGAGAAAGAAGGAGAAGAAATAATATATGCAACCCCCAAAAGTATAATCTCCCACACTGATGGTAGATTCTCAACACTAAATGTTGAAGATGATCCATGTTTGTCAAACGACATTTCTCCCCTTAGGAAGAAACAAACTTAAAGGTGAATGCAAAAGATCTTCCCATTATGGGAAGGAATATGAGGTAAGAAAACACTAAAAGAAGATCTATAGATGTTTCTCTTTATCACCATGTTAGTGCTAAAGGATTTTATAATCTCGTTAGGAGTCCCAAGCCTAATTGAAGAAGGTGAAAACTTAAAAAACTATGGAAAATAATATACAACAAGATCCAAAGAAGAAGATGACATCTTTGGAAATTGCTCTAGACTCTCCAAGCCACTATTGAACTGTGAAAATTTTTGATGAAAGAAATCAAATAGGTCATGAAAGGCCATGATATAAATGTGCTCTTAATCTAAATATAGATATAAACCAACAAGAAGTTGGTATACTTGCAAAAGGTTCCAATGGTAATTCAACCAAATCTAAGAGGTTAGGAATTATAGAATGTGTCACAATAGAAGTATGTATAGGTGGAAAAAGAGCATTAGGGTTTGACTATGGTCTTATGATATCTAGAAGAAGATACAACAATAATTTTTCTGGAACATTCATAATTATTTTCAAGAATTTATAAATAATTAAAATCCTCTTTTGTATCATCGTCATATGGTGGATTTTTTGAATCATCAAGGGGTACAAGATAGTCCATAGTAGGACCATATAGAAATAGAGGTTCATTAGAATGGACCAAAGAGTGTGAGGGAACTGAACATGTGAGATGGCCCACAAAGTGTCATTATAAACACTATATAACCAATTAATCCTAGGACATAATCATTCTTGTTAGCCCATACATGTTTCCACCAATGACTATCTAGTTTAGGAACAAGTCCATAGAGATAGGGCAAGAGATTAAAATCATGAAATGATTCAAGATTCTCTCACAAAGACTTATAGTTCCCTTTTCTCAAGATGATAATAGAAGGATGAATTAAAGAACCCATTATTAACTATGATAGACTCCTCAAATCACTCAAGTAAAGACCAAACCAAGAAAATAAAAGAAAAATAAATAACACCCCAAAACTAATTTTAAAAATTGGAGGAATAGGGGATGGAGGACAAAAGGACCTTTTGTACATGGGTCCTTAGCCATGCCTTTAGTAAGAAGGCCATGTGGACATGTATAAGAGGCCATGCCTTTGTACGTTTGGTGGAATGGAGAGGATTTGACCAAGATTAGATTAGGATTTAGGTTGTGAAAGTGTGGGATTAGGTTAGTTAATTAGGTTTAGGTAACCTAATCAAAAGTGTAGAAAATAGGGAATTAAATAAATGTAAATATTTATTTAATCCATGGTATGGGATAAAGGGATAATAGACAAATTAATATTATCTAATGTTTGGACTATAGGCAGGGATGAATAAATGATTAATAAATCATTTTGGCTAGGGCTAGGTATCAATGCAAGTACCGATATGGGTACAAATGAATAGTGAATACTACATGAATAGTGATTTCAACAATAAAATATTGTAAAATCATGAATTAAAGGGGAATTGGTTAGTTAACTGTCTAAACATGTGTTTATTTAGTTAATTATGGAAAAATGGTGGTTTAGGGATGTCTAGAGGTGGTTTGGAGATGTTTAGGGATGAATAGGGATGAATTGAGAATAAGTAGGAATGAATTAGGGATGTTTAGGGATGACACGAAGAGTGACCAATTTTAGGTGTCTACACTAATAATAGTGGAGATCTAATGAATTTGGTTAAGGTTGCCAAGTTTAGAGGAAAATCACCAAATTAGGTGACTATTAGTAGAATAGGGAAATTGCCATGTTAGAGAGCTCTGTTGCCCACAACTAAGAGGGTTAGTCTATTGTTATGGCCATGTAGGATAAAGAGTTGTATAGGGTTTGTCACATAAGAGTTCATGGATATAAGTTAGTGGATTGATTCCAAAAGGGATGGTAGTAGAATTTAAAGGTTGTTTGAGTGGTGTATACCTAGGCCACATGTGTTGGTTGATATAAGGGACCCTATCGATAATAAGAAGGCCATTGAATTGTAAAGTAGGTTACATATGCCTATGATAAGGGGTCTTGCATAAATTTAGAAAGGGATCAACTTGAATTAAATAAAATGTATCGAGATTAGGTGGGCTCATCCTATATGACATTGCTCCAAATTTTTAATTTTATTCAAAATGTACTATATAAAAATTAGAAAACTAGTAAAAAATTTATACCTCTATGCTTTGGTAGTATGCACAAAATAAAGAATATATCAAGATGTCAATGAATAGTCTCTAGGGGAAATTTTTTTTCCCAAAAGCCTCAAAATCAAATTGTTAAAAAATGATGATTGGATAGGCAATCCTTGGGTTTTTGAGCATTTCAACATTATGACAAGGCTAGAGTTGGCCAAAAATGCTTGAGATGCTAAGTGATCTATGGATTCCTAATAAAAATTGTTCCTTTAAATCCATGCTAGTCTTACCTCCAAATCCTGGTTTAGATGAAATGAAAAGAAAAACTAACAATATCAAATCCTCTAGACAAAATGATGTGCTCTAGGAGCTACTCCAACATCCACCAAATGGGCCTAAAAAATGATTCCATGAAATGAAACCCACAATCCCAATCTCTCTTTAAAACTATTCTCATTCTTCAGATCATCAAAATATGTAAGAAAAGAGCACACTAGGTTTGCAAGAAAGATTAATAGTCCTTAATGGAGATGATAAAGGCTCGAATATGCAATTATTATGATACCATGTAAGAGTTGGTATAAAATACCCTCGTACAATTGAACATTTGATAATGAGACAAACTCCCAAAAATTAATCACATTATCAAGCCACAAAAGCTAATTTACACATGACAATCAATGATGAAAGACACAACATATGTCTATTCCATTAGACTAAGAATGCAATTGCAAATATGCAAGATAAGTACAAGGACTTAAAAATGGATGCTCAAGAGTGAGTTATAAATGTGTATACATACGCTACTCCATCAAGAGATGTGAATGTACAACCGATGTAGGATAATAGGAGATGTAGTCACATGTGTACTATATCTCCATCGAAATTGGAATACTACCTCACTAAGTAGGTGGCTACTAACGTGCAAGGGAGCTATTAGCTACCCAAGTAAATACCTACCTAAGTAAGCCTATCCTAGGTACACATTAATATAATAAAGTAAATAACAAAATTTAAGAAAATAAATATGCATGAACATTTCTATCCATTAAGGGCCACATCACCATTTTTCATTTGCCTATGTTATGGGTAAAGTTAAACACCTTGATGATCATTCTCAACCAATGTGCTTACCTTGTTTATGCCAAACTTGTTGCACATGATTCATTTATTATAGCTATTACTTTACATGATTTAGATGCATACATTTATAATTTTTTGCTTTCCTCTAATTTCATACATTTGATAGATGCCACCAATTAAAGGGGGCCATATCCATTTACTAACACTCTTATGTTGAGATTGAAAAAAATATAGGTGCTTATAGAGATTCATTACTATGACTTGATAGATCATTATCACACACATGGAAAAACCAAATGTGTCATGTCCATGGCCATCACTCTAGGTGGAGCATTGCCACTTTCTATATAGATAGAATTTGTCTAAACCTACTCTTTCCTCTCTCTTCTCATGATCATTGACAATAAATTTTAGTTTTCTTTTGTGATTATTGTTACTTGTGTGACATAAGCTACTCATTACATTTTTTTGGTTACAAAGGTTCCCATTGATCACACATGTTGAAGAATAGTCTTACATAATAAGTTCTAAATGAGCCATTACTTTATTTGGACCCAAAGTCCTTTCTCTATTTTAATACTTACTTTACATGTAGGTTTGTGAGTGCTACATACTTTGAGATACATGCTCATTCTAGGATTCACATGATATAAAATTGAGAGAAAACTATAATCATATTTGTATTCTCATGCCAATTCCCATCTAGTTACTGTACCTATTTTGAGAGAGTGGATTAATAAAATTACATAGTGGAAAATGACACAATCTTGTGCGAAGTTGGGCTCATTCCCTAATATTATTACTCATCCCCTATTCACACATATTCCTACAAATTTATCTCCACCTTATCCATAGACATACCTATTCTAATACATTAATCCTAATTATCCATTTATTATGCCTATCCATGTGTTCATTCCCAAATAATCCATCTCCACCTTGATTCTAGCACCTTTTTGTTCTAGGTCACTCAAATGAGTGTTGGATCGATTCCAAACCCATGCATTTGACCTCTCAAATTTCAAAAATCAAATTCAAATTTAGTTGACCCTTGCCCATTTAACTAGTTGTTATGAACTAACTAGACACACATTTGCACAATTTATTACTATATCCTTGTATTTAAAGGCATTTAATTGCATTCATTTTTTTAGGGTCTCAAATCTAGAAAGCATTGACTATCATTTAGCATTAAGAAGGAGCATTCTATGAACACTTTTTTTAAAAACACCTAAAAAGAACCCAAATATACATTACATCATTTTAGAGCATCTATGTGTTTGAAGATTGTAGTCATTTTGATTATTTTCATGACTATAAAGTTGGCTCTATCAAGGGCTTTGACCAAGGAGAACACGACCCTTGAGATTTGGTGTTCTCCGCTAGGCATTTCTAAACATCACTAGCCCTTGACATTCAATGAAACACATAGAATCAAGTGAATCAAAAATAGAAGAACACAATATATTGGATTAGATTTGTGGGGAACAAATTAGATGCACATGTGTGGAAGAGTCATTGACTTGACACTTCACAAAGTCTAGATTTTTCTAATTTCAAGGTAGAGCACAGACAAAGAGGAACTATTTTTAGTTCCAAGATATACAAATTTTAGTGCACTAATACATTTATTGAGTGACATCGTTGGGTGGTCACACAATAGAGTGTCCCGGTTGTGGGATAGGATAAAAGAACACACCTAAGGTCCTAAAATTTGCAAAACACCTTCAATTGAAGGGCCTTCCATTGAAGGTGATGTTGAATCATGATCTTTGAATGAATGGGGGATTTGAATTCAAGTTCATACCCTCAAATCAAGGCCTTTTTTAATTTTGCAATGCTTCACATTGAAAATATTTTATGGAAGGGGCCTTTGAACAATGACACTATCTTCATTCAAAGGTTTTTTTTTTTAATGTCATTCTCTTGTTGTTCATAGAGTTTTTAGAAGAAATTTATGTTTATAAGCAAAGTTTGGAGCATCAAATAGAATCACCATGATATGACAATTTCTAGAATTGTACCTCTAAGAGTAAGCTTTCCAAAAAGTATATTTTATATCATGTTTTATTTAATTATTATATTTGTTTGTATTTTAGGTGAACATAGACTTTTTACCAAACATAAAGGTCTCTATTTGATGCCTGAATTTTAAAAAAAAAATTAAGTAGGAAAAAGTTTAAAAAATATGTGAACTTTTCAACAAATTTTATTTTTTTATTTTTTGATATATTTTAAAAAAAAAAAACTTATATGTTATGAATAACATTAGTTTAAATTATAATTAATCTCAATTAAAAATTAATAAGAAATAAAATATGCAATAAAAATCATGAAAAAATATGTGTATACTAAATATTGTTAATAATCTATATTTAAGAAATGAATTTATTTTATTTCTTAAAAAAGTTATATCAAATAATATCATTTATTAGAATATTATAAAATATAAAAAATATATTATTTATTAATTTTAAAAAATATATATTTAAAATCTACACAAAATCTGATTTAATTTAATTTAATCTAAGTTGATTGATTTGTGAATTATATATTTTTCAGAAAGTTTGAATAATGCATATTGCTGAATCGATTGATAGTGTACGATTATTGATAATTATTAATGTTAAGGGGCCGACTAAATTATTCGAAGGTGGCCACAAATTGAATGTTTGATGATATCTCGCCACTGTATGTTGTGGTGAGTGCAGCTCGTGGAATACCTTCTCGTATGTCCAGGTGTAGACGTGAATGCCCTCAACAATGAAAAGATGAGTGCGCTTGACATGGCATCTGCAGGAGCTCCACACAACCACAATTGTGCCATCATCGTACAGAAACTGGAACGTGCAGGAGCTATTCGGTCGAGTCTCACACCACTTGTCTCATTTCCAGATATCCTTAATACACACATCATAGTGGCATCGCTGATTGCCACCGTCACTTTTGCAGCCATCTTACAAATCCCAGGGGGAATTGAGGATGACAAAGAGAGTATACACTATGGAGCTGCCAGAATGGCATTTCGAAAAAATTTCCGATTTTTTATATTGTCTGACACTGCAGCCTTCACCACTTCCTTTACAGTGGTTGTCGCGTGGGTAGTTCGACAACTGTCTGGAGACGCTTATTTGGGAAGAGCGTCGAAGCTGTCCGAGGTAAGCTTGGTAGTCTCAATCTTGTGGACGACAGCAGCATTCGTGAGTGCCATCCTTATCGTCACAATACCCCCTAATTTTGAGACCTTGAAAAGCAAGCATGAGAAAGCTTTCGAGATATATGTTCATCTTTTACGAAGGGAGATCGCTCTTGCAATCATCCCACCTCTTTCTGTTGGTACGCCGCTTTTGACTACGATTCCTCGAATTTTTAGGTGGAGGATAACATTTATAAATTCAAAATACTTGATGTATGGTCAATTGGGCCTAGTCACGGTCTCCATTATTGTCTTTACTCTTAGTGAGTAAATGGGCGAACTATTTTGCTTGTTCTCTACTATCAAAAATAGTGTCTCCACTTATATTGCAGTTCCAATATTTCTTTGGAGATGAATTGGAGCATTCATTTTATTTTTCGCCATTTGTCTCAGGAGGAGAAGAGGTTCATTGTGTGTATTTGGAGACATGTCAATCGATTGCATTTTATATTATTATGGTATTTATTAGAACAATTTATAAACAGACGAAACAAGTTTAAATTGTAAAATTAAGTGAATTAATTATTTTATTTGGTTGAAAAATAGGAAGAACGCGTCTTTTATAATCTGCATTTATTATAAATACAAATTTTTAATAATATAATATTTTAAATAAATTATAGATATAGTACATATAAATTTGCATGGTGAAATTTCATACTTATGTTAATTCTTATTTAGTTTTAAGTTTATTTTGATGGAATGTCTTAATACAGTTATATACCAACAAGTACTATATTTTTGTATTAAGTTTGGCTCACAAGTCGTTACCTTTCACTATCTATTTTATCTTTATTTACATTTATTTCAATGCATTCGGCTTTATCCTATCTCTATTTACACACATTTCTATATATATTTACCATTTGTACACATTATTTATTAGCCTACTTTATCACCCATATCAACACATTCATTCATTGTCTTGAAGCTAGCATTCCCACCCATTTTCTTCAGTAATTGTGAGCCAACTTGACACCCTATTTCGTAAATCATTATATCTTGGTATTTATAGACATTCATTTGTTGGTGAATTGTGTCTTAGTTTTGTGCATTTTAGGGCCACGAACAAGTTTTTTTTAGCATTCATCATATTCTACTAATTATAATAGATAAACTATCAAAAATTAAAAGATGATTTAAACTCTGACCCTTTGTGGAATTTTCTATGTAAATTCAATTTATATTTTAAATTTTTTAATAAAATTATTTCTATTATATTTGGTCAGTTTTTGATAAAGTGTATATTATATTTTTACTATTGTTTAGTAACATTTTCTCATAATGCATAACTTAAACTAGAAATAAGAAATTTTCACGATTTCTTAAAATTAGATCGCTAGCTCCAATATCTAGTGTGTTGGTGTTCCAAACAATATTCTTGAACTCTAGAAGTTAAACTCTAACCACTAACCTTGAAAAAATAATGTTGGGATAGAATCATGTCAAATTCATGATCAAACTATAGGTGGTTTTGGACAACTAACAAGACTAAACCATTAGCTCTTCTATTCTTCTAGCTCTATTTGAGCCAAGGAGTGTGCCCCTAGAAATTTTGTAAGATCAAATGATGCATAAGGATAATCCAAAATATTATCACTACATATCCTTCATACTTGGCTTACCAATCTTTTATACCATAGGTCTCTCAACAAATAAGATTTACTCAACAAGTTATGATGCAAGAGGTTCATTTAGTAATCTTACCCTACATTACCTATGCCTATGGAATCTCAAAAACTACCCCTAATTCTATTTCTACTCCTACATCATAAAATATTTTATACCCCTTCACAATTTACACAATTCCTATTAAAATAACTTATTCTTTTACCATGTCTTAGGCACCTATTTTTTTTATAACATTTTTAATACCCTAATTTATTTATACTCCTCATACATGGATCTAAATATTTATTTTCCACCATTAACACACCCAACATTAAATGAAATTTAAAAAAAAATCATAGGAAATTATGAGAATAAAATACATTGAATTAATTTTATACTATAGTTATTTAATATTGATCCCTAGAATGGAAAATATAATTGAAAAACAATTATTTGATATTACATAGTCATTCTTTACTACCTTTAGATGCTTAGATTGAGAATTTTCTTTTTTTTTTTTGTGCATAGGGTAAACTAGAAGAAATTGGAAATATAATTATCCACCCAACTCATATCTACCCTTCAAATTCAAAAACATCATCTTTAATGTTATCATGTTGCAATTATTTAAATAATGTATTCATTAACCTTTACAAAAAATGGTGAAAAAAAGTAAATATATTTTTTTTTTACCATTGCCAAGTGAAACACAAATTTCATGTATATGGCCCTACAATGGTGGATTCTCATAATGAAAGTTATTTCCCATTTACCTAATATATTTTCCTACAATGTGTACATGAGTCAAATCCCTTCTTTTGAATCAAACTACAAAATTTGGAAAAGGTTGGTCTGTAATTAGTCTAAGGTTTCAACTAATCCCTTACACTAGATAACACTAACAATTAGGATATATCACTATTTTGGTGATAGAAAGAAACAATACATATAGTCCTATCTAAATGTTTCTTGCCTAATTAGATTATGTTTATTCATTAAGAAAAATATGGACTTGGGAAATGGAAAATAGGAAAAACTAAAAACAAGGAGATATAAAAAGTAACTACAAAACAAAAAACTTTGATAATTTGTGAACAAATTAGATAGTGAATCTAGAAGGAAATTTTTATATATGATAGAAAGCCCACACTATCATCTAAAAGTGACAAAAAATATGTCTATATAGAATTTGTAATACCTTTACATAAGGGAGATGGAAATACAGAAGTAGGATACCAGAGATACACAAAATGGTATAAAATAGTAGTAATATGCTCTAATACAACTTAAGGCAAATAAAATAACAAGATAATAGGAAGATGATGAGTGAATGCAAATCTTGATGCAATTTTAACTTTTGGAATACCTATTTTTGGGACAAAATTTGAAGGGGGTGACTGCTTAGGAGCTTGCCAAAATGGTCAAGCCCCTATCTTAGCATTTCAATAGGAAATTAGAATTTTTGTGCATGCTCTTAAATCCTAAGCATTTATTTAATATAAGAACTAGACAAATTAAATGGCTATAAGTGGTATATTCTCAATTCCACAAATATTTTTGACACCCTAGTGTGTGTATTAAAGGAAAATGAGAGATGGATTCCTAAGGTGCAAACAAGAAACTATTGGAATTAGGTCAGACAACTGAGAGGGGGGGTTGAATTAGTTGTCTAATAACTTTAACCTTTTCTACTTTTAAAATTCTTTATCAACTTAAAAATAGATTAATGATGTAAACATTAAAGCATGAATTAACAACACATGAGCAGAAGCAAGATGAACACACATAACACCAAAATTTTTACGTGGAAACCTGGTTAAGGGAAAACCACGGTGGGGGTTAACCCACAAGATTTGTACCTTGTTAAAAGTATTTAAAAGAAATGGAAGGCACTTGCCTTAGGGCACACTCCCCAGAGCTCACTCTCAAAGAGGCTCACTACCTACAGGAGGCTCACTGCCTACAAGATTTTATGTTCAACATAGAAAGAATGAACTGAGAAATAACATCATCTTCATGCTTGGTCTAGTCCCGTTGAAGTGCATAACTCCTCTAATCTACTCTCACACTCTGCTTTGCTCTACCACATCTTCGCTCACATTCACACCTTTGGTGGCCTCACTTCACTTATTTATATATGACATTGACTTTGGAATGATCATCAAAGTCAGCTTTACAAACATCTTATTACAAGTGTTCTTCAAGGTCGGCCTAACAAACTATTACAATTACAAGACTTGATTTGATACAAAGTATTACATGTGAATCCTTATAGTGTTGGACAAACATTTTTTGGGACTTGAATCTTCTTTAATCAACATGCTATGCTCCAGAGAATTGCTCTTAGATCATTTGTATCACGCTTGAATCATTCGGTCGGCCAAGACTAGGAAGAATAGCAACACTAAGGAAGAAATCTTCAACAACGAGTGCAATCTTCAATGTAGACCTCCAAAACAGTAGGCACACAATCCAGAGACCTCCACAAGCACATTGAATTCAACAATAACATCCCCACTACTCCAAATCATCTGAATCACTTACATCTTCATTCGGTACCTCAAGAACAATATTTGCCATGACTATCACACTAGAAAGATTGCTTGCAGACCTCCAAACCACGAACCACTTAAGTTGAGGATACATAGTGACTTCCCAAACCTGCCTCTAGATTTGTAGATCATAAGTTTTCATTGCGGAGCAATCTAGACTAATTTTCTGTCACTCTATCTCTTCTAAATATTGTAAAACCCAGTTCTACTCAGATGACCATAGCTTCTTCAAATCTTCATGTGGACCTCTTAAATATTAATTGGAGCTACTTCAGACAATCCTCTACACAACCATATGGTTTGTGTACTGTGATCTTCATTCCTCTAGAAATGTAGAGCGATCTACTTCATTGATCTGCACTGTTTCCCCTATTTCTGACAAACAGATATGTTGACATCAATGACAACATGTCATAGGCACATATTTGCAACAATCTCCCCCTTTGTCATTGCTGCCAACATATGATGTGAAAAACTAATTCAACCATCAAGACAAGGATTTCTCCCCCTTTCTTTTATCACTTCTGCAACTACTTTCTTCACTACTCCCCCTTTCATCAGCAACTAGTTTTTCACATGACTTCTCTCCCCCTTTGATATCAATGGCAAAAGGCACATATTAGCAATCTTTTCTCCCCCTTTTTGTTTCAGGTTGATCTCCAAGATTTGCATACTGACTACTCCCCCTAAGTAGTGTCTCCTTAACATTAATTCGGATCACAAGATATGACTGTGAATTCCTCTGGACTGATGCACACTAGTGCATCTTAGTTTTGAACAGGAGGGGTAATAACCCCTAGCCTCCCTCTGAGATACTCAAAAGTATCCTTAGGCAGAGGCTTGGTGAATATATCCGCAATCTGATCCTTTAAAGAAACAAACTCCATCTTGACTTTATTCTCACTTACCTTCTCTCTCAAAAAGTGAAACTTGATGGATATGTGCTTTATCTTTGAGTGAAACACTGGATTCTTTGAGATGTTTATTACACTTGAATTATCATAGAATATTGTAACAGGCTCTTCAAACACAATTTTGATATCCTTCAACATTTGCTTCATCCATAAGACTTGAGTACAATTGCTTGTTGCTGCTATATACTCTGCCTCTATAGTAGACAGAGATATTGCCTCTTGCTTTTTACTCAACTAAGAAACCAATCTCTTTCCCAAGAAGAATGCACCTCCACTAGTACTTTTCCTATCATCCACATCTCCTACCCAATCAACATCTGTATATGCATGAAGAGTGAAGTTATTATCCTTTGGATACCATAAGCCATAATCAGATGTTCCCTTTAGATATCTAAAAATTCTTTTGACTACTACAACATGGGATTCCCTAGGATCAACTTGAAATCTAGCAACAAGTCCAACTACATTCATAATGTCAGGTTTGGTCTGAGTCAAATAAAGCAGTCCTCCATGTTAGCAAGAGACACTACATAACATTGATAGGTGTTGTCATTGATGACAACTAAGATTGTTCCCCACATTCGTAGTATAATATCTGATCATACCGGAAGTTAGAATGATAATCTATCTAAGTCTGGGATCCTAAAACAGAGTATATAGCAGAGTCTGGTATTTTGGTCTAGATCTTTCCAGTGGAAAGGCATGGTATGCTGCGGATCTAATGAAGTTGACAACATTACAAATACACTCTAAATCTAGAATTTTGTCATCTAGTGATGAAGGAATCAAATGTTATTAGCATATGTGTATGGGGTTCTAGTCTGACAAAGCAAACAAAAGAAGAACAGGTAGACCTTGTAGAAGATCTTGTTTCTGGATGTATAGAAGTTGCTTGTCGAACAAATGGCGGCATTCGGTAAATATGGCTGACATGAGTAATGATTTCCAAGAGCAAGTTTTGGTCCACACTCCAAGTTATGCATAGATCTAGCTGACAAGGTAGAGCATTCTTAAGTGTTCTAAGTACTGTTAAAGCTGACTGGTAGAATGATTATCGATCTTGTTGCGGATATATATAGTCAATGAATTTAGATGTTTAGTGTATGTGGTGTGTGCAAATAAGGTGTATGTGTGAAAGGAGCAGAAATTTAAAGTGTGAATGAAGGCAGATCAGTAAGAAGAGCAGAGTAAAGATACAATGTGTTAAATTAGTTTATGTACTTAACTGGAACTAAAATCCATGCATGGACAGATGCTATTAATCAGTTTAAATCTCTGTTGTTCTCTTGTAATATTTTCTCTAGGCAGTGAGCTCTGGGCAGTGAGCCCAAATGCATGTGCATTCCCATTTGTAAAAATACTTTTAAGAGGGTATTAATTTTTGTGGGTTAACCCTCACCGTGGTTTTTCCCTTAACCAGGTTTCCACGTTAAAATGTTGGTGTCAAGTGTGTTATTATTATTTTTACTTATGTGATGCTTAAGTGTTTATTTAATTAAGTTGATTATAAGATGTGAAGGAAGATTCAAGGTAGAAAAAGTTTAGAATTCTTGACAATTGATTCACTCGGCCTCTCAGTTGTCCAGACCTAATCCAACAATTGGTATCAGAGCCAAGTTCCTTTTGAGAAGCTTAACAACTTAAGGAAGATCTGGGAAATGGATGAATACAACCTTCAAGGGAAAATTAATCTCACCCTAGATGATCTTGAGTAATCTAAGGCATAAGTCCAAGAGTTGCAAGATAAACCCAATAAGGCTGAAGACTTCAGGGTAAGTGCAAGAAGATGGGGGGCCAAAAAGGGGTCTTAAGTGGCCACTTTTTTTCTGAAATCAGGAAATACTGGCCTTGGATGAGAAATTGAGCATAGTTACACTCAAAATTTAGAGATGCAACCAAAACAATGTTCGTAGTGCTCCGAGTCTACTTTCTAAACTACTATTTTGTTTTGAAAATGGCATAGATTAAGGGGTTCAAAAGAGGGAGCCACAGAAATTGGTGTTGTTTCTGTCAAAAAAACATAACATAGCATGTTTTGTGGCTCCCTCAAAAGGTCAACTTTTTTTTGGTATTTTTAAAATCGCTTCGGTGAGAAATTAGCTAATAGCATGTAGTTTATGCCCGATTTTTCTGATAATTTTTTGATGAATATTTGATTTTTTACTAATTTTTAAAGTGGACACATCCTAAAAAACAGAATTTTGGCCGTGCTACCCCTATAAATTTTGAAAACTAATTGAAAATCATTTTTTTATTTTTTTAATATTTGTAGAATGGAGTCTAGTTTCTAAATATGTAATTTTTTTGAAATTTGAATGAATAGTTATTTTACAATGAAAAAAAGACCAAACAGTGGTTTTTGCATAAAAACGGACACACAAACAAAAGAAATTAAAGATGAAAGGCTTAACATTGTTAAAATGTGAAAAAAATCACATCGTCAAATAGCTAAGAGAAAGCCTAACATTACCCATGTGTTCGATTTGTTCAACCTTGAAACACGTGCAAATCTGAGGGTTAGCACGAACGAAATTATGTGAAATTTTGAAGAATACAGAAAAACACGTCTGTGACTGTTCATAAGGCACTCCAAGCCTTTGGGTTGGAAATCCAAAGCAAATCCCAAGCCCAAGGCTTGGGATTCCCAAAGCAAGAAATAACGCGAGCGCGTTATAACGCGCTCGCGTTATTTATTGCCTTACATTTTTCCCGGAAGCCTGTCTTTTCCCATGTTCAACATAACGCAAGCGCGTTATAACGCGCTCGCGTTATGTCCCACTCAAATTTTTTTACACTCAAGGCTATTCATCATAGGGTTAAGGCATAAAGGATAGAGTTGAAAGGTTTACGGATAAGGGATTAGCGTTTAAGGTATAGTATCGAGCCCGTTGAGGGTCTAGGAATAAGGATAGCGTTTAAGGTTTAGGGATGAGGGATGACAGATTACGGTTGAGGGTCGAGGGATCAAAGTTAAGGGTTGAGGGATTAGGGTTTGACATTAAGGGTTGAGGGTTGAGGTTCAAGGGTCAAGGGTTTAGGGATAGGGTTTAGGGTCGAGGGATTAGGGTTAAAGTAGAGTGTGGAGGGTGTAAGGATTAGGGATAGGGTTGGAGGGTTTAGGGATAAGGGATTAGGGTTTAAGGTATAGTATCAAGTCTGTTGAGAGTTTAGGAATAGGGATAGCATTTAGGGATTAGGGATGAGGGATTATAGTTGAGGGATGATGGATTAGGGTTGAGGGTTGAGGGATTAGGGTTTAGGGATAAGGTTTAGGGTTGAGGGTTTAGGATTAGGGTTTAGGGTTGACGGATTAGCATTTAATGTCGAGGTTAGGGTTAGAGTGTTGAGGGTAGAGGGATTAGGGATAGGGTTTAGGGTTTAAGGTTTAAGGATTGAGGGTTGAGGCTTTAGGGATGAGGGTTTAAGGCTTAAGATATAGTGTCAAGTGTTGAGGGTGTAGGGATAGGGTTTAAGTTTTAAGGGTTAAGGGTTGAGGGATATGGATTAGGGTTTAAGGTATAGTGTTGAGGGTCGAGGGATCAGAGTTAAGGGTTGAGGGATTAGGGTTTGACGTTGAGGGTTGAGGGTTGAGGTTCGAGGGTCAAGGGTTTAGGGATAGGGTTGAGGGTCGAGGAATTAGGGTTAAAGTAGAGTGTGGATGGTATAAGGATTAGGGATAGGGTTGGAGGGTTTATGGATAAGGGATTAGGGTTTAAGGTATAGTATTGATTCTGTTGAGGGTGTAGGAATAGGGATAGCATTTAGGGTTTAGGGATGAAGGATTAGAGTTGGGGGATGACAGATTAGGGTTGAGGGTTGAGGGATTAGGGTTTAGGGATAAGGTTTAGGGTTGAGGGATGAGGGATTAGGGTTTAAGGTATAGTGTTGAGGGTTTAGGGATAGGGTTTAGGGTTGAGGGATTAGGATTTGACGTTGAGGGTTGAGGGTTGAGGTTCGAGGGTCAAGGGTTTAGGGATAGGGTTGAGGGTCAAGGAATTAGGGTTAAAGTAGAGTGTGGAGGGATGACGGATGATAGATTAGGGTTGAGGGTTGAGGGATTAGGGTTTGACGTCGAGGGCTGAGGGTTTAGGGTTAGGGTTGAGAGATGAGGGATCAGAGTTAAGGGTTGAGGGATTAGGGTTTGACGTCGAGGGCTGAGGTTCGAGGGTCAAGGGTTTAGGGATAGGGTTGAGGTTGAAGGGATTAGGGTTTAGGGACAAGGTTTAGGGTTAGGGTTGAGGGATTAGGGTTTAAGGTATAGTGTTGAGGGTTTAGGGATAGGGTTTAGGGTTGAGGGATTAGAGTGAAGGGTTGAGGGATTAGAATTTGGCGTTGAGGGTTTAGGGTTTAGGATCAGGGTTGAAGGTCGAGGGATTAGAGTTAAGGGTTGAGGGATTAGGGTTTGATGTTGAGGATTGAGGGTTGAGGTTTGAGGGTCAACGGTTTAGGGATAGGGTTGAGGGTCGAGGAATTAGGGTTAAAGTAGAGTGTGGAGGGATGACGGATGATAGATTAGGGTTGAGGGTTGAGGGATTAGGGTTTGATGTTGAGGGTTGAGGGTTTAGGGTTAGGGTTGAGAGATGAGGGATCAGAGTTAAGGGTTGAGGGATTAGGGTTTGACGTCGAGGGCTGAGGTTCGAGGGTCAAGGGTTTAGGGATAGGGTTGAGGTTGAAGGGATTAGGGTTTAGGGACAAGGTTTAGGGTTAGGGTTGAGGGATTAGGGTTTAAGGTATAGTGTTGAGGGTTTAGGGATAGGGTTTAGGGTTGAGGGATTAGAGTGAAGGGTTGAGGGATTAGAATTTGGCGTTGAGGGTTTAGGGTTTAAGGTATAGTGTTGAGGGTTTAGGGATAGGGTTTAGGGTTGAGGGATTAGGGTTTGACGTTGAGGGTTGAGGGTTGAGGTTCGAGGGTCAAGGGTTTAGGGATAGGGTTGAGGGTCGAGGAATTAGGGTTAAAGTAGAGTGTGGAGGGATGACGGATGATAGATTAGGGTTGAGGGTTGAGGGATTAGGGTTTGATGTTGAGGGTTGAGGGTTGAGGGTTAGGGTTGAGAGATGAGGGATCAGAGTTAAGGGTTGAGGGATTAGGGTTTGACGTCGAGGGCTGAGGTTCGAGGGTCAAGGGTTTAGGGATAGGGTTGAGGTTGAAGGGATTAGGGTATAGGGACAAGGTTTAGGGTTAGGGTTGAGGGATTAGGGTTTAAGGTATAGTGTTGAGGGTTTAGGGATAGGGTTTAGGGTTGAGGGATTAGAGTGAAGGGTTGAGGGATTAGAATTTGGCGTTGAGGGTTTAGGGTTTAAGGTATAGTGTTGAGGGTTTAGGGATAGGGTTTAGGGTTGAGGGATTAGGGTTTGACGTTGAGGGTTGAGGGTTGAGGTTCGAGGGTCAAGGGTTTAGGGATAGGGTTGAGGGTCGAGGAATTAGGGTTAAAGTAGAGTGTGGAGGGATGACGGATGATAGATTAGGGTTGAGGGTTGAGGGATTAGGGTTTGATGTTGAGGGTTGAGGGATTAGGGTTTGATGTTGAGGGTTGAGGGTTTAGGGTTAGGGTTGAGAGATGAGGGATCAGAGTTAAGGGTTGAGGGATTAGGGTTTGACGTCGAGGGCTGAGGTTCGAGGGTCAAGGGTTTAGGGATAGGGTTGAGGTTGAAGGGATTAGGGTTTAGGGACAAGGTTTAGGGTTAGGGTTGAGGGATTAGGGTTTAAGGTATAGTGTTGAGGGTTTAGGGATAGGGTTTAGGGTTGAGGGATTAGAGTGAAGGGTTGAGGGATTAGAATTTGGCGTTGAGGGTTTAGGGTTTAAGGTATAGTGTTGAGGGTTTAGGGATAGGGTTTAGGGTTGAGGGATTAGGGTTTGACGTTGAGGGTTGAGGGTTGAGGTTCGAGGGTCAAGGGTTTAGGGATAGGGTTGAGGGTCGAGGAATTAGGGTTAAAGTAGAGTGTGGAGGGATGACGGATGATAGATTAGGGTTGAGGGTTGAGGGATTAGGGTTTGATGTTGAGGGTTGAGGGTTTAGGGTTAGGGTTGAGAGATGAGGGATCAGAGTTAAGGGTTGAGGGATTAGGGTTTGACGTTGAGGGCTGAGGTTCGAGGGTCAAGGGTTTAGGGATAGGGTTGAGGTTGAAGGGATTAGGGTTTAGGGACAAGGTTTAGGGTTAGGGTTGAGGGATTAGGGTTTAAGGTATAGTGTTGAGGGTTTAGGGATAGGGTTTAGGGTTGAGGGATTAGAGTGAAGGGTTGAGGGATTAGAATTTGGCGTTGAGGGTTTAGGGATAGGGTTTAGGGTTGAGGGATTAGGGTTTGACGTTGAGGGTTGAGGGTTGAGGTTCGAGGGTCAAGGGTTTAGGGATAGGGTTGAGGGTCGAGGAATTAGGGTTAAAGTAGAGTGTGGAGGGATGACGGATGATAGATTAGGGTTGATGGTTGAGGGATTAGGGTTTGATGTTGAGGGTTGAGGGTTTAGGGTTAGGGTTGAGAGATGAGGAATCAGAGTTAAGGGTTGAGGGATTAGGGTTTGACGTCGAGGGCTGAGGTTCGAGGGTCAAGGGTTTAGGGATAGGGTTGAGGTTGAAGGGATTAGGGTTTAGGGACAAGGTTTAGGGTTAGGGTTGAGGGATTAGGGTTTAAGGTATAGTGTTGAGGGTTTAGGGATAGGGTTTAGGGTTGAGGGATTAGAGTGAAGGGTTGAGGGATTAGAATTTGGCGTTGAGGGTTTAGGGTTTAGGATCAGGGTTGAAGGTCGAGGGATTAGAGTTAAGGGTTGAGGGATTAGGGTTTGATGTTAAGGGTTAAGGTTCGAGGGTTTGATGTTGAGGGTTGAGGGTTGAGGTACATTTCGGTGTGACATTTAAATTGTCTTGCCGATATACACTGTAAAGGTTATTTTGTGGACTTTCAAGGATTTTTTCACCTGTGTTAATGTTCAACTTGTTTCGCTCTGCATCAAGGGATTACGGTTTGACGTTGAGGGCCGAGGTTCGAGGGTCAAGGGTTTAGGGATAGGGTTGAGGTTGAAGGGATTAGGGTTTAGGGACAAGGTTGAGGTTGAGGGATTAGGATTTGACATTGAGGGTTGAGGGTTTAGGGATAGGGTTGAGGGATTAGGATTTGACATTGAGGGTTGAGGGTCAAGGGATCAGAGTTGAGGGTTTAGGGTTTAGAGATCTATAGGAGGACAAAACGCGAGCGCGTTATAGCGCGAGCGCGTTATAACGCGAGCGCGTTATAACGCGCTCGCGTTTTGTAATTCTACTAAAACGGTAAAAAAGTGGTTACCCCCGTGATCCAGGCCCACATGCTCTGTTTTCTTACTGATTCTGCGCGTGCTCCGACAAAAAAGAAGTGCTTTCATGCTATTGGGAAGTTCACATGCACATTTGACACATTGTACCACCTTTGCATGATCTTTCCACCACCTTTTCTGCTTTGCCAACTTGAGAAGGAGGAAATAACATAGTTTTCAAACCAAATTTGATATATATCTATACAAGTTTCAATTTTTCTAGTATTGCAATGTTAATTTTGATTCAATTTTAAGAATTTAACATTGAAAAGGAAGCAAGTGGTGAAAAACTCAAATTGTTGAGGAGTTTGATGCAAGAAGATAAAAACACTACATAATTGGGTACTCTCTCCATTCAAATCTTCGTTTTTTAGGTATGTCAAGTCTTTACATGCATGTTCTTTACATTTTCCTTATTTCGGATTGAATTACTTTATCATGCATTATCATACATGTTTAAAATAGACACATTTCCAATCAAGAAAGCAACCTACAATCTCACATGATGCCATGTATATTTTCTACACTTGGGCTCTTTAATAATTATGTGTAATAAACAAACCTTAGTTCATACCATGATGTCAAACTATACAAGAATAAATCCTTACAACATAAAAAATATACAATCCCACTATTATCATGTATTCATTTCTTAAGAACTAATATTGGTCTCTTTATCATGCTACAGACAAATTCTCCGTCATGCCGAGGAAACGATCAAGAATTAAACCAACACAGGAAGAGATAGAAGCTAAGAATGCAAAGAAAGCAATGGCTATGAGGGAACTTCGTGAGAAGAGGAAATTGGACACAATAAATGAAGACATACCAATTGAAGAGGAACCACAACCATCACAAAGAGATATGGTATTGGCGGCACAAAGAGAACGAATGCAAAAACTTCGTGGTACGAGAGATTTAAATACCATAGTTGGAGACACATCCTTTATCGCAAGACAACATGTAGGGACACCATCTACCACATCTCAAGTTGAGAGTACATCATCACTCACATGTGATGAAGGAGGTACGCCATCGTTCCCACCTCAACCTCAAGGTATGTCATCTATTCCATCTTCGATCGAAGGTATGCCATCTAACCCATCTCATTTAAATATTGATGAAATTCCTAATGTTGAGATGAATTTACCTAACTTGACACCACCTAGAATTTTGCATAGAAAGCCAAAGTATTTGATTGATATTGATGAGAATATTTTGCAGCCAATGGAAGGTAAGATTCCAAAACGCACTTGTAGAAGATATGCTAATAAGATTTGGAGATTGTTCTTTGAAAAGTTAAATGAGACTGCAAGATGTCAACTATTCGTTGAAATGATGCGAAGTATAAAGTATAGGTCTATCATGAAGATTCTTGGGTTGAGAACATCAGAGGCTTCAAGTGAAAAATCTATTGTCAAGAATCTAATGAGTGCGTATGAGAGTGTGGGTAACACCTCACGCACAAAAGATAGTAATGCAACACGGCGTGTGATTACATCGACTATAGTAAGTAGTCAAACGAGGAAAGCTCGTCTTATTAGAAAGACAAGTCAAAAATTGAGAATTAATAGGAAAACTTTATCAAGAGCCGTTGGAAGACGCCAAAGAATTGAGGACACTAATGCCAATGAATTATGGGCGTTCTCGGGGAGACTACCACGAAAAGATAAACCAATTGTTGAAGCATTGAGGTCACTAATTGAAGACTTTTGGAAGAATTACACAAGGGTATCTCCGAATCAAAGGGATGTGGTAAGAAGGAGAATTGGTAGTCAGAACCGCGAGCCACATCCAAAGCATTTTTTGGATGAGACTCAAACACAGTTTTATGGTAAATTTCTAGAGAAGTATCCTCAAATTAAAATTTGTCAAAGATATTTTGAAATGCTAAAACCTTTCTATGTTAAGATAAATCACACACGCACTACTTGTTGTTGTAGATTACATATTGAATTTTCTAACCATTTTGATGCTTATAGGTCTATATGTTTAGATATGCATACTAACAATGATTTGCAGGGTTGTGCCATATGTGCCCCACCAACATCTTCAAGAGATTTCATATCAAGAATTTTATGTGAAAGAGAGGAAGGTCAAATATTCTACAAGAAATTATGCTTGGATGGCACATGTCATCGTTGCGGTGGCTTGCAACATTTGCCAATATGTGAACATATGGAAATAACACATGCGGTTGGAAATGAACTAGTAGAATTTGGCAAGTATAAAACAGTGGCATACAATACAAAAGATGGTAAAGAAGCAAAGAGGTGTGAATTAGTTATTGAAAAGATTCCAGTGTATCAGTTTATGCCTATATTTCGTGACAGCATAGTGTATGAGTATGCAAGACATGCCCATAGAGCTCGATGGTTGGACTTGCAATTCAAGTTATGCAAGGACACATTTCCAGTTGGTAGCATTGTTTCAGTCGTCGACTTTGCAGAGAACTACAGTCTACAGCCACAGCGTGAGGTGCAATCACAATATTACAACTCCACACAGGTTTCTATATTTGTGCACATCGCATTCATTCATGCGAATGATAGTACAGAGGATGACAGAAAGATCATAAGGGAGTATCATTTCTATATTAGTGATGATCGTACGCATTCTACGGAGTTCGTGCAAGGTTGCTTTCAGGTGTTCTATAATGATTTGGCTAGAAGGGGCATATCGTTCAGTCAGCATATCATATGGTCGGATAATTGTGCATCACAATTCAAGAACTCGCAGAATTTCTATTGGCTGAGTAGGAGGCATAATTTTACAGGTATTCAACATATGTGGAACTTTTGTGAGGCCGGGCATGGAAAGGGGGAGCATGATGGTGCAGGAGCATGTATCAAAAGAGCCATAGCACGAGAAGAGTTAAAGTATAAAGACAATGCAAAGTTGACAGATGCAAAATCGATTGTCGAGTGGTGTAATGCTTCCATGGGTCCAGGTAATGAAGGTAAGTCTTTAGTTCGTAGATTTTTTTGGTTGATAGATGATACTAACATTGCACCATATGAGGATTGTTGTACACTGACAGGATCAAATGAGATGCACTCTTTCAGAAGTTCAATTGCAGGTTCATGGAGTATCCATACACGAAAGATGTCATGCTTTTGTTCTTCCTGTACAATTCAAGTCTGGGATGAGTGCGAGTCAAAGGAGTGGGTTGACGAATGGCAGTTAAGTTATCTTAGCCCACTTGACACGTATCGACCCCCGACGGCACTGGAACTAACACAGATGGAATCGTCAGTTGACTTTGACCACATATCAGATTTAGTTCAACCAGGTAATATAGGGCACATATATGCATCTAATTTCATCTAGTTCAACCAGGTAATGTCATCTTACTTTGTAGTGTTTTTGTAATGTTGACTATTTTCATCTAATTTGCTACACATATCAATGTAGGACACGTATATGCAGTTATTGCAGATGAAGATAATGAAGAGGGAACAGATTATTACTTATGCCGTTGTGTTGAGGCCAAAAAGAAATTGGAGGCCCCTGTTACAGATGGAGAAAACATCGAATACCCTACAGGATCAGTGGTTATTACTGGAACATGGCTTAGAAGGTACCCACATAAGAGTGTTAATATTTGGCTATTTCAGGACTTTGACATGCATCGAAAGATTCTTCATTACTCGAACCTTGTCGTGGCATCCAATGTTCATTTGATAAAGTATCGGGGTAGACCTTTGAACAAAATATTGTGGAAGGTGCGTGAGTCTGACCATGAAGCAATACTTGACACAATAAAGAGTAGAGCAGATCCAGATGGTTCATTGGATTAATTTGTAAGTATTCACGTTGATTTTGTAAAGTTATGTTACATTGAGTTGTAAGTATGCACATTAATTTGTAAGGTTTGTCTTTTTTTATTTCCTCCTGCATTTTTACACATATGTACACATTTTTCCATCATCATGTTATGCATTTTTGGTGTCCTGCTCCTGATGCGACCAAACTCATAACTCACCCTACTAGACACCATTTGATGATCTCTCCAACACTCTGGATCCAGGGCGCCCAATCATGATGATGACCTATATACCATTCTCCCAAGGCGCTCATAATGAATGAATGATAAGGAGCGCCTTGACCTCTATAATCAAGGTGATTTTAAGTCACTTTGAGTCATTTGGGGTCAGTTTGAGTCTTTGAGTCATGTTGCAAAAAAGTGTCAATGTTGTCAAGTTGCACAAAGCAACCTTTGCATTTTTGGTGTCTTTCTCGTGATGCGACCAAACTGACTGTTCCAACGCGTCCGAATGGGTACATTTATGCCAGGCATGGTCCTATTTCTCACCCAAACATGTCGAAACAGTCGGAGCTACATTGTACCGACGATATCCTTGAAGAGTCCAAAGTGCAAAAAGGCAGCAATCTTTGACGAGATGTTACTCAAAAATCATGTCACTTAGAAACATTCCGTCTGAGGCAACGGGATCATGTAGAGTGCCTCTACAATAACCTCTCTCGGTTTTTTATAGCTCTGAGGCATTTGCCCGTGGTGAAAGGTTTTCTGTTGCCCTAAAAATCATCAGAAGGAGGCAGTGTAAAGTTGCAAAGGGGTGTAACTTTCGTCCTGCTCCTGATGCGACCAAACTGACTGTTCCAACGCGTCCGAATGGGTACATTTATGCTAGGCATGGTCCTATTTCTCACCCAAACATGTCGAAACAGTCGGAGCTACATTGTACCGACGATATCCCTGAAGAGTCCAAAGTGCAAAAAGGCAGCAATCTTTGACGAGATGTTACTCAAAAACTGTGTCACTTAGAAACATTCCGTCTGAGGCAACGGGATCACGTAGAGTGCCTCTACAATAACCTCTCTCGGTTTTTTATAGCTCTGAGGCATTTGCCCGTGGTGAAAGGTTTTCTGTTGCCCTAAAAATCATCAGAAGGAGGCAGTGTAAAGTTGCAAAGGGGTGTAACTTTCGTCCTGCTCCTGATGCGACCAAACTGACTGTTCCAACGCATCCGAATGGGTACATTTATGCTAGGCATGGTCCTATTTCTCACCCAAACATGTCGAAACAGTCGGAGCTACATTGTACCGACGATATCCCTGAAGAGTCCAAAGTGCAAAAAGGCAGCAATCTTTGACGAGATGTTACTCAAAAACTGTGTCACTTAGAAACATTCCGTCTGAGGCAACGGGATCACGTAGAGTGCCTCTACAATAACCTCTCTCGGTTTTTTATAGCTCTGAGGCATTTGCCCGTGGTGAAAGGTTTTCTGCTGCCCCAAAAATCGTCAGAAGGAGGCAGTGTAAAGTTGCAAAGGGGTGTAACTTTCGTCCTGCTCCTGATGCGACCAAACTGACTGTTCCAACGCGTCCGAATGGGTACATTTATGCTAGGCATGGTCCTATTTCTCACCCAAACATGTCGAAACAGTCGGAGCTACATTGTACCGACGATATCCCTGAAGAGTCCAAAGTGCAAAAAGGCAGCAATCTTTGACGAGATGTTACTCGAAAACCGTGTCACTTAGAAACATTCCGTCTGAGGCAACGGGATCACGTAGAGTGCCTCTACAATAACCTCTCTCGGTTTTTTATAGCTCTGAGGCATTTGCCCGTGGTGAAAGGTTTTCTGCTGCCCCAAAAATCGTCAGAAGGAGGCAGTGTAAAGTTGCAAAGGGGTGTAACTTTCGTCCTGCTCCTGATGCGACCAAACTGACTGTTCCAACGCGTCCGAATGGGTACATTTATGCTAGGCATGGTCCTATTTCTCACCCAAACATGTCGAAACAGTCGGAGCTACATTGTACCGACGATATCCCTGAAGAGTCTAAAGTGCAAAAAGGCAGCAATCTTTGACGAGATGTTACTCAAAAATCGTGTCACTTAGAAACATTCTGTCTGAGGCAACGGGATCACGTAGAGTGCCTCTACAATAACCTCTCTCAGTTTTTTATAGCTCTGAGGCATTTGCCCGTGGTGAAAGGTTTTCTGTTGCCCTAAAAATCGTCAGAAGGAGGCAGTGTAAAGTTGCAAAGGGGTGTAACTTTCGTCCTGCTCCTGATGCGACCAAACTGACTGTTCCAACGCGTCCGAATGGGTACATTTATGCTAGGCATGGTCCTATTTCTCACCCAAACATGTCGAAACAGTCGGAGCTACATTGTACCGACGATATCCCTGAAGAGTCCAAAGTGCAAAAAGGCAGCAATCTTTGACGAGATGTTACTCGAAAACTGTGTCACTTAGAAACATTTCGTCTGAGGCAACGGGATCACGTAGAGTGCCTCTACAATAACCTCTCTCGGTTTTTTATAGCTCTGAGGCATTTGCCCGTGGTGAAAGGTTTTCTGCTGCCCCAAAAATCGTCAGAAGGAGGTAGTGTAAAGTTGCAAAGGGGTGTAACTTTCGTCCTGCTCCTGATGCGACCAAACTGACTGTTCCAACGCGTCCGAATGGGTACATTTATGCTAGGCATGGTCCTATTTCTCACCCAAACATGTCGAAACAGTCGGAGCTACATTGTACCGACGATATCCCTGAAGAGTCCAAAGTGCAAAAAGGTAGCAATCTTTGACGAGATGTTACTCGAAAATCGTGTCACTTAGAAACATTCCGTCTGAGGCAACGGGATCACGTAGAGTGCCTCTACAATAACCTCTCTCGGTTTTTTATAGCTCTGAGGCATTTGCCCGTGGTGAAAGGTTTTCTGTTGCCCTAAAAATCGTCAGAAGGAGGCAGTGTAAAGTTGCAAAGGGGTGTAACTTTCGTCCTGCTCCTGATGCGACCAAACTGACTGTTCCAACGCATCCGAATGGGTACATTTATGCTAGGCATGGTCCTATTTCTCACCCAAACATGTCGAAACAGTCGGAGCTACATTGTACCGACGATATCCCTGAAGAGTCCAAAGTGCAAAAAGGCAGCAATCTTTGACGAGATGTTACTCGAAAACCGTGTCACTTAGAAACATTCCGTCTGAGGCAACGGGATCACGTAGAGTGCCTCTACAATAACCTCTCTCGGTTTTTTATAGCTCTGAGGCATTTGCCCGTGGTGAAAGGTTTTCTGCTGCCCCAAAAATCGTCAGAAGGAGGCAGTGTAAAGTTGCAAAGGGGTGTAACTTTCGTCCTGCTCCTGATGCGACCAAACTGACTGTTCCAACGCGTCCGAATGGGTACATTTATGCTAGGCATGGTCCTATTTCTCACCCAAACATGTCGAAACAGTCGGAGCTACATTGTACCGACGATATCCCTGAAGAGTCCAAAGTGCAAAAAGGCAGCAATCTTTGACGAGGTGTTACTCGAAAATCGTGTCACTTAGAAACATTCCGTCTGAGGCAACGGGATCACGTAGAGTGCCTCTACAATAACCTCTCTCGGTTTTTTATAGCTCTGAGGCATTTGCCCGTGGTGAAAGGTTTTCTGTTGCCCTAAAAATCGTCAGAAGGAGGCAGTGTAAAGTTGCAAAGGGGTGTAACTTTCGTCCTGCTCCTGATGCGACCAAACTGACTGTTCCAACGCGTCCGAATGGGTACATTTATGCTAGGCATGGTCCTATTTCTCACCCAAACATGTCGAAACAGTCGGAGCTACATTGTACCGACGATATCCCTGAAGAGTCCAAAGTGCAAAAAGGCAGCAATCTTTGACGAGATGTTACTCAAAAACCGTGTCACTTAGAAACATTCCATCTGAGGCAACGGGATCACGTAGAGTGCCTCTACAATAACCTCTCTCGGTTTTTTATAGCTCTGAGGCATTTGCCCGTGGTGAAAGGTTTTCTGCTGCCCCAAAAATCGTCAGAAGGAGGCAGTGTATTAAGTCAGGATGAAAGCCTATTCACTCTAGGCGCCTGTTTTTGACCAAATCACACATGCGCCTTGAACAACTCTGTCTTCAAGGCGCTTTTCTCTAATCTCTGTAACTCTCCAAATCCACTAAGGCGCAAATTTTACCTCTTGGGCTCAAGATATAGGTTCTTCATCCAAGGCGCCAGAATGGTCCAAAGGCGCATTTCACCTCTAACCTCACCTCTGACCTTACTTGGAGGCGCTAAACCTCATCTCATTGCTCTCCTCCATTACAAGCGCTCACTTACCTCAATCTTGGGCGCATACCAACATCCCAACATCCAAATCACCTAGGCGCTCAAAACCTTCAAGACTCAAGGTGCATTTTATGATCAAACAAGGTATCTCCTGAACAAGGCGCTCATAGTCTCATCAGGGCGTTAATCATCATCATGAGCACTCATATTGTTCTAGGCGCACAATTATCTCTGGAATGCTCAAGGCGCACATACCCTTCTCTAGGCTAGTTTACACTTATTCAAGGCGCTCATTCCAAACTTACATGAACTACTCATTACAAGACGCACAAACTAGATGATCCTAGGGCATAAGGGCGCTCATAGGAGTTGTTATGTGTCATTTTGGCCAAGGTTTTCTGGAGCAGTGAAGACATTAGGAAGGGGATGATCGTTTGGATAGTTTTGAATGCTTTATTTCTCCTTGTTTAAACTAGGCGCTCACTGAGGATTGGAGTAGCCTTTGCACCCTCACATCACGTTAATCGGCGTTTCAAAGGCAATCATAGTATAGGAAGATTTGCGCCTTGAAGAAGAGAGTTATCTGGTGAGTGCTTAGGAGTTCTGGCGCCTAGGGGAAAGGTCTAGGTAGAGCGCCTTCAGACTTTCACAGTGAAGTGCCTTAAGGAGTTGGATGATGTTTTTAGCGCCTTAAGGATGATGATGGAGCGCTTTGGAGTCAGGTTAGTCTGGAGCACCTTAAGAAGGTAAAGCACTTCAAATGTAAACACAAGTGTTTTGAGCGCCCTAATGAGAAGTTGTCTTGGCACCATAAGTTGTTCAAACGAAGATATGCGCCTTAGATAGTTGCAAAGACCTAATTTAGCGCCCAAGGTTGGAAGACTCTTTGTGAGCGCCCAGTGTTTGAAAGCTCTTTGTGTTTGGTGCATTAAAATGAATTTGGCACCTAAATAGTATTGAAACACTCAACTGAGCGCCTAAAGCCCATGAGAGAAGTGATATGCGCCTTGATAGGAATATCATGGAAGATGAGTTTACTGAATGGCGCCTTGAATGACTTGGTTGATTAAGTGTTTTAGCACCTAGATATGGGATGAATCATTGAGCGCCTTTGGTTGAGATGATGTCAGCACCTTTGAGATTATAACACCTTGGAGTCAAGTTCGAAGGAGCACCTTGAGAAGGTAAAACACTTCAAATGTTTTCAAGGAATTGGAGAAGTCACTTAGTGCCTAGAAGGAATTCCAGAGCAAGAGGGTTGGAGCGCCTTGAGCTTCAAGTCAGATATGCGCCTAGACCTCTACCCTTTAGCAAGTTGAAGCCCTCTGAGCCTTGACAACGTGAGAATGCCTTATAGTGAATATGTGCCTTGGGCAAGGTTGAATACAAAGTTGAGGAGTATATCATAATGAGTAAGTGCACTGTAGGGTTAGATGATAAAGACTAGTGCCTTGAGTGTCTTGGTCAAAATTTTGACGTGAGAAGTCTTGCAAGATCAAACCCTGGAGTGCGCCTTAGAGAGAACCTATTGATCCTTTGCTTTGACAAGATTTGGGCGCCAGAATGATCCTTAATAAATGGAATGTATCTACACCAATTTTGCGCCTTTAGGGAAGTGATGGTGGCCAGAATGATCCTTAATCTCATATTTGTGCGCCTAGGTCTAGAAGCAAGATTTGAGCGCCTTAGGATAGGGTTTTTTGCACCTTGTCTTGGAGAGTGAATTTGCGCCTTGGATGATGTTGAAGCGCCTTGGGATGAAATGCGCCCAAACTTATAGAGGGCCTTCAGTGAGGGAGTTGAAGAGAGTGCTTAGAGGAAGGATAGCCTTAAGATCAAACTAAGTACTTAGAAACCTAAGATTAGCGCCTTATTTGAAGTTATACACCTATTCTGGCGCCAGAGAGTGAGTTTGAGTGTGAAGAAGTGAATGTCTGCGCCTTGAAGGGGATACAAAGGGAAGATGATGTACCTTGATGGGTTGATGATGGAAATTTGCGTTTTGGAGCTAAATGTGCGCCTTGAAGGAGATAGTGCATAGAGGTACAATGAATCTTCCGGAGAACATGGATAGACAACTAAGTCTCCAACTTGAGTCTTCTAAGTGAATTGGATAATGAAGAGAGTCTAGTCATTTTGGGCGCTAGTATCAGGATGAATCATCCAAAATGGGTGCCTAGAACTAGAAGGCGCCAATGCATGAGTTCAAGGATCCTCCATTGGAGCGCCTAGCCCAGATGGCTATAGATTGAAAGTTTTAAAGCTAAGTGATGTCTCTTACGTGAATTCCTAGCCCAGGTGCATGTGTTGGGAAAAACTCTTTGGCTCTGGCGCCTAGAATTGGGAGCTTTGTAAGATGCACCAATTGATGAAACATTTCCATTTTGCGCCTAGAATAGAACTCTCTCACATAGTTGAAATTGACTTGATAGAAGGAGATAAGTCTTAAGGACTAGTTTGGCGCCTCACTTGCCTATCTCACCTTTGAAATGTGCTTTGGTTGATGATCATCATTGATGGAACCTAGTGAAATGTAAAGCTATTTGCATCTCCAGAGGATCAAAATTGGATTAGGAGATCATCCTTGCAGTTGAGATTGACAGAGAAGTGTTAAAGGAATCACTTCAAATGGGCGCCTAAGCTAGTTGAGGCGCATATCAATTCCACTGTAACTCCAGACTGACGCTTAGGATCCAGTCATCTCCTAAGGCGCAGTTCCATTCACCCATGACCTCGCTTGGCGTCTAAAACTTGGAAACTCCTTTGGAAAGCTCCTGTTGCGCCTAGAAGATGAGTTTGGGATATCAACTTGCAAAAGGCTTAGAAACTCTTCAAAGATGTTAGGCACAATCCCATGGCACTGGAGCTCAGTTTTGGCGCCTTCAAGGAATAGCACATGAAGGAACTTGGGAGGTCAGGTGCTTGTAAAAGGGAACACCTTGGAACATCTTCCAGGGGTTGAAGTAGTAAGAAAACATCAAGTGAGTCTAGGCGCACTCCCTTGTGTGAACAGTTTAGCTCTGGCGCCTAGCCACAGAGTGAGCCAGAAGAAGTAGTTTGGACATTAGAAGATAGGCGCTCATTCTACAATGAAGCATTCCACCTTCCTAATCAACAAAGACTTGCAAGAATTGACAAAGGAAGCTAAGGCGCACCTTCTACTTGTTTCCACCTCCAGAATGCGCCTAACCTTGAAAGGGGGTTCAAAGATGTTTGTTAGACCTTTTCACTCAAGGCACTCACCTTAGGCGCACTTTCTAAGTCCTTGTCACCTCAAGGAAACACCTAGTTTGGAAGGCGCTTGCCCTGTTCTCCACTCCTTTCAATTGGCGCCTAGAACACAGAATGCATGAAAGGAGCGCCTAGACTCCAGAGGGCTGATTTGGGCGCCTAGCATTTAAAACACTTTCATAATGATGATGTTTTGGCGCCTACTCTTGGAAACAATCCAGAGCATCCATAAACTCTAATTGGCACCTAATGTTGACAAGGCGCAACTTCAGGAGGAGGTCACCTCAACTTGGCGCCCAAGTCAGAAAAACCTGTAAATCCTTCAAATATGCACCTACCTTGTGAGGTGATGAGTTGAACATTCTAAATCTTCAAATGTTGCTCAAATAAGGAAGACATTGTAACATCAAGGCTTCAAGGCCTGTCCTTGTATTTCCATTGAATGAGTTGTACTTCATGCTATTGAAAGCATTTTCCATGTAATAAGACATTGCAAGTTGATTGAATCAAGTAACAAGACAAGTACCCAACTCTAATGTTGTTTCATTCAAATAGTTATCTTGATGTATATCTTTATGTTATTGAAGTAGTTGATGAATTGTTAGCAAGTAAAAGTGTTTAAGGAAAATTTTTCGTAGAACTAGTTGGGTATCTTACACTTACACCATGCCTATCCATCAAACATCACAATGCAATCAAAATCCTAACAACATGCCCATGATCCAAGATCAAGTGCAATCATGCAAAGATATTATCAATCACAAGCCTATTAAGAATGAACTAGAGTCTTCTAGTACCATACTTTTCCATCAAACACCATCATGTAATCCATGGCCTATCAAGCCTATCAAAGAAAATGCAAACATCCTATGTAATACAATCAGACTTTAAATATTTGAAGTAGCCATCTACAAATATCCATTCAAAAGTGGATTTATAATGCAAGTATGGACGCCATCAATAAAAAAGATTTGTATTAACCAAATATCCATATACGCATACATCAATATCTGTCGATATAAGTATAACATATATACAAAATAGCCATATAGGCTTACAAGAATGCCATATAGGCATACAATGTCAACTATGTACAATACAAAATATATGTCCACAAATGCCATATAGGCATACAACAGAGGAACACAATAAAAAGTCATTCCCCTCTAGCTGGTGAAGAGAATAAATCACGAGCAGCCTTTGATCTTCTAGGGGATGGAGACATGCATGTGGGTGGTCTACTACGAACCCGAGGGCTACTTCTCCTATTTAGTTCTTCCTGCACCTTTACCTGTTACAAAAAAAAGTATAGATATTAATATATAGAAATTACATGTTATAAAAAAATGAAACATTTAACAAAATAATCACTTACCGCTAACATATAATCTGTCTGCTCGCTTGCCTCAGTAGAAGGAAAAGGCCCTGGTGATGTCATGTCCTATAGAAACCATCCAGATAGAAATTAAACTTCAAATCAATAATCTTTTGATTTTTCAAAAATAGACAACTATAACAATGAATGTAAATTGAAATTTACTAATCTGCCTCATACCCCTGTCAATGCCATAGAGCTATGAATTGCAGAGGCCACACCCTGCTCCATTGCCCTATGAACATGGGGAGGTGTATCCGCAGCCTGCATCATCTGGAAATAAAACAACATTATTCAATTACGAAAACTATAATAGTGATGCAAATCATGGCTCCTAACATACACACACGCTCATCTAAACATGGAAGTACACACAATAAAACACACAAATCACATACAAAAATTTAGTAAGTACAATTCATTCATTAAACTATTTATTTTATTACCTCCGTAAAGCTTTGAAGTCCACCACCGCTGGCAGGTGTTGCCATGAAATCTACAGTGTTAACCTATTCAACATCCAAAATCAGAAATTAGAATACCATTCATATAACGATGCTATTCACATGTAATATTTATAATTGTTTATTAGTTACATACCTCGACAGTAGATGATCTAGTGAAAAATGTAGGTGGAGAACCACTGAAAACTGCATCGACGCTATGACCCTGAAATTTCATTAAAATCATCAATTTAAATTAGTTAATCTTGTATTTCAAAAATAAAATTTAATAAATTAAATTCAATAAACTTGCTAATATTTACCTGAGTATCAAGGCCGAAAGTCTCACTCAGGAGGGTATCTGTCATCGCCATCTGCTCAGCTGCAGATGTAGCCTGTGCACCTGCGTCCTGACTGTCCATGGGGTCATAACCACAGGCTGACCCGCAAGCCTGGCAAGTATGCGGTGGGACCCTACTCCTCGCACTATCTCCCAACCCACTCTGTGTTGCAGGATCGGCATGCTCTATGATGCTCTGGGTCAAGGCACTAATCGACCTCAGTGTATCGACCTCAACACTCTCCTTCACAATGGAAGGAATAGAAACATGCTCGTGGGCTGGTCTGCTGATTACTCGTCTCACTACCCGCTGTGGGTCAAGACGTGCCCCTGGTCTATCCTGTGCTGAGCCCCCACCTCTACCCTGGAAGTCCCGCATATCAAAATAGTTTGGCACTTTATTGAGGACAAACTCGGAGTAGAGTTTCCTCAAAAAGTATTGCGGGACCTCATTGTTATTGCATGGAGGATGGTCAAAAACCATCCACCACCTCTGCCCGAAATTGTCCCTTATCGCTTGGTTGTTGCACCAATGGATAGGGAACCTCTTGCATGTAATGGGTGGAGGTTGATTTGTTTGTGGGTTTGTGAAAATTGAACACAAGTCTACTTTTGTAATTTGTAATTTTTTGACATCTTGATATGACAATTTATCTGCATAGTAATCTCTAAACTCTCTCTTTTTATCGGTCCAACTAGTTATTTGCTTGCTAATTGAATTTACATTTGATAACATAGACTCAAGAGATTCGGCAAGCGTGGACCTATGCAAGGTTGAAGTGGAAGGATCTTTCAACCTTGCAATTATATCTTCAATTTGTTTTTTGTTGTTTTCAATTTCCCCCATTATATTATCTTGTGTTCCAGGGGCATGTCGAGGAATGAATGGAGGAGGTTGTTGTTCTGCAGGTATTTCTTCCTCAAGATTTTGTGGATTTTGAGGATTTTGAGGAGGAGGAGGAGGTGCATTAACATTTCCTACAATTAATAAAATATGCATCAAAAATCAACACAAAACCTACCTATTTAGGAAGAAATTCAAACAAAAAAACAAAGATAACTCACCCCTTTGGCGTGCTCGACGTCGCGGCGGCATTTCGGTGATGAATCGACAAATCTTTTGTGTTGAACGGTGTTTTGTAGAACGCGAGCGCGTTTTTGAAGGGTTTTAAGCCGCGGGCGGAGGAAAAACTCACAATGGAATGAACTAAAATGAAATGACAGCGTTTTTTTTTTTTATATGAAGCGCTTTATAACGCGAGCGCGTTATAATGCGCTCGCGTTATAACGCGCTCGCGTTATAACGCGCTCGCGTTATAACGCGCTCGCGTTATGGCTCGGCAATGACGAGCCTTAGGCTTGTCATTGCCAAGCCATAACGCGAGCGCGTTATAACGCGAGCGCGTTATAACGCGCTCGCGTTATGCCTAAATTTTTTTTCAAAAATTTTTGGCCACTTTTTGGCCCCCCATCTTTTTGCACTTACCCTTCATTGAGATTTTAAAAGGAAAGTTGAGCAAATCTAAAGAAAAGGATCAACCTCCTCAGTTGGAAGACAAGGCCCTGAAAGAGAAGACAAAGGAATGTGAAAAGTTAGCTAAAGAAGTTGTTGTCCTAAGACATGAGATGGACACTGGAGTAATGAGACTAACCAAAGAAGTTGAAGATAGAAAAAAAAATTGAAGAAGAGATGAAACAAAATCTTAAAGAAAGAACTAAAGAATGCTGCAGACTAGATGGCATAGCTGGTCTCCTAGAATCTAATCTATAAGAAAGAAGAAACAATGAAAGAGAACTTGAGAGACAGATTATCACTCTCAGACATGACCTAGAAATTGCAAATGAGTATAAGGAGAAGTTCAAAGTAAGGTCAGATAAACTTGAATCTTTAATTGAAGAACATAAAAGGAATGATTACAAGCATGATCTTAGAAATGAGAAAGGTGAAAGCTCCAGATCCAGACAAAGAAATATTCAATCAAGAAACAAAAGAGACAGAACTAGAAAGCCTTCGCTAAGACAACCTAATGCCCAAAGATATCCATCATTCAATAGAAATTGTTTGAATTGCAATAAATTTGGTCATAAAACTACTCAGTGTAGAAGTAGAGTAAATCAAAATGGTCCATCCTTCTTTGGTCAATGCTTCAAATGCAAGAGGTATGGTCACAAATCTAATGAATGTAGAAGCATAAACATGAATAGTAATTCTTTCAATGGCTATTGCTTTGCTTGCAATGGATTTGGACACATGGAAAATCAGTGTAGATCAAAAGGGAATCAAGCTCATTAGAAGGGGAATGTGATGTGTTTTAATTGGAATAAATCTGGTCATATTGTAAGATTCTGTAGCAGTAGAAGTAAGGGAAGAAGAGGTTCGATAAGTAGAAAACTAGATGAATAGAGACAAGACAAAGGCAAAAGAAAAATTGATGTGAATGAGATACAAAATAAAATGAGCAAGACTTGGGTAAAGAAAGATACAATAAACAATTGTGATGGGTCTGCACTAGAATCTAGTGCTAAAAATTCATCTGGGAATTAATTTGGGAGTAATGGCTCAGGGGGAGCAATATTGGAAATCAAATTCCCCCAGCCTAAAAGTGGGTGCCTGGAGATGGCACAACAGGAGAAAATATTTTGATCTACCTCAAAACTTCTAAGAGAATTTTCAGAAAGAAAAAAGTTGATATAAAAAACTTGTGAAGTGTTTTATGAAGAATTATCAAAAATAGAGCAACTAGATATAATTAGGGCAACACATTTATTACAATGCCAAATTAGGTGTTGAAAAAGATAAAAGGTCACTTGGTCACTTATTCAAATCACTTTACATTCAAAGGAAACAAGAAGAAGGACATTCGAACTACAAATCTAGAGACTGAGGTGCAAAGAGCAAATTCAACTAGAAATTATTCAACCCTAACCTCGTGGAAGAAAAAGGTACCCATTTGTAAAATTTTGAATCTAAAATCTGTTGAGATGGCTACTCCTCATGTTATTGACATTACTAAAAGGCCTCGACCCAAGTTTAAGAAGCATCCTCACAAATCAATTCAAGTCGACTCGTTAGGTTCTTTTTCAAGTGTTTCGTATGGTGTGTTACACGTAGAAGACATTAGGGTTTACATTCATGAAAATATAGATGAGTTTGGAGATTCAAGGTATGTAGACTTGTTTGAGAAACAACTCATGGATGAAAATCACAAACTTAAACCCAAGTATAAGGTGCTACCTGAGTATAAGGTGCTACAGGATAAACACTTTGTTTATATTATGGTGTTTCCAACATTTCATGAGGATGGATGGGTCTGGTACATCTTGAGTCAGATACATGATGAATTCATTTGGTTGTTAAAACCATTCAAAATTACTAGGGATGCTATCAGAAATGTAACTGGTTTAAACTCAACTAGAGGATTGCCCATGCTGCAAGTTATGAAAAACCAAATAGTAATTGATGCTACAGGAGCTAAGTTCGACAGAAGAGCAATGACCATTAATGATATTTTAGAACCGGACGTCAAATTCGCTTCCATGGTGAGTGGGTACAAGATTTACTACTCAAGTAGAGAAAATTCTATTTTTGGAACAACCATATATGCTGCATACAAGATGATAAAAGAAAATGTTGATTATGACCTATGTGAACTGCTATAGAATCAATTGATTGAGAATTTAAACAAGATAAAAAAGGATAAGAAGAACACTTTCAAGTATGGTACACTGATTCTATGCTTATTCTTTTACTTTATGAATGAGGTACCTAGGGTAAAAGGTGTGCACTGGACTAAGGATGAGCCAGTTGCCATTCAAATTAGAAATCATCTTCGTAGCATTGGTGATTTCAATGCTCAGAAAACTGCAATATGGGGTTACTTCAAGATTTTTTAGAGTATGATGCACTCAAGAGAAAGAATCCCTAATTCAATTGTTGACAAATACAAGAATGTAATATGCTTCATGGTTGATGTCGATCAATGTTTATGGAAGTAGGGAACCCAGAACCGTTTGGATCATGCCCATGGGGTATGAAGTAGATAAAAGGATCTTGGATATGTATGCTCAACATCTGCTAAGCAAGCCCAAAGACACAATGGTTGAAAGATTTGGAACCTATAAGCAGCTAAGTTTAAAGTTGCATATTGAGCTTAGAGAACCTGAAACCAATAGGAGAGTAAGAAAAGAAGTTGAGAAGCTAGCTGAAAATCTAGGCCTAACTAAGGAAGTTGTGAAGAAGTTTAGAGAAAGAACAGAGAAGGATGAGAAAGGAAAATAAGATAAGAAACAAATAGGTGATCTGGTGGAACTCTCTTCCACCTCAAGAACTACTAGAAGCTCTACTGCTGCCCCTACTATAAAATCAAAAGCAAAATCATCTAAAAAAGAGGAGAAAAGAAAGAAAACAAAAGCATCCGAGACCTATGAAAGTATAAGAGAAGAGGAAGAAGATACAAATTCTGACATTGAAATCAAAGAAATAAAAGCCACTGGAACAAACATTGCAAAAGTAACCCAAGAGAAGTCCTCCAGAAACAAAAGAGCTAACAAAAAGAAAAAGACAAAGACATATGAGGAATATGTTGAGAAGCCCACACTCTCCCTGGAGGATGTGATAAAATCTTTCACTATAGATGGTAATCTAAGACCTGTGACTAAATTCTATGATGAATACAATGATGCAGATAAAAGGGTGTTGGAGGAAGCAACGGTCAGATATCTCAACATCTATAAAAAAGCACTAATTGAGATAACTTTTGAGTTACCACAAAGTCTAGTTGATATTCTAGAGTTGAGAAAAGAAAATGCCAAGTGCAAGGACTTGGAAATTAGAGAACATGAGCGGATAACCTTATGTCCTCAAATTTCACCTAATCAAATCAATATGATATTTAGGGAAGTCAAAAATGACTTTGGAAGCAAAAAGAGAATGAACAAGCTCATGATGGGAGAAACAAGTGAAATTGTTGAAGAAACTCAAGAAATTCTTCTGAAAGCACTGAAAAAGTACAAATTTCCCATAGTCACAAAAGAAATTCCAGATGGAGAAAAAGAGAATATGTTTGAACAACAATTGAATGAAGCCTATGTTTTAGAAGAAGAACAAGAAAATCAAGAGATACAAAATTGGTGGACAAAGTAGTTTATATAGGAGATACTCCTAATCCACTGGATATGTCAGAAAAAGGAAATAATCTTACTTTAGAGAGCCCTTCAGATCAGGTAGCTAGTGGTGAACAAGCTTTATAGAGTCCCTCTACAGAGAGCGCATAGAAAAGTAATATAGAAAAGGAGGACGAAAGAGAAAAGAAAGATAAAGCAGAAGAAGATGGTGCAAATGTTGAAGTACCCAAAGCAGACATTGAGAAGTCTGAAGAATAAAAGGAAAGTTCAGAAAATGTAACAAGAGACACTGTAGAGGCAGTGAAAAGTCTTCTTGGAAAAGAAGTGTATAAGCTTGATGAGCTTGAAATACTCCAAGGTCTAGCCAATCCAGATGCTCTCTCTCCAATTCAACTATTGAAAATAGTATCATTCACCCAAGTAAAGGCTAGAGAAAAGATGTTAAAATTCCACATGCAGGACAATGAACTATTGGGACTTGCATCCAAGATTCTAGATAAGCTAATGCCTACTTATCAGAAGAATCAAAATGATTCCCCCTCTGAACATCTAAAAAATCTTGTAAGTTCTGTAAATACCCACTTTGAGTCCCTTGAGAAGTCTGCAGAGGTAAAAGTTCAGAAAGAATTCTTGGATAAGAAATTCTCTGAATTAAAGAATCTGATAGGAAATGATAGAAGAATACTTGTTATTAGCATAAAAGTATTTAGAATGCCCTAAATGATGGAAGAGATATGTATAAATTCTATCTATCATGGTCCAAAGTAAATGAGGATATTGAGAAAAAGATAAAAGAACAAGAACATAAAATATCAGTTCTTTTTCAAATTTTGATCCTCTAACTGCCTCTCCTATAAGCCAAGAGTGTCAAGTAATTAGCCTGACAGATGAGATTAAAAGGCTTGGTAAAGAAAAGGGTAACATTATGAAGAGAATGTGTGAGCTCCGAGGATTAATTACCCCTAAGTTAGAGATAATGTATAAAGCCCTATCTGAAGCTCAGACTGTAGCTCAAACCAATGATCCATCTGATCTATCAAAGACAGAAGCATACTCATTTTTTTTGAATGGGCACATCTTAATTCTGGATGGAATGAAGAGTACTTGGGCCTCCAAATTTATGCAGATAAAAACTAGTTTTACAGACATTCTAAAATTTATGTAAGTAGAACTTGATAACTAATTGTACACGTGTGGCAGTATATACAGAATTTTTGAAGAATTTTGACTTGCAGACCCCACCCTTTGCCATTGATGTCAAAGGGGGAGTGAAGGGTAGTGGAAAATGAGGAGTTCAACAAAGGAGGAGAACCGAAATAAGGGAAGAGCATGAATGTATAGACAAAGGGGTAGTTGCTCTAAGACACTTAGTCATTTTTCACTAAGTGTTGCCATCAATGCCAAAGGGGGAGATTCTTGGCAAGAGACACTGCATATCATTGATAGGTGTTGTCATTGATGGCAACTAAGATTGTTCCCCACATCCGCAGTACAGTATCTAATCATACCAGAAGTCATAATGATAATCTATCTAAGTCCAAGAGCTTAAAACAAAGTATATAGTAGAGTCTGGTATTTTGGTCTGGATCTCTCTGGTGGAAAGGCATGGTATGCTGTGGATCTAAGGTAGTTGACAGCATTACAAATACAAGTTCTAAATCTAGAATTTTGTCATCTGGTGATGAAGGAATCAAATGTTATTAGCATCTATGTATCAGGTTCCAGTCTGACAGAGCAGATAGAAGAAGAATAGGTAGACCTTGGAGAAGATCTTGTTTCCAGATGTATGGAAGTTGCTTGTTGGACAAATGGTGGCATTTAGTAATTATGGCCAACATGAGTAATGATTTCCAAGAGTAAGTTTTGGTCCACACTCCAAGTTATGCATAGATCTAGCTAATAGGGTAGAGCATTCTTAAGTGTTCTAAGTACTGTTGAAGCTAACTGGTAGAATGATTATATATCTTGTTGCAGATATATATAGTTGATGAATTTAGATGTTTAGTGTATGTGGTGTGTACAAATAAGGTGTATGTGTGAAAGGAGCAGAAATCCAAAGTGTGAATGAAGGTAGATCAGTAAGAAGAGTAGAGTAAAGATGAAATGTGTTAAATTAGTTTATGTACTTAATTAGAACTAAAATTCATGCATGGACAAATGCTATTAATTAGTTCAAATCTCTATTGTTCTCTTGTAATATTTTCTCTAGGCAGTGAGCCTTCTTTTGAGCAATGAGCCCAAATGCATGTGCATTCCCATTTGTAAAAATACTTTTACTAGGGTATTAAATTTTGTGGGTTAACCCTCCCCATGGTTTTTCCCTTAACTGGGTTTCCACGTCAAAATCTTGGTGTCAAGTGTGTTATTCTTATTTTTTCTTATGTGATGCTTAAGTGTTTATTTAATTAAGTTGATTATAAGATGTGAATAAAGATTCAAGTTAGAAAAAGTTTAGAATTCTTGACAATTGATTCACCCCCCTCTCAATTGTCCGAACCTAATCCAACACTCCTATCATTGATCTATACCTTTTCTAATTTACCTGAGGTGAATCATCATCTTTGCTCAACTTGCATCTGGTTACCATGGGAGCACTTACCGGTTTTGAGTCCTCCATTCCAAACTTTTTCAACAATTTTCTCACATACTTGGATTGAGATATGAAGATTCCTTTATCTGATTGAGTGATTTTCAGACCTAAGAAGAAATTCATTTCACCAAACATGGACATCTCAAATTCACTTTGCATCTAATTAGCAAATTTCTTACACATGCTTCTATTTCCACCAAAAATACCTCAAGAATTAAGATGTGCTCATGATCAATCTTGAAATAAAGATTACCATCAACTGTGCCTTTGCTAAATCCTAACTTTAGTAGATACGTATCTACTCTTGCATAGTAGGCTCTTAGGGCTTGTTTAAGTCCATACAAGGCTTTCCTCAATCTATAGACCATATCTTCTTGACCAGACAATTGGAATCCCTCTCATTGCTCAATGTAGACTTCTTCCTCTAACTCTCCATTCATGAATGCTGACTTGACATCCATCTGGTAAACTTTGAAATCTTTAAATGCAGCAAATACAAGAAATAATCTGACTGCTTCAATTCTTGCTACCAGAGAAAATTTTTCTTCAAAATCAATTCCCTCTACTTGAGAATATCCTTTGCACACCAATCTTGCTTTGTTTCTCATAACTTCACCATCTCCATTCAGTTTATTTTGGAAGACCCATTTGGTTCCAATTACATTTTTTGTTTTCAGGTCTAGGAACAAGATCCCAAGTATGATTCGTTTCAATTTGTATTAATTCTTCTTCCATTGCTTTTACCCAATTTTCATCATTACAAGCTTCATTCACTATTTTTGGTTCAATATTTGAAATCAAACAATACTCTACTTGATCTTCAACAATTTTTTTTCTACTTTAAACTCCTTTATTCTTGTCTCCTATGATTTGATCTTCAGAATGATTCAACCGTACATACTTGGAGGTTTTGATAGTTTCTTGAACTTCTGATCGTTGAGCTTTTTCCTCAACATCTGCACTAACTTCTTCAGTCACTAAATTTTTTAGATCAATTTGGATCTGAGTCTAGGTTTGAACTTGCTTTCCTTGACTTTGACTTTCATCTTGACAATTTGAATCATATCCACAAGGCCTAGAAGGTCTTTCTTTCCTCTCATAAACCTTGACATTAGCACTTTCAATAATATTTTTCAATCTCTTGTTGAAGCACCGGTACGCCTTGCTTTGAGTAGAGTAAACTATAAATATTCCTTCATCATTTCTTGCATCAAACTTGCGTAGATCCTCACCTCTTTTGATATAGCATTTACTACCAAAAACTCTGAAATATTTCACAATAGGAGGATCACCAAACCATAGTTCATAAGGTGTCTTACCAGAATTGCCTTTGATTTGCCCCCGATTAAGAGTGTAGACAACAATACTCACAACTTCTCTCTAATAGACTTGTGGAACATTTTCTTCCATCATCATGGTCCTAGCAGCTTCTTGAATGGTCTAGTTCTTCCTTTCCACAACTCCATTCTGCTGAGGAGTTCTAGAAGTAGATAATTGTCTTTTTATTCCATGCTTTTCACATAATGTATCAAACTCACCAAAGGTAAACTCTCCACCTCTGTCGGATCTTAGACACTTTATCTTCACACCAGTCTCATTCTCCACCATAACCTTAAACACCTTGAATTTGTCAAGAGCTTCTAATTTTTCTTTCAAGAAAGTTACCCACATCATCTGGGAGTAATCATCAATCAACAACATAAAATATCTGTCTCCTTGCACACTTCTAATTCTAGCAGGACTACATAGATTAGTATGCATAGGTTCCAATAGTTGACTTGAAAATTGTTCTTTACTCTTGAATGAAGTTTTATTTTGTTTACCCAATTGACATTCTCTACACATACTATCAGTAGGTTTTACTAGTTTTGGAAGATCTCTTACAGCCTGAGTAGAACTTATTTTGACAATATTGTCAAAATTAACATGACACATTCTCCTATGCCATAACCAACTCTGATCAATCTAAGCAATCAAACAACTTTTTCTAGTACCACTTAAATGAAAGATGCTACCTTTAGTTTGTGTACTTGATGCAATCATAGTTTTGGAGCTTGCTAAGATTTTGTATTTTCCATCCTTTAATCAGAGATCATATCCTTTGTTTACCAGCTGTCCAACACTAAGAAGATTATGCTTCAATCCTTCTACATACAGAACATCATTGGTGTTATTCTTACCATCAAAAGAGATGGATCCTCTACCACGAATTCTACCAGTTGAGTTGTCTCCAAACTTCACAAGTCCTTCATATCTTTCCAAACTTATGAACTTACTTTTATCACCAGTCATATGATGAAAACATCCACTGTCAATCACCCATTCATCCTTTTCTTCAATCTGAGAAGCCAAGGCACTTTCCACATTCACATAGCTAGTAGATTTAGTAGATACCAGATCTTCTTCTTTGATGGAAATGAACACCCATTCATTTCCTGAGTTACTTCCCTTATCAGATTCATCATCAGTGACACCTTCTTCATCTTCTTAGACATAGTAACATTTCTTCGGAGCTCTTGATCTATTAGGGTTTCGCTTTGAAACCCTCTTTGGACACCTTGAGGCAAAATGACCAATCTTATTACAAGTAAAACATTTGAAAGGCAACTTTCCTTCATACTTACCGGATCCTCTTGGCAATCTTCTGGCAATAAGGGCTTCAAGTTCTGTAGTCTCAATTTCATCATCTTCAAGATCCTTCCTTTCCTTCTCAAATCTGTTTGATCTTCCTTAAGAGATTTCACCTAGATCATATCTTTGTTTTCCATAAACACTAGCCTTTAATGTAGATTTAGACTTAGGAAGAGAATCACCAAACTCACTCATTTCAAATGCTGAAAGCTTACCAACCAACTGATCCCTTGTAACATTTGTCATAGTTCTGATCTCTTTAATGGTAGTAACTTTATGCTTGTATGCCTCAAGTAAGGATCTGAGCACTTTGGCAACAATCACTAATTCTTCCAATATTCCACTAGCACTTCTGATACCGGTCACAAGTTCATTCACTTTCTGCATGTAGGAAGTAATGTTTTCATCTTCAGTCATCATCAACCTTTCTTATTTACCCTTCAGGCTTTGTATCTTGGCACATTTGATGTATTTATCACCTTCATATAGAGTTTCCAATCTTTTCCACATTTCATGAGCAGTTTTAAATTCCAGGACATTTATCCTTTCTGTATCAGTTAGGGCACTCAATAAAGCTTCTTTAGCTCGAATATTGTATTCAGCTTCCTTGAGCTCATCTATAGTTGAAGGGTCATTCTTTGGAATCTTGTACTCATCCTTAGTTATCAACCAAAAGGCATCACCCATACATTCCAAATGACACTGCATGCACACCTTCCAAAGGGAGTAATTTGTTTCATCAAATCTCAGACTAACCTTTCTGTAAGTCAACATCTTGGATCTCCTCAAGCGGTTAAGCTTCTTTTAGAGGAACTGGCTCTAATGCCAATTGTTGGAACTAGTTTAGCCAAATAAGAGGGGGGGTGAATCAGTTGTTTAACAACTTTAACCTTTTCTACTTTTAAACTTCTTTATCAACTTACAAATAGATTAATGATATAAACATTAAAGCATGAATTAACAACACATGAGCAAAAGCAAGATGAGCACACATAACACCAAAATTTTTACGTGGAAACCCGATTAAGGGAAAACCATGGTGGGGGTTAACCCACAAGATTTGTACGCTATTAAAGTACTTAAAAGAAATGGAAGGCACTTGCCTTTGGGTGCATTGCCTAGAGCTCATAGCTCAAAGAAGCTCACTACCTATAGGAGGCTCACTGCTTACAAGATTTTATGTTCAACATAGAAAGAATGAACTGAGAAATAGCATCTTCTTCATGCCTGGTTTAGTCTCATTGAAGTGCATAACTCCTCTGCTCTGCTCTCACACTCTGCTTTGCTCTACCACATCTTTTCTCACATTCACACCTTTCATGGCCTCACTTCACTTATTTATATATGACATCAACCTTGGAATGATCATCAAAGTTAGCTTTACAAACATCTTATTACAAGTGTTCTTCAAGGCCAGTCTAAAAAACTATTAGAATTACAAGACTTGATTTGATACAAAGTATTACATGTGAATCCTTATAATGTTGGCCAAACATTTTCTAGGACTTGAATCTTCTTTAATCAACATGCTATGCTCCAGAGAATTACTTTTAGATCATTTGTTGTGATGCCTCGTCATGCAACCCTAGAGTGTTAGACTAACAAGTGCAAAATTTACAAAAATATATATTTTTTGAAGCAAATAAATGTATTATTCTTTAGATAAAATTACACTGTTTAAATAAGTTGTACAACTAACACTTCTAGGGAAATAACCACATTGGATAAAAATACAAATCATAACAATACAAGTGATATACATTATGATGCCACAGAAGAGAATTACATAATTCTTTTACAGATAAGAACAGTTATATAAGATCAATTACAAGATTACAAGGTTATAAGTTTCATGACCGATATCATCAGTTTACAATATACAACAAGATTATACAATTCAGAAAGTATGAAACAACTTTGAAGATGCATGTACAAAACTGGAACTGGTACCACATCAATTGTGAAACATGAACCAGGAGGAACAAGAAAAACCAATGGATTAAGCTCTTCCACCCAACCATGTGGAACCCTAAGGTCCACCCCCCGAGCTAGGAGATAACAATGAGATTCCACTAAGTCAAAGGATACAAGCAAGCAGATATAGACTTGACATAGACAACTTAGATCATCAAAACTACACAAACCATCAAGACAAGTCAAATCATCAAGACAAGTAAGAACTCTAGAGGTAACAACAAAGATAAAAAATGAAAGTAGATAGAATGCAGTAGGGAGGGTGTCATCACATGGTCCTAGCATGGGTTATCTAGGCTATCTCTCACTAGAAACTGGCCCCCATCTATGGTTACCCTGGCAGCCTCTCTCTAGGCACCGGCCCCATAGGGTGACACATGCAGAGCTGACACATCCTCTCATGAAGACAAGGTGGTCGACCTTGCCAACCAAACCTTCTCATCCCATCCTTAGCCTGTGAGAGCACTCAAGGCATGGGTGAGGCATCATACTTATGTTGTTATGTAAATTACTACCCAACCCACGTAAATAAATTATTAAGTTATCACTTGATTATAACTTCCATGGGGTTACCCAGGTAGCCACTTTGGGCACCGGCCCCACTATAGAAGCCACTCTCCTACATGTATCTAGCAACCCCTAATGAACATCCATAAACCAATTAAATAACATGCATGGATAAGGGACCGAAAGGCATCCATATTTTTTGCAAACCAATACATTGCATAAACCATTTCAATCCAAAACCTCAAACAACAAAACTTTCCCCTATCCACTTCAAAATCTCAAATCCATTAAAACATTTAAAACAACACGACTTAATGTTGTACTGGAACTGAAGAAGCCTGGAGTCAGATAACTCTTAACACACAAAACTACTATCCATATATCCATTTCCTGATATGGAAAACAAGGCTTTAAACAAATTGACATTTAATTAGAACAATATGACTTAGAACTAAAGAATAATATAATAAATCAATTACATCATTACTACTCGACGCCATTAATCGATAATGAAATTTCAAGCAAGACCATATTTAAAATTAACTCAACATTACACCATTGAACAAATTAAACCGGAAAGCACTATAAAATTTTCTCTCTTTTAAAATAAAATCCAAATATTATTCCACTCAAGAACCATAAATCCATCTAATATATTTGTTTATTATTTATTTATTAAAATCACAATTAATCTCTAATTTATTATTCATTTATTAAAATCAAAGTGCCACAAGATAGTATAAACTAAATCATAACTAAACAAATTTATAATTAATAAGATAAAATGAGTATAACTAATATTTAACTCAATATTTTTAAGCTCTAGAATGTAATACCAATCATCTTTTATTTAATCACTATCATCACCAATTATAACCTATTAATACTCTTAAAGTTTTTAACTCAATATTTAATTCTATTTATCATTTATTGAATAACTAGTATCACCATAAAAATCTACTACACATTAAAATCTATTTTATTCATTTAATCAAACTTGCATCTACTAAAACAACTTTATTTTTAAAAAAATTAATTTTAAAATAATACAAATCTATCCTAATAAATCTATGAGATATACTAATATCAACTTATCACTATTGCCTTTTAATGAGTTTGATAAAAAAAGAAAGGCAAATTAACAATTTTAATAAATCAAAACAAAAAAAAAAACAAAGCAAGGTTTATGAGTTAAGGAGCTTTAAATAGAATTTTTCTAACTATTAGATTACCTTTACATACATTTTAAATAAATTCAATGATAATCTTCCTAAAACCACTAATATACTACATTTTTTTAACTATAAACTTGTAAGTCTATTCATTGTTACACAATATGATAATTAATGAAGAAATTATAGAGATTAAAAAGTTGAAAGAAAGCTACAATGCCAGGAAACAACATGAATTTATTTATTGCGAAGGTCAAAGATTAATTGAGGCAGCTGAGAGAGGAGAGAAAGGAACAATCTTCAGGTAGGCACAACCATTCAGGTAAAAGAAAAATTCAAGAAATTTCATTTTAGATTCGAGAATTCAACTTAGACACTAGAAATTGCAGAGAAATAGAGGGTCATAAAACTAGTTTGGCAGAGAAGAATCTATAAGACATTTTGGTAAAATGACTTCTAATAAGTATAGGTTTTCAGGAAAGAAAAAAATGGTTTTCACATCAATAATTCTAAACTGCCTGAGAGCAAGATTTAATTTCTTTTAATATTATATATTTTTCTTGATTTCCACTGGCTGGAATGACCCGGTCCAGGCCGTACCATAGCCAAGAATGAGGAACAAAATTAAATTTTCAAAAGTTTAATGGATCAAGCTTTCCTCCAATGCCATACGGTCAGCAAAAAGCAAGATTGTCAAGGTTTAATAGCTAAAATTTTAGACAAAAAAAATGCAAAGGGGATCATACGGCGGCCATACAGTGGCAGCTAGGGAAGGTTGAGAATTGCAGATTTGAAATTGGCATAAGACAAAAATCACTCCAATAATATCTTAATCAAGCCGAGGTAAACTTTAAATTGAAATGGCACATCAATGCCTGGCAAAAAAAATAAAATAAAGAAAGAAACCTCATTTTCTAGTAGAGAGTTTACTTGAATCAAGTTTCGACAGAAATTGACCCACTAACATTACTGTACTCTGGCAGGAATCAGAGAATTGGTTGATGAGAAAAACAACCAGAGGTAAAATAAATTTGATGAGATTCTAAAGAAGTTTCAATTTCAATGTATACAATCAAAATAAAGGTCTCAATTTCTGGTAGTGGAGACTTCAACCAAATCAAAAGAAAAAAATTTCAAATTTCACAAGAATGGAAAAGCAACTATCAAATATAGAGTTATTTGGAAAATTTGAATGGTGACAAGAGGACAAAGAACTCATTGGACTAATGGGACACATTCAAATACACACCAGAGATTTAACTAAAAAATTAAACTAATATGACAATACAAGTAAACATACCTGGGATTTCAATTTTAAGCTGCAATTTCCTTCAGCTTCCTCAAGTTCTTCTTCTCTTTCCCCATGCAATCTCTTCCCCAATTCTTTGTCTACTTCAAAACAATTCTCCCCCCAAAATAATAAACCCTAGAAGCAAAAATAGCTACAACTCATAAATTTCTACTATCATGAATCCGTTACCGTAAATTCCACTACTCAGAAGAATTTAAAATTTTTACTTAACATAGAGATTCCCCAAATCTGGAATCATATTCGACAACTAACAAACATTAAATTATTCACTAATATTATTCTTTACATAACTATATACTAATTAACCATAATAAAAACTTATGACTCATATACTATTAAAAAAAATTAAAATAACTAATTGAATCTACATTAAAATTACTTAAAGAATATTCCAAATCTCTTTAATACTCTATGACTAAGAAAAATACTATTAAATTTGGCATATTAATAACATTATTATAATAATATTAATTCATTAATGCATTACTACAATACACATAGGCTTAACTAAACAAAACTCAACAATAACCCCACATACCACTTGACGACCAACAACCTAAAGATTGAAACTGACCTAGGGGAAACCTCATGTTATCTCCCTTCAACAATATCCATTGGCCAAGGGCACGCTCGGACTTGCTATGTTAGGTGGAGTCAATGCCTGGTACGTACAACCTACATCAAGACAACAGGTTGTTACAACATACGCATATATATATATATATATATATATATATATATATATATATATATATATATATATATATATATATATATATATATATATATATATATATATATATATATATCAAACACACACAGTCAGGGAATCACAGTGTAGTAGGGTTCTCAAAACGAGTAATACTACACCATCCCTGCTCTCAAGCATAACAATCAACACCACATCTCTAATTAATCATCATATAACATTAATCCATAAAGCATGATAACAATATTCTGCATAAACGATTGTCCATCAACTAAACATGTCGTAATACATCATAAACTGAAATATCAATAATTTCATCATAAAAATCATAACACATGTCAAATCCACATCAGTCAAATATAGTCCATCATGATCATAGTAGGCATAAACCATAGTCTAATAACTCAAATGTCTCAAAATGTCAAAATACAATATAAAACTACTAACTATCTCAAAATTGTCTAAAACAATAGAAAACTATCATCTGTCTCAAACCAAAATGAGGGGCATTACATCCTCCCCCCAAGAATAAGGCTTATTCTTGGAAGCCTACAAATAAGTAAAGGCATAACTCTCTCAACTTGGAAGCATCCTCCCAGCTAGTAGAAGTTTCATCACTAGGATCCCACTGGACCCTGACTTGCTCCACATCTCTATCCTTGAGAGTCTACACCCAATGCTATAGCTCACACATGATCTCCAAAGAAGGCTGCTTGTCCCCTACTTGCAGTCTCCAAGGCTGTCCCCTGATGCTCAAACACTACGAATTCTCTATGAGACCTTCTCGCATCACCTACGGTCAGCTTTGAAGCTGTCAGCCTCTGACCAAAACTTGAATCATTCCTTTGTGGACACTGCCTAGCTATATGGCCTTGCTATCCACATTAGTAACATCCTGATCCTCTACTGAAACCTCCACCACTTGAAGAAGTGTTGGACTGCTCAAAGTTATCTCTACTCACTATAGATTGTGTACTTTGGGCTAGCTAATCGAAGCAGTTATGCCTGTCCCATTGCCAAGACCTATCTTTCTTAGACTGAAATCTATTACCTTGCTAAGGCTGAGTAATCTTTGGTTGTGACTGAGAACACTACTATTGCTGCAGCTCACCTTTGTTGGGTGCATGATGGTCTCTTGAAGAGTTGGCTGCCTGAGACTGACCACCAACACCTACAAAAGGCGCACTACCAATGTGCACACCTGTATGCCCTCCAAGTGCCATCTTCAGATTCTCTTCTATTAATCAGGCTTTCTCCACTACTACTTCCATAGTCTTAGGTTCAAAGACACAAACCCCTCCACTGATCCAGGCATTTAAGCCCCTTATAAAATGCTGCACTAACATAGACTCTTCATCTCCAATACCTACATACTACTTGAGCTCATAGAATCTAAGCTCATATTGCTCAACTAACATGGCCATCTACCTCAGCTCATGGAACTCATCTGCATGGTGCCTCCTCCAATAATTAGATAGGAAATAGGCTCTGAATCTCTCTAAGAACAGCTCCCAAGAAATAGTGCTAATATCCAAGTGCAGTTTCTGCTCCTCTAAACACCACCAAGTCGAAGCAAAACCTCTAAGATGTAGAATAGCACATCTAGCCATGGTGTTCCTACCATACGGGTGCATGGAAAAACACTTTCCTATATCTAGTAACCATGTCTCTGCCTCTAGACCACTACCAACTCCATCAAAGATGGGAGGGCATGCCCTCAGAAGATCTCTCATATGACTGGCTAAAGTGGCCTCCTGCTCAGCTGTCAGCTCTCTCTACCTGGGAGATCTCTCTCTTTTCCTAACTTCTAGCTGATCTACCTCCTGACCCCCTCTAGGCTGCTCAACCTCCTATCTAGGGCCTATGCAGGCAAGGGCCTCCTCAAGCAACTATCTCAACTGGGCTCCTTCGGGATGACCCTGACCTTCCTTATTCTGATCCCCGCCTTCATGGGCACTCTCATGAGGAGAACTGGGAGGAGGTGTACCACCACCACCTCTCCCACAACCCCTACCCTGACCTCAACCTCGAACTCTACCTCAACCCCTAAGCATCTTCCTACACACATACCTCCAAAGGACAAATTCAAAACAAGGAATATGAACAAGGAAAAGAATTTTAATCTACAGAGTTTAAGCACTAGCTCACATAATGGGCTTAGTTATAACCAAAGTACCCAGTGTTCAAACCTAGCTTTGATACCAAATATGATGGCCTATCATGCAACCCTAGAGTGTTAGACTAACAAGTGTAAAATTTACAGAAATATTTTTTTTTGAAGCAAATAAATGCATTATTCTTTAGATAAAATCACACTATTTAAACAAGTTGTACAACTAACACCTCTAGGGAACATAACGGCATCGGATAAAAATACAAATCATAAAAATACAAGTGATATACATTATGATGCCACAGAAGAGAATTATATCATTCTTTTACAGATAAGAATAGTTACATAAGATCAATTACAAGATTACAAGGTTATAAGCTTCATGACCGATATCATCGGTTTACAATATACAACAAGATTATACAATTCAAAAAGTATGAAGCAACTTTGAAGATTCAAGTACAAAACTAGAACTGGTACCGCATCAGTTGTGAAACACAAACTAGGAGGAACAAGAGAAACCAATGGATTAAGCTCTTCCACCCAACCATGTGGAACCCTGAGGTCCACCCCCGAGCTAGGAGATAACAATGAGATTCCACTAAGTCAAAGGATACAAGCAATCAGATATAGACTTGACATAGACAACTTAGATTGTCAAGACTACACAAACCATCAAGACAAGTCAAATCATCAAGACAAGTAAGAACTCCAGAGGTAACAACAAAGATAAAAAATGAAAGTAGATAGAATGTAGTAGGGAGGGTGTCATCACATGGTCCTAGCATGGGTTATCTAGGCTATCTCTCACTAGAAACTGGCCCCCATCTATGGTTACCCTGGCAACCTCTCTCTAGGCACCGGCCCCATAGGGTGACACATGCGGAGTTGACACATCCTCCCATAGAGACAAGGTGGTCGACCTTGCCAACCAAGCCTTCTCATCCCATCCTTAGCCTGTGAGAGCACTCAAGGCATGGGTGAGGCATCATACTTATGTTGTTATGTAAATTACTACCCAACCCACATAAATAAATTATTAAGTTATCACTTGATTACAACTTCCATGGGGTTAACCAGGAAGCCACTTTGGGCACTGGCCCCACCATAGAAGCCACTCTCCTACATGCAACTAGCAACCCCTAACCAACATCCATAAACTAATTAAATAACATGCATGGACAAGGGACTAAAAGGCATCCATATTTTTTACAAACCAATACATTGCAGAAACCATTTCAATCCAAAACCTCAAACAACAAAACTTTCCCCTATCCACTTCAAAATCTCAAATCCATTAAAACACTTTAAATAACATGACTTAATGTTGTACTAGAACCCAAGAAGCCTAACCTTTGGAGTTGAATAACTCTTAACACACAAAACTACTATCCATATATCCATTTCCCGATATAGAAAACAAGGGTTTAAACAAATTTACATTTAATTAGCACAATATGACTCAGAACTAAAGAATAATATAATAAACCAATTACATTATTACTACTTGATGCCATTAACCGACAATGAAATTTCAAGCAAGACCATATTTAAAATTAACTCAACATTACACCATTGAACAAATTAAACTGGAAAGCACTATAAAGTTTTTTCTCTCTCTTTAAATAAAATCCAAATATTATTCCACTCAAGAACCATAAATCCATCTAATATATTTGTTTATTATTTATTTATTAAAATCATAGTTAATCTCTAATTTATTATTCATTTATGAAAATTAGAGTGCCACATGATAGTATAAACTAAATCATAACTAAACAAATTTATAATTAATAAGATAAAATGAGTATAACTAATATTTAACTCAATATTTTTAAAATACCAATAATCTTTTATTTAATCACTATCATTACCAATTATAATCTATTAATACTCTAATAAAGTTTTTAACTCAATATTTAATTCTATTTATCATTTATTTAATAACTAGTATCACCATAAAAATCTACTACACATTAAAAATCTAATTTATTCATTTAATCAAACTTGCATCTACTAAAGCAACTTTATTTTAAAAAAGATTAATTTTAAAATAATACAAATCTATCCTAATAAATCTATGAGATATACTAATATTAACTTATCACTATTGCCTTTTAATGAGTTTGATAAAAAAAGAAAAGGCAAATTAACAATTTTAATAAATCAAAACAAAAAAAAACAAAGCAAGATTTATGAGTTAAGGAGCTTTAAATAGAAGTTTTCTAACTACTAGATTAACTTTGCATACATTCTAAATAAATTCAATGATAATCTTCCTAAAAACACTCATATACTACATTTTTTGAACTATAAACTTGTAAGTCTATTCATTGTTACACAATATGATAATTAATGAAGAAACTACAGAGATTAGAAAGTTGAAAGAAAGCAACAATGCCAAGAAATGACATGAATTTATTTATTGCAGAGGTTAAAGATCAATCAAGGCAGCTGAAAGAGGGGAGAAAGGCACAATCTTCAGGTAGGCACAACCATTCAGGTAAAAGAAAAATTCAATAAATTTCATTTCAGATTCAAGAATTCAACTGAGACACTAGAAATTGTAGAGAAATAGAGGGTCATAAAACTAGTCTAGCAGAGAAGAATCTGTAAGAGGTTTTGGTAAAATGACTTCCAATATGTATAGGTTTTTAGGCAAGGAAAAAAAATGGTTTTAATAGCAATAATTCTAAACTGGCTGAGAGTAAGATTTAATTTCTTTTAATATAATATATTTTTCTTGATTTTCACTGGCTGGAATGACCAAGTCCAGGCCATACTATAACCAGGAATGAGGACTAGAATTAAATTTTCAAAAGTTTAATGGATTAAGCTCTCCTACAATGGTGTATGGTCAGCAAAAAGAAAGATTGTCAAGGTTTAACAACTAAAATTTTAGACAAAAACAATGCAAAGGCGATCATACAGTGGTCGTACGGCGGTAGCTAGGGAAGGTTGAGAATTGTAGATTTGAAATTTGCATAAGACAAAAATCACTCCAATAATATCTTAATCAAGGAGAGGTAAAACTTGAAATTGAAATGGCACATCAATGCCTGGCAAAAAAATAAAAATAAAGAAAGAAACCTCATTTTCTGGCAGAGAGTTTACTGGAATCAAGTTTAGGCAGAAATTGACCCACTAACATTACTGTACTCTGGCAAGAATCAAAGAATTGGTTGATGAGCAAAACAACCAGAGGTAAAAGAAATTTGATGAGATTCTAAAGAAGATTCAATTTTAATGTATAAAATTGAAATAAAGGTCTCAATTTCTAGCAGTGGAGACTTCAACCAAATCAAAAGAAAAATTTCAAATTTCATAAGAATTGAAAGGCAACTATCAAATATAAAGTTATTTAGAAAATTTAAATGGTGACAAGAAGACAAAGAACTCATTGGACTAACGGGACACTTTCAAATACACACCAGAGATTTAACTAAAATTTTAAACTAATATGACAGTACAAGTAAACATACCTGAGATTTCAATTCCAGGCTGCAATTTCCTTCTGCTTCCTCAAGTTCTTCTCTTTACCCATGCAATCTCTTCCCCCAATTCTATGTCTACTTCTTCAGAATAATTCTCCCCCCCAAATAATAACCCCTAGAAGCAAAAATAGCTACAACTCATAAATTTCCACTATCATGAATCTGTTACCGAGAATCCCACTACTCAGAAGAATTTAAAATTTTTACTTAACATAGAGATTCCCCAAATTAGGAATCATATTCGACAACTAACAAACATTAAATTATTTACTAATATTATTCTTTAAATAACTATATACTAATTAACCATAATAAAAACTTATGACTCATATACTATTAAAAAACATTAAAATAATTAATTGAATCTAAATTAAAATTACTTAAAGAATATTCCAAATCTCCTTAATACTCTACAACTAAGCAAAATACTATTAAATTTGGCATATTAATAACGTTATTATAATAATATTAATTTATTAATGAATTACCACAATACACATAGGCTTAACTAAACAAAACTCGATAATAACCCCACATACCACTTGACGACCAACAACCTAAAGATTGAAACTGACCTAGGGGAAACCTCATGTTATCTCCCTTTAATAGTATCCATTGGCCAAGGGCATGCTCAGACCTACTAAGTCAGGTGGAGTCGATGCCCGGTACCTGCAACTTGCATCAAGATGATAGGTTGTATACAACACACACACACACACATATATATCAAACACACAAAGTTAGGGAATCACAATGTAATAGGGTGCTCAAAACGAGTAATACTACACCATCCCTACTCTCAAGCATAACAATCAACACCACATCTCTAATTAATCATCGTATAACATTAATCCATAAAGCATGGTAACAATATTATGCATAAACGATTATCCATCAACTAAACATGTCATAATACATCATAAACTGAAATATCAATAATGTCATCATAAAACTCATAACACATGTCAAAACTACATTAGTCAAATATAGTCCATTATGATCATAGTAGGCATAAACCATAGTCTAATAATTCAAATGTCTCAAACTGTCAAAATGCAATATAAAACTACTAACTGTCTCAAAACTGTCTAAAACAAAAGAAAACTATCATCTATCTCAAACTAAAATGAGGGGCATTACATTTACAACATGCTTGAATCATCCAGTCATCCAAGACTAGGAAGAACAACAACACCAAGGAAGAAATTTTCAACAATGAGCTCAATCTTCAATTTGAACCTCCAAAATAGTAGGCACACAATCTTGAGATCTCAACAAGTACATTGAATTCAACAATAACATCTGCACTACTCCAAATAATCAAAATCACTTGCATCTTCATCTGGTACCTCAAGAACACTATCTTCCATGACTGTCACACTAGAAACATTGCTTGCGGACCTCCAAACCACAAACCACTGAAGTTGAGGATACACTTTGACTTTCTAAACATACCTCTAGATCCACATATCATAATTTTCATTGCAGAGCAATCTGGACTAATTTCATGTCACTCTGTCTCTTTTGAATACTACAAAGGCCAGTTCTACTCAGATGGCCATAGCTTCTTCAAATCTTCATGCGGACCTCTTAAATCTTAACTGGAGCTACTTCAGACAATCCTCTACATAGCCATATGGTCTGCATACTTTGATCTTCGTTCCACTGGAAATGCAGAGCAATCTACTTCACTGATTTGCACTATTTCCCCTATTTCTGAAAAAGACATATGTTGACATCAATGACAACACATCATAGGCATATATTTGCAACATAAATTATATTAAGACTAACAAAAAAATGGATGCTTAGAGACATCTGAAGAAGAGGCATAGAATGAGAACAAAATGAAAGGAGGATGTTGTTAATTGTAGGAGTACAATCAACACTGAGAGGGGGGGTGAATCAGTGTTGATACACAAAAACCAATTTTTATCTCCTCTCTAAAATTGTTAATAAGATTTATTTGAATTGAATCAATTATTAAATGCACATTCACCAAAACTTCAATTATATAGGACACATGAAATTATGCAAATCATCAACACAAGAAATTATACAAAATATCAACACAAGAAGAATTAACGAGTGGAAAACCCTCTCGGGGTATAAAAACCACTCAAACTACCTCGCTGGCTTAAGTATAAAATCTTCAAATTTACAAATTCTCATTGACTTGTGATTGTATCACTGGCATACAGAAAAGTCTCACTAACTTACATCAATGCCTCACTGGCATAACATGTGTCACTGACTTAATATTGTGGATCACTGGTTTTTCATCAATGTCTCACTAACAAAAAATGAACAATCACTTTTATCAAAACTTCAAACATAATGTGCAAGACTTGATTCCCATTCAATCTAATTTGCACCATTTCAAACCTTCATTCATCTCTGTAATTATACTAGAAAACCATCTCTACAATTAGATTAATCAATTTTATCCTCTTTGCAATCAAATTGTACCCATATCTACAAAGCATAATCTCACACAATATTTCATTCAACTTTGTTATCTCTGCAAAACATTTCCTCTGTCATACTTCATGACACGCACCCACCTTTTTTTCAATCTGTAACCTGCAAAAATACAATATACAAATCTTCTTCAAAACCCCTCATCTTCTTCTCCAACTATTTGCAAAAACTATCTCCAAAAATAGTATCAAATCCCATTCAAAAACTCTTCATATTCTTCTTCATAAAATCTTATTTGACAATCTCCAAACCTTCTATATTCCAAAACACATCTCTGCAAAAATTGTCAATGATTTTTTCTCAAACAAATCATCTGTATTAATAAAAAAATTGCCATCCTTGTCTTCTATTTCCTTGAAGAAAAATGACAAAAAAAATAGAATGAATCTTTTAATAATCTGCCCCTAAAAAAATCAAAATACTTCTTGTAAAAATGACATATAACCTTCATTCTATTCTAGATCATAGGAATGACATTAAGAGCCCCCAATAAAATAGGAGAGAAAAAACAAATAAAGTTTCTAAAATAAATAAAGCCATAAATGGCTTAATTATCGGGCTCCAATCATATTCTATGTTTTATATGTGCCATGCTATTTATAAAGAATGCTTCCCCTAAATAAATGCAACAAGCTCTTCATCAAGCTCCTATCCATTCTATCTTCCCTAAAAAAGAAAAATTTCAAAAAAAAATGAGCTCCACATATATTATAATCTTTGATGCATTGTGCAACATAAATCGTGGTCCCCTCTTTAAATTCAGAGTCTTTTAATATTAAAGATAAAATCATAATAATTAGCTCCCATAAAATTTCATGCATTTAAATCTTTTATAACTTTCAAACACTTCGCACCCCACACACACTTAAACATAATCTTGCCTTTTTTAGTGCTCAACGCACATAAGGTGAAGACCAATATAACAAGTTATCAAGGTTGAGTGGGCTGGTCACAAGAATGTTTAAAAACCCCTCCATCAAGTTACAGTAAGTGAAATGACCTTCAACTCCAGGTCAATATTTAATAAGACAAAAAGTACAATATGTTATATGATGGGTAGAGAATGGATAAATAACATGGAAGCACTTAGAGTTTTATGACATAGGATCATAACATATTGTCATTACCAATGACAATGAAATGCCTTGATTATGTATGAGAGAAACTTCCTACCATATGAAGAAAAACATCAACTCCATGAAAGCAACTCCAAACCAAGTTCCTACTTGTGAACTCCAACCCATACCATGAACATGCCAAGCGAGTGTGTCATCAAAGAAAAATACATATAATTGCCTGCAATGAAGAATATCATTACCTTCTGAGGAATGAAGAACATTGTCCAAGGTATCAAAAACTCAGGACCTCCTGATTAGTGACCTTCAGCAACTCCTTTTGACATCAACATAATATAAATAAAATCTTGATGTAACACATCTATTGCTTGCATTCACCACCATGTCAAATATAAACACTATATGAACTAGAGAACCAACATTATGCTAACATCTTTAAACATGATAAACCAAGTAACAAACCTCATCAAGTGAAGAACCATGAAGAACTTAACTTTTGCACTATCAACTCAATATCATACCTTGAAGATCTATTCATGAAGACTTTGCACAAGATCAACAAACACATTGGATATCCTTAAAGCATCATTGTTAGCTTTACCAAACATGTACTTGATCAGTAACACAACACACATAGTATCTTGTAGCATCTTGTACTTGATCTGCATCCTTCTCTTTTGACATCAATGACAATCAATCTCTATCAATCTCCCCCTTTGTCATTCATGGAAAAACTTCATGATACAATTTATCTTTCTCCCCCCTTTTGACATTTGATGACAAAGACAAATCTATTTACTCCCCCTGTGTTGAAGTTCACAAACAAATCACTGCTCATAAACATCACTTCTTATCACAACACATCAAGATGAAAATGGAAAACCTGACATAACACTGCAATCAAATACCAACTCCTTTGATATGACACATATGAACTTGAATTCTATGCAAGGATGTCATAAACACATCACAACACATGAATACCACTCTTGAGTAGACCTTCTCAAAACTTTCATGATAATGACAACAAGATCGCTCAATCCTACAGAAAGGAAATAGAGAAGATACAAAATCAACTAGTACTTGAACATTATCATTATCATCTACCATTACTGATCCAAGACATTTACTTGCCTCTAATTTGATGAAATACAAGGCTCACCATCAATGTCAAAAGCATCTTTAGATTGTCATAGCTTGAAGTACACACCTTCTTGAAACATATAATTAATGAATACCATCAAAGAAACATTTAATATTTTCACATCAAAAACACTTCCATATGAGCATGACTATCTAGTCCACCATCTTCTTTTAACACCATCTCCAATCTACCTGAAAGCTCCAATTCTCATACAAGACACATAGATCAAACAACATGATCAAAATACATGAAGATTAATATCAAGAACATTCCTGAAGCAAGCATATAACAGGCCATGTAGATAATACTCTGAAACACTCTTCAATTTGATCTGAACCACATACATTATCATGAACTTGACTCATGATGATATGATGACCATTCTAGAGATGATCTTGCCAAGACTTGCATTATGGACAAACATCCTACAGCCAATTTACTTCTGCACACACATCTTGACATAATAGAGAATGAAGACCATTCTGAAAGAAATGAAGACTATCATGATGAAGACCACCAAGTTGTTCCTGCACATGACACTTTTTGCAACACAATGTCAAATCTGATATATATTACAAACAACAAGAACTGATGTCTCTGGACTTTATCATTCAAATCAGCCAATCAAGATCTTCTTGCAACAACATTTTGCAAAACCAAATGTAGAGACAAATATTTGACTTCTTCCATTTTCAAGATCCTTAGCCAACATATGCAAACATTTGATAAGAGTACCTTGAGAACACCTTAATTAATTTTGAACTTCACAATCTCACTAACAAGAACACTCAACTTTTGTAAGTATCAAAATGATATGAAGAGAATATAGGATCATTTATCATTATCAAACTCTTTGTACATTGAACCCCTAAAAATCCTTTTAACATCTTGTATGCATACTGAAACAATGATCACCTATATCATTGTCACACACTGAAAATCAACATTGTTAGCAATATCATCATCAACTTCAAGAAACTTTATTTCATAAGATTCACAAGATCACCATATCAAATGATCTCCTTCTGAAACTTATTGGGGATAATTGATATATCAAGAACAACTGCCCCTAACTTCATGCCATATGTTATGCCACTAATGATGTAACTTGTGCAAGATACACAAGTTTAGAATCTAACTTCTCTTGACCTTGTTTTAATCTCCACACTTTCACTTCTTTCTTCTGTTCAGGTTTTCTCTTCCAAACCTTTTCAACCTTGTTCTTTTTCAAACATATTAAATCAAGTGATGTTTTTTTTTCATACACTCTGCAACTATATGCCTTGTGACCAAGAGAATTACACTTGAAACAAATAACATTATTATTCCTTGTTGAAGGAAATTGATTTATTCTACAATTAATTGCTTTATGCCCAAAATGATTACAAGTATAACAATAACCATTAAATGAATAGTTATACATGTACATGTATGCTTGTCTTATAGGAAAAATTCTTCTTCTTTGATTGCTCACTTTTCTTTTAGGAGCCACAGGCTGATCAATTTTTCTTCTAGGAATCTCTCTAACATTAGAGGACTGACTCTTTTCATAGCCAAGTCCAGTAGTGTCTCCATGTAGTTTTTGTTTACACAATATTTCATGTAATTTACTTGTGCTCTCTCTAAATTTCAAATTGTTTTCCAACTACTTCTCAACATCCTCAAGATCTTTTCTTAATGAGACTATCTCTCCTTCAAGATTTTGACATTCAATTGTCTTAGCTTCCAACTCAAACTTTGTTACTTCATCTATCCTCTTAACTTCTTCAACCTCAACCTTCAAATTGATAATTAATTTGTCTGATTCACCAACTTGACTTCTCAAGTTCATAACCAGATTTCTTCCTCTTCAAGATCTAAAACAACTTTGTGCTTGGATTCTTTCTCTTATTTAAACCGTTCTTTTAATCTCCTATTTTCTTTACTAAGTTGCTTGATTGTATCCAAGGTACATAGAAGCTCTCCTTCAAAATCAACTTCATAGTAAACTTCATCCACAAAGAGGAATGTTTCTTCATCATTGATAATAATTCCTTCCTTTTTATCAAAATTCTCAACTGCAGGATCATTCTTTTTTAGGGGTAACATATGCAACATATCATTGCTAGGCTTAACTGAGTATTGTTTTACCATCTTTTGATCAGTATCATTCTTTTCTCTATTCAAGACCTTATTTCTATTCTTCTTTCCCATGGTACTCCACAAATAGGATCTACCCAAGCTGATTAGGCTACAAAAGGGAACCAAAGCTCTGATACCAATTGTAGGAGTATAATCAACACTGAGGGGGGGGGTGAATCAATGTTGATACACAAAAACCAATTTTTATCTCCTCTCTAAAATTGTCAATAAGATTTGTCTAAATTGAATCAATTATTAAAAGCACATTCACCAAAACTTCAATTATATAGGACACATGAAATTATCCAAATCATCGACACAAGAAATTATACAAAATATCAACACAATAAGAATTAATGACTGGAAACCCTCCCGGGGTAGAAAAACCACTCAAAATACCTCACTGGCTTAAGTATAAAATCTTCAAATTTACAAAGTCTCACTGACTTGTGATTGCATCACTAGCATAAAGAAAAGTCTCACTGACTTACATCAATGCCTCACTGGCATAACATGTCTCACTGACTTAATATTGTGGATCACTGGCTTTTCATCAATGTCACACTGACAAAAAATGGACAATCACTTTTATCAAAACTTCAAACATAATGTGCAAGACTTGATTCCCATTCAATCTAATTTGCACCATCTCGAACCTTCATTCATCTCTACAATTATACTAGAAAACCATCTTTGTAATTAGATTAATCAATTTTATCCTCTCTGCAATCAAATTGTACCCATATCTGCAAAGCATAATCTCACACAATATTTCATTCAACTTTGTTATCTCTGTAAAAAATTTCCTCTGTCATACTTCATGACACCCACACACCTTTTTTTTTAATCTGGAACCTGCAAAAATACAATATACAAATCTTCTTCAAAAGCCCTCATCTTCTTCTCCACCTATCTACAAAAACTATCTCCAAAAATTATATCAAATCCCATTCAAAAACTCTTCATATTCTTCTTTATAAAATCTTCTTCAACAATCTCCAAACCTTCCATATTCCAAAACACATCCTTGCAAAAATTGTCAATAATTTTTTCTCAAACAAATCATCTATATTAATAAAAAAATTGCCCTACTTGTCTTCTCTTGCCTTGAAGAAAAATGACAAAAAAATAGAATGAATCTTTTAATAATCTGCCCCTAAAAAAATCAAAAGACTTCTTGCAAAAATGGCATATAACCTTCATTCTATTCTAGATCATAGGAATGACATTAAGAGCTCCCAATAAAATAGGAGAAAAAAACAAATAAAGTTTCTAAAATAAATAAAGCCATAAATGGCTTAATCATCAGGCTCCAAGCATATTCTATGTTTTATATGTGCCATTCTATTTATAAACAATGCTTCCCCTAAAGAAATACAACAAGCTCTTCATCGAGCTCCTATCCATTCTATCTTCCCTCGAAAAAAAACTTTTGACAAAAAAAATGAGCTCCACATATATTATAATCTTCGATGCTTTTTGAAACATAAATCATGGTCCCCTCTTTAAATTCAAAGTCTTTTAATATTAAAGATAAAACCATAATAATCAGGCTCCCATAAAATTTGATGCATTTAAATCTTTTATAGATTTCAAACACTTATCACCCCACACACACTTAAACATAATCTTGCCTTTTTTAGTGCTCAACGCACATAAGGTGAAGACCGATATAGAAAGTTATCAAGGTTGAGTGGGCTAGTCACAAGAATGTTTAAAAACCCCTCCAATAGGTTACAGTAAGTGAAATGACCTTCAACTCTATGTCAATATTCAATAAGACAAAAAAGTACAATATGTTATATGATGGGCAAAGAATGGATAAATAACATGAAAGCACTTAGAGTTTTATGACATAGGATCATAACATATTGTCATTACCAATGACAATGAAATGCCTTGATTATGTATGAGAGAAACTTCCTGCCATAAGAGGACAAACATGAACTCCATGAAAGTAACTCCAAACCAAGTTCCTACTTGTGAACTCCAACCTATACCATGAACATGCCAAGAAAGTGTGTCATCAAAGATAAATACATATAATTGATTGCAATCAAGAATATCATTACCTTCTGAGGAATAAAGAACTTTGTCCAAGGTATCAAAAACTCAAGACTTCCTTATTAGTGACCTTCAACAACTCCTTTTGATGTTAACATAATATAAATAAACTCTTGATGCAACACATCTATTTCTTGCATTCACCACCATGTCAAATATAAACACTATATGAACCAGAGAACCAACATTGTGCCAACATCTTTAAACATGATAAACCAAGTAACAAACCTCATCAAGTGAAGAAGCATGAAAAACTTAACTTTTGCACTATCAACTCAATAGAATACCTTAAAGATCCATTCATGAAGACTTTGCACAAGATCAACAAACACATTGGATATCCTTAAAGCATCATTCTTAGATTTACCAAACATGTACTTGATCAGCAACACAACACACATAGTATCTTGTAGCATCTTGTACTTGATCTACATACTTCTCTTTTGACATCAATGACAATCAATCTCCATCATTAATAAACTTCAAGTAGCTATGAGATTATAGACATGATGTTTTCGCAGTCCATGGTATAAGAATGAAGTTCTTCTGGAAGTAACTGCGTATTGCTTTTTTGATCTAAAAAGCAATACGCGGTTACTTCCAGAAGCACTTCATTCTTATAGCTATGAGATATCAAAACTTTAGAGTGAAGGTGTAGGGTTGGAAGTCAAGAGATGGTTATAGATGATAACAAGTAGATATTTAACTTTATGAAGGAAGCTATGAATAATAGGCCTTACTTTCAAAGAAAAAGTCATTGTACTTGTAAAAAATAAGTTGGCCTCAAATGTAGAAGCTAAAAAAAACAAGTAAGAAATTCATTGTCATGAAAAATAGAGGATGATAAATTAGCTCTTAGTGACACAAACTTCACAAACTAATAGGAGTTCATACAATGCTATATAATGGTGATCAAGCTCAAGAATGTTTTTCATAGAGTCTTCTCAATAAATCTTTTAGAATGTTATAGGTTTCTCAAGAATTTAAAATTCCTTGGAAGATTGAGTTAGTTTTTGAATGAATGGAAGTTCAGAGGCCACTAAAATTTATTTTTGAAGCAATATGACTTTTGGAATCCCTTCAAGTAGGTTGATTGATTAACATATATGACCTTCTTTAGACTCATAATGCACAAGAAATCACATAATCCTAATTCCTTCTTTATAGTTTTGAAATAATATATGTTTATTTGTCAATATGGGTGGCTAAATGCTCAAACATATCATTGTTATTGGGTGGCTCAATTATCTATCCCTCCATTTGTAGAACCTCATTGTTTTCCATTAAATTATGTTCAATTGCAACCCCTTATGGCATACTCATTTATATTTCATTCATCTATCCAATTTGGGTTCCCATCTTCCTTTGTCTTCATCTCCACTATTCCTTTAGCATGATCTCTTTGCCTTATAGTTGTAAACCCTCTAGCATGCTCTGTGGTTCCCCTACTAGGATTTTCCATCCTTTTGAGGTACCTTTCTTTTTTTGCTTAATTTTTTCCATCATTTTTCTTCCATGTTCAATTCGATTGATAATTTAATGTTGTCTTTAACTTCTCTTAATTTCTTATTATCTCCTTTCACCATGGGTGCTATTGATTTGGAATTCCATTGATCCTTTTATGCATCCCATGTTGTTCATCCTTGTTCTACTTCCATTGGTTACATCTTTCCAAGGGTCTCTTATGGATCCTCCATTTCCATTTGGCATCCCCTAGGTTCCCAAATACCTCCCAAAAGGTTAGGATCTATAGGAATCTACCATATGTCATAAAATGTCTTTGACTTATTTATAATTCTTTTCTTAACAACTCTCTTATCAGTGTAGATAATGGTTTTTGTGATATTATATATTCTTTATTATGTAACCAAGGTCCCAAGAACAAAACCAAATATTTGGAAGGAATATGAATGCACATACCAAAATTGTTATTCTAGGCTTCCTACATATTGTATTTATACCCTAATATTTACAATATAAGAACAATCAAATGATATATGGTGAGATATGCTATAGTGTAGTAAGATAAGAGTGCTAATAATAAATCAATAGAAAATTTTATCTTATATATAATCACATAACAATATACCAATTATTTGCAGTACATTTCATTCATTAGTAAATGATTTACACTCTTATATCTTTTCAATATTTTCATGCAAATATAATTTCCCTCACATAAAATCCATTCTCATACTCATCATCATCATTCTCCTCTCCTACACACTATCTTTTTATACTACATGTTCAATATAGGTATGCTATTACATTAGGTACATGCTCCTTGTGATCATTATGCATCTTAGATTATATAGGTGCTACTATGACTTTGGCTCTTCACCATGCTAATAATAAGTATGATGAAATATAGATTATATAATCACATGACCAAGGTGATCATAAGATGTTTAGTACTCAAAATTATGGTTCTACTTTGTAGAGTATTTCCACCAAAATGATTATTGTTGGCCAATTACCTTTTGGGAATTTAGTGCTAGTATGAAGTGCTTTATGTGGAATGTTAACTTTTACTTGTCATACTTGAATAATTAGCATGGGACCAAATATATGTTTGTGTAAGAAAATCTACTCTAGAGAATAATATTTAGTAGAATGAGATATTTAATTAGATATTTTGAAGCTCATATTAGGTATTTACTATTAAATGCAATTCCAAAAAAATGAGAAGTGGGAAATATAAGTAGTTAGCAGATCTAATTTTCCTCTTTGTTGCAACATAGGACAATGCTGTATATGTGAATAGGTGTTGATATCATAGAGTATCATGATAGATTTTATATGTTATAAACATAAGGTTTATTGAAAAGAAAGGGTTGGTCCTTTGTCTAATGTATGTCTCTTGGAAAATTTTCTATAATGTCCTTTGGCCATAATGTATTCTAGGGTAACAAATTTTATGTGAACAAGTTTTTCACTAGTGTGTGTTTCTTTATCTTATATATCTAGAGAAGGTTCTTCCATCTAGATTTTTTCCATGTTCTAAATGTCTCCACTTGTGCTTCATAATTTCATTAGGTTTGACAAATGTTTGGGTCTATATTTGTTAGCTCATTGATGTTTCTAGTTAGTCTACTATCATTGTAGTTGTAAAAGTTGTCCATTAATATCATATGTGTTTCATATTTATTTGTTTATTACTAAGGATGTTTGGTCATGTATAGCTCTTAAATCCTTCAATTATATTTGAGTGAAAGTGCAAAAAGACTAATGGGATCTTATATTAATTTATAGTTCTCTATTTTAGATTTAAATACATGTTTTCTTATTAGTTTAAGGTTTAAATTTGTTTTTCATGGACCAAGACATTGGTTCTCTTCTTATTCATTTAATCAAGATTTAAGTTATAAATCATTTATCTAAATTTATAATAAATTATCCATATTTTATGCTTTACAAGAGTTATGAATGTTTTTGGGTTCTAGGTTACATATATAGACATAAATCATAGGATTTTTACACATGGAGATATTAACCAAGTTTTACATATAAGTGACATCCCCAATGGCATCATTGGATAGGTAATATCATAGCACATGATTTCATAATGGGGTATTTAATATTAGAGAAAAAAAAGTGTTATGCCTTGGGTGGTTTGGTAAAATAATTATTTAGAAATTATTTTTAAAAGAATAGAAAGAAAGTGAGATAAAAAATTCTTGGACATATTAATGTTACCAAAAGAAATCATTAAATAAGTAATTATACTATTATAAATACTCCTAAAATGGTCCTATTAAATTTTCAAAATTTCCAAGGCTTCATGGTGAGAAGCCTCCAAATATGTAGTCCATTCAAACTTTATTATGGCAAATTGTAAATTTTTGTGAACGTGAATAACAATTTTTGGCATGGTATGGAAGTAGTAGTGCAAATAGTCATTCTAGTCAAAAATTCTATTCCACAAATGTATTTTCAAATGTTCCTAGAAAAAAACTATAACATTACAAGAATTTCTTACAAATTTAATGTCCTTTGTATTATAGGACAAAGAGGAATACAACACATAATAATTTTATTCTAGTTTAATCAATTTAAGATAGAGGGAATACACCAACACCAATAGGATTTCTTTATTCCTTGGATGACTATTTTCAATATCATTTTCTTCCTATTTTAAGGAGCCACTTGCAGATTTTAACACCTCTAGCTTAACAAAAGTTGTTATAAATATTTAGAGCAAAGATAGACCACTTGTCTTGAAAAATAAGGTGCCAAGATGGCATGAATAATTATAATGTTGGTCCCTCAATTATAGAGGGTGTGATTCAATGGAATCTATGAAAAGATTTAAACTTGTTGCAATTGTTGAACCTTCACAAACTACAACATAGGTTTATTGAGATAAGATTATTCTTTTTGGCACTATATATAATGAAGTATTCCAATTGGAATGAAGGAAGGTGAATAAGCTCTGCTAGGGTTTCCTGTGTCTACAATTTCCATTTGCCCCTCTTGTGTCATATTGTGCCTTAGACGTAGGATTTTTCATTTACTCTATGTTGTACAATCGTATTTATTGTGGTTTTTGTGGTTTTATAATGCCTCCAACCAGCTCTAACCAAATAGTTCTTGCTAGTGTTGGTGGTTTGATGGCTCTGCTCAATGGCTCCTCCCCCAAACAAGCATCCCCAAATTTTTTTTCCAAAAGTATTCCATGAGGTAAGCCTTTTGATTCTCTTGCTAATGTGGTGTTACCCACCCAGGATTTTGATTCTACATGTCAATAGTTAGAGCAACATACTCTTGTTGGTTATTTTGTTGGGAGGACTCCCCTTGAAAGTGTGCTTAAAGATTGGGTTCAAAAGGCCTAGGTCCCTCATGGGGTCCACCTTGATATGGTTCAAAATTTGACAAAGGGCATTTTTCTTTTTCACTTTGTAGAGGTTAGTCATGTTCAGGCAATCCTAAATCATGGTCCTTGGTATGTCTGGTCCTCTTTTCTTTTATTCTAGTCATGGACCTGGGACTTCACTATCTTAGATGACACCAAGTTACTAGTTCCAGTCTAGATTGAGTTTTCTGGTCTACCCTTGCCTTGCTTGCATTTTTATAGTCTATTACTTCTTACTTGGGGAGAGTTATTTGTGTTGAACCCAATAGGTTCTTTCAAGCTCACCCTCAAAAGTGAGTCTGTGTCGAATTGGACCTTTCATAGGATTTGAAAGAGTCCATTGATATTCAAATTGGTACTCTTTAGCATAGCTAGAAGGTTAGTTATTTTATCCTGTCGAATTCCTGCTATCGATGTTAGTCCACTGAACATAAGATTAAGGATTTCCCTCTTGCAATTCCCCATACTCAGTCTCCACCATGGGAAGTTGACAAGCCCCATCAAGTGAATGGTGTTGTCACCAAACTAGAGGAAAAATGGTCAATGGTTACCAACCAGAAAAAAAAGTCCAATGGCTCTAGGGCGGTTACCAAAACCCCGGCACTGACAAAAGAAGTTTCAAACCCTTCTATGAAGGGGAAGGAAACCCACAAGGTCTCTACTAGCATTCTAGCTCAGCCAAGGCCTTTAGCTACCCCCCAACCTACCTCAATAATGATAACTCAACTAACTGATTCTCCTCCCATGTCGGGAAATCATAGGTGCTCTCACAACCCTTCTCGACCTCTTGAAGAAGGAGAATATGTTTAGGAGAAATGGAGACATTCATCTCCTCCCATTCAGATTGGGACAATCCCACCAAAACATTTGCAGAATCATTATTCCTCTTTGGAAGAGCTAGACTCCGATGAAATGGTGGAGTATCTAACATGAATTTTCTTTCTTGGAATGTTCAACGTCTAACCAACCTCTCTAGGAAGTATTCTGTGAGGGATACTCTTCATAAGTATGCTGGTATTGATGTTTTGTGTCTTCAAGAAGTGAGAGTTGCTAGTTTTTTGCTTTCTTTGGCTTGCTGCTCTATGTGGCCAGCTAGTAAAATGTTTTCTATCGATCATGAAGCCAGACATGGCGGTGCGGTCACTCTTTTGTCCCCATGGTGGCATGCTTTGGTGGTTGCTCATGGATCTGACCCCACACATTGGCTTGTATGGATTCTTCTCAACATTGATAATCATTCCTTTGGGATTATTAATGTTTATGCCTCAAATGGTGCTATTGAAAGATCTATTCTCTGGCATTAGATTGTTGATTCATTGCCAGTTGCCACCTGGTTGCTTTGTGGGGATTTCAGTATGGTTGAGATGGTGTATGACAAGGATGGTATTCTACCATTTCAATGGGAAGCTGGTGGAAGAGAGGCATGGTTTTACATGCGTAATAATTTGGGTATTTTCAGTCCCAACATTGGTCACCGCCATTCTCATTCTCTTTGACACACTTGGTGCAATTATCAACCTAGGTCTGACATGATATTTAAACTCCTTGATCATGCTATGATCTCAATTCAATCCTTTTTCTCTTTTATCAGCTCTTCCCCACTTCTGATTAAGAAGTTAGTGGATGTGAGTTGTCAGACCACTTTCCTATTCTATTTTGGATTGAATGGCAAGTAAGGCAGCCCTGCGCTAGTAGGACCCAATTTTTCTAATGCCTCTCTGTTGAGTAACTAGCCCACACTAGCCCACATCAACACCATCTAGAATCTTGAATTTAGACTCCCCCAATCAACTGGGTATATCTAGTGGTGGAATGATGCAATCACCCAGACTGCAAGGTTTTTTCACATCTATGGACACCAATTGGCTACTTTTTGTAGATGGTTTTATGAAGTAACAACATCTGATCTTTATGCCACCACTGAGGCCTTGGAGGCTAACTCTTTCTTCCCTTCTCTACAAGTTAGGGTTGTTGAGTTAAGGCATCAAAAGTAAGTTGCATATAATTATGCCGCCAGAGGGGTGCAACTCAAGGCTAGATTACACTAGCTCAAGATTGGGGATCACACCTCAAAAGGATTTTTTTGGCTCTTCGAGCCAGACATTCATCACCTGGGATCAAGTGAATCAAAGAGGACAATATTGTGCTTTCAGACTTGCCTAATATTATCCAGGTGTTTGTTAAGTATTATGAACAAGTTTTTACAGCCCAAGACTATACTTCTGAATAGAAGAATACACTACAGGATTGCCTTGTTGTTGTGCCAAATAGGCTTTCCTTAGCCTAGAAAGCTTTCTGTGAATAATTGCTCACAATTGAAGACCTCAAAGAAGTCGTCTGCACTATGGCCAATGACAAGGCTCTGGGAATTGATGGATTTCCCTGTGAATTTTACAAAGCTCTTTGGGATTTTGTAGGGAAGGATCTGTGTAAAGTTTACCTTGAAGCCTTTCATTCTAATTCCCTAGGTAATCTTATCAATAGAGGCAATATGAAATTCATACCTAAATCTAGTGTCCTGAAGATATCTGTAACTGGTAGCCCATTACGCTCCTCAATGTTTCCTACAAAATCATTGTCAAAGCCCTTGCTTTAAAAATCTACCATCTTTTGCCTCAGGTTCTGCGCCGTGAACAGACTAGTTTTATCCAATCCAGGTTCATCTTGGACAACATCATTGCTATCTAGGAAGGCATGGAGTGGGCAAGACACTCTAATCAAAAGACAATTTTCCTAAAAATTGATTTTGCCAAAGCTTATGACCGAATAGAATGGCCCTTCATTTTAGCTATGCTTTATGTGCTAAGATTTGGCCCAAATTTCATTTAGTCTATGAACATGTTATGCTCTGAAGCTTTGTCTTGCATCACCATTAATGGCCACCAATCCTTATCCTTTGGTATATTCCATTCCATTCATCAAGGCTTCCTACTTTCCCCCTCGCTTTATGTGCTGGATGCTGAAGGGTTTGGCTATCTTCTTGCTCATTGCATTTCCCAAGGGCTTGTTCAAGGGATCTCCTTGCCTAACTCGTTAGCTTAGCTTATCAATGGCCACTTTGTTGATGATTCCTTCCTTACCTTAATAGAAGAAGAAAATACTATTAAAGTTGCTCTTGATTATCTCGAGACCTTTCGCTTGGCCTCTGGTTCGGCTATTCAATGGCACAAAAACTTGTGTTATAGATAGTTAGTTCTTCCTAGTCCTCTCTAGATTCAGCAATATGAGTGGAAGTGGATTACTCCTAGATAAATCCTTTGATTTCTTGGCATCCCTTTCTCCTTCCAGGGCTCTTTTGTTGATCTCTGGCAAGCGGTTCTATCTCAAATTGAGTAGAAATTAGCTTTCTAGGTTACCAAGCTGCTCTCCCTAGATGGGAAATTTTGGGTATGCTCCAAAGTCTTAGCAACGACTCATGTGTATTACACTTCATATTGGGCCTCTTCCAAGGCTTCTTATGCTAAGATAAAAAAAATGCTTAGAGATTTTCTTTGGGCATCTTCTGAGACTCACCGAGGCTTTCACCATGTTGCCTGGGAGTTTTGCTTCCTTCCCAGAGATTCCCGTGGGCTTGGTGTTCTCTCCACTCAGTGGCAAGGGATTGCTCTTTGTGTAAAATGGATCATACGTAATCTTATGGGTAATGAGGCCAGGAAAATCCTCCTCAAGTATAGTATTGAAGTGGGTTATCCCACCCACATACCTTCTTAGAAGGGAATTGGCATTCCAACCCTTCTTTTTATGATGGAGCCCGTCTAGATTTTGGGTACCTTTGTTACCAAAAGAATTTGGCCTGCCTGGGAGGCAGTCAATCCCTATCTTTGTTGGTCAGGGCTTAGATTTCTTGATGGGCTCTCATTCAATCAGCAGAATATTTGGTGGTCTCCTCTTTTTTCTAGTGTTGGTCAGCCATTGGCCAAGCTTCCTTAACGTAAGGCTCTCAGATTCCACAAAAAGGGTATCCAAACCCTACAAGATATATTTCATAGACCCACTATGTGTATTATGTCATGGGAAGCTTTCCGTGTGTAGTTTGGTTTTGAAAACCATGACCATGAAACCTACAATGGCCTGGTGAGTGCCATTCTGACTGATATGCTTCATAAGGTAGGTATTCGCTCCACCAAGCCTTGGTGGAAGGACTAGAAATGGTATCTAGAAACCCTTTTCATAAATTAAAATCCTCAGCTTGGTTATCAATGACTTTCGCCTCATTTTCTCATTATCAACACCCTAAATTAGCGATGGCACCTTTAGTCCTCAGTGTTTGTTTAGTGTAAAAGATTTTTTGTTGCGTGCTCTACAATTGTTGAGCTAAAATTCACCCACTTTGCTTGGTGTATTCTTTTCTAAGGCTTACCAATGGGGTCTCATCTTTTTCACTTACAAGTTCAGGACCCTCATTGCCCTTTCTGTAGGCAAGCTAAGTCATTTAAGCATCTCTTCTAGTTCTATACCAGAGCACAACATCTACGGAATTGGATTCATGATTTCTTTCAGCCATTTCAACCAGAGCCCTTCTCTTGGCATATGGTTTTATTGGGAGATTCTCCCAAGCTCCCCACAAAGTATACTCAGATTTGCCACACTTTCAGGGTGGAACTCCTCTTTAGTATTTGGAATGATAGAAATTCCTACATATTTTGTCAAAATTAGATTGGTACATTTGTTTCTTTATATTCTAAAGCTATCATTTTCTCTAATGTTCTCCTGTAGATTCAAGTGCAAGAAAATAAAGTTGAGCTTCAAGTTTCTCACCTTCAGGAGCTTCTAGACCATTGGGGTAATGCCCCTTGCACTGTGGCTCACATGCCTTCACAAGGCTAACGGCGAAGTGGTTTAGCCAGGGATTTTCACTGCCATGCTTAGGCTCCTCCTTGTGACAGTTCTCACCCTTGCCGTCAGTTGTCATCTCCCCCACTGCGGGCTGGCTTGGGGTGGCCTTCTGGCAGAGTGCTGGGGGTGGAAGTGGAGATTATAGGTGGCCTTTTGGTGGCTCCACTCTTGGAGACATTTCTGGCTAGCCCATTGATTCTTCTAAATGGGTCCCACATTTGGACTTGGCAATTTCACCTCACCATGAAGATAAAAATCTAGAAACTGAGAAAGATGATAGTGGTTGGGCTCCTCCTAATGTCATTCTGGACCCCACTGCTATATGGGGTAACCCAAATGATAGGGATCCTCCATCCTCTGGTATTGCTCTCATCACTTAATGGTATTTTTATTTACTATTTATTGTAATGTTTTCTGAATTCTAGGTGTGGCCCAAGACACTGACTTTCTAGGCTCTATCCATTTGACTCTCAGGGTGTGCCTTATTACCACCCACCCATTTTTTGTGAATATGCATATTTTTATCTATAATTAATATAGATATGGTCACTTATTCATTAAAAAATGGGTATTTCAATTGAGAAACCAAGGGATTACTACAATTTGTGCACAACCATACCATGACCCCTTCCAAGAATATTGAGAAGAAAAAATATAATCATCGTATAGCCACAAAATTTAGAAGACATACAACAATTTAGAGAGACGTTTAGAAATAATATAAGGGTTCATAGAGATGCATATATAGGAAGAATTAAGATGTACATGCGTGCGTAGGAAGGAATTCAAATAATCATAAGGCTCTAGATTACATGCAAGATCATGGGATATATAGGGCCTTATGCAAGACTTTGATAAGTTTACTAAAGATATTTATGGACACACAATATTTTTTGAATTTATATTCTTTAGTTGTTTGTTGCATAAGGTTTCATGGAGCATAGAGGGCACATATTGTTGGGCATAATTCAAATAGGGAGGCACAAAATTTGATTGAAGAAGTGATTGTGATTCAACTCATCCACAATCTTAGAGGTATTATAGAAATAAATCTATTATAACAAGCATATTATTGGAATGTACTTGTATTTTGGGTGTGGATTTACGAATTTTTCTACATGCCATAAAGTCATAAAGGAGGATGCACAAATATTGGTGTGATATGAAATGGGCCTAAGAATACAAAACCATAGAAAATGATGGAATATCTTTGTGTATTGTAAAGTAGAAGATAATAAGATGAAGGAAATCAAGGCACAAGATTTAAACTTACAAAAGCATTTCATGCTAATAGCTTATGCTCACATGAAGATTAAGGCATAATGGATACACACAATGAAGATGACCACTTAGTAGCATTTTAAGTCATGTTTTCTCAATGAGCTTTGTGGAAAGTTATTTCCTTTGTTTCCTTTATATTTGTCACAACCACAACAACCATAGATTTGATAAATATCTCCTACAAAGTTTTGAACTATTTATTTACTAGTAAAAGCACCAAAGGTGCTATCAAATGGCCGATAGGCACAAATATTTATAAGCCTATCACCAAATGGATTTATATTTTGATATCCAAAGTGTAAATGTTCTTTGTATGTTTTAGCCATTTTGATATGTGTAGTGTAACTATTCTTTGTAATGTATTATCATGTGATTTGATTAGTTGATCATTTTAATTGTAAAGCATAATTTAAAAGGATGGAAGAAAATACTTGCAATTTAACTCTATTATTAAAATAATAGCTTTTGATGTATGCCTTAGAAACATGTGTTTGATGAATGTTGTAATTTTTTTTACATGAACTCTCCAATGTAGATTTATGATACCATTCTTACATCCTAAAGAATTTCAGATATCCAAATTCTAACCCTAATGGTGTAGGAGCACCTAACACAAGGTGGCCTCCGTGAGGCATTTAAGTTTATGTTCTGTTTTAAAACTGGTTTTGTGTTGTAATAAGGTCTATATGACCAATGCATTTTTCCTTTCTGTTTGTAAGACCCTAGCAACTTAGGTCACTTTTGTCAAGTTGTTAGTTTTAGACAGTTGGAATCAGTTAGTTTTCTCCCAGCCGCTTGGAATCAGTTTGGTGTTCCTCGGGGCAAGCTTATAAACCCCAGACAAATGAATCAAATGCATATAGATTAGGTATTGTAATCAGATCGAAGAGGAGATTGAATGTAATTGTGTGAATGTAATTGAGCATTGTGTTAAGGAGAAATCAACTATTCTATGTCATCTAATTGCTTTCTATTCTCTATAATTACTAATTGCATAGCTGTAGATTTCTTTTCCTTTCTATATTTCCATTGTTGCTAAATGTCGATGAGAAGCATTCCACTCGTGAGATTTCTATCGAAATTAGTGGAATGGCTTCATTGTACAATATTTTTTTGTTTCCTATTTTGTTTCATCATTTTGCAGCATAGAGGATCTAGACAGTGCGAGGTGCATAGTAGATCGCCTAGCATCTCCATGTGCTAGGGTTTGGATTGGAGGAGTTGGAGTTGTTATCATTGGTAAACCATTTCTTTCTCAGGGCGATAAGGGTAGTCTGGACAAAGGGAGCTTCAAGCCGCTAAATGGAAGTCATGGCCTAAGATTCAGATCGGGGTGAAAAAACACATCGGCCAGAAGTTGTGTGTGCTTGCTGATGAGTAGGGTCTCACCGAAGATGAAATCATCAATGCATCGGTCAAAGGCTATAGGTGTTCACCGATAGTGTGGGGTCACAATGAAGATGAGTGGTCATCGGCATATCAGCGAAGCATTTCCTACCATGGCTGATGTAAATTGTCGTAGTGATAGGCAAAAACCATAAAGTCATCCATCAGGGAGAGCTGTGGGGTCAGAATGATAAGTTGCAAGGTGGCCGATGATGAAAGTCTTACTGACTGAGGCTCCCCATCACCTACCCATAATTCTAACCTTAATTCTCACCCTAACCTTAACCCTAAGCCTAATTCTAACATTAAGCCTAACTTTAACCCTAACCTAACCCTAATTCTAACCCTAAGTTCCCTAACCCTAATCCTAATTCTAACCCTAATCCTAGCCCTAATTATTCTAACTGTAGTGCTAACCATAATTCAAATCTTAATTCTAACTATAAATCTAACCCTAACTTTATTTATGATTTTTAACCCTAAGCCTAACCCTGATTCTAGTTCTAACCCTAACGCTAACAATAATCTTAATGAATGTACAAATGAATGTTGAAATTCACTCTATGTACATGCACATCTCTATGTGTGTGAAATGTTAATTTTGGCATTCACTTTGTTTGAGTGCACATGTGTGTGTGTTTGAAATAACTTTGACATTCATTGTGTGTCTGTGGCTTTGAAAGTTAACTTTGGCATTCGGTCTATGTGCATGCACATGTGTGTGTGTGTGTGTGTGTGTGTGTGTGTGTGTGTGTGTGTGTGTGTGAAAAGTTAATTTTTGCACACTTTGTCTAAAGTGTATATGTGTGTGTGTGAAAAGTTAATTTTGACATTCACTTTGTTCGAAATGCATGTGTGTGTGTTTGAACCCTAACCTTAAAAATATACTTTGATGTTCACTTTATGTGAAGGATATGTATAAAAATACTTTCAAACTTCAATGATGTTCACTTTAGATTTCATTGTGTGTGCATGGTTTTGAAAGTTAACTTTGGCATTCATTGTTTGTGTGAATTAATGTTGGCATTCACTATATGTGCATGCACATGTGTGTGTGTGTGTGTGTGTGTGTGTGTGTGTGTGTGTGTGTGTGTGTGTGTGTGCGTGTGAAAAGTTAATTTTGGAATTCATTTTGTTTCAAAGTGCATGTGCATGTGTGTGTGAAAAGTAAATTTGGCATCCACTTTGTTTCAAGTGCATGTGTCTATGTGTGTGAAAAGTAAATTTTGGCATTCACTTTGGTTGAAAAGTGTGTGTGTGTGTGTGTGTGAAAAGTTAATTTTGGCATTCAATTTGTTTGAAGTGCATGTGTATGTGTGTGTGTTTGAACACTAATCCTAACAAAAATAGTTTGATGTTCACTTTGTGTGAAGTATATGTACAAAAGTGCTTTCAAATTTCAATGATGTTCACTTTGTGTATTTGAATTTATTATGTGTTTTTAAGGGATCTCCTATAATCATTGCTTGCACTTAGACTTTTTAATTTTTGAATTAAGGTTTCAATTTGTTTTTCATTCTCTTGGATTTGCCCTAAATAGGTTTCTTGTGTGTCCCGTGGATGGGGAAGAAGTGAAAACAGAGTTTGAGGAGAGTTTTGAGCCTCCTCTTCAAATGGAATCTCATCTCCTAGATTAGGGTTTTGGGGTGATTGATTGTTTTAAAATTTAAAATAGAAATTCAATCAAAATAATGAAAAATAAAGTCAATTGATCTTCCAGTGTAGAGAAGAGATGAAAACCCTACCTTCTAGAGTTTGCTATCATTGTTGAGCTCATGCATGATGGGAATGGTGATGTGACATTATGTTTGTGTGCTTTCTCCCTCAATATCCTCAAAATGCACTTGTGGAATAACACTTATCATGTTTTCACACCTCTAAAATGCAATTGAAAAATGATTGTCATGGGTCTATGTTTTTTTATGTCTAGCAATAAAAAACATGATCACATTTTATTTTTCTAGGACCAAAAAGTGGGGTGGCCACTTTTTGGTCCCCCATCTTCATTCACATTCTACATATCAAATTTCTTGTTGAAGTTCATTTTTGGTTGATTATAAGAAAAAAGTGGCCACTTATGATCCCTTTTCAATGACCCCCTCTTTCCCTACACTTACCCTTTTATGCTCTTATGTTTTCATACCCTATGACGATTTCTTATTTATGGTGACCACCATGAATTTTTATATTTATGTTCTATATAAAGTTTATATATATATACTTCTCTTGTTCTTATCATACATACCTACTTATGACTTCATGTCTACCACTTTATCATTAAATCATGCCCGTGTTTTCATGATTTCATGTTATTACCTTATGATCTCTTTCACACTTCCATCTTATATGATTACACATTGGGTACCCTTGTCATGACCTCATTTTGTTCATTCCATTCATGTCTTTAATATCTTTTTCTTGCCATTTAAGACCATCTTCATCTTCTCATCTTTCCTGTATAGGGGGCAATCATCTTTGCATGGACTTTCACACTTATATCCTACACATTTATGTTCACACATGTGTTTTTTGATTTGGTTGCATTCTCATGGTGCTTATATGATCTCTATATATCTTATAGGGTTGTTCATCATTTATGTGTGCCTATACTATGGGGCAACCCTTCATGCATGCCTTCGTGATTTTTCATCAACTTATGTGTTTGCATGCTTCTTTACATATTACACGATATGTGTTTACATGCTTGTATGATTTGATTACTTTAATTTGCTTTATCATGCAACAAATTTATGGGAGGACATATATTCACTAATATTTTTCATGTTCAAGATTTCAAATAATCAGTTGTGTTATTCATAGGAACTCATTGTCATATGCACAAACAAATATTTTATCATATTACATGTCTACATCAAGTGGAGATCTATTACCACATTAAATGGAGACTTCTTACATTTCTACATCCTTACCACATGGCCATATCACATTGTTGCATTCATCAACTTACAATTTGTGCCTATTTTAGTTGTGTGATAGAAGCTACTCTCTCTCTCTATATATATTCTATTTTGTATGTTTTTAATGAACATCCACACCAAGGATAATACACAAACAATCTACTTGAATGATCTATTACTTTATGTGGATCCCATATTTTTTTATGTTTGTACATGAATATTTACTTTTCATGTTGATTGAGAAAGTTCATATATTGTGAAACACATGCTGATAGATTCACACAAACATCAAAGCGGTTGTTTGCAGCTTGTTGGAATGTCTTTAATGCAATTATAGAGATCAACAAGTGGCACACTATTGTGTTGGATTTGGCTCATGCCTCAATCCTATCCATCTCTATTTAGTCCTATTTTTATCCATTCCTATATTCACCATTCACCCCTCATTTATTACACACCATATACTCATTATATATATATAGATTCTATTTTGTAAGTTTTTAGGGAACATCCACACCAAGGAGAATACACAAGCAATCTACTTGAATGATCTATTACTTTATGTGGATGCTATATTTTTTTTTTTTATGTTTGTACATGAATATTTACTTTTCATGTTGATTGAGAAAGTTCATATATTGTGAAACGCATGCTCATGATAGATTTACACAAACATCAAAGTGGTTGTGTGCACCTTGGTGGAATGTCTTTAATGCAATTATAGAGATCAACAAGTGGCACACTGTTGTGTTGGATTTGGCTCATGCCTCATTCCTATCCATCTCCATTTAGTCCTATTTTCATCCATTCCTTTATTCACCATTCACCCCTCATTTATTACACACCATATACACTTACCTCAATACATTTGCCTTTTTAAAAATGTGGTGGGTTTTTCCTTAAAAAGATGTAGAGGCTTTAATAGTCCAAATGTTATAATTTTTTAAAGAAGTTATTTTTAATAAGTAATTGATCAAATGGGTATCTAGATTCACCTATGTAAAGTTGAGAAAACATCAGTGAAGGGTGATAATAGTGTTTTTGGATGGAAAAAAATTACAGTTAAATTTAAAAATAGTATCATCATTATCATGGACTTAATGGATGTCATATAGTTTACTATCTATTAAAAACTAAGAGAATATATATAATCACTTATATATTAGATTAGTTATATATTGAAAATAAAAAGTTCAAAAATATTTTTAGGAAGAGTGTTTTGGGATTCAATTGTGTATATGTTTTAGATTAGACACACTGATACATCATCACAGTGAGGAAAGTTGTGATTTAGATTATAGACTCGACACTTAAATGGAGATAGAGGTGGAGAGGTGATAGAATGACTAACTCTCCAAAAACAATTTTGCTATCTTCATGGACTGTGAAAAACTCATGACTACTATTTTCAGCAATCAACCTATTTTAACTTAATCTCAAAGAAATAAAAAAATCTACATATAAAATTTTCATATAAATTCAAAAAGCCAAAACTACATAAAAACATACAATAGAAAAAGGTAGAAATTGTCACAAATAAATAGCAAGAGCAACTCAATGTTAGGGATAGGTAGTTTTGCCCATCAAGATTATCCTACCCTCCACCTCCCAGATCCTTGCCAACATCTACAGGTTCCCATCTAGTAAGAGCAACATTTTCTCCATCCTCCAAACCATTCTACAGCTAGTTCTAAACAATCCTCAATAAAGATATAACAATCAACAAGTTACAAAATTTCTTCTATCCAAAAGGGCCCACCAAGGCCATTGAGAAAATATAAACAATTATTATAAAACATAGGATGACATCATATACAGACATATTTCTACCATACAGAGAGGATAAAGATAACACAAGTGCTCGAAGACTTTGATTAGAAGATGAGGACTCCTTGTCCCTTAAGTAGTTAGGAAACCAAATGGTTAACCCCTAATTTCTTTAGCTCAAAGAAGAAATAGGACATTCTCTCAAACTGTGACATCATCTTAAATCTAACTATTTTAAACATGTAAGTTCCCCAATGTTGGAGGGTGATTCTTCTAACTTAAAACAAGCTAATAAATTGAAATCTTTTAATTGTCCTATGCTAGAGGGCAAGGTTTTCAATTTCATGCAACAACTTAAATCTAAATGTGTTAAAGAAATAAGCTACCCAAAGCTGACAGGCAATTCCTTCAATTCTAGACAATTGCACCTCAGCTCTATTAAAGAGCTAAGCTCCCCAAAACTTATATTTCTGAACAAGTTGGTAGTAACCATTTTAGTAACTTCCTCCATTACAACTTCATTAAACTTGCCATTCATAGAGTTGATGAATTCTACAAACTCAAGCAGTGTCTTCCTTTTAATATCCTTCTCTTTTGCATTTTTTGTAGGATCAAAGAAGTCAAACACAAAACTACAAAGCTTCAATTTCTTTATGAGTGAGCTCTATCTTTCAAAGCTTGAGATATCCCTCAATGAGGGCAGAGGATCAATGATGAAAAAATTCAAACTTCCATTGGAAGAAACTACATCCGGAGACAATTTCTTCCCCATAGTAGACCAAGCATTTGTCTCCCCTACTGTTTCCCTGCTTTTATTACTATTAATATTCTGTACAGTAACATTAAAGGGAACCACTGTTTGTGGTCCTACAGGTGTAGGATTCACCCCTCCACCTCTAAAATTGCTGGTAACATTGCGCCTAAGCCATTTAAAGACACATTCCCCCCTCCTCCTCCTCCCCCTCCTACATCACCACCACTGCTGTTGTTATCTAATTTTAACTGCTTGCATGGAAGCCTCTATAAAAAATTCTTTATCATAACTTGCAAAGGAGAAAACCCAAGACTTGCACTTTGCCAACAACATGCCCCAAGGAAACTAACAAACCTAGCTATGTGCCACACAACCTTAGTGACTCGTCTTCATTAACAAGTCACAGAATCATAACTTTAAAATATAACTATATTTGTGAACAAGTTGGTAGTAAAACTAGAAGGTAATTCTTTAAGATCATCCGACCGTAGGCTCAACATCTTTAACTGACATAGTTGCCCAAACCTAGAAGGTAAGGCTTCCAATTTCCAGTAGCTTTCTAAATTTAAAACCTATAAAGACCTTAATTTACCAAAGCTTGGAGGAATTTCTTCTAGGTTAGCATAGTCTACTAGATTCAAATGTTTTAGAGAACTCAGGTCTCCAAAAGTTGAGGGCAATTCTTCCAATTGCTTTCAACTTGTTAAGATCAACTCCTCCAGACAACTTAATTGCCCAAACGATTTTGGAAGATTCTAAAAAAGAATTGCCACCATAGATGCTCAATTTACATAATGAATGCAGCCCACAAACCTACTCAGATAGCTCCTGCATTGTCCCATTCATCTAATATCAAAACAATGAGGGCAGTTAAGTGGTCAATCCGTTCAGGCAATCTCTAGAGACTTTTCAATATCTTTAAATCTGATTCTTCAGGAAGAATTTTTTATGATATTAGTGAGCTTGAACTCCTACAAATTTGTAGATTCTAGAGACTATGCAGTGGCTTTCATCACCTATAGCCTCTTGGGTAACTGCATCCATATTGTGATTCGACTATAAGTATTTCTTTCTAAATCTAAACAAATAGTTCTTACAGAACAAATTAAATGAAATGAGGAAGGACTTGCCTAATACAAAGTCACACCCTCCTTAAAGACGTGACCATAGAACACAACAAATGGTTCAAGGGACTCTAAATTCACTAGCCATAGGCTAGAGATGTCACCTCCTAGTCAGAGAAATCTCCATGTGCTTCTCATCAAGTTCATACCCATATTCATACAACTCCCTGGTAAGCCGAACTCCTTTAATTTGATCGAGCCTCTGCAAAATTATGATATATTTCATTATTGCAAGTACTAAAAATTGCATTTTACCCTATTCCAGTATACAAATGAAAAGACATACTTGACCTTCCTTGTGACATTTCACTCTCTGATTTATTTCCTCACAGCTAATGTTTCTTGCACGATGTCTCTTCCATCGTCTATTTTTTGGTCTACTCCTTTTACATATATATTTCGTATTTTTTGGTTATTTTAAACATTTATTTTATATGGATGACTAATTTTTTTTTTGACGACCAAAAATAGGACTACCAAATTTTTGGCAGTTACAAGATGTATGCACATATAGAATGGCCTATCGGCCAAATTAAAATGTCAAAGTGTTAGGTTTGTTTTTTGGTGGGATTAGAGAGGAGAAAGGGTTTGATAAAAAATATAAACAAAGTGGGAAAGTGGTGTCTTTTGGGTGTATTTCAGGTTACAAGGCATTTTTTACGAGTCACAGCCTTTATAATTTTAATACTCCTTGTACCTATAAATTACTAGTCTTTGTTTTAAAAAAAATTATGTGATATGCTAGTGGCTAAAGTTTGGATAAAGTGAAATGTATATTTTACATGCTCCAAAGTGAAAGTGAATAATTTGGGTTATGCATTTATACATCACATCTAAAGTTCATACATTTCAAAGGACCAGTGTTGGCAAGGAATATGGATCATAGACTAGAGTTATGAGTCTAGGCTTCCTACATAATATATGTATAACTCAGTATTTACAATATAAGAACAATCAAAATATATGCAATGAGATATACTACAATGTGGTAAGATAAGAGTTATTATTAAAATTAACAAATCATTTTATATTTTATAACATTATATAGCAATATGCCAAGTACTTGTAGTATAATTCATTCATTAGTAAATCATTTACACTATTACATCTTTCAAAAAATTTCATGAAAATAGATTGTTTACATAGAATCCATTTGCATGCTCTTCATCATCATGCTCCTCTCTTAGTATCCATATTTTTATATCCTATGTTGTATATAAGTATGCTATTAAATTAGGGAGGTGTCCCTTATGATCATTATGCCTCTTAGCTTGTGTGGGGGTCATCCTAGAGCTACACTTTCCTCTTGTAGTCAGATGAGATGATTTATAGGTTCTACTATAACTTTGAATCATCACCCTACTAACATCATCCCTCCTTTTGAAATAGTATCTTGTCCTCAAGAAATTAGGACTCATACTCTTTAAGAATACAAAATTGATGTGGTAATTCAATGGTCTGCTAGGAAGATGTTTTTGTATTTTTCTTGATTTGTTGGAAAGTTGTGTCCCAATGAACCTTAACCTACTGTAGCACTTGAATTTGGCTCATGGTTTGAATTAAAGTCCCTTCTATGTCTATTTTAGTGGTTGGTGTTTCTATCTTCATTGTTAGTTTGTTTGTCCTTGTGAGTAGTCCAATAACATGGGCAAGTCTCAAGCTAACCACCTCTCAGATCTACTTAATATATTCTTTGATTGCCTTGCCTTGGTGTTGGATTTCCTACAGTTGAGTGTGCATAGTTTCTATTTGTATCATGGTCTTTCCCTCTCTTTCATGACAACATATGTATTGGATGCCTACAAGATCTAAGTTTCTATGTGATCTATTTGATTCTTTAGGATTTTTGTTAGTTTTAGCCATTGTAAACAAAACTGGTAGATGCTATTAATTTCATTGACCATAGTTTGAAAAATGAAGAACAAAGTCTTAAGGAAGGTATTTTGTCTTATTTCTTCCATGCACCTCATTTCTATATCTTTTAAGACTTGGTCTATGATTGATGACTCAAGATTATTTACTTTTTCTACCTAGGTATCTATAAGCTATCTTAGTTTTAATCTTAATGGTTCCTCTATATCTCTTTGTATATTGAGCAATTTACTATGTATTGCAGTGATTGTAGTCTCTATTTCCTCCACATTCTCTATATGTTGCTTGAGAATATCTTCCCTTGTTATACTGTGAAATATATCTCTGAGCTAAAACATCTATATAGAGGATATATTTGATAGGTCAACTTGTGGTCTAGAAAGTGGACTTTGAAATAGTTGTGATCTTTCTATTGGTTGAATTTATTTTTGTTGCACTAAAAAATCATTTATATGTAGCATTGGTTATGCATAGGTGACAACCATAACCCTTTCTAAAAATGGAGGTGGTTCTTCCAATTGTTGTTCTTCCTCTAGAGGTGTGGATTTTTTAATCTTTTCTCTTCTTGGCCTTTTTCTCTTCCTCTTTTGATGTAGCATAGGATTGTTTTTTTATGTCAGTGGTCTCCTACCAGACCTTTGATTTGTCTTCTTCAATTTTCATCATCAATGTATCCGCCCTTTGTTTAAACCTTATCTCCATTAGCTACAATTGTGTTAGTCTTTCAACTTTTGTAGCAATTATAGTTGTGTCAACTCCCTCAAGTGGTTTCTTTCTCAAATTTTTCTCTATCTCTAGTAATTTCTTCCTTTTATGTTTAATGGATGTGGCAAGCTACTCTAGAAAATTCTTAATTATGCTATCCAAGGTCGTTGTAGAGGTTACAATATAAATTATTTTAGTTTCTTCTATGATTTCTTGATTATCTTGGCCCATTTGTGTGTACATTTATGTTGTTTGATGGAGCATTCCTTTCTTATGTAATGAGATCTAGTTAATATGTCTACATTCAAGAGGTCTTCTTTTTCTAGTTGTTGCCCCTTCGATGGATGCGATTTCAATGTTGGTGGGGTTTATTTTCCTACTTTTTTCTTCTTCTTTTTTGGTGATTCCTTTTTTTGCACCTATTCATGTTGCTCCTCTTTATCATATTGTGTATCTTCCATCTGAATTATTTTTGTTTTGACCCCTTTCTTTTGTCGCAATTTGTTTCTTCTCTATCCATAGTTGTATGAGTGCTTCAATGGCTTATAGGACTAATGATTCTTCCTATTGTGTCTCTAGTGGTGTTATTTCTATTGGTTTTATTTTTTATTTTTTTTGTGGTGCCTTGTTCTTCTTGTTGCTTGTGTTACAATTAAGGTTCCATCAACCTTGTAAATCCTATGTAATTAATTACTCCTAATATTGTTTGTAAATCATCTATAAGGGAAGATGTATTCACCAAGTAGTGGTCTTGTTTAAACCACATTTTGAATCCTTGTACTCTAAGGGGGGTGTGGGGGGATTTCCCGCCAACTATTGTTGCCGAGGGGTCCAGGGGGTAGAACTGTCCCTGAAGAGAATTTTTTAGAAAATTGCCTTCTAAAATATTGTAATTTTGTAGTCAATCTGGATCATTCATCATTAGGTTGTAGATCTGATAGTAGAAGTTATCTTAGCATTTTTTTCCCTACAAGGAAACACTCTTTTAACCAGGGTAGTGTATTACGACTGTGAAGTGGTAGAGAGTTGAGACAAAAAAAGTGTTGTTGGATTGAAGGATAAAGAGGAGATAGGGAAGAAAACTGATGGTATGTTCAACAACTTAGGTAATGATACAATAGAGATGATTATGGAATGATGGGAAATGCCATTATTTTATGGTATGCCATTAACTAATGAGAAAGTATCTCCTACAATGAAACGTCCCTACGAAGAGGTGCAAACCTTGGACCAAGAGTCATTACTAGTGCCATTTAAATCAAGAAGAGTTTCACCATCATATATATCTAAGCATTCAAGTAAAACAAGGGAATCACAACAAATTTTTTTACAAGATTGTGATACAATATTAGGAAAGGAATTTTTTGATATGCAATTAACTAGTGATGAAGGTGAAAACTTAGAAAACTAGTAAACTAAAATACCAATAAGATAAAGGTGCAATCATCAAATAACACACCAACCTATTTCCACAAGAAGGCCAAATAATTTTTTTCCCACAGATCCACCAATGAAATTGTCAACTTTTGATAAGGAAACCATAGAAGAAACCAATCACATATTTCTTCTATAATCACTCTGAAAAATAAATGGTATAGAGAAAGACTAGAAAAAACTATTTCATTTTCTAGGAACACTATGGATTGAGGCCCTTAACTGGTATAGGAAGCCATATACTAAACATGATAAGGAATGGTTAGAAGTTAACAGAGAATTTCTATCCAAGTTTTAGTCTCTAGAGATCACCATTGAGAGTGTAAGTAAGATGAAAGACATAATCCAACAATATGGAGAATCTATTAAGAATTATGACTACTATTTTAAAGAAGTTACCAGGAAGTTGGAAGAACAATTAACATAGAAATAAGTATTGAATGGTTTGTGTTTGGATTACATCTAGCAATCAAAACTTCACTAGATGAAAGAATTTTTGAGACATATTTTGATGTTGTAACTATTGACCTATTTTGCCCCTTTGGCCAAAATTTCCAAACCTTTAAACCCCCTAGGTTTTATGGTCATAACTTACCTTATGTTATAATTTTTCATTGACCACTTGGCCTAGGTTGCCGGTCACTTAAGTTACAATGTTGAGCCTTTTATGTCATGAAGTGACCAGCCCCGAGTCCTAAGGTTACCTAATGTCACCTGTCGGGTCATATTCTTATAAGGTTCTTAAGTCTTAAGTCCTTTGGGCCTGAGGGTGCCATGTGGTAGTGTTTTGCAAGCCCACAGACCATCTATGATGACATCACTTTCATTCTACATGGCTGCAAATTGACAAAAACTAGCGAGCACACTTGGGATTATAGCCATAGGATCAAGGATTTTGAATCAACAAAGCTAGTGCTGCCATGTGTCAGGTGGAGAAGTGAGCTGTAAGTATTCTAAGATTGGATGACAGCTCATGATGATAGGAGAATCTTGGCAGAGGGAAAGATCCTCTGTGCTGCTGGAAGATCGTGACGCATGGCTGATTTTTAATAAAGAGATAGAGATTATAATGGGGGGCCATGTGGATGGCTTAGCATGCTTCTGCATAGCCCATATGAAGATGGCATGCTTCCTACCATGCAATTGTGATATGGTGCCACGTGGCAACATAGGACAAGAAGGAAGGAAAGTCAGCAAAGGGGTATGTAGCCTCTTCTCGATAGGAATGAAAAGGTATATGAAAAGGGGGACACATGGCAACTTTCCAGGTCGTAGAGTCAAAAGGATGAAAACACTCTATGCATGGCCCCAGAATCATGCCACATGTCATGGAGGCTTGGCCTTATGACCACGGGATCAAGAATCTTGGAGTCGACAGAGGACACTCTACCAAGCATCAATAGGACAAAGGAGTTGTAGGAGATCAAGGATCCAATGGTAGCGCAGCATCTCAAGGGAATCAAACTTATGGGAATGATTCAGTGCGTGGTCATGAGATCAGGACACGTGGCCAGATCACAAAGAAGGAACAAGAGCTTGCACATGAAAGGACACGTGGAAGGCTTAGCACACTTGAGTAGAGCTAAAATATAGTGTCCCACTTCCTTATGTGTTACTGCAATGGCATGACACGTGGTGAACTCGTGCTCCCTTTCAACAAAGAATCAAAAGGAAACCTTGGCAGCCATTGATCTCTAAAAGGAGATCTCATCTAATGGTCCAAGTTTAAAAGCAAGACTACCAGGCATCTTAATGGAAGAAAAAATATGTGGATTTAGCTGACAAGGCTTTATAGAGACTGATTATTCAAGGGAATTAGCTAAGATCAATGAGGATGCAGATGCATAGACTCAAGGGGTCAAAGCCTTAAAGTGTTTTAAAAGCTTGTCTCTCTCTAGGATCATGCCTTTTAGGGAAATGCACTTAGCATTTAATTTTTGCGGGCTCAGACCGATGGGGGTAGATGAAATGGTGGACCCTTCAATGCTAGGGTACAAATGCAGATATACGGTCTATTTGCAATGTAAAATCTAAGACTTTCTGCATCTCCTCATCAATGTGCATGCCATTCATTCACATAAGCAACATATTTGCAGGCTTGCAGGCCTTACAGGGGTATGGGCTCCGCCCTATTTTGCAGGGGGTTTCTAAGTGAAATTCAATGCAGTATGGTCAATGTCTATTCTCATTGATTTCTCCTTTTCCCACCATGACTGCTACAGTAGAGTACTGAAATGCTATATATACATGTCTCAAAGATGTATTCAGGGTTGGCTATTCTCCTAGGCTACTATAGGATATATAACTTATCTAATCAAACCTCTGTAATGCAATTGCAAGAACAACTAGATGTGATGGACTGTGTTCTTCTACTGAACCTCTCATGTCTCTAATCATGTTCAATAATGAATGTAATTGATCACTCTGTGTCTACTTCTTCTACATTATTCTCTCTTCTGTAATACTTATTTGACCTCTATAATCAATATAAACTATTATTTTGCCTCTCTCTTTTGATTTTAGCATTGTGTCTACTCTTTGGATTGGTTTGAGTTATGTATTATAGATAAAACGGTCCCTTTCATTCCTCTACTTATTTGTCCCGACCTCTATTGAAATCAATTTAGTCTTTGCGAGTCTTTGCACTTGTCAGATTATTATTGTGTCAATTCAGTTGTAGCCAAACACATTAAATCTGGTGCATCACCTTTATTTCTATTCATGTTTCCTTCTAACCCCTTTCCCTTGCAAGAATTAGCACTAGGTTTAGATATTATTTCTCTAAGCATATCTCAACTTACAAGGTCCCACACCTTGAGATCATTCCCATTGTTTCATTAGAATGCTTGGACTCTCCAAGCTGGGTGCAATTCTATGTGACAACAGTAACATTAGATTTCTAGGTTGAAGCTCAAACATGGTAATAAAAAGATAAGAATAATGACAAAAAACAAATAGATAAGTTAAAACTAGAATTTTTAGTTAAAAATCAAGCAAGAGATCCTAGAGAAAGGAGAACCTAGTCAAACACCACTACAAAACCAACGATCAAATATATGGTGTAACCATTTCTTTAGGGAAGGCCATATTAGAAATGAATGTTTAGTAATAAGAGGTAAAAAATGAGCTGTAACACTTAGAGTGGATCTCAAGGTAGCTCCCAAAAAATACAAATAGTTTGTTATCGAGTATGTAGAGAATAAGAAAATCATGAGATGGATGACTACCCATCATTACTTTTTAGAGTCCACAGAGAAGAACAAGAAGAAGAACATGAACCTTGGTTCAACCATCACAACAACACTAAAGAATCCATGTATTGTGGAATGTCCTACGTCAAAGGATTGGTGGAAAGACCATTTAACACCTAAGAAAATTGATACAAACAACCAAATTGGTGAAATAAGAGAAATATCAATACACTCCAAACATTCACCATAATATGGTCCTACACCACCAAATACCACATACTCACCTCTTGAGGATAAAGACTATCATAAAAACTACTAAGGTGGACAAAGTAGAGGAAGAGGTAGGAATGAAAGGTGAAGATAATATGGCACATGTTATAAGTGTGGAGAACTAGGGCATTATGCTAATGAATGCAAAAAGAACAAGAACAAAACTTGTGGGTTCTATAGTAATCCAAACCATGACTTGTTTACATGTGAAAGAGAACAACACTAATTTTAAAATTCCACACCATAATCAAAAGTGATGAATTATCTAGACTCAATGCAACAATAGGAGCAAAAATCATGTTAGAATTTCCCAAAAGCCCATCATAAGGAGTTAGACATTACAAAAAAAAGGATGTATACCCTAAAAAGAGAAAAAGTCAATCCATCTAATGAAAGAAGAAGATTTGGAAAAGGAAAACCTCCAGAAGAGGGAGAAATTAAGACACAACTCTTTTAGGATATAGAAAGAAAAATAACAATGTGGTAGTCACCAGAGGAGGTAAAGACACCAAAAAAGGAAGACAATGGATAAAAGAGTTGTATGATGAAGATGCAGATAATTGATATCCTACAAAGAAGAAGCATGACAAAATTATAGAAGAAACCAAAAAAACAAGAATGCAACAATAGGAGAAAGATGATTATCATAAAGCTTTCATTTCTAAAATAGAAGACTCAAGATTAAAAGAGTTAACTACTTTTATGGAGAAATAAAAGCTTGTGGAAAATCTTAAGCAATTCTTTAAGTATTGAAATAAATAAACAACATCAAGACCACACATTAGAAACATGACAAAAACTCCAAAATAGTGGAAAATTAAACTAATTATGATAGAATCACATATCAATTATAGATAAGCAAAATAGGTCATGATTGATTTAGGTGTTGATGTCAATATTATCCCCAAGAGAGTGTGGGAAAACCTTGGGATACTACAATTATATGACACACCATACAATATTAATTTAGTGGATGGTTCATCCATAAGTATAATGGGCACATGGAAGAATATATAAGTCAACCTTCTAGGTATTAAAAAAACAATACATTTTGAAGTAATAGAAATGAAGGAACCCTTTGACAACTTCAATGCTTTATTAGGTCTATAATGGTTTGTAAACTATATGGTATTATTGAATCTTGATCATGTGATTAATTTTTGGGATTTTGTTCCATTATCAAATCTCCAATTGTATGAGGGCATTTTATATCAACTCTTACATGGTATCATAATAGTTACATTTTCAAGTCTTGCTCATCTCCATTAGAGACTATTAATCTTTCTTGAAAACCTAGTATGCTCTTTTCTTACATATTTTAATGATCTAAAGAATGAGAATAGTTTTAAAGAGAGATTGAGATTGTGGGTTTCATTTCATGGAATCATCTTTTAGGCCCATTTGGTGAATGGTGGAGTAGCTCCTAGAGCACATAATTTTGTCTATAGGATTTGATATTGTTGGTTATTCTTTTCATTTCATCTGAACCAAGATTTGGAGGTAATACTAGCATGGATTTAAAGGAAGGATTTTTATTTGGAATCCATAGATCACTTAGCATCTCAAGCATTTTTGACAAACTCTAGCCTTTTTATAATTTTGAAATGCCTCAAAACTCAAGGATTGCCTATCCAATCATCAATTTTTGACAATTTGATTTGGAGGCCTTTGAGAAAAAACTTTCCCCTATAGAATATTCCTTGACATCCTGATATATTCTTTATTTTGTGCATACTACCAAAGCTTAGAGGTATAATTTTTTTACTAGTTTTCTAAGTTTTATATAGTATTTTTTGAATAAAATTAGAAATTTGGAAGGGTGTCATATAGGCATGAAACCACCTAGTCTCTATACATTTTATTTAATTCAATTTGGTCCTTTTCTAAAGTTATGCAAGAACCCTTATCATAGGCCAATGTAATATAATTGACAATTCAATGGCCTTCTTATTATCGATAGGGTCCCTTATATCAACCAACCCATGTAGCCTAGGTATACACCACTCAAACAGCCATTAAATTCTACTGCCATCCCTTTTGGAATCAATCCACTAACTTATATCCATGAACTCTTATGTGAAAAGCCCTATACAACTCTTTATCCTACATGGCCTTAACAATAGATTAGCCCTCTTAGATTTTGGCACACATAGCTCTCTAACATGGCAATTGTCTTATTCTAGTAGTAGTCACCTAATTTGGTGATTCTCCTCTAAACTTGGCAACCTTAACCAAATTTATTAGATATCCATTATTATTAGCATATTTCCTATTTTGGTAGTGGTTAACTAATTTTGGATATTTTACTACATTTTAATGGTTTCTAGCAGATTTTCTAAGATTCAAAAATTATACTAAATCTAGTGAGTTGCGCACACCATTGGAGTTTTTCCTCTTGTGCTACATCTTCAAGAGGTAATAGCTTGGGCATACAAGCTCCAAATTTAGTGCAAATTGTTTGGATATTTTTTCATGTACTTCATAGTGGTGTAGGTGGTTTCTAATTTTGGTGCATAATTTTTGTTGAATTTGTAGATCATCATAGGTGTTTATGCAGAATTCTCATTTTGTAAATCTCAAAGATTGAGCTATTTGGACCCATATAACTCATTTTCAAGTGTCATATTTTATAGTGCATGATATTTGAGCCATTCACAATGGTTCTATTAGTTCATTGAAATTCTAGTCCAAATCTATAGTTTAGAATTGTAGCTTGTTTCTATCATCTATAAAGCATTGAGATTGAAGTCCAATTTATGATTTATGGAGGTGGAAATTATACATGTACACTAAATATAAATTACCATAATTATTTTGTATTGGAGGTTTCTTGATCAATTAATTTTGAGGTGTTATTTTATTTTTCTTTTATTTTCTTGGTTTGGTCTTTACTTGACTGAATTGAGGAGTCTATCATAGTTAAATGTGAGGCCTATTATTTCACTCCCTTATATTTTTCTCGTTTCATATTATTGTTGGAGACAAATTTTAGACTTTTGGGGACTCTTGATCCCAATATGTAGAATTATTAGATTATAAGCTTTTATTTTGGTTAGATATGCTTAGTATGTTGTGGTGTGGCTAGATCCTAATTTCAATTCACTGATGAGGATTTGACATGTGATATGCATCATGACATTATTTGAGATACTAGTTGTGTGAATATGTTATGGATTATTATGTGATTTTATCTTGAGATGGATTATAGAAATGCAAATTATGAATCTAATTATAATGTGATTTTTATGATGTTTTATATGATTATGCAATGGTATGAGTGTATGTTTCCTTGCTTCGGCTATGATATACATAATTGCATTAATCTTTTGTTTAAGTGCATAGGTGTTACGGATAATCGGATATGATCCCACACATTTTGTGAAAACCTGCATTAAGCTAATCTAGTTCCAAGAAGAAACAAGATCAATTGTGTAAATGAATGATGAATTTTTGTAATGTTGGTGTATGGTGTCTTTTGGGCTAGGTCTACCCTTTTTCAATTGATTGTATATTGGTGTTGTAAAGGTGTAATGTTTAATTGATTCTATTTTTCTGAGTTTTTATTTTTGTGACCCCTTTTCATCTGATTTTACTCATCCTATGGTGATCAAAAAGGGTTAAAAGTGACCCTGGGTTGTAGCCCTAGGGTCTAGGGACCATTTGAGCTTGTCTAACCCTAGGATAACTCCCATTTGGTCACTTAAACTTCACCCTAAAGTAAATTGACGAAAATAGAAGTTTGGGGAGGGGTGAAAGGTTGGGTCAAACACTCAACCTTATCCACACCTCATTCCAAGGCTTGGGGAGTCTTCAAGACCCCTAATTGTGGAGGACCTAACTCCAAGGCCCTCTCACATTGGTGAGGGTACCTTAGGGTTTTGTGGGCTTTCATGGGAGGATAGGATTGGAGCACTTGCTGTACCCACACCTTTTTTGGGCTCCACCTTTCTCTCCCACATGTGTGAGTGAGAACAAGTGGAGGGGGAAAGACTTGGTGGAATGGGAGGGTGACATGTGTCACCCCCACATTCCATGAAGCTTGCAAGTGGATGTGAGGAGGAAGGAAAAGGTGACATGTGTCACCTTCCCACTCCACAAGGCTCATGAGGAGAGCCTATTTTAATCCCTCTTGAAGAGAGGGAGAGGGTTGTTGGTTTCATTACATTTTTCCTTTTTATTTGAATTTGGGGAGAGAGTTAGAGAAGTTTTTTGGAGACACATTTTGGAGGAGCACTTGGAGGTGGAGTTGGAAGGGATCTACTTCAACTACCTTCCTTGTTGGGCTATTTAAGGTAGAATTCAAGGCTTAATGACTTTTCTTATGTATTTACTTTACTTGTGTGTTTGCATTGTGTTTGTTTGTGTTTTGTTGTTGTGGGGTTTTAAGGGTGTATGTAAGAGCCTCTCCATTTGGAGAAAATGCTCAACATGTGGGGTGGGGGAGGAATGAACCTCCTCAAGGTCACCTCCTAGTTTGGTATTTTTGCCTTGAGGAAAGATTATGAGTATGAGCATTTTTGTTTGGCATGAGTGCCATGGAGAAATACATGTGATTCTTGGTATAAATACTTAGGCTTGAGGCCTTGTTGTGTTGAGTTTTGAGATATTTGGAGTGGCAGTCTTGAGTTGAGTGATGTCCACTCCCCTACCCCTTCAAACTAATTTTTATGAGTTTTGTGTTGTGTAAACCATGAGTATTCTTCATGTTTTATTGGTTTTGTGTTTTGTTGTGTTGTGGAGTGAAGAATCCTTGTGTGTGGATGACCTTCAAGCTCAGGGGTGACTCATGAGTGAGTCTATGGTAGGGAGGAAACTGATATTTTGTCAGTTGGTTCCCCTCCCTTGTTGTAATTTTCTTGTAGGTGCTATTGTAGCTTTTGAAGCTTGGAGGAAGAGCATTTTTAAAGTCTTGTTCATTGTTATTTTGGCTACTTGATAGCCATGGCCAAGGTTGGCCTTTGTAAAGTTTGTTTCCTATGAAAGAGGAAAAAAACAATATTCTCTCTATTTTGTACATTGTTTAAAGGATTTCTTTTAATGTTTAAATCTATCTTGTTATTGTAGAAAGATGTAAATGGTTGCTAGTTTTAATTTGGTTTTATGGAAAAAGTTGCAAAGGAACAAACTTCCATTAATGTTTTCCAAAAAAGATATGGTTAAGAGGTTGATTTAAATATCTATTTAAAATATGATGGTTGGTGTTTCTATTTCAAGAAAGAAAATAAAATGATTCATATTGTTGATGCTTTCTTTTAAACAACAAAAATATATATGAAGATGATGATTTACCCTTCAAATAAAATGTATAGTTGCATAGTATGAGAAGGAAAATGTATACTTTGGTTTAGTTGTTTTAAAAACAAAAAAAATTATGTGCATATGAAAGATATATATATAATTTAGATCATACAAAGTAAACTCTATGAAATAAACCATTGAGTAAAAACCCTAACATGGGTTAGATTTCGTAGAAATTTTTGTTAGAGTTTAAAAAAAAAATGGTTTTAAGAAATAGGTTTGGGGGCCACCATTCCCCTATTTCTTTGTCTTTTGTTTGAACATTGGGTGGGGGACGGATCCCCCACACACTCCCCACCATGCAGTGGGGGGTTGTTAGGAGATCCACCTCCACCCCACCCACTCCCCACCATGCAGTGGGGGGTGGTTGGGAGATCCACCTCTCCCCCCAAAACTCTTGTCATTCCTTGTTGTGCTGAGTGTGAATTCACCACCCTAACTCTACGAGCACCCCATCATTCAGTCTTTCGGCTATTTCTATTTATTAAACCTGCAATGGTCTTTAAACCACACACACACACACACACACACACACACACATATATATATATATATATATATGCTCAAAAAATGGGGTTTTAAAAAAATGATAAGTGTATATACATTGTATATACCTCCATGGCAAAGAGAAATCCATGGCTACCATAGACTTGTAACCTGCAACACAAGAGAAGAGAGAAAGAAGTTGATAGGAGAAAAATAGAGAAAAGAAAATGATAGAGAAAATGCAAATAGGGTTAGGGTTCTTGACTCATTCTCATAAGGAAATGATTTTTTTATTGGGAGAGGACTCTTAGGGCTTTCAGTTTTAAAATTAGTTTTTATTTTCTTTTTCCCTCTCCTTTTGTATTAGGGAATTCCTATTTTATTTTATTTTTGGATGCTTTTGATCTCATGGATATTAGGGGTAAGTTTATTTATGTGTTGGTTTTTTTTTTAGTAATTTTAGAGTTGCATAGTTGATATTGCATTTGTTTATGGACTGGTAGATTATTATTTTTTAAAAAATTTAGAAGACTTTGTTATTTAGGGAATTATTTAATTGAGTTGCAGAAATACATTGTATTAATCTAATATATTGGGGTTTACTTTTCCTTATATGTTACCTTGAATTTATTTGATGCAACTTTATTTTATTAGATCGATTCATTTTATATAATCATATGTTTGGATTAAATCAACGGGTTTATTAATTTAATTATTTTAATCTAGTTAATTAATTTGAAAAGTCTAGTGTGGCCATTTAATCCCCCTTGTGCTATTATTTTTAATTGACCAATGCTAGGGGCTTTAGTGAGCTTTGTGTAATTTTTAGTTATTATAATACTTCCTATTCACGTCCTAGACGCGTTATGCTGCTAGATTTTTCTAAGAATTAGGGTTAATTTCCTAGGGCAATTTAACCCTTGCAATGGTAATATTTTAATGTTTCCACAAATTAGATCTTTTATTTAAGTAATTATTTAATTATTTTATGCAACTAGAACTAGGGTTTGATTTCGACTTGTGTCGAGATCGCTTCACTCACTTAGGAAAAGTTAGGGTTTTGATCAATCAATCCTAACCCTAATGGAGATACTTTTTGTATCACATTGACCCCCTTAGTCGGCTATCATCATGCAGGGGATTGTGCTTGTGATCGCATTACCCCAAATTTGATTGACATATTTACGCCTTATGTGTATTGCCACCTAGCACGCTGATGCATGAGAGGGGGTTTCTAGGGATGCATGGAATATTTTTGATATTTTGTATCATGACCACATGACAAATTTGGACATGACATGTGTGTTACATGTCATAACCGCATAGGAAATGTGGGCATGACATTTGGTATCAGAGTCCAAGTTTAAACACTGGGCTTGTCTGGGCATGTTACTTATTTTGCATTTTCGATTGATTTGTGATTACCTTTTTCTTGTAGGATGCCTCCCTAAACTAGGCAAGTGCGCTTACATGCCACATCATCTATAGAGATTTAGAATGAGTCTTCAGCAGAGGGTTAGGGACCATCAGTGTCACTAGAACAACAGGCACCAGTAGCATCTGATATAGGACCACAGATCTTACAGGCATTACAGGTAGTGTTAGAGAGGTTACCACAGGCTGTAGCAGAGCCACGTGTCAAGCCCTGCATTGATCCATGAGAGGAGCCATGTGAGGAGCTGCGTATTGAGTCACATGCTGAGTCACGTACTGAGCCACGTGTCAAGCCCCATGTTGAGCCATGAGTGGCACCACGTGTAGAGCCTTTTGTAGAGATACCTGACACTATAGTGGAGGAGGTTGGTTTAGCTTACAGAGTGTAGAAGGAGACCTCCACATCGTGCGAGGTGAGAGGAGGCTATTAGGGTAGAGCAGGTTTATCATGGGCCTTATGATTATGGTGTGGATGATCCTATTAGAGGACACAGAGAGCGAGGGGAACCCATCAAAGATTTACTTAGGTTGAATCCACCCACCTTCGTAGGGACCATAGAGGGAGCCGAGGCTGAGGCTTGGATTATTAATTTAGATAGGTTCTTTGTGTTGCATCCTTACGGGAGAAACACAAAGGCACGCATTGCAGTTTACCTTTTGAGAGACATAGCAACAACATGGTGGTGCACCGAGGAGTGCAAGTACCTCTTATCCTTGGATACTCTCTCATGGGACACATTCATTAAGCACTTTAATGCACATTATCTATCATATCACTATAAGCAGCATCAGATTGATGAGTTCCATGCTTTGCAGTAGTGCAGTATGAGAGCAGGTTCATTGAGCTATCACAGAATGCAGAGTATCTCCATGATGAAAAAATCTTAGTTCTAAAATTTATCAGGGGTTTGAATCATGGGATATCAGGACTAGTGTGCATGGCAGACCCCCAGACCTTGAGTGAGGCCACCGAGAAGGAATACATCTTAGAGGAGATACAGGGACAAGGTTAGAGTTCATGTCCTCAGTTTCAAGATCGTAGCCAGCAGTAGCAGTAGAATTTCCATCAACCACCACCACCACCACAAAGAGGAGAATTTAGTTTTACACCTTTACCTCCTAGGCCTCCATAGCAACAGTAGTATTAGCAGAGGTCCAGGCCCCAACACAGGGCACAGGGAGGATATAATCGTGGTTGGCAGCAGTAGGGATGGCATAGGGATCAGCGACACCAGGGACCACCTGCAGGTCCCGCTAGATCATAGTAGTCATAGAGAGGTTCTCAGGGGTCCATGGGTTGGATTAGGCAACAACAGAGTAGTAGGACATAGACTGAACAGGTACAGGATTGGGGCCCGTGCTATGTATGTGGTGGGGCAGGATATTTAGCCAGAGAGTGCCCACAAGGCTTTACGATAGGGGAACAACCTCATGCAGGAGATTTAGAGTAGACAGTAGGAGATTTGGGTAAGTCCCACCATATGTTGGCAATAGTTGATAATGACCAGGTTGACTTCTAGGCCTCAGTGAGTGAGACAACATGTATGATTAGGGATGTCCCCATTGCTATTTTATTTGACTCTGACGCTACTGATTCATTTATATCTCCATCGTTAGTGGAGTGTTGTAGGCTGGTGGCCTCTAGGAAGGGTGATAGGTGGGAGGTTGAGTTGGCCACTAGGGCCAAGATGTCAGTAGAATCTTTGGTTTAGGATTGTGAGATATTTTTAGGGGCCTGTTGGATTTTTTCCCAAACTGGATGCTTCCCAGTTATCCCTACAAGGTAGCCATCATTGATCAATAGGATTTTTGGGCTAGGGGCCAATAGTACAGGAGATAGACTCTATAAATATCTCCTCTTCTTCTTTAGGCTCTGTAGAACCAAGGGGGGTATTCCCTATTCAACATCCATAAAATATGCTAGTGAACTTACTAGAATGTTGACACAGAGCAGATAAATCCTCTCTTATGCAGACCAAAACTGTAAAATAAGTGCAAAGGGGCTAGCTTTGCACCTATGCTTAGTTGTGAAATAGAGGATTTTAGTCCTAAAACTACTTCTAATGTCCTAAAGGTTGTAATTGAAGTTTGAGTTTATATTTTGTATTTGGATGGAAGACTGGGACTTTGGGTTGTAACCTCAATACAAGACCAGACTGGTGCCTACTTCAGGGCTCAGAGTCAATAGACATACATATGTGAATGATTACCATAAACTTGAATCAATAACTGGGTTTCAAGGGGATTTTTTAGTGTATGCCTTACAGATACTTTCCAAGACTGAGTATTTAGTCATTCATACTTAATGATATCCCTATTGTAGCATACTTTTCCCAATGCTTAACCTAAAATGTTTAATTTGTTCCTTGAACAAAAGTAAGAGATTAGACATTCAACATAGAAAACCCATGTTCTAGAATCCTAAATAACCCTTAGCTATTTGGATTCAAAATAAAAATGCCCACAACTTGGTAACAACTAACCAAACACATGCAACAAAGCACTTCTTATATAAAAAAAAAACAACATGAAACTAGTAAACTATGCATAAAACATTCAACATATGATTCATAAACTCAGAAGGCACCAAAACAGAGCCACCAACAAAATTATATCTTATTACTCCACCAATATTTGAGTAACACAGTCCACTTATACAGCAAGAATGTGTACTCAACACTGAGGTACTGGGTCAATTCAAAATTTATCTAAATAAAATGCACCCTTTGGATGGCGCCCAAAACATTTAATGTGGCAAAGGGACAAAGAGGAAAGAAGCAGGTGAGATTGGGAAATATGCTGCCGCATGGAGATTTTTGCCCTTGAATATGGTAGCTGATTTATCATTTCGACCCATACCTCTGTAACTCCATCATTAAAGCCAACCTACCCCCAGGATGCAGCAACTGTAGAAATATGATGGTTGTGTGCTTTGTGGTTTATTCCTGCTTGAAATGATGTAGTGAACACATACAAATCTCTTCCTTTGAAAATTTGAACCATGGCTGTCAATTTCCCTCTTCCCGCTGAGATCTGCAGCTCCAAATCCTGTTGAAAAGTCATTAGCCAATGGGATCATGCCACGTAGGCACCCTTTTTCCACCGTTGACTTTTCCTTCTATTTTGTCATTTTCGCCTTTGTATATGCAAAAGCATATACATACAACTACTTGCACATTCAAATATTTTCATATACGAGATTGTATATATACATACAATCACCAACATATAAGGTGCAAACTCCAAATCATTATAAAACATTTTGAAATTTCCATCGAGTCCCGCCTTGTATCTTCCCCTTGTATAATACCTTGTATATCACATATACAAATGCAATATACATACAATGTGGATTCTAGCTCATTTATCAATTGGATTGGAAAAACCTCTAAAATCTAGCTTGTATCTCATCTTTTGTATCTCACATTGTATATTGCATATACAATGCGCTATATACAACCCACGGACCCCAACCACATATCCGCCAAAACACATTTTCCTTTCATGTCTGGGTTGTATGTTTCCTCTTTGCATATCAGCTTTGTATATCGCATGTGCAATGCGAACATACAAGAAAAACTATTTTCAACCACACTTGTACATTGCAAACATGCGTCTAACCTTTGCATGTTACTTTTGTATATGACCCTTGCATCTATAAACATACAACTGGTGGGCCTGAGGCTTTGCATCTCTTGCTTGCATGTGTAACTTGTATATGAGATACAAGCACCTTTGTATCTTCATCGGCCTATCAGTGAAACCTTGGATTTGGCCGTCGATAGACAAAGCTTTGCCGATGACCTTTTGTACCCTTTGCCTTTGTATATTCTAACATACAATCTGCCTTGTATATCTTGGTGATGTATGTTTCCTTTGAATATTGCCATTGTACCTACCCGTTGTATATCAAACATACATGCAAAATATACATGCAAACCCTTACATGTAAGCATGGAATATTCTAGGAATTTGTGATATATGACCACTTTTGTAAACCCAAAATTGTACATACAAGTCTGATATGCATACAAAGATGCATACAATGATTTTTTGCACTTTTTGAAGCCGATTTGAATCTTTTTTCAGGCCCGCCAATGTACATTTACACTTGTACATACAAAGATATATGCAAATAGCAATGCATATACAAACATACATGCATGAAAAAGTGAAGGCCGACAGACCTAGAAAATTGAAGGTTTTACAATGAAAATGCCTATGGATTTTTAGCTTGAAACCTTAACTCCAGGTGCAGGCACCAACATTGGCTCTGTTTGGGGACACATGCCTTTTGCAGGCATGGTGAGAACCATAGATCTCTGGGATGCAGACTAGGCAAAGCACAAAATGCAAAACACCACCGACTATACAAAGTATGTACAAACTATTCACACCTAATTTACAATGTGCACACTAGATATTCATTCATGAGAAATAAGGTTCAAGGAACTGACCATGCACAGGGAATTCCAGTAGTTCATCATTTAGGGCCTAGAGAATGTAAGAATCTTCACCATGAGTATTGCTGATTTGATATGGACCCATCCATAAGGGCACAAATTTACTATGCTTACCCTTATCCTAGCTCTTTGCATTCCAAACAAGGACCAAGTCACTTATTTGAAACTTCCTTTCTATAGCCCTTTTATCAAACAAATATTTCACTTTCTGTTGTTTCTTGATATTTGTCTTCTGTGCTTCTCTTCTAATTTCATCCAATGCAACTAGTTGATTTATCCTCTCATTGATTGAGTCATCAATCTCTTTATCATTTTCTTGTATGAATCTATAAATTGGCAAGAGATTATTTATAGGTAACCTAGCTGGTGTACCATACACTAGCTCAAAAGGTGATCTTCAAATTACTTTCTTCACTGTTATCCGGTCAACCCATAGTGCCATCTTTAACTTTGAATCCCATGCCCTTTTGTTCTTGTCTACCATTCTTTTGATGATTTTCATAAAGCTTCTATTACTTGATTCTGCCTGATCATTTCCTTGTGGATGATATGGTGATGCATATGACAAATTAATCCCATAGTTGTTGCAAAAATTGACAAACTCACTAGATCTAAAGCACATGGCATTATCGGTGACCACTTTGACTGGCACTCCAAATCTGATAATAATTTGTTCCAAAATGAAATCCATCACCACCATACTTGTAGCTTTCTTAGTTGGTATGGCTTCAACCCATTTAGTAAAATAGTCAATAGTAACCAAAATCCAACTATGTCCCCCACTTGACTTTTCTAAAATTTCTCCTATAAAATTAATTCCCCATTGCTAAAATGGAGCCTCCACAGTTACAGTTCTAAGGGGTAATGTACCTTCATACTTAAGTCTTCCTGAAAACCTTTGACAGGGATCACATTTTCTTACCATCTTTTGTGTATCTAATAAAAGGGTTGGCCACCAATAGCCCGGTCTAAGAATTTTGTGAGATGTTGTATTGGCAGAGTAGTGTCCACCACACACTCCTTTGTGCATGACATTTAATACATCCATAGCTTGATTTTCATCCACACACCTAAGTAGTACACCATTAGGATTCTTCCAATATAATTCTCCTTGAATAATGATTTATTTGATAGCATGTAACTTTAAGGTCCTCTTTTGACTATCACTGAGATGGGAAAGACAATTCAAATTCTACAAATAATACACAATATCCTTGTACCATTCAGATTCTGACATGTTAACAACTTCATTCTAAACTACATTTACTTGGCATGCCTCCAAATTTAATTGTGTCATCATCTTAGCCAAGCCCTGTTCCTTTACCAACTTTGTAATTTGTATATCAATGTTGAACTCTTGTAACTTGTTAATCCATCTGCATCTTCTTCCTATCACTTCCTGCTGAGTGAAAATGTCCTTAAATACTACATGAGGCACATATGCAACTATCTGAGATCCTACTAAGTATGGCCTAAAACTTTTGACTACCCTAACCAATGCATATGCCTGCTTTTCCATGATATCATATTTTAATTCAGCTGCCTACAATGACATGCTAAAGAAAGCAATAGGTTGCTCAAAACCATCTTCATTTTTCTGTAATAAACATGCAGCAATAGTATGAAAAAAGGCAAATGAGAATAACTCGAGTGGCTTAGAAAAATTAGGAGATCTTAGCATAGGAGCCATCTTTATAGCCTCTTTAATGTTCTGAAATGATCTAGTTGCTTCACTTTCCCATTTGATAGATTCACCCTTCTTCAACATTTTAGAAATATCCTTTGTAATCTCTACAAAGTTGGGAATGAATCTTCTAACAAAGTTAATCTACCCAAAGAAAGACTGAATTCCTTTCACTGTTTTAGGAATTTGAATTCTGTCAATTACAGCAACCCTTTCAGGATCAATCCTGACTCCATCCTTGGAAACAATGTGTCCCAATAGTTTTCTTTCTACTACCCCAAAAGTACATTTCTTTGGGTTAAGTGAAATGCCATATTCCAATCCCTTAATATAAATTTGTTCTAGGTGCATGCAATGTTTCTCCTCCTTTTTTTAATAAGTAGTTAAATCATCCTAAAATACAACTAAAATTGAGTCACACAATCCTGCAAAAGCAACATCCATAGCCCTTTGAAAAGTAGCACCTGCATTTGTCAGTCCAAATGGCATTCTTACATATACATAAGTCCCCCATGGAGTGGTGAAGGCAGTCTTGTATTGTTCAGATTCTTTTACCTTCACCTAATTATATCTAGAAAATCCATCTATCATGGATAAAAGTTCACAACCAGTTACCTTCTGCAACATAGCCTCCATGTTAGGCAGTGGATAGTTATCCTTTAAAGAAGATACATTCAAATTTATGAAGTCCACACAAAGTCTTATATCACCATTTTTCTTTCTAACTGGGACAAGATTGGACACTCAAGTTGAGTGTCTAATAGGCATAATTATTCCAGCCTCCCTAAGCTTTACAAGCTCTTGCTACATTTTTGGAGCCAAAGTTGGGTTTATAGGTCTTTGTTTCTGTCTGAATGGCTTAGCTCTAGGTTTCAAAGGAATCTCATGCTGGAATAAGTCTTCTCTATAAGCTTTTAGGTCCTCATATGACCATGCAAAGACATGCTTATATTTTTTCAATAATGCAATCAACATACTCCTGATGTGTGGCTTGAGCCCTTTGCCAATATATACCATTTTGGGGGCATGGTGTGTCCCCAAGTTTACCTCCTCCAAGTCATCCTTGTTTGTAGGAGATGCCTTCGTAACAAACTAGTCTCTATTGTCAAATACTCTTTCTAAAGCAACTAGCCCTCTGGGGATTTTATTTGTTTTATGTTGAATTACTTCCTTCGCCAAAAGAGTTTCTTTTCCATTCACAACTTCTACAAAGTTCTGAAAATCAATCTCCTAGTTCTCATATTCATCTATGCAGTGTAGGAACTTCAACAAATCTCTATCATCGTCAAACACCTTCCAACTGTACACATTATTTGGTACTACAGATCTCATTTTAACTTCAACATTTGTAACATTAGATAGAGTGACATCATCCAGCCTTATGGCCACATTGGCTAGAAAGTCTGCCATGACATTCTTTGATCTTTCTATCCAATTTAATGAAAAAGCATCAAATAATTCAATTGTATCCCATACAACATGCTTATACTGTTTTAACCTTTTATTTTTTGAAGCATACTTATCTCTCACCTGGGAGATAATTAACTTTGAATCTCCAAATACTTTTAGCATCTTAATCCCATGCTTTAAAGCAACATTTAATCCTAGTAGCAGGGCTTCATATTCTGAAATATTATTTGTGCAGGCAAACTTTAACAGGAAAGAGAATTTCAGAAGCTTACCTGTTGGAGACAAAAACACAACTCTAGCACCAGAACCTTCCTTTGAACAAGCTCCATCAAAATACATAGTCAAGAGACCATGTTGGTCAAGTTCTTGAATGCAAAAATCTCTTCCTTCACTTCCTTGATCATCTGAGACAATTCTGAAATTCTCACAGTCAGTATCCACAAAACAGATATGCTCTTCTGAATCTTGATCTTCAACTATTTTTGGTGACCTCTTTTCTCTAACTAGTTTAATATATCTACCTTTCATCAGGATCATGGCATATGATAAATCAAACTGCATACTTCCTCCAACCAATGCTGCCCATCTTCTTGACAACAGCATAGCATATTGTGGTTTTATGTCAACTAGTATTATATTCATTGTATAGGTTTTTTTTGGATAGGCTGCTAGCATAAAATCCACATCCTTCATGATTCCAATAACTAGTACCTCCCTGGCATCCATTGCATAGCATTTTCCACATGTCTTATCTATTTTCAATCCATCTTGTTGCATGATAGCTAGAGGCATAATATTTGTTGATGCTTCTGAGTCAAGCATACAATTCTTGATTACTTTTCCATTGATAACATGGGAGACATAAAACGGTTCAACTTGTGAAGGGAATTTTGTCATTGTCATTCCTAGATAGACTTCAGGAACCTCATCTTCATCAATACACAAGGCTTGTTTCTTACCTTGAGTCTCAACATTTTGCTTAGCCTGACAAGCTACTCCTGAAATTAGGGACAATGCTCTATTCCTGAATTCATCAACTTTCATTAGCTCCATCAATAGAACAAAGACCTTTATCTGGGATAAAACCTAAGTTATGTCAAAGGGAGCATAATTTTGTATAATAGTTGTAGCTTGAGCCGTGGTTTTATTCTTATCCTGAGCTAATCCAGCCTTAATTTTAGTGGTCGTCTGACTGTCATCCATGACCTAAGAATTCTTATTTTGACCCTCATTTTGGGGAACTTTATTTTCTAGTCTTTGAGAATCATGACTTGGTTTTTTTCTTATAATTTTTCTTGTTATCATTCCATCGTGTCTTATGTGGTTTAGCCCCTTTATGATTATGCATTGGTAGATTCACAGAAGTGTCTTCTGATTGGCGTGGATCACCAACTTGAGCCTTACCTCTAAGGTTATAGTTGCTCTTGACATAAGCCACTACTGCAGCTATGAGAGCTCTAATCTCTTCATCAAAAGGCCATCTAAACTTATTCATAAAGATGCATGAGTCCTGAGCATAAGCATAGTTATCTTCATCATCCTCATCATAGGAAAACTGCTGGCAGGCCTGAATTCCATAATTCATGCTTTCATCAGCATCATAAGACGAATACTCCCTATTTGTAGATAGCATATTGACATTATCATCCTCTATACAATATGGCTCATTCCATCCAAACATGCAACATCATTATTATACAAAGATTGAGCAATCATACATTGTGATTGTGAGTGAGGCATTTGACAGATGATGCACCATGGGGTATCATCAATAATGTTAACATCTTTCTTCAAAGGATTAGGAGTCTCCTTAACATTTTGAGCTCTTTGATTAGTGTTTCTATTTGGGAGAACTGGTTTACCATTATGCCAATTAGTGTTATATGGCATATCATGCAATGTTGGTCTCTTCTCTTGTCTTTGGTAAACCTGCCTTTCAGGACCTATCCCCTTTTCATTTTTAGCAAGTCTATAACTTAGGTCCTTAACAATAGGTGTCAATTTATCCAATTTCTCTTTGAAAGTAGATGTATTACCTTGATTACTTTGAGACTTATTATTTGGATTTTGTAGAATCTTCACATCATCCCTTCTATTTGTCTTACCAGATGCTTTCCTATTATTTTCAATGTTGGTTGCAATTTTAAAAGCATCCCTGAGGCTAGTAGGACCCTTATCTCTCAACCCATAAGCTATTTTAGCATCAAAAGTATTTATGTATAGTACCATGCACATTAGTTCATTAGACCTAATGTGAAGTGGTAATTTGTTCAATACTTTAGTGAACCTAGCATTAAAATCTGCAACCTACTCATTTGACCCCTTAGTAATACCAGTGGACTCATTTATAAAAAAGCTTGGATCAGTCTTATCACCATATTGTTCTTTAAAAATCCTTCTGAAGTCTTCCCATGATGAGACACTCTGGTCAGGTAGACTTTTATACCACTCTCTAGCTTCGTCAACTAAGGACTGCATAAACAATCTCATAAAAACATCTTCATTTTGAACCTCAAATTTGTCTATAACATTCTGAAAGGCCTTCAAATGATCTTCCCCTGACACAGCACTGTTTCTTGAAAACTTTGGTATCTGAAGCCTTACATGTTTATTAATGGGATTAGGATAACTAGGGATACCATTAAAAACTAGCTACCTAAATCTATCCAACTGCATAGGCTGTCTACCAAACTGATTAACACTTGCATTCCTATTAACATCCTAATTTCTCACATTGTTTAATGGTACTCTAACATTGTTTGTGTTTTGTCTCTGATCATTCTGCTGATTCTGAAATTCATTTCTTTGCTAGTTTCTCAGCACATTTGCATTATCAAGAGTAGGAACTGAATCATGTTGAGCAATTTTTAGAGCTTGCACCTTTTGTCTCATATCATCTCTAATCCTCAAAGCCTACAAATATTCTAATTCAGCCCTCAAATTCTTGATTTCTTTAGCTAATTCTTCAACTTTAGGCATAGAAGAGGATGGTCCCATTCCATTTTGGTCATCATCATCATCCCTTGGGGACTCAGGTTCTTCAAATCTGTTAGGGGGATCTCAGAAAGGATGTTCCTAAAACACCTCTAATCTCATTCTCAATCTATCACCTTGTTGTCTTTCATATACATCTTGAATCTCAGCCTTTGTGTTTGAAAAATAAGGTGCCTACTGCTCTGGAGATCTTGGATTATCTTGAGTATTATCATTGTTTCTAGGGCTAAGAGAACCTTCTTGATTGGCTTGAACGGTCCCTTTTTTACTATACACCATTTTTCTAGGTAATTCTTCAAGCAAAGGATTACATAGGGATCTTCTCCCCTGCATATAAATTTTACTTTACCAATTGGGAGATTAGTTCGGAGTCGCCACCTATAGGAATTAGTTTTTCTTTTAGACCAAGGTTATCACACAAAGCATTCCCCAACAGAGTCACCAAATCTATTGGATTTTTTTCCAAACTGGATGCTTCCCAGTTATCCCTACAAGGTAGCCATCATTGATCAACAGGATTTCTGGGCCAGGAGCCAACAATATAGGAGATAGACTCTATAAATATCTCCTCTTCTTCTTTAGGCTCTACAGAACCAAGGGGGGTATTCCCTATTCAACATCCATAAAATATGCTAGTGAACTTACTGGAATGTTGACACAAAGCAGATAAATCCTCTCTTATGCAGACCAAAACTATAAAATAATTGCAAAGGGGCTAGCTTTGGGCCTATGCTCAGTTGTGAAATAGAGGATTTTAGTCCTAAAACTACTTCTAATGTCTTAAAGGTTGTAATTGAAGTTTGAGTTTATATTTTGTATTTGGATGGAAGACTAGGACCTTGGGTTGTAACCTCAATACAAGACCAGACTGTTGCCTACTTCAGGGCTCAGAGTCAATAGACATACATATGTGAATGATTACCATAAACTTGAATCAATAACTAGGTTTCAAGGGGATTTTTTAGTGTCTGCCTTACAGATACTTCCCAAGACTAAGTATTTAGTCATTCATACTTAATGATATCCCTGTTGTAGCATACTTTTCCCAATGCTTAACCTAAAATGTTTAATTTGTTCCTTGAACAAAAGTAAGAGATTAGACATTCAACACAAAAAAACCCATGTTCTAGAATCCTAAATAACCCTTAGCTATTTGGATTCAAAATAAAAATGCCCACAACTTGGAGACAAATAACCAAACACATGCAACAAAGCACTTCTCATATAAAAAAACAACATGAAACTAGTAAACTATGCATAAAACATTCAACATATGATTCATAAACTCACAAGGCACCAAAACAAAGCCACCAACAAAACTGTATCTTATTACTCCACCAAAATTTGTCTAGTTTTCAACAACAAAAAATTGAGTAACACAGTCCACTTATACAGTAAGAATGTGTACTCAGTACTGAGGTACTGAGTCAATTCAAAATTTAGCCAAATATAATGCACCCTTTGAATGGCACCCAAAACATTCAATGCAGCAGAGGGACAAAGAGGAAAGAAGTAGGTGAGATCAGGAAATGTGCCGCCACATGGAGATTTTTGCCCTTGAATATGGTAGCTGATCTGTCATTTTGATCCATTCCTCTATAACTCTATCATTAAAGCCAACCTACCTGTAGCATGGAGTAACTGTAGAAAATATGATAGTTGTGTGCTTTGCAGTTTATTCCCACTTGAAATGATGCGAACACATACAAATCTCTTACTTTGAAAATTTGAACCATGGCCATCGATTTCCCTCTTCCTACTGAGATCTGTGACTCCAAATCCTACTGAAAAGTCATCAACCAATGGGATCGCGTCATGTAGGTGCCCTTTTTCCACCACTGACTTTTCCTTCTATTTTGCCATTTTTGCCTTTGTATATGCAAAAGCATATACATACAACTTCTTGCACATTCAAATCTTTGCATATACAAGATTGTATATATACATATAATCACCAACATACAAGGTGTAGACCCCAAATCATTGTAAAACATTTTGAAATTTCCATCAAGTCCCGCCTTGTATCTTCCCCTTGTATAATACCTTGTATATCACATATACAAATGCAATATACATACAATGTGAATTCTAGCTCATTTATCAATCTGATTGGAAAAACCTCTGAAATCTGGCTTATATCTCATCTTTTGTATCTTATGTTGTATATCGCATATACAATGCGCTATACACAACCCACAGACCCTAGCTACATATCCGCTAAAATAGATTTTCTTTTCGTGTCTGGGTTGTATGTTTCCTATTTGCATATCAGCTTTGTATATCGCATGTACAATGTGAACATACAAGTAAAACTATATACAACCACACTTGTACATTGCAAACATGCATCTGACCTTTGCATGTTACTTTTGTATATGACCCTTGCATGTGCAAACATACAACGTAGACATACAACTAGTGGGCCCAAGGCTTTGCATCTCTTTCTTGCATGTGCGACTTGTATATGAGATACAAGCACCTTTGTATCTTCATCAGCCTATCAGCGAAACCTTAGATTTGGCCGCCGATAGACAAAGCTTTGCTGATGACCTTTTGTACCCTTTACCTTTGTATATTCTAACATACAATCTGCCTTCTATATCTTGGTGATGTATGTTTCCTTTGCATATCGCCATTGTACCTACCTGTTGTATATCAAACATACATGCAAAATATACGACCACTTTTGCGCGCCCAGAATTGCACATAGAAGCTCGATATGCATACAACCATTTTTTGCACTTTTTAAAGCTGATTTGAATCTTTTTTCGGGCCTGCCAATGTACATTTACACTTGTACATACAAAGATATATGTAAAAAATAATGCATATACACAGATACATGCATGAAAAAGTGACGACCGATAGACCTAGAAAATTGAAGGTTTTACAATGAAAATGCCCGCGAATTTTTAGCCCAAAACCTGAACTCCAGGTGTAGGCACCAATAGGGCCCTCACTACATTATGTGACCTTAGGGTTATGCCTTTAGAATCTTATGGTGTAGTACTAGGCATGGAATGGCTTGCAACTCATAGAACCAAGCTAGATTGTTGTCGAAAGGCAATTACCTGTTTAGATGATCATGGCACGATAGTCGAGGTAGTGAGCATTTAGAAGCCCATGAGAGTTTGTATGATATCTGTTCAGTAGTTCAAGTGCTGCAAGTCGAAGGGATGTCAATTCTTTGCTATCATAGTTAGTGACAGATCACAGGGTGAGCTAGAGGTGTCTTTGGATGACCATCCTATCTTGAGGGAGTTTGCCGATGTCTTTCCATTGGAGTTACTAGGTATGCCACCTCGCAGAGAGGTAGACTTCCACATTGATCTAGTGTCGGGTGCTGAGCCAGTGTCTCGTGCACCCTACAGGATGACCACACATGAGCTCACAGAGCTCAAGTTGTAGTTAGAGGAGTTTCTTGAGAAGGGGCATATTTGACCTAGCCTTTCATCGTAGGACACACTGGTCATCTTCGTGAAGAAGAAGAATGGGTCTCTTCATCTATGCATGGATTATAGGTAGCTTAACAAGGTGATAGTGAAGAACCGTTATCCGCTACCTAGGATTGATGATCTTTTCAACTAGATGCAGGGAGCCAGAGTGTTCTCTAAGATAGACCTAAAGTCTGGTTACCATCAATTGCACATCATAGGGGTAGACATCCATAAGACCGCCTTCTGAAGTTGATATGGCAGCTATGAGTTCACTATGGTACCCTTTGGCTTGACAAACGCCCCTACAGTATTCATGAGTCTCATGAACAGGGTGTTCTGCACTTGGATCAATTCATGATCATTTTCCTGGATGATATTTTGATCTACTCGTGGATCAAGGAAGAGCATGAAGGGCACTTACATAAGGTTTTACATGACTTGAGAGAGCAACAACTTTATGGCAACTTGGCGAAGTGTGCCTTTTTCAGATCTAAAGTGTAGTATTTGTGACACATCTTGTCTGGTGAAGGTATCTCCTTAGATCCATCAAAGATTAGGGCTAACAGAGATTGGCTAGCACCCACTAGTGTGACAAAGGTCAGGAGTTTCATGGGGTTAGTCAGGTACTACTATAGATTCATAGAGGGCTTCTCCAGGATAGCACACCTGATCACTTCCCTTCAGCGAAAAGGGAAGGGTTTCACTTGGACTAAGTAGTGCGAGAGGGCCTTTGGGGTCTTCAAAGAGTATCTTACTAGTGCTCCCATCTTAGCGGTTCCTAATAATATAGAGGATTTTGTAGTTTGTACTAATGCTTCACTTGAGGGTTTGGGAGTTGTTCTTATGCAGGGTGGTAGAGAAATCATGTATGAGTCATGAAAGCTCAAGACCTATGAGCCACTCATGATTTAGTGCTTGTAATAGTGGTTCATGCTCTCATTCATTGGAGACACTTTCTTTTGGGTCATCTCTTTGAGCTTCATTCGGATCACCACAGTCTTCAATACATATTCACGCAGCCAAATTTGAATGCCCGCTAGCAGCATTGGATGGAGTTTCTTTGCGAGTATGACTTTGATGTACACTACATCAAAGGGAAGGAGAATGTGGTCACTAACACTTTGATTCAGAGGCACCATGAGATCCTGACCTTAACCTTGAGTGTGGACTTGAGAGGGCACATCATTTAACATTTGCCTGAGGATGAGTGGTTTCTTGAGGTGCAGTAGGAGATCCAGTCTCAGAGGGCCCTTGTGAGTAAGTTTGTAGGATATTCCCTAGAGGAAGATGGGTTGCCTAGACATCGACAGTGCATCTATGTACCACATGCAGGTGACCTATGTGTAGTAGTTCTTTTAGAGGCTCATAGAGTACCTTATGTAGCACACTCAGGGGTGAAGAAGATGCATAGCGACTTGCGACAGTTGTACCATTGGGTGGGTATGAGATGAGATATTGTAGAGTATGTTTCTTGTTGCCTTGAGTGCTAGAGGGTCAAGGCCAAGCATCGGCATCTAGGAGGTCTTTTATACCCTCACGAGATACCTGAGTGCAAATGGGACACCATTTCCATTGATTTCATTATTGGTCTTCCTATGTCATCTCATCACCATGATGGCATCATGGTGACGATTGACAAGTCAACCAAGGTGGCACATTTCTCACCTATACACATGATGTACAATTCACCATTAGTGGTGAGAGTATTCTTTGATGAGATTGTTAGATTACATGGAGTACCTTGTATCATTTCTAACAGAGACTTAGTGTTCATATCAGCCTTTTTGAGTGCATTACAGCAGGCGTTGGGCACTCAACTCAACTTCAGTTCAGCTTATCATCCTAAGACATATGGTCAGACAGAAAGGGTGAATCAGGTTCTAGAGAATATGCTCCATATGTATGTTATGGATCACCAGTTTAGATGGGAGGAGTATCTGTATCTAGTTGAGTTTTCCTACAATAATGGGCATCACAGCTCATTGGGTATGCGTCCTTTTCAAGCCTTGTACGGTAGACCTTGCAAGACACCATTGAGTTAGGACTGTATTGAGGACAAGGTTACTATTGGTCCATTGTTGGTGCATGATGTGGAGTAGCAGGTGACCTTGATTAGATAGAGACTTTAGGAGGCACAGGATTGACAGAAGAAGTATGCCGATGCTAAGAGATTAGATCGAAGCTTCTTAGTTGGGGACAGAGTATTCTTGAGAGTGCAGCCACACAAGAGTCCAATCCATTATGGAAAGGGCTCTAAGCTTGCACCATAGTTTGTTGTTCCTTTTGAGATCTTGGAGCAGATAGGACTTGTAGCCTACCATCTACCCTTGCCACCTAGCCCATCGTGCATCCACAATGTTTTTCATGTATTTGTTTTACGGCATTACATATTTGATTTATCTCATGTATTTGACTGGAGTGCTCTACAAGTAAAGGTGGGTGGGTAGTTGGATTTGGAGCCAATTCACATATTAGCTTGTTGGATGCTGGACCTTTCAGGTTGAGAGCTGGACTAGGTTAGGGTCCAGTGGGATAGGTCTGATGAGGTCACAGTGACATGGGAGGATGTAGCTAGATTGAGAACACTTTATCCTCACCTCTTTGATGACTTCTAGGAGGAAGTTTATTCTTAGGGGGGAGGATGTGAGACCTACTATTTCACTCCCTTATATTTTTCTTGTTTCATATTACTGTTGGAGACACAATTTAGACTTTTGGGGACTGTTGATCCTGATATCCAGAATTATTAGATTATATGCTTTTATTTTGGTTAGATATGCTTAGTATGTTGTGGTGTGACTAGATCCTAATTCTGATTCACTGATGAGGATTTGACATGTTATATGCATCATGACATTATTTGATATACTATTTGTGTAATTATGTTATGGATTTATTATGTGATTTTATCTTGAGATGGATTATACGAATGCAAATTATGAATCTAATTATGATGCGATTTTTATGATGTTTTTATATGATTATGCGATGTTGTGAGTGTATGTTTCCTTGCTTTAGCTACAATATACATGATTGGATTAATCTTTTGTTTAAGTACACATGTGTTTATCCTGAGCCACGGATAATCAGAGATGATCCCACACATTTTGTGAAAACCCGCGTTAAGCTGATCTAGTTCTAAGAGGAACCAAGATCAACTGTGTAAATGCATGATGAATTTTTGTAATGCTGGTGTATGGTGTCTTTTGGGCTAGGTCTACCCTTTTTTGATTGACTGTATATTGGTGTTGTAAAGGTGTAATGTTTAATTGATTCCATTTTTTTGAGTTTTTATTTTTGTGACCCCTTTTCATATGATTTTACTCATCTTATGGTGGTTAAATGTGACCCTGGGTTGTACCCCTAGAGTATAGGGACCATTTGAGCTTGTCTAACCCTAGGATAACTCCCATTTGGTCACTTAAACTTCACCCTAAAGTAAAGTGACGAAAATGGAAGTTTGGGGAGGGGTGGAAGGTTGGGTCAAACACTCAACCTTATCCACACCTCATTCCAAGGGTTGGGAGTCTTCAAGACCCCTAATTGTAAAGTACCCAACTCCAAGGCCCTCTCACATTGTTAAGGGTACTTTGGGGTTTTGTGAGCTTTCATGGGAGGATAAGATTGGGGCACTTTTTGTACCCACATCCTTTTTGGGCTCCACCTTTCTCTCCCACATGTGTGAGAGAGCACAATTGGATGGGGTAAGACTTGGTGGAATGGGAGGGTGACATGTGTCACCCCCACATTCCATGATGCTTGCAAGTGGATGTGAGGAGGAAGGAGAAGGTGCCATGTGTCACCTTCCCATTCCTCAAGGATCATGAACATAGCCTATTTTAATCCCTCTTGAAGAGAGGGAGAGGGTTGTTGGTTTCATTACATTTTTCTTTTTTATTTGAATTTGGGGAGAGAGTCAGAGAATATTTTTTGGAGACACATTTTGGAGGAGGACTTGGAGGTGGAGTTGGAAGGGCTCTACCTCAACTACCTTCCTTGTTGGGCTATTTAAGGTAGGATTCAAGGCTTAATGCCTTTCCTTATGTATTTACTTTACTTGTACGTTTGCATTGTGTTTGTTTGTGTTTTGTTGTTGTGGGGTTTTAAAGGTGTATGTAAAAGCCTCTCCATTTAGAGAAAATTCTCAACATGTGTGGGGTGGGGGAAGAGTGAACCTCCTCGAGGTCACCTCCTAATTTGGTATTTTGGCCTTGAGGGAAAGATTATGAGTATGAGAATTTTTGTTTGGCATGAGTGCCATGGAGAAATACATGTGATTCTTGGTATAAATACCTAGGCTTGAGGCCTTGTTGTGTTGAGTTTTGAGATATTTGGAGTGGCACTCTTGGGTTGAGTGATGTCCACTCCCCACCCCTTCAAACTTATTTTTATGAGTTTTGTGTTGTGTAAACCATGGGTTTTCATCATGTTTTATTGGTTTTATGTCTTGTTGTGTTGTGGAGTGAAGAATCCTTATGTGTGGATGGACTCCAAGCTCAGGGGTGACTCGTGAGTGAGTTTATGGTAGGGAGGAGAGTGGTATTTTGTGGCTTGGTTCTCCTCCCTTGTTGTAATTTTCTTGCAAGTGCTATTGTAGGTTTTGAAGCTTGCAGGAAGAGCATTTTTAAAGTCTTATTCAATGTTGTTTTAGCTACTTGAGAGCCATGGCCAAGGTTAGCCTTTGTAAAGTTTATTTCCTATGAAATAAGAAAAAAATATATTGTCTCTATTTTGTGTATTGTTTAAAGGATTTTTTTTAATGTTTTAATCTATATTGTTATTGTAGAAAATATGTAAATAGTTGCTAGTTTTAATTTGGTTTTATGGAAAAAGTTACAAAGGAACAAACTTGTAAATTATTATTCTTTCCATTAATGTTTTCAAAAAAAAATGGTTAAGAGGTTGATTTAAATCTCTATTTAAAATATGATGGTTGGTGTTTTTGTTTCAAGAAAGAAAATACAATGATTTATATTGTTGATGCTTTATTTTAAACAAAAAAAAAAAATATGAAGATGAGGATTTACCCTTCAAATAAAATGTATAGTTGCATAGTATGAGAAAGAAAATGTAGACTTTGGTTTAGTTGCTATTTTAAAAAAAAAAAAATTATGTGCATATGAAAGAAATATATATATACATATCATTTGATACATTATATTATGTGCTAAAAAAAAGAGATGCATTATACACAGACTATGTATATAGCATTTTGACTGTGTTTATGTCTTTCTATATATATATATATATATATATATAATTTAGATCAAACAAAGTAAACTCTATGAAATAAACCACTAAGTAGAAACCCTAACGTAGGTTAGATTCCACAGAAATTTTTGTTAGAGTTTAAAAAAAAAAAATTTTTTTTAAGAAATAGGTTTGGGGGCGATGGCCTGACCGACGCCCCCTACCTCTCTATCTTTTGTTTGAACGTTGGGTGAGGAACGGATCCCCCACCCACTCCCAACCATGTGGTGGGGGGTGGGTGGGAGATCTGCCTCCCCCCCAAAACCCTTTCCGTTCCTTGATGCGATGAGTGTGAATCCATTGCCGCCCTAACTCTGCAAGTGCCCCATCATTTGGCCTTTTGGCTATTTTTATTTATTAAACCTGCAATGTTCTTTAAACCTTATATATATGCTGGTTAAATAAAAACAAAAATATGCATTTTTTTGTTACAAACGTAGTGATATACATAGTCACACACACACACACATATATGCTCAAAAAATGGGGTTTTAAAAAAAATGATAAGTGTATATGCATTGTATATACCTCCATGGCAAAGCGAAATCCATGGCTACCATAGACTTGTAACCTGCAACACAAGAGAAGAGATAAAGAAGTTGAGAGGAGAAAAATAGAGAAAAGAAAATGATAGAGAAAATGCAAATAGGGTTAGGATTTTTGACTCTCTCATAAGGAAATGATTTTTTTATTGGGAGACGACTCTTAGGGCTTTGAGTTTTAAAATTAGTTTTTATATTCATTTTCCCTCTCTTTTTATATTAGGGAATTCTTATTTTATTTTGGGGTGCTTTTGATCTCATGGATATTAGGGGTAAGTTTATTTATGTGTTGGTTTTTTTTTAGTAATTTTAGAGTTGCATAGTTGATATTGCATTTATTTATAGACTGGTAGATTATTGCTTTTTTTAAAAAAATTTAGAAGGCTTTGTTATTTAGGGAATTATTTAATCGAGTTGCAGAAATACATTGTTTTAATTTAATATATTGGGGTTTAATTTTCCTTATATGTTACCTTGAATTTATTTGATGCAACTTTATTTTATTAGATTGATTCATTTTATATAATCATATGTTTGGATTAAATCAATGGGGTTTATTAATTTAATTATTTTAATCTAGTTAATTAATTTGAAAACCCTAGTGCAGCCATTCCATCCCCCTTGTGCTATTATTTTTAATTGACCAACATTAGGAGGTTTAATGAACTTCATGCAATTTTTAATTATTAGAATAATTCTTATTCACATCCTAGAGGCATTATGCGGCCAGATTTTTCTAGGAATTAGGGTTAACTTCCTAGGGCAATTTAACCCTTGCAATGAGAAATATTTTAATGTTTCCAAAAATTAGATCTTTTATTTTAGTAATTATTTAATTCGTTTATACAATTAGAACTAGGGTTTGATTTCAACTCATGTCGAGATACCTTCACTCACTCAGGAAAAGTTAGGGTTTTGATCATCATGTAGGGGATTGCGCTTGTGATTGCATTACCCTAAATTTGATTGACATGTTTACACCTTATGCATATTGCCACCGAGCACGCTAACACGTGCGAGGGGGTTTCTAGAGATGTGTGGAAATTTTTTTATATTTCGTGTCATGACCACATGACAAATGTGGACATGACACGTGTGTTGCGTGTCGTGACCACATGGGAAATGTGGGTATGACATAATAATGGGTTTTTGAATTCATCCTTTTTTTATCACCTTGAGAAAAGGGAACTATAAGTGTTGGTGAGAGTATCTTGAATCATTTCAATCTTTTCATCTCTTGTCCCATCTCTATGGACTCATTTCTAAACTAGGTACTCATTGGTGGAAACATGTATGGGCTAACAAGAATTATTATGTCCTAGGATTAATTGGTTATATAGTGTTGATAATGACACTTTGTGGTCCATCTCACATATTGAGTTCCCTGACACTCTTTAGACCATAATTTGGGAGATGCATGAAGATACTAATGAACCTCTATTTCTATATGATCCTACTATGGAATATCTTGTACCCCTTGATGATTCAAAAAATACACCATATGATGATGATACAAAAGAGGATTATGATTATTTATAAATTCTTGAAAATAATTATGAATGTTCTACAACAATTATTGTCATATCTTCTCTAGATATCATAAGACCATAATCAAACCCTAATGCTCTTTCTCCACCTATACATACTTCTATTGCGACACATTCTATAGTTCCTAACTCCTTAGATTCGATTGAATTACCATTGGGACCTTTTCCAAGTATACTGACTTCTCATTGGTTTATATCTATATTTAGATTAAGAGCACATTTATATCAAGGCCTTTCATGACCTATTTGATTTATCTCATCAGAAGTTTTCATAGTTCAATAGTGGCTTGGAGAGTCGAGTAATTTTCAAAGATGTCATATTCTTCATTGGATCTTTCTATATATTTTTTTCCATAATGTTTTAAGTTTTCACCTTCTTCAATTAGGCTTGGGAATCCCAATGAGATTATAAAATCCTTTATCACTAACATGTTGATAAGGAGCAACATCTAGAGATCTTCTTTTAGTGTTTTCTTCCCTCATATTCCTTCACATAATGAGATGATGTTTTTCATTCACCTTTAAGTTTGTTTCTTCTTAGGGGGGAAATTTTGTTTGAAAAAACATGGATCATCTTCAACATTTAGTGTTGAGCATGTACCATCAGTGTGGGAGATTATACTTTTGGGGGTTGCATATTATTTCTTGTCCTTCTTTCTCTTCTAGGAATAGTTTTTACTTTCATGGGGTTTTATTATTCTCATTATTTTAAGAGAGTCTATGTTGGGTGGGTGCAAAAGGTTGGGGTGCCAAAAAGTGGCCAAACTTAAAAAAAAACTTATAGGCCATAACATGAGTGTGTTATGGTTTGGTGATGCTGAACCTAAGGCTCAAAAAGGCCAATCCATAATGAGAGCGCGTTATTATTTCCTATTTAAAAAAAAACTTGTCATTTTTCCTCATTTTCTCATTTCACTTTCTTCTGCCCGTGGCCTACAAACCCTTGAGAGCATGCTCACATTATTGGAGGTCAAATTAATCAGTAAATCATCATCGATTCATTGTCAAAATGCCACCATGACGTCAGGGAGGCCAAAGGAGTAAGTTGTATTTAGTTTTTTGTCTGAATTTATTGTTAAATAGGTAGGTTTAAGTAGATTTTTGATGTAAATTTCTTTAATTTATAGGAAATGATAATGTACCTCCTCCTCCTCCTCCTGAAAATCCACAAAATCCTAAATTACCTAAACATCAAATACCTACTGAAGAACAACCTAAATGACAAACTCCTCCATCCATTCCTCGACATGCCCCTGGAACACAAGAAAATCTAATGGGGCAAATTGAAAACAATAAAAAACTAATTGAATATATAATTGCATGGTTGAAAGATCTTGCAAATTCAACCTCGCATAGATCCATGCTTGCTCAATCTCTTGAATCTATGTTATCAAATGTAGATTCAATTAGCAAGCAAATAACTAGTTGGTGTGAAAGGATGAGAGAATTTAGCTAATACTATGCAAACAAGTTGTCACACGGGCAAGTCAAAAATGAACAAACTACAAAATTGGACTTGTGTTCCATTTTTATAGACCCATGAACAAATCAACCTCTACCCCTTACATGCAAAAGGTTCTACATCCATTGGTGCAACAACCAAGTGATAAGGGACAATTTTGGGCAGAGGTGGTGGATAGTTTTTGACCATCCTCCATGCAACAATAATGAGGTCCCACAATACTTTTTGAGGAAACTCTACTGTGAGTTTGTTAAGAATAAAGTACTAAACTATTTTGATATGCAAGACTTCCAAGGTAGAGGTGGGAGGTCAGCACAGGATAGACCATGGGCATGTGTTGATACATAATGGCCAACAAGATGAGCACTTTCTAGACTAGCCCATGAGCTTGTGTCTATCCCTTCCATTGTGAAGGAGAGTGCTAAGGTTGAGACACTTTAGTCCATTAGTGCCTTGACCCAGAGCATCATAGAGCATGCCAATCCTGAAGCACAATGTGGGCCAATGGAGAGTTCAAGGAGCAGGGTTCCACCCCATACTTGTCAGGCTTGTGGGTTAACTTGTGGTTATGACCCCATGGATAGTTGGGACACAAGTGCACAGGCTACATTTGCAGCTGAGCAGATGGTGATGACATATACCCTCCTGAGTGATACTTTCAGCCTTGATACTCAAGTAAATGTTTGCAAGTTAATTGAATTTAATTTATTGAATTTATTTTTTGAAATGCAATATTAACTAATTTAGTTTGATGATTTTAATGAAATTTTAGGGTCATACCGTTGATGTAGTTTTCAGCAGTTCTCCACCTGCATATTACACTATGACATCTACTGCTGGGGTATGTAACTAGTAAACAATTATAAATATTACATGTGAATAGCATCGTTATATGAATGGTATTCCAATATATGATTTTGGATGTTGAATAGGTTAATATTGGAGATTTCATGGCAACACCTACTAGTGGTGGTGGACTTCAAAGCTTCATTGAGGTAATAAAATAAATAGTTTTTAACTAATGAATTGTACTTACTATATTTTTGTATTTTATATTCACATCATTGATTACATTTCATTGCACATCTTTCAAACTCAAAGCATTACTAACATTCCATAACTAATAACTAGATGTTGATAGATGACAAAATTTCAATTACAATATAGTTATTTGAAAAAGTGCCTCAAAGAAATGTGGTCTCATGGAATGCCATGACAAGCATATGCATAGACAAGGACATCACCATGAGACCACATTTATTTGAGGCATCTTTTCAAATAGCTACCCCACAACCCTACCCCACCCTACCACCAACCAGAACCTAAACTAACACCTTCACTCCCTATCTGACTTCTTAAACCTAAAATTTGATGCTACTATGGTCCCTCCTTTGTTGACTCTTATACCACACAATAGTCATGAATCTTCATCTAATTTATATATATGCATACATGACTTGTGTGCTTTATTGTGTGTACTTCCATGTTTAGGTGAACATGTGTGTATGTTAGGAGCCATGACTTGCATCTCTATTCTAGTTTTCATAATTGAATAATGTAGTTTTATTTTTAGATGATGCAGGCTGCGAAGATACCTCCCAAAGTTCATAGGGAAATGGAGCATGGTGTGTCCTTTGTAAGTCATAGCTCCATGCCTTTGATGGGGGTATGACACAGATTAGTAAATTTTAAATTACATTCATTGTTATAGTTGTTTATTTTTGAAAAATCAAATGATTATTGATTTGAAGTTTAATTTCTATCTGGATGGTTTCTATAGGACATGACAACACCATAGCCTAATATTGGTATTGAGGCAAATGAGGAGACATATTTTATGCTAGCAGTAAGTGATTATTTTGTTAAATATTTTATTTTTTATAATGTAATTTCTATATATTAATGTCTATACTTTTAATTATAATAGCTACAGATCCATGAACAACTAAATAGCAGGAACAACCCTTGGGTTCATAGTAGACCACCCTCATATGCATCTCCATCCACTCGCAGATTAAAGGTTACCCATGATATATTCTCTTCACCAAACAAAGGGGAATGACATATATTATTGTAACCTAGAGATGGACATATATTTTGTATTGCATATAGTTGACATTGTATGCCTATATGGCATTCTTATAAGCCTATATGGTTATTTTTTATATATGTTATACTTATATCAACAGATATTGATGTATGCCTATATGGAGATTTGGTTAATACAAATCATTTTTGTTGATCATTATGTAATATGGATAGGTGCAGTGTAGATCATTTTTGTATGCCTCTAGGTTTCAAAATTTAATTGTCAAAGAATCCATCCCAATTGATGATAAAAGAATTTGAGTTATGGGTTGAAAGTTTTAGTCTCTTAGAACTAGACATGCCTGTGAAAATAGAGAAAGGAAGATTGGTTAAATGGATAAATGGAAAGCAAATTTTTTTGTTCACATCATGATCTACATGCTATTGTACAGGCTTGCATGTTAGCCTTAGTCACTCACATATCAATGTACAACCTCATACATAAGTCCTTGCATCATGTGCCACCTAAACAATGCCACTTGATCCAACACAAAGTTCATGGTTCCTTGCATCATGAATAATTCACATAATGATAGGAGTCATTTTGCCCAACTAAAAAGATACCCTATAAATCTTACACAACCCTTTGGATCATGTGCCATTTGCACAACACTAAGGATCATGTCTCATAGTTTCACAAACAACTCTATCTAATTTATGTGTCACATCTACACCTACATGCACTATTGTTCATAGGGTCCACATTCTAAAACTCAATACAAAAACATGTGCAACACTCCATAACACTACACAACATTTCAATTTGCACAAGCAACTATATTGGGATGCAAAGAGTATGTCTGTTGTCTTGAATAAGATAGTCAAAATCATATTCTTATGACCACTTGATGACCATTGTGGTTATTAAATGTAATTCCTCTTGCATATAAGGCGAGGTTATGAGAGTACATTGAGTCTTACCTAATTTGAGTATGCAACATAACAATGGGGCTATAGGCTTCCATAAGTCATCAACAATCCCTTTGAGAATGTGCTTAATATTATAAATGTATAATTTGCATCTCACCATGTTAATATGTATCATGTCATCACATTTACCAATTTGACTCTAATTCCATAAAGCAATTCCTTACCCAAAAATTTGTTAAGTTTTAAAGCCTTGTTATGACATTGTATTGATCTCGCAGAAGGTTGTATACCACTACCCCAACTCTTTGCAAGATTTCTATGAAATATGATAAGAAAGATAGGTGCAGTGTAGATCATTACATAATGATAGAGCCATGAAGTGTACAGGGTTTCAAATATCACAGAAGTCTAAGTTCAAGCCTAATAACATAGTGACCTAAAGGTGGAAGAATATGAGGGTTGAACAACATGGATATAACAACATGAAGATGATATTAAGGTTTAGGAGAGTAGCATAAAAGAGGTCTATTTTAAGCCTAATAGAGGTCTAAGATTGCAGTGATGGAACAATGCATTGAAGGACTAAAACAAACCCTACAAAGATAATACTAGAGAACAAAGTCAAGGTGAACTAAGATAAAAGAACAAGCAGTTCATATTTGACTGTGTTAACTGCTAGAACAAATATTTTAGCAACCATAAGATGCATGTTGACATGTAAAGATTATAATAGTTATAGAAAAGGCAATGTGTGAGGATATCACCAGTAAAATGTGGCTCGAACTGTTTTGGCATGTTTGGGTACAAAATATGACCATGCCTAGCCTAAATGTACCCATCTGGATATGTTGGAACTGTCAATTTGGTCACATCAGGAGCAAGATGAAAGTTACACCCCTTCGCAACTTTACACTACCTTCTTCTAACAATTTTTGGGGCAGCATAAAACCTTTCACCATGGGCAAATGCCTTAGAGAGGTCAAAACTGAGAAAGTTTATTGTAGAGGGAACCTACATGATCTTGTAGCCTCAAACAAAATGTTTCTAAGCTCCATGGTTTCTGAGTAACAACTCGTCAAAGATTGCTGCTATTTTACACTTTGGACTCTTTAGGGATATTGCTAGTATAATGTAGCTTGAACTATTTCGGCATATTTGAGTGCAAAATAGGACCATATCTAGCCTAAATTTAGCCATCTAAATGTATTGGAACTATTATTTTGGTCACATCAAGAGTAAGATAAAAGTTACACCCCTTTGCATCTTTACACTACCTCCTTCTGATAATTTTTGGGGAAGTAGAAAACCTTTTACCATAGGTAAACGCCTCAGAGATATCAAAAATTAAGAGAGGTTATTGTAGATAGATTCTATGTGATCATGTTGCCTCATGTGGAATGTTTCTAAGTGCCATGGTTTCTGAGTAACATCTCGTCAAAGATTGCTACCTTTTCACACTTTAGACGCTTCAGGGATATTGCCAGTACAATGTAGCTTGAACTGTTTCGACATGTTTGGGTGAAAAAAAAGACCTTTCCTAGCCTAAATGTACCCATACAAATGCATTGAAACTATCAATTTAATCACATTAGGAGCAGGATGAAACTTACACCTCTTTGCAACTTTACACTACCTCCTTCTGATGATTTTTGGGGCAGTAGAAAACCTTTCATCATGGGCAAACACCTCAGAGATATAAAAAAAGAGTGAGGTTATTGTAGAGGGGTTCTACATGATCATGTTTCCTTGGACAAAATGTTTCTAAGTGTGATGGTTTTTGAGTAACGGTTCGTCAAAGATTGATGTCTTTTTGCACTTTGGACTCTTCAGGGATATCATCGGTACAATGTAGCTTAAACTATTTCAGCATGTTTGGGTGAAAAATTGGACCATGCCTAGCCTAAATGTACCCATCTAGATGCGTTGGAACTATCAGTTTGGTCACATTAAGAGAAGGATGAAAGTTATACCCCTTTACAACTTTACACTACCTCCTTCTAATGATTTTTGGGGCAAAAAAAACCTTCTAGCACGGGCAAACACCTTAGAGATATCAAACACCAAGAGAGGTTATTATAGAGGGGTTCTACATTTTTACATTTCCTCATATGAAATGTTTCTAAGTGTCATGGTTTCCATGTAACAACTCATCAAAGATTGCTACTTTTTTGCACTTTAGACTCTTCAGGGATATCACCGGTACAATGTACCTCATACTGTTTCGACATGTTTGGGTGCAAAATAGGACTATGCCTCACCTAAACATACCCATCTAGACATGTTGGAATTGTTGGTCTAGTCACATCAAGAGAAAGATGAAAGTTACACCCCTTTTCAACTTTACACTACCTCTTTCTGATGATTTTTGGGGCAACAGAAAACTTTTTACCATGGGCAAACAGCTCAGAGATATAAAAAATTGAGAGAGGTTATTCTAGAGGAATTTTACATGATCACGTTGCCTTAGATGAAATGTTTCTAAGTGTTATGGTTTCTAAGTAACAGATCATCAAAGATTGCTGGCATTTTGTAATTTGGACTCTTTAGGGATATTACCGGTACAATATTGCCAGTATGGGTGTAAGGTATTACCTTAGACTTTAGAGCAAAGTGAAGACTAGGGTTTTTAGGAGGCTGAGGACTAGATAATACTAAACATAATAAAACCTAAGTGCTGAAGACCACATGAAGAACACAGAAGGTTATCTGAGACAGATTAAATAGAGAGTATAATACAAACAAAACCTACCAAACTAGGTTTTTAAAGACAATACCATATTTTGTGGTCAACCTCAACATCATGAGGACACTTAAGAAATCTTTGACATATGAAGATATTGAGAACATTGAAGACATGGAGCACAAAGAAGCATGAAGACATGAACAAACTCATGTCATGAGGAAGAACCACAACCCAATCCAACTCCTAAAAGCATGACATGTTATGATGAAGAACCACAACCAAATCCAATGATCCAATGGCATGAACCAATGACATAAGCAACTATGTCCTGCTATTGCAACATGATAAACATGAATGTTATGGACTAACATCCAAACCCTATGACATGAATCTTGATATGACATGAGTGAAACATGAGTGAACATGATTAAGACCAATAAGGATTAACTTCATCCATCACATAGATCTAACCCCATGAAGCATAACAACATGATGATGCAAACATCAAATGTATACCATAGAAAATAAATCAAACCAATCATGAGGCCTTCACTGCTCAAGTTCATACCACTGCTTGTCAAGTTCATACGACTACTTGAGTGAGATCTTGACTATTCAAGTTCATGCCTTGTCTTGAAGCACTACAACTCTATGCATCACATCACATCACAATATTCACTATATATGTGTAAAAATTTAGAAACAAATAGAAAAAGACAAACCTATGTAAACTTACAAATTAATGTACATACTTACAAGTGAATGTAACATGACTTTAAAAAGTCAATGTGAATACTTACAAAATAATCCAAAAAACCATACAGGTCTTCTCTACTCTTTATTGTGTCAAGTATTGTCTCATGGTCAGACTCACACACCTTCCACAAGGTCTTGTTCAAAGGTCTACCTTGAAATTGTATTAAATGAACATTGGATGCCATGACAAGGTTTGAGTAATGAAGAATCTTCTGATGCATGTCAAGTCCTCAAACAACCCAACATTAACACTCTTATGTGGGTACCTTCTAAGCCATGTTCTAGTAACAACCACTGAGCCTATAGGGTATTCTGTGTTTTGTCCATCTGTAACTGGGGCCTCCAATTTCTTTTTTGCCTCAACACAATGACACAAGTAATAATCTATTTCCTGTTCATTATTTTCATCTGCAATAACTACATAAACATGCCCTACAATGATATGTGCAGAAAATTAGATGAAATTAGTCAACATTACAAAAACACTACAAAGTAAGATAACATTAGGAATTTCAAAAACTATGCAAGTAGATATATTACTTGGTTGAATTATATCTGATATGTGATCAAAGTCAACTAATTATTCCATCTCTGTTAGTTCCAGTGCCGTCGGGAGTTGATACATGTCAAGTGGGCTAAGATAACTTAACTGTCATTCATCAACCCACTCCTTTGACTCACACTCATTCCAAGCTTGAATTGTACATGAAGAACAAAAGCATGTCATCTTCTGCATTTGGATACTCCATGAACCTACGATTGAGCTTCTAAAAGAGTGTAGCTCACTTGATCCTATCAGTGTAAAATTCCTCATATGGTACAATGTTAGTATCATCTATCAACCAAAAAATCTACAAACTAAAGACTTACCTTCAATACCTAGACCTATCGAAGCATTACACCACTCGATGATTGATTTTGCATCTGTTAACTTTGCTTTGTCTTTATACTTTAACTCTTCTCATTTTATGGCTCTTTTGATACATGCTCCTGCACCATCATGCTCTCCCTTTCCATGCCTGACCTAAAAAAAGTTCCACATATGGTGAACACCTGTAATAGTATGCCTCCTACTCAGCCAATAGAAATTTCATGAGTTCTTGAATTGTGATGCATAGTTATCTGACCATATGATATGCTAACTAAACGATATGCCCCTTCTAGCTAAATCATTGTAGAACACTTGAAAGCAACCTTGCATGAACTTTGTAGAATGTATACGATCATCACTAATATAAAAATGATACTCCCTTATGATCTTTATGTGATCCTATGTACTATCAGATGCATGAATAAATGTGATGTACACAAATATAGAGACTTGTGTGGAGTTGTAATATTGTGATTTCACCTCATATTGTGGCTCTAGATTGTAGTTCTCTACAAAGTTAACAACTAAAACAATGCTACCAACTAGAAATGTGTCCTTGCATGACTTGAATTGCAAGTCCAACCATCAAGCTCTATGGGCATGTCTTGCATACTCATACACTATACTGTCACAAAATATAGACATAAGTCTAATACACTAGAATCTTTTGAATAACCAATTCACACATCTTTTCTTCTTTACCATATTTTGTATTCTATGCCACTATTTTATGCTTTCCAAACTCTACTAGTTCATTTCCAACTGCATGTGTTCTTTCCATATGTTCAAATATTAGCATACGTTGCAAGCCACCGCAATGTTGACATGTGCCATCCAAGCATAATTTCCTATAGAATATTTGACCTTCCTCTCTTTCACATAAAATTCTTGATATGAAGTCTCTTGAAGATGTTGGTGCGGCATGTATGCCACAATCCTGCAAAACATTGTTAGTATGCAAATCTAAACATATAGACTGATAAACATCAAAATGGTTAGAAAATCCAATATGTAATCTACAACAACAAGAAGTGCATGTGTGATTTATCTTAACATAGAAAGGTTTTATAATTTCAAATATCTTTGAAAAATTTTAATTTGAGGATACATCTCTAGAAATTTACAAAAAACTGTGATTGAGTCATATCCAAAAAATGCTTTGGATGTGGCTCACAATTTTGACTACTAATTCTCCTTCTTACCACATCCCTTTGATTCAGATATCTACCCTTGTGTAATTCTTCCAAAAGTATTAAATTAATGATCTCAATGCTTCAACAATTGGTTTATCTTTTTGTGGTAGTCTCCCTGGGAACACCCATAATTCATTGGCATTGGTGTCCTCAATTCTTTGGCACCTTCCAATGGTTGTTGATAATGTTTTCCTATTAATTCTCAATGATTGACTCATCTTTCTAATGAGATGATCTTTCCTTGTTTGACTACTTACTATAGTGAATTTAATGACATGTCGTGTTGCATTACTATTATTTGTGCATGAGGTGTTACCCACACTCTCATATGCACTCATTAGATTCTTGACAATAGATTTTTCACTTGAACCCTCTGATGTTCTCAACCCAAGAATCTTTATGATGGACCTATACTTTATACTTCACATCATTTCAATGAATATTTGACATCTTGCAGTCTCATTTAACTTTTCAAAGAACAACCTCCAAATCTTATGAACATATCTTCTACAAGTGCATTTTGGAATCTTACCTTCCATTGGCTAAAAAATATTCTCATTAATATCAATCAAATACTTTGGCTTTCTATGTAAAATTCTAGGTGGTGTTAAGATAGGTAAATTCATCACAACATTAGGAATTTCATCAATATTTAAATGAGATGGGCTAGATGGCATACCTTTGATTAAAGATGGAATAGATGACATACCTTGAGGTTGAGGTGGAAGCAATGGCATACCTCTTTCCTCACATGTGAGTGATGATGTACTCTCAACTTGAGATGCGGTAGATGGTGACCCTACATGTTGACTTGCGGTAGAGGACGTGTCTCCAACTACAATATTTAAATCTCTCATAGCATGAAGTTTTTGCATTCATTCCCTTTGTGTCACCAATACTGCATCTCTTTGTGATGGTTGTGGTTCCTCTTCAATTGGCATGTCTTCATTTATCATGTCCAATTTCCTTTTCTCATGAAGTTCCCTCATAGCCGCTACTTTATTTGCATTCTTAGCTTCTATCTCTTCCTGTGTTGGTTTAATTCTTGATTGTTTCCTCAGCATGACAGATTATTTATCTGTAGCATGATAAACAAACAAATATTAGATCCTAAGAAATGAATCCATACAAATAATTGAAATATATGTCATTCAATCCTTCATACAAAATGTACATACAGTCATCATGTAGAAGAATAAATGTCACTCAACCAAAATAGGTACAAAGAATACAAAGCATTATTGTATAATGTTATTGCAGCCATGATACAAAGCATTATGGTACAAAGTTCATTTTAGTCCTATGAGGATAAGGACAAGGGAGAGTCACCTATTGAGGCTACAAGTGAAGAGTACATGGGACTTCATGTTGACTACAAGGCTGAAGATGTGGGGGAGGCCTTGGTGCTAGTGGCCTCAAACTACCTACACTTACTTGTTGATAGAGATCATCTCCTAACACATGAAGATTCATCTTGCAGCCATGGGACATAATTTAGGACACATGGTACACTTGATTTTCACTTGGAGACAGCTCATGGGCCAGCACTTGTTGATAACCATCTATCCATGAAGGGAGAGATGATTGAGATCATGGGAGACATCACACTAGGGCATGAGGTAAGGACTAATTTTACCATGTGTGACAACAGTCCCTTATCTTCACATTATCATTTTATGACAACCAAGAGGATCAGCCTTAAGGCTTATGATTTTCATGGAGACACTCATGTTGAACTTTGCACTTTTCTGTGACTGAACTATCTTGAGACCCTATATCAATTCCATGGCAATGTGACTAATTTTTAGTATTTAAGTTGACACATTATCATAGATATGGGAATGGAAACATTTGGTATACAAAGTTTGTATGAACTATCAACATGAAGAATAATGTAGCATAGAATGGATCATGATTGGATTAAGCCTATTAGGATTTACTTGTATCATCTTGGCACCTATTCATTTGTATATAAACTTATTATGACAAGATAATAGTATTTCATTATGCTTAAGGGATTGTATATTTATATGTTGTAAGAATTTATTCTTGTATAATTTGACATAATGGTATGTTAAGGTTTTTTTAATTCATTATTGCACTTACTTATTAAAGAGCCCAAGTGTAGAAAATATACATGGCACCATGTGAGATTGTAGGTTGACCTTATGGATTCTTGAGTAATAAAATCTAGAGATTTAACTTAAGGTTATCTATTTAGGTTTAAAGGAAACACACATGATGGAATTTTACATGAGATCATTTAGGTTGAATCTCATTAGATAGACATTAATTATTTTTTATTATAAGGTTCATTATACAAAGAGACTTAACAATGATATCGTGATTGTGTCTATTTTAATTGATGTTGACCTTTGAGATATCTTTTATTATGCATACCATGAACTGATTTAAAACATAGTCTATTATAAGGACATTTGTGTGTGATGACTAAGCTCTTTGGGTAGTATGAATTATGATGAACTATAAATGCAAAATGTAAGACATGTATGCAAAATGTGGAAGCATAGACAAGAAAGATGAACTATAAAATCAAAAAAGTGAGACCGATATTAAAAAAAAATGTAAACCATACAAGTGATATAAACATGTATGATAAAGCATGATAAAGTAATTCAAATAGAATTAAGCAAAATGTAAAGAACATGCATGTAAAGACTTGACATACCTAAAAATGGAGATTCCAATGGAGAGAGTACCCAATTATGTAGTGTTTTCTTTCTTCTTGCATCAAACTCCTCAACAATTTGAGTTTTTCACCCCTTGCTTCATTTTCAATGTCAAATTGAATAACACTCAAATAGAATTAGTAACAACAATACTATTAACCAATCTATAATGTTAAATTCCTACAATTCAATCACAATTAACATTGCAACACTTCAAAAATTGACACTTGAATTGATATAAATAAAATTTGATGTGAAAACTATTTTATTTCCTCCTTCAGTTGGCAAAGCAGAAAAAGGTGGCTGAAAGTTCATGCAAATGTGGTAGAATGTGAAAAATGTGCATGTGAACTTCCCAACAACATGAAAACACTTCTTTTTATCAAAACACGTGCATAAAGAGAACAAAATAGAGTATGTGGGCTTGGATCACAGGGATCCAGGCCTTTTTACAATTTGTATAGCAATCCAAAATGCACTCGCGTTATAACGTGCCTATGTTTTGGCCTACTATAGAAAACTCTATATTATTCATTTCTCCATTTATTTATTCTATCTCTCACCTCTCTATCTCTCACCTATCTCTCCCCCTCACCTCTCTACCTCTCCCCTCTATATATCTCTTAGTCACTCCTTGTCTACCTCTCCATCTATCCTTAGCCATCTAGGTCTCTCACTTAACCCTAAAATCTAAAGCCTCAACTGGTGCAGGAGCACCCAACACAAGGTGGCCTCCATGAGGCATTTAAATTCATGTTTTGTCTAGAAAATCATGCTTTCTTTTGTAATAAGGTCTATTTGACCAATGCATTTTCATTTCAGTTTGTATCTAGGTTCATTTTGTAAGTCCCAAGTGACTTAGGGGACATTTGCCAAATTGTAACCGCATAATGCTAAAATAGGGTAGTAGGGCAGTTGGAGGCTGTTTAGACGGTTGTCTCCAGCCACTTGGAATTAGTCTCCCAGCCACTTGGAATTAGGTTTGGTACTCCTCAGGAGGAGTTTATAAACCCAGAGGATGGAACCAAATTTGGATATCATTATCATTGTAATTAGATTGAAGAAAGAGTGTGATTGAATGTAATTGTGATTGTGCTAAGGAGAAATAGAATCATTCTGTTTCGTTAATTAAATTTCTGTTTCCTGTAATTTGTAATTTGTATAGCGGTAGATTTTTGTTCTCTCTGTGCTTTCCATTTTATTGCTGTATGTCATCATGAAGCATGCCACTGGTGAGATTTCTATCAAAATTAGTGGAACGGCTTCATTGTACTATATTCATTTGTTTCCTATTTTGTTTCATTGTTCAGTGGTGCGGATGTTCCAGACTAAGGAGTTTACATAGTAGATTGCCTATCATCTCTATGTGCTAGGGTTTGATCAGAGGAGTTGGAGTTGTTATCGGTGAGACAGAGACCATCGGTAAACCATTTATCACTTAGAACCATAAGGATAGTTTGGCTAAAGAAAGGTTCGATGCATTGAAAGAAAGTCATGGTCTGAGGTTCATATTGGGAGGAATCAGTTGGCAAAAAGAGATCTTAGGGTTTGGCCGAAGGCATTTGTCACATTGATGAGTAGTTGGTCCATCAGCCCAGTGGCCTAAGTGTGTAAACATTTGCCGATGACAAGAGTCCCGCTGAAGACACTAGCATCTGCATAAGTTTTGTATCATTTCACTGAATGTATATTGCGAGTGCATATTGCAAAAGCATATTGAGAATGTATGTGGAAAATGTATCTTTTATCAGATACAAATGGTGACCGGTTGTAATGGTGAATCTAGGTATTGCCACTGGTAATAGCAAGTCATGCTAAGCATATACTAAGTTCGTGTATCGGCGTATCGGCAACAGGTTGTAAGTGTTCACCGATGGTAAAGGTCACATCGATGAGAGTTTGGCAACAGTTGGACTAACTAGCAGCCCAAGCAAAGAGGGAGTAAGTCTTACCATATGAGGCTCCCCATCATCAACCTTCAACCCTTAAACCTTAAATCCTAAACTGTATCCATAATCCCTTAACACTTTACCTTAAACCCTATTTCCTCAACCCTAAACCCTAATCCATTAGACCTAAACCCTACACCCTATCACTAAACCCTCTACCCTTGACACTCTACCTTAACCCTAAATCCTTGACCCTCAACCCTAATCCCTGAACCCTAAACACTATCCCTAAAGCCTTAACCCTAAACCCTAATCGCTCAAGGTCCTAAACCCTAATCCCTTATTGATGCAAAGGTGACACGAGGGAAGAAACACAATAAGGTTTAGTTTATTCTCCTTAGCCCACTCACCCACTTCAACTAGCCTTCAACCTCCCAACCAACCAAAGGCACATTTAAGGCATATGAAGGATTTGATGTCCAGACTATTGTCCAACCCCTAAGGCTTCTCCAATGCCTTAAGACAGATCAACAAACACCTTCTATGCTATTGGTTTGATCTACAACTTCCCAAAACTCTCCAACCTATACTTTGACTAGTAAGGCTACTAGCCCTCCTAAACTGGTTTTCTTCACACAACTTGACAAAATCCCAAATGACCAGGCAAGTAAATGATGGTTTTCAATATCCTTTAGGGAACCCTAACAAACCTCCAAGCCTCTTGCTCTAATTCTACTCCAGCAGTTCAAAACCCCTACTAGGTCTCTAGGCCTAATTGATCACTTTAGGTCTAGGTTACAAAGAAAAGGGTTCAAATTGGGGTCATAGATCAGGGGTAGGAATTTGGAATGCTTCTACCATGTCTATACAACACAAAACCACCATTTATTCACTCACCCTATCAAGATTCTGTCATCTACAACCTCAAATAGCATGAATTTGGTCAAATACAAGGAAACACTTGACCTAGCGCATCACCTTAAAATTTGAAATCAGCATCTTCCAACAAAATGATTTTGGAATCCTGTAGAGTACATCCCTAGCCTGCATTTCACCAGTTTTTATGAATTTTCACCAATGGGAATGCATTCTAGGGCCGGATTTCTATGACTGCCCTAGAAAACAGGGTTTCTATACTAGTCTTGAAAAAAATCAATATCTTTTGACCCCGACCACTTCAAGACCTCAAACTAGTTGCATATGAACCCTGACTCCAAGAAATTTCAAAAATATAACATTTGCACACCTGACACATCTGTATAGGCCATACACAGTAAGAAAAATAGGAAAAAATGACTATTTTCTGTTGTTTGCAAGCCCAAAACTCCGTACCAGACCTCCTCTACCATACAGGAGTGAATTACAATTGTTTTTAACCAATCCAAGTTAGTGTCTAACTTCCAAAAGTAGATTCAACTACCCAAACTAAGTTGTAATCAGCCAATGTGTCATTGACACTATTGGCAGCCTTTTACACTATGGAGTTTTTGCATTTTCAAAAGGATGGTGATTTGTTTTGCTTGTCCAATTGAATCAAACCACCATCATACTCCCTAGACCATGCTAAAATGCTAGAACAACCAAAACAAACTCAAAAAGCCAATGTTAGACCTACTAGGCCTAAGTGGCTCAACAAACCTATCTTGAATTCAACCTAACATTGCTCTTTCACCACAATTTGTTGTTCCTTGGTTAGCCAAAAGACTCTATAGGGGTTAGGATGAGGCATTCTTTCCAATCCTAACTTAGTCACCATTTCATTAGAAGCCAAATTTTTAGAACCTGAATCTACTATTACCTTGCAAACTATTCCTTTCACCTTGCAAGTGGTTCTGAACAAGTTGTTTCTTTCGGGCTATTCCTTGGTGGTTGGCATGATGAGGGATCTATTAAACATGATGCATTCTCCACTCTTAGGTACTATAGACTTGGAAGAGGTTGTTTGATAACTTGTGGTGCTTTGATAGTCCTCTTCTTGAAGGAGTTGTACCCTCCTATCTTTCTGATTTGCAGTAGTGTTTCCAATCTTCTCCGGGCACCTAAAGGACTGATGTCCAATCTGATTGCAAGAGAAACACCTTCTAGTAAATACATTGGGACCTCTGCCCCCACTTCTTCCTCTGCCATTACCTCTCCCTGTAAACTGACCCTTATCAACATTGTTTTTATCAACCTGCCCTTGGCTGCCTTCTTGTGATCTGCCACCTTGGAGTCTAGAGAAATTATCTCTATTTTTAAATCTGCCTTTGCCCCTAAAGTTTAGATTTCCTCTGCCTCTACTACTGTTGTTTGAATCACCTCTTCTCCTCTACTTATCCTCAATCCTCAGTGCCATTTGAAAGCACTTATAGACTGTCTCCGGGTTAAAGAGAGTTAATTCATCTTGAATGGAGAACTTGAGGCCATTGAGATACCTTGCAAGCTTCTGTTTTTCATTCTTAGGCATCTTGGCTTTCAATGTCATCTTGTGAAACTCCTCTGTGTAGGTGCTCATGTCCATTTCCTCTTGTCTCAAGTTGTGCAACTTCTTGTTCAAGTTGACCTCATAATCTTTAGGGACAAATTGCTTCTTGATTTCAAGTACCATCTTCCTCCATGTAGAGATAGGGTTTCTATCATCCTCTATCCTCTCATTTTGAATGAAGTTCCACCAACTTAAGGCTGGCCCTTTCATTCTTGACTTGGCAATCCTCACTTTCTAATTTTCTGCCACTTCTTCACATTCAAAATAGTTCTCCATTGCCTCTATCCAATCAAGGCACTCCTCTAGATTCATCTTACTAGGAAACATAGGTAAGTCTACCTTAGTGTCCTTCCTACTCAACTTTCCAAGTACATCTAGGAGTTGTCTCTCTGACATGCTTCATTGTGGCTCTTCCATAGGCACTTATTTTTCCTCATCTTGATCCTCTTCATTTGAATCCAAGATGACCTCTGGCTTCTTCTTCTTATCCTTGTCTTTCTTCAACTTCTCTATCTCAGCCTCCATCCTTTTGTTCTTGGTTGCTTGCTCTCTCACTATCTTTGCCAACTCGGCATTAGTCACCCTTGTAGGGACTTCCTCCTCTTCTCTATCTCCCATCTCTTTGATGGCTCTGATACCACCTGATGCAAAGGTGACACAAGGGAAGCAACACAATAAGGTTTAGTTTATTCTCCTTAGCCCACTCACCCACTTCAACTAGCCTTCAACATCCCAACCAACCAAAGGCACATTTAAGGCATATGAAGGATTTGATGTCCAGACTATTCTCCTACCCCTAAGGCTTCTCCAACACCTTAAGATAGATCAACAAACACCTTCTATGTAGTTGGTTTGATCCACAACTTCCCAAAACTCTCCAACCTATACTTTGACTAGTAAGGCTACTAGCCCTCCTAAACTGGTTTTCTTCACACAACTTGACAAAATCCCAAATGACTAGGCAAGTAAATGATGGTTTTGAATACCCTTCAGGGAACCCTAACAAACCTCCAAGCCTCTTTCTCCAGTTCTACTCCAGCAGTTCAAAACCCCTACTAGGTCTCTAGGCCTAATTGATCACTTTAGGTCTAGGTTACAAAGAAAAGGGTTCAAATTGGGGTCATAGATTAGGGGCAAGAATTTGGAATGCTTCTACCATGTCCATACAACACAAAACCACCATTTAATCACTCACCCTATCAAGATTCTGTCATCTACAACCTCAAATAGCATGAATTTGGTCAAATACAAGGAAATACTTGACCTAGGGCATCACCTTAAAATTCAAAAACAGCATCTTCCAGCCAAATGATTTTGGAATCCTATAGAGTACATCCCTAGCCTGCATTTCACCATTTTTTATGAATTTTCAGCAATGGGAATGCATTCTAGGGCCGGATTTCTGACTGCCCTAGAAAATAGGGTTTCTATACCAGTCTTGAAAGAAAATTCAATATCTTTTGACCCCAAGCACTTCAAGACCTCAAACTAGTTGCATATCAACCCTGACTCCAAGCACTTTCAAAAAAATAACATTTGCACACCTAACACGTCCGTACAGGCCATACACAACAAGAAAAATAGGAAAAAATGACTATTTTCTATTGTTTTCAAGCCCAAAACTCCGTACCAGACCTCCTCTGCCGTAAAGGAGTGAATTACAATTGTTTTTAACTGATCCAAGTCAGTGTCTAACTTCCAAAAGTAGATTCAACTGCCCAAACTAAGTTGTAACTGGCCAATGTGTCATTGATACTATTGGTAGCCTTTTACACTATGGAGTTTTTGCATTTTCAAAGGGATGGTTATTTGTTTTGCTTGTCCAATTGAATCAAACCACCATCATACTCCCTAGACCATGCTAAAACACTAGAACAACCCAAACAAACTCAAAAAGCCAATGTTAGACCTACTAGGCCTAAGTGGCTCAACAGGGGTCCAGATGGACTAAGCATGATTGAGGTTTATATGGTCACCTCAATCATCTTGACTACACAAAAGGGACCATACAAACATGGCCAAAACCTTATTACAACACGTACAAACAAAACAAAACATAGCTTATCAAAATGCATAAAAAATGCTTGAGGTGTCAGACTGCTCCTAGGTGCCCTGCACCACTTATCCCTAAACTCTAATCCATATCCCTCAACCCTCAACCTTAAACCATAATCCCTAAACCTCCCTAAACCCTAAACCCTAATCGCTTATCCCTAAACCCTAAACCCTAATCCCTCAACCCTCAATCCTAATCAGTCAACCCTAATCCCTTATCCCTAAACCCTATACCTAAAGCCTGAACCCACAACACTATACCTTAAACCCTAATCCCTCGACCCTCAAACCTAATCCCTAATCCGTCAACCCTAAACCCTAATCCCTTATCCCTAAACCCTAAATGCTATCCCTATTCCTAAACCCTCAACTCTTGAGACTATATAGGTTAAACTCTAATCCCTTATCCCTAAACCCTAAAGCCTATCCCTCAACCCTCAACCCTTAAACCTTAAACCCTAAACCCTCAACCCTTCAACTATATCTTAAACCCTAATCCTTCAAGGTCCTAAACCCTAATACCTTATCCCTAAACTCTAAACCCTACCTCTAAACCCTCAACCATCAACCTAAAACCTTAATCCCTCAACCCTAATCCCTTAGCCCTAAACTCTAAACCCTAATCCCTCAACCGTAAACCCTAAACACTAACCCTATTCCTAAATCCTCGACCCTTGACACTATACCTTAAATTGTAATCCCTTATCCCCAAACCCTCAACCCTAATCCCTAAACCCTAAACTTTCAACCCTAAATCTTATTCCTAATCCCTCTACCCTTGAAACTCTACCTTAACCCTAATTCATCGACCCTCAACCCTAATCCCTCAACCCTAAATGCTTTCCTTAAAGCCTCAACCCAAAACCCTAATCCCTTATCCCTAAACTCTAAACCCTATCCCTAAACCCTCAACCCTCAACCTAAAACCTGAAACCTTAGTCCCTCAATCCTAAACCCTAATCCCTTATCCATAAACCCTAAACCCTAATCCATCAACCCTAAACCCTAAACACTATCCCTATTCCTAAACCATAAACCCTCAACACTATACCTTAAACCCTCAACCCTAAACCATATCCCTCGACCCTAAACCCTATCCCTAAACCCTCAACCTTAACCCTAATCCCTCAACCATAAACTTTAAACCCTAACCCTAATCCCTCAACCATAAACCCTAATACCTCAACCCTAAACTCTAAACCCTATCCCTAAACCCTCAACACTTGAAACTATACATTAAACCCTAATCCCTCAACCCTAAACCCTCAACCCTCAATGCATAAACCTTAAATCCTAAATCCTATCCATAAACCCTCAACCCTCAACACTATAACTTAAACCCTAATCCCTCAAACCTTAAACCCTTAATACCTCAACCTTTCAACCCTTAACCCTTGACCCTTAAACCATAAACCCTTAAACTCTTAACCCTAATCCACCCCTCTCCTCCCCTATCTGCCTCATCCCCATCTCTCCCCTATCTCTCTCACCCCTCTCTCCCTAGGTTGTAGGTCTCTCACTGGTATATCTCTTAGGGCTCTCTAGATATTTCCCTTCCTCTCCACCTCTCTCCCTCCTCCTTACCCATATTTCCCTCAAGTTGTCAACTTCACTCTCTCATTTTATTCTATCTCTCCCCTCACCTCTCTATCTCTCATGTCTGTCTCCCCCTGACCTCTCTACCTATCCCCTCTCTACATCTGTCAGTCACTCCTTGTCTACCTCTCCATCTGTCCTTTAGCCATCTAGGTCTCTCACTTAACCCTAAACCTTAAACCCTATCCCTAAAGCTTCAACCCTCAACCCTTAAAAGTTAAATCCTAAACCCTATCCCGAAACCCTCAACACTCAACAATCTACCTTAAACCCTAATCCCTTGAACCTAAACCCTAAACCCTATCCCTAAATCCTTAACCATCAACCCTTAAACTTTAAATCCTTAACCCTATCCCTAAACCCTCAACCCTCGACACTATACCTTAAATCCTAATTTGTCAACCCTAAACCCTAATCCCTCAACCCTTAAACCCTAAACCCTTGACCCTCAAACCCTAAATATTTAAACCCTCGACCTTAACCACCCCTCTCTTCCACTATCCACCTCACCCCCATCTCTTCCCTATCTCTCTTAGCCCTCTATCCCTAGATTGTAGGTCTCTCACTTGTATATCTCTCAAGGATCTCTAGATATTTCCCTTCCTCTCCACCTCTCTCCCTCCTACTTAACCATCTTTCCCTCAAGTTCTCAACTTCACTCACTCATTTTATTCTATCTCTCACCTTTGTCTCCCCCTCACCTCTCTACCTCTCTCCTCTCTACATCTCTCAGTTACTCCTTGTCTACCTCTCCATCCATCCTTAGCCATATAGGTCTCTAACTTAACCCTAAACCCTAAACCCTATGCCTAAAGCCTCAAACCCTCAACCCTTAAACCTTAAATCCTAAAACCTATCCCTTAACACTCAACCCTTGACACTATACCTTAAACCCTAATCCCTTAACCCTAAATCCTAAACCCTATCCCTAAAGCCTTAACCCTTAACCCTTAAACCTTCAACCCTAAACCATATCCCTAAACCCTCTACCCTTGACACTATGCCTTAAACCCTAATCCCTCAGCTCTTAAACTATCAACCCTTAAACCCTTAATCCCTTAGACATTAAACCCTTAAACCCTAAACTCTCAACCCCTAGATACCCTTAAACCCTTAAATCCTATACCCTATACACTTAAACTTTGACACTCAACCTTAAAAATTATCCCTAAACCTTCAAACCTCTACCCTATACCCTATACCCTCAACCCTATACTTATGTCGTAAACCCTCAACCCTCATCCTTATGCCTTATACCGTCAACCTTAAACCCTAAACCCTATATCTTAGACACTCAACTTTGAAGATTATCCCTCAACTGTAAAATCTTAACCATCTACCCTATACCCTCAACCATATACTTAAGCCCTAATCCATCAACCCTCAACCCTAGATACCTTAAACTCTGAAACCTACACCCACAAACCCTCATCCCTATACCCTATACCCTATAACCTCACCGTTATACCCTAAACCCTAAATATTGTGCCTCAATCCTGTACTTAAAACCTAAACCATACACTCTCAACCCAAGTCACCCTATGCCTTATATACCCTCAAATCCATATCGTAAACTCTAAACCTAATATCCTAAACCCTAATCCCCATACCTTACACAATTAATCTTATACACTCAACAAGCTGAATATTATCCCTCAACTATAACCCTCTTCCCTCTACCCTCAACTATAACCCTCTTCCCTCTACCCTCAACCTATTACTTAATCCCTAATCCCTCAACCCTATACCTTAAACCCTAAACCGAAAAACATAAACCCTCAAACCTCAACCCTAAAAACTCTACGGGCTCAAGTCCTTATATACCCTAAACCCCAAACCCTTACATACATACATACATACATACATACATACATACATACAAGCATATGTATATACATACATACAAGCATGCATACATACATACAACCATACATACATACATACATATATACATACAAACATACTTATATACATACATACATATAAGCATACATACGTACATCTATACATACATACATACATATAGGCATACATACATACATACATACATCCATACAAGCATACATGCATACATACTTAATAACCTTGAACATAGAACATTCAAAGCAAGAGATAACGTGAGCGCATTATAACACACTCGCGTTATGTTTTGCTTTGGAAATCCCATGCCTTAGGCTTGGGATTTTCTTTGGATTTCCAACTCAAAGGCTTGGAGTGGCTTCCCAATGTCCAAGGACATGTTTTTGCATATTCTACAGGATTTTACAAAATTTCATTTGTGCTAACCCTCAAATTTGCATGTGTTTGAAGGTTGAACAAATCGAACACCTGGGTAATGTTAGGCCTTCTCTTAGCTATTTAACAATGTGATTTTTGTCACATTTTGACAATGTTAAGCCTTTCATCTTTAATTTCTTTTGTTTGTGTGTCTATTTTTTGGCAAAAACCAGTGTTTGGTCTTTTTTTCATTGTAAATTAATCGTTCATTGAAATTTAAAAAAAATACATTTTTAGAAACTAGACTCCATTCTACACACATTAAAAAAATGATTTTCAATTAGTTTTCAAAATTTATTGGGGTAGCATGGCCAAAATTTGGTTTTTTAGGATGTGTCCCTTTGAAAATTAGTAAAAAATCAAATGTTCATTAAAAAATTATCAGAAAAATCGGGCATAAACTACATGTTGTTAACTAATTTCTCACTGAAGTGATTTTAAAAATACCAAAAAAAAGTTAACCTTTTGAGGGATCCACAAAACATGCTATGTTATGTTTTTTTGACAGAAACAACACCAATTTTTGTGGCTCCCTCTTTTGAATCCCTTAATCTATACCATTTTTAAAAAAATAGTAGTTTAGAAAGTAGACTCGAAGCACTATGAACATTGTTTTTGTTGCATCTTTAAATTTTGAATGTGACTATGCTTAATTTCAGAAAAAAAAATTAAAAAAATGGCTACTTAAGATCCCTTTTTTACCCCCCATCCTCCTGCACTTACCTTGTTATAAATGGGTACTAAGATGGCTACAAATTTGTTGGGACACATTCCATCTATCTTATTCACCTATGCTATGCTAATGGGGTTCAATCGATGCATATTTATTTTCTTGCATTTAGTTATTTACCTTATTACTATAGTGTACACTTATGATAAGCTTACCTAGATAAGTATAAACTTGGGTAGCTCATATATTCCTTTCATATTAGTAGGCATCTACTTAGGGAGGTAGTATGTATTATACTTTCCTAGTTTGGTGGAGATATACTAAACATGTGACTACATCTCCTATTATCCCACATCACTTGTACATCCACTTCTCTTCATGGAGTATCATTTATATATCCACTTGTAACTCACTCTTGAGTATCTATTGTAATTATCTTATACATTTTCTCTTGTACCCTTAGTATAATGGAATAGTCATGTGTTGCAGATATAGTCTTTGATTCTCAAGTGTAATTTTGCTTTTGTGCCTTGATCATGTCATCAAATCCTAAGAGGTTTTCCTCATTACCACATCTTATATGGCATTAATTATTCTATACCAAATCTTACAAGAAAGAATTGTTCAAGAACATAAGATAGTAGGAAAGATATATGGCCCCAATGTGGCTCAAAGAGCATGAACACATGATGGTTGAGCTAAGAAATGAAGACCACTAATGGAATTAAAGATCTCAATATATGGCATAATATGTTATGGTGTCCCCAATGTGACTCTTAGGGCATGGTTAGATCATGAAAGCACATAATGTGATAGAGAAGTCATAATATATTATTCCACTGATGTGGTAAGTTGGATCTTAAACATGGTTAGGTCTTGAAAGCATAACAATGTAAAATGTGATGATAAGATTGCATGTCAAAATGATGGTCACCACATGGCAAAGATAGTTTTATGGGGTGCAAAGAGTGTAATGGGTATAACCTTTGAATTAATGAGGTAAACTAGGTATTGAAGGGTATGTTACACTTGTATACTATGGATCAACCCATTAAATGGGAAAAATACCTCCATTTGGCTAAATTTTCCTATAATCATTAATATAATAGATGATTGTGGGGTACCTGAATGGAATGCCAAACACAGTGAGAATCTCCTAAAGCCAAATAGCCTTAGTAGATACATTAACAACACTCATGTACTCTACCTCTATGGATGATAAATAAATAGCATTGTTGTTTAATGTTGATCAACCCATTAAATGGGAAGATTACTTCTATTTGGCTAAATTTGCCTATAATAATTCATATAATTCTTGATAAAAAATGGTCTCTTTTGAAGATATACGGCCTCAATGCATGGCTCAAAGAGCATGAACACACAATAGTTGAGCTAAAAAATGAAGGTCACTAATGGAATTAAAGATCATAGTATATGGCATAATATGTTAGGGAACATTATGGTGTCCCCAATGTGACTCTTAGGGCATGGTTAGGTCATTAATATACACAATGTGATAGAGAAGACATAATGTATTATTCCACTAATGTGGCAAGTTGTATCTTAAACATGGTTAGGTTATTAAAGCATAACAATGTAAAATTTGATCATAAGATTGCATGTCAAAATGATTGTCACTACATGGGAAAAATAGTTTTATGAGGTGTAAAGAGTGTAATGGGCATAACCTTAAAATTAATGAGTTAAAATAACCCTCAATATCTAGATAATCATCATTTGGTTTGATTGGTAACAAATAATTGTCTGTAGATATAAGTATGTAGGTTAAAATAGATAAGATGTAATCATAAAGGTGCATGGAAATCTAGTTGCCCCTAGCTAGGAAAAATAGCATGATAATGCTTATAAGTTCGAAGGGACATAAGTCAATAATCAATGAATAGATACTCCCCCACCCCCAACATATAGTAATCAAAAGTAGTATCATTTTAAATTAATGATATTAACTAGGTCATTCACCAATTTTCCTTTAGGAGTAGATTGGATGAATGTATTGGTGAGAAACTATAAATAAATGATGAAGGGACTAATCTAATTATGTCAAAATTCAAGTCAAATTTGTTTATTATCATTAGGTATGCTTGGATTTGCTTGATGGAGTAGATCTCCTAGTTGAAAATATCTTTGCATGGTTCCCTTGTTTTATGTTTTATCTAATTATTTTTGGTATGTTCATAGGTTATCTAATGTGTTTACTCTTTGTTTATCAAGTGTCTCAAAGTCTTGTAGTTTTATCATTCTTTGGATGCATAATTCAATGATGTCACATGAAGGGAAATATGAAATGATGTGATCTCAAGCTATAAAGGCTTTAAGGCCTTCAAACCATAAAGAGTAAGGTGCAACTGCAAAATGAGTACATATGTTGGTATGGCATCCTCATAATGAAATAACAAGGTGTTTATGCCAATTAGTGTCATTTTTATCAAGTGTTTTTATTATGGTTTACTCAATAGTATTATTAGTGGCATCATCTTGTCCATCCCCTTGCTTTAGTAATATGTCATCATAAAATTTGTGATATGCACAATTATTCTATGATTTTATTTACATCTTTAGTTTTAAATGATGTGCCACTAGTTATAGTAGTGGAAGGGAGGCCGAATCAATAAGGTTATCCATTATAAAATTATAGATATTGGCCATTATAGTAGTTTTTACAGGTATTGGTTTGACCCATTTTATAAATAAATTTGTGCTAGTAATGATGACTTTATCCCTTTAGAAGAGGTTAGAGTGATCTTACCCACCAAACCAAGTCCCCATATAGGGAATATCTAGGGTTATGTATGGTAGGTAAAGTTCCCTAGTAGGTTCATATTTCAAGTTACTATGTTTTTGGCACTAACATGTTTTCATGTTCTCCCAATTGTCCTTTTGAAGGGAAATGATATATTCATTATCATTAAGGTATTGAAGTAATAAACCATTAACACTATGTAAATAGAAAACCCCACAATAAGTAGATATTTAGCAATAAATTTATGGATATGATTATTAGTGTTCTTAGAACATTAGGGTAAAAATTCGCTTGAGTTAATGTAAAAATATGTGTGATGGAAGAAATCATATTTCTAAGTGTAGCACATACTATGTACTTGGTGTAGTATAAATAACATGTTACTTTAATGTATGAATAGCCAATGTGAAGTGCAGACCATCATCATCAATACTCGTCAAGGAAGTGGCACTAGCCATATCATCAACATATTAGTTGTCATTCCATGGGGATGCTTTTAATAGTGAACTCAATGATAGAATATACAAACTATATGTGTGAGTGATATGCTCTAATATCATGTCAGTCGGATTGAGCTCTGATACCATGTGTGACGGAAGTCCAAGATCAATGGATTAGAGATCAAATGTAATTGCAATATATTGAAAATGAACTAAATTGATTTACAACCAAAGCAATATAAATAGGTGAAGTTTGGGGAACAAGACTCCATGAGTATAGGGAAGGTGGTGAAAATGAAACCAAGAGAATAGCCCAAGGTTCAACAACCCTCAAATGTAGCAGCAATGTGTCGAATATGAGGCAACACATCTACTAACGACTCAACAAGAGGAATTAGTCTTTCCACATGTGAGGAAAACTTCCTAACTATGGTTATGTTAGGAATAACTCATGTGAGTTATACACCAACACCTCCCTTTAAGCATAGCTTAGGTGGGTTTATTAGATATGAGTCCTGGATGTGTGCCATTTTAGGTACTCATTTATAAAACATCTTTCATAAAATGGAGAAAGAAAGAAAGCCCTATGGGAAAAAACTTCCCTCCTAAAGAGAGAAAACTAAGAGAGGACTTTAGATGGCCCCTCCAGATGATGATGATGCCGATGTCGATTCTGATACAACTATGTAGAACTCCTGAAGCATGTCAAAGTTGTAAAATTTTCCTTTCCCTTGATGTTAAGAGATTTTGGCAAACTGATTAAGTAGTATTTTAAAAGAAAAAGACCTGGATGAAGGTCTCAAAAATGTACAAAATGATTGAAGAAAGGATGTGCATATGCACACATTCGAATGAGATAAAGAATCTGTGTGATCCTTTGAGAAGTGATTGTTCCCCCCATTACACTTTATAGATCAGTGCTTACATTTCACTTTTACACTTTCAATATCTTGACACTATATGAGTATTTTTACATACTAAGAATTCAGGTAGAGTTCAATTTTTCCACTATATAGAACCAATTGAGATGAGCTCTAAATTAACTTATTCATCTGCTATAAAGTGTGAAAATATGAAGCAGGCATCTAGATGGCAGACTTTACCAACTGCAACTAGTTTTCTATCTTTGGATTCTCTGATGAGGGAAGCATCTGCAGTGAATTCTACCATCTTTTTAGAATCAGTAAGTCATATACTGAGAGATAATTTTTAAATAAACCAGGGATGTAGTATACATTATTTAGAATACCATTCCATAGTTCAATTGTGCCTTTACCACAGACATCATAATACTTTTGGTTCATTAAAATCTTGTAGATTCTACAAAGTTCAAGTTTTATAAGCATTTCCAGAAATGGTGACATATGATCACCAACAATTGAACTTATGACCCATCGATTTAACTCTATTTTAGATGGTGGCATTTTATCTCATTTTATCCCTATTAGAGTTGATGAAAGGATGAAGTTTTAAACTCAGTTTTAAGGTGGTGCTTTAGTCATAGAAGTGATTGTGTGCACTCTTCTTACTTATCTACCCCCCCTTAAAGTGGTACTTTATAAGTAGTGCATGACATCATACAACAATACTTTCCCTTTTTATTTCTCTCCCAACAAGCGTGCAATTTGAGAAGTGTTTTTAAGAACCCTAAACCTAGCTTAATTTGGCACTTTATAATGATAGTGCAATTAGGAGCTAGAATGGTAGAGGTCAAAAAATTAGGCACTTTTTCGTTTTGAACAACTCGATTATGAGATCGTATGCAAAAGTTATAGCCTTTACAATTTTTGCATATGCAAAAAAAATTCACCTTCAAATTTTTTTTTGAATATGCTTGAAAATAAAAATTTTGCAAACTAATATTGGAGACAAAAACTTGATGAGGGAAAATTTAAGCCCCCAATGATAAAGTGTGACCAAGGGCTAAAAAACCCATATGACCAGGGGCTTACAAAAGGGACAAAAAAAATGAATAGTGTTGAGGGTGCTCTCATTCAAATTGATGGTCATCATAGTTTATCTACCTTCCAAGGCACTTTTGAATCTACCTTACCACCTGTAAATTTTGGCCTCTCTTCCACGTATGGCGTTAGTGCTTACAGAGGGCTCAATTGACTGAAGATAGGAGGCAAAAATGCTTCTAGATGACTCTGTTGCCTATAGAAATGGACTGAAAATGCCTCAAGGAGAGGCGTGTCTAGCATGAGGACTGAGTGGTTGACGTGGACTTTGCATATGTAGAAGAAATGGGGAAAAAAATCCTTTGTTGACTGCAGATAGGGGCTAAAAATGCTACTTGGAGTGGTGGCAATGTGGCTTCAATGCCACCAGATGGGGTGACCAATTAAAGAGAGAGTCGGGCCTCTCTATGAGGCACCATTTGATGCAACAAGAGGGCCAACTTCAGCCTTTGAATAGGTAGCTTAGAGAAAAGAGTTTGGCCTCCTTTGTTGAGGCATGAGAAGCACAGATTCAGCCACGGGATGGGGCGGTGTCACCAAATATGAATCGGCCTCTGTGTGAGGCATGAAAACCATAAAAAATATGCCTCTAATGATGCTTTCATGGCTATGATTTGACCTCACTGTGGTGAGAGTCGATGAGCTCTCTAATGAAGTCCAGATTGAGCCTAGCATGCAATAGAGGTTGCAAAGATTCATCAATGGAGATGTAATCAATGAGAAAATGATTTGACGCTATTCCACTTGCTCTAATACCATGAGTGATATGCTCTGATATCATGTCAGTTAGATTGAGCTCTGATACCATGTGTGAGAGGAAGTTCAAGATCAATGGATTAGAGATCAAACACAATTGCAATATATTGAAAATGATCTAAATTTATTTACAATGAAAGTGGTATAAATAGGTGAAGTTTGAGGAACAAGACTCCACGAGTATAAGGAAGGTGGTGAAAATGAAACCAAGAGAATAGCTCAAGGTTCAACCACCCTCAAATGTAGCAGTGATGTGTCGAATATGAGGTGACACATCTACTAATGACTCAACAAGAGGACTTAGTCTTTACACATGTGAGGAAAACTGCCTAACTATGGTTATGTTAGGAATAACTCATGTGAGTTATACACCAACACTATAATTCCAACTCATAATATTATGTTAATTTTCCTTCATTGGTCTTATAATCACTAGTTATTTGTCCATCCACGAGTTGGAAATCACCACATATATTGATAGGTTTAACTTTAAGGGAGATGGTGGCCCACAAACCAATTATTAGTGTTTCATATATTCCACATTATTAGTGAATGGAAATTCAAGAAAAAATTATAATTGTATGAGCTCACTAAAGGGAGATATTAAGATCACTTCCCCCACTCCAAAACTAGTCATGTGCATCTAGAATCATCAAAAAACATAGTCAAAGGGAGGAAGTCTTAACATTTAAAATATGCTCATTGGGAAGCAATGTATCTAGAAGTGCATGAGTGGGTGATGGTGCTACAAATCAATGATCTAAAATGAATTTCTCTTTAATATAATTTTGGCAGATGGATGCTAGATTAAACTTGAAAAGTAGAATCACCTAATGCACAACACAATCTAAGAGATTACCTTTCAACTTGTAAAACTAAGTTCCTCACTATGAGGGTGGTCAAGTTGAAAAGCAATCCTAATACTTTGGTTTTCCTTTAAGAAAATCTATTAACACTTTAGCAATGACAATTGGTGATATATAACCTTATGATCTATAAATATACATAGTGATGATTATATTTATGATGCTTGACAAAAATGCCTAGATAAATCCTAAATTGATATGCCTTAGTATATCTATAGATATAAGGGATAAATGAGATCAAGGACAACATTATCCCCTAGGATGATATAATAGGAGACTACAAATTCCTATTGGGAGAAGGACATTATTCTTATTCTTATTCTAGATTAGTAAAATGATAGCAAATTTATATGGAAGAGTTAAGCTCATAAGTTTAAATAATTATATAATATGTCATTAACATAAGCTCATAACACTCTTGTGTTAATTGCTTGTGTGGAATCTTACAAGTAGTATCAAGGTTACTTGTGATGTCTAAAAGATATAGCTAGATATAATAAAATAATTCAATTCTAGTATGTCACATAATAAGCCCAAGGATTGTACGATATTTCCTTAAAGGTTTAATAAGCCTATGTTTGCAATTTTGTACCATGATTTCCATTGTGCCTTATTATTTATTGGCAAAGCCAATCCTTAAATTGAGTTAAGATGATATATCTTTCCTATTGGGGTAGTAATGTATTCATGGATCTAGGCTAATCTATAATATAACTAATAATCATTTCTTATTTATCCTTTAATACTTCTAACATATAAATCTAACTCGTTTAAATGATTGTAGGGACTAGACAATTTTAATTCTCTATAATAATCTTGAAGGGCTTAAGAACTATAGATAAATAATTGAGGCCCCATGTATCGACATGTCATATTGGAAAGCCAAATTCTTAATGCATATGGTTTTATATTCTTATCATTCAATATTATCACGTAAATCATTATATTCTTATAAGGATTGACTATGTAGGTCCTATAAATTAATCTCCATATAGAATTTGATTGTGAGAATCATTAGACAAAAATCTAGGAGGTTTAGGTTTAAGCCCAATATTCTATGGCCTCACAAGCATTAGTTGTTGTTCTCCTAGTAAGTATTAGCCTTCTCTTAGTTGATGCTAGTGAAAAATATTGATATTACTTACTTAGCCTAAGTAATATATTTGCACATGGCTTTAAGCCACCTTAGGTGGTTATGTGTCAAATTTGAGAGTCCATCAAACACATTGAAGATACATGTCAACATTCCTTTGCCACTTGGTGGAAACCTTCTTTCCACCACTACTTGAGTGCATGGGTTGACTCCTAAAGTGACTCAACTTCTACTCCTATATATTGTACACATTTTACTGATAATCTATTCACTCCAATTTAATGCCAACATTCTCATAGTTGATTCTATGAATTCTAATATGGTATCAAAGCTGATTTAAATTAGTTTGTTGGATCATTTCTTAGGCAAAACCCCTATTGAAAGGTGTGGTTTGTGAACCCTCTATTTGGCATTTTTGGATTTATAGTTTGTGTGAAGGTGGTGACAAAAGGTATCCCTGCTAAGGGTGAGTAAATTTGCTTGTGACCTATTTTGGAGGTACACCACCTTGCTCGGGTCTTGTTTAAAATCCTGTTTGAATGGAATCCTGTCTCGCAAGCAAAAAGAAAGGTGCCTGTGTCATGGCCGATTGAAAGGAATAGCAAGGTGTTTATTCACACCTTCAATCATAGTGATTCGCCCCCATTGAGAAGGAGCTATTACCTTAACTCTATTCTAAGGCATTTTGAGCCTTTGAGTTGGGTAAAAGTCATTTTTGTTACATGTGAAAGGGCAAAGTAGACACCTAATTTTTCCCTAGTTGTCAGTCTATCTAGCCACAAAGACCTATCAATGCCTGTTTGGCATGACCAAAGGGTGACAAAGGCCTGAGTGAATGTATTTTAGGTGTTTATCACCTTTGGTAAATGGTTTCAGAAGGTTGATTAATGAATTTGAAGTTTTGATCTGGTTTTACAGTATTCTGTGGTTGTAGATTTGTTCAGTAGACATTCATTACCCTTGTGGCAAGATTCATCACCCTTGTGGCATTAGAAAGAAAAAGGAGTTTATTTTTAGCCCAAACACCAACTACCAAGGCAAAATCATAGGCACTGACCTGCCTTGGTGTGAGGCCTAGCTAGCATTGTGTAGAGGAAAACTAATGCATTGTAGACTTAACATAATTCAAGGGTAATCCTATCTGAATAGTCCACTTAACATTGTATTCCTACATTAAATTATCAACCAAGGAGTGTAAGCTTATGATGGCACTGCACTGTATGTGCCTTCAAGGCTCATATTCTTCTAAACTATCTTATCCAAACCTACTCAAATTATTTTACTTTACTAGAATTCACAGAAATGCAAGAACAATAAAAATAGTTATAGAATCTACTAGCTACAGGTACCTTCAACATAAGTTGTAGATAATTGCTAACAATAGGAAATTACAGAACTAATCCAAAATATTCAAAATGATGAAAGAACTAATGCTAACCTATGGAGGACTTAAAATAGACAAAGCATGCATTTGTTCATGAACCACAACTATAATTTAACAATTAAAGTATTCTAATTAACTCACAATGTGTTTATAAACTAATGGAAATAGTTTTAAGAGGAATGCATAAAGGAATAAGAAAATAAATGAAGTGAAGATTAGTACCTTGAGTGGCTGGCTCAAAGGACTAATTCACTTCGCTGGAAATCAAATCTAATTTAGATAGTCATGCATCCTCATAACACATAGTTCCAATCATTTCATATCATAAACAAAATCTCTTTTAGATTGTATTCAATAATGACATTCTTTCAACAAACATGTTTGGAGATTCTAATATTGAAAGTAGAACAACAACTGAGTAACTGGATAACAAAGTAACTAACTTGACACTGAGCTCATCTCTTCCAACTTATACAAAAATGGGATAGTCTTATACAACTACCAACTAACTTAATCATTAATCCATTCCTAGATATTAGGATGCAGGTTTAAGATTGATTTATTAATTCTAATTGAAAAGAGGAAGGATAATCATATTCAAATAAGAATTCTCATGCAATGACTTTTATGAAGAACACACAAGATGCATTTGGGACAAGTCTACTTCCACATTTATTCCTTTCCATGATTGTTCACATTCATCCTCTAGTTGCTTGCACTTTTGGCATCTTGACTTTGACTCCCTTTAATTGTCCCATTCTACAACTCACTGCAAATTCTCCTTTCCTTGATGCCATGTGCTTGTTGCTAGATAGGGGTTAATCCACAAAAAATATGCACGCAAATAACCTCCATAATTAAACCATAGAATTTCATCTACATTGCATGCATATTCATGTTTAAATCATTCAATTGATAAAACCATCACCATATTCCATATTAATAACATAGATTCAAGGTCTTGCAAAGTATATAAAAAGATAGTATATCTTGATGTTGATGTTTAAATAGTATTTGGAAGATCATATGGAAAAGGTCTAAAAGTGTATAAAAACAACATAAAAAGAGGCCAATATTTCAACCCATCATTCCCCCCAACTATCCTTTTGCTTGTCCTCAAGAAAAACCATTAAATTAAATATCTAGGGGAAAAGATTGTAGTGCAAGGTAATCTGCCTAAGGTCCATTACTTCTCTAACTCCCTCCCCCTACTTAAGATAAAAACCATTATAACATGCAAGCCAATCCAACCTGACTAATTTTGCATTCCTATATTGATCATTCTTTTCTCCTATGCAGTGTGGTACTAGATAGAGGAGAATAAGAGGATGAAAAGTAAGTTGTAGCCATCCCACTCCTATTTATTCTAAAATCTAGATGTACTTGTGCAATCTTTCAAACATGTTCATAAAATTATGGAAAGAGTGAAGCTCTTTCCTCTACAATGTTGGGGTTAGACTATTCCATCTGCTTTGTACATACCTTAGGGAATTTTGAAGCATAGGTCCTGCTAACTATTGTATCCTTTTGTGATCTCATAGTCTCAAATCCATAATTGTTTTTCCTAGACCTTTGTGTGAGAGGAGTGTCAACCATTGAGTAAGGATTACATCAAGGTTCAGTGCTTCTCTTTTGATTTGCAGTGCCACTATTTTCTCTTGTTCCTTATATTTGTCAATTAATTCACCTCTGAGCTACTCATTCTTGAAATATGATGACAGTTCCCTAACCTGCAAATCCCCAACACAAATTGAAGGGTTCCATTATGTATCCTCTACCATTAGATAGTTGTGTAAACAATACTCATATAGTTGATCTTGCTCCTACAAGCTAACTTCTTTAAAATAGCTAAAAATTTTTTGCCTTGAATATAAAGTAGGTTGATCATTAATTAACCCCTTGAACTGAAAACTAAGAGATTTTTCTTTTAGAAATAATGGATACACCCTGGATGGAGGTCTAAACTTAATGATCTGAATGGCTTTGTGTATTACCTATGTCATCTTATTCTCCAAACTTTTTATCACTAAATTCTTATCTTGTAGTGATGCATTAAGATTTTGTTTTTCTTTCTCCCAGCTTTCTTTTTCCTGTTTGGATTTGTGAGTAAGTTTCATTAATTCAAAACCTAAAGACAAAGTGGTGTGATACATTGGAGACCTTGATACATGAGGTTGTGGAGTTAATACTTCATTTTCTTCATTTTTTGTTTTATTCATAGCCATCTATTCTAATAGATCCAAATTGGTTCTATGGTTGTAGGTTTGAATTCTCTCCTCCAACTCTTGTATTCTCTTCTCTAAATTTCTTTGTCCTTCTCTTCATATCCTTTCACCTACTCTTCCAATTATTTTATCGTATCAAGGGCTTTTTGAAGCTCTTTTCTTATATTCCTATCTTCTAACAATTCTTTTTCTTTTGTAAAATTTAGACCTTCATCATCATCATCCTGGGTGATATAAAAAATTTCCTTAGTAGAACCACTAGGAGCTAACTTTCCCATTTTCTTTGCAATAAACATATCTTCTGAATCTGAATTAGAAGATGAAGAAACACATCTTCACCTTTTTGTAGAAATGTTAACATTTTCATGAGCATCAGTAGGGACATCTTCAGGGGCATTTCCTTCTTTATCTGAATCTATATTCATCAATGTTGGGTCATGGTGCTGCTATCCTTCACCTTTTTCCTCCCGCCCTTATTCCTCAACAATTCCTTCCTTCACACTTTGCCTTTTCAACCTTCCTGAGCACCTGGGAGTAACCGTTTCCTATTTGACTTCACTTTTCCTCTTCTTTTTACTCTGCTTCTTCTTTTCCCCTACATCTTCTCCCTTCATAGTGCTCTTATGTTTCTCAATGCTTTTCTTGTTTCTCTTTTTCCTAACAAGTGTTGAATCAATGCCTCTCATAGATTTAGGATTAGAAGATGAGGGTTCCTCTACTGCCACTAGCCTATCTTATGGAGTATTTTCCTCCTATTGTCCCTCTTGCTTAGGTTCCATCTCAGGTTCAGGCTCGTGTTGAAGTTCATCCTGTGCTTTAGGTACTTCCAATAGTGTTGTAATATCTATACATTATTTAAAGGAATCCCAATCAATTTGTGGGTGTTGAATTCTCAAGCTTCTCTTAACCAATAGGGCTATTAAACAGTGATGGGACAATGTGGTATCCGTTTGCTTTTTTTGATATTCAGATGCCATCCTTTTCAACATGTTATAGAGGAAATTGGGAACATTGACTAGCTTATCATGGCATAAGTGATTTAGCAACTTAAAATGCATAGTATACAATAAATTGTGCCAACCATCACAGGTAAAGTATTTAATAATATAAGAAGCACATTTTGCCCAGAAGAATGGAAGGGACAATCTCTCTATACCTTGTTGAGTCCATGTGTTCTCCATAGTCGCAGAATTCTTCCCTTGCTGGTGCTACATCAACACAAGTTGGATATTCAGACCCTGTGTGCTACAATCCTATAACTTGGGCAATGGCTATTTCAAAAGTATCTACAACAAATCCCCTGACTTTTGCCTCATCATACTATAATGTAGCTACAAATTCTTTCACCATTTCATCATCATATTATGTTAACTTCAAGAAGTAGTCCAACAATCCTACTCTAGTGAAGAGTGGCAGAACCAACACATCCTCTAATATTTCCTTATGCACAGATGGTTCTCATTGTATCAAATCACCTCCCATTATCTCCATGTTCTGTAACCTATCGGAGTGTCAATTTCTACTCAACTCTGATTCTACCACCTTAAAAAGAACCAACCTATAATTTGTTGCCTTCTCCTATTCTTCCCAACTGTGATTTTCTCAGGGTAACAAGTTCTCACTTTGGGAAAAATAGGGTAGGTTTACTATCTTTGGAAAATGGCATAGAATTCTATCTGGTATCTCTAAAGACTTGGATGTTGAAAATCAAAAAATTTAACCCCTCCCCCTAACTAATGTGTGAAGTGACCTCACTTCATGTGTGAATTGATATGAAAGGAAGAGTATTTATTAAATGGAATTTTGATATATATTTTTGCATGCATGAAATAAACAAAGAGTAATAATGCATATAGAAAGAAATCTAAGTTAATCATTAAAAGTTACCTTATGTACATACGTTATGGAAATAAATGATCAGCGCACCTTGGAACTAGAAAACACGTACTTGGCATTTTATTTTATATGAGCAAGATGAAATTCATGCGGCTAAATGGTAAGGCAATGGGTACTTCGGAAGTGATGTGAGGTGACAACTCTTAATGTGTGAATGAACAACTCATGAGTTTGAGTTGAACACTTTTGCAGTGGTGTTGGATTTATTTCTAAATGAATGAAGCATGTATAGAAGAGATGGAATGAGTGGGAAAATGGTTTACTTTTTGCCAAAGTGTTGAAGACATCTACAGATAGTTGTTACTATGGATGCCTCCAATACAGGTCCTGGCTGAATGCTTACATATGCATTATGTCAATTCCCAACTGTAATAGGTCCCAACTGTGAGTGAAGAACAAGTCTCGCTAGAGCTAACTGTAGTCACCATGGGTAGTGTGTTGTGTGTGCATGTGAAGTACAAAGCACGAAAAATTAAGTCTCAGTGACAGGGGTTGAGTCATGCAACTAAACTTTTGCATCATTAGACAGGATTGGTGGATCATCTTCTGACAGTGTATCAGTGTGTATCACAGACACTTCATCAAGAGTGCTAGGAGTACCATATTAACTAGCTAGAGAGACAATAAAATCATCTTTCTGAAATGGTTTCTTATAAAGTTTCAGCATGTGTCCATTTACTAGCAATGAAAATCAGACCTCATCAATGGTTTGTAGTTGGACTACACCATTAGGGAATACCTGTTAAATCTCATATGGTCCTAGCCATTGAGATTGAAGCTTACCCTTGAAATCTTTGTATCTAGAATCATGGAGAAGGGCCCAATCAGCAACAGTGAATTCTTTAGTGTTTATATACTTCTCATGCCATTTAATTCTTTATTTCTATATAACCTCTATGTGGTGGATGGCTTCTAATCTAATTACATCAAGAGCATTCAAATTTTGTAATTTGTCCTTTTGAGCTTCTATCAAATCCAACCCTAAATCTATTGTTGTCCTTAGAGTAAAGTATTCAAATTCTATAGGCAGTACTATTGTCTTGCCATAAACCAATTCATAAGGAGTGAATCTTGTACTTGTCTTCCATGTAGTTCTATATACCCAAACAACTTCTGGTAAATTGGAAACCCAATCTCTTCTATGAAGTTGTACTATTTTTGTCAATATATTCTCAATCTCCCTGTTTGTGACCTCAACCTGACCATTATCATGAGGATGGTATGGAGTGTACTTCTTATGTCTAATCTGATATTCCTCCACTAGTCTAGTTATTAAGTCTGATCTGAATTATGGTCCTTGATCAGTCACTATCTCCCTAGGTACACCATACCTAGTGAAGGTTTCTTCATACAAATATTTTTCCACATTTCCATCTCTAGCAAACTACAAGGCTTTGGCTTCCACCCATTTGGTTAAGTAATCAGTGCATACTAGTATATATTCCTTGTTGTTTGAAGTAGGAGAGATAAGGCCAACAAAATCCAATCCCCACTTATCAAAAGGAACTAATGTTATTTGTGGTTGCAAAGGCATTTCATCACTTCTTGTAGGTCTCCCCATCCTTTGACATCGATCACAACTTATAGTATACTTAACATAATCTGTATGAAGTGTTGGCTAGTAATATCCTGTTGTCAAGATATTGAAGGCTATTCTTTTGGATGAAAAATGTCCACCATAGGGTTCATCATGACATGCCTTCAATATATCAAACACCTCATCCTTTTTGATACATCTCATAATGTTATCTGGGCCAGTGTAGAATAGGAATCCAAAAATCCAAGAATAAGGGAAACATTTGTGAACTACTTGTCTTTTCTCCCTTGGAGAAAAGTAACCTGGAATCTACCCTATGACCAGATAATTAGCTATATCTGCATACCATGGAGTGTGTACATTAAGAGAAAATAGATGATCATCAGGAAGAGAGTCATCAACCACTCCTTCTGATGATTGTGTATGCAGTCTACACAAAAAATCAGCAACTACATTAGCCTTTCCTAGTTTGTCAATGATTGTTATTTCAAATTCTTGCAATAACAACAACCATCTTACAAGTCTTCCACCCATTATTGACTTATTTATCAAATATCTAATTGCCATATGATATGTATGTGTGAACACTTTATAGCCAGTAATGCAGTATCTAAATTTGTTAATGGGGTAAACAATGGCTAACATTTCCTTTTTTGTCTCAGTATAGTTTAACTTAGCTCCTTGTAAGTTTTTGTTTACATAGTAAATTGTATATTCTTTATTTCCTTCTTGTTGGCCTAGGAATCCACCAATAGCAAAGTCTGATGCATCTATATGGATATGAAAAGGTAGCCTCCAATTTGGACATCTAAGGATGGGAGCTTGTGTCAAGGCTACTTTTAGCTTCTCAAATGAATTTTGATAGTCTAGGGTCCACTCAAATTCAATGTCTTTTGTCAACAGAGTAAACAAAGGGGCAATAATTTTGCTAAAATCTTGAATGAACCACCTATAATAACCTGCATGTCCAAGGAGGCTCCTTACATCCTTCAACCTCTGTGGAATAGACAGGGTAGATATGATTTCAATCTTCTTACGGTCAACTTGTATCCCTGTGCTTGAGATAAAATGTCCCAAGACTATTCCTTGTGTCATCATCATAAAACATTTTTCATTGCTCAAAGATAGATTGTGCTTTGTGCATCTCTTTAAGACTTTCTCCAAGTTGTGTAAAGCTTCATCATATGTTTCACCATATGTGGTGAAATCATCCATGTAAATTTCCATGTTGTCATGGGCAAAATCAAAGAGAATACTAAGGACTACTCTTTGAAATGTGGCTGGAGTATTGCACAGACCAGAGGGCAAAACAAAATATGCATAGGTCCCCCAAGGGTAGGTAAATGTTGTCTTATCTTGATCCTCTAGTGCAATCTTGATTTGGTTATAACCACTAAACCCATCAAGAAATGAGAAATATTTCTTCCCTACCAAAGAGTCAAGGACTTGATTAATGAAGGGCAATGGAAAGTGATCTTTCCTGGTGGCAGCATTTAGTTCCCTGTTGTCAACACAAACTCTCCATTTGTACCCTTTCTTGGGAACTATGACTAATGGTGAAACCCATTCACTATCTGAAATGGGGTATATAAATCTTGCGTCTAAAAGCTTTTAAAGTTCAAATTTCACTATCTCTTTGAGAGTAGGGTCCATACATCACTGCTACTATCTTATAGGTCTGTAGCCATCATCAATGTAAATTTTGTGCATACACAAGGTAGGATTAATGCCTTTTATGTCACTGTAATACTATATACAAGGAGTGTTGTTGCTCATCAGTCAATGCATTATTAATAGTCAACATCTTTCCTGGCTTCATTTCTAATTACTTAGACATTTCTTTTATAGAGGACAAATCAAGGCTAGGTATTACTAGCAAGCATTTGTTGTGATGTTCACAACACGCCCCATTATGCTCCTTAGCAAAATGGGGACCCCTGCTGATGTTTTGCTTTTTGCTTCTGCTTGTGTTTGTCTGCTTTCTGGCGGTTTGGTAAAAATGAGTCAGGTGCATCATCATCATGAAGGTCGGGATGAGGTAGGTCATCATCATGAGGTCAGTTTGTCAAAGTTCATATTTTGTTTCTGTGACCTCATATTTAGAAAGAGCTTGAAATTCCATGCAGGTTTGCCTTTTACATCACTTGAAAATTCGTCCATATGAGGGAGTTATGAGCAGTCAAAGTTTTGGTCAAACCTGATAATCGCAAGTGATCATCATTTTTTTCATGTTATCAAGGTCATCATGATCTTGGTCTATCACCTGATAAAAATCATGCAGTCGCAATATCCGGACGTCAATCTTAGGTGGTAGTGCCCTTTACCCATCAAATGACCTTATGCGCATCGTGAGCATCATGATTTTAGGAGGGTCATATTTTATAAACTCGGTTTTGCTGTATGAAGAACATCATCATCATATTTGAAACGCCCCCCCGATAATATCCTAAGGTTCAAATATCCGGACGTCAACTTTAAGTCATAGTAAGTTTTCCCCGTCGAGCGGTCTTTTGTATCGCGAGCATCATGCTGATATTTTAACATTACCTGATATTATAATATCATGCTGATATTATAAGATCACCCTGACTTAGAAAATCCACCATCGGCATATTTGCATGCGCATGTTAAAATCCTATCGGAGGGTCATCATCCTGATATTTGCTGAAATTCGCTAAGATGATGATGACGTCTTCATATCCTCCTGATCTCCTACAGCATGATCATATTTTAAATATCACCCTAGCGCTAACCTGATGATGACCTCAACTCATCCTCATGCTCCGAAGACGAAATATGATGGTTACGTCATCATGATATTCGATGAGGAGGATCATCATATTTTTTTATCCTATCCTGTTGTCAAGATCATCATGATCTTGTTTGTCTACCTGATATTTCGTGAAGTCCTCCTGCCGAGAAAGAATGACCTTTTGCAATATCCTGATGATCATCATCATCACATTTCCCTTTGACAGGATATTTTCCAAAACATGATCCGGTTAGCGAAACATCCTGATGACGTCATGTTCTAAGTTTAACAAAGGCCCCGGATATCATGATGACGTCATCCTGATCTGATAAACGAAGAAGCAAATATCTTGATGATCATCATCATCACATTTCCCTTCGACAGGATATTTTCCAAAACATGATCCGGTTAGCGAAACATCCTGATGACGTAATGTTCTAAGTTTAACAAATGCCCCAGATATCATGATGATGTCATCCCGATCTAATAAACGAAGAAGCAAATATCCTGATGATCATCATCATCACATTTCCCTTCGGCAGGATATTTTCCAAAACACGATCCGGTTCGCGAATATGATGATGACGTCTTATTCTAAGTTCGACAAAAGCCCCGGATATCCTGATGATCATCATCATCCTGATCTTTCGAGAGGGTTACCTTGGCTGCAAAGGGGTCATATTACATTCATCATCCTGATCATGCTCCTTAGGTGACCCGATATTGCAATTATCCCCTGATCTTAACTGAACATGATGATGACGTCATCTTTTGCATTTTAATGAAGCCCGAATATGACGATGACGTCACCATCATTTTCCTTTCCTCAGCAGCAGGATCATATTTCATATCCTCCTATTTTCCTTCGACATGAATATGATGATGATGCCATTCTTTTCCCCAATATACAAAAGTGAAATATCATGATGACGTCATCTGGACCTTCGAAAGGGAGAGCATCATATTTCCAGAATATCATACAGATGAAGTGAACATCGGCCAAACAGTGAATATCGGCCATACAATTTTTTTGACACGCCGATGGGCAGGAAATGAAGCGGTGGAGTTTTAAAACATTTTTTGGCGCCCGTGGCATTTTCCCGGTCAGCGATGGTTGACCCGATGGGTTGTGAGAGGTCTGAATGCGTTTTGATGCGTTTTTAGAGTATTTTGGACCTGATTTCCACAATTTTGCGCAGTCACCTGGATTTAAACGATTATTTTAATTTCCTGCTGTTTATGTGATAAATGAAATACTTATTGCTTGTCTTGTCTTGTAGGCTTGTAGTTGAGGAAGCAGCTGGAAAGTCAACACAGTGACCTCATGAAGGAAGGAAATCTGATCTCAGGAGCAGGAAGATAAAGATGAAGTGCGAAAAAGTCAAGGCCATTCAAGTGAAGAACAAGGTTACAGCTGAGGGTATTACTACAACAGACAAACAAGAGTTATTGCTGAGCTGCCGGAACTTCTTAGAAGGGGCAATATTTCGCCCAGATTTGACACTGCTCAGAGATATTTTGAAGAGCTGGTTCACCTGTATTTATTGCTGTAACCAAGGGTTTGAACCAGGGGTTCAGTTAGGTTTTTGCTGTAGTGAGGACAATCAGAATGTCTATATATTGTGCCTCTCTACACTGTAATACTTTACAACAGGGATTTTAGAAAAACAATAGGGGCTACAACAGGATTTTCTTTTAGGAACATACAGCAAGTTAGCATAGTTTAGAAGTAGAAGAAGGAGGTCGCCTGTTTGTCTGCAGTAAGGTGCGCGTGGAATGTCTGGCTGCCTTACTGTATCTGTAAAGCTTGTAAGTTCTCTATAGTATGATCAATGAAACTAAGAGTCATTCCTACATTGTAAATCATGTATGACTATTCGTTTCTAATACAATAGAATCTGGAGTTCTGCATCTATCTTCTGAGTGTTCTCCTGCTCTTCTTTGTGTTTTGAAATATTTCCTTTGAGAGCTTGCAATTTTAAATGTATGTTTGTGAAAATGCTCAGAACTTACATTTAAGGTTTTTACTGTGGATTTGATCAAATTACTGTGGTATTTACATAGTGCATAACAGAAACAATTAGATCCTTCGGTAGATTAAATGAGGTATAGATTAGATCTTTCTAACTTTTCCCAACCCATCTGAAATATTTAGCTGAAAACGTAGAAATCTAAAGGAAATTGTCTCAAATTTGAAGAAGCATGCATAACAGAGCTATAAGTAGACAGTTTTCATAAATAGATAAAGAAGAAAGCTGCAAAAATTCAAGAAAACCATCTAAAACTTGCAGCACAGTATCACTTTTATGCAAAGGAATGAAAAGTATTGACATATCTCATGACCTTTTTGCATATTCTTAGTCCAGTAAACCACCAAACAAACCTAAACTACGTAAGGCCCCTTGAACATTACAGCTTCACATTGACCATCTGAACTTGACCAACCGAACCATTGTAGACTTGGGATTAGTTGAATCTCAAATGATTCCTTCTTATCTTTCAAGTATAGTTTCAGTTCATTATATGTGAATTTTAACTTATTGTTATGATTGCATCAAAACAATCATCAACAGCATTGTTGGGGTAATAAAGTATGAAATATTTGGGATACCTCCTCTGAGGAACTAGTGGGTATTATACTACTTAAGGGATCTTGTAAGCAGGATAAACAGTCATGTTATTGTAGGTGCCTCTCATAGTAATTTTGTATAATGTGAGCTATCAACTCATCTTCATCTTAAAAATCCAGTAAGGGGCTGCATTCAATAGTCATCAAGGGTTATAGTGAATAGATGTCCTCATCATCTAGGGTAGGCTAGATGGTCTGCTCAAGTTCATGGTATGGTTGACTTGGTGGATATAAAACCAATTTCTTGGTCACAGTCCCATTGGATATGATCATGTTCCCTGACCTGCAACCTATAAATGCATCTATTGTGGCAAGCCATGGTTTGCCTAGTATAAGAGGATAACCAACGAGATTAACCTTGAGTTGTAAGACTATGAAATCAGCAGGGTATTCCCTAGAATCTAATGCAATTACTAAATCCTTAATGACTCCTTTAGGTTTAACTGTAGACCTATTAGCTAATTGCAAGACTATCTGGGTAGGCCTAAGGTTGTTCAACTGGAGTATCTGCATTGTCTCCTTAGTCATTACATTAATTGCAGCACCCAAATCTATCAGAGTATTCTTAATCAGAGTCCCATTGATTTTGACATCCACTACTGGACTACCTAGATCTATATATTTGGGAACAATTATATTTCCCAACATTATGTCAGTAAGGTTACCCAAAATGTGGATTGTCTTTGGGTCTATTCTCTTCCTTCCTAGTTTCTTTATGTAGAGATCTTTGATAGTCTTAGTATAGGTAGGAATATATTTGATGGCTTGGATTAAGGGAATCTTTATGCTCATATCTTTAACTGACCTATGAGGTCAGTTTCAAACTATGTTGGTTGCTTCTAGATAGCCAAGCGTTCAGGGAAAGGAGGCTTAGGATGTGAAATATTCTGAGGGCCCTTATTTGATTTAGGTTCCAAAGGTAGCTTATCTAAGGCTTCCTCTATGGGTTCTTCATCTTCAAGTTCTATAATTTGGGGAGATGAAGGGCTCGTAAGTTGCTTCCCTAATCTGAGATGAACATTACTCACTTCTATCCCATAGGTGGGGTATTGCATCACCTCATTAGTATAAGCCTATTGAATAGGCTTATTGTTAGGGTTAGGTGCAGGTTGGGCAGGGAGTTGGGTAGGTTTAGGAGGTTGATTTTGAGGAGTAGATAGAGGCATTATTGTTGGCTATTGTGGCTAAGGTGTAAGCATAGGTTGCTAGTAATTTCCAATTGTTGGTTCTTGTTCCATTGGGGCTGCCATTGAGGTTTCTATGTAGGCTAGTGGGGGTTATAGTTGGAACCTTGAAAACTTTGTTGGGGCCATGGTTTTGGCTATTGTTGGTTCCAACTAGGTTGTGGAGTAGGCCATTATGGGTTTTTCCAAAGATTTTGATTACTAGGCCATGACTGAGTGTTCCAAGTAGAGAAATTTTGGTTTACAGCAAGAAAGGGTGGAAACTTAGTGGGTCAGAGAGCATACCTTATCTTTTTCGCCAAGGTCTCCTTTGAGATATCTAGAATAGTTGTCCATCCTCTCCTTCAAATAGCTGAAACTTTGTCCTTTCAACCTTCTCTTGCTAGATGCTTGCCACCCTTTTGCATTTACAATCGACCTTCCTTTGCCTACAACTAGTACAATATTAAGTAAGCATTATATCTACCTCTTCTTGTTTCTTCTTGATGCGAAGAGTGTCCAGATGTGTAGCCATATGGTTGATTATATCCTCCTTCATGTTGGACAGCAAGTTACTAATTCCCACTCTTGAAACCCCATTGGTTGCTTTGTTTGTAATGGATGTCCTTTCTCCCCTTGGTCGTCTGGTGAAAGTTCTTGAATAATTTCGGCAAACTTTCCAAATTGAAACAAAAGGTAACTAAGAAACATCACCTTTCCCAATAAGATTCAAAGTATCCATGCAATCATCCTTAACCCCTCTCAAGAAGACTAGTTTTAATGATTTTTTAGACAATTTGTTTTAGGGGTTTTTCTTTAGAGCAAACTGGAATCTTTCAAGATAATCTTCTAGTGGCTCCTTTGTTGTTATATGGAGCCTAATCAGACTCAGAGGTTAAATTTTCACCACTTTTATCAGTGGGGTTTCCCCCCAAATTATTTAATGGGGGAGTAAAAGGGGGACAGAGCCCCTCCTATAGGGCCCGAGGGGCTTATCGCCCCGGTGGGGGCCTAAGGGCAGAGCCCGCGGTGGGGGTCTGGGGGCAACACCCCCAATGGGGGCTACTAGGGTTAGTGCCTCTAAAGCAAAAATTGCCTATTATTTTATAAAGGCATCAAGAGTTATTTTTCTATTATCTGACATAAAGAAAACCCTATTTTGTAACCGACATAAGGCTTGATAAAAGCAGCTAAGGGTTAGGGTTTCCGTTGATATTGTATTGTAGCATTTGCAGCGGTATTGAGTTACAAGGATTGCTAGTTGTAATTGGTTTGATTTAAAGGATAATAATATTTGACTCTCTGTTTGGTGGCGGTAGCCCAAGTTTGGGTGAACCACGTTAAAACTTGTCTCTCTCTATTATTATTTCTATGTATTTCCATTCCTCTCTTTAATCTTTACTTGCATTTAATTGATAACTTCTATCGGCTAACCCTAACATCCTCCTTTTGTGACATCTTGAAGATGTCATCTCTCTTCCTGTCATGTCCTTGGTAGTAATTTTGGTATTTCTTTGAGAATTTCTCCTTCATTGTATCCCAATCTAGAATGACATCTTTTCCCAACCCCATAAACCATCTCAAGGTTGCATCCTCGAGGGTGGCATGAAATAGTTTAAGCCTATGAGCATCTGAAGTGTAGTAATAGATCCTAAATAGGATATCGAACTCAAATAAAAACATATCTGTGTCCTCTGTCACAAGGCCATAGAAGACTGGTAATGCTAATGGTGGAATGCTTTTTAACACTGTAGCCGTCTTTGGATCAGTGATAGGAAACTCAAATGTTGCTTGCCCTGGTGGAATCTCCACTATAGTATCCACCATGGTTCTAAAAGTCCCTTCTGTAGTTGTGGAAGAAGTTGATTGTAAGCCTCGTGATCAACACACCAATAGAGGAAGCTTATGTTTTTGTTATCAGACAATATGAGTAGTTTCAAAAGCATCTTCGGCCAGCGACAAGGTTGTAAGAATTGCTCAAGAAACAAGTAATTATTATAACTACATAAGGAGCCAAATCTTCATGCATCAGTCATTCTGATATGTTTCAAAACTAATTTAAACTAACAATGGAGATTGTGAAAGAATATAAAAGGCCAGTGGGTGAATGAAATAGGAAGTTGTTATTTTAACTACCTAAGTTCAAGAAAATGAAATTCACAAGTGTATAGCCATATTCCATAGCCTTTGCCAGCACTTACCAATATTATTCTCATGGCATCATTTAGAGAGAGCTAGTGGGAGGAGGCATAACAAATTCAGCTTCTTTGCATATATTTAATCATTGTAGACCACCTTTATCAAAAATACATCAAAGAAATGATGCACAAAATACTTTAAAGCAGATGCAATTCACAGATGTAAACCTAATTCCACAATCTTTGCCAGCATCCCCATACCCTATGGAGATCCATCAAAGCATGAAAGGATGGAGGATTTTTGTCAGATATTATATAGTTTGAAATGCTATGATAGACATGAATGTAAAATGTAGAAACATGGATAAGGCACTGGACGCAATAATTGTAGGACTTGCAAAAAATGGATTTATTAAAAAGAGTGTTTAAACTTTCAAGGAAATGCAACTGGTGTGTGTAAAACTAGTTTCCAAGACTTTTGCTAGCGTCCATCCATTCCTAGTCAGGCGCATGAGCTATTTGCCTCAAATATTTCTCATCTTTTGAATTACACTAATCGCATGCTGTAAATGCTCCGGTAGACATACATGCAAAGCATGAAAGTATAGAAAAGGAATGAAAACTATTTGACATAGCACCTCAAAGAGATGTAACCTCATATAATGCAAAGATTGTCAGTTATGAACAAAATGGTTTCAGTGAAAGGGCTTTAGAAACTATGGCTGATGTAATGCTAGATTCCAAGACCTTCACTAGTATCCTCTCACCAAATGCCTAGCCCGTGGCAAAATGGGAACTTTTGAACCGAGTATGGCCACCCATCAATGCATAATGGAAGTATGCCATTTGTTAGATAAATTATTAGTTTAATGCTCTTGTAGACATATATGCAAAATGTGGACACATAGACAAAGCCCATGAACCATTTGAAAGAATGTGTCAAAGACATGTACTCTCATGGAATGCAATGGAGGTTTACATGCACAAAATGGGTGTGTTGAAAAAGACTTTAGAATCTTTTGAGTAGATATAAAATTGCATAATGTGTACTGGCTTCATTCCTGCCAGTACCAATGGAGGAGGGTTTGTCAAATGTTGTATTTGGCACTATATCAGTTGCACCTCTAATGAAAAGACCATATAAATATAATGATTGAAAGTTGCACAAAAAATTGGCCATCACCATTGCAAGATACTCACATAATGGTCAGTTTACAAATACACTTCATAAATGTAAAGACAAACTTCACAATATTTGCTCCCCTCCTTCAAACCGACACCAAATTGGGCAACGTCTATGCAAAGAGAACAATCTCAAGGGTTTGGGATTGGCAACAAGTATGTGCTTTCAAAAGTAGATTGGTACACCGTATGTGTGTCCATTGACAAGAATACAGGATAAGAAATGTTATGGTGCCCTCTAACAAGTATAATTTTTAATGAAAGTTGTCTCATCTCAGAAATTATGCAAACAAAAAAAGAGCCCAAGAGAGTGAGAAATTTCAATATTATAAATTAGTTTCCTCAAGGGCTATAGGTGTGGGAAGGAATTCCTTCACCAAGATATTAAGCTTGATAATATATGGATACCATGAGAGTAAAACTATGTGATTCTGATCACTCAAGGCAAAAAAAAAAGATCAAATGATGAGATACATAGAGTATACCACTTTGGCATAGTAATGTTTGTAATGTTGGCTTTAAAATAAATCTTTTTGATATTATGCAATTAGAATGAAATTGAGAATGAAGATATCTATTACTAGGAAGGTATTTCTTTTGTGAAGGTGGCAAACCATATCCACAAACACAGAAGATCAATGCAATTTTGGAGAAATTATTTTGTGAGATGATGGTAATCACATCTTATGATTGTGATCAGAGTGGGGAAATATGTGACGTTATTCAATCTATGTAAACAAAAAGCTATCTTACTAGTACAAATTTTGTATGCAAGGACACATGAATTTAAAAGATTTGTCAAGATCTAGCAAAGTTTGGATGCCTAAATGGAGGAGATGAAGATGAAGAGTAACTTAGCCAAATCCACAACTTGAAATTTGTAAGTCCTACCTACCTTTTTGTGAAAGTGACTCAAGTCACCCTTTTTATTGTAAAGTTAGGTTCATCCTAACTCTTTCTTACAAAGTAGTTATTTTAAGTGCCTAAGTTAGGTAGTTACTCTAAGTGACTATCTTTACAAAAGAAAGTTAGTTATTCAAAGTTAGTCCAATTATGAAGGTAGTTATACCAAGTAGTTACAAAAGTGGTTAAGGTAGTTACCTTAAGTGGTTACTAGCCTCACCTATATATATTTCTTTGTAATTCAATCAAAGGGAGTTATTGCAAGGGAAAAACTTGGAGAACTACTTAGAGATTGTGTGAAGACTTTTTGGCTTGACACTATGTATAGAAGAGTTTTTGGAATTGTATAATTTCAAGGAGATAATGAAGAATGCTTTTGGTTCATATGTTCTAAATGTATTCATGTGTTATCATTGTTGATTTATCATATGTTAAATCAGTAATCCTTCTATGTGATTGTTTAAACCATTGGTATTTTATGTGATTGATGTAATGAATAACATTCATATCTTGGTATCTTGGATTGAACATGTTGAAGTGGCTTATATTTTCATATGTTGAGGTTTATCATCTCTATTTCTTTATCATTGCACATCAAAACATATTTTCTGTTAAAACCCTCTTTGTAATTTGTCATATCTGTTGTGAAGTCTCAGCCGATATTCGTATGTCCATTTTTGGGATTTCTATTACTTATTTTCTTCTAGCTTTTCTTTTTCTCCTTTTTGTAATTTCAAGATAAAAGTACACAAAAACCACAAATACCCCCATCATACGAGGGAGCTGCCCCTCTCAAATGTAGAGGAAAGATGATAATTCAATAACAACTTCTCCAGCTGTTGGGACAGTTTAGTTACCGCTCTAAGGGCAACGGGTCATTTTCACAGGTTATTTCACGGTGACAAATCTATTTACCAATAGATTTTTGGTGACTCTACTAGGGAGACAAGTTAAAGTGTCGTTACCTTTTGTTCTTCAGAAATCTACAAGTATCTCCCCCAGAAAAGAAGTTGGTGACTCTATCTGAAAGATGAATCTTGAAAGATGGTTTCGTATCGAAGAACCCAGATGCATAACTTGTATTTTCTTGAATCAGACAGTGATAGTGATGATGAAGATTATCCTTTTTCTACATCTTCTACTCAACAAAATCAAGTTCTTGACGATCCTAAGCAAGTAGAGTTTTTGAAGAGTTTCTATGGTGGCATGTAACTTGCTACTAATTAGGTTCATCCTTCTTTGCTTCAAACATTGCAGAAGATTGAAGAAAAAGATGGGAAGGAAACTCATTTTCTTGCTCCTGATCACAACTCCCTATCAGAGGAAATTCATACACCTGAAGAGAAAATAAACTATGCTAATATATATCATTCGCATGATGAGGACAACAATGAAGAAGAAGACCAAAAAGAAGAAGTGATAGAGATAAAAGAAGAAGATTGTATGGAAACATATATGATGAAGAAGAAATCTATCCAAATGATGACATGTTCTCACTTTCTTTGAAGAATGTCACTCCTCTTGTGATAACTTGCTCTATTTTGACAACTATATCTTCCAAGGAAGGTTCCCATGACATGGTTAATGTTCAAGGGAATGCAGAATAAATTTTGGATTAAAGTGTAAACAAAGAGCATGAAGACAAGTCAGAAAATACTTTCCTAACATGCATACAATCTGAACAAGAGGAGAATAATGAAGAAAGAATGCTCCAAGAGCTCTCTCATGAGGTTTTCATTCCATATTGGTGTCTTAATACACCGGATGATGATTTTCTTTGTAGAGAAGTCATTTCTCCTTTACTATTTGTTGAAGAAGAATACTCAACTATTGAAATTAAAGGTACTAGTCAAGATGAAGCATTGATTACTCTGACTCCAAATATGCAAGAAGATCATAAGAATACGAGTATTCAAAGGATTGACAAAGAGTTGCATGTTTTAACTTCTCCTTCACTACTTCCAAGAGAGGAAAATATTATTTCTTCTTCATTGACGATACAAGAAGACTTTCAGGAGGATGAAGTGCATAATGTAGATTCATCACTTTCTCTTCCTCATGTGCAACCCTCTGGTAAAGAAGATCCTGACTTAGTAATGCTAAATAAGGAGGAATTTTCCTTTGTCGAAGATGATTCAAATATAATAGAAGGCATTATTAATAAGAAGGATCAGTCACATAATATCAAGTTTTCTTTGCTGATTGGTTCACATGAAAGATGTCAGGTTCATGATTCCATTTTCTTTGATTTAAGCTATCAAAAGAACATTCAGATAGAAAAAATTGGTATGCTTGACGCGACGCAAGAAGATATGATCAACAATGCATAGGACAATATCAATGTGATTCAAAAGGACTCAAAAATTTATGATGAGAATGGTTGTTCGGTGCACTCTTCAAGGAGTCCTCACATTTCATGTATTTCATTTTTCTCATCATCCTAAAATGTCTAATGAGTCAGTAGGTGCCTCATCCATGTAAATCTCTTTTTTGTACAATTGCCTATTTTTTTCAGCCTGTTAATGGTTTCACATGATCATCTTGAAGCAATCTGAGGTAGGAATCACCTACCATGTACATAGATTAATTAGGAGTTTTTGTTGTGTCTATCTTGTTTCAGTTTCTGTTAGTTTTCATTGTTTGCCTCATCTCTGAGTGTCTTTGTCATTTGTCCTTTTGTCTCGATGGAGTCTCCTTGTTTCCCCTTGTACATCATGTTATCTCTTGACTCTATTTGCCCAATGGATAAGGCACTAGTCATTTCCAAAGATTCTAGGTTCATCCTATGTCCACAAGGTCCTTGTCCCCAATTAGAGCCAGCTGTTAGCCTCATGATCAACACACCGATAAAGGAAGGTCATGTTTTTGTTATCAGATGATATAGTAGTTTCAAAAGCATCTTCGGCTAGTGACAAGGTTCTAAGAACTGCTCAAGAAGCAAGCAGTTATTATAACTACATAAGGAGCTAAATCTTCATGCATCAATCATTCTGATATGTTTCAAAACTAATTTAAAATAACAATGGAGATTGTGAAAGAATATAAAAGGCAGTGGGTGAATGAAACAAGAGGTAGTTATTTTAACTACCTAAGATCAAGAAAATGAAATTCACAAGTGTACAACCATAATCCATAGACTTCACCAACAATTACCAATATTATTATCATGACATCATTTAGAGAGAGCTAATGGGAGGAGGCACAATACATTTGGCTTCTCTGTATATGTTTAATCATTGTAGACCACCTTTATCAAAAATACATCAAAGAAATGATGCACATAATACTGTAAAGAAGATGCAATTCACAGATGTAAAACTAATTCCACAATCTTTGCCAGTGTCCCCACAGCCTATGGAGATCCATCAAAGCATGAAAGGATGGAGGATTTTTGTTAGATATTAAATAGTTTGAAATGTTGTGATAGACATGAATGTAAAATGCAAAATTATGAATAAGGCACTTGACACAATGATTGCAGGACCTGCACAAAACAGATTTGTTAAAAAGTGTTTTTAAACTTTCAAGGAAATGCAACTAGTGGGTGTAAAACCAGTTTCCAAGACTTTTTTCCAACGTCCACCCATTCCTAGCCAGGCGCATGAGCTATTTGCCTCAAAGATTTCTCATCTTTTGAATTGCACTAATCGCATGTTGCAAATGCTCTTGTAGACATACATGCAAAGCGTGAAAGCATAGAAAAGGCATGAAAACTATTTGACATAGTGCGTCAAAGAGATGTAACCTCATATAATGCAAAGATTGTCAAATATGAACAAAATGGTTTCGCTGAAAGGGCTTTAGAAACTTTAAAGCAAATGCAACTGGCTGATGTAATACTAGATTCCAAGACCTTCGCCAGTATCCTCTCACCCAATGCTTAGCCCATTGAAAAATGGGAACTTTTGAACTAAGTATGGTCGCCCATCAATGCATAATGGAAGTATGACATTTGTCAGATAAATTATTAGTTCAATGCTCTGGTAAACATATATACAAAATGTGGGCACACAGAGAAAGCCCATGAACCATTTGAAAGAATGCGTCAAAGACATGTACTCTCATGGAATGCAATGGAGGTTTACATGTAAAAAATGGGTGTGTTGAAAAAGACTTTAGAATCTTTTGAGTAAATATAAAATTGCATAATGTGTACTGGCTTCATTCCTACCCATACCAATGGAGGAGGGTTTGTCAAATGTTGTATTTGCCACTATATCAGTTGCACCTCTAATGAAAAGACCATATGAATATAGTGATTGAAAGTTCCACACAATACTTGGCCATCACCATTGTAGGATACTCACATAATGGTTAGTTTACAAATACACTTCATAAATGTAAAGACAAACTTCACAATATTTGCTCCCCTCCTTCAAACCGACCCCAAATTGGGCAACATCTCGACAAAGTGAACCATCTTAGGAGTTTGGGATTGGAGACAAGAATGTCCTTTCAAAAGTAGATTGGTAAACCATATGTGTGGCCATTGACAAGAAGACAGGATAAGAAATGTTATGGTGCCCTCTAACAAGTATAATTGTTAATGAAAGTTGTCTCATCTTAGAAATTATGCAAACAAAAAAAGAGCCCAAGAGAGTGAGAAATTTCAATATTATAAATTAGTTTCTTTGAGGGCTATAGGCATGGGAAGGAATTCCTTCACCAAGATATTAAGGTTGATAATAGATGGATACAATGAGAGTAAAACTATGTGATTCTAATCATTCAAGGCAAAAAAAAAAGTAGATCAAATGATGAGATACATAGAGTATATCCACTTTGGCATAGAAATGTTTGTAGTGTTGGCTTTAAAACAAATCTTGTTGATATTATGCAATTAGAATGAAATTGAGAATGAAGATATCTATTACTAGGAAGGTATTTCTTTTGTGAAGGTGGAAAACCATATCCACAAACATAGAAAATCAATGCAATTTTGGAGAAATTATCTTGTGAGATGATGGTAATCTCATCTTATGATTGTGATCGGAGTGAGGAAATATGTGACATTATTCAATCTATGTAAATGAAAAGCTATCTTACTAGTTCAAATTTTGTATGCAAGGACACATGAATTTAGAAGATTTGTCAAGATCTGGTGAAGTTTGGTTGCCTGAATGGAGCAGATGAAGATGAAGAGTAACTTAGCCAAATCCACAACTTGAAATTTTCAAGTCCTACTTACATTTTTGTGAAAGTGACTCAAGTCACCCTTTTTATTGTAAAGTTAGGTTCATCCTAACTCTTTCTTACAAAGTAGTTATTTTAAGTGCCTATGTTAGGTAGTTACTCTAAGTGACTATCTTTACAAAAGAAAGTTATTCAAAGTTAGTGCACTTATGAAGGTAGTTATACCAAGTAGTTATAAAAGTGGTTGAGGTAGCTACCTTAAGTGGTTACTAGCCTCACCTATATATATTTCTTTGTAATTCAATCAAAGGGACTTTTTGAATGGGAAAAACTTGGAGAACTACTTAGAGATTGTGTGAAGACTTTTTGGCTTAACACTATGTATAGAAAAGTTTTTGGAATTGTATAATTTCAAGGAGATAATGAAGAATTCTTTTGGTTCGTATGTTCTAAATGTAATCGTGTGTTATCATTGCTGATTTCTCATATGTTAAATCAATAATCCTTCTATGTGATTGTGCAAACCATTGGTATTTTAGTTGACTGATGTAATGAATAACATTCATATCTTGGTATCTTGGTTTGAATGTGTTGAGATGACATATCTTTTCGTATGTTGAGGTTTATCATCTCTCTTTCTTTATCATTGTACATCAAAACATATTTTCTGTTAAAATCCCCTTTGTAATCTGTCATATCCATTGTGAAGTCTCAGCTGATATTTGTATGTCTATTGTTGGGATTTCTTTTAGTTATTTTCTTTTAGTTTTTATTTTTCTCCTTTTTGTACTTGTAGGATAAAAGTACACAAAAACCACAAATACCCCCATCATACGAGGGAGCTACCCCTCTCAAATGGAGAGGAAACATGATAATTCAATAACAACTTCTCCAACTATTGGGACAATTTAGTCACCACTCTAAGGGCAACGTGTCGTTTTCATAGGTTATTTCACGGTGACAAATATATTTATCAATAGATTTTTGGCGACTCTACTGGGGAGAGGAACTGAAGTGTAGTTGCCTTTTGTTCTTCAGAAATCTACAAGTATCTCCCCTAGAAAATAAGTTGGTGACTCTATCTAAAAGATGAATCTTTGAAGATGGTTTGGTATCGAAGAACCCAGATGCATAACTTGAAGTTTCCTGAATCAGAAGGTGTTGATGAAGATGTAAGAACAAGTCCTTCTCCTTCAGCAATTTCTATTGTATAGTTCATAAAGTCAGTTGTATCTTCTCTATGTTGATAATTTGAAGGGAGGAATCTACCTCAGTTGTCTCTCTGCCTCCGTATTCAGTGAATTTAGCTTTATAATCCAGCAGTCCTACATAATGTTAATATAATTTCTGGTGTTTTTGAAAAGTGAATCTATTAACCCTAATATTGGAATCAAAATTTAATCTATGAAAACATGTAAAATGAGCCTATGACGGTAGCACCATCCCTGGCAACAGAGCGAAAAATGGAGAGGAAAACTAATGCATTGTAAGCTTAACATAATTTAGTGGTAAACCTATCTGAACAATCCACTTAACATTGTACTCCTACATTAAATTATCAACCAAGGAGCATAAGCTTATGATGGCACTGCACTATATGTGCCTTCAGGTCTCATATTCTTCTAAACTATCTTATCCAAACATACTCAGATTATTTTACTTTGCTGGAATTCACATAAATGCAAGAATAGTAAAAATAGTTATAGAATCTGGTGGCTATGGGTACCTTTAGTATAAGCTGTAGATAACTGCTAACAATAGGAAATTACAGAACTAATCCAAAATATTCAAAATGATGAGAGAACCAATGCTAAGCTTTAGAGAACTTAAAATAGATAAAGCATGCATTTGTTCATGAACCACAACTACTGCAATTTAACAATCAAAGTATTCGAATTAACTCACAATGCGTTTATAAACTAATAGAAATAGTTTTAACATGAATGCATAAAGGAATAAGAAAATAAATGAAGTGAAGATCAATACCTTCAGTGGTCAGCTCAGGGGACTGAATCACTTAGTAGGAAATCAAATCTAATTTAGATACTCACACATCCTCATAACACATAGTTCCATTCATTTCATATCATAAAATAGAATCTCTTTCAAATTGTATTCAATAATGACATTCTTTAATCAAACATGTCTGGACCTTCTAATATTGAAAGGAGAATAGTGATTGAGTAACTAGATAACAAAGTAACTAAATTGACATCGAGCTCATCCCTTCCAACTTATACAAAAATGGGAGAATCTTATGCAACTACCAACTAACTTCAATCATTAATCCATTCCTAGATATTAGGATGCAAGTTTAAGATTGATTTATTAATTCTAAGTGAATAGAGGAAGGAGAATCCTATTCAAATAAGAATTCTCATGCAACAGCTCGTATGAAAAAAACACAAGTTGTGTTTGGGACAAGTCTACTTCTTCTACATTTAATCCTTTCCATGATGGTTCACATTCATCCTCTAGCTACCTGCACTATTGGCGTCTTGACTTCGACTCCCTTTAATTCTCTTGTTCTATAACTCGCTGCAAATTCTCCTTTCCTTGATTCCATGTGCTTGCTGTTGCACAGGGGTTAATCCACAAAACATATGCATGCAAATAATCTCCATAATTAAACCATAGAATTTCATCTATACTGCATGCATACTCATGTTTAAATCATTCAATTGATAATACCATCACCATATTCCATATTAATAACATATATTCAAGGTCTTGAAAAGTATATAAAAAGATAATATATCATGATGGTGATGTTTAAAAAGTATATGGAAGATCATATGGAAACTTAGGTCTGAAATCATATAAAAACAACATAAAAAGAGGCCAATATTTCAACCCATCACATTGTTCCTGAGACATTGATGTGATGCTATTTATAGTTTACTATTTTGATGGTTGTGATTGGAAATGGTTGATACTGCTATTTCTAGTTCATGTATTTATGTGTTTGGATATGCATATTTTTATATACCTATGTGTGTTGGACTTTTTTTGGATTATAGATGGTATTAGATGATTTAATTTAATAAAATATTTTGATTATGAAGTGTTTACGATTATACGTTTAATTTCTACAAAAATGAGTATTTTAATTTAATTATGAAATTTAATAAATTATTTGATGTTAGATATTTTAGATATTTAATATTTAATTATTCATTGCCTTCACTATATTTTTTGTTATATACTAATGTTTGAAATTGAGTTTTGTAGGTGGATAGTCCAGATCCTTTTAGTTTGGAGACATTATCAAATGCCCAATTTAATTTGATTTTTCTAGATTTTGTTATGATAAACCTAGTGGTTGTGTGTCGGGGATATTTGGGTTTATTATCTTTGTCCTTTTATTTTAATTATTTACGTGGTTAAATTTTGATGTGTGGGGAAATATAATTTAATGGTTATTTTTAATTTTATTTTAGTTTATTGAGAATGGTTATTTAAAAGTTGTATTATTTTAATTGTCTTTTGGGATTTCCATTTCAAACTTGAAGGATTTGGGTGCAATTTATTTTTATGAGAGGAAATTTTATTCATTCCTCATGTTGTGTGTGCATGCCCTTACCTTTGGATCTTCTTTTATTGTGCTAGAAAGAGGATTTTGGAGATTTTTGATTGAATATGATAGATGAGGAAAAATATTGTTCAAAGATGGCTATATATTGTTGAATTAAGAGAATTTATTTTAGTTTTGGTACCCAGCCTTGGGCTACTCCTAACTTGGACAGCTAAGGTAGGGTTTGGTATTTGCTTTAATTTCTTGATTCTTGAATTAAAATATGAATATGGCTATGATGTTATCTTTGTATGATAATGGAGTTTTTGTATGGGATATTTGAATGAATTCTTGATGTAATTTGTTTCAAATTTGTTGGTCATACATGTGAATTAGGGTTTAGGTGTACAAAGGAAGTGGATCTCACTTAAGGGTTGAAAGCCTCCCTAGTTTTGGTTTGAGGAAGGTGTGGAGCCTCTCTTATAGAAGTTGTGGCATTTGTGCATTATGGAGGATGTGGGGGTTTTGATATTTTGGAGGGTTGTGATGTGGAGGTGTGTGTTGTGGCTAGAATGGAAGCATTGTGTTGTTGTGGAGATGACTATGATTTGATGGGTGGAGTTGTGTTGAAGGGTTGTGGAGATTGCTATTGTGATAGTGTTATTTGAAAAAAAGAAAGAAATTGTTATTTGTTGTGATTTAATCCCCAAGAGGGAAGGGTATCCCCTTTCTCCCCCTTTGCAAGAATCTAGAAAATGTTCATTATGTGTGAGTCATCCTGTGTTAAATTTGGTTTTAAATTTGTGTTTTATTTGAAAAATTTCAATTTGGGTATTTGAAGTTTGTCTCCTGCTCGGGCGTGGGCTTGGAGGAGAGTGGGACTGGGCTACTCATTTTGGGTATGTAGGTTTACAGTCAACTATATAATGAGCTCTATTTTATTAGATGAACAAAAATTTCCCTATAAAAATTGATACTCTATAATGGTTTATCATTCTATGAAAAGAAAAGTTTTATTTGATTTGAAATAATAGTATTGGTTAAGTAATTGCCATTGTATTGGTTAAATAAAATAGAAGGCTTTCATATTAATAACTCTGGTTTATTGTAATGAAAATATTTTGCTTCAGTAAGCCTATGCGGCTAGACAAAGGTGGCACTTTTTTGTACATCATCAATAGCTATGATCATGTACTCATTTTACTATTATAAAAAATTGATGCTTTGATTTTGGTTTAAAATCCATACAAATGTTTGTATTTGATCCTGCATTATACATGAGATTATAGAAATGTCATAGAGGTATTGTGTTCATTAATTCTCTTATAAATGTGATAATTTTATGATAAAGAATTCCATGTATATGGTTTTATTCAAACCCTACTTATACAAGGATTCCATTGATGGATATTACAGTAGTAACAAGTGTATAGGAAGATACGAATAGTTGTTGTTTTATTTTTATGAATGTAGTGGTGAGGATACCGTGACATCCATGGCCACCACAACCATAAGGTTGTGGGAGCTGCGGGTAGCCATGGCTCCCCTATTAATGCCTTGGCCAGTCATGGCAAGGTCTTGGCAAGGCCAAGTTTGCCATGGGTCGTGGCCTTTACAATGGACTATGTAAAATGTATATTGTCACCTTATTTACTTAGCAAACCATTTATTATTCGATTCTCATTTATGATATATATTTATATATACCATATATAATATATATGTATATATACTATGTGTAATACACACACACACATATATATATTAGATACATACTTAAACTTAGTTTCATTATTATATTTCTGCTATACAGTGATTATATATATATATATATATATATATATATATCAAAGTATATACATTAACACTGTATAGCAGAAATATAATAATGAAACTAAGTTTAAGTATGTATCTAATACATATTACCTAATATGCACAAATCTCCTACCAATGTTGAGATGTTAACCACAAAGATACTACTTGTTTGCAACTAAACAAGGAAATGATCTAGCTAATCAGTTATACCAAAACTATTGTAGGTAATAAGTTATATCTTAAACAAATAAATTGAATGAAAATGTGATTGAAACATGAGGAATCATTCTATTAAGTCTAACATGAAATTATAATAACTTTTATACGAGTTCATAACTAAAAAGAATAACACCAATTCATTCCTTAAGTAACTAATTTGATCTAAGAATCCTCCAGAAAACATTTCATATCCTAATCTGGAAGATTCTAGAAGATTCTTAGATCAAATTACTTACTTAAGGAATGAATTGATGTTATTCTTTTTAGTTATGAACTCATAGAAAAGTTATTATATTTTCATGTGAGACTTAATAGAATGATTCCTCATGTTTCAATCACATTTTCGTTCAATTTATTTGTTTAAGATGTAACTTATTACCTACAATAGTTTTGGTATAAATGATTAGCTCGATCATTTCCTGTTTTAGTTGCAAACAAATAGTATCTTTGTGGTTAACATCTCAACATTAGTAGGAGATTTGTGCATATTAGGTAAACTATTTTTTCAAGCTATTCAAAATTAGTGTTTGGTAAAAAAATGAAATTTGTCTATTTTTGTGTTCATGTCCACACTTTTATGGTTCATAAAGGGTGGGCATGACATTAGGTATCAGAGCCTATGTTGCCATACTTTCAAAACTCTAGGGAAATATTTTAATTGTCTTACCTTGCTTTTTTGATTTGTAGAATGCGTCCTCATCAAAGGCGCAATCATTCCACGTCATCAAAATTAGACCATTCAGGTGAACATGTTGATCATGGGCCCTAGATACTTCAGACTTTGCAGCATATGGTAGATGTCATACACGATAGACTTCCTCCAACTTCTACTAACCCAAATATTAATTAGGGGAAACCTCATTTAGATGAGCACCACTATATTCCTCAAAAGCATAGAAGAAGCCCTAATAGGGGTAGAGCAGAGAATATAGAGGAAGGGATGGGTGAATCATGACATTATGTAACCCCTCCTCATTTTACATGGGTAGACTAGGATGCTCCTGTTGATGTCGACAAACAAATTAGAGAGTTCCTCCACCTTCAACCTTAGCACTTTTCTAGTTCCACTGATGGTACAAAGGCAGAATCATGGTTGTTAAGTCTTGAGAAATGTTTTGTACTCAAAACCTTTGAGAGAAACCTTAAGCCTTGATTGGTGATTCATTTCCTCAAGGATAATACTGCTACTTGGTGGCATCAGGAGGAGAGAAAAGGGCACTTGACTCGAGATATTGTTACTTGGGAGACCTTCTTGGAATTATTCAATGAACACTTTTGGCAATGGAAAATTATTGAGCTTCATGATCTTTAGAAGAGAGGACTCACAATAGCTCAGTATGAAAACAAATTTTTAGAGTTGTTATAGTATGTTGACTATATTCAAGATGAAAATTTGATGGTCAATCACTTTGTCAGAGATCTTAACCATGGTATTACAGGACTTGTGCATCTGTCTAAGCCCTTGACCTTGAGACATGTAGTAGAAAAAGCCCTAATTGCTGAAGAGATCTAGACTAAGCATCATGATAACATAGATCATTACTAGAACCAACCATAGTAGAACCATAACTTCTCTTGGCCATCTATACATTCTAGGAGCGAATTTGAAGCTAATTCCTTTACTACTAGGTCAACACCATAGTAGCAATAGTAGGGTAAGAAGGCTAAGTCTTCTCAGGGAGGACCATCCAAGTCTTGGCAGGCTCCATCTCAGAGGAGAGACCAGAATCCACAAACATAGTTTGTGGGGCTAGCTCATACTCAATAGAGTTTCTAAGGTATTCAGGCTAGCTCTAGTAGACCTTCTTTTAAGAGTCCAACACCACCTAAGGGTCCTTGTTATACATGCAGAGGTATGATTCATATTATTCAGGAGTGTCAATAGAACAGTTGAGTTATAGAAGGGCAAAAGGTAGTGGCTTCTGAGCCTACATTTGGTGATGTGGGTAAAACCCACCGAGTCTTTACACCCATAGATTATCTGTAGGTAGAACATTAGGCTTCAGTCATTAAGACTCTAGACCTATAAGATTGGTAATGTTGTTGTTTCCACACTCTTTGATTCTAGGGCTATGAATTCATTTGTATCCCAATTAGTAGTGGAGAAGTGCAGGCTAGTGGTTGTTAAGCAAAATACTAATTAGGATGTAGAGTTAGCTTTGGGAGCTAGGATGTCTGTTAGTTTTTTGGTCATGGATTGTCAAATAGGACTTGGATATTTTTCCACTTTGGCAGATCTTTAGGTTATTGCATTAGGATCTTATGATATGATTTTCAAAATGGATTTCTTGAATGCCCATGAGGTTAAGCTTGATTGCCGCAAAAAATCTATTAACTGTGTTGGTTCCCAAATTAGAAAACATCAAACTCTAAAGGTTTACCACTTCTTATGCTCAAGTCTAATGGAAGATTTGGCTAACAAAGATGGGAGATTGTTTGCACTTGTCTCTCCTTCACTCTAGGTTCTGTCGCACCTAGTGGGTATCCCTCACTCACAATCCATAAATATAACTTTTCAACACCAGGTAGAATGTTCTCATGTATGGACCAAGATTTACATGATCAACCCCAGATTGGCAATGCTCTTGGACTATCAAACTTATTCACATTAGAGAACATGCAGCACCTATACCCTACTCCTAAAACCTAAAAGATTGAGATTTTGAAATGATTTTGTTTTATACTTGGCTGGAAGACTTGGGTTCTGATTTAAAAAGTCAATAAAAACTCTGACTAGTGCTTATCTCAGGGCAATGGAGTCAAACTGACATTCAAGTTTCATGGGGTTAAATTGGTATTTGGCTTTCAAACACCATCCAAGACAAAGTATTCAGTTAACTCTTCTTACATACATCCCTACTGCAATACATTCTTCCCTATACTTAACCCAGAACATTTAATCTATTCCTTGAATAGAAGTAGAGGTTTAAGCATGAAATATAGTAAATCTATATTCCAAAATCTTAAATAACCCTTACTTATCTGATTCAGAAGAAGACATCCACACAACCATGGAGACATTTAACTTAACACATGCATTTAGCATTTTTCATATACATCAACGTGAAACTGAACAAATTTTATACAGAAATGCATTCAACACATAATACATTGACTTACAAGACAAGAAATGAAGTAGACAAGAAGAACTTGTATTTCATTTACTTCTCAAAAGTTCCAAAATCTTCAACCGCCAAAATGAGAGCCCAACAACTTTCTTATAGGCTCAAACATGTTGCCCTAAAATAAACTCATTCTAGAGGTAGGTGAGATATTTTCACATAATAATTTTCCCTCCAAAATGCATTGGGAATAAAATATTAATACAATAACAGAGGAGAAGAAAAATGAATAAAATATGCTTTAATTTCCCCTTTCAATTTTTACATTTTTACTCATCCCCAATTCTACAAGGCAACTGAAGACTCTCCATTTTTCTTATGCGTTACCACAAAATCAACCCTCGAGCCTCTCCTTGAACTCCTCTGAATGGCATCTGGCTCTGAGGGACAAAGAGAATATGTTACAGCAGTTTACCAAACCAATTTTGCCCAACTCATCAATTCTGGGTCATTTTGCATAGTGCAGGGGCATTTTCCAGTCTTCTGGCAGCTAAAATCAATGCAAATATGCTAAAAACCTTCGGCAATGCATGAGGAATGGTCATAGGAAGATTTTCCAACTTGGAACAACATATTTGAGCCAAAAAATGCCTCCAAAAAATGCCTCCAAAAAATGCCCTGAGACCAAAAAACGTGATTACAGTTTTGAATCAGCTACATTTTGACTTGGAGCAGCTCCAAATCTGTCAAAACTACCTCAAGAGTGAAGGAAAATCATTGTTTTGACCTATAGATGAGCAAGGAGGACTGAAAATGCCTTGCAATGGGCATGTTGCACCATCACAGGGGTCTGTGGCTGCACGAGATCCTCTGTGCAGTGCGATAAGTACCAAAAAACATGTCTTCTCTCATATAAACTTTAATCTAAAGTTTAAATAAACTTTTTCCCTTTAATATTTCCCTTTCTCTTTTTCTCGTTCAAACCTCTTTTCCTTTTTTAAATGCCATTTTAATATTTGATTTTAATATTTGCATTTCTTAAAACTTTGAAACTCAAGGAATTTCAATTTCCTCCTCCAAGCATATGGCACTTTTTCACTACGGGCAAATAGGATGTCAGATGGTTGCAGAAATTTGCACAGGGCCATTATCAATGATTTCAAGAAAACCCATTCCCTCATAATTCACTTCACTGACCGAATTCAGGCACTTGCTTTATAAATTGACCCGCTGGATGAGTTCATCACAACTGGAATGCATTAAAATAATGCATCAAATGGTCTCCAATTTTAATGAAATTGGAATCAGAGACATTTGAGGCCAAATCAAGAAATTGATCACCCTTAGAATTGCAAGATTTGCAACTTTCCAGAATGCCAAATCTAGTCTGGTCGCAGTCAGAAAATAATTAAATACCCCATCAAAACTCATCTCAAGAGCATGAAAATGAGCAAGTATGTTCTCATATGTGCCAAAAAATGTTCCATAAACTAGATTTTCAATATGATGCCTAAGTTGAAAATTTTTAATCACCGAAAATGGCCTCTGGGGTAGATTGAGCAGTCTGTTGACCTAGCCTTTGTCGACACCTCGAAAGAATATTTGCACATCAAATTTGCAAAATTTGAAGGTGTCACCAGTGGTTCTTTCTCGGGGATGCATGCCTATTGTAGGCATGGTGAGATTCCAGCTATCTCTGGGATGTAGACTAGGTGCCTATTCCATTGGGACGCAGAGTCAATGCTCCATCTTGCATTAAAAATCACACCTTTAATTTTTATTTGGTGGCCTCGGGCCACCAAAATGGAGAACCAGTATTTTCCTCTATCAAACACTTGATTCTGATTTGACTGACCCAGACACAATCTGAAAACATGACTAAAATATGCCTAATCACATACGTAGTCACTGACATCTCTAACCATTTCTCTGAGCTTGTCACTGTCAATGCAACCTTTGTCACTCTGCACCTTAAAATTAGGCATATAACCACACACATTGCCATACCCCTTACCACCAGGTAATGTGTGTATGCCATATTCATCAAACAATGCATTCTTATATGGTATCTAGCACTTTTCATTATCTATGTCACTATTATGCATTATAAAATGATCTTCAAGCTGAACTGAAAACTGAAAGCACTCATAGTCCACCATATAGCTAGGATCATTAGGTCTCATTTCATCAATAGTTTGCATATCAAAAAGGAAACTATTATATTCATTTTTGTGCACCTCATGCAAACAACCTACAGCTACACCAAATAGGAAAGGTTCATACTCTGGCACCTCTCTGAACTGGATATCATTATGTTGATAAGAGCCTATATCCAAGAATGTTGGCTCAACTTCCCCATAATATCCTTCAATATCTTGGAAATGACACTCATCTTTATCATGGGCATTCCACAAATCAGAAAATCTATCTAAATTAACTTCAAAATCTTTCCTCATGTCTATGTATACATTTTCACAAGGCTTAGACAAGTTTGAATATACTCCATCATAGTGATCATCAAATGAGTTTCTCAAAACTTGACCATCTCTGCAATAAACTTCATGATATATATGTTGATCTCTCTTTCATCAGTATAAAGTTTGGAATCCTCATCAACAACAATGCTTTCATTTTCATCATACTTAACCAAGTCCTCATCATCACGTGTCATCAACTTGGAAAAGGGCTGATCCTAGTGTCTCAAATTCATTACATTATGCTATTGGTTCATGGATAGTTGAACATGCATCTTTATTGCCACGTACACCAATGAATCCCTTGTGTGAAGGAGTGTCAACTTCTATGTCATGAACAAAACTATAATTAATAAAGGAACAATCATGCTCAGCACTACTACTTGTCTCAATCTCTCATTGCTCTTCATCATCTTCCTATGTCTAAATATAAAAAGGAAACAATTCAAACAGGGAACTATTCTTTTGTTTACTTATTTCTTCTTTATGATGCACACAATATTCATAGTTATCTCCACAAACCCATTCCAACAAATACTCATTGCTACCCATAACCTCATCATTGTTTCTAGAACCAGATACCTCAAATTTGAATTGGGAGTCATCATTGATCCTCTCATTGGCATCCTTTACTGGTCAACAATCCAGTTGAGTATTTTCATCAACATTATGTTCAAACACAACAGTAATTTCAACTTCTATCTTCTCGTTTACATTTTTATGTTCAAATGATGCCATAAACACTTGGTCATTTGCAACCACATAGCTGTTATTTATACGTGTAACGTTAGAAAATGTCCCCTTGGGGGCTTTTCCCTCATAAGGTTTAGCTCCTAGGTCTTTTAAGTGTATTTAGGACATTTTAGTTTATTTTTTGGCATCCTGATCGAATGAGACCTAGGTAACATGATAAATGGGACCTAGCAGGACCCCTTGAGCTATACAGTACCCAAAAATAGGGGGGAGGACTTGGGTGCCCAAGCCCTTGTCATGTCCTATTTTGGGGCAGCCCCAATTTCTGGGTGTCAGTTTATGACCGTTATTTGGTTATTTTGCCGATAGGGTAAAGTTTGAATTTTAATTTCTTAGCGGGAGTGCTTGTAGATGCATATATAAGCATGTGTAAGCATTCATTTGTAAACTAGATTACAACTAGATGATCAAGAGATTTCAAAGGTGATTGAAGGCTTTCTATTGTGTTTCAAGAGCAGACTTGTGTGTTTTATGTGTTGATATTTGCAGATTTGAGCATCAATTCCTTCATGGCATGAAGAGCATCTTCCTCTGTGAAAGCTTCACTACAAGGTGAAATATCATTATCTTTTCTATCATTATTTCATTTGGATTTGGCCTTTGCTTCATAAGGGCATGCTCTCTCTATCTGACAAAGGTGTTTGGAAGACTTAAATGTCCTTCCAGGGCTTGACTGAGGCAAGCTCCTAAACACCACAACCCCCAAACCAAGTTTTCATGATTGCAGGTTACAGGTTGAGGAGCTGGACTGAGAGAAGTTGCAAAGGAGCATCTTGAAGTGTCAAAATTGTAGAACAGGAAGAAAAACAACACCTTGGAATTAGGTGCCCGCTCATTAGTCCTCCAACTTTTGTTACGAGAAAATCTCTGAAACAACAGGAAAGAGTTGCAGACTAAGTTTCCAAATTTGGAGAAAAAGTAGGGCATTGGACTTGGGCACTTGATCTTTTATCCCTAAAAAAAGGTACTCTGTAATTCTATATTTTATCCCCATCTGCAAGAGGATTTTCCATAATTCATTAATTTGTTTTCATATTTTCATAATTAGGGTTTTAATAGTCAATTAGGCATAAGAGAAGGAAAAATTATTAATTAATTCCCTAATCTAAGTTTTCCAACATCTGAAAGTGACTCTAGGGTGTGATAGTGCTCGCCACTCAACCCTAGATCCTTCAATGTTTAGTGGAGAGGTGGATTTTATCATCTAAGCTACAAAAGATTAATAAATCCAATTTTACCCTAAACATTTTGGTGAACCCATGTTTTTTAACTTAAATTACAACTTGCTGAGTGTTTGTCTGCAGATTTGGTATGATTTCATTCATTCATATAGGCATTTATTTTATTGCATTGAGAAAATAGTAAAAAAAATTAAAAAATGGAAAAATACAAAAAAATTGCATTGTTGGGCTTACTAGATTGTGTTAATTCTTCCTAAATATTCCTAATTCATGATTTTTTCATTGGATATGATATAAACTATAGTAAAATACAAAAATTCAAAATCTTACATTGCATTTTCATCAATGAATTGCTAGGGTTTTGTGGAATTTTAACAATTTTTAGATAACCTAGTAATTCCAAAATCTAGGGTTTGTAGGAAAAATATTTTATTAGATTTTCCTACTAATTTTAGAGGATCTTTCAAATTTTAATTTATCTGTAGTCTTGCATTTTAGAGTGAATTTTTATTTAAATTTAAATTATTTACATTTTTGCATTGAAAATTTCAACAAAAAACTAGCAATTTTGGTGCATTTTCATTAAATTTGTATGGGCATTTTGCATGTTTAATCTTGAAAATCATTTCCAGATCTGAGAGTATGTAATTTCCAAAAAAAATTAGACTTCAAACAATTCACATAGCATTTTATCTCAAAATCTAAAACCTAGGGTTTCAAAAATGACATCTTTTGCTAAAATTAGCCTTATCGACTCTCCAAACATGCACCATAGGTGTGTTGTGAAATATATTTTTGAATTAATTATCTTTTATTAGGGTAATAATTTTTTTTCCCTAATAAAAAGCTTCACAATACCCTTTCAACGGGCTCTTGTAGTGAAAATTTGGTGAAAAATTACACATTTTGACAATTTTTGCCCTAGGGTTTGACCTAGTTTGCACTCTAAGTGCATTGTGATCAGTTTTGTAGATTGAGATGACTGATATTATTGATATTATTCTCTTTCTCTCCTAAAATTCATTCCAACACCTCTTTGGCTAGGTCTTGGAGTTGAAAAACTGTGAAAAATAGCCTATTTTTGCTATATTTTCACTAGGGTTTTACCTTAAGCGGCACTAAAAGCATGTTGTGTTGGATATTTTAGCACCAAGTGGCTGTTATTGCTGATATTATTTTCTTTATATCACAATTTTCCTCACAACACCCTTTGTTATGCTATCTTGCATTGAATTTTGGTGAAAAAAGTGACTATTTTGACATATTTTCATTATAAATTGACTTGGCATTGCATCAAGAGGGTGTTGAGAGTGAGCATATTGCTACATGAGATTAATAACTCACTATCCCAAGAGAAATATTCCTTTAATAAGAAGCATAAGACACGTGGGATCTAGTGCTCTTGAAGAAATTGGTACCTTGAACACCTTCTTCACAAAAGGAGAAACCCAAAAATTACAAGACATTCCACCTATTACAAGTACAATGGAAGAACAAACTTTTCATGATGTTGATGATACTATTGAGGTGACAAGATATGTATCAGATGAGTAAATAGAAAAACTGGATAAAGAGTTAGCTGAATTTCAATCATTTATGGAAACTAAACGAATAGCTAAAGAAGTTGTTCCTACAATTCATAATATAAGAGAATTGATAAAAGAAGGACAAGATGGTGTTAATGAACTTCGTGGTCTAACACACATCATGCAAACTAACATTATGCTAGTGACCGAATGTGCACAAGTGATAAACAACACTCTATCACCATCTCATACACAAGTTTCAACACCTATACTGACTACGGGAATGTCCACCTTCACATTAATGATCTTAACAAGTAATGCAAATGCTTGTAGTAATGCTACCATTGGTATTGGAGTATTTAATGGCACAGATTACAAAGCTATGGGATTTAACTATTAGAATTTGAATTCTAAAGGGACATCTTCTATGAATAATTGTTCTCAAGCTCCTATCTATTCCACTCATTTCCAACAACCTATCACCTATTCGCAACCATCCTCCACCTACCAATATGTCCAACAACCATTGACCTATTCCCAGCCTCTACCTATCATATCCCAAGCTCATTCACCTCCTCACTTCGGTTCCAATTCCTCACAAAAAATTGCATCTCCAAATGATGCCATCCTAAACCAACTTTTATAGGGCATGACTGCTTTGCAACAAAAGGTAACAAATTTGACCAATTCTTCACAGCCTAGTCTACCGACATATCACGCTCGTAATCCATTATCCTATGCAATCTTGAGAACCCCTATTCCTGAGAGGTTTGAGACTCCTCATTTTGAAAAATATGATGGAAAAGGAGATCCTAATATCCATGTGGCAACATTCATATCTATGTGTAGTGATTTCTATTTTGAAGAGGATTTGTTAGCAAAACTTTTCCTGTGATCCCTCAAAGATACTGCTTTAGAATGGTTTTTCTCTTTGCCTCTGAATTCAATTCACTCCTTTTCATAGTTGATTGATCAATTTTTACAACATTTTCAAGCAAATATCAGACCCCAAGTCACTCTTATCGATTTGGTTCAATGCAAACAAGGTCTGAAAGAAAAGTTGACTCAATTTATTAGTTGGTATCAAGGCCTTTATGCTCAGATTCAATATCAAATGAAAGATGAGGATGTTTAAAAGATATTCATTACAAATCTACAACCTAATATTCATGATAAGATTCTCTTAATGAAGTACAACTCCTTTCAACATTTATGCACTACCCTTTGTGATTATCAACTTTCATCTAATCAGTATGAAAACCAAAAATCATCGGCTGAAGTTGGACAATCCATGGGTGGATCATCACAAAACAACTTTAAGAGGAACAATAATAGGGGTTTCATTAAGATCAATGGACCAAATACAAATGTGTCTGCTATAAACAATCCAATGAAACAATCGTATCAACTGAGGAAGTTTACTCCGATAACTAAGTCCTATTATTCTATCATGAATCAAGCTGTGAGTAATTATATTCTGAAGCTTCCCCTGATCAAGCATGTTGATCCTAGTAAACAAGGACCTTACTTTGATGCTAATGCCTTTTGTCATTATCACCGGACACAAGGACATGACACTAAATGATGTATGCATCTTAAACATGAGATACAGGACCTTATTGATTCGAATGTAATCCAGGTATCAGATGTGAATGATAATGAAAATAAGTCTGTTGATCCGCTGAATCAGAATTTACAAATCTTCACTAATCCTCTTCCTAAACATACTAAAAATAATATGGTGGAACAAGATTTAGTTGAAGTAGACGAGGATGATTACTTGGACTATGACAGTATCATGGGAATGATTGAAGTGGATAAGAAACAAGTGGATAACCCACCTCATCCACGAAGAAATAGAATTTACGCTAAGGTTCCTCCTCCATTATCCTTATATGGATCGGGAGTTAATCAAAATACCTTTGAAAAGAAAGAACAACAACTGATATAGACGAGCAAGATGGTATAGGATGAATCCTGCTACTATTCTAGAAAGATTTACTAACAAGAACTCACCAAAAATTGAAAAAGAACAAAACAACAATTAATAGTTGGAAATAATAGTGGTTCTCCCCCTCATAAGCAACAAAAAGCCTCATTTAAACAAGGTGATGCAGAGGCATCCACACTAAAACCTTGACATACAGCATGTATGTCTACAACCCATCATCATCATCATATTTTCTATTAACATTGTCAGCATCATCATATTTTCTCTTGCCGACCGATATCCTCCTGCAGACAAACCTTCGATCCTTCGTCTGTCAGCAGCATCATCATATTCGGCTATTGGCAGCATCATCATATTCGGCAAGCGCAAACATCCTCCTGATGTTCACTGTTCATCTTACCACCAAACGCTTTCTGTAGCATCATGATGTTCAACATCATGTTCATCAGCAGGATATAAAATATCCGGTTCCCTCCATATATCCTGATGACGACACTCTCATGCACCTTTCCTTCGATGCTTACGTCACCCCGATATCCTAATGACGATGACGTCATATGCAGCTCCTCCAATATCCTGCTGTCGGCCAAACATAACATTATCGGCCCGCAATGATTTTATCAACCCGATCGACTAACTTATGCCGATATACTCTTCCTCGGCAACACCTGATGATGATCACCCTGAAACGCATTCACCTTATGCAAATGATTGCATCATGTTCACCTCCATCTACTCGGATGACGCCCGAAGTAACTGCAGGATATACACAGAAATATCCTGATGATGCCGTTGTGACGAATTTCCAACCTTAGCAAATTTTTAATCCGCCGAACCTCCTGAGGTGACCCGATCTGTTTCCTGGATAACTTTCTAGACTCTAACAACCAGCACGACCTAGCACATACCCATGCTAGGGTTCTCAGCACATCTCGACTGCGATCCTGTAAACATGCATGCGAACAAACAGAAAATGTAAACTAAATCCTAAACTATAGTACATGGCCATTCCACCGATTCGACGAATCAACCGGTGGAATGGATCAGCGAATCCATGTAACCACCAAAACAACAAATAGATTACACAGTGGAATCCAAACAGAGAATTAACACAAATAGGATCTCTTTATTGATTTCAAAAGCTGCAAGTACAATGCTCAGTCTCTCTCCCCTCTGTCTCACTCTCTGCAATGTCTGATCGATCCTCTCCAATACTGCCTAAAACCAACCGATCCTAATGCATAAATAGGAACTGCTTGCGAGTACTACCACTCGATTCCCAGCAGTTGGGAGCTTCCAAGCGGCTAGGAGGATCCAACTGAACATACAGCATAATAGCTGTCCTAACAACCTACCTAAAAATAGTAAAGTATAGTCAACATGACCTTATTACATGCATTGGTCTTATAAGACCTTCTTGGAAACATTAACCAGACCTATAACAAACTAACTGCCTCATGGAGGCCAGCTGTTAGGTAGGTGCTCCTGCACCATACTCCCCAACAGAAAAGAACTCATGTCCCATGAGTTAGGATGTGGAAGTCCTCCACCTTTACACTTTGCCTTTGTAGTGTCATGACCTGTTCTAGCTTTGTCCTCTGCTGGCTCTCGGCTGCTCCAAGACTTCTGAACTGTAACTTGCTTTCTTGCAAGTAAATCCTCATGCCTGTCAATGTAGGCCCTTCTCACACATACCTTGTGTTTGTTAGGTTGTTTTACCAGAACCACTGTCTGAATACCTGGTTGAATAACCTTAGGAATTACCTCTTGAACTTCAGCAATGTTCAAATCTGTCTTCCTTTCAACTTTTATAGGACAAACAATAGTCCCAACTATGACAACATCCTTGTCATTTCTCTCAACTGGTTGCTGTTTGCAAACCTGTTTCTGAACCTGCTGCTGACCTCTGTCAGTTACAACTGAAACTTTCTTCAACCTGTTGTCCTTAACAACTCCTTTCCCTGCAGTGTCCTCAACTGCCTTTATGCCTGCTCCTATAGGCTTCTGCACAAATTCCTTCTTTCCCATTAAAATGATTTTGGCTGCCCCCTGTGCTGCAGCATCTTCCTGCAATGGCATCAACATAATAGTTTTCCCATCTTTCTTGATGGTGTAGGTATTAGCATACCCATTATACAGTACCCTCCTATCAAATTGCCATGGCCTACCCAACAGTAGGTGACAACATTCCATGGGCAAAATGTCACACAAAACTTTATCACGATATGGTCCAATCTGAAAATCAACGTATGCCTGTTCATAGACAAAAAGTGATTGACTATCACTCACCCAAGATGCCTTGTAAGGGTTTTGATGTGGAATCCTTTCCAAATTCAGTTTATCTACCATTTCCTGAGATACCATGTTGTCTGTTGAACCAGTATCAATGACAACCTTACACTCTTTACCTTTGCTCTTGCATGTGGTCTTGAAAAGAGCTCTTCTTTGCATCATATCCTTTGATGCCTGCAAACTAATTCTCCTAAGCATCAATGATTCTCCCTCCTCAGGATATCCATAATTGTCAGGAACTCTATCTTGATAAGTGTTTAAACTTTGCACACTTTGCTCTACTTTCTCTTCTTACACAAGTTGTACTCTCTTGTCATTCGTTCTATCATTTCTGGATGATGAACCTTTATTTTCTGGACATTTGAAAAATGGATGACCAAACTCACCACAGGTGTAACACTTTCCTGAAAATGTAGTAGAACCTCTACCACTTCCAAATCTGCCTCTATTACCTTTCCATCCACCTCTGAAATCAGACTGTCCCTATCCTTTACCAGTGTCTTCTTGACCCTCATTGGTTTGCCTTGTTGTAGGGGCTGCTCCGCTTCCCCTCATATTGTTTCCTCTTCCTCTCATGGACTTATCTTGTCTCCTATTCAGGTTTTCTTCAATCCTGATTGCCATTTGATAACAATCTTCCACACTCTTAGGGTTAGCTAAAACTAACTCATCCTGTATGTTCAATCTCAAACCAGCCAAGTACCTAGCCACCTTTTCTACCTCATTCTCATGATGACCAGATCTCATACTCAATTTATAAAACTCCTCAGTATATGCCTTCACATCCATTTCCTTCTGCCTTAAAAATTGCAGCTTCTTAAACATCTGAATTTCATAATCCTTAGGCAAGAATTTACCTTTGATCCTTGCTACCATCTTATCCCATGAAGTGATCTTTGACTTCCCTTGTTTCCTTCTCTCGGATTGTACATAATCCCACTGTGTATATGGAAAATCGATCTATTCTAAACTAATAAAAACCAAAAAATCCAATAACATAAAGAAAACGAAACCAAGTAAAAGCCATGACAAATAATCAATGCAATAAAGACTTTTACTGAACTTTGTGTTGTTTCCTTTGGATTGAATGTAGGATTGCTCAATGAGATTGCAAAGCCATAGCTGCAACAAGCAAGTGTAGTGCTCAAGAGATCAATGTCAAATGATCGTAAGGTTGCTCAATCGACGCGTTGTGTATGCTCAAAGCTCTGTTAAGTATGCCTGAGAATACGATCGAAGAGAGAGACTCAATGAAGGAGATGAGGGGGGTTTATATAGATTTCAAGGAAAATCGATCAACGGTCCAGATAATTCAGAAGAATCAATGGAGGAGATAAGCTGAGGAATGTGCAACGAATAAGAAGCAGACATGTGTCTTGCTTTCTTTTGCATGAGAGGAGTTATCAAGAATAGAAGAATGAGTTAACTGAAGAAATAAATCAATTAAAAGAATAAAGCGATCAGTTAAGTGATTTAAAACAAGAAGAAGAGATTTGCATGAGAAAAAAAGATATTTTGCTTTATTAAATATAGAAATATTTAATTGATGAGCAAGAAAAGCTTGAGTTATTGTAGAGATAACTCAAATTAGAAGAAAAAGTAATTTAAATAAATAATTGATTTATTTAAATTTAGAGAAGATATTTTTGGAAGAAGTAATTAAATAATTGGAATTATTTAATTTAGAAGATTTGAAAAGCAAATTAAATAAATAAATTTATTTAATTGTTGTGCATGATTTTGGGAGAATGATTTTTGATTTAATTAAATAATTTAAGAATTATTTAATTTTAGATAAGAGGGAATTTGTTGAATTAATTAAATAATTGGATATATTTAATTAATGTGGATTTGATTTTTGGAAAGAGGATAATGATCTAATTAAATAATTAAAATTATTTAATTGTGGAAGAATATAGAGGAATTTAATTTAATTAATTAAATAATGAGGATTTATTTAATTAATGTTGAATTTAGGAGATTTAGAAGAATTTGATGATAATTAATTAAATAATTAGATTATTTAATTAACGTTTGCAATGCAGGTGATTAGGAAGATTATAAAATGCAAGTGATGCGATGACTTGGTCATTTTAGGGTGTCTACATTTTGCCCCTCTTTGATGCAATGCAGCATGCAGCGTTGCGTCAAAGAAAACGATTGTCTAAGATGTAATACAATTTTTTGATGCCCCAGTGTATCAAGTTGCCCCAGCGTATGCCCCCTCGAGCGGGAAGACAGGGAGGCGACAGCGGAAAGGTGTTGACGCTCGACGAGAAAGGTGTGCGACCAGTAGGAAGAAAAAGCAGAAACAAGGGGGGGAGAAAAACTGAAGGGTGGGGACACTATAAATAGGTCCCATGGGGACCACAATCCTCATTTGCACCTATTGAGATTCTAAATTTAGAGAAGAGCTTCTAAGCTTAGAGGAGAAAGAGTTGAGCAGCTAGCGGAGAGAGATGCCGATTCCTGTGCACAGACATCGGGCGGAGCTGGTGCGGACCTACGGGAGGCCAGCAGGAGCTTCGGCAGTGGTAAGTGATCGAAAACCCCTTTGTCACTTTGTCGTTCAGGGTGTGTTTAGGGCTAGGCTTTGGGGGGGGGGGAACATTTGAGCCAAAAGCGCTTTAGGAAAGTGCAGCGCATATGGTAGTCGTTTGGCGCGCTTTTGGCGCGCCGCAGCGCGTCTGGTAGGTGGGCGCAGCGCGACTGGTAAAAACAAGTCGCGGTTGGTTAGGGTTGTCAGCGCCGCAGCGCATGTGGGAAATCCCGCAGCGCGTTTGGTATGGTAGTGCAGCGCGACTGGTAGGGTAGGTTAGTGCGGGTGGCGGGTAGGTGAAGAAATCGCATCGCTTCTGGTAAAACAGAGAGGCGCAGTTGGTATAAAGTGTAGCGCGCTTGAAAACAAGGCGCATGTGGGAGGAAAAAACAAAGCGCGCTTGGTAGTGCAGAATAGCGCGTTTGGCTGGGAGGAACAGCGCGGTTGCATAAACAAAGCGCTTCTGGCTAGATAGAAGAAAAAGTTAGGGGTTAGTAAAATGGGGGGCCTAGAGGAGAGATACCTAGCCTAGCCGACAAGAGGGAAAAGGGATGGCAGGGGTGGGGTATAGCATAGCCAATGGGTAGATAAGTTTTGAGGGATTTGGTTATGAAACTGACAAGTGATATGTTTATGGATGCAGAGGATACTACCACCACTGATGTCGCGGGAGCGACACCACGCGATCGCGCACGAGGTCGTGCAGTTGACTTGGGAGGAGGATGCGTTCCTAGAGCATGCAGGGCTATGGCATGTGGCACACCTTACACACATTAGGGCGAATCTCGCCCTAGTGACAGCAGTCGTGGAGAGGTATCACAGCGAGACCTCGTCATTTCACTTCCCGACAGGGGAGGCTACAGTGACACTGGAGGATGTATATCGCATCCTGCGGATTCGGATTGATGGGTAGATTGTTGACTTCGACCCGGCATGAGGCCAGGCAGGCTTGGAGGAGGTCTTCTGCACAAACGACCTATGGATAGACGATGGGGAGATTAGGTGGGCAGACGTCCCGAGACTTTGCGACAGGATCCGTTGGATCGTGGCATCGTTGATCGGCGGCTTCCTGTGCCCGGACAGGAGATCTAGAGGTTTATCAGTTGGTTGGGGGACAGTATTATCAGGGATGTTTACACATGGCCGACAGTATGCGTGGGGACCCTGTGTCCTAGGGCAGCTATACCATGATATGCATTATTGCGTATACAGGAGAGGCAGGAGCCTCTCAGCAGGGGTGACCTTACTACAGGTGTGGGCGTGGGAGCACATTCCAGTTATCCGGCCCATGGCACAGCGCCACCGAGACAGAGGGGAGCCGTATGCGTTCTTATACGATGGAGTGATGACACACAGGAGGATGGGATCTGTCAGCTATTGGCGGCGACAGATCGATGAGATGGACATCTTTATCTGGAGGTCGTGGCTACTATGCGAGGAGTGGCCGGATGAGCACGAGCAGCTCATGTACTGCAGACCGGCTCGCTATCTGTTCAGTAGACGGACAGATATGATAGAGCGATATCTTCCAGAGCGGGTATTGAGACAGTTTGGCCTACCACAGGGGCTACCAGTGGGGGAGGCCACACAGGCCAGGACACAGCGAGAGACAGGAGACTGGGACCCAGTGATCCCAGTGGCGACAGCATTAGCAGAGGTGCGGGGACTGATCCCCGTGAGATGGGACTGGGACACAGGGCTAGCAGACCCAGGGACGCTGCCAGACTATGATCAGTACTGGCAGACCCACAGGCCAATGAGACTGACTACACCAGGTGTAGTAGGGGCAGTGGGAGAGGTGTTAGTACTCGGCGGAGAGGCCAGGCAGAGGCGGCAGGCCAGGGCAGCTGGACAGCAGGCAAGTGGATAGCAGGCGGGTGGCCAGCAGGAGGATGTTGAGATGGCAGAGGCATTGGGCCCAGTCGTAGAGACTGATCTGCAGAGGGCCGAGCGACTGCTGCAGGAGGAGATAGCCTGGAGGACTCGACTAGAGCTCCGGATGGTTAGACTGAGGAGGGACAGGGACACAGCTCGGGCAGAGGCTAGACAGGCAGAGGCCACAGCCCAGGCACAGACACAGGCAGCCACAGCCGCACAGACAGCCCTGGTACAGGTACAGGCACAGTTACAGGCACAGGTGCAGGCCTATAGACAGTTACAGGCCCAGGTGCATGCACAGGCACAGGCACAGGCACAGCCACCGGCCGCACCCGCAGTTGACACCGAGGCAGTGGCACAGGCCAGGAGGGAGAGAGATGCAGAGGTACAGCTACGGCTGACAGCAGAGGCCACACTCTTTAGAGTGAGGCGGGAGAGAGAGGAGGCACGCCGTGCACTGGGTGCAAACCAGAGGACCCTATACAGTGAGCTCGTCTGAGTGCAGGGTGAGCTGGTATCAGCTGGCCGGGAGGCAGAGTATTACAGGGGGCTGTATGTGGGTGCGGTGCCAGCAGCACAGCAGGCACCAAGCTACAGAGACAGGAGCAGATCCGGGGCATCCGGATCGCGGAGGTCAGGGCAGTCAGCGTCCTCGGTTAGAGGGCCATTTTTGCCGCCAGGGGGAGGAGGAGGAGGACCACTAGGAGGAGGAGGAGGACCATCAGGGGGACCTCCACCGAGCACAGGGGGAGGCCAGGGGCCACAGCAGGAGGGTAGCTCTACACACTAGGGCATACTCATGTATATTGTATCATATTGTATTATTTTGGATAGATGCCTGCGTGCATTCTGATGTATATTTTGAGGGCTCTTGATAGCCTTGATGTACTATATTGATGTATATTTGGATGTATACACATTTTGTATTATTGATGTAGACACAGACACTTTGTATTATGATGACCATTACATGATATATATATATGATGATCTGTTCGATTCACTGCTGTTCATACTTGTGCGTATGCATTATCTGATGTCATGGATGTGATGATATGTATGTATGATTATGGATTCATGTGACGACATAGATTGCTGATATGATGCTTATAGATGTATGATGATAAAGATGTATGATGATAAAGATGTATGATGACATAGATGTGATGACTAGTGATATCTGACATGTGGGTTTTGCAGATATGCACCAGAGAGGAGAACAGGAGGAGATGGAGGACACCGACTGTTGATCGATTACTGCAATGAAAATGATATAAAGGGTGTGGGAATGGATGAATGAGCTTGTTGCAATGGCTTCACATTTGTATATAAAGAGCAATCCTTAGTTTGATATAGCACGTGGATAGTTCGCCACCAGGGTATAAAAGACCAAGGTGCAGCAATATCCGAGTGCGTGGACGTTGACTCTGCAAGCAAGCGGTTTGAACTTAGATCCCTTTAGATAGCATATAACCTTGTTGGGACATGTGAATAAGACATAGTCTTGAACATAAAATAAACTTCAATACATGTAAATGCAAGAAGAATTATTAATATGTAAGATGCTAGGTCGTAACGCACACAAGATAGATATGATGCTAAGAAAGATACTAAAGATCATTCCTCAAACACGGCACACAGAAAGCAATGACTATGCCCCCAATCCGTACTGCATCGCAACATACCAAGATTATAGATAAATCAAGGTAGCTTTGAATAGGTATGGGAATAGGGAACAAAAGATAAACCATAACACAAATTGACTGACTTACAAAGTAAACATACAGCCAACATATTCTCTTGCCAAAGAGGTTGCTCAGGATAGATGGGATAGGAAAGATAACAGCCTTATCGTAGGAACTCTGTGTCCATTAAAGGGGGCTATCTACCTAAAAAGACAATGTCTCGCTGCAGGAAATGCCACATGTCGCAGGAGACGCGTGTGTTGGTCTCGACAATGGAACACTTCGCAGAAGACAAGCTTGTGGATCTAGGGCTTGGTTAAGCGGTACTTAGCTGATGTTGGCAATCGGTATGCAGGACAGTAGATGACTCTGGAAGTAGGCCTCTTTGCTTCAAGTTTGTGAAGGACTTTTGCTTTGAAAGGATGCGCTAGCTTGCTGCTTGAGTTAGTCAAGTTGAGGCGAATGGACTTTGACAAACGGAAGACTAGAAGGGTGACAGTGCTAATGGATTGAAATAGGTGGAGAATGATGGATCGTGTGTGCCTGAGTACTGGAAACATCCTTCGTATTCCAGACTGCCTACATACCCTGTATCCACGGGATCAAGGCACACTTACGATGGAAGATGAACGTGATAAATATGTAGTTCTGGATAGAGTGATGAAGTGGGTCAAGGTGGAAGGGGGAGATCTTATGTACCTGAGTACTGGATACTTCCTTCGTATTCCAAACTGCCTACATACCCATATCCATGGGATCAAGGTACCTTAAGATTGAGAAGAGATGATATGTAGTTCTGGTTAGATGTGATGATGTAGAAAGAAGAGCAGAGAAGAGGTGATCTTATGTACCTGAGTACTGGAAACGTCCTTCGTATTCCAGACTGCCTACATACCCATGTCCATGGGATCAAGGTACTTTAAGATTGAGAAGATGATATGTAGTTCTGTTTATTGCGATGATGTAGGAGTGTTGAGAAGATAACAGCCTTATCGTAGGAGCGATGTGTCCGTTAAAGGGTGTTACCTGTGGAAATGAGGGAAGATCAAAGTATGCGTTGCGAACCACGAACAAGGAACCAATCCTAGACCGAAGCTAAGGAAAGAGTTGCCCCCATTCTGGTAGAGGAACTGTAGGGGTGACTACCGAAGAAGACACCGAAAGACTTGACCTAGGCCAAGACAGTGTTAACTGTAGACACAGATCAAGACGTGGGATGACGCTGAGGGACACTGACAAATTTCCAAGCTATACTAGATAGGGAGATGGAAATGCAAACAAAGTCAATGGTTTTATTATGGCTAGATGGATGAGGCGTGTAGTTGCGAACTGGACAAGGAGTGGACAAGACTCGATAGACGATGGATGCTGACTCTACGCATAGCGCCTGTTTGCCAGGTTTTCACTACGGTACTTATCCAAGGCGCCTGTTTACCAGGTTTTCACCAGAGGATGAATGTTTTTTTTGTATTTTTGTATTTTTGTATTTTTTTGATTTTTTTTGATATTTTTTTTTTTTTGATTTTTTGTGGGAATACTCTGAGGATCAGGTATAGAACTTCTTGAGATGGACACTGTTAAGTGGCTCATCTAGAGGAATGCCGTCAGGTGTAGCTAAAGTATAAGCTCCCGATCCATATGTTGCTGTGATAATGAAAGGACCTAACCAGTTAGGCTCAAACTTGCCCTTCTTCTCTCGATCTGCTTGATTTCTCTGATTCTCCTTAAGTACAAGATCACCAACTTGAAACCGTCTTTCTTTGATCTTTTTGTTGTAATTACGCCGGAGGCGGTTTTGATAGACATGGAGATGATTAAGTGCGGAAAGGCGCCTCTCATCTAGTAGTTCAAGCTCAGCTAATCTAGAAGTGCGATACTCATCTCCGCCGATCAGGTCCTGCATGGATACTCTGAGGGATGGGATCTCGACCTCTATAGGTAGGATGGCTTCAGAGCCAAAGACCAAGGCATATGGTGTGGCACTAGTTGGTGTTCTGATACTAGTGCGGTAGGCCCATAGGGCGGGATTGAGTTGCAAGTGCCAATCACGGCCAGCTTCATTGACTGTTTTCTTGAGGATTTTGAGAATGGTTTTATTGGAAGCCTCAGCTTGGCCGTTACTCTGTGGATAGTAGGGAGTTGAAAAGCGATGTTGGATATTGTATTGTATGCATAAGGCACGAACATCTTGGTTCTTGAATGGTCTGCCATTATCAGTAACAATGGCTTGGGGAATACCATACCGGCATATGAGGTAGTTTAGGATAAACTTGGCTATTTGCTTACCGGTGATATAGGTCATAGGAATGGCTTCCACCCACTTCGTGAAATACTCAGTGGCGGTAATGATAAACTTGTGGCCATTTGAGGAGGAAGGGTGAATTTGTCCTACGAGGTCAAGACCCCATTGAGAAAAGGGCCATGGAGTTGTCACAGGTTGTAATTCATGAGCTGGTGTGTGAATCAAATCTCCATGCTGCTGACATTGTAGACACTTCTTAGCAAACTGTGCAGCATCTTGCTCTATTGTAGGCCAGTAATAACCTGTTCTGAGTATCTTCTTAGCAAGATTAGGACTGGTAGAATGTGCGCCACAGACACCTTCGTGTATGTCTCGTAAGGTAGCTTCGGCTTCTTCCGCGTTAAGACATCGTAAGAGGATACCATCGAGACTCCGGCGATATAGTGTATCACCCAGAATGATGTAACGAGAGGATCGACGGATAAAGGTTTTGCGTTGAGTGGATGATAGGTCAGGGGGAAAGGTTTTGTTTTTGAGGTATTCATAGATATCTTCATACCATGGGGAATTGGGACCAACAAGTTCGCAGATGATTTCAGTAACAGGAACATCGACGGCCGGTATCAACAATTGCTCGATCAAGAATTCACACTTCTGTGTATTAGCAGGCATATCAATCAGTGACCCTACAGAAGCCATAGAATCTGCAGCTTTGTTATGCTCTCTTGGAATTTGCTCAAATGTGATGCTAGAAATATGTGGTTTGTAGGCATCCACTAGTTGTTTGTAGGGGACCAACTTTTCATCCTTTGTTTGGTATTCATCTGTGACTTGGCGAATGACTAGCTGTGAGTCTCCATATACTTGTAGTTCTGTGATGTCCCATTGGACTGCTGTATTGAGACCTATAAGGAGTGCTTCATACTCGGCTATGTTGTTGGTGCAAGGGAATGCAAGCCGATATGACTTTGGAATGTAGTCATTCTGAGGTGTAACAAATAAGATGCCAGCTCCTGAGCCATGCTGTGTGTAAGAACCGTCAAAATACAACTTCCACATTATGGAGGTAGCAAGAGTGAAGAGATTCTCGTCAGGAAAGTCTGCTACCATAGGATGTGTATCTTTCATAGGTGCTTCTGCTATTTGATCAGCGAGGGCTTGCCCTTTGATTGCCTTACGATCTGTGTACTCAATATCGAACTTACTAAGGATCATGACCCATTTAGCTAGTCTGCCTGTGAGAGCTGCTTTTGCTAGTAGATACTTCAAGGGATCAATCTTAGCTATTAGATTTGTGTGTTGGTTCAACATGTAATGCCACAACTTTTGGGAGGTGAACACTACTGCTAAACAAGCCCTTTCCATTGGTGAATAATTGAGCTCATATCCCACCAAGGTTCTACTAATGTAATAAATTGCATGCTCCTTTCCTGTGTCATCATTCTGTGCTAGCAGAGCCCCTAGGGCTGAGTTTGTAGTAGAGATGTATAAGATCAAAGGTTTGTCTGCCACTGGTGGAACCAATACAGGAGGTGTAGCTAGATACTCTTTAAGTTGATCAAACGCTGCCTGACACTTGCTGTCCCATCGAAACGAGACATCCTTTCGGAGCAAGTGTTGAAAGGGTTGACATTTATCTGCTAGCTGTGAGATGAAACGCCTGATGGACTGCAACCTTCCTTGGAGGCTCCTTAATGCTTTTAGGTTCTTTGGTGGAGGCATCTCCACTATAGCTTTTACTTTTGCTGGATCTACTTCGATGCCTCTACGAGATACAATGTATCCCAATAGCTTCCCTGATGTGACACCGAAGACACACTTCTTAGGATTGAGTCTTACTTGGTATTTTTCAAGCCTGTCGAAGATCTGTCCTAGGACCTGTATATGTTCTGCTCTAGAAGATTTGGCCAATATATCATCCACATAATCTTCCATGATGTGATGAAATAGATCATGGAAGATCACTGTCATAGCTCGCTGATAGGTTGCTCCTGCATTCTTCAGACCAAACAGCATAACACACCAACAGTAATTGCCCCAAGGACATGTAAAGGTTGTTTTGTGTTGATCCTCCTCAGCTATTCTAATCTGGTTGTAGCCTGAGAACCCATCCATAAGAGAAAGCATCTCGTGACCTGCTGTCAAGTCCACTATAATGTCAATGTTTGGTAGTGGAAAATCATCTTTGGGACATGCCTTGTTGAGATCTCTGAAATCATTACACATGCGGATGCACCCATTAGGCTTAGACACAGGTACAATGTTTGAGACCCAATCTGAATAGTCAATAGGTCGTATGAACTTTGCGTCTAATAGCTTTTGTACTTCCACCTTCACTAGGAGAGCGATCTGTGGGTGCATCTTTCTCAACTTCTGTTTGACTGGTTTCACCTTGGGATCAACTGTGAGATAATGAACTACCAGCTTAGGGTCTAGCCCTGGCATATCTGCATACGTCCATGCAAAGTTGATGGTTCGTTGCAAGAAGAAGTTGTTAAGGTTTCTGTGCTCTGTATCAGATAATGATGCTGCTAGAAATGTTGTCTTTGGATTCTGTTCTGTGCCTAGGTTGATCTCTGTAGAATCTTCCACTAGTAGAGCTGATTTCTCTTGATACTTAGAAGGTAAGGGAAGGTCAAATCCTCCATCCTCAGGTGCCACAGTTGGGTTTTCACCTTTGGATACGTCCTTTATTTTTACTATTTTATGATCAGGAGGTGCCACAGCGTGGTTTTCACCTAGAGATCTTTCTTTATTTGCACTTTTGCGACTAGAGGATTTGGCATTCTCACCAAAATAAGCTGTGGGCTCCAGTTCCATTACAAAACCTGCCTTGTGATTGCTAAGAGGGATACCTTCCCGAAGTCCCATGAACTCAGCTAAAGCTTCGTCATTCTGAAATACATCTATAACGGGGGCCCCTTGTTGGTCCCAATCGATAAGTTCAGGGTAGACAAGCGTGACATTCTGGGTGCTGGTGGTGGAAGTTAAGGATACAGAGGATAGTGTAAAAATGGAGGATTCTACGAATAGATTGGTCATGTGGAGGGAAGAGTCATCGGTGATATCCTCTGTAGACGTCGTATCGGTGGGAAACTTGTCAGCTACCTCGTCGAGAATATACTCGATGTCCGAGGCGCGTGGTACCTTCTTACCAAATCCTAGTCCTTTCTTGTCTAGCTTCTTTGTTACCACAATGGGCTCCATAGTGCCTTGATTCTGTTTCCCAAGGCCACCTTTGCCTTTATAGCCCATGTTTTTCACTATCCTTAAGCCATTGCCATATTGCTTGACTGGTATCGTGACTGGTTCTTTCTCCTTGTAGAGCCAAGAAGAGATGTCCTCAATAGTTTCCTCTTCCAATAACCGTCCATGTTGGAATTGGGTTAGGAATGTTGGGGGAGGAATAGTTGCTTTTTTGGTAACTTTAGCAATGGGTGGTTTGCCATAAGATTTTGGAGATAAAGGCATCCGCCCTACACAACAAGATTCAGAGATATCATAGGAGCCAAAGCCTATATCCCGAAAGCGAGCTGTGATTGTGGGGAGGGGTGTAGGCGCGCTAGTAGAGGCTTGCGTGAGAGTTTCAGGGTCAACATAGAGAGGGGATTCAAGGGCTTTGTCATTTTTAGGCACTTGGTTGCAATTCTTATAGCTTCCTTGCAAGACACGGCAAAATTCAAAAGGATTAGGATCTCCTGGGATGGTGATCTCTGTACCATTGTATGGGAACTTTAGGGATTGATGGTACGTGGAGGGAACAGCTTTCATTGCATGGATCCATGGGCTGCCTAGAATAATGTTGTAAGGCAGCTCAATATCAAGAACTTGGCACCTGGTTTCAAGCATGACAGGGCCCAGTTGTATAGGTAAGTGAATAACACCCTCTGAACGGCGTTCTGCATCATCATACCCTTTGATTGTAATACTATGCTCAGTGTTGACGTGATCCTCAGAGTATCCCAATTGCTTTAGTAACTTTAAAGAACAGATTTTGAGACTAGCACCACCATCTATGTTGATTTTGCGCTTATGGATGAGGACTTCAATATGGAGGGCATCGTTGTGACAAGGATCATGGGAGGGAAGGTCCTTCTCAGAGAAGACCACGTTGTAAGGCGAAGCAATATTACCCACTATAGCTTGGAAATCTGCGACTGCTATGTTGTTAGGAACGGAGGACTCTTGGAGGGCTTTTTCTAGCACTACTCTATGTGCAGGTGATGACCGTAGAAGGTCCAAAATAGAGATCTGTGCTGGTGTTTTCCCTAGATGTTCGACAAGATTATAATCAGACTGAACCGGAAGTCTAGGTGTAGGAGCACGGATGGTGACATGACCTCGACGAGTAGTAACAGCACAATCCGTAGATTTGCCTTTGATGGTGAGGGTAGACACTCGACTCTCTTCAAAACGACCTACAATGGAATCGAAGGACGTGGACGCGTGATTGATACCTTTACCCCTATCCTGAGGAGGAGGTGGACCGTGATGAGGGAATGGTTCCTTGTACATATCGAGATCCTTGTTCGTGTGTTGCGCTGGTGATTCATTCTCAAAAGTGATTTGATTAGCTTCGATAAGGTTTTGGATGAGGTGCTTAAGCTTCATGCAAGACGCAGTTCTATGACCTTTGCTCCTATGGAACTCACAATACTCATTGTCTCTGTAACGTGCCGTTTTGTAGACAGGTTCTCCATATGGGGGAGCATCAGGTAAGGTTATGAGCCCTTTCTGTAAAGCTTGCTGTAAGACCGATTCGATGGGCACTCCCAAAGGAGTAAATTGACGTCACAGAGGGTAATCTTGTTAGGGCCGCTCTTGTTGTCGTTGTTGATTTTGATAAGGCTGCCTTTGTTGCTGCTGTTGTTGAGGTGGAGCTTGACTTGGTTTGGAGAGTTGCAGCGGTGTTTGCAACGTTTGGACATGCTTAGTATCGACCACTCCATCATTGACCACATTTTTGTTCTTGTTCCAATATTTGGGTTTATCATTCGACTGTTGATGCGAAGTACTATCTTTCGTCTCTTTAAAGATTTTGACCACACCTTTAGCAATGAGGGCCTTCTCTATGTTGATACCCTTGTATGTGATTTCATCGAAGGTTGTAGCACTAAGGATTTGCAAATGGAAACCTAACTCTTGGTTGAGGTTCTGCACAAAGATGCTAACAAGCTGTTTCTCTGGAATCTTGAAAGGGAATTTACTAGCCATTTGTCTCCATCGTTGGAGGAAAGAAATGAACGTTTCACCATTTTTCTGTTTATTGTTGCATAGATCCGTCATGGAAATCTCATGCTCTGCGTTGTAAGAAAAATGGGTGGCAAACTTTTCTGCTAGCTCGTTGAAAGACTTGATACCCGTAGGTAAGTGTGAGAACCATTCTATTGCTTGTCCTCCAAGACTGCGAGGAAAAAGACGCATAAGATATGTGTCGTTGTGAGAGACCTCAAAGCAAGCAAGATAGAATTCCCTAAGATGGTCTTTTGGGTCCCCTTTTCCTTTGTACTTATCGAACTTGGGAATAGTGAAATTTTGAGGAAAAGGGATCATTGGTAACGACCGATCAAAAGGATAAGGGCACACTTCCTCCAAGGAGAAGGTCTTTTTGGTGTGGCCAAATGTAAGATCAGATAGCTGTTGTTGTACCTCCGCAATCTTTAGTTCCATAGTCGTGGGAGGGATTGGTAACGTCTCCTGTTGTCCAAAAGGCGGTTGGTGTTGCCCATATGGAAGATTATAATGTGAGCCATGCGCAGTGGTATTGTAAGGGTCGTAAGATTGATTGGGATTGTATGGATTGTATGATTGGTTCAGAGTGGGTTGGAATTGGAGGCTTTGATTAGGCAGAGGTGGAGGTGGCGCTAGATAAGAATGTTGGCTTTGCAAGGGTTGAAGAAACGTATTGGGGGGGGGAAAGCTAAAGTGCGTTTGATTAGGTTGTGGTGGTGGCACATAGCTTTGGGAAACCTGATGTTGGGAATGTTGAGAGTGGCTAGGCAATGTATGAAAGAAGTTGAGCGTGGATGAACGCTATGGAGGAGGAACATAGGTAGAAGTGATTTGCGACGGTGGGGGTTGATTGAAGATGAGAGTAGAAGAATGTTGTGGTGGAGGAACATAGGTAGAAGTGTTTTGCGACGGTTGGGGTTGCTTGAGGATGAGAGTAGAAGAATGTTGTGGTTGGGGCTGCGCGACTCCAATTGGTTGAGAGACATGCAGGTGTGATGATATAGGAGGTGGCATGTGTTGAGACCCTTGTTGCATGGCTACATACGTGTTCCCCGGATTGTAATTGGGTGGGAAACCTACGCGTGATGGGGTAGCCAAGATTCCACTTGCGCTTGGGATGGACACTTTAGGAGGTGGTTGCACATTGGATCGAGCTAAGGTGGCTTTCTTAGCTAACTCTGTTTGTCGTTGGAGAGTTTCTTGTTGGTTTTGATAGATTTCCATAGGAGTCAATAGTGGTGATATGGGCCTCTCCTCTGTTGGGTTTTGAAAGAGGGGATTCCTATACTGTGAGCTTTGAGTAGGTAGGGGCGTAGTCACCGTGGACATGGTTTGCACCGCTTGTATGGTTTCTTGGGTGTTGTTGCTCTCCTTAAGAGTGGACACATCGAAATCTTGAGGTAACTTGGCACCTTGCTTTGCAAGCAAGCGAAAGAAATGATCCTGGTTCTCACTAAGGATTTTATCAAAGGCAGCTATAGCTCTAGGATCTTGTATAAATTCATCAAGATCTTGCCCATCTTCTTGAGAGGATTGACCTATTTCAAAGTGTCGCTCTTCTTGAGATGGGGGTTGATCTATGACATATCCTTGTGGGACAAAATCCGGAGGCAAGCCTGTGGTATACTGCGGTGTATTTAGTAAAGGGGTTTTATCCTCATGAGGATTGCTTGGTTCATCTATGTGCGGCATGTTTGGAGAGCTGATTGGTCTTGCCGCGGGTGTACTAGGAGTCACTTTGGGAGTAACGTTGAGACGACCTGATTGTGGTGTGCGAGGGGGTGACTTGTGCTTCTTAGGGATAACATGCCTAGACTTCATAGTTTGCTATAGCCTGGTGGTGACCATGGGATTCACTTCGAACACAATGTAATGCTGGGAATCTGTGAGATGCTTTGAAGAAACAGACAAACTCTGATGCACAAAGTACTGAACCAAAGGCGCTATACTGTTTGACCAGAGGCGCAGGACTGTGCTACCAAAAGCGTGCTACTGTGGGCCAGAGGCGACGGACTGAGCTACCAATAGCGAGTTACTGCTATGCCAAAGGTGAGCTACAGTGACCAAAAGTGAGCTACTGTTATACCAAGGGCGCTGAAGTAGAGTTTGCCAGAGGCGAGGTACTGCTATACCAAAGGCGATCTACTGTATGGCCAAAAGCGAGCTGCTGTAATACCAAGGGCGCTGAAGTAGTGTGATGTTTTTCAAAGGCAAAATTTTTCTGTTTTTGATTGGGTTGGTTTGGCAAGAGAAAACACAGCAAACAAGTGGTCAAAAAAGGCACAAGGACTGACACAACATATAGTGTATGTTCAAGGCTCCAAACAAGCCCAATGTTTCCACAGGTCTAATACAGTTGCAATCAATAACAAGCACTTTTTATCCCTAAAGACAAGGTTTCATTGCAGTAGATCAGCTCACAGCTTAATACTCCGTCGATAAAAATATCATTCCATAAAGGTGTCGGATATTTAGTATCTTTGCGAGAGACGATAGGTAGGGATATCTCACCCTCCCCTTGGAAAGCTCAAGTAGGTCACAAGAGCTTTATGTCCAAGGGAATACTATCTCTTCTCAAGGGAGCCAATGGTGAGTGTCTTAAGGGTTTAAATCGATTTCCCTTGCACTGATGATTACCGCAATGTTCGGAGGTAGGTCAGGTAGTCTCTATCTAAAATGGGTTCTTAGTGACTTTGAGGGACCAACGCCTTACGAGCAATGCGACAAGCTACTAAAAGCTTTAACCAATCCTACTAAGAGTTTCAAACACTTCGCTCAATGTGAAAATCGTTTCCACAAAGGGCTAGTACACCTCTTTTCAGTTTGGCATCACAAGGTAAGGCTGACGTCGGTTAGGACTTGGCTTTCGCCTTATCCCTTTTATATAGCGGTTCAAAGGAAAACTCCGCTTAGGGTCGTCCCTTTTGGATGAAGCGCAATCCAAAAGCAGGCCCTTCTAAAGGAAGTACAAAAAATGTAAAATCAAGCACGTCAAACAATGGTTCAATTGTCCCGTTATAAGAAAAATAAGGTGCAACTAATTTAGGCACACACACAGTTGTAGTTGTAAATTGTCCCTTATGAAATGAAGTGTTTGGCATTCATGTCCATTGTCCCTTAGAAAATTGAGGTGTTTGTCCATACATGTCCATTGTCCCTTAAGAAAAGCAGTATGTTCCTAAGACTTAGATTGCAAGAAAAGATTTTGTTCAATTATCCTTTTAAGCATGCAATGTGTTTCTAAGACTTAGTAAGGTAAAACAAACAAGGGTCTTCAACGCTCGTCCTGCATAAATATGTTAAAAACACCTATTGGCTCTGTGTGAGTAATAAGAAGCTGCAGCAATTCCGTCAGTTCCACCAAAAATTCACAAGTTAGCAAAAATAAATCAACCTTGACCAAAAGCGCTGAATAACATTACCAGAAGAGACCTACTGTGTTTGAGGAGCGCTGTAATGCAGACCACAAGCGTCAGAGAATATAGCCAGTAGCATCGAACCATAACCAGAAGCGCTTCACTGTTGTTCCAAAAGCGCTGCGATAACTACCAAAGGCGTGAAACGATAATACCAAAAGCGCTGTAAAATATCCGGGTGCGCTTCACTGTGTAGCCGAAAGCGTGATAATATTTGCCAAAAGCGCCGTTCTGTCTCAGATACAGAAAATATTAGTTTCCTTAACAATAACCAGGTCAAAATAACTTTTCATGGTGGACCTATTATCTAAAGGATGATATCTGATAGATCTGGGTTGTGTAATCTGGAAAACTCAGAAAAATGTATCAGCCCAATAGATTAGCACAAAAAACAAGGATATCCCTAAATAAATCAGCTTAGGAGATATCAAAAAAGCAGGTTCTGAAAGACAAATATAACAGCTTGTCCAACAAAACGACAGATCTGAACTGAGAAATCACTGCAAAAACTCCCGAATGAAGTCAAAAAAGCTAATTTTAACCAAAAACGCCTAATAACACGTCAGTAGCGCTTTTCTGTGCTGTCGATAGCGCTTTTCTGTGCTACCAGAAGCGCGGCCGTGCCGCCAAGGGCGCTGAACTGTTCCTGCAGAAGCGCTGTAATATACTGCCAGAAGCGCTGTGAAGTTCCGTAAGCGCCGTGCCGTACTGTGTCTTCAAAAAAAACAAATTTCTCAAAGAGACCAAGGGATTAGTGGGTCCCACCGGGCGTGCCAGAATGTGTATATGGAAAATCGATCTATTCTAAACTAATAAAAACCAAAAAATCCAATAACATAAAGAAAATGAAACCAAGTAAAAGCCATGACAAATAATCAATGCAATAAAGACTTTTACCGAACTTTGTGTTGTTTCCTTTGGATTGAATGTAGGATTGCTCAATGAGATTGCAAAGCCATAGCTGCAACAAGCAAGTGTAGTGCTCAAGAGATCAATGTCAAATGATCGTAAGGTTGCTCAATCGACGCGTTGTGTATGCTCAAAGCTCTGTTAAGTATGCCTGAGAATACGATCGAAGAGAGAGACTCAATGAAGGAGATGAGGGGGGTTTATATAGATTTCAAGGAAAATCGATCAACGGTCCAGATAATTCAGAAGAATCAATGGAGGAGATAAGCTGAGGAATGTGCAACGAATAAGAAGCAGACATGTGTCTTGCTTTCTTTTGCATGAGAGGAGTTATCAAGAATAGAAGAATGAGTTAACTGAAGAAATAAATCAATTAAAAGAATAAAGCGATCAGTTAAGTGATTTAAAACAAGAAGAAGAGATTTGCATGAGAAAAAAAGATATTTTGCTTTATTAAATATAGAAATATTTAATTGATGAGCAAGAAAAGCTTGAGTTATTGTAGAGATAACTCAAATTAGAAGAAAAAGCAATTTAAATAAATAATTGATTTATTTAAATTTAGAGAAGATATTTTTGGAAGAAGTAATTAAATAATTGGAATTATTTAATTTAGAAGATTTGAAAAGCAAATTAAATAAATAAATTTATTTAATTGTTGTGCATGATTTTGGGAGAATGATTTTTGATTTAATTAAATAATTTAAGAATTATTTAATTTTAGATAAGAGGGAATTTGTTGAATTAATTAAATAATTAGATATATTTAATTAATGTGGATTTGATTTTTCGAAAGAGGATAATGATCTAATTAAATAATTAAAATTATTTAATTGTGGAAGAATATAGAGGAATTTAATTTAATTAATTAAATAATGAGGATTTATTTAATTAATGTTGAATTTAGGAGATTTAGAAGAATTTGATGATAATTAATTAAATAATTAGATTATTTAATTAACGTTTGCAATGCAGGTGATTAGGAAGATTATAAAATGCAAGTGATGCGACGACTTGGTCATTTTAGGGTGTCTACACCCACCATACCAAAGCATGACCTCCTAACTTGGTCTTTGCAATCTTTACCTTCTGATCCTCAGCAACATCTTCACATTCAAAGTGATTATCAAGTGCAGCAATCCAATCCAGTAACTCATCTTCATTCAAACTTCCATTATACTTGGAAACATCAACCTTTACCTTAGGTTTATCACTCTGTACTGCCTTTAACAGTTTTGCAAATCTCTGATCTTTAGCATCCAGACCTTCAGCTACCTCTTCATACTCTTCAACAGTATCTTCATCTTCTTCAGACTCACTGTCTTCCACTTCCCTCTTTTTGTTCTTTTCCAGGGCTACAAGCCTGGCTTGAAGTGCTTCAGCAAGCTCCTTCATCTTGCTCATCTCTCTGGCATGTTTTTCCTTCATCTCCTGCAACTCCCTTGTAGTACCATTACCTTTCGGAGGCATTTTGTCAACCTCTCACTCCTCTACCTCTGTCCTTTCGGTGACAGAATCAACACACAACAGCCCAGACCTTTTGCTGAGCTCTGATACCACTATGATGCAGAGGCATCCACACTAAAACCTTGACATACATCATGTATGTCTACAACCCATCATCATCATCATATTTTCTGTTAACATTGTCAGCATCATCATATTTTCTCTTGCCGACTGATATCCTCCTGCAGACAAACCTTCGACCCTTCGTCTGTCAGCAGCATCATCATATTCGGCTATCGGCAGCATCATCATATTCAGCAAGCGCAAACATCCTCCTGATGTTCACTGTTCATCTTACCGCCAAACGCTTTCTGCAGCATCATGATGTTCAACATCATGTTCATCAGCAGGATATAAAATATTCGGTTCCCTCCATATATCCTGATGACGACACTCTCATGCACCTTTCCTTCGATGCTTACGTCACCCCGATATCCTGATGACGATGATGTCATATGTAGCTCCTCCAATATCCTGCTGTCGGCCAAACATAACATTATCGGCCCGCGATGATTTTATCAACCCGATCGACTAACTTATGCTGATATACTCTTCCTCGGCAACACCTGATGATGATCACCCCGAAACGCATTCACCTTATGCAAACGATTGCATCATGTTCACCTCCATCTACTCGGATGACGCTCGAAGTAACTGCAGGATATACACAGAAATATCCTGATGATGCCGTTGTGATGAATTTCCAACCTTAGCGAATTTTCAATCCGCCGAACCTCCTAAGGTGACCCGATCTATTTCCTGGATAACTTTCCAGACTCTAACAACTAGCACGACCTAGCACATACCCATGCTAGGGTTCTCAGCACATCTCGACTGCGATCCTGCAAACATGCATGTGAACAAACAGAAAATGTAAACTAAATCCTAAACTATAGTACATGGCCATTCCACCGATTCGACGAATCAACCGGTGGAATGGATCAGCGAATCCATGTAACCACCAAAACAACAAATAGATTACACAGTGGAATCCAAACAAAGAATTAACACAAATAGGATCTCTTTATTGATTTCAAAAGCTGCAAGTACAATGCTCAGTCTCTCTCCCCTCTGTCTCACTCTCTGCAATGTCTAATCGATCCTCTCCAATACTGCCTAAAACCAACTGATCCTAATGCATAAATAGGAACTGCTTGCGAGTACTACCACTCGATTTCCAGTGGCTGGGAGCTTCCAAGCGGCTGGGAGGATCCAACTGAACATACAGCATAACAGCTGTTCTAACAACCTACCTAAAAATAGTAAAGTATAGTCAACATGACCTTATTACATGCATTGGTCTTATAAGACCTTCTTGGAAACATTAACCAGACCTATAACAAACTAACTGCCTCACGGAGGCTAGCTGTCAGGTAGGTGCTCCTGCACCACAAGGATTTAAAGAACAATCATCATATGATAACAAACAAGACTTTCGTAAGAACCACTCAAATTTTACAACAAATATGATCAAATACCTCTCCAAGAGGCTTGCGAGCTCCAACATATAATATGAAGACCCCACAGGTAAGTATCTCTAACCCTTTATCTCTCTCATGATGTGCTTCCCCTGTGATATGTTATGTTTTGTTTAGGCCTCCTGGGATGACCTCAGATTCTCCCATAAGGTTCGAGATACCAGGAGACTACCTCTGTTGTGACCTTCTTCTATTTGTATCATCATTCTTCTAAATTGCCTCTCTCTGATTTCATTGTTGTGTGTTGTGTCTGATGGACATAGTATCATGGTTGGTGACTTGGGGACAGCCTCCTATGTGACTTTCCCTAAGACACTTGTTTCTCCTCTCTTATTTATTGTTTCCCTTCCTCTAGTGTTTCCACCTAGCATACAGATGAGGACAAGCATTTATACTGATGCGGACCTAGTGTCCCTTTCGAGAGCAATCAAAAAATGGACTATATTTCTTAATATGATGATGGGGTTGTATATCTTATCTGACGCTTGGCTAGTAGAAGCACTCATGCTTTCTGTGTAGTGAATTTGATGATGTTTCTATTGCTTTTACAAACCTTAACACTACTATTGCTCTATGCATGTTTGTTTGCCTTTGAATCTAGCCTTGGTAGTACTCAATTCAGAGAGCTTCATGATATAGCCCTATGGTTATCCTCGAACTTTGAATTCATTGTGTAACCTTGGCTCTTTGTGTGGTTAATCATATGCATTGATGTTGTTGTTTATCATGATGTTGTAGACACTAACATGTTTCTTGCAAGGATGTGCTTGTGGGAACATTTGGCGATCATTAAGTACATGTCACCTCTAGGGGGCATGGGCTTTGCGAAATTTGGTGTTCCCTTGTGTATTTTCTTCCTACCTTAACATGCTTGATATCAATAACTAATATCAACCACATTAAGGTGGGGGCATATAAGGTAAGTTTTCTGTTATAGATGTTAGCAATGTGTTTGACCTCAGATGCAAAGACTTGCGCCAAAGTAGTGCATATTGCATCCTAAGTTTGTTTGCAATCAATCAATCAATCTTGTAAGCCCTTTGCAGAGGTGGGATATTGCACATATCCTTTTTCTTAAGCCCTTTGTAGAGGCAAGGATGGTGTATTTCTTGGAGCAAATTGCACCATCCTATCATTTTCAAAAGTCCTCTATGGAGGCAAGGAGCGGTTCTATGACTAACTCAACCCTTAAGCATGTTTTCAGTGATTGTTGTGGTGAAGCCCAATCCTCGGTGTGTGCCTGTAATGTGCTTGAGATGGTGATGAGCCTAGAAATAGGGACCAAACCACTGCTTGTCTGTCGTGTTTTCTCCATGTCTTCAAGTGTGTGTGTTTTGGTGTGCTTGTTTTGTATGGCATGTTTGTTGGCCCATATGCATAGACCAGCGCCATTGAGTAGTTCTTCATGCATTTTGGGAGGTTTGCATGTATTGTGTGTGTGTTTCCCCATATGCAAAGACTAGCACCAGAGTAGTGCTTCCTACATTTTTGGGAGGTTTGTTTACTTTCTAGTATTTGTATTTCATATATATATGAGAAAAAGAAAAAGAAAAACTATCATTTCTATCTTCCATACATTAATGTGTCTTCCATGCATTAACTTTTTGCTCTGTGTTCTACGTGACTGTAACTGTTTTCTTTGTGTTTTGCATGCCTACTACTATCTTCTATGTGATTGGCCCGTGTCTTCTCCTTGTTTGATGTGTTTGCTGTGTTTGTAACCTTACTTTAATGCATGTATTGGCCTCACATTTATACATACATTAAAGTGGGGGCTAAATGTAACGTCAGAAAATGTCCCCTTGGGGGCTTTTCCATCATAAGGTTTAGCTCCAGTGTCTTTTAAGTGCATTTAGGATATTTTAGTTCATATTTTGGCATCCCGATCAAATGAGACCTAGGTAACATGATAAATGGGACCTAGGAGGACCCCTTGAGCTATACCTATTGATAACTGAGAGGGGGGGTGAATCAGTTATCCTAATTATTTCTTCTTCTGAACTTTCTTATTAATCAATGTAGCATTAATTCAAACAAGAAAACATTACCATGAAATGAAAAACACATGACACAGTATTTTTGACGTGGAAACCCTATTAAGGGAGAAAACCATGGGGTGATTAACCCAAAGATTATTCTCTGTTAGAAGAATAAGGAATTACAAAATGGCACTTTCCAATTAGGGCTCACTGCCCAAGCACACTGCTCACAAAGGAGGCACACTGCCTACAAGGAGACACACTATCTACAAAAGAATGTTATACAATACTTGAATTGATTGGAAGCATCCACATGTACTAGAGTTCAGTTCCGGTTAGGCTCAGTACACTGATCTGCTACACTTCATCTTTCCTCTTCTCTGTATTCTACTTTCCTTTCACATACCGGATCTTTCTTACTGCTTCTGCTCTACTCTGCACTTATTCGCATATATCATCACACAACAACACCTCTCACAACTAAATCCATCGTGCATATATATCTGTACAAGTAATTTCATCACCTTTCTAGTTGGCACCTGGAATAATCAATCTTTTCACTAATTCTAATCTGTCGGCTGAATCCTACCACATCAAGTAATGCAGATCAAGCATATACTTGTAGAAATCATTAATCATGTCAACCAAGTATGATTCATGCCTTCATAGCCTTTAACACCATCAGTAACACATCCGGAAGGTAGTCTGATGTTCTGTCAGTCGGTTCTTCCTCTGTTCACACTGTCACTCAGGAATCTGGTGCTCAACTATTCATATCTTTTTCCTCATCTATCACCAGAGGCTAAATCCTTGGAATATACCACTCAAGGTAGTCCTCTTGACTTTCCCAAATCTGCACTGCACCAAGATACTTCCTTTGAGAGATCTGGACTAGTCTGTCGGACCTTGCCACATGCTCTGTTCTTGTTCACCGGACCACAATAATCTTCATTCTGACTTCCGGTAGAGACACACCATGACTTGCGGATATGTGGGATGACCTTTGTTGCCATCAATGACAACAACCATGAATCCATATAGTGTCTCTTGCCAACAATCTCCCCCTTTGACATTGATGGCAACACTTAGTGAAAAATGACTAAGTGTTTACACTATGCTCCCCCTTGGCAGATGCTCTATCTTTATATACATTTTTCGGAGCTCCCCCTTAGTTGGATTCCTCATTTTTCACTGCTCCTCACTCCCCCTTTAACATCAATGGCAAAGGATAGGGTCCGCACACCAAAATTTTCAAATTTTTTTTTTACTATACTTAGCCGCATATTACATACTTACATAAACTGAAGAATGTCTGCAAAGGATGTCTTCAATTGGGCCAGTTCTGTACCCCAACTTTGTTTCATTCTATCAAAAACTGAAATGTGACCACTCAACAAAAATGCAAAAGCTTCTGCCCTCTTGAGATCTGTCGGATCATTGGTTTGGGCGGTAGTCTGAGCATCACTTATGGCCTCATGCATGGTTTCTAACTTAGGGATAATAATCCTTCTAAGTTCTCCCATCCGATTAATTATATTCTTCCTTTCCTTCTCAAGGTTCTTTATTGCATTTGTGATTGCAATAGTTTGACATTCTTGATTTACTATGGAGGAAAAGAGAGGATCAAAACTTTGAGACAAACTTAGTAGTTTGTCCTGTTCCTCTTTTATTTTCTTCTCAATTTCTACTGTTGCTTTTGACCAGGAGATACAAAATTTGTAAATGTCACCACCATCCTGAAGAGCATTCTCTAGGCTCTTTATCCCAATACTCATATTTCTCCTATCATGAGAGATTAATCCTAGTGCCTCTGAGAATATCTTATCCAAAAACTCCTTCCGGACCTTTTCTTCAGCTAATTTTTCTAGAGAATCAAAATGTGTACCAACACTGCTGACTAAGGTTTTGAGATTACCAGAAGAGGAGGCTATTAGATCTTTCTGGACCGATGGCATAATCTTTTCAAGCACTCCGGAAGTAGGCTCTATCAACTCACAGTCTTCCATATGAGACTTTAGGAGTTTTTCATTTGCCTTAGCATTTGCAAATGAAGCTATCTTCATTGTTTATACTGGAGAGAGGGAATCAAAGTTGAATGGACCTTGTAGAAGCTCCGGTTCATCAATCTCTATTGTTTCTTTGCTCAGAAATTTTTGAACAGTTTGTGCAGTGTCTCTTGCCGAAGACAGATGTTTCTTCTCTTCTACAATCTTGGAACTGTCCTTTGGAATTTTCTCTCCCTCTACATTCCAACCACTGGTAGTTGTGGTTTTCTTTGGTGAAGTCTTCTGTCCTTCTGCAATCTTTGCACTGTCACCTTCTTTTTCCTTCACCGCTGCTTCTTTCTCTTGTAATTTCTCTTCTTTGGATCCAGAGACTGTAGGGGAAACCAGAGGAGAGATGTTAGTCTGTTCAAGGGCCACTTCTTTCGGAGCAGAGGATTCCAAGTCCACAGCTATTTCTGCACCCAAGTCCTTTATAATAGGAATGTTGAACCTTTTGAATGTATTCTAGAGGATCTCTTCAGTGTCCTTGGCTACCTTGTCGGTCTCACCAAGCATAAGCTGATTCATCCTTGCTTTGCTCCTGAATTCATCCTTGCAGTTTTTGAATACCATGTTCATTGTTTTGTGATCAATTAAAGGATATAGTTGAATAGCTATCTATTCCCTGATCTCAAGGTCTTTTGCCATGGCATTGGTCTTTCTCATTTCCAACTCCTTCTCTAGACTCTTAGGAATTAGGGAGATAATTTCAATAAAAGCTTTATTGTAAATGTTCAGATACCTGATTATAACTTCTTGCAGGATCTTTTGGTCAGCCTCATTGTAGTCATCATAGAATTCAGCCATTGGTTGAAGGTTTCCATCCACTGTGACTGATTTGATTACACTGTCTAGAGACAGGGTGGGCTTTTCAACAAATTTCTCTGCCATTTCTTCCTTGTCTTGGCCTATGGAGGGTTTACCGGATCCTTTCTTCTTCTGCTTCTTTATTTCCTTTACTCCCTCGTCTGATTCAGTTTCCTCTTCATCTCTTTGACTTTCATAAGCCCTTGTGGCTTTTGTCTTGGATCTTTTGCCGGATGCCTGGACTTCCAATTTTGAGCTTTTGGCTGTGGCAGGTGCAGATCTTTTTGATGATCTGGTCTGGGTGGAGGTTTCTACCAGAACACTTTCTTCACTTTTCTTTTTTGCCCTCTTTTTCTCTTTCTCATCCCCTTCCTTCTTCTTCCTGTGAGCATCAAGTGCCTCCATTGAGATCCCAAGGCCTTGTGCTATATGTTCTACTTCTTTTCTAACCTTCCTCTTGATCTCTGGTTCTCTGAGTTCAACATGGATTTTTATACTCAGCTCCTCAAAGGTTCCGAACCTTTCTACCTTTGGATCTTTAGGCTGACTTAGCATGTGTTGAACATGCAGCTCCACAATCTGTTCATCCACTTCATACCCCATGGGCATGATCCGCACAGTTCTTGGTTCTACTGCCTCCATTAGGCACTGATCTATTTCTACCATAAAGCATACTGTGTCTTTGTAGTTTTCAACAAGAGACTGGGGAATTCTTTCTCTTGCATGCATCATGCTCTGAAAGTTCTTGAAATATCCCCACAGGGCTATTTTTCTTGCTTTAGCATCCCCAAGTCCAAGCAAATAATCTCTGATTTGGATGGCAACTGGTTTGTCATTCTGCCATATCCATCCACTGGATCCGGGAAGCTCATTCATGTAATAAAAGAATAGACAAAGGATCAAACTGCCATACTTGAAGGAGTTCTTCTTGTCCTTCTTGATCTTCTACAGATTTTCCAAAAGTTGGTTTAGAAGAAGCTCACACAAATCATAGTTTGCATTCTCCTTTAGCATTTGATAAGCTGTGTAAATTACAGTTCTCGGTACTGAATTTTCCCTACTGGAGTGATAGATTTTGTAACCAATTATCATAGATGCAAATTTGACATCCGGTTCAGTGATGTCTTCAATTGTCATAGCTCTCTTGTCAAATTTAGATCTGGTTGCATCACTAACTGTCTGATTTTTGACAAATTTGAGAATAGGTAATCCACCGAATGAGTGCAGACCGGTTACAGCGCTAATTGCATCTTTAGTGATCTTGAAAGGCTTGTTGAACCATAGGAAATTGTCATGTACTCTACTTAGTACATACTGGACCCATTCATCTTCTTCAAAATAGGGGAAATGAATGCACTGTGCAAAGTGCTTATCCCAGATGGCTTTGTACTGAGGTTTAATCTCAAAGGAATCGTCTATTAACTGTTTGTGATAGATATCCATCAATTTTGATTCTCCAAAGTCTTCAAAATTTGCATGTATGTAAACCCTAATGTCCTCTGTATGCAATACACCATGCGGAACACTAGAGAACGCTCTTAGGGGATCTACCTCCAAAGATTTGTATGGATGTTTCTTGAATGTGGGGTGAGGTCTATCAGAGATCTTAACTATATTCAGAGTAGCCATTTTTCAAAGATTTGCAGTGAGATATTGAAAACGGAAAATACCTTATGCGCCTTTGGTTATACGGAGTGGTTGGATTGATTTCTGTGTGTAATAACTTCTGCAAGTGATCTTCAGTGAACTTGATGAATTTTGTTGCAGAGCTCCACTTTTTGCTTCTTCTTGAGTGTAGAATGAACAAGTGATTTATGATAAATCCCTTATATTGCTTCGCAAACCCTACTATCTGTTTGCACTAAATGCTCGACCTACATTATTCCAGTTTGCCTTATTCGAATGATTTGAAGAACCGGATTGGTCCTGATTTATGAACATCATGCGGATCTTTCAATTATGAATAAATCAAGATGACACATCACAAGGACATCCCAAACACTCTGTCCAATCCACAGAATAAGACAATTCACTTCTAGATCTCTCCAGACCTTATTGTAATCCTCTGTCATTCCGGAGCATCTCCTGGAATAGGTTCTACTTGATCGATCATAACTTCTTCATATCTTTATGCGGACCTCTGACATCTTAGCTGGATCATTTTAAGACTCATATCTACAAACCCTTTACTCCGCATCTTGTGCCAAATCCGGCACCACTTGATTGGCTGGGGGAATAGGGTTTTCTTTGTGTCTCCCCCTGAGCCAGAGCTCATCTTTTAATTTCTGGAAGGAATATTAGCACCAGAGTCTGGAGTGGATCCAACCTCTACATTCTCTGAACTTTTCTTCACCCAAATCTTGTTCATTTCATTCCTAACTTCATCCGCATTCATCTTTTGTTTGCCCTTGTCTTGATTCTGATTATATACTGGACCTCTTTTGTCCTAATTCTTACTTCTACAGACTTTTGCATTATGACCGGACCTATTACAGATTTGGCAAACAACATTTCTTTGCATATTTGACTGATAACCTCTTGATCTGCATTGATTAGCCATATGACCTACTTTATTGCATGCAAAGCATCTACCATTAAATGATTTGTCTATTTGCATATTTCTGCATTCATGAGACTTGTGTCCACACCTTTTGCAGTTGAAGCATTGTCCAGAGAAGGTTGAATTAGTCTGATTCATTCTCTTTCTGCACTGATTAGCTTTGTGACCAAAGTGATTGTAGCTGTGGCAGTATCCATTGAAAGATGGATATTTTTGAGCATTGGGCTGTCTTACCGAAGGTCTTCTAGGCCTGTTCCTTGGATTTTCTGATCCAAAATTCTTTTGACTAGATCCGGAGCTTTCTCCTTTCTCATATCCCAAACCACACTTGTCATCTGCCCTATTTTGACTTCCAAGAAGAACTTCAAGTTGAGCAGAACTTATCTTGAATTTTTCTTTATATTCATTTGCTGTTTGAAGATCCCTTTTGAGAGAGACAATTTGATCCTCAAGTTTTTCTTCATTATCTTTAGCATCTTCAAGATTAGATTCAAGATGTCTAATAATCCTATCCATCTGGTGGCAATCTTCTGATTTCTCTTTGAGAGATTGTCTTAGATTGTCTTCAGTTTTTCTTTTCTCTTCAATCTCTTGAGTAAACTTTATAACTCCTGATTCCATTTCATGTCTTACCATAATGACTTCTTTTGATAACTTTTCACATAACTTAGTTTTCTCAGTTAACTCTTCATTTGTATTACTTTCTTCACTTTGTCTTGCCAATTGCTAGAGTAGCTCCTTTCTCTTTTTCATAGAGAGACTTAATTTGTCTTTTAGTTCTATCATGAATTCATCATCCTGTTTGAGTCTTTCCTTTAATTCATTAACTTCAGAGTTTGACTGTTCAAGATCCTCAAGGGCAGTCTTGAGTTTGGTGCAAGAGCACCCGTACATGATCAGGATATAGGATAATTGTCCACATGATGACATCACATTAGTCTATTTTTAGTATGTTTGACTTCATCATGTAATAAGGTCCATTGGACCAATGCTATGTATTAGTTCAGCCTAGGAGTATGTGTAGGCAGTTAGAGATCGTGATAAGGTAGTCTGAGCTGTCCTTCTCCCAGCCGCTGGGAAGTGAGTTGGTAGTACTCGAAGGACTTTGCTATATATACCTTTGATCTGTAGGGTTTGAGATCATGTTATGTTCAGGAGAGTAGTATTGGTGGTATGTTGTACTGGTAAACATTCCAGATATTGTGAAACACTGTTGTTTGACAGAATTGCAGAATCAGTACATTTGAATTTCATTTGAATAAGATCTCATCATTTGCAGTTTCTGGTTTATCAGCTGTATCTGTTTTGATTTCTTTTCTATTTGCAAGTTGATGGGTACTTTCAACCCTTCCACCAGTTGATCCTGTGAATCGGTGGAATGGTCCTGTATTATAGCTTAGTTTGCATTTGTGTTTTCTGTTTATGCATTGCATTGTTCAAGAGATCAGTTAGGAGCATGCTGTGAATCAGCCTAGCATCCTCATGTGCTAGGTCTAGAAAGATAAGCTGTTTAATTTTGGTTTGAAGGTGATCCGGCCCGATCATCATATTGTCTTTGTGAAACTGGGCGGTTTTGAGTGTTTACATGCAGCGGACGGATATACAGGAGTCTGCATGTGCGTTTCCAGTCGGAGCAAGCCGCATCGTCATCTGCGAATACATCATCATCAGGATCGGGTCATGAAACTGTTGAAGTTTGCATGTTGCAAGTGCATCAGGATGTTTTAAGTCGGATATATACTCAGTGTATATATCACCGTCAGGATCATCTCTCGGGGGTGCCATCATCCGCATATCGCTAGCAGATGCGGGAGTGAAAGTTCAGTTTTTTTGACTAAGTGTTGAAGAGGTCATCAGGATATTGTGTGACGTCATCGTCATCCGGATATGACGTCAGCGTCATCAGGATATTGAGATATCACCCTATGCAAGTTTACCCTGCTGTCGCTAAGGGTTTAGGTATCGGCGTAGGTCCTCGGCAGAAAGTTGTGTTAACATCATCAGGAGGTTTCGAGAGAACCGGATAAATCATATCATGATGCTGTTGCTTGTATCGTCGGCTATCAGGGCATCGAAGGGAAGGTGCTAAAGTTGTCGTCATCAGGATTTTTGGAGCAACCGGATATTTGATATCCTACTGACGAAGGTAATGTTGCATATCATGATGATGCCGATAGAGTTTGGCGCCCGATGAACAGTGCAACAGGAGGATGTTTGCGCCCGTTGAGTATCATGATGATGATGATAGGCGACAGGCGGAGGAGGTGAACAGTAGTCAGTAGGAGGATAATTCTGTTCATCCGAAATATGATGATGCTGATGGTGTTTGTAGGAAATATGATGATGATGTTGAGCCGATAGGGATTTTTATCATGCTGTTTGTATTATTGGCTCCTCCTTCCTGTTAGTAAGCTCCCGTTGCGTTTACCTCTGCATCATAGTGGTATCAGAGCAAAGGTTAGGATCTTCTGGAAAAGATAAGCAGGATGTCAGACGAAGAAGGAACATCGGAGGTTCCGGCAAGGATGACCAACGCTGAGTTGGCAGTTCTGGTGAAGAAACAAATTGCAGAAAGCAAGCCCGTGAAGGCTCAGAATCAGGAGTTGAAAGATGAGTTAGCAAAGTTGAGGAGCAGAGTAGGTTCTGGTAGAGAAGAAGATAGGGAAGAAGAAGAGATCCCTAATTGGAGCGAGGAGGTCGTTCCTGCAGACCAGAGACCACTGTTGAATGCCCTTAAGGCCATGGAGAGGAGAACCATGGATGTGAAACTGGATTTGCCAGTGTTTACAGGTAAGATGGACCCTGATTCAGTAATGGAGTGGATAGACTCCTTGAACAATTTCTTTGTAACAGAGGAGATACCAGAACAACAGAGAGTGAAGATAGCACAGTCAAAGATGAAAGAAGCTGCCTTGACATGGTGGAATTTTGTTCAAGATGATAGAGTACAGGAAGGAAAACGTAGAGTTGCCACATGGAAGAAGATGATGGCATTAGTAAAGGAAGCTTATATCCCATTGGATTACAGTATCCAATTACACAAGAGGAAACAAAACCTAAAGCAGAAGGAGCTAGATGTCAGCTCATATACAGAGGAGTTCATGAAACTCTGTATGAAGACAAAGGTAAAAGAAAGTGAAGAAGAGAAGGTAGCCAGATACCTTAATGGATTGAGGTTTAATATTCAGGAAGATCTTAGTCTGCATAATCTAGATACAGTGCAGAAAAGCTTTCAGTTGGCATTGAAAGTGGAAGAAAAGTTGAAGAGAAAACAAGAACAAAACAATAGAGGAAGAGGAAGACAACAAAGAGGTGGAAGAGGTCCTTTTAGAGGCAGAGGACATGGACAGGGATATCAAGGAGAATCCAGTCATGACAATAGTAAGGGAAACAATAGTCAGAATCAGAGAGAGAATTACAGTCAGCAAGGAAACTTCAGAGGTAGAAGACCTTTCAGAGGAAGATCCCAGGGCAGAGGATCCATCAGATGTTATAACTGTAACAAAGAAGGCCATATAGCCAGCAGATGTCCAGATAAGGCCACAAGCTCAGCAGGAGAAAGGAGAACAAATCTGGTCCAAGAACCTGATAATCAAAGTAGGACAAGCTCTAATGATTTTCAGAGTGTGAATGCTCCTGATAATTGTGGATACCCAGAAAGTGGAGAATCTCTGATGATGAGAAGAACAGTGACTACCATGAAGGTACCTGACAAAGAAGCCCCTCAAAGGAAGTCCCTTTTCAGAACCATTTGCAAAGCAGGAGGTAAGGCATGTAAAGTTTTGATTGATTCTGGTTCTACTGAGAATTTTGTGTCTGAAGAAATGGTGACAAAGCTTAAGCTTAGGAGATTGCCTCACCCATCCCCATATAAAGTCTCATGGCTTACCCAAGGACAGCAAACAACTGTAGAAGAGCAGGCTTGGGTAGAATTTCAGATTGGTGCATATAAGGATAGGTTGTTGTTTGACATTACCAAGATGGATGCTTGCAACCTTTTATTTGGTAGACCATGGCAGTATGATTTGAAGGCACAGCATGATGGTGTTAGAAACACCTATAAAATCACTAAAGATGGTAAGGATATAATGTTATTCCCATTGAAGGAGAAAGAGGAGAAATCTAAAGGAAAAGAGGTGAAGGTCATGCTGATGGAAGGCAAACAGTTCATGAAAGAAGTAGCAGCAGAAGGTGCAGTTACATATGCCCTAATCCCATGTATGAGTGTGAATAAAGAACAGCAACAAGAAGTCAAGAAAGAGAAGAGGCCAAGGTTCATAGACCCAGCTGTCCAAGAGCTATTGGATAAGTACAAAGGTGTCATCTCAGAGGGAATGCCAAGATCCCTACCACCTGTGAGGGATATCAGTCATTGCATAGACTTAATTCCAGGGTCAACACTTCCAAACAAAGCAGCCTATAAGCTTACTCCAGAACAGAATGCAGAAGTAGCCAGACAGATTGAAGAATTGTTGGATTCAGGTCTGATTGGGAAGAGTTTAAGTCCATGTGTAGTACCAGCTGTACTAGCACCAAAGAAGGAAGGTACTTGGAGGCTTTGCACAGATTCCAGAGCTATTAACAAGATCACAATCAGGTATAGGTTTCCAATCCCTAGAATAGAGGATTTACTTGATTGTTTGGGAAGTGCTAAGTACTTTACAAAAATAGATTTGAAGAGTGGATACCATCAGATCAGGATTAGACCAGGTGATGAGTGGAAGACAGCATTCAAAACAAATGAAGGGTTATATGAATGGAAGGTTATGCCTTTTGGTTTATCTAATGCACCTAGTACTTTCATGAGGTTGATGAATGAGGTTCTGAAAGAATTCATTGGTAAGTTTGTCATAGTATATCTAGATGACATTCTGATTTTCAGTAACACAAAAGAAGAACATCTCAGACATATAGATTTGGTTCTTAAGAGGTTACATGAAGAGCAGCTGATGATGAATTTAGACAAGTGCTTGTTCATGCAAAAGGAGATCACATATTTGGGTTTTGTCATTTCACAAGGAAAGTTACAGATGGATAAGGAGAAGGTGAGTGCCAAATTGTCTTGGCCAACTCCACAGACTATGAATGATGTCAGAAGTTTCCATGGGTTAGCAACCTTCTACAGGAAGTTTATCAGAGGGTTTAGTCATATTTGTGCACCCATGCTGGATACCATCAAAGGAGGACAGAAGTGCAGGTTTGTTTGGACTCAAGGAGCAGATAATTCCTTTGAAACATTGAAGAAGAAGGTGGCACAGTAGCCAGTCCTTGCACTTCCAGATTTTAACAAAATCTTTCAGGTAGAATGTGATGCCAGTCACATGGCCATTGGAGCAGTACTCAGCCAAGAGGGTAGACCTATTGCATTTTTCAGTGAGAAGCTCAATGATGCTAAGAAAAGGTATTCATCATATGATCTGGAAATGTATGCTTTAGTTCAGTCCCTCAAGAAATGGAGGCATTACCTGATGCCAAAGGAATTCATAGTATTCACAGATAACCAGGCTCTGAGTTTCATAAACAGCCAGGAAAAGCTGAACCACAGACATATGAAATGGGTAGAAACCTTACAGGCTTTCACTTTTACACTGAAGCATAAGAAAGGGGTCAAGAACAAAGTTGCAGATGCTTTGAGCAGGAGAGTTCTCACAGTCAATCAGATTCAGTTAGAGAGTGTTGGTATTGATTCGCTCAAGACCATGTATGAGTCTGATGAAGATTTTGGAGAGATATATCAGGTATGTACTTCTTTTGGGGAGAAATACCATGCTGAGTTCTCTGAATTTCTGATTCAGGATGGATTGTTGTTCAAGGGTGGACAGTTGTGTATTCCAAGGTGTTCTATGAGGTTAAATATAATCAAGGAGAAACATTGTGGAGCTATGGCAGGTCATTTTGGTCTAGATAAAACTCTTGATCTGGTCAGAAGGCATTACTTTTGGCCTAAGTTGCAATCAGATGTCAGAAAATTTGTAGAGACATGTGTGATATGTCAGAAAGCTAAAGGCAGGTCAACTAATGCAGGTTTATATCAGCCCTTACCCATTCCTTCCAGACCATGGGAAAGCATCAGTATGGATTTTGTCTTGGGTTTACCAAGGACAAGGAAAGGATTTGACAGTGTTTTTGTTGTAGTGGATAGATTCAGTAAAATGACACATTTCTTGCCATGCAAAACCACTGCTGATGCTTCATACATTGCAGATTTATTCTTCAGGGAGATTGTTAGAATTCATGGATTGCCATTGAGCATAGTGTCAGACAGGGATGTGAAGTTTCTTGGTCACTTCTGGAGAACTCTTTGGAGGAAACTGGGAACCAATTTGTCTTTTTCCTCTGCATATCATCCTCAAACAGATGGACAGACTGAAGTAGTGAACCGTTCCTTGGGGAATTTGCTTAGATGCTTGACAAAACAGCATGGAGAGAAGTGGGACCATATTCTGTCTCAAGCTGAGTTTTCATATAATGATACTGTCAATAGGAGCATAGGGAAATCACCTTTTCAGATTGTTTATGGAATGCATCCCAGAGGAATTTTGGAGTTGAGAGATCTACCTACAGCAGACCCTGTTAGTGCAGAAGGAGAAGCTTTTGCTGAAGCCATAAAAGAGGTTCATGATCAGGTCAAGACCCAACTCCAGCAAACCACCTTAAAGTATAAGGAATATGCTGATAAGAAGAAGAAGGATGTTCAATTTGATGTTGGAGATTTGGTTTGGGTTCACTTGAAGAAAGACAGGCTTCCTAAGGGAAAGTATACTAAGCTCATGCAAAAGAAAGTTGGACCATGTCAGATTTTGCACAAGCATGGATAGAATGCTTATGAAATCCAACTCCCACCTGATCTTGGTTTGTCTCCTATATTCAATGTATGTGATTTAACTCCATACAAGGCTAATCCAGATGCAGATCAGGATCTCCTACAGGATACAGTTGCTGATGACCTTCCCCAGCATGATCCTCCACAGTTACAGAAGGTTTTGGACACCAGAGTGGTCAAACAGACCAGGAACAAACAATACTTGGAGTACTTAGTCTCTTGGAAAGGAAAGCCGAACTCTGAAGCAGTCTGGATGACTGAAGATCAGATCCAGAAACATGGTGCAGACCTTGATACTCTCATCTCAAGTGGACTTGAGATTTCTTCTTCTGGGGAGTATGGTGCAGGAGCACGCGTACATGATCAGGATATAGGATAATTGTCCACATGATGACAGCACATTAGTCTATTTTTAGTATGTTTGACTTCATCATGTAATAAGGTCCATTGGACCGATGCTATGTATTAGTTCAGCCTAGGAGTATGTGTAGGCAGTTAGAGATCGTGATAAGGTAGTCTGAGCTATCCTTCTCCCAGCCGCTCGGAAGCTCCCAGCCGCTGGGAAGTGAGTTGGTAGTACTCGAAGGACTTTGCTATATATACCTTCGATCTGTAGGGTTTGAGATCATGTTATGTTCAGGAGAGTAGTATTGGTGGTATGTTGTACTGGTAAACATTCCAGATATTGTGAAACACTGTTGTTTGACAGAATTGCAGAATCAGTACATTTGAATTTCATTTGAATAAGATCTCATCATTTGCAGTTTCTGGTTTATCAGCTGTATCTGTTTTGATTTCTTTTCTATTTGCAAGTTGATGGGTACTTTCAACCCTTCCACCGGTTGATCCTGTCAATCGGTGGAATGGTCCTGTATTATAGCTTAGTTTGCATTTGTGTTTTCTGTTTATGCATTGCATTGTTCAAGAGATCAGTTAGGAGCATGCTGTGAATCAGCCTAGCATCCTCATGTGCTAGGTCTAGAAAGATAAGCTGTTTAATTTTGGTTTGAAGGTGATCCGGCCCGATCATCATATTGTCTTTGTGAAACTAGGCAGTTCTGAGTGTTTACATGCAGCGGACGGATATACAGGAGTCTGCATGTGCGTTTCCAGTCGGAGCAAGCCGCATCATCATCTGCGAATACATCATCATCAGGATCGGGTCATGAAATTGTTGAAGTTTGCATGTTGCAAGTGCATCAGGATGTTTTAAGTCGGATATATACTCAGTGTATATATCACTGTCAGGATCATCTCTCGGGGGTGCCATCATCCGCATATCGCTAGCAGATGTAGGAGTGAAAGTTCAGTTTTTTTGACTAAGTGTTGAAGAGGTCATCAGGATATTGTGTGACGTCATCGTCATCCGGATATGACGTCAGCGTCATCAGGATATTGAGATATCACCCTATGCAAGTTTACCCTGCTGTCGCTAAGGGTTTAGGTATCGGCGTAGGTCCTCGGCAGAAAGTTGTGTTAACATCATCAGGAGGTTTCGAGAGAACCGGATAAATCATATCATGATGCTGTTGCTTGTATCGTCGGCTATCGGGGCATCGAAGGGAAGGTGCTGAAGTTGTCGTCATCAGGATTTTTGGAGCAACCGGATATTTGATATCCTGCTGACGAAGGTAATGTTGCATATCATGATGATGCCGATAGAGTTTGGCGCCCGATGAACAGTGCAACAGGAGGATGTTTGCGCCCGTTGAGTATCATGATGATGATGATAGGCGACAGGCGGAGGAGGTGAACAGTAGTCAGCAGGAGGATAATTCTGTTCATCTGAAATATGATGATGCTGATGGTGTTTGTAGGAAATATGATGATGATGTTGAGCCGATAGGGATTTTTATCATGCTGTTTGTATTATTGGCTCCTCCTTCCTGTTAGTAAGCTCCCGTTGCGTTTACCTCTGCATCAGAGTTGCTCCCTTAAACCATATGCATCCATTTTAGCTCCCAGATCTTCCTCAAGCTGTTAGTCTCTTATTAGAAGGAACTTGGCTCTGATACCAATTGTTGATAACTGAGAGGGGGGGTGAATCAGTTATCCTAATTATTTCTTCTTCTGAACTTTCTTATTAATCAATGCAACATTAATTCAAACAAGAAAACATTACCATGAAATGAAAAATGCATGACACAGTATTTTTGACGTGGAAACCCTATTAAGGGAGAAAACCACGGGGTGATTAACCCAAAGATTATTCTCTGTTAGAAGAATAAGGAATTACAAAATGGCATTTGCCAATTAGGGCTCACTGCCCGAGCACACTGCTCACAAAGGAGGCACACTGCCTACAAGGAGACACAATGTCTACAAAAGAATGTTATACAATACTTGAACTGATTGGAAGCATCCACATATGCTGGAGTTTAGTTCCGGTTAGGCTCAGTACACTGATCTGCTGCACTTCATCTTTCCTCTTCTCTGTATTCTGCTTTCCTTTCACATACCAGATCTTTCTTACTGCTTCTGCTCTGCTCTGCACTTATTCGCATATATCATCACACAACACCTCTCACAACTAAATCCATCATGCATATATATCCGCATAAGTAATTTCATCACCTTTCTAGTCGGCACCCAGAATAGTCAATCTTTTCACTAATTCTGATCTGTCGGCTGAATCCTACCACATCAAGTAATGCAGATCAAGCATATACTTGTAGAAATCATTAATCATGTTGGCCAAGTATGATTCATGCCTTCATAGCCTTTAACACCATCAGTAACACATCCGGAAGGTAGTCTGATGTTCTGTCAGTCAGTTCTTCCTCTGTTCACACTGTCACTCAGGAATCCGGTACTCAACTATTCATATCTTTTTCCTCATCTATCACCAGAGGCTAAATCCTTGGAATATACCACTCAAGGTAGTCCTCTTGACTTTCCCAAATCTGCACTGTACCAAGATACTTCCTCTGAGAGATCTGGACTAGTCTGTCGGACCTTGCCACATGCTCTGTTCTTGTTCACTGGACCACAATAATCTTCATTCTAACTTCCGGTAGAGACACACCATGACTTGCGGATATGTGGGATGACCTTTGTTGCCATCAATGACAACAACCATGAATCCATATAGTGTCTCTTGCCAACAATACCTTGCCCAAAATAGGGTAGGACTTGGGCGCGCGAATGAATGAGACCTGGGTAACATGATAAATGGGACCTAGGATGACCCCTTAAGCTATACCCTACCCAAAATAGGGGGGAGGACTTGGGTGCCTTCGCCCTAGTCCTATCCTATTTTGGGGCAGCCCTAATTTTTGGGTGTCGGTTTATGACCGTTATTTGGTTATTTTTCTGACATGGTAAAGTTTGAATTTTAATTTCTTGGTGGGAGTGCTTGTAGATGCATATATAAGCATGTGTAGGCATTCATTTGTAAACTAGATTACAACTAGATGATCAAGAGATTTCAAAGGTGATTCAAGGATTTCTATTGTGTTGCAAGAGCAGACTTGTGTGTTTTGTGTTTTGATATTTGTAGATTTGAGCATCAATTCCTTCATGGCATGAAGAGCATCTTCCTCCATGAAAGCTTCACTACAAGGTGAAATATCATTGTGTTTTCTATCATTATTTCATTTGGATTTTGCCTCTACCTCACAAGAGCACACTCTCTCTATCTAACAAAGGTGTTTGGAAGACTTAAGTGTCCTTTCGGGGCTTGACTGAGGCAAGCTCCTAAACACCACAACCCCCAAACCAAGTTTTCATGATTATAGGTTATAGGATGAGGAGCATCTTGAAGTGTCAGAATTGTAGAACAGGAAGAAAAACAACACCCTAGACTTGGGTGCCCATTCATTAGTCCTCCAGCTTCCATGATGGAATAATCCCTAAAATAGCAGGAAAGAGTTGTAGACTGAGTTTCCAGATCTCGACAAAAAGAAGGGTATTAGACTTGGGCGCCTCCTCTTTTGTGCCCAACTTTTCCACCTCGAAGCCCTAAAAATAGGTACTCTGTAGTTCTGTATTTTATCCCCGTATGCAAGAGGATTTCTGTAATTCATTAATTTGTTGTCGTATTTGCATAATTGGGATTTTAATGGTCAATTAGGCATAAGAGAAGGTAAAATTGATAATTAATTCCCTAATCCAAGTTTCCCTACATCTGAAAGTGACTCTAGGGTATGATAGTGCTCACCACTCAACCCTAGATCCTTCAATGTTTAGTGGAGAGGAGGATTTTAACATCTAAGCAACAAAAGATTAATAAATCCAATTTTACCCTAAACAATACCGATGCTTGTGGATAGTGAACTCTATATGTGCTCATCCCTCATTTTCCTTGCATTATCTAAAAACTTATATGCCATCTGCATATCTATTATCTTGAATTTTCACCAATGCACTAGAGCCCTCCTTAAAGGCCTCAAAGTACATAATAATGTATGTTGGAGAATCAATTGTGATGTCTTCAAGGATTTGTGAAAGGATGACTACAAATCTATGATTGAAATTAATATTGGACTCTTCATCTTGTCTCCTAATTTCTATTAAACTTGCAACAAGATTAGTAGGTTTTTTTGCAAATTCCTTTTTAAAACTGTCCACAAGTTCATCCACATGTCCTCAAATACCAGTCTCTAGATCATGCACCAAGGGATTTAACAAAAAACCTCATCCACATGTCCTCATCTCTAAATGAATGTTTCTCTATGAAGCTGTGAAAGTTTTGGATATGTGCATTCCCCTCACACACATTGTATCCACTAATTCTAGGCATCTGATTGTAAATCTAAGATGGCATGCTTTCAAATTCATAGTCAACCCATGACAAGTCTAATTGGTCATACAAACGATCAAAAGACTTGACAAGGGATTTAGCAATTTGGTTGATAGACATAGGATGGTTATTATTTAATTGAGCCTACTGAGCTTCTAAGGATATTATCCTTTTGTTCATCTCTTCCATTTTTTTACATAACATTGCTTTCCCCTCTTGGCTGAGCATGGGTGTATACATATTTGGATTCATGTAATTTTCACTTTCAGACATTTTATGTCTGCCTGAGTCCTCAAGCTTGCCTCTAACTTGTGCTAGAACTTCTAATAGCATGGCTCTTTCATTTTGGCAGTGCACAGACACTTGTAAACTTGGACTTACATTGCATGCATAATTGTAACCATAACTAGATGAAGCATTACTAGGATAATTTCTAGTATGGTAATGCCCAGGGTTTGAAGTACAAGTAGACATAGATGAGGGAAAATCCCTAGGGTATATAAAATCATTCTAGCTAGCCATAGCTAATGAATCCTAAAATACTAGACAAATTATTACAGTGCAACAATGTTGGCATTCAACTTTCACAATAGAACAACAAATAGAAGCGGGAAGAAACTATGTACCTTTTCACATCCAGCTGCTGTAACTTTGAACATAATACTTTTACATCACAATAACATACATCAGCCGCTCATGTGTATTGAAATTTTTAGCAAAGTCACCACCTCTTCAAAGAGGACAAAATCTTTCAAGTTGAAGATCTTCAAAGGTGCAAATTATTTTTATAAGTTACCTCCAGCAAAGGACTAATATGCAGGTAGCACAAGGCTCCTTATAGCCTTTCTTTCATTCTGGGTTCTCTCCAAACCTAGAGCCACACATAAATCCTTTTAAAATTGCTGCAACAAAGCCTCTTTTTGGTTTACAACTTCAATATCTAAACCAGATGCTTAGACTGATCAAATTCATTGACTCTTTGCTCATAGATCTATCACTGTCCCCAGTAGAGTCACCAGTTTTGTTGGTTTCCAAATTAGAAAACATCAAAATCTAAAGGTTTGCCACTTCTTATGCTCAAGTCTAATGGAAGAATTGGCCAACAAAGATGGGAGATTGTTTGCACTTGTCTCCTCTTCACTTCAAGTTCTACTGCACCTAGGGGGGTATCCCTCACTCACAACCCATAAATATAGCTTTTCAACACGAAGTATAATGTTCTCATGTATGGACAAAGCTTTACATGATCAACCCCAGATTGACAATGCTCTTGGACTATTAAACTCATTCACATCAGAGAACATGCAACACCTCTACCCTACTCCTAAAACCTAAAAGATTGAGATTTTGAAATGATTTTGTTTTATACTTGGCTGGAAGACTTGGGTTCTGATTCATAAACTCAATACAAAATCTAACTAGTGCTTATCTCAAGGCACTGGAGTCAAACTAACATATATGTGTGACTGGTTCTCATAAACTCAACTAACATTCAAGTTTTATGGGGTTAAATTGGTATTTACCTTACAAACACCACCCAAGACAGAGTATTTAGTTAACTCTTCTTACATAGATCCCTGCTGCAATACATTCTTCCCCATACTTAACCCAGAACATTTAATCTATTCCTTGAATAGAAGTAGAAGATTAAGCATACAATATAGTAAATCTATATTCCAGAATCTTAAATAACCCTTAGTTATCTGATTCAGGAGAAGAAATGTACACAACCATGGAGACAATTAACTAAACACATGCATTTAATATTTTTCATATACATCAACATGAAACTGAACAAATTTTATACATAAGTGCATTCAACACATAATACATTGACTTACAAGACAAGAAATGAAGCAGACCAGAAGAACTTGTATTTCATTTACTTCTCAAAAGTTCTAAAATCTTCAATGACCAAAATGAGAGCCCAACACCTTTCTTATAGGCTCAAACATGTTGCCCTAAAATTAACTCATTTTGGAGGTAGGTGAGATATTTTCACATTACAATTTTCCCTCCAAAATGCATTGGGAATAAAATATTAATACATTAAAAGAGGAGAAGAAAAATGAATAAAATATGCTTTAATTTCCCCTTTCAATTTTTACATTTTTACTCATCCCCAATTCTGCAAGGTAACTGAAGACTCTCTATTTCTCTTATGCGCTGCAGCAAAATCAACCCTCGAGCCTCTCCTTGAACTCCTCTATGATGGCATCTGGCTCTGAGGGACAAAGAGAATATGTTATAGTAGTTTACCAAACCAATTTTTCCCAACTCATCAATTCTGGGTCGTTTTTCACAGTGCAAGGGCATTTTCCACTCTTCTCGTAGCCAAAAATCAATGCAAATATGCTAAAAATCTTCGCCAATGCATGAGGAATGGTCGTAGGAAGATTTTGCAACTTGGAACAGCATATTTGAGCCAAAAATGCCTCCAAAAAATGCCCTGAGACCAAAAAACGTGATTATAGTTCTGAATCAACAACATTTCCGCATTGAGCGGCTCCAAATCCATTGAAGCCGCCTCAAGAGTGAAGGACAATCATTGTTTTCACCTGTAGATGAGAAAGGAGGACTAAAAACGCCGTGCGATGGGCATTTCACACTATCACAGGGGTCTGAGGCTGCACGGGATCCTCCCGTACGATGGTGCGATAAGCACCAAAATACATGTCTTCTCTCATATAAACTTTAATCTAAAGTTTAAATAAACTTTTTCCCTTTAGTATTTCCCTCTCTCTTTTTCATTCAAACCTCTTTTCCTTTTTTAAATTCCATTTTAATATTTGATTTTAATATTTACATTTTTTAAAACTTTGAAACTTAGGCAATTTTAATTTCCTCCTCCAGGCGTATGGTGCTTTTTCACCATGGGAAAATAGGATTTCGGATGGTCATGAAAATTTGCATAGGGTCGTTATCAATTATTTCAAGAAATCCCATTTCCTTAGAATTTTGCTGACCGAATTTAGGCACCTGCTTTGTAAACTGACCTGTTGGGTGAGTTTACCACAACTGGAATGCATTAAATAATGCATCAAATGGTCTCTAATTTTGATGAAATTAGAATTGGAGACATTTGAGACCAAATCGAGAACTCGGTCACCCTTAGAATTTTGACATTTGCAACTTTCTAGAATGCCAAATCTAGTCCAGTTGCAGTCAGAAAATAATTAAATACCCCATCAAAACTCATCCCGGGAGCACGAAAATGAGCAGGCATGTTCTCATAGTTGCCAAAAAACATTCCACCAACTAGATTTTCAATATGATGTCTGAGTTGAAAATTTTTAATCACCGAAATGGCCTCTGGGGTAGATTGAGCAGCCTATTGACCTAGCCTTTGTCGACACCTCAAAAGAATATTGTCACATCAAATTTGTGAAATTTGAAGGTGCCACCAAACTATCTAGATGATGTTGGTAATAGGGTTAACATTTCAAGTATTCAGATACTAGTGTCACTCTGGATTATTTCAGCTATGCAGCTTAAGCATTATATGTAGAAGGGACGTGAATTCTTTTCTATTTCTATCAGTGAAAGATTAGAGGACAAGCCAGAGAATTTATTGGATGATCATCCTATTCTTCAAGAGTTCACTGATGTATTTCCTTCTCAACTTTTTGGGATGCCACTACGGCAAGAGATTTACTTTCACATTGACTTGGTGCCAGGAGCATAGCCTATTTCCAAGGCTCCCTATAGAATGATGACATAGGACCCTCAAGAGCTTAAGTTGCAATTGGAGGAGCTTTTGGAGAAAGGTCATATAGATCCTAACGTATCTCCATGGGGTGCACCTATTATCTTCATAAAGAAGGACTAGTCTCTAAATGCCTTTGCATTGACTATAGGCAGTTGAATAAACTTACAGTGAAGAATCACTACATGTTGCCAAGGATTGATGATTTGTTTGACCATATTCAGGGGGGTGAAGATTTTCTCTAATAGTGACTTGAAATTAGGATATCATTAGTTGAGGATAGCAGAAGTTGATATCTATAAGACAACTTTCTACACACGATAGTCACTATGAGTTTATTGTAGTCCCTTTTAGCTTGACCAATGCCCCAGAAGTCTTTATGAGCTCGATGAATGGTGTGTACTACACTTTCTTGGATAGAATTGTGGTCATCTTTTTGGATGACTTTTGTTCTATTCTAGCATAGTATAGGAGCATAAAGAGCATTTGTGGCAAGTATTACAGTGCCTAAGAGAGAACCATTTGTACGCTAATAATTCCAAATGTAAATTCTTCCATACCGAGATCTGGTATTTAGGGCATATCATACTAGGGGGTGGAATTTTAGTGGACCCTTCTAAGATTTAGGCTATATTAGAATGGCCCACTCCAACTAATGGCCCACTCCACATCCAATTATTTCTCTCTAGAAGCAGGGGATGAAATTTGTTTGGACCAAGAAATGTGACTGAACTTTTTAGATTTGAAGGAGAAACTCACTACTACACCTATCTTGGTGATTCTAGATCCTGCAGGTGATTTTGTGTTTGCATAGAGGCTTCTATCAAGGGTATTGGAGCAGTTCTGATGTAGGAGGGACATGTAATTACCTTTAAGTCTCGCAAGTTGAGGATTCATGAGCTCAATTACATGACTCATGACTTGGAGCTTGAAGCTTTGGTACATGCTTTGACTAATTGGTGAAATTTTCTTCTTGGACACCAATTTGAGTTGCATTTGGATCATTAGAGCCTATAATATATCTTTTCTTAGCCTAATCTAAATGCATGATAGTGCCAATGGATGGAGTTTCTTTGTGAGTATGACTTTGAGATCTAATATATTAAGGGGAAAGAGAATGTTGTGGTTGATGCTCTCAGTACGTGAAGACATGACTTGCTCTCTTTGTCAGTGAAGATGGACCTCAAGGGGAAAAATGTTGGAGCTTTCACCATTAGATGGTTTGTATAGTGAGATAGTCTAGTTTTAGGGTCCCTTGAGGGACATGTTTGAGTGGTATTCCTTCGATGATTATGGTTTTCTTCCACACTGTGGATGTATTTATGTTCCTCCTTTAGGGAACCTTAGAGAGGTGGTTCTTGCAGAGGCTCACAGAGCACCATATGCAACACACCAAGGAGTTAAGAAAATGCATGCACACCTTCAAAAACTATACTTTTGGGAAAGGATACAAAACGATATATCAGAGTTTGTTGTCCATTGCCTCGACTGTCAGAGGGTGAAAGTAGAACATCAGCATCTAGCCAGTTTATTGTATCCAAATGTGATTCTAGAATGGAAGTAGGACGTTATATTGATGGATTTCATTATAGGTCTTCCTATGAATACACGACGGTACAATGAAATCATGGTTACTGTAGAGTGTAAAAACTCTACAATTTTGTATCTATTGCAATCTTGTTGCGCAGGTTTCTTATGCTCTATGTGGAAGCCGCCAAGTGTCATGCCTCAGTTAAAAGCCACGGTTTTGTTTCTAGCTATAATTTTTGTGCGGATCGTGCCACGTAGCGGTTATGTTTCAATATATTTTAGTTTCAGCTAGCTACGGAGGTCACCACATGTCACTAGCAGAGGTAGTAACTAAAAGTTTCAAAGAGAGTGCAGAGGTTGCCGTGTGTCTCTTAGATATTACTATGGAGTTTTTTGCGTGTTTGTTTCTATATCTTAGAGATGCTTAGTAAAAGAAGATGGTGGGACATAGTTGGTTTCAGTTTGAGTATGCAGAGAGTGCCACATGTTGGATGCAGAAGAGAAGTTACTTTTGTTTATGACCCTTCTTTGGCAATAATTAAAAGTTTCTAAGTAACATGGAACCTGACAAGTGTTAGCTTCCATGGGAATTTCAAAAGGTTTCTAATGTTTCAAGAATTGTTGTGGAAGATGCCATGTATTAGTTGTTGCTTGCTGCAGAAGATGCCACCTGTCCCTATTTTCTCCTTTTTAAAGCTAGCGAGTGCTAAGGTAGTGGGTCTTGCTATAATGTGTCTCATGTCTCAAATGCTATGGAGTACGATAGTTGTCACCTGTGGAGGCCACTTGAATATAAAGACACAGTTTTGTAATGTGTTGCAGATAAAGACATGTATATGTTTCTAAATGCTGCGAAACATGCCAAGTGTTGGTTTCCTATTCTTTTCTGAGAAATGAAGGAGTTTCAAGTTATGCACGTGGATGTTGCCATCTGTCACACTCTTTTTAGTTTCAAGTATGCAGAGATCACTGAGTGTCTGTCCCTTATAGAAGGAGTTGTGCCACACATATTTAGTTCCAGCCAATGAACTTGCAGGAAAGAGAAACTGTTGCAGATTTGAAAGATCTTAACTGTTAGAAACTTCCAGTTACCTTTAGTTTCGTTAGGCCATTGGGATTCTATTGTTGCAGACGATCTTGAGTTAAATCTTAGGCTATAAATATGTAACATTTGTAATAGATCGGGAGACGCATATAGAGATATAGATTGATCATACAGTTTTAGGGAGATAGAGATATTTTTTTGTTAGAGATTTAAGAGAAGTTGGAGACTTTTGTTGTGACTAGTTAATATCATTTGCCTTTATTTTTTTATTTTTGATTAGAAAGTTAATGTACCTGTGCATGTATCTGTGCCTCTTATATTGTTGGAAAATTAATGAGAAAGACTGAGTTCTGTGCCTTGGTTGATATTATCTGAGTCATTGCAAAGTGTCTAATTGTGAGCCTTTGATTTTATTCATTTTATTTGTTTATGTTAATCATGCAGCATCTGCTCTTTATTGTAACTAAATTTTGAGGATATTTTCACTGTGCTTAATTTTTGAAAAACACTTTTACTCAAGTGCATCGCCATAGATAGATTTTCTTTAATTGTATCTGTAATCCTGTTTGCTTCTTACCCTTTTCCTCAAAACCCATTTAAGATAGAGAAGAGCCAGCTTCTTTAAAATCTGGAGGTTGTTTTAGGTAGCAAGTCCCACATTCCTAAAACTTCCCATGTTGGTGTTGGAACCTGTGCAACTTTATACATTAACAGTTTTTGGCATGTTCGGTGGGATAGTTCTTGAAGTTTCTATCAAGATCGTATGAGCCAGAGAGCCACAAGGAGCCAGAGCTGCAAACTTGTAACAAGAGCTCAATCTGCTGTTAATCCAAGCATTCTTTTGCCACTGCTAGTAGCTAATCCAAGGAGGAGAGAGAATAAGTTTGTAGTAGCACAAGGAGTAAATATGGGAACACCTGTAGCCCTAAGGAATTATGCTAATTGGAACACTGGCAGTTGTCTAATTCTCCCAGTACCACCAACAACTTGGGATCCTATTCTAGCCAATGCTCTAAAGGCTCTGCCTAAGTTCAGTGGGGAAGATTTCAAGACACCTGAAGAGCATCTGCAAGGTGTATCTGATGTACGTGCAGTACATGTTATCACTCAACAGAATGTGGCCATAAGACTATTAGCAGCCTCTTTCAAAGGAAAGACCCTGGATTGGTATAGATCCCTTACTCCAAACACTATATCTACATGGGATCAATTTGGTGATGCTTTTTTTTGAAAGATTTAAAGAAAAGGGTGATAAATCTTCTTTGCTGCAACAATTGATCACTATCAAGAGGGCACCACAAGAAGCCATGATTGATTTCAACTCAAGATATTAGAAGACTTGGGAGAGAATTCCTACTACAACAAGACCATTACTATGTATGGCTATTGTGTTTTACCTTAAAGCTTTAAACTCAAATATATCAGTGATGATTCAGTCTCTTGGAGGTCAGGCATTACCAGAAGCATATGAGTTGGTAGTCAAGGTTGAGAATAACTTAATAGATGCTAGAAAATTTCCCCCAAGGCCTCCTATGCCCATGTTCCCAGAAATTACCTTACCTTTGCCTCAAGAAACTCCTAATCATATAACTCCACCTATGTCTATGTATTCATTTCCTCAACAACCTGCTAAGGCAACTACCCCCATCCAACCATCTGAGATGGATGATGTCAAGAACATTTTAAGAACCTTCTCAAATGAGATAATTAATCTAAAGAGACAAAAAAATCCCTATCCAAAGCCCCCTTATCAAGATTACTAAGGAAATAGACCCCCTTTTCAGCCAAATCAATATCAAGGCCCCCAGAGGCAAGCTAATCCTCAGCCTTCAAACTAGTTGGTTACAGTCCCTACACCTTTATAGACTATTCCTCCTAATCCAATAGGGAAATCGTTCTAGGGAAAAATATTTTTGCAGATGGCACAAATGCTTGGTGCTTCCCCTGTAACAATGCCCATATACCCAGAAATTGTCCCAGAGGAAATTTATAGCAAAAGATAGCAGAATAGAGAGGATTAGAAGGACAATTTGCAACTTCTAACACTCCACCATATTAGTCTCCTGGTGTTCAAAATGTAGTCATGGTGGCCCAGATGCAAGGGATGTCTTTACAACAGGAAGATGAAATAGCCCATGAGCATGCTTTATTTTCATGGATTGAAGAAGAGGATTCGGTGTTCTTGAATGAAGCATCTACTTCCAAAAAGCCATTGGTGCAATCAGATTACTATACCAGAGCAAAGAGGAGAATGATAGAATGGCCTGAAGTTACAAATAATGAAATCATGGGAGCTCCTCCATTTCAAGGTCATCAAAACATAGTCTCTAGACAAGAAACGCCTCAGCCTGTGTAGAATCAAGTAGCCTCAGTACAAGTTCTAGAAAAGTGAAGGTACCCTTATTACTCAAAGGCCCAAGCATTAGGACCTGTGAACATGGTGGATCAACTAAAAAGAACTCTAACACATGTATCAATTTGGGACATGTAGCTATTCCTGAGTAGAAGGCATTGTTGCAGGAGGCTCTGCAAGGCCAAGAAGCCCCTAAACATACTATGCTAAAGGAGGAACTACTGATAAAGGCAAACTTTAGCTTAAAGATATTGAACCTCTACAGATAATAGCTCTGTTGAACAATGCACCTGAGGTAGGTAAATCTAAACCAGATCCCTTTTATTTGACTTTAATAGTTGGGAAGAAATTACTACATAATGCAATGATAGACTCTGAGGCTAGTACTACAGTAATGCCAAAGCAAATAGCAGATGCTTTGAAGATAAAATATGAGCCACTTACAAGAGGGGTCATCCAGTTGGATGGGAAATTTGTGCAAACAATAGGGAAGATTAAACAACTTCCATTGCAACTATATACTTGCCCCAATATAATTATAAATCAAGATGTGGTAGTCATAGATATTCCCCTATATTTGGTCTATGCTTATCTAGAGATTTCACAGCCAAGATAGGAGGTTACATGTCATTAGATTGGTCACACCTCATTTTGAGAATCAAATATGGGACAAAGATGAAAATACTGTCAGAACCATTATCCAAAGACCATATCACAAATGAACTAACCCCAAATTTAGAATCAGCCCATGCTATGTTAAATAAAGAAGAGAGAATCTTTGTTGAAGAGTTAGGAGACTGGACTGAACATGACCAAGAGGAAGAAGAAAATAATCAGTTGTTGACTATGATGCAGAGTGATCTCTATGGAAATTATGACTCTACTGGTCTAGGTACTTATGTTATATTTGAAGAAGACCAAGAGATTCATAATGTTTTAAGGAAAAGAAACATCACAAAGTCAAGAATCTGAAAAAGACTCAGAAATCTGGACTCTAAATTTTGATGGGGCTAGAAGTAAGAATGGGGCTAGAGCAAGAATTTGCCTTACTGCCGCTAATGGTGAGAAAATTTTAAGAGCCATTCGCTTTCAGTTTGCCTGTACCAATAATGATGTTGAATATGAATCTTTGGTGCATGGACTCATGTTGGCAAAGAAAAAAGGAGTAAGGAGTCTGATAGTAAAAGGAGATTCTAAACTAGCAATGAAACAAATCAGAGAAAAGGCAATAGAAAAAAATGTGAGAATTAAATCCTATAGGCACAGAATTTGGGACCTCATAAATGATTTTGAGGCCTTCAATATTGAAGTGGTTCCTAGAGCCCAAAATTCTGAGGCAGATAAAATGGTACAGATTGGTTCACAGTTTGATCCAGTAACTGATCTATTAGTCAACAATCAGTCAGTCAAAGTCATAGTGAGACCAACTATTCCAGACAATGACCAAAATTGGCAAGTTTTTGATAATGATTTCCAAGTACTCTCATTCTTACAACAATCAAGGGAATTTGGTAATAAATTGCACCCTAAAATTGAAGAAGCAAATGGTGACCAAATTATTCAACTATAGTCAAATAAGCTCCCTAAAGGACTGATTACCTTAGAAAACTTGTTTGACCCAGAAGATGTAAGCCTAGAGAAGAAAAGGTTTCAAGCAAATAGGGAGGATTATTTTGAGATTCAAGTTCGTGAAGGAAGAAAATTGAAGGTTGGCAATTCTACAACTCAAAAAGAAAGGGAAAGGTTGATTGATTTATGTGAAAGATATGACAGGGTGATTGCTTGGACCTATGAAGACCTCCATGGCTATAATAGAGATATCATCCAGCACACCATAGAGCTTACTGAAGGATCTAAACCAATCAGACAAAAACAAAGGCCAGTAAATCCTAGAATTGAACCTTTAATGGTGGATGAGCTGCAAAAGCTCCTAGAATCAAAGATAATTTTTCCAATTAAGCATTCAACCTGGGTATCAAATTTAGTGCCTGTAAGGAAAAAGAATGGTGACATAAGGCTCTATGTAGATTTTAGGGATCTGAATAGAGCCTCTTTGAAAGATCATTATCCCCTGCCCTCTATGGAACAAATTTTACAGACTGGATCAGAGAGGTTTTCATTGTTGGATGGTTTCTCTGGATACAATCAGATTTGGTTCGCTGATGAAGACCAACATAAGACTACATTCACTACAAAGTGGGGAACCTTTGTATATGCTAAGATGCCTTTTGGCCTTTCAAATGCTGGAGCTACTTTTCAGCGAGCAATAGATGTAGCATTTGGAGAGCTTATAAACAAAATCATCTTGATTTATCTAGATGACCTCGCCATTTTCTCTAAAAATGTTATAGATCATTTTGACCATTTAGAGGCTATTTTTAAGAAATGCCAAGAATTTGGAATATCCCTGAATCCCAAGAAGTGTATCTTTGCAGTACCTCAGAGTAAACTGTTAGGGCTTATAGTGTCAAAGGAAGGAGTCTCTATTGATCCAGAGAGAGTCACTGCCATAATGAACTTATCTCTACCAGTTAATAAGAAAGTAGTTCAATCCTTTCTGGGGAAGATCAACTTTGTTAGCTGGTTCATATTTGATTTTGTAGGTCTAATTAGACTAATGACACTATTACTTAAAAAGGACCTAGTCTTCAAATGGATTGCAGAAGGAAGGCAAACTTTTGAAGAAGTCAAGAAAGCTATTTCAACAGCCCCAATACTCAAAAACCCAGACTTTTCTAAATCTTTCATAATGTATGTGTATGGGGGAGAATTCAGTGTTGCTATTGTTTTAACCTAGAAAGATGATCATCAAGAAGGAGAGCACCCAATAGCCTTTTTCTCCAAAACTCTCAGAGAACATGAGGCTAGATACAATTTTGTAGAAAAAAAAGCATATGCCATGGTTAAAGCTCTTAAAAAATTTAGGCATATGGTAACAGGAAACAAAATCCTAATACTAGTGGCTCATCCTAGTGTAAGAGAATATATTATGGAGGGTGAGATCACTGAGAAAAGAGTCAATTGGATCACAAAGATTCTAGAGTATGATGTAGAAATGTGACCCACCAAGTTGGTCAGAGGCAAAGGATTGTGCCAATATATGACTCGAGACATGGAGAGAATAATGACTGAAGAAATAGAAAGTGAGAATGTATTGAAAATTTAAGAGATTGACCAAGATTCTTGGGTCACAAATAAAATACAGTTTATGAAGCATGGGATTTTCCCAAATGAGCTCTCCCATGATAAGAGAAGATACTATAGGTAGCAAGGGGCCTATTTTGTACTAATTGACCATATTCTATTTAGAAGAAATGCTGATGGTATACTTTTAAGATGTATAGAGAAAGGTGAAGCCCAAAGAATACTACATGAATTACATCATGGAGCCTTAGGAGGACACTTTTCAACAAGGACCACTGCAATCAAAATAACTCAAGTAGGATATTTTTGGCCCACTCTATTTATAGATTGCTATCAATTGGTCAAGGAATGCCAGGCTTGTCAGTTTTATATTTGGAAAAGGAGAAATGCAGCAATGCCTCTAAGCCCCATAATTATGGATAAACCCTTTGCTCAATGGGGTCTAGAATTCATTGGTATAATCAATCTAGTGTCAAGTATGGGACACAAATGGATCCTCACAGCCACAGATTACTTTACCAGATGGAGTGAAGTTGTACCACTCAAAGAAGTAATAGAAAAGGTAATATTAGATTTTCTAGAAGGCATTACTGCTTAGTTTGGTCCTCCTCGTACCATTATATCAAATAATGCTAAAGCATTTTTGGGAACAAAGATATCTATGTTTGCATTAAGGAATGGGATTTATTTGAAGACTTCTTCAAATTATCACCCCTAAGGTAATGGCCTAGTAGAATCCACTAACAAGAACTTGATTAGACTCATTAAAAGGATAGGGGCCAATTATCACAGAGAGTGGCATAAACTACTTAACACAACACTATGGGCTGACAGGATCACACCAAAGCAACTGATTAAGATGTCTCCATATGAATTAGTTTATGGTAAACCAGCAGTAATGCCACTAAGCTTAGAAATCCCTGCTTTGGAATTATTGAAATAGATTGAGATTGAAGAGAATGGCCCCATGCAAGTTAGACTTGCTGAACTGCTAGAGGTACAAGAGAAAAGAGAAAGGGCACATGAGTCACTAATGAAACATTAGAAAATAGTTAAAGACTGTTTTGATAAGAGAACTTTAAATCCTATTTTTGAGGTTGGCTCACTAGTTTTGAAATGGGATGAAAGAGTTTCTAAGCTAGGTCGACATAGCAAGTTTGAATCATTGTGGACTGGTCCTTACAAAATTCATTCCTGTAAGCAACAAAATTCTTTTGAGCTTGAGACTATGGATGGTGAACCTGAAGAGATTCCTATAAATGGGATCTATTTGAAGCATTTCAATTAAGCAGTGTCTCTTATGTATCATAGTTAGCTAGTTTCCTTTCCTTTTCGCTTCCTTATTTTCCCGCTTTCCCTTTCAATAAGTGTTCTATGAACACGTGTCACTAGTACAAAGCCCCTTCTCTTTTGTTCTCACTTTTATTAAGGTTGTTCTGCAATCCCCCAATTCTCACGGAAGTACATGCTTTTCAAAAAGGACAGCCACTCCGGTAGCAATATCTGACACTCCATTCCATGCAAATTTTGAAAAGATACACTAACTATTTTTTGGCGTTAATGCCATTTATGGGATAAGATGTGTCATTAAAGCCCTAATAAATTAGTGTTAAATCCTAAGTGTGGCCCTCATTTGTTTCCTATCTCTCTGCTTTGAATAACTATTGCTTCCAATTTCTGACTCTCACCAAGTGTCTTTCAGCTGTGTGTCATTCTTATTTAAGCAGTTTCGCCCTTCCTGTGCCAAGATTTCCCGTATTTTCCCTGCAGATACAGCTATGTCAGAAGCATAGTCTTCTCAAGAGGGGCTGGGAATTTACGAAGAAATTGATAAGCTATTAAATAGAAAATCATATGCATCAGCGCCCATGCAACCAAGGATGACCTACCCAAGAACAAGGGTCCCTGAGGTTGGGTTTTCTGTTGATTCAACAAAGGTGAAGGATTACGTGAATGACATTTATGACACGACCCTACAAAAGAACACAAGGACTCTCAAGGAAGGGGTGCATCAGAGGTGTATTCTCTGAGCAATAAGCAGGCAATTTGAAACTTTTGGAATGAGAATATGGACCTCACAGTTAGCACAGTTCTTGTTTCTGAGTGTGCACCTATGTCGTAACCTAATTGAACTATGTGCAGAGTTGTTTCATGCACCCTTGAATACCATACAATAGGGCTCTTTTGTAGTGCATATTATGCCCAAAGCCATAAGAGATATGTTGGCCCTGCAGCATGACAAAATAGCCACATTCCCAACTGTGGCCAAAATTCAAAAGACATGGGCAATTGTCAACAACAAGGTTAGGTTCCTTAATTCAGAGATGCAGTTAGGAGAGGAGAACACCCAGATGCCCATACTATCTATAGGAAGGGCACAATTCAGCCAAAGTACTCAAGAGGCACTGTCAATGATTGCCTTTATTTTTGGGCTGAAAGAAGATAATATAGTCCACAACTGGCAAATTGCTATCATTTTCAGATTAAAAACTGTAGACAAATCACAAGAATACTGGCTAGATTTCTTAGAGCAAATTGCTTACTCCATGGTTGATCTACTCGTAAATTTCAAGTCCAAGGGAGTTGTCAGGTATTTTTCTTATCTTTTCCATCTAATGTTGTATCAGAACCATGAACTTTTTGCACCATATATGCATTTAAACATGTATGATCCAAATTTTGGCCAAAACAGAACTATCCCTATGTCTGCATGGACACATGTGTTATCTGTGTCTTCAGACCCTTATGAGTTCTGGGAACTTTTTGTGGCCCCTGCCTTCTGTCAATTAAGCCCTGAGCCTGTAGAACATAGATTGACATAGAGTATCAGGAGTTTCATGACCAATTTCCCAATCCCCTATGATTATTTCTTTGGGGCACACAATACTATCATCAGGGTCCATGGTTTCAATGAAGAGCCCATGCTGCTACCTAAAATATTAACCCCTAGGGTAGCATTCTTAGAAGTGACTTGGCAGGTGTTAGTGGTTGATAATGGGTTTGGCACCAAGAAAAAGAAAAATAAAATGTATGACATCCCATGGGTCAAAAGAAATATGGCACTAGAAGTTAGAGATGATGAACACCTTTTACTAAGGAAGCTAGCCGCCCTTGGATTCTTCATCATTGAAGACAAATGGAAGTATGATCCAGACAATTTTATGGATTCCTAGATCAGAAACAATAAGGTCTGTGCTAAAATAGTACATGAGGGCCAGCCTTTTTGGGAGGATAGGAGAAACCCAAAAGAAGACAACCCAGACCTATATGTTGAATTAGCTGATTTGCCCTTTGAGGGGGACAGGCCATGGGAGAACTTCTATGATAAACAAAAGGAATTTGACCTTAAGTTACGAATGACTACTGGTCTGAGAAAGACATTGAAAAACAAAGAATGGAAGCCAGAGAAGATTGAAGCCTATTGGAAGTATAGGCAGGAAATCTCAGAGATCACCCATTCATTTGGAATGTTGACACTGATGAAAAATGGGAGTCAATCTGGGATGAGTGGCATCCTTCCCTAGTCTCTAGCCCTAACACAAGTAAAATTCAGAGGACGCTGAGTCAACTCACACAATGCAAGAAACAGGACAGGCCTCATCTACTGCTCATGTATCTTCCTGGCCCCAATCTCTTAGTACTTTAGAGAAATAGAAGGGTGTGGTGTCATCACTAACCATAGGGACTTCAATAGCTTGAGTATCTGAAGTTTCCAGTTTTGCTCTTTTGAAACCACCAGTGGTGGTAAATGTGATAGAGAAAGAAGAATCAAAGGAAACAACTCAAAGACCCAGGAAACATAGGAGATTGCACCTAGAAGAGGAAGAGGAGGAAGAAACAGAGCCACTGCTACAACAATTGCCAATCACATCTTCTGTAGCTCAAGTAAGTATTTCATTACCTCCCTTTTCTCCTCTATCTCCTTCTACTTTAGGAGTGGCAATCCCAGTTAGCCAAACATTTGTACCCCCTGCCACTTCTGCCGTGCTTTCATCAGCCCAAGCCCCAATTGTCACTTCACAAGCCATGTCTTCATAGGCCATTGCATTACCACCCTTTTCCCCCTCTGTACCAAAAAGAGCCCCCTCTCAAGTTTCCCCTAGCCAACAAGTAAAGGCTATTCCCTATGGCCTACCTCAAGGTCATCCTTTTGCTTGAGGCTACATTGCTTCACCTCCTACTTTCCAAGCCCAAGTAGACACAGCAAAGGAAGGAAAACAAAAGCCCTGCTGTGCCACATATGAGGTCACTTTTTCACCCCATCCAACAACAGTTGACAGTCACACATTTATCTCCAAATGTTGTGAAACTTAATGAGCAGGTGTAGCCACAAGACTATTCAATGAACGTTGTAGCTATGGAAATGTCTCTTTTTAGGCCACAAGATAGGGTCGAGCTACTCAATGAGACCATATTTGTTGTTGCAACTGATTATTTGAAAGTGTCTAGGAGGTTGCAGAAAGTTGAGAATGATTTAGCTCAAGAGAAGTTGAATAGTAATAACCTGGCTGCAGAGATTTAATCAAAGAATAATGAAATTGAGAGTCTTAACAAACAATTGCAAAATACTATTTCTTGCCAGATACATCAAGCTGCACAGGCCCAAAATGCTTGTCTTAAAATTGAGCTAGCTCAGAAAAAAGCTGCAGTGAATGTTTTGAGATAAGAGAAAGCCACCTTGGAAAAGAAGTATCAAGAACAATTGTGGCAAGCCACACAATTTCAGAAGAAGTTGCTGAGTGAACAAAATGCTAATAGTGCAATTCAGGCACAACTCCTGGTAGAGCAACAAATAACAAAATAGCTAACAGTTGAGTTAGCTAATAGGCCACAGAATGCTGGAGTTTTGAATCTGGTAAAAGAGCTTTATGTCTCAGTTTGGGAAAGAATCTATGAATAGATTATCCAGCTAAGGCCATCCTTAACATTTTTGTTAAATGCACAACAGCTGTGTGAGAAAGTTGAAACTTCGGTGCAAACCACCTTGTGAACTGTTTCTTTGAGGGTTTCAGACTCTCAACTTTTGTTAAAGAACCTATATGATACAATAGATGAAACTCTATCAGCAACAGGAATCAATGATAGAATGATCGCTGTCAAAAAGGTAAATGAGGTTCTAAGTTGCAACTCTGTAGCTACCAATTGCTAGGAGCTCCTTGATACAGTGAAGGAAAGAGTCAAAGATATGAAGAAACATATAGAGAATTTGGTGCAATTGGGTCTTCCTTCACCATTTCCAGAGAATAATATGGTGCTAATGATTGATGATATTAAGGCCCTACTTTTAACCAGGCAAAATGTTGAAACAATTTTCCAGGATTTAAGTGATTCTTCATCAGTTAAGGAAGTGGAAGTTGTATTGTTACCTATGGCCTAGTTAGAGTTTTAGTTAAAGGCCGCGGTCCAAATTTTGTAGACATTTTTTCACAAAGATATAATTAATCCTAATTTTGCTTTTCAAGATTTATAGAGTAAATAGTGACTCTAATTCAAAATGGTCTATTTACTAGACAGCTTTGCAGAATTTATAACTCTAAATTGTATTTTAATACATGTATTTTTGCCAAGTTTTGGGTTCTTTCTGAGTAGGCTCGAAAGTCCTTTTGGTCACTAGGAACTATAGAGTGTAAAAAATCTACATTTTTATATCTATTACAATCTTGTTGTGTGGGTTTCTTATGCTCTATGTAGAAGCTGCCAAGTGTCGTGCCTCAGTTAAAAGCCGTGGTTTTGTTTCTAGCTATAACTTTTGTGTGGATCATGTCATGTAGCAGTTATGTTTCAATATATTTCAGTTTCAGCTAGCTGCAGAGGTCACCATGTGTCATTAGCGGAGGCAGTCACTAAAAGTTTCAAAGTGAGTGTGGAGGTTTCCGTGTGTCTCTTAGATATTGCTATAGAGTTTTACGTGTGTTTATTTCCATATCTTAAGGATGCTTAGTAAAAGAAGATGGTGGGACACAGTTGGTTTCAGTTTGAGTATACGGAGAGTGCCACTTGCTGGATGCGGAAAAGAAGTTACTTTTGTTTATGACCCTTCTCTGGTGATAATTAAAAGTTTCTAGGTAATGCAGAACCTGACAAGTGTCAGCTTCCATGGGAATTTCAAAAAGGTTTCTAATGTTTCAAGAATTGTTGCGAAAGATGCCACGTATCAGTTGTGGCTTGCTGCGGAAGATGCCACCTATCCCTATTTTCTCCTTTTGAAAGCTAGCGAGCGGTAAGGTAGTGGGTCCTGCTATTAATGTGTCTCATGTCTCAAATGCTATGGAGTGCAACAGTTGTCACCTACGGAGGCCACTTGAATATAAAGACACGGTTTTGTAAAGTGTTGTGGATAAAGACACATATGTTTCTAAATACTGTGGAATGCACCGAGTGTCAGTTTCTTGTTCTTTTCTAAGAAACGAAGGAGTTTCAAGTTATGCGCACGGATGCTGCCATCTGTCACACTCTTTTCAGTTTCAAGTATGCAGAGATTGCCAAGTGTTTGTCCCTTATAGAAGGAGTTGCACCACACATATTTAGTTCCAGCCAATGAACTTGCAGGAAAGAGAAATTGTTGCAAATTTGAAAGATCTTAATTATCAGAAACTTCCAGTTACCTTCAGATCCATTAGGCCATTGGGATTTGATTATTGCAGACAATCTTGAGTTAAATCTTAGGCTATAAATATGTAGCATTTGCAATAGATCGGGAGACGCATATAGAGATATAGATTGATACATACAGTTTTAGGTAGATAGAGACATTTTTCTGTCAAAGACTTAAGACAAGTTGTAGACTTTTGCTATGACCAGTTAATATCATTTGCCTTTATTTTGTTATTCTTGATTAGAAAGTTAATGTACCTGTGCATGTATCTGTGCCTCTTATATTGCTATAAAATTAATGAGAAAGATTAAGTTCTGTGCCTTGGTTGATATTATCTGAGTCATTGCAAAGTGTCTGATTATGAGCCTTTGAGTTTATTCATTTTATCTATTTATGTTAAACATGCAGCATCTGCTCTTTAATGTAACTGAATTTTGAGGATAGTTTCACTGTGCTTAATTTTTGAGAAACACTTTTACTCAGGCACATCGTCTTAGATAGATTTTCTTTAATTGTATCTGTAATCATGTTTACTTCTTACCCTTTTCCTCAAAACCCATTTAAGATAGAGAAGAGCCAACTTCTTTAAAATCTAGAGGTTGTTTCAGGTAGCAAGTCCCACATTCTTGAAACATCCCATGTTGGTGTTGGAACCTGTGCAATTTTATACATCAATAGTTAACATGGACAAGCTAACTAAGGTGGTACATTTCTCTTCAATGAGTTCTTCCTACAATGTTGCTTTAGTAGCTAGGGTTTTCTTGTATGATATTATCAGACTTCATGGTGTTTTGAGGAGGACCATTTTGGATAGAGATCCTATTTTTACTTCTTCCTTTTGGATGGCTCTATAAGAGGTTTTGGGTACTCCTCTTAATTTTAGCATTGCTTATCATCTAGAGACTGATGGTGAGACAGAAAGGGTGAACTAGGTATTGGAGGATATGCTCAAGATGTATGTCATGAATCAATAGTCTCGTTGGGAGGAGTACTTATACCTGGTAGAGTTTTCCTATAATAATGGGCACCACAGTTCGCTTGGTACGACACTCTATGAATATTTTTATGGTAGACCCTACAAGACACCATTAAGCTGGGATCAACTTGAGAATGGTGTTGCGGTACCTATCCTGAGATAGTTCATGAGATGGATAGGTAGGTGACCTGGATTCATGAGTAGTTGTAGATAGCACAAGATTGATAGAAGCAATATGCATACACTAGGAGAGTGGATCGAGAGTTCCAGGTTGAGGATAGAGTCTTCTTGTGTGTTCAACCACATAAGAGTTCTATCCATTATGGAAAGGGCTCTTAGTTGCCACTAAGATATGTTGTTCCTTTTGAGATCTTGGAGAGGATTGATCTTGTTGCATTCCGCTTAGTATTTCCACCTAGCACATCTCGTATCCATGATGTATTCCATGTTTCTATGCTTGATAAGTATGTTTCTAATTTATCTCATGTTTTGGAGTGGGATACTCTATAGGTGGTGTAGGACAGACAACTACCCCTAGAGATCTTTCACATACTAGATCATCAAATGTTGGCCCTGCAAGGACAACAGTTGGACCATGTCAGGGTCTAGTGGGATCTTTATGATGAGTTATCTATGACATGGGAGGATACAGCTTGGATGAGGTTGTTGTTCCCTTATCTCTTTGATTACTTCTAGGAGGAAGCCTAATTCTAGAGGAGGAGGATGTGAGTCATAGCTAGCATTGTTCTTGAGACATTGATGTGATGCTATTTATAGTTGACTATTTTGATGGTTCTGATAACACATGGTTGATACTACTGTTTCTGGTTCATGTATTTATGTGTTTGGATATGCATATTTATATATACCTATGTCTGTTGGACATCGTTTTCGATTATTGATGTTATTAGATGCTTTAATTTAATAAAATATTTTGATTATGAAGTGTTTACAATTATGCATTTAATTTCCATAAAAATGAGGAATTTAATTATGAAATTTAAGAAATTATTTGATGTTAGATATTTTATATATTTAATATTTACTTATTCATTGCTTCGGCTATATTTTTGTGATATACTGATGTTCAAAATTGAGTTTTGTAGGTGGGCAGTCTAGACCCTTTTAGTTTGGAGACATTTTCAAATGCCCAATTTAATTTGATTTTTCTAGATTTTGTTTTGATAAACCCAGTAGTTGTGTGTCGGGGATATTTGGGTTTATTATCTTGGTCCTTTTATTTTAATTATTTATGTGGTTAAATTTTGATGTGTGGGGAAATATATTTTTTTGGTTGTTATGTAGAACTTTATTTTATTTTATTGAGAATGGTTATTTAAAAGTTGTATTATTTTAATTGTCTTTTGGGGTTTCTATTTGGAAGTTGAAGGATTTGGGTGCAATTTATTTTATGAGAGGAATTTTATTCATTCTTCATGTTGTGTGTGTGCCCTTGGCTTTGGATCTTCTTTTCTTGTGATGGAAAGAGGATTTTGGGGATTTTTGATTGAAGATGATAGAGGAGGAAAAACATTGCTGGAAGATGGTTGGAAATTGTTGAATTAAGAGAATTTATTTTAGTTTTGGTACACATTCTTGGGCTACTCCTAACTTGGACAGCCAAGGTAGGGCTAGGTATTTTCTTTAATATCTTGATTGTTGAATGCAAAATATGACTATGGCTATGATTTTATCTCGATATAATAATGGAGTTTTTGTATGGGATATTTGAATGAATTCTTGTTGCAACTTGTTTCAAATCTATTGGTCATACATCTGAGTTGGGGTTTGGGTGTATAAAGAGAGTTCATCTTGCTTGTGGGTTGAGAGCCTCCCTCATGTGGGATTGAGGAAGGTGTGGAGCCTCTCTTGGGGAAGTTGTGGTATTTGTCCATTATGGAGGATGTGGGCATTTTGGTATTTTTAAGGGTTGTGATGTAGAGGTGTGTGATGTGGCTAGAATTCAAGGGTTGTGTTGTTGTGGAGATGACTGTGATTTTGATGGCTAGAGTTGTGTTGAAGGGTTGCCATAGTGTGAAGATTTGAAGGGTTGTGGAGATTATTGCTGCAATGGTGTTATTTGAGAAAAAGAAAGAAATTATTATTTGTTGTGATTTAATACCCAATAGGGAAGGGAATTCCCTTTCTCCCCCTTTGCAATAAAATAGAAAAGATGCTTTGTGTGTGAGTCATCTTGTGTTAAATCTAGTTTTAAATTTGTGTTTTATTTGAAAATTTTCATTTTGTGCATTTGAAGTTTCTCTCCTGCTCAGAGGTGGGCTTGGAATCCAAGCCCTATGGCTATGAGGATAGTGAGATTGGGCTAGCCATTTTGTGTATGCAAGTTTATATCTAATTGTATAATGAGATTTGTTTTATTGGATGAGGAAAATTCCCTATATAAAAATTCATACTATGTACTAGTTTTTCATTCTATGAAAAGAAGAGTGTTATTTGATTTGAAATAGTTGTATTAGCTAAATAAAATAGAGGGTTTTGATATTAATAAATTTGGTTTATTGTAATGTAAATTATACTTTGTTTTAGTCAGCATATGTGGCTAGAAAAAGGTGGTTTTCTGTACAACATCAATAGTTGTGATCATGTACTTGTTTTACTATTATAAAAAAATGATGCTTCAATTTTGGTTTAAAATCCATACAAATGTTTGCATTTGATCCTACATTATACAAGAGATTATAGAAATGTCATTGAGGTATTGTGTTCATTAATTCTATTATCAATTTGATAAATTTCTTATAAAAAATTCCATGTGTATGGTTTTATTCATACCCTGCTTATACAGGGATTTCATTGATGTATATTACAATGGTAGCAGCCGTATAGAAAGATATGAATAGATGTTTTATTTTTATGAATGTAGTGGTTAGGATGCCGTGGCATCCATAGCCACCATAGCCATAAGGCTATGGGAGCTATGGGGAGCCACAGCTACCCTCTTAATTCCTTGGCTAGTCATGGCAAGGCCAGGCTTGCCACAAGCCATGACCTTTACAATGGACTATGTAAAATGTATAATGTCACCTTATTTAATCAACGAACCCTATGTATTCAATTTTCATTTATGATATATATTTATATATACCATACACATATAATGTGTAATACACAAATATATATATATAACTTCTTTCTTTGTTTAATTATAATTATAAATTGATTTCTGTTTTGACAAAAATACATGTTCACATATCTAATGTTTCTAATATTTTTCATAATATAGATTTAGATATGTTAGTATTTGTTATGGATTACTTTAATGAAATATTATCTAGAGGATTCTTAGATCAAATTAGTTACTTAAGGAATGAATTGGTGTTATTGTTTTTAGTTATGAACTCGTAGAAAAGTTATTCTTATAATTGCCTGTTAGACTTAATAGAATGATTGCTCATGTTTCAATCACAATAGTTTTGGTATAACTGATTAGCTCAATCATTTCCTTGTTCAGTTGCAAACAAGTAGCATCTCTATGGTTAACATCTCGACATTAGTAGGAGATTTGTGCATATTAGGTAAAATATTTTCTCAAACTATTCAAAATTAGTGTTTAGAAAAAAATCAAAATTTGTCCATTTTTGTGTTTATGTCCATACTTTTAGGGTTCATAAAGGGTGGGAATGACACTTTTTCTTTCCATTCCCTTGCATAGCCTCCCCTGCCCTAATCTTCCCCTACTTCATTTTCTCCTATTTCCCTAATCAACCCTTTCTCCCTAATCTGGGCTTTGTGTTTCTGGGCTTCCAATATTTTCTTTAAAAAAATTAAAATTATTTAAAATTATGCTCTTTTAGTGTTAAATATAGGCATATTTTGTCTAAAAGCACTAAGAAATATAAAATACAAAATTTTGTGGGGCTAATTTTAAATTAGGGGCAACTTTGATTTGAAGAATTCAAGGTTCTTCTAAAATTTGTTAGTGCTAAATTTATAATTCATGTAAAAGACAACTTTTAATGCGCCAAAATTAGAGTTTTTAAAAAGGCTAAGTATCAAGGTTCAATTTTAATCTACCTGCTTAGACATATAGCACTACATGATAAAGTGCCAAAACTAGGGGGTCACCTAATATTGAGTTATGGAGGTATCTTGATTTGTGCCTAGTACACTTCCACAATTTAACTCAATACTTTCCTTCCGCACTTATAACTTTTGAGATGAATTTTGCAAATTAATTGGTTAATCATGTATCCAAAATACTAGAAAGGAACATGTGATTACTATGGAAATAAAAGGCACACTATTAAAAATGCATGCTTAAACAACTTGATGATTTGACAATGCTCTATGAGCTTCATCAATTACAAAAGCTTTGCATTGCCAATGGCATTAATCTGCCAAATTCATTTAAACCAACAATTGCAGAAACATCTCCATCTATTGTTGCTTCATCAAATTTTAGAGTCACTTCTTCAAGAGATTCTAGTACTTCCTTGTAGTAGGATAAATACATCAATCTTCCTAGCATTACTGATAGGGACAAATTTCTAACTGACATTACTTGTCTGTTTGTAAAGTCTTGCATTGTTGATCTGGAAGAACATATTGAGGACATCAATCTTCTATTTGATGATAGTTTGGATGAATATACATCACCATTATCCTCTTTGAATATTCATGCTCTACATTTTATTTTTAAAATTTTTTGAAAGCATTTAAAATTATGCTTTTTTAGTGTTAAATATAGGCATTTTTTGCCTAAAAGCACTAAGCAATATAAAATACATTTTTTTTTTGGGGGGGGGCGGGGGAGTAATTTAAATTAAGGGAAAAATTACTTTGTGGGATTAATGGTTTTTAATAAACCCTTGTATTTCACCTGTCGAAGATGAAGGGTGAGGTTTGGTTTGGTAGGAAGCCAATACCTCCTCACAAAAAAAACCATTGTAATCTTATTGATATTACTACTACTCCAATTTGATGCTAGCATTCATCTTATTGATTCTATGAATTCTCATATGGTATTAGAGCTAGATTAACTTCATTTGCTAGTTCATTTGAAGCTAAAGGCAATTTTCATTCTGACTAGAAGACTTTGCTTAGAAAGGAGGCACTATCTGGTGTGGAGAGGAGGCATGAAAAAGTCTAGAAGAGAGGTTGTGACCTGCAAGGCTTGTTTGGAGTGAAGAGATAGTCAATGCTTGACAAAGGATCTCTATCCCCAGGCCTAGTGTTAAAACCTTGAATATGTGTTGATTCAGCTCTGGAAGCCAATCTCACACATCCTCAACGCAGTGTAGGTAAACCCTCCTCTCATCCCATATGTGGAGGCCCTTCTTGTGTGTATCTATGATGGGATAAATTAGAGCATTGGAAGCAAGAAGGTGGATTTTCTGAAAAAGAGGTATGGTTTTTCAAAGGAGCTGATTTGTAAAGGCAACACAACTGTCCTATTTTCATCTAGTTTCTTAGTGAAAGAGTGACGCCCATGCTTGACCAAGCCTTTGTGAGGTCCTCACTTATGTGTCCCTACTAAGAAGCCTTCTATGTACCTCTGCTCAAAGGCTCGAAGACCCCTGTCTCAGATGCCTTTCCAACCTTTGCATGGCATCCCTTGTAGAGTGTGGAAACCAGATGGAGACCTTTACATGGAGTTGGAAAGAAGAAGGAAGGAAAAATTCTTCTTTTTAAGTGTTATATATAGGCATTTCTTTATCTAAAAGCACTAAGCAATTATAAATACAAAATTTTGGGGGGCTAATTTTAAATTAGGGGCAAATTATCTTTGGATAAATTCAAGGTTCTTTTAAAAATTCTTAGTACTAAATTTACAATTCATGTAAAAGACAACTTTTAAAGTGCCAAAATTAGAGTTTGTAAACAAGGATAAGTATTAGGGCTTGATTTTAATTGACCTGCTTAGACCTATAACACTACATGATAAAGTGCCAAAACTAGGGGGGTCACCTAATATTGAGTTATGGGAGGTATCTTGAGTTATGCCTAGTACACTTTCACAATTGAACTCAATACTTTCCTTCTGTACTTATAATTCTAAGATAAATTCTGCAAATTAATTGGTTAATCATGTATCCAACCTATTGGAAAAGAACATTATTGTGGAAAGAAAAGGTACACTATTAAAAAATGCATGTTTAAACAACTTGATGATTTGACAATGCTCTATGACCTTCACCAGTTACAAAAACTTTGCATTACCAATGGCATTCATCTGCCAAATTCTTTTAAACCAACAATTGTATAAGCATCTATATCTACTATTGCTTCACCAAATTTTAGAGTCACTTCTTCAAGAGCTTCCAATACATCCTTGTAGCAGGGTAACTATATTAGTCTTCCTAGCATTGTTAATTGGAACAAATTTCTACTTGACATTGCTTGTCTATTTGTAGAGTCTCTCATTGCTAATTTGGAAGAACATATTGAGGACATCAGTCTTCTCTTTGATGATAGTTTTGATGAAGCTGCATCACCATTATCCTTTTCAAATATTCATGCTCTATATCCATGTCGACATGGTTCTAGATTATCATCATATTCATCTATTAGGGATGCTATATTATCAACAAAGTTTGTACAATATATAGTAGAGGTTCAGTCACTTTAGGAGTCAACTCATGCACTCAAGTAGTGGTAGTAAGAAGGTTTATACCAAGTGGCAAAGGAGTCTCAACATGTATCTTGGATGAGTTTGATGGACTCTCCAAGTCGACACATAACTACCTAAGGTGGCTTAAAGCCATGTGCAAATATATTACCTAGGCTAGGTAAGTAATATCAATGGTTTGTACTAACAACCCCCCTGAAGCATAGCTTAGGTGGGCACAATAAAGATGGGTCCTAGCTATAGGGCCTAATGAGCTACCCATGTAAAAAATAATATTTCATGAAGTGTAGAAAGGTTGAAAACCTTGTGGGGAAAAACTACCCTCCAAAATAGAGAACAGATGCATGAAAATTATACAAGTGAAGAAGTAGTACTTCTTTCACTAAGTACAACAAATATTTCCCCCTATAGGAGAGAAAATGATAGAAGGTCTATGAGACCCCCCATAATATGTGTCCTACTAGAGTGAGGCTGGATGCTCAACAAAGGATGCAGATGTAGATCCAAGAACACTAAATAAACTTCCTCCCCTTGGGAAGAAATGAAACCAACTAAAGATGCAGGATATCTCCCGATTCTAAATTGGAATATGCAAGAAGATGTATGTATGTTCTTGAATCATGCTAAAGCTAATCTAAGGATGATGATGCCCATTTTAATATCTTCAAATATCGCTCAGGTGTCCATGTGTTGATGTCAAAGGATGCCATAATCATATCAGGTGCATGTCTAATAGATGAAGATGATGATAGTCCAGAACCATGTATAGAGTATGAATATCCAAATATGATAATGGTGATACAACTTCATTGAAATTATCATCAAAGGGAAGATTGATGTCCTCAATATGTTCTTCCAACTTAGGAATGCGGGACTTTACAAATAATCAAGTAAATGTTAGGTAGAAATATGTCCCAATTAGTAAATCTAGGAAGACTGATATATTTATCATGTTGCAAGGAAGTACTGGAAGCTCTCAAAGAAGTGACTCTAAAATTTGATGAAGCAATAGTAGATGGAGATGTACAAATAGGTGATGGTGTAGGAATGATGGTTTTCTCTATGTTAACTAGACATTCTATATCTATATCGTGATGTGGGATGTTATATGTAATCATAGCATGATCATCCGAGAACAGAGAAATATTTGAGTCTCAATATAACTCCCAAATTTTGATCCAAAATGCATGTGGATTGTCACAACCCATTCTAAAGAAAACATACTTATCATTTTATTTCAAGAAGATAGATAGTTAGTCAGTGAAATTATTATGATTAACGTAATGTTGTGCTAGATTAGAAAATGCATTTGATTTATATTATTTTATTTGCAATGAATAATGTATGTGGTATTATTATTATGCACCTGGTTAAATGATGTAATGGACTAAGTACTATTGTGCAACTAAGGTGGATGCAAGGACAGTGTTTCCCCCTCTTGGAAGAGGAGGGAGAGCATCACTAGGGAGAGGGGGATAGATCACAAGAATATAGTGATCATTGTATTATGTATTATCTAAGAACCACACACACCTAGTAGTTATATTGTGTTGGTATGCCTTTTTATTTTCATATTCTCTTCTTTTGTCATTTGGTGTTGACCTGAGTCGTGATTATCACTTGACAACTATATTTGTCACGTATGCTTTATGAGAGTTGTCAAGTCACGCACTAATGCCAATACCTTATCATTAGGTATGTGTCTTTTGAACCTAGATATAATGTTTATATTCTTTGTATTGGAGACACTTAGACATAAGATGTACTATTTAAAGTTATTTTTTCTATAGTTATGCTCCAATTCTTTTTATATTTGTCATTTTATTCCCAAGTATATGGGAGGATGAATTATTATTTTAAGATAATTTATTTTGAACCAAAGAACTAGATAGAGAGAATAAAACTTTCCCCACTACCCAGTGCCTCCTATATTATTAGAGAGTTGTGGAGAATAACCACCTCCCTTAATGCCAACATATAGGCATAGGCATGGGAGAAGAAGGGAGTGCTTCTTTATTTTTAAAATAAAATTTTTGAATCTTTCTAGGTGACGATGATTCTATCATGGAATAAGGACTCAATTGGAAAGAAATCCATTGATTTTATAGTCAAGAAATTACTCAAGGAAGGGAGAGGGAGTTCCTGTATCAGGTGAAAAGTTTAAGCACAGAAGTGGAACTATCGACCTATGAGTAAGTTCTTCTAGAATTCTATGCAAGTCATTTAACATCACATTCTTATAATGCTTGAAAGTATTATTTAAACTGGGTCTTTTTATATCGAGTGTCTTTGCAAGATTGGTAAGAGGTATCCATACCTCTGCATATTGTATAACGTCGGCCTGAGTATGTACACTTTGTGACTTTGTGTAGTTTCAAACTCTTATATAAATCTGACTCTATTGAACTTCTAAGGCTTGGTTTGTGGTAAGTTTACCACCTGAGAATGCATTTTTATCATAGCTATTATAAACATATCACTATTTCCACATATCTAAGTTGTGGCCTGTAAACCATATTTACAATAATAAACAACTAAGGTGTGGCTTACAAATTTTTACCACTAGTAAACTTCTTAATTTTGGTCTATGACACACTATTCCTTAGGGTATACTTATGACATGACCTACAGGGATTTATCTCATATACCTTGATACTTGGCATAGCCTATGAGAATTTATATCACTTGTACGTTATTACAACCAATATTATTAGCTATATATGTGAAGTAAGGGTCTGCATGAGACTAATAATGGATGATTGTATTTGGCCATGTTGCCTTATAAAGGTAGATAGCTCAATATTAGGCTGATAAGCTTTGTCTAAACTCAATAAACATTGTATCCTTTATATTTGAAAGGAATGAAAAAGATCACTTAATGTTTTCCTATGCCTATAAAGGTCGATTCTTTTATATATGAGTTATCCTTTTTACTGGCATGGAATAACATAGAGAAAATTTTGTGCTACTTGTATCTTGGCTAAGATTGGCCAATAGTTTTTTATGAATTCCTTGTACCATTCAACAGAAGTATTATAGCCATTTAATAAAGAGTAAATAACTATTTAATGGTAGTGTTAAAGAAATTTGATAAGAGTATATAACCCCTCAATGGTATTGTTGTAACCATTTGAAATGAATTAATAAACTTTCAATGCTAGTGTTATAGCCATTCAAAATGAATAAATAAACTATCAATGGTAGTGTTATGGCCATTTGCTTTGAGTAAATGTCCCTTAAATGGTAGTGATATGGCCATTAAACTTGAACGCCCATTTTATATGGCAGATATAAATAGATACTTTAACTTAACTAATAATAAAGTAACAGGAACCTAGATTAAGTTATCTTAAGGTTGTCAAAAGTATAAATGTTATACAAACATGGTATTCAGATACAATGTGTTATGCAAATTCTAACAATGTATAAGTCAGGTATAAACTTAAAGAAAAGGTAGTTTTCTCCTTAGTTGCAAATATATTCTGACATTAGTTGGTATTGATAAATAATATGATGGGAACTTTCTTTATAGACCCAATGACATAAGGAATGACTATCTTTCTACTCCATGAGAATGAGAATATATGATAGATGTTACATCCGGAACCTGTGATTAGCTTAATCTTATGTTTACATGGTAATCAGAAGGATTAATTAGTAGTTGGATTATGATGTTGTGAAAATGTCAGATTAAACATTGCTTCTAACTAATGTTAGTTAGTTAAGAGATTCTAGATTTAAATGATTATTAAGTTATTATGATTTATTGATCATATTATGATACATTGATCAAGATTTTCTGGATGTGAATTGGATCAGGAGAGTGATCATCTTCCAAAGATGGAAGGAGAGTATCATTTAGGAGGAATGAATAGATGTCAAGAAACTAGGGTCGACAACCATCTAAGTGTTAGACATTTTGTCCTTTTGAACCATGTACATTGTTATAAGCTATGCTTTATCTTGACTAGTTGCTCTCCTTTTGTAACGACTTGTCGAATTAGTCGATTCAACAACGTTGCAAAGACTCGACTAACAATGTATTGGACTATCAAATCAAGTCGAAGGTTAGTTTTATTTTGGTTGGAGCATAATTTTTTCACTCTCAATGCTTTCAAACTACAATTATACATCCATTTTTGATCTGCTAGATTTTAGATCCTTAACGATGAAGGGAGACCGAAGCTCGATCCCTAAATCGCTTGATGAATTTATCTCCATAAAGGAGGTGTTGTTAGTTAAATATGACTTAGTCCTTAATGGTATTCTCTAATATCATTTGGATGCATGTAATGATATTATATATAATTATATTAATCTGATTTGTAATGTCAAGCTATGTTATTGTGTTCATTTTTGTCATGGTTGGCATTATATCTAAACAGGACCATGGAGCTCACCATAGTTTTAGAAGTGTCATGCTTGCATGGGCCTCTTATAGGTAGTTGGCCAAGTGGAGAAGCCACTCCCACCACCTTAGTTATAGGAGGTAGTTCTCCACAGAATGAGGCATGCGTTTGGAGTATCTTCTAGGAAGATTTTGGTTATTCTTTCCTTATCATTTTTAGGGAAGTAGGAGATTCTTGAGTAGGGTTATTGTTGAGAGAAGAAAGGGTGAAAGTGTGCTATCGCTCTGCACTGGAAAGACTTCCAGGAAGGAACAATAGAGTTTGAGCTGAGAACACCTCATTTGTAAAGAGTAGTTGACAGGTAACAAAGCTATTTTTTATATGCATTAAGGCTATACATATTACTGTTGTACTAAGCTCCCATACATTCAAGTTGTATGAAGCCATACTATTATGACTATCATTATGGGTTGTTATTACTAAAAAATGCATAACAACAACTGAAGGCCTTACTGCCAAGCTTTTAAACTTTAATGGTATTTACTCAGTTGAGGCTCAAGGCCTAAAGGTCGAACTATGTTGCAAATGATATTCTTGGCCATGTATCTATTCATGGCCAAGGTTGAGCCATATTGTTTTAGATAATTTTGATTGTGTATGTGCTCAAGGCTTGTAGCCGAGCCGAACCCATATTATAATCTTTGCTATGACTTTGCTTCAGTCCATGCAGGCTGAGTGGCATTATTTTATAGTCTTTATAGAAATGTTTATCATAGCTAAGGCCATGTAGCTTGAGTGACATTTTTATTTAATATTTATTGAAATCTTTATCACCATTCGAAACCATATAGGTAGAACGACAATAAACTATATCTTTTACTACACCACTATCTTGAGACCATAGAGGCCTGAACAACATGATATGACTTTCCTCATTAATCTACAGCTCAAGGCAAGGGTCGTTAAGCTTTCTAATTTTATACATCTTAAACTATACTAAGAGTTCATGGCTGTGAAAGACAAGTTGTTTAACGTTGTATGCCAAAATACATTTGTAGCTCGTGGCCACAAGGTCCATACTAAATACTTGAAATATAAATGGCACTGAGGCTCAAGACCATCATGGTCGAGCCCTTGTATAATCTTCAATATGTATACATCAATTAATGATGATTGTATGATGGTTGATATGTTCTTAGTAGCATAGTGCTTAAAGCACTCAACTAAAAGATGGCTCAACTTTCTTAAAGGCCAAATGTGGCTAAATAGTATAATTCATAAGACTATGATTATATTAAGTGGCAGTTTGCATGTTAGCTAAGTCACTAGAAATGAATTATTCTATTATTGATAATAGCCCTTTATTTTATTTAAACGAGATTTAGAGATACTACCTAAAGCTCATAAGGGTAATAAGTGTCATAATTCATGGCAAAATCACACTATTTAACTAAGGTAAGGAATGCCTAGTGTAGTATGAATATGATTCTATCTTATATGATGATCTATTTAGATGTTGTGAACCATGATATACCTAGTTTGGTAAATGTGGTTCAAATTGTGTAATGGCTAAGAGAGGAATGAGGTGGCAAGGAGTCACAAGTTCCTCATTACAAAGGTAACCTAATTGGTTGAAACAAATGCAAGATGGGAGTTGATTGTCCTAGTATGGGCTATGAATTGAATGGATCCCACTTACCTTAGACCTAGAACGAAAGGTCAATTTAAATTTACTGTAGGAAATTACAACTTATAAGTCCAGTCAAGGTGGTGGAAATATGACAATGTTCATGATGTAACATCTATGTATGTAAAACTTTGGCCAAAGTAATGCATCTATCCTTGCATGCATTGTTAGTCCATAGTGCTCTAGATGGCATAATGGTCTCCAATAGTGTCATGCATAGTTAGAGGGATTCTATAGTTGTGTGACTATGAGATATTATGAAGGACATAACACCGAATACTCAGATGGCTAACCTATCGGTTCCTAATATCTATTCCTTCTGTGAAGGGTTAGGAACACTTCCAAGTAGGAAGGTGTGCAGGGGAACGCCAGTCTGTGGTTGGTGGAAAAGAACCTGGATGATGCTCTCCTTCCCAAGCATGAGATAAGCCAAGACTTATGAAGATGGATGCCATTTGTTCTAGATATAGTGTTTCTTATTTTATGACTTGATGGTCAATTGTAATGTATAATTTTGATATGTATAAGATCATTTATGATACCTTGGGCTTATCTTGTTCATGAATAATGATAGATAATCACTAAGGATATGTAAATGAACATTGTTTTGTAAGCTTGGTTAAATTATGATTAGAATAACATGCTTAATTGTTGAAATGAAAATGAATCATTATGGTTAAATTTAATTTGTGAAAAGAGATGGTTAACTAATCTCTCGATTATGATAATGTTTATGTTAAATTTTGTGCATTATGGATAGTAATGTTACATATGGTATTAGAGCTACCAAGTTTAATACATGGACCAATGAGCTCACTCCTTGATGAATATTGTTGTCCAACATTAAGTGTACTAATGTTTGGATGTACTATGCTAGAATGATAAGAACTCAAACACTAGCCTGAAAAAAGGTAATGGATAAAGGGCATTACCTTAATTTCTGGATAGAAAAAGCAAGAGCCTCAAAGAGGAAGAAACTTGAATAGACTAGCTACTTGGTGGGAGCATGGTTAATTGATGAGGAAACCTTCACTGATGCCATGAAATGCATCAAGTAGGAGTTAAGGAAAGAAAAAAGGATGGCTACCCCTAACAATATTGATGCATCAGATGAACCCTTTGCCCCTAAAGTACCAGTTGAGGGAAATAACCCTAAGGATTGTAATGTACTTAAGGAGATTGTGAAGGAGTACCAATGTGTATCCTCACCTCCTAAGACTGAAAAGATAATGTGATTATGGGAAGTTATCCCAAACTGTAAATGACTTCCTATAGCAAGGTGTAAATATAATTTTGTAATTTTGGTCGATTATATGTAATCCAATGGAAACTACAATGCAATGACAAATTTTGACAATCTTTCCTTTCTTGTTAAAGATTACATGAATGAGAATAGATTTCTTAAATGAATGAATTAAATGACATGGAAAAAGTAATCTGTGATTAACTTGCAAACTTCAAGAAGAAATAGATTGTAGAAAAGGTTTAAATTAGAACCAGAATGGGGGATATAGCCAGGATGAAGGAGCACCTTCAGGGCAATCCAAGTCTAAGTTAGACCAAATATTGATTTTGTTGAAAGAAACAAGGATGAGGATAGAAACTCTCGAATAGGAAGTAAGAGGTCAGCAGGAAGCCCAACATGATGCTTATGATGGGGGTGATGACGGTGAACATCATAATGACACCACCTGAAGTGAGCATGCAGAAAACAACTCTGAGACTAGACATGAAGGGGACAAGAGGAGCCTTATGGATATGGAATAGTCTCATGAAATGAAAAAGGTCATGCTTCCTAAGTTTGATGGATCTATAAGTGGAGATGCCACAGAGGCATGGCTTATAGAAATGGAGAAGTATTTTGAAATCAGAAACTATAATGAGGTCACTAAAGCTATATGGGGAGCATTTCATCTAGTAGGTGAAGCATCCACATGGTAGATGAACAAAAAGATGGAACTAGGCTTAAGTTCTAGAAGCCTTACATGGGATAGGTTTGTAGAGCTTTTTAGGAAAAGATGGCTGCCTCAATTGTTCTATGATCAGAAACTTATAGAATTTTAGAACCTGAAATAGGCTAATATGTTTGTAAATTAATATTGGGAAAAATTCACCTGACTATTGAAGTATGTGCCATAGTACATCAACATGATGAGAGATTCCATATTCAGGAGTTTATAATGGAGTTAAACACCCAAATTGGGGGCGAGGTTGATGCTCATGGTCCTACCACTATGGACCAGTTCTACAAAAACGCCATCAAGAAAGAATAGGAACTAAAGGTTGTGTCAGCATATAGAGAAAGAAATCAAAAGAGATAGAATTGGTCTCAATCCTCTCAATCCTCTAAGAAAAAGGGGAAGAAATAGGAATATACTAAGAAAAATGACAAAGGGGCCAAAAATAAACAAACTGAGTCTAAGGGAGAGAAAAAGAGGAATAATCACTCCAGGAAGAATGAAGACAATTCTAGTAAACCTCAGGAGAGTTGAGAACTAGTAGGAGGATGATACACTTGTGGCAGAGATCACTATGCTAATCAGTTTCCTAACAAAACACAAGGAACACAACCAAGAGGAAACCCCCTACCTTCTCAACAAGTGGCATTCCAACAATGCATCCATGCAGCCTTGGTTAACTGACAAGATGAGTATCAAATAACTCCCGTTGAGACAACAAGGACTTTATTTGGAGTTTTGATTTAAGTTTTAATTGATATTGGTGCTACAGAATGCTTTATTTTCCCTAAAATTGTAAATAAAACTCCTAGAAAGGCAAGATTCAAGGCAAACACTTGGTCTATAGAATATGCAAATGACACCAAGGCTTAGGTAGAGCAATGCTTTCTTGAGGCTAGGGTTGAACTTTTGATCTTTTCCACATAAGTAAATCTTTATGTAGGCCCCACTAGGTTCGTATGATGTTATCCTAGGGATAAATTGGCTATGGAAACATCAAGCCAAAGTGGATTGTTATGCCAAGACAATAGAGTGTCTGGATGATTTAGGAAACAAAGGATTTCTCCAAGAGAAATCTAGGGAAGTCAAACTAAGGTAAATTTTTTCGTTGCATATGAAAAGGGCTTAGAGGAAAGGATGCCAGCTTTTTGCTGTCAAAATGGAAAAACTAGGTGACACTAAGGAAGTTTACTTCCAAGATGACTTAATGTTTTATGAATCCCAGATATTTAATGAAGTTGGGATAAAGGAGTCTATAGGTCAGGAAGGATTAGATATGGTAGGTATCCATTACTTAAAGACTTTGAGGATGTATTTCCAGATGAACTATAGGTGTTACCTCCTAAAAGAGCATTTGATTTTGCGATTGATATTATTCCTAGGTCAGAGCCTATTTCTAAAGTTATAGGATGACCACTACAAAACTAATAGAGTTAAAAGCTCAACTACAAGATTTGTTAGATAAAGGGTTTATTAGACCTAGTGTGTCATGATGGGGAGTGCGTCATTTTTGTGAAAAAGAAAGATGGCACTTTGTGGTTGTGCATAGATTACCACATGTTGAACAAAGCCACCATTAAGAACAAATACCCTTTACCTTGCATTGATGATCTGTTCAATCAGATGAGAGGTGCAAGAGTATTTTCCAAGATCAATCTTTAGTGTGGATATCAGTAATTGAGGTTGAAGGATGAGGACATCCATAAGATAGCTTTTAGAGCCAGATATGGACACTATGAATTCACTATCCCACCTTTTGGATTAATGAATGCGCCGACAACTTTTATGAATCTTACGAATAGTGTGCTCAAAGAGTGTCTAGACAAGTTTTTCTTAGTGTTTCTTGATGACATTTGGATTTATTCAAAGAATGAGGAAGAGCATCTACAACATTTAAGAATTGTTTTTCAGAGGTTGAGAGAGCATAAATTATACGGCAAGCTCTCTAAGTGTACTTTCTTTCAGAAGGAAGTACAATATTTGGGTCACATAATTTTGGTTAAGGAATAGCTTTGGACCCAACTAAGATTAAGGCCATTTTGGAATGGCTAGAACCAAATAATGTTCATGAGCTCTGAAGTTTCATGGGCCTTGCTGGATATTACATGAAGTTCATGATGAACTTCTCCAAAATTGCATATCCTATAACTTCCTTGTGGAGAAAGGGTAAGAAGTTTGTATGGTTAGCAAAGTGCCAGGAGGCCTTTGACCTTCTAAATGAAAAATTAACCTCAGCACCAATTTTGAATGTTCCTTACCTAGAGGGTCAATTTGTAGTCATTATTGATGCGTCATGAGATGGCTTAGGTGGTGTACTAGTCCAGGATGGACAAGTTATCATGTATGAATCACATAAGCTGAAAAACTATGAAAAAAATAATGCCCCACATGATTTGGAACTTACAACAGTCTTTCATGCACTTCAAATGTGGAGACACTATCTTCTTGGGAAACCTTTTGAGTTGAAAATAGATCACTAGGGACTCAAATATATGTTCACTCAACCCCATCTTAATGCTTGTCAAAGAGGGTGTTTGGAATTCATCTTGCATTATGATTTTGAGATTAAATACATACAATGAAAAGAAAATCGAGTGGCAGATGCTTTGAGTAGGAGAAGGCGCATCTCCTCCATGATCTCCATACACTATGATTATAGGAATCAAGTACTACAAAAATCTAAGGGAGATGAGTTTTATGAGCAGGTAAAATAGGCCCTTGAGGAAAATTCACATAATCCTAAATATGAGGGATTCAACCTTGAACTAGATGGGTTATTAAGGTTTAAAGGAAGGATGTATGTAACTAACTCAGTAGAGTTAAGGAATATGGTATGGAAAGAGGTTCATTCTGCACCATATTTTGGGCATCCTAGAGTAACCAAGTTACTCGCTAATGTGAAACCTTTATATTTTTGGAAAGGAATGAAGAGGGATGCTACAAATTTTGTAGTTACTTGTATTGAATGCCAGAGGATTAAGGCAAAACACCAATACCCGGTAGGATTATTATACACTGATAAAATTTCTAAGTGGAAATGACAAATTATAAGCATGGACTTTGTGGAAGGGCTTCCTATGTCAAGGAACAAGCACAATACTACCTTGGTTGTGGTGGATAGACTCACCAAAGCTACTTATTTTATACCTAGAAACTTGATGAATGGGGCACCCATCATTGCTCAAAAATTTGTTTGAGAGATTTTTAGACTAGATGGCATTCCTGTGAAGATTATCTCAGATAGGGATAAATGGACGACATTGTGGTTTTGGAAAACCTAGTTCTCTTCACTTGGTACTTAGCTGAACATAAGCTCTACTTATCATCCCGAGATGGATGGACAAACTGAGAGGGTGAACCAAGTGTTGGAGGATTTGTTGAGAATGTATTACATGGATCAACAGTACAAGTGGGAGGATTATCTTCCTCTGGTGGAATTCACCTACAATAATTCCTATCACTCAACTATTAAGATGGTTCCATCTAAGGTTGGGATAAGCTAGAAGATAGGGTTAGCCTTGGTCTAGAAATGCTATCAAAGATGGAAGAGCAAGTCCATCTGATGAAAGAATGATAGCAGAAGCCAATGATAGGCAAAAGAGTTATGCAGCTGCAAAATGTATTGAAAGGCATTTCACTATGGGAGATAAAGTTCTCCTAAGGGTAAAACCTTAGAAAAGTTCCATCAGATCTAGAAAGATGTCCAAACTGGCACCAAGATACATGTACCCTTTCAAAGTTCTTGAGGAAGTCAACCCAATGGTATACAAACTTACTTGACCACTAGCCCTAGCCATGATGCGTAATGTGTTTCATGTTTCATAGTTGACAATGTTTAATTCTTCTGATAATCAAATTCCTATGCTTGATTGGAATGTTATACAGGTGAAAGACCTAGGAGTGGCGGTGATCGAGCCCATCAAAGTGCTCGAAACACATAAGCTACACTTACGTAACAAGGAAATAACACAATGCAAGGTCCAGTGGGACCAATATTTAGTGAAAAATGCCACCTCAGAAAACTATGATGACTTTCATGCTAGATTTCCTCATCTTTTCTAAAAAACTTATTTATATGCTCATGAAACATTTTATTATTATTTTAAATTGACTTTAACACAGTAAATCATTAGGGACGATGATTCTTATGGGCTCGGGAGATATGTTACATCCCCAACCTATGATTAGCTTAATCTTTGTTTACATGGTAATCAAAAGGATTAATTAGTTGTTGAATTATGATGTTGTGAAAATGTCAGATTAAACATTGCTTCTAACTAATGTTAGTTAGTTAAGAGAATCTAGATTTAAATGATTATTAAGTTATTATGATTTATTGATCATATTATGATGCATTGATCAAGATTTTCTGGTTGTGAGTTGGATCAGGAACGTGATCATCTTCCAGAGATGGAAGGAGAGTATCATCCAGGAGGAAGGAATAGATGTTAGGAAACTAGGGTCGATAGCCATCTAAGTGTCAAACATTTTGTCCTTTCAAACCAATTAAGTTGGCATATAATATATGCTTTGTCTTGACCAGTTGTTCTACTTTTGTAATGACTAGTCAAATTAGTCGATTCAACAACATTGCAAAGAGTTGACTAATGACGTCTTGGAACATCAAATCAAGTCAAGGGTTAGTTTTGTTTTGGTTGGAGCATAATTGTATCTCTCTCAATGCTTTCGAGCTATAATTATAAATCCATTTTTTATCCGCTAGATTTTGGATCCTTGGCAATGAAGGGAGAGTGAAGCTCGATCCCTAAATCGCTTGATGAATTTATCTCCATAAAGGAAGTGTTGTCGGTTAAATATGACTTAGTCCTTAATGGTATTCTCTAATATCCTTTGGATGCATGTAGTGATATTATATGTATAATTATATTAATCTGATATGTAATGTCAAGCTATATTATTGTGTTCATTTTTGTTATGGTCAGCATTATTCTAAATGGGAGCGTGGAGCTCACCATAGTTTTACAAATGTCATGCTTGCATGGTCCTCTTAGAGATAGATGGCTGAGTGGAGAAGCCACTCCCACCACCTTAGTTATGGATGGTAGTTCTCCACAGAATGAGACATGCGTTTGGAGAGTCTTCTAGGAGGATTTTCGTTATTCTTTCCTTATTGTTTTCAGGAAAGAGGGAGATTCTTGAGCAGGGTTTTTGTGGATAGAAGAAAGGGTGAAAGTGTCCTATTGCTTTGGACTGAAAAGACTTCCAGGAAGGAACAACTAAGTTTGAACTAAGAACACTTTATTTCTAAAGAGTGGTTTATAGGTAACAAAGCTATTTTTTATATGCATTAAGGGTATATATATTATTGTTATACCGATCTCCCATAATTGCAAGTCATATGGATCCATACTATTATGACTGTCATTATGGGTTCTTATTACTAAAAAATGCATAACAACAACTCGAGGACTTACGACCAAGCTTGTAAAGGGTAAATGCAAGGAGATGGGGTCCAAAAAGTCACCACCATCTCCAAAATTAAAGAAAAACATGAGTGCGTTATAACATGCTCACGTTTTGCTTTGCATAAAAGCAAAATAAAGAATATTTCTACTCATTCATGCCACGACTATTCTCCTCATAGTAGCAAAGAAAATAGGCAAAAATGTGATCACATTGAAGAAGAGGCCATTGAATCAAGTGTAATAGAGAAAACAAGAAATTCACAATGCCACCTCACAACCAAAGACATCGTCATGCCAATTTGGAGGCTCCAGCACAGGAAGAAAGTAGGGTTTGACTCATTTTGTTTGTTTGAGAACAATTTTTGAGTTTTGCAATGTTTGATTTGTTTTTATATTGCATTTACAGTTATTAGAGAAGCATAAAACCTAAATCTAGCTGAGGAGCATGAAAACAACCCCAAAACCCACCTTTGCCTCCTTTTCATGTAAGGGATAATCAAGAACACTACCTAGGGATAATAGAAGAAAACAAGAAACATCTTCAAACTATTATTCAAACCCTAAACAATCCAAGTGGAACCACTGATTGTAGGAGGACACTTGCAAAATCACTTAAAGAGATTATTTCCCACATGGATTTGGTGACAAAACAAATCACCAAATTCCAAGACTATAGGGAGAGGAGTCAACAATATTATGCCAACAAGTTGTCATATGAACAAGTCAAGAATGAAAAAAGTACAAAATCTCAATTATGTGCACACTTTATTAGTCCCAAAATTGGCCAAAGATTAGAAGAAAGTTGCAAACAATTTCCTATACATTGGTGTAGGAATGAATAAATATCCTGAAACTTTTGCGATAGATGGTACATGGTCTTCGATGAGCATCCATGCAACAATGATAAGGTACCACAATATTTCTTGAGGAAACTCTATTGTGATTTTGTCCTCAACAAGATTCTAAATTATTTTGACATTCATGAGTTCCATTGTAGAGGTGGTGGCTCTGCCTAAGATAGACCCGAGGCTCAGCGAGATGAAGACCATGTGCCTATACCTTGAGCGAGGCTAGAACATCCCTTTGGCTTTGAAGGAGAGTGTTGAGTTGGAGACTTTACATTCATTGACTACTCTCACCCAAACTTTATCATAGCATGCTGATGATTTTACCCAGGTTGATGAGGGTGACAGTAGTAGGCATTCTTAGGGGTAAATTGGATCAACAATGAATATGCAATAATAATCAATTACAAATACCCAAAACTTCAATGAAATAGTGAACTAAGGAAATCCAATAACAATGAATCAAATAACAAAGAAAACCTCCTTAGATCGTAGCTTCCATTGATTACCCATCACAATTGATCTTGCATGTATGAAATAGGGCTCTCAGAGAGTGCACTTCCTTGCTATGCTTCAAGAATGTCAATTGGGAATGGCAGTGATAGTTTATTGCAATGAAGAGGAGATTCACAACAATGGTAGTAGTGCGTAGTGCATAGTAGAAAATGTGATCACAAGCAATGGAGGAATTGGTGCTAAAGGCATGCTGTAATTCCTGTAGAGTAACAATACTTAAAGCTTGGATGATTTGAATGGAAGAATGAGGTTGAATTTATAGACTTGAGAGAAATCAGATCAATGGTATAGAAAGAATGAGAAGATCAACGATTGAGAATAGTTGAGGAATGTGCAATGAATAAAAATAAAACAAGTGTCACACAAAAGCTATTTTATTTGAGTTAATCACTTTGTTTTCTAAAGATAAGACGTGCTTTTCATAAATTAGAAAGCTTTTTTCTAATTTAAGAAATATTGATAAAAACAAGGTTGATTGAATAGATAACTCAACTTGAGATTTGCTTTTGCATGATTTTTTAGGAATTAAATAATAAATTATTCAATTTTGTGTGCATGAAGAAGAAGAATTTTTTTTTTTTTAAGATAATGCGCCTAGTAAACTTTTTAACGTGACCGGCGATGCTGGTGCGACACGCCCTCCGGCTCCACGCGAATGATTTTGCCCGGAGCAATGAACTGGTGAGGCCACAACTGGGGGACCTCATCCCCTAGGAAGAACACTTCAAACCCACGAGCTCATTGGCCCAGTGAAGGCGTAAAGCCTTGCGAGCTCATTGGCCCAGCAGGGGTTTGAACTCTAGTGGCCGCCACTACATCCTAAGCGACTTAACCACCGAACCATGCCATTATCGACAAATGCATGAAGAAGAAGACTTATTTTTAGAAGATTTGGAAGATATTTGAAGAATTAGAAGATAAGAAAGAAAATTAAATAAATAGATTTATTTAATTGACTTGCAGATGATTTTGGAAGAATAATAAAATATTTGATTTATTTTATTTTTGGAGATTGAGAGAATTTAAATAAATTTGATTTGATTTATTCAAATTTGGAGGAATGAATTTGATTTAATTACATAATTTAGAATTATTTAATTGTTTGGAAGAATTAAATTAAATAAAAGGGTTTTATTTAATTTTGACCTTAGAAGAGATAATTAAATATTTTGATATTTAATTAATTTAGAAGAATGTGAATGATGTCATTTTTAGGCATATACATTTTGCCCCTCTTTGATGCAATGTAGTTTATGGCGTTGCTTCAAAGAATAAATAGTCTAATAGTGATACATGCCCCAGTTTGCCCTTGGCACAGTTTATGATGATAAGATGCCCCGTAGGGAGATTGGACCGGAAGAAGGCAGAAGAACGTGAGACGTACAATCTCACGAAGATGAAGGGAATAGGTTATGTTAGAAGAAAACAGGATGCATTTCTGAGAAACAGGAAGAAAACTGGAAGAAACGGGTGTGGGAAGTAGTTGTAGCCACCACCTAGCTAGATTAGGGTTTGCATGCTATATATAGGAGCAAGGTCCACAAGATAAGTCATTTGGACACTTGTCTTTGTTGGATTGGCCTTGGAGAGCTCTAGAGAGTAGAGAGCATAGAGCAGTCTGCACAAGGATGGACATTCCATGCAAGGAGCACCAATTTGAGTGTTTCGTCAATTCGACTGGCCAGCAGAAGTAGGACCCCCGATATGTATCTCAAAAAATTTCTCCTAGGATCGAGTTTGAATGCAATAAATGCTAGGAAGAAAAATAGGTAGATAAAGGCAGTGCGGTGCATATGTCATGCGAAATGGCACATGCATTGTTTTACAGCGCATGCATGAGATAAAGTAGTGCATATGTGAAATTGGTGCATGCATAGAAAACTGCGGCACATGCATATTCCTGTAGCTTATATACGATATGTTGCTGCACATGTATTAGAACAATGCACATGTAGCATAGGACAGTGCATACATAGGGTCATGTACTGCTTTTACCAGAAGTGGCGCATAGGTCAAGAAACAACACATTTACTAAGAAATGGCGCATTTACCACATGTTGTGGCGCATATGATATAGATAGGCAGTTTACTTAGTGAAATTGACTCGATTGGTGTCCTGTTTGACACGTCAATTGATGACCTATCTCCAAGATTGCAGGAATCTAGTCAAGAGATGTAGGTTGCTAATTTGATCAATTTGAAATGCTAAGTTAGTTGATATGGTTCTATAGATATGTTAAGTAAGGTACTTGCAGCTTTAGGTTGACGCCTTGTTTTTGCGTGCTTGCAGGAGGATATACGAGAGACATTGCAGTCTAGGGAGTAGTTCCCTATGCTTTTGTTATAGAGATACATGCTAACCAAGATAGATAGAGTGGTGCTTGGTGCTATGGGACTAGATTACGTTTGTTTCATGCCCGAGGTTCAGGCAAACCGTAGCTTGTTGACTACTGCAGTAGAGAGGTTCCACAGCGAGGACAGTACTTTCCATTTCCCTACTGGTGAGATGACTATGACATTGGAGGACGTCTACCAGATTTTGCATTTGCTAATTTAGGGTGAGCTTGTGGAGTATGATTGAGTGTTTGATGACTCGGAGCTGGTTGGATAGGTCATCCCTTGGCAGGATATTCACAATTACTACGACTACTTCCCATGGGTTGTAGCAGGACTGATCAGAGGCATCGTATGCCCCGACAGGAGATCACATGGGTTCCCCATTGGATGGGGTAGGATCATGGAGAGGATGGTGATAGAGGGCACCTGATGTGCTTGGGGTGTCTGTGTACTTGCTTATTTTATACCATGATATGCATTGGGTAGTATATCATAGGAGTACGAGCCTATTTGCACGCATATCACTACTACAGTTTTTAGCTATGGGAGCACATAGTGATCACGAGACTGATATGTGTGTTTGACAGACAGAGGGGAGAGCCATACAGCTATGGCTATGCTGGGGTGATTTCTCTGCATAGGCTGGGGAAGCTAGAGTACTGGAGACATGCTTTGGATGGGGTAGATGTGGTCATCTAGAAACCATATCTAGACTGCGAACCATGGGAAGACGAGGCAGATGAGCTACCCTACTATTTTTAGACGAGATGGCTGATAGGACAGACACACTTCATACTAGAGAGACAGATTATAGGTAGAGTATAGAGATAGTTTGGTAGGAGGCATGGCATGCCACAGGGGCAAGCTCGGTTTATACGTACACATGCTGAGAGGGTCAAATTGGGACTGATGACATCTTATGAGGAGGCCCTAGTAGAGTTTCAGCAGACACCCTACATCACCTAGGCCATGAGGAGGGAGATAACAGATGCAGGGATGACTCAGGACTATGAGGGTTGGTTTACTGCCCACCTGTTCCTGAGATACTCATGACATGGGGTGTTGGTGCCTTGCATAGCTGAGGCAGACTCAGATGATGAGGGCCAAGTTGGCCGAAGGAGGAGGAGAAGGAGGGGGAGAGGGAGAGGAGGATGGAGAGGTGGCAGAGATGGAGGAGATAACAGAGGAGGAGGGGGAGGAGGTGGAGATGATGGGGGTTGACCTAGATAGAGGTAGAGAGTTGGGGAGGGACAATAGGTACAACAGGTCATACAATAGGTACCATAGCAGGCACTATAGGTACAACAGGCACAGATGTCGCCACCTCAATAGGTGGCATAGCAGCAGGTGCCCCAGCCACAAGGGTAGGGATAGGCACAGGTAGCCCAAGGTACAACATAGGCAGATGTCGATGAGAGGACCATAGCCACACTGAGAGGATAGGTTAGATAGCTATAGGCACATCTTAGGAGGGTTGAGGCTCAATGAGATACAAGTGCAGAGTACATTGCTAGGCTTACTAGAGAGAGACATTGCAGATGCTTAGATACAAGTTATCCGAGTGGAGAGGGATACCACAGTGGCAGCCCTGGGGACAGATGGAACGAGTAGCTTTTTGGTTAGATAGGTGCAGCAGGCACAGGAATGCCTAGCACAGGCACAGATAGAGTTGGCACAGATGCAAGGGTAGCTAGCACAGGTACAGGGTGAGCTTGCCAGAGCGCAGGCCTAGACATAGTATTATCATGGATTATACCATGGTGCAGTGCCGGTTAGTCAGAGGGCTTCGATCTATAGGAGCCAGTCTATGGCTTCATAGGGAGCAGGTGGATCGAGGTCAGGGGCCTCTGTGATGGGCCCACAATAGTCTAGGCCTAGCGAAGGAGGAGGAGACACTATTGGGAGTAGTGGTCCACAGCAGTAGGGGTAGAGATTTGTAGAGTTTGGATCCTACGTACCATTTTGATGGCTAAGATAGTTGGATAGACCTATACCATTTTTGTATTTTGAGACATGTATCACCATCCATTAGGATGTATTTATTGTATACAACACCGATTCAAGGACAGATACTTTGATATTGTACATTTGGACACATTTTATGATATTTATATGATGATTCAGCTATTTTGATTCTCTCTATATGTATGAGTTTATGATGCATTTCTATGGCATGATGCGATGTATGTGTTTAGCTAATGCAGACTTAGATGTTTTACTTGATGTTATGAGATGTTATCTGATATAGGTTTTTGATATGATGCTATGTGATGTTATATGACCTAATGTAGACTTTTTTACTTGATATGCTTCTAATGTGTGTGAATGCAAAATGACATCTATATGCTTATGCAACTTATGTCATGCACTTTCTCTATGTTTTTGATTTTTTCTATTCTGACACTATGTGATGATTGTATATGGATGACCTAATGCACTCTATTGTGTATGTAGCTGGTTTAATCATGTAAATGACTATCTCATATGATATGATATGCAACTATATGCTATGTTTTGGTGATGTCCAAATGTACACTATCGACATAGAGATGATAGAATGGTTGATAGAAGATTGATTTGGAAGAATGATTTGATAGAAAGGCTGACAAGCTTTGACTTTGTATTGTTACTATGCATTGTTTGGATCTTTTATTGCATGGGATATGGATGTATGGATATATAACTGGATGTATGATGGATGTTTTGATTTTGACATCTTAATGGTACAAGTATTTTGAAGTGTTTATTTCATCATTGGGCAATTTTTTTTTGGTATTTTTTTGAAATGTTGTAAGCTAATACAAGCACCTAGGTATAATTGAACCAAGATGACCTGAATATCACTTACATGGATTTTGATCTAGCAAGTAAATACAAGCATCGAGGTATAATTGAACCAAGATGACCTGAGTATTTCTTACATATCAACAAACAAGGATTGCCCCCGTTCATGTTAGACCTTTGATGTCCTCGATGATCTTTTACCGATCATGTCCTTAGACAAGATTTCACATTACTAAAGTTTAATCAACAAAAAGAAAACAAAGAAAATAATCATGCCCCCATCATATCATCTCTAGCTTTTGGCATCCTCAAGTAGCATAAAAAGGTATGATAGCAGAAATCAAGACTCTGTATTTTAACCATGTTTCCAATCTACAAAACATATTTGCATTTAGTTGTGTTTGTTTCTTGCCATAATTTGGGTAAAATCATTTAGAAGGCCTTAGGTGTTTGTTTTCTTTTCTTTGGATAGGTTAAGGTACCGCATCAAAAATTTTGCTTGAAAATGGGATTTGCTTGCACTCGCTTGCTTGGTGAGAAGATTCCACAATTTTTTTTGGAGAGACAGACCCTAAGGGATTGACCTAGTGCCTCAGGGGCTCATTGCTAAATGGCCTTGCCTATGTGATGACGCAGAGGCAACGTAGTTAAGGGTAAACCCTAATGGACCATGGATGGACTAGAAGAAAGATGACAAGAAATGGGACAGTGGGAGCCTCAGGGGTGCATTATAATAATGGTCTTGCCTACGTGACGGCGCAAAGGCAACATAGTTTGCAGACTTGGACCGTGGATACTGATGAGAGACACTATGCTAGGCTCACACTATGGATATGATATGGGATAAAACCTTGGTTGACAAGGCCAACAAAGAGATAGAGTATCAAGCCATGATAGGTTACTATCAAGATTTTATTATGGAACAGATATGGGTCGAATGGGACATGAGGAAGAATGGACACAAGGTGATTGGTTTCCCAAAGATGGAGGAAGCAGTTTTTCACAAGTAACACGTGTTTACCAGGTTTTCACCACTTGCTTTTATTTACACGAAAAGCTAGAAAGTACACATGACACATGTTTGCTAGGTTTTCATCATGATACCTATCCAAGGTGCCTATTTGCCAGGTTTTCACCAAAGGATGATTTTTTTGTATTTTTCTACTTTTTTTTTTGTATTTTTTGTATTTTTATGCCCCCCTTACATTGGGGTTCTCTTAGGTATAGAACTGGCAAAGATGCATGCTGTTGATTGGGTCATCGAACATCTCACCCTTTGATGTTGCCAACTGATATGCCCCCAATCCATAAGTAGCTACAATTACATAAGGCCCAAGCTAGTTGGGTTCAAACTTGCCCTTCTTTTCCCTATCCTGTTGATTGTGGGGATTTTCCTTAAGGACTAGGTCTCCAACTTTGAAGACTCTTGGGTGAACCCTATGGTTATAGCTTCTTGACATCATTTGTTGATATGCTTTGAGATAGTCAAAAGCTTTATGTCTCCTTTCCTCTAGCAACTCTAGTTCTTGCAATCTGGAGACTCTATACTCTTCATCTGATATGAGACCTTTCAACAACACCCTAAGAGATGGCAATTTAAACTCAATGGGGAGGATAGCTTCTGATCCATAGACAAGGGTGTAAGGTGTAGCACATGTGGGAGTGTGTATACTAGTTATGTAGGCCCACAAAGTAGGATTGAGTTGGATGTGCCAATCACGACTAGCATCATTAACTATCTTCTTGAGAAGTTTCAAGATGGTCTTGTTGGATGCTTCAACTTGACTGTTGCCTTGGGGGTAATAGGGTGAGGAGAAATGGTGTTGGATTTTGAATTGGTCACAGAGTTCTTGGACATCCTAATTTTTGAAGGGTCTTCTGTTATCCATGATAATGGATGAAGGAATTTTGTAACTGCAAATGAGGTAATTCAAGATGAATGAGGAGATTTGTTTACCTATGATGATGGTGAGGGGAATGGCTTCAATACACTTGGTAAAGTACTCAGTGGCAGTTATGATGAATTTGTGGCTGTTGGATGAGGGTGGATAGATCTTTCCCACAAGGTCAAGTCCCCATTGGTAGAAGCGCCAAGGTGTCATTAAAGGTCTCAACTCTTGAGCTGGTGCATGTATCAGGTTCCCATGTATTTGGCACTACTTGTACTTCTTGACAAACTGGTATGAATCTATTTCCATGTTCAGCCAGTAATAACCCAAACGCATGGGTTTCTTGGGTAAGGAAGGGCTACTAGATTGTGTTCCACAGATTCCTTCATGTACGTCTTGTGAGGTAGTTATGGATTCTTCTTGTTCTAAACAATGGAGTAAAGTACCATCTAGACCACATCGGTATAAGGTGTCAGCAATGATGGTATAGCGAGAGGTTTGGCATATAAAGATTCATCGTTGGTTTGAAGATAATTCAGGTGGAAGAGTGTTGTCCTTGAGGTAAGTGTAAATCTTACCGTACCAAGGTGAATCAAATCCAATTAAAAGGCATATGGTGTGGTTCTCAGGAATATCATAAGCTAGTTTCTGAATAGTTTCCACTAAGAACTCGTACCATGACTCATTCTCTAGTATCTCAATAAGAGAGGCAATGGTTGCCATGGCATCTACTGCTTTGTTCTCAATCTGAGGTATCTACTCAAAAGAGATGATCACAAAGTATTCATTAAGGTCATCGACCATCCGCTTGTATGGGACAAGCTTTTCATCTTTGGTTTGGTAATCATCATTGACCTAATTTATTATTAGTTGAGATTCACCATAGACATGTAGCTCTTTGATTTTCCACTTTATTACCATTTTGATACCAATTACTAAGGCTTCATATTCTGCTATGTTGTTGGTGCATGGGAATAGCAAATGGTAAGACTTTGGAATATTGTCGCCATGAGCAGTTACAAACAAGATTCTTGCCCCCAATCCATGGTTTGTATAGGACCCATCAAAGTAGAGCTTCCAAGAATGTGTTGAGATGTTGAATAAGGATTCATCTAGGAATTCAAATTGCATTGGTGTGGTGTCCTATAGTGGTGCATCTGCTAGCTGATCTGTAATGATTTGTCCTTTGATAGCTTTTTTGTCTACATACTCAATGTCGTATTCACTTAGGAGCATTACCCATTTGGATAGGTGACCTGTGAGAGCTACTTTGCTTAGTAGGTACTTTAGTGGATCTATTTTTGCAATACATTTGACTGGGTGTGTAAGCATATAATGTCAAAGTTTTTGGGAAGCAAAAACTACCACAAGACAAGATCTTTCTATTTGAGAGTATTGTAACTCATAGCCCACCAATGTGTGACTAATATAGTAGACGGCTCTTTCTTTATTCTCATAATCTTGTTGTACTAGAAGAGCCCCAAGAGTTGTAGGTATAGCAGATATCTAGAGTATCAATGGTTTCCCTTGGATAGGAGGCATGAGAATGGGTGGATTCATAAGATATTCTTTCAGTTTGTTGAATGCCTCTTCACACCTCTCATCCCATCTGAATGGAATGTTCTTGTGTAGGAGATGACTGAATGGTTGACACTTGTCTTCCAGTTGTGATATGAATCTACGGATTCCTTGTAGCTTGCCTTGTAGAGATCTTAGTTGGGTGAGAATCTTGGGTGGCGGCATGTCCATGATATCCTTGACTTTGGCAGGGTCCACCTCTATTCCATTTGCTGACACAATAAAGCCTAGAAGCTTGCCTAAGGTGACTCCAAACAAACATTTCTTTGGGTTCAACCTAATCTTGAATTGCTCGAGTCTCTAAAAGACTTTCTCTAACACATCAAGATGTGATTCTCTTGTGAGTGACTTTGCTAGGATATCATCCACATAATCTTCCATGGTTACATGCACCATATCATGAAATATGGTGGTCATAGCATGTTGATATGTGGCTCCTGCATTCTTTAGCCCAAATGGCATGACATTCCAACAGAAAGTGCCCCATGGACAAGTAAAATCTATCTTATATTGGTCTTTTGGTGTTATCCTGATCTAATTATATCCTGAGAAGCCATCCATGAGAGATAACATGGTATACCCTACTGTTAAGTTGACTATGATATCTATATTTGGCAATGGAAAATCATCCTTGTGGTAAGCTCTATTTAGATCTCTAAAGTCATTGCATAGCCTGACTCGGCCGTCTGGTTTGGATGCTAGTATAATGTTGGAGACCCATTTTAGATAGTCATAGCTTTAATAAATCCTACATCTAGTAGTTTCTTGAGTTCTTCTTTTACAAGCAGTGCTATGTGTGGATGCATCTTTCTAAGCTTCTATTTTACTAGTTTTACTCCTAGATCTAATGGAAGATGATGTAGAATCAAATCTAGATCTAACCCTGACATATCTATGTATGACCAAGAAAAATTGACTTGCTTTCTCTTGAAGAATGGTACAAACTTAGTCTTCTCTGGTGGGGTTAGAGATTTAGCAAAGTGAATGATCTTAGGTTGTTCCTCTGTTCCAAGGTTAACCAGCTTTGTCGGTTCCACAAAAATCTGAGACTTCTCCTAGTGCATGTCATTAGGGAGAGTGTCAAGCCTTCCATCATTAGGTGCCACAGTTGGGTTTTCAGCTTCAGATGCATCCATTGTTTTTATTGTTTTGGGATTTGACACTGCCGTAGAATGGTTTTCACCATTAGATCCAGTTTTTATTTTGATATTTTTGTGACTGGAAGGCTTGGAACCCTCTCTTAAATAAGCCACGGTATTAAGTTCAATAGAAAAACCAGCTTTATGATCTCCTTTGGGTAGGTGACCCTAAGTTCCATATAGTCAATATAAGCATCATCATTTTGGAACATATCTAGTTGGGGGGTTCCCTGTAGATCCCAGTCAATAAGTTCAGGATGCATGAGGGGGAGGGAGTCTGAGGATAGATCTGATTCATTGATAGTTTGAATGGATATACTAGGAGTATTGGAAGGGGGAGTGTTTGGGATGGTACTTTCCTCCAAATTATTTATTGTGATAGAACTCAAATCTTCCTCGAAAGTCATATTCTTAGAGGAAGGCAATTTAGACTCTATTGGTCTATTCAGTAGCATTTGTCCCTCACGATAGGGGGTATAAGTTTGAATGGTATTGACCTCTTTTTCGTCGTAGGAATGCTCTGTCAGCTCATCCCACTCATATTCATTGGAATCTGTGTCATTGTCCACTTGGAGTGTATGGATCATTTCTACAAGACAAGCATTTTCTTCAGCCTTGCCCTTGCCTTTATATCCTAGGCCATTTGTATTTCTAGCCAATGAGGATGAAGAAGGTTGAATGGATTCTAGGATTCCTTCTTTTCTTAGGCTGATATGGCCTTGTCCCTCATAACCCATTCTATGTAGGATAGCTTCTCCTCACCCATAGAGTTATGTTGGGAGCCTAGGTGGTTCCTGTTGTATGTTCTCTTCTTCTTCAGTATAAAGCCATTATAGGACATCTCTTTCTTCTATTTCATCAGATAAGGTCCCCCATTTTACAAAGGGAGTTGTGGGAGCAATACGAGGAGCAGATGGCTTTGGAAAATGCTTGGGTCTACCAAAGGATCTAGGAGATAAAAGCATCATGTCTAGATTTAGGCTATGCCCAATGGAGTATTCCCCAACTCCAGTTTCTTTGATGGTGATCTTCTATTCTTTGGGCCTTGATGACGAAGATTCAATGGTATGATCATGTTGTGGGGTAGGGGGTGTAGATGCTCTATTGTTTGGTATGATGCAATCAAGTTTTGAAAGGACAGAGTTGCAATGCTGAAAGGGGTTTGGGTCGCCTTGGATGGTGACTTGCTTGCCATTATGTGGGAATTTATGCATTGGTGATAAGTAGAGGGGATAGCTTCCATGGCATGAATCCATGGTCTCCCTAGGAGAATATTATAGGCAAGCTCCCTATCTAGGACTTGACACACAACATCTTTTATTACTAGTCCTAGTTGTATAGGTAGGACTACTGTTCCCTTTGTAGTTCTCTCCTCTTCATCATAGGCTTTGATAGTAATCTTCTTTCTTAGATCAATTGCATTCTCAGAGAACCCCAATGTAAGGACTAGCTTTAATGTGCAAATATTTAAACCGGCTCCCCCATCAATGAGAACCCTCTTGATGCAGTGCTTGTGGACGAAGGCGACAATATGTAGAGGGGTGTTATGGGGTTGAGACACTAAGAGGTCATCTTGCTCGGTAATTGATATGGTATTTGAGGAGGTCAGATTACCTACTATGGCCTAAAACTTCTCTTGGGCCAAGTTAGTGGGGATAGTGGTTTCCACTAAGGCTTTATTGAGAATCTCCTTATGGGAAGGAGATAGATGCAACAACTCCAAGATAGAAATGTGGGCCAAAGTCTTCTGTAGTTGGTCTATGACATTATACTGATGGAAGTTGGACTGAGAAGGTGATGACCTTGGGGGGATGGTAATCAACGTGACTTTACCACTGTAGCTAATGATACTACAACCAGTTTTGTTAGGTTCTGATTGTTGATTGGGCATGACCACATTGATTTGTGGGACATGCTTGGATAGGCAATTGATGGTATAGTTGAATGGCACACTTGCATAGTTGGCATTACTATTCCCACTATTCTGATTTAGCCTATTGCGGTTGTTGTTGTTACCATTGTTGTTATTGCCATGGTTGTTGTTGCCGTTTTTGTTATTGTCATGGTTGTTATTGTTGTTGTACAGCCTGTCATGATTGAGAAGTGGATCCCTATAAGCCACATGTGTCTCATTGGAGGTATATTGTTGGGTTCCTCCTTGATTTTGATCAAGCACATCTTGAATAATATGTTTGAGATGGATACAATTGTTGGTTATATGTCCCCTTCCTCTATGATATTCACAATAGTTAGTGTCTTTCCAATAGGGAGGTTTGACTATAGGCTCATAATCACTTGTTGGGAGTAGAGAAATTTCATTGTTAGCCAATAACTTTCGTAATGTAGATTCTTGGGACTCACCCAGCGGTGTGAACTTTCATCTTGGATTCATGCTAAACCATGGTCTTGGCTCCTGAGAGAATGTTTTGTTGGGCATAACATTATTTGTTTCTCCTTTGAAAGTGAGTATGGGTTGTTTCTTGGGAGCCGCCACCTTGGCGTCAACCACTCCATCATTGACAACATTTTTATTCTTGGTCCAAAACTTTGATTTATTAGTCATGTAGTTGGAGGTAGGTGTGTCCTTTTATAACTTGATTTTCCCCTTGGCGATCATATCTTTTTTGATAAACAATCCCATTTTGATGACTTTTGAGAATGATGTAGGGCATTGTCTTTGTATTTGATAGCCAAGATCGGTGTTGAGGTTATGGACAAACATCTCCATTAGTTACTTCTTAGGTACATCGTATGAGTATTTGCTTGCTAGTTATCTCCATCTTTGTAGGAAGGTGGTGAATGATTCACCACTCTTTTTCTTGGTGTTGCATAGGTCAAGCATAGACTTCATGTTCAATATTGTATAAGAAGTGTGTGATAAATTTGTTGACTAGCTCATCAAAAGTTTTGATGCCCAGTGGAAGCCGTGAGAACCACTCCATAGCTTGACTGCCTAGAGATCTAGGGAATAGTCTCATTAAGTAAGTCTCATTGTGAGCTACTTCCAAGCATGCTACATTGAATTCCCTAATGTGATCTCTAGGGTCCCCTTTCCCTTTGTACTTGTCAAACTTAGGAACTTCGAATCGATAGGGAAATGGTTTCATGATCAAACCTTTATCAAAGGGGTATGGTGCAATATCTTCCAAGCAGTAGTTTTTAGTGTTTGTACCCATCTTGAGATCTAACATTTGTTGCTTTAGACTTTCAAGTTGTTTCCTCATTTCTTCCATAGGAGCATTTGGGTCTATGGCTTTCTTTCCTTTATCATCTATGTTTGGGTCTATGGCATTCTTTCCCTTTTCATGATCATCCTCTATGTTTTCCAAGATTGTGCTTATATCGAAATCCACGGGGAGTTTAATTCCAAGATTAGCAAGATGATAGAAATACTTGTGAGGGTCTGCATGGAGCCCATTCTCTAGTAAGCATTAGAATTTTTGATCTTGGATGTTTCCTTGATAGTCTTCATTAGAGATTTCCTCATCACTATCATGAGGTGTGATGATGTGGTTGGACGATTCGGCCATTTCAAGTTGTTTTCTATATTGAGGTCTAGTAAGAACCATTCAAGGTGACATGGGATGAGGTGGAATGGGACTAGAGATTTTGACAAGGTGCCGATGGAGACTGCTAAGAATAGGATACTTATGACAAGACTTGGACAAGGGACTTTCTTGATCAATGATTCCAAGTAAGATGGCCGATACAAGATGATAGCGACTAGTAAGGATACTTGATACCTGTCTTACTGTGTAGGGACTAGTCATGCACAAAAATCACTAGCAAAGTCTTGTGACCTACTAGGTTTACTTGAATCCAAAGTGATATGAAAAAGGGGCTTATGCTGACCTAATATGGGATACTTTTGACTTTGGACTAGAAAGACTTGATAGAAGGTGAATGAGATGACTAACGAAAGAGAGATTTTGATGTGAAATGGATGGAAAACTGACTGCAAGGTGAGACCTGATCTTAGATTTTGGTACTAGACTAAAATGGGTACCCAGAACTGGTAAGATTTTTCTCTCAAAAGTTGTGTAAGTGCTCACTATCGTGCATGCGCTAAAACAGATGTGCAGTGAAAATAGATAAATGCGCTGCAAGTCAGGATATATGCGCCACACTGCTAAAAAGTATATGTGTAGGAATGGTTAGTAAAAGCACTATAAGTCACAATAAATGCGCAGTAGGTTGGCAGAGATACGCAGAAACAGAGGGCAGATGCGCCGCTCTGGCTTTTTTCAATTTTTTTTTCAAATTTTTGGAATTTTTTTATGTTTTTGGTACTTTGGTTGCAAGAATGTTTCTTTGATCTGATTTTCTAAATTTATGGTAGGAAAACACAGCAAACACAAAGAATATTTTTATGGTTTTTTTTGTAATTTTTGGACTCTATTTGGACTGAAAGGAAAAACAAGTACAAATCCTAGGCTTTAAATGGATAACAAGGGTTTTTGGCCACTAGAACAAAGGTGTTTAATGAAGGCAACCGTTTGAGTGGTTATACATATAGTAGCACTACTCTCTATTATGGAGTCTCCCAGCCTGCAAGGGTTGCGCCTTGGAGGGTTTTGGGGGAGGTTGACTGTTGGTATAACACAACTTCACTCATTGTTTGAAGCTTTCACTCCAAACACAATTTATTTATAGTGGCTTGGAAGGGCTTGGCATCTAGCCTGTTACCACTTAGCATCATTCCTACTTGGATGAATGGTATCCAAGAGTAGGCCCCTCTAAAGGAAAAACACATGCGAAAATGATATGTCTGGCATTTTGATCACCCAAGATAGGGGAGAGCATAGGCCTAGTATCATTCCCAAAACATAGTATACAGTGGTTCTTTTCCCCGAGTTAAAATGAGAAAAACTAGATGAGCTATCTACTTGGGCAAGCACAAAACTTTGAAGTGATAACAAGATAGCAAGGGTCCAATTTTAACCAAGATAGCAATGATGAGTTCAATTTTTAACCACATAGCACAAATTGTTAACTTTGAAATGATGGTCAATCGAGATAGCAATGATGAATTCAATTTTATCCATGATAGCACGAGTTGTTAACTTTGAAGTGATGGTCAATCAAGATACCAATGGTTCAATTTTAACCAGATAGCAATGATGAATTCAATTTTATCTAGATAGCAAAAACTTTGAAAAGAGAGTAATGTTTGGAATGCAAGATAGTAATGATTCAATTACCACTTTCCTAGTTAAACTATGTGAGATTTTGCATGAGCATCCATTTTACTTTCCCATTAGAAATCGAAGTGTGAGCTAACAAGTGCAACTATATGAATCTAAACTAGTACCTAGCCTGCAAAACAAATTAGGAGAGTTCTTGCAAAGATGTTAGCATTAGCAAAAATCTCCTAGAAAACCCTAAAATCATTACCTACAACAGAGGTGTCGCTTCAGAGACTGAATGTATAGAAATAGTCAACAGAAACGCCGTAATACATATGCACTGCAATAGTGGATAAAAGCACCAGAAAATAGTATATATGTACTGTAATAACAAATGCACTATCTCATATGATAAAAGTGTCATAACAGTGTTTGTATGTGCCGCAGTAATGAAAGCACCATGACAAGTAGTAGATGCACCAAAACAGAGACTATATGCACTGTGTAAATGTATGCGCCATGACAGGTAACATATGCATGATAGGAATTGATGTATGCGATGTTTCCTCCTGTGTACGGCTTTCTAAAACACAAAAACTCAATTTTTGGGTTAGATTTGGGGCTAGGCCCCACAGTGGGTGCCAAAAATGTTAGGGATAAATTGGATCAACAATGAATATGCAATAATAATCAATATCAAATACCCAAAACTTCAATGAAATAGTGAACTAAGGAAATCCAATAACAATGAATCAAATAACAAAGCAAACCTCCTTAGATCATAGCTTCCATTGATTGCCTATCACAATCGATCTTGCATGTATGAAATAGGGCCCTCAGAGAGTGCACTTCCTTGCTATGCTTCAAGAATGTCAATCGGGAATGGCAGTGATAGTTTATTGCAATGAAGAGGAGCTTCACAACAATGGTAGTAGTGTGTAGTGCGTAGTAGCGAATGTGATCACAAGCAATGAAGGAATTGGTGCCAAAGGCGTGCTGTAATTCCTACAGAGTAACAATACTTAAATCTTGGATGATTTGAATGGAAGAATGAGGTTGAATTTATAGACTTGAGAGAAATAAGATCAATGGTATAGAAAGAATGAGAAGATCAATGATTGAGAATAATTGAGGAACATGCAACGAATAAGAAGACAAGTGTCACACAAAAGCTGTTTTATTTGAGTTAATCACTTTGTTTTCTAAAGATAAGACATGCTTTTCATAAATTAGATAGCTTTTTTCTAATTTAAAAGATATTGATAAAAACAAGGTTGATTGAATAGATAACTCAACTTGAGATTTGCTTTTGCATGATTTTAGAGAAATTAAATAATAAATTATTCAATTTTGTGTGCATGAAGAAAAAGACTTACTTTTAAAAGATTTGGAAGATATTTGAAGAATTAGAAGATAAGAAAGCAAATTAAATAATTAGATTTATTTAATTGACTTGCACATGATTTTGGAAGAATAATAAAATATTTGATTTATTTTATTTTTGGAGATTGAGAGAATTTAAATAAATTTGATTTGATTTATTCAAATTTGGAGGAATGAATTTGATTTAATTAAATAATTTAGAATTATTTAATTGTTTGGAAGAATTAAATTAAATAAAAGGGTTTTATTTTATTTTGACCTTAGAAGAGATAATTAAATATTTTGATATTTAATTAATTTAGAAGAATGTGAATCATGTCATTTTTAGGCGTATACAGGCATCATGTGTCCCCACATTTGTGCTATACATGTGGGAATCTATGTGATTATGGGATGCAGGAGGCACGATAGGACTGTACGACACAGTCGTAATATGCTATGACATAGGGGCAACATGCTGTGACACAAGGGCAGGACATATTGGATGATCTTGTTCTTAGTGACAATCTCTTACAGCATACATTTGGTATTGACTCTTAGGTAATTTGTTACAAGTTTCATCTTGATTTAGTATATTATTATTTCAAATTTGTAATTAATTTTATATGATTATCTATATTAAAAATCAAAATAATGTGTGTAATTATTTGTGCAATGAAATTCTAGGGTCAGAGTCTTCATTCTACCTCCGTTAGCCATCCATTGGTGGGTTATGAGAGGAGTTCAAGTCAGTATGTATGTAATTTATCACATAATTGTAATTATTGTAGATATGTCAATGGTAATATTATTTTGTGATAATTTGATGATTTCAATAGTCACCAGCACCTCCACAATTTCCTTGGTCCCCTAGATGCCAAACCACCACTTTTATGGAGGTAAATTTAACCATTTCTAATCATTATGCATTTTTAAATTAATATTATGTATTCAATTTGTTTGAATAATCTTGAACTTGATTTTTAGATGCTGAATATAAATGAGACTCCTCTCGATCTTCGTGAGTCAGCATAGATAAGCATTGCTGCAACCACGATGTCTACAAATCCTTTGACTAAGGTATGAGCCAATAACATGAAAATATCATAATATTGTATTTCTTGTTTTATCTCATGTCATTTGATGTACATAAATGATATTTATGTTTAGTTAATTTTTCTTCTTGATGCTTCTCATAGGAGGTCACAACTCCAGTCTGTCTAACTATGGATGGAGAGAGAGACAAGATGATGGAGAGTGATCATCAGTTGGTAGTAAGTGATCAATTACATATGTGATGTTATATATTTCATACATTTTCTATACTAATGTGCATATACTAATAGGTGTAGCTAGATGAACTTTATTCAAAGAGGTCTACTTGATGGTAGAGAGAGGATGTGTTACTAACTGGCTCTCCATCTTCACAATCAAAGAAGGCCCGCCGATTATTTCCTAAAAGCCCATAGGAAACTAGTTTTTAGGACATTTTTTGTATGCCTAGATGGATTTGTATACATACTTTTGTATGTTAATCCGATGTATATTTTTGTATATTTGCATGTATGGATTTGTTTGGACATGCCTATATGGCTTTTTATATAAACTAGATGTTATGTTCATGAGATTATGTATATGACAGTTTTTATTAAATATTTAATATGATAATAAATTACTGTTACAGGAGTTTGGTTTTACAAGTGCCAATTGCATTTTCTTGAAAGTTTATAAACTATTTTCAAATAATCCGTTTTGTGAATATCTTGCAATCATTGAATTCTGTGGGACTGTGCATTTCTTTGAGACATCATTTCAAATAGTTCACATGCCTCGTCTATGCTTACATACTTTCTATACATGTCTACAAGGGCAACTTTTCAAATACAATACATGTGACAAAATTCCTATAGCATTTATGCTTTAATGGTTGTGCACACCATGTTCTCTAGATCTCATATAGCATAGGCAAGGAGGAAGTTGGTTAAGGTTGTGGAATTTGGTTTTAGATGTGCCAAAATTTGCATAAATGGTTGAAATTTATTTTTGTACATTTGCTTGAGAGTTTTTAAAGCCTTATGAGAAATCCATTTCGTGCATATCTTACAATCATTGCATTCCATTAGATAACATTTCTTTGAGGCATTGTGTCAAACAGTTCATGTTCATTGTATATGCTTCCACACAAGTTGCATACAGGTCTTGCAGGGTACTTACAACTACTACATTTGACAAAATTCCTATATCCTTTATGCTTTGATGGATGTCTATACTGTGCTCCAAACATACTATTTCTAAGGTTTTGGAATTTGGCTTTACACTTGCCAATTGCATTTTCTTGGAACTTTCTAAAGGCTTATCAAAAAATCCATTTTATTTATATCTTGCAATCATTGTATTCCATGAGGTGACATTTCTTTGAGGCATCATGCTAAACAGTTCACATGCCTTGTCTATGCTTCCACACTTTGCATACATTTCTCTAAGGGTAGTTGCAACTACATCATCTAACAAAATTCCCATATGTTTTATCCTTTTGATGGATGTCCATTTTTGCATAGACGAGGAGGATACTAGCTAAGGTTGTGGAATTTTGCTTTACACCCGCCAATCACATTGCTTGAAAGTTTCTAATGCCTTATCAAAAAATCCATTTTTTTCATATCTTGCAATCATTGCATTCAATGAGGTGACATTTCTTTAGGGAATCATGCCAAACAGTTCATGTGCCTTGTCTATGCTTCCACACTTTGCATACATGTCTCTGAGGGTAGTTGTAACTACAACATCTAACAAAATTCCCATATGTTTTATCCTTTTGATGGATGTCCATTTTGGTATAGGTAAGGAGGATACTGGCTAAGGTTGTGGAATTTTTCTTTACACCCGCCAATCGCATTTTCTTGAAAGTTTCTAATGCCTTATCAAAAAATCCATTTTTTTCATATCTTGCAATCATTGCATTCAATGAGGTGACATTTCTTTGGGACATCATGCCAAACAGTTCACATGCCTTGTCTATGCTTCCACACTTTGCATACATGTCTACAAGGGTAGTTGTAATTATAGCATGTGACAAATTTCCTATATCCTTTATGCTTTGATGGATGTCGATAAGTCATTCCAAACATTCTATATTGGTGTACAGATAGGGAGGATCTTGGCAAAGGTTGTGGAATTTGGCTTTACACGTGCCAACTGCATTTAGTTGAAAGTTTCTAAAGTATTTTCAACAAATCCACTTCATGCATATCTTACAATCATTGCATTCTATAAGACAACATTTCTTTGAGGCATCATGTCAAAAAGTTCATGTTCGTCAAGTATATGCTTCCACACTTTGCATACATGTCTTGTAGGGTACTTACAACTATGACATTTGACAATATTCCTATATTCTTTATGCTTTGATGGATGTCTATACCATGTTCCAAAGATACCATTTCGAAGGTTTTGGAATTTGGCTTTACACCTGCTAATTTCATTTTCTTGAAAGTTTCCAAAGCCTTATCAAAAAATCCATTTTGTTCATATCTTGTAATCATTGCATTCAAGGAGGCGACATTTCTTTGAGGCATCATGTCGAATAGTTCACGTGCCTTGTCTATGCTTCCACACTTTGCATACATGTCTACAAGGGCAGCTGCAATTACAAAAGTCCTTATAAATGATGATGATGAGCCTCATCATGATTATTCTATTATTTCACATCCAAATGAACAAATATAATGCACCTCCCCTTGTGGTGAAAGACTAGCTTGATTTATCCCCCTTTTCTCAACCAAATCTGTAACGTGTTATTCATGTTCATGGCTGTTGTAGGTTTGATAAAAACTCATTTTTATGATGCCTATGTTGTCCTAGACATGCATAAGGTTCATAAATTCTAAAAAATCAATCTATAGTTCATTTTCTTGGCCCATGGAGAAAGTTATAACCGTTGTCCTAAAGTCTAGAGGAAGACATGTGAAGACAACAATCATGACTTGAATGAAGCCCTTTGCGAGTAGTTTCAAATTGGGCATGGAGTTTACGCTCTCGGACCATGGTAGATGTTGTGATGACTATTTTTAAGCTTCAAACCACCATCATGTAGTAACAAAGGACAATTAGGAAATTTTGAAATATTGTTGTGTCATGCATATAAATAATCATGAATAGGTGCATAAGGAATGTCCTAGCCCAAGACACTAAAGAGGATAATTAAAATGATGAAAGACCATGTTGAGATAGTCATGATGTCAAGGCATGAAGAGCTAAAACAAGGTGGAAACATGATGAATTTGGAGTCTCTTTGATTGAACTAATAGATATACCTACACATGCATGGATACAATGGTCAATGTGTTGGAAATAGTCGGGACAACTAAGAGGGGGGGTGAATTAGTTGTCCCTAAACTTTAACCTTTTTTGAACCTTTTAAATCTTCTTTACAATCAAATTAATGATGAAAATATTTAAGCATAAATCAACACATGAGTAGAAACAACATGAACACAAAAAAACTAGAATTTTGACATGGAAAACCTAGTTAAGGGAAACACCACTGTGGGAGTTAACCCACAAAATTACATATGCTATTAAAAGTACTTAAGAAAATATAAGGCACATGCCTTTGGGTGCATTGCCTAGAGCTCACTGCTCAAGAAGAGGCTCACTGCCTATAAGAAATTATGATTTACACAAAGATAATGAACTGAGAAATAACATCTATATTCATGCCTGAATCAGTCCCTTTGAAGGCTCAAAAACTTTTGCTCCTATATTCAAATTATTCTTCACTAACTCTTCACTCTATACTTCCTTTTCTCCTCTTCTTCTCTACTCTTCTTTTTGATCCTTTCTTTCGATTTAACTCATTTATTCAATGATGCTTTTCAACAACTCTTCAACAAGTATTTATATGCTTCATCAACCTAGGAATGATCAGCAAGGTCAGCTAAACTTGATGCGGATCATTACACTGTTAGCCAAACACAACTGAGACTTGAATCTTCCTCTACAACCATGCCATGTGGTGCAGGGCACCTAGGAGCACCTTGGTTCCTAAAGACATTTTGATGCATTTTGAGAAATTATGTTTTTTTGTTCAATGTGTTTTGTAATAAGGCTTTTAGCCATTGTTGTTTAGTCCATTTTGTATGGTCAAGAGGTTTGGGGTGACTATATAAACCTTAAATCCTTCTTAGTCCATTTGGACCCTTGTTGTGCCAATTAGGCCTAGAAGGTCTAAGGATTGGTTTTCAAGTTTTTTTTGGTTGTTTTAATGTTTTAGTATGTTGGAAGGAGTGTGTTGATCATTTGGACTCCATTGGACAAGCCAAACAAATCAACCTCCTTGTGTTAATGCAAAACACCATAGTTGTCAAAGGTGTTATGTGTTGGGTCGGTTCAAAAACCACTTTGGGCAGTTAAATGCTGTTGTAGAAGTTGGAAACCAACTTGGATGGGTTAATATGGTGGATATCTGACTCCAGTACGGGAGAGGAAGTTTTTGTACGGAATTTGGGCACAAAATTCAAGAAAACTGACTATTTTTCACTATTTTTCTTGTTGTGTACGGACTGTACGGACTTTTCATGTGTGTAAATGATATTTTTCTGAAAGCTCTTGGAGTCAGGGTTCCAATGCAACTAGTTTGAGGTCTTGAAGTGGTCGGAGTCAAAAGTTATTGAATTTTCTTTCAAAACTGGTCTAGAAACCCTGTTTTCTAGGGCAGTCCCACAAATTTGGCCCTAGAATGCATTTCCATTGATGAAATTTCATGCCACTCGGTGAAATGCAGGCTAGGGGTGTATACTACTTGATTCCAAAAGCATTTTCTGAGAAAATACAGTTTACTATTTTTAATGTGATGCCCTAGGTCAAATATCTCTATGTATTTGACTGAATTTATGCAATTTATTGTTGTATTTGACAAAACCCTAAGAGGATGAGTGAATGAATTGTGGATTTGTGTTGTTTGGGGATGGTAGAGTCATTCCAAGTTCCTGACCCTGACCTATGCACCCAATTTTGAGCACTTGCTTTGTAACCTAGCCTAAATTGATCAATTAGGCCTAGAGACCTAGTAGGCGTTCTGGATTGCTGGAGTAGAGTTGGAGTAGAAGATTTGGAGGTTTGTTAGGGTCCACTGAAAGGTGTTCAATTCCATCATTTTTTTGCCTAGACCTTTGGGATTTTGTCAAGTTTTGTTGAGAAAACCTAGTTTGGAGGGCTAGTAGCCTTACTAGTCAAGGTATAGGTTGAAGAGTTTTGGGAAGTTGGAGATCAAACCAACTACATAGAAGGTGTTTGTTGATCTGTATTAAGGTGTTGGAGAAGCCTTAGGGGGTGGACAATAGTCTGGACATCAAATCCTTCATATTCCTTGTATGTGCCTTTGGTTGGTTGGTTGGTTGAAGGCTAGTTGAAGTGGGTGAGTGGGCAAAGGACAATAGAGTAAACCTTTGTGTGTTGCTTCCCTTGTGCCACTCTGCATCACCATGCTTCATAAAATGCTCCTAAATCATCCACAACATGCCAGGAACATCCAGTCAGCCAAGACTTGGAAGAACATCAACCTCAAAGAAGAAATCTTCAATCAACAAGCTCAAAGTTCAATGCAGACCTCCAACATAGTAGCCACACAATCCAAAGACCTCCACAAGCACATTGAAATCACCAATAACATTCATTCTAAACCAAATTACCAGAATCATTTGTATCTTCCTCCAAAACCTTAGGAACACTATTTGCCATGCTTTCAAACTAGAAAGCTACCTTGCAGATCTTGAAACCACGAACCACTAGAGTTGATAATACACATGGATTTCCCAAACATGACTTCAGATCCACAGACCATAATATTTCACTACAAAGCAATCTAGACCAACTTACTATCACACTGTCTCTTCTGAGTACTATAAAATCTAGTTATACTCAGATGGCCATAACTTCTTCAAATCTTCTCAAATCTTAACTAGAGTAACCTCTAACAATCCTCTACACAGCCATATGGTCCGTATGCATTGATTGTCATTAATTTTCTCAATGTCCTCTACAGTCAGGTTTTCTATACAGACAACAAAATAGGATACAGTTGACACCAATGGTAACATGGATATGTTGACATCAATGACAACACCACTTAGGCACATATTTGCACCAATCTCCCCCTTTGTCATTATTGGCAACATATGATGTGAAAAACCAAATTTAACCATCAAGACAAGAACTCCTCCCCCTTTTGTCAAGATGTTGTTGTACCTCATCATTTAATCATATTTTAGATGTCAAAATCCAAGACTGTGTCCTCGGCTGTCTGCAACTAGGGATTCTATAGTTACCAGTTTTCTCTAGCTAATTCTAATGGCTTTCACTAATTTAAAAAGATTAATCTATCTACTTATGAAATTAATTCAAAGAATGTTGGAAATAGAATTAAATAGTAAATTACTCAAGCAAATTTACAACTACAACATGCATCTGTCTATGAAAATCAGTAAGTATCTATAAATCAAATTTTGAAACAACAAAACAGTGGTACTAGCCTTCTGCCTTGGTGGTGAGAGTGGGCCCTTGCTCAACACCCTTAGGTCTGAAGGCTATAGTGAAGAATCAATACTAGAGAATAAGATCACAACTAGATTCAATCTAATTCCATTCGCTCTGAAAATTTGATATCTTAATTGAAAATTACACAGCAATAATAATAATCCATCCTTTTCTTCTACTGCTTCAGTAAATATATATAAAATGAGTGAAGACATATCACTCATCTTATCTATTAGTTTTTCTATGAGATGACATCCATCTCTTTATTATACTAGTTGTCTAACTATGAAAGATAATCATGCAATAAGAATAGAATAAGTGAAACAGAAGTCCACTCTAAATTCTAAGTCTGAGTTTTAATACATTTAGGCAGCGAGGCCTTGAAAATATGGATATTAAATCAGTCTCATTGGTAACTCATGCAAAAACTTAAAAGAGACAAAAACTCTCAGCAGTTAACTAAAGATGGCCCCTTAATTACTCAGGTGATGATTTGAGTAATAAAAAGAGGGGTATAACGATCACCACTAAAAGTGCCTGACCGATAGCTTCTAGAAATCTGCCCTATTGTGAGGAGGCATCGGAGATGTGTGTCTGTTGCTACAACTCCAGAGATATTTCTGTTACTCCAGAGAGTCTCTATCTGTGACTCCAGAGATATTATTGTGGCCTTCTTACTCTACTCTAGAGATGCTCTTCCTCTTACTTCAAAACTTTTACTGTCGTGAGATTCTAGTATAGTCTTCGGAGATATTTAGGACTACCTCCAGAGATGTACAAAATTGCCATCATAAGCATCTACACCCGTTGATTCAAAAAGAGATGTTTTTCTATATATTTCCATTAATCCCATGTACATTAGTCCTTAAATCAGAAATCATGATCCTAAGTAATTTATCTTCAGTTAATCATTATTTAGAACAACCTTGCTATTCTATTCGAGTGTAGACATCAAGAAGTTGGGATAAGAAAGGGGAAAAAGAGAGGTAAAAAGATGTATTTTATGGGTGCTAATTAGCACTCATCATCCCCCCCATACCTAAGGTTTAGCAAGTCCTCCTACTTCTCACAATCTAGATTTATTCTAGTGGAGTAGCCTGTCAGTCAGGCTGTAGTCTTGTGCATAGGTAGACCATGTGGTGTGGTTGGTACTACCAGTTCCCTGGTACTAGTCAACTTGCTTTAACTAGTCTTGTAATTTTTTATCCTCCATTTGTTTGTCCTAGATAAGGAGTAGTTCTATTATGAGTGGTGGCCTTAAATGCCCACCTACCCACTCCTGTTTATGCTTATCCATCATTTTGGATATTAATCTTGCTTCCTCATAAATAACCTTAAGTTTGCAGGTGTGACCACCTCTTTCATTTTCTGCTCTGAGGTCAGAATATTCTACTTTTTCTTGGCTATTGCAAGCACTGGATTAGCTAAACTATTCATAAAAAGACCAAAATCAATAGAACACTCTTGCAAATTTTTTAGGTATAATCGCAAAATTGTGTTCTTACTCTTAGGGTGATAGACATATGCCCTAAACTAGGTCTTGAAAGATTGAGGGTTGGGACACTCTTTTCTGATGAAAAGATTTGTGTTTGTATCCTTCTTAAGGTGAGCCTCCATTTGCTCATTCCAAATCTGATGATTCCTCATCATTGACATGAATGCTCTGAGCTGGCAGTCTCCTACAAAATAATTGAGAAGGAAGGTCATATCACCAACAAAGAATCCATGTAGATATAATTCACATAGAAAATTTTTATCTTCATTAGATCTCCTTGTATAATCTTCCATAAACCCCTCTGATGTTTCTATGTTTTCAGGTAGATCAGACAGAACTGAAGACAACCTTCTTTGTAGGACCCTCTCTTGTAAAAACATGGCATAACTGGCACTTGGGGGTCTGCAAGATAGAATCTTAGAAGAAATGGAAGCCATCTGAATCACTCTGTTCTCTAAGGTTTCCACTCTTTGTGTCATGGCAGTAACTGCCCTCTGTAGTTGCAGCATAGGCTTAGAAGCCTCATATTCTCTACATCTCCTTTCCCAGTAAAACAGGGCCTTAGGAATATCAATGGGAGTTGGACCCACATATGGATCTGTTTGTACTTCCTGTTCACTGGTTGCCCTTGGACCAATCAACTCTTGAATATATTCTTCCTGATCATCTATTTTGTTGTTGGCCCAAGTCAATTATTTATCTTGGCTCTATATTTTTTTAATTAATGCTGCAACTACAATGAGACTATTGTCTCTAGCTTTTGTAAGATTAGAGATACTTTGTACTACCTCTATCTCTTTTTCCTTCATGATTTTAGTTGTCTCTATCTTCTGGGCCTTCAATTCTACTTCCCTTTCTTGAATTATTTGGTCTTTGTTTTGGAGCTCTGTTTGTAGTTTTTCAATTATTTACTTTTGCTCCAACTCAATTTCCATTCTATTCTTCTTGAGGTTAGTGATGATATGATTTTCCCCCCAAAGTAATCGTTTTAGATTATCAATTTCTTCCAACAGTTGCTGCTCTTTTGAAATCTCAATATCCTCTTGATCAGAGGGATGAGAGAAAGTTCCTATTTCTTCATCTACTTGCTACATACCAGGGTCTTCCATAGCCATTTGTTCAACACTATTTGCTGCACTTAGCTCTATTTTATCTTTTCCTGTAGTTTCCCTACCCTGAGGTTCTTCTAAGGTTTCTTCTGTTTGTGCTAGAATTGATGAAGGTCCAGCTTTGTTCTCAAAAGTTTTGAATCCCAGAAGTACTTCAACTAGGAGAGCATTATCTTTCTCTACTTGGAAGAGCTGCCTTTTTCTTTTGCTTCTCTGTAGCATAGGTGCGGTAGGTGCCTCCGGAGTGGGCGACTCATCCTCAGAGTCTAAGGAAATAGTAAAGGTTTGCCTATGTTCTATCTCTGGAGCAGGGGATTGTTCTGAAGTTGGTCCTAAACTCAAATGGATAGATCACTATGGGGAAACTCCTCTCAGTCTTTTCTTTTTCACTAGAGGGATCTCATCAGAATCATGGGATGCTTCTTCAGCCTAGTAGTGCTCTCTATGGTCAGCTTCCTTTGGGGTTTTCTTTGCTTTGTGCACTGACTTCCTCCTTGTTAGTTCCTCAGGGAAAGATTCTCTAGCCAGAGTTATTTTCTTGTAGGCTGAGTGACTCATATATGGTGTTTGCTCAAGATTAAGTTCTTTAATTTCCTTGTCTTTCTTCTTTTTATCAGAAACAAGGGCTGCAGTTGAAGTTGCCTCCAGTGATAACTTCTTTCCCTGCTGAACAATCATAGAGGAAGTTGAAGGTTCTATCTTTTCTTCTGGCTGGGTGGAGGAACCCTCATCCTCTAATTGTGCCTCCTTTCATGCCCTGCTTTGGGGATGTTGTTCAAGAAATGTTTTCCATAATTCTTCCCCATTGGTTTGAGATAGGAAGTGATGTTTCAGTATTAGAAAAATGAGGCCATGATGTTTCATAGGACCTTTGTCTTGTTGATATCTTTTAGTAGTTACCCTGATGGCAGAGTACAAGAAATTGGGAATGTTTATGTTGAATTCAGGGTGTCCATTCCCATGCCTTAGAAAAATTAACATTTTCATTATTGGTCCTAAAACTAAGGAAAATTGTCCATCACATGTGAAATATTTCATCAACCATGTAGCTACAGATTGCCAAGGGTTTGGTAGTGAGGACCTAAGAATTCCTTTAACCTCATTTTTATTTAAATGCAATTGTATTGCAGTTTCACCTTCAACAAAGAAATTTTGAATCAAATCACTATATAAGGTTTTCAGATGATAAAACCTCTCACCTTGTTCATGTAGCCTAGAAATATGACTAATAATGGTAGCTGAGAGGTTGATTTGAACTCCCCTTATAGTTGTCTGATTATCCCTCAGGTTCCTTAGGAATTCATCAACAATATCTTCTTGAAATCCCTCAATTTTTTCTAGAAATTCTAACCATCCTGCGTTCCTTAGAACGTCTACTACAACTTCATCCTACAAAAGGCCTGTAGTATTTTCTAGCTCTGATTTCTTTTTAACTCCCATACTTAAATTTCTTGTTTGTTCTCTGTGCTTACAATTATTTCTCACTCCATAGGCTCTGGAGAACTGTTTCAGCTAACACTGTTCTTTAGGAAATGGTATAGTTTGAATGAGGATTATTTCGTTAATTAGCTTAACATCTTTGTTGATGGAGAAAGAACTAGAATCAGTTAGAGTATTTGTGTGATCATAAATGAGATAGAGTGATGGGACACTCCGTAGGCATGGTGATAGTACAAGAAAGATCGCGACATGCATGAATTTGGGAAGGAAAGTGATGGAAGGGGGATGTGTCATAATGACAACACCCAAAAATAGAAAGACAAGATAATTGCTATTTAATGCTTAAATAAGATAAAGTTACCTGAACCATTTTTAATGATGAGGTGTGATGTACTTGGCTGATATTCTGTGGCGTTGATGAGACTGGATGCAACATGACACTTGGACAGTGTTGGGTGACATGAGATGATGTCAATCACCTCCATTGTCATGTAACTTGTAATCATTCATGCTCCCACTCCCGCTGAGGAGTTTGAGAATCCATGTATCTTGGGTGACGTCAGTCCAATCCTTTGTAAATATCTGTCATAAAGTAGAGGATGAGTCATGATGACCTCATCAATTGACATTTCTACTTTACTACCTAGAGAGGTGGGTCACCTCCACTGATTATGGTTATAAATAACCTTTTATTGGTGGAGTGCTAGAAATGCACCTAGTTACGAAGTGCCAGAGTGCTCTAACTGTGAAGTACCAGAGATGCACCTAGTTGTGAAGTGCTGGAGATGTGTTTTAGTAGCACCTGACACCTGATCACCTCCATAGCTTGCTTATTCTTAACTAGCATGAAGAAGGGAACCACTATTTTCTAGTTTTCAATTCCTGTGGTTGAGAAAGATAGCCATTACTGCTTTTCCATCTTCCCCTTTTTTTTATTTTTTTATTTTTTTAGAAGGCCGCCATTTGCTCATTTTCAACCTTCTCTTTTTTTTTTCAGAAGGCCACCATTTACTGGTTTTCAACCTTCTTTTTTTTCTATTAGTCCTAAACTATGATAGAGGAGGTTTCCTCTGTATCAAAGCATAAATCATTGAGGAAATCTTCTTTAGTGGATGGCCTTTTATAGAGTCTGATTCAGTGGCCATTCACTAAGAATGTGTTCATACATCCATCAATAGGTTCCAATAGTACAGTTCCATTTTCAAAAACTTCCTTTATCTAATAAGGACCCATCCAATGAGTTTGTAATTTCCCTTTGAACTCCTTGAATTTAGAATCATAAAGAAGAACCCAATCACTTTGTTTAAATGTCCTCTTGATATGTTGGTCATGCTACTGCTTCCTTTGATATTGAACCAGTTTTGTTTGTTGAATGGGCTCTGTTCAGATTTCATCCAATTCATTGAGCTAAAGAATTATGTTTTGTTGGGATATGGACAATGGTAGATCAATATCCAATGCAGCTTTAAGTGTCTGAAGTTCAAATTCTATAGACAGAATAGGCTTCATCCCATAAACCAATTCATATGGTGAAAATTTTGTTGTGGATTTCCAAGTGGTATTGTAAGCCCAAACTACTTTAGGTAATCTGTTAGCCCAATCTTTTATGTTCATTGCTACGGTCCTTGTCAAAATATTTTCAAGTTCCCTATTAGTTACCTCTACCTACCCATTGGCTTGAGGATGGTAAGGTGAAGATTTCATGTGTTTGACTTAATACAAATCTATGAATACTCTGATTACCTGTGAAGTAAACTCAGGTCCTTTGTCTGAAACAATGGATCTTGGGGCTGCAAACCTCACAAAAATCTTATTATAAAGGAAATCAACAACTTTTTCTTCTCATGCAAATTGTAATGTTTGAACTTCAACCCATTTAGTAACATAGTCTATGCATACTAGAATACACTCCTTGCATATTGATGGTGGGGAAATTGGTCCCACAAAGTCTAAACCCCATTGCTTAAATGGTTCTATCATGACTTGAGGATGCAATAGCATCTCTTGGGTGAAGGTTGGTTGTCCCATTCTTTGGCACTGGTCACACTATTCCACATACTTCTTAGTATCCTTATGAAGAGAGGGCTAGTAGTAACCAGCTCCCAGGATTTTGTGGATGGTTATATGGGAAGAGTAATGCCCACCAGATGGTTCATCATGACATACTCTCAATACATCAAAAATTTTATCATTTTTCAAACATCTACGCAAAATGAAATCAGGACCACATTTAAATAACAATCCATTCAACCATTTGTAAGATAAGATTTCCTTAACCAAATGTTTTTTTGTGTTTTGAAGTAAAATGGGATGGATACAAGCCTATAGATAAAAAATTAGCTATGTCAACGAACCAAGGGGTAGTAGAGGAGATAGCAAAAAGATGTTCATCTAGGAATCTATCCTCTACTGGTTAGTTTACTCCTCCTGTATGCAATCTTGACAGAAAATCAACAACCAAATTAAACTTGCCTAGATTATCAATGATGGTAATATCAAATTCCTACAATAACAATAACCACCTAATGATCCTTGTACCCACTACTGACTTATTCATTAGGTATTTGATGGCTACATGATCAGTGTGCACAAATATTTTATATCTTGTGATATAATGTCTAAATTTGTTTATAGCATAAATGACTGCCAAGAATTCTTTTTCAGTTGTGGTGTAATTTCTTTCTGCAGATGTAAGGTTTTTTCTGATGTAATAAATGGCATGCATACTTTCTCCTTCCTCCTTTTGTCCTAAAACTACCCCAATGGACTCATTTGAAGCATCAGTTTGTATGTGAAATGGTAAAGTCCAATTAGGTCATCTCAAAACTGGTGTCACAGTAGGCTTCTCTTTCAATGTTTCAAATCTTGATTGATAATCTTCTGTCCAGAGGAATTCTGTATCTTTGTTAAGCAGGGTAAATAGGGGGTAGCTATTATGCTGAAATTTTCTATGAATCTCCTATAGTAGCCTGTATGACCTAGAAAACTTCTAACATCTATCTGATTTTTGGGTGAAGGCAACTATGTGATCACTTCTATCTTGTTTTGATCCACTTTGATTCCATTTGCTGAAATGTGGTGTCCCAAAACAATTCCTTCTTCTACCATCATGAAGCACTTTTCATGGCTAAGAGATAATTGATTTTTCTCACAACATTTTAGTATTTTTTCAAGATTTTTGAGAGCTTCTTCAAAATTATCCCCATACATAGTAAAGTCATCCATATAGACCTCCATGCATTCATTAGCTAGTTCAACGAAAATAGCTAAAACAAGTCCCTAAAATGTAGCTAGGGCATTACATAGTCCAAATGGGAGAACTTTATATGAAAAAGTTCCCCAAGAGCAAGTGAAAGTGGTTTTGTCCTAGTCTTCAGGTGCTACTTGAATTTGGTTATACCCACTGAACCCATTCAAAATAGAAAAATACTTTCTCCCAGCAAGGTTGTCTAGTACTTGGTCAATGAATGGTAAGGGAAAGTAGTCCTTTTTTGTAGCCTTGTTTAGTTCTCTATAGTCAATACACACCCTCCATTTCCTATTCTTTTTAGGTACTATGACAAGGGGTGAGATCCATTGACTATCTGAGATTGGATATATAAACCCTGCTTGGAGTAATTTTTCTATTTCAGTTTTAACAATGTCCTTTAAAGAAGGATTCAATCTTCTCTGGGCTTGTCTAATAGGTTTAATACCCTCAGTGTATATATGATGGTTACATATCTTAGGAGGTATGGATTTCATATCTTGGTATTCCCAAGAAAAAGGTGTTGAATGGGAAATCATAAGTTGGATAAGTTTTTCTTGCTGATTTGTTGTTAACTGAGTACTGATATTAAGTGTTTTCCCTAGTAAAATCATGACCTATTTTGTGATTTGATCCATAGATGTAGTTAATCCATACACTGGAGTCATGGTATTGAGAGGACAAGAATGTGGAAGCAACATGTGGAATGTGGCTAGGTCTTTGTAAAAGGTTTCTCCACAAGGAATGATATTTGCAAGGGTACAATGAGAAGAAGTAAGAAGTTCTCTCTTAGAATCTTGGGAAAGCTTCATCACATCCTCATTGATTAGGATGTGGGTAATGTCTTATGTTGTATCATAGAAGATTTCTTCTTCCAATTCTCCCAGATGTTCCCTGATGGTTACCATGGCTACTAAGGGACTATTGTCATTGTTCTCTAGTTCATCCACCCATACGCTTCCTATATAGTGTATTGATGGTTTGACTGGAGGATACAAAGATATTTTCTTCAAATCTATCTAGTTGGAAATGACCATATCCCCGGTTCAATGATCAATAGATGTAGTTGTTGTAGCTAGCCATGGTCTTCCTAAAATCAGTGGATAAGCATTTCTTTGGTTTCTAGGTTTAAATACTATGAAGTCCACTAGAAATTCCCATAATTCTATCACAACTGGTACATCAGTAATTACCCCTTTCAGAATAGCTACTCACTAGTCAACAAGTTAAAGAATTATAGTTGTGGATTGGATACCTGATAGAGCTAATTTATCCATTGTATGAATGGTCATCACATTAATTGCTGCTCCCAAATCAACCAAAACATTTGAAATTTCTACCCTTGAGATGAAAATGGTTATGATAGGATTTCTAGGGTCCCCATATTTTGGAAGAAGCAATTCTCCCATCAATAGATCTACTACTTTCCCTTCCACCTGTATTGTAGAAGGAAAGTTTTTCCTCCTACCCTGTGTTTTGACTCAATGCTATTTAATGAATTGATTTAGTTCTGGTACATCTCTGATTGCTTGGAGGAAAGGAATTTCAATGTTTAGTTGCCTGATTTCTTGTAAAAGTTTTGATTCTAGCTTGGGTTGGACCTGTTTTTGTAGGATCTTTTTTTGGGGAACATGCTATTTGAGTCATTCTAAGTACGGTGCTAATTTTTCCATATCTAGAGCTTTCATCAAAATTGTGTCTAGGAATGTTCTCCAGAGTTGGTCTTTTAGGAGCATCTCTGGAGCTTTCCAGAGATGATTCTTTTAGCACTTTTTCAATAGTAATCTTCTCCAGGAGTTGAGTGGATGAATTTTTAGGTTCCTCATCATTGGTTACTTCAACTATAGTTGGAGGAGATGGTCTTGGGAATGCTTTCCCAGAACATAGCTGGAGATTATTTGAATATATAGCATTAATACCAACCATTTTTTCATGTTCTATCATATAAACAGCTGGTCCCTATTTATTTCGTGGGTTTGGTATAGGCTGAGCTGGTAGGGGTGGTTGACTAACCAGTTCATTTTGTGATTGTCCTTGTGTATTGGAGGGTCTGGTTAGTAAAGCTTGTTGTTGAGGTTGGAAACATCTAGGTTGTCCCTAGTATTGTTGATTATATCCTTGCTAAGGACCCCATTAAGGTTGCATGTTTTGAGATCCAAACTATGGTGGCCACTATTGATTTCCCCAGTGCTGATTTTGCCAATTTTTGTTTGGCCAATGTTGACTTGGCCAATCCTGTTGTCCCCAAGGAGGATTATTCTAAAGCCCATGCCAAGTTGGATTCCACTGATTATTTCCCCAATTAGAAGGACCCCTGTAAGAAGGTTGGTTTGGATACTGATTATAAGGGAATTTCCCAATTTTTTTTTGTCCCATATAGTTCAATTCTTCTTCCATTACAACATTCTTCTTGCTCAATCTTTTCAAGGCTAGAAGTTGACTACATTGACTAGTAGGATGTTCCCTGTCACAGATCTGACAAATCTTTGATTTGTCCAAAGGGCATTCTCTCAACAAATGTTTGTTTCTCTATTTTGATTAGTTGTTCTAGTTTTTGCCTGAATTCCATCCAATGTGGTATTTAATTGGACTAGAATATCTATTTTTAGATTTGCAATCTCTTCCATTAATTGTCCTAATTCATTTTTCCCTTTGAAAGTTTTGGATGACCTTACTCCATCTTGGGTTCTAGAATAGTTCCTACAGAGTTCTTCTATAGCAGGTATATCCATTTTGTTGATATTCCCTTTTCCCATTAGATCCAGTGCTTGTTTTGGTTCCCTATCCAATCCTTTTTCAAATAGGGTTCTGGCCAAAGAATGATCTACTGGATTGCCATATCTTCTCAAGGCAAAGTTAAACTTGTCAACATAGTCCTCTAAGGTCTCTTCCTCTCCTTGCCTAATTTTAAACAAGTCCTCATTTTTATTACTAGCTTTACAGTAATCTTGGTACTTTCCTAAAAACTCTTTCCATCTGATCCCAAGAATGAATAGAGTTCTGGGGAAAACCCATAACCCATCTCATCACAGCATCTTTCAAGGTTGAAGGGAATAGTTTGAGATTTTGGTTATCTGATCCATAATCATAAGTTTGGTATACTACTTTGAATTCAAACAAAAACCAATTTGGATCCTTAGAGGAAAGACCTCTAAAATTTGGCAGGTGTACTGGTGAGATATTTTTCATAGGAGCATTGTCTCCAGCAGCCAGAACAATGGGATATGAGAAGGTTCTTGGAGCCTGATTTCCTTCTTCTTCATGATTATCATTATTATAATCCATGTTTAATATTGGTTTCTCTTCCTGAGGTTCTGGGATATCAGGTTCTATTAAAGGATCTACCTGATACTTTTGTTGTAATTCTTGGATATAATCAGCGAGTGGAAGATTTGTAGGATCTATTGGATTATTGTTTTGAGGTGCCACTTCCAAGGTAGGTTCTAGGTTTCTTTCTTCAAAAAGATCTTGTACCACCCTACTGCTTTCTCCTATAGCTTGTTGATGGGGGATCTGCTTTATGTATCTACCTCTTGAGTCTCTTTCTCTAACCATATAGACCTAACCCTAACTGTTTAGCTAAGTTTCCCTAATTAACACAATTATCCCCAGCAACAACACCAAAAATGACAAGATGTTGTTGTACCTTATCATTTAATCATAATTCAGATGTCAAAATCTAGGGCTATGTCCTCGGCTGTCTGCAACTAGGGATTCTATAGTTACCAATTTTCTCTAACTAATTTTAATGGCTTTCACTAATTTAAAAAGATTGATCTATCTACTTATGAAATGAATTCAAAGAATGCTGGAAATAGAATTAAACAATAAATTACTCAAGCAAATTTACAACTACAACATGCATCTGTCTATCCAAATCAATAAGTATCTATAAAGCAAAATTTGAAACAACAAAATAGTGGTACTAGCCTTCTACCTTGGTGGTGAGAGTGGGCCCTTGCTCCACACCCTTAGGGTTGAAGGCTACAGTGAAGAATCAATATTAGAGAATAATATCACAACTAGATTCGATCTAATTCCATTCGCTTTGAAAAATTGATATCTTAATTAAAAATTACACAACAATAAGAATAATATGTCCTTTTCTTCTGCTACTTCAGTAAATATATATAAAATGAGTGATGACATATCACTCATCTTATTTATTAGTTCTTCTATGAGATGACATGCATCTCTTTATTATACTAGTTGTCTAACTATGAAAGATAATCATGCAATAAGAATAGAATGAGTGAAACAGAAGTTCGCTCTAAATTTGAAGTCTAAGTTTTAATACATTTGGGTAGTGAGGCCCTAAAAATATGGATATTAAATCAGTCTCATTGGTAACTCATGCAAAAACTTAAAAGAGACAAAAACTCTCAGTAGTTAACTAAAGATGGCCCCTTAATTACTTGGGTGATGATTTCAGTAATAAAAAGAAGGGTATAACAATCACCACTGAAAGTGCTTGACCGACAGATGCTAGAAATCTACCCTATTGTGAGGAGGTACTAGAGATGTGTGTCTGTTGCTATAGCTCTGGACATATGTCTGTTACTCTGGAGAGTCTCTATCTGTGACTCCAGAGATATCATTGTGGCCTTCTTGCTCAACTCCAGAGATGCTCTTCCTCTTACTTCAAAACTTCTACTGTCGTGAGATTCTAGAATAGTCTCCAGAGATATTTAGGACTACCTCTAGAGATGTACAAAATTGCCATCCTAAGCATCTACACCTGTTGATTCAAAAAGAGAAGTTTTTCTACATATTTCCATCAATCCCATGTACATTAGTCCTTAAATTAGAAATAATGATTAAGTAATTTATCTTCAGTTAATCATTATTTAGAACAACCTTGCTATTATATGTGGGTGTAGACATTAAGAAGTTGGGATAAGAAAGGGGAAAAAGAGAGGTAAGAAGATGTATTTTATGGGTGCTAATTGGCACTCATCAGCTTTCTCTTCTCACTTCTGCAACTACTTTCTTTACTACTCCCCCTTATATCAAGAACTAGTTTTTTACATGACTTCTCTCCCCCTTTGACATCAATGGCAAAGGGCACATATTTTCTATCTTTTCTCCCTTTTCGCTTTAGATTGATCCCAAAAATTGCATACTGACTACTCCTCCTTTGAGTAGTACCTCCTTAACATCAATCTACATCACAAGATATGAATGTGAATTCCACCCAATTGATGCACCTTAGTACATCTTAGTTCTAATCAAGAGGGGTAATAACCCCTAACTTTTCTTTGAGATACTCAAAAGTATCCCTGGGAAGAGGCTTATTGAAGATATCCACAATCTAATCTTTGGAAGACACAAACTCAAACTTGACTTCATTCTCATTAATTTTCTCTCTTAAGAAATGAAACTTGATAGATATATGCTTTGTCTTTGAGTGCAATACTAGATTCTTTGAAATGCTTATAGCACTTAAATTATCAAAGAAAATTGTGACTAGCTCATCAAACACAATTTTGATGTCCTTCAGCATTTGCTTCATCCACAAAACTTGAGAACAATTATTTGTTGCTTCTATATACTATGCCTCTGTAGTAGACAAAGAAATTGCCTCTTGCTTTTTGCTCATCCAAGACACCAATCTTCTTCCCAAGAAGAATGCACCACCACTAGTATTTTTTATGTCATCCACATCTCTTGCCCAATTAGCATTTGTATAAGCATGAAGAGTGAAGTCATTATCCTTTGGATACCATAGTCCATAATCAATTATCCCCTTGAGATATCTAAAAATTATTTTGACTGCCACAACATGGGATTCTTTTGGATCAGCTTGAAATTTGGCAACAAGTCCAACTGCATTCATAATGCCAGGTCTGGTCTGAGTCAGATAAAGCAATCCTCCAATCACTGATCTATACTTTTTCTGATTTGCCTTGGGGGAGACATCATCTTTGCCTAGCTTGCATCCGGTTACCATAGGTGTACCTACTAGCTTTGAATCTTCCATTCTAAACTTCTTTAACAATTCTTTCACATGATTGGACTAAGATATTTAGATACCTTTATCTATTTAAACAATTTGTAGACCTAGGAAGAAATTCATCTCACTAAATAGTGACATCTCAAACTCACTTTTCATCTAATCAGTAAATGCTTTGCACATGCATTCATTTCCACCAAAAATGATATCATCAACAAAGACCTCAACAATTAGAATGTCCCCATGATTTATCTTGAAGTACAAATTACTATTAGCAGTACCTTTACTAAATCCTAGCTTAAGAAAATGTTTATCCAATCTAGCATACCAGGCTCCTAGAGCTTGCTTGAGTCCATACAAGGCTTTTCTTAGTCTACAAACCATATCTCCTTGATTAGACATCTAAAATTCTTCTGGTTATTCAATGCAGACTTCTTCCTCCAAATCTTCATTTAGAAATGCTGATTTGACATCCATCTAATAAACTTTAAAATCTTTAAAATCAATAAAAAAAAGAAATAATCTGACTGCCTCTATCCTTGTCACCAGAGCAAAAGTTTCTTCAAAATCAATTCCTTCCACTTGAGAATAACCTTTACATACCAACCTTGCCTTGTTTCTTACAACCTCACCATCTTCATTCAGTTTATTCTAGAAGACCCATTTGGTTTCAATCACATTTTTGTCCTCAGGTCTAGGAACAAGATCCCAAGTGTGATTGTTTTCAATTTGCATCAATTCTTCTTCCATTGCCTTAACCTAGTTTTCATCATTAGAAGCTTCACTTAATGATTTATGTTTAATCTTTGAAATCAAACAAATCTCTTCTTGATCTTCAACAACTCTTCTCCTAGCTTGAACACCTCTATTTTAATCTCCTATGATTTGATCTTCAGGATGATTCATTCTCACATACTTGGGGTTTTGGGAATTGTTTGAACTTCTGTTTCTTGAACTTGTTCCTCATCTTTTGCACTAATCTCTTGAGTTACTGGATCAATCTGAATCTGGGTCTAGATTTGAACTTGTCTTCCTTGACTTTGACTTTCATCTTGAACATCTGAATCATATCCGCAGTACTTGGAATGTCCTTCTTTGCTTTCATCAACTTTAACATTAGCACTTTCATCAATCTTTTTCAACCTTTTGTTGAAGCATCGGTAAGCCTTACTTTGAGTTGAGTATCCCAAAAATATTCCTTCATCACTTCTTGCCTTAAACTTGCCTAAATCCTCATCTCTTTTGATATAGCATTTACTACGAAAAACTCTAAAGTATCTCACAGTAGGAGGATGACCAAACCATAGTTCATAAGGGTCTTACCAGAATTTCCTTTGATCTACACCCAGTTAAAAGTGTAGACAGCAGTACTCATAGTTTCCCTCCAATAAATTTGAGGAACATTTTTTTCCATCATCATGGTCCTGGCAGCTTCTTGAATGGTCCAGTTCTTCCTTTCCACAACTCCATTTTGCTGAGGAGTCCTAGGAGCAGATAACTATTTTTTTATTCCATGCTTTTCACAGAAAGCATCAAACTCACTGGAAGTGAATTCTCCACCTCTGTTAGATCTTAGACACTTCAATTTTCCACCAATCTCATTTTCAATAGTCATCTTGAACACCTTAAACTTATCAAGAGATTCTAATTTTTCTTTTAGGAAAATTACCCACATTATCTGGGAGTAATCATCAATTACCAACATGAAATATTTGTCTCCTTGCACAATCCTAATTCTAGCAAGACCACAGAGATTAGTATGTACCAGTTCCAATCTTCCACTTGAACCTTGTTCCTTACTTTTCAATGAAATTTTTTTTTGTTTACCCAATTGACATTCTCTACATATGCTATCTGGTTTCACAAGTCTTGAAAGATCTCTTATAGCTTGAGTGGAACTTATTTTGACAATGTTATCAAAATTTACATGACACATACTCCTATGCCATAACTAAATTTGATCTATCTGAGCAATCATACAACTTTTGCCAGAACTACTTAATTGAAACATGTTACCTCTAGTTTGAGTACCAGATACAATTTTAGTTCCAAAGCTCTCTAAGATTCTACATTTTCCATCTTTGAATCGAAGATCATAACCCTTTTCAACCAACTGTCCAACACTGAGAAGATTATGTTTCATTCCTTCCACTTATAGAACATCACTGTTACAATTCTTACCATCAAAAGAGATGGATCCTTTTCTACAGATTCTACCATTTGAGTTGTCTCCAAATTTCACAAGCCCACCTCCATATTTTTCAAAACTCACAAACTTACTCTTGTCACCATTCATATGATGAGAACATCCACTATCTATCACCCATTCATCCTTTTCAACAACCTGAGTAGCCAAGGCACTTTCCACATTTGTATAGCTAGTAGATTCAGTAGACATTGGATCTTCTTCTTTAATAGTAATGAACACCCAGTCACCTTTTCCATGATCAGATTCATCATTGGTGACTCCTTCTCCAACTTCTTGGACATAGTAGCAACTCTTTTGACTTTTGTATCTGTTAAGGTTTGGTTTTGAAAACCTCTCTAGACACCTTAAGGCAAAATGACCAATCTTATTACAAGCAAAACATTTGAGTGGAAACTTTCCTTCATACTTACTAGATCCTCTTGGCATCCGTTTGGCAATGAGAGCTTCAAGATCTGCAGTCTCAATTTCATCATCTTCAAGATCATTCGTTGTCTTGATAAATCTATTTGTTCTTCCTGAAGAACTTTCACCAAGATCATATCTTTGCTTTCCATACACACTGGCCTTGAATGTAGATTCAGACTTAGGGAGAGAATTGCCAAGCTCACTCATTTCAAATGCTGAAAGCTTGCTAACTAATTGATCCCTTGTGACTATTGTTACTATCCTAATTTCTTCAATGGCTACAACCTTGTGCTTGTAAGCTGTAGTTAAGGATCTGAGCACTTTGGCAACAATTTCTGATTCATCCAATACTCCACCTGCATTTCTAATATCGGTCACAAGTTTATTTACTTTATGCATGTAGGAAGTAATGTTTTCATCTTCACTCATTACCAATCTTTCATATTTACCCTTTAGGCTTTGTAGCTTGGCACATTTGACATATTTGTTACCTTCATACAGATTTTCCAATTTAATCTAGATTTCATGAGCAATTTACAAATCTAGGACATTTTCCAATTCAGTATCAGACGGGGAACTCAACAATGCTTCTTTGGCTCGAGTGTTATGTTCAGCATCTTTGAGTTCATCTATATTTGAAGGTCCATTCTTCGGAATCCTATATGCATTCTTGGTTATTAACCAAAAGACATCACCCACAAATTCCAGATGACACTGCATGCGTACTTTCCAAAGGGAGTAATTTTTTACATCAAATCTTAGACTTTCCTTCTTGTAAAATGACATCTTGGATCTCCTCAAGCGGTCAAGCTCCTTTTAGAGGTACTTGACTTTGATACCAATTGTTGGAAATAGTCTAGACACCTAAGAGGGTGAATTGAATTAGTTTTCCCTAAACCTTAACCTTTTTTGAACCTTTTAAATCTTCTTTACAATCACATTAATTATGAAAACATTTAAGCATAAATCAACAGATGAGCAGAAACAACATGAACACACAACACTAGAATTTTGACGTGGAAAACTTGGTTAAGGGAAAAACTACGGCAAGGGTTAACCCACAAAAATGCATACCTTGTTAAAAGTACTTAATAAAATAGAAGGCACATGCCTTCGGGTGCACTACCTAGAGCTCACTGCTCAAGAAGAGGCTCACTGCCTATGAGAAATTATGATTTACATAGAGATAATGAACTGAGAAATAACATCTATATTCATGATTGAATTAGTCCCTTTGAAGTCTCAAAAACTTCTGCTCCTATATTCAAATTCTTCTTCACTAACTCTTCACTCTATACTTCCTTTGCTCCTCTTCTTCTCTGCTTTGCTTTTTGATCCTTTCTTTGAATTTAACTCATTTATTCAAGGATGCTTTTCAACAACTCTTCAACAAGTATTTATATGCTTCATCAACCTTGGAATGATCACCAAGGTTAGCTAAACTTGATGTGGATCATTACACTATTAGTCAAACACAACAGAGACTTGAATCTTCCTCTACAAACACGCCATGCTTCATAAAATGCTCTTAGATCATCTACAACATGCAAGGAACATCTGGTCAGCCAGACTGGGAAGAACATCAACCTCAAAGAAGAAATCTTCAATCAACTAGCTCAAACTTCAATGCAGACCTCCAACATAGTAGCCACACGATCTAGAGATCTCCACAAACACATTGAAATCACCAATAACATTCATTCTAAACCAAATTACTAGAATCATTTGTATCTTCCTCTAGAACCTCAAGAACACTATCTGTCGTGACTGTCAAACTAGAAAGATAGCTTGTAGACTTCCAAACCACAATCCACTAGAGTTGATGACACACACTGATTTCCCAAACATGCCTTTAGATCTGTAGACCATAATATTTCACTGCAGAGCAATCCAGACCAACTTACTGTCACACTGTCTCTTTTGAGTACTACAAAATCCAGTTCTACTTAGATGGCCATCACTTCTTCAAATCTTCATACAGACTTCTCAAATCTTAACTAGAGAAACCTCTGACAATCCTTTACACAACCATATGGTTCGCATGCATTGATTGTCATTTATTTTATCAATATCCTCAACAGTCTGATCTTCTATATAGCTAGCAAAATAGGATACAATTAACACCAATGGCAACAAGGATATGTTGACATCAATGACAACACCACTTAGGCACATATTTGCAACACAATGATGATAGAAAAATATGTTAAAACTAAAAATAGATGATCACATGGATCTTTTACCTAATTTCTTAGCCTTATATGTTACTACTACACCATTTTCAAGGTCATGGTTAGCTAGATTAGGAAGAGGAAACCATGGAAAGGCCTTGAAAATATTTAAGTGATACATTAAAATAGAAGCTATGATGTAGGCTACCGACAAAGTCCCTTAAGATCCATAAGATGGAAAAAACTGCCAAACTTTGACAGGGTAGTTCTCTGAATTCGTGGCAGCTGGGAACATTCTATTTAGACCTATAGGTGCATGTGGGGTATGTCTACAATAACCTCTCTCAATTTTGTTCAACTCCTATCTATTTGACCGTGCCAAAATCAAACGCATTCTTGCAAAATGCTTTAGTTTCATGCAGTGGAAAGGTTGCCAAGTGCCATATTTTTTGATCTGCTCATCATGGGTGAAAACCAACTATGCCAACACATCAGGGTGGGTGAGTAAATGCTAGGGGAGGTCTCATTTCATGCACCAAGTGTCTCAGTCATTCTAGGCTGCAAGCTACTGGCAAACTTGAAAGGTGTTAGGTGTCGATAGCTTGCAGGATAGAATGACTGGGATGCTTGGCACATGAAATGAGACCTTACCTACCATCTACCCACCCACTCCAAAATGTTGGCATAGTCCATTTGGCCCCACAATGAGTAGAACAAAAAATATGGCACCTAGTAACCTTTCCATTGTATGAAACTGCAAGAATATGTTTGATTCTGATACAGTCAAACGGATAAGAGTTGAATGAAATTGAGAGAAATTATTGTAGATGGACTCCACATGCACCTATAGGTTGAAATAGAACATTCCCAGCTACCATGAATTCTAAGAACTACCCTGTCAAAGTTAGGTAGTTTTTTGGTCTTAGGGATCTTAAGGGACTTTGCCAGTAGCCTGCTGTCCTGAACAACTGTGGCACTTGACACACAAAATGAGACCTCCCTTGACATTTACCTACCCACCTTGACACATTGGTGAAGTCCATTCAGCTCCACAAGCTATGGAATGCAAAATGTCACTCCTAGTACCTTTCCACTGCATGAAACTCAAGCATTTTGCAAGAATGCATCTGATTTCGGCATGGTCAAACATACTAGAGTTGACCAAAACTAAGAGAGGTTATTGTGGATAGACCCCACGTGCACCTATAGGTCCAACAAAACATTCCCAGATGCCACGAATTCAAAGAACTACTCCATCAAAGTTTGACAATTTTTTCATCTTAGGGATCTTAAGGGACTTTACCGGTAGCCTACTGCCCCGAATGACTGGGGCGTTTGGCACATGAAATGAGACCTCCCTTGGTATTTACCAGTCTACTGCAACATGTTGCCTAAGTCCGTTTAGCCCCAAGAGCTATGGAATACAAAATGTCACTCCTAGCACCTTTCCACTGCATGAAACTAAAGCATTTTGCAAGAATGTATTTGATTCCGACACGGTCAAATATACTAGAGTTAAACAAAACTGGGAGAGGTTATTATGGATGGACCCCACATACACTTGCAGGTCTAAACAAAACATTCGCAACTGCCATGAATTCCAAGAACTACTACGTCAAAGTCTAGCAATTTTTTTGTCTTAGGGATCTTAAGGGACTTTGTCGGTAGCCTACTACCCCGAATGACTGCGACACTTGGCACATGAAATGAGACCTCCCCTAGTATTCACTCAACCACCTCGATATATTGGTGAAGTTTCTTCAGCCCCATGAGCTATGGAATGCAAAATGTCACTCCTAGCACCTTTCCACTGCATGAAATTGAAGCATTTTGAAAGAATGCATTTGATTTCAACACGGTCAAATAGATTGGAGTCGACCAAAACCAAAAGAGGTTATTGTGGATGGACCCCATGTGCACCTGTAGATCCAAAGGAAATGTTCCCAACTACCAAAAATGTTGAGAAAAGCTCTATCAAAGTTTGGTAGTTTTTCTATCTTAGGGATCTTAAGGGACTTTGTCGGTAGCCTACTACCCCGAATGATTGAATAGATTAACACCATATTTTGTGATCAACATCAACATCATGAGGACACTGAAGAAATCCTTGACACATGAAGACACTAAGAACACTGAAGACATGGAGGACAAAGAAGCATGAAGACATGAACAAACTCTTATCATGAGGAAGAACCACAACCCAATCCAACTCCTCAAAGCATGACATGTTATGATGAAGAACCACAACCAAATCCAATGATCCAATGGCATGAACCAATGACATAAGTAACTATGTCCTATTGACAAAATCAATGACATAACCAAAATTGACTGTTCTTGCTACTACAAAGGGGCAATTAGCCCTATTTTCCAAATCAAGTACTCAAAATCCTTCACCCAAACTTCCCACACCTACTCTATCACCCTTGTTAGGTTTCCAATAGACAAAATCAACAATTTTTGGTCAAAGATAGGCCTTCTACATCACCTAACCACCATACTCATACTCTAGGCATATTTTAGGCTAGTTTACATGAGGGTTTATTGAAAATGTATCTTCTACACCCTGCCACACCTTACTAATGGTTCAAACATCTTAGGTTAGACCTGCACATGCTTCCCAAATGCTCCTTTATCCCTTGTCAACACTATTTCATCAAACTCACTCAAAACCACTAGTCTTAAGCCAAATTTCAAGCAAAACCCTTGGGGCAGCCTCCAAAACCCCACCAAATCACCTTCTCTACTCCTATAACCCAATACTACATCTAAGACCATCTAATTAGACCCATCCCACCAAGTTATATTATCCACAATAAGTGGAATGGTTCACTATAACATTCTATGTAATCAAATTCCTCAAAAATAGCTTTCCCAGGCTGCTACAGAAAAATGACTCAAACAACCACCAAATTAAATGTGAAAAGCTCAAACTAGGTTTAAATTAATGTTAACTCAGTCCTCTACCAAATTCATAAGGTTTTAGAATATTTATCCCCTGTATGGAACTGTACCAGGTCTGGGAATAGTTAATTTGCAGAGAAAATATAGAAAACAGGGGTCTTTGTTATTGATATTCACTTCAAAACATTCTTCCTCCATTACGAGTTCTTCCACATATATATGTGTTTTCCCTCCAAATACCAACCACCTAAACTAACTAAAATGACCTTTTGAGACTAATTGACCCTTGGTATTCCATAGTATGTCTTTGTACTTCTTACATAGCATTTTTGACAATATTACAAATATGACACTTCCTTTATAATAATAAAACCCCATGACTCAAATTGCATTTGAAGTCATCTATTATGACCTTATTCAATGAAAAAAGACTCAAACTCTCCTAGAACCTACACCTGATTAACATTAAGACCTCATTTACAAAATTTGCACAAGATAAACTTGGTGCCCCTGCACCATTATGGACTATGAATCTTATGAAGGAGAAAGTTGGGAAGGTTTCCAAAAGACTCTAATACTATGATAGTCATAGTGGACTGATGTACATAAATATTTTTTTTCCTTCAAGACTATCATGAGTATTTCCATAAAGGAAAATAGCACTACCAAGAGACTTCAAAACTATTTGAAACTATAAGGTGTTGAGAGATCACTGTTTAAAGGTATATCTGTAATACTAAGCCTCCCTTTGACCCTATCAACTCTTGAGAACATCACCTTGACTGCTCTTGATTGTCTTTCCCCTTAAATGCCATTGTGATATTCAAAAGAACATTAAACCTTGAAGATAACCTTTTTGATACTCGTGACAAAAGATCAAAGTCATCTTAAGTAATGCATAAATAAAAAAAACTTCATGATGGTCATGGCTATGATAGTGGACTATTATATAGACTTGTGACTATCCTACACTCATGAAAACCTCCTTTTTAGTCTTTTATCTCCTTATAACTCCCTTTGTATCATCTTGTGTCATGATTCTTGTATGTCCATATATTTGTAGATAACTCTCTTCTCTAAAATTTTGTTATGTTGATGAAGTATAATACATAATCTCCATCATATTTTTTATGGATTGAGTGGTATCAAAGTGAGTTGTAACAATTTGTCAAATAGGTTGTGGTGCTCATTTCCTCCATTTTTGTAAGAAAACTATCATTTCATTCTTTGGTGAGATGTTAATCCTATTGCAAAGTGTTGTTTTTAGTACAGGGGAGGGCTACATATAAGGTATTTGTGAAGTTACCAATGACAACAAATTTACCACCTAGTTGTCCTTAACTAATCTATGATTGCAAATGGATGTATTTTGGCTTCTATTGACTAAAAGTTCAACTTATTTATGAATTGGTACATAAGGAATGTCCTAGCCCAAGACACTAAAGAGGTCTCCACATCCTCCAACCTTCTCGAAGAGAATTCATACTATGAAACATGTATGGAGAAGTTATCAAAAGGACACCTAACAATTATGTCTAAATGTGTTGAAATAAGGGCTGACAACTGAGAGGGGATGGTGAATCAGTTGTCAAAAAACTTTAAAACTTGTAATTAATTCTTCTTTAATAGATTAAAGATGTAATCGTGAAAGCATGAATCAAAGACAAATGAGTAGAAACATAAATAACACACTTGACACCAATATTTTTGATGTGGAAAATTAGTTAAGGGAAAAACCACGGTGGGGGTTAACCCACAAGAATTTATACTCCATTAAAAGTATTATAAATGGGCAAGGCACATGCCTTCAAGGCTTACTGCCCTAGAGCTCACTCCTCCAAGAGGCTCACTACCTACAAAAATGATTACAAGAAGATTACAGAATGTTTGAACTAATGAGTAGCATCTACCAATGTAAGAAATTAGTTCCGGTTAAGCACAGAATACTGATCTTACACAATTCATCCTTATTCTACCCTATTTACTACTCTGCCATACTCCGCACCTTAGATCTTTACCTTTGCCTTTTTTTCTGCCCTTTTTTGTACTTACATCATCACCACATCACACTCACACACCACAAGACTCGAATCCATCAGCTATATATATATATTTGCATCAAGAAATTTTATCAACTTTAGTCAGCTCAGAGAGAACTTAAAACATTTATGAAGACCTCTTCTCTGTCAACTGAATCCATGCATAATTAGGAATGCGGACCAAAAACTTGTGTTCTCAAATAATCAACCATGTCAGCCAATACCACTAGTTATCACAAATTACTTAACCAACAACTTTTCTTCATCCGGACTAGGTCAGCCTGTTCTTCTTCTGACTATACTGACTAACTGGAGCCTGATACTCAAATGCTTATAGATTTTGAATCCTTCATCACTAGAGGCTAAATTCCTAGATTTAGATAGTCCTAACAATCCTTATTACTCCCTTAGATCCACTGCACATTGTGATTTACTACTAGAGAGATCCAGACTAAGATACTGAACTCTATCACATGCTCTATTTCTGACTCCCGTACTTAGACAAATCCTCACTCTGACTTCCTATATGAACAAATCATGTAATACGGATGTGTAGGATAGACTTAGTTTCCATCACCGACAACACCTATCATGTGTAGCAGTGTTCCCCCTTTTGCATTGATGGCAACACTTAGTGAAAAATGACTAAGTATTAGAACAACTCTCCCTTTCTATGTGCACTTATGCCTTTCACTATTCTCCAATGCTCTCCCTTTGATAGATTCCCCATTTTTCACTGGCCTTCACTCCCCCTTTAGCATCAATGGAAAAGGGTGGGGTCCGCAAACCAAAATTTATACAAAAATTCTACATACAAGGCCACATATGTACAAACAATCCTTAAGTCTTATTTACATAAACTTAAGTACATCACCAAAGATGTTCTTCAATTGTGCCAGCTCACTATCCTAGCTCTTCTTTGTAGTGTTCAAAATTGAGATGTGGCCATTGAAAAGACATGCTTGAGATTTAGCCATCCGCAGATCAATGGGGTCACTTGACTGAGCTGTAGCTTGGGCTTCAGTTAAGGCATTGAACATTGTTTCCATTTTGGGGGAAATTAGTCCTGAGAGCTCACTCATTATGGCCTCTATACTCTCCTTTTCTTTTGTAAATTTCTTTATATCTTCAATCAGGTTGATCACTTGGCCCTCCTTGCTTTCCACTGATGCTATCACCGGATCAAAAGAATTTGATACACTAGATATTTTTTTCTTAGGCACCTTTATTTTATCGTAAAGATCTTCTAAAACTTTAAGATAGGATAAGAAAAACAAATATACATTTCCTCCTTCTGTATGAGCATTTTGAATACTCTTTATACTGGAATCCAACACCATTCTATCAACTCTAATGAAACCTTTAAAAGCATCAAATCATTTATCATTGAATTCTTTTTGGACCTTGACCTCTGCAAACTTCTCTAGGGATTCAAAATGTGTACCTATAGAATTTATTAGGTTCTTTAACTATCCGGAGGGGGATTCTAAAGAATCCTTATGGTGAGTTGGCATGATTTTCTCTAAAATCCCTGATGCCAGACCAAGTAGCTCACCATCTTCTATGTGAGACTTCAAAATTTCTTCTCTTGCTTTGGCTTGAGCTATAGAGGCCAACTTTATTTTCTGCACCGGAGATAATGTATCAAAATTTATTGGACCTTGTATAATGTCCTTATCTTCATTAATCTATCTGTCTCTTTCCAAAATTTCCTTCACTGCCTCCACAATGTCTCTTGCCTAAAATGATGATGTGTCTATTCTTATTCTTACCGGTACTGTCAACCGAATTGTCCTTCTTGGGCTCTTCATCATCCATTGCAATCTCTTCATCTTTATCATTTTTCTCCTTGACTTCTTTTGCTTCTTGGTTCTTAGCCTTCTCTGTTTCATACCCTTCAATATTCAACAAGTCATCTTCAATTTGATCATCTATTTTTATATTCATCTATGTATCTTCTTTGTCAGAATGATCCAGAGGGGTTAGAATACCCCCTGCATTAGCAGTTTCATCTATTATCTTTTCATCTTCCTTATTTATTATTTCATCTTCCAAGATAGAAGAGTCATCTATTCCAAATTGTTGCTCATCCTTTTGCTGCTCTTCTTCATCCAGAACTAATGTGTCATTAGCAAGTTCATCTAAAACCACAAAGAACTTGTATTTGTCCAATGCTTTTCTTAGAATTTGTTTAGTTTCTTGGACTACTTCTTCTGTCTCTCCAATCATCAGTTTGTTCATTCTTGTCTTGCTCTTGAACTCATTTTTTACCTCTTTAAAAATTTTATCTACTTTTCTATTGGAGATTGCTAGATATAGAGTGGTTAACACATGTTCCCTTAGCTCCATATCTTTTGACTTCGAAGCTTCTTTTCTTATTTCCAAGATGTCTCTTAAACCTTTTGGAACTTCTGACAAAATTTCTACCAGTGCTTGGTTAAATACATTCAAGTACTTGATAGTGGCTTCTTCCAAAACTCTTTTGTCAGCATTATTGTAAAGATTATAGAATTTAGTCAATGGTTTTAAATTCCCATCAACAGTGATTGTCTTGACAATGTTTTTCATAGAGGGGATTGGCTTCTCAACATCAGCTTCTAATTTTTGCTTCTTATTCATCATCTTGCTTTGCTTCTCCTTAGACACTTTGACTACTTTAGTGCTTGTTACCTTTATCTCTCTAAGCCCATCATTAGAAGCTATCTTTTCTTCATCCTCCTTTTCAAAAGTGTCATATGGCCTCTTTGCCTTGACTTTAGATCTCTTCTTTTCTTTATCGGATGATATGTCTTCCGGTTTCTCAGATTTGGTAGATTTTGGAGGAATAGGGGTAGCATCAAAGCTCCTAGTAGTCCTTAGAGTGGAGGAGGATTCTACCAGAGTACTTCCATGTTTCTTATCCTACTTCCCCCTCTCAACTTTTTCTAGTCTTTCTTTGTTCTGCTTCACAGCTTCCTTTGTTATCCCAATGCTTTTAGCATACATTTCTACTTGCCTTTGAACTTTTCTCTTAATCTTTGGCTTCCAGAGTTGAACATGTAGTTTTTCATCAAGCTCTTTATATGTCCCAAACCTCTCAATAGAGTCATCCTTGGGTTTTCTCAAGAGATGTTGAGCATACATTTCCAAAATCTTCTCATTAACCCCATAATGCATAGGCATAATCCAAACAGTTCTAGGTTCTACAGCTTCCATTAGGCACTAATCAGTGTCCAACATGAAACATATGTCATTTTGGTATTTCTCAATAACTGATTTAGGGATCCTTTCACTAGAATGCATCATAGTCTAAATTTTTTTTAAGTATCCCCATATTGTAGTTTTTTGTGCATTAGTCTCCAACATTGTGTAGATTGTCTCTTATTTGAGTAGCAACTGGCATGTCACTAGTCTAGTGCACACCTTTTACTCCAGGCACTTCATTCATGAAGTAGAAGAATAAACCTATAACCAAGGAACCATATTTGAAGGTGTTTTTCTTGTCCTTCTTAATCTTTCTCAAGTTCTCAATTATTTGATTCTATAATAACTCACAAAGGTCATAATCTGCATTTTCTTTCAACATTTGGTATGCAGCATATATGGTTGTTCTGGACATAGAATTCTCCCTGTTGGAGTGATAAATATTGTAACCAATTGCCATAGAGGTAAACTTAACATCTGGATCAATAATGTCATTGATGGTCATTGCCCTCTTGTTGAACTTGGCACTAGTTGCATCAGTAATGGTCTAGTTTTTCATAGATTTTAACATGGGTAAACCACCGGTTGAATTTAACCCAGTTACAATCTTGATAACATCATTTGTAATCTTGAATGGTTTCAACAGCCATATGAACTCATCATGCACTCAGCTCAAAATGTATAGAACCCACTCACTCTCATCAAATGTCAAAAATTCAATGACCTGTAGAAAATGTTTGCTTTCTAAGGCTTTGTATTCCAATTTTAAATCATGATTATCATCCTTAACGTGGTTCTAAAAAAAATACAACAATCTTAGGTTTCCAAATCCATCTATGATACAATGGATGTATACCCTAATATCCTTGACATGTAGCACCCCATATGGGACACCAGAAAAAGCTCCTAATGGTTTGACTTCGACTGACTTGTATGGAAGCTTCTCAAATTTTGGCCAAGGCCTTTTAGTAATATCAACAACAAGAGGAGTAGCCATCTCAAAAGATTGCGGGTTCAAAGCTTTGTAGAAAAATACTTTTTTCTTCTGTGGAGTTAGGGTTAGATGATTTTGCCAGTCGAATTCGTTCTTCGTGCTTCAAATCTTTGGATTTTTAACTCCAATGCTTTTCTTCTTATTTTCTTCAAAAGCAAAGTGATTCAAATTCTTGAACGAGTGACTTTTTATCCTCTGCAAAACCTAATTTGTCATTGTAATAAATGCTCTGCCCTAGTGCATTCGGTTACATTGTTTCTGCATGCAACCAATCTTCAATTGCTTCACAATCAATCACATTTGCTTCTTTTCTTTTGGAATTTACTTCAATAGATCTACAATGACCCAAATTATGTTTCCTCATTGTGCTAGATTTAGGCACCCACTTACTGGTTGGGGGAATTTGATTTTCAATGCAGCTCCCCCTGAGCCAAAGCTCCTGATTCAATTGCCAGAGGAATTGTTAGCACCGGATTCCAGTGCGGAATCATTACTATTATTCATAACACTTTTCTTGACCCATGTCTTGTTTATTTCATTCTAGATCTCATTCACATCAATTTTTCCCTTTCCTTTGTCTTATTTTTTCTCATCTAGTTTTCTATTTATTAGACCTCTTCTTCTATTATTCCTGCTTTTGCAGAATCTTGGAAAATGACCGGATCGGTTACAATTGAAGCACACAACATTTCTTTGCCCATTTGACTGATTTCCTCTTGATCTACACTAGTTAGCCATATGTCAAAATCTATTGTATGCAAAACATTTGCCACCATTGAAAGAATTGCCATGTCCTCTATTGTTAGAGTTATTGATTATCATATTTCTGCATTCATTAGATCTATGACCATACCTCTGACACTTGAAGCATTGATCAGACAAGGATGGACCACTTTGATTTACTTTGCTTCTACACTGAGTAGCTCTATGACCAAATTTATTGCAATTGAAACAATTTCCATTGAAATATGGATACCTTTGAGCATTTGGTTGTCTTACCAGAGGTCTTCTAGGTCTATTTCTCCCATTCCTTGATTGAGAATTTCTTTGTCTAGATCCAGATCTTTCACCTTTCTCATACCCAAGACCATACTTATCATCAAACATCTTCTGACTCTCAAGCAGTACTTCAAATTTAGCTAAGCTTATCTTGAACTTCTCCTTGTATTCATTTGTATCTTCTAGGTCATGTCTAAGAATGACAATTTGCCTTTCAAGTTCCTCCTCATTATATCTGCATTCTTGTAGATTAGATTTTAGGTGACCAATTGTTCTTTCCATTCTACAACATTCTTTTATTCTTTCCTTTAGAGTTTGATTCAAGTTTTTTTTAGTCTTCTTTCTTTCCTCAATTTCTTTAGTTAACGTCATCACCCTAGATTCCATCTCATGTTTTAGAATAGAAACTTCTTTTGTCAACTTCTCACATTCCCTTGTCTTTTCTTCCAAGGCATCATTCATGCCATTTTCTTCAATGAAATTAGCTTGCTACTGAAGTAGCTCCTTCCTCTTTTCTATACATTTTTTTAGTTTTTCTTTTAACATCTTAATGCAATCATCAACATCTTTAAGGTTTGCTTTCAGTTCATTTATTTTTTCTTTGGATTGATCAAGATCTTCTAAACCCAATTGAAGTTGTTCTCTGAGTGAACCCATTAAAAACTCCTTCCCAAATCTTCCTCAAGTTGTTAGGCTTCTTCCAAGGAAGCCTCTCTGATACCAATTATTGAAATATGAGATGACAACTAAGAGGGGGGGTGAATAAGTTGTCATTCAACTTTAAAACTTTCTACAATTAATTCTTCTTTAACATATTAAAGATGTAATCATGAAAGCATGAATCAAAGACAAATGAGCAGGAACACAAATAACACACTTGACACCAAGATTTTTGATGTGGAAACTTGGTTAAGGGAAAAACCATGGTGGGGGTTAACCCACAAGAATTTATATTCTGTTAAAAGTATTATAAATAGGGAAGGCATATGCCTTCAGGGCTCACTGCCTAGAGCTCATTGTTCCAAGAGGCTCACTACCTATAAAAATGATTACAAGAAGATTACAGAATGTTTGAACTGACTAGTAGCATCTACCAATACAAGAATTCAGTTCCAGTTAGGTACAAAATATTGATCTTACACACTTCATCCTTATTCTACCTTGTTTACTGCTCTGCCATACTCCGCACCTTAGATCTTTACCTTCACCTTTATTTCTACCCTTTTTCACGCTTACATCATCACCACATCATACTCACACACCACAAGACTCAAATCCATCAGCTATATATATATCCGCATCAAGAAATTTTATCAATTGTAGTCAGCTCAGAGAGAACTTAGAACATTTATGAATACTTCTGATGAATCCATGCATAATCAGCAGCGCAGACCAAAAAATTATGTTCTCAAATCATCAACCATGTTAGCTAGTACCACTAGTTATCACAAATTACTTAACCAACAACTTTTCTTCATCTGGACTAGGTCGACCTATTCTTCTTCTGACTGTACTGACTAACTAGAGCCTAATACTTAGATGCTTATAACTTTTGAATCCTTCATTAGCAGAGGCTAAATTCCTAGATTTAGATAGTCTTGACAATCCTTATTACTCCCTCAAATTCACTAGACATTGTGATTTACTTCTGGAGAGATCCAGACTAAGATATCAGACCCTGTCACATGCTTTGTTTTTGACTCCTGGACTTAGACAAATCCTCACTCTGACTTCTGGTATGAACAATTCATGTAATGCGGATGTGTAAGATAGACTTAGTTGCCATCAATGACAATACATGTCATGCATAGTAATGTCTCTTGCCAACAATCTCCTCCTTTGGCATTGATGGAAACACTTAGTGAAAAATGACTAAGTGTCAGAACAACTCCCCCTTTCTGTGTGCACTTATGCTTTTCACTATTCTCCAATGCTCCCCCTTTGTTGGAATCCCCATTTTTGAACTAATGAGTAGCATCTACCAATGCAAGAATTCAGTTCCAAATAAGCACAGAATACTGATCTTACACACTTCATCCTTATTTTGCCCTGTTTACTGCTCTTTCATAATTTGGACCTTAGATCTTTACCATTGCCTTTCTTTCTTCCCTTTTTCACACTTACATCATCACCACATCACACTAACACACCACAGAACTTGAATCCATCAGCTATATATATATAAATATATCTGCATCAAGAAATTTTATCAACTGTAGTCACCTCATAGAGAACTTAGAACATTTATGAAGACCTCTGCTCTATCGGCTGAATCCATGCATAATCAGTAATGTGGACCAAAAACTTGTGTTCTCAAATCATCAACCATGTTGGCCAATACCACTATTATCACAAATTACTTAACCAACAACTTTTCTTCATCTGGACTAGGTTGGCCTATTCTTCTTCTGACTGTACTAACTAGAGCCTGATACTCAAATGCTTATAGCTTTTGAATCCTTCATCACCAGAGGCTAAATTCCTAGAATTAGATAGTCCTGGCAATCATTATTAGTCCCTCAGATTCGTTGCACATTGTGATTTACTACTAGAGAGATCCAGACTAAGATACCAAACTCTGTCACATGCTCTATTTTTGAGTCCCGGACTTAGACAAATCCTCACTCTAACTTCGGGTATGAACAATTCATGTAATGGAAATGTGTAGGATAGACTTAGTTTCCATCAATGACAACACCTGTCATGCATAGTAGTGTCTCTTTCCAACATAAATGATCAATAGAGACAAGTAGGATTGTCATAATAGGGGGCATAGGATAGTCTAATATTCAGGCCATTGCATGGTTCTATGAAATGAATTGAATTATGCATGTATTAAGGAATAAATCCTTCTATATTATCCTAGGGTAAGAATTAAGAGTCTTCCAAAATCAATTTTGGCTCCATTGATCATGAATATTAGTATGACAAAATTATTCACTAAAATTATTTTATGAAGTATTTGATAATGTTTTTCTCTTGTATAGCTGAAAATAGGTGAAATGAAGGCATGAGGGGCCGAAACAAGGTGGAAACATGAGGAATTTGGAGTCTCTTTGACTGAACTAACTGATATGCCTAGACACATATATATCTTAGAACATAAAGAACATAGGAAACATAAAGACAAAGACATTTAAAGACATAAAGAACATAAGAACATATATATGTGAACTAAAATGGACATAAATTGAACATACCTTAGAATTCGATATTGCAGCTGACCAATTCTCCAAAAGATGGCTTCAAAATTGTCAAATTTTTTTTTTTTGCAAGTGTGATTATGAATTCTATATAATTCTAGTATAGGATTAGTTAAATTTAGGGAAAAAACAAAAATATATCATCAAATTCAATCTATCTATCAATGGTAATTAGCTTCGAAACAATATCACACATGAAACATGAAACTTTTAGTTTAAATAATCAAATTTTCTCCAAAAACATGCAAAATTAGTTCTTCTACATTGAAAAAACAAAAAAAGGTGGTGGATTGGTATAAAAATGATTCTCAATTAGTCAAACAACATGAAAAGCATTTTCTTGTCTAATATACTCGTGAAAAGCAAGAATAACAGTCATGTGGGGTCTGAAACATGGATCCCACATGCTTTTTTACCATTTTCCATACTTTCCAAAATGCACTCGCATTATAATGCGCTCGTGTTAGAATGTGAGTGTGTTCTAGGAAGCATGAAAACATTAAGGTTCATGCATTTAAAAATCATAACCTTCGAAATGTTGGTGCCAAAATCATGGTCTAGGATGTCATGCTCTCACATAAAATATATTGTAACTATGCATGTAGTGCATCAAATAGGTAATCAAGTGACGGTCCAAGAGTATCCCTAGACTCAAATATCCATATGGTTCATGAAATAGAATTTTTTAAAACAAGGAGGGACAAATGTAACCTTGTATCTACATGGGAGAGTCTCTTTGTCTCTTTCTCTTCATTTCTCTATCCTATATATAAAGAGGGACATGGAGATAGAGAGGATAGGTGGAGATAGAGATGGGGAGAGGGAAAGATGGGGATTGAGATAGAGAAAAGGGTCTATAGAAGGAGAAAGATAGATATACATATATAGAGAGAGGGGAGATATAGGGAGATAGATCTAGCAAGGGAGAGATAGATAGGGAAATAGAGAGAGAGGTAGAGAGGGGTATATTAAGAGATGGGGTTATGAGGATAGATAGCTCAATAGGGACATGTTATTATATGGAGCCTAATCAGATTTAGAGTTTAAATTAACCCCACTTTTATCGGTACTGTTTCTCCCCCAAATTCCTACACGGTTTTTATTATTTTATTAAGGCGTCGGGTGTTATTTTTTCTATTGAATGACATAAAAAACCCTATTTTTGTAACTAACATAAGGCTTGATAAAAGAAGCTAAGGGTTAGGGTTTCCATGGATATTGTATTGTAGCATTTGCAGTAGTATTGACTTGTAGGGATTGATGGTTGTAATCAGTTTGATTTACTAGATAATAATATTGGACTCTTTGTTTTGGTGGATGTAGCTTGAGTTTGGGTGAACCACATTAAAACTTGTCTCTTGTTGTTATTATTTCTATATAATTTCATTCCTCTGTTTAATCTTTATTTTCATTTAATTGATATCTTCTGTCGGCTAACCCTAACAGGAAAGAGATCAAGAGATGTCTAGAGACATAGGGAGAGAGATTTCAAGAGGTAAAGGGATGGGGATAGAGATAGAGAGGAGGAGAGAGAGGTAGTGAGCGATAGATTAAGAGATAGGGATCCATATGTCCAGAGAGATAGAGATATTGATCCCTATCCTCCCCTCTACCTAAACCATAAACCTAAACCTCTAAACAATAAACCCTAAACCCTAAATAATGCCCCTAAACCCTAACCCCTAACCCCTAAACCCTAAAATTGATCAACCCTAAACCCCTAAACCCCTGACCCCTAAACCATAAAACCTAGAAGCAACCTTAAACCTCTATCTACCTATCTCTCCCAATCTCTATTGGTCCCTCACTCTATCTCTCTCTAAACCCTAAACCCTAACTCCTAAACTCAAGCAACCCTAAACCTCTAAACCCAAGCATCCCTAAAGCCTAAATAATTCCCCTAAACCCTTACCCTAAACCCTAAAATCTATTTACTTGAGCAACCCTAAACTCATGTAAACCTCAAATAGTGAGGGAGGGAGAGATAGAAAGGTAGAGTTAGAGAGAGGGGATCGAAAGAGATCTAGCAAGATAGAGAGATAGGGAGAGAGAGATAGAGAGGTAGGTATAGTTAGAGAGAGGGATAGAGGAGAGAGAGATATCTCTCCTAGGCTTGATCTCCTCTATATTTGTTGATTTAAGGACATACAACTGAGAGGGGGGGTGATTCAATTGTCACCAAAATTCTATTTCTTGTTACTTAAACCTTCATATATTTCAAAAGATTCAATCATGGAAGCACAATGCAATAATTCAAATGCAGAAACATATTCAACACATATAACACCAAAATTTTAACATGGAAAACTTGGTTAAGGGAAAAACCACAGGGTGACTAACCTAAGATTGTATTCTCTATTAAAAGAATAAGAAGAATAAAATGGCACTTGCCAATTAGGGCTCACTGCCTGAGCACACTACTCATAAGAGGCCCACTGCCTACAAGAGACACACTATCTGTAGAAAAATATAAGTATTACATACTTGAACTGGAGATTAGCATCTTCACTATGCCTGAATCAATTTCATTTAAGCTCAACACCTCAGCTCTACTTTTCACTCCTTTTCACTACCACCTTCTCATCATGATCACTTTTAAAATTTGAATGATTTTGCAACTCTTATTTATACATGACATTGACTTTGGAATGATCGTCAAAGTCAGTACAACATGCACTTATTTTATTATAGAGAAATTACAAAAATATAACTTGACTTATTACAAAAACTTCATGCACATCATTACACTATCAGCCACATATAGATGGGACTTCAATCTTCTTCGAGGAACATGTCATGCTTCGTAAAACATCTTCAAGATCATTCGCAACATGTGTAAATCATCTGGTTAGCCAGGACTAAGAAGAACACCATCACCCAAACATAAATCTATAATTACGAGATCAATCTTCAATGTGGACTACCAACACGAGCTGGACACAATCTAGAGACCACCACAAGCTTGCTTGAATCACCACATCATCTGCACCACTTCTACTTACTATAATCAATCGCATCTTCACCTAGAACCTCAAGAACACAACTGATCATCACTGTCACATTAGAAGGATTGCTTGCAGACCTCCAAACTATGAACCAATCTAGTGGTCAATTCAAATTAGCTTCCCAAACATGCCACTGGATCCGTAGAACATGATATTGTATTTCTAGATCTCACCAGACCTATTTGTGTCACTCTATCACCTCTGAACAGTTACCAGAGCCAGTTTTACTCTTATGGCCATAACTCAGAATTTTCATGCGAACCTCTCAAATCTTGACTGGATCATCTTTAGGCACATATCTACAAACCCTTTGATATGCATTATATGATCTTCATCTATCTGGGATCTTCACTTCATAGAGCTTCATTGTCTTTACTGTTCTTTCTCTATTTCTGATAGGACTAATTTTTTCAATATCCTTAGCACATAACTCATCCAAACCTTGTCATCAATGTAACAGGGGTATGTTGACATCAATGACAATACCGATTAGGCCCATACTTGCAACAATCTCCCCCTTTGTCATTGATCACAACATATAATGTGAAAAACTAATTTAACCATCAAGACAAGAACTTTTCCTCACTGACTGACATAGCTCCCCCTATCACCAGCAACCATTCACATGTCTTCTCTTCTTTTATTGCTCCCCCTTTGATCAGTAGCCACTTTTTGTTTTTCACATGTCTTCTCTCCCCCTTTGACATCAATGGCAAAGGGTACATACTTGCAACCACATCTCACACTTCAGAATCATACTGACTACTCTTCGTGAGTAGTAGCCTCCTACCATCAATCTGGATCATAACATATGACTATGGGATCCACCAGACTGATGCACATCAGTGCACCTTAATTCAAAACTAGAGGGGTAATAACCCCTAACTTCTACCTAAGGTACTCAAAAGTGTCCTTAGGTAGAGGTTTGGTAAAAATGTCTACAATTTGATCCTTTGAGGGCACAAACTCCAATCTGACTTCATTTTTGTTCACATGTTCTCTCAAAAAGTGGAACTTGATGGATATATGTTTTTTCTTTGAATGAAACACCATATTTTATATGTTTATTGCACTTGAATTATCACAAAAGATTGTGATAGGTTCTTCATACTCCACTATGATGTCTCTTAACATTTGCTTCATCCACAATACTTGAGTGCAACTACCTGCCGCTGTAATATATTTTGCTTCTATAATGGATAGAGATATTACCTATTGTTTCTTGCTTAACCAAGAAACTAATCTTTTTATCAAAAAGAATGTACCACCATTGGTACTCTTCTGGTCATCCACATCACCTGCCCAATCAGCATCAGTATAAGCATGAAGAGAGAAATCATGATCCTTAGGCTACCACAATCCATACTCAACTGTTCCCTTCAAATATCTAAGAATTCTCTTGATTTCCATGACATGAGATTCTCTAGGATCAGCTTGAAATCTAGCAAAAATACCAATAGCATTCATAATGTTAGGTCTAGTTTGAGTAAGTTAGAGCAATCCTCCAATCATTAACCTGTACTTTTTCTGATCTGCTTTAGAAGATTCATCATCTTTACTCAACTTCCATCCAGTTGCCATGGGAGTATTCATTGCCTTTGAATCTTCCATCCCAAATTTCTTCAACAATTCTTTCACATATTTGGTCTATGATATGAAGATTTCTTTCTTTGTTTGAGTGATTTGCAGACCCAAGAAGAAATTCATTTCCCCAAACATAGACATCTTATTCACCTTTCATTTGATTTGCAAATGTTTTGCACATATTGTCCTTTCTTCCAAAAATAATATCATCAACAAATACTTCAACAATCAAGATATTTTCATGATCAATCTTAAAATATAGATTACTGTCAGCAGTACCTTTGTTGAAACCAATCTTCAAAAGATGTTTGTCCAATCTTTTGTACTAGGCTCTTGGGGCTTGTTTGAGTCCATATAATGCCTTTTTCAATTTACATACCATATCTCCATGAATCATGGAGCATGATTCGAAACATTGATCCAAAAAAGCAACACACAGTCTTTTCTAGAAGCTCATACTCACATATCTCCATGATCAAACAATTGAAATCCATCTGATTGCTCAATGTATACTTCTTCCAAATCATCATTTAGGAAATCAGACTTGATATCCATCTGATATACCTTGAAATCTCTGAAGGTAGCAAAAGAAAGAAATAATTTGACTGCTTCAATCCTTGCCACTGAAGCAAAAGTCTCTTCAAAGTCAACTCCTTCTACTTGAGAATAACCCTTACAGACCAATCTGGCTTTGTTTCTTATTAACTCACCATTTTCATTCAGTTTATTCCAGAGGACCTACTTAGTCCCCATCACATTTTTGTCCTTAGGTCTGGGAGCAAGATGCTAAGTGTGATTATTTTCAATCTACATCAATTCCCCCTTCATTGTTTTAACCCAACTTTCCTCATTGCATGCTTCACTTACTAATTTTGGTTCAACTTTTGAAATCAGACAATACTTCACTGAGTCTTGAGCAACATTTCTTCTTGTTTGAACACTTTTGCTTCAATCTCCTATGATTTGATCTTCAGAATGATTCAGTCTTACATACTTGGGAGTTTTAGGATTCTCTTGCACTTCTAATTCTTGGACATGTTCATCCAAGCATGTCTCTTCTTCTTGTATTTATGGATTCTCTGGATTAGTCTAAATTTGGGCTAGAGTTTGGACTTCTTCTCCTTAGTCTAAGATATCATTTTGATCATCTACTTCATACTCATAGTACCTTGAGGGATTTTCCATGCCTTCATCAACCTTCACATTTGTACTTTCTACAATCTTTCTTAATCTCTTGTTATAACACTAGTAAGCTTTGCTTTGAGTAGAATAACTGATGAATATTCCTTCATCACTCCTAGCATCAAATTTGTCAAGGTCTTCATCTCTTTTGATATAGTATTTGCTACCAAAGACTCTAAAATACTTCACAGTAGGAGTAATGCCAAACCAGAGTTCATAAGGAGTCTTACCAGTCTTGCCTCTAATTTGTTCTTGATTAAGAGTATAAACAAGAGTGCTTACAGCTTCTCTCCAATAGATCTGAGGAACATTTTCTTCTATCATCATGGTCCTAGAAGCTTTCTGGATGGTCCGGTTCTTTCTCTCCACTACTCCATTTTGTTGTGGAGTCCTTGGAGCAGATAACTGTCTCTTTATCCCATGTTTCTCATAGAATTCTATGAAATCTCCAGATGTGAATTCTCCACCTCTATCAGACCTGAGGCATTTTATGTTTATTCCAGTTTCATTTTCTACCATAGCCTTGAATATTTTGAATTTCTCAAGTGTTTCAGATTTCTCTTTTAAGAAAGTCACCCACATCATCTAGGACTAGTCATCAATCAGGAACATGAAATATCTATCACCTTGCAGACTCTTGATTCTTGTCAAACCACATAGATCAATGTGCACCAAGTCCAACAATCAAGTTGAAGATTGTTCCTTACTTTTGAATGAGACTCTATTCTGCTTACCTAACTAACATTATTTGCACAAACTGTTAGCAGGTTTCACCAGTCTTAGAAGATCTCTTACAGCCTGAGTGGTGCTTATCTTAATGATATTATCAAAATTCACATGACACATTATCCTATGCCATGACCAACTCTGATCAATTTGAACAAATAAATAACTTTTGCCAGTACCAACCAAGTGAAAGATGTTACCTTTTGTCTGTGTACCGAATGTAATCTCAATTCCAAAGCTTTCAAAGATCTTGCATTTTCCATTTTTAAAATGGAGATCATAGCCTTTGTCTACCAACTACCCAACATTGAGAAGATTATACTTTAAACCTTCATCATACAGAACATCACTGGTTTTGTTCTTTCCATCAAAAGAAATGGTTCCTCTGCCTCTAATTTTGCCAACAGAATTATCTCCAAACTTTACAACTCCATCTTTATATCTCTCCAGGTTTATGAACTTATTCTTGTCACCAGTCATATGGTGAGAGCATCCACTATCAATGACCCATTCATCCTTTTCTTCAACCTGAGTAGCCAGAGCCCTTTCTATCATCTTATGATTGGCAGATTCAATAGGCATTGGATCTTCTTCCTTGATGGCAATAAACACCCAGTCACTTCTAGATTTGTTTCCTATCTCAGATTCATCATTTGCTGCTCCTTCATCATCATCTTCTTGAACATAGTAACACTTCTTTTGAAATCTTGATCTATTAGGGTTTGACCTTGAAAATCTTTCCAGACATCTTGAAGCAAAATGACCAATCTTGTTGCAGTTGAAATATTTGAAAGGTAATTTTCCTTCATATTTATCATATCCTCTTGGCAATCTTTTTGTAATAAGAGATTCAAGTTGTGTATCTTCTGACTCATCTTCTTCTAGATCTTTTCTTGCTTTATCATACCATGTTGATTTCTTTGAGGAACTTTCTCTTGCATCATATCTTTGTTAGCCTTTTGTAGAGGCACTAGCTTTGAATGCAGATTCAATCTTAGGGAGTGCATCTCCAAACTCAGCGAACTCAAATGCAGCTATCTTCCCAACCAATTGATCCCTTGTAATATTTGTTAAAGATCTAAATTCCTCAATAGAAACAACTTTGTGTTTCTAAGCAGGAGGTAAGGATCTGAGAACTTTGGCAACAATCTCATCTTCATCCAATGTTCCACCAGCACATCTAATGCCACACACAAGCTCATATACCTTTGGCACAAATGAAGTGGTATTCTTATCTTCACTCATCTTTAGGTTTTCAAACTTTTCTTTCATGCTTTGTAGCTTGGCACACTTAACATATTTGTCTCCTTCATGTAGAGTCTCTAGCATTGTCCAAATTTCATAAGTAGTCTTTAATCCCATAACATTTGTCAGCTCTAAATTAGACAAGGCACTTAGTAAGGCTTCTTTAGCTTGAAGATTATTTTCAAGATTTCTAATTTCATCTAGAGTTGTTGGACCATTCTTTGGGAGAATATACTCAATTGTAGTCATGTTCCAATACTGCTCTCCCATGCATTGTGACATTCCATGCAGCTTTTCTAAAGAGTGTAGTTTGTTCCATCAAACCTTGGACTGTCCTTTTTGTAGGATGACATCATGGATCTCCACAAGTGGTTAAGCTTCTTCTAGAGGAACTTAGCTCTGATACCAATTGTTGATTTAAGGATAGACAACTGAGAGCAGGGGGTGAATCAGTTGTCACCAAAATTCTATTTCTTGTTACTTAAACCTTCATATACTTCAAAAGATTCAATCATGGAAGCACAATGCAATAATTCAAAAGCTTAAACATATTCAACACATATAATACCAAGATTTTAACATGGAAAACCCAGTTAAGGGAAAAACCATAGGGTGACTAACCCAAGATTGTATTCTCTATAAAAAGAATAAGAAGAATAAAATGGCACTTGCCAATTAGGGCTGACTGCCTGAGCACACTCCTCACAAGAGGCTACCTATAGGAGACACATTGTCTATAGAGAATATAAGTATTACATACTTGAATTAGAGATTAGCATCTTCACTATGCCTAAATCAGTTCCATTTAAGCTCAACACCTCTGCTCTACTTTTTTCTCCTCTTCACTACCACCTTCTCATCATGATCACTTTTAAAAATTTGAATGACTTCGCAACTCTTATTTATACATGACATCAACTTTGGAATGATCATAAAAGTTGGCACAACATACACTTAGTTTATTATAGAGCAATTACAAAAATACAACTTGACGTATTATAAAAACTTCATGCACATCACTACACTATCAGCCACACATAGCTAGGACTTCAATCTTCTTCAAGGAACATGCCATGTTTCACAAAACATCTTCAAGATCATTTGCAATATCTGTAAATCATCCAGTCGACCAAGACTAGGAAGAACACCATCACCCAAAGGTAAATCTACAATTACGAGCTCAATCTTCAATGCAGACTGCCAAAATGAATTGGGCACAATCTAGAGACCACCCCAAGCTTTCTTGAATGACCAAGAACATCCACACCACTTCTACTTATTGGAATCAATCGCATCTTCACTCGAAACCTCAAGAACACAGTCAGTCATCACTATCACATTAGAAGAATTGCTTGTGGACCTCTAAACTATGAACCAATCAAGTTGTCAATTCAAATTAGCTTCCCAAACATTTCACCAGATCTAAAAAACATGATATTGTATTTTTAGATCTCATCGGACCTATTTGTCGCACTTTGTCACCTCTGAATAGTTATTAGAGCCAGTTTTACTCTTATGGCCATAACTCCTTAGAATTTTCATGTGGACCTCTCAAATCTTGACTGGATCATCTTTAGACACATATCTACAAACCCTTTTATACGCATTCTATGATCTTCATCTATCTAGGATCTTCACTTCATAGAGCCTTAATGTATTTACTATTCTTTCTCTATTTCTTATAGGACTAATTTTCTCAATATCCTCACCGTACAACTCATCCAAACCTTATCATCAATGCAATAGAAGTATGTTGACATCAAAGACAACACTGATTAGGCCCATACTTGCAAGAATATCTCCCTATTCGCCTCTCTACTTAAACTATAAACTTAAATGTCTAAACCTTAACCCCTAACCCCTAAACCATAAACCCTTAACCATAAATAATGCCCCTAACCCCTAACCCCTAAACCCTAAAAATGAGCAACCCTAAGCCCCTAAACCCCTGACCCCTAAACCATAAAACCTAGAAGCAACCCTAAACCTCTATCTCCCTATCTCTCTCAATCTCTATTGGTACCCTCTCTCTATCTCTCTCTAAACCTTAAACCCTAAAGCCTAAATAATTACACTAAACCCTTACCCTAAACCCTAAAACCTATTTACTTGAGCAACCCTAAACTCATGTAAACCTCAAATAGTGAGGGAGGGAGAGATAGAAAGGTAGAGTTAGAGAGAGGGGATCAAAAGAGATCTAGCAAGATAGAGAGACAGGGAGAGAGAGAGAGAGGTAGGTATAATTAGAGAGAGAGATGGAGGAGACAAAGATATCTCTCCCAGGCTCAGTCTCCTCTTTATCTCCCTATTCACCTCTCTACCTAAACCATAAACCTAAACCTCTCAACCTTAACCCATAATGCATAAACCATAAATCATAATCAATAAATAATGCCCCTAAACCCTAACCCCTAACCCCTAAACCCTAAAAATAAGAAAACCTAAACCCCTAAACCATAAAACCTGGAAGCAACCCTAAACCTCTATCTCCCTATCTCTCCCAATCTATATTGGTCCCCTCACTCTATCTCTCTCTAAACCCTAAACCCTAACCCCTAAACATAGGCAACCCTAAACGCTAAAACCTAAACCCTAAACCCTAAACCCTAAACTTGAGCATCCCTAAAACCTTAAATCCTAAATAATTCCCCTAAACCCTAAACTGATGTAAACCTCAAATAGTGAGGGCAGGAGAGATAGAAAGGTAGAGTTAGAGAGAATGGATCAAAAGAGATCTAGCAAGATAGATAGACAGGGAGAGAGAGATAGAGAGGTAGGTATAGTTAGAGAGAGGGATAGAGAAGACAAAGATATCTCTCTAAGCCTTGATCTCCTCTATATTTCCCTATTCATCTCTCTACCTAAACCACAAACCTAAATGTCTAAACCTTAACCCCTAACCCCTAAACTATAAACCCTAAACCATAAATAATGCCCCTAAACCCTAATCCCTAACCCTTAAACCCTAAAAATGAGCAATTGTAAAACCTTAAACCCCTAACCCCTAAACCATAAAATTTGAAAGCAACCCTAAACCTCTACCTGTCTCTCCTAATCTCTATTAGTACCCTTGCTCTATCTCTCTCTAAACCCTAAACCCTAACCCCTAAATGCAAGCATCCCTAAACCACTAAAGCCTAAATAATTCCCATAAACCCTTACACTAAACCCTAAACCCTATTTACTTGGGAAACCCTAATCACATGTAAACCTCAAATAGTGAGAGAGGGAGAGATAGAAAGGAAAAATTAGAAAGAGGGGATCGAAAGAGATCTAACAAGATAGAGATACAGGGAGAGAGAGATAGAGAGTTAGGTATAGTTAGAGAGAAGGATATAGTAGACATAGATATCTCTCTCAAGCTCAGTCTCCTCTATATCTCCGTATTCACCTCTCTACTTAAACCATAAACCTAAACCTCTAAACCTTAACCCATAACCCATAAACCATAAACCCTAAACCATAAATAATGCCCCTAAACCCTAACCCCTAACCCCTAAACCCTAAAAACAACCAACCCTAAACCCCTAAACCCTTAACCCCTAAACCAAAAAATCTAGAAGCAACCCTAAACCTCTATCTCCCTCTCTCTCTTCCAATCTCTATTGGTCCCCTCAGTCTATCTATCTCTAAACCCTAAACCCTAACCTATAAACTTAGGCAACTCTAAACCCCTAAACCCTAAACCCTAAACCCTAAACTTGAGCATCCCTAAACCCCTAAAGCATAGATAATTCCCCTAAACTCTAAATCCTATTTACTTGAGCAACCCTAAACTCATGTAAACCTTAAATAGTAAGGGAGGGAAAGATAGAAAGGTAGAATTAGAGAGAGTGGATCGAAAGAGATCTAGCAAGATAGAGAGATAGGGAGAGAGAGATAGAGCAGTAGGTATAGTTAGAGAGAGGGATAGAGGAGATAGAGATATCTCTCCTAGGCTCGGTCTCCTTTATATCTCCCTATTTGCCTCTCTACCTAAACCATAAACCTAAACCTCTAAACCTTAACCCCTAACCCCTAAACCATAAACCATAAACCCTAAACCATAAATAATGCCCTTAAAACCTAACCCCTAATCCCTAAACCCTAAAAATGAGCAACCCTAAACCCCTAAACCGCTAACCCCTAAACCATAAAACCTAGAAACAACCCTAAACCTGGAAGATATTTGTTTGATTGCCTATGTTTTCTTGGGGTCCAAGTGTCTCATCACAGGATATTGATGAATAATGAATAAGACTACCACGGGATGATGGATAGGGCTAATGGGGTGACGGATAGGAGTGATGTGGGAACTTAATTGCTCATGGATAAGATCTCAAGATCATAGATAATATCTTGATCACAAGGATGATAAGCATGGATAGAGTGATATTAGATATGGATAGGATAAGTGGGGATGCATTGATATTCATTGGATTGGGGAGTAAGAGGTGGTGATGGGGGTTCACTAGGAGATGTTGGAGGATTAATGATGGGATTGATGTATAGAAGGGTTGACCATGAGATGGTAAGGGAACTGAGATGGTATTAGATGGGATGTTTGGATTTAGATTAGGATGGGTGGTTGGTGTTTCCACATTATTTGGACTAGGCTAGATTAAAGTATAGCTATTGGGTTTCTTAGATGGATGTGATAGGTTCTTGGATCTAGGATCAATAATCTTTGGATGTTTGACAACATGGCTACATGATGGGGTTTGACTTGGACTTATGGTAGGAGACTCTTCAATGAAATGGATAGACATAGGAGTGGATGATGGTGTTGGAGTGGTATACATGCTATTAGGAGGTCCTTTGCTGGGCTCAAGGATAGGAATTTGAGTACATGATGTTCTTAGATCCTTTCTAATAGTCCCTGGGTCACATCCTTCATGGCTTCATGGGTTGATGGACTAGGATATGCATATAGTTGATGGATAATTATGGAAGATGTTGTGAAGTTACAATTAGGATCTAGTGAATGCATATAGGAGGCCCAGAGGGATTAGGATTGGGAGTGTTAGAGGGGGATGAAATTGGATTAGTGGATTTGGATGGCTCCATATCTTTGCTTTTATTTTTGGATTTTGTAAAAGACTCTTCAAGGAGAATTTTTCAAGCATTCATGGGTTGATGGATTAGAGCTTAGAATGTTTGATGGTGGATTAGATAGTGAGTTATATGGTGGATGGATGATAGCGATTGATGGACTAGGAGATAGGTGGACTAATGTGTTAGTATTATGAGGATTGGAGGGAAATAATAAAATAATTCCCCTTTAACACTAACCCCTAAACCCTAAACTTGAGTAACCCTAGAAACTCATAAACCTTAAATAATTTACCCCTAAAGGTTTGAGCAACCCTAAACTCATAAACCCTAAATATGCCCCTAAACCTAAGAAACTAGGTAAACCTCTCTCTCTCTCCCAAAACCCCTAAACCCAAAATAATACCCCTAAAATCTAACCCCTAAACCATAAACCCTAGCAACCCTAAACCCCTAAATGATAAATAATCCCACTAAACCCTAAAGTTAAGCAACCCTAAACTGATAAACTTGACCAACCCTCTCTCTCTCTCCAAAACAAGAAAACTAGGACTCTCTCTCCCCTTATCACCCTATCTCTCCCCTCTCTCTCCCATCCATCTCCATCCTCTCTCCCTCTTCCTCCCTCTCCTCTCACATGTCAACAAAGAATATTGAAACAAGAAAACTAGGACATGCAAAGAGGGATGAGGATATAAATTGGGATAATGAAATGGAAACAAGATAATTTATGAAATTTCATTGGATGGGAAGAATGACGAGGATAGGTAGAGAGGGGAGGGAAGTAGAGAGTGGGAGAGGACCGTAGGAGGTAGACAGGGGAAGGAAGAAGAGAGAGGGTAGGAGGTAGACAAGGGAGGGAAGTAGAGATTAAGGAAGAGGGTAGGAGGTAGATAGGGGAGGGAAGTAGAGAGTGAGAGAGAGGGTAAGAGGTAGAGAGGAAGGGGGGAGAAGAGAGTGAGAGAGAAGGTAGGAGGTAGGAGGTAGAGAGGCGAAGGAAGCAAAGACTCAAAAAGAGGGTAGGAGGTAGATAGGGGAGGGAAGTAGAGAGTGAGAGAGAGGGTAGAAGGTAGATAGAGGAGGAAACAAGAGAGAGAGAGAGAGAAGGTACGAGGTACAGAGGGGAGGGAAGAAGAGACTCAGAGAAAGGGTAGGACATAGAGAAAGGAGAGAAGTAGAGAGTGAGGGAGACGATAGGAAGTGCAGCTGCCCTTGTAGACATGAGTGTAAAGTGTGGAAGCATAGATAAGGCATGTCAATTGTATGATGTAACACTTCAAAGAGATGTTCTATAATGGAATGCAATGATTGCAAGATATGCAGAAAATATATTTTATTGAAAAGGATTTAGAAACTTTCAAGCAAATGCAATTGGCATGTGTATTGCCAGTTATGCTCATCATAACGTGAGCATGTTATAACATGCTCGCATTATGTGAAATCACATAACGCAATCACGTTATTGATTTCATGTAATGTGGGTGCATTATAACATGCTCACATTATGCTCAGCTTTGTTTGATGTGTTTTTATTAGTTTTTATTAAATCTAGAAATAATCTAGAGCGTGCTCCCCATAAAGATGGCAATTTTTTCAATGAAAACTCAAAAAAAATACCACCATAATCTTAAGCTCTTTGTTAGATATCTAACCATATAATGTTTTTCACATTTTGAGTACATATAGTGTTTCATCTTGAATTTCTTTTGTTAGTGTGTCCAGTTTTTATAAAAAACCAGTGTCTAGTATTTTTGACTTTTTTTTAACCATTCATCAAAAATTGAAATAAGTTATATTTTTAGAAACTAGACTCCATTCTACACGAATTAAAAAAATTGATTTTCGATTAGTTTTCAAACATTTTAGAGGGGAGCACACTAAATTTTTTGTTTTTTGAAGGATGTGTCCACTTAAAAAATTACTAAAAAATCAATTATTCATTAAAACATTATCAAAAAAATTAGGGATAAACTATATGGTGTTACCTAATTTCTCACTGGAGCGATTATTGAAATAGTAAAAAAAAATTAACATTCTAGGGGGAGCACACCAGACGCTATGTTATGTTTTTTTGAGAAAAATAGGACCAATTTGTGTACTCCCCCTTTTTGAACCCCTTAATCTCAACCATTTTTGGAAAAAAATAGTTGTTTAGAAATTAGATTCAGAGCACTATAACTCTTGTTTTCATTCCATCTTCAATTTGTCATTCAACATCAATGTTTCCTGATTTCAGAAAAAAAGTGGCAACCTAAGATCCCATTTTGGTCCCTCATCTTTGTGCACTTACCCTAAACATTAATGGTATTTACTTTGTTAAGGCTCAAGGCCTAAAGGCCGAACTATGTTACAAATGATATTCTTGACTGTGTATATATTCATGGCCAAGGCCGAGCTATATTGTTTTAGATAATTTTGACTATGTTTGTGCTCAAGGCTTATAGCCAAGCCAAACCCATATTATAATCTTTCTTGTGACTGTAAGCACAAAAATCATGCATAACCTCCACGACGACCCCTATGATGATTCAAATTCTTGTCATGTACATGTAAGTGTGAAATAATGTCCTTTCAGTAGAAAACCTCTTAATGATGTGTCTTCTTTCTTGTCTTGTGTTGATTCCTCTTTATCAGTTTCTCTCTCTCCCCGTTTGTGACACTTTTTAACAATTTTTGCGACACTTGTTGATTTGCATTTTCTAAACTTTCAACCTTGCTCCTAAGCATTGTAAGCATCTTGTAGGTGAGTTTTCACCTTTCCCGTATGTTTTTTATCTTTTGCACCCTCTAGAATCCTTCTAGAGGTCCCCCTATCCATCTCCCACTTTTAGTTTTTAGTTTCACTTAACCAATCCAAATCTCCTCCTATTATTTCTAGATCTCCCCTAGGAGATCCTATAGGTGCAAGTGGAGATTTAGATTCTTGCACATGATTGACCTATTTCTGGAGGTAGAACCCCTCCTTTCCCTCTCTTCTATCATTCCCAACCTTGCAACTCCTCATAAAACCCTGTCCACCTTGGATCTCCCCCAAGTGACCCATGGTCACCTAGGGGTAACCCTACTGGCAAAAGGGGCGACCTTGTCACATTTTCAACCTAAAAAAAATTGAGTTTCTCACTCATTTTAGCGCCATTTTCACCTATTTTTCTTCCAGTTCACATGATTTTTGATGCCTAATATGGAGTTGACTATTTAATGCACCTACACATGCATAATTAACTCCATTTGATATAAAATTAGCAACTTAATCAATCTCATGCATCCTCTTAACTACAATTCCTCTTTAGTGATAAGCTATTATTGATTCATCACTCCATAGTTAGCTAAGTTCACTGAGTAATCAACCTTGTTAACTCATCAATCAAATGAGTTAACTTCTTAATCAATCCCATTCCTCAAACCTATAAATACCCCCTCCCTCTAGCACAAAGGGAGGCAAATTCATTGTGCACACAGCTCTTGCCAATTTTTGCTCTCCAACTTAGCATTCAAATGCTCTCATAGGACGAAGGTGCCTTTTTCTTTATTCATTATTCAACCAAGCATCATTATGTTGCTTCATTCAATACCATTGAGCTCAACCAAAGTTCTCATTTAGCTCTTTCAAGCTTCAACAAGCTTCTTTTTACTTCTTTGTGTCATTTTGTCATCAAGAGGTCTTCCCGTTGCTTCAAAAGGACTCAAGGTTACCAATATCAAGGATTTTTGAGGGTAGCAGAGTCACACAAATTTTAATTTATTTCTAGTTCCTTCATTACTTTATTCAATTCATAGTAATTAGAAAGCCAAATTTGCTCTTGGGATCAATAAATCTTTGTTTTTTCCTTGATAGTTAGATCTTACATGTTAGAGTAATTATTTTCATATTCCTAGATCTAGATTATTTGAAGAAGTAATTTCCCTTTTTAGATTAGATTACTTCAAAACAATCAAAAACCAAAAAACATAGATTAAGGATTGCATTAGGAAAAGTCATATTAGCTTGCATTCATATTTCCCTTTCATAGATTAAACAACACTTTTATTTCCAAAATACTAAAAAAACACAAAAAAATGTTTGCATATCATTTAGTTTTGCATGCATATAGAAACCCTAGAAAAGACAAACTTGTAAACCCTTGACACCATGAGGAGATAAAATGTGATTAATGATTCAATCAAACCCTTGATCACATCACAAGGTAAAACAAGTCAAAACATAGCCAAATCCTAGGTCAAAATGCTAAGTCTAATTAAAGGTTGATCATCACACATTTACCTCTATCTTGGCTCATGAGTGTGTCTAGGAGTGAGAGGAGAGTGGGTGAATGCTATCCATAATGAGATCAAGGAAGTCAATCTATGACAACAACAAGAGACATTTACTTTACCACAACAAAACCCATTTGTCCTCTTATTGTTAGAAGAAACTAGACAAGTTCAAATACAACAAGAACTCATTGAATAGATTGAGAGACAAGAGGACATAAATGAAAGAAACCACTTACCCATGGAAAGGTGGATTAGAAGAAAACCCAATAGGAGAAGAGAAACTAGTGACCCTTCGGGTCATAGGGTTATCTCAACAACAACTACAATCAAACAAAACATTCAACTTAGCACACAACAGTAAAGGCCACAGAACTTGCCAACCCCTCTCTATGAAGTCTATCTCTCCAACAAGCTAGACCCCCACCATGTCTCACCTCCTCTCAACTAGCTACTTCCACGAGAGCGAGAGTGACGTGGTGGATCTTGTGGCAAGGAGGGAAGGGTTCGTGTGCGTGCTGAAATCTTACCCGACAGTCCTAGGCAATCATAGTCACGATTTTGAGTGTACATATTTTGGTGAAGGTGACATGAACTATAGAATCTTTTGGTTTTGCAATTTGTGATGCCATCTCAAATGCTTCCAAACACATTTAAATAAAGGCTTCAAAAAAATAATTCATTGCTCTTCATAGCTACCTCAACCACTTTAGCTTCTATTACTTATGCCATCATCCATTCCATTTATTTTGTGGTGTCTATGGCACCCCGAACATGACAGAATCTGACTTAGACTAAGGGAATATTCCTTCAAGAGAACCCAAAACTCCTTCCTTTGATAGGTATATGCCTCTGCATCCTGATGCACCAGTCACCAACTGTTATGACTACAGAGATTTTGATGATGAACAATGTTGGGAAATAAGGTGTCTCAACATTTGCAATTTCCTAGAATTATTTATTTATCTGTATATTTATTTATTTCCTAATGTTGTAATTACTTGCACATTTAGTTTGGTTACATAGTTGAGGTGGCACGGTGGCATGTCATCTTAATTGGAATGTGACTTGAATGATCAAGTCAAACCTACATGGATTTGGGTGTCCCATTTGAGGTGGGACTAATATGCCATGTGTTGGCATCTTGTGGTGTGTGGAAGACAATATTCCATATGATAGAATCTATGATGCATAAGAGCCAAGTTTGGAGATTTCTATGACAAGTGATGACAAGTGTCGTTGATTATCTTTGCATGAGGGAAAGGCATCTTTGGGCACCCAAGTTGGGCTACGACATGTTGTAAGAGGAATATGCTATATTTATCATTGTATGATGGCTTCTCTTACAACATGCAAGATTGTTATGTTACAGAAATTTATGACAGTTGTAAGATGCATAAGAGCATCTATCATAGTCTATTTTTAGCAATGGAGTGCTCTATCTTGGGAAGTCAAATCTGCCATGTTATGATAGATGTAAGAGGTGTATTTGTATCTTGGACAAGTGTCCTTTTATGTGGGAAAATGGCCATGTGGCCAAGGTGGATGCCTATCCAAAGATGCTTCTAGAATTTTCCTTGTATCTCTATAAAATGTGAAGTTTTGGAGTTGTAGTTGCATAGTGTTTATACAGGTACTGTTATGCTACCAGAATCACTCCAAAAATGACATTGGAAGACTCTTGGAAGAACTTGCATTGCAAGTGTATTGTAAACCATTTCAATTTTGATAATACATTGTGTAGGTTTTAGAGTGTGGGGTTTTTTACCTGAAAAGGTTTTCCCCATGATATATTGACTTGATCAACCTTCCACAAGCACATCAATTACCCTCTTGATGATGAAGTCAAATGATTATAAAAACATCTACAAGAAGCTAAAGACACTCAAGAGGCATTAAGGATTGCCTTGCAAGAAGAGCAAAGAGAAAATGCTCCACACGAAGAAGCATGTCACCATGAAAATATTCGAAGAGAAAATCCTAGAAATGAGGAAACACCTAGAGATGCAACTCCTGTAGATTTAATTACAACTCTAGTGCAAAGAATTAGAATCTTGGAAGTAGAGCAAGTTGCTCCTAAAAGAAGGAAAAAATCTCATGAACAGGACCAGGGGCATCTCCAAATCCCCCCTACCTCAATTACTATTCACAAAATGTCAGCAACACATGTCTGAATGGGAATCCTCTTGTTCAAAGCAATCAAACAAATACAACAATGGGTTATCAAAACCCACCTATAGGTTCATTACTATCAACCCCACAATCTCAAAGTACCTTTCTCAGAACATATCTTATGTATTTGAAGGAACCTTTTGATGGAAACATAAGAAGCATTCAACTACCTTGGCCATTGGCAGATCTCCTGAAGTTCAAAGGAGAAGAAGATCCAAACTCCCACATTAAAGCCTACACCACAGCCATAAGAGAACTCCTCCCTTGGGATGGGGTTGTAGAAAAAATCTTTCCAAAAACTCTTGAAGGCATAGCTCTGGATTGGTATTATTGCTTACCAAAAGCTTCAATCCACTCATTTAGACAACTAATTAGAGAGTTTGCCATGGCATTTGACATAAACAAACTTGTTAAAATAGGAATCAAAGAATTCCTCATAATAAAACAAGAGCTAAACAAATCTGTATCCCACTTTGTCACTCGATGGAGGCAAGTCCTCTACTCTTAGACTAGTGCTCTGAACATGGATCACTGAGAGTTATGTGACCTCTTCTTACATGCCCTTAACAAAGACATGATAGAAGATGTTCAAAAATTGCCATACAAATCCTATGAAGAAGAAATGGAAAATGCTTTGAGGATTGACCAAGCCGCCATCGATAGTGGTCAGAAGACTTATGATACCAATAGAAAACATAGGACACCCAAAGGAACAAAGAAGACTACATTCTATGTGCCTCAAGAGAAAGATGTTAATGTCACAAAAAGAAATCCTAGTAATGACAAATGGTGATAAAAAGGAAATAAAGGATCAAATTGACCCTCATATGACCCCAATACTTATTGTTGGTTCCACGGGACAAAGTGTCATGAATCAACGACTTGTTATGGATACAATAAAGCTATCTCCAAACTTACTCTAGATCAAAAAAGAACTTCCTTAAACTCCTCTAATCCCAAATAAAGGAGAAGGAATGTCAAATTGAGAAAGGGAAGACCAATCAAAATAATTCCAATCATGTAGAACTAAACCAAGAAGTGTTTGTGATCCATGAGGAAGAGCAAATGGATCAAATGGAAAATGTCTTCTCACAAGTGATAAATTTGTTGAGGGCCTCACCCTCACACCACAAGACATTCCTAGAGGTATTGGAAGTAGGATGTTCGAAACAGGAGGAACCACCTCCTCTCACATTTGATGTTTTCAAACTACCCCAAAATGAAGAAAGTAAGAAAAAGAATTCACCTCTATACATACAAATTCAAGTTGAAGAGGTCATTATCAAAAGAGTAGTGGTGGACAAAGGATTGGTAGTCAATCTTTTGCCAATGTCATTCCTGCGAAGGATGGGATATAGAAAAATAGGAATCAAGAAACAAACTACCACATTAAGGATTTATGATAGTCATTACATCCAAATAGTGGGAAAAATCAACCTACCACTCACTTTGATGGGTAAAACCATCTCTACAGATTTATATGTTATCAACAGAGAAACCAATTACAATATGATCCTTGGAAGACCTTGGATTCATGCCATGAAGGCCATTACATCCACTTTGTTCCAAGAAATCCATTTCCATCATCTAGGAAAGGTTGCCATCACCAAACCAGAACCTAATCCTTTCAGTATCTATACAAAGGAATAGGAAGAAAAGAACAAGCAGTTAAAGATGCAAGAGAAATAGAAAGAGGAAACTTAGGATATCCAAACAAATACAAGCACTCACAACATATCCTATCAAAGAATGGATGATCTTATGGAATTCCCCTTTGATTCACAGACTACCAAATCCCATGCATCATTTGGCTTAGTAGCCATTCTGTGTATCAACAAATGGGATATCAAAAACCTCATGGTTGGAACAATTGAAATCATTGAAGAAGGAGATGAAAAAGAGGAGAAGCAGACTTCCACTTATGAGTTTGGAGAAACATCTCAATCACAAAACCATCAAAGGCTAACTAGGGATACAATTTTCATTTATTGTCCATCGATCAAATTGTCAATTCAAAATCGCATAAGCTGACCAAAATGAAAATAACATTCACTACCCCTCAAGCAATTTTTTGCTACATAGTCATGCCATTTGGGTTGAAAAATGCAGGAGCAACCTACCAAAGAGCAATGACACGTGCATCTTCCATGATTATATCCACAAGATAGTTGAAACTTATGTTGATGACCTTCTGGCTAAGTTAGAGCAAAGGTCAAAACATGTGGAGGACCTTCACAAAATCTTTAATAGAATTCAAGAGTATAAGGTAAGGTTGAATCCTGAAAAGTGTGTTTTTAGAGTCATAGGTGGAAAGTTATTAGGATTTATTGTCTCATGAAGAGGCATAGATGTCAACCTAGCTAAGGTTAAAGCAGTTTTAAATGCAACCCCACCAATGAGTGAGGTAGTAGTAAGAGCCTTCTTAGGACAATTAGGCACAATCAGATGATTCATACCAGACATGACTTTCAAAATTCATCCAATCAATCAGTTGTTAAAAAAACAAGTTGGTATTACTTGGATGGTAGACTATCAAAACACATTTGAGTAGGTGAAGAAATTCCTACTAACCTCACCATCACTAATGGCACCAAAACATGACAAGCCCTTCATCTTATACTTCAGAGCAACCAATATCTCTATAGCATGCATGGTAGCACAAGAAGATGAAGGTGGGAGAGAAAGAGCCATCTATTTCATAAGTTGAACCTTGTTTGAATATGAGAAGAACTATACCCAAGATGAAAAAGAATTCTAGCCATAGTCTTTGCGACCCAAAGACTGTGACATTAAATGTTGAATTAGGAAACTAAGATTATGATATGATTTGAGGAATTGAGAACTTTCTTGAATCAGCCCATGCTCTCAAGAAGAGTTGGTCGATTCATAACTTTGTTGAGTGAGTTTGAACTAACTTACGTCAATCAAAAAGAAGTCAAAGGACAGATAATAGCATATTGGTTAGCAGACAATCTGGTTCCCCAAGAGGAACCTATAAATGAAGATTTCCCTGATGAAGAAATTTCTGTGGTGGATCTCGAGAAGTATACCACATCGTATTGGTACAGAGATGTTGTAAACTATCTTGCAAACAAAACTTACCCGGAAAGCATGACCCCTTTGGGAAAAAGATGATTATGTCCTCACTGCAAGATACATTTTATTAGATGATGTGGACTATCAAAGGGCCCTAGACAAAATGTTTCTTCGATGTGTTGATAAGGAAGAAGCATGAAAGATCTTAGAAGAGTGTCATAGCAGAATTTGTGGAGAACACTTCAGCAGTCATGCCACAATAAGGAAAATACATAGAATGGGATACTTTTGGACATGTTTACAAGGGGATGTGATTAAGTTCATAAAGAGGTGTTTGAAATGTCAACCTTATGCTCATGTTCAACACACACCAACAAGAGATTTATAACCGGTCATTACCCCTTGGCCCTTTTCCACCTGGTGGTTAGATCTGGTGTGGTAGATATCTCCCCCTTCAATGGATGGACATTTGTTAATCATTATCACACCATAATATTTCACAAAATGGGTGGAGGCCATGCTTCTCACTATAGTTTCAGGAACCGTAATTGCCAAATTTATATTGAATCAAATCATTTGCCAATTCAGGATCCCCCAAGTGATAGTAACAGATAATGCCTCATCATTTAGATATCTACAAGTAAGAGAGTTATGTGAGAGATTTCACATAATCATACCTCTCCCTCAATATACTATCCTTAAGGAAATGGACAAGCTAAAGCTACCAACAAAACTCTGAAGTCAATACTAGTTAAAATTATAAAGGATTCTAAAAGGGATTAACACTTACAGTTATATCCAGCACTATAGGATTACAAAATGAGCATTAGGACTCCAATTGGAACCACCCCTTATGCCCTCACCTTTAGGTCAGAGGTGGTATTACCATTGCAAGTAGAGTTTCCTAGCTTGAGAGTGTCATTACAAGGATTATTTGACAATGAAGAATATAGAACAATAAGATTGGTTGAATTAGAAATGATGGATGAAACACGCTTGAGTTCTATTCAAAGACATGATTCTTAACTAGAAAGAATGAAAAAGAAATATAGGAATAAGGTTATCCCTAGACCTTTTCAAGTGGGAGATCTAGTGCTCATGATAGACAATTTGATTGATAAAAGAGCTGGTGAAGGACAAAAATTCAGACCCAATTGGATAGGTCCTTACATGGTCAAAGAAGATGTTAGAAATGGTGCCTATCTCTTGTACACAATGGAGGGAGAGGAATTTGGTGAAATAGTCAATGCCTTTCACCTCAAGAAATATTATGTCTAAAAAAAATCATAAAAAAAAAATACAAAAAATTTAAAAAATTCAAAATGTCAAAAAAATTTGTTTCTTGCATTTTTGTACCATTCTGTTCATCTTGCATTACAGTCAATGACTTGCTCTTGTACTATTTTCTTTTCAATAAGGAGTCTAGGTTGCCTAGATATATGTCATCCTTTAAGTACCTAGAGATTCCCCATTTTCACAATCATCATTATCCCCCTTCATTCCCAGTGGTTCTAATCGAAGCCTAGCTCTTAGATTTACACTTATCCCAGTCTTAATGAGTCAAGATGTTAGGTCTAAACAAATTTAGTATTTAAACCTACAATGTTCAAAGGAATATTGCAAGTAGACCTTCCCAATTCTTCCCCATTATTAGAGAAGTCTAATCAAATTACAAAAACTTTAGGTGGTACTCAGCCCCTTATCTTTCCTAGCCAACAAATGTTAGGAAGATCAAAGCTCTAAAGGAAGCAATCTAAGATCCGAGTGAATAAAAAAAATGAGTGGTCAAAATAAGAGTGTCAAAAAGTGAGAATTGAGAGATCAAAGTACTGCATATCTAAAGTTCCAAAAGCATTCATTTCTTGAAAAGTCAAAATCCCAAAAAAAAGAGAAAAATCAAGTGAGGAGAATACAAAACAAAAAGTAAAAAGCAAAAAAAAGAGAGATACAAAAAAAGAGTGAAAGAGAGAAGGTTGCTGAATTTCCATACTCTTAGGTGGAGATCAATCTAAGCTTGAAGCCTCAAGAGTGACATTCTAAGAGAGAAAGTAAAAAAATAGGTACAAAGCACACACATGCACTAGCTGAGAAAAACTGAGAGTCTAGTAGTCTCTAGGATCATCTTTTACCTAGGGACCCTTGTTCTTTCCTATTTATCCTTTACCCTAGGTATACCTTGTTTTCCATATATGATCTAAGTCTAGCAAACACCTATAAAATTTGTTGCTTGTCTAAAGTTGAAAGCTTGTCAGCTTGTCTTGTCTAGATAGGGATCAGTGTTTAGCCTTTAGCAAAGTCTAAGATAAAAAATGCTCCTTAATTCCTGTTCCCCACTTGTGTTTTTTTTTAAAAATCCTATCTCACATCCTTGAATAGGTCTCTTATATCAGGACAACTTGTAATCCCTTGAGTTGAAAACAATATTTAAGAGTAGTCACATTGTTTGTTCCACAATGCATTCATGCAAAAATTGGAAAAAGAGTCTAAAAGGAATAAAGTCAAAAGTCATATGTCATGACATTTAGTAGGAGTAAATGTTTCATTTCATCTTTTCTTGAGTTCTTGCATTATCATATCGTGAACTAGATCTCTTATATATGCCACAAAAAATTACAAAAATATGTCATCATTATCATACTTGCATCATTAAAAAGAGTTGAAAAGGTTAAACACAAATCAAAAAGTTCCCAAACCTCCAAAAATGCACAAGAGATGAGTACAAATCTGATAGGGGAAAACCATAAAAGATGAACTTTCATAAATACATTTGAAGTTTGCATATATAAAGAGTATTGAAGAGCTTGGACAAAACACTCTCTGAAGAAGTAGAGGCTCCCCATGCAAGGGGGCATGATTTTAATAAAAGAAGTCAAGGCTAGTTCCCTCCAACAAAACCCTCAAGACTTTGGCTCCTCCATCTAGGAATACAACTCATCGCTCCATGAGACCTATGAGAGTGAGGTGCTCTACTGTGAGTATGTGGCTGTGAAGGTCCCGCCATACTAGCATCACATCGTCCAAAACTAAGACAATCCATCTGTTAGAGTACCTAATTCTCACCCTTAAGGGTGTCAACCTGGGTCTTCAAGTCACCATTCACCTGACATCCATGATAGATAGGAGCGAAAATGTCACTATGTCGCCTAGCAATAGGGGGTACACTAGGATCATCTAAAAGATGGTCACAAGTCATCCTATTGATGGGAGAAGCCAATCTAACATTAATTTTGCAAACAAAATCCCTCCACTCTTTAACGTTACCTAAAAGAGTGAATCAAAATAAAAACAAGTTAGTTCCCCATGAAGAGAGAAAGGACAAAAGTATGAAAAGAAAATAAACTAAACTTACGTGGATCACCAGGTTGCCAATCAGGGTCAAATTGTCACATCACCTCATCTAAATGAGGAGGTCAAGGAATAATATGAGGACCCTTGGGGATATCAGGACCATCATATGAATCATCAGTATCATCAAAACCCTCATCCTACACATCTTTGGGGAAGACCTTGTCTAATGAATCATCATCTAGAACATAGTCCTTGTTAGTAGATTCTTAATCCACAGCCATAATGAGAGATCAGGAAGGAGTCCCTCTCCCTCCCCTCTATCCTCCTCTTGAAAATCTAGTAATGAAGACTCCAGGAGTCAAGGGAGTCAAAACAGCTAACCTTTGTCCAATCTCACCCATCTCCTGAATAGTCCTATAGCAAGTGGGCACAGGGGACAAGTCCTCAAGGATATCCTCGCCAAACTATTGTGAAACACGATCAACTTGATGGGCCTCAACCAGAGTGTTACGGTTTGAAATCTTAGATACTCCATGATAATACTCCCTAACCTCGCCATCATGTGCCCAGGATCCCTCCATATCACAATAAGGATGAAAGACCATGTCCTCATCTATAAGAGTAGTGACAGTGGGTGAAGAAGCATCAAAGTGACCTACAAGCATCCACTTCATAGCTCTCTATAAAAGTCTATTTGGAATCAGAATGAGCTTATGATAGGGCCTCATGTGCTCAAATATCCATGTCATGACCAAAGAAGAGTGTTTAAAAGCTAGAACCCCTCGCCATGAAATACAATAGAAGTCTTTGTAAACCATGGCCCAGATGTCCAGTCCCCAAGCGTAAACTGTGCCCTCCTCAATTGTTGGTATGTGGTGACTGATCATACAAGTAATGTACACTCATAATGTATGCTCATTGGGGTTTGGGGGCATAGCCCCTGAATTTTTTTCCCTCTTTTTTGCCTGTTTGGAGTCGGTTGTTAATTTTTGTTAGCCGACAAAAGAAAAATGACATTGTAAAACACTAATTCTAGAAACTTCCAAAAATCTTGTTATAAGAGGTTAGAATGTATGTTATAGGTGTGGAATTTGTGAGATTGTAATCTATTATTCCACCTTCAATCATTTTCATATTAAACAAATGCTTCATGAGAAATACCTTATTAGAGGTTGAGGGTTTTTCATACAATTTAGCCAAATCTTTCATTAGTTCATCTATTGTCTTTGCTTCTGTTATATTGAACACCATAGATGGTGCTAGGCACAACTGAATGATTCTGAGTTCCTTTCTATCTAGAAGTTCCCAATCCTCATCAGTCATTGCTACTAGTTTCTTGGCTTTTCCTTCCAATGGCCTCCATAAATCCTTCTAATAGAGATAATCCTCCAGCTCCATCTTCCATAACTTATAGTTCTGCACATTAGATTTATCTACCTTCAATTTACCCTTGTCTGCCATTTCTCCCACTTAACCATGAGATTTTCACTCAACTGTGAGACCTTCCTATAAACGATAATCAAACACAACCTGCTATGATACCAGTTGTTAGGGTTCAGACAAATCAAAGAAATAAACATTACCATGAATGATGGGAGCCCAACACCATCTTTGGTGAGCTGAGGCCTTGTCTCTTGACAACCTTAATGCAATCAACCCAATCAAGAATCTCCTCAAAAGTGGGATGCGAAGCAGTGGCACAGAAGTGAGCAAAACTCCTGTTTGATCCTTGGGCTGACTAACCCCCATGAACTCTTCCTAGGATGCCTTATCCTCAAAGGAATCGCTAGCAGGAAGGACTAGAGGATCTCCTCTCATAGGAACCCCAAGTACACAATACACATCATATGGATTGATGGTCCACTCTCTAGAGATCTGCATCTTGGTAAGTTAGAATGTCACAACGTATACGGGACATAAGATGAATAACAAGTATGTGACAAACTCTAGCTAGACCTTCCCTCCTCAAAATAGCACGATCCTCACTACTCAATGAAGAAAACATCCCTAAGAGCCATCCTTGCTCTTGATAGGCATTCCGTCTAATATGCATGTCTTGCAAAATCAAAAAAGAACTTTAGATTAGATCTCGTAAACTCGTAAACATCCCTAAAAATTATAAAACTATAGAAAAACCTTACACAAAAAAGCGTATAAACCCTCAAAATTGCAATAAACAGGTGAATATAGTAGAAAAAACATGTTAGATCAGAGTGAAACAAGCATCAAACAACATGAAATTTTAGTCAAAATCAGCCCAACAGGGTCACCCTTGGGTGACCCATATGTTTTGCAGGATCTCCCTCGGGTGATCCTGCTGTCAGATAGGATCTCCCCTAGGTGACCCTATTGTCAGAAAGGATCTCCTCTGGGCGACCCTACCTGACAAGAGGGGAAACCCTGGAGGGAGATCCCCAGATAAAAAACTACTCTAAAATTTTCATTTTTTGACTAATTTTAGAAAATGAAAAACCTATCTTTCTCTAAACGACAAGACAGAGACAATCTAACAAGAAAAATTGACAAAAATGGATCATTTCAAGAGATTTTTTTAGAAAATTCAAACTAGGATTGAGAGAAGAGTTTTTCACTATTTGCTTACCTGATTCTCTATAGCTAAAGAAGAGGTGGCTATCTTTGTGATCTCCTTGGCGATACCTTTCCAATGACTGCTCACACGATCGATTTTGTCACCATTTCACTCAAATCTCACAATTTGACTTGCTTTGTTTGCCCTTAGCTTAGTTTCATTTGTGCATTTTAGATTAGTTCTTTGCTTTTATGCATCTCATTTGTGCATTGTTTTACATGCATTCATTCCTATAGGTCCGAACTGACAAAGACAAGCAACTAGTCAAACTCGAATTATCCATGATAAGTTCATCATTTCAAATTTTATTATTTGTTTTGATATATTTAAATTCTAGACTAATACTAGTTATTGCAAGTATAATTGTAGAAAAATTGACAAATAGGTAAGGCCTAGTTAGGGAACAGTACCTACCCTTCATGTAGACTACTGTCCCTAAGGGGGCAAATATGTAAGCACGAAAATCACACAAGCCTCCATGAGGACCCCTATGATGATTCAAATTCTTATCACATATTGTAAGCATGAAATAATGTCCTTTAAGTAGCAAACCTCTTGATGATGTGTCTTCTTTCTTTTCTTGTGTTGATTCCTCTTTGTCAATTTCTCTCTCTCCTAGTTTACAATGCTTTTTAACACTTTTTGTGACACTTGTCAATTTGTGTTTTCTAAGCTTTTGACATTGCTCCTAAGCCTTGTAAGCATCTTGTAGGTGAGTTTTTACCTTTCCCCTATGTTTTTTATCTTCTGCACCCTCTAGAAGCCTTCTAGAGGTCCCCCCTATCCATCTCCCACTATCAGTTTTTAGTTCCGCTCAACCAATCCAAATCTCCCCCTATTATTTCTAGATCTCCCTTGGGAGATCCTGCAGGTGCAAGTGGAGATTTGGATTCTTGCACATGACTGACCTACTTCTAGAGGCAGAACCCCTCCTTTTCCTCTCTTCTGTCATTCCCCACCTTGCAATTCCTCATAAAACCCTATCTATCTCAGATCTCCCTCGGGTAACCCATGGTTGCCCAAGGACAACCCTACTGGAAAAAGGGGCAACCCTATCACATTTTCAGCCACAAAAAAACTCAAGTTTCTCACTCGTTTTAGCTCTATTTTCACCTATTTTTCTTCCAGTTCGCATGATTTTGTATGCCTAATATGGAGTTGACTATTTCATGTACCCATACATGCATAATTAACTCCATTTGATCTAAAATTAACAACTAAATCAATCTCATGCATCCTTTCAACTCCAATTCCTCTTCAATGATAAGCTATTATTGATTTATAACTCCTTAGTTAGCTGAGTTCACTGGCTAATCAACCTTGTTAACTCTGCAATCAATCCTTGTTAACTCATCAATCAAATGACTTAACTTCTCAATCAATCTCATTCTTGAAACCTATAAATACTCCCCTCCCTCAAGCACAAAGGGAGGAAAATTCATTGTGCACATAGCTCTTGCCAATTTTTTCTCTCCAATTTAGCATTCAAATTCTCTCACAGGATGAAGGTGCCTTTTGTTTTATTCATTGTTCAACCAAGCATAGTTATGCTACTTCATTCAATGCCATTATGCTCAACCAAATCTATAATTGATCTCTTTCAAGCTTCAACAAGCTTCTTTTTAATTCTTTGTGTCATTTTGTCATCAAGAGGTCTTCCTGCTGCTTCAAAAGGACTCGAGGTTGCCAATATCAAGAATTTTTTACTATAGTGGAGTCACACAAATCTTCATTTCTTTCAGGTTCCTTCATTGCTTTATTCAATTCATAGTAATTAGAAAACTAAATTTGCTCTTGGGAACAGTAAATCTTTGCTTTTTCCTTGATAGTTAGATCTTGCATGTTAGAATAATTGTTTTCATATTCCTAGATCTAGATTCTTTGAAGAAACAATTTCCCATTTTAGATTAGATTACTTAAAAACAATTGAAAACCCAAAAACAAAGATTAAGGATTGCATTAGGAAAATTCATATTAGCTTGCATTCATATTTCCCTTTCATAGATTAAGATCACTTTTATTTCCAAAATACTAAAAAAGCACAAAAAAATGTTTGCATATCATTTAGCTTTGCATGCATATAGAAACCCTAGAAAAGACAAACTTGCAAACCCTTGATACCATTACAAGGTAAAACATGATCAATGATTCAATCAAACCCTTGATCACATGACAAGGTAAAGCAAGTCAAAACATAGCCAAACCTTGGGTCAACTAAAACCTAAGTCAAAACCCTAAGTCTAATTAAAGGTTGGTCATCACACATTTACGTCTATCTTAGCTCATGAATGTGCCTGGGAGTGGGAGGAGAGTGGGTAAAGGCTATTTGTAACAAGATCAAGGAAGTCAATCCATGACAAAAACAAGAGACATTTAATTTACCATAACAAGACCCATTTGTCCTCTTATTATTAGAAGAAACTAGGCAACTCCAAATACAACAAGAACACATTCAACGCATTGAGAGACAAGAGGACATAAATGAAAAAAACCACTTACCCATGCAAAGGTGGAATAGAAGAAACCCCAATAGGAGAAGACAAACTAGTGACCCTTCAGGTCATAGGGTTATCTCAACAAAAACTACAATCAAATGAAACATTCAACTTAGCACACACCAACAAAGGCCATAGAACTTGCCGACCCCTCTCCGTGAAGTCTAGCTCTCCAATGAGCTAGACCCCTGCCTTGTCTCACCTCCTCTTAACTAGCCACTTCCACGAGAGCAAGAGTGATGTGGCAGATCAACCTATGGCAAGGAGGGAAGAATCTGTGTGCATGCAAAAATCTGACTCGATAGTCCCAGGCATCTGAAGTCATGATTTTGAGTGTACATTGACTTTTCTCAAGGCCATGCAGGCTGAGCGGCATTATTTTTCAATCTTTATAGAAATGTTTATCATAGGCAAGGCCATCCAGGTCGAGTGACATTGTTATATAATTTTTACTAAAATATTTATCATTGTTCGAGACCATATAGGCAAAATGGCACTAAACTATATCTTTTATTACACCACTAGCTTGAGACCATAGAGGCTAAACAACATGATATGACTTTCTTTGTTAAGCTACAAGTCGAGGCTAGGGTAGCTGAGCTTTCTAATCTTTATACATCTTAAACTATACTAAGAGTTCATGGCAATGAAAGTTGATTTTTTTAATGTTGTATGCCAAAATACATTTGTATCTCATGGACACAAGGGCCATACTAAATACTTGAAACACAAACGACACTGAGGCTTGAGACCATCATGGTTGAGCCCTTTTATAATCTTCAATATGTATACATCAATTAATGATGACTGTATGATGGCCAATATGGTCTTAGTAAGACAGTGCTTAAAGTACTCAACTAAAAGATGGCTCAACTTGCTTAAAGGTCGAATGTGGCTAAATATGAGTATAATTCTTAAGACTATGATTACATTAAGTGGAAGTTTGCATGCTAGCTATGTCACTAGAAATGAATTATTCTATTATTGATAATATCCCTTTATTTTATTTAAATGAGATTTAGAGATACTACCTAAAGCTCATAAGGGTAATAAGTGTCATCATTCATGGCAAAATCACACTATTTAACTAAGGTAATGAATGCCTAGTATAGTATGAATATGATTCTATCTTATATGATGATCTATTTAGGTGTTCTGAACCATGATATACCTAGTTTGGTAAATGTGGTACAAATTGTGTAATGGCTAAGAGAGGAATGGGGTGGCGAGGAGTCACAAGTTCCTCATTACAAAGGTAACCTAACTGGTTGAAATAAACCCAATATGGGAGTTGATTGTCCTAGTATGGGCTATGAATCAAATGGATCCCACTTACCTTATACCTAGAGTGAAAGGTCAATTTAAACTTATTGTAGGACATGACAACTTATAAGTCAAGTCAGGGTGGTGGACATACAACAACATTTATGATCTAATGTTTATGTATGTAAAACTCTAGCCAAAGTAATGCATCCATCCATGCATGCATTGTCAGTCCACAATGCTCTAGATGGCATAATGGTCTCCGTAGTGTCATACATAGTTATAGGGATTCTATAGTTGCGTGACTGTGAGACATTATGAAGGACATAAAATTAGATACTCAAATGGTTAACCTATCAGTTCCTAATATCTATTACTTTCGTGAAGGGTTGGGCCACTTCCAGGTATGAAGGTGTGCGGGGGACCACCATTTTGTGGTTGGTGGAAAAGCACCTAGATGATGCTCTCCTTCCCAAGCATGAGATAAGCCATGACTTATGAAGATGGATGTCATTTGTTCTAGATACAGTGTTTCTTATTTTATGACTTGATGGTCAATTGTAATGTATAATTTTAGTATGTATAAGATGATTTATGATGCCTCGGACATATCTTGTTCATGAATAGTGATAAATAATCACTAAGGATTTGTAAATGAACATTGTTTTGTAAGCTTGGTTATATTCTGATTAGAATAACATGCGAAATTGTTGAAATGAAAATGAATCATTATGGTTAAATTTGAGTTGTGAAAACAAATAGTTAATTTAAATGAGACCAAAATGCATAAGCTACGCTTACGTACACAAGGAAATAACATAGTGCAAGGTCCAGTGGTACCAATATTTGGTGGAAAATGCCACCTGGGAAAACTATGATGAGTTTCATGCTAGATTTCCTCATCTTTTTAAAAAAACTTATTTATATGCTCATGAAACATTTTATTATTATTTTAAATTGACTTTAAGATAGTAAATCATTGGGGACGATGATTCTTATGGGGGGAGATATGTTACATCCCCAACCTATTATTAGATTAATCTTATGTTTACATGGTAATCAGAAGGATTAATTCGTAGTTGTATTATGATATAAAAATTTTAGATTAAACATTGTTTCTAACTAATATTAGTTAGTTAAGAGATTCTATATTTAAAAGATTATTAAGTTATTATGATTTATTGATCATATTATGATGCACTGATCAAGATTTTGTGGTTGTGAGTTGGATCAGGAAAGTGATAATCTTCCAGAGACAGAAGGAGAGTAGCATCCAGGACGAAGGAATAGATGTTAGGAAATTGGGGTCTACAACCATCTGAGTGTTAGACATTTTGTCCTTTCAAACCATGTAAGTTGGCGTAAGCTATGCTTTGTCTTGACCAGTTGTTCTCCTTTTGTAACAACTTGTCAAATTAGTTGATTCGACAACATTGCAAAGACCCAACTAATGACGTCTTGGAATGTCAAATCAAGTTGAGGGTTAGTTTTGTTTGGGTTGGAGGACAATTTTATCACTCTCAATGATTTTGAACTAGAATTATAAATTCATTTTTTATCTGCTAGATTTCAGATCCTTAGTGATGAACGAAGAGTGAAGCTCGATCCGTAAATTGCTTGATGAAATTATATCCATAAAGGAAGTGTCATCAGTTAAATATGGCTTAGTTCTTAATGCTATTCTCTAATATCCTTTGGATGCATGTAATGATATTATATATATAATTATATTAATCTGATATGTAATGTCAAGTTATGTTATTTTGTTCATTTTTTTCATGGTTGGCATTATATCTAAATGGGAGTGTGGAGCTCACCATAGTTTTACAAGTGTCATTCTTGCATAGGCCTCTTAGACATAGTTGGCTGAGTGGAGAAGCCACTCCCACCACCCTAGTTATGGGTGGTAGTTCTCCACAGAATGAGGCATGCGTTTGGAGAGTCTTCTAGGAAGATTTTGGTTATTCTTTCCTTATTGTTTTCGGGGAAGTGGGAGATTCTTGAGAAGGGTTTTTCTAGAGAGAAGAAAGGGTGAAAGTGTGCTATCACTCTGCACTAGAAAGACTTCTAGGAAGGAAAAATGGAGTTTGAGCTGAGAACACTTCATTTGTAAAGAGCAGTTGGCAGGCAACAAAGCTATTTTTTATATGCATTAAGGGTATACATATTATTATTATATCGAGCTCCCATACTTACAACTCGTATGCAGCCATACTATTATGATTTTCATTATGGGTTCTTATTACCTAAAAATGCATAACAACAAATTGAAGCCTTATGACCAAGCTTGTAAACTTTAATGGTATTTAGTCTATTGAGGCTCAAGGCCTAAAGGCTGAATTGTGTTGCAAATGATAATCTTGACTGTGTATATATTCGTGGCCAAGGCGGAGCCATATTGTTTTAGATAATTTTGACTGTCTGTGCTAAAGGCTTATAGCTGAGCTAAAACCATATTATAGTCTTTCCTATGACTTTGCTCAAGGCCATGCAAGCCGAGTGACATTATTTTATAGTCTTTATAGAAATCTTTATCATAGCTGAGGCCACGTAGGCCAAGCAACACTATTATATAATATTTATTGCAACATTTATAACTATTTGAGACCATACAGGAAGAACGACACTAAACTATGTCTTTTACTGCACCACTAGATTTAGACCATAGAGGCCAAACAACATGATTTGAATTTCTTTGTTAAGCTATAGCCTGAGGCCAGGGTGGCTGAGCTTTCTAATCTTTATACATGTCTTAAACTATATTAAGAGTTCCCGGCTATGAAAGCCAAGCTATTTAACATTGTATGCCAAAATACATTTGTAGCTCGTGGCCATGAGGGCCATACTAAATACTTGAAACACAAATGACACTAAGGCTCAAGACCATCATGGTTGAGCACTTGTATAATCTTCAATATGTATACATTGGTTAATGATGACTATAAGATAGTCGATACGGTTTTAGTAAGACAATGCTTAAAGCACTCAACTAAAAGATGACTCAACTTGCTGAAAGGCTAAATGTGGCTAAATAAGAGAATAATTCTTAAGACTATGATTATATTAAGTGGTAGTTTGCATGTTAGCTAAGTCAGTAGAAAAGAATTATTCTATTATTGATAATAGCCTTTTATTTTTTATTTAAATGAGATTTAGAGACACTACGTAAAGCTTATAAGGGTAATAAGTGTCATCATTCATGGAAAAATCACACTTTTTAACTTAGGTAAGGAATACCTAGTATAGTATGAATATGATTCTATCTTATATGATGATCTATTTAGATGTTGTGAACCATGATATACCTAGTTTGGTAAATGTGGTTCGAATTGTGTAATGGCTAAAAGAGGAATGGGGTGGCGAGGAGTCACAAGTTCCTCATTATAAAGGTAACCTAATTGGTCGAAACAAACCCAAGATGGGAGTTGATTGTCCTAATATGGGCTATGAATCAAATGGATCCCACTTACCTTTGACCTAGAGTGAAAGGTCAATTTAAATTTACTGTAGGAGATGACAACTTATAAGTCGAGTAAGGGTGGTGGACATACTATAATGTTCATGATGTAACATCTATGTATGTAAAAGATTGGCCAAAGTAATGCATCCATCCATGGATGTATTTTCAGTCCATAGTGCTCCAAATGGCATAATGGTCTCCAATAGCATCATGCATAGTTAGAAGGATTCTATAGTTGTGTGACCATGAGACATTATGAAGGACACAAAACTGAATACTCAAATGGGTAACCTATCAATTCCTAATATCTATTCCTTCCGTGAAGGGTCGGGGCACTTCTAGGTAGGAAGGTGTGGGGGACCGTTGATCTGTGGTTGGTGGAAAAGCCCATGGATGATGCTCTCCATCCCAAGCATGAGATAAGTTGAGACTTATGAAGATGGATGTCATTTCTTCCAGATACAGTGTTTCTTATTTTATGACTGGATGGTCAATTGTAAGGTATAATTTTGATATGTATAAGATGATTTATGATGCCTCGGGTATATCTTGTTCATGAATAGTGATAGATAATCACTAAGGATATGTAAATGAGCATTGTTTTGTAAGCTTGGTTATATTCTGATTAGAATAACATGCTTAATTGGTTAAATGGAAATGAATCATTATGGTTAAATTTGAGTTGTGAAAACAAATGGTTAATTTAAATGAGACCAAAATGCTAAGCTACACTTATGTAACAAGGAAATAACATAATGCAAGGTCCAGTGGGACCAATATTTGGTAGAAAATGGCATCTGGGAAAACTATGATGACTTTCATGCTAGATTTCCTCATCTTTTCTAAAAAACTTATTTATACGCACGTGAAGCATTTTATTATTATTTTGAACTGACTTTAAGACATTAAATCATCGGGGACGATGATTCTTATGAGGGGAGATATGTTACATCCCCAACCTGTGAGTAGCTTAATCTTATGTTTATATGGTAATCAAAAGGATTAATTAGTAGTTGGATTATGATGTTGTGAAAATGTTAGATTAAACATTGCTTCTAACTAAAGTTAGTTGTTAAGAGATTCTAGATTTAAATGATTATTAAGATATTATGAATTATTGATCATATTATGATGTACTAATCAATATTTTTTGGTTGTGGGTTGGATTAGGAAAGTGATCATCTTCTGGAGATGGAAGGAGAGTATCATCTAGGAGGAAGTAATAGATGTCAGGAAACTGGGGTCAATAGCCATCTAAGTGTCAAATATTCAATCCTTTTGAACCATGAAAGATGGTGTAAGTTATGGTTTGTCCTAACCAGTTGTTCTCCTTTTGTAATGACTTTTCAAATTAGTCGATTGGACAACATTGCAAAGACTCGACTACCAACGTCTTGGAATGTCAAATTGAGTCAAGGGTTAGTTTTGTCTAGGTTGGAGCATAATTTTATCACTCTCAATGCTTTCAAAATAGAATTATAAATCCATTTTTGATCCTCTAGATTTTAGATCCTTAGCGATGAAGGTAGAGTGAAGCTCGATCCCTAAATCACTTGATGAATTGATATCCATAAAGGAAGTGTCGTTAGTTAAAAATGGCTTAGTCCTTAATGGTATTGTCTAATATCCTTTGGATGCATGTAATGATATTATATATAATTATATTATTCTGATATGTAACGTCAAGCTATGTTATTGTGTTCATTTTTGTCATGGTTGACATTAAATCTAAATGGGAGCGTGGAGCTGACCATAGTTTTACAAGTGTCATGCTTGCATAGACCTCTTAGACGTAGCTAGATGAGTGGAGAAGCCACTTCCACCACCCTAGTTATGGGTGGTAGTTCTCCATGGAATGAGGCATGCATTTGGAGAGTCTTCTAGGAAGATTTTGGTTATTCTTTCCTTATCATTTTCAAGGAAGCGGGAGATTCTTGAGCAGGGTTTTTCTGGAGAGAAGAAAGGGTGAAAGTGTGCTATCTCTCTGTAATAGAAAGACTTCCAAGAAGGAAAAATTGAGTTCGAGCTAAGAACACTTCATTTGTAAAGAGAAGTTCATAGGTAACAAAGCTATTTTTATATACATTAAGGGTATACATATTATTGTTATATAGAGCTCCCATACTTGCAAGTTGTATGGAGCCATATTGTTATGACTACCATTATGGGTTCTTATTGCTAAAAAATGCATATCAACAACTCGAGGCCTTACGTCCAATCTTGTAAACTTTAATGGTATTTACTCTATTGAGGCTCAAGGCCTAAAGGCTAAATGGTGTTGCAAATGATATTCTTCCTATGTATATATTTGTGGCCAAGGTCAAGCCATATTGTTTTGGATAATTTTGACTGTGTCTGTACTCAAGGCTTATAGCTGAGCCAAACTAATATTATAATCATTCATTAGACTTTGCTCGAGGCCATGCAGGTTGAGCAACATTATTTTATAGTCTTTATAGAAATCTTTATCGTAGATGAGGCCATGCAAGCTGAGTGGCATTATTTTATAGTCTTTATTGAAATTGTTATCATAGCTGAGGCCATGCAGGCCAAGTGGCATTGTTATAAATATTTATTGAAATATTTATCATCATTCGAGACCATATAGGAAGAACGACACTAAACTATGTCTTTACTGCACCACTAGCTTGAGACCATAGAGGCCAAACAACACGATATGACTTTCTTTGTTAAACTACAGCTTGAGGCTAGGGCAGCCAAGCTTTTGAATCTTTATACACATCTTAAACTATACTAAGAGTTCATGGCTATGAAAGCCAAGATGTTTAACATTCTATGCCAAAATAAATTAGTAGCTCATGGCCATAAGGTCCATACTAAATACTTGAAACACAAATGACACTTAGGCTTGAGACCATCATGGCTGAGCCCTTGTATAATCTTCAATATGTATACATCGATTAATGATGACTGTATGATGGCTGATAGGGTCCTAGTAAGATAGTGCTTAAAGCACTCAATTAAAAGATAGTTCAACTTGCTTGAAGGCTGAATGTGGCTAAATATGAGTATAATTCTTAAGACTATGATTATATTAAGTGGGAGTTTGCATGTTAGCTAAGTCACTAGAAATGAATTATTCTATTATTGATAATAGCCCTTTATTTTATTTAAATGGGATTTAGAGATACTACCTAAAGCTCATAAGGGTAATAAGTGTTATCATTCATGGCAAAATCACATAATTTAACTAAGGTAAGGAATGCCTAGTATAGTATAAATATGATTCTATCTTATATGATGATCTATTTAGATGTTGTGAACCATGATATACCTAGTTTGGTAAATGTGGATTGAATTGTGTAATGGCTAAGAGAGGAATGGGGTGGCAAGGAGTCACAAGTTCCTCGTTACAAAGGTAACCTAACTGGTAAAAAAAAAACCCATGATGGGAGTCAATTGTCCTAGTATGGGCTATGAATCGAATGGATCCCACTTACCTTAGACCTAGAGTGAAAGGTTAATTTACATTTACTATAGGACATGACAACTTATAATTCAAGTCAGGGTGGTGGACATATGACAATGTTCATGATGTAATGTCTATGTATGTAAAACATTGGGCAAAGTAATGCATCCATCCATGCATGCATTTTTGGTCCATAGTGCTTTAGATGGCATACTGGTCTCCAATAGCATCATGCATAGTTAGAGGGATTCTATAGTTGCATGACCATGACACATTATGAAGGACACAAAACCAAATACTTAGATGGCTAACCTATCAGTTCCTAATATCTAATCCTTTCGTGAAGGGTCGGGCCACTTCCAAGTAGGAAGGTGTGTAGGGGACCACCAATCTGTGGTTGGTGGAAAAACACCTAGATGATGCTCTCCTTCCCAAGCATGAGACAAGCTAAGACTTATGAAGATGGATGTCATTTGTTTTAGATACAGTGTTTCTTATTTTATGACTTGATGGTCAATTGTATTTTATATTTTTGATATGTATAAGATGATTTATGATGTCTCAAGCATATCTTGTTCATGAATAGTGATAGATAATCACTAAGGATATGTAAATGAACATTGTTTTGTAAGCCTAGTTATATTCTAATTAGAATAACATGCTTAATTGTTGAAATTAAAATGAATCATTATGGTTAAATTTGATTTGTGAAAAAAAAGGTTAACTAATCTCTTGGTTATGAGAAATGTTTATGTTAACTTTTCGGCATTATGGCTAGTGATGTTACAATAGACTAGACTTTTGAGCAGTTGGCAGCTGTCATAAACCTGGGATTGTGAGGATGCAAAGAGGGCTCAACGTATAATTTTAGTGATTTAAACTTGTATCTTATAGCTGTCTAGTTGACCCATAATAGAAGGTATACTAATAATACCAATTAGACAAGTATAGGGTAATATTTACAAAGTAACTTGTTTTTATCTTGGTTGATTTTCTTCTAAGAGTTGTGTGCTCATACACCTTTATCTAGACTTGAGAGAATGGGATTAGTTCTAAGATTTTGATGAAATATCTAAAAACTAGTTACCTATGTTTTGAGTTAGAAATATGGGTTGATGGCTATTGAATAGTTGACGGTTGTCATAGAACCAAGATTGAGAGAACACAAAGAGGGGCTCAATGCATGGTCATGAATCAACCTTTATCTTATGATTTCCTGGTTCACCCTACTAAGTAACTCGGTATAGAAAGAATGTCAGTCTCCAATTTGAGAAAGAAGTATGTGAATAGTTGACTCTTTTATTATTAAAACTTTGACCAAAGCAATGCAAAATCACTACTTACATTGTTGGTTCACCATGTTTTTAGATTGCATGAAAAGTCAGATGGGTTGTACATAGCTAGAGATAGACTAGAAGTTGTAAACCTTTGTTTCTTGCTAGGACACTGCACTAGTTCTCTGAGGGCACATAGTGTTATGTTAGAAAATATCCCTTTGGGGCCTTTTCCCTCTTAAGGTTTAGCTCCCGGGTCTTTAGAATGCATTTAGAGCATCCTGCATGTTATTTTGACTCTCAATGACAAAACCCTGAAGTCTTATGGCAAATAGGACATAGGGGTACTATTTTGATGATCACTGAACAAAAATAGTATGGTGGACTTGGGTGCTAGCACCCTAGTCCTGCCCTATTTTGGGTCTACCCTAAATTCAGATGTTGGTTTTATGACCATTATTTAGGTCCTATGTTGACATCTCAAGTTAGAATTATGAAATTCTTAGTGGGAATATTTGTAGTTGGATATCTAAGAATGATTAGGTTTCATTTGCAAACTAGATGGGTTTTATGTGTACTTGTTATTATAGAGCATTCAAGATATTAATTGTGTTGTAGAGCAGAGCATTGTTATTGTGTTTGTGTTTGCAGATTTGACATCCATCTCCTCATGGCATGAAGAGCATCTTCCTTCCATGAGATCTACACTTCAAGGTGATATCTATTGTGTTTTGAATCATTTATCATTTGAATTTTTGGCTCTATCCTTCTAGGATACATACTCTTATCTGACAATGATGTTCAGAAGACTTGAATATCTCTCCAAGGCTTGACCATGGCAAGCCTCTAAACACCACAACCCCCTCCCACACTCCTTTGTGATTGCATTTTACAGGTACCAAGTTTCACAGAGTGGAGTTACAGAAAGGGAGTGGTAGACATCAAATATTTGGGATCTGAGAAGCAGAGGACTCTGGTGAACATTCCTAGACTAGGGTGCTAGTCGCTGTGTCATCCAGTTTTCTTGAGGTAGAAATAGAAGTTGCAGTTCAAATTAGTGTCAAGAGAAGTTCTAGATTCTGTGATGAAAAGTGCACCTTGGACTTGGATGCTAGTCCCTGTGTCCCTAACTTTTTCGCTTTCTGGGCTTCAAAAAATAGTGAGTTAAATATCTATGTCCTTCACCTTAGTCTAAAAGGATTTGTCGTAATTTAATAATTTGCTTACTATTTTGTATATTTAGGGTTTTGAAGTGAAATTAAGCATTAAATTGAGATATTGTTTGATACATCAAAGATTCTACATCTTCCCAACTGGTAGCCCAACCTGATAGGTGAATCCTCTTGCACAAATTGGAGGTTCAACTTGGTTAATATGCCCTTCAAATATTTTGTGTGAAAGGAGGATTTTGAATAAACCCTTGAAACTCAACATCCACCTTTTACTATAAAGAATTTTGGTGTACCCATGTTTTTTCAATTTCTGGCACCTTTCTGAGTGTTGTTTGATATATTTTCATTCATTCATCTTATTGCATTCGAAAAATTACAAAAAAAATGGAAAATTTGAAAATTTTGGCATTTTAGGCTTGCATTTTAGCATAGTTTGAATTATTTGTCATTTAATTTCATTAAATTTATGTCATTTTTATTAGATCTTGTAGACACCCAAAATTGACTCATTATCATTAGCATTCAAACATCACATTATCCATCATCTGCATTTGTCTAACAGACTTGAGCAATATCCCTAACACATTTATTTATTCTATTAATTAAATAAATTTATATTTATTTAATTAATTCATTAGCTATTTCTTCTATTTCCTCTAAGCTATAATTAAACAATCTTTAATTATTTAATTATCTTCTTTCTATCTATTTTAATTAAATAAACTTTTTTTATTTAATTAAAATTCCATTCATAAACCCACTTTCCAATTAATTAAATAAATTTTATATATTTAATTAATTTCTCTTATCATTTATCTCATCAGCTGACATGTATGCCCCTTTCATTTAAAAAAGATAAGTGGTACTATATCCTTTATTTAATATCTTTCACATGTAGAACTTTTTATGTACACAAGAACACATAAGCCTTATCTTCTCTCCATTTGTCATCTTCACATTCACCTATCTCTATCATTTAATCTTAGCCATTCACATAACCACCAAATCACCAATGTTGATTGATTTTGGTTGAGTTCTATATAAACATCCTCTCATTTCATACTACACCTAATCTAGAATTCATATAGTGTCTACATTATCATCCTGAGCATATTGAGCACTTTAGCATCCATCTAGCATATTAGCTTCATCATCCATCTATCATGGCAGATTCTATGTTCATAATTATTCATTGTTGAAGAAGAAATCCACATCATAAACAAGGAATCATACATTCTAGGTGATATTGTTCTTGAATTGCATGCTTTTGATTTCATTTGGATTAGATTCTTTGATGATGGTAGGGTTAGGTTTTCATGGCTATGCTCGATCTTATTAACCTGATTTTTACCTATCACATTTTGGCATGCCTGGTGGTACTCACGTCCTTGATTAACTATGCTATTTGAAGTTGTTTTTGTGAAGATTAGATTTTTTGAGCACTTACGGCAAGTTCCAGTCGCTTTTGAGGGAAAACCAGTTGCTATTTGAATATATGCATCGCTTCTGAGTTGAAACCTACTGCTTTTAGCATTACTGGATTGCTTATGAGCTAATAGTGGTCACCTATGGCTTTATTTGCATTGCTTACAAGCTAACAGTGGTCACCTATGGCTTTATTTGCATTGCTTACAAGCTAACAGTGGTCGCCTATGCCTTTATTTGAATCACTTTTAACCTAACAATGAATGCATTTAGCTATCTAAATCACTTATTGTGAAATTAGGGTTTTTATTACATTCTATTTTTCTTGCAGATCTGAGTCGCTATGACCCATAACCACACCTATTACTTTTATACATCATTTATGAGCTTTATCATTCTACATTTGACATTATTGGCATCGCTTCTAATCTATAACATTTCGCCTATGGTAGAATACAGTTCACTTTTGATTAACAGTTGATCACCTCTGATAAACTGTGTCACTTTCAGTCCTTATCATTTGCAGTTTGGTTTTCTTGGCTACTAATTAGGTATTTGTTCAACATCTTATTGATTGTCCAAGAAAAGGAGGTAAACTATGTCACTTTTAGTCTTTATCATTTGTAGTTTGGTTTTCTTGGCTACTAATTAGGTATTTGTGCAATATCTTTTCTGTTGTAGCTTAGATCGGTCCAAAACTTGTGGTTTTTCACTAAATTAGGAACATTTGGGCTTGGTGCTTAAAAAGAATCATTGCTTGCTCCATGCTTGACTTATCTTTTTTGATTGCTTGATGTGCTTGATTGTAACCCAAATTTAATAACAAAAGTATCCTCTCCCCTTGCCTATCAAATGGATCTTGGGTGTATGAGAACTTGTTATTATCTTTAGAGGGCCTACCTTCTTGGTGTGAGAAGGGATACGACCCAAGCGGTAATGGACTAAAGCCAAGTCCTTCTGAATCGCTATATAAGACAAGTGTATGTTGAAAGCCATAAACAACAGGTCTTGTTGTGTTATATTGACAACCAACCTCCCCCAAAACCCTCCAAGGCATAACCCTTGAAGGCCGGGAGACTCTATAACAGAGAGTAGCACTACCACACGTATAGCCACCCAAATGGATGCCCTTATTAGCAACTTTGTGTAGTAGCCAAAAACCTTCTATTTGTTGATGCAAAAGGTGGGACCTTTGAAGCCACCCTGATTCACATGGTTCTTAGAAGAGATAGTAGGGACAATCCTAAGGTTTGGTGGGGGGACAAGCCTAGGGAAACCTGGATCTTAGTATGTGTGAGAAGTGTGTACCGTGGAGAGGAGCCAGTGCTACCAAGATTCTAAAGCTATCTGCTCTGAATAAGCACAGCTAGGGGACTCAACAAATACAGTTCTTTCCTAGACTAGGTTGTATAAGTTTGTAATTGTTGTGAGTGGGGTGACTACAATTACTATTTTCTTGTTGAAAAACACAAATCAGACATCTTTCTTGATAGACACGTCACTTTTGAGCTTAAACTATCCACATACAGACAACTAGATCACCTTTAAATAACAATCCGTCACTTTTTACCTAAACTGGATCGCCTTTAAACAATAGTCAATCACCTTTTGCCTAAAATGCATCGCCTTTAAATAACAGTCAGTCACCTCTGGTCTAAACTACATCACCTTTGATCAACAGTAAACCACTTCTAAGCCAATACTGATCGCCTATGGAAAATTGGCTCACCTCTAGTTAACACTATAGCCTATTATCAGAACCAAAACTAGATTGCATTTGGGCTATTACTAGTAACTTTTGGCCTTTTTGAGTCACATATGAGCTATTACCTGTCGACTGTGGTCAATTACCAGCAAATCTTAGTGACTCAGCCAAATCAGCTACACTTCTAGCTTGTTTAGCCTCAGCATTAGCTTTCAAACATATCTCTGATCATTAGCAGATACCTAGACTTTGTCTCCTACTTTGAGTTTACCAACCAATTGAACTTTGTGAGCTTTTCATCCTTTTGAGATCCCATACTAGCAAACCAAACATCAAATCAATCAACCTGATCAATCAGCAAAACATCATCTCTTGGCTTTAGCTTTAGCAACATCAGCAAAATAGCAACCTTAGCAAACAATTTTCCCTTGAGTGCGTGAGCTATTCTCTAGGGAAGTCCAACCAACAAAGCAACCAAGCCAACCAACAACAAAACAAACATCCAACCAACAACAAAGCAACCAAGCTAGCCAACAACAAAACAAATAGCCAACCAACAACCAGCAACCAAACAATCAGCAAAACCATCATCTTTTTGGGTCTCAAAACCTTGACAAGCTAAAGTTCAGTTTTTAACATCATTCATCATGCCTCAAACTAGGAGTCAATATAGAGCTGAAATGGAAGCCAAATTGTGAGCTGAAATGGAAGCCAAATTGCAAGCTGAGATGGAAGCTAAGATGCAACAATCTAGATCAACACCTCTTAGAGATGCAACTCAATTTATGACCGGCATGCCTTCTCATATGTTTGTGCCCCATGGGTACACCATTGGAGAGTCATCTTCACAACAAGTGCAACCTCAAACATTTTTGGAGACTTATGAAGAATAATCCCTAGAAGACTTATCAGAATTTTGAGATACACATGTATGGGATCAAGTTGAGAGACTCGTTTTATCTAAGCCCAATCGCTACTTCTTGCAACTTTCTTGCATGGGCACTAAATTACCAAGAGATTTTTACATATCCATTATTAGAGAGCATGATCCAAACACTCCCACTGTTGTTGTAAAGGGACCATCGACTATAGTCACACCATCCCATACCATATCACAAAATTCACTTTCCAACACATCTCTTTCACTTCCTATTGTTACTTCATTTGATCCACCACGCTCGGAGTACACTCTAGAACCTTTGATAACTCCAACCAATGTGCTCCCTTTCATTTCACACAATCTAAACATTCCACCTTTCCATGTTCCCCAACATACTCCTTCTCCTACCATGACTATTTCCATACCTCAAGTAACACGAGCTATCCATGTAGCCCAAGTGCAAACTCTCCAAACATCACAAGCTATACCCATATCCCATATTTTGCAAGCTTCCCAAAATATCCAAACAACACCAACGGTCCAAGATTCACAACCATCGCTATCCGCTACATCACATGTGGATACCACATCTCATATTCCTACTACTGCTAATATGATCTCCACTATCTCTAGTAATCTGTCCAATACATCATACAATCCCAATGTTAGTCTTATTGACATGAGTGACCCGCCTATTTTTTCTCAAGCCAATCCTAGCACTATAGTCACTTATGTTGATCAAATTACATCTGTTCCATCATCTTCTTACAATCCTTCACAAACCATCAATCCATCTTATGCTACCCAAGGTTTGCCTATTGTCACCCAACACATGTCATATACCAATCCTCATGTTGTCCAAAATACAAACCCAAGTGTCCATCCTTCTTTCACATCCACCAATCCTTCCATCACTTACCATGACACAAATCCAATTCAAAATGCACAACCATTAACTAATTCCAATCCATCTTCCACTTCTCATGTGATGCAAAATCTTGGTGCTAATTCATCACAATATACCCAACGACCACTTGTGTCTCAAGGACATCAATCTTCAACCACATATGGGTCGCATACTAATCCTTTGACATACATTGTGAGTACGTAACCTCAACAAATAGTCATGGCTTCATTAATCCCACAAAAACAACCTCAATATACATCATACCATGTTCCACCCCCTTTGCAACAACAACAATTATCTCCAGCGGATGTTCAACAAATGATTAACCAAGTGGTAGGACAAAGAATGAAGACATTTTCCTTAGAAAACAGATGCACTTATCCATTTGACAGGTCACTTCATATGATACCTTTTCCGCCACACTTTGAAATTCAACAATTTGACAAGTACAAAATAAAAGGAAATCTGGAAGACCATCTTAGAGCATTCTTTGTAGCATGTCTTGATGTTTCTCATGATGATACATATCTTTTGAGACTATTTCCCTGAATCTTAGCAGGACAAGCTCTTGAATGGTTCTCTCATTTACCTCTAGGAATTAAGTATTTTGCAGAGTTAGCAAATAAGTTTTGATCACACTTTGCTTTTAACATTGAACATGAGGTAAACATGAATGACCTTGTCAATAATAAAAAATGCAATGGTGAAACATTTTCTTCATTTACTCAATGATGGCATAATATGGCTAGCAAATGGGAAATACCTGAGAAGAAACAGCTCGATATCTTTGTTCAAAATCTTTATCCCAAGCTATCATTCCAACTATTGCAAAGTGCTATTACCTTTGATGAACTTATTTTCAAAGGAACCATCATTGAACGAGCTTTAATTGCTAAAGGCACTATCAATATTTTTCATGATAACAAAGACTATCCTCAAAATTCCAACGATAAATCTTGTTTTTGGAACAAAAAACAAGAATATTGTCAATGACGGTGTTGTGGATGCAAAGAAAATAAAAACTATGAAAGCTCCCATTAACATTCAAGCAGCTTCTACAACAACACAATCTTTTCAATGAACTCGACAATGACAAACTTCAAATCCTCACCGACAATTTGCACCATTAGAGGAACCTATGGAAGTTGACTTTCAAAAACTTCTCTAAGCGGGCGATATTATGTTACCAGATGCGCCACCCAATGGTGAACCACTCTTCAAAGGTCCTTGGTATAAAGAAAATGAGTATTGTGATTACCATAGAGTTAAAGGACACAAAAGAAATGGTTGTATGCACTTAAAGCATGTTATCCAAGATTGTATCTATCAAGGTTTAATCAAAATTACACCTTTAACAACTCAACCTACACAGCAACTGACATCAAATTATGATCTAGATGCTTTCAAGAATCCACTTCCATCTCATGACAAACCAAGTAACCCTCATGCTTGGAATGCCATTTAGTACAACTATGAATCATCTACTATTGGTTGCATTGACCATGCTTGCATTTCTACCATTACTATCCAAGGCAAAGCAACTGACTATGCTGTAACTACTCAAAGGGGTCGCGTTACCATTCAAGGAGGACCTGTCCATCCTCCTCGACCATTATCTAACTATAATATCCTTGATCACCTTGGCAAAACACCTGCACATATTTCCATTCTTGAGTTGCTTCGCATATCCCCTGCCCTCAAAGCTATCCTTGACAAAGCCCTACAAGAATCTTTAATACCTAACGATATTGATATCACACAATTTCAATCTATGGTTGCTAGCATTGCAGCCCCTTATCATTTAACCTTTTCTGACAAAGATCTTCAACCCTCCATTCACCCTTCATACAACGAAGCCCTTCACATTGAAGTGTTTGTCAAACAATGCCATATCAAACAAATCTTGGTGGATGGTGGAGTTGGTCTTAATATATGTTCCTTGAAATTAATAAAACAATTGGGATATTCTGAGAAAGATGTTGACACCTCCAAGGTCATTACTATTAGAGCATATGATGATGCCGAGAGAGATACTGAAGGGATTATTTACTTGCCTATCCAAGTTGGCCCGATCACTACTAAAACTTGTTGTCAGGTTCTTGATATTGAGCTTCCTTATAGCATCATCCTTGGTCATGCATGGATACATACCCTCAAGGCAGTTCCTTCTACATATCATCAGTGTCTTAAATTTCCACATAATGGTGTTGAGATTACTATCCATGCTGATCCCAATCCATTTGAATTTTGTCATGCCTTTCAAGCTAAATACTAGAGTCTAAATTGCATTCTTATCAACACAGAGGCATATCCATCTTCATCATATGTAGATCAATCTAACCTACTCAATCCATCATCTAGCAAAGATGCTTCCAATCTCTATATCAAGTACACCGAACATGGTCCTGGTGAATACACACTGCAAGAATCTTGTTGTGTTGGCACCCTTCCCTTGTCTCCCAAATCTCATGGTAAACCTTCTACATCCAAGCCAACTTCATCCCCAGTTGCATCAAAGCCCCACCCATAGTATTCATTAAAGGTGGATTCTTGGATGATGAAGACATTGATGATATCGACTCTTGGATATTCTTTGATAAAAATGATCAAGTCCAACTTGAAGTGGAGAGATATAAAAATGGGTTCCACATCATAAAGAACATGGGCTACAAAGAACATGGTGGAATGAGATCATAGGAACAAGGACCTCTTGAACCCATTGTTGTGTCTAAGAAGTTTAATAAGCAAGGCCTTGGCCATCAGCTGGAGGTACTACATTCCAAAGACATTAAGTGTATTTTCAATATTGAGGCTGGACCTTCCTCGATAGGAGAGATTTCTAGTTTGGATACTATCGATGACTCCTCCCTTCATATTACTGACCTTTTTCAAGAAAACTCCATCTTCATGATTTTCACAATCTCGTCTAGCCATAACCATTCCTCCATTACCCTTTCACTCATATATCTTGACCTTGTTGATTGGGACCAATAGGGGGCACCAATATTAGATATAATTGAGAATGATGAAGCTATTGTAGAATTCATGGGATGACGAAAAGGCATTCAATTGGGTGATCACAAAGCAAGTTTCATGATGGATCTACCTAAACTAGCATATTTTGGCGGATGTATCAAATCCTTCAGTCACAAAAGTGAAATAAACAAAATCAAACAAAATAGGTCACTAGGTGAAAACCGAAAGGTGTCTCTTGACTGTGAAAAAGTAAAAATAAAGGACATATCCAAAGGTGAAATCCTCTCCAAGGCACCTGAGGATGGGGGATTTGATCTTCCTATTGCCACTAATTATCATGAGAAATCAATAATGCTAGTTAAACAATCACAAGATATGAACTTGGGTACAGAGTAGAATTCAAAGATCACTTTTTTGGAAGCATCACTATCAGAGCAAGAAAGAAGAAACTTCACAGCATTTTTTTATAAAAAAGAGCTATAAATTTTGCATGGACTTATGCTGACATGCCAGGTTTAGATCCATCACTTGTAGTACATCACCTAGTAGTATCACCTAATGCAAAACTAGTTAAACAAAAATTGCACAAAATGCATCCACAAGTAGCTTTATTGGTCAAGACAAAGATTCAGAAGTTGTTAGAAGCAATTTTCATAAAGCCTCTTGATTATCTAGAATGGGTTTCAAACTTGGTACCTATAGCAAAACCTGATGGACGAGTTCGTTGTTGCATAGAATTTAGAGATCTTAATAAAGCATGTCCTAATGATGACTTTCCATTACCAAGCATAGACAACATTGTAGATCTCACAGCTAGACATGAAATGCTATCTTTGATGGATGGATTTTTAGGATATAACCAAATTAGAATAGTAGAGGAAGATCAAGATAAAACATCATTTATTTGTCCATGGGGTACATACTACTAGGTTGTAATGTCTTTTGGTGTCAATAATGCTGGAGCTACTTATCAACGAGCCATGACAGTTATTTTTCATGACCTTTTTCACACTATCATGGAAGACTATGTTGATGACATCCTAAGAAAATCTAAGACAAGAGAAGGACATCTACAGGTATTAGGACAAATCTTTGATCGATTATAGAAGTATCAAGTCAGACTAAACCCAAAGAAATATGTATTTGGCGTAACATCTGGAAAATTGTTGGGATACATTATGTCTCGACGAGGGATAGAAGTGGACCTAGCTAAAGTAAAAGCTATCATGGAAATGCCTCCACTAGCAAATCTCAAACAACTTCGCAGTCTACAAGGAAGGTTACAGTCCATCCACAGATTTATATCACAACTAGCAGATAAATGTCATCCTTTCCAACATCTTATTCATAAGGGTGAACCTTTTAAGTGGCATGAAAAATGTCAACAGGTCTTTGACAAAATAAAAGAATATCTGGCAACACCTCATGTGCTTGATCACCCATTATTGCTCTACATATCATCAACAACAGCAACATTGGGTGACCTTCTAGCTCACCATGATGATTCAGGGAAAGAACAAGTCATCTACTACATCAGCATAAATCTTGTGGGATATGAACTTAATTATTCATCTATGGAAAAAGCATGTTTAGCATTAGTGTTTGCTTCCCAAAAGTTGCACCATTATATGTTGAACCAAATGACAAAGCTCATATATAATGTGGATCCACTCAAATATCTTCTCTCTAAAGCAATCCTTGCGGGAAGATTAGCAAAATGGGTTATGATCTTAAGTGAATTTGACATATAATATGTGGATCAAAAAACCATAAAATGACAAGTCATCATTGATCAATTAGCTGTAGCACCCATCACAAATATTCATCCAATATATCTAGAATTCCCTGATGAAGGGTTGTTCAATTTAACTTCCCCAACTTGGTGGTAGCTATATTTTGATGGATCTTACACACAACATGGATCAGCAGTAGGGATATTGTTTGTTACCCCTCAAGGAGATTATATAGCCAAATCATACAGAATTGCATTTCCTTGTACCAACAACATAGCAGAGTATGAAGCTTTAATCACAGGATTACGCATAGTAGTACAATGGGCTATCAAATACTTACAAGTCTTTGGTGATTCTCAACTGGTTATCAAATAGGTATTAGATGAATATCAAACAAAATATGAGAAGCTTCTTCCATACAAGGTAATGGTTGATGATTTTAAAAAGTACTTTGACAATATCACCTTTGAACAAATCCTAAGGGTATAGAACAGAACAACAGATGCCATGGCTATGATTGGGTCTCTTCTAGACATGCCATCTAATACACATAAATGTTAGTTTTTGGTTGAACAACTTCTAATTCTAGCATTTGAAGTACCATAATCTGAGCTTATATGTGAAATTGTTGGTCCCAATTCACCATGGTATGCGGACTTAGACAAGTATCTCTACAATCAAACCTTTCAATTTCAACTATCTATCACCCAACGTAAAACCTTCATCCATCGAGCCTCTCATTACACTATCTTGGGAGATACCCCTTATCGCCAGAGTCTTGATGGTATCCTTCTTAGATGTCTTGATTCTAAGGAAGCAAAAGTGACCTTAAGTGATGTACATGAAGGTGTCTACGGCTCACATTCTATTGGCCCTGGCCTTGTTAAGAAACTTCTATGAGAAGGATACTATTGGCCAACCATGGAAAAAGATGCACAACAATTCGCAAAGAGATGTCTACAATGTCAGAAACATGGAGATTTAATACATGCACTAGCACATGAGCTTCAGCCTATTATTACTCCATGGCCTTTCTCACAGTGGTGACTTGATCTCATAGGCAAAATCCATCCTACTTCATCAAATGGTCATAAGTTCATTATCACCACCACTAAATATTTCACAAAGTGGGTGGAAGCCATACCAATGACTTATATCACCAACAAGCAAATATCCAAGTTCATCCTACACTATATCATTTGCCGCTATGGTGTTCCTCAAGCTATTGTCATTGATAATGGTCGTCCCTTCAAGAACCAAGAGGTTAGAGATCTTTGCAACAAGTTCCATATCCAACATCGATTCTCTACTCCTTACTATCCTCAGATCAATGGCCAAGATGAGGCTTCTAACAAAACAATCATCAAGATTCTCAAAAAGACAGTCAATGAAGCTGGTCGTGATTGGCATCTACAACTCCATTTTGCATTTTGGGCATATTGAACAAGTATTAGAACTCTGACTGGAGCTACACCTTATCCTCTTGTGTACATCATTGAAGCTATTTTACCTATTGAGGTCAAGATCCCCTCATTGTAAGTATCTCTACAGTACACCATCTTGGAAGAAGAATATCGAGTATCCAAACTCCATGATCTTGAGCTACTAGATGAACGGTGTCTTACAACACTCAACCATCTCCAAGTCTATCAAAATCGTCTACGCCGCAGCTACAACAAAAAATAGAGAACGCAGATTTCAAGTTGGAGATCTTGTCCTTAAGGAAAATCAAAGGAATTAGCAACATCATGGGAAATAAGGCAAGTTTGAACAAAATTGGCTTCATCCTTTTATCATCATAGTAGTCTATGGATCAGGTGCATATACTCTCTCAACACTTGAAGGCATTCTATTGGATGGACAAGTCAACAAAAAAGTCAATAACATCCATATCAAGAAGTTTTATCCATGAATCTCAGCTATCCTAAAAAAAAAAATCCATCCAATAGTGAAAACCACTTTATGGCACTTTGGATAACAAAAAAAAAGAATAGTATAAGATAAATAATCCATCCTCTGGTGCAAACCTAGTAAACAAGCACCTTGGATAAGTACCATAGTGAAAACCTAGCAAACATGCACTATGCATAGTGACCAACTTCCATTATCTGCTTAGTTTGTTTGATCACCACTCTTCCTAGCATACTTCGCCATCTTATCCTACATAATCCATATCATAATTTGCATTTCATCGCAATAAACAACTTTTTTGTCTTTTCCTCTATCTATGCTAGCTATCATACTTGAGACATTATTGCAATAACTATATCTTTTTGGCACCTTAGCATCTTGTCTGCACATGCTATCCATTGCCGCTTCTCCATAATATATCTCATCCCGTACTGGGGGCACTTGTTGATCCTTATTTGGAAGTGGATTCCACCAGCTCTAGCTCATAACATAGCGAACACCTTAGTTCACAACACAACAAACTTTCAACTTCAACCATAGCGTTCATCCAACGAAAAACATGGCAAATATTTATAACCAGGATTTGTATCTTTGCAATCAATTCAAGCTCAACCAACATCCAAAAGCATCCAAAACATCGCCAATGCAAACATCCAAGTAATAAGTTGATTCTTTCAACATTACTCACCAGCGTAATAAGCAAGAACTATATCCCAGCTCTATCATTAAAGCCTTGATCCTGTGGATACATGGTATGTAGGAAATCTGAGATGTGAAGTGAGCACTTTGACTCAGGCGAAGGTGATAGCCCCTCTTTTCATCATCTATCTTCCATCTTTCTTCTAATCATTCTATAATCTTTCATTTCACATTCCTCTATTTTTCATCACACATCATCAATAAAACCCAGAGCTACATATTCATCATGTCTCATCATCATCATAAATGTGCTTTGATCCTATGGATATAGGGTATGTAGGTAGTCTGGAATACGAAGGAAGTTTCTAGTACTCAAGCACAGATGATCCACCCTATCTTCTTCATCTTCTTTCATCTTCCATTTTCTTCTCTTTGATCAGCTCAAGAAGGAAGCAGACTATGTGTATACTGAAAGCTCCAGCCCTTTAACCAATCAAGAATAAGCCAGAAGCTATTTGTCCACATACCTCAAGCCAACATTTGTTATAGCATTTTATCAACATCTTTAGCCCTCCACAGGATGCAACTTTCCTCTTAACAAGGCGTCAACTTAAATCCATCTAAGAGCACCTAAATTTGGTAAGAGAATATCTTTTGTCCCTTTTCTATGCCTAATCAAGACTGCCTTGATCTATTTATATCTTGGTATGTTGCGATGAAGTAAAGAATGGGGCATGGTCATATTGCTTTCGTATGCCGTATCTGTGGGATGATCTTATTCTTTTCCTAAGCATATTGGTATCTTGTATGTGTTGGGATTAGCATCTTACATATCAATATCTCTAGCATCTATGAAGCTAAATAGTCTCTTATGCACTTGAGACTATTCTATGCCAAGACTAGCTCCATACATATAACCAACAAGGTGTCACTATATGTAGTGGAGATAAGCTCAAACCATTGCTTGTAGCACCAAAGTCCATCTCGAAACACTAGCTGCTATTCATATCTTGTGTATGTTGGCTCAACATCTTGACTTGATGCATTCAGACAAGATTGTAGCATGTTAGTTTTGCATTGGATATCTCGACACCTTGGTCTTCTGTACCCTAGTGCATAACATCCACATGCTATATCAAACATGAGGATTGCATTTCTTTTCATTTTGAGCAATTACTTTTAAAGTTGCCCATCATGCCATCTATTTATCTCAATATCTGCCTATATAGTCCTCAACCAAGATTAATCATTTCCATCGTCCTTCTTCTATATCTCTTATCCTACAAAACAAGTGTGTTAGGCATATAGAGGTCCATCACATATCATATCATTACCATCTATCTATATGTATGAGTACATATCATATCATTACCATTTACATGTTTGCATTATCATAGATTTCCATTCATATCATTTGCATAAACATCTATACATAATCCATGAAAAACATAAATACAACATATATAACCATCATAATATTAATAGTGAATCCATTACAACATCATGTAGATAAGCAATATGCCTTCATATATATATACAAGTGTCTACATATACAAGTTGAGCCATAAAGAATGTATGTACAAGCGACTCTAGGCCTCATCATGATACAACATAATATACATGAACAAGGTATCCCTAATGACTATGAGTAGCTCCCTTGCCCTGACCACCACCACTGGGTCCTACACCTATCCCCCTATCTCTTTGTGGCCCCATCACTAATGCTACAGATTGAGATCCACCTATCCTCCATGAACCTGATGATCCTAATCTTCTCCTGAAGCTAGATTGCTTCTACTTTGCTGACACAACCCCATAGTATAAGCCTCTATAATACTCTGCCTCACCTTGTACTCTCTGCAACTCTTCTTGTACCTATGTCAACTGTGTGGCCAAATACATCGTAGCACCATCTATGCCCAATGCAGCCACTAGTTTATCCTACTTGCTAGTCATCGCCTGTAGCTGTTGCACAGCTATATCCCTCTTTGTCTGTAGACCATCTATCTCCACCCCCATTGCCCGCATCTGTTGTATGGTGGTATCTTGCTCAATTCTCATCATCTGCTTGCTTTGCCTAGCTGCATCTCTCTCCCCTATCACTCTAGCAAGTGTGCCATCATCATGCCCATTCCCAGCCTGCACTCTAACCTGTAACTGAGCCTAGTATGTTTGAGCCTAAGCCCTAGCATGCCATAAGCCAATCACTACCTGGTGTCTATCCAACTTCACTCTCCTCAACCTCATCTGATCCCGTTGCCTCCATCTCCTCTCCTCTCTAATCCTCCTCTGTAGTTGCTGAATCCCCACATCATCACCTCCTAATATCTGCCCCTGAGGCTGTACAAGTATCTGAGGCTGCCCTTGCACATGTCCTTGTATCTGTATCCCTGGAGCTATAGGTACAATAGCCTGCGCTGGTGGAGCCCATCATTGCCTCCTCCTAACTAGTCTCTCCATCCCTATCTCTCCTATCTCTCGAACCCACGTCAACCGAGTCGGTCTCACTGTCACCCAGTATGCATCATAATCTAGTCATGTGCCTAGATCTACAAGACCCTGTCCCCACTGTCATACAACTGGCTATAACCCATCTCTCTCTAGCAAGACCATGTCAATCACTACCTTTGGCCCCCAATCAAACACCTCTTGTTGAGTCCTCCAAAAAATGGCATCACCAACTGGTACTACCTATGGTAACCTAAACTGTCTCAAAACCCTCTTGGGCAAATAACACTATAATGTATATCCCTCATCCGAAAATATATCTCACCTGCCTAGCATAGACAAGCTCAGTATCCTCCTCATCCCATCTCTCACATCCTAGCCATGGCCTCCCTATAAATCTATCTACCTCATCCAACATCCTCCACCAGTACACTAGTCCTCTACGCTGCCGATATGTCAAAGTTCCTCTATACATCTTGGCATAAGGCTCTCCTACTGCTCAAGCCACCCATCCATCTAGTCTCATCACTGGAATATGCTCATATGCCCACACATGCAAACTTGTAACTCTTGCAGACATAGTAACCCTAAACATATATGCACAATCATGCAGGAAATGATAGAGCTATGCAAGCACACACTCCACCCATGCATATCTCGTCCCATAGGAGAACATACCCTCCATCACTATCCCCCATCCTACTAGAAACCCTCTCACTAGTTTGTCTCCAACTAGCCATCTGATAATAGATACTACCACTAGCTACAGTCTATCACATAGCTCCTCCATCCATGCCATTGGAATCTTTGAGCCCTCTGCTCCAATGTCTGGTGTCCCGAACAATCTCTTGAATGTAGCTGGACCCATATCAGGATCATAATCTACTCAGTCACCATCAATAGGAATACGTAGAATCTAGAACACGTCCTCTAGTGTGATCGTAGCCTCTCTTGTCGGCAACTAGAAAGAATTATGGTTGCTCATCCATCGCTCCACCATCGTCATCATCAATCCTCGATGTGTTTGCACCAGCTCCAATCTAGACACATGCTCTAATATGAGGATCTCTAATACCATCCGTTCCTCTACATCCAGCAATCTCAGCAATCATAAATCCCTAGGATGTGGCTCTCATGATAACAAAGGCAGTAGGATATCCTTCATCATTTCACTCATAATGTCAGTCCCTTATGCTACATACAACTGCTATAAAATTGGATTGTTTACTACTATACCAGCTTCTATCTACTATAAGTGACTCATTTTTCCATATGCGGCTATCTGTTGATCGTGTGTGACCTATTTTGGTACATGCACTTATTTCTCACCTAAATGCAACCTAATTTTCCTATGCAACTTCTTATTGACCAAGTGTGAGCTATATTTCTATATGCGTATAGCTTTTGCCTATAAGCGATCTCTCTTCTATAAGCAAGCTAAACTTACCTATGTGCCTACTTTTAGCCCATAAGCACTTATTCTTATCTATATGTACATTTTGCCTATATTTGTCTAGATGACTGGAAGCAACCTGTTATCCCATAGGTGACCAAGCTGCACCTATAAGCAACCTTAACTACTTTAAGAAGCTTGCTTTCCTTCTTAAGTGACCTAAACTGCCTATCCTAAAACCTCGTCGCTTCTGGTGACGTGTGCATTTATGACGCTTCTAGCCTATTGAAATCACACTTTTGGCAAAAGTTTCAAACATACTGGTACACCTGCTCCCTCTGGTCATCCAGGTGTCCTCACTCGCTCAGCACGATGATCTTTGCATGGAATCACCATCTTGATAGCTCTCCAACTCTCATCACACAACAACTCTAAGGAGCTCTAGATCTCTATAAGAAAATGAACACAACTGAGCACAAATGAGCCTATTTACCCTTGAAGGACCTACTTATAGCCCCTATCCAAACCCTAATTCTTCTATGCTAAAGCCTATTTTCTTCTGCATCATCCCATGTTTCCCCCCAACCCCTCTTTTCTTTGTGTGAACCTTGTGTCCTAGCTTTTCCTCTTATCGCGAGCCAACCCAGCCCTTCCTGGTTATCCTGGCTTACCTCTTGAGGGGGCATCATCACCCACTAGTTTCACTGGGGCATAACTTTGTTTATTGAATGAATATTGTATCTTCTTTGATAGAACGCTCTAACGAACATTGTATCAAAGAGGGGCAAAATGTAGACACCCAAAATTGACTCATTATTATTAGCATTCAAACATCACATTATCCATCATCTACATTTGTATAACACACTTGAGCAATATCCCTAACACATTTATTTATTCTATTAATTAAATAAATTTATATTTATTTAATTAATTCATTAGCTATTTCTTCTATTTCCTCTAAGCTATAATTAAACATCTTTAACTATTAATTATCTTCTTTCTATCTATTTTAATTAAATAATTTTTTTATTTAATTAAAATTCCATTCATAAACCCACTTTCCAATTAATTAAATAAATTTTATTTATTTAATTAATTTCTCTTATCATTTGGGCAGGGGCCCTAGCTCGATTGGCTAAGTAATTCCGTTGCGGTAAAGATGGTCACGAGGTCCAGTCTCCCCCCTACCCACCTAATAATTGTAACCGGTTCATAGCTCCGGTCAAAAGCGTTTACCCATGAATAAAAAAAAATTTCTCTTATCATTTATCTCATGAGCCGACATGTGTGCCCCTTTTATTTTAAAAAGATAAGTGGTACTACATCCTTTATTTAATATCTTGCACATGTAGTACTTTTTATGTACACAAACACACATAAGCCTTATCTTCTGTCCACTTGTCATGTTCACATTCACCTATGTCTATCATTTAATCTTAGCCATTCACATAACCACCGAATCTCTACCATTGATTGATTTTGGTTGAGTTCTATATAAACATCCTCTCATTCCATACTACACCTAATCCAGCATTCATATATAGTATGCATTATCATCCTGAGCATATTGAGCACTTTAGCATCCATCTAGCATATTAGCTTCATCATCCATCCATCATGGCATCTTTTATCTTCATAATTGTTCATTGTTGAAGAAACAATCCACATCATAAACAAGGAAACATACAATCTAGGTGATATTGTTCTTGAATTACATGCTTTTGATTTCATTTGGATTAGATTCTTTGATGATGGTAGGGTTAGGTTTTCATGGCTATGCTTGATCTTATTAACCTAATTTTTACCTATCACAGATATAATTTAAATTATAGAAATTCATCATTTAGTATTCACTTGCATTGCATTTTTGTGCTTAAATTGTCAAAAATTGCTTGAAATTGTGCTTTTTTCATAAAAACCTAGTTTTGCAATAGCTAGGATTTGTAGTCAAAATCTTGTTTCATATTTTACTACCCTTTTCAAACATTCATTAGGACTGATTTCTAATTGTAGTGTTTCATCATAGTGGTCTTCTTGCAAAATTTCATGTCTAAGGTTTGAAAACCTTGTATTTTCAATAGATTTGGCCTTATCGTCTCTCTAGATTTTCATCACAAGCATGTTGTAAGGGATTTTTCTACATTAACTAGCTGTGATTAGGGTTATTATCTCCTTCCCCTCCTCATATTCCTTACAACACCCTTTTTACTAGGCCTTTGCATTGAAAATTTGTGAAAAATTACATATTTTGGCTATATTTTCAGTAGGTTTTGACTTGTCATCACTATAAGTTTGCATCAAAAGAATGTTGTGAAAAATATTTCTACATTAATGGACTATTATTAGGCATATTATTCTCTTTCCCTTGAAATTTTTCACAACACCTTTTTTCCTGGTGATTTGCATTGGAAAAAGTTGAAAAAGCAAGCATTCTAGGTCATTTTCATACATACTTTTGCCTTTGTTCTTGCATAAGTTTTGAAAATCTTTGAATTATGATTTGGAACTAATTTGAAAACATACACATGGTTTCTCAATACAACAATAATACTAGGCGTCCTCCTAGGAATTAGTTGAAAAGAAGAGCTCCTAAACTTGAAATAACATTTACACCTCATGACAAAGAAATGGTAGATACTGAAGGGCCTCTTTATATTATAGAGAAAATAATGGAAATACCTGTGGATGGAACACTCATAGATCCTAATTGGATGACTAATGTGATTATGGAATATTTCCTTCTTAAACATGATTTGGCACAAAACTATTATGATTCATTGGATTTGGGAATTAAAACACATAATGGATCTTTGATGAAAACATTTGGATTGAAAAAATTATTAGTCTCAATTTATGATAAAGCCATGGATCAATTATTTGATGTTATCCCCTTATCTGACCTCTTCAGTGTAAAATAAGGACATACACGGCTTAAGGCTATGAATGTCGTTCCTTCAACTATTCACAAATGCCTAAAATTCCCTTTGCATGGAGAGATCTGTATTGTTCGTCATAATACATACCAACCTCTGGCTAAGAACAAGAATTTCACCCTTGACTACTTTTGGTCACAACCTAAAACAAAACTTGAGCCACGAAGAGATCAATCCTTCCTAAATTACAGACGATACAAAGCAAAACAACTAGCTAGAGTGGCCAAGCCTCCTTTACAAATAATGAGGGAAGAACATGTGTTTGAAGATCCTCTTAGAGAAAAAGGAAAGAAACAAAATGACATAATAATTACACAAGATTACTATGAATATGATGAGATAATTGGCACGATAGATGTGGATAAGAAAAATTTTCATAACTCACCTCATCCATGGAGAGATGGTATCTATGCTGAGGTCCCTCCCCCATCATCCTTACAAGGATTGGGAGGTTTCCATCGACAACAAAACATTCCACTGAGAGCAATGAAATTTGAACATGGTGCTTCCTCCTCTAATGTGCAAAACCCTATGGAAAAACATGATAATGCCTTTGAAGAGATAAGTGGTCAAATAAGAAGGAATAGACAAGCAAAAGAATGGAGGAGGAGAAGACAAGATTTTGCCCAATGACTTGCCACTCAACAAGAAAAAATTCAACCTAACATTGAATCAAACATAGAAAACCTCAACACTAAAAAACTGGAAGATAAGAACAAAAGTTGGGCTATGGTACCTTACACACCTCTTTCCTCTAACATCCAAGATTGGGAAGAGGATATTTTCTTGATGACAACCCTTAGTTTGGTTGTCCCTACAGGTATGTATTTCTAAACCTTTACCTCCATATTGTGTTTCCCCTGTAATGTGTTGTGTTGTTTAGGCCTCCTAGGATGACCCTTGATACTCTCATGAGGTTAGTGATACTAGGAGACTGCCTCTGTTGTGAACCTGCTTCTATTTGTATCATCATTCTTCTATATTGCTTCTCCTCTATTTTCATTGTTGTGTGTTGTATCTTATGGACATAGCATTGCAATTGGTGACTTGGGGGCACCCTCCTACGTGACTATCCCTTGATTTATTGTTTACCTTCCTCTAGTGGTTCTATCTAGCTGGTAGATGATGAAAAACATATTATACCGATGTGGACCTAGTGTCCCTTTAGCGAGAAATAAAAAAATGGACCTAGTCCATACATGACGATGAGGTTGATATATATTATCTAACACTTGGCTAGTAGAATCACTCCATGTGATCTTGATGTTGTCTTATCTCACTTACAAAACATAACAATACTACTACTCCATGCACTTTGTCTATCTTGACTCTAGCCTTGCATTGTTGTTTATCATGATTATATGGATGCTAACATCTTTTCTTGCAAGAAATTGTGTGTTTGCGGGAACATTTGGTGAGATCTAGTAAAGTACATGTCACCTCCAACGGGTATTGGCTTTGTGAGAGCTCATGTTCCCTTGTGTGTTTTCTTCCTACCTTAATGTGGTTGATATCGGTACATGATATCAACCACCTTAAGGTGGGGGCATATATAAGGTAAGTTGTCTAATATAGATGCTAGAAAGTGTGTTTGTGAATGTTGAATCAATTATAATCATTTAATCCCTCTGCAGAGGTGGGATATTATGTATATCCTTTTTATCTTAAGCCCTTTGTGGAGGCAAGGATGGTGTATTTCTCATCGAGAGTGCGCATCCTATCATTTTCTAAAAGTCCTTTGTAGAGGTGCAGAGCGGATATGAGACTATCTTAACCCTTAAGCATGTCTTCAACAATTGTCGTGGTGAAGCCCAATCATCGGTGTGTGCCTGTAATGTTCCTGAGATGGCGAATAGGACCTAGGGGGTGCTATTTTGATGATCAATAAACAAAAATAGCAAGGTGGAATTGGGTACTAGTGCCCTGGTCCTGCCCTATTTTGGGTCTGCCCTAAATTTAGATGTTAGTTTTATGACCATTATTTAGGTCCTATGCCGGCATCTCAAGTTTGAATTATGAAATTCTTAGCGAGAATCTTTGTAGTTGCCTATATAAGCATGATTAGGTTTCATTTGCAAACTTGATGGATTTTATGTGTACTTGTGATTATAGAGCATTAAAAATATTCACTGTGTTGCAGAGTAGAGTATTGTTATTGTGTTTGTGTTTGCAGATTTGACATCGATCTCCTCATGGAATGAAAAGCATCTTCCTTCTATTAGATCTACACTTCAAGGTGATATCTATTATGTTTTCAATCATTTATCATTTGGATTTTTGCCTCTATCCCATCAGGATATGCACTCTTATTTGACAATGGTGTTTAGAAGACTTGAATGTCTCTCTAGAGCTTGACTGAGGCAAGCCTCTAAACACCACAACCCCCTCCAACACTCCTTTGTGATTGCAGGTTATAGGTATTGAGTTTTGCTAAGTGGAGTTATAGAAAGGGAGTGACAGACATCAAAGATTCAAGATCTGAGAAGTAGAGGACTCTCGTGAACATTCCTGGACTAGGGCACTAGTCCCTGTGTCCTTCAGTTTTCCTAAGGCATAAATAGAATTTGCAGTGCAGATCAGTGTCGAGAGAAGTTCTAGATTCCGTGATGCAAAGTGCACCTTGGACTTGTGTGCTAGTCCTTGTGTCCCTGACTTTTTCACTTTCCAAGCTTTGAAAAATAGTGAGTTAAATATCTTTATCCTTCACTTTAGTCTGAAAGGATTTGTTGTAATTTGATAATTTTCTTATTGTTATGCATATTTAGGGGTTTTAAGTGAAATTGAGCATTAAATTGAGATATTGTTTGTTACATCCAAGATTTTGCATCTTCTCAAGTGGTAGCCCAACCTGATAGGTGAATCCTCTTGCACAAATTGGAGGTTCAACTCAGCTAATATGCCCATGGAATGTTTTGTGTGAAAGGAGGATTTTGAATAAACCATTGAAACTCATGTTCATCCACCTTTTACTATAAAACACATAGAATCAATTAATTCTCATTATCTATAACCTCATGAAGGGTAGGGTCACTTCCAGTAGGAAGGTTTGCAGGGGACCACCAGTTTGTGGTTGGAGGAAAAGCACTATTGTGATGCTCTCCCTCTTGCAGTTGACTACTGAAGACTTGTGAACATAAGATATCATTTTATTGTACATGTAATTATGTAAAATTTGTAAGTCGCATGTAAAGTGACCATTAGTTGATGTAATATATTATGTATTTTGTAAATGCAAATGTAACTACTTTACTTTGTATGAACCAAAAAAAGAATTATGAAATTTTGGCATTATTTGCTTTTATTTTTAATTTTTTATTTATCATTCAAGTATGGATGCTACATGGACATTCAATATCCATGATGGCATACAAAGAAACATCTATTTTATGTAAACTGATTAATCTAACAATATGATCATGAGTAATAAACCACTTATTCTTTTGAGATTGTTTGCCTAGTTCATGGATAATTCCAATAGATATGGCATGAGATTATGGTACCTAAGATGTTTCAAGATGCTATCACACTAAGAATTATAATTACCCTTGTTTAGGTTCATTATAGAAGAGTAACATATCCCATGATTAAGAATAGGCTAACTTCTTTAGCCAATAAAAGTAAACACGTTATGCAACCCTCCATGATTCAGTATTAGGTGATCCCCCCAGTTTTGTGGCATTTTATAGATTAGTGTGTTTTACAATGCAACAAGGTCCAATAGATGGGAAATGTGATAATATTAACTTTTCAAAAATGGTACCTGATTTGAAGCTACCATCAAAAGTTTTAACACAAACAATTTTCCCATAAAAATTGGCTAGTTTTTAATATGTTTGTACTAAAAATGAAAAAAAATGCCTATGCCTTGAGTGAACCTAGCCTTCCAACCACACATTGGAATCAACATGAAGTGAATATTACAATGGTTTTCTTTGTGATGGGGTATTGGCTTCCTACCAAACCAAACCTCACCTTTCATCTTTGACAAGCAAAAATACAAAGGTTTATTAAAAAACTATTAATCCCACAAAGTAATTTTTCCCATAATTTCAAATTACCCCCCCAAAAATGTTGTATTTTATATTGCTTAGTGCTTTTAGACAAAAAATGCCAATATTTAACACTAAAAGGCATAATTTCAAATGCTTGCATAAATTAAAAAATAAAATGTTAGAAGCCCAAAAATACAAAGCTCAAATTAGGGCAAATGGGCAAATTAGGGAAACATGAGAAAAAGAAGCAAGGGCGGATTAGGGAAAAATAGATCAAAAAAATGCAGGGGCGGTGCCTTTCATATAGGGGATCTTCTTTCCAAGAGGAAATATGATGCCATCGAGAAGAAATTTGATGCCACATAGAAGAAATTTGACCTTGCAAGTCAAATGAGCCATTTTCCCTCACAAATTTGGAACTTGATGGCTCCCGTTGGTTGTGGATGTTGGTTTGTAGACCAAGAAATCTTGACAAAGAGAATGGTAAACTGTGACCACATTAATCAAATGGTGTCTGGTGAGTGGTATTAATGTGACAACTATAGATAACGATGACTAGAAGCTTGGCAAAAATCAAATTTGTAGAGATAGCTTGTAATGGAGATGGCATGGGTGGAAGCCTTTATAAGGCTGTCAGCCCAAACACAAAAATGTTGATAGTGACCTGCAATATAAACCACAAATTTGCAGTCAATGAGTACTGGGGCAAGTAGGAGCACAAAATAGACCACCTACAATTCATAGTTGGGTCATGGATGTGGCATGTGGTTAATAGAGGCCAATAGTGATCCAAAAAGGAAGATAGAATGGCTAAAAAAATGAGGTTTGAACTAGAGAAACTAGTGAATATGCCACAAAATTGACTCATATGATTGCAGTGAACCAGAGAAATCTACCGTAGGCTCTATGGCACTTTCAATCAATTGTATAATGGCCCAAACAAAAAAACACCTCCCTTTCACTCCTTTGAAGTCCTTTCAAAATGCAAAGCAAATGAACCCTTGCCAAACACCTTTGGAATCCTTGCAAAATGCTAATCTCTTCCCATGCAAAACAAATAAGAGATGCCTTGACTAGATAAAATATAGATACAAAAGACCATATGCATATTTTATCAAATGGTAGCCTTACACCAATCTGACAACCCAAAAATGAATGCCTTGTGGTCTAAAATCTTGTAGAATCCATAATGAATGAGCAACGAATGAGGTTGCCACCATGATGTAGAGGAAACTAGGGATTTTACATGTCGAACCACAAATAGAATAGGTGAATGAGACACCAAATAGAGGATTCTACCTCAAAATGAGCTAGAAAACTAACTTGAATCAGCTCTGATACCATATTAGAATGAAGGATCAATAAGACGAATGCTAGCATCAAAATGGAGTAGTGAATTATGAACAAGTGAGTTGTACATATAGGTGGATAGTTTGAGTCACTTCAAGAGTCAACTCATGTACTTAAGTAGTGGTGGAAAGAAGGTTTCCACCAAGTGGCAAGGGAGTGTCAACATGTATCTTGAATGAGTTTGATGGACTCTCCAAGTCGACACATATCCATCTAAGGTGGCTTAAATCCATGTGCAAATATATTACTTAGGCTAAGTAATATCAATGTTTTGCACTAATAGTAAGGACTAAATTAAGTGAAGTCAAGAAGCTTGTAGGCATAAATGATCCTAATAATCCTTAGTGATCCTTTCTTGGAAATCAATCCTATTAAACTATGCTTGAGATCAATTCCATGTTTGCTCCATAAAAATAAATTCAATTTAGTTCTGAAAAGTTGATAGTTAAACCTAAGAGAAATACCTATCCATTGATCCATCAAGTGAATCCTCAACTATTAATCTCTTTTAATTCCAAGTTGATGCATGTACCTAGAGGGGAGATCTACATGTTTGCCTTATTTAGTCTGAGTTTGCCTTAGGTCAAGCCTAATCTCAAACTTGATTGTCTGTCAAACCTCTTGGGAATATTAACTTGTGAACACTAGAACAAAGAGTTTGGATAAATCAAAGTCATAAAGATTTCATGTCTACCTAGAAGGAATGGATAAAGAAGTTTTGTTGGCTGGATTAATCCAAGGGTGCCATGTGTTAGCATCAAGAAATCTGTGTAACCTTGAAGTCTCAAAGTTCTGAAACATGAATATATGAGCTCTTTAAGTAAAAAGTTCACATCTGTAGGTTCTTAGAAGAAACTACTTGTTAGTTCCCAATAATTGAATCAGATTATCTCAAAATTTAGTGTGTAGCTTGGGTCAGCTAGACACTTCAAAATTTAAATTATGTGACATTCAAAACTAAAAATCTAGGGTAAATCAAAGTTCATAAAATCCCATCTATAGGAAACCCCAAAGTATATCTTAAGGTCAAATCTAGAACTGAAACATTGAATAAATTAGGACTCATAGAATCCTCATGTCTACATGAGTGTCCAAATTAACCCTAAGACACCCAAGAAGCTAAGAGGCAAGAGACCAGCTAAAATGGGGTTGGGCAACTATCCTCTTCGCAGGGCTCAGAGACTATGATGACTGAAGAACTTTTGAAGTATATCCCTTCAGACAAACTAGAGTATCGAAATCTTAGATTAAACCTAAGAACACCAAGTATTAACACTAGAAGCATGTCTTTAGTTAGAGAAATTATGTAATAGCCACATGTTTTCTAGGTATTTGAGTTAGTGTGCCCAGAAGCAGCCTTGTCAGATATAGAATCAAAGTATCTCTTAAGCTGGAGTGCATAGGCCTTTCAGGTTCACGAGGTTCTTTGAGCATCAACTCTAAGATAATTTTGTACCCAAGAGGCTGAGTAAACTTCTAACAATTAATTCATTTATGTCTAGATAAACATTTTTCATAAATTTTTGATAGTTTTAGTTCAAAATATTAGACAACAACTAGGGAAAAAGGAATAATAAGAAGAGAGAAATAGAGACATGGAGAAAGCTAAAGATGTCAAACCTTGGGATCCACTCTATTTTTTGCTACCAAATGTAATGTTGTATTACAAGTGTAGTGCCTCCCTAGTTCAGGCCAAATCGAGGTCACACCGAGGTATGAAATTTAAGCCTTATATGATGTTGTGTTACTGATATTTTGTTATGTTATTGTTTAGGGTAAAATTGGATTTGTTAATCTTTTGTTGTTTAGATGTTGAAATCTGCCTCTCCGCTAAACATTGAAGGATCTAGGGTTGAGTGGCGAGCACTGTCATACCCTAGGTCACTTTCAGATATAAGGAAACTTGGATTAGGGAATTAATTATCAATTTTGCCTTCTCTTATGCTCAATTGACCATTAAAACCCTAATTAAGCAAATACGACAACAAATTAATGAATTACGGAAAAAGCTCTTACAGACGGGAGTAAATTACTAAATTACATAATACATGTTTTTGGGGTTCTGAAGCGGAACAGTCGAGGACACTGGAGTGGGTGCCCAAGTCCAAGGTAGCTACTTTTTTGAGGAATCTGGACCTCCTTCCAATACTAATCATCCTTGTAACTTTTGTTTTCAAGAATTTTTCTGCAGAGGACACTAGAACGAGCACCCAAGTCCTGGAAATGTTCCTTTATCTGACTTTTCTTCAAGTCCTGAATCCCTGATGCTTGCCAAGCCTTCTTGCAACTTGACTTTTCCCAGATGCAATACCTGTAACCTACAATCACAAGACTTGGTTTGGTTGTTGTGGTGTTTAGAGGTTTGCCTCAGTCAAACCCCGGAGGACATTTAAGTCTTCAAACACTGTTGTTAGATAAAGAGGATGTGACCTTGTGAGGTAGAGGCCAAAAACCAAAGGAATCAAAGATGAAAACACAATGATATGTCACCTTGTAGTGAATCTCTCATGGAGGAATATGCTCTTCATGCCATGAGGGAATTGATGCTCAAATCTGCAAATATCAACACACAAAACATACAAGTATGCTCTTTCAACACAATAAAAATCTTTGAATCACCTTGAGAACACAATAGCTTTCTAGTAATCTTCTAATTGAAATCTCTTGATCATCTAGTTTAGAAATGAATGCTGACACATGCTTATATATGCATCTACAAGCACTCCTGCCAAGATATTTGAAATTCAAACTTACCGTGTTGACAAAGGGACCTAATAACGGTCACTAACTGACACCTAGAAATTGGGGCTACCCCAAAATAGGACAAGACTAGGGTGTGGGCACCCAAGTCCTCCCCCCTATTTTGGGTAGGTTACAGCTCAAGGGGTCCTCCTAGGTCCCATTTTCCATGAAACCCAGGTCTCATTCCATCGGGATGCCAAAATATGAACTAAAATGTCCTAAATGCACTCAAAATTCCTGGGAGCTAAACCTTATGAGGGAAAAGCCCCCAAGGGCACATTTTATGATGTTACAATTAGCCCCCACATTAATGTATGTATAAAGGTGAGGCCAACACATGCATTAAAGTAAGGTCACAAAATCACCAAACACACCAAATAGGGAGAGGACATGATAATTGCATAGAAGACTGTAACAGACACAAAATATGAAGAAGACAATTACTGTCACATAAAACACAGAGTAGACAGCCAATGCATAGAAGACACATTAATGCATGGAAGATAGAAATGATATCTTTTCTTTTTCTTTTTCTCATATATATGGAATGCAAATGCAAGTACTAGAAAGTAAACAAACCTCCCATAATACATGATGCACTACCATAGAGTAGAGGTCTCTGTATATATGGGGCAACACACATGAAAGACACACAAAACCTCCCAAAATGCACGGAACACTACCCAAGAGTGCTAGTCTCTACATATGGAGTAGAAAAACACATCACACAAAATAAGCACACCAAAACACACACACTTGAAGACACAAAAAAAACAAGGAAAACAAGCGATGGAGTGTACCTATTTCTAGGTCCAACACTATCTCAGCCACATTATAGGCACACATTGACGATTGGGTTTTGCCACAACAATCACTAAAAATACGCTTAAGGGTTGAGTTAGTCACAGAACTGCTCCCTGCCTCCACAAAGGACTTTTGAAAATGACAAGATGATGTAATCTGCTTTGATAAATACACCATCCCTGCCTCCACAAAGGGCTTAAGAAAAAAGATATGCTTGATATCCCGCCTCCCCAGAGGGCTTAAGAAAAAGGATATGCTCGATATCTCACCTCCGTAGAGGGCTTACATGATTGATTGATTGATTGCAAACAAAATCAGGATGCACGATGCACTACCCAAGAGCGCAGGTCTCTGCATCTGAGGTCAATCACATTGCTAACATCTATAACAGACAGCTTACCTTATATGCCCCCACCTTAAGGTGGTTGATATCATGCATCGATATCAAACATGTTAAGGTAGGAAGAAAACACACAAGGGAACACCAACTTTTGCAAAGTCCATGCTCCCCAGAGGTGACATGTACTTTATGATCGCCAAATGTTCCCACAAACACATCCCTGCAAGAAACATGTTAGTGTCTACAACATCATGATAAACAACAACATCAATCCATATGATTAACCACACAAAGAGCCATGGTTATACAATGAATTCAGAGTTTGAGGATAACCATGGGGCTATATCATGAAGCTCTCCAAATTGAGTACCGCCAAGGCTAGATTCAAAGGCAAACAAAGGTGCATAGAGCAATAGTATTGTTAAGGTTTGTAAATGCGATAGAAACATCATCAAATTCACTATGCGAAAAGCATGAGTGCTTCCACTAGCCAAGTGTCAGATAAAATATACAACCCCATTGTCATATTAGGAACTAAGTCCACTTTTTGATTGCTCTCGAAAGGGACACTAGGTCCGCATCAGTATAAATGTTTGTCATCATCCACTCACTAGATGGAAAAACCAGAGGAAGGGAAACAATAAATAAGAGAGGAGAAACAAATGTCTTAGGGATATTCATGTAGGAGTGTGCCCCCAAGTCACCAACCACGATGATATGTCCGTAAGATACAACACACAAAAATGAAATTAGAGAGAGAGAGAGAGAGAGGCAATATAGAAGAATGATGATACAAATAGAAGAAGGTAACAATAGAGGTGGTCTCCTGGTATCCCGGACCTTACAAGAGAATCTGAGGTCATCCCAGGAGGCCTAAACAACACATAACACATCATGGGGGAATCACATCACGAGAGAGATAAAGGGTTGGAGTTACTTACCTAGTAGCATCATCATTAAAAACATACACATTTAGGATATCTTTCATGTTATTTTAATATTGTATTAACATTAAGTTTAGGACAACAAGAGGCTTTGGTGGGTTTCAAAGAGTGGCATCCTATACCAATTGTGTAGTTAATTCTAGCAACTTGTAAAGGTACTCTAATTCCTTGTTGATTTACACCACAACCATTGCCTACATAGTCATTATTTTTGTACAAGATTTGAAATCCACAACCATATAGAGAGTCCATTTCTTTAGAAGAAGGTGAAGCCTCATAGGTATCATAATTTGTAGTATAGGTAAGGGTATTGTCTTCATTTTCAACCAAGGAAACTTTTTTTTTGAGATGTTGCAAAATATTGTTTAGATGAGATCGATGCAACTTTTGATGTGTCAAGTTTATCAAATTTATATTCCCCTGTACTACAAGGGTCAAAATCTAATGAACCCCAATCATCACCAACAAGTGCATTCAATGGTTGGGAGTCTTGCACAACATTAGTCATTGATGGGTCACATCACAAATTGTTTAAGCTCATATGATAGTAAACTGGTCTTTAGATTTCAATGTGTAAACAGTTATCTGGTTTAGGATCAGCATGAATAGTATGAAGTTTACCTTTGAATATAAATTTGATTGAACGATGTAGAGTGGAAGGGATTGCCCCCAATGCATGAATCCAAGGTCTATCAAGAATCATGTTGTAAGATAAAGAACTAGGCATGACATGAATTAGAGTAGGCATAGTCATAGGTTCCACTTGTATAGGTAAAGTTATAGTACCTATAGATTGTCATCCAACATTGTCAAAACCATGGATACTTAACGGTTCCAGCTTGATGGAAGATGTATCAACTTTAATCTTATGTAATTTAAGTCTATGCCACAAACATTAAGAGTTGATCTATTATTAATTATAACTCTCTTAACCAATGTTTTGTTTATTCTGACAAAGATTATAAGAGTATCATATTGGTTTTGAACTTCAATTGATGGTAATTCCTATGGTTGAAAGAGAATATCTATTTTTGTTGCATGCATACTATCGAATACGGCTGCTACATCATTTGTCTTAGCAACAGGTGGCACAATCACCTTTTGTAAAGCTTCTTGGAGAATTCCATGATATGTAGGCGATGTTTGTATTAAATTCCAAAGAGAGATCTTAGTCAGAGTAGCGCGAACCTATTTGAAAAGATCATATTCTTCACCACTTTTATGAGTAAGATGAGGTGTTGGAGGGAGCATAGGCTAAGAACACGGAAGAGAGACATGTACATGTAGGGCTTGGCTACTTTGCTTGTTATTATGGGTGCTATATGTGTGAGCAATCACATTGTGTTGTGTTTGTTATAACACATTTTGAACACCTTGACTCGATTGAGAAATTTGTTGTGCATATTTATAAATTTAATTCGGGGGTCGACCTTGAATAGTAATTACTAGATTTATACAAGAGGGTTTATTAGGTGCCCCTTAGACAATCATTTTAGGAATATTGCTACAAGGTCTCTAAATGACAATAGAATTAACATTGTTTCCCTCTTGATTGCGCACAACATCCATCCCTATAGTATTTAATGTGAGAGCCATTGTCTCATCCACTAATGCTACATCTTGGCCAGGGAGAGAAATGAAATGAGAGGAAGGTACGTCATCATCATCATACTTGTTGGCCTTGTTTTCAAATCACCAAATTTTAAAATTTTGCATCAAAACCTTTTGTAAAGTCATCCTTTGGGCTGCAATTCGTCAGTGTTATACTTCCTGTGTCAATCATGTCAATAACTTATTAACGAGACATCATATTTTGTTTTGTTCATATTACCTCTTTGAATAGAAATATTTTTCCAAGTCAAAATTTAAATGGAATTGGCTTAGAAACATTATTTTTGTGCCAACTTCCATTTTTCGCTAAGCTTGTACCAACTTTGAGTTTCCACAAAGTTTGCGTCAATTCTTATTTTTTTGCAAAGTTTGCATCAACTTTCGAATTTTGTAAACCTTGCATCAACTTTTTCTTTTCACCAAGTTTGCGTTAACTTTTTGAGTTTGGCTAAGTTTGTGCATATTTTGACTTTTGCGTAACCAAAACCGATGGCATAATTTCTCAAGTTTGGAAAGATAAAAAGAATGAAATTCACTTTCACTTTTTACCAACAAGAATAACTTCACTCCACCAAATTCTCCTACATGCATGGAAGGTGTTTTAATAATCTTGAAGATGCCAATTACGGGCATGCAAACTGTTCTAACTAAATTTTTCTATTCTCAGATGCATTGATTTCAAGATACGTTCCAGAGACACTTTCCAATAGCTGACTGCATAAGTAATCCGAGCTCAAAGAAATGTCATCTCATGTGATACAATGATCATAGTATCTGGAGGATAAAGGATGCATTGAAAATGTTTTAAGAAATTTTCAAACAAAATTCCTTTGGCAGATGTAAAATTACATGCTACATTTGGCACCAATATCCTCCTTACCTCCACCATCACCAATATGGGAGTTCTTGCAACAGGTTATGGATACCATTATCAGTGGAAGTACCCCACCTTTTGATGTTAATTTTAGTGCAAACACAAGGTATTCTAATAGCAGTAAATCCAAAATCTCTCAAAAGAAACTTTTTAGAACTATTTCATCACAAAATGACCCAGAAAATAAGATTTAAGCAATATAGATGATGGTTGTGCACATGATATAAAGGTGGAAGATAAATATGGGGATGAAACACAATCTGTAAATGACATGCAACTTGTTTTAGTAGAGAAACATAGAAAACATGGTACTTACAATAAGGATACAAAGGTAGAGATAAGTGCTGATAAGCATGGGGATAATGGGTGGAGCGCCTTAGAGAAGGGGTTATATCTTAAAGGCATTGAGATCTTTAGAAAGAATAGTTGCCCGATATCACAAGACTCGCTAAGTGGTCTTAAGACATGCTCAGAGATAGCTGAATACATGTCCCACAATGGATCTATACTACATTATCAAGTTGGTGATGTACGAACTCTTCAGTCTGATGGCAGTGGGAACATTGATTGTATTGATACACTTGAGATAGAGGTTCGCACAAGATCAAGATTTTTGTGGAAAAGAGGGAGAGTGCATAAATTAACGTACACTTGGAAGTCTGCAGGCCATCCCTCAATTAGGAAAAACAATCACAGATGGGAAAGGATAGCCCTATAAACAATATACTCTGTGTGGTTGCCAACTAACATTTGGAAAGCAATGCACTTGTCTCCAGGGTGGAACCTGTTGTGAAAAATATTGTGGATGCTCACAAAGTTGCAAAAACCATTTCCGAGGCTGTCGTTGTGCAAAGAGTCAATGCCGAAGCCGGCAGTGCCCTTGTCTTGCTGCTGGACGTGAATGTGATCCAGATGTGTGTCAGAATTATTGGGTTAGTTGTGGAGATGGGTCTTTTGTTGTTCCACCTCAGAGAGGAGATAACTATGAATGCAGAAACATGAAGCTTCTCTTAAAGCACCAGCAACGAGTATTTCTTGGAAAGTCTGATGTTGCTGGTTGGCGTGCATTTTTAAGGAATCCTGTAAATAAACATGATTACCTTGGAGAATACACTAGAGAAATGATTTCACATAAAGAAGATGACAAACATGGAAACACAGACAATGTTGAGCCATTTGATAGAATGCTTTAAACAAATGTGGTTTCGAAAGATGCAATGATTGCAGAATTCGTTTGCAGAAACTTTTAAGCAAATGCAATCAACAGGTGTAAAGCAAGACTCCATTCTCCCAGCTTGCGCCAAAATAGGAGCTTTGAAAGAGAGTATGGACATCTGGGAAAGCATAATGGAAGGATGGTTTTGGTCAAATATTGTTGTTTGAAATGCCTCGTGAAACCATAGACTCAACACATGAACTGTCTAACAAAATGCCTCAAAAAAATGCGGTTTCGTGGGGTGCAACCATTGCAGGTTATATGTTGATCTTGTTAGAGTAAATACAGCTAGTAAGTATAAACTAAAATTCCATAACCCTCACCGACATCCTCCTTGTTTGTATCCCACGTCAGGGTACGACATCTGCCAAAGGCATAATGAAATGGGAGCATATGCAATGATAACTGTCTAACAGAATACCTCAAAGAAATGCCTTCTAACGCCAGTATGATGGCAGTATTTTCACAAAATGGATTTGTTGAAAAGACTTTAAAACATTTTTAGCAAATTCAATTTTTAGGCTTGAAGCCAAATTCTACAACCTCTTGTCAAACTGTGAGCTCAAATAAATGATTCGTCAGACATTATTGTTGCAAATACTCTGGCGGACCTATATTCAAAAATGTGGTAGCGTAGACAGTGCTCATGAATTGTTTGACAGCCGCTCCAAGAAATGTCATTTCTTGGAAAGCAATAGTGCACGAATGGAACAAATGGTTAGTTGAAAAGGTCTTAGAAACTTTTGAGGCAAATGCAACTATCAGACTCCAAGCCTCTACCCACAAAGTTGAAGACTGAGTTTAGCTCCTATGAGCACAAAATGTTGGTCAAGTTTGAGATGCTCTAGTAGACGCATGTACAAATTGTGTTGCTAGCATATGCAAAATGAAAGCTAAGTTCCATGACTTTTGACAAGCCTCCTCCTGAGACCTCACGAAACAAAGTCATCATTTACAATATTTGACTCAATAACAATGACTTTATCAAAAGCTCAATGTTGATACAAACAAGGAAGATATGAAGTTTTAGGGTAAGATGAATGTTGTGATTTCCACTGGAGATAAAACCAAAGAGTTACAGTCCCCTAGACAGCAATGACTGCCAAATCTTTCGCAAGATGGATTTGTTAGGAAGCTTCAGCCGCATCTTCCAAGTCCACACCAATATGAGAAGTTTCAAACAGACAAAGTACATGAATCTTTACACGCACCTTGAAATATAAGTTGTGGAAGCACAAATAACATATTTGGGCTGTTTGACTGAATGCTTGAATGCACCAATTGCAGGATGGGGTTGTTCAACAAATCACAATGGAGGGATGATTTTTGATATGGACTAAATGTATTTGTTGAAGACCCTGAAAACTCTCTATCAAATACGAGTCCTTGCCAGCATTCCCGCGGCCAATATGGGTATTCATCAAAACAAGAGGAAATAGCAAAGCAAACTTGTGAAGAAATGTGGCCTCATGAGTTGAAAGAATTTTCTCAGACATCACCTCCCGCCTTTGGAAAGGTTTCTAAACTCATCTGTTGTTCCTAGTGGCATATTCCTTGAGCCTCTGGGATACCACAAGCTACTCCTTGAAAGTAAACGTCATGGGAAAGCAAGCTCTTAGAGAGAAGAGAATGTTGTGCGAAGTGATGAAGGAGACACACTGAGAGCAGAGGCTTTGCTTATAGTTGAGGCCAACGCAAGACTTTCATTCATTGTGAAAAGATCTCTTATTTGTATTCATGGTCGATGGTATACCTATCAGATTATTTGACGCCATGAACAGTTTATTGTCATCCCATGGAGTTTCAATGAATGCATCAAAGAGATGCCATTTCAAGGACTGTGAAGATGACAAATTGATATGTGCCTAATGTGAATGAATAAATAAGTGTTGGACTTTCAACATCATATCCAGATAAAGATTGTAGGATCTTCACATTTATTGAAAAAGCTCAAAGTTTACAAGTAGATGTAACCGTTGGTTACAACGCTATCTTCCTCGGCATTCACCGTCAACTTCTCCGCTCATACCAAAATTAGAGTGTGGTTAAGCATTTTCTTTGTACATTCCATAATGAGAATATCTAATTTGTCAGAATGTAATCCTTTGAGCATGGAGATGGGATTTTTATGATCAAGCTATGGGTATCTACCAGAAGACAGTGAAATCAAAGTACAAGCACAATTTTATTGACTTGAAGTGTGAGCACTATTTCAGCAATATTGAAAGGTGAGGACAAATGTATTAATTCTAAAGTGAAATTATTTGAAATAATGTCAGAGTAGGAGGGAGAGCCCTAGTGTGGAAATGTGAGTACAAAAGATAACAATTCAAGCTTCATGAGTTTCAAATTTTCATTTGAACCTACATAAAGATATAGTTGTGGCCCAAGTACAATAGAAGTTTGGAAATAGGCAGTCTCAATCATGAGAAGTCTTATAATTTCTAATGGATCTCCATTCCATATTACATTATTCATGGTTTAAATGCTCCTAATGTTGAAAACGCACACATTCATTTTGAATATGAGAAGTGCTTCTCAAAACATTAGTGAATGGTGATGGCATTTTATGATTGCAATTGAGGTAAGAGCCTAGGAAGGAGGGAGATGATCTTCCTATGAAAGTTGCATGAAAAGGAAATTCAAATAGTCATGGAGATATTTGTCATACAAGTGATCAATTATTGGGAAGTAGGGCAGCCCCTAACTTGCTTAAAACATCTTTTTGTCTCACTTTCAATTGTGTCTTCAGTGGATACATTTGGTTGTTGTTGCTTCGAATGATCGTTACATTATCTCTCCATAAATTCAAGTATTGGGAGTAGTGATCATGTTGAGTAGGATATGAGTATTCTAGTGGATACGAAGCTACCACTTTGTTGAATCCCCATCAATACATATATGATTCTTCATGGCAATTATTATGCAAAGTTAGTGGACCAATTTCATCTACCATATTTCAAGCACTTGGAAAGAGATGTCAAGAAACAATTGAAGAGATGACTACTGGAAAGGAGTAGAACAAATATAGGAAGTAACTTAGTCAATTACACAACTTGAAAGTTGTATCTTTGAAAACTACCATTTTGAAAAGTGACTTGTTTCACTTATTGTAATTTAAAGTTCAAAATTAGGTTTCCTTTCGAAAAAGGTAGTTACTTGAACTGGTTGGGAAGTAGTTACAAGTTAGTTACAAGTTGGTTACAAGGTAGTTATGGGAAAAAGCCTATAAATATGAGGCTATTTGAAATGTAAAGGGGGGGGACTTTTGAGAGAAATCTGGGAAAGGGGAAACTCTAGAGAAATTTTCAGAGATATCTTAAAGAGCTTTTGTGTTTACACTAGGTATAAAAAGGATTTTGGAATTGTATAATTTCAAAGATAATGAAAAATGCAGTTTAGTTCGTATGCTCTAAATGTTTTTTTATGTTATCATTAGTAATTTCTCGTATGTTGAATTGGTAATCCCTTATGCACATGTGTAATACATTGATTATCTGTGTGATTAAAGTGATGAAACACACCCATCTTCTGGTATCTTGTTTTGGACGTGCTTGTATGACCTATCTCTTCTTATGTTGAGGTTTATTGTACTCCTTTCATCATCGTTACACATTTCAACCCATTTGGTAATAACCCCTTTTGTCATCATTATTAGTTGTGGAATCTCAATTGGTTTTCGTATGTCTACTGTTGGGGTTTTTGTTAGATATCTGTTCCTAGTTTTGTGTTTTATCCTTTATGTACTTTCAGGTTAAAAGTACACAAAAACCCACAAATACCCCTATCATACGAGGGAGCTGCCCCTCTCAAATGCAGAGGAAAGTTGTTAGTCTAGTAACAACTTCTCCAACTATTGGGACTATTTAGTCACTGCTCCAAGGGCAACGAGTCAATTTCAAAGATTATTTCGCGGTGACAAATCTGTTTACCAACAGATTTTTGGTGACTCTACTGGTGAATACGAACTGAAGCGTTGGTGCCTTTTTATTCCTCACAAATATCTTCCCTGAAAAGAAGATTGGTGACTCTATCTAAAAGAAGAATCCTAAAAAAGGGTTTGGTATCAAAGAACCGAGATGCATAACTTGCAGTTTCCTGAATCAAATAGTGACAGTGATGATGAAGATTATTCGTTTCCTGCATCCTCTACTTAGCAAAATCAAGTTCTTGATGATCCTAAGCAAGTAGAGTTTTTGAAGAATTTCTATGGTGGCATGCAATTCACTTCTAACGAGGTTCATCCTTCCTTGCTTCAGATGTTGCAGAAGATCTAACAAAAGGATGGGAAGAAGACTCATTTCTTTGTTTGTGATCCTAAGCCCCTACTGGAGGAGATTCATGCACTAGAAGATAAAAGGGATTGTGCTAAGATATATCAGTCACATGATAAGGACAACAATGAAGGAGAAAAAGTTTTTCTTGCAAATGAACTAGTATTGAATGAAAAATCTTTAGAACATGCATGTACTAGAGAAGAAGAAGTTATTACATTTTGTCATGATAGAACATCTCCACTAAAGCAAGACCAAGAAGAAGAAGAGATGGAGATAGAAGAAGAAAATTGTATAGAAACATGCAATAATGAAGAAGAAAGTTTTCTAGATGATGGCACGCCTCTTATGACAACTTGTTCTGGTTCTACAACTACATCTTCTGAGAAAGATTTCTCTGACATGCCTAATGTTCAAGGAAATATAGAAAGCATAAACAAAGAGGATGAAGATGAGTCACGAAATGTTCTCTTATCATGTAGGCAATTCGAGCAAGAGGAGAATCATGATGAAATGGTACCGAAAGATCTCTCTCACGAGGTTTTGATCACATATTGGTGTCTCAATATTTCTATTGATGATTTTGTTTGTGAAGAAGAAACCATCCTTTCTCCTTTATTATATGTTGAACAAGAATACTCAACTATTGAAAATAAAGGTACTACTCAAGACAAAAAGTTGAGTACTCCCACTCCAAAGGTGCAAGAAGGCCACAAGGATGTTGGGTGTGAATCTACACGAAAAGAGGTTACAAATGAACTTATTCCTGAATGTCCTTATTTGAGCGATTTCATTATATGTTCTATTATATGCTGGAGATGGCAGTGTGAGTAATGGTTATGATAGTGAAAAAGGACATCAATTTTCTAATGTTTGTCGGAACATGGATGAAATTGGAAGTGTTCAAGAGATGGATGGAAAGCCACGTCCTATTTCTTCTTTATCAACTGTAGAAGAGACTTTTCAAGGCGGAAAAATGCATAATGCATATTCATTGTTTTCTCTCGCTCATATGGAATCCTCTGACGAAGCATATCCTGAGTTGGTAATGGTAAAGAAGTGGGAATTTTCTTTTGCATGTGATGATTCAATAATAAAGAAAGACATTATTCATGAGAAGGATCAGTCACAGAATATCAAGTTTTCTTCACTTATTGATGGATGCTCAGTTCATGATTTAGTTTTCTTTGGTTCGAACTATGAAAAGAATCTTCAGATAGAGAAGATTGGTATGCTCAATGTGATGCTAGAGGAGATGATCAGTAATACACAGGGTAATACCAATGTGATACAAAAGGACTTAGAAGTTTATGATGAGAAATGGTTGTTCGATGCACTATTCAAGGAGTCTTCACATTCCATGTATTTCATTTTTCTCATCATTCTAAAATATCTACTAAGTCTGCAGGTGCCTCATTTGTGCACATCTCTTTTTCACACAGGTGCCTATTTTTCTCAACCTGTTAATGGCTTCACATGATCATCTTGAAGCAGTTTGAGGTAGGAGTCACCTACCATGTACATAGGTTAACTAGGTGTTTTGGTTGTGTCTATCTTGTTCTGATTCCAGTTGGTTTTTGTCTTTTGCTTTGTCTCTCTATGTCTCTTTGTTGTTTGTCCCTTTGTCTCCTTGTTCTCCTTCAACATCATGTTATCTCCTGACTCTACCCACCCAATGGATAAAGCACTGTTCATTAGTAGAGATTCTAGGTTCATCCTACATCCTTTATAGTTTTTGTCCCCAGTTAGAGCCAGCTGTTGGCCTCGTTTTCAAATCGCCAAATTTTAAAATTTTGCATCGAAACCTTTTGTAAAGTCATCCTTTGGGCTGCAATTCGTCAATGTTATACTTCTTGTGTCAATCATGTCAATAACTTATTAACGAGACATCATATTTTGTTTTGTTCATATTACCTCTTTGAATAGCAATATTTTTCCAAGTCAAAATTTAAATGGAATTGGCTTAGAAACATTATTTTTGCGCCAACTTCCATTTTTTGCTAAGCTTTTACCAACTTTTAGTTTCCACAAAGTTTGCGTCAATTCTTTTTTTTTTGCAAAGTTTGCATCAACTTTCGAATTTCGTAAACCTTGCGTCAACTTTTTCTTTTTGCCAAGTTTGCATTAACTTTTTGAGTTTGGCTAAGTTTGTGCATATTTTGACTTTTGCGTAACCAAAACTGATGGCATAATTTCTCAAGTTTGGAAAGATAAAAAGAATGAAATTCACTTTCACTTTTTACCAACAAGAATAACTTCACTCCACCAAATTCTCCTACATGCATGGAAGGTGTTTTAATAATCTTGAAGATGCCAATTACGAGCATGCAAACTGTTCTAATTGAATTTTTCTATTCTCAGATGCATTGATTGCAAGATACGTTTTAGAGACACTTTCCAATAGCTGACTGCATAAGTAATCTGAGCTCAAAGAAATGTCATCTCATGTGATACAATGATCATAGTATCTGGAGGATAAAGGATGCATTGAAAATGTTTTAAGAAATTTTCAAACAAAATTCCTTTGGCAGATGTAAAGTCACATTTTGCAATTGGCGCTAATATCCTCCTTACCGCCACCATCGCCAATATGGGAGTTCTTGCAACAGGTTATGGATACCATTATCAGTGGAAGTACCCCACCTTCTGATGTTAATTTCAGTGCAAACACAAGGTATTCTGATAGCAGTAAATCCAAAATCTCTCAAAAGAAACTTTTTAGAACTATTTCATCACAAAACGACCCAGAAAACAAGATTTAAGCAATATAGATGACGGTTGTGCACATGATATAAAGGTGGAAGATACATATGGGGATGAAACAAAATCTATAAATGACATGCAACTTGTTTCAGTAGAGAAACATGGAAAACATGGTACTTACAATAAGGATACAAAGGTAGAGATAAGTGCTGATAAGCATGGGGATAATGGGTGGAGCGTCTTAGAGAAGGGGTTATATCTTAAAGGCATTGAGATCTTTGGAAAGAATAGTTGCTTGATATCACAAGACTCGCTAAGTGGTCTTAAGACATGCTTAGAGATAGCTGAATACATGTCCCACAATGGATCTATACTACAATATCAAGTTGGTGATGTACGAACTCTTTGGTCTGATGGCAGTGGGAAGGCTGATTGTATTGATACACTTGAGATACAGGTTCACACAAGATCAAGATTTTTGTAGAAAAGAGGGAGAGTGCACAAATTAAAGTACACTTGGAAGTCTGCAGGCCATCGCTCAACAGGAAAAATAATGACAGATGGGAAAGGACAGCCCTGTAAACAATATACTCCATGTGGTTGCCAACTAACATATGGAAAGCAATGCGCTTGTCTCTGGGGTGGAACCTGTTGTGAAAAATATTGTGGATGCTCACAAAGTTGTAAAAACTATTTTTGAGGCTGTCAATGTGCAAAGAGTCAATGTCGAAGCCGGCAGTGCCCTTGTCTTGCTGCTAGACGTGAATGTGATCTAGATGTGTGTCAGAATTGTTGGGTCAGTTGTGGAGATGGGTCTTTTGGTGTTCCACCTCAAAGAGGAGATAACTATGAATGTAGAAACATGAAGCTTCTCTTGAAGCACCAGCAACGAGTGTTGCTTCGAAAGTCTGATGTTGCTGGTTGGGGTGCATTTTTAAGGAATCCTATAAATAAACATGATTACCTTGGAGAATACACTAGAGAAATGATTTCACATAAAGAAGCTGACAAACATGGAAACACAGACAACGTTGAACCATTTGATAGAATGCTTTAAAGCAATGTGGTTTCGAAAGATGCAATGATTGTAGAATTCATTTGTAGAAACTTTTAAGGAAATGCAATCGATAGGTGTAAAGCAAGACTCCATTCTCCTAGCTTGCGCCAAAATAGGGGCTTTGAAAGAGAGTATGGACGTCTGGGAAAGCATAATGGAAGGATGGTTTTGGTCGAATATTGTAGTTTGAAATGCCTCGTGAAACCATAGACTTGACACGTGAACTGTCTAACAAAATGCCTCAAAAAAATGTGGTTTCATGGGGTGCAACTGTTGTAGGTTATATGGTTATCTTGTGAGAGTAAATGCAGCTAGTAAGTGTAAATTAAAATTCCATAACCCTCACTGGCATCCTCCTTGTTTGTAGCCCACATCAGAGTACGGCATCTGCCAAAGGCATAACGAAATGGGAGCATATGCAATGATAACTGTCTAACAGAATACCTCAAAGAAATGCCTTCTAACACTAGTATAATGGTAGTATTTTCACAAAATGGATTTGTTGAAAAGACTTTAAAACATTTTTAGCAAATGCAATTTTTAGGCTTGAAGCCAAATTCTACAACCTCTTGTCAAACCGTGAGCTCAAATAAATGATTCGTCAGACATTATTGTTGCAAATACTCTGGTGGACCTGTATTCAAAAATGTGGTAGCGTAGACAACGCTCATGAATTGTTTGACATCCGCTCCAAGAAATGTCATTTCTTGGAAAGTAATAGTGCAGGAATGGAACAAATGGTTAGTTGAAAAGGTCTTAGAAACTTTTGAGGCAAATGCAACTGTCAGACTCCAAGCCTCTGCCCACGAAGTTGAAGACTGAGTTTGGCTCCTATGAGCACAAAATATTGGTCAAGTTTGAGATGCTCTAGTAGACACATGTACAAATTGTGTTGCTAGCATATGCAAAATGAAAGCTAAGTTCCACAACTTTTGACAAGCCTCCTCCTGAGACCTCACAGAACAAAGTCATCATTTACAATATTTGACTCAATAACGATGACTTTATCAAAAGCTCAATGTTGATACAAACAAGGAAGATATGAAATTTCAGGGTAAGATGAATGTTGTGATTTCCACTGGAGACAAAACCAAAGAGATACAGTCCCTTGGACAGCAATGACTGCCAAATCTTTCGCAAGATGGATTTGTTAGGAAGCTTTAGCCACATCTTCCAAGTTTGCACCAATATGAGGAGTTTCAAACAAACAAAGTACATGAATCTTTACAGGCACCTTGAAATATAAGTTGTGGAAGCACAAATAACATATTTGGGCTATTTGATTGAATGCTTGAATGCACCAATTGCAGGATGGGGTTGTTCAAAAAATCACAATGGAGGGATGATTTTTGATACATTCTAAATGTATTTGTTGAAGACCCTGAAAACTCTCTATCAAATACGAGTCCTTGCCAGCATTCCCGCGGCCAATATGGGTATTCATCAAAACAAGAGGAAATGGCAAAGCAAACTTGTGAAGAAACATGGCCTCATGAGTTGAAAGAATTTTCTTGGACATCACCTCCCGCCTTTGGAAAGGTTTCTAAACTCATCTGTTGTTCCTAGTGGCATATTCCTTGAGCCTCTGGGATACCACAAGCTACTCCTTAAAAGTAAACGTCATGGGAAAGCAAGCTCTTAGAGAGAAGAGAATGTTGTGCGAAGTGATGAAGGAGACACACCGAGAGCAGAGGCTTTGCTTATAGTTGAGCCCAATGCAAGACTTTCATTCATTGTGAAAAGGTCTCTGATTTGTATTCATGGTTGATGGTATACCTATCAGATTGTTTGACGCCATGAACAGTTTATTGTCATCCCATGGAGTTTCAACGAATGCATCAAAGAGATGCCATTTCAAGGACTGTGAAGATGACAAATTGATACGTGCCTAATGTGAATTAATAAATAAGTGTTGGACTTTCATCATCATATCTAGATAAAGATTACAGGGTCTTCACATTTATTGAAAAAGTTCAAAGTTTACAAGTAGATGTAACCGTCGGTTACAATGCCATCTTCCTCGGCATTCACCATCAACTTCTCCGCTCATACCAAAATTAGAGTGTGGTTAAGCATTTTCTTTGTACATTCCATAATGATAATATCTAATTTGTCATAATGCAATCCTTTGAGCATGGAGATGGGATTTTTATGATCAAGCTATGGGTATCTACCAGAAGACAGTGAAATCAAAGTACAAGCACAATTATATTGACTTGAAGTGTGAGCACTATTTCAGCACTATTGAAAGGTGAAGACAAATGTATTAATTCTAAAGTGAAATTATTTGAAACAATGTTAGAGTAGGAGGGTGAGCCCTAGTGTGGAAATGTGAGTACAAAAGATAACAAGTCAAGCTTCATTAGTTTCAAATTTTCATTTGAACCTACATAAAGATATAGTTGTGGCCCGAGTACAATAGAAGTTTGGAAATAGGCAGTCTCAATCATGGGAGGTCTTATAATTTCTAATGGATCTCCATCTCCATATTACATTATTCATGGTTTAAATGCTCCTGGTGTTGAAAATGCACACATTCATTTTGAATATGAGAAGTGCTTCTCAAAACATTAGTGAATGGTGATGGCATTTTATGATTGCAATTGAGGTAAGAGCCTAGGAAGGAGGGAGATGATCTTCCTATGAAAGTTGCATGAAAAGGAAATTCGAATAGTCATGGAGATATTTGTCATACAAGTGATCAATTGATGGGAAGTAGAGCAGCCCCTAACTTGCTTAAAACATCTTTTTGTCTCATTTTCAATTATGTCTTCAGTGGATACATCTGGTTGTTGTTGCTTCGAATGATTGTCACATTTATCTCTCCATAAATTCAAGTATTGGGAGTAGTGATCATGTTGAGTAGGATATGAGTATTCTAGTGGATACGAAGCTACCACTTTGTTGAATCCCCATCAATACATATATGATTCTTCATGGCAATTATTATGCAAAGTTAGTGGACCAATTTCATCTACCATATTTCAAGCACTTGGAAAGAGATGTCAAGAAACAATTGAAGAGATGACTACCAGAAAGGAGTAGAACAAAGATAGGATGTAACTTAGTCAATTACACAACTTGAAAGTTGTATCTTTGAAAACTACCATTTTGAAAAGTGACTTGTTTCACTTATTGTAATTTAAAGTTCAAAATTAGGTTTCCTTTCGAAAAATGTAGTTACTTGAACTAGTTGGGAAGTAGTTACAAGTTAGTTACAAGTTGGTTACAAGGTAGTTATGGGAAAAAGCCTATAAATATGAGGCTATTTGAAATGTAAAGCGGGGGGACTCTTTTGAGAGAACTCTGGGAAAGGGGAAACTCTAGAGAAATTTTCAGAGATATCTCGAAGAGCTTTTGTGTTTACACTAGGTATAAAAAGGATTTTGGAATTGTATAATTTCAAAGATAATGAAAAATGCAGTTTAGTTCGTATGCTCTAAATGTTTTTTTATGTTATCATTAGTAATTTATTGTATGTTGAATTGGTAATCCTTTATGCACATGTGTAATACATTGATTATCTATGTGATTGAAGTGATGAAACACACCCATCTTCTGGTATCTTGTTTTGGACGTGCTTGTATGACCTATCTCTTCTTATGTTGAGGTTTATTGTACTCCTTTCATCATTGTTACACATTTCAACCCATTTGGTAATAACTCCTTTTGTCATCATTATTAGTTGTGGAATCTCAATTGGTTTTCATATGTCTACTGTTGGGGTTTCTGTTAGTCATCTGTTCCCAGTTTTGTGTTTTATCCTTTATGTACTTTCAGGTTAAAAGTACACAAAAACCCACAAATACCCCTATCATACGAGGGAGTTGCCCTTCTCAAACGCAGAGGAAAGTTGTTAGTCCAGTAACAACTTCTCCAACTATTGGGACTATTTAGTCACCGCTCCAAGGGCAACGAGTCAATTTCAAAGATTATTTCGCGGTGACAAATCTATTTACCAACAATACTCTATGGCAGAAAAAGGCTTTTCACTCTCATCTTTCTCATGAGTGTTCCTAGAGACGAATTTGGTTAAATCTTCTAATATCAAAGGATGTTCACTCATGAGGATTAGGAATTCTTCATAATCGAGATCTTTGATAAATGCATGCAGAGATACCATAGAAAAATGACATGAAGGTGCCATTACATTGTTTTCAATGTAAACTTAGATTTTAAAATCTTTTCAAATTTGATGTAAAAGACAAGTGCAAAACTATATGTAAAAATAGCCTAAAATGCGTGATTTTTGTACTTTTTCCAATGCAAATAATTGAAACAAAGGGTGGTGTAATGATTTTAGTAAAGGGAAGTGTTATATGTGTAGGAGTCTAGGACAACCCTGAAAGGGAGGGTGAATCAGTGTTGTGTAAATTTTCAAATCTTTTTGCAAACTTTAACTATCAAGACACAAAGAGAAAGATATCATTGATTTGTCAAACACATATGCACATGACTAAGAATGAAGAAAGAGAACAAAACCTCATGATTAAATCACACACACATAGAAAAGATCAATATAAATCATGACACAATATTTGCATGAGTGGAAAATCCTCCAGGAGTAGAAAAACCACTCCAAAACTGCCTCACTGGCTTTATCAAAAACCTCACTAGTTATGATGTTTAGAAGCACCAACTTCAAGGAGCACCAACCCCTAATACAAAACAAATTAAAAACAAGAACTTAGAGGGTTTCTCTATTTCAATACAAAACACTTCTTCTTTCACATGTGTCTGTCAAATGACCATTCTTCTCATCAACCCAAATCATATACAAAACTCATCTAAATTTTCTCTTCAAGAAGATATTTAGAATAATCAACCCTGTATCCTAATCCACTCAACAAAAATCTTATCTCTGCAAATTTGATTCACCTGATGCATAATACAATTTCAATATCTTCCTCTACATTTCATTTTAAAATCAACTGATCTTGCAAATTAGCTCATACATACATTCATCTGTGTTTTCTTTGTAAAATAATTTTCATAAAGTTATCTTCATCATCATTTGTTGCTCTACACTTCAACTTATTCATCAAATCACCTATAAGCGCATTAAATATCAGATGACCATTCACATTCTCTTCTTTTTTTATTTTCAATATAAGCACTTATATCTTTATAATTATCCCTGCATCAAAAATTATATCTTCACAAAAATTAGTTCCAAAAATTCTTCATATTCATCTGACCCTTTTCAAAACACCTACAAATTGTTTTTCAAGACTTTACACAAACAATAATATCAAATTTCCATTTTGTTCTCAATAATTTTTTTTTTATATTGCATTGACCTGTCAATAAGATAATATCCTCTGTCTCTTCAAAGTCTTGGGATCTGTAACAAAAAAACTTTTCAAATCATTCATTTCAAACATCATCTTTTCAAACTCTTGATCTTCTCTGCAAAAACACATTCCCTGACTGCAAAACAAAATCAATAAATATTCTTCAAATTCCATGAATTCTCTTTGTCTTCTCTAAAAAGATAGTCTTCAATAATAATATCTTCATCAAATCTTTCATCTCCTTAACTATCTCTTTACAAAAATTTGTTCATCTTCTATGGAAAGGAAAATAAACAATGTCCACCATAAAAATGTCTTCATTTTTCTTCATACCCATTCAATTCTCTGTACGAATCTCTATTCTTCAAAATATATCTATAAAAATTCCTCCCTTGCAAAAAGACCCTTCATAACAAAAAATCTTTTTAAACTTATCATGAGAATAAATTTCTATCCTTAAAAAAAACTCATATACATCATTAAGCTCTCAAATCTCATGCCTTAAAAAAAAGGCAAATAAAATAGAAATTTAAAAAAAGTTTCCTTTAAAAAAAACTTCTAAAATCAATTCATAAGTCACGCTCCACTTTACAAGGTATATTTGAATGTATTTTGATGCCATTTTTAATTCATAAAAACATGCTTCCATATAAGCATTTGATGGCCCCACAAAAATAAATAAAACTAATAAACAAGGTTTCAAACTTATTACTACAGCTTATAGGAATTCCCCAACCATGATAAAAGACAATGATATAATTTTTAGCGCCCATTTATCTTTTTTTAAAAAGAGAAATTGAAACATATTTCGTGCCCCAAAGATCTTAAGAGATGACTGACGCAGAAGGTAAATGGTCGAAGGGCCAGTGGACACAAATGACTAAAGAGCCCTTAAGCAGGTTTGTTTAAGTGATATAACCTATGATAGGAAGTCATTGACAGATTAAAACAAAAGAGCACATACCACATAGTGGTCATATTAGAGTTTTATATGATATGAAAAATATGACATGAGTTAGTATTTTAATGATTTAAACCTCTCATATCTGCCATTAAAAAAATATTAATGCTTCTGTCAAAGACACTGATGAAGATCAATAACTACTATGCAAGTCTATGGACATGAACAACCAAAATGATCATAAATTGATCAATCAACATAAATTAACATGAATGACCCCTTCTATGCACCTAGATTTGTGTCATCAACAACTATCATTAAGAAGTAATCAAGAAGACACCACTTTGATCAAGTATGAAGACATATTAAAAGCATCCATTCAACATTACTCCTCCAAAGGAACATATGACTTGAGATCCTTTGAACTATGATCACCATCATGATTCCATCTTGTACCTTTGTTATGCAACTTACTGAAAACACATTGTATTCTTGTGTCCTTAAAAAAATATTCTCAACATGAAATGATCCTTCACATTTACCTTTAACAACATACCTGATCTGCATTACACTTGCATTACTGAAACATGTGAACTTTGTCATACCAAGCCAAATATAGCATGTGTGAATATCATGAGGATCATCTTGTGAACTAATCATCATCAAACTATGAAGGTTTCTTAAGTCATGATCAAGACAACAAGTCCTGCAAGTCCATTCTCTTGAACAATATAGAACATATTGTTGCCCCTGCAAGACCTTTTTGACATCAATGACAATTAATCTCCATCAATCTCCCCCTTTGTAATTGATGGAAAAACTTCATGAAACATTTTCTCTCTCTCCCTCTTTTTGACATCTGATGACAATGGCTCAATCCTATTTGCTCCCCCTATGTTGAAGTCCACAAACAAATCACTGCTCATAAATACCACTGTCAATCACTGACAAGGACAACCATCACTATTACACCATCTACACAAATAAGCACTATCCTGCTAGAATGAAACAGGTATGTCAACCTTAACAAAATACCATTTCTTGACACAAATATGAAAAACCTGACATATCTTTGCAATCAAACACCAACTCCTTTGATATAACTTATATGAACTTGAACTCTATGCAAGGATGTCATAAACACATCACGGCATATGAAGACCACTCTTGAGAAAACCTTCCCAAAAACTTTTCTTTAACTACCTCTGATTGAAGAATTTGATGAAATACAAGGCTCACCATCAATGTCATAAGCCACTCTAGATTGTTATAACTTGAAGCACATACCTGATACCACTTCAAAACTAGAGGCACACAATTTGCACATACCTTCCTTTTTGTAAAACCAAACGCAGAGATAAGAATTATGAATTGAATTCTTTCATTTGTAACCTCCTTAGCCAACATATCTGATTTCTAATAAGATCTTCTTGAGAACATCTTACACTCTTTTCCCTGACAAGCAAGATCACATTGAACTGCAACACAATTTTTGTAAGTACCAACATGATATGAACAGTATACAAATAGGATTAAGTCATAACATCATCAACTTGTTTGTGCAGAGAGGTTTTGAACACCTTATATGAACCACTAAACATGTCACTAATCATGAACACCTATATTACTGACATACACTGAAACTCAAAAACATTAGAAAATTCATTTCAAATATTATCAAGCAAGCATGATAAACAAAACAAGTTCATCACATTGATAAACATCAACTGATCTCCTCCTATAACTTATTGGGGATAAATGATAGGACAAGAACAACTCCCCCTCACATCATGCTATCTATTATTCAACTGATGATGTAACTTGTGCATGTGTAGGATGCACAAGTTTAGATTCTGACTTCTCTTTACTTTCTTTCTGCTTCCAAATTTTCATAGGTGCTTTCTTCTGGTCATGTTTCTTTATCCAAATCTTTTCAACCTTTTTCTTTTCCCAACCTTTCAAATCGGGTAATACAATCCTTTCAAGCCTTCTACAACTATATGCTTTGTGACCAGGAGAGTTGCAATTATAACAAACTATGTTACAATCATAATCAAATGACTGATAGTACCTTTGAGCACTCATGTTAAGCTTCCATGCAAGAACATGCCTTCTATGTACTTTACAATTTCTTTGTATATGTCCAATATTATTGCACTTGTAACAAACAATATTAATATTCCTTCTGTAATTAATTGATTTGTGTCCAAATTGATTACAAGTATAACAATAACCATTAAATGAATAGTTATACATGTACATGTATGCTTGTCTTATAGCAGTAGGTTTTCTAAAATTCCTTCCTTGATTGCGCAGAAATTCATCTCTAGTTTTCTGTTTAGCTTCACTCTTCCTTTTACCTTTTGTGGCAGCAACATGATGACTTAAATCAATTTTTCCTTCTAGGAGTCTCTCTAGCTTTGGAACATTCAACTTCTTCAAATCCTAAACCAGTAGTGTCCTTATAATGCTTCTATTTGCCCAACATCTCATGCAACTTGTTTGAGCTATCTTCAAACACTTGATATTTCTTAGATAAATCCTTGAGACCATCATACTCTTTTCTCAGATTGATAATATCACCCTCTAATTTCATATTCTCAATCCTTCTAACTTCAAGGTTAGATTTTGAAACATTTACTATACTCTTGGCTTCCTTAATTTTAGTCTTTAATCTAGCAATTAATTTGTCTGAATCATCAATATATGTCTTTAAACTTATAATCTGACATTTGGCCTCTTCAAGATCTATAGATACACTTTCAAGGTCTGATAGTGCTTTTTCTTTAGATTCTCTTTCTTGTTGCAACTACAACATTAATTTCTTGTTCTCCTTATAATTCTTGAGTTCACTCAGAGCATATATGAGCTTTCCTTCTATATCAATCTCACAATCTTGTTCATCATATTCCTGATCATCATCACTTATTATGTTAGCTTCTTCTAAATCTGATTGGGTTTGAACTTCAACTCCTTCATTTGAAAGTCTCCTTTCATTGCCACTTTCTTCAAACACTAGAGTGTCCTCTTCTTTATCATTATCTTGATAAATTCTTTTCAATCTCCTCCACATATCCTGAGCTGTAACACAATCCATAACTTTACAAGAAACATCATTAGACATAGCAGACAATATGGCCTTCTTTGCAATATGATTACGTTCAAGGGCTTCTTTGTCTTTTCCATTCTCATCTGACATTAAAACATCATATCCTAAAGAGGATAAATAAATCTTCATTCTAACATACCAAACTAAAAGATATTAACCATCAAACTGAGGAACTCTTGAAACTTTTTCTTCTAATACAATATCAGATTCAACTTGAGGAACATTTATATCAACAAGTTCAATATCAACCTTTGAATTTGATAAAGATGAAGAGTTTTGACTAGTCTAAGACTTGACAATTTTCTTGCTCTTATTTCTTCTGCACTTACCCATTGAACTCCACACATAGGACCTACCCAAGCTGATTAAGCTTCAAAAGGGAACTTGGCTCTGATACCAATTGTAGGAGTCCAAGACAACACTGAAAGGGGGGGTGAATCAGCGTTGTGTAAATTTTCAAATCTTTTTGCAAACATTAACAATCAAGACACAAAGAGAAAGATATCATTGATTTTTCAAACACATATGCACATGACTGAGAATGAAGAAAGAGAACAAAACCTTGTGAGTAAATCAAACACACATAGAAAAGATCAATATAAATCATGACACAAGATTTGCACGAGTGGAAAACCCTCCAAGGGTAGAAAAACCACTCCAAAACTGCCTCATTGGCTTTATCAAAAACCTCACTGGTTACAATGTTTAGAAGCACCAACTTCAAGGAGCACCAACCCCTAATATTTTAGAAGCACCAACTTCAAGGAGCACCAATCCCTAATATAGAGCAAATTAAAAACAAGAACTTAGAGGGTTTCTCTGTTTCAATACAAAACACTTCTTTCACATGTGTCTGTCAAATGACCATTCTTCTCATCAACCCAAATCATATACAAAACTCATCTGAATTTTCTCTTCAAGAGGATATTCAAAATAATCAACCCTGTATCCTGATCCACTCAACAAAACTCTTATCTCTACAAATTTGATTCACCTGATGCACAATACAATTTCAATATCTTCCTTTACATTTCATTTTGAAATCATTTGATCTTGCAAATTAGCTCATACATACATAAAGTTATCTTCATCATCATTTGTTGCTCTGTACTTCAACTTATTCATCAAATCACCTGTAAGCCCATTAAATATCAGATGACCATTCACATTCTCTTCTTTTTTTATTTTCAATCTGAGTACTTATATATTTATAATTATCCCTGCATCAAAAATTATATCTTCACAAAAAATTAGTTCCAAAAACTCTTCATATTCCTCTGACCCTTTTCAAAATACCTGCAAATATTTTTTCAAGACTTTACCAAAACAATAATATCAAATTTCCATTTTATTCTCAATCAAAAAACTTTTATATTGCATTGACTCTGTAAATAAGATAATATCCTTTGTCTCTTCAAAGTCTTGGGATTTGTAACAAAAAAACTTTTCAAATCCTTCATTTCAAACATCATCTTTTCAAACTCTTGATCTTCTCTGCAAACACACATTCCTTGATTGCAAAACAAAATCAATAATTATTCTTCAAATCCTTTGAATTCTCTTTGTCTTCTCTAAAAAGATTAGTCTTCAATAATAATATCTTCATCAAACCTTTCATCTCCTTCACTATCTCTTTACAAAAATTTGTTCATTTTCTATGCAAAAGAAAATAAATGATGTCCACCATAAAAATGTCTTCATTTTTCTTCATACCCATTCAATTCTCTGTAGGAATCTCTATTCTTCAAAATATATCTATAAAAATTCCTTCCCTTGTGAAAAGACCCTTCATAACAAAAATTCTTTTTAAACTTATCATGAGAATAACTTTCTATGCTTCAAAAAAACTCATATACATCCTTAAGCTCTCAAATCTCATGCCTTAAACAAAAAGGAAAATAAAATAGTAATTTTAAAAAAGTTTCCTTTAAAAAAAACTTCTAAAATCAATGCATAAGTCATGTTCCACTTTACAAGGTATATTTGAATGTATTTTGATGCCATTTTCAATTCATAAAAACATGCTTCCATATACGCATTTGATGGCCCCATAAAAATAAATAAAACTGATAAACAAGGTTTCAAACTTATTACTACAACTTATAGGAATTCCTCGACGATGATAAAAGACAATGATATAATTTTTAGCACCCATTTATCTTTTTTTAGAAAGAGACATTGAAACATATTTCACACCCCAAAGATCTTAAGAGATGACTGATGTAGAAGGTAAAGGGTCGAAGGGCCGGTGGACACAAATGACTAAAGAGCCCTTAAGCAGGTTTGTTTAAGTGATATAACCTGCGCTAGGAAGTCATTGACAGATTAAAACAAAAGAGCACATACCACATGGTGGTCACATTAGAGTTTTATATGATATGCAAAATATGACATGACTTAGGATTTTAATGATTTAAACCTCTTATATCTACCATTAAAAAAATATTAATTCTTCCGTCAAAGACACTGATGAAGATCAATAACTACTATGTAGGCCTGTGGACATGAACAACCAAAATGATCATGAACTGATCAATCAACATGAATTAACATGAATGACCCCTTCTATGCACCTGCATTTGTGTCATCAACAACTATCATCAAGAAGTAACCAAGAAGAGACCACTTTGATCAAGTATGAAGACATATTGAAAGCATCCATTCAACATTACTCCTCCAAAGCAACATATGACTTGAGATCCTTTAAACTGTGATCACCATCATGATTCCATCTTGTACCTTTGTTATGCAACTTACTAAAAACACATTTGATTCTTGTGTCCTTAAAAAAATATTCTCAACATGAAATGATCCTTCACATTTACCTTTAACAACATCCCTGATCTGCATTGCACTTGCATTACTGAAACATGTGAACTTTGTCATACCAAGCCAAATATAGTATGTGTGAATATCATGAGGATCATCTTGTGAACTAATCATAATCAAACTATGAAGGTCTCTTAAGTCATGATCAAAACAACAAGTCCTGCAAGTCCATTCTCTTGAACAATACAGAACATCTTGTTGCCCCTACAAGACCTTTTCGATATCAATGACAATCAATATCCATAAATATGTGTTATATCAGTCCAACACAACAATAATATCACTCTCAACACACTCTTGATGCAAATCTAAGATAATTCCAAGTCGATTATAGTGAAAATATGTCAAAATAGGCACTTTTTTCACCAAAGTTAATGCAAGAGAGCATAGCAAAGGGTGTTGTAAGGAAAATGATGATGGAAAGAAAATAATATCAGCAATAATGGCCACTTGGTGCTAAAATATCCCACACAACATGCTTTCAGTGCCACTTAAGGTAAAACCCTAGTGAAAATATAGCATAAATAGGCTATTTTTCACGGTTTTTCAACTCCAATACCTAAAAAAAAAGGTGTTGTAAGGAATTTTAGGAGGGTCAGAAAATAATATCAATAATATCAGTCACCTCAATCCATAAAATTGATCACAACACACTTTAAGCGCAAACTAAGTCAAACCCTAGGGCAAAAATAGCTAAAAAGAGTAGCTTTTCACCAAATTTTCACTACAAGAGCTCGTTAAAAGGGTGTTGTGAAGATTTTTATGAGGGGAAGAAAATTATTACCCTAATAACAGAAAAATAATGCCAAAATATCTTTCACAACACACCTATGGTGCAAGTTTATGAAGTCGATAAGGCCAAATTTAGTGAAAATCATTGTTTTCGAAGCCCTCGGTTGAGATGTTGGGATAAAATACTATAGGAATGTTTTGAAGTCTGATTTTTGATGGAAATTACATACTCTTAGATATAAAAATTATTTTCAATCTTCATCATGAAAAATTTGATGCAAATTTAATGAAAATGCATCAAAATTCCTAGTTTTTTGTTGAAATTTTCTATGCAAAATTGTAAATAATTTAAATCTAAATACAAATTCACACTAAAATGCAAGACTATAACCAAATGAAAATTTGACTTATCCCCTAAAATTAGTAGAAAAATCTTATAAAATATTTTTCCTACAAACCCTAGATTTTGGAATTACTAGGTTATCTAAAAATTATCAAAATTTCCACAAAAACCTAGCAATTAAATGATAAAAATGAAAAGCAAGATTTTGAATTTTAGTATTTTTCTATATTTTATATCAAATCTGATGCAAAAATCATGAATTGGGAAAATTTAGGAAGAACTGATGCAATTTAGTAAGCCCAACAATGCAATTTTTTTGTATTTTTCTAATTTTTCAATTTTTAAAAAATTTTCTCAATGCAATAGAATGAATGACTATATGAATGAATGAAATCACCCAAAATTTGAAGATAAACACTTTGAAAGTTGCAATTTAAGTCCAAAAATATGGGTTCACCAAAATATTTAGGGTAAAATTGGATTTGTTAATCTTTTGTTGTTTAGATGTTAAAATCTGCCTCTCCACTAAACATTGTAGGATCTAGGGTCGAGTGGCGAGCACTATCATACCCTAGGTCACTTTTAGATGTAGGAAAACATGGATTAGGGAATTAATTTTCAATTTTTCCTTCTCATATGCTCAATTGACCATTAAAACCCTAAGTAAGCAAAAACGACAACAAATTAATGAATTACGGAAAAAACTCTTACAAACGGGAGTAAAATACTGAATTACAGAATACCTATTTTTGGGGTTCAGAAGTGGAATAGTCAAGGACATTGGAGCGAGTGTCCAAGTCTAAGATACCTACTTTTTCAAGGAATCTAGACATCCTTTTGACCTTTATCAACCTTGTAACTTCTATTTTCTAGAATCTGTTTGTGGAGGACACTGGTGCGAGCACCCAAGTCCTAGAAGTGCTCCTTTGTCTGACTTTTATTCAGATCCTGAATCTCTGATGCTTGCCAAGCCTTCTTGCAACTCCACTTTTCCTGGATGCGACACCTATAACCTATAATCACAAGACTTGGTTTGGTGGTTGTGGTGTTTAGAGGTTTGCCTCATTAAAACCCTGGAGGACATTTAAGTCTCCGAACACCATTGTCAGATAAAGAGGGTGTACCCTTGTGAGGAAGAGGCCAAAAACCAAAGGAATCAAAGATGAAAACACAATGATATGTCACCTTGTAATGAAGCTCTCATGGAGGAATATGCTCTTCATGCCATGAGGGAATTGATGCTCAAATCTACAAATATCAACACACAAAACATACAAGTCCACTCTTGCAACACAATCAAAAGTCTTGAATCACCTTGAGAACACAATAGCTTGCTACTAATCTTCTAATTGAAATATCTTGATCATCTAGTTTACAAATGAATGCCTAAACATGCTTATATATGCATCTACAAGCACTCCTACCAAGATATTTAAAATTCAAACTTACCGTGTCGGCAAAGGGACCTAATAATGGTCACTAACCAACACCTAGAAATTAGGGCTGCCCCAAAATAAGGTAGGACTAGGCTGTGGCTGCGCAAGTCCTCCTCCTATTTTGGGTAGGGTATAGCTGAAGGGGTCCTCCTAGGTCCCATTTGCCATGAAACCTAGGTCTCATTCCATCGGGTTGCCAAAATATGAACTAAAATGTCTTAAATGCATGTAAAAGACCCGGGAGCTAAACCTTATGAGGGAAAACAACCCAAGGGGACATTTTCTAATGTTACAGTTAGATTTCATATTGATATTAGGGTGTACTTGTGGAGAGGATAACACCTTGACATTGGCATACTATGCGAATGATCATGAATGTTAGAATCCTCCAATGCAGACTATCCTTTCTTTGGCTATTATATGAGATGTCTATGCAAATGTTATAATGTGTTTTGAGTGGTGTAGGTACCTAGCACCAACTCCACCTAGCTTCATAGTTCTGCACATTCCTAATGCCCCAATGGTGGTGAGTTGGAGATGACACATTTGCCATACACCTTAGTTTCACCACCATCTCCATCAAGAATAAGTTTTTGATGTGGTGTTAGTCCCCTTAGACACCATCTGATTATTCCATCCTTGGTGAGTCTATATTGTGTCGATAGGGTGTTGAGTTAGTCCCTTGTGGTGTTGTGCTAGTGTTTGGGTCATGATGGATAGTGACCATTTGGTTTACCATGTGTAATGTACTTAGTAATTATATTTGATCAACAACAAGATAACTTACCTTTTTGCATGGATAATTCAATCACGCAATAAAGTGGAGGACATCATGTTTCAATTGAGGGCATGGTTTAAACACATCCTTAGTGATGTGCAAGTTAGGGAAAGAGAGTAATTTCATACCTATTTTAGATATAATTGATCAAATAATAATAATAATAATAATAATAATAATAATGATGATAGGAAATTGAATATAGTGTTATAAAGGAATAAAAAGATAAAGATAAGAGTATATGTAGAAGATAACTATTATATGAGTGGGAAGAAAAGGTATTTGTGTAGAGAAAATAATTAATTAAAGGAATCGATACAAGAAGACAAGAGTGAAGCGAATAGAAAGTAAATGATATGTTATGAGAGAAAAATTATGAAGTGAAAAAGTGAGTATAGATATTATAAGGTGAGTAGTATTGTATAACTTGGTTGTGTATTAAATCTTTAGCTGTAAATAACAACCAAATTTTATTAGGTGAATTCCTTAGCCTTATTATGGGCATTTGATGAATTGACACCTCTTGGAGACTCTCTACCAAATAGGCTATGTGCCTCATCACTACTACCACAAAATGAATGCATGGACATGCTTTTGGGGAAGAATTTTTGGGAGGTTCAGGAAGGGGGTATGGAGAGGTGAATGTGTGGATGCTATCCAAGAGATCGAAGTGCATTTCATATGGATCATACTACAGGTACACTGACCTATACTAAATTTGATAAATAAATTAGAATGACTTAATCCTCTTCTTTTCCATGGGTATGTTTAGTTTTGGTTTTCTATATTCTGTATCATGGTTTAAAATCAAAACTTGGGGGTTATTTTTTGTGGATCCTGAACTATTTTTCCCTTAAACATTTAGCTCCATCTTTAATTAAATTACTCTCATATAAGTGTTGAGTTTTGGTGTTAATTTGACTCTTCTGAAAGAAACTACTAGTGGTTTTATATGATGGGGAGAATTGCTTCAGCTTTCTAAGACTTGGCTTAAATTTGCTAACAATAAAGAATGACCTCATTCCAGCAAAGCTAGAAATAATCTAACAAAGTCTCATTTGTAAACAAGGATTCAAATCACTCATGCTCTATTTATTACTAAATTCCCACTCACGTTAACTAAGGAACAAAATACCCCATAAATCAACTATTATAATTTCTAAGGCCCTTCAAGTGTGTGTGAATCACCATACAACAACAAGAGATGTGAACCATTTTCATCATTCTAAATAGGGACAACATCATTTTCCAGTTTGAGTAAATTAAAGTGGTCTTGAGCTTTTATGACTATCTCTATCTTGTTTTGAAGACCTACAATCAAGGTCACTTTTGAGAATCATTAAACACAACATGCAATCTACAAGTTATCTCAAATGATCCATACATTGGTCAAAGGGGAAAGTATTACCTCAAATTCAGTTTTCTTAATGAGGCATGTTGTGCTTAATAGTTTATTAATTCTTAGAATTTGTGATTGACACAACTAATAGGAAAGTGATTGAGAATCTTTAGTTAAGGAAGCTACTGGGGACAAATAAGTGTTTATTAAGTTTAATTAGGATTAGATCATTCCAATATTTATAAATGAGGTTGACCAAGAAACTTGTGCCTATGCAACATGGTGGATGCACTTTTTACCAAAATAATTAATAATTATTAAAGCTAATATTTTCGTAAAAAGTGCATCCATCATGCTAGATAGATGTTGCTGACCAAGAAAATGAAGTTGTTTGAACTCTCAAATTAGCAACTTTTCCAGACAATGAACGTTAAAGGATACAAATTTTTAGACATGATCTAAATAAGGTATTTTCCTGGTCTAGACCTGTCAGTTTTTTATTAATAACAGAGGGCAGTTTATATGCTGATACTTTCATAGTCACAAGTTGTCTTGATTTTATCCATTACATACAAGTAATGAATAACTGCCTCCCATAACCCAAAGAATAACATTGTTGATTATTTCGTGGGCTGAGTGCATCTTTCCTATACAACTTGAATTGCTTTTGTTAAGGATTCTAAGAGATGTTTGACACCATCGATACACAAGGTAACTGTGGTGCAATGTCCTCAGATTGCCATGACCATAGGATCTGCTCAAAATGGGTTTGTTTAAGATGCTTTAGAAGCTTTTAAGAAAATATATCTATAGTTACCTCGGTAAACATGTATGCGTAAGGTGAAGCATGGGCAAGGCAAAGTGAACTATTTCATAAATGCTTAGAAGAAATGTGGTCTCATGGGATGTATTGGTTGTAGGATATACACAAAATGGATTAATTAAAAAGGCTTTTGAAATCTTTCAAGCAATTACTATTAGCAAGAGTAAAGACAAATTCTTAACCTTTGCTAGCACCCTCGCTACCCATGCCAAAGGCAAGCCTTAGAATAGGGTATGGACATCCATCAAAGCATTTTGTCATGCCCACATTTCACATGCAGTCACAACATGCAAACATGCGTGTCATGTCCACATACGACATGTGTCATGATACGAACTGTCAAATTGTTTTTTTTCTTCTACTCAGAAAACCCCCTCACATGCGTAGGTGTGCTCGGTTGCGTAGGTTTAAGTCGACCATAGTGCAATTGATCGTGAAATAATTTATTACCGTATGCATCCTCTATGCTCGACTTACTAATTTGTCTAATGACGCTCACTACGTTTACGTTCAGTTTACTTTTTCAATGTTGAATCTGGTTGTTAATTAATTGGTTCCTAAAAGGCTCTCTCAGTTTATGCAATAGAGCCTTGCGTTATTTATCTCCTCCTCTTACAAATCATTTTGAGTAAACTCACGTTCAAATGTTTACTTGTGTATTTATCTACTTAAGATAATCTATACAGTTAGTTCTCTTAATCCATTTCGATATTGACTCGTATTTTCTCCTCTATTAAATCAACCTATTTAATTGCTCATTTAATTATTGATATATTTATTTTGCTTCAATACCTTGATATATCTTTTTTGAAATTATTAAACCCCGAAATTCAATATTCCTTTTTATAATTTGAACTATTATAAAAGTACAATTTAGCATAAGTTACATTTACCCTATTAGTATTAATTCACGAATGTCAAACTTTCGATGGATAGAGATATATAATTATATTTCCTTTCTTAATTAAAATAACAGAATTAGGTTAATATCTAAATACCTAAATATCTTTATTCAATTATTAAATTTTTTTTAATCTCAAGAATAATATATATTTATATATTTATATAAATATATATAAATATATATATTGAATGACATTTCAAATTCAGAATAAGGTATTATATTAACTCATATGAAAATTACAAAACATATATATAACACCCATTATTACATATATATATATATATAATCATTTATCTTATTCATATATTTAAGAATCATGTTTTATTTTTCATAATATGGTTTACAACTATACTCCATTCCTACTTCTCCTTCTGTAAGTGGAATCCCACTTGTGACCACATCTAAATACAACTAATACTTTTAATATATAAATATATATATAATTTCTTTTCTTCTAAATTAAACACTACTCATAGCAACCAATGTTTATTATAAAACTTCTTATAACATCTGGGGTCATCTAACCCTAATCCTTAAGGTTGTTTTGTTTGAGCTCTGGATGTAGGGTAATGGCAGTGAAGGAGGTCTGGTAGAGGGCAATAGAGGCACTGGTCGCAGGCTGAAGGGAGAGGCAGATTGGAGGGTGGAGGAGATGGGTGGAGGTCAGGCTGCGGTAGACGGATGAAGGGAGGTCCACAGGCAGCAGCAGGTGGAGATCCGCTGGCAGGGTAGAGGGGATCGCGGGGCCATGGTGGTAGAGCTTGTCGAAGGTTGCGGCTCTGGCGGTGATGGTAGTGGATAGCTGCGAGGCTATGGCAGCTACGGATCGGGGGTGTAGGGAGGGGCGGAGCCCCACCCACTTCCCATTTTGAGGGGTGTGGGTGGGGCTCCGCCCCTCCCCACACCCACTTTGCAATGTAATTTAGTGGGGGTAAAAACCCCCACCTTTGTTATTTTTATTTATATATATTTTTTTAATTTTTAATACTGTGTATTCACCACAGTAGGGCTATAAACAAGAAATTTAATATGATATTCTTTTCAATTTTGTAAAAACAACAAAACATATATATATATATATATATATATATATATATATATATATATATATATATATATATATATTCCTCAGGTTAGGGATTTATAAAAATTAATACAAACTAAATTTTATCATTCATATTTAAAATAACTAAATATCTCAGAATGATATATATATATATATATCAATTTGTTTATCAAGTATTTGTTCGGTAAAAGTAATGAAATAATAATGATATTACATTCCGCACAGACTAGATTTTCAATTACAAATCATGTGTGCAACGTATTATACAGAGAAACTTTTATCAAGATCCATTAGATAGAAAGTTTCCTTATAAAGTCCCAAATTACAAATTCAAATATTTTCTTGTAAATTTAGAAGCATTTAACATAGAAAGGAAACAGGGTTAGATTAACTGGCATTCCTTTACAATAATTCAAATGCATGATTATAATAGAAATAAATTCATCTAATTCCATATTAACAAAGCTACAAATTCAAGTCACCCACTAAATTAGACAATTTCTACAAGTCCTGGAATGAAGTATTTGATACAAATTTACTTAAATCTAACAACCATTTCTCAACTTAGCAAATAAGTATTTCAAGGAATATAAGCATTTCTAACAGTTTTTTTTTTCATCTACTTTTCTCACAAATAGTAAAGATGATATACAACAGAATTCATATCTACCCCCATATTTAAGGGAAAATGGACTCTCTCTTCTCCCATTTATAATTCTTACAACACAAGGGAGAATACCACTCCTCTAGAACATTCCCCCAGGATGGGTTTTAAGAGAACCAAGCTCTCCTTATAAGTAAAGGAGAAGAACCACATTCTCAAGATAAGGGAAGGACTCTGCTGATCTTTACCACATGCTCCAAGATATACCTGTAAGGCAACAAGGGAGAAAACAACAACCATCTAGCTCTCCTCCCTACCTTTGACCCGTAAGAGGGTCACCCCTGAGCTAGGGAGACCATATACCCAGGGTAGAATAGACCAAACAACACTTCACAACATTGAATAACAATAAGGCAATTAACACACACATTCCCATGGTTTGACTCACAATACAAAGACTCAGCTTAGGTGAGTTCAGGGAGTGTAGGGAAGTAGACATCTCTCACTCTAGGTGTCATCCTTTCACATTTTATCACATTTTATCACAAGGCCTCTAACCTACAAATTACTCTTCCTCAAGGCCTCAAGCCTTCCAGTTAATTTCAAAATTAACAGGGATATCCCAATAGGCTCCCAAAGCCTTTAAGCCCTCTTGGCTAAAAGTATCAACATGCCCTCAAACATTTCTTATAACAAGAAAACAAGATGACACCTGAGGAGGCTCACACCTCCCCTTCCCTATACAAGATGAGCATTGCCTTCCAACTGGAAGGAGCTCTTTCAACACCCCAAAACAAACCCCAAAACTAATAGAAAAACTCATAGAAGACAATTGCAAACTCATTCATCAAACAAGAAACAAGCATACATATAAAGCAACAGATCACACAAGAGAGTAGTCTTGTTCACCAACCTTCCAAAGCCCAATTATGGATGAAATCTGATGAAGAGTTCCTCTCTAGCCTCCTTCTCCCAATTCTCCTTCTTTCCACAATAATCCAACCCCCTTACTCTCCTCCTCCCTCCTTTAAAAACTAATTACCTCCATTTTCCTAATTTCCCAAGTGGCATTAAACAACTAAACCACAACTCATCCATTATCCTAGTGGACCTAAAACAATTAACCCCACTCAATAGGTTCCCCACTATAGTCCTTTTTTACAACACATGGAGAATTAAAATACAATAAGTAAAATAAAAATACAAAGGGAGTGGATGACACACTACCCTTATTAAGGGAAATCCCACCAAAAGAGAGGTACAAGGAGACAAACACTCCATTATTAGGGAATCATGGAGTTGTTCCATGACTTGGAACTGGGCTTGAGTATGGATTCCACTCATCCCATTGTCTCCATGCTTCCAATTTCGTCACTTAACTTCACTGTGAAGTTTAAGTGACCATATGGAAGTTAACCCAAGGTTATCCTAGTCAAAAAGGTCCTTAGACCCATGGGGTATAACCTAGGGTTGATTTTTGCCTAGTTAGAACTCCCAGAGTCAAATAGAAACACAAGAAAAGGGTCTAAAAGAAATAAAGTTTAAACAAGATTAAAAACAACATTTCTTACAACACTTTTCATAATAAAAGTAAATTAGAAGATAGCCCTTATTCCCTTGACCTCATGCAACATTAACACATTACAACATTACACATTTTTCCAAACACGAGGTTGATCTTAGTTCCTCGTGGAACTAGATTGGCTCACAAGGGATACATCATAGGGTATGGGATGATCTCCTGTATTTGTGGTTTCATTAGTAATACCTGCACACTTAAACTCGAAGTTAATAACACTTATAGATATCATAGCCGAAGCAATATAAATGCATGCATACCTAAACATTCCTCCATATAAACATACCGAACACAAATTCAAGTTCCTTTTCTAATATTATTCATTCCTCATTCTCTTAAAAGCAATCATCTAACTATCATTGCACAATTGTTTTCTTAAACATCAATTTGGTTTAATAACAAGATTCTAGGATCAACAGTCCTTCAACATAAAAGTTATAGCAATAGTACCGCAAATAGTCTTATGAATAGAGGTGAAAGAGGTAGGCCTCACATCCTCCCCCCCTAAAACTATACTTCCTCCTGGAAGTCATCAAAGAGGTGAGGGTAAAAGGTCTTTAGTCTTATTGCATCTTCCCATGTTGCAATGACCTCATCATACAAGTCCTACTAGACCTTATCCTAGTCCAGCTCTTGTCCTTGGAGGCCCAGCACTTTGAAGTCTTAACTATTGATTAATTCATTTGGATGGAGACACTAATCATGTACCTAGATTTGCAGGTATCATGTAGACATTGGTTATTAGAAACAACTGGAATTGTTCATGGTGAGGTACAGTAAATGAAAAGGATTATAGTGTACTCTATCTTAACTATTTAAGGTTGGTGTAATTCCTAGGGATAGATCTTATGGATGTATGTGCAGAAATCAAACATTTAGTCAACAATACTATAGAAGCCAAAGTTATATTCCACCTTAACTCCAATGTTATCCAGGAATGACATATATTAAGTGTTGATTTAAGGAGTCAATGTAGCTTTATTTTGTTGTGAAACAAATGTGAGGTTGTTTAACTAAATTCATAGTCGTTCTCCCTTGGTAAAGTAGATATTGCATGATAGGTGACCCCAAATTGACATTTTAAATATGCCCTAACCTATGAGAGGAAGGATTAGGGAAGACTATCCAAAGTTATATATGGTTATGATTTACTTATACTAAGATATGTCATATTATTTACAGACTCCAATGACTAGATAATTATCAAAAATGAATGTGCTTGTTAATCAAGGTCGACTATCAAATTCAAGATTGTTAAGCTACCCATTGCAACATCCCAAGGTAATCAACGAAACACACAATATGACTAGATCGTTCATCATTTACAGGGAAAAATTACTTGAATTATAATTTGCATGATAATGAAGCTTTTCAAATGTAAAAGAAGCACTAACCAATTCTATTATTCATCCTTTCTATTCTTAGGTTGTAACAATTTTTCTCTTTAGTTAGAAGAAAATAAGTAACTTGAAATAAGTAACTTGAATTAATTTGAAATAAGTAATTTTCCTTGCTTACCTATATGCATTCTTTCTAAATGAGTCAAATGCTTAGAATCTATATATCTAACTATATCCACATTAATGACTAACTTTTACTCAAGAAGCAATTTGAGAATGCAACCACTAACATGCACGGAAAAACACTACTAAAATGTTGAAATCTCTCCTTGCATATGTTATAGCCTTTAAAACAGTAAAACACCCTTTCATACAACCTTTTAGAAATAGTAAATTGCTCCTTAAAATAAGATGCAACCTTTAAGAAAATAAAATAAACCTCATGATCAGATTTGACAGTTGACTTTGCTTATCAAACAAATTTTCTTATAGCAGATGTTCTATATGTGGTGCCAGTAAAATACTTGATACATCAATTACAGATCTTACATCTAATCACATATTTGCATTCATCCACATTACAGGTATTAACTTCACAAGGCTCACATAAAGGTTCAGGGGATGTCATAGTCTCATCTTAAAACCAAGTAACCAATAACCAGTGCTAAGTAACCAAAGATCCAAGAACCAGGTAGAATGATGGTCTCAGGGCCACGCGCCTGGGGGCCTTGCCATAAATTCCCAAAATGGCCTACCTCTTGTTTGTATAAGGGGTTTAACCTTTAAGAGATAGCCAACACAAGAACCAGGTCACTAGGAAGGTAAGTGGATTATAACCAGCCCATACTAGTCCACACCTACCCCCATCCTCATAAGTTTCCCGCATCTGCTTCCTTATATACACTCTACCAGAGGTCACTCCATCAACATGGCAAGAAGAACATCACAACACAAGATCAACACTTGTAAACAAAAATAAACTAGCTTAGCCACCACAAATAACAAATATACGAAAAGAAAGGAGTTTCAAAATTTATCAATAAATTAAATAAATGTGCGCTATTTCAACAATAAATCAACCATAACCACAAGGGTTACGTGAAAAATGGAGAAATCAAAGATTTGTGGCTAAGCTACTTTCAGACAAGATTAAATAACGCGGTTGGTCCACATTGACAAGTTACAAAAAAGGTCATCAGACAACCAAAAGAAAAGCTCATAATCCATGAAAGTGCACATCACATCACTACGTGACTAACATTAAGTCACCAATAAGGAAGGAGGGAAACATGGTCACTACATATGTTATGCAAACACAACCAATGCAATAACATCATGTAGGCAAGTATTATCAATGTGCCTTCACGTACTCTTACATGGAATCATGCCCTTCTCAAAGGTAGCACGTTATTAGTATAGAACATCATGTCCTTCTCAAAGGTACACGCCATCATAATGTAATGTCTCTAGGATGCCATGCATCCTCTCAAATAAGATACCAAAGGTAAGATTGTATCTGCACCAAGTAGCATGGCCTCGAGCAATTCACATGCCCATACCAATCCATAACCAAGACCCCAAGTCCAATGTCAACAGTACCATCAAGGAAATATAGCATGATAGGATAACACGATGGGCCTTGCAAGGGTCTATTTACTAAGGGGAAGTAGAGGGTACTCTGGCATAGGAAGGTATGGTTGGTTGGGTTATCCCAAACCAATGCCCCAGCATGTCACCATAGCTTCCTAAGTTCTTCCTCTCCACTACCTCTCTCCACACATGGAAGGTCTCCAACTCCAAGATTGTACCTTACCAAACAACCATACAAGCATGAGTCCATTATACTTGTAGTTATACACTTAACCCATGGATGGATACCCAGTATTGCAAGCTCATGAGTACACTAGGCATGTACGGGATAATCACAACACATCGCAATCACACTCTTCTGGTACTCACATCCACAAGGTAACACAACACAATTTTCCTCTATCACTTATTACTTTATTGACGAGAAATCAACTTTCATACACAAGGTCACATAATCATTTACCATAATGATTATAAGGAATCTACTCAGCCTCATTTAAAATTCACCTTTATGAGGTCTAAAAAGAATCTTACTATAACTTCGCATTTAAAGACAAGGCAATACACCCCAATCAAGTATACCAACATACTAGCATTTGCATAATAAGTCATAATTGAATCAAAGAAACACTATTTCAACTCACGAGATGGTGTCTCACAACACCTCACGCACCAAGGAGTTTTCTAAAACAAACTTGAAATACTACATATGAATTATGCACCATACATGTACTTATCTGACAAACAAGCTTGCAAAGAGAATGTATATCATAAGGAGAGTCTAATTAAAAGCTTAAGTCGTTAATTTAGTATTTTACCAAAAGATGCCAAACATTATCCCTACACAAGGTATGTGCAACTTGTTATCTTTTTTACACAAGGAAAATATATAAAATGCAAAATTCTCATTAAGGAAGTACTTTTACAATGTTCAACCAGCACTCCATTTACCCTTGTATCTTCTCGAGAACATAAATTATTTCTTAATAATTCTAAACATAAGTCATGTTTACTCCTATTTCTTTCATAACCTTTTACACTCAAAGGTGATGTAAACATCACTCAATGACTTGCACTCAGGAGATTCAAAGTAGATACATTTCATGCAAGCATATCTAGTTACCTAGCCCAAGGAAGACAAAGCCAAACTCAATTGATAACTAGGGTTAAGAGTCAAGAAGATCTGCTATTCAAACATCATGATAAACATACGCAAGTTACACAAGGCAAGAACAATCAGACAAGTCATTAAGACTACATTATGCATTTAATTAGTCTAAGCATAACAATGCACCATCATCTCTTTCACATCCAAATTCATAACATAAATCAAGGCGCAACATGAGACTATCTGTCCCCATGATGCTATCCTCTAAACCCAATCACTCATAGTGCATACTACAGAACAACACCACACTTTACAAAAGAAACATAAGGGCGAGAAAAGGGCCCAATGCAACCTTCTCATACTAGACCAACCTACCCAAGAGGAGGGTTGACAAAAAGAACACAACCTTCTCTAAATTACAAGCGTAAGACTTTAATAATCATGTGGCAAGGCCATCACGATGACAACACAAGAGGATGGTAATCCTCCAAGGTGAAATTTAGTTGCCAAATCACAACCTCGCTCTCTCGTAGCTACATGGAGTAGGACTAGTGTCAAACCACACTCTACCCATTCCATGTCAGCCCAAACAACACGCAAACCTAGAGATCCCAATGTTGAACCTGGGCTCTGATACCAAATGTCATGCCCACATTTCACATGCAGTCACAACACGCAAACACGCATGTCATGTCCACATACAACATGTGTCACGATACAAACTACCAAATTTTTATTTTTTTTCTTCTACTCAGAAAACCCCCTCGCACGTGTAGGCGTGCTTGGTATGCATAGGTTTAAGTCGACCACAGTGCAATTGATCACGAAATAATTTATTACCGTATGCATCCTCTATGCTCGACTTACTAATTTGTCTGATGACGCTCACTACGTTTACGTTCGGTTTACTTTTTCAACATTGAATCTGGTAGTTAATTAATTGGTTCCTAAAAGGCTCTCTCAGTTTATGCAATACCGCCTTGCATTATTTATCTCCTCCTCTTACAAATCGTTTTGAGTAAACTCACGTTCAAATGTTTACTTGTGTATTTATCTACTTAAGATAATCTATACAGTTAGTTCTCTTAATCCATTTCGATATTGACTCGTATTTTCTCCTCTATTAAATTGACCTATTTAATTGCTCATTTAATTATTGATATATTTATTTTTCTTCAATACCTTGATATATCTTTTTTGAAATTATTAAACCCTGAAATTCAATATTCCTTTTTATAATTCGAACTATTATAAAAGTACAATTTACTGTAAGTTACATTTACCCTATTAGTATTAATTCATGAATCTCAAACTTTCGATGGATAGAGATATATAATTATATTTCCTTTCTTAATTAAAATAACAGAATTAGGTTAATATCTATATACCTGAATATCTTTATTCAATTATTAAATTTTTTTTAATCTCAAGAATAATATATATTTATATAAATATATATAAATATATATATTGAATGACATTTCAAATTCAGAATAAGGTATTATATTAACTCATATGAAAACTACGAAACACATATATAACACCCATTATTACATATATATATATATATATAATCATTTATCTTATTCATATATTTAAGAATCATGTTTTGTTTTTCATAATATGGTTTACAACTATACTCCATTCCTACTCCTTCTGTAAATGGAATCCCACTTGTGACCACATCTAAATACAACTAATACTTTTAATATATAAACATAAATATAATTTATTTTCTTCTAAATTAAACACTACTCATAGCAACCAATGTTTATTATAAAACTTCTTATAACATCCAGGGTCATCTAACCCTAATCCTTAAGGTTGTTTTGTTTGAGCTCTGGATGCAGGGTAATGGTAGTGAAGGAGGTCTGGCGGAGGGCGATAGAGGCACTGGTCGCAGGCCGAAGGGAGAGGTGGATTGGAGGGTGGAAGAGATGGGCAGAGGTCAGGCCACAGTAGACAGATGAAGGGAGGTCACGCAGGCAGCGGCGGGTGGAGATCTGCTGGCGGAGTAGAGGGAACCATGAGGCCGTGGTGGTAGAGCTTGTTGGAGGTTGCGGCTTTGGTGGCGATGGTAGTGGATAGCCACAGGGCTATGGTAGCTATGGATCAGGGGTGTGGGGAGGGGTGGAGCCCCACCCACTTCCCATTTCAAGGGGTGTGGGTGGGGCTCTGCCCCTTCCCACACCCACTTTGCAATGTAATTCGGTGGGGGTAAAAACCCCCACCTTTGCTATTTTTATTTATATATATATTTTTTTAATTTTTAATACTATGTATTCACCACAGAAGGGGTATAAACAAGAAATTTAATATGATATTCTTTTCAATTTTGTAAAAACAACAAAACATATATATATATATATATATATATATATATATATATATATATATATATATATATATATATATATATATATATATATATATATATATATATATATATATATATATATATATATATATATATATATGCATATATTCCTCAGGTTAGGGATTTATAAAAATTAATACAAACTAAATTTTATCATTCATATTTTAAATAACTAAATATCTCAGAATGATATACATATATATATATATATATATCAATTTGTTTATCAAGTATTTGTTGGGTAAAAGTAATGAAATAATAATGATATTACATTCCGCACAGACTAGATTTTCAATTACAAATCATGTGTGCAATGTATTATACAAAGAAACTTTTATCAAGATCCATTAGATAGAAAGTTTCCTTATAAAGTCCCAAATTACAAATTCAAATATTTTCTTGTAAATTTAGAAGCATTTAACATAGAAAGGAAACAGGGTTAGATTAACTGACATTCCTTTACAATAATTCAAATGCATGATTAGAATACAAATAAATTCATCTAATTCCATATTAACAAAGCTACAACTTCAAGTCACCCACTAAATTAGACAATTTCTACAAGTCCTAGAATGATGTTTTTGATACAAATTTACTTAAATCTAACAACCATTTCTCAACTTAGCAGATAAGTATTTCAAGGAATATAAGCATTTCTAACAGTTTTTTTTTCATCTGCTTTTCTCACAAATAGTAAAGATGATATACAATAGAATTCATATCTACCCCCATATTTAAGGGAAAATGGACTCTCTCTTCTCCCATTTACAATTCTTACGACACAAGGGAGAATAACTCTCCTCTAGAACATTTGCCCAGGATGGGTCTTAAGAGAACCAAGCTCTCCTTACAAGTAAAGGAGAAGAACCACATTCTCAAGATAAGGGAAGGACTCTACCAATCTTTACCACGTGCTCCAAGATATACCTGTAAGGCAACAAGGGAGAAAACAACAACCATCTAGCTCTCCTCCCTACCTTTGACCCACAAGAGGGTCACCCCCAAGCTAGGGAGACCATTCACATACCCATGGTAGAATAGACCAAACAATACTTCACAACATTGAATAACAACAACAAGGCAATTAACACACACACTCCCATGGTTTGACTCACAATACAAAGACTCAGCTTAGGTGACTTCAGGGAGGGTACGGAAGTAGACATCTCTCACTCCAGGTGTCATCCTTTCACATTTTATCACATTTTATCACAAGGCCTCTAACCTACAAATTACTCTTCCTCAAGGCCTCAAGCCTTCCAGTTAATTTCAAAATTAACAGGGATATCCCAATAGGCTCTCAAAGACTTTAAGCCCTCTTGGCTAAAAGTATCAACATGCCCTCAACGCATTTCTTATAACAAGAAAACAAGATGACACCTGAGGAGGGCCACACCTCCCCTTCCCTATACAAGATGAGCATTGCCTTTCAACTGGAAGGAGCTCTTTCAACACCCCAAAACAAACCCCAAAACTAATAGAAAAACTCATAGAAGACAATTGCAAACTCATTCATCAAACAAGAAACAAGCATACATATAAAGCAATAGATCACACAAGAGAGTAGTTTTGTTCACCAACCTTCCAAAGCCCAATTATGGATGAAATTTGATGAAGATCTCCTCTCTAGCCTCCTTCTCCCAATTCTCCTTCTTTCCACAATAATCCAACCCCCTTACTCTCCTCCTCCTCCCTCCTTTAAAAACTAATTCCCTCCATTTTCCTAATTTCCCACGTGGCATTAAACAACTAAACCACAACTCATCCATTATCCTAGTGGACCTAAAACAATTAACCCCACTCAATAGGTTCCCCACTATAGTCCTTTTTACAACACATGGAGAATTAAAATACAATAAGTAAAATAAAAATACAAAGGGAGTGGATGACACACTACCCTTATTAAGGGAAACCCCACCAAAAGAGAGGCACAAGGAGACAAACACTCAATTATTAGGGAATCATGGAGTTGGTCCATGACTTGGAAGTGGGCCTAAGTGTGGATTCCACTCATCCCATTGTCCCCATTCTTCCAATTTCGTCACTTAACTTCACTGTGAAGTTTAAGTGACCATATGGAAGTTAACCTAAGGTTATCCTAGTCAAAAAGGTCCTTAGACCCATGGGGTATAACTCAGGGTTGATTTTTGCCTAGTTAGAACTCCCAGAGTCAAATAAAAACACAAGAAAAGGGTCTAAAAGAAATAAAGTTTAAACAAGATTAAAAACAACATTTCTTACAACACTTTTCATAATAAAAGTAAATCAGAAGATAGCCCTTATTCCCTTGACCTCATGCAACATTAACACATTACAACATTACACATTTTTCCAAACACGAGGTTGATCTTAGTTCCTCGTGGAACTAGATTGGCTCACAAGGGATACAACATAGGGTATGGGATGATCTCCTGTATTTGTGGTTTCATTAGTAATACCTGCACACTCAAACTTGAAGTTAATAACACTTACAGATATCATAGTCGAAGTAGTATAAATGCATGCATACCTAAACATTCTTCCATATAAACATACCGAACACAAATTCAAGTTCCTTTTCTAAGATTATTCATTCCTCGTTCTCTTAAAAGCAATCATCTAACTATCATTGCACAATTGTTTTCTTAAACATCAATTTGGTTTAATAACAAGATTCCAGGATCAACAGTCCTTCAACATAAAAGTAATAGCAATAGTACCGCAAATAGTCTTATGAATAGAGGTGAAAGAGGTAGGCCTCACACATTTTTAGAAGGAGGTGGGGAATTTTACTTGTTGCTATTGCTGTAAGAGCCCCAGTTGACATGTGTGTGAACTAACCTAGATAGTAATGGCATTACTGATAGAATAGTGTATACGCTATAAAGTTTTAGCACTACACATTTATAAATGAAGGCTTAGCCCAAGGGCATGATCCACCATTCAAGAATTACAATCCATATCAGAAGTATGGCATGGGTCTTATCATCTTAAGGCACACAAGTATGAAGATATGGCACAAGCCATATGCAAAACCTATGGTCTAAAAAGAACAAGGAAAGCTTTAAGAACCCAACTACATGAACAGAGAGGTAGAGAATGTTCACCCAGTGACCATTAGATCATAAGCACATCAATAGTCGGTTGAAAGTTAGAGAAGGTGTTAGAAATGGTTAGTTCCCAGAGGTTTGGCACAAAGCCTGGAGAGATGGCATCTCAAGGAATGCAGTAATTGTAGGGTGTACACAAAATTGAGATGTTTAATAGGCTTTAAAAACTTTTAACAATTGCAACTGGTAGTAGTAAAGTCAAATTCTTCATACCTTTGCCGAAATGAGGGCTTTGGGACAGGATATAAACATCCATCAAAGCATCACGAAAGGGAAAATTATTGTTAGATATAATAGTTGCAGGTGTGCTGGTAGGCATGTATACAAAAAATGGAAGCATATACCATGCACGTAATCCGTTGGACAAAATGTATCAAGAGAAGTGGTCTCATGAAATTCTATGATTACAGGAAATACACAAAAAGGGTTTGTTGAGAAGACTTTCGAAACTTATAAGAAAATACCATTAACAGGTGTGAGACCAGATTTTCCAACCTTTGTTAAAAATAATGAAGTTTTGGATTAGGGTATGAAAAAATTGAAGCCTAGGCAGGGCACGCAAATTGCCTGATAGAATGCCTCAAAGAAATAATGTCTCATGGGCTGCAATGAATTCAGGTTATAAACAAAATGGGTTTGTTTAAAGGCTGTAAAGACTTACCTGAAATAGTGATTTGTAGTAGATGAAGGCTTCTGTCACTGCCCCCTCCCTCCTGTCCAAACCTTCACAACCTCTTCTTCTTTTTCCCCAATTTCCAGAACCTTCCCCCCATATGATAGAGAGAGTGGGAAAAATAAAAGAATGGGAACGAATAAAATCCTAGCCCCCTAAGTCCTTTTCCCCTTTTCTTTTCTTTTCCTAAATCCACCAAAACCCAATAATATTATTTTTGGGTTTATATATTAAATAAAGGGCCCTAGGCTTATAAAATCCTCTCAAGAAAACCAAAATTAAACATACCCATGGAAAAGAAGAGGATTATGTTGTGCTAATTTCTTTATCAAATTTAGTATAGGTTAGTGTACATATAGTATAAGCCATATGAAATTCACTTCCATCTTTTGGATAGCGTCCACACCTTCACCTCTCCATACCCCCTTCCTGAACCTCCCAAAAAATACTCCCCAAAAGGCTGTCCATGCATGCATTTTGTGGTAGCAGTGATGAGGCACGTGGCCTATCTAGTAGAGAGCCTCCAAGAGGTGTCAGCTCATCGAATGTCCATAATAAGGTTAAGGAATTGACCTAATATAATTTGGTTGTTATTTATAGCTAAAGATTTAATACACAATGAAGTTATATAATACTACTCACCTTATAATATCTATACTCACTTTTTCACTTCATTATTTTTCTCACATAACATATCCTTTACTTTCTATTCCCTTTACTCTTGTCTTGTCGTATCAATTCCTTTAATTGATTATTTTCTCTACACACATACTTTTTTTTTCCTATTCTTATAATAGCAATCTTCTACATATACTCTTATCTTTATCTTTTTATTCCTTTATAACACTATATTCAATTTCCTATTATTATTATCACTTTTCTTATTTGTTCAATTATATCTAAAATAGGTATGAAATTCCTCTCTTGCCCTAACTTGTGCATCACCAAGCATGTGCTTAAACCATGCCCTTAATTGAAGCATGATGTCCTCCACTTTATTGCGTGATTGAATTATCCATGCAAAAAGGTAAGTTATCTTGATGTTGATCAAATATAATTACCAAGTACATTACAGACTGTAAACCAAATGGTCACTATCCATCATGACCCAAACACTAGCACAACACCACAAGGGACTGACTCAACAACCTATCCACATAATACAGACTCACCAAGGATGGAGTAATTAGATAGTGTCTGAGGGGACTAACACCACATTGGAAACTCATTCCTGATGGAGATAGTGGTGAACTAAGGTTTACAGCTAATTTGTCATTTCCAACTTCCCACCATTCGGGCATTAGGCATGCTCAGACCTATGAAGCCAGGTAGATTCGGTGCATGGTATTTGCACCACTCAAAACACATTATAACATCTTCATATACATCTCATATAATAGCTGAAGCAAGAATATTCCCCATCGGGGGATTCCAACATTTGTGATCATTCACATAGTATGCCAATATCAAGGTGTCATCCTCTCCACAAGTACACCCTAATATCAATATGAAATCTAACATAACAAAATATCAGTAACACAACATCATATAAGGCTTAAATTTCATACCTCAGTGTCACCTCGATTAGGCCAAAACTAGGGAGGCACTACATACTCACCCCCAAGAGATTGAGTTACTCCTAGAAGTCACAATGTTAAATGCAGCCATAACGCATATTAGTTCCATAAAATTCAAGAGAATTGTAAAACTTAGACTATCACATTTCCCATGGTACACAAAATTACGTGTAATAATTTCTAGTACACAAGTGAGGAAGAGGCAAGGCACTCAATTTCATACAAAATATACATTATCATGCAACCATTTCCTCTAATCAAATAAAGAATGAGGCCATAATAATTCAAGAATTCACTATCTCAAATAGTCAACTCGTTGCTCATAACCATGAATTTACACATTTATATTAGCATAAAGTACATAATTTTCTCATGAATGTAGAAAATTGCACTTTTCAATATACAAAATTTTAAATCTCTAACTTTTCACATGCAAACATCTTACAAATGGAAGACACATCACATATATATATATACACATTTACATGTTTTCAACCTCTTCTTTCATTGCATGCATGACCTAACTATCATATAATGTAGTAATTTGTCACTTTTTAGGGCATAATGAAACATTTTACTTCTAATATGCAACCACAACGTGACAAATTATACAACTTCCACATAGATGCTCTATCACATCACAAGGCTACATTAACAGGGGTATTACGAGGAGGACAACACTAATAGGCCACTGAGCAATCCATAGTGCCATAAACTGAATGATGAATGAATGAAAAATCATGTCGTGTAGTAACCACTATGCCAATATCCAAAGAAATGTACATCATATAATCTCAACTCAAGAGGGAACCCAATATCATCCATACTATAGTACTGAATAACAATGAGTATCCATGCCATGTAGAATACCACTATGCCAAGAAGAAGATCATGAAGCATGGTGTCAGGGTCCTCTGTAGGAGCCCTCCATGCATAACTCAGTATGTACAAGATTCCCCAGGCTATCTACTCCCCTCAATGACCTGTCAGTGATCCCTCTAGGATATGACAATATACAATAGTCACAACACTCCAACAACACTCCACACATACTAGCAGTTGCAACATTAGAGTGCCTCAAACAAGAAAAATTGGAGAAATAGAGTAAACTCCTAAATTGAACCTCAATAAAGAAGAAGAAGACAAATACAAAGAATCATGAAAGAAGTAGAGACCAAATAGAAATCATTGTATTATCCCAAGTTTATCCAAGAACATGTCCTTGAGGTAAAAGGACTAACTCAAACATAGAAATGGCCAATTAGCCCAAAGTAACAAAACACTACTGGCTTGCAAGAAAAAAATTCAACACATAAATAAATATTCCAACAATCTCTTAGAAATTTACACATTATGAACACCATGTGACCTTGCAACAAAGTCACCTAAGGGGAGGAGGGGAATCAAATAGTGGTCTCTAACCACATAAGATAATAGCATACAATATCATGGTGGTCTCATACCATAGAATAATATGGTGGTTCTCAAACCAAAGAACAGTATGGTGGCCACAAAATAGTATGGTGCTTCTCAAACCACATAATGATCAATGAAGACTTTACCATATCATAATAGGTGTGTCACACACAATCTGAAATAGTTTGATCTATATCTACATGTCAAATCCACATGAATAGGCACTTACCAATATATTAAGGTCCACTGACATTATTCCAAGTAAAGAACAATACACCTTATACTCATACTAATGACCACATCAAAAGTTACATCATCCCTGTATCACAGTATCATTCACTATTATCTCATTACACACAAGTATCACTTCATCAAGCTGCCATCCCAAAAACTAGAAATCCATGATGACATCAATATAACTGTCATGTGTCCATAGCTAGAATTGAGTATATGCTCAAGGAACATTATGGTCCATCCTCACCCCATGGAACAAATGGATAGGGAAGATGGGTTATCCACCTACATGTACAAATATCACAAGGGCATATCCAATATCACATACTAGAGCCATTACTACAATGTTAACTATCCCTTACACAAAACAACACATATCCCCATTACACACGCATAACATTATGGCACCACAACATTGTCTAGGATAGTTACTCTAGTGACCATTGACAATCACAACAAAAAACATAATTCCATTATTCTTTTTTTTTCTTAGTTCACTACTTAGCATTGAAACCATTTTTTAAAAAATTAAGTATGCAATTGATACTCATTTCAAGGAATTTTCTATAGGTCATAATGCAATATCATCTAAACTCAAAAATCTATTTCAGGGCAACAAATTTCCAATTACTATGCCATACAATAATCAACTTATCTTAAAAGTTTCCACCAAAATAATTCTCAAGGCACTCACATTTAATTAACAATCAAATTTTAATTACAAGTTGTCTAAAGCATCACCTATTTAGCTAAATCTTTTCTATGTATGTGGGAGCACTGCATTTGTAAAGTTACTAAACACACTAACAACCAATCTAATAATCAAGCTGATAAGAGAATAAAATAAGACCAAAAACGTTTAACCATATCGAGAAACATAAAGAGATAACTCGATCTTCTTATCTAATTACCATCCTACCTACTTCATACCCAGATGACACATAAGGTTTGAATCAAGAAATGGGCCTCATCCATCCACATGTTATGGTTCACAAACTACTCATGAACATACTCACAACTCTTGAGAGGATAAACCATCATCCTAGTCTACAACTATCAAGTTGAAACTCATAGAAGACTATTAGTTCTCATGACATGCACATCCAAAAGGTTAGACCCTACAAACACTCCCTAGAGTTCCCAAAGTTGTAAAACCTAGGTGCTCTAATACCTATGTAACCACCCAACTAGGCACCCATGAAACAAGAGTCTCAAAAGTGTACAATTTTTTTTTCATCACAAAGGTAAACATATACTACAAGTATTCCCAAAATTACTGAAGGCATGAAAACAAAATAATGACATCATGTTGCCAAGATAGATAACATGAGTGGAAGATTATCACAAAACAACTACTACTAAAGATTACATCATGAGCATTTACTATAATGAACTCTAGATTAAGAGTGTCTTACATAACAAATTTTCATTAATACATGAATACAATACATATTCTTGGATCTTCGAGTTGTACAATACATATGAGGATATATCCAAGGACCCTGAGAGAAGAATGGGACAACCTTTTCCAACGTCGTCGCCGAAACTAATGTCGATAGCTGGATCCCCAATGGTGGATGCAAGACCACCCTACCATGTGGAACCTCAAAGGTCCACCCCTCATGCTTGGAGATGATCACATAGCCCAAACAGGAGTAATAATAGCAAGGAGTACAATGGCCAACACTCACATCAGTCATGGAGTAGACTCGGCACATGAAGCATAGTGCAAACATGGTAAACAACCCCACAAGCATAGTGACCTAGGGGGGAAACTCTATCCACTCCTCAGATACTATTCAAGGTAGTGGTAATGAAGAGATGGGTTCTTGTGAAATCCTAATAAAAAAAATTTGGGTTGATGAAGATTAACTCCAAACTATCTAGTTGAATCCAAATAGATCATCACGGAAAGAGACACATTATCAACTTAGCCTTCTACAAAGGAGTATCAATTTTTAATTCACAATGGGATCACTAAAAATAACAACCCTTTTATGTAAAATGATAGCTACCTCATTTACAATTAGCCAACCCTCAATGTTATTTCTAAGGAGAAATACTAGTTGTCCAATAACTTTGCTTGGGGGAATAAGTTATTGATTCATCTTTCTACCTCTACCACACCCATCTCCAATCCTTTTACCTATGGATCTCTTATATAACCAAAAATTCACTCTAATTTACAATGAAATAATGAATTATTGACTCAGAAAGATGAATTGTAGTAGATAAATACAGCCTACATAAAACAAAAATTACCATGATGAAGAATTACAAGTTAGCTATTAACTTAAAGTACAAACTCTTGTTGGAGAATGCAGGTTGGCTATTGACTTGATCATCTACAGCTGATAGTAGAATACATATCAAGATACAAGGTACAAAACTATGTTGAAGATGCCAAACTTGCAAGAACCACCTATACTTCCCCATTATAAAGTGACTTTAATCTTCATTAAAAAGATACAAAACTAGAGCAATATGTCTATTCTGCATCTGTTCTAGAAAATGAAAGCAAATTCAATTCAAAGTGGGCAAATCACACAACTTAGATGCAGGTGAAAAGATTTTCCATCTTATTATGGAATTCAGCACTGAAATGTTTTGTAAGAAAATATATTTAGCACCTCCTTATTGCCCATGATTAAATTAAATAGCTAACCCATAATTCTTTAGGAAAGTATAAAGAGTTATTACCCATTACATAACAATAATTTATAACAAGGTTATTTGTTAGGTCATAGCCAACCTAGAAGAAAATTTACTATATGGGACCCCTTTGTTGAATCCAACAAGGGAATTCCTTCCCATTTTTATCATGTATTATTAAAATTTCATACCCTTTGTTTTTGCCCTTGTCACAAGCTCTAGAGCAAAATAGGACCTAGAGACCATCTTACAACATAAATTCCAAAGAACATGAGCTAACATCATGAAGTTTGCTAATTCTAAGACAAATACAATCAAGAGGACAACTGATAACCTAGTGAAAGCCTAAGGTATAAAAGCTATATATAAGGTACTTATCTTTTAAGAAAAGAAATGTAAGACAGATATTTCCATGAATAATGATGAAATAATCTACTTACATGCAAGATTCTTCAAATACTTAGCAATGGCATGCAACGACATCAATTGAAATACCAAAATCATAATACTAATAAGGTTTATAAAGAGGTTGGTTGAATGTTTATGCTACAACAGTTAACAACAAGTTCAGTGCCCAAACCCCCAAAAATCCTAAACCAGAAAGATAAATATTTATATACAGCCATAGTTAAACCAATTCAAGGTATCGTGTGGTGTGGGTAACAATAAAAACATACCTTTCTCTTTTAAGTCATCTGGGTCACCATGGCTTAACAACAAATTGAGAGCTTAAGCTCACCCACCTACTGCACTATGATGAAATCTTATGCAATGCAATTGGCGGCTGTAAAGCTAGACATCACAACCTTAGCCAGCATCCCTACTGCTTGAGCCGAAATGGGAGCAATGGAACAGGATATGGATATCCATTAAGGCATAATGGAGAGTAGATTTCTGTCATATATTATAGTTGGAAATGCTCTAGTAGACATCTATGCAAAATGTGGAAGCAAAAAAAAAAAACTAGAATTCCAGCCATGACCTCCAAGAATTCATAAATTATTGATAGTAAAGCGAAGTAGACATGATTACAAATGACATATGCTAAAGCATGGTAATTGCATTATGCAGATACAACTTCTAAAAGAATGCCCAACCAGCACAACAGGGATTTTAAAGATTGCAATTCAACATTATGTTTAATTTTACCTCAAAGAATACATATTATTTTTCTACCTCAAGACTAAACAAGGTCAAGAATCACTTTTTTCCCTTTCTTGCTATACTTTCTATAGTGTCTCAGTTTGGCTACTTCCCATCATATAAAACCACTAGCAGTTGTCTTTCAGAAGAGTGAAATTAACACCAAAACTCAACACTTATATGATTGTAATTTATTTAAATAGAGAGCTAAATGTTTAAGGGAAAAACAATTAATGATCCACCAAAAATAACCCCTAAGTTTTTATTTTAAACCATGATACAGAATACAGAAAACAAAAATTAAACATACCCATGGAAAAGAAGAGGATTAAGTTGTTCTAATTTCTTTATCAAATCTAGTATAGGTCAGTGTACATACAATACAAGAAATATGAAATACACTTCCATCTCTTGGATAGCATCCACACCTTCACCTCTCCATACCCCCTTCCTAAACCTCCCAAAAATTCCTCCCCAAAAGGTTGTCCATGCATGCATTTTGTGGTAGTAGTGATGAGGCACATGGCCTGTTTGGTAGAGAGCCTCCGAGAGGTGTCAGCTCATCGAATGCCCATAATAAGGCTAAGGATTTGACCTAATATAATTTGGTTGTTATTTATAGCTAAAGATTTAATACACAATGAAGTTATATAATACTACTCACCTTATAATATCTATACTCACTTTTTCACTTCATTATTTTTCTCACATAACATATCATTTACTTTCTATTTGCTTCACTCTTGTCTCATTGTATCAATTTGTTTAATTAGTTATTTTCTCTACACACATTTTTTTTTCCTGCTTCTATAATAGCTATCTTCTACATATACTCTTATCTTTATCTTTTTATTCCTTTATAACACTATATTCAATTTCCTATCATCTTTATTATTATTATTATTATTATTATTATTATTATTATTATTATTATTATTATTTGTTCAATTATATATCTTAAATGGGTATGAAATTCGTCTCTTGCCTTAACTTGTGCATCACTAAGCATGTGCTTAAACCATGCCTTCAATTGAAACATGATGTCCTCTACTTTATTGCGTGATTGAATTATCCATGCAAAAAGATAAGTTATCTTGATGTTGATCAAATATAATTACTAAGTACATTACACATTGTAAACCAAATGGTCACTATCCATCATGACCCAAACACTAGCACAACACCACAAGGGACTGACTCAACACCCTATCCACACAATATAGACTCACCAAGGATGGAGTAATCAGACGGTGTCTGAGGGGACTAACACCACATTGGAAACTCATTCCTGGCGGAGACAGTGGTGAAACTAAGGTGTATGGCCAATATGTCATCTCCAACTTGCCACCATTGGGGCATTAAACATGCTCAGACCTGTGAAGCCAGGTGGAGTCAGTGCATGGTACCTACACCACTCAAAACACATTATAACATCTGCATATACATCTCATATAATAGCTAAAGCAAGAATAGTCCCCATTAGAGGATTCCAACATCTGAGATCATTCACATAGTATGCCAATGTCAAGGTGTTATCCTCTCCACAAGTACACCCTAATCTCAATATGAAATGTAACATAACAAAATATCAGTACCACATCATATAAGGCTTAAATTTCATACCTCAGTGTCACCTCGATTAGGCCAGAACTAGGGAGGCACTACAACAAGAAAGGTCATGGTCGTAGTTCCCTAACTCTATAACTTTTTTATGCCATGTGTTTGATAGAAGATTGCATACAATCACAAATTGATTATATTCCATGGCAAAGTGTTGAATAGACTTATCATCTGAACTCTAGAATTTGACAAAGTCTAGCCATCTGACATAAATTCATTGATTATGTCCCAACAACCTTTCATGGCTGCTACATGTTTTGCACACCTTCCACGCTCATCCTCCTCTATGATTAAGTCATTATTCCATGCAGGAAAATTTAGCATTACCTCTACAATCTCAAGATGTCCTCCATGGATAACTAGATGCAGATGGGAGGCTGCACCTGTGTCTAATTCAATCCAACTTATTTGATACAATCTGAAAACTCACTATATACTTTGACTTGAACAAACTATGCATAATTTTTTTTACCTCCCCTATAAGTTGGCTGTCTAGGAGATTGATGGGTTTCGGTTGTATCGTTATATGGCATTGCTCCTAAGAAATGGTTAACTATTTACAGGTGGCCATACTTCAAAGCTTTCATTAGCCCCATCTCTCCAGACTTATTGTACTGGGAAGCCAAAGAGGGTTCCACTTGAAGAATCCACTCAACAATATTTGAATAGCCTTCCCTTGCAGTGATATGAAAAGGAGTGTCTCCTTGGAAAGTAATGCCAAGCAGAACATGGGGGTTCTACTTATGTAAATTTTGAATGATAGAGACATCATTAGTTTCCAAGGCAAGGAAGAGTTTTCTATTCATCCTATTCTCATTTTCCATGTGCTAGAATTGGACATGTTCAATCAATTTTTTTAAAAACTGCTCACCTTGTATGCACTTCGAGATCAGTTTGTGAAATTGTTGCCCTTGTTTTATCCTCATTATTCTCCCTCGGGTAGGCGTCATCATTCCAATCCTTTCTATTAATTAGTATGTCCATTCAAGTCTTTTTCTTTTACCTTGGTGTATTAAAAAGTTTTCAGTTTTCAACCTCCGAGCTTGAACTTTCATCTTGGTTCAAATGGTTCACGGGTTCAAATGGCTCACGAGTTCAAATGGCTCATTTTTTTGTTGTTCCTCCAAAACCACTTATGTTTAGTTCCTTGTCCAACTTGTGTCATATTTTTGAACCCCTTGGTTGAACTTTTATCAAAGTTCAAGAGTTTAATAGTTCGTCGAGTTCATAAGTACATAATGCTTGTTAATATCGGTAAGAGTAAGTTAGTTAGGACATAATTTTCACATCATGCCGATCTTATACTCTCGTTGACAAATTTATATTGGGCAGATACATGTGATCAGAGTAAGTTTTAGAGATCGCCCCAACTGTATCAGTTATATCGATCATGGAAACCAAAGAGCCTTCGGTGATAGTCATACTGATGCATTAAGTAGTAAATAAAATAGATCAGCAAGACCTTGTTTCAATTGTACTGATATATGAGAAACTACCTAAAATAACTATTGGTGTGAGACTATGCATCAGAGTAAATATTTCAAGGTCCACTGATGAAGGGAATGACACCGATAACCCTTCATCAGATAGACAAATTCCCAGTCATAACGATTAATGTAAGATGACTTGATCGGGGTATGTTTCACAGATCTCCCTGACTATGTAGGTCACATAGATAGTAGAAGTCATAAAGGATTTCAAGCAAGGACAAAGATAGCGTATCAGTGGGATCATTGTTATCAGCAAAGATTACTTAAACTACACTGATCTTATACCTCTCACCGACGGAGCTCCAAGAAATATTCAAAGGGAAATGAATATTAGCATGAGACTGATAATCAGGGAGAAGATATTAAGAATCATGAATGAATAAATTCACACCGATGACCTTTCATCAGAAAGAGATTGCGTGGTCATATCGAATAAATCAACAATAATGATTATCGATATAAGGAAAGTATATCAGAGAATACTCTAAAGATTACCCCGATGGTATAAGCTATAATGATGGACGAAGTTGTTAAAGAGTCTCACCAAGCATACAAAGAACCATTGGCAAGATGCAGTGAATCAGAATAACGCTAGTGAGTTCAGTCGAAACAGAACTCACAATGATGTTTGGGACATGTTGTGAAAGTCAATCTGATAAAGAATGAGATAGATGATCAGGGAAACAACTACTATCAGGTCACATGAAATATGTTATCTCGACACTATATCTTATCCCAATGATAACAAAGGTTATGTCCATCGACAAGATTCTTACCAATAATTATATCAGTGACACTCAATAGATCAGGGAAGAATGTTATTCTTACAACGATTTAGGAGGTCTAGCTAATGATAATTGGCCCTATTTTTGGGTAGATCCTAAGGTGTCTTGCGGATACAAAATATAGAAACCCTAAAATGACATTAAAATCTAAATGGTTAAGATATTCTTCTGACATTTGAAATATGGGTTTTTTGCAGGATATACATAGCAGGGATCAAGTTATAAAAACACCCACGAAATGATCTTGAGGAATTGATAAATTATCAATAAGGGAAGTAATTATTTGAGTAAATACATATGTTTAAATAAATTTGTTTTGATCATTTGATCAGAGATTAATTTGTGTTTTATCTAGTCTTTTTAGGAATAATAAAGAAACCCTTGAAGGATATTAAGCATAACTACAATTAAAGATCTTTGTTTGACCCTGATATGGTTATTCATTTGATGATTAATGGTGAGTATTAAATTTCCTAAATATATTTTATTAGAACAAATACTGTTGTTTGGTTATCAACCATCACAACTATTGTAATTGGTCTGAAGCTTGTATGCCTCTCTTTATAAGAGATGACCAAGACCAAAATAAGGAAGGGAGGAGGGAGAGATTACAAAATAGAATAGGGGATACTATAGATTAGATTTGAACAACAATGCTAGTGCAGTTTTAATATATTTTATTTTTGGTAGACCATGTGCAAGAATTCTCTGATGAAGTCAAGTCTGTGAACATGAAGTAGTAACTGTAGATTTTTGTATCAACTATTTGTTTAATTTATTCAATTATATAACTGTCTCCTTTCAAAGTTTTCTCTGTTATTCAATTTGAGTTATCAAGTATATCTTCAAATTGTCTATGTACATTTGCTATTATAGTGTGATAAGATTAACTGGTTTCTGCTTTAAGAATTAAATCCTTTAAATCTGTCATAGTAACTATGAAGACATTGTCATGGATCTATAAGAGGAGTCATATAGTTAGGGTTTGTATTATGTCTCCAGTTTTCTGATAAATTTATTACAATTGTAGTATTATTCTGATAGGTTCTTTCAAAGAGGGATTAAATCCTTTTAGATGAATGCATGTAATTTGATTTTATCAATTGGATATATATAAGTATTGAATATTAACTATTTCCTTGTACGGTTGTACAAGTTACACACCTATTCTTTCATGCCAGATAGTTTGAGTTTTTACCAAACAAATAGTCATTTATTACATGATCATACTGACTCTATATTCAATTAGGCATTGGTCTAGTGTTTTCATTATCACTTATACAAATTCACTTCAGACTTACTTAATTAGATTGCATTATTGTTTTAGCATTACAATTTAGATCATTTAGAATTAGCTTGGTGCCTTTTTATCTGTTTTATAATTTGTGCCATTATCAATAGTTAGATTAATTCTTATCAATGTAGTGATCATCTCTTTATCTGCTTTATTAATTAGAGGTTTACCCACCTAGGTCTGGCAGAGCCTGAAGTGAAGAGGGTTTAGCCATATCTACCCTGTGTTAGTTAGCCAAAAACATCAAGAGAGTCTGGCAACCTCTTAGGGTTAACGACCTGCATTTTTGAGACCTAACAGAATTGGCAACTCTACTGGGGACAATTTGTTTGAAAAGTTAAAGCCATTTGTCATAGAGTCAATCCCAAGTTTTAGTTAAAAGACTGAGCTGGGAAGGAAAGAATTTAAATTTTCCTACTTGGAAGAAGTAGGTGGTGACTCCACTGGTCATAGATTTTTTAAAAATATTACTTTTTACAAACATGAATGGAAGGAGGTCTCTCCAGAAATGGACAACCAAAAATGGGTCCCCTCAAAATAAAGGCAATACTAATAAAGATAAGGAAACATTTAAACATCCACATGAGAATATGGGTCCTTTTGGCCAAAATTATACAATATATACTTCCCCACTCCATGCTAAAGGTGAGAATCCCATGACACCAATAGATAATCATAATGATATTTTCAATCGGGAAGCACAACCACAAAGGACAGATGAGATAGAAAATCAGGATGAGGAAAATTATGAACATATAAGTGATGAAGCTATCATAGACTATGACTGTATGACTGATCAGGAACTTGCTATACATTTAGAATATCAAGAACAAAGACTAAAAAATAGACAACAAATGATACAAAGAGCTGAAGAAATTAATAGACAAATGGCCCTTTTAGATCTTTAGGCATGAAATTCAACTAAGTATGTGCCCCCACATAGAAACAATAAAAATATTAATCCTCATGGAATGCCTCAAAATACAACAGCTATTGGAAACTCTAGGGTACCCCATAATACGTGCAATAATCTTCTCAGCCAAATAGGCAAGTACATAGACCTCCACCTATAAATACTGGGAATGTTCACCAATAGCATCCACCACCAAGGCATAGACTTAATAATCAACAACCATGACTTCCCCCACAACAAAATGTGTATCATCAACATCATGTCCAACCCAATATGTATCCACAACCTCCATTTGGATACCAATATTATCCACCATACCCTAACATGCCATCTCCAAATCCTATGAGTATAGCTAGACAATTTGACTTGACTGGATATCAACTATATCCTTACCCCATGGATAATAGTTGGAGGAACATTGTACCTATGTTTGCAGGAAATAGTGAATTGACAGCACAAGAACATATTAGATGATTCAATGCTTTTATACAAGACATTGGCATTGAATATGAGGATATAAAAATGAAATTATTTATGATATCTCTTATTGATGAAGCAAGAGATTGGGTAAATAGTTTACCAGATGCTTCAATATACTCCTTGACAGACTTCCACAATCAATTTTTGGAACAATATGGAAATCAATGCGCCCCAGAATTTGCTCTTCATGAACTAATAACTATTCAAAAGTATCAAAATGAACAAGTGTAAGATTTTAATTTGAGATTCACTAAGTTGTATAACAAGATCCCACAAGAATCCAAATTGAACAACCAAGCAGCCCTCAGCATATACTTGAAAGCATTTGACCCAAAGATAGGTTATGAACTTAGGAATAGAAGTCCTAGAATCTTGGCAGAAGCATAGAAAATAGCTCACTATTGAAAACAATAAAAAGGCTACTGGGATAATTAGAAAAAGAGAAAATATAAGAGTCCCTCAAAACCCTAATCCTCCTTCAAACAAACAAGATTATTCACATAGAAATGAAAGGCCTAGACTTCATGATATGACATACCATACAAACTGGAAAGACAAAAAGCCCATGGATAATAACAATAGACATAACTATGGAAGAGACACGCCTGACCCTTTAAAGAGAAATGGAACCCATATGGTAGAGGACAACCCATGGTGTATGCCTTGTAATTTGCCACACTCTCCTGATTATTGTGTGGTAGCAAAATCAATACAAAACAATGAGGTATCTTATAATCCTGAAAGGGACAATCATACTATAAACATGTTGGGTACTACACCTCACACTTTTGAAGAAGACTATTCATCCAATGAGGAGGCAGGATATGAATATGATGTGGGAACTCAAAAGTATAATGTGAACATGGGAAAACAAGAAGTATTTCTGACCATGAAGAATATTTAGGGAACTATGGATATGGTCTTGATACAACACATAATTGTCATTGGCGAAAACCTTCTAAGGAAGAGAGAAAAGGTTTAACAATGGCTATGGTAGCACCAGACAAGAGTAGTTACAACTTGAGAAATAGAATAATCAATGCTGAACAAGGTACTCCCAGAAGTGTGTTTATCAAAAATCAAGTCTCTGATAAAAATGATAAAAGTAAAATTGAGAAAGCACCTCATAAAACACCTCATGTTAATACACAAAACAAAAAAGGAATAGCACACAAACTAAGGAAAAAAGGCAAACAAAGGTCGAAAGGTCAGAACCAAACATAAATCCCCTATTTGATATTGCTCAAGTTGTTTCTCAAGTGAAAATATCTATGCCACTTCTAGAAATGATGAAGGTAGAAAAGTATAAGAATACAGTGGTAAAGATGATCTCAGATGTATCAGACAAAAGACCAAAACAAGCCACCCATAAAATAAATAATGTGCAACAAGAACCTGTCAAAACCCCTGAGGTTTACCTAGGTGATACATTAATGAAGAATCCATCTCAAATAGATCCGTTCTATATCACTTTGTTAATAAGAAACAAATTGGTTAGGAATTGCATGCTTGATTCAAAAGCAACAATGAACATAATGCCTATGGCTATCATGAGAGAGCTTGGAATGTGGGTAGATACTACATTTGGCAAATGTTATGCAATGGATAATACATCCATGCCAGTTGTAGGAGTCATGAAGGATGTTGAAATAAAATTGGCATCTCACCTTGAAGCTGCTTATAAAATTGATATCACTGTGGTAGATATTCCACCCTATTATGGAATGTTGTTGTCAAGACAATGGACTGCTATGGTAGGGGGAAATGTGCAATTAGAATTATCTTATGTCACTATCCCAATAGGAAAACAAATAGTTAAACTTTATAGGGAGCCATAGTTTAAAAATATTATAAAAAAGATTGATCCAAACCAAATGACTTGCTTCTGTGACATAGATCTTGGCACGTTCAGGATAGAAGAAAACAATCTTGAACTAAACAACACTGACCCAATCCACCATGAAGCCCAACTTGATGAAAATGGTGTATGGACCATGTATTTTGATGGTGCATGCAACAAGGTAGGGAATGGAGCTGGGATACTTTTTACATCACCACCAAGAAAGACATTCAAATACTCATTTTTCTTGGCCTTTGAATGTACAAATAATATAGCCAAATATGAAGCACTCTTAACTAGGTTGAGCATTTCTAGAAAACCCAAGATCAAACTATTAGCTGTATATGGAGACTTTGAGTTGATAATTTTACAAATCAAGGGCAAATATTCCTCAAAAAACAAAAGATTAAAACTATACAAGAATGCAGTTCTGGATGATATAGAATTGTTTGATGCTTTTTCAATAATTTGGATAGATAGGTCAAAAAATATAATGGCTGACTTCCTTGCAAACATAGCTTTGAAAAGGGATGATATTACCCTGACAGGTATTTCAGAAGTTAAGTTCAAAACTAGACCAACTATCCCAGACAACATATATAGCTGGCAAGTTTTTGATAGTGATGCTGATTTGCTAAATTTTTTGCATTGTATAGATCAATATGAGAATCAAGAGATTGATCTTAATGCTTTTATTGAGGAGATTGATGGCAAATAGACTTTATTTGGGAAAGAAATTGTCCAACTTAAAACCAATAAAATTCCAAAGGGCTTAGTAGCATTAGAAAGAGTTTTTGATGTGAATGATCGATCCATTACCAAAAAAGTAATAGTAAAAGAGGATGATGTGGAAGAAATAAACTTGTGAACTAAATTGTCGCCTAGAAAGGTCTACATTGGAAAGAAGATAATGTCTGGAATTAGAAGCATGCTAATTATATTATTGAGAAAATATAAACATGTATTCACCTAGTCCTATGATGATCTTAAAGCTTATAGAGAAGATTTGTTCCAGCATGAAATCCCATTGAAGCTAGATGCTAAGCCTTATAGACAAAAGCAGAGACCTATCAACCCTATCTTAGAACCAAAGATGTATGAAGAACTCATGAAACTTAGGGAGGCTGGCATCATAAAACCAATTAGGCATTCATCCTGGGTTTCAAATTTAGTACCTGTTAGGAAGAACAGGGATATTATACTTTGTGTAGATTTTAGAAACTTAAACATGTCCTCCCTTAAAGATAATTATCCCTTGCCTAATATGGAAATCTTGTTACAGAGAGTTACTGGCTGTGAATTTTTATCCATGATGGATGGTTTCTCTAGTTATAACAAGGTGAAGGTTAAAGAGTCTGAATAGTAGAAAATAGCCTTTACAACCCCATGGGGAACATATGTATATGTGAGAATGCCATTCGGCCTTAGAAATGTTGGAGCTACATTCTAGAGGGCAATGGATGTTGTCTTTGCAGGTTTAATAAATGAGATCATGGTTGTATATCAAGATGACCTCACTGCATACTTGAAAAGGGTAGAAGATCATGTGAATCATCTTGACAAAATATTTATCAGAGCACTAGAGTATGGTGTTTCTTTGAACCCCAAGAAATGTAAATTTGCAGTCATAGAGGGGAAATTGCTTGGGCACATAGTATCCAAATATGGAGTTAGGATTGATCTTGAAAGAGTAGATGCAATAGATAAAGTTCCTATCCCAAAGACAGTCAAGGCCATACAATCATTCCTTAGACAAATAAACTTTGTGAGAAGATTTATACCAAACTTTACAGAAACAATTAACCCTATATCTAGAATGTTGAAGAAAAATGCAAAGGTTAATTGGACAGATGAATGTATAGAAGCTTTTGCATCCATAAAAAGAGCAATTAAAGAAGCTTCAGTGCTAAAGTCTCCAAATTTCACTAAACCTTTTTAGATCTTCTCCTTTGCATCTTTTCATACAGCAACAACCGTAATGCTACAAAAGAATAATGAGGGTTATGAGCAGCCTATTTCCTTTTTCAGTAAATCACTCCAACATGTAGAACTTAACTATGATATCACTGAAAAACAAACCTATGCATTGGTGAAAGAAGTCAAGGCATTTAGACCTTACCTGGTTGGGGCTAAGGTGATAGCTTATGTACCAAATGCAGGAGTCAAAGATGTGTTCATGCAGAGTGAAGTAATTGGGAAGAGATGTAGGTGGATAAATTGATTTGAGGAATTTGATATAGAAATTCAAATCACATAACTAGTAAGGGGACAAGGGTTAGCAAAAATGATGACTGAAACAATTCTTGAGGCTACCCAAGTATGTAATATTGAAAATGAAGAGGACATGGTAACAAATATTGAGAAAACTCCTTGGTATACTGACATAGTGTATTACCTCAAGCACATGAAATGCCCTAACAGATTTGATGATAATAAGAAAAGGACTCTAAAATTACATGCTTCAGAATATGTGCTTATAGAGGGAGAATTTTATTGGAAAAATAAGGATGGTATCTTATTATTTTGTTTAGATGAAGAACAAGCTAAATCTGCCTTAAAAGAGATGCATCATGGAGTGTGTGGTGGCCATTTCTCAGCTAAAACCACAACACACAAGATATTAAGGGATGGCTACTATTGGCCCAAGGTCTTTAATGATGCCTATAGCTTTACCGGGAAGTGTGAGGCCTGTCAGAGATTCTGAGGGAAGTTAAAATATCAAGGGGCATTACCCTTGAGACCTATGCAAGTTGATGCCCCATTTCACCAATGGGGAATTGACTTTATAGGAGAGATTATGGAGAAATAAAGTGTTGGTCATAAATGGATATTAGTAGCCACTGACTATTTACAAAATGGGTGGAAGCAATACCCACTAAACAAGCAACTAGCAAGGTTGTGATGAGTTTTCTATTGGAAAATATTATAATTAGATTCGGGGTACCATCAAGGCTCATAACTGACAATGGAATGTGTTTTAGGTCAGATGAGTTTAAAAGCTTTTGTAAATCTTATGGCATTATGGTTTAATATTCTTCTCCCTACCACCCACAAGGAAATGGGCAAGCTGAGTCCATCAATAAAACTATCCTGAAGATTATAAAAAGAATGTTGGATAACAAAAAGAAAGCCTGGGATTCTAAGTTGAGATTAACACTATGGGCTGATAGGATCACAGTAAAGAAAGCAATTGGCAAATCACCATTTGAACTAGTATATGGATCTCATGCCAGACTCCCAATACACAACTTACTGCGAGTGTGTCAGTTTTTCCTCCAAGAGGATTGGGATGTCCCAGAACTGATGGAGGAAAGGCTAGAATAGCTAATGGAATTAAATGAAATGAGGGAACAGACAATATAGCAGAATAAAACAATGCAAATGCAGATGAAGTACCTATATGAAAAAAAAGCAACATTTAGAAAATTTGAGGTAGGTGACATAGTGCTTATTTGGAATGCCAGAGATCAAGAAAAGGGGAAGCATGGAAAATTTGATGCCATGTGGTTTGGACGTTTTGTCATTAATGTTAAGGTAAGGGAGGATTCATATTATGTATAGAACATGTCTGGTGAGGAGTAAGAATTGCCAGTACATGGGCAGTTTTTGAAACATTTTTTCTCTTAAAAAGAACCTGAGAGAAAAGAATTGCCAGTGCATGGAAAATTCTGGTTAAACTCTCTAAATGGTCTTTTCCATGCACGGTAGTTTAGAAGAGTCAAATAACTTTCTGAAAGATCTCTCTTATCAAGAAATAAAAGCTTTTCATAAAGCAATAGCCCAGGATCTCCACCACCCATCATAGTTCACTCGTCGTCAAATGAAGAAGGCATTGGTTTGCTCCTCCAAAAATTTGGGATCTTGCTATGCCCACAAGGGGCATACATCCTCAGACAGAGCCTATGCTAGAATTGGACATGTTTAATCAATTTTTTAAAAAAATACTCACCTTGTATGCACTTCAAGATCAGTTTGCAAAATTGTTGCCCTTGTTTTATCCTCATTATTCTCCCTCGGGTAGGTGTTGTCATTCCAGTCCTTTCTATTAATTAATATGTCCATTCAAGTCTTTTGCTTTTACCTTGGTGTATTAAGAAGTTGTTAGTTCTAAACCTCCGAGCTTGAACTTTCATCTTGGTTCAAATGGTTCATGGGTTCAAATGGCTCATGAGTTCAAATGGTTCCTTTTTTTGTTGTTCCTCCAAAACCGCTTATGTTTAGCTCCTTGTCCAACTTGTGTCATATTTTTGAACCCCTTGGCTGAACTTTTATCAAATTTCAAGAGTTCAACGGTTTGTCGAGTTCATAAGTACATAATACTTGTTAATATTGGTAAGAGTAAGTTAGTCGGGACACAATTTTCACATCATGCTGATCTTATACTCTCACCGACAAATTTATATCAGGCAAATACATGCGATCAGAGTAAGTTTTAGAGATCGCCTCGACTGCATGAGTTATACCGATCGTGGAAACTAAAGAGCCTTAGGTGACAGTCATACTAATGCATTAAGTAGTGAATAAAATAGATCGGCAAGACCTTGTTTCAATTATACCGATATATGAGAAACTACCTAAAATAACTATTGGTGTGAGACTACGCATCGAAGTAAATATTTCAAGGTCCACCGATGAAGGGAATGACATTGATAACCCTTCATCGGATAGAAAAATTCCCAGTCATAATGATCAGTGTAAGATGACTTGATCGGGGTATGTTTCATAGATCTCCGCAACTATGTAGGTCACACCAATAGTAGAAGTCATAAAGGATTTTGGACAAGGACAAAGATAGCGTATCGGTGGGATCATTGTTATCGGCAAAGATTATTTAAACTACATCGATCTTACACCTCACTGACATAGCTCCGAGAAATGTTCAAATGGAAATGAATATCGGCGTGATACTGATAATCTGGGAGAAGATATTAAGAATCACTGATGAATAAATTCACATCGATGACCTTTCATTGGAAAGAGATTGCACAGTCATACCGAATAAATTGACAATAATGATTATCAGTGTAAGGAAAGTATATCGAAGAATACTCTGAAGATTACCCTCATGGTATAAGCTATACTGATGGACGACGTTGTTAAAGAGTCTCACCAAGCATAGAAAGAACCATCGGTGAGATGTAATGAATCGGAATAAAGCTGGCGAGTTCGGGCGAAACAAAACTCACAACGATGTCGGCGACATGTTGTGAAAGTCATTCCGATCTAGAATGAGATAGATGATCAGGGAAACAACTACTATCTGGTCATGTGAAATATGTTATCCCAACGCTATATCTTATCTCGACAATAACAAAGGTTATGTCCATCGACAATAGTCTCACGAATAATGATATCGGTGACACTCAATAGATTGGGGAAGAATGTTATTCTTACAATGATGTAGGAGGTCTAGCTGATGATAATTGCCCCTATTTTTGGGTAGATCCTAAGGTGTCTTGCCGATACAAAATATAGAAACCCTAAAATGACATTAAAATCTGAATGGTTAAGATATTCTTCTGACATTTGAAATATGGGTTTTTTGCAGGATATACACAACGGGGATCAAGTTATAAAAACACCCACGAAAGGATCTTGAGGAACGGATAAATTATCAATAAGGGAAGTAACTATCTGAGTAAATACATATGTTTAAATAAATTTGTTTTGATCATTTGATCAGAGATTAATTTGTGTTTTATCTGGTCTTTTTAGGAATAAAAAGAAACCCTTGAAGGATATTAAGCATAACTACAATTAAAAATCTTTGTTTGACCCTGAAATGGTTATCCTTTTGATGATTAATGGCAAGTATTAAATTTCCTGAATCTATTTTATTAGAATAAATATTGTTGTTTAGTTATCAACTATCTCAACTATTGTAACTAGTCTGAAGCTTGTATGCCTCTCTTTATAAGAGATGACCAAGACCAGAATAAGGAAGGGAGGAGGGAGAGATTATAGAATAGAATAGGGGATACTGTAGATTAGATTTGAATAGCAATGCTAGTTCACTTTTAATATATTTTATTTCTGGTAGACCATGTGCAAGCATTCTTTGATGAAGTCAAGTCTGTGAACATGAAGGAGTAACTACAGATTTCGATATCAACTATCTGTTTAATTTATTCAATTATATGACTGTCTCCTTTCAAAGTTTTCTCTGTTATTCAATTTGAGTTATCAAGTATATCTTCAAGTTGTCTATGCACATTTGTTGTTATAGTGTGATAAGATTAACTGGTTTCTGCTTTCAGAATTAAATCCTTTAAATCTGTCATAGTAATTGTGAAGACATTGTCATGGATCTGTAAGAAGAGCCATATAGTTAGGGTTTGTATTTTGTTTCTAGTTTTTTGATAAATCTATTACAATTGCAATATTATTCTGATAGGTTCTTTCAAAGAGGGATTAAATCCTTTTAGCTGAATGCAGGTAATTTGATTTTATCAATTGGATATATATAAGTATGGAATATTAACTATTTCCTTGCAGGGTTGTACAAGTTACATACCTATTCTTTCATGCCAGATAGTTTGACTTCTTACCAAACAAATAGTCATTTATTTCATGATCATACTGACTCTATATTCAATAAGGCACTGGTCTAGTATTTTCATTATCACTTATACAAATTCAATTTAGATTTATTTAACTAGATTGCATTATTGTTTTAGCATTACAATTTAGATCATTTAGAATTATCTTGTTGTCTTTTCATCTGTTTTATAATTTGGGCCATTATCAATGGTTAGATTAATTCTAATCAAAGTACTGATCATCTCTTTATCTGCTTTAGTAATTAGAGGTTTACCTGCCTTGGTCTGGCAGAGCCTAAAGTGAAGAGGGTTTAGCCATATCTACCCTGTGTCAGTAGCCAAAAACGTCAAGAGAGCTATCCAAAGAGGACTGCAATGATCGGATTAACATTTTGTTGGTTGTGCCATTTGTAAAGCCAAGGCATGATGTTGATGGGGAGCTATTTAATTCATTCCTTTCTTCTTTTCTCTGATGTTAATCTTCTGAAATTGAAGATATATTTTGCAGAAGGGTGAATATATTGTTTATTGTGGGGGCAATCAATATATTGTCCTCGGTGAGCAGTATTTCTAATTTGAATGAGATTTGCAACTGTTCAAATGCTAAGAAGAAGCTGTTGCAGAGGAGGTTGTTCAGCCTGACTATACTCCTGATTTTGCTCTTGGTACAGATCAGTAGGGGGAACCTAGTATTTCTACAGTTCTTGCTGATGTGATGCCTCCTGCAGAATCTATAATACTGATTGGAGCCTACTTTAGGTGCTCTTATCTTGAGAAAGAGAGAGAATTCTGATGGTAGGATGCCTTGCCATGTTAATGACATAGCATTTATTGTTATGGTAGATATTTTGGGATCATCAAAGCACAATTTAAAAAGGTTGTCATAGGAAATATGGGTTCCTCGACATGCCTCCATTGATGGTGTTGGAGGAGGAGAGGTGCATGAGATTTCAGAGGAGTAATGTTGTGTTCATGTGAGAGTTGGAGTTATTTTAAGTTATTCATTAAGAGGGGATGTTAGAATATAATGAATAACTGGTTTATTCACATGTAGTGAATATGTGTCAATAGAAATTATAGAGGTGTCACTAATTGTTGTAGTTGTGTCACAGTTAGTTTTAGTTAGGTGTCAATCAATTCTAGTTAGTTGTCAAATTAGTTAGCAGATTTGTAGAAAGATGGTAAACTTCTCTAGAGTTATAAATGTAATCATCTTTGTTGAATAATATAGAACAATCTATGCAGTTGTAATTTATGGTGCATTTGTTCTGTTCATATTTTTCTCAATATCTTATCATGCTGCACAGTCACGGACCAAATGAATCTTTTGAATGATTCTATCATTTATTTTTTAAACCTTTTATTTAATTAATGGATCTAATCAATTACCCTTTGAAAATCTGAGGCAAAACTAATTTTTACCTTTTCTTTGAAGCATTCAATTCAAACTGTCCAAAGTACTCTGTAGCATTTTAAACCATAGAAGTACCAATGATGCTTAAATAAAAATACCGCCCATGTAATTTACTTTTAGTCAAATTATCATGAATTTACACACTGCTATACAATCACGGACCAACTAAATCTTTTGAGCGATTCTATCATTTATTATTTAAAGCTTTTACTTAACCGATCAATCTTTTAAGTGTCCACTCTTTGAAATCTGAATCGGTAGCCAGTCTCATTAACCTATTATCGGTCTTTCAATTATTAACAGAAGAGGCAAACTTAAGTTTTACCTTTTATCTGATTCAAACTATCCAAATTACAAAATCCAGGCTTAACTTCATATCAGATGCAAGTTAAAGACATTAAAAATACCATTTAAATTTGTATGATTCATGGCTAGATTAAAAAGATGAAGAAAAACTTGTATAGATTTTCTGCTCCACCCATTTCAAATCCCTTCTAAGTGGTCAAAGAGGGACATATCGTTTGATTATGGTAAACTAATAATAATAAAAAGTTACATCTATCATTTATGTTGGAATTTTATTTTATAAAAGAAATGTTATTACAATGATTTAAAAAAAAAACCAAATTGTATAAATTTACGTAAGTTCACTTCTATCCATTAGGAGTCTCATTTTTTACCTGGATTCATGCAATTCTTCTTGAGCGAGTTTCTTCCTTCATCATAAGTAAAAGGACCAAATGGGTTACTAAACAATTAAATTACAATAGTCATTTATGTTTTTCCAAAAGGAGAGAATGTATGGCTTAAGGCAACAATTAATGTATAAGAGGTATATTTTCATAATAAGAATTAAAAGACACATATTTTGAGCTTGGTTGGATCTTGCCTTGACGATAGCCAGTTTTCATTTTCCTGTTCTACTTTTAATATTTTGTTTTTTATTTTTCATGTTCTGTCAGAGTTGTAGATCGTTGAATGCAAAATCTCTAGGCTATGCATCTATACATGAGGGAACTCATTAGGTTGTGTGTTTGTACATGAGGGTTCGTTGAAATAGCGAAAGAATACATAATGTTTTTGTTACACATTAATTTAAATGTCAAAAATTCATTTATCAACCTGATAACTTTTCATGGGTTCATTGCTTTACATAATGTTCTTTTATTTTTTAATGTGTTCTTTCTCAAACATAAGAATATATAGTTGTAATTAAAAATAATAGTTGAAGTTTACAAAATACAAAATATAGGGGTTATTGGGACAATTTATTGTTGCCATTAGTTGTATACTCACAATATTTATTTTTTATACATAGCGATTTATCATAAGTGTCTAAAACTATTTAACTACCTTGATCTTAGAGATTTGATATATAATATACAATATAAATATGATATTTAATATTAAGTATCATATGGTTAAGACAATTTTTTGTTTTAAGGGCTAAGCCCTGTTTTTTATGGGCCCCTAGTCTCAAACCACGGTTTTTACAACAAAAAAATTAAATATCATATATTTATAAATAACATAACTTGGTATATAATATTATATATCATATAAAATATATTATATAAACATCAACTATGGGAAAATATGAAATTATATTAAGTTATATCATATAAAATATATTATATAACATCAAACAGTGGAAAATATATTATATAAGCATTCAACATAACTTCTTGGACTGTGGAAAATTCATGCCAACTATTATATTTATATATTTATATGTATAATATATTATTATTAAATTGTATATTTAGATTAATCATATTATATATTTAGCATTTAGATTTATTTTATATATAATATATACCATTTAATATAATTATATTGATTGTTTTTTTTTTTGGTTCAAAGCAGCTAGGGCTGCACATTTGTATTAATAATATAGTATGAACATTAAAAAATTTAGCAGAAATTAGCTATCACCCTGGATACCAAAACCTAACCCTTTACAAAAACTGGGCATTCTTTCCCAACAAGCTTCCTTTTACAGCCAAACCCGACTATCAAGTGGACATCTATCATGTACAGTGACTACAAGCAAAACCCTAGAAACTCCTAAGACTATCCACGGCTATCGACATATTGACATGTATTTACAAGAAAAACAAAACATAGGCATTGTCACCATTAGCCTCAGATGGCTCTCACCCTTGGCCAAGCCCAACAGGCAGCTCCAACTGCATCATCCAAGCCTTCCTCGATGATGAAATCCTACAACCAGGTCGTGCCCTCATCTAGGACCAAGTCCAAAATCTATTTCAGGAATGAGATGTCTCTCCTCACTGCCAGACGAAGTCTCAAGAGTGCGTCAGGGGAGGCAGAGAAGATCAAGGGAAACTTCTCCAAGGGACACCGCAAAGCCAGATTATGTAGTAATCACTAGGAAGTGGGATCTCTCTACCTTCCTCATAGTTGTTCAAAGTATCCTCCAGCCCTCCTAGGAAACAATTTCTCGCGAGCCTTTTACAAAGTTACCTGGCAATGTCTTTGGTTTCCCCTGCTTCCAAAATTGAAGTGAGAAACATTGCCACCACATCCAAGTTAACTCTGTAGCAATGCACTACTTGGATGAAGTCATCTCCCATGACTAGCTTTACTGCGTGGATGATGAGCACATGGCTAGTCTTGAAGATCAACCCTAACCTCCTGTCTGATACTTCACCCAAAAATGCCATTTGTTTGTTAGGGCACTAGAGGATAATTGGTGTGTCCATGGCAGCGACCTTCCACTCTACTCAAGATGACAACAAAGGAAATGTAGAATTTGATGAGCTTACCAATGCATATAAATGAATATAAATGAGATGATCATCCTCCCTTCTGAGCTCGCATGCTTGCCATCAATGGATGGCACTCCTCTTCCAACTTCCTAATTCCTTTTAATCATCATGCAAGGTGCCTATGTCACCTTGCTCGATTCATTATTTGAGGCTAACTTGGCTAGGTCATCGGCTTTATTACTACCCTCCCACTAAATATGGGAGATTTTGAACTCTTCCATCTTTGACAAGATTTTGGCAATAGGATCTAGCCATCTCCTAGATTTCCAACTTGTGACCCAACCACCTCGGATAGCATTAATCACTAGCAGCGAGTCTCCTTCCAAGTGGACACTTCCTAAGTTGAGGCCTTTGGTATATTACAATCCAATAAGCGTTGCTCCAGGAATTTTGCATCATTATTCATCCCGAGACCTAATGGAACAGATTTCTCCAAGATAACTCAACCTTCATGATCTCTAATTACAATACCTGAACCATTGACCCTCAAGTTTCCCTTAGAAGCCCCATGGAAATTAATCTTCACCCAACCTTTCTTAGGACGAGACCATCTTATCTCGCTTCTAGCTTCCTTAGAAGGTTTAACCCTTAGAACCCCATGAATGGGGGGGATAGAAAGGCTCGACCAACTCTTCTTTAGATCATCATCCCATCTAGTGAAGCAATTATTTTTCGGGCTTTGATTCCTTGCTACATTGTTTACTACTTCCATAATGGTTGACCTGATCTTCTTGCCTAGCGATTCTATACTCAGGTTTATGTCCTAGAAAATCATCTCATTTCTCTCCTCAACAGCTCCCAGATGATTATTGACAGGGCTATTGTCTAAATGTTGTGGAAAAAACTTCTCTTTCTAAGGTTTGTCCACATTAGGAAAATTATTTTTTAGTTCCCTTAGGAGTGGCCCCTGTCAGTCTAGTTTTTGAGTGACCAATCTCCAACAATACTCAGCGACCTCACAACCAAGCAATAGGTGGTCTATATTTTCCTCCTCCTTTTCGGATAGGGAACACCTACTGGGGCCTTGGATCCCCACCCTTGCAAGCCTTTCCTAAGTCAACATTTTCTTTTGGAAGGCTAGCCAAGTGAAAAATTCTACTTTTGGCAGACAAGATTTGTGCTAGAATAGTCTTTCCAGCCAGTCTACTCTCTTTTAAGCCTACTCCTTTAGCTTATAACCTGCTTTCACTAGATACTCCCTTGTTGATGAGCCACACCATCTTATTGAATATTTCTCCTCTGAGAGGACAATGTGGCTATCACTCAACAACTGCCTTAGCCTCTCTTTTTGATCTTTTGAAGCCTCAATTTCATCTAGAGGTTTCCAGACCCAAGCCCCCACTCCATCTTCTTCTCTCCACATGAGATAATCTCTAATTTTTCCTCCCCAAAGTCTACATAAGGTAGACTTTAGATCGATCAAGTTGTTGTCAAGACCAATTGTTTTCTTGTTGTCCTAAGAATCATCCTAGAATAGATCACCTTTGCCATCTTTTACCTCTAAGGTAATATGCTTTGTGATAATCTCTCTACTCTCTACCAGGCAGTTCTACATCACTGAACCTTTTGGCGGGTCCCTGGTCATGAAAATTTGCTTTGTGTCCCTGGAATCCAAGTATTTATTTTCAAGAATTCTAACCCATTTTTGATGTGGCTTATTGTACATGTTCCATACCATCTTGGTACCAAGGGCTAGGTTCATGATTTCCAATTAGCGAATCCTAGTGCTTGTTGCTTCTTTCATGGAGTATACTCCTTCCCAAGCCATAAGTGGGATCTTTCTATCCTTTGAGATGCCATTCCACATAAAGTTTCTCATTAAGTGATTGATCTCCACTGCTATTCTAGGTGGGATCTTTAGGCACAAAAGAGAGTAAACAGGGATTGCTGAAAGAACTACTTTAATCATCATAATTCTCCCTACCGCCGAGAGCCATATGCCTTTCCAAGATTCCATCTTTTGCCTACACTTGGATAACACATCTTCCCACAAATCCTTTTTGTTTAGGCCTACAAATAAGGGGATCCCCAAGAATTTGCTTGGAAGCCTCGCATATCTCAGACCCATAATTTAGGCTATGTCCCTCTGGATTCCTAGATGGACATTAAAAAAGAAAACCTCTAATTTTTTCCAATTTACCTTATGCTTGGAGGCTTTGCAGTACTTATCTAGAGTCTACTTAATGATCCTAGCTTTGATGTGACAAGCCTACCCAAAAAGCATCATGTCATTTGCGAATTTCTGATAGGAGACTAGGTCAATTCTTGGGGCCACATTGATACCCTTCCATGCTCCCCTCCACATCTCTACCTTAATCTGTCTCCCTAAAGACTCTTCCATAATTATGAACAAAAAAGGGGACAATGGGTCCCCTTGTCTCAAGCCCCTATTTGAGTCAAAGAATCCCTAGGGGGCACCATTCACTAAGACTAAGAATTTTGGGTTGGAGATGTAGGCCCTCACCCAGTTGATCCAATCTTGGTTGAAGCCAAACTTATCTAGGATCTTGAGAAGAAATTCTCTATCCACTTGGTCATAATCCTTTTAGATGTCCATCTTCACAATCATACTTTCTGCTCCCTATCTTCTCACCAAATGGATTGCTTCATGGGATACCACTTGATTGCTTCATCTACCAGGGGCAAACCCACTCTATTCTTCTGAGATGATTTTTTCTAGAATTGGTTTTAATTTGTTTTCTATAATTTTGGTTATTATCTTGTAGGCCACGTTGCAAAGTGGGATGGACCTGTACTCACCCATTGTCCTAGCTAACTTTGGTATGATTCAATGATCCCAACGTTATTGATTCTTTTCTTGACTCTTCTGTTGCTGCAACTACATCCTTGCCTACTATATCCCAAGACTATTAAAAGAAGCCAGCCATGAACCCATCCAGCCCAAGAGCTTTATCAACACATAGCTAGAGGGCAACTTCTTTTGCGTCATCTTTAGTAGCAAATGCCATAAGCCTTTGGTTAACTTCTTCCGAGTCTAGTTTTGGAATGTTTACTAGAAGCTCTTCATGTGCAGCTAGGTTAGGATGGCTTTGGGAGTTTAAGAGGGCTTTAAAGAAGTCAATTGCTTCCTTACAAATATCTTCCTCCTAAGACAACACATGTCCTACATCATTGACCAGTTCTGAGATCATGTTTTTGCTTCTTTTGACTTTAGAGGGGTTGTGGAAAAACTTTGTGTTCCTATCTCCCTCCTTGAGCCAAAGATCTCTTGATTTTTGTCTCCAATATATCTCTTCTCTTGCTAGGATTTCTGCATATTCTTTCTTCAATTCTTTCTCAATGATGAAATCTTCTGCCTCCATGCCAAATTCTATCACTTTATTGTTCAGAGCTTGCACTACCCCTTCAACTCTAAACTTTTCTTGGAAGATGTCTTTAAAGTGTTCCTTGTTCCACTCCCTTAATTTTTGACTTAATCTTGGATAGTTTTTTTGCCAAGACAAACATTTTGGTTAACTCCAAACTCCTCTTATTCCCACCAGGTTTTTAGTTTTTCTTTGATCCCTTCATCTGTTCACCACATTTTTTCAAACTTAAACCATCACCTTGTAGGAGCCTTACCTAGAAGGACCCGCAGCTGTATTGGGAAATGATCTAAGCCTTGTCCATGGGAGGATAGAAGATTCAAAGGTTGAGGGGAAAGCTTCCTAGTCACCTGCCAATAGGAATCTATCCAGCCTCTCTGCTATGTTAGAGAAGCCCTTTCTTCGATTGGTCCAAGTGTAGATGCCATTCTTTGTATCTATGTCCCTCAACATGTATTCATCTAAGAAGTTTTTGAAGTCTTTTTTAACCTGTGTAATCACTGATCTGCCTCCCTTCTTTTCTTCATTACATTTGGTCACATTGAAGTCTCCTACCACCACTACCAGCCTAACCCCTTCCTCGAATAGAACTAATTTTATCTGTTCCCAAACCTCCTTCTTCCCAGTGGTTTCTGTTGGACCATAAACATTGATAATGTGAAAATCTTCTTGCACATTTGGGATTTTTAGTTTGAGACATTGTTAATTGAGGTTGGACACCATTTCTGCATCCTAAATAGAGGAAGAATTCCAAAACACCCCCAGCCCACCTAAGGCTCCATTAGTTTCCACCCATGCTCCTTCCCAATCTCTAAGTGATTTAAGAAATTACTCCATTTCCTAGTTTTCGAGTTTGGTTTCTTGTAACAGGAACACATTTTCTTTTCTTTGAAGGATTAGGAACTTAACCAAGCACCTCTTGTTTGGGGCATTTAATCCCCTAATGTTCTAGGATATTGCTCTCATTCTGCCTCGAGAAGAGTTCTTACCCTCCTAGACCTCAGGGTTAGCTGCCTCTGACCTTTAACATTTCCAGCTATCTCAAGCTTTTCCTTCTTTGACTTCCTCCCTCTTTTGCCTCCTTTCCCTATCTTAGGGATCTTGATTTTTTAGGGGGTTTAGGCTAACATTCTTTCCCCCTGAAACTCCTCTTCCTCTCCTTTTGTTGAGCCCTCTTCTAAATCATATCCCAAGGAGTAGCAATCTGAGGGAGAGTCAATTTCCTTATCTTCAAGTCTCGAGTTCATGATCTTAGGACTAAATCCTCCTACTGTTTCCCCCTCTGCATCCCTCCCTTCCTCTAACTCCACCAAAGTCACTTCCTATTCATTTTATTTTTCAACTCTAGGAACTTCCTCCTGTACTTTCCTCTCCTCCTCTTTAGTGGTTTCGTCATCCCCTTCCTACTTACTTTCCACAGGGGTTACAAATTCTTGCACTCCCAACCCATCTCTAAAGTTTTCCACTGGCTGAGGCCTTGAGCTCAACTTGGGGTTGTTCATGATTGATCCCTAACCAGGCCATTCCCTTCCCTTCTATTACAGCTCGTTAATATGTATCTGAGCTGATCCTTCTTGGCTTGAGATCTCCCTTACAGGGGACTCCAATCCTTCTTTTTCCCCATCATTCTGACATTCCTACCTGGTGTGGCCTTTTAAGTGGAAAAATTGATAGATCACTAGTTCATCCTCTCTTTCAATTTTCTAGTTCCAGATCCCATGGGTTGATATGATCTCTACTTCTTCTAGGGGTGGAGAGATATTGCCTATCTCAACACAGATCCTTGCATATATTCCAAAGCTTCTATCTACCATATTTACATCTGCCTTGACAAAGGTACCGATTTTATTTCCAAACTCCTTTAGGGTTTCTTCCTCCCAGTATTCTGAAGGTAGGTTATATAGCCTGATCCAAATCCTGCTGACTTCAATGGTTTTCTTGAGATGATTGAAGTTCAGTTCCCAATCCTTGAGAAAGAGGCTTGTCTCATCCATAAAGTGTAGGCCTGAGTTCAAAATAATTGCTTTCTACTTGGCATCCAAACATTCAATCATGAAGAAACCATTGGTTAAGGATTTAACATTACCTATCCTCCAATTCTGCTTGCGCAAATTCTTCATTTTTGAGAAGGCTAGCCAGCCCCCTCCCCATTTGACAAAAAGTGCCCTCTCCTTCAATCTGGAGATTGAAGAAGAAAGAGAACCAGAGTTTTAGAAAAAGGAGACATATCTAGGGTTTGCTTCCATAGGGCATACCTTGCTTACACCAGCTTCTTCCATATGCTTCATCCAGATCTTCTCTGGGGGCTTATCTCATGGTGATAATTTGTGTATTTATCTCCTGAGCTCACTTTTTCCTTTGTTTCAGGGTGATCTTCCCTTCCCAAGCTATCTCGAGGGTCCCTGCCAATTACGACTTCCTTGCTGATGCCTTCATACCTCCTGAAATTGTTACCTCTTGGCCAGGGAGACTGATTTCTTCTTGGATAGTTTGTTCTAGGTTTAAGCCTTTTTTAATCCCAAACCCTTCCTTCTCCATCTAGGGGATATCCATGATCTTCAGGAATTTGCTTTCCACGAAGCTAGATTTCCTTTTCCTTGGTCCAAGAAATTTCCTCTTGCCTTCAATTGAATTGTAGCTCCTCAATTTCTAGGGATTGGTGGACCAAGATCCAAGTCTAATCCTTCCTCCTATAGAGGTCATCTCCACCTTTCCGGTCATAGCCTAATCCACACTAGTCTTCATTTGAGGCTCGTCGTTTGATTTGGTCCATCAGGAAGGCCTTCTCTGCCTCTACTACCTAGTTGCATGCCTTGAATCTATTACCTCCTGCTCTACTCCTAATCACCATTACCTCCTTCCCTCTATAATTATATTGATTGTTACATAGTATATTATATATGATGTAAATTATTTAATATATATATTTTTAAAAATATTATATTATAAAATCATATATTTGTTGTTTAATTGAATTTATTTTATATATCATATATAATATCTAACATAATAATACTTATTATTGCATAGTATATTTATATGATGTCAATTATTTAATATATTTAAAAATAACAATATAATATTAGAATGCATATTTATATTAAATAATAAAATATATTAGCTGGGTAAGTGCAAAAAGATGGGGGGCCAAAAAGTGGCCAAATTGTTTTTAAAAAAATAATGCATAATGCGAGCGCGTTATAACGCAAGCGTGTTATGACTTATTATAAATAAATAAAAGCTTATTATCTCATTTCATTTCTTTTTTCTCCTTTATACCATGGCCTACAAACCCTAGGAAGCACGCTCACATTTTGGAAAAGTCAATTCAATACAAAAATCTTATCGATCCATCGCCAAAACGCCGCCACGATGTTGAGCATGCCAAAGGAGTGAGTTTTATTTGTTTTTTGTTTCAATTTGTTTCTAAATAGGTAGGTTTGAGTTAATTTTTGATGTATATTTCATTAATTGTTAGGAAATGTTAATGCACCTCCTCCTCCTCCTCAAAATCCACAAAATCCTGAGGAGGAAATACCTATGAAACAACAACCTCCTCCATCCATTCCTCAACATGCCCCTAGAACATAAGAAAATATAATGGGGCAAATTAAAAATAATGAAAAAGAAATTGAAGATATAATTGCAAGGTTGAAAGATCCTTCCACTTCAACCTTGCATAGGTCCACGCTTGCTGAATCACTTCAATCTATGTTATCAAATGTAGATTCAATTAGCAAGCAAATATCTAGTTGGATGGATAAGAGGAGAGAGTTTAGAGACTATTATGCAGACAAGCTGTCATACCAAGATGTGAAAAAATTACAAATTACAAAATTAGACTTGTGTTCGATTTTCACCAACCCACAAACAAATCAATCTCCACCCATTACATACAAGAGGTTCATATCCATTGGTGCAACAACCCAGCGATAAGGGACAATTTTGGGCAGAGGTGGTGGATGGTTTTTCACCATCCTCCATGCAATAATAATGAGGTCCCTCAATACTTTTTGAGGAAACTCTAGTACGATTTTGTCCTCAATAAAGTACCAAACTATTTTGATATGCAGGACTTCCAGGGTAGAGGTGGGGGGTCAGCACAAGATAGACCAGGGGCACGTGTTAACCCACAGCGGGCAGTGAGATGAGTAATCAGTAGACTAGCCCATAGCATGTTTCTATCCCTTCCATTCTAAAGGAGAGTGTTGAGGTTGATACACTTCAATCCATTAGTGCCTTGACCCAGAGCATCATAGAGCATGCCAGTCCTACAGGACAGAGTGGGTTGGGAGATAGTTCAAGGAGTAGGGTCCCACCCCATGCTTGTCAGACTTGCGAGTCAGCCTGTGGTTATGACCCCATGGATAGTCAGGACACAGGTGCACAGGCTACATCTGCAGCTGAGCAGATGGTGATGATAGATACCCTCCTGAGTGAGACTTTCGGCCTTGATACTCAGGAAAATATTAGCAAGTTTATTGAATTTAATGTATTAAATTTCATTTTTGAAATGCAAGATTAACTAATTTAGTTTGATGATTTTAATGAAATTTCAATGTCATAGTGTTGATGCAATTTTCATTGGTTCTCCACTTGCATATTACACTAGATCATCTATTGTCGGGGTATGTAACTAGTAAACAATTATAAATATTACATGTTAATAGCATCATTATATGAATGGTATTCTAATATCTGATTTTGGATGTTGAATAGGTTAATATTGGAGATTTCACGGTAATACCTGCTAGCGGTGGTGGACTTCAAAGCTTCACGGATGTAATAAAATAAATAGTTTAATGAATTAATTGTACCTACTAGATTTTTGTATGTGACTTGTGTGCTTTATTGTGTGTACTTCCATGTTTAGATGAACGTGTGTGTATGTTAGGAGCCATGATTTGCATCACTATTATAGTTTTCGTAATTGAATAATGTTGTTTTATTTTCAGATGATGCAGGCTGTGGAAACACATCCCAATGTTCATAGGGAAATAGAGCATGGTGTGACCTTTGTGATTCATAGCTTCATGGCATTGACAAGGGTATGAGGCAGATTAGTAAATTTTAATTTACATTCATTGTTATAGTTGTTTATTTCTAAAAAATCAAAAGATTATTGATTTGAAGTTTAATTTCTATCTAGATGGTTTCTATAGGACATGACATCACCACGGCCTATTCCTGCTACTGAGGCAAGTGAGGAGATAGATTATATGGTAGTAGTAAGTGATTATTTTGTTAAATGTTTCATTTTTTATAACATGTAATTTCTATATATTAATGTCTATACTTTTTATTGTAACAGCTAAAGATGTAGGAAGAACTAAATAGGAGGAGCAGCCCTCGGGTTCATAGTAGACCACCCACATACATGTCTCCATCCCCTAGAAGATCAAAGGCTACCCATGATCTATTCTCCTCACTAGCCAGAGGGGAATGACTTTTTATTGTGTTCCTTTATTGTATGCCTATATGGCATTTGTGGAAATATATTTTGTATTGAATATAGTTGACATTGTATGCCTATATGGCATTCTTGAAAGCCTATATGGCTATTTGTATATATTTTATACTTATATCGACAGATATTGATGTATGCCTATATGGATATTTGGTTAATACAAATCTTTTTTATTGATGGCGTCCATACTTGCATTATAAATCCATGTTTGAATGGATATTTGTAGATGGCTACTTCAAATATTTAAAGTCCAATTGTATTACATAGGATGTTTGTTGATCCAATAAGCTAGCTATTGTTATTCAAATATCGCCTAAACCTCATTTTGGAACTAAAAGATAAAAGTTGTATTTAAAAAAAAATGAATCATCATGTTAAACAAAAAATATTAATATTCTTTATGAGTTGCTCAGTTGAAAATATTCAAATGAGTATGCTGATCCATATTCTTTATGAGTTGGTCAATTGAAAATATTTCTTAATTTCTTGTTATTATACTATATTGGGATGCAAAGACTATGTTTGTTGTTTTGAATAAGATAGTCAAAATCATATGCTTATGAGCACCTGATGACCATTGTGGTTATTAAATGTAATTCCTCTTGCATATAAGGTGAGGTTATGAGATTACATTGTGTCTTACCTAATTTTAGTATGCAACATAACATTGGGGCTATAGGCTTCCATAGGTCATACCTTGGCAATTTTTAGTTTTAGGCACAAATTTGCTTTAAGACCTTAGGCACATTTCTCTACTTGCACAACCTCAAAACTCTGCCTAGAACTCAAGGTGCCTTTCATCATCCAAACAACCTCAAAATTGCACCTTGATATTGAAAGGATGTTTCAAAGTATAAAGGAGGAAACCTTAAGGGAGGCAATTCATCTTGATTATAAAAGTTGATCAAACACATCAAACTGAGCATCATACCTCTAGGTGCATTTTTGTCTCTCTCTAAACTATCCATTTTGGCGCCTTGATGTAAAGTGAAGTCTAAACTTAGTGAAGATTGCGCCTAGAAAGATATCACCTTGGATATGTGCCTAGAGTCATCCTAGATCATCCATTTGCACCTAAGGGTCAATATAACATAATATAACTTAAGAAGACTTTGAAAATCATCAAAAGAAGCCTAGACACCTTTTCTTGTCTCCACCATCCATTTTGGGTGCCTAGAGTAAAATGAACTTCAAATCACTTCCAACTATAGCGCCTAGTGTTAGAACCTTCAAAATTACTAAATCTTGCCAAAGGAAGTCTAGGCACCTATTATCACTTGGATCATCATGAATGAGCACCTAAGTGGAAAGAGAATAAGCATCTTCTATGGAGGTGCACTTTTGTGTCCAAATAACCTCATTTTGGCACATTGAAGGAAGATGTTCTAAATCCTATGATCAAGCACCTAACTGTAAAATGGTCTTCTATAGGTTTGAACAAGTGATTGAAGCCATCAAATTGCCAAGAAATGTACTAAGTATACTAAGGCACCTTTTCTTGTCTAAACTATTCATTTTGGCACGTAGGAGGAAGGAGATTCAACATCATGAATCAAGGCGCCCTTTGCCATCAAAAAAACCTCACATTGGCACCTTGGAGGAAATCAACTTAAAACTTGCATCGTGGAGCAGGATGAAAGTTACACCCCTTTACAACTTTACACTACCTCCTTCTGATAATTTTGGGGCAGAAGAAAACCTTTCACCACGAGCAAATGCCTTAGAGATATAAAAAACTAAGATATGTTATTGTAGAGGCACTCTACGTAATCATGTTGCCTTAGAAGGAATGTTTCTAAGTGACATGGTTTTTAAGTGTAGACACCTAAAATTGGACTGCTCTGCAGACCAATTTTCTCTACCTCGCACTAATCTATTCCCCCATCTGCATGTCCCTGATGAGCAATTAATTCACCTAATTGATTCATTTAACGTTACAACCCTATCCTATTAATTGAATGAATATTCCTAATATTCATTTAATTGATTTATTCATTTTTCCTAATCCCTGATTAATTAGATAAATCTTGATTATCTAATTAAATTAATTAAGATGCCACTTAATTAACCTTGTCCCCCACTCATCCACTATCTAAATTTAATATTAAGATGTCTCCCATTATCTGAATATTATATTCAGATGTCTCCCACTATCTGAATATTATATTCAGATGTCTCCCACTATCTGAATTTTAAATTCAGATATTCCCCACTCTTCCCAAAATGGGAATATTTAATTCCTCCACTAGGAATAAAAGAATCGCTTTTATTCCTAGCCCTTGATCTTGTCAGATGAATCCCGACCCTCCATCCTCACCTCCAAATTTCTATAAATTGGACCCTCTCCAAGCCATTTTAAGAGGACCAGTCCATGCATCAAACCTCTATCAGAATCAGTCCCCTATCTCCTAATCCTATCAAACCTCTGCCAAAATCTTGTCTCAATCCCTATCTAAATTAGTTTATCTCTCATCTTGCATTGTGTTGAGCTCTTGAGCAATCCACATCTGCACTCTAATCACGAGAATAATCTTGAGGAGCTACAGAGGCACACTCCTTCCTGCATGGATTCGTGAGGTCGATGAAGGTATAATCGTGTGTTGTTTGCATTAGATTAGTCTTATCTTCATTTCAATCTCACTGATCACATTAAGTAACATCATCAAAGATTGCTGCCTTTTTGCACTTTGGACTCTTTAGGGATATTGTTGGTACAATGTAGCTCGGATTGTTTCAACATGTTTGGGTGAAAAATAGGACCATGCCTAACGTAAATGTACCCATACGAATGTGTTGGAACAATCAATTTGGTCACATAAGGAGCAAGATGAAAGTTACACCCCTTTGCAACTTTACACTGTCTCCTTCTGACAATTTTTGCGGTAGCAAAAAACCTTTTACCATGGGCAAATGGCTTAGACATATAAAAAACTAAGAGAGGTTATTTTAGAGGCACTCTACATGATCATGTTTCCTTAAAGAAAATGTTCTTGAGTGACATGATTTTTGAGTAACATCTTGTCAAAGATTGCTACCTTTTTGCACTTTGGACTCTTCAGGGATATCATCGATACAATGTAGCTCAGACTGTTTCAACATGTTTGGGTAAAAAATATGACCATGCCTAGTGTAAATGTACCCATCTTGATGTGTTGGAATAGTCAGTTTGGTCACATCAGGAGCAGGACAAAAGTTACACCCCTTTGTAACTTTACACTGCCTCCTTCTGATGATTTTTGGGGTAGCAGAAAACCTTTCACCACAGGAAAATGCCTTAGAGATATAAAAAGTTAAGAGAGGTTATTGTAGAGGCACTCTACATGATCATGTTGCTTCAAGTGGAATATTTCTAAGTGACATGGTTTTCGAGTAACATCTTGTCAGAGATTGCTTCCTTTTTGCACTTTGGACTCTCCAAGGATATCGTCGATACAATGTAGCTCAGACTGTTTCGACATGTTTGGGTGAAAAATAGGACCATGCCTAGCATAAATGTACCCATCTGAATGTGTTGGAATAGTCATTTTGGTCGCATCAGGAGCATAACGAAAGTTACACCCCTTTGTAACTTTACACTACCTCCTAACAATTTTTGGGGCCGCAGAAAACCTTTCACCATGAGCAAATGCCTCAGAGATATAAAAAACTAAGAGAGGTTATTGTAGAGGCACTCTACATAATCATATTGTCTTAGATGGAATGTTTATAAGTGACACCATTTTTAAGTAACATCTCATCAAAAATTGCTGCCTTTTTGCACTTTGGACTCTTCAGGGATATCGTCGGTACAATGTAGCTTGGACTATTTTGAAATGTTTGGGTGAAAAGAAAAACCATGCCTAGCCTAAATGTACCCATCTGGACACATTGGAACTATCATTTTGGTGGCATCAGGAGCAAGACACCAAAAATACAAAAGTTGCTTTGTGCAACTTGACAACATTGACACTTTTTTGCAATAGGACTCAAAAGACTCAAACTGATCCCAAATGACTCAAAGTGACTTAAAAACAAATGAAATGGTTTTATAAGACCTTATTACATACAATTGACTCAGTCAAAACAAAATTGTATTTTTTAATCCCTCTTGGAGGCATGACAACCTAGGTGCCCTTGCACCATTAGTGCAACTGAAGGACTATGGTGGTGGCATGAAACTAGAGTGAGTTGACATTCATTTGCATCTATTTTGGCATCTTGAAACAATTCTAGAGTAGAGTAAGACTCATTTTCCTAAAAATAGTTTAAGAAACCCTTATCTAGGGTTTTGGTACAAATCATGCATTTTTTGGCCATTCCAGTGATTTGATTCACTTTTAATCAGTGGAATGGGTTGTAGTAGGTCTGTTCTAGTATGCTATAATGAGTTTTTTGCAGGAAATCTAAGGAGAAGAAGTTTTCTTTGAGGAAACCTAACAAAACCATGTGTTAGGTGATGTTTAAAGAGATAGAGAACGAACCATAGAGGCATTTTTGGGAACAGCAGATTGTAGGAGGACAAAACCCACAAAATTCATAGTTTTGGAATGAATACTAAGTGTTCAAGTCATTAGTTGAGTTTTGTGTGTGAATTTAAGGGGGGTCTCTTTGTATTTTAGGCCTAATTGGGGCTCTAGGTTATTGAGAGGAGTTATAGGATAGGGTGTATGGTCCAAAACAACCTATACCTAGTTTTGGATATGTGATAGGGAGTCTAAATGGGTATCTACTAATTATCTAAGTTCTGTGTTTGAAGATCTATATCAAAGGTTATTAGGACTGTTCTCTTTTTTTAGGGCTACAAGCCATTTCTTGGGTTTGTGAAGGAAGTGTTAATCCTGAGTTTGGTGTACCTTTGGAAATGATTGGAATGGGTCCCATAGCATCTGAAATCACCTTTTCTATGAATAATTTAGAGTCTGTAACTATTGTTCCCACTTTTGTATAATGATCATGAAATTTGGGCTTTAGAGCATAAGGAAACCTTGTCTAGTTTGTCATCCTCCAACTATCCCATTGCCTCTACATCACAATTAGAGACCTATTATCTAGTTAGAAACCAAGACACCTAGAGACACCTATATTTTATACATTACCTAGATTTTATACATTATTCTCAAGATCAACTTCATCCATCACTTAGGTCTAACCCCATGAAGCATAACATGATGATGTAAAAATGTGTATATGTGTAAAAGTGCAGTAGGAAATAAAAAAAGACAAACCTTACAAATTAATATGCATACTTACAACTCAATGTAGCATGACTTTACAAAATCAATGTGAATACTTACAAAGTAATCCAATGAACCATACGGGTCTGCTCTACTCTTTATTGTTTCAAGTATTGCTTCATGGTCAAACTCACGCACCTTCCACAAGATTTTGTTCAAAGGTCTACCCTGATACTGTATCAAATGAACATTGGATGCCACGACAAGGTACGAGTAATGAAGAATCTTCTGATGCATGTCAAAGTCCTGAAACAGGCAAACATTAACACTCTTATGTGGGTACCTTGTAATATTGTGATTGCACCTCACACTGTGGCTGTAGACTATTGTTCTTTACAAAGTCAATGACTGAAACAATGCTACCAATTGGAAATGTGTCCTTGCATAACTTAAATTGCAAGTCCAACCATCAAGTTCTATGGGCATGTCTTGCATACTCATACACTATGCTATCAAGAAATATAGGTATAAATTGATACACTAGAATTTTTTCAATAACCATTTCACACCTCTTTGTTTCTTTACCATATTTTGTATTATATGCCACTATTTTATACTTGCCAAACTCTACTAGTTCATTTCCAACCACATGTGTTCTTTCCATGTTCATAGATTGGAAAATGTTGCAAGCCACCGCAACGATGACATGTGCCATCCAAGCATAATTTCTTGTAGAATATTTGACCTTCCTCTCTTTCACATAAAATTCTTAATATGAAGTCTCTTGAAGATGTTGGTGTGGCATGTAATGCACAACCTTACAAAACATTGTTAGTATGCATATCTAAACATATAGACCTATAAACATCAAAATGGTTAGAAAATTCAATATGTAATCTACAACAAGTAGTGCATGTTTGATTTATCTTGACATAGAAAGGTTTTAGCATTTCAAAATATCTTTGACAAATTTTAATTTGAGGATACTTCTCTAGAAATTTACCATAAAACTGTGTTTGAGTCTCATCCAAAAAATGCTTGACTTGAGATGTACTCTCAACTTCATCACATGTGAGTGATGATGTACTCTCAACTTGAGATGTGGTAGATGGTGTCCCTACATGTTGACTTGCGGTAGAGGACATGTCTCCAACTATGGTATTCAAATCTCTCGTAGCATGAAGTTTTTGCATTCATTCTCTTTGTGCCACCAATACCATATCTCTTTGTAATGGTTGTGGTTCCTCTTCAATTGGCATGTCTTCATTTATCGTGTCCAATTTCCTCTTCTCATGAAGTTCCCTCATAGCCACTGATTTCTTTGCATTCTTAGCTTCTATCTCTTCCTATGTTGGTTTAATTCTTGATCATTTCCTCGGCATGAAAGAGAATTTGTCTGTAGCATGATAAAGAGACCAATATTTTTTCCTAAGAAATGAATCCATACAAATAACTAAAATATATGTCATTCAACCCTTCATAGTAAATGTACATACAATCATCATGTAAAAGAGTAAATGTCACTCAACCAAAATAGGTACAAAGCATACAAAGAAAATTATTGCAGCCATGAAAAGAGTACATGGGACTTCATGCTTGAAAAGGTTGAGGCAGACCTAATTTGGTATGTTTGTTGTTACTAGGGCTACTAGGATTTGGATTTGAGAAGGTGTTTTGTTCGTACTAGGGATACTAGGATTTGGGTGGCTTGTGAAGGAATAGACAACAATTGTTGTGTCATGCGCATGTACAAATCATCATGAATAGGTGTATAAGGAATGTCCTAGCCCAAGATATGTGCATACAAATCATCATGTCATGTGCATACTTGTATGATCTTGGCACCTATTCATTTGTATTTTAACTTGTTAATATGACAAGATAATAGTGGGATTATATTTTTATTATGTTGTAAGGATTTATTCTTGTATAGTTTGACATAATGGTATGTTAAGATCTGTTTATTACACATAATTATTAAAGAGCCCAAGTGTAGAAAATATAGATAGCATCATGTGAGATTGTAGGTTGCTTTCTTGATTGTGAATGTGTCTATTTTAAACATGTATGATAAAGCATGATAAAGTAATTAAAATAGCATCAAGGAAAATGTAAAGAACATGAATGTAAAGACTTGACATACCTAAAAAATGAAGATTCGGATGGAGAGAGTACCCAATTATGTAGTGTTTTTTTCTTCTTGTATCAAACTCCTCAACAATTTGAATTTTTCACTACTTTCTTCCTTTTCAATGTTAAATTGAATAACACTCAAATATAATTACTAACAACAATACTATTAACCAATCTATAATGTTAAATTCCTAAAATTGAATCACAATTAACATTACAACACTACAAAAATTGAAACTTGAATAGATATATATCATACTTGGTGTGAAAACTATGTTATTTCCTCCTTCTCAAGTTGGCAAAGAAGAAAAGGTGGTGGAAAGATGATGCAAAGGTGGTAAAATGTGTAAAATGTGCATGTGAACTTCCCAACAACATGAAAGCACTTCTTTTTTGTCAAAGCATGCGCATAATCAGCATGAAAATTGAGTATGTTGGCCTAGAATATGGGGGTCAACACTTTTTTATTGTTTCTATAGCAGGACAAAATGTGAATGTGTTATAACATGCTCACGTTTTGTCCTTCTATAGATTGATCCATAAATATTTGTGCCTATCTCACCTTCGATAGTACCTTTACAATATCTCACCTCTAGTTCCATTAGCTCATGTTCTATATCTCACTTATCTCTCCCCCTCACCTCTCTACCTTTCCTCTCTCTATGTCTCTCAGTCACTCCTTGTCTACCTTAACCCTAAACCTTATCCCTAAACCCTAATCCATCAACCCTCAACTCTAATCCCTCATCCCTAAACCCTAAACATTATCCCTATTCCTAAACCCTCAACAAGCTTGATACTATACCTTAAACCCTAATCCCTTATCCCTAAACCCTCCAACCCTATCCCTAATCCGTATACCCTTGCCACTCTACTTTAACCCTAATACCTCAGCCCTTAATTCTCATCCCTCGACCCTCAACGCTATCCCTAAACCCTAAACCCTAAAGCCTCAACCCTCAACCCTAAACATCAAATCCTAATCCCTCAACCCTTACCTCTAATCCCTCAACCCTAAACCCTATCTCTAAACCCTAAACACTATCTCTATTCCTAAATCCTTAATGGGCTCGATACTATAACTTAAACCCTAATCCCTTATCCCTAAACCCTCCAACCATATCCCTAATCCTTATAGCCTCAACAATCTACTTTAACCCTAATCGTTCGACCCTCAACCTTGTCGCTAAACCCTTGACTCTTGAACCTCAACCCTCAACCCTCAATGTCAAACCCTAATCCCTCAACCCTTAACTCTAATCCTTCAACCCTCAACCCTATCCCTAAAGCCCTTACCCTCAACATCAAATCCTAATCCCTCAACCCTTCACCCTAATCCCTCAACCCTTCACTCTAATCCCTCAACCCTAAACCCTAACCCTAAACCCTCAACACTATATCTGAAACCCTAATCCTTTAACCCTAATCCGTCATCCCTCAACTCTAATCTTTTATCCCTAAACCCTAAATGCTATCCCTATTCCTAAACCCTCAACGGGCTCGATACTATACCTTAAACCCTAATTCCTTATCTCTAAACCCTCCAACCATATCCCTAATCCTTATACCCTCGACATCAAACCCTAATCCATCAACCCTTAACCCATAAAATTAGAACCCTAAAACCTATCCCTACATGCTCGACACTAGACAATATATCTTAAACCCTAATCCCTTAACCCTCATCCCTAAAGCCTCAACCCTAAATCCTTAAACCTTCAACCCTAATCCCTATCCATAATCTGTCTACCCTCGACACTCTTCTTTAACCCTAATCACTTGACCATTAAACCTATTCCTAAACCCTCAACCCTCAACTCTTAAAATTAAACCCTAATTCATCAACCCTAAACCCTAATCCCTCAAACCTAAACCCTATCCCTAAACCATCAACCCTCAAAACTATACCTTAAAACCTAATCCCTATCCCTCAACCCTTAACCCTTAAAACTTAATCCCTATCTCTGCACCCTCAACACTTGACACTATATCTTAAGCCTAAAACCCTCATCCCTAAAGTGTTAACCCTCAGTCCTTAAACCTTGAACCCTAAACCCTATTCCTAATCCCTCTACCGTTGACACTCTAAGCCTAACCTTTAACATTAAACGCTAATCGATCAACCCTAAACCCTAATCCATCAACCCTAAACCCTATCCCTAAACCCTCAACCCTTAACACTATACCTTAAACCTTAATCCATCAACCCTAAGACCTGTTCCCTCAACCCTCAACCCTAAACACTATCAATAAACCCTCAACCCTCGACACTATACCTTAAACCCTAATCCTTCAACCCTCAACCCTAAGCCCTCATCCCTAAACCCTAAATGCTATCCCTATTCCTAAACGCTCAACCCTTGACACTATACCTTAAAGCCTAATCCCTTATTGCTAAACCCTAAACCCTATCCCTCAACTCTTAACCCTTAAAAAATAAACTCTAAAACCTATCCATAAACCGTCGACGCTCAACACTATATTTTAAACCCCAATCCCTTAACCCTTAGCCCTAAAGCCTCAACCCTCAATCGTTAAACCTTCAACCCTAAACCCTATCCCTAATCCTTCTACCATCAACATTCTACTTTAACCCTAATCCTATGACCATCAACCCTATCCCTCAACCCTCAACCCTCAACCCTCAACCCTCAACCCTCAACTCTCAACATTAAACCCTAATCTATCAACCCTAAACCCTAATCCCTCAACCCTAAACCCTATCCCTAAACCATCAACCCTCAACACTATACCTTAAACCATAATCCCTTAACCCTAAACCCTAATCCTTATCTATAAACCCAATAAAACTGCTTTGCCTTATGTTAGGTTGTTAAACCCATCATTTTTGACACTCTTCTCTTAAAGATATCTAAGGTGCAAGAATATGTCAGAAAAATGGCTATGAAATTTTTTAATGTTAGTAATGTTATATGGCATGTTTCTTTGGCCCATCTGGGGTTCATTATGCCAATAGGTGTACACACTATGAGAAAAGCTTTGCGTATGGTACATCCACAATGAGTAATTAATAGTTGAAATCAGAAGGATGATCATTATGAGAAAAACTTTGCATTGGGGTACATCTATGTTTCTTGCTGTCCACCCCACACTTGGGGGAGGTATATTGTTATGAAACAGGCAAATCATCTCCCATTGTTTACTAAATCTATCCACAAGAACTACTAAACTTTTTTCGCTTGGTAATTGTAGAGGACATTCACCTATTTTTGGCAACTCCTGCATTCCCAAACCATTACAAAAAGTAAGTTATTTTAACCCAATAAATAGTTGAGTGCATTGATTTAATACTCTACTATATTAAAGCTTAGCATTCACACAAATGCAGATGTTCATATTATAGAAGACTGGATTATATTAGACTATTAGAGATCCCTTAGAAAAATGTAATAACAAAATTGCTTTGCCTTATGTTAGTTTACAATTAAACCCATTCTTTTTGACACTCTTCTCTTAATAAAGTAAGAGTAATAAGAATAGAAGGCAGAGAATTTGATCTTACTAGTATGCATGGTCAGTTTACATTCCGTGACTTCTTTTTCATTGAATAAAAAGGTAAATATCTAATTTGAAAGGTGGGGCAGAGTTCACTGTCATGTGCTTTTCTAGATGATAGGGTCCATAATGTCCAAGGTTCTTCAAAGAAAGGCTTGTAACATAATTAATTTTTTGTTATACCAATCCTCTAGGTAAAGCTACAATTCAAATGCCTGCTTTGAAAGTTGGAATAAATTAAATTAGACCTACAAGTTTGATTTTATTCCATTGTTTCAACAACATCATTGTTTTCTTCATCACAAACCAACTCAAGATCAGAAACTTGCTGCCCATTGGTTGACTTGAATTGCATCCTCTGTTAGAAGAAGGGAATTTTTTATCTGTATCAATATTGGTATTCATAAGCCAAAGAGCATTGATGTTTTTCACACACCCTGTTCTTTGAAATATCTTAACCTTAAATTATGACTTACATATGTACTTGAACACAACAAAATCTCTAATCTCCAGCCCATGATGATTCACAAAATTTTCCCAACCCTTCCTAAATTCTTGTTTATTTTTGGTACCCCTTACTTGTACATCCCTAAAGCCTAAACCCTAATCCCTTAACTCTAAACCCTAATCCCTAGTCTCTGAACCATAAACCCTAATCCCTATTTATAATTTATGGTACCCTAATCCCTAAACCCTAATCCCTTATCCCTAAACCCTCAACCCTATCCCTAAATCCTCAACCCTCAATGCTTAAACCTTAAATCCTAAACCCTATCCCTAAACCCTCAACCCTCAAAACTATACCTTAAACCCTAATCCCTCAACCCTAAACTTTCAACCCTAAACCCTATCCCTAATCCCTCTACCCTCAACACTCTACCTTAACCATAAATGCTATCCCTAAAGCCTCAACCCTCAACCCTAATCCCTCAAGGTCCTAAAGTCTAATCCCTTATCCCTAAACTCTAAATCCTATCCCCAAACCTTCAACCCTCAACCTTAAACCTTAATCACTCAATCCTCATCCACCCCTCTCCTACCCTATCTGGCTCACTCCCATCTCTACCCTCCTCTACCCTCGACATTATACATACATACATATAGGAATACATAGATGAATACATACATATAGGCATACATACATACATACATGATTAATACCCTTAAACATAAAAAAATCAAGGGGAACATAAGGTGAGCGCATTATAACGCACTCGCGTTATTTAAAACATGACAAACAACACAAACTTTTGCGGAGAAGGGAAAATGCAAAGCAAACAATAACGTGCTTGCGTTATGTCTTTCTTTGGGAATCCCAAGCCTTTTGGATTTCCAACCCAAAGGCTTGGAGTGCCTTTTCAACATCCACAGACGTGTTTTTCCATATTCTTCAAGATTTCAAATAATTTCATTTGTACTAACCCTCAGATTTGTACGTGTTTCATGGTCGAACAAATTGAACACCTAGGTAATGTTAGGATTTCTCTTAGCTATTTGACGATGTGATTTTTTTCACATTTTAACAATATTAAGCCTTTCATCTTTAATTTCTTTTGTTTGTGTGTCGATTTTTGGGCAAAACCCACTATTTGATTTTTTTTTCATTGTAAATTAACTATTCATTGAAATTTCAAAAAAATTACATATTTAGAAACTAGACTCTATTCTACACATTAAAAAAAGAAAAAAAAGATTTTCAATTAGTTTTCAAAATTTATAGGGGTAGCATGGCCAAAATTCTATTTTTTAGGATGCGTCCACTTTGAAAATTAGTAAAAAATCAAATATTCATTAAAAAATTATCAGAAAAATTGGGCATAAACTACATGCTATTAGCTAATTTCTCACCAAAGTGATTTTAAAAATACCAAAAAGATTTGACCTTTTGAGGGAGCCACAAAATATGCTATGTTATGTTTTTTTGACATAAACAACACCAATTTTTGTGGCTCCCTCTTTTGAACCCCTTAATCTATGCCATTTTAAAAAAAATAGTATTTTAGAAAGTAGACTTGGAGCACTATGAACATTGTTTTGGTTGCATCTCCAAATTTTAAGTGTAACTATGCTCAATTTCTCATTTAAGGCCAGCATTTCCTGATTTTAGAAAAAAAGTTGCCACTTAAGACCCCTTTTTGGCCCCCCATCTTCTTACACTTACCCTGTTATTTTATTATATATTAATTTTATAGATATAATTTATATTATACTTATATTTATCTTATATTCTATATGATAGAAATTATTAAATACAAATGTAATATTATATATTTTTAATAAAGTACTATTTAAACTAATTTATAACAAATATAATAGTTTAACTGACTTTCTCAATCTCAATTATCAAGGTGTTGGCCATGAATTATCCCACAACAAAAATAGAAAGTAACATAAGATCTTATCTGTGTCTCTCTCTCTTTCCCTTAATCGATCCTCTTCTTATTTATTAAGCATGTTGAGCCTAGGTACAAACTTGGCAAGACATTCCATGCATCAAGACTATCTTCTTGCATTAGATGTTCCCAATTAGAAGGAATTTCATCATTAGTGTCTATCAATGGATCTAGAGATGTGCAGTGCAAATTCCATGGGACAATTGGTGGACATGTGGAGTGTGCATAATGAATTTTTGTTGGTGGGACTAATGTATAGATTTTCTAAGGAGGTCTTCATGTACACCATCAAATAGGGAGGCACCATGTCTTTCTAGCTAGTAGTTGGGGCAAAAAAATCGGTTGGCCTGCTATACATTTGGTGAAGGTTTTGATTATAAGTTAAAGCCACTTAGGTGTGCTAAAGAGTTGTGGAAGTTCAATTACCATGTTTTTATGTGAATAGTGATTGTCTTGTATCCCTATGGACCATGTAATTAATCTATCATTGAAAGAGCTTTGTGGTAAATTTAGTAAATCCCATGAACTAGAAATCATGGTTGTCCACAGTCAACACTTGAATATTCTTTTTAACAAGATCATCACTATTAGCCAATGGATCCACAACCTTCACCTTTACCACATGTATCGCCATCTACATAAATAGAAGTGAGTAGTCTCTCTAATCTAATAAAAATATATTGGTATTTCATTTAATACACGTGGAAAGAAAGGAGGACTTTTGGTTCAACATTTTCAAAAGATTGGTTCCTACAAATGAATAACACCTATAGGTTCGAAAGCATTCACTGGGTATCTGAAGAAAAGTGGATGGATTGGTTGCAAATATGATCCTTGACCTCATATCTAACATATTTTAGTTCTTTTCAAGGTTTTTTAAAAAGAATTGAATTACATTTATACTTTATTTTTGTTTTTATATAATGGATTATAATATTATAAGGGAGCATAGATTTGAACCAAAAGTTCTCTATGGATAAAGTCACTTAGATGTCTTGAATCTGGCCCAATCACACCTTCGAATCTCTATGACTTCACTTTAATCAATTCCCAGTCTTGATTTATTTTCTAAGCATTATAAATCTCCTTAAGGCTACACAATCAATATACATTTTCATGGATGAATATAATATTTTATGATTAAATGTTTCATTATTGTATGTATTTATTTATCAATTTACACAATATCCTAGAGTATGGGATGCAATATCTCTCTTTGTTATCTTAGTCATGTTATTTATGCTTTGAAATTAATGTGTGTTACCTAAAATGTCATTCTCCATAGGAAAGGACTAGTATATCCTAGATGATGTCATTGCACCAATGTCGCATTTTAGAAAGTTTATCCCCAATTTTTCTTGATGTTTGTGAAGAGCCTCATTTTGGCCAACAATGAGTATTATAAATTTAACCATGATTCTAAGGAGGCTATGTTAAGCTCTAGCCAAATACCTATTCTAGGATGAAATATGAAACTGATCACTGCACCATCCAATATAGCTCAAAGCCCATGATGCCATTGAGGTTTGATCAAATACTTTGAGACCATGTAGATTATGTCCTTACTCTCCCATGCTTCTAAGAAAAATATAACAAACATTGAAGACATGTCTATATTCACCTTATATCTATGGGTTGTCGACAAGAACTGCTCCCCAAGGGTTACTGTAATTGCATGTATCACATGATGACAATATTTACCTTGAAAATCTTTCTCAACCTAAGATCTATGATATCCTACAAGAAGTAAATTGCCTTTCCTTGGCCACCAACCTAAATGTTGTGTCCATATTGCTTTACCTCTAGATCTGCTAGAAATGGTATGAAAAAAAAGTATTTATGGATTGATGGTGGGATTTTGTCACATATCTTTTCATGATGTTTTACATGCCTAAATATCTGCAACAAGATGAAACCTCCTCTGCCTTCACTCATGCCAATGATTACATTGCCACCTTATGATTAAGCCTCTCAACTTGTGAAGAATGTGTAAAAAATATGTTTAGGGGCAAGGTCTTTCCATGTTTGCACTATGTTACATCCACTAGACAATCTCCCTTCACATAATTAGAAAAGTTAACAAGGGAGTCCACGTGGAAATTAACCTCTCTGTAGACATGCTTTATTATGAAAGCATATAGAGATTCTAGGAGGGGCCAACACTACCTTAAAATATTGTTTATCTTCCAATTCAAAGATGAATTTTTTAACTTTTATTAAACAAATAAATATATATGATGTTACTTTCATTACCATTTCTTGAGAGGCCAAAAAATGAGCTCTTCCTTCAAAATTTTACTCAAAACTGCAAACAAAATGCAAACAGACCAATACCAAGCCTACAAAAAATGTGATTTTACCCAAAATGGGTAGATGCGCAGAGGGTTGAAAGGCCCTCTACTAATTTTTTTTTACATATTTTCTGTACAAAATTGATTTCAATATAGGCACCTAATTGCAAAGAAAATACTGAAAATTGAACCTTGAAATGGTTGACTGCTTGATTTTTTTCAAAACGAGAAGTATTTCACTTGCATGGCTCTAATACCATGTTAGAATTAGCCAAGATTAGCAAATAAAAAACAAGATAAACTTCTACAAAGCATGAGCACAATAAGCCAAATTTGATATTCAAGAGATAATGAAAAAGTACAATGAGCCTTGCATATATAGGCAAGGAGAATGAGGTGAGAAGTAGTGAACCAACTATGACTAACCCTCTAGATGATGAAAACATGTGTGCATATGTGGAGGGTGATGGACAAATGTCTCCAACCTCCCATAAGGTGAGGAGTGAATATCTATAATCTCTATTGAGGTGAAGTGTCAAAATGACTAACCTCATGTGAGCAAATGTGGTGAGACAAAAAAATGTCTAACCTCAAAAGTGAACTTAACCTTTAATGTCAAGGTTAAGTTAGACTTAGCCACTAAGTGTGACTTGAGCCTAAGTGTGGGTTAGGATAAACCCTACACTCTAACAACTTTTATATCAATAATTTCTAATCTATGTAGATCATGTATATCCTAAACAAATAATACTTCTTCAAATACAATTTGTCGAGACACCAATAAACTAGAATTAATCATGCTAAACACTATGAACATTTCATCTTAGTACAAAACAATGTCTTATTTCTACCATCAGAAATCATATTACTATCAAACTTAAACATACATTGTTCTCCCATATCCATAACATCTAGACACATAATTTTTGTAGAGTAACAATAATATCTAGTTTTGAATTTTTGGTTTGTGGAGTTAACTATTGAAATTTCCTAAAGTGAATTAAATTTGATCAAATATCAGATAAAATTACATTTACGATATTACCGAGAGAGATAAAAAGAAATGGATAGATAGAGAGGTAGAGATATAGAGAGAGATAAAGAGGGAGAGAGAAAGAAAGAGAGATGGTAAGAGAGAGATAGAGAAAGAAGAGAAGGGGAGATAGAGAGACATATAAAAAGATAGATACATAGAGAAAAGAGACAAAGACACATATATAAAGATAGAAAGAAAGAGAGAGGAGATAGAGAATTAGATAAAGAGGGACACAGAGAGAGTTAGAGATGAGATAGAGAAAGGAAGAGAGAAACAGAGAATGAGAGAAGGGATAACTTTAAGGAACCCCCCTAAAAAAACTTATAAAATCCTAGAAAATCCTACCTAAGTGCTATAATTTTCCTCATGAGTCTTTTCTTTTTTTTGAAAAAAATATTAATTTTCCTAGCAAATCTATCCACATTTTAGAAATTGCTAAAAAATTATGGGAAATCCTAATGAATAATTAGTAAAAAAATAATTACAATGGTGAATCCTAGCGAATAATCACTAAAGAAATTAATTAGAATGGCGAATCTTTCCTTTAAAAATCTGCATTGTTGATCAGTGTAGTCCCCCTATATATATTTTTGTTTTTTGTAATGTTGAAGCAGGGGCCTCAGGGTGGTAGCCATTGGTGAGATCAAGGGACAGTGCCCCTTGCAGAGGTCAAGGACCAGGTCTAACCATAAAAATTTAAATATTTAAATTTCTATCAAGTAATTGATTAATTATAAATAAACTCTATAATTAACCCATCTCTGTAAGGCAATTTAAAATGATAAACTAATTCTAAAATAATAATAAAAAAATCATTACACTAACCCTTAAAAGAATTAAGGGAATAAAATATAAGTCCCTTCATATTTGAAAATAATAAATATTTAAAACTACATGGAATAATAAAATAAAAAAAATCCAAATATAAAGAATAAGAATAAATAATTATTTATTTATAAATCTTAGTCAAATACTATCATGATTACATGCACTAATAAAATATAAAAAATGAATAATGTTAGGGTTAGCCGGCAGAAGATATCAATTAAATGCAAATAAAGATTAAACAGAGAAATGGAAATACACAGAATTAATAACAGCGAGAGACAAGATTTAACGTGGTTCACCCAAACTCGGGCTATATCCACCAAACAGAGAGTCCAATATTATTATCCAGTAAATCAAACCGATTACAATCAGCAATCCCTGCAACTCAATACCGCTGCAAATGCTACAATACAATACTCAAACCCTAACCCTTGGCCGCTTTTTATCAAGCCTTTTTGTCGGTTACAAAAATTAGGGTTTTCTTAAGTCGGCCCTAGGATTTTTTAAGTCGGCCCTAAAAAATCCCCGAACCCCGGCGAGGATACATGGCTAGTGTACAGTACTTTCCTGATCAGTCACCACCTACCAACAATCTCCCACTTGGAGACTGATCAGGCTCCACACCAAAAAAATCTCCCACTTGGAGACTGATCCTGGACGACACCGCTGTGCATGCAGCTCCCACTGGAAATAAGCACCCTGGACTCTACTGTTCAATTTTTATTGTGTTCAGTCTAGAAGACCAATCGAAGCTGAAGAGGAGCTCAGCTTCTCCCTTGTCACTGCCTTTGTAAACATATCCGCTGGATTTTCATCTGTATGTATCTTTTCCAGCCTTAACTATCCATTATCCAACACCGACCGAATAAAGTGATACCTCAACTGTATGTGTTTGGTCTTTGAATGCAAGGCAGAATTCTTTGCAAGATGTATGACACTCTGACTGTCTGTATACAAAGAACTGTTAGCCTGTTGTTTACCCAATTCTTCCATGAAAGATTGTAGCCATATCATCTCCTTGCTTGCCTCTGTTGCAGCGACATATTCTGCCTCTGTGGTGGATAAAGCAACCACCTTTTGCCACCTAGAAATCCAACTCACTGATGTTCCACCTACAGTAAAGACATAACCTGTAGTACTCCACCTGGTATCAATATCCCCTGCCAAATCTGAGTCTACATAACCTGCTAAATCAGTATTAGAGCCCTCAAAACATAAGTGTTTATTAGATGTACCTCTCAAATATCTGAGAATCCATTTGACCGCATTCCAATGCTCAAATCCGGGATGACTCATATACCTACTAACGACTCCGATAGCATGTGCAATATCCGGTCTTGTGCATACCATGGCATACATTAAACTTCCTACAGCTGAAGCATAGGGTATCTTGGACATTTTCTCTTCCTCCTCTTGTGTCTTTGGACACATCTCCTTAGTCAATTTCAAATGACTAGGCAAAGGTGTACTGATAGCTTTGGCATTCTCCATATGGAATCTCTGCAACACCTTTTCAACATAAGCAGCCTGAGATAGAGTCAATTTTTTGTTCTTCCTATCTCTGCAAATTTTCATACCTAGGATTTGTTTTGTTGCCCCCAAATCCTTCATATCAAATGACTGTGATAACTGATGTTTTAACTCTCTGATGTGATCCATGTTAGACCCAGCTACAAGCATGTCATCAACATATAAACATAAAATGATGTAGCTGTCATTATCCAACCTCTTAAAATAAACACAATGGTCAGAATTACACCTACTGTAGCCTTGCTCAGCAATAAAACTATCAAATTTCAAATACCATTGCCGAGGTGCTTGTTTCAGGCCATACAAGCTTTTTTTCAATCTGCACACTTGTTTCTCCTTACCTTTGACCTCAAATCCCTGTGGTTGTGCCATGTATATCTCCTCCTCCAAATCACCATGGAGAAAGGCAGTTTTCACATCTAGCTGTTCCAAATGCAAATCTTCAGCAGCCACAATACTTAAAACAGTACGAATAGAAGTCATCTTGACAACCGGAGAAAATATCTCATCAAAATCAATGCCCTGTTTCTGTGCAAATCCTTTTACAACTAACCAGGCCTTAAATCGTTTCTTACCTCCATCTTCCTCTTTCAGCCTGTAAACCCATTTGTTTGGTAAAGCCTTTTTACCTACAGGTAACTTACATAATTCCCAAGTCTAATTTTTTAGCAAGGAGTCCATTTCTTCTTGCATGGCAAGATCCCACTGAACTTGTGTATTCCCCTGCATAGCTTCATTATACCCTTCTGGTTCACCAGCATCTATTAACAAAATAGAATACAAAGAGGGAGAAAACCTTTTAGGAGGTCTACTTATCCTTGTTGACCATCTAACATTCACTGGAGTTTGTGGTATTTCTGGTTGCTGTCGCGGAGCATGAGGAGCCACTGGAACATCACTATTTGGAGTATCATCCAACACCACATAATCCTTTTCTTTCTTCTCATGCTACTGCAACTGATCTTTGTACAACACCTTCTCATTGAATATAACATCCCTGCTTCTCACAATTTTCTGATTTTCAAAATCCCAAAGCCTATAACCAAATTCATCAATGCCATATCCAACGAAGGTACATTTTTTTGATTTCGCATCCAGCTTGGTTCTATTTTCAGAATCTATATGTGCAAATGCTTCACAGCCAAAGGTTTTCAGAAAAGAATAACTCACCTTCTTGCCAGTCCATGCTTCCTCTGGAATACCACAGCCCAAAGGAACTGAAGGACCTCTGTTAATTAAATATACATCAGTGTTGACAGCCTCTGCCCACATGTTTAAAGGTAGTCTAGCATGCAATCTCATGGTCCTTGCACACTCCATTATTGTCCTATTCATGCGTTCAGCCACTCCATTTTCCTGTGGAGTCCCTGGAACCATTTTCTGCCTACGAATTCCATTAAAGGAACAATAGTCTTCAAATTCTTTGCTACAATACTCACCGCCATTATCAGATCTGAGACATTTTAATCTTTTACCTATCTCATTTTCAACCAAGCTTTTCCATTTCTTAAATGTTTCAAATACATCAGATTTCTATCTAAGGAAATAAATCTAGACCTTCCTAGTTGCATCATCTATGAATGTAACATAATAACGAGAGCTACCAAAGGAAGATACCTGAGCTGGTCCCCATACATCTGTATGCACAAGCTCCAACTTTTCATTTTTCTTTTGCTTCCCATCTCTGAGAAAACTGACTCTCTTTTGTTTACCATACACACAACTTTCACAGAAATCCATATTAATACATTTCAGACTTGGTAAAACTTTCTTAGAATGAAGTACCTTCATACCTTTTTCACTCATATGCCCAAGTCTGTTATGCCACAGTGTTGTTTCAGAACCTGCAACAACTTTTCCAGTCTCTTCCTGCAAACCTACAGCAACTGTTCCTAAACCTGTTTGTTTTTCCTCTATAAAATCTAAAGTAGAAGGAACAGTATGACCTGTACAAAGATATAAGGTGCCTACTTTTACACCTTTTGCTACTACTAAGGCACCTTTTGAAACCTTCCAATTTTTATCAGTAAATGTAACAGTGCAACCTTGTTTAGTTAGCTGCCCTGCTGAAATTAAATTCCTACTGAGCCTTGGAACATGCCTCACCTCTTGTAGTAGCCAATGATTCCCATTCTGCAACTTAATCTTGATTCTTCCCTTTCCAACAATCTGACAGGGTTCATTATCTCCCAAATAAACCAGCCCAAAATCCCCTTGGACATAATCAAGAAAATAACTTCTATGGGGTGTAGCATGAAATGAGGCCCCTGAATCTAAAACCTACGAATCATCAGCATTATCTAGGGAAAGAATCAAAGCATCATCTTCAGACTTATTGCTTACCACATTTGCTTCCTTATTGCCTTCTTGTTTGTCTCCTTCTTTATTTTTCTGAGACCAGCAATCTTTCTTCAGATGACCTGGTTTTCCACAGTACCAGTAATCCTTTTGTCCTCTGGTTTGGGATCTTTTGTCCTTTTATTTTCCTCGTGACTTCCCATGACCTCCAGAACCTTTTCCTCTCTCCTTTGATCTACCCCTACTTTCTGCGTTCAAAACACTGCCTGATTTGGATCCACTTGAGCTTTTCTTACGAATTTCCTCACTCAGAATAATACCAACAACATCATCAAATTTTAGGGTATTTGAACCAGAAACATAGTTACTAACCGCCATTACCAAACTATCCCAGCTTTCAAGCAATGAACATAATACCAAGAGAGCTCTAACTTCTTCATCAAATTTTACATTTACAGAAGTCAATTGACTGACAATCATATTAAATTCATTTAAATGACCTGTCACAGATCCACCTTCAACCATTTTCAAATTAAACAACTGCTTCATGAGAAATACCTTATTTGAGGCTGAGGGTTTTTCATACAATTTAGCCAAAGCTTTCATCAGACCATCTATTGTCTTCGCTTCCGTTATATTGAATGCCACCGACGGTGCCAGGCACAACTGAATGGTTCCTAGTGCCTTTCTGTCAAGAAGATTCCAATCCTCATCAGACATTGTTGCCGGTTTCTTGGCTACTCCTTCCAACGGCCTCCATAAATCCTTTTGATAGAGGTAATCTTCCATCTGCATCTTCCATAACTGATAGTTCTGCCCATTGAATTTATCAACCTTCATTTTACCCTCGTCCGCCATTGCTCCCACTCAACTATGAGACTTTCCTGCAGATGATAATCGAACACAACCTGCTCTGATACCACTTGTTAGGGTTAGCCGGTAGAAGATATCAATTAAATGTAAATAAAGATTAAACAGAGAAATGGAAATACATAGAATTAATAACAGCGAGAGACAAGATTTAACGTGGTTCACCCAAACTCGGGCTACATCCACCAAATAGAGAGTCCAATATTATTATCCAGTAAATCAAACTGATTACAATCAGCAATCCCTACAACTCAATACTGCTGCAAATGCTACAATACAATACTCAAACCCTAACCCTTGGCCGCTTTTTATCAAGCCTTTTTGTCGGTTACAAAAATTAGGGTTTTCTTAAGTTGGCCCTAGGATTTTTTAAGTCGGCCCCAAAAAAAAAATTTTGGGGGGCTACCACCCCTGAACCCCCGTTTCTCGGGGGCTGCTGCCCCCGAACCCCCGCTCGGGGCCCGGCTCGGGCCCGAACCCCGGCGAGGATACATGGCTAGTGTACAGTACTTTCCTGATCAGTCGCCACCTACCAACAAATAAAGCACAATTTAAAAGATTAAAACAATAATAAAGCAAATACTCCATTAAAAACTCAAGTTAGCTACATTTTAGGAGCTAAATAAGCAACTTCTATTATATTTAAAACTTGCTAAAACAATTGCACAAATACTTTTCTTTCTACCTAATCCTTTCATTTTTTCCTAATTGTTTTGTTGTAGAATGATTTTTAAATGCTTTCATTTTTTTTGTAGAATGATTTTTTAAATGTGAATCTGAGAAACCTATTTCGCACCTCCTCCATTTGATGGGCTTCTTGTTTCTTTTGTTTATCTCTGTTATTGATATTATTTATTTGCAAACTATTAACATTATTTTTAAATGATTTATTTATTTGAACTGATGTTGGCATTATTTCATGTTGCAGGTAAAATTTGAGGGGGGGGGGATTTAAAAGTTTCATATTATTTGCATGGCCATGCATGATTCCAGATGGAGGAGAAATTATTTATTTTTTTAGAAATTTTTTTTTTGTACTAGATCAAAATAAATGACTTATCATATAGGATTTTTTATATTTGTCATACAGTTTATGTTTACAGATTTTATAGGATTATATCCAAAGAATATATATAATTAATTTGGTTGATTGCAAGGATTTTATTTTTAATTTTAAGAGTATTTTTAAAAATTTTAAAGAGAAGAATTTTAATTCTTTTAAAGAATGTTAAATAAAGAATACATTGTTTTTACATTTTCTCTTAAAAAATTTAAGAGATAAAAAAAACATAGATGTTTCTCTTTTAGAAAAAGTTAAAACATATATATTTTTGTTTTAAATATGATGGTAAGAGGGATTAGGGCCAACAGGCCATAACCAAAACGTTACAAATTTTTTTAATTTACTTAATTTTGTTCTCTATTTTTTTCCTTTATTTTCATAAAACTAAGATTTTTTTATCATAAATTTAATTTCAATCTAAAACTGGTAATGAAATCCGTAAATCCAATTCTATACATAAATAAAAATATGTTCATCAAACTAAACTAAATACTAAATTAAATTTAAAAAAGTAAATTTGCACCTTATATTTTGTTGGGTAGGAGCCTTTGTGAGATCTGGATCAACAAACTGGTATTGGATTTAGAACTATGCCTGGAATTGAACTTAGGTATCAGCAATTTCTAACATTATAAATGATGCAGGAGCATCCCTAATTCAAGAGGAATCTTGTATCAACACAAAACATTTGTATTTCATTTTGTTTCCAGTTCAATTTGTTTCTTTTCAATTTCTAGTTCATTTCAAGTAGATCAGTCAGAAGTAGTTTCAATTTTTGGTCTAGTATTTGGCTACAGTTACATTCCACACCTTCTAGATCTAGACTTAATATCTTCATTCATCCACCTACATCATATCTAGAATTTAGAGCATTTGGATCAGTTACAAGAAAGTTATCACTATCAGAAGATCAACTATTTTCTCAGAGGAGAGCATCGTGATAGTCTCAGACAATTAGCTGAAGGAGAAGGATTGCAGATCATTCCTCGACTTGTGGATCTTAAGGACACATTAGAGGATGATCTATGGTTCATGGATGACCTTACCCAAGGGTCCGTATGTTATTCCATTCATTTGAGGAAGTGTTCTATGCATTTAGGTCTAACCTATCTGTATACACGTTACATCTCTTCCTTGGACTTTGTGACCTTCCTTGGCCGACGTGGAGGAATCTATGGGTCCAAAAATGATATATAGTGATGTAATGGATTCTTAGGAAAGTAGTTCAAAAAGTTATCAATAAGTTCATAGTTTAGATTTTGTGCGAAGGAGCTTCAAAGCTTTATCTTGCACATGTATGTAATCACACCTGTGAGCCTGGTGCAGGAGCACCTTCTCTATGATGGATCCAATCTTGGATCATTTGAATTCTATGCATGTCATGTTTTGTTTATGTTTTAAATATGGATTTTTAAGCCACATCATGTTTGTAATAAGGATTGTATGTCAATTTGGTCACTAGACCTATGTAGACCATGTTTTGGTCAAGTTTGATGTAATAACACAATGAAAACATGTAGTTTTCTTGTGATAGGAGAAACCCAACAACTAACTGACTTTCAAAATCAGTTTGTATAGTTAGGAGGGATTTTAACTAATGTCTCAAGCCTTCTATAGGCAAAGTGGGATGTAACTATGAAGTAGGAATGAAGATTTGGAGATTTGATGTGCTGAAACACTATTTTTTCTGAGTAATTCACTGTAACAGTCATTTTGTATAGCCTATATGGATAGTTGACCACCTAAATCTGATTGGAGATGTTCATGCATTGAGGTAGCTTTCATTTGGAAGTAGTTTGGTGTCTTGACGTGTTGCATTTTGTGAGATATTGATCTTTTTGCAAACACTGGTCTGAAAACCTAGAAACTAGGGTTTTGTGAATAAATGGATTGTTATTCCTCTATCCGTTGAAGGCAAGATTCTCATTTTTAGTGTGATGGAGGAATACAATATATATTTTGTGTTTTTTGTGGTTTTGGGTCAAGCACTCAAAGATCCAAGGAGTTTGGCATGAATTTGACTGGGCATCTCTATGTAACTAGTCATTGAAACGATAGGAAAAGTGTTGTTATGTGAGAACAATTAGTGGAGTCACCAAATTGATGGATGATCAAGTGTTTGTAGAGGATTATAGACCCTTTGATATCACTATCTTGTTCTAAGTAGTTGGATTTGACACAGTTCCTTTGTAAAGGCCTCAAATTAGGCCTAATCCCTAAAAACTAGTGTTTGCTGTCACAGGGGTCAAAAGTCAGAGTATAGTCCTAAAAGTATGAGGTTTGGTTCATGGGCCTAAAGGGTATCCTAATCTGTAATGTGTTTTTGAAGTCTAGGAAGTTGTCCTTGAATTAACCGCTGTGTAGGGCTACAAGCATTAGGTCTCTCAAGCTGACCTAATGGTGCAGACCTATCCTAACCAGATCAGAGTAGTCTTAGAAAGTATTGGTGGTTGTTGTTGAGTCAACTGAGGCATTGTGGACATGCCTATGTCATATGGAGTCTTGGGTTTGAGTGAGATCCTGATTTGAGGATGTAACATGCTTGGTTGTGGCCTAGAGTGTTGATGTTGTTTAGGTAGAGTTGAGTCTCCCTAATAGAGAAGTGAATAGCCTTTGTGTGAGGACACATGAGTGTGGTTGTAGGCTAGTTATCTCTCTTGAGTAGCCTTGTCAATGGGCTTGAGTTGGGCAAGGTGTGGGAAGCCTTATAGAGGAGACTTAAGAATCTAGGTTGTTTGATAGGTTATACCCAAGTATTGTTGGTACCTCTGCATCATATTGGTATCAGAGCCAATATTTGAATTGGAGAAGTGTATGTCCAATGAGGAGATAGAAATTGAGGCTAGCATAATGCCTCCCAAGTCTATGAGCCAAGAAGCCATCAAGAAGATGGTAGAGGAGATGCTTGAAGCAAGGTTGAAAGAAGAGAGGTCCAAGGGTAAGAATAAAGAGGATGGAAATGCTTCTAATGCAGAAGAAGAAGAAGAGGCAAAGGAGAGCCCTCACGAACAAGATATGTATGCAGATCAAAAGGCATTCTTGAATGCACTCAAAGGTGCTCATGGAGATAGCGGTGATCTAAAGATGGATGTTCCTACATTTAGTGGGAAACTAGATGGAGATGCCCTCATGGATTGGATTGAAGCCATGTGCAACTATTTTGACTTCAAGGAGTATAGTGACAGAAAGAAAGTCAAGTTTGATAAGACAAGATTGAGAGGTTCTGCCCTAGTTTGGTGGAGCTATATGCAAGGTGAAAGGGAGAAAGTTGGAAAGAACCCTATCACCAAATGCAATAGAATGGTGGCCATGCTAAGAGACAAGTTCATGCCACCTAATTATGAGTTGTAGGCCATTAGGAAGTTTCATAATCTCACACAAAAGGATATGGATGTGGCTACATATACTGAAGAATTTCATAGATTGAGCATGAGAGTCAATCACAAGGAGGAGTGAGAGATGGTGGCCAGATATCTCAATGGCTTGAGGTATAACATACAAGATAAATTCAGTATGGTGGTCCCTAAAATAGTGGATGAGTGTTTTCAATTAGCCTCTAGGGGTGAGGGGAAGTTGAAAAGAAAGAGTGATCAAAATGTTGCAAGTATGGGCCTAACTAGTGTTGTCATTAATTTCAACATACTTCTATTGCATTAATGATTAGGAATGAATGAACTATTTGCTGAGGATATTGAGAAAATTGGTCATATCAGGAACAGTGAAGAACAGTGAAAATAGTAAGGTAAAAGTCTAAGATAAGATGAGGATCAAAGGATGCAGTTTAAAGGGTTTGTAGATATGTGCCTTAAGGTAGTCTAGTAAAGATTTCAGAGGTTTACATGAAGATCTAAAGCAGTTGTGGTTGTTCAAGTAAAACTAGTTCTAGTAGGTGTTCAAAGATGACAGAGTGATTCAGATAGGTCCGGTGAGATCCAGAAATGCTTTATCCTATTATGCGTATTTGAGGGAGTGTTTAGGAAGTCTTTGTGAAGTGTCAACACATTTGGTTCATGGTTTGAAGGTCCACAAGAATCTATTCGTTTGTGACAGTGATGACAGACTGTGCTCTTGAGGTTTCGAATGAAGGAGAGAAGGATTTCAGTAAGCAGATGAAGTATGGATGTTCTTTGTGATTCAGGCAAGCTTGTGGAGATCTTTGGATCATGTCCAGTTCATGTTGGTGGTCTACATTGGATTTTGAGCTCGCATTTGAAGAATTACTTCTGGATGAAGGTGTTCTTCCTTAGACTGGCTGACCGGATGAGTTACTTATCCTGCGGATGTTCTTGTAGATGTTTGTCAACTTAGATGGTTATTCCTAAGTCGATGTCTTGTATAAATGAAGAAATGTGAAGTCATTTCAAAGTACTTCTTATGGAGATGAGTGTGTGGCAATGAGTAAGAAAGCAAAAGGAAGAGCAAAAGTATTGGTCTTAAATGAAATTGATTCAAGCATGGTGAAGATGCTATTCTCTAGTTCATGTATGTGATACTTATTTCTTTGTAGATAGTGTGTCTCTTGTAGGCAGTGAGCCTCTTGTGAGCAGTGTGCTCAGGTAGTGAGCCCTAATTGGCATGTGCCATTTTGTTCCTTCTATTCTTTTAATAGAGAATACAATCTTAGATTAATCACCCCATGGTTTTTCCCTTAACTGGGTTTTCCACGTCAAAATCTTGGTGTCTTATGTGTTAATATGTTTCTGCTCTTGGTTTAATGCATTATGTTTTCATGATTTAATTATTATTATTCTACTGAGTTACAAAGTGGATTTAAGTATTTAATTTGGAAGAAATTTTTACACAACTGATTCACCCCCCCTCGCAGTTGTGTGCCCTAAATCTAACAATTGGTTTCAGAGCCAAGTTCCCCTAAAAGGAGATTAACCACTTGAGGAGATCTAGGATGTCATCCTACTAGAAGGATAGTCTAAAGTTTGATGGAACCAATTTTAATCTTTGGAAAAATCACATGAAATGTCACTTGCAATGTATGGGAATGCAGCACTGGAACATGGCTTCAACAAATTATACTCCTCCACAGGGTGGTCTGAAATCCCCAAATGAAATCATAGATGCTGAAAATAATCTGCAGACTATAGAAGCTCTTTTAAGTGCACTATCTAATTAAGAGCTTTCAAGTGTTGTTGACCTACCAACTGTTTTTGAAATTTGGCAAAAACTGGAACTTCTGCATGAAGGAGACAAGTATGTTAAATGTGCAAGGTTACAGAGTCTGAAAGGGAAATTTGAAAATCTAAAGATGAGAGATGATGAAAATAATACTACTTTTATGCCAAGAGTAAATGAGATTGTTTGTGGAATTAGAAATGCTGGTGGAGTCTTGGATGAAGATGAGATTGTTGGCAAAATTCTCAGATCCCTTCCTGCTTCTTATAAAATCAAGGCTATTGCCATTGAAGAATTCAAAGCCCATACAACTATCATAAGAGATCAATTGGCTGGTAAATTGGTTGCATTTGAAATGACCAAGTTTGGATATGCCCCCCAAGATTGAATCAGCAATCAAAGCTAGTGCCTCTATAAAAGGCAAACAAAGGTTTGATCTGGGAGAGAACTCTTCAAGGAAACTATCATGGTATGAAAAAGCAAGAAAATACCTAGAAGAAGAAGAAGCAGAAACTACTCAACTTTAAGCCCTTATTGCAAAAAGACTGCCAAGAGGATCCAGTAAGTATGAAGAGAAATTGCCTTTTAAGTGTTTTAACTACAATAAGATTGGTCATTTTGCCTCAAAGTGTTTGGAAAGGTTTTCAAGGCCAAATTCTAACAAATCAAGGTTCCAAAAGAATTGTTACTATGTTCATGAAGATGATGATAATGAAGGAGTAACAGATGATGAATCAGAGACAGGAAACAAATCCGGAAGTGAATGGGTGTTTATTGCCATCAAGGAAGAAGAACCAATGCCCTCTGAATCTGTCAATCATAAAGTTGTGGAAAGAGTTCTAGTTGCCCAAATTGAAGAAAAGGATGATTGGGTCATTGACAGTGGCTGCTCTCACCATATAGGTGACAAAAACAAGTTCTTAGATTTGGAAAGGTATGAAGGAGGAGTGGTAAAGTTTGGCGATAATTCTGCTGGTAGAATCAGAGGAAGAGGAACTATTTCTTTTGATGGAAGGAACAAAACCAGTAATGTACTGTATGTTGAAGGATTGAAGCACAATCTTCTCAGTGTTCAATAGTTGGTGGATAAAGGCTATGATCTCTGACTCAAGAATAGAAAATGCAAGACCTTTGAAAGCTCCGGAAAAGAGATTACATCTGGTACCCAAACAAAAGGTAATATCTTCCATTTAGTTGGTACTGATAAAAGTTGTCTATTTGTGCAAATTGATTAAAGTTGGTTATGGTATAGGAGTATGTGTCATGTGAATTTTGATAATATCATCAAGATAAGCAATACTTAGGCTGCAAGAGATCTTCCAAAATTGGTGAAGCCTACAAATAGTTTGTGCAAGGAATGTCAGTTGGGAAAACAAAGAAGAGTCTCATTCAAAGGCAAGGAACAATCTTCTACCAGATTATTAGACCTAGTTCATACTGATTTATGTGGTCCAGAAAGAATCGGGAGTGTGCAAGGTGATAGATACTTCATGTTACTAATTGATGACTATTCTCGGATGATGTGGGTAACTTTTCTGAAAGAGAAATTAGAAGCTCTTGAGAAATTCAAAATATTCAAGGTTATGGTAGAGAATGAAACTGGATTAAAATTGAAATGTCTGAGGTCTGATAGAGGTGGAGAATTCACATCCGGTGAGTTCATAGACTTATGTGAGAAACATGGAATAAAGAGACAGTTGTCTGCTCCTAGGACTCCACAGCAGAATGGAGTAGTTGAGAGAAAGAACCGGACCATCCAGGAAGCATCTAGGACCATATGATGGAAGCTAATGTTCCTCAGATCTTTTGGAGAGAAGCTGTCAGCACTAGAGTCTATACTCTCAATCAAGTACAAATCAGAAGCAATACTGGTAAGACTCCTTATGAACTTTGGTTTGCATCACTCCTACTATGAGGTATTTTAGAGTCTTTGGTAGCAAGTGTTACATTAAAAGAGATGAAGATCTAGGCAAGTTTGATGCTAGAAGTGATGAAGGAATATTCTTGGTTTACTCTACTCAAAGCAAAGCATATCGGTGTTATAACAAGAGATTAAGAAAGATTATAGAAAGTACAAATGTGAAGGTTGATGAAGGAATTGAAAAACCCTCAAGGTTTTATGAATATGATAAAGATGACCAGAATGGTGTTTTGATTCAAGAAGCCCAAGCCTCTTCTAAAAAATAGATTCAAACTGATCTGGTAAATCAAGAAGAAGAGATGAGTTTTAATGAGCTTGATCAAGATTTAGAAGTGCAAGAAACTCCCAAAGTCCCAAGGTATGTAAGACTGAACCACTTTGAAGATCAAATCATAGGTGACAAAAGCAAAGGTGTATGAACTAGAAGAAGAATTGCTCAAGATTCAGATAAGTATTGTCTGATTTCAAAGATTGAACCTAAGATAGTGGATGAAGCTTGCAATGATGAAAAATAGACTAAAGCAATGGAGGAAGAGCTAATGCAAATTGAGAAAAATCACACTTGGGATCTTATTCCTAGACCTAGAAACAAGAATGTGATTGGAACCAAATGGGTCTTCTGAAACAAACTGAATGAAGTTGGTGAAGTAATCAGAAATAAAGCTAGATTGATCTGCAAGGGCTATTCTCAAATAGAACGAGTTGATTTTGAAGAAACTTTTGCTCCAGTGGCAAGAATTGAAGCAGTCAGATTATTTCTTATGTTTGCTACCTTCAAGGATTTTAATGTATATCAGATGGATGTCAAATCTACTTTCCTAAATGGTGACTTGGAAGAAGAAGAAGTATACATTGAGCAACCAAATGGATTTCAGTTGTCTGATCATGGTGATATAGTCTGCAAGTTGAAGAAAGCACTATATGGACTCAAGCAAGCCCTAAGAGCCTAGTATGAAAGATTGGATAAACATCTTTTGAAGATTGGTTTCAACAAAGGTACTATTGATAGTAACTTGTATTTCAAATTTGATCATGAAAATATCTTGATTCTTGAAGTGTTTGTTGATGATATCATTTTTGGAGGAAGAGATGGTATGTGAAAACGTTTGCAAACCAAATGAAAAGTGAATTTGAGATGTCCATGCTTGGGGAAATGAATTTCTTCTTGGGTCTACAAATCACTCAAACAAAGAAAGGAATCTTCATTTCTCAGACCAAATATGTGAAAGAATTGTTGAAAAAAATTGGAATAGAAGACTCAAAGCCAATGAATACTTCCATTACAACTGGATGTAAGTTGGGCAAAGATGATGACTCTTCCAAGGCTGATCAGAAAAGTATAGGTCAATGATTGGAGGACTGTTGTATCTCACTCAAACTAGACCTGACATTATGAATGTTGTTGGTCTTGTTGCTATATTCCAAGTTGATCCTAGAGAATCTCATGTCATGATAGTCAAGAGGATTTTTAGATATCTAAAAGGGATAGTTGAGTATGGTCTATGGTACCCTAAAGATCATGATTTCTCTCTTCATACCTATACAAATGTTGATTGGGCAGGAGATGTGGATGACTGGAAGAGTACCAATGGTGGAGCATTCTTTTGGGAAAGAGATTAGTTTCTTGGATAAGTAAGAAACAAGAGGCAATATCTCTATCCATTATAGAAGTAGAATATATTGTAACAGCAGGTAGTTGCACTCAAGTTTTGTGGATGAAACAAATGCTAAGAGACATGAGAGTGGAGTATGAGGAACCTATCACAATCTTTTGTGATAATTCAAGTGCAATAAATATATCTAAGAATCCGGTGTTGCATTCAACAAGTAAACATATATCCATAAAGTTTCCCTTTTTGAGAGAGCAAGTGAACAACAATGAAGTTAGATTGGAGTTTGTGCCTTCCAAGCATCAGATTGCAGACATCTTTACTAAACCTCTATTTAAGGACTCTTTTGAGTTTCTCAGGGAGAAGTTAGGGGTTACTGCCCCTTCAGTGATAAACTAAGGTGTACTAATGTGTATCTGTCTGGTGGATATCATAGTCATATCTTGTGATCTAGATTGATGATGGGGAGCTGCTACTTAGGGGGAGTAGCTGGTATGATTCTGAAGTGGTGGAATTGCAAGTATGTGCCCTTTGCCATTGATGTCAAAGGGGGAGAGAAGACATGTGAAAAAAAGTGGTTTATGATCAAAGGGGGAGTGGGAAAGAAAGAGAAGACATGTGAATGGTTCTTTCTAATAGGGGAGTTGTGACAGTAAGTAGAAGTTCTTGTCTTGATGGTCAAAATAGTTTTTCACATCATATGTTGCCATCAATGACAAAGGGGGAGATTGTTGCAAGTATGGGACTAAACAGTGTTGTCGTTGATGTCAACATAATTTTGTTGCATTAATGATTAGGATTGGATGAACTATTTGCTGAGGATATTGAGAAAATTGGTCATATCAAGAACAGTGAAGAACAGTGAAAACAGTAAGGTAAAAGTCTAAGATAAGATGAGGATCAGAGGATGCGGTTTAAAGGGTTTGTAGATATGTGTCTTAAAGTAATCCAGTAAATGTTTTAGAGGTCCGCATGAAGATCTGAAGAAGTTGTGGTTGCTCAAGTAAAACTAGTTCCAACAGGTGTTCAGATGTGACAGAGTGATTCAGACAAGCCCGGTGAGGTCTGGAAATGCTTTATTCCATTAGGCAGATTTGAGGGAGGGTTCATGAAGTCTTTATGAAGTGTCAACATGTTTGGTTCATGGTTTTAAGGTCTGCAAGCATCTATTCCTTTTTGATAGTGATGACAGACTATGTTCTTGAGGTTCTGGATGAAGGAGAGAAGGATTTCAGTAAGCAGATGAAGTATGGATGTTCTTGGTGATTTAGGCAAGCTTGTGGAGATATTTTGATCGTGTCCAGTTCTTGTTGGTAGTTTGCATTAGAGTTTGAGATCATATTTGAAGAATTACTTCTAGATGAAGGTGTTCTTCCTTAGACTGGCTGACCAGATGAGTTACTCATCCTGCGGATGTTCTTGTAGATGTTTCCTGACTGAGATGGTTATTCCTAAGTCTATGTCTTGTATAAATAAGGAATTGTGAAGTCATTTCAAATTGCGTCTTGTGGAGATGAGTGTGTGGTAATGAGGAAGAGAGTGAAAGGTATAGCAGAAGTATTAGGCTTAAATGGAATTGATTCGAGCATGGTGAAGATGCTATTCTCCAATTCATGTATGTGATACTTATTTCTTTGTAGATAGTGTGTCTCTTGTAGGTAGTGAGCCCTAATTGGAATGTGCCATTTTGTTGTTTCTATTCTTCTAACAGAGAATACAATCTTGGGTTAATCACCTCGTGGTTTTTCCCTTAACCGGGTTTTACACGTCAAAATCTTGGTGTCTTATGTGTTAATATGTTTCTGCTCTTGGTTTAATGCATTATGTTTTCTTGATTGAATTATTATTATGCTACTGAGTTACAAAGTGGATTTAAGTGTTTAATTTGGAAGAAAGTTTTACACAACTAATTCACCCCGCTCTTTGTTGTGTGCCCTAAATCTAACACAAAACACTAGAGAAAGAGGTGGTAGAAATTATAGGGGAAGAGACAGTTTTGGTAGAGGACAGTCAAGTAGAAATGAAAACCCAAGTCAACAAGAGTCTCATTCTGATGTAGACCATAGAGGTGGTAGTTTTAGAGGTTGGAGAAGACCAAATGGCATAGGTAGAAGTGGTGGTGCAGACAAAGGACCCAGAGTTTTCACTGGTAGGTGCTATGGTTGCAATCAAGTAGGCCATACTATGTGACAAGGTGTCATTGTACCTCATCATTTAATCTATTTTCAGATGTCAATAATCCAAGGGTTCTGTCCTCAATTGTTTGCAACTAGGGATTCTACAGTTACTAGTTTTCTTAACTAATCTTTATCAACTTCTACTAATTTGAAAATATTAATCTGTCTACTTACCAAATTAATTTAATTAATGCTGAAACATAATTAAACAAGAAGTTACTTTAAAACAATCTCAAAAATAGTAACATGCATCTATCTATTAAAATTACTAAATACTTTTCACAGCAAATTTTGAAGTAATAAAGTAATGGTACTAGCCTTCCGCCTTGGTGGTGAGAGTGGGCCCTTGCTCCACACCCTTGGGGCTGAAGGCTACAGTAAGAAATTAGCACAAACGAAGATCACAACTAGATCCAGTCCAATTCATTCACTTTACATTCATAAAAATATTGCTATCATAGAACTGAGATTACCGAGAATCAGAATACTTCAATCATTTTAGATTCTTCTATTGTTTCTATCAGTGTATATCAAAATGAGTGATGACCTATCACTGATCTTATCTACTAGTTCCTCTATGAGATGACATCCATCTCTTTATTACACTAGCTCTCTAACTATGGAAAATAATCATGCAATAAAAGAAGACTGAGTGGACCAGAAGTCCACTCAGAATTCTAAGTTTGAGTCTTAATACATTTGGGCAATGAGGCCCTAAAAATATGGGTATTGAATCAGTTCTATCTATAACTCATGCAAAAACTTTATAAAGATAAAAACTCCAGCAATTTAACTAAAGATGACCTTTCACCACTCAGGTGAGGATTTGAGTGAAATGAGGGGTGTTAAGATCACTGCTGAGAGTGCCTGATCAACATCTTATGCTAGAAATATGCCCTGCTCTCAGGAGGTGCCAGAGATATCTGTCCCTGTCTGTAGCTCCGGAGATATGTCTATAGCTCTAGAGATATCTCTGTAGCTCTGGAGATATCTCTATAGCTTCGGAGATGTCTATAGCTTCCTTTGTTTAGCTCTAGAGATGCTCCAAACTCCCACCCAGCTCTGGAGAGGCTTTCCTCATTACTTCAAAACTTTAGGTGGCATGGTACTTTGGTATTGTCTCCAAAGATCATTGAAGACTATCTATGGAGATGCACAAAATTGTTGTTCCTGGCATCTACACTTGTTGATTCAAAAAGAGAGAAGTTTCTACATTTTTCCATCAATTCCATGCTCATTAGTCACTCAATCAGAAATTATAATCTTAAGTAATCTATCTCAATTAATCATTAACTAGAATGATCTTGCTAGCTTATTTGGGTGCAAACATTAGGAAGATGGACATAGGAAGGAGAAATAGTGAGGTAAAAAGACGCATTCCATGGGTGCAACTTGGCACTCATCATCTCCCTTTACCTAAGGTTTGGTAGGTCCTCCTACTTCTCACATCCTGGATTTATTCTGGTGAAGCATCTTGTCAGTCAAGCTATAATCTTGTGCATAGGTGGTCCAAGTTGTGCGGTTGATATTTCCATGGCCTCTGTATTCATCAACTTGCTTCATCTAGTCCTACAATTTCTCATCTTCCATCTATTTTGCCTAGACAAGGAGTGGTTCAATTATTAGAGGGGGCCTAAACTGTCCACCTATCCATTCCTGCTTATGGTTATCTATCATTTTGGATATCAAGTTTTCTTTTCTCATAAATAATCTTATGTTTGTAGGGGTGACCACCTCCCTCATTTTCTACAAAATTGATGGAGCATTCTTGCAAACTTTTTAGGTATAATGGCAAAATTTTGTTCTTATTCTCAGGATGATAGATAAGGGACCTAAACTAGATCCTAAAAGCACTAGGATTGGGACATTCCTTCATGATGAAAAGATCTATTTTTAAAGCTTTCTTGAGATGATCTTCCATCCTTTCATTCCAGATCTAATGATTCCTCATTAGGGACATAAATTCTTTAAACTGGCATTCCCCCACAAAATGATTAAGAATGAAGGTTACATCATTAACACAGAACCCATGTAAGTATAATTCACATAGTAAATTCTTGTCCTCATCATTACTCCTGGTATATGCTTTCATGAATCCTTCTGCTGTCTCTGTATCCTCAACCAGGTTAGATAGGATTAAAAAGAATTTCCTCTGCATGACTCTTTCTTGTAAGAACATAGAATAGCTAGCACTGGGAGGCCTACAGGATATAATTTCTAAAGAAAGGGAGGCTATTTCAAGAATTTTTCCTTCCAGAGTTTCTATTCTTTTTGTTTTGGCAATGACTGCCCTTTGTAATTCCAACATAGGCTTGGAAGCCTCATATTCTCTACACTTCTTCTCCCAATGGAACATGGCTTTAGGAATGTCAATGGGGATTGGACCCACATATGCATCTATTTGGATTTCCAACTCATTGGTTGCCCTTAGGCCAACTCTTGAATATATTCCTCCTAGTCATCTAGTTTGTTGTTGGCCCAAGTTAACTGTCTATCCTGGCTCTGTATTTTCTCAATCAATGCTGCCATTATTTTGAGGCTATTGTCTCTAGCCATGGTGAGCTCAGAAACACTCTGTGCTACCTCTTTCTCTTTCTCTTCCAATAGTTTGACTGCCTCAATTTTTTGGGCCTCCAATTCTGCTTCTTTCTTAATTCTCTGGGCCTCTAATTCTGCCTCTTTCTCAAGGATGATCTTATTTTTGCTTTGGAGTTCTGTTTGTAGATTTTCAATGACTTGTTTTTGCTCTATTTGTACCTCTACTCTGACCTTCTTGAGGTTAGTAATAATCAGATTCTTTCCCTAGAGTAGTCTCTTTAAGTTTTCAATTTCCTCCATCATTTGCTGTTCTTTTGAAACTTCCACATCCTCTTGATCAGAGGGATGAGATAAGGTTTCTTCTTCTGCTTCTGTTGTTTCTGTTGCTATTTGCTGATCATCAGGGTTGTCCATGGCCATCTGCTCTGTACTATCAATTGTACCCACTTGTCCTGCTTCATCCTTTTCTTCAAGCTACATGTCTTGAGGGTCCTCTTGGGGTTCTTCTACTTCTATTGGTACTGATGAAGGTCCAACTTTATCTTCATATGTTCTAAAACCCAGGAGTACCTCAGCTAGGATGGCAGTATCTTCGTCAGCCTGTGAGAACTTTCTCTGCCTTTTGCTTCTCCGTAGCAGAGGTGGGGTAGGTGCCTCTAGAGCAGGTCTCTCCTCCTCAAAGTCTAAGGAAATAGTAAGAGTTTGTATGTGTTCCGTCTTTGGAGCATATGATGGTTCTGAAATTGGACTTGACCCCAGATGAACAGATGGTGTTGGGGAAACTTCTCTTTGTTTCCTCTTCCTGACTAGAGGGATCTTATCTGAGTCATGAGATAGTTCTTTAGGCCACCAGGTTCCCTCTGCTTTCTATTCTGACCTTCCCTCTGTTAATTGCTTAAGGCAAGATTCCTCAGTTAGAGTCATCTTTCTCCTAATTGACCAAGTCATGTATGGGGTTTATCTAGGAGAAGACTCTATAATTTCTTTGCCTTTCCTCCTTTTATCAGGAACAGGGACTGCAGATGAAGATGCCTCCTATGAGGGTTTCTTTCCTCTTTGAATAGCTATGGAGGAGGCTGAAGGCTCAGTTTCTTCTTCTTGGTAAGTAGGAGAACTCTCACCTCTTGGTTGTGCCATTTCTAGTCCTCTGTTCTAGGAATTATGTTCAAGAAAGTTTTTCCATAATTCCTCCCCATTGGCCTGAGACATGAAGTGGTGCTTAACTACTAGAAAGATAAGACCATGATGTTTCATGGGACCCTTATTTTGCTGATATTTCTCTATAGCTGCCCTGATGGTAGAATATAGGAAATTGGGGATGTTTATTCTAAACTCAGGGTGTCTATTTCCATGTCTTAGAAAAATCAGCATTTTCATGACTAGCCCTAAAACTAGAGAGAACTGACCATCACAAGTAAAATATTTCATCAGCCAGGTGGCAATAGATTGCCAAGGGTTTGGGAGTGTGGACCTAAGAATTCTTTTTACTTCATTTTTATTTGAATGCATTTGTATAGCAGGTTCACCACGGACAGAGAAATTCTTAATTAAATTAGTGTATAAGGTTTTCAAGTGATAAAACCTCTCACCTTGTTCAGGCAACCCAAAAATGTGATTGATATTGGCTGAGGAGAGATTTATTTGGACCCCTCTAACAGCTATCTAATTATCCCTTAAATTTCTAAGGAATTCATCCATGATATCTTCCTGAAACCCTTCAAATTTTTCTAGAAAATCTAGCCATCCTACAGCTCTTAGAATGTTTGTTGTAGCTTCATCCTGCAGAAGACCTATAGTACTCTCTGGTTCTGACTTCTTCTTTACCCCCATTGCTAAATTAGTTCCACTTCTGTGCTTAATTCCTCACCTCCTCAATCTACAATTTATCTTTCCCTCTTATCTTTATAGGCTCTGGAGGATTGTACAATTTACTCTATTCTTTAGGGTACTTCAGAGGGTCGAATGAGGAATGTTATGTTTCTCAATTTAGGCTTATGCAGATTAGTTAGAGTACCTAGGCAGTCATAAATGCAGCAGAATGACAAGACACTCCGGAGGCAAGGTGGCAGTACAACACAGATGGTGGCATGTGTGAATTTAGGAAAGAAATTGATGGCAGGAGGACGTGTCATCGTGGTGGCACCCAAAAATGAAAAATAAGACAGTTTCTATTAATGATTAATTAAAGTTAGAATTACCTAGATCATTTTTAATGATGAGGGTGATGTACAGGGCAGAGATGCTGCATCATTTTATGAGACTGCATGCATCGCGGCACATGAGCAACTTTTGGTGGTTGGAGATGACGTCCACTACTTCGTTGGCACGTGACCTATAATCATTGCATTGAGTGGTTCGAGAATCCATGTTCTTTAGGTGATGTCAGTGCCAACTTTGTGAATACCCATGAAAATGATATGCGTGCTAATTAAATTTATTATTTTTGTAATAAAGTAGAGGATGAGTCATGATGATCGCATCATGTGATGTGTCTACTTTACCGCCTGGAGATGTGGGTCCCCTCCCTTATTATTAAAATTGACTTCCTTATTGATAGAGCGCTGGAGGTGCTCCTAGTTTGGGAAGCGCTGGAGGTGCTCCTAGTTTGAGAAGCACCGGAGGTGCATTTGGTTTGAGAAGCATTGGAGGTGCATTTGACTAACTCCCAGCACCTGATCACCTTAGAAGCTCAATTGTTTCAACTATCCTAAAGAAGGGAACCACCATTTGTTGGTTTTCAACTCCCCTGGTCGAGAAAGACAGCCATTTGCTAGTTTTCCATCTTTCTCTTTTTTTTTTCTCTTTTTTTTTCTTTTTTTTTAAGAAGGCTACCATTTGCTAGTTTTCAACCTTCCTTTTTTTTCTCTCTTTTTTTTTAAAAAGGCCACCATTTTCTAGTTTTTGACCTTCCTTTTTTTTTTATCAACTTGTGATAGAGGAGGTATCCCCTGTATCAATACACAAATCACTAAGAAACTCTTCTTTAGTAGATGGTCTTTTATAGAGTTTGATTCGGTGACCATTTACTAGGAATGTGTCTGTGCTTCCATCAATAAGTTCCAATAATACTATTCCATTTTTAAAAACTTCCTTTAATTGATAAGGATCCATCCAGTAAGTTTGCAATTTTTCCTTTGAACTCCTTGAATTTAGAATCATAAAGAAGAACCCAATCACCTTATTGAATGTCCTCCTTTTGATGTGTTGGTCATGCCATTGCTTCCTCTGATACTGAACTAGTTCTATTTGCTGAATGACCTCTATCTGAATTTCATCCAACTCATTGAGCTGAAGAATTCTATTTTGTTGAGCTATAGACAATGGTAGACCAATATCCAATATAGTTTGAAGTGTCTGGAGTTCAAATTCTATAGACAAAATAGACTTTTTCACATAAACCAATTCATATGGTGAGAACTTTGTTGTGGACTTCCAAGTGGTATTGTAAGCCCAAACTACTTCAGGTAATCTACTAGTCCAATCTTTTCTATTCATTGCTACTGTCCTTGTCAGAATATTTTCAAGTTCCCTATTAGTTACTTCTACCTGTCCATCCGCTTGAGGATGGTAAGGTGAAGATTTTCTGTGTTTGACTTGATATAAATCTGTGAATGCTTGGATTACCTGTGAAGTAAACTAAGGTCCTCTATCTAAAACTATTGATCTTGGGGCTCCAAACCTTAAGAAAATCTTATTATAAAGGAAATCAACAACTTTTTCTTCTCTTGCAAATTGTAATGCTTGAACCTCAGCCCACTTCGTAACATAGTCTGTGCATACTAGAATGTACTTCTTGCCTGATGATGGTGGAGAAATTGGTCCCACAAAGTCTAAACCCCACTTCTCAAATGGTTCCATCATGACTTGAGGATGTAGTAGCATCTCTTGGGTAAAGGTTGGTTGTCCCATCCATTGGCATTGGTTACAGTGTTGCACATACTTCTTTGTATTTTTATGAAGAGAGGGCTAGTAGTAACCAGCTCTGACAATCTTATGGACTATCCTGTGGAAGGAGTAATGGTCACCAGATGGTTCATCATGACATGCTCTCAACACATCAAAAATCTCATCAGCTTTTAAACACCTGCATAGAATGAAATCAGGACCACATTTAAATAGTAAACCATTCAACCATTTGTAAGACAAACTTTCTTTAACTAAACATTTTTTCTGTTTTGAGGTAAAATGGGATGGATACAAGCCTGTAGCTAAAAGATTAGCTATGTCAGCAAACCAAGGTGCAGTAGAGGAGATAGCAAAAAGATGTTCATCTGGAAACTTGTCCTCCACTAGCTAGTTTTCTCCTCCTGTGTGCAATCTTGACAAAAAATCAGCAACCAAATTAAACTTTCTCGGATTATCAACTATGGTAATATCAAATTCTTGCAATAGCAATAACCACCTGATGATCCTTGCAGCCACTACTAGTTTATTCATTAGGTACTTGATGGCTGCATGATCAGTGTGTACAAATATTTTATATCCAGTGATGTAATGCCTGAATTTGTTTATAGCATAGATGACTGCCAAGAATTCTTTTTCATTTGTGGTGTAATTTCTTTCTATAGAGGTAAGGTTTTTGCTGATGTAATAAATGGCATGGATACTTTATTCTTCCTCCTTTTGTCCTAAAACCACCCCAATGGACTCATTTGAAGCATCAGTCTGTATGTGAAATGGTAAAGTCCAATTAGGTCCTCTCAAAATTGGTGTGACAGTAAGCTTCTCTTTCAAGGTTTCCAATGTTGATTGACATTTTTCTGTCCATAGAAATTTTGTGTCTTTGTTAAGCAAGGTAAACAAAGGAGCAACTATTCTGCTGAAATTTTCTATGAATGTCCTAGAGTAGCCTGCATGACCTAGAAAACTTCTAACATCTGTCTGATTTTTAGGTGAAGGCAACTGTGTAATCACTTCTATCTTGTTTTGATCCACTTTGATCCCCTTTGTTGGAATGTGGTGTCCTAAAACAATTCCTTCCTCCACCATCATAAAGCACTTTTCATGGCTAAGGGATAATTGATTTTTCTCATAGCATTTTAGTACTTTCTCAAGGTTTGTGAGAGCTTCTTCAAAATTATCCCCATACATAGTAAAGTCATCCATATATACCTCCATGCATTTATTAGCTAGTTCAGCAAAAATAGGCAAAACAAGTCTCTGAAATGTAGCTGGAGCATTGCATAGTCCAAAGGGAAGAACTTTGTAAGCAAAAGTTTCCCAAGAGCAGATGAAGGTGGTTTTGTCCTGATCTTCATGTGCTTCTTGAATTTGATTATACTCACTAAAACCATCTAGAAAAGAAAAATACTTTCTCCCAACAAGGTTGTCCAGTACTTGGTCAATGAATGGTAAGGGAAAGTAGTCCTTTTTTGCGGCCTTGTTGAGTTCTCTATAATCAATACACACCCTCCATTTCCCATTCTTTTTAGGCACTATGACAAGGGGTGAGACCCATTGACTGTCTGAGATTGGATATATGAACCCTACTTGAAGTAATTTTTCTATTTCAGTTTTGACAATGTCCTTTAATGCAGGATTCAATCTTCTCTGGGGTTGTCTGATAGGTATAACATCCTTAGTCATTATATGATGGGTACAGATTTTAGGAGGTACGCCTTTCATTTCTTGGTATTCCCACGCAAAAGTTGTTGAATATGAAATCAGAAGTTGGATGAGTTTTTCTTCCTGATTGGCTGTTAAATGAGTATTGATATTAAGTGTTTTCCCTAGTAGAATCATGACCTGTTTTGTGATTTGTTCCATAGATGTAGTTAATCCACACATTAGAGTCATAGTATTGAGAGGAAAAAATTGTTGAAGCAACATGTGGAAAGTGGCTAAGTCTCTATAAAAGGTTTCCCCACAAGGAATGATGTTGGCGAGGGTATAATGAGAAGAAGTAAGTAGTTCTCTCCTAGAGTCTTGGGCGAGTTCCATCACATCCTCATTGGTTAGGATGTGAGTAATGTATTTTGTTATATCATAGTATATTTCTTCTTCTAACTCTCCCAGATGTTCTTTGATAGTTACCATAGCTACTGAGGCACTTTTGTCATTGTTCTCTGGCCCATCCACCCATACTCTTCCTATATAATGCATTGATGGTTTAGATGGAGGATACCAAGATATTTTTTTCAAATCTATCCCTTTAGAAATGACCATATCCCTAGTTCGACAATCAATAGATCCTGCTACTATAGCTAGCCATGGTCTTCCTAAGATCAATGGATAAGTATTTCTCTAGTTTCTAGGTTCTAATATCAGGAAATCCACTAGAAATTCCCATGAATCTATCACAACTGATACATCAGTGATTACTCCTTTTAGAACAGCTACTGACTAGTCAGCAAGTTGAAGAATTGTAGTTGTGGATTGGATACCTAATAGAGCTAATTTGTCCATTGTGTGAATTGTCATCACATTAATTGATGCTCCCAAATCAACTAGAACATTTGAAATTTCTACCCCTGAGATGAAAACAGTTATGACAGGATTTCCAGGGTCACCATATTTTGGAAGGAGAATTTCTCCCATCAATAGATATACTACTTTTCCTTCCACTTTATTGTGGAGGGAAATTTTTTCTTCCTGCCCTGTGTTTTGATACAATGCTGTTTAATGAACTGATTTAATTCTGTTACATCTCTGATTGCTTGGAGAAGAGGAATTTCAATGTTTAGTTGCTTGATTTCTTGTAAGAGTTCTAATTCTAGGTTGGTTTGGATTTATTTTTGTAACATCTTTTTCTGGGGAACATACTGTTTAAGCCGTTCTGGATATGGTGCTAGTTTTTCCATCTCTGGAGCATCTCCAGAGCTCTTGTCAGAACTGTGTTTAGGAATGTTCTCTGGGGTCGGTCTTTTAGGAGCAACTCCAGAGTTGTCCAAGGATGATTCTTCTATCACTTTTTCATTAGTAATCTCCTCCGGGGGTTGAGTGGACTAATTTTTAGGTTCCTCATCATTGGTTACTTCAACTATAGTTGGAGGAGATGGTCTTGGGAATGCTTTCCCAGAACACAACTAGAGGTTATTGGAATATATAGCATTAATTCCAGCCATATTTTCTTTCTATCATATAAACAGTTGCTCCTTGTTTATTCCATGGGTTTGGTATAGGTTGCGCTGGTAAAGGTGGTTGGCTAACTAGTTCATTTTGTGATTGATTTTGTGTGTTAAAGGGTCCAGTTAGCAAAGCTTGTTGTTGATGTTGGAAACATCTAGGTTGTCCCTGGTATTGTTGATTATATCCCTATTGAGAACCCCATTGAGGTTGCATGTTTTGTGATCCAAACTATGGTGGCCACTGTTGATTTCTCCAAGGCTAATTTTGCCAATTTTGGTTTTGCCAATTCTGGTTTTGCCAATGTTGACTTGGCCAATCCTATTGTCTCCAAGGAGGATTATTTTGAGGCCCATGCCAAGTTGGATTCCACTAATTATTTCTCTAATTAGAAGGACCCCTGTAAGAGGGATGGTTTGGATACTCATTGTAAGAGAAATTCCCAGCTTGTTTTTGTCCCACATAGTTCAATTCCTCCTCTATTACAACATTCTTCTTACTTAATCTTTTCAAGGCTGGAAGTTGACTACACTGACTGGTAGGATGTTCCCAATCACAGATCTGACAAATTTTTGATTTGTCCAAAGGGCATTCTCTCAATAGATGCTTGTTTCTACACCTAGGACAATAGATGGAGAGTGGTTTAGTTGCCCTATTTTGATCAGTTGTTCTAGTTTTTTCTTGAATCCCATCCAATGTGGTATTTAATTAGACCAAAATGTCTATTTTTAGATTTACAATCTCTTCCATTAACTGTCCTATTTCATTCTTCCCTTTAAAAGTTTTGGATGACCTCACTCCATTTTGGGTTCTAGAATAGTTCCTGCAGAGTTCTTCTATAGCAGGTATATCCATTTTGTTGATATTTCCTTTCCCCATTAGATCCAGTGCTTGTTTTGATTCTTTATCCAATCCTTTTACAAACAGGGTTCTAGCCAAGGAGTGATCTACTGGGTTGCCATAACTTCTCAAGGTGAAATTAAACATATCCACATAGTCCTCTAAGGACTCTTCCTCTCCTTGCCTAATTTTAAACAATTATTCATTTTTATTACTGGATCTAAAGTAATCTTGGTATTTTTCCAAAAACTCTATTTCCATCTGATCCTAAGAATGGATAGAATTCTAGGGTAAACCTATAAACCATCTCATCGTAGAATCTTTCAGAGTTGAAGGGAATAGTTTGAGTTTCTGGTTATCTGATCCATAATCATAAGTTTGGCAAACTACTTTGAATTCAAACAAGAACTAATCTGGATCCTCATAAGAAAGTCCTCTAAAATTTGGCAAGTGTGTTGGTGAGATATTCTTCATAGGAGCATTATCTCCAGTAGCCAAAACAATAGGATATGAGAAGGTTCTTGGAGCCTGATTCTCCTCTTCTTCATGATTATCATTTTCCATGTTTAGTACTGGTTCTTCTCCCTAAGGTTCTATGAAATTAGGTTCCATTAAAGGATCTGCCTGAAACTTTTATTGTAATTCCTCAATGTAATCGATAAGTGGAAGGTTTGGAGGGTCTAAGGGATTATTGTTTTGCGGTGCATCTTCCAAAGTAGGCTCTTGGTTTCTCTCCTCAACAAGATCTTGTGCCACCCCACTACTTTTCCCTATGACTTGTTGTTGGGGTGTCTGCTTTATATATCTTCCTTTTTAATATCTAGCTCTAACCATACAGATCTATCCTTAAAACTATTTTAACTCAGTTTCCCTAATTAACACAAGTTATTCCCTGGCAACGGTGACAAAAATGATAAGGTGTCATTGTACCTCATCATTTAATCTATTTTCAAATGTCAATAATCCAGGGGCTGTGTTCTCAATTGTTTGCAACTAGGGATTCTATAGTTACCTGTTTTCCTAACTAATCTTTAACAACTTCTACTAATTTGAAAAGATTAATCTATCTACTTACCAAATGAATTTAAGTAATGCTGAAATAGAATTAAACAGGAAGTTACTTTAAAGCAATATTAAAAATAGTAACATGCATCTATCTATTAAAATCAGTAAATACTTTTCACAGCAAATTCTAAAGTAATAAAGCAATGGTACTAGCCTTCCGCCTTGGTGGTGAGAGTGGGCCCTTGATCCACATCGTTGGGGCTGAAGGCTACAGTAGAAATCAGTACAAAAGAAGATCACAACTAGATCCAGTCCAATTCATTCACTTTGCATTCATAAAAATATTGCTATCACAGAACTGGGATTACCAAGAATCAGACTAATTCAATCATTGTATATTTCTTCTGTGGTTTCTATCAGTATATATCAAAATGAGTGATGACTTATCACTGATCTTATCTACCAATTCCTCTATGAGATGACATCCATCTATTTATTACACTAGCTATCTAACTATGGAAAATAATCATGCAATAAAAGAAGATTGAGTGGAGTAGAAGTCCACTCAGAATTCTAAGTTTGAGTCTTAATACATTTGGGTAGCAAGGCCCTGAAAATATGGGTATTGAATTAGTTCTATCTATAACTCATGCAAAAACTTTATAAAGATAAAAACTCTAGTAGTTCAACTAAAGATGACCCTTCACCACTCAAGTGATGATTTGAGTGAAATGAGGGCTGTTAAGATCACTACTGAGAGTGCCTGATTGGTAGCTTATGCTAGAAACATGCCCTACTCTCAGGAGGCACCAGAGATATCTCTGTAGCTTCGGAGATGTCTGTAGCTTCCTTTGTTCAGCTCTGGAGAGGCTTTCCTCATCACTTCAAAACTTCATGTGGCATGGTACTTTGGTATTGTCTCCACAGATCATTGAAGACTATCTCCAGAGATGCACAAAATTACTGTTCCTGGAATCTACACCTGTTGATTCAAAAAGAGAGAAGTTTCTACATTTTTCCATAAATTCCATGCACATTAGTCACTCAATCAGAAATTATAATCTTAAGTAATCTATCTCAATTAATCATTAACTAGAACAATCTTGCTAGCTTATTTGGGTGCAAACATTAGGAAAGATGGACTTAGGAAGGAGAAAAAGTGAGGTGAAAAGATGTATTCCATGGGTACAACTTGGCACTCATCACTATGAGCAAATTCCCTGAGAAGTCAACTAGTTCCCATGATGGTGGAAGAAGGAATCAATTGTTAAAAGATGATGATTGCCAAAGTGTGAATTCACCCATTGGTAGTGTTGCACTTGTCCTTGAAGGAGAGAACATGATGATCAAGAGGACCTTGTTGAAGATGCCATTGAAACAAGAGCCCCCACAAAGGAAGACTCTCTTTAAAACCCAAGGTATAGCATATGGTAAACTTTGTAAAATCATTGTTGATTTAGGTTCTATTGAGAATGTCGTGTCTACTGAAATGGTAGAGAAGTGTAAGTTGAAAAGGCTGCCCCATGTTAGTCCTCATAAGATCTCTTGGTTGAATAAGAGTCAAAATTACACGGTAGAAGAACAAACTTCGGTTGAGTTTGAGATAGGTGATTATAAGGACAAGGTACTATGTGAGATTATTCCTATGGATGCTTGTCACATTCTTCTTGGATGTCCATAGTAGTATGATGTGAGTTCATGACATGATGGTGAGAAGAACACATACCTCATCACCAAGAATGGAAGGAAGTTTAGGATGGATCCTATGCAAGAGCAGATTGGAGAAAAGAGTAATGACACCAATGTCATGATGGTTAGTGGCAAAGAGTTCTTACACCTCATGAAGGAGAAGGATACCCAAGGGTATGCCTTGGTAATGAAGCCTAAAGATGAATCAGGTCAGCAAGATAAAAAGCAGAAAGAGATTCCGCTAGAAGTGCAGCAATTGTTGGATAAGTACCAAAATCTTGTGGTAGAGGATACTCCTAACTCCTTACCACCCATGAGAGATATAAGTCATCAAATTGACTTGATCCTAGTTGCCACATTGCCCAATAAGGCTGCCTATAAATTGACATTATGGAAAAATGAAGAGGTGAGTAGACAAATTCAAGAACTCTTAGAGAAAGGACTGATTAGAAAGAGTCTTAGTCCATGTGTAGTTCATAGTGTACTTGCTCAAAAAATGATGGGAAGTGGAGACTATGTATAGATTCAAGGGCCATAAATAAGATCACAATAAGGTATAGATTCCCTATGCCAAGGATTGAGGATCTTTTGGACTATCTTGGAGGGTCATGTTATTATTCAAAGATTGATTTGAAATCCGGTTATCATCAAATCAGAATTAGGTAGGGAGATGAATGGAAGACTGCCATCAAGACAAATGAAGGTCTCTATGACTGGCTTGTCATGCCATTTGGCTTTAGCAATGCTCCAAGCACATTCATGTGTTTGATGAATGAGGTACTTGTTGAATTCATTGGCAAATTTGTAATTGTTTATCTTGATGACATAGTTGTTTTTAGCAGGACAAAAGAAGAACATGTGAAGCATCTTGGACAAGTGATGAAGAAGTTCCATGAGAATAAGTTGATGATCAACTTTGATAAGTGTGAGTTCATGAAAACTAAACTTGTGTACCTAGGTATTGTGATTTCTAATGGTTGTTTGAAGATGGACCCCACAAAGGTTGAGGCCATTCTCAATTGGCCTACTCCTAGGACAGTGGGAGATGTTAGAAGCTTCCATGGCTTGGCAACTTTTTATAAGAAGTTCATTAGAGGATTCAGTCACATAAGTGCTCCTATACTTAACACCATCAAGGGTGGAATGAAGTGCAAATTTCAATGGACAAAGCAAGCAGATGATAGCTTTGAATTGTTAAAGAAGAAAGTGGTTGAATTACCTACATTGGTACTTCTTGATTTTGACAAAGTTTTTGTAGTGGAATGTGATGTAAGTCAGCAAGCAATAGGTGCTATTCTTAGTCAAGATGGACATCTAGTGGTCTTTTTTTTAGAGAAGTTGAATGAGGCTAAACAAAGGTACTCTTTCTATGACCTAAAGCTTTATGCAATGGTGCAAGCTCTCAAAAAGTGGAGACACTATTTTCTGCCCAAAGAATTCCTTGTTTTTACTGATAACCATGCTCTTAGCTTTCCAAATAGTCAAGAAAAATTGAATCATAGGTATGTTAAATGGATGGAACAATTGCAGGCCTACACCTCCACTATTAAGCATAAAAAAGGTGTTGCCAACAAAGTGGCTAATGCTTTAAGTAGAAGGATGCTTTTCATACATGAAGTATAGATGGAAAGCATGGGGATAGATTGTTTGAAGGGGTTATACAAGGAGGATGCAGATTTCAAATCTGCTTATGAAGTTTGTGCTAATTTGGCTAACACTTTTCATGGTGAATATTCAGATTTTGTGTTGCAGGAAGGTCTCTTATTCAAGGGCAGTTTGCTATGTGTTCCTAAGTTTTCAATGAGGGATAACATCATCAAAGAGAAGCACAATGGAACCTTAGAAGGACACTTTGGGTTGGACAAGACTTTGGAACAATTCACTAGATTCTACTATTGGCCAAAAGTACAATCAGATGTAAGAAGATATGTTGCAAGTTGTACCATTGTCAAAAGGCCAAGGGTATGTATTCTAATGCTGGTTTGTACCAACCCCTTTCTATTTCCAATAGGCCTTGGGAGAGCATTAGTATAGATTTTGTACTTGCTCTTCCTAAGACAGCAAAGGGTGTGGATAATGTTTTTGTCATTGTGGACAGATTTAGTAAGATGGCTCGTTTTGTGCCATGCAAATGCCCAAATGATGCATCTTATATTGCTCGTCTCTTTTTTAGAGAAGTGGTTAGAATCCATGGTTTGCCCCTTTCAATTGTCATTGATAGAGACTCCAAGTTTGTTGGTCATTTTTGGAGGACCTTATGGAGAAAATTGGGAACACAATTATCTTTCTCATCAGCCTACCATCCACAAACTGATGGTCAGACTAAGGTTGTTAATAGGTCCCTAGGAAACCTTCTAAGATGCCTTACAAAGAAGCATGGGTTGGCATGAGACTTGGTTATTAGTCAAGTTGAGTATGCTTACAATGATTCAGTGAATAGGAGCACTGGGAATAGTCCATTTGAAGTTGTTTATGGTTTCCATCCAAGATGACCCCTTGAACTCAAAGACCTACAAGGTTGGGATAAGAAGAGTGCTTTAGGAGAAGATTTTGCTACCACCATGAAGGCAATTCATGATCAAGTCAAAGTTTAGTTGGAAAAGATAGTCTCCAAATACAAGGATAGGGCAGATCTCAAAAGGAGAGATGGACAATTCAAGGTGGGAGATTTGGTGATGGCTTATCTAAGGAAGGGGAGGCTACCTAAAGGATAGCCAACCAAGCTTCTGATGAAAAAAATAGGACCATGCAAGGTAGTGCATAAGTTTGGTCCAAATACCTATGAAATAGAACTGCCATCCGGTCTTGGTATTTCTCCCATATTCAATGTTTTAGACCTCTTTCCATTCAGACCTCCATTGAATGCTAAAGATGGATCAAATGTTGTGATTGAAGATGAAGATTGAGTCAGAGATCTACCTCCAAGTAAGCCTTTACAATTGGAATGCATCTTAGATTCCAAGGTTGTCAAAAAGACAAGGAAGGGTGTGTACAAGGAGTACTTGGTCAAGTGGCAGGATCTTCTTGATTTAGAGGCTACATGGATGAGTGAAGTAGACATTTTGAAGCATGGGAAGACACTCCAACAGTTGGCAACTCAAGGGACTTGAGTTTTTCTTGCAGTGGGAGTATGGTGCAAGAGCACCTTCTCTATGATGGATCAATCTTGGATCATTTGAATTCTATGCATGTCATGTTTTGTTTATGTTTTCAATAAGGATTTTTAAGCCACATCATGTTTGTAATAAGGATTTTATGTCAATTTGGTCACTAGACCTATGTAGACCATGTTTTGGTCAAGTTTGATGTAATAACACAATGAAAACATGTAGTTTTCTTGTGATAGGAGAAACCCAATGGCTAACTGACTTTAAAAATCCATTTGTATAGTTGGGAGGGATGTTAACTAATGTCTCAAGCCTTCTATAGGTGAAGTGGGATGTAACTATGAAGTAGGAATGAAGATTTCAATATTTGATGTGCTAAAACACTATTTTTTCTGAGTAATTCGCTGTAACAGTCATTTTGTACAGCCTGTACGGATAGTTGATGACTTGAAACTAATTGGAGATGTTCATGCATTGAGGTATCTTTCATTTGGAAATAGTTTGGTGTCTTGAAGTGTTGTAGTTTGTGAGATATTGATCTTTTTGCAAACACTGGTCTGAAAACCTAGAAACTAGGGTTTTGTGAATAAATGGATTGTTATTCCTCTATCCGTTGAAGGCAATATTCTCATTTTCAGTGTGATGGAGGAGTACAATGTATATTTTGTTTTTTTTTGTGGTTTTGGGTCAAGAACTCAAGGATCCAAGGAGTTTGGCATGAATTTGAGTAGGCATCTCTATGTGACTAGTCATTGAAACGATAGGAAAAGTGTTGTTATGTGAGAATAGTTAGTGGAGTGACCAAATTGATAAGTGATCAAGTCTTTGTAGAGGATTACAGACCCTTTCATATCACTGTCTTGTTCTAAATAGTTGGATTTGACATAGTTCCTTTGTAAAGGCCTCAAATTAGGCCTAATCCCTAAAAACTAGTGTTTGTTGTCACAGGGGTCAAAAGTCAAAGTACAGTCCTGAAAGTCTGAGGTTTGGTGCATGGGCCTAAAGGGTATCCTAATCTATAATGTGTTTTTGAAGTCTAGGAAGTTATCCTTGAATTAACCACTTTGTAGGGCTACAAGCATTAGGTCTCTCAAGCTGACCTAATGGTGCAAACCTATCCTAACCAGATCAGATCAGTCTCAACAAGTATTGGTGGTTGTTGTTGAGTTGAGTGAGGCACTGTGGACATGCCTATGTCATATGGAGTCTTGGGTTTGAGTGAGATTCTGATTTGAGGAGGTAACATGCTTGGTTGTGACCTAGAGTGTTGATGTTGGTTCAATAGAGTTGTTTCTCCCTAATAAAGAAGTGAATAGCCTTTGTGTGAGGACACATGAGTGTGGTCCTAGGCTAGTTCTCTCTCTTGAGTAGCCTTGTGAATGGGCTTGAGTTGGGCAAGGTGTGGGAAGCCTTATAGAGGAGACCTAAGAATCTAGGTTGTTTGATAGGTTATACCCAAGTATTGTTGCTACCTCTGCATTAGAGCCCTAATTGTAAGACCGCATGTTGTGGACTAGATTGTATTTGAATTCTATGATATACTAAATGACTAAATTTGCATTTTGTTTATATCTTTGAGTTGTTTCCATTATGTTTACTCTTGCCAGGCATGGTCTAGATAGTTCATTCTATGAACCCTCCTACCCTGACTGCACCAAGTGGTATCAGAGCAAAAGTTCAAATTTTTGGGAGTGAATTGATTGAATTTGGCAAGGGAACTCCATAAGATCTTGCTATGGATAGATCGCTGAATTGAGGTAGGTTACTTGTGTTGCAACTGATTGCTGATTGTAAGGCAGTTGTCACCTTGTAGCCTGATCACTGAACTTGATGCAGTTTACAATTGATCCTAGGAAGAATGTTGCCGCGAAGAGTTGCTACTCTTGGAAAATTGGTAGGTAGAATGGATGAGATTATGGAAATGATAAAAACAATGCGAATTCATTTGGATGCTGTTGAAGAAGATAGGCGAAGAGGATTGACACTGAGACCTAATGTTGAAAGTGATGATGAAGGAGAATCTCAACCTGTGGAACAAACTGGTGAAACCCTAGAAGGTGATGAAGAAGAAGAATCAAATCAAGTAAAGAAGTTGTGGGCTATTTCAAAAATTGGAAAGAGACCTAGAGTTGATGTGTCGAACTATATTGGTAATTTGAACCCTGAAGAATTGATTGACTAGATAAATGACATGGAAGAATACTTTGAATATAAAGAAATTGAACATCTGGAGAAGGTGAAATTTGCAAAGACAAAATTGAAAGGACATGCTGCTATATGGTGGAAAGTGTTGGCAAGAGCCACTGTGTGGCTTCATAAGTTTTGTCATTGATGGCAACAAAGTCTATACCATACATCCGGAGCAAGAGACACTATGTGGCTTCATAAGTGTTGTCATTGATGGCAACAAAGTCTATACCACACATCTGGAGTACATAATATGCCTATATCAGAAGTCAGATTGAAGATTATTTTGGTCTGGTGAACAAGAACAGAGTATATAACATGGTCTGACAATCAGGTCTGGATCTCTTAGATGGTGTAACTCAGTAAATTGCAAACTTGGATAAGTCAAGAGATGACTATTGTATTCTAGAGATTTAGCCTCGAGTGATAAAGCATGAAAAAGATATGAGCATTGAGTGTTGGGTTCCAGTCAGGCAGAGCAGATAGAGGAAGAACTAACCGACAAAGTATCAGACTTCAATACAGATGTGTAAAAGGTGTTGATTAAGAAATTTGTGGCATTATACATTATTGGTCGACATGATTAATGACTTATATGCCTAAGTTTTTTATGAGCATCATTAATCAAGTATGGATTTAGCTGATAGAATAGTAACTTGCAAATATCGTAAGTGTTCTTCCTACCGACTAGGAAATGGTTGGAGATCCTTGGAGCAGATATATATACCCATCAGATTTGGGCTTGTGAGTGTGTGTGTGTGTGTGATGGATAAAGAGCAAATAAACATAGAAAGAAGTGTGAAGAGAAAGATCTAAATCTGGAATATGATAGAAGAGTGATATTGAGCAGAGGAAGAATGAAATGTGCCAGATCGGTATATTGTGCCTAACCGGAACTAAACTCTTACATATGTAGATGCTTCTCATCAATTCAAACACTTGGATATCTTTTGTAAGTTCTGTAGACAGTGATTCTCTTGTAGGTAGTGTGCCTCTTGTGAGTAGTGTGCTCAGGCAGTGAGCCCTAACTAGTAAGTGCCATTTGTACTCCTTTATTCTTTTAACAGAGAATACAATCTTGGGTTAGTCACCCCATGGTTTTTCCCTTAACAAGGTTTCCACGTAAAAATCCTTATGTTATGTGTGTTAATCTCATTTTAGTTCTGATGGTTGTTTATGCTTTCATGTTTTGATATAGCACTGACTATTAAGATAAGAAAAGAAAGTAAAAGTAAGAAAAGTTTTAACATAACTGATTCACCCCCCTCTTAGTTATCTACATTGTTTCCAACAATTGGTATCTGAGCCAAGTTACTTAGAGAAAGCTTAATAGCTTGAGGAAGATCTGGGAATCTCTATGGATGCATATGGTATGAAAGAACAACTACAGTTTGCTTTGGATGATCTTGAATAGTCCCAGTCTAAATTCAATAATTTGAGAGAGCGACTCAAGGAGGCTGATGATTTCATAAATGAGCTTAAAGAAAAACTTAGTATTTCCATGAAAAAGAGAAAGAAACTACTCCAGAGGCTAGCTGATCAAAATGAAGCTAATAATGCTGATGAGGACATGAATAAGAAAACAAAGCTAATTTAAAAGTTGTCAAAATAAGTTATTATGCTTAGACATGAAATGGAATCGGGGGTTATAAAATTTACTCAAGAAATTGAAGAAAAAAGAAAGGATAAAAAAAACTTAAATCAATCCCTCAAGGAGAAAGCATAAGATTGCTACAAAATGGACAGAATAATTAGACATCTTGAGTTTGATCTTGGAGAGGCCAGATACAATGAAGAACAACTTGAGAGATAGATTGACACTCTTAGAGAAGATCTTGAAACTGCAAATGAGTACAAAGAAAAATTCAAGATAAGCTCAGCCAAACTTGAAGTACTTCTTGAAAGTCAAAAGATGGTAGATGATAAGCATGGTTTGGTAAATGAGAGAGGTGAAAGCTCTTATCTGGTCAAAAGAACTTTGGGTCAAAAAGACAAAGAAACAGGCCTAGAAGACCTCTAGTAAGACAACCTAATGCTTAAAGATATCCATCCTTCAATGGAAGCTACTTCAACTGCAACAAATTTGGTCATAAAGCAACTCAGTACAGGAGCAAAATGAATCGGATTAATTCATCTTTCTCTAGGCAATGTTTTAATTGTAAAAGGTTTGGTCACAAATCTCTTGAATGTAGAAATATGCAAATAACCAATTCATTCAATGGTAGATGCTTTGTATGCAATAGAATAGGGCATATGGCTAATCAGTGTAGATCAAGAGGATATCAATCAAATAAGCAAGGAAATGTTGTGTGTTACAATTGCAACAAATCTGGTCATATAGCTAGATTCTACAAAACCATAAATCATGATGGAAAAGGTCTGATGAAACATGATTAGAAATAAGACAAAGGCAAAAGTAAAGTGAATGCAGATGAGATTCAGAAGGAGATGAGAAAGATTTGGGTAAAGAAGAACACGATGAATATTAGTGATGGATCCGTACCATAATCTGGTGCTAATAATCCTTCCAGAAACTAAAAGATGAGCTCTGCCTCAGGGGGAGCTATAGAGAAGATCAGATTCCCCCAGCCAGTTAGTAAGTGCTTGAATTTGGCACAGTGGGTAAGGAGTAGAGGTTGTGGATTAAAATGGTCTTGGAGGTTTATTAAAATTCATTCAACCAAAATTTGAGTATTCCGCATAAAGATTTGAAAAAGTTATGAGTAGATCTTGCTCTGGTAGCCATCTGGTAAAAGAAAAACTACACAAACTAATCCGATATGATCTGGAAATCCAAGCTTATGATCTATGGACTTGGAGACATGTTTGTAAGACCAAATGTATGTTTCCAACTTACTTGGATAATGAATTGAAGATCTGCACAGTGATTCATGAGAAATTCACTCAAAATAGGGTAGCTAGATGACTTAAAGTATGCATTTATTACAAAAGGGAATTAGGTTTTGTGCAAGGATAAAAAGCTTTTCACTCATCATTTACAACACTTTGCACTCATGAAGAAGAAATTAGAGCTCTAAGAAGAGAGTCTGCAGATTATTCAAGTTCATGCTGAAGATCAAATTCAAGCAGAAATTCACTCTGATATTTGCTACAAACCCTAATGTGTAAAAAGATATTTCATTTCTACAAATTCTCTCTGGATTTTATTGTTAAAATGGCTACTCCCATGGTTATAAATGTCACTGAGAGGCCGAGACTGAAATTCAAGAAACATCCCTTTAAATCTCTAGAAGTTGATCCCTTGGGTGCATTTTCCCATATTCTGCACAGTGTTCTGCATGTAGAAGATGTTAGGGTTTACATTCATATAGACCTTAAGGAATTGGGAGACCTAGAATTGATAGAATTGTATCATAACTAGTTAAGTGATGGGAACTTTGAACTCAAAATAGAATTCAAGGCCCTAAAGGACAAGCACTTTGCACATTGTATACATTTCCTATCATTTGGAGAAGATAAATGGGTTTGGTATGTCTTGAGTAGGATACATAATAACTTTATGTGGTTAATGAGTCCATTTAAGATAACCAAAGATTTCATCAAGGTAGTAACCAGATTACACTCAACTGGTGGGTTACCTGCCCTCAAAGCTGTGAATAATCAAATGGTAACAGAAGCCACTGGATCAAAATATGACAAAAGGGAAATGACTATAGATGACATTACTGATCCAGATGTCAAGTTTGCATCAATTATAATCAGTTACAAATTTATCATTCAAGCAGGGAGAATTTTGTATCTGGCACAACAATCTATGCTACATATCAAATGCTGAAAGAAAATATAGATTATGATTTGTGTGAACTTCTATTGAATCAACTGATGGAGAATCTAGAGAAGATCAAGAAAGATAAGAAAAAGTCCTTCAAGTATGGTAGTCTAGTGTTGTGTCTATTCTTCTACTTCATGAATGATCTACCAGGATCAAGTGGTCATATTTGGGAAAATAATAAACCTATTGCCATTCAAATCAGGGATTATTTGTATGGACTTGGTGATGCACAAGCCCGGAAGACAACTTTGTGGGGTTACTTCAAAATTCTCCAAAGCATGATGCATACAAGAGAGAGAATACCAAAATCAATAGTTGAAAAATACAAAGACATAGTTTGTTTCATGGTTGATACAGATCAATGCCTAATGGAGGCAGTTGAGCCAATGACTGTATGGGCAATGCCTATGGGTTATGAAGTAGATGAAAACCTTTTAGAGGCTCATATTCAACATCTACTAAGCCAACCCAAGGACACTGGAGTAGAGAGGTTTGACACTTTTGATGAGCTAAACATAAAATTGCATGTTGAGTTAAGGAAGCCAGAAACTCAAAGGAAAGTAAGAAGAGAGGTTGAAGAGCTTGCTAGGAGGTTTGGCATAACAAAGGAGACAGTTTCTGCAAATAGAGAAAGAATAGAGAGGGAAAAGGAAGAAGTAAAGAAAGAAAGCATTCTGGTGAAAGCCTCTAGCCAGACAAGATCTACTAGAAGTTCTACCCCTATCACCTCTGAAAGCTCAAAGTCCACAAAATCAAAAGCCAAACATACTGAAAAGATAAAGAAGACTAAGGCCACAAGAACATATGTGAGCCTCAAAGATGATGAAGAAACAAAATCAGATTTGGAAGTCAGAGATTTAAAGAAGGCCAAAGACAAACTATCCAATGATAAAAGGAGTGATGAAGAGCAAAAAACAAAGGAGTTTGTTGAAAAACCCACTCTCTCAATTGAAGACATCATCAAAGCAATCACTGTGGATGGAAACCTATAGCTGGTGACATAATTTTATGATGAATACAATGATGCAAACAAGAGAATACTTGAGGAGGCAACTGTCAGGTATTTCAACATCTATAACAAAGCCTTCATTGAAATAATTTCATTAATTCCTAAAATCCTAGAAGTACTAGAGCTAAGAAAAGAGAATGCAAAGGCAAAAGACATGGAGATCTAGGAACAGACAGTGGTATAGCTATGTCCTTCTATCACTCCAAAGAAAATGAACATGGTTTTCAAGGATAGTAAAGATGATTTCTGGAGCAAGTCCAGAATGAATAAACTCATGCTTGGAGAAACTAACCAAATAGCTGATGAAACAAAAGAAATTCTCTGGAAAGCCTTGAAAAGGTTTAATCTGCCCATTGTGGAGGAAGCAGATGAAGAACCTTCTACCATGGATGTTAAAGGATTAAAAGAAATCAATGAAGAATTCTCTAACAAGGATGTTGAAAGATTAAATAAAATTGATGAAGATCCATCTAAGGCATTGGACTCCCCTGTTCCGGAAGAGAAAGGATAGCAAGAAGAGACAAACGCCACCAATGACAATAAGCAAAGTAGTCTGGATGCCCCCAAAGAAAAGGTAGTTGAGACTACAAGAGACACTGTAGAAGTAGTCCAAAGTTTCTTAGACAAAGAAGTTACGGAATTGGATGAACCTGAATTGATTCAAGGGCCACTAAATCTGGATACTCTCTCCCCAGTTTAGATGATGAAGATAGCATCTTTTGCTCAGGCCAAAGCGAAAGAAAAACTTGTGAAATCTCATATGGAGGATAGTGAGCTACTAAGTATTGCTTCTGGAGTGCTAGAGAAGATCATACCCACTTTTTAGAATGATCAATCTGCATCTCCATCTGGTAATCTAAAGAACTTGGTCAATTCTATTAATACTCATTTTGAGTCTTCAGAAAAATTAGTAGAAACTAAGGTCTGGAAGGCATTCTTCAGAAAAAGATTTAGTGAAGTACAAGGACTAATTACTAATGATAGAAGAACCTTGAAAATGCTCTTAAGGATGGTGCGGACATATACAAATTTTTTTTTAACTTGGCCTAAAGTGATAGAGGACATTGAGAAGAATGTGAAAGAACAAGAAGGAAAATTGTCAAGTTTATCTCAGAATTTTGATCCCCTTACTACCTCTCTGGTGAATCATGAATGCCAAGTTGTTATAATAAATGAAATAAATAAACTAGTTAAAGAGAAAAATAACATAATGGATAGAATGGGTGAGCTCAGAGGGATAATCATCCCTAAGTTAGAGGCAATGCATGATGCCTTGACAGATGCGTAAAGTATAGCTCAGACCAGTGATCGAATAGATTTGAAGAGAGCAGAAGCATATGCATTTTTGTTAAGTGGACACATCTCCATTTTGGATAGGATGAAGAGAAGTTGGGCCACAGAGATTATACAGTTGAAGACCACATTTGCAAATATACTCAAGTATATGTAAGTTTATCTTATGGATTGTATGTACATATGCGGCTTTATATAGTAATTTTGTTGCAAAACTTTGGTTTGTAGATCCCACCCTTTTCCATTAATGTCAAAGGGGGAGTGAAGAGTAGTGAAAAATGAGGAATCCAGAAAAGGGGGAGCACCGGTATAGCAATGTGAAGAAACAGAGCACAAGCAAAGGGGGAGTTACTATGACACTTAGCCATTTTTCACTAAGTGTTGCCATCAATGTCAAAGGGGGAGATTGTTGGCAAGAGACATTGTGTGGCTTCATAAGTGTTATCATTGATGGCAACAAAGTCTATCCCACACATCTGCAGTATATGATATGCCTATACCGAAAGTCAGATTGAAGACTTTTTTGGTTCAATGGACAAGAACAGAGTATGTAACATGGTCTGAGAATCAGGTCTAGATCTCTTAGATGGTGTAACTCAGTGAGTTGTGGACTTGGGCAAGTCAAGAGAGGTATCATGACTATTGTATTCTAGAGATTTAGGCTTTGGTGATAAAGCATGAAAAAGATATGAGCATCTGAGTGTTGGGTTCTAGTAAGGTAGAGCAGATAGAGGAAGAACTGACTGATAGAGTATCAAACTTCAATCTAGATGTGTAAAAGGTATTGATCAAGTAATTTGTGGCATTATACATTATTTTTTGACATGATTAATGACTTCTATGCCTAATTTTGTTATGCATATCATTAATCAAGTATGGATTCAGCTGACAGAACAATAACTTGCAAATATCGTAAGTGTTCTTCCTACTGACTAGGAAATGGTTGGAGATCCTTGGAGCAGATACATATACCTATTAGATTTAGGCTTGTGAGTGTGTGTGTGATGGATAAAGAGTGAATAAACAAAGAAAGAAGTGTGAATACAAAGATCTGAATCCAGAATATGACAGAAGAGTGATACTGAGCAGAGGAAGAATGAAATGTGCTAGGTTGGTATATTGTACCTAACTAGAACTGAACTCTTGCATATATAGATGCTTCTCATCAGTTCAAACACTTGGATATCTTCTATAATTTTCGTAGATAGTGAGTCTCTTGTAGGTAGTGTGCCTCTTGTGAGCAGTGTGCTCAGGCAGTGAGCCCTAACTGTCAAGTGCCATTTGTACTCCTTTATTCTTTTAACAGAGAATACAATCTTGGATTAGTCACCCCGTGGTTTTTCCCTTAACAAGGTTTCCACGTAAAAATCCTTTTGTTATGTGTGTTAATCTCATTTCAGTTCTTATGGGTGTTTACGCTTTCATGTTTTGATATAGCACTAATTGTTAAGATAAGAAAAGAAAGTAAAAGTAAGAAAAGTTTTAAGATAACTAATTCACACCCTCTCAGTTCTCTACATTATTTCCAATAGAAAGAAGTTTAGTTGGAAAGAAATAGAAGAGAGAAATAAAATATTACAAAGTGGGACCAGATGGTGACAATGTTGAAGAATCAATTCATACCTGCTAACTATGAGTTGGAACTATTGAAAAGATTGAAAAACCTAAGACAAAAGGAAAAATCTGTGAAGGAGTACACTAAAGAATTTAATAAAATGATCATAAGAACAAGACATACTGAAGAAAGCAAGGATAAAGTGGCTAGATACATCATTGGATTAAGATTGGACATTTAAGAAGAACTAAGCTTGGTAAGGATGACATCTTTGGAAGAAGCATATCAATTTGCATTGAAGGTTGAAGAGAAGCTGAATAAGAAGTATGATCAGAGACAGAGAGGAAGAGGAGGTAAATTTGAGGGAGGTAGGACTTACATTAGAAGAGATAGATCATATCTGCAGTAGAACAAGTTTGATAGCCTATTGAAGAATGATGATAGAGATAATAATTCCTACTGAAGAGATGACATAAATTTTTACCAGAGAGGAAACCCTAGTGCATACTAGAATGAAGGATACAAAAGGGAAGGAATAGAATTTGATAAGAGAACATTTAGAGGTACTTGTTTCAATTATGGAGGTGAAGGACATAGAGCATTTGATTGTAATTAGAGTAGTACAAGTAAGAGGATAGAAAATAGTGGAAGAGCAGCCTATGTTGAAGAAGAACCTATTGGATCACCTAGTTTAGTTGGCAAGTTGATGAAAGGAGAATCATTGGTGATGAGGAGAGAATTATTTCAAACAAAGACAAATGAGGAACCACTGCAGAGGAAAAGTCTGTTCAAAACCAGATGGAAATCAGGAGGTAAGTGTTGTAAAGTTGTAATTGATAGAGGTAGTTTAGATAACCTAGTTTCAGAGGAGATGGTGACTAAGATGAAGTTGGAAAGATTGAAACACCTTAAGCCCTATTAGATAGTATGGATTCAGAATGATCATAAGGTACTGGTGAGTGAACAATGTTTGGTGAAATATCATATTGGATCATATCACGATGAAGTCTTGTATGATATTATGCCTATGGATGTTTGTCATATCTTGTTGGGTAGACCTTGCCAGTATGATAGAACAACTATACATGATGGGAGAAAGAATACATATACTATAACATCAAATGGAAAGAGAATTACTTTGTTTCCTTTGGAAGATGATCCTAAGAGTGAAGTGTGTGGGAATGATAGAATCTTTTTGGTAGATGGAAGGAAATTTCTGGATGGTTTGAGACATGAGAATATATGTTATGCCTTGATTCCTAAGAAGCTTGAAGCACTGAAGAAAGAGACTGAAGAAGAACAACTAGAGGAGACAAAAGAGTTACTAAAAGAGTATGAGGACATCATATCAGATAATGTACTTGAAGGATTAACAACTATAAGGAGTATCAGTCATCACATGGATCTTTTACTGGGAGCTAGTTTTCCTAACAAAGTAGCACATAGAATGACACCAGTAGAGAATGAATAATTGAAAAGATAGATACAAGAATTGCTGAGGAAAGGTTTGATCAAAGAAAGTTTGTGTCCTTGTGTAGTACCTACAATGTTAGCACCTAAGAAGGATGGAGAATGGAGAATGCGTACTAACTCTAGAGCAATAAACAAGATCACAGTTAAGTATAGATTTCCTTTACCTAGGTTGGATGATATCAAGGATTGTTTGAGTGGAGGAAGATATTTCACAAAGATAGACTTGAAGAGTGGATAGAATCTGATCAGAATCAAAGAAGGAGATGAGTGGAAGACCACTTTTAAGACAAATGAAGGATTGTATGAGTGGTTCGTGATGCCTTTTAGATTGACAAATGCACCGAGTACTTAAATGAGATTGATGAATGAAATTTTGAAGAAATTCTTGGGTATGTTTGTGATTGTATACTTGGATGATATTATAATTTTTAGTAAGACAAAGGAGGAACATTTGTGGCATATTAGACAAGTTTTGTAGAGGTTAAGAGAAGAGAAAATGCTGATAAACATCAAGAAGTGTAGTTTCATGAAGGAAGAACTAGTATACTTCGGATTTGTGATTTTTGTGGAAAGATTGAAGATGGACCATGAGAAAGTGAAAGCAATTGTTGAATGGCCTACATTGGAGAGCATTGGAGAGGTTAGATCATTTCATGGTTTGGCGTGTTTCAACCAAAAATTCATTAGAAATTTTAGTTCAGTATGTAACCCTATGATAGAGACAATGAGAGGTGACAGAAAAGATTTCAAGTGGACATCAGGAGTAGATAAAAGTTTTGAGTTGTTGAAGCAGAAAGTGATAGAGCAACCTATTTTGGCATTACCATATTTCAATAAGGTATTTCAAGTTGATTGTGATGGAAGTGGAAGTGAATTGGAGTAGTGTTAAGTCAAGAAGGTAGACCTATAGAATATTTAAGTGAAAAGTTGAATGATGCAAGGAGAATATATTCAGTTTATGATCAAGAGTTCTATGCCATAATTCAAACCTTGAAGAAGTAGAGACATTATTTGTTGCCTAAGGAGTTTGTGTTGTATACAGATCATCAAGTTTTGCAATATTTGAATAGTCAAGGTAAGTTGAATCAGAGACATATGAGATGGGTAGAGTTCATGCAGAGTTATACTTTTGTGTTAAAGCATAGGAGTGGGAAATCAAACAAAGTTGTTGATGGATTGAGTAGGAGAAGAAATTTGTTGACAGAAATGAGAGTTGAAGTATTGGGTTTTGATGAATTGAAGAACATGTATGAGTGAGACACTAATTTTGTAGAACCTTAGAAAGCATGTAAGGAACTTGTTGTGATAGATAGGAGTAAGTGGTTGATTTATTTCATTCAGGAAGATATGTTGTTCAAAGGAAGTCAGTTGTGCATACCTAGAAGTTCAATGAGAGATAATTTGATCAAGGAGAAGCATAGTGGTGAATTGGCTGGACATTTTGGTATTGACAAGACAGTGGCTTTGGTGAGTGAAAACTACTTTTGGCCTTAGATATGTAAGGATGTTTAGAGATTTGTGTAGAGTTGTAGAGTTGTAGAGTTTGTCAACTTGTAAAAGGGAGTAGTCAGAACACTGGATTGTATAAACCTTTGACAGTACCAGAGAGACCTTGGGAAGACATAAGCATTGATTTTTTGATGGGATTACCTAAGACATAGAGAGGACATGATTCAATATTTTAGTGTTTGACAAATTTTCAAAGATGGCTCATTTCATACCTTGCAAGAAGACAACTGATGCAGTACATGTAGCTGGCCTATTTTTCAAGAAGATTGTGAGATTGCGTGGATTACCTAAGAGTATAGTTTCAGATAGAGACACAAAATTTGTTGGATACTTTTGGAAGACACTTTGTGAGAAGATTAAGACAGATTTGAAGTTTAGTTCAATTTTTCATCCACAGACTAATGGATAGACAGAGGTAGTGAATAGAAGTTTGGGAAACATGTTGAGATGTTTGGTTGGAGAGAAAGCCAGAAGTTGGGATTTGATTCTTTCACAAGAAGAGTTTGCATACAATAATTTAGTAAATAGGAGTGCCAGAAAAACACCTTTTGAGATTGTGACTAGATTGACTCTTATAGGAGTAGCATAATTAAGAGATATTAGCATGGAAAAAAAGAGGAGCATAGAAGCAGAAGAATTTGTAGATCATATGAAAATAGTACATAATCATTTGAAGAAGCATTTGGAAGACATGAACATAAGTATAAGGAAAATGTAGATGGGAAGAGGAGACATAAGGAATTTGAAGTTAGAGATGAATTAATGGTGTACTTGAGAAAAGAAAGATTTCCAGTTGGGACATATAACAAGTTGAAGATGAAGAAGTTTGGACCTTGTAAGATACTCAAACAATTTGATTCAAGAAATGCATATCAAGTAGAGTTACCAGAGACTTTTGGTATATCACCTATTTTCAACATTGCAGACCTATATCAGTATCATGAAGCAGAGTTCAATGACAACATGGAAGAAAACTTGAAGAAGCAATTACAACAACAAGTACTGAAGTAGATTGAAGACATTTTGGATAGCAAAGTTGGACAGAACACTAGAGGAAGACAACACAAAGAATACCCTGTGAAGTGGAAAGGCAGACTAGAAAAAGATTCATCATGGAGTTCTTAGGCTGAGGTGGATGATCTTAGTTCTTCTCTAGCCCCAGAAAAGTGAGGGACTCACTTTTTCAATAACCCTAGATGTCTGATGTAGGAGCATCCCTGGTTCAAGAGCAATCTTGCATCAACCAAAAACATTTGCATTTCATTTTGTTTCCAATTTAGTTTGTTTCTTTTCAATTTCTAGTTTAGTTCAGGCAGATCAATCAAAAGTGGTTTTAGCTTTTGGTCTAGTATTTGGCCGTAGTTGCATTCCACAACTTGTGGATTTGGACTTAGTATCTACATTCATCCACCTACATCATATCCATAATTCAGAGCATTTGGATCAATTACAGGAAAGTTATTGCTATCACAAGATCAACTATTTTCTCAGAGCAGAGTATCCTGACAGACTCAGACAATCAGCTAAGGAAGAAGGATTATGGATCATTCCTTGGCTTCTAGATCTTAATGACACATCAGACAATGATCTATGGTTCGTGGCTGACCTTTACCGAGGGTCTGCACATTATTCCATTCATTTGAGGAAGTGTTCTATGCATTTAGGTTTGACCTATCTGTGTACATGTTACAACTCTTCCATGGAGTTTGTGACCTTCCTTGGATGACACGGAGGAATCTATGGGTCCAGAAATGATATATAATGATGTAATGGATCCTTAGAAAAGTAGTTCAAAAAGTTATCAATAAGTTCATAGTTTAGATTTTGTGTGAAGGAGCTTCAAAACATTATTTTGAGCATGTATGTAATTAGGCCTGTGAGCCCTAATTGTAAGCCCACATGTTGCTGACCAGATTGTATTTGAATTCTATGATATACTGAATGACTGAATCTGTATTTTCTTTTTATCTTTGAGTTGGTTTCCTTGTGTTTGCTCTTGTTGTATAGTCCAGATAGTTCATTCTGTGAACCCTCCTACCGTGACTACACCAATAAACAAGCTTTGGATCCATTGCAACTAGATGGGATGCTGCAGGCTATGCTACCTATCCACTACTACTGTGATTGGATTTTTGTTTCCACTCATAAGATGGCTTCATGCCGGGTACCTTAGCTTAGGGTTTATTATGACTTTCATTTTAGTTAGGCGGGAAAGAAATTATGGGCCTTACCAGGCCTTTTAAAAGGCATGTGCTTATGGCCCCCAGAATTAAATAAGAGCCATGAGATCAAATTCATAATTAATGGTAATAAACAAAATCCATATTGAAAGCAAAAATAACCCTAAAACTATATAATAATTTATTAGTAAAGGTGAATATTGTCCCAAAATTAATGGCGTGAATATAATATTACTAGCAAATATGATTAAGATGTATGATTATATTATAAACTATTAGCGAATCATATTTAATAATGCATTATTTACATAGCGAAATAATTCATCTTATTAGTTTAAAATAATAATGCTTTGGCGAATTAATTAATACTAATTAATTTTTTGTAAAAATGAGGCAATTTAGTCCCCTTTGTAGGCTAAACTATTCACCATTTTTGGAGGCCTCTATTTCTACTAATCGCCAATTGGCAAAGATTCGCCACTAAAAAAATCTATGAATGATATATACAGAGAGAGAGAGAGATCAACATCAAGGAGAGATAGATAAATAAATTGGGGAAGATAGAGATGGAGAGAGAGAGATAGAGAGAGGTACAAAAAAAGAGATAGAGAGGGAGAGAGATAGAGAGGTAGAGAAAGAGAGATCTATAAATTGTATCATTGAACTTTAGTATGCAATAGGTACACTGAGATAGAATGTAGATCAAACTCTTTAAATTTCCAGTACTGACCCACAAGGTGATCTAAAACTCCAAATCCAACCAATCCTTTAACATGTTGTAGTAAATAAAAATTTATATCTTTATTTTCTATTAAACATTTGGAAGACATACTTTCTTTGACCTTTATCTTTTGAAATGGTTTCTAGTAATGGGTTTCATAGTAATTGTTTTTAAATCTAAGTGCTTTCTTTTATGAAATTTGATTTCTTGCAATCCTCTAGGCTTTCGTTCATTCCTTGCAAAAGATAGAATCAAAATAATAATGTCCATAATTTTCAATACTTGTTTTTGGTACCCCATCTAATTATGATAGGAATTTGGCTATGAAAAATAACAAATTTATAATCTATTGAAGTCTAGATTAGTACAAAATGAAGGTTTTATTATTCTATCAAGTTACACTTGAATGCATTGCATGCCTTACATAATTCACAATTTATAGAAATTCATATAAAATAGAGGAATGCTCCCCCTCTAGCCCATCCTATGTGTTCTTGTAGGGGCTTCGACCTATTATCACATTGAAACCTCCAATTGAATTAAATATTAATCATTTCAACAAGTCTTTTTTTTTTCAAATTCTGCACATCTTCCACTTCAATCAACTTACCCTTTTGATGTGTATTTTCTACCCAACTTTTGAGAATAAGCTTGCTTTCTTTACAATTTTTTGCACATATAATATAATTGAGTAGTATACCCAAAAGATGGAAAGCAACTTATGCACTTCCAATTCTAGTGAACAAAGAAAGCATATTGATCCCCTTTAGATAGATAGGCTTCAAAATATAAAGATGGTATCCTTTAATAGGCAACATCCATATATGCAACTAGTCCCATACTAATTGTGCAAACAAATTTACTACACAAAATAAAAGTAATAATAATGTCCACAATTTTGAATACTTCTTTCTTGTAGCCTCTACAATTTTGATAGAAACTTATCTAATAAAAATAAATAACTTTTAATCTATTGAAGTCTAGATTACTACCAAATGAAGGTTTCATTATTCTATCAAGTTACACTTGAATGCATTGCATTTCTTACATAATTGACAATCGATGGAAATTCATAGAAAATAGAGGAATGCTTCCTCTCTAGTCCATCCCTTGTGTTCCTATTGTTTCTTGTTATAATAGTATAGGGGCTTCCACCTATTATCACATCAAAACCTCCAATTGAATTAATCATTTTATCAAGTCTTTCTTTTGTCAAATTTTGTACATCTTCCACCTCAATATATTTACCCTTTTGATGCATTTTTCTACCTAAATTTTTAGAATAAGCTTGTTTTCTTTACAATCTTTTGTAGATAGAACATAACTAAGTGGTATACCCATATTATGCACCCCCAATTCTACTAAACAAAGAAATGATATTGATCCCCTTTAGATAGATTGGCTTCAAAATAGAAAGATAGTATCTTTTAATAAAAAAATCAAAGTGATACATTTTTCCTTTTCTTCCATTTTTAAATCTATGGAAGCCAATTGACACACTACTAGATGAAAAACATTTAAATGCTTGGTTACAAAGTCTCCTTCATGCATCTTTAAAGAATACAAATTTCTTTCTAAGCATAACTTTTTTCACAAGACACTTTGATATACTGTAATAATTTTATCTCATAAACTCTTAGTAATATTTTGCACTAAAACATTCATCAAGATTGAATTAAAAAGATGTAACCTAACGGTAGATCTATCTCTTCTATCCAACTTGTCCCATTCATCTTGATCCATTTCTGATGGTAGAAAATTGTGTGCAACAATTATTATGATCCACTGATCTATCTCCACTAGAAGATCTTCAACCTTCAATTTCCACAACTCAATGTTTTAACTAATGAACTTCTCAATCTCATTTTTCAAGGTGTTGGCCATGACTTCTGATTTTCAAATGTTATTTTAAATCCACATTAATTATCATGGAAGTCCAACAAATGGAAAGGACACTTAACACCTTCTACTATTTGAGGCTCCCCTCATTTCACCACCATCCTAATACTAGATGATCAATGTTTTCAAGAATTCTATTGGAGTTAATTATTGTTATACTAAACATTCATAAACATTCACAATAATATTGGTTCATTAGAGTAAGATATTATAGCCCATTGGAAAAGAATTTCAAACAACTACCATCTATGGAATTTAAATCGCACATCTCTAGATCCATTGATAGACACTAATAGTGAAAATGTCTATAAACATTGTCAACATCTCTCTCTCTCTCTCTATCTATTTTTGTAAAAGTGTCATTTCATACCAAGCTCTACTTTTTACATTGTAAAAGTACCATATCCTAATATTTATTGTAAGGTTTTCCATTACAATGCTTGACTATAACTCCAAGTCCATCACACAATGTAACACTTTTTTCCACTATGTTTATATAGTTAAGCTTAGTTTTGTAATCGCATGATGTCCAATGATTTTTTGTTTTCAGAAATGTCTCAACCACACATATCAATGCATTTTTTCTATTCTATTGATGGATGGACAACAACCATTCACCATCAACAAAAGTGTATGCTCTCTTCTCAAGAAATTACTATTACTTTTATCCATATGCTATCTCAATGTACCCATTGCATATTAAGGTGTGATTATAACATGTCTAGATTTACTTTTAATCTATATTTAAGCTCCAAATATTGCAAACATGTCAAATTATACAAGCAATGACGATCACTAAGTTTAATTGATCTTTGTATCCTGTACCATCCGATGAGAGGGTACATGATGGTAGGCTAGATGACAAATAACCATGAAGTAGGTGGTGACCATGCCTATATTTGCAATACAATGTATCTTCAATGTAATCTTGTGGTAAACAAACATACATGCTTCAAATAATGTTCATAAGTGATACTTGATGGAATGTAGGTGAACCTAGGTGTAGTGCATGAACAAGAATCTAGAAAGTAGATGCATATAAATAGAGACTACAAACAAAACATGAAAGCTCAAACAATTGAAGTATATAATAAGAAAAACACAAGGATATTTAAAACCATTAAGGCTATGAAAATTAATTCATGACACTTGATAAAACAAAAAAAGACATGGGCCATAGGAATACAAGACAATTACCATTCACTTACAAACATAGTAATTAAACTTCTGAAACTCTTCGGTGTACCCATTGCACACCAAGGTGTGATTGCTAGTGGGCAAATAAATGAATACGATGAATATTTAGAATTTGATCTTAGATTAAATGTTATTTGGTGATGTAAATATATTTTAAAAAATAAATGTTTTTCAAAATCAATAAAGTAATGAGAGTACTTAGTTAAAAATTGTGATAGATGTTAAATTTTGATTTCATAATAATTGAATAATATTGGTAATGTTTAGATAAATGTGGTGCAGGAGCACCAAGGGCTCAATACAGCCCTGTACATTGTAGCATGTGGTTTTGTTTTAGGAGTTTTTTTTTGTTTTTCAATAAAGCCTTGGCGGGAAGTGTTTTCCTTTTCATCAGCCTAGGTCATGGAGCAGTCCCACTGATAAAACAATATATCGGCAATATCCATCGATGAGAGAAGCATTATCGGCCGAAAGAGTAAATGTTATGTCGAAGATGGAAGTCTTACCAACGGTGAAGTGGTGTTAAGCATATCGGCGAAAAGGCATCGGGTTGAGAGGGAGTATCGGTGGAAGATGCAAGGTGTTCGGCATTGGTTCAACCGATATGCATTGGTCACTTTGTTGAAGGTTTGAACTTCGTCCGTCAGGTTCAGTGGTTCAACAGTTCGGCAGCATCAGTTCATAGGTTCAATGGTTCCTTAGTTCAATGGGATAGGTCATCGTCTTAGCTGAAGATATCACTCTGTTGAACCATTGAACCTCGCGTCGAGGTTCAATGGTTCAACAGGTTCAGCAATATGGAATGGTGAAGTTGGAATCGGCATGAGAATCGCTATCGGTGAAGGATATGGAAGTCACTCCGATATTAACTATCTATCCGATGGAGTGTTGGAAAGGCTTGTCATCAGTGTGAGGCTTGCTGTCAGCGAAATGAATGGTTGAATCTTGGCCGATGTTTTGGATTACATTGATGGGGCCAGACTGGGGTCGTTGGCGGCAAAAGTGTCGACGATAGTCTTACCAAGTCGTCATGTATATAAAATAGAAATCGTCCAATATCGGATGCATGTGGGACTAAGGTCCTCATGAATATGTGAACGGTTTGGTAGTTATGCGACGGTTAGAAAAGAGCAATACCAGTTGGAATACGAACCGGTCTAGGAACTAAACCGTCCTGTAACAGACGTGAGCTAATCTATATGATGTAGCATTCTTTCTGTAAGGGGTCAAAGGAGAAAGATTTTGGGGTTGAGAAGCATTTTGATGTAAGAAACAGTTTTGAATAAAAATCCAATTCATCAGTTTGACCAATTTGTGTATTTTTGTACAGTTTTCAGTTTATTATTCTGAAGTAGATTAGTCATTTCTTTTTCTGCAATTTTGTTCTCTTTTGCAAACCATGACTCTGTATTGATGTTCCTCAAGTTCCTCTGTACAGTATGGAGGCCATCAAGCAGAGTCATGTTTTTTGTTTGTTTTTCTTTTGTGGGGTGGTCGGATTGTCGACTAGAGGAAATGCATGCTTGTTCTAGGCGAGCTCAGTAAGGAGTCCGGCTAGATAGACAAGTAAGATAATAGACTTGCAGGGGTGGAAAACAGAGGGGAAGAAAGTGAGCACCAAGCAGTCAAGACCCTTGAACAGAGAGAGAAGGGTGGACAACGGGCTCAGAAAAGTTATGTGCCATTGAGGTAGTATCTTAGAAGTAGTGGGGATAAGGTATGTGTCCCACACCAAGTAGAGTGATAGAGTTTTCCATCTCTGCAAAGAGTTGAGGAATTTAGCTGACATTTTTGTGTAGAAAGATGTCATGAGCACTTGAATTGGTAGAGAGGCTAGAGTTGTCCAGAGTCTTGAATTGATTCAAGATAGGTAGAATTGACATTCTAGAGTCCCTCCCTATCAAATTGGTATCAGAGCCATAAGATTTGGGCTATTCCTAGATTGGAATAGACGGGTTGTATGTCATCAACCAGTGAATCTGTGAATTCAGTAAAGATGATGGTGACTAATGCAGAGTTAGCAAAGAAGGTTGAGGATCAAGAAGAGGAGAATAGGCTCCTATAGGAAAGATTGGTAGCAATGGAAAGTAGACTAGGTATAATGATGGAGAAGACTAAAGAAGTTAGGCAAAAAGTAAACAAGGAAAAAGGTGTGTCTATAGAAGATGAAGAGCCCACACCTGATCCTAAGTTGGAAGAAGAACCATTCTTGAAAGCTTTGAAAGCAATGAGTGGTAAAACATTGGAAGGAGTACCACTTTTCAGTGGGAAAATGGGCCCAGATTTGGTCATGGAGTGGATAGAAGGACTTGAAAATCACTTTGAATGTGATGGTGTAAGCGAGGCACAGAAAGTAAAGGTGGCCAAATCCAGACTCAGGGGAGCTGCCTTAACCTGGTGGAAATTTGTGTAGACTGAAAGAGCAAAAGAAGATAAGAAGCCCATAGCTACTTGGAAGGGAATGGTAGCTAAAATCAAAGAAGCATATATGCCAGAAGATTATGAAATATAGCTACACAGGAAGAGATAGAATCTGAGACAGAAGGAATTAGATGTCAGTGCATACACTAAAGAATTCCAAAAGCTATGCTTAAGGTCCAAAGTAATGGAGGATGAAAGCATAAAGGTAGCAAGGTACCTTAACGGTCTGAAGAGGAATATACAAGAAGAAATCAGTTTGTTGTGTCCTACAACAGTGCACAAATGCTATCAGCTAGCATTGAAAGTGGAGGAAAAGAACAAGAGGAAACAAGACTCAAATAGTAGAGGAAGAGGCAGAGGCAGAGATAACAGAGGACACAGAGGAAGTTCTGGTGGAAGGAATGCTGACAATATATCCCAAGTAGAATCAAAACTCACAGAGCAGAGTGGGGAGTCGAGTGGTAGAGGAAACCACAGAGGAAGAGGATCTAACAGAGGAAGGTCAGGAGGATCAGGCAGAGGATCCTATTTCACCACCATGAAGTGTTACAACTATGGTAATCTAGGTCATCCAGCGTATAGGTGTCCAGAAAAGGCCACATCCTCTTCTCAAGGAGGTGATAAGAGAAATCACTATGTCCAAGATAATGCATCCAGTAGCTAGTCACCTAAGGTCAATCTGAACTTAGAAGATGGAGAGAACCTGATGATAAGGAGAACCTTGATGAAGGAACCAATAAAGTCTGAACTAAGCCAGAGGAGAGCACTATTTAGAATCAAATGCAAGATTTTGAATAAGGTATGTAAACTTATCATAGACTCAGGATCTACTGATAATATTTTTTCTGATGAGGCGGTTAAGAAACTGAATTTGAAAAGAATAACTCATGCAAACCCATATAGAGTCACATGGTTGAATAAGGGTCAACATGTGGTAGTGAATGAACAAAGTTGGGTAGAGTTTAGTATAGGTGGCTATAAGGATAAGGTATTATGTGATATACTACCCATGGATGCATGTCATCTCTTATTGGGCAGACCATGGCAGTATGACCGAAAGGCAATACATGATGGTGAGAAGAATGCCTATTCTTTTCAAAAGGATGGTGTCACCTATAAGATTTAGTCATTGGAGGATGAAGATGCAGTTCAGACAAAGAGTCCTAATATCTTGATTGTGAGTGGAAAAGAGTTTCTGAGTACTCTTAAGGAGGATGGTATTGGTTATGCCATCATAGTAAAACCAAAAGAAGGACAACAGGATAAGAAGACAGAGATTCCCAAAGAGGTGCAGCCTATACTAGAGAAGTATAAAGGCATAATTAGTGATGGTACACCAGCCACATTGCCTCCAAAGAGAGTAATAAGCCATCAAATAGACCTAATTCCAGGGGCATCTTTGCCAAACAAGGCACCTTACAAGATGACTCCAGATCAGCACAAAGAGATTGCCAGGCAAGTGCAGGAGTTGCTAGATCAAGGATTGATCAGGAAGAGTATTAGTCCTTGTGCAGTACCCACAGTGTTGGCACCAAAGAAAGGAGGATCATGGAGATTATGCATAGATGCCAGAGCCATAAACAAAATAACTATAAGGTATAGATTTCCAATTCCTAGAATTGAAGATCTCATGGACTGTATTGGAAAAGCAAAGTACTTCACCAAGATAGACCTGAAGAGTGGTTACCACCAAATAAGAATCAAGGAAGGAGACGAGTGGAAGATAGCCTTCAAGACCACAGAAGGACTGTATGAGTGGCTTGTTATGCCATTCGGTCTATCAAATGCACCTAGCACCTTTATGAGACTCATGAATGAAGTCCTAAAGGATTATATTGGTAAATTCGTAGTTGTTTTTCTAGATGATATTCTAATTTTTAGTCAGACCAAGGAAGAACATCTAGAACATGTAAATACTATTTTGCAAAAAATACATGATGAACAACTAACCATCAATCTGGAGAAGTGTGAATTCATGAAGCAGGAATTGGTATACCTTGGTTTTTTGGTGTCCCAGGGAGAATTGAAGATGGACAAGTCAAAGGTAGAGGCAATCTTGAGCTGGCCTACTCCCAGAGTAGCCACAGAGGTGAGAAGTTTCCATGGCTTAGCCCAGTTTTATAGAAAGTTTATCAGAAATTTCAGTGGAATATGTGCACCCATGTTGGATACAATTAAGGGTGGAATGAAAGCAAAATTCAGATGGACACCAGCTGCAGATAGAAGTTTTGAACAATTAAAGAAAGAGGTAGCAACACAACCTGTACTATCACTGCCTAGTTTTGATAAGCTATTTACTATTGAATGTGATGCAAGTAACATAGCTGTAGGAGCAGTGTTAAATCAGGAGGACAGACCTGTAGCCTTTTTCAGTGAGAGGCTGAATGAAGCAAAGAGTAAATACTCTTCGTATGACTTAGAGTTGTATGCTCTAGTCCAAGCACTTAGGAAGTGGAGACATTATCTCCTACCTAAGGAATTTGTTGTTTACATAGATAACCAAGCCCTGAGTTTTCTAAACTCACAGGATAAGTTGAGCAGCAGACATACCAAGTGGATGGAGTACTTGCAATCCTACACTTTTATAATTAAGCATAAGAAGGGGCAGCTCAACAAAGTTGTAGATGCTTTGAGAAGGAGGTTGCTCACAGTGCAGGAAGTGCAGTTGAAGAGCATTGGAGTTGAAGACTTCAGGGATCTCTATAGAGATGATGAAGACTTTGCTGAGGCATACAAGGTATGTCAAGATTTTGAGAATCACTTTCACAGTGAGTTTGCAGATTTCACCTTACAACAGGGATTGCTATTGAAAGGTGGACAATTATGTGTGCCAAGGGGATTTATGAGAGAAAATCTCATACAGGAGAAGCACAATGGTATTCTAAGTGGCCATTTTGGTCTGAACAAAACACTGGAGCTAGTCCAAAGGTTCTATTATTGGCCGAGGATGGACAAAGACATCAGAAGGTATGTAGAGTAATGTATCGTATGTTAGAAGGCCAAGGGAACCACTTCAAATGTAGGACTGTACCAACCCTTGCCCATTCCTTCCAGGCCATGGGAATGTGTAAGTATGGATTTTGTAGTTGGTTTACCTAAGACTAAGACTGGTTATGATAGCATATATGTAGTTGTGGACAGGTTTAGCAAGATGAGTCATTTCATTCCCTGTAAAGTGACTCATGATGCCAGTCATATAGCACACTTGTTTTTCAGAGAAGTGATAAGGATCCATGGACTTCCAGCAAGCATTGTGTTTGACAGAGATGCTAAGTTCATGGGGAATTTCTGGAAAACTTTGTGGCAGAGATTAGGGACAAATTTATCTTTGAGCTCAGCATACCATCCACAAATAGATGGTCAGAAAGAGGTGGTAAACAAGACACTGGGTAACCTATTAAGATGTATAACCAAGGAATATGGGCAGAGCTGGGATCAAGTCATTCATCAGGCATAATTTGCCTATAATGACAGTGTGAATAGGACTACTGGTAAGAGTCCATTTGAAATAGTCTATGGAATGCACCCTAGAGGTGTATGTGAGCTCAGGAATATGGGAAACATGGAGAACAGAAGTGGTCATGCAGAGGATTTTGCACAATCCATGAAAGAAATACATGAACAGGTGAAGAAAACTTTGACAGAAAACACATAGAAGATCAAGGACAAAGTCGATACCCATAGGAAGGACATCCAGTTTGAAGTTGGTGATCTCGTTATGGTGCACCTGAACAAAGCCAGACTACAGAAGGGAATGCCAACCAAACTGCAAATGCGAAGAATTGGTCCTTGTAGAATCCTGAACAAGTATGGTAACAATGCATATAGGATTGAATTGCCAGAAGACCTGGCAATCTCACCAGTATTTAATGTTCAAGACCTAATGCAATACCGAGGTCCTCAGTTAGCAGCAAATGGATCCATTTCAGAGAAGGAACAGACAGTCAAAGATGTGACTTTGCCACTAAAACCCAAACTACAAGCAGAGAGAATACTGGATTCAAGAGTACAAAAGCAAACCAGACATGGTGTCTACATGGAGCATTTGGTTAAATGGAAGCAGTTGCCTGAAGCAGAAGTTACCTAGGTTGCAGAGTCAGAATTCAAAAAGAGGGGCATTGATGTTGCCTCATTGTCACTAGAGGTGACCTAGCTTCTTTCCGCATAGGGGGAGTATGGTGCAGGAGCACCAAGGGCTCAATACAACCCTGTACATTGCAGCATGTAGTTTTGTTTTAGGAGTTTTTTTTTTTTTTTCAATAAAGCCTTGGTAGGAAGTGTTTTCCTTTTCATCGGCCTAGGTCATGGAGCAGTCCCACCGATAAAACAATATATCGGCAATATCCATCAGTGAGAGAAGCATTATTGGCTGAAAGAGTGAATGTTATGCTGAAGATGGAAGTCTTACCGATGGTGAAGTGGTGTTAAGCATATCGGTGAAAAGGCATCAGGTTGAGAGGGAGTATCAGCGAAAGATGCAAGGTGTTCGGCATTGGTTCAACTGATATGCATTGGTCACTTTGTTGAAGGTTTGAACTTCGTTCGTCGGGTTCAACGGTTCAACAGTTCAGTAGCATCAGTTCATAGGTTCAATGGTTCCTTGGTTCAATGGGATAGGTTATCGTCTTGGATGAAGATATCACTCTATTGAACCGTTGAATCTCGCGTCGAGGTTCAATGGTTCAACAGGTTCAGCGATATGGAATGGTGAAGTTGGAATCGGCATGAGAATTGCTATCGGTGAAGGATGTGGAAGTTGCTCTGATATTAACTACCTATCCGATGGAGTGTTGGCAAGGCTTGTCATCAGTGTGAGGCTTGCTGTCAGCGAAATGCATGGTTGAATCTTGGCCGATGTTTTGGATTACATCGATGGGGCCAGATTAGGATCGTCAGCGGCAAAAGTGTCGACGATAGTCTTACCAAGTCGTCATGTATATAAATTGGAAATCATCCAATATCAGATGCATGTGGGACTAAGGTCCTCACGAATATGTGAACGGTTTGGTAGTTATGCGACGGTTAGAAAAGAGCGATGCCAGTTGGAATACAAACCGGTCTGGGAATTAAACTGTCTTGTAACAGACATGAGCTAATCTATATGATGTAGCATTCTTTCTGTAAGGGGTCAGAGGAGAAAGATTTTGGGGTTGAGAAGCATTTTGATGTAAGAAACAGTTTTGAATAAAAATCCAATTCATCAGTTCGACCAATTTGTGTATTTTTGTATAGTTTTCAGTTTGTTATTCTAAAGTAGATTAGTCATTTCTTTTTCTGCAATTTTGTTCTCTTTTGCAAACCATGACTCTGTATTGATGTTCCTCAAGTTCCTCTGTACAGTATGGAGGCCATCAAGCAGAGTCATGCTTTTTGTTTATTTTTCTTTTGTGGGGTGGTCAGATTGTCAACTAGAGGAAATGCATGCTTGTTCTAGGTGAGCTCAGTAAGGAGTCCGGCTAGATAGACAAGTAAGATAATAGACTTGCAGAGGTGGAAAACAGAGGGGAAGAAAGTGAGCACCAAGCAGTCAAGACCCTTGAACAGAGAGAGAAGGGTGGACAACGGGCTCAAAAAAGTTATGTGCCATTGAGGCAGTATCTTGGAAGTAGTGAGGATAAGGTATGTGTCCCACACCAAGTAGAGTGATAGAGTTTTCCATCTCTGCAAAGAGTTGAGGAATTTAGCTGACATTTTTGTGTAGAAAGATGTCATGAGCACTTGAATTGGTAGAGAGGCTAGAGTTGTCTAGAGTCTTGAAATGATTCAAGATAGGTAGAATTGACATTCTAGAGTCCCTTCCTATCAAAATGTTTTGGAGTTAGTGAATGATTTGCTGTTACTCTCAATTATTTTTACAATTGTCTAATTGTATTACATTTTCAGTCTACTTCAAGAATGATGTCTTTTACACATTGATTAGTATGTAAGTTGGGTTATTTTTGTGAAAAAAGTTGACAAATAACTTTATTCTAGTCTTGTTCCATCTCCACACATCCCAAGAACCTGAACCCCATCTACAATCTCCATGTTCATCACCTTGGTTTAGATTCATAGGTACAAAATTCTCTTAGATCAATCCTCGTTGTAGACTTAAACTACAAAGGTTTGGATTTTTTTACTAATTAGATTGGTATTCCTCCTTTCCTAGTAGCCATTATATCTTGACTAAAGTGTAAATTAGTTCAAATTACTCAATAAGATGGTGTATTTAAGAACATGCCGTAACTCATTATCATCCATCTAGATCTAAGTGCATTTGTGATGCGCCAACAACAAACATATCCTAGAAACTTAGTATCAACAAGCATAGCCTAACAAATAAATAAACAATTCCACCTAAATAGTGTGATTTGAAGACACCAAAAACCATTACCAAAAATTTTGCATTTAGAGATAGATTTTCACAGACATAGTCTCTAGATAAAATTGCTTGATCTAGCCAATTATGCTTGTTCTTGAGAATATTTTATAGTTCCTTGATTCTAGCTAAGATTTTTTTAAGATTGTTTATTTGATAATTGATTTGAGATATTTGGGAAACTATTTATTGATTATTATTTGTTAAATCCTATAATTGACAACACATCAAGGCAATTTGAAAAAAGATATTAGATTAAAGTTTTGCAATTTTAATTACCAAGTGAACAAAAACATTAGAAAACACACTTGTACGCATTTGATTCTCCATAACTCCACAAGTATAACATATTTTATATAATTAGAAATAACATTGTTCATCATTCCAAAACCAAGTAAAGCCTCCTTCCAATTCAGGTTATGAAAGCAGGTATATCTCTCAAGTTTGCATGCTAATGTTTTTTTGCAATAATATATCCCAAAAAATGTTTTATGGTTTTATCAACATGACAAGAAGGGTATTTAATAGGTTAAATAAGAAAGAATCTAAATCTCTCTCCACATGGTATTTTAAAATGCAATATTTTCTAGGAAAACATTTGTGCATTAGAATTAGCTTTCAAATTCCATATTTAGGAACTCAATTTAACCTAATGTTTATGACTGAACCTACACTACCATTTGTTATTGAAGCTTGGGATTAACCTACAAGTAGGGAGAAGATGGAGATACACTTATTTTAAAGGAAATAATGGGAAGTAATAAGTAGATAACCAATGCCAGTCCTTAAAGAAATTGCATTCTATTGGAGTGCTTAATTTCATGGCTAGATTATATTTGTTATTCAATCCAAACCATTCATCAATGACCTGCCATGAAAACCATTGCCTAAAGGAAAAGTTTCATAAATCCCTAAATTATTTAATATTTTCTTGAATAACTAATTTAGGGAATATTGTTTCCAATGGTTTTCCTTAGAATTGAATGTGCCTATTCCACCAAATAGAAGAAGAATAAAAAGTAAAACCTTGATTTAGAGATTCTCTCTAAGTGAAAAATTTAGAAACATTTTGCCAGGCTCTAATTTAAAAATTAGGAGCAAAGAGGTTTTTATCAAGACAATTAACATATTTCCATTTCTCTTTAGCAACAACAATTACAAACCTATTTCTAAGTGAAATTTTCCATAGTTCCTTTCCTTCAGCAACTCTAATGATCCATTTAATAGAAAACAAACATGTTCCTTGTGTTTTAGGGTCTGTAAGAATAAGACCACCTTTGGATTTAGGCTCAATGCATTGATTCCAAAAAATGGTTCTATAACCAACACTAACATCCCACTTAGACGAAAAAAAACATTGAATAATCTTGTAGCATAAATCTGCATATCCTTGTCTAGATGGCACCCAACATGAGGATATATGTAGACATATCTAGCAAGAAAATTCTATCGGCATCTTGATTTTCAATAGCCAAAGAGAGAAATTTAATGCCCCAAATTGATAAATTATTTCTTAATCTATTTAGATACTAGTTCTACATGTCGATAAGAGATAATCCCAACCCAAAAGGGATACTCAAATAACATGTGGTTTCACCATGTTTGATTTGTTTCTATTATTTGGGTGTCCATTGTGGGGTGGGACCAACTTGATTCATTAAGAATTACCTTATGATGATGTCAATTACAAACTAGAAGTCGAACAATAGAGGTTCAGAATATCAAAAGCATTATTCAATTATTTTTCAATTTTTTGTAAGAAAAGAAGACTATCATCAACAAAATGAGAATTTATAATATAATAGGATGCTAACTAGAAATAGAATCTTCATTCATTCCTTTAAGAAGAAGTGTAATCAAGTGCTTGTTGATATTTGAGCCTAAAGAGTCTATTTCAAAGGTTTCTAGATAAAAATCATCTTTGTTGTGTGGCCATATTACTTGATAAAATTCAACGAGTAGCCCATCAAATCTTGAACATTTGTTGTGATGCATTTAAAAAGAGATTGCTTTCAAAATTCTATTTAAAATTTTGATGTAACCAAGATTAATTTTATTATGGATACAATCTTTAACAATGTCTTCAAGGGTTTCTTGAAAATTAGCCCAATTGTTGTCTTCTTTTGAAGAGAATACCATAGAGCTTATTAAAGAGTTTAAAGTTATCTCAGTGCTTGATCTATGTAATGAACCCTGATCTTCAATCAAAGAACTTATTTTCTTTCTCTCTCTCTTGTGTTTAAAATTTAAATAATTAAATATCTATTTTGATCCTCTATTACCTTCCTCAATCCATTGAATTATTGCTCTTATTCTAGCACCTTGCCCTTTATAGATGTCAAATTTGCAAAGTTTCAATTATATAGCAACAATATTGATGCTTGGATCCTAGTATTTTTTTATAAAGCATAAAAGGGATATTTTCAAAGGGCCTCAACCCTTGCACAAAAGAAACACAAAGAGAAATAGAAAAATGTTCCAACTATAGCTAGACTACAACAACACTATAACATTAAATTAGTAATAGTATAATTCAACAAAGAAATAGTAAACATATATATAACTTAAACAAGAAAACAACAAACAACCTAGGGAAATTAAACCTCATTTGGAGAAATTGCTTCATCACATTCCTCTTAGAATTCTTTGAGGTGTTCATCCATGACAACAATGTTATCCTTGTCAACCTCTTTCACAACCTTAGTCTTGCTTTCTCTGGTTCTTGAACTAGGACCAATCTACTTCTAAGTGGAATGGGATTTTTCTTTTCCAAAGCATGTTCCTGCTTAGATCCTTGTATTTATAAGATTAAGGGTAAATTGTTTTTTAGCATGTTCTAATTTCTCTTGAAGGGATTTTTTCTCTTCACTATCAAGCCATTTTTTACAAATAATCGATACATTTAGATAGAGCATTGCATGACCATTCAATTAAACATTTATTATTTTATGGCATAGGTAAGGTGTTCCAGATACCCATAAGAGTAGAAATGAATCTGGGATCTTTTAAATGTGATATGTTCAATTTAAATAGAAGTTGAGATGTGGTAGGATGAGATTGATAAGAAGAGACTTTGCAAAGGATAGGGAAATGGTCAGAAAGGGTGATGCAATATTCAACTTGTAAGAGGGGACTTGAAGGGAAAGTTGAAACAATAAGGTTATGGGAGATGTAAAATTTTTCCAGCCTACTAAATTTTATGTCCAACCTAGTTCTATAATAAGTCCAAGTGTACAAGTTGTCAATATGACTTGAATATTTGTCATAAAGGAGATCAACCACCCCCAAGGAGTTATAATAGTAAGTCCAATCCTCAAAATTCATCTCTACTGAGTTTGGTGTAATTATACCAACTAGAATCCTTATGATGTTGTACCATGTTAAAATCACCTCCTAAGACCCAATTTGCAATAGGGATGTTTGTAGACATCTAGTCCCAAAGAGAAAACCTTTCTTTAGCATCATTTGATGCATAAATGGAGAAAAGTCCAAAATTTTGTCCATTGATAAAATGGAGGGCCCAAGCACAACAACGTGAAGGGTGTTCACCCTTATCAATGGCATGTTTAAACAACCATGCTAACAACTCCCCCACTACAATATCTATGGGAAGTATGCAAAATCATAGCCTCTTTCCATATGTTACAAAGAGACATTCCAAGATGAGATTCATTTAATTTAACTTCTTGAAGGAATATGATATCAAGTCTCCATTTCTTGATAGCCTCTTTAACTCTAAACTTTCAATGACGGAGAGAGGTCCCTCTAACATTCCATGAGAATATATTGTAGTTCATGGAGATCAAGAAAAAGTACTATCATCTTCTGATGGAAACACCCCAATGTAGTTGCTAAGCATGACATATTACTTATTATTTTGATAGTCTTTAGAGGAACTAGAAGGGGATCTTGCTCTATGGCATGTGCCAGGAATAGGGGTGAAGAAGCCTAATGGAAGAGTTAAAGGAAGAATGTGAAGGGGAAAGAGAGGGAACCCTGGTGGGAGTTTAGGAGAATGATGAGGAGAAGCAGAAGGTTCCTTCCTTTTCCTAACCATTCTCCAACTATCGGACATCACAACATCCTTAAAGAACGAAGGTGATGCAGAGGGGGTTGGACCTGATGTAATATGGGGTGTCGAGGAAGATGGATTAGAATGAGACTGGACAAGTGAGGAAGGAGTGACTTGAGTAAGAAGAGAGGGTTGGGAAGGAGGTTGGTTGGGGTGGATAAGTGAAGGTGAATGAATAGATGGCTGAGCAAGTCTATTTAAATTCTAACAGGGAAATCATGAAAAAAAAGTCCTTTTTACAATAGAAACATGCATTTGGCTTATTTAAATACACTATTGATTGTTCCATTTCAAACCATGGACCTATCAATTTAATATTCTTTGATAAAGGTTTTTTCAAATCAATCTTCACACAAACCCTATCCTATATACTCTTAGGTTAGAGAATTTGTTCAAGTTATATTTGCACCAAATAACTCTACCAACCTGAGCTAAAACATCTTTCAAAAAAGAATGGAATGCTAAATTTAAGTAGCTCCGCAACTCTATCCACATGGAGTAGTGTGAACAAGATGGATCTTCATGGTGGAACTTGAAGCTTTGAGCCTGAAAATTACAAACTCGTCTGCAAATGATCCATGTGCCATAATGCAAGTTTGCACATGATCAATTGACTTAAACATGCATGAGACATATCCTTTCCCTAGTCCTCTTACGTCATTACTAAACGTGCTTGGCATTCAGCTATGTAATCCATAACATCATCTGGTAACTGAAATTGCAAGACTTTTACCTTGTTTGTTGTGGAATTCGTAGTGGGTTCTTTACTTGGTGTGACTGTTTCTCCTACTTCTTGGTCTCCAAGGCCTTTGCTTACAAATTTAATCTCGTCATCACTCATTGTGGGCTCCATTGCATGATGTTGACCCCTCTAGTATTATTAATGATTCAGGGTTGATATTTTTAATAGCCTTCGTTTCTTCTGGAGCTGTTTATACGTCTCTTCCCATTCCTACTTGTTTAGCCGCTTCCTTGAGTTGCACTAGGACATAGAAATGCAGCTTCACGGATTAAAACCATTTTATTGAATCGTTTTGTTTCAATCTGAAAAAGGGCCTAAATCCTGTTTACACCGTCCTCTTCTTACCTACCTTCCAGAATTTTTGCCAGCAAGTTGATGCTATCTCTTTCTTCCTTCTTGCATTGTACATTTGACTGACTTTTTCAGCACATAAAATCCGCGGAACAAAGTTCACCACAAAATTTTGTGTGGATATCACTTCAACAAATTTTATCTCACAAAAAGCTTTCCGTTAAAATTATTGCGATGTTACACGATATCTGAAATGAAGTTTTCGGCTCAAATGGAAGTCGTATTTTTATTTGAAGTTCGGTTCACAAGAGTTAGCTAACTAAGACAATATTGTGAAGGATGGCAGAGGAGCATCTCCTTTGAAAGTAACGTCGTGCAGAACATACGACTTCTGCCATTAAATTACCAGTTTCCAAGGCAAGGAAGAGTTCCTTATTCATCCTATTCTCGTTTTCTCCTGCTTGCCAATGAAATAGATTTTACTTGACATTTGTGAAGACAGCTAACAAATATGTTATTAGCTTAAAGTTCATGCTTAAATAACCCTATGGAAAGGCCTATGTGCTTTGGCTTAAAAGATACTTCATTTTTGTAGTTGATGAGGATCCTTTTGGACACACTAACTTAGTTACATAGAATACATGTAGCTATTAGATAGTTTCTCTAACTAGATATGAGCTTCAATTGATGAAAAATAATTGTCATAACTTCATAGTTTAGCAGTCATGCACTAAATACTAGGTTAAACTTCAATGTTGACACTTGGCTTTATCAAATTTAGTCCAACATTTCTATAGTCTAGTCAGATTGAAAGGGCAAACTCTAGGAACTTCACTTGTTAGTGTCTTTGATCCCACAAAGAGGACATGTGGCCAGCTCTAGTTGTGTTGATCTCTCGGTTCTTGGTCTTTTGGGTGCTTCTTAGGCCTAATTTATAGTCTCCTATGGATCAAATGATTCTATGAATCCTCATTTATTTAATGCTTCAGCTGATGACTTCACTTAAGATATACTTTGGGTCCTCTTATATATGTAGGGACATTATGAGCTTTGATTTGCCTCAACTTTTTGGTTTTGAATTTCAAATGATTTGATAGACCTAAGTCACACACTAAATTCTAATAGAATTTGACTCAATTATGGTATTAACAAGTAATTTTCTCCTAAGAACCTATGAATGTGAAGCTTTTACTTAAAGCTAATATATTTAGGTGATCCCACAATAGTGTCCCACTTTTGGCCTTAGTGGGATACTCAAAATTAACCTTTCTAATCAATCTTTAATTTGTGTCAATGGTAGAAAATAAACAATCAAGAATTTAAGGATGATGTAAACTAATGAGTTGTGGAATTTTCTATGTAGATTCAAGTTGTATTTTTTTATGTTTTTTGAAGAATTATTTCTACCATTTTTATTTTTATTTTTCAATCAATTTTGTAATTTTTTAAATTTTTTATTTAGTGACATTATTCATATTGCATAAGTTTCACTACAAATAATTTTTTCCATGATTTCTTGAAATTAGATCATTAACTCCAATGCCTAGTGCATAGATATTATTTAGTAATCTCTTATTATATTTTTATTTATTATTAATTTTTGCATTGTAATAACAAAAACTTTAGATTGATATGTTATTCCATAACACATATCTCTTATCATATATATTAAAATTAAAATTTTAGAACTTTTCTTGAAACAAGGACATCCATGTGGAGTACAATGTAGTTTTATGAGATTTTTTTACAATGTTTCTTATTTTTTCTCATGTCTTGAATAGAAGTCAGTATATTTTTATAATGGACATGCATTCATTATCGAATTAAAAATATATATTATTCAAAAAAATAATACATATTATAATTTTTAGGATGCTAACACTAAGGGATACATACTTACAAAATGGTATTTCGAAATGAAGTCATTTAATTTCCAAAAAAGTAAAGTAAATTGCTTTATTCTCAACATTTTGGTAGGTGTGGAGAACACTTTGTTAGGGGTCTAATTTAAGCCTAAGGGTTTCTATCGAGGCGCATTTGATTTAAGGGGTTGTAATCTAAACCCTATTTATCGAAACCCCTTAGATGGAATCCATTTATACTTAAATCATTAATTTTTCTAAAAACTATTTGATTTCAGTTAAAAATCATGATATCCCACAAGAGGGACACACTACATTAGGATGACTCGTTCTTATTTTAGTTTTAGACTTCAAGTTTGATTAGGTGAAGACATGAATCACTTTTGTGTTAAAACATGGCACCCTCTAATTAGTTTGGCTCAAAGGAATTATAAGCCTTTAGGAATAAATTACTAATGCTTTCCTTCTCATTCAACATGAAAACTTTATAAACAAGCTAATCTATCCAAACTTTTGGTTCCAAAATTCACAAGTTAATATTCCAAAGAGATTCTAGGGAGATGATTCTTATATTAGACTTGACCTAAGGGAAAATAAATTTTCAACAAAAAAGACAAATATCTTATGCTCCCCTTTGGGGACATACATGAGCTTAGAGTTACCTTTGAGAGATCAACAATTGAGTATTCACTCTATAGATTAATCGATAGGGATTTCTCCTAGCTTTAACTAATAAGTACTCAAAACTAAATTGAATTCATCCTTATAGAATGGATGAGCTATTGTTCTCAAGTGTAGTTTGACAAAGTTAATTCCCATTAAGATATCACTAAGGATTATTAGGATTATTTATGACTGCAAGTTTATCAACTTCACTTAATTTAGTATTTACTAATAGAATAACCATTGATTCCTATGAGACCATAGAAGAATCAGTTTAATCTAGGACTTCAAATATTCTCCTCTAAGAGGCATGAAGTTTTGTTTCAAGTTTTTTTATTTATAAAATCTCCATAGTTAACCCTTATTAAAATTGTCAATGTAGAAGACTAGATTGAATGTCAAGTATACAAAACCACATGTTCTAAGACTTTAGATTACCAATATGACTTGTTGAAGCATCTAGTCCCTATAATCACTTAAATGAGTTGGCCTCATTCATTAGAATCATATAGGATAATTGATAATTACTCATTAGTTATATTACAGATTTAACTTAGATCCATGGATATATTAGCACCCTTATAGGAAAGACATGGAACCTCAAACGAATTTAAGGATTCATATTGCTAATAAAAAATGAGGCACTATGGAATTAAATTGCAAATATAGGCTCATTAAAACTTTTAGGACATGTCATAGGAAGCCTTGGGATAATTACATCACTTATTGAAATGAAGTATTTTAATATCTAATTATATCTCTTAGACATTACATGAAACCTCAAAACTACTTGCAAGACTTTGCACAAACATTTTAATACAAGAGTGTTATGAGCTTCTATAAATGACATCTATTATATATATATATATATTTTAACTTATGAGCTCAACTCCATTAGATGACTTTGCTATCATTTTTCTAATCTAGAAAAAGAATTTGAAGATTTTCCTTCTCTCATCAGAAATTTGAGATCTTCTATTGTATCTTCCTAAGAAAGAATCTAGTCATTAATCTCATTTGTCCCTTATATCTATGGACATGATATGTCACAACAATTTACAATTTACCTAGTCATATTAGTCAAGCATCATAATTATAATCACTATGACACATGTATAATTATAGATCATAAGTCTAGATATCATTGATTTTTATCACTTAATTGTTGTTATCTATACTAGGAGGCCATATTAAGCCTACTTTTCCACCTAACCACCCTCATAGCAAGGAAATTAAATTAATACAATTATAGTGAGAAACATAACCAATACCAACAATTCACGACAAGAATGGACATAATAGAGTTCCATGCATTAAATAAAATTTTAGTTAATTTTTGCTCACTTGTTTAAACACTCAATAACTCACATGATATACACGCGAGTCATGTCATGAAATTAACTAAAATTCACATTTAGAGAAAAGGAGGGCTATAACCAAGATGACCATCCATGTTACAGTTTGACATGGGGATTTTACTCTCTAATTTAGTGATGATTACAACTTGTCTCATTTGGTAGAAACTTCTACCTATTCTACTTTGTAGACGATTCTCGCTATCCTATTTGGTACTAGGTTCTACAAGTTGTCCTACTTGGTAATAGCTTCTATCTATCATGTATAACAGTGATAACTTCCACTACACTCACTAGATGGTAGCTACTACTTGCAACATCAAGTCCTTAAGAACTAGTTATTATTCACTAATTTAGGTACATGTAGTATAGATATCTTAACACCAAATTATGAAAAACTTGATGTGTCATTCGATAACCATGGGTGATCCCACAGTACTGGGTCCCAAACTTGGGACATCGTAATTTTTGTTTGAAATCACATATTTAAAAAAAAATATTGATTTAAGCCTTTACGGATTCCATCTACAGGGGTTCAATTGAAGAGGGTTAGATAAAACCCCCTTGGAAATATACCACTAGTCTTGAATCAAAACCTTGATGGAGACTCCTCTGCACCTATCAAAATGCTGACAAAAAACCAATTTTGCTTCACCTTTTGAGGGATCAAAAGAAGTCATTTAGAAATTATATTTTGTAATTATGTGGACCTTAGTATAAGCTTTCTAAAAAGTATGATATTGAATATATTTCATTTGATTATTACATTTATTTTCTATTTTCTCGTGAACATATGTTTTTCACCGAATCTAGGTGTATATTCCTTACATGTTGAAAAATAAAAAATAGAGAAAAAAATTATGAAAAATATTTGCACAGTAGGTATTGATGTCCTTGTTTCAACAAAAAATAATTTAATTTGGATACATACAGAAAAAGTTATGTTGTATGGTATAAACCTATGTCTGAATTATAATTAATCTCACTTCAAAAATTAATAAAAAAATGTATCTAACAAAAAATTATGAAAGAATATCTGTGCACTAGATATTGGTGTTAAAAATTTATGTTTAAAATTTTATAATTTGATCCTTTCTATAAAAAAGTTATGATGTAAGGTATAAACACCACTTTTAAAAATGTTGTGAACTATAAAAAATAAGTTATTAAAAGTTACGTAAAAAAATCACAAATTATTTCTTAATTTAGAAAAAAAATACATTAAGAATATGCACACAAAATCTCAAAAAACACTAGCTCATATCATCTTCAAATTCTTAATGGTTTAGTTGCTATAGGTGTCAGAAAGTAAAAATTTGGTTGAAAATGTTGATTTCAATGTCCTACTTTGGCCAAAAAGTGGGACACAATATAGTGGGATCACCCCCATATCATATATACACAAGAAATTAATCTCATCCTCAATGTCACATGACACATAATTACATGCACATAGAGACTACATTCATATATTTAAAGACATTGAAATTCAACCTCATCGTATACCTTGTAAATCTTTATCTATCATGTCCCCTTTTCTCTAATATAATTTAATTCTATAACCCATCCACACAACTATCAGACACATACACATTCATAAATTTGATAGCCTTTATTTGTTGGTTTCTCCTAAAATTTATATAATGTTTTGGTCTCTTCCCTTTTGGACCGTATTGGTCAATTTGGTGGCATATTAACTCTAAAGAATATTTGTCTAGGATTTTCCTTCTTTCCTAAAATAATTTCATTCCTCAAACATTTTTAGCCACACAACATCCTAGTTCCTTTTGATAAGCTTTCCTTTTAGCACCATATTCAATTGACATTTCCACCTCTTTCTTGGAATTTTCATTTTTTAGTAATTTGTCTTGCCTTCTTTTTTGCTAATGAGTGATTTGTTTCCTATTATTTTAGGGTAACCTATTCATGCAATTTTTTGAAATCATGTTTTCCCTTGGTGATCCCAATTCACATACTCCATGTTTATTATCTTTAATTTCTACCCATTCCAACTACATTAAGAAGATCAAGCTCTCTTTATATCATTATGATTTATAATTTACCTCTCAATTCTACCTCTAATTTCTTGCTTATGTGCTATCATGAGTCACTAATGGTTTTCCATGAATTTGAGTACCCTCTTCTACACAACACCTTTTTGTATGAGTGGGAACGATTAGACTAGTTTTATGTGTTATGATTAATAGCCTACATTCAATTTCTATTTTTTATTTAAGGAGAAAAGATCTCCTTTTGATCAATGGACATCATTAAAAAATCTTGAGTTATCAATTTAGATCATAGGAATATTAATCTAGTGTGTCAAGATCAATGGTTCACATCTTATCTTTGGTTTACTTAGGAACACAAGGCTCAGTGGGAAATTGATGGATTGGAATGAAAAAATTGAGCCATTAGATGACTATTAGAGGTATTGGTCATGAGTATTAATAGAATTATAATATTTAAAATAACTAGTAACCATAAGATCAAGCCAACATGGAAAGATCATGATCTTGCACCATGTTATAATATGAGGCTTCTTTCTAGGATAATTTTCTTACTAGATGAAGGATTTTGTGCAAGATTTTACTCATGCCAAGTTTTGTGATTGAAGGAAAATTGGGTCGAATAAAAGAGTGTCATAGGACACTCTTCATGAATATCTCAAAAGTTGAAAAGATGATCAAAAGAAGGTGGGCATCAAAAAAGCACAAGCTATATGAAATGAGGACATAGGACAAAAGTGAGAAATTTACAACTGGGGATGGATATGCATGCGGAAAAATATACAAGGGGAAGAGGATACTTACATGAAGGGCTTGAGGTGAACTGCATTCACTATAATTTCCAACATAGCTCTATCAAGTGTTGGCAACATGAATACATTATCCTACTTACTTCTTACAATGGTGTATGGGCCACTCCATAAGGAGTCTAGCTTTTCATTTTAGCCAACATTTGATATATATTCATCCCACTTAACCACACATTTTCTCACTTTGAAGTCTTTTTTTGTGTCTCTTTTGTCAAGCCACTATTTGACTATGATTTGGTGCTTGCTTAATAGATCTTGTGTAGTGGCTTTTGTTAGGAAATTACCAATATAAAACCATTTCCTACATAAACCTATTAGAGATAATGATGCATAGAAGCTTATAGAATTACCATAACGAAAAGATCAAAACACAACCACAAGAGAACACATTATATACCCTAGGAAAACCCTCAAGAGGGAAAAACCAAGCCTATGTCTTATATCTATCTATTATCTTACCCCTTATTTCCTATCATTAATGCCCAATCTGATAAATTCTTCAAGAGAGCATTAGTAAAATTTATGCTAGGTGTTATAGTTTTCCCTCTTTGCACCTTTGTTATACCCCTAGATTTAAAAAATTTAAAAATACTAATTGTCCATGATGTTTTTATTATGTTTCCTACCTTATAAGGAATCTAGGGGTTTCCTTATTTTATCTACCAATTATATGTTCTCCTAGGTCCACATGTTTTGGGATTTTTTTTTGGATTAAGAATCGTGCACCAATTCTATTCAAAATAAAGCAAGAGTTACAACCTTGTGATCAAGTAGACCACATCACAATACGTGCATCTTATAGCAATCCAAAAAACATATAGATGAACACTAATATATACGAACAATTTTAAAACTTAAAACACAAGTATATATTAGTGAGATACAAAATTCATCAGAAGGACCCTAAACTCCATGATGCTAATACTATATTACTATGATGTTCAATAACTTTTGATTCAAAACACTCTTGTCTTTCCTCTGTTGGAGATCCTCTCTACATACCACTGGCTGCATCTATTTCCATGTCATCTGCAGCAACTCTTTGCCACTAAACCATGGATTCTTCTTCTTGATCTTCAAACTGATTATAAAACCCTTGGCTGTCGTCCAATTCTAAGTCTTATGTTCTTGGTATTTTCATTTCATTCTAAAGATCTTCTCCCCTTTCTTTAAGCTTTACCTAGTCTTGAATCATCTTGTTTCTTAAGTTGTCATAATCCTTATTAGATGAGTTGTGCCCTTGATAAGTACTATTGCTGAAGTTTTGAGACATAATCTCCCACTGTTTATCTAGTTCACTTTTGGCTCGGTCCTTTTGTAACTTCTTGTAGTATAGTTTCTGAAAATTAGTGTACATATTATAAAATCTTGAATCAAATATTTTCATTTTCCCTACACAAAAATCTAATTCTTTGATATCTTCTTTGTGAAACACAACTCCAGTCTCTATTAGTTCTTCGAATTTGTCAATTGACATTTCCATTGTTATGACCACCTGCTCAAAAAAGTTATAATTTTTGAGATTAAAGAAAATCCTAGTGAGTTCCCTTTACCTACCTTAGAAACGTTCTTGGTTCCTTTTTCTCCAAATAAACCATAAAATCTCAGTAGACAGAATAAGCCAAAAGAGTTATGATTTTTGTTCAAGGCATCTACATAACCACAACTAAGTTTTTTCTTATTTGCATGTATAGAGGGATTCCATTGATAAATATTACCCATAAAAAAAAGCTAGACTCTTTTGGCAAACAAACAGTAAAAAAAAATGTGGTCTGCAGACTTGACATTACACATTGGGCACCAGACATCACTAACACCAAGACAAAGTTTATTGAGGAATAGTAGCAATTTAAAACAAGTTTTTTTTGGTTCAAGAATATTAGACCAGTTCTAGTTGAGGTTATTTGATAAGGAATCTAGGCTTATAATGTCACCACAGGTCACATCGATGTGCAGGAGAATTTCCTACGAGCTAGAGAGCATATTATAAAGTAACTTGGGATTTGTTAACACTAGTTTGTTTCCATCTGTCCAATGCATCTTGTCTACATCTTCTTCCTCTTTGATGATCACACCTAATTGAAACTTACAAAGTAAGGTTTTGAACATGGTTGAGAAGGTTCTGAATTGTTTATCACTTATCTGAAACTGCTCTTTAATTTGGCTCCACATTTTTGGATATCCATCTTTGAATAGATAAGTGAGTTTTAAAATCTTGATTGAGTTGAACTTCTAGGCAGAGCAACCCTGCAGTAAGGATAGAGGTTTATTTTTATGCTTGATGTTCCACCAAATTGATCTTTGACCCCATAAATAGTGGTTATTAAAATCAATAGCTACCCTATCTAGGATATACCACTTGACTAGCTCCCATGCTTTCCAAATGCTTTTAAAGTTGACAGATCCCCCAGGTTTAACATTGAAGTTCCCAAATAGAGTATCATGGAGATGCAATTTGCCCCAAGATTTCTTTCTCTCTAGGACAACATTCAAAACATTTGATCTTATTAACACCTTCCAAGGTTCTTCACCTACCATAGAATTTATAATCCATTTGGCTATTAGGGAAAGACCATGGAGCCTCAAATCTTTAATTCCTAGACCCCCCAATTCTTTGTTCATGTAGCACCAACTCCACATAACTAAGTGTTTTTTGTTTTACCCTTTCCATATGACTACAAATAACTTCTCATTAACTTATGAATTACATCGAACTAATAATTGGTAAAAAGCCACATGTGAGAGTAGTAGATTGAATAGGCTGATAGGATTTTTCAACACACCTGCATTCTGCCAGCTAATGATAGATGCAATCTGTTCCAATTTTTGAGTTTCTTTTCAATTTTTGTAAACATCCAGTCCCACATTGGTGTAGGGACACCTAACAACTCAGCTTATTTTGTTGTTTTTTTTTCATAAGGTTAAACTGACCAACTGTTGTTTTTTATTTTATTTTGTAATAAGGGCAGTTCAGGGATATGAAGCAGTTGGCCTTCCCCAATTGTCATGAACAGTTGATCTCCCACTGTATTGGGATAAATTGGCAGTAGACCGAACATGTGGGTTTGGTTCTGAGTTCAGTTGCATATGTTCAATTCAGTGCAAAAAGAATAACAAAAACTCTATTCTATTCATGGTGTGAAAAATTTATTAACTATTGGTAGTTTTCCCTTTCCTATAACATAGTCATTTTTGTTTTGCAAGTTGTCGAAGTATGAATCGATGAAGCATTGCACTGGTGGGATTTCTGTTGAAATCAGTGGAATGGCTTCGTTGTGCACATATGTGTTTTTATTTTCTATCCTTGTTCCTGTGGGTTGTGTTCTGTTTAACAGTGCAAAGAACTGGGTCGAAGGTATTGCACAGTAAGCACCCTAGCATTTCTATGTGCTAGGGTTTAGGTTGGAAGTTAGGTGATTTGAGGACCTGCAGCTTTGTGAAGATACTATCAGTGAGACAGTGGTCATCTGCAAGAGATTTAAACCTTAGAGCGATAGCTTTAGTCTACCCAAAGAGTGATCAGGGTGATCAAGTGTATTGACACATATAGGAAAAGTTCTGCCGATGATATAAGTCTTACTGACAAGTAAGTTCAAAAGTTCATTGGTGAGGAATGGCTTAATCTCACCGAAGGTGTATTGCGAATGTATATCACAAATGAATGTTGGGAATGTACATTGCTTTGGATACAAAAAATTACTGGTTGAAATGGTGAAATCAGGGCAAAGATACATTAGTTCATTGGTAGTAGCAAGTCGGGTCTTGCATATGCTAAGTTGGTTCATCGGCATGTCAAAAGGATATTCAAGGTGCTTGCTGATAAAGGAGGTCATACTAAAGTATTTGAAGTAGCCAAGTGAATCCTAAGCCATCGGCGCATCAGCTTGAGATGTTGAGCATCCGCTAATGATTGAAGTCCTGCCGACGAATGGATTTTGAATGTGACATCGAGGTGAGTGGAGTATCAATGGAAGAGTTTTTGAGTTAATTAACGGTGTTAGGTCTTGCTGATAGGTGAGAAACAAAGGATCATCTGTTGTGGAGAATTAAGAGATCAGCCAGAGAAATTGAAAGGTGGCCGACGGGGTCTGTTTGGCCGACAAGGTTTAGTTGCCAAGATATAAGTCTCTCTCTTGCCAATAAGTTTGTTGATCAAGCCTACGCTTCTGTTGAACACTCTGCATCATTTTGGTATCAAAGCTTTAGGCAGTCTGTGTGGTGACGTGTTTTGAACAAGTCTATGTATGTCAGCAAATGAGAGTGAAGGAGAGGCTAGCAGTATGCCTCCAAAGGGGATGATAGCAGAAGTGCTTAAGAAGTTCCAAGAGATGGAAGAAATAATCAAGGTTGGAGTCAAGGAAACACTCTAGGCTGATTTCATGGCATTTTTGAAGAAGGAAAGACTTGCGAAGGGGTAGCCCATGAAGCTTCTGATGAAGAAGATAGGTCCATGAAAGATTGTTCACAAATTTGGGCCTAATGCATACGAAATTGAATTTCCTCTAGGTTTAGCAAAATCACCCATTTTTAATGTGTCTGACCTATTTCCATTCAGAGGAGACAATGTTGTTGTTTCAGATGTGAGAGAAGTAGGGGATGTAGAATGGATTTTTGATCTTCCACCGAGTCAGCCAGTATAGCTGGAATGTATTTTGGACACAAAAGTTTAGAAGAAGACCAGGCATAAAACCTATAAGCAGTATCTGGTCAAATGGCGTGGTTTGCTTGATGAAGATGCTACCTGGATGAGTGAGGAGGATATCATCAAACATGGGGTTATTGTTTCAAACTTGGTTCCTCAAGGGATGTGAGTTCTTTTAAACCCTGGGAGTATGGTGTAGGGGCACCTAGCAACTCAGCTTATTTTGTTGTTTGTTTGTCATAAGGTCAAACCGACCAATTGTTGTTTTTCAATTTTTGAGTAATAAGGGTAGTTTGGGGATATGAAGCGATTGGCCTTCCCCAACTGTCATGAATGGTTGATCTCCCACTGTATTGGGATAAATTGGCAGTAGACTGAACATGTGGGTTCGGTTCTGAGTTTAGTTGCGTATGTTCAATTCTATGCAAAAAGAATAACAAAAACTCTATTCTATTTGTGGTGTGAAAAATCTATTAACTGTTGGTAGTTTTCCCTTTCCTATAACAGTCATTTCTATTCTCAAGTTATCAAAGTATGAATCGATGAAGCATTCCACTGGTGGGATTTCTATTGAAATTAGTGGAATGGTTTCGTTGTGTACGTATGTGTTTTTATTTTCTATCCTTGTTCCTGTGGGTTGTGTTCTGTTTAACAGTGCAGAGAACCAGGTCGAAGGTATTGCACAGTAAGTGCCCTAGCATTTCTATCTGCTAGGGTTTAGGTTGGAAGTTAGGCGATTTGAGGACTTGCAGTTTTGTGAAGTACTATCGGTGAGACAATGGTCGTCGATAGGAGATTTGAACCTCGAAGCGATAGCTTTAGTCTACCCGAAGAGTGATTTGGGTGATCAAGTGTATCAGCACATACAAGAAAAGTTCTGCCGATGATATAAGTCTTACCAACGAGTGAGTTTGGAAGTTCATCGGTGAGGAATGGCTTAATCTCACCAAAGGTGTATTGCGAATGCATATTGCAAATGTATATAACAAATGCATGTTAGGAATGTACATTGCTTCAGATACAAAAGATGACTGGTCGCAATGGTGAAATTAGGGGAGAGATACATTACTTTATTGGTAGTAGCAAGTCAGGTCTTGCATATGCTAATTTGGTTCATTGACATGTCAGAAGGACATTCAAGGTGCTCACCGATAAAGGAGGTCATATTGAAGTATTTGGAGTAGCCAAGTGAAGTCTAACCCATCGACACATCAGCTTGAGATGTTGAGCATGCGTCAATGATCGAAGTCCTACCGACAAATGGATTTTGAATGTGACATCGGGGTGAGTGGAGTATCGGCAGAAGAGTTTTTGAGTTAACCGATGGTGTTAAGTCTTGCCAATAGGTGAGAAACAAAGGATCATCCATTGGGGAGAATTAAGAGATCGGCCAGAGAAATTGAAAGGTGGTTGACAAGGTCTGTTTGGCCAAGAAGGTTTAGTCAACAAGATATAAGTCTCTCTCTTGCCGATAAGTTTGTTGATCAAGCCTATGCTTCCGTTGAACACTCTGCATCACACATGAGTTTCAATAAAGGGTTAATAGCAAATGGGATTCCAAGGAATCTAACCATCACATCAGGGACCCCCCATTACTATTTCTCAAGATCAAACTAGTCAGGTGCAACAGGGTCCCATGATAGGAGAATAGATTTTGAGGGAGAGATATTTGCCCCATAAGCTAAACAGAAGATATCAAGTCTATGTTTTAACCTTTCAAACTCTAGTTTATTCATCTTGGGAAAAAGGATAGTATCATCTGCAAACTAAACATTGAGAAGTTTTTTGCCATTGGGTAAGAAGATACCTTGTAGCTTTCCTTGAATGCAATCTGTTCTCGAAATAAAATGCAAAACTTCTGATGCAATTACAAATAATGAGGGAGCAAGGGGACATCCCTGACAAATTGATCTCCCCATACCAAAAGGAGCAGACAATTCCCCATTAACTTCCACTTGGGTTGAGGCATTTCTAAATACCATCATGACCATATTACAAAATTTACTAGGAAATCCTATAGTCTTAATAATTTTAAATATAAAGGATGATTCAACTTGATCATAAGCTTTTTCAAAATCCAAAAGAAGAATTCCAACATTTTGATTGGAATCCTTAGCCCATTGTAGTGCTTCCCAATTTGTAATCAACTTCTCAAGAATGTATCTGCTTTTAATAAAACCTATTTGAGTGGAGATTATTATTTCTGTTAGAATATCTCTAACTCTTAATGTAAGCACCATAGCAATAATTTTGTAGGAGACATTCAATAATGTATGGGCCTCTAATTTTTTATAAGTGTCTTGTCTCCTTCCTTGGGAAGGAGTTTAATGATGTCTTTATTAATAGCTTCCCCCAAAGATCCTCTATCAATAGATTCATTATACAACTCAAACAGATTGTCTACTATCCATTCCAAGTTAGCCTTATATAATTCCACTGGGAGGCCATCTGCACCAGGGGACTACCCATTCTTCATAGATTTAATTGCCGTCTTAATTTCATCTTTTGAGATTTCTTTGTCAAGTTGTCTTTTCATCTCATCATTTACCTTTTCCTTGAAAATTCTCTCACATAGCTCCTGAGCCTCTTTGCAACCATCTTTGGAATCCTTTACTTTAAATAAATTGACATAGAATTTTTTAAAGGCATTCAGAATATCATTTTGGTTGTTCAAGGCGACTCCATTCTCAACAATTACTCCTATGCTCTCTTTGATGTTCTTAGATTTAAGGAGATTAAAAAAGAATTTTGAACCTTTGTCCCCATCTTCTAACAATTTTAGTTTGGCCATGATCTTTGCACTTTGAGCCTTCCTAATTTGCACCTTTCTTAGTTTGTGTTTGATTTCCCCCAACCTTTCAACTAAATTTTCCTTTTTGGGATCAGCTTGGACTAGTTCTTCAAATCTAAGGTATTCTTCTTGCAAGAAAAGATCCTCTTTTTTCCTATCTAGCACATACTTTTTCCCAACAATTTGAGAAATAGCCTTACAGGCATCAACCAATCTATTCCAATATATAGAAGCTTATTTATTCTTATACTAAGTTTTATAGATGTTTCTAAGTGTTTTGATATGATTCAGACTATCCTAATCATTAAGAAGTTCACAGTTTAGCTTGAAGGATGTACTCTTTTTTTTAATGTTTCCTTCCTAGTTCTTGATTTGTAACATAATTTTGATAGGATGGTGATCTAAGAGAGGGTTTAGAATGGCTTGCATGCTACTTGCATCTTTTTTGGGCTTACTTAAGAAAGAATTTTTGTCTCAGTAAAATGTATCCAGTGTACAGTGAATTCTTTTGCTTTCTTTTTGACAATTGGACCAAGAGAACCAAATTCCACTGTTATTCCTCTTTTCACATTCTACACTGGGTCAAATAGGGTCATTGATTTCTTAAGTCTATACCAGAACAATTTTTCATTACCTTTCCACCCAATGGTGTTACCTCCCTGTTTATCTTCTAGATGTTCAATCATATTAAAATCTCCCTCGAACACCTAGGGGATCCTTGGTAACTCATATGTCAACCTTTTCCATAATTCTACTCTATTATAATATTCATTAGGGGCATAGATTGAACAAAGACTAATAGTTATCCCTTTCAAATCTAAAGTGATCCAAATACATCTATTGCATGGAGAGTTTCTTTAACTTTGGAAAAGCTTTACCCATTTCTTATTGAGCAAAATAGCTTTACTACCCCTGCCACTTGCATGGTTAGTAGTGAAAGACACATAATCTCTCTAGATGAAATGTAAGGTATTTTCCATCATAAATCCTACTGCTTTAATTTTTTGGAGGAACAAGATTTCTATATTTTTGTTTTTATTACATAAGTCTCTCATTGCATATTTCCTTTCAGAAGATTCCAATCCTTTGACATTCCAACTAAAACATTGTAAAAATTTCATGGAAGATTAGAAGTAGAGGCTATCTTTATCCTTGATCAGAAAAGCCACAGCTTAAGTCTTTTTATCTTTTTCTTTCTTACCTGGTTTAGCTGAGCTAGTTGTTCTACTCATATTCTTTCTATTCTTGTTTTCCTCTTCTAAGGATTCAATATCAAGGGTGACTTTGTTCCCTTCAGCCAAAGATTTGTTATGGATTGCATCTCTCATAGACAAAGAAACTCTACTACCCTAGTTTTGGAGGTCAATTGCTAACCCAGGGGATCTGTCTCTTTAGTATTAATGAATTCATTCTTAAACATGTCCAACTTCTTTCTTTGGTTAGCTACCTCCCTAATTTTGTCTAGGACTAGCTGCTATGCATTTTTTTTTCTAACTATGATTAATCCATCTTCAAAAGGGATGTTTGGTTTATTAAGCTCTGAGGGCTTATATTGATCTTTCCTCAGTAGTTCAAGCTCATCATATTTTTCTAAATTAATAGAATCTGTTGTTGGTTGAGTCTCCTAGATTTGGGAGATAAGAGCAGGATCTTCATCCATCGATTCCATCTCCCCTAACTCATCCTCAGAGAAGAGGCTTAGATTTTCATCATGGGTGCTATCAGATTCACCAACTACTTGGTGCTCACTATCAAAAACTATGGAAGACAACCCTCCATAACTATTCAAATTGGATTCTTCAAATTTTATACTTGATTTCTCCTCAGCTTGTTTGGGGCTACGGTCATGAAGTATGTGTGCTCTAGAATTCTCCATGGGTTGGTCCCTAAAGTCCGAAGCCACATTTTCTGAAAGGTCATTAGAGTTATTTTCTTTAGTGTCAAAGGATAAATTATCTTTTTTGAATCTTCTATTTATAGTAGGACAATCCTTCCATTGATGACCTTCCCTCTTACATAAGAAACAAGAATTGAGCCCGCCTAGCCCAACAAAGTCGCATTGCACTGATTTATCATCCCAATTCATCTCTAGAATTTCTAGGATTTGAATTCTAGTATTAAATGAATCAAGTAATCTTACAACCAGATGTGGTAATGTAGACCTAGTTTCGACTACTTCTATAATTTTCCCAAAGGGTTTTATAATTTGTGGTATGAAGCTCCAAACTTGAACAAGGAGATTTTTTATAAGCACCCATCTGGGTATAGAACAAAACTAAATATCATTGTGTCCTAATGGTGATATGCTCAATGTAGTGAAGAATATAGTTATTTTGGGCTTTTTCTTATTGGCATCCATTTTGTCTTTTCCCTGTTCCTTCCATGGTTCATTTTTCATCCCCAATAGATTTTTAGTATTTATTTTATGTGTGTCTCTAGTGTTTATCATCTCATTTCATAGGTCCTAGATTATTACATCTTTCTCCTTCACTTCCTACTACATTCTTTTCCTTAGAGACTAGGCCTCTGGGTGTTTAGATAATCCTATAGTTCATAGATGGTTTTCTTGCACTTGAAACCTCAATAGTTATTCATTCCATTTTCCTCAGGGATTCTTGGTTCATAATCCCTAACCATTTTCCATTTAGTGTATATTTTTAGACCTCTCTATCCCATTTACCCCAAAATAAATCAAGTACATAGTAATGTTGAAACCTGCCCTTGCCATTCCATTCTCACTTTCTCTTCAATCCCTTATGATTTCCTCTACCTTCTTATATTTCTTCCCATGGTAGTGGGTATGAAAATTCCATGATCGTCACTCCTCTTCAAACCTTCAGCATTTTTAAAACTTGTGTGCATTGTGAAAACCATCATATGATATCTCAAAACCCTAAATCTTGCTATACCATTTCTCTAATTCCTTGAGTTCTCAAACTTCCTCTTCCATATTTTTGTGAGGTTTTCAGATGTTTTATATATTTGTTTCCATTATTTTGTGCAACTAAAATCCCTATTGGTCATAGTGAAGTGTGTTTGTCTTGGGTCTTCTCTTTTGACCCCTTTCTATGATTAGTTTTGTGTTGGTCCAGATCTCATTTTCAGCATTTTACTCTACTCCCAAAGATCTTTTTGGGCTATCATTTTACCTAAAATAGGTACATATCCCCAACTAGAACCAATGTTGGGACCTGTAATCATTGAAATCAAAATGAAAGGTTAATACTAATCAAATGCACAAAACAAAAGATTATACCTCCATAATGACTTACGAATCCATGCGGGAAGGAGATGCACCTGATAGAGTCTCCTCAGATGTTTCCCATGATTAGTGAAATGTATGTGGATTGCTCAAATGCTCAACACAATGTAGATGAATGATTAGGGATTGGATGATAGATTTGAGAGACTAGGTGGAAATGAGAGATGATTTAGAGTGATTTGGACATTATGGTGACATGATAAGGGGATTGTGGAATGATTTTGGCAGAGGTCTGATGCATGAAGAAGTCTCTCCCAATGGCTTAGAGAGGGGTCCAATTTATAGAATTTTGGAGATGAGGATGGAGGGTGAGGATTCATTTGATGAGATCAAGGGCTAGGAATAAAAGTGAATCTTTTATTCCTAGTGGATGAATTAAAAATTCACATTTTGGGAAGAGTGGAGGATAGTGGATGAATTAATAATTCATATTTAGGAAGAGTGGAGGATAATGGGGGATAACTAAATTTTATGTTCAGTGAGTGGAGGATAGTGGGGGACAACTGAATTTTAAATTCAGTGAGTGGAGGATAGTGGGAGACAACTGAATTTTAAATTCAATGAGTGGAGGATAGTGGGAGACAACTGAATTTTAAATTCAGTGAGTGGATGATGAGGTAAGCAGGGTTAATTAAGTGTTATCTTAATTAACTTAAGTCTAGGTTAATCAGATAAATAGGATTTATCTAATTAATCATGGATTAGGGAAATGAATAAATCAACTAAATAAATATTAGGAATATTCATTCAATTGACAAGATAGGTTTGTAAGGTTAAATGGATTAATTAGGTGAATTAATTGATCACTAGGGATATACAGATGGGGAGAGTGGATTAGTGTAGAGGTACAGGAAATTGGTTTGCAAAGCAATCCAATTTTTGGTGTCTACATTTGCCCCTCTTTGAGATGGTGTTGCGGCTAAGTAACATCATTTCAAAGGAGTTAGAACATAGAGATGGATTGGATAGAAAAAGATTTTGGTTTGGAAGAATAGGGTAAGGTTTGGGGATAATTGGTAAGGGTGATGCCCCCTCGAGAGGATAGGCGGGTTTTGAGAACATGGTTGTGCTCTCGAAATGGATGGACTTATTGGTAGAAGTGATTGGAGGATAAGTGGTGGGATGAAAGGATGATGATGTTGGGAGATGATTGGTGGATGATCATTATGCTGAAACTAAATTTGAGCAATCCTAGGTTTGATATAGCAAAGTGGATATGTTCACCAAGGTATAGAAGACCAGGGTGATGATGTTTATCCAACATTTGTATGGACTAGACAAGCAAACAGAGGGATGATCTCATGCATGCCCAAGATAGTACAACCTTGTCTAGACGACGGAAGGGGACTCATAGCATAAGCCCTTAGTACAAAAAAGGTATGATGAACCTTAGATGCATAAGGAGATCAATATGCTAGAACCGACTCTATGATCAATCAAGATATGAATACTAGCTTGGAGTAATGAAACCAACCCACAAGCACAGCATACAAAAGCAAGACTATGCCCCATTCTAGATGTTTTCGCCACATACCATGATATAGTAAGATCAAGGTAGCTTTGATGTGATCTTCGAATAGGACAAAAGATAAAAACCAAAAACCAAAAGACCAACGAACCAAACAAGTAACCATTGTATCTTTTGCCAACATGGATGATGATGTGATAGTTTCTGCCTATCGTAGGAAAGATATATCCTAAGGCATGAATTGATAGATGATTGGATGAGGTTGTGATGATTGGATAGATTCTGCCTATCGTAGGAACAACATATCCTAAGGCAAGAATCGATTGATGATTGGATCATGTTTTGTTGATGTAAGATTGGCTCAAGATATGATGGTGACAAGTTATGGTTGATGCTGATTTGATAGTTGATGATTTTTGATTAAGGACAATGCTTTGATAGGTGATGCGATGCTTGGATCTAGTGTAAGCTTATTGAGGATAGATGTGATGATGATGAGAGTGTGATGGAGCAAGTTTGATTTGTGTGATGGATAAATTATTTTTGGAATTTTGTGTGTTTTCTATTGTTTTGGGATTTTTTTATATTTGTGATGTTTTTTGATTTTTGATTTTGTGATGTTTTTTGATGTTTTGATTTTTTTGTATTTGTGATGTTTTTGGATTTTTGATTTTGTGATTTTTTTGGATTTTTTTATTTTGTAGAAAGGGCATGATTTATTATGATGGTTGCCTTGGATTTCGTGTGGATAGCCTTTGTGCTAAATACCAATGACAAGGGAACACCAAGTCTAGAGGTGAAGGTGATGGGGTTGGATAGGGGGATTGGCAATGAATAGATAATGGATAGGAGTCTTTGATAAATGAATAGATAAATGCACATAAGGTGTAGGATGGGAGATGAAGGATCTAGTAGGGAGACATGATAAGTAGGTGGAGGGATTGTTAGTGGAAGGTGATAGAGAGGAGATTCATGATAGATGGATTGCAAGATAGATGGATGGGAGATGGGGATAAGGATTTTCTTCGAGGGCTAGGTTGCAAGGAATCATATGCCCCAATGCCTAAAGAATTTTGCATGATGGGCTCATGTTTGAATGGGTGGACTTTGCAATAGATGAATGGAGGATATACTGACAAAGGAAGTATGTCAAGAGATCTCCAAAGCATGTTGTTGATATGTTGCCCCTTGTCTTTATCAAGATCTAGGGTGAGAGATGGTTGAGACAAGATATAATGGATATGATGGATGGGAAATGATAGGATACATAGGGGATGTTGGATAGGAATATGATAGGATAAAGATAAGAAAATGGATAAGATGTGTCAGGATATTATGGATGTGGATGAAGGATACGGTTTTACCCCCAAGTGTAGGGATACAAAATGGATAGAGAAGGGATTACACATGACGCCCACAAGGGGTTTTCATCATGGTACTTGCCCAAGATGCCACAAAGAGTGGTTTTCACCATTGGACGGATTTTTTTTCTCTTTACTATTTTCTTGATTTTTTGATTTTTTTTTTGTTTTTTTGATGGAAGGGGGACTCTAGCATTTGTTTCCATAGCAAGGAGAAGATGGTCCCATGTTGGATAGCATTATGAATGATGATTGCATGGATGTTGGTAGATAGGAGAAGATGGAATGGATGGTGGGTAATGGATTATGATGTTTTTTGGATTTATGCAAAAGCATGGACCATAGGAATGTGATGGGGAATATATGTAGGATAATGGATGAAAGATGGAGAAATGGGGGTATGTGGGAATGGCAAGTGGTGGAGGGGAACCAAGATCAATGGTGGCACACACCATGTTTGATTTTGAAGCCTATGTTGTGGATGGGGGGTGGGTAGTAAGGGGGATCGGGATGGGAGATTTGTGGATGGTCGATTTGGGGTTTTAGGGACCCAAATACACTTAGGAATTATGGGATTTTTAGATTGGGAGTGGGATGTTTGGGATTTTATGGTAGATTGGGATGTGGATGCCTCATTAGAGTTAAGTGCTTTTCGTTTAGGGACCCACACCATTTTTGTTTTTTCTTTTTCTTGTGATGCTGTGGGATTTGACAGCCTTTTTGATTTTTTAGGTTGATTGGAAGGTATAATATCCTTAGGCTTTTGTGCTTTATGAGTTGAGGCATTCAAATTTTTGAATCCCATGGATTTGGTGGAAGTTTCATGTTTGAAAGATGTGTGCTTTTGTTGGTCTTGATTGGGGATTTTAGGGGGTTGATGGGTGGAGGGGTAAAAAGTGGATTTATGGATAAATGGGTGAAGTGATTTGTTGATTGGGATGTTGGGAGTTGGTAGGATAGGAGGTAGAGTGGATTTGATAGGAATCTTTGGAGTTGGAAGTATTGGAGGTAAATTAGATGGAGGGAGATGGATGGTCACATGCTTTTGCAGATGGTAGGATGATGGAGGAGGGATGGCGACATATGTTTTGGAAGTGCAATGAGATGCACCATGTTTGGGATTGGATGAATGGATTTTGGAAGGTGGGTGGATGGTATCGACATGTGTAGGTTGTTTGCCTTGAAATGTATAGCCAAGGCCATGCGAGGATGGATGGAATGTGGTGTGAATGGGCTCCAAAATGCCTTGTTCATGAAGGCCTAAGCCTTTGCCTTGATAGTTCATAAGTTGGAGCATGCGACACGCAATGGGATGTTTGTTGATGTGGAAACAAGACATGAGTTTAGTATTTGTTGGAGATAGATATGTGATAGATGGAACTTGTTCACCTCCTACGAGGGGTTTACCACAAATGAAGGTGCTTTTTCCAAGTGGATAAGGGGATGGGATTGGTAGGTGGAGGTGAAGGCTTAATGGGGGATGGTAAAGGGGGGTAGAAGAAGGTGTGGGATCAATAAGTTGACCAATAGATGGGAGGGGATCGGGGATGGGATTAGATGGGATGATTAGATCTTGATTAGGAGAAGGGGTTGATGTTTCAACATGCTTTGGATTTGTTTCTTGACATAGCGTGTGTGGGATAGAAGTGGAAGTGACTTGGATAGATGTGATGGGTGCTTGGATGGATGTGGTAGGTGCTTGACTTATGGGTTCTTGAACATGGCTGCATGATGGTTCTTGAGTTATGATAGAGGATTGTTCAAGAGATTTGGTGGATGTTGGATTCCTTGATAATAGCCAATGGATGGCATCCTTCATGAGTGAATGGGTTGAAGAACAATATAATGGATGGATAGTAAGGGTGGATGGTGTAGGATTAGGATTGGGATTGGATATGTGGGTGATGGGATTAGGTTGTGATGGTTCGTGGGTGGGTTCAAGGATAGGTGTGGGATTAGATGGTGGAGGCCACTCTAGATTGGTATCTCCCTTATCAAAGGTTATTAGATCTTGCCTAGGATAACTTGGACTCATTTGATTTATGTACAAGGGACCACTTGGACTTGCATGTGCTTCTTGTTGCAAAGGTGGATTTGGGCTCACTAGTGCTTGTTGGGGAGGCCGTTGATAGTCTTGGTAGCTAGGTGTAATGGTAGGATATGTAGACAAAAGGTTTTGGGGTTGGTATGAAGTTGAGGGTTGATATGAGGATGATGGAGGTTGATATGATGTTGAAGATGATGACATGTAAGGTCGTTGTGGAATTTGTTGAGGTTGGGATGGTGTTTGGACTTCTTGTTGTGATATGATTTGTTGTTGATGTTGGTAAATGTGTTGATGTGATGATGATGGAGGGGTTGCATAGGATAATGATTATTGTGATATGGATTGATATAGATAAGGGTTGTGATAAGTTGATAAAGGGTTGATATGACATGTAGATGAATTTGGTTGATATGAAGTGGGATAAGTTGATGCAGAATTGGTTTGATGTGTAGGTGGATATGATGGGATAGGTGCTAAATAGGATGTTCGTTGGACTTTGCAAGTGGCCACGATGTGTTGGATTTCTTCCGAGAGGTATTGTATGTGTGAGGATTGGCTTGTTCGACCTATTTGAATCAATTCTTGAATGCTTTGAAAGGTGCGCTGCTCTAAACGGGATTGGCTTGCATGCATGTGGTGAAGGATATGAAGGAACTTTTGGAAGTCCTCTAAGGTTGACATGATGTCACACATGTGGTTAAACCTTAAGTCCTTTTTGGCAACTGCATGGTTATGATTCGATGATGATGTGGATTGTTTGGATGAGGTTGATTTTTCTTGGCAAGTAGACAAACAATCAAGCAACAAAACATAATGGCCAAAGGTTTGATTTATGAAAAATGTGATAATCAAGCATGTACAACCTTAAGGATTTGGGCCACTAAAACAAAGGTTCGTAGTGAGTGCTTTCGTTCAGGTGGTTATACATGCGGCAGCTCTACTCTCTGTTATGGATTCTCCCAGCCTCCAAGGGTTACGCCTTGGAGGGTTTTGGGGGAGGTTGGCTATTGGTATAACACAACAACACCTGTCGCTTGAGACTTTCATCCCAAACACATTAATTTATATAGCGGCTTGAAAGAGCTTGGCTTTAGCTTGTTGCCGCTTGGTTCGTTCCCACCTTTCGAAGCAGGGTGGCAGGCCCTCTAAGGATTAACAAAAGCAACACAATCACAAAAATACTTTTGATCCCCAAGTTCGCACAAGGATGCAAGGGGAGAGCATACATATTCTTTATGATTGCCTCACACTAAACATGGTTCATTTTTTATCTTTGGATTATGTTGGGGGTGATTCATGCAAGTCTTATGAAAAGCTTTTGATTCCCAAGGTCACCAAATGGTGCGAGGAAAAAGCATACACTTTTCACAACACAAACACAAACCACAAAGACACTTCACACAAATTAGATTGGATTTTCTTAATTACATGCGTGAAGAATGCAGATTGTTGTTCTTTTAAATCTAATGATTTGATTGATGCAATTTGTGGTTCTTTTTAAAACCCCCAAATTGAAGTGTTTGGTAGTTGTTTGTTGCAAACAATGATTAATTTTAAGAACACCAATGTTAAATGTTTGGCACACACACAAAGATTTGATTGATTTGTTGATTTTAATGCACCAAATTGAAACATGTGTCTAAGCTAGCATGCAAAAGGGTTTGTTTTAAGAGCCCAATTGAAATATTTTTGCTAGACTAAGATAAAGAAACACCCTGCAACAGATTGTTAGTGTCCTTCAAGTGATGGTGATAACCTGCAAAAACTATTAGTCCCTAATAAAATTGCTATCCAAATGGATGTAGATGTTGCACCTGATGTTTGTCCAGTCCCGAATGATCACCTGCAAGTCATGAAACTAAAAATAGAGCAAGTAGACTAGCCAAGGAGATTTTAATGTGAAAATTGAGAATCTGATAAAATTTGATAAAAACTAAACTGATACAAAGAAAGTAAGCACATAAATAGATTTTTCAGGAGATTCTATGCGATTTGAAAAAAAATTCACTGAAAACTGATCAAATTTGCACAAGTTATGATGATTTCAAGTTTTTAAACATGTTTGACTTTGACTAATGAAAAAGGTGGGAAAAAGGTACAGTCACCTGATAAAAACCTCACAACTGTAGTTTGTTGAGTCCTCTTTCCGACGAGTCCTTGTTTGCATGATTTTGCCTCCGTATGACCAAGTTATGTAAGTTTGAAAAAAATAGCCAATTTTGGTATGTAGGAGGCACTAGAGGTTGGCTTGATTGTTTGCATAAACTATTAATAGTTACCGCCAGTTCTGATCACATGGCATGGTTTAGATTTGTAGGTTAGGGCTTGGTGTTCACAGTTAGTGTTTAGCCCCTGGTCACCCATAAGACCAAGGGCTGACCGGGAGAAAAATGAAAAAGATAATAAAAAGAAGGCTAAAGCGTAAGTCTACGTGTGAAGAGCTAAACTCTAAACCTTAAACTTTAAGCACCAAAGACATAACCTAAAAATTTACTGCTAAATGCTGGACATCCACTAATGGCGAGAGAAAAGGAACCCTAATAGCTGGCAATGGTGAGCTGGTGGTGGCGGCGAGGGAGTTTATCACAGGCGGTGGATCTCAAATGGTGGGGGTTGGTCGACGCAGAGGGTGGCAGAGCTGTGGGCAGCAGGTGGCAGAGGGATTTGAGTAGAGGCAACAGAGAGGTGGGAGGGATGGGAGGCCATGGAGGGGGTGGCACGGGGGCTATGCAGGAATGGCAGGGCCGCGGGAGAAGGGAGGACAGGGAGCGGAGGTTGAGAGGTTAGGGGTTTTGGGGGGTGGCGACAAGAGAAGGTCACCACCGGAGGTGTTGACAGGTAGGAAATGGGTGAGATAGAGTGGCGGGAGGAACAGGTGGTCGGGAGGTTGCGACCGGTGGTGACAAGGTTGCAGAGACAGCGACAAGGGTGTTTATGCAGTGGCGACGGGTATGTGGTGGCGACTTCAAACTGCAGCGGTGGCACCAAAAACCTGCAAACAAAACATTAACCCTTCAACTCTGAAAATACCTGTGACTATGAAACACAAGCGAGTGTACGGATTAGTACGACAGGGGTATGGTGTCGTACGGTACGGATCTGTATGGTACGGACTATACCCTTAAAAATTTTCAAATTTTTCAAAAAAAAATTCACCGAAGCTAGGCAAGTTTACTGTTAAAATTCACAGAAACAGCGTCCTAAGCACAATAATGTAGTCCGTTTCTGCCCAGGATGCACCCTGCAACACTTCCTTCACCAAACTTGCAAAACTTGCCACAAAGAGGGTTAGAAAATGAAGATTTTGGCAACAAAACCTACACAAAACGACGATTAGATCCGTGACCAGGCATGCCAATGTAATCAGTGAAATCAAAATGAAAGGTTAATACTAATCAAATGCACAAAACAAAAGATTATACCTCCATAATGACTCACGAAACCATGTGGGAAGGAGATGCACCCGATAGAGTCTCCTGAGATGTTTCCCATGATTAGTGAAATGTATGTGGATTGCTCAAATGCTCAACAATGTAGATGAATGATTAGAGATTAGATGATAGATTTGAGAGACTAGGTGGAAATAAGAGATGATTTAGAGTGATTTGGACATTTTGGTGACATGATAAGGGGATTGTGGAATGATTTTGGCAGAGGTCTGATGCATGAAGGAGTCTCTTCCAATGGCTTAGAGAGGGGTCCAATTTATAGAATTTTGGAGATGAGGATGGAGGGTGAGGATTCATTTGATGAGATCAAGGGCTAGGAATAAAAGTGAATCTTTTATTCCTAGTGGATGAATTAAAAATTCACATTTTGGGAAGAGTGGAGGATGGTGGATGAATTAATAATTCATCTTTGGGAAGAGTGGAGGATAATGGGGGACAACTGAATTTTATATTCAGTGAGTGGAGGATAGTGGGGGACAACTGAATTTTAAATTCAGTGAGTGGAGGATAGTGGGAGACAACTGAATTTTAAATTCAGTGAGTAGAGGATAGTGGGAGACAACTGAATTTTAAATTCAGTGAGTGGATGATGAGCTAAGCAGGGTTAATTAAGTGTTATCTTAATTAACTTAAATCTAGGTTAATCAGATAAACAAGATTTATCTAATTAATCAAGGATTAGGGAAATGAATAAATCAACTAAATAAATATTAGGAATATTCATTCAATTGACAGGATAGGGTTGTAAGGTTAAATGGATTAATTAGATGAATTAATTGATCACTAGGGATATGCAGATGGGGAGAGTGGATTAGTGTAGAGGTACAGGAAATTGGTTTGCAAAGCAATCCAATTTTCGGTGTCTACAGGACACAATCATTGGGCTTGCAAGTTGATGTTTACCTCGATGCACTATTTAGGAATATTTTTTGTAGATCACCATTGTTCACCCTACCCACCATACTACTCTAAGGATACCATTAATGACTAGAATTTAATGCAATAGGCATGTACTACTATCTAATTTATATAAAAAAATTATTGAGCCCTTAAAAGGCCTAGAGCCACACACAGATGTGAAGAAGCTAAAAATGTGCATATGGGTCCCCGAGTGCCATAAATGTAAACCCTATCTTTTGTAAGTCTAAATAGGTATAGGACATTATACCTACCTCAGGTTGCTTAACACCAAATGAAAGGATGATTTCATTATAAGAGGATGTGTTGGTGTATTAAATTCCTTGACTAGTAGAATAATCTTGCAACCCTTGATGGGTTGGTAGAATCCATGTAATTGAAATGTTTTTTTTTCATTGACACCAGGGTATCCTTGTGACCCAGACCAGTGACCCAACCCATGCTCACTTTGGTCTTATATGAGTGCCAAGTGTTGGCATAGTAGTTATATTAATAATGGTATTACATTGTCATTTACAATGTTGCAGTTAAAACTGTTATATAGTTATGTGACTATTATACAGTTATGTGAACTACATCTCCCTTGTATAAATCCTCCACTACATTGTATATTATTATATCATCAGTAAAACATTTTACTACCCCTTAAAAGTGGTATCAAAGTCATTGTGTCATCTTTGAATCCAAATGATCATCTTTGTGTGAAATGTTTGAACCATGGCAGAGACCTCTATCATTATTATTTGCACTCAACAATGAAGATCTAAGAAGGGCATTTTATCTAAATCAGAGCAGTATTCTAGAGAAGGAAAATTGTGCAACAACCATGGTATGGTGATTAGACTAAGACCTAAATGTATTTGATGAAATAAAGAGTCCTTGTGGTTGTGTTTAGCGATGAAGGATTGCAAAGAACACGGGCATGGAGAACATTATGTTGTTACTCAATGTTTCCTGCAAAATCCTCATGAAATTTGAGTGCTGCGAATATCATGTACATGCTACCAAGCGAAGAGTATAGTGTAGTTGTTAACCAATAAAGAGAATCATCTTAGTAAATGATGAGTTAACAAAGAGAAATATATGCAATAAATGGAAGTGGGGTCTCTACAAGATTTTATTGTTGTGTTTAATTTTCTAAAATAGAGCATGGAAATATCCTAAGACATCTCAGCCATTGCATCAAAATTTTAGAAGCCTTTGGTGCAGAATCAATATTATTTCAAAAATGGGAGATTTAATAGTGTATAATTTTATAACCCTGTATTATTGTCTGTAAGTGTGAGGACGTTATGTTAGTTTTTCAGTTACAAAAGTTATTTTTAAGTTTGGTTTATAGAGGAAAACATGGAAGTTATTTTTAAAATCCAATTCAGTAGTTGTCCATTCATCACTAGATTCAATTGAATGATGTTGAATAGGTTGTCTCAGAAGGAAGGATATAGATCATAGTGTGAAAGAAGGGTATTCTAGTCATTTTATGTCCACTGAACATTGTCTGAGTTTTAGATACCTTTCTTGAAGGAGGAAAGAAAATCTTCTTTCTAGTTATTCATGCAAATAATGGTGTGTTTATGGAGGTATAAGGTTGATTAGTGTATGGGTCTATCATTGGTTCAAATTGACATTATCATCTTTTAATCATGAATGCACATATGTCAAAAATAGCTTATGCTTTTCTATTCCTTATGAGGCCTCCAAAGACTCATCCAAGACATCACTTGGTTAAAGTGTAACAGGGTCATATTAGAGGCAAGTGGCATTAGAGGATGGAGGAATTTTCATCATCTCAAGTTAGTTTCTCACTTTGAGATGATGCTTTGCATGAGAAGTGTTTTTGGCTTTAGTTTTTTTCTTTTCCTTGTTGTTGACAGATTTGAAGAATACATGTTCTATGAAGATTATGTTCTGGAGACAGGTTTGGGATTTGGTGTTGAGCTCAATATGGATTGTTGTCAAGTGAGCTTTAGAGTATATGATCGAGAATTATACCCTTTCATAGTCACTAGACAATGATAGAGATCTGTCATATCTCTTAGGGATTGTTGTCAAATAATTCAAGATTGTGATTTGAGAGTTCAGGACTGAGAGCTCAAGAACACAGCTCAAAGCTAGACTTTTTTGAGGGTCAAGAGACAACTTTATGGAGCCCCACTTGGTTCAAGATTGTTATTTTAGGATAATATCTTCTATAAAATATATATTCATATTATATAATCAGCTTTGTTGGGTATATTAGCATTTAGGAGGGGTCCCTAGGTACTATTGTAGGAACAATATAATAATGGGGGGAATGTTGGTGTACTAGTTATATTAATAATGGTATTACATTGTCATTTACAGTGTTGTAGTTAAAACTATTATATAGTTATGTGAACTACATCTCCCTTGTATAATCTTCCACCGCATTGCATCATTTTATATCATCAATAAAACATTTTACTACCCCTTCACCAATTTGGGGATGAGAGGGGATAGTTTGGGGAGAGACTAATCCTTGGGGATGCATGCAACAACTCACAAGACATGTGCATTGAATAAACCCAGGCCTCAAAGTTGAACCCAAGACCTTGGGGAGCATACCCAAGACTCAAGCCAACTCCGCTACCCATGCGGGTTATAATTGAAATTTTGTAAATGATATATAAGGTTTGTATGTGTTAAAGAGTTTTTTAGGCTTTCAATTTCTTCAAGTCCAATTTGTAAGTGAGATAATGCATCTTTATAAATCATAGAAAGGGTTTCACATAGTAATTATGTTTGTAGCTAAAATGTCTCCATCATAATTTATAAATCATTAAGGGAATCTTCAAGCCTAGTTTAGGGTTTCCTCTTACCATGTTTGTTGGCATGAATATAATAGGTTTTGATGAATATGATAGAATTTTAAATCTTTGTAAATCTTTATAGTGGTCATTTATTCGTTCCATGTGAATTTTTGTATTGTTGTTATGGACTATTAAGTATGCTTAGCTATATGACACAATATCTCTAATTTGTGTGTGTTCATGAATCTAGTTTTAGTTGTGATTTTTAGGTTGGTTTTTCTCTCTTAAAATATAGGAATCTATTTCCCATTGGAATATGAATCACTCTTGGAGGTCAATGATCAATCACATTCATAATTTGAATACCTATCACCTCTAGTAGTCTAGAGGTAGGTTAGAGTTCTATATTCTTTCATGACTTTGATATAACTTAAGAATATTTTAAGTGAATTGTAACAACCATTATCTTAGAGAATAATAGATTGTATGACCCCATCTTACACGTATGCAATGATGCTATTATGAACTTAAGAAGAGGTTTTACATGTAACTAGTTACTCTTTGGCCTAGTGAGAAATTTTTGTCAAGGACACATTAGGTATGGTTATAGTTCATTTAGTTTTTGTTATAATACTCTACTAGAAATCCTATTGAGGACACCTCAAGGAAAACCCTACTGGGTTTAGTTTATCCCAAAGTGAATGAGAGGAGGCCCACTCTTAGAAATTTTCTTTAAACCATTCATGTTTTGTTGATGAGTCCCTATTCTATCTTCATGAAGACAAATTGTGGCCTGCAAGATAGATTTCAATACTCTAGGATTGTGGAACTATGATTTTTAAACCCAAAAATCCTAAAGATTAGGTGAAAAAGGTAAAACATTAGTGGTGGAACCATCCTTCTCAAGAAAAACTATTAGAGTTATTTGAATTTGCCAAGTTTATCAAATTTACCAAAAAACTTGCCAAATGTAGAGAAATCTCCAAAATTAGTTAGCTTTTATCAAAATAAGGAAATTACCTATTATATTGGATATTTGAAAAATCTATTTCATGTAAAGAAGTTTGGAAGAAAATCACCACATTAGGTGATTGTTTCTAGATAAGGGGAATCACAAAGTTTGAGGTCCATGTGGTCCTACAAATAAAAGGGTTGGTCCGTTATTAAGGCCATGTAGGCAAGCTAGCTATATGCCACAAGGGAATACCGCATAGAGGCCTATGAATATAGACCTATAGTCTCATTTCAAATAAGATGGTGGCACAATTAAAAGGGAAAATGGGTGGTGTATAACCATGCCACTCAAGTTGGGTGATATAAGGGAGCTCACCAATAATAAGGTCACTAGCCTATAAATTAGGCCAGTAGGCCTATGATTAGCGGTCTTGAGTACCTTTACAAAAGGGTTTAAATAGCTTAAATAAAGCTCATAATGAAGGAGATGTGCTCGTATGACACCCCTCCAATACTTTTTCTTTTTTATTTTTGTTAAAAAAATATTGTAATAAAATTATAGGACCCACTCAAAAATTATAGAGCTGCTTTTGTAGTATGCACAAAATAAAGAATATATCAAAATGTCAAGGAATATTTTGTAGGGGAAAAATAATTTCTTAGAGGCATCTAGAAAAAATTGTCAAAAATCAATGAATGGATAGGTAATCTTAGGGTTCTTAACCTTTTGGATGCAATGGTAGGGTTACATTTAATCTATATGGTGATTCATCTATGGATTCCCAATAGAAAAGCTCCCCTTCAAACCCTTGTCAATCTCACCTCTAAATCCTGATCTAGATAAATAAGATTCAAAAATAAAAATATCAAATTATCTAGACATTATGGTGTTCTCTACTTGGACTACTCTACCTTTCACCAAATGAGCTCACAAAATTATGACATGGAATGAAGCCTACATTATTGATCTCTCTTTCAAACTATTATGGTTCCCCTGATCATTGAAAGATGTAAGACAGGATCACACTAGGTTTCCAAGAAAGATCTACTATCCTCAATGGATATATAGGAAAGAATAAAATCACCACCCACTCTTATACCATGTAAGAGCTAGTACAAAATTCTCTGATACCATGTAAGATTTGTTGATGGGACAAACCTACCAATATATGATGGCATGATTAAGCAACAAAACTAAAATTACATATGGTAGTCAAATATTGAAGATAGAACATGCAACTATTCTATTAGATTAATGATGGAATTATAATGTACAAGACAAGTACAATGATTTACAATGGTTCCTGAGATTCAACTACATGTGAGTATATATGATACTCCACTATGAGATGTGAGACATAATTTATTAATTCCTAATTGTAAACCCTTCCTTCAAACCCTTAAAGATGTCACCTCTGAAGCCTAATCTAGACAAGATTAGAGGTAAAATGAACAATATCATATCATATGGACATAACGATGTTATCTAGAAGATGATCTACCATTCATTAGATGAGCCTGCAAAATGGTTCCATGAAAGGAAGTGTGTGATCCCAATCTTTCTTTCATTTTTTTCATTCTCTAGATAATTTAAAGAGATCATGTTAGGTCTTTGAGAAAGATCTACTATCCTCAATATTCAGACCAACAAGAATTGAATCACCAACAAATTTGATAACATGTAAGAGTTAGTATAGAACTCTACAATATCATGTAATATATGTTGATGAGGAAAACCTCCCAAAATCCAATGAAATGATCAAACCACAAATCCAAATTGCACATAAGATTTGATAACTAAATATACAACACATTACTAATTCAACTAGACTAACCCTTGGATGTGACTTTAAATGTACAAGATAAGTATAATGATTTAATATGAATGCCCAAGAGTGAGCTACAAGTGGGTATATATAGGATACTCCACCACAACATGTGAATATACAACCAATGTGGGATAATAATAAATGTAGTCACATGTGTAAATCAATATTTCCTAACATGCAAGCAATGCATTAGATACCCAAGTAGATACCTACGTAAGTAAGCTTATCCCAAGTGCATGTTGATGTAATAAAGTAAATAACTAAAATCAAGAAAATAAATATCATAACATTTCTAGCCATTGAGGGCCACATCACCATTCTTCATTTGCCTATGATGGGGGTAAAGTTAAACAACTTGATGATCATCCCTAATGCATATGCTTACCATTTAAAATATTCAAGATGATTACTTAGTTGTTACATAATGCATTCATTATAGGTATTATTTCATATGATTTACATGCTTACATTTACATTTCAATTAGAAAATTTTCCCCTTTTTTCAATTCCTTGCATTTGATAGATGCAAATGATTGAAGGGATGATATTTGATCCCTAACACTCCTATGTTTAGAGCACTTGTCATTACCAAGCCTATGTAGATCATTATCACATACCATGACATGGTAACACCAAATATGGCATTTCATCCCATGGCTATCACACTAGATGGAACATTACCACTTTTCATATAGATAGAGTTCCTCTCCCTTCTCATGATTGATAATGGTAATATTTAGTCTATATATTTGTCATTATTGTTACTCGTGTGACATAAACTACTCATTTCTCATTCTTCTTTGTTTCAGAGGTTCCCATGGAGCGTACATGTTGAAGGATGGTCTTACTTAATGAGATCTAGATGTGCCCATTACTTTATATGGACTTCATATCCCTTCTCTGTCTAAATATTTACATTACATGCATCTTTGTACAAGAGCTACATACTAAATGAGATACATGATCATTCGAGGATTCACATAGCCTCAAGATTGGGGATAATTAATGGTCAAATTTGCATTCCCATGCCAATTCACATTTAATTTTTGTGTCATTTTGGGAGAATGGATTAATACAATTATGTATGAACAAAAATTCCAATCTTGTGTGAAGTTGGGCCCATTCCCTCATGTTAGTACTCATCCCAATTGACACACAATCCCATGTATTTATTTCCACCTTATCCATGAAAAAATATATTCCAAGACATTCATCTTGAATATCCATTTATTTTGTCTATCCATGTGTTTATTCCCAAATTTTCCATATCCATCTTAATTCGAGCACCTTTTTATCCTAGGTCACCCTCATGGGCATTGGATTGATTCTACACCTATAGATTTGAAATATAAAATTTTAAAAATCAAATTCAAATTTTGTCTACTCTTGCTGACTTCACTAGCTATTATGAGCTCTCTTGACACACACTTGCATGATTTATCAAAATATCCTTGTACTTAAAGGAATTTAATAGCATTCATTTTGTTGAATATAGGGAATACCAAGAGGGGCGGTGAATTAGTATTCCATAAAACCACTTCCTAACAATTTTGTTAATCCAATTTCCAAAATCAATAACATGAAAGGAGAATAAGCATACGAACAACAACCATAAATACATAACCCATGGACACTAGGAGTTTTATGTGGAAAAACAAAAAAGGGAAAAACCACGATGAGTGTTAGCTCACAATATATTATGATAGATCAATACTGGATTACAAGAAGGCTCACTGCCTTGGGACTCACTGCCCTATGAAGAATTACTCATTACACAAAGGCTCATTTACAAGAGAAAAGAAGAAAGAAGAAGGATTGGCTCACTGCCAGAAGATGCACTGTTGTAAATACATCTACCACATGCTAGATCATAGTTCCAATGAAGGTTCAATATACAGATTCGAAGGTCTTAATTTGTTCTTCCCTGCTTCTCAACTTAACTACATATACTTTGTTCTCTATCCTTGTTCAAATTTTTTTTCTCTGTACTCTGCTCATAAGCCTTCACACTTAGAATTCACACAAAACCTTACACTTCACTCACTCCAAAATTTAATTCCATCAAGTATATATATTCGCTACAACAATTATCTCACAATCAGGTCAGCAAGCAAAACATAAACCTTGTACACAAATATTACATCTTGTCAGATTGAACTTGTGTACAATCTGCAATGTAGAATTAAACAAACATACAAAAGTCTCCATATGGATTGGCTTTAATCATATCATCACTTAGATTGACTATTCAAACAATATAACTTCTCTGCATAAGAATCTAACATGTCTGTCAGCTTGTTCTTTAAGAGTATACTTGATCAAGTCATATGTCACATCATAATTCCCACTGCAGACCATATGAGACTCTGAGATGCATAAGCAATGATCATTCTGGATCTCTTAGCATACCTTCAAAACCACAGAAAAAAAAAAAACAACTGCGGAGGAATGTAGACCCTTTTCTCTAGCATTGTACATTGTTCCTATCTTTGCTCTATTCACCCAGACTTAGGTATTCTACCATGTGACTTCCGGAGGAAGTCAAGACTTGAGCACTGGAACAAATCATCACTAAATAGTTATGAACAACATACCTAATCTACATATACTGATCTTTTACTGTGGAGGCATACCACCCCAAACATTGTTACTTACTTTGTATAATGTATACTATTCATACTTAGTCATTTTTGCTTCTAAAGTAAAGTCTCTTTGTCATGGTGGTGGAATCTTTTTCCTTTTTTTCAATCAATGACAACATTCAATCATCAAAACAATGTCTCTTGCCAATAATCTCCCCCTTTGGCATTGATGGCAATACTTAGTGAAAAATGCTTGTGTTTGCTCCCCCTTACCTTGTAATTCTTCTCCGTCGAAGGTGTTTTCTCATTTTTCATTGGTATTCTTCTCCCCCTTTGACATTAATGGAAAAGGTGTATGTACAAGAGTCAAAATTGGACCAAAACTGCAAAAATCTTCATACTCTGTCGCATATGTACACATATAATACTTTAACTCAATTAGTTGCTGGTGAAAGAACATCCTTATACACAATCTTTAATTATGTAATCTCTTCATCCCATCGAATCTATCTCTTTCCAAAATTTGAATGTGACCATTTATTATAAAGACTGATTCTTCTGCCTTTTGCACATCAGAATTTGTGTCTATTTGTGAAGTTGCCTATTCTTTTGCTGCAATACTGATAATTGAATCTAACTTAGGACTAATTAGTCCTCTCAACTGACAAATTTTATTTTTCATTTGATCCCTCTTATTTACAATATCACTTAACTCACTATGAATGCTAATTAATTGTATTTATTTTCTACTCACCAACTCAACTGCTGGATCAAATGATTTAGAAATATTTATTAGTTGTTATTTTAGATCCTTCACCTTTTCTTATAGATCTTTTGCCAGCCAAGATAGACAAATTTTATATAGGTCACTTGCTTCTTTGATAGCACTCTGTATGCCTTTCATTTTATTGTCTAGTAGAGCTTTGTCATTCACTATCATAATCTTCAACTCATTTAACCTTTTCTCATCAAATTCTTGTCTCACTTTTGTCTCAATAGATTTCTCAAAAGATTCCAAATGCTCACTTATAGAATTTATGAGTCCTTTAAGTTGACTTATAGAAGACAAAGAGGTGTCCTTTTGATATGATGGCATTGTCTCCTCAAAAATGATGGATGCCTCACCAATCAGTTCACTATCCTGTATGTGAGACTTTAGGATTTCTCCTTGTGCCTTTTCTTGTACAATTGATACTAGTTTAAATTTATGTACTAGAGACATCGAGTCTAGATTTATTGGTCCTTTCAAAAATTTAGGCTCATCCAAGGATTGTTTCCCTTTCTCTAAAAAGTCCTTGACTGACTCCATAGTGTCTCTTGCTATACTAGAGATATCTTCTTCTTGGTTTAGTTCCGGAGGATCTAAATCCATAGCTTCATTTTCATTATCCTTTTGTTCTAGTGTAGGGATTTCCTTATCATGTTTCTCTTCTTGATCATTGACCTTATCTATCTTCTCAGTCTTCTCTAATCCTGTCTTGTTACCTATTTGATGTTCTAGAGGGAGACTAGACTCAATAACTATAGCATGTGCTTCCTTCTCTTTGACCACTATGTCATCTAACACAGTTCAAATTCACTTATGGAACAGATGTTTCATCTCCAACATTTGCTTCACCATTGTCATATATTGTTGGGAGATGAAATTCTTTTAGCACTCTTAAAGTGATTTCCTCAATCCATTAACTACTTTCTCAATGTCATCTGACATGAGAGTATTCATTCTCGTCTTTGTTTTGAACTCCTTACTGAGTGCTTTGGAGATTTATGTTTTATCTTCAAGAGATATCTCTGGACGTAACTTTATCAGTGTATGCTCACAAAGTTCAATGTCTTTTTCCATAGTTGCTTCTTTTCTTGCAGACATAATACTACCCAAGGTATCTGGAAGATTGGTAATTATCTCAATAATGGCTTTGTTGTAAATGTCCAAATATTTAACAATAGCAGTCTCACTAATTCTTTTGTCTAGACCATTATACTCATCATACAATTGGGCTATGGGCTATAAGTTTCCATTAACTATTATGGCCTTTAGGACATCTTCAAGACTTATAGTAGCTTCTCATTTCTGAGAATCATCTTGCCCTAGCCTTTTCTCTTACCAAAAGGTTTCATTTTGCTACTCCTGAAGGCTTTGGTGGCCTTAGTTTTCATTTTCTTCACTTCTTCATTTGTTTTTGTCTCTTCCTCATCGACTGCAATGCTTACATGTATTCTTTTATCCTTTATTTTCTTCCTTTTGTGACTGGTGGTAGGAGTTTCCACACTTACAGATGGTGTGGGATTAGAGGGAATAGATGCAGCTTCTACAGAGGTAGATCCTTTGGTTCTCCTTCTTAACACCTCTAGTTTTCTAGTTTTCTCATAGGTTCTTCCAGAGCTTCAACTGGTTCACTTTCTCTTTTTTCTTTTGTTTCCTTTTCATCTTGTGATTTTTCCCTTGCCTTTTTCACTTGTTCTATTGTGAAGCCTTATCTTAGGGTGAAATCCTCTACCACTCTTCGCAGTTTCTTGGAGATTTCAAGTTTTATTACTTCACCATGAATTTTTGCAGACAACTCTTCATATGTTCCAAATCTTTCCTCATTGGGGTCCTGGGGCTTGTTTAGCATGTGTTGTGCATAGTTATCTAGAATAGCTCCATCAACTTCATAGCCCATTGGCATAACCTAAATAGTTCTAGGCTCAACAACCTCCATCATGTATTGGTCTTTGGTTACAATGAAGCATATGTCATTCTTGTATTTTTCCACAATTGCTTTTGGAATTATTTCTCTTGATTACATCATTCTGTAGAAGTTCTTGAAATAGCCCCATAGTGCTGTATTTTGTTCATCATAGCTTCTAATACTACTTAAATGATCTCTAATTTGTACAGCAACTGGTTGACTATTTAACCAGAATAAGTTCTTCATCTTTGGCAATTCATGCATGAAGTAGAAAAACAAATAGATAATCAGTGTACCATACTTGAATGAATATTTTTTTTCTTTTTTCTTCGTTCAATTTTCCATTAGTTGTTAATGGAGCAGTTCACAAAGATCATACTCTGCATCTTCTTTAATCATCTCAAATGCTATGTAAATTACAGTACCGGAGACTAAATTCTCCTAGTTTGAGAAATAAACTTTGTACCTGATAACCATGGATGCAAACCTTACTGCATGGTCTTCAATGTCATTGATTGTTAGTGCCCTTTTGTCAAACTTAGCTCTAGTGGCTTTCATTACAGTACCATTCTTTACTACCTTCATACAGGAACTGCATCAATGGAATTTAATCTAGTAACTACCCTAATGGCATCCTTAGTGATCATGAATGGTTTCTCTAGTGATGTGAATTCATCATGCACTCTACTCAAAACATATCTGATCCACTCGTCCTCAGTGAATGTTGGGAAATGAATGTACTAAATGAATTTCTTTGTTTCCATTTCTTATATTCATTCTTTAAATCATAATCCTCACTACACAAGTGATTTAGGAATAAATTTGTGAGTTTACTATTTCCATGTTCTTCTAGGGCAACATGAATATAAGCCCTAACATCCTCCGCATGCATAACTCCATATGGTATATCAAAAAATGCACCTATTGGATCTAATTTTGTTGATTTGAAAGGATGTTTCTTGAATTTTTGGTGCAGGAGCACATTCTCTGTAGTGTAGGGTCATCTTTTCTTTTGTTTTCTCATAAGGCTCTTAAGCCATTTCATTTTGTAATAAGGGTCAATTTGGTCCCATGAATGTAATTGTGCAAGGCACACATGTAGTTTTGCTTATATGAAGGGTAAACCAACGGCTAACTGATTTGAAAATTAGTTTGCACGGTTGGAGGAGATAACTGCTGTCTCTACATCTTCTCTAGAGGCAGGTTGTATGTCACACAGAGCAGGAGAGAGAGAATTGTGTATTACAACAAGTTCTTTTTGATAACTGAATAAAGAGAGTTCTGGGTATGATCTGTGTTGATTTTCTTGGTTGTTCTTAGTGATTTGATATCTTTATCCTGATTTTGTAAGTGGAACCCTAACCGGATGCTATTTGTCAATCCATAGTGACTCTGTAGTGTGCAGACGGTGTAAAACCCACGTTTCCACAGTGGCTGGTTCGTAACCTAGGAGTAGGGTTTTGATTCATACATGGAGGCCCTTTCCTCTGTCCACTGAAGCCCTGTATAGTATCAGTGTGATGGGGGAAAGACTTTTCACATTTGTTATTGTTGAATTCTTACCTAGGAAGCCAGCGAACTCAGTCAAGTTCGACTAGACATCGTCATGTGGCTAGTCGGGAAATCAGAGTGAAATTGGATAGTTTTGATGTGGGATCAGATTGAACAAGTGATCGCGGGTTGATACATGAAACGGCCAAATTCCATTGTTCTGTCAAAGGGAATCCAAGTTCGGTGCCACAGAACAGTTGGGAGTCTATCGGCGTGAGATCAAGTGTCGAAATAGCTTTTTGAAGGACCACCGATAGACTATGTCTAACCGATGAAACTGACATCGGTGTGAAATACTCTCCATATTACTGACGATTGGTATAGTGTCAGAGACACATACCATTGTTGTTCGCATCAGCGAGAGAAATGAAATCGGGCTAAGGAAAATACACTTAGCTGATGGTACAAGGTTTCACCGATCGGTGAGACATCCTCGGAGTGTCACCGACAAGAGATATCGGTGTGAAGAAGCACCGTCGGGAGAAGACTTGGAAGTCCCACCGATGAACGAAGGTCATGCTGAGAGTAGAAGACATATCGGTGTGAGAATTATTATCAGGAGTTTAAGTAGAAGTCTGGCCGAAGCAAGAGGTCTTACCAACAATTAAGTTCAGCGCAATGTACATCGGTAAGAGTTTGTATATCGGATAACTAAAAGAAAGTTATACCGATAGTATCGGTCTGACCGATGTACCTGACAGTATCAGTGAGAACTTGGCCATCGGGATAAAAGAATAAGGAGTGGCCAATAGTTCATGTCTTTCTGATAGAGAAGACATCCTTGACTTTGGTGAAACACTGGAGGATCTCTTGCCGATAGGGAAGATATAAGCAAATCTTCATCCGCTTCTGCTGGCACTCTGCATCAAATTGGTATCAGAGCCAATAGTCTGAATCACAGCCGTGTATGTCAGACGAAGAATTGGAGATAGAAACAGAGGCTAGCACAATGCCTCCCAAGACGATGAGTAAAGCAGCCATCCAGAAGATGGTGGAAGAAATGCTCGAAGAGAGACTGAAGGAAGAAAGATCCAAAGAGAAGGATGGAAGCACTTCTGAGTCAGAGGAGGATGAAGAAGGAGAAACTGGGGAGAATCCTCAAGGAGAAGGTATGACTGCTGATCAAAAGGCATTTCTGAACGCACTCAAGGGTCATGGAGATAGTGGTGATCCGAAAATGGATGTTCCCACGTTCAATGGGAAACTGGATGGAGATACTCTGGTGGACTGGATTGAAGCCATAAGTAATTACTTTGACTTCAAAGAGTATAGTGACAGTAAGAAAGTAAAGTTTGCGAAGACCAGACTGAGAGGTTCTGCATTGGTTTGGTGGAACTACACTCAATGTGAAAGGGAGAAGGTTGGAAAGAGTCCAATCACCAAGTGGAGCAGAATGGTGGCCATGCTGAGAGCCAAATTTCTACCATGTGATTATGATCTGCAGACTATCAGAAAGTTTAATCATCTTAGGCAGAAAGATATGGACGTGGCTACATACACTGAAGAATTCCACAGATTGAGCATGAGAGCCAATCACAGAGAAGAAGAGAAAGAGATGGTGGCCAGATACCTGGATGGACTGAGGTACAATATACAGGATGAGTTCAGTATGGTGGTTCCCAAGACTATGGATGAATGTTTTCAGTTAGCCTGTAGGGCTGAGGATAAACTGAAAAGAAGAGGTGATCAAAATAACAGAGGAAGAGGTGGCAGGAACAATAGAGGAAGAGGTAATTTTGGCAGAGGACAGCCAAACAAAGGTGAAAGTTCAAGTCAACAAGAATCATGTTCTGACACAGAACAGAAAGGTGGTGGTTTCAGAGGTTGGAGAAGACCTAATGGCAGAGGAAGAGGTGGTGGTACAGGCAGAGGATGTGGAGTCTTCACTGGAAGAAGTTACAACTGCAATCAAGTAGGCCACACTGCAAGTAAGTGCCCTAAGAAGGCATCTAGCTCTCATGATGGTGGGAGAAGGAACCAACTATTGCAGGAGGATGATTGTCAGAGTGTAAACTCACCTATTGGTAGTGCTGCACCAGTGCTTGAAGGAGAGAATATGATGGTTAAGAGGACCCTCGTGAAGATGCCATTGAAGCAGGAGCCCCCACAAAGGAAGAATCTCTTCAGAACCCAAGGAATAGCATATGGTAAGCTCTGTAAAATCATTGTTGATTCAGGTTCTACTGAAAATGTAGTGTCTACTGAAATGGTGGAACAGTGTAGACTGAAAAGATTACCCCATCTTAATCCTCACAAAATATCTTGGTTGAATAAGAATCAGAACTATTTGGTGGAAGAACAAACTTGGGTAGAGTTTGAACTAGGTGATTATAGGGATAAGGTGCTATGTGAAATTATTCCTATGGATGCTTGTCACCTTCTTCTTGGACGACCTTGGCAGTATGATGTGAAGGCATAGCATGATGGTGAAAAGAATACATATATGATCACCAAGAATGGTAAGAAGTTTCAGATGGATCCCTTACTAGAGCAGGTTGGAGAGAAGAGCAATGACAACAGTGTCATGTTAGTGAGTGGCAAAGAGTTCCTACAACTCATGAAGGAGAAGGATACCCAAGGGTATGCACTGATGATGAAGCCTGTATCCAATCAGCAAAGCAAACAGCAAAAGGAGATTCCATTGGAAGTGCAACAATTACTGGATAAGTACCAAGATCTTGTGGTAGAGGATACTCCTAACTCCTTACCACCTATGAGGGACATAAGTCATCAGATTGACTTGATTCCTGGAGCCACATTACCCAACAAAGCTGCCTACAAGTTGACACCACAGCAGAATGAAGAAGTAGGTAGACAGATTCAAGAACTTTTGGAGAAAGGTTTGATTAGGAAAAGTCTTAGTCCATGTGCAGTCCCTAGTGTACTTGCTCCTAAGAAAGATGGCAAATGGAGATTATGCACAGATTCAAGGGCTATCAATAAGATCACCATAAGGTATAGATTTCCTATGCCAAGAATTGAGGATCTGTTGGACTATCTTGGTGGTTCATGTTACTATTCCAAGATTGATTTGAAATCTGGTTATCACCAGATCAGAATAAAGCAGGGAGATGAATGGAAGACTACTTTCAAAACAAATGAAGGTCTCTATGAATGGCTTGTCATGCCATTTGGTCTCAGTAATGCTCCAAGCACATTCATGCGGTTGATGAATGAGGTACTTGTAGAATTTATTGGAAAATTTGTTATTGTTTATCTTGATGACATATTGATTTTCAGCAGGACCAAAGAAGAGCATGTGAAGCATCTTGGACAGGTGTTAAAGAAATTGCATGAGAGTAAGTTGATGATCAACTTGGATAAATGTGATTTTATGAAAACTGAACTAGTGTATCTTGGATTTGTGATTTCCAATGGCTGTTTGAAAATGGATCCTACAAAAGTTGAGGCTATTCTCAATTGGCCTACTCCTAAGACAGTAGGAGATGTAAGAAGTTTTCATGGTTTGGCAACTTTTTACAGGAAGTTCATTAAAGGGTTTAGTCACATAAGTGCTCCTATTCTCAATACCATCAAGGGTGGAGTGAATTGTAAATTTCAATGGACAAAACAAGCAGATAATAGTTTTGAACTGTTGAAAAAGAAAGTGGCCGAGTTACCTATGTTGGTACTCCCTGATTTTGACAAAGTATTTGTTGTGGAATGTGATGCAAGCCAATAGGCTATAGGTGCTGTTCTTAGTCAGGAAGGACATCCAGTAGCATTCTTTTCAGAGAAGTTGAATGAGGCCAAACAGAGGTATTCTACCTATGACCTAGAGTTGTATGCAATGGTGCAAGCTCTGAAAAAATGGAGACATTATTTACTGCCAAAAGAGTTCATTGTTTTTACTGACAACCATGCTCTTAGCTTCCTAAATAGTCAAGAAAAGTTGAATCATAGGCACGTCAAGTGGATGGAACAATTGCAGGCCTATACCTTCACTATTAAGCATAAGAAAGGTGTTGCCAACAAAGTGGCAGATGCTTTGAGTAGAAGGATACTGGTCATACAGGAAGTACAAGTGGAGCATATGGGTCTCGAATGTCTGAAGGAGTTGTACAAGGATGATGCAGATTTCAAGGCTGCCTATGAAGTATGTGCAAGTTTGGCTAACACTTTTCATGGTGAGTATTCTGATTTTGTGCTGCAAGAAGGACTCCTATTTAAAGGTAGTTTGTTGTGTGTTCCTAAATGTTCAATGAGGGACAATATCATCAAGGAGAAGCACAATGGAGCCTTAGGAGGACATTTTGGGTTAGACAAGACTTTGGAACAAGTCACCAGGTTCTATTATTGGCCCAAGGTACAGACAGATGTAAGGAGATATGTTGCAAGCTGTACCATATGTCAAAAGGCCAAAGGTATGTCTTCTAATGCTGGTTTGTACCAACCACTGCCCATTCCCACCAGACCTTGGGAAAGCATTAGTATGGACTTTGTGCTTGGTCTTCCTAGGACAGCAAGGGGTGTAGACAGTGTTTTTGTCATTGTGGATAGAGTCAGTAAGATGGCTCATTTTGTGCCATGCAAATGCACAAATGATGCATCTCATATTGCTGGTCTCTTTTTCAGAGAGGTGGTCAGAATTCATGGTTTACCCCTATCAATTGTTACTGATAGAGACTCCAAATTTGTTGGTCATTTTTGGAGGAACCTATGGAGAAAATTGGGCACTCAGTTGTCTTTTTCATCAGCCTACCATCCCCAGACTGATGTTCAGACTGAGGTTGTTAATAGGTCCTTGGGAAACCTTTTGAGATGCCTTACCAAACAGCATGGATTGGCATGGGATTTAGTGATCAGTCAAGCTGAATATGCTTATAATGATTCAAGAAACAGAAGTACTGGGAAAAGCCCTTTTGAAATAGTTTATGGTTTCCACCCAAGAGGACCACTTGAACTCAAAGACCTCCAAGGATGGGATAAAAGGAGTGCTCTAGGAGAAGACTTTGCTGCTACCATGAAAACAGTACATGATCAGGTCAAGCTTCAGTTGGAGAAAACTGTCTCCAAGTACAAGGATAGGGCAGATCTGAAGCAAAGGGAGGTACAGTTCAAGGTAGGAGATTTGGTGATGGCCTACCTCAGAAAGGAAAGATTGCCTAAGGGGCAACCAACCAAATTGTTGATGAAGAAGATAGGACCTTGTAAGGTAGTGCATAAATTTGGTCCAAATGCATATGAGATAGAATTACCATCTGGCCTTGGTATCTCTCCCATTTTCAATGTTGCAGACCTGTTCCCTTTTAGACCTCCATTACATGCTAAAGATGGCTCAGATGCTGTGATTGAAGATGAAGACTGGATCAGAGATTTACCTGCAAGTAAGCCTTTGCAATTGGAATGCATTTTGGATTCCAAAATTGTCAAGAAGACAAGAAAAGGGGTATACAAAGACTACTTGGTCAAGTGGCAGGATCTTCCTAATTCAGAGGCAACCTGGATGAGTGAAGTAGAAATTCTAAAGCATGGGAAGACACTACAGCAGTTAGCAACTCAAGGGACTTGAGTTTTTCCTGCAGGGGGAGTATGGTGCAGGAGCACATTCTCTGTAGTGCAGGGTCATCTTTTCTTTTGTTTTCTCATAAGGCTCTTAAGCCATTTCATTTTGTAATAAGGGTCAATTTGGTCCCATGAATGTAATTGTGCAAGGCACACATGTAGTTTTGCTTGTATGAAGGGTAAACCAATGGCTAACTGATTTGAAAATCAGTTTGCACGGTTGGAGGAGATAACTGCTGTCTCTACATCTTCTCTAGAGGCAGGTTGTATGTCACATGGAGCAGGAGAGAGAGAAGTGTGTATTACAACAAGTTCTTTTTGATAACTGAATAAAGAGAGTTCTGGGTATGATCTGTGTTGATTTTCTTGGTTGTTCTTAGTGATTTGATATCTTTATCCTGATTTTGTAAGTGGAACCCTAACCGGATGCTATCTGTCAATCCATAGTGACTCTGTAGTGTGCAGACGGTGTAAAACCCACGGTTCCACAGTGGCTGGTTCGTAACCTAGGAGTAGGGTTTTGATTCATACATGGAGGCCCTTTCCTCTGTCCACTGAAGCCCTGTATAGTATCAGTGTGATGGGGGAAAGACTTTTCACATTCGTTATTGTTGAATTCTTACCCAGGAAGCCAGCGAACTCAGTCAAGTTCGACTAGACATCGTCATGTGGCTAGTCGGGAAATCAGAGTGAAATTGGATAGTTTTGATGTGGAATCAGATTGAACAAGTGATCGCGGGTTGATACATGAAACGGCCAAATTCCATTGTTCTGTCAAAGGGAATCCAAGTTCGGTGCCACAGAACAGTTGGGAGTCTATCGGCGTGAGATCAAGTGTCGAAATAGCTTTTTGAAGGACCACCGATAGACTATGTCTAACCGATGAAACTGACATCGGTGTGAAATACTCTCCATATTACTGACGATTGGTATAGTGTCGGAGACACATACCATTGTTGTTCGCATCGGCGAGAGAAATGAAATCGGGCTAAGGAAAATCACTTAGCCGACGGTACAAGGTTTCACCGATCGGTGAGACATCCTCGAAGTGTCATCGACAAGAGATATCGGTGTGAAGAAGCACCGTCAGGAGAAGACTTGGAAGTCCCACCGATGAGCGAAGGTCATGCCGAGAGTAGAAGACATATCGGTGTGAGAATTATTATCGGGAGTTTAAGTAGAAGTCTGGCCGAAGCAAGAGGTCTTACCGACAATTAAGTTCAGCGCAATGTACATCGGTAAGAGTTTGTATATCGGATAACTAAAAGAAAGTTATACCGATAGTATCGGTCTGGCCGATGTACCCGACAGTATCGGTGAGAACTTGGCCATCGGGATAAAAGAATAAGGAGTGGCTGATAGTTCATGTCTTTCCGATAGAGAAGACATCCTTGACTTCGGTGAAACACTGGAGGATCTCTTGCCGATAGGGAAGATATAAGCAAATCTTTATCCGCTTTTGCTGGCACTCTGCATCAATTTTTGCCTCGGCCTTTCAATTATATCAATCAAATGTGGTGTTGCCATTTTTAAACAAATTTATAGTAGGGTTTCAAATCTAAAATAATACCTCTTTTCACTGAATTAGGGTTTTCTTTGGTCTTGTCTTAATTTTCTTTGAGTAGCTTGGAATTTTGCTTTAGATACCCTTAAACACTTGTAATGTGATTAGTCTTTTACGAATCCAAGCCTTTTAACCCCTTGAGGCCTTAACTTAATTGTCATAAATGCAGTCTTTCAAAAAGTTGTCAAACACTTCTCTGTTAGCCATAGTCAATCCAAATTGCTCTGAAATGCTCCGTATTGAATCTTTTTCTACTAGAATTTCTTTTAGGGGATTTGTTATAAAGTGCTTCACAACATACCTTAGCACTGGATTTTAGCACTAATTTTCTGGCTAGGGGCTTTAGATTTTCAACATAGCTCCCCCTAAGCCAAAGCTCCCAATTTACTTCCCGTAGGAAGTATCAACACCAGATGTTGGTGCGTATCCATCCTTGACTTCAATTACTTCTTTCTTCATCCAGATCTTGTCCATTTCTTTCTTCGTTTCAATTGGATCAACTTTTTCTTTTCCCTTATCATTCCTCTACTTTATTTTATTTCTTTAGCATAGTAGTTTCTTTTCACATTCTTGCTTCTACAAAATCTTGCAACATGTCCAAACTTGTTGCAATTGTAGTGCACAATGTTTCCCTGTCCTTGATTCCTTCCTCTGAATGAATTCATCCTTGATCTGCATTGATTAGCCATGTGTCCAAATCTATTGCAAGCAAAACATCTTCCATTGAATGATTAAGTATTCCTTGAATTGTGAAAGCCATTTCTTACCAAACTTCTACATTCATTTGATCTATGACCAATTTTATTACAATTGGAACATTGAGCAGAGAATGATGGAACCTTCTGATTTATTCTACTCCTACACTAAGTAGCTTTATGACCATTTACTTTTTGCAATTAAAACAATGGCCATTGAAAGATGGGTACCTTTGATCATTTGGCTGTTTGATCGGAGGTCCTCTAGGTCTTCTTCTTTGATTCTTGAATTGGTTCCCTTTGTTTTTCTTCATTTAAAAATTTTCTTGACCTAATTTTGAACTTTCTCCTTTCTCAAATCCTCAGCCTTGCTTGTCATCTAAACTCTTTTGACTAGCGATCATCTCATCAAGTTTTCTAAAAACTTATCTTGAACTTTTCTTCATAGCCCTTGTCTTTTTTCAAATATGTTTTCAGGCTCACAACTTCTTTTTCCAGTTCAACATGTTCTTCTATCTTGATGTTTACCATCAGATTTTGATATTCTTTCGCTTTATCTCTTTTAATAACTTCCACTTTCAAATCATCCAAGTTCTCATTTGTTGAAATCAATTGTTCACTAACATCTCTATATTTTCTTTGAATTTCTTAACTTGTTCTTTTAGTTTTAAAATGCACTCATCAACTTCTTGAATATAACTTCTCTACATAAGAATCTAACATGTATGTCGGCTTGTTCCTTAAGAGTATACTTGATCAACTCATTTGTCACATCATAATTCCCATTGCGGACCATATGAGACTCTGAGATACATAACCAATGATCATTCTAGATCTCTTAGCATACCTTCAGAACAACAGAACAAAATAAACAACTGCAAAGGAATGCGGACCCTTTTCTCTAGCACTGTACATTGTTCCTATCTTTGCTCTTTTCACCCAGACTTAGGTATTCTACCATATGACTTCTGGAGGAAGTCAATACTTGAGCACTGGAATGAATCATCACTAAATAGTTATGAACAACTTACCTGATCTACATATACTGACCTTTTACTGCGGAGGCATACCATTCCAAACATTGTTGCTTACTCTGTATAATGTATATTGTTCATACTTAGTCATTTATGCTTCCAGAGTAAAGTCTCTTTGTCATGCCGGTGGAGTCTCTTTCCTTTGTTTCCATCAATGACAACATTCAATCACTAGAACAGTGTCTCTTGTCAACACATTTTACCACCCTCTCATATCCATAAAGCATTAAATATCATTTACAATTAAGGAATTAACATCATACAAACACTTTAATTAGGGCACCTAAAAAGTGCCCTAATTTTTTTTATCACATCATCCTAGATCATTTGCGTGTTTGAATATTATTGTCATTAATTATTTCCATGGCCATAAATGTAATCCTACCAAGAGGTTTGACCTAGAAGAACACAACCCTTGTGATTGAACAATTTCTCCTATGTGTTTCTAAACATCTCTAGTCCTTGATATTTAATGAATCATAAAGAATTGGGCAAATCATAAAGTGGGAGCATGCATTGTACTAGATCAACTTTTTGAGACACATGTCAAATTTTCATATGTAGAAATGACCTAGAGTCGCAGGCTTGAGCCTTGACAAAATGCATAGATTGTTTTGATTTCGAGGTAAAGCATAGACATAGACAAACTACTTTTAGTGTCAAAACATACGAATAATTTTAGTGCATTAGTATATTTATTTAGCATCATCATTCCTAGAGTTAAATACTTTTATGCAATTATATCTAATAACATAACATTTACTCATTCAATTATCACTTCCACAACTCTAATTAATTTAATCTATGTTAATATATGGTGAATTATATATTTCATTTCGATTATGCTAAATTTAACATTAGTAAAAGGTTATTTGAATAATGTGTATTGCATAATCCATTTATAGTGTACGATTATTGATAATTAATGTTGATTGGTTGACTAATCTATTAGAATGTTGGCAGAGATAGAAGGTTCGACGATGCATCTATAAAATTTCCTCATAACCTGTAGTGCTTCATCCATTGCTTGTGTATCATAATTGATTGTTAATGTTGCATGGCTTCATTAGACACTAAGTTGAAAGTTTGATACAAGGAATACAATAAATGGGGCCACCAATATATTATGTTTAAACTTAAACCTTTGTGAGAAGGCTCATTTGAATGGTTAGAGATATAATGTAACATTATTTTGTGGTGAGTGCAGCTCGTGGAATACCTTGTCTCATTTCCAGGTGTAGAGGTGAATGCCCTGAAAATGAAGATATGACTGCACTTGACATATCATTTGCAGCAGCTCCACACAACCCTAGTTGTGCCATCATCGTAGGGAAACTGGAATCTGCAGGAGGTATTCGGTGGAGTCTCATACCAAAATCTAATACAACATCTGATCCAAGCAATGATTCGAAGCAAGGGGGAGATACAGATACACACATGGTAGTGGCATCACTGATTGTCACCGTCACATTTGCAGCCATCTTTCAAATCCCGGGGGGAATTGAGGATAACACAGAGAGTATACACTATGGAGCTGCCAAGATGGCATTTCGTAAAGTTTTCAAATTTTTCATTTTCTCCGACACTGCGGCCTTCACCACTTCCTTTACAGTGGTTGTCGCGTGGTTACTTGGGCAACTGTTCGGAGAAAGTTATTTCGGAAGAGAGTCAGCGCTGTCCCATATGTCCAGGGTGAGCTTGCTAGTCTCAATCTTGTGGACGAGTGCAGCATTCGTGAGTGCCACCATTATCGTCATAATGCCCCCTAATTATGCGAATTTGAAAAGTACGAATAAGGAAGCTTTCGCCAAATATTTATGGCTTTTGCGAGACGAAATCATTCTTGCAGTTATGCCACCATTTGCTATTGGCATCGCGCTTTTGATTTCGATTTTTCGAATTCGCATTCTTAAGGGGATAAGACATAAATTGCTTGTATACGCAATGTATATTCAATTGTTTGCACTCACGGGCTTAATTATTAGCTATACTCTTAAGCAAGATAAGAGAACTAGTTTTTTCTCTTAGTTGGCATAAAAAATACTGTTTTGAATAAACGTTGCAGTTCGAATACTTCTTTGGAGAGAAGTTGGACCATTCACTTGATCTTTCTACACGTTCATTTATCGCCATGGTCTCCGAAGAGGAGAAGAGGTTCAATCGATTGAATTTTATAATTTTATGGTTTCCATTAGAGAGCAATTTAGATAGAAATGAAACAAGTACCATATTTCTTTGTAGTTCGTTTAATTTGTGAAAATGAATGAAGTAATTATATTATTTAATTGAAAAATAGCAAATTTATTTTAAATATGATTTTTTAATAATATAATATTTAAATAAATCATAGATGTATTATGTATAAATGTATGTTTGTGTGTGATGGTGAAATTTATATATTTATGTTAATTTCTATTTATTTTGAAATTTATTTTGATGCAATATCTTAGTATAATTATTGTTTTGAGTTTGGCTCACAACTTGATATCTTTCCCTTTCTACTTCATCTTTATTTGCATTTATTTTTATATATTTGATCTTATTCTATTCCATTTATATATATTCTCATATATTTATGGTTTACACATTATTTATTCGTTTGCATTCGTACATGTCAACACATTCATTCATTGTCTCAAAACTAGCACTCCCACTCATTTTCACTCCCTATTCTAAGCCAACTTGAAACTTGTTTTTCTCAATTATTGTTATGTCATGGTGTTTAAAGAGATCATTTATGAGTGAGAACACAATATTGTTTCTCACTTTTGTGGATTTTGGGGCCTCTAAAATCATATATTTTAGTATTTATCACACTAATTATAATGAACAAATTATCAAGAATTTTATGACAATTTAAACCAATGATTTATAAAATTTTCTATGAAGAATATATATATATATATATATATATATAATTTGTTAGTTTTCAATAGAAAGTTTATTGTATTTATACTACTTTTTATTGAATATTATTTTCTCATTATCTATAACTTACACTAGAAATTAAATATTTTTCATGAGTTCTTAAACATAGGTTATTAGCTCTAATACTTGGTATTCTAGTGCTCAAAATAACATCTTGCAACTCTAGAAGATATCTGATCATTGACCCTAGGAAAACAAAAGCACATGTCAAATTCATGATTAAACTATAGGTGGTTTTGGAAAACTAACAAGAGCTAGTTAACTCTTCTAGTTTTTTGGCTTTCCTTAATCCAAATAGGGTGCTCCTAAATATCTTTGTAATGAAATAAATTGCACAAGAGAAGAATGTAGTAGGAAATATGTTGTAAATACTAGATAATACTTGAAAATAATAAGCTACTTTGAGGGGGAAAACTTCCCAAATGTCTCCAATAAGAACATAATTTGCAATATGCTTATAATATAATTATCACTCCCTCATATATACCATACTTATGTCATGCATGCCACCTAAGCCATCTTAACTACCTATATAAGACTATAATAATGATCATATAACTTAAGAGTTATGATAGCCACAAGATGACTACTTATATCCCTATGTACACTATAGGAGTAATAATGTCGCATGGCCCCTTCATACAACTATTATCCTCAATGCTAATCAATTGTGGATGTTTTTACACAAAAAACTACATCTTCCAATGTGGCATCCTCAATAGGAAAATTCTTCCACTAAATCAGGTACTTTGTGATAGTCCTACTCCTCAACTTCTTTGTGCATATCTAGAGAGTCAACTCTAGATTCAAGATGTTTCTTCCTTCCTCATCTAGCTCTGGTAACACTATTTTTGTAGGGATCTATCGACCAATCACCCTCTTTAAACATGAGACATGAAAAACTAGGTGTATATTTATTCTTGGAGGTAACTCAAGCTTGTAAGGTACACTAAAAATCTTTTACAAAATTTGATACAGACCATAATATTTTGGTGACAACTTGTTATTCTTCTTTTGTTATTTTGGGGACATTTGCTTATATCATTACAATCTCAAGAAAACCTAATCACTCACTTTAAAACTCCTTTCTCTATGGCGTTGGTCAAGCTATTGTTTCATTCAATTTTGTGCCATGGCCAAATTCTTCTTGAAACCAGAAAGTACCTTATTTTGGCGATTTATGTGATTTTACATAAATTGAACTCTTGGTGCGTGATTGATGGGGGATTGGTGTAGAGCACCCTTGAAGATTTTATGTTTTGATGTATTTTGGAATACATCATAGAGTCTTTTGAATGTCTTGTGAGTCAATAAGGTCTAAGAGACCAATTTTTGTGTCATTTGATGTAATAAGAGTGTATGAAGGGTTTATTGTCATCATTCATGTAAGGGGGGTCATAAAAACATGTAAACACATGATTAATCCATATGGTCAAATGACTCCAAATGGTCACAACCTTCAAAAGATAGTTTGGGGCAATTGTAACTAATGCAAATATGTATAAAACCCTTCATATACATCGAGAAGAGGATGATGAAGAAGGTTTGAAGAAAAAAATATAATAAACTCTACTTTTTTCCTGTAAATTTCTCTATTTCTCACGTGTTGTAGGTCATCTTATTCCACTGTACAAATCTGTCATGATTGGATAATACTCTGGGCTGATAGAGGGATGTGTTAACTATAATTTGCACTTGGTTTGGGGTTCTATCATTTAATTTTAAGGAAGATTTTTCAATTCTTTGTGAAACTGTCATAAACCTTGAATTAGGGTTTTGTAGATAAACCGATGGAAGTTTGAACCATTCCACCAATCTTGTCACTCTCAAATCGGTGGAATGGAGTTAGGTGCAGTAGATTTACTTGTTTCAATCATTCTTTTGGGTAGAAATAGGAGTTTGTTGGTAGTTTGGCAAGAATAGGCCTAATGAACCCATGTATTAGGCCTTGAAGTAGGATAGTGGTTATAAAATTTGCTTGTTTGGTCATAGGAACCCAAAACCCACAGAATCCTATGTTTTGACATCAATCCCACTTGTCCAAGTGGTTATGTTCAGGTTGCAAGTCCATTTGAGGGTAGTCTCTTTGAAAAAGAGGGCTAATTGAGCCCCTGCACAATAGTAACAATCCTATTTTTGAGTCTTGTGCTCTTAAACAATCTGATATCATTTTGAGATATAATGTAGGTCTTCAAAAAGGGTATTCATATTTGACTTTGATTTTGGGAAACAGTGCTTCAGTAAAAAGTTATTTGCTACAGTCTACGGAAGGAGGGATATAAAGAGATTAGAGGGTTTGTAAAGAAACTTGTCTTTTCCTATACCCTAGACCCTAACAAAGGTGTTTGGAATGTTTGTCTAGTTGTCTTAAGATGGTTGACATGTCTACCTTCAAGTTTTTGAGTCTTTTGACGACTTATCCCATATCGGGTTCGTTGGCCTAGGTCTAGAGTGCCTAGTAGATAGAGTGTTAGAAGAGTAAACATGTCCTCCATGTAAATGATTTAAGAAACTAATTGATGAAGGTACTAAACCTTTGACCACCTCTATAAAAAAGTGGTATTAGAGCAAAGGTTCTGACTTGGAGAAGTAGTTGTGGGTTTTGTGTTAAGAAGATTGAAGGTTGAGAGAGAAACAAGGTGTCAAAATAACTCCAAAAGGTGGGTCAGTAGTTACTAGGGTATTGAATTCCCTAATAGAAGAGGTAGAAGCATTGAAATCTAGAGAAAGAAGGAAGCAAGGTGAAGAAGAAATCACGTCTGAAGAAGAAGAAGAGGGTGAAGGTGGAGACCCTCTAGAGAGACCTCAAGAAGAGGAAATAGCTCCTGAAGAGAGAAGGTTTATAAATGCTTTGAAGAGTGTAAAAAAAGAGACATCTAATGTGAAAATGGACCTACTAATGTATGGAGGAAAGATGGATGCTGAAGAAGTGTTGGAATGGATAGATGCTTTGAATAATTTTTTTGAGTATAAGGAGGTGGCAGAGGATAAGAAAGTTATGTTTGCGAAGACAAAGTTGAAGGGGTCCGCCTTGACATGGTGGAATTACATTCAAGGAGAGAGGGTGAAGAACAACAAGTCAATGATCAATTCACGGGGTTGGATGGTGTCCAAATTGAAGGCACAATTCATGCCTATTGATTATGAAGTACAAGTGTACATGAAATTGTAGAATTTGAAGCAAAGAGACATGGATGTGGCAACCTATACTGAGGAGTTTCATAAACTTAGTTTTATGTCTAGTCATGTGGAGAATGAAAAGGAGAAAGTGGCCAGGTATTTGAATGGCCTAAAGTATATTATTCAAGATGAAATGAGCATTGTCACTCCCAAGATAGTAGAGGACTATTTTCAAATAGAATGTAAAGCTGAGGAGAAGTTAAAAAGGAAGCAAGAGCAGCAAGGAAGGGGCAAAGGAAGAAATTCAAGAGGAAGAGGAAACTTTGGTGGTATAAATTAGTCATAAAGATCACAAGGAGAATCAAGTACAAGCCAAGAATCATCCCATGATTCAAGAGGTGGTTTTAGGGGCAGAAGACCTTATGGAAGAGGAAGATCAAATGGACAAGGAAGGGGATCCAACACCTTCTCTGGTAAGTGTTACAACTATAATCAGTTTGGGCACCCTTCTTTCAAGTGTGCAGAGAAGCAACCATCACATTCCCAAGGAGGAGAATGTAGAAATTAGATTGTACAAGAGGATGAGGAGAGTGCAACCTCACGTATGGTGTTACTTTAGAGGTAGGAGAGAGTTTGATGATTGGGAGAACATTGCTCAAGGTACCAGTTGTCAAAGAACCAGCACAAAGAAGGGCACTATTCAGAATCAATTGCAAGGTGCAAGGTAAAGTGTGTAAGGTAGTAGTAGATTCTGGTTCCACTGATAATCTAGTAGAATTAGAGATGGTCAAGAAATTAAATTTGAAAAGAATTCCTCATTCTAACCCCTATAAGTTTCATGGCTCAGTAAGGGGCAGCAGGTGCTTGTGAATGAACAATCTTGGGTAGAATTCAATATTGGTACTTATAAGGACAAAATTTTGTGTGACATCATCCCTATGGATGTATGCCATTTACTCCTTGCTAGGCCTTAGCAGTTTGATAGGAAAGCCCACCATGATGGGGAGAAAAACACCTACATGATTACAAAAGATGGAGTATCTTACAATCTGACACCTCTACAAAAAGGAGATAAGGTGGAGCATGAAGGACCTAGTGTCATGATGGTTGGAGAAAAGGAGTTTTTGAAGTCTTTGAAAGAGGAAGGGGGCAAGGATATGCTTTGATTATCAGACCTAAGAGCAGATCAGTTTTGGCCACAAATAAGAAAGAAGCCATTCCTAGTGAAATCCAAACCTTGTTGGAAAGGTATAAGGGGATTGTAGTAGATGAGTTACCAAGTTCTTTGCCTCCAAATAGGGGAATCAGTCATCATATTGACTTGATGCCTAGTTCTACATTGCCAAATAAAGATGCCTATAAGATGACACCTACCCAAAATCAAGAGATAGCCAAACAAGTACAAGAACTCTTGGATAAAGGCCTGATTAGGAAGAGTCTAAGCCCTTGTGTAGTACCCATTATTTTAGCCCCTAAGAAGGATGGTGGTTGGAGGATGTGTATGGATTCTAGGGCAGTCAATAAGATAACCATTAGATATAGGTTTCCTAGCCCTAGGATGGAAGACCTAATGGATTGTTTGGGGGGTGCTTCTTATTTTTCCAAGATTGACTTGAAAAGTGGGTACCATCAAATCTAAATAAGGGAAGGAGATGAATGGAAGACTACCTTTAAGACTAATGCAGGTCTTTATGAATGGATGGTGATGCCTTTTGGACTCTCCAATGCTCCTAGTACATGCATGAGACTAATAAATGAGGTATTGCAACCTTTCATTGGAAAATTTGTTGTTGTTTATTTGGATGATATCCTTGTGTTTAGCATGTCCAAGGAGGAGTATTTGAAGCATCATGACATGGTCTTAAGGAGGCTGCATGAGGAGAATTTGATGATCAATCTCCAAAAGTGTGAGTTCATGAAAGAAGAATTGGTGTATCTTGGATTTGTCATTTCAAAGAGTAGTTTGAAGATGGATCCTTCTAAGGTGGAAGCAATTCTCAATTGGCCAACACCTAGAACAACAATAGAGGTAAAGAGTTTCCATGGCCTTGCAAGATTTTACAAGAAGTTTATCATAAATTTTAGTCATATTTGTGCACCCATGCTTGATACTATCAAAGGAGGTAGAAAGGGTAGTTTCCAATGGACTAATGAAGCAAATGAGGGTTTTGAATATCTAAAAAATAGAGTATCTCAGTAGCCAATACTCACTTTTCTTGATTTTAACAAAGTATTCACTATTGAGTGTGATGCAAGCAACCAAACCATAGTTGCAGTCTTGAGCCAAGAAGGGAAATCAATTGCATTCTTTAGTGAGAAATTGAATGAGAGTAAGAAAAAGTATTCTTCATATGATATTGAACTTTATGCCATGGTCCAAGCCCTCAAGAGGTGGAGGCACTACTTGTTGCCAAAGGAATTTATAGTATTCACTGACAATCACACATTAAGTTTCCTCAATAGTCAAGACAAATTGAACCATAGGCATATGAAGTGGGTGGAATTTTTGCAGGCCTATTCATTTACCATCAAGCATAAAAAAAGGTCAAGCCAATAAATTTGCTGATGCACTCAGTAGGAGGGTACTACTAGTCCAAGAAGTACAACTTCAATGTGTGGGGATAGACTCCCTCAGAGGTATGTATCAAGAAGGTGAAGACTTTAATGATGCTTTCACTATTTGTAATCAGTTTGTTGATGTATTTCATGAGCAATACTTTGAGTATGTCATACAATATGATCTTTTGTTCAAAGGGGCCCAATTATGTATCCCAAGGTGCTCCATGAGGGAGAATTTAGTGAAAGAGAAACATAGTGGAAGCCTAGGGGGACATTTTGGTTATGACCAAACTTTGGAACAAGTCAAAAGCTTTTATTATTGGCACAAAAAGCATTTGGATGTTAAAGGATTTGTGAAAGGATGTGTCATTTGCTAAAGAGCCAAAGGGACAAGTTCTAATGTAGGTTTGTATCAGCCCCTACCTATACCAAAAAACCCATGGGAAGCAATAAGTATGGATTTTTTCTTAGGTCTACCTAGGACTACAAGGGGATATGACAGTATATGTTGTAGTTGATAGATTTAGCAAGATGGCACACTTCATTGCATGTAAGACCACTAATGATGCATCCCATATTGCACACTTGTTCTCTAAGGAGGTTGTAAGAATTCATGGACTACCACTGTCCATAGTATCTAATAGAGATGCAAAGTTTATCAGCCATTTTTGGAGAACATTGTGGAGAAAACTAGGCATAAAATTAACCTACAGTTCTACCTATCACCCTCAAATAGATGGACAGACTGAGGTAGTCAATAGGTCCTTGAGAAACCTATTGAGATGTCTAACTAAGGAACACAATTAGGCTTGGGATTTGATCTTACCTCAGGCTGAATATGCCTATAATGATTCAGTTAATAGAAGTATTGGTAAAAGTCCATTTGAGGTTATTTATGGAGTACATCCTATAGGTGTTTATGAACTAAGAGACCTAAGTGGGATGGATAACGGAAGTGCTCAAGCAAAAGATTTTGCAGTAGCCATGCATGACATTCACCAACAAGTCAAACAAACACTTTAGAGGAATGTGGATAAGTATACGAAGACAACAAATTTGAAGAGAAAGGATGTATAATTCCAAGTAGGTGATCTTGTATTGGCACACTTGAAGAAAGAGAGATTGCCCAAGGAAAAGTACACCAAGCTTATGATGAAGAAAATAGGACCTTGCTAAGTGATTCACAAATATGGGAACAATGCATATGAAATTGAACTCCCACAAGGAGTTGCAATATCACCTATATTCAATGTATCTGATCTCTATCCATTCCAGTGGTCTGTTAGTGCAAGAAAAGAAGCATGTGGTCTTGATGCTAATGATGAAGAATGGGTCAGAGATCTGCCACCCAATCAACCTATGAAGCTTGAAGCTACCTTGGACACCAAGGAGGTTAAAATAACTAGGAGGAAAGTATACAAAGAATACTTGGTTAAATGGGCTGGCCTACTAGATGAACATGCCACTTGGATGTTTGAGGTAGATATTGCACAACATGGGGTCACTATTATAGACCTAATTTCATCAGGACATTGAATCTCTTTCACCCCCGAGGTGTATGGTTCAGAGCACCCTTGAAGATTTCATGTTTTGATGTATTTTGGAATACATCATAGAGTCTTTTGAATGTCTTGTGAGTTGATAAGGTCTAAGAGACCAAGTTTTGTGTCATTTTATGTAATAAGGGTGTATGAAGGGTTTATTGTCATCAATCATGTAAGGGGGGTCATAGAAACATGTAAACACATGATTAATCCATATGGTCAAATGCCTCCAAACGGTCACAACCTTCAAAAGATAGTTTGAGGCAGTTGTAACTAATGCAAATATGTATAAAACCCTTCATATGCATTGAGAGGAGGATGATGAAGAAGGTTTGAAGAACAAAATACAATAAACTCTACTTTTTTCTGTAAATTTCTCTGTTTCTCACGTGTTGTAGGTCATATTATTCCACCGTATGAATCTATCATGATTGGATAATACTCTGGACTGATAGAGGGACATTTTAACTATCATTTGCAATTGGTTTAGGTTTTCATCATTTAATTTTAAGGAAGATTGTTTAATTCTTGAAATTGTCATAAACCCTGAATTAGGGTTTTGTAGATAAACCAATGGAAGTTTGAACCATTCCACCGATCCTGTCACTCTCCTATTGATAGAATGGAGTTAGGTGCAGTAGATTTACTTGTTTCAATCATTCTTTTGGACAGAAATAGGAGTTTGTTGGCAGTTTGGCAAGAACAGGCCTAATAAACCCATGTATTAGGCCTTGAAGTAGGACAGTGGTTATAAAATTTTCTTGTTTGGTCATAGGAGCCCAAAACCCATAGAATCCTATGTTTTGACATCAGTCCCACTTGTCCAAGTGGTTGTGTTCTAGTTGCAAGTCCATTTGAGGGTAGTCTCTTTGAAAAAGAGGGCTAATTGAGCCCCTACACAACAGAAACAATCCTATTGTTTAGTCATATGTTCTTAAACAATTCAAGGTCATTTTGAGATACAATGTAGGTCTTCCAAAAGGCTATTCATATCTAAATTTTATTTTGGGAAACAATGCCTCAGTAAAAAGTTATTTGCTACAGTCTGCAAAAGGAGGGCTATAAGGATATTAGAGGGTTTGTGAAGAAACTTGTCTTTTCCTATACCCTAGACCCTAAAAAAAGTGTTTGGAATGTTTGTCTAGGTGTCTTAAGATGGTTTATATGACTTCCTTCAAGGTTTACAATGTTAGGAGAGTAAACCTGTCCTCCATGTAAATGATTTAAGAAACCAATTAATGAAGGTACTAAACCTCTAACCACCTTTGTATCAAGGATGGTATCCATATAATTATATAAATGGGGACATTTTTGAATAACTATGGAAGGAAGTGTTATATCACCATTCTCCCAGTTGTAGCCAAGTCACCCATTGAGACTACTTATCTAAAGTGAAAAATTGTAGACACCCCTCTAAGAACTTGTTAACAACCATAGGTTTATTTTCTTTATTTGAGGATGGTATGAAAATTCATGATCCAATTGAGTACCCAAGTAATTTTTTCCAAAAGTTACTAGTAAATATAGGATCACAAGCACTAACAACAACCCTTGGGGTTAAATGTAACTTTGAATATTCTCAATAAATGCTTTTTCTATTATATTTTTACAAGGATGGGATAGTGCACAAACATGGGCATATTGAGTAAGTAAACCTAGTGATACCATTATGACACTCTTATCTTTAGACCTTGGATGACCTATGATGAAATTCATGGAGACCTCTTCCTATCACTAGCTAGTAATAACCAAAGGCTACAAAATAATGGGTGTCTTAATCATCTCACCTTTATTTATTTGACATACCAGACATTCTACCACAAATTTTTAAACATCACCTTTATTCCCTTCCCAAAATAAATCTTGCATGATTCATTGATGTCTTCAAAAATCTTAGGTGACTCGTAACTAAATAACAATGGAGCTCTTGTAGAATCTTGTGTTTGAGGGTGAAATTCTCACATAGCTACAATCTCTCTTTATACCACAAGTACTCTCCCTTATAAAATAATTATCTAGATTGTTCAGATCATTGTGCAACTATTAAATGTCATTCCTTGTAGAAACATAATTCTACCACTCTAATTTTCTTCTTCAACACAATCTTCTTGTAATATTCAAATGGCATGTAATAATGCCTCATCATTCTCATCCTTTCTAGATGGTACATCAACCACTACATTCTCCTTCCATTTCTTATAGATGATCTCAAATTTATATCCCAACATCTTAGTGACCCATTTTTGTTTCTCTTTATAGGATAACCACTACTCCAAAAAAAAATTTAGGCTATCATGGTCTATCTTTAATTTGAAGTGTCTACCCATTAGAAATAGCCTCCACTATTTAACTACATGAAGAATAACTATCATTTCCTTCTATTTATGCTTAAGTTGATTCATACCCTTTAACTAATGAATTTGATAAATAACGGGCCTTCCTTCCTACATGAGAACTACTCCTATACCATTTATTGAAGCATCAAACTCAACAATAATTTTTTGGTGAAATATGGAGTATCTAGAACTAGAGTGGTACACATATCCTCCTTCAATCTCTCAAATGTTGTATTAGCTACCTCATTCCACTAGAAAAAATCTATTTTCAAAAGTGTTGTGAGTAGTAAGTATTTTATGCAGCCATAGTTCTTTACAAATATTCTATAGTACCTAGTGAATATGAGGAAACCCCTCAAGTTCTTGATGGTTTTGGGTATTGGGCACTCCATCATAGCATTGATTTTATTTAGATCAAATTTTAATCCTTTGTGAGATGTAATGTGACCCAAGTATTCTACCTCTTCATGTCCAAAAAACACAATAAGAAGGTTTATCTGAAAGTTGATGTTGTTAGTGAATTTGTAATTTTCTCGATCAACATGGTGAAATTGGTCTTTCTATGTCTTCATATAAATCAAAGTATTGTCAAAGAGCACTAATATAAACTTCCTTATAAATGGAGTAATGATGGAGTTCATCAAATTTTAAAGTATAGAAGAAGCATTAGTAAGACCAAATGACACCACTATAAACTCATAATGACCCTCATGAATCCTAAATGTTGTGTTGGGAATCTCTTCTTCCTTAATTATAATTTGGTGATAGCCTGAACTAAGATCATGTTTTGTAAAAGCATAGCTTCATTTAGATCATCTAATAAACTATTAATGTTTGGAATTAGAAACTTATTTTTGATGGTGTACATGTTGATTTCTCTAGAGTCTCAAAACATGCACCAAGTGTTATCTTTCTTACATATCATCACCACTAGAAAGGAACAAGAAATTTAACTATGATTAATAATCCCTAGATCTAACATCTCTCATACCATCTTAATTTCACTCTTCTAGACATATGGGTACCTTTTACACGTAATGTTAGGTGGTTGCAATGCTAGCACTAGTTTAATCACATGATCACTATCCCTTTTGGGAAAAAATCTTTTTTGGCATATCTCCAAAGATTTCTAATTGTTTCTTAATAATGTCTTGTAGGTTTAGTGTTGTATATTCCTTTTTTGGTTATGTGTCTATTGAAAATAATTGAGTCATAAACCCATCCACACCCTTTCTTAGAAGATTCTACATTTGATGAGAACTCGCCAATTATGGCGATGCTACACATTTCCCATGGAGTTTAAATTTTCTACCCTCTGACTAGAAATTCATGAAAATATCAACTAAATTCATCTCAATTCTTTGTAAGGTAGTTATCCATTAGACTCCTAGAAAATGTTATCTCCCCCATAAAAATGGAAAACATAGGACTGTCTAGTTTATATTCTACCATGGAGAGCCTAATAATATGGCATTTTCCAAGACAACTAATTGTTCCACCATCTACAATCATGACTTGGAACTCTAAAGTTGGAAAAACAAAATAGTGTAAGTATATATCTAATTTACTATTAATGAAGTTATCGACACTACATGAGTCAATTAATTATACCGCCACCTTCTACTTTTCAAAAAACCCACTACTTTGAGGGTTTTTGGAGTGAGGATGCTTAAAAGTGTATGGAAAGAAATAGTTGTTTGTGTTTCTTCAATTCCTTCCCATGTATCATTATCAACTTCACCTACTTAGTCTTCATCTATTTCTTCTTTATTGGAAACCTCAATGTAGAACAACTTGTTTTCTCCACACTTATGTCTTTGACTATACTTTCTATCATAATTAAGGCATAATCATTTTTCTATCTTCTCTTCAATTTGTCTTGGACTCAAACTGGTAGGCTAAGTGAGTGACTGTATAGGACTAGTTCTATCCTTATGTTTATAAACTATTACCTTCTATTGGGCATTTTTTTCTCTACACACCTTTCCATAAATATTTATTGGGACATAGAAGTTCATTTGAACATGTGTACCTCATATTTGATGTGGTCCTTTAGACATCCTAGGTATAATTCATTCAAATTTTACTCTATAATGTGCTTCACTCTTAACTTGACAAGGTTTGGAATTGATGTGTACTATTTTTGACCAAACCTATTTGCTTTAAGTTGGTAATTTGACTCAAGAGGCTATTAACAAGATTGTCACCATAGTGTGTTGTGAGTTCCTCTTAGAAAACATGCCATGTCAACACATCCCTTATTTTCCTTCTCTTTACATATCCAATGATACCAAATGAATTGGTTTGGTTCTAAGTATAAGGATGCCATTGTAACCTTCTATTGGCATGGGACATGATGAAGATCAAATATTTACTCCATTTGCTAGAGGTAATTGGTTAGACTTTTTGCATCAAACTTATGTATATCCATCTTTGGCACAAAGTTCCTAGCCATAGAATTATCTGATAATAATCTATCCATAAATTTGAGTGAAGCCCAAAAGCATCATATACCTTAGAAGACACATCTTCCCAAATCTTGTGATGTGAATCCACTCCTTTAGATTCCATAACGCTCATAAGAGAATCAATTAATTTTGACAATATTGGCATCTCCACCTTCAATGTTGAGATTTCATCCTTAAAATTTGTTTCTTTTTCCCTAATAGATTCCATATCTATGGAGCAAATCTCATCAGTTATTGTATCATCCTTATCTAGAGAATTTATAGGTATGACAATGTTTCTTCCTCTGTCTTGTTGGAGCCCCTTCCAAAGTTTGGAAAATTAATTTTGCAAAAAATTACACAAAAAGTAAAAGTAAGCTAAATTTTTTACTATAACTTACCAATGGCTAGATCTCACTTCTTAGAAAAAATCTCCAATAAATTCACTAATTTGTAGCCTTGGGAGAGAATTTGGTGCAAACATTAATTTATGAATAACTCCTACAATTATGATCTAAGTGACCTCAAATCTAGATGGTAGTAGCTTCAATATGTCTTTGATCAACCCTTCAAACATTTATTTGTAGTCTTGGGAGTGAATTTGGTGGAAACCCTAATTTTACAATAAATCCTTCAAATTATCTAAAAATAATCTCAAACCTATATTGTAGAAGCTTCAAAATATCCTTGATAAACCCTCCAAATATTAGATTTTTTTTCCCAAGTTGAGAGAGATATACATGCTTCATCATATAACCTCAGAAATTGAAAAAGATCACTTTGTTTCTTGTCTTTTAGGTGCCAAGATCATTCTTTGATGCCATTTGTAATTAAATAAATTGCACAAGAAAAGAATATACTAGTAAATATGCTAAATTTGATAGTACTTAAAAATAATAAGCCACTTCTAGGGGGAAACCTACCAAATATCTCCAATAAGAATACAATTTGCAATAACTTGATAATAAGCTAACCACTTCCTTCTATATATACCATACTTATGCCATGGATTCTACCCATGCTAACTTAACTATCTATATAAAAATATATTAATGACAATATCCATTAATTAATAGTTATGGTAGTCAAAATTCAACTACTTATATCCCTATAGGAACTATAAGATTAAGGGTGTAGTAATCCATATAAGATCAAATGAAAATAAACTACCCAAATGACTTTACCATACCTTATGCATAAGGATATTCCAAAAGGTTGTCATTGTAAGAGAAACCACAAGGATTCGTGGGAGACAAGGATCACTTGTAGTACCAATTACCTTCTACACGAGATATAATAAATGATTATGTCATATTTCTAAGGAATGATACAATGCAACCTTGATTAAGAGCATATGATGCATCATGTACAATCCAGGAAGCCTTGTATATATAGGCAAGGGTGAAGCATAGAATAAATTAAGATTATTACATGTGTCTTAATCCTATAACATGGGACATAAAAATTAAATTTACTAAGTAAACTTGACTAGACTAGTGTGAAAAATATGTAAAAAACCCCATTGACACTAGCATCTCCCCTTAAGTACAACTTAGGGAGAATGAGAACATGCAAATATGGGTCCCAACAATAAGGCTTAATAAGGTACCCATGTACAAAATAATTTTTCATAAATAGAGAAAAGGAGAAAAACCCATAATAAAAAATCCACCGTGAGAGAGAACAAGAATAAGAGTGAAAGGAAGGAATAAGGATTCAAGATGACCCTCAAAGGGTAACTTCCTTCACTAATGTAAAAAATATGTTCTCTCAAGTATGAGAAGGATAAAACCCCATGAGAGGAAAATGGGTCCCCATAAGAGAGAAGAAGAGAGACCATGCAACCCCCCTCAATGTGTAATCTCTTGCATTGATTGTAGATGCTCAATGTTGAAGGCTACAGATGATCTAAAATGACTGAAAAATATTTCTCCCATTAGTAAGAAATGAATCCTAAGATGTATATAGGATATCTTCCCATTCCATATATGAATATGAGATAAGAAATCTCTAAATATATGTCTTTAAAATAAAAGAAACTTTGCAGAAATATAAATCATTTCCACATAGCCCTCATGATAGAAAATATGTAAAACAAATGTTCAAAATCCACAATGTAAAAGAATAACAAAGCATACCACAAGATGAAACTATATGTACCTTGGGAAAAACCTCTCAATGGAATACCCAACATCCAAAATCACCCACAAAACTCAATGTGTTATCTCCATGAACGAGATATAATACACTTATAAAGTCTCCATGTTGGGCTTCTCAAATATCAAGCACTCTAGTTTCATTCCTCCATGTGAAAAATCAAATGAGAATGATGTAGCCACACATGTGAATACATGCTTCCACATATGGAATCTATAAGAGATTCTCAATCAAGCCAACAAACCCCTAAGCCCACTAGCCAAAGGTTATGTAAGCCAACCTCAAAAACTACTTAGGTGCTTTCTTTTATAAACACAAGATTTCATAAAACCACTAAGTTGTATTACCTAAAGCATGTTTCTCAAAACCATGAGCTCACTAAACCACTACCCCCCAAAATCAAACATTTTTCCCAATGTGACATATAACATACAAGTGGCGAAAAGAATTTCTATCCCATGTGTTATCAACATCTCTAATATGCACCATAATTAAATATTAATTTAATATTTTAGCATTTATATTTTATTATACAAGGTGTACAACACATGTTTTCCCAACATTCTCGACTTTGTTGTTTACATTACAAATGGTTTAATAGTAAAATCAATCATTAAGGGAATAATCCCTCTAGCAAATATGTACCATTAAAACATCCAAGTGTTCCATGTGCTCCATCAAGATACCTGTAACAATAACCAAGGTGACCACCATCTCAAACAAGAACTCTCTCATCCTCCATCATGCTACAACATGAAATATAAGATCCAATATAAATTTTATGAATAATTAACTATCACATACAAGAATGAATCCTATCTCAACTTGATATCTCAATGTAAAAACCAAATCCAATGGTAACAAACATGAATGAATAGGTTCCAGTAACTCTCCAATAGTTTCCACAACTTGTTGCTAACACATTCAAATAACAATACCTCAAAACTAAGGTATACACATCATCATAGGTAGACATTCTACCATCAATGTATATCCAACCTAATCCATAATCAAAAGTCCCTATACATACACTATCCTACACAAAGAAGTCTTGAAGACATTGAAAATTATAGTATAAAGATAACATGTAATGAAGGATACATATACATTCTCAAACTCCCACAACATGGCTATTGTCAAATCTAAAATCAATCAATGAATCCAAAAGTCCACTAATAGCACTCACATAGATGGTATGGCCAATGTCATTAATATCATGATCTAGTACCAAATAATATACAAAATAATTTGTAAACCTACAACCTAAACTTCCTCAAAATAACTCTCTCACCACAAATCTCCGTAGTTCTCTGATATTCTTTATATTATAGAATATAGAGATTAAAGAACCTCTATAGTAATCACAAGATCTCAACACAAGCTTACCTCCAATGTCATGTGAACATGAACCTCCAAGAATAAATAATAGACCCTAGAGAGAAAACATGCAAATTAGAACCATGTCCTTCTACCAACACGTCTAAGTTCTCTAACATACCAAAACCCTAACTAGAAAATCCTCGTCAACATACATGTTTATGGCTATTTAGCCACATGCAAATTAATTAGAATGAAGATCACTCTACTTCTTCTAAAAGGTGACTGGTCATTTGGATCAATTGCCTCCAACGTCCCTATTGCCTACGTCATAGTAGTGTTGGAGTAGCTAAGTGGTCTATGTGATTGTCTATTTAAGAGGCTTGTGTTGGGACTCTTGAAATCAATGACCTAGACCAATTTTATGAGATCTCTTTTAAAAGATAGATTTGATTTTAAGCTTAATGGTTCCTAATTCTAATGCTAATATAATTTGATTTTAAATAAAATGAAAAAATATAAGGTTTTTAATAAAGTAATGTAAAACATGAATAGATAAAGTTTTTGCATTTGATTTTCACTCCAACTTGATAGATCTAGTAAAATTTAGATTAACCTACAGTATTACACTCTACCACCAACACTATAGATGTAAGATTCTGAGGAATTAGTCAGAAATTAGAATGGAAAACATAAAAATATCATCTTACATGCACATAAGTCATGCCTTATTCCTTCATCTCATTGCAGAAGATGTAAACCATTAAACACTTATAGGAATTTCACCAAGAAATACTGAATGCTAAATTGAAAATGCTAACACATTACCACCAAAGCTAGAAATACATGGAGAAAGCAAAAATTCTATTAATTGGCAGAAAAATTGGTAGATTACAAATATTCAATAGGATTTCCACACTAAAAATGTACTTGACTTTCCTTATATATGTTCACTCAAATTACAGTATGATAGCTTCTATGCAAATTCTCTTAGATTTCCCCCCTTTTATAATGCCTTTGAAAACATTTAAATACCCATCTTGGGTGCCCAAAGTTCAAGATTTCCTAACACTAGTCGACTTGGGTACTAAATCAACCCCTTGGTCTAGAATTATTACAAGTTACAAGCCTTTATTTAATCAATTTTTCTGATACTACAATTGAATCTATTTTTTTAACAATTCATTATTTTTTCTAGAGAATAACAAATAAATAAAATGGAGTGCTCCACTATATGCCTTCAAATTTTGAATTGTTTTTGGAGAACCATGCTAGGTATTCTTTTGTAAGTGGAAAAACAAGTTGGCAATGGTCTCATTCAAATAAATTTGGTTTGACCCTTTGTGATACTTGAACTAAACTCTCCTAGAGAATATTATTTTCTTGATAGCACGGAGCAACTCCTTGAGCTCAGATAGTTCATCTTGGAAGGATTGGAACCCTGATTTGATTCTCATCAAATCATTAACAATTTTCTTAGTCAACTTTCTATGGATGAGATCTATGAATTTCTTAACTAGTCTTGATTGATGGTGTACCAAGGATGAGTTCTCCAAGAAGGTGTAAGGGATGCCCTTAATAAACTTCTTGATCTTGACCATTGCAAAATATATTACATTTTTCCTAAGAGAAAACTTATCCTTACAAATTATGAACATATTTACCCTAAGATTGATAGCCTAGATCCATTCCAATAGTACCTCATGAACATCCTTCTCAAAGAGTTGTTCTAGCTTGTTGAAGGAGGTCTCTCTCATGCTTTGAAAAATTGACAAATATTATTGCCGAACCAAGAGCTCTTCATCTAAACACTCCTCAAACTCTATCATAGCACTTGACTCATCACATTTTTTTGATAGGCTCTCAATGACTCCCTCATAACTCTACTATCTAGGGATTCTAATGAATCTCTCTATGCAGAGGTATTAAACATTACCCCTTCCATACCAACTCATGAATTATCTTTATTTAATGTTGCTAGTATGGTTAGAGTTGGGGCACTTGAATCCACTGGACCCATGAGATAACCTATGTATGTAGTTAAATAGCCCACCTATGTCTATAGTTATTCCTCAGTTACCTTATCCTTTTTTATTTGATCCAAGATGGTGGAAACAACTAACTACAAAGATTTATTTTCTTTTTCTCTGATTTGGTGACCCAATCTAATATGTTATATTTGATATTTTCTTGGTGTCATTAATTATTCTTCCTTGTCCACTATAGGGGTTTCTTTTTATGTCATTCTTGATCCTTGGGCATCAATTGATATGGTTAAAAATATTCTATCTCTTTTCTACTTTGGTTAATCCTTGAACACTTTAACTACACTAGAGAAGTCCTCATCAAATGGTTGATAGATTCTTTGTCCATTCTCTAATGTGTGGTTCAACAATACTAGAAACCATGTTCCTACTAATTTAGTGTGGGAAGCAGATGAAGGTGGAATCTAAACCCTCCTTGAAGTGGATTCTATGGAAGGAAAGGGAAAAGGAGTCACCTTATAACTTTGAGTGGTGGTGTGTGAATCTCCTTCATGTTCTAACCCATGCAAGGAAATGGATTGCACTAGATGATCAAAATTCTCTATGGTAACATCAAGAGCAAAAGGATCTTCAAATTTATTCTCTTCATAATGCTTCCCATAGTCATTCTTAGCCTAAATTTCTTGCAATGTGGCCTATGAAGTTGGAGGAAAAATATGCATGTTTATGTGGAGGAGGTGGAGTGATTAATATGTGATGTAAATAGAGATGGGTTTGCAAGTGGAGTGGGTGGATGTGAACTTGAAGGTAGAGATTGAGGTGGAGGCTAAGATGGTGATTGAGGTGGGGGATAAGACTCCTTGGTTGTAGATGGGACTTGAGTTTGTTGGCAAGAGACACTATATGGATTCATGGTTGTTGTCATTGATGGCAACAAAGGTCATCCCACATATCCGCAAGTCATGATGTGTCTCTACTAGAAGTCAGAATAAAGAATGTTGTGGTCCGGTGAAGAAGAACAGAGCATGTGGCAAGGTCCGACAGATTGGTCCGGATCTCTCAGAGGAAGTGTCTTGGTGCAGTGCGGATTTGGGGAAGTCAAGAGGACTACCTTGAGTGGTATATTCCAAGGATTTAGCCTCCGGTGATGGACAAGGAAAAAGATATGAATGGATGAGTACCGGATTCCTGAGAGACAGTGAAAATAGAGGAAGAACTGACTGGTAGAGTATCAGACTACTTTCCGGATGTGTTACTGTTGATGACAGAGGTTGTGAAGGCATGAATCATGTTTGGCCGACATGATTAATGATATCTACAAGTATATGCTTAATCCGCATTGCTTGGTGAGGAAGGATTCAGCTGACAGAATGAGAGTTTGTAAGAAACTAGACTGTTCCGGATGCCGACTAGAAAAGTGATGAAATCACTTATGCGGATATATATAGAGGATGGATTTAGTTGTGAAGGGTGTGATGATGTGGAGATATATGCGAATAAGTCTAGATAAGAGCAGAGGTAGCAAAAAGGATCCGGTATGTGAAAGATAGCAGAATAAAGAACAGAGGAAAGATGAAGTGCAGCAGATCAGTGTACTGAGCCTAACCGGAACTGAACTCCAGCATATGCAGATGCTTCCAATCAGTTCAAGACTATGATTCTCATCACTTTGTAGACAGTGTGTCTTCTTGTAGGCAGTGGGCCTCTTGTGAGCAGTGTGCTCGGGCAGTGAGCCCTAATTGGCAAGTGCCATTTTTGTAATTTCCTATTCTTCTAACAGAGAATAATTTTGGGTTAATCACCCCGTGGTTTTCTCCCTTAACAGGGTTTCCACGTCAAAAATACTGTGTCATGTGTTTCTTATTTCATGATTAATGTTTTTGTGTTTGATTCTATGCTGCATCAATTAAAAGAAAAGTTCAATAAGGGAAATAATTAGGATAACTGATTCACCCCCCCCCCCCTCTCAGTTATCAACAATTGGTATCAGAGAAAAGTTCCTCCTAATAGAGCCTAACAGCTTGAAGAAGATCTGGGATTTCAAATGGATGCATATGGTTTAAAGGAGCAACTCAAGACTGCTCTTGAGGATCTTGAACAGTCAAATTCTGAAGTCAGTGAATTAAAGGAAAGACTCAAACAGGCTGATGAATTCATGAGAGAATTAAAAGACAAATTAAGTCTCTCTATGAAAAAGAGAAAGGAGCTGCTTCAACAGTTGGCAAGACAAAGTGAAGAAAGCAATACAAATGAAGAATTGACTGAGAAAACCAAGTTATGTGAAAAGTTATCAAAAGAAGTCATTATGTTAAGACATGAAATGGAATCAGGAACTATAAAGTTTACTCAAGAGATTGAAGAAAAAAGAAAGGCTAAAGACAATCTAAGACAATCTCTTAAAGAAAAATCAGAAGAATGCCACCAGATGGATAGGATTATCAGACATCTTGAATCTGATCTTGAAGATGCCAAAGATAATGAAGGAAAACTTGAGGATCAAATTGCCTCTCTCAAAAGAGACCTTCAAACAGCAAATGAATATAAAGAGAAATTCAAGATAAGTTCTGCTCAACTTGAAGTTCTTCTTGGAAGTCAAAAGAGGACAGATGACAAGTATGGTTTGGGATATGAGAAAGGAGAAAGCTCCGGATCCGGTCAGATGAATCTTGGATCAGAAAATCCAAGGAGCAGGCCTAGAAGACCTCCGGTAAGACAGCCAAATGCTCAAAGATATCCATCCTTCAATGGATACTGCCACAGCTGCAACCACTTTGGTCACAAAGCTAATCAGTGCAGAATGAGAATGAATCAGATTAATTCATCCTTCTCCGGACAGTGCTTCAACTGCAAAAGGTATGGACACAAATCCCATGAATGCAGAATTATGCAAGTAAACAAATCATTCAAAGGTAGATGCTTCACATGCAATATAGTAGGTCATATGGCTAATCAATGCAGATCAAGAGGATATCAGTCAAATATGCAAAGAAATGTTATTTGCCAAATCTGCAATAGGTCCGGTCATAATGCTAAAGTCTGCAGAAACAAGAATCAGGACAAAAGAGGTCCGGTGTATAATCAGAATCAAGACAAGGGTAAACAAAAGATGAATGCGGATGAGGTTAGGAATTAGATGAGCAAGATTTGGGTGAAGAAAAGTTCAGAGAATGTAGAGGTTGGATCCGCACCAGACTCTGGTGCTGATATTTCTTCCAGAAATTAAAAAGTGAGCTCAGGCTCAGGGGGAGACTCAAAGAAAATCTTGTTCCCCCAGCCAAACAAGTGGTGCTGGATGTGGCACAAGATGCAGATCAAAGGGTTCGTAGATATGAGTCTTGAGATACTTCAGTCAAGTTTTCAGAGGTCCGCATGGAGTTATGAAGAAGCTGTAATCGATCAAATAAGACCTGTTCAGGGAGATGCTCCGGTATGATAAAGGATTACAAAAAGGTCCGGAAAGATCCGGAAATGCACTATCTTGTTCTGCGGATTGGACAGAGTGTTTGGGATGTTCTTGTAATATGTTACCTCGATTTATTCATGATTGAAAGATCTGGATGATATCCACAGATCAGGACTAATCCGGGATACTCCAAGCTATCCAGACAAGGCAAACCGGAATGATGTAGGTGAAGCATTTATTGCAGACAGATATTAGGGTTCGCGGAGCAATTTAAGGGATTTCTCAAAGGTCATTTGCTCATTCTGCACTCGAGAAGAAGCGAAAAGTGGAGCTCTGCAACAAGGTTCATCAAGCACACCAAGGATCTCCTACCGAAGTTATTGCATAAAGAAATCAATCCAACCACTCCGTGCAAACCGAAGGCGCATAAGGTATTCTCCGTTTTTCATTACCTCACTGCAAATCTTTGAAGAATGGCTACTCCAAACATAGTTAAGATCTCTGATAGACCTCGCCCCTCATTCAAGAAACATCCCTACAAATCATTGGAGGTAGATCCACTAGGAGCCTTCTCTAGTGTTCCTCACGGAGTTTTACATACCAAAGACATTAGGGTTTACATACATGCAAGCATTGAGGAATTTGGGGAATTCAAATTAAGAGACCTCTATCACAAGCAACTGATAGACAATGCTTTTGAGCTTAAACCAGAGTATAAGGATATCCAGAAGAAACAATTTGAGCAATTTATTCATTTCCCCTGCTTTGAAGAAGATGAATGGGTCCGATATGTACTGAGCAGGATGCATGACAACTTTCTATGGCTAGATAGACCCTGGAAGATCACAAAAGAGGCAATTAGAGCAGTAACTGGTCTATACTCTTCCGGAGGGGTACCTATCCTCAAATCTGTCAAGAACAACATTGTAACTGAGGCCACCGGATCAAAATTTGATAAGAGGGCAATGACCATTGAAGATATTTCGGATCCGGATATCAAATATGCATCAATGATAATAGGATACAAGATCTATCACTCCAGCAGGGAGAATTCTGTATCCGGAACTGCAGTATACACTGCCTATGAAATGCTAAGAAAGAATGCAGAATATGATCTCTGCGAACTACTGCTAAGCCAATTAATGGAAAATATACAGAAAATCAAGAAGGATAAGAAGAATTCCTTTAAGTATGGTACTCTTATTGTATGTCTATTCTTCTACTTCATGAATGAGCTACCTGGAACAAGTGGATGGGTATGGCAGAATGACAAACTTGTTGCAGTCCAGATAAGAGACTATTTGCATGGACTTGGGGATGCAAAAGCGAGAAATACAGCTCTATGGGGATACTTCAAAAACTTTCAGAGCATGATGCAAGCAAGAGAGAGAATTCCCCAGTCTCTTGTTGAAAAATACAAAGACTCAGTGTGCTTTATGGTTGACACTGATCAGTGCCTAATGGAGGCAGTAGAGCCAAGGACTGTCTGGATCATGCCCATGGGGTATGAAGTGGATGAACAGATAGTGGAGCTGCATGTTCAATACATGCTAAGTCAGCCCAAAGATCCTAAGGCAGAAAGGTTTGGAACCTTTGAGGAGCTGAGTGTAAAAATACATGTAGAACTCAGGGAACCTGAGATTAAAAGAAAGGTGAGAAAAGAAGTAGAGCACATTGCTCAAGGCCTAGGCATCTCAAAGGAGGCACTTGATGCCAGCCGGGAAAAGAGGAGGAAGGCTGAGGAAGAAGAGAAAAGTAAAGAAAGTGCTCCGGTTGAAGCTCCCACCCGGACCAGATCATCAAAAAGATCTGCACCTCCCACAACCAAAAGTTCAAAACTGGAAGTCCAGGCATCCGGTAAGAGATCCAAGACAAAAGCCACAAGGGCTTATGGAAGCCAAAAGGATGAAGAGGAAACAGAGTTAGATGAGGGAGTAAAAGAAATAAAGAAACAGAAGAAGAAAGGATCCGGTAAGCCCTCCACAGGCCAAGACAAGGATGAAATGGCAGAGGTATCTGTTGAAAAGCCCACTCTGTCTCTAGAGAGCATAATCAAGTCGGTCACGGTGGATGGAAACCTTCAACCAATGACTGAATCTTATGATGACTTCAGTGAGGCCAACCAAAAGACTCTGCAGGAGGCCACAGTCAAATATCTTAACATATATAATAAGGCTTTCATTGAAATCATATCTCTTATTCCTAAAAGCCTAGAAAAGGAATTGGAAGTAAGAAAGAATAATGCTCATGCTAAAGATCTTGAGATCCGGGAGCAGATAGCTATTCAGCTATATCCTCAAATTGATCCCAAGACAATGAACATTATCTTCAAGGACTGCAAAGATGAGTTCAGAAGCAAAGCCAGGATGAATCAACTCATGCTTGGTGAGACTGACAAAGTGGCCCAAGAAACAGAAGAGATCCTCCGGAAGGCCTTCAAAAGGTTCAATCTTCCTGTTGTAGAGGACTTAGGTACAGAAACAGCTGAGGACTTGGGACCCTCTGCTCCAGAAGAAGTGGCCCATGAACAAGCTAGCATCTCTCCTCCGGTTTCCCCTACAGTCTCCGGATCCAAAGAAGAAGAGCAATTACAGGAGAAGGAAGCAGTGGTGAAAGACAAAGAGGTTGACAGCTCCAAGACTGCAGAAGAAAAGAAACATCTGTCTCCGGTAAGAGACACTGCACAAACTGTTCAACAATTTTTGAGCAAAGAAACTTTAGAGATTGATGAACCGGAGCTTCTAAAAGGCCCATTCGACTTTGACTCTCTCTCTCCGGTACAAACAATGAAGATAGCTTCATTTGCAAATGCCAAGGCAAATGAAAAGCTCCTGAAGTCTCATATGGAAGACTGTGAGTTGATAGAGGCTGCTTCCGGAGTACTTGTAAAGATTATGCCATCAATCCAAATAGATCCGACAGCCTCCACTTCCGGTAATCTAAAAACCTTAGTCAGCAGTGTTGATACACATTTTGATTCTCTAGAAAAATCAGCTGAAGAAAAGGTCCGGAAGGAATTTTTGGATAAGAGATTTTCAGAAATATTAGAATTAATCTCTAAAGATAGGAAGATTGTAAGCATTGGAATAAAGAGCTTAGAGAATGCTCTTAAGGATGGCGGTGACATCTATAAATTTTGTATATCCTGGTCAAAGGCAACAGCAGCATTTGACAAGAAAATAAAAGAGGAACAGGATAAGCTACAAAGCTTATCTCAAAGTTTTGATCCTCTCTCTTCCTCTATAATAAATCAAGAATGTCAGACTATTGCAGTCTTGAATGAAATAAAGAATCTTGAGAAGGAAAGAAAGAACATCACTAACCGGATGGGAGAACTTAGAAGGATTATAATCCCTAAGTTGGAAACTATGCATGAGGCCATCAGTGATGCTCAGACCACCGCCCAAACAAAAGATCCGACAGATCTCAAGCGGGCAGAAGCTTTTGCATTTTTGTTAAGTGGTCACATTTCAATTTTGGATAGAATGAAGCAAAGTTGGGCTACAGAAATGATCCAATTGCAGACATCCTTTGCAGACATTCTTCAGTACATGTGAGTATGTAAATATGCGGCTATATATAGAAAATTTTTGAAAATTTTGGTGTGCGGACCCTACCCTTTTCCATTGATGTCAAAGGGGGAGTGAGGAGCAGTGAAAAATGAGGGATCCAACTAAGGGGGAGTTCCGGAAATTGTATATAAAGACAGAGCATCAACAAAGGGGGAGCATAGTGAAAACACTTAGTCATTTTTCACTAAGTGTTGCCATCAATGCCAAAGGGGGAGATTGTTGGCAAGAGACACTATATGGATTCATGGTTGTTGTCATTGATGGCAACAAAGGTCATCCCACATATCCGCAAGTCATGATGTGTCTCTACCGGAAGTCAGAATAAAGAATGTTGTGGTCCGGTGAAGAAGAACAGAGCATGTGGCAAGGTCCGACAGATTGGTCCGGATCTCTCAGAGGAAGTGTCTTGGTGCAGTACGGATTTGGGGAAATCAAGAGGACTACCTTGAGTGGTATATTCCAAGGATTTAGCCTCCGGTGATGGACAAGGAAAAAGATATGAATGGATGAGTACCAGATTCCTGAGAGACAGTGAAAACAGAGGAAGAACTGACTGGCAGAGTATCAGACTGCTTTCCGAATGTGTTACTGTTGATGACAGAGGTTGTGAAGGCATGAATCATGTTTGGCCGACATGATTAATGATATCTACAAGTATATGCTTAATCCGCATTGCTTGGTGAGGAAGGATTCAGCCGACAGAATGAGAGTTTGTAAGAAACTAGACTGTTCCGGATGCCGACTAGAAAAGTGATGAAATCACTTATGCGGATATATATAGAGGATGGATTTAGTTGTGAAGGGTGTGATGATGTGGAGATATATGCGAATAAGTCCAGATAAGAGCAGAGGTAGCAAAAAGGATCCGGTATGTGAAAGATAGCAGAATAAAGAATAGAGGAAAGATGAAGTGCAGCAGATCAGTGTACTGAGCCTAACCGGAACTGAACTCCAGCATATGCAGATGCTTCCAATCAGTTCAAGACTGTGATTCTCATCACTTTGTAGACAGTGTGTCTTCTTGTAGGCAGTGGCCCTCTTGTGAGCAGTGTGCTCGGGCAGTGAGCCCTAATTGGCAAGTGCCATTTTTGTAATTTCCTATTCTTCTAACAGAGAATAATTTTGGGTTAATCACCCCGTGGTTTTCTCCCTTAACAGGGTTTCCACGTCAAAAATACTGTGTCATGTGTTTCTTATTTCATGATTAATGTTTTTGTGTTTGATTCTATGCTGCATCAATTAAAAGAAAAGTTCAATAAGGGAAATAATTAGGATAACTGATTCACCCCCCCTCTCAGTTATCAACAGAGTTGCCACCCTTCATCTTCACTTGACTAGAGGTTGTATGCCCTCTTATTCTTCTTCTTTAGAGGTAACCTCTACTATTACCTCTTTCTCCTTCCATTTTGAGGAAGCTTTTGTTTCCATCTGTCCCTCCTAGCTAGGTTCTATGGCCACTACTTTGTCCATTGAAGTATTAGAGGTCTCCCTATAGACACCTAAAAGTGTCCTCAAATCGCAAAACCCTAATCTCTTCCATGTTCTTCTAATTTTCCTTAATTTTCCTCTATGGTTCAATAATTACTTTTAATTATTTATTTATTTTTTCATTCATTTCCCTAATGTTCCCTTCATTTGATTTATTCAAACAAATAAATCAACCCCATCACATTATCCCCCCTTCTCAAATAAATTAAATAAATATAAACCATTTATTTAATTTAAAAAGCATATTACACTTCATCATATTTGTGAATTTTAAATTCATTTTTGTCCTCTTGTGGTGGAAAAACCCTAACTCATCTTGAAACCCTCCATTTGGCCTCAAAGTCAACATGTGATCCTTGCCCTCTATTCAAACCTACTCTTCTATAAAACACCATTTTCTATCTCATTTGGCCCTTGCTTGATTCATTTATTCACACTCTTAAGCTCTTAGAACTCTCTCAAATCTATTGTAAAAGCTCTCCAAAATCTTACTAAACACACACATAATCTTCTCAAGATGGTTGCATGAATCTTCAAGTCTGAGAACAATAGTACAAGATGGAGGAGGAAAATGGAGAGAAGTCATTAATTAGCTTGTTTCATATTTTGTTTGATTGATTCATAGCTTAGAATGCCCTCCATTAGGAGCTAGGGTTAGCTGTAGTTTAATTTCTACATGGTAGCTATCTTTTTCCCTATCTTCATTTGGTGAACCAAATGTGAAACACGTGTGAAATCTAACCTTTTTGGGTGATTTTTGAAAATCAAGTTTTTCAAGAGGCTTCCTAGGCTCAAATAGACCTCACTGTTGAGTCCAGGAGGCCCTTTCAGAGAAAAATGACAAAATTTTCTATGTTTTCGTCACTGCAATTTTTTTGGAAATTTTGAATTTTTTAAGTTAGCAGTCCATACAATATAGATCTGTATGGATTTGTACTGTATGGACCCATGATACTCATCTTTGTAGTATTGGTGTTGTCGGTGATTGTAAGTTTAACATGAGTTTTGGTTGTAGGTTTTGTTTGTATTGTAGGATTCAAATTTTGGAATTTTGATCAACCTCTGCTCTGACTGCCACTGGCTTAAGCCCTAACTACAACCACTAAAGTCCTAACCACAACCATTAACATCTCCCGGTAGTCCCCTGTGGCGATTCCCTGTGGTTAGGGCTTTAAGCCTAGTGCCTTTGTTTATCACAAAGCCTTATGCCCCCGATTCTAGAAAAAAAAACCCTAAGACCCTGCTACCTTTGCTGATGGCAACGTCCCTCTCCCATTGACTATCTAAACTACCCTCTATTACCACCATCGCTGCCTCTGTCATCCTCCAAAACCATTGGTCAAAGTTCTAAAATCTTCAGTCGAAGGGTTAAATCAGTCAGTCGAAGTCTTTAAACCACTACCTTTGATTGTAAACCCTACTTGTTACATGATTGGTGGTCTCCGGCTCCCATTTTCTCTGCATTATGTGAGGTCATTGTTTGTAAACTATCATCAGTGCATATTGTGTTGGCTTATTTATAAATGGTGGTCATCTTCAAATCCTCCGATCATAGTTTGCTTCCCATGCCCTTTGCATACTATGTTTACATTGTCAAAGGTCACATTTATGACCGATGGTAGGGGCCTAGTGCCTTCACCCTCATTTTCTATTATTTTATGTTTTTTTGGGTGTCTACTAGCCACTAACCCTAACACCATCTACTAACCATTGTCCCTTCATAAACTACCAATGGTAAAAACCTTCACAACTTGAGTCCTAACCACGGACCTTTTAGGTATCTTTCAATGTTTGGGGGTGTGGTCACGGATGTGACCAAAGGGTCCAGTGGCTATAAGCCCTCGGCCCCTTTTTTACTTTGTGCCCCTTCTAAGCCCTCAGCCATATGGGAGACCGAGTGCGTCGCTAGACTCTGATGACAAAACTAACTGTCAACTACATAGATAGTCACATGTGACCACCCAAACTTAACCACTAGCATTTTTGCTTAACAGTCAGGCCTATCCTCATTTCTCCTAGAGCCCTAATTGGGCTATTTTTTTCTTTTGGCCATAACTTTCGCATATGGGCTCAAAATTTTGGAAACAAAGGCTCATTGGAAAGAGGATTTAGAGAACTACGTAGAAGTGTAGATTTGATCAAGTAAAATTGTCATTTTATCAAACTTGTTTTCTAGTCAATGTCAAAAGTCAATTTGAACTCCAAATGCTTATAAATCATGCAAAATTGATTCAATTTTAGTGCAATTTTTTTAAAAGTGCAAGAAATTTCTTGAATTTTCTAATTTTGCTCTTTGATTTTTTGTATCTAATAAGATTTTCTAGAGTTTTATCATATTTCCTTTTTTTAACCTCTTTGACTTGTGGCTTGCAAAATGAGGCATTCACTCGATATTTCATGTTTTTTTACATTGTTATGGGATTTTATGTCACTAATATCTAATTTTCAGCTTGTGGAATTTGTTGTTCAAAGACTTGAAAATTGAAACTGCTAACACATTCAATGCAGGTTTCCTTTCATTTTCATCTGCATGTACTTGGTTATCATAGGAACATTTGGATTTTGGTGCAATAAAATGAACATAATCTTTCTATTCACACATATTTTTAGGGGCTTAAAATGAATTAGTGTCTTCTTTGCTTGGTGATTTTGCTTATGTTTATGAGGTGTGTATGCTCTTCCCTCATGCTCTAAGCAATCTTGGGAATTAAAAACACTTCTTGAACATGTGCGAGTGTGACCAAGTAAATGTGTATGTTCTCCCCTCGCATCTTAGTATGAACATGGGGATCAAAAACATTTACTTGTGTTTCTTTTGTAAACCTTTAGAGGGCTTGCCTCTTGATTTGTGAGAGGGAACAACCCAAGCGGTAACAAGCTAAAGCCAAGCTCTTTCGAACTACTATATAAAAATGTGTTTGTGATGAAAGTCATAAACAATAGGTGTTGATGTGTCATACAGATGAATGTCTCCCTTAGTACCCTTTGTGGTGCATGAAAACCTGTAGAGCATAACCTCTGCAGCCTAGGAGGCTCCTAAACAGAGTGAATCACCATGCGTATGGCCACCTGAATGAATGTCCTTACTATGAACCTTTGTGCTAGTAGCCAAAATCCCTCTATTTTCTAGTGTAGGAGGTCAGAAGATAGACCTCTGAAACTGTCCCACACTCTCGCAGTACAAAGTAGAGATAAAAAAAATTCTTGAGATCTTCGGGACATTAGGAATTTGAAGCTTAGTGTGCCCAAGAAGTGAGTGACATGTAAGGGGGAGCCAGTTCCACCAAGCTTCTAAGTTATTTTCTTTGAATAAGTGTGATTGGAGAAATCCAAGTGGGAATTCAGCAAGTATTGTCTTTGACTAGCCTAGGATCATGCATGTTTACAAGTGTTTTCAAACTTTTCAAGAGTCACAAAAAACAACCAATCTAACTTCCAAATGTATTCTATGATTGATGTGTGTGCTTGCCTAATCATCACCCTTAGACATTCATTCCATCCATTCATTCCAAATCACCATATCATAATCACCCTCCTAAGCCAATCAATTTCATCCTACTCATATCCTAACCATCATTCCTAATCATTCCTTGTCACCTTCTTCCTAATAAAACCCTAATCATTCCACATCACATCCTTATCATATCATCATCATAATCCAAGGCTAATCATATCATTGTCATTATACATTATCCAATCAAATCCACCCTAATCATTATTCTAATCACATTATGCTAACCATCATCTTAAGCATTTCATCATATCTTAATCACATCATCCTAATCATTTCCTAATCGCATTTTTCAATAACATCATCCAATCATCCACATCTTGATCATCTTACTTGTCCCATCCTAATCACATCCTAATTACATTATCATCCTTCCATATCATCCTCTTTCTAATCCAATCAATAGCATTCCAAGTCAAACCAACATCTAGTCATCCAATCTCATCATTCCACATCATATCCTAATCACATTTTTCTATTCATAATTCCTAATCATTACACCTCATCCTAATCATATCCTCTTAGATATTCCCAATCATTACCCCTCATCCTAATCCATCCTAATAATCATTCTTAATCATTACACATCATCCTAACCATTCTCCTAATCATATCCAGTTCATCCTTAATCAAACCGTAATCAGCTCTTTCATCTAATCACCATCGTCTTAATAACCCTAGTCAAAACCATAATTATCTTCATCCCAATCCAATCATATCATCCCTAATCATATTTTATCTATCCTAATCATATCCAACCATTCATTTCCATTCCAATCACTTTCATCCTAATTATTCCCAATCACAATATACCACAACCATAGGGAAATATTTGAGCATCTACACTCCCTATCAAATCCAATTGCAATTGTGTCACCTGTTGGTTCCATTCACCCACTACATATTTAATTTCATTCATCCCTTGACATAAATAGAGGACCCTAAACATTAGTCTTCCTAAGGTTGAAACATAGGGAGAAACTGCCAAAGCTTGACTGTATCACATGTACAAATCTATGGACCAAGAGACCTTGAAATTATTTTCACATCAATCACAACTTGGGCTTAATACTCCAAGGCTAGTTTAAGTCCATCTTTCCAAGTGAATTCTGAAACTCATGGGTTCACTTTCATCAATCATTTCTTCCACTTGGGCTTAATACTCCAAGGCTAGTTTAAGTCCATCCTTCCAAGTGAATTCTAAAACTCATGGGTTCACTCTAATCAATCAATCCTTCTACACCTCAAGGTCTTGATAAATCCAATTTATACTTTGACAAGGTCATTAGTATATGAGAGTACCCTCTTGGACCCAGACTTTTCGAAGACTAGCATCATCAGCCTCTATCATAGTCTGAGCCTCATCACCTTGCATCGACATCCCATAGCATCCCAATTCACAAGTCTTGTATGGTAAAGACACGGTTGCAAAATGAAGAGACAAGGGAGTAGATCCTACTGGTCATCTCTCATACACACATCATTCCAAACATTCTAAACATTCCTTGCAACACATCGTCCAATCATTTCACCTTATCATAATCACATCCTACTCATATCTTCATCATTCCACCTTCACATCCTAATCATCCTTTCTAATCACATCGTTCAATCAACTTCATCCTAATCACCATCATCCTAATCACAAACCTAACCATAACCCTAATCATCCAATCCAATTCACCCTAATCATTTTTCTAATCCAATCTCCTTCATCCTAATCAAGCACTTGTCAACATGGCCCTAATCCCACAAGATGACATACAACAATATGAAGAAATGTGTCATTCCATGGCAATCCTAGAGAACAAGGTTCTAGCACCACAAGCCTATTTAGAAGCCTATCCAAGGCCACCTTTGCAACAAGACAAAATTCCTTTACTTTCTCATTCTATCTTTGACAAGGGGAACATAAGTATACCACATCCATCATATCAATACCTTCTACCACCTAATCCTCCATCAACTCCACCTCATAGATTCAACCATTACAAAAGCAAACCCAAATTTACTAATTCATCCAACCACTTTGACACTCCACCTAATCAAAGTCCAAACCCTAAGAAAACACCATCCATCCCTTTTATCCTTCCACCATGGGAACTTTCCACAAAACAAAATCCTAATCATAAGTCCACATCATCTACCCTCGTTGTCCACCCCCTATATTGTCCATCCATCACCCATCTACGTACAAAGGACGTGGTTCAAGGGTTACTAGCTAGAAATGACTTGCCCCCATGTCAAACACCTATCTTAGCACCTAGCAACGAGCCTTCAAATGCCATGCTTATTCCTCCAACTCCATCATGTGATCCACAACCTATTGATCCTATATGTCCAGGTCAAGGTCCATCATGCCCTCATGTTGTTAATCACAATGAGCATACCCAACCTCTTCTTGAGCCTTCCACTTCCATTTCCATTCCAAGTCAAGAGCTATGTCAAGGGTCCAATCCTAATCATGTGGAAACATTACCCCCTCATTTAAATCAAGATTAAAGCCCTACTATTGATCTTGTCCATCGCACACTTGATCCCATCTATGATCAAGATCCTACTTATGATCAAGAAGGCCATGATGACCCTCTTAGCCAACTCTATTCATTCCATGGTCGAGAGTTTATCACCCTATCCATCTACCCCTAATGTGCAAACTTCCACTTGTCATGATGAGACATGTGCCTCCCAAATACACAGAAGATCAAACAAATAACTTGGATCTAAATAAACATAATCAAGATCCTAATCCTTCCACATCATCCACCATCAACCCCATTTCAAGTCCACCATCATATCCCCTTGGTCTATCTACTTTCATTCATGAGTGTTCTTCCTTAGGACATCAACAACTATTATCTTCCACTTCACCTTCTCCATCAAATAATCTGCTCAAGTCTAGTGTCCAAACTACACCTAGTCCCATAATCCATTGCATGCTCCAAACCATGAACTACCAAGGAAAAGGCCTAGGTCTTCACGAACAAGGAATTCTAGAGACTCTCAATGTCAATGTCCCCCCTTGCCAAAATGGCCTTAGATATACACCCCAAGGACAACAATCGAAAGATGATGGTACTTCCTCCATACTCCGAAGACATATGTCACCATTCCACCTCCATTATCCTATAAGTGTTAAAAGCATGTCACCATACACCTTCCACCATCCAATTTGCCTCCACTACTTCCAACTCTACTATTCCACCATCCACTTTACCTCCATTACTTCCAACACCTAAGATCCCTATCATCCATAAATACCCTAAATATCCTAATCGTGACCAACAAATGCATGCATCGTCTAAACATGAAGCTTCCATCCACCACATGGGATTCAAAAATAAAAACTTGGATGCCTACAATCATAAAGAAAAAAATCCCAAAGGTCCTAATACCTTAGGGTACAAATCCAAAAATTCAAAGCAAGCTACATTCAAAGATACATCTAAACCCATACCTCCATTAGAAAAGTCCAAAACCAAAATAGTATGGGTACCTAAACAAAAATCAAACAAGTCAAATGGGGCATCCACCTCTAAAAAATCCCAGCCATCCTCTTCCATCCATTCCACTCCAAAATATCAAATTCCTTCATCCCACATAAAAGGAAAAAATTATAAAAATCATAAGTACATGTGGGTCCCTAAAATCCCACGTCACCCATCTCCTAAGAAAACATCACCATTGCTTCCTATACCACCATCCACTCAAAATTTTCCATGTTTATCATGGTGTGTGCAATTGTTGGTCATGATTCCTTTTCACACCTCCATCACCCCATCATTCAACTATTATCCTACATATCTTCCCCATCATGTCCCTATGGTCCATGCTTTTACATAAGCTTTTTATCCATCTATTTGCATAAGTCCTATATAATCCACATCATAATCCACTATCTTCCCTACATAATCGACATCATAATTCACTATATACCTAATCCATCTCATTTTCAAGCAATCTCCTTACCAACATAAATGGGTACAATGACGCTTAACATGGTCCATGTGACAACATTCCTCTATAATGGGACTATCAACTTTCATGGCACTAGACACTTGAGTCCCTTTCGTCCATATCTAGCTATCCCATTCAAAAGTCAAAAAAGTAAAAAAAAAAAAAAACGTGAAAAAAGTAAAGAGAAATCCCTTCATCCAATGGTGAAAACCACCCTTGGTGGTGCCTTGGATAAGTACCATGATGAAAACCTAGCAAACAGGCATCATGTGTAGGTTGATATTTCTATGTCTCTTACACTTGGGGGCACGTTGTCTCATCTAACCTATCAATTTCTATCCATTTTCCAATCTTATTCATCCATACACATACCTATCCTATCGAGTCCATTCATTCTACCTTCCTCTTTTGATCTTGATAAAGAAATGGGGGGCAAAATGTTGAAACATGCTTTGGATATCCCTTGATATACCTCATCCCTTCCAATCCATCCAATCATCCTTCGTCATAAGCTTTGTCATGTCAAATCCTAACCATAATGGGGCATGTTATTCCTATCCAACATAGTCCTTGGAGATCACATCCTTGCCCTCTTACGCGTGCATTCCTTCCATCTAGTATCACCCACAGTTTCTTCCATTCATCCCTTGCCACCTAGATGTGGTCCCCCCTTGTCATTGGTATCTAGCACAAAGGCTACCCAAATTGTCATCCATTAACATTCCCAAAACATTCCCAAAATCCAAAAAAATCACAACATTCAAAAATCCAAAATAAATTGAAACACGTCAAACTCCAAAAAAATCAAAATATGTCAAAATCCAAAAAAATCAAAATATTCCTCAAAATTTAAAAAAAAATCAAATATCCTACAAAAAATCCAAGCAATAAAATTTATCACCTCATCATATCAATCCACCAAATCATTTAATCCATTCCTTCAAACCATTTCAACTCATCACATCATTCCAACCAAATCAATTCTTCAAATCATTCAATTCCTCAACTAAATCATCATCCTAATCAATCACATTATATCACTCAAATCAGTTCTTCAAATCAAACCATAGTACAAATGGTCGAACTATGTCGCCTCTAAGATTTCATGTAGGAAAGGCCATCTTTGATGCGTCCCTGAGGCATTAAGTTAGTCCCTTAGGGTCCGTCAAGTCAACCATCATAATAAGTCACCCTTTTGTGAAATGGACACTTTGATTAGACAGTCAATCTTTCAAGACATCTGCACTTGATACCAATCCCAAAATTAACAAGACAAGCTATCCAATCAGTCAAATCAATCAATCACCTTGTGATAATCATAATGTCACTATCAAGCTATCATTGTCAATCATTGCATACCTTGTATAGAATGGGGCATCATTGAAACTAGGATTTTGTTCCTTATACGACATGCATTATTTATTAAACATCATCAATCAAGCCCTGGTGTTGCTCACATGTCCAACAACACTAGTGTCAATCAATCATCTCACTTGCCTTATTTAAGATGTTGCATTATCGAAACTAGACTAGGAATCTTACATGACATGCTTCATATCCTAAAACTAGGTCTTCCTCATCCATTCTGAATCAATCAAAAACATATCACTTAGCAAAAGGTTCAAATGGTTGTTGGTCTAGTTTGTCTTATTTTACTGGATTGTTTTTTGCAATCTCATTCTTATGCTTCTCAAGGCAATCCCTAAGTGATGAAGAGAAGCGAGGATAGAGCAATACTATAGTTTGTCTTGGAAAAATAACTAGGGCAACTTGGTGCCTTGCGTGTGATTAGGATTGAATTGGGTGTGAATCAAAGACATCCTATGCATTGGAAAGAATAACTACTTCCTTACATAAGGACTTGCACACCTCATAGTTATCTCATCGCATGTTCCAACAAGGTACCAAAGTTACTAGTCTAAGTCAAGCATTGATTGTATATCATGTGCCTATTTCACAAGGGATCACATTTCCACACTTTGGCCTCGACAGAAATCACATAATCTCAAACATCATCTCAAAGAAGGGTAAAATGTAAACACATAAAAGTGTCCTTAGATTGTAAAATCCTAATCACTTCCATGTTCTACTAATTTTCCCTAATTTTCCTCTATGGTTAAATAATTAGTTTTAATTAATTAATTGTTTTATCATTGATTTCCCTAATGTTCTCTTCATTTCATTTATTCAATTAAATAAATCATCCCCATCACATTATCCCACCTTCTCAAATAAATTAAATAATTATACACCATTTATTTAATTTAAAAATTATATTGTACACCTCATCATATTTGTGAATTTTAAATTCATTTTTGTCCTCTTGTGGTGGGAAAACCCCAACTCATCTCAACCCTCCATTTGGCCTCAAAGTCAACATGTGATCTTGGCCCTCCATTCAAATCTTCTCTTCTATAAAACACCTTTTTGTAGCTCATTTGGCCCCCTCTTGATTCATTTCTTCACACTCTTAAGCTCTTAGAACTCTCTCAAATCTGCTATAAAAACTCTCCAAAATCTTGCTAAACAGACACATAAGATTCTCAAGATGGTTGCTTGAATCTACAAGTTTGAGAGAAATAGTGCAAGATGGAGGAGGACAATGGAGATAAGTCATTAGTTAACTTGTTTTATATTTTGTTTGATTGATTCGCAACTTAGAATGCACTCCATTGGGAGCTAGGGTTAGCTGTAGTTTGATTTTTTAATGGTAGCTAGCTTTTTCCCTATCTTCATTCCTCTTGCTCCATTATCTTCTCTTTCACCTTATGGTGTTTGGATGTTAGGTGTGGGTCATCCATAGGATAAGGATTTTCAATCCATCTCTTTGTTATAGCTAGCAACACTTTAGCCTTGGCCACCATTGACGAATCTTTAGACTAGTTGACCATGCCCATAGGCTCATTAAATACATTGTCCTTATTGTAGAGAGGGTCAATGACCCTACCAACTTATTTCATTCCCTTTGGAGCCTTCTCCACATGATAGTCCTTGTCCATTTTAAGGGTGAGTCTACAATAATCTTTGATTTGGACTTCATGCTCATTTAAGAAATCTTCCCAATGGTCCTCCAAAGCAACCTTATGCCAAGAAAGAATGCCCCAATTAATAGATTAATCTTAATAGTACTATTAAACATGTTCCTAGACTCTCCATATAAGTCTATGGAAAGAGGTTCCATTTCCAACTCTACAATCTTAGCATTTTGCATGTTGGCACAAGAGTATACCCCAATCTTAATGGTGAAAGAAATCCCATCCTTTTGTTTACTAGATACTAAATTTTAAATTTTATAAATATGACTATAGAGCTCCAAGAGGATGATTCTATCACTTGGGTACCTTGGGAGCTTGTAGGGCACCTTATGGAAACCAACAACCCTAATGTAGGAGAATGTCCTAAACTAGATAAACTAGTTCCTAAAATTGATTGACTCTCATGTTTCCTCTAATCACATCCTTTCCACAATCATTATCAAGGCCTCTAATTATTGCATATAAAAAGGAATCATTTGCCATAAAATAATTCTTTCGACTCTCCTTAAGCTCTAGATGAGGGTAATGGTAAATTTTATTTGCTTCTGCTAGCTGAAGGGTTTCAGCCTTCTTTGGTATTGGAAAATTGTCCTAGTAGGATAGCAAGTACACCAGGTAAGAGGTCATATGGAATCTATTTAATTCCAACACATCTATTAGATATTCATGCAGGGAATTATTGATGGTTGTATGCACAAAGATAGGGGACCAAAAAGTCACCACTGTGGGACTTTTTGGTCTAAAACAAGGTAAAATGCAAGTGTGTTATAATGGACTCGCATTTTTTATTGCTTTAAAAGTGAAAAAAATAGACATTTCAGCCATTACCCCTGGCCAAAGAGTGAGTTTGTAGAATAAAATAGGGATCAAAGTGCGAGCGCGTTCATAGAAATTCTCTCCAAGCAAGTGCTAGAGAGAAATCAACATTTTTATGATGCCACCTCACCACCAAAGATGTCGTGAAGCAAATTTGGAGGGTCTAGCAGCTGAAGAAGGTACAGTTTGATTAATTTTTGTTAGTTTGGAAAGAATTTTTGACTTTTGTAATGTTTGATTAATTTTTTATATTGCATTTATTGTTAATGAGGCAAGAGAAAACCCAAATCTAGCTGAGGAGGGTCAAAACAACCCCCAAAACCCTCCACACCCACCTTCATATCATCCAATGTAAGGGATACTCAAGAAAACTACCTAGGGAAAAGAGAAGAAAACAAAAGACATCTTTAAACTCTTATTCAAATGCTAAATAATCAAAATACAAGCATTGATCATAGGAGAGCTCTTGCGAAGTGATTAGAGGAGATTAGTTCCCACACCAAATCAGTGACAAAACAAATCATTGAATTTGAAGACTATAAGGAGAGGTGTCAGAAATACTATGCTAACAAATTGTCATATGAATAAGTGAAGAATGAAAAAATTACAAAATATCAATTATGTGCACACTTTATTAATCATAAAACTAGCCAAAGATTAGAAGAAACTTCCAAACAGTTCCCTATTCATTGGTGGAGGAATGAAGAAATATCCCAAAACTTTTGGGATAGATGGTAAATGGTCTTCAATGAGTGCCCATGCAACAACAATGAGGTGCCACAATATTTCTTGAGTAAACTCCATTGCAAGTTCATCCTCAAGAAGATTCCCAATTATTTTGACATTCGCGAATTCTAGGGTAGACGTGGTGGCTTTGCCCAAGATAGAGAGGGGATTCAGCAAGATGAAAACCATGTACCTAGACCCCTATTCAGGCAAGAAAATGTGTCACTCCCTTCAACTTTGAAGGAGAGTGTTGAGGTGGAGACATTACATTCATTGACTACTCTCATGCAGTCTCTAGCACAACATGCTAATGATCTTACCCAAGACAATTAGGGTGAGAGAAGTAGGTGTCATTTGTCCCCACATTTGTGCAGTTCATGTGGGAACCTATGTGATTATGGGATGCAGGACGCATGGTAGGACTCTCGATAGGATGTTGTGACATAGGGGTAGCATCCAATGATGGAGACATCCATATTGGATGAGTTTGTTCTCAGCGATGATGTCTTACAACATACATTTGGTATTGACTCTTAGGTGATTTTTCACAAGTTTCATCTTGATTTAATATATTGTTATTTGAAATTTGTAATTAATTTTATATGACTATCTATAATATAAGTCAAAAATAATGTATGTAATTGTCTACATAATGAAATTCCATGGTCAGAGTCTCCATCCTTCCTCCATTGGCCATCCATTGGTGGGTTATGAGAGGAGGTCAAGTCAGCAAGTATGTAATTTATCACATGATCATAATTATTGTACATATATCAATGGTAATATTATTTTGTAACAATTTGATGATTTCAATAGGGAGCTTCATTGACACCTCCATGGTTTCCTTGGTCCCTTGGATGCAAAACCACCACTTATACGAAGGTAAATTAAACCATTTCTAATTATTATGCATTTAAAGAATGTTATATATTTATATTGGTCGAATAAACTTGAACTCTATTTTTAGGTGCTTAATATGGAGACTCCTCCTCATCTTTGTGAGTCAATGCATATAGGCATTGTTGTAGCCATGATGTCCTCAAATCCTTTGACTAAAGTATGATACAATGACATGAAAATGTCATAATTTTGTATTTCTTCTTTTATCTCATGTCATTTGATGTACATAACTGATATTTATGTTTAGTCAATTTTGCTTCTTGATTCTTCTCACAGGAGGTCACAACTCTAGACCGTCTAACTACGGATGAAGAGAGAGAAAAGATGATGGAGAGTGATCATCGAATGATGGTAAGCGATCGATTATATATGTGATGTTATATATTTCATGTTTTCTATATTAATGTGCATATTATTTGATTGTAATAACAGGTGGCCCTAGATGAACGTCTATCGAAGAGGTTTACTTAATGGCAGAGAGAGGATGAGTCATTGATTGGCTCTCCATCTCTATGGTCAATCAAGGGCTGCCAATTATTTCATAAAAGTCCATAGGAAACTAGTTTTTGGGACATTTTTTGTATGCCTAGATGGCTTTGTATACATATTTTTATATGTTACCAATTGTTGGTGAAATATTTTCAATTTTACATAATTTAATTAGGGAGACACTTTATTTTAGCCTCATGACATGTGTCATAGGCTTTTCATCTTCAACTCCCCATTTTGTCTCTTCATTAGACAATGGTGGTGTGTATATATTTGCATTTCATTAATGCATAATGTAATTTCTATGTGAAGAATGTAACGCACTTATTCCCAAATGTTTTTGGCTTGTGCATTATCCTCTTACAGATGATTTTGGCTCCTGTGGGTCTTTGTGTGACTTCAACATGGTATCAGAGCTCCAAATTTGTTTGGTTCTTCTCGAATTGGAGAGGGTTTTAGTCATTATCATTTGATTGGTATATCTTGGAGAAAAAATATTTCTATGTTTTTTTCTAGAATCAAAATCCTATTTGGGTATCTCTTCTTTTTTGCAGAAGGTGCACGAATTTCAAGAAAATTAGATCACAAATCCACATCTATGTTTTGTGCCTTTTGAGAGCAGTTTCACAAAAATTGTCATAACTTTCACGTCCGGACTCCATTTTGTGTAAAAAAAGATATTGTTAGAAAGATGACTCAAATTAATTTCTAGTGGTGCAATTAATTGTTTTTGGTTGTTTCTCAATTGCCTTTTGTTTTCACCAGAAGTCAGGTCTTCTTTTTTAGCATTGCCCTCAGTATTTTGGGCATATCTTTTGCATACAGTGTCAAAATCGGACAAACAAAATATCATTAGAAAGGTGATTCAGTCCTCCACACAGACATTAGATTAGTGTTTCTAGAAAATATCATCAGGTATCTATGTTTTTGAGATCTCTATTTTTTTTAAAGAGCATTTATGTGAACAAGGGGGATAATTTCTTGCTTGTGAGGGTATTTTACTGTTGTTCTCCCATTTTTTTTCTGCAATCATCATGGACATTCCTAAAATTGAAGCTCTTACTCCTCACAACTACCATAAATGGAAAGAAGAAATGGAGTATGTTTTGCATAAATTGCACTTGCATAGAATGGTTATGGGTACAGATGTAGAACCCACTATTGCTAGAAAAGAAAAGATGAAGTATTTGGTACTCTTGGTTTGTCAATTTCTCCTAATCATTGCTTTCATATTTCATCTTGTAAATCTCCAAATGAAATCTAGATAACATTAGAGGGTTTATTTGGAACACAAGATATAATGAAAGGATATGAATTGGAGAATGAAATTATTAGTTTGAAACCTAAAGACTTTGATAGTATCCAAGACTTCCTTACAAAACTAAAATCTTTGAGATTACAACTAAAACAATGTGGTATTGAAAAAGAAGACACACAGTTGATTTTGTCCATTCTTGCTAAACTTGGTCCTGATTACTCTATTTTTGTATCATCCTTTTATGCTAGTAAAGATGCCTAGGGTACCAAATACAAAATGCCTTCTCTTGCTAATTTTGCTTCATCTCTCATAAGAGAACAAATAAAATTAGTGCAAATGGGTACTCTGAAGTCTTCAAAATCTCATGCTCTTGTTCCAAAAGCGCAAAAGGCTTCAAGTGGAAAAGAATAGAAATAGAATAACAAGAATAGTGAGAAAGACAAGAATTCAACACCTCCAGCTACCCCTGAGTCATCTTCATCCAACAAAAAGGAGAAAAAGGAGAAACCCACTTGTGCATACTATAAGAAGCATGGGCATAGTGAACAAGATTGTTACAAAAAAGAAGTGGCTGAGTTGAAGGATCTTATTCAAAAGATGAATGTCAGTACTCCTTTAGCTTCTTGTCCTTGTTCATCTACTCCCACTCCCTCATCATCAAAACAGTCAAAATCATCTGAAAAAGCACATGTAGACTATGCTAATGGAGCTCATAAATAGAAAGATAAAGCACTTTGTGCATCTTCAAGTTCCAGTTTAGGTAAATGGATTCTTGATTTAGGAGCCTCTCATCATCTCAATCCATGTTTTCTACCTTTGAACCATGCCCTTTAAAACCAATTTTGATGGGTAATAATACATATGTGAATGGAATTAGAAAAGGATCAATTGAGAGTGGTGGTGGTACCTTCAATGATGTACTATGTGTACCTTCTTTGACAAATAATTTTCTTTTCATATATCAAATTACTCACAGTGTTGTAGGGAAGACTGTGGAATTCACACCTGGTCTAGTTATCATCAGAGACTTGGAGAGTAGAAAGATCATTGCTACAGGATTTTTTGATCATGAAACCCAGTTATACACCTTTGCTAGTTTTACTTCGAATGATGATTCAGATCCATTCACTAATGATCACACTTCTTGTGTTGATTCCACTTCTGAAAAGAAGTTTGGATATTTGAATCTGGGCATTCTTGCTCCTGATTCACATCTTGATGACACTCATTCTACTCCTCTGCATCCTATTTTTTTATGCTTCCTTGGTTGAGAAGGATGATATTCTTGAGGACTTGCAATCCCTCTTTGATGATAGTAATGACACTATTGTTATATGTCATATTCCATCTTTGGAGACACTTGTTCTAGTTTGTCTTCAGTTGTCACCTTCAAATATTCATCAGGTTGTTCCTGATTCTGTTGTGGCATCTTCATATTTGGACATAAGGATATCCATCTAGTCTTCAGTGATATTGATTTTGAGGCCACCTTCTTTACAGGTTCTTCAAAAATCACCGATTGTGAAATTTCTTTCTAAGGGAAGAAATGTGATTTTCCATAAGTGGATTGGTTTATGCATTCGAGCATCCTCTTTTGGTTTTGGATATTCTATAGTGTTGAAGGATTTCATTGGCTCTTTCTTTCCCTCTTATGGGGGGACTCATGATTATACTTCTATGATGGATTCAGTTCTTGGGGGGTCTTGAGCCCTTTTTCCATCACTGGTTCATTTGCATTTTTGTTTTCTTTCTTTTGGGGGGGAATTTTTTCCCATGAGGTTTTCTCCCTTTCTCCACTTTATGAGAGATTTTATTTGTAAATGGGTACCAGGCCTTTGTTACTGGGACCCATCCATCCATGCATTCGTGCATCCATCTTTCTTTCTTTTTAGCTTTTGTAAATCTCCCTAAGTTGCACTTATGGGGAGGTGTTGGTGAAATATGTTCACTTTTACATAAGTTAATTAGGGAGACACTTTAGTTTAGCCTCATGGCATGTGTCATAGGCTTTTCATCTTCAACTCCTCACTTTGTCTCTTCATTAGACAGTGGTGGTGTGTATATATTTGCATTTCATTAATGCATAATGTAACTTCTACTTCAACAATGTGAAGCACTTCTTCCTAAATCTTTTTGGCTTGTACATTATCCTCTTGAAACTCTCTCTTGTGGAAGATTTCCTGCAAATGATCTTGGCTCTTGTGGGTCTTTGTGTGACTCCAACACCAATGAATATTTTTTTATATGCCTATATGGCTTTGTACATAAACTAGATGTTATGTTCATGACATTATGCATATAATAGTTTATACTAAATATTTAATATGATAATCAATTATCATTACAAGAATTTAGTTTTACACGTGCCAATTGTATTTTCTTGAAAGTTTATAAATCATTTTCAAATAATCTATTTTGTGCATATATTGCAATCATTGTATTATGTGAGATTGTGCATTTCTTTGAGGCATCATGTCCAATAGTTCATGTGCCTTGTCTATGATTCCACACTTCCACACATGTCTATAAGGGTAGCTGCAAATACAATATGTGACAAATTTCCTATATCCTTTATACTTTGATGGTTGTCCACACCATGTTCTGTAGATCCCATTTTGGCATAGGCAAGGAGGATTTTGGATAAGGTTGTGCAATTTGGTTTTAGACTTGCCAATTGCATTTGGTTGAAATTTTCTTTTGTACATTTGTGAATGTTTTTAAATCCTTATGAAAACTCCATTTCATGCATATCTTGCAATCATTACATTACATGACACAACATTTCTTTGAGGTATCATGTCAAATAGTTCACGTTCCTTGAATATGCTTCCACACTTTGCATACATGTCTTGTAGGGTGTTTGCAACTACAACATTTAACAAAATTCCTATCTACTTTATGCTTTGATGAATGTCTATACCATGTTCCAAAGATACCATTTCTAAGGTTTTGGAGTTTGGCTTTACACCTGCCAAATGCATTTGCTTGAAAGCTTCAAAAGCCTTATCAAAAGGTCCATTTTGTTCATACCTTGTAATCATTGCATTCCATGAGGTGACATTTCTTTGAGGCATCATGCCAAACAATTCACGTGCCTTGTCTATGCTTCCACACTTTGCATATATGTCTTTGAGGGTAGTTGCAACTACAACATCTAACAATATTCCCATAACTTTTATTCTTTGATGGATGTCCATTTTGGCATATGCAAAAAGCATACTGGCTAAGATTGTGGAATTTTGTTTTATACCTGCCAATTGTATTTTCTTGAAAGTTTATAAAGTCTTAGCAAAAGTTGTGGAATTTGGCTTTACACGTGCCAATTGCATAAATTCTTGGAAGTTTCTAAAGTTTTTTCAACAAATCCATTTTTTGCATATCTTGCAATCATTACATCCCATGAGAGGACATCTCTTTCTGGTATTCTATCAAACAGTCTACATGTCTTGTCTATTCTTGTACACTTTGCATACATGTGTACAAGGGAATCTGTAATTACAACATGTGACAAAAATCCTATATCCTTTATGCTTTGATGGTTGTCCATACATTGTTCCAAAGATCCTATTTTGGTACAAATAGGGAGGATACTAGAAAAGGTTGTCGAATTTGGATTTACACATGCCAATTGCATTTTCTTGAAAGTTTCTAAAGCCTTTTTAATAATCCACATGCCTTGTTTATGCTTCCAATTTTCATGGTTGAGTGTTAGGTCAAACAATCCACGTGCATTGATTATTCTATCACACTTTGCATACATGTCTACAAGGGTAGCTACAATTACAACATCAAACAAAACTCCTATATCCTTTATGCTTTGATGGCTATCCATACATTGTTCCAAAGATCCTATTTTAGTAGAGCTAGGGAGGATGCTGGCAAAGGTTGTGGAATTTGGCTTTACACGTGCCCATTGCATTTACTTGAAATTTTCTAAAGTCTTTTCAACAAATCCATTTTTTGTATATCTTGCAATCATTACATCCCATGAGAGGACATCTATTTCTTAAGTTGTATCAAACATCCCACATGCCTTGTCTATGCTTCCACACTTTGCATACATGTCTACAAGGGTAGCTGCAATTACAACATGTGACAAAATTCCTATATCCTTTATGCTTTGATGGCTATCCATATGTTGTTCCAAAGATCCTATTTTGGTACAGATAGGGAGGATACTGGTAAAGGCTGTGGAATTTGGCTTTACACATGCCAATTACATTTTCTTGGAAGTTTCTAAAGTCTTTTCAATAAATCTATTTTTTGGATATCTTGCAATCATTGCATCCCATGAGAGGACATCTCTTTGTGGTTTTCTATCAAACAGTCCACGTACTTTGTCTATGCTTCTACACTTTGCATACATGTCTATAAGGGTAGATGCAATTACAACATGTGACAAAATTCCAATATCCTTTATGCTTTGATGGTTGTCCATATGATGTTCCAAAGATCATATTTGACAAGTCCTTTTCATGCAACGATGATAACCTCCCAAGCCTAAGCGACAAGTTCATACAACATTATGATCAAGTGGATCACTTCTGATAAAACGAAGTGTTTGGTGACTAATCATAACCTTCACTATCTTGACAAACATGAATTACTAGACAACAATCTTAGAAATCTCCATTAAGACCCTAGATGCCTAAATCTTAATAATAACTATGTCCCAACCCTCAACATGATAACAGGGATCCATGGAAATATCCTAAGAAAAATATTATGACAAGACAAACCTTCCACATAATGTCATTCCTCTTAATGACAAAACTACCCTTCACCTTAGATCCATGAGAACACTGTATAAAAAGAAACTGCTTGGGTTGTTGAAATAGTCAAGTTAAAAACAAAGTATTGTATGGCAACAAAAACATGGGGCCTACGTGTTATATGACAGTCAGGTCTACCCTTCATTGTTTTGACTAGGCCCTTTGCTTCCCAAGATGAGAGTTAGAGTATCCTGCTTTACCTCTTATACACCAATCATCAACCCACTCCTTTGACTCACAATCATACCAAGCTTCATATGTACATGAAGAATAAAAGCATGCCATATGTCACGTATGAATACTCCATGAACGTACATTAGAGCTTTTAAAAGAGTGTAGTTCACTCAATCCTATCAATGTACAATAGTTCACATATTTTGTAATGTTAGTACCATCAACCAACCAAAAATATCTACAAACTGTAGACTTACCTTCATTACCTAGACCCATTGTAGTGTTACACCATTCGTCAATAGATCTCGTATCTGTCAACTTTGTATTGTCTTTGTACTTCAACTCTTCTCGAGCCAATGCTCTTTTGATACATGCTCATGCACCATCATGCTCCCCCTTTCCATGCCCAAACTCACAAAAGTTCCACATAGGTTGAATACCATTCACCATATGCAGCCTGCTCAAACAATAAAACATCCATGAATTCTTGAATTTTGATGCACAATTACCTGACCATATGATATGCTGATGAAATGATATGTTCCTGCTAGCCAAATCATGGTAGAACATCTGAAAGCAACCTTGTACAAACTCCGTAGAATGTTGCGATCATCACTAATATAAAAATAATATTCCCTCAAGATCTTTTTGTCATCCTCTATACTATCTTCTGCATGAATGAATGCTATTTGCACAAATATAGAACCTATGTAGATTTGTAATATTATGTTTGCACCTCATTCTGTGGCTGTAGTGTGTAGTTCTCTGCAAAGTGAACAACTAAAATGATGATACCAAGTGGAAACTTGTCCTTGCATAACTTGAATTGCAAGTCCAACCATTGATATCTATGGGTATGCCTTGCATACTCATACACTATACTATCATGAAATGTAGACATAAACTAAAATATTGGAATCTTTTGAATAACCAAATCACATCTCTTTGCTTCTTTACCATCTTTTCTATTGTATTCTACTGTTTTATACTTTTTAAACTCTACTAGTTTGTTTCCAACCGCATGTGTGTTTTTCATATGTTCATATATTGGCATACATTGCAAGCCACCGCAATGCTGACATGTGCCATCCAAGCATAATTTCCTATAGAATATTTGCCCTTCCTCTCTCACATAAAATTGTTGATATGAAGTCTTTTGAAGTAGTTGGTGGGGCACATATGCCACAATCCTATAAAACATTGTTAGTATACAAATTTAAACATATAGACCAATAAACATCAAAATGGTTAAAAAATTTAATATGTAATCTACAACAACAAGTAGTATGTGTGTGATTTATTTTGACATAGAAAGGTTTTATCATTTCAAAATATCTTTGACAAATTTTAATTTGAGGATACATCTCTTGAAATTTCTTGAAAAATTGTGTTTGGGTCACATCCAAAAAATTCTTTGGATGTGGCTCACGGTTTCGACAACCAATTCTCCTTCTCACAACATCTCTTGCATTAGGAGATACCCTTGTGTTATTTTTTCTAAATTCTTCAATGATGGATCTCAAGGCTTCAACAACTTAATCTTTCCATGGGAGTCTCCTAGAGAATGTCCACAATTCATTAGTGTCTGAGTCCTCAACTCTTTCACATCTTGCAATGACTCTCATTAGAGTTTTTCTACTTATTTTTAATGCTTGACTTGTCTTTCTAATGAGGTGAGATTTCTTTATTTGTTGGCTTACTTTTGTCAATGTAATGACATGTCGTGTGATATTACTATCCTTGTTGTGTGAGGTGGAAACTACACTCTCATATGCACTCATTAGATTCTTCACAATTGATTTTTCACTTGAGGTATCTGATGTTCTTTGGCCAAGAATCTTCATAGTGGGCCCAAATTTTAGATTTCTCATGATCAATTCAACAAATAATTGACATCTTCTAGTTTCATTTAAATTCTCAAAGAATAATTTCCATATCTTATTTGCATATATTTGGCAAGTGCACTTGGGAATCTTATCCTACATGGGCTTCAACACATTCTCATTGATATCAATTAAAAATTTAGGCTTCCTATGAAAAATTCTAGGAGGCATTTTAATTGGTAAAGTTGACTCAACATTAGGAATTTCTTCAATATTTACTTGAGATGGGATAGATGACGTACCTTCAATTGGAGATGCAAAAGATGAAAAGGCTTGAAGTTGAGATGAAGAACATGGTGTACCTTCAACTTGACATGTGAATGATGGCATGCCACCAAATTGAGAAGAAAATGAAGATGTACCTTCTACTTCACCTGTGAAAGATGGAGTGTCTCCAATTCAAAAAGATAATGATGGTGTTCCTTCAACTTGACCTATGGATGATGGAATGCCTCCAACTTGGAGATTCACTTTCCTCATTGAATTGATGTTTTGCATTCATTCCCTTTGTGTTGCCAATTCCATCTCTCTCTTAGCTTCATTAGATGTATCATGTTCCTCTTCAATTGGCAATGGTTGAATGTCTTCTTGTATGGTTGACAATTTCCTACTTTTGTGAATTTTCCTCATTCTTTCTCTTTTCCTCTCATTCTCAACTTCACACTCTTCTAGTGTTAGAGTCTTTGCTTGTTTGCTTGGCATATTGATGATTTCTACAAGCATGATGAATAAGACAATGATAATTAGAACTTTGATAATGATAATGAATAATGGTTATAATAAATAATAGTTGACAATGAATAACAGTTGATTCATAACAACAGAGCCTATCCTTTATCAACAACTGATAATGACAATGAATAATAGTTTATTCATGACAACTCAGATCCTATGCTTTATCAATTATCTTGGTATGGTTCTATGAACTTCTAATTTTTAGTAGAGTTAGGGTTAGGGTAGAATAACAAGGTATAGAAATTTAGGGCAGAGTTTTGTTTCATGAGGTGAAGGTAGATCATTAAGGTGAAGGTAAATCATTAGTGCAGAAATTTAGGGCAAGGTTAGGCTAGAATTTCATAAAAATTATTGGAGGTATTTAGGATTATCATGATATACTTGACTGAAGATGATCATTTCATGTAAAACAAGTTGTCCTAAACTATATTTTGTGTATATCCCATATGTGAACATTATCATATACAATGATAGACAAATTGCTTATGGAGGTCATGTTGAGGGAAAAGACTATCAAATTACACTATGACTATTACAAACAACCACATAGACTAGGTCACATCATAAATATAGAAAACTATCATGAAACTCTAGATCACTATTAAGGTTAGATATTCAAAATATGCAATAGGCTCTCACTACCCTATTCACATGCAAGATTACTCTATCAAATGAAAGATTATGAGGACATCAATATGTTGTATGGTACTCCTTAGGGTTACAAGATAAGAGGTGATAATGATGAAAAAGACTGATAGTTAGCATGCATAAAACTAGTCAAATTTGTAGGAGAAAGAGCACTTGCAGCTACTATAGGTATTTTACATACAACCATTGGCAAGGGAGTCACCATAGTGAAAATACACTTGTAGGAAAGGTGGCTACTTGTAGCCATAGGAATTGCAACAAAAGGAGACTGTGAGAATTACATCACTTGCAACAATTGGGACATAAAGTAGAATGTGGATACTTGTACCCATACGACTAGTAGCAAAAGAGAGAGTGAGCAATGTCTCACTTGCAAGAACAAGAAGTTATATTAAAGTAGAGGCTACTTGCAACAACTTGAGGTGTACCAATGGAGTGATGGGCACTTGCAACAAAAGGAGTGAGGTGCTTGGGGTAGGCACACTTGTTAAAATAGGGAGATTAATAAGGTTTGAGTGTATCATAAGAGGTAATGTTGCAATGTGGCCAAGGAATCATGAAGAGAAGTGATGGTGTTGCACATACACATGTAACAAAGGTAGAATAATGAGAGTTCTCATGTGGAGAAAGATGGGTTGCAAGATCAACAATGAGGAGTTTAGTATTTTATGCTTGAAGAGTACATATTTGCTAGTAGAGTAGAAGAAACCAAATAAGAATGGGTCATGAAGATGAAGAGGTGGAAGTGGAAGTGTTGGTTTCTGATGTAGATGTAGGAGGAATATGTAGGTGTTGCATTAGTTGTGTAATGAAGGTACATGTTGATTTCATGGTTGTGAGATGCACATAAGATCTAAGAAGGAGATCAAGAGGCTACATGAAGGCAGCAAAATAGTAGATAATTTCATGACAGCCAATAGGAACATCAAACCCTATAATGAAGATAATTTCATATCTTGTCAATGTGTAAAGGAGGGATTTTCTAGGAATCATAAATGTATAGGATAGTCATTGTAACCTTAGGAATATCACATGACATTGTTCAAACAATAGTCCAAAATAAGAATGGTCAAACCTTGGGGCTTTCATAAGCAAATTGGTGCATTACAAGGGCAATCACAAGATCATTGAAGGATAAATGGTGAGATAGGTTATTAAAGAAGAATATAATGATGAGAAGATGAGAAGGAAGTTTATATCTAATGAATATCTAAGGAAGAAGTTCTCATGACAATGTAAATAGAATGTTCCTATCAAGCAAATGTGTTTATTAAAAATAGATCTGCTCCAAAAGCAACTCTTAAGGATACAAATTGGTTATGTCATGTGGTTAGTATGGTCAATTGACCTTTAAGGACTTGAACTTGTTACATACTAAGAAATTTGTGGATTGTTCAAGATCTTGTTGAAGAGTTTGATCATAAATTGATAAGACAGTGATAGAACCCTAAGTGTTAACTATTACTAAATTTTATTCACACTAAATTTAGTTAGACCTAAGTGCACTTGTTTAGAAGGAATAAAAGAAAACTTTGAAGTTATGCATTTAATGAATAGTTGATGTCTTGACAAAGCAGAGATGGAATTCAGTTGACAGGATAACCCATCAGTCTAATCAAGACTGATGAATCATCATGACAAGAGAATTAGGTTGTCAAGGTATCAATCATTCAAGAAATATAGTTGATTTAAAATAGTTTTATCTTTCAAGAATTATAAGTCAAATTGATTATTCACTTGATCATATTTGAAGGAAAGAAAGAAAGATATTTATATGAACTATTATTTCATGTCATATTTGGAACATACAATTCAGCATCTGTTACTCTATCCTATGCATTGATTGAAAATGAAATATATATATATATCAAGTGCATAAGATACATAAACTAATTCTGTTTAAAAGAGGTGTTCAAATGTGTCCCACACAAGCCATGGGAGTAACTAGATAGAGAAATGCAAACATGCAAGCTATACATCTGATGATAAAAGAAATAATAAGAACATATGATAAAGGCAAACATCCATCATTGCCTAAGTGAGAAGGTTGTTTTGATGATGTTGATTTTCAGTCTTCATCTTCAACTCCTATCATTAGTTGAACCTGCAAAAATTTGACGAAAGTCCTGTAAGAGCTCTGGATGTTTAAAGTTATCATATGCTTTATCATACAAACATATCAACTTGTCACATCATGCATTTCATATGAAAGATCAAATTAGACATGTACTATAAGTCAGAATATCATAAAGAAGATCAACCATTACCATTGGGTATATTTTCTATGCTAACTTGTTTGTTCACTGTGGAGGTATAGGAAAAGTAAATGCTACTGATTTGAAGACAAATAAACATGTGGAGAAAATGTGGCTCCCACAAGGGTTGAGCCGAGCATGTTTCCTTTTTTATTCATTTGAAAAGGAATATAAGAAAAAGATGGGATGCATCATTCAAAGTACATCATGCATCATTTAATCAACTTATAGAGAAAGTATGTCATCATGACATTTATTACAGTTGATTGAAACAAATCAGATAGTTCAGAATGCCTAAGTCAAGTTGACAAAATGCAGAAAATAGAAATGTAGTCATGAAAGGTATTCCTCTTGTTCATATCATTATCAAAATACTTTATTGCTGTCATATTTCATGTCACATTTCATGAAATCAGTCTTAAGAAATGACAGAAATATGAAAATGAGATGAATAGAAGACTTATGATTAGATTAAGTATTAGTTTGCAAAGACATTATTAAACTAATCCATATCTCTAGATGTTCATAATGGAACATAACTCTAAAATGCATTGTTGATGCAAGAGCCATAAAAGATTGAGAGTTATATACATAATGAACATGTGCATATTAGAAAGAACAAATCATGCATTAAATGTTTAGGGATTAAAAGGATAATATCAGATAAACCAAGTATAGATATCAAGTATAGGTATGATCAGTTGATCACATCAGATAAAGACACATATGCCAATCAAGTCTCATATGCATATCAGATAGAGGGAATGGGCTACAGAAGTCATCTTAAAGTACAAACAGATGTTCATAAAGATCAAATACAACTAAAACAAATGATAAATATCATGCCTCTGAAAGGACAAGATCATACAAGTTCATCATGAATAGCATCTGACAGACATAATTGATAGAGGTACATTAAATGCTATAGTCTCATACATGTACAGGTATCTTTACCTCTCACAGAATGGTAATTGTATCTATAGGTATTTGATACACAAGAGAAATCAAAACATGCTATTGTAATACCTTTGACTGGTGATAGTCAAGTATTTCATATTCATACTTCATAATTGCTAACTGATAGAATGATGGAAGTGAAATAGTAAAAGATCAAATATATGCCATATATATGCTATAGTGATACTGATTACAAAGATACAAGTTATGCCCTTATCATTATACAGATGATACAATTATGACAGGCATATGCCATAATGGATAGAAAGAGATCAAAGACATGATATGCATGCTATAGTAGAAGGATCAAAATGCCAAACTAAATGTGAAAGAAATCAACACAATGTATCTATTCTGTCATAGCTATGAAGAAAGTATCAAGGTTTGTCCCTGAATAAAGATGCCCAAATGAAAAAATGAAAACCCTCTTTCTCTATTGAAACCCTTATTTCCATTTCAGCCATATAGTGAAGAAAACAACAATAGATAAATGTTTCAGCATGGTCGTAATAGAAAGAGAGTTTTTCTAACATACCCACATGGTTTTTTGTGAAACCCTAACACATTTTTTGCAATTATAGGAAGAGAATGGTGATACAATGTATCTACTACCATAGTCGTGCTTGGGTGAGTGTTTTCCTAAGATACCCATATGGGTTTTTTGTGAAACCCTAACATAATATTTACAATTTCAAGAAGACACTGGTGTTACAGTTGGTCGTGCACCTAAAAATGGAAAGTATTATACATTTCGAAGTGAAACCCTTGTTACAGGTTAGAAGCCTTTTCTTCATTTTTTGCAGTGATAGAGCCAAAAAAGGGTTCAAAAAAGTGGTTAGAGGAATGGTCGTGGGTAAAGAAATAATTTCCTATCAAGATTTCAAAACAAACCCTCATTTCATATCAAAGCCTTCAAAGTTTATAGCAAAGAAAATCAAAGATTATGCTATAGAGAATGACAATGGCCACGACCATACGAAAAAGAGAGAAGGAATGAATACCTAGATAAAAAATTGAAACCCTTATTTCTTTTTTTTTTAAAAAGTATGCAAAGATTTTCAAGTATCTATAGCAAGGAGGAAGAAGAGATTACCTTCTAGATGCAGAGAAGAAAGCGTGTAATGGCCATGACCTCTTTTATGAGGTTTTTCTCATATTTTCCAACATTTTTTGTAGATATTAACAAATAGAACGAAAGAATATTTTCAAAGAAATGCTACAGAAGGAGAAACCAAAGATGGTCGTGGCCATTCCTATTGAAAAGACCATAGAAATGAAAGAAGTACCAGTCAAAAGAAAAAATGCCATGCACACCATTATCTGCAACCTTTTTCTCTCAGGAAATGTGAAAGAATCATGCAGGTTTGACCCCAGGAAAGCCAAAGAAGAAGCCATGGAAGCCAAGAAACCCTAAGTATTGAAGAGTTGCAAAGCGACCAATAGGAAGAGAAGAACAAGTGAAAATGACCCAATGATTAGGGTTTCTAACCCTTTTGTTCAAAGTTTCTTTTCTTCATTGAAATTTTTGACTTTGCAAAAACTTAAATCATTGTCGTATCTAAAATGCCGATGGGGGTGAAAACCTTGAGTCATGGTTTCCTAGCATCATTGTAAGAAGTGACCGACATAGAAGGTATATCTTGCATATGTTTTGAAGTCAAAAGGTAATCGATAGCCAAGTGATAAGTATTATGCCTTGTAAACATTCAACAATACTTATTACCTCATGGCCGACTACCTCATGGTCAAAGGCATATATTCCTTATTTCTTGCAAAGTCATCATTAGAGATACATGAACACAAAGGAGATGACAAGGTGGCAGAGTTTTTGGCATTTTTTTGATTTCTTATCATCGCATGATTAATGATTCTTGGAGGATACGCTTTGCATGATGGTTCATGTGACAAGGTGGCAGGGGTATTTTATTGTATCTTGCATAGTGGAGATATATGGAAGTAAGGTGAAGATATGCATTATAAATGGAGTCATAAGGTAGAGAGGGCTATTTATTTGCTTCTTGGTGTATGTGAAGTCATAAGGGTTTCTTGTTTATGACTAAATGTTTTATGCATTTTAATAATGTATTTGGAGAGATAAAGGTATATTTTCCTTGAGGCATATGGCATGCAAATGGATATTTTTTACAAGGGGCTATAAGGGGATTTTATTTTCTCTAAAGTCCTATTTTTTGCTCAAATCATGCAAATTAGGCATGTGTAAATTGGAGAGATAAGGATATTTATTTATTTCCTTTCATGCATGATTTTACATACAAATCAATTGTAAATAAATAATAAAGTAATATTCTTCAAATTACTTTATTATTTTTCACAAAATTGTAAAATCAAAAGTAGTACAAGTTGTAACCAATATTAGAGTAATTATTTTAATTAATTTATTATTAACTCACAATGAATTTTGTAAAAGAAGAATCATGCAAATTGATAAGTTGAATTAACTAGGCCATCTAGGGGGTTTCTTACATAATTTGAGGAGCAATTTTAGGGTTCTCGGTGTACTTTTTGGTCAAGCACATGGAGAGTTCCAAATTGGAGCTATTTTTGCTCGATTTGTGGTAGTATGAGCCCTTATTTTTTGAGATTTTTGAGTTTTCTCATGGATCACTTTGCAGGACTTATTTTTAGAGGTAGTTAGCTGCACTTTATTTTTTGCATGCCTCTTAGTGAGAGAAAAACTATATATTGTAAAGCAAAACTTGTTTTATGCTAGTTCTTGCCTTTTTTCTCGTATACACTTTGAGAGAGAAGAAGGTTTTGTAGCTCATTTTTGACAGTTTTATAGAGATCACAACAGGTTGCAGGTTCCATTTTTGTCTCTCTTGCAATATTTCCTTTATTTTTTAGAATCAAGTAGTTGTCTTTCCATTTGATGCTAATTGTATGAAGTGATTTGATGAAATTTTACTGTGTTTAATTATTAAAACCTTTAAAATTATTGTCTCGCTCTTACTTGAGGTGTTAAGCATAGTGTATTATAGGTCTTAGGTTGTGTTACAGAAAATAGTTCTTTCATTGTTGTGAAAAACATTTTCCTTCATAAAGAGTTTATTTTCCAGCCTTCCTCAGAAGCACTTTTGTGATATTTATGCCCAGATTAGATTGTGTGAGTTAGATTTCCAATTTCTATTATGAACCAAATTGCAAATTTTCCACCCATATTACGTGAATCACCAAATTTTATAGTTTTATTTCCCTATAGTTTCCTTTTTCCCCTTTTCCAAAATAGAAAAATCATACATTCCAATAGAATATTTTAAGGGAACAAGCCCATAATCTGGAGGTTCAAACTCACTATAGGTCGCCCATAGCCTGAGTTTGTCCCCATGTTTCAAAGCATTATAGAGTGTCACAGATTTGCATAAGGGTGCAATCCTCATCGATAATAGTTTTTGGCATGCCCAGTGGGACTCTTGAACTAATTTTCAATTTAATAGAACTTATTTTTCTGTTGTTTCAGTGTGAACAGTAGAATTTTTTGCCTTTTAGAGGTTCATTTTCAAGTATCTAGTGACACTAAGACTTTGGTTTTATAGATCAGATCTTGTAGGTTATGAAAAAGTATCAAACAAGGTCAAATAAAGATTATGAGAAGAGGCATATTTAGTTATCTCAACCAAAAAGGAGAATAAAAGTAGATAAAGTGATCAAAATAGTAGATTCATCAGTTGTTTCAGATTTGCCAAGTACACATCCAGAGTTTGCTTCTCACCAGAGTCTGTTATTTGTAATTACATCATCAGAATTTCATAGTTCTCCACCATCAAGCCCAAGAGAGAAGACTCCTATTTTTTAAGAGGAACCTCTTTTTTTAGAGCTTGTAGAGGAAGAACCTGTGTTACAAGAAATACTTCAAGTAGTTTTAGTCCAAGTACCAACACAAATACCATACTCCAATGTCTCTACTCGAAGGAGGACGTGGTGGAGGACCTATTCCACCTCCTGGAGGTGGACTAGGAGGAATACCACCTCCTAGTGGAGGAGGAGGTGGAAGAAATCCACCACCACCTTGAAATCAACCTTTTGTTACATTTAATAGAGGCAGCCCTTTGAATCTAAATCAACATGATGACATACCAATGGCTACATTGAAGAGTTTACCAAGTTTCACAAGAGAAGATGGGACAACACCTATTGAGCATATTAGAGATGTGGCTTCTTTGTGTTTTGTTCATCACATTACCGAGGAAAACATAGCAATTAGATTATTTGCGGCATCACTAAAAGGTAAAGCTCTTCAATGGTTTAGAGGCTTAAGAGTTAATTCAATTAGATCTTGAGATGAATTAAGTGTTACTTCAAACAAACAATTTCAGGATAAATCTAATCATTTATCATTAGTTGAACAAATGACTACTATTAAGAGAGCTCCACAAGAGGAAATGACAGATTTCAATTTTAGATTTTAGAAAACATGGAATAGAATTCCTGAAATAGTGACATGTTTTTTTGTATTATTTGAGGGCATTAAATTCTAAATTTTTTGTTATGATACAATCTATGGCTGGGGTAACCTTACTAGCTACTTTTGATATTGCAATAAGAGTAGAAAATAGTTTAATATAGACTGGTAAGATAGCACCTAGGACACTGATGCTAATTTTCCCAGATATATAGCCTTTAATTCTAATTTTAGCCCCACATATTTCACCAATACCATCTTTTGGTTATCAAGCAAATGCAAAAAATAGTGTAGATCCCATTCATTCCGAGTTTCAAGAAAACTAGCAGAGTATAGAAAAAATATTGCAGATTGTAAGCAATGATTTAGTAAGTCTAAAGATTCAAGCAAATCAGAATAACATGCCTTACCAAACCCCATAACAAGCAAATAGACCTGGTTATCAGGCAGATTATTAGGGTTAAAGGAGGAATTACAACAATAGGCCAAATCAACAATACAATCCAAATGTTGTTAGTACATCAAAAGAGATAGTACCTATACAGAATAACATGGTTTAGGACTATGCATGGTGTTACCCATGTAATCAGCCTCATAACCAGGCTACTTGTCCAAATGGGCTAGTAGGTCAAGCTTTAATGGTACAGAATAACTATACTGCTACTGAAAATTCAGCAAGTAATGTGAATGACTAGCTGTATACTCAGACTTAGTATGTTAAACCTGATGTAGCTTTGATGAAATGGCAGGATAATGAATTTTATGGTGTAAATCAGTTACCAGGTCAAAAGCAGTCTTTTACTAATATTGCAGCAAACACAAGATCAAAAAAGAGAGCTATTGACTTGCAACAACAAGCTTGAACTGCAAATCAGCAAGTTGATACTAGTAAATAGCAAGTTGGAAATGTACAACAATAAGATGATAAAGGTAAAAGTATAGTTTCTACAAGTCAGCAAGGGTAGAATCAAGCTTCTACATCAAATGATCTACATATTTTGTCAAGAGGACAGCCAACAGTTGAAAAAAGACAACCATAAGCAAATAAATAGCCAACCAGATGTTACTGTCCTGAAAGTACAACAAAAGGTTAGTGGTCCTATTTTCAATATTTTGGATCATATGAAAAAAGCGACAATAAGCATGTCTATTTTAGATTCTTTACATATTCCAGGACAAAAAGATTTATTACAAGATGCATTATCTCAATTATCTTTGTCAAATGAAGTACAAAAATCACATCAACCTCAAGTTATCTTTACAAATGAGGTAGAAAAAAGAGTAGAATAGCTGAAACTAGTAGGCAAAGCTCCACCATTCTATGTCACTCTTATTGTAGGTGATCATTTAGTACATAATTGCATGATAAACTTAAGAGCCAGCAGCTCAGTTATGCCAAAACAACTAGCTGATAAGTTAGGCTTGAAATATGAACCTATTGTTAGGGGTGTTGTACAAATAGATGGAACTAAGGTCAATATAGTTGGAATGTTCAAGAATTTAGGCCTTACTTTGCATGTCTGTCCAAACGTTATTATACATCAAGATATTTATATCATTGATCTGCCACCTACCTTTGCTATTTGCTTCTCTAGAGATTTTACAACAAAGTTATGAGGTTATTTGTCTTCTAATTGGATGCATTTGTTATTCAGAACTAGATATGGAACCAAGGTTAGAATCAAATCTAATCCATTAGCCAAAGATCACCTTGAACCTTATACACCCAATTCAACAAATGCCAACCTTTCCATTTTTTATCAAGAAGATCTGATTCCTATTCAAGACCCAAGTACACCATTAGAGGGAATTCTAGGTCTAGTTTTAGACTAGCGGGCAGCAGAGAATCATGAAATAGATCCATTTGAACAGATGGATGAGATAGGCCTTGGTGTGTATATGATCTAGGAGAAAAATACAATCATTCCAAATATGATTAAAGGAGAAAAACAACAAGCTATTGAAGCTAAAAATGATGTTTGGGAACTTAATTTTTATGGTTCTAGAAGCAAGATTGGTGCTGGAGGAGGGGATGTTTTAGTTTCTCCCACAGGTGAGAAATGCTATTCATCTTTTAGATTTGCTTTCAGCTGTTCTAATAACTTAGCTGAATATGAGACCTTAGTTCATGGACTAGAATGGGTAAGGAAAAAAAATCAAATGTTTAAAAGTTTTTGGAGACAATGAGTTAGTTGTTAAACAAGTCAGAAACCTTGTTACTACAAAAAATGACTTGTTAAAATTATATAAGCATAGAGTCCGGGACATGATAGAAGAATTTGGTGCATTTAATCTAATATCTGTACCTAGAACTGATAATAAACAGGCTGACAAGCTAGTTGCTATAGGAGTTGACTATGATATTCCCACATAAATGAAGAATATTATTCTCCTTTATATGTCAAGGTTGTTGTAAGACCATCAGTCCCAGATAATAATATCAGCTGGCAAGTGTTTGACAATAATGAACAGATTGTAAATTTCTAAATGGAAGAGGCTAAATTTTTTGCAGGTAATCAACAAAAATTTATGCAACAATATGATGATCAAATACTTCAATTAAGATCAAACAAGCTACCTAAGGGCTTATTGACCTTAGAATCAATCTTTAATACTGATGATCAAGTAAGAAAGGATAAGGCCAGCCTGTCAATGAAATAGAAACACTATGAACATATTGAGATCTTTAAACGGAAGTTACTCAAGCTTGGAAAGATATGTACAAAGGAAGAACAACAAGGATTCATCCAACTTTGTCAAGAGTTTAGTGATATATTTCATGGGAATATGTAGATCTAAAAGTTTTCAAACCAGAGTTGGCTCAGCATACAATTGAGCTTGAACCCAAGGCAAAACTTGTCAGACAGAAACAAAGGCCACTAAACTCAAAGATGGAAGTGCTTATGAAGACTGAACTCAATAAACTCATTGAAGGTAATATAATTTTTCCTATCAAACATACTTCATGGGTTTCTAACTTGTGTCCTATTAGAAAAAAGAATGAAGAAATTAGATTATGTGTTGATTTCCACGATTTAAATAGACCATCTTTAAAAGATCACTATCCTTTACCATCCATGGGTCAAATTTTGCAAGTTGTTTCTGGATTAGAAAAATTCTCTTTGTTGGATGGTTATTCAGGTTATAATCAAATTCTTGTAAAGGAAGAAGATCAATACAAGATAGCTTTTACTACTAAATGGGGAACACTAGCATATAGAAAGATGTCATTTGGCTTATCAAATGTAGGTGCAACATTTCAGAGAGCAATGGACATGGCCTTTCAAGGTCTGATTAATAAGTTTGTGCTTGTATACTTAGATGATTTGACTATTTTTTCTAAAAAAGTTGAAGAGCATTTTCATCATTTAAGACTAATTTTTGAGAGATATAAAGAGTTTGGGGTTCCACTTAACCCAAAGAAGAGTATTTTTTCTATTCATGAAGGTAAATTGTTAGGACACATAGTGTCTAAAAATGGGATATCAATTGATCCTAAAAGGATCACTGCATATTGGTATTACCTCTTCCTACACACAAGAAAGGCTTACAGAGATTTCTAGGAAGAATTAAGTTTTTAAGAAGGTTTATTCCTAGCATAGCAACACTTTTACAACCTCTTATAGTAATGTTGAAAAAGAATATTTCTTTCATCTGGACCAAAGAAGGAAAACATAGCTTTGAAGAGATAATGGAGGCATTTGCTACTACTTCAAGATTGATAAATCCAAATTTTGATAAAGACTTCATTTTATATGCATTTGGTAGTGTGGATACTATATCAGCTATGCTTTGTCAGTAGAATGGTGAAGGAATGGAACAGCCTGTGGCATTTTTCAGCCAAGTTCTACATGACTATGAGGTAAGATATTCTTTTGTTGAAAAGCATGTATTGGTTATTATCAAGAGCCTAAAAAACATATGCTTTCAAATAATAGAATTCAATTAATTGTTTCTCATCCTACAGTGAAGGAATTCTCGCTTAGTAAGGATTTAAGTGATAAGAGAGTAGGGTGGATAACAAAGGTTACGGAGTATGACATCCAAATTAAAGTCACCAAGCTGGTCCAAGGCAAAGGACTGTGTGAACAGCGTGTAGAAAGTTAAAAATACAGCAAGGAACTTGAAGGAGAAGCTGAGGCAGTGCTTCAAAATGATGAAACAGTTGTTGTCACATATTCCCCTACAAGTTGGGTGCATGATATGATCCATTATCTACACACTGGTGATTGTCCTCAAGGCCTGGATAGATCTAAGAGAAGATATTACAGATTGCAGGATATTCCCTATGTTGTGATTGATGAGATCTTATACTAAAGAGACTTTAACAATGTTTTATTGAGGTGTGTACAGCCAAATCAAACTCAAAAGATTCTAGAAGAATTTCATGATGGATCTTCTGGAGGTCACTTTGTAGCTAGAACAACAGCTCTAAAAATTATGAGAGTTGGCTACTATTCTCCTGACATGTTTAAGGATGCACATGAATGGGTAAAGAAATGTTTAAAGTGTTCAATTTTTGCAGGCAAACAAAGACTTGCATCCATGTCCTTACATCCAATTCAAGTGGAATAACCATTTGGCAAGTGGGGATTGGACTTCATTGGTCCTATTAATCCACCTTCAAGCCAAGGACACAAGTGGATTTTGACTGCTACTGATTATTTCACTAAATGGACTAAAGCAGTTGCCTTGAAGGAAGCTAATGAAAAATTAGTCCTAAATTTTTATCAAGATCTAGTGTCCAGATTTGGTACTCTTGACTCTATTATTTCAAATAATGCTTTAGCATTGATTAGATTAAGAGTATTTGATTGGTCTATCAAAAAAACATATTTCTGAATACTTCATCAAATTATTACCCTTAAGGTAATGGATAGGTTGAATCAACTAACAAAAATCTAATTAAAATCATAAAGAAATCAATTGATGAAAATCAGAGGTCTTGGCATGATAAATTAAAATTAACATTATGGGCTTATAGGATTACACCTAAAAGATCAACAGGTAATTCACCCTATGTGCTTACATATGGAAAAGAAGCCAAGTTACCAATAATCGTGGAGTTGCCAACTCTTAGTTACATAAAAGAACTAGAGTTACTTGAAGAACAATCAATGGAAGTTAGGCTTGCACAACTGATAGAACTTGAAGAAGTCAGAAGAGAGGCCTTGAAAACATTAGAAATACACTAGGCCTAAATGAAGAGAACATTTGATAAAAGAATAGTTGCGAGAGTTTATAAAGAGGGAGATCTAGTTTTCATGTGGAATGAGTTGAAGAGAATACTAGGTCAGCATACAAAGTTTGATGCAATGTGGGATGGACCATACATAATAATAGGATGCAAGGAACACAATGCATTCCAACTTGATAAGTTAGATGGAGAGGTGTTTCCAATCCTAGTTAATGGGATTCACCTCAAGTTATGCTATTAGAGAAGCAACCTTATGTTGCAAATAAGTACTTTTGCACATTTAGTTCAGTTACTATTTTCATTTCCAAGAAGTGCTTTTGCACATGTTTCTGGCTTTGTTTTAAGCAAGTCAGTTTACTTTCAATTTTAAGTTTTGTTGCTGCTTTATTGTTTCAGTCAGTTTTGAGTTGAAGAGTTTTTTCAAAATTCAAGGTAGAAAAGACTCTATGCCTAATGGAGTTGCAAAGACTACTAGTTTTAAGTTGTTTAGCAGGAAAACGCCCCTGAGAGGTTGCAAGAAATGTTACTAAATTTTGTTCACACTAAATTTAGTTACGCCTAAGTGTAGTTGTTGAGAAGGAATAAAAGAAAACTTTGAAATTATGCATTTAATGAATAGTTGATGTCTTGACAAAGTAGAGATGGAATTCAGTTGACAAGATAACCCATCGGTGTAATCAAGACTGATGAATCTTCATAGCAAGAGAATCAGGTTGTCAAGGTATCAATCATTCAAGAAATACAGTTGATTTAACAGAGTTTTATCTTTCATGATTTATATGTCAGATTGATTATTCACTTGATCATATTTAAAGGAAAGAAAGAAAGATATTTATTTGAACTATTATTGCATGTCATATTTAGAACATATAATGCAGCATCTGTTACTCTATCCTATGCATTTATTGAAAAGTAAATATACATACATCAAGTGCACAAGATAGATTAACTGATTATGTTTAAAAGAGGTGTTCAAATGTGTCCCACACAAGTCATGGGAGTAACTAGACTGAGCAATGAAAACATGCAAGCTATACATTTAATGATAAAAGAAATAATAAGAACATATGATAAAGGTAAACATCCATCATTTCCTGACCAAAAAGGTTGTTTTGTTGATGTTGATCTTCAGTCTTCATCTTCAGCTCCTATCATCTGTTGAACCTGCAAAAAATTTGGGAAAGTCCCGTAAGAGCTCCAGATGTTTAAAGTTACCATATGCTTTATCATGTAGACATATCAACTTGTCACATCATGTATTTCATATGAAAGATCAAATCAGACATGTGCTACAAGTCAGAATATCATAAAGAAGATCAATCAATACCATCAGGTATATTTTTTATGCTAACTTATTTGTTCACTGTGCAGGTATAGGGAAAGTAAATGTTGTTGATTTAAAGACAAATAAACATGTGGAGAAAATGTGGCTCCCACAAGGGTTGAGTCCAACATGTTTCCTTTTTTATTCATTTGAAAAGGAATATCAGAAAAAGATAGGATGCATCATTCAAAGTACATCATGCATCATTTAATCAACTTACAGAGAAAGTATGTCATCATGACATTTATTATAGTTGATTGAAACAAATCAGATAAGTTCAGAATGCCTAAGTCAAGTTGACAAAATGTAGAAAATAGAAATGCAGTCATGAAAGGTATTCCTCTTGTTCATATCATTATCAGAATACTTTATTGCCGTCATATTTCATGTCACATTTCACAAAATTAGACTTAAAAAATGATAGAAATATGAAAATGAGATTAATAGCAGACTTATGATTAGATTAAGTATTAGGTTGCAAAGACATTATCAAACTAATCCCTATCTGTAGATGTTCATAATGGAATATAACTCTCAAATGTATTTTTGATATAAGAGCCATAAAAGATTGAGAGTTATATACATAATGAACATGTGTAGATTAGAAAGAACAAATCATGCATTAAATGTTTAGGGATTAAAAGGATAATATTAGATAAACCAAGTATAGATATCAAGTACATGTATGATTAGTTGATCACATTAGATAAAGACACATATGCCAATCAAATCTCATATGCATATCAGATAGAGGGAATAGGCTATATAAGCCATCTCAAAGTACAAACATGTGTTCATAAAGATCAAATATGGCTAAAACAAATGATAAATATCATGCCTCTGAAAGGACAGGATCATACAGGTTCATCATGACTAACATCTGACAGACATAATTGACAGAGGTACATTGAATGCTACAGTCTCATACATGTACAGGTATCATTACCTTTGACAGAATGGTAAGTGTATCTACAGGTATTTGATACACAAGAGAAATCAAAACATGCTATTGTAATACCTTTGATTGGTGACCGTCAATTATTTCATAATCATACTTCATAATTGCTAATTGATAAAATGATGGAAGTGAAACAGTAAAAGATCAAATATATGCCATATATATGCTATAGTGATACTGGTGATAGAGATACAAGTTATGCCCTTATCATTATACAATTGATATAGCTATGACAGGCATATGCCATAATGAAGGATAGAAAGAGATCAAATACATGATATGCATGCTACAATAGAAGGATCAAAATGCCAAAGTAAATGTGAAAGGAATCAACACAATGTATTTATTCTGTCATAGCCATGAAGAAAGGATCAGGGTTTGTGCCTGAATAAAGATACCCAAATGAAAAAATAAAAACCTTCTTTCTCTATCGAAACCCTTGTTTCCATTTTAGCCATATAGTGAAGAAAGCAAGAACAGATAAGTGTTTCTAGCATGGTCGTGATAGAAAGACAGTTTTTCTAACATACCCACATGGAGTTTTATGAAACCCTAAAATACTTTTTGCAATTATAGGAAGAGAGTGGTGATACAATGTATCTACTACCATAGCCATGCCTGGGTGAGTGTTTTTTTGAGATACCCATATGGGCTTTTTGTGAAAACCTAACATTTTTTTGTAGTTTCAAGAAAACAATGGTGTTACAGTTGGTCGTGCACCTAAAAATGGTAAGTATTATACATTTCAAACTGAAACCGTTGTTACAGGTTATAAGCCTTTTCTTCATTTTTTGCAGTGACAGAGCCAAAAAAGGGTTTAGAAAAATGCTTAGAGGCATGGCCGTGGGTAAAGAAACAATTTCCTGTCAATATTTCAAAACAAAACCTCATTTCATATCAAAGCCTTCAAGTTTATAGTAGATAAAATCAAAGATTATGCTACAGAGAATGATAATGGCCACGACCATATGAAAAAGAGAGAAGGAATGAATACCTAGATAAAAAATTGAAACCCTTGTTTCTTTTTTTTTAAGTATGCAAAGATTTTCAAGTATCTACAGCAAGGAGGAAGAAGAGCTTACCTTCTAGATGTAAAGAAGAAAGCATGTAAATGGCTGCAACCTCTTTTAGGAGGTTTTTCTCATATTTTCCCACATTTTTTTGCAGATGTTAAAACACAGAATGAAAGAATATTGTCAAAGAAATGCTACAAAAGGAGAAACCAGAGATGGCTGCGGCCATTACTATTGAAAAGACCATCGAAATGAAGGAAATACTAGTCAAAAGAAAAAATGCCATGTTGACCGTTATCTACAACCTTTTTCACTCAGGAAATGTGAAGGAATCATGAAGTTTTGACCTCAAAAAAGCCAAAGAAGAAGCCATGGAAGCCAAGAAACCCTAAGTGTTGAAGAGTTGCAGAGCGGCCAACAAGAAGAGAATAACAAGTGAAAATGACCAAATGATTAGCGTTTCTAACCCTTTTGTTCAAAGTTTCTTTTCTTCATTGAAATTTTTGACTTTGCAAAAACTTAAATCATTACCATATCTAAAATGTCGATGGGGGTGAAAACCTTGAGTCATGGTTTCCTAGCATCATTGTAAGAAGTGGCCGACATAGAAGGTATATATTGCATATTTTTTGAAGTCAAAAGGTAATCGATAGCCACATGGTAAGTATTATGCCTTGTAAAAATTCAACAATACTTATTGCTTCATGGCCGACTACCTCATGGTCAAAGGGGGATATTCCTTATTTCTTGCAAAGTCTTCATTAGAGATGTATGAAGATAAAGGAGATGACAAGGTGGCAAAGTTTTTGGCATTTTTTTTGTTTCTTATTATTGCATGATAATGATTCTTGGAGGATATGCTTTACATGATGGTTCATGTGACAAGGTGGAAGGGGTATTTTATTTTATCTTGCATAGTGGAGATATATGGCAATAAGGCCAAAATATGGATTGTAAATGGAGTGATAAGGTAGAGAGGGCTATTTATTTTCTCCTTCATGTATGTGGAGTCATAAGGGTTTCTTGTTTATGACTAAGTGTTTTATGCATTTTAATAATGTATTTGGAGAGATAAGGATATATTTTCCTTGAGGCATATGGCATGCAAATAGATATTTTTTACAAGGAGCTATAAGGGGATTTTATTTTCTCTAAAGTCCTATTTTTTGCTCAAATCATGCAAATTGGGCATGTGTAAATTAGAGAGATAAGGAGATTTATTTATTTCTTTTCATGCATGGTTTTACATACAAATCAATTGTAAATAAATAATAAAGTAATATTGTTCAAATTACTTTATTATTTTTCACAAAATTGTGTAATCAAAAGTAGTACAAGTTGTAACCAATAATAGATTAATTAATTTTATTACTTTATTATTTACTCACAATCAATTTTGCAAAAGTAAAATCATCCAAATTGATAAGTTGAGTTAACTAGGCCATCTAGGGTGTTTCTTGCATGATTTGAGGAGCAATTTTAGGGTTCTTGGTCAACTTTTTGGTCAAGCACATGGAGAGGTCCAAATTGGAGCTATTTTTACTCAATTTGTGGCAGTTTGAGCCCTTATTTTTGAGGATTTTTGAGTTTGCTCGTTGATCACTTTGGAGGACTTATTTTTAGAGGCAATTAGTTGCACTTCATTTTTTGCATGCCTCTTAGTGAGAGCAAAGCTATATATTGTTAAAAAAAACTTGTTCTTGCTAGTTCTTGCCTTTTTGCTCTTATACACTTTGAGAGAGAAGAAGGTTTTGTAGCTTGTTTTGACAGTTTTATAGAGATCACAATAGGTTACAAGTTCCATTTTTGTCTCTCTTGCAATATTTCCTTTATTTTTTAGAATCAAATAGTTGCCTTTCCATTTGATGCTAATTGTATGAAGTGATTTGATGAAGTTTTACTATGTTTAATTATTAAAACCTTTAAACTTATTTTCTCACTCTTATTTGAGGTGTTAAGCATAGTGTATTACAGGTCTTAGGTTATGTTACAAAAAATAGTTCTTTCATTGTTGTGAAAAAACTTTTCCTTCATAAAGAATTTTTTTTCCAGCCTTCCTCAGAAGCACTTTTGTTATATTTATGCCTAGATTGGATTGTGTGAGTTAGATTTCTAAATTCTATTGTGAACCAGATTGCAAATTTTCCATCCATATTAGGTGAATCACCAAATTTTATAGTTTTATTTCCTTATAGTTTCCTTCTTCCCCTTTTCCAAAATAGAAAAATCATACATTCCAATAGAATATTTTAAGGGAACCAGTTGATAATCTGAAGGTTCAAACTCACTATACGTCACCCACATCCTGAGTTTGTCCCCATGTTTTGAAGGATTGTTGAGTGTCACAGCTTTGCATGAGGGTGTAATCCTCATCGACAATAGTAACCATGCATTGAGAGTCAAATTGCACTATGACTATTACAAACAACCACATAGACTATCACATCATAAACATAGAAGACAATCATGAAACTCTAGATCATTGTTAAAGTCAAATTTTCAAAATATGCAATAGGCTCTCACTACCATATTCAAATGAAAGATTATTACATCAAATGCAAAGGTATTGGCACTTTGGCAGAAGATAATCATAGTTTGTAAGTTGAATGGCCAAGAGGATGATAGTGACAACTTATTACTATATAAGAACCAAATATCTATCAAATGTACAGCATCAATAGCACAAGATACAACAAATTCAATGACATAGTTTAAATTCAAGATACAACAAAATCATATATATATATATATATATATATATATATCAAGAGATAAGAAATCATACAAGGAAATGATTCAACTTTTAAGTGATTGTTAGCCTTAATGACATAAAATCTATCTAATATATTTATATAAAATATCTTAGTAGAAATCAATCAATCAATTAGTCAATGAATTGATAAGTGGATAGACAGATATATTAGAAGATGGAAACCATACACCTTTCTTAGGGTATTCTATGTACATGACAAACAGACAATACTAATATGTTTACTATTTTAGTTATATATCTCTATATCTTATACTAGTCTATCACATCAAGCTACTTCATACACCTACAACTTCATCTAGAGTGTTGTCCATTGAGTTTCAACTTGGACCCCAAATTAGTATTATGTGAAATCCTGTAGTATTTGCAAAAGCACATCTGTGGATGTTGGGAAGGCACTCCAAGCCTTTGGGTTGGAAATCCAAAGCAAATCCCAAGCCTAAGGCTTGGGATTCCCAAAGAAAAATATAATGCACTTGTGTTATGTTTTGTTTTGCATTTTTTTCTCTTTCGCAAAAGTTTGCTTGATGTTTGTCATGTTTGACATAAGATGACTGCATTATAACACGCTCGCATTATGTCTCCCTTGGAATGCTTTATGTTCAAGGTTATTAAGCATGTATGTATGTACGCTTGTATGTATGTATGTATGTATGTATGTATGCTTATATGTATGCATGTATGTATTGATGTATGTATGTATGCCTATATGTATGTATGTATGTATGTATGTATTTATGTATTTATATATGTATGTATGTATGTATAGTGTTGAGGGTAGAGGAGGGTAGAGATGGGGGTGAGGTGAATAGGGGAGGAGAGCGGTGGATAAGGGTCCAGAAGCTTTGCTAAAACTAATGCTATACCTCCTGAGTTCTGGAAGAAACGAACAGATCTGCCTTCTGGATATGCCATCAATGGAGCAGAGATTCAAATGGGTTGATATGCCCAGGATGTTACCATTGAAATACAAGGTAAATAATTTGTTCTTGATCTTATTGAACTTGATAGTCCTAGAGAAGATATTTTGCTAGGATATACATTCTTGACCAAATATCAGCCATTTGTGTTGAGAACCCATGAGATATCCCTTAAGCATGCAGATGGACCTCTCAAGATTCCATCTTTGAAATTAGTCAACCATAAGCTATCTAAGAAAGATCAAGTAAAGAAAAAGGAAGCCATGAAATCCCAAGGACCTCAACTACCACTCTTGTTAGAACCTGTGAAAGCCAAATCTGAACAAGATTGTTGTAGTCTAAATCCTCTACAATTCTGGTCAAAGGACCATGAAGAATGTGAAATTAGACTAAAGCCTGAATGTGAGATAGTCATCCCTTTTGAGCCAGCATATCTCATGAGTCCGTCTGAAGTCAAAGAAATGGATGAGCATCTCCAAGAATTAATTGAAGGAAAATTCATCAGAGATAGTAAAAGTCCTTTCAGCTATCCAACTTTTTTGGTTAATAAAAGAGCAGAGCAGCAAAGAGATTTGATAATGAGAGCTGCATCAAAAAGAATCTTCTCCAAATTTGATTGCAAATCTAGTTTCTAGCAAATCAAAGTAAAGGAAGAAGATAGATATAAAACAACTTTTTCTATCCCGCAAGGATTATACGAATGGAATGTCATGCCTTTTGGGTTAAAAACTGCTCCTGCATATTTTCAAAGAAGAATGGATAAAGCTCTCAGAAGTCTCAAAGAATTTTGTGCAGTATATATTGATGATATTATTGTCTATTCTGATGATGATTCCCAGCATTTACAGCACCTTGAAGCTCTGTACAATACAATCAGGAATCATAGCATTTGCCTTTCAGCAAAAAAGATGGTAATAGGAAAACAAGAAATTAACTTTCTGGGTTTGGTTCTATCACAAGGCAAGGTAAAACTCCAACCCCATATTCTTAAGCATATATCTGAATTTCCTGACATCTTGATTGGCACAAAGCAAATTCAGAGATTCCTTGGTTGTCTCAACTATGTAATCCCTTTTTACAATGGCTTAGCAAAAGATAGAAAAAAGCTTCAGGCACAGTTAAAAGAAGGAGCAGGTCCATGGAATGATGAGCCACACATGTTTCTACTTTATAGGCAGTATTCTGCAGCTGAATTACATTATCATAAATAGAGATTGTTCTGTTTATATTTTGTTTAACATCAACAGCTATGTCATCAATGTTGTCTTGGGCTGCTTGCATCCAATTGGATTGCCAATTTCTTTGTGCTTCAGAGTTCTTTTGCTTAGTCCCCACCTTTGTATGAATCTTAGCCTCATACCTTCCCCATATATATATATATATATATATATATATATATATATATATATATATATATATATATATATATATATATATTAATGATTCTAATTCTATTAATACACATAATGATGACCTTTTTTAACTTAGATAGTTCCACATTTAGTGATTGTGAGTGTTCTAAAGAACATAAAGTGAATTAAATTGGACATAAAGAACATACCTTAGAATTCAATATTTGAGTTAACCAATCCTCCAAATTTTGGCTTCAAAATCCTCAAATTATTCTTTTCGCAAGATGATTATGAATTCTATACAACTCTAGAATAGGATTAGTGAAATTTTTCGAAAAAAACAAATATATATCATCAAATTAAATCTATATCAATGGTAATTAGCTTTGAAACATGAAAGTTTTAGTTTAAATTTAATCTAATTTTGTCCAAAAACATGCAAAATTAGTTCTTCTATGTTGACAAAACAAAAAAGATGGTGGATTGATAAAAAAATGATTCTTCATGTGAAACAATATGAAAATGTGTTTTCTTGTCTGATAGAACACATGAAAAGCAGGGAATAATAGACATGTGGTGTCTGAATCATAGATCCCACATATTTTTTTACCATTTTTTTTCTTCCCATAATGTGAGTGCATTATAACACGAGGGTGTTCTAGGAAGCATAAAAACATTGATATTTCATATGATGTATAGAAGAAACTTTTTATCCATGGGCGTTAGCATCCTTTCACATCATTATACACCTTGAAAAATCATCATCCATTGTGTCTTTGTTTGATCTCTTGCCAAAAACAAGTTGTCTACAAACCATTTACACTATTTATGCTAGAATTACGCATCTAATCAGCACTTTGGTGCTTTTGATCAGTATCTTAGTACTTTTTATTAGTATCTTCATAGTTTTGATTAGAGGTTAGGCTCTTTTTATTAGAAGTTTGGCGCTTCTAATTAGATCCTGAGTTTCCAACCATTTCATTACTACCTACATCCTAATCCTTCCAACTTGATCCATCTCATCCCAAATCTATCCAAATAATTTCTAATTCATCTCCAATCTAACCAAATTCATTCCTAATCAATCCCAAATAATCCCTAATCCATTCAATCTCATCTCTAATCATCCCTAAACCACTTCACACTATCCCTAAAAGCATTCTAATCATTCCCAAATCATATTTAATCTAGTCAATTTCACCTCTCATCATCCCTAAACCAATGCATTTCATTCCAACTCCATCCCAAATCAATCTAAGTTCCATTGCAAACCGTCCCAAAAATAATCAAAATCAAACAAATACGTCACTAGGAGCCATTAGAACATCATAAGTGCTAATCTATCAGTCATTGGCATAGGAATCTGTATATCATATGTGCCAATCTACTCCTTAGTAGCACCTACCTATCAATCACAAGCGTCATTATACACGTAGCCACTCACAAGTGTCATTCTACCTTCTTTTAGCCACAGGAGCCATCAGAACATCATAAGTGCCAATATGTCAGTCATTTGTACCATTCTATACATCATATGTACCAACCCTAAACCCGATCAACCCAACCCCTATCTCCTTGTCTCTATCATCCCTCTACCCCTCAATCTCTCTACCTGTGTCTCTGGCCATGTCCCTCACCCTCTATCTCCCTATCTCTCCCCTTGGTCTCCTCTATATCTCCCTATCGGTCCTCTCTCTCTAAACCCTAACTTAAACCTCTAAACCTTTACCACTAACCCCTAAACCATAAACCCTAAGTTACCCAAAACAATGACCCTAAACCCTAAAACTAAGCAACCCTAAACCCCCAAACCCCTAAACAATAAACAATGGAAGCAAACCTAAACCTCTATCTCCTTATCTCTCCCAATCTCTATTGGTCCACTCGCTTTCTCTCTCTAAACCATAAACCCTAACCCCTAAACCCTAAACCATAAACTCTAGCAACCCTAAACCCCTAAACTCGAGCAACCCTAAACTCATAAACCTCAAATAATGCCCCTTACCCCTTTAAACCCTAAACTTGAGTAACCATGTTAAACCCCTAAACCATAAATAATTCCCCTTTAACCCTAACCCCTAAACCCTAAACTTGAGCAACCCTAAACTCATGAACCCTAAATAATAACCCTAAAGGTCTGAGGAACCCTAAAATAATAAACCCTAAATAATATCCCAAAACTTGAGCAACCTTGAACCTCTCTCTCTCTCTCTCAAAACCCCTAAACCATAAACCATAAACTCGAGCAACCCTAAACCCTAAACTTAAGCAACCCTAAATTCATAAACCTAACCAACCCTCTCTCTCTCTCTGCAAAACAAGAAAACTAGGACTCTCTCTCTCTCTCTCTCTCTCTCTCTCTCTCTCTCTCTCTCTCTCTCTCTCTCTCTCTCTCTCTCTCTCTCTCTCTCTGTGTGTGTCTATTACTAGGTATCTCTCCTGTCTCTCCTCCCCCCATCTCCATCCTCTCTCCCTCTTCCTCCCTCTCCCTCTCCCTTGTCGACATAGAACATGGAAACAAGAAAACTAGGGCATACAAAGAGGGATGAGGATATGAATTAGGATGATGAAATGGAAACAAGATAATTTATGAAATTTAATTGGATGGGTTCAAGAATGATGAGGAGAGGTAGAGAGGGGAGGGAAGTAGAGAGTGAGAGAGAGAGAGAGGGTAGGAGGTAGAGATGGGAGCGAAGAAAAGAGTGAGAGAGGGTAGGAGGTAGACAAGAGAAGGAAGAAGAGAGTGAGAGAGAGGGTAGGAGGTAGAGAGGGGAGGGAAGTAGAGAGTGAGAAAGGGTAGGAGGTAGAGAGGGGAGGGAAATAGAGAGTGGGAGAGAGAGTAGGAGGTAGAGAAGGGAGGGAAGAAGAGAGTGAGAGTAAGGTCTAATTAATTTGTATGTAATTAATAGATTTAATATTATATTAGAAAGTATAATTTATGTTCTAGAATTATTTTAACCTATTTTTAGATCATGAGATTAAGGGTGATGGAATGGGAAGTGGAAGAGTCATCTTGATCATTCAAGGAAGTGAGATAGTGGAGTAGAGGGATACGGGTAATGACTGCATTTTCCAAATTTATTTTTGGACACATACTCAAGATGCTGGAAAAAAAGACTGGCAACAAAAAGAGGAGGATCATGGTGAACATGTAGGGATTTCTTGAAGTCTGAGAATGAAACAGTAGTCCGGGTATGTTTGATTTATGTTAACAAATGTATTTCTTGTAACATTATTACTGAAAAAAACTCTACGAGTTTTTCTTATAAGAATATCTGTTGGTATATTCTTGTTGGTAGGAGTGCATATATTTAATCCTGTACTGATATGGAATTGATTCTCTTGTTTCCTATGTGTCCTTAAATCCATAAAATCGTTTCCCTTGCAAACCCTTTCTCTCCTTACCTCAAGCGTGGTTTCATTCTTATTGAGTTGTACAACTCTTATTAATAGCTTGATTTCTTCTTATATTGAACATTTCCTCAATGGCCATGTGTCTAAAACTCGCTTTTCGTGGTTTCCTTTATACCATGCTTCCATTTCTATCTTCTCTGTAAATCTCACCTCGAGATGAGAATTGAACCTTTCCTCTATTTATATTTAAAATATTCTTGATATGTAACTTCTCTTGTGATGATCAGATGGAGTGCTGAGCGAGAAACTTATGCTTCTTTAAAAGAGAACCTTCCTATTTAAGGCTTGATCTATGAAGATCGACGCATCTTACATATCTTTTCTTTCCCTTAATTTATTTTATCAGGATCTCTGTTTGGCGGTGACATTGTGTTCATTGGGAGCATTCTTCTAGGTGTCGAGTGTTTAGAGGTCTGAGATCATCTCATTTAATGCCATGAGTTTTTTTCTAATTTTTCGATCTCGGGTTTATTGTGAGGTGTGAACCATTGGGATTTTTGTTGGGTCTCTTGTTTGCCTTAAAACATTGAATCTTTTCATTAACTTGATTTAAGACCATTCTGTAATCATTGTGGTCTTAAAGACTTCTTTTTATTCAGTAATGTTAATAAACAGTTTCTCTGCTTTGTCTATGATTCCATAGTTTGCATGCATGCCTTCCTGGGCACGCATAACTACCTCATCTGACAAAAAATTACTCATGTGTTAGGCTATGTCATTAAGATTCTAGTGTGACGTGTTTTCTTGTTGCCTGTAGATCACATATGAATATCGGCTTAGGAGTATTTATGGCAACATTTCTTTGATTCGGAATTTTTTGAATAGATTCTTCATTAGTACCTGCCGTCGGCCAGTATTATTTCAATGAGTTTGCACTTATTTAGTTATTAATCTATTGATTGCAAACTAATCAAAAGATAGAATTATTTTTTTTGTCGGGCAAATTTGATTTAAATTTGTACTTTTGTTATGTCAACATGATAAATTTTTAACAAAAAATTATTGAAAAATAATAGGCTTTGTAAAGTTTAGTTTTATAGCTAAGTAAATATTTTAGTGCTATTTTATTTTTATCAAATTAAATTATTTCTAAGATTTCACTTTTATTTACCCAAAACATTTCAAAACGAGTTCACATAAATTTTTCCATATAAATTTAGTTTTAGAAATATAATAGTTACAAATTTATTTCAAATGATAAACAATTCTTTATCTTTAAAAAAAATTATTACTAAACCACAATATTAGATTAATTAAAATAATTAAAATCATGTTCTCTAAAAGTACCTACTATTATTACTTAAACAAAAAATTAAGTGACTAAGATAAAATAAATATGTTAGGCAGACATTTCAAATCTTTCCACACCCAACTAGGGTTAGGGTTCTATACATTTTATTTTATAAAATTAGATTATTTTGGGGATTTCAATTTTATTTAGTCAAGAGTTAAAAATATAGTATCACGAAAAATATTTCGCCATGTTATTACATTTTTTATTTTATTATTCAAACTTACAATATTTTAATGTATTTTCAATTATAAAAGTATTAGTATTATTACATTTAAAGGAAATATTTATGTTATTTAATAGGCTTTGTAAAGTTTACTTTTATACTCAGGGAAATATTTTAGTCATAGATTATTTTTGAGATTTCAATTTTATTTACCCAAGACATTTCAACACTCCTCAAAAATTAATTTTTCAATTATTGGAATGCAATTTGTCTATACAACCAATATCTAATCTAACAAAAAAATTACAACTAAACAAATACTATATACAACCAATAGCTAATCAATGTAAAAAATTAAAACTAAATGCATACTGTAATAACAACACTACAAGGCAGGTATTGGCCACTATGTGGCACTTGTTTTTATATACATATGATTTCACTCTGCTTTCTTAGGTTTTGTATGGAAAACTAGAGTAAGTCTATTTGGAGATTTAGATGTAATCATTGTTTCTCATTTGCATTTTGAAACAATAGTTCTCTATCTTTATTGATGTTTCTTTTGTGGTAAAATCTATGAAAGGCGAATGATGATTTGATTTGGGTTGGTATATTTAGTGAAAAGGGTTCATTTGATGTTATTTGTGTCTTTATTTTTGTATAAGTGGTATTCAATATTGTGCATACCCTCAGACAAGGTCATGGTTAATTAAACACCAACCAAGTGGCCATTCTTTTCCTTAATCCTTTTAGCAATCTTATTAAACCTTGTCTACAATGTAGTGATTTGTCTTCAGCTAAACTAAATATGTTATCTATTGAATATCTATATATATTTATTTATTTCCTATCAGCACGACCTTTGTTTGTTGTTGTGGCGTATCAATCTAGAACCTCATTAATCCTTTCATTTTAAAGGAACTTACAACTAATACTAAGAATGGCCTTTTGTTGGTGCTATGGCAACAATATGTTAACTATTGATAATGCCTTTTCTTTCATTGGTTTTGTTCCTATTTCACCCATTATGGCTAAAGAGCATTAACTTAAAGCATTGTTATCACTAATCCTTCTGTGTTAGAAAGTGATATAAACTATTCCACCGTTATTTTTACCCTATTGATCTATTTTAGTCTAAACCATTACTTTAGCAAGATAATATTAGACACTTGGTAAATGGAAAGTTTAGTGATTTGAATACTCCTATATTTCTTTTATGATTCTATTTAGAGTAAAATTTGGATTATTTAGTTTAGTGTTTGAATCCCCCCTTCACCCTTTACATTCAAGGACCTTCAAATAGAGTGGCAAAACACTATCAAGTCCTTGGTCACTGTGAGATGTAGGGAAACTTGGATTAGGGTGTTTAATTATTAATTTTCCTTCTCTTATGCTCAATTTACCATCAAAACCCTAATTATGTGAAAATGACAATAAACAGATGAATCATGGAAAATGCTCTTGCAGGTGGATGTAAAATGACAAATCACAGAGTACCTATTTTTAGGGTTCTAAGGTGGAAAAGTCAGGGACACAGAAGCGGGCACCCAAGTCCAAGGCCCTTCTTTTCATCAAGATCTAGAAATAAGGTCTGCAACCTGTATCTGTTGTACCAGATATTTTCCCGTCATAGAACTTCGAGGACTAATGAGCAGGTGCCCAAGTCTAGGGGGTAGATTTTCCTTCTGTTCTACAATTCTGACACTCTAAGATGTCTTCTTGCAACTTCACTTTGTCCATCTCCTCAACCTATAACTTGCAACCATGAAAACTTTGGGAGGGGGTTGTGGTGTCTAGAGGCTTACCTTAGTCATGCCCCATAGAACACTTAACTCTCTGAACACCATTGTTAGACAGAGAGTGCATGCCCTTGTGAGGAAGTGGCAAAATCCAAATGAAATAATGATCACAAACACAATAAATGTCACCTTGTAGTGAAGATCTCATGGCAGGAAGATGCCCTTCACTCCATGAGGAAATCGATACTCAAATCTGCAAACACAAACATATAGACAACACAAATCTGCTCTTGCAACACAATGAACACCTTTAGTCACCTTTAGGATGCCAAAATCACATGAACATAATCTCTAGTTTCTAAATGAATGTCTAAACATGTTTTTATATGCAACTACAAACACTCCCGCCAAGATTTTATAAATTCAAACTTACCGTGTCGGCCTAGGGACCAAATAACGGTCATAAAATGACACTTAAAATTTGGGCTTGATCCAAAATAGGGCAAGACTAGGGCATGGGTGCCCAATTCCTTCCCCCTATTTTGTGCAGGGTTAAGCTCAAGGGGTCTTTCTAGGTGGTGCAGGAGCACCTTGTTTATACTTAGTCAAATAATTTCCTGTGTACATAGATTGTCAAAGTTTGTGTAATAAGGTTTGTAATGAGACCAATGTGATATATTTAGAAGATTTTAGTGATATTTTGTATTAGTTGTCCAAAAAGTTAGAAATAGAAAATTTTAAACTTGGAAATTTTGGTTTTTATGAAGAATATGAAAAGGCAAGTACCTCAATCGACAGGGAAATGAGGAGTTATGGATCAAGACATTGTTTTTACCTTGAAAGAAGTTTGAATGAAAGAGATGAGGGAGATTTTTGGTGTTCCAATAAGTTTTAGCTCTATTTTTTTAATTTTTCCACTATTTTTGTGCTGCTACAAGGCGTTGTATGGCTAGGTACAGTCGAGTACTGTAAAAGAATTATTTGCATGTGACAAGGGGTGAGTTAAGAATCTAAGAAAGGTGGTTTGATAAGTTTTTATTAGTTTGAGGCTTTTTATAGTTGTTTTTCTAATACATCTGCTAACGCTGAACTAGGGTTTGTGTTAGCACTTTTTCATGGCTTTCTAATCCATTCCACCATTTTGAACTTCACAAATTGGTGGAATGGAGATTAATGAAGTTGTTTTTGAGTCTTGTATGGTTGCATGAGTAGGGGTAGACTCCATGATTAGTTTTGAAGACATTTATTGCCTAATATCCCTATGTATTAGGCAAAAGAGGCTGGATAGAGTAGAGGGTTATTGGTTTGGCATGAAACCCATGTTTGTAAATCCCAAACCTACAAAATTGATACATTTTAGATGTGTTGAAGCTTTAAAAAGTGTGTTTTGAGTTTGGGGTGAAGTATTTCACATACTTTCTTTGTAAAACACAATAAGACAATCATTTTTTTGGTGTTTTTGTCCAAAATAAGATATCCACAAATGGAGATATGTCATGTAAAATATAAATTAGTTTCTAGAATAGTGAGTCTCATGTGCGTTTGGGTTAAATTTGCAAAGTTATGTCCAAGAAACTCATAAACAGGGCTACGAGCCTAACTCGGGCCTAGGCTGAGACATTCAATTAGTGAAGGAGTTTAAATTTACGTGTTAGTTTATAAGGAAGGTATTCACATGTCCACCCTTGTCTTGAATCAAATGCTATCAAAGCTTAGGTTTTGATTGAGTATTGGGAGTTTTTGTTGAAAGGTGAGTAAAGGAAAGTGATAGATTGAATAGAGAATGTTGCAATCTAAGAAGACAAAAAGCCTCCTAAAGGTAGTGGACTCTTAGAAAAGGAGATGAAAGCAATCAAGGAGTCACAAGAAGTAGTTTTGACTAGACTTGCAGTATTAGAGACTAACCAAAGAAGAGGTAAGGCCACTGCTGATGAGAGTGACCAAGAGGATGAGGGTGAAAGTGGAGACACATGGAAGTGCCCGGACAAACCAACTTGGTCATCTTGCATGGAAGTTCCTGGACAAACTAGCTTCAAGTTCACATGGAGGGGAACATAGAACACAACTTGTGCATGAAGAGGATAGTGAAAGTGTCAATCCACCATCTCAACATGTTGCACCGGATATAGGTGAGACTTTGATGATGAGAAGAACTCTCATTAAAGTGTCTACAATCAAGGAGCCTCCTCAAAGAAAGACATTGTTTAGGACTACATGCAAATCAAATGGCAAGGTATGCAAGGTAGTTGTGGATTCAAGTTCTACTGACAATTTAGTTTCAATGGAAATGGGAGAGAAATTGAATTTGAAAAGACTTCCCCATCCCACACCTTACAAGGTATCATGGGTAAATAAGGGACAACAAGTGTTGGTAGATGAACAAGCATGGGTAGAGTTCAACAATGGGGGGTATACGGATAGAATCCTTTGTGACATCATTCCCATGGATTTTTGTCACTTGTTGCTAGGTAGGCCCTAGCAGTATGACATAAAGGCCAAGCATGATGGCTACAAGAATGTGTATGTGATAGATAAGGATGGAACCTCATTTACCTTGACACCTATTCAAGATGAAGGAATTGATAAGCAAGTTGGGTCTAGTGTTATGGTAGTGAGGGAAAGGAAGTTTATAAAAACCTTGAATGAAGAAGGAGCACAGGGATATGCAGTCTTGATCAGACCTGCTATGATAGTAGCAAACTCAGATGATGTTCCTAAAGAAGTGCAAACCTTGTTGGAAAAGTATCAAGATATAGTGGTTGATGATCTTCCAAGTTCCTTTCCACCAATGAGATATGTAAGTCACCACATAGACCTCATACCTAGTGCAAGTCTGCCCAATAAGGCATCATATAAAATAACTCCAAATCACAATGAGGAGATAGAGAAACAAGTCCAAGAATTGCTAGACAAAGGATTGGTAAGAGAAAGCTTGAGTCCTTGTGTTGTCCCTACTATTTTTGTACCCAAAAGGGATGGGCAATGGAGAATGTGTATTGATTCAATAGCCATCAACAAAATCACAATCAAACATAGATTTCCCATACCTAGGATGGAAGATCTAATGGATTGTTTGAGTGGTGCATGTTATTTCTCAAAGATTGACTTGAAAAGTGGGTATCATCAGATTAGGATAAGGGAAGGAGATGAGTGGAAAATGGGGTTCAAAACCAATGAAGGTCTCTATGAGTGGATGGTGATGCCATTTAGACTCTCTAATGCCCCAAGTATATTCATGAGGCTTATGAATGAAGTGTTGAAGCCTTTTATTGGAAAATTTGTGGTTGTGTATCTAGATGACATACTTATATTTAGAAAGACAAAGGAAGAGCACTTGCAACACCTTGATATGGTTTTGAAGAGGTTGTATGAAGTGAAATTGATGATAAATCTAAAAAAATGTGAGCTTATGAAGGAAGAGATGGTATACCTTGGGTTTCTCACCTCCAAAGGATCATTGAAGATTGATCCCTCTAAGGTTGAAGAAATTCTCAGCTGGACAACTCCAAAATTAGTAGGAGAGGTGAGAAGTTCTCGTGGGCTTCCTACCTTTTATTAAGAATTCATAAAGAACTTCAGTCATATATGTTCACCTATCCTTGACACAATTAAGGGAGACAAAAGGAAGAAGTTTCAATGGACTAATGAGGCAAAATAAACTTTAAAATACTTGAAGATTAGAGTGGTTCAACAACCTATTCTTCCTCTCTCTGATTTCAATAAGATTTTCACTATGGAATGTGATGCTAGTGGTTCTGCAATTCGAGCATTCCTAAGCCAAGAGGGCAGACTAGTGTCTTTCTTTAGTAAAAAACTAAATGATGCAAAAATAAGGTATTAGTCATATGATTTAGAGTTGTATGAATTGGTGCAGTCCCTAAGGAAGTGGGGGCATTATCTTTTACCAAAGGAGTTCATTGTCTGCACCGATAACCATGCTTTAAGTTTCTTAAATAGTCAAGACAAGTTGAGTCATAGACACATGAAGTGGGTAAAGTATTTGCAGGCCTATAACTTCACCATCGAGCATAAGAAGGGTCAAGCTAAAAAGGTTGTTGATGCTCTAAGCAGGATAGCCATGATGGTGCAAGAGATCCAACTCCAAAGTGTAGGGATAGATGCATTGAGAGATATGTATAAAGAAGATGATGATTTCAAAGATACATTTGCTATTTGTAATCATTCTCAAGATGCCTTCCATAATGAGTATTATAATTCTGTGTTGCATGATGGTTTATTTTTAAAGGGTGCTCAGTTATGTGTGCCTAAGTGCTCTATGAGAGTAAATTTGATAAGGGAGAAGTATTGTGGTAGTTTAGGTGGTCACATTGGGTGTGATAAGACCTTGGACTAGGTCAAGAGATTCTATCATTGGCCAAGGATACATGTAGATGTCAAGAAGTTTGTAGAGAGTTGTGTAGTGTGCTAAAGAGCCAAAGGTTCAAGTTCTAATGCAGGACTTTATCGACCTTTACCAGTACCTAACCACCCATGGGAGTCAATCAGCATAGACTTTGTAATGGGTGTACCAAAGACATAAAGAGGGTATGCTAGTGTTTATGTTGTTGTGGATAGATTTAGCAAAATGGCTCACTTTATCCCTTGTAGAACAAAAATTGATGCATCTCATATTGCTAGACTATTTTTCAAAGAGATTGTATGGATTCATGGACTTCCCTTAACCATTGTGTCAGATAGAGATTCTAAATTCGTAGGACACTTTTGTAGGACCATATAGAAAAAGTTGGGTACAAATTTGACATCTAGTTCTACCTACCATCCTAAAATAGATGTTAAAGTCTGTAAAATAGATTATAACCCAGAATCAATTGAAAAAGTTAGAAACATAAGTTGTAAATGCAAAAAACAATAACAACGATACCATGAGATTGATGTGAAATGCTCGAATGGCAAAATAGCATCAGTTAACTATCTCCAATATCGAGTTAAAATACAAGCTAGGTAGCATGATTATATAGACTAGAGAGAGGGAGGAGGTGGCAACACCGACCAATGAGGAGAAACCATCTATCGGACCAAAGATAGCAAAGTATCTTCCCAAGATAGCTAATGGATGCTCACATGTAGGAAGGTAACACCTTGCAACCACTCACATAATAAGACATGCTTTATTAACCTAAGCAAGCTTAAATAAATGTGTAGGAAAAACCTTATAATAAGGAATAAAAAACCTACACTAACACCCCCCCTTAAGCATAGCTTATGTGGGTAAAGAGATGGGTCCCGACAAATCAAGCCTGATGAGGTACCCATGTATAATGAATTCCCTCCCCAAAAGAGAAGTACCCCCCCCCCCCCCACAAAAGAGAGTACACCCCCCTAAATAAAGAGAGAAAGAAGGAGCTAAGAAGCCCCCTAAAAGGAGGACACTTGTCACACCCCAAGCTAAGATCGCAAATGAATGAACTTGTTGTCAGTGAAGGGTTTGGTGAAGATGTCAACTGTCTGATTTGATGTCGGACAATACTGAAGATCAAGAACCTACTCATGAATCAGCTCCTGAATGTAGTGCATGTGAATCTCAATGTGTTTGGTCCACTGATGATGGACCAGATTGCAAGAGATCTGAATAGCACTCTGGTTGTCACAGAAGATGACCGTAGGCTTCCTGAAGGAAATACCAAACTCAGTGAGAATGTGTTGAAGCCAAATGGCTTCAGTAGCAACATTAACTACTCCTTGATACTCAGCGTATATAGATGAAAGAACAATAGCAGACTGCTTCTTGCTCGACCAAGAAATCAGACCAGAACCAAGAGAGAAGCAATACCCTGAAGTAGACTTGTGATCCTGAGAATCACCTGCCCAATCTAAATCTGTGTATCACACAAAGTCAAAATCCACGCTTGCTACATAATGAATCCCATAACTATGAGTGCCCTGTACATAGTGAAGAATTTGCTTAGCTACTTTCCAATGCAGCTCATGTGGCTCCTACATGAACCTGGAGACTAGGCCCATGGCATATGAAATATTAGGCCTCGTGTGAGTCAAGTATATGAGACTCCCAACCAATTGGTGATACAAGGTAGCATCTACCAAAGGTGAAGAATAAGAAGCCTCAAGTTTGACTCCTGACAGAAAGGGAGTTGGCGCAAGCTTATAGTCAGCCATGTGAAATCTGAAGAGCATATCAAGAGTATACTTGGGCTAAGAAAGAAAGATACCAGCCGAAGACTGTGTAATCTCAATGTCCAAGAAATAGTGAAGAAGACCCAAGTCAGACATCAGAAAATGATCATGAAGGGCAGTTTTCACTACTTGGATGGTGGATGAGGAACTCCCTGTAATCAGCAAGTCATCAACATAGAGAACAAGGAAAGTGAGAGTATCATCCTGCTGCAAAATGTAGACGTTCGGATCAAAATGGCACCGAGTGAACCCAACTGATAGAAGAAAGGAGTCCATCTTGGCATACTAGGCTCGAGGGGCTTGTTTAATGCCATAGAGAGACTTCCGAAGTCTGCAGACAAGTGAAGGATCCTGGACGAACCCCTGTGGCTGCTCCATATATATCTCCTCCTGAAGGTCACCATGAAGAAAAGCACTCTTCACATCCATCTGATGAACTTCCCAGCGATGGGCTGTAGCAATGGCAAGGACAAGTTAGAGTGAATTCATCTTGGCAACTGGCGCAAAAGTCTCAGAGTAGTCAATCCCAAGAACTTGGGAGAATCCTTTCATGACCAAGCAAGCCTTATGTTTATCAACCGACCCATCTATAGCAAATTTTGTTCGATAGACCCACTTGCATCGAACAAGTTTTCTTCCCTTTGGAAGTGGGACTAAATCCCATGTATGGTTCCTTTCCAAGGAACTGAACTCTTCTTGCATAGCAGCATCCCACTCGGGGACACCAGAAGCTTCCCTGAAGGATTGTGGATCAGAAGCTGAAGCAAAGAAGAGATGAGGAGCCTGCTTGAATTGTGACCTTGTTCTTCTTGCATCTGAAGGATCACCAACCCAATCACCTGCTGACTCCAAAGTCTGACGAGCCCAAAGAGGCCCAGTGGTAGGAGAATCAGCATCCTCTGAATGATGACTAAGAGAGGAGGAAGATGAACCCTCATCATCGCCATCTGAAGTGGAGGAAGAAGACTCCTCAGGAGGATTAAGGTCCTCAGAAGAACTATCATCATGAAGTCGCAGTGTCTCCATAGGAATGAAAGATGGAGAAGTGGTAGAAGAAGTATCCTCCTCAAACCGAACACTCCTCTCAATAAAGAGCTCATGTGTGGTAGGGTGGAGTAGCCTATAGCCTTTTACACCATCTAGATAGCCAACAAATATGCGAGGCCTACTCTGCGGATCCATAGCCTTGCATTTCTCTATTGGAATGTGGGCCCATGCAGAAGACCCAAATACTCAGAAGTGCTTGACTATGGATTTCTGACCAGTCCAAGCTTGACAAGGAGTTACCCCCTTCACAGCTCGGTGAGGAACCCAGTTCTGGATATAACACACACAGTTGATGGCCTCAGCCCAATACTAAGGTGCCAATGATTTGGAGTGAATCATGCAATTGGCCATTTCCTTCAATGACTAATTCTTTCATTCTGCAACTCCATTTTTTTGTGGACTGTAGGGAACTGTGTGCTGAAGATCAATGCCCTCTAAGGCACAAAACTACTCAAACCTTTGGTTGACATATTCCCCACCATTATCGATGCACAAAATCTTGACAACCTTCCCAGATTGTTTCTCTACAAAAGCTTTAAAGTCTTAAAAAGACTCAAAGACTTCAGACTTTTGTTTGAGAAAGTATACAAAGGTGTATTGGGAAAGATCATCAATGAAGGTCAATACATATCTAGCTCTGTTGAATGAAGGATGTTGAAATGGTCCAGCCAAATCATTGTGTACTAACTCCAAGAGTTGTGTGGCTCTCTATGCTTTGCCTTTGTTAAATTTTTCTTCAGGATGCTTGCCAAGAATGCATCCTTGACAAACTCCATCAGAGAATTGAATAGAAGGCAACCCTATAACCATGTCATGTTGACTGAGCTGCCACAATTAGCGATAGTTCAAGTGGCCAAACCACTGATGCCACAAATGGCTCACCTCATCTAAGTGAGTGAGCAATGCAAGTGAAGGAGAATCAGGAACAAAATGAGAAAAGTGATAGAGCCGAGAATGGTTATCAACTTTTCCTACAGCAACTGTAGACCCACTGTGCAGATCATTGATAACCATTGAGTCAGGTGTAAATTCAACTCTCTTGCCAGAACCTGTATGGGTGATCTGGTAGAAAGATAGGAGATTAGTTGACAAAGAAGGCACACAAAGAACATCATGGAATATCTCATCACCAATGTCAACAGACCCTCTCTCAAGAACTTCCTCTAGTGTATCATTACCCATAAGAATATCAGGCACAGAACATGACTCCAAGGATGAGAAACTTTCCTTTGTATTGGCCATGTGGTGAGAAGCACCTGAGTCAATTACCCAACTATCTGGTGGTGTAGCAACTGTAACAAGGGCCTTGCCCTTCCCCTTACTATTTTTCATGTCCTTTGAAGATTGTGAAGAATCTTCCTTAGCTGAATCTGGCACTTTGATATTATTCTTCTCAAGAAGATAAGTGAGATGAGCTATTTGCTTTTTCAAACACTTATGCTCATCGTGACCAGGTTTCTTACAAAAGGCACACTTTGTCTTCTCCTTTTTAGACATGTTGTCTTTAGAGGAAGACTCAGGAGTTGCATTGTTTGCAGCTTGTTTTGGACCTTATTTCTTCTCTCCTTGATCCTTTTGTTTCTTATTTTGCTTTCCATTTCCTTTCTAATATTTAGTGCCCTAATTTGCAGCCAAGGCATGAGACTTAGAAGGCTTAATAGTGCCCAGGTGAACTAATTTATCTTGTTCTTTAGTGAGTTTAGCAGCAAATTCATCTAAAGAAGGCATTTTGTAGGTAGTCCCAAGAGCACTTTTGGTGGCATAAAATGTAGAAACAAACACTGAGTAGTTAGGACCAAGCTTAGAAAGAATACTTAAGATCAATTGTGGATCTTTCTTTTCAATCCCACATTGCTTCAACTGTAATCTAATGGCCTTGAGCTTTGTGAAGAAGTCTTGTATTGTATCAAAATTACGTGGATTTAACGCTATTAGCTCATTCTCCAATTGATGTCCCCTTAATTCATCTTGTTTACCAAAGAGATTTTCTAAAGTAGTCCATACATCATTTGGTGTTGTAGCAGATTCAACATGAAAAAGAAGATCAAGAGATACAGACATGCATAGAGTTCCAAAAGCTTCAGCTAGCCTATTATAAAATTTAGGCCTTTCTGCAATTAAGGTTGTTTTAGTTTCTAGACCCATTGTTACTCTATATAGTCCTAACTTCTTAAGTTGGATAGTCATCTTGGACTTCCACTCATAGTAATTGTAGGGTGTTAGAACAGTCACTATTAATTGATCCATCTTAATGCAGAATTAGATTGTTGTTGTTGTTGTTGTTGTGAGGAAAGAAAAGATGCAAGAATACACAAGACACCCCCCCTTTTCCACTCAATCAAAGAACCCCCCCAAGAAAATTTGATTTGGCACTTTATATTTAGTGCGTTTACAATTTCCACCAACAAGAAATAATGAGTGGACTTGATCTCAATGCTATTATAGATCCTCAAAAGGAGCATATGCTTAACTAATATTTAGGGCCAATACCTAGTAAAATAAATAGCACCACTACAAACTACACAAAAGAACATCCACTTTCAAACAAAAAATCACCTCAATCTGAGGTTTTATGCAAAAGTTATGCCTCTTCAGAGTTCCCAAAACAACGACTGTGCAGTGTCCTGACTGAGAATCTACAATTTCTGAAAACTCTCTGCACTAAAATCAAAAACTGGCTACACTAGTGCATAGAGCACGAAAAAATAGCCAAGATCAAATTTTTTTTGTGAGAAACGAAGTTCATATGAGCAAGAACGGAGCATTTGAAAACTGCATTCAAATCTGTAATTGTCAATGGAGAGGGGGTTTGTTGTACCTTTTTTAGTTCATTTCTGCAACATATATAGTCTGCATGCAAAAACTAAAAGATACCCAGATGGTTTTTCTACACTACGAACAAAACGCAGAAGGCATTTTTCTTTCTGATGTACAGAAGATGTAGATCTAGTGTAAAACAGATGCCTTTAGCCACAAAAAATGACCACATCAACCAAAAAATGGCATGCAAAGGTAGAATCAGCTACCTAAGTCAAGCAAAGGCATGCTAAAACCTACAATACTGATTAAAACACCAAATATGCAAGTTGATTGACAGATTTAGCAAATCAAGATTTACCGAATCTTCATAAATCCTTTCTGATTCTCCAGATCGTTCAAAAAACACAAGAGAAGAGCATACGGGATTTTACAAGATCTCTAAAGAGAATCTAACCTTACAAAACTTGCTCTGATACCATGTTAAAATCCGTAAAATAGATTATAACTCAGAATTAATTGAAAGAGTTAGAAACATAAGTTGTAAATGCAAAAAATAATAACAACGATACCATGAGATTAATGTGAAATGTTCGAATGGCAAAATAGCATCAGATAACTATTTCCAATATCGAATTGAAATACAAGCTAGGTAGCATGCTTATATAGACTAGAGAGAGGGAGGAGGTGGCAACACCGACCAATGAGGAGCAACCATCTATCAGACTAAAGATAGCAAAGTATCTTCCCAAGATAGCTAATGGATGCTCACATGTAGGAAGGTAACACCTCGCAACCACTCACATAACAAGACATGCTTTATTAACCTAAGCAAGCTTAAATAAATGTGTAGGAAAAACCTTATAGTAAGAAATAAAAAACCTACACTAACAATAGATGGGTAGATAGAAGATGTCAATAGATCACTTGGGAACTTGTTGAGGTGTCTTACAAAGGAACATGGATAGTAGTGGGATCTTGTTCTTCCACAGGAAGAATATGCTTATAATGACTCCATAAATAGAATCATAGGGAAGAGCCCTTTTGAAGTGGTATATGGGCTGAAGCAAAGAGGTGTTTTTGAGCTTAGAGATCTGTGTGGATTGGACAAAAGAAATGAAGAGGGTGAAGAGTTTTCCATATCCATGAAGGACATACATGAACAAGTTAGAGAGAACCTCAAGAAAAGTGTGGAAAAGTATATAAGAAGCATGTTGATGTGAAATGGAGAAATGTTCAGTTCAAGGTAGGGGATCTAATGCTTGCACATTTGAAGAAAGAGAGACTGCCTAAAGGCAAATACACCAAACTATAGATGAAGAAGATTGGACCATGCAAGGTGGTCCACAAATTTGGAGAAAATGCATATGAGATAGAACACCCTCTTGAAGTTTCTATCTCTCCCAAATTTAATGTGGCTGACCTATAACCTTTTAAGGGACTTGTGGATGCAGGTATAGGTGCTAATGCTGATGAAGATTGGGTGAAAGACCTACCTCCTACTGAACCATTAAAACTTGAAGCAATCCTTGACACTAAGGACGTCAAAAGAATTAGGCATAAGGTCTACAAAGAGTACCTTGTCAAATGGAATGGTTTACATCCAGAAGATGCAACATGGATGTTGGAGGATGATATCAAAAGGCATGGAACATCTATCCAAGAACTGATCTCAGGTGGAAACTGAGATTTCTTTCAACCCCAGGTGTATGGTGCAGGAGCACCTTGTTTATACTTAGTCAAATAATGTAAATAGTTGTCATTGTGGAGTTTCCTATGTACATAGGTTGTCAAAGTTCATGTAATAAGGTCTATAATGAGACCGATGTGATGTATTTAGAAGATTTTAGTGATATTTTGTGTTAGTTGTCCTAGAAGTTAGAAATAAAAACTTTTAAACTTGGACATTTTGGGTTTTATGAAGAATATGAAAAGGCAAGTACCTCAATTGATAGGGAATTGAGGAGTAATGGATCAAGACATTTTTTTTTAATAGAAAGAAGTTTGAATGAAAGAGATGAGGGAGATTTTTGGTATTCCTATCAATTTTAACTCTATTTTTGCTATTTTTCCACTATTTTTGTGCTGCTATAGGATGTTGTATGGCCAGGTTCGGCTAAGTACTATAAAAAATTTATTTGCATGTGACAAGGGGTGAGTTAAGCACCTAATAAAGGTGGTTTGGTAAGTTTTCATCTAGTTTGAAGGTTTTTATAGCTATTTTTCTAATACAGCTACTAACCCTGAACTAGGGTTTGTGTTAGCACTTTTTCATGGATTTCTAATCCATTCCACCATTTTAAACTTCACAAATTACTGGAATGCAGATTAACGAAGTTGTTTTTGAGTCTTGTATGGTTTCAAGAGTAGGGGTGGAATCCATGATCAGTTTTGAAGACATTTAGTGCCTAATATCCCTCTGTATTAGGCAAAAGAGGCTAGATAGAGTAGAGTGTTATTGGTTTGGCATGAAACCCATGTTTGCAAATGCCCAAACCTACAAAATTTATACATTTTAGATGTGTTGAAGCTTACAAAAGTGGATTTTAAGTTTGGTGTGAAGTATTTCTCATAGTTCCTTTGTAAAACAAGGCTAATTACCCTCTAAACACAGTACGACAGTCATTTTTTTAGTATTTTTGTCCCAAATAGCATATGCCCAAATGGAGCTATGTCATGTAAAAGCTAAATGGTTATCTAGAACAATGAGTCTCATGTTGGTTTGGGTTAAATTTACAAAGTTATGTCCAAAAAACTCATAAACAGGGCTACAAGCCTAACTCAGGCCTAGACTGAGACAATCAATTCGTGGAGTTTAAATTTGCATGTTAGTTTATTAGGAAGGTATTTGCATGTACACACTTGTCTTGCATCAAATGGTATCATATCTTAGGTTCTGATTGAGTATTGGGAATTCTTGTTGGAAGATGAATGAAGTAAAGTGACAGATTGAATCAAGAACGTTGCAATCTAAGAAGACAAAATGCCTCCTAAAGGTAGTGCAGTCTTAGCATTGGAGTTGAAGGAAATCAAGGAGTCACAAGAAGCAATTTTAACTAGATTTGCAACATTAGAGACTAACCAAAGAAGAGGTAAGGCCACTACTGATGAGAGTGACCGAGAGGATGGGGGTGAAAGTGGAGACCATCAAGGAGTCCAAGATGGAGAGGAAGAGTTGGACTTAGATGATATGAAGATGGTTAGAATGTTTAAGGTAGTTAAGGGTGATACTCCTGAAGTCAAGATGGAGTTGCCTATGTATAGTGGAAAATTGGAGAGTGAGGAGGTATTGAGATGGATTGATGCCTTAGACAACTATTTTGAATATAAGGATGTGGTTGAGGATCAAAAGCTGGAGCTTGCAAAAACTAAACTGAAAGGACCTGCTCTCACATGGTGGAACTACACCTAAGAGGAAAGAGTGAGGAAAGACAAAGCAAAGATTCATGCATGGGATAGAATGGTGGCTAAGGTGAAGAGTCAATTCTTGCCTGTAGACTATGAAATGTAGACTTTCAAGAAGCTACAAAACCTCAAGCAAAAGGAGTTAGATGTAATTCCTTACACTAAGGAATTTCCCTAAACTAACCATAAGGACAGAACACATTGAGAATGAAAAAGAAAAGGTGGCTAGGTACTTGAAAGGCCTAAGACTGAACATCCAAGATGAAATCAGTCTCACTGCTCCTAGAACAGTTGAGGAGTGTTTCCATTTAGCAATTAAGGTTGAGGAAAAGATTAAAAGAAGACAAGAGCAACATTCAAGGGGCAGAGATAAAAACTTTAGAGGTAGAGGCAATTTTGGTGGGAGAGGATAGTCCCACAAACAGCAAGGAGAACAACAAAAACAACACGAACAAAGTGGAGAATCAAGAGGCAATTTTAGGGGTAGGAGACCTAATCAAAGAAGAAGCTTTGTTGGGTTAGGTAGAGGTTCAAATTATTTTTTAGGTAGATGTTATAGCTGCAACCAATTTGGTCATTCTACATGGAAGTGCGTGGACAAACAAACTTCAAGTTCACATGGAGAGGAATGTAGAACACAACTTGTGCATGAAGGGGATAGTGAAAGGGTCAATGCACCATCTCAACATGCTACAACTGAGATAGGTGAGACTTTGATGATGAGAATAACTCTCATAAAAGTGCCCACAACCAAGAATCCTCCTTAAAGACAGACATTGTTCAGGACTACATGCAAATCAAATGCCAAGGTATGCAAGTTAGTTGTAGATTGAGGTTCTACTGACAATTTAGTTTCATTGGAAATGGTAGAGAAATTGAATTTGAAAAGACTTCCCCATCCCACACCTTACAAGGTATCATGGGTAAATAAGGGACAACAAGTGTTGGTAGATGAACAAGGATGGGTAGAGTTCAACATTGAGGGGTATAAGGATAGAATCCTTTGTGACGTCATTCCCATGGATGTTTGTCAGTCACTACTAGGTTGGTCCTGGTAGTATGACAGAAAGGCCAAGCATGATGGCTACAAGAATGTGTATGTGATAGATAAGGATGTCACCTCATTTACCTTCACACCTATTCAAGATGAAGGAGTTGACAAGCAAGTTGGGTCTAGTGTTATGGTAGTGAGGGAAAGGGAGTTTATAAAAACCTTGAATGAAGAAGGGGGACAGGGATATGCAGTCCTAATTAGACCTACTATGAAAATAGCAAACTCAGAGGATGTGCCTAAAGAAGTGCAAACCCCGTTGGAAAAGTATCCAGATATAGTGGTTGATGATCTTCCAAGTTCCTTGCCACGCATGAGAGATGTAAATCACCAAATAGACCTCATACCTGGTGCAAATCTGCCAAAAAAGGTAGCATATAAAATGACTCCAAATCAAAATGAGGAGATAAAGAAACATGTCCAAGAATTGCTAGACAAAGTATTCGTAAGAGAAAGCTTGATTCCTTGTGTTGTCCCTACTATTTTGGTACCCAAAAAGGATGGGCAACAGAGAATGTGTACTGATTCAAGAGCCATCAACAAAATCACAATTAGATATAGATTTCCCATACCTAGGATGGAGGATTTAATGGATTATTTGAGTGGTGCATGCTATTTCTGAAAGATTGACTTGAAAAGTGGGTATCATAAAATTCGGATAAGGCAAGGAGATGAGTGGAAAATGGCATTCAAAACCAATGAATGTATCTATGAGTGGATGGTGATGCCATTTAGATTCTCTAATGCCCCAAGTAAATTCATGAGGCTTATGAATAAAGTGTTGAAGCCTTTTATTGGAAAATTTGTGTTTAGCAAGACAAAGGAAGAGCACTTGTAGCACCTTGCTATGGTTTTGAAGAGGATGCACGAAGAGAAATTGATGATAAATATAAAAAAATGTGAGTTTATAAAGGAAGAGCTAGTATACCTTGGGTTTATCATCTACAAAGGATCATTGAAGATGGACCCCTCCAAGGTTGAAGCCATTCTCAGTTGGCCAACTCTAGAATCAGTAGGAGAGGTGAGAAGTTTTCATTTGCTTGCTACATTTTATAGAAAATTCATAAAGAACTTTAGTCATATATGTTCAGCTATCCTTGACACAATTAAGGGAGACAAAAGGAAGAAGTTTCAATGGACTAATGAGGTAGAAGAAAGTTTCAAATACTTGAAGAATAGAGTAGCTCAACAACCCATTCTTGCTCTCCCTGATTTCAATAAGATTTTCACTGTGGAATGTGATGCTAGTGGTTTTGCAGTTGGGGTAGTCCTAAGCCAAGAGGGAAGACCAGTGACTTTCTTTAGTGAAAGACTAAATGATGAAAAAAGAAGGTATTCCTCATATGATTACAAGTTGTGTGCATTGGTGCAGTCACTAAGGAAGTGGAGGCATTATCTTTGACCAAAGGAGTTCATTGTCTTCACTGATAACCATGCTTAATTTTCTTAAATAGTCAAGACAAGCTGATTTATAGATACATGAAGTGGGTAGAGTATTTGAAGGCCTATACCTTCAACATCAAGCATAAGAAGGGTCAAGCTAAGAAGGTTACTGATGCTCTAAGCAGGAGAGCCATGATGGTGTAAGAGATCTAACTCCAAAGTGTAGGGATAGATGCATTGAGAGGTATGTATAAAGAAGATGATGATTTTAAAGATACATTTACTATTTGTAATCAGTCTCGAGATGCCTTCCATAATGAGTATTCTAATTTTATTTTGCAAGATGGTTTATTGTTCAAGGGTGCTCAGCTATGTTTTCCTAAGTGCTCTATGAGAGAAAATTTGATAAGGGAGAAGCATTGTTGTCATTTAGGTGGTCACTTTGGGTGTGATAAGACCTTGGACTAGGCCAAGAGAATATATCATTGGCCAAGGATGCATGTAGATGTCAAGAAGTTTGTAGAGAGTTGTGTAGTGTGCCAAAGAGCCAAAGGTCCAAGTTCTAATGCAAGACATTATCAACCTTTACTAGTACCTAACCAGCCATGGGAGTCAATTAGCATGGACTTTGTAATGGGTCTACCCAACACTCAAATAGGGTATGATAGTGTTTATGTTGTTGTGGATAGATTTAGCAAAATGGCTCACTTTACCCCTTGTAGAAAAACAAATGATGCATCTCATATTGCTGGAATTTTTTTCAAAGAGATTTTAAAGATTCATGGACTTCCCTTAACCATTGTGTCAAATAGAGATTCTAAATTCATAGGACACTTTTGGAGGACCCTATGGAAAAATTTTCGTACAAATTTGACATTCAGTTCTACCTACCATCCACAAATAGATGGGCAAACAGAAGTTCTCAATAGATCATTCGGGAACTTGTTGAGGTGTCTTACAAAGGAAGATGGATAGTAGTGGGATCTTGTTCTTCCACAAGAAGAATATTCTTATAATGACTCCATAAATAGAAGCATAGGCAAGATCCCTTTAGAAGTGGTATATGGGTTGGAACCAAGATGTGTTTTTGAGCTTAGAGATTTGTGTGGATTGGAGAAAATAAGTGTAGAGGGTGAAGAGTTTTCCATAGCCATGAAGGACATACATGAACAAGTTAGAGAGAACCTCAAGAAAAGTGTAGAAAAGTATAAGAAGCATGCTGATGTGAAAACAAGAAATGTTCAGCTCAAGGTAGGGGATCTAGTGCTTGCACATTTGAAGAAAGAGAGACTACCAAACTATAGATGAAGAAGATTGGACCATGCAAGGTGGTCCAAAAATTTGGAGAGAATGCATATGAGATTGAACGCCCTCCTAGAGTTGCTATCTCTCGCATATTTAATGTGGCTGACCTATACCCTTTTAAGGGACTTGTGGATGCAGGTATAGGTGCTAATGCTGATGAAGATTGGGTGAAAGACCTAACTCCCACTGAATCATTAAAACTTGAAGCACTGCTCAACACTAAGGAGGTCAAAAGAACTAGGCATAAGGTCTACAAAGAGTACCTTGTCAAATGGAATGGTTTACCTCTAGAATATACAAAATGGATGTTAGAGGATGATATCATAAGGTGTGGAACATTTGTCCAAGAACTGATCTTAGGTGGAACCTGAGATTTATTTCAACCCCAGGTGTATGGTGCATTAGCACCTTGTTTATACTTAGTCAAATAATGGAAATAGTTGTCATTGTGGAGTTTCCTATGTGCATAGGTTGTCAAATTTTGTGTAATAAGGTCTATAATGAGACCAATGTGATGTATTTAGAAGATTTTAGTGATATTTTGTGTTAGTTGTCCAAAAAGCCAGATATAGAAACTTTTAAACTTGGAAATTTTGGTTTTTATGAAAAATATGAAAAGGCAAGTACCTCAATCGATAGGGAATTGAGGAGTCACAGATCAAGACATTTCTTTTACCTTGAAAGAAGTTTGAATGAAAGAGATGAGGGAGATTTTTGGCATTCCAATCAGTTTTAACTCTGTTTTTTCTATTTTTCCACTATTTTTGTGCTGCTACAGCGTGTTTTACGGCTAGGTATGACCGAGTACCATAAAAACTTTATTTGCATTTTATAGGGGCATGAGTTAAGCATCTGATAAAGGTGGTTTGATAAGTTTTCATCCATTTTGAAGGTTTTTATAGCTATTTTTCTAATAGAGCTGGTAACCCTGAACTAGGGTTTGTGTTAGCACTTTTTCATGGCTTTCTAAGCCAGTCCACTATTTTAAACCTCACAAATTGGTGGAATGGAGATTAATGATTTTTTTTTTAATATTGTATGGTTGTAGGAGTAGGGGTGGACTCCATGATCATTTTTGAAGACATTTAGTGCCTAATATCCCTATGTATTAGGCAAAAGAGGCTAGATAGAGTAGACTGTTATTGGTTTGGCATGAAACCCATGTTTCCAAATGCCCAAACCTACAAAATTTATACATTTTAGATGTGTTGAAGCTTACAAAATTGGATTTTAAGTTTGGTGTGAAGTATTTCTCATAGTTCCTTTGTAAAACAAGGCTAATTGCCCTCTAAACACAGTAGGACAGTCATTTTTTTAGTGTTTTTGTCCAAAATAGCATATGCCCAAAAGGAGCTATGTCATGTAAAAGCTAAATGGGTATCTAGAACAATGAGTCTCATTTGGGTTTGGGTTAAATTTGCAAATTTATGTCAAAAAAACTCATAAACAAGGCTACAAGCCTAACTCAGGCCTAGACTGAGACAATCAATTGGTGAAGGAGTTTAAATTTGCATGTTAGTTTATCAGGAAGGTATTTACATGTACACCCTTGTCTTGTATCAAATGGTATCATATCTTAGGTTTTGATTGAGTATTGGGATTTTTTGTGGGAAGATGAGTAAAGGAAAGTGACAGATTGAATCAAGAACGTTGCAATCTAAGAAGACAAAATGCCTCCTAAAGGTAGTGCAGTCTTAGAATTGGAGTTGAAGGAAATCAAAGAGTCACAAGAAGTAGTTTTAACTAGACTTGCGGCATTAGAGACTAACCAAAGAAGAGGTAAGGCCACTACTGATCAGAGTGACCGAGAGGATGAGTGTGAAAGTGGAGAACATCAAGGAGTCCAAGATGGAGAGGAAGAGTTGGACTCAAATGATATGAAGATGGTTAGAATGTTTAAGGTAGTTAAGGGTGATACTCCTAAAGTCAAGATGGAGTTGCCTATGTATAGTGGAAAATTGGAGAGTGAGGAGGTATTGAGATGGATTGAGGCCTTAGACAACTATTTTGAATATAAGAATGTGGCTGAGGATCAAAAGGTGAAGCTTGTAAAAACTAAACTAAAAGGACCTTCTCTCACATCCTGGAACTACATCTAAGAGGAAAGAGTGAGGAAAGGCAAAGCAAAGATTCATGCATGGGATAGAATGGTGGCTAAGGTGAAGAGTCAATTCTTGCCTGTAGACTATGAAATGTAGACTTTCAAGAAGCTACAAAACCTTAAGCAAAAGGAGTTAGATGTAATTCCTTACACTAAGGAATTTCCCTAAACTAACGATAAGGACAGGGCACATTGAGAATGAAAAAGAAAATGTGGCTAGGTACTTGAATGGCCTAAGACTAAACATCCAAGATGAAATCAGTCTCACTGCTCCTAGAACAGCTGAGGAGTGCTTCCAGTTAGCAATTAAGACTGAGGAAAAGATTAAAAGAAGACAAGAGCAAAAGCCAAGGGGCAGAGATAAAAACTTCAGAGGTAGAGGCAATTTTGGTGGGAGAGGATAGTCCCACAAACAGCAAGGAGAACAACAAAAACAACATGAACAAAGTGGAGAATCAAGAGGTAATTTTAGGGGTACTAGACCTAATCAAAGAAGAAGCTTTGGTGGGTCAGGTACAGGTTCAAATTATTTTTTAGGTAGATGTTATAGCTGCAACCAATTTGGTCATCGTGTATGGAAGTGCGCAGACAAACAAACTTTAAGTTCACATGGAGAGGAATGTAGAACACAACTTGTGCATGAAGAGCATAGTGAAAGGGTCAATGCACCATCTCAACATGCTACAACTGAGATAGGTGAGACTTTGATGATGAGAATAACTCTCATAAAAGTGCCCACAACCAAGAAGCCTCCTTAAAGAAAGACATTGTTCAGGACTACATGTAAATCAAATGCCAATGTATGCAAGGTAGTTGTTGATTGAGGTTCTACTGACAATTTTGTTTCATTGGAAATGGTAGAGAAATTGAATTTGAAAAGACTCCCCATCCCACACCTTACAAGGTATCATGGGTAAATAAGGGACAACAAGTGTTGGTAGATGAAAAAGCATGGGTAGAGTTCAACATTGAGGGGTATAAGGATAGAATCATTTGTGACATCATTCCCATGGATGTTTGTCACTCGCTACTAGGTTGGCCCTGGCAGTATGACAGAAAGGCCAAGCATGATGGCTACAAGAATGTGTATGTGATAGATAAGGATGGCACCTCATTTACCTTGACACCTGTTCAACATGAAGGAGTTGATAAGCAAGTTGGGTCTAGTGTTATGGTAGTGAGGGAAAGGGAGTTCATAAAAACCTTGAATGAAGAAGGGGGACAGGGATATGCAGTCCTGATCAGACCTACTATGAAAATAGCAAACTCAGAGGATGTGCCTAAAGAAGTGCAAACCCTGTTGGAAAAGTATCCAGATATAGTGGTTGATGATCTTCCAAGTTCCTTGCTATGCATGAGAGATGTAAGTCATCAAATAGACCTCATACCTGGTGCAAGTCTACCAAAAAAGGTAGCATATAAAATGACTCCAAATCAAAATGAGGAGATAAAGAAACATGTCCAAGAATTGCTAGACAAAGGATTCGTAAGAGAAAGCTTGAGTCCTTGTGTTGTCCCAACTATTTTGGCACCCAAGAAGGATGGGCAACAGAGAATGTGTACTGATTCAAGAGCCATCAACAAAATCACAATCAAATATAGATTTCAATGGACGATCTAATGGATTATTTGAGTGGTGCATGCTATTTCTGAAAGATTGACTTGAAAAGTGGGTATCATCAAATTAGGATAAGGGAAGGAGATGAGTGGAAAATGGTATTCAAAACTAATGAATGTCTCTATGAGTGGATGGTGATGCCATTTAGACTCTCTAATGCCCCAAGTACATTCATGAGGCTTATGAATAAAGTGTTCAAGCCTTTTATTGGAAAATTTGTGAATGTGTATCTAGATGACATACTTGTGTTTAGCAAGACAAAGGAAGAGCACTTGCAGCACCTTGATATGGTTTTGAAGAGGTTGCAGAAAGAGAAATTGATGATAAATATAAAAAAAGTGAGTTTATAAAGGAAGAGCTAGTATACCTTGGGTTTGTCATCTGCAAAGGATCATTGAAGATGGACCCCTCCAAGGTTGAAGCCATTCTCGGCTGGCCAACTCTAGAATCAGTAGGAGAGGTGAGAAGTTTTCATGGGCTTGCTACATTTTATAGAAAATTCATAAAGAACTTCAGTCATATATGTTCAGCTATCCTTGACACAATTAAGGGAGACAAAAGGAAGAAGTTTCAATGGACTACTGAGGCAGAAGAAAGTTTCAAATACTTGAAGAATAGAGTGACTCAACAACCCATTCTTGCTCTCCCTAATTTCAATAAGATTTTCACTGTGGGATGTGATGCTAGTGGTTTTGTAGTTGGGACAGTCCTAAGCCAAGAGGGAAGACCAGTGACTTTCTTTAGTGAAAGACTAAATGATGAAAAAAGAAGGTATTCCTCATATGATTTCAAGTTGTGTGCATTGGTGCAGTCCCTAAGGAAGTGGAGGCATTATCTTTTGCCAAAGGAGTTCATTGTCTTCACCGATAACCATGTTTAATTTTCTTAAATAGTCAAGACAAGCTAAGTCATGAACACATGAAGTGGGTAGAGTATTTGAAGGCCTATACCTTCACCATCAAGCATAAGAAGGGTCCAGCTAAGAAGGTTATTGATGCTCTAAGCAGGAGAACCATGATGGTGTAAGGGATCCAACTCCAAAGTGTAGGGATAGATGCATTGAGAGGTATGCATAAAGAAGATGATGATTTCAAAGATGCATTTGCTATTTGTAATCAGTCTCAAGATGCCTTCCATAATGAGTATTCTAATTTTATTTTGCAAGATGGTTTATTGTTAAAGGGTGCTTAGTTATGTTTGCCTAAGTGCTCTATGAGAGCAAATTTGATAAGGGAGAAGCATTGTTGTCATTTAGGTGGTCACTTTGGCTGTGATAAGACCTTGGACTAGGCCATGAGATTCTATCATTGGCCAAGGATGCATGTAGATGTCAAGAAGTTTGTAGGGAGTTGTGTAGTGTGCCAAAGAGCTAAAGGTTCAAGTTCTAATGCAAGACATTATCAACCTTTACCAGTACCTAACCAGCCATGAGAGTCAATCAGCATGGACTTTGTAATGTGTCTACCCAAGACTCAAATAGGGTATGATAGTGTTTATGTTGTTGTGGACAGATTTAGCAAAATGGCTCACTTTACCCCTTGTGGATGTGAGGACCGCCCTTTTTACTTCTGTTGTTATGACTATTTACATTACTGTTATTGTTACTTTTTATATTTGTGGGATAGCAGTTCCCGGAATTGTCAAACTATTAAACTTTATTATGATTTCGGAAAAACTAATTGCGTGATGTTTGGATAAGTTTACATTTCAGAAAAGTTAATTAGGTGATGATGGAAAATTGTAATATGATTTCATTTATGTTAATTAGAACTATGTCATGATAATGCATGTTTTTAAGTTGCTTCGGCTATGATGATTATATGTGGATACTGATCTTGTAATTTAGTGTGCAGGATTTACTAATCGAACCACAGATTTCGGAGATCATTCCGCACCTTGTTATTTGTTATTCCCTGTTAAGCCGATCTGGTTCCACGAGGAACCAAGATCTCTCTATGTTTGATGTGATGTTGTAATGTGGTCTTTCGTATGGTCGAGTGGGTTAGGTTACCCTCATGTGACACTATTTTATGATTTGTGTTGTAAAAAGATTGAATTTGAACTTCTTTATTTTATTTAAATCTATGAGGCTTTTTCTTGTGCTTTACCTTGACCAGGGGTGTCTTGTATGGGTTAAAGTTGACCCTGGGTTATACCCCATGGGTCCAGGGGCCCATTTGGCATGGGTAACCCTTGGGTAACCTCCATCTAGTCATTAACTTCCCCCTGAAGTTAAGTGGCGAAAATTGGAGGTATGGAGGGGACATGATGGGTTGTACCAACACCCAACCCATCCCTCTTCAATCCCCAAGGTAAGAGATGACTACAAACCCATCCATTATTGAAGGATTGACTTGAAGTCACCCTCTCCATTAGTGAGATTCCCCCATGTGTTGTGGGGTCACCCATGTGAAGGAGGCAAGAAGAGGCATGGGTCACCTGTCTTTTACTCCTTTAACTCCTTTTATTTCTCCCATGCGTAAGAGAAATGACATGAGGAGAGGGATAAGGAGTACTCTAGGGATGGGTGAGTGACATAAGCCACCAGGACAGAATAGTGGTTTTGGGGAGAGTGAGGAGGTGACAAGTGTCACCTCCCCATTCCTCTAAACTGAAAAGGATTTGGGTTATTTGTTTCCAATTTTGGGATGAGAGGGAGTTAGTTGAATTTTGGGGAGAGTTTTATTATTATTGCCAAAAATAGGAAAGTTAGCTTGGAGGAGAGGAAAGGGAGAGGGAGTTGGTGGCTAAGGTTGGCAGAGATCTTAGTGGAGCTCTACAACAGTTTCATTCCAGAAGGGCTTTGTAAGGTTGGTTTGGTTTTACCATTCTTTCGTATATCTGAATGTTGTATGAAAAATGTGTGAAAGATGTTTTATGTTTGTGTTCTAGATTTGTTTCTGTGGGATCTGTTGTCGGGTTGTTGACAGAGCTTCTCCCACTTGGGAGAAATGCTCATCAAGTTTGGGGTAGGGGAGGAGTGATCCTCCTCGGGTGCATACCTGGTTTCTTCTTTTGGGATGTTGAAAGCCTTGAGGGCATGTATTTGTGTCTGTATCTTTGACTTGAGAGTCAAATACAGACTTCATTGAAAATTTGTGATCAAACTTGGTTTGAGGCCAAGAGAAATTGTGTTGGTTAAATTATCTATAAGGGTGACACTCTGGAGTCGAGTGTGTCCACTCTCCTGCCCCTTATGAAACTCACTGTAGTTGAGTTTTCGTGTTGTGTAATTTACCCACGGGTGTTTGTGTGCTTTGGGTTTGTTGTTGTTCCCTATTGTGAAGTGGAGTGCTTGAGTTACCCAGGTGTGAGTATGGTCTCCCTAGCTCGGGGGTGACCCTCTTGCGGGTCTACGGAAGGGAGGAGAGCTAGATGAGTGGTGTTTTCTTCTTTGTTTGTCTTTGATACGCAGGTTTCCTCTTAGAGCTTATGGTTGGATTTGGAGAAGTTATATTTATGAAGAAACAGTTTATTCTTCTTTGTCATGAGAATTAGTTCATGATCTTTTGTAAAGAGTGTAAAAGAGAGCACCTCTCTTGATATTGTTGTAATTTATTGTCACCCTGGGAGTGAAGGAAATAACATCCCTGATCTTGTTATTGGGTGTGACTGTTACTTAGTTGTTACATAACTTCTTTTGTATGTTGGTTGGGAGAAGGAAATCCTTATCTTTCATCTTGTTAAGGGTAGTGAAAGAGTTAATTTTCCTGTATTGTGTATGATGTAATTATTTACCTTGAATTTCATATGGAAAGTTTGAAGTTAAATAAAAGGTTGTACTGTATTAAATGTGTTATTGAAAGGAAGAGATCATTACTTATTTGCAATCAAATCTGAACTTGTTTATGTAATTATAAGAATAGATTTGCTTAACTAGTTGAAAAGACAGTTTTATAGTTCATTGTTATAATGGAAAAATACAGTTTTAAATGATTAAGTTTCTTCTTCATAAATAATGGTTTCAGTTATTTTGTGAAGTTTAGAGAAAGTCTAATATGTATTTACTTCTGTTGTCCAAGGGTTGAAATGGACATTTATTAATTGCAGAAATAAACTGATTAAAACTTCATTTCTTAAGTATATATATATATATTCTTTATTGAATTTCTTATTTATCATTATAACAGAACATGGGAAACTGAATATATTGTTTAATTTGAGAAAATTAAGTGGTATTATGAAAATGAAATATATATATAAATATATATATATATAATAATTGTTATTTATTTATCATTATAACAGAACATGGGAAACTGAATATATTGTTGAATTTGAGAAAATTAAGTGATATTATGAAACTGAAATATATATATATACAAATATATATATATATATACAAATATATATATATATTGTTATATATCTATCATTAAATATTAATGATGTAAATTAAACTCATGAAATTTGAAATAGAAATTAGAGGAGCGAAATTTGAGGTCGTTGTGTGTTAAAACACAGTCGAGATATTTCATGGTGGGCGGTGAGGAGTGAATCCCCACCGCAGTTTCCTTTTATGTATTGAGGTGTGGGGAGGGGCGGAGCCCCACCCACACCCCGCATCGTGGGATGTGGGTGGGGCTCCGCCCCTCCCCACATCCCCCTACCCTTTACACCCCGCGGAGCTCAAACTCCGCTGCCACCGTTCCAAAAGCGCTGCCCCCGCCGCGCCTTACACTCTGTGACCTCCGCGGAACCTCAAGCCCCGCCACCATCTGTACTCCCCGCGGCCTTTAGACGTGGTCCTCCCTGCTTCGGCCGAGCCTGCCTCCACCCACCACTGTCCATTGCAGCCTCCGCCACCATGCCTCTTCCTCCCCTACATACAATACAAACTTCTTTCTCAATAATGAGTATTTAGGGTTTAAAACCCTATTTTATGTGTTGAACAAAACAACCAAAGGACTTATGTTATATTCCATGGTTTGGTTTTTATTTTATAAAGAGGAGAACCTCTTATAAATAACAACAATGGTATATAATTGTATATGTAAATATATATAAATATATATATATATATTTATATATATATATATATTTATATTATATATTAAAAAAAATAGAAGATTAATACTAGTATAATAGATAGGTAACTTATTAAGATAACTTAATAATTGTAATAATAGTAATTATAATAAACAACAGTAATCATAAATAGGAGAAATGTAATTGAGTATATATATGTTTATATATATATACGATCTTATATATATATACATATAAATATATCGTTACATATTTATATTTTTTTAATGATTACGACTTTCAGAGAGGCCGTTTTCTCTTAATGATAATAAGAGAAAATAAAATTATAATTTAACGAGAGCATAAAGGAATATACTGTATTACTCCGGAAAGAGTTTCTCGGAAGTTTCAACTATCAACGTAATTCAATAACCAGGAAAATGAAGAGGAAAATTACACGTCACCTTGCTTAAAAGATCACTAGAAATAAACTTAAGAATCCATCACAGACATTCCATGTGAGGCCATTTTAATCTCAACTGTAGTAAACGTCCATATAAGTAAACCTGTAAGAGAGTCAGAAGAAGAAAAACTAACATTGGAAAACACAGAGGAGAAAATGCGCGACATTTCCCACATGGGATAAGAGAACTAAGTTGATGCACCCTTCCGTTAATTTTGCTTAGGAACAAGTTTAATTAATACAAACAAAGAGGAGAAACCTAGATCGGAGAAGACTAGGAGACCGAGTCTAGCGAAGTAGTAAACCAGCCTATGCAACCTGGACCATCCGGAAGTTAGGATTAATGTCAATAATAGATACAGTGATAACCCTGATTGATGTGAAATATGAAGAAAGGTCCGGATAAACATAAAGAAAGCATAGAAACCAAAAGAGAGAGAGACTGAAATATAAACAAACTAAATTATCAGAGAAATAGTTAAGGTGAGCGCGATAAAAATACAATCAAAATTAAAACCCAGAGAAAAGGGAAGAGAGAGCAAATGAGCCGCCTTGTTGAGAATGCTAAGTCGAAGGAGGAGTATATTTCAGGAAGCAAGAGAGGAGACAGACAACCGTGCCTTGCTAAAAAATGACTCAATAGGGAGATCACGAGTTGGTTTAGTCAGAACAAGGCGTCATGGGAAGTTGTTAATCTATCAATGAACCACGTGCGTAATATAGTGTTGAGTAATTCCCACTTACGCTGTAAGGCGTTACGCTGCCAGAATTTGCCGAGATTTAGATTTAGGAACCTTGATAATATAAACCTTGTAGAGATGTGAACGGCATCGTAGAGACCCCCTTGTTGGTCTGCTCGCGTCTGGTTGCACGCAATTGTACTTGTACCCCACCGACAACTGTAGTGTTTTCGCCTTGAGTGAACACCACCGAGCATGCTTACGCATGCGAGGGGGTTTTTAGGGAAGTGTGAGAAAATTTTTTGATATCTCGTGTCATAACCACATGATAGATGTGGCTATGACACGTGTGATGTGTGTTGTGACCACATGGAAAATGTGGGCATGACAGTGGAAAAACAAATGATGCATCTCATATTGCTAGAATTTTTTTGAAAGAGATTTTAAGGATTCATGGACTTCCCTTAAGCATTGTGTCAGATAGAGATTCTAAATTCATAGGACACTTTTGGAGGACCCTGCAGAAAAATTTTAGTACAAATTTGACAATCAGTTCTACCTACCATCCACAAATAGGTGGGTAGACAGAAGTTCTCAATAGATCACTTGGGAACTTGTTGAGGTGTCTTACAAAGGAACATGGACAGTAGTGGGATCTTGTTCTTCCACAAGAAGAATATTCTTATAATGACTCCATAAATAGAAGCATAGGCAAGATCCCTTTAGAAGTGGTATATGGGCTGAAGCCAAGAGGTGTTTTTGAGCTTAGAGATCTGTGTGGATTGGAGAAAAGAAGTGTAGAGGGTGAAGATTTTTCCATAGCCATGAAGGACATACATGAACATGTTAGAGAGAACCTCAAGAAAAGTGTAGAAAAGTATAAGAAGCATGCTGATGTGAAAAGGAGAAATGTTCAGCTCAAGGTAGGGGATCTAGTGCTTGCACATTTGAAGAAAGAGAGATTGCTTAAGGGAAAATACACCAAACTATAGATGAAGAAGATTGGACCATGCAAGGTGGTCCAAAAATTTGGAGAGAATGCATATGAGATTGAACACCCTCCTAGAGTTGCTATCTCTCTTATATTTAATGTGGCTGACCTATACCCTTTTAAGGGACTTGTGGATGTAGGTATAGGTGCTAATGCTGATGAAGATTGGGTGAAAGACCTAACTCCCATCGAATCATTAAATCTTGAAGCACTGCTTAACACTAAGGAGGTCAAAAGAACTAGGCATAAGGTCTACAAAGAGTACCTTGTCAAATGGAATGGTTTACCTCTAGAATATACAAAATGGATGTTAGAGGATGATATTAAAAGACATGGAACATCTGTCCAAGAACTGATCTTAGGTGGAACCTGAGATTTATTTCAACCCCAGGTGTATGGTGCATTAGCACCTTGTTTATACTTAGTCAAATAATGTAAATAGTTGTCATTGTGTAGTTTCCTATGTACATAGGTTGTCAAATTTTGTGTAATAAGATCTATAACGAGACCAATGTGGTGTATTTACAAGATTTTAGTGATATTTTGTGTTAGCTGTCCAAAAAACTAGATATAGAAACTTTTAAACTTGGAAATTTTGGTTTTTGTGAAGAATATGAAAAGGCAAGTACCTCAATCGATAGGGAATTGAGGAGTCATGGATCAAGACATTGCTTTTACCTTCAAATAAGTTTGAATGAAAGAGATGAGGGATATTTTTGGCATTCCAATAAGTTTTAACTCTATTTTTTCTATTTTTCCACTATTTTTGTGCTGCTACAGGGCATTGTACGGCTAGGTACGACCGAGTACCGTGAAAAATTTATTTGCATTTTATAGGGGCATGAGTTAAGCATATAATAAAGGTGGTTTGGTAAGTTTTAATCCATTTTGAAGGTTTTTATAGCTATTTTTCTAATACAGCTGGTAACCCTGAACTAGGGTTTGTGTTAGCACTTTTTCATGGCTTACTAAGCCAGTCCACTATTTTAAACCTCACAAATTGGTGGAATGGAGATTAATGAAGTTTTTTTTTTAATATTGTATGGTTGCAGGAGTAGGGGTGGACTCTATGATCTTTTTTGAAGACATTTAGTGCCTAATATCCCTATGTATTAGGCAAAAGAGGCTAGATAGAGTAGAGGGTTAATGGTTTGGCATGTAACCCATATTTGCAAATGCCCAAACCTACAAAATTGATACATCTAAGATGTGTCAAAGCTTAGAAAAGTGTGTTTTGATTTTGGGGTGAAGTATTTCTGATACTTCCTTTGTAAAACAAGGCTAATTGCCCTCTAAACACAATGGGACAATCAATGTTTTTATGTTTTTGTCCAAAATAACATATTCCCAAATGGAGATATGTTATTTAAAAGATAAATAGGTATCTAGAATAGTGAGTCTCATGTGGGTTTGGCTTAAATTTGCAAGGTTATGTCTAAAAAACTCATAAATAGGGTTATAAGCCTAATTCAGGCCCAAGCTAAGACAATCAATTAGTGAAGGAGTTTACATTTGCATATTAGTTTATAAGAAAGGTATTCACATGTCCACAATTGTCTTGCATCAAATGGAAATAGATCGTAGTTTCTGATTGAGTATTGGGAATTTTTGTTGAAAGGCAAGTAAAGGAAAGTGACAGATTGAATAGAGAATGTTGCAATCTGAGAAGACAAAATGCCTCCTAAAGGTAGTGCAATCTTAGAAATGGAATTGAAGGCAATCAAGGAGTCATAAGAAGTAGTTTTGACTAGACTTGTAGCATTAGAGACTAACCAAAGAAGAGCTAAGGCCATTGCTGATAAGAGTGACCAAGAGGATGAGGGTGAAACTGGAGACCCTCAAGGAGGAGTCCAAGATGGAGATGAAGAGTTGGACTCAGATGATATGAAGATGGTTAGAATGCTCAAGGAAGTCAAGGGTGATACTCCTGAAGTCAAGATGGAGTTGCCTATGTATAGTGGAAAATTAGATAGTGATGAGGTATTGGGATGGATTGATGCCTTAGACAACTATTTTCAATATAAGTATGTGGATGTGGATCAAAAGGTGATGTTTGCAAAAACCAAACTGAAAGGACCTACTCTCACATGGTTGAACTACACCTAAGAGGAAAGAGTGAGGAAAGGCAAATCAAAGACTCATGTATGGGATAGAATGGTGGCTAAGGTGAAGAGTTAATTCTTGCCTACAAACTGTGAAATCCAAACTTTCAAGAAGCTACAAAACCTCAAGCAAAAAGAGTTAGATGTGATAGCATACACTGAGGAATTTCACAAACTGACCATAAGGACAGGGCACATTGAGGATTAAAAATAAAAGGTGGCTAGGTACTTGAATGGCCTAAGATTGAACATCCAAGATGAAATCGGTCTCAATGCTCCGAGAGCAAGTAAGGAGTATTTCCAATTGGCAATTAACCCTAAGGAAAAGATTAAAAGAAGACAATAGCAATAGTCAAGGGGCAGAGGTAAAAACTTTAGAGGTAGAGGCAATTTTGGTGGGAGAGAACAGGCCCTCAAACCACAAGGAGAACAAGAAAAACAACAAGAACAAAGTGGAGAATCAAGAGACAATTTTAGGGGTCAGAGACCTAATGGAAGAGGAAGGTTTGGTGGGTCAGGTAGAGGTTCAAATTCTTTTTCAGGTAGATGTTATGCTGCAACCAATTTGGTCATCCTGCATGGAAGTGTCCGAACAAACAAGCTTCAATTTCACATGGAGGGGAACATAGAACACAACTTGTGCATGAAGAGGACAGTGAAAGTGTCAATACACCATCTCAACATGCTACACCTGAGATAGGTGAGACTTTAATGATGAGAAGAACTTTCATAAAAGTGCCTACAACCAAGGAGCCTCCTCAAAGAAAGACATTGTTTAGGACTACATGCAAATCAAATGGCAAGGTATGCAAGGTAGTTGTGGATTTAGGTTCTACTAACAATTTAGTTTCATTAGAAATGGTAGAGAAATTGAATTTGAAAAGACTTGCCCAACCCACACTTTACAAGGTGTCATTGCTAAATAAGGGACAACAAGTGTTGGTAGATGAACAAACATGGGTAGAGTTCAACATTGGGGGGTAGAATGATAGAATCCTTTGTGACATCATTCCCATGGATGTTTGTCACTTGCTGCAAGGTAGGCCCTTGCAGTATGATAGAAAGGCCAAGCATGATGGCTACAAGAATGTTTATGTGATAGATAAGGATGGCATCTCATTTACCTTGACACCTATTCAAGATGAAGGAATTGATAAGCAAGTTGGGTCTAGTGTTATGGTAGTGAGGGAAAGGGAGTTTATAAAAACCTTGAATGAAGAAGGAAGATAGGATATGCAATCCTGATCAGACCTACTATGACAAAAAGAAACTCAGAGGATGTGCCTAAAGAAGTGCAAACTTTATTGCAAAAGTATCAAGATATAGTGGTTGATGATCTTCCAAGTTCCTTGCCACCCATGAGAGATGTAAGTCACCACATAGACCTCATACTTGGTGCATGTCTACCCAATAAGGGAGCATATAAAATGACTCCAAATCAAAATGAGGAGATAAAGAAACAAGTTCAAGAATTGCTAGACGAAGGATTGGTAAGAGAAAGCTTGAGTCCTTGTACTGTCCCTACTATTTTGGCACCCAAAAAGGATGGCAATGGAGAATGTGTATTGATTCAAGAGCCATCAACAAAATCACCATTAGATATAGATTTTCCATACCTAGGATGGAGGATCTAATGGATTGTTTGAGTGGTGCATGCTATTTTTCAAAGCTTGACTTGAAAACTGGGTATCATCACATTAGGATAAGAGAAGGAGATGAGTGGAAAATGACATTCAAAACCAATCAAGGTCTCTATGAGTGGATGGTGATGCCATTTGAACTCTCTAATACCCCAAGTACATTCATGAGGCTTATGAATGAAGTGTTGAAGTATTTTATTGGAAAATTTGTGGTTGTGTATCTCGATGACATACTTGTGTTTAGCAAGAAAAAAGAAGAGCACTTGCAACACCTTGATATGGTTTTGAAGAGGTTGCATGAAGAGAAATTGATGATAAATCTAAATAAAAGTGAGTTTATGAAGGAAGGGTGGTATAGCTTGGGTTTGTCATCTCTAAAGGATCATTGAAGATGGATCCCTCCAAGGTTGAAGCCATTCTCAACTAGCCAACTCCAAAATCAGTAGGAGAGGTGAGAAGTTTTCATGGGCTTGCTACATTTTATAGAATATTCATAAAGAACTTCATTCATATATGTTCACCTATCCTTGAAACAATTAAGGGAGACAAAAGGAAGAAGTTTGAATGGACTAATGAGGCAGAAGAAAGTTCCAAATACTTGAAGAATAGAATGGCTCAACAACCCATTCTTTCTCTCCCTAAACTCAATAAGATTTTCACTATGGAATATTATGCTAGTTGTTCTGCAGTAGGGGCAGTTCTAAACCAAGAGGGTAGACCAGTGCCTTTCTTTAGTGAAAGAATAAATGATGCAAAAAGAAGGTATTCCTCATATGATTTCAATTTGTATGCATTGGTGCAGTCCCTAGGGAAGTGGAGACATTATCTTTTACCAAAGGAGTTTATTGTCTTCACTAATAACCATGTTTTAAGTTTCTTAAACAATCAAGACAAGTTGAGTCATAGACGCATGAAGTGGGTAGAGTATTTGTAGGCCTATACCTTCACCATCAGCATAAGAAGGGTGAAGCTAACAAGGTTGCTGATTCTCTAAACGGGAGAGCCATGATGGTGCAAGAGATCCAACTCCAAAGTGTAGGGATAGATGCATTGAGAGGTATGTATAAAGAAAATGAGGATTTCAAAAATGCATTTGATGTTTGTAGTCAGTCTCAATATGCCTTCTGTAATGCGTATTCTTATTTTGTGTTACAAGATGGTTATTGTTCAAGAGTGCTCAGTTATGTCTGCCTAAGTGCTCTATGAGAGAAAATTTGATAAGGGAGAAACATTATGGTAGTTTAGGTCGTCACTTTGGGTGTGATAAGACCTTGGAGCAGGTCAAGTTATTCTATCATTGGCCATGGATGCATGTAGATGTCAAGAAGTTTGTAGAGAGTTGTGTAGTGTACTGAAGAGCCAAAGGTTCAAGTTCTAATGCAAGACTTTATCAGCGTTTTCCAATACCTAACTGCCCATGGGAGTCAATCAGCATGGACTTTTTAATGGGTCTACCCAAGAGTCAAAGAGGCTATGATAGTGTTTATGTTTTTGCGGATAGATTTAGCAAAATACTTCACTTTATCCCTTGTAGAACAACAAATGATGCATCTCATATTGTTGGACTATTTTTTAAAGAGATTGTAAGGATTCATGGACTTCCCTTAACCATTGTGTTAGAGATTCTAAATTCATAGGACACTTTTGGAGGACCCTGTGGAAAAAGTTTGGTACAAATTTGACATTCAGTTCTACCTACCATCCACAAATAGACGGGTAGATAGATGTTGTCAATAGATCACTTGGGAACTTGTTGAGGTGTCTTACAAAGGAACATGGACAGTAGTGGGATCTTGTTCTTCCACAAGAAGAATATGCTTATAATGACTCCATAAATAGAAGCATAGGGAATAGCCCTTTTGAAGTGGTATATGGGCTAAAGCCAAGAGGTGTTTTTGAGCTTAGAGATCTAAGTGGATTGGAGAAAAGAATTGCAGAGGGTGAAGAGTTTTCCATAGCCATGAAGGACATACATGAACAAGTTAGAGAGAACCTTAAGAAAATTATGGAAAAGTATAAGAAGCATGCTGATGTGAAAAGGAGAAATGTTTAGTTCAAGGTAGGGGATCTAGTGCTTGTAAATTTGAAGAAAGAGAGACTACCTAAGGGAAATGTCCCAAACTACAGATGAAGAAGATTGGACCATGCAAGATGGTCCACAAATTTGGAGAGAATGCATATGAGATAGAACTCCTTCCTAGAGTTTCTATCTCTCCCATATTTAATTTGGTTGACCTATACCCTTTTAAGGGACTTGTGGATGCAGGTACAGGTGCTGGTGCTAGTGTTGATGAAGATTGGGTGAAAGACCTACCTCCTATTGAACCATTAAAACTTGAAGCAATTCTTGACACTAAGGAGGTCAAAAGAACTAGACATAAGGTCTACAAAGAGTACCTTGTCAAATGGAATGGTTTACCTCCAAAAGATGCAATATGGATGTTGGAGGATGATATCAAAAGGCATGGAACATATGTCCAAGAACTAATCTCACGTGGAACCTGAGATTTCTTTCAACCCCAGGTGTATGGTGCAAGAGCACCTTGTTTATACTTAGTCAAATAATGTTAATAGTTTTCATTGTGGAGTTTCCTATGTACATAGGTTGTTAAAGTTTGTGTAATAAGGTCTATAATGAGACCAATGTGATGTATTTAGAATATTTTAGTGATATTTTGTGTTAGCTATCCAAAAAGTCAGAAATAGAAACTTTTAAACTTGGAAATTTTGGTTTTTATGAAGAATATGAAAAGGCAACTACCTCAATCAATAGGGAATTGAGGAGTCATGGATCAAGACATTTCTTTTACCTTGATAGAAGTTCAAATGAAAGAAATGAGGGAGATTTTTGTCATTCCAATCAGTTTTAACTCTATTTTTCTATTTTTCCACTATTTTTGTGCTACTACAGGGCATTGTATGGCTAGGTATGACTGAGTACTGTAAAAACTTTATTTGCGTGTGATAGGGGGGTGAGTTAAGCATCTAATAAAGGTGGTTTGGTAAGTTTTCATCTAGTTTGAAGGTTTTTCTAGTTGTTTTTCTCATACATCTACTAACCCTGAACTAGGGTTTGTGTTAGCACTTTTTCATGGCTTTCTAAGCTATTCCAACATTTTAAACTTCACAAATTGCTGGAATGGAGATTAATGAAGTTGTTTTTGAGTCTTGTACAGTTGTAGGAGTAGGGGCAGACTCCATGATCAGTTTTGAAGACATTTAGTGCCTAATATCCCTATGTATTAGGCAAAAGAGGCTAGATAGAGTAGAGGGTTATTGGTTTGGCATGAAACCCATGTTTCCAAATTCGCAAACCTTCAAAATTGATACATTTTAGATGTGTTGAAGCTTACAAAAGTAGGTTTTGAGTTTGGGGTGAAGTATTTCTGATACTTCCTTTGTAAAATAGGTTTAATTACCCTCTAAACACAGTAGGACAATCATTTTTTTGGTGTTTTTGTCCAAAATAACATATGTCCAAATGGAGATATGTCATGTAAAAGATAAATGGGTATCTAGAACAGTGAGTGTCATGTGGGTTTGGGTTAAATTTGCAAAGTTATTACCAAAAAACTCATAAACAGGGCTATAAGCCGAACTTAGGCCTAGGCTAAGACATTCAATTAGTGAAGGAGTTGAAATTTTCATATTAGTTTATAAGGAACGTATTCACATGTCCACCCTTGTCTTGTATCACTAGGCCCTATTTTCCATAAAACCCAAGGTTCATTCCATCAGGATGCCAAATTATGATGCAAGATGTCCTAAATGTATGCAAAAGACCCGAGAGCTAAACCTTATGAGGGAAAAGCCCCCAAGGGGACATTTTTTGATGTTACATTTAACCCCCACTTTAATGTCTGTATAAATGCATGGCCAATACATGCATTAAAGTATTGTCACAAACACAACAAAGACTCCAAGCACAGAGAAGACACGCCAATCACATAGAAGACACTAACAAGCACACAAAACATAGAGAAGATAGTTACCATCAGACAGAACATGAAGAATATAACAAATGCATAGAAGACACATTAATGCATAGAAAATAGGCATGATTTCTTTTCTTTTCTTTTTCTCATATATATGAAATGCAGATGCAAGTACTAGAAAGTAAACAAACCTCCCATAATGTACGAAGCACATATCGCGCTAGTCTTTATACTACATATATGGGGAAACACACATGCAAGACATGCAAAACCTCCCAAAATGCAGGAAGAACTCATTGAACTAGTCTTTAGACTGTATATGGGGCAACAGACACGCCAAATAAAGCAAGCATGCCAAACACACACACTTGACATGGAGAAAACATGGTAGACAAGCGATGGAGTGTACCTATTTCTAGGTCCAGCACCATCTCAGCCACATTACAGGCACACACCGATGATTGTGCTTCACCACAACAATTGCTAAAATCATGCTTAAGGGTTGAGTTAGTCACAGAATTGCTCCCTGCCTCCGTAGAGGACTTTTGAAAATGACAGAATGATGCAATCTACTCCGAGAAATACACCATCCCTGCCTCTGCAATGGGCTTAAGATAAAAAGGATATACATGATATCTCGCCTCCGCAGAGGGCTTACATGATTGATTGATTGTTTCAAACAAACTTAGGATGTAGGAAGCACTCATCGAGATAGTCTTTAAATTGCATCTGAGAACAAGCACATAGCTAACATCTACAACAGACAGCTTACCTCATATATGTCGCCACCTTAAGATGGTTGATATCAGGTATCGATATCAAGCACATTAAGGTAGGAAGAAAACACACTGTAAGGGAACATAGAATTTTGCAAAGCCCATGCCCCCCAGAGGTGATATGTACTTTACGATCACCAAATATTCCCACAAACACATCCCTGCAAGAAACATGTTAGTGTCTATAAAATCATGATAAACAACAACATCAATGCATATGATTAACCACACAAAGAGCCAAGGTAATACAATGAATTCAGAGTTTGAGGATAACCATGGGGCTATATCATGAAGCTCTCCGAATTGAGTACCACCAAGGCTAGATTCAAAGATAGACAAAGGTGCATAGAGTAGCAGTATTGTTAAGGTTTATAAATGAGATAGCATACCATCAAAATCACTACGTAGAAAGCACGAGTGCTTCTACTAGCCAAGCATCAGATAATTTATTACAACCACATTGTCATATTAGGAACTAAGTCCATTTTTTGATTGCTCTCGAAAGGGACACTAGGTCTACATCAGTATAAATGTTTTTTCTCATCCGCCTACTAGATAGAAACACTAGAGGAAGGGAAACAATAAATCAAAGAAGAGAAATGAGTGTCTTAGGGAAAGTCACATAGGAGGGTGCCCCCAAGTCACCAATCGCAATGCTATGTCCATAAGACACAACATACAATGATGAAATCAGAGAGAGAGAGGCAATATAGAAGAATGATGATACAAATAGAAGGTCACAACAGAAGCAGTCTCTTGGTATCTCAGACCTTACAGGAGAATCAGGGATCATCCCAGGAGGCCTAAACAACACATAACACATCACGAGGGAAGCACATCATGAGAGAGATAAAGGGTTAGAAATAATTACCTAGTAGCACCATCATTAAGAACATACATATGTAGGATATCTCTCATGTTGTTTTGATGTTGTATTACGTTTTGGGTGATAAGAGGCTTTCTTTTCCTTAAAAGGATTATATCCAATGCCACTTGAATAATGTGTTGAAGCAGATTCTATAGGTACTCAAATTCCTTATTGATTTACACCACATTTCTTGCCTACATAGTCGTTATGTTTGTACAAAATTTGAAATCCATGACCATATAGAGGGTCCAGTTCCTTAGAAGAAGGTGAAGCCTCGTAGGTATCATAATTTGTAGTATAAGTGAGATTTTATCTTTATTTTAAACCAAGGAGACTTTGTTTTTCTCAGATGCTTCAAAAGATTACCTAGATGAGATCAATGCAAATTTTGATGTGTTGAGGTTATTAAGTATATATTCTCCTATATCACAAGGATTAAAATCTAATGCACCCCAATAATCACCAACAAGTGCATTTGATGGTTGATAGTCTTGCACAACATTAGCCATTGATGGATCACCTCACAAATTGTTTAAGCTCATATGGTTGTAAACTGGTTTTTGCTTTTCAATATGTAAATAGTTATCTGGTTCAGGTTCAGTATGAATAGTATGAAGTTTACCTTTGAATATAAATTTGATTAAATGATGCAAGGTAGAAGGGACTACCCCCAATGCATGAATCTAAGGTCTACCAAGAATCATGTTGTAAGATAAAGAACAAGGCATGACATGAATCAAGGTAGGTACAATCACAGGTCCCACTTGTATAGGTAAAGTTATAGTGCCCATGGTTTGTTTGTTGTCCAATATTGTCAAAACCACGGATACTTAACGATTCTAGCTTGATGGCAGATATATCAAGTTTAATCTTATGTAATAAGTCAATGCCACAAACATTAAGAGCTGATCCATTATCAATCATAACTCTCTTAACCAATGTTTTGTTTATTGTGATGAAGATAACGAGAGGATCATATTGGTTTTGAACTTCGATTGATGGTAATTCTTGTGGTTGAAAGAGAATATCTATTTTTGTCGCATGCATACTATCCAATACAGCCACTACATCATTAGGCTTTGTTGTAGGTGGCACAATCACCTTTTGTAAAGCTTCTTAGAGCATTCCATGGTATGTAGGTGATGTTTGTATTAAATCGCAAAGGGAGATCGTAGCCAGCATGGCGTGAAGGTATTCGACAAGATCATACTCTTTACCACTTTTATGAGTAAGGCAAGGTGGTGGAGGGAGAATAGGTTGAGAACATGGAAGAGAGATAGGAACTTGCAGTGCTTTCTTACTTTGCTTGTTAGTACAAATGCTATATGTATGAGCGATCACATTTTGCACACCCTAATTTCTTGGATCAATTTGGTTTGCATACTCGTAGATGTGATCCGGGGATCTACCTTGAATAGTAATCACCGACTTTAAGCAAGAGGGTGCACTAGGTGCCCCTCAGACAATCATCTTAGGAATATTGATACAAAGTTTATTTATCCATATTTAATTAACATTGTTTCCCTCTAGGCTGCATCCAACATCCATCCCTAAAGGATTTAATGTGAGAGACCTTTTCTCATCCACTAATGTGACATCTTGGCTAGGGAGAGCAATGGGGTGAGAGGAATGTACTGTCTCATTAGTCAGACTAGAGCTATCCATAGTCTTCTCATCAAAGGTGCTTGAGTTTTTAATCAAAGGTGGAAGGTCAAATGGATTATCCATAGAGGACTCATGCACCAAATGATTGTTAGGTGAATAGTCTTTCTCTACCCTTGAAGAATCCTTCTTGAGAGGGAGACCTTTATCCACTAATGTTTTATTTTCTAAGGAGGGTAGGGTAATGTTTAGGAATGTGTCAATGATTTTATCCTCTCATTCTAGTATATCCTCATAGGAGGAATCATTTTCTATGTCATCATCATATATTTTAGCTATTAAATCCAAGACATTAAGAGAACTTTCACTCTCATCATTCCTAATGTGTTTCATCAAATCTTCTACTACACAAGGGTATGTATTCTTGAGAGAGGTGAAGTTGTCAAAATTAGATACATAGTCAGTTATTTCAAATGAAGACCATTTAAATATATCCTTTTGATACATATCTTGTAAATAAGTGAGCACATGAGGATTCATATTAAGAAATTTGTAGAAACTCTCGAAGTTCTTGATATATGCATGTAAAGATACCAAAGAGCAATGAGATAAAGATGCCAAAATGAAATGTTTTGTAACATCAATTCAAAATCAGATTTTAAAAGTTTTCCAAAAGTGTGCAAAAGACAAATGCAAAACTATATGCAAAAATGGCCTAAAATGCTTTATTTTTTGTACTTTTTCAATGCAAATAAGTGAAAGAAAAGGGTGTTGTAAGGATTTTGATCAGGGGTAGAAAATTATATGTCTGATATCAGTCCAAACCAGCCATAATATCCTTTACAACACACTCTTGATGCAAATCTAAGATGATGATAAGTCAAAATATAGTGAAAATATGTCAAAATATACAATTTTTTTGCCAAATCTTGATGCAAAAGAGCATGACAAAGGGTGTTGTGAGGAAAATGATGATGGAAATAAAATTGTATATATAATAACAGCCACTTAATCTCAAAATATCCATCACAACATGCTTTTAGTGCCACTTAAGGTCAAACCCTTGTGAAAATATAGCAAAATAGGCTATTTTTCATAGTTTTTCAACTGTAAGACCTAGGAAAAGGGGTGTTGAAATTAATATTAGGAGGTGAATACAATAAAATAAATGATATCAGTCACTTCAATCCATAAAATTTGTCACAACACACTTAGAGTGCAAACTAGGCCAAACCCTAGGGCAAAAATAGCAAAAATGTGTAGTTTTTCACCAAATTTTCAATACAAGAGGCCAATAAGAAGGTGTTGTGAAGAGTTATAGGAGTGGAATAACATAACTACCATGATAAAAAATAATTAGTGCAAAAATACTCTTCACAACATGCCTATGGTGCAAATTTAGAGAGTCGATAAGGCCAAATCTATTGAAAATCGATGTTTTTCAAGCCCTAGGTTTGAGATCTTGACACAAAATTCTATATGAATGTTTTCAAGTCTATTTTATGATAAAAATTAAATACTCTCATATCTTAAAATTATTTCCAATCTTTAACACGCAAAACGCAAGTGCAAATTTAATGAAAATGCATGAAAATTGCTAGTTTTTTGTTGAAATTTTCTATGCAAAATGCAAATATTTGAAATCTAAATGCAAATTTACACTAAAATGCAAGACTAAAGACAAATAAATTTTTGAATGAGTCTCTAAAATTAGTATAAAAATCTAAAAGAAGATTTTTCCTACTAACCCTAGATTTTGGAAGTACTAGGATATATGAAAATTGTCAAAATTTCTACAAAACCCTAGCAATTATATGATGAAAATGGAACGCAAATTATTGTATTTTTGTAATTTTCTTTAGTTTATATCAGATCTTATGCAAAAATCATAAATTAGGAAAAATTATAATGAATTGATGCAAATTAGTAACCCTAAAATGCAATTTTTTTCAAAATTTTCAATTTTTTCAATTTTTTTGTAATTTTTTCAATGCAATAAGATGAATAACTATATGAATGAATGAAATCAATCCAAATTTGAAGAAAAACACTCAAAAAGTTGTAATTAAGTCTAAAAACATAGGCTTACCAAAATGTTTAGGGTAAAATTGGGATTGTTTAGTTTAATGTTTGAATCCTACTTTCACCCTTTACATTCAAGGACCTTAGAGTCAACCGGCAATGCACTATCATACCCTAGGTCACTATGAGATATAGGGAAACTTGGATTAGGGTGTTTAATTATCAATTTTCCTTCCCTTATGCTCAATTAATCATCAAAACCTTAATTATGTAAAAAATGACAATAAACAAATGAATTACAAAAAATGCTCTTGTAGAGGGATGTAAAATGACAAATCATAGAGTACTTGTTTTTAGGGTCTGAGGTAGAAAAGCCAGGGACATAGGAGTGGGTGCCCAAGTCCAAGGCCCTACTTTTTGCCAAGATATGGAAATAAGGTCTGCAACCTATATCTGTTGTACCAGAGATTTTCATGTCACGGAACTTCAAGGACTAATAAGCGGGTACCCAAGTCTAGGGGGCAGATTTTCCTTCTGTTCTGCAATTTTGATACTCCAAGATGTCTTCTTGCAACTTCATTTTGTCTAGCTCCTCAACCTGTAACTTGCAACCATGAAAACTTTGGGAGGTGGTTGTGGTGTTTAGAGGCTTGCCTCAGTCAAGCCCTAGAGGACACTTAAGTCTCTGAACACCGTTGTCAGATAGAGAGTGCATGCCCTTGTGAGGAAGAGGAAAAATTCAAATGAAATAATGATCACAAACACAATAAATGTTACCTTGTAGTGAAGAGCTCATGGGAGGAAGATGCTCTTCATTCCATGAGGAAATGGATGCTCAAATCTGCAAACACAAACACATAGACAACACAAATATGCTCTTGCAACACAATGAAAGCCTTGAATCACCTTTAGGATATCAAAATCACATGAACATAATCTCTAGTTTCTAAATGAATGCCTAAACATGCTTTTATATGCAACTACAAACACTCCCACCAAGATTTTGTAAATTCAAACTTACTGTGTCGACCTAGGGACCAAATAACGGTCATAAACTGACACTTAAAATTTGGGCCTGACCCAAAATAGGGCAGGACTAGGGTGCAGGCGTCCAATTCCTCCCCCCTATTATGGGCAGGGTTAAGCTCAAGGGGTCCCCCTAGGCCCTATTTGCCATAAAACCCAGAGTTCATTCCATCGGGATGCCAAATTATGATGCAAGATGTCCTAAATGTATACAAAAGCCCTGGGATTTAAACCTTATGAGGGAAAAGCCCCCAAGGGGACATTTTCTGATCTTATAGATTCTTGTCTTAATGATTTTCTTTTCTTTCGAAAAAGATTTCATTTAAGATTTGGAATCTAACTTTTTTGAATGTAAAAGATTGTTACTTAATTAAGAGCATGATATCATTATCTCAACTTATCATTGTTATTAAGAAAAATGACTGATCTTGCTAGAGGTCTTTTTAGATAAATTAAGACTACTTGATATAGATTTGAAGCACCATGTTTTTTTTAAATGGATTTAAGGTATGCGGTACTTTCTAATATGAATATAGAGAATTCTTCTCTTTAGTCAATTCTTGATTTTCAATAGACTTAGAAATATCCATTAAAGGTTAGAAACAAAAATGAATTTATAGAATAATAATGTCAGAAATATTATTTTCTATTGAAAGTGAATTAGTTGGTATATAATGATACAATTGAATAAAAGACTTCAAGATTATGTATCTACCTAATCATGATATTTGTTATCTATGTCTCTAAGTCAAATTCATATGCAATAATCTTCTTTTATTGTTAATAAGAAATGTTTATAGGTAGCAACTGATTATTATTGTTTACTTTGTGAAAAGGTGAATACTTGATTCAAAGTTACCTTATAATAACTCAAACTAGACATTAAGAATTTTGAATTTTAATATTTTATTTGGTTTTCATAATCATATATATTGCCTCTTTGTGACTAGTTGTAACTCAAGTATGTAGGGTTATAGTTTGAGTGCCTTCTAATAGTAGCTTTTATGATACCTTACTTTATCATTTTAGGTTGAACTTAAGAGATTAAGATGCTTGTATAATAGTTAGCAAGTTATGTCCAAGAATGGAATTTAAGTAGGCTTGTCCTTCTATTTGTGCATCCTTGTGTTTCATTCTTTGATATGCATGGTATTTCTTTTTAGCTACTGCATGAGCATAGTTAAAATCACATAAAGGTGTTATGTATCTTTCTCGTTAATATATGAAGTTGGTTAATGATTAGTGAGTATAGATTAAATTTTGCTAGTATAGATCATTCTTGAATGAGTCTCTTGCACAAGATTTGTAAAGCAAGGTAATATATGTTAACCCATTTTTGTATTGATTAGAGAATTTTTTAGAATATCAATCGCATTATGTTTGCATCTTTTGACAAAGCCTAGTAATCTTTATATTTCCTAATTATGTTATGATTAAGTGATGGGACCTTATGTGAGAACGATATGAGATAATTAGACCTAATTTTCAATTTCCTTCTAATAGGGAGTAAAGTGTGAAGGTGTTCAAATTATGAGAATGGCATTTTAGAAAGAAAGTTATTTGGATTAATATTATTTTCTAAAGACTATGAATTTGTCTAATTGAGACTAGCCATTCAAATTTGAAAGTCATTTATAATCATCATTGATGGTGATATGGAAGATATTTATGTGTATGTGATATCTAGAGGTTTTGTTTTATATGATAACTGTCATGTGGTTACAAGTTCAAGTTTCTGAACTATGAAATCTTTGTACTACATGTACGTAGGCAAGGCTATTATGAGGCCTTGAGACATTAAGCCAGCCCCTTAGGGCCTTAGACTTGTTATCTTGTATATTGATATCTATTATGTATATTTATCGACCTTGCAAAACTAATATTTACATTGAGTGTGCATATTCAGTTCTATTAATCATGTAGGATGCTGAAGCTAAGGAAGTATTTTTCCTACCTTACGAGTGGATGATGAAATGGTGACTATTGTAATTGTATAAGAAGTGAATGTATTATAAATTCTCATTTACAACGAATGATATTAAACTTATATTAAATAAAAAAAGTTTATATTTTATTAAGTTAAAACAAGTGAATATTTCTCCTATAATCATTTTATATTTTCATTAATTTTGACTAAATTCCTTATTTTATTGTTAATTACTGATATTTTCTTGAGTATGGCATTACATAGGTATCAGAGTGCCACTAGAGGTAAATTTTGATTAATGAATGATACGAAATGGATGTCTAGTAAATCAATTTCAACTTATATACAAATATGTTCATAGATGTATTCTTGGAATTGTAAGTTTCTCTAATGTTAATTGATAAATTCTATCAAGCATGTATATTTATCACTATAATCTGTGATGATATTGAAAAAAAATTGTGTTTGGTGATGGTGTTGTGGCTAAATTGTATGGGAATTGGGTGGATGATTGTTTGGTTGTGTTTTGGGAGCTACTGGTGTGTGGGAGTTGTTGTTTCTTTGTGTGAGCCATTATTGGAGTTGTTGTTGTTGCTCTGTGTGAGCTATTATGGGAGTTGTTCTTGCTCTATGTGAGATATTATTGGAGTTGTTGCTATTTCTCTATGTGAGCTATTATGGAAGTTGTTTCTCTGTGTGAGCTATTATTGGAGTTGTTGTTGTTGGGTGAGTGCGAGATCATGATGGGCCAAATAGTGGCAATGAAGAAAAAACTTGTTGGATGAAAAAGTGCAAACATTTAGACTAATATTTAGATTTGGATGGAAACGGTGTTAATATATATAGCTCAAATATGGATTTCCTCCAAAAATACCTTGGGATTACCTCATATTTAGGCATGTGAGAGTCGCAAAACTTGCCAAAGAAACATGCAAAACCACCCATTCAGTGATCCTAAAAATTTTCACAAGCTGGCAGACTTTTTTGTAACTAAATTTAATCAAATGAAAAGGGTTTATAGAGGAATCTATTAAAATTCTAAAAATATAATATATGCCTCATAATAATTTTAATAGGTAATTATTATTAATTTTCTACATAAGTTATGTCTGATTTCCTGATAGATATACATATTGAAAACATCCATAACTTTCAACATATTAATCCTTTTTGAAATCCAAAAGATGTGTCACATTCTAGGACTTATTCAGTATACATTAAAATTCAAAAAAAATTATTTTCATATATTTTTGACCAAGTTAGGTTGGCTGGAAAATTAATTTTTAATATTTTTAAAAAGTCACAGTAAAAAATTCATAAATAATTATTTATTTACTTATAAAATTCAAAAAAATATGCATCACATCTGCTCATGTGTCTTTTACTTAAATCCAAATAATGGAGGAAAAATATTTTTTTTCTCATATTTAGGTTTGCCATAACGACACATACTTTTTATGTTTTTTGAAAATTTTAATAGTACTTCATTGAAATATCAAATTTTCACAAAACTACTTTTAAAATTTTCAACAAAAAAGTAGTAGCCCATAAACTACATTGAATTTGTTACAACTTTTATTACTATCTGATTTCTAGATTGTGTAGATAACTCATTCAATTTTGACATGATGTTACTTAAGTCTATTTTTCACATTTACATTGCCACTTAAGGGTAGTGTTTAGCCCATCATGACCCTGCTCTCACCTTGTTGCTCTGTGTGAGCTATTATTGGAGTTGTTATAGTTGTTTCTCTATGTGATCTATTATTGGAGTTGTTGTTATTGCTCTGTGTGAGCTATTATTTTATTTACGGGAGCTACTGGGAGCTATTGATGTGTGGGAGTTATTGTTATTGATCTATGTGAGCTATTATTTTATTTAAGGGAGCTACATGTGATTGAGACTTACTGTTATATAGGAGCTACTAGTCTATTAAGGGAGCTACATTTGTGAAAAAGGGAGTTTTCTAAACCTTCATTATTTGTGTTATCTTTTGAGTCACCCTTATTTGTCTTATTTGTCATTTCCCATATAAAAAGTTGATTTACTGTTTCATTTCATTAGTCATACTTTCATTTCTTAAATCGGCTCTTTATTCTTCAAAAGACACCCATCTATGATTTTTGTGCCCGAAATTACCAAAAGGTCTGAACCTTTGAACCTAAACTATTCAAAAAAAGAGGTTCAAAGTTCAATGGTTCGATGTGTTTAAAGTTTCTTGAAGCAAGCCCTTTGTTTTGTGTAACTTAAGCATCTATGAGTTTTCAACTTGAACTTGAACCTTTTTGTTAATAGTTCAAAGGTTCTGCGGTTCAAGGTTTAACATTTGGCGCCTTGTATCGAGTCCCTTCATTCAGTTCTTTCACCCAATTTATTGTGTCATTCAACTATTCGTTTAAACTCTGAGGTAAAGTTCAATGGTTTGAGGTTTAAGGTCCAATGCTGTATTGTTTCTTAGTCAAATGTCTTTCACAAGGTCATGTGGTGTTGGTCGGTTTATGTAGTCCTTATATATATTTCAACTTGAACTTTGAACCACATTTCCAAAGTTCAATGGTTCAAGGTTCAACAGTTCAGTGATTATGATCTTACCTTTCCCTAAAACATTCTAAGTCGAATTTAGTAGGAAAGTTGGAGGAAAATATGTTTGAAACTCATTTTGAAATAGAAAGTTCTAAGTTTGGGGAATTTATAGATAATTATTATACATCATGGTCGCGCGTGAATAATGCTCGCCATTAATGAGGATGTCAGAGTTCATGTCTTTTCAAACATTTTCGCCACGTATTGTTCTGAGTAATAATTATTGAATCTGTTAATACCATTTATTAATTGAGAACAACCCAAATTTAGGAAGTAAACATAATATACGACACATAGGAGAACAGTCCATGAGGTATAAGGCCTGGTTGCCCAAATTTCGCAGTAATTTTAGATTCCTTGGAGGTACTTCCAAGTCAATAACTGGAAGGAGTCCTGCCATTAAAGAGTCTAGAAGAACCCTCAAAACCATTCTACCCCCTCGTGCCACCAAGTTGAGAACCAAAAGAAAAAGAAAGAAGTAGGTTTCTGAAAGAATAATTATAGATTTGAATTCAGAAGAAGATTCTGAAGAAACCATGGGTGATAAGGAATCTAGTCCACCAAGAACAGAGGAAGTTAATGCTGAACAACAATTAGGGGTTGTCTTAGAGACCCCTGAAATAATGATGATTTCTGATGGATCCTCTAATAAATTGAATTCTGGGAAGGAAGCCTCAGCCTTTGCACCCAAATGGCTAGAGAATTCTATCAGTGGCGAAAGAAAAATAATCCATTTTTTTGTGCCTTTAGAGGACATGGTAAGCAAATGTTTGGGAAAAATGCCTAAGTCCAAGAATCTGAAGACAACATCCAGGGTAAGCATTGACCGAAGCTTTGGGAATTGGAGTGCAGAGATAGCCAGGCTAGTGATTGATGAAGAAGTATAGGATCCCACTGTACAGGATTTCACTGTTGAAAGGGTGGATCTTGGAACTGCTTCGAGAGTACCAGATGTCCATCATCTTGAGGCATCCACCAAAAGAATCATTAGCTAGACCTGGAAGGACAAAAAAGACAAGAAAGAGTTGAAGCAGGCTCTGCATTCCATGGTAGAATATATCAACGCCATTCATAATCCCAACCCATAGCCAGTCTAATAGATTTCTCTGTCTTTTGATCCTAAGTCACCAGCCAACTAGAAGATGTTGAACCAGGTTAACAGAAACATGATGTTGGCTAAGGTATTTGATAATTGGTTGGACTCTATTGTACAAAAGGGGACTGAATATATCCATGAACTCAAAAATATATTTGCCCAGACTGCGGCTACCATTGAGGAGCTTAGAGCATAGATTACTTCTTGGGTAAAAGATGAAGGCAAGTGGATGAATGTACTGAACCAAATTGATGAGGTTCAAAAATATGGGGTAATGAATTTTTGCAGCATGATTTACAATGCATTGATGTAAAATACATCAAAGATGACGGGAAACCAGAGGAGAACATCGATACAGTAGTCCAATCTTTTAAGGATAAAATTGACTTTGTCAGAGAGAGTGACAACATTTTAATTGAAGTTTTCTCTCAAATTTCAAAGGTGGAGTCACTGCTTTACCTCTACATCGATGCACTCCCAGAACATAGAGAAAAGATTGGAAAAATATGAAGGGAAAAGGAAGTTTGGAAAACAAGGGTGAAACACATAGGCATTCCCAACCTTCCAAAGATTCAAGAGTTTGTTACTATTTTTTAGAAGTGGAAGACTCAACATGCCTCCCCGACCACTAATGACAAATCTACAGATTCAAATCCGTTACCTCAATCGTGATATGATTCGCCCAGTTGTCTTTATTCAGTTTTCTTTAGTCATGCTATTTTAAAACTTGATCTTTGAAATCATCTTGTTAAAAAACTAAATCCCATATGGGTCAGAGTTACAATAACTCTGGGTTTGGTTTATTTGATTAAGAAATTAGGGCAGTCATATATATAGGCTTTTCATTGCTAAACAAATATATAGAATAGGGTAGAAAAGAGAAGGAGACAGAAAATATTTTTATACTGAACTACTGTTGTTTCTTTTGGAATACACATGATATTTGTCTGAAGTATTTTCATCTGTGAATGGAAAGAAGGAAACAACTGCTGATTACTTGAATCTCTGTGTTTGAGTTTTGGAATTGGATTTTCTATGTGAAATCTTCTTTCATATGGTAATTGCTCTCTTTAGACAATTCATTATATGTGTTGTAGCATTTACTGGTTTAGTAATATTTATATGTTCAGTTACCTAGTTGATATATTTTTAAAAAAAACAAAAATATATGGAATCTGTGTATTCTATCACAAGATTTGTGTTTTAAACAAAAAGGATATCGCATTCATAACATGATGATGTGTGGATGTTATTTTACCTTTATGCACTTTCTGGTCAAAAGTGTATGTGGATTATTAGAATAGATTGAATTCATTGAAGATCTTAAAGGGAGCTGTACCTAAATTTAGAGGGGAACAATTTGAAAGTTCACCCATTTGTTGAGTAATTTGTTTGTTCTTTAAGGAAGAAAGGGTATAAAATCAGAAAAGATTATTTGTGCATAAAGACAAACTTATTAACCACCAGTTTTTGGTGATTCCACTAGGGAACGAAGTCATTAATTAAAGATTAGTTGCCTGTAATATGAAGCAACAATGGTGCTTCCACACGAAAACATAATTCCTATTCTACAGCCTAATCTTGGCTTTCAAGACGAACAGGAAGACATTATTAGTTAGTTGAATACCCTAGCTTGGCATACTCGTCAGAATAGTGAAGATTATAGAAGAGAAAGCAAAGTGTTAGAAAAAGAGGAGGAATTGGCTAATAACCTGAGATTGTTGTTACTCAGGCAGCGCATGAGACAAGTACTAAACGTAGTAAGAAATCAAGCTCCTGAAGCGCAAAGAAATCAAGAACAACAGAGAAATCAATAGCTACCTATCCAAGTTTAATCTTATAAGTTGGATTCAAGACCATATACAAGGTCCTTGAGAAGAGAGGGAGTTGATGATCTTACCTTCTAGGCACTACATAGCTTAAATTTTCCATATATCCCTACTCGGACTAGAAAAACTAGGAGTAGACCTCCTAGCCCCCCTAAACCATCTACATCTCCTGTCTGTCAAGCTCTAATTCTTTCCGGTACCATTATCCCCACTGCTATAAACTTCTTACCAATGGCCCAACCTTGGGGAGCAGCCATAAGACCTTTGAACCTGGGGACTAATCTAAACCCTTTGCCTAAAAATACATGGGAAAATCTGCCCAAATTCAATGGAGATGGGAAGCAATCACCAGAAGAACATTTGTGTGCCTTTGCAGTAGCATGTAGCGTGTTAGGTGTACAACACCAAGATGTAGCCATAAGGCTTTTTGTGCAAACCTTGACCGATACTGCAGTACAATGGTTTTATCACTTAACTAATTCCCTAATCTCAAATTGGAATGATATGAAAACTATATTTGAAAATAGGTTCAAAAGTGTAGAGGATGAGCATTACCACCTTGCTCAGCTAGCTCAGCTTAAGAAGGAGATACATGAACCTATGAGGGAATTCGTGGCAAAATTCAATAGAATTGTGAATAAAATCCTTGCTACTAAATGACCAACTGGTGAAAATCAGAAATGTTTTTTTATCAACACTATGCCTCCTGACATCAGCTTTCATCTTAGAAGGGGTGTAATTGTTGATCTACCAGCTGCACAAGCTTTGGTGGTTGAATTGGAGGATGATCTTATTATGGCCGGTAAATGGAAGAAAGAGGTCTAGGTACCAAATGCCCACCCCTCATCATCTACTGATCATGTAGTGCAAAGACTAGTTAATGATATGATTGCCTTAAAGAGGCAATTACCTAAAACTGGTGCTTCTTTCCAACAACCATATCAAGACATTGGTAGGAGGAATTTGAATCAGCAAGCAAATACTAGTAGAGATTTACCCCTGACATCAGCATCACCAAGGCTAACTATTGAAGCTCCTCCTGGAAGGGGGAACATGTGTATTTTTCATTTGACTACTGACCACGATGGAAGTTCTTGCCCAGAGATGCTCAAGTATGCTCAAATGATTGCTACTCAGGATATGTTAGGGGAACCCATTGAAGAAGAAAGGAACTTTGGGGAACCTGGCGACTCTGAGATACACTTCCTTGAATATGAATCTGATTCAGAAAGGGGAGGTGAAATATTGGTCACCCTCGAAGATCCTTCATGTGTCGTGCTCACCAGGAGTCAGAGGAATATGAGGCCCTCTAATACACAAGAAGTGTCTGGTAAAGGTAAGGAGCCCTTAATTAGAACTCATGATGCTAATCTGAAGGCTCAGGAAATTAAATTGTTGCATAAAAATGATCCAGAAACTTCCTTTGATATTGTAGAATTATGTAAATCTGCAAAAATTCAAATTTCTCCTTTTGAATATCTCAAGTTGAAACCTAATGAACTTGACAAATTGGTTAAATATGTTAAGGGTGGTCCTTCACAAACTGAGCCTAAGAGTCAACTACATGTCAATACTAAGTCTCCCATTGCTCGATTATTTACTTCCCCACCTGAGTCATCCACGACTATCCCCAAAATGACTCTCAATTCATCAAGTGATACTTCTTATATAGCTGATTTAAAACCCAACCCTTTCTATGTGTCTTTATTTATCAATGGTCATAAGCTTAGTAACTGTATTATAGATTCAGGAGCCTCTGACAACATTATGCCTTCTTATGTGGCCAAAGCCCTAGGATTATCACTTACAAAGACATTCGGTAGATGTTATTCTATGGATGGCAAACAAGTCTCCTTGCTTGGACAGATTAAGGATGCACGAGTTGCTCTTGCAGCTTACCCTGACAAAAAGGTGAAATTGACCATTTTGGTAGCAAATATTCCTGCCAGTTATGGGATGCTATTGAGCAGGACATTTTGCAAGGATTTGGGTGGGCAGATTAAATTAGATTGGTCAGAAGCTAACATCCTAGTGGGAAAATAGAAAGTGAAACTTGAACCTGAACCTAAGTGCAAGTTTACTGTCTATCCCTCTGATGACCCCAAGTCCCAGATTTTGTTTGAGGAATCTGAATTCAGTAATTATATTCTCTCTTCTGAACATAATTTTGGAGAAGACCTCAAAGAAGAATTAACCCAAAGGTCTATACATTTTGATGACCTATGGATTATGGAATTTGATGGTAGTTGTGCTACTGCTGGTTCAGGGACTAGGGTTGTGTTGATCTCACCAGAAGGTGAATTTTTTTCTTATTCTTATAAGTTGGAGTTCAAAAACACCAATAATACTACAGAATATGAAGCCTTATTGCTTGGGTTCTATGAAGCTAAAGGAAAGGGTGTAAAGGTACTTAAAGTGAGAGGGGATGCTGAGTTAATTGTGAAACAGGTAAGGGGTATCTTTTCTGTTAAAAATGAAAGATTAAAGCATTACAGAAATAGAGTCTAGGATGAGATTGAATATTTTGATGCCTTCTCTATCAAAGCAATACCCAGAGACCAGAACACCCGAGTAGATTCTTTAGCTGTATCAGCTTCTCTTCTTTTGCCACATCTGGATTTTTAAAAAGATTCTTACATAATAGAATTGGTATATCGCCCTAATGTTCCGAACAATGTTGAAAGTTGGCAAGTTTTTGAGAGTGATAATCAAATCAAAAAATTCTTGGAGAATGTTGAAATGTTCCTAGGGACTTATTTTGAGGGCTTAGAAACAGAATGTAAAGAATTTAGTCCCAACACAGAGATTAAACCAAAAGATGATATGATTTAGTTGAAGGGAAACAAGATCCCTAAAGGATTGGTATCCTTAGAACATTTGTTTACTAGAAGAGATGAATATACAAAAAGCAAACCTTCCCAGAATCTTGACAAAGTAGAGGATTATGAGAAAATAAACATTAGAGATGAAGATGATCCTAAATGGATATCCATTGGTAGGTGTTGTTCTATAGAAGAGAAAAACAAATTGATCAAATTGTTAATCAAGTATAAAGATGTTTTTGCCTGGTGCTATGATCTTAAAAATTTTAGATAGGGACATTTTCAACACCATATTCCTCTAAAAGCTAATGCAGCCCCACTCAGACAGAAGCTAAGGAATTATAATCTGAAAGTTGTTGAGGCCATTTTTAAGGAAATTGATAAAATGTTGAAAGCTAGAATTATCTATCCAATCCATCACTCCACTTGGGTGGCAAATATTGTTCTAATGCACAAGAAGAATGGAGAAATAAGAATCTGCATTGATTTCAGGAACTTGAACCAGGCTAGTCTGAAAGATAACTATCCCTTACCTGTGATGGACCACATCTTACAGATAGTTGCTAGATCTGAAATGATGTCCATGCTGGATGGTTTCTCTGGTTACAATCAGATAGGTGTAGCTACAGCTGATCAGCATAAAACTGCTTTCACTACACCCCGGGGTAGTTTTGCTTATAACCGAATGCCCTTTGGCCTGATTAATGCTGGGGCAACTTTTCAGCAGGCGATGGATTCTTCCTTTAGAGATCTAAAGGATAGGATTATTGTTATTTATCTTGATGATCTGACTATTTTTTCCAAGAATAGAGAAGATCACCTGAAGGATCTAGAGACTGTCTTACAAAGGTGTCAGAATCATGGCATATCACTCAATCCAAAGAAGTCAATCTTCTGTGTTATAGAGGGAAAGCTATTGGGGCACTTAGTTTCAAAAGATGGGATCAAGATTGACCCAGAGAGAGTCAAGGCAATACAACAACGTAGTCTCCCTTCCAATAGGACTAGAGTTAAGTCCTTCTTTGGCCAAATCAATTTTCTCATAAGGTTCATCCCTGACTTTGCTGAGATTACAAAGCATATTGTTGGAATGATGAGCGAGAAAGAAATATTCAAGTGGAATGAAGCTGCTAAGAAGGCATTTGAGGATATCAAAGAGGCGATTGCACACACACCCACTTTGGTAAATCCCAATTTTCAAAAAGATTTCATTATTTACTGTTATGCCTCAGAACACACCATGTCAGGTATTTTGTTGCAGAAAAATGAATTCGATGAAGAGGCCCCTATTGCCTTTATGAGTGTCCCCCTAAAAAAGCATGAATTAAAATATTCTTTGGTTGAGAAACAAGCTTTTGCTGTAGTAAAGGCTATAAAACAATTCAGATATTATATACTTCACTCTCATTCAGTTGTGTTTGTCCCAAGCTCAGCTGTGAAAAGCATCTTGACTCAACAAGATGTTGGGTTAAACAATAGAGCAACATGGGTTGCTAAAATCCAAGAATATGATCTAGAAATTAGGCCAACTAAACTAGTCAGAGGTCAAGGTTTATGTAAACTAATTGCTAAGAACAAAAAAGAAGAAGATGATGAAGGACTCCCTACCGTTTTGTTGGTAAGTTTACAAGACCCATGGTTCTCAGATGTAGCATACTATTTTACCTACGAAGATTGTCCTAGTCACTTGTCTCCGAAAGAGAAAAGAAACCTGAAACTAAAAGCAGCTAAGTATGTTATTTGGGGAGATGTCCTTTACAAGAAGGGATTAGATGGAACTTTCTTGAGATGTGTTGACAAAGAACAACAGGATAAGCTTTTGGAAGTTTTCCATAATGAGGCCTGTGGTGGCCATTTCTCTTCTTCAGTTACATCTTTCAAAATCCTCAAGAATTGTTACTATTGGCTAGGTATGTTTAAAGACACGTATAAATGGGTGTCCAATTGTGAAAAATGTAAAATGTTCTTAGGAAGACCACAATTAGTAACTTTGCCCTTGAGACCCGTTGTTATTGAAGAACCTTTCAAACAATGGGGATTGGATTTTATTGGGCCTATCTCACCCCCTTCAAGTGCAAGACATACCCACATTTTGATTGCAACAGATTATTTCACGAAATGGGTTGAAGCGGCCCCTGTAAAGAGAACCACTTCAGAAGTGGTATGTAATTTTCTCAAAGAAAATATTTTGATGCATTTTGGTGTTCCCTTGAAGCTTGTAGCAGATAATGCTACCAGTTTCTCTTCAATTGAAATGACTTCTTTTTGTTATGAGCATAGCATTTCTCTCTCCCATTCATCAGATTACTATCCCCAAGGAAATGGACAAGCTGAGTCCAACAACAAGAATCTGATTGCCATCATGAAGAAATTGGTGAATGATAACCCCAAAGATTAGCATAAAAGGTTATATGAAGCACTCTCGCCAATAGAATAACTCCAAAAAGGGCAATTGGGATGGCACCGTTTGAATTGGTTTATGTAATAGGTGCCCAATTATCTTTACCTCTGGAGCTGTCTGCAGCCAAACTGCAAAGTATAATTGAAGATCAATATTTCCAAGATTCCTTGGAGAAGAGGATTATGTACTTAACCAAGATTGAAGAAGAGAGGAATGAATTGGTTGACCGAATTATTGCTCATCAAGCCAGAGTAAAAAAGATTTTTGACTGGAAAGCAAGGCATAGAAAGTTTATGGAAAGAGATGAAGTATTGCTGTGGGATAGAAGAAGAGAACCAAGAGGTGCACACAGCAAATTTGAATCGTTGTGGAAGGGACCTTTCAGAATTTACCAGGTATTGGGTCTAAATTCTTTTAAATTGGAATATTTTGATGGAGCTATTTTACCCCTGTCCTATAATGGACAGGATCTCAAATTATATCGTCTGTGAAACATGAGTCCCCTATTTTGTACATAGCCCTTTCTTTTTTGTTTGGTTTTGTGTTTTCCTTTCCTGGTTTTGGTTTGCCTTGTTTCCTTTCTTTCTTCTCTGAGTGCCAGTTTTTGCATAACTAGAGCTTCTGAGTTCTCTACATTTTTGTTGTAAAATGTAGTCCCCAGTTAGAGCAAATGTTACCTTTTGAGTCGCCCTTATTTGTCTTATTCATCATTTCCCATATAAAAAGTTGATTTACTGTTTCATTTCATTAGTCATACTTTCATTTCTTAAATCGACTCTTTATTCTTCAAAAGACACTTGTCTATCATTTTTGTGCCCGAAATTACCAAAAGGTCTAAACCTTTGAACCTAAACTATTCAAAAAAAGGGGTTCAAAGTTCAATGGTTTGATGTGTTTAAATTTTCTTGAAGCAAGCCCTTTGTTTTGTGTAACTTAAGTGTCTATGAGTTTTTAGCTTGAACTTGAACCTTTTTGTTAATAGTTCAAAGGTTCCATGGTTCATTCAGCACCCTGTATCGAGTCCCTTCATTCAGTTCTTTCACCCAATTTATTGTGTCATTGAACTATTCGTTTAAACTCTGAGGTAAAGTTCAATGGTTTGAGGTTCAAGGTTCAATGCTGCACTGTTTCGTAGTTAATTGTCTTTCGCAAGGTCATGTGGTGTTGGTCGGTTTATGTAGTCCTTATATATATTTAAACTTGAACTTCAAACCACATTTCCAAAGTTCAATGGTTCAAGGTTCAATAGTTCAATGATTATGATCTTACCTTTCCCCAAAACATTCTAAGTTAAATTTAGCAGGAAAGTTGGAGGAAAATATGTCTGAAACTCATTTTGAAACAAAAAGTTCTATGTTTGGGGAATTTACGGATAATTATTATACATCATGGTCGCGCGTCAATAATGCTCGCCATTAATGAGGATATCAGAGTTCATGTCTTTTCAAACATTTTCGGCACGTATTGTTCTGAGTAATAATTATTGAATCTGTTAATACCATTTATTAATTGAGAACAACCCAAATTTAGCAAGTAAACATACTGTGCGACACAGAGGAGAACAACGCAATAGGTATAAGGCCTAGTTGCCCAAATTTTGTGGTAATTTCAGATTCCTTGGAGGTACTTCCAAGCCAATAACTGGAAGGAGTCCTACCACTAAAGAGTCTAGAAGAACCCTCACAACCATTCTGCCCCCTCATGCCACCAGGTTGAGAACCAAAAGCAAAAGAAAGAAGCGGGTTTCTAAAAGAATAATTATAGATTTGAATTTAGAAGAAGATTCTGAAGAAACCATGGGTGATAAGGAATCTAGTCCGCCAAGAACAGAGGAGGTTAATGTTGAACAATAGTCAGGGGTTGTCTTAGAGACCCCTGAAATAATGATGATTTCTGATGGATCCTTTGATAAATTAAATTATGGGAAGGAAGCCTTAGCCTTTGCACCCAAATGGCTAGAGAATTCTATCAGTGACAAAAGAAAAATAATCCCATTTTCTGTGCCTTTAGAGGACATGGTAAGCAAATGTTTGGGAAAAATGCCTAAGTCTAAGAAGCTGAAGACAACATCCAGGGTAAGCACTGACCCAAGCTCTGGGAATTGGAGTGCAGAGATAGCTAGGTCGGTGACTGATGAAGAAGTACAGGATGCCACTATATAGGATTTCACTATTGAAAGGGTGGATCTTGGAACTACTTCGAGAGCAACAAATGTCCATCATCTTGAGGCATCCACCAAAAGAATCGTCAGCCAGACCTGGAAGGACAAAAAAGACAAGAAAGAGTTGAAGCAAGCTCTACGTTCCATGGCAGAATATATCAACACCATTCATAATTTCAACCCACAACCGATCTCACAGCTTTCTCTATCTTTTGATCCTAAGTCACCAGCCAACCAAAAGATGTTGGACCAGGTTAACAGAAACAGGATGTTGGCTAAGGTATTTGATAATTGGTTGGACTCTATTGTACAAAAGGGGACTGAATATATCCATGAACTCAAAAATATATATGACCAGACTGCAGCTACCATTGAGGAGCTTAGAGGACATATTACTTCTTGGATAAAAGATGAAGGCAAGTGGATGAATGTACTGAACCAAATTGATGAGGTTCAAAAATATGGGGTAATGAATTTTCTGTCAGAAAAGAGTTTGATAGGTGTGGATGAAGATTTACTATACGTGAATAAGAAAAATATTGAATGGAGAAATTTTGTATCACGACAAGGGAGGTTTGAACTTACAAAAATGGTTAAGGAAATCATCGAGTTCACCCAATCTTTGCAGCATGATTTACAATGCATTGATGTAAAATACATCAAAGATGATGGGAAACCAGAGGAGAACATCGATACAGTAGTCCAATCTTTTAAGGATAAAATTGACTTTGTCAGAGAGAGTGACAACATTTTAATTAAAGTTTTCTCTCAAATTTCAAAGGTGGAGTCACTACTTTACCTCTACATCAATGCACTCCCAGAACATAAAGAAAAGATTGGAAAAATATGGAGGGAAAAGGAAGTTTGGAAAACAAGGGTGAAACACATAGGCATTCCCAACCTTCCAAAGATTTAGGAGTTTGTTACTATTTTTCAGAAGTGGAAGACTCAACGTGCCTCCCCGACCACTGACGGCAAATCTACAGATTCAAATCCATTACCTCAATCGTGATATGATCCGCCCAGTTGTCTTTATTCAGTTTTCTTTAGTTATGCTATTTTAAAACTTGATCTTTGAAATCATCTTGTTAAAAAACTAAATCCCATATGGGTCAGAGTTACAATAACTCTGGGTTTGGTTTATTTGATTAAGAAATTAGGGCAGTCATATATATAGGCTTTTCATTGCTAAACAAATATATAGAATAGGGTAGAAAAGAGAAGGAGACAGAAAATATTTTTATACTGAACTACTGTTGTTTCTTTTGGAATACACATGATATTTGTCTGAAGTATTTTCATCTGTGAATGGAAAGAAGGAAACAACTGCTGATTACTTGAATCTCTGTGTTTGAGTTTTGGAATTGGATTTTCTATGTGAAATCTTCTTTCATATGGTAATTGCTCTCTTTAGACAATTCATTATATGTGTTCTAGCATTTACTAGTTCAGTAATATTTATATGTTCAGTTACCTGGTTGATATTTAAATATATATATATATATATATATATATAGAATCTGTGTATTCTATCACAAGATTTGTGTTTTAAACAAAAAGGATATCGCATTCATAACATGATGATGTGTGGATGTTAGTTTACCTTTATGCACTTTCTAGTCAAAAGTGTATGTGGATTATTAGAATAGATTGAATTCATTGAAGATCTTAAAGGGAGCCGTACCTAAATTCAGAGGGGAACAATTTGAAAGTTCACCCATTTGTTGAGTAATTTGTTTGTTCTTTAAGGAAGAAAGGGTATAGAATCAGAAAAGATTATTTGTGCATAAAGACAAACTTATTAACCACCAATTCGTAACTAGTTAATGCTCATAATTGTATAAGTTCCATGATCAACTCTTTATGTGGTATATGTTGGAGTTCCATGTGGTTTGAGACCAGCACATTCCCCTCCTCCCCTTAGGTGGCTCATTTGAAGTCACATGGTGATTGTGATAATACGTTTTCTGAGAAAATTTGAAATTTTTACTTCTATTTTCTCTATTGTTTTAGAGAGCTAGCAGTTTGAAGATTTCTTTTAGATACTTGGTTGATCGTAATTATAAAATTGTCCTTTTCCCTCAAGGACTATTTTATTAAGGTTTTTGATTTTTATTTGAACAGTTGTTTCCCACTAGTTAAATTGTTTTATTTAATGATTTTACTTTTAAAATTTTTTAATTTTGTGGTGTTATCAATGTTTATTGTTGCTGGCTTGAGTGAAGCAATGTGAAATGTGTAGTTTACCATACCCAGGAGAGGTCCCTGATAGGTTGCATAGGGGAGTAGATGGCCTCGGGAATGTTTATTATGAAATTGTGTAGGATCTAATCTATGGCATTATGGTTCTATTTGGTACTAATCATTGCAATCCTATTAAAAGTAAACATGATTTATAGAATTGATATCCGTGAAGATTAATGCTAAGAGTTGTTATAAAAGAATATGTCATAATGAATTTGATGATATAATTATGCTTCTAGGATAAGTTATGATGATATTATGGAATTCGAATGGAAATAATGGTATTTTCTGATTGTTGTGAGTTGCTTGGGAAAGTTTTATCGGCTAAGTCTAACTTGGATAGCCACAGTAAGCAAAATTAATTATATTTTTTTTTATGATTTAAATGAATGTATCAACTAAATTTTGAAGAAATATGTTTATTATTGTTTACATATTTAATTTTCCAAGAACGATGAGTTATTACATGAGCATTGTTATGTTGCCAGAAATTGGTGTTATGATGGAAAGAATTGTTGGGAGTTGATGATATGTGAAATGATAATATTCTTGGGAGTTGATTAATGGGAGATTACTATTTTGTGGAGTTTTGGGAGAAAACTGTTTTATGGGAGTTGGGAGATTATTATTCTAAAATTTGATTTTGGGAGTTGTGATTAAGGGAGTTAATGTTTAATGGGACTTTGGTGCTTATGGGAGTTATTAATTTTATTGTGTAAGAAAGTGAGATAAATATGTGAATTAGACTCTTGAACATGGAATTGTTTCTATTTAATTTGTTGAACATCAAGAAAATGTTGGGGTAAATGCAAAGAGATGGGGACCAAAAAGTCACCACCATGTCCAAAAGTAAAGTGAAATGTGAGCGTGTTGAGCACGTTATAATGCACTCACATTTTTCTTTGCATAAAACCAAAAAAAACTCATTTCTCCTCACTCATAGCCACGACCATTACAAGATTAGCAGTTAAAAAACTTAGGTGAAAGTGCGATCGCATTGAAGAAAAGACTATCCAATCAAGTGTAAGAGATAAAATGACAAATTCATGATGCCACCTTGCCACTAAAGACATTGTCATGCGAATTTGGAGGCTCAAGTATAGGAAGAAGGTAGGGTTTGACTAATTTTGTTAGTTTGAGAACAATTTTTGAGTTTTGTAATGTTTGATTTGTTTTTATATTGCATTTAGAGTTATTAGGGAAAGAGAAAACCTAAATCCAGTCAAGGAGGGTGAAAACAACCCTCAAAACCCACCTTCACCTCATTTTAATGTAAGGGATAGTCAAGAAAACTACCTACAGATAATAGAAGAAAACAAGAAACATCTTCAAACTATTATTCAAACCCCAAACAATACAAGTGGAACCACTGATCCTAGGAGGCACTTGCAAAATCACTATAGGAGATTGTTTCCCACACGGATTCAATGACAAACCAAATCACCAAATTCCAAGAGTATAGGGAGATGTGTCAACAGTATTATGCCAACAAGTTGTCATATGAACAAGTCAACAATGAAAAAATTACAAAATCTCAATTATGTGCACACTTTATTAATCCCAAAACCAGCCAAAGATTAGAAGAAAGTTGCAAACGGTTTCCTATAGATTGGTGTAGGAATGAAGAAATATCCAAAAACTTTTGGGATAGATGGTACATGGTTTTTAATGAGCACCCATGCAAAAATGATTAGGTACCACAATATTTCTTGAGGAAACTACATTGCGAGTTTGTCATCAAAAAGATTTTAAATTATTTTGACATTTGTGAGTTCCAGGGTAGAGGTGGTGGCTCTACCCAAGAAAGACCTGGGGCTCAACGAGATGAAAACTATGTGCCTATACCCTGGGCGAGGCCACAACATAGGTCACTTCCTTCAGCTTTGAAGGAGAGTGTTGAGGTAGAGAAAATACATTCATTGACTACTCTCACCCAAACTCTATTATAGCATGCCGATGATCTTACCGAGGCTGATGAGGGTGAGAGTAGTAGGCGTCATGTGTCCCCACATTTGTGTAGTTCATGTGGGAACCTATGTGATTATGGGATGCAAGACACATGTCAGGACTCTCAATAGGATGCTATGATGCAGGGGTAGGATTCTGTGACACAGGGGTAGGACACATTGGATGAACTTGTTCTCAGTGATGATCTCTTATAGCATACATTTGGTATTGACTATCAAGTAATTTATTACAAGTTTCATCTTGATTTAGTATATTGTTATTTGAAATTTGTAATTAATTTTACATGATTATCTATATTATAAGTAAAAAATAATATATGTAATTGTTTGGACAATGAAATTATATGGTCAGAGTCTTCATCATACCTCTGTTAGCCATCCATTAGTAGGTTATGAGAGGAGGTCACATCAGCAGGTATGTAATTTATCACATAATCATAATTATTGTAGATATGTCAATGGTAATATTATTTTGTGACAATTTGATGATTTTAATAGTCACTGACACCTCCATGGTTTCCTTGGTCCCCTGGATGCCAACCCACCACTTTTACGAAAGTAAATTTAACCATTTCTAATCATTATACATTTTTAAAATAATGTTATGTATTTATTTTGTTTGAATAATCTTGAACTTAATTTTTAGATGCTAAGTACAGTGGAGACTCCTCATCTTTTTGATTCAGTATAGATATGCATTTCTACAGCCATGATGTCTTCAAATCATTTGACCGAGGTATGAGCTAATAACATGAAAATGTCATTATTTTGTATTTCTTGTTTTATCTCATGTCATTTGATATACATAAATGATATTTATGTTTAGTCAATTTTGCTTCTTGATGCTTCTCACAGGAGGTCACAACTTCAATCCATCCATGTACGGATGTAGAGAGATACAAGATGATGGAGAGTGATCGTCAGGTGGCAGTACGTGATCGATTACATAAGTGATGTTATATATTTCATACATTTTCTATATTAATGTGCATATATTGTTTGATTGTATTAATAGGTGGAGTTGGATCGACTTCTGTCGAAGAGGTCTACTCGATGATAGAGAGAGGATGAGTCAGTGATTGGCTCTACATATTCATGGTCAAGTAAGGGCCATTGATTATTTTATAAAAGTCCATAGGAAACTCGTTTTTGGGACTTTTTTGTATGCTTAGATGGATTTGTATACATACTTTTGTATGAACTACTGATGTATATTTTTGAATATATACCTATGTGGCTTTGTTTGGACATGCCTAAATGGCTTTGTATATAAACTAGATGTTATGTTCATGACATTATGTATATGATAGTGTATATTAAATATTTAATATGATGATCAATTATTGTTATAGGAACTTGGTTTTACATGTGCCAATTGCATTTGCTTGAAAGTTTATAAATCATTTTCAAATAATCCATTTTGTGCATATCTTGCAATCATTGCATTCTATGGGACTATACATTTCTTTGAGGCATCATTTCAAATAATTCATGCGCCTTGTCTATGCCTCCACACTTTCCATATAGTTCATGTGCCTTCATGAGGTGACATTTCTTTGGGGCTCCATGCAAATAGTTCACATGCCTTGTCTATGCTTCCACACTTTGCATACATGTCTACAAGTGCAACTACAATTACAACTTGTGATAAATTTCCTATATCGTTTATGCTTTGATGGCTATCCATACGTTGTTCCAAACATTCTATTTTGGTGTACAGATAAGGAGGATATTTCCAAAGGTTGTGGAATTTGCCTTTACATGTGCCAATTGCTTTTACTTGTTCAAAAATTTCTAAATTCTTTTCAACAAATCCATTTCATGCATATCTTGCAATCATTGCATTCCATGAGACAACATTTCTTTGATTCATTGTGTCAAATAGTTTGAATGTTCATTGTATATGCTTCCACACTTTGCATACATGTCTTGCAAGGTACTTACAACTATGACATTTTACAAAGTTCCTATATCCTTTATGCTTTGATCCAAGATAACTCCATAGTGAAGGGTGGGTTTTTTTTTGGGTGGGGATGAGGGTGTACGAGTGGGGCAGGATGTTGCAAGACATAGCATCACTAGGAAAAGGGCCATTATTAACCATAGCATTGGTGACAATAACATACCAATTAAACTTTGTCTAAGAAGTGGAAATTATGTCAACCTATATTGTGAAAGAAGAAAGCCATGAAATGTCTCCCATAGGGAATATCATTAGGTCTTTAATTGTCCATTTAGTCATGTACACAATGTCAAAAGTCATATTTCAAAGTTCATAATTAGTGGAATTAGTTTTAAGTGACGAGAGTGGGCTATTGTGAGAAATAAGACAATATGGACTAGGTTGATAGTTGGTATGCATGTGACTTGTATACATTTTAAATAGCACTCAATGAAAGATTTTAACCTTTTTTTATAAAGGCATAGCTTGTATTGTAGACATTCATGCGTAACTTGATTCAAATAGTGCCACGTTGTAACATCATAGTGTTGCTTGATATTGACAAAGACGTTACTTATTGCCTGCCCAAACATGTTTGTCTTTGTCTTTCCTTCTCTCTTAGTATTTGTAATGACACCATTAATTTGAGTCCTTCAACAATTACTTGGGAAGGGTCTATGAAACTTTATTATTATATGACTGGGTTTCTTTTGAGGAATGAATTTTGTTTTTTCACTTGGCTCAATAAAGTTGGAAGTGTGTCTATTCATCTAAATGTGCATTGAGATGTGCTTTCTAGGCCTTTTAAATTTTTGGACCAAGGAGATGGTATTTGTTGAAGAATAGTATGATTTTTCTTTATGTGGTCACATTCAATGCTTATTCACTAGCATGTTGGCAATTGGATTTTAGTGCTTTCTTTGGTGTATGATTTGAATGTTCTTGTAGTTTTATAGCAATTGGGATGAGTAGGAAAGAGTTAATTTCAATCATTGTTGGCACAGTAGGTCTGATATTTTGATGTATCAGACTATGGACAACAGAAATAAGGAAAATTTGATGTGTTAGAGCCTAGTTTTTTTTGTTTGTCATGAGCAATGATAGGTGGATGGAGAGAGAGGTCCTATAGACCATGAACCATAGGTCTTGAACATATTTCAAGGGTTGACAAAAGTTAAGGCATGACTATCCCAAGAGGTCTGATTTCACAGTCTTAGGGTGTAAGAGTTGAAATCCCATGAATTGTTGCATTGTTGAGTCATCACATAGGAGTTGTTATGATCATTTAAACACCAAGTCAAGCCTGTCCCATGACAAGTACATTGTCCCAAGGTCTATTGGTTTAAGAGTCTAAAAATAATTCATTGTTACTGTCCTATAGAGGTACACCTAGGAACATAAATGAAGATGGTGTAAGAACACTTTGTCATTTTGTGTTTTTGTCCTAAAGAAGGTCCTTCCTCTACATCAAGATCCCACTTTGGTATAGGTATAGAGGATGCAATGTGGAATTTGGCTTTACACCCACTGATTTCTTTTTCTTGAAAGTTTCTAAAGCCTTATCAACAAAACCATTTTGTGCATATCCTACAATCATGGCATTCCATGAGATTCCATTTCTCTAAGGCATCATGTCAAACTATCCACTTGCCTTCTCTATGATTCCAAATTTTGCATACATGTCTCCTATGATAGTTGCAACTACAACATCTTACAAAATTCCCATATCCTTTATGATTTGATGGAAGTCCATGTACTATGTTCCAAAGATCTTAGTTTGGTACTAACAGAGAGGATGTAGTCAAAGGTTGTTGAGTTTAGCTTTACACCCACCAATTGGTTTTGCTTGAAAGTTTCTAAAGCATTATTTGCATATCCTACAACCATACCATTCCATGAGCCACATTTCTTTGAGGCATCATGTCAAACAGTTCACTCACCTTGTCTATGCTTCCGCATTTTGCATGCATGTCTTCTAGGGTAGTTGCAACTACATTATTTGATAAAATTCCCATATGCATTTTGTAAGAATACATGAGATACTATATATTTCCTTATGATTACCCTAATTAGTGAGAATTCATAAGAAAGAAGCATAATGTGAATAATTAGCATTCAAGGATTTCTAATGAAGACCCAGGGTTTGGGTGCCAATGGCAACTCACCAAACCCTCAAATCAATCTTTATTTGAAGAGATTATAGGATTTAGACTAATACAAATGCTTTGGTATATCATGATCATATTGAGATCTGATCATTGCTTTGTTTCTTGTAGGGTTTGTTTCCATGCTTCTAATCATAATAATCAAGGTTATGGAATAGCTCTTGTCATGTCATATGAGGAGATCATGGCCACAATACCATCAAGATGTTGTGAATTTCAACAACAAATTTCCATCTGTCCAAACCCTACCATCATACACACTAAAGAAAGCTTCAGTTTCATGCAGTAGAAAGGTGCTAGGAGTGATATTTTGCATTCCATAGCTCATGGGGCTGAATGGACTGCGCCAACAAATCGGGGTGCATGGGTAAATGCTAGGGGAGGTCTTGTTTTGTGTGCTAAGTGCCCCAATCAATCGGGGTAGTAGGCTACCGGCCAAGTCCCTTAAGATCCCTTAGATGAAAAAATTGCCAAACTTTGATGGAGTAGTTCTCAAAATTCATGGAAGCTAGGAATGTTTTGTTTGGACCATGCTAGAATCAAACACATTCTTGCAAAATGCTTTAGTTCCATGCAATGGAATGGTTTCTATGTGCCATATTTTTTGTTCTACTCATTGTGGGGCCAACCCAACTACATCAACATGTCTAGGTGGGCAAGTAAATGCTAGGGGAGGTCTCATTCATGTACCAAGTGTCTCAGTTGTTCTGGGCTACAAGCTACCAGCAAAGATAGAAGGTGTTAAGTGTTGGTCGCTTGCAGGCCAAAATGACTAGGATGCTTGGCACACGAAATGAGACCTTCCCTGCCATTTACTCACCCACCCAGATGTGTTAGTATAGTCATTTCATCCCTAAGACCTATGGAATGCAAAATTTTAGTGTTAGCAACTTCCTACTTTGTCGATAGCTTACAACTTGAAATGACTGGGATGCTTGACACACAAAATGAGACCTTCTCTACCATTTACTTGCCCACCCCGATGTGTTGGCATAGTTGGTTTGGCCCCATTATGAGTAGAACAAAAAATATGGCACTTGGCAACCTTTCCACTACATGAAATGGAAGCACTTTGCAAGAATGTGTTTGATTTCTTCATGGTCAAATGGACAGGACTTGAACGAAACTGAGAGAGGTTATTGTAGACAGATCCCACATGTAGTTGTAGGTCAAAACAAAATGTTCCCAACTGCCATGAATTTAGAGAACTGCGCTGTCAAAGTTTGATAATTTTTTCATCTTAGGGATCTTAAGGGACTTTGTCGGTACCCGACTACCTCGAATGATTAGAGCACTTGGAACATGAAATGAGACCACCCCTAACATTTACCCAACCACCCTGATGTGTTGGCATAATCTGTTCAGCCCCACAAGCTATAGAATACAAAATGTCACTCCTAGCATCTTTCTACTGCATGAAACTGAGGCATTTTGCAAGAATGCATTTGATTTCAGCATGGTCAAATAGACTAGAGTTGACCAAAATTGAGAGAGCTTATTGTGGAGGGACCCCATGTGTACTTGTAGGTCCAAACAAAACATTCCTAGCTGCCACAAATTTTGATAACTACTCCGTCAAAGTTTGGCAATTTTTGCATCTTAAGGATCTTAAGGGACTTTGTCGGTAGCCTACTACCTTGAACGATTGGGGCACTTGGCACATGAAACAAGACCTCCCCTAGTATTTACCAACCCACCCCAATGTGTTGGCATAGTCTGTTTTGCCCCATGAGCTATGGAATGCAAAATGTCACTCCTAGCACCTTTCTACTACATGAAACTGAAGCATTTTCCAAGAATGCATTTAATTTCGGCACGGTCATATAGACTAGAGTTGACCAAAACTGAGAGAGGTTATTGTGTATGGAACCCACATGCACCTGTAGGTCCAAACAAAACATTCCCAGCTGCCATGAATTTTGAGAACTACTCTAAAGTTTGGCAATTTTTGTATCTTAGGGATCTTAAGGGACTTTGTCGGTAGCCTGCTACCCTGAATGATTGGGGTACATGGCACATGAAATAACACATCCCATGGCATTTACCCACCCACCCTAACATGTTTGTGCAATCTGTTCAGCCCCACAGGCTATGGAATGCAAAATGTCAATCTTAGCACCTTTCTATTGCATGAAACTAAAGCATTTTGCAAGAATGCATTTGATTTCGGCATAGTCAAACAGAATAGAGTTGACCAAAACTAAGAGAGATTATTGTGGATGGACCCCACATGCACTTGTAGGTCTAAAAAAAATGTTCCCAACTATGACAGTTCTCAGAACTGCTCCATTAAAGTTTGGCAGTTTTTATGTCTTAGGGATCTTAAGGGACTTTGTTGATAGCCTGTTGCCCCGAACCATTGGGGCACTTGGCACATGAAACGAGACCTCCCTTGGCATTTATCCACCCACCCCAATGTCTTGGAAAAGTCTGTTTGGCCCCACGAGCTATGGAATGCAAAATGTCACTCCTAGCACCTTTCTACTGCATGAAACTGAAGCATTTTGCAAGAATGCATTTGATTCTGGCACGGTCAAACGGACTGGATTTGACCAAAACTGAGAGAGGTTATTGTGTACAAACCCCACATACACCTATAGGTCCAAACAAAATGTTCCCAACTACCACAAATTCTGAGAAAACCTTTGTCAAAGTTTGGTAGTTTTTTTGTCTTATGGATCTTAAGGGACTTTGCCGGTAGCCTACTGCCCCAAACAATTGAGGTGCTCAACACCATATTTTTTTATCAACATCAACATCATGAGGACACTAAAGAAATCTTTGACACATGAAGACACTGAGAAAATTGAATACATGTAAGACAAAGAAGCATGAAGACATGTACAAACTCCTTTCATGATGAAGAACCACAACCCAATCCAACTCCTGAAAGCATGACATGTTATGATGAAGAACCACAACCAAATCCAATGATCCAATGGCATGAACCAATGACATAAGTAATTATGTCCTACTATTATAACATGATAAACATGAATGTTATTAACTAACATCCAAAACCTGTGACATCAATCTTTATATGACATGAGTGAAACATGAGTGAACATGACTAAGACCATTAAGAATCAACTTCATCCATTACGTAGATCTAACCCCATGAAGCATAACATGATGATGATGCAAACATCAAATGTATACCATAGAAAACAAATCAAATGAAACATGAGGCCTTCACTACTTATCAAGTTCATACCACTGCTTGAGTGAGATTTTCACTATGCAAGTTCATGCCTTGTCTTGAAGCACTACAACTCTGTGCATCACATCACATACTCTAGGAAGAAGCATAATGGTATCATAAAACAATAGACAACCAATAGACCTACACAATTACGCATTCCTTACTTTCAAGCAAATGCAATTGGCACATGTAAAACTAAATTCATGTAAGGATAATTGATCATCATATTAAATATTTAATATAAATTTTCGTATACATAATGTCATGAACATAACATCTAGTTTACATACAAAGCCATATAGGCATGTCCAAACAAAGTCATACAAGTATATATACAAAAATATACATTAGTAACATACAAAAGTATGTCCCAAAACTAGTTTCCTATGGACTTTTATGAAATAATTGATGGCCCTTGCTTGATCGTGAATATGGAGAGCCAATCCATGAATCATCCTCTCTCTACCATCGAGTAGACCTCTTTCTATAGTTCAAGATCATGCAGGTCCACCTATTAATACAATCAAACAATATGGACATTGCTATAACAAAATATACATGAAATATATAACATCACATATGTAATCGATCACATACCACAATCTAATGATCACTCTCCATCATCTTTTCTCTATCTTCTTTGTCTGTAGTTGGACAGACTAGAGTTGTGACCTCCTATGAGAAGCATCAAAAAGAAAAATTGACTAAAAATAAATATATTGGAGGGAAGCAATTGGTACTATTGTTTATATATAAAACAAAGTACAAGTAACCATCTAGGAGAGTTTTATGCATACTTACAAATTAGTCCAATGAACCATCTAGGTCTTCTCTACTCTTTATTATGTCAAGTATTGCCTCATGGTCAGACTCATGCACCTTCCACAAGGTCTTGTTCAAAGGTCTACTTCGATATTGTATCAAATGAACATTGGTTGCGATGACAAGGTTGGAGTAATGAAGAATCTTTCGATGTATGTCAAAGTCCTCAAACAACCAAACATTAACACTCTTATGTGGGTACCTTCAATGCCATGTTCTAGTAACAACCACTAAGCTTGTAGGGTATTCGATGTTTTCTCCATTTGTAACCGTGGCTTCCAATTTCTTTTTGGCCTCAAGACAATGACACAAGTAATACTCTGTTCCATCTTCATTATCTTCACCTGTAATAACTACATAAACATGCTTTACAATGATATGTGCAACAAATTAGATGAAATTAGTCAATATTACAAAAATACTACAAAGTTTAAGATATCATTAGGAATTTCAAAAACTATGCAAGTAGATATATTACCTGGTTGAACTAGATCTAACATGTGGTCAAAGTAAACTAATGATTCCATCTCTGTCAGTTCTAGTGCCATTGGGGGTCAATATGTGTCAAGTGGGATAAGATAACTTAACCATCATTCATCAACCCACTCCTTTGAGTTACACTCATTCTAGGCTTGAATTGTACATGAAGAACAAAAGCATGCCATCTTTCGTGTATGGATACTCCATGAACCTGCAATTGAGATTTTGAAAGAGTGTAGCTCATTTGATCCTGTCAGTGTACAATAGTCCTCATATGGTGCAATGTTAGTATCATCTATCAATCAAAAAAATCTACAAACTGATGACTTTCCTTCATTACCTAGACCCATTGAAGCATTACACCACTCGTCGATTGATTTTTCATATGTCAACTTTGCATTGCCTTTATACTTTAACTCTTGTCATGCTATGGCTCTTTTGATACATGGTCCTACACCATCATGCTCGCCCTTTCCATGCCTGAGCTCACAAAAGTTCCACATAAGCTGAACACCTGTAATATTATGCCTCTTGCTTAACCAATAGAAATTATGTGAGTTCTTGAATTGTGATGTACAATTATTTGACCATATGATATGTTGACTAAATGATATGCCCCTTCTAGTCAAATCATTGTAGAACACCTGAAATCAACCTTCCATAAACTTCGTGGAATGTGTACGATCATCGCTTATATAAAAATGATACTCCCTTATGATTTTTTTGTCATCCTCTGTACTATCATTCACATGAATGAATGCAATGTGCACAAATATAAAAACTTGTGCACAAATATAGACTATTATGATGTGATTAAAAGTCACACATGCTATCATCAAGATGCCAGTCACAATCATTACACTTGGTAGGTATTTATGTGATCATGTTATCATGATAAAATAAAGAATTACCAACAACCATAGGACATTCCCTAGATGACTGTCACTAACCCACATGATTGTTATGAGAGATTTACCTAGTGTGAGCCTATTAAGCATTAGGGAATTAGCCAACATGTCTCACAAGATGTTAAACTTTGTAGAAGGAATATTATGAAGTTAACTAGAAGGTAAGGGAAAGGGTTGTCATACCAAAATTAGTGCAGGGGCACTCATGAGTTCATGCCTCCAAGAGGCAAAAAGAATCATTTGGTTTTGGTTTTTGTGTTTCCCTCATGTAATAAGGTCCTTATGGGCCATTTTCATGTTTGTAAGAGTCCATATGAGGTCCTAGGAGATTAGGTGTTGTCAAATTGTCAAAAATACAAAAAATGTAAATGTTGTCATAGTTGCATAAAGCAACTTTTGCTTTTGTTGCTAAAGTGGAATCTATAAACTGTTGGAAGTTGAAAATTAGTTTGTAACTATTGGGAATCTATTGGAAATGCCTTAAAAAGGCTTTGTAAGGTCTAACACATGGGGAAGATGGTGGTTGTTGAAAATCTTGAAGTTGGACTAATAAAACATCTCTATTTTCTACATTTTGCTACATTTTTCTCTATTCTGGTGACTGGTACAAACCTATACAGTCATTTCATAGTGTGAGACCAATTGGAAATGAAATATAATTGAGTCTACTTCCTACTACTTTTTATTGCATCCAATTTCATTGTGTTACAAGCAAGTGTTAGATTTAGGGTAGACAACTGAGAGGGGGGGGTGAATCAGTTGTCCAAAACTTCTTTCCAATTAAACACTTAAATCCACTTTTTAATTCAGCAACATAAAGATAAATCAATCATGGAAACATAATGCATTAAATCAAGAGCAGAAACACATCAACACATAAGACACCAAGATTTTGATGTGGAAAACCCAGTTAAGGGAAAACCACAGGGTGATTAACCTAAGATTGTATTCTCTGTTAGAAGAATAGAAAGAACAAATGGCACATGCCAATTAGGGCTCACTGCCTACAAGAGACACACTATCTATAGAATAATAAGTATCACATACTTGAACTGGAGAATAGCATCTTCACCATGCTTGAATCAGTTCCATTTAAGCCCAATACTTTTGCTCTGCTTTTCACTCTCCTCCTCGCTACCACACTCTCATCTCCAAAAGATACTTTTGAAATGAATTTATAATCCATTATTTATACAAGACATAAACTTAGGAATAATCATCTAAGTCAGAAAACATTTACAAGATCATCCATAGGAAGTTTAACTCATCTGGTCGGCCAAACTTAGGAAGAACACCATCATTCAGAAGTTATTCTTCAATTGCAAGATCAAACTCTAATGCAAACCACCAACATGAACTGGACATGATCCAAAGACCTCCACACGCTTGCCTGAAACACCAAGAACATCCACACTACATCTACTTACTGAAATCCTTTCCTCCTTCATCTGAAACTTCAAGAACACAGTCTATCATCACTGTCATAATGGAATAGATGCTTGCGGACCTCCAGACCATGAACCATTTGAGTTGTAACTCCACATAGACTTCCTAAACACTCCACCAAATCCACAGAATAGGATAATGCATTTCCAGATCTCACCAGACCTATCTGTATCACTCTATCACCTCCGAACACCTGCCGGAACTGATTTTACTTGAGTGGCCACAACTTCTTCAGATCTTCATTTGGACCTCTGAAATCTTTACTGGATTATCTTAAGACACATATCTACAAACACTTTGAAGCACATCCTCTGATCTTCATCTTATCTAGGATCTTTAGCTCATTATCTTCATTGTTTTTCTCTATTCTTGATTAGACTTATTTTCTCAATATCTTCAACAAACAGTTCATCCAATCCTTATCATTAATGCAACAAGAGTATGTTGACAAGAACTTCTCCTCACTGTCACAACTCCCCCTATCAATAACAACCATTCACATGTCTTCTCTTCCTTTCCTACTCCCCCTTTGATTAGCAACCACTTGTTTTTCACATCTCTTCTCTCTCCCTTTGACATCAATGGAAAAGGGCACATACTTGCAATTCTACCACTTCAGAATCATACTGGCTGCTCCCCCTGAGTAGTAGCTCCCCATCATCAGTCTAGACCACAAGATAGACTGTTATATCCACCGGACTGATGCACATGAGTGCACCTTAGTTCATCACCGGAGGGGCAATAACCCCTAACTTCTCCCTAAGATACTCAAGAGTCCTTAGGTAGAGGTTTAGTAAAGATGTCTGCAATCTGATCCTTGGAAGGCACAAACTCCAATCTGACTTCATTCTAGTTCACTTATTCTCTCAAAAAATGAAACTTGATGGATATATGTTTAGTCTTTGAATACAACACTAGATTCTTAGATATATTTATTGCACTTGAATTATCATAGAAGATTGTGATAGGCTCCTCATACTCCACTCCTATGTCTCTTAGCATTTGCTTCATCCACAAAACTTGAGTGCAACTACCTATTGCTGCAATATATTCTACTTTTGTAGTGGACAGAGATATTGCCTCTTGTTTCTTGCTTAGCCAAGAAACCAATCTCTTCCCTAAAAAGAATGCTCCACCACTGGTACTCTTTCGGTCATCCACATCTCCTGCCTAATCCACATTTGTATATGCATGAAGAGAAAAATCATGATCTTTGGGATACCACAATCCATACTCAACTGTCCCTTTTAGATATCTAAAAATCCTCTTGATTGCCATGACATGAGATTCTCTAGGATCATCTTGAAATCTAGCAACAAGACCAACAACATTCATAATGTCAAGTTTAGTTTGAGTGAGATACAACAATCCTCCAATCATTGATCTGTACTTTTTCTGATCAGCCTTAGTAGAGTCATCATCTTTGCTCAATTTACATCCAGTTGCCATAGGAGTACTCATTGGTTTTGAGTCTTCCATCCCAAATTTCTTCAATAATTATTTCACATATTTGGTCTGAGAAATGAAGATTCCTTTCTTTGTATGAGTGATTTGCAGACCTAAGAAGAAATTCATTTCCCCAAGCATGGACATCTCAAACTCACTTTTTATTTGATTTGTAAAAGTTTTACACATACTATCTCTTCCTCCAAAAATGATATCATCAACAAACACTTCAACTATCAAGATATTTTCATGATCAATTTTGAAATACAAATTACTGTTAGCAGTATCTTTGTTGAAACCAACCTTCAAAAGATGCTTATCCAATCTTTCATACCAGGCTCTTGGGGCTTGCTTAAGTCCATACAGTGCTTTCTTCAACTTGCAGACCATATCACCATGATTAGACAATTGAAATCCATCTGGTTGCTCAATGTATACTTCTTCTTCCAAGTCTCCATTCAGAAAGGCAGACTTTGTTGATAACTGAGAGGGGGGTGAATCAGTTATCCTAATTATTTCTACTTTTCTGAACTTTATTAATAATCAATGTAACATTAATTCAAATAGGCAAACATAACCATGAAATGGAAATACACATGACACAATATTTTTGGCGTGGAAACCCTATTAAGGGAGAAAACCATGGGGTGATTAACCCAAGATTGTATTCTTTGTTACAAGAATGGAAATACAAAATGGCACTTGCCAATTAGGGCTCACTGCCTGAGCACACTACTCACAAGAGGCACACTGCCTACAAGAGACTCACTGTCTACAAAAAGAATGTAAAACAATACTTGAACTGATTGGGAGCATCTACATATGCTAGAGTTTAGTTTCGATTAGGCTCAGTACACTGATCTGTTGCACTTCATCTTTCTTTTTCTTTTATGCTACTTTCCCTTCACATACTGGATCTTCCTTACTATTTTCACTCTGTTCTTCTGCTTTTATTCGCACATCACCAACACACACCACACTTCTCACAACTAAATCCATCTTGTATATATATCCACACAAGTGATCTCATCACCTTTCTAGTCGACATTCAGAATAGTCAATCTTTTCACAAACTCTAATCTGTCAGCTGAATCCTTGCACATCAAGTAATGTAGATCAAGCATATACTTGTAGAAGTCATCAATCATGTCGGCCAAACATAACTTATGCCTTAAGAGCCTTTTCCATCATCAGTAACACATCTGGAATAATGTCTGATGTTCTGCCAGTCAGTTCTTCCTCTATTCATACTGTCACTTGGGAACCTGACACTCAAGTATTCATATCTCTTTATCCTTTCCACACTGGAGGCTCAAACCCTAGAATATATCATTTAAGATACTTCTTTTGACTCCCCAAATCTACACTTCACTGAGATACTTCTACTGAGAGATCCGGACCTGTCTGTCGGACCTTACTGACTGCTCTGTTCCTGCTTACCAGACCTCAACACTTTGCAATCTGTCTTCTGGTAATGACTCATTATGTCCTATGGATGTGTGGGCTAACCTTTGTTACCATCAATGACAACATTTATGAATCCATATAGTGTCTATTGCCAACAATCTCCCCCTTTGGCATTGATGGCAACACTTAGTGAAAAATGACTAAGTGTAGCACTATACTCCCCCTTGGCTGATGCTCTATTTCTATGTACATTTTCCAGAACTCCGCCTTAGTTGGATACCTCATTTTTCACTGCTCCTCACTCCCCCTTTGACATCAATGGCAAAGGGTGGGGTCTGCACACCAAGAATTTCTCAAAAACACTTCCATACTTAGCCGCATAAGTATTTGTACATGCTATACTTTACATAAACTAAAGGATATCTGCAAAAGTTGTCTTCAATTGGATGAATTCTGTTGCCCAAATTTGCTTCAATCTATCCAAAATTGATATGTGACCACTCAATAGAAATGCAAACACATCTACCCTTTTTAGATTTGTAGGATCACTGGTCCGGGCTGTGATCTGGGCTTCTTGTATGGCCTCATGCATGGCCTCTAACTTTGGGATGATTATCCCTCTGAGTTCACCCAACTTATTTATTCTATTTTTCTTTTCCTTCTCAAGTTTCTTGATCTCATTCAAGACTACAATAGTCTGACATTCTTGATTTATTATAGAGGAAGAGAGAGGATCAAAATTCTTTGATAGGTTTGATAGTTTATCCTCTTGTTCTTTTATTTTCTTCTCAATGTCTAGTGTTACTTTGGACCATGATAAACAAAATTTATACATTTCGCCTCCATCTTTAAGAGCATTTTCTAAGCTCTTTATTCCCGTATTCATATTTCTCCTATCATTTATTATCAGCCCTTAAACCTCTGAAAATCTCTTATCAGAGAACTCTTTCCGGACCTTCACCTTAGCTAACATCTTTAAAGACTCAAAATGAGTGCTGACAAAATTAATAAGAGACTTGAGATTACCAGATGAAGAAGCTCAGAAGTCCTTATAAAAGGATGGCATAATCTTTTCAAGCACTCCGGATGCAGCTGCTATAAGCTCACAGTCTTCCATGTGAGATTTCAGTAGTTTCTCTTTGGTCTTTGCATTTGCAAATGAAGCTATCTTCATTATTTACACTGGAGAAAGAGAATCAAAATCAAATGGCCCTTTTAATAGTTCCGGTTCATCAATCTCCATAGTTGCTTTTGTCAAAAAGTCCTTGACTGATTCTGTAGTGTCTCTTGCTGAAGATAGATTTTTCTTTTCTTTTGTAGTCACAGAACTGTCTTTTGGAGCTTTCTCCCCTTCCACAACCTTTGTATTGATATCTTCTTTTCCCTTCACCTCTGCTTCTTTCTCCTTTACTCTTTCTTCTCCTTTGGATCCGGAGTTAGCAGGGGAAACCAGAGGAGTGATGTTAGACTATTCATGGGCCACCTCTTCCGGAGTAGAGGATTCCAAGTCCTTAGCTGTTTCTGCACTGGTATTCATAACCTCTTCTATTGTTTTCTCAGAAGACTTTTCTACAACACTTGTGGTCGAGGGGTCAGTACCCAAGTCCTCTAAAATAGGAAGATTAAATCTTTTGAAGGCTTTCTGGAGAATCTCTTCTATGTTTTTGGCTACCTTGTCAGTCTCACCAAGCATAAGTTGATTCATCCTTGCTTTGCTCCTGAACTCATCCTTACAATCTTTGAATACCATATTCATTGTCTTGGGATTGATTGAAGGATATAGCTAAATTGCTATCTATTCCCAGATTTCTAGGTCCTTGGCTTGGGCTTTGTTCTTTCTTGTTTCTAGTTCCTTCTCCAAGATTTTAGGGATTAGAGAGATAATTTCAATAAATGCTTTGTTGTAGATATTTAGGTACCTGACTACGGCATCTTGAAATATTTTCTAATTTGCTTCACCATAATCATCATAGAACTCAACCATTGGCTGAAGATTTCTGTCCACTGTGACTGATTTGATTATGTCATCAATGTGAAGAGTGGGTTTTTCAACATATTCCTCTATCTTTTCTTCTTCTTTCTGTCTGGTAGAGGGTTGACCAGATGTTTTCTTCTTTTTCTTCATTTTCCTGATTTCTTCATCAGATTTAGTCTCCTCTTCATCCCTTTGACTGGCATAAGCCCTTGTGGCTTTTGTCTTTGTTCTTTTCTCTCCTTTGCCAAATGATTGTGCTTTCAGTTCTGATGTCCTTGAGCCTTTGGCAGTGGTTGGTGCAGATCTCTTTGATGACCTGGTCCAGGTGGAAGGTTTTACCAGAGCACTTTCCTCATTTTTCTTTTCTGCCTTCTTCTTCTCTCTTCAGCCCTTTCCATCTTTTTCCTGTTGGCATCAAGTGCCTCCTTTGAGATGCAAAAGCCTTTGGCAACAGCTTCTACTTCTTTTTTCACTTTCCTCTTGATCTCTGGCTGCCTTAGCTCAGTATGAATTTTCACACTTAGTTCTTCAAAGGTTCCAAATCTTTCTGCTTTTGGGTCCTCTGGCTGACTGAGCATGTGTTGAACATGCAGCTCTACAATTTGTTCATCAACTTCATACCCCATAGGCATGATCCAAACTGTCCTTGGCTCTACTGCCTCCATTAGGCATTGATTAGTGTCTACAATGAAGCACACTGTATCCTTGTATTTCTCAACTACTTATTTGGGGATCCTTTCTCTGATTTGCATTGTATTTTGAAATTGCTTGAAGTAACCCCACAGAGCTATATTCCTTGCCATAGCATCCCCAAGTTTATGCAACTAATCTCTAATCTGAATTGCTACCAGTTTGTCATTTGCCATACCCATCCACTTGATCCGGGCAGCTCATTCATGAAGTAGAAAAATAAACATAATATCAGTCCACCATATTTAAAGTTGTTCTTCTTATCCTTTTTGATCTTTTGTATGTTTTCCATTAATTGGCTCAAGAGAAGTTCACAGAGATCATATTTTGCATTCTTTCTCAGCATCTCATAGGCAGTATATATTACAATTCTGAAAACTGAATTCTCCCTACTGGAGTGATATATCTTGTATCCTATTATCATAGATGCAAACTTGATATCTGGGTCAGTAATATCTTCAATGGTCATTGCCCTTTTATCAAATTTTGATCCGGTGGCCTCAGTTACAATGTTGTTTTTGATAGATTTGAGGACAGGCATTCCTCCATCGGAGTGTAAACCAGTTACTGCCCTTATTGCCTCTTTGGTAATTTTGCAAGGTCTATTCAGCCATAGAAAGTTGTCATGTACCCTACTCAACACATACCAGACCCATTCATCTTCTTCAAAGTAGGGGAGATGAATGAATTGATCAAAATGTTTCTCTTGGATGCCCTTATATTCTGGTTTAAGCTCAAAAGCATAGTCTATCAGTTGTTTGTGATAGAAATCTCTTAGTTTGAATTACCCAAACTCTTCAATATTTGTGTGTATGTAAACCCTAATATCTTTTGTGTGCAAAACACCATGCAGAACACTAGAGAATGCTCCTAGGGGATCTACCTCCAATGATTTGTATGGATGTTTCTTAAATTTAGGGTGGGGCCTATCAGAGATCTTTACTATATTTGGATTACCCATCATTCAAGGATTTATAAAGAGATATTTGATAATGGAGAATACCTTTTGCACCTTTTGGTTTCACGGAGTTAGCCGAATCGATTTCTGGATGAATTGATTTTTGCTATGGTTTCTTGAGAAATCTTGCTGCAGAGCTCCTTTTCCTTTTCTTCTTGAGTGCAAATGTGTAAATGACAAACAAATGAACTCTTTTATTCCCCAAAAGCCCTAATTTTCACCCTGCAATAAATGCGCAACCTAATTCATTCCGGTTTGCCTTGTTTTCCTTGTTCAAGGAGGAAGAAACTCATTCAGATCATTATGATGCCCTTGTGATCAATGTTAGTGATGAATCATAATGTCCACTTCTCCTTCTGATCATCTCATGTATCCGCAGATCAAGCTGTTTCAATTTGGATTCATACTAGGCCAATCTTGTGAGAAACCTGTTTTACCGGAAGACTTGTTTAACCAAACCAATTCTAAAGGAATTAAACTTTTTAAATTTTCTTGCGGATCTCTCAAATCTTTACCTGACCTTCTTTAGATGTTTCTCTTATGAACCCTTTAATCCGCAACTCTTCTTGTGCCAGTTCCGGCACCAATTGATTGGCTGGGTGAATAAGGTTTTCTTTGTGTCTCCCCCTGAGCCAGAGCTCACTTTTTAATTTTCGAAAGGAATATCAGCACCAGAGTCTAGTGCGGATCCATCCTCTACATTCTCTATACTTTTCTTCACCCAAATCTTGTTCATCTCACTTTGAACTTCATCCGCATTCACTTTTTGTTTTCCCTTATCTTGATTTTGATTATGATATACCGGACCTCTTTTGTCCTGATTCTTGCTTCTACAAAATTTTGCAATATGACCAGATCTATTGCAAATTTGGCAAACAACATTTATTTGCATATTTGATTGATATCCTCTTGATCTGCATTGATTAGCCATATGACCTATTCTATTGCATGCAAAGCATCTACCATTGAATGATTTGTTCATTTGCAAATTTCTGCATTCATGAGATTTGTGACCATACCTTTACAATTAAAACACTATCCGGAGAAGGATGAATTAGTCTGATTCATTCTCTTTCTTCACTGATTAGCTTTATGACCAAAGTTATTGCAGTTGTGGTAGTATCCATTGAAGGATGGATATCTTTGAGCATTAAGCTATCTTACCAGAGGTCTTCTAGGCTTGTTCCTTGGATTTTTTGATCCAAAATTCTACTGACCGGATCTGGAGCTTTCTCCTTTCTCATATCCCAAACCACACTTGTCATCTACCCTCTTTTGACTTCCAAGAAGAACTTCAAGTTGAGCAGAGCTTATCTTGAATTTCTCTTTATATTCATTTGTTGTTTGAAGATCTCTTTTGAGAGAGACAATTTGATCCTCAAGTTTTTCTTTATTATCTTTAGCATCTTCAAGATCAGATTCAAGATGTCTGATAATTCTATCCATCTTGTGGCAATCTTCTGATTTCTCTTGGAGAGATTGTCTTAGATTATCTTTAGTTTTTCTTTTCTCTTCAACTTCTTGGGTAAACTTCATAACTCCTGATTCCATTTCATGTCTTACCATAATGATTTCTTTTGATAACTTTTCACATAACTTGGTTTTCTCCTTCAGCTCTTCATTTGCATCATTTGCTTCACCTTGACTTGCCAATTGCTAAAGCAGCTCCTTTCTCTTTTTTCATAGAGAGACTTAATTTGTCTTTTAGTTCTCTCATGAAATCATCAGCCTGTTTGAGTCTTTCCTTTAATTCATTTACTTTAGAGTTTGCCTGCTCAAGATCATCAAGGGTAGTCTTGAGTTTCTCCCTTAAACCATATACATCCATTTGGATTCCCAGATCTTCCTCAAGTTGTTAGACTCTGTTAGGAGGAAATTAGCTCTGATACCAATTGTTGATAACTGAGAGGGGGGTGAATCAGTTATCCTAATTATTTATGCTTTTCTGAACTTTATTAATAATCAATGTAATATTAATTCAAATAAGCAAACATAACCATGAAATAGAAATACACATGATGCAATATTTTTGACGTGGAAACCCTGTTAAGGGAGAAAACCATGGGGTGATTAAACCAAGATTGTATCCTCTGTTAGAAGAATGGAAATACAAAATGGCACTTGCCAATTAGGGCTCACTGCCCGAGCACACTGCTCACAAGAGGCACACTGCCTATCTACAAAAAGAATGTAAAACAATACTTGAACTAATTGGGAGCATCTACATATGCTAGAGTTCAGTTCTAGTTAGGCTCGGTACACTAATCTACTACATTCATCTTTCTTTTTCTTTTATGCTACTTTCCCTTTACATACCAGATCTTCCTTACTATTTTCACTCTACTCTTCTACTTTTATTTGTACATCACCAACACACACCAGACTTCTCACAACTAAATCCATCTTGTATATATATCCACACAAGTGATTTCATCACCTTTCTAGTCGGCATCCGGAATAGTCAATCTTTTCACAAACTCTGATTTGTCAGCTGAATCCTTACACATCAAGTAATGCAGATCAAGCATATGCTTGTAGAAGTCATCAATCATGTCGGCCAAACATAACTTATGCCTTAAGAACCTTTTCCATCATCAGTAACACATCCAAAATAATGTCTGATGTTCTGCCAATCAGTTCTTCCTCTGTTCATACTATCACTTGGGAACCCGACACTCAAGTATTCATATCTCTTTATCCTTTCCACACCAGAGGCTCAAACCCTGGAGAATATCATTTAAGATACTTCTCTTGACTTCCCCAAATCTGCACTTCACTGAGATACTTCTACTGAGAGATCCGGACCTGTCTATCGAACCTTACTGACTGCTCTGTTCCTGCTTACCTGACCTCAACACTTTGCAATCTATCTTCTGGTAAAGACTCATTATGTCCTGCGGATGTGTGGGATAACCTTTATTGCCATCAATGACAACATTCATGAATCCATATAGTGTCTCTTGCCAACAGACTTGACATCCATGTGATATACTTTTAAGTCCTTAAAGGCAACAAAGGCAAGAAACAATCTGACTACTTCAATTCTTGCCACCGGAGCAAAAGTTTCTTCAAAATCAACTCTTTCTATTTGAGAGTAACCCTTGCAGACCAATCTGGTTTTATTTCTGATTACTTCACCGACTTCATTTAGTTTGTTCCAGAAGACCCATTTGGTTCCAATCACATTCTTGTTTCTAGGTCTGGGAACAAGATCCCAAGTGTGATTTTTCTAAATTTTCATTAGCTCTTCCTCCATTGCTTTAGTCCAGTTTTCATCATTGCAAGCTTCATTCACTATCTTAGGTTCAATCTTTGAAATTAGACAATACTTATCTAAATCTTGAGCAATCCTTCTCCTTGTTTGTACACCTTTGCTTTCATCACCTATGATCTGATCTTCAAAATTGTTCAGTCTTACATATCTGGGCACTTTGGGAGTTTCTTGCACATCTGATTCTTGATTAGGCTCATTGAAACTCATCTATTCTTCCTGATTTATCGGATCATTTGAATCTAAATTTCAATAGGGGCTTGGGCTCCTTGAATCAGAACACCATTCTGATCATCTTCATCATATTCATAAAACCTTGAGGGTTTTTGAATTCCTTCATCAACCTTCACATTTTTACTTTCTATAATCTTTCTCAGTCTCTTGTTATAACACTGGTATGCTTTTCTTTGAGTAGAGTAACCCAAGAATATTCCTTCATCACTTCTAGCATCAAACTTACCTAGATCTTCATCTCTTTTAATGTAACATTTGCTACCAAAGACTCTAAAATACCTCACAATAGGAGTGATGCCAAACCAAAGTTCATAAGGAGTCCTACCAGTATTGCTTCTGATTTGTACTCGATTGAGAGTATAGATTGCAGTGCTGACAGCTTCTCTCCGATAGATCTAAGGAACATTTGCTTCCATCATCATGGTCCTAGATGCTTCCTGGATGGTCCGGTTCTTTCTCTCCACTACTCCATTCTGCTGTGGAGTCCTAGGAGCAGATAATTGTCTTATTATTCCATGCTTCTCATAGAATTCTATGAACTCACTTGATGTGAATTATCCACATCTGTCAAACCTCAGACATTTCAATTTTAATCCAGTTTCATTTTCCACCATAGCCTTGAATATTTTGAACTTCTCAAGAGCTTTAGATTTCTCTTTCAAAAAATTTACTCACATCATCTGGAGTAGTCATCAATTAATAGCATGAAGTATCTATCACCTTGCACACTCTCGATTCTTGTTGGACCATATAGATCAGTATGAACTAAGTCCAATAATCCGGTAGAAGATTGTTCATTGTTTTTAAATGAGACTCTGCTTTGTTTTCCCAACTGACATTCTTTGCACAAACTATTTATAGGTTTCACCAGTTTTGGAAGATCTCTTACAGCCCAAGTGTTGCTTATCTTGATGATATTATCAAAATTCACATGACACATTCTCCTATGCCATAACCAATTCTGATCAATTTGAACAAATAAGCAACTTTTACCAGTACCAACCAAGTGGAAGATATTACCTTTAGTTTGAGTATCAGATGCAATCTCTATTCTGGAACTTTCAAAGATCTTGTATTTTCCATTCTTGAATCGGAGATCATAGCCTTTGTCCACCAACTATCCAACACTGAGAAGATTGTGCTTCAATCCTTCAACATACAGTACATTACCAATTTTGTTCCTTCCATCAAAAGAAATAGTTCCTCTATCTCTAATTCTACTAGCAGAATTATCACTAGACTTTACCACTCCTCCTTCATACCTTTCCAAATCTATGAACTTATTTTTGTCACCTGTCATATGGTGAGAGCATCCACTATTAATGACCCAACCATCCTTTTCTTCGACTTGGGCAGCCAGAGCTCTTTCTACAACTTTATGATTGATAGATTCAGAGGGCATTGGATCTTCTTCTCTGATGGCAATAATCACCCAATCACTTCCGGATTTGTTTCCTGTCTCTGATTCATCATCTGTTACTCCTTCATTATCATCATCTTCATGAACATAGTAACAATTCTTCTGGAACCTTGATTTGTTAGGATTTGGCCTTGAAAATCTTTCTGAGCACCTTGAGGCAAAATGACCAATCTTATTACAGTTAAAACACTTAAAAGGCAATTTCCCTTCATACTTACTAGATCCTCTTGGCAGTATTTTTGCAATAAGGGCTTCAAGTTGAGCAGTTTCAACTTCTTCTTCTTCTAGGTCTTTTCTTGCTTTTCATACCATGATAGCTTCCTTGAAGAGTTCTCTCTTGGATCAAACCTTTGTTTTCCTTTTACAGAAGCACTGGCTTTGAATGCAAATTCAGTCTTGGGGGGAATATCTCCAAACTTGGTTAGTTCAAATAGAACCAATTTACCAACCAATTGATCTCTTGTGACACTTGAATGGGCTCTGAATTCTTCAATGGCAGCAACCTTGATTTTTCAAGAAGCAGGAAGGGATCTAAGAACTTTGCCAACAATCTCATCTTCATCCAAGACTCCACCAACACATCTAATGCCACAAACAAGTTCATTTACTCTTGGCATAAAAGTAGAGATATTTTCATCTTCTCTCATCTTTAGATTTTCAAATTTTTCTTTTAGACTCTGTAACCTTGCACATTTAACATACTTGTCTCCTTCATGCAAAATTTCTAATTTTTCTCAAATCTCAAAAGCGGTTTGTAGGTCAACAACATTTGTCAGCTCTGAGTCAGACAAGGCACTTAGAAGAGCTTCTTTAGTCTGCAGATTGTTTTCAACATCTGTGATTTTAGTTGCTATTTTCAGGCTATTCTATGGAGGAGTATACTTCGTTGTGTTCATGGTCCAGTATTGCATTCCCATACATTGCAAGTGACATTACATGTGACTTTTACAAAGATTAAAATTGGTTCCGTCAACTTAAGACTATCCTTCTTGTAGGACGACATCCTGGATCTCCTGAAGCTATTAAGCTCTTTTTAGAGGAACCTTTCTCTGATACCAATTGTTAGATTTAGGGCAGACAACTGAGAGGGGGGGTGAATCAGTTGTCCAAAACTTCTTTCCAATTAAACACTTAAATCTACTTTATAATTTAGTAGCGTAAAGATAAATCAATCATGGAAACATAATACATTAAATACAGAGTAGAAACACATCAACACATAAGACACCAAGATTTTGATGTGGAAAACCCGGTTAAGGGAAAAACCATGGTGTGATTAACCCAAGATTTTATTCTCTATTAGAAGAATAGAAAGAACAAATGGCACATGCCAATTAGGGCTCACTGCCTGAGCACACTATTCACAAGAGGCTAATTGCCTACAAGAGACACACTATCTATAGAATAATAAGTATCACATACTTGAACTGGAGAATAGCATCTTGACCATGCTTGAATTAGTTCCATTTAAGCCCAATACTTATGCTCTACCTTTCGCTCTCCTCCTCGCTACCACACTCTCATCTCCACAATATACTTTTGAAATGACTTTACAATCCCTTATTTATACAAGACATCGACTTAGGAATAATCATCTAAGTCGGCAAACATCTACAAGATCATCCACAGGAAGTGTAAGTCATCCGGTCGGCCAAACATAGGAAGAACACCATCATCTAGAAGTTATTCTTCAATTGCGAGCTCAAACTCTAATGTGGGCCACCAACATGAGCTGGACACAATCCAAAGACATCCACAAGCTTGTTTGAAACACCAAGAACATACACACTACATCTGCTTATTGAAATCGTTCTCTCCTTCATCCGGAACTTCAAGAACACAGTCTGTCATCACTGTCATAATGGAATAGATGCTTGCAGACCTCTAGACCATGAACCATTTGAGTTGTAACTCCACATAGACTTCCTAAACACTCCACCAAATCTGCAAAACATGATAATGCATTTTTGGATCTCACCAAAGCTATCTGTGTCACTCTGTCACCTCTCAACACCTATCAGAACCAGTTTTACTTGAGCGGCCACAACTTCTTCAGATCTTCATGCAGACCTCTGAAATCTTTACTAGATCATCTGAAGACACATATCTACAAACCCTTTGAACCGCATCCTCTAACCTTCATCTTATCTAGGATCTTTAGCTCACTGTCTTCATTGTTCTTCTATGTTCCCGATTAGACTTATTTTCTCAATATCTTTAGCAAACAGTTCATCCAATCCTTATCCTTAATGTAACAAGAGTATGTTGAAATCAATGACAACACCAGCTAGGCCCATACTTGCAACAAAAAGTTATTCCCATTTTAATGCAAACATGTCTGAAACCCTAGTTAAGGTAATAGTGAGAAAATAAATCAATTTTTGAAGGTTTCCATACAAAGTAACTTGCCTTGATTCTAAGGTATATTGTCTAAGGTCCAAATGGGTGACTAAAACTATGTTTACATTCTTGATATCATGTCTACACTGAAAATTATGGCTGAAAAACTCAATTTGTTGCTACCAAGTTTGTTCAAGCAATTAGGCCAAGGGACTAGGATAGTCAAGATTTAAACTTGTCCTTTCAAACAAACCCTATCTGATTTCTTAGTATTGAGTAAGACCCAAAAGGGTAATCAAATCTATTCTTGTCTTCTAGAGATCAAACTTTCCTGGGAAATTGTGCCAAGCTTTGTCAATTTCAAGTACTACTAGAAATTGGGCCTGTTTACAAGGGAATGCCAAGAAAATTGAAGATATTGAGTTCTTGTGAGCCATCTTTAATCTGAATATGTCATTTACATTTTTTTAAGGTGTTCCATGTGTTGATTAAGGAGTTTGTGGTGTTGATGACTTATTTGTGCTTTGTAGCCCTTGATGAGCATGTGTCATTTGGGAAGAGTTTTGAATTTGTGAAAGGTGAGAGTCGAATCTTGTCAGGAACTCACATTGGAGTGAATCTATGTTTCATTGAAGCCTTGAAGGGATTGTTGTGGGTTTGGGATTTTCCTTTTGTCCTGGTTCTAATCATAGTGGTTGCCCTATGCCTAGGAACCCAGTGTGCACCAATGGAGTCTATAACCATGGAGACTAAGATCACTGCCCTATTTTGTTGAAAACCTTTGTGTCTACCCCTACTCTACATCAAAAATCATTAATAATGATGGGATAGTTATGTATATCTCTTCTATAATAGTTGAAAATGTGCATCTTCATAACCATCCATACTCTAATGGATTGGCAAGGCTGCCAATGAGTTGTGAAGCACATGATAACTATGCACCAACATTTTCAATCAAAAGATAATCTAGAATCTAAGTTTTCTTCTAAACTTAGACCTACCTCAGTGACCTAAGTGATGTATGTGCAAGGATAGTGATAGGAAGGGAATATTTTTATGGGGATGAGAGGATTTTGTGATGGGGGTGTGACTGCCAACACCTTGTCTATATGGGATTGCCAAAACAATGGCAATATTGTGTATATTTTGCTCCCTAATTTCCATTTTGAGTAAATAAGAAGTTAGCTTTTAGTATAGAGGAGGGCTGCATATAGGGTATTTGGAAGGAAACCATAGCCTCAATGGGTGTGTGCAAAAAGTTGTCCACTTTTTGGCCAAAAAGTGGAAGTGTTTTCCCTGATTTTCAGAATTTGTCACATTTGACTGAAAATTTTGAAGCACTTAAAGGTGGAATCTTAGAAAAAGTAACTAAATATGAAATGTAGTACTCGGAGTCTAGTTTCCAAATATGTAATTTTTTTCAATACCCAGATGATAGAAATTGATTTTGAATAGGCATTTCTAAAAACCACTACTTAAAAGTCACTTTTTTTTACTATACCATGTACATGTACGTCATCCATATTTTGACCTAAATAATCATATTTCTCAAAATCCTTTTGGAAAAAGATTTTTAACTCACTGAAGCATGTTTTCCATATTTATTTGTAATTTTTTATTGAATAATTATTTTTTTATTAATTTATTATTGGTCATTTTTTGTCTTTTAGAAAATCATCGTATACGTAACGCATAAGATGACCTAAACTTAACATTTTTTTAAAAAAAAATTTAAATTGAAAAGAATTGTCTAAAGTACGTTTTCATACAATTTTTTTTACAAAAAAATATTTTAATAAAAAGGTATTAAAATATTGAAAAACCCTGATAATTCAAGTTTATGGACCTATTTCATTAGAAATTGATTAAAAAATAGAAAAATTAATCCAATTGTAAAAAAAATTATATATTTGGAATCTACATTGTCTCCTCTATAATGGGTTTTAATTTCGTCAAAATATTCTACAAAATAGACCTTTAGATATATGCCCAAAGTCACTATTTTGTTGTGACATTAATAGGGCCTTCAAGTTGCAGGTCAAACCAGGTCCAGAGTTCAGGGTCGGGTCCCCAAAGCATTTTCTGAAGTGGGTTACAAAGCAAAACCTGAGTCTAAAATTCAAATTTTGAATAACGGGATCCCATTTACAAAACACGATCCCGTTTATTAAACGGGATCCTGTTTCTTTATTCATCGGTCGAAAATAAAATGGGATCCCATTTATTAAACGGGATACCATTTAATATAATGGGATCCCATTTTATAAACGGGATCCCATTTATTATTTGCCCATTTTTTTTAATAAGACTGTACTATGATTGTCATTTCTGCAACTTGCTCTACAGTACGGCCGACAGTGACTCTTGCAGCATTCTTTGGCATATTTTTTTCTTTTGCAAGTCCATCAACTTGAAGTATTATTTGTATTTTGATAGAAGCCATCATGGAGATGCTATTTGAGTGGAATTTTGTTGAATTGATACTTGTTTGAAGGACTTGAAACACATTCAAATTTTTGACATTCATTTGTACATGCTTCATAAATTTTTTAATCATGGGATCACAAAGTCATAATAAGAGGAAAGATAGGAAGCTATTAACCCCTAAAGAAATTGAAGCAAAGAGAGAGGAGGAGGCAAAAAGACAAAGAGATAGAATAATAAAGATTCAATCAATGAATAATGCTAAAGCATCCAATTCCACAACTATTGAAGATAAAAACATTGAGGAGCCATGGATGTAGACGATGCAAGTTTGCAAGAGGCGAATGTGGAAACTAATACGATTATACAAACTACTCCTGGTATGTCTTCAAATCCCTCTATCAATGCTATGGAGAATGTTTCAATAGGCACAAATCCAGGTACTTCTTCAAATCCACCTTTGAATGAAATGAAAATAGTGTTGATAGGAGATTTAAAACAAGCTGGATATAACAATGTTGAGATTGATAATATTCGTAGAGATCAAAATTTGAAACAAATTGTTGTTGAAAATAAAAATGAAAATCCTTTTGTTGAAAATGAAAATGAAAATTATTTTGTTGTTGAAAATGAAAATGAAAACCGTTTTGTTGTTGAAAATGAAAATGAAAACCGTTTTGTTGTTGAAAATGAAAACAAAAATTCTTTTGTTGAAAATGAAAATGAAAATCATTTTGTTTTTGAAAATGAAAATGAAAATCCCTTTGTTGAAAATGAAAATGAAAACCATTTTGTTGTTGAAAATGAAAATGAAAATGAAAACCGTTTTGTTGTTGAAAATGAAAATAAAAATCTAGGATGTGATGTTGAAAATGAGAAATATTTTTTCAAAATTGAAAGAGATGTTTTGGATAATCTTCCTGGTAAAATTTCTTGGAGACAAATAAGAACACATGCCAATAGATTATACAAAGAATTTTTTTATTGTAAAAAACTATCATTTCAATGTCAACTAATGATGTAATTAATGAGAATGTGGAAAATGAGAAAAGTAATGAAAATGTTAGGCATTTTTGTTAAACCAAGAAGAAAAGATCAATCACTAAAACATGCTATGTCTACTGTTGCTAGTGCCATTGAATATATTGGAAGTAATAGTCGATCCAAAGATAAAAATACAGCAAGACAAGCTATAACAACAGCTATAGTGAATAAAACAACTTTGAATAGAAGAATGGTAAGCAATATTAGTGGAATTCTAAAAATACATCCTAAAACATTGGTAAGAGTGACAAAAAGAAGAGAAAGTATAGAAAATGATCCAATTAACCAATGTTGGAGTTTTAGTGGTCGACTCCCGAGATCTGACATGAAACTGAATGTTGAAATCAGATCTTTGATCAAAAAATATTGGCATGATAATACTAGGGTATTGTCTAATGCTAGATATGTTTTAAAATTAAGAGTGGGGTCTAAAGTTCGCGATCCTCATCCAAAACACCTATTAGATACAATGCAAACTAAATTTTATAGAAAATTTTGTGATGAATTAGTGTTACCTGGTAATATTAAAATAAGTCAAAGATGTTTTGAAAAATGCAAACAATGGTATGTAAAGATTAATAAGGAATGAATATCTTGTTGTTGTAAAATGCATGTTTAATTTTGTTATTATTATGATGTGTTTCAATATATACGTTTTACTTTACATCGTAACATGATTATACAGGAATGTGATATTAATATGCCAACTGAAGCAATAAAAGAGTTTATATCAATTTTGTTCTGTGAAAGATCTAATGAAAAAATATTTTATTTAAGTTCATGTATTTATGGACAATGCACTAGTTGTGGCAATCTTTCTTTGTTAAGAGTTTGTATGCTTGAAAGTGTTGAAAATGATTTTGGACAACAATTAGTGGATGTTAAAAGATTTAAGAATGTTGAATATTCTTTAAAAGATGGAAAATTTAGAAAGCGTTGTGATTTAATTACATAAAAGGTTAGTGTGCATGCGTTCCTATCAGAATTTAAAAGTAAAATTGTACCAAAATATGTCAAATACTCTCAACAAGCTTGATGGCTTGATGGACAATTTCGTGAATGTAGAAACACATTTCCAGTTGGTACTATACTATCAGTGGTTGATTTTGCAGAAAACTATACTTTAGCTCCGCAAGAGGAAATTCAATCACAATATTACAATTCAGTGCAGGTTGCTATGTTTGTTCATATTGTTTATAGACATGCAGATGATAGCATAGAGAATGATAGAAAAGTTTTGAGGGAGTATCATTTCTATTTGAGTGACAACCAGTTACACTCATCAGAGTTTGTTCAATATTGTTTCAATATATTTTATACAAATTTAAGAGAAAGAGGAATCCAGATGACTAAACATCTTATATGGTCAGATAATTGTACGAGGCAGTTCAAGAATGCTTGAATGTTCTATTGGTTAAGTAGGGTTCACAAGGAGAATAATGTCCAACATATGTGGAATTTTTTTGAAGTTGGACATGGTAAAGGAGAACATGATGGAGCTGGTGCGTGTGTTAAAAGAATTCTTGCTAGACAACAATTAAAATTTGAGGATGCAGTAAAATTTAAAGATCTACTTGGGATTATAGATTGGTGCAATACAAGATTATGTACACCTAGATCAAGTGAGTACTCTACAGTTCGTCGATTCTTTTGGTTGGTTGAATAAGAAAACATTCTACCTAGACTTGATTGTCAGACAATCAGTGGATCTGCTAAATGGCATTCATTTAGGATTTTGAATGCAAGTACATGGACTATCTGGACAAGGGAGCTTGCATGTTTTTGTCAGTTTTGTATTTCAGGAGATTGGGAAGCATGTGAGAATACAGAATGTGTTGAAGAGTGGAAAAAAAGACCATTGACACTTGCACAAGCACACAATCAAAGTGAAACAATAATTGAAGACAATGATCAACTGTTTGTATCAGATGATTATGACCATGTTTCAGACCTTGTACAAGAAGGTAATTTAATTCAAATCATTTCATTTTATTTCACTTCATTACTAATTTGTAGTGCTTTTATTTATTTATGTGTATATATGAATACATGTATGTTGATTGGCCAAATTTTATGGACATGTGCAAGTTATTGAATCAAAATTTGTTTGCAGGACATGTGTATGTTGTTGTTGCACCAAAGAATAATGAAGAGGAAACTAAATATTGGTTGGCTCATTGTGTGGAGACTAAACATAAGTTAATAGCACCTCGAGAAGATGATGATGGCTTTCCTTATCCAACAGATTTGGTGATCCCCTTAAGACATCCCCTTAAGCAAATTTTGATAACAAGTCTTTGATCCCCTTAAGCATATTTTACGAACTTCTTTGATCCCTTTAAGCAAATTTTAAGCATTTCTTTGATGATGGCTATCATTATCCAGTAGATTCAGTGGTGGTTGTTGGCACTTGGCTATGGAAATACCTAATAAGGAAGAATGGTTTGTCTGCATTCGAATATTATGAAACACATAAGAAGATTATACACTACTCACATTTGGTGTTGGCAACAAATATAAAACTGGAGAGGTATCGTGGAAAACCTACAAATAAATAGCTATGGAACATTTCTATGGAAGACCATGAGATAATCATCGATGCATTAGAAAAAAGAGAGGATGGAGATGGTACAATAGAATAAGTAAATACAGGTAAATATAGTTAAATAGATTTATATTGCTGTTTTAAATACATTAAATACATGTTTTGATATTTCTTATGCATTATTAGTTGAAATTGATTTAATTTGTCCTTTTATATCCTTAGGCCATCATCACAAATTCATCACATACTTTGAAACAAAAAATTGAGAGGCACTTGTAAATACAAGTACAAATTGTGTATATGTAGATAGTTTTATATAAATTAAAATACATGTTTTGATTCAGATATATTGATAAATTGCTTGTATTATTTTTACATCGGGTGGCATGAAGGCCTACTACATTCTCCTCAAGTTTTGGATTTTCTTGAGATAGCATATAACGACATTTTGTATTTACATTATTTTGAGTTGGCATATATGTACATACACAATTACATTATTACACATTTTGTCCAGAAATTTGTATACATGTGTATGTACACAATTTTATACTCTATAGTATTAAATTTATCAAAATTATTATTCTATGTATTTTATTTGTTAAATGTCCATGTTTTTCTACTTAGAATTTTCTTTAAATTTGATTTATTATATTGTTCAATTTGGTTGCCTTGGGCAACTTCACCAAATTTTGAGAACTTAAGACGTCCCCTTAAGACATCATAAATTAGGACCCCTTAAGACATCAAAAAGTTAGCATCAAGTTGTAGGTTAATTGCAAATGATAGGTGTCTAGGTAGGGAATGTAATCACATTTTTATTTGTTCAATTTTCATGTTTATTTTTCAATTTTTGAGTGATCTAACGAGAAAGCTTCATTGGAGAGTAGTGTGTAGGAGCTTTCTACAACAAATCAAGTTGCCCTATGACAAGGTTGGATAGATAGAGTGGTGTAGGTTCCTATTGTGTTATCCTTATCACACATTTATTATGACAAGGTGGTACTATCAACACTACCTACCTAAAGCTCTTTTAATAATCTTTTTTTTTTGTTTTTTTGTTTTTTTTGTCTTTTAATAATCTTTTAACCCACATTGATTTTTTGATGTTTTTATTGCACTTTTATATTTGCCCTTTGTGAATGATAGAGTCCCTGTAGGTTGATTTTTATGACTCCATGTGATAGTCCCTACACTAAATTTAAAGAAATAGTCCTGGAAGTATATTTCTTATGAACAAAATTACCAATATAGTTAACATCACAATAACCATATAAATTTGCATTTTGGTGTAGGAAAAAAAACCATATTTAAAAGTACTTTTAATATACTTCAATATTTTTTAGTCATTTTCCAATGATCCACATATGGATCTTGCACGAATCTAGATGCAATACTTACTACATAGGTAATGTCTGGTATAGGTATGGTATGGTAAATAAGGCTTTCTACTAACTATCTATACAAAGTAGGATTGGTCTTTTCAAATAGAGGTTTGGAGTCAAGTTTAATACTCAATTCAATAGGAATAGCAGTTGGTTTATAGTCAACCATAATTGAAATTTTTAAGTATATATCTTATTTGTATCTTGCTTGTGATACGCTAATAGATTAATGATCCTAGAAGATAATCATTCCTAAGAAATGATGCAGAAGCCCTAAATTAGTTATTCAAATATCTGGTTCAATTTAGTTTTTATATTTGTGGATTAAAGAAATAAGACTACTCGTAATGAGTAAGTCATCCATATATAATACAACTATAATGATTTGACCATTTTTAACATTAACAAAGAGGTCATTATCAAAGTCACAAATAGAGAATCCAAGAGATTGGAAAAAATATTGAACTTTGCATGTGAAGGACTAAAAATGTCCACTTTCTCATATGGTATGTAGGCTCCTATCATTAAGCAAGTGGAGTTAGGTAAAGTTTATGCATGGGGGTTTGACATCCTACCTTCAAGGTCTACCATGACCTTTATTAGATTGTGCACCATAAGGCACTAGGATTTAGTCATCCTTCTCTAGTTATGGTATGGATATTGGAGCATATTAGACCAGGTATCAATGACCCATGCCCACACCAGATCTTTCACTTCCTTGAGGTATCAAGTAGTGTTGATTGGGTCACTATGGCACATGATTACACATTTACACAATGGTGACTTTGACATTGAGCGCAAATCTAGATCAACACTTTGACACTTACATATAGAGATTTATATTATTGAAAAGGGATGACTTTCTAAAGGATTTCCCAGGTAGTACACTCCCATGCTACAAATCTACTTAAGATGTAGTAGAGGTTGGTCAAGGGACACTCCCATGGACTCTTACTCTAGGGACTCCTAAATCACATGGTCAACACAAGAACAAGCACCAAGGCACTTGGATAAATATAACTATAACCATGCTAGGATCATTTAATATAACTTAGTTGATCTCTAGATGAGAAGATGTGAGAGATTGATCCCTCCTAGTAGGCAAGAGATCCTCATGAACTTATCTCACTTTTTAATGCTTTGTTTTGATTTGTTTACCATTTTATTGCTTAAAATTTGACCAGGACCTAAATATGCATACCGTGAATGAATGGAGGAACTTTATTAGGACCTCATCACTACATATTCTTTCAATGCAATTTCTTCATTAAGCGCAAATCTAGATCAACACTCTGACACTTGTAGATTTATATATGACAATCGATTATTTCTATTGATGTCAATCTATATATCTTATTATGGTTGATCTCAAATGTTTACATTTCTTTTCCTTCATGCACATGGTTAGATTAGACGTCCCCTTAAGACATCGTAAAGTAGTGTTGATTGGGTTACTATGGCACATGATTACACATTCATACAATGGTGACCTTGACATTGAGCGCAAATCTAGATCAACACTTTGACACTTACATATAGAGATTTATATTATTGAAAAGGGGTAACTTTCTAAAGGATTTCCTAGGTAGTACACTCCCATGCTACAAATCTACTTAAGATGTAGTAGAGGTTGGTCAAGGGACACTCCCGTGGACTCTTACTCTAGGGACTCCTAAATTACATGGTCAACACAAGAACAAGCACCAAGGCACTTGGATAAATATAACTATAACCATGCTAGGATCATTTAATATAACTTAGTTGATCTCTAGATGAGAAGATGTGAGAGATTGATCCCTCCTAGTAGGCAAGAGATCCTCATGAACTTATCTCAATTTTTAATGCTTTGTTTTGATTTGCTTACCATTTTATTGCTTAAAATTTGACCAGGACGTAAATATGCATACCGTGAATGAATAGAGGAACTTTATTAGGACCTCATCACTACATATTCTTTCAATGCAATTTCTTCATTAAGCGCAACTCTAGATCAACACTCTGACACTTGTAGATTTATATATGACAATCAATTATTTCTATTGATGTCAATCTATATATCTTATTATGGTTGATCTCAAATGTTTACATTTCTTTTCATTCATGCACATGGTTAGATTAGAGTTTGATTTATGATTAAATTTAGGGATGCTTGTATAGACATATGTATGTGATGTTATGCTTTTATAGTTTATGATGTATATGAATGTATGTATGCATGGATAATAGATATATGTATGGATGCACCTAAACTAACATGATGGTTTTACATGATTATTACTTTGACATGTGTATGATTTTGTTATGACAGGATTGCATTTATTGTGTGACATGTAAAAATATATAGTCCAGGTTCAACAATATATATATAAAGTCCAGGTCCATGTTCAAAAAATATATAAAGTCCATGACAAATAATATATAACATATAGTCCATGAAATAGTCAAATATATAAAGTCTAGGTTCAACAATATATATATATATATATATATATATATATATATATAAAGTCCAGGTCCATGTTCAAAAAAATATATAAAGTCCATGTTCAACAATATATATATAAAGTCCATGACAAATAGTATATAACATATAGTCCATGAAATAGTCAAATTATACATAGCCCATGTTCAATAACCTATCACATACTATCTCTATCATCAAGAGTCCTCTTTAGACCATGCGAACTACTTAGATGACCTAAATCACTTTGCAAAAGAGAAAGATTTCGATGAAAGTAGATGTAAGATGATAAGGAAATCTAATTTAATGACAATTTTTAAATTTATAATTTATCATAAAATTAAATTACCATGTGAGGCTGAGTGGCATGCTTTGGTGCACCTGGACCTGTCTCTCCATGCTCTGAATCAATCTATTTAATACAAGAAAAAGTTCAAATTGAAATTAGATGTACTTGACAATTTTAAAAATGATTTAATTCAATTTAATTTATAAGAACTATCATATTTAAAAATTATTATACAATAAGAGGAACTTGTTGTGAATCCTCTATTCCAAGACCTGTCTCTACAGGCTTAGCTCCATGACATGTATCGAGCTATAAAAGAAAAAAGAATTTTGAATGTACATGTCAACATATATATATATCAAGAAATTTACTTTAAGTTCACAATGTATATTTTAATTGTTCAATTTAAATATAATCTAAATTTTAAATTATACCGTATCACGCTGCCCATCTCCTCTGTCCTCCTGCTCTGCATGTGCTATGTGTTGATGAAACGTGTCACTAACAAGCTCCTACAATGTCATTTATATTTAAGTTAGCACATGTGTGTACAAATTAGGTTTTAAAACATATATATATTGACTTGTGTACATGTTATACATTTTTCAACAACCTGAAATGCAGTCGACTCCTAATATAAACTTGGATTATACAAGTGTGCTACAATGCACATCCTCATTGTTGTGTCAACCTGCTAGACATATTTATAAAATATTAAATAGTACATGTGCACGTTTTCAGATACACTGATATCAAAATAGAAAAAATTTAAGTATATATATAGTTTTTTAAAACAATATACATACTATAAGAGTGTCATGTGAGATGCCCAATGATGGAGGAGCACTCGAGACACCCTGAGATCGAGGATTCAATGTGGAAGAACCCTGAACTAGTTCATAAATAAGTTCATAAATATTTAATTGTACACACATTCAAGACTAAATTTTACAAATTTACAAATCAATGAAAATGTACCCCAAATGGGTGCCCGAGATGAATAGGTGTCGATGAAAAATTAATTCGATCAATGGTGACCCCTATTGCCATCATCTACACCAAATAATTCGATTGTTAAAATATTACAATTTAATTGATCTATATGTTGATTAAAAACACATGGTTAAATTTTTTTTTAAAATTCAACATGTGTACATAACCTATATATACCTATGTCGAATGATCAGTGGGATGATCCTCAGCAAATAGATAATCAATTGTAAATGATTCAGTGTCCACATTATCAGATGATGCATGTGTAGCTGAAGTGGGTGCAACTGCCTGATAAGGTCCATAACACAACTGATTGCAACTCGTACATGTATGAGGCATCGACACATGTGGAGTGGTACTAGGACCACTTCCATCATCAACTCCTCCATGCTCTCTAACTCAAGCTACCATAATAGAAGTCTGCTCATGTAGGCTACCTGAGAGTGCACTCAATGTGCCTAGTGTGGTACCACTGCACGATGCTGGAAGGGCGAAGGAATGGCAGCAATAGGAGGGTCAATAAGAGGTTGAACAGGCACCAGTTGTTGGGGATGAACCCGTGCCCCCAACCTCTGTTGTGGCATGCCACCACCAATACCCTGGAATGATCTAAAATCAAAGTAGTTGGGTTTTTTATTCAGAACAAACTCTACATATAATTTTCTCAAAAAATATAGAGGAACCTCACAATTAGCATGAGGTGGATAATCAAACACCATCCACCATCTATCCCAAAAATTGGCAGACATTCCTTCATGCCTACACCACCTGATTGATATTCTTTTCTTATTTGTAGGAATAGGTTCATTTGTAATGGGATGTCTAAAATATTGCGCTAAATGAGCTTTTGTGATTTTAAGATCCAAAATAGTCTTATAGGAGAGGCCACCAGCATAAAATTGGCACCTCTCCTCTCTCCATTTCTGGAATCCATCAAAATTTGAGTCAATAGACCTCACAGAATCCACAATGTTTTGCATCAAAGATGCAAAACGTACCACATGAGGTGGCATGAATTGTTCATTGCGAATGGAATTTAGTTTTTCTTGTATCGAATCCACATTTTCATTAATTATGGCTCGCAAGTGAGCCTAGTCAGTTCTAGGTAGGGGTGGAGGTGGAGGTGGAGGTGGGTCATCTATAGGTGGGGCATCTGGAGGTGGGGCATTTGGCGCTAGGGGTGCGGGTATGGGTGCTGGTGGGGGTGCGGCCGGATCATCTTGTGCATTAAGGAAGTCCTCAACATCAAAGTGAATATCATCTAAATTCATGATGTATATATAAAAATAGATATGAACCTGCATATATATACATATAAACATACAAACTTGAGTACAAATTTAAAATTAAATCAAGAAATTACACTTGAAATAAATTTAAATTAAACATACAGATAATGTACACATGCATGTACAAATTTCAAAATCAAACAATTTTTTATAAGAAAAATAATTCCTCTTGAAGAGAATGCTACATGCATCATCCAAATCAAACATAATGAAATTTACAAATACTTGATAATCTTAGCCATGTACAATGATTGAATGGATTCAAACTCCATGATTTGCATTGAGTTACAAGTTAGATAAAATGCAAGTTTGATTAACCTTAAAAGAAAAAAATTATAAAAATAATGGCACAATATAGACAAGTCTCCATATAGCTTTAAACATAACACCTATAAACACAAAATTTATAGGGCTTGAATACAAGCCTGCCTCCCAGTTAGGAGACTTCCAAATAATTGGTGAACTCACATGCAATAAGGGAATAACACATGCATACAAAATATGTAGAAGAAAACCCTGTAGCATGACTCATGATTAATTACAGTTAGGGTTAGGGTTTCAATTAGGATCAGGCTTAGGGTTAGAATTGAGGTTAGGGTTAGAATTAGAATTCTAGGGTTGCTAAATTAGGGTAAGTATTAGAGCTACAATTATGGTTAGGGTTACAGCTAGAGTTAGGGTTAGGGCTAGAGTTAGAGTTACAATTACAATTACAATTACAATGACAAGTAGAGTTAGGGTTAGGGTTATGATTAGGGTTATAATAAGGGTTAGGGTTTGAATTGCATATAGAATTAGGGCTCAATCTAGGTAGAAATAGATAAATTAGTCAAGATGGTTCTAGCTCGATTTTGTTTCCTATTTCCTAGATTTGCAAAACTATTATTTTCTATTTAGTTGTTAGTCCCAACTCTTTCCTTTTAAGAAGTATATCAAATCTAATGTAGTAGTAGATACTTCTACATATACAAGTTTCTATTAGGAGAAAATTTATCTTTTGCCAAATTTGTATAGAGTTGTCTATAGTGTGTTCCAAGGTAATCAAATGATGTAAGTCACAATTTAGAGGGTTGAGGGATAAGTTTGTGTTGAGTCTATAGGAGGTGTTTTCTTACATAGACCGAGCTCCATAATCTAGGTGTCTCCATGTCTAACTCAAATGTTTCAACTTGGTCCATATTATATCTAGATTAATGATAAAATTTTATATATATGGCTATGAGATCCACGATCATATCAATGTTTGGTAGAGAAAAGTTATCTAAGTTAGGGTAGATCCTTTTTTGATGTCTCAAAAGTTAGTGCAAACATGAATTCCCTTAGTTTTCTTGTTAACTAAGACCACATTAGAGACCCATTTAGGATAAGTAATAGTCTGAATGAACCCTAGACATCCAAGAGTTTATACAATTCTTCTATGACCACGGAGCTACTTGGGGGTGCATTTTGCATAGATTTTATTGAATAAGTTTGGCATTGAGGTGAACCACAAGATGATGCATGACTTTAAAGATGGATTCTCAAGGCATATCACCATAAGACCACATGAAGAAATCAACGTAATCTTTAATGGTGGCATGGTTATATATGCCTTCTTTGATGTCAAGGTCCAATGGAGCTACTATCTTAGAGAGTTTAGGGTCTGAGCTTCTATTCATAGGTTGATGTCTATAGCATCCTCAACAAGGAGAGGGGAGTCATGTCTTGTATCTGAGTGGTATCTAATGGAAGGTGAAGTTTGTCTTGAATTGAGGAGCTCTTGGGAAGTGTCCATTTTTATTGTATCATTTTAATCGATCACAAGTTTCTTCTTATATCTTGTTACTATTCTGCCTAGACTAGGGTGCCTTAGGACTAAAGGGTTCTTTCTTTCTCTCCAAAATAAGCATATGTAGGTGTTAAGTATGGTGGAAAAGTCTTTCTTATGATTACAATAGGGATGTGGTCTTGACACTTCATAAGTTTCATGATGGCTTCATCATTTTGGAAAACATCAAATCATAAAGGGTCATGTTTGTCCCAATCGATAAGCTCAAGGTATTATAGGTCTAAGGAGATGGTGAGGATAGTGACCTATCATGAAAGAGGTTAGTGGTGAAAATATCTTTGTAAGGATCATGAGTGGAGCCTACATCAATGTCATTAAGATTAGGGGAAGCATTACCAATGAGGTTGAGCTCGTATCACAATTAACATCACGATGTTCATCCCAGGGGCATAACCTAGCTAGTGAGGATAGCTACTTGAGTATATCAAAAGTTACATAAATGTTGGCTTCATTTCATTCTTGATTAGTTGGTTGTCTCTAAAGGTTTGATTATGAAGGATGTGATAAAGGTTTTATTATGGTTTGTTGTAATTTTTTTACATGATAGTTACCTATTCAATAATGCCTTTAAAATACAATGACATACATTGTTATAAGTAAATTTTATAAAGACCAAATATATATATCATCCCAATGCTATATAATTTTTGACAGTTTGTTCAAAATCTCTCCTTTCATATGATACAATTGTTTCAAAATTTCAATTGTATTTTACAACTAAAATGTTTAAATACAGCTATTCAACACTCAAATTTTGACAGTTTGTTCAAAATCTCTCCTTTCATATGATATAGTATTTTCAAATTTTCAATTGTATTTTACAGCTAAAATGTTTAAATACAGCTATTCAACACTCAAATTGAACTCAAATTTTGACAGTTTTTTCAAAATCTCTCCTTTCATATGATACAGTATTTTCAAAATTTCAATTATATTTTACAGCTAAAATGTCTAAATATATCTATTCAATTCTCAATTTTAAACATAATTTTGACAATATGTTCAAATTCTATCCTTTTATATGGTATACTCTTTCAAAATTTCAATTGTATTTTACAACTAAAATGTCAAAAATTAGCTACTGATTTCATAAGCAGAAACCCTAAATAACAATTTACAATTTAAATTTTGATTGCATTTTACACCAAAACAAACAAGGGAAGCTTAAAACGATTGATGGGTAATTTGTAGAAGTGGAAAAATCCACTTACCTGGTGGGTGGATGGTCACTGAACTCGGGATCCCGTTTTCGCCTGTCGACTATCGCTAGTGAAAATGGGGTCTTTGCCATTTTTTTAAAATTTAATACTTTTTCAAAACGGGATCCTGTTCCATAAAATGGGATCCCGTTCCATAAACGGGATCCCGTATTATGGAACAGGATCCCATTTTTGGCATCTAGGTTTAGGATCCCGCTAAAAAATGGGATCACATTTTTTGTCTCAGGCTTGGGATCCCGAGCCAAAACGGGATCACATTTTCTATAAACGGGATCCCATTTTATAGAAACAGGATCGCGTTTTCTATAAACGGGATCCTGTTTTATAGAAACGGGATCCCGTTTTATAGAAACGGGATCCCGTTTTTGGTTCCCCGATTTTAGATTTTTTTCTAACTCTGAAACTTCCACCTCAAGTGGACACAACTTCTTGCATTTACCCCAATCTCAAATTTGATTGCGAAAGGCAACCTATCAAAATTCTATGCTTGGGACTGTCCTAACTAACATTTTGAAGTTGTTTAACAAATTGTCAATACCCTATCTATGAATAAATCTCTCCACACCTCAAGATTATTCTAGTGAAGTATGGGTCAAGTGACTCATGAGATCTTACAAGATTGTGAAAGGAAGAAGACTATCTTAATTAAGAAGAGATGTCATATAGCTACTTCCTAGTCATGCCTTAATTGTCACAACAATGGCAAAAATGAAGACAGTCTCATGAAATATGTTGTGAATAGTAGTGACAAAATTATTCTTTGGATTAGTGTAGAGGGTGAAGAAGGGATATCAAGAGACAATTATTGAAGTCAAGGCTCATTAATATGGCAATGCCAAACTCAAGTAGATAATCATATGCATAAGCTAAATCACCATAAAGACCACTATGAAGAAGGAGACAATATGTTGTCATAACCAACACAAGTAGGATAATAATGAATAGGTACAAATGCCTTGCTCATGAGTGTTGTTGATCTTTGTAATGAGAATGAAGGTGAGGATGGGTGTTGCAGAAAGATATCCTAGACAAGTTCATCGCATGGAGACATGACTGTCATATTAAGATGCAAATAAGACTGTCACAGCTATGAGGGCAGTCATAACAGTCCTAACTTTATTCCTAAGTTCCTAAGAGTATTATTTTAGAGATTTTTCAATATAGACAAAAAGGGAAAGTTTGAAGAAGATCAAGACCAAGTGCTCATAAAGGATTGTCATGCCATAACTGATTTATTCCATTTAAGGATAGTCATATTCATGAAATTTGGATTGAGTTTGATTTCATTTGAGGTGGTGTGATGGAGTTTAATTATGTTTAATAAATTTCACATACGACTATCCTAACACTGCAAGCCATTCAAACACACATGAAAGAAATCTAAATTACTGTAATACATAGTGTGTAATTAACAGAGTAGTCCTAGAGATAGCCATTTAGAGTTATTGTGATTAGATAATTATGGAATGATGAAGCCACTATGAAATGATGAATTATACGAATCATGAAGATAGTGATGGGGATCCATGGAGAAAAGCAAGGAGGACAAGATAAGACACAAAATTTTTGAAGTTGCCAATGGCAACAAATTTACCACCTAGCTATCCTTAACTAATCCATGATTGCAAATGGGTGTATTTTGGCTTCTATTGACTAAAAGTGACTTATTTATGATGAATATAATGCTTAGAATTGTTTCTTGTAGGTCTAAGAAGTTTCAAAAATAAGTGGACATTATCTAGAGCTATCTTGGAAACATGAATATTTGGAGACATACATAGGACTATCATAAAAATCATTAAACTAATCTCTGTAATTTAGGGTATTGAAAGGTATATAGTCGATCAAGGTAACCACCGTCATGTTCTAACAAAGGACAATTAGGAAATTTTGAAGTATTGTTGTGTCACATGTGCATACAAATCATCATGAATAGGTGCATAAGGAATGTCCTAGCCCAAGACACTAAAGAGGTCTCCACATCCTCCAACCTTCTCCAAGAGAATTCATACTATGAAACATGTATGGATAAGTTATCAAAAGGACACCTAACAATTATGTCTAACTGATCAATAGAGACAAGTAGGATTGTCATAATAGGGGGCATAGGATAGTCTAAGATTCAAGCCATTGCATGGTTCTATTGAATGAATTGAATTATGCATATTAAGGAATAAATCCTTCTATATCATCCTAGGGCAAAAATTAAGAGTCTTCCAAAATCAATTTTGGCTCCATTGATCATGAATATGAGTATGATAAACAATTGTTCACTAAATTTTTTTCACATGAAGTATTTGATAATGTTCTTTTCTTGTATAGCTGAAAATAGGTGGAATGAAGGCATGAAGGGCCGAAACAAGGTGGAAACATGAGCAATTTGGAGTCTCTTTGACTGAACTAACTTATATACCTAGACACATATATATCTTAGAACATAAAGAACATAAAGACATAAAGACATAAAGAACATTTAAGAGCATATATATATGTGAATTGAAATGGACATAAGTTGAAAATACCTTAGAATTAGATATTACAGTTGACCAATTCTCCAAAATATGGCTTCAAAATCCTCAAATTCTTCTTTTTTGCAAGTTTGATTATGAATTCTATATAATTATAGAATAGGATTAGTGAAATTTATGGAAAAAACAAACTTTTATCATCAAATTCAATCTATATGTCAATGGTAATTAGCTTTGAAACAATATCACAAATGAAACATGAAACTTTCAGTTTAAATAATCAAATTTTCTCAAAAAACATGCAAAATCAGTTCTTCTACTTTGAGAAAACAAAAAAGGTGGTGGATTGATATTAAAATGATTCTCAATAAGTCAAACAACATGAAAAGTGTTTTCTTGTCCAATATACTACATGAAAAGTAGGAATAACAGTCATGTGTGGTCTGAAACACGGATCCCACATGATTTTTAACCATTTTTCATGCTTCCCAAGATGTGCTTGCATTATAACGAGCTCATGTTATAAAGCGAGTGCATTCTGGGAAGCATGAAAACATAAAGGTTCATGCATGCAAAAATCATAACCTTCTCAAGGTTAATACTAGGAGGGACAAATGTAACCTTCTATCTACATGGGAGAGTCTCTCTCTCTCTCTTCTTTTCTCTATCTAGAGAGGGATTGGGTGACATGGAGAGATAGAGAGGGACATGGACATGGATAGGGAGAGAGTTTGAGGACATCTAGAAAGAGATGGCGAGATAGAGATAGAGTTAGAGAAAGGAAAAAATTACAGAAAGAGGGGCAAATAGAGAGATAGAGAGGGATAGGTGGAGATAGAGACGGGGAGAGGGAGAGGATAGACAAAGGGGTCTATAGAAGGAGAAAGATAGAGATACATATCTACAGAGAGAGGGGAGATATAGGGAGATATATCTAGCAAGGGACAGATAGATAGGGAAATACAGAGAGAGAGGTAGAGAGGGATATATTAAATGATAGGGTTATGCAGATAGATAGAGATAGGGAAAGAGATGGAGAGATGTCTAGAGACATAAGGGGAGAGATTTCAAGAGGTAGAGGGATGGGGAGAGAGATAGAGAGGAGAGAGATAGCGAGGGATAGATTAAGAGATAGGGATTCATATGTCCAGAGAGATAGAGATAGGGAAAGAGATAAAGAGATACAACTTCCAGAGACATAGGGAAACATATTTGACATAGAGGGATTAGGAGAGTAATAGAGAGCAGGAGTGAGATAGTGAGGGAGGGAGAGATAGAAAGGTAGAGTTAGAGAGAGGGGATCAAAAGAGAGAGCAAGATAGAGAGGCAAGGAGAGAGAAAGAGGTAGGTATAGTTAGAGAGAGGGATAGAGGAGATAGAGATATCTCTCCTAGGCTTGGTCTCCTCTATATGTCCCTATTCTCCTCTCTACCTAAAACATAAACCTAAACCTATAAACCTTAACCACTAACCCCTAAACTATAAACCCTAAACCCTAAATAATGCCCCTAAACCTTAAACCCTAACCCCTAAACACCTAAACCCCTAACTCCCAAACCATAAAAGATCAAAACAACCCTAAACCTCTATCTCCCTATCTCTCCCAATCTCTATTGTTCCCCTCACTCTATATCTCTCTAAACCCTAAACCCTAACCCCTAAACTTGAGAAATCCTAAACCCCTAACCCGTAAACCCTAAACCCTAAACTCAAGCATCCCTAAATCCCTAAAGCCTAAATAACTCCCCTAAACCCTAATTACTCGAGTAACCCTAAACTCATGTAAACCTCAAATAATGCCCCTAACCCCTAAACCCTAAACTTGACCAACCAGGCTAAACACCTAAACATATAGTTCGATAGGGGATGGTGGAGGATCAATGGGAAATGGATGTAGAATTATTGGATCTTGATTAAATCATTATACTCATTGGGATGTGATTTGATAGGATCCAAGTTATTTGTTTGATTGTCTATGTTTTCTTGGGGACCAAGTGTCTCATCATGGGATTTTGATGGATAATGAATAGGACTAGTAGGGGATGATGGATAGGGCTAATGGGATGATGGATATGAGTGATGTGGGAACTTACTTGCTCATGGATAAGATATTGATCATAGGGAGGATAACCATGATTAGCATGATATTAGATATGGATAGGGTAAGTGTGAATGCATTGATATTCATTGGATTGTGGAGTAAGATGTGGTGATGGGGGTTTACTAGGAGATGTTGGAGGATTAATGATGGGATCAATGTACAGAGGGGTTGACTATGAGATGGTAAGGGAACCGAGATGGGATTAGATGGGATGTTTAGATTTAGATTAGGATGGTTGGTTGGTGTTTCTACATTCTTTGGACTAGGCTCTTAACATATAGCTATTGGGTTTCTTAGATGGATGTGATGGGTTCTTGGATCCAAGATCAATAATCTTTGGATGTTTGACAACATGGCTACATGATGGGGTTTGACTTGGACTTATGGTAGGAGACTCTTCAATGAAATGGATAGACATAGGAGTGGATGATGGTGCTAGAGTGGTATATATGTTATTAGGAGGTTTTTTGTGAGGCTCAAGGATAGGAATTTGAGTACATGATGTTCTTAGATTCCTTGGTAATAGTCCTTGGGTCACATACTTCATGGCTTCATGGGTTGATGGACTAGGATATGCATATAGTTGATAGATAATGATGGAAGATGTTGTGGGGTTAGGACTAGGATCGAGTGAATGGATATAGGAGGCTCGGATGGATTAGGATTGGGAGTGTTAGAGGGGGATGAAATTAGATAAGTGGATTTGCATGGCCCCATATCTTTGCTTTTATTTTCAGATTTTGTAAAGACACTTTGGAGAAAATTTTTCAAGCATTCATGGGTTGATGGATTAGAGCTTAGAATGTTTGATGGTGGATTAGATACTGAGTTATGTGGTGGATAGATGATACGGATTGATGGATTAGGAGATGGGTGGACTAATGCATTAGTATTACAAGGATTGGAGGGAAATTATAAAATAATTCCCCTTTAACCCTAAACCCTAAACCCTAAACTTGAGCAACCCTAGAAACTCATAAACCCTAAATATGCCCCTAAACCTGAGAAACCCTAAACCTCTCTCTCCCAAAACCCCTAAACCCTAAATAATAACCCTAAAATCTAACCCCTAAACCATAAACCCAAGCAACCCTAAACCCCTAAACAATAAATAATTTCACTAAACCCTAAACTCATAAACCTGACCAACCCTCTCTCTCTCCAAAACAAGAAAACTAGGACTCTCTCTCTCTCCTTATCACCCTATCTCTCCCCTCTCTCTCCCATCCATCTCCATCCTCTCTACCTCTTCCTCCCTCTCCTCTCACATGTTGACAAAGAATATGGAAACAAGAAAACTAGGACATGCAAAGAGGGACAAGGATATTGTTGATAACTGAGAGGGGGGGTGAATCAGTTATCCTAATTATTTCTTCTTTTGAACTTTCTTATTAATCAATGCAACATTGAATCAAACAAACAAACATTACCATGAAATGAGAAAACACATGACACAGTATTTTTGACGTGGAAACCCTATTAAGGGAGAAAACTACGGGGTGATTAACCCAAAGATTATTCTCTATTAGAAGAATAAGGAATTACAAAGTGGCACTTGCTAATTAGGGCTCACTGCCCAAGCACACTGCTCACAAAGAGGCACACTGCCTACAAGGAGACACACTGTCTATAAAAGAATGTTATACAATACTTGAACTGATTGGAAGCATCTACATATGCTGGAGTTCAGTTCCGGTTAGGCTCAGTACACTGATCTGCTACACTTCATCTTTCCTCTGCTCTTTATTCTGCTTTCCTTTCACATACCAGATCTTTCTTACTACTTCTACTCTACTCTACACTTATTCGCATACACCATCACACTACTACTCATCTCACAACTAAATCCATCCTCTATATATATCCGCACTAGTGATTTCATTATCTTTCTAGTCAGCATCTGGAACAGTCTATTTTCCTCACAAACTCTATTCTGTCGGCTGAATCCTTGCACATCAAGTAATGCGGATCAAGCATATACTTGTAGATATCATTAATCATGTCGGCCAAACATGATTCATGCCTTCACAACCTTTACCATCAACAGTAACACATCCGGAAAATAGTCTGATGTTCTGTCAGTCAGTTCTTCCTCTGTTCTCACTGTCACTCAGGAATCCGGTACTCAACTATTCATATCTTTTTCCTTGTCCATCACCGGAGGCTAAATCCTTGGAATATACCACTCAAGGTAGTCCTCTTGACTTCCCCAAATCCGCACTACCCCAAGACACTTCCTCTGAGAGATCCAGACCAATCTATCGGACCTTGCCACATGCTCTGTTCTTGTTCACCGGACCACAACAATCTTCATTCTGACTTCCGGTAGAGACACACCATGACTTGCAGATATGTGGAATGATCTTTGTTGCCATCAATGACAACAACCATGAATCCATATAGTGTCTCTTGCAAACAATCTCCCCCTTTGGCATTGATGGCAACACTTAGTGAAAAATGACTAAGTGTTCACACTATGCTCCCCCTTGGCTGATGCTCTATCTTTATATACAATTTTTAGAACTCCCCTTAGTTGGATTCCTCATTTTTCACTACTCCTCACTCCCCCTTTGACATCAATGGCAAAGGGTAGGGTCCGCACACCAAAATTTTCAAAAATTTACTATACTTAGCCGCATATTACATACTCACATAAACTGAAGAATATCTGCAAAGGATGTCTTCAATTGGACTAGTTCTGTAGCCCAACTTTGCTTCATTCTATCCAAAATTGAAATGTGACCACTCAACAAAAATGCAAAAGCTTCTGCCCTCTTGAGATCTGTCAGATCATTGGTTTGGGCGGTAGTCTGAGCATCACTTATGGCCTCATGCATAGTTTCTAACTTAGGGATTATAATCCTTCTAAGTTCTCCCATCCGGTTAGTTATATTCTTCCTTTCCTTCTCAAAGTTCTTTATTGCATTTGTGATTGCAATAGTTTGACATTCTTGATTTACTATGGAGGAAGAGAGAGGATCAAAACTTTGAGACAAACTTTGTAGTTTGTCCTGTTCCTCTTTTATTTTCTTATCAATTTCTACTGTTGCCTTTGACTAGGAGATACAAAATTTGTAGATGTCACCGCCATCCTTAAGAGCACTTTCTAAGCTCTTTATTCCAATACTCATATTTCTCCTATCATTAGAGATTAATCCTAGTACTTCTAAAAATCTCTTATCCAAAAGCTCCTTCCGGACCTTTTCTTCAGCTGATTTTTCTAGAGAATCAAAATGTGTATCAACACTGCTGACTAAGGTTTTGAGATTACCGAAAGAGGAGGCTATCAGATCTATTTGGACCGATGGCATAATCTTTTCAAGCACTCCGGAAGCAGCCTCTATCAACTCACAGTCTTCCATATGAGACTTTAGGAGTTTTTCATTTGCCTTAGCATTTGCAAATGAAGCTATCTTCATTGTCTGTACCGGAGAGAGTGAGTCAAAGTTGAATGGGCCTTTTAGAAGCTCTGGTTCATCAATCTCTATTGTTTCTTGGCTCAGAAATTTTTGAACAGTTTGTGCAGTGTCTCTTGCCAGAGACAGATGTTTCTTCTCTTCTGCAGTCTTGTCCTTTGGAATTTTCTCTCCTTCCACATTCTTACCACTTTCAGTTGTGGTTTTCTTTGTTGGAATCTTCTCTTTCTCTGCATCCTTGGTGCTGTCAACCTCTTTTTCTTTTACTGCTGCTTCTTTCTCCTATAATTTCTCTTCTTCTTGGGATCTGGGGACTGTAGGGGAAACCAGAGGAGAGTTGCTAGTCTATTCAAGGGCCACTTCTCCCAGAGCAGAGGATTCCAAGTCCACAGCTATTTCTGCACCCAAGTCCTCTATAATAGGAATGTTGAACCTTTTGAATGTATTCTAGAGGATCTCTTCAGTGTCCTTGGCTACCTTGTTGGTCTCACCAAGCATAAGCTAATTCATCCTTGCTTTGCTTCTGAATTCATCCTTGCAGTCTCTGAATACCATGTTCATTGTTTTGTGATCAATTGAAGGATATAGCTGAATAACTATCTGTTCCCTGATCTCAAGGTCTTTTGCCATGGCATTGTTCTTTCTTATTTCTAATTCCTTCTCTAGACTTTAGGAATTTCGGAGATAATCTCAATAAAAAGCTTTATTGTAAATGTTCAGGCACCTAATTGTGGCTTCCTGCAGAATCTTTTGATCTACCTCATTGTAGTCATCATAGAATTCGGCCACTGGTTGAAGGTTCCCATCCATAGTGACTGATTTGACTACACTGTCTAGAGACAAGGTGGGCTTTTCAACAAAATTTTCTGCCATTTCTTCCTTGTCTTGGCCTGTGGAGGATTTACTAGATCCCTTCTTCTTCTACTTCTTTAATTCCTTTACTCTCTCATCTGATTCAGTTTCCTCTTCATCTTGTTGACTCTCATAAGCCCTTGTGGCTTTCATCTTGGATCTTTTGCCAGATGCCTGGACTTCCGGTTTTGAGCTTTTGGTTGTGGGAGGTGCAGATCTTTTTGATGATCTGGTCCAGGTGGAGGTTTCAACTGGAACACTTTCTTCACTTTTCTTTTCTGCCCTCTTCTTCTCTTTCTCATCCCCTTCCTTCTTCTTCTTCCGGTGACCATCAAGTGCCTCCATGGAGATCCCAATGCCTTGTGCTATGTGTTCTACTTCTTTTCTAACCTTCCTCTTGATCTCCGGTTCTCTGAGTTCAACATGAAATTTTATACTTAGTTCCTCAAATGTTCTGAACCTTTCTGCCTTTGGATCTTTAGGCTGACTTAGCATGTGTTGAACATGTAGCTCCACAATCTGTTCATCCACTTCATACCCCATGGGCATGATCCACACAGTTCTTGGTTCTACTGCCTCCATTAGGCACTGATCTGTTTCTACCATAAAGCATACTGTGTCTTTGTACTTTTCAACAAGAGACTGGGGTATTCTTTCTCTTGCATGCATCATCCTCTGGAAGTTCTTGAAATATCCCCATAGAGCTGTTTTTCTTGCTTTAGCATCCCCAAGTCCATGCAAATAATCTCTGATTTGAATGGCAACTGGTCTGTCATTCTGCCATATCCATCCACTAGATCCGGGAAGCTCATTCATGTAATAAAAGAAGAGACAAAGGATCAAATTTCCATATTTGAAGGAGTTTTTCTTGTCCTTCTTGATCTTCTGCAGATTTTCAAAAAGTTGGTTTACAAGAAGCTCACACAAGTCATAGTCTACATTCTCCTTTAGCATTTGATAAGCTGTGTAAATTACAGTTCCGGGTACTGAATTTTCCCTACTGGAGTGATAGATCTTGTAACCAATTATCATAGATGCAAATTTCACATCCGGTTCAGTGATGTCTTCAACTGTCATAGCTCTCTTGTCAAACTTAGATCCGGTTGCATCACTAACTATCTGATTTTTGACAGACTTGAGAACAATAATCCACCGGATGAGTGCAGACCGGTTACAGCCCTAATTACATCTTTGGTGATCTTGAAGGGCTTGTTCAACCATAGGAAGTTGTCATGCACTCTACTTAGTACATACCAGACCCATTCATCTTCTTCAAAACAGGGGAAATGGATGCACTGTGCAAAGTGCTTATCCCAGATGGCTTTGTACTAAGGTTTAATCTCAAAGGAGTTGTCTATCAATTGTTTGTGATAAATATCCATCAATTTTGAATCCCCAAAGTCTTCAAAATTCACATGTATGTAAACCCTAATGTCCTCCGTATGCAATACACCATGCGAAACACTAGAGAAGGCTCCTAGGGGATCTACCTCCAAGGATTTGTATGGATGTTTCTTGAATGTGGGGCGAGGTCTACCAGAGATCTTAACTATATTCAGAGTGGCCATTTTTCAAAGATTTGCAGTGAGCTATTGAAAACAAAAAAATACCTTATGCGCCTTTGGTTATACAGAGTGGTTGAATTGATTTCTGTGTGTAATAACTTCTGCAAGTGATCTTTGGTGAACTTGATGAATTTTGTTGCAGAGCTCCGCTTTTCGCTTCTTCTTGGGTGTGGAATGAATAAGTGATTATTGAGAAATCCCTTATATTGTTTCACAAACCCTAATATCTGTTTGCAATAAATGCTCGACCTACATTGCTCCAGTTTGTCTTATTCGGATAACTTGAAGAACCGGATCAGTCCTGATCTATGAACATCATGCGGATCTTTCAATCATGAACAAATCAAGATGACACATCACAAGGACATCCCAAACACTCTATCCAATCCGCAGAATAAGACAATGCACTTCCGGATCTCTCCGAACCTTTTTGTAATCCTCTGTCATTCCGGAGCATCTCCCGGAACAAGTCTTACTTGATCGATCACAACTTCTTCACATCTCCATGCGGACCTCTAAAATCTTATCTGGATCATCTCAAGACTTATATCTTCAAACCCTTTACTCCACATCTTGTGCCACATCCGGCACCACTTGATTGGCTGGGGGAACATGATTTTCTTTGAGTCTCCCCCTGAGCCAGAGCTCACCTTTTAATTTTCGGAAGGAATATCAGCACCAGAGTTTGGTGTGGATCCAACCTCTACATTTTCTGAGCTTTTCTTCACCCAAATCTTGTTCATCTGATTCCTAACTTCATCCGCATTCATCTTTTGTTTACCCTTGTCTTGATTCTGATTATACACCGGACCTCTTTTGTCCTGATTCTTGCTTCTGTAGACTTTTGCATTATGACCAGACCTATTACAGATTTGGCAAATAACATTTCCTTGCATATTTGACTGATAACCTCTTGATCTGCATTGATTAGCCATATGACCTAATCTATTGCATGCAAAGCATCTACCATTGAATGATTTGTTTATTTGCATATTTCTGCATTCATGAGACTTGTGTCCATACCTTTTGCAGTTAAAGCACTGTCCAGAGAAGGATGAATTAGTCTAATTTATTCTCTTTCTGCACTGATTAGCTTTGTGACCAAAGTGATTGCAGCTATGGCAGTATCCATTGAAGGATGGATATCTTTGAGCATTGGGCTGTCTTACCGGAGGTCTTCTAGGCCTATTCCTTGGATTTTCTGATCCAAAATTCTTTTGACTGGATCCGGAGATTTCTCCTTTCTCATATCCCAAACCATACTTGTCATCTACCCTCTTTTGACTTCCAAGAAGAACTTCAAGTTGAGCAGAACTTATCTTGAATTTCTCTTTATATTCATTTGCTATTTGAAGATCTCTTTTGAGAGAGACAATTTGATCCTCAAGTTTTTCTTCATTATCTTTGGCATCTTCAAGATCAGATTCAAGATGTCTAATAATCATGTCCATCTGGTGGCATTCTTCTAATTTCTCTTTAAGAGATTGTCTTAGATTATCTTCAGCTTTTCTTTTCTCTTCAATCTCTTGAGTATACTTTATAACTCCTGACTCCATTTCATGTCTTACCATAATGACTTCTTTTGATAACTTTTCACATAACTTGGTTTTCTTAGTCAATTCTTCATTTGTATTACTTTCTTCACTTTGTCTTGCCAATTGTTGGAGCAGCTCCTTTCTCTTTTTCATAGAGAGACTTAATTTGTCCTTTAGTTCTCTCATGAATTCATCAGCCTGTTTGAGTCTTTCCTTTAATTCATTAACTTCAAAGTTTGACTGTTCAAGATCCTCAAGGGCAGTCTTCAGTTGCTCCCTTAAACCATATGCATCCATTTGAACTCCCAGATCTTCCTCAAGCTGTTAGGCTCTATTAGGATGAACTTAGCTCTGATACCAATTGTTGATAACTGACAGGGGGGGTGAATCAGTTATCCTAATTATTTCTTCTTTTAAACTTTCTTATTAATCAATGCAGCATTGAATCAAACAAACAAACATTACCATGAAATGAGAAAACACATGACACAGTATTTTTGACGTGGAAACCCTATTAAGGGAGAAAACCACGGGGTGATTAACCCAAAGATTATTCTCTGTTAGAAGAATAAGGAATTACAAAATGGCACTTGCCAATTAGGGCTCACTGCCTAAGCACACTACTCACAAAGAGGCACACTGCCTACAAAGAGACACACTGCCTACAAAAGAATGTTATACAATACTTGAACTGATTGGAAGCAGCTACATATGCTGGAGTTCAGTTCCGGTTAGGCTCAGTACACTGATCTACTGCACTTCATCTTTCCTCTGCTCTTTATTCTACTTTCCTTTCACATACTGGATCTTTCTTACTACTTCTGCTCTCCTTTACACTTATTCACACACACCATCACACTACTACTCATCTCACAACTAAATCCATCCTCTATATATATCCGCACTAGTGATTTCATTATCTTTCTAGTCGGCGTCTGGAATAGTATCCTTGCACATCAAGTAATGCGGATCAAGCATATACTTGTAGATATCATTAATCATGTCGGCCAAACATGATTCATGCCTTCACAACCTTTACCATCAACAGTAACACATCCAGAAAATAGTCTGATATTCTATCAGTCAGTTCTTCCTCTGTTCTCACTGTCACTCAGGAATCCGGTACTCAACTATTCATATCTTTTTCCTTGTCCATCACCGAAGGCTAAATCCTTGGAATATACCACTCAAGGTAGTCCTCTTGACTTCCCCAAATCCGTACTACCCCAAGACACTTCCTCTAAGAGATCCGGACCAATCTGTCAAACCTTGCCACATGCTCTGTTCTTGTTCACCGGACCACAACAATCTTCATTCTGACTTCCGATAGAGACACACCATGACTTGTAGATATGTGGAATGATCTTTGTTGCCACCAATGACAACAACGATGAATCCATATAGTGTCTCTTGCCAACAGATATAAATTGGGATGATGAAATGGAAACAAGATAATTTATGAAATTTCATTAGATGGGAAGAATGATGAGGAGAGGTAGAGAGGGGAGGGAAGTAGAGAGTGAGAGAGGATAGGAGGTAGATAGGGGAGGGAGGCAAAGGCTGAGATAGAGGGTAGGAGGTAGACAGGGGAGGGAAGTAGAAAGTGAGAGAGATAGTAAGAGGTAGAGAGGGAGGGGGGAAGAGAGTGAGAGAGAAGGTAGGAGGTAGCTCGAGGCAAGGGAAGGAAAGACTCATAAAGAGGTTAGGAGGTAGATAGGGGAGGGAAGTAGAGAGTGAGAGAGAGAGTAGAAGGTAGATAGGGGAGGGAAGAAAAGAGTGAAAGAAAAGGTAGGAGGTAGAGAGGGGAGGGAAACAAAGACTCAGAGAGAGGGTAGGACATAGAGAGGGGAGGGAAGTAGAGAGTGAGAGAGATGATAGGAAGTGCATCTACCCTTGTAGACATGTATGTAAGGTGTGGAAGCATAGACAAGGCATGTCAATCGTATGATGTAACACTGCAAAGAGATGTTCTATAATGGAATGCAATGATTGCAAGATATGCAAAAAAATGATTTGTTGAAAAGGCTTTAGAAACTTTCAAGCAAATGCAATTGGAATGTGTATTTCTAGTTATGCTCATCATAATGCGAGCACGTTATAATGCACTCGCATTATGCTTAGCTTTCTTTAACGTGTTTTTATCAGTTTTTAGCAAAACCTGGAGATAATCTGGAGTGTGCTCCCCATCAAGATGACACTTTTTTCAATGAAAGATCAAAAAAATACCACCATAATCATAAGCACTATGTTAGCTATCTAACCATATAATTTTTTTCACATTTTGAGTACTTTTAATGTTTCATCTTGAATTTCTTTTGTTAGTGTGTATTTTTTTGTCAAAAACCAATGCGTAGTATTTTTTACTTTTTTTAACCGTTCATCAAAATTTGAAATAAGTTATATTTTTAGAAATTAGACTCCATTCTACATGTATTCAAATAAAAAATTCAATTTTTGATTAGTTTTCAAACATTTTAGGGGGGAGCATGCTCAAATTTCTATTTTTTAGGATGTGTCCACTTTAAAAATTAGTAAAAAATCAATTATTCATTAAAAAATTATTAGAAAAATAAGAGATAAATTACATGGTGTTAGCTAATTTCTCACTGGAGCAATTATTGAAATACTAAAAAAAAATTAACATTTTAGGGGGAGCACACCAGACGCTATGTTATGTTTTTTTGAGAAAAACAAGACCAATTTGTGTGCTCCCCCATTTTGAACCCCTTAATCTCAATCATTTTTGGGAAAAATTAGTAGTTTAGAAACTAGACTTATAGCACTACAACTCTTGTATTTGTTCCATCTCCAAATTTTGAATTTAGCTATCTTCAATTTCTCATCCAACATCAATGTTTCCTGATTTCAGAAAAAAAAAATGACAACTTAAAACCCCATTTTAGTCCCTCATCTTTGTGCACTCACCCATTTCTCTTTTAATTGTTCGGGGTGGGTTTGATTGGTCAAATCCTATGGTTGGGTGGAGAGCAAATCTAGATTTCTCTATATTTTCGTCATCTAGTGATGCAGGTTTTAGGTTTTGTACTATCGCATGATGGCAAAAAAAAATCTGGTTGACTTAGTAAATCTCTTGATGAAATCTAACTTTTGTTTGGTGTGAAGAAGTCAGGAAATAATCAAGATGCTGGAAAAAAAGACTGGCAACAAAAAGAGGAGGATCATGGTGAACATGTAGGGATTTCTTGAAGTCTGAGAATGAAACAGTAGTCTAGGTATGTTTGATTTATGTTAACAAATGTATTTCTTGTAACATTATTACTAAAAAAACTCTACGAGTTTTTCTTATAAGAATATCTGTTGGTATATTCTTGTTGGTAGGAGTGCATATATTTAATCCTGTACTGATATGGAATTGATTATCTCGTTTCCTATGTATCTTTAAATCCATAACATAGATTGTGTTTCCCTTGCAAACTCTTTCTCTCCTTACCTCAAGCTTGGTTTCAGTCTGATTGAGCTATAGATCTCTTATTAATAGTTTTATTTCTCCTTATATTCCACGTTTCCTCGGTAGCCACTTGTCTGAAACTCGCTTTTTGTGGTTTTCTTTATACCATGGTTCCATTTCTATCTTCTCCGTAAATCTCACCTCGACATAAGCATTGAACCTTTCCTCTATTTATATTTAAAAGATTCTTGATATGTAACTTATTCTTTTGTGATGATTGGATGGAGTGCAGAGCGAGAAACTTATGCTTCTTTAAAATAGAACCTTCCTATTTAAGGCTTGATCTGTGAAGATCGACGCATCTTACATATCTTTTCTTTTCCTTAATTTATTTTATTGAGATCTCTTTTTGGTGGTGACATTGTGTTCATTGGGAGCATTCTTCTAGGTGTCGAGTGCTTAGAGATCTGAGATCATCACATTTAATGCCATGAGTTTTCTTTTTTAATTTTTGGATCTTGGGTTTATTGTGAGATGGGGAAGTGCGAACCATTGGGATTTTTTTTGGGTCTGTTGTTTTCCTTAAAACTTTGAATCTTTTCATTAAATTGATGTAAGCCCATTCTGTTATCATTGTGGTCTTAAAGACTTCATTTTATTCAGTGATGTTAATAAACAGTTTTTGTGATTGGTTTGTGATTCCATATTTTGCATGCATTCCTTCCTGGGCACAAGTAACTACCTCATCTGACAAAAAATTACTCATCCATTAGGCTATGTCATTGAGATTCTAGTGTGACGTGTTTCCTTGTTGCCTGCAGATCACATATGAATAAAGGCTTAGGAGTATTTACGACGATGTTTCTTTGATTTGGAAATTTTTGAATAGATTCTTTATTTTTATATACATATGATTTGACTATCCTTTCTTACTATTTTATATGGAAAATTAGAGCAAGTGGATTTGGAGATTTAGATGTAATAATTGTTTCTCATTTGGGTATTGAAACAGTAGTTCTCTATCCTTATTGTTGTTTCTTTTGTGGTAAAATCTATGAAAGACAAATGACAATTTGGTTTGGGTTGGTATATTTTGTGAAAAGGGTTTGTTTGATGTTATTTGTATCTTTATTTTAGTGTAAGTGGTATTCAAAATTGTGCATACCCTCAGATAAGGTAATGGTTAATTAAACACTAACCAAGTGCCCATTATTTTCCTTTATCCTTTTAGTAATCTTATTAAACCTTGTCTGCAATGTAGCAATTTGTCTTCAGCTAAACTAAATATGCTATCTGCTGAATATCTATATATATTTATTTATTTCCTATTAGCGCGACCTTTGTTTGTTGTTGTGGCATATCAATCTGGCACCTCATTAATCTCTTCATTTTAAAAGAACTTGCAACTAATACTAAGAATGGCATTTTGCTGGTGCTATGACAACAATCTGTTAACTATCGATACCGCCTTTTCTTTCATTGGTTTTGTTCCGATTTCACCCATTATGGCTAAAGAGCATTAAGCTAAGGCATTGTTATCGCCGATCCTTCTTTGTTAGAAAGTGCTATAAACTATTTCACCATTATTTTTACCCTATTGATCTATTTTAGTCCCAACCATTACTTTAGAAAGCTAATACTAGATGCTTGGTAAATGAAAAGTTCAGTGATTTGAATACTCCTGTATTTCTTCTATGATTCTTTTCTTAATGATTTGCTTTTCTTTCGAAAAAGATTTCATTTAAGATTTGGAATCTAACTTTTTAGAATGTAAAAGATTGTTACTTGATTAAGAGAATGATATTATTATCTCAACTTATCATTGTTATTAAGAAAAATGGATGATCTTGCTAGAGGTCTTGCTAGATAAATCAAGACTACTTGATATAGATTTGAAGCACCATATTTTTTTTAAATGGATTTAAGCTTTTATGTACTTGCTAATATGAATATAGAGAATTCTTATCTTTAGTTGATTCTTGATTTTCAATAGACTTAGAAATATCCATTAAAGGTTAGAAACAGAAATGAATTTACAGAATAATAATGTCAAAAAGATTATTTTCTGATGAAAGTGAATCAATTGGTATGTAATTATACAATTGAATAAAAGACTTCTAGATAATGTATCTATCTAATGATGAACTTTATTATCTATGTTTGTAAGTCAAATTCATATGCAATAATCTTCTTTTATTGTTAATAAGAAATGTTTATAGGTATTAACTGATTATTATTGTTGACTTTTTGAAAAGGTGAATACTTGATTTGAAGTTACCTTATAATAACTCAAACTAGGCAGTAAGAATTATGAATTTTAAGATTTTATTTGGTTTTCATAATCCTATATATTGCCTCTTTGTGACTAGTTGTAACTCAAGTATGTAGGGTTATAGATTGAGTACCTTCTAATAGTAGCTTTTATGATACCTTAATTTATCATTTTAGGTCAAACTTAAGAGATTAAGATGCTTGTATAATAGCTAGAGAGTTATGTCCAAGAATAGAATTTAAGTAGGCTTGTCCTTCTACTTGTGCATCCTTGTGTTTCATTCATTGATATGCATGGTATTTCTTTTTAGCTATTACATAAGCATAGTTAAAATCATTACTTAAAGGTGTTATGTATCTTTCTCATTAATATATGAAGTTGGTTAATGATTAATGACTATAGGTTACATTTTGCTAGTATAGATCATTCTTGAATGAGTCTCTTGCGCAAGATTCATGAAGCAAGGTAACATATGTTCTTAACCTATTTTGTATTGATTAGAGAATTTTTGAGAATATCAATGGAATTATGTTTGCATCTTTTGACAAAGCATAGTAATGGTTATATCTCTTAATTATGTTATGATTAAGTTATGGGACCTTATACATTGTGAGAACGATATGAGACAATAAGACCTAATTTTCTATTTCCTTCTAATAGGGAGTAAAGTGTGAAGGTGTTCAAATTATGAGAATGGCATTTTAGAAAGAAAGTTATTTGGATTAATATTGTTGTCTAAGGACATTGAATTTATGTAATTGAGACTGGTCATTCAACTTTGAAAGTCGTTTATAATTGTCATTGATGGTGATATGGAAGATGTTGATGTGTATGTGATTTCTAGAGGTTTTGATTTATATAATAACTGTCATGTGGTTGTAAGTTCAAGTTTCTGAACTATGAAGTCTCTATGCTACACATATGTAGGCAAGGCCATTATGAGCCCCCGAGAGATTAGGTCGGCCCCTTAAGGCCTTAGACTCATTATCTTGTATATTGATATCTATTATGTATATTTATCGACCTTCTAGAACTAGTGTTTAAATTAAGTGTGTAGATTCAGGTCTGTTAATCATGCCGAATACTAAAGCTATGGAAGTATTTTTCCTACCTTGCGAGTGGATGATGAAATGGCAACTATTGTAATTGATTGTAATTGTATAAGAAGTGAATGTATTATAAATTCTCATTTACAATGAATGATATCAAACTTATATTTAATAAAAAAAATTATATTTTATTAGTTAAAACAACTGAATATTCTCTTATAATCATTTTATATTTTCATTATTGCTATTTAAATTCCTTATTTTATTGTTAATTACTGACATTTTCTTGAGTATGGTATTATAGAGAAAGGGTACGAGGTAGAGGGGAGGGAAATAGAGAGTGGGAGAGAGAGTAGGAGGTAGAGAAGGGAGGAAGAGAGAGAGAGAGGGTAGGAGGTAGAGAGGGGAGAGGAGTAGAGAGTGAGAGAGGGTAAGAGGTAGAGAAGGGAGGGAAGTAGAGAGTGAGAGAGAGTGTGTAGGAGGTAGAGGGGAGGGAAGAAGAGCGTGAGAGAAAAGGTAGGAGGTAGAGAGGGGAGGGAAGAAGAGAGTGAGAGAGATGGTAGGAGGTAGAGAGGGGAGGGAAGTAGTGAGTGGGAGAGAGGGTAGGAGGTAGAGAGGGGAGGGAAGAAGAGAGTGATAGAGGGGGTAGGAGGTAAAGAGGGGAGGGAAGTAGAGAGTGAGAGAGGGTAGGAGGTAGAGAGGGGATAGAAGTAGAGAATGAGAGGAGGCTAGGAGATAGAGAGGGGAGGGAAATAGAGAGTGAGAGAGAAGGTATGAGGTAGAGATGAGAGGGATGTAGAGAATCAGAGAGAGGGTAGGAGGTAGAGAGGGGAGGGAAGAAGAGAGTGAAAGAGAGGGTAGGAAGTACAGAGGGGAGGGAAGTAAAGAGTGAGAGAGACAGTAGGAAGTGTAGCTTCCCTTGTAGACATGTATGTAAAGTATGGAATCATAAATAGGGCATGTCAATTATTTGACCTAACACCTCAAAGAGATGCTTTGTAATGGAATGCAATGATTTCAAGATATGCAAAAAGATGGATTTTTTGAAAAAGACTTTAGAAACTTTCAAGTAAATATAATTGGCTTATGTAAATCCAAATAATCTCAGCATAACACGAGTGTATTATAACACGCTCACGTTATACTGAGATTATTTATGATGGCACTTTTTTCAATGAAAATTAAAAGAAATAACACCATAAACTTAAGCCCTCTACTAGCTGTCTAACCATATATTTTTTTTCAAGGTTTCAGTATGTTAAGGGTTTCATCTTTAATTTTTTTTTAGTGTATCCATTTTTTGTCAAAAACCAATGTCTAGTATTTTTGACCTTTTTTTACCATTCATCCAAATTTGAAATAAGTTACATTTTTAGAAATTAAACTCCATTCTACATGTATTAAAAAAATAATTTTTGAGTAGTTTTCAAAAAAAAAAAATTGGGTGGGGTGGGGTGGGGGCACACACTTAATTTTCTATTTTTTAGGATGTGTCCATTTTGAAAATTATTAAAAAATCAATTATTCATGAAAAACTTATCAAAAAATTCAGGGATAAACAACATGGTGTTATCTAATTTCTCATCAAAGTGATTTTTGAAATACTAGAAAAAAATTAGCATTTCAATGGGAGCATACCAGATGCTATGTTATGTTTTTTTGAGAAAAATAGGACCAATTTGTGTGGTCCCCCTTTTTGAACCTCTTAATCTCAACCATTTTTGAAAAAAAATAGTAGTTTAGAAACTAGATTCAAAGCACTACGACTCTTGTTTTTGTTGCATCTTCAAATTTTGAGTGTAACTATCTTCAATTTCTCATCCAACATCAATGTTTCTTGATTTTAGAAAAAAAAATGTGGCATCTTAAGACCCCCTTTTGGTCCCTCATCTTTGTGCACTTACCCTGATGTAGGTAGCCCACTCTATTCTTTTGAAGTCAAACATGCTAATGATGATGTAACACATCCATGGATAAAAATATCTAGCATTGGAGGTGAAAAATACCCTGTTGAGTAGTGTGATTACATCCTTGTTATCCTCCTTAAGGTCACTCTTATGTTTCACTTTGGCCATATTCTTTGCATACTTTCTTCTGACTAGGAGGAGGTTATCATTTATGAGGTCAGTAACATGACATTCTATCTCGCATAATGGTTTAGTTCTTCCTTCATGGAAACCTTCTCATATTCCGAATATTTTAGGGATCCAAATACTTTCTAAATGACCTCTTGTTTGATATCCAACACTACTTTTCTTGATGGCCCAAGTACACTCATGTTAGTTTGGTCATACCCTTGGGCGCACATTAGTACCAACTCTAAAAATTGTAGAGACACTAGGAATGTAACTTCCTAGATCAATACTAATGCTACTATACATTGGGCCTAAAAGGCTCTATGTCCCTCCTTGTGTACCCTCTAGAATAATTCTTATATATTCACATGTCCTAGATCGGTGTTCCCAATCTCTATGTAAGGAGAGAACATTAAGGATAGAGGGTGATACTCCTTGAACTCATACTTCATCTCTCTAGGTGGTTTCTCTCCTTGCATATTACTATCCAAAACATATAAAACATCCATTAGATAGCTTAAAATGAACTATGGATTAAACAAAAATTATTAACATAAGCATAGATGCATAGGCAAGTTCATTAAGATTAATTGAGGGTAGAACCAAGATACTACCACTTATGGATCACAAAGCTCTAACTTAGAAGATTAAGGAGTCAAACCTGAGGATCTAGGCATGAGCTATCCCTTAGTATCATGGATCCCAAAAGTTTGGTTTATGACAAGAAGAGTATGCTAGAACACTTAGTTTACTTAGGCTATATAAAACAACATAGTCAAGAATAAGGAATCAAAGATACTCCTCCTAACCTACAAAAAGTAAAAAAATTATAAGAAAGAATGAAGTGTCAATACCCAAATGAATACATAGAGGCAATTGTGGGGGATCAAGAGTTCATGATTCCAAGGAAACTCTACCAAAAGGTGGCAGAATATAAAGAAATCCAAAAGTGTGATCCAAACACAAAGTAAGCTAGTTCAGAGATCAAGGATCAAAGAAAACAAATAATCCAAGATAAAATAGTAGCTAAGAATAGGGACAACAAAGGCCATGATCCTCAATAAAGATGAAAAAGGCTAAGTATAAATGGTCAGGATCAAGGATAGAGAATCCCATGAAACCCATGCCAAAATGGTAACTAAGCATAAGGATGACCAAGGCCACAACCCTGAATAAAGATGAAAAAGGCTAAATATAAACATTGACAATAAGGGATTAGGATCCCATATAACCCATGCCAAATGGAATAGAATTAAAGAAAGGACCACCAACCTAATTTAAGCTAATATTAGAGGCTCAAACAATCTCAAAAGACTAAAAAGTTATAAATCATATCAAACAATTGAAAATAAAATAAAACAAAAGAGGAACAAATGATGAATTAAGTGAAACCTAAAATGATCAAAATAAAACTAAAACTATATTAAAATAAAAAAATTAACAACAATCAAAGAAAAACATCAAAAAACCTAAAAACTTAACTCAAAATGAAGTAAAAACATGCATTTAAGAAACCATTAACAAGCTAAAGGAGGTTGTGAAACGCTAGCTATTCAAACACTAAGAGGAGAAGATACTAAAGTTGTTGCATGACCTTCCTGACAACACATTTTTTACCATTATTTGAATTGTTGCCTCATTTTATTGGATGGATTTAACTGACTCTTGGTCATGTTTAAACTTAGACAAAAAAAGTACAAGGGGTAGTTAAGTTTGAAGTACCTAGGCTATCCCTAACATTGAAATGATCATTTTTACCACTCAAATTGAAGATTTAAGTGGGAAGTAAATATTGGGATGTTTCATTTTGGCTTTTTGACCATTTATGGCACTTATTTTTGGTGCTTAAGGAGGGAAAAATGTGGATTCTTGAATAAGATAGGGGAGATTGAGTGGGATTTTTTTAAGAAGTTTTGAGCTATGAGGGAGAAAAAAGAAAGACAGAAAAAGTAAGGAATTAGCAAAGGAGAGTGGACATGAAAGCAATAAAAAAAATGTGTGGAGGAGAGTAAAGTGCTAAAAATAAAATATAGAAGGAAGAATATACATAAACATTGGAGTATTGGTCACTAAGTTGTAGGGTGAGGGAAAAGGATGAGTAGAAGAAGGCAGCCTTTTGTAAGACTCTATTTGTTTGTATACTATAGGAAAACAACAAAAAGGTATGGAATATCTGAGAAATAGACAAAGGCCTTGCAAAAGAAGAGGGCATTGATTGAGGAGGAAATTCAAGGAAGAGGCATAGCATAGGGGGATCAATTGGAGAAAATAGAAGTAAGATATCATAACTAGAACTTGAAGAAGAGGAGGAATGGTGGATAACAAGTGGGATAAATGTGAAGAATTTAAGTGCTTGTGGGTGTTGTGAGAGCTATCCCTTGCCATATGATGTTGCTAGGTTACATGTCTAAAAATATGGGAGGTGTAGTTCCTTCATGTTTGTGATGATTATGATGACTATTATTAGTTGTAAATGGTGTAATCTCAGTTAATACAATGAAGAACACATTTTAATGTCGCTCTTTCTTTTATTGTGGAGGAGACTAAAGTTCTAAAAATAAAATATAGAAGGGAGAATGTACATAAACACTGGAGTATTGGTCACTAAGCTATAGGTTGAGGGACAAAGATGAGTAGAAGAAGCTAGTCTTTTGTAAGACTCTATTTGTTTGTATACTATAGGAAAATAACAAAAAGGTATGAAATATCTAAGAAAGAGACAAAGGCCTTACAAAAGACAAGGGAATTGATTGAGGGGGAAATTCAAGGAAGAGGCATAGCATAGAGGGATCAAGTGGAGAAAATAGAAGTATGATGTCATAACTAGAACTTGAAGAAGAGGAGGAATGGTGGATAACAAGTGGGCCATTCTAGAAAGTGCACACAAGAAGAGGGATAAATGTGAAGAAATTAAATGATTGTGGGTGTTGTGAGAGTTATCCCTTGCCATAGAATGTTGCTAGGTTACATGTCTAAAAATAGGGGAGGTGTAGTTCCTTCATGTTTGTGATGATTATGATAACTATTATTAGCTATAAATGGTGTAATCTTAGTTAATACAATGTAGAACAAATTTTAATGTCTCTCTTTCTTTTATTGTGTGTGTCTGTTGTTCGGGATTCATTCCTTGATTTGGGGGTGTGATCTTGCTTTGATTGTTTTATTTAGTTTGGTCTCTATGTGCCATTATATATCCTTGTGTGTGTTGTTCCAACCTATAATAACAAGAGTGTAGAGGTTGGTCTCTAGGTCACCTACAACAAAAATAAGAGGAGAATCCTATGAGTATACATAACCTACAACAAAGACAATGACTACTTAAGTTGCTTGAAAAATTATTGTGTTGGGTGTGGGCCATAGAGGTAGTGTTGAGATATTGTAGGATTGCTTGCAACAAGGGAGAACTAGAGTGTAAGTAGAGATTGGCACCATCAACATGGTATCAAAGCATAGTTATATCTCTAGGTAGAAGTGTGAGGTTTTTGGTGTGAAGTTACATGGAGTCCAACAAAGCATTAAATGTGCATGTGTGATGATCACCTAAGAAAATAAAATTGTAGCTAGAAGGGTTGTTATGGAAAGAAGATAGGAGAGAAGTTTAGGATAGCAAGATGCTACCAAGGAGAAGTGTGCATATGTTGTTCTAGTCTTAGATGTTGTAGGAAGGATAAACAAAGTGTTGGAAGACATAAGGGGTGTAGAAGCTTGAATTGAATCCCTATAAGGTGATAAGAGAAGGGCTAGAGCACATGAAGGCGTTGTTATTGAGAGTGAAATAAAGGAAGGCTCGTTGTAACAACAACAAGATAAGAAAATCAAAATGCAAATGATGGAATGAGTGTGGGAGAAATAAGGCTCATCAAGGTCATTTTAGATATTAGAAAAGGGATACAAATGGAGTTTTTGTATTTCTCGGGAAGTATAGAATCCAATGAGTTCATAGATTGGGTTACAATAGAGATGGAATAATATTTGGATATAATGATATAGAGGATCTAAGAAGAGTTGGAGTGGAACAAACAAGAATGAAAGGACAAGCAATGATTTGGTGGAAAGAGGTGTAGGCTGAGAGGAGAATAAAAAAGAGAGAAGAGATCACTCAATGGGATAGTGTGGTAAGGAGATTGAAGGTTGAGTTCCTACTAGCTAATTATCATCTTGAGTTGCTAAAGAAGTTATAGATCTTGTAGCAGTAGGAGCTAACAGTAAAGTGCTACATTAAAGAATTTTACAAAATTTCCATTACATTAGGTCACCATGAGTTGGAGAATGAGAAAGTGGCATGGTATGTGAATGGTCTAAGGCTAAGCATATAGGATGAGTTTAGCAAAATAAGGTTATGAAAATTTGAGGAGGCCTACCAATATGCTTTAAATTCTGAGGAGAAACTATAAAGGAGACAGTGTGGTTCTAATCATGACAAAGGAAGACTTGAGGAGGAAAAAGAACATATTGTTGTTGATAATGATGAAGGGATAATGCATACAAATAAAAGAAGGTACAATCAAAATGAAGAGTACAACCTCACTTATAATTAAAAAATAGCTTTGAAACAAGAGATAAATTGTACTCATCAATAAAAGAAGGTAAAGTTAGTGAAAGGAGAGGAAAAGTATTCATAGGATAATTCTTTAAATGTGGAGAAGTGGGTCATAAGGTAGCTGAATGCATGCAAATGCAACCCAATAGTGATAGAAGAAGTGAATCTTAAAGTCTTTTCACTTGGGTAGACAAGATAAGTGATGTTTCAACTGAGTAGATAAAGGAATGAAGGCATGGATAATCCCTCATCATAAAGAGGACAGTAATAAAATCAGCAAGAAAGAAGAACAAGCCCTTGTAGCAAAGGAGTTTGTTCAAGAGCATATACAAGGTAAGAGGTTGGTGTTGCAAGGTTATAATTAATAGTGGAAACATGGATAATCTAGATGGTAAACAAGTTAGGGTTGAGAAGAGTAACTCATTTAAACCCTTACAAAGCATCTTGGCTGCAAAGGGTTCATTATGTTTTGGTGAATGAAAAATGTTTGGTAAATTTTTGGATTAGCACTTATGAAAACCAAGCGTGGTGTGACGTTATGTTGATGAATGTGTGCCACATAAATTTGGGAGTACCATCACAATATGATAGGAGATTTTTCCATAATGGAAAAATAAATATGTATTCTTTAGTAAAGAACAAAAGAAGGCATACCTTGACTCCATTGGAAACTCTTGAAGAGGAGGAGAGAGATAGCCTAGGAACGTTAGTGCTTGCAGACAAGGAATTCTTGAAAGAGGTTGATCATGAGGTTACACATGTTGCTGAAATTATTTTTGAAGGGATGCAAGTAGGTACAACAAAGAAATGTGAGGCTACAAGTTGTAATACAATAAATTTTGGGATGTTGCAAGTACCTACAACAAGGGAAACTAAATGTACATATGTTTATATTGACAATGAAGTCTTTGCAATGCTACAAGTGAAGGTATAAGGTGAAAAGGTTGCTACAAGGTAGATGCTATAAGTAGTGACATCACTACAAGTTAACAATAGTATGATACTACAAGTGGACATAATAGGTGAGATTAGAAAAGCACCTTTTGGTGTGAAGATCTAGTTAGTGGAGGAATTGCTGCTCGTGTCATATAGTGATCTAGAAAAAGTGGAAGTATCGATTGTGGTGGATGAATATCAAGGTGAAGGGGAGTTAATGGAAAGGTTGTTAGAGGTCATATTGCATACAAAATTAAATCTAGAAAATGGCTTTTCTCCAAAGGACCAAGAGTTGTTATATGAAATGTTAAATGGAAATATAGGGGAGAAATGCACAATCTGAGAAGTAGAGGATGGAATCAAAGAAAAGGAAATTAGTTTCCTAGTAGTCCATCATGAGGCAATTACTTATGTTGAAAATTCTATTATAAAAGTGGTAGATAAGTTGGTGGGTGAGAATAAGGAGTAAATGGACATGGATATACAAGGTGTGGATGCGTCTACAAGGATGCAACAAAAGGAAGAGGAAATTAAGAGGTTGTCATTTTTTCCACTCAAATTGAAGATTTGAATGGGAAGAAAAGATTGGGATATTTTGTTTTGGTTGTTTGAGCATTTATGACACTTGTTTTTTTGTGCTCAATAAGGGAATAGAAGGATTTTTAAACAAGATAGGGGAGATTGAGTGGGATTTTTTGAGAAGTTTTAATTAAGAAGAAAATGAGAGAGAGGAGGCTCCTGAGAGAGAGAGAGAGTAATGAAATGGTGAAGGGGACTAAACATGTCCAAGTAAGCTAGGAAAAGCATGGAGAATGTAGGCAAGAGACACTACTTCACATTGATAGGTGTTGTCATTGATGGCAACTAAGATCATCCCAATCATCTGCATAACACAATGTGTTCATACCGAAAGTCAACATCAGGATTTGTCTAAGTCTGGGCAATTTGGAACATAGCATGTAACAAGGTCCAGCATCTTGGTCTGGATCTCTCTAGTGGAAAAGCATGGTTTCCTATGGATCTAAGGTAGTTGGAACCATTGTCAAGACACTCTAAATCTAGAGTTTTGTCCTCTAGTGATGAAGGACTCAAAAGATATTAGCTTCTGAGTATCGAGTTTCATTTTGACAGAGTAGACAAAAGAAGAACAGGCCGATCTTGTGAATGATCCTAATTCTGGATGTATAGAAGTTGTTTATTGGGCGATTGGTGGTGACCAGTGATAGTGGCTGATCTAATTGATGATTTGTTAGTGCAATTTTTGGTCTGCATCTCATATTATGTACAGATCCAACCGACAGAGCAGAGTACTCAACAAAGTTCTAAATGTTTTTGAAGCTAACTCATAAAATGATTGTAGATCATGTTGCAGATATATATAACTGATGGAATTGGATGATTTAGTGTGTGTGTGTGTGTGTGTGTGTGTGTGTGTGTGTGTGATGTATGAATAATGTGTGAATGAAGGCAGAGAAGTAAGAAGAGCATAGAAAAGATGAAATGTGTAAGATCAGTTTTTGCACTTAACTGGAACTGAAACTCTTGCATGGGTAGATGTTATTCATCAATTCAAAATATCTATTACTCTCTTGTAATTTTTCTATAGGTAGTGAGCCTCCATTTGAGTAGTAAGCTCTGGGCAGTGAGCCCGAATGCATGTGCATTCTCATTTGTAAAAATACTTTTAACAGGGTATCAATTTTGTGGGTTAACCCCCACCATGGTTTTTCCCTTAACTAGGTTTCCATGTCAAAATCTAGTTGTCAAGTGTGTTATATATGTATTCTACTCATAAGTTATTGATTGATGCTAAAATGTTTAGATCATTAACTTGATTATAAGTTGCAAAGGAAGACTAAAGGTAGAAAAGATTGTAAATGTGTGACAACTGATTCACCCCCCCTTTTAGTTGTCCAGACCTAAACCTATAATTGGTATCAGAGCATGGTTCCTTTGAGAAGTCTAATAGCTTGGGGAAAGATCTTGGAAGAAGTTTCAATTGGGTTCACTCAAGGATAAACTTCAGTTCACCCTAGAAGAACTTGTTCAGTCTAAAGTAGAAATTAGTAATCTGAGAGGTGAACTTAAAGATGCTGATGATACTATTGAAATGTTAAAAGATAAATTAAATAAATCTATGCAAAGGAAAAAGGAGCTACTTCTCCAACTATCCAGTTTACCAGAAGAAAATGGCATGAATGAAGCCTTGGAAGAAAAGACAAAAGAATGTGAGACGCTGTTAAAAGAAGTTGCTATTCTAAAAATTGAAATGGAATCTGGGGTGATGAGGCAAACCAAAGAAAGTGAAGATAGGAAGAAAATTGAAGAAGATCTAAATCAAAAACTAAAAGAAAGAACTGAAGAATGTTGCAAATTAGATAGAATAGCTGACCATCTAGAATTTGATCTACAAGAAAGAAAACAAAATGAAAGAGCACTTGAAAGGAAAATTGTCATTCTTAGACATGACCTAGAAGTTACAAATGAATATAAGGAGAAGTTCAAGATAAGCTCAAAAAACATGAAGCACTAGTCAAAGGTTAGAAAAAGGTTGATGATAAGCATGGTCCTAGATATGAGAAAGGTGAAAGCTCCAAATCTGGACAGAGAAATTTTCAACCTAGGAATGGGAGAAATAAAACCAGAAAACCTCCGGTAAGATAGCCTAATGCTCAAAGATATCCATCATTCAATAGAAATTGTTTTAATTGCAATAAATTTAGTCATAGAGCTACTCAGTGCCAAAGCAGAGTAAATCAAAATCACACATCCTTCTCTAGTCAATGCTTCAAATGCAAAAGGTATGGTCATAAAACCAATGAATGTAGAAGTATAAAAATGAATAACTCTAATGGGAATTCTTTCAATGGCTACTATTTTTCTTGCAATGGATATGGACACATGGCTAACCAGTGTAGATCAAGAGTAAACAAGTATATAGGCAAAGAAATGTTGTGTGCTTTAATTGCAATAAATCTGGTGATATTGCAAGATTCTGTAGAAGTAGGAACACTAGAAGAAGAGGTCTGGTAAATAGAAAACTAGATGAGCAGAAACAAGAAAAAGGCAAAAGAAAAATTGATGTGAATGTGATTCAGAATGAGACAAGCAAGACATGGGTCAAGAAGGCTACTGTGAATAATAGTAGTGGGTCCGCACTAGAATTTGGTGCTAATAATTCCTCTGGGAATTGAATTAGGAACTTTGTCTCAAGGGAGCATCATTGTAAATCAAATTCTCCTAGCCAGTAAGTTAGTGCCTGGATCTAGCACAATAAGAAAAGGTACCTTGGATTGTTTCAGATCATTTGAAAGAATTTTTGGAAGAAAAAAGGTGGATATGAAAATTGCAGAGTAATTTATGAGAAACTATTCAACAAACAGAGCAACCAGATGCATTAGGGCAGAGCATTTATTACAAAGACAAATTAGGTGCTATAGAGCATAAAAAGGTCATTCCTTCCTCATTTAGATCACTTTGTATCAGAAGAAATCAAGAAGAAGAGAAGTGAACAAGCTCAGAGCTAAAAATTCTCAAGAATTAAAGAACGAAGAGGATCTTCAAGCAAAACCCTAATCTACGGAGCAAGATATTTCTGTTTTATGCGAAACCTCTTAAATTCTCAATCTCTACAAATGGCTACACCTTTACTTGTTTATGTCACTGAGAGGCCCCATCCTAAATTCAAGAAGCATCCCTATAAATTTGTTGAAGTCAAGCTACTATGTACCTTTTTGAGTGTTTCATATGGCGTTTTATATGTTGAAGACATTAGGGCATACATTCACTGCAATATAGAAGAATTTGGGAATCTGAAATTACTGAAGTTGTTTAAGAGCCATCTAAAAGATGATAATTATCAACTAAAATCTGAATTTGAAGCCCTTGAAAGCAAACATTTTTTTGCAAATGATTGAATTTCCTTCTTTTGATGAAACAGAATGGGTTCAGTATGTGTTGAGCTAGATGCATGATGAATTTATTTGGCTACTAAAACCATTTAAGATCACTAAAGATGTTATTAGAATTGTGATTGGGCTGAATGGAACTGGTGGATTACCTACTTTGAAAGCTGTGAAGAATGAAAGTATTACTGATGCAACCAGAGCGAAGTATGACAAAAGAGTAATGACAATAAATGACATCATAGAACCAGATGTCAAATTTGCTTCTACGATCATTGGCTATAAGATCTATCACTCCAGTAAAGAAAATTTAGTTTCTGGGACTACAATATATGTAGCTTATAAGATGTTAAAGGAGAATGTAGACTATGATCTGTGTGAATTACTATAGAATCAGCTGGTAGAGAATCTGAGAAAAATCAAAAGGGACAAGAAAAACTCTTTCAAATATGGTTGTTTGATCATATGCCTATTTTTCTATTTCATGAATGAAGTTCCTGGAGTGCAAGGTATGCACTAGACAAATGACAAACCAATGACAATCTAGATAAGAGACCATTTGTATAGTCTTGGAGATTTAGGGGCACAAAAGACTACAATCTTGGGATATTTTAAAAACTTTCAAAGTCTAATGCATGCAAGGGAAAAATACCTAATTCAATTGTAGAAAAGTATAAAAATGAATATGTTTTATGGTCAACACAAATCAATGTTTGATTGAATCCATAGAACCAAGAATAGTATGGATAATGCCAATGGATTATGAGGTAGATGAGAGAATTCTAGACATGTATGCTCAACATCTTCTGAGCAAACCTAAAGACACCTCTATTGAAAGGTTTGGAACATACAAGGAACTAAGCTTAAAGTTACATGTGGAACTTAGACAGATGGAAACAAAAAGAAAAGTGCACAAGCAAGTGGAGATGTATGCAGAAAGCATTGGGATTACAAAAGAAGCAGTGAGAGAGAACAAGGAAAGGATTGAAAAGATAAAGAAGAGAACTGAGCATACTTCAAAAGAAAAAGCAAAAAGTGAGCCAACAGTCGCTTTGGAAGTCCCACCAAGCTCCTCAAGGAAGACAAGGAGTTCAGTAAATCTTACTGAGCAACCCAAGCCCACTTCCACCAAGAAACTGGAAGCCACTCCATCCAGTGAAGGAGGAAAAAGAAAGAATACCAAGTCCACAAGAATCCACAAGAGCACAAAAGGTGATGAGGAGATAGAAATAAATGAAGAAGTGAAATAAATAAGATCCAAGAAAGCCAAAACTTCAAATACTTCTGAAGACCAACCATTTGGAAGTAATAAATCCAATAAAAAGAAACCAACTGGTAAGGTCACCATGTCTATTAATGAAATTGTAAAAATAATCACTATTCATGGAAATTTAAAGCCCATCAAAGTTTACTATGACAATTTTGATCAAGCAAATAAGAAAATTTTGGAAGATGCCACCATCATGTATTTGAACAAATTTAATAGAGCCCTATTGGAGATTTTACAAGAACTTCCTAAAAGTTTAAGGAAAGTACTAGAAATGAGGAAAGAAGCGAACAAGGCTAAAGATCTAGAACTCAGAGAGTATGTCCTCTCCTCATTGTGTCCTATGATGACTAGAAGAGAAGTAGATAAAATTCTCAAAGAAGCTAAAGAAAAAATTAGAAGCAAGGTCCGGATGAACAAGCTAATGCTTGGTGAAACTGAGGAAATTCTAAGAAAGGCTGTAGACAAAAATAAATGCTATATTATTTTAGAAAAACAAGTTGAAGAAGACAATCCTCCAAATCTAGAACAAGAAGCCCTAGAAGAAGAAACTAACAAGAGAATTGATGACCAAGGTATTAATTTAGATCCTCGAGAGCAAACCTATGAGGAGACAGGCGATGGAATTGATTCATCAATTCTTGTTGTTGGAGAAGTGGATATCAATGAGAAACAAATAGAGATTGATGACTCCTCTATTCTGGGAGAGGAGCAAACACGCAAAGTAGATACCGAAATGATGGATAAAGTAGTTGATGTAGGAGATACTCCTAATCCACCTGATACATTAGGAAAAGAAGATAATATTACTAGCTCACAGAGCCCTCCAGATCAGGTAACAAGGGTGATCAGACAAGATTGAGTCCCTCTACAGAGAACATAGAGAAAAGTAAAGTAGAGAAAGAGGAAGAAAAAGGAAAGGAAGGTAAAGCAGAAGAAGATGGTGCAAATGTTGAAGCACCTAGAGTAGATACTGAGAAATCTGATGAACTAAAAGATGGTTCAAATATTGTTGCAAGAGACACTACAGATGTAGTAAAAAGTCTTCTTTGAAAAGAGGTGATTGAGCTTGATGAGCCTAAACTACTCCAAGGTCTTACCAATCCAGATGCTCTCTCTCCAATTCAATTGATGAAAATAACATCATTCACCTAATTAAAGGCTAGAGAAAAGATGTTGAAGTTCCATATGGAGGACAATGAGCTACTAGGACTTCCAACTAGGAATTTGGAGAAGTTAATGCCTTCCTACTAGAAGAGTCCATCTAATTCTCTCTCAAGACATCTCAAAAATCTAGTAAGTTTTGTAAATACTCATTTTGAGTCCTCTATGAAGTTTACAAAAACAAAAGTTAGAAATGAGTTTTTGGATAAGAGACTCGGTGAAATTAAGAGTCTAATAGGGTATGATAGGGCTATACTTGCTATCAGTATAAAGAGCATTCAAAATTCTCTAAAGGATGGAAGTGATGCATATAAATTTTGTCTATCCTGGCCCAATGTAAGTGAGGATACTGAAAGAAGATAAAGGAACAAGAACTAAAATTGTCAAATCTATGCAATAATTTTTATCCTCTAACCATCTCACCCATAAGTCAGGAATGTCAAATAATTAACTTCACTAATGAGATAAAAAGACTTGTTAAAGAAAAAGGTAGCATCATGAAGAGAACGTGTGAGTTCTGGGGACTGATTGCCCCTCAATTAGAGACAATGCATAATGCTCTATCTAAAGCTCATACTGCAATTTAGACTAGTGATCCATCAAATCTATCAAAGGCAGAAGCATTTTCATTTTTGTTGAGTGGGCACATCTCAATTTTGGATGGAATGAAGAGTACTTGGGCCTCTAAACTTGTGCAATTGAAAAATAGTTTTGCAGACATTCTTAAGTTCATGTAAATAGAACTTAATGATTACTTGTACATATGTGGCATTATACATAGAATTTTTGGAAGATTTTGGCTTGCAGACCCCACCCTTTGCCATTGATGTCAAAGGTGGAGTGAAGAGAAATGAAAAATGAGGAATCTAGCAAAGGGGGAGAATTGTAAAGAAGTATGAAAAGGAATATGGAGTACAAGCAAAGGGGGAGTTATTCTGACACTTAGTCATTTTTCACTAAGTGTTGCCATCAATGCCAAAGGGGGAGATTTTTGGAAAGAGACATTGCTTTACATTGATAGGTGTTGTCATTGATGGCAACTAAGATCATCCCAATCATCTACATAACACAATTTGTTCATACTGAAAGTTAGAATTAGAATTTGTCTCAGTCTGGGTAGTTTGGAACAGAGCAGGTAATTGGGTTTGGCATCTTGGTCTGGATCTCTCTAGTGGAAAGGCATGGTATGTTGTGGATCTAAGGTAGTTGGAAACATTTTCAATATACTCTAAATCTATAGTTTTGCCCTCGGGTGATGAAGGACTCAAAAGATATTAGCTTTTGAGTATCAGGTTTCAGTTTGACAGAGTAGATAGAAGAAGAACAAGCCGACCTTGTGAATGATCCTAATTCCAGATGTATAGAAATTGTTTATTGGGCAATTGGTAGTGACCAGTGATAGTGGCCAACCTAATTGATGATTTTTGAGTGCATGTTTTGGTCCGCATCTCATATTATGTATGGATGCAGCTGATAGAGCAATGTACTCAACAAAGTTCTAAATGTTTTTGAAGCCGACTGATAAAATGATTGTAGATCATGTTGTGGCTATATATAGCCAATGGAATTGGATGATTTAGTGTGTGTGTGTAGAATGTAAGAATAAGGTGTATGTGAGAAGAGTAGAAATCTAAGGTGCAAATGAAGGTAGAGCAGTAAGAAGAGCATAGCAAAGATGAAATGTGTAGGATCAGTTTTTGTACTTAACCAAAACTGAAACTCTTGCATGGGTAGATGGTATTCATCAGTTCAAAATCTCTATTACTCTCTTGTAATTTTTCTATAGGCAGTTAGCCTCCATTTGAGTAGTGATCTCTAGGTAGTGAGCCCAAATGCATGTGCATTCACATTTGTAAAAATACTTTTAACAGGGTATCAGTTTTATGGGTTAACCCCACCATGGCTTTTACCTTAACTAGGTTTCCATGTCAAAATCTTGGTGTCAAGTGTGTTATTTATATATTCTTCTCATAAGTTATTGATTGATGCTGAAATGTTTAGATCATTAACTTGATTATAAGTTGCAAAGTAAGACTAAAGGTAGAAAAGATTATAAATGTGTGACAACTGATTCACCCCCCCTCTCAGTTTTTCGGACCTAAACCAACAGAGGAGACTAAAGATATAAAAATAAAAGATAAAAGGTAGAATGCAGATCTATACTAGAGTTTTGGTTGCTAAGCTACAAGGTGAGTGATAAAGATGAGAAGAAGAGCGGTATTCTTTAGGAAGATTCTATTTGTTTATATCTATATGAGAACAATAGAAAAGGTATGGTAGATCTAAGAAAGAGACAAATGGCTTGAGAAAGAAGAGGGTGTTGGTTGAGAAAGAAATTTAACGAAGAGGCATAACATAGGACCATGTGGAGAAAATAGAAGTAGGAGGTCATAACTAGAACCTAAAAAAAATAGGAATGGTGGATAGCATGTGGACCATTCTAGAAGGTACAAGCACCAAGTGGGACAAGTGTGAATAATTCAAGTGAGTGTGGGTGCTGTGAGAGCCTTCCCTTTCCATAGGATGAGATACTAGGTTACATGTCTAAAAATATGGAAGGTGTAATTCCCTTGTTTTTGTGGTGGTTATGGTGAATGTTATTAACTGTAAATGTTGTAATCTTAGTTAATATTGTTGATAGAAAAACCTAGAATGGAGTGTAAGGTTTTATACTTTTTTATATGTAGTAAACATTGATGCGATGCAATAAAATGGGAGAAATTATATATGCAATAAGTATAAACTAAATTATAAGAAATTATATGAATTCGTATATATACACCAATAAATACATAAAACCATATATTAATATACTTTAATGGCTTATACACATCTTATAATTAATTTCTCATGCTTCACTTTCACTTATTATCTTCCTTATTCTCACACATATATAATTAATATGATATATGCTCTTATCTCTCACTTTTCCCTTCTTTATATAGCCTCTTAATGTCTTTCCATCATATATTTTCATATTAACACTTAATTATCTTCTTCCCATGAATTTAACTTTTCCTTTATGAAATTTTATACATTTTAATCTTATTTAGACATATTAGATGTGTTTAATGGATATTTAAGTGGTATATAGTGGATATATGTATCTAGAAATGATCCAAATTACATTTGTGGTTCCTCACAACCTTCTATATCTTTCCAACATTCTCCCTAGGCCTAAAACATTTTCTAGTCCTCAAGACAACTTGGTGAAACCACTTGTAACCTTCAAGAGTTAATCCTGATTTCCTTTCTTGCCATGGTTCTTCATCTATGTGTGGAATTTTTTACTATGCCTCTTTAGTGTTGTGACATGTTTCCATTTTATTTGTCTTTGTCCTTATTCTTTACTTATGGGATTATATTATATAAAACTCCATTATTTTGCTACCAATCCTACTTATAAATCATGGGAAGTATCTTCATTTTACCTTGATCTTTTCTATGAATCTCATTTGATGTGATCTTGTCTTTGTAGGTATCTTTTATTTTACTCTGATTTTCTCAATGAATTTCAATTGATGTGGCCTTGTCCTTATAGGAATCTTCTCATTTACCTTTATTTTTTCAATTGAACTTAATGGTAATGACATTTTACTTTTAGGTATATTCTTATTTAATTTAATTTTCTCAGTAGACCTTACTTGGTACTATTTTATCCTTTGATGCTTCATATATTTCTTAATCAAGGACCTTTCTTCTTCTTGTTGCAAGTATGTGCCTAATCAGTGTTGTCATTGATGTCAACATATCTATGTTGTCATTAGTGTCAACTGTGCTCTTATTTTGTTGCTTGTTTGTAATAAGTGAGATGCTTTTAATTTACTTATGTAAGTGATCTTGATGTTGAGGATATTGAAAAAATTAGCTCCTCCGGTAGAAACAATGAGTTGCAGTGGAAATAGTGTATTACATACAGAAGAACAATCTAGAAGATTGCTCTGCATTTCCTATAGAATGAATAGCTTTCTCTATAGATTGGGAGTTATTTAGAAGTCTATCTGAAGATGTTATGTTCCAAGTTTGAGCCTCTGGTATGAAAATTTGAGTAATTTATGTTCACCAATGTGAAAACTACTTTTCCTGTATGTTTGGTGGTGACAGGGAGAAAGTATTATGCTCCACATTCCTCCACATTAAAGTATTTCTATTTGTGGCTCTAGAGTTAAGTCTAAGATGATGTTAAGTGCCTTCAACTTCAATGGTTCATGATTTGGTGGTCCGCAAGCAATCTTTTCCTTATGACAGTAGTTGGATATGTTGGTTATGTGCTCCAATTTGAAGAATCTTCTTGATAGAATGGTTAGAAGTTGTGCAGTTGTTTCCAGATAATTTCAATGTTCTTGTGGATGTCTCCTGATCATGTACCTACCCTTGGATTGGTCCACAAAGATAAAATTAGATCATGAATGAAGAATGTTCTTAGAAGACTTAGTGTTCTCACTAGTCTTGGCTGACTTGGTTGATTGCACTAATTGCAGAGATGCCTTGAATATTGTGGAAGCATGGCGTGGCGTAAAGAATTGTGTTTGAGTCATAGCTAAGACGTGGCATGATCAACATAGATCTTTGCATCTTTCCCTTAGCTGATCTTTGTATTAGGTCTAGACCTATTTCTATGTATGTTTTTGTAATGTCGACCTTGGAGATTGTTCCAACAGTTGATGAATGTATTGCCAACCTTGATGTACATTCCAAGGTTGATGACTTGTATAAAGACTTGTAATAAATTATGAAAAATGATATAAGAAAGTGAAAATGAAGATATAAGTGCAAAGGTGTAAAAGAGTAGAGTGAAGAAGTTATATTGTACTTCAATGGAACTAAACCCATGCATGGAGTAGATGCTAGTTAATTAGTTCACCATTTTTGGTAGTGAGCCACCCTTTTGTAGTGAGTCTGTCTTGGCAGTGAGCCTCTATTTTACAGTATTGATATAACTTATATATTTCTGTGGGATAACCCCTAACGTGGTTTCTCCCTTCTTAGGTTTTTCCAAGTAAAAATCAGGTGTCTACTATGTTGAATGTGTGATTGTGATTAAGTCTATGGTTTCATGCTTTCATAATTAAATCTAATTATCAGTAATTAAGTAGTTGATGATTTGATATTCATATGAAGTTAATTTTTTGTGACAACTGATTCACCCCCCCCCCTCTCAATTGTCCTATGTATTTCAACAATTGGTATCAGAGAAGGTTCCTCGGAAGAAAACCTACCAGCTTGAGGAAAGATCCAAGATGTCTTTTAAAAATGAAACATCGCAGTTTGATGAGACAAATTATGCTCTATGGAAGGTACAAATAAAAATTCATCTCCTTTTTCTTGGTTATAAAGTGTGGAAAGCTATAGAAATAGAATACACCATACCTGAAAATCATTTGACAACTAAAGATGAAATCAAAGAATATGAGTTGAATACAAAAGCTAGAGATGCCTTGTTAAGTGCTTTGTTTGACACTAAGTTGATAAAAGTCATGGATCTAAAATTTGCAAATGGGGTTTGGGAAAAGTTGAAGAAACTATATGAAGGAGATGATTCTGTAAAAGAAGCCAAGCTACAGGGCCTGAAAGCAAAATATGAGATTTTAAAGATGATTGAGGATGAAAATATTATAGCCTTGATGCAAAGAGTTGATGAACTTTTCAATGGAATAAAAGGTATGGGATGAACTATTGGTGATAAGGAAGTTGTGATGAAAATTCTTAGATCACTACTAAAGTCCTACAGTCACAAAGTAGCTGCCATTGAAGAAGTAATGACTTTGAAAACTATTGATAGAGATCAATTTCTTGGAAAGCTTACAACCTTTGAGATGAGAGAGTTTGGTGATGCTCTACCAAAAGTTGAAACTGCTTTCAAAAGCAGTACTCCAGAAAAGATCTCGAGAGCCAAAAAATATAAGGTGGAACCTAACGATGACTTTGATGAAATTGAAGCTAACTTTGTTGACAAATTGCAAAGGGGTTTCGATAAGTTCAAAGACAAACTACCTTTCAAATTTTTTTCATGTGGTAAAGTAGGCCATTATGCTTCCAGATGTCCTGAAAGAATTGAAAGGAATAGAAAAATATTTGAGAATAGGCCTAGAGCCTCAAAGAAATGCTACTATGTTAGAAATTTTAATGATGAAGGTGTGACTGATGATGAATCTAATGATGCCAGTACTAGTGCAAATAAATGTTTGTTTATTGCTATTAAAAAAGAACTTATGTCTACTAATCCTACTAGCTATGTGAAGGAATACAAACTAGTGGGAAAAAGTTCTTTGGTTGTTCAGGTTTAGAAAGATAAGGATGAATGGATTATTGATAGTTGATGCTCACATCACATGATTGATGACAAAAGTAAGTTTGTAAGTTTGGAAAAATATTATGGAGGACTAGTTGGGTTTGGAGACAATGCAACTGGTAAGATTTATGGAAACAAATCTATTTCATTTGATGGAAAACATAATACTAACAATATCCTATACGTGAAGGGCAAGAACAATCTTTTGAGTGTTGGTAAGATGTGTGACAAAGGTTATGATTTGAGAGTCAAAGACAATGGGTGAAAGATCATGCAAAGCTCCAAAATTGTGATTGCTACCGGTATGAAGACCAGAGGTAACATCTATCAATTAAGAGGAACTAATGATTACTTTTTATTAGCCCAAGAAGATGAAAGTTGCTTGTGGCATAGAAGGTTGTGTCATATAAGTTTTGATAATCTGGTAAACATAAGTTTAGGTCAGACTATAAGAGATTTACCAAAGCTTGTGAAACCCACCAATACTATTTGCAAGGAATGTCAGTTGCGGAAGCAGACAAGAACAAGTTTCAAAAGTAAGGAGTAATTTTATGCCAGTTTGCTAGATCTAGTTCATACAGATCTATGTGGTCCTACAAGGATAAGAATTCTATAAGGTGACAGGTACTTTCATGTTGCTTATTGATGATTATTCTAGAATGAATTCGGTTACTTTTCTAAGAGACAAATCTAAAGACTTACAGAAGTTCAAATCCTTCAAGGTAATGGTTGAAAATGAAATGGAACTGAAAATCAAATGCTTGAGGTCAGATAGAGGAGGTGAGTTCGCATCAAATGAATTCAACATTTTCTGTGAAGAGCAAGGATTAAAGAGATAGTTGTCTACACCTAGGACTCCTCAGCAAAATAGAGTTGTGGAAAGAAAGAATAGGACAATTCAAGAGGCTACTAGAACAATGATGAAGGAAGGAGGCCTGTTGGAAGTTTTCTAGAAAGAAGCTATACATACTACTATTAACATTCAAAATAGAGTTCAAGTGAAATGTAATGGTACTAAAACCCCCTATGAATTGTGGTATGGAAGAATTCCAATAGTAAGATACTTCAAAGTCTTTGGAAGAAAATGCTATATCAGAAGAGATGAAGACCTAGGGATATTTCATGCAAGATGTGATGAAGGAATCTTCCTTGAATACCCTATCAAGAGTAAGGCCTACCGTTGCTACAACAAAAGATTGAAAAAATTGTTGAGAGTTTAAATGTGAAGGTAGATGAAGGAAAAGGAAGAACATCATATTAGAGTGGCTATGAATCAGATGAACTTGTTGCTATAACTTATGAAGAAAAGGCTCTAGAAATTGCTACTAAAACGCCTAGGTATGTAAGAATCAATCACTCTATCAAATTATCAGAAACAAAGAAAAAGGAGTACTAACAAGGAAAAGAGCTATAGAAGAACAAGTGAATTACTATTTTCTCTCTACAATTAAACCAAAAACTATGAATGAATCCTATAATGATATGAAATGGGTAAAGACAATGGAGGAAGAACTAATGCAGATAGAGAAGAATGAAACTTGGGAATTAGTTCCTAGACCCGCTAACAAAAATATTATCGGAACCAAATGGGTTTTTAGGAATAAGCTGAATGAAAATAGAGAAGTTGTAAGGAATAAAACAAGGCTTGTGTGCAAAGGATATTATCAAATTGAAGGAATAGATTTTGAAGAGACTTTTGCTCTAGTAGCTTGAATTAAAGCAATCAGAATGTTTCTAGCATTTGCATCTCACAAAGATTTCAAAGTGTATTAGATGGATGTGAAGTCTGCATTTCTGAATGGTGAGTTGGAAGAGGAAGTCTACATTGAGAAACTAGAAGGATTTCAACTATCAAACCAAGGTGATATGGTATGCAAGTTGAAGAAAAAATTGTATGGATTGAAGCAAGCTCCTAGAGCCTAATATGCAAGGTTTGGATAAGTATTTGTTACAGTTAGGGTTCAATAAAGGTATTGTTGATAGTAATCTCTATTTCAAGATTTATGTTGATCAAATTTTGATTATTGAAGTCTTTTTTGATCATATCATCTTTGGAGGCAATGAAAGCATGTGTATGAAGTTTGCTAGTGAAATGCAGAAAGAGTTTGAGATGTCTATGTTTGGTGAGATGAATTTCTTTCTGCGTTTGCAAATCAATCAATCAAATAAAGGAATCTTCATATCTTAGTCTAAGTATGTGAAAGAGTTGTTGAATAAGTTTGGGATGGAAGACTCTAAATCAGTATGTACTCCCATGGTAACTAGCTACAAGTTGAGAAAAACCGATGAATTAGCTAAGACTGATCAAAAAACATATAGATCCATGATTGGAGGATTGCTTTATCTAACTCAAACCAGACCTGATATTATGCATGCAGTTTGTCTTGTTGCAAGATTTCAAGCTGATCCAAGAGAATCACATGTGATGGTAGTTAAGAGAATCCTAAGGTATTTAAAAGGTGCTCTGGATCATGGCTTATGGTATCCAAAGGATAATGATTTAACTCTTAGTGCTTATATAGATGTCGATTGGGCTAGAGATGTTGATGACATAAAAAGTACAAGTGGAGGTGCTTTCTTTTTGGGTGACAGATTGGTTTCTTGGCTGAGCAAAAACCAAGACTCAATCCCTTTATCAACTATAGAAGTAGAATATATTGTAGAGCATGTTGTTTTACTCAAGTGTTATGGATGAAGCAGACTTTAAGGGACATAAGAGTTGTATATGAAGATCTAGTTGTAATTTTTTGTGACAATACAAGTGCTATAAATATTTCAAAGAATCTAGTGATGCACTCAAGAACAAAGCATATATCTATAAGGTATCACTTTCTGAGAGAAAAAGTGATAGAGAATGAAGTAAAATTGGAACATGTGTTCATAAAGGATCAGATTGCAAAAATCTTCACCAAACCTCTGCCTAAGGATACTTTTGAGTATCTCAGAGAAAAGTTAGGGGTCATTACCCCTCCTGCACTAAACTAAGATACATGAGAATGCATCAATCCAGTGGTGTTCAAAGTCTCATTCCTTGATCTAGATTGATATTTTGAGAGAAACCTCTCAGGAGGAGTAGCTAGATGTGTTGGTAACAACCCAGTTGGATCAAAGAAGTAGAATGCAAGTATGTGCCCTTTGCCATTGATATAAAAGGGAGAGAGAAATCACGTGAAAAAATTATGGGGAGAAAGAATGCAGATGTGTAAAGAGAAAAGGGGAGAATCTTATCTTGATGGTCTTTTCAATTTTTCACATCATATGTTGCCATCAATGACAAAGGGAGAGATTGTTGCAAGTATGTGCCTAATCGATGTTGTCATTGATGTCAACATATCTGTCAACTATGCTCTTATTTTGTTGTTTTTTTGTAATAAGTGAGATGCTTTGAATTTACTTATGTAAGTGATCTTGATGTTGAGGATATTGAGAAAATTAGCTCCTCCAGTAGAAACAATGAGTTGCAGTGGAAATAGTGTATTGCATACAAAAGAACAATCTAGAAGATTGCTCCGCATTTCCTATAGCATGAATATCTTTTTCTACAAATTTGGAGTTATTTAGAAGTCTGTCTGAAGATACTATGTTTCAAGTTTGAGCCTCTGGTATGAAGATTTGAGTAAGTTATGTTCACCAGTGTGAAAACTACTTTTCCTATATGTTTGGTGGTGACAGGGAGAAAGTGTTATGCTCCGCATTTGTCCGCATTGAAGTATTTCTATCTGTGGTTCTAGAGTTAAGTCTAGGATAATGTTAAGTGCCTTCAACTTCAATGGTTTGTGATTTGGTGGTCCGCAAGCAATCTTTTCCTTATGATAATAGTTGGCTCTACTGTTCATGTGCTCCAGCTTGAAGAATCTTCTTGACATAATGGTTAGAATTTGTACGGTTGTTTCTAGATAATTTCAATGTGCTTGTGGATGTCTCCTAATCGTGTACCTACCCTTGGATTGGTTCACAAAGAGAAAATTGGATTGTGAATGAAGAATGTTATTAGAAGACCTAGTGTTCTCACCAATCATGGCCAACTTGGTTGATTTCACTAACTACAGAGATGGCTTGAAGATTGTGGAAGCATGTCATGGCGTGAAGAATTGTGTTTGAGTCCTAGCTAAGGCATGGTATGATCAGCATACATCTTTGCATGTTCCCCTTATCTAATTTATGTATTAGGTCCAGACCTATTTCTATGTATGTTTTTGTAATGCCGACCTTGGAGATTGTTCCAATGGTTAATGAATATATTCCTGACCTTGATGTACATTCCAAGGTTGATGACTTGTATGAAGACTTACATAATAAATTGCAAAAATGATATAAGACTGTGAAAATGAAGAGATAAGTGCGAAGGTGTAAAAGAGCTCAGAGCAGAGAAGTTATATTGTGCTTCAATAGAACTGAACCCAGGCATGGAGTAGATGCTACTTAATCAGTTTACCATTTTTGGCAGTGAGCCACCCTTTTGTAGTGATCCATTCTTGACAGTGAGTCATTCCTTGCAGTGAACAATTTGAGTAGTGAGCCCTTTAGGTAGTGAGCCTCTGTTTTTCAGTATTGATGTAACTTATATATTTTTGTGGGCTAACACCCACTGTGGTTTTTCCCTTCTTAGAGTTTTCCACATAAAAATCTGGTGTCTACTGTGTTGAAAGTGTGATTGTGATTAAGTCTATAGTTTCATGCTTTCATGGTTAAATCTGATTATTAGTAATTAAGTAGTTGATGATTTGATATTCATATGAAGTTAAGTTTTGTGACAACTGATTCACCCCCCCTCTCAATTGTCCTATGTATTTCAACACTTCTTCCTCTCTTACTTTTATGGTGATGGAATTTTTTTGTACTCCTTCAGACTTTATTATTTCTTTATGTACATTGTGGATAGCCATGGGAAATACTAGAACCGTTTCCTATGGTTCACTTTTTTTCTCTTCCTTCACATTCTTTCACTCTTTTCTACCTTGATTTCAAACTTTTTTTCTGAAGTTCCTCATGTGAAGTTTCATACTCATAGTATTCAACAATCTAAAGCTTCCTCTTAGCTATTTTCATTCTCTGTTTAGGTTCCTCCATTTCTTTCCTTTTTTGACCATGCTTTTGCACTTTTACACTTTTTCTATTTTACCGATCCTTCCTACTCTCTTTTTTTTTTTCTCATCTAGATATGTATTGGAGGGTGAGTCCCTTAATTTACTTCTCCTTGTGTCTATCTTACAAAGTTTGTAGGTTGTGTATAAATCTTATTCTATCTTCACCCACTCCCATGTCTTTCTTTGATATTCTTGTTGTAAAATCCAAGAATGAGGAATAAATTGTTCCTTTGTCTTTCTTTGATCTTCTTTTTGTAAAATCCAAGAATGAGGAATATGTTGTTCCTTTGTCTTTCTTTGGTCTTCTTGTTGTAAAATGCAAGAGTGAGGAATACATTGTTCCTTTGTATTTCTTTGATCTTCTTGTTGTAAAATCCAAGAATGAGGAATGTGTTGTTTCTCATGATGAATCTTAATACCTTACCCAAATATTTCCTCAAGTTTTTGGTGTGGTATCACTAGTGGTTATGGTACTAATTTTTTGAATTTTCCTCAGGTTTTTTACTTTTCTCTCTCTTTTTTCACCTCAGAAATTATCTTCTCAAGTCCTTTGTTTTCCTCTCTTTGTAATGTTCCACAAGTGGCACTAGGGATGGCATGTTATTAGGGAGGGTCATTTCCTCATGGGTCTCTTGGTATAGGGGATCGTATCCTTTGGGATTTTTTATTTTCTAATCTTAATTGACAATATTACTACTTTTCCCTTTATTCAACTTTTATCTCTTACTTTTATTTCTCTTTCCACTTCCATATAACAAAATCATATCTTTAATATATATTGTGTTTCCATTCTATAGGGTTTCTCCATTGTTTCCTCATGATCCATCAGTTTTAGGGAACTTTCCTTTTCTCTAACGCCATCTTAATTTCATCCCAAACCTTTTAGTGTTGGCTACCTCTACTCAAACACTTGTATCCTCCTAGATATCCTTGTTTCTCTCTCACTCTCTCCCATACTCTCAAATACTTCTTAATCTTCTATGAGTCCCTATACCATGGCCTAAATAATTCTACTATCTCCCAAATTTTTTGCTAACTACCTTATTCCTTCTCTCTTTTCTATCTTCCTCTAATTCTATTCTCTATATCTCGTTATTATTGATACTTTAATAATCTTACTTCCCTTATTCATTTTATTCTCCACGCATTCCCCCTAAATTGTCTTAGTAACTTCATGTATTTTCGTATCTCCTCCCTTCTCTATGCCATCACCTTAGTGCCTTATTCCCTAAGGGCTAATGACTATTGTGTACTAATGTTGGAAGTGTTCTCATTAATGTCAAAGATTGTTAGAAGTGTTGTCATTGATGTCAAAGAGAATTTGTTGTCGAAGGGAAAATGGTTGTAAGAGTGGAAGAAAAGATTCTAAGACAGAGAAGAAGTGAAAAGAAGAATAGTTTATATTGCAAAGAAGAAGAAATTTTTTTAAAGGCATGTTTTCTATAAAGGCATTGAAAAAAAGCTCCTCCATCCTACAATAATGGGTTACACTTTTTGGCCAAACTTGATATTGAAATCAATATTTTGAACAAAATCTTCACATTTTGACACCTATAGCCACTAAACTATTAGGAATTTGAAGATGATGCCAACTAGTGATTTGTGAGATTTTGTTTGTAGATTCTAAATATATATTTTTAAAAAAAATTGGAGTTAAATTGTAAATTTTTTTTGCATCTCCTTTGATAACTGGTTTTTAATAGTAAACAACATTTTTTTAGAGTGATGTGTATTCTGTAGCACATAAATTTTTTTCTACAATGGATAAAATTCTGATTCTTTTTAATTTAGATTGGTAACACCGATATATAGTGTATGCATTTGGTTTCATAATGTTTTGTTGAATATATTTTTTTAATTAATTTTGGAAGTCAGGCCAATTATAATTTAGACATAGGTGTATTCCATAAAACATAACTTTTGTTGTGTGTATCGAAATTCAATTTTTTTCTTTTGTTGAAACAAGCACATCAGTACCTAGTGCATAGATATTTTTTAGAATTTTTTCTCAGTAATTTACTAATTTTCCATGTGTGTAGAATAGAAAACATAATGTTTGGTGAAAAACATACATTCACAAGAAATAAAAAATAAATATAATAATCAAATTAAATATATTTAAATTTATATCTTTCTGGGAAGCTTATAGTAAGGACTACATACTTAGAAAGCATAAATTTTAAATGAATTCATTTGATCCCTCAAAAGATAAATTAAAATTAGTTTTTTATCAGCATTTTGATAGGTGTAGAGGAGACTCCATTATAGGTATGGTTTAAAACTAGCAAGATTCTATCCAAGGGGGTTTGAATCTAAGGGGATTTGCTCAAACCCTCTTCAATTAAAATCCTTTAAATGGAACTTTTCAAGGCTTAAATCATTATATTTTCTAAAAATATGTGATTTCAGCAAAAATCGGGATGTCCCAAAAAGTGTAACCCATTATTGTGGCAGAGCCAATAATTTATTTATGAAGACTTAGTATTATTCAAATTAAAGATTTAAATATACAGTTAGAGGCCGACTTGATGACATAGAGCAGAGAGTTAATGTTGGTGCATTATAGTAGTGTGCGATAATTTTAGTTTAGGGCCAACTCCCTAGAATTAAAGCAATAATATTTGTGTTGGCCAACTCAATTTTTTTTATTTAGGTCTTGACCTATAATATGGATTGGGTAGACCTAAGTATGTGTGAATTGTGCCCTATTTTAAAACGTGAAATTCCAGGATAGGCCATCCTTGTTTACGTTGAAATTATAAATGTGGAAGCTAAGTTTGGATATTGAACTGCAGCCGACAATGAAGATCTATTTCTACAATTTCATATAAAAGGAGATCAGTTTGCGCATTGGTGAAGGTTGACAATAAAAAGAAAAGTCATACATAAGATTATAGAAAGAAGTAAAAGAAGACAAGGAAACTAAGATTTGAGAAATGGAATGGATGGATGGGCTCATGTCACTAAAGCAAAAAATATCACCAAGAGAAACATGGTAGGTGTGTAGGAAAGAAAAAGAATAATAGAGTTAATCATATGGTGATGTAGGGAAGGCCAAGAGAAATCATCCTAGAGTCAAATTGGAAAAGATGTGGGAGGAGGATGATCATCTAAAGGAATGGGTGGGATAGAGAAATCAATAATTGGCCATGTGTCTAAAATAAATGGAATAGGAAGAAGAGAAGTGTGGCTAGGTGGATCACTATTATGCTCTATAGAATATTGTCCTTGTAGTGGTAGAGAACAAGGGAGGGGTTTGAGAGAGTGACAATCAATAGTCTATGTTTTTTCTTTTCTAGCTCCTTTGGATTGCTCAAAACATTTACCCCAACAACAATGAGCCATTCATGATCAACTAAGAGAGATGCTCTTGACATTCCACCTCACCTTTCTCTTGTGATTTGTTCTCTTCATCTTTTTGTTGTTGACAAACATGTCTCTACAATTGTATATCATTACTTTGGCCTCTTAATTCTCATTTACCATGTCAAAGTCAAGGAGGCAAATGCAGGGGCCAAATGCAGGGGCCAAATCTAGTCATTGGAGAAAAGCTCCTCCATCATTAACAACACTACCTTTGAATTCCCTTTTTGTGACACTACACCTCCCAAGATAAGTCATCTATTACACACTCCTAAATCAAATATAACTTTGGGGTTTTATATATACAAATTAAAAAATCATAAGATTTCATTTTAGATCTCGAATATTTTAATTATATTTAGGAGTAAGTTTATATTTCTACATATCATTTTATATAATGTCCATGATTGCTATGATGAGTCATGTCAAGAGTCACCAGTTAATGTTGTATCAATTAGCACCCTTGTTCAACAATTTTTTAAAAATATTTAATTAATTTTGAGACTTTATCTCTATTGACCAAATGCTACTTTCAAATTCATAAGACATTCTATATAAATTGCAATCAACCTAACCATTGCCCCTCCTTTTGCTACAAATGCTAGAGTAACATTATCTTTAAGGTAGGTGCAGCTCGTGGAATACCTTGTGCCATTTCCAGGTGTAGACGTGAATGCCCTCAACAATGAAGACGTGACTGCACTTGACATAGCATCTGCAGCAGCTCAACAAAAGCCCAGTTGTGCCATCATCGTAGAGAAACTGGATTCTGCAGGAGCTACTCGGTGTAGTCTCATACCAAAATCTACTACATCATCTGATCCAAATAATGATTCGAAGCACCACTAATACACATGTTATTAATACAGATGTTATTGGTACACACATTGTAGTGGCATCATTGATTGCCACCGTCACATTTGCAGCCATCTTACAAATCCCGGGAGGATTGAAGATGACAGAGAGAGTATACACTATGGAGCTGCCAAGATGGCGTTCCGCAAAGTTTTCAGATTTTTCATATTCTCTGACACTGCGGCCTTCACCACTTCCTTTATAGTGGTTGTGGCGTGGTTAGTTCAAAAACTGTTCGGAGACACTTATTTCGGAAGACAGTCGGCGCTGTCCCATTTGTCAAGGGTGACCTTGGTAGTCTCGATCTTGTGAACAATAGTCGCATTCGTGAGTGCCGCCATTATCGTCACAATACCCCCTAATTATCAGAACTTGGAAAGTAAGCAAAAGGAAGCTTTCTGCAAATATAAATCGCTTTTGCAAGAAGATATATTTCTTGCAATCATGCCACCCCTTTATGTTGGCTTGTGACTTCCATTTCTCGATTTCATCCTCTCAGGATTGCAATTGAAGTATTTTTATTATTCGTCATGTATGTTCAATTGTGGGTAGTCACGGTGTTGTTTATTTTCTGTACTTGAGCGATTAAATGAACGAACTATTTTGTTCGTTGTTTACTATAAAAAATACTGTTTCAATATATATTACAGTTCTTTGGAGGCAAATTGGACCATTCCTTTTATCTTTCTACTTGAAGTTCCATAGTGGGTATTTGGAGACATGTCAATCGATTGAATTTTATTATATTTTAAAGATGTTTTTTAATAATTTTTATTAGAGCAATTTAGAAATATATGAAATGAGTGCCAGTTCAGGGCCTAAATTTGATGGTTATATGACCCATTTAGATATTTTAGTTGTAAAATACAAACAAAATTTTTAAAAGACTGTCTTACATGAAAGGAGAGATTTTGGACATATTGTCAAAATTTATATAAGATTATAAATATATATATAATTTCACTTATACTAAAGTATGTTATAGTATTTTAAAGGCACGTTTGAATGGATAACTGTCATAAACAATTTTTTTGAATGGATAACTGTCATAAACAATTTTCTTGATAGGCAAGGTCAATCGTCAAATTTAGGCCTTGAGTTGTACTCTTCTTTGTAGTTATTTTAATTTGTAAAAGTAAGCCAATCAATAATATTATTATGTACCTTTTATTATTTGCATTTATTATAAATATAACTTTCTAATAGTATAATATTTTAAATATATTATAGATGTATTATGTATAAAATTATGTCTAATGGTAAACTTTGATATTTATGCTAATTTTTATTTAGTTTTAAGTATATTTTGATGGAGTGTATTAATATGATTAAATATCAACAAGTAGTATATGTTTGCGTTATGTTTGACACACAAATTGATACTTTTCCCTATCTCCTTCATCCTTATTCACATTTATTTATATGTATTTGATATTATCCTATCGCTACCTACACACATTTTCATATATTTACCATTTATAACATTCATTCATTGTTTGAAAACTTGTATTCCTACCCATTTTCAGTAGCCATTGTGAGCCAACTTGACACTCATATTTGTGAATTATTGTTATGTCTTAGAATTTAAAGGTGTAGACGGTAAAATTTGGATAAAAACAAAGATAAAACAATGCATGTGATTACCTCTTAATCCAAACCTTACGCATACTTGATACCTTGAATAATTGATGCATGTATGTTGAATTGATGTCACTGATTGGATGTTGATCGCTTCACATACGCAGCATAACATTGGATAAGATAAAGATTTGATGAGAAGGAAGGTAGGTAATGAATGAGGGGGGATTTGGACAGAGTAATGGCACTTGAAGGTTCATCCATGCAAATGACATGGAAATGGATCAATTTATAGGCAAGTGTGAGAGAATGGAGGGATAGAAACTTCCATTTTGCGAGTGATAGTTGTAATTGGAAAGTTGCTTGTGCAACTTAGAAGAGAGAATAGAATGTGAAAGAGTTAACTCGAGAGGAAATTAGAAGGTAGGAGAATTAACACAAGAGATGAAATTAGAAGGTGGTTGGAGTGATTTGAGAGATGAGTCAAGATGAAAATGGATGGTGAGCCATGTGGATAATAAATTAAATAAAAATATATAAATATTTAATTTATTATTTAAATGAGAGGAAATGCTTGGAAGAAATAAAATATAAATTTAATTAATTTAATTAATTTAATTAATTTAATTCATATATAAGATGGGAAAATAAATAAAACATTGGTTTTACTTATTATTCTAGAAGAAAGATAAGATAATTAAATAATTTAAAACTATTTAATCATTTGATGAAAGATAGAAGAATGATGAACATTAATTAAATAAATAAAATTTATTTAATTAATTTAAGATATGAAGAGGGAAATGAAATATAAATGATAATATGTGTATCTAGGGCAAAAATGCTACAAGATGCCTAAGTGATATAACGTTGCAATAGGGTGGACATTTTTGGGTGTCTACATTTTGCCCCTCTTTGAGATGGTGTTCGAGATGATAAGATTTGTGTCGAGTAACATCATTTCAAAGAAGCTAAGATATGGATAGAGGAAAAAAGATGATGATGCAAAGATAGGACAAGGATGGGATGATGATGCCCCCTCGAGAATTCAATCTCTAAAATATAGTTTCTCCACTATAATAGGGAAAATTCTTAATTATCCTTTATACATAATTTAAAATTTGCATGGAAGCACTCTTGTTTCTCAAATTTAAATAGAAAATCTACTTATGTAGTTGCATGGGACCATTCATTACATGTTCAATTTGAATTTGTTGTACTCTAATTTGGATAGGCTTATGGCCTTTTTAGCACTTAGCATCGGTTCCTTACTTTCCATTTAAGTTTTAAAGATATGACGTTTTGAATTTTTATTGTCTTTACTTTCTTTATAATCTATGTTACTTCTCTCTTCTCTACCACCATCTACCCTAGGCTCTTTTTATCCTCCTTCAATAGTGATATATTTCCTCACTCTTTGCATGACCTGGATATTATGGCTTTTAATATCTTGTTAGTCTTCTTAATCTCCTATGTCATTAATATCCTTTCTATGATGCTAATGATATCTACATGGGCTTTTATTTTTCTTTTATCGATTGATCACAATGCCTAGAGTTTAGCTAGTTCCCTTATTGCTACTTTGAGAAGATCTAATTTTGGTACACCTCAACATTTGGTTAACTCGAATCCATCTATCCTTGATGTGCACATATTAGATGGGATAAATCATATTACTAGAATAATGGGTAGAGATAGGAGGAGTGGAAACCATAATATTAAGGTGGACTTGTTACCCTCTCCTACTACTCCTATTGAAGTGGATAGTCATCCCTCTTCTTCTTCAATGTTGAAAAGTAAAACAAAGGATACATTTGATAATCCTACCCAATCAAAAAAGATACATGACTTAGGTCATAGTAATCTTGGGACCTAACTAGGTGCTACTTAAAGAATGGATGCTTATAATGATCAACCTCACTCTTCTAATAATCTTCAATCTATCCTTCAACATTTTATGGATTCATTTAACATGAATGGTCACAACTCTAGAAAAGATCATAGGAAAATGATGGATATTATATCCTTTCTTCATGAAATGTCAACAATCTTCTTTACAATATTGAAATGGATGATGATAGAAGATTGAACATTCTAGAAGAACAAAATTCTTCTCTAATTGACATTAATACTAATCTTGGTACCTTAGTAGATAACTAGGTTATGCTATAGGCCTTAATTCAATACTTCCATCATCTTTCTTGCTAGATCCATACTAGGATTTTTCATGGAGGACATTACAAGAATATTTAATAATCCTCTTGATTCAAAATCTAATTATGATTTAGATAAACATCCTTAATCTCTGATGAAATCTATTCTTTCACCCCTTTTTGTTTTCTTGGTCTGTGTCTTTTTGTAATCATTGCCTATAGGCCATTATTTATGTATATATTTTTAATTTTATTCAAAAAAGAGATTCATTTTTGAGTCACAATACAATATTGTGTCTCACCTTTGTACATTTTAGGGCCACTAAAATGATGTTTTTTTAGCATTGATCACAATTTGCTAATTATAGCAAACAAACTATCAAGAATTTAAAGATGATTTAGACTTATGATTTGTGAATTTTTCTATGTATATTCAATTTATATTTTTTTAATTTTTATAAAAATATATTTCTCACATTTGGTTAGTTTTCAATAAAATATTTATTATATTTTTACAGTTTTTTGAGTAACATTTTCTCACAATGCATAACTTAAACTAGAAATATAATATTTTCATGGTTTCCTAGAAATAGATCGTTAGCTTTAATATATAATATGTTGGTTCTCAAAACAACATCCTACAACTCTAGAAGATAAACTCCAATCAATAACCCTTGGAAAATAAAGTTGGCCACTAGAATCATGTTAGATTCATCATAAAACTATAGGTAGTCTTAGATAACTAATAAGAGTAGGTTAACTCTACTACTCTTCCATCTCTACTCAGGGAAAGAAGGGTGCTCCAAGAGATCTTTGTAAGAACAAATGAAAATGAACTACCCACATGACTTAGCCAAACTTTTTGCATAAGGACATTCCAAAAAGGTTGTCACTACATGTCCTTCATACTTGGTATGTAACTAGTCATTTAGACCATAGATATCTTAATAAAGAAGAAAAATCCTCAACAAGTTATGATGCAACCTTGGGGGATTCACTTAGTAAAGTTATCATATATCACCTATGATTATGGAATCTTAAAAGTTACCCCTAATTTTATTTTTTCTCCTACATCTTGAACTCACAATAGAATTTTATACAAATTAATTTCATATTAACCAAATGGATGTAACAATTAAAACTAACTTCATAGGTTGCAAGAGCCTTGTTGATAACTGAGAGGGGGGGGGTGAATCAGTTATCCTAATTATTTCCCTTAATGAACTTTCCTCTTAATTGATGCAGCATAAAATCAAACACAAAACATTAACCATGAAATAAGAAACACATGACACAGTATTTTTGACGTGGAAACCCTGTTAAGGGAGAAAACCACGGGGTGATTAACCCAAAATTATTCTCTGTTAGAAGAATAGGAAATTACAAAAATGGCACTTGCCAATAAGGGCTCACTGCCCGAGCACACTGCTCACAAAGAGGCCCACTGCCTACAAGAAGACACACTGTCTACAAAGTGATGAGAATCACAGTCTTGAACTGATTGGAAGCATCTGCATATGCTGGAGTTCAGTTTCGGTTAGGCTCAGTACACTGATCTGCTGCACTTCATCTTTCCTCTGTTCTTTATTCTGCTATCTTTCACATACCGGATCCTTTTTGCTACCTCTGCTCTTTATCTGGACTTTATTCGCATATATCTCCACAACAACAACACACTTCACAACTAAATCCATCCTCTATATATATCCGTACAAGTAATTTCATCACCTTTCTAGTCGGCATCTGGAACAGTCTAGTTTCTTATAAACTTTCATTCTGTCGGCTGAATCCTTCCTCACCAAGCAATGCGGATCAAGCATATACTTGTAGATATCATTAATCATGTCGGCCAAACATGATTCATGCCTTCACAACCTCTGTCATCAACAGTAACCCATCCGGAAAGCAGTCTGATACTCTGCCAGTCAGTTCTTCCTTTGTTTTCACTGCCTCTCAGGAATCTGGTACTCAACCATTCATATCTTTTTCCTTGTCCATCACCGGAGGCTAAATCCTTGGAATATACCACTCAAGGTAGTCCTCTTGACTTCCCCAAATCCGCACTGCACCAAGACACTTCCTCTGAGAGGTCCGGACCAATCTGTCGGACCTTGCCACATGCTTTGTTCTTCTTCACCGGACCACAACATTCTTTATTCTGACTTCCGGTAGAGACACATTATGACTTGCGGATATGTGGGATAACCTTTGTTGCCATCAATGACAACAACCATGAATCCATATAGTGTCTCTTGCCAACAATCTCCCCCTTTGGCATTGATGGCAACACTTAGTGAAAAATGACTAAGTGTTTTCACTATGCTCCCCCTTTGCTGATGCTCTGTCTTTATATACAATTTCCAGAACTCCCCCTTAGTTGGATTCCTCATTTTTCACTGCTCCTCACTCCCCCTTTGACATCAATGGCAAAGGGTAGGGTCCGCACACCAAAATTTTCAAAAATTTTCTATATATAGCCGCATATTTACATACTCACATGTACTGAAGAATGTCTGCAAAGGATGTCTGCAATTGGATCATTTCTGTAGCCCAACTTTGCTTCATTCTATCCAAAATTGAAATGTGACCACTTAGCAAAAATGCAAAAGCTTCTGCCCGCTTGAGATCTGTCGGATCTTTTGTTTGGGCGGTGGTCTGAGCATCACTGATGGCCTCATGCATGGTTTCCAACTTAGGGATTATAATCCTTCTAAGTTCTCCCATCCGGTTGGTGATGTTCTTCCTTTCCTTCTCAAGATTCTTTATTTCATTCAAGACTGCAATAGTCTGACATTCTTGATTTATTATAGAGGAAGAGAGAGGATCAAAACTTTGAGATAAGCTTTGTAGCTTATCCTGTTCCTCTTTTATTTTCTTGTCAAATGCTGCTGTTGCCTTTGACCAGGATATACAAAATTTATAGATGTCACCGCCATCCTTAAGAGCATTCTCTAAGCTCTTTATTCCAATGCTTACAATCTTCCTATCCTTAGAGATTAATTCTAATATTTCTGAAAATCTTTTATCCAAAAATTCCTTCCGGACCTTTTCTTCAGCTGATTTTTCTAAAGAATCAAAATGTGTATCAACACTGCTGACTAAGGTTTTTAGATTACCGGAAGTGGAGGCTGTCAGATCTATCTGGATTGATGGCATGATCTTTACAAGTACTCCGGAAGCAGCCTCTATCAACTCACAGTCTTCCATATGAGACTTCAGGAGCTTTTCATTTGCCTTGGCATTTGCAAATGAAGCTATCTTCATTGTTTGTACCGGAGAGAGAGAGTCAAAATCAAATGGGCCTTTTAGAAGCTCCGGTTCATCAATCTCTAGAGTTTCTTTGCTCAAAAATTGTTGAACAGTTTGTGCAGTGTCTCTTGCCGGAGACAGATGTTTCTTTTCTTCTGCAGTCTTAGAACTGTCAACCTCTTTGTCTTTCACCACTACTTCCTTCTCCTGTAATTGCTCTTCTTCTTTGGATCCGGAGACTGTAGGGGAAACCAGAGGAGAGATGCTAGTTTGTTCATGGGCCACTTCTTCTGGAGCAGAGGGTCCCAAGTCCTCAGCTGTTTCTGTACCCAAATCCTCTACAACAGGAAGATTGAACCTTTTGAAGGCCTTCCGGAGGATCTCTTCTGTTTCTTGGGCCACTTTGTCAGTCTCGCCAAGCATGAGTTGATTCATCCTGGCTTTGCTTCTGAACTCATCTTTGCAGTCTTTGAAGATAATGTTCATTGTCTTGGGATCAATTTGAGGATATAGCTGAATAGCTATCTGCTCCCGGATCTCAAGATCTTTAGCATGAGCATTATTCTTTCTTACTTCCATTTCCTTTTCTAGGCTTTTAGGAATAAGAGATATTATTTCAATGAAAGCCTTATTATATATGTTAAGATATTTTACTGTGGCCTCCTGCAGAGTCTTTTGGTCGGCCTCACTGAAGTCATCATATGATTCAGTCATTGGCTGAAGGTTTCCATCCACCGTGACTGACTTGATTATGCTCTCTAGAGACAGAGTGGGCTTCTCAACAGATACCTCTGCCATTTCCTCCTTGTCTTGGCCTGTGGAGGGCTTACCGGATCCTTTCTTCTTCTGTTTCTTTACTTCTCTTACTCCCTCATCTGATTCTGTTTCCTCTTCATCCTTTTGGCTTCCATAAGCCCTTGTGGCTTTTGTCTTGGATCTCTTACCGGATGCCTGAACTTCCGATTTTGAACTTTTGGTTGTGGGAGGTGCAGGTCTCTTTGATGATCTGGTCCGGGTGGGAGCTTCAACCGGAGCACTTTCTTTGCTTTTCTCTTCTTCCTCGGCCTTCCTCCTCTTTTCCCGGCTGGCATCAAGTGCCTCCTTTGAGATACCTAGGCCTTGAGCAATGTGCTCTACTTCTTTTCTTACCTTTCTTTTAATCTCAGGTTCCCTGAGTTCTACATGTATTTTTACACTCAGCTCCTCAAAGGTTCCAAACCTTTCTGCCTTAGGATCTTTGGGCTGACTCAGCATGTGTTGAACATGCAGCTCCACTATCTGTTCATCCACTTCATACCCCATGGGCATGATCCAGACAGTCCTTGGCTCCACTGCCTCCATTAGGCACTGATCAGTGTCAACCATAAAGCACACTGAGTCCTTGTATTTCTCAATGAGAGACTGGGGAATTCTCTCTCTTGCTTGCATCATGCTCTGAAAGTTTTTGAAGTATCCCCATAGAGCTGTATTTCTCGCTTTTGCATCCCCAAGTCCATGCAAATAGTCTCTTATCTGGACTGCAACAGGTTTGTCATTCTGCCATACCCATCCACTTGTTCCGGGTAGCTCATTCATGAAGTAGAAGAATAGACATACAATAAGAGTACCATACTTAAAGGAATTCTTCTTATCCTTCTTGATTTTCTGTATGTTTTCCATTAATTGGCTTAGCAGTAGTTCGCAGAGATCATATTCTGCATTCTTTCTTAACATTTCATAAGCAGTGTATATTGCAGTTCCGGATACAGAATTCTCCCTGCTGGAGTGATAGATCTTGTATCCTATTATCATTGATGCATATTTGATATCCAGATCCGAGATGTCTTCAATGGTCATTGCCCTCTTATCAAATTTTGATCCGGTGGCCTCAGTTACAATGTTGTTCTTGACAGATTTGAGGATAGGTACCCCTCCGGAAGAGTATAGACCAGTTACTGCTCTAATTGCCTCTTTTGTAATCTTGCAGGGTCTATCTAGCCATAGAAAGTTGTCATGCATCCTGCTCAGTACATACCGGACCCATTCATCTTCTTCAAAACAGGGGAAATGAATAAATTGCTCAAATTGTTTCTTCTGGATATCCTTATACTCTGGTTTAAGCTCAAAAGCATTGTCTATCAGCTGCTTGTGATAGAGGTCTCTTAATTTGAATTCCCCAAATTCCTCAATGTTTGCATGTATGTAAACCCTAATGTCTTCGGTGTGTAAAACTCCGTGAGGAACACTAGAGAAGGCTCCTAGTGGGTCTACCTCCAATGATTTGTAGGGATGTTTCTTGAATGAGGGGCGAGGTCTATCAGAGATCTTAACTATGTTTGGAGTAGCCATTCTTCAAAGATTTGCAGTGAGGTAATGAAAAACGGAGAATACCTTATGCGCCTTCAGTTTGCACGGAGTGGTTGGATTGATTTCTTTATGCAATAGCTTCGGCAGGAGATCCTTGGTGCTTGATGATCCTTGTTGCAGAGCTCCACTATTCGCTTCTTCTCGAGTGCAGAATGAGTAAATGACCTTTGAGAAATCCCTTAAATTGCTCCGCGAACCCCAATATCTGTCTGCAATAAATGCTTCACCTACATCATTCCGGTTTGCCTTGTCTGGATAGCTTGGAGTATCCCGGATTAGTCCTGATCTGTGGATATCATCCGGATCCTTCAATCATGAATAAATCGAGGTAACATATTACAAGATCATCCCAAACACTCTGTCCAATCCGCAGAACAAGATAGTGCATTTCCGGATCTTTCCGGACCTTTTTGTAATCCTTTATCATACCGGAGCATCTCCCTGAACAGATCTTATTTAATCGATCACAGCTTCTTCATAACTCCATGCGGACCTCTGAAAACTTGACTGAAGTATCTCAAGACTCATATCTACAAACCCTTTGATCCGCATCTTGTGCCACATCCGGCACCACTTGTTTGGCTGGGGGAACAAGATTTTCTTTGAGTCTCCCCCTGAGCCTGAGTTCTCTTTTTAATTTCCGGAAGAAATATCAGCACCAGAGTCTGGTGCGGATCCAACCTCTACATTCTCTGAACTTTTCTTCACCCAAATCTTGCTCATCTGATTCCTAACCTCATCCGCATTCATCTTTTGTTTACCCTTGTCTTGATTCTGATTATACACCGGACCTCTTTTGTCCTGATTCTTGTTTCTGCAGACTTTAGCATTATAACCGGACCTATTGCAGATTTGGCAAATAACATTTCTTTGCATATTTGACTGATATCCTCTTGATCTGCATGGATTAGCCCTATGACCTATTCTATTGCATGTGAAGCATCTACCTTTGAATGATTTGTTTACTTGCATAATTCTGCATTCATGGGATTTGTGTCCATACCTTTTGCAGTTGAAGCACTGTCCAGAGAAGGATGAATTGATCTGATTCATTCTCATTCTGCACTGATCAGCTTTGTGACCAAAGTGGTTGCAGCTGTGGCAGTATCCATTGAAGGATGGATATCTTTGAGCATTTGGCTGTCTTACCGGAGGTCTTCTAGGCCTGCTTCTTGGATTTTCTGATCCAAGATTCTTCTGACCGGATCCGGAGCTTTCTCCTTTCTCATATCCCAAACCATACTTGTCATCTGTCCTCTTTTGACTTCCAAGAAGAACTTCAAGTTGAGCAAAACTTATCTTGAATTTCTCTTTATATTCATTTGCTATTTGAAGGTCTCTTTTGAGAGAGGCAATTTGATCCTCAAGTTTTCCTTCATTATCTTTGGCATCTTCAAGATCAGATTCAAGATGTCTGATAATCCTGTCCATCTAGTGGCATTCTTCTGATTTTTCTTTAAGAGATTGTCTTAGATTGTCTTCAGCCTTTCTTTTTTCTTCAATCTCTTGAGTAAACTTAATAGTTCCTGATTCCATTTCATGTCTTAACATAATGACTTCTTTTGATAACTTTTCACATAACTTGGTTTGCTCAGTCAATTCTTCATTTGTATTGCTTTCTTCACTTTGTCTTGCCAACTGTTGAAGCAGCTCCTTTCTCTTTTTCATAGAGAGACTTAATTTGTCTTTTAATTCTCTCATGAATTCATCAGCCTGTTTGAGTCTTTCCTTTAATTCACTAACTTCAGAATTTGACTATTCAAGATCCTCAAGAGCAGTCTTGAGTTGCTCTCTTAAACCATATGCATCCATTTGAAATCCCAGATCTTCCTCAAGCTGTTAGGCTCTATTAGAAGGAACTTAGCTCTGATACCAATTGTTGATAACTGAGAGGGGGGGGTGAATCAGTTATCCTAATTATTTCCCTTAATGAACTTTCCTCTTAATTGATGCAGCATAAAATCAAACACAAAACATTAACCATGAAATAAGAAACACATGACACAGTATTTTTGACGTGGAAACCCTGTTAAGGGAGAAAACCACGGGGTGATTAACCCAAAATTATTCTCTGTTAGAAGAATAGGAAATTACAAAAATGGCACTTGCCAATAAGGGCTCACTGCCCGAGCACACTGCTCACAAAGAGGCCCACTGCCTACAAGAAGACACACTGTCTACAAAGTGATGAGAATCACAGTCTTGAACTGATTGGAAGCATCTGCATATGCTGGAGTTCAGTTCCGGTTAGGCTCAGTACACTGATCTGCTGCACTTCATCTTTCCTCTGTTCTTTATTCTGCTATCTTTCACATACTGGATCCTTTTTGCTACCTCTGCTCTTTATCTGGACTTTATTCACATATATCTCCACAATAACAACACACTTCACAACTAAATCCATCCTCTATATATATCCGTACAAGTAATTTCATCACCTTTCTAGTCGGCATCCGGAACAGTCTAGTTTCTTATAAACTTTCATTCTGTCGGCTGAATCCTTCCTCACCAAGCAATGCGGATCAAGCATATACTTGTAGATATCATTAATCATGTCGGCCAAACATGATTCATGCCTTCACAACCTCTGTCATCAACAGTAACCCATCCGGAAAGCAGTCTGATACTCTGCCAGTCAGTTCTTCCTCTGTTTTCACTGTCTCTCAGGAATCCGGTACTCAACCATTCATATCTTTTTCCTTGTCCATCACCGGAGGCTAAATCCTTGGAATATACCACTCAAGGTAGTCCTCTTGACTTCCCCAAATCCGCACTGCACCAAGACACTTCCTCTGAGAGGTCCGGACCAATCTGTCGGACCTTGCCACATGCTTTGTTCTTCTTCACCGGACCACAACATTCTTTATTCTGACTTCCGGTAGAGACACATTATGACTTGCGGATATGTGGGATAACCTTTGTTGTCATCAATGACAACAACCATGAATCCATATAGTGTCTCTTGCCAACAAGCCTGTGTGAGGTACTACTCATTACAGGATGCTTTAGATATTGCATGAGGGTCATATCTATGTGGCAAGGTTGACTGAGATGGTCAAGTCCTCCCCCACTTAATACATTTAATTTCCTTATTTAAGGCCATAGTCATTGCAGGCAATAAGGTCCAATACTTATATTTATATAAAATCATAGTGTAAAATAAATTGAAGATGGACCTCAACCCCGCTAATGACCAATCTATGGGGTTAATATTATATAAAATCATAAAAGAGATAGTTTATATATATAAAAAGAGAGAAAGAGAGAGACAGAGAGACAGAGAGACAGAGAGAGAACATAAATAAATGTATATATATACATATATTAAATCAAATAGAACACACACACATAATTGTATCTATGTAAAGATATACATATAAACATGTACAAATACATATATATGTATAATCTATGCAAAAAACTATAAACCTTTACACCCATATACATAAACAAGAAAACAAATATATCTAAAAGTATGTAGGTAAGTAGGTAAATAAAAGCATATGCATATACCAAATACACACACACACACACACATGAGAATACAATAAGAGAAGAAGCATAAAAGCACTTTACGAAGGAAGGCAAATAAAACTACTACTATACAATGGTGAACATGGAAGACTAAGATAGGACATGTGCAAGAAATGAACGGGAGAGAGGAACAACCAAAGTGGAAAGAGGAGAGAAATAAAAAGTGGGGGGAGGGTTGTAGGGGGAAAGGTAGAGCACAGGTTATATATGTTGAAGGAAAGAAAAAAAGAGAAGGGAAAGAGATGAAGATCATATAAAGGTGGTAAGGGAGGAGACCATGTGGAGGAGAAAGGGAGGGGAGAGAGGGAAGGAGAGATTATAAGAGTTGAGGGTCCACATGGATAGGGGTTGTAACATCCACATTCTAAAAACATAGTAAAATTGATAATTTACCATAGAGTAATTCAACAAGGTAAAAATGAGAGAAAAATTTTCTTTAATTTAACATATAACCAAGTAACAAAAAATTCTAAGATTTCTATCCTGAAATAAGCAACATAATATTATATACAATGATGACATTTTGTATTTACAATTACAAACATCTACATTAGATAATGTTTTACATAGTCTCAATAAATAGAAGTCTCAAAAGATATACTGCATCTAGAAATCTGACATCTTTATCACAAACCTCGGCATGTCTTCTGCTAGAGAGAGAGAGAAAGCATCTTCCCAGTGCTTTACCTCCGTCCATAGACCGGTGGTCTCCCACACATCTTCCACATAGGAAGTGGTCCTACCCTTCACAAGGAATATAGACCAAAGGTGACTAGTGGTAATTTTCCTTCTGAGTACATAGTGTTGTATCCTACATAATTCTAGCAATCATACAACCCTAGATACCCTCTAGCTAAGTATGATTTCTGATAGGTTACGCAATCCAGATACAGTGAACCTACAATGCATGTAGAGACATATACATTACTATGGCCATAGTTTCAATATAAATTGACATTCGCAATGAACGTTGTCGTAATGTTCACCCACCCCAACTTGACTTGGATACTATCATATTCCTACAGTTTGAGTTGGTCAATTATGTATAACTATATAGTCTTGACAACTTCAATATTTTAGTCTTCCTGATCTAGACAAATTTACATTCATTGACTTTATTCCATAGACCTTATCAATTACCTTTATTTCTAAGGATTCTCATTGCATCATTGCAATACCCGAGATCCAAGACTTATCAACTCATAAGAATTTTTAAATCAATTTATAACAACTAAGATGGCTACCTTACCCAGGTTAAGTGACATAGTCTAGGAAATTATTTCCTTTCTTACAAGTAAGAATAAATAAACAAAGTTAGGGTACTTGTCCCTTCAATCATGATATATATAATGATCACAATGATTTAATATAAATAAATACCTTATTTGGTCAAGTTAAGGTTTAACTAAAGAGTTTTATCTAACTGAAATCTAGTTTTTTTGACTTAAGTTGATTGACAAGACACTGTCATTACTCCATAGACCTTATGCAATGACTATCTATTCTTGAGTATCTCTTTGTGTCTTTGCAACATTTGAGATTCATCACTTATCAACAAGTAATAGCTAAAAGAAGTTGTGACTAAAAAGCTATAATAATCTTTATGTTTGACTTGTTGGAATTAGACTGGACAACTGAGAGGGGAGGGGGGTGAATCAGTTGTCCCACAATAAAAAAAAATTTCTGGTTCTTAACCTTCTTTATTATCTTACTATCAGATTAATGATGTAAACATTAAAGCATAGATCAACAACATAAGAGAAAAAATATAATCAACACACTTGATACCAAGATTTTGACGTGGAAACCTGATTAAGGGAAAACCCACAGTGGGGGTTAACCCACAAAGATTTGTACCCTGTTAAATGTACTTTAGAAAAATAGAAGGCACATGCCTTCAGGCGCACTGCTCAGAGCTCATTGCTAAAAAAAAGGCTCACTGCCTACAGAATTTTAGTATAGAATGAATTAACTAAGTAATAGCATCTACTTCATGACTAATTCATTTTCAATGAATGCTCAAGAACTTCTGCTTTGCCCCAAATTCTTCTTTACTAACTTCACACTCTATACTGCTCTCGCTCCTGATCCTTTACTTGAATTTTATCTATTTTTTTCAAGGATGCTTTTCAATAACTCTTCAACAAGTATTTATATGCTTCATCAACCTTGGAATGATTAACAAGGTTGGCTAAACTTAACGCGGATCATCACATTGTCGGCCAAACACACCTGAGACTTGAACCTACTTCAACAACCACTCCACGCTTTGTAAAAATGCTCTTAAATCATCTACAGCATGCTAGGATCATCTGGTTGGCCAAGACTGGGAAGAACATCAACCTCAAAGAGGAAATCTTCAATAAACAAGCTCAAACTTCAATGCGGACCTCCAACATAGTAGCCACACAATCCAGAGACCTCCATAAGCACATTGAAATCACCAATAACATTCACTCTAAACCATATTACCAGAAACATTTGAATCTTCCTCTGAAACCTCAAGAACATTGTCTACCATGATTGTCAAACTAGAAAGATAGCTTGTGGACCTTCAAACCATGAACCACTAGAGTTGATGATACAAAATGACTTCCCAAACATGCCTTTAGATCCGCAGACCAAAATATTTCACTACGGAGCAATCTAGACCAACTTACTGTCACACTGTCTCTTCTGAATACTTCAAACTTTGGTTCTACTCAGATGGCCATAACTTCTTCAAATCTTCATGTGGATTTCTCAATTCTTAACTAGAGAAGCCTCTGACAATCCTCTACATAGCCATATGGTCCGCATGCATTGATTGTCATTAATTTTCTTAATATCCTCAACAATATGGTCTTCTATACAGACAACAAAATAGGATACAGTTGACACCAATGGCAACAAGGATATGTTAACATCAATGACAACACCACTTAGGCACATATTTGCAATAATATCCCATTTTTTCATTAATGGCAATATATGATGTGAAAAACTAAATTTAACCATCAAGATAAGAACTTCTCCCTCTTTCTCTTCTCACTTCTGCAACTACTTTCTTTACTGCTCCCCCTTACACCAACAACTAGTTTTTCACATGACTACACATATTTGTTATCTTTTCTCCCTTTTTGCTTCAGACTAATCCTAAACTTTGCATACTGACTACTCCCTCTTTGAGTAGTACCTTCTTAACATCAATTCGGATCACAAAATATGAATGTAAATTCCACCGGACTGATGCACCTTAGTGCATTTTAGTCCCGATCAGGAGGGATAATTACCCCTAATTTTTCTCTGATATACTCAAAAGTATCTTTAGGAAGAGGCTTAGTGAAGATATCCACAATTTGATGTTTGGAAGACACAAACTCTAACTTGACTTCATTCTCATTAACTTTCTCTCTCAAGAAGTGAAACTTGATAGATATATGCCTTATCTTTGAATGCAATATCGGATTCTTGGAAATGCTTATAGCACTTGAATTATCATAGAAAATTGTGACTGGCTCCTCAAACACAATTCAGACGTCCTTCAATATTTGCTTCATCCATAGAACTTGAGAACAATTATTTGTTGCTGCTATATACTCTACCTCTACAATAGACAGAAAAATTGCTTCTTATTTTTTGCTCATCCAAGAGACCAATCTTCTTCCCAAGAAGAATGCACCACCACTAGTACTTTTTCTGTCATCCACATCTCTTGCCCAATCAGCATCTGTATATGCATGAAGAGTGAAATAATTGTCCTTTAGATACAATAGTCCATAATTAATTGTCCCCTTAAGATATCTAAAAATTCTTTTGACTGCCACAACATGGGATTCATTTGGATCAGCTTGAAATCTGGCAACAAGTCCAACTGCATTCAGGATATCAAGTCTGGTGTGAGTCAGATAGAGAAATCCTCCAACCATTGATCTATACCTTTTCTGACTTGCCTTTAGGGAGTCATCATCTTTGCTTAGCTTGCATCTAGTTGCCATAGGAGTACCTGCTGGCTTGGAATCTTCCATTCCAAACTTCTTCAACAATTCTTTCACATACTTGGACTGAGATATGAAGATACTTTTATCTGAGTGAACAATTTGTAGACCTAGGAAGAAATTAATCTCACCAAACATTGACATCTCAAACTCACTTTTCATCTGATTAGAAAATGCTTTGCACGTTCATTCATTTCTACCAAAAATGATATCATCAACAAAGACCTCAACAATTCGAATGTCCTCATGATTTATCTTGAAGTATAGATTACTATCAACAGTACCTTTTCTAAATCCTAGCTTAAGCAAATGTTTATCCAATCTAGAATACCAGGCTCTTAGAGCTTGCTTGAGTCCATACAAGGCTTTTCTTAGTCTACAAACCATATCTCCCTGATCAGACAACTAAAATCCTTCCATTTGCTCAATATATACTTCTTCCTCCAAATCTTCATTTAGAAATGTTGATTTCGCATCCATCTAATAAACTTTAAAATCTTTGAAAGCATCTAAAGCAAGAAATAATCTAACTGCCTCTATCCTTGCCACCGGAGCAAAAGTTTCTTCAAAATCAATTCCTTCCATTTGAGAATAACCTTTACATACCAACCTTGCCTTGTTTCTTACAACCTCACCATCTTCATTCAATTTATTCTGGAAGACCCATTTGGTTCCAATCAAATTTTTATCCTCAGGTCTGGGAACAAGATACCAAGTGTGATTCTTTTCAATTTGCATCAATTCTTCTTCCATTGCCTTAACCCAGTTTTCATCATTGCAAGCTTCACTTACTGATTTAGGTTCAATCTTTGAAATCAAACAAATCTCTTCTTGATCTTTACCAACTCTTCTCCTAGTTCAAACACCTCTATTTTTATCTCCTATGATTTGATCTTCAGGATGATTCATTCTTACATACCTGGGGGTTATGGGAATTGCTTAGGCTTCTATTTCTTGAGCTTGTTTCTCAACATCTATACTAATTCCTTCAATCTCTAGAGTTTTTGGATCAATCTACATCTGAGTGAGAGTTTGAACTAACCTTCCTTGACTTTGACTTTCATTTTGATCATCTGAATCATATCCGTAGAACTTGGAATGTCCTTGCTTGCTCTCATAACCTCTAATATTAGTACTTTCAACAATCTTTTTCAACCTCTTGTTAAAGCACCAATAAGCCTTACTTTGAGTAGAGTATCCCAAAAATATTCCCTCATCACTTCTTATATCAAACTTTCCTAAATCCTCATCTCTTTTGATAAAGCATTTACTACCAAAAACTCTAAAATATATCACAGTAGGAGGATGACCAAACCATAGTTCATAAGGGGTCTTACCAAAATTGCCTTTAATCTGTACTAGTTAAGAGTGTAGACAACAATACTTATAGCTTCTCTCCAATAAATTTGAGGAACATTTGTTTCCATCATCATGGTCCTGGTAGCTTCTTGAATGGTTTGGTTCTTTCTTTCCACAACTCCATTTTGTTGGGGAGTCCTAGGAGTAGATAACTATCTTTTTATGCCATGCTTTTCACAGAAAGCATCAAACTCATGAGAAGTAAATTCTCCACCTCTGTCGAATCTCAGATATTTCAATTTTTCACCAATTTCATTTTCTACCATCACTTTGAACACCTTAAAGTTGTCAAGAGCTTCTGATTTTTCTTTTAAGAAGGTTACCCACATCATCCTAGAGTAGTCATCAATCAGCAACATGAAATATCTATCTCCTTCCACACTCCAAATTCTAGCAGGACCACAGAGATTAGTATGTACCAGTTCCAATCGTCCATTTGAAACTTGTTCCTTACTTTTGAATGAAATTTTGCTCTGTTTCCCCAATTGACATTCTCTACACATGCTATTAGGTTTCACAAGTTTTCGAAGATCTCTTATAGCCTGAGTGGTACTTATTTTGATAATGTTATCAAAATTCACATGACACATCCTTTTATGCCATAACCAACTTTGATCTATCTAGGCAATCAAACAACTTGTGCTAGAGCTACTTAAATGAAAATTGTTACCTCTAGTTTGAGTACCAGATGCAATTTTAGTTCCAGAACTCTCCAAGATTCTACACTTTCCATCCTTGAATCGAAGATCATAACTTTTATCAACCAACTGTCCAACATTGAGAAGATTATGTTTCAGTCCTTCCACATACAGAACATCATTGGTCCTATTCTTACCATCAAAAGAGATGGATCCTCTACCATGGATTCTACCAGCTGAGCTATCTCCAAATTTTACTAGCCCACCTTCATAATTTTCAAAATTCACAAACTTACTCTTGTCTCTAGTCATATGATGACAACATCCACTATCAATCACTCATTCATCTTTCTTAATAATCTAAGTGGCCAATGCACTTTCCATATTTGCATAGCTAACAAATTCAGTAGACACCGGATCTTCTTCTTTGATGGCAATGAACACCCAATCATTTTCAGGGGACCCTCCATGATTAGATTCATCATCTATGACTCCTTCTTCTCCAGTTTCTTGGACATAGTAACATTTGTTTTGATTTCTGTATTTGTTAGGGTTTGGTTTTGAAAACCTCTCCGAACATCTTGAGGCAAAATGACCAATCTTATTACAAGTAAAACATTCGAGTGGCAATTTTCCTTCATGCTTATCGGATCCTCTTGGCAATCTTTTGGAAAGAAGAGCTTCAAGATCTGCAGTTTAAATTTTAACATCTTCAAGATCCTTCCTTGTCTTTACGAATCTGTTTGATCTTGTAAAAGAGATTTCACCCAGATCATATCTTTGTTTTCCATATACACTAGCCTTAAATGCAGATTCAGACTTGGGAAGAGAATCACCAAACTCACTTTATTAAAAAGATGAAATTTTGCCAACCAGATGATCTCTTGTAACATTTGAGACAATCCTGATCTCCTCTATAGCTGCAACCTTATGTTTGTATGAATCAGGTAAAGATCTGAGTACTTTTGATACAATCTTTGATTCTTCCAAAGTTCCACTAGCACACCTGATACCACACACAAGTTTATTTATCTTTTTCATGTAGATTGTAATGTTTTCATCTTCACTCATCCTCATAGTTTCAAATTTTCCTCTCAGACTTTGCAGCTTGGCACATTTGACATATTTATCACCTTCATACAAATACTCCAACTTTTTCCAGATTTCATAAGCAGTTTTTAGACCAAACACATTTGTCGTTTCTAAATCAGTCAGGGCACTCAACAAGGCTTCTTTAGCTTAAAAGTTATTATCAGAGGTTTATACTCAATACTAGTTAATGCCCAATAGGCATCACCCATGCATTGTAAATGGCACTCCATGCAATTCTTCCAAGCAGAATAATTTGTTCCATCAAATGTAAAACTATCCTTCTTGTAAGTCGACATCCTAGATCTCCTCAAGCATTCAGGATTTGATAAGAGGATCTGGCTTTGATACCAATTGTTGGAATTATATCGGACAATTGAGAGGGCGGTTGAATCAGTTGTCCCACAATATAAACTTTTTATACTTTTTAACCTTCTTTATTATCTTAATATCAGATTAATGATGTAAACATTAAAGTATAGATCAACAACATAAGAGCAGAAACATAATCAACACACTTGACACCAAGATTTTGACATGGAAACCTAGTTAAGGGAAAAACCACGGCAGGGGTTAACCCACAAAGATTTGTACCCTATTAAAAGTACTTTAGAAAAATATAAGGCACATGCCTTCAGGTGCACTACTCAAAAAGAGAGGCTCACTGCCTACAAAATTTTAGAAAAGAATGAATTAACTGAGAAATAGCATCTACTTCATGCCTGATTAAGTTTTAATGAATCCTCAAGAACTTCTTCTTTGCCCCAAATTCTTCTTTACTAACTTCACACTCTATACTTCTCTCACTCCTTTTCTTTTCTGCTCTGCTCCTGATCCTTTACTCATATTTTATCTATTTTTCTCAAGGATGCTTTTCAATAACTCTTCAACAAATATTTATATGCTTCATCAACCTTGGAATGATCAACAAGGTCGGTTAAACTTAATGCAAATCATCACACTATTGGCCAAACACACCTAAGACTTGAATATGCTTCTACAACCACTCCACGCTTCATAAAAATACTCTTAAATTGTCTGCAACATGCTAGGATCATCTGGTCAACCAAGACTAGGAAGAACATCAACCTCAAAGAGGAAATCTTCAATCAACAAGCTCAAACTTCAATGCAGACCTCCAACATACTAGCCACACAATCTAGAGACCTCCACAAGCACATTGAAATCACCAATAACATTCATTCTAAACCATATTACTAGAAACATTTGAATCTTCCTCTGAAACCTCAAGAACACTATCTACCATGACTGTCAAACTAGAAAGATAGCTTGCAGACCTCCAAACCATGACCGACTAGAGTTGATGATAAACACTGACTTCCCAAACATGCCTTCAGATTCATAAACCAAAATACTTCACTGTAGAGCAATCTGGACCAACTTACTGTCACACTATCTCTTCTGAATATTGCAAAATCCAGTTCTACTCAGATGGCTATAACTTCTTCAAATCTTCATGCAGATTTCTCAATTTTTAACTAGAGCAACCTCTGACATGTTGGCAAGAGACACTGTGTGGCTTCATGATTGTTGTCATTGATGGCAACAAAGCTTATCCCACACATCTGCAGCACATAGTATCTCTATACTGGAAGTCAGATTGAAGAGTGTTTTGGTCTGGTGAACAAGAACAGAGCATGCAGGAAGGCCCGACAATTAGGTCTGGATTTCTCACAGGATGTATCTCAGAAAAGTAAGGACTTGGGGAAGTCAAGACGAATACCATGGCCGCCACATTCCATAGATTGAGCCTTCGGTGATGAAAGAGTGAAAAGATACGAGCACCTCAATGTTGGGTTCTTGACAGGTAGAATAGACTGAGAAAGAACTGACCGGCAGAGCATCAGACCTTAATCTGAATGAGAAATTGATGGTGATCAAGCTTCTTGAGGGATCATTCATGGTTGGCCAACATGATTGATGACTTCTTGAACTATCTCTTTGATACGCATCACTTAGTAAGCATGGATTCAACCAACAGACTAGAGTTTGGGAAAATCTTGAGTATTCTAGATGCCGACTAGAAAGATGTTAAAATTCTTGATGCAGATATATATATACCAGATGGATTTCAATGTGAAGTAGTGTGGATGGTGTGTGAGAGTGTACGAGTAAAGGCAAAGATAAGTGTGGAAGCGGCAATATAGGTTTGGTATGTGACAGAACATCAAGATCAAAATAGAGGAAGAATGAAGTGCAGTAGATCAGTATATTGAGCCTAACCGAAACTGAACCTCAGCATATGTGGATGCTTCTCATCAGTTCAAATACTTGGTTACTTTCTTTAAACTATTGTAGGCAGTGAACCTCTTGTGACCAGTGTGCTCGAGCAGTGAGCCCTAATTTGCAAGTGTCATTTTGTACTTCTTATTCTTTTAACAAAGTCTACAATCTTGGGTTAGTCACCCCGTGGTTTTTCCCTTAACAGAGTTTTCCACGTCAAAATCATTGTGTTATGTGTATTAATTTTATTTCTGCTCTCATGGTTATGCATGCTTATATGTTGTAATGATGCACTAATTATTAAAGAAGAATAGGAAGTTAAATTGTTTAAGATAACTGATTCACCCCCCTCTCAGTTATCTACCTTGTTTCCAATAATTGGTATCAGAGCTAAGTTCCTCTAAATAGAGCCTAATAGCTTGAGGAAGATCTGGGAATCTGAATGGATATGTATGGTATGAGGGAACAACTTCAGTTTGCCCTAGATGATCTTGAACAATCTCACTCTGAAGTCAATAACCTGAGGGAAAGACTCAAACAAGCTGATGATTTCATAAATAAACTCAAAGAAAAACTAAGTATCTCTGTGAAAAAGAGAAAAGAACTACTTCAACAATTAGCAAGTCAAAGTGAAGCCAATGATACAAATGAAGATTTGAATGAGAAAAACAAGTTATGTGAGAAACTATCAAAAGAGGTCATTATGGTAAGACATGAAATAGAATCAGGGGTTATGAAATTCACCCAAGAAATTGAAGAGAAAAGAAAAATTGAAGATAATCTAAAACAATCTCTCAAGGAGAAGTTAGAAGACTACCACAAAATGGATAGAATAATCAAGCATCTAGAATCTAATCTTGAAGAAGCTAGAGATAATGAAGAACAACTTGAGAATCAGATAGACACTCTTAAAAGGGATCTTCAAACAACAAATGAATACAAAGAGAAATTCAAGATAAGCTCTGCTCAACTTGAAGTTCTTCTTTAAAGCCAAAAGAGGGTAGATGACAAGCATGGCTTGGGCTATGAGAAAGGTGAAAGCTCTGGATCCAGTCAGAAGAACTTTGGATCAGGAAATCCAAGGAACAGACCTAGAAGACAACCAGTAAGGCAACAAAATGCTTAAAGATATCCATCCTTTAATGGATACTGCTACAATTGCAATAACTTCGGGCATAAAGCAAATCAGTGCAAAAGATGAATGAATCAGACTAATTCATCCTTCTCCAGATAGTGTTTTAACTGCAAAAGGTATGGTCACAAATCTCATGAATGTAGAAATATGCAAATAAACAATTCATTCAATGGTAGATGTTTTGCATGTAATAGAATGGGACATATGGCTAATCAATCCAGATCAAGAGGATATCAGTCAAATATGCAAAGAAATATAGCTTGCTACAATTGCAATAGATCTGGTCACATTGCCAAATTCTGTAGAAGTAAGAATCAAGGTAAAAGGGGTCCGGTGCATCATAATCAAAATCGAGACAAAGGAAAAGGAAAAGTGAATGCAGATGAAGTTCAAAGGGAGATGAACAAGATTTGGGTGAAGAGAAGTACAGAAAATGTTGGGAATAGATCCGCACCAAAATCTAGTGCTGATATTCCTTTCAGAAACTAAATAGATGAGCTCTAGCTTAGGGGGACTCACAAAGGAAAACAATTTCCCTAGCTAGTAAATTGGTGCCTAAAATTGGCACATGGAGCGTAGCGGATTAAAGAGTTCTCAAAGAGATATATAAATAACCCTTGGTAAAAATATAAAAGATCTGCAAGAAGTTTGAAGAGGCTAATCATCCAAAATTGATCCGATTTAACAGTCATCTGGTAAAAGCAGGATTTTTACAGTTAGATCTAATATGATTCAAAATTGAGATACCTTGATCTGCAGATAAATAGGATGATTCAAGGAAGGGAGATACATTGTAATTTATCATTCTAAGTGCATCTCAGTGATCTGAAAGGATCTCTCTCAGAAGAATGAGAAAAAGGCAACCAGAATGACTTAAGTTGTGCATTTATTGCAATATGGAATTAGGGTTTGTGTAGAAATAAAAGGGTTCTTTTGCTCATCATTTGCACATTTGCATTCGAGACGAAGAAAGAAAGAGCTTTGCAACAAGATTGCTTCAACCCTCTCAAGGATCAACCGCAGAATTTGATTCAACCAGCGATCTTTTTGGCTCTTATCGTGAACCCTAGAAGCCTAAAAAGGTATTTCCACTCTTGAATATCTCTCTCTGAATATTTTGAAATATGGCTACTCCAAATGTTGTTAAGATCACTGATAGGCCGTGCCCTAAGTTCAAGAAACATCCTTACAAATCCCTAGAAGTTGATCCCCTAGGCACATTCTCTAGCATTCTGCATGGGGTTCTGCACATAGAAGATGTTAGGGTATACATTCATGCCAACATTGAGGAATTTGGGGAATCCAAGCTAATGGATATCTATCACAAGGAATTAATAGATGAAACATTTTAACTTAAACCCCAATACAAAGCCATCTGGGATAAGCATTTTGGACATTTAATCCATTTCCCCTATTTTGTAGAAGATGAATGGGTTCGGTATGTTCTGAGCAGAATGCATGACAACTTCATGTGGTTGATGAGGCCATTTAAGATCACAAAAGATGCCATTAGGGTGGTAAACAGATTGCATTCATCCAGTGGGTTGCCTACTCTCAAATTAGTCAAAAACCAAACTATAAGTGAGGCTACTGGATCAAAATTTGACAAAAGAGCAATGACAATAAAGGATATCATAGATCTGGATATCAAGTTTGCTTCTATGATAATCAGTTATAAAATATATCACTCCAATAGGGAGAACTTTGTATCCAAAATAGCAATATACACTGCTTATCAGATGCTAAGGGAAAATGCTGATTATGATCTTTGTGAGCTTGTCCTGAATCAACTATTACAGAATTTGTAGAAAATAAACAAGGATAAGAAGAATTCATTTAAGTATGGTGGCTTGATACTATGTCTATTCTTTTACTAAATGAATGAGCTACTCGGATCTACTGGTTGGGTATGGCAAAATAACAGACCAATTGCCATACAAATCAGAGATTATATGTATGGGCTTAGTGATGCCAAGGCACAAAGTACAGTACTCTGAGGTTACTTCAAAAACTTCCAAGGCATGATGCAGGCCAGAGAGAGAATCCCCCAATCTCTAGTTGAAAAATACAAGGATACAGTGTGCTTCATGGTAGACACTGATCAATGCGTAATGGAGGTAGTGGAGCCCAGAATAGTCTAGATTATGCCAATGGGCTATGAGGTGGATGAGAAAATTCTAGAACTGCATGTCCAACAGCTACTAAGTCAGCCTAATGACCCTAAGGCAGACAGGTTTGGAACCTTTGAAGAATTGAGTGTGAAAATTCATGTTGAGCTAAGACAACTAGAGATGAAAAGAAAAGTGAGAAGAGAAGTAGAGGAAGTTGCTAAAAGATATGGCATTTCAAAAGAAGCAGTCAATGTAAATAGAGAGAAACTAGAAAGAGCAGAGAAAGAGAGACAAGATGCAGAAAAAGAAAGTGATCCAGTGCAAGCCCCCTCCCAGACTAGATCCTCAAAGAGTTCTGCACCTACCACCTCTAAGAGCTCAAAATCCTCCAAACTGGAAGCAAAGACATCTAGAAAGGGAGAAAAGAGAACAAAAACCAAGGCTACAAGATCCTACATAAGTCAAAAGAATGATGAAGAGACAAACACAGATGATGAGGTTAAGAAAATGAAGAAGAAGAAGAAAACATTAGGTGGATCCTTTGCCGGTGCAAATAAAGAAGAAGAGGAAGAAGAATTTGTTGAAAGGTCCACTCATTCTATTGATAATGTTATCAAGACAGTCATAGTGGATGGAAATCTACAACCATTAACAGAATTTTATGATGAGTTTAGTGATATTGACAAGAAAATTCTAGAAGACGCTACAATCAGGTATCTTAACATTTATAATAAAGCATTCACTGAAATCATCTCTCTAATTCCCAAAAGTTTAGAGAAGGAACATGAAATGAGAAAGCATAATGCTAAGGAAAAGGACCTAGAGATCTGGGAACATATTTCTATTCAACTCTATCCTTCCATTACCTCTCAACAAATGAACATGATCTTCGAGGACTTCAAGGATGAGTTTTGGAGCAAATCAAGAATGAACAAGCTTATGCTTGGAGAGACAGATAAAGTTGTCAAAGAAACGAAGGACATCCTCTGGAGTGCATTTAAAAGATTCCATCTTCCTATTATAGAGGACATAGGTGATGAACCTTCTGACATGGATGCCGAAGGATTAAGTGTATCAAAGAAAGATTCTACTGAGAAAACTACAGAAGAGTCAAAGGGGATAGGTGAGGAAAAGACTAAGGAATTGGATTCCTCTGTTCTAGAAGAGGAAGTCCATGAAGAAGTAAACATCTCTCTTCTAGATCCCCCAACAAACTCTGAAATTGAAGGAGAAGCAAGAAAAGAGGAGAAAGAAAGTCAAGAAGAGGAGAAAAAGGAAAGAGAAGAAGAACAAACAGAGAAGATCTCTAATGATAGCTCTAAGGCTGCAAAAGGAAAGAAGTCTCTGGCAAGAGACACTGCAAAAGCAATGAAGAATTTCTTAACTAAGGAATTAATGGAGATAGATGAACCAGAACTGTTTCATGGACCACTCAATTTTGACTCTCTCTCTCCGGTCTAGACAATGAAGGTAGCATCTTTTGCTCAAGCTAAAGCAAAAGAAAATCTTCTAAAGTCTCACATGGAAGATTGTGAGCTAATAGAGATTGCATCTGGTGTGCTAGAGAAAATCATGCCATCCTTCCAAAAGGATCTTTCGGCCTCCTCATTTGGTAATCTGAAATCTCTTGTTAATTTTGTTAGCATACATTTTGATTCTTTGGAGAAATCAATAGAAGAGAAAGTCTGGAAAGAGTTTTTGGGTAAGACATTCTCTAAAGTACAAGGGCTAATAGCAGATGATAGGAGAAATTTGTACATTGGAATAAAGAGCCTAGAAAATGCTCTTAAAGATGGTGGAGAATTATACAAATTTTGTTTATCTTGGTCCACAGTAACAACAGACATTGCAAAGAAGGTGGAAGAACAAGAGGGTAAACTATCAAGTTTATCGTAGAGTTTTGATCCTCTCACCTCATCCATAATAAATCAAGAGTGTCAGACTATTGTCACTATAAATGAGTTAAAAAGGCTTGAGAAGGAGAAGAAAAATAGAATAAGTAGAATGAGAAAACTTAGAGGGATAATTATCCCTAAGTTAGAGGCCATGCATGAGGCCCTAACTGATGCTTAGACCACAGCCCAGACCAGTGATCTGGCAGACTTAAAGAGGGCAGAAACTTTTACATTTTTGTTAAGTGGTCACATCTCAATTTTGGATAGGATGAAGCAGAGTTGGCCAACAAAATTTGTCTAGTTGAAAACCACCTTTGTGGATATACTGAACTATATGTAAGTACAACTTGTATCTATACTTATGTGGCAATATATAGGTTGATTTTTGAAATTTTTGGTGTGCGGATGCCACCCTTTTCCATTGATGTCAAAGGGGGACTGAGGAGTAGTGAAAAATGTGGAATCCAGCTAAGGGGGAGCTCTGGTAATAGTGCACATAAGATAGAGTATCAGCCAAGGAGGAGTTTGTTGAAAACACTTAGTCATTTTTCACTAAGTGTTTCCATCAATGCCAAAGGAGGAGATTGTTGGTAAGTGACACTCTATGGCTTCATGATTGTTGTCATTGATGGCAACAAATCTTATCCCACACATCTGCAGCACATAGTATGTCTATACCAGAAGTCAGATTGAAGAGTGTTTTGGTCCGGTGAACAAGAACAGAGCATGCAGCAAGGTCCAACAATCAGGCCCGGATCTCTCAGAGGATGTATCTTATAAAAGTACAAATTTGGGGAAGTCAAGAGGAAAACATTCTAGAGATTGAGCCTCCGGTGATGAAAGAGTGAAAAGATATGAGCACCTAAGTGTTGAGTTCCTGATAGGTACAATAGACTGAGAAAGAACTGACCGGCAGAGCATCATACCTTAATCCGGATGAGAAATTGATGGTGATGAAGCTTCATGAGGGATCATGCATGGTTGGCTAACATGATTGATGACTTCTTTAACTATCTCTTTGATACGCATCACTTAGTAAGCATAGATTCAGCCAACAGACCAGAGTTTGGGAAAATCTTGAGTATTCTGGATGCCGACTAGAAAGATGTTGAAATTCTTGATGCAGATATATATATACCAGATGGATTTTGATGTGAAGTAGTGTGGATTGTGTGTGAGAGTGTGCAAACAAAGGCAGAGATAAATGTGGAAGCGGTAATACAGGTCCGGTATGTGACAGAACAACAGGATCAAAATGGAGGAAGAATGAAGTGCAGTAGATCAGTATATTGAGCCTAACCAAAACTAAACCTCAACATATGTGGATGCTTCTCATTAGTTCAAATACCTGGTTACTTTCTATAAACTATTGTAGGCAGTGAGCTTGTTGTGAACAGTGTGCTCAGGCAGTGAGCCCTAATTGGCAAGTGCCATTTTGTACTTCTTATTCTTTTAACAGAGAATACAATCTTGGGTCAGTCACCCTATGGTTTTTCCCTTAACATGGTTTTCCACATCAAAATTATTGTGTTATGTGTATTAATTTTATTTCTACTCTCATGGTTATGCATGCTTATATGCTTTGATGATGCACTAATTATTAAAGAAGAATAGAAAGTTAAATTGTTTAAGATAACTGATTCACCCCCCACTCAGTTATCTACCTTGTTTCCAACATGACAATCCTCTACACAGCATATGGTCCACATGTATTGATTGTCATTAATTTTCTCAATATCCTCAACAATCTAGTTTTCTGTACAGACAGCAAAATAGGATACAGTTGACACCAATGCCAACAAGGATATGTTGACATCAATGACAACACCAATTAGGGACATATTCACAACATGACTAACCATTTAATAGTACCTCTTTCATGCTAGAAAAACCCAAGTATTATTACTTATATCTCAAGTTGACTTGTAACCAAAATAATAGGTTTCTCTACCTAAGGTTAAATATTACTGACTAATAACAAATCTCTTTTCAATAAGATAAATGAAACATTTATTATTTAGGGTTCTCGACTCTTTAATGTCAACCCCTATAAAATAACTAAAATACGTTATAACCATAAAGGTGTCATCAAATAATCTTTAACCCTTCTAGGTTAAACTAGGGTTTTATTTTACCCTTGAATAATCGATTATATCAAAATAACCCTATCTCATAACTTCAAGACTGAGGTTTATAAACGACCTTTGGTTTAACTCAACCAAGGTTAAGAATACTATGGTTTTGTAATAGATAACATCTCCTATACAAAAGGAATATGAATACTTTCAACTTACCTTCACGTGATGTCATTGACCATCACTTCTTATATACTCAACTATGATTCCATACAAGATCCTATCTAGTTAGACTTAGTTTAATTCCATTGTAAAGATTTACTACAATGTTATTCTCATTTCTAGAATATGTAGTAAGGATGGTCAAATGGACCTTGTTTTCTCTATCATAACATTCCCAATGATCTATCACTCGATTTGTATAAAAGATGGCTTTCTAAGCTTAATAAGATTCTAAGTTCTCTTGAAATGAAATCGTTGTCGATATTTGTAAACATAACAAGAAAGGGTTTAAACTACCATTATACCACCTCAAGAATTTAACCATCTTACTCAAACTATGAGAATACTTATCATAGTTTTTCATTGCACTAATATATATGAAATTTGTTGTATGATTATCTTATAACCAAACACTCGACCTACCACATGATTATCCTTATTCATTATATCGACTGGTCTTTCTATATATTCGACAACTTTGAAAAGACCCTTCTACAGGTATAAAGGAAAAGTAATGATCAATGATTGATCTCATCAGTTATATATATATATATATATATATATATATATATATATATATATATATATATATATATATATATATGTATATATATATGTATATATATATATACATATATATATATATATATATATCAATTAAGCCTTGAAATAATTATAAAATTGTTCGACACCATCAATACTTCTAATGGTTGTATTACATTTTGAAAAGGGTTACTGAATCAATCATTATAACAAGTTCGTTGGTTATGCATTAATTATCAATAGAATAGATTAAATGATAGAATCGATTTTCCTATTCCAAGCATGAAAAGGACGATAAGAGAAAATGATAATATGGTAATATCATAACACAAAACATATATGTTACCTGGTGGTGGCTCAAGTAAGTTTATTGTTTGTAGAAACAAATAACTAGTCAGCACCTATATGAAGTCACCTTCCCTAATTCACCTCTTTGTTCTTGCTCTTTTCCCCTACTCTTTTATCACCCCAATCTCTGTGTTCTATATTCTTTTTATCATTGATTCCTATATGCTTGACTCTTAACGAGTCATGTGGTATTAAGACTTCTGATCACTCATAATGAGTCTTCTATCCTTCTTTCTACCACTTACTCACTTACAAAAGAAATCAGACTCATTATAGTCCACTACTCATTCAGTTTTAACTGAATCCATTTTATTAGCAATGACTAACACATGTTTCAGAAAGGCACAGAATGTGGGGAAATCATCAAGTGCAACAATAATACCATGTTCCCTCTTTGAAAGAGGTCAACACAAGCATTAAAACCGTCGATGATCATTATTGATCACTTTAAGTGATCCCAACTCCATCACTTAAATTAGTGAAGGCATTTCAATTAACATGCCCAAGGCTACTCAAATGAATAAGTTTTATTAATTAACATATGGTATTATCCTCATTTAGTTCATAAATATATTTATTTGCTTGTATCAAATATGGCTTGCATAACATTGATCCTATTCGATAGTTATGATTCGATCAATAAGAATAATAACAATAAAATAAACGTTTGTGGATAATGTGAATGGGTCGAGTTTACCTCCCCATCACAATCCTTCATTAAAATCACTTCAACTTGACGAAATCCTCATTTGATGTTAAACATCAACAATAAAACACTAAGTGACTTAATAATAATAACACAACCATTTTATGACAATGTCGTCATAACTTTCACGTTTAAACATAAATGGTCATAATTCTTACTCAAACGACGTCATTTACGTTACAAACAACTATGATGACACACTACGATTTGAAAAGATTTGAAAGATATCGACTACCTGTCGACTGGGTTCAAAAGTAAACTAACAAGACAAAACTTACCTCTTATGACACATTGGTTCATGTTTTCGTTAAACACTTATACTCATTTTGGGAAATAAACCACTCATAGCCTAAGGTCTATATCTCTCTCCTTGATAGATGCTCTCTCTCTCTCTCTCTCTCTCTCTCTCTCTCTCTCTCTCTCTCTCTCTCTCTCTCTCTCTCTCTCTCTCCTCCAAGAGCCATCTAAAAACTTGTAATCATGTATCAAAATTGTAACCAAGAAATTATGATCGGTGCATCATTATTCAAATAATAAACCAAATCTCATAATACTATATTAAATTAACAACAATAAAATATTCATTTCCATAATTCCATATATGACATTATATATAATCTATGTCTTTCCTCGACATTAATCTAAACATCATAATAGATTTACTTATGTCCAAGTAAAAGTAAAATGTATAGCAAGACAAAAATTGGGGATGTAACATATCATTCCCCTAAAGATTCATCGTCCTTGATGATATAAAGTATCAAAATATCACTAAATCAAGTTTTTGATTAACTGTTAAAAGCATAAAATAAGTGAGAAGATTTCTGATAAAAATTCATGGTAATTCCTTGCCCTCCCCCCCCCCCCATTTTGAACTATCCCATGTATACTAGTCTCACTGGACCTAGCACTACATAACCTCTATGTTTCACACATAGTGCTTGCGAACTTCATGGATTTTAAGAAGCTCGATGATAACCATCCTGAGTTCTATACTTTTATAACATTCTAAGAATAGAATATTCATATATATATATATGAATCACAAAAAGCATTATGCCTCCTGGCAATAACTGGTAATAAATTGATTCTTGAAATCAATAGAATTGATAAGCTTGAAATTTTAGAAGAGTCCTTTATGCTTAGGAATTGGTCTGGAATACATTCCATACTTTATGGAATTTTTCTAGAAGAACTTTTCTTCTTTAATCAAGAATTGTTTTAGTGTACGCAACATTAACATAACTTTTCTATTTATTAATGGTTTCCACTGATCTTTTCTGATCAGCTTAATCTATCTATCCATTTCTAGACTAATGCTAATCCTATCTTCTAGCTTACCTAGCTTATAGGAGTTTGACATCTTTTATGTCCAATGTTTCAATTCAAGCCATCTTAATAGAAAAAGTTAGGTATTGTTATAAGAAAATTCCACAAGTGATAAGTAGTCTCCCCACTTATATTTTTGATCCATGCAATACATTTGCAACAAGTCTTCCAAAACGTAGTTAACTCTCTCAGTTGGGGCAGGGGCCCTGGCTCGATTAGGTAAGTAATTCCATTGTGGTAAAGATAGTCATGAGGCCCAGTCTCCCCCGTCCCTATGGTATCAGAGGGCATGTCATGCCAGGGTCACCGGTCACATGAAAAAAGTTTACCAGGCACAAAAAAAAAAACTCTCTTAGTTTACCCATTGGTTTCGGGATGATAAATTGTACTCTTATTAAGTTGAGTCCCTAGCGTAGAGAACAAAGTTTGACAAAACCTTGATATTACACGTGCATTTATATCTAAGATAAACTTCTCAGGAAAACATGCAATCTAAACACCTCTTATACAAATTTGTGAGCTAACACTGGTGCTCAATCAGCCAAATTCCCTGGTATAAAATGTGTTACCTTTGTGAGTTTATCAACCACAACTAAAATGGCATTGTGTCTATTCCTAGACATAGGAAGACCTTGAACAAAATCCATACTAATAACTTGCCATTTCCACTCTGGTATATCATGCGGGTAGAACAATCCTGAAGGGTGTTGATGCTTTTCTTTTTACCCTCTGACATTCTAAACAGCTTGCTACAAATCTCGCAGCATCATTCTTCATTCCTTTCCAGAAATAAAGAGGTTTAACATCTGATAGGAGTTTGGTCACTCCCAGATGTACAGAATATGGTGTGGTATGAACTTCTTTCCATACTAGATTCCTTAATTCAGCAGAATTAGAAACACGTATACTTCCTCTAAAACTCAATAGTCCATTAGACTCAAAATGAAACCTATCATACCTTGAATCTTTAGGATTTACCATAAGATCTTGTTTGACTTGCTCATAATATTCATCACCTAATAAATTTTGCAACAATTAATCTTTTGAAAGGAAGGTAGGTGTGTGGAAATCGCTTCCTACACTAATCTAATGAGGGGAGAGCTAAACAAATTCAATTTAATCCTTACAATTACAGGAACATGAAACATATAATAGAGATATTACAACAATACACATAGAACCAGAAATAAGACAGAAGAAGAGAGACAAAGATATAACGTGGGGAAAACCCTTATCGGGTGAAAAACCCCACACTCAGAAACCTACAAAATTATTATCAAAACTAAATGTTGTTTACAATACACTTGCAATGCAAGATTCAATAGTCTTCGACACTCATGTCTGAAGTCAATCCGGTAACATAATAGTTCCTGTCAACCACACACTACATCTCCTCCTCCAAGCACCTATTTATATAGAATATACAATGCAAAATTGGCTTTATCTTGGAATGGGCATCCAACTTGGCCTCATGGCCCAAAACCCACACCTATGGACACTTAGCCCCTATCCCAAAGAGGTCACCCATTTCCAAAATGGGCTATGACAGATGCTCTTACGACTCTTACGACAGTCATTAAATCTATCATAGCAGTTACAACTTACAGCTGTAAGAGAATCTGTCATACATAGGCTATAAATAGCATGTTCTCTTACAACATGTCATAGTCCACCTTGGGGTGCCCAAAGATTCCTTTTTCAAAGATGCTTCATGACACATGTCTTCACCTATCTTACAAGCTTCTATTTTTGACTCTTACATGTCATAACTTCCTCATAAGAATCCATCATAACTGTTTCGGTCAACATTCCCTTACACAACATCCAAGATGCTGAGACATGGTAAAATACTCCTACCATAAAGTGGGACACCTATCTCCTCATGTGAGGACAAAATTACAACTTGTCATCTTCCATGTAGGATGACACATCATCGTGCCACATCCCACAAAATAATAATATGGAATTAACAATTAATTTACAACATAGGCAATGAATAAATAAATACAATAATAAATAGTGCAAGGAATTACCAAGGTTGAAACACCTTAATTTCCAAAATTCTCCCACTTGTCGAACACATTGTAAGAGCCAATAGAATAATAGGATTTAATTGCTATAGGCCAAGAGGCTGATAAACTTTGAACACCATCTGAACTTCTCTGTACTAACTAGTTTTGTTAATGCATCTATAACATTCTTCAAAGTATCTACCTTCTCCAAATTTACCTTCCCATCCTCTACCATGTCTCGCACGAAGTGAAACTGTACATCAATATGCTTTGTTCTGGCATGGAAAGATGGATTCTTCACAAGGCAAATTGCACTCTGACTGTCACAACTGATCATAATCTGACTTGCATCAACACCAATATCTGAACACAATCTCTTAAGCCAAATAGCTTCCTTACAAGAATGTGTTGCTTCCATATACTCAACTTCTATCATGGACAAACCAACCACAAGTTGTTGCTTACTCATCCAACTAATAGCACCACCAAATAGTGTAAACACATAAGCACTGGTGGATCTCCTACTTTCAATGTCACCTACCAAATCTAAATCCACAAATCAACAAATATCAATAGAATGTGTAGGTCCTATAACATTACCATGATAGCATCTGGAATACTTTTAAGTACCCCTCAAATAACTAAACACTCGCTTAACTACATCCCAATGTATCCATCTAGGATTAGCCATAAATTGACTAAGGACTCCCACTGCTTGGGCAATGTCTGGTCTTATGTAGACCATAGCATACATCAAACTACCAACAACACTAGCATAAGGTACTTTGCTCATGTCCTCCACCTCACTAGGAGATTTTGGACAATCATTAACAAACAACTTTGTCCCCAAAGAAACAGGAACACACAATGGTCTACAATCTGTCATGTTGAACCTATCCAACATGGTCTTCACATACTCTGGCTTAACCAAAGTTTTCTGTTAGTTATGTCTCTTCTGATTTCCATTCCTAAAATGTACCTGGCTGCCCCTAAATCTTTCATTTCAAATTGTTCTGACAACTAAGATTTAAAATTAGAAATCATATTCTTACCCTTCCCAATGAGCAACATATCATCAACATATAATGCAACAATGAGAATACAATCACCATCAAAGTTATAATACACATAGTGATCCAATTTTGATCTCACAAATCCAATTGACAACACAAAGGCATCAAACTTCAAATACCACCTCCTAGGAGATTGCTTCAAACCATACAAAGACTTCTTTAACTTTCAAACCAAATTTGCTTTACCTTTCACAATTTAATGCTCTAGATGTGACATGTAGATTTCTTTCTCCAAATCACCATGAAGGAAAGCTATCTTCACATCCATCTGCTCTACCTCTAAGTCATAAGTTGCTGCAAGAGATAACAGGAATCGAATGGATGTCAGCTTTGCAACGGGAGAGAAGATCTCACCATAATATATACCCTCCACTTGTGAATACCACTTCACAACCAATCTGGCCATATACTTCTCAACACTACCATTTGCACAAAATTTCTTCTTGAACACCCATTTGCATCCAATGGGTTTCTATCTAGGAGGCAAAGGTACTAAGGCCCAAGTTCGATTCTTTTCCAAAGAAGCCATCTCATCCTCCATGGCCTCCTTCTAGGAACCTACATCTTTCATATCCATAGCCTCTGATATAGTTCTAGGATCACCATTATTAGTAAGCAAAACAAAAGCACAACTAGAATCAAGCAATGTATAACCAAAACCTCTCAGGTTGCTTTCTTATTCATGTAGACCTCCTCAAGAGCTGAGGTTGAGGTTCAACTTCTTCATCTGAGCTTTCAAAACTGCAAGAGTTCTCCTCATCATCAGGTTCAACATTGTCTTTCTATTCAGTCTTCTCAGGGGTAGAAAAAAATTGAACAACATCCTCTTTCTTTTCTTTTTCTTCTAGCTGTAAAATAATGGAAGAAGGTGTTAGCTCTCTGAAGATGACACTTCTTCTATACAACACTTTTTCAGCCATAGGGTCCCAAAGCTTGTATCCTTTCACATTGACACCATAGCCAATGAAGATACACTTAACAGCCTTATTTTCTAATTTTGACCACTTCTCTCTAGGCACATGTGCATATGGCTCACAACCAAAAAAACAAAGATGCCTTATTAAAGGATTTCTACTAGACCACATGTCCATGGGTGTCTTTCCAACAAGCGCTGATGTAGGATATCTATTTTCAAGATAGCAAGCAGTGGCAATAGCTTCAGTCCAAAACGTTTGTTCTAGGCTGGCTCCACTAAGCATAGTCCTAGCGTTCTCCATCAGTGTCCTATTCATCCTCTCTGCAACTCCATTTTACTGCAGGGTGTATGGAGTTGTCTTATGTCTTTCAATCCTAAGTTCCTTGCAATATTTATCAAATTCTATAGAACAGAACTCACCACCATTGTCAGTTCTCAAACATTTAATTTTTTTACCAGTCTGATTTTTAGCAAAGGCCTTAAACTCCTTAAACTTACTATAGACTTTAGATTTTCTTATGAGAAAATAAATCCATGTCCTTCTACTGTAATCATCTATGAAAGATACAAAATATACAGATTTTGATAATGAAGGAACATTAATAGGATCAAATACATCAGAATGAACAAGTTCCAACACACCAGAAGACTTATGAGAACTCGAATAAAACTGAACACTATTTTGTTTTCCATATATGCAATGTTCCCAAAGTTGAACTCAAGATTACAATCATCTAACCCCTCAACAAGGTTCTTATTTTTTAGGGTACGCAGACCCTTCTCGCCAATGTGGCCAAATCTCTTATGCCATAACATTGTCTTTTCAGCAGGAAGCTTAACTTCCAAGGCATGAATACAACCATTAGGACTAGATACAATAGATTTCTTCACTACTCATTTAGATGGTGGGGGTGAAGTGACTTCTGCCCTCTTCCTAGAGTTAGAAGAACTATTACATTGTGAAATGCATGCCTCTAGTTGAAACAAAGTACCTCTCCTAGTACCCTTAGCAAGCACCATAGCTCCTCTAGTCATCTTGCATCCTTCTTTCGAAAAGATAACCTACAAACTTGCATCATTCAACATACATACAAAAAGAAGGTTCCATGCTAAGCCTGGGATGTGCATAACCCTAGAGATCCCCTTCACTTGTCCATCAGGAAATCAGATAGAGACTCTTCCATGACCAATAATCTTTAGATGAAAGTCATCACCTAGGTACACCTTTCTACCATCAAACTCGTCATACTTAGTAAACTAGTCTCAATGTGAGGTCATGTGGAATGATGCACCAGAATCAAAAAGCCACACATCATCATATCCATGGGTTGCCAGGGCTACAACGAAGGCATCACCATCATCTTGTGACTTGTTAGAATCTGAATCTGGGTTCTTCTTCTACTTTTTCTTTTCCTCTTTGTATTCCTTTCAGAAATACCCAGTTTTGCCATAGTTCCAACATAGAGCCTTAGACTTTCCAGGAGATTTGGATCTCCCATGGGATTTGCTTATGCCCTTCTCATCTTTCTTGTCCTTCTTCTTCCCTTTCTCCTTGGGTCTTCCACAAATTGCAAGAGCCTCTTTGGTTGCCTTAGAAGACTTTCTCCACATCTCTTCGAATAACAGTGAAGATACCACTTCATCCATTTTGAAAGTGGATGTGGTGCTCCCAACAGCCATGACAAGATGATCCCATGAATTTGGCAGAGAACAAAGAAGGGTCATACATCGATCCTCCTCCTCCATCTTCACACCAATGGATGTTAATTATGCAACCAACATGTTAAAAGAATTTAGGTGATCTACAACAGATCCTCCGTCCTCCACTCGAAGAGAGTACAACTTCTTTCTCAAAAAAAGTTTGTTAACAAGGGATTTGGCTTGATCACATCTCCCAACTTCTTCCAAAGCAAGTTTGTAGTTTTCTCCTCATGGACATTTAACAAGACAGAATTAGCAAGACTAAGTCTTATCAGACCCTTAGCCTTCTAATCCTTGAGATCCCAATCAGCTTGTGACATTGTAGCTAGTTTTGTTCCACTGATTGTTTCCCAGAGGTCTCAATCAACAAGCATGTCTTCCATCTTGAGCTTCCACGGCTCAAAATTAGTGCCATTGAATTTCTCCACCTCTATCCTTTCGGATGTGCTTGCCATGTCCTTCTTGCAATAAGATTCATAATACTCTGCATAGAATCCCACTTAACTTAAGATCAGCTCAAAAACCCCCTACCCAACAACTAGGACCAAAGGTGATCAAGCTGTGATACCAACTGAAAGGAAGCTAGGTGTGCAAAAATTGCTTTGTACAAATCTAATGAGAGGAGAGATAAACAAATTCAATTTAATCCTTACAATTATAGCAACATTGAAACATATAATAGAGATATTATAGTAATACACATAGAATCAGAAATAAGACAGAAGAAGAGAGACAAAGATATAACGTGGGAAAAGCTCTTATCAGGTGAAAAACCCCACACTCAAAAACCTGCACACTGTATTATCAAAACTGAATGGTGTTTACAATACACTTGTAATGCAAGCTTCAATAGTCTTAAACACTCATGTCTGGAGTCAATTCGGTAGCATAATAGTACCTATCAATCACACGCAACATTTCCTCCTCCAAGCACCTGTTTATATAGAAGGAAAAATTGGATCTATCTTGGAATGGGTGTCCAACTTGGCCTCATGGCCCAAAACCCATGCCTATGGACACTTGGTCAACATTGTAGAATGTTCTTGACACTTATCAATAGCCCCCATCCCAAAGAGGTCGCCTATTTCCAAAATGGGCTATGACAAATACTCTTACGACTCTTACGACTGTCATAGAATCTATCATAGCAGTTACAACTTACAGCTGTAAGAGAATCTATCATACACAGGCTATAAATAGCATATTCTCTTACAACATGTCATAGTCCACCTTGGGGTACCCAAAGATGCCTTTTTCAAAGATTCTTCATGACACATGTCTTCACCTGTCTTACAAGCTTCTATTTTTGACTCTTACATGTCATAACTTCGTCATAGGAATCCATCATAACTGTTCTGGTCAGCATTCCCTTATAGAACACCCAAGATGCTGACACATGGCAAAATACTCCTACCACAAAGTGGGACACCTATCTCCTCATGTGAGAACAAAATTACAAGTTGTCATCTTCCATGTAGGATGACAATCACCGTGCCACATCCCACAAAATGACAATATGGAATTTATAATTAATTTACAACATAGGCAATGAATAAATAAATACAATCATAAATAATGTAAGGAATTACCAAGGTTGAGACACCTTAATTCCCAACATCTTTAAAGTTTGCATGAATAAAGACAATTGAAGAAATATCTCCCCTCTGACTCAAAGCTTTAGCTACTCTATTCTCTTTTAATAGATCAATTGCCTCTTGAAATTTATCTGTTCACTAAAAACTGCTTCCCTTAACCATTGCAGAACCACTTGCACATGTTGGTAATGTTCTCCTTCATTCTTAGAATAAAAAAGTATATCTTCCAGAAAGGATAGAACAAACATGTCTAAACAATCTCTAAACAAACTGTTCATGAGATTTATGAATACGATAGAGGTATTTGTAACTCCAAAAGGAAACACTGCAAACTCATAGTGCCCATTTCTTGTCCAAAAAAGTTGTTTTATGGGTATCCTCATCCTTCAGTCTTGACTGATGATATATTGATCACTAATCAATCTTTGAAAATATTGCAGCTCCACGCATCTAATCAAAGAGGTCGTCAATACGTGGTGAAAGATATTTTGTCTTTTATCGTCTCTTTAATGAGCATGCAATACTAAATACAAAATTGCAAAGTTATGTCCTTTTTCTTGACAATGATAAGTAGTGCACCTCATGGTGAAATATTGGATCTAATCAAACCTTTAGCCAATAATTCTTGTTATGGGGCTTTGGATTCCATTAATTTTATAGTTGTCATATGGCAAGGTACTTTTCTAGGTAACTCATCCCAAAAATCTAGGAGGAATAAAATTTTTAGTTGCTCCAATCACCTGTTCCATCAACTTTGGTGGAATTAATTTCTTCATATCTAGCATAGTTCTAAGGAAAGCCTATAATTTGCTTCCTTTTAGGGTCTATAGTTTCAAGATTTTTAGTACTCACACTATATTCTTGGTGATTTTCCTTTCTCGTCCCATGAGAAATCTCATTTTTTCCCTTCAGGGTTTCCTTGATCTCTTAATTTCTTTTCCAAAATACCAGGTCTCTCTTTGGTTTTTTTTACAAACATGGTTAGGATTGCTCCAATTTGTCCAAGAGATTAACTGATGGTTTATTCTCTTCGAGACTCTCGCCCTTGTTTGGTTCTTGTATGAAACATGTCATTTTTCTCATGCCAAATAAATAAGTTATATAATAGTTTTCTAAATCTAAAGCGACTCCAAACATCAAACATATTTATCTCATAACAATCAATAAATTGATACAAATCATTCTCATCTTTATTATAATTTATTCAGGAGTAACCACATCCTTATTTATAAAGCTGATACGACAAGACTACATGTCACTGTTGATTAAAGGATCTTCCAATTAACCTCTTTTCCTAAAACAGAAGCATCACATCAACCTCCATGTGGCATGTCATGACTGGCTATAGTTTACTAGGTTTAACTACACAACTAGAAATAGTAGGATTCTTGGCCAGTTCAAAACATTGATTTCTTTCTAGCCGAATACGCTTAAGTGCATCAGCAAAAGTCTTTGAATCCTCCAGCCATGTACCCTCAGAGTAATTAATATAGTCTTTAAGTTTCTCTTCATTAACAAGTTCCTTCTTAACTACTAATTCAAACAAATGTTGGGGAACAGATTTTCTAGCAGTATTCTTGGTTCTTCTCCACGCCATTCTGGCACAAGAAAATTCAAACATTAGCTAACCGCATAATGTTGACTATAGGTTAGCATAGTGGACTCATAAGCTTTAGTGTTGAACCTGGTAGCTCTGATACCATATGTAACATCCACGTTCTCAAAACATACTAAAATCGATAATTTACCATAGAGTAATTCAACAAGGTAAAAATGAGAGAAAATTTTTCTTTTATTTAACATATAATCAAGTAACAACAAATTGCAAGATTTCTATCCTGAAATAAGAAACATAATATAATATATAATGTTGACATTTTTTCTTTACAATTACAAACATCTGTATTAGATAATTTTTTACATAGTCTCAATAAACACAAGTCTCAAAGATATACTGCATCCCGAAATCTGACATCTTTATCACAAGCCTTGGCATGTCTTCTACTAGAGAGAGAGAGCATCTTCCCAGTGCTTTACCTCCATCCATAGACCGGCAGTCTCCCACACATCTTCCACATAGGAAGTGGCCCTACACTTCACGAGGAATATAAGCCAAAGGTGACCAGTGGTAATTTGCCTTCTGAATACATAGTGTTGTATCCTACACAACTCTATCAATCATACAACCCTAGATACCCTCTAGCTAAATATGATTTTTGATAGGTTATGCAATCTCGATACAGTGAACCGATAGTGCATGCAGAGACATGCATTACTATGGCCATAGTTTCAATATAAATTGATGTTCGCAATGAATGTTTGATTTGGTCAATTATGTATAGCTATATAGTCTTGACAACTTCAATATTTAGTCTTCCTAACCTAGAAAAATTTACATTCACTGACTATATTCCATAGACCTTATCGATTACCTTTCTTTATGAGGATTCTCATTGCATCATTGCAATACCCAAGATCCATGACTTATCAACTCATAAGAATTTTTAAATCGATTTATAATGACTACTAGATGGTTACCTTACCCAGGTTAATCATCATAGTCTAGGAAATTATTTCACATCAGAACAAGTAAGAATAAATAAACATAGTTAGGGTACTTGTCCCTTCAATCACGATCTATATAATGATCACAATGATTTAATATAAATAAATACATTATTTGGTCAAGTTAAGGTTTAACTAAAGAGTTTTATGTAACTCAAATCTAGTTTTTTTGACTTAGGTGGATTCACAAGGCACTCTCTTTGCTCCATAGACCTTATGGAATGACTATCTATTCTTGGGTATCTCTTTGCATCTTGGCAACATTTGAGATTCATCACTTATTGACAAGTAATAGCTAAGAGAAGTTGTGACTAAAAAGGTATAATAAACTTTATGTTTGACTAACCATTTAATGGTACCTCTTACATGCTTGCAAAACCCAAGGCTTATTGCTTATATCTCAAGTCGACTTGTAACCAAATAAATAGGTTTCTCTACCTATGGTAAAATATTATCGACTAATAACAAATCTCTTTTTAATAAGATCAATGAAACATTTATTATTTAGGGTTCTCGACCCTTTAATGTCAACCCCCATTCAATAACTAAAATAGGTTATAACCATAAAGGTGTCATCAAATAATCTTTAACCCTTCTAGGTTAAACTAGGGTTTTATTTTACCCTTGAATAATCCATTATATCAAAATAACCCTATCTCATAACTTCAAGACTAAGGTTTATAAATGACCTTTGGTTTAACTCAACAAAGGCTAAGAATACTATAGTTTTGTAATAGATAACAACTCCTATACAAAAGGAATATGTACACTTTCAACTTACCTTCACGTGATGTCATTGACCATCACTTGCTATATGCTCAAATATGATTCCATACAAGATCCTATCTAGTTAGACTTAGTTTAATTCCATCATAAAGATTTACTATGATGTTATTCTCATTTATAGAATACGTAGTAAGGATGGTCCAATGGACCTTGTTTTCTCTATCATAACATTCCCAATGATCTATCACTCGATTCGTATAAAAGGTGGCTTTCTAAACTTAAGAAGATTCTAAGTTCTCTTGAAAAGAAATCATTATTGACATTTATTAACTTAACTAGCAAGGGTTTAAACTACCATTATCCCACCTCAAGGATTTAACAATCTTACTCAAACTATGAGAATACCTATCATAGTTTTTCATGGCACTAATATATATGAAAGTTGTTGTATGATTATCTTATAACCAAATACTTGACCTGCCACATGATTATCCTTATTCATTATATCAATTGGTCTTTCTATATATTCGACAACTTTAAAAAGACCCTTCTATAGGGATAAAGGAAAAGTAATGATCAATGATTCATTTCATTAGTAATATATATATATATATATATATATATATATATATATATATATATATATATATATATCAAACTTTGAAACAATTATAAAAGTGTTCAACTCAGACCAATTTATCTTATACCAAGTGTCGACCAGCTAGCTAGAATGACGCCATCAATACTTCTAATGGTTGTATTAAATTTTGGAAAGGGTTACTGATGTAGGAGCATCCGAGTGGACAAGCTATCTCGCATCACCCAAAAAAATGCATAGTTTAGTTTTCTAATTCTTGGTGTGTCTTTTGTAGTCGTTTTAGTTTTGGTTCCTTTTTTGGTCGGCATTCCAACTAAGAGGTCATCTTGGTTCAAAATTTAAATGTGCTTAAAAGAATATTGGCAGAAGAATACCTTATCGGTGAGAGTCCTTTTGGTGTCTCTTCGATGCTGAGAAAGTTCTCATTTCGGTGTGACCTATTGAGATCAGACAGACCCTAAAGATAGTCTCCTCAATGCAGTGAAGTTCAGCGAGATAAGTGATTTTGGAGTGACTCCTAGGTTGGTCACTTCGACATCCCAAAGTCCCTTTGGTATTCAATAGTCAGTGAATTTCAGAATGACAATGGATTTGGAAGTGATGGGTTTGGGTGTGCCTTTGGCATCTCGATGGTTCTTAGCTATGTGTATCCAGTATGCTTGCTTTCAATTTTTGGCATGAGATGCCTTTTTGATGTGACTCAAATCATCGTCTCCTTGAAAGTTTGACCTGACCCTCAGTTAACTCATCTTCCTTGTGGGACCCGAGTTGAACCACGATTGGTCTGTGAATGGACAACCTGGCACCAAAGATGAAAGACTATGCTGAGCAAGTTTTGTAATGCGTCTAGGATGAATGAAGAGTACCATGAAGATCGTGGTGAAGACGTGCTTTCTATTAAGGAAGAATTCATCAATGAGTCTGCAACCTACACGCTTGATGGAATCATAGGCGCTAGTGGAGTTGTAATTAAGAATGAATGTGGGGAACACATGTAGAGTTGTAACCGTAGCCATTTATGGAGCATAAAAACCATTATCTAGGAATAGTGAAAGTGAGCCAGAAAGGAATAAATTTGGCCTCTTTTGTGATGTTGATGTTTTGACCTTCGAAGTGTTGCTCCTATAATGAGAACCTAGATTAGACCATATACGGTAATGTCTTTTGCATATTATTTTCAATAAAGAATATTGTGTTTTGTGTCTTGTTGTTGAGTTTTGCTGCAAGATTGATAAGCCTGATAAGGCTCCTCTATCTTGACTGTGTCAAGTGGTATCAGAGCTAAGTTTGCTCCTGAAGAAGGTACATCAAGAGAATTATGAAGTCTTAAGAGAAATTATTGTGGGTAAGTGAGAAGAGGAAGAAGACCTGAAACTACAGAGGACTTGTGTAAAATAGCACAAAGAGGATGAGGCAGAGGAAGAGGGGCGTGAAGAGATACAAACCCTATACTAGTGGAGATGCTGAGAGGAATTACAGCCAGATTGGAAGTTGTTGAGACTACCCAGTGAAGAGGTCAACCTATTGAAGATGTAAGTGATACTGAAGAAGAGCAAGTTGAAGCTGAAGGAGAAGAAGGCCAACCTGGGCTTGATCAAGGTGAAGAGTTTATTAGAACCCTAACTAGAATTAATACCAGACCTCATTTTGATCCTCAAAACTATGGTGGTAATTTAAATTCAGATGAGCTACTGGATTGGATCACTGAGATGGAGAAGTGCTTTGATTTTGAAGGTACTGAAGAAGAAAAGAAGGTGAACTATACTTATACCAAGCTAAAAGGGCATGCATCCCTTTTGTGGGATCATTTGTAAACTGACAGACAAAGAAAAGGTAAGGAGAAGATAAAATCATGGGATTGAATGGTGAACAAATTGAAGTCAAAATTCATGCATGTAAACTATTAGTTAAATTTGTTTAGAAAATTGAAGAACTTGAAGCAAAAAGAATCCAGTGTCAAGGAGTACATAGAAGAATTTTATAGGTTGTGTATTCAAGTGGAGCACATAGAGGATGAAATAGAGCAAGCTGCAAGATATCTATATGGCTTACAGATGTCTATACAAGATGAAATTAGTTTTCTCAGATTGTAGAGCATGGAGGAGGCTTATCAATGCGCTTTGAAGGTCGAGGAGAAGTTGAACTAGAAGCAACAAAATAACAAATGGGGCAAAGGTAGAAATGATCATGGTAGAGGACAAAATAGTGGTGGAAGAGGATATGATGCAAAACAGAATGTAGATGGTACCTCTCAGACTCAGGAAGCTAGAGGTATAGGAAACTTCTAAGGAAGAGGAGAATCCTTTTGAGGGAGAGGAAACTTTGGAAGAGGAAGAGGTAGAGGCTTCACTGGTACATTGAGATTGGGCATAGATCTTCTGAATGTCCACAAGTTCAAGGTAGAAGTAAAGGAAAGGATGCCAAAGTGAATGTGGCCCAATCAAAAGAGGAGGAGATTGCAGAATCTTCAAAGAATGGAGAAGATCCAGAGAACGGAGAATCCTTGATGATAAGGAAGATTTTTTTAAGCCATGAGAAGGTAGAGACTGAACCAGTGAAATGAAGGAATTTGTTCAGAACCAAATCCAAATCCAGTGGTAGCACAAACAACATTATGTCTGAAGAAATGGTGAAGTTGAAACTGAAGAGGATGAAACATCCCAGTCCATACAAGGTTTCATGGTTGTAGAAGGAGCACCAATTAGTCATAAGAGAACAATGTTCAGTTAATTTTCAAATTGGTAATTATAAGGATGAAATACTTTGTGATATAATTCCAATGGATGCATGTCATCTCTTATTGGGAAGACCATGGTAGTTTGATAGACAAGTTGTTCATGATGGTAAGAATAACACATATAGTATTAAGAAGGATGGGTAGGAATTCACATTGAATCCTATGAAAGACAAGGATGAAGAGACTGAAGGCACTTCCAGAGTGTGTCTTGTCTCAGGAAAGAAGTTCCTGAAGGATCTAAAAAAGGATGATGTTTGTTATGCATTTGTGGCTCAACCGTCACAAAGCTTAATAGATGAAAGAGAAGAAGAGCTGCCAGTAGAAGTTCAAGAGCTGATTGATGAGTACTCTGATATAATGATGAAGGAGTTTCTGGATGGACTACCACCAGTAAGAGAAATCAGTCATTGCATGGATTTGATTCCAAGTGCAAGTTTTCCAAACAAGGCACCATATAGAATGACACCACAAGAGAATGAGGAAATCAATAGACAAGTTCAAGAGTTGTTGGACAAGGGGCTAATCAGAGAAAGTCTCATCCCATGCATAGTACCAATTATATTAGCACCTAAGAAAGGAGGTGAATGGAGGATGTGTATAGATTCTTGTGCAATTAATAAGATCACCATCAAATATAGTTTCCCATTTCTCATAATGGATGATTTAATGGATTGTTTGAGTGGAGCAAAGTACTTCACAAAGATTGACTTGAAGAGTGGATATCATCAAATCAAAATCCATGAAGGGGATGAGTGGAAAACAACATTCAAGGTGAAGGATGGGTTGTATGAGTGGTTGGTCATGCCCTTTGGATTGACAAATGCACACAATACATTCATGAGGCTGATGAATCAAGTGTTGAAGCCCTATCTTGGTAAGTTTGTGATAGTTTATTTGGATGATGTTTAAATTTTTAGTAAAACAAAAGAGGAACATCTAGAACACGTTAGGGCTATCTTGCAAAGGTTGAAGGAAGAAAAGTTGATGGTGAATCTGAAAAAGTGTACTTTCATGAAGAAGGAATTAGTGTACTTGGGATTTGTAATCTCAGAAGAAGGGTTAAAAATGGACCTGGAGAAAGTAAAGGCTATAGTTGAATGGCCATCATCGAGGAGTACTTTTGTGGTCCATAGCTTTCACGGGTTAGCAAGCTTCAATAGGAAGTTTATAAGAAATTTCAATGGGATTTGTCCTCCCATAACTGAGACATTGAAGGGAGTAAGAAAATATTTCAAGTGGATAGTTGCAACATAGAAAAGTTTTCAATATTTGAAGACTAAGTTGACAGAGCAGCCGGTGTTAGTGCTGCTAGACATTGGAAAAGTTTTCCAAGTTGATTGTGATGTGAGTGGAACAACAATAGGAGAAGTTCTCAACCAAGAAGGAAGACCGATTGCATACTTTAGTGAGAAGAAGAATGAGGCAAAAAGAAATTATTCAGTATATGATCAAGAATTTTATGCTATAGTCCAAGCATTGAAGAAATGGAGACATTATTTACTGCACAAGGAGTTTGTTTTATAGATAGAGCATAATGCTTTAAAGTTCATTAATAGCCAAGGTAAGCTAAATCAAAGACATATGAAGTGGGTTGAACTCTTGCAGAGTTATTCTTTTGTATTGAAACTTAGGAGTGGGAAATCGAATAAGGTAGCTAATGCATTGAGTAGAAAATGTCTCATGATAAATGAAATACAAGTAAATGTAGTTGGTTTTGATGCCATGAAGGAATTGTAGGAATTTGATGTTGATTTCATGGAAGCTTGGAGTGCTTGTAATAATCCTCTTGAGAAGGATAGGACACCTTGGTTAGATTATTTTGTTCAAGAAGATTTTATATTCAAAGGAAGGAGATTATGCACACCTCAAGGTTCAGTGAGGGATAATTTGTTGAAGGAGAACCATAGTGGAGGTTTGAGTGGACATTTTGGTGTGGACAAAACACTAGAATTGTTGAGTGAAGCATACTTTTGGCCAGGAATGGCTGCAGATGTGAAGAAGATGGTGCAAAGATGTAGAGTATGTCAATATGCCAAAGGTGGGAGGTAGAACACTAGGTTGTATCACCCATTACCTATTCCAGAAAGACCATGCGAACACATTAGCATGGATTTTGTTTCGGGGTTGCCTCATACACAAAGACATAATGACTCTATTTTTGTTGTTGTGGATATATTTTCCAAGATGGTACATTTTATTCCTGGTCAGAAAAGTAATGATGCTTCCCATATTGTTGGTTTATTTTTCAAAGAAGTTGTGAGATTGCATGGCTTGCCTAAGAGCATTGTGTCTGATAGAGATGTTAAGTTTGTTGGTCATTTTTGGTGTACTCTATGGAAGAAGTTGGGTACCAATTTGGGTTTTAGTTTAGCATACCATCCGTAGAGTGATGGTCAAACTGAAGTAGTGAATAGAAGTTTGGGAAATTTATTGAGATGTCTTGTTGGGAAGAAGCCAAACCAGTGGGATATGGTATTGGACGAGGTAGAATTTGCTTACAATAACTCTATAAAGAGGAGTACAGGAAAGAGTCCTTTTTGCATAGTATATGGTTTCAGTCCTAGAGGAGTTGATGAACTTTGGGATAGCGCAAATTTGGGAAGGAAGAGTGTTGTAGTAGAAGATTTTGTTGAATATATTCATGATCTATATAAACAAATATAGGATGAATTGACAAAAAGTGTAGCCAAGTACAAACAACAAGCTGATTTGCATAGAAGAGAACTAGAGTTTGAAGTAGGAGATCTAGTCTTGGCACATTTGAGGAAGGAGAGGTTCCCACAAGGAACATATAATAAACTGAAGTGGAAGAAGATTGGACCTTGTAAGGTCTTGAGGAAGTTTTCATCCAATGCATATGAAATAGAACTACCACCTTGCATAGATATTTCACCCATATTCAATGTGGCAGATCTAGTAATATACTATGAAGGAGAGTCAAGTATGCAAGCAGAAATTGATTCAAAGATGTAGGATGCAAGTGACTGGATTGATTAGATGCCTAAAACGAAATTGGAGAAAATTGATCAAGTGATTGACTCCCATATAGCCAATAAAACTAGGGGCAAAGAATATCAGGAGTATCTTGTTAGATGGAAGGATAAACCAATTGAAGATTCAACTTGGATGACAACTTCAGAATTGGCCAAATTTGGTATTACATTGCCAAATTGGTCAAAATGTTCTTGAGTCTCAGCCTCAAGGAACATTTCACTTACTCAGCATGTCTGATGCCGGAGCATCCGGGTGGACAAGCTATCCCACATCGCCCAAACAAATGCATAGTTTAGTTTTCTGATTTTTGGCATGTGTTTTACAGAGTTGTTTCAATTTTGGTTCTTTTTTCAGTCGGCATTATGACTAAGAGGTCATCTTGGTTTGAATTTCAAATGTGCTTGAAAGAATATCAGTGGGAGAATACCTTATTAGCGAGAGTCCTTTTCATGTCTCTTCGATGCTAAGAAAGTTCTCATTTCGACATGACCTGTTGAGATTGGATAGACCCTAAAGATAGTCTCCTCGATGCAGCAAAGTTCAGCGAGACAAGTGATTTTGGAGTGACTGCTTGGTTGGTCACTTTGACATCCTGAAGTCCCTTTGGTATTCAATAGTCGGTGAATTTCAGCATGACAATGGATTTTAAAGTGATGGGTTTGGGTGTCTCTTTGACATCCTGATGGTTCTCAATTGTGTGTGTCCACTATGCTTGCTTTCACTTTTTTGGCATGACATGCCTTTTTGGTGTGACTCAAATCACCATCTCCTCGACTTGGCAAAGTTTGACCTAACCCTAACTTAACTCGTCTTCCTTATGGGACCCGAGTTGAACCATGATTGGTCTGTGAATGGACAACTTAGCACCAATGATGAAAGACTATGTTGAGCAAGTTTTGTAATGCATCCAGGATGAATGAAGAGTACCACGAAGATCGTGGTGAAGGTGTTCTTGCTATTAAGGAAGAATTCATTAATGAGTCTGCAACCTACACCCTTCATGGAATCATATGCGCTAGTGGAGTTGTAATGAAGAATGAACATGGGGAATGCATGCAGAGTTGTAACCGTAGCCATTTATGGAGCATCAAATCCATTATCTAGGAACAATGAAAGTGAGCTAGAAAGGAAGAAATTTGGCCTCTATTGTGATGTTGATGTTTTGACATCTAAAGTGTAACTCCTATAATGAGAACCTAGATTAGACCATATACTGTAATGTCCTCTACATATTGTTTTCAATAAAGAAGACTATGTTTTCTATCTGATTGTTGAGTTTTGCTACGAGATTGATAAGCCTAATAAGGCTCCTCTATCTCGACTGTGTCAGTTACTGAATCAATCATTATAACAAGTTCGATGGTTATGCATTGATTATCAATGGAATAGATGAAATGATAGAAGTGATTTTACTTTTCCAAGCATGCAAAGGATGAGAAGAGCAAATGATAATCTAGTAATATCATAACACAAAACATATGTGTTACCTAGTGGTGGCTCAAGTAAATTAATTGTTTGTAGAAACAAATAACTAGTCAGTGCCTATATGAATTCACCTTCCCTAATTCATCTCTATGTTCTTTCTCTTTTCCCCTACTCTTTTATCACCCCGATCTCTGTGTTCTATATTCTTTTTATTTTTGATTCCTATATGCTTAACTCTTAATGAGTCATGTGGTATTAAGAATTCTGATTGCTCATAATGAGTCATCTATCCTTCCTTCTACAACTCATTTAGTTAGAAAAGAAATCAGAGTCATTACAGTCCACTACTCATTTGGTTTTAACCGAATCCATTTTATCAGCAATGACTAACACATGTTTCGGAAAGGCACAAAATGTGGGGAAATCATCAAGTGCAACAATAATACCACGTTCTCTCTTTGAAAGAGGTCGACACAAGCATTAAAACCATCGATGATCATTATCGATCACTTTAAGTGATCCCAACTCCATCACTTAAATTAATGAGGGCATTTCAATTAACATGCCCAAGGCTACTCAAATGAATAAGTTTTATTAATTAACATGTGGTATTATCATCATTCAGTTCATAAATATATTTATTTTCTTATATCAAATATGGCTTACATAACATCGATCCTATTCGATAGTTATGATTTGATTAATAAGAATAATGGCAATAAAATAAAGGTTTACGGATAATGTGAATGGGTTGAGTTTACCTCCCTATCACAATCCTTCATTAAAATCATGTCGACTTGACAAAATCATCATTTGACATTAAACATTGACAATAAAACACTAAGTGACTTAACAATAATAACACAACCATTTTACAACAAGTTCGTCGTAACTTTTACATTTAAACGTAAATGGTCATAATTCTTACTCAGACGACATTGTTTACATTACAAACAACTATGACGACACACTATGACTTGAAAAGATTTGAAATATATCAACTATCTATTGATTCGGTTCAAAAGTAAACTAACAAGACAAGACTTACCTCTTACAACACATTGGTTCACATTTTCATTAAACACTTATACTTGTTTTGGCAAATAAACCACTTGTAACCTGAGGCCTATATCTCTCTTTTTGAAAGATAATCTCTCTCTTTTCTCCAAGACTCATCTAAAAACCTGTAATTCTATATCAAACTTGTAACCAACAAATTATGATCAGTGCATCATTATTCAAATAATAAACCAAATCTCATAATGTTATATTAAATTAACAACAAGAAAATATTCATTTCCATAATTCCATATATGACATTAGATATAATCTATGTCTTTCCTTGACATTAATCTAAACATCATAATATATTTACTTATGTCCAAGTAAAAGAAAAAGTATAGCAAGACAAAAATTGGGGATGTAACAGGTGTCAACAATAGTTGTCAGGTGGAGCTTAGGTGCCACCCTTCATCACGATTAATATTATTAGGGTGAATTCAAATAAGGATAGTTTCCTTAAGTTTCCTTTTGAAAAATTATCTTAATTAACAAAAACTTGGGTGTCCTCAAGGCAAATATGATTTTTGGCATGGTAGGAGTGCTCTATTAGGGCCAATTTCAAGATGCGGTCATGCCTTATGTCACACACAATGTTCTTTGATCCTAGTGCTAATAGATCAACCTATTTCTCCAATGCATGGCGTCCCACATGAAAAAGTGACATTGTACACTCCTGAGTTGAGCATTTTTGTGTGGAGTCTTTGGTAATAGAGATAAGCTTTCTAGTAGTGTAGAGTGGTTTGAAAGTACTTGAGAGTCCTTTCTTATAGAGGATTTTAGAGATTTTATTAGAAAGGTCCTTTATATAAGGGAGGGTGGCAACTTGAGGAAAATTAGGGACTATAGGCTTAGGTTTAGGATTAGCAAGATTTTTGGCAAGGTTAAAAGTGGAGGCCCATTGACCTCATATTCTGGAATTTTTTTCAACAATTACAGTGTCAATTTTATTAAAAATCTAATATCCAAATAATTTTTTTTTAAATACAAACATAAATTATGCTAAAAATCTTACATTTCATTAGTTTATACCATTTTAAAATTTCAAAAGATATATGTCAGTTTCATGTACTCTAAACTAAAAAACTAGACTTCTATTGGCTAATTCCTTTATAATGGTGTCACAATTATAAGTATTCAACTTTCATGAAACTTATTTATCTTTATTTTTAAAAAAAGATTACAAATAAAATTGCCTCTTTTTTTTTTAATAGAAAAAATGAGTGGTGTTTTTATGCTTTATGTGTTTTCCTTTTTGTTGCCTATGGGTCAAATCTCAATAATGCTTGGCTTGGAATGCGTAATTTCAAAAGGAAGGAATGAGATCACATTGGCAATCTGATAACACTAGTGATTGCATCTAAGAAGTGTAAATAGTTAGAAATTAGATCAAAAAGGTTTTAAATATGAGAATGTAGCATGTGTGAGTGATCTATTAGGTCTTGGATCAATGAGTGTGCCAAAATAACAAATTATGTGCTAGACTCATAAAAATCCAAGACATCAACCAAAAGTGACATAAACTTAAAGTAGAAAAGTATTAAGATATTGTGAATGTTGGGTTCACCATTTTAATGTGTAGAGAAAAAAATTTCCTACATACAATAGAACAATAAACAAATTAGGCCTTGGATAAGGAGATTGAATTGATAAAAATATTTTAAAAATACTAAAATTAAAGCAAACATTAAATAAGTAAAAATATATGTACTTATTTGTAAAGCCCCCTCAAGAAATTAACCATAAATAATGATAATAAAATTAATTTAGTAAAGAATTATTGTAAGTAATACGATTAAAGGAGACAAATTAACTTAATTCTAAGTTAATAAAAATTCAAATTAAACATAAGTTCAATGACATGAGTTATACTTAGCTCTCTGGATCCTGCTTTTGTTGCGCAGTTTGAATTTAATTACATTCCTCTGTAGCATATTCTTTTAGTGTCTCTGCATTTAACTTAGATATTCCTTTCCCTTCTATTACGCTATGAAGTTAGTCCTTTCTTTATTATTGGAGATTGAATGATGTAAATGATTTTATTGCATTATCGAAGGCAGGGTAACTATTGTTTTCACTGTAATAACATTTCTTTGGGCGTTAACATTTCTTTGGATGTTGAACTTTGTGCAAGTGTTATAATCTAAATTAGCCTAAGCTTTTTAGTCTATCCTTGGTATTATGTTCCCGTTGATATCTGTGCAATGACAATAATCAAAGTTAAACCTAAGTCGCATTGACAATTTGTTTGCCCATTGACAATTTAGTTGAGATAGTTTAGCCTAAGCTTTTTAGTCTATCTTTGGTATTATTTTCCCGTTGATATATCTGCAATGATAATAATCAAAGTTAAACCTAAGTGCATTGGCAATTTAGTTGAGATAGTTTTTGGATTCTTAATATTTTAGCTTGTCTTTGCATAGAGTTTCCTTTCTTTTTGCTACATCTCGGCGTGTGATCCAATTTCAACTCATGGCTGGTTTGAGATTTGCATGTCCTTATGGGTTACAGCATGGACGCGTGTGGCCCCTTGCAGACACTGATGTAGAAGAAGGCCTTGGCGAGGAAGGAGTCGGCACTCTGCTCCTGCCGAAGGTGGGGAGGCAGAGCAAGGTTTGTGTGGATGTCCATGTTGAGCTGCCGGAAGAGCTGTGCCGCCATTCTCTGCTCCTCTGCTAACTGTGAAGGCTGCATTTTGTTCACACCGCACATCAAAGCTGTGGAGAGGCCATACAAAAGGGTGGCAGCAACATTATTACTATTATTATTGGGTAAACCCTGGAGAACGAGTGCCGCCATCGTGATGTTGGTGAGGGAGGTGAGGAGGAGTTTGTTCCAGCCGTCTCTTTGCTGTGCGAGGACACCATGCATTTCTGCCCGGTCTGCCACTGCTGCCGCCACCAAACGCAGCTTCGTCGTAGTCATCTTGCAATGGACCAAGAAATGAATTTGTACATCACACAGCCTGCTCCATGTAAGTTTTAACCCTTTCTTCAAACCCTAACAGTTTTGGAAACTCTCCATCTATGGGTATTTGCTCTATTGGATTAATTTTTAATGATAAAAGCTTTTGTTTGCAGCCGGATCTGTTACACTGTGATGTGAGATGCCATTTGTGCACTGGTCTTCATTGCTGTTTGTGTAGCTTTCCTGCTTGTGTGGAGGGGTGTGTTCTTCACCGTTGTGCAGTTTCTCAAATCCTGGCAAAACTTGTGCACTATCCAACACAAGACCCCAATACTTGTACAAAAGTGAGTGCTAACTGGCAACACCTACTTACCAACATTTACAGATACTCAGATTAGAAAAAAGGTTCTTGAAACAATATCTAGAGAGATGTTTGGCAGATAGATATCCATGTGATATTTAGCTGAAGGGATATATTGAGGTTTGATTTTATTTTCTAAATATTTTTCCCTTTGGACCAATGAATATTAAGGAAATTTTTCATTATGACACATCCAAATTCAGACCTAAACTCAACAGATTTCAAATTTGTTTATTTGGACTCCCTACCTAACTGTTTGCTTGACTAGTGAAATTCAGGGTTAACTTTATTTTTTTCTTTTGTCATTTATCTAGATCTCTTGTTGATCATGATTGTGAATCCCTGGAAATGCCCTCCTTCAACAAGACAATCAAGCACCGAGCATCGGGGTAAGGAGTGAAGAAAATGGCAGTCCAAGCTTTCCTCTGATTCCCTATTTGTCAATCATTGATTTCATTCAATCAGAATAAAATTCTGGCTAGTTTATCCAATTTTAATGGAAATTTAAGCTCAATACCAGTAGTAGGTGCCTAGAATTAATTAAGGCACAATGTCCATATGTCCACTCACCAACATGTTGTGCCATGTGCATTTATTTTATTTTATTTGTTGAAGTGGCATGATTTTTTAGCAATTTGTTTCCACTTATATTATGTTAATAAGTTTTATTAGGATAAGTTCTGAATCCCTGAAAGTGTTTTATTTTTTACCCATTTCTACAAGGTGATGGAAGCCTTTTGAGGTCCTGGAGCAATGCTTTTATGAAAGGCTGTTTATTAGGTTTGATTTTCTTAAATTGAATAGCTATTCATTTTAAGGAGAGACTAAACTTAATGGCTTTATGCCAAATTAATTAGACTTAGCTATGAATTCATTAATTAATAGATTTTGAATGGAATGACTAGTTTTTTTTCGTCAATGGATGATTGAGGTTTGGGAAACTAGAAATCTACTAGCCAACATTTTGTAGGTTAACATGGGATAAGATTTTTTAGGTATGTTAGCAGGCACCTAAAATGAGATTCAAACACAGTTATTATTTTATCTTTTTAAGTGGCATGAATTTTTAGCAATTTGTTTCCACTTACATTCTAATGTAAGTTCAAATTTGACTATTTGTAGAACGATTTATGTTTTGGCAGTATGTTTAACCCTTCACTACAGGTTTCCAGGCTTCCACCTGCTCATGATAAGATATCATTCCGGTAAACATTTTTTTTGGTTATTGTCTCAAGTGTTTTCTCCATTCTGTGTTACATCTCTAAATACATGTTGGACTCTCTCTCTCTCTCTCTCACACACACACACACATTATGCAGGCAATGAGGTGAGATTCAGCTAGAATTTGAATTTACTGTGAAAGAAGGGGAGCTACAACAGGCTCTACCATACTTAAGCTGTCAGCTGTAGTGATATCAAATTGGAATGGTCAGGGTAACCCTGATTTCTGTCTAAGCTGCATAGTTTGGTAGGATATAAAACATTAGTCAGAATATATGTATATCTTTAATAATTAGAACTGGTTGTATTGTTGAACCAGGACTGCCTTTCTCAAGACTTTCACCCTCAAAATATCTATTGGAGTATTAAAGTGTTCATAGAGATTTAATGCTTAATTCTCACTTGTAAATTCATCCAAATAAATGTCTACACATTTATAAGGTAAGGTCATGTAGATGGAATTGTTTTGTAGCAATTATATGCACCAGACGAATCGTCTAATGTTTTTAATTCTTGTAGTCTTTATGCCAATAAAACAGGTGCACTTTCTTTATTTTCTTACTATCTATTGCCCATTCATTTTCACTGTGTAGAAATGCGAGGGACATCTAAATTTCACGTACTTGGTACTTAAAACACATGTTAGATGTTCGTTATAATTGGTTTCTTGCTTTGTGAGCTCCACAGAGCAATAATGCCAATTAAAATAAAATTGTCAGTCTTTTTTGGGTTGCTAGTTGGTAACCATTTTCTTAGGAGAACCTCGTACAATCCCTAATGCAAGATGTAGGATGCTGTGTAGAAGGAGCTAGTTACAAATGAATAGGATTTCTCTGAGTTCATTACATGCCCATATACAAAAAAGCTCTCTACACTATGACAGTTCATTTTTTTAATAATATTTTCAAAGCTTATGGAATCTCAGAAGAGCATAAGGTAGTTCAAAACTGAAGTTTGTTGTCTTGATAGTTAAAAGTAGTTATCAATGAATGTATCTATCAGTAAAATTATTATTTTTCCCCATCAAATCAATGATTTTGAAAATCTGATATTTTCTTTTGAGACACCTTTTTGGAACTACAGCAAGTCTAGATTATGAAGGGGTGAGTAAAATAAAGATATCCATTAGTTTAATATTTTACTTAAAGAGTATTTGTTGTTTGCAGCTGCTTGAATGCTTTACGGCATCCTTTTTTGTGTGGACCAAAATGGCGAGTTGAACCTTTTGTTGGTATCATCCGGTGGGGTTTAGGTTCAACAGCTGTCCACATTGCAGAGGAGTACATATATGGTCTTCACCAGGTAGGCAATTCTCTCAGATTCAGTTTGCACTCCTTCCAAACTTATTCTGATTCTATACCTGGGAGCATAGTTAGCATGAAAACCCTTTTACAGATTCAATGTTAATGAAGCTTATCCACAACATTTCAAGAGAACTGAAAATCAAAACAGTTATGCCACAAAAAAGATGCCTAGTGCATTGTCCTTTTCTGTTTACATTATTAATATCTAACCTAAGATATTTGCTGGCCACTCTGATTGTACCTAGTTAGAGATTCCTCATTATTTAGTATAAATGCAATTAAGTAATGTTATTATAAGAACTTGAACTGCTAGGCTATTTAAGTTTTGTGGGATCAAGTTGGCTTAAAAAAATCCTCTATTTCATCTGATACATTGCATTGTAGTGGATTCAAGCAATTTTCTTAGCATTTTTACTTAATTGCCTTGAATGCAGCGCAACAGGCTGGCACACTTCATTGACCTGATGGAAATGTTGAATCCTAACACAGATCTAAAGGTAGCATTTATTTCATCATACTTTTTCTTGTACTTTCCTCTGAAATACTTGCTAACCCAAATCCTGAACTTGCAGAACTGTGAGAAAGATTATGCCATGAATGCAGCAGCAAAACTGTCAATTGTTATGTCAAACTTATCCTTGATTATCAGCAATTGTAACATCAAATCCAGATCTGAATTTAGACAAATATTAAGCAGACTGACCTGCCATTATTATTCAATAATTGCTGTCTTGCTATATTCAATTATTAAGGAAGCAGATTTCCATTAAAATCTCAGAATTTGATGGTGATTAGTCGTGCACAGACAGATGACAAATGGCCAACATTTATAGACAGTTTTTAACATTAGTTATTGCCAACTTGGCAGCTACCTCATGTTGGATAAGTGTTGTATACTTTATATGTTTTATAATTCAGGAGTGATCTCATTTTTCACCCTATTGGCATTATTTTTCTTGTTCTTAAAAATAATGTGGAAATCTGCAAACATACAACACAACTATAATTTGTTAGTGGTAGAATCTAACAAACACATTGAAGTTTTCATTGTAATCTTTTCTGTTCAATAGTACATCTTTCTAGATTCACCCTTCATTAAATTCTTGTCAATTTGTTATTTCCTTGGCTCGAGTCTTTCAAACTCTTGAACTTAATATTATTTGTGCTTAAAAGAGTGCTTTTTAAGAGTTTATTGCTAGCACCCTAAAATAAACACAAGTGTCTGATACTATTAACATTACCAGTCATTCCATACCTAGTTTTTAGGTTGTTTCATACAAAAAATTGGAGAATAAAATTGCTGCACATTTTATTCTATTCAATCAAACCAATATCACAGTTTTATAACTTCAACTGAAGCTTAAAAGGTCCCTACAAAACAGGAATCTAATTCTAACATGACACCTATGTGAAATATTGATTATTCTAACACCAATAGAATAGATACTCAAATCAGCTTTTGACAATATATTTTGTGCCTAATTATTAGCAGTCAGTATCATAAGTCATAGGAGTAGTTGATATTCTAATAGGACAGATATATTTATGCAGGCTACCAACACGATGAGATGGCACCTGTTTCTGCCACAGGAAGGAAGATTTTGGATAAGTGGACCGTTCTAATGTTGGATGCCTCAAAGGCCACGTTTTCCAAGCCCAGAGCCTTAAATATCACATAGATTGAATTAATTATTGAACAGTTCAAGAGAGCTGATTGTGAAGTTATCCCATCAGTTATCTCATTTATGCCATAACACATGGTTTATCATGTATTGTATGTGTTGTAGATGATGTTGAAGGGACCGAGTGAAGAAAGAGGGAAGGAGCAAGGTCAGGTTGTGGATCTCTTGCAACGCCTTGTAAATTAAAAAACTAAATTTCAATATCAGTTACATTCATTCAATCTAAATTCCAATATCACTTACATTCATTCTCTTGATATATATGAGTGGATTTTCCTTTGTGGATGTCCAATATCATTTGTTGCAATTCTAGATTTTCTTCTGTGTTTGGTTTGCGGGTTGCAGGCTACCGGGGAGCACAAGTCCTCAAGGAGATTGCATTTCTTTTTGAGAAGATTTCTTCCTTTTTGGCAATGAAGAGGCCCCAACTGTGCTTGTTGAACAGAAAAATATTTCTGCTGTAGAGGTCAAAGTAGAAAGAGAGAGAGTAGGTTATGCACTGCAGTGCCTGCTACACATGATTTGCGTCTGCTTCAAGTATAGGAGGACATTTTGCATATATCTTTACCAGAGATTTCCCACTATAATATTTGACAAAAAAATCTCCCTTTTGATATACTTTGATGGATTTCAAAGCACCCATTTTGGCATAGGTACGGAGTGTGCTGGAAAAGGTTGTGGAATTTGGATTTACACCTTGGCAAAGCAGCAACAACAGGTAGATTCAAAACTACAATGCACAGTTGAAGGAGAACAATTTCAGAAACATATCCACCACCAACATGCCCAAGAAAATTCCAAATGCTTATCATTGATATGAACATATGAGAGTTCTGATAGCCCATTGACTGGCTAATCTGTCCAAGATTATCGATCACGGTTAATCCTGATGCTGCTCCAAAGAATAGAGAGAAAAACATGAGCCAGAAATCAGCTTTTATGAAAGCCTGCATCAAAGTGAAATCTTCCCCTCTCCGAGGTCCCTTTCTTCTTTTAATCCTTACAGCTCCTTCGGCGGCAGCATGCAACAAACGTGCCTGCAATTGGGCTATTCTTTTCTGTATCTCCCGTTCTGGCAGAAGATCAATTTCCTTAGGCTTCTCATCTTCAATCTCACTCATAAGTACTTCATTCCAGTTCACACTCGAATCCTGTCTCTGATATCCTTGACCAGTGTTGGATTGCTGGGATCCATTGGACTCTGGATTCCTATTATTAACCAATAATGATTCTTCGAAACTACTGTGTTTAATAGTAGAATCAAGATCTGCAACATAACTGTAGTGTGAAATTTGTTTGCCTCATGGCTGTATTGTGTAGGTCTTCAGATGATATGTGGCTCAGATTTACAATAAAACTTACTTTCTCAGCACTACTGCATACCTCTGTGTTGTTTTGCTCACTCTTTTATGCTCTTGGCATGTATGTGAATCATTCTACTAATCAAGCAACAGACTGCCTTAGTTCATCTGATGATTTCATTGAAATGCTCAATCCTCCACCAGTGATAGCTGCTCTTGCTGCCAGTCTGAAATCAGAAATCTCTTAGCTTACGGCTTTAGGCAGGGACTCCAGCTGCAGCGCAGCCCTTGTTTATCTTTGAACCCGCCAATAGCATCTTGTCAATGACTTTCTTTCGCATGTTTTAAGATTGTTCTTAAATCTATTTGATCTTCCCAAATAACGGTTTGTTATGGGGACATGACGCCATAACTTTAGTAGTTTTCTTTAGATTAGATTTGGCCTTTGATTTCAAGTTTTAAATATGCAAGATGTTGTTTTCTTTAGACTCCACTCAAAGGTGTCATTGCGGATAGCATTTTTAATGCTAAATCTGTTCTCTTGGGCATCAAACCTCTATTAGAGGTCAATTTGGGGGGACTGTTAGTGGCGTGAAGCTCATTTAGTAGCCTCTCTCAATCCACGAGTAGTTGGAATTTGTTTCTTAATCCTCTAATAACTACTCATCGATCCATTCTTGCCCTCAAGGCTGAAGTAGTGAGCCTTCTATTTTTTTTTACTATCTATTCACTCAAACCTATAACTGGTAAACCTTGAGTATAATCACATTTCTCCATTTGTTTGGAAACCGTGAATTGCCAGTTAATAATGTTCCTAGAATAGATTGTGTTTGAATGAAATAAACTTAACTTACAATTGTTTCAATTAAAATATTTATCTTGGACTTTGGTCACTGATATGTAATAGATGTTGTATTTAAATAGAAAGAATGTTTGTCTCAATTGTGCTTAATTCCATTAAGTTCAAAATTTACTTAGCTTTATTACTAGCATATCTATATTTAAATAAAAAATATATCTAAAATACGTCGACGAAACGCCTATTCCACCAATGTGTGATAAATTGATTAAGAAATTGGCGTCTATCTTTTAGATATATTTTTTAAATATAGATATCCTAATATTTAAGATAATTTATTAAATTACTAATAAATAAGGTACCTAAACCCTCATAGATGATACATATTTGAGTTTGTCTATTATTAGTATTTCCCATTTCACAAGTATATTATTTTAACCACCATTTCTTAAATATTTGTTATTCTAAAATTTTTCTATCCAAAACAAATATTTATTGCTTGCAAAGTAAATATGTTTTTGATGGTAGTTGTTTGTCTTTGATGTCAAAAAGGTATTGAGGGTGTTGAGTTAGTGTGCATCTTCATAAGGTATCATCAGTGATTTGCACTATTGACATAGGTTGTTTAGGATCATGTTTTTCAAAGTTGTTCACTCTATCAGGAACATCAATCAGGAGTTGTTCATTTAGACATGATAAGTGTGTTGATTATGCCTTCAATAAGAATGTTGTCAGTTGAGCTATTTACCATTAATGGTTGAACAAATTGATGGTTGAACAAATTGATCAGTTGTTGATAGACACAGGATGATGTCTTACTAATGCATAGAAGTATGATGTTCTCCATGTGGGTGTTGGTATTGGATTTCTTGCAAGTTTCTTCAAGGTTGATGAGGATGCAAATTCTCTTATTGGTGTTCTTGCTTCTATCTTCATCATGGCTTCAGAGGTGCTCTTATTGCAGAAGAAATGCTATGTTGGGAGAAATCTAAGGTTTTAATATTTTTGTCTTCTGAGATACTAATTTTTAAATTCCAAGACTAAGTCCATTTCCATTTTCATATGTCTAAACTCACATGCCTTCATACTTGCAATTTTGTTATAATTCATTGATGACTTGCTACTGCAAGTTCACAACTTAAAAATTACCTTCTTGACCAGTCCTCTCCTTGTGTTTAATCAATGACATTAGTCATCATTTGAGAGCCTATTAATATATCCTTGATTTTTTTAATATATCCTTGGTTTCTGAATAATTATATTTTATGAGCATGCTTTTATAAAAACTTTAGAAAGGCCTATTCTATGAGCATGTTTTATAAAAATATTAAAAAAGCCTTTTTGAAAAGTGTTAAAAAAAAATCATTTTTTTTACATGTCTCAACCCCTCCTTATGTGTTCGTGCTTTTCTAAGAAGGCAGCCCCTTTTTCATGGTCTTATCTTTTATATTAGAAACTTTATAAAATTCTTATCCCCTATTTTTATGGTTGATGACAAAGCAAGCCTTTTATAAGGATTTTTGTTTTTTAAAAAAAGCTAAAATCAGTTTTGTTTCCTCTTCTAAGTGACAATGAAGATTAAGGGTCATGGGAGATAGAAAGTTTTTTTTAATGAAGATAGAAAGCTTTTTTGAAGATAGAAAGTTATTTGGAAGATTAAAAAAATGTTTTTATTGGTGTGTGAAGTGTTTTAAAAAACATGGAAATATTTTTATGAAGATAGAAAGCTTTTGAAGATTTATATAATTTTTTTTAAAGGGAAAATTTTTATTGAAGATGATTTTTACAAATTTGAAGAGCCTTTGAAGTGCAAAAAGAATATGAAGTGTTTTTGAAAATTGATTTTTCAAAGAAGATCAAAAGTTTGGAAATGTGATTTTCCAGAGAAGATAAAGTTTTTGAAAATGATTTTGGAAGACAATTTTTTTCTTATGAGTTTTTGAAAAAGAAATGTGAAAGAAAAGCAATAGATCATTTCTCTTTGCAGATGAAAGGACAAGAAAGATTTTTGGCAAAAATATATTTTTTGTTGTAGATGAATGAAAGATATTTTGCAGATAAAAAGGTTGAAGGTTTCAAAAATATGAAAGACATTCAATGTTTTTTTTAAAAAGGCAAAAAGATTTTTGAAGAACACAAAGAGTTTTAAATAGGGTTTGATATTATATGATTCTATTTTTTTGGAGGGCTATTTTTTAGATTGAAGATATTTTGCAGAGAAGGAGAATGAACTTTTGAAGGAATGTGAAAAGTCTTATGTAGATGAAAGATTGATTTTATTCTTGCAGGATGAAAAAGAAGAAAAGATTGATTTTGTTCTTGCAGATTAAAAAAAAGAAGAAATGAACTGTAATGGGCATGAAGAGAAAATTAATTTCTTCACAGATGAAAAATGATTGTGTAGAATGTGAAAGGTTTTTCAAATTGTATATAATAGTTTTTCAGGTACATTGATGAGTGTGTGTTGATGAAGAAAATAAAGATGAGCAAATAATGTTATGTATGTTATGAAGTTATGATATGTAGAGAAAAAACCTTTTTTGAAAAGAAAGATGAGTTGATTTAAATGGTACAAATCAGATTGAACAACAATCACTTCTTGCACATGAGATTTTTGTTTTGATTGATTGAGAAAAGCTACTGAGAGGCATAGTATGCCAGTGAGGCTTATAGGTCAGTGAGACCATTTGTTAGTGAGACACTCACATCAGCCAGTGAGGCTTGTAAAGATATTTTTTAAGGTTAAGCCACTCGTGCAATTCTTGCGTCTTGATTTATATTGATTTTCTCTCTATTTGTGTGTATAATTTATTCATGAGATTTTAATCTCATCATTCATTCTCAGTTATGTGCACATGTGTGTAACAAATGATATCTTTCTTTCTTCATGTCTTGAAAGTTAAATTTGCAAAAGGTTAAAATTTATACAACACTGATTCACCCCCCCCTCTCAGTGTTGTCCTGAACTCCTATAATTGGTATCAGAGCTAGTTTCCCTTTTGCAGCTTAATCAGCTTGGGTAGGTCTTGTGTGTGGAGTTCAATGGGTAAGTGCAGGAGAAATAAGAACATGAGAAATGTTAAGATTCATTCTAATCAAAAGACATCATCCATATCAAATCTACATGTTGATATAAAGTCAGTTGATAATGATGTTCTTCATGTTGATTCTGATATTGTATTAGAAGAAAAAAATTTAGGAGTTCCTCAGTTTAATGGTTCAATTTTTTTAGTTTGGTATGTTAGAATGCAAGTGTATCTATCCTCTTTAGGATATGATGTTTTAATGTCTGTTGAGAATGGATATTCTAACTCTGCAACTAACAAAGAAGCCCTTGAATGTAATCAGATTGCAAAGAAGGCTATATTGTCTGCTCTGTCTAATGATCTTTCTTGTAAAATTATGGACTGTGTTATAGCTCAGGATATGTGGAGGAGATTGATAAAAATTTATCAAGGTAGTACACCTAAAGAAGAAAACAACTTATTATATGAGAAGAATGACAATGATGAAAATCTTTCACATGAAGGAGATGAGACTCAATCAAATTTTGAAGAAGATCAGATTATAAGTGATGAAGAACAAGAATGTGAAATTGATATGCAAGGAGACCTTATATATGCTTTGAGTGAGCTCAAGAAGTATAAGAGAGAAAATTAGAAACTAAATTTGTAGTTGCAACAAGAAAAAGATTTAAAAGACAAAGCTCTTACAGATCTTGAATGTGCTAGAAACCTGATTATAGATTTGAGAAATCAAGCAAGTGAATCAGATAAATCAATCACTAGTTTGAAAACAGAGGTTGAGGAAGCTAAGAGAATAGCTAATGTAACAAAGTTAGAGTTAGAAGCTAAATTAGTTGATTGTCAAAAACTTGAAAGAGAAATAGTTTCTTTGAAAAAAAATCTTGAGGATGTTAAGAAGCAATTAGAAAAGAATCTGAAATTTGAAGAGAGCACAAGCAGGTTAAATAAGATGCTTGGTAAACAAAAACTATATGGAGACAGTACTGGACTTGGTTTTGAAGAAGGAGAATGTTCAAAAGCTAGAGAGACTCCCAGAAAGAAGATTGATTTGAATGCTGCCACTGAAAACAAAATGCATAATCAAAGAAGAAGAAATTTCAAAAAAATTGCTCCTGTTAGACAAACATACATATATAGGTATAACTATTCATTTAATGGTTTTTGTTATACTTGTAATCAATTTGGACACAAAGCAATTGTTTGTAGAAGGAATACTAACATTATTTGTTACAAGTGCAATAATGTTGGACACATACAAAGAAATTGCAAAATGTATAGAAGGTATAATCCTACAAAGAAGCTTAATATCAGTGCTCAAAGGTATTATCAGTCAATTGATTTTGATTACAACATAATTTGTTATAATTACAACTCTCTTCGTCATAAAGCTCATTGTTGCAGAAAAGCATCATCTAATTTGATAGGTTGGAAATGGAAAGAAGGTATAAAGGTTTGGAAAAAGAAAGAACCTGTAAAAGTGTGGAAGTAGAAACAAAGTCATGAGAAGTCAAATCCTAAACTTATGCTTCCTCACAAGTTACATCATCAGTTGCATAATAGATAGCATGAAGTAAGGGGGAGTTGTTCATGTCCTATCAATTCACCCCAAGAAGTTTCAGAAAGGAGATCATTTGAATGATGATCTTGTCTTGTTTATCATATTTGCCAATCTTGTGAGATAGTTGTTGATGATGTTGCTAAATAAGTTGATTTTTAGTGTATATCAGTGATGCAGGAAGAGCTTGTTAATGCACTTGGTATGCAAAATTGATGGACTAGATGCTCATATGGAAGTGTTCTTGATGTGATAATCTCACATGTTTCTTTGATATTTTTCATCAGTAATATGTTTCAGGGTAGTATGTACAAATTGTGTGATTCTAGTGGTATCAGGTGTCCATGATCAATGACATGTTCAGTGAATGCAAGGTGTTGATAAGTTGTTAAAGGATTTAATGCTCAAAGAGTTTGGTGATGTTGTGACTTGATCCTATTTTGTATATTGTTCATATCGTACTTACATGATTAAGTTGTCATGATGCTTCTGTTAAGGTGTTCTCAAGGAACTCTTACCTGGATTTGGTTTTGCAAAGTGGTGTTACAGGAAGAGCTTGATGGTGAAGGTTGTGCAATCTTGATGGGCTGATTTGAATGATAAAGTCAAGAGGAAGGAGAGTTCATTCTTTTTGATTGCAGATGTGGTTATATCAGGTTTGACAATGTGTTGTAAAAGGTGCTAAGGTGTTCTCAAGGAACTCTCACCTAGATTTGGTTTTGCAAAGTGGTGTTATAGGAAGAGCTTGATGGTGAAGGTTGTGCAATCTTGATGGGCTAATTTGAATGATAAAGTCAAGAGGAAGGAGTTTGTTCTTTTTGATTGCAGATGTGGTTATATCAGGTTTGACAGTGTGTTGTAAAAGGTATCTTGTGCAGAAGGATGATCTTTATTCTTGATTGCAGAATAAATGTCCATTTAGAAGTGATCATTGGTATATTAATTTGACACGTTCTTCCTCATTAATATGGTTCAGAAAGGTATGTGAAAATTGTGTGCCTCTTGTTTTGAAGTGGTAAGGTATGTATGTCAAGCTGTGACATCTAGAGTTGCTTATGAAATTGATGGTGGTGCCTTGTTCTTCTTCAAGTTCATTAGTTAATCAGAGGCAGCTAATGATGCTAATACTAGTTGGTGTTGTGTTGTGTCACTATCATGGAAAACTTGAATAGATCTTATAAAATGTGGTCATCATGTCATCTGGTGTTGGGAACTGTGTGATGAGGAGTCTTCATAATGTTTCTTCATAATGTTTGGCTGCAAAATTGTTCATCAAAATATATTAGTGTGTTTATGATTTCTTGTAGCTGATATTTGGTTGCAGATATATGTCTTCTTCATCATTTTGGTATTGTGTCAAAAAGTGATATTATATTGAATTGCCAGTGGTATTCAACATAGGGGGAGCAAATAGATTTGTGTCTTTGTCATCAGATGTCAAAAAGGGGGAGAAAGAGAAATTGCATCAGGTAGTTTTGCCATCAATGACAAAGGGGGAGATTGATGGTAGTTGTTTGTCTTTGATGTCAAAAAGGTATTGAGGGTGTTGAGTTAGTGTGCATCTTCATAAGGTATCATCAGTGATTTGCACTATTGACATAGGTTGTTCAGGATCATGTTTTTCAAAGTTGTTCACTCTATCAGGAACATCAATCAGGAGTTGTTCATTTGGACATGATAAGTGTGTTGATTATGCCTTCAATAAGAATGTTGTCAGTTGAGCTGTTTACCATTGATGGTTGAACAAATTGATCAGTTGTTGATAGACACAGGATGATGTCTTACTAATGCATAGAAGTATGATGTTCTCCATGTGGGTGTTGGTATTGGATTTCTTGCAAGTTTCTTCAAGGTTTATGAGGATGCAAATTCTCTTATTGGTGTTCTTGCTTCTATCTTCATCATGGCTTTAGAGGTGCTCTTATTGCAGAAGAAATGCTATGTTGGGAGAAATCTAAGGTTTTAATATTTTTGTCTCCTGAGATACTAATTTTTAAATTCCAGAACTAAGTCCATTTTCATATGTCTAAACTCACATGCCTTCATACTTGCAATTTTGTTATAATTCATTGATGACCTACTACTGCAAGTTCACAACTTAAAAATTACCTTCTTGACCAGTCCTCTCCTTGTGTTTAATCAATGACATTAGTCATCATTTGAGAGCCTATTAATATATCCTCGGTTTTTTTAATATATCCTTGGTTTTTGAATAATTATATTTTATGAGCATGCTTTTATAAAAACTTTAGAAAGGCCTATTCTATGAGCATGTTTTATAAAAATATTAAAAAAGCCTTTTTGAAAAGTGTTAAAAAAAATCATTTTTTTACATGTCTCAACCCCTCCTCATGTGTTCGTGCTTTTCTAAGAAGGCAGCCCGTTTTTCATGGTCTTAGCTTTTATATTAGAAACTTTATAAAATTCTTATCTCCTAGTTTTATGGTTGATGACAAAGCAAGCCTTTTATAAGGATTTTTGTTTTTAAAAAAAGAGCTAAAAACAGTTTTGTTTCCTCTTCTAAGTGACAAGGAAGACTAAGGGTCATGGAGATAGAAAGTTTTTTTTAATGAAGATAGAAAGCTTTTTTGAAGATAGAAAGTTATTTGGAAGATAAAAAAAATGTTTTTATTGGTGTGTGAAGTGTTTTAAAAAATATGGAAATATTTTTATGAAGATAGAAAGCTTTTGAAGATTTATATAATTTTTTTTAAAGGGAAAATTTTTATTGAAGATGATTTTCACAAATTTGAAGAGTCTTTGAAGTGCAAAAAGAATATGAAGTGTTTTTGAAAATTGATTTTTGAGAGAAGATCAAAAGTTTGGAAATGTGATTTTCCAGAGAAGATAAAGTTTTTGAAAATGATTTTGGAACACAAATTTTTTCTTATGAGTTTTTGAAAAAGAAATATGAAATGATTTGATTGAAGAAAAGTAATAGATCATTTCTCTTTGTAGATGAAAGGACAAGAGAGATTTTTTGCAAAAATATATTTTTTGTTGTAGACGAATGAAAGATATTTTGCAGATAAAAAGGTTGAAGGTTTCAAAAATATGAAAGACATTCAATGATTTTTTTAAAAAGACAAAAAGATTTTTGAAGAACACAAAGAGTTTTAAATAGGGTTTGATATTATATGATTTTATTTTTTTGGAGGGCTATTTTTCAGATTGAAGATATTTTGTAGAGAAGGAGAATGAACTTTTGAAGGAATGTGAAAAGTCTTATGTAGATGAAAGATTGATTTTATTCTTACAGGATGAAAAAGAAGAAAAGATTGATTTTGTTCTTGCAGATAAGAAAAAAAAGAAGAAATGAACAGTCATGGGCATGAAGAGAAAATTAATTTCTTCACAGATGAAAAATGATTGTGTAGAATGTGAAAGGTTTTTCAAATTGTATATAATGGTTTTTTAGGTACATTGATGAGTGTGTGTTGATGAAGAAAACAAAGATGAACAAATAATGTTATGTATGTTATGAAGTTATGATATGCAGAGAAAAACCTTTTTTGAAAAGAAAGATGAGTTGATTTAAATGGTACAAATCAGATTGAACAACAATCACTTCTTGCACATGAAATTTTTGTTTTGATTGATTGAGAAAAGCCACTGAGGCATAGTATGCCAGTGAGGCTTATAGGTCAGTGAGACCATTTGTTAGTGAGACACTCACATCAGCCAGTGAGGCTTGTAAAGATATTTTTTAAGGTTAAGCCAGTGAGGTAGTTCTGGAGTGGTTTTTCTACCCCAGGATGGTTTTCCACTCGTGCAATTCTTGTGTCTTGATTTATATTGATTTTCTCTCTATTTGTGTGTATAATTTATTCATGAGATTTTAATCTCATCATTCATTCTCAGTTATGTGCATATGTGTGTAACAAATGATATCTTTCTTTCTTCATGTCTTGAAAGTTAAATTTGCAAAAGGTTAAAATTTATACAACACTAATTCACCCCCCCTCTCAGTGTTGTCCTGAACTCCTACAGTTTTTGCTATTTTAAAGAAAGTAAAACAAATATTTATTGCTTGGAAAATAAATATGTTTTTACTAGAAGTAAAATAAATATTAAAACAAACTATGTTTCTCCAAAGTAAATATATGAAAAGTGAAATAAAAAACAATCAAGTTATTACTATTTGAAAGAAAATAATTTTTTTCTATCCAAAACAAATATTTATTACTTGCAAAGTAAATATGTTTTTGCTAATTGAATGAAAGTAAAATAAATATTAAAACAAACTATGTTTCTACAAAGTAAATATATGAAAAGTGAAATAAAAAACAATCAAGTTATTACTATTTGAAAGAAAGTAAGATTTTTCTATCCAAAACAAATATTTATTAATTACAAAGTAAATATGTTTTTCTAATTGAATGAAAGTAAAACAAATATTAAAACAAATATGTTTTTTGCAAAGTAAATATATGAAAAATGAAATCCCAAAAATAATGAAATATTTCAAAAATATATAATATATAAGTACAAATATTACTTGGATTTGCACTTTCTAAAATAATTTATTACTATGACGTATAATTGTTTCTTATTTGTTTTTGACTCTCAATTTATTTCTACTCGTTATGCATTCAAATGTCTTTTACATTTATATTAATCCTTATTTTTATTGTTTTATTTGTGGGCACATTTTTAATGTCTTTTACATTTATATTAATTTACATTTATATTAATCCTTATTTTTATTATTTTATTTGTGGGCACATTTTTAATTAATCCTTTATTTGTCGGCCATTTTATTGAAAAAGTTAAAAAAAAATTATTTACATGCATCTCATTTTACCCCTTGTTGTCACTGTAGGTTACGCCTCTTGGCGTAATTGAGATTTTCCCTCTCTTAAACCGTTTCATTATCTTTCTTAAAAAGTGGTACTTGGTGATAATTTCATTAGAATCTTTTGAGGAAATAGAATAAACTAGTACACTTGCATTAGGATATTGAGATAGAAATAAGCTCATCTTTAGTATTTATAGAGTGCTATTACTTTTTAAAAGAGTTTGAATTGAATTTTGGAAAATTAGTAAGTCTTATGCTTTCTCTAACAATTGACCAAGGTGGATGTGGCCTTTGATTAATGCAATAAGTTTATAACAGATTCGTGGATGTCAAATTGTTTTATGAGTCTAAAGGTTATGTTGTTACCATGTTGATAAGGAATAAGTTGAATAGTATTATCCTAGTGGTTTAATGTCAACGATTTATCTTTCTAATGACTTGTTGCACATGCGAGGACTTTAGCTTGTACTTTCATTTGTTTAAGAGTTAAAGAGTTCAGTTTTGAATGGAAAATATGTTTCTAGACTCTCTTGGAGGATAGTTTAAGCATTGACATTACACGTGTATCTTAACCTTAGCGTAATATTGAATAAGGCATTGGTTTTTAAGGGTTGGCTAGTATGAGCTAGAACCTTTTTATTATATCTTGTAATTTTGTGTGAGTTCTTATGTCTAGTAGTTTTCTTTATCTAATGTTAACTTTTACTTGCATGATTTGTTAAGCATAATAGTGATTTGTACACTAGTTTAAAAAAAATCAATTATGTTTTGTGAAATTTTATGTGAATCACAAAGATAATCCTTAATCTTTATCTGACCTCAAGCATGGATTGAAATGTGAATGTGTATCTAAGATTGAGATGATGTCAATATCATCTTAGAGGTTTAGATTTGTATGATATCGTATTGTGATTGTAAGTTTCAGTATTTTTACTACGAAGTCTCTGTGCTATGCATACATAGGCAAGGCCATCATGAGCCCCTGAGACATTAGGTCGGCCCCTTAGGGCCTTAGTTTTGTTATCTTATATATTGATATATGTTATATAAATTTATCGACCTTGCGGAACCAATGTTTACTTTGAATGTGTAGATTCAAGTCTGATAACCATGCAAGATACTGAAGCTAGAAAGCATTTTCTCACCTTGTGAGTGGATGATCATAAGGCGTAAATTTTTATTGATGATAATTATATAAGAAATGTTTGTATTCTAAATTTCCATTTTTGATGAAATTTTTATTAAGTTAGAATTAAGTTAATTTTTCTCTTTGAATCATATTACTTCTATTAATTTTTTACTAAATTAATTTTATTATCATTATTTATGGTTAATTTCTTGAGTGGGCTTTACATAGGTATGAGAGCACCATGTTGCAATACTTGGGAGATTTGGGGTAAAAGTATTGGTAATATAAACCCATTTTTAGGTCTCATCATGGTAAGTAGAGGTAAATTTTGATTGATTAATGATATGGAATGGATGTCTAGTAAATCAATTTCAACTTATATACAAATATGTTCATAGATGTATTCTTAGAATTGTATGTTTTTGTAATATTAATGATTTCTATCAAGCATGTATATTTATCATGTTAATCTGTGATGATATTGACAAACTTATGTGTTTGGTGATGGTGTTGTGGCTGGATTGTATGGGAGTTGGGTGGATGGTTGATTGGTTGTGATTTGGGAGCTACGTGTGTTTTGGGAGTTGCAATAAGGGAGCTACATGGATTTATGCCCCTTTGGGGTACTCATGGTGTTGGTGTTGGTGTTGTGGGAGTTGTGTGTTCTGGGAGCTACACGTCCTCTATGGGAGCTATTGTTGTGTTATGCCCTTTGGGGTACTCATGTTGTTGGTGTTGGTGTTGGTGTTGTGGATAATGATGATTGGGAGTTGTGTATTACATGTTCTCTATGGGAGCTATTGTTGTGTTATGTCCCTTTGGGGATATTCATGGTGTTGGTATTAGTGTTGTGGATATTGATGTTGGGAGTTATTATTTTATGGGAATTATTGTTGCGTTATGAAAGTTATTGTGTGTGTGATGGGAGCTACTAGTGTATGGAAGCTACTATTGTGTTAAGGGAGCTACATTTGTGAAAAATGGAGTTTTCTAAACTTTGATTATTCATAATTGTTGAATGTGCTTAATTGCATAAATTTCATGATCAATTTCTTTTGTGGTATATGTTGGAGCTCCATGTGGTTGGAGACCATCACATTCCCCTCCTCCCCTTAGGTGGCTTGTTTCAAGTCACGTGGTGATTGTGATGTTAAGTTTTGTAAAAATATTTGAAATTTTTATTTGGTTATTTTCTTTTCTTAATTGAGCCAGTAGTTTTAAAATTTCTTTCAGATATTTGTTTGAATGTCCTTTTGCCTTAAGGACTATTTTATTAAGGTTTTTGGTTTGAACTATTGATTTGACTTCCGCTATTTAATTTGTTTTTATATGAAGTTTTATTTGTTGATTTTATTTGAAATTGTTACCCATTGGAAATTTTTTTATTTTGAGGCTTTATTATTGTTGGTTACTGGCTTGTGTGGAGTAATTTGAATTGTGTAGTTTGTCATACTCAAGAGAGGTCCCTGGAAAGTTGTATAGGGGAGTAGATGGCCTGGGGAATGTTTATTGTGATATTGTGTAAGATCTATTTTGTGGCACTTATCATCCTCATCTCATTGGGAGTATACATGATGCATATATGTGATGTTTAAATGTTAAGAGTTTTTATAAAAGAATATGTTGTAATGAATTTGATTTTTAGTAATATTTAGATGATATAAATACACTTCTAGGATAAGTAATGATGATATTACATAATTCCAATGGTAAGAATGGTATTTTCTGATTGTTGTGAGTTGCTAGAGAAAGAAAGAGAGATATTTGGGGAAGTTTTATGGGTTGAGCTTAACTTGGACAGACAAGGTAGGAAAAATCAAATGTATTTATGTTTTATATGAACTTTATGATTAAGATGAATGTATACAACTGAATTATGAAAGAAATCTATTCTATTATTTGGCAAGATTGATGAATTCTTATTTGAGTATTATTGTGTTGTTGGTATGGGAGTTGTGATGGAGGGTATTGCTGGGAGTTGATGAAATGTGAAATGATAATATATGTTTTGGGAGTTGATTGTTCTTGGGATTTTTTGGGAGATTATTATTTTATGGTGTTTTGAGAGATTATTGCTTAATGGAGTTTTGGGAGAATATTTTTTTATGGGAGTTTGGGAGATTATTGTTTTTGGGAGTTGTTGCTAAAGGGAGTTAATGTTTAATGGGAGGTTTGTTATGGGAGATTGATGCTTATGGGAGTTGTTGTTTTATTGAGAAAGAATATGAAATAGATTTATGAATTAGATTCTTGAAAATGAAATTGTTTTCTGTTTAATTCATTGAACATCAAAAAAATGTTTATCTTTAAATGCTCGGGGGTGGATTCGATTGGTTGAATCATTTTGTTATTAATTTTGTGATTAAGTGAGCTAGTCTAGGTTGATATAATTTTGTTTATGAAAATTTATAAACTAAATCTATTCTTGTGATATGAAGATTAGTATGGATGAGCGAATATAAATTTCTCTATATTTTTCTTATTTGGTGATGCAAATTTCAGGTTTTGTACTATTGCACGATGGAAAAAAGAATATCTAGTCGACTTATTAAATTTTTTTTTATGAAATCTAACTTTTGTTGGATGTGATGAAGTTAGGAAATATTCATTCTCTTGATGACTTCTAGGAGGAAGTCCATTATTAGGGAGGGGGAAAATGTAAGGTCTAATCGTTCAACAACAATTTCTTGTTTAATAAATTTAATTATGATAATGTGATATAAGTTATATTAGAAATTAGAATTTAGATATAGGAAATTTGTTTATTCATAAAAAATTTATTTTTTAGAATTATTTTTAACCTATTTTTAGATTATGAGATTATGGGTGAAGGAATTTGGAAGATGAAGAGTCATATTCTCTGATGGAGATGCTACAAGCTAAAAGAGGAAAAGATTGTATCTTGTACAGTAATGCTAACAAGGTTTAAATTGTGATATTTGATCTCCCTGATGGAAGGAGGAAGAAAAAAAGAGAGAAGAGAACAAGCCGAGCTGAGGATTTCCATCATCACCAAAGTATTACCATTGCAAGAAGATTTTGTATGTTGATAGTGTATCTATTCATTTAATTTACTACATCATGTGATCATGGAATAGGAACATTCATGAGTTGGTAATTGAGCAATATGATGGATTGTAGCACCTTTTTAGTCAATCAGAGTGGGTAAGGAAATTAGTTTTTGCACCCATTGAATGTTTTTACCTGATAATTTTCTCAAAGCTGTCATCCAATCTTTTTAGGCAAACTGGCAATCATCACATCTCTAGAGACCATATCCCATTTGGGAATTTTGTCGAATATTTGTAAGATTTAGTTTTAAATAACCATACTCTGTTCATCTCTTCTAGGATTTTGTCAAGTTGTTCTTATGTTTTATCAACAATTTCACATTTTGTTGGATACCCACTTGCACCAACCTCTTTGCTTTTGAGTTTCACCTTTTCAACTAATCTATTTTGTGCCTATTTTGTGATCAAATGCATTTCATAATATATGAACTTTGAGGAATTTTACCTTTACCTCCATATTTGCTTGTCTCTTCCATCAGACAATAGTATTAAGCTAAATCATACTGATCCTGTCATACAAACTATTATGAGATTCCTTCTTGTTATCTTAGCCCGTTTTAAGCAAATAGATTTGGTGTGTATTCTGCAATCAATGCAATCTTCACACTTATTATTTTTGGTGCATTTAGTTTAACAGTTCATGTCCCTTGTCAATGCTCCTAAATTAAGAATGTTTCCAAGGGTTTAAAATATTTTTGCTAATCAAATCTCTCTCTCTCTCTATATATATATATTTATACTTTCTAACTGAATGCCTAAATTGTGCCCTATCTTTCTAATAGTATACCTAGCTCTTAGAATCTCACTTTTGTTGTGCAGTTTAAATTTAATTACATTCCTCTCTAGCATATTCTTTTGATGTCTCTACATTTAACTTAGATATTACTTTCCCTTCTGTTACACTATGAAGTTAGTCCTTTCTTTATTATTGGAGATTAAATGATGTAAATGATTTTATTGCCTTATTTATCTTTGCACCCACCAATAGCATCTTGTCAATGCCTTTCTTTTTGCATGTTTTAATATTGTTCCTAAATCCATTTGATCTTCCCAGATAACGATTCGTTATGGGGACATGATGCCATAACTTTAGTACTTTTCTTTAGATTAGATTTGGCCTTTGCTTTCAAGTTTCAAATATGCAAGATGCTATTTCTTTAGACTCCACTCAAAGGTATCATTTCAGCTAGCATTTTAAATGCTAAATCTGTTCTCTTGGGCATCAAACCTCTATTAGAGGTCAATTTGGTCAGACTGTTAGTGGCATGAAGCTCATTTAGTGGCCTCTCTCAATCCACTAGTGGTTGGAATTTGTTTCTTAATTCTCTATAACTACTCATCAATCCATGCTTGCTGTTAAGGCTAAAGTAGTGAATCTTTTATTTTTTTTACTATCTATTCACTCAAACCTATAACTGATAAACCTTGTGTATAATCACATTTCTCTGTTTGTTTCAAAATCGTGAATCACCAGTTAATAATATTCCTAGAATAGATTGTGTTCGAATGAAATAAACTTAACTTATAATTGTTTCAATGAAAATATTTATCTTGGACGTTGGTCGCTGATATGTAATAGATGCTTTATTAGTTCCTGCCAATGGAACTATAGCAGAGGGTTTTTTTTTTTAACACGTGATTAATCTTCTATTCAGCAGCCAATCAAATCCCTGAGTTTTGATGTGTTTAATTCCACTGTAATGACTTATACACAAAAACTGATCAATTTTTAATGATTGCCAATTAAAATTTGATTTTGTTAGGTTCTTATTGGAGCTGCAGAGGTTTTCATGCTTCCCCATACAAGAAAAGGCGCGATTGTAGAGGACCTCTGCTGCATTCCTATCTCTGCTGAGGACACGCAACCAAAAATATTTTTTGTGTGTTGACAGATGTTGGTACGGAAGGGAGATCTGGTGCATTTGAAAGATAGATGTTCGTGGTGGATCAACCATTCGAGAGCAGAAAGGGAGAATAAAAGGACATAAAAAACATGGGTATTCTCAGTTTCTTCTACTCGGCCTCTTCTCAACTATGGCGAACGAACTCTTCTCTTCTCCTATCCTCCTGTCAACAAAGTTGCTTGATGGTTCCATAAACTAGTTACTTCACTCCACAGTGCACACCAAGTGCCCATCAATGGAAGAGACAGGTAAGTGCCTAAAGCATTCCAAATTTCCAAACATACTGGCTATTATACTGCGATTTCTAAATTTATATTTCTTCACTATTATTTTTTATATTTTTTAGGTTTCTATGTTCTACTGCTTGTTTTTTATCAGAGGATGTCCCTGATGTCTGCATTACCAATTGGGTGTTCACTGAGGCATATTTCAATTATTGTCCCTAGGTTGAAGACTGTATACAGAGACCAAGAAAGGAGGAAAACCATGATAGTGTAAAGATTGATATTTTGATATAGACAAAATCAAGAGGATGAACACCAAAATACAGTTGAAAATGACCATGCAATACCTTGATGCTGAAAATAAGCAAGGCAGGGCCAAAGCATATGTCAACCACGGTGGTCACAGTCCACATCACTTAGATGAAATTCCTCTTATCTTTTATGCTTTGACGGATGTCTATACCTAATTTCAAAGTCATTGTTTTGCACAGGTTGGAAGTATGCTGTTAAATCTGAACAGCTCAAGTTAGAAACCTGTCAAAGAATCGATTATCTATGCTTCTACATTTTGGATACATGTGGGGAATAGTTTTCTTGCCTATTGTAATGATAGAATGTTCATTTTGCAAAGTGCTTTCCAGGTTGCTTTTTCCTTCTGGGCATAGGTAAGAAAGAAATTTCTACATCTCTGAATCCTCATATCTTCTTTTAGTTAATCTCATGTCTTTCCTTGATAGAATTTTCTAGACCTTAACAATTTATGTATATCCGTATGATATGATTGATGTAGTATGAGTATGGCCCAAAATCCAGCTTCCATAAACCGGTGCAAGATATTGCAGTTAGAATACGGTCAGGGTAAGTTTATGTGACCTGTTAAATCATTTTCAATAGGTAATATTCCTCTTAACAAAAAATTTTCACAGTACCTTAAGAATTGAACTAAAACTTTCAAAGAATATTTTTACCATCAGTGTCTAGCAATATACTTAGTGAACCATTGTCATCATTAATGATGAAACACCTTTAATATTAAAAAATTCTACAAAGTGTTAAGGAAAAATTGTTAATATTATACTTATTTCCCAAGCCATAAGATTTTTATAACTCATAGTAGATTTGTTAATGACTAGGATTATAATTCAAATACTATCCAGCTATGTAACCCTCCCTCTCTATGCTCTTGTTTTGAGGTATGTATTTGACAGCTCAATAATGATACAAATGTATTTGATTTATGCTTTCTTTAATACTATTGTAAAAATGAAATATGAGATTTGTGATTATAGATGGGGACAAACATGAAAACAACCATACTTGACGAAAGAATAACCAACTCTTTGAAGGGGTGGCACCAAAGAGCTAAGAGGAATCTTAGGTGGAATATGAAAAGGCAGGAAATTCCATCAAGCGGACAAACTACACCTGAAGGATCTTCTCTACTCCATCTCCTTCACAAGTACATAAGTGCAGGAGACCAGGAAAAAGCTAAAAATTTGGAATAATTTGAATATAAGCATTCAAATGTTGAGACAAAGGGGATTCTTACCATTCTTGCTATAATGGTAATAATAATTCAAATGAAGAAATAAATGGAGACACACAAAACATTGATACAAATGGTTCTAAGTTTAGCTTTGATCATTTTTTGAAAATATCATGTCATTGATAAGGTTTTGGTCGTTCCAAATAGCATTTTGCAACCATTCAGTGGTTCTACGAACCCATTTGTTCTTTTCATTGAATCCATATATAGTCCATGAAATTCCATAGTCTTTCACTACAATTTTTAACTTTTTTGAGACATAAAGTTTCTTGAGCAATTCTTCTGACAGATACTTCAAAGGTGAAAATCTGGCATGAACAAATGGGTTTCTAACTTGCTCTGGATTTCCTTGAGGCTTTGCTAACATGCATGCTTCGGTTTCTAACTAATACTTTGATGTAAAGTGTTTTCCTATTTTCGCTGCAATCATTTGGCTAGACATACTTTAAAGGTTGCTATCTGATTGTTGTAGGCCTTAGTGACATTTAACTTCTTGATGTTCAGGAACCAAAATTGTTTGAAGGCCCAAGCTTTTATCTTAGTAGTGAGTTTGCTAGATGATTTGAAACTATTTCAAAACCCTATAATCTATACTATGAGCAATAGAAAAGATTAATGATAAAAAGCTATTGAACTCCAAATAACAGCAAGATTAATGATAAAAACTATTAAAACCACACAAATATAGATGTTACCGAAATATTGAAATGTGGTTGCTCAGAATATTAGCATAACTCCAATGTAAATGTTGCCAGCGGGGGGGGGGATAAATGATGGATGAGTTTGATTTTTATAAAAGTTTGATAGAAATTGGTTTGGGTAGTTAAATAGATTTTTGATTCGGTGAACGGTAAAAGGTAGTTAGGGTTATGGTAGGCATTTTTACGGGTTTTAGATTAAAATAATAAATTAAGTTTATTTAATTTATTATTTTTGGGAGGTTATTAGCTCATAGGTAAATAATAAATTAATTTTAATTTATTATTTACGGGATATGTTAAAATGAAGGATTTAATGGGATATTTAGGGATTATTAGGGATAATTATGGATTTTAGAAATAATGAAAGGTTCGGTCAATTTTGGATGTCTACAGTACTTCTACACATGATGACTACAATGGACCACCTTGATTGCCATGGTAAAATTGTGCTTTACAATGCAGAACTTCCTTAAACAAACAAACGTAATGACAAGTTGAAAGGCATTTCTGCCTACAACAAGCTCAAAACTGCCATGAACTACTACAAAGGACAAGACCATCCTACTAGCATTTGGCAGGAACTTAGCTGCAATGTGGCCTTGTTTAAGTAGAAAGAATGTTTGTCTCAATTGTGCTTAATTCAATTAAGTTCAAATTTTACCTTAGCTTTATTATTCAGATTTTCCTTCTCTTAAAATGTTTCATTACCTTTTTGAAAAGTGGTACTTGGTGATAATTTCATTAGAATCTTTTGGGGTGATAATTTCATTAGAATCTTTTGAGGAAATAGAATAAACTAGTACACTTGCATTAGGATATTGAGATAGAAATAAGCTCATCTTTAGTATTTATAGAGTGCTATTATTTTTGGAAAGAGTTTGAATTGAAAGTTGGAAAATTAGTAAGTCCTATGCTTTCTCTACCAATTGATCAAGGTGGATGTGGCTTTTGATTAATGTAGTAAGTTTATAAAGCATGCATCGATGTCAAATAGTTTTATGAGTTTAAAGGTTATGTTGTTACTATGTTGATAAGGAATAAGTTGAATAGTATTATCCTACTAGTTTAATGTCAACGATTTATCTTTCTAATGAATTATTGCACATTCAAGGACTTTAGCTTGTGCTTTCATTTGTTTAAGAGTTAAAGAGTTTGGTTTTGAATAGAAAATATGTTTCTAGCATCTATTGGAGGATAGTTTAAGCATTGACATTACGCATATATCTTAATCTTAGCATAATATTCAATAAGGTATTGGTTTTTAAGGGTTGGCTAGTATGAGTTAGAACCTCTTTATTATATCTTGTAATTTTATGTGAGTTCTTATGTCTAGTAGTTTTCTTATCTAATATTAAATTTTTACTTGCATGATTTATTAAGCATAATAGTGATCTGTATACTAGTTTGAAAAGAATCAATTATGTTTTGTGAAATTTTAGGTGAATGAGAAAGATAAGCCTTAATCTTCTTCTGACCTCAAGCATGGATTGAAATGTGAATGTGTATCTAAGATTGAGATGATGTCGATATCATCTTAGAGGTTTAGATTTGTATGATAATGTATTGTGATTGTAAGTTCCAGTATTTGAACTATGAAGTCTCTATGCTACACATACATAGGCAAGGCCATCATGAGCCCCTGAGAAATTAGGTCGGCCCCTTAGGGCCTTAGTTTCATTATCTTATACATTGATATCTGTTATGTAAATTTATCGACCTTGCAGAACTAATATTTACTTTGAGTGTTATTGAAGCTAGAAATCATTTTCTCACCTCGTGAGTGGATGATCATATGGTATAAATTGTTATTGATTATAATTGTATGAGAAATGTTACTATTCTAAATTTCCATTTTTGATGAATGTCACTAAACTTATGTTTAATTTAAATTTTGATTAAGTTAGAATCAAGTTAATTTTTCTCCTTTAATTGTATTACTTACATTAATTCTTTACTAAAATAATTTTATTATTGATATTTATGGTTAATTTCTTGATTGGGCTTTACATTATCTCTAGATTCAATGAAGGACTCAGTATGAGAGATGTCAAAAATTAATTTACCATGTTACTAAAAATTAGCCTTTGTCAAATCATCACATTAGAATTGAACTAAAATTAATTGGAATGTAGTATGATTTGGATTTGTACCTATGGAAATGAACTTGCCATATGAAACTTAACCTCACTCATGACTCTGATTTGATTAAAGTTTGATAACTAGAACTTTCTTCCCCTGCCTTGTTGTACTTGTGGCTAAAGAGAGGTGGTGCCAAGACACTATTTGGGAACTTGCTAGATAAAGATTTGTTTTCCTTTGGTGAATCTTGTCTAGGTAGATTGATTTAATGGCAATGAACAAATAACAAAAATAGTAGAGAAGCATATAGTATGCCTAGGATGCTTTAATGTCAATGTTCTTGTTAAATACTATATATGCATGTATTATGAATACACTTGAATCTAGGTGCATGATATTGAATTAAGGCATGTTCTTAAATACACTAACTTGATGCATAATTCGAAAAGATTCATGCTCTAGTCAACTTATAATTGCTAGTGGAAAAGAAGGAAAATGGACCTTATTAAAAAAGCAAATCTAAATGTTCGAGGTTTAAATCCACACACAAAACTAATCTAGATCAATTCTCCACTCTACATCTGAACCAAGATGATGATAGGAGAGATTGCTGATGAAGTCTAGACTCTTGAAACGTGTGGAGATGGAACAAGGATAAGTCAAGATGTGGTGATTGCGAATATTTTACAGCCACGAAACGGTTAAGGAAACGTAGTGTGGAATACGAATTTGAAGACAAGGAATATAAGCTATCTTTACTATGGTTGCGGACAGCTGTAAAGGAGTTGAAAACTAGAGAGGGGAGGGCCCGTCGTTGTCGGTATTACATTTTATTCTAAGCTTAGTTTTACTTTCATTTTCAAATATAAAGTAAAAGTCCTCTCGAGTTGATAATAATGTATTGCAAAATAATATATGCATGTATAACTTTTGTTGGTATTGGTTTGGAATTTCGGAGGGAAGTCTGCTAAATTTTGTTGGTATTGGTTTGGAGTTACGTAGGGAAGTCTCTGCTAACTTTAATAGATCACTATTTCTGTAGAGTAGCTTGACGAATGTGGACAACGATTTTGAATCTCATATACTTCTTATGGAAATTTTCTCAGGCTGTATTTCTGGCTAGTTTTGCTCACATTTTCTTCTATGATACGAAGTAAAAACTTCTTGGTTTAAACTTTAATATTTATTCCTCTTTGATTCTTTGGAGACAATTAGATTTATGCTTCCTTTTAGTTTGAAGACAATAGTAATTTTTTTAAAATATTAAGATCAAAACTTAAAATAACATATTTTAAATAATCGGATCTACTAAGTATATATATGTGTATATATATATAAGTTCTAGAAAACATTTTTAAAATATTTAAGAGATTTGTATTTGTACAGAAGATAAAACATAATTTTTAAATTATTGTAAAATAATATAACATTTCCTAAGTTTAATTTAGATTAATCAAATAAAATCCATGTATTAATTAATTTAGATTAACTACTAACACTACTAACATTAACTAAAGGTATTACTAAATGGTTGATAGACACATATATTTATAGTCTTGTTAGCTAATGTAACACCTAAAAATGCTACTAAAAATTGAAATACTTTTTTAAAATAAATTTTCAATTAACTATTGATAGATTAAACACAACTTACTCAAAATAATAGGAGATTCTAACACAAGTGTATCTAGGCTCAAATGAATTCCTTATAACAAGTTTAATTGGCCTCTCGAATTCAAAATTAGCTTAAAATTCATGCTTCGAACCTTGAAAACATGGAAGGCCTATGTACCCTAGCTTAAGGCTCTCTCTCTCTCTCTCTCTCTCTCTCTCTCTCTCTCTCTCTCTCTCTATATATATATATATATATATATATATATATATATATATATGAAAGGCAACTTCAAATAAATGACTGTTAGAAAAAAATTGCTTGATAGACAGAGTCGACCATTATATTTAAGCCCTAGACTCATCAAAGTCTCCAATACCCCCACAAAGAGGACACATGACCAACTCTAGTTGGGTCAGTCTCTTAGCTCTTGGCTTGTTAGGTGTCTCGAGCTAAATTTAGACACCGATTTGTCTGATGCTTCACATTAAGGTATACTCTAGGGCTTCCTACAACTTTGGAGATTTATGAACTCAATTTTATCCTAGCTTTTCAATTCTAGATTTCAAATGATTTTTATTCCAAAGAGTTCGATAGACTGATCCAACCACTAAACTAGTAGTTGCATGAAGTTTACATGCAATGAATTCATCGATAAGGTAAAATTTTAAGTAAAAATATGATTATAATTTAAATACATAAGTTTATGTATGTAACCATAATATGATTAGAATTGGAAAATTTTCTTTGGTAGGAGCACTTAGAATAATTTTAAAGGCAATTGTGTCTTCTATTCTATTCTTTTTTCAATGTAAAAAATGATAGTACAAGAACTTAACATAAATTACATGAGTTAAAGAAACTTATGGAGTTCCTTTAAATGTGACAAATGATAAGAATGTTAAATCATGGATGCTTGATTATAATTGTTATCTAGGTAGATTTTGCATCTTCATAATTAGCTGGATCATTGTACAAAGAAATGTGAAATATTAGAGTATGTCTCTAAAGTCTACTTGATGGTTTAGTTATTTTGCACAATTTCATTGAACTATATCAAGAAAAAATAGATTAAACTTTTAATTAAATTGTGGCAATTAGGGGTCATCCCACAATAATGGGTTCCACTTTTTGGCCAAACTTGACATTGAAATCATCATTTTGAACTAAATCTTCACTTTCTGACACCTATAACCACTAAACTATTAGGAATTTGAATATGATGCGAACTAGTGATTTGTGAGATTTTGTTTGTAGATTCTAAATATATATATATATATATATTTAATTTGAAGTTAAATTGTAAATTTTTTCTCTCCTTTTATAACTATCTTTTAATAGTAAAAAATATTTTTTTGAAGTGATGTGTATTTTGTAGCACATAACTTTTTTTCTGGAAAGGATAAAATTCTAATTCTTTTGAATTTAAATTGGTAACACTAATATATAGGGCATGCATTTGGTTTCATATTGTTTTGTTGAATACTTTTTAATTAAGTTTTGAAGTCAAACCAATTATAATTTAGACATAGGCATATTTGTAAAACATAACTTTTTCTTTATGTATCGAAATTTAATTTTCTTTTTTTTTGTTGAAACAAAGACATCAATGCCTAGGGCATATATATTTTTCATAATTTTTTTTCACTAATTTACTAATTTTCAATGTGTGTAGAACTAAGAACTTGATTTCCGGTGAAAACCCTACATTCGCAAGAAAAAGTAAATAAATATAATAATCAAATTAAATATATTTAAAATTATACTTTTTGGGAAGCTTATAATAAGGACTACATACTTATAAAACATAAATTTTAAATGAATTCATTTGATCCCCCAAAAGGTAAATCAAAAGTAGTTTTTTATCAGCATTTTGATAGATGTAAAAGAGACTCCATTATAGGTATGGTTTAAAACTAGCGAGGTTCTATCCAAAGCGGTTTGAATCTAAGGGGATTTGATCAAACCCTTTTAAATTAAAATCCTTTAAATGGAACCTTTCAAGGCTTAAATCATTATATTTTTAAAAAATATGTGATTTCAGAAAAAAATAGGATGTCCTAGAAAGTGTAACCCATTATTGTGACAACACCCTTAGATTAATATTTTAATTGCATTGTGGCAATTAAGTCATTTTATATGCTACAATTAAATCAATGAGGTTAGATATGAATGGATTTTGAGTTTCAAGGTGGTGATTTGACTAAAACTTAGCTCCTATGTCAATAAGATACTTAACCAAGGCCTCTTTGCTATGATATCTAGTCTTGATAAGGTACTTGATCATGGCATTCATGTTTTGGATGGATGTATGGTTGGGTTGACAAGATGAACTAGAGTGTAAGGATGAAGATGAGGGATCTGCATAGGATGTTGAAGATATGGAATGTGCAAATGAGGTTGGGTTTGAAACATGGATTGGACATAAGGACCTTGTTCTAAACTAGTGCTTCCTTTGTTGAAGGTATCATAAGGAGGGTCACTAGACAAATGTTTAATATTGGCATGATAACTACCCTTAGGACAATCACTAGATAAATTTTTGGAAGTGGTATGGTAGATAGTGTTGATGGCTATTAAATGCAAGGCTCTTTCATGTTCATAAGAGAAGCAAGTTTGTGATCAATAATATCTTGATCCACACTATCATTATCATCATCATAAGGATAGTGTTGATATGTGCCAGACAGCTAAGAAGGGGGGTGAATCAGTTGGCTTAAAAAATCAAATAATTTTGCATGAAAACATTAAACACTTATCTACAATGATTAAGATTTAACCATGAAACCACAAAATTAAAACTTTAACCACATGTGTAGTAACAAACACAAGAGACACCATATTTACATGGAAAACCCCAAGGTGGGGAAAATCCATAGAGGATTAGCTCCCAATATATATTGTAATCTTGAAATAATGATGATCAAGCTTGGTCACTCCATGGGCCTAATAATACTGACTCACTATCATGAAGAACAACTAGGTCTAGCAAGCTCACTGCCTCAACCCTAAATCTAGCAAGATTACAATAAGGGCTGTTAAACCCTATTGGTGGCTCACTACCAGTCTTCACTGCCACAATCAACACCTTTATAAATATGTAAGTGAAGTACAATAGTTTCTCTGCTTTGCTCTACCTCTTCTCTTCTCTTCCTCTTTTATGCTCTTCCTGTTCTCTGCTCTACCTTTTAGACCTTTCTTAAGATCTTTTCATTTTCACTCAAGGACAACTTTTGTACAACTCAACTACAAACATCAACCTTGGAATGATCATCAAGTTTGGTATTACAATCATCAACCATTGGAACAATCTCCAAGGTCGGCATTACAAACATTTACAAGATAGGTCTTGACCTATTACAACATTATGCAAAGGAGATGAAATAAAAATGCATGTAGATCATGCCACACCTTAGATGGGACTTAAACATGATCTTCCATGCTTCAACATGCCTTCTCAATATTCAAGATGATCTCCCCAATCTCTAGAATCAACTAGGTCATCCAAGTTGGTTACACAACACACTATCCAGAAATAATTTTCAAACACCTTCACAATTCTTCACACAGACCAATGTAATGATGTGAACATGATCAAGAGGTATCCATAGGCATGTTATAATCATCAGGAGCAACTATACAACTCTTAGCCACTTTATCCATAGGAATCTTCTCACCAGAACACATGAACTTCTCTGTCTTCGACTATCATAAAAGAAAGATTGATTACAGATCACTAAATACTGAACCATTGCAATTGTAGGCACTTATCATCATCCCAAACTTCCTTCTATAACCACAAAGCAAAATACTTTATTGCGAAGTAATGTGGAGCATATTACTTTCTCCTTGTCCCAACTGATCTCCCAGAAAAGGTAGACTTAACTCTGGTGAATGTAACTCTCTTAATTCTTCATTCCAGAGGGCTCAAACTTAGGATTCAGCAACTTCAGGCATCCCTTTGAATAACTTCCAATCCGCACTTCAAGATCTTCATCCAGAAGGAAATGCGGAGCAGTCTACTAGGTTGTTCTTCAACATGCCACACACTGTCTATTCTGCACTTCAGTGTAGCTTACTTGTTTCTTCTGGAGAGGCCAATTTTCTCAATATCCTCAACATGCAGAGCTTCCTAACATGTGATAGAATAAGATATAGTTGACACCAATGACAACAAAGATATGTTGACATCAATGACAACAGTGATTAGGCATATACCTGCAAGAATCTCCTCCTTTTTCATTGATGGCAACATATGATGTGAAAAACTACAATAGCTATCAAGACCAGATTCTCCCCTTTCTCTTTGCACACATGCACTCTTTCTTTCTACACAATTCTCCCCCTTTCTCTTTACAGATCTGTACTCTTTTCTCTCTAAGTTTTTCACATGACTTCTCTCCCCCTTTGACATCAATGGCAAAGGGCACATTACTTGCACTCTTTTGCTTTAATCCAATCTCTCTTTAGAACTCTTTGACTACTCCCCCTTAGAAGTAGCTGTGAAAGGCATCAATCTGGATCTCTGAACACCTCCTAAATGATGCACTATTGTGCATCTTAGTTTAGAGTAGGAGAGGTGATAACCCCTAATTTTCACTAACAAATTCAAAAGTGTCCTTAGGCAGAGGCTTGGTAAAGATATCTACAATCTAATATTTGGTAGAAACATATTCCAACTTGACTTCATTTTCTATCACGTTTTCTCTTAGAAAATGATACCTAATAGATATGTGCTTTGTCCTTGAGTGCATTACTAGATTCTTTGATATGTTGATTGCACTTGCATTATCACAAAAGATTGTAATTGGATCTTCACACACAACTCTAATGTCCTTCAAAGTATGCTTCATCCATAACACTTGAGTGCAATTACATGTTGCTGCAATGTATTCTACTTCTGCAGTAGACATAGATATTGAATCCTATTTCTTGCTCAACCAAGATACCAACCTTTTCCCAAGAAGAATGCACCTCCACTTGTACTTTTCTATCATCCATATCTTTGCCCAATCTGCATCAGTGTATGCTCTAAGGGTAAAATCATTGTCCTTAGGGTACCATAAGCCAGAATCCATTATACATTTTAAATACCTTAGAACTCTCTTGACTGCCATCACATGATATTCCTTGGGTTTTGCTTGAAACCTTGCTACAAGACATACTGCATGCATTATATCAAGTCTGGTTTGAGTCAGATAAAGCAATCCTCTAATCATAGATCTGTACTTTTTTCTAATCTACCATGGGTGAGCTATCATCTTTACTCAACTTACAACCAGTAACCATAGGTGTACAAACTAGTTTAGAGTCTTCCATCACAAATTTCTTTAACAGCTCTTTCACATACTTAGACTAAGAAATGAAGATACCTTTATCTAACTAGCTTATTTGTAGACCTAAGAAGAAGTTCATTTCTCCAAACAGAGACATTTCAAACTCGCTTTCAATTTCTCTAGGAAAAAATGAGCACATACCTTCATTTCCCCCAAAAAAATATCATCCACAAAGACTGCAACAATTAGGATTTGTTCACCATTTATCTTGAAGTAGAGATTGTTGTCTGTAGTACCTTTATTGAATCCTATCTGTATTAGACACTTGTCTAATCATGCATACCATGCCCTGGGATCTTGTTTTAATCCATACAAATCCTTCTTCAATCTGCATACCATGTTACCATGATTTGATAGCTGGAATCCTTCCGGTTGTTCAATATAGACCTCTTCTTCCAAGTCTCCATTCAAGAAGGCAGACTTCACACCCATTTGGTAAACCTTGAAATCTTTGTAGGCAACAAAGGCCAAAAACATCCTTATTGCTTTAATCCATACTATAAGAGCAAAAGTTTCTTCAAAGTCTATTCCTTCAACTTGAGCATATCTTTTGTATACCAACCTTGCTTTATTTCTTGTCACTTCACCATTCTCATTCAACTTATTTTTGAAAACCCACTTTGTGCCAATTACAAATTCTTATTTGCTGGTCTAGAAACAAGATCCTAATTCTGATTCTTCTCTATCTGCCTCAATTCCTCTTTCATAGTCTTTACCTAGTTTTCATCTTTGTAGACGTCATCCACAATTTTAGGTTCAGTCTTGGAGATCAGACAAAAATTTACTTGTTCCTCTACAACTTTTCTTCTAGTTAAGATTCCTTTGCTCTTATCTCCTATTATCTGATCTTTAGAATGATTGAGTCTCACATACCTTGGAGTTCTTGTGACACTTTCTGGGGATTGTTTTTCTTCATCTGAGCTACTTCTTGTTGCACCACTTCTAAAACCTCTAGTTCATCAGATTCATATCCATTTGATTTTGATGGCCTTTCCTTGCTTTCATCAACTTTGACATTTGCACATTCAATGATCTTATTCAACCTCTTATTATAGCACTGGTATGCTTTACTCTTCATGGAGTAACCAAGAAAGATTCCTTCATCACATCTAGCATCAAACTTGCCAATATCTTCTTTCCTTTTGATATAACATTTGCTGCCAAAAAATTTGAAATATTTCATAATAGGAACTTTGCCATACCACAATTCATAAGGAGTTTTAGAGCTGTTACCTTTTACTTGGACCCTATTTAGGATGTACACAGCTGTATGAATTGCCTCTCTCCAATATGCTTCTGGCAGATCAGCTTCCTTCATCATGGTTCTAGAAGCTTCTTCAACTGTTATGTTTTTCCTTTCAACAACTCCATTTTGTTGTGGAGTTCTAGGTGCAAATAGTTGTCTTTTTATTCCATATTCTTCACAAAAGAAATTGAATTCATTTGATGTAAACTCTCCTCCTCTATCAAACCTCAAGCATTTGATCTTCAAGTCCATCTCATTTTAAACCATTGCCTTAAAAGCCTTGAACTTATCTAGAGCTTCATCTTTTTCTTTCAAAAAGGTAATCCAAGTCATTCTAGAATAATCTTCAATAAACAACTTGAAGTACCTGTCTCCTTGTAAACTTCCTACTCTGGTAGGTCCACACAAATCTGTATGAACTAGCTCAAGTAGTCCTTCAACTGATTTGTCCTTGGTTTTGAAACTTGTTCTTGTTTGCTTCCCAAATTGACACTCTTTGCAAATTTGATTAGCAGGCTTCACAAGCCTAGGCAAATCTCTAACAACCTATGTATTGCTTATCTTTATAATTTTATCAAAATTTATGTGACACAACCTTCTATGCCATAACCAACTTTCATCAATCTTAGCAAACAAACAATAGTTTTCAGTTCCTTTCAAGTAATAGATATTACCTTTGGTCTTTTTACTAATTGCAATGATTGTTCCAGAGCTTTCCTTGATCTTTCATCTATTGTCCTTGAAGCTTAGATCATAGCCCTTTTCACACATCTAATCCACACTCAAAAAATTGTTCTTTAATCCTTTCACATACAAGACATCTTCAGTATTATGCTTGCCATCAAAAGAAATAGATCATTTTCCACAAATCTTACTAGTTGTATCATCTCCACACCTAACTAGTCCACCGTCATATCTTTCCAAACTTACAAACTTACTTTTGTCCTGGTCATGTGGTGAGAGCATCCACTATCAATAACCCATTCATCTTTGTCCTTAATAACCTAAGCAACCAAAGCACTTTCTACTGGTTTTTCTTCCTTTACACAGCTAGTAGAATTAGTAGACACATGATCTTCCTTAATAGCAATAAAGAAGCATTCATTTCTAGAATTACTAGCATTATTAGGTTCTCCATTATTTGATACTCCTTCGTCATCATCAAAATCTTCAACATAATAACACTTCTTTTGGATCCTAGGTCTATTCTCATATCTTTTTCTATTTCTTTCAATTCTTTCAGCACACCTGGAAGCAAAATGACCTTCTTTACCACAAGAGAAATATTTGAAAGGTAATTTGCCTTCATACTTACTGGAACCTCTTTGTAGTCTATCCACAAAGTTGGATTCAACTTCATCAAACTCATCATTAGATGCTACCTTGTATTTTTCTAATCTAGAAGTACTTCCTAGAGTGTTAGCTTTGAAGGTTGTCTCAACTTTCGGTAGAGCATCACCAAACTCTGTCATTTCAAAGGTAGTAAGCTTACTAAGCAGCTGATCTCTGTCAACCTTTTTGACTTGCATGAATTCTTCAATTGCGGCTACTTTGTGACAATAGGACTTGGGCAGGGATCTGAGAATTTTTGTAACTTCCTTTTCTTCAAGTGTTCCACCCATGGCTTTTATCCCTATAACAAGTTCATCAACTCTTTGCATAAAGGTTGAAATGTTTTCATCATTATTCATCTTCAAACCTTCATATTTCACTTTCAAAGTTTGTAACTTGGCTTCCTTCATAGAATCATCTCCTTCATACAAATTTTTCAACTGTACCCATACCTTATTTGCAGCTTCAAGATCTTGAACATTCATCAATATTGAGTGGGCTAAAGAGCTTAGTAGAGCATCCTTTACCTTAACATCTATTTCATATTCTTTGATTTCATTTTCAATTATCAGACCATTTTGAGGTATGGTGTATTTTGTTTCTGTATCTTTCCATACTTTGTAACCAAGACTAAGAAGATGGCTTTTCATCTGAGCCTTCCAAAGAACATAATTTGTTCCATCAAAATGTAGTGCTTCCTTCTTACAAGACATTTTGGATCCTCCTCAAGCTGTTAAACTTTCTTCTAAGGAACCTCGCTCTGATACCAATTATTGATATGTGTCAGACAACTAAGAGGGGGGGTGAATCAATTGTCTTGAAAACTCAAATACTTCTGCATTAAAACATTAAACACTTATCTGCAACGATTAAGATTTAACCTTGAAACCACAAAATTAAAACTTTAACCACGTGTGCAGCAACAAACACAAGAGACACCAAATTTATGTGGAAAACCCCAACGTGGGGAAAAACCACGGAGAGGATTAGCTCTTAATATATATTGTAATCTTGAAATAATGATGATCAGGCTTGGTCATTCCATGGGTCTAATCATACTGACTCACTGTCATGAAGAACAAATAGGTCTAGTAGGCTCACCGCCTCAACCATAAACCTAGAAAGATTACAATAAGGGCTATTAAACTCTGAGGGCTGTTAAACCCTATAGGTGGCTCATTGCCAGGCTTCACTGCCATGATCAATACCTTTATAATATGTAATTGAAGTACAATAGTTTCTCCGCTCGGCTCCACCTCTTCTCTTCTCTTCCTCTTTTCTGCTCTTCCTATTCTCTACTCTACCTTTTGGACCTTTCTTAAGATCTTTTCATTTTCTCTCAACGACAGCTTTTCTATGACTCAACTACAAGTACTTATACACTACATCAACCTTGGAATGATCATCAAGGCTGACATTACAATCATTAACCATTGGAACAATCTCCAAGGTTGGCATTACAAACATTTACAAGATAGGTCCTGACCTATTACAACATTATGCAAGGGAGATGAAATAAAAATGCATGTAGATCATGTCACACCTTAGCTAGAACTTAAACACGATCTTCCACACTTCAACATGCCTTCACAATCTTCAAGATGATCTCCCCAATCATTGGAATCAACCAAGTCGGCGAAGCTGGTTACAACACACACTATCCGAAAGTAATCTTCAAACACCTTCACAATTCTTCCATGTGGACCAATGTAATGATGCGAACATGATCAGGAGGTATCCATAGGCATGTTATAATCATCAGGAGCAACTGCACAACTCTTAGCCACTTTATCCATAGGAATCTTCTCACAGGAACACATGAACTTCTCTGTCTTCAACTGTCATAAAAGAAAGATAGCTTGCGGACTACCAAATCATGAACCACTACAATTGTAGGCACCTATCATCATCCCAAACTTCCTTCTAGAACTGCAAAGCAAAATACTTTATTGTGGAGGAATGTGGAGCATATTACTTTCTCCCTATCCCAACTGATCTTCCATAAAAGGCAAACTTAACTCTGGTGAATGCAACTCTTAATTCTTCATACCAAAGGCTCAAACTCAAGATTTAGTAAATTCAGGTATCCCTTTGAATAACTTCCAATCCACGGAGCAAGATCTTCACCTAGAAGGAAATGTGGACTAGTCTACTAGGTTGTTCTTCAATATGCCAGACACTGTCTATTCTGCACTTCACTGTAGCTTACTTGTTTCTTTCGAAGAGGCCAAATTTCTCAATATCCTCAACATGCAGACCTTCCTAACATGTGATAGAATAAGATATAGTTGACACCAATGACAACAAAGATATGTTGACATCAATGACAACACTGATTAGGCACATCCTTGCAACATATAGTATACAAGACTCTCATTATCATCATCAAAAAAAGGATCTTTAGGTGGAGGCCTACTTTGATAGTAATTTTTGGTTTCACATTGGCTTCATTAATGGATGTAGGACAAAGATGTTCTATCTTGCATGATAAAATTTCTAACCAAGGATTGTTGGTGCACAAGATGAAAGATATCAAGGTATTGGGCTGCAACTAGAAGCTAGAATGCAAATTTGGACTTGGTAGACTTGCTATGAGACTAATATGGACTATGCACAAGATGGGTGTAAAATGGTGACTAGGTGATGGGCCAAAACTAGGGTAAAGAGTGAAATATATCTAATGTCTACAAAGTAAATTTAATTTGGCCTAAGTGTCAATCTAGGAGTGTAAACTTGTGAAAGGTGTCATGGCTATATGCACAAGGGCTGTAGGTAGGGAGGTAAGTGTAGATGAATTGTAAATACAACATAAAAATACTCATTTAATTTTCTACAAAAATTGTATACTATTATAAAATTAGCTACAAGAACTTTGTGCAAAAAAAAGCTATGATAGTCTGCTAGAGGAACTGTAGACTACCAAAACTGTGTAGGTTGCTACATGAATTGTGCAGATTTCTCCAACTATAGTCCTATGAAAAAAATAATTTCAAACCAAACTGAAAATGTGTAATTGAAACTGCTACAGGAGCTCTATGATAAAAACTACTATAGGAACTATGCAGACTGCTATAGGAATTATACAAACTTCTGCAGCTTTAATACTATGAAATTAAGCATTTAAAAACCAAATTGGAAACGTACAAATTAAAATAATTAAATGAGACTATTTCTATTCTCACTACTCACACATTTTAATAAATAAAATAAACCACAATATTAAAATAAAACACATAACATAAAAATTAACATCACCACCATTTCAAGAGAGTGGGCCCTCTTCTCCTTCCATGGGGTGACATAAATAATTTATTGCAAACTCCTTAAGACTTCAAACCATCTGTTGTGTATTATTTCTTTTCTGAAAAAAAAAAATTCCCCTGTCATGTCGTTTCTTATGCATTATATAGGAAATGAGGTATTTACTAATTTACATAATGCTTCCCTATGATCTCTCTACAAAATCATATTACAAATGAGAGAATCATGTAACTAAGAGATTCTTAACATGATCGGTTTGTTTGGTAACAAAACAACCAATATATTAAATTGGTTTAAAAAAAAATAATATGAACATTTATTTTTGTCTCGTGGCCATAATAATAGAGAGCATAAAAGTTGTTTATGGCCAACAAATATTGCATGTAGTTTATGGCCATTACAATATAAGAATTTGTTATAACAAAAGATTAAATATATCTTATCAAATATAGTCAAATTTATTTATTGGCTAGAAATAAATTTGTTGGAAATGCACCCACGGGCGACATGAAGTTTGTTGTCAAGTCTATTACCTCCACCTTCATTGATATGTTGCTAGAATTATTTTCTCAATATAGTGACAACAAATATTAGTAAATACTATCTAATATTTATTATACACTTATTTTATCTAAAAAACTAAATTAACTATTACTTATATATATTTAATCATATGCAACATAAAGGTGGTAAAATGATATGGAATGGTATAAAAATGGAATATAAAAATGGGTATTAAGGCATATTAAAAAGGTTAAAATATGACATAAAATGGAACGTGAATAGCTCTCATCACTTGGATAAAGAGACTTGGAAATATTTCAACTTTTTTAGCAAAGAGGATTCAATTGTCTATTGGGTATTAAGGTCTATGCAAAGTAGGATAATTTGGTTCGATTACAATCCTATGATTTGGATGTGTGCAAAGATTTGTTTGTAGAATTTGACTAGTGAATTGGAAAGAGATTTTAACAAACAAAAAGACATAATGTATGACTGAATTTTCAAGTTGACAAAGGGTTATTAGATTTTACTATTTTCATACAAAGAATACATGCCAAGCACTTGATCACAAAACTAAAATTATTCATGTAGGCGTGACATATATTATGGATCTCATGAAATGGTCATGGGTCAACCCCAACTCAAAATAGAGAAGAGATTCCCACCCTCATTAATACTATAATGATATACCTTGGATAGATAGGAAATATATTGTAATGGAAAACCATATACCCCTTACCTTTGAGACTTTTATCTTGCCTAATGTAGGCCATATATCAAGTATAACGGTATGTGTGAGCATCTTCCCCTCCTTCTGTAGTGGTACACTAAAAGATATGATGGCCAAGGATCTTAATCTAGGTTTGACAAGGATTCTAAGGAGTCCCATATATACATGTGTACGTGGGGCCCAAATCGTGAACATGATTCCCTAGCGACAAGCCTAAGGGTCTCAAGGATCAATTTGGATCTATCAGGTTTACCATTGAGGTACAACTTTCACTCTGCCCCCTTTGTATACCCCAACTATATGCATGTTTGAGGTCATCCCTAAGGGTGATGAAATCCCCTAGCAGGCCTCCTAAAGGGAAGGAATCTATTCACTTTTAGTCTCCAAGATCGTACGAAATACAAGGAGAGAGCATTTGTGAGATAACATCCTAAGATTAAAAAAATAATAAAGAGGGAAAATGATGGACTTTTGATTCCCAAGATCACTAAAGAGTGAGGGGAGAGCATACATCTAATCAAGATCCTTAAGACAAAGAAAATAATTTCTTTCCCAACTACTCTAATTTAGTTCAACTAAAGTAGTGGAAAAAATCAAGTCTTCACTGTGGTGCTGTAGAAAATAGTTGGTAGTTTGCAAAATTTTATGTCTTGGACAAACATGAAGCTATAAGAACAATGCTAGGGAAAAACAAGAAATCCTACAAAAAACTATAAAAAGATGTTAACACACAACAAAATAATATCATCAATGGATTCTTTAAGATTTTCCATACATTTTTTTTAATTTCACTAAAATCAGAGTTCATACACAAAAGATATGGCTATTTGAAGTTTACAAAAAAGATCTGACTTTAAAGGAATATACCTAAGAATCTATGATGATTTTGGCAAAATATTTTGTGTGAGAACGTAGAGATTTGAGTCCTCTTTCTAATGCCTACAAAATCATGAAAATTTGATAAAAAGTCAGAAATATATAATCATTTGAGTAAAAGAGCCTCCAAGGAAGCTAAAAATAGGAACTCTGGCTATTAATACCGTGCTTGGTGGTTAGTCTATGTCTAGTCACATGTACTAGTTTCTCATGGTCATTATCTCATACTACTAGATGTGGCGATTAACGCTAGTTGATCACATGTGGTGATTTAACATTGAGTAGTTAAGAAAAAATGTTGTACAATTAGAGGTCGTCGATAGCTCTAGGATCCTCATATGACTACTTAAGAAAAGAGGTTACTGATAAAATCATAAAGTGTAACTTTAATAGATAGCATTAAGTTTTCACAACAATAGGTAATGATCAACATTCATGTGTTATTCTACGGCCTTGAGTCTTAACTATAGTTATACATGATAGTGAAGGGCTCGAAAACCACAATTAAATGATACAATGAAAGATTTTCACAACCATAATGGTCACAACTAAAATTTTACTAATTGTTAAGCAATGAAAGACAATGCCAACCTCTAAACCATAGCCTATTATCAACACCTGACAATTATCTATGCTAGAAATGAAGCCCAACCGTCACTGCCCTTTCGTCTTCCTCTTCCCATGTCTCTTCACTTGCCTGAAGAGTTTATATAATTCCCTTCTTATTCTCTTTTTGGTAGAGTTGAAGACTGTTGTAATTGGGTTGATTAATGAAATAGTGTGTCATACTTTCCTTGGTGGATGTAGCCATTTTAATGGTGAACCGTGTTAAATTCATGTCTCTATTTTTATATGTGTGGATTTGATTCTTTATCTATTTTAGTTTTTGTTTAGCTACATTTTATCTTCAACAATTGGTATCAAAGCCTTGGTTCTCAATCATTTGGCATGAGTGGTTTGAGATTGAGTGGGAGAAATGCTGCTTGATGAAGGAAGTCATAGGAAATCACAAGGTAGGTGAATATCCAGTGAGAGAGATGTTGGTTGCTAGTATTATGGCAAGCAAGGCCACATCAAGAAGAATTGTTGATTTTTGAAGAAGGCTAAAAATCAGCCAAAAGAAGATGAAACGAATGTAGTACGTGAAGAGGATGCCAGTGCAACAATTGGTGTTCTTATTTCACCTTCAGAAGAAATACCACCAAATGTTTGTGTGCTTGGTTCGGGAGCATCATTTCATGCCACTCCGTGCAAGGAGTACTTCAAAAATCTACAAAGTGGTGACTTTGGTAAGGTTCTTCTTGGCAATAATGAATCTTGTGATGTTATTGGCAAAGGGGATGTTTTGCTAAAAATAAAAAATGTAAATAGTTGGCTGTTACAAAATGTTAGATATGTCCCTCAGCTCAAATAAAATCTAATTTCAGCTGGACAGTTGTTTTCACAAGGATGTAAAGTCAATTTTGAATTGAATAGATGGAAAGTCACTAAAGGAGCCTTGGTAATTGCTCAAGGCAGCAAAGTAGGCACCTTGTATGGCATAGAAACTCTTGCTTCATGTGAAATGGATAGGTTAGATGATGTAGTTGATTCTGTCATTGATGAATTTCTTAACCTATTGGAATTTGATCAAATATTTTCTCAAGAAAATGCAAGAGCCTCTGCAGAAAATACAAAAATTAAAAAGATAGTGGGCCTTGGTGATGAAGATCAATGTATTGAAGATGACTCTACTGCTTGGTAAGAGTAGGTGTGGCCTAAATTGGATCAGTTATTGCATGATGAAGATGATGAGCCCACAAGTGCTACACTATATAGAGCAGCTATACCTGAGTATCGGGTAGAAATTTGTGATTCTACAGTATTAGTGTATGAGGAAAATTATTTACCCAAGCTAAATGGTGAAGTAGTTTATGATATCCATCGCCCCTGCAGAGCAAATGTGGTTGCAAGAAGAGAGCTTCATACACCTCTATTTGACCGATCTTGCATCCATTTGGAATTTGATATATTAGACATTGGCCTTGTATATGAGATAGGAGATCATACTAGAAACAATAGTGAGATTGTGGAGGAGAGGCAAAGGATGATTGTGGAATAAGAGAGAGCTTAGGAGCTTGCTCAAAAAGAAGAAGAAGAGTGTCAAAGGAAGCTTGAAGAAGAGGCTTGGGAAACTACTTGGAGGGAGGAACAACAAGCATTGGAGGCTACTAGAAGATTAGAAGAAATAGAGTTGGCACTATATGACAAGGGAAGTTTTTCATCTCCTAGCGTTGTGCTTGTTGTCTCATCAGTCTCAGATGAAACTGTTGATGACTTGTCATATGTGCCTGATCCCATCTCCTTACTTGGACCTGTTTCGAAGTCACTAGACAATTTTTCGTTGAACCCTGGAGCAAGGCATTCTTCTGACATAGGAAGATCTATTCTATCATCTAACTGAGTGCCTATTCCTAGTCCAATCAACAGACCTAGACCTATCAAGGCTCCTATGTCAAAATTGTTGCCTGCTGGCATTATCGATGATGTACACTATATCAGAGACCAGCTCAAATCAACAAAGCAAGGGAAGTGGAAGATGTGGGAGACACCACAAATTGGTCAATCTAAAATTGGTCCTTTTCTATCTTTAATTGGGAAAAAGATTTAATTAGGCTTCTTCTAGAAAAGGCTGTGCAATCTCCATTTAAATCAAAAAAGCATATTCCTTCTATGTTCTCTCAACAAACAACCCTTGGAATTCCCAACCCAGGTGTGGATCCAGTATCAAGTAGTAACAAATTGTGGTTGAGTATCCCAGCATTTGGATCAATAGTGAATAGTTGGGAGGGACATGATCGTCATCAATCACCTCCTATCTGTGCAAACTTAGAAGTACCATGTGAATTAGCTACGTCATGTGCTAAGAGTGCCTCTTTAAAAGGACTTCAACAATGTATTGAAACTATTATGGCAAAGGGGGACCGTCTTCTAGCTGCTAAGCAGAAGGCAACACATTATCGATCACTAAATGATGCAAATGCCCTAGACCATCGTCCAATAGTTACTTGTACTTGAGTTGTAGCGTACTTGGCTCGTATTCTTGATGTAACATATAGTGCTTTGGAAGGGCTTAACAAGCAAGCTTTTATGACAGAATTGGGCAATTGCTTGCATAAGGGTCTTCTCAATCATTGGCAACAATTCACATTCAGTCCTAGTGGGAGGGCTCTAGAACTCTATGAACAAATGGAACAAATGAATGTAAAGCCTATCAATGTGATATTTGTTTGTGTTCTATATGCATGCAGCCATTTGGGCTTAGTGGATGAAGATCGCCACTATTTTGAATCTATAAGTCTCATTCATAATATTTTTCTAGAACATGCGAATTATGTCTACATGGTTGATCTTCTTGGTCGCACTAGGCTTTTAAGTGAGGCAAAGAAATTTATCAATAGAATGCCATTTTCCCCCAGTGCTCTAGTGTGGCTAACCTTGCTTGCTTCCTATAGAACATATGCGAATGTAGAGATAGCTCAACGTGCATTCTTCCATATTGTTGAATTGGAACCTCAAGATTCTTCAGCTTATGTTCTGTTATCAACTAGGCCCATTTTGGTATTTTCTCAAGATGTGGTGAATAGAGAGAAGAGTCTATCTTCGAATGTTGTGCCTCAGAGATGTGTTAGTTTGGTTGAGCTGATTGGAATTCTCACTGGGATTGGTCAGCTAATGGAGTGGTTACTTGGTACTGTAGTTAAGTAACATTGAGTTTCAAGGAAAGTGGGGACAACAGTGCGGTTTGGACTTCAAGTGGGAGATTGTTGGAAATGAAGCCTAATCATCATTACCCTTTCGCCTTCCTCTTCCCATGTCTCTTCACTTGCCTGAAGAGTTTATATAATTCCTTTCTTATTCTCTTTTTGGTAGAGATGAAGACTATTGTAATTGGGTTGATTAATGAAATAGTGTGTCCTGCTTTCCTTGGTGGATGTAGCCATTTTAATGAGGAACCATGTTAAATTCATGTCTCTATTTTTATCTGTGTGGATTTGATTCTTTATCTGTTTTTGTTTTCGTTTAGCTATATTTTATCTTTAACAATCTGCCAGGATTCAAATTTATAAAGAATGGTTAATGGTCAAAACATCTGATGGTTTCACTTCTTACAGTTTGCAATGTTTTTGTCACATGAAAAGTTTTAAGTTCAAAGGTTACAATTAATACCTATCCTTGACATGTTAAAACAACATATGGTAGTTTGAGGCACTAAAAGTTATCATTAATGATCAATCGTATGTTGCTAAGATATGATAGTCACATTCAATGTTTGGTGAGCTTACTCTGTTAGTGGTTAAGATCTAACAATAAAAGCTAACACCAAAGATTAAAGATTAAGACTATATTTGTGACAGACTGAGTAGTTACGGTCACGGTTATTGTTCTCATTTTTCAAAGAAAAACTAGTGTTTTCCATTTACTAGTAGTCACAATGTGCTACCATCACTATCATCATTAAGGTTTAATTGAATAGATATTAAAACTAAAAACATAACTGAAACCCTTAATGAACTATTTTGAGGGCAGTTGTAATAACCATTAGATGGTTACAATCCAAAACTAGGGATAAACAATCCTTGTCCAATGGACAAAATAGTTTGCCAATGAACCAAGAAGACACCCATAAATCTTGTGAAAGACCAATAGATAATGCTTGATGTGCAATGATCCTACAACTAGAAAACATAGCAAGATTAACATTAAGTAAATAGTATACATGATGAGCCAATGAATGACATGAATACCCTATATATAGAAATGATGTTCAACTAGGGAATATAACAAATACCCTGCAAACAAATTTAGCAATCAGCAAGTAATTACATTACATAGTGAATATTAGCATTGACTGAAGGACAATGCTATATTACCCAAAGGTTTATCATTCTACCAAATAGAAAAAAATGATTTATCCAATAAACAAAACTTTTTCATAGAACATGACAATGAAAGGGAAAAATATATGCAAGGTACATAGTATAGTACAATATGTATGGTATGGCCATACAAAGGGCCTAAGGCCTAGAGCCTTAAAAAAAATTCAATTTTTACTGTTACCAAAATATAAAGTGTTTTATATCAATTTTTGCCTACAAGATGCTTTGGACACAACGACAAAGTCTGTTTCAAGCCAAGCAGATTGTTAAAATAGGTTTGTCATTGATGTCAAAAGTTGGAGGTTGAAGTATGAGTTCATGCTTCAAGATGCTTCATGTTATGATGTTCATGTTCTTGATTCAGGAGTTGTTATGATGTTCATGTTCTTGATTTAGGAGTTGATGCTTTAGGAGTTGCTTTATGATATGATGCTTCAGGAGTTGCTTTATGATATGATGCTTTGCCCTTGTTGATCATCCCTCTTGATTGAGGGTGCTAAGAGATCAGAGTGGTGTTGATCATCTCTTTTGATGTAAGATTGTTCACATGGAGTTGTTGCCAAGGGCACAATGTTATGATCTGATAGTTTGACTAGTCTTGATTTTGTATGTTCTTCATATGGTGTTCATGGTAGTAATGGTGCTGATCAAAATCATGCTTCATGTTAACATGGTGTTCATGATATGCTTTCCTATTATAGTATTGATGCCATGATGCTTGTTAGGTTTGTCTTTATTGATACACATCTCTATGATAGATGCAAAGGTGAAAAGTGCTATGGTTTATCTACAAAGTTACTATGATGTTGAGAGTTTGATAAGAATCTTTGGTAACTTGATGTGTTGATCTTGATGTCAAAATGTAGTTTAAAGGTTGATGAGTTGATGTATTGATGAGTGGTGTTGATGCAAAGAGTGAAGCGTCAGTGAGTTGCTTGATGGCTTGTTAATGGAATTGGTGGCTTAATGACCTTGCAGTGGTGAACTGATACCTTTCACTTCATAGTGATGATCCGTATTTGATGATTCATATTGATGCAATGCAAACCTCCTTTACAGTCCTCTTTCGAAGCCCTTAATTCTCTACATCCTTATGATTTACAAAATCTATGTCTTTCTCCGTATTAGCTTGATCTTTGTCTACTGTTTGAAACACAAGAATCTAGGGTTTAAACAATACCTCAAGACATGTCCTTTCCTAAAGTGAGGAGCCTCCTAAAACCCTAGGTTTACATTCTTTAAACCATAGTATATGAGTTGTTGAACCCTTTATGACGGGTAGTCACCTTTTGTTATGTTTCAACATTAACTTGTTATAGCGGGTAAGAGGCAACTTAAGTGACAAATCGAGGGCACTATCCTCATTATGCAACTAGCCCCTTGACCTAAGGGAATCAGTTTCCACTAGTTACCACTTTCTATCAAGCGCTAAAATGAAATCTATCCATCTATATTCAATATCATGAGGGTACAAAAGATTTTATCAAAGGTCTTCATTTGATCTAGTACAAACATCAATGCTCACTCCCTGGGGTATACACTTTGATGGTTATTTAACCATAAAGTCTGTGCAAAGTAGTTGTCAATAGTTATAATAACTATTTCCTTCTCTATTTTGGATGAAACTAAAACCTTGACAGTTCAAGAGTTTTGAAGTGGGGATTTTAGAGTGAAATAGTTATGCAATTGCAGAGGATTTGAATATACATAGATATACTTTTATACAATGTGAGGTATATTAAGTATTCACTAACAGAAGGATCTTTATGAAGTAATTTTGATTACAGAGGTGTATGCAGTGTTGAATAGTCATAACGAGGTTCAAGCAGAGGATATGTGTTGTGATGTGATCACTTTAAGGGAATGGTTAACTAATTGAACTGATTAAGTAATCAATGTGAATAAGAGACTTGTGTAGAGATATGTGAGGAAATTTTGTAGTAGATGAATGATGATGACATATTATAATGACCATGGCAAAGCATGGTGATATTAGATTTGTTGCAAAGACAGTACAATATAATGATTGTAGATATATGATGCTAACTATAGAGGTATGATAAGAGAGTTTTGATTGCAGAAGTATCACATATTTTTGTTTTTCTTTGATTTCAGTTTATGATGTCACTTTAGTGTCTTTGAGTTGAGTGAAGAATATGATTGTGAATGATTCTTTTTGTGTTTGTTATTTGATCATTCATGAGGCTATAGTCAAGATGTTTTTAGAGATTAAATGATTTCATTGTCCTTATACATATTAGTTTGAATCTCATTTATGTTTGATAAGTCAAGGGGCTGCTTGTAAAGAGATCATCATACAAGTACATGGAGGAAAAAGATCTGAAAGATTGAATGATTGAATGTTTGATCTCTTTCATGTATACTTTCTGTCTTGAATGTAATTGGTGATATAAGTAGTTTCTTGTAAAGAAACAATGTTGAACTATTTTGAACATCTACACATACAGGCTTGAACAAATGAGTTATATAAATCATCTATAAACATTGATATCATTGTAAACAAAGTAGTACTCTATGTTTATTTTCTTTCCTTTGAGATCAGAGTTGATGTAATTAGTGTGATCCAGTGATTAGTGAGATCATAGCCAGTGAGGCACAAATGTGATTAGTGAGATACTATCCAGTGAGAGGTAGAAATGTAATCAGTGAGATTTTGGTCAATGAGACCTAATAATAGTTTGGTGAGGTTGGATAGTGGTTTTTCCCTAATTAGGATTCTCCACTTTACATCTTGTGTTATGGTTCCATCTATGTGATTCTATTCTTTGTTGATGCCTTTGACTTGTTGATGTTAATGATTGTTTCTACAAGATTAATGAATGAACCAATTTTATTATATCACTAATTCACCCCCCCCCCCAATGATCCATTATATTCCAACAATTGGTATCAGAGTAGGAGGTCCCTTGTAGGAGTCTAATAGACTTGGGTAGATCTTGGAGGTGGAATACTATGGAAAAAAGTAAAAGAAATAGGGGAAGGAAAATGTCAAGAAAAAAGTTTATCAACCATCCTCAAACAAATCATGTGATATATTTGATAGAGAGGACATCTTGTTGATTGAAGATGATTTTGTCATTGAGAATGTTGGCAAAGAAGGAAACCACATTATCAGTGAATATGAGTAGGAGTATGATGAAGATGAATGTGAAATTGATATTGAAGGTGAACTCATGTGTGCCCTAGATGAGATCAAGAAACTTAGAAAGGAAAACCAAAGATTAGAAGTACAACTTCAAGAAGAAAATGAGTCCAAAGACAAAGTACTTGCAACCCTTGAAGACACAAAGAAACTAATCATAGATCAGAAAGTTCAAACTGAAGAGGCAAAGAAGTATGAATCCAATTGAAAACAAAAGAGGAAAATGGTGAATGGTTAGAATATGAGATTGTCCCTTTGAAGAAAAATTAGAGAAAACAAGTGCTCAATTGAATAAAGACCTGAAGAATGAGAAGAGTACTGAAATGTTAGATAATATTCTCAATTCCTAAAGTCCAACATACAATAAGAGTGGTCTTGGATTTGAAGGACAAAGCTCAAAAATAGATGTATTGGAAGGTAAAAAGAAGATTGATTTCATTGCTGAAACATTAAAGATGAATGGTAAAGATTCAGAAGAAAAACTCAAGCAAGCTATAAAGATTGAAGCTGAGATGAAAACCAAAGATGAGTTTATCAATGTGCACAACCAAAGGAGCTTTAGAAGAACTACTCCAGAAAGGCAAGCATATATGTATAGGTACAATTACTCATTTTTTTTTATTGTTATACCTGTAATCATTTTGGACACAAAGCAAATGATTGTAGAAAACAACCAAGAAATAGTTTTAAATTGAATTATTACAGAAGCCCTAATAAGATACATAACAAAAATTATGGGATTACATGCTATGAGTGCAAAAGGTAGGTCATAAGGTTGTTGAATGTAGAAATAGGATAAGAAGAAATTATTGTGTAAGGAGGAGCCTTGCTTTTACTCTAGAATACAACATGATATGTTACAAATGTAATAATCTTATACATACAACAAGATCTTGTAGAGGTAATTTGATGAAACCATCAAGATATAACAAAAGACATATGAAACTTTGATCAAGCAAAAACAAGAAGACCCTGTGAGCAAGAAGAAGAAAGGTATTGTAAAGATTTGGAGAAGAAAACAAGACCTAGAAAAAGAAGACCCTAGTTATGAGCATTCTGCACAAGAGGCATCTCCAAGTACATAAAGATATCCATGAGTTTAGGGGGAGATGTTTAGTGTTCTATCATTTAACTCCAAGAAGAAAATAAGGAGCATGTGAAAGCAAGAGTCAAAATAATTAGTATGCATCAGGAGGTGTGCATCAAGTTCCCATCCCATGTTATCTCTAGTAGATTTAAAAATATAAATAGATTTGATTCCAAGATATGCATTTTAAGTGATTTGTTTGATGCAATAAGTCCTTTAGACTAGGTGGCAATGATATAGGACTAAGAAGAAACACAAAAGGTTCTTTATTCACTTTTTGATAGTTATCATGCAGAGATAAAAGGCCAGGTACATTCCTTGGAAATGATGTAAAGGTGCTTTCAAAATAGTGATTTTATGAATGACATCAAGGTTACTGAGACATAGTGCAAGAATAATAAGATGATTTAAAACAAGGGTTAAAACTTCTCAAGGATGAGAAAATATGGATAGTCTTGTATATTGCATTTTTGTTGGTTCATTATCTTTAAAACTAGCATGGTGATGATATTACAAAAGACATCAAGATGTTGTTAGTGATTGAAATATACAAACAAAATAGTTTTGTTCAAAAGGCATGAGCAACCTTCAAGTAGGTGCAGTTGGTAGATGTAAATTAGACCTTGAAACCTCTATCAACATTCTTGGAGTCTTGGAAACCATTAAAAATCCTAAGCAAATCCATGAGTATCTTTGTTGATTCCTTAATCTTTGTCAACATGTCTTTGTTTCACTACCCAAATTGGAACTTTTAAAATTGATGTTAATAGTTATAAAAGCATAATGGACTATGAATCTTGTGATAAAGATGTTGTAAGTGTCCAATGGAGCGTGGTTGTGTGTACAATTGCATTTTGTCCCTCATATGATAGTATATTTGAAGAGAATGCAAAGTGTGGGATAGTGTTGTAGTACAGGGCAAAGTGCATGACACTATGGAAGGATAGTCATTAGGATTGTTTGGCAGGACATTGTATTATTAGGATAGGGGTAAGTGTAAAAAGATGGGGGGCCAAAAAGTGGCCAAATTGTTTTAAAAAAAATTAATGCATAACGTGCTCGCGTTATGGTTTGGTAATGACGAGCCTAAGGCTCATCAAAACCAAACCATAATGCCCTCGTGTTATAACACAAGCACATTATTACTTATTATAAATAAATAAATAAAAGCTTATCTATCTCATTTCATTTCTTTTTTCTCCTCTATACCTATGGCCTGCAAACCCTAGGAAGCACACTCGCATTTTAGAAAAGTCAATTCAACACCAAAATCTTACCAATTCATCGCCAAAATGACGCCATGACATCGAGCACACCAAAGGAGTGAGTTTTATTTATTTTTTTGTTTGAATTTGTTTCTAAATAGGTAGGTTTGAGTTGAGTTTTTATTTAAATTTCATTAATTGTTAGGAAATGTTAATGTACCTCCTCCTCCTCCTCAAAATCCACAAAATCTTGAGGAGGAAATACCTGTGGAACAACAACCTCCTCCATCCATTCCTCAACATGCCCCTAGAATACAACAAAACATAATGGGGCAAATTGAAAACAACAAAAAAGAAATTGAAGATATAATTGCAAGGTTGAAAGAACCTTCCACTTCAACCTTGCATAGGTCCACGCTTGCTGAATCTTTTGAATCTATGTTATCAAGCGTAGATTCAATGAGCAAGCAATATTTAGTTGGATGGATAAGAGGAGAGAGTTTAGAGACTATTATGTAGACAAGCTGTCATACCAAGATAGACTAGGTGCACGTGTTGACCCACAGCGGGTAGTGAGACGAGTAATCAGTAGACTAGACCATGAGCATGTTTCTATCCCTTCCATTGTGAAGGAGAGTGTTGAGGTTGATACACTTCAGTCCATTAGTGCCTTGACCCAGAGAATCATAGAGCATGCCATTCCTACAACACAGAGTGGGTTGGGAGATAGTGCGAGGAGGAGCGTCCCACCCCATGCTTGTCAGACTTGCGGGTTAGCCTGTGGTTATGACCCTATAGATAGTCAGGATGTAGGTGCACAGGCTACATCTGCAACTAAGCAGATGGTGATGATAGATACCATCCTAAGTGAGACTTTTGGCCTTGATACTCAGGTAAATATTAGCAAGTTTATTGAATTTAATTTATTAAATTTCATTTTTGAAATGCAAGATTAACTAATTTAGTTTGATGATTTTAATAAAATTTTAGGGTCATAGCGCTAATGCAGTTTTCAGTGGTTCTCCACCTACATATTACACTAGATCATCTACTGTTGGGGTCTGTAACTAGTAAACAATTATAAATATTACATGTGAATAGCATCATTATATGAATGGTATTCTAGTATCTGATTTTGGATGTTGAATAGGTTAATATTGGAGATTTCACGGCAACACCTGCCAACGGTGGTGGACTTCAAAGCTTCACGGAGGTAATAAAATAAATAGTTTAATAAATGAATTGTACTTACTAGTTTTTTATATGTGACTTGTGTGCTTTATTGTGTGTACTTCCATGTTTATATGAACGTGTGTGTATGTTAGGAGCCATGATTTGCATCACTATTATAGTTTTCGTAATTGAATAATGTTATTTTATTTCTAAATGATGTAAGTTGTGGAGACACCTTCCGATGTTCATAGGGCAATGGAGCATGGTGTGACCTCTACGATTCATAGCTCCATGGCATTGATAGGGGTATGAGGCAGATTAGTAAATTTCAATCTACATTCATTCTTATAGTTGTTTATTTTTGAAAAATCAAAAGATTATTGATTTGAAGTTTAATTTCTATTTAGATGGTTTCTATAGGACATGACATCACCATGGCCTATTTCGACTACTGAGGCAAATGAGGAGATAGATTATATGGTAGCGATAAGTGATTATTTTGTTAAATGTTTCATTTTTTATAACATGTAATTTCTATATATTAATGTCTATACTTTTTATTGTAACAACTAAAGATGCAGAAAGAACTAAATAGGAGGAGTAGCCCTTGGGTTCGTAGTAGACCACCCACATGCGCGTCTCCATCCCCTAGAAGATCAAAGCCTACTCGTGATCTATTCTCTTCAATAGCTAGAGGGGAATGACTTTTTATTGTATTTCCATTTTGTATGCCTATATGGCATTTGTGGACATATATTTTGTATTGCATATAGTTGACATTTTATGCCTATATGGCATTCTTGTAAACCTATATGGCTATTTTGTATATATGTTATACTTATATCGATAGATATTGATGTATGCCTATATGGATATTTGGTTAATACAAATCTTTTTTATTGATGGCATCCATACTTGGATTATAAATCCACATTTGAATGGATATTTGTAGATGGCTACTTCAAATATGTAAAGTCCAATTGTATTACATAGGATATTTGTTGATCCAATAAGCTAGCTATTATTATTCAAGTATCATCTAAACCTCATTTTAGAACTAAAAGATAAAAGTTGTATTTTAAAAAAAAATGAATCATCATGTTGAACAGAAAATATTAATATTCTTTATGAGTTGCTCAATTGAAAATATTCAAATGAGTATGCTGATCCATATTCTATATGAGTTGGTCAATTGAAAATATATCTTAATTTCTTGTTATTGTACCATATTGGGATGTAAAGAGTATGTTTGTTGTTTTGAATAAGATAGTCAAAATCATATGCTTATGAGCACCTAATGACCATTGTGGTTATTAAATGTAATTCCTCTTGCATATAAGGTGAGGTTATGAGATTACATTAAGTCTTACTGTCATGCCCACATTTCCCATGCGGTCACAACATGCATCACACATGTCATGTCCACAAGCGCCATGCGGTCATGACACGAAATACCAAAAAAAATTCCCACACTTCCCTAGAAATCCCCTCGCACGCGTAGGCGTGTTCGGCGGTGTACGCTTAAGGTGAAAACAATACAGTTGTCGGTGGGGTACCAAGTACATGTGTGCACACCCTACCCAAGGAGGCCAACAAAGGGGTCTTCGCAACGCGATTAACGTCGCTACTAGGTTCTAACTTTTAAGGCTTCCAAACCCTAGATTCTGGAAAGATCCTGGTAACATAACACCTCACGGGCGTTGGTGTCATAAACGCTAATCTTGAACACGTGGTTTCTTGACTTAGGTTAATCTCACAAATTACATTTGAACATCAGTTGTTTTAGGTGATAGATAATTTTTCAACAAAGCACGATCATCTGTTCTTCTTTCCATTTTCTGGAATTTCATATTAGTTTCTCCTCATTCAGACTTAGCATTTTCAACCAAGCCCGTTCATTTGCCCTCTCTTCCTTTTCTTGGAATTTAACTTTGATTGTATTTCTATCACGTTCATTTTACTATTTCTCTAAAATTTAATTTTGATTGTAATTCTATCTCTTTCTCCTTCCTGTTGTGCAAGATCTTCCTATGTTATCCTATTGTTTTTTCTTCACATTCTTTATCGAACAACAATAACACTACATCCTTTACTTTATTCCTAATTTCTTGGTAAACCATATCACTTACATAGGGTTGGTTAACTTCACTTGACTCAATCCCCCTAGGGTTCCGCTTTAGGTTTTAGTTCAACATTTGAATTAATTTTAATAATCAACTTGTTCTTAAACAGGTTTAACGGTAGGTTAAACTTACTTAGTTCTCTTAGCCCTGTTCGGAAATGCCGCACATTTTCTCCTCTTTGTTTTCCAAGGTTAGCTATTCTTTCTCTTTCTCTCTCTTTTTTTTCCCTCAACTGGATGTTTATTTTCTAAATCTACAGTTGAGTTTTTTTTAAAAAAGGGCCACTCATGGAATGCATGTGATGGTTTGTTTGCATTTATTTTCAGTGTCCTTTGTAAATGAAAAGATCATATTTTTCTCTTCATTTTCCTATCATTTAATTTGAGATAATTGTTAAAACTTCTGAGAAACTCTTCTTTAAAATTAAAATATATTTACCTATGCTCTTTTTAAATTATAATTGTATAAACAATGTATTTCTAAATTGCAACTCTAAGTTTAAACATCTATTCAATTCGTATTATACATTATGCATAAATAAATCCCACTTTCCTTCATTAAAATTTCTATTTCAAGTAAAATGTTTTAAACTACATATAGTAAGCATTTAATTACTTGCGGTAATTTAGAAAAAAAATAATACTGTAATCCCAAATTTCATTTCTTTCATGGTAGAAAAATTACGACTTGGCTTATAACAAAATTTAAAATTAATATTTCCACTAGGCTTACACAGAAATAATACTTTTACAAATTTAATTAAAACATCAACTAACTCTCAACTTTGCAAGTAGGAGAAGAAGGAACTAGATAGTTTTAATATCCTTTTAAAAACAAATTTTCTTTTCTTCTTCTAATTTCTAAATGGTAAAACTTAATGAACAAGAAAATTACAACTATCAACCCAAGAATAGGGGATTTCCTTACAACTCCAAAAATAACAATTTATACAACAATAGGGAGATAATTTTCTCCTTTTGGAAAATCGACAAGGAAGGAGCTATTAAAAGATCAGGCTCTCTTTAAGAATTAATGAAAATAAAATATTTTCTAAGATCCAATAATCTTCTCAAAGCTTCACAATAAGCTCCCAAAAAACCTGCATATCACACAAGGGAAGAAACACCACACATGTTGCTCTCCTCCCTACCGTAAACCCACAAGAGGGTCACCCCCGAGCTAGGGAGATCATCAACACACCTAGGGTATTCCAAAATTCCACTTCACAACAACGTAAAAATAATACACCAAAACACACATACACCCATGGTTATTACACAACACAAAAACTCAACCATAGTGAGTTTAACAAGGGGTAGGAGAGTCGACACACTCAACTCTAGAGTGTCACCCTTCAATTAAAATTTTAACACAGTTTCATTCTCATGGCCTCAAGCCAACTTGCCAACAAAGATTCCAAGGAGTTCATATTTCGACTCTCAAGCCAAATAACACAATTTCTCAAAGTCACACAAATGCCCTCAAGGCTTTCAACATCCCAAAAGAAACAAGGCATGCACTCGAGGAGGATCACTCCTCCCCTACCCCACACTTGATGAGCATTTCTCCCAAGTGAAAGAAGCTCTGTCAACACCCAAATAAATTTCCCCACCATTAAAAAATTTACAACACAACAAATCAAATTTTATTTCCCAAATCCATTATGCAAGAAACAGAACATACAAACAAAAGGTCTTGCATACCAACCTTAACAAGCCCTTTAATGGAAGTAGTTGATGAAGAGATCCACTCTAGTTTCCTCTCCAATTTCCTTTCTCAAAAAAAAACTGACTGACTCCCTCTACACTAAGATTTCTCCCTTTAAAACTCTTTTTTTTTTTCTTTTTTTTTAAAAATTCCACCAATTCCCTTATCCTCAAGTGGGATTAAAAAAATAACCCCACTCCTTTTTCCACTATCCCAAATGAGATTAAAAAAATAACCCCACTCATGAGCTCCTTCCCCAAAGTCTTCCCTCATTTTTGTAACTATCCCAAGTGGGATTAAAAAAGTAACCCCACTCATGAAGGACCACACCGCTTCATGGGGACTCTCACCAAAAGTGAGGGAACAAGAAGATAAGCTCCTCCATTATTGGTGGACCATGGAGTCATTTCAAACCTTGGAAATTGGAAAAAGGGATAGGCTTGAGTGTTGGTACCACTCATCTTATCCCTCCCTTACCTCCAAATTCATCACTTAACTTCACTGTGAAGTTAAGGTGACCATACAGAGGTTACCCAAGGGTTACCCCAGTCAAAAGTGACCCTAGACCCATGAGGTATAACCTAGGGTCAATTTAAACTTAGTTATGACACCCAGGGTCAAGTTAAGACACAAGAAAAGGGTCTCAAATTTTAAAATTCAAAAATAATTCTTAAAACACATATCATAATTCAAATTTACAAGAGGGTAGACCTAACCCATTCAACCGCATGCAAGACAACATTACAACATTAAATCAAACACAGAGTTGATCTTGGTTCCTCATGGAACCAGATCGGCTTCACAAGGGATTATAACATAAGGTGCGGAATGATCTCCAGTATCTTTGGTTTTGTTAGAAATACCTGGACACTCAATCTCAAAGTTAATTCCACATATACATATCATAACTGAAGCAAATTTAATACATGCATTTCTAAAGCATACCACAGTTCTTATAAACATAATGAAATCACATGACAATTTTCTTTCTAACATCACCCAATTAGTTTCCCTGTAATGTAAACATTAATCAGACATCACCCAATTAGTTTTTCCTATAAAATAAACATCAAACTAACATCACCCAATTAGTTTTCCTGTAATCCAAACATTAATTAGACATCACCCAGTTAGTTTTTCCTTTAACATAATAAGGTTTAATAGTTTAAAAATCTGGGATCAACAGTCCCACAAATGTAAAAGTATCAACAATAGTAAGGTATTTAGTCACATGTATGGAAATGAAAAAGTGTAGGCCTCACATCCTCCCCCCTAAGACTATACTTCCTCCTGGAAGTCATCAAAGAGGTGAGGATACAGAGTCCTCAGTCTTGCTGCATCCTCCCATGTTGCAGTGACCTCGTCATACATATCCCACTGGACCTTAACCTGGTCTAGCTCTCAACCTTGAAGGCCCAGTGTCTGACGAGCCAATATGCAAATTGGCTCCAATGCCAATTGTCTATCTGCCTCTACCTGAAGAGCACTCCAATCCAATACGTGAGATAAGTTAGAGATATAATGACGTAAAACTGAAATATGAAAAATATCGTGGATACGCGACAGGCTAGGTGGCAAGGCTAGACGATAGGCTATAGGTCCTATCCACTCCAAAATCTCAAAAGGTCCTACAAACTAAGGTGCAAGTTTAGAGCCCTTTCTGTAATGGATTGGACTCTTGTGCGGTCGCACTCTCAAAAATACCCTGTCACCTAGTGAGAAGCTCTGATCAGTTCTCTTTGCATCGGCATACTTCTTCTGTCTATCCTGTGCCTCTTGAAGTCTCTGTTTAATCAGTGCAATCTGTTGCTCCATGTCCTGAACTAGTTCTAGAGCAATGGCGACCCTGTCCTCTATCTGATCCCAACTCAATGGTGTCCTGCACGGTCTGTTGTATAAAGCCTGGAAAGGAGGCATACCTAACGAGCTGTGATGCCTATTATTGTAGGCAAACTCAACCAGATACAGATACTCCTCCCATCTAGACTAATGGTCCATAACATACATATGAAGCATATCTTCTAACACCTGATTAACTCTCTCTATCTGTCTGTCAGTCTTCAGATGGTATGCTGAACTGAAGTTGAGCTGTGTGCCTAATGCCTGATGTAAGGCTCTCCAAAAAGATGAAGTGAATACAAAGTCTCTATCGGTAATGACGCAGTGAGGTACTCCATGAAGTCTAACAATCTGATCTAAGAACACTCTCGCCACTGATGGTACATTATACGTCGTGCATACAGGTGAGAAATGCGCCACCTTGGTCAACTTGTCAACTATCACCATGATGGCATCATGATGATGTGATGACATAGGTAGACTAATGATAAAGTCCATGAAAATGGTGTCCCATTTCCACTTAGGTATCTCGTGAGGGTACAACAGTCCTGCTGGATGCTGATGCTCGGCCTTGACCCTCTGACACTCAAGGCAACAAGCAACATATTCTGTAATGTCGCGTCTCATCGCAGCCCAATGATATAATGGTCGCAAATCGGCATGCATCTTCTTAACTCCTGGATGTGCTACATAAGGTGCTCTATGAGCCTCTAAAAGAATCGCTATATGTAGGTCACCTATGCATTGCTGATATCTAAGCAAACCATCAGACTCAAGGGAATATCCTGTGAATTTGCCCTTAAGGGCCCCCTGATTCTAAATTTCTTGCTGAACCTTAAGAAACCACTCGTCCTCCAGTAGATGCTGTAAGATGCGGTCTCTCAAGTTCACCTTTAATGTCAAGGTTAGGATCTTGTGGTGCCTTTGACTTAAAGCATCAGCAACCACGTTCTCCTTCCCTTTGATGTAGTGGACATCAAAGTCATACTCACATAAGAACTCCATCCAATGCCGCTGGCGAGCATTCAGATTTGGCTATGTAAAAATGTACTGTAATCTATGGTGATCTGAATGGAGCTCAAAGCATTGACCTAGGAGAAAATGTCTCCAATGAACAAGAGCATGAATAACTGCTGCGAGCTCTAAATCATGAGTAGGGTAGTTTAGTTCATGTGTCTTAAGTTTGCGCAATTCGTATGCAATCGCTCTACCTCCCTATATAAGCACCGCTCCCAAACCCTCTAATGATGCATCTGTGCAAACAACAAAATCCTCTACAGGATCTGGAACTGCTAAAATGGGAGCACTAGTAAGACGCTCCTTGAGGATCCGAAAAGCCTTCTCACACTACTCAATCCAAGTGAAACTTTCCCTTTTCACTAAAGGGAAGTGATGGGATGTGCTATCCTAGAAAAACCCCTCAACAAATCTATGGTAATAACTGACTAATCCCATAAAGCTCCTAACTTCTGTCACACTAGTGGGTGCTGGCCAATCCTGAATTGCTCTAATCTTTGATGGATCTACGGAGATGCCATCGCCTGATAAGATGTGCCCCAAGTATTGCACTTCTGTCCTGAAGAAGGCACACTTCACCAGGTTGCCATAAAGCTGCTACTCTCGTAAGCGCTGCAAAACTTGACGTAAATGATCCACATGTTCCTCCTCGGTTCATGAGTAAATCAAAATATCGTCAAGAAATATGATCACGAACTGATCCAAGTACCAAACACCTCATTCATGAGACTCATGAATACTATAGGGGCGTTTGTCAAACTGAAGGGTAACACGGTGAACTCATAATGGCCATATCTGGTTCAAAAAGCAGTCTTATGAATGTCTGTCTCTATGATGCGCAATTGGTGATACCCAGATTTTAAATCAATTTTCTAGAACACTCTGGCTCCCTGCATTTGATCAAAGAGGTCATCAATCCTAGGTAGAGGGTAATAGTTCTTCACCATCACCTTGTTCAACTGCCTATAATCCATGCATAGTCAAAGAGACCCATCCTTCTTCTTCACGAAGATGACCAGTGCGCCCCAAGGTGAAATGCTAGGTCAGATGTGCCCCTTTTCAAGTAACTCCTCTAACTGTAGTTTAAGTTCTGTAAGCTCATGTGTAGTCATCCTGTAGGGTGCACGAGACATAGGTTCTGCACCTAGCACTAAGTCGATGTGGAAATCAACCTCTCTGCGTGGAGGCATACCTGGTAACTTTGATAGGAATATGTCGGCAAAGTCTCTCAAGATAGGGTGATCATCTAAGGTAGCCTCAGGCTTATGCTCTGATCTGTCACTGACCGTAATAGCAAACATCTGACAACCCTTCCACATGCAATGCTTAAGCTGTTGAGCGGATATCATACTAACTGTCGTGGGCTTCTGAATTCCCACTATCTTGATCAGTGTGCCTTGATCGTCTAAGCAACTAATCATCCTTTGGCGATAATCTAGTTTAGCTCTATGAGCCACAAGCCAGTCCATACGCAAAACTACTCCGTAGGATCCTAATGGCATAAGGTCACATGTTGTAGTGAAGGAACCTAAGGAGATCTCACAATCTCTAACCATGGTATCTGCTGACATCCTGACCCCAGAGGCCAACTCAACCTCCCACCTATTGTCTTGCCTATAAGCTACCAGCCTACAACGTTCCACTAACAATGTAGACAGAAAAGAATCGGTAGCTCTAGAGTAAAAAAGAATAGAGATAGGGAAATCCCCAATCGTACATGTTGTCTCAATGACTAAAGCCTAGAAATTGGCTTGGCAGTTGTTAACTACTACAAACATGCTGTGGGAACTACCCACGTCACCTACAGTCTGCTCAGATCCTCCTGCATGGGGTTGTCCCCCTACTGTAAATCCCTGTGGACACTCCCTAGCTAAATGCCCTACCCCACCACATACATAGCACGGGCCCCTAGCCTATAACTGTATAGACTGAGTCCTGCCCGACTACTGCTATCCAGTGGACCCCTGTGAACCTATGTTGGATTGCTGAGACCTTACAGGTTCCACAGAAGATCCATGCTATCTCTGGTCTCTACACTGGCCCTGCTGCTGCCATGCATGGTTCTGTCCCCCCTAAACCCTCTGTTGGGGCCTAGATTTCTGCTGATGCTACTGTGGAGGCCTAGGAGGTAATGATGAGGAATTAAACCCCTCTCTATGGTGTAAATTGTAGTCTTCAGAAATTCTATTGTTGTTGGGGATTACGATCTTGATACTACGGGTGTGAATTCTGCCCTCATCCCTGAATTTCCTCTGCAATAAGAGCCTTTTCAACAATCTCAATCATGGTCTGGTTATCTGCCATACATACTGGTCCTGCTATCCCATGATTCAGGCCTTTGATGAATTTGTGTACCAAGAGTTTCTCATCCTGGAGGTACTCCGCGTAATGAGAAAGCTTGATGAACCAGCTCTCATATTGAGCAACAGTGAGTCCTCTCTGCTGTAACTCATGGAACTCATCAATCCTGCACTATCTGGAATGCTCTAACAAATATCGTGCATTAAAGCACTCTATGAAGATATCCCAAGTGAGTGTATCTATGGATAGTCAGCACTTGCACTCCTCAGTGCACCACCAGTAGCTGCTGCATCTCTCAAGAGATGCACTACCACTCATGCTTTTGTGTTGCTCCTGTAAGGTCGCAACATGAAACACTTGTCTAGACTAATTAGCCAAGCCTCAACCACAACTCCCTCGGTAGCTCCTATGAAAGTAGGTGGGTTGAGTCTAAGCAGATCTCTAATGGGATCTCCTCTGTCTTTGAGCCCTATAACCAGCTCATCTAATCCATACTCATACGGTCCATGGTATAACTATTCTACACTCCTGGGCTCATCTCGTCTCAAGAGTCTCGGACGACTCCTACTCCATGCATGGTAGGCTGACCCTACCTTCTCTACTGTAGTGTTAGGAATCTCAATGAAAGGCTCCATGTGTGGTACCTCTAACAGATCTATGTGGGGTTCCACATATGGCTCAGCACGTGATTCCACACGTGGCTCATTGCATGGCTCTTCTCACGGATCAACACGAGGCTCATCACGTGGCTCTAGAATGGTTGGTGGTAACCGTTCAAACATAGCCTGCAGTGTCTGAAGAAACTGTGGGCCTAGGTCAATTACTGGTGGTGCTTGTGGTATGGGTGGTGCCTGTGGTTCGGGTGGTGCCCGTGGTATGGGTGGATCTGATATAATTGCAGGTCCTTGTCCCTCAACCGAGGAATCACTATGTACCTCAGCGTACGCTGTGTGGCATGATCGAACTCTTCGAACACATCAGGGAGGCATCCTTAACAAAATAAGGTAGACATTAATTAATCAACGTTGTGGAATAATAACGTGCCCAATTATGCCCAGTGTTTAAACTTGGCTCTGATACCAAATTGTCATGCCCACATTTCCCATGCGGTCACAACACGCATCACACGTGTCATGTCCACATGCGCCATGTGGTCATGACATGAAATACCAAAAAAATTTCCCACGCTTCCCTAGAAATCCCCTTGCACATGTAGGTGTGTTCGGTGGCGTATGCTTAAGGCAAAAACAATACAGTTGTCGGTGGGGTACCAAGTACATGTGTGCACACCCTATGCAAGGAGACCAACAAGGGGGTCTTTGTGACACGATTAACGTCGCTACTAGGTTCCAACTTTTAAGGCTTCTAAACCCTAGATTTTGGAAAGATCCTGGTAACATAACGCCTCACGGGCGTTGGTGTGATAAATGTTAATCTTGAACGCGTGGTTTCCTGACTTGGGTTAATCTCATGAATTACATTTGAACATCAGTTGTTTTAGGTGATAGATCATTTTTCAACAAAGCACGATCATTTGTTCTTCTTTCCATTTTCTGGAATTTCATATTAGTTTCTCCTCCTTCAGACTTAGCATTTTCAACCAAGCCCGTTCATTTTCCCTCTCTTCCTTTTCTTGGAATTTAACTTTGATTGTATTTCTATCATGTTCATTTTACCATTTCTCTAAAATTTAATTTTGATTGTATTTCTATCTCTTTCTTCTTCCCGTTGCGGAAGATCTTCTTATGTTATCCCATTTTTTTTTTTCACATTCTTTATTGAACAACAATAACACTACATCCTTTACATTATTCCTAATTTCTTGGTAAACCAGATCACTTACACAGGGTTGGTTAACTTCACTTGACTCAATCCCCCTAGGGTTCTGCTCTAGGTCTTAGTTCAACGTTTGAATTAATTTTAATAATCAACTTGTTCCTAAACAGGTTTAACAGTAGGTTAAACTTACCTAGTTCTCTTAGCCCTGTTCGGAAATGCCGCACATTTTCTCCTCTTTGTTTTCCAAGGTTAGCTATTCTTTCTCTTTCTCTCCCCCTTTTTTTTTTCTTAATTAGACGTTTATTTTCTAAATCTACAGTTGAGTTTTTTAAAAAAAGGTCACTCATGGAATGCATGTGATGGCTTGTTTACGTTTATTTTCAGTGTCCTTTGTAAATGACAAGATCATATTTTCTTGTTCATTTTCCTGTCATTTAATTTGGGATAATTGTTAAAACTTCTGAGAAACTCTTCCTGAAAACTAAAATATATTTACCTATGCTCTTTCTAAATTATAATTGTATAAACGATGTATTTTTGAACTACAACTCTGAGTTTAAACATCTATTCAATTTGTATTATACATTATGCATATAATAAATCCCACTTTCCTCGATTAAAATTTCTATTTCAAATCAAATGTTTTAAACTACATATAGTAAACATTTAATTACTTGCGGTAATTTAAAAAAACAATACTGTAATCCCAAATTTTATTTCTTTCATGGTAGCAAAATTATGACTTGGCTTATAACAAAATTTAAAATTAATATTTCCACTAAGCTTACACAGAAATAATACTTTTACAAATTTAATTAAAACATAAACTAACTCTCAACTTTGCAAGTAGGAGAAGAAGGAACTAGACAATTTTAATATCCTTTTAAAAACAAATTTTCTTTTCCTCTTCTAATTTCTAAATGGTAAAACTTAATGAACAATAAAATTACAACTATCAACCCAAGAACAAGGGATTTCCTCACAAGTCCAAAAATAACAATTTATACAACAATAGGGAGATAATTTTCTCCTTTTAGAAAATTGACAAGGAAGGAGCTATTAAAAGATCAGGCTCTCCTTAAGACTTAATTTTAAATTTTGTTATAAGCCAAGTCATAATAAGCTCTTACACAACACAAAAACTTTATGAGCAAACCACACATACACACAAAATTGGTGTGTTGTAATAACAATAAGCTCTGAGAAAACCTGCATATCACACAAGGGAAGAAACACCACACATGCTGCTCTCCTCCCTACCATAGACTCGCATGAGGGTCTCACCCGAGCTAGGGAGATCATCCACACACCTAGGGTATTCCAAAATTTCACTTCACAACAAGGTAGAAACAACACACCAAAACACACATACACCCATAGTTATTACACAACACAAAAACTCAACCACAGTGAGTTTAACAAGAGGTAGGAGAGTGGACACACTCAACTCTAGAGTGTCACCCTTCAATTAAAATTTTAACACAGTTTCCTTCTCATGGCCTCAAGCCAACTTGCCAACAAAGATTCCAAGGAGTTCATATTTTGACTCTCAAGCCAAATAACACAATTTCTCAAAGTCACACAAATGCCCTCAAGGCTTTCAACATCCCAAAAGAAACAAGGCATGCACTCGAGGAGGATCACTCCTCCCTTACCCCACACTTGATGAGCATTTCTCCCAAGTGGAAGAAGCTCTATCAACACCCAAATAAATTTTTCCACAATTACAAAATTTACAACACAACAAATCAAATTTTATTTCACAAATCCATTATGCAAGAAATTGAACATACAAAGAAAAGGCCTTGCATACCAACCTTAACAAGCCCTTTAATGGAAGTAGTTGATGAAGAGATCCACTCCAGTTTCCTCTCCAATTTCCTTTCTCAAAAAAAAATTTGACTCCCTCTACACTAAGATTTCTCCCTTTAAAACTCTTTTTTTTTTAAAAAAAATTCCACCAATTCCCTTATCCTCAAGTGGGATTAAAAAAATAACCCCACTCCTTTTTCCACTATCCCAAGTGGGATTAAAAAAATAACCCCACTCATGAGCTCCTTCTCCAAAGTATTCCCTCCTTTTTGTCACTATCCCAAGTGGGATTAAAAAAATAACCCCACTCATGAAGGACCACACCACTTCATGGGGACTCTCACCAAAAGTGAGGGAACAAGAAAATAAGCCCCTCCATTATTGGTGGACCATAGAGTCATTTCAAGCCTTGGGAATTAGAAAAAGAGATAGGCTTGAGTGTTGGTACCACTCATCTTATCCCTCCCTTACCTCCAAATTCGTCACTTAACTTCACTGTGAAGTTAAAGTGACCATACGGAGGTTACCCAAGGGTTACCCTAGTCAAAAGTGACCCTAGACCCATGGGGTATAACCCAGGGTCAATTTAAACTTAGTTAGGACACCCAGGGTCAAGTTAAAACACAAGAAAAGGGTCTCAAATTTTAAAATTCAAAAATAAGATAAAATTCAAAAACAATTCTTACAACACATATCATAATTCAAATTTACAAGAGGGTAGACCTAACCCATTCAACCTCATGCAAGTCAACATTACAACATTAAATCAAACACAGAGTTGATCTCGGTTCCTCGTGGAACTAAATCGGCTTCACAAGGGATTACAACATAAGGTGCGGAATGATCTCCAGTATCTGTGGTTTTGTTAGAAATACTTGCACACTCAATCTCAAAGTTAATTCCACATATACATATCATAGCCGAATCAAATTTAATACATGCATTTCTAAAGCATACCACAGTTCTTATAAACATAATAAAATCACATGACAATTTTCTTTCTAACATCACCCAGTTAGTTTCCCTGTAATGTAAACATTAATCAGACATCACCCAATTAGTTTTTACTATAAAATAAATATCAAACTAACATCACCCAATTAGTTTTCCTGTAATGCAAACATTAATCGAACATCACCCAATTAGTTTTTCCTTTAACATAATAAGGTTTAATAGTTTAAAAATTTGGGATCAACAGTCTCACAAATGTAAAAGTATCAACAACAGTAAGGTATTTAATCACATGTACGGAAATGAAAAAGTGTAGGCCTCACACTTACCTAATTTTAGTATGCAACATAACATTGGGGCTATAGGCTTCCATAAGTCATACCTCGAGGATTTTTAGTTTTAGGCACAAATTTGCTTTAAGACCTTAGGTGCATTTCTCTACTTTCACAAACTCAAAACTCCGCCTAGAACTCAAGGTGCCTTTCATCATCAAAACAACCTCAAAATTGTGCCTTGATATTGAAAGGATGTTTCAAAGTATAAAGGAGGGTGCCTTGAGGGAGGCAATTCATCTTGATTATCAAAGTTGATCAAACACATCAAACTGAGCATCATATCTCTAGGCGCATTTTTGTCTCTCTCTAAACTATCCATTTTGGTGCCTTGATGTAAAGTGAAGTCTAAACTTAGTGAAGATTGCACCTATAAAGATATCACCTTGGATATGTGCCTAGAGTCATCCTAGATCATCCATTTGCACCTAAGGGTCAATATAACATAATATAACTTAGGAAGACTTTGAAAATTGTCAAAAGAAGCCTAGGTGCCTTTTCTATCTCCACCATCCATTTTGGGCGCCTAGAGGAAAATGAACTTCAAATCAGTTCCAACTGTAGCACCTAGTGTTAGAACCTTCAAAATGACTAAATCTTACCAAAGGAAGTCTAGGCGCCTATTGTCACTTGGATCATCATGAATGAGAGCCTAAGTGGAAGGAGAATAAGCATATTGTATGGAGGCGCACTTTTGTGTCCAAATAACCTCATTTTAGCGCCTTGGAGGAAGATGTTCTAAATCCTAAGATCTATCGCCTAAGTGTAAAATGGTCTCCTATAGGTTTGAACAAGTGATTGAAGCCATCAAATTGCCAAGAAATGAGATAAGTATACTAAGGTGCCTTTTCTTGTCTAAACTATCCATTTTGCCACCTAGGAGGAAGGAGATTCAACATCATGAATCAAGGTGCCCTTTGCCATCAAAACAACCTCACATTGGTGCCTTGGAGGAAATCAACTTAAAACTTGCGCCGTGGAGCAGGACGAAAGTTACACCCCTTTGCAACTTTACACTGCCTCTTTCTGACGATTTTTGGGGCAGTAGAAAACCTTTCACTACGGGTAAATGCCTTAGAGATATAAAAAACTGAGAGAGGTTATTGTAGAGGCACTCTACGATATCGTGTTACCTAAAACAGAATATTTCTAAGTGACACTATTTTCAAGTAACATCTCATCAAAGATTGTTGCCTTTTTGCCCTTTGGACTCTTCAGGGATATCGTCGGTACAATGTAGCTCGAACTGTTCCAACATGCTTGGGTGAAAAAAAAGACTATACCTAGCGTAAATGTACCCATTCGGATGCATTAGAACAGTCAGTTTGGTCACATCAGGAGCAGGACGAAAGTTACACCCCTTTGCAACTTTACACTGCCTCCTGACAATTTTTAGGGCAGAAGAAAACCTTTCACCACGGGAAAATACCTCAAAGATATAAAAAAATGAGAGAGGTTATTGTAGAGGCACTTTATGTGATCATGTTGCCTCAGAAAGAATGTTTCTAAGTGACACGGTTTTCAAGTAACATCTCATCAAAGATTGTTGCCTTTTTGCACTTTGGACTCTTCAGGGATATCGTTGGTACAATGTAGCTTGGACTGTTTCGACATGTTTGGGTGAAAAATAGGACCATGCATAGCGTAAATGTACCCATCTGGATGTGTTGAAAAAGTTAGTTTGGTCGCATAAGGAGCATGATGAAAGTTGCACCCCTTTGCAACTTTACACTGCCTCCTTCTGACAATTTTTGGGGCAACAGAAAACCTTTCACAATGGGCAAATGCCTTAGAGATATAAAAAATTGAGAGAGGTTATTGTAGAGGCACTCTTCATGATCATGTTGCCTCAGACATAATGTTTCTAAGTGACACAGTTTTCAACTAACATCTCGTCAAAGATTGCTGCCTTTTTGCACTTTAGACTCTTTAGGGATATCATCAGTACAATGTATCTCAGACTGTTTCGACAAGTTTGGGTGAAAAATAGGACCATACCTAATGTAAATATACCCATCTAAATGTGTTGGAATAGTCATTTTGGTCGCATCAGGAGCAGGACAAAAGTTACACCCCTTTGCAACTTTACACTGCCTCCTTCTAACAATTTTTGGGGAAGAAAAAAACCTTTCACCACGGGCAAATGCCTTAGAGATATAAAAAACTGAGAGAGGTTATTATAGAGGCAGTCTATGTGATTGTGTTACCTTAGATGAAATGTTTCTAAGTGAGATGGTTTTCAAGTAACATCTTGTCAAAGATTGTTGCATTTTCGCACTTTGGACTCTTCAGGGATATCGTCAGTACAATGTAGCTCAGACTGTTTTGAGATGATTGGGTGAAAAATAGGACCATTCCTAGTATAAATGTACCCATCTGGATGCGTTAGAATAGTTAGTTGGTTGCATTAGGAGTAGGATGAAAGTTACACCCCTTTGCAACTTTACACTACCTCCTTCTGACAATTTTTGGGGTAGTAGAAAACCTATCACCACGGGCAAATGCCTCAGAGATATAAAAAATTGAGAGAGGTTATTGTAGAGGCACTCTACATGATCATGTTGCCTTTGATAGAATGTTTCTAAGTGACACAGTTTTTGAGTAACATCTCGTCAAAGATTGCTGCCTTTTTGCACTTTGGACTCTTCAGGGATATCATTGGTACAATGTAGCTCAGACTGTTTTGACATGTCTGGGTGAAAAAAAGAACCATGCCTAGCCTAAACATACCCATTTGGACATGTTGGAACTATCAGTTTGGTCGCATCAGGAGCAAGACACCAAAAATGTAAAAGTTGCTTTGTGCAACTTAACAACATTGACATTTTTTTGCAATCGGACTCAAAGACTCAAAATGACCCCAAATGACCCAAAGTGTCTTAAAAAGAAATGAAATGGTCTTAGAAGACCTTATTACATACAATTGACTCAATCAAAACAAAATTTCATTTTTTGACCCCTCTTGGAGGCATGATAACCTAGGTGCCCCTACACCATTAGTGCAATTGAAGGACTATGGTGGTGGCATGAAACTAGAGTGAGTTGACATTCATTTGCATCTAGTTTGGCATCTTGAAACAATTCTAGAGTAGAGTAAGACTCATTTTCCTGAAAATAGTTTAAGAAACCCTTATCTAGGGTTTTGGTAAGAATCATGCATTTTTTGGCCATTCCACTGATTTGATTCACTTTTGATCAGTGGAATGGGTTGTAGTAGGTCTGTTCTAGTATGCTATGATGAGTTTTTGGTAGGAAATCTAAGGAAAATAAATTTTCTTTGAGGAAACCTAACAAAACCATGTGTTAGGTGATGTTTAAAGACATAGAGAAGGAACCATAGAGGTATTTTTGGGAACAACAGATTGCAGGAGGACAAAACCCAAAAATTTCATAGTTTTGGCATGAATGCTAAGTGCTCAAGTCATTGGTTGAGTTGTGTGTGTGAATTTAAGGGGGGTCTCTTTGTATTTTAGGCCTAATTGAGGCTCTAGGTTATTAAGAGGAGTTATAGGTTAGGGTATATCGTCCAAAACAACCTATACCTAGTTTTGGATATGTGATAGGGAGTCCAAATGGCTATCTACTGATTGTCCAAGTTCCATGTTTGAAGATCTGTATCAAAAGTTATTGTGACTATTCTCTTTTTTTAGGGCTACAAGCCATTTCTTAGTTTGTGAAGGAAGTGTTAATCTTGAGTTTGGTCTGCCTTTGGCAATGATTGGAATGGGTCCCATAGCATCTAAAATCACCTTTTCTATGAAGAATTTAGAGTCTCTAACTGTTGTTCCCACTTTTGTATAATGATCATGAAATTTGGGCTTTAGAGCATAAGGAAACCTTGTCTAGTTTGCCATCCTCCAACTATCTCATTGCCTCTACATCACAATTAGAGACACCTATTATCTAGTTAGAAACTAAGACACCTAGAGACACCTAGATTTTATACATTACCTAGATTTTATATATTATTCTCAGGATCAACTTCATCCATCACTTAGGTCTAACCCCATGAAGCATAACATGATGATGTAAAAATGTGTATATGTGTAAAAGTGCAATAGGAAATAAAAAAAGACAAACCTTACAAATTAATGTGCATACTTACAACTCAATGTAACATGACTTTACAAAATCAATGTGAATACTTGCAAATTAATCCAATGAACCATCTGAGTCTGCTCTACTCTTTATTGTGTCAAGTATTGCTTCACGGTCAGACTCACGCACCTTCCACAAGATTTTGTTCAAAGGTCTACCCCGATATTGTATCAAATGAACATTGGATACCACGACAAGGTTTGAGTAATGAAGAATCTTCTGATGCATGTCAAAGTCCTGAAATAGCCAAATAGTAACATTCTTCTGTGGGTACCTTCTAAGCCATGTTCCAGCAATAACCACTGAGCCTGTAGGGTATTTGATGTTTTCTCCATCTGTAACTGGGGCCTCCAATTTTTTTTTGGCCTCAACACAATGACATAAGTAATAATATGTTCCCTCTTCATCATCTTCATCTACAATAACTGCATATACATGTCTTACATTGATATGTGTAGCAAATTAGATGAAATTAGTCAACATTACAAAAACACTACAAAGTAAGATGACATTACAGATTTCAAAAACTATGCAAATAGATATATTACCTGGTTGAACTAGATCTATTATGTGGTCAAAGTCAATTGATGATTCCATCGGTCTTAGTTCTAGTGTCGTCGGGGGTTGATACATGTCAAGTGGGCTAAGATAACTTAACTGCCATTCATCAACCCACTCCTTTGACTCACACTCATCCCAGGCTTGAATTGTATAGGAAGAACAAAAGCATGACATCTTTCACATATGGATACTCCATGAACCTACAATTGAGCTTATGAAAAAGTGCATCTCATTTGATCCTGTCAGTGTACAACAGTCCTCATATGGTGCAATGTTAGTATCATCTATCAACCAAAAAAATCTACGAACTGAAGACTTACCTTCATTACCTAGATCCATGGAAGCATTACACCACTCAACAATCAATTTTGCATCTATCAACTTTGCCTTGTCTTTATACTTTAACTCTTCTCGTGCTATGGATCTTTTGATACATGCTCCCCCTGTCCACATATGATGAATACCTATAAAATTCTGCCTCCTACTCATCCAATAGAAATTCTACAAGTTCTTGAATTGTGATGCACAATTATCTGACCATATGATATGCTGACTATTAAACAATATGCCCCTTCTAGCCAAATCATTGTAGAACACCTGAAAGCAGCCTTGCACGAGCTCCATACAATGCATGCGATCATCACTAATATAGAAATTATACTCCCTTATGATCTTTCTGTCATCCTCTATACTATCATTCGCATGGATGAATGCGATGTGCACAAATATAGAAACCTGTGTGGAGTTGTAATATTGTGATTGCACCTCATGCTGTGGCTGTAGATTGTAGTTCTCTACAAATTTGATGACTGAAACAATGCTACCAACTAGAAATGTGTCCTTGCATAGCTTGAATTGCATGTCCAACCATCGAGCTCTATGGGCATGTCTTGCATACTCATACACTATGCTATCACGAAATATAGGCATAAACTAATACACTGGAATCTTTTCAATAACCAATTCACACCTCTTTGCTTCTTTATCATCTTTTGTATTGTATGCCATTATTTTATACTTGCCAAACTCTACTAGTTTATTTCCAACTACATGTGTTCTTTCCATATGTTCACATATTGGCAAATGTTGCAAGCCACTGTAATGATGACATGTGCCATCCAAGCATAATTTCTTGTAGAATATTTAACCTTCCTCTCTTTCATATAAAATTCTTGATATGAAGTCTCTTGAAGATGTTGGTGGGGCACGTATGGCACAACCCTGCAAAATGTTGTTAGTATGCATATCTAAACATATAGACCTATAAACATCAAAATGGTTAGAAAATTCAATATGTAATCTATAACAACAAGTAGTGTGTGTGTGATCTATCTTGACATAGAAAGGTTTTAGCATTTCAAAATATCTTTGACAAATTTTAATTTGAGGATACTTCTCTAGAAATTTACCATAAAACTGTGTTTGAGTCTCATCCAAAAAATGCTTTGGATGTGGCTCACGGTTCTGACTACTGATTCTCCTTCTTACCACATCCCTTTGATTCAGAGATACCCTTGTGTAATTCTTCCAAAAGTAATCAATTAGTGATATCAATGCTTCAACAATTGGTTTATCTTTTCATGGTAGAGAATGCCCATAATTCATTGGCATTAGTGTCCTCAATTCTTTGGCATCTTCCAACAGCTCTTGATAAAGTTTTCCTATTAATTCTCAATTCTTGACTCATCTTTCTAATGAGACAAGATTTCCTCATTTGACTACTTACTATAGTCGATGTAATCACACGCCATGTTGCATTACTATATTTTGTGCATGAGGTGTTACCCACACTCTCATACGCACTCATTAGATTCTTGACAATAGATTTTTCACTTGAAGCCTCTAATGTTCTCAACCCAAGAATCTTCATGATGGACCTATACTTTATTTTTCACATAATTTCAAGGAATAGTTGACATCTTGCAGTCTCATTTAAGTTTTCAAAGTACAATCTCCAATCTTATGAGTATATCTTCTACAAATGCATTTTAGAATCTTACTTTCCATTGGGTACAAAATATTCTCATCAATACCAATCAAATACTTTGGCTTTCTATGCAAAATTCTAGGTCATGTTAAGTTAGATAAATTCATCTCAACATTAAGAATTTCATCAATATTTAAATGAGATGGGCTATATGGCATACCTTTGATCGAAGATGGAATAGATGACATACCTTGAGGTTGAGGTGGGAATGGTGGCATACCTCCTTCATCACATGTGAGTGATGATGTACTTTCAACTTGAGATGTAGTAGATGGTGTCCCTACATGTTGACTTGCGGTAGAGGACGTGTCTCCAACTATGGTATTCAAATCTCTCGTAGCACGAAGTTTTTGCATTTGTTCTCTTTGTGCCACCAATACCATATCTCTTTGTGATGGTTGTGGTTCCTCTTCAATTGGCATGTTTTCATTTATCATGTCCAATTTCCTCTTCTCATGAAGTTCCCTCATAGCCACTGCTTTCTTTGCATTCTTAGCTTCTATCTCTTACTGTGTTAGTTTAATTCTTGATCATTTCCTTGTCATGACAGAGAATTTGTTTGTACATTGATAAAGAGACCAATATTAGTTCCTAAGAAATGAATCCATACAAATAACTAAAATATATGCCATTCAACCCTTCATAGTAAATATACATACAATCATCATGTAAAAGAGTAAATGTCACTCAACCAAAATAGGTACAAAGCATACAAAGAAAATTATTGCAGCCATGAAAAGAGTACATGGGACTTCATGCTTGAAAAGGTTGAGGCAAACCCAATTTGACATGTTTGTTGTTACTAGGGCTACCTGGATTTGGAATTGAGAAGGTGTTTTGTTGGTACTAGGGATACTAGGATTTGGGTGGCTTGTGAAGGAATAGACAACAATTGTTGTGTCATGTGCATGTACAAATCATCATGAATAGGTGCATAAAGAATGTCCTAGCCCAAGATATGTGCATACAAATCATCATGTCATGTGCGTACTTGTATGATCTTAGAAACTATTCATTTGTATTTTAACTTGTTAATATGACAAGATAATAGTGGGATTGTATTTTTATTATGTTGTAAGGATTTATTTTTGTATAGTTTGACATCATGGTATGTTAAGGTCTATTTATTACACATAATTATTAAACAACCCAAGTGTCAAAAATATACGTGGCATCATGTGAGATTGTAGGCTACTTTATTGATTGGGAATGTGTCTATTTTAAACATGTATGATAAAGCATGATAAAGTAATTCAAATAGAATTAAGGAAAATGTAAATAACATGCATGTAAAGACTTGACATACCTAAAAAATGAAGATTCGAATGGAGAGAGTACCCAATTATGTAGTGTTTTTTTCTTCTTGCATCAAACTCCTCAACAATTTGAGTTTTTCACCACTTGCTTCCTTTTTAATGTTAAATTGAATAACACTCAAATATAATTACTAACAATAATACTATTAACCAATCTATAATGTTAAATTCCTAAAATTGAATCACAATTAACATTGCAACACTATAAAAATTAAAACTTAAATAGATATATATCAAACTTGGTGTGAAAACTATGTTATTTCCTCCTTCTCAAGTTGGTAAAGTAGAAAAGGTGGTGGAAAGATCATGCAAATGTGGTAGAATGTGTAAAATCTGGCATGTGAACTTCCCAACAACATGAAAGCACTTCATTTTTGTCAAAGCACGTGCATAATCAACATGAAAACAGAGCATGTGGGCCTGGAACACGGGGGTCAACACTTTTTTACCACTTTTATAGAAGGAAAAAATGCGAGTGCGTTATAACGTGCTCGTGTTTTGTCCTGCTATAGATTGATCCATAAGTATTTGCGCCTATCTCACCTTCGATAGCACCTTTACAATATCTCACCTCTAGTTCCATTAGCTCATGTTCTATATCTCACTTATCTCTCCCCCTCACTTCTCTACCTCTCCCCTCTCTATGTCTCTTAGTCGCTCCTTGTCTACCTCAACCCTAAACCTTATCCCTCAACCCTCAACTCTAATACCTCATCCCTAAACCCTAAACACTATCCCTTTTCCTAAAAACTCAACTGGCTCGATACTATACCTTAAACCCTAATCCCTAATCCCTAAACCCTCCAACCCTATCCCTAATCCTTATAAGCTTGACACTCTACTTTAACCCTAATCGCTCAACCCTCGAACCTCAATGTACTCAACCCTCAACATCAAACCCTAATCCCTCAACCCTTAATTCTAATCCCTCGACCCTCAACCCTATCCCTAAACCCTAAATCCTAAAGCCTTGACCCTCAACCCTCAATGTCAAATCCTAATCCCTCAACCCTTAATCCTAATCCCTCAACTCTAAACCCTATCCCTAAACCTGAAACACTATCCCTATTCCTAAACCCTCAATGAGCTCAATACTATACCTTAAACCCTAATCCCTTATCCCTAAACCCTTCAACCCTATCCCTAATCCTTATACCCTCGACACTCTACTTTAACCCTAATCCCTCAACCCTTAACCCTATCTGTAAACCCTAGACCCTTGAACCTCAACCCTCAACCCTCAACGTCAAACCCTAATCCCTTAGCCCTTAACTCTAATCCCTAGACCCTGAACCCTATCCCTAAACCCTAAACCCTAAAGCCTCAACCCTCAACCCTCAATGTCACATCCTAATCCCTAAACCCTTCACTCTAATCCCTCAACCCTAAACTCTATCCCTAAACTCTCAACACTATACCTTAAACCCTAATCCATCAACCCTAAACCCTAATCCCTCACCCTCAACCCTCAACCCTAATCCATCATCCCTCAACTCTAATCTCTTATCCCTAAACCCTAAATGCTATCCCTATTCCTAAACCCTCAACAGACTCAATACTATACCTTAAACCCTAATCCCTTATCCCCAAACCCTCCAACCCTATCCCTAATCCTTATACCCTCGATGTCAAACCTTAATCCCTCAACCCTTAACTCTGATCCCTTGACCCTTAACCCTTAAAACTTGAAACGAAAAACCTATGCCTACACACTTGACACTCGACACTATATCTTAAACCCTAATCCCTTAACCCTCATCCCTAAAGCCTCAACCCTAAATCCTTAAACCTTCAACCCTAAACTCTATCCCTCTACCCTTGATACTCTTCTTTGACCCTAATCCCTTGACCATCAACCCTATCCCTCAACCCTCAACCCTCAACCCTTAACTCTCAACATTAAACCCTAATTCATCAACCCTAAAACCAATCCCTCAAACGTAAACCCTATCCCTAAATCATCAACCCTCAACACTATACCTTAAACCCTAATCCCTATCCCTCAACCCTTAACTCTTAAAACGTATACCCTATCCTTGCACCCTCAACACTTGACACTATATCTTAAGCCTTAAACCCTCATCCCTAAAGACTCAACCCTCAACCCTTAAACCTTCAACCCTAAACCCTATCCCTAATCCCTCTACCCTCAACACTCTAACCCAAACCTTGACATTAAATGCTAATCCGTCAACCCTAAACACTAATCCGTCAACCCTAAACCCTATCCCTAAACCCCCAACCCTCAACACTATACCTTAAACCCTAATCCATCAACCCTAAAACCTAATCCCTCAACCCTCAACCCTAAACACTATCAATAAACCCTCTACCCTCAACACTATACCTTAAACCCTAATCCCTCAACCCTCAACCCTAATCCCTCATCCCTAAACCCTAAACACTATCCCTATTCCTAAACCCTCAACCCTCGACACTATACCTTAAACCCTAATCCCTTATCCCCAAACCCTATACCCTATCCCTCTACCCTTATACCCTCAACGTCAAACCCTAATCCCTCAACCCTTAACTCTAATCCCTCAACCCTTAACCCTTAAAACTTGAACCCTAAAACCTATCCCTACACGCTCAACACTCAACACTATATCTTAAACCTTAATCCCTTAACCCTCATTCCTAAAGCCTCAACCCTAAATCCTTAAACCTTCAACCATAAACCCTATCCCTAATCCCTCTACCCTCGACACTCTTCTTTAACCCTAATCCCTTGACCATCAACCCTATCCCGAAACCCTCAACCCTCAACTCTCAATATTAAACCCTATTTCATCAACCCTAAACCCTAATCCCTCAAATGTAAACCCCATCCCTAAACATTCAACCCTCAACACTATACCTTAAACCCTAATCCCTATCCCTCAACCCTTAACCCTTAAAACTTAAACCATATCCCTGTACCCTCAATACTTGACACTATATATTAAGCCTTAAATCTTCATCCCTAAAGCATCAACCCTCAATCCTTAAACCTTCAACCCTAAACCCTATCCCTAATCCCTCTACCCTCGACACTCTAACCCTAACCTCAACATTAAATGCTAATCCATCAACCCTAAACCCTAATCTGTCAACCCTAAACCCTATCCCAAAACCCTCAACCCTCAACTCTATACCTTAAACCCTATCCATCAACCCTAAAACCTAATCCCTCAACCCTCAACCCTAAACACTATCAATAAACCCTCAACCCTCAACACTATACCTTAAACTCTAATCCCTCAACCCTCAACTCTAATCCCTCAACCCTCAATCCTAATCCCTCATCCCTAAACCTTAAATGCTATCCCTATTCCTAAACCCTCAACCCTCAACACTATACCTTAAACCCTAATCCCTTATCCCTAAACCCTAAACCCTATCCCTCAACCCTTAACCCTTATAAATTAAACCCTAAAACCTATCCATAAACCCTCAATGCTCAACACTATATTTTAAACCCCAATCCCTTAACCCTCATCCCTAAAGCCTCAACCCTCAATCGTTAAACCTTCAACCCTAAACCCCATCCCTAATCCCTCTACCCTCAACACTCTACTTTAACCCTAATCCTATGACCATCAACCCTATCCCTAAACCCTCAACCCTCAACCCTCAACTCTCAACATTAAACCCTAATATGTCAACCCTAATCCCTCAGCCCTAAACCCTATGCTTAAACCCTCTACCCTTAACACTATACCTTAAACCATAATCCCTCAACCCTAAACCCTAATCCCTCAACCCTAAACCCTAAACCCTATCCCTAAACCCAACAAAACTGCTTTACCTTATGTTAGATTGTTAAACCCATCATTTTTGACACTCTTCTCTTAAAGATATCTGAGTTGCAAGAATATGTCAGAAAAATGGCTATGAACTTTTTTAATGTTAGTAATGTTATATGGAATTTTTTTTTGGCCCATCTGGGGTTCATTATGCCAATAGGTGTACACACTATGAGAAAAGCTTTGCATATGGTACATCCACAGTGAGTAATTAACAGTTGAAATTAGAAGGATGATCATTATGATAAAAGCTTTGCATTGGGGTACATCTATGTTTCTTGTTGTCCACCCTACACTTAGGGGAGGTATATTGTTATGAAGCAGGCAAATAATCTCCCATTGTTTACTGGCTCTATCCACAAGAACTACTAAACTTTTTTCTCTTGGTAATTGTAGAGGACATTCACCTATTTTTTGCAACTCCTGCATTCCCAAACCATTACAAAAACTAAGTTATTTTAACCCAATAAATAGCTGATTGCATTGATTTAATACTCTACTATATTAAAGCTTAGCATTCACACAAATGCAGATGTTCATATTATAGAAGACTGCATTATATCAGACTATTACAGATCCCTCATAAAAATGTAATAACAAACCTACTTTGCCATATGTTATCTTACAATTAAACCCATTCTTTTTGACACTCTTCTCTTAATAAAGTAAGAGTAATAAGAATAGAAGGCAAAGAATTTGATCTTACTAGTATGCATGGTCGGTTTACATTTTGTGACTTCATTTTCATTGAATAAAAAGGTAAATATCTGATTTGAAAGGTGGGGCAGAGTTCACTATCATGTGCTTTTCTAGATGATAGGGTCCATAATGTCCAAGGTTCTTCAAAGAAAGGCTTGTAACATAATTAAGTTTTTGCTATACCAATCCTCTAGGTAAAGCTATAATTCAAATGCCTACTTTGAAAGTTGAAATAAATTAAATTAGACTTACAATTTTGATTTTCTTCCATTACTTCAACAACATCATTGTTTTCTTCATCAGAAACCAATTCAAGATCAGCAACTTGCTATCCATTGGTTGACTTGAATTGCATCCTCTGTTAGAAGAAGGGCATTTTTTTATCTATATGAATGTTGGTATTCATAAGATGAAGATCATTGATATTTTTCACACACTCTGTTCTTTGAAATATCTTAACCTTAAAATATGACTTGGATATGTACTTGAACACAACAAAATCTCCAATCTCTAGCCCATGATGATTCACAAAATTTTCCCAACCCTGCCTAAATTCTAGTTTATTTATGGTACCCCTTAATTGTACATCCCACTCCTGCCCACCTGGGCCTTGAATAAGGAGGCACGCCCATTAAACCAACTCATTCGACAACTTGTTGCCCGTCGGTTCACTTGAACTACATACTCTGTTAGAAGAAGGGCATCTTTTATCTGTATCAATGTTGGTATTCATAAGCTGAAGAGCACTGATGTTTTTCACACACCTTGTTCTTTCAAATATCTTAACTTTAAATTATGACTTGGATATGTACTTGAACACAACAAAATCTCTAATCTCTAGCCCATGATGATTCACAAAATTTTTCCAACCCTCCCTAAATTTTAGTTTATTTATGGTACCCCTTAATTGTACATCCCTAAACCCTTAACCCTACACCCTAATCCCTAGTCTCTAAACCATAAACCCTAATCCCTAATTATAATTTATGGTACCCTAATCCCTAAACCCTAAACCCTAATCCCTTATCCCTAAACCATAAACCCTATCCCTAAATCCTCAACCCTCAACACTTAAAACTTAAATCCTAAACCCTATCCCTAAACCCTCAACCCTCAAAACTATACTTTAAACCCTAATCCCTCAACCCTAAACTTTCAACCCTAAACCCTATACCTAATCCCTCTACCCTCAACACTCTACCTTACCCCTAATCCCTTGAACCTTAACCCTAAACGTTATCCCTAAAGCCTCAACCCTAAACCCTAATCCCTCAAAGTACTAAACTCTAATCCCTTATCCCTAAACTCTAAATCCTATCCCTAAACCCTCAACTCTCAACCTTAAACCTTAATCACTCAATCCTTATCCAACCCTCTCCTCCCCTATCTGGCTCACTCCCATCTCTACCCTCCTCTACCCTCAACACTATACATACATACATATAGGCATACATAAATGCATACATACATATAGGCATACATACATACATACATACATGATTAATAACCTTGAACATAAAAAAAAATCAAGGGGAACATAATGCGAGCGCGTTATAACGTGCTCGTGTTATTTAAAACATGACAAATAGCACAAACTTTTGTGGAAAAGGGAAAATTCAAAGCAAACAATAACGCGAGCATATTATGTTTTGCTTTGGATTTCCAATCCAAAGGCTTGGAGTGCCTTTTCAACATCCACAAACATGTTTTTCCATATTCTTCAAGATTTCACATAATTTCATTCGTGCTAACCCTTAGATTTGCACATGCTTCAAGGTCAAACAAATTGAACACCTGGGTAATGTTAGGCTTTCTCTTAACTACTTATGTGATTTTTTTCACATTTTAACAATGTTAAGCCTTTCATCTTTAATTTCTTTTGTTTGTGTGTCCGTTTTTGGGAAAAAACCACTGTTTGGTCTTTTTTTCATTGTAAATTAACCATTCATTGAAATTTCAAAACAATTACATATTTAGAAACTAGACTCTATTCTACACATATGGAAAAAATAAAAAAATAATTTTCAATTAGTTTTCAAAATTTATAGAGGTAGCACGGCCAAAATTCTATTTTTAGGATGTGTCCACTTTGAAAATTAGTAAAAAATCAAATATTCATCAAAAAATTATGAGAAAAATCGGGCATAAACTACATGCTATTATCTAATTTCTCACTAAAGCAATTTTAAAAATACCAAAAAAAAGTTGACCTTTTGAGGGAGCAACAAAACATGCTATGTTATGTTTTTTTGACAGAAACAACACCAATTTTTGTGGCTCCCTCTTTTGAACCCCTTAATCTATGCCATTTTAAAAAAAAAATAGTAGTTTACAAAGTAGACTCAGAGCACTATGAACATTGTTTTGGTTGCATCTCCAAATTTTGAGTGTAACTATGCTCAATTTCTCATCCAAGGCCAACATTTCCTAATTTCAAAAAAAAAGTGGCCACTTAAGACCCCTTTTTGGCCCCCCATCTTCTTGCACTTACCCATAGTAGGACTGTGTTTGATATGTACCTTGGTATGCATTGGTGTTTTGGACAGTGAGGCCTTCATGATGAATGATGAGTATGGTACAGTGTTTATCACTTGGCATCTAGGATAGTTGCCTGATCAGTCTTCGATATCAGTTTTGATATGTTCAGTGTTGATTAATTTATAAGTATTTGATATGATTAGATATCATCATATCAGAGAACATGTGTAGCTTGTGTAGGAGAAGGAGTATGATCTAGAAGTGTAGAGTTTAAGACAAAGTATGAGAATAGTGTGAGGTCAGGACATTATGTCATCAGGTCTGACAGGATAGACATGTCACAAGGATAACATAGAGAATGCCAAATAAACAGAGATAATGTCATATGATATGTGGTAGCAACAATAAATAGGGGGAGTGTGATCTCATTTAATCATCTAAAATATTGTTTATTATTATTCACTATGGCTCTTTCAAACAATAGGTGTTTTACATTTATTCACACATCAGTGGTTTGTGTATCTCAGACAAGACAGTACTACATCATAGGGGGAGTTTCATTGGATAGAAGCATGCCCAACTCCTTGTCACTTGATGTCAAATGGGAAGAAAGAGAAAGTTGGAGAGATTTTACAATCAATGACAAAGGGGGAGTTTGTTGAAATAGATTTGTCATTGATGTCAAAAATTGGAGGACAAAGTATGAGTTCATGCTGCAAGATGCTTCATGTTATGATGTTCATGTTCTTGATTCAGGAGTTGTTAGGATGTTCATGCTCTTGATTCAGGAGTTGCTTTATGATATGATGCTTTAGAAGTTGCTTTTTGATATGATGCTTCAGGAGTTGCTTTATGATATGATGCTTTGCCCTTGTTGATCATCCTTATTGATTGATGGTGTTGAGAGATCATAGTGGTGTTGATCATCTCCTTTGATGTAAGCTTGTTCACATGGAGTTGTTCTCAAAGGCAAAATGTTATGATCTAATAGTTTGTCTAGTCTTCATTTTGTATGCTCTTCATATGGTGTTCATGGTAATAATGGTGTTGACCAGAATCATGCTTCATGTTAACATGGTGTTCATGATATGGTTTCATATTATAGTATTGATGCCATGATGCTTGTTAGGTTTGTCTTTGTTGATGCACATCTCTATTATAGATGCAAAGGTGAAAAGTGCTATGGTTTATCTACAAAGGTGCTATGATGTTGAGAGTTTGATAAGAATCTTTGGTAACTTGAAGTGTTGGTATTGATGTCAAAATGTAGTTTGAAGGTTGATGAGTTGATGTATTGATGAGTGGTGTTGATGCAAAGAGTGAAGTGTCAGTGAGTTACATTGATGTCTTGATAATGGAATTGGCAGCTTAATGACCTTGCAATGGTGAACTGATACCTTTCACTTCACAGTGATGATCCATATTTGATTAATCATATTGATGCAATGCAAACTTCCTTTACAGTCCTCTTTTGAAGCCCTTAATTTTCTAAATCCTTCTGGTTTACAAAATATATGTCTTTCTCTATATTAGCATACTTTGTGTCTACTATTTAAAACACAAGAATCTAGGGTTTAACTAATACCTGAAGACATGTCCTTTCCTAAAGTGAGGAGCCTCTTAAAACCTCAGCTTTACATTGTTTAAACCCTAGTATATGAGTTTTTGAACCCTTCATGATGGGTAGTCACCTTTTGTTATGTTTTAACATTGACTTGTTAAAGTAGGTAAGAGGTAACTTAAGTGACAAACCGAGGGCACTATCCTCATTGTGCAACCAGCCCCTTGACCTAAGGGAACCAATGTCCACTTATTACCACTTTCTCTCGGGTGCCAAAATGAAATCTAACTGTCTATATTCAATATCACAAAGGCACTGTTGATGTGTTTTTTATGCACATGCAAACTTAGAATAAAATACTAACTATTATATCCTCTCTTGAACAAAGTCTCTCAAAGGCTAAACAATGTGATCCAATGAGACAACTCCAAGGTTCATGATATGTCAAGTCTTGACTTGCAATGGATAGACTCAATAGTTGATGTGATAATGCTGGTCATCACAAAGGGACTTACATTGAATTTACTCCTTATTCCAATCAGATATGTTATTCTCCTTCTTGTGAAGGGGAACTTACTCTAACCAACTATGAAAGAAAATGAAAAAAGGCAAGGGTTTAGGAAATCTACTCTAAGGATAATGAGATAATTAAATATGCTAATATAGACAAACTCCTCATGAAACCAAACTCTGATTTGCCATGAGAACCAACAACTACACGAAGTCGGTGCAATCTTCCAAGGAAACTTAAAGATTTTCATATTGTGAATTTCCATCCAAACACCCACTATTGGTGCAACTTGAATGAGCATCCACAACCAAACTAAAACAAATGTGGTTCAGGCAAACTTTGCAAAATGACTTATCATCGACAAATCATAAAAAGTATGAACCATCTAAGGAATTCATCAACTATCTGCACATATAAACATTACATCAAAGAACTTCTAATCTAATGTTACTCTACTTAGAAACATATTGATACATCATATTTAAGAACTTGAAAGCATTCTAACATCCCGCAATCACACAAAATCACCATGCGAGCCAACAATGAGCTTGTATTGATTTTGGAAATGTATTTTTACAATAGTTTCATGTCTCTTCAATGACTTCGAAGAGTCTCCTCTAATCTACTTCTACTCCTACTCTTCTATCTTGATCTCTCTTGCAAATGAGAGAAATGGGACTTATATAGGCTCCAAAATCACATGAATGGCCAGGATTGATTTGAGAATCAATGGCCAAGATTGAGACAACAAGGCAGTTTGTTATAAACGTCACTATTTTTAGAACATTGAATGTGGATGGATTATGTGGAAGATTGTGATTGGATCAATGTTGTGCACATGCCACCTCAACATCAAGCAAACTGGTTTGATTTTCTTTGTGTTCATATTGCTCAAAATATTTTCCCAAATTATGTCATCTTTTGGAGTACTCTTTGAATCTTCAAATTTTCACCTTTGGAACATAGCTACTTTGAACTTGAAAACTTGGGGATTTTGATACTTCTTCTTGTTTTCTTGATGTAACTTATGAATTTCTTGAATACTTCGACTCATTTCTCATCTTATGATGTTCTTGATGATGTTCTTGTGCAAGATTCAATTCTAGATTATTGTAGTAGAATATGCCATATACATGAAGTCATGGAGTAGACTGGTATATGAAATGGGTGACCTATGGAAGTTGAATGTGGAATGAACCTCTGGATGATAACTTCCTTTTCATGCATGGTTCTTGGATGGCTGCAGTAAGTAGATGATGTTTCATGTGTTCTCCATTTCTGCCTTTATGTATAATGTGTGTCCAAAATCCCAAATACAAGAAGGTTCCAAATCAATGCCAAAATGATGAGTGGACTTCTTGAGTAGTCATGTATAAACTTAAAATGCAAATGCATCTTGAAAGTGTGCCTAAGAAGATGAGAAGACTTTTTGAGTAGTCATGTATAAACTTACAATGCAAACACATCTTGAAAGTGTGCCTAAGAGGATAAGCGGAGTTTTTGAACAATCATGTATAAACTTACAATGTAAACACATCTTGAAAGTTCTCCTAAGAGGATGAGAGGACTTTTGAGAAGTCATGCATAACATCTAATTCGTGAATTGCAAGGTCATCTCCTATGTGCGCCTAGGCATATTTTTCATGCCTCTGTGTATGATGTTCATTTTTTCATAATGCAAAGACCCTCAAAAAGTGCACTTTTCCAGACTTCATCAATTTTAGTACCTAAAATCCAAGTATATTTCAAAATATATATAAGTATATTTGAAATATACTTCCAAGATGTTTGAGATAGGTCTCGGATTCATGAGATTTAATATGTAGATTCTAGATTTTTGAGGTTCCACCAGATTTTAGACTTAATCAGTTTTCAAGATTTCAGGACATGCATTAGGGTTCCAGTCTTAGTCAATTTTAGTGCTTCAACACATGCATCAGGATGAGAGCATACAGACTCCTTGGAAAGAATTAGGCGAGGCTTGAGCAAAACAATACTACCAAGCCTACAAGCTCAAAGAAAACCCAGACCTAAAGCAAAACGAAGACAGAAAGTGAGAAAAATAGTAGGTCCCCATTTGTAATGGGGCGATGTGTGATTAGGTCAAAACATCTAGCACCATTTTAAATAAATGTTCCTAAACATTTCAAAGATAAAGATCCAATCCAAACCCAAAAACTTTGAACAATTCCTTTAAAATCATCAACCGGCTAGGAAACCCACTCAAAAGGGAAAAAGAATCCTAGATTGGATTGAGACACTTCATAAGTAAACATTTCTAGAATAGTGATTAAGATAAAAAAAATCTCAAGTGTTCCAAAGATAAACAAGAAACAAGACTTCAAAATTCATGTGTACACCCACACATTAGGACAAATAGACATGAATACCTGACCAAAGCATCAAAATCAAAGGTTTAGCACAAGAATTCATATCTATAGATCCAAGTGTGTGCAATTGAGTTCATTCCCATCCATCAACAACTAAGATCATCTCAGTTCCTTTGCATTAAGCTACATGATAAGTACAGATCTCATGAACTACCTAGACATGGCCCCACTGCCAACGAGCGTCTATAGCCCCGACGAGTTTTTCTCGTAATTCCACTCAAGTAGAGCCCCACTGTTGATCAGGTGGCCATAGCCCCAGTAGATATTACTTGATCATCCATTTAACCAGGAGTAATAGTGTGTGATTTATGATTTTCTTTTCATTTCTTTTCTTTTTGTTCCTTTTGATTTTCAACATGCTTAAATTTGGCAGAGTACAATGTAGCACTGCTACCCTTGCAACACATGCTTTTTGAAGGCACGAGTTACATTGATAACTGAGCTACCTGGGTGTGGAATTCTGATGGTAGCAAAGGTGGACCTTAGATTTTTCACTTAATGCGAGATCACAAAGATTCACTTAGGTACCTCTAGATTTTAAAAGTGTGAAAAGTATAAGATCCCAAAACACTTCAAGTCATTCTAAACAATTGATTTATCTTCAAAGAACAAGAACCATGCTATTCAAACACTAATAATGGAGTCCACAATGAATCCATCCATCTGATGGAAGTTTCTCAAAGGAAAACTAAGAAGTTAATAATTAGATTAAGATTTTGACATTTTAAACATGATAATCACAAGATGTCAGTGTCAAGACACAATATATGATTCCCTTCTGAGTCAAGTACAAATTATAGCTTGTTGAAAAAGATAAAGAAAATCATTATTAGAAATCCAAAGAATTTCATGAACATTTATCAAAGAAATGAACTAACATTCGATAAGAATCAGGCTAAACTTGCTTAAAAAGATAACAACACTTATTTCACCAATAGGAAACCCACCAAAGCAAACCTACAACTAATAGAAACCTAAACTAAGAAAAGAAAACAAAGCTAAAACCAACTAAACATGGCAAACCTAATTTAAAACAACAAAAAAGAAAACTACTCTAAGCAAACTGTATACAAAGAGTAGACACAACCTAAAAGACCCAAAAATGTACAAGACCTCGAATGATTTCTCAAAATGAAAAGAAGTAATAAGGCACATGTGATAGTTCAGATTTTGGAAAATTTATCTTTAAACTTGGAAATATATTCTCTCACCATGCAATCATCGAATTCAGAAAAAATTTTGCCTTAAATTATAAGTTGGGGCAATTCGTTAGGACCATGATTTATCCAAATGTAGGTTGTCTTTCCTAAATTTCCATAGTCAAATTCATATTCTTCAAATTCACAATTTAGAAATTCATGATCTTCAAATTCTTGATCTTCACCACTAGGAGCAAGGAGAGATACAACCTGGTGGTCTTCATCCTGAAGTAGTAATTCTCATTCATCGCTTATCAATGCATCGGGAGGTCAAAGTTGGTGATGAACCATCCCACTCGTATCTGCAACATGCAAATCAACATTATAATCAATAGTGGGCATATCAAAATGAAAAGGTGAAAATAATGGAAATTTAGAAGCATAGAACATTTCACCTATAAGCTCATCTTGGATTTTCAACAATGGGCTAAGCACCAACTCGAATTGCTTTGTGTATTTGCAATCCATTTCTTCATCTTGTTCATCTTGGGATGACTTTTGTTGTACTTCATTCATGAGAGCATCGAGCACCCCTTAGAATTGCACTTGATTTTCTGACTTGCGGGTGATGGCTTGTAGCATATCTTCATGAATATCATCTCTTTCAAGGACTCTTGAAACCTCTTGCAATTCACTCTTAATAATCTCTTCAAGCAACATTAATGAATATATAGCAAGGAATTCTTCTTCTTGCAATGAACTTGAGTCACTTTCTTCTTTGATGGAGGAATCAACATCCTGTTCATCAATTATCTTTGTTTGAACATCTTCTATTACCTTTTCAACTTTTTCTTCAACAAGCTCATTCTTAATTGGAAGAAGGTATGCAAATTGACTTTCCACTTGATTATCTAGTTCACTTGTTCTATCTTCACTATTGACTAACATGGGAACATCTTATCCTTTGGGTGGTGAATTGATTTCTTTGAGACATTTACTCCACAAGTCATCTAATCTCAATTGTACTTTGGATTCTTCTTCCAATGTTAATTCTTCCTTCACTTGATGGACAACTTCTTGACAAGACAAACATGTGAGTTTTGAATGAGTGGTGTTATGAATCTTGCACCAACCACAAAGAATCAACATTTCTTCTGTAGGCAAGTCCTTCTCAATACTTAGTCTCTTCTTGATCATTTCCTTAAAGCTTATGAAGAACTCTCTTTCATCAAATAAGGCATCAGGAACCACCTTTGTAGAAACAATCAGCTTATGTGCCTCTGAAAAAGAAATTTTACCTTGTAATGCTAATTCCAAGAACATTAGGCAATATAGCTCCTCGTGTCCATTGGTATCATGAATTCTACATCCCTTCCTTGATGCAGAGTCATCCAAACTCTTAGGATAGAGTTGTGTATTCAAAACCCACCAAAGCTAAAGAATATCATCTTGAGGATGATCCATATTGAATCGCCTTGGAAATTTTGAGAAATCCATCCTTATTTTGGTATTTATCAATTTTTTTACTTTTTTTGGATTTTTTGACATAAAAGAGATCTAGCAAATCTTGAATTTGTCTTTGAAAGCTTATTGGGTTCCCATTCCACAATTTGGAGTTCATTCGTGTGCTTGGAGTTAAAGAAGAAATGTAATTCCTTGTTCATGTCCTTTTATCCTGAGTTGAGATGTATGAAATTCTTCTTTCTTGCCTCCTCCTTGCTAAACTCTGTCGAACGGTATGAAAAGAGGCATGCATAAAAGTGATGGATGATGGAGCAATGAATGATAAAACACCATAATATATTTTGTATGCTTGGAACAAATGGAGAAATTCATTGTTCTAGCCCTCCTTCTAGCTCCAATTGTGTTGATGTGTTTTTTATGCACATGCAAACTTAGAATAAAATACTAACTATTTTATCCTCTCTTGAACAAAGTCTCTCAAAGGCTAAACAATGTGATCCAATGAGACAACTCCAAGGTTCACAATATGTCAGGTCTTGACCTGCAATGGATAGACTCAATAGTTGATGTGATAATGTTGGTAATCACAAAGGGACTTACACTGAATTTACTCCTTATTCCAATCAGATATGTTATTCTCCTTCTTATGAAGTGGAACTTACTCTTAGAACCAACTATGAAAGAAAATGAAAAAAAGGCAAGGGTTTAGTATATCTACTCTAAGGACAATGAGATAATGAAATATGCCAAGATAGACAAACTCATCATGAAACCAAACTCTGCTTCGCCATGAGAACCAACAACTACATGAAGTCGGTGCAATCTTCTAAGAAAACTTAAGGATTTTCATGTTGCAAATCTCAATCCAAACACCCACTACAAGCGCATCTTGAATGAGCATCCATAGCCGAACTAAAACAAATGTGGTTTTAGCTAACTTTGCAAAATGACTTGTCATCGACAAATCATAAAAAATATGAACCATTTAACGAATTCATCAACTATCTCCACATATAAACATTACATCAATGAACTTCTACTTTAATGTTACTCTACTTGGAAACATATCTACATCATATTTGAGAATTAGAGACCATTCTAACATGCCACAATCACACAAAATCACCATGCGAGCCAACAATGAGCTTGTATTGATTTTGGAAATGTATTTTACAATAATTTCATATGTCTCTTCAATGACTTCAAAGAGTCTCCTCTAATCTACTTCTACTCCTACTCTTCTATCTTAATCTCTCTCTTGCAAATGAGAGAAATGGGCCTTATATAGGCTCCAAAATTACATGAATGACTAGGATTGATTTGAGAATCAATGTCCAAGATTGAGACAACAAGGCAGTTTGTTACAAAAGTTACTATTTTTAGAATATTGAATGTGGACAGATGATGTGGCAGACTGTGATTGGATCAATGTCATGCACATGCCACCTCAACATTGAGCAAACTAGTTTGATTTTCTTTGTGTCATATTGCTCAGAATATTTTCCCAAATTATGTCATCTTTTAGAGTAGTCTTCAAATCTTCAAATTTTCACCTTTGGAACTTGGCTGCTTTGAACTTGAAAACTTGGGGATTTTGATACTTCTTGTTGTCTTGATGTAACTTATGAATTTCTTGAATGCTTTGAATCATTTCTCATCTTATGATGTTCTTGTGCAGGATTCAATTTTGGATGATTGTAGTAGAAGATGCCATATACATGAATTCACGGAGTAGACTGGCATATGAAATGGGTGACCTCTGGAAGTTGAATGTGGAATGAACCTTTGGATGATAACATCCCTTTCATGCATGGTTCCTGGACAGTAGCAGTAAGTAGACGATATTTCATGTGTTCTCCATTTCTTCCTTTATGTATAATGTGTGTCCAAAATCCCAAATGCAAGTAGGTTCCAAATCAGTGCCAAAAAGATGATCAGACTATTTGAGCAGTCATGTATAAACTTACAATGCAAACGCATCTTGAAAGTGTGCCTAAGAGGATGAGAAGACTTTTTGAGAAGTCATGTATAAACTTACAATGCAAACTCATCCTGAAAGTGCACCTAAGAGGATGAGAAGACTTTGAGCAGTCATGTATAACATCTAATTTGTGAATTGAAAAGGTTGTCTCCTAACTGCGCCTAGGCAAACTTTTCATGCCTCTGTGTATGATGTTCATTTTTTCACAATGCAAAGACACTCCAATACTATGCTATTCCAAACTTAGTCAATTTTAGCATCTGAAATACAAGTATATTTCAAAATATATTTAAGTATATGCTCAGATATACTTTAAATATTTTGAAATATACTTGCAAGATGTTTGAGATAGGTCTTCGATACATGAGATTTAACATGCAGATTCTAGATTTTGAGGATCTGGTAGATTTCAGACTTAGTCAAATTTTTAGGATTTAAGGACATCCATCAAGGTTCTAGACTTACTCAATTTCAGGGCTTCAAGACATGCATCAGGATGAGAGCATACGGACTCCTTGGCAAGAATTAGGTGAGGCTTGAGCAAAACAACACTACAAAACCTACAATCTCAAAGAAAACCCCAACCTAAAGCAAAACAAAGATGTCCAAAGAGTGGGTCTCCATTTGCAATGGGGTGATTTGTGATTAGGTCACAACATGCACGAAAGGTTTTATCAAAGGTCTTCATTTAATCTAGTTCAAACTTCAATGGTCACTCCTAGGGGTATAAACTTTGACAGTTATTTGACCATAAAGTCTATGCAAAGTAGTTGTCAACAGTAATGATAATTGTTTCCTATTTTGTTTTGGATGAGACTAAAACCTTAATAGTTTGAGAGTTTTGAAGTGGGCATTTTAGAGTGAAATAGTTATGCAATTGTAAAGGCTTTGAATATACATAGATATACTTTTATACAATGTGAGGTATATAAAGTATTCACTGACAGAAGGATCTTTATGAAGTAATTTTTATTACAGAGGTATATGTAGTGTTGAATGGTCATAACGAGCTTCAAGCAGAGGATATGTGTTGTGATGTGATCACTTTAAGGGAATGGTGAACTAATTGAACTGATTGAAGTAATCAATGTGAATAAGAGACTAGTGCAGAGATATGTGAGGAAAGTTTGTAGCAGATGAATGATGATGACAAATTATAATGACAGTGGTAAAGCATTGTGATATCGAATTTGTTGCAAACATAGTACACTATTATAAAATGGTTTTGATTGTAGAAGTATTAGGTATTTTTGTTTTTCTTTGAGTTAAGTTTATGATGTCACTTTAGTGTATTTTCAAGTTGAGTGAAGAATATGATTGTGAATGAGTCTTTTTGTGTTTGTTATTTGATCATTCATGAGGCTACAATCAAGATGTTTTCAGAGATTAAATAAGTTCATTATCTTTGTACATGTCAGTTTGAATCTTGTTTATGTTTGATAAGTCAAGGGGCTAACTGCAAAGAGATCATTATACAAGTATGCAAGGAGGAATAAGATCTAAAAGATTGAATGGTTGAATGTTTGATCTCTTTCATCTATAATTTTAGTCTTGCATGCAATTGGTGATATAAGGAGTTTCTTGTAAAGAAAGAGTGTCATACTATTTTGAACATCTACACATAGAGGTCCTTGAACAAATGAGTTATAGAATTCATCTATAACCACTAATATCATTGTAAACAGAGTAGTACTCTATGTTTATTTTCTTGTCTTTGAGATTGGATTTGATAGAATCAATGAGATCTAGTGATTAGTGAGATCCTATCCATTGAGGCACAAATGTAATCAATGAGATTTGTGTTAGTGAGACCTAATAAGAATTTGGTGAGGTTGGATAGTGGTTTTTCCCTAATTAGGGTTTTCCAGTTTACATCTTGTGTTATGGTTTCATCTGTGTGATTCTATTTTTTGTTGAAGCCTTTGACTTGTTGATGTTAATGATATTTTCTACAAGGTTAATGAATGAATGAGTTTTATTAGATCATTGATTCACCCCCCTCTTAGTGATCCATTGTATTCCAACAAGGATACCTGCAAAAGTTGATCTCCAAGACTCATTTGGAAATGAACCGAAAACCTGCAAAAACTCAACAAAAACACTTGTAAATAAATGAATTAAAAGGGATGTGTCCCACTGTGGTGGCCAAAAATGTCATCATGAAATGCAGATCCTAATAAAGATTTGAAACAACATTTCAAAACTGTAATCTACATCAAATGAGACCTATGATTAATCTAGAAACTGAAGCATAAAATGAATAAAAAAAATGAAGTTACCCATGATTTGATTCACATTGAACCATAAAGGAGGATTTGCTCAAAATGGTATGGATGTGCTTGCTCAATTCATCAGCATGACATTACAAGATATACTATTCTTGAAAATGCCTCCTGATAGATGACTATATAGACCTTCAAAGAAGCAAATCAATGGTGAGGGTTGGATGAAAGATGGACGATTAGGATTGAGTTGGTTGAGTTGGATGCACGATCATTGGTGGAGGATTAAAGGGATTTCTTAATTGATTTTTAGATTTTATTGAGATAGTTATGAAATAGTTATAAGATATGTGGATGAGAATTAAAGAAATATTTAATTTCTGTAATTCATTTTAGGTATTTAAGAGGTATTTAATTATTAAAATACATTAAATCATGTGTGGGAAAGGGGATTTAGGGTTTATGAAGTTTAAGAAAATGGATTATACCTTAGTGAAAATGATTAGGATTAAGGATAAATGGGGATAACTATGATCAATCCGGGATAATGATGAAATCAGGATGTCATGTCCCATATTATGCAAGGAATTCCATAAAATAAATTTAGTTCCAAAACTTGTTTGACACCCTTGGTGTCAAAAAAGGATATATTATTTAATTTAAAATACCATATGTATATGGGGCAGTGATCATGATATATTATAACTAGTGATTAAAGATTATAATAAATGATGCGATTATAAAGTAAGATATTAAAAAAGGAGGAACAATTAGTATGATATGAAATTGCAAAAAGAAACGGTGATTATTATATGACAAAAGGTGTGATCTAGAGCAGCAATCTATGTATGAAGGCAATGCTTATCAAGAGGTGCGAAGACAAAGGTAACTACATGCTATTATTGAGTGATGTGATTTGCCTATAAAAGCAACGATTGAATATTGTCAAGGCATGTTATATTATTTGCAAGAAACAATGATTAATAAAGATAAGAGTTATTTTGAAGAGGCAGTGATTACTTTAAGAGGAGGTGCATGATGGAACCCTCAAATTTTGCAAATTTTCACTACATATGTCCTTTCAATGTGTCAAGAGAGGCTAGGTCGCCTTACTACTCAATCTATCCCGGAGCCCATTTTCGCTGATTAAAATTTTGTAACTCATAAGTGATCTTGCAATTCTGTGTTGTATAATGTTTCTTGGTACATATGGTAGTGTGCCTATGCAGTTTTGTGCTTCTAGGATGTGTTTTGATAGGCTATTTAATCATTTTCTGACTTCGACTGGGCTAAATTTGGTGTTCCAAAAAGTTACAAATTTCATAATTCTGAAGGTAACCCATTTCTTGTTTTTGTCTAAAACATCTTTATTTCTATTTTCATCAGAAACTAAGTTCATATGATGCATTATCTTAATGCATCTCTCCTGTAGCGAACACGTTTTACGAGCCAATTTACAAAGGAGGTACCTAAATTCTAATTGTTGGGCGAGATCTGTCAACAAGCCCATGTTTTAAATAATTGATTATGCCTGCTCGCAAGTTTTTGTGGCTTCAAGTGTTCTAGTTTGCGCGCGGTGAATCTTCTCCATTTGGGCAGCAGGCGAAATTAAAAAGTTCTGCTATTTTCAAATGTTTTACCTTTGAGAATTTTAAAATATTTAAATATTTTAATGAGAAGTTAGAAAAAGATATGTACGGTTTAATTTAAGCTAAATCAAAAGCTTTATTAAACACTTAATATTGCTTTTCAGCCATTCTGCAAAGGCGAGCACACAAAAGGGAATGCAAAACTACAAAAGATTAAAGAAAAAAATTAAATGTTTCAAATGTTTCCCCAGGGTAAAAATTTAAGTGAAAGCTTAAATCAAAGGTTTTATTAACCTTTTTCTGCCATTCTTCATAAAAAGAAAAGGTGAAGCACATTTCATGTGTGGATGTGGAGAAAACCAATTTTTAAAACATTTCAAATGTTTTATTTGCTGCAGTGAAAAATTAAAGGGCAACACTTTATTAAAAGTTTAATTACTTCTAAAGTCTGCATTCTTAAATATTTTATGCCATTCCGTGGATAGCGAGAGTAAAATACCCAAATTCAAGTGCGGAATGGTAGAATGGTAGTGAAAGCATTGCAGAGGAGTGTTGAAGGTTTACTGTCATGTTTTTTGGTTTTGAGCATGGATTTGGGACTTCTTACAAGCTGAAAACAAGTGTTTTCACTCCCAGGATAATGTTTGGGGCATTCTTCATGACCAAAGAGCAATTTTTGAGCTGTTCTGAGGATTTCAAACTGGCTAGCTGTGGGAAAAAAGTGAGATCAACTACAAAAACGTGGCTCCATTATTTTTATTTGTTCTAGCAAGTTTGTAAATGCATTGGAATATAAAATAATGATCTGGTAAAAGGGAAAATACTCCTATATATGCAAAAATGCCTTGCATATTTTATTTGATTCTTCAAGCTAAGATTGTATGGTAAATGTGTTTTCACTTGCTAGTGAAGTTGGGAAACTGCCTTGGGGTAAAAATTCTACCTGTCATGTAAAATTACAGCTGAAAGGTTAATTTTACCAATAGGGTAAATTTGTGCATGGGAATTCAAATCAGATTTGGGAAAAATCATTTTCAGTTGCAAAGAAGAGAAAGGAAAATGAGGAATGAGGAGCATCTTCTAGAAGTAAATCAGTTACAAAATCACTGGAGTTGAGATGTGCCATGTTTCATCAATGGATTAATTTTAAGGTTTTCATCTTCTTCTCTCTTTCTTACTATAAGACTATATCTTCTATATCATTTTAAGGGTTGATTCCATCTTGTCTTCCCAGACTAGGTTTGGAAGATAAAGATCAATCTAGGGATTCTATTTTTCTACAATAGTTAGGTCTTTGTTTTATGATGTAATAGGTCTACTTTTCAATAAATCAATATAAGTCCATGCTTTTGATGTCAATACTATTTTTCTATCTCCATCAATGTTTGAGTATTTCAAGGGATCTAAGGGGTTTCTGGGTGTACATTTGCTACACTCTCCATTTGATCTATGTTAGTCTATATTTTCAGGGAGTTATAGTAATAGTGTTTTGCTTAAATATTTACTTAAATATCTAAGTGAACATGCTTTTATGGAAAAATATTTGGGATATTTCAGTGCATTGTGGATAGCTAAGAATGGATGTAGTGTTGAGTGCAGAAGGGAGCTATTGAGGGTTCAATGTTTTTGTAAGGCAGAAACCTATTTAATTGAATTCATTTGAATGTATGATTTCCTTTTCATTATGGATTTTGATCCAAGTGTGATTCTATTTCCCATGGGATTAGGCACTGATCTAGGGTAGTCACATATAACCCTACCCCATTTCAAAATTGAAAAATCATTTTAGTTATGTTTATTATTATTTCTAGGTTAGTTCTAGATCCTAACCTTATGCATGAAGTCCAGTATTTTGAACCTTGTTAAACCTCATGTGAAACTTGTAGCTGATGCAAATTTTCAGAGGACTTACGCATATTTTATCTCCTAGGTCAATGGTGTTGTAAGAAGTTGTCAATGAGTACATTCACAAAGATTATAACCAAGTTTATCATATGTTAACACCATTTGAACCTAACTGCTAAATTTAGAGATCTCCCTTGTTGTGTATCTGTTTCCTAAATTGTTTTGAGGACTCTGGGAACACCCTCCCAAGCTTGGTAATGCTCAAAGAGTAGAAGGCTATGTTTAGCCTTGTTTGTTGGCCATTCTTGTCCTTAGTTTGATGTTATTTTTCCTTAGTATTGAGGGTTGCAAGAAAAAACACCAATAGATGGTGACTCTACTCGGGAACTAGTCTATAAATTGTCAAGATCAATCTAGTGGTCTGTCATAGGTATTTAGAGTTAGTGTATATACAATATTTTATCATTCCCTTTAGAGGGTGGTGACTCTACTTACTTTTGAATCAATTGATCCAAGGGAAAAATCTATTGTGTATGTGAGAAAGATTGTATGTGACTCTATTGTTGGAGAGGACCCAAAATGAAAGAAAGCTTTTAAGGAGTTTCATGCTTCTTAAAATTTAGTCCTCTATTGAGAGAGGTGGTGACTCTATTTCAAGAACCTGGTAAAAGATACAAAGAATTGGTGACTCTACATAATATTCCACATCATTAGAAGAGTTGGTTGTAGCAGTTATCAGGTATTTTTTATTGTAACATTTTTGTATGAAGGTTTGCAACAAAGGTTCTAGTAAATATTGTCCCTTGTCCATTACTCTAAGGTACTAGTAGAAAAGGGAAATGTGAAAGCAAGATATTCTGAAAGAAGTGTCAAGAAGTAGATAGTTGTAGAAGGGATTAACTCATTTGCAAATATGTATGAATGTTCTGGTTCTCCCTCTACAAGTTTTAATGTCATGATTGAAACACAGTCATGTCCTCAAAGAAAGATGTTCTTTAATGAAATATATAACCATTTGGATTTCAGTAAAATACAAGGTTATCCACACTCAGTCCCAAGAAAAATGAATGAATACTTGCCTAGGTTTAGAGGAGATCTCGAAGAGTTAGCATCACAACATTTACAAAGTTTCATTGATTTGATGGAGAAATATTGAATAGAAGAGGAGGATGTTATCATGAAGCTTTTTGTGAGAACTTTAGAATATGTTGCCGAATATTGGTTTTTTGGTTTACCAATGCATTACATGTGTTCATGGCATGAGCTTAGAAGACTTTTCATTGATCAGTTTGAAGGACTATCAGCATGCAATATGTGCTTGCTAGACAATATACATCTACATATCCAAGAAGAGTTTGAAGACTAATCTAAAACAAAGTTGAATCCATATCACCTATCGATGCATTTTGTGATATTAAGAGCTAGAAGGGTGAAACCTCATATCATTTTCATAGCAGATTTATAGAATCTTTATTTACAGTGCCAGAATTAGAAAGACCTAATGAATCATTTTGCATTGATTTATTCTATGAGAATCTTGAGCTAGGTTTGAGTACTATACCACATGATTTAAAGCCTCTAAATCTTAAGTGTATATACCCATGGCTTTCAATTTATGAAGACACCGAAATTGAATGGGGAAATAATTTTATGTCTATAATAAGTGATGGTGCTTTTTCCCTTTGTGACCAAAAGAGTGAACATAATATAGCAAAGAATGATGTTGTATTTGATGGAGGGGAAGATGCTTTTTCTAATCAGTCCATAGAAGATGGGTGTGCAAATAAAAATAGTTGTTATGATAGTCTAAATGTTAATAAGGATGAAAATATAGAAGGCCTCCCTTCCATAACAGATCATGACTTTGTTTTTGGCAAGGTTGTTGGAGTTTCAATCCGATGTGATATGAGCAGTGTATGTTATGATGAATCCATTGACTATCTAGATTTTAATGATAAAAATGACAACCATGTGGATTTTGATTTGCAACTAAGTGATGCTTGTAGCTCACATAGAGATCAAGAGGAAGAAGCAATGGAAGATGTGAAAGAAAAGGCATGTTCACTCAGTAGTGAGTAAATTCTAGATTTGTTGACCAAAGCAATGGAAGATGTGAAAGAAAAGGCATGTTCACTTAGTAGTGAGGAAATTTTAGATTTGTTGACCATGAAATATCAGAGGTATGTACATGAAAATGGTCATAAGCTTATGTGCCCTGCTCACATAAACTTTGACAATGATGATGTTCCTTTGGGCACTAAGTATGACACATATCCATATACAAATGAACAAAATAATTTGCAAGATAACAATGCTTATGAAGGTAAGAAATCCTTTGACTCTAACAATGATGTATAGGCTAAAAGTGTAAATGTTGATGCAAACTCATAAATTCATTTTACTGACACAGGGATAGTTGATGATTGTGAAATTCATTGTAGTAGTGGTCAAAGTCAGAATGTTCTAAATGCAGATTCTTATGAGTGTCTATTTTCTTATTTAGATGAGCCTAATCATGAGTTTCCTCATATGGATGTGGATGTTAGTTTTAAGGTTGAATCTGATTACATTTTTGAACCAAAATTGGTTACTTCTGAGCATACCTAGGGTGTTGAAGGTACTGGTATATTTTGCTTAGATGATAATGAAATAAGAAAACATGACAATGAGCTGGATAAGGTAAAATGTCACAATGATTATGGATTTTAGTTAGTGTCTAAATGCAATTTTCAGATTTACAGAGTTAATGTTGACAGTGGTCAGCTTAGTGATATGGTTAAGCATGTTAGTGACAGGGTTAGTTTGTGGGCAAGTTATGACAATGTTTTCAGACTTGGCCTAGTGCAGATAGTGGAGAACAAAGTATTTGACAGAAGTAAACATTGATTCTTCTTTTCATTTGGTAGTCTGGGGCCATCAAATGAGGTTAAAAAAAAATTGAATAAAGGAGCAGTTACAAAGTCACCCAATGGAGTAGGCACTGGTCTACTTCTCTAGAGTTTTATGTGATCTCGCTCTGTTCATGTTGAACAAATGTCCCCAATTAGAGCCACTGATGGAACCCTCAAATTTTACAAATTTTGAGTCCATATGTCCTTTCAATGTGTCGACAAAGGCTAGGTCGGGATATTGCTCAATCTACCCTGGAGCCCATCTTCACCAACTAAAATTTTGCAACTCAGAAGTGATATTACAATTCCATGTGGTACAATGTTTGTTGGTACATATGGTAGTGTTCCTATGTAGTTTTGCTCTTCTAGAATGAGTTTTGATGGGCTATTTAATTATTTTCTGATTGCGACCAGGCTAAATTTGGTGTTTCAGAAAGTTGCAAATTTCATAATTCTAAAGGCAGCCCATTTCTCATTTTGGTCTAAAACATTTTCTATTTTATTTTTGTTAGAAACTGAGTTCATATGATATATTATTTTAATGCATCTCGGTTGTAGCAGACACGTTTTGTGGGCCAGTTTACAAAGGAGGTACCTAAAATTTAATTGTTGGGTGAGATCCGTCAACAAACCCATTTTTTAAATAATTGATTATGCCTACTCACAAGTGTTTGTAGTTCCAAGTGTTCCAGTTTGCACGCAGTATATTTTCCCTATTTGGGCCACAGGCAAAATTAAAAATTTCCCCTATTTTCAAATGTTTTACCTTTGCAAATTTAAAAACATTTAAATGTTTTAATGAGAAGAAAAAGATATGTAGGGTTTAATTCAATCTAAATCAAAATCTTTAATAAACACTTAATATTACTTTTTGGCCATTTCGCGGAAGGCAAAGATGAGCACACAAAAGGGAATGTTGAACTACAGAAGATTAAAGAAAAATTTTAAATGTTTCAAACATTTTCCCAGGGTAAAAATTTAAGTGAAAGCTTAAATCAAAGGTTTTATTAATCTTTTTATGCCATTCCTCATAAAAAGAAAAGGTGAAGCACATTTCATGTGCGGATGTGCCCAAAACCAATTTTTAATTTGTTGCAGTGAAAAATTAAAGGGCAAAACTTTATTAAAAGTTTAGCAACACTTTATTAAAAGTTTAATTACTTGTAAAGTCTACATTCTTAAATATTTTTTGCCATTCCGCAGACAGCCAGAGTAAAATACCCAAATCCAAGTGTGGAATGGTGGAATGGTAGTGAAAGCATTGCAAAGGAGTGTTGAAGGTTTGTTCTCATGTTTTTTGGTTTTGAGTATGGATTTGGGTCTTCTTACAAGCTTAAAATGAGTGTTTTCACTCTTAGAACAATGCATGGGGCATTCTTCATGACCATAGGACAATTTCTAAGGTGTTTTGAGCATTTCAAACTGCCCAACAGTGGGAAAAACGTGAGAGCAACTATAAAAATGTGGCTCCATTATTTTTATTTCATCGAGAAAGTTTGTAAATGCTTTGGCATATAAAAAAATAATCTAGCGAAAGGGAAATACTCCTGTATATGCAAAAATGCCTTACATATTTTATTTGATTCTAGGAGCTAAGATTGTATGGTAAATGTGTTTTCACTTGCTAGTGAAATTGGGAAACTGCCTGGGGGTAAAAATTCTACCTATTATGTAAAATTATAGCTGAAAGGTTAGTTTTACCAACAGGGTAAAATTGTGCATGGGAATGCAAATCAGATTTGAGCAAAATCATTTTCAGTTGCAAAGAAGAGGGAAAATGAGGAATGGGGAGCATCTTCAAGAAGCAAACTAGTTGTAGAATCAAGGGAGCTAAGATGTGCCATGTGTCATCAATGGATTAATTTTAAGGTTTTCATCTTCTTCTCTCTTTCTTACAATAAGACTATAACTTTTGTATCATTTTAAGGGATGATTCTAGGTTGTGTTCTCAGACTAGGTTTGGAAGATAAAGATCAATCTAGGGGTTCTATTTTTCTGCAATAGTTAGGTCTCTATTTTATGATGTAATAGGTCTACATATCTATGAATTTTTGTACTAGATTTGGAAGTCTTTTCAATAAATCAATATAAGTCCATGCTTTTGCTGTCAATACTATTTTTCTGTCTCCATCATTGTTTGAGTATTTTTGGGGATCTAAGGGGTTTCTGGGTGTACAATTGCTACACTCTCCATTTGATCTATGTTAGTCTATATTTTCAAGGGGATATAGTAATAGTGTTTTACTTAAATATTTACTTAAATATCTAAGTGAACATGCTTTCATGGACAAATATTTGGGATGTTTTAGTGCATTGTCAATAGATAAGAATGGATGTAGTGTTGAGTGCAGAAGAGCTATTGAGGGTTTAATGTTTCTGTAAGGTAGAAACCTATTTAATTGAATTCATTTGAATGTATGTTTTCCTTTTCATTATGGATTTTGATCCAAGTGTGACTCTATTGCCCATGGGATTAGGCACTAATCTAGGGTAGTCAAGTATAACCCTACCCCATTTCAAAATTGAAAAATCATTTTAGTTATGTTTATTATTATTTCTAAGTTAGTTCTATTCTACCCTTGTGCATAAAGTCTAGTATTTTGAACCTTGTTAAACCTCATGTGAATGTTATAGCTAATGCAATTCTTCAGAGGACTTATACATATTGTATCTCCTAGCTCAATGGTGTTGTAAGAAGCTATCAATGAGTACATTCACAAGGATTATAACCAAGTTTATCATATGTTAACACCATTTGAACCTAATTGCCTAAATTTAGAGATCTCCCTTGCTATGTATCTATTTATTAAATAGTTTTGAGGTCCCTGGGAACACTCTCCCAAGCTTGGCAATGCTTAAAGAGTAGAAGGCTATGTTTAGCCTTGTATGTTGACCTTTCTTGTCCTCAGTTTGATGTTAGTTTTCCATAGTATTGAAGGTTGCATAAAAAACACCAACAGTGCGATCCCTTGTAAAAGTATGCATTTTTGTAAGAGACACAATCTTTCATAAGAGATGTACTCGTTGTGAAAATACATAAGGTGAGAATATTTGTGATTTAAGGGGACCATCCAATGATATATTTTTGAGTGCAGAAAGAGAAGGAGATGTATATCAGATCTTCAGCAAATATTTGAATAATAAACTAGACAAAATATATACATTGTAGAAATAAATCTGCAAGAACCATCAGCAGTAATATATATAATAATTGAGAATAGCAAAAGAAAGAAATAGATTATATATATATATATATAATATATATATATATATATATATATATATAATATATATATATATATATATATATATATGAATGTCTTTATCCTATAATCAATCATATGCAAGGTTGAAGGAGGTAAGATAGCGTATTGTTGTTTATGAGACCTCATGCTAAGCATGCCACTTCGAGGGTGGAATTGGATATTCTTGCCACTTGGGGCAAAGAGGTGGGTTGTTTTAAGACACTCGTGCTCTTGGGCTTAGGTGGGTGTAGTTTATAAGCACCCCCTTTCAAGGATTTCCTTCTAAGCCAAGCTATGACTGGTTGTTAGGACATATTTAAGGAGTTTTAAAAGGTATGGATAACTCATAACATGGATAGGAAAAGTAGAGACAAGTTTATCCACCAAGTATGCCAACCCAAGGGTGCAGTTGTCTTAGTTTGGATGTTCCTGCACCATGGGCCAAGGGGTGGGTTGTCTGAAATGCTCATGCTCTTGGGCTTGGTATGGATAGCTTTGGGCAGATGGTTTTGAAATAGACTTAAACTAGGATTTATCTTTCTTATAACATTTAATTGGTAAGTTGTAACACTAACTTGTGATTCTAGGGTAAGATTTAGGGCAATCCCAAAAGGAGACATTACAAGTGGTGTCAAAGCATCCTTCCTATCAACCTATGAATGATAGTTGATGATATGTGTATTCAAGTGTATACTTCATGACTTACATGTATTGAAATGTATAATTCATGACTTACGTGTATTCAAGTGTATAGTTCATGACTTAAGTGTATTCAAGTGTATCCTTCATGACTTCTATGTATTCAAGTGTATACTTCATGGCTTAAGTGTATTCAAGTGTATACTTCATGACCTATGTGTATTCAAGTGTATACTTCACGGCTTAAGTGTATTCAATTGCATACTTCATGACCTACATGTATTCAAGTGTATACTTCATGGCTTAAGTTTATTCAATTATATACTTCATGACTTACGAGTATTCAAGTGTATACTCCATTACTTAGGTGTATGCTTCATGCTTCGTATATTATGTGTATTTATGTTTATACTTTGTGTATTACATGTATGCTTCATGCTTCATATATTACATGTATTTATGCGTATACTTTGTGTATTATGGGTATGCTTCATGATTCATGTATTATGTGTATAAATGCATACACTGTGTGTATTACATGTATGCTTCATGCTTCTTGTATTGCATGCACTTATGCATATACTTCATGTCTGATTCATGCTTCATGTGTTATGTGTATTTATGAATATACTTTGTGTCTTATGTATACTTCATGTATCACATGTATTTATGTGTATGCTTTATGCTTCAGATGTACTTATGTGTATTCTTCGTATATTACATGTATCTATATGTTTGCTCAATACTTCATGTATCACATGTACTTATATGCTTCATGCCTCACATGCACTTATATGTATACTTCGTATATTACGTATGCTTCATGCTTTGTGTCTTACGTGTATACTTCATGTATCACATATGCTTTGTGTATTACGTGTATCTATGTGATTGCTTCATGTATAATGTTTTTCTCAACAAGTTTATTACATTACTTTATGCTTAAAATTATGGAAATGCCAAATCTATCAAAGCTTATTTATCAAACACTTCTTGATAATGAAGAGTTGTAACTAGTAAAGTGAAAAAGTGTGACTCCCTCAAACTTGAGATATAAAAGGGGAGAGCATTTCATTCTAGAAAGACATCCAAAATATCATTGAAGAATTCAACTAAGAATAGAACCCTAAGTTATTTTGCAAGTGAATTAAATTAGGTTCTCAAGAATAGTAATGTGATGTTGAATGTGAAAAGTTGTGACCCTTCAAATAGGAAAGACTATGACCCCCTCAACAAGAAGATAAAAAAGGAAAATCATTTCCTTATGAAGAAACCATTAATAGAAAATGAGTCTAACAAACAACTCAAAGGTTAAGTATTATTCTCAAAAAAGGTAGCCAAGAAGAGTAGTGACTCCTCCAAGAAATAGATATAAAGGATAAATCAACTCATTCACATAAGAAATCATCACTCATCAGGAAATCAATCAATCAAAATATCAAAAGTTTCTCAAGGAAGGAACAATCAATCATAACCACTCAACATCATTGAATCTAACGATATAATTTGACTTCCAATTCTCAAATGAAAACCCACACATTGCCACCACTAGTTGCCATTAAAAATTAGGCAAAAATAAAGATACAAAGATGGATTAAGATTATCTTTTAGGTGTATGGAAGCATTATCTTGACCCAAGATGGTCAATCTCTTAAAATCCAAAACAACATTTTTATAGAATGTAATTTAAAGACAACTCAATTATTTAGGAACCTAAGAATTTAGACTCTTGAAAGATCTTACAAGAAATGTTTGAAATCTATCATAAGATATATTCATCAAGCTTCATAGAGGAGGAACATCATTAAGAATAAATTGTTCTATTCCTTTGGAACAAGATCCAATGTACAATCATATGATCTATCCCACACTCATAGAAACAATGGCAATACATGGATCATACTTGTAACCTACAAAATTGATCTACTACACTTATCCTATCAACCAAATTCACTTCTATATTAGATCATCTCTTCCAAGAGTCTCCTCCTAAGTTCTTTTCTTGATCAAAGTAACTCCACATTCATAAAATTCAAGAACATCAGTATTAGGTATGAAGGTACCTTAGATAAATTTAATACAAATCAAGTTACAACAAAATTGTTACATAAGCCTATGCTAGGATTGAAAATGAAAGAAAAGATTATAAAGACTACTATAAAACATACAAACATGTAGACCAAAAAGATATAAGATCATTGTAATTGAGGTCATATATGTGTATCATACTTCTAATTCCCATCTTAATATATGAGAAGCTTACTTTTCTTCTTGAACTCAAAGGATACCCATGTGCAAAATTTGGGCCAACTTGATTTCTTCTCCCTGAGATAAACTTGTCTTAAGTTAGGGACTTTACCCATTATCAACTCTTGGTTTTGGTGATGAGAAATATTGGGAAATACAAGAATATTGGACAGTACAACCTTAGACCTTAAAGGGCTATGTTGGTGATTGGATGAAGACAAGCATACTAAAGGAGGATTGATTTGGGATGCTAATTACTTTAGGAGAATCCTACTTGTGATTGCTTAAGGACAAGCAATCTTCGGTGGGGTGGATTGTAATGTCCCATATTATGCAAGGAATTCCATAAAATAAATTTAGTTCCAAAAGTTGGCCGACACCCTTGGCATCAAAGAAAGATATATCATTTAATTTAAAATACCATATGTATATGGGGTAGCGATCATGATATATTATAAGCAGCAATTAAAGATTATAATATATGATGCAATTATGAAGTAAGATATTAAAAAAGAAGGAATGACTAGTATGATTTGAAATTGCAAAAAGAACCAGTGATTATTATATGACAGAGGGTGTGATCTAGAGAAATATTTTGTGTATGCAGGCAATGCTTATGAAGAGGTGCAAAGACAAAGGTAACTACATACTATTATTGAGTGATGTAATTTTCTTGTAAAAGCAACGATTAAATATTGTAAATGCATATTATATTATTTGTAAAAAGTAATGATTAACAAAGATAAGAGTTACTTTGAAGAGGTGGCAATTACTTTAAGAGGAGTTGTGATCCCTTGTAAAAGTATGCATTTTTGTAAGAGACACAATCTTTCATAAGAGACGTACTCATTGTGAAAATATATAAGGTGAGAATATTTGTGATTTAAGGGGGGCATCCAATGATATATAAATCTAAGTGTAGAAAGAGAAGGAGATGTATATCATATCTTGAGTAGATATTTGAATAATAAAAGCAAAAGAAATAATATGTTGTAGAAATAAATTTGTACAAGCCATCAGTAGTAATATATATAATAATTGAGAATAGAAGAAAATAGAAATAGATTATATATATATATATATATATATATATATATATATATATATATATATATATATATATATATATATATATATCAGTTGATTGTCATTGATGTCAAATAGGTGTTGAGTTGTTGATGCAAAGTTAGTTCACATTGTCACTCATGTAGATACATCAAAGTGATAGCTAGATCATTCATACAGATCAAAGGTTGATAGCTAAATCATTCTTGGGTTGATAACTAGATCAGTTATGTAGAGACATCATGTAGAGTGCAGATGTGCAACGATATAAAAGATTTCCAAAGAGTAGATCTATTCTAACTCATGGTCTTCATGGTTTGAATGGTGCTCTTAGTTCATGTTGATAAATGTGACAATGTTTGGATCTTGTGCCAGGATGTGTTCATGGTATCTCCATCTCATTTGATGTTGGATGTTTGGTCAAAGTACTTTTTGCTTCATGCCTTATTATGCCATGCCATGATTCATTGTATTCATGATGGTTATAACTTGATTGCCCATGGAAGGTTCAAGTTATTATGTCAGTTTATTTCATGCAATGGTGTTGATGACTCATACAGGGTCACCTTATAGTATTCATGACTCAAAGGTAATGTTGAAGCAAGCTTTCATCTTGCCAAAGTTGGGGTAGGACATCAGAAATTCTTCAATGCCGCTAAGTGATATTGATTATAGCAAAGGTGTTTCAGAGATCATGTGTTGAGGTACCAAAGGATGTAAAATGTGTGTCATCAATAAGTTTTAGAATGATGCCTCATGCTTTGTGGAACAGTATCTCAAGATATTGATCATAGGCAATGTGTTGTTCATGTTTATGCATTCATGTTGAATACAGTCTACTTGGAGAGATTTGGAGAGTTGATATGTATGAAGTCTTCATGTTTATGCATTCATGTTGAATACAGTCTACTTGGAGAGATTTGGAGAGTTGATATGTATGAAGTCCTCATGTATATGTTTCATATGGCATGTCAGGATCAATTTTCATATTGAGAGTTTAGGGTTGATGATTATCCTTATTGAGGGTTTGATCAAGGTTACTCTTGCTTCATGCTATAGTTAATGGTTGTCTTCATAATTTTTATCAGTCTATTATAAACTACTACAGAGTAAATTTCTCCTTGGCAAGATACGAGAGTTATGTTTTTAGACCAGAAAAGTTTGTGTAGGTTATAAAGGCCTAAACCATATTTTTTTTCCAAATCCTAAACTATATTATACAATTCCTAGTTCTAACCATCATCTCATAAGGTTGCTTTTGTTTTACTTGGGAGTTGACCTACTCTTGCAAGTAGGCTTCTCACATAAATGACAACCTATGTCACTCAACATATTGGAGAACCAGCCCCCTTCCTAATGGTTACTGAGGCTTGTAGCTAACACTTATCATCAGGCGCCAAGGTGTATATCTGTGGTTGTAGTTTAAAGTATGAAGGGCACAACAAGAGATTGAATTGTGGAAGTTCAAAAACAATTCAAATCCTAATGGTTCAATTTCCTTATTATGTTTGATGGGGAGTTAAAAGACAAAGTCCTAATTGTCCCTACAGTTATAAAAATGAACCAGAATGGCTAGCAAAATGAGTTTCTCAGTCTATATGATTGAAAAAGAGATAATACTTGGTCAGAGGAGTGATATAGAATCTAATCTACATGCTCATATGTGATTTGTGAAATATAATGCAAAAAAATGGAGACTTTTGAATGGAGCAAACTTGAAGACCATATTCAATACATATGTTGTCATTGAAGGAAGTATTGATTGGAAACAAAAGGGATGGTGTGATGAAGTAGGATGGAAAGGAGACATTAAATTATTCTTTTTGTAATGTAATTAATGATAAATGATTTTGTATGCAAGGTGAAGGAGGTAAAATCATTTGATGTAATGCAGTGAATCGGGGAAACCCCTAAATTATTTTTTCTTTATGTATGCAGGGAGTGGCTGCTCTTACAAACACTGTATCCAGTGAGGCTTGTATAGTCAGTGAAGCCTGTATTTTTCTAGTGAGGCACATAGGGAGAAGGTGCTCCTACAAATATTTTATAGCCAGTGAGGCTTTATAATCAGTGGGATTTTGTTAAGCTAGTGAGGCAATTTTCCCAAGTGGTTTTTCATCCCTATGAGGGTTTTCCACTCATCCAAATCCGTGTTATGTCTTCTCTTGATGGTTGATTATGTTGTACTTGTTTGATCATCCTTGTTCAAGTTTTTTATACTAAATTGCACATCATTGTGACTATATTTTCAATAGGGTTCTTTGTATAAATCTAGTGAATTAAGTTTTGAAATGTTAAGGTTTCTAGACCACTGATTCACCCCCCCTCTTAGTGCTCATGTACTCCAACAAGTGGTATCAGAGCTAGGTTCCCTATAGAAGTCTAACAGGCTTGGGTAGGTCCTGATAGTGGAGTACCATGGGAAAGTGTAAAAGAAATAGAGAAAAGAGAGAAGCCAAACAAAAAGAGTTGTACAATAAGCCCCAATCTAGTCAAGTAATGATTTGTTGCATATGTCACCCTTGAAAACTGACACAAAGTGTGATAAAGAGAATGGTATTTTAGTTGAGGGTCTTGATAAAAAGAAAGACTTCATTGTGAGTGTAAGATTCCAAAGACAAGGTATGTTCAGATTTTGCAAAAGTTTCTTTAGAGTTTGAAGAGGCAAGAAATCAAGTTGTTAACTTAAAGAGTCAAGTTGATGAATCTAATAAACTGATTATAAGTCTAAAAAATGAAATAGAAGAAGCAAAAAGGGTTGTTGATTTCACAAAATCTGATCTTGAAGTCAAGACTAGTGAATGTCTAAATCTAGAATTAGAAATAGTCTCTTTGAGAAAGGAGTTAGAGAAGGCATCTTCTAAGTTGCACAAGAATCTTTAGTTTGAAAAGAGTACTGATTGCTTGAATAACATATTGAGTAAGAAAAAGCATCACAAGGACACTACATGACAAGGCTATGAAGAAGGATAGTGTTCTAAAGCCAGAAATGCTCCTAGAAAGAAGATAGACTTGAATTATCACTCTACTACACCTGAGGAAGACAAGAAGAAAGAAAAAGATAAAGTTGTTGATGTTGGAAGAGAAAGAACAAACAGGCCCTCAAGACCTCCACCTATCAGGCAATACCATTCAACAAGGTACAACTGCTCTCAGTTTCATAGTTATTGTTATTCTTGTCATGTTTACAGTCATAGACCTAGAGATTGTAAAACTTATACAAGAAAGGTCTTTGGATGGAATAAGGATAAAAATTCTTATAGTTTGTCAAATCGGGACTATAACAATGTTTGTTATAACTATAATAATGTTGGTCTTATAGCAAGGAATTGTTGGATGAATAAAAGTCATGATCATGTGAGGAATGACAATAGAGGTTTATACAGCATGCCTGGAAGAAATTATCCTTTCTTTGGTCTAGGCAACAACATTATATGTTATAGCTGTAATGAGTTGGGACATAAAGCACAATGGTGTTGGAAAAGTTTGATGAAACCGTCTAGGAGATTTATGATCAAAGAAGAGAAAGAGAATACCTTAAACAAGTAGAAGAAAGGGCCTATACATGTTTGGAAATGAAAACTAGATCTAGGAAAAGCATACCCTGATCTTGTGCACACTGCACAAGTGACATCATTTGTTACTTGAAAGCCAACATGTATTTAGGGGGAGATAATTAAAGTTCTATCGTTTACCCCAAGTTGTAAAGATGTTTTGGTAACTGCAGTCTTTGATAGAATTTCAACCATAAAGGTCATGTATCACTCTTGAATAGGATAGATGGCAGATTCAAGATCTAGTTAACAACAGTTATGCAAGTGGGAGTTGATGTCAACTCTTAATGAAATTTGGAATGTTAAGATGATCTGGTGATCAAGATTTTATGAACTTTTTTTAACATGTTCTTCATGGTAAATTATTTTGGGAAGCATCATTTAGTTTCATGTTATTATTGAGGTGGTAATAACTTTCATTTTTAGGAGTTATGTTCATCAATTCACATGCTAATAAGGTATAAACCATGTAAGGTTTATTGCATGTATTCAACTTTTTTGTCATATGTTGACATGTTGTAGAGCTCACACAAAATAGATTTGTTGAGGAAGGCATCTTAAGGACAATACACTTAAGTCTGATCTCAGCAAAAGGACCTTGAAATAGGGCATTGCATTCTTTAAATATAGAAGGGGTATTGTCAAAAATTGTAGTTGCTGTAAAATAGTAACATTTGGATAGGGTTGATTAGATGGTTTGTTAAGTGTCTATCCTCCTTTCACCATTTACATTCAAGGACTTCAGGTCAAGTGACAATGCACTATCGTACCATTGGTCACTGTGAGATGTAGGGAAGATTGGATTTTTATGACTTAATTGCCAATTATGTTCTCCTATGCTCAATTATACCTCAAAACCATAATTATGTAAATACGATAGTAAACAGATGAATTATTCAGAATCCTGCTATAGAGAGATGTAAAATGACAAATAGAAGTGTACCTATTTTTAGAGTTCAGAGGTGGAAAACTTGAGGAATAATGAGTGGGTGCCCAAGTCCAAGGCCCTGGTTTCTGTCGGGATCTGCAAACAAGGTCTGCAACCTGTTCCTGTTGCACCAAAGGTTTTTCCTTCACAAAACTTCAAGGACTAATGAGTAGGTGCCCTAGTCCAGAGAGCTATTTTCTTCTCTGATCTACAATTATGACACTCTTTTGTACCCTCCTACAACTTCACTTTGTCTGTATCATCGACCTATAACCTGAAATCATGAAAACTTTTGGAGGGGGCTGTGGTTTTTAGAGGCTTGCCTCAGTCAAGCCCCAGAGAGACATTCAAGTCTTCTGAACACCATTGTCAGATAGATAGTGCATTTCCTTGGGAGGTAGAGGTAAAAACCAAATGATAAATTCTCAAAAACACAAATGATGTCACCTTGTAGTGAAGATCTCATGGGAGGAAGAAGCTCTTCATGCCATGAGGAGAGGATTGCTCAAATCTACAAATACAAACACATAGACAACACAAATCTACTCTTGCAACACAATGAAAGCTTTGAATCACTTTTAGGATGCCAAAAGATCACAATAATCATCTCTAGTCTACAAATGAATTCCTAAACATGCTTATATGTGCAACTACAATCATTCCTGCCAAGAATTTTGCAATCCAAACTTGTCATGTCAGCATAGGACCTAATTAACAATCACAAGTCAAGATTCAAGATTTGGGACTGACCCAAAATAGGGTAGGACTAGGGCGCAGGTGCCCAAGTCCTTTCCCCCTATTTTGGGCAGGGTCAGGTTCAAGGGGTCCCCCTAGGTGCCATTTGACATGAATCCCATGGTTCATTCCATCGGGATGTTAAATTATGATGCAAGATGTCCTAAATGCAAACTAAAGACTGTGAGCTAAACCTTATGAGGGAAAAGCCCCAAAGGGACATTTTTTGACATTACATTTAGCCCCCACTTTAATGTATGTATAAATGCAAGGCCAATACATGCATTAAAGTACAGTCAACAAACACAACAAACACATTGAAGACAATGACAGGCATGCAAAACATGGAGAAGATAGTTACAGTCACGTAAAACATGGAGAATATAGTAAATGCATAGAAGACACATTAATGCATAAAAGATAGGAATGATTTCTTTTCTTTTCTTTTTCTCATATTTATGAAATTCAGATGCAAGTACAGGAAAGTATTTACACACCTCCCATAATGCAGGAAGTACTCATCGCACTAGTCTTTAAAATACATATATGGGGCAACACACACACAAGACATGTAAAACATCCCAAAATGCAAGAAGTACTCATTGCACTAGTCTTTAAACTGCATATGGGGCAACATACACTCCATCCAAAGAAAGCACGCCAAAAACACACTTTGAAGACAAGGAGAAAACACAGTAGACAAGCGATGGAGTGTTCCTATTTCTAGGCTCAACACCATCTTAGGCACATTACAAGCACACACCGACGATTGCGCTTTGCCACAACAATTGCTGAAGATATGCTTAAGGGTTGAGTTAATCATAGAACCACTCCTCACCTCCCGATGAGGACTTTTTAAAAATGATAGGATGTGTAATTTTCTCCAAGAAAGACACCATCCTCGCTTCCGTAGAGGGCTTAAGATGATTGATTGATTGATTGATTGATTGCAAACAAACTCAAAGTGCAGGGAATACTCATCGTGCTAGTCCTTAGACTACACTTGAGGACAAGCACATTGCTAACATCTACAACAGGAAGCTTACCTTATATATGCCCCCACCTTAAGGTGGTTGATATCAAGCACTGATATCAAGCACATTAAGGTAGGAAGAAAACACACAAGGGAACATAGATTTTCACAAAGCCCATACCCCCCAGAGGTGATATGTACTTTACGATCGCCAAATGTTCCCACAAACAAATCCCTACAGGAAACATGTTAGTGTCTACAAAATCACGATAAACAACAACATCAATGCATATGATTAACCACACAAAGAGCTAAGGTTATACTACAAATTCAAAGTTCAAGGATAATTGTAGGGCCATATCATGAAGATCTCTGAATTGAGTACCACTAAGGCTAGATTCAAAGACAAACAAAATGCACAGAGCAATAGTATTGTTAAGGTTTATAAATGAGATAGAACACCATAAAAATTACTAAACAGAAAGCACGAGTGATTCTACTAGCCAAGTGTTAGATAATATATTACAACCATGTCATCATATTAGGAACTAAGTCCAATTTTTGATTTCTTGCTAAAGGGACGCAAGGTCCACATCAGTATAAATGTTTGTCGTCATCTGCCCAGTAGATAGAAACACTAGAGGAAGGGAAATAGTAAATAAGAGAGGAGAAACAAGTGTCTTAGGTACAGTCACGTAGGAGGGTGCCCCCAATTCACCAACTGTAATGCTATGTCTGTAAGACACAACACACAACAATGAAATCAAAGAGAGAGGCAATATAGAATAATGATGATACAAATAGAAGAAGGTCACAATAGAGGTGGTCTCCTAGTATCCTAGACCTTATGAGAGAATCAAGGGTCATCCCAGGAGGCCTAAACAACACATAACACATCACAAGGGAATTACATCATGAGAGAGATAAAGGGTTAGAGATACTTACCTGTAGGATCTTCATGCTAAGTCTCATCATCAAGTAAATCATTGTCATCCTCCCACTCCCTAATGCTAGAGGAAAGTGGGACATAAGGTACCATAGCCCAAGGTTGTTCATTGTTAGGGTCATCTTTGTTTTGTTCAACGTTTGGATAAATGTTTTCTTGTTGAGAGGTGAGGTTTATAGCATAAGCTTGTCTTCTTCATCTTCTTTCTCCTGCTTTTATATTTCTCTTTCTCTTTCCACTTATCTCTTATAAGATACGAATGTGCTCTTTCATAGGTTTTTGCAATTTAGAAGAGGGAGCACTGGGATCAAATTTCATTTGTCTAGGTGGAATGTTTTGTTGTTGAAAATGACCTCCTAATCCTTGTAAGGATGTTAGAGGAGGAACCTTAGCATAAGGACCTTGTCCTTTCGGTCTAGGGTTCTCTTCAAATGCAGGTTGGTTGTCTTGTTATTTCTTGCATTAAGGGACCATCCATTGGATGTAACAGTTTCACTTTGTAATTTCTATAGCTCAGGAAGTTAAAGTTTGTTTGTGGTTCTGGTTTCTCTTCAGATTTGTCACAAAAGTAATCTAGTGTAAAGTGTTTTTGTTTAATTAAATTCTTGTTTGTATTTCAATGAATAGCATGCACTTGTCCATTCAAAGGAAATTTAACACATTTATAAATTGTTGAAGGGATGGCTTTCATAGCCTTTAACCAAGGATGTCCAAGTTTTATTTCAAAGGTATCATAAATAGGGGTAACATCAAACCATTGTTCATCATGTTTCTCAAATACAGTGACCAACAATGATATTTTACCCAAAAGATTTTCAAAGGTTCCCTTATGTGTTTTGATCATCTTATCCGAAGGGTCATAAGATCCTTACATTAATTGATGTGAAAAGAGGAATTCTTCCGTGGAGACATTAGTAATGCAATTAGGATCAATAAGGGTTCCATCCACAGGGTTTCCCATTATTTTCACAGTGATGTAAAGAGGTCCTTCAGTGTCTTTGATTGTTCTATCATGAGGTGTAAACATAATTTTAGGTTCAAGGACCTTTCTCCTCATGTAAGGCCTAGGAGGGAAACTATTGTTGTTTTTGAAATTATAAGACATGTTTATATGCTCAAATTAATACAAAATTATAGTTTTAAAATTTTTCCCAAAAGTATGCAAAAGACAAGTGCAAAACTATATGCAAAAATGACCTAAATGCTTAATTTTTTGTAATTTTTTCAATGCAAATGAATGAAATAAAAGGTGTTGTAAGGATTTTTATTAGGGGAAGAAAATAATATGTCTAATATCAATCCAATACAGCAATAATATCCTTTACAATACTCTTTTTATGCAAACCTAGGATGATAACTAGTCAAAAGCTAGTGAAAATACCCAAAAATATGCAATTTTTCATAGTTTTTGGATCCCAAGACCTAATGACAGAGCTGTTGTAGTGAATTTTATGAGGTGAATAAAATAAAATAAATAATATCAGTCACCTATAAGCATACAATCTTTTGCAACACACTTAGGATGCAAACTAAGCCAAACCCTAGGGCAAAAATAGCAAAAATGTGCAGTTTTTCACAAAATTTTCAATACAAGAGGCCAATAAAAAGGTGTTGTAAATAATTTTAGGAGGGGAAGAAAATAATACCCTTGAAATCAGTAAATTAGTGCAAAAATATCTTTACAACACGCCTATAGTGCAATTTTAGAGAGTCGATAAGGCCAAATCTAGTGAAAATCAATATTTTTTTAGCCCTAGGTTTGAGATCTTGATGTAAAATGCTATATGAATGTTTGTAAGCTGATGTATGATGAAAATTAAATTCTCTCAGATCTAAAAACTATTTCCAAGCCCTAACATGCAAAATGCAAGTGCAAATCTGATGAAAAAACAATGAAAATGTTAGTTTTTGTTGAAATGTTTTTAAATGCCGAAATGCAAATTTTTGAAATCTAAATGCAAATTTGTACTTAAATAAAAGAATACAGCCAAATTAAAATTTCATTGAGTCTCTAAAATCAATAGAAAAATCTGAAACAAAATTTTACCTACAAACCCTAGATTTTAGAATTACTAGGTTATATGCAAAATTCACAATTTTCAACAAAACCCTAGCAATTTTATGATGAAAATGCAATGAAAGCTATTGAATTTTTGTAATTTTCTGCAATTTATCTTATATCTAATGCAAAAATCATAAATTTGATGAAATTTGAAATAATTGATGCAACATGCAAACTAGGATTTGCAATTTTTTTTCAAATTTTTCAATTTTTTTTGTAAATTTTCCAATGTAATAAGATGAATGATAGTATGAATGAATGAAATCAATGAAAATCTGAAGAAAAACACTTATAAAGGTGCAAACAAGTCCAACAACATGGGTTCACCAAAATGTAAAATAGTAAAATTTGGATGGGGTTGATTAGATGGTTTGTTAAGTGTCTATCCTCCTTTCAGCATTGACATTCAAGGACTACGGGTCGAGTGGCAATGCACTATCATACCCTTGGTCACTATGAGATGTAGGGAAGATTGGATTTTTATGATTTAATTTCCAATTATGTTCTCCTAGACTCAATTATACCTTAAAACCTAATTATGTAAATATGATAGTAAACAGATGAATTATTCAGAATCTTGCTACAGAGAGATGTAAAATGACAAATATAAGTGTACCTATTTTTAGAGTGCAAAGGTGGAAAAGTTAGGGACTAATGAGTGGGCACCCAAGACCAAGGCCATGGTTTCTGTCGGGATCTGCAAACAAGGTCTGTAACTTGTTCTTGTTGCACCAAAGGTTCTTCTATCACAAAACTTTAAGGACTAATGAGTGAGCGCCCTAGTCCAGGGAGCTATTTTCTTCTCTGATATGCAATTTTGACACTCTATTGTACCCTCTAGCAATTCACTTTGTTTGTATCCTCAACCTGTAACCTGCAATCATGAAAACTTTTGGAGGGGGTTGTGGTTTTTAGAGGCTTTCCTCAGTCAAGCCCTAGAGAGACATTCAAGTCTTCCGAACACTGTTGTTAGATAGAGAGTGTGTGCCCTTGGGAGGCAGAGGCAAGAACCAAATGATAAATGCTCAAAAACATAAATGATGTCACCTTGTAGTGAAGATCTCATGGGAGGAATAAGCTCTTCATGTCATGAGGAGAGGATTTCTCAAATCTACAAATACAAACACATAGACAACACAAATCTGCTCTTGGAACATAATGAAAGCTTTGAATCACCTTTAGGAAGCCAAAAGATCACAATAATCATGTCTAGTCTACAAATAAGTGCCTAAACATGCTTATATATGCAACTACAAACATTCCCACCAAGAATTTCATAATGCAAACTTGTCATGTCGGCATAGGACCTAATTAATGGTCACAAGTCAACATTCAAAATTTGGGACTGGCCCAAAATAGGGGGGGACTAGGGCATGGGCATCCAAGTACTCCCCCTTATTTTTGGTAGGATCAGGTTCAAGGGGTCCCCCTAGGTCCCATTTGACATGAAACCCAAGGTTCATTCCATCAATATGTTAAATTATGATGCAAGATGTCCTAAATGCACACTAAAGACCTAGGAGCTAGACCTTATGAGGGAAAAGCCCCCAAGGGGACATTTTGTGACGTTATAGTTGCAAGTGATTGATTGAAATATGATTGACTTGACAATGATAAGTTGTTGATACTATGAGTTATATGTGACAGAGATTATTTGGACTAAGATTGTGATTCTGTTGAGACTGTTAGCTAAGTATGAGATAGGGTAAGAAGGAATAGAAGCTAGTTAGTTGCATCTAATGGTGTCCATGAATAGTACAATAGTTTATTGATCTTATTTGTGTAACATTACTAATTTGCTGAGAGAAGTTCTACAATAAGTATGGTATTCTACATAGAAGGTATTCAGTTGGATTAAAGAGGTTGATTAGAATAGTTTTCACAAGTGCCAATGTTGTTTGACATTTGAAACTCCATTTAAATGCAAATAGAGAAAACACAGAAGTAACAAAAGTACTAGTATCCTTTGCTGATAGGCTATATACTTTGGTTTGGTAATGATGTGTCAGTGCAAACTTCTTGTTGTTGCAGATTGCAACGTTTTCACAGCCTTGGTTCTCTTGTAGTGTAGACCTCTTTGTGGTTCTCTTGCAGTGTTGTTGCATAGGTTTTCTTGTTGTATGGTTGCAGTTCTTTGTTGATGTTTGTAGTATCATGGTGTATGGCAGTGATAGGAGGTTCTCTGGAATAGGATATGGTATCCATTAAAGAATAAAGGAGGATTTTTGTCAAATTTAATGAGCTTGTTCATGCTTGTTGTTTCACATAGTACCATACATGTATTGAGTCAGTTCTTGGTCCTTGACACCTTTGACTTTCACATTTGGAGTATCATAGATGTGGAAGTTGTTAGGACTTTACTGACAAGGTGAGTAATTTATATTTATTTAGCTCATGACAGAGTTACATTTTGTGCCCAAATTGATTCATAGTGAAGGAGGTTTTGTTTGATGTAGTACATGACATTAACTTAAATATGATGGATAATACAAGGACAAATGAAATATGTTTTTCATCTGATTCATGATAAAACTTACTTCCTCATGATAGTGGGCCAAATAGTCATGTTCAATCTTTTATCTAAATGGATAGAGGATGATTATCTTATGATAGTATCATACTCTCAATAGTTGACTTGTGTCAAGTAGACTCCACAACCATTATCGACATTATTCTATGGTTGTAGTTATGTGCAGTCATTCAAGACTAGAATTTTCCCAATGTGGCAGACACTTGAAGATGTATGTTGGAGTAGTATTTGAAGGATTCCATGTTTATTGAAGGTCTTGGTGGTTCTTGAAGATGCTTTCATTCTTTAAAGGTTTCTCTATTCCAATTACATGTCAAAGAGGAGATAAGCATAATCCTTGTTTTGCTAATGCAGTGATAGGGATGTTTATGTTGGTACTTGTTGGTGCAGCACTTTGAAAGATGGCATTGATGTTCATACCTATGACTTCATTAAGTTTTATGTGCTTCAAGTTATTGTGCCAGAGAAGAAGTCATGATTGCAGTGTATGGATCTCAAGAACAACAAGATAGTGTTGATTACATGTTGCCAAGAAAGTAGATGGTTTGGTGGAGGATGGTGGCTTCAAGATTTGTGTAGTGACATGTATTTTCATGATAGATTTGACATGCTCATGATCCTTCAATTTGAGTGGATGTATTCTCATAACATGTTTGCATTTTCACTATCAAAGTAAAATTAACAGATGCCTAGTAACTTGATCATCCAATGTCAAAAAGGGGGAGAGAGAGAGAGAGAGAGAGAGAGAGAGAGAGAGAGAGAGAGAGAGAGAGAGAGAGAGAGAGAGAGAGAGAATAAACCATGTAGTTTTGCCATCAATGACAAAGGGGGAGATTGATGGAAGTTGATTGTCATTGATGTCAAAAAGTTGTTGAGTTGTTGATGCAAAGTTAGTTCACATGGTCACTCATGCAGATACATCAAATTGATAGCTAGATCATTCATGGAGATCAAAGGTTGATATCTAAATCATTCATGGGTTGATAACTAGATCAATTATGTAGAGACATCATGTAGAGATGTGTAGAGACATAACAGATTTATAGAGAGTTGATTTATACTAACTCATGGTCTTCATGGTTTCAATGGTGCTCTCAATTCATGTTAATAAATGCTACAATGTTTGGATCATATGCCAAGATGTGTTCATGTTATCTCCAACTCATTTGATGTTGGATGTTTGGTCAAAGTACTTTTTGTCTCAGACCCTATTATTCCATGCCATGCTTCATTGTATTCATGATGGTTATAACTTCATTGGCCATCAAATATTTAAGTTCTTATGTCATTTTGTTTCATGTAGTGGTGTTGATAACTCATACATGGCTACCTTATAGTATTGATGGCTCAAAGGTTATGTTGAAGCAAGCTTTCATCTTGCCAAAGTTGGGGCAGGACATAAGGAGTTCTTCAGTGCCTCTAAGTGATATTGATTATAGCAAAGGTATTTCAAAGATCATGCGTTGAGGTACTAAAGGATGATTCTTTAAGGATTTAAAATGTGTTTGCCATCGATAAGTTTCAGAATGATGCCTCAAGCTTTGTGGAATAGTATCTCAAGATATTAATCATAGGCAATGTTTTGTTCATGTTGAATATAATCTACTTGGAGAGACTTGGAGAGTTGGTATGTATGAAGTATTCAAGTATATGTTTCATATGGCATGTTAGGATGAAGTTACTTATTGAGAGTTTAGGGTTGATGATTATTCTTATTGAGTATTTGATCAAGGTAATGCTCTTTCTCCATACTATAGTTAATGGTTGTCTTCATCATTTTCATCAGTCTATTATAAACTACTATAGAGTAAATTTCTCCTTTGTAAGATATGAGAGTTATGTTTTTGGACTAGAAAAGTTTGTGTAGGTTACAAAGGCCTAAACCCTATTTTTTTCCAAACCCTAAACTATATTATACTAGTCCTAGTTCTAACCGTCATCTCATAAGGGTTCTTTTGTTTTATTTGAGAGTTGACCTACTCTTGTAGATAGGCTTGTCACTTAAGTGACAACCTATGTCACTCAACACATTAGGGAACCGGCCCCCTTTCCTAATGGTTACTGGGGCTTGCAGGTAACACTTATCATTGGGTGCCAAGGTGTATATTTGTGGCTGTAGTTAAAGTATGGAGGGTGTAAAAAGAAATCAAATGGTGGAAGTTCAAAAAAAATTCAAATCCAAATAGTTCAGTTTCCTTATTATATTTCACGAGAAGAAGGCCTAACTATCCCTACAGTTATAAAAATAAACCAGAATGGATAGGAAAATGAGTTTCTCGGTCTGTATGATTGAAAAAGAGATAAGACTTGGTTAGAGGAGTGATATAGAATCTAATCTACATGCTCATATGTGATTTGTGAATTATAGTGTAGAAAAATAGAGACTTTTGAATGGAGCAAACTTGAAGACCATATTCAATGCATATGTTGTCAATGAAGGAAGTATTGATTGGAGACAAAAGGGATATGGTGTGATGAAGTAGGATGTAGAGGAGATATTAAATTATTCTTGTTGTTATGTAATTAATAATAAATGATTTTGTATGCAAGCTGAGGGAGGTCAAATCATTTGATGTAATGCATTGAATTAGTGAAACCCCCTAAATTATTTTTTCTTTCTGTATGCAGGGAGTGGGTGCTCCTGCAAACATTGTATCCAATGAGGCTTTTATGGTCAATGAGGCTTGTATTTTGCCAGTGAGGCACATAGGGAGTTGGTCCTTCCGCAAACATTTTGTAGCCAATGAGGCTTTATAATCAATGGGATTTTGTTAAGCCAGTGAGGCAATTTTCCTAAGTGGTTTTTCATCCCTATGATGGTTTTCCACTCATCAAAATCTATGTTACGTCTTATCTTGATTCTTGATTATGGTGTACTTGTTTTATCATCCTTGTTCAAGTTTTATATCCTAAATTGCACATCATTGTGACTATATTTTCAATAGAGTTCTTTGTATAAATCTGGCAAATTAAGTTTTGAAATGTTAAGGTTTCTAGACCATTGATTCACCCCCCCCCTCAGTGGTCCTGTACTCCAACAAAAAGCACCCCATTTCAAGGATTTCCTTTCAAGAAAAACTATGACTACTTGTTAGGATGGATTTAAGGAGTTTAAAGAGGGATGTATAAGGTAACATGTATAGGGAAAGTAGATTCAAGTATATTAGCCAAGTATGCTAACCCAAGGGTACAATTGTCTTAGTTTGGACATTCCTACACCATGTCCCAAGGGGTGGGTTGTATGAGACATTTGTGCTCTTGGGCTTGGTATGGATAGCTTCGGGTGGAATTATCATTCTCCTCACCCAAACCCTATTATGATTAACACTTCCACTATGCATTATGGACATTGGTAGTTTATATGGCTTTGAAATAGAACTAAACCATGATTTATCTTGCTTACAACATTTCATTGGTAAGTTGTAACCCTAACTTGTGATTCTAGGGTAAGATTTAGGGCAATCCCAAAAGGGAAAATTACACCTAATAATTGGCCCAATTGGTAAAATGTGATAAATTAGGACAATCAGGGCATAATTGATCAGGATTAGGGGATATATGGTTAATTTCGAGATGAAATGGTCGATTTAGGGAATAAGGACTTAATTGTGAGCAAATTAGGTCATGGTTGAATTTTAGGTGTCTACAAGAGTATCAACACCAATATATAATTTATAGGGGTTGAAAGGCCCATAGACTTTGTACACCATTTGAACTTATTTGTGCTCATAAGCTTAGTTAATGAATTTGCAACATTCATCAAAGTATCTATCATTTCTAGCTTCACCCTACCATCCTGGACCATATATCTCACAAAATGATATAAAAAATCTTTATGCTTGGTCCTGGCATGAAATGTTGAGTTCTTCATAGGATAAATTAGACTCTAAGTCTAACAATAAACCATAGTTGCACCCTATTTTATTTTAATGTATAAACATAATCTCTTAATCCAAATGGCTTCTTTAGAAGAGTGAGTAGCTAAAATATACTCAACCTCAATAGTAGATAATGCAACCATAGCCTATCGCTTACTCCTCCAACTAATCGCACCACCAAATCAAGTAAACACACTAAGCAGTTATGGTCATGGTGATTATTTCCATGTTTCAAAGAAAAAATAGTGTTTTCCATTTATTAGAAGTCATGATGTGCTACCATCACTATCATGGTTAAGGTATAATTAAATATATATTAGAACTAAAAACATAACTGAAACCCTTAATGAACTATTTCAAATGATAGTGATTGTAATAATTGTTTGATGGTTACATTGTGAAACTATCCCTACTGCACAATTATCCTTCAATTGTTTCACCATCCCACTATTTCTCTACAATTGTACATGGTGTAATTTGGAGCCCTAGAATCATTCTAGACCTACATAGGCTCCAACAAACAACAAAAAACAAACCCACAATAACTCTCAAAAATATGCATATGTAGTTATTTAGCTCCCTATGTCATTCCAAGCCATTCCAAGTGATGCACTCAATTAAAAAGTACAACCATGCTCCATTAAAATCTAGCCCATGGCCCTATCAGACAATCTATCAGAATGGAATCTAAATGCCCATTCCCTGATAACTCTAAGAACCTATAGGTTCTCATGCTCTGGTATCCTTTTAGAATGAAAGTACAAGCAAAAGATTTGGCTGCTGAGAGACTTCATCGTCACATTTAATTTTGGTCCTTTTGCATTTAAGATTTCTACTATTTCAACCACTTACAACTAACCTTCGCCTGCCAAACATTAACTTCTGGGTACAAATATGCAAGTACTGCCCTAAAAAATTTAGAAGTTTGCCTAATTGATCTTCATTTTCATCTTGATCGGGCCATCAGAATTCATGTTCTATCTCTTTTCCACACTTGGCATCTTCTTTTTTTCATAGTTAGCAAATCTAGTCGGTGAAGTTCCATGTCGGTAAACCTACACTTTTGCTGACAAAGAAACTTGCTTATATTTTTTTATTTTTCTCTCTTCATCTGCAACTCTTTCCTTTATCCTTCCTACCTTTTTAGAAAATCGACGAATTAGGGAAATGGCAGACCAATGAACTTTGTTGGCAAACAATAGCTTGCAAACTAGCCGATTCACTGACAAAAGACTCAGTTTTTCCTTTTTATCTTTGTTTCCTTAAAAACAGCCCCCTTACCCTTGTCGAGAACTTTTCCCTGCAGCTCACACTTTTCTTTGTCTTCTTTGCCTGATCTTCACTTTCCTTCGGTTAGTGAATCCTTGTGGCAGTGAACTTGGTCATCGACGAACCAAGCAATTCGCAAACAAAGCCATTCATTGATAAATACTATGAACCTTCCTTTTTCTTTATGCCTTAGACAATTTTACCTTCTATGGTGCTTTTGTTGTCTTCAAACCCTTTTCTTTCGCCGCTTGGTCACCTTATCTACAAATCGGTGAAATCAGCAACTCATAAACTTGGTTGATGAAGTTGGCAAGTCTCAAACTTGTTGATTCACCGACATACACTAAGTTTTTTCTCTTGTTTGCCTTAGAAATGTTTTCTTCATTTTCACCCTTTCCTATTCTCTTCACCTTGTTTCTTCTTTATTTCTCTTTGCTGCCAAAAAAATTCTCACCAGCGAACCCTTTGTCAATGAAACCATGAGTTCACGAACCAAAGGATTCACCAACCAAGTCTTCAAATTCTTCATCTTTCCCTTAAAAACTCTTGACCTATTTTCCTCTGCCCAGGGTCAAATAGCCCAACTTCAAAATCTTGTTGAAATCCCTTGAGAAGTTTGACTCTGCAAGCCTTGAATCCTTTAAATCTCAGTGTTTTCCTTGTAAAAATCCCTAAAGATTCATCTTGGGAATCCTTGCAGAAAACCAAAAAAACCCAAAAAATTTGAAGCTTTTACCTTAGTTTTTGCCCCCGTTTTGGCCTTCATTATAAAAATTTCATGTTCATGAACTAACAAAAATGACTAAGGCATGAAAGGCTCTTTCTCCCTTTATTGGTAAAATTTAGGTTTTATGAACTTAGATTAAGTTCACTTTTTCTCAAGGTTCGTTGATTTGGTGATTCGCCGATAAAGCGACGTAAGGGTGGGATTCTTCAAAATTGTCAAAGGCAATAAAGAAAGAAAATAATTCCTTTATCGGTGTTTTTCCCCAGTCGCAAACTTTCCAAAAGTTTGAAAGATCTAAAGTTTACCAACTAGGTGATTTCTTGATAAAGGGAAGGCAAAGGGAAAGATTTGTGAGAATCAACTAAGTTAAAAGAGAGTAAGGAAAAGGCTTGTCAGCAAAGTCAGCGAAGGATGAACTTTTCAAAAGTTTAAAGTTTTGGTGGTTCACTGATGAGGCTAATCACTGGTAGAAAAGACAAAGAAGAAGAAGGCCGAAAGAGAGAGATCAAGAAAAGGGAAATGGGCTGACAAGCAAGATTTTGGCTAGGCATTGATGGTTTGAAAGTTGGTGATTTTGTCGATAAGGAAAAGTTTGAAACATTGAAAATTGACTAAGAAAGAAAGTGTCCCATAGATTGGAAAATCAGGCAAAGCCCAAACTTTTCAAAAAATTCAAAAATTCATGAGTTCACTGATAGTAGGATTTGTCGATAAGGCAAGAAGACACAAAGCCAATGGTTTGAAAAAGAACTTCGCCGATAATGAAGAAAGGTTTGGTAAAAGTGATTTTTTGCTGATAGAAGAGAAAAGCAAAGACAAAGGACAAAGTTCACAATAGTGAACTTTTGCCAATAAAGGTAAAAGTTGGCCCAAGGCCAAGGTTTAAAATTCTTCATTTTTGCTGACAAAGGAGGCAAAGTTCACAAAAGGCACTTTTGCTTATATGGAAAAAGAGAAAGCAAGAAAGAATAGTTCGATGAAAGGAGATCTTTTGCCGACAAAGGCAAAAAGTGATGAATTGAGAAACGTATACCGCAAACACATTTTATTGATAAGGGAAAAATATGATAGCTAAAGCCAAAGTTTGAGAAGAGAAGTTTTTGTCGATAAGGAAAAAATGAGATGAAAAAGACAGTCAGAAAGAGTTCATAAATAGATAGAGATGCAAAGTGAAGATGAGAATGTGTAGAAATAGAGGTAGAATGGTATGTAAAATATTGATTTTTGCTGACAGAGCAAAATATAGACCAGAATCTTGGAATTTCCAAAAAAATAACAAATCAAAAAAAATAGAGTTGTAATTGTTGGCCCACGATTACCGTTAAACCAAAAGGTCGACCTGTCAATTTCTAATACAAGTGTCAGAGTTATTGAATCCATGGGAGGCAGTTAGTCCATGTCATGAATCCCACGAGAAGTGTTGACCATCTGCCAACAAACTCCCCCCCAGCATTACCCGGGGGGATTCGAACCCGTGACCTTTCACTCTAATACCAATTGTTGGACCATGAGTGTTGTTAAACCAAAAGGTCAACCTGTCAATTTCTGATACAAGCGCCAAAGTTAATGAATCCACGGGAGGCAGTTAGTCCATGTCATGAATCCCATGGGGAGTGCTAACCATCTGCCAACAAAAATTATTGGCAATTAAGGTGTCTCAACCTTGGTAATTCCTTTGCATTATTTCATTATATTTATTAATTTATTGCCTTTGTTGTAAATTAAATTGTCAATTCATATTGTCATCTTGTGGCATGTGGCACGGTGATGTGTCATCCTACATGGAAGATAACAACTTGTAATTTTTTCCTCACATGAGGAGATAGGTGTCCCACTTTGTGGTAGGAATATTTTTCCATGTGTCGGCATCTTGGATGTTGTGTAAGGAAATATTGACTGAAACGATCATGACATATTCCTATGACAAACTTATGACATGTAAGAGTTAGAAATAGGAGATTCTATGACAGGTGAAGACATGTGTCGAAGAGCATCTTTGAAAAAGGCATATTTGGGTGCCTCAAGGTGGACTATGACATGTTGTAAGAGAATATGCTATTTATAGCCTGTGTATGACAAATTCTCTTATAGTTGTAAGTTATGACAGCTATGACAGATTCTATGATAGTCGTAAGAGTCATAAGAGCATCTGTCATAGCGCATTTTGGAAATAGGTGACCTATTTGGAATGGGGTGTGTGGAAAAGTGTCAGAAGCATCTTACAATGTTGATCAAGTGTCCATAGGCATGGGTTTTGGGCCATAAGGCCAAGTTGGACACCCATTCCTAGATAGAGGTAATTTTGCCTTGTATTTTCTATATAAATAGGTGCTTTGAGGAGGAGTTGCATTATGTGATTGACAGGTACTGTTATGCTGATGGAATACCTCTAGATACAAGTGTTGAAGACTCCTAAAAGATTGCATTACAAGTGTAATGTAAACAACATTTAGATTTGTTAATACATTGTGCAGGTTTTGGAGTGTGGGGTTTTTCTCCTAAAAGGGTTTTCCCCACATTAAATCTTGCCTCTCTCTCTCTTCTTCTATGTCATTCTATGTGTATGTTGTTTGCTGCAATATCTTTGTTATTGGGTTGATAACATTGTAATTGTAAGGATTTGAAATAATTTGCACTCTACTTCCCTCATTAGATTAGCATAGGAAGTGTGTTCCGCATACCTTGCTTCCTTTCAGTTGGTATTAGAGCTTGATCACCTTTGGTCCTAGTTGTTGGGTAGGGGTTTTTTGGGCTGATCTTAGTTTGAGTGTGAGTCTTGTGTAGAGTACTCTATAATCTTGTTGCAGGAAAAGAGATGGCAGGCACATCTGGAAGAATCAAGGTGGAGAAGTTTAATGACACAAATTTTGAGTTGTGGATACTCAAGATGGAAGACCTACTTGTTGATCATGACCTATGGGAAATTGTATCCAATGTAAAACTAGTTACTATGGCACAAGATGATTGGGATCTCAAAGATTGAAAGGATAAGGGTCTCATAAGACTAAGTTTAGCTGATTCTATCTCGTTAACTATTCATAAGGAGAAGAGCACAAAAGACCTTTGGAAGAAGTTGGGTGATGTTTCTCAAGCTAAATCCCTGGTGAACAAACTTTTTCTGAAAGAAGTTGTATTCTCTAAAGATGGAGGATGGAGGATCTGTTGCAGATCACCTGAATGCCTTGAACATGTTAATTGCTCCATTGACACCAGTTGGTGTGAAGATGGAGGAGGAGGATCATTGTATGACCTTACTTTGTTCTTTTCTGGACTTGTGGGATCATCTTGTGATGACTATTGAAAGCACCACATCCACTTTCACAATGGATAAAGTGGTATCTTCATTGTTATCTGAAGAGATGCAAAGAAAGTCTTCTGAGGCAGCCAAAGAGGCTCTTGCGGTTCATGGAAAACCTAAGGAGAAAGGGAAAAAGAAGGACAAGAAAGCTAAGAAGGGAAGATCCAAATCTCGTGGGTGATCCAAGTCTCCTAGAAAGGCCAAGGCTCTTTGTTGGAACTGTGGCAAAATTAGGCATTTCCAAAAGGAATGCAAAGAGGAGAAGAAAAAGAAGAAGAAGAATGCTCCTGATTTAGATTCTGACAAGTCACAAGATGATGGTGATGCCTTCATTGCAGCCATGGCCACCCATGCATCTGATGATGTGTGGTTGATTGATTCTAGTGCATCATTCCACATGACCTCACATCGAGACTGGTTTACAAAATATGAAGAGTTCGATGGTGGAAAAGTGTACCTAGGTGATGATTCTCATCTAAAGATTGTTGTTCGTGGAAGAGTCTCAATCTAATTCCCTAATGGGTGAGTGAAGGGGATCACTGGGGTTATGCACATCACAAGCCTAGCACAGAACCTACTTTCTATAAGTATGTTGAATGATGCAGGTGTGCAAGTTGTCTTTTTGAAGGATGGATGCAAGATGACTAGAGGATATATGGTGCTTCCTAAGGGTACTTGGAGAGGCACTCTGTTTCAGCTGGAGGCATGCACTTCATAGTGCAATTGTTCTTCTAAATCAAAGAAAAGACCCCATGATTCCTGCACACAAATTCTGATTCTTCCCATATCTCACTCGGTCCACCATCTGAATGAGCAGTGAAGAAATCTATTCTAACTAATTCTGATGGTAGTGCACATGCTTTGGAAGTTAAACTTCCTACTGAAAAGACTATGTTATGGCATTTAAGATATGGTCACATTGGTGAGAAGGGTCTGCATACCCTGAAAAATAAAAACCTCATTGAGGGGTTAAATGATTGTAATCTCGAGTTCGATGTTTGTGAACTTTACATTTATGGAAAGAAAAACCGTGTTTAGTTTTACTCTAGTTCTCACAAGTCTTCTAGTTTATTGTGTTGGTACTTAAGTGTGCAACTCTCAATTCCACCCTTCTCGGGCCTGCGCGGTCTCTGGCTAGTTTCTCCGGTGGTGCCCTCACTAATAGTTCAAGCTTTTGGTGTAGTGGGAGCTGGTTGAGTGCTAACAAATTAGCAACTCTGTTGGGGAGGAGTTCGATTCCCACTGACGGCCACTGCCCTCATACGCCCACCTGTGTGCCTAGCAGTCCATGCCTGTCCAAGGGGCAGGTACAGACTAGTGGGGGTATGTCGGTGCTTAGGTGTGCAACCCTCAATTCCTCCCTTCTCGAGCCCATGTAGTCTTTGGCTAGCTTCTCCCGTGGCGCCCTCACTAACAGTTCAAGCTTTTGGTGTAGTGGCATCTAATTGAGTGCTAACATATTGGATCTTATTCATTTTGATGTGTTTGGTCCTATTAATATTCCTTCGATTTCCAAATCTATATATTTTGTATCTTTCATAGATGACTACAGTAGAAGGACATGGGTTTATTTTCTCATAAGAATATCTGAAGTCTTTAGTTGGTTCAAAGAGTTTAAAGCTTTTGTTGAGAATTAGACTAGTAAAAAGATTAAGTGTTTGAGTACTGATAACGGTGTTTTATTCAGTAGAGTTTGAGAAGTTCTGTAAAGAGCAAGGGATTGAAAGACATAAGACAACTCCTTATACCCCATAGTAAAATGGAGTTGTAGAGAGGATGAATAGGACATTGATGGAGAAGGCTAGGAGTATGCTTAGTGGAGAAAGCCTCGAACAAAAGTTTTGGGCTGAAGCTATAGCCACTGCTTGCTATCTGGTAAATAGATCTCCTACATCAGTTCTTGTTGGTAAGACACCTATGGAGGTGTGGTCTGATAAGAAGCCTTCGGTTAGACATCTTCATGTTTTTGGTTGTGAGGCATATGCACATGTTCCAAGGGAGAAAAGGTCTAAATTGGAGAACAAGGTTGTTAAGTGTATCTTCATTGGCTATGGTGTCGGTGTGAAAGGATACAAGCTTTGGGATCCTGTGGCTAGAAAGGTGTTGTATAGCATAAGTGTTATCTTCAAAGGGCTAACACCATCTTCCATTTTTCTATAGCCAGAATAGACAAAAAAGAAAGAGGATGCAGTTCAGTTTCCTTCTACCCCTGAGAAGACTGAACAGACAGAACCTATGAGACCTAATGATGAGGAGAGCTCTAGCAGCTCTGAAAGCTCATAAGATGAAGTAGAACCTCAACCTCAACCATTGAGGAGGTCTACATGAACAAGAAAGCAACTTGATAGGTTTGGTTATTCATTGCTTGATTCTAGTTGTGTTTTTTCTTTACTTGCTAACACTGATGAACCTAGAACTGTGTTAGAGGCTATGGGTATGAAAGATGTAGGTTCCTGGAAGGAGTCCATGGAAGATGATATGGATTCTTTGGAAAAGAATAAAACATGGGACTTGGTGCCTTTGCCTGAAGGATGGAAACCTGTTGGATGCAAATGGGTGTTCAAGAAGAAATTTGGTGCAGATGGTAGTGTTGAAAAGTACAAGGCTAGATGGGTTACAAAGGGGTACTCACAAGGGGAGGGAATTGATTATGGTGAAAATTTCTCTCCTGTTGCAAAGCTGACATCCATTTGATTTATGTTATCTCTTACAGCAGCTTATGACTTAGAGGTGGAGCAGATGGATGTGAAAATAACTTTCCTTCATGGTGATTTGGAGGAAGAAATCTACATGTCACAACCACAACATTACATTGTGAAAGGTAAAGAAAATTTGGTTTGCAAGTTGAAAAAGTCTTTGTACGGTTTGAAGTAGTCTCCTAGGATGTGGTACTTGATGTTTGATGCCTTTGTGTTGTCAATTAGATTTCTGAGATTGAAATCAGATCATTGAGTGTATGTCAAGTTAGATAATGATCGTATTCTCATTGTTGCATTATATGTTGATGATATGTTTCTAATTGGGAAGGGTAAGAATATGATTTCTAATTCTAAGTCTCAGTTGGCAGCACAATTTGAAATGAAAGATTTAGGGGCAGCTAGGTACATTATAGGAATGGAAATTAGAAGAGACAGGACTAATAGAAAACTTTGGTTAAGCCAGAGTAAGAATGTGAAGACCATGTTGGATAGATTCAACATGGTAGATTGTAGACCATTGTGTGTTCTTGTTTCTTTGGGGACAAAGTTGTCTATCAATGATTGTCCAAAATCTCCTAGTGAGGTGGAGGACATGTGTAGAGTACCTTATGCTAGTGTTGTTGGTAGTTTGATGTATGCTATGGTCTGCACAAGACTAGACATTGCCCAAGCAGTGGGAGTCCTTAGTTGATTTATGGCTAATCCTAGACAGGTACATTGGTATGCAGTTAAGCGAGTGTTCAGATATTTGAAGGGTACTTCTAAGTATTCCATATGCTATCATGGTAATGTTATAGGACCTCTACATTCAATTTGTATTCATGGATTTGTGGATTCTGATTGGGCAAGTGACATTAACAGCAGAAGATCCACCAGTGCATATGTGTTCACGATGTTTGGTGGTGCAATTAGTTGGATGAGTAAGCAACAACCTATGGTTGCTTTGTCCATGACAGAAGCTGAGTATATAGTAGCAACTTATGCTTGCAAGGAATCCATTTGGCTTAAGAGATTATGTTCAAATATTGGTGTTGATGCAGGAGAGATTATGATTTGTTGTGACAATCAGAGTGCGATTTGCCTTGCAAAGAATCTAACTTTCCATGCCAGAACAAAGCATATTGATGTATAGTTTCACTTCGTACAAGACATGGTAGAGGATGGGAAGGTAAATTTGGAGAAGGTAGATAATTTGAAGAATGTTGTAGATGCATTGACGAAGCCATTGGACACAGAGAAGTTCAAATGGTGTTCGGAGTCTATGGGCCTCTCGGCCTATAGCAGTTAAATCTTGTTAATTCTATTAGCTCTTACAAGGTGTTCAACAAGTGGGAGAATGTTAGGAATTGAGGTGTCTGAACCTTTGTAATTCCATTGTATTATTTCATTATATTTATTTATTTATTGCCTATGTTGTAAATTAAATTGTAAATTCATATTGTTATCTTGTGGGATGTGGCACGGTGATGTGTCATCCTACATGGAAGATGACAACTTGTAATTTTGTCCTCACATGAGGAGATAGGCATCCCACTTTGTGGTAGGAATATTTATCCATGTGTTGGCATCTTGGATGTTGTGTAAGGGAATATTGACTAAAACGGTCATGACAGATTCCTATGACGAAGTTATGACATGTAAGAGTCAGAAATAGGACATTCTATGACAAGTGAAGACATGTGTCGAAGAGCATCTTTGAAAAAGGTATCTTTGGGTGCCCCAAGGTGGACTATGACATGTTGTAAGAGAATATTCTATTTATACCCTGTGTATGATAGATTCTCTTACAGCTGTAAGTTATGATAGCTATGACAAATTCTATGACGGTTGTAAGAGTCATAAGAACATCTGTCAGAGCCCATTTTGGAAATAGGTGACCTCTTTAGAATGGGGTGTGTGGACAAGTGTTAGAAGCATCTTACAATGTTGACCAAGTGTCCCTAGGCATGGGTTTTGGGCCATGAGGCTAAGCTGGATGCCCATTCCAAGATAGAGGTAATTTTGCCTTGTATTTTCTATATAAACAGGTGCTTTGAGGAGGAGTTGCATTATGTGATTGACAGGTACTATTATGCTGTCAGACGACCTCCAGATACGAGTGTCGAAGACTCTTGAGAGATTGCATTGCAAGTGTATTGTAAACAACATTTAGATTTTTTAATACATTGTGCAGGTTTTGGAGTGTGGGGTTTTTCTCCCGAAAGGGTTTTCCCCACATTAAATCTTGTCTCTCTTCTTCTGTGTCATTCTATGTGTATGTTGTTTACTACAATATCTTTGTTATTGGGTTGATAACACTGTAATTGAAAGGATTTGAAAGAATTTGCACTCTAGTTTCCTCATTAGATTAGCATAGGAAGTGTGTTCCACATACCTTGCTTCCTTTTAGTAATATATTGTAAACTTCAAATATTTAGATTTAGATTTTTAAAGTGTTGTAAAAGCTCTGCAAAAGGGGATTTTGGAGGGAAAATATTTTCTATTTTCCTCATTTTCCATTAATGCAGATCTAATCTTCTCAGCTACTCCATTTTAGATATTTTTGCATTTAATGTTGCAGGTGGTGAATCAGCTGGTGCATTGAAGAGGCAAAATATCTCCCAGCTACTCCATGATCCAAGATATTTTCTGCAATGAATTTCTATAAGCAGACATTCCTTTTGTAGTGATATTTTCTAACTGGCACATCGGGTTGAATTAATTGTGACAGATGACTAAGGTCAATGTAAATAAAATGCTATATATGCATTTTTGCAAGATGTAATAAGGGTTGGATACATAGATCATTTTTGTACTCCAAACAGAGCCCTCCTTTGCTGTAACCTTGCCTTCATGTGGAAATACACACTAATTTTTTCTATTTTAGCTCTGTGTAATTCAGAACTGATTGTCTTTGAATGTTTATTTCCTCTCAATCTTGTTCATTTCTTTACCTCTATTAAGAATTTGATAGATTTGTGTAAATGATCAATTGTATTTCTTTATTTTGTGCATTTTCTCAGTTCTATGAGATCTTTCATATTCAAACTTGGTGTGTCACCCCTTTAATTTCCAAGTTTATCCCTCTTCTTCTTTTCATCAATGGTGGATAGATTAGGTTTAGTCTTAGGAATAGCTGAATCTCTCATTCAGTGAAGGAATCAGCCTCTCTCTAAAGATTTGGCCTCCTTGTAGGGTCCCACACCTAGAAGTCATCTCAATGTTTCACTAAATTGTTGAAGACCGTTAAACCTCTCCAACACATGGTGAAAATCCAAGTGACAATAATTTCTGGCACACCCAGTGGGATCGACTTGATTATCCTTATCATCCATTGAAGTGTTTTGGTGTGCTCTTCATTGCATCTTGTCATTCATGGTAGTCTCTCTAACACCATGGTGAATCTACTTATTAGATTTGCTGGTGAAGCAAGCCCATATACCTAAAGAGATTCAAGAATTAGGATTTCGATGGTATTCCTGGTTTAATGTGCTTTTAGAAGCATTTCAATCACCTGGTGACTCCCTAGTATGAACATATTGTTTTGAAGGGAAGACCCGTTTGCTCTTATTTTTCATGATTGTTTGAATGTTTCTTGTTTCTTAATGCTTCAAAATGTCAAATTCTTATTGGATTTATGGTTACTCCCCTCCACCCAGCTTAAATGCAAATTATATACATCCATACTAGCCATTTCAGGCCCAAGATACCTCTGGTTTCATAGCGTATTGTCCTATTTCAACATAATACCAGCATCCTTACAATGCTTACCTCCCACCCCCCCTGCTATGTCTTCTTGGCCACCTAATAATATTTATTATCAACCTCAAGAAGACTATTCTTATCCTAGTCAGTGTGGCTACCCTTCTAATTAGTTCTAAGATGTTGACTATGTGAACGCTAATGCATTCAAAGAGCTCACAGGCATGTTCCTAGAGAATAATAGACTTTTGGATAGTATGAAAAGAGAGGGGGTATAGTAGATCTTAGCGTGATTATGGTCTTAACATCAAAAACATTAGTGATCTGAAGGAGGCGTTGATGGACCTATTGAGGGAGTATGAAGAAAGGAAGGAGTGTGACCGGCAACAGGAGGCACAAGAAAGGGTTTTTCATGAAAACCTTTCTATCAGGATTGCAACCCAAGAACCACATATGAGGCAAGCAGCCCAATCGATTCCATCCTCTCCTAGCTTTAGGCAACCCCTTTCTTCTACCCAAGTTTGGCCTGTAGAAGAGCATCCTTGACTTCACAAGTTCTAAGGTTTCAAGAGCTCCGTCCCTCCACAAGACCATGTTCTTATGCAAACTCAAATTATCACTCCCCAGGAACAAATTTGCCTAGAACCCTCTCCCCTCCGAGAAATTCAAGAAGATATTCAAGTCTCTTGCCCTAATGTTATTTTGATTTTTAAGGGTGGACCTATTGTCTACCGGGCTAATTGGGAGAATGAGCCAAAGGTGGAGGTGGAAGAGAATGAAACTAATAAGGAGCAGTTTGTTGTTCCTATACTCATAGTGGTGGAATTGTTTGAACCTATTGCACCTGTGAGTACTGTTAATTCAGATAAAGGCCTGAATCCTCTAGACTTTGATTCTTTTGAAGCTTTTTCTTATGCATCTAATCAAGCAAACAAGGTTGAAATGTAAAGATTGCATAGGGAAAACCTTCAGCTGCAGAGACAACTTGAGAAAAATCCAATGGAGCTGCAGTCAAATGATGAGAGCATTAGGGATGAGGTTATTAAGGAAATGGCTCAAGAAGAGGCTGATTATACCACTTTGTTTCATGAATTTCCTAGTTGCATTGATGATAAAGATGGCATGTGAATGTCAACATTAGCAGTAGTCCTAGAGGAGTACATGGATAGTGAACATGATGGTGAGTTGCTGGCATGTGAAGAGGTGCAAGTAGGCAGTCCTATAATGAAAACTATAGAGGCTGATAATTCAAACCTATTTGAGGAGCTCCCATATTTTATTGAAAACAATGATGTAGAGATTGAACATGGGCAGGAACAAATCAAAGATTTATTCTTGATTAAATGGTAGGGATGTCAGCTTCTTGCTAGGGAAGATTTCAATATTGAGCATGTGCATGGCTCATTTTTTGAGCCTAATTTAGAAAATAATGAGCATCATGATCAAAAGGTGGAGGAAACATTATCTCCAATTGATCCACAAGAGCCAGAACATTCAGACCAGTAGCAGAAGGTTGCAGAATTAGAGCATGAACATAAATGTAGTAGTGATGGCTTGCATACCATTTTAGTGGGATGTTTTATTAGGCATTTGGCCCAGTTAGAGACATATCAGAAGGAGTCCCTACATGTCATGCTTGCTTCAAAGCATGAGGTTGAGCATCAAGGAGAGCTATCTAATCAGCCCACTTATCCACTTCCAGGTAGCTACATTTCTAATCAATACAAGTGGATAGGTGTGTTTTTTTTTGTCCTTGGGGAGGTTTATCATTACCTTGTTATATGCCCATCCCTTTTTGATTTCTTTTTAACTACCCACATGTATGAGAAACAATATATATTATTAAGAAAGGGCAGTTACTTTCAATAACCTATCAATGGCTTTGATTGAACCCATTTCCTTGTTAGTTTAGGTTTAGAGTAGGTTTTATTTCTATTTTAGTTATACTTTCCTTAAGTGATTTTGCATAGGCTACATTATCATTAAGAGAATTTAGGCCTTGTTCCTTTTGGTGTGGTTTTGAGAGGCAAGGTTTCAGCTATTTTGACCTATTGCATTCCTTTCTTAACTCCATACCCTATGGATACTTAAGGCTACTGGTCTATTTGTTTAATAAGAAAAACATCCATGAGAGGTCAAAAAAATGTTGACCTATTTTCCTCTGCCCAGAGTCAAATAGTCTAACTTCAAAATCTCGTTGAAATCCCTTGAGAAGTTTGACTCTGCAAGCCTTGAATCCTTCAAATCTTGGTGTTTTCCTTGTCAAAATCCCTGAAGATTCATCTAGGGAATCCTTACAGAAAACTGAAAAAAATCCAAAAAATTTGAAGCTTTTGCCTTATTTTTAGCCCACATTTTGGCCTTTATTAGCAAAATTTCATTTTCATGAACTAATCAAAATGACTAAGGAATGAAAGGCTTTTTCTCCCTTTATCGACAAAATTTAGGTTTTATGAACTCAAGTTAAGTTAACTTTTTCTTAAGGTTTGTTGATTCGGTGATTTACCAATAATGCAACATAAGGCCAGACTTCTTCAAAATTATCAAAGGCAAGAAAGAAAGAAAAGAATGCCTTTATCGGCATTTTTGCCTAGTTACAAACTTTCCAAAAGTTTGAAAGATCTAAATTTCATCAATTAGGTGATTTCCCAATAAAGCGAAGGTGAATGATAAGATTTGTGAGAATCAGGTAAGTTAAAATAGAGCAAGTACCAGGCTTGTTGGCAAAGCCAGTGAAGGATGAACATTTCATAAGATTGAAGTTTCGATAATTCATCGATGAGGCTAATCGTTGATAGAGAAGGCAAGGAAGAAGAAGGTTGAAAGAGGGAGTTCAAGAAAAGGGAAATGGGGTGACAAGCGAGAATTTGGCTAAGGCATTGATGGTTCGAAAGTTGGTGATTCTGCCGATAAGGCAAAGTTTGAAACATGGAAAATTGTTTAAGAAAGAAGGTGTCCCTTCTATCGGCAAATCAGGCAAAGCCTAAATTTTTCACCAAGTTCAAAAATTCATGAGCTTGCCGATAGTAGGATTTGCCGATAAGGCAAGAAGACACAAAGCCAATGGTTCAAAAAAGAAGAACTTCATCGACAATGAAGAAAGGTTTGGCAAAAGTGTTTTTTTGCCGATAGAAGAGAAAAGAAAAGACAAAGGGCAAAGTTCAGAATAACAAACTTTTGCCAATAAAGGTAAATGTTGGCCCAAGGCCAAGGTTCGAAATTCTTCAATTTTTCCAATAAAGGAGGCAAAGTTCACAAAAGGCCACTTTTGCCAATATGGCAAAAAAGGAAGCAAGCAAGAATAGTTCAAAAAAAGGAGATTTTTTTGACAAAGGAAAAAAGAGATGAATAGAGAAAAGTCACAAAAGACACATTTTGCCGATATGGGCAAAATATGAAAACCAAAGCCAAAGTTTGAGAAGAGAAGTTTTTTGCCAATAGGGCAAAAGTTAGATGAAAAAGACAAAGTCAAAAAGAGTTCAAAAACACATAAAGTTGCCGACTAAAGATTATAATGTGTAGAAATGGAGGCAGACTGGTCTGTAAAATATTGATTTTTGCTGATAGAGCAAAATATAGGCCAGAATCTTAGAATTTCTAGAAAATTAAGAAATCAGAAAAAACAGAGTTGTAATATATTATAAACTTCAAATATTTAGATTTAGCTATTTAAAGTGTTGTAAAAGCTCTACGCGGAAAGGGATTTGGAGGGAAAATATTTTTTATTTTCCTCATCTACCATTAATGCAGATCTGATCTACTTAGCTACCCCATTTTAGATATTTTTGCATTTAATGTTGCAGGTGATGAATCAGCTAGTGCATTGAAGAGGCAAAATATCTCCCAGCTACTCCATGATCCAAGATATTTTTTGCATTAAATTTCCACAGGCTGACATTCCTTTTGCAGGGATATTTTCTAACAGGCCCATGGGGGTAAATTAATTGTGACAGATGATTGAGGTCAACGTAACTCAAATTCTATATAATCATTTTTGCAATATGTAATAAGGGTTGGATAGAGAGATGATTTTTCTACTCCAAACAGAGCCCTCCTTTGTTGGAACCTTGCCTTCATGTTGAAATACACACTATGTTTTTACCTTTTCTATTGTTTTAGCTCTATGTAATTCAGAACTAATTATCTATGAATATTTATTTCCTCTCAATCTTGTTTATTTATTTACCTCTGCTAAAAGTTTGTTAGAGTTATGTAAATGATCAGTTGTATTTCTTGATTTTGTGCATTTTCTCAGTTCTGTGAGATCTTTCATATTCAAACCTACTATATCACCACTTTAATTTTTAGTTTTATCCCTCTTCCTCTTTTCATCAATGGTGGATAGATTAGGTCTAGTCTTAGGAATAGCTGAATCTCTCTTTCAGTGAAGGAACCAGCCTCTCTCTGGAGATTTGGTCTCCTTGCAAGGTCCCCCACCTGGAGGTCATCTCAATGATTCACTAGATTGTTGAAGACCATTAAACCTCTCCAACATAGGGTAGAAATGCAAGTGACAATAGAAACCTTTCCCCTACTGTATCTTCATCTTCCTTCTTCTTTGTCAAAGCATCCATGTCATCTTATCAATAAATCGGTGAAACTACAAACTCACAAACCCAATTGACAAGTTTGTATGTTCGCGACTTGCCGATTCACTGACAAACACCTTAGCTTGACCAATTTTGCTAAAGAAGACATCAAACTTTCTCTTCTTCAACACTTTATTCCCTTTTATGCCCCTATGTCAGCAAATCAGAAAACTAGCAAAAATATGAACCCACAAACTTGGTCGACAAAGTTGAGAGTTTGCGAACTAGCTAATTCACCAAGAAAAGGATTCAAACTTCAATTTTTTTCTATCTTTCAAACCTTTTCCTTCAACCCCTTTGCTGCCTTATTAGCAAATTAGCAAACTGACAAAGTCACGAACTAGGAAACTTAGTTGGCAAAATCGGCAGCTCATGATTTTGTTGATTTGCTGACAAAACCCTCAAATCAACAAATTTTTTTAAGGGAAGAAAACATATTAACTTGGAGGGCTTTTACATACAAATTTTTTTAAAGAAACCCATTTAAATTGTCTCAGATCAGTTATATGTGATGGGTTTACAATGTAAAGGCTAAAATTGGGATTTTGATGGATTTTGGGCACAAAATAATGCATGTTCAGGAGCCATTTTTTAAGGGTGCTAACATTGTGGTTGATAAATCGTGACTTGTATGTTTCCTTTTGTTTTCATTTTTACTTACCCTAGAGGCCAAGAAAGGATGAAGTATATATTTTCCAAACTCAAAAACTTTAGATTTGTTGTGTTGAAGATAGAATCCCATTAGAGACTAGTTTAAGGTTAGAACTAAAAAAGATATACATGTTTCTTTGTTCACTATTTAGTTGGCTAATAACCATAAGGGGAATAGATTTATATAAATTATATCTTTATGATAACTTTTAGAAAACAAGAATTCTCTTTTACTACTTTTATTCTAGTTAAGAGGAGGACCATTATTTTATCTTATATTATCAATATCTTGGCCAAGATTGGTCATTTTATTGTTGTGAATTACAAATACCTTACTATGGAAGTAATAAATCCATTTTATATAGCTTATTGTTATTAATGAAACTATCTTCCTTTTGGAATTCTGATCTTGATATACAAGTGAAAATATATCAAACAAGATGGAATAAGAAGTTTATTGTTTACTTCAACGGGATAATAGTCGAATATAAAATCATAGACTAAGGCAGATATATCTTAGTGGAAAGAGTCTTACAAGTCTATAGTCGTCAAAATCAATGACTTTATGTCAAAATCAAGTATACCTTGTGTGTGTGTGTGTGTGTGTGTTTATGTGTGTGTGTATAAAAGAGCTTGAGAATGGGTTGACTAAGACATTGAGTAGATTGATACAGTTGTTAAAGACTCAAGATTACAATGATGCGAAGAGGGGCTTAGTGCATGCTTTTTATGTCACCTAGGCTCTTCCTTAACCTATCTTATTGACTAACATTAGAGAGTATACTTTATGTCAAATAATAGATATAGGATAAGCATATCAAAGTATGTTGATATTTATTAATCACTAAAAAGAAAGAATGTTGTATCCAAGTCAAGAAAAGAGTGTGTGAACACAACTTATTATATGAAACTTTGACCAAAGTAATGCAAAAGTCACTACTTGCATTGTCAGTTTACTATGTACCAGATAGTTGAATAGTCGGAGTGGGATATACATAGCTAGAGCTAGACTAGTGTTATAAGCCCAATTGTTTTTATCTATGACACTACAGTAGTTCTCAGATGGCACAAAGAATCAGTTGATTCTCATTATCTATACCCTCTCGAAGTGAAGGGCCACTTCTAGAAGGAAGGTGTGTGGGGGACCACCAATCTATGGTTGGAGGAAAAGCACCAGGGTGATGTTCTCTCTCTCTCTCTCTCTCTCTCTCTCTCTCTCTCTCTCTCTCTCTCTCTCTCTCTCTCCCTACAGTTGACTATTGAAGACTTGCGAACAAGAAACATTACTTATTATGTAAATTAAAATGATAAATATTGTAAGTTGCAATGAATGCGACCATATATTATTTGTTCTTGATAAAGTGTAAAATTTGTAATTCACATGTGAAGCGACCATCAACTAAAATTATATATTGTACTTTCAAATTGCAAATGTATTATTATTAGATTTTGTTATAAACAAAGAAAAAATGAGATTTTTGCATTTATTATATTTATTTTATTTAATATTTGAGTTGGGATGTTACATTGCATGACCCATTACCACAATCACCACATAAGAAGGTGTGATCTTCAAAGGAGAAATTTGTGCAAATAAACTAAAATCTGTGAACTTTGGCGCAATGATGTGTTTTGAATTACCACACAAAATGCCTCACCATCAACCAAGTGTCAATGGCTCTGAAACATCTCAAACTCATCAACATTTGGTGAACTAAGAACATGAAAGATAGTTACATGTTCAGAGTTTGGAAAACTCAAACAAAAGGAAAAGGAACTACAAAGATGCTTAAAGCAAAATTGTATTACTAAAAAATGAGTTTGCAACACTTTACAATGTAAATACATGAGTATTTATAGACCAAAGTAGGGGAAAAGTCAAAAGTCATTCCATCCCAATTCTAGAAAATAAAAGATATTTGAAGAGATACTTTTGTCTTTTTTCTCCATTACATCCAAAAAAAAAATTGGCATGCAAATGACTGCCATAAAGAATTTTTGGCTAGTTACTGTTAGCAACTTCATTCTCCAACTCTTACAAATAAGAAGTTCCCCTACTTGAAATGCAAAATACCTCAAAAGCCTTCCTTTAAATATTCTCTCAATAAAAGACCAAAATATCTTAGCCGGTGAGCTTCAAGCTATCCCATTCAAGGGGCTCTAGTAGAGATTTCAAAGATTCCAAACCTAGAGGCAAAAATCAAAAAAATTAGAGCAAATTTTTCTATAATCAAAATTTTGGATTTCGAGGAAAAGTTCCAATAATACATGTTGTATGCACTGGATATAGACATGATCCATTAGAAAAATGATGTTTAACTAGAGCTCTAGAAAATTCTTTGATAAATATGTTACTACGTGGAATCCTCATAGTCCTTCAAAAGAAGGCATACAACATATTGATCTTCTTGTAATGATCCATGCATGCTAAACATTATATAGATATTTTTGGCTAACCCCTTTATAGAGTATGAGGAGTTAGTTGAGAAACAACAAGTGTAGTGAGGGAACATGTTTATGTGAAAAGAGCCACAACATTGAGTTTTGTTGTAAAAATCCATGGATAGAATACATAGTCTCCATCTTAATATGTAACAATGTTGGGAATAAATCTTATGAACAAGTGAGAAATGATGATAGGTTAAATATCCACATTCTTTATATGCCTTCAATATGGAGAGCTAACATAGATTGGTAGCTCATAATTTCATGAAAACTTATTCTCATATATATTTCCATGTATGCCTCAAAGGCTGAGAGGATGTTAGAAAGTTGTGTCAAAATGTTAACAAGGATATCAAATATGAAAAATGTAAAGATAAAGCTTTGATAGAATAACAGGAATTCATGACAAAGATTGCTATAAATTATGATATAAGAACACAAGAAACATGTAAATATTACAGGAATTACATCTTGTATTTTGTGGTTGAACTTTCATCTCACTAAATATTGTTAGAAAACTACTTCAACATTTAACAAGAACTATAGATGATTCTAGACTAGCAAATAATTACATAAAATATATTATATGCAACATCCTCCTCACTTAGAAAGAATATCTGCAATTGAATTAATACAAATGTTCTCGCTTTCTTCTTGTTAGTTCCTGCCGTAGGCAGGAATATTAATGCATTCATGCAATTCTATTAGTTTTTATTCAATTATCCAATGGGATTGCAGAATTAAATTAGTTTGACTAATTTTTCTAAAGTGTTTTTGTTTTCAATTTCTATTTTAATATAATAAAATGATTTTGTTGATATTCTATTGGCTAATAGTGTCCAATAGTCTTAGTATGATGACATCAACAATTGCACTCATAATTGTTTGAACTATATTGTACAAATCACTTCTATAGTCACATGACAAACAAATCAATATCAAATAAACAAAGTTATTGCATATGTGTTCGTTTACTATTATTTGATGGTGCATAGTGGACTTTGTGGGGCCTCCACTTTTGACAGACAGAAGGGCCACCAAATGGTTGCCAATAATAGTGAAGACCATAAGTACAATTTAATATCATGTGTTGGAAAGTGATATGCAAATAAAGCCACCAAAGCAATCAACGAATGCTTCCAAAACAATCAACAAATACTTCCAATGTGGCTATCTACCAGCATGAGGGCCCAAAAGCTCGCTCCCCAATGAAATATGCCTAAAGACACTGTGGACCTAACCGATAAACATGAATAATATCATTCGATTTACATATCGAAGAAACTACCCATTGTGAGGACAGAGGACAAGAAAATGTCCGTTCAGAATTTGCATATGTCAGAGGAATAAATGCCAAGATTTGAACTTGGCAAGCTGAACTCCACTTTCAAGTTTGTAGCTGCTACCACAACCAGCCCCACCGAGATCTCCACCCAATCCACGCCACTTTGAACACCCCACCAAAGCTATACCCAGCAACAAATCCACTACCAAGGCAACCATCGAGACAAGAACTTCTTCCCAAAACACCACTAATAGCTACCCCCTCCAACATCTCCTCCAAAGATCCCCTCATCCCACCACCAGGCCATCACCTGCACATCGGTTCTCAATCTTATCCAGGATCCTTTTGTCATTTTTAGAACCATCGACAGGTTGAAAAACTGCACCACCACCTCTGTAGTTAAGTTCTCAGGCCAAAAAATAATTGCCACCTATATCAATGTCAACACCAAGTCCGTCACCAGCTTCACGTCCCCTTCGCCTTCTCCACTTCCTGCGCCGCAACATCCACACCCTCAAGAACACATTCTAGGACTACCACCAGTCCCAGCACCCACGCCATCACCTAAACTATGCTTACACCTTCTTCAAGTCCAGGGCCAACACCTAACTATCAACAAAACCGTCTCCATCTGCACTCCTTTCAAACGCAATATCTATGTCACCTCCATTAGTGCAAACACCCTACACCAACAACATTGAAAACACCAAAACTCCCTACGGGAGTACTCACATGGCAACCACTATCTCCTTCACCAGCACCTTAAAGGAGTACACTAACATTCAAATAGATCTAGATACCACCACCAATCCACCAATGACCCATGTGAAGGCATCACTAAAACATCTAAATCAGTGCCCTTCTTAAACTCAACCACCTCATATCTAGGCCTCTCCACTTCCTCTCTGCACTCACAACCAACACAGGATACAACCACCACTCCGAGTGCCGCTAACACTTCCTCCAGGGTCCCCACTTTTAGCTCCCCATTGGCCCATTCACTTAGCCTATCATTCTATTGCCTGTTGCTTCTCCTCTGCACTGAGGGTCCATCTTCGCTTCCCTAACTCGCACTCCATCACCTCCACCAAGGCCTTTCTTAATGGCATATCCAGACTCCCACTCCATCACCTCCTCTACACCGAAGCACCATCTTCTCTTCCCTAACTCGCCTTATGAAATGCTAGCATCATCGCTAGCCACTCCATTAAAACTCACTGCAGGGTCCCCACCAACATCAAGCACCTACTACAGGCACCTCCACCACAACACCTCCTTCTCTCCTGATAATCTCCTCTCTAACAAAGCCCCTCCACTAGTATAAATTTTCTTTCAACCTTTAACCAGAGATGCATTTTCTCCACCTTCATCGCTCTGCTTCCAGCTCATACACCAGGCTCAGCTGCACAACTCCAATCTGCCACCAATTCTGTCAAAACTACTATCAACCAACAAGAGACCACCATCATCAAGATCGCCACCAACTCCACAACAAGCGCCTATAACAATGTGTGGCACTAACCAGAGAAGACCCCTCTCTAGGATTCCAACCAAAATGATAGAGACTTACAACTACTATCTCCCCTGAATTAGAAGCTCAACACCAACATCTGCACCCTCCATAACAAGAGGAGAAATCCCCTTCTAGGTTTCCAACTAGAGAGCTAGAATCTAATGCCAATATCCACTATGGGAGCCAAACCCAAGAACTACTTCGCACCAAAATTTTGTGGCCTGTGGCTCGGCCACTGCCCACTAGGGGCCAAAATTTAATGAGAAGGATACAAGAGAACACCACACAGAGCCTCCCACACGATGTCCCTTCCATCTGGGTCATTGTCATCATCGCTATTCTCACCTTCCTCAATGCTTACTCCCATCCCACTCTCATTCCCGCTCAGAGCCATCCCCTCGTATTGTTCTATCATTATTTCATTCTTAGAAAAGGTAATTGTGAATATGTTCCCTTGCTTCCACATCATTCAAAGGGAAGACTTTAAACATTTTGAAACTTTCTTTTGGATTGAGCTTCTCTTATATGATCATTTTTTAGACATAGGCACATAGACCTCAAAAAACAAGAAATATTCACAAATTTGAAGCACATGAATGAGGAAATACATGCTTGGAACATTAGATACACACCACAAATCGAGAGTGTTGATGAAGAACACGAGGATGAAATTCTAACCAAAGATGCCATATATTTGAATGACTGGGATTTACTATCATTTTTGGGCCTCACTAATAATTCTAACACAAATGAATTGGAAATAGTTAGCCAACATGACTTTGACATCAACAACACATATGATGAATAGAACGTGCCCCCCACATTTGCACAACGTTTCTCTTCAATTTATAACTAGAGGAAAGATATCTCCACAACATGCCCATTCTTCCTTATTCTCCACTAAACCAAGCTATAGATAGGTAACAAAAGAACAATTGCATTAAGCACCATTATACAACACTATAGAGACTATTCTTTCAAACAAAATTTACATATGATCATTCAAGGAACAACATGCACTATAAAGTCACACTAAATTGATTGCATTAGGAATTCACTTAGCAATCTGAATTCCTAATGCAATCTGAATTCAAATAAACAAAGCCTGCTACTTGTACTTGCATCTATAGGATTTATTTCTTATAACATGAATACCTTGAGAATCCATGCAGTGCTTAGAATTCCAATAAAATAAATATAGTTTTTACAAGGATAATCTCTTACATTGTTTCAAGAAGAGATGTGAAACATTAAATACATCTTCATTGATGACATGAGATTCATATCCCCAAAGCTACTACTAAAAATAGATATTCACTTACATAAGGCATTCCCCATCAATGAAACCAATATTTCAGTGGTGTTGCATTAATCCTTATTGGCAACCTTACCTAGCTACCACTTATCGCTAACAAACCTATATATGCATCACACTCAACTACAAGGCTCTTATGGCAAACATTCACCACAATTGTCACTTTGGAAATGATATTGACAAGAAGGTACAAGTCATACCCAATACAATTATGTGACATAATAAAAAAACATACATTTGATTAAAACTAATGCAACATGATTGGGAAATAGTAATGAACCACACAAATAAATCATTAATTACAATAGAATGAGAAGAATTTGACCTCTCCGTGTATTTATTTACCATAAACAATCCTACCACACTACATAATAGGAAGATGTTTAAGCTACTAAACCTTCCAGTAACACTTGGTGTTGCTCAAAATATACAACAAAAAGTAAGCAATGATATCAATGACAAACAAATTGAACAATGATGCTCCTATACATAGGATAATAAGTGATGCTAACAACAAACTTATGGATTGAAGATGGGTCATTCTCAGAGAACTCATAGTTATTGTTTACAATCTCAATTTCAAACCCATAGACTTGTCAATCTATGTGGCAGTACAATTTGATAACTATAGTGGCTCAATATGGGATACAGACAAACCAAATAACATACCTTTAATACCTATATCATGCAGTACAACTCCTCGATCCATGGCTTGGGCAATCACAATCCACAAATCATAAGGCCTCACATTAAGAAAGGCTACAATAAATATTGGCAAGACTATAAGACAAGGCCTAAAATTTATGGCTATATATGGATTCAAATCCATAGAAATCCTTTGCATATAACTCAGATTGTCTTCTGACTTGTAGTCATGTAGAAATCCTTCACATAGAGACTTGCTTACAACTACTCTCGTCACAACACATCCAGATACACACATTTTCTTTTTCCCTCATTAGTTATTCAAATTAACTTTGACATTGCAATGTTACCTATATTCTTGTGAAATAATGTAGAGTTGAATGACAAACACAACAAAGGCACCATATCTATATTAAGAAAATGGAAAGACAAGGCTTAACATTTATAGCTATATCTAGAGTTAAATCAAGAAAGGGAATTAGAATAGAACCAACATTCTCCTTCAATCACTACTCTAGAATGAAATGCAATATAGACACCATTATATAAAAAAGCAACTTTCCTAGAATTACTTTGGTTATAACAAATGTGGGTATGCATATTTCAATCCAACCTCTTTCACATAACATTTGAGTTTTTTTTATTTATATTCTTCTCTTTATCATATATGATCTAGAAAATATTCATTCTTAATTAATTCATTAATATTTTTCTTGTGTACAAAGGGATCATCAACAATCATACACCAATATAGCAAGAAAATTTTCCTCCTTAATTTAATTATATTTTTTTCCCTTTATTTATATGAGTAAGATAAACTAACTTCTCATTGTTTACTCTATAGCTTTAGAGTAAAAGAAATAACAAACTTAAAATTTGAGTTGAATAGCTCATTATATTTCATTGTATAGGAACAAGAAGGATTACAAAGAAGAAACTCATTCTAGATTCATCTAACAAAAAGTCAAAATTAAATAAAAGTAATAAAAGTAAATGGTGGTTGAATTTGAAGCAAAAATCAAAATGTTACAAAAGTGTGTGTGTGTGTGATCCTATATAATTTAAAAAAATAAACTTCCAAAAAACAATTATATTGTAATTCTAATATGTAACTAATTTTAACTTTATACAAATAAAATCAATAAATAAAATATTAATATATCTTCTAATCCTTCCTTTATTAATACTTGGCAGTACTATTGCAACGAGTTTTTTATTTTATTTTATAGTAAACCAATCAAAACAAAGTATTATTTTTCAACAAATTTAAATTTTTCCTAAGTCTAGAAAATTTTAACAAAAATTAATGGGAAAATGATTTATGGCTCAAAATTTGACCTCTTAAGGGTGGATTTTACTAAAATAAATTATGAGTGACTAAATTCTTGCCAGAATTTCATTATTAAACAAATGATTTTTTTAATGTTAAAGTCTATGCAAATATTATAATAAAAATTGTAATATTTATATTAACATAATATTTATATTAATATAGTATTTATATTATGTCATTATTTAATTCTAACCATTGTATAATTATTATATTCTTTTATGTATAAATATTAAAAATTAAAATATTGTAGTGATCTCAATATTAATGTGAAACAAACACCTAAAATTGAGAAGAAAAATCGGTTAGAAGAGGAGGTGGCAAGACTAACAAATTAACTTGTTTAATTAAATTATGAGTGACTAAATTCTTGTCGTAATTTGATTCTTCAACAAATAACTTTTGGTTATTAAACAAAAAATTGAAATATTGTAGTGATCTAATTATTAATGTGAAACAAACACCTAAATTTGACCATCAGAATTAACATGTTTAATTAAATTATGAGTGATTAAACTCTTCCACGAAATTTAGTTATTAAAAAAATATTTTTTGGTTATGCACATATTATAATAAATATTGCAATATTTATATTAATATAATATTCATTTTAATGTCACTATTTAATTTTGATCATTGTATAGCTATTATATTCTTTTATGTATAAATATTAAAATTAAAACATTGTAGTGATCTAAATATTAATATATTATATTCAATAATAATCATATTAATATTTTATTTTTATTCATTATATAAATTGATTACAAAGTATCAATAGAATAATATAATTAAAATAATATTTATATTAATATAATATTCATTTTAATGTCATTATTTAATTTTGATCTAGCTATTATATTCTTTTATGTATAAATATTAAAAATTAAAACATTGTAGTGATTCAAATATTAATATATTATATTATGTAATATTATTAAATATTAAAATATTATACTAATCTAAATATTAATATATTATATTCAATAATAATCACATTAATATTTTATTTTTATTCATTGTATAAATTGATTACAAAATTCTTATTTGAAATATCAATAGAATATTATAATTAAAATAATATTATTAATAATAATATTTATATTAAATTGTTGATTATACAAATAAACAAAATTATCATTATAATGTATTTATATTTATTTTATATTATATAAAAATAAAATGGTTTAAAGTTAGTTATTTTTTGACATTACCAGATTATTTAAAACAAATTGTTATGAGCATGGAGGTAAGAATTCAAGTGTAGAAGCACCACATACTTTGTGATTGTAGCTTTATTTTGCTACAAATCTCACATTATGTTTTGAAGGAGGAAAAATTTTAGAAGGAAGATAGATGAATAAAAAGTAAAACAATTTAGTGGAAGTTCACAAGGCATACATTACTGTGTTCCTTTTCCAACATTGGGTGATACACTTCATAATATACTTATCCCATTTTTCTCACATATTCTTTCATGGCATAAATATTCTATATTGTTCAAGATTTAAAGTTTTTATTAGAAAAAGTAGTTTTCTAGTATGATAATAAGCATGCATGCCCTTCAGTGCAACAAAACTCCCCTATGTTTTTTATTAGATAAGCAACAAAAAAGGGTGCTGATCCCATGACAAAACAACCAATAGAGGCTCACCAAAAATTGAACAGTTTAGAACAAACCATTAAAGTTTATGCATCATAACAAAAAGACTATAGTTCTAGGAAATAAACAAAAGACTTAAGATACTAGACACAATAGAAACAGTAGACTGACCATGGACCGACAACAAAGTAGCACCAAACCACCAAAGGCTATGCGAACATCTTGTCCCAGTCATCAACTAGGAACTAAAGCATGTCCTCGTACTCCATCTTTTTGTTCGTCTTCTCTTGCCCCTTGGGAACCATCTTCTGGAGAGCCAACAGAGTCATGGCAGACCTGTGCATAACTCTGGCTGAGAATTTGGCTAAGGTGTTAAACTTCTGCTCTAGATGAGTCATCCTAGCCTCTAGAGTATCTTTAGCATTGTCCTTTTTATTTTTAGCACCTTTCTTCTTGTTACTAGTCTCTTTTATCTTTTCCTCCAAGCTATCAGTATCTGAACCCTACACATTAAAGTCTGGGAAATTGTTGGGGCCCTCTTCACGAGCTTTCAGCACCTTAATCTTTTTACCTTTTTTAACCAAAACATCACCACCCATCTATTCAGTCTCCCACCACTGTGTCCGTCCTGATAATGTCCCTAAACCCTGACCCCTGAAGCTCAGCTAAACCCTTCCTATTATTAGCCTTAGAGTTCTCCCTACATTTCCACAACAACCTTAGTGTTCTTCTCCTCAGGTTGGTCCTCTTCCTCCATCACCTCAACATTATCCTTCACCATCATGGCAGCTTTCCCCTTGGGCATGGAAGTCGGTTTAGCAACAAGCCTAGATGACCTCCTTGTAGTAGGGATACAATTTTTGCTATTAGTGGGTGTGTAGATCTCATTCTCAGCACTGTCTAAATCCTTAGTATCTTCATCAGTACTGACCTCCTCAACCACTGGGGTAGCCTTAGCAGTCATAATCTCACTAACAGTGTCATAACCTTCTTCCAGGGTTCCCCGTTGCTTCTTACTGGAAAGGGAAGGGCTGCCTTGGAGGATTTTTATTTTGGCTGGGTTAGTAGCTAGAGAAGTGGGGGTGAGATCTTCGGTGGTGGGTTTGGGCCTAATGGACCCTGAGGTTTTTTTATTGCCATTTTTTAAGGACTTGGCATAAGAATCATGAGTAGCCTTAATAGTGATGACTGGACCCTCCATCACCAGGGGAGGATTATGCGGCTCAATCCTAACGGGAGTGGGGGCTTTTGGAGGATAGAGAGAAAGGTGGAACTTATACAGTCTCATGATTAGGCCTTGATGAAGTGGAAGTTTAGGTTTACTGGGGCCAAGGGCATGCTGCTTTTTAGCTGCCTCAATGGAGGTTTCCAAGGAAGAAAGAAGATAGAAGGGGAAATTGATATGCTTACAATGCCTAAAGTGATTAAGGAAAGAAAAATGGTAATGAAAGAACCTCCTAAACCTCCCCTCTAGGGTAAAATACCTCATAATCATGAAACATAATTCATCCCATGGTAGAGGTAAGAGCTGACAGTCAAAACCCCCTTGTAGGTTGTTCAAAACCTCCCCTTTGTTGAGAAAAAGATTCATGCCTTTAGGATCCGACACCTTGCTCTTCCTCGAATGCTTCATTCCTTCAGTAGACAACCCAATTTCCATCCCAATCACCTCCTCAGAGATCTCAAACCCCACATTGCCAACTTTAACCTTTCTACCATTATAAGACCGCAGAAACTGAGCCAAGAGATTCTCATCGTAACCTTACAGGCATTCCACGTACGAGGTGACACCACCCTCATGGAAGATGTGCCATAGGGTCTCATTCTTTTTGAATTCCTCACACGTCTCAGTTTCAATGCGTGACCTATCTCCACCCATTTTGCAATACTCAAACAGGTAGACGATGTAGGCAGTTAACAAAGCAAATCTTAATGCAGCAAAGAGCAGACACAGTGTAATTCTTGTTGGCAAGAGACACTACATAGCATTGATAGGAGTTGTCATTGATGGCAACTAAGATTATTCTTCACATCTGCAATGCAGTATCTGATCATACCAGAAGTCAGAAAGCTAATCTATCTAAGTCTGAGAGCTTGAAACAGAGTACATAGCAGAGTCTGATATTTTGGTCTGGATCTCTCCGGTGGAAAGGCATGATATGCTATGGGTCTAAGGTTGTTGACAGCATAGCAAACACACTCTAAATCCAAAGTTTTGTCATCTGGTGATGAAGGAATCAAATGTTATTAGCATCTATGTATTAGGTTCTATTCTGACAAAGCAAATAGAAGAAGAATAGGTAGACCTTGCAGAAGATCTTCTTTCCAAATGAATGGAAGATGCTTGTTGGGCAAATGGTGGAATTCAGTAACTATGGCCGACATGAGTAACGATTTGCAAGAGTAAGTTTTGGTCTGCTCTCCAAATTATGCATAGATCTAGCCGACAGGGCAGAGCATTCTTAAGTGTTCTAAGTACTGTTGAAGCTGACTAGTATAATGATTATAGATCTTTTTGTGGATATATATAGCCAATGATTTCAAATGTTTAGGGTGTGTGGTGAATGGGAAGCAAGTGAATGTGAGCAGAGCATAAATCTAAGATCCGAATAAGAGAAGAATAGTAAGAAGAACAGAACAAGGATGAAGTGTGTAAGATCAGTTTTTGTACTCAACCAAAACTGAAACTCCTGCATAAGTAGATGTTGTCATTAGTTCATTTCTCTATCTTTCATTTGTAATATTGTCTTAGGTAGTGAGCCTTCATTTGAGCAGTGAGCCCGAATGCATGTGCATTTCCATTTTGTATCAATAGTTTTAATAGGGTATTAAATTCTTGTGGGTTAACCCCCACCATAGTTTTTCCCTTAACTGGGTTTCCACGTCAAAAATCTTGGTGTCAAATGTGTTATTTCATTTCTGCTTATGTGATATCTGAAATATTTACTTCATTAATTTGTTTCTAAATTATAAAGGAAGATTAAAGGAAGAAAAAGTTTAGAATGTGTGACAACTTATTCAGCCCCCTCTCAGTTATCTGAACCTAATCCAACAATTGGTATCAGAGAAAAGATCCTTAGAGAAGCCTAACATCTTAAGGAAAAGATCTTGGAAAAGGTTCAAATGAGTTCACTAAGGGATCTTCAATCAGCCCTAGAAGAACTTGCTCAATCTAGAATAGAAATTAGTAATCTGAGAGGTGAACTTAAAGATGCTAATGACACCATTGAAATGTTAAAAGATAAATTAAAGAAATCTCTACAAAGAAAAAAGGAGCTACTTCTGTAGCTATCTAGTTTACCTGAAGAAAATTATTTGAATGAAGTTTTGAAAGAAAAAACAAAAGATTTTGAAAAGCTCTAAAAAGAAGTTGTTCTAAAAACTAAAATGGAATCTGGGCTGATGAGGCAAGCTAAAGAAAGTGAAGATGGAAAAAAGATTGAAGAAGATCTGAAACACAAACTAAAAGAAAGATCTGAAGAATGTTGCAAATTAGATGGAATAGCCAGTCATCTAGAATCTGATTTACAAGAAAGTAGAGACAATGAGAGAGAACTTGAAAGGCAAATAGTTATTATCAGACATGACCAAGATGTTGCAAATGAATACAAGGAGAAGTTCAAGATATGTTCAGCTAAACTTGAAGCACTTCTTGAAGGATAGAAAAGGACTGATGACATGCATGGTCTTGGATATGAGAAAGGTGAAAGCTCCGGATCCGGATAGATAAACCCTCAACCTAAGAATGGGAAAATCAAACCTAGAAAACCTCTGGTAAGATAGCCAAATGCTCAAAGATATCCATCATTCAATGGAAATTGTTTCAACTACAACAAATTTGGTCATAGAGCTACTCAGTGTAGAAACAGAGTAAATCAAAATGGTCCATCCTTCTCTGGTCAATGCTTCAAGTGCAATAGGTATGGTCATAGATCAAACAAATGTAGAAGTAGGACAATGAACAATTCCAATAATAGAAGAATTAGCAATTCTTTCAATGGTTGTTGTGTTGCTTGCAATGGGTTCAGACATATGGCTAATTAGTACAGATCAAGAGAAGATCAGAAAAGAGATGTTGTATGTTTTAACTACAATAAATGTGGTCATACTGCAAGATTCTACAGAAGTAAAGACTATGGAAGAAGAGGTCCAGTAAACAGAAAACCAGATGAACAAAGACAAGACAAAGGCAAATGAAAAATTGATACAAATGAGACTTAGGATGAATCAAGCAAGGTATGGGTCAAGAAAACCATTATGAATGACAGTAATGGATCCGCACCACAATCCAGTGCTGACAGCTCTTCTGAGAATTGAGTTGGAAGTCTTGGCTCAGGGGGAGCAACATTGCAAATCAAAATTCCCCCAGCCATTAAACGTATGCCTAGATCTGACACAATATGAAAAAGTTATCTTGAATGGAACCAGGACAGTTGGAATGATTTATGGTAGAAAAAGGTGGAGATGGCAATTTTTGGAAGTAATTCATGTAAAACTATACAGTAAATAGAGTAACCAGATGTATTAGGGTAATGCATTTATTAAAACAACTAATTAGGTCTTGCAAAGGCATAAAAGGCTTTGTTATTCATCATTTGAATCATCTTGCTTTTTGGAACAAGGTAAAGAAGTGAACCCAAGAGAAAGAACTTGCAGAAAAACAAGAGGTGAAGATCAAATTCAAGAAATCCCATCTAACTACTCAAAGTGAAACCCTAAACTAGAAAAGAGGTATTCTGCACAAAACTTTCTAAATTCCATTATTGAAGATGGCTACTCCACTAGTTGTAAATGTTACTGAGAGACCACTCCCAAAATTCAAGAAACATCCATATAAATATCTAGAAGTTGATCAGCTAGGAGCCTTTTATGAAGTTTTGTATAGAGTTCTACATGTGGAAGATATTAGGGTTTACATACACGCAAACATTGAGGAATTCAAAAACTCAAAACTTTTGGATATTTTTGATAACCATGTAAAGGATGAGAATTATGACATCAAACCTGAGTACAAAGAACTAGAAAGAAAACATCTTGCACATATTATCCATTTTCTAATTTTTGAAGAAAATGAATGGGTCAGGTATGTTCTAAGCAGAATACATGATAACTTTATATGGCTGATGAAACCCTTCAAAATCACCAAAGATGTCATTAGGGCTGTGACTGGATTACATTCAACTAGTGGACTACCTCTATTAAAGGTAGTGAAGAATCAAACTATGTCAAAAGTCACCGGTTCGAAGTTTGACAAGAGAACTATGATGATTAATGAAATCACTAATCCAAATGTCAAGTTTGCCTCAATGGTAATCAGCTATAAGGTCTACCACTCTAGTAGAGAGAATTTGGTCTCTGGAATAGCCATTTATGCTGCATATCAAATGATAAAAGAAAATTCGGATTATGATTTGTGTGCGCTGTTGCTGAACCAACTAATGTGGAATTTACAAAAAGTTAAGAAAGATAAGAACTCCTTCAAATATGGTACGTTGGTTATATGCCTATTCTTCTACTTTATGAAAGAATTACCATATTCAAGAGGCTTAGTCTGGAAAAATGACAAACCTATAGCAATACAAATTAGAGATTGTTTGTACAACATTGGTGATGCAAAAGCCCAAAGAACTACACTCTGAGGCTACTCTAAGAATTTTAGAACATGATGCACTCTAGGGAACGGATTCCCAAAACAATTGTCAAGAAATATAAAGATACAATTTGTTTCATGGTAGACATAGATCAGTGTTTGATGGAAGCAGTAGAACCAAGGACTGTGTGGGTCATGCCCATGGGATATGAGGTTGAGGAGGATGTATTGGAGCTGTATGCTCAACATTTACTAAAACAACCTAAGGATACTAAAGTAGAAAGATTTGGTACCTTTGAAGAACTGGATATTAAGATTCATATTGAGCTCAGGGAACCTGAAACAAAAAGAAAAGTAAACAAGTAGGTTGAAGCATATGCGAAGAGCATAGGTGTGACCAAAGTATAAGTAAAGGAAAATAGCGAAAGGTGAGAGAAAATTAAGAAAGAAAAATAAGAGAAGAATCAAGGAGATGCTCCGGTAGAGACCCTTACCAAAACAAGAACAACTAGGAGCTCTGCTACAGCCTCTATTCCTTCTACGACTAAAGCAGAATCATCTAGTGAAGGAGGAAAACAAAAGAAGACCAAAGCCACAAGGACTTACACAAGCACCAAAGATAATGAAGAGACAGAAACTAATGAAGAAGTAAAGGAAATAAGATCAAAGACATTGAAATCAAAGAATATATTTTTTCCAGTCTGTGTCTAGCAATATCTAAAAAGGAGATAGATAGAATTCTGAATGAAGTAAAAAATAATTTCAGGAGCAAGAAAAGAGTAAACAAGCTAATGCTTGGTGAAACTAAAGAAATTTCAAAGGAAACAGAGGAAATTTTGAGAAAGGTTGTAGACAAAAATAAATACTACATTATCTCAGAAAAGCAATATGAAGAAGATAATGAGTCATCCAAATCAAGCAGCCCTCCGAATCAAGCAGCAAGTGGTGAGAAAATAGAAATGAGTCTCTTAGAAGAGAACACAGAGAAGATTAATATAGAGGAATTGAAGAAATAGGAAAGGAAGAAAAAGAAGAAGAAGATGGTGCAAATGTTGAAGCACCTAAAGCAGACAAAGTAGAAGAAGATGGTGCAAATGTTGAAGCACTTAAAGCACCTAAATTAGATAATCAAAAAGATGACTCAGTATTTGCAACAAGAGACACTATAATCGCAGTAAAAGATTCTCTTGAAAAGGAAGTGATTGATTTTGATGAGCCTGAACTACTCCAAGGACTAACCAATTCTGATGCACTCTCTCCATTTCAATTGATGAAAATAGCATCATTCACTGAACTAAAAGCTAGAGAAAAGATGATGAAATACCACTTAGAGGACAATGAGGTACTGGTGTTAGCAATCAGAGTGTTAGAGAAATTAATGCCAACTTATCAGAAGAATTAAAATGATTCTCCCTTCAGGCATTTGAAAAATCTTGTAAGTTCAGTTGACTCACATTTTGAATCTTTTGAAAAGTCTGCGGAGGCAAAGGTTTAGAAAGAGTTTTTGAATAAGAAATTTAATCAAGTTAAGAATCTGATAAGGAGTGATAGAGTGGTACTGGGTATTAGCATAAAGAACATTCATAATGCTATAAGTTATGGAATAGATATGTAAATTTTGTCTATCATGGACTAAAGTCAATTAGGATGTTGAGAAGAAGATAAAGGAATAGGAATAGAAAATATCAGTTCTATCCCAAAATTTTGATCCTCTAAATGCCTCTCCCATAAGTCAGGAATGTTAGATCATTAGCCTGACAAATGAAATAAAGAGACTTGAAAAAGAGAAAATCAATACTATGAAGAGGATGTGTGAACTCCAGGGATTGATTGCCCCCAAGTTGGAAGCCATGCACAATGCCTTATTCGAAATCTAGAATGCACTCCAGACAAGTGATCCTCCAGATCTAGCTAAGGTAGAAGTATATACATTTTTGTTGAGTGGGCACATCTCACTCTTGGATGGAATGAAGAACACTTGGGCCTCTGAACTTGTGCCATTAAAAACCAATTTTGCAGACATTCTCAAGTTCATGTGAACAAGACTTCATGAATTATTGTATATACGTGGTAATATAAATAGATTTTTTGAAGAATTTTGACTTGCGGACCCCACCCTTTGCCATTGATGTCAAAGGGGGAGTGAAGGGAAATGAAAAATGAGGAGTTCAACAAAGGAGGAGAACCGGAATCAGTCAAGAGCACGAGTGCACAGACAAAGGGGGAGTTGCACTAAGACACTTAGTCATTTTTCACTAAGTGTTGCCATCAATGACAAAGGGGGAGATTGTTGGCAAGAGACACTGTACATCATTGATAGGAGTTGTCATTGATGGCAACTAAGATTATTCTCCACATCTGCAATGCAATATCTAATCATACCAAAAGTCAGAAAAATAATCTATCTAAGTCTGGGAGCCTAGAATAGAGTAAATATTAGAGCCTGGTATTTTGGTATGAATCTCTTTGGTGGAAAGGCATGATATGTTACAGATCTAAGGTTGTTGATATCATAGCAAATACACTCTAAATCCAAAGTTTTTTCATCTGGTGATGAAAGAATCAAATTTTATTAGCATCTGTGTATTGGGTTCCATTCTGACATAGCAGACAGAAGAAGAACAGGTAGACCTTGCAGAAGATCTTGTTTTCGAATGAATGGAAGTTGCTTTTTGGGTAAATGGTGGCATTCAGTAACTATGGCTAACATGAGTAATTATTTGCAAGAGTAATTTTTGGTCCGCTCTCCAAATTATGCATAGATCTAGCCGACAAGGCAGAGCATTCTTAAGTGTTCTAAGTACTGTTGAAGCTGACTAGTAAAATGATTATAGATCTTGTTGTGGATATATATAGCCAATGAATTCAGATGTTTAGGGTGTGGTGTATGTGAAGCAAGTGAATGTGAGTAGAGTAGAAATCTAAGATGCGAATAAGAGCAGAACAATAAGAAGAATAGAACAAGGATGAAGTGTGTAAGATCAGTTTTTGTACTTAATCAGAACTGAAACTCTTGCATAAGTAGATGATGTCATCAGTTCATTTCTTTATCTTTCATTTGTAATATTGTCTTAGGTAGTGAGCCTTCATTTGAGCAGTGAGCTCTAGGCAATGAGCCCGAATGCATGTGCATTCCCATTTTGTATCAATACTTTTAACAGGGTATTAAATTCTTGTGGGTTAAGCCCCACCGTGATTTTTCCCTTAACCAGGTTTTGACGTAAAAAATCTTGGTGTCAAATGTGTTATTTCATTTCTTCTTATGTGATATCTGAAATATTTATTTCATTAATCTATTTCTAAATTATAACGGAAGATTAAAGAAGAAAAAGTTTAGAATGTGTGACAACTCATTCACCCCCCCTCTCAGTTGTTCGGACCTAATCCAACAATTCTCATATATCTCCATGTTAATGACTAACAACACTTTAGAGTTTAAGATGATAGTAATAATGTTTCCAGCCTTTCCCACGTCGAAGGTGTTATACTTGCTATTATTCTACATGCAGGAACATTTAATCCCTTTCAAATCATCATTCAGGAGCCTTATAAGATCATCATTAAATCTTATTTCGAACATCCTTGAGGTGTCAAGACAGGAATTTACATGGCTAGGCATGTGAGAGACTCCCTCAAGACACTATCTCATCATGTTAGAAATGCAGCCGCTTTTGAAAAGACAAGTCCAAGCATTATCTAACTGGTACTTAACCTTTGTGGCCTCCAATAACCTATAACCAAAGTCTAGCTCGTCGAAGCTACTAAAACTCCAGTGGCCCCTCACTCTCTGCCCAAGCTTAAGCTATGACCTCATGAGGAAGCAAGAGTTGGGCTTAACTCCTCCTTAATGAGGGTTTGAATATGAGGTGGGAGATTCTTGTCAGCTTTCCAGCACCGCCACGTGTCTAGGCTTTGATCCAAATTAGCAATCACATCTGCCACTTTATTTCCCTCTCGATAAACATGACCGATAACCATCTGATTGAAGCCAGATAGTAAGTTGATGATGTCTTCGGTTAAACTCTTCATTCTCCAAACATTGTTAGACCTTCCCATGGCCACATCAATAACTTACTTAGAATCTCCTTCCACTTGCAGGTTGTCAATACCCAAGGCGTGGGCTATCTTTAGACCTTTTAGGAGCGCCAAGCCTTTAGCCATATTGTTTGATTGTTGACTGATGTCCCCAGCATAAGTAGCAATGGGGACGTCAAGACAGTCTCTAAAGATCCCTCCTCCACTAGCAAGATCATAATTCTTTTTTTCCGCCCCATCAAAGTTAAGTTTGATCCAGCCTATGGGGGGCAGGTTCTAATGGGTATTAAGTCTAGCCATCTTTTTAGAGGTGTCCACCTTGTTCATATCCTCCTTTAGGTGCCAATTCTTGGAAATTTGAATTTCAATCAGAGAAGGGGGATACTCAGCAACTTGCAGGGAACATGTAGAGGTGTTCTTCGCAACTGCTCTATAAAAGGATAAAAAAACCTCATCAGTATTAGGAGCAATTTCCCTGAAAAAGTGATTATTTCTTTCTTTCCACACACTCCATCCAAGGTGCAGACGAATCTATCTCTAGAGTTCTCTTATCCTAGGGTGAGTGAAAGGGTAGGTCCAACTTTAGGCAAAATCCTCCAAGTTTTCTTGTAAGACCCACTCCAGATTGAGCTTCTGCAGAGTTTTCTCCCAAATTTGTTTAGAGAACTCGTAGTGAAGGAGAAAGTGTTGTATGGACTCTTGTTCTTTACAGCATAGCACACATCTGTTAACCAATTGGAATCCCCTTTTATTAAGGTTATTAATGGAGAGAACTTTGTTGTGTGCCACTTCCCAATAGAAAAAGTTAACTTTGGGTATTAACTTGTTCCAAACTTTCTTCCAGAGGTGATTCAGCTAACCCCTATTAGTCAGCATATGGTAAGCTGACTTGACCGTGAACTTACCTTTTTGGTCTTGACCCCACATCTCATCTTCCCTTTGAGAAATTGGAATTATGTACCTTTCTAACTCCTATTGAAGAGACTAATAATCCTGCAACTCATTTTGATTGATACAACAGTTAGATAAGTTCTTCCACCTTCTTTGTTTATGGGGATGGCTAGTAATGTAGTTGCTCACCTTGGTACCAAAAAAGTTCACTGCTCTTTCCATCATAGAATTACTTCCTTTCTCCAGGGGATCCTCCCTCAGGTAATTATCCTCCCAAAACCTAATTTTATCTCCTCTTCCCAGTTTCCATTTGATGCCTTGTGAGAGAGAGTTCCTGGTTTTGGTCATTTTGTTCCAAATGATAGATCCTTTGGGAAGGGAGTCTCTAACCAAAATATCAGAATTGGATTCACTCTGTAGGTACTTGTCTTTCATGATTCGAACCCAGTCCTTTTCTTCTTTAAGGAAAGTCCAACCAATTTTAGTTAGCAATGCTTTGTTCATATCTTGAATTTTTCTAATACCTAATCCCCCATTAGCCTTGGCTTGACAAACTCTATCCAATCCCACTAGCGAGATCCTCTTCTTTTCCTCCACTCCAGTCCATAGGAAGGTTCTTTGGATCCTTTCTAATTTTTCTGCCATATATCTGGGAATTTTAAACATAGAGAGGAAGTAGGTAGGAATGCCTTGTAGGGAGGACTTCAGAAGTTGATGCTTACCACCTTGGCTAAGGAGTTTACCTTTCCAGCCCTCCATTTTCTTATGGATACACTCAAGAACCATGTTCCAAAAAGTCTAGGTCACATCTTTGACCGTGAGAAGCAAACCCAAGTAGGTGGCTGGGAGGGCCGCCTGATTGCATTGGAGAATATTTCTAACCTTGGCTTGTAGATCTATGTTAGTGTTAAAGGTAAACACATTACTCTTGTCATAGTTGATGCATTGACCCGACACCTTCTCGTACATGTTGAGTAGATTTTTCCATCTCTTCGCCTCCACAACAGAAGTTGACCCGAACAACATGGTATTGTCCATGAACTGTTCGACAACTGACGATCCAAGGGTGGATGTCGCTTTAACACTAGAAAGGGATCATCTATCCAGGTGAGCTAGAATATTTCTACCCAAGACTTCGACCAACATAATGAATAAGTAAGGGGACAGGGGGTCCCCCTGCCTTAAACCCCTTCCAACCTCAAAGAAACCTTGCAGTGTGCCATTAACCAACACCGAGTACTTGATGGTAGTGACACACTCCTTTATGAGTTTGAGAATTCTATCATTGAAGCCCAACTTCCTGAGAACCTTGAATAGGAAGTCCCAAGAGACTCTATCATAAGCTTTTGATATGCCCAGTTTTAGGGCCATACTCAGAGTATTGTTTTAATCCATAGAGTGAATGATCTCATGAGTTGAGATAGCCACATCTAGAATCTATCTCCTAGGAATAAATCTTTTCTAACTGTTAGAGATAAGGCAATCCAAAAGCGATTGGATCCTAAGGACCAGCATTTTAGTAATGATTTTATATATAGTGTTGCACAGACTAATGGGGCAGAAGTTAGCCATGACTTCCATGTTGGTTTTCTTAGGGATCAGTGCATTGAACATGGCATTAATCTTCTTGAGGAACTTCCCCATCCTTAAGATGTCTTTAATAGCATTTGTAACATCATAGCCCATTATATCCTAGAATTCTTAGGAAAAAGCAGGGGGGAACCTATACGGCCCAGGTGCTTTGAAAGCCCCCATCGAGAACACCATCACCCTGACTTCATCATCTGTAATAGGCTTCAGTAGGCCTTCATTATTTTCCTTAGATAGGATTGGAGGAATACAATCCAGAAGGAAGTTTCCTTTAGCACTGTCAATTCTATTATTTTGCTCAGCCAGGAATTTTTTTAAGTAATTAGAGGTCATTCTACCTAGATCCCTATCATCTTTCACCTCTATATTCTACTCATTCAGGAGTTTGGTGATACTATTCATCTTTCTATGTTTCATGGCCGATTGATGAAAAAAGGCTATGTTCCTATTTCCCTCTTTCAACCATTGAACCCTAGACTTCTACTTCTAGAAGATTGCTTCCTTTATAATTATGTCCTTTAGTTTCTTGACTAATTCCTCCTCGATTTTATACGTGCTCTCACTCCCATCTCCCTTGGCCAATTTTTCTTGAACCTCCAAGAGACTATCTGAGAGGTGTTTCTTGGTGTTCATCACATTACCAAAGAAAAATTTATTCCAACCCTTGACTTTGTTTTTGACATGTATCAGTTTTTGGGTGAGTATATACATAGGAGATCCATGAATCAAGACTTTCCACCAATCAGCAATGTAATATTTAAAATCTGGGTGGGAGGCCCACAAGATTTCATACCTAAATGGGAAGGGGCCCTTATTGTAATTCTCAGTCCAATCCAGTCCAGTCCAAAAGAAGGGCATTGTGATTGGATATGGTGCGAGGAAGAGCAGACAAATTAGCATACTAAATCAGATCCTAGTTGGAAGAAACCAACAATCTATCTAACTTGACCTAGATCAACTATTCCCCCATTCTTCTATTAGTCCAGGAAAACCATTGGTTGATGACTTCCAGGTCCATTAGCCTAGTTTGGCTCAGGAAGTCAATGAGGTCCACCATGCTATCTGAAAAGGCCATATTAACCCCAAATTTTTCCTAGGGGTAAAGAGGGGTGTTGAAATCTCCCCTGACAATCCATCGAGTTCTTCTATCCTCACTGATTTTAGAGCTCAGTCCATTGCAAAGTTCCTTCCTGGCACTTTTAGTGTTGGGGGTGTAAATGTTGAGCATCTTCCAGGTTTTATTATTCATCTTATAGTTAATTTCTAGAGCATTCTTACTGTGCAAGTAGTAACTTCCTGAAGCATTGTACTTATTCCACATGGTAACAAGTCCCCCAGAAGCTCCAGTCGAGGGGTTGATGATGAAGTCTACCATTGGACAGATCTTGTTAGCTATATTTCTAAAGTTTTCTTCAGACATTTTAACTTCTTGTAGGAGGATGAAATCAATCTTATTGTCATAAATGCAACTCTTAATCATGAGCTGTGTTTGTGGGTTGTTGAGATTTCTCATATTCCATGTGATAGTCTTCATTTGCATGACTTTGTGGAGAGGGCCTCTAGTGTACTTTGTCTGCCATAGGCAATCTCCTTGGTTGCTTCCCTAGATCTAGTTTCTCACTGGGAAGGCCTCACTGCTCTTCCTTCAATCCCCACATCGGTTGCTTTCTTATTATGTCCTTTCCCTTTTCTCTTGGGGGTGATCCATCCTCCTTGGTTACTAGTGCTAGCCCCTGGGGAAAGAACTCTATTAGGAGAAATCATAGACTTCTCTATGTTTCCCCAGTCTCCGGTTAGCAGACTTATCGATGTAGAATTCTCCAGCACTCCCAGCTAGTCACATCTATCCCTTTGACCTCTAGATTCTAGAACACCAGTCTCTGGAATGGGGGAGCACACTTCTAGAGTTAGGATTTCTCCTTCTTCCATTACATCTGAATCAAAGGGAAAATCTATAGACTGCTCTTGACCACCACCAATGAGATCCAGTCGTATCTCAACTGAGGACAGTGATGGGGAAGGAACGAGAATCTCCTTAGACAGAAGATTCTACACCTGGTCTCCAACCAAATCTTGAGTCTTGATAGGAGACTTTATTAAATCTAACAGATCTTCTTTGAATGGATATTCATCTGCTATGTTTTCTACTTTTGGGGCCTACTTATCCTTAGGGTCCTCATATTTTTTACACTCACTGATTAGGTGCCCCTTTTTTCTATAGTTTTGGCAATAGGCAGTGGAGTTTTCATACAATATTTGCTGCTCCTAGCTACCATATTTGGACTTTAACTTAACTGTATTAGGAAGTCTTATGAATGTCTACGCTAACACATAATCTAGATAAAACCAACCTGGTTTTATTTTTGGTGGTGTTGTCCATGGCGATGAAGCAACCAAAGGAGTTACCTATCCATGTGAATATCTCCTCATCTCAGTACTCGAGAGGGAGTCCAGGTAGTCTGACCCACACAGGAGATGACTTGCTGAGTTCCATTGTTGCGTCAAAGCTCGACTTCCATCACCCTAAGCTAAGATTATGCTTCCCATACAACCAAGGTCCTCCTACCAAGACAACAACTAAGTCCTCCATAGCCATGAACTTGAATAGGAAAAGGCCACCTGACATCACACTAGTCGACACACTACCTTTAAGGTGCCATCTAGCAAATACCCAACATCTAACCATGTCGATGGTAGGTCTAAGGGCTTGGAACTTTCCAACTAGGGAGAGTTCCAAGGAGGAGGTTATTTTGTCCATCATTCTATTTAGAATCTGGAAGTATGTTCCATCCTGAACTTCTGGCTGCACTTGGGCATCAAAATCTTCCATAGGCCTACTAGACTTCCCTAGCAGGGCCTATTTCCAAGCTTTGGGGTCTAAGCCCAAGGTAGGGGGAGAGGTCTCTTCAGTACTAACCGAGGTAGTACTGACATCAGTAGGGAGCTCCTGCAAGCCTAGAGGGGGGCAGGGGGGCCCCCTTGGGCTCATGACCTCCATGACTGTAGCAAGTTCAAACACCGATCAAAGCGGGAAAGTTGCAAATCCATAAGTAAAAGAATAACAAAACTCCCCTATGTTGAAGTTAGTATATTGAATGCATAAAAGTATGGGGCATATCATCATTTTTAAGTTCATATTGGTTTTCTCAGTTTGAGTGTCAATTAATTTTTCTATTACATAAACCCATAAACATGATGGGTTTGATTATGTATGTGAATATTTCATTTACTATGATATAATAATTTTTTTTTTCTTTCATTATAATTATAATATTGATATTTTAAATATGTACTCGAGTTTTTAGCCTAGTCCAAGCCTAGAGAGACCCTTACGGGGGATCTCTTCCCATGGCCTTATCGATGAGGCTAGTCCCCAAGCAATGACCCATTATCTACAAAATATTGAGATATATTAATATGAATATTACACAATAAAATAAATTAATATTTAGATGTTATCTAAATATTAATTTATTTTATTGTGTAATATTTATATTAATATAATATTCAACCTTATGAAAATTATTTAATATTTTATTCCTTATATATTATTACTAATAAAATTTATATTAAATTGTTTATTATACAAATTTTTAATATATTTATATTTATGTTATATTATAGTAAAAAAATTTGCACTTTAATAACAAAAAAGCTATAAAATACCAATTAATATAAATTTTATTATTAATATATACAAAAAGAAATGTGTGGTATTGGAGTGCAAAACAAGATATCTTTCTAAATTCCCTACTTGATAGTTTACTTATTTTATGTAATTTCATTGTTTATTATTAAATAAACCTAATATAGGTTTTGAACGGATCCTAAAACCCTTTAAATGCACATATGAATATTAAAAAATATATTAAATATGAATTAATATGCATTTTATTAGTAAATAAGTATTAAATATTAAAACATTATACTATTTATATATTAATATATTTGTATATATAATTATAAAATTCTTATTTTAAATTAATATATACAAAAAGAAATGTGGGGTATTGGAGTGCAAAAACAAGATATCTTTCTAAATTCCCTACTTGATAGTTTACTTATCTTATGTAATTTCATTGTTTATTATTAAAAAAGACTAATATAGGTTTTGAAGGGATCGTAAAACCTTTTAAATGCACATAAGAATATTAAAAAATATATTAAATATGAATTAATATAGATTTTATTATTAAATAAATATTAAATATTGAAACATTATACTAATTTATATATTAATATATTTGTATATATTAATTATAAAATTCTTATTTTAAATATCAATAGAATAATATAATTCATAATATATTAATGATAATATTTATATTAAATTATTGATTATACAAACAAATGGTATTGTTTTAAATATTAATATATTTTTAATAGTCTAAATAGTAATATATTATATTGTGTAATATTCATATTTAATTTTTTGTCATTGTAATTATAATATTATAATTAATATATATACAATGAAGGACAACATAAATAATCATATAAATATCAATATTATATTAATATGAATATTACACAACATAAATTGAAATAAATCTACAAAGAAATGCAAGCTATTAGAGTGGAAAAAAAATCTCTCTCTAAATTTCCTACTTGATAGCTCAGTTATTTTACGACACTTCAATAATAGATATTCTTATGACATGTTATGTTAAGGCTAGGGATATGTCTTCTATGGAGGTGTTATTTTATCATTTGTTATCTTTTCCTTCCTTCATGCAGTTGATTAGTGCTCATCCATACCTATCAGATACACTTATGTAATTTATGCATGAACATAATGATGATCATATGGGTTGTGATAGTTGTGAGTACATAACTACTGAGGATATACATTATGGCACATCTTGTAGGAGGGCCATAGAAAATATAGTTTTACCTCCACCTATGCATTAAATGATTACAACTTTTAATGATACATCTCATATATGTCATGCTAGATTGTCTCCATAGATTCATGTTCTTTGAATGCATTAACTTCTTTTATACTTGAAATTGTGCATAATGACAATTTTTCTCTCATTTTAAACCTATGGACATATGATATAGATACACATCATACCTTCACCCACATATGATGATGATCCACCTTCACTCATCCCTACTGATATACTTGTTTCTTTTAGAATATTCATTTGTAATGTTTATCCTAGCAATGAGATTAATGATGATTGCACTTCTTCTATCACTAATAATAGGTATGTTTTATTCACCTTCACGTGAGGTCACTAACCCACTTTACTCATGATGAATATTAGGCAATATAATAAACTAATATTTGGATCACTATAATATTTAATATTTAATATATTATCAATATTTCATTTTACTATGTTATAATAATTGATATTGGTGTAGACAGATAACTAAATCCCTTGCCCACAACTCTTATAATCCCACAACAAACAAGGGCTCTCTGCTTACCAAATTAAACTTAGACCCAAATGCACATTTCAACACAAATATAACTAATGGTTTTTTATTGATATTCATATTCAAAACATATTACAAAAATCTGCCATATAATTATAAAGACTAACCTTCAATGAGCTCTCTACCTACACAAAATCTCTTCCACTGGCTCTCCTCCACTGCACATTCTCTCTCACCAAATATCAGTTGTCTACATTCACACTCTCAATCCTCACATTGGGTACCACTCCTCATCAATCCTCTACAAAGACATTTTATTATCTTTTCTCTTGAGGCCAATTTCATTTGACTGTAATTTCTTTTATTTGAACTCCTTTCACTTCCTTTTCATTGGGTGCTCCTTCACACTAACTTCATATGTTTTTATTTTCTAGGAAAAAACAACAATGGCATGAATGCCAATCGTCCCTAGCTAAGGCGTCACCAAAACACACCAATACAAATCAAAACCACACTAGTTTTTATTCCCATTCCATCAAAAGGGAATATGATGCGTCTCTAGGTAATACTTTTCTTTTGACCGTCTCTAGCCCACGCACCTATTAAAGACATTCTTACATTATACAATAGTTTGGTCTTCTTCCTACCCATGTGTGGAAGATTCAAAACTTCCCATAATCTAATTCTCCTATGTTGTTGCGACCTTCCCTCACAACCCACGCAGGACCATTAGTGGGCATCTACCAACATTTAAACTAGTAATATGTTTAAATGCTCCTTATTTAGACTACACGGTTCCCTGGTATGTAGATGTTCTTCAACTTTTGAATCTTTGACATCATTTTGGGTTGATATTACAATATCTCAAGGTACATATCAAAAAAAACAAAAAATCTCCTTTTCAAATGCCGTCTTTTGGGTTTCAAGGTTGCTTTTATTATTAGTCTCAAACTACATGTAATAGTTGTCAAGAGAGACTGAATAAAGGTAGGATCCATGGATGATAAATCTTTGAACATTCCTCCCTCATTGTATGAGAGTATAATAGTTGCTATCAATGCAAAAGGCTGGTACACCAATGTCAATACTCTTGATGAGCAGTAGTCTAGAAATAGATATTAATAATAATCCTCAACAAACTATTCCAAGAGAAAAGGCATCTAATTCCAAGAAACCAACAAACTATATATGTATTGTATTGTCCCTTCATCGTTAATGCCACATCCAATAGCCAGAACAACATGGTTTACATCCATGGGATTCGACCACAATGGGTGTCTCTAGAGGAATGTATTCAACTGGCAAAGACCTTGCAAATAATGGTTGTGAACATTTCATTGAACAATTGTTATGAAGCTTCAATTTGCCAAACATGAAGATATCTTTGACAAAAAAACCAAACTAAACACTAAAATGTGACAACTCAATTCAAAACTAAAATGACAACTTTTTTTGGTTGATACAGGATAGCCAACATCCCCGGTTGCTCCCGCATCAGACACGTTGAGCAGAATGTTTGTGAGCATGGGCTCACAAAGTGGAGTAGAGTGATAGAATTACCCTTTCAAGTTGTAAACAACCTACAACAAACTCCATCATTGAGCTAGGCATAGAAAACTTCTTCCTCCTCTTCCAGCACTTAGTTGGGAAAAGTATTGTCCTCCTCCACCCATTATATGTCAATGTCATTTTCCCATCATCATCTATCCTCCTCCGCCAAAGGCTCACTCTCCTTGTCCTTCAATTCCTCACTCCTCTCTTCTCCTCCTTCACCTTCATGGAACTTAACCCCCAGTAGACTGACCACCTCCACCAAAATCCTACAATATCTTTGACAACCTCTATGCACAAAATCACAACATCTAAACACAAATCTTTCGTTACAACAATCTCCATTTTTTCTGCATATGTTTCTTCTTCTATCATCATATTTGAAAATAAAACAATATCATCATCAAATAGATTTACCTTATCCTCTTTCATGGTTGCAACATTGATTTTCTCTATGATATCTCTCGCATCATCCTCAACTGCAACATTTTGTTTTACATCCTTCACTGCAACAACAAACTTCATATTCCATTCTTCTTCAATTGCCAACAACCTCTTCACCAAATCACCCTCATCTTCATTATATTTGTGATCTACTACAAACTCTTTGTATTCCACTTCCATGATCACATCTTCTTTATTATCTTTAGCCCCTACTACTATAGGTATATCCTCTATTTCATCTTTCTTCTCCTTCATTGCAATCTCATTACAAGCATGTTGTATAGCCTCTATTCGATCCATCCTTGCATGTATATCTACCACCATCTCAAAAATCTTTCTCCTCTCATATCATTTCCAGATCTCCCATATCACGGGATTCCACAAGAACACTCTCATCTTGTTCATTGCAATCTGACACACATCACACCTTCAATCTTTTTGTGGCACCAAGCTCTCTCACTTCTTAGGACTTCTCCTACTTGCAACAACCCTCACAGAAGCTTCTTCTCTACCCCCTTCTCTCCTCTACCCATAAGCCCTGGCATAGGTTGCCTCACATTCAATACCCTGCCTATGCTCTCAGAAACTCTAGCTCTAATATCATATGGTGCAGACAAATAACTAAATCCCTGGCCCACAACTCTCACAATCCCACAACAAACAAAGACTCTCTACTTACCAAATTAAACTTAGACCCAAATGCACATTGCAACACAAATATAACTAATGGTTTTTTATTGATATTCCTATTCAAAACATATTACAGAAATATGACATATAATTACAAAGACTAGCCTTCAATGAGCTCTCTACCTACACAAAATCTCTTCTACTAGCTCTTCTCCACTACACATTCTCTCTCACCAAATATCAGTTGTCTGCATTCACACTCTCAATCCTGACATTGGGTACCACTCCTATTCAATACTCTGCAATGATATTTTATTATCTTTCCTCAGGCCAATTTCATTTGGCTGTAATTTCTTTTCTTTGAACTCCTTTCACTTCCTTTTAATTGGATGCTCCTTCACACTAACTTCACATGTTTTTATTTTCTAGAAAAAAACAACAATGGCATGAATGCCAATCGCCCCCAACTGAGGCATCACTAAAACACATTGATACAAATCAAAACCATGCTAGTTTTTATTGCCATTCCATCAAAAGGGAATATGAGGCGTCTCTAGGTAATACTTTTCTTTTGACCCTCTCCATCCCATGCACCTATTAAAGACATTCTTACATTATACAATAGTTTGGTCTTCTTCTTAGCCATGAATGGAAGATTTAAAACTTCACAAAATCTAATTCTCCTATGCTGTCATGACCTTCGCTCACAACCCACACAGGTCCATTAGTGGGCATCTACCAACATTTAAACTGGTAATATGTTTAAATGCTCCTCATTCAGACTATGTGGTTCTCTGGTATGTAGATGTTCTTTAACTTTTGAATCTTTGACATCATTTTGGGCTGATATTACAATGCCTCAAGGTACATATCGAAAAGAACAACAAAGCTCATTTTTGAAGGCCATCTTTTGAGTTTCAAGGTTGCTTTTGTTATTAGTCTCAAACCAGATATAATAGCTATCAAGAAAGGATGAATAAAGGTAGGATCCATGTATGATAAATCTCTAAATATTCCTCCCTCATGGTATGAGCGTATAATAGTTTCTATCAATGCAAAAGGCTGGTACACCAATGTCAATACTCTTGATGAGTGGTAGTCTAGAAATAGATATTGATAATAATCCTCAACATACTATTCCAAGAGAAAAGGCATCCAATTCCAAGAAACCAACAAACTACATATGCATTGTATTGTCGCTTCATCGGTAACACCATATCTAATAGCCAAAATAACATGGTTTACATCCATGGGCTTTGACCACAATGGGTGTCTCTAGAGGAAAGTATTCAATCTATGAAGACCTTGCAAATAATGGTTGTGAACATTTCATCGAATAATTGTCATGAAGCTTCAACTTGCCAAACATGAAGATATATGTGACAAAAAAACCAAACTGAAACACTAAAATGCAACAACTCAATTCAAAATTGAAATGACAACTTTTTTGGTTGATAAAAGATAGCCAACATCCTCGGGTGCTCCTGCATCAGATATTATAATTAGTATATATACAAGTAAGAAAAAATATAAAAAATCATATTAATATCAATATTATATTAATATGAATATTACACAACATAAATTGAATTAAATCTACAAAGAAATGTGAGATATTGGAGTGCAAAAATAGATATCTCTCTAAATTCCCTACTTGATAGTCGATAGTTTACTTTATGCAATTTCATAAAAAGGCATAATATAGGTTTTGAAGGGATCTTAAAACCCTTTAAATGCACATAAGAATATCAAAAAATATATTAAGTATGAATTGATATACATTTAATTATTAATATATATAATGAATAAAATTCAATAATCATATTAATATGAATACTATATTAATACAAATATTTAGACAATATAATAACTTAATATTTGGATCACTGTAATATATTAATATTTGTCGGTGTAGAACTCCTATAGTTTACACTAACTTAATCATAGTTAGGTGAAGTCCCACATGTTCTTTGACTTTGTCTAAGTTGTTGGTTGTTTGGGAGATGTGTCATTCCAATGGACACCTTGCCACTATTCTCATGGGTAGTTATACTATTCCTATGGATTGTTAGTCGCCACCTATCCCTATTTTGTGGAGAGTCAGGTATCCAACTTCTCTTATTTATATCTTCTCATTTGTTAATACATTTGTTCGTTTTCACTTGCAGTCTCGTGCTTGTTGTATCTCCACAATCTTAGCAGTTTCTACATGGTATCAGTGCTGATGTGGTTAGCCTCAAGTCGATTTGCTCACTGTTTGAATCATTTTTGACATTGACGTCAATTTTCATCTCTATGAGATTTTGTTTGCAATTGGTTTTTTGTTATCATTTAACATTAATTCCATGTGTTAGTTGTGAGTTTGAATCACCCACAGAGGGCATTATTTGAATGCCATAGCAAGGCCATCAATTGGCTTGTATTTGTGCAATGGATAGGAGCCTTGTCACTGCACCGACACCTCAGAAGAAGTGCATTTTGCTGGGGTTTCAATGGCTTCCACAGACCATTTTTTGCTTTCAAAGGAGGTGAGGTGTTACCCACGCAGGCCAAGCCCGCACCATCATTAGACCTTTGATGCCCCCAAGTCACACAGCCAACACCTCACACAGAGGCCGAGCCAACATCTCTTGGTAGGCACTGTCAACCATTCTAAAGCAGTGGTGATGGCCCATTTTGGCACCCATGTGACAACCACGACACAATGAAGGAAGACTGATTGTTGCCCTTGACTCAATCCACCCTCCACATCATCTAGTCCTCTGTCCATGTCACCCTGTGAAGCACAAATTCGAAGCAGGAAGAAAGGATTTTGAAAGCCACATTTTGACCATTGAACTATGGCGACTAACGATTTGAAACCCATGTTTTTTTGCACTATTTATTTAAAAAATGTGTAATTTGTTGATGTAAGAAACTAGGGGGGTGAGGTCAGCAAATGGAAAGAGGAGAAAAGGGTGGGGTGCCCAATTTTTTATTGATTAGCCCTTGGTCATATGGGTTAATAAGCCCCTAGTCACGCTCTACCAATGGGGGCTAAACTTTTGCCTCTCTACAAGTTTTTTTTCCATTAAAAATTGTATGCAAAGTTGTTTTTTCTAAGCACATTGGAAAAAATTTCCAAAAGGTGTATTTTTTTGTGAATGCAAAATTTTCGAAGGGCCATAACTTTTGCAAAACAACTCAAAATTGAGTTGTTCTTTTTGCAAAAGTGTTTCTTTTTCCGTCCCCAATCCAACTAACCTAATATGAAACTACAATTATAAAGTGCCTGATCAGGCTATTTTAGGGTGACTCAACACACTTCTTCTATTCATTGCACAATTTGGTGGGGAAAAACAAACTAAGGGGGCAATTCAATCATAGGTGTAATATGATGTCAATGCACTACTTTATAAAGTGCCACACTAAGGGGGGAATTAAGCAAAATCACGCACTCAACTTATAAAGTGCCACTTCACAAAGTTTAATTAGGGATCTAAGTAATCTAGGTTGCCTAATTGTGTTGATTTCTATTGTCTAGTCGAACTAACTTGTTCTAATCATGGGATATGGAACTCACTCTTCTATAATCAACCTAAACAAGGGAAACTATAAGTTCTGGTGTGAAGGCATTCTAAAACATCTCAGGATCTGTAATCTCATACCCCATCTGTATGGACTTGTCCATGAACCTGGTAAACAATCTCATAAGGCTAAGTGGTTTAATCATCCTAACCACATTGTTTAATTGAGTAGTTTACATATACCATATGTCGCTTTGTATGCCATCATGGATATTGACTTTCCACATGCATTATGGATAAAAATTTGGGAGATGTATGGAGACTCGAATGTTTCTCCTTTCCCACATGATCCTACCTTGATCACAACTCACATCCCTAATCATGATACACAGATAGAATGTTCTAGTGACATAGAAGAAGCCATCACTCCTACTGTTACTTCATCAGATTCTAGATTCGCTTCTTCGAAATCTTACAATGCTTCTTTGCAATAGGATATCAGTCTTCCTAGCATTGTTGATTGGGACATATTTCTACCTAACATCACTTATCTATTTGTAGAGTCTCACATTGCTAACATGAAACCACATATTGAAGACATCAATGTTCTCTTTGATGATAGTTTTGATGAAGCTACATCAACATTGTCCACTTCAGATATTCATGCTCTACATTGTCCTACACATGGTTTGGATTGTCATCATCCTCATCTATTGTGCATGCACTTGATTTGATTATGGCATCCTTCGGCATTGACATGGGGACACCTAAGCACTCTTCGAAGGCATCAGCATGGGCACCATCATCCATGGATCAACTTTACCATGATTCAAGATCATGCATACATCTTCTCACATGGGAAGATATCCTGCATCTTCAGGTGGTTTCTTTTCTTCCCAAGGGAAGGAACATTATTCGGTGTTCTTGGATCTACATCTACATCCTTTGTCGACTATTCAGCATCACTACAGCAAGACATGTATTATGGGGGGGTCTCATAGACCTCTCATTTTCTCTCCTATGTGGGGAATCTTATATTGTACTTAGTGAAAGAAGTAGTACTTCTTCACCTGTATAATTTCTCTCTTTTGGGGGATAGTATTTTCCCACTGGATTTTCTACCTTTCTTTACTTTTTAAGAAATGCATTTGTACATGGGTACCTAATCAGGCACATAGCCAAGACCCATCTTTCATAAACTCGCCTAAGCTATGCTTAAGGGGGGATGTTGGTGTATAACTCTTATAGTTTACACTAACTTAATCATAGTTAGGATAATTCCCACATGTTCTTTGACTTTGTCTAAGTTGTTGGTCGTTTAGGAGATGTTTCATTCCAATGGACACCTCTCTGCTATTCTCATGGGTAGTTGTGCTATTCCTATGGATTGTTAGTCGCCACCTATCCCTGTTTTGTGGAGAGTCAGGTATCCAACTTCTCCTATTTATATCTTCCCATTTGTTAATAGATTTGTTCATTTTCACTTGCAATCTTGTGCTTGTTGTATCTCCACGATCTTGGCAATTTCCATAATTTTTTTCTTTATTCTATATATATATGAATTATAATATTTAATATTTATAGACAAATATATATCAATCTTTTATTTATCTATGTTATAATATATATATATATATATATATATTTATAGACATATATATCAATATTTTATTTATAGACATATATATATAGAATGAAGAAAAAAATCACATTAATATGAATATTACAAAAAATAATTAAATTAAATGCACAAAAAAGTGAGATATTGGAGTGCAAAACAAGATATGTCTGTAAATTCCCTACTTGATAGTTTACTTATTTTATGTAATTTCATTGTTTTTAATAAAAAAGGGGTAAAATAGTGTTAGGGTTAGCTAGTAGAAGATATCAATTAAATGCAAATAAAGATTAAGTAGAGAAATAAAAATGTACAAAAATATTAACAGTGAGAGACAAGTTTTAACGTGGTTCACCCAAACTTGGGCTACATCCACCAATAGAGAGTCCAATATTATTATCCAGTAAATCAAACCGATTACAACCAACAATTCTTGCAACTCAATACTGTTGCAAATGCTACAATACATCAACAAAAACCCTAACCCTTAGCCACTTTTATCAAGCCTTATGTCAGTTACAAAATAGGGTTTTTTTATGTCGGCCAATAGAAAAATAACTCTTGATGCCTTTATTAAATAATAAAAATTATGTGAGGTTTTGAGGGCATTGCCCCCGAGCCCCCGTAGGTGTGCTGCCCCTCAACCCCGCCATGTATCATGATAGGGAGCATGCCAGGGGCGCTGCCCCTAGACCCTGTAAGGGGCGCTACCACTTGACCCTGTCTTGGGGGCACTACCCCAAACCCCTACAAGGGGCACTGCCCCTTGACCTTGTTAAATAATTTGGGGCAAAATCACACCAATAAAAGTGGGGTAAATTTAACCTCCGAGTCTAATTAGGCTCCATATAATAATAATCTCCCACTAGGAGACTGATTGGACTCCACACCATATCATCTCCCACTTAGAGAATGATCATAACACTACTGACCCTGTAGCTCCCACTGGAAATAAGCACCCTAGACACTGTTGTTCTATTTTTGTTATTTTCAGTCTTGAAGACCAACCGAAGTTGAATAGGAGCTTAGCTTCTCCCTTATCACTATCTTTGTAAACATATCTACTAAATTTTAATTTGTATGTATCTTTTACATCCGTAACTATCCATCATCCAACACTGATTAAATGAAGTGATACCTCAACTATATGTATTTAGTCTTTGAATGCAAGGCAAAATTCTTTGCAATATTTATGGCACTCTGGTTGTCCATAAACAAATAACCATTAGCCTGTTGTTTTCCCAATTCTTCCATGAAATATTGTAGTTATGTCATCTCCTTGCTTGCCTCTATTGTAGCTACATACTCTCCCTCTGTGGTGGATAAAGTAACCACCTTTTTCAACCATGAGATCCAACTCACCATTGTCCCACCTACAGTAAAGACATAACTTGTAGTACTCCACCTAGTATCAATATCCCCTACCAAATTTGAGTCTACATAACCTACTAAATCAGTATTAGAGCCCCCAAAACATAAGTGTTTATTGCATGTACCTGTCAAATATTTGAGAATCTATTTTACCACATTCCAATGCTCCAATCCGGGATGACTCATATACCTGCTTATGACTCCTACAACATGTGCAATATCTGGTCTCATGCATAGCACGGCATACATTAAACTTCCTACAACTAAAGCATATGATACCTTGGACATTTTGTCTTCCTCCTCTTGTGTCTTAGGACACATCTCTTTAATCAATTTAAATGACTAGGCAAAGGTGTGCTAACAGTTTTTGCATTCTCCATATGAAATCTCTGCAGCACCTTTTCAACATAATTAGCCTGAGATAGAGTCAATTTTCTCTTCTTCCTATCTTTGCAAATTTTTATACCAAGGATTTGTTTTGCTGCCCCCAAATCCTTCATAGCAAATGACTATGCTAATTGCACTTTTTTAACTCTCTTATGTGATCCATGTTAGACCCTGCTACAAGCATGTCATCAACATATAAACATAAAATAATGTAGCTATCATTATCCAACCTCTTAAAATAAACACAATGGTCAGAATTACACTAGCTATAGCCTTACTCAGCCATAAAACTATCAAATTTCAAATACCATTGCCAAGGTGCTTGTTTCAAGCCATACAGACTCTTCTTCAATCTGCACACTAATTTCTCCTTACCTTTGACCTCAAATCCTTGGGGCTATTCCATATATCTCATCCTTCAAATCACCATGGAGAAAGTTAGTTTTCACATCTAGTTGTTCCAAATGCAAATCTTCAGTAGCCACAATACTTAAAATAGTACAAATATAAGTCATCTTAACAACTGAAGAAAAAATCTCATCAAAATCAATGCCCTTTTTCTTTGCAAATCTTTTTACAACTAACCTGACTTAAAATATGTTCTTACCTCCATCTTCCTTTTTCAGCCTCTAAATCCATTTGTTTGGTAAAGCCTTTCTACCTGCAAGCAACTTACATAATTCCCAAGTCTGATTTTTCAGTAAGGAGTCAATTTCTTCTTTCATTGCAAGTCCCACTGAACCTTTGTATCCACCTGCATAGCTTCATCATACCCTTCCAGTTCACTAGCATCTGTTAACAAAATAGAATACAAAGAGGGAGAAAACCTTTTAGGAGGTCTACTTAGCCTTGTTGACCGTCTAACATTCACTGTAGTTTGTGGTATGTCTTGTTACTGTTGCGGAGTATGATGAACCACTTGAGCATCACTATTTGGAGTATCATCCAACATCACATAATCCTTTTCTTTCTTCTCATACTACTACAATTGATCTTTGTACAACACCATCTCATTGAATACAACATCCCTACTTCTCAAAATTTTTTGATTTTTAAAATCTCAAATCCTATAACCAAATTTATCAATACCATATCTAATGAAGGTATACTTTTTTTTATTTTGCATCTAGCATGGTTCTATTTTTAGAATCTGCATATGCAAATGCTTCACATCTGAAGGTTTTTAAAAAAGAATAACTCACCTTCTTACATGTCCATGCTTCCTCTGGAATACCACAACCCAAAGGAATTGAAGGACCTCTATTAATTAAATATATAGCGGTGTTGACAGCCTCAACCCACATGTTTAAAGGCAACCCAGCATATAATCTCATGGTCCTTGCACACTCCATTATTGTCCTATTCATGCGCTCAGCCACTCCATTCTCCTATTGAATCCCTGGAACCATTTTCTACCTATGAATTTCATTAAAGGAATAATAATCCTTAAATTTTTTGCTACAATACTCACCACTATTATCAAATCTGAGACATTTTAATCTTTTACTCGTCTCATTCTCAACCAAGCTTTTCCATTTCTTAAATGTTTCAAATACATCAGATTTCTGCCTAAGGAAATAAATCCAAACCTTCCTAGTTGCATCATCTATGAATGTGACATAATACTGAGAGCCAACAAGAGAAGATACCTGAGCTGATCCCCATACATATGTATGCACAAGCTCCAACTTTTCATCTTTATTTTGCTTCCCATCCTTGAGAAAACTAACTCTCAAATTTGTTTTCCATACACACAAATTTCACAAAAATCCATATTAATACATTTTAAACATGGTAAAACTTTCTTAGAATGAAGTACCTTTATACCTTTTTCACTCATATGCCCAAGTTTGTTATGCCACAGTGTTATCTCAAAACCTGCAGCAAGTGTTTTAGTCTCTTCCTGCGAACCCGCAGCAACTGTTCCTAAACCTATTTGGTTTTTCTCTATAACAACTAAAGTAAAAGGAATAGTATGACCTATATACAGATATAAGGTACCTACTTTCACACTTTTTACTACTATTAAGGCACCTCTTGAAACTTTCCAATTTTTATCACTGAAAGTAACTATGCAACCTTCATCAGCTAGCTGCCCTGCTAAAATTAAATTCCTACTCAGCCTTGGAATGTGCCTTACCTCTTATAGTAGCCAATGATTCCCATTCTGCAACTTAATCTTGATTCTTCATTTTCTAACAATCTAACAAGGTTTGCTGCCTCCCAAATAAACCAGCCCAAAATCCCCTTGGACATAATCAAGAAAATAACTTCTATGGGACATAGCACAAAATGAGGCCCCTGAATCTAAAACCCATGAATCATCAGCATTATCTAGGGAAAAAATCAAAGCATCATCTTCAGATTTATTACTTACCACATTTGCCTCCTTATTACCTTCTTGTTTGTCTCATTTATTCTTTCAAGACTAGCAATCTTTCTTCAAATGACCTAGTTTTACACAATACTAGCAACCCTTCTATCCTCTGGATTAGGACCTCTTGTCCTTTGGATTTCCTTGTGACTTCCCATGACCTCCAAAACCTTTTCCTCTCTCCTTTGATCTTCCCTTGTTTTCTGCATTCAAAACACTACCTGATGTGGACCCTCCTGAGCTTTTCCGTCACATTTCCTCACTAAGGATAACACCAACAACATCATCAAATTTTAAAGTGTTTGAACCAGAGACAGAGTTACTTACAGCCATTACCAAGCTATTCCATCTTTTTGGCAAAGAACATAAAACCAAGAGAGCCCTCACCTCTTCATCAAAATTCACTTTTAAAGAAGTTCACTAACTGGTAATCGTATTAAACACATTTAAATGGTCCGTCACATATCCACCTTCAACCATTTTCATATTAAACAAACGCTTCATGAAAAATACCTTATTTGAGGCTAAGGGTTTTTCATACAATTTAGCCAAAGCTTTTATCAATTCACTTGTTGTCTTCACTTCTGTTAAATTGAATGCCACAAATGGTGCCAGGCACAACCAAATGATTCCTAGTGCCTTTTTGTCTAGAAGTTCCCAATCCTCATCTGTCATTCCTGTTAGTTTCTTAGATATTCCTTCCAACAGCCTCCATAAATCCTTCTGATAGAGATAATCCTCCATCTACATCTTCCATAACTGATAGTTCTACCCATTGAATTTATCTACTTTCAATTTACCCTTGTCTGCCATTGCTCCCACTCAACCATGAGACCTTCTTAGAGACGATAATCAAACACAACCTCACTCTGATACCACTTATTAGGGTTAGCTGGAAAAAGATATCAATTAAATGCAAATAAAGGTTAAACAGAGAAATAAAAATGCACAGAAATAATAACATTTAGAGGCAAGTTTTAACGTGGTTCACCGAAACTTAGGCTACATCCACCAATAGAGAGTCCAATATTATTATCCAGTAAATGAAACTGATTACAACTAGCAATCCTTGCAACTCAATACTGTTGCAAATACTACAATACATCAATAGAAACCCTAACCTTTAGCCGCTTTTATCAAGCCTTATGTCGGTTATAAAATAGGGTTTTTAATGTCGACCAATAGAAAAATAACTCCCGACACCTTTATAAAACAATAAAAATCGTGTGAGGTTTCGGGGGCGCTGCCCCTCGACCCCACCCTGTATCGTGACAGAGAGCGCGCTAGGGGCACTGCCCCTTGACCCCGTCTTGGAGGCAGCGTCACCAAATCCCCGCAAGGGGCGCTACCCCTTGGCCCCATTAAATAATTTGGGGGGAAACTGAGCCGAGAAAAGTGGGGTAAATTTAACCTCTAAGTCTAATTAGGCTCCATATAACAACAAATAGGTTGTGAAGGGATCTAAAACCCTTTACATGCAAATAAGAATCAACAAAACAATAGCAAAATAATAGCCATACTACAAAGAAAACCAAATACAATGGAGAAAAAAATAAATAATCATATTAATATCAATATTATATTAATATAAGTATTACACAACATAAATTGAATTAAATCTACAAAGGCATGTGAGATATTGGATTGCAAAATAAGATCTCTCTAAATTCGTAATTTGATAGTTTAGCTATTTTATGTAGCAAGTAGTAAAATGCTATAATAAATGAAAAAGAGACTCAAGAATTGGTAGTATTAGACTAAAATTCACATTTTCTAACATTCTCCAATGCAAACCCCATTCTAGTGTATGCTAACCAAACAAATATCAAATCAAACTCAAAATCAACTAATCAATTCATGAAGAGTATTTACTAGTGAATGAGTTCCACATCAATATTAAACAAATATTTAATCTAAAAATAATTCAACTACAAAACACATACTTTTATTACAACACTACAAAGCATTACTAGCCACTATGTGACACTTGTTTTATACTCCTAACATAGTATTTCTATAATTTCCTATAACATAACCATTGCACCTTCCTTCCCAGCTATGCAACATGGGAGGGCATGAAAACCACAAGTGAACAAAGGGAAAAATGGCGAAGGAGAAGAGAAAATAGGGACGGCAGTTTTAAAAATGGCAGACAGAAAATCAATGCTCGAGATTGTTTTAATCGTCTTGCCAACTGATGTGGACGATTTTTAACCATGGATACTCTAAATCAGCCCTCTTGTTCACAAAAGAAATGCCTTCAGCATAATAATATTTTCAACATCCCCTCATCTACTGAACTTCATGGAGAATGACATGCATATGCATCGCATTCATTTACTTTATGAGCACGTGGGGTTGATGGAAAAATTTAAATATATACTAATGTTCGAAGTTCCATAGAATTTACTGCCACAACCACCTATTAGTGAAGGCTCGTTAATTTGCTACCTCACCATTGTGCGGAATATACAACAAGACGTCAGAAGTGTTAATGTTCCAAGTCATCACTGCACCAAACATACTGCAGTCATATGCTTATCATAACCTATCTTAACACAACCACCAATCCCCCTCCAATCTTCCCTATAATCGAAAGATCATAACGAGTGTTTAGATTGTATGCTTCCAATTTATTTTATAATTAGAGTTTGTAGAAATAAACACCGAAAACAACAAATTATTAACGTAAGGTACGAAATGCTATTAGTATTGAAAGCTTTCGGTGGCGGTGCGAATGCCGTACTTTCATTGGTTATTGTGCAGACAAGAAATGCCTTCACAATGCCTTCCCTGTAACATGGGTTTCAGCTTCCTTTTCTCCAACAATAAATACTATTTGATGCTTTTGTAGGAATACAAAGTCGTAGATGTTTCCTACGGAGTCGGACAAATGAATGCACAACCAAATTATGTCATCATGTTGTAGTTTCCTTGTAATGCACGGTGGTATTAAGCAGGCCTGGAATTCGACGGTCACCCCATCTGTCATATAAATTTTTTTTTAACGACGGTTTGTTCATTTAATTACCTTTCGATTGACGTTTTAAGAAAAAATAAAATTGTCAAAAATATGTTCACTACAGTGATTATGTTTTCATATTATGGCATTCTTGGGTTTGGATTGTGGGTGGAATATTTTTTTTGGTTTCCTGGATGATAAGAGATTAAGTAGTATAGTCTTTTAATATTTTACAAATGCTTACACTTTTATTACAAAATTGTTTCCTTGGAACACCCTCATTTGCCAATGTCTAATTTAGTTTATTAAATGAGAATTATTATTATTATTAACATACATTAATATATGATTGTGATTTAAGAAAAAACATAGCAAAACTTTTTAACTGTTAAATTATAAAAGACCATCTTTAACTATGCAACTAAATATACAATAAGGAAAGTCTTAATAAACCACTAAAATAAATACTTATGCAACATAATTTGAAAGAGATAGATTGTTCTATCTTATAAACGGATTGGTCAAATTGAATCTCCAACTTCACAAATTATTGTCTTACTAGTTAGCTTCAAGCTTTAAGCATCTATCCAAACAAACAAATCAAATTGGTGAAATTGAAGCTCCAACTTCACAAATTATTGTCTTACTCTTTATCTTTAAACTTCAAACATTTATCCAAACAAAAAAATCAAACCTCACATTGCAATAACCATTAATTCTTCATTCCTAAATACAAAATAAGTGTATTGTACAGACCTGTTCTGTAGTTGATGATTTTTGGTAGTGATCAAATTATAGGCAGGCAGGAAAAACGAGATTAGGATGAATAAGCGACTCTTCCGTGCCTTGGAAACTGGTAATTTTACTACCATTCAAAGACTACATGGGGAGAACTCCTATGTTCTGCTTGGCGTTACATTCCAAGGAGACACTCCTCTGCATATTGCTGCAAGGGAAGGCCATCAACATATTGTTGAGTGGATTCTTCAAGTGCAACCCTCCATGGCTGAAGCTCTAAACAAGAGTCACAATACGCCACTGCATGAAGCTGCTAAATGCCCTAATCCAGATCTAGTCAGACTTCTCCTTCAACACAACGACAGTATTTCCGACTATTACAATAAGTTTGGAGAGACAGCTCTGGTAATAGCTTCCAAGTATGGCCACGTGGCAACAGTCAAGCTTTTGTTAAAGGTCATTTCAAATAACGATTCAATCGCATGGGATCGATCTCTTGGAGAAGCAGCTCGCAGGGGATATACAGGTAAATTTACACATTATTTGTTCAAGATGAAGTAAATAGTATGTTTACAGATTGCATCCAATTTATTGACTTTAGGTAGTGTGAATTGTGAATGAAAAGCAGATGTAGTAAAGGCCATTCTTGATATTCCCATCACATTCCCGACCCCGATTCTGCATGCAGCCGTCCATGGAGGTCATGTTGAGATTGTAGAGGCAATGCTAAATTCTCGTGCATGGAATGACTACTTAATGACAACGGAGGATGACTCTGGAAGATGCGCAATACATGTAGCAGCCATGAAAGGCCGTTGGGACATAATCAATAAATTTCTGTCCAGATGGCCAGACTATGTCCAAATCCGGAGTTCAGATCATAAGTCTGTTCTACACTTTGCCGTGGAGTATAATCAATTTGAGATTGTGGGCAATCTACTATTGAACACATGGCCTCAAAAAGTCCCAGAGTTGGTGAGCCGCGACCATGACCTTGCTCACAATACAGCATTACATTTGGCAGCAAAAAATGGAGTGGATCCCCAGGTTTGAAATCCTTAGCTTGAACCTCCATCTTTCTGTTTTTTACTGTTATGATTGTTCCTATTTCTCCACTTTCTAGATTTTTAGGGCTATATATATAAAAGGACTACTTTTTATTTTTTACGCGTTCATCCATGTTCTCATGAAAATCGTTGTTTCCTTATTATATCAGATAATTTATGTTACAGATCTCTATAATGTTGGAATCCAAAGAAACATTTATAAAAATGCTAATTTGAGGTATTTTTAATAGGCCGATACTGATATTTTGAACCATAAAACTACCAAATACTTTCTTATGAAATTTTTAAACTGTAAATTTTAGTTAGATCCCATATGTTTCAAGATATTATTAGTATGTGCATTTGGTATTATTATTGTAATCAAAACTATTTAATTATAAATAGTTATTATTATTTGTGTATGTTAATTAATTATATGTTATAATTATTTATTTATTTAACTAGTTATTAATTAATTATATGTTATAATTTTTCCTTCCAAAGTAAATATTTATTTTTTGAAGTAAATATGCAAACATTTTAAAAGGAAATGTTTAAAAGATTAATTGTTGACATTTATTTGCATTCTTATTGGTTGAAAGTTTTCAGCTCTTATTACCTTTAAGTTGTCCAAGACAAATAATAATGAATTTGTGCAATACCAACCTATTAATGTACCAAAATACTTTAATATTTTAATTAAAAATAAACATTTGTACAAACCTTGATTGAGATGTTATGAAAAGAGGACACATAGTCAACATTGATGTACTTGCCTTTGGAAAATGATATTGTAATGAGAATTTCTTAACTAGGTATTACTATTTGCACCCATCTACCAATTACATGTTAGTATTTTTTCTACCTAAAGTAAATGTTTATTTTTTAAAGTCAACATACTAACCTTTTAACTAAAAGTATTCAAAAAATGAATTATTAATAGTGTGATTAACAGTAGAGTTTCACCTCTTATTCCAATCTTCATGTTGTTCCAGATAAGTAATAATCATCTTTATACTATTAATGTATATTTTAAAACAATAAAAGATGATAGTACAAATGCAAAATAAGCAACTAAATCAAACAATAAACTTTAAAATAATGTGATATGCAAAATCAAATTAGATAATAGTCATCTCAATCAATTGGAATTTCTCTGTACGTATACCTGTAAGCAAAAAAACTGTATGCCTGTACGCGAATTTTTTAAAATGTTGGCTTGAAATTTCTATCATTATCCCCTTCGAGTCCACCTCCTTGGTTAGCGCTATAACTTTTTTTTCATATGAATCTTTAGAAACATTGGCCATCATCAAACTTTAGATTAACTGCAATGTGAGGATATATTTGTAAAAAAACTAGTGTGATGTGGTTTGAACTTGAAACCTTGGATTTCATAGGATGTTGAAGAGAGAAGGAAAGTAGGAAGAATATTATATCGGGAATAAAAATAGAACATTTTTAAATAATTGGATGGTGTTATTTCATTACCACGTGCATATCATTTTATAAGAGATTGAGATGTATATTTATTGAGCTATCACCTTCGAGATTGTGTGCCAAGACCTCCACCATTAGATTCCCATTCACCATCACCAACCATTAGATGCAACTTTTTTTTGTATTGAACAATGCTATAAAATACAAGAAAATGCAATCTAGAAATGATGCACAATGGAAGTAACATCATATAAGGACAATGCCAAAACAAACACTATTTAACTAGGACTTTACAAAGCAATTGAAGGCACTGGCATAGAGTTGCATCATACAAAGGCAACACCCAAACAATAAACTAAACTATATACTAGCACTAATGAACACTCTGAGATTTACAAAGCAACTAGCATGCCTCTAAAATTCTTGCACAATAGTAATGGGCCACAACCAATCTGATAGACTCCCTAAACCCAACAACTAAAAAAGATGGAAAGAGTAAAGAAAAATAGTACCATAAAGAATAGAGCCCTATAAAATCTAGACCCAACAAAGTAAACCCTATACACAATCTACCTACAACTCTCCAAAATGTTAAAAATAAATAAATCAAAGATAACACACATAGAAGTTGGTCTAAAAATTTAAACTAGAGTAGAGGCCTTTGATAATTAACCACAAATGCTATAGTTAAACACATGTACCAAAAATCACTAAATTCAACCCAAAAAGATACAAAATATAATACACAACACTAACCATTAGTTTCACAAGAATAATCATCCTCACAAGTTACTAATGATAAATCCTATAGAGTTAACCTCCATAGCCAACATAATAGAACTAGTACCACCCAACTCCAAAATTGAAAAGAAAAGAATTATGATTCATGTCATTTGTCTCATAATTCTTTCTATTTGAATTGACCTCAATGAACTCTTGTTTGGAAGATGAGAAATTTAAAATTTAATTTGTTGGAGATAGTATGAAGCCTTCACATTCTTCTTTGATAATCCCTATATCTACAAAAATAGGGAGGCAATTGGAAACATGATATCATAGCAAAGCCTTAGAGTTAGTGTTTCCTAGTGAAAGTTGTGACTAGAGAACACTACTAAACATCTAGTGTTCTATGAATGTAATAAAACACCATGTTTAATAGAATCAACTATCATGTTGTTACGTAATCCCACTCCCAATAATGCCTCTTTTTAGTTTAGTTGATGTTAAAAAATATTAGGCAGATTCCTAAAAACAACAATCCATTGTTTTTTTACAAACATGCATTCCTAAAAACATATTTCATACTTTCTTAAAACCAATAAAATAGGCATTTGATTAGCTATATATGATACATTTCAATCTATCTCCAATAGGTAGCTTGCAATGTAAAATCTTCTAGGCAATACCTAAGCATCTACATCAGCTTTAGTTCTTCAAATTTGAGCACTCATCTTGATCCTATTAGATTTGGTTGTGACGACACCCAAGATACAAATGACTAAAGGAATGAAAGATAGAAATCTAGAATAAATCAACACTCCCTAAAGGAAAGAAAGATAAAAATCTAGAATAAATAATCTTTCACAAATGGAGAAAAGGAGAAAATCTAGTGGGACAAAAACCCTCCCAAAAGGGAGAAAATAAAATAAGTTCCCCACATAATAGATAATCCCATGCAAGGAAGAAGTCCCCTCCATAATAGAGAGGAGAGGAGAGACTATGCATCCCCACTCAAGTAGTCAACTGTGCCAATGGTTGATGCTCAAAATTGGATGTAGAAGATGGTCCATGATCATCAAACTACATTCCTCCCGTTTGGAAGTAATAAAACTAAAGGTGTATATAGGATGTCTTCCCATTTCTGAAAGGAATATGAAGGAGAAAAGATCAAAAAGTATGAAGTCTCTTAAAACTACTCAATTGTATCTATGTTGATGTCGAATGGTACCACATTCAAATTAGGAGTCCCAAGCCTAACTGATGAAAGTGATAATCTAGAATCTAGTATCTAGATGAATGTAGAATAGAATCCAGATATGAATATATCTTCTTTAAATACAAAGATGCCTCTTCCAAATGTTTCTCAAGAATCTTTGAGCCACTATCAAACTGTGACAAATGCTAAAAAGGTGAAGAAAGAACAAGAAGGTTTGAATGCTCTCCCTTAACATCTGAAGAATAATCAATCCCATCAAAGAGAAGATGAATGTAACAAATAGTGTCCTCCTAATTTGAGATGTGGGACTCTAAAAACAATGATGAGATGTATGGTAGGAATATGTTGCAAAGAACTGGATCAAGAAGACCAATGTGAACCTCCTACACCATTTCAGTGTTGATCTTAGGAGGAGGAGGAGAAGGAATACAAGGCTCAAAAATTGGATCTGATGTGAGAATACCCAAGTTCAATTAACCAAAATTCTCCTCAAAATCAAAGTCCACACTAGAAGTGTGATCAACATCCAAAGGATTAGTGCCATCATCGGGGGTAGAGTATACAAAGGTGTACAACCAAGATGCATGATCAACCATCCTATTAGCAATAATCTATTTGCTCTCCAAATGTCTAATGATAATTGAATCAAGGGTAAATTCCACAGTCTTTCCTACTCCATCGTGGGTGATTTGATAAATGGAAAGGAGAATGTTTGACAAATGAGGTACACACAAAATATCATTGAAAGTGCCATCCCCAATATATATAGATCCCCTTAGGACTATTTTCTACCTCGAAACACCACTCAAAAAGCACTAGAAGATTATGACTTTGAATCTAATAACTAGTGACATATTCCAAGCTTCAAAGCAAATTTATTTACCTTCTAAGAACTCCTTTTATAACACATTTAGAGTACACTTCATGATAGTTTTATATATTCATCTTCTAGTTTGAAAATAAAAGGGATTAGCCATAAGGACCATGAATAGAAATATGAGAGTTCCCATTTTTTAACTATTTCAAAATAATTATATTGCATCCATCCAAAGAAAAATTCTACAATCTACTTGACATTATACATTCTATATACCCTAGACAAACAACGTTATATATATATATGCCCTAATAGGACATATCAAAGGAAAATAAAACTTAATTTCAAACTTATAATATTTCTATACATCTTGTTAATAAATGCCTTTAAATTATCTTAATGAAATATAATAATTTTTAGTTTAGCCTTAACAAATAACCAAACAATGAGGGCCATAGCTTAAACAATAGGCAAAAAAAATTGAAAATTTTCTAGTACCCACAAATATAATGGCATTTTTAGTAATGAATTCATACAAGATTTAATTCTCAACTTGTAGAGGAATAAAACTAAACATGTAAGTAAATGCACATAAGGTGAATGGTATGCAAGATTGTTTACTAGCAATGCATATTCAAATACTATACTCTTAGGTTTTATTCTCAAAGAGAGAGCACTTTTACAATGAGTTGGCCACATACCATCAAGTATGCTCACCCTAAAAGTTTATTTTTTAATTATATAGAATCCCTTTTGTGAGAAGCTATCTAATATCATGTAATTTATGCTAGATTTTTTTGCTAATTTTTTAATGAAATATTATTATTTTTTATTAATTTTCAAAGTGGGCATATCCTAAAAAACAAAAAATTGAGCATGCTCCCCCCTTTATTTTGAGAAAAATAATAAAAAATAAAAAGAGTCAATGTCTATAGAATGGAGTCTAGAATCTAATAGTGTAATTTGTTTCAAATTTGGATGAGTAGATTACAAATGACACTAAATAAGCTATACATAGGTTTTTACAAATAATGAAGACAATAGCAAAATAAATTGAAGATCAAAACCTAAATATATTTGAAATGTAGAAAAAAATACATGGTTAGAGAGGTAAGAGAGAGATTGATGTTGATGTGACATTTTTTTAGAATAATATATTAAAATGTGTAAACCTAATGGAGATCATGCTTGACATTTACTTATTTTTTCATATTTTATACAAAACACATCTTCATGCACCTTACATCTAGGCCCAGCCCTTTGGATCATATATCCAAACCAAATCCAACCCTAATGGTATGATTTTGAACCGACCTTAAATGAAATATATGTGCATTGTAACATGTGCACATTATAATGTGTGTTAAAAATTCAAAAAAAGGTGTTTTCTTTGTTTTTAATGCAAATATAATGCAAGCACATTATACCACACTCAGATTATGGCTCGGTATTTCCCAGCCATCCCAAGCAATAATATAATTACATTGTGTCATATTTTACTTAAAAAATAGTTTTTAGCCACTTTTTGGTTCCCCATCTTGTTATACATACCCCATAGTAGTAACTCATGCCTATATGATTTAGAAGAGTGGTTATAGAGGTTGTGCTCAATTGTTGGTCTCTTACAAAATTTTGTAAGGATTAATTGTGATAGCATGTAATATGCTAAGCTAAGAATCCTACTTATCATTCTTGATCAAAGCATATTGCACAATATCATTTTGTGAGAGAAATGATTGAAGGTAAGCATATACTATTGGAAAAAGTTGATATAGATGAGAATGTTGTTGATTCATTAACAAATGTTGTGAGTACTACGGAATTTTAGAATTGGTGTGAAAAGTTAATGGGCATGGTTGTTCTTAGCAGTTGGTAGTCTAGAACTATGGCCCCTATTTAAAGTATTCAACAAGTGGAAGAACATTGGAAATGTGTTGTCTACTTTTCATGTTTTATAGTTAGAATGGGAGGGTCATATACAACATTCTTGGCCCATAATTATTACAAATATGGTATTGTAAAATTACTATTAATGCACTTTTATGTATCTACACATGCATTAGGGTTAGTAGAGATAATTATTTTTGCATTGTAAATGGTTTAGTTGATGTAATAAGAAAGACGATTATTGTGTTGAGTTTTTACTTAATAGGGTTTTCCTATTAAGTAAACACATTAGACAAGACCTTGGGACACTTAATAAATAAAGAGTAAACACATTAGATAACCTATGAACATATCAAAGATAGTTAAACAAAATATGTAACAAGAAAACCATGCAAAGATATTTTCAACTATCAGACCTAATCCTTCAAATAAATCCAAACAAACTTTAATGATAAAAAAATTGATTTAAAATTTGACCTAATTGGACTGGCCTCTTCATCATTTCTTCCCTAGTACATTCAACCTATCTACTCCTAATGGAAAACAAGTCAAAGACCTAGTTAACATCATGCATTTCAAAGGGCTATCTATTTATTAATCATTATCTTATGTCCCTTTTACTATAGGAGCATCATTGCACTATTCTTCCTATATGTGAGTAAGTATAAATTTTCTTATACCTTAAAATTGCATCTTATCTATTTTCACTTACATGCTTATTGTTGTTATATGGAGCCTAATCAGACTCAGAGGTTAAATTTTCCCCACTTTTATTGGTGTGGTTTCCCCCCAAATTATTTAACAGGGATTTGGAGGCAGCATGCTCAAGACAGGATCAAGGGGCAGCGCCCCTGGCATAATCCCATCGTGATATAGGGCGGGGTCGAGGGGCAGTGCCCCTGAAACCTCAAATGACTTTTATTATTTTTATAAAGGCATCAAGAGTTATTTTTTCTATTGGCCAACATAAAAAAACCCTATTTTGTAACCAACATAAGTCTTGATAAAAATGGCTAAGGGTTGGGGGTTTTAGTTGATATTGTATTGTAGCATTTATAGCAGTATTGAATTGCAAAGGTTACTGGTTGTAATCAATTTGATTTTCTGGATAATAATATTAGACTGTCTGATGGTGGATGTAGCCCAAGTTTGGGTGAACCACGTTAAAATTGTCTCACTGTTATTATTTTGTGTATTTTTCATTTCTCTATTTATTTGCATTTAATTGATATCTTCTGCATGCAATTCCTAACAATATCTACTAACATGACTATGTATTGTCAATCAAATCACATGATGATTATCTAGTAATTAAGTGCCATCTTACCTCATTATTTGGGGGGTTATAACCATTAACTCTTTAAATCTCATCACATTATCTTTCCCATTTAGAGGCAATCATCTTGATATGTACTCTCATGATCACATTTTACATTGGTGTGCTCCTCGTGACCTAATCATGTTTAAGAGCCAACTTACAACATTGATAGGAATTGTGCATTATGCCTTCCCTATCACATTGTATACTCACATGACCTAACCATGTTCTAAGAGTCACATTTGAAACACCGTGACCTTCCTAGCTTTGCCAATTACATGTTATGGCATATATTTAGAACTTTTTTCATAGTAGAGACCTATTGCTTACCTAAACCATTGTGATATCATGCTCTTTGAGCCACATTTGGGGTATATGCCTTTTCTCATGTCTATGTACTTACACATGTTTTTTGTAAGAGTTAGTAAGTAATGCTCTTATACCATGTAAGATTTGATGATGAGTAAGCCTCCTAGAATGTGATGACATGATCAAGCCATAAATCCAAATTGTGCATGGAAATCAAAGACTAAAGATGAAGCACATGACTATTCCATTCAACTAAGGATGGAGCTACAAATTTAAAAGATAAGTACAATGATTTATATAGGATACTCCACTAAGAGGTGTGAATGTACAAAAATTATGGGATAGTAGGTGATGTACTCATATGTGTAGTACATCTCCACCAAAATAAGAAAGTGCAATGCATACTACCTCCCTAAGTAGATTCCTACCAATATGCAATGGAGATAGTCACTACCCAAGTAGATACCTAATTAAGTAAGCTTATTGCAGGTGTACACTAATGTAATAAAGTAAGTAACTAAATGGAATAAAATAAACATGCACCAGCATTTCTCACCTGTGAGGGCCACATCAACATTTTTCATATGCCTATGATGGTGGTAAAGTTAAACACCTTGATGATCATCCCCAATCAATATGCTTACCATGTTTATTATTTAAGATGATTACTTACTTGTTACATGATGCATTCATTATATTTATTACTTTACATAATTTATGGGCTTACATTTACATTTTATTTACAATTTTCCCCTTTCCTCCAATTCCTTGTATTTGATAAATGCAACAAATTGAATGGTCCATATCCTATACACCTATGTTTATATTGTAAAAATTATTAGGCATTTTTAGAGACTCATTACCATGACTTGGTAGATCACTATCAAATACCATAACATGGTAGTACCAAATATGCCATGTCATCCCATGAACATAACACTAGATGGAATATTGCCATTTTTTATATAGGCTCTCTCTCCAAATGATTGGTGATATTAAATTTTGGTTTATGTTTGTGATTATTGTTACTTGCATAACGTAAGATTCTCATTTCTCATTTTTCTTTCTTTCAAAGGTTCCCATGAAGCAAGCATGTTGAAGGATAATCTTACATGATAAGATCTAGATGGGTCCATTATTTTATATAGAATTAACACCTTTTCTCAACCTAAATATTTACTTTAGATACATAATCATTCTAGAATTAACATGACCTCAAAGTGTGGGAAAAACATAATGGTCAAACTTCCATCCCCATGTTGATTCCCATTTAGTTTTATGCCTATTTTGAGAGAATGGTTGAATGTAATTACATATCAATAAATGGCACAATTTTGTGTAAAGTTGAGCTCATTCCTCTATTCTATTACCCATCCTCATTCACACATTCCCATGAATTTATGTCCACCCTATCCATATACAAACATATTCTGATTCATACATCCTAATAATCCATTTTTATGCCAATCCATGTATTTTTTTCCAAGTATTGCATATCCACCTTGATTCTAGCACCTTTTGTCCCAAGTCACTCTCATAGGTATTGGATTGATTTCGTACCTACAAATCTGACCTCTAAAAATTCAAAAATCAAATTCAAATTTGGCCAACTCAAACCCATTTTAGTAGCTTTATGATTTGACTAGACACATATTTTCATGATTTATTACTATATCCTTGTATTTAAAGGATTTCAATTGCATTGATTTTTTTCATCCTCCCATATACAGAAAACATTGAATATCATTCACATGTAAAGAAGGAGCATCCTATGAACACTTCAATTGGAGCACCTAAAAGAACTAAATTTTACATCAAACTAAAAAATTCATGTTTGAAGACTATTGTACTAGAATATTTCCATGGCTACACAGTTGGTCTTATCAAGGGTTTTAATTTAGGAGAACATGATCCTTGTGATTTGGCTATCCCCGTAGATATTTATAGATAACTATGGTCTTTGACATTCAATCAAGCATAGAGAATTAGTTGAAATAGAGAGTAGGAGCATGAATTTGCACCAGATTAAATTCATGAGCCATAGATCAAATTAGAATATGGGAAAATGACTTTCAAACTCAACCCTTCAAAAAGTTTATGGTCTCTTCTAATTTAGAGGTAGAGTGTAGATAGAGAGGAACTACTTTTAGTCTTTAGACATACACATTTCAATGCATTGTCATCATTCTTAAACATGGTAGGATAACATTTACATTTAATTGTTGAATTATCATTTTCACATAGAAGCATTTTACACTGGCTATCATAGACTTTAGGCTTTGTGAGAAGGCCTATTTCAATGGTTAGCGATGTAATGTAACACTATTTTGTGGTGAGTGCAGCTGGTGGAATACCTTGTCTCATTTCCAGGTGTAGACGTGAATGCCCTGAACGATCAAGACATGACTGCACTTGACATAGCATCTGCAGCAGCTCCACACAAACCCAATTGTGCCATCATCGTACAGATACTAGAAGGCGCAGGAGCGATTCGGTCGAGTCTCATACAAAAATCTAATACAACTTCTGACCTAAGTACTAATTTGAAGCAAGGGGGAGACACAGATATCGTTAATACACACATGGTAGTGGCATCACTGATTGCCACCGTCACATTTGCAGCCATCTTTCAAATCCCGGGGCGAATTGAAGACACTGACAAAAACAGAACACACTATGGAGGTGCCAAGATGGCATTGCGAACAATATTTAGAGTATTTTTATTTTCTGACACTCTGGCCTTCTCTACTTCCCTTACAGTGGTTGCCGCATGGTTACTTCGACCGCAGTTTGCAGGCAGTTATTTGAGAGGAACAGAAAAGCTGGCGTATATGTCCGGGGTGAGCTTGCCCGTCTCAATCTTTTGGACGTTCGTAGCATTCGTGAGTGCCGCCATTATCGTCATTCTACCACCTAATGTTGAGGAGTTGTTTACTAAGAATGACAAAGCTTTCTCTAAATATAACATTCTTTTTCTAACCGAGATCGTTCTTGCATTCTACCCGCCATTGTTTGCTCTATTCGCGATTGTTCGTACGAGGATGAAATTTAATTACTCCCCGACTACATTTTTACTCAGTGTGTGTCTTCTACTGTGTGTACTCGCGCTCCTCATTATTTACAATATTTTGTCTACTCTTTACTGAGCAAACTATTTTGTTCGTTTTTAATATGAAAAGCAAAAATATTGTACTGAGGGTTTTGTTTTATGACTTTTTCCTTGTTTATTTGGGCTTTGCCTTTCATAGACTTTGGGGTATGTCTTCATAGACTTTGGGGGTGTGTCTTCTACCTTGTGTGTGTGTTTATTTGGGCTTTGTTTTTCATAAACTTTGGAAGTGTGTCTTCTACTACGTGCATCTTTTTAATGAATAGTGTACTATTTTCCTTTTTAATATATAAAAAATAATATAGCCATCATTCAAAAATAAAATTAAAAAATAATTGTAGTTACTTTTCTCTCTTTCTCCATAGTTTATTGGAGATTAATTAGACCATTATTTTTGTCTTTCTACTCTATTGAATTTTATAATTTTCATTTAGTTGTTTAACTTTATATTATTTAGGTGATGTTTTTTATGGTTTAAAAATAATATAGTCATTATTGAGAAAATAAAATTAAAAAATAATTGTAGTTACTTTTTCATGTGGTTTTCTCCATAGTTCATTTGAGATTAATTAGACCATTATTTTTGTTTTTCTACTTTGAGTCCTAATTGGATTGAATTTTATAATTTTCATTGAGTTGTTTATATTATTTATGTGGTCATTTTTTTATGGTTTTTATTAGAGCAATAGAAACAAATGAAACAAGTGCCACACTTTTAATTTGTTGATTTAATTTGTAAAGATAAGTGAATAATTTAAATTGATTATAAATATTCTGTAATAATATAATATTTTAAATAAATTATAGATGTATTATGTATAAAATTATATAAGTGTAATCGTGAAATTTGCATATTCATACTAATTTCTATTTAGTTTTAAGTCTATTGTAATGGAATGTCTTAATATAATTATATGTCAACAAGTAGCATGCTTTTGTGTTAAGTTTGACTCACAATCTAATACTTTTCCCTATCTACTTCATCTTTATTTGCATCTATTTTCATGCATCACACTTTATCTTATCTCTATTTATGCACATTCTCATATATTTACAATTTAAATATTATTTATTGATCTAAATTCACACCCATGTTGACACATTCATTCATTGTCTCAGAATTAACATTTCCACCCCTTTTCATTAGCCATTGTCAATTGACTTGAATTGAATTATTTGTTGTAAACAAGGTGAAAGTACTACAATAAAATCTTCCCAAAGTGTACATAAATATGAAAATAATCTCTTTATAATCATATTACTATAACAAATTATGTCAAGAAGCATAATCAACAATAAGAATAAAATCCAAAAACCAAAGTAACACATGATTTATGTGAAGAAACGGAAAAATTCCACCAAAGAAAGAGGGAAAATATATATTAATCTTCAAAGAACATGAATACAATATCAACACACTTCCTCTCTACACTCTACAACATTCTAGCAACACTTATGTACTTATAAAACATGATATCAAACTACTATCTCATATCTCCAATATATAGGCAAAGAGAGGCCAAAACCATAAATGGTTTCACTAAAACAATGGATACCAAAACGGTGGTATCATGCAAAACCACCACACCCACCTTGGAGAGCATCTTCCAAGAATAGTAAATTCAATTAATGACTTCACATGTGCTCAATCAATAAGTTCCCAAATAAAAAACATAATTGCAAAGGCATATTTGACTCATAACTCCCTAATGACTCAAATCCTCAAGTGTAGTGCTCCATTATGGAGAAACCAATTCTCATGTGGGTCCTATCCATTATGATAAGATTGTCCACTCCTAAATTCCTGCACCTAGAATTGGGAAATAACATTTAGTGAGTCCAAAGTCAAACGGTATTGTCATTGTAATGCTCCACCTCCCTTATGAATGCATATGACAACTAATATCAAGATTCCTAGGAGATTTTAAATACAAAATATTTCTCCATTTACACCCTAGGCATCCAAGTACACCTTCTAAGAGTGTTGGAGACACATAAAATATCTTAATCCTAACATTATTATTATGTCTTCAAAACTTTGTAAGGATTTAGGTTTGGGTAAAATATTTCAAACTTTTTAAAGATTAAGAAATTTTAAAATGGATGTTTCATTTTTTAAGATTACATAATATGTAATATGTTTTGTATAATATATAAAATTTTAAAGAAAATAACAATAAAAACCTCTAGGAAAAATTAAAGGGAAAGGTTTATTGTACATTATATTTACTCTTTAAATTTAAAATTTGAACTCTTTTCTTATATGTTTTTACATAGTTATATTGAAACATCTCCCATACTCCCAAAAATTTCAAAAAATGTAACCATTCAAGTTCTTACCTATACACAAAAATTTAATATATCTTAATAAAAATTAGCACAACTCCATGAACATGGGTTCTAATGTAAGTGATGTTAGTAATGGTTAGAATGCCCATTGTACATCATGCAAAGAAACTAATATTAAAGTTGTGTTGATGTTTATTGATGTTAATAAGGCTTAACATATCTATTTATTATAGATTGTAGTTAAGAATCTTATGATGGGGTTGACCCTTGATGCAAAGTGTCAACATGTTGACCACAATGAATCGATAATTTATACTAGACCATTAACAATAACCTTATTCATAAAGGAAGGATATGGTATTCATTTGGTATGATACATAAGTTATAATAGTAAATTGTTAATTTATTAGGGTGTTCTATTTCCTACATCTCATTTTGTTGGAATTGCATAACAATAAATACTGAAGTTGGACTCTAAAATATCTTATTAAATATCTTATTCTACCCAATGTTATGCTCCACCAATTTTTCCCACATAAACATTCTTCTATTCATATACTAAATATTTAGTTTTGAGAAGTAAGTAACTTCCCACACAAAACTCCTCATACTAATACTAAATTACAAAAGAGAATAAGCCAACAATAATATTTTTGGTGGAAATATTCCAAATAGTAAAACATTAAATTTTCCACACACAACTTCCCATTATCACATTCGAAACTTATGTAATATATTTCACCATACTTGGACTTTGAAATATATGAACTTTACATGTGATGTCCAAACAAACAACCCAAAGTATTTACTTTCACTTTGGAAAGTATAAAAGATACATTTCACTTTGTACAAACTTCAGTTGTGATCCAACCACATAAAATATTTTTAAAACAAAACAAAGAGTGGGCAATTTGTAGGTTGTGGGGAGTATCAAAACTATAATGGAAGTGATTTTCTACAATTTCCCTTTCACTTGAAGTGCACCTTGTTGACACTTCCAAATTTGGTAATATTTTAGTGCATGACATGTTGGAGTACGAGAAACACTGAGAGGGGGGTGAATCAGTGTCTCATAAAATAGACTTGATTTTGGAAATAGTTAATAAACTTTACCAACCATAAACTCAACTCTTGTATGATGAAAGCAAAACATTCATTTATGAACTGTAATGCATTGGCAGATCAACATGAATGAACAAAACAACTATTGATGAACTATGACAAATAGTAGGGAATTTCCATTTCTTTATTGGATATGTTATGCATTTTCACTGACCCATAATGAATTACATGTCACACATGCAATAGTTAAATTATGAAACATTGAACAATGAATGTAATGAAAAGTTTAGACACAAGACATCAATGGATCACACACAGAGAGACCATAACATAGAAAATTGCATGAGTGGAAAACCCTCTTGGGGAATAAAAACCACTCAGGAAAGATGCCTCACTAACTTAATATCAAAATCCCAATCATATAGTCTCACTGACTTCTTTTGTCTCACTCACAATTTTTCTTGCCTCACTGGCTTTATACAACTTTGCCTCACTAGCTTTTTATACAACTTTGCCTCAGTGGCAACAATGTTTAGAAGCACCAACTTCAAGGAGCACCAACCCCTAGCCCAGAAAGATAATTACAAATTATAGAGGGTTACTCTGCTTCTCTTAAAGCCCTGCTCTTGAATATATCATTGAATATTTGAGACTTCAAGAATTACATCAACTTGTGCACATCTACAACTGATTATATAATGATATTCAATCATAATCTATTTCTTTTGTTTGATTTTACAATAATTGTAAAACCCCAGCAAATACAATAGAGTATAATCTCTCTTTTATACTTTCTCAAAACAATGTCTTTCTTTCTTTCACTAAACAGTTTGAAGGCATAACTATTTTGCTGTAACTGTTTGAAACAATTTAGGTACCTTTTCATGGTTAGGATTGAACCCCAAATTGTAAGATAAAGTGCTTAACCAGAGTTAAGTCTTTTTACAGCTTCTTCATAATGATATACAAAAAATTGTCACCTGAATGTGCATTTGAAAACATTTATAACTGTTCATAGCCATAACAAGACCTTGAAACCTCTTTTCAAATCGCAGTTAACAACCTCTGTTAATAGCATTTTAAAACCTAAATGAAGAAGCATTGATTTTTTTAAAACCCTAATCACCATCATTATGGGTGATAGATAAAAGAATTATTTTTCAAATATATAAAACTCCATAACAGAAAATAAATACCCATAACTGTCGTTGCCCAAGTTCAAACAACATAAAAAACTAAATGAAAGATTGTAATAACAAAATCACAGGGTGTCAACCAAAAGAAATACCATAGCTAAAGATGAAATAAAAAAATCTACTACCACTATCACATGGCCTAGCACTATCTTTTCCAGAAGATTCTACCAAGTTTGTTGTTCATTCCATATGTTTTCATGATGAAAATGAAATGGTCAAACCCTAGCTCAAGAGGATCTCTAAACCAAGATTCTCCTTCCATAATGAAAAATAGACTATCATATATGTCTCGACCAATGCTGTCGGTATGCCCTAGACGGGCCAATCACAAAGAGTGACTTATTCGAGCTTATCACCTGCACTTTGCTTTAGAAACCTTCTCAGCAAGTTATGCTTTTAGAAACAGATGACCTTTGTAATATTTCAAACACAAGTCCTTCCTAGGACTTAAGTCATATGAAGAGATGACCTTGTAACAATCTATGGAAAGAATAAATAAAAGATCAAAACAAATGTCTAGGTCCTAAAGGTAAGAGAAATATGACCTTTATTGTTTTATAAAACAAATATAACATATATCATCTGCCAAAACAAGAAGCACAACACAACTGTCATCAAGTCTGAGATAAATGCCATTGCCACTGAATAGAAACATGTGTGCCACTACTACTCAAGAATACCATTAATTATGCTAGGAGAGCATGTCACCACTTGGCCAACCAAACATATATCAACTGCATCATTACTAAACTAAGTATAGGTAAGTGAATATAGTACAATGTCAACATTATAAATGTCTACATCAATAAAATTCCTTACACCATGGTGTCAAACTCATAAAGCCCATATATGTTAGCCAAAAGAATCGACCTGAGTATCAATGCTAGCAACCTGAGTATCAATGCTAGCAACCTGAGTATCAATGCCAGTGAAACCAAGCTAGCAACGTGATGAAACAACTAAACCAGAGTGATATGAGAAACCTTTACAAAGTACTAAAGCATAGCAACATTTACCACTGGTAATCAAGGTAATCTCAAGATAAGCAATGTAACCAAATCAATATCATGAACCACACAACCATATCAGTCATCAACATGAACCACTAGAACCATACTAAAGTTGTGGCTTTGTCATCAGGGACAGCAACTGAGGGTATCAACAAACTCCCCCTTTGTCCATGATGGCAAAATACAACTTCCTCTCTCCCCCTTTTTGACATCAAGGCAAAGGAAGAGGAAGGTATGCAAATGCCTCCAAATAAGTAACAAAGAGTAATATGAACCTAAAAATGTGAAAGAGGATCAGAAACCATACCAAGATTATCTCATGATGGAAGTAGCTGAAACAGAGACTGAAATATTAGTAGAATAAGCATAAAGGGCATATAATAGAGAAAGACAACAACTGAGAATGTTTTTACGAATAATGCCAATCATCAAGTAGAAATTAAGCCAACTGTCATATGATACTAAAAACCATTAGGGATTAGAAATATGCAAGAAACTCCCCCTAAGTCCAACAACTAAAAATGTCACTGTTTGTTCACTATGATATAACATTGTCACCATGAAAATGCATGACATCACTATCAAGACTAACATGTTACTGTCATAACTGAACAAGTAGAGAATAACCCACTATTGTCATATTGTTTAAGGCACTATCTAGTTGATCAAGATATAACACTATTACTATTGCAATATAGTAAGTGTTACATAGTATTATCTCCAAACATTCATTATAAAATTGTTTACCCAAAAACATCACTGTCATCATAGTAGTACCATTCAAAAACTATAGATTGTTAGAGACCAAACAAAATACAAGACTATCAGGAACACACACCATAGAAGGACAAATGATCACTGTTACTGAATAAAATGAAAACAAGTGTTGCAAATAGTAAAAGATGTTTGAAGAGTGCACAAACTATTCATAACCAGGAGTATAAATGTTGCACTTATATGACTATTATGTGGCTTATCCTTTAACTATAATTGTCCTCTGCATAAATAATCACAATTGAAGATTGAAATTACAAGTATTATAGGAAATTGTGTTGTCACAAAGTCCAAACACTGTCATAATGACTATTGTTCTATTCAAACAAGCTCTCCCTAACTGTAATAGAAATACTTCATTTGACTAGATGGAATTCCAACAACTAAGCCAAAAATCACTGACCTGAACTTTGTCAAATCAAATGGAATCATGACAAACTGTGAATGTACTTACATATGTGTAGAAGTGTATGAAGATTATTACCAAACACCAAGTCACTTCAACTTGTCACAAGAGATATCACAAGACCAATAAGATCATTGTACTCATATCTGCATCAACTTCTCTTGATAGCCTCCAAAGCAAAAACAACTCTTGATGAATTCCAAACATTGTTAACTCCATATCTCACTGCTCATATATCTGAGAATATGCATAGAACACTCTCATAAACATTACACACAACTTATTCCACTATCAGCAGATAATAAAGTTTTGTCAGCAGCAGTAGATGGATATATCAAACACTGCAACTTTATACATAGTCAAACTTCATCCAAGACTATTGTACAAACACATTAAAACTTCTACAAACTGAATCATTGTTTTAAAAAGAAAGGGAGACTGTCACAAGACAGGAAAGGCATTGTGTAAAACATGAAAACATGAACTGTCTTTATTTTCAATTCTTGCCCACATAATATCACTGTCAAGGAACTTGTAGTCAGACAATAGCATACAAGAGTAGCAAAAAGGAACACATAATAACACTGTCTCCTAACTTTTGAAAGATCATAATGACATCTCATAGGACTATTGTCAAACCAACATAGTTTTGTAATCACTAATCATGAGACAAAGAAGTACACACTTCACAATGAACATGAGATTGCACTAAGTACTATTACTGAACATCATGCAAATGAATAGTATGAAAGATACTTCACTGTGCACACTCCACTTTACATATGCAAGAAAACACTTCACTGCAACAAGTCATTTCCAATACTAGCAAGAACACAATAGGAAGCACATGTAACCTCCTAAACCAAGTAGTAAATGAAGATAATGACAACTTTGTGCCTTAATACCATGACTTACATCCAAACATGTGACTCATGATGAACATATCATGAAGCAACTTAATGCAACTCCTAATGACCATATAACCAAAGAACTTCAACTTAAACAATTCAAGCTTCCAATAGAGGATAATAACCTAACAAGATGAACATTGAAGACAATCTGAGATTCAAGTAGCCTCCTGAAGATGATAGTCTAATGAATTAAGCTATAAATGTCACTTAGAGCAAACCATGGAAGATAGAACAACTGATATAACCACAACCTTTATAACCTTCTTGGTTGATGTCTATGAGGTTTGAAAGATAAAACTATAAACACTCCTCCTAACATCATGATGCATCTCAAGCAATTGATGATGTGTCTTGTACAACATGCTCAGGTTCTTTCTTCTTTTGCTCTTGAACTTGCTTCCTTCTCCAAACTATTAAAGGCTCTTTCCTTTGCTTAATCAGGTCATCTATCTTCTTATGGTGATTAACTAATTTCATTGGGTCACTCTTACAAAATCTAGCAATGTGTCCAAGCCTATGACACTTAAAACAAATAACATGTTTTCCAGCTAGAGGGGTAGAACAACTATGCCTTTTTGAATAACTAGGAGCATCATTTCTTACTTGAAGGCAACAAAACTTGCAATATGACCTAGTTGATTACACTTGTAGCACTGGACCTAGTTTGACAAACTATGATGACAATTCCTTGCATGTATTCTAGCTTGTTTTCCACATTTACTTGCTCTATGGCCAAACTCAAAGGATGGATGACAGTAACCATGAAATTGAGAGTAATTGTACCTTGTTGTTTGCCTGGTGGGTAGAGACCTAGTGGACCAAACTGTACTCTTCCCTTGATCTTCTAGAGCATTAGCAATTTTCTTCTTGTCTTCATCAGGAGTAGAGTAATAATTTAGGTCTATCTTCTTTCTAGGAGTATTTATGGTTTTAGAACATTGTCCTTCTTCATAACCTAGGCCTGTAGTGTCCTTGAGAAACTTTTGCTTGCTTAACATGTCATTCAAACAATCATTACTCTTTTAAAATTGCAGATTCTTATCTAACTCAGAAGATGCATTTGTGAATTCCTTTCTCAGAGAAACAATGTCAAACTCTAATCTTAGGCATTCATTAGTTTTGACTTCAAGATTAGATTTTGTAAAATCAACTTCTCTTTTTGCTTCTTCTACTTCAGTTTTTAGACTAATAATCAGTTTATTAGACTCTTCCACTTGTACCTTTAAGTCAACAATCTGATTTCTTGTAGATCTTCAAGCTCTAAAGAAACTTTTGCAAAATTTGAACATACCTTGTCCTCGGATTCTTCCTCTTGTTGAAGCTAGTCTTTTAAACTCATGTTTTCTTTACTAAGTTGATTGATTGTATCTAGGGCACATAGAAGTTCTCCTTCAACATCAACTTCACAATCGTCTTCATCAAACTCCTGTCCATCTTCATCCTCAAAAAAATCTTCTTCTGCATCAACAATTTCAACTACAAAATCATCAGGTTCTTGTCTACTAACTTTCACATTGTCAGGACTCTTAATTGCAAGACTAATTTCTTTATGAAATTTTATTTCAAGATAAGAGTAGAAGTTTTTGAGCCTTCAAAGGGACTGATTCAGGCATGAATGTAGATGCTATTTCTTAGTTCATTATCTCTCTGTAAATCATAATTTCTTATAGGCAGTGAGCCTCTTCTTGAGTAGTGAGCTCTAGGCAGTGTGCCCGAAGGCATGTGCTTTCTATTTTCTTAAGTACTTTTAACAAGGTATGCATTTTTGTGGGTTAACCCCCACCGTGGTTTTTCCCTTAACCGAGTTTTCCACATTAAAATTTTGGTGTTATGTGTTCATGTTGTTTCTGCTCATGTGTTGATTTATGCTTAAATTTCTTCATCATCAATCTAATTATAAACAAGATTTAAAAGGTTTAGAAAAGGTTAAAATTTAGGGACAGCTGATTCACCCCCCCTCTCAGTTGTCCAGACTATTACCAACAATTGGTATCAGAGCCAAGTTCCTCTAAAGAAAGCTTGATCACTTGAGGAGATCCAAGATGTCAATCTACAAGAAGGAAAGTTTGAGATTTGATGGAACAAATTACTCCTTCTGGAAGGTACGCATGCAATGTCATCTAGAATGTATGGGTGATGGCTTTTGGACAATAACCAAGAATGTGTATAAGATTCTAAAGAATGGACCTTCAAATATAGATGAACTCAGAGATGTTGAATGCAACACTCGAGCCAAAGAAGCATTGTTGAGTGCCATGTCTGATACCAAATTGGAAAATGTCCTGGATTTGCAAACTACTCATGAAATTTGGAGTAAATTGGAAAATATGTATGAAGGTGACAAATATGTTAAATGTGCCAAGCTACAAAGCCTGAAGGGTAAATACGAAATATTGGTAATGATTGAAGATGAAAACATTACTTCCTACATGCAGAAAGTAAATGAACTTGTGACCGGTATTAGAAATGCAGGTGGAGTATTAGATGAATCAGAAATTGTTGCCAAGGTGCTTAGGTCCTTACCTGCAACTTACAAGCACAAGGCTATATCCATTGAAGAAATCAGGACAGTAACAATAGTCACAATTGATCAGTTAGTTGGCAAGCTTTCAGCATTTGAAATGAGTGAGTTTGGTGATTCTCTTCCTAAGTTTGAATTTGCATTCAAGGCCAATGTGTATGGAAAGCAAAGATATGATCCAGGTGAAAGCTCTTCTGCAAGATCAAACGAGTTTGTGAAGACAAGGAAGGATCTTAAAGATATTGAAATAGAAATTGTAGATCTTGAAGCTCTCATTGCCAAATGGATGCTAAGAGGATCCAGTAAGTATGAAGGAAATTTGCCACTCAAATGTTTTGCTTGTAATAAGATTGGTCATTTTTCCTTAAGGTGTCTAGAGAGGTTTTCAAAACCAAACCCTAACAGGTACAAGGGCCAGAAGAATTGTTACTATGTCTAAGAAGCTGGAGAAGAAGTCACAGATGATGAATCTAATCATGGAGAAGGTGATTGGGTGTTCATTTCTATTAAAGAAGAAGATCCAATGTCTACCTAATCTACTAGCTATGCAAATGTGGAAAGTGTCTTGGCTTCTTAGGTTGTTGAAAAGTATGAATGGGTGATTGATAGTGGATGTTCTCATCATATGACTGGTGACAAGAGTAAGTTTGTGAGTTTTAAAAATTATGAAGGACTTGTAAAACTTGGAGACAACTCAGCTAGTAGAATCCATGGCAGAGGATCCATCTCTTTTGATGGTAAGAACAAGACCAATAATGTTCCGTATGTGGAAGGATTGAAGCATAATCTTCTTAGTGTTGGATAGTTGATTGACAAGGGTTATGATCTTCGTTTCAAGGATGGAAAATGTAGAATCTTGGAAAGCTCCAAAACTAAAATTGCTTCCAGTACTCAGACTAAAGGTACATTCTTTCACTTAAGTAGTTCTGGCAAAAGTTGTTTGATTACTCAAACAGATCAAAGTTGGTTATGGCATAGGAGGATGTGTCATGTGAATTTTGATAACATTATCAAAATAAGTTCCACTCAAGTTGTAAGAGATCTTCCAAGACTTGTGAAACCTGATAGTATATGTAGAGAATGTCAATTGGGTAAATAGAACAAAATTTCATTCAAAAGTAAGGAACAAGGTTCAAGTGGGAGATTGGAACTGGTACATACTGATCTTTGTGGTCCTATTAGAATTACGAGTGTGCAAGGAGATAGATATTTCATGTTGCTGATTGATGATTACTCCCAGATGATGTGGGTAACTTTCCTAAAAGAAAAATTAGAAGCTCTTGATAAGTTTAAGGTGTTCAAGATGATGGTTGAAAATGAGAATTCACTTCTGGTGAGTTTGATGCTTTTTGTGAAAAGCATGGAATAAAAAGACAATTATCTACTCCTAGGACTGCTCAACAAAATGGAGTTATGGAAAGGAACCACCAGACCATTCAAGAAGCTGCCATGACCATGATGATGGAAACAAATGTTCCTCAAGTTTATTGGAGGGAAGCTGTGAGTACTGTTGTCTACACTCTTAACCAGGTGTAGATCAAAGGAAATTCTAGTAAAACTCCTTATGAACTATGGTTTGGTCATCCTCCTAATGTGAGATATTTTAGAGTTTTTGGTATTAAATATTATATCAAAAGAGATGAGTATTTAGGCAAGTTTGATGCAAGAAGTGATGAAGGAATGTTCTTGGGATACTCCACTCAAAGTAAGGCTTACCAGTGCTTCAACAAGAGGTTGAATAAGATTGTTGAAAGTGCTAATGTTAAAGTTGATGAAAGCAAAGAAGGTCATTCCAAGTATTGTGGATATGATTCAGATGATCAAGATGAAAGTCAAAGTCAAGGAAGGCAGAAGATGAGGAACAAGTTCAAGAAACAGAAGTTCAAACAATTCCCAAAACTCCCAGGTATGTAAGAATGAATCATCCTGAAGATCAAATCATAGGAGATAAAAATAAAGGTGTTCAAACTAGGAGAAGATTTGTTGAAGATCAAGAAGAGATTTGTTTGATTTCAAAGATTAAACCTAAATTAGTAAGTGAAGCTTGCAATGATGAAAACTAGGTTAAGGAAATGGAAGAAGAATTGATGCAAATTGAAAAGAATCACACTTGGGATCTTGTTCCCAGACCTGAGGACAAAAATGTGATTGGAACCAAATGGGTCTTCCAGAATAAACTGAATGAAGATGGTGACGTTGTAAGAAACAAGGCAAGGTTGGTATGTAAAGGTTATTCTCAAGTGGAAGGAATTGATTTTGAAGAAACTTTTTCTTCAGTGGAAAGGATAGAGGCCGTCAGATTATTTATTACTTTTGCCTTCAAAGATTTTAAATATTATCAGATAGATGTCAAATCAGCATTTCTAAATGGAGATTTGGAGGAAGAAGTCTACATTGAACAACTAGAAGGATTTCAGTTGTCTAATCATGGAGATATGGTTTGTAGACTAAGAAAATCCTTGTATGGACTCAAGCAAGCTCCAAGAGCCTGGTATGCCAAATTGTATAAGCATTTGCTTAAGCTAGGATTTAGCAAAGGTACTGCTAATAGTAATCTATACTTTAAGATAAATCATGAGGACATTCTAATTGTTGAGGTCTTTGTTGATGATATCATTTTTGGTGGAAATGAATGCATGTACAAAGAATTTGTTGATCGGATGAAAAGTGAGTTTGAGATGTCAATGTTTGGTGAGATGAATTTCTTCTGAGGTTTGCAAATTGCTCAATCAGATAAAGGTATCATCATATCTAAGTCCAAGGATGTGAAAGAATTGTTGAAAAAGTTTGGAATGGAAGATTCAAAACTAGTAGGTACTCCTATGGTAATTGGATGCAAGCTAAGCAAATATGATGACTCCCCAAAGGAAAATCAGAAAAGGTATAGATCAATAATTGAAGGATTATTCTATCTGACTCAAACCAGACCTGACATCATGAATGTAGTTGGACTTGTCCAATTTCAAGCTGATCCAAAAGAATCCCATGTTGTGGTAGTCAAAAGAATTTTCAGATATCTCAAGGGGACAATTGATTATGGACTATGGTATCCAAAGGACAATGATTTCACTCTTCATGCATATATAGATGCTAATTGGGTAGGAGATGTGGATGATAGAAAAAGTACTAGTGGTGGTGCCTTCTTCTTGGGAAGAAGATTGGTCTCTTGGATGAGTAAAAAGCAAGAGGCAATTTCTCTGTCTACTGTAGAGGCAGAGTATATAGCAGTAGCAAATAATTATTCTCAAGTTCTATGGATGAAGCAAATGCTGAAGGACATTAGAATTGTGTTTGAGGAACCAATCACAATTTTCTATGATAATTCAAGTGCTATAAGCATTTCCAAGAATCTAGTATTACACTTAAAGACAAAGCATATATCTATCAAGTTTCACTTCTTGAGAGAGTAAGTTAATGAGAATGAAGTCACGTTGGAGTTTATGTCTTCCAAAGATCAGATTGTGGATATCTTCACTAAGCCTCTTCCCAAAGATACTTTTGAGTATCTTAGAGAAAAGTTAGGGGTTATTACCCCTCCTGATCAGAACTAAGATGCACTAAGGTGCATCAGTCCGGTGGAATTCACACTCATATCTTGTGATCTGGATTGATCTTAAGGAGGTACTACTCAAAGGGGGGGTAGTTAGTATGCAAATTTTGGGATCAGTCTGAAGTAAAAATAGAAAAGATAGCAAATATGTGCTTGTGGAGGTCTCTGGATTGTGTGGCTACTATGTTGAAGGTCTACATTTAAGTTTTAACTTGTTGATTGAATATTTCTTTTTTGAGGTTGATTTTCTTCCTAGTCTTGGCCAACTGGATGATCCTAGCATGTTGCGAATGATCTAAGATCATTTTTATGAAGCATGGTGTGGTTGTAGAAGAAGAGTCAAGTCTCAGTTATGTTTGGCCAACAGTGTGATGATCCACATCTAGTTTAGCTGACCTTGTTGATCATTCCAAGGTTGATGAAGCATATAAATACTTTTTGAAGAGTTGTTGAAAAGCATCCTTGCATATAATGAATTAAATCTAAAGAAAGGATCAAAAACAGAGTAGAGAAGAAGAGGAGTGAAGGGAGTATAGAGTGAAGAGTCAGTGAAGAAAAATTTCAAGATAAGAGCAAAAGTTTTTGAGCCTTTAAAGGGACTGATTCAAGAAACAATGTAGATGTTATTTCTTAGTTCATTATCTCTGTGTAAATCATAATTTCTTATCAGCAGTGAGCCTCTTCTTGAGTAGTGAGCTCTGGGTAGTGCACCCGAAGGCATGTGCTTTCTATTTTCTTAAGTACTTTTAATAGGGTATGCATTTTTGTGGGTTAACCCCCACTGTGGTTTTTTCCTTAACCAAGTTTTCTACGTCAAAATTCTAGTGTTATGTGTTCATGTTGTTTCTTCTCATGTGTTGATTTATGCTTAAATGTCTTCATCATTAATCTGATTATAAAGAAGATTTAAAAGGTTCAGAAAAGGTTAAAATTTAGGGACAACTGATTCACCCCCCCTCTCAGTTGTCCAAACTATTACCAACACTTTCCCATGGCACTCTGCTATCAGGACCTACCCAACTCAGTTAGACTTCAAATAGAGAACCTACGTTCTGATACCACGTGTTGGAGTACGAGAGACACTGAGAGGGGGGGTGAATTAGTGTCTCATAAAAAAGACTTGATTTTGGCAATAGTTAATAAACTTTACCAACCATAAACTTCAACTCTTGTATGATGAAAGTAAAACATTCATTTATGAACTCTAATGCATTGACAGATCAACATGAATGAACAAAACAACTATTAATGAACTATGACAAATAGTAGGGTAGTTTCATTTCTCTATTGGATATGTTATGCATTTGCACTGACCCATAATGAGTATCATGTCACACATGTAGCAGTTAAATTATGAAACACTGAACAATAAATGTAATGGAAAGTTTAGACACAAGACATCAATGGATCACATAGAGAGACCATAACACAGAAAATTGCATGAGTGGAAAACCCTCTTGGGGAATAAAAACCTCTCAGGAAAGATGCCTCACTGGCTTAATATCAAAATCCCAATCATACACTCTCACTAACTTCTTTTGTCTCACTGACAATTTTTCTTGCCTCACTGGCTTTATACAACTTTGTCTCACTGGCTTTATACAACTTTGCCTCACTGGCAACAATGTTTAGAAGCACCAACTTCAAGGAGCACCAACCCCTCATACATTTACAAGCACCAACTTCAAAGAGCACCAACCCCTAGCCTACATAGATAATTACAAATTATAGAGGGTTACTCTATTTCTCTTAAAGCCCTGTTCTTGAATATCTCATTGAATATTTGAGACTTCAATAACTACATCAACTTGTGCACATCTACAACCGATTATAGAATGATATTTAATCATAATCTATTGCTTTTGTTTGATTTTACAATAACTGCAAAAAACTCAACAAATACAATAGAGTATAATCTTTTATACTTTCTCAAAATAATGTCTTTCTTTCTTTCACTGAACAATTTGAAGGCATAACTATTTTGTTGCAACTGTTTGAAATAGTTTAGGTACCTTTTCATGGTTAGGATTGAACCCCAAATTGTAAGATAAAGTGCTTAACCACAGTTAAGTCTTTTTACAACTGCTTCATAATGATATACAAAAAATTGCCACTCGAATGTGTATTTGAAGACAGTAATAACGGTTCATATCCATAACAAGACCTTGAAACCTCTTTTCAAATCACAGTTAACAACCTTTGTTAATAGTATTTTAAACCCTGAATGAACAAGCATTGATTTTGTTTTTAAAATCCTAATCACCATCATTATGGGTGATAGAGAAAATAATTATTTTTCAAATATATGAAACCCCATAACAGAAAATCAATACCCATAACTGTCACTACCCAAGTTCAAACAACATAAAAAACTGAATGAAAGATTATAATAACAAAATCACCTGGTGTGGGCCAAAAGAAATACCATAGTTGAAGATGAAATCAAAAAATCTACTACTACTATCGCATGACCTAGCATTATCTTTTCCAGAAGATTCTACCAAGTTTGTTGTTCATTCCATATGTTTTCATGATGAAAATGAAATGGTCAAACCCTAGCTCAAGAGGAGCTCTAAACCAAGCTTTTCCTTGCATAATGAAAAATAAACTATCATATATGCCTCGATCGGTGTTTCCAGTATGCCCTAGATGGGCTAGTCACAAAGTGTGACTTATTCAAGCTTATCACCTGCACTTTGCATTAGAAACCTTCTTAGCAAGTTATGCTTTTAGAAACCAATGACCTTTGTAATATTTCAAACACAAGTCCTTCCTAGGACTTAAGTCATATGAAGAGATGGCCTTGTAACAATCTATGGCAAGAATAAATAAAAGAGAAAAACAAATGTTTAGGTCCTCAAGGTAAGAGAAATATGACCTCCATTATTTTATTAAACAAATATAACATATATCATCTACCGAAACAAGAAGCATAGCACAATTATCATCAAGTCTGAGATAAATGCCATTGCCACTTAATAGAAACATGTGTGCCACTGCCACTGAAGAATACCATTAATTATGCTAGGAGAGAATGTCACCACTTGGCCAACCAAACATATATCAACTACATCATTACTAAACTCAGCATAGGCAAGTGAATATAGTATAATGTCAACATTACAAATGTCTACATCAATAAAATGCCTTACACCATGGTGTCAAACTCATAAAGCCAACATATATGTTAGCCAAAAGAATCATCTCTGAGTATCAATGCCAGTGAAACCAAGCTAGCAATGCGATGAAACAAATGAACCAAAGTCATATGAGAAACCTTTACAAAGTAATGAAGCATAGCAACATTTACCACTTGTAATCAAGGTAATCTCAAGATAAGCAATGTAACCAAATCAATATCATGAACCACATAACCATATGAGTCATCAATATGAACCACTAGAACCATACTAAAGTTGTGGCTTTGTCATCAAGGACAACAACTAAGGGTATCAACATGACAAACCCTGAATTAGCAACAAGGTTTCAGTTTTAAGCCCCATGGTATCCAGTTGGCTTGAGACTTCAGGCATTAAAATTTTCCAATCTATGATTTCTCAAGAGGAATCCTTTGGTGCAAAGTTTTTATGGGTTATTAGGAGTGTGTGTACTAGTTTTCATTCTTCCAAGATGTGTTTTAACAGATTTTTTAATCTATCACCACTTCAAGTTGGGTTCGGAGGTGTTGACACTCATTTTGACCAGGGGTTGATTTGTCATGATCAGGAGGTTTCTTCATTTGAAGCCTTTATCTTCTTGCCCAATTTTTCTAAGTGTTGGGCCTCCTCAGCATTTCTCAACTGCAGCATCATGTTTTCCTGAGGAGGAGGTCATCATCATCATCTTGTCTTCGATGATGATCTGCATCATCATGTTCCTCGTCGACTTGTTTTTCAACGTCATCATCATATTTCAACTGTCGGGTGATGTTTGGTTTTTATCATGATGATGCTGCCGAGCTACAGTGCGCCCTGATCTGCTTGCGAGGGTGATGTTTCAATGTCTCCGGTGATCTTCCATTTATCACCTTGCGCGAGCATGATGATGATGTTGCTTATTCTTTGAATTGCTCGACCTAACTTGTTTTCTCCTAAGGGTCGTGTTCGTCATCATCATATTTCCAGTTATCATCCTGCTGCTTGCGGAGGTCATCATATTTTCTGCCTTCATGATATTTCGCCGGGGTGATATTTTTATCATCGGGTGATCTTGGTTAACATCATCCTGATGATGTTGTTGAAGAGTTGTAATTGCGACCCGATATTCACTAGGGTCATCATATTTTGGAACGTCAGGATGATCTTAGTCAATATCATCCTGATGATGTTGCATCACTTCTTGTTCTTTGTTTCTCATCCTGATGATGCTGACGTCATCCGTATATCAGGGTGATATTTTTCTTTCTGCCTATCTACATCATGATATTCGCGAAGGAGGGGGTGATATTTTCATATCACCCGGATATGTTTGTTTGTTCGAACATCATGATGATGTTGATATCAAGGAGATATCCGCCTGCTGGTTTCGCGTGTTATCTATTGAGGGTGATCTTTTCAAGCAGCATCATCATCATATTCAGTTTTCACCCCGATCTTACAGAGGAGCTACAGTGCAACCCGATGTTCGAACGTCAGGAGGATATTTCCAAATATCTGGTTGTCTTCCGAATATCATGATGATGTGAATATGATGATGACGTCATCAAGGTCCGCGGGGGTCATATTTCTAACACTGATCATCTTGAAGAGACCTCCTGATATTTACAAATATGATGATGACGTCATCCGGATATGAGGAGGTGCGCAGTAGGCAGATATGATGATGACGTCATCAGGATGTTCATCGGCCAGACTTTTGTTATAAGCTCAGCAGGAGGATGTTCCTCCGAAGGATCAGGTTGTGCCGATTATCATGAAGGGTATATTTCAAATATCATGATGACGTCAGGGTGATATTTCGAACAACAGGATATCATGCTGCTGAAAGATGATGATGATGAAGTCTATACTAGTGTCGTCAGGAGCAAAAGCACCGACATGATATATGCTCATGACCTAGTATATAAGGTGTTAATGAGGTCATCACGGGGTGCATGTGGGATATTGAGATCCTGCATATTCGAAATATCATGATGATGAGTCTCGGCGGGAAAAGCTTGCGATGGTCTGTATGATGATTTTCCCTAGGCCGCGGGTTGGTGCGCCATTAATGGCGATTGTTGCAGAGGTGTGGGCGATGGCGTGGGTCGATCTTGTACCCGACTGGAGGTGTCAATCAGCGGATAATGGCGCAGGGCTCGAGAAATCTTCCTGTCTCCTCCCCTACCTGCTGCATTCAAGTTTGGGCGCCAATCCGGTTGTGTTTGAGTGCCATTTTCATGATACTGTGTATCTGGCGAAATTTTGGTCAACATTGTAATTAATTGCTGAGCACCTACCTGGCTGTTATAAGCAGGTTGTGTTGTTCATTTGTGGTTGTTTAAAGTTGATGATTTTGGCTCTGTAATGCATGACAAGCTGATCTGGTTGCTCTGTACAGCTTACCTGTGAGTTTATGTATCTCCTGTTGTTTGTTTTTGGCATGAACCCACTGATTTCATGATTAAACTTATATGAGAAATGCTGTTTGGCATGTGTTGTGTTAATTCTGTCTCCAGTATTGCATGTATTCTTCTTCTGAATCTGGATGTTTAGTAATGTTTAGATTCTAGAGCATAGAATTCCTATGTTGACTGTCTGATCTTTTAACTTCTACTCAAGGGGTAGATTAAACTATTTTCAGGTTGAACATTGGGAGGGATATACTGCAGTAGGGATACCATAAGTAGAGATAACCTAACACTTTGTATTGGGAGATGCCTGTAAGGCAGGTATCACATAGATCCCCTTGAAATCCAGTTTTAGTTGTTCATGCTGATCATTCACAGGTGTATGTCTACTGACTCCAGGCCCTAGATAGGCACCAATCATGCTTTGTTTTGTGTTATAGCCATATCCAGCTTTGCATCCACACTTAAACTCCAAAGCAAAATCTAAAACCAACATTAGGACATTAGAGTTAGTTTAGGATCCTCAGTCCTCTGTCTACAACTGCAAATAGGCCCAAAGCTAGCCCCTTTGCCCTTATCTTTCAGTTTTGGTCTACATACAGGAGGACTATCTGCTTTCTGTCAACATCCCAGCCTTGCATGCATATCCTCATGGATGTTGAGTAGGGAATACCCCCCTAGGTCTTGCAGAGCCTGAAGAAGAAGAGGAGATAAAATATAGAGTCTATCTCCTATACTGTTGACCCCCTGGCCCAGAGCTCCTGTTGATCACTGATGGCTACCTTGTAGGGATATCTGGGAATAAGCATCCAGTCTGGGAAAAAGTCAACAGAAATTGGTGACTCCGCTGGGGAGTGAGAAGTAAAAGTGCTATCTAATCATCTCCAGTGATATATATGTGACCCATCTGAGTCAGCAACAGTAATCTACTCCGCTGGGGAACCTTGTGAAAGAACCCTGGTTTTCAGAAGAAAACAGTTCCTAGCAATAGGTGGCGACTCCGAAGTAATCTCCCAACCGGTCAAAGTAAATTTATATGCAGGGGAGAAGATCCCAACAAAATCCTTTATTTGAAGAGTTACCATTAACAAAAAGAATGATGTATAGAAGAAAGGGAACTGTCTCAGCTAGTCATGAGAGCTCCCCCAGAAAAAGTGATGAGGTACAAGATAACCCTAGGCCATCAGGACAGCATGCTCCTTATTTTTCAAGTGCAGAAGCTGATATCCAAGGTGCATATGAGAGGCAACAGGGTGGTAGTATGAGAATGAGGTCAGAGGTGTTCCAAGAACGCCCTTTTCTAGACCCAAGTGAGAGGTTTGAAGAGGCAGAGTCTCTGAGGGATGATGAAGATGATGACCCAAATGGCATGAGACCATCTACCTCCAGACCTAAGGATGAACAATTAGCTGAAGAAATCAAAAGCCTAAGAGCAGAACTAGAATACCTACAAGCCATGAAAATCAGAGATGATATACAGCAGAAAGTGCAAGCCTTGAGAACTGCCCAAAATAATTCAGTTCCTACCTTAGAAAATGCAAATATGCAAAGACATCAGCAAAGATATGAAATGCAACATCAGCATCATGATGACAGACATAATGTGAATGATGCTAGGATACCACTAAACAATGCAGGAAACCAAAATGCAAATAGAAATGTTAATGTTAACCAGCCAAACAAACAGCCTATGCAGCTAGATAGATTCAGGCAGCTGGTGTTTAATGGTATTCCTGGGTATCCTAACCCTATTGATAAGCATCTGAGGCTGCAAGTGCCTAAGTTTTCAGGAAACAATACAGTGTCAGGAGAAGATCATCTAAAGGCCTTCCAGAATGTCATGGACAATTTTGAGGTTGAGCATGAGGATGTTTTCATGAAGTCATTCATGCAATCCTTAATAGATGAGGCAAGAGAATGGTACAGGAATCTGCCTGACCGGAGCATATCATCATGGGATGATTTTAAGAGGATGTTCAAGGAGCAATATGGTGATAAAACTGACCCTAGCTTCTTTGTAAATGAGTTCACCAGCATCACCAAAGGGTCAAATGAATAGGTTGCAGACTTTAATGCAAGATTTACCAAAGTGTTGAACAAATTGCCACATCATATGAGGCCAAATGAACCAATGTGCATAATTTTGTACATCAATGCCTTTGATGCAAAGACTGCATATGGACTGAGAGATAAAAGTCCTGCCACTCTCAGGGATGCTTTCAGGATTGCAGTAAATATTGAAAACAATAGGAAAGCATCAGGCAAGACAAATAGAAGGGATGATGTAAAAATTCTGCAGAATCCAAATAAGCCTCAGAACACTCAAGGTAGTACATCTGCTCCTGAAGATGAGATAGACAAACTGGCAAATGTTGTTAAGGACCTGAGCTATAGATTAGCTAGAAGTGAAAAAGGGATGGGTCCTGATAGGCAAGTCTATCGAAGACAGGAAAAGAGGCCGTCATTACATGATATGCCTTATAACACCAATTGGCATGATGGTAAGCCTGTATTTTCACATAACAACACAAATCAGAGGGCTCAACATGCCAAGGAAACTCCTGATCCCCTGAAGAAAACTATAAATATTGCTGATGATGCTCCGTGGTGTATAATCTGTCAGATGCCACATTCACAGTCACAGTGCATGATTGCCCAATCTTTGTATGATAATGCTACATCTTGTAATGAGTGCAATGAGCCACATCATGTGCAGGATGATGATGTTAACATGATGTCCATAGGTAATGGATATACTCTTTATGGTGCTGATGAGAAGACAGGTGATCAGGTTCAGGCCTGCCAACAGTCCCCATATGATGAAGATCATGAGGATAATTATGTGTATGCTCAGAACTCACACAATTTTCTGAGTAGCTTACACCGACCTTCTGATGAGGAAATCAGAGCCTTCACAGCTGCAGCAGTTGCTCAGGTCAAGAGCAACTACAATCTCAGAGGTAAAAATCAGGTTGGCAGCCCACATCAGCCAGAAGATATTTCTGCAGGTCAGCAGATGCATGGTCATAAAGGAACTGAACCACAAAAAAGGCAGTGGGTAAATACCAAGCAGAACTTTAGATACAGAATAGGTCATGATTTCCAAGGACCAGAAAACAAAACCCCTCAGGCTGAAGATCAAAGTAGAGGTTCCCAAGACAGGAATGATGATCAGGGAACTATGAGAATGAAAGCTAAGTCAGCTCAGGATAAAAGCAAGATTGTGGAGCAAGCTACAACTGCTGTACAAAACTGTGCTCCATTTGATATAGCCCAGATCCTCACTCAGGTAAAGGTCTCTGTTCCACTTATGGAACTCATGAAAGTGGAAGAGATCAAGAATAGGACAATATCCCTAATCTCAGGGGTACCTTTTCAAGCTAAGCAAAATGATCAGACCCAGGGTGAGAAACAGGTCATGTGTAATGAAGAAGATGAGACTCCTGAAGTCTATTTAGGAATGACCATGACAAAGTGTCCTTCACAGGTGGAACCATTTTATGTTTCCCTGGTTATAAATGGTAAAATAATTAGAAATTGTATGCTTGACTCTGGAGCATCCACAAATGTCATGCCTTTGGCTATCATGCAGCAAACTGGATTAAAAATTGACAAGGCATGTGGAAAATGTTATGCTATGGATGCCAGAGAGGTACCAGTTATTGGAATCATGAAGGATGTAGATTTCAAGCTGGCAGCATTTCCTGAAAAAAGATACAAAATGAATATAACAGTGGTTGACATCAAGCCACAGTATGGTATGCTGCTGTCAAGAAGATGGGCAGCACTAATAGGTGGAAGTATGCAGCTGGACCTGTCATATGCCATGATTCCAATGAATGGCAGGGATGTCAAGTTAATCAGAGAGCAGAGATCATCAGAGACAGTGGAAGACCAAGAAGCAAATGAACAGGTATGCTTTGTGGACACTGACTGTGATAACTTCAGGGTTGTCTCAGATGATACAGAAGATGAAAAGAAAAATGTCTGCACTGAAGAGCTGGATCAGCAAGGATTGTGGACCATGTTTTTTGATGGAGCTTGTGCAAAAGAAGGCTCTGGAGCTGGAGTTGTTTTCCTGTCTCCAACTGGTAAGCTCCTCAAATCCTCTTTCTTGCTGAGGTTTGATTGCACAAACAATATTGCAGAATATGAGGCTTTACTTTTAGGCCTGAATATTGCTCTCAAACATGGAATTAAAATGTTAAGAGTATTTGGAGACTCTGAGCTGATTGTATCCCAAATCAGAAATAAGTATGCTGCAAAGAATAAAAGACTGAAACAATACAAGCATGCTGTTTGGGATACTATTGAGTTATTTGATGCATTTTCAATTGGCTGGGTAGAAAGGTCAAAAAATGTTATGGCTGATTTCTTAGCCAATGTTGCAATAAGGCCAGATGACATCACTCTGTCAGGTGTCACAGATGTAGAAGTTAAAATTAGGCCTGCCATACCAGAAAACATATGCAGTTGGAAAGTTTTTAATGATGATAGGGATTTGCTGAAATTTTTGCACTGCATAGATGAGTATGAGAACCAACAGATTGATTTCCAAGCTTTTGTAGAGACTGTAAATGGAAAAGACACCCTTGTGGGAAAAGAGATCATCCAGTTGAAGACTAACAAGATCCCTAGAGGGTTAGTGGCTTTGGAAAGAGCCTTTGACAGTAGAGACAGAATGGTCACAAAGACATCCCCCACAAATAAGGAGGATTTAGAAGAAATAAATTTGGGGACATCTCAGGCCCCTCAGAAGGTATATATTGGCAAACAGCTCAAGCCACACATAAGAAGTATGCTGATTGCATTGCTAAAAAGGTATAAACATGTTTTTGCTTGGTCATATGAGGACCTAAAAGCTTATAGAGAAGACTTATTCCAGCATGAGATCCCACTGAAGCCTGAAGCTAAGCCATTTAGACAGAGGCAAAGGCCTATAAATCCTACCTTAGCTCCCAAGATGCAGGAAGAACTCAGAAGGCTCAGGGAAGCTGGAATAATTGTGCCCATCAGGCATTCAACTTGGGTGTCTAACCTTGTCCCAGTCAGGAAAAAGAATGGTGATATTAGGCTGTGTGTTGATTTCAGGAACTTGAATGTATCCTCTTTGAAGGATAACTATCCATTGCCTAATATGGAGGCTATGTTGCAGAGAGTGACTGGTTGTGAACTCCTATCCATGATGGATGGATTTTCAGGATATAATCAGGTAAAGGTAAAAGAATCAGAACAGTATAAGACTGCCTTTACCACTCCATGGGGAACATATGTGTATGTTAGAATGCCATTTGGACTAACAAATGCAGGTGCTACATTTCAAAGAGCAATGGATGTTGCTTTTGCAGGGCTAATTGATTCAATCCTGGCAGTATATCAGGATGACCTGACTGCCTACTCAAAGAAAGAGGAGCAGCATTGCATGCATCTGGAGCAGATCTTCATAAGAGCACTAGAATATGGCATTTCTTTAAACCCAAAGAAGTGTGCCTTTGGAGTAGTTGAAGGAAAACTTCTGGGACATATTGTTTCCAAGGATGGAGTCATGATAGATCCAGAGAGAGTGGCAGCCATTGACAGGATCCAAATGCCAAAAACTGTGAAAGGAGTCCAGTCCTTCTTTGGACAGGTAAACTTTGTCAGAAGATTTGTTCCCAACTTTGCAGAGATCACAAGGAACATTTCCAAGATGATGAAGAAGGATGCAACTGTCAACTGGGAAAGGGAAGCAACAGAATCATTTCAGAATATCAAAGAGGCAATAAAGATGGCCCCTGTTCTTAAATCTCCTGATTTTTCTAGGCCATTCCAGGTGTTCTCATTTGCTTCCTTTCATACTGTAGCTGCATGTTTGTTACAGAAAAATGAAGATGGTTTTGAACAGCCCATCGCCTTCTTCAGTATGTCCCTGCAGGCCTCTGAATTGAAGTATGATGTTATGGAAAAGCAGGCATATGCACTTGTTAGAGCCATTAAAAGTTTCAGACCATACTTGGTAGGATCACATATAATTGCATATGTACCTCATGCTGCAGTCAAAGACATATTCACTCAGCAGGAGGTGACTGGAAGAAGGTGCAGATGGATAAACAAACTGCAGGAATTCAACATAGACATACAGGTTACTAAGTTGATAAGAGGACAAGGACTAGCCAAGATGATGGCACAGTCAAACTTGGAAGCATGCCAAGTTAATGCAGTCCAAGATGAGAATGTAAGTGCATCAGGATCTGAATGGTACAAGGATATTGTCTATTATTTGCAAAATCTGAATTGTCCCTCCCATTTCAGTGACAATCAAAAGAGGACTCTGAAGCTACATGCAATCAGGTATGTCATTGTTCAAGGTGAGTTGTACTGGAAAAATCCTGATGGTGTGCTGCTGAGATGTGTGGATAAGAACATGGCTAACAATATTTTGATTGACATGCATAAAGGATTATGTGGTGGCCATTATACTGCCCAAACAACAGCTCATAAGATTCTCAGGGCAGGATATTGGTGGCCCACTCTCTTTTCAGATGCACAAAAGTTAGTAAGGAAGTGTGACCCTTGCCAGAGATTCTCAGGAAAGCTGAAATATCATGGTGCTTTACCCCTCAGAACTGCACCTGTGGATGCTCCATTCCAGCAATGGGGAATTGATTTTATAGGGGAAATTGCAGACAAATCAAGTGGGGGACACAGTTGGATTTTGGTGGCAACTGACTACTTTACCAAATGGATTGAGGCCATTCCAACTAAAAGAGCTACAAGTAAGGTGGTGACAGATTTCATACTAGAGAACATCATCATCAGGTTTGGAGTACCATCTAAAATAATCACTGATAATGCTATGTGCTTCAGATCAGGTGAGTTTGTTGATTTTTGCAACAGGTATGGGATAAGCCTGTCATATACATCACCATATCACCCACAAGGAAATGGTCAAGCAGAATCAAGCAATAGGAGCATCATGAAAATTGTCAAGAGGATACTGGACAAGAACAAGAGAGCTTGGGACTCAAAGTTGAATTTAGCAGTATGGGCTGACAGAGTGACTGTGAAAAGGGCTATTGGGAAGTCACCATTTGAGCTAGTATATGGTGCATCAGCTAGACTGCCCATAAACAATCTCCTACCAGTTTACAGACTCATTCAAGAGTATGATGATGAGATTGAAGATCCCATGACAGAAAGAGTGAATCAGCTGGTTGCATTGGATGAAGACAGGAGGAGAGCCCACCAGATCAATCTCAAAAGACAACAGGATATGAAATATCAGTTTGACAGGAGAACTACAAAAAGGAAGTTTCAAGTAAATGATCTGGTGCTCATTTGGAATGCTAAAGATCAGGAAAAGGGTAAACATGGTAAATTTCAGCCCTTATGGATGGGCCCATATCAGGTTTGCAATACTCATGGGGAGGATTCTTATTTCCTCCAGGCCCTAGATGGTGAAATTCTGGAATTGCCTGTGCATGGCCAATTCCTTAAGTTCTATTTTACATGAATATCTGGTTGCTGTGCACACCTGTAAAATATGTATGTAGTGTAAATGCCTTGTACAGCTCGCGTTTTTTGGCTTTTTGTCAGGTCTGCCCGGAGATCTGGTTCTCGCTGCAGGTTTTCACCTGCACGTCCCCATTCGGAGCCACTGTTGACACTCATTTTGACCAGGGGTTGATTTGTCATGATCAGGAGGTTTCTTCATTTGAAGCCTTTATCTTCTTGCCCAATTTTTCTAAGTGTTGGGCCTCCTCAGCATTTCTCAACTGCAGCATCATGTTTTCCTGAGGAGGAGGTCATCATCATCATCTTGTCTTCGATGATGATCTGCATCATCATGTTCCTCGTCGACTTGTTTTTCAACGTCATCATCATATTTCAACTGTCGGGTGATGTTTGGTTTTTATCATGATGATGCTGCCGAGCTACAGTGCGCCCTGATCTGCTTGCGAGGGTGATGTTTCAATGTCTCCGGTGATCTTCCATTTATCACCTTGCGCGAGCATGATGATGATGTTGCTTATTCTTTGAATTGCTCGACCTAACTTGTTTTCTCCTAAGGGTCGTGTTCGTCATCATCATATTTCCAGTTATCATCCTGCTGCTTGCGGAGGTCATCATATTTTCTGCCTTCATGATATTTCGCCGGGGTGATATTTTTATCATCGGGTGATCTTGGTTAACATCATCCTGATGATGTTGTTGAAGAGTTGTAATTGCGACCCGATATTCACTAGGGTCATCATATTTTGGAACGTCAGGATGATCTTAGTCAATATCATCCTGATGATGTTGCATCACTTCTTGTTCTTTGTTTCTCATCCTGATGATGCTGACGTCATCCGTATATCAGGGTGATATTTTTCTTTCTGCCTATCTACATCATGATATTCGCGAAGGAGGGGGTGATATTTTCATATCACCCGGATATGTTTGTTTGTTCGAACATCATGATGATGTTGATATCAAGGAGATATCCGCCTGCTGGTTTCGCGTGTTATCTATTGAGGGTGATCTTTTCAAGCAGCATCATCATCATATTCAGTTTTCGCCCCGATCTTACAGAGGAGCTACAGTGCAACCCGATGTTCGAATGTCAGGAGGATATTTCCAAATATCCGGTTGTCTTCCGAATATCATGATGATGTGAATATGATGATGACGTCATCAAGGTCCGCGGGGGTCATATTTCTAACACTGATCATCTTGAAGAGACCTCCTGATATTTACAAATATGATGATGACGTCATCCGGATATGAGGAGGTGCGCAGTAGGCAGATATGATGATGACGTCATTAGGATGTTCATCGGCCAGACTTTTGTTATAAGCTCAGCAGGAGGATGTTCCTCCGAAGGATCAGGTTGTGCCGATTATCATGAAGGGTATATTTCAAATATCATGATGACGTCAGGGTGATATTTCGAACAACAGGATATCATGCTGCTGAAAGATGATGATGATGAAGTCTATACTAGTGTCGTCAGGAGCAAAAGCACCGACATGATATATGCTCATGACCTAGTATATAAGGTGTTAATGAGGTCATCGCGGGGTGCATGTGGGATATTGAGATCCTGCATATTTGAAATATCATGATGATGAGTCTCGGCGGGAAAAGCTTGCGATGGTCTGTATGATGATTTTCCCTAGGCCGCGGGTTGGTGCGCCATTAATGGCGATTGTTGCAGAGGTGTGGGCGATGGCGTGGGTCGATCTTGTACCCGACTGGAGGTGTCAATCAGCGGATAATGGCGCAGGGCTCAAGAAATCTTCCTGTCTCCTCCCCTACCTGCTGCATTCAAGTTTGGGCGCCAATCCGGTTGTGTTTGAGCGCCATTTTCATGATACTGTGTATCTGGCAAAATTTTGGTCAACATTGTAATTAATTGCTGAGCACCTACCTGGCTGTTATAAGCAGGTTGTGTTGTTCATTTGTGGTTGTTGAAAGTTGATGATTTTGGCTCTGTAATGCATGACAAGCTGATCTGGTTGCTCTGTACAGCTTACCTGTGAGTTTATGTATCTCCTGTTGTTTGTTTTTGGCATGAACCCACTGATTGCATGATTAAACTTATATGAGAAATGTTGTTTGGCATGTGTTGTGTTAATTCTGTCTCCAGTATTGCATGTATTCTTCTTCTGAATCTGGATGTTTAGTAATGTTTAGATTCTAGAGCATAGAATTCCTATGTTGACTGTCTGATCTTTTAACTTCTACTCAAGGGGTAGATTAAACTGTTTTCAGGTTGAACATTGGGAGGGATATACTGCAGTAGGGATACCATAAGTAGAGATAACCTAACACTTTGTATTGGGAGATGCCTGTAAGGCAGGTATCACATAGATCCCCTTGAAATCCAGTTTTAGTTGTTCATGCTGATCATTCACAGGTGTATGTCTACTGACTCCAGGCCCTGGATAGGCACCAATCATGCTTTGTTTTGTGTTATAGCCATATCCAGCTTTGCATCCACACTTAAACTCCAAAGCAAAATCTAAAACCAACATTAGGACATTAGAGTTAGTTTAGGATCCTCAGTCCTCTGTCTACAACTGCAAATAGGCCCAAAGCTAGCCCCTTTGCCCTTATCTTTCAGTTTTGGTCTACATACAGGAGGACTATCGGCTTTCTGTCAACATCCCAGCCTTGCATGCATATCCTCATGGATGTTGAGTAGGGAATACCCCCCTAGGTCTTGCAGAGCCTGAAGAAGAAGAGGAGATAAAATATAGAGTCTATCTCCTATACTGTTGACCCCCTGGCCCAGAGCTCCTGTTGATCACTGATGGCTACCTTGTAGGGATATCTGGGAATAAGCATCCAGTCTGGGAAAAAGTCAACAGGAGGGTCCTACAAAAAGGTTCAAATTTTCCAATTATGGTGATAATCCAGTTGTTGATTTTCCCTCAAATGTTTGCAACTCCATTTTCATGGTGATCTGAGGTGTCCTTGTGTGAAAAAAAATCCAAAACCAGGCCTTCAAGGGCCTAGATTACAAAGGAGGTCCCAAAAATCTTTAAAAAGATACAAATTTAGGATTTAAAATGAAAAAATTTACTTGAGTTAAAGAATAAAAAAGGGAAAAATTAAACCCTTATCTCTTCAAATTTGCCTCCTCCAATTGGATATCTGTATTCCTCCAATCAGATATTCGTTTCCTTCTCTACGTTTTGCAAGTCACGGGTTTGCAAAAAGCATAGCCTTTTTTTTCCTTTTATGTTTTGCAAAATTGATATCCCTTTTGCATTCCAAACCAAAATGGATATTATGTCCAACCCTTCAAAAAAGTCAAACGTCCATTTTCATGATTTTGGCTAAGTAAAACACTTTTTTTCTCCTATTGACACTTTTTGGCCCACGATGATCCTGCACTCACCCACTCATTAAAATCCTTTTGCAAAAGAGTTAAATATAAGGGAAGAAACATGTGCAAGCAACTACTAGTAGAGTTTGAAGAAATATGTGTGGCACCAATGGATGTTTGTAATAGTTATACAAAACTTTCTCTACTAGGTTGATTTAGAAGGCATGTTGAAAGATGCCTCATATACCTTAGATTTGCAAAGACTCACGTCACATCACTTTCACTACTTCTAGTTTCTGATCTTGTTCTTATTAGAATGCACAGGACAACTAAAAGGGGGGGCTGAATTAGTTGTGTATTAAAACATTAAACCCTTAAAGCAATTCCAAACATCAACCTCTTATTATGCATTAGCAAAATGTAAACATATGAAGCATCAATGCAAACACATAAGAACACTAGATTTACATGGAAAACCCTATTGACAAGAGACATTGTGTGGTTTCATTATTGTTATCATTAATGGCAACAAATTCTATCCCACATATCCACAGCACATAGTATGCTTATACTAGAAGTCAGATTGAAGAGTGTTTTGGTCTTGTGAACAAGAACAAAGCATGTAGTAAGGTCTGACAATCAGGTCTGGATCTCTCAGATGGTGTAACTCAACAAGTTATGAACTTGGAAAAGTCAAGAGATTGAGCCTCCATTGATGAATGAGTGAAAAGATATGAGCATCTAAGTGTTGGGTTCCTAACAAGCAGAGTAGACTGAGGAAGAACTGACTAGTAGAGCATCAGACTTCTATGTCTATGTTTTTGATACGCATCACATATTAAACATGGATTCAGCTGATAGACCAATGTTTAGCAAATATCTTGAGTATTTCAGTTGCCGACTAGAAAGATGTTGAAATCCTTGATGTAGATATATATACCAGATGGATTTTTGTTTGAAGGTATGTGTGTGGTGATATAGTGTGCAAGAGAAGGTAGAGAGAAGTGTGGAACCAGCAATACAAGTTTGGTATGTAATAGAACAGCAGCACTAAAGTAGAGGAAGAATGAAGTACAGTAGATGAGTGTATTGAGCCTAACCGAAACTGAACCTCAGCATATGTGGATGCCTCTCTTGAGTTCAAACATTTGGTTACCATCTATAACCTTGTAGATAGTGAGTCTCTTGTAGGTAGTGTGCCTCTTGTGAGCAGTGTGCTCAGGCAGTGAGCCCTAATTGGCAAGTGCCATTTTGTACTTCTTATTCTTTTAACAGAAAATATAATCTTGGGTTAGTCACACTATGGTTTTTCCCTTAACAAGGTTTTCCACGTAAATATCCTTGTGTTATGTGTGTTGATTTCCTTCCTATTCTCATGATTATATATGCTTATGTGTTTTTATGCTGCACTATTGTTAATAAAAGAAAGTTAATTTTTTTAAAATTAACTGATTCACCCCCCCTCTTAGTTATTTGCCTTGTTTCCAACAAATGGTATCAAAGCTAAGTTCCTCTAAATAGAGCCTAATAGCTTGAGGAAGATCTAGGAATCTCAATGGATATGTATGGTATGAAGGAACAACTTCATTCTGCCCTAAATGATCTTGAGCAATCTCACTCTGAAGTCAATAACTTGAGAGAAAGACTCAAACAAGCTGATGATTTCATAAATGAGCTAAAAGAAAAACTCAGTATCTCTGTGAAAAAGAGAAAGGAACTACTTCAACAATTAGCAAGTTGAAGTGAAGCCAATGATACTAGTGAAGATCTGAATGAGAAAAACAAGTTATGTGAGAAGCTATCAAAAGAGGTCATTATGGTAAGACATGAAATGGAATCAGGGGTTATGAGATTCACCCAAGAAATTGAAGAGAAAAGAAAAATCGAAGATAATCTAAAACAATCTCTCAAGGAGAAGTCAGAAGACTGCCACAAAATGGATAGAATAATCAGGCATTTGGAATCTTATCTTGAAGAATCTAGAGATAATGAAGAACAACTTGAGAACCAGCTAGACACTCTTAAAAGTGATCTTCAAATAGAAAATGAAGACAAAGAGAAATTCAAGATAACCTCTGCTCAACTTGAAGTTCTTCTTGAAAGTCAAAAGAGGGTAGATGACAAGCATGGCTTGGGGTATGAGAAAGGTGAAAGCTCCGGATTTGGTCAAAAGAACTTTGGATCAAGAAATCTAAGGAACAGGCCTAGAAGACCTCTAGTAAGGCAATCAAATGCTCAAATATATCCATCCTTCAATGGATACTGCTACAATTGCAACAACTTCGATCATAAAGCAACTCAGTGTAGAAGCAGAATGAATCAGACTAATTCATCCTTCTCTCAATAGTGTTTCAACTGCAAAAGGTATGGTCACAAATCTCATGAATGCAGAAATATGCAAATAAACAATTCAATCAAAGGTAGATGCTTTGCATGCAGTAAAATGGGACATATGGCTAATCAATGCAGTTCAAGAGGATATCAGTCACATATGCAAGGAAATGTTGTTTTCTACAATTGCAATAGATCCAGTCATATTGCCAAATTCTGTAGAAGTAAGAATCAGGATAAAGAGGGACTGGTACATCATAATCAAAATCAAGACAAAGGAAAAAGAAAAGTGAATGCGGATGAAGTTCAAAGGGAGATGAACAAGATTTGGGTGAAGCGAAGTACAGAAAATGTTGGGGATGGATCCGTACCAAAATCTGGTGCTGATATTCCTTTTGGAAACTAAATAGATGTGCTCTGGCTCAGGGGGAGTCACAAAAGAAAATAAATTCCCCCAGCCAGTCAATTGGTGCCTAAATTTGGTATATGGAATGTTATGGATTAAAGGGTTCTCATAGAAATATCTAAATAAGCCTCAGTAAAAATATGAAAGATCTATAAGGAGTTTTGGAAGAGTTTAATCATCCAAGATCGATCTAGTTTGACAGCCATCCAGTAAAAGAAGGATTTTCACAATTAGATCTGGTATGATTCAAAATTAAAATATCTTGATTTGCAGATAAATGGCATGATTGGAGGAAGGGTGATACATTGTCAATTATCGCTAAGAATAAATCTAAGTGCATCTCAGTGATTCAAAAGGATCTCTCTCAAAACAAGGTTAGAATAAGGGAACCAGAATGACTTAAGGTGTGCATTTATTGCAATATGAAATTAGGGTTTGCGCAGAAATATAAGGATTCTTTTATTCATCTTTTGTACATTTGCATTCGAAAAGAAGAAAGGAAGAGCTCTGCAACAAGATTGTTTCAACTCTCTCAAAGATCAACTGTAGAATCTGATTCAACCAGTGATCTTTTCTGGCTCATTTTGTGAACCCTAGAAGCATAAAAAGGTATTTCCATTTTTAAATATCTCTCTGAATCTTGTGCAAGATGGCTACTCCAAATGTTGTTAAGATCACTGATAGGCCATGCCCAAAGTTTAAGAAACACCCCTACAAATCCCTAGAAGTTGATCCCTTAGGCACCTTTTCTAGCATTTTGCATGGGGTTCTGCACATAGAAGATGTTAGGGTATACATCCATGCAAATATTGAGGAATTTGGAGAATCAAAGATGACGGATATCTACCATAAACAACTAATAGATGAAACCTTTGAACTCAAACCTTAATACAAGGCCATTCGGGATAAGCATTTCAAACATTGCATCCAGTTTCCCTATTTTGCTAAAGATGAATGGGTCTGGTATGTTCTTAGCAGAATACATGACAATTTCATGTGGCTGATGAGGCCATTCAAGATAACAAAAGATGCCATTAGGGCAGTAACCCATTTGCACTCATCCAGTGGGTTGCCTGCTCTCAAATTAGTCAAGAACTAACAGTAAGTGAGGCTATCAGATCAAAGTTTGACAAAAGAGCAATGACAATAGAAGATATCATAGATCCAGATATCAAATTTGCCTCTATGATAATTGGCTATAAGATATATCATTCCAACAGGGAGACTCTATGTCCGAAACTATAATTTATACTGCATATCAGATGCTAAGGGAAAATGCAAACTATGATCTATGCAAGCTTCTCTTGAGCCAACTATTAGAAAACTTGCAAAAGATCAAGAAGGACAAGAAGAACTCATTCAATTATGATGGTTTAATACTGTGTTTATTCTTTTACTATATGAATGAGTTACCCAGATCAAGTGGTTGGGTATGGCAAAATGACAGATTAGTTGCCATACAAATCAGAGATTATATGTATGGACTTAGTGATGCCAAGGCTCAAAGTATAGCACTCTGAGGATACTTCAAGAACTTCCAAAGTATGATGTAGGCTAGAGAAAGAATCCCCCAATCTCTAGTAGAAAAATACAAGGATACAGTGTGTTTCATGGTAGACACTGATCAATGCCTAATGGAGGTAGTGGAGCCTAGAACCGTCTGGATTATGCCAATGGGCTATGAGGTAGATGAGAAAATCCTAGAGCTACATGTCCAACACTTGCTGAGTCAGCCTAAGGACCCTGAGGTAGAAAGGTTTGGAACCTTTCAAGAATTAAGTGTGAAAATACATGTTGAATTGAGACAACCAGAGATGAAAAGAAAAGTGAGAAGGGAAGTAAAGGAAGTTGTCAAAAGATATGGCATATCAAAGTAGGCAGTTGATGCAAATAGAGAGAAAATAGAAAGAACAGAGAAAGAGAAACAAGAAGCAGAAAAGGAAAGTGTTCTGGTACAAGCCTCCTCCCAGACTAGATCCTCCAAGAGCTCTGCACCTGCCACCTCTAAGAGCCCAAAACCCTCAAAACTAGAAGCCAAGACTTTTGGAAAGGGAGAGGAGAACAAAGACAAAGGCCACAAGGTCATACAAAAGCCAAAAGGATGATGAAGAAACAAAGTTTGATGAAAAATTTAAGAAAATCAGGAAGAAGAAGAAAACATCTAGGGAATCCTCTACCAGTACAAACAAAGAAGAAGAGGCAGAAGAATTTGTTGAAAGGACTACTCTCTCTATTGACGATATCATCAAGGCAGTCATAGTGGATGGGAACCTACAACCAGTCACTAAATTTTATGATAAATATAGTGATACTGACAAGAAAATCTTGGAAGATGCTACAGTCAAGTACCTAAACATTTATAATAAATCATTCATTGAAATCATCTCTCTAATTCCCAAAAGTCTAGAGAAGGAACTTGAACTGAGAAAGGAGAATGTTAAGGCAAAGGACCTAGAGATTCAAGAACAGATTGCAATTCAACTCTATCCTTCCATTACTCCAAAACAAATGACCATGATCTTCAAGGACTGCAAGGATGAGTTTCAGAGCAAAGCCAGAATGATCAAACTTATGCTTGGAGAGACAGATCAAGTAGCAAAAGAAACAGAAGACATCCTCTAGAATGCCTTTAAAAGATTCAATCTTCCTATCATAGAGGAAATATATGAAGAACCTTCTGCCATGGATGTCAAAGGATTAAGTGCATCAAAAGAAGAATCTATTAAGAAAATTGCAGAAGAGTCAAAGGAGATAGGTGAGGGGAGGACTAAGGACTTGGATTCCTCTGTTCTAGAAGAGGAAGTCCATGAATATGTAAACATCTCTCTTCTGGATCCCCCTACAGACTCTGGAACTGAAGGAGAAGGAAGAAAAGAGGAGAAATTGAGTCAAGTAGAGGAGGAAAAGGGAAGAGAAGAAGAAGACACAGAGAAGATCTCTAATGATAGTTCTGAGCATGCAAAAGGAAAGAAGACTCTGTCTCCAGCAAGAGACACTACAAAAATAGTGAAAAACTTCTTGACCAAAGAGATGATGGAAATAGATGAACCAAAACTATTTCAAGGACCACTCAATTTTGACTCCCTCTCTCTGGTCCAGATAATGAAGGTAGCATCTTTTGCTCAAGTTACAACAAAAGAAAAGCTTCTAAAGTCTCACATGGAAGACTGTGAGCTGATAGAGATTGCATCCAGTCTACTAGAGAAGATCATGCCATCCTTCCAAAAGGATCTTTTGGCCTCTTCATCCAGTAATTTGAAATCTCTGCTTAACTCTGTTAGCACCCATTTTGATTCTTTGAAGAAATTGGCAGAAGAGAAAGTTTAGAAAGAATTTTTGGGAAAGAGATTCACTGAGGTGTAGGGACTCATAACTAATGACAGGAGGACCTTGCATATTGGGATAGAGAGCCTAGAAAATTCTCTTAAAGATGGTAGAGAAATATACAAATTTTGTCTATCTTGGTCCACAGTGACAGAAGACATTGCAAAGAAGGTGGAAGAACAAGAGAGTAAATTGTCAAGTTTATCCCAGAATTTTGATCCTCTCACCTCATCCATAATGAATCAAGAGTGCCAGGTTATTTCCACTATAAATGAAATAAAGAGGCTTGAAAAGGAGAAGAAGAATAGAATAAGCAGAATGAGTGAACTAAGAGGGATAATTATCCCTAAGTTAGAGGCAATGCATGAGGCCCTAACTGATGCTTAGACTACAACCTGAACCAGTGATCTGATAGACTTAAGAAGGGTAGAATCTTTTGCACTTTTGTTGAGTGGCCACATTTCAATTTTAGACAGGATGAAGCAAAGTTGGGCAACAGAAGTTGTACAGTTAAAGACTATCTTTGCAGATATACTTAAGTATATGTAAGTATAACATGTAAAAATATTTATCTAACTATGTATGAGTTAATTTTTGTAAATTTTGGTGTGTGGATTCCACCATTTGCCATTGATGTCAAAGGGAGAGTGAGGAGTGGGAAAAATGTGGAATCTAGCTAAGGAGGAGCTCCGGTAAAATAGTGCACAAGATAGAGCATCAGCCAAGGGAGAGCTTGCTACAACACTTAGTCATTTTTCACTAAGTGTTGCCATCAATGCCAAAGGGGGAGATTGTTGGAAAGAGACACTGTGTGGCTTCATTATTGTTATCATTGATGGCAACAAAGTCTATCTCACACATCCACAACACATAGTATGCCTATACTGGAAGTCAAATTGAAGAGTGTTTTGGTCTAGTGAACAAGAACAGAGCATGCAGCAAGGTCTAACAATCAGGTCCAGATCTCTCAGATGGTGTAACTCAGCAAGTTAAAGACTTGGAAAAGTCAAGAGGAGTACCATGACTATAGCATTCCAAAGATTGAGCCTCCGGTGGTGAATGAGTGAAAAGATATGAGCATCTAAGTGTTGGGTTCTTGACAAGTAGTGTAGAGTAAGGAAGAACTAACTAGCATAGCATCAAGCTTTAATCTGGATAAGAGATTGAAGGTGATCAAGATATTTGAGGGATCATGCATGGTTGGCCAACATGATTGATGACTTCTATGTCTATGTTTTTGATACGCATCACATATTAAACATGGATTCAGCTGACATACCAGTGTTTAGTAAATATCTTGAGTATTCTGATTGCCGACTAGAAAGATGTTGAAATCCTTGATGCGAATATATATACCAGATGGAGTTTGGTTTGAAGGTATGTATGTGGTGATATAGTGTGTGAGAAAAGGTAGAGAGAAGTGCGGAAGCAACAATACAAGTCTGGTATGTAACAGAATAGCAGTACTAAAGCAGAGGAAGAATGAAGTGTAGTAGATCAGAGTATTGAGCCTAACTGGAACTGAACCTCAGCATATGTGGATGCATCTCTTTAGTTCAAATATCTAGTTACCATCTATAACCTTGTAGATAGTGTGCCTCTTGTAGGCAGTGTGCTCAAGCAGTGAGCCCTAATTGGCAAGTGCCATTTTGTACTTCTTATTCTTTTAATAGAGAATATAATCTTGGGTTAGTCACCCCATGGTTTTTCCCTTAACAGGGTTTTCCATGTAAAAATCCTTGTGTTATGTGTGTTGATTTTCTTTCTGCTCTCATGATTATATATGCTTATGTGTTTTGATGCTACACTATTGTTAAAGAAGAAAAGAAAGTTAAAATATTTAAAATAACTAATTCACCCCCCTCTTAGTTATTTGCCTTGTTTCCAACAAACCCAAGAAGGGAAAAACCATGGTGAGGATTAGCTCACACATATATGAATAGAAACACCTAAAACAAATAGGCTCACTACCCAAAATAAAGGCTCACTACCCAAAAGAGAGAAGAAAAAAGAAGATTGTTACAAAGAGATTCACTATCTCAAAGCAACAAGAGAAATCCACCACTTCCACTTCTTTCTTTTTGCAACTTTTGGCTCACTATCTCTAGTAATTTTAAGCACACTAAAATGTAGATGCCTTCTGCTCATTGTGTTCCAGAGTCATAAGCATTCAAGATCACACACAACTCGCTACCCTTGATTCACATTTGCATCATCTTCTCTATTTTTTTCCACTCAATTTCATCTTGCATTTATACCATCTACAAAGTTAAGACCTATCTCAATTAGGTTGGTCCTAATGAAGTGTGTGCACCTCAAATGTGCATCACCAATTAGATTGACACTAAACACTTCTGTGGTGGAAAGAAGTGAAAGTGGACCATGTAAAGGGTTAACTAGGACTTAAATCTGTATCACCAAGTTGCTCATCACATCCACAATCCATGAGATACCTCCACAAATGGCACTAGTAAGCCAAGTTGGCCAAACCTGAGCTAATGACCACATCCACGCTTCTCCAAGTCCAAAAATATCATGTGGACTAGATAGAGACACTCCATAGCATTCACACACCTTCCCAAAATATTCAACATCATCAAAATCTTCTACAATACTGCCGCAACCACTTGATGTAAAGAATGTCTTCATTTTGCACATCAGGATACACTGCTACTAAAGACCAACACAAGATTTGAACTTGTTGAACACCCCAACACTAGAAACTTCAAGGGAAGGTATATATAGATAATATAAGCACTTTCCCAGATCCACAAGATGAGAGACCTTAACGCAGAGAAATGTGGAGCATTCTCATTTCTCCCAGACAACCTTCTTCATAGTCAAACACTCTGTCAAGCACATCTTCTACTGTCGCTCAATCTAGAACCTAAAACTCTGAATATAAAACATCTGAACACCTCTAATCAACACTTCCAAACCATGCAATCATATCTTCAACTATGAAGAAATGTGGAGTAGATCACTGAGCATACCTCTATCACATTGCACACCTTTTTATTCAAATTTTCTCAAAAGCACTTGGAAACCAAGTGAATTACCTACTAAAGGTTGACATCAATGACAACACCAACAAGTTTCCAATAGTTCTATCATTTGTTTTACTAGTAAGTCTTTCCCAGTATTATGCGTTACAAATACATGTGGTGAACTACTTTCTTAATGTAATTAGGAGATAGTTATTCTAAGAGATGTTCCTACTATTGTTTCTGACTAACATTTTATAGTTTTATGTAATGAATTGTAAAAAAGCTAAAAATGCATTATTACCAATTAGAATAAAGAAATTAATCTAAGAGTGGCATAGCAGTTTATCAAAGTTCCATAGTCAAGAGACTTTGTTAGTACTTGTTGAGTCAAAAAGAAAATTGTTAAAATTAATAATACTATAAATAATTTTTTATAGTATATTGTTGAAAACTTTCCTATGTTTTTGCCAAATCCAAGTCAAAAGTTGGCTTGTTCAGTTTTCACTAAGTTTGAGTTTCATAACTAATTCCCATCTCTATAGCTTTTATCTATCTTCATTTAATAGATCTCCTTATTTTTGTTTGCATCCAAAGAAGTTTCATTGGTTGTGGCAAGGAGCCAAGATTTAGATGTTTTTAGAAGATTGAATTTATTGTTGTTGTCAAAATGTTTATTAGAGGAGTTGGGCTCTTATTCCAGATGCGCATTGTGAATCTTGATGGAATGTTGTACTTGGTTTACAATCTATAAAAATGATCATTTCTATACTCTTTATTTTTTAATTTCTTTACAAAGTAGGCTTAAAATATGTTAAAGTACGAAGTATAGACATATGTAGGTTTGCTTAAATATTAAACATGTATCCATTCAAAGTACTACAAACTAGTATTATATCAACAACCATTGATGAGTATCTCTTTATTTCTATGTTCCTCAATTTTTTGCCAAATCCAAGTCAAAACTTATTTCCACAAGATAGGTTATGTTCCACAATGTTCTTCTTGTGGGGACCCTTTCTCATTTCTCTAACATCATCTTACTTATGTTCCATGGATATAAATCTAAGAAACAAAAGAGAAAAATAGTTTGTTAAATGGGAAGGATCCAAGTGGGAGACTCGAGTTCAAAACTCATGTAAGCCAAGAGCATCGAGTGGCAAGCTCTAGGTCCTAGTTATAGGAGTAGCAAGCTTCATGTTCACTCATATGACCTTGGCACTAAAGAAGCGTGGTGATGGACTCCTTAGCCTGGACAAATTCAATAACTACTATGAATCAACCTTAAAGAGAGTGTGATAGGTATTGTTAAAGAGCCATAGTATTTTTATCATTGAGGGTGACATCAAAGACCAAGATTTGCTCCTCACATTTCATCTCCTTTAGACATGTCATGCATCTCATAGCACAAGCTAGGTTACGTTGTACAATGGAAAATCCCATGTCAAATATTCACAACAATATTGTTGAGCTAGTGAATATATTTTCAAGTACCAACAAAAAAGTTGCATTGTGCAAAACTTTCAAATGATATGGTGAAAATTGTATCAAGTACATTGTTCCCAAAAAGTTTGCAATCAAAAAGTTTAAATATGGATTGAAATGTCTACCAAAACAAAGGTAGTGTGCCTCAAATTTCCTACCAAACATATTGTATGGGATGATGTACATGCACTTCAAGCTCCCTAGAATGAATTTTCACCTTACGTGTTTGGTTATTTGAGCTCCTTTAGTGAACAATATGAAACAATGATGTTGTCATTAGTTGCATTCCTTACTAAAGATAATATGAGGTCTTTACAAAAAAGATGATTATAAACTACAAATGTGAAATCATATTGATTGGTGTTTTCCTACCCTCAATTTTTTTTGGCATAATATGGGTAACCATTGTTTAATATTTTTAAATCCACATTAATCAATAGATTTGGTGTAGAAAGTATCTCTTTTCTTTTGTTTCCATTTTTACTATTTTAAAAGAACAATATAATAAAAAATAATACAATACACATTATAAATTTGCACATGAATACTGATCACATAGTTTTTTCACTTTTATTCCTTTCTAATCTCTTCCCAAAGCCAATTTTGTATGTGATTCAGTTTATAGTTTGATTAGGTCCATTTTTTCTTTGTTTTATTTCCTTTGGACATTTGATAAAACTTGAATCTCAATTGACTTATATTATATATTTCAACTACATCTAGATGTTGATTGAAATGTTTTGTTTAACTTTTATAAGTTTTTTCACTCAATCTCATTGTGTACCTGGGCTTAAAATCTATTGAAATTTTATTTTGATCATGTGTGGTTTTTGTTGGTTATTTTTAGTTCTTTTCATTTTTTTAGTTTTAACGTTGATCTACTCTTGGACGTGATTTTAGTTTTAAAGACAATATAAGTAGATTTTGTGTTTGTTTGACCCTCTAAACTTGAGGGCTAGAAATTGATGTCTTGCTAAAAAATTGAAAGACAATCTCCCTTAATCTCCTATGTAATCTCTTTATCTCATCTAGAAAGTAGAGTACCTTGCAATGGCAAGTCAAAAAACTAAAGTATAGGGTCATCTGCAATCCACATGCACAACAAATGTGTTGGCATCCTTTCATGAGAAGGAAATCAATTATGAATATCTCTTTGTGGACTTCTCAATAGACACTCACAAGATATCTCCTTTCGTCACTCTCAAAGTAAGAAAAAAATAGTTGATTCACTTCCTTTCTTTCTTTCATACATTCGAATCACTCACCATTTCATTTATTGATGCAACCATTTGGACAATCATATAGATGTTGACAAATGTAGAGTGCTTGTAAACATTGAACAATAGTCTTGACATTGAACATGGTGTTTGTGGTCACCTCACTACTAGTACCTTGAAGAGAAAAGAGTAGGAAACCATGATCACATGTTTGGCCATGAAACTGATGGAACCCTTAAGCTCATGCCACTTACCCTTGTTTCTCCACATTAGGTCCTTTTGAGTTAATGGCACCAAAGAGAGAGCTTCACACACAACTCCAAAAACAAGATTAAATTAGATGCCTTTGTAGGTGCCTTGCAAGTAGGCCAAAGCTTTGTGTGTTTCTTAGTTGTAAAATATTATCAACATGCCCATTGAACCTATGGATCCAATTTCTAGTTTTATTATTCATAACAAAGGGATGTTGATAGAGTAAGATGATAGGCAAATTATTTATTTTAAATTACAATTTAAAATAAATATGTATTTATTTAAAATTTAAATTATTGTTGTATATTAATAATTACTTGGTAAGATATCTTTTTGAGATGGGGTTGTCAGTGTAGGTTTTTATTTCCTAGTTGGGTTATTTATTTTTCCTTTATTCCTAGGTTCTTATCTGAACTCTATTTAATATATAGACGGTGGTTTGAATTACCTCCTTCCAAAATGTATCTGGCATATTTGCTTCTTCCATCATTAATTTTGTAGTTATTTGAATAGTTCTACTTTCTTCTTCCATTATCTTATTTCTTGCAGAGAGCTATTTTTCTATCCCATAGGTTTCACAATATATATTGAAGTCATTGGAGATGAGCTCTTCTTTGCCAATTCTCAGACATTTGATTTTAATGCTTACGTTATTTTCAAGTATTTCATTAAATATTTTGAGTGCATCTAGAATCTTTGATTTATCCTTTAAAAAACTGACCCACGTCATTCTAGAAAAGTCATCAATAAAAAACATAAAGTATCTGTAATAATGGAGGCTTGGTATCTTTGTAGGACAACAAAAGCTTGTATGAATCAATTCCATTCATTTTGTGGAAGATCTTTCTTTATCTTGCCACATTTTTCTTGACAGTCTTTGACATTTCCTACAACTGATGTTGTTTGAATGATCAATCTCTGGTAGGTCCTTCACAATCTAATCTAAGTTGGTTTTTGTTAAATCATCATGATTTGTAGGAAGAAGTCTTCTATGCCAGACCCAGCTTTCATTGGTCTAAGATGTGTACCCAAGAAAGTCACTATTTCTAAGATGATAGAGATTCTCTTCTGTTCTTTTTCCAATTGCTATTGTAGCTCCAGATTTTTCTTCGATTTCAAGGGAATCATTCTCAAACACAAACTTGAAACCCTTTTTGTATAACTGTCCAATGCTTAAGAGGTTTTGTTTCAAATCTTTTACATAAAGAACATCTTCATAAATTTGTCTGTTGCCAAAATTGATTGACCCTATTCCACAAATTTTAGTAGTGTAGCCATCTCGAAACGTAACTAGTCCTTCATTGCCTTCTTCCAAACTTACAAACTTACTCATGTCACCAGTCATGTGGTTTGAACAGCTACTATCAATAATCTAGTATTTTTCACTTTAAAACATGACTCCCTCACTGGTGCGTACTTTTGAACATCTTTGATGGTTGCCACTCTTTTCTTCATAAATCACTTCCTTGGACAATCTTCCTTTGATAACACTTGATAAGCATTCAGGTGCATCAGTGAGTACGTATTTTCCTTTTGACTCCATCAAGATCTCCCTCTAGTTGTTAGACTCTTTCCAAAGGGATGTGACTTTGATACCAATTGTTGATATGCCTTGGACAATTGAGGGGGGGTGAATCAGTTGTCTCAAAAACTTAAACACTTCTGTAATTAAACATCAATCACTTGTCCACATTTTTTATGATTTAAGAATGAATGCATGAAATTAGAAACTTAACCACAGATACAACATCAAACACAAGAGACACAAGATTTTATGTGGAAAACCCCAAGGTGGGGAAAAACCACAGAGAGGATTAGCTCTCAATATATATTGCAATCTTGAAATAATGATGTTCAAGCTCAGTCATTCCATGGGCCTAAACATTATGGCCCAGTACCATGAAGAACAACTAGGTCTAGCAGGCTCACTGCCTCAACCCTAAACCTAGAAAGATTACAATAAGGGTTGTTAAACCCTACTGCCAAGCTCACTACCATGATAAACACATTTTTATGTCTATGATTGAAGTACAACAATTCCTCTGCTCTGCTTTGCTTCTACCTTTTGGACCTTTCTTATTATCTTTTCATCTTCACTCAGGGACAACTTTTTCACAACTCAACTACAAGTATTTATACACTTCATCAACCTTGGAATGATCATCAAGGCCAGCATTACAATCATCAACCTTTGGAGCAATCTCTAAGGTTGGCAATACAAGCATTTACAAATAGGTCCTAACCTATTACAACATTAGGAAAAGAAAAATAAATAAAGATGTATGCAGATCATGCCACACCTTAGCAAGGCATCAAACACAATCTTCCATGCTTCAACATGCTTTAATCTTGCTTAGGTTAATAAAGCATGTTTAATTAGGTGAGTGGGTTGTGAGGTGTCACCTTCCTACAAGTGAGCATCCATTAGCTATCTTGTGAAGATACTTTTCTATCTTTAGTCTAATAGATGTGTTGGCAAGAGACACATTGGAGCTTCATGATTATTGTCATTGATGGCAACAAAGTTCATCCCACACATCTGCAGGATATAGTATGCCTATACCGGAAGTCAGATTGAAGAGTGTTGTGGTCCGATAAGAAAGAATAGAGTGTTGTGGCAAGGTCTGACAGTCAGGTTCGGATCTCTCAGAGGAAGTATCTTTGGAAAGTGTAGACTTGGGAAATTCAAGAGGAGTACCTTGACAGATATAATCTAGGAATTGAGCCTTCAGTGATGAAAGAGTGAAGAGATATGAGGATTCAAGTATTGGAGTCCTATTTGGTAGTGCAGATAGAGGAAGAACTGACTGGCAGAGTATCAGACATTATTTCAGATGAGATGTTGATGGTAATCAAGATTCTTAAGGTATCATTCATGATTGACTGACATGATTGATGAATTCTATAATTATATTTTTGATCCGTATTACTTGATAAGTAAGGATTTAGCCGACAGATCAAAGTTTGGATAAATATTGACTATTCCGAATGCTGACTAGAAAGTGGATGAAATCCTTGGTGTAGATATATATATATACCAGATTGATTTCGGTATGAAGGAATGTGCTGTGTGTTGTGGTGTGCAAAGAAAAGTAGAAGAATAGTGTGAAAGCAGAAAGACAGGTCTGATATGTGACATCTCAACAGCACCAAAGAGAGGAAGGATGAAGTGCAGCAGATCAGTGTATTAAGCCTAATCGGAACTGAAACTCAGCATATGTGGATGCTTCTCATCAGTTCAAGGATCTTATTATTCTTCTTACAAACTTGTAGACAGTGAGTCTCTTGTAGGCAGTGAGCCCTAATTGGCAAGTGTCATTTTGTATTTCTATTCTTCTAATAGAGAATACAATCTTGGGTTAATCACCCCATTATTTTCTCCCTTAACAGGGTTTCCACATCAAAAATATTGTGTCATGTGTATTTCCATTTCCTGGTTATGTTTGCTTATTTGAATTGATGCTACATTAATTGTTAAGAAAGTTTAGAAAGTAGAAATAATTAAGATAACTGATTCACCCCGCTCTTAGTTATCAATAATTGGTATCAGAGCCAAGTTCCTCCAAAAGGAGCCTAATAGCTTGAGGAAGATCTGGGAACTAAAATGGATATGTATGGTATGAGGGAACAAATTCAGTCTGCCCTAGATGATCTTGAGCAATCAAACTCTGAAGTTAGTGAATTGAAGGAAAGACTCAAATAGGCTGATGATTTCATAAATGAACTAAAAGGGAAGCTGAGTATCTCTATGAAAGAGAGAAAAGATCTACTTCAGCAATTGGCAAGTCAAAGAGAAGACAATGGTTCAAATGAAGATCTAAAGGAGAAAACCAAGTTATGTGAAAAGTTATCAAAAGAGGTCATTATGGTAAGACATGAAATGGAATCAGGAGTTATGAAATTCACCCAAGAAATTAAAGAGAAAAGAAAAACTAAAGATGATCTAAGACAATCTCTCAAGGAGAAGTCAGAAGACTACCACAAAATGGATAGAATAATCAGGCATCTAGAATCTGATCTTGAAGATGCTAGAGATAATGAAGAAAAAATTGAGGATCAAAATAACACTCTTAAAAAGGATCTTCAAACAGCAAATGAATACAAAGAAAAATTCAAGATAAGTTCTGCTCAACTTGAAGTTCTTCTTGAAAGCCAAAAGAGGGTAGATGACAAGCATGGCTTGGGATATAAGAAAGGTGAAAGCTCTGGATCTAGTCAGAAGAATTTTGGATTAGAAAATCCAAGGAACTAGCCTAGAAGACCTCTGGTAAGGCAACGTAATGCTCAAAGATATCCATCCTTCAATGGATACTGCCACAACTGCAATAACTTTGGTCATAAAGCTAATCAGTGCAGAAAGAGAATAAATCAGACTAACACATCCTTCTCCAGATAGTGTTTCAACTACAAAAGGTATGGTCACAAATCTCATGAATGCAAAAATATGCAAATGAACAATTCATTCAATGGTAGATGCTTTGCATGCAATAGAATGGGTCATATGGCTAATCAATGTAGATCAAAAGGACATCAATCAAATATGCAAAGAAATGTTGTTTGCCACAATTGTAATAGATCCGGTCATATTGTCAAATTCTGTAGAATTAGGACAAAAGAGGTCCGATACATCATAATCAGAATCAAGACAAGGGAAAAAGAAAAGTGAATGCGGATGAAGTTCAAAGTGAGATGAACAAGATTTGGGTGAAGAGAAGTACAGAAAATATGGGAGATGGATCTGCACCAGAATCTGGTGCTGATATTCCTTCTAGAAATTAAAAGGTGAGCTCTAGCTCAGGGGGAGACACAAGGAAAAACTTTTCCCCCAGCTAGTCAATTGGTGCCGGAACTGGCACAAGGAGAGTTGTGGATTAAAAGGTTCATAAGAGAATCATCTAAATAAATTGTAGTTAAGATATGGAAGATCTGCAAGATGTTTAGAACAAGATTGATCCGGTTCATCAAGTCATCCGAATAAGGAAAACAAGGCAAACCAGAATGACTTAATTTGACCATTTATTGCAACTTGGTATTAGGGTTTATGGAGTAATATAAGGGTTTTCTTATTAAACACTTGTTCATTCTGCATTCATGAAGAAGAAAAAAGGAGCTCTGCAACAAATTCCCTCAAGCCCATCAAAGATCACCTGCAGAAGATGATTCATCCAGCAATTGATCCAGCTCTCTCCATGAAACCTAGAAGCGTAAAAGGTATTTTCCATTATTGAATATCTATCTGAAAATCTTTGAAAGATGGCTACTCTGAATGTGGTGAAGATTTTTGATCGGCCACGCCCTAAATTTAAGAAGCATCCATACAAATCTCTAGAAGTGGACCCTTCAGATGCATTTTCCAGCATTCCACATGGTATTTTACATATAGAAGATGTTAGGGTTTACATTCATTCAAACATTGAAGATTTTAGGGAATCCAAGCTGGTAGATATCTATCACAATCAGTTATTAGATAATGCTTTTGAACTCAAACCACAGTACCAAGCCATCCGGGATAAGCATTTTGGTCAGTGCATTCATTTCCCCTATTTTGAAGAAGATGAATGGGTCTGATATGTGTTGAGCAGAGTGCATGATAACTTCTTATGGTTGGATAAACCATTTAAGATCACTAAGGATGCAATTAGGGCAGTAACCAGTTTACACTCTTCAAGTGGGATACCAGTTCTCAAATCTGTTAAAAACCAAACTGTGAGTGAGGCTACTGGATCAAAATTTGATAAGAGAGAAATGACCATAGAAGATATCTCTGATCTGGATATCAAGTTTGCATCTATGATAATTGGCTATAAGATATATCACTCCAGCAGGGAGAATTCAGTACCCAGAACTGCTATGTATACTGCATATGAAATGTTGAGAAAGAATGCAGATTATGATCTCTATGAACTCCTTCTAAGCCAACTAATGGAAAACTTATAGAAGATCAAGAAGGACAAGAAGAACTCTTTTAAGTATGGTGGACTAAAATTGTGTTTGTTTTTCTACTTTATGAATGAGCTACCCGAATCCAGTGGTTAGGTATGGCAGAATGATAGACCTATTGCCATTCAAATTAGAGACTACTTACATGGGCTTGGGAATGGTAAGGCTAGAAATAGCGCTCTGTGGGGTTATTTCAAGAATTTTTAGAGTAGGATGCAAGCAAGACAGAGAATTCCCAAATCTCTAGTTGAAAAGTATAAGGATATAGTTTGCTTTATGGTAGAAATTGATTAGTGCCTAATGGAGGTTGTGGAGCCAAGGATAGTCTGGATCATGCCAATGGGGTATGAAGTAGATGAGAAAATTGTAGATCTACATGTTCAACACTTGCTTAGTCAACCCAAGGACCCCAAGGCAAAAAGGTTTGGAACCTTTGAAGAGTTGAGTGTAAAGATTCATGTAGAACTTAGACAACCAGAGACAAAGAGGAAAGTAAGAAGGGAAGTTGAAGAAGTCGCTAAGAAATTTGGGATATCCAAGGAGGCACTTAATACAAAAAAAGAAAATACAGAAAGGGCAGAAAAAGAAAAAGAAAAAACAGAGAAAGAAGGTGCTTTGATGGAAGTCCCCTCCTGAACCAGATCCTCTAAGACCTCTGCTCCTACAACTACTAAAAGCTCAAAGGCATCAAAACTGGAAGCAAAATCGTCTGGTAAAGTAGAGAAAAGAACTAAGACAAAAGCCACAAGGTCTTACATCAGTCAGAAGGATGATGAAGAGACTAAGTCAGATGAGGAGGTAAAGAAGATGAAGAAGAAGAAAGTATCCAATGAAGACAAGAAAGCAAAGATAGAAGAGTTTGTTGAAAGGCCCACTCTGTCCTTAGATGATGTAGTCAAAGCAGTTACTATGGATGGGAACCTGCAACCAATAACTAAATTTTATGATGCATATAATGATGCAGATAGAAAAATCTTGGAGGAAGCCACAGTTAAGTACTTGAACATATACAATAAAGTTTTTATTGAAATAATTTCTCTAATTCCCAAAAGTTTAGAAAATGAACTTGAAATGAGAAAAGAAAATGCCAAGGCTAAGGACTTAGAGATTAGAGAACAAATAGCTATTCAACTCTATCCTTCAATTACTCTGAAACAAATGGATATGATCTTCAAAGATTGCAAGGATGAGTTCCAGAGTAAGGCTAGAATGAATCAGCTCATGCTTGGAGATACTGATAAAGTGGCAAAAGAAACAAAAGAAATCATGTGGAATGCCTATAAAAAATTAAATATTCCTGTTATAGAGTATTTAGGTAATGATCCCTCGAGAATGGATAACAAAGAAGAATCTACTGAGACGGTGGTAGAAGAGGTAAAGGAAAAGGATAAGGACTTAGAGTTCACTACTCCAGAAGAGGAGATCCATGAACAAGCAAACATCTCTCCTCTGGTTTCCCCTGCAGATTCTAGATCTAAAGGAGAAGAAAGAGTAATCAGTCAAGAAGTAGAAGAGAAGCAAAAAGAAGATGTCAGTCATAAGGCTACAGAAGAAGAGAGAACTCCAACAAAAAATGCCACAGATGATAGTGGTAAGGTTGCAGAAGGGGACAAAACCCTGTCACCAGCAAGAGACATAGCAGAAGCAGTAGAAGAATTCTTAACCAAGGAGATGATGGAATTTGATGAACTGGAACTTCTTCAAGGACTGCTCAATTTTGACTCCCTCTCCTCGGTTCAAACCATAAAGATAGCATTGTTTACTTCAGCAAAAGCAAAAGAAAAACTCCTAAAGTCTCACATGGAGGATTGCAAGATCATAGACATTGCATCCGGTGTACTGGAAAAGATCATGCCATCTTTTCAGAAGGATCCCTCAGCCTCCTCATCCGGTAATCTCAAATCTCTAGTAAATAGTGTTAGCACACACTTTGATTCATTAGAGAAGTCAGCAGAAGATAAGGTCCGGAAAGAGCTTTTGGTAAAAAGATTATCAGAAGTACAAGGGTTAATAACCAATGATAGGAGAGTTATGAATATTGGGTTAAAGAGCTTAGAAAATGCTTTTAAAGATGGCAATGCTATTTACAAATTTTTTTTCATCCTAGCCTAAAGTGACCAAGGACAATGAGAAGAAGGTAAAAGAGCAAGAGGATAAACTATTAAGTTTATCTTGAAGTTTTGATCCTCTATCCTCCTCCATAGTAAATCAAGAGTGTCAGACTATTGCATTCATAAATGAAATGAAGAAGCTTGAGAAGGAGAAGAAAAATAGAATAAGTAGGTTGAATGAACTTAGAAGAATCATTATCCCTAAGTTAGAGGCTATGCATGAGGCTCTAACTGATGCTCAGACCACAGCTCAGACCAGTGATCCGATAGATCTCAAGAGGGCATAAGCTTTTGCATTCCTGTTGAGTGGTCACATCTCAATTTTGGATAGGATGAAGCAGAGTTGGGTGATAGAAGTTGTACAGTTGAAGACAACTTTTGCAGACATACTACAGTATATGTAAGTATAACCTATTTATATACTTATCTGACTAAGTATAGTTTAATTTTTTGGAATTTTGGTGTGCGGACCCTACCCTTTACCATTGATGTCAAAGGGGGAGTGAGGAATAGTGAAAAATGTAGAATCCAGCTAAGGGGGAGCTCCAGAAAAGTGTACATTAGAAGAGAGCATCAACCAAGGGGGAGTATAGTATAACACTTAGTCATTTTTTACTAAGTGTTGCCATCAATGCCAAAGGGGGAGATTGTTGGCAAGAGACACATTGGAGCTTCATGATTGTTGTCATTGATGGAAACAAAGTTCATCCCACACATCTACAAGACATAGTGTGCCTATATCGGAAGTCAGATTGAAGAGTGTTGTGGTCCGGTAAACAAGAACAAAGTGTTGTGGCAAGGTCTGACAGTCAGGTCTGGCTCTCTCAAAGGAAGGAAAGTGCTTGCTTGGGAAAGTCAAGAGTAGTACCTTGATGGATAGAATCCAGGAATTGAGCCTTCGGTGATGAAAGAGTGAAGAGATATGAGGATTCAAGTATTGGAGTCCTATTTAGAAGTGTAGATAGAGGAAGAACTGACCGATAGAGCATCAACCATTATTCCGGATGAGATGTTGATGGTGATCAAGATTCTTAAGGTATCATTCATGATTGACCGACATGATTGATGAGTTCTATAATCATCTTTTTGATCCGCATTACTTGATAAGTAAGGATTCAGCCGACAGATTAGAGTTGGATAAATATTGACTATTCCAGATGCTAACTAGAAAGTGGATGAAATCCTTGGTGTAGATATATATACCAAATTGATTTCGGTATGAAGGGATGTGCTGTGTGTTGTGGTGTGTGAAGAAAAGGAAAAGAATAGTGTGAAAGAAGAAAGACAGGTTCGGCATGTGACAGGTCAACAGCACCAAAGAGAGGAAGGATGAAGTGTAGCAGATCAATGTATTAAGCCTAACCGAAACTGAACCTTAGCATATGTGGATGCTTCTCATCAGTTCAAGGATCTTATTATTCTTCTTACAAACTTGTAGATAGTGAGTCTCTTGTAGGCAGTGAGCCTCTTGTGAGCAGTGTGCTCGGGCAGTGAGCCCTAATTGGTAAGTGTCATTTTGTATTTCTATTCTTCTAACAGAGAATACAATCTTGGGTTAATCACCCCGTGGTTTTCTCCCTTAACAGGGTTTCCACATCAAAAATATTGTGTCATGTGTATTTCCATTTCCTAGTTATGTTTGCTAATTTGAATTGATGCTACATTAATTGTTAAGAAAGTTTAGAAAGTAGAAATAATTAAGATAACTGATTCACCCCCCTCTCAGTTATCAACAAGATGGTTGCTTCTTATTGGTTGGTGTTACCACCTCCTCCCTCTCCCGAGTCTATATAAACATGTTGCCTAGCTTGTATTTTGTATCTTTGTTTTTGTATCCTTATAATGCTATTTTACTTTTGAGAACTTGCATTACTCTTGTGGAGACTAACTCTGTGTTGTTATTTTGATCTTGTATCATTTGTTTTCACAGTTTGATATTTATACATTTGCATTAGTTTTATGGGTTAATAATTTTTTCAAATTCTAACATGGTATCAGAGCTTTTCTATGTGCAAGAATAGATTTTAGCTTCCATACTTGAGAGATTAGGAGGGATAATAAGCTTTGTTGTAGGTTTTCCTAAAAACCAAGTATGATCTTCTCTTGCATCTTCAGATGATCTAGAGAATCAGAAAAGTTTGATGGAAACATTTTAACCTTTAGGTTTTGCATATGTTTTTGTGATAAATGGGTGAGTGCAGTGTTTTTGGTTATATTGGTGACATTTTTGGTTGTTCCAACACATCCAAGGGGCTTGAGAAAGTCAAATTTTGCTTTTGTTTCACCGATTTTAGAGATCAGTTGACATAGTTGTGGAACCAGGGTTCCAGGCTCATATATGGAAGTCAATTTTCAATCAGAGCATTTTCAAGCCAAAAGGACCCTGTCATTGCACCTAGGAGGCCTCGCAAATGAATTTTCATATATCATACACCTAGTTTCGGTGTCAGGAGTCAAAAAGGCAAACAAAATTGTTGGAAGGCCTTTTTGGCCCCTCAACATGTGTTTACAGAGCTGTTCCTATGTGTAAATCTGCAAACAAAATCAAAATTTTAAAAAAATTTAAAAATTATTTTTTTGAGTGCTTTATGAGTTAAGTGCTGAGCACTCTTACTTTCATAGGCCTTGGCCTATCCTGAGAGGCCTCAGGCTCAAGGAAGGTTCAGGCTCCCTTAGCAGGCCCATGGACCTCTAAAGAGGTCGCGCCTCCCTTCACATAGGCTTGGGTGTGGCCCTTGGCCCCTGGCCCACTTCTTTTGGCCTTTGGCAATTTTTTTAAAACAAAAACAACTTTGGCCTTTATAATTTGTTCTTGGCCTCTATGCCATATTTAGCACCTACGCCTCCTGTAGACTAGCTTATATGCCACTAAATTTTGTGAATCTCTATCATTAGCAAATTTTGCCATTTTTTGCAGTGTCTTACTTTAGTGGAAACTTTGGTAGATTTTTCCAAACTTGGCTGCACTCCAAAACTAGCAGACTTCTAAAACTATCTGGAGGTTTCACTATGTTTGGCAGGAGATCTCTACATTTTGTAGCACTCTATTTCTGGTGGAAATTCTACTAAATTTGGTTGAAGTTGAAATTTTTCTCACATACCCCCTTCTATTGGTGATTTCATTTTTGAAGGAAAACTTCTGAGGCCCCATTCTAGGTCATTCTTACTCTGTTTCCCAAGCTTCTTATTTTTATTTTGGTTTTTTTCCATGGTCTTTGTGGTGGTGTAGATGATTCTTGATTCTGGTGCATGGATTTCCCATAAATTGTAGATTCTCACATGTGACACTACATAGTTCTCATTTTTGGAACTTCAGAGACTCATTACTTTCTCATATGACCTTTGATTGAGGTGATTATTTTCTTGAAAGTGCATGATTTTTTGAGTAGATCATAGTGGTGTTGTTAGTTTAACTTGCCTCAGTTCCAATATTATACTTTCAACATAACCAAAAATTGAGAGGGTTTTGTAAAGCATTGAGACCAAGACCACTAAGTATTCTTGCTAGTGGTAGTTGTAAACACACTAATTATAAAGTGCCAATCGTATTTTCTTGGGGGGTTCTTTGATTGAGTGAAAAGGGGAGATTGTCCTTGTGTGTTCTCTTCTTTTCAGCATTTCTTTTCATGGATCAAACAACTGTGCACATCTTAAATCTCTAAATTAACTTTGAGTGGAAATCTCGCATGACAATCTACTTAAGGATTCAAGTTGGATTACATAGGATAAGAATGGGACTTGAAATTAAACCTGCTAAAGATGAAGATAAGCCTAAGTGGTTTAACAAATGTGATGAGGCCTATAGAACATTGTGTTTGTTTCTCCTAATTTGTTCTTTCACATTGAGTCTTTGAATTCACCAAATGACATCTAGACAAAGCTAGAAACACTATTTGGTACACAAGATTCAATGAGGGGACATATGTTGGAAAATGAATTAATTAGTTTAAGTCCATGCAATTTCAACATAATTCAAGATTTTTTCACCAAATTGAAATCACTAAGGCTGTAGTTAAAACAATGTGGAATTGAAAACAAAGATGAACAACTGATTCTTAGTATTCTCTCTAAGCTAAGTTCAAAATATTTTGTGTTTCTTTCTACCTTCTATGCTACTAAGGGTGCATTTGGTACTCAATTCACCATGCCATCTTTAGATGATTTTGTTATCTCTCTCACACAGGAATAGGATAAGCTTATCCAAATGGACGTTCTTAAATCCTCCAAGTCAAATGCCCTGGCTGCCAATCAAGGCACAAAAAAATAGAAATGAAAAAGTAGTAACAATAAGGATAAGAAATAAAAGAATAGAAAGGAGAAGAAGGATCGGATACTAGTTGCTTCAAAAGCAACTAATGAGACCTGATCTTTTAAAGGTGAGAAGCCTAAGAAGATAAGGTCCAATGTGCCTATTGTAAAAGACCTAGTCATGATGAACATAAGTGTTTGAAGAAACAAATTGGTCACTTGACACACATTCTTGAGAAGAATAATATCAATGTTCCTGAGTCTATCAAATAGAATTCAAATGACAGGTCTAACAAGCCAAAAGAAAACAACAAGGAGAAAGGAAAGGGCAAGGCCCTTGTAGTAGTTGGTTCACAACACAATCCACTCAGGTTCTTGATTTGTGTGCTTCATACCACATGGTTTCATCTAAGGATGAACTTACATCTTTGGAGAACTATATTATACCTTCTATTTTGATGGGTGATGACACTCCTATTGGGGTGTGTGGGAGAGGGTCTGTTAATGTGGGGGATGGCACATTTCATGATGTTCTTTGTGTGCCCTCATTATCAACTATTCTCTTGTCAGTATATTAGATCACTCACACATGTTCAAGCAAGTGGGTTGAGTTCATTCCTAATTCAGTGGAGGTTTGTGAGATGCACAGTGCTTCTACAATTGCAGTTAAGAGAGAAGATCATTAGTCACAACTCTTTGTTTTATCATTGTGTTCTTGATCCTCCTTCAACTATTTTTCTCTCATTCTGATGATGTGAGTAAGTTACGGCATGAGAGGTTTGGCCATCTTAATTTCTGCTACTTGCAAGAGCTCAACTAGTAGAGCATGGTCACAGGGTTGCCTTCAGTTCAATTCTCAAGTGGTGTTTACCAAGGTTGCATTCTTGGTAAGCATCCTAAGGAAAATTTTGACAAAGGTAAGGCATGGAGAGCTTCATAGATACTGGAGTTAGTTCACAATGATTTGGCTAGACCATTTCCTCGTCTATCATTCAGTAAAGCCAGATATGTTCTAGGGTAAGTGGACAAAGATGGGGGACCAAAAGGGGGTCTTAAGATGTCACTTTTTTTCTAAAATTAGGAAAGACTAATGTTGGATGAAAAATTGAAGATAGTTACACTCAAAATTTGAAGATACAACAAAAATAAGAGTCATAATGCTCCAAATCTAGTTTCTAAACTACTAATTTTTTCAAAAATGGTTGAGATTAAGGGGTTTAAAAAGGGGGAGTACACAAATTGGTCCTATTTTTCTTCAAAAAAACATAACATAGCATCTAGTGTGGTCCCCCTAAAATGTTAACTTTTTTTAGTATTTCAAAAATTACTTCGATGAGAAATTAGCTAACACCATGTAGTTTATCCTTGATTTTTTTGATAATTTTTTCATGAATAATTGATTTTTTACTTATTTTCAAAGTGGACACATCCTAAAAAAATAGAAAATTGAGTGTGATGCCCCCTAAAATTTTTGAAAACTAATCAAAAATTGAATACGTGTAGAATGAAGTCTAGTTTCTAAAAATATAATTTATTTGAAACTTCGATGAATGGTTAAAAAAAGTCAAAAATATGAGACATTGGTTTTTGACAAAAAATGGATACACTAACAAAAAAAATTAAAGATGAAATCATTAACATACTCAAAATGTGAAAAAAATTATATGGTTAGAAAGATAACAGAGAGCTTAAGATTATGGTGGTATTTTTTTTGACTTGTCATTGAAACAAGTACAAACCTGATGGGGAGCATGCTCTAGATTATGTGATTTTTGTTACAATCTAAAAAACATGTCTTTGGACATCCAAAACATAGTCCAAGCCTTTGGGTTGTGTTTAGTAGGGAAAAAAGAGATGAGATGCAAAGCATGTGAGTACACTAGATCAAATGCTCCTTTCACTACAACATTCAAGGACAAAACTGAGCTAAGTCACTACAAGATGAAAGATGAATCAACTATTGATTTTGTGCTCTTGTTTATAGAGGAAATATGTGATTCAACCAAGCCTTTTATCAAACCCTAGGCTCATCAATAAACTAAACCCTAGAATTATGATAATTAGCTTATAACGGAGAAACATAAATACCAAGTCAAGATCTGAAAGCACCGAGATGATCAGTGAGATGTCCAAACTTGTTCCTTAGAAGTTGAAATGTTGGAAGACTCTGGGGCTAGCACTTGGGTCTAGAAAGTCTTGATCTCTGATAACTCAAAACTTGAAAAATGTCACAAATGATGCTCTGATGTTGATTCCAAGGTTTGTTTTTCTTGTTGGACACTGAGGCTAGCTCCCAAGTCTACTACAAGAGAATTTCCAAACATTATTTTCAAATTTGGAATCTTGATCTCCTAAGAAACCTTCTTGTACCTTCACTTCTTCAATTCCCACACCTGTAAGCTACACACAAGAAGATAAGGGGTTTGGGGGTTGCGGTGTTTAGGGATTTACCTCAATCAAATCCTGGGTTAGCATTCAAGCTTTTTAAACACTGTTGTTAGAGAGAGTGTGTCCTCACAAGATAGAGGCTAAAGATAATCCAAATAATGATGAAATGATTCAAGCACAATGATAAAGTCACCTTGGTGATGAAGCCCTTAGGAAGATGGAGATTCTTCAACTCATAAGGTAGTTGATGATGATTCTAATCTGCAACAAAAATAATACTAACACAAGTCTGCCACAAACACAATGAATGCCTTGAACTTGCCTTCGTACAATATCATAACCTTGCTATCATCAACCTATAAGAAAATGAATTCAAACACTTTTTTATATATGCTTATCCATTAAACTTTCACTAATTAATTGAAAGAGCTGACAAGAGAGGACCCATTTAAAAGTCCTATGCTGACATACTTAAATTTTATCCCGACCAATTAGGGTGGACTTGGGCATGAGCACCCAAGTCCCAAGGGGCCTTTTTGGTCAGGACTTAGACATAAAATGGGCCCCTTGTCCCCATTTGTCATGGGTTTTAGGGGATTTCTCATCAAGATGAATAATTTGCTCACATAATGTAAACATAGGGACCTAGGAGCTAAACTAGGAGGCAAAAAGGCATGTGTCCACTTTTTACTCCATAACAGGTTGGAAGCCCAAGGAAAATCCAAGAAAAAAGCTTGGAAATTACCAAGGAAAAGAATAATGCGAGTGTGTTATAACGTACTCACATTATGGTGAAATAAAATCATCTCACTCCCTCCCTCCTTACCCCTCTCTCTATTACTCTCTCTCCCTCCTCTCTACGTCTCTCCCTCCCCTCCTCTCTCTCTCACTCTGTACTTCCCTCCCCTATCTACCTCCTACCCTCTCTCTCACTCTCTACTTCCCTCCCCTCTCTACCTCCTACCCTCTCTCTCACTCTCTACTTGCCTCTCCTCTCTACCTCCTACCCTCTCTCTCACTCTCTACTTCTCTCCCCTCTCTATCTCTCTGGGTTTTAGGGTTTGGGGTTTAGGGGTTTAGGGTTGCTTAGGTTTACGGTTTAGGGATTAGGGGTTATGGTTTAGGGGCATTATTTAGGGTTTAGGGTTTATACTTTAGGGGTTTAGGTTTAGAGGTTTAGTGTTTAGAGTTTAGAGTGAGAGGATCCATAGGGAGATTATAAAGGAGACCGAGGGGAGAGATAGGGAGATAGGGAGTGAGGGACATGGCTAGACACATAGGGAGAGAGATTTAGAGGTAAAGGGATGATAGAGATATGGAGATTAGGGAGAGATAGGGAGATAGAGATTTAGGGTTGCTCAGGTTTAGGGAGAGACAAAAAGAGAGGTTTAGGGTTACTCAGGTTTAGGGTTTAGGGGTTAGGGATCAGGGTTAAGGGGAATTATTTAGGGTTTATGAGCCTAGGGTTCCTCAAATTTAGGGTTTAGGGGTTTAGGGTTTCTCAGCTTTAGAGTTTAGGCTTTACAGGTCAAGGTCTAGGGCCATTATTTAGAATTTATGAGTTTAGGGTTGCTAAAGTGTAGGGTTTAGGGTTGCTCGAGTTTAGGGTTTAGAGGTTAGGGGTTATGGTTTAGGGGTTTAGGGTTGCTCAAGTTTAGAGGTTAGGGTTTAGAGAGAGATAAAGAGAGGGGATCGATAGAGATTAAGAGAGATAGAGGAGATAGAGGGGAGAGATAGGGAGATAAAGACTTGTTAGGAAAAGTGTCTCAACCTTGCAACTACGACAGGTTATTATTCTTCCCAGTTTTGGTCTTTTCAAATACCCTTTATCTTGAAGAATGGTCTAGAACTTTCAAAGTTTCCAAAAGGGCTAAAAATGGTAGAACTCACTATTTTTAGTAGCTCGACATTTGACCTTAGGTGGACCTAAAATTTTCCCAAAAGGTATGGAATGACTAAGTAAACATCTCAGGTGATTTTTGACTCAAGACCATCCCTGGATTGTGAGATATTAAAGTTTATATTTTTTGAAACTGTCAGAAAAAATTTTGAACTTAGTTTTGAGGCACTTAGATGTCCCTAAATGCCCTAAAAGTTGTCATAACAGGCATAGCAGGTTATAGCTTGATAGATCTTTACGATTATTCTAACGCATCAAATGGTTCGTCAATCAGACACCCAAATCAAAAGTTATGGCCGCTAGAAGTTGGACCTCCTATTTTTAGGAAATGTGAAAACATGTTGGACACTTAAAAGAGATGTAAAGGGGAGAGTTACACATGTTAATCTGTAACTATAAAAGTTAAAATTTGCATAAATCTTTCCTCAGTCAATCAGTGTAGGAAGTATTTTTTGAATACCTTGCTTCCTTTCAGTTGGTATCAAAGCCTGATCACCTTTGGTTCTAGTTGTTGGGTAGAGGGTTTTTTGAGTTGATCTTCGTTTGAGTGGGAGCTTGTGCAGAGTATTTTGAAATCTTTGTTGTAGGAAAGAGATGGTGAGCACATCTGGGAGGTTTGATATAAAGAAGTTTAATGGAGGTAACTTTGAGTTGTGGAAGCTCAAGATGGAGGACTTATTGGTGGATATAAATCTATGGCTCATAGTATCCGAATCCATGCCATCAAGCATGAAAAAAGAAGATTGGGATCTGACGGATCAGAAGGCTAAGGGTCTGATAAGACTTTGTTTGGCTAACTCAGTCCTCCTGAATATCCATGAAGAGAAGACTGCAAAAGATCTTTGGAAGAAGCTTGGAGATGTTTATCAAGCTAAATCCCTAGTGAACAAGTTATTCAGGTATGAAATAAATTGTATTATCTAAGGATGGAAGATGGAGTATCTGTCACTAATCACCTAAATACATTTAATATGCTTGTTTCCCAGTTGACCTCTATTGGTGTGAAGATGGAGGAGGATCAATGTATGACATTACAGTGTTCCTTACCAGATTCATGGGATCACCTTGTTATGGCCATTAGGAGTACCACTACCACCTTCAAGATGGATGAAGTGTTTTCTTTGTTGTTGCCTAAAGATATGCGGAGAAAGTCTTCTGAATCAGCTAAGGAGACTCTTGTGGTTCATGGTAGATCTAAAGAAAAGGGAAAGAAAAAGGATAAGAATAAGGAAGAAAAAGGAAGATCCAAATCCTGTGGGAGATCTAAGTCTCCTAGAAATTCCAAGGCTCTGTGTTAGAACTACAGAAAACCTGGTCACTTCCACAAGGAGTGTAAGGAGGAGAAAAAGAAAAAGAAGAAGAATTATGATTTGTATTATGAAAAGTCCTCTCAGGATGAAGGAGAATCATTTGTCGTTGCCTTAGAAATGAATTCACCTGAGGATGTGTGTCTTATTGACTTTGGTGCATCTTTTCACATGACCTTGCATTAGGGTTGGTTTTTAAAGTATGAAGAATACGATGGTGGAAAGGTGTATTTGGGTGATGATTCTCACCTCAAGATTGTTGGTCATGGAAGAGTCTTGATTTGATTCCCTGATGTACGAGTGAAGGGAATTAGTGGTCTTCTTCATATCCCTAGTTTTGCATGGAACCTTCTTTCTATAAGTAAGTTGTATGATGTGGGTGTGTAGGTTGTTTTCTTGAATGGAGGATGCAAGATGACTAGAGGATCTATAGTGTTGGCTAAGGGTGTTTGGATTGGCACTATGTTTCATCTTGATGCATGTGTGGTTCAGTGAGATAGTGCATCTATTTCAAAGAAGAGAAAATTAGATTCTTCATCCTCTCCCTTGGAACTAGTAACGAAAAGGACCGTTGCATCTACTTCTGATGGTCATGCTTTCTAGGTACCTAAGGGTGCTCATTCTATGGAGATGAAGCTTCCAGCTCAGAAGACAATGTTATGGCACCAAAAGCTTGGTCACATTGGTGAAAAGGGTATGAGAAACCTAAAACACAAAAGTCTTGTTGAGGGTATGAATAACTGTAACCTTGAGTTTGATTTCTACAAACATTGCATTTATGGAAAATAAAATCATGTTCAATTTTATTCCAGTTCTCACAAATCTTCTGATGTGTTGGACTTGATTCATTCTTATTTGTTTGGTCATGTTAATGTTCCTTCAATTTCAAAATATATTTACTTTGTTTCATTCATTGATGATTACAATAGAAGGACATGGGTGGGTTTCCTTAGAAGCAAATCTGAAGTCTTTAGTAGATTCAAAGAGTTCAAAGCTCTTATAGAGAATCAGAAGCATAGAAAGATTAAGTGTTTGAGGACTGACAACGGTGGTGAGTTTTATTTAGTAGATTTCGACAAGTAGAACTGTAAAGAATAGGGGATTGAGAGGCACAAGACAACTCTGTATACCCCTCAGTAGAATGGATTTGTAGAGAGAATGAATAGAATGTTGACAGAGAGGGCAAGGAGTATGTTAAGTGGAGCTAGCCTTGAACAAAAGTTCTAGACTGAAGTTGTTGCTACCGCTTGTTACCTGGTTAATAGGTCTCCTACATCATCTCTCATTGATAACACACCTATGGAGGTGTGGTGTGGTAAAAATCCTTCATTGAGACACATTTGATTATTTGGTTGTGAGGCATATGCACATGTGCCTAAGGAGAAGAGGTCTAAATTAGAGAACAAGGTTGTGAAGTGTATCTTCATTGGTTATGGCATCGATGTGAAAGGGTACAAGCTTTGGGATCTAATGGCTGAGAGAGTTTTATATAGCATAAGTGTGATCTTCAAAGAGCTCAATCCTTCTTTTGTTGTCTTACAACTAGAGAAAGAAGAGAAGAAAGAGGATTTGGTTCAACTTCCTTCCACCCCTAAGAAAGTTGAACCAAAAACATCTATTGGACCTGATAATGAGGAGATCTCTAGTAGCTATAAAAGTTTAGAAGAAGATGAACCTCAACCTCAATCTTTGAGGAGGTCCATGTGGATAAGGTAGAAAACTGATAGGTTTGGTTATTCATTGCATGATTCCAGTTGTATTTTTTCTTTGATTTCTAAAACTGATGAGCCTAGAACTATGAAAGAGGCTATGGGTTTGAAAGATACAGGTTCTTAGAAGGAGGCCATGGAAGAGGAGATGGCTTCTTTGGAAAAGAATAATACTTGGGACTTGGTGCCTTTGCTTGAAGGACAAAAACTTGTTGGATGCAAATAGGTGTTCAAAAAGAAATTTGGTGCAGATGGCAGTGTTGAGAAATATAAGTCTAGATTGGTTGCAAAAGGGTATTCTCAAGTGGAGGGAATTGACTATGGTGATATTTTCTCTCTTGTTGCAAAGCTAACATCTATTAGGGTCTTGTTAAATCTCTTGCAGCAGTGTATGATCTAGAAGTGGAATAGATGGATGTGAAGACAACATTCCTTCGTGGTGACTTGGAGGAGGAAATCTATATGTTGCAGCTAGAGCACTATGTGGTGAAAGGTAAAGAAAATCTAGTTTGCAAGTTGAAAAAGTCTTTGTATGGTTTGAAATAGTCTCCTAGGATGTGCTACTAGAAGTTTGATGTCTTTGTGTTGAGTATTAGATTTCTGAGATCAAAATCAAATCATTGTGTTTATTACAAGTTTGACAATGATCGCATTCTCATTATTGCATTGTATGTCAATGATATGTTACTCATTGGGAATGGTAGAAGTTGGATTTATGATTTAAAGTCTTAGCTGTCAACATAGTTTGAGATGAAAAATCTAGGGGCATCTCAATACATTCAGGGGATATAGATCAGAAGACACAAAGCAAATAGAAAACTTTGGTTAGGCTAGAGTAAATATATTAACACTATGTTGGAGAGATTCAACACGATATATTGTAGAGCTTTGATTGTTCCTGTTATGATGGGGACAAAGTTATATGTTACAGATTGTCCAAAGTCTCCTTGAGAGATGGAGGATATGAGCAGAGTTCCTCATGCTAGTGTGGTTGGCAGATTGATGTATGCGATGGTCCGTGTTGATATGCCCCAGACAAGTGAGAGGGGGGGTGAATTAGTTGTCTCAAAAACTTAAACACATCTATAATTAAAAATCAATCACTTATCCATAATTATTATGATTTAACAATGAATGCATGAAATCATAAACTTAACCAGAGATACAACATCAAACACAAGAGACACCAGATTTTACGTGGAAAACCTGAAGGAGGGAAAAAATCACAGAGCGGATTAGCTCTCAATATATATTGCAATCTTGAAATAATGATGTTAATGCTTGGTCACTCCATGGGCCTAAACATACTGGCTCACTGCTATGAAGAACAACTAGGTCTAGTAGGCTCACTACCTCAACCCTAAACCTAGCAAGATTACAATAAGGGTTGTTAAACCCTACTGGTAGCTCACTGCCAGGCTCACTACCACGATCAACACTTTTTTACGTCTATGATTGAAGTATAACAAATCCTCTACACTACTCTGCCTCTGCTCTGCTCTGCTTCTTCTCTACTCTGTCTCTTCTCTGCTCTGCCTTTTGGACCATTCTTATTATCTTTTTATCTTCACTCAAGGACAACGTTTTCATAGCTCAACTACAAGTATTTATACACTTCATCAACCTTGGAATGATCATCAAGTTTGGCATTACAATCATCAACCATTGGAGCAATCTCCAAGGTCAGCAATACAAGCATTTACAAAATAGGTTCTAACCTATTACAACATTATGCAAAGAAAAAGAAGTAAAGATGGATGCGGATCATGCCACACCTTACCTGAGCCTCAAACATGATCTTCTAAGGATCTCTACAATTAAAGGAATTAACCAAGTTAGCTAAGACTGGTTACACACTGCCTTATCTGGGAACAATCTTTAAACATGATCTCAATTCCTTAACGTGGACCAATGTCAAGATAGGAAGATGATCAAGAGACATCCACAAGCATGTTATAATCATCAGGAGAAACCGCATGAACCTTAACCACTTTATCCATGGGAATCTTCTCACTGGAACACATGAACTTCACTACCTTTGACTGTCATAAAAGAAAGATAGCCTGCGGACCACCAAAACATGAACCACTTCAATTGTAGGCACTTATCATCAGCCCAGACTTCCCTCTAGAACTGCAAAGAAAAATACTTTATTGCAGAGGAATGCAGAGCATAATATTTTCTCCCTGTCACTAGAGAATAATCAAAAGCAGTCAGCTTTACTCTGGTGAATGCAACTTTCTCACAACTTCACACTAGAGGCTCAAAATCAAGATTTAGCATCTTTAGACATCCTTTTAAATAACTTCCAATCTCCAACCAAGATCTTCATCTAGCAAGAGATGTGTAGCCATCTATCAGACTGTTCTTTAGCATACAACTCTCTGTCTATACTGCACTTCACTGTAACTCACTTGATTCTTTCAGAGAGGCCAATTTTCTCAATATCCTCAACACTAAAGGCTTTTAAACAAGTAATAGAATAGAACATAATTCACACCAATGAAAATTAAGATATGTTGACATCAATGACAACACTGATTAGGCACATACTTGAAACAATCTCCCCCTTTGTCATTGATGGCAACATATGATGTGAAAAACTGCAACATCCATCAAGACAAGATTCTCCTCCTTTCTCTTTACACACCTACACTCTTTCTTGTTGCAAGTATGGACTTAACCAGTGTTGTCATTGATGTCAACATACTCCTGTTGCATTAATGATAAGGATTGGATGAGTTGTATGCTGAGGATATTGAGAAAATTAGCCATATCAGGAACAGAGAAGAACAGTGAAGACAGTGAGATAAAGATTCCAAATAAGATGAAGATTAGAGAATACGCTTCAAAGGGTTTGTAGATTTGTGTCTTAAGATGATCCAATAAAGATTTTAGAGGTCTGCATGAAGACCTAAAGAAGTTATGGCCACCTAAGTAAAACTGGTTCTGGAAGAAGTTCAGAGGTGACAAAGTGATACAGAAAGGTCCGGTGAGATCTGGAAATGAAATATCTTGTTCTGCAGATTTGGTAGAGTGTGTAGAAAGTCAATGTGAATTGACAACTCAATTGGATCATGGTCTAGAGGTCCACAAGCATTTCTTCTAGTATGACAAGTGATGACAGACTGAGTTCTTAAGGTTTTAGATGAAGGAGAGAATGATTCCATTAAGTAGATGTAGTGAGGATGTTCTTGGTGATTCAGGCAAGCTTCTGGGAGTTTTTGGATCATGTCCAGTTCGTATTGGTGGTCTGCATCAAAGTTTGAGCTTGCAATTGAAGAAATACTTCCGGATGATGATGTTCTTCCCAAGACAGGTCGATCGGATGAGTTACACCTCCTGCAGATGATCTTGAAGATGTTATATAAAGATTGGCATGTTCCTAGAAGAAGATTGAAGTCGCTGTTCTATGTGGCCGATAGTGTGTTGATCCATGTGAAGTCTTTTGTAATTAGTCATGTTGTATTTATATATTTGCTCTATATTGTACTCTAACTTGGATGATTATCCCTAAGTCGATGTCTTGTATATATAAGGGATTGTAAAGTCATTTCAAAAGCATCTTGTGGAGATGAAAGTGTGGTAGAGAGAAGGAGAGTGAAAGGTAGAGCAGAGGTATAGGGCTTAAATGAAACTGACTCAAGCATGGTGATGATGCTATTCTTTAGTTCAAGTATGTAATACTTATTATTTTGTAGAAAGTGTGTCTCTTGTAGATAGTGGACCTCTTATGAGCAGTGTGCTCGGGCAATGAGCCCTAATTGGCATGTGCCATTTTTATTCTTTCTATTCTTCTAACAGAGAATACAATCTTGGGTTAATCACCCCGTGGTTTTTCCTTTAACCAGGTTTTCCACGTCAAAAATCTTGGTGTCATATGTATGAATGTGTTTCTGCTCTTGAATTGTTGAATTAAGTTTCATGATTGATTTATTATTGTAATGTTGAATTAAGAAAAGGATTTAAGTGGTTAATTCTAAGAAAGTTTTGAACAATTGATTCACCCCCCCTCTCAGTTGTTTGTCCTAAATCCAACAATTGGTATCAGAGCTAAGTTCCTCTAAAAGAGCTTAACCGCTTGAGGAGATCCAGGATGTTATCCTATAAGAAGGATAGTCTGAAGTTTGATGGAACCAATTTTACTCTTTGGAAAAGTCGCATGCAATGTCACTTGCAATGTATGGGAATGCAGTATTGGTCCATGGCTTCAACGAAGTACACTCCTCCATAGAATGGTCCAAAAAGCGTAGATGAAATGACAAATGCTGAAAACAACCTGTGGACTAAAGAAGCTCTTCTAAGTGCCCTATCTGATTCAAAGCTGACAAATGTTGTTGACCTGCAAACTGCTTTTGAGATTTGGGAAAAACTGGAACTTTTACATGAAGGAGACAAGTATGTTAAATGTGCCAGGCTACAGAGTCTAAAAGGAAAATTCAAAAATTTGAAGATGAGAGAAGATGAAAATATCACTACATTTATGCCCAGAGTAAATGAGCTTGTTTGTGGCATTAGATGTGCTGGTGGAGTCTTGGATGAAGATGAGATTGTTGGAAAAGTTCTCAGATCCCTTCCTGATTCTTACAAATACAAGGTTGCTGCCATTGAAGAATTCAGAGCCCATTCAGGTGTCACAAGAGATCAATTGGTTGGTAAATTGGTTGCATTTGAATTAACTGAGTTTGGAGATGCCCCCCTAAGACTGAATCTACATTCAAAGCTAGTGCATCTATAAAAGGCAAACAAAGGTTTGATCCGAGTGAGAACTCTTCAAGGAAACTATCATGGTATGAAAAAGCAAGAAAAGACCTGGAAGAAGAAGAAGCTTAAACTTCTCAACTTGAAGCCCTTATTGCAAAAAGACTACCAAGAGGATCTGGTAAGTATGAAGGGAAATTGCCTTTTAAGTGTTTTAACTGCAATAAGATTGGTCATTTTGCCTCAAGGTGTCTGGAAAGATTTTCAAGGCCAAACCCTAACAAATCAAGGTTCCAAAAGAATTGCTACTATGTTCATGAAGATGATGATGATGAAGGAGTAATAGATGATGAATCAGAGATAGGAAACAAATCCACAAGTGACTGGGTGTTTATTGCCATCAAGGAAGAAGATCCAATGCCTTCTGAATCTATCAATCATAAAATTATGGAAAGAGCTCTGGCTGCCCAAGCTGAAGAAAAGGATGATTGGGTCATTGCTAGTGGATGCTCCCACCATATGACAGGTGACAAAAACAAGTTTATAGATTTGGAAAGGTATGAAAGAGGAGTTGTAAAATTTGGTGATAATTCTGTTGGTAGAATCAGAGGTAGAGGAACTATTTCTTTTGATGGAAAGAACAAAACCGGTAATGTACTATATGTTAAAGGATTGAAGCACAATCTTCTCAATGTTGGACAATTGGTGGACAAAGGCTATGATCTCTGATTCAAGAATGGAAAATGCAAGATCATTGAAAGCTCCAGAATAGAGATTGCATCCAGTACTCAAACAAAAAGGTAATATCTTCCATTTGGTTGGTATTGGTAAAAGTTGTCTTTTTGTTCAAATTGATCAGAATTGGCTATGGCATAGGAGAATGTGTCATGTGAATTTTCATAACATCATCAAGATAAGCAACACTCAGGCTGGAAGAGATCTTCCAAAATTAGTGAAACCTATAAATAGCTTGTGTAAAGAGTGTCAGTTGGGTAAACAGAGCAGAATCTCATTCAAAAGCAAAGAACAATCTTCTACCGAATTATTAGACTTAGTCCATACTGACCTATGTGGTCCGACAAGAATCAGGAGTGTGCAAGGTGATAGATACTTCATGCTATTAATTGATGACTACTCCCAGATGATGTGGGTAACTTTTCTAAAAGAGAAATCTGAAGCTCTTGAGAAATTCAAAATATTCAAGGCTATGGTAGAGAATGAAACTGGATTAAAATTTAAATGTCTGAGGTCTAATAGTGGTGGAGAATTCACATCTAGTGAGTTCATAGAATTTTGTGAGAAACATGGAATAAAAAGACAGTTGTCTACTCCTAGGACTCCACAGTAGAATGGAGTAGTGGAGAGAAAGAACCGGACCATCTAGGAAGCATCTAGAACCATGATGATGAAAGAAAATGTTCCTCAGATCTATTAGAGAGAAGTTGTAAGAACTGCAGTCTATACTCTCAATCAAGTACAAATCAGAAGCAATACTGGTAAGACTCCTTATGAACTTTGGTTTGGCATCACTCCCACTGTGAGGTATTTTAGACTTTTTGGTAGCAAATGTTACATTAAAAGAGATGAAGATCTAGGAAAATTTGATGCTAAAAGTGATGAAGGAATATTCTTGGGTTATTCTACTCAAAGCAAAGCATACCGGTGTTATAACAAGAGATTGAGAAAGATTATAGAAAGTACAAATGTGAAGGTTGATGAAGGGATTGAAAAATCCTCAAGGTTTTATGAATATGATGAAGACGATCAGAATAATGTTTTAATCCAAGGAGTCCAAGCCCCTTTTGAGATTTAGATTCAAATTGATCTGGTAAACCAGGAAGAAGGGATGAATTTAGATGAACCTGTTCAAGAGGTAGAAGTGCAAGAAAATCCCAAAATACCCAGGTATGTAAAACTGAATCACTCTAAGGATCAGATCATAGGTGATAAAAGCAAAGGTGTACAAACAGGAAGAAGGATTTCTCAAGATTCAAAAGAGTATTGTCTGATTTCAAAGATTGAACCTAAGATAGTGAATGAAGATTGCAATGATGAAAACTGGACTAAAGCAATGGAGGAAGAGCTGATACAAATTGAGAAAAATCACACTTGGGATCTTGTTCCCAGACCTAGAAATAAGAATGTGATTGGAACCAAATGAGTCTTCCGGAACAAACTGAATAAAGTTGATGAAGTAATCAGAAATAAAGCTAGATTGGTCTGCAAGGGTTACTCTCAAATAGAAGGAGTTGATTTTGAAGAAACTTTTGCTTCAGTGGCAAGAATTGAAGTAGTCAGATTATTTCTCAATTTTGTTGCCTTCAAGGATTTCAAAGTAAATTAGATGGATGTCAAGTCTGCCTTCTTAAATGGTGACTTGGAAGAAGTATACATTGAGCAACCAGATGGATTTCAATTGTCTGATCACAGTGATATGGTCTGCAAGTTGAAGAAAGCATTGTATGGACTCAAACAAGCCCCAAGAGCCTAGTATGAAAGATTGGATAAGCATCTTTTGAAGATTGGTTTCAACAAAGGTACTATTGACAGTAATTTGTATTTCAAAATTGATCATGAAAACATCTTGATAGTTGAAGTGTTTGTTAATGATATCATTTTTAGAGGAAGAGATAGTATGTGCAAAACTTTTGCAAATCAAATGAAAAGTGAATTTGAAATGTTCATGCTTAGGGAATTGAATTTCTTCTTAGGTTTGCAAATCACTCAAACAAAGAAAGGAATCTTCATTTCTCAGACCAAATATGTAAAAGAATTGTTAAAGAAATTTAGGATGGAAGACTCAAAGCCAATGAATACTCCCATGGCAAATGGATGCAAATTAAGCAAAGATGATGACTCATCTAAGGCTAATCAGAAAAAGTATAGGTCAATGATTGGAGGATTGTTGTATCTCACTCAAACTAGACCTAACATTATGAATGTTATTGGTCTTGTTGCTAGATTCCAAGCTAATCCTAGAGAATCTCATGTCATGGCAATCAAGAGAATTTTTAGATATCTAAAAGGGATAGTTGAGTATGGTCTGTGGTATCCTAAAGATCATGATTTCTCTCTTCATGCATATACAGATGCAGATTGGGTAGGAGATGTGGATAGCCGGAAGAGTACCAGTGGTGGAGCATTCTTTTTGGGGAAGAGATTGGTTTCTTGGCTAAGCAAGAAACAAGAGGCAATATCTCTATCCACAGTTGAAGTACAATATATTACAACAACACGTAGTTGGATTCAAGTTTTATGGATGAAGCAAATGCTAGGAGACATCAGAGTGGAGTATGAGGAACCTATCACAATCTTCTGTGATAACTCAAGTGCAATTAACATCTCAAAGAATTCAGTGTTGCATTCAAAGACTAAACATATATCAAGCAAGTTTCACTTTTTGAGAGAGCAAGTGATCAAGAATGAAGTCAGATTGGAGTTTGTGCCTTCCAAGGATCAGATTGTAGATATCTTTACAAAACCTCTACCTAAGGACTCTTTTGAATATCTCAGGGAGAAGTTAGGAGTTATTACCCCTCTGGTGGTGAACTAAGGTCCACTGATGTGCATCAGTCTGATGGATATCACAATCATATCTTGTGGTCTGGATTGATGTTGGGGAGTTGCTACTCAAGGGGAGCAGCTGGTATGATTTTGAAGTGGTGGAGTTGCAAGTATGTGCCCTTTGCCATTGATGTCAAAGGGGGAGAGAAGACGTGTGAAAAATAAGTGGTTGTTGATCAAAGGGGGAGAAGTAAAGGAAGAGAAGACATGTGAGTGGTTTTCGTAGATAGGGGGAATTGTGTCAGTAAGGAGAAGTTCTTGTCTTGATGGTCAAAATAGTTTTTCACATCATATGTTGCCATCAATAACAACGGGGGAGATTGTTGCAAGTATGGACTTAACTGGTGTTGTCATTGATGTCAACATACTCTTGTTGCATTAATGATAAGGATTGGATGATCTGTATGTTGAGGATATTGAGAAAATTAGCCATATTAGGAACAGAGAAGAACAGTGATGACAGTGAGATAAAGATTCCAAATAAGAAGAAGATCAGAGAATATGCTTCAAAGGGTTTGTAGATATGTGTCTTAAGATGATCTAGTAAAGATTTCAGATGTCCGTATGAAGATCTAAAGAAGTTACGGCCACCTAAGTAAAACCAGTTCTAGTAGAAGTTCAGAGGTGACAAAGTGATACAGAAAGGTCTGGTGAGATCTGGAAATGAAATATCTTCTTTTGCAGATTTGGTGGAGTGTGTAGGAAGTTAATGTGAATTGACAACTCAATTGGATTATGGTCTAGAGGTCCGCAAGCATCTATTCCAGTATGAAAAGTGATGATAGATTGAGTTCTTGAGGTTCTGGATGAAGGAGAGAATGATTCCAGTAAGTAGATGTAGTGCAGATGTTCTTGGTGATTTAGGCAAGCTTGTGGGAGTCTTTAGATCATGTCCAGTTCATGTTAGTGGTCTGCATAGAAGTTTGAGCTCGCAATTGAAGAAATACTTCCAGATGATGATGTTCTTCCCAAGATAGGCTGACTGGATGAGTTACACCTCCTGCGGATGATCTTGAAGATGTTATATAAAGATTGGCGTGTTCCTAGAAGAAGATTGAAGTCTCAGCTCTATGTGGTTGACAGTGTGTTGATCTATGTGAAGTTTTTTGTAATTAGTCATGTTGTATTTATATATTTTCTCTGTGATGTATGCCGACTTGGATGATTATCCCTAAGTCGATGTCTTGTATAAATAAGGGATTGTAAAGTCATTTCGAAAGCATCTTGTGGAGATGAAAGTGTGGTAGAGAGGAGGAGAGCGAAAGGCAGAGCAGAGGTATTGGGCTTAAATGGAACTGACTCAAGCATGGTGATGATGCTATTCTTCAGTTCAAGTATGTAATACTTATTATTTTGTAGATAGTGTGTCTCCTGTAGGCAGTGGGCCTCTTGTGAGCAGTGTGCTCGGGCAGTGAGCCCTAATTGGCATGTGCCATTTTTATTCTTTCTATTCTTCTAATTGAGAATACAATCTTGGGTTAATCACCCCATGGTTTTTCCCTTAACCGAGTTTTCCACGTCAAAAATCTTGGAGTCATATGTATGAATGTGTTTCTACTCTTGAATTGTTGCATTAAGTTTCATGATTGATTTATTATTGTAATGCTGAATTAAGAAAAGGATTTAAGTGTTTAATTGCAAGAAAGTTTTGAACAACTGATTCACCCCCCCTCTCAGTTGTTTGTCCTAAATCCAACATTTCTTTTTACAATATTCTCCCCCTTTCTCTTTACACACTTGCATTCTTTGTCTATCTAAGTTTTTCACATGACTTCTCTCCCCCTTTGAAATAAATGGAAAAGGGCACATACTTGCATTCTTCTTCTTTGATTCAATCTCTCTTCTGAACTCTCTTTTTCATTCTAGCTTTTAGTGTCCCAATCATCTTCCTTCTCCTTTTTAGTCTCCATTTTCTTCTGCTCCACATCCATGAGAGCCTCACTCTCAACAGGTTCAATTATCATTCCATTGACCTGTTTCTTTACTTTACTATCATATGCCTCTAGATTTTCATCTTGGATGTCATGGTCTTCTATTGGCATAGCTTGCTGAGAAGCTGCAGAATCAGTAGTAGTAGGACCATGCTTTTTCTTCTTGGTCTCATACTTTGGTTTCTTTGAGAAGCAATTTGGTCCTCCCTTGAAACATCTAATGAACCCCTACTAATGAACTATTCTTCTCATTAAAGTCAACCTGCGAGCTTCTTCCTTTTGCTTTCTAGTTGATGATTTTCCCTCTACCTTCTTCCTCTGAATGTTTTCCTTTTATCATCCTCTTCTTTCAATCTTGATAAGCTTTCCTACATTTCTCTCACACATTTTGGGACCTTTTTGTCTAGAACCTTTCCTTTAGTCTCCTTGGGTTTTTCTTCTTTGGTATCTACTCTTCTCTTTAGTAGCTGCTACTGCTGCCTTCTTTTTTTTCTCTTTTTCCTTCTTTGATGCTACAGATTCCCTGGGCCCTTCAGGTTCAACACCAGTTTCATATGGTAGTATTGCTACTTTGCAGGTTTAGGTTCAATGGTCTCTAATTTAGGTGCTTCATCTGCCACAGTCTTGGACATTTCTGAACCTTGACCTAGTTTAGCCAGGTCCTCCTTCTTCTGAATAGTTCTTCTACTTTTCTTCTTCTACTTTTTCTTCTTAGATGTAGCTAAATTACTAAGAGATAGAGGCTTTTGAACACTTGTAGGCTCTCCTTACTTGCACATTTATCATACTTGGTCATTTTAAGTTTCTAGATCAGAACCCTTCCAAGCAAACTTTCATAGCATATCTTTGTGTTGGATCTCAGTACTGACTATCTAGATGGGGGATTTAGAATCTTCAATACAACTCCCCCTTAGCCATAATTCACAATCTACTTCTTGGAGGAAGTAGCTGCTCCAGAGCCTAGAGCAGACTCATCTCTTCCTTCATTTATTCCCTTCCTGACCCAAACCTTGTTCATCTCTTCCTTGAATTGTGTCGGATCAACTTTTTCAACTAGCTCTCTTGATTCTGATTGATTATCCTTCTTCTTATATCTGCGGAATTTTGTAATATGTCCAAATTTGTTGCAATTGAAACATTCATTGTTTCCTTGTCCTTGATTTCTTCCTCTGAATGAATTCATCCTTGATCTGCATTGATTAGCCATGTGTCCAAATCTGTTGCATGTCAAACACTTGCCATTGAGGAATTGACCATTCCCATAATAGTTTGGCATATTTCTTGACATACTTTTGCACTCATTTGCTTTATGACCAATATTTTTGCAATTGAGGCATTTACCAGAGAAAGATGGAGCATTTTGATTTATTCTACTTCTACATTGAGTAGCCCTATGATCGTACTTATTGCATTTATAATAGTGACCATTGAAGGGAGGATACTTTTGAGCATTTAGTTGCCTGATTGATGGTCTTCTACTTCTTTGATTCTAAATCTATCTATTTTTATTCTCTTCCTTACTTGCTCTAAGCCCTTTATCTTTTTCAATTTTCATGCTTTCTTTGACATCCTCATTTTTTTCGCCTGCCATTAATCTATCATATTTGGCAGCACTCACACTGAATTGGTCTCTTTGAGCCCGCACAAGTTTCAGATCATCTTTCAAGTCTTCAACTTCTTCTTCAAGCTTCATGCAGTCTTTAAGTTTGTCTTTTAGACATTTATCAATTTTTGTCTTTTCTTCATTGTCCTCTTTTAGAGTTTGTTGTAGCTGCCTGATTTGTTTTCTTAACTCTTAAGTGTGATCATTTTCTTCTATTATATTTTCTTTCAAATCCATATCTTCTTCTACAATTTTTGAGTTGTTGATGTCAATACTAGAAATCAGGCACATATTCATTTGATTCACAGCATCTTTGTGACCTTCCACATCACATTTGGTGGTTTGGGAACCTTCTTGTTCTTCAATTTACAAATCCTTATTGGTTGAGACTGAATTCTCTTGGATGTTCTCATTGACTTTGACATTTATACTTTCAACTATCCTTCCCAATCTATTATTGTAACAAAGGCAGGCTTTGGTCCAAGATGAATACCTGAGAAAAATGCCTTCCTCATACTTAGCATTGTCCTTTTCCATTTTAATGAGGCATTTGCTTCCAAAGATTTTGAAATATTTCATAGTGGGTATTGATTCATACCATAACTCAAAGGGAGTATTTTTTTCTTTGGTTCTTATCTGAACTCTGTTTAATGTATAGACGATGGTTTGAATTGCCTCCTTCCAAATTGTATCTAGCAGATTTGCTTCTTCCATCATTAATTTTGTAGTTATTTGAATAGTTCTACTTTCTTCTACCATTATCTTATTTTTTGCAGAGAGCTATTTTTCTATCCCATAGGTCTCACAAAACATATTGAAGTCATTGGACATGAGCTCTTCTTTGCCAATTCTCAGACATTTGATTTTCATGCTTAGCTCATTTTAAAGCATTTCTTTAAATATTTTGAGTGCATCTAGAATCTCTGATTTATCCTTTAAAAAACTGACCCATGTCATTCTACAAAAGTCATCAATAAAAAACATAAAGTACCTGTAATAATGGAGGCTTGGTATCTTTGTAGGACCACAAAATCTTGTATGAATCAGTTCCAATCATTCTGTGGAAGATCTTTCTTTATCGTTTCACATTTTTCTTGACAGTCTTTAACATTTCCTACAACTAATGTTGTTTGAATGATCAATCTCTGGTAGGTCCTTCACAATCTGATCTGAGTTGGTTTTTGTTAAATCATCATGATTTGTATGAAAAAGTCTTCTATGCCAGACCTAACTTTCATTGGTCTAAGATGTGTACCCAAGAAAGTCACTATTTCTAAGATGATAGAGATTCTCTTCTGTTCTTTTTCCAATTGCTATTGTAGCTCCAAATTTTTCTTTGATTTCAAGGGAATCATTCTCAAACACAAACTTGAAACCCTTTTTGCATAATTGTCCAATGCTTAACAGGTTTTGTTTCAAATCTTTTACATAAAGAACATATTCAAAAATTTATCTATTGACAAAATTGATTGACCCTATTCCATAAATTTTAGTAGTGCAGCCATCTCCAGACATAACTAGTCCTTCATTGCATTCTTCCAAACTTACTCATGTCACTAGTCATGTGGTTTGAATAGCTACTATCAATAATCCAGTAGTTTACACTTTGAAACATGACTCCATCACTGGTGCGTAGTTCAGAAAATCTTTGATGGTTGATACTCTTTTCTTCATAAATCACTTCCTTGGACATCTTCCTTTGATATCACTTGATGAGCATTCGGGTGCATCGATGAGTACCTATTTTTCTTTTGATTCCATCAGGATCTCCCTCGAGTTGTTAGACTCTTTCCAAAGGGACGTGACTCTGATACTAATTGTTGATATGCCTTGGACAACTAAGGGGGGGTGAATCAGTTCTCTCAAAAACTTAAACACTTATGTAATTAAACATCAATCACTTATCCACAATTTTTATGATTTAATAATGAATGCATGAAATCAGAAACTTAACCACAGATACAACATCAAACACAAGAGACACCAGATTTTACGTGGAAAACCCCAAGGTAGAGAAAAACCACAGAGAGGAATAGCTCTCAATATATATTGCAATCATGAAATAATGATGATCAGGCTTGGTCACTCCACGGGCCTAAATATACTGGCTCACTGCCATGAAGAACAACTAGGTCTAGCAGGCTCATTGCCTCAACCCTAAACCTAGAAAGATTACAATAAGGGTTGTTAAACCCTACTGTCAAGCTCACTGCCACGATCAACACCTTTTTATGTCTGTGATTGAAGTACAACAATTCCTCTACTCTGCTCTACCTCTGCTTTGCTTCTTCTCTACTCTGCCTCTTCTCTACTCTAGCTTTTGGACCTTTCTTATTATCTTTTCATCTTCACTCAAGGATAACTTTTTCATAGCTCAACTACAAGTATTTATAACCTTCATCAACCTTGGAATGATCATCAAGATCGGCATTACAATCATCAACCTTTGGAGCAATCTCCAAGGTTAGCAATACAAGCATTTACAAAATAGGTCCTAACCTATTACAACATTATGCAAAGAAAAATAAATAAAGATGTATGCATATCATGTCACACCTTAGCTAGGCCTCAAACACAATCTTCCATGCTTCAACACGCTTTAATCTTGCTTAGGTTAATAAAGCATGTTTAGTTAGGTGAGTGTGTTTTGAGATGTCACCTTCCTACAAGTGAGCATCCATTAGCTATTTTGGGAAGATACTTTTCTATCTTTAGTCTGATAGATGGTTTCTTCTTATTAGTTGGTGTTGCCACCTCCTCCCTCTCCCCAGTCTATATAAACATGCTACCTAGCTTGCATTTTGTATCTTTCTTTTTGCATCCTCATAATGCTATTTTACTTATGAGAACTTGCATTACTCTTATGGAGACTAACTCTGTGTTGTTATTTTGATCTTGTATCATTTGCTTTCACAGTTTGATATTTATACATTTGCATTAGTTTTCTGGGTTAATAATTTTTTCAGATTCTAACATAGTATCAGAACTTTTCTATGTGCAAGAATAGATTTTAGTTTCCATACTTGAGAGATTAGGGGGGATAATAAGCTTTGTTGCAGGTTTTTCTAAAAACCTAGTATGATCTTCTCTTGCATCTTTGGATGATCTAGGAAATCAGAAAAGTTTGATGGAAACATTTTAACCTCTAGGTTTTGCATATGTTTTTGTGATATATGGGTGATTGTAGTTTTTTTGTTATATTGGTAACATTTTTGGTTGTTCCAACGCATCCAAGGGGCTTGAGAAAGTCAAATTTGGCTTTCGTTTCACTAATTTAAGAGATCGGTTGACACAGTTGCGGAACCAGGGTTCCAGGCTCATATATGGAAGTCAATTTTCAATTGGAGCATTTTCAAGCCAAAAGGACCCTGTCATTGCACCTAGGAGGCCTTGCAAATGAATTTTCATATATCATACACCTAGTTTCAGTGTCAGGAGTCAGAAACACAAAAAAAATTGTCAAATGGCCATCTTGACCCCTCAACATGCGTTTACGAAGCTGTTCCTATGAGTAAATCTGCAAACAAAATCAAAATTTTAAAAAATTTTAAAAATTGTTTTTTGAGTGCTTTATGAGCTGAGTGTTGAGCACTCTTACTTTTCATAGGCCTCGGCCTATGCTGAGGGGCATCATCCTCAAGGAAGTTCTCAGGCTCCCTTAGCAAGCCCATGGACCTCTAAAGAGGTTGTGCCTCCCTTCACATGGGCTTGGGTGTGGCCCTTGGCCCCTGGCCCACTTCTTTTGGCCTTTGGCAATTTTTTTAAAACAAAAACAACTTCACCCTTTATAATTTGTTCTTGGCCTCTGTGCCATATTTCGCCCCTACGCCTCCTGTAGACTAGCTTATATGCCACTAAATTTAGTGAATCTCTATTATTAGCAGATTCTGCCATTTTTAGGAGTGTCTTACTTTAGTGGAAACTTTGGCAGATTTTTCCAAACTTGGCCGCACTCCAAAACTAGCAGACTTCTAAAACTATCTAGAGGTTTCACTATGTTTAGTAGGAGATCTCTACATTTTGTAGCACTCTATTTCTGGTGGAAATTCTACTAAATTTGGTTGAAGTTGAAATTTTTCTCACAGACCCCCTTCTGTTGGTGATTTCATTTTTGAAGGAAAACTTCTAAGGCCCCATTCTGGGTCATTCTGACTCTGTTTCCCAAGCTTCTTATTTTGATTTTGGCTATTTTTCCATGCTCTTCATGGTGGTATAGATGATTCTTGATTCTGGTGCATGGATTTCCCATAAATTGTAGATTCCCACAAGTGACACTACATAGTTCTCATTTTTGGAACTTCAGAGACTCATAACTTTCTCATATGACCTTTGATTGAGGTGATTCTTTTCTTGAAAGTGCATGATTTTTTGAGTAGATCATAGTGGTGTTGTTAGTTTCACTTGCCTCAGTTCCAATATTGTATTTTCAACATACAAAAAAAATTGAGAGGATTTTGTAAAGCATTAAGATCAAGACCACTAAGTATTCTTGCTATTGGCAGTTGTAATGTGTTTTCTTCTTTTCAACATTTCTTTTCTACATTTCTTCATCATGGATCAAACAATTGTGCACATCTTAACTCTCTACAACAACTTTGAGTGGAAATCTCGCATGACAATCTACTTAAGGATTCAAGTTGGATTACATAGGATAAGAATGGGACTTGAAACTGAACCTGCTAAAGATGAAGATAAGCCTAAGTGGTTTAACAAATGTGATGAGGCCTATAGAACATTGTGTTTGTTTGTTTCTCTTGATTTGTTCTTTCACATTGAGTCTTTGAATTCACCAAATGACATCTAAACAAAGCTAGAAACACTATTTGGTACACAAGATTCAATGAGCAGACATATGTTGGAAAATGAATTAATTAGTTTAAGTCCAGGCAATTTCAACACAATTCAAGATTTTTTCACCAAATTGAAATCACTAAGGCTATAGTTAAAACAATGTGGAATTGAAAACAAAGATGAACAACTGATTCTTAGTATTCTCTCTAAGCTAAGTTTAGAATATTTTGTGTTTCTTTCTACCTTCTATGCTACTAAGCATGCATTTGGTACTTAATTCACCATGCCATCTTTAGATGATTTTGTTAGCTCTCTCACATAGGAACATGATAAGCTTATCCAAATGGGCACTCTTAAATCCTCTAAGTCACATGCCCTAGCTACCAATCAACACACAAAAGAATAGAAATGAAAAAGTAGTAAAAATAAGGATGAGAAATAAAAGAATAGCAAGGAGAAGAAGGATTGAATACCAGTTGCTTCAAAATCATCTAATGATACTTGATCTTTTAAAGGTGACAAGCCTAAGAAGAGAAGGTCCAATGTGCCTATTGTAAAAGACCTGGTCATGACGAACATAAGTGTTTGAAGAAACAAATTGGTCACTTGACACATATTCTTGAGAAGAATAATATCGACGTTCTTGAGTCTATCAGATTTGGTGATTTGGGAACCTTCTTGTTCAATTTACAAATCCTTATTGGTTGAGACTGAATTCTCTTGGATGTTCTCATTGACTTTGACATTTATACTTTCAACTATCCTTCCCAATCTATTATTGTAATAGAGGTAGGCTTTGGTCTAAGATAAATACCTAAGAAAAATGCCTTCCTCATACTGAGCATTGTCCTTTTCCATTTTAATGAGGCATTTGCTTCCAAAGATTTTGAAATATTTCATAGTGGGTATTGATTCATACCATAATTCAAAGGGAGTCTTTTCTTCTTTGGTTCTTATCTAAACTATGTTTAATGTATAGACGGTGGTTTGAATTGCCTCCTTCCAAAATGTATCTGGCATATTTGCTTCTTCCATCATTAATTTTTTAGTTATTTGAATAGTTCTACTTTCTTCGTCCATTATCTTATTTTTTGCAAAGAGCTATTTTTCTATCCCATAGGTTTCACAAAACATATTGAAGTCATTGGACATGATCTCTTCTTTGCCAATTCTCAGACCTTTGATTTTCATGCTTAGCTCATTTTCAAGCATTTCTTTAAATATTTTGAGTGCATCTAGAATCTCTGATTTATCCTTTAAAAAACTGACCCACATCATTCTAGAAAAGACATCAATAAAAAACATAAAGTACATGTAATAATGGAGGCTTGGTATCTTTGTAGGACCACAAAAGCTTGTATGAATCAGTTCCAATTGTTCTGTGGAAGATCTTTCTTTATCCTGCCACATTTTTCTTGACAGTCTTTGACATTTCCTGCAACTGATGTTGTTTGAATGATCAATCTCTGGTAGGTCCTTCACAATCTGATCTGAGCCAATTTTTGTTAAATCATCATGATTTGTATGACAAAGTCTTCTATGCCAGACCCAACTTTCATTGGTCTGAGATGTGTACCCAAGAAAGTCACTATTTCTAAGATGATATAGATTCTCTTCTATTCTCTTTCCAATTGCTATTGTAGCTCCAGATTTTTCTTTGATTTCAAGGGAATCATTCTCAAACACAAACTTGAAACCCTTTTTGCATAACTGTCCAATGCTTAACAAATTTTGTTTCAAATCTTTTACATAAACAACATCTTCAGAAATTTGTCTGGTGCCAAAATTGATTGACCCTATTCCACAAATTTTAGTAGTGCAGCCATCTCCAAATGTAACTAGTCCTTCATTACATTCTTCCAAACTAACAAACTTACTCATGTCACCAGTCATGTGGTTTGAATAGCTACTATCAATAATCCAACAGTTTTCACTTTGAAACATGACTCCATCACTAGTGCGTAGTTCATAACATCTTTGATGGTTGACACTCTTTTCTTCATAAATCGCTTCCTTGGACAATCTTCCTTTGATATCACTTGATGAGCATTCAGGTGCATCGGTGAGTACCTATTTTCCTGTTGACTCCATGAAGATCTCCTTTGAGTTGTTAGACTCTTTCCAAAGGGATGTGACTCTAATCCTAATTATTGATATGCCTTGGACAACTGAGGGGGGTGAATCAGTTGTCTCAAAAACTTAAACACTTTTGTAATTAAACATCAATCACTTATCCACAATTTTTATGATTTAATAATGAATGCATGAAATTAGAAATTTAACCACAGATACAACATCAAACACAAGAGACACTAGATTTTACATTGAAAACCCCAAGGTGGGGAAAAACTACAGAGAGGATTAGCTCTCAATATATATTGCAATCTTGAAATAATGATGTTCAGGCTTGGTCACTCCATGGGCCTAAACATACTGGCTCACTACCATGAAGAACAACTAGGTCTAGCAGGCTCATTGCCTCAACCCTAAACCTAGAAAGATTACAATAAGGATTATTATACCCTACTGCTAGGCTCACTACCACTCAACACCTTTTTATGTCTATGATTGAAGTACAACAATTCCTCTACTATGATATGCTTCTTCTCTACTCTGCCTCTTCTCTGCTCTACCTTTTGGACCTTTCTTATTATCTTTTCATCTTCGTTCAAGGACAACTTTTTCACAGCTCAACTACAAGTATTTATACACTTCATCAACCTTGGAATGATCATCAAGGTTAGCATTACAATCATCAACCTTTGGAGCAATCTCCAAGGTCAGAAATACAAGCATTTACAAAATACGTCCTGACCTATTACAACATTATGCAAAGAAAAATAAATAAAGATGTATGCGGATCATGCCACACCTTAGCTAGGCCTCAAACACAATCTTCCATGCTTCAACACGCTTCCATGATCTTTAAAGGATTTATGCAATTATTGGAATTAACAAAGTCAGCTAAGACTGATTACACATTGCCTTATCTAGGAACAATATTTAAACATGATCTCAATTCCTTAACATGGACCAATGTCAAGATAGGAACATAATCAAGAGACATCCACAAGTATGTTATAATCATTAGGAGAAACTGCACAAACCTTAACCACTTTAGCCATAGGAGTCTTCTCACCAGAACACATGAACTTCACTATCTTTGACTGTCAGAAAAGAAAGATAGCTTGCACACCATCAAAACATGAACCACTTGAATTGTAGGCACTTATCATCATCCCAAACCTCCCTCTAGAACCATAGAGTAAAATACTTTATTGTGAAGGAATGTGGAGCATAATACTTTCTCCCTATCACTAGAGAATAATCAAAAGGAGCAGGCTATAATATGGTGAATGCAACTTTCTCACATCTTCACACTGGAGGCTCAAACTTGAGATTTAGCATCTTCAAACATCCCTTTAAATAACTTCCAATTTGCAAACCAAGATCTTCATCTAGCAAGAGATGTGGAGCAGTCTACCGACCTGTTCTTCAGCGTACAACTCTTTGTCTATACTACACTTCACTATAACTCACTTGATTCTTCTAGAGAGGCCAATTTTCTCAATATCCTCAACACACAAGGCTTCTAAACAAGTAATAGAATATAACACAGTTGACACCAATGACAACAAAGATATGTTGACATCAATGACAATACCGATTAGGCACATACTTGCAACAGTCCTTAATAGACCAGACATTGCCCAAGAACTGGGAGTCCTTAGTCAATTTATGGATAATCTTGGATAGGTACATTGGGATGCAAGAAAGAGAGTGTTCAGATATTTATGTGGTACTTCTAAGTATTCCTTATGTTATCATGGTTATCATATAGGACCTCAACATTCACTATGTATTCATGGATTTGTGGATTTAGATTGGGCGGGTGACATTGACAACATGAGATCCACCAGTGCTTACGTGTTCACTATATTTGGTGGTGCTATTAGTTGGATGAGAAAGCAGCAACCTATGGTTGCTTTGTCCACTACTGAAGATGAGTACATGGTAGAACCCCATGCTTGTCAATAGCTATTTGGCTTAAGAGATTGTATTCTAATGTTGGGTTTGATGTAGGGAAGATTTCTATTTTTGTGACTATCAGAGTGTCATATGTTTGGTGAAGAATCCTACTTACCATGTGAGGACTAAGAATATTGATGTCTAGTACCATTTTGTCTGTGACATGGTAGAGGATGGGAAGGTAAACTTGGAGAAAGTTGACACTTTGATGAATGTTGCATATTCCTTGACAAAACCTGTGACCACAGAGAAGTTCAGATTGTGTTTGGAGTTTATGGGCCTCTCAGCCCCTAGTAATTAAATCATGGTGTTGATACTCCCTTTGCTCTTGCAAGGTGTTTGTCAAGTGGGAGAATGTTAGGAAAAGTGTCTCAACCTTGCAACTATGAAAGGTTACTATTTTTCCTAGTTTTTTGTCTTTTTGAATACCCTTTATCTTGAAGAATGGTCTAAAACTTTTGAAGTTTCCAAAAGGGCTAAAAATAGCAGGACTTACTATTTTTAGTAACTCTACATTTGACCTCAGATGGACCTAAAATTTTCCAAAAGGTTTTGAATGACTAAGTAAACATCTTGGATGAGTTTCAACTCAAGATCATACCTAGATTGTGAGATATTAAAGTTTTTGTTTTTTGAAACTATCGAAAAAAGTTTCAAACTTAGTTTTGAGGCACTTAGAGGTCCCTAAATACCCCAAAATTTTTCATAACAAGAGAATCTCGTTATATCTTTATAGATCTCTTCATGATCTTTTTGATGCATTAAATGGTTCGTCAATCAAACACCCAGATCAAAAGTTATGGCCTCTGAAAGTTGGACCTCCTGTTTTTGGGAAATGTGAAAATGTGTTGGACACTTAAAAGAATTGTAAAGGGGAGAGTTACATGTGTTGGTGTATGATTTGGCACATCATAAGGCATCTTTGATTGGAGATCATTTGGGTGCTACATTTGAGTGGTTTTGGCTCATGGTTTTGTAATTACCATTGATGGTTTACTGTATTATATCTCCTATATATCAGGAGTTGGAGATGGAGGTTATGTGTAAGAGTCTTATAGATGTTGAGTTATCTCTAGATCTCTCGTTGATTAATACTTCTATGAAAGCTTTCTTTGCAAGGATATTGTAATCTTCTTGATTCCTTAATAATATATTGGGTGGCTTTGGAGTGGGGTTTTTTACCTGAAAGGGTTTTGCCCATGTATATCTTGTGTTGTGAGTTTTGCATTTGAATGTTGTTATTACCTTTCTATTAATGTGCATCTTAATCTATAATTGTAAAAGTTAAAATTTGCATAAATCTTTCTTTAGTAGATCAATGTAGGAAGCATTTTCTACATACCTTGCTTCCTTTCAAGAGTGAGGGACATGTCCAGAGATATAGGGAGAGAGATTTAGAGTTAGAGGGAAGATAGAGGTAGGGAGATAGGGGAAAGATAGTAAGATAGAGGTTTAGGGTTACTTGGGTTTAGGGTTTAGGGTTTAGGGGTTGGGGTTTAGGGGCATTATTTAGGGTTTATGGTTTAGAGGTTAGGGGTTAAGGTTTATAGGTTTAGGGTTTAGGGTTTAAAGAGAGAGGACTGATATGGAAATATAGAGGAGACTGAGGGGAGAGATAGGGAGATAGAGAGTGAGGGACATGGCCAAAGACATATGGAGAGAGATTGAGAGGTAGAGGGATGATACAGACATGGAGATAGGGGAGAGATAGGGAGATAGAGGTTTAGGGTTACTTGGGTTTAGGGTTCAGGGTTTATGGGTTTGGGTTTTATGGTTTAGGGTTTTAGGGGCATTATTCAGGGTTTAGGGTTTATGGTTTAGGGGTTAGGGGTTAAGGTTTAGAGATATATGGTTTAGGGATTAGAGAGAGAGGACCAATAGGGAGATATAGAGGAGGCCAAGGGGAGATATAGGGAGATAAAGAGTGAGGAACATAGCCAAAGATATAGGGAGAGAGATTGAGAGGTAGAGGGATGATAGACATAGCGAGATAGAAGTTCAGGGTTGCTTGGGTTTAGGGTTTAGTGTTTAGGGGTTTGGAGTTTAGGGTTTAGGGGTTTAGGTTTGCTCAAGTTTAGGGTTTAGTAGTTAGGGGTTAAGGTTTAGGGGTATTATTTATGGTTTAGGGTTTATGGTTTATGGTTTAGGGGTTAGGGGTTAAGGTTTAGAGGTATAGGGTTTAGGGTTTAGAGAGAGAACTGATAGGGAGATATAGAAGAGATTGAGGGGGGAGATAGGGAGATAGAGAGTGAGGGACATGGCTAGAGACATAGGGAGAGATATTGAGAGGTAGAGGGATGATAGAGATAGAGAGATAGAGGTTTAGGGTTTCTTGGGTTTAGGGGTTAGGGGTTAGAGTTTATGGGCATTATTTAGGGTTTAGAGGTTTAGGGTTTTGGGTTGAGGGTTTAGGGTCATTATTTAGGGTTTAGGGTTGCTTGAGTTTATGGTTGCATTTTAAAAGTAGTCTCTCTATCTTGATCTCTCTCCCTCCCCTCTTTACCTCCTTTCCTCTCTCTCTCCCACCTTCTCCTTCTCCTCTATGCCTCCTACCCTCTCTCTCTCACCTTTGTACCTCCCTCCTCACTTTCCATGCACTTAAAACACTTATAAGTTTCCATGCATGAGAACACTTAAGAATTTCATGCATGAGAACACTTAAGAATTTCATGCATGAAAGAACTTAAACTTTCCATGCTTTACAAAATGCACTCTCGTTGTAACGCGAGCGCATTTTGGTGAACCAAAAAAATGGGGAAAAAACATGTGGTATTCGTGATTTAGACCCCATGTGCTCTATTATTCCATTCTTTTCATGCATGCTATCGGACAAGAAAATGTTTTTTCATTGTGTTTGACATGTTAACAATCATTGTTTGCTTAATCCACCACCTTTTTTGGGGTTTTCAATGTAGAAGAAGCAAATTGCATGTTTTTAGACAGAATTTGATTATTTAAACTAATAGTTTCATGTTTCATATTGTTTCAATGATAATTTTCATGTATATAGATTGAACTTGATGATATATGTTTGTCTTTTTCATAAATTTCACTAATCCTATTAGACCTATATAGAATTCAACATTGAATACGAAGGAACTTGCTAAAAAGATCAATTTTTTTAGGATTTTGAAACAAAATTTTGGAGGATTGAGCAACTCGAATATCAAAATCTAAGGTATGTTCTTTATGTATTCATTTACTTCACTTTATGATTATGTTAAAGCATGAAATCTCATGTTACAAGATAGTCATGAGGGAAGTGAGAGGATTATCATTTTGACAATTCAATTATCATGAGAAAGTGAAAATTTATATTTATTTGAGATAACAATCTATGACAACAAGCCATATCACCATGGGAAGGGAATCATCAAGATAGTATTGGTATAGATAATCATGATTAATCCATACACATGTCTTTTTATCCTAATCATCATAATCAAACTAATAATCATCACAACCTATTGAAAACACCATGGATACAACCTAGTTTGTCATGTCATTAGCTAAAAGTACATGCTTATCATCAGTTGGCATGTCATCCAATGTTATTTCACCTTCAAGAGATCTCAACTCATGGTGTATCACTCCATATACTTTTGATACATGTAAATCACAAGAAAATACATCCATTAACAAACCAACCTACCATATTAATCCATAAAACTCTCATAAGAACACTCACAATCACTACAAGTGGAACTATCTAAGCTAAAAAAAGTCACCATTATGTGCATTAATAGAATTAGAATCATTAAAATATGATATACATGAATTTGTTGTAACTTGATTAGTTAACTCTAAATAATTTTAAACATTGTCAAAATTGAAAGTACACATCCCTGATTCTTCTTCTTATCAATGTGGAAGTGAACCATGACCTTGAGAAACAACATCATGACATTCAAGACTTGAGAAGATATGTTAAGAAATGTGAAATTAACCTGGATATTGTGCCTACCACCATTTGTAAATTAACTTAGAGATTGTGCCTACAACCCTAGTAAACTTTAAAATTTCAAATTTATAATCATTTATTTACTTTGATTAAATGATTATATTTTGAGATTTGTGTATGAGATTACTTTACTCTATTATACCAAGATGGACTAATTTATTCATGTCTTATTCATGATGGATATAGAAATCATCATCATGCTGAGGAAACGAGCAAAGACTCTAACACCAAAAGAGCGTGAAGATGAGAATGAGAGGAAAAGAGAAAGAATGAGGCAACTTCACAAAAGTAGGAAATTGTCAACCATAGAAGAAGGCATGCCACCATTGCCAATTGAAGAGGAACATGAATCATCTAATTAATCTAAGAGAGAGATGGGGTACATCCGTAATAACCTCTCTTAGTTTTGGTTGACTCCAATCTGTTTGACCATGCCAAAATCAAATGCATTCTTACAAAATGCTTCAGTTTCATGTAGTGGAAAGGTGCTAGGAGTGAAATTTTGCATTCCATAGGTTGTGGGGCCAAACTGACTACACTAACACATCAGGGTGGGCGAGTAAATGCTAGGGAGGTCTGGTTTCATACGCCAAGTGTCTCAGTCATTCCAGGCTACAAGCTACCAGAAAAGTCAAAAAGTGCTAGGAGTGAAATTTTGCATTCCATAGGTTGTGGGACTAAACTGGCTGTGCCAACATGTCAGGGTGGGTGGGTAAATGCCAGGGGACGTCCCATTTTGTGAACCAAGTCTCTCAGTCATTTTGAGCTACAAGCTACCAGCAAAGTCAAAATATGCTAGGAGTGAAATTTTGCATTCCGTAGGTCATGGGGTCGAACTAACTATGCCAACACATCAAGGTGGGTAGGTGAATGCTAGGGGAGGTCTCGTTTCATGTGCCAAGTGTCTCAATCATTCTGGGCTACAAGCTACTAGCAAAGATGAAAGGTGCTAGGAGTGAAATTTTACATTCCATAGGTCATGGGGCCAAACCAAATGCACCAACATGTCAGGGTGGGTAGGTAAATGATGCAGAGTGTGCAACAAAAGGTCCTCAAAGTATAATCGGCCAGACCCAAGCTGTGTCTTGGCGATAACTTCCCTATCGACCAAAAAAACTACTATCGGGCTACTTCCTATTTCTCTCGCCAATCTCTATACTCTTCCCGATGACTGCAGCTTCCAGATACTTAACCACAATGGTTAATCACCTTTGTTGGGTTGACTTCCCTCTTCACTGTGACTCTAATCCCCTCTTTCGAAGACTCAAGTCCCACCGATATCTCTATATTGGTTAGTTTCCTATCAACAAAACATTACCCATCAACCGATCCACCAGAAGTCTCCCCGAAGTCTTCCTCACACCGATGGAAAGTTTGATATTGGTTGCCTATCAGTAACACCCAGACTGTCGAACAACGAGAATTATCTCTGTTCGATATGCTCCATCTCACTGATGTCCACTTCCTTGTCGTTATAACTTCAACCGTCGGCGACACCAACAAATCTTAGACCGATATCTTCCGTCACCTTGATGACTCTTCGAACAATCTTCGTCAGCCAACCTTCATCCTTTCGCAGAACTTCTTTCACCTACGCCGACACCTTATTTCTCACCGATGACTCCCTTCACACCGCTAGCCGCATACACCTGTGGGGTCCACGTTCCTTACTCCACGCAAGGCAGTTAGTGTGTGTCTCTAACACTACACAACACGGTTTGCATTCAACGAATGTATCTTCGGCCAGACAGAGTTCACTTGTCACTGATGCCTACTCATCTGTTAGACTTTGGCTATCAGAAGATCTCCAGAAAGTTATCCCGATGCTTTATGTTACACCGATGGACTCCACAACACTCTGTGACGACCCGATACCAAAAACCATTTGACAGAACAAAAGATTCGGCTGACTCATGTACCAGACCCTCGACTACTTATGTTAATCTGATCCCAAACCAACACTATCTGCTTCACCTTGATTTCCTGACTAGCCATATGAAGATGTCTAGTCGAACTCGACTGAGTTCTCTAGCTTCCTGGGTGAGAATGTAGAAACAACAAACTTGAAAAGTCTTTCCCCCATCACACCGATACTACATAGGGCTTTAGTGGATAGAGGAAAGGGTCTCCATTTATGAATCAAACCCTAACTCCTAGGTTACAAACCAACCTCTATGGAACTGTTAGTTTTACTACAGGAACACTAGGAATTCATAGCTAGCATCCAGTTAGGGCATGAATATACAAGATCTGAACAGAGATATCAAACACCCAGAACACATAGACTAGAAAATGTATAACACCCAGAAAAACTCTTATTATTCATTCATCAAAATCTCAACTGCAACACACACTTCTCCCTATGTGACATACATCTTGCCTCTAAAGAAGATGTAGAGACAGCAGTTATTTCCCTCCAACCATGCAAACTGATATTCAAATCAGTTAGCCATTGGGTTACCCTTCATACAAGCAAAACCACATGTTTGCCTTGCACAATTACATCAATGGGATCAAATTGACCCTTATTACAACATGAAATGGCTTAAGAGCCTTATGAAACAACAAAAGAAAAGATGACCCTGCACTACAGAGCAGGTGCTCCTGCACCATACTCCCCCTGCAGGAAAACAACTCAAGTCCCTTGAGTTGCTAACTGCTAAAGTGCCTTCCCATGCTTCAAAATATTTGCTTCACTCATCCAGGTTGCCTCTGAATTAGGAAGATCCTGCCACTTGAACAAGTAGTCCTTGTACACACCCTTTCTTGTCTTCTTGACAATTTTGGAATCCAAAATGCATTCCAACTGTAAAGGCTTACTTGGAGGTAAATCTCTGATCTAGTCTTCATCTTCAATCATAGCATCTAATCCATCTTCAACATGCAATGGAGGTCAGAAAGGAAACAGGTCTGCAACATTAAAAATGGGAGAGATACCAAGGCCGGATGGTAATTCTATCTCATACGCATTTGGACCAAATTTATGCACTACTTTGCACGGTCCTATCTTCTTCATCAACAATTTGGTTGGTTATCCCTTAGGCAACCTTTCCTTTCTGAGATAGGCCATCACCAAATCTCCTACCTTGAACTGTACCTCCCTTCTCTTCAGATCTACCCTATCCTTGTACCTGGAGATAGTTTTCTCCAACTGAATCTTGACCTGATCATGTACTATTTTCATGGTAGCAGCAAAGTCTTCCCTAGAGCACTCCTTTTATCCCAACCTTGTAGGTCTTTGAGTTCAAGTGGTCCTCTTGGATGGAAACCATAAACAATTTCAAAAGGGCTTTTCCCAATACTTCGATGTCTTGAATCATTATAAGCATATTCAGCTTGACTGATCACTAAATCCCATGCCAACCCATGCTATTTGGTAAGGCATCTCAAAAGGTTTCCCAAGGACCTATTAACAACCTCAGTCTGACCATTAGTTTGGGGATGGTAGGCTGATGAAAAAGACAACTGTGTACCCAATTTTCTCCATAGGGTCCTCCAAAAATGACCAACAAACTTGGAGTCTCGATCAGTGACAATTGAAAGGGACAAACCATGAATTTTGAGCACCTCTCTGAAAAAGAGACCAGCAATATGAGATGCATCATTTGTGCATTTGCATGGCACAAAATGAGCCATCTTACTGAATCTATCCACAATGACAAAAACACTGTCTACACCCCTTGCTGTCTTAGGAAGACCAAGCACAAAGTCCATACTAATTCTTTCCCAAGGTCTGCTAGGAATTGGAAGTGGTTGGTACAAACCAGCATTAGAAGATATACCTTTAGCCTTTTGACATATGGTACAACTTGCAACATATCTCCTCACATCTGTCTATACCTTTGGCAAATAGTAGAACCTGGTGACTTGTTCCAAAGTCTTGTCCAACCCAAAATGTCCTCCTAAGGTTCCATTGTGCTTCTCCTTGATGATATTGTCCCTCATTGAACATTTAGGAACACATAACAAACTACCTTTGAATAGGAGTCTTTCTTGCAACACAAAATCAGAATACTCACCATGAAAAGTGTTAGCCAAACTTGCACACACTTCATAGGTAGCCTTGAAATCTGCATCATCCTTGTACAACTCTTTCAGACATTCTATACCCATACTTTCCATTTGTACTTCCTGTATGACCAGTATCCTTCTGCTTAAAGCATCCGCCACTTTGTTGGAAACACCTTTCTTATGCTTAATAGTGAAGGTATAGGCCTGCAATTGTTCCATCCACTTGACATGCCTATGATTCAACTTTTCTTGACTATTTAGGAAGCTAAGAGCATGGTTGTCAGTAAAAACAATGAACTCTTTTGGCAGTAAATAGTGTCTCCATTTTTTCAGAGCTTGCACCATTGCATACAGCTCTAGGTCATAGGTAGAATACCTCTGTTTGGCCTCATTCAGCTTCTCTGAAAAGAAAGCTACTGGATGTCCTTCCTGACTGAGAACAACACCTATAGCATGTTGGCTTGCATCACATTCCACAACAAAAACTTTGTCAAAATCAGGGAGTACCAACGTAGGTAACTCAGCCACTTTCTTTTTCAACAGTTCAAAACTATCATCATCTTGCTTTGTCCATTGAAATTTACACTTCACTCCACCCTTGATGGTATTGAGAATAGGAGCACTTATGTGACTGAACCCTTTAATGAACTTCCTGTAAAAAGTTGCCAAACCATGGAAACTTCTAACATCTCCCACTATCTTAGGAGTAGACCAATTAAGAATAGCCTCAATCTTTGTAGGATCCATTTTCAAATAGCCCTTGGAAATCACAAAGCCAAGATACACCAGTTTAGTTTTCATAAAATCACATTTATCTAAGTTGATCATCAACTTACTCTCATGTAGTTTCTTCAACACCTGTCCAAGATGCTTCACATGCTCTTCTTTGGTCCTGCTGAAAATCAGGATATCATCAAGATAAACAATAACAAATTTTCCAATAAATTCTACAAGTACCTCATTCATCAACCGCATGAATGTGCTTGGAGCATTGTTGAGTCCAAATGGCATGACAAGACAATCATAGAGACCTTCATTTGTTTTGAAGGCAGTCTTCCATTCATCTCCCTGCCTAGTTCTGATCTGGTGATAACCAGATTTCAAATCAATCTTGGAATAGTAGCATGAACCACCAAGATAGTCCAATAGATCTTCAATTCTTGGCATAGGAAATCTGTACCTTATGGTAATCTTATTAGTAGCCCTTAAGTCTGTACATAATCTTCATTTTCCATCCTTCTTAGGAGCAAGTACACTAGGGACTGCACATGGACTAAGACTTGTCCTAATCAAACCTTTCTCCAAGAGTTCTTGAATCTGTCTACCTACTTCTTCATTCTGCTGTGGTGTCAACTTGTAGGCAGCTTTATTGGGTAATGTGGCTCTAGGAATCAAGTCAATCTGATGACTTATGTCCCTCATAGGTGGTAAGGAGTTAGGAGTATCCTCTACCACAAGATCTTGGTACTTATCCAATAACTGTTGCACTTCCAATGGAATCTCCTTCTGCTTCTTATTTTTCTATCCTGTTATATCTAGAGGCTTCATCATCAGGGCATACCCTTGGGTATCCTCCTCCTTCATTAGTTGTAGGAACTCTTTTCCATTCACTAACATGACATTGTTGTCATTGTTCTTCTCTCCAACCTGCTCTGGTAAGGGATCCATCTGAAACTTCTTACCATTCTTGGTGATCATATATGTATTCTTTTCACCATCATGCTGTGCCTTCACATCATACTGCCAAGGTTGTCCAATAAGAAGGTGACAAGCATCCATAGGAATAATTTCACATAGCACCGTATCCCTATAATCACCTAGTTCAAACTCTACCCAAGTTTGTTCTTCCACCAAATAGTTCTGATTCTTATTCAACCAAGATATTTTGTGAGGATTAATATGGGGTAATCTTTTCAGTTTACACTTTTCTACCATTTCAGCAAACACTACATTTTTAGTAGAACCTGAATCAACAATGATTTTACAGAGCTTACCATATGCTATTCCTTGGGTTCTGAAGAGATACTTCCTTTGTGGAGGCTTCTGCTTCAATGGCATCTTCACTAGGGTTCTCTTGATCATCATGCTCTCTCCTTCAAGCACTGGTGCAGCACTACCAATGGGTGAATTTACACTTTGACAATCATCATCCTGTAATAATTGGTTCCTTCTCCCACCATCATGAGAGCTTGATGACTTCTCAGGGCACTTTCTTGCAGTATGGCCTACTTGATTACAATTGTAGCACCTTCCAGTGAAGACTCCAGGTCCTCTACCTGCACCACCACCTCTGCCTCTATCATTAGGTCTTCTCCAACCTCTAAAACCACTATCTTTTTGTTCTGTATCAGAACGTGATTCTTGCTTACTTGAACTTTCACCTTTGTTTGGCTGTCCTCTGCCAAAATTACCTCTTCCTCTATTGTTCCTGCCACCTCTTCCTCTGTTATTTTGATCACCTCTCCTTTTCAGCTTATCCTCTGTCCTAGAGGCTAATTGAAAACATTCATCCACAGTCTTGGGAACCACCATACTGAACTCATCCTGTATATTGTAGCTCAGACCATCTAGGTATCTAGCCACCATCTCTTTCTCTTCTTCTCTGTGATTGGCTCTCATGCTCAATCTGTGAAATTCTTCAATGTACGTAGCCACGTCCATATCTTTCTATCTAAGATGATTAAACTTTCTGATGGTCTGCAAATCATAGTCACATGGCAAAAACTTGGTTCTCAGCATGGCCACCATTCTACTCCATTTGGTGATTGGACTTTTTCCAACCTTCTCCCTCTCACATTGGGTGTAGTTCCACCAAACCAATGTAGAACCTCTCAATCTGGTTTTTGCAAATTTGACCTTCTTGCTGTCACTGTACTCCTTGAAGTCAAAGTAATTACTTATGGCTTCAATCCAGTCCACAAGAGTATCTCCATCTAGTTTCCCATTGAATGTGGGAACATCCATTTTTAGATCACTACTATCTCCATGACCCTTGAGTGCGTTCAGGAATGCCTTTTGATCAGCAGACATACCTTCTCCTGGAGGATTCTCTCCTGTTTCTCCTTCTTCATCCTCCTCTGACTCAGAAGTGCTTCCATTCTTCTCTTTGGATATTTCTTCCTTCAGTCTCTCTTCAAGCATTTCTTCTACCATCTTCTGGATGGCTACTTTACTCATCGACTTGGGAGGCATTGTGCTCGCCTTTGTCTCTATCTCCAACTCTTCATCTGATATACACGGCTGTGATTCAGAATATTGGCTCTGATACCAATTTGATGCAGAGTGTGCAATGAAAGGTCCTCAAAGTATAATCGGCCAGACCTGAGCTATGTCTTGGCGATAACTTCCCTATCGACCAAACAAACTACTATCGGGCTACTTCCTATTTCTCTCGTCGATCTCTATACTCTTCCCGATGACCGCGGCTTCTAGATACTTAACCACAATAGTTAATCACCTTCGTCAGGTTGACTTCCCTCTTCACTGTGACTCTGATCCCCTCTTTCGAAGACTCAAGTCCCACCGATATCTCTGTATTGGTTAGTTGCCTATCGGCAACACATTGCCCATCAGCCGATCCGCTAGAAGTCTCCCCGAAGTCTTCCTCACACTGATGGAAAGTTTGATATTAGTTGCCTATCGGCAACAGCCAGACTGTCGGACAATGAGAATTATCTCTGTTCGATATGCTCTGTCTCGCCGATGTCCACTTCCTTGTTGTTATAACTTCAATCGTCGGTGACACCAACAAATCTTAGACCGATATCTTCTGTCACCCCAATGATTCTTCGAACAATCTTCGTCGGCCAAACTTCATCCTTCGGCGGAACTTCTTTCACCTACGCCGACACCTTATTTCTCACTGATGACTCCCTTCACACCACTAGCCGCATACACCTGTGGGGTCCACGTTCCTTACTCCATGCAAGGCGGTTAGTGTGTGTCTCCAACACTACACAACACGGTTTGCATTCAACGAATGTATCTTCAGCCAGATAGAGTTTGCTTGTCACCGATGCCTACTCATCGGTTAGACTTTGGCTATCGAAAGATCTCCAAAAAGTTATCCCGACACTTTATGTTACGCTGATGGACTCCACAACACTCTGTGACGACCCGATACCAAAAACCATTCGACAAAACAAAAGATTCAGCCGACTCATGTACCAGACCCTCAACTACTTATGTCAATCTGATCTCAAACCAACACTATCCGCTTCACCTTGATTTCCTGACTAGCCACATGAAGATGTCTAGTCAAACCCGACTGAGTTCTTTGGCTTCCTGGGTGAGAATGTAGAACCAACAAACTTGAAAAGTCTTTCCCCCATCACACCGATACTACACAGGGCTTTAGTGGACAGAGGAAAGGGTCTCCATTTATAAATCAAACCCTAACTCCTAGGTTACAAACCAGCCTCTGTGGAATTGTTAGTTTTACACCATCTGCACACTACAGGAACACTAGGAATTCACATATAGCACCAGTTAGGGCATGAATATACAAGATCTAAACAGAGATATCAAACACCAAGAACACACAGACCAGAAAATGTATAACACCCAGAAAAACTCTTATTATTCATTCATCAAAATCTCAACTGCAACACACACTTCTCCCCATGTGACATACATCTTGCCTCTAAAGAAGATGTAGAGACAGCAGTTATTTCCCTTCAACCGTGCAAACTAATATTCAAATCAGTTAGCCATTGGGTTACCCTTCATACAAGCAAAACCACATGTTTGCCTTGCACAATTACATCAATGGGATCAAATTGACCCTTATTAAAACATGAAATGGCTTAAGAGCCTTATGAAACAACAAAAGAAAAGATGACCCTGCACTATAGAGAAGGTGCTCTTGCACCAGTAAATGCTACAGAAGGTCTCATTTCATGCACCAAATGTCTCATTCATTCTAAGCTACAAGCTACCGGCAAAGTGGAAAGGTGTTAGGAGTGAAATTTTGCATTCCACAGGTCATGGGGCTAAACCGATTGTGCCAACACATCAGGGTGGGTGGTTAAATGCTAGGGGAGGTCTCATTTTATGCACCAAGTGTCTCAATTGTTCCATGTTGCAAGCTACCAACAAAGTCGAAAGGTGTTAGGAGTGAAATTTTGCATTCCACAGGTCGTGGGGCTAAACCGACTATGTCAATGTGCCAGTGTGGGTGGGTAAATGCTAGGGGAGGTCTCATTTTGTGTGCTAAGTATCCTAGTCATTCTAGGTTGTAAGATACTGACAAAGTGACTTTGTTAGTAGCTTATAGCCTAGAATGACTGGGACACTTGGCACATGAAACAAGACCTCCTGGTGTAGTCACAGTCGAAGGGTTCACAGAATGAACTGTCTAGGCCGTACAACAAGAGTAAACATAATGGAAACAACTCAAAAATATAATGTAATGAATGATTCAAATTCTCTATATATCAAATATTCAGAATGTTAATATGCCGACAATGTGTGGGCTTACAATCAAGGGCTCACAAGCCTCAATTCTAGTTACATCAGATATGCAAGATATGGCTTTGAAGCACCTTCTCTAAAAAGATTCTAATTATCTATCTATGAATTCTAGCTAATTGACTTACTACTACATCCTAGAGATCTATATATATCATCCCCAAGCTCAAGAAATCCTCTACATCAGCCAAGAAAGGTTACAAACTCCAATGAAGAGTGTAACTTGTAGAAACAAATAGATCACCCTTAAACAGTTGGTATTACTCTACAAATGGATGAAACTTAGTGTAGACCTCAAGGAAGGTCTATCTGATCATTATGTACTTTGTATGATGTTCCATTTAGTTCTGCAAGTCACAGAAGTGCTCTGCAAAACTTTTCCTTCAATTGGTTGCTTGAATGCTCTATACTATGAAAATAGGTGATCTTCTGATAGTGATAACTTTCAGAAGACAAATCCAAATGAACTAAATTTTTGATATGATGTAGATGATGTTGTCTAGATGCGATGTCCTACTCTGCAAGCTTTGAAATGAAAATGTGGCAAATGCAATACAAAATGCTAAAACTACAACTGACTGAACTAAACAAGAAAATGAAAGAAAACAAACGAATGCAAATATTTTTGGTTTATGCAAGATTGCTCTGCAACCTGGGATGCTCCTACATTAGACACCTGAGGTTGTTGAAAAAGTGAGTCCCTCACTTTCCTGGGGCTAGAGGAAAACCAAGGTGGTCCACCTCAGCCTGAGAAATCCAAGTTGAGTCTTTTCCTGGTCTACCCTTCCACTTTACCAAATATTCCTTGTATTGCTTGCCTTTGGTACTAGATCCAACTCTGTTGTCCAAGATGTCCTCTATCTACTCCGATTGTTGTTGTAGTAACTGATTCTTCAAACCATCTCCAATGTTGTCACTTGATTCTCCTTCATGATACTAGTATAAGTCTGAAATGTTGAATATAGGTGATATACCCAATGTCTCAGGTAGCTCCACTTCATATGCATTTCTTGAATCAAATTTCTTGAGTATCTTACATGGTCCAAACTTTTTCATATTCAACTTGTTATATGTTCCCACTAGAAATCTCTCTTTTCTCAAATATACCATTACTTCATCTCCCACTAAAAATTATTTGTGTCTTCTCTTCTCATATGCTTGTGCTTTATACTTGCTATTCATCTCCAAATGCTTCTTGACTTGATTATGTACTGTCTCCATGTATCCTACAATTCTTCTACCTATACATGTCTCTTATTCTCCATACTAATGTCTCAACTCTACAACTCCTCTAGGGTTAGTTCCTGTCACAATCTCAAAAGGTGTTTTCCTAGCACTCCTATTCACTGAATTATTGTATGCAAACTTTGCATGTGATAGAATTAGATCCTAACTTCCTGCCTTCTCTCCTACCAAACATCTCAACAAGTTTCCCAAACTCCTATTTACCATTTATGTCTATCCATCTGTCTATGGATAAACTGCTGAATTGAACTTCAGGTCTGTCTTTATCTTCTTCCATAATGTCCTCCAAAAATATCCAATGAATCTTGTATCTCTATATGAAATTATGCTCCTTGGTAATCCATGCAAACTCACAATCTCCTTGAAAAATAGGTCAGCAACATGCACTGCACCATTTGTCTTCTTTCAAGGTATGAAATGTGTCATCTTTGAAAATCTATCCACCACTACAAATATAGAATTATTTCCTCTATGTGTTCTTCGCAATCCTAATATGAAATCCATGCTTATGTCTTCCCAATGTCTCTCCAATATTGTCAAAGATTTGTACAACCCAGTATTCTAACTACTTCCTTTTGCAACTTGAAATACTCTACACAAACTTCCTTACATCCTTATATATCTGAGGCCAAAAGTAATGTTCACTTACCAAAGCCATTGTCTTGTCAGTTCCAAAATGTCCTTCCAATCCACCACTATGTTTCTCCTTTATCAAGTTATCCCTCATTGAACTTGTAGATATACACAACTGATTTCCTTTTAACAACATATCTTCCTAAATGAAATTATCTAACCACTTGCTTCTATATGTCACAATAGGTTCCTTACATGCTTTCCATGGTTCTGCAAAATCAAGATCTTCTTTATGCATATGCTTTAGTTCTTCAAAACGTAATACTTCAACTCTCATCTCTGTCAACAAATTTCCTCTTCTACTTAATGCATCTGCAACTTTGTTTGACTTCCCACTTCTATGCTTCAGTGCAAATGTGTAACTTTGCATGAACTCTACCCATCTCATACATCTTTGATTTAGCTTTCCTTGACTATTCAAATACTGTAAAGCTTGATGATCTGTATAGAACATAAATTCCTTAGGCAACAAGTAATGTCTCCACTTCTTCAAAGCTTGAATTATGGCATAGAATTCCTTATCATAAACTAAATATCTCCTCCTTGCATCATTTAACTTCTCACTAAAATATGCTACTGGTCTACCCTCTTGACTTAATACTGCTCCTATTGCATTTCCACTTGCATCACAATCTACTTGAAATACTTTGTTGAAATTTGGTAATGCTAACGCTAGTTGTTCTATCACTTTCTACTTCAACAATTCAAAACTTTTATTTGCTCTTGATGTCCACTTAAAGTCTTTTCTATCACCTCTCATTGTCTCTGTCACTGGTGTGCATACTGAACTAAAATTTCTAATGAACTTCTAGTAGAAGCTAGGTAATCCATGAAATGATCTGACTTCTCCAATGCTCTAAGGTGTTGGCCATTCAACAATTTCTCTAACTTTCTTAGGGTCCATCTTTAATCCTTCACCAAAAATTACAAATCCCAAATATACCAATTATTCCTTCATGAACCTACATTTCTTGATGTTTATCAACAATTTCTCTTCTCTCAACCTCTGCAATACTTTTCTAAGGTGCCACAAGTGTTCTTCTCTTGTCTTAAACTGAAAATAAAAATATCATCCAAGTATACAATAACAAACTTACCCAAAAATTTCTTGAAGACTTCATTCATCAACCTCATGAAAGTACTCGGTGCATTTGCCAATCCAAAAGGCATCACTAACCACTCATACAATCCTTCATTTGTCTTAAAAGCAATCTTCCATTCATCTCCTTCTCTAATTCTGATCTGATGGTATCCACTCTTTAAGTCTATCTTTGTGAAATACTTTGCTCCACTCAAACAGTCCATAATGTCATCCATCCTTGGCAATGGAAATCTATGCTTAACTGTGATCTTATTGATTTCTCTAGAGTCTATACACATTCTCCATTCTCCATCCTTCTTCAGTACTAAAACTACAGGTACTGCACAAGGACTCAAACTTTCTATGATCAAACCTTTCCTCAACAATTCCTATATTTGTCTATTTAGTTCTGCATTCTCTACTAGTGTCATCTGGTGTGCTTCTTTATTAGGAAAACTAACTCTAGGTATAAGATCCATATGATGTCTGATACTGCTAATTGGTGGCAATCTTTTAGGTACATTATCTAATATGATGTCTTCATACTCTATCAACAATTTAGTTATCTCCTCCAGCTGTGATTCTTTAATCTATGTACTTAGGGTTCCATGCTTCTTAGAGATCAAAGAAAAACACATATTCTCATGTCTCAACCATCCATAAATTTCCTTCATCAACAAAACAAATTCTAGCATTCCCACATACTTCACTCTTAGGCTCATCTTCCAAAGGTATCAAGGTGATTGTCTTTCTATTAGATACTATAGTGTAAGTATTCTTTCTCCCATCATGTATAGCTTTTCTATCATACTGCCACGGTCTACCCAACAATATATGACATACATCCATAGGCATAATATCACACAATACTTCATCATGATAAGATCCAATATAAAATTTCACTAAACATTGTTCACGCACTAGTAGCTTGTCTTCATCCTGAATCCATACTATCTGGTAGGGCTTAGGGTATTTCAATCTCTCCAAGTTTAGTTTACTCACCATCTCCTCTAAAACCAAATTATCAGAAATACCACTATAAATGATTATCTTACAACATTTACCTCTTGATTTGCATCTGGTTCGAAACAAACTTTTCCTCTGCAGTGGTTCCTTTTGTTTCTTCTTGAAATAGTGCTCTCCTCATGACTAGTGATTCTCCCTTCTCTGGTTTTCCAACCGAATTACGTGATCCAACAGGTTCTTCTTCCACATAAGTTGTTCTTGCATTGTTCTCTATCTTCTTTCTTGTACTTCCTTGATGACATTCATATGCTCTACATGTCCACCTCCACACTTAAAACAAGTTCCTCTAAATGTTCTCTTATCCAACCCTCTCTCATCTCTCATGTACCCTCCACTCTGGTAAGAATTATGATTCCCTCTATGGTAGAAAGTTCTATCATCTCTTTGATATGAATTATTATCTTTGTCTTCCTTCTTGAATGTACTATCTTGTTTTTTTTTCTCCACATACGATCTTTCTCCTCTAGAATATGTTCTACCTCTTTGAAATTTACCTCCTCTACCTTTCTATCTCTGCTCATGCTTCTTGTTCAACTTGTCTTCAACTTTCAGGGAAAATTGATATGCTTCTTCTATTTTTGTTATCCTTACCAGACTTAGTTCTTCTTAAATGTTCAATCTCATTCCATTGATGTATTTTGCCACTTTCTCCTTGCTTGCTTCACTATGTCTAGTCCTTATCATCATTTGATGAAATTCCTTAGTGTACTCCATAGATTTCTCCTTTTGTCTCAAGTTCTGCAATCTTTTCAACAATTCCAACTCATAGTCAGCAGGTATAAACTGATTCTTCAATTTTTTCACCATTCTATCCCATTTTGTGATATTTTCTTTTCCTCTTCTATTTATATTCAATTGAACTTCTTTCCACCAAATAGCAGCATGTCCTTTCAACTTAGTCTTTGCAAATCTCACCTTCTCTAGATCATCAATTTCTTCATATTCAAAGTATTCCTCCAAGTCATTTATCCAATTAATCAATTCCTTCAAATTCACATTTCCAATGTAATTTGGTACCTCCACTCTAGGTCTCTTTCCAATCTTTGAAATAGCTTTCAACATCTTCACTTGATTTGATTCTTCTTCTAGGGTTTCTTCATTTTGATCAACGGATTGAAATTCTTCATCATCATCATTTTCAACATTAGGTCAAGGTGTTAATCCTCTTCTTCTATCTTCTTCTACAACATCTAGTTGAACTTTTTATTTTATTCATCATCTCCATCATCTCATCCATTCTTCTCACCATAGTGCCTACAACAGGTATTCTCCTCGACGACATCTCTTCCTAGGATCTAGTGCAACTACCTCAATTTCAGTGATCTGACTACAAGGTAGAAACTGCCTCACACTTGGTGATCTATTCAAAAACAAAAATAGATTGCCTTAGGTTGGCAATTGGTTCACCACAATATCTTACAGAATGACTTCACTTCAAAATTTTGCTCCCAAAGCATTTAAACTTCACTTTGATACCACTTGGTGTAGTCACAGTTGGAGGGTTCACGTAATGAACTGTCCAAGCTGTGTAGCAAGAGTAAACACAATGGAAATAGCTCAAATAAAGAATGCAATGAATGATTCAAATGCTTAGTATATCAAATATTTAGAATGCTAATATGTCACCAACATGCGAGCTTACAATCAAGGGCTCACAGGTCTCAATTCTAGTTACATCAGATATGCAAGATATAGCTTTGAAGCTCCTTCTCTAAAAAGAGTCTAACTATCTATCCATGAGTTCTAACTAACTGAGTTCCTACTACATCCTAGAGATCTATATATATCATCCCCAAGCTCAATAAATCCTCTATGTTGGCCAAGAAAGGTTACAAACTCCAATGAAGAGTGTAATGTGTGGAAACAAATAGGTTAGCCTTAAACCGTTGGTATTGCTCTGCAAATGGATGAAATTTAGTGTGAACCTCAAAGAAGGTCTATCTGATCATTATGTGTCTTGTATGATGTTCCATTTAGTTCCACAAGTCATGGAAGTGCTCCGTAAACCTTTTCCTTCAACGGGTTGCCTCAATGCTCTGCACTGTGAAAACATGTGATCTTCTAATAGCGATAACTTTCAACAGACAAATCTAAATGACCTAAATTTTGGATATGATGTAGATGATGTTGCCTAGATGCTAATTCCTACTCTACATGCTTTGAAATGAAAATGTGGCAAAATGCATTACAAAATGTTGAAACTGCAACTGACTGAATTGAACTGAACTAAACTAAAAATGAAAGAAAACAAAAGAATGCAAATATTTTTGGTTGATGCAAGATTACTCTGTAACCTAGAATGCTCCTACATCACCTCCCCTAGCATTTACCCACCCACCTCAATGTATTGGTGCAGTCAATTCAGCCCCACGACAAGTAGAACAAGAAATATGGCACCTGGCAAGGTTGTGTTGCACGAAACTAAAGCATTTTGCAAGAATGCATTTGATTTCAGCATGGTCAAATGGATTGGATTTGACCAAAACTAAGAGAAGTTATTGTGGAAGGACCCCACATGCACCTGTAGGTCCAAACAAAACATTCCTAGCTGCCACGACTTCTGAGAACTAGTCCATCAACATTTGGTAGTTTTTTGCTCTTAAGATCTTAAGTGACTTTGATGGTAGCCTACTACCTCGAATGACTAGGACACTTGGTGCATGAAATGAGACCTCCCCTAGCATTTACCTATCCACCCCAATGCGTTGGCATAGTTGGTTCAGTCCCATGAGCTATTGAATGCAAAATTTCACTCCTAGCACCTTTCCAATGCATGAAACTGAAGCATTTTGCAAGAATCCATTTGATTTCGGCATAGTCAAATGGATTGGAGTTGGCTAGAACTGAGAGTGGTTATTATGGACAGACCCCACATGCACTTGTAGGTCAAAATGGAACATTCCTAGCTGCTACAAGTTTCAAGAACTGCTTTGTCCAAGTTTGGTAGTTTTTTGCTCTTAGGGAACTTAAGTGACTTTACCGATAGCTCACTGCCTGGAATGACTGAGACACTTGGCACATGAAAAAAAACCTCCCCTAGGATATACCCACCCACTCTGACACATTGGCGCTGTCATTTCGGCCCCCCGAGCTGTGGAATGTGAAATCTCACTCCTAGCATCTTTCGACTTTGTCTGTAGCTTGCAACACAGAATGAATGAGACACTTGGCAAATGAAACGAGACCTCCCCTACCATTTACCCACCCACCCTAACATGTTGGCATAGTTGGTTCGGCACCATGAAGTCTATGGAATGCAAAATTTCAATCCTAGCACCTTTTCACTTTCTTGGTAGCTTACAACACAGAATAATTAAGACACTTGGCACATGAAATAAGACCTTCCCTAGCATTGACCTACCCACCCTAACATGTTGGCATGGTTAGTTCAGCCCCATGATGAGCAAAATGAAAAATATGGCACCTGGAAAGGTTGTGTTGCATGAAACTAAAGTATTTTGCAAGAATGCATTTGATTTTGGCACGGTCAAACAGACTAGAGCTGACTAAAACCAAGAGAGGTTATTGTGGATGGACCCCACCTACACCTATAGGTCTAAATAGATCATTCCTAGTTGCCATGACTTCTGAGAGTTGCTTTGTCAAAGTTTGGTATTTTTTTGCTCTTAGGATCTTAAGTGACTTTATTGGTAGCTTGCTACCTCGAATGACTGTAACACTGGGTGCATGAAATGAGACCTTCCCTAGCATTTACTCACCCACCCCAATGTGTTGGCATTGTTGGTTCAGTCTCACAAGCTGTGGAATGCAAAATGTCACTCCTAGCACCTTTCCACTACATGAAATTGAAGCATTTTGCAAGAATGCATTTGATTTCCACACAATCAAATATTTTGGAGTTAACCAAAAATGAGAAAGTTTATTGTGGACGGACCCCATGTGCACCTATAGGTCCAAGCAGAACATTCTGAGCTGCCATGAATTCTAAGAACTGCTTCATCAAAGTTTGGCAATTTTTTGCTCTTAGGGATCTTAAGTGACTTTTTCAATAGCCTATTGCCCCGAATGGCTGTGACACTTTGCGCACACAATGAGACACTCCCTAGCATTTACCCATCCATCCCAACATGTTGGCACTCTCAGTTTGGCACCATGAACTGTGCAATCCAAAATATCACTCCCAGCACCTTTCTATTGCATGAAACTAAAGCATTTTGCAAGAATGCATTTGATTTCAACATGGTCAAACTTATTGGAGTTGACCAAAATTGAGACAGGTTATGTAGACAGACCCCACATAAACCTGTAGGTCCAAATAGAACATTGCCAACTACCATGAATTCTAAGAACTACTCCGTCAAAGTTTGGTAGTTTTTTGCTCTTAGGGATCTTAAGTGACTTTGTCAATAGCCTACTGCCCTGAATGATTGGGACACTTGGTGCACCAAATGATACCTCCCCTAGAATTTACCCACCCACCCTGATGTGTTGGCATTGTCAGTTTGGTCCCATGAGCTGTGGAATGCAAAATGTCACTCCTAGCACCTTTCCACTACATGAAACTTAAGCATTTTGCAAGAATGCATTTGATTTCAGCACAGTCAAATAGATTAAATTTGACCAAAACTGACAGAGGTTATTGAGAATGGACCCCATGTGCACCTATAGGTCTAAACAGAACATTCCTAGCTGCCACAAATTCTAAGAACTGCTCCAGCAAATTTTGGTAATTTTTTGCTCTTAGGGATCTTAAGTGACTTTGTCAGTAGCATGCTGCCCCGAACGACTGGGACACTTGGCACACAAAATGAGACCTCCCCTAGCATTAACCCAGCTACCCTAACATGTTGGTATTGTTGGTTTGATCCCATGAGATGTGGAATGTAAAATATCACTCCTAGTACCTTTCCACTACATGAAACTGAAGCATTTTGGAGCAATGTGTTCCTTGCCACCATAAGCAAATGAAATTGATTTAAAAAAAATTGAGGTAGGTATTTGTAGGTGGACCTAACATCCACCTATACATGCAAAGAAGTATTCCTAGGTGTCACAATTTGACAGACCAGCTGGTCCAAAGTTTGACACCTTTTTTGTCTTAGGGCTCTTGAGAGATTGTTTGCATTCGATGTAGCCGATAATGACTACGAGGCTTCACCACTGAAAAGACACCTCCCCTAGCATTCACCTACCCACCCCAATGCATTGGCATAGTCAATTTGACCCCACATGGTATGGAATGTGTTCTAATTACATCCATCAAAGCATAAAGGATATGGGAATTTTGTCAGATGTTGTAGTTGCAATTGTCCTAATAGACATGTATGCAAAGTGGTAGGTGTAAAGCAAATGTAGAAAGGTGAGATGGGGATATGAAAAACATAGAAACCATATGGAAGGTGAAATGAGGATATGTGAATCATGCCAAACGTATCTCTCTCTCTCTCTTACTTTCTTCCTCATTTTGCAAGACAAAGACAAATCCACATGTGTTTGCCTTGTAAGTGGCCTAGGAGTTTGTAGCCCTTCTCAGAGACCTTTCATGTCATAAATTCCTTCATACACCTGATAATGGAGATCTAAGACCTTGTTTAAATACCCTTTTCATTATTGTAAAATATATGTGAAAATGGGATAGGGTTGTTTTGTACAAAATAGGAAAAAATTGGGTTGTTATAGTTAAATTAAGCTTATTTTGGAGATTGTAATGTAACAACAGAGACTTGCACGTGGATTTAAACCCTAAGATTGATAGGGAAGGTGTAAATAGGCATATATAGCATGTCTAAATAATTCCCTTGTAGAAATCACTCACCCACCACACATGTGTGACCAACCTCTAAAATATTTCTTATAGCTCTGTATATACCTGCATATGGTGGAATTGGGAGAAAATCAAAATTTACTAAAACTACCCCCTCAATGGCTAAGAGTACTCGGTTTGCTATAAAATGCAAAATAAGTTGCTTCAAGGGGTCTAACTCATTGGATTAGGTCTATTCGCATATATTACACCTCATGGAATCATCATAGTTTTCAAATAGTCCATTTTGGTGGGAAAATGGGAAACCCTTATCTAAATGACTTAAATGGATGTCTTAACCTACAAGACCACTTGGAAACATGAAAATTTCCTCCTTGCCATCTCCTAAAGTCACTTGATTAGTTTTAAGCCTATGCTCCTACATCAACAAGGCAAGTGAACTATTTTACATGTTACCTCAAAGAAATGTTGTCTCATGGATTGCAATTGGTAGATGTAAATCTAAATTCCACAACCTTATCCACCATCCTCCTTGCCTATGCCAAAATGGGATCTTCAGAATAGGGTATAGACAACCATCAAATCATAAAGATATAGGAATTTTGTCACATGTTGTATTTGCAGATGCCCTTTTAGACATGTATGCAAAGTGTGGAAGTATAGACAAGGCATGTGAATAGTTTGGTATGACACCTAAAAGAAATGTTGTCTCACTAAAGGCAATAATTTCAAGATATATGCAAAAAATGGATTTTTTGATAAGGCTTTCAAAACTTTCAAGAAAATGCAATTGGTAAGTGTAAAGGAAATGTAGAAAGGTGAAATGAGGATATGCAAAGCATCCAAAAACCATATAGAAGGTGAAATGAGGATATATGTAAATCATACCAGACATGTCTCTCTCCCTATGTCACTCTCTTCCCCTCTTCCTCATTCTACTCTTTTTGTAACCCATATAGATGGTGAAATGAGGGTATGCTAGACCTATAGAAGGTGAAATGAGGATATAATACCAAACATATTATCTCCCGCTTGGTCTCTCTCTAAGTCTCTCCCTAACTAAACATATAATGTCAAACATATATCTAAGGTGAGAGGAAGGTAGGAAAATGATCTCAAACATATAGAAGGTGAAATAAGGATATGTCTAACATGTAAGATGAGAAATTATCTATGATTATCATATAAAATATAGCAGTTTCTATATCAAATCTAGTAGTTTCAATATCATGATTGTTATCAAATGTATACAAAAAGAAAAGTACAACAAATATATTAACTAACACTTAGCATCAATCTAATAATTTAGCATAAACAAATTATATATCCTTATATGATTCAGACTATGAATTGTTAGAATCGTCTAAAAAAACTTATAAAGGCCTAAATGATAAATCCTATGATTGGATGTGCCTTTCCTTGTACCCACCATTCTCTTAACAAAAATGCTTTATTTTATGTTTCATATTCCATATTTTTATTAACATAAAAGTATAAAATTTAACTAATAATTTATATACAAAAACTAATTATATGAAAACCATATCATAAGTTGTTGCAAATAGGTTCACAATATATTTATTTGTTAGCCAAATAAAAGTTAGCTTCAATACTCATAATTCAACTATTATTTCTTGGATTCAATTGTCTAGGAAACAATTCATATTGACTTTCTAGAAAATTCTTTTGAGAATAAAGTTTGTCTTTGCACCCCAATATGGACAATATTGGTTGATAAAAAAAATATAATACTAAGGGATAAAAATTTAAACACATTGCATACCTTACCTAATGTGTCACAAATTCAATTCAAGTTACAAATATACTTCCCAAAAAGAAATCCACAAAATTCTTAAGATTTATAATTTACTTATGAATATTATATTCTTCACCAAACTTGTAATTCTAACTAACCTTATAATTCAAAGCATAAAGGATATGGGAATTTTTTTAGATGTTGTAGTTGTAACTTCCCTAGTAGACATGTATGCAAAGTGTCAAAGCATAGACAAGGCATATGAATTGTTTGACAAAACACCTCAAAGAGATGTCATCTCATGGAATGCAATAATTGTGCAAGATATGCACAAAATGGATTTGTTGATAAGGATTTAGAAACTTTCAAGAAAATGTGATTGGAAGATGTAAATTTAAATTCCACAACCTTAACCAACATCCTCCCTACCTATGCCAGAATGGGATCTTTAGAACATAGTATGGGCATCCATCAAAGCATAAAGGATATGGGAATTTTTTAGATCTGCTGTAGTTGCAATTACCCTAGTAGACATGTATGCAAAGTGTGGAAGCATAGAAGGCACGTGAACTATTTGATAGAACACCTCAAAGATATGCCATCTCATGGAATGCAATAATTGCAAGATATGTACAAAATGGATTTGTTCATAATTCTTTAGAAACTTTCAAGAAAATGTAATTGGTAGGTGTAAAGCCAAATTCCGCAACCTTAGCTAGCATCCTCCCTACCTATGCCAAAATGGGATCTTTGGAACAAGGTATGGACATCCATCAAAGCATAAAGGATATGGGAATTTTGTCAGATCTATTGTAGTTGCAACTACCCTAGTAGACATGTATGCAAAGTGTGGAAGCATATATAAGACACGTGAACTATTTGACAGAACACCTCAAAGAGATGCCATCTCATGGAATCTAATAATTTCAAGATATGCACAAAATAAATTTTTCAATAAGGCTTTAGAAACTTTAAAACAAATGCAATTGAGAGGTGTAAATCCAAATTCCACAACCTTAGCCAACATCCTCCCTTCATATGCCAAAATGGGATCTTTGGAACATGGTATGGACATCCATCAAAGCATAAAGGATATGGGAATTTTGTCAGATCTTGTAGTTGCAACTACCCTAGTAGACATGTATGCAAAGTGTGGAAGCATAGACAAGGTACGTGAGCTATTTGACATGATGCCTCAATGAAATGCCATCTCATGGAATACAATGATTGCAAGATATGTAAAAAATGGATTTTTTGATAAGGCTTTATAAACTTTCAAGAAAATACAATTGGCAAGTGTAAAGCCAAATTCCACAAACTTAGCCACTATCCTCCTTGCTTGTGCTAAAATGGGATCTTTGGAACACGGTATGGACATCCATCAAAGCATAAAAGATATGGGAATTTTGTTAGATGTTGTAGTTGCAACTGCCCTCAGAGACATGTATGCAAAGTGTGGAAGCATAGACAAGGCACGTGAACTATTTGGCATGATGCCTCAAAGAAATGTCATCTCACGGAATGCAATGATTGCAAGATATGAAAAAAATGGATTTTTTGATAAGGCTTTAGAAACTTTCAAGAAAATGCAATTGGTGGGTGTAAAGCCAAATTCTAAAACATTAGCCAACATCTTTCTTGCCTACACCAAAATGGTATCTTTGGAACACGGTATGGACATCCATCAAAGCATTAAAGATATAAAAATTTTGTGGGTCAGTGCAAGATCATGGGATCCAAACTAGACCCCTAAGTGGCAATGAAAATTTAGAAAAATAGAGTTAGGCAACTTGACATAAAACTTTGAATAGGTTATTAACATAATTTGAAAAATATATAAGAACAAAATTTGTAGCAAATTGAATGTAGTTTCTAGGCTACTAGTCCTTTTTTGGAAAAAAGTAAATCTATTTTGCAAAAATTTGAAATTTCAATGCAGTAGTACTAAATTTTCAGGAAAAGGATAAAAAGCATGTGTATGTCTAACCAACCTAAGTACAAGAAAAAATAAATTTATTTTTTTCTGAAACTCTCAATATAAGTAGAGGACACATGGTTGGATGTGCCGCATTTTTTTTGGTAATTTTTTTGTAAGTAAATAATTATTTATGATTTTTTTATTAGAACATTTCAAAAAATTTAAAACGTGTTTGTCTGACCACCATAACTTGGTCAAAAATTTATGAAATTCAATTTTTTTTATCCTATAGTATGTGAAGCATAGAATGTGACACATCATTTAGATTCGAAAAAAGTGAAATAGTTTGAAAATTATAGAAGTTTTTCAATCGGCCTATCAATCAGGACTTTAGTCGTAATGTATGTAGAAAATCAATAATAATTATCTATTCAATTCAAAATAAGGCATATCTTATATTGGTGGAAAGCTAACAATTTTTTCAATAAACTCTTTTCATTTCATCAAATTTGGATAAAAAAAAGTCGTTAGCCACAAGGGCAAAATTTTGGTCATCACATCGCCACTTTTTGGACCCCCATGATCCTACACAGACCCTTTTCGAATGTTTTAGCTACAACTAGCCTATGAGACATGTATGGAAAGTGTGGAAGCATATACAAGGCACATGAACTGTTTGACATGATGCCTCAAAGAAATGTTGTCTCATGGAATGCATTGATTGCAAGATATGCACAAAATTGATTTTTCATAAGGCTTTAGAAACTTTCAAGCAAATGCACAAAAGAAACTTTCAACCAAATGCAATTGGCACGTCTAAAACCAAATTACACAACTTTATCCAACATCCTCCTTACCTATGCGAAAATGGGATATGGGGAACAAGGTGTGGACAACCATCAAAGCATAAAGGATATAGGAATGTTGTCACATGTTGTATTTGTAGCTACCCTTGTAAACATGTATGCAAAGTGTGGAAGCATAGACAAGGTGCACAAACTGTTTGACACGATGCCTCAAAGAAATGCACAGTCTCATGGAATGCAATGATTGCAAGATATGTACAAAATGGATTACTTGAAAATGATTTATAAACTTTCAAGAAAATGCAATTGGCACACGTGTAAAACAAAATTCCTATAATGATAATTGATCATCATATTAAATATTTAATGTAAACTATCATATACATAATGTCATGAACATAACATCTAGTGTATATATAAATCCATATAAGCATGTACAAACAAAGTCATACATGTATATACAAAGATATACATTAATAACATACAAAAGTATGTATACAAATCCATCTAGGCATACAAAAAAATGTTCCAAAATCTAGTTTCCTATGAACTGCTATGAAATAATCTACGGCCAATTAGTGACTCATCCTCTATCCCGTCGACTAGACCTCCTCGACAAAGATTTTTGCAGCTCCACTTGTTAATACAATCAAAGAATATACACATTAATATAGAAAACATGAAATATATAACATCACATATGTAATCAATCACTTACCGCTAACTGATGATCCCTCTAGATCATTTTTTCTCTCTCTTCATCCATAGATAGACAGGTTAGAGTTATGACTTATTGTGAGAAACATCAAGAAGAAAAATTGACTAAACATAAATATCATTTATGTACATCAAATGACATGAGATAAAATAAGAAATACAAAATGACATTTACTTGTTACTAGCCCATACCTTGGTCAAAGGATTTGAAGACAACATAGCTGCAGCAATGTCTACCTCTGCTGACTCATAAAGATGAGGAAGAGTCTCCATATTCAACATCTGAAAATAGAGTTCAAGATTATTTGACCAAAATAGATACATAACATTATTTAAATGCATAATGATTACAAATGGTTAAATTTACCTCTGTAAAATTTGTTCTGCATCTAGGGGACCAAGGAAATCATGGAGATGCTAGTGAAGCTCCCTATTGAAATTATCAAATTGTCACTAAATAAGATTACCATTGATATATGTACTATATTTATGATCATGTGATAAATTACATACCCGTTGACTTGACCTCCTCTCATAACCTGCCACTAGACAGCTAATAGAGGTAGGATGAAGACTTTGACCATGGAATTTCATTGTGTAGACAATTACATACATTAATTTTGACTTATAATATAGTCATATAAAATTAATTACAAATTTCAAATACAAATATATTAAATCAAGATGAACCTTGTAAAAAATTACCTGGGAGTCAATACCAAACGTACATTATAAGACATCATCTGTGAGAACAAGATCATCCAATGTGGATGTGTCCATCACTGGCTACTACCCCTATGTCACAGCATCTTGTCAAGAGTCCTACGCCCCATAATTGCAAAAGTTCCCACATGAACTGCAAAGATGTGGGGACAAATGATGCTTGTTTCTCTCACCCTCATCAGCTTGGGTGAGATCATCGTCATGTTGTGCTAGAGACTACATGAGAGAACTCAATAAATACAGTGTTTCCACCTCAACACTCTCCTTCAAAGTTGAAGGGAGTGAGACACATGTTAGCCTCATTAGGGGTCTAGGTACACAGTTTTGGTCTCATGTGCCCCCTCTCTATCTTGGGCAAAGCCACCACCTCTGCCCTAGAACTCTCTAATGTCTAAGTAATTAGGAATCTCCTTGAGGATGAACTCACAATGGAGTTTCCTCAAGAAATATTGCGGCACCTCATTGTTATTACATGGACATTCATCAAAGACCATGTACCATCTATCCCAAAAGATTTGGGATATATCTTGATTCCTACACCAATGAATTGGGAAGCGTTTGCAAGTCTCTTCTAATGTTTGGCCAGTTTTATGATTGATAAAGTGTGAACATAATGCAGATTTTGTAAATTTTTGTCCTTCACTTGTTGGTAAGACAATTTGTCAACATAGTATTTCTGACACCTCTCCCTACAGTCATTCCATTCGGTAATTTGGTTTGTCACCGATTCAATGTGAGAACTAATCACCTCTAATGACTTGGCAAGGGCTCTCCTACGATTGGTGCTTGTACTTGTACTATTTAACATTCCAATTAGGGTTTGAAGATGTTTTTTATTTTCTTCTATTTGCCTTAAATAGTTTTCATGTGTTTCTCTTTCATGGTGACAACATGAAGGTGGGGGGTTTTCAGGGTTTTCAGGGTTGTTTTGACCCTCCTCTATTGGATTTATGTTTTGTGTTGCCTCATTGACTGTAAATTCAATATAAAAATAATCAAACATTGCAAAAGCATAAAAATTATTTTTAAACTCACAAAAATCAATCAAACCCTACCTTCTTCGACTACTACACCCTCTACATTTCATTCACGACGTCCTTGGGATTGGGATTGGTGAGGTGGCATCATGAAAACATCGATTACACTTAGAACTTGCTTGATTTCTCCTTCCTCTAATGTGCTCATGCTCTTATAATTGGTTTTTGCTTGCAAAAATGTAGAAATGCCCATGAGTCTGTCTTTTGTTTTTTCACTTTATAGAATAGTATAATGCGAGCGTGTTATAATGCACTCATGTTTTAGGCTTGGTATCCGAGCCTAAAATGCAAGCACTTTATAACATGAGTGTGTGGTTAGTGGTTCAACTGTAATTCCTGGTAGGATACCTCCCTTTCAAGATTTCATGTTACTAGATACCACTGGTAAGTATAAAGCAAAGTGTTGGCCTTTACATGTCACTCCTTTAGGTGACAATGCCCCAAGTCAAAGCCATCTGTTGAATTGGGCAAACCTGTGTCTTAGGAAATCCCTACTGCTACAAGAAGATCGCCGCATTTGGGCTGATCTCGAAGCTATCAAATATGAAAAGAATTTCCAGAGCTTGCAAGCCAATAGTCATACTCTTATCTCCACCTTGGAAGTAATTGAAAAAAGATTAACTCAGGAATGGAAAGATAAGGTAGAAAGTGCTCTGCATGAATTAAAAGAACAGTATGACCTCTTTAAGAATAAAGTGGAAATATGGATGATCCAGAATATCAAGGATAAGTGTGCAAAACTTCCACCACTGAAACTACCTGGTCCAGGTTACAAAATAGTTGAAACAGATGCAAGTGAATTTGCATGGGCAGGTGTGTTAAGAGAACAACAAACTCCTGAGTATAACCCGAAAGATAAAGGTCAAATTGTTAGAACAGTCTCAGGGAGTTTCCATAGTTCTGAAAAAGATTATCATAGCACACATAAAGAGATTCTGGCAGTAGTAAACACCTTTCAAGCCTTTCAGATGTTCATAGATGATAAAAGGTTTTTATTGAAAAGTGATTTACAGAATCTTAGAGGCTTCTTCAAGAAAGAATCTCGTAACAAGGTAGTAAGAGGAAGGTTGCTCAGGTGGGCTCAGCTTTTATGTACTTACGAGTTTGATTGTGTTCATATTCCAGGAGCTGAGAATATAGTTGCTGATTTTGTATCAAGAGAAGGTCATCAAGAGCCAGAATCAGTCCCAGAAGGTTTAAACAAACAGGTAAGTGGACAAGTTAGAGTGATGCATATACGCATCCGAGAGCAGCGATGGCATGAGACCAGTCGCACTGAATGGAGTACTAATCCATTTCCTAGGAGAGATCTCCACAACTACAGAATGGCTAATGATTTTCTGTATGATCGTTATAAAATGTTAAAAGCCAAAATGTTGTTGACATCTCCTGGATTATGGACAGACATTCCCTTCTTCCAGTTTGCTGCCGAGGCAGAACCAGTAGATCCTGATATAGGTCATGTTCTTAATAACTGGTGTGGTGATTTTAGTCTTCCAGTTGTATTTAATAATCCAGCCATTGGTAAGCCCGAGGAGTGGTTAAACTTTGAAGACGGTAAAGACTTAATCCGAGATCTATTCTCTAGACCGTATCCTCCTGCTGATCAAATGAATTTCACTAATACCACTGCTTACACTGGGTGTATTTTTAGGCTAACTCTGAATTCAGGAGAAGAAACGCCTATAAGCAGATATTTGGTTCAGCATTATGGCCCATGTGGACCTGAGTCAGTATTCGAGCATTGGACTGTAAAAAATAGAATTAGATATTTCTATGCTCGTCAGGTTCCTATCTGGATCCATGTGAAGACCTACAGAATGAATGAAGCAACACCACTATCCATGACACGAGGAATCTATGGACCTTACAAGCTTAAAGTGATGTCCATTATCTGGAAAGAAGGAGCACCACAATTAATGACAGGTTGTCTCCCTCATGCATCCACTCAAACATGTTACAACTGTGAGGATCACTCAGCCGACGACTCAAGGGTCCCTCCAAGGAATGCGCCACCCACTTGCAATCATCCCAATAAAGCATTTTGCGAAGAGTGCGCATGGTTTCATAATGAGGACCTATCCACCGACAGCACGGGGTCTTAGCTAATAAGTGGGCTTGTCACTTATCGGGGAATCTTATCTCCTCGTGATTAAAGATAAGGCGTGGACCCTACCACGTTGTAAAGGGGTTATCTCACTACCTTATCGTGAGACCAAGTTATTCCTCTTGGGCCCAAAAGGAACGTCCTGTAATTAAGTTGGTTGAGTCCATCTTATCTTGTTCACGAGTAATTGGGTCCCACCTGAAGACTTTCTTCACATGGGATGCTCTTCGGATAAGATGCTGCTTTGTGTCCTCTTTTCATTGACGGATCTCACAGAATTATGAAGTCGGGGTTAAAAGATTTGCCGGCTCTTCCCTATATAAGGGTGACCGGGCATGGGACTAAAAGGCCAAAGTGGCGACTTTTTGGTCCCACAACTTTGTGCATACACCCTCTAATCTTCATTGATGACTTTTCTCACTATACGTGGGTGTACTTTCTCAAATAGAAGTCTGAGATATTTGATCACTTTTAGGACTTCAAGACTTATGTAGAGAAGCAATCTAGGAAAGCCATCAAAGTTTTGTGCATAGTTGACAATGGTGGTGAATATGTCAACCATCATTTTGAGAGGTTTTACACTTCAGAGGGAATTGATTTGTAGCATTTAGTTCATGTACAATCCTCAGTAGAATATTGTTGCAGAATGGAAGAATAGGCCCTTGAAGGAAATGGTGAATTGCATGACTCACTCCAGATCTCTTGCACCACAGTATTGGGCAAAGGCCATTAACTGTGCTTGTTATATCCAAAACTGTGTCCCTCACTAAGCCTTGAAAAGAGTTACTCCTTTTGAAGCTTGGAGCATTTGGAAACCATTAGTTAATCACTTTCAAGTTTTTGGTTCTCCCACATGGGCCTACATTCCTACAAAGAAATGTAAGGCCTTAGATCCATAGAGCAAGCCTTGCATATTTGTAGGCTATCTTGATGGTGTAAAGGGTTATCGGTTACTCCACCCTATTACACATGATTTGTTCATTGAGAGAAGTGTTTAGTTTGGGGAGGGTTCTTCGAGCTCACTTCCCATCACTTATCCACCTCCTTCTACTTTAACATTGGAGTCACTTGGGCTACATGATAGATCTTCTGATGAGATAGATTCACCTGAGTAGCTTCTTGATGATGAGGAGTCTTCTACCTCCACTTCTAATGTTGAGAACAATTTAGAGGATTCACCTCCTTCCTCTCCTAGTCATCATTTAGAGGGTGATGATTCTCCTCCACATTCTTTGACTTCTGGTCCACTTTGGGCTCAATAGACTTTGCAATTTGTAGGCGCCTGGGATGGGAATCTATTAGACACTAGGTGGACTCATTCACAATTCTAGGATGCTCCACATGTCTTCATTACTACTGCCTCATATCCACAATCCTTTCTAGCGGCTTCTAGTATTCCTAAGTGGGATACAACTATGTAGTATAGTTCCTTGGTGAGGAACCACACTTGGGATCTTGTCCCTCTTCCTAAGGGAAGAAAAATTGTTCAATGTAAATGGATCTATCAGACAAAATTTGTAGCAAATGGGTTGGTTGATAAGCATAAGGCTTATCTGATTGCTAAAGGATTCTCCTAGGTTCATGGGATTGACTACTCTAAGACTTTTGCACCAGTTACCCGAATGAACTCCATCCAACTTGTTCTCGCCATTGCTACAACAAATTGTTGGGAAGTACACCAGATGGATGTGAAGAGTGCTTTTCTTCACAGTGACCTTTAGAAGGAGATCTACACAGAGCAGCCATAGGGGGTTCATTTAGGATCCTTCACTTCTATGCCATCTTTGAAAGTCTCTCTATGGCCTCAAATAGGCTCCTCGGGCCTGGTATGCCAAGATGGACTCCTTCCTTCTAACATTTGGGTTCACTTGGTACCATTTTGATCCCAATGTCTACATTTTGCAGTAGGATGATTCACTCATATTTCTAGTTTTGTATGTTGATGACTTGTTGATCACAAGGAGTTCTTCATCCACCATTGAGGTAGTCAAATCTGCCCTTCATGACATGTTCTTGATGACTGACTTGGACTTGTTGTATTACTGTCTTGAGATTGAGATCTTCCAATCTACTTCTGGGATCACCATCACACAGTCCAAGTATGCTCTAGATTTTCTCTCATGGTTCCATATGGCTGACTATAAGCTTTCTCTCTAACTCCCTTTCTTTCTAGAGTCAAACTTGAGGCTCAATGTTCTTCACCATTTGTTGGTGGCACTTTGTATTGACATCTTTTTGGGAGTCTCATTTATCTGACTCATACAAGACCCAACATTTCATATGCTATAGGCATGGTCTCTCGATTCATGCAGGAGCCCCATGAGCTACACTAGAAAGCAACCAAGTAGATACTTCACTACATTAAGGGTGCTCAGTTTTGGGATTCACTATGCAGCGGGTATTAATCTCAAGACTTGGTGGGGTACACAGATTCAGATTGGACAAATGATTCTTAGGATCGCAAGTCTACTTTAGGTTACAACTTCTCACTTGGTTCAGGTCCTGTTTGTTGGTTGAGTAAGAAGCAGTCTTCTATTGCTCTATCTTCTACTGAGGCTGAGTATCAAGGAGTTGTGAATGCCGCCACTCACTAAGCTTGGTATCTAAATTAGACAGCCATTAGTCATATTTTGTGACAACTAGAGTGCCATTCAAATCTCATGGAATCTAGTCCATCATCAGTGGACCAAACACAATGAGGTCCACATGCACTACATCTAGGAACTCCTCCATGGCCACGTCATCAACCTTTGCTACTGTCTGACTTCCAAGCAGGTTGCTAATATCTTCACCAAACCCTTCACCGAGAGAAAGTTCCTTCATTTGCGAGCTATTCTAGGGTGCAGGAGGCTTCATCTTCTGGGGGGGCTTCATCCTCTCACTTGAAGTCTTGACTCTCTCTACTCTAGGGAGTTATTTTCTCTCTCTATTTGGGGGGGCTATTCTCTCTTTTTTAGGGGGATTCTTCTCTTTGGGGGGAATTTTATGTACATGGGTACCTCATCAAGCTTGATTTTTCAGGACTCATCTCTTCATCCACCTAAGCTACGCTTAAGGAGGGTGTTAGTATAGGTTTTTATTTCCTAGTTGGGTTATAAATATTTTCCCTTTATTCCTAGGTTTTTCCTACACCTTTTATTAATCTTGCTTAGGCTAATAAAGCATGTTTTTAATTAGGTGAGTGGGTTATGAGGTGTCACCTTCCTACAAGTGAGCATCCATTAGCTATCTTGGGAAGATACTTTGCTATCTTTAGTGTGATAGATGGTTGCTTCTTATTGGTTGCTGTTGCCACCTCCTCCCTCTCCCTGGTCTATATAAACATGTTTCCTAGCTTTCATTTTGTATCTTTTCTTTTGCATCCTCATAATGCTATTTTGCTTCTGAGCATTTGCATTACTCTCATGGAGACTAACTCTATATTGTTATTTTGATCTTATATCATTTGCTTTCATAGTTTGATATCTATTCGTTTGCACTTATTTTTTGGTTATTAATCTTTTCAAATTCTAACAGGGTTCTCGACGATGACACTAGAATATCATTTATGTTCTTAATGAATTGTATAACTTGCATCATTTACATCTTGTCAATGGGAAATTGATTAGTGCACTAATCTATGACAAGGTAGAATGAGTGTCTTAGATGGATGTGATAGGTGTAAGATCAAATAGGTTCACTAAAATAAGAAGAAATAAAACACTCATTTTTTATTTATTAATTAATTTAATTAATTAACATAGAGTCAGCCTAGGGCAGGGTCCTTGGCTCAATTGGTTGAAAGAATCATGTCACAGGCAAGTGGTCACGATGTCTAATCCCCCTACCCACATGGTACCGAAGAGTGTGTCACGCTAGCATCATTGGTCATGTTAAAAAGTTTACCTGATGCACTGCAAGTTATAGGGGGCTAGAAGTCGATTCTTGCAGTCTAAAAAAACACAGAGTCAGTTCCTAGTTAAAGTAGTGAATTTTAGAAACAATACCAAAATATGCTATGAATTTGACATAAATGAATAGGGGCACTTAGCTTGAGATGTGACAAGAGGATGTTCTACTATAACTCATAACCTATTAACCAATTATGATTTCTACTATCAGACATGTGACTATAAAGCTTCAATAGACTAAGAAATGACATGTACTATGTTTAGGTTCAAACCCACACCTAGATTTTTTACCTATGCACTTGCAATTTTGACCCTTCTTTGCAGTTATGAACTTGATCTATAGCCTTGATCTTTACTTTTCTATTCTTCAGAATCATATTTACTTTTTTATGTCTAAAAAGGGTGGTGTCAATCTGAAACATCAATAGAACTTGTTATGCTAGGGATAGCAAGTTGAATTGCTTTCCAACTTACATGATAGGCAATCCCTTAGATCAATTTAATAATTTAAAAAAGTTGGAAGACACACCAAGTAGAAATGCAAATGTCTATGTTTATACTCATGATCTCAAATATTAATACAATGCTCCTAGATGCTCAAGTGATGAAATGATGTACCAATGATGGATGTCTAAAATAAACTAGGGAATTGTCCTTCTATAGGACATCCTAGAGCTCACAAATTTGAATATTTTTGCTTAATTCAATAGGCAATGGCTAGTTAGAGGTCTATCGACATGGGCCCATTATTAAATTTAATTTTAAAAATAGGGGTTAATCTCACACTTGTGATTCTAAATAAAATTTAGATTGCACTTGCAATTTTGAATCAAGATTGGAAATAACAAATTTGAGTGTTTTTAAAACGACACATGTTGGATTGAACTGGGATTTGAAAACAACAAATTTGAAGGTTTTCAAAACTGCATACAGTATGAGATTGAACCGAGATTGGAAAACATTATATTTGAGGGTTGGGTCCTAACTAGTGGGAAATGAGGACTCAATCAAATAAAATACAAGGTAGATGCCTAATCTTCATACAAATATGGTATTTAGATACTAGTCATTACATTCAATATAAAAAGTTAGAATAGAGTAGAATAGAAAATTTTTAACATCCACAAGCCCAGAGACACTCTAGGAATAGTTGACCTAATCATTGTAACATTTTGCATTGTTGATCTTCAACTATTTATATGGATAGTAAACCCCCCTATTTTTCAACCATCTGTTGGGATAAGGTGCCATTAACCTTGTAAATCCCAATATTGTATTTATTCAATTTATTATTTGTAATTTGTAATTATCCATAAGGGATGTACAAGTTTCACCGACAGTGGTAAAAATTATTTACTGTCCATAGTAATTATGGAGTTACTGCATGTAAGTCCCAGAGTTACTGGCGGTAGTTACGGGATGTCATTTACTATGGTAAATGGTAATTGGTCAAAGTGAGGTGCACATGTGGAGGAATAATCTATTTTTAGTGTTAGGACGCACGTCATAGATGTTGTAAGAGGGTGTAAGAGATTCTATGACAACTGTAAGTTGTCATAAGAATATATGACAATTGTAAGTTGTCATAAGAATCTATGACACTAATAATAGCATATCACGCGTCATAAGATGTTGTAAGTGGCTATTTTTGGCCCCAAGTCATTCAAGCTTGCATGGGTACTTTTTCTCAAGTGTAGGATGCATGTATGACAACATTTATGACCCCATAAGTGCCTATTCTTGGCCATGGACGCCCAAGGTTGTGTTGTTGACTCTTGACAAGTGTTATGGGCTTGTAAGAAGTCATTTAATGTCTTAAGGTTGTGTAAATTCTATAAAAACCATAGCATAGTAGATGAGATGAATATAACAGTTTACAGGTACCCAGGTTCTGTCGGAGTGAAGGTTGGAGGACAGAGGAAGTGAATGTATTTGTAATCTCCTTTTAAGAAGATAATACAACTTGGCCTCTTTTCTTGGTGGAGTTTTTTACCCAAAAGGGTTTTCTCCACGTTAAACACTTGTGTTATGTGCTTCATTCTGCTTCTGCTATATTTTTGTATTGTGGGTTTATGTTTTGATTACAATCTCCATTAATAACACACAGTTAAAGATTGCTGAAATTTATCTCAAATCAAATTTCCATTGAAATAGTGTTGCTTTCATTTCTAACATTTGGTATCAGAGCCTAGCCAGCTTTGACTCTTGGGTGGTAGTGTGGAAGCTGTAGCTGCAGTGGGAGATTTGGTTGTGTTTGTTTTGCAAATCTTGTGTTGTTATTATGGTTGCATCCACTGTTGCATCAACCTCTCGAATGGACATTGCGAAGTTCAACAAAATGGGGTATGAGTTGTGGAAGCTAAAAATGGAAGATTTGTTGGAAGAAAGAAACCAATGGTTGGCTATCCAAAAAGAGAAGAAACCTGGTGATGTCTCTCAAGATGAGTGGGATAGACTGGATAAGAAGGCACAGGGAACCATCTATTTGTGTCTTTCAGATTCTGTGCTACTGAATGTCGAAAAGGAAGAGACTGCATACAAGTTGTGGAAACAGTTGGGTGAGATCTATCAAGCCAAGAGTATGGTAAATAAACTTTATTTAAAAAGAAAATTGTTTTCCATGAAAATGAAAGAGGGTGAGTCAGTTGTAGAGCATTTAAATTCTTTTAATTTATTGGTGAGTCAGCTTGATTTAGTAGATGTTGAGGTTAGTGAGGAAGATAAATGTATCTTACTTCTATGTTCTTTACCTGAGTCTTGGGAGAATGTTATCCTTGCTATCACTACTAACCTTGCAAATCTGAAGTTGGATGTTTTTGTTTTAGTGCTACTGTCACAGGAATTGAGGAAGAAGAGTTCAGATAGTTTAGGGGATGCTCTCAGTGTCAAGGGAAGATCTAAGGAAAGAGGACCTAAAGGAGATCAGAAAGGGGCTAAGGACAAGTCCAAGGGCTAGTCTAAGACTCCTGGTAAAAAGAATAGAGTTAAGTGTTGGAACTATGGTAAAAGGGGACATGTGAAGAAGGAGTGCAGAAACCCCAATAAATAGTGGGAGAGTGCTTCGGATAAGTCCTTGAATGTAGGTGACAAAGTTTTACTTTCTACATGTAATCTTGTTTCTAATTATCACTGGTTGGTTGACTCAGGATGCTCGTTTCATATGACCCCACATAAGGAATGGTTCTCCACATATGAAGAATATGATGGAGGTAATATCTACCTTGGTGACAACTCTACATATCTGATTGTTGGGAAAGGAAAGGTATTGTTGTGTTTCAATGATGCGAGGATTAAAACCCTCCCTGGTGTTTTGCATGTTCCTGGATTAGCTAGAAATATGATTTCAGTTTTGAAGTTGAATGATTTGGGAGTGCATGTGACATTTGACAAGCTTGGCTGCAGATTGGTGAGAGGGAACTTGGTGGTAGCGAAGGGAAGAGATTCAGGAACTTGTTTAAGCTTGAAGCCACTATAGTTTGTAATGTCTCCTATGTATCTAAGGCCACTACTGAAAATACATGTATGTTGTGGCACCGTAGATTGGGCCACACAAGCAATAATGTATTAAAAACTATTAAGAATAAAAATTTGTTGGACGGTTTCTCTTATTTTGATGAGCACTTTGATTTCTGTGAGCATTGTGTGTTTGGTAAACAAAACAGAAAATTATTTCCTTTAGGAAGCAATAGAGCAAAAGAAAAGTTAGAAATTATTCATACAAATGTGTTTGGACTGTGGATAATGAATCTATCAGAAAATCTTGTTGTTTTGTAACCTTCATTGATGATGTATCTCGATTTACATGGATTTATTTTATGAAGCATAAATCTGAAGTTTTCACTAAGTTTAAGGAATTCAAAGTCTTAGTAGAGAACCAATCAAGTTTAAAGATTAAAATATTAAGATCTGATAATGGAGGGAAATATTGCTTTAAGAAATTTGATGAGTTTTGCAAGCATGCAAGTATAATCAGACAAAAGACAACTCCGTATACACCACAGCAGAATGGTGTTGTAGAAAGGATCAACAGAACAATTATGGAAAGGGCCAGAAGTGTGCTTAGTGATGTACAGTTGGATAAATGCTTTTGGGCAGAGGTTGTGTGTACTGCTTGCTACTTGATAAATAGATCTCCATGTAAGGCTCTTGATTTGACACCTTATGAATTGTGGACAGGTAAGAAACCTTCTATTTCACATTTAAGAGTTTTTAGTTGTGAGGCTTTTGTTCATGTGCCTAAGGAAAAGTGATCTAAGTTGGATCCAAAGGCTAAAAAGTGTACATTCATTGGATATGGTGATAATGTCAAAGGTTATAAGCTTTGGAATCCACTAACCTGCAAGATTATCTTTTCTAGAGATGTAATTTTCAGGGAACTTAGAGCTATTTTTTAACCTAAGCAACCAAAAGAAAAAAATGAAAAGGTAAAGAGAGTGCACTTTGAGTTAGAGCAACAAGATGCACCTTAGGAAGAATAGAATGATGGATTAGGGAGTGAAGAAGAAGAAGACGAAGATTCAAGTAGTTTTGACGAAGATGAATCTGTTGTGACAGAAGAAGTTGGTGTAGATGATCATGCAAAAGAACAAGTAGAGTCTCTTACTCCACCCTTGAGGAGATCCACAAGACAACGAAATCCAGTTGATAGGTATAGCCCACCAGATTTATGTTGTGTATATGCTTTATTGAGTACTAACGATGAACCTAGATCCTATAGGGAAGCTATTTCTACAGATGATAGTGAGTCTTGGCAGCTAGCCATGCAGGAGGAGATGATGGCTTTGGACTCTAATAACACCTGGCATCTTGTTCATTTGCCCAAAGGAAGAAAGGCCATAGGATGTAAGTGGGTCTTCAAGAAGAAGTTTGGAGCAGACGGGTCATTGGAGAAGTACAAGGCTAGATTGGTAGCCAAGGACTACTCCCAGAGAGAGGGAATTGATTTTGGTGAGATATTCTCTCATGTTGCTAAATTGACTTCTATTAGATTTCTCTTATCCATTGTTGTAGCTTATGATTGGGAGATCGAGCAAATGGATGTTAAGATTGCATTCTTGCATGGAGATCTTGAAGAAGAAATTTATATGCAACAGCCTATAGGTTTTGAGGTAAAAGGAAAAGAACATTGGGTTTGCAGGTTAAAGAGGTCTCTTTTGTTGTTTTTGGTAGCTAGGTTGGATCCCTCCTAGAGACCGACCTAGTCATAAAATGTTGAATGGCCTATCGGCCTTAGCATTTTGAGAATCTCAGTTGTATTATCCGATTTAAGGTAGGCCCCATTTGGGCGAATTCATTCAATGTATCTTGAAGTTGCAAATAGGTCTGGACCTATTTCAATGTAACGTGTATGTAATTATTTGAATTATTATAACTTGGCACCAAATTGTATAAGGCCGACCAAGGATATTGTTTGTGCGATCTCATATAAATGTAAAGTGACTTGTAGTCATAATTTATATCAACACACACTGATTTATGCTCTGTAAAAACTTTCCATCGGCGATCTACTTCATCTACAATTAGCAAGGAGTTATTCTGATAGTTGAATTGTTTGATAGGTTCAACAGTTCAACGGGTTCCAAAGGTTCAACGGTTTGTTCAGCAGGTTCAATTGTTCATTGTTTTGCTGATAGTTGAATCATTCAATAGGTTCAACGGTTCAACAAGTCCAACGGTTCAATAGGTTCGACGGTTCAACAGGTTCGACGGTTCAACAAGTTCAATGGTTCAACCAGTTCAATGGTTCGATAATTGATTTGATCATCCTGCTTTCATCTGCAATCATCAACGAAACTGTTACTTAGTGAAGCAGATTTGTTCTAGCATGAGAAAAGTTTAACCCTAGATTTGCTAAAAATTATCTAAGGCTACCGAACCTTTGTGTTTACTGTGCAATTACTCTTATGTGCAAGTGAGCTTCATTCTGGACATCATAATCAATTCGGATCAAAATTAAGGTTCAGATAAGTTATATTTTGATATCTATGTTTCGTGCCCTAGCAAGGCGAAGATGTAATCTGTTTCTGCTCTTAATATAAATTGGATCTGAGATTTTCTTGCTAGGTTTTTCACGTCCAAGAGGGAGGTTTTCCTAGGGTATATGTGTGTTATGTGTGCATTTGTGTTTTATTGTTTCTTACTGTCAATCTAATTACTAAAATTAACATGGTATCAGAGCCAAGTTTGAATTAGTATAATCGTATTTGTAGTAACCAATTATCTACTTCTGCTCTTATCACTTCTTCAAGATGGTTCTCAGTCTCAGGGTGGAAGATAGGTTGGATGGGGCTTCCAATTTCACATCATGGAGAGTCTGCATCATGCTTGTGCTGAATGAAAATGACCTTGTAGACTTTGTGACCAAAGAATCTTCTGAGCCTGAGGAAGAAGGAGACAAGACCCAATGGAGGAAGAAAGATCTTCAAACTTAGAAGATCTTAATTGATTCAGTAAAGGATCACGTTGTTCTCATCATTTCCAAGCTGAAGACAACAAGCAAAATGTTCAGAACTTTGGAGGAGATGTATGAAATCAACAACACTAGTCGTGTTCTAGCTTTGAAGCAGCAGCTTCATCCCATCAAGATGGCTAAAGGTGAATCCGTCATGGCTTACTTCATGAGGATTTTTGATTTGAGAGATCAGCTCTCATCTATTGGAAAGATTATTGATAAAAATAATTTAACTATGCTAGCCCTCAATGGTCTTCCAGCATCTTGGGAATCCTACATTCAAGGAATTAGTGCAAGGGCTGATCTGTCCAAGTTTGACAGATTAAGGACTGACTGTATTCAATAAGAGTCTCGACTGATTGCTAGAGGAGTTATCAAAAACACTCATGAAGACAATCATGTCCTTTCTGCCCAGTCTTTCAAGAAGAAAGAAGGCTATTAGAAGAAGAACAATTTCAAGAGGAATAGAGATCAAAGGTCTAATCCACCTCATGATTCGAGGAAAAAGAAAAAGGACCTGTCTCACATCAAGTGCTTCAGGTGTGACAAATTTGGTCACTATGCAAGGGACTATTTATCCCAGCCTAAGCAATAAGGAGCAAACTTAAATGAAGTCTCAAATTAGTCTAATACTGAAGACTTCCTTTTCATTTCTGCTTTGTCAAACAATGTACCCTCAGATAGTGATACTTGGCTGATTGATAGTGGTACATCTACACACATCACCGGCTATCAAAAGCACCTCTTAGATTTAGTGGAGAAAGAGTCTAATCTTCATGTGGTCATTGGTGATGATGCTCGCTATTTTGTGAGAGGTTTTGGTACTACTTCCCTTAATTTAGATTCTAGAATTTCTCTTCACCTCAGTGATATTTTGTTTGTGTCAGGAATCAAAAGAAACCTTATCTCCATATCAACACTAGAAGATAACGGTTATCAGATTGTATTTTCTGAGGGAAGAGTGCTTGCATGGCCTAAGAAGTCTAGCATCAAATCAGCTTATGCCATTGGGAATAGGTATGAGAGCCTATATAAGCTTTCAACACGTCTAGTTCAAGCTCTCATTCATGAAGCACCTAAGTCAAGCGAGCTATGTCATAGAAGACTTGGACATCTTCATTTCCAAGCCCTCCCTACACTAAGAGTCCATTTCATCAAAGTGAAAGTAGGTCTAAAGAGAAATTAGCTCTTGTGCATTCTAATTTATGTGGACCTATGTCTATTGCTTCCCCAAGTGGATTCTTGTATTATGTAATCTTTATAAATGACTACTCTAGGAAAACTTGGATTTACTTTCTCAAATCAAAAGAATTTGATGAAGTCCTAAGTAGATTCAAAGAATTTAAAGCTTTAGCTGAAAATTTATCTGGGAAAAGAATTAAAGTTTTAAGGTCTGAAAATGGAGGTGAATACACCTCAGGTAGCTTTTATGATTTTTGTGTTGAGACAGGGATCAAGAGGGAGTTTTGTGTTCCCTACAACCCTTAGCAAAATGGGGTTATAGAAAGAAAGAACAGATCCATAGTTGAGGCAGCAAAAGCTATGATTCATGATTAGGATCTGTAGACTTTCCTATGGGTCGAAGCATCTAGGACTGCTGTCTACATTCAGAATAGATGCCCTCACCATGTATTGAAAGATATGACTCCAGAAGAAGCTTTTTCAGGGAGCAAACATGATATCAGTCACTTGAGGATCTTCGGGAGTCCAGTATATGTCCATGTACCCAAAGAGAAGAGAACCAAGTTGGAACCTTCTGGCAAAAGAGGTATTCTTGTGGACTACAACGAAACCTCCAAAGCATTCAAAATTTACAGTCTAGGCTAGAAGTTTATTGAAGTTAGTAGAGATGTCACTTTTGAAGAAAATATTGCACTCAAAAGATCTAAAGGCTCAAGTATAGAGATTGACAATGAAGTTCATGATAACCCTCAAGACATGGATATTGAGCATGAAACTGAGATTCAGAGAGAGTCTACAAAATCTGAAAATCATAATGATCCAAGTGAACCTTTGGATCCTACCGATGGGCCTAGGGACATTATCGTGAGTAAGAAGAGACCTCTCTAGATTCAAGAGGCAGAAAAGTTTGCAGCTCCAAGTGGCACACTTAGAGAAAGAAGGAGACCTCAGAAGTTCTCCAACTATGTTGCATTGATGTGCAACATAATTGAGACTAAACCGTCCAACATTGAAGAGGCCATGAACCAACAAGCATGGAAGAATGCTATGGACGAAGAATATCAGTCTATTATCAAGAATGATGTTTGGGATATTATATCTAGACCCAAAGGTAAGTCAGTTGTCTCTTCCAAATGGTTGTTTAAAATTAAACATGTTGCTGATGGAAGTATTGAGAAATACAAAACTAGGTTTGTGGCTCGTGGCTTCTCTCAAAAAAAAGGCATAGATTATGAGGAAACCTTTGCCCCTGTTGCTCGATATACCTTTATCAGGACTATCATTGTTATTGCTGCAGCTAAGAGATGGAAGTTGCATCAGATGGATGTAAAGACAACTTTCCTCAATGGTGTTATTGAAGAAGAAGTCTACATTGAGCAACCTGAAGGTTTTGTGATTCATGAGAAAGAATCTCATGTATGCAGATTGAAGAAAGCAGTCTTAAGCAGGCTCCCTGTGCTTGGTATGAAAGAATTGACAAGTACTTGGTAAGCTTAGGTTTATGTAAGAATGATGTTGATCCTAACCTTTACTTCAAGGTATTCAATGGTGAAATGTTGATTTTGGTTTTATATGTTGATGACTTATTCCTAACTGGAGAAGATCATCTCATTCTTAGATGTAAGGAAGAATTGACTTTAGAATTTGAAATGAAAGATCTAGGTCTCATGCATTTCTTTCTACGGTTAGAAGTATGGCAAAGACCCAATGAAATTATTCTAATTCAAGGAAAATATACCATTGATATTTTGAAGAGATTGGGAATGTTAGATTGTAAACCTATGCCTACTCATATGGAAACTAACTTAAAGAAGTTGAGTGAATCTGTAGCTAGCTCTGATCTTGTAGATCCCACTGAATACAGGCAACTGATTGGATCCTTGATGTATCTAGTTGACACTAGATCTGACATTTGCTATGTAGTGAGTGCCCTTAGCCAGTTCATGTGTGGACCAAGGCAGATTCATCTTGTTGTAGCCAAGCATATCTTGAGATATTTTCATGGTACAGTTGGATATGTATTGAAGTACTCTTCCAATACAGTCATTACCTTGGAAGGCTATTCTGATGCTAATTGGGCAGGAAGTGTCACTAATAGAAAGAGCACTTCTGGAGTTTGCTTCAGCTTGGGATCAGCCATGATATCCTAGTGCAGTAGGAAATAGTCTTCAATAGCATTGAGTACTGCTGAAGCAAAATATATTGCAGCTTGTGTGGCATCTCGAGAAGCAGTGTGTCTTTGAAAACTCCTTACAGGATTGTTTGGACAACCTTGGGAACCTACAGTTATTCATAGTGATAACTAGAGCTGTGTGAAGCTCTCTGTCAATCCTGTGTTTCATGACAGATCAAAGCATGTGGAAACTCAGTATCACTATATCCAAGATATGGTGCAAAGGAATGCTATTCAGCTAAAGTACATTAGCACTGATGAGCAAATAGCAGATGTTCTCACCAAACCTCTGTTGGTAATTAAAGTGTCTTAACCTTTGCAAATTCCTAATGTTGTATTTATTTATCCCATGTTGAGTTGGCATAGTCAGTACCTTGTGTGTATGGAGCAGGGTAAATTTTGGTGACTTTGGCAGCCGCAGTTTCCCCCTTGAATAATTAATGGGGATTTGGGGGCAGCACCCCCAAGACAGGGTCAAGGGGCATAACCCCTTACGGGGTCCAGGGGCAGCGCCCCTGGAGCACTCCCTGTCGTGGTATAGGGCGGGGTCCAGGGGTAGCACCCTCGTGGGGGCTCAAGGGCAACGCCCCTGAAACCTCAAACGATTTTTAATTAATGACAAGTGTTGGTGAGTATCTTTGCACGAGAGAAAGGCATCTTTGGGCGGTCAAGGGAGGTTATGACATGTAAGAGGAATATGATATTTTTAGTCAATGTATAATGGATTCTATGACAGCTGTAAGGTGCGTAAGAGCATCTGTCGTAACCTATCTTGGGACCAGGCACCCACTTCGGGATGGGATGTTGGACAAGTGTCCTTAGGCTTGGGTTTTGGGGCATGAGTCCAAGATGGATGCCCATCTCTAGAAGGTTCCATATTTGCCTTGTAAACTCTATATAAACAGGTGCTTGGATGGGAGATAGAAAACTTTGGTACAAGTACTATTATGCTGCTAGAATATCTCTAGTTTCGACATTTGAAGACTCTTGAAAGAGCATTGGCTCTGAAACTGTATTGTAATCTGTTATTGTTTACTGTAATACATTTGAGTTGTGTTTTGGAGTGTGGGGTTTTCCCCACGTATATCTTGTCTCTCTCTCTCTCTTCTGTCTTCTTTTCGATTCTTGTGTTTTGCTATAATATCTAATGTTAATGGTTTAACATATCTGTAATAGTTAGGATAAAGTTGGATTTGCATAGCCCTCTCCTCATTAGATTAGTGTAGGAGGTATTTTTCACACACCTAGCTTCCTTTCAACCTCTTGCTCGAGTGAAGCTTGCATATTTTCGAGACAAGCTTGGAGTTGTGGAGAATGAAGCCTTAGCTAAGAGGGAGTCTCAGCATCAATGATACATTATACTGTATCCTCCACCCTCTGCGAGTAGGCATGGTGAATCCACCCTCTACGAGTAGGCATGGTGGTAATGCATTCTTCTTTGGGAGAAGTTTGAGGTGAAAGCCCTCTTCCACCATTTGCGAGTAGGCATGGTGGATCCACCCTCTGCAAGTAGGTATGGTGGATATCATGGGAGAAATTCCATGATGTCCTTGTTCACTCTCTGGGAGTATCTATGGTAAACGTCATGTGAAGATGACAATAAGCACTTATGTTTTTCATCTATGGGAGCAGCCATGGTGGTAGTCACTATGTGACTTGATCCTTATGAAGGAATCCTCCCTAGCTAAGAGGGAGTGTTGTTTTTGGTAGCTAGGTCAGATCCCTCCTAGAGACTGACCTAGTCATAAAATGCTGAATGGCCTATCAGCCTTAGCATTTTGAGAATCTTAGTTGTATTATCCGATTTAAGGCAGGCCCCATTTGGGCGAATTCATTCAATGTACCTTGAAATTGCAAATATGTCTGGACCTATTTCAATGTAACGTGTATGTAATTATTTGAATTATTATAACTTGGTGCCAAATTGTATAAGGCCGACCAAGGATATTGTTTGTGCAATCCCATATAAATGTAAAGTGACTTGTAGTCACAATTCATATCAAAACACACTGATTTCTACTCTACAAAAACTTTCCATTGGCGATCTACTTCATCTGCAATTAGCAAGGAGTTTTGCCAATAGTTTAACTGTTTGATAGGTTCAATGGTTCAATGGGTTCCAAAGGTTCACCGATTCATTCAGTAGGTTCAATTGTTCACTATTTTGTCGATAGTTGAATCGTTCGATAGGTTCAATGGTTCAACAGGTTCAACCGTTCAACTGTTCGATAGGTTCGATGGTTCAACAGGTTTGACGGTTCAACAGGTTCTACTGTTCAACAGGTTCGACGGTTCAACAGGTTCGACAGTTCAACAAGTTTAATGGTTCAACTAGTTCAATGGTTCAATAATTGATTTGATCATCCCACTTTTATCTGTAATCATCAGCGAACCTGTTACTTGGTGAAGCAGATCTGTTCTAGCATGAGCAAAGTTTAACCCTAGATCTGCTAAAGATTATCTAAGGCTGTCAAACCTCTGTGTTTACTATGCAATTACTCTTATGTGCAAGTGATCTTCATTCTGGACATCATAATTAGTTTGGATCAGAATTAAGGTTTAGATAAGTTGTATTTTGATATCTATGTTTCGTGCCTTAGCTGGGAAAAGTTTTAATCTGTTTCTGCTCTTAATATAAATCAGATCTGAGATTTTCTTGCTAGGTTTTTCACCTCCAAGACGAAGGTTTTCCCAGGGTATATGTGTGTTATGTGCGCATTTGTGTTTTATTGTTTCTTACTGTCAATCTGATTACTAAAATTAACATCTTTATGGTCTAAAACAGTCCCCCAGAATGTGGTATCAAAAGTTTGATTCATTTGTTTTGAAATTGGGTTTTGTTAGAAGCAAGGAGGATCATTGTGTTTACATTGAACATTTTGTTAATGATTCAATACTGGTTATTGCTTTGTATGTTGATGACGTGTTTTTCAGCAATATTAAGGGTATAGTCAGTGAGCTTAAAGCCCAACTTTCAGGTGCATTTGAGATGAAGGATCTTGGTGCTGCAAGGTATATTTTGGGAATGGAGATTAGGAGGGACAGAGTTAACAAAAAGATTTGGTTGTCACAAAGTAAGTGTGTGAATACTATTTTGTAGAGGTTTAGTTTGCAGGACTGTAATCCAGTTAGAGTTCATTTACCCATTGGTACTAAGCTTTCATTAGATATGTGTCCAAAGACTGAGGATGATCTTAAGGATATGTCTAATGTGCCATATGCTATTGCAATAGGGAGTTTAATGTATGCAATGGTTTGCACTAGACCAGATATTGCCCAAGCAGTGAGAGTTTTGAGAAGATTTATGTCTAACCTTGGTAGACAGCATTGGAATTATGCGAAGAGGGTGTTTAAATATCTTGCAGGTACTCCTGATCATTGTTTGGTTTATTCTAATACTGATAGTGCTAATAAATCTTTGGACATACAAGGTTTTGTTGATGCAGATTGGGCAGGTGACTTGGATAGTCGAAGGTCCACTAGTGGCTATGTGTTTACTCTATTTGGAGGTGCAGTGAGTTGGATGAGTAAGAGGCAGCCCACAGTTACTTTATCCACCACATAAGTAGAGTATATGGCTACAACTCATGTCTCTAAGGAGGCAGTTTGGTTGAGGAGACTGTGTACAAGTATTGGTTTTGATTGCAGGAATATTCAGATTGGTTGTGATAGCCAGAGTGCTATTTGTTTGGCTAAGAATCCCATGTATCATGCTTGAACTAAGCATGTTGATGTTCAATATCACTTTGTTCGAGAGTTGGTTGCAAATGGAGAGATTGAGTTGAAGAAGATAGACAATCAGGAGAATGTTGCAGATTCATTGACCAAGTCTGTGAGCACAAAGAAGTTCGTGTGGTGTAGAGAGGCCATGGGCTTTGTTTCTAGTACCTGATTATTTTTCATTTGATTTCCTATGGGTTGATTTACAATGTATAATGTCAAGTGGGAGAATGTTGGGATAAGGTGCCATTAACCTTGTAAATCTCAATATTGTATTTATTCCATTTATTATTTGTAATTTGTAATTATCCATAAGAGATGTACAAGTTTCACCGGCAATGGTAAAAATTATTTACTGTCCACGGTAATTACAAAGTTACTGCACGGTAAGTCTCGAAGTTACCGACGGTAGTTACGGGATGTCATTTACTATGGTAAATGGTAATTGGTCAAAGTGAAGTGCATATGTGGAGGAATAATCTATTTTTAGTGTTATGACGCACGTCATAGATGTTGTAAGAGGGTGTAAGAGATTTTATGACAACTGTAAGTTGTCATAAGAATCTATGACACTAATAATAGTATATGACACGTCATAAGATGTTGTAAGTGGCTATTTTTGGCTCCAAGTCATTCAAGCTTGCATGGGCACTTTTCCCAAGTATAGGATGCATGTATGATAGCATTTATGACTCTGTAAGAGCCTATTCTTGGCCATGGACGCCCAAAGTTGTGTTGTTGACTCTTGACAAGTGTTATGGGCTTATAAGAAGTCATTTAATGTCTTGAAGTTGTGTAAATTCTATAAAAACCATAGCATAGTAGATGAGATGAATATAACAGTTTACAAATACCCAGGTTCTGCCGAAGTGAAGGTTGGAGGACAGAGGAAGTGAATGTATTTGTAATCTCCTTTTGTGAAGATAATACAACTTGGCCTCTTTTCTTGGTGGAGTTTTTTACCCGAAAAAGTTTTCTCCACGTTAAACATTTGTGTTATGTGCTTTATTTTGCTTCTGGTATATATTTATGTATTGCGAGTTTATGTTTTGATTACAATCTCCATTACTAACACAGTTAAAGATTGTTGAAATTTATTTCGAATCATATTTCCATTTAAGTAGTGTTGCTTTCATTTCTAACACCTTCTCTTTTTGAACAAACTCTTAAAGAAACTAATACTAATTTAACCTAAATGTCACTATAAACTTCATACTCTAAAATAAAATGCTACAAGCTTCATATTCTAAAATAAAATGTTTGTATCACTCTACCACACAAAACAAACATACCTTTTCCTTTAAAATGAATTCTTTGAACAAAAACACTTTTTACCCTTACAATAGTTAATACTTATGTCATTTTCAATGACATCAACTCATAAACACCGACACCTTTTCATCAAACCCCATGTAGAATAAGCACGTGAGGTGATTGCGAAATTTAAAAATGTGCTACAAGTCTTCCAAAAAGTTATAAGTGCCGTATTAAATTATGGCGGAGTCAAATTTGAAAAGCAAAAGTTTTTAAATGGAGGAACCATTTGTTTACAGTGCAAAGCTCCCAAACATTGTGAATCTGTGACTAAGTCTGCACAGAGTCAGAATTCCTTCGGTACTCGAAACAAAAAAATAAAATATATTATGGAAGTGACTGACCGGCCAGCTGAGAGAAAGGACTGCTTTGTTTTATTTGTTGATTGGAGCTTTTACTATTTAGGAAATGTTTCTGTTTTTTAAGTAATCAGATAGATTAAAGATATGATATTTCCACAGTCCATCTGAATGATCTGATCTCCATGATCCATCATTTTTATCCTCTTTTTGATGATGGATTACTGAATGTGATCCAAAAAGTCTACAGTTTTTTCTAAAAACAATTAGATTAATCAGATAGAGTTGAATGGGAAGTTAAACCATACTCTCATGATTTAAATTAATAACTGTAAAATAATTTTTATGTTACTGTGATTTGTTTATGTCTCAAGATTGGATGGAATGATTTTGAGAGAACAGAAAATACCAAATGAAAATGAAAATGGAATTCTTTTATAATTTATAATATTAGATGACCTGAAAATGAAATTCTTTTATAGTTTATAATATTAAATGACCTGTAGAAAAGGTAATAAAAATCTAATAATCTTATGAAAAGGATGCCAGAGGATAATTAATTAGTTACTAAAAATTAATTCAAACTTATACAATTAGATTTTAACAAATTATCACACAATAATTAAGAACAATCTCTCTGCCCTTCATTTTCTAATTAACAAGATAAGGTTTCCTCTTCACTATCATATACAAGCACTATAAAATGTAGCAGGGTCATTGAAAACAATATCCTGATTACAAAAATGCTTCGTGAACTCTTCATTGCTGCCAAAAAGGGCGATCTCAACACCCTTCAAGATATATATAGGCAGAATCGGCGGCATGTGACCCAGGGGCTTACTTTTGAAGGAAATAGTGCTCTGCATATAGCTGCAAGAGAAGGGCATCTTGAGGTTGTTAAATGGATACTTGGTGTCAAATGCTGCTTGGCTGGAGCTCGGAATTCTGATAAGAACACACCACTACATGAAGCCGCTAAGAAGGGCAATGCAGAGGTAGTGAGAATTCTGCTTAAATATAACAAGTATGCTGTATACATGCGCAATCAGTTTGGACAGACTGCGTTGATAATAGCTTCAGAGTACGGTCACATGGAAACAGTTAAGCTTTTGTTAGCAGCCACGCCATTGTTTCTGGTTTTCTGGCCAAGGGAGGATCGTAGGACATGCCTTAACGCTGCAGCTTATGCAGGACATTTAGATAAACCCTCTCACATACATTTATACTTTTGTTCTTTTCTAAATAAATCAGCAATTACATTTAAGAAAACCAGAGAGTAGCAAAAGTATGATGCTACTTATGGCTAGAGACAAAGTTAACTGAAACATAATATTCTATCAGGAATTAGATATAAATTGGTAACAACTACCATTCAAACTCCTCCATAATACTCTCTCTGCCATATGATTTACAGTGTGGTGAATCATTTGAATGTATTGGTGTAGTTAGCACAGTTTAGTTTGAAGAGTAGGTTTAAAGAATCAGCAACAGTGTGCAGGTTATTTACAGGGGACCAGGGTTCTACATAAATAATAACAAGACAACTTGAAAGTAGCTCCTAAATTACATAGATGTAACTATTTTGTTTAAAAAAATCACTTGCTTGGCCAAGTTTTTATGATTATTTTACAGCCACTCAACTTACAAATACTGTCCACCTGGTTTTGTTTTGGTATTGAATAAGCTAGAAAAAAGATACAAATACTGTCCACCCGGTTTTTTTTTTGTATTGAATAAGCTAGAAAAAAGATACAAATATACAGTCCACTGTATTTAAATATCATCGAGTTTAATGGTTAAACAGTCAATAGCAATTTTACACCTTATTCACAACAAAAAGTGGTAAATATTTGTCCTATTTTATTTAATCTATAGTATGATTTATCATAGTATGATTTATAAATAAATTTAATAAGCATAATTATAATTTTAAAACAAATAATAAAATATTGTACCTAGGGTCTGAGTCTTTATACCTAGAGACTAAATACTAAAGAAATGCTCCTAATCTCAGATTCTGTGAATGACATACCTCTTTTCAAAGATGATTGGTTTGTTTGACTTCCCTTTGATATAGATTACCAAAATTCATTGTTAGAAAGCTTTCCTTACGTAATATGTAGAGCTTCTAGAAGAGACTGTGTGTGCTTTTTTCGATCAACATTTCGGATCACAATCCCTGATCCATCATCAAGATGAAAAGAAGAGAATTAATGAGTTACATGATTGCAGAGATACTTCCTTAAAAGAGAGAGTGAGGTGTGGGCACGGAGTTTAACCTAAGGGGAAGAAACCAAGAAAGGGTTCATGGATCACGGAGTGTGATTTGAAATGTCAATCCAAAAAAGCACACACAGTCTCTTCCAGAAGCTCTACATATTTCATATCATGGACTGTGGAAATATCATGTCTATAAGCTTTCCTTATGGCAAAAATTAACCAAACAAAGATAGTTATAGATAGAGATTAACCTTTATTTCTTCTATTCCTCGACAAGCTATTGCTAATTTTGTGTCATTCTGTAAAAGAAACAATGCTAACTTGGAAGGTAATTTTATGCTGAAACCTCTCTAACTGCTTACAACATTCTCATTCTGCTTAGAGTTGAAGAACTTGTAACATTCAACCAATTTTGTTACATGTAATGCCTTCCAATGCAAATATTTGTGAACCTTGGTTTATCTAAATTGACAGGGTTGAATTTATCTCATAGAAAATATCCAGATGTTTTAATTAATTAAGGAGAACACTTTCTAATTCCTGAGGAACGGATGATACATAAACAACAGGCAACACTCCCCTTCTGCACTCCCTTTCAACTCACCTCAAATCCTGTGATTTGATATGTTGGTTCTACATTTGAAAAAAAAAATTAGGAAGGAGACAATATAAATAGATTGAATGTGCATCTGTTGATATGCCATTTGGTAACGTTTCTTTCTTTCATCTTAGTGCATAGTGATGGCTTCTTTGAAACTACCATCCACCTTTCTTTCCATCTAGCATGCATTTTCTTTTTTTCTTTTCTTTATTCCTTTCACCTTCTTTTTTTTTGTTTTTTTAATTTGTGGAGTGTGACTATTTCATTTTTTTTAATAAAGATTCTAGATTGGAATCTTATAAGTTTACATAGAAATTCTAGAATCTTTCAGCTCCCATCCATGCTGTGAATGTAGGAATGCCTCTCAGCATAATTATAAACAATGTGGCAGAAATTTCAAAGAAATATAGTGGCCATATCTTCAACTACGAGCTATTGTTTTTATTTGCCCTTCTACAATCTCCTTTAATAACCCCTTAACCTTTTTTTGACTGTAGATGCTTCTACAATCTAAATAGGTGTGATTCCCTCTTTTTAATCTTGGCGTCCTCTTTTATTTTCAACGGCCTTCTCTCCTTTGGCGTTGGCTTTATAGTTGCTGTGAATTCACCTTTGCAATGGCTTCCTAAGATGGTGATTTGCTTTGCGACCTCCCTTTTCACTATGTATTTATTTATTTAGTTAACTACCATAGCTCTTTCTTTGGCAACAATGTTCCCACGATCTCTTCTACCACTGATCTGAATCTGGTTGGAGATTCACAAAACAATACCTGGTGAGCAGGTCACCTACGGTATTGTAGAAACCAGTAGTAATTGGTTTGGAGCAGTCTGGCAATCTCGTTGAGAGATGTATGCCTTCTCTTCTGTCTGTCTTCTTCATTGTGAAGGAAGTAATATTTATTTGTATCTACTCTTAATCAATTATTTGTAAATTTAATTTAATGACCACACGTGATAAATGCATGCACCCTTCTTGCATGAAAAATACAGATCTGTATAAAAAATATAATAATAAATCAAACCAAATCCTATTTAAAATTTATTTAATTAAGATGTTTTTCTTTTCCATAAATTTAACCAATCTTTAAAATAGGGGAGAGGGGCTAGTAGCCACCCACCCTAACTTTGTGCACGTCAAGCATATAGCTAGACATATCAAATTTTGACAATTTTTTTTGGGTTTTTCCGTATGCAACCGAAGAGCTTAAAGCTATTCTTTCAGCTTCTGGGCACTTATACATTTCCTTGTAGGACACGTTATGTGCACATGGGTCAAAAAATGATCATTTCAACATGCCACCCAATACATACGTACCGATGTGCCGATACCCACTCGCCACCCCTGCCAAAAAAAATACACCCCTTCACTAAAAAAGTAACACACTTGATCCCTTTTTGTAGTTAGGGTAGGTTTTAAATATGTTTATTAACACCCCACCATAAATCAAATTGGTGGGGCCTTGAAACTTACTGGAGGCTTTCCTAAACCTAGTGACACCCCATTGATGTGATTAATAACATGTTTACGAATTAAACTGACACCTTTTAATTTCGTTAATGCATGCTAAGGTGAATGCGGTGGCACAGACGGGAAACACTACGTGTTTCATTTTAATTTCTCTCGTGTCCGATTACATATTCAACTACAAGTCAAAAACCTAATCATTTTACCGAATGTTATGGACGTCGCGATGGTTTCTGTAGGTTTTGTTCATGTCTGTCAGCTGTCGTCCTCTATACAGTTTGCTCTCCATGCAGGTAATGATAGATATTATTTATCCATGTGATTTCAACACTGCTTTCTTCCATTCTTTTGGTTTTATATGGTGTTGTTTATACAGTCATTCTACAGTTGTTTACCTTCGTGTTTATCTCATGCAACCCGTGATTTCAGTACTAGTATGTAATTTTGTTATTCACATCCGAATACATAGTCAACTACACACTGAATGCCCAATCATTTTAGAGAAGGTTCTAATTATTATACAGTCATTTACCTTTGTGATTTGAGTATTGGTATGTAATATGCTTTTGAATTTTTGCCTATTTTCTCTCAGACAACCATTGTGTTGTGATTATTTCATTGTACAGAAGAATATACTATTATATAATGAGGGTTTTTTTGTACATACAAATGGGTTCGTATATTTTTAAGGGTATATATATTTTTGAGGGTTCATTGTCAACGGTTAAGGGTTTCATCATATCAGGGTTTCACCATATCATTGTTAACAGTTAAGGGTTTCATTATATCATGGTTTCGAATGTTTTGAATCCTACGGCTTTGTCTCCGTAATAATTTTATAGTCAGATTCTTCCTAGTTTTGACTGAACACTATTTTTTAATTATTGATACATTAAATATTTACAATTGTTTTCCTATGTTTTAATATAATATATTGAGGGTTTCATTTTATATAATCTATTATGGGTTTATATTAAGGGTATATATTTTCAAGGGTTCATTGTCAACGGTTAAGGGTTTCATCAAAGCATGGTTTAATCATATCATTGTTAATGGTTAAATGTTTCATCATTGCGGGGATTCATCATATTATTGTCAACGGTTAAGGGTTTCATAATATTTTCTTTACTTTCGAATGTTTTGAATCCTATGGCTTTGTCTCTATAATAATTTTACAGTCAGATTCTTCCCAATTTTGACTAAACACTATTTTTTTATTATTGTTACATTAAATATTTACAATTGTTTTCCTATATTTTAATTTCATATATTGAGGGTTTCATTTTATATAATCCATTCTGGGTTTATATAAATTCAAATGGGTTCTTATATTTTTAAGGGTTTCATCATTGCAGGGTTTCATCATTGCAGAGATTCATCATATCATTGTCAATGATTAAGGGTTTCATTATATTTACTTTACTTTCAAATGTTTTGAATCCTACAGCTTTGTCTCCATAATAATTTTACGGTTGGATTCTTCCCAGTTTTGGCTTAATACTATTTTTTAATTATTGTTACATTAAATATTTACAATTGAATTCTAATATATTTTAATTTCATATATTGAGGGTTTCATTTTATATAAAAATCTTCTACATACAAATGGGTTAGACTGTAAATGTACTGTATATATATGCATGTCTGTCTATATACGTATGTATATCATATACTTACGTTACATGTATATTATATACATTATATGCATATGTATGTCATATACATATGTATATCTGTATACATATATGTATATCTATTTACATATCTATTCCGGATTTATATATAATAAATTGAAGGTTTCATTTTATATTCTACAGCCAATTCGTAATATGTACTATATATATATATATATATACATGTCTGTCTATATACATATGTATTTATATCTACATATGTATATCATATACATATGTATATCTTTATACATATACATGTATATATATTTACATATCTATTTTAGGTTTATATATAATATATTGAGGGTTTCATTTTATATACTCTATTCCGGGTTTATATAAAAAGCTTATAAATACGAATGGTTTCGTATATTTTTAAGGGTATATATTTTACAGTGGTATTCTTACCTATTCTATCTAAGACAACCATTTTGGGTTGGCACTTAACATTTCAACATCTATTAATGTCTATATAACATTTGCATATCTATTAACATTTCAGGTTGGTACTTAACATATAATGGTCAGCTTCATTCAATGGATTAAATCATGTCTGTTAATGTACTTTATATACTTTTACATACATGTGTGTGTGTGTGTGTGTCTATATACATGTGTATATCTGTATATCTATATACATATGTATATCTATAGCCATATGTAGCCTAGACAGTGTTAACATTTCAAGCTGTTACTTAACATTTCAGCATTCAAACTCAACAACCAAACTCAATTCTGCATATCATATCATTGAATACAATAGCTTCTACGCATTTGTTCAAATTCAAGCTCAACAACCAAATTTAATGCATTCCTTTTCAAATTTGGATTCATTATAAGAGGAACATTATGCAGCATATACAATGTTAACATTTTAGGCTGGTACTTAACATTTCAAAATTTTACAATTACATATATGTATATTTAATTTTTGTCCAATTTGTTTGAACTAAACTTTGCAGCTTCATTCAATTGATTAAATCATGTCTGTCAATGTATTGTATATATATAGATAGACATATATATGTGTGTGTATACATATGTATATCTATATGTACATATGTATATCTATAATTTCTCTATCTATATGTACATATGTATATCTATAACAGCTTATTCATGTCCATCGACTGTCTCCCTCCATGTAGGTCACTCTCCATGCAGGTAACGACAGATATCATTTATCCATGTGATCTCAGCACTGCTTTCTTCCATTCTTTTGGTTTCATATGGTGTTGTTTATGCAATCATTATACAGTCGTTTACCTTCATGTTTGTATCATGCAACCTGTGATTTCAGTATATATGTATATCTATCTATACATATCTGTATATCTATGTATATATATACACATGTATAGAGAATATACATATGCAGCGTAGACAATGTTAAAATTTTAGTTTGGTACTTCACATTTCAGCATTTTACAATAATATACATCTCCAATCTAAAGTCTGTAGGGAATTTTAGTCCAATTTGTTTGATGAACTTTGCTACATCTTTTCGATTTGTTTGATACAAAATGACGAAACCCTCAAATGTTTATAATGCACCCTTGAGAATGTATACATATGCCATAATATTTAATATATATATATACATACAAATATATGAAGACATGTATAGATTATACATGTATTTCTATATGTGTGTGCATTAATTATATAAATTGAAACACGTAGTGTTTCCCATCCACGCCACCGCATTCACCTTAGAATGCATTAGCAAAATTAAAAGGTGTCAGTTTAATTTGCAAAGATGTTATTAATCACATCAACGGGGTGTCACTAGGTTTAGGAAAGCCTCCAGTAAGTTTCAAGGCCCCACCAACTTGATTTACGGTGGGGTGTTAATAAACATATTTTAAACCTACCCTAACTACAAAAGGGATCAAGTGTGTTACTTTTTTAGTGGAGGAGTGGATATATATGATATATACATATATATGGATACATGTATATTTAATCTTATATATATATGTATATGTATATGCATCACTATATATGTGTGCAATATATAGTTGTCTCATTGCACATCGATTCTATTACATTTTTTCTGTTATGTGAATGTCTTAAGATGGATTTACATGCAGTGCTTGAATTTATTTGGATAATTTGATGTTTGTTCGTTACTACCTGGATGACTACTCAGCATATGATTTCTATGATTACAGGCATGTGAGAGGTTTGTAGAGCACCTTGCATTGCGAGTACTCACTAAAGGTAAAGTCTTATCAGATTTTACTTACATCACTGGTTGTCAAATTGTACTATGCAATTGTGTTTGTTAACACACTACTACTCATGAAATATTTTGCTTTGAGGACCCCTACTTGGATTATATAGTCTTCTTTTGCAATTGCATGTGACTATTTAATCTCCTCGGTTAATGAAAGTAAATGTATACTTATGTGAACAGGTAATATAAATTGCACATTGCATTTACCTTTTCCAATCAATCTAAAGTTTAAATGTCTCGATATCATTTAATGAATTCATGTATATGTGTATGTATATCTATATGTATACATGTATATGTATATCTATATGTATACATCTATATGTATATGTATATCTATACATGCATATACATGTATATCTATATGTATATGTCAATCTATATGTCATTCTAATTTAATTGGGTGTGGTTCTAATTTATATCAAGTGTTAATGTATTAATGAAACATTAATGGATTTAAATGCAAGATGGCAATATGGATGTGTAAAGGAACAATGCATTTTCCTTTTGGTGTGAGATTAAAATTAAAATGTCTGAATGCAGTTTATATTTACAATCTTATCTTATCTATTTACAATAATCTACACACACACACACATGTGTCTGTTGTGTTTCTCAACACAATTGCATATAAGATGGCAATTTAATGAAATTGTGTTTGTCAACACACCACCAGTATTGGGATATTTTACATCGATAGCCATTACTTGATTTATTTACATTGTTACTAAATGTGTTTAGATAGATGCACTTGTAGTTTAATTTAATTTATTCAGTTATTCAATATGTTCGTTACTACCCCAATTATCATATGTGTCTCAATATCATTTAATGAATTCATGTATATGTGTATGTATATCTATATGTATACATGTATATGTATATCTATATGTATACATCAATATGTATATGTATATCTATACATGTATATCTATATGTATATGTCAATCTATATGCCATTCTAATTTAATTGGGTGTGGTTCTGATTTATACCAAGTGTTAATGTATTAATGAAACATTAATGGATGTAAGTTATTTACATTGTTACTAAATGTGTTTAGATAGATGCACTTGGAGTTTAATTTAATTTATTCGATTATTCAGTATGTTCATTACTACCCTGATTATCATTTATATGTATGCAGGCGAGCACTCCTTGTCAATGCTTTCTAGAACACCTTCGATTGGGAGCAATCAATTCAGGGAAAGTCTTATAAGACTTTACTCGGGCAATGACCCACTAGGCTTTACCTGTTTTTCTTCATAGTTATTTTAATTTACTTTCAATGAATCAATCAATTTACTTTACTTCAGATTCTTTTCTATCAATTTAATTTACTTTACTTTCAATGAATCACTCAATTTACTTTACTTTACTTTAGGTTCTTTTCAATCAATTCAATTTACTTTACTTTAGGTTCTTTTCAATCAATTTAATTTACTTTACTTTCAATGATCAATCAATTTACTTTACTTTACTTTAGGTTCTTTTCAATCAATTTAATTTACTTTACTTTCTATCAATCAATCAATTTACTTTACTTTAATTTAGGTTCCTTTCAATCAATTTACTTTCCTTGTTGCTTAAATTGAACTACATTTACATTGATGCTTGAATCAATTCAATTAAGGTATAATTATGTGAAAAGAATGCTAAAACAACATACTAGTACAAGTAAACTATGTAGAGAACTTGTAGTACCATGTTGATTTAACCATTCAAGTCTTTCATTTTTCCAAAATAGTTACAGTCATACAAACATACAAACAGACAAACATGAGATCAACACATATATATTTCAGAAATAACCATTTAACTCTTGCTTTTTTTCTAAAACAATTACAGTCATACAAACATAAATACATACAAACACAAGATCACTGCATAGACATGCCATAAATAACATGAGATCTACACATAGAAACACTTACAAAATGTTATTACAAAATATTTTCACAAAATGAGATGTACGTATAGATATTTCAAAAATATCAAATATCTCCATCCAAAATAAAATCTTCTTCTTCAATTCTCCATAAATCTAGGAAAAGGAGTAGGTTGTTCACCATCTCTAGAAGCACATTTATTTGCAATCTGTGTTAAACCATGTGGCTCAGTTATAGTCTGTAGCGATGCAGCAATCTAGGCAAGAAAACCCTAATTAGATTCTGCATTTACAAGCAAGTCATTTGAGATTCCAAGGCTAGACCCTGCCTAAAGATTGCTAAGAGCTGCAAAGGCTGGGCTCAAGATGTTGAACATGTCCATTAGAACAAGATGTTGCACTGGTAGAGGAAAATTTGGGGTACTCAATCGTCTTTCAGTTATTGATTGGTCCACTTTCTTTTTTCCTGTATTCATCCCGAGTAATTCTTCTCTGCTCATGCTAAATTTCTTTCTCTCATTTTTCCTCTGCTGCTCTCTATTTTTTAATAGTTTTTCCAATATTTTCCTCTCTTTCTCTTGTTGCATGACTTCTTTTTCAGATTTCCTCTCCTTCATTTGTTCCCTTTTCCTCAACTACAACTCTTCCTAACAAACTTTCTCTCTCTCTTGTTCGTTGAGCATTTCCATATATGCATCGGATGTTAAGATCTATGACTTACTACTTAAACATAGTACCACAGTCCTATTCTTACCACCCCTTGCCTGTACCCTTTAAACTGGGAGCTTGAGAAATCGAGTAATTAGTTGTGGATGCAATTGTGTATCTTGGGTGCATGACACATAATCTTCTTACAAATCACCTGTACATTCTTCTTCAGCATTGCCCTCCTTCAGTGGATCCCAATTTGATGCAGTGGTGAAGTAGTGTACAATGTCAACTGGATCATGATCTAGTGGTGAAGGCATTGAAAGGTTGACATCCACCTGACTGAAATTTGTTTCCATCCCCAAGTTTCTAGCAGCTTCAGCCATCCATTCTGGTTGGGTAACTTGAGTTGGCAAACTAAGACCATCCAAATTAGAAACTGTATCAGCAACATTAGGAACTGTAATAGCATCATTAGGAACTATATCAACATCATTAGGAACCATATCAGCAATATTAGGAACTATATCAATAGCATTAGAAATTGGCTATAGAATATCAGCAGTATTAGAAACTGTTTGACCAATAGGCGGTTTAGTGAATTCTTCTTGTACTTCCGTTGGGTTCTGTTGACTTCCACTTTTATTGTATGTGGTGATGAATTCCATAACTTGTTCATCTGTATATCCAACAAATTACAAGAATGTTTCAAGTGCAATTATCTCAAGATCCTCATCTACTATGAAGGCCCGATTCTCTGCTACACTGACCATAGGTTCTGGACTACCTTCATCTGGTACTTGGAATCCGTCACTTGGCCTCATGTCTTCTTGAAGTGCAAACCTATTCAATGGACAAATGCCTATCCTTCGAAACCCACTAATTATATTGCATGGGGTCAAGGCTTGCTTGAATACCTTGCTAGCAAGAGTGGCCAACTCTTCTCTTCTAATTTCAATTTGTGGGTGGCTTACCATCCATGCAGACCTTGTTGTTTGAAATAGGTTTTGAATGGTGAAAAAATACTCACATCTAGTGGCTACAATTTGTGGCTTGTATGTGCTGGGAGGGTGATGAGGTCAATCTCTAAATGTCGCGCTTCCTTTATGTTCTTGAAGGCAACATGGCTTCCATGACCATCAAATACTAGAAGAGCTATGTTGGTTGGTGAAACCCCTTCAGAGATAGATGCAACAAAATGTTGCAGCCAATTTAGAAATAGTTCTTTCGTCATCCACGCATGTTCTTGAACTGCCATGCATGCACCCAGCTCACAGTTTGCTATGTAGTTTTTGATATGCCTTTTGGATTTAAATAGATAAAAACTAGGTATATTGTAGCCTAATGCACTAACACATGCCAAAACAGTAATCCATTCCCTACTTTTCAAGATGAGGTGGGGCACACAGTGAGATCCCAATTTTTCTATTACCCACATTCCGCAATTCCTACCAGCTTGTACCCTTATTTCGTCGTAGTTCCATATTCTTCTGGACCCATATTGGTGTGTCTTGTAAAGATTTTCTAGATTGTCGTAGAATGAAGCCACTATACTTGGCCTTAGCATAATGGCTCTATCGATGTCCACACCCTCTACAGTGTGAATAGTTAGATCTGGATGCCTTTTCCTAAAACCCTCCCACCATGACCTCCCCGGCATCCCATCTGTGAAAGGATTCGGCCTAGACTGAATGACCTGTGCCACAGTAGATTTCAGCTGTGCAATTTGAAGCCCATGGCCTATGTCAGCCATGTCCTTGTACTACTGAACTATTTATGCCTCCTCCTCATCAGTCAGGATGGTGCGTGGCCCCCTACATTTGGTGTTCGTGATACCTAGCAACCAGGCCCTCAAACTGCTAGGAGGCACTCCCCACTTCTTTATAGCTGCTCTGACAGATAGATTCTTACCCTCGACATCAGCCATAGTACTCTAGATGTCACTGTTTGTCCATATACTTCTATTGAACCTTGAAGAACCAATTTGCACAGCTATAGTTTGAAGGCAATCTGTATTTGTTTCTAAATCATCCATATGTGCAAAGGGAAATATACATTCCATAGCAGGTTGTTCTGGTTCTGTGGTATGTGTATCTTCATCCTCAAATAACACAGTAGGAAACTTGACCCCTATAGGTACTCTGATTGTCCTCCTTCCATAAGTTCTCCTCCCTTTTTACCTCTAGCCATAAGTATGTATACACCTACAAGAAATGCAAACATAATTAGTGTCAGAAGTGATTTGTAGAAATGATGACATCCTTAGTGTAATGACTGAAAATAGATTGAGGCATCTATATTTCATAATGGCATTAATAGGTGAATGCACAGTGGCATGGACAACAAACATAACGTGTTCCATTTTGGACTGTGCATTATCAACGTTTGAGGGTTTCATCATTTTGTGGTTCCAATATATATTCAGTACAGGGGTAAATGCAAGGAGATGGGGGACCAAAAGGTTGCCACCATCTCCAAAATTAAAGCAAAATGTGAGCACATTATAACGCGCTCACGTTTTGCTTTGCATAAAAGTAAAAAAAAACATTTATGCTCACTCAACCACGACCATTTCTCCTCATAGTAGCAAAGAAAATAGGAAAGAACGTGATTGCGTTGAAGAAAAGGCTATTGAATCAAGTGTAATAGAGAAAACAAAAAATTCACAATGCCACCTCGCTACCAAATACATCATCGTGCAAATTTGGAGGCTCCATCACAGGAAGAAGGTAGGGTTTGACTGATTTTGTTAGTTTGAGAACAATTTTTGTGTTTTGCAATGTTTGATTTGTTTTTATATTGCATTTACAGTTATTGGATAAAGAAAAAACCTAAATCTAGCTGAGGAGGGTGAAAACAACCACCAAAACCCTCCAAACCCTCAAAACCCACCTTCACCTCCTTTTCATATAAGGGATAATCAAGAACACTACCTAGGGATAATAGAAGGAAACAAGAAACATCTTGAAACTATTATTCAAACCCTAAACAATCCAAGTGGAAGCACTGATCGTAGGAGGGCACTTGCAAAATCACTACAGGAGATTATTTCTCACACGGATTTGGTGACAAAACAAATCACTAAATTCCAAGACTATAGGGAGAGGAGTCGGCAATATTATGTCGACAAGTTGTCATATGAACAAGTCAAGAATAAAAAAATTACAAAATCTCAATTATGTGCACACTTTATTAATCCCAAAACTGGCCAAAGATTAGAAGAAAGTTGCAAACGGTTTCCTATACATTGGTGTAGGAATAAAGAAATATCCCAAAACTTTTGGGATAGATGGTACATGGTCTTCGATGAGCGCCCATGCAACAATGATGAGGTACCACAATATTTCTTGAGGAAACTCTATTGCGAGTTCGTTCTCAACAAGATTCTAAATTATTTTGACATTCGTGAGTTCCAGGGTAGAGGTGGTGGCTCTACCCAAGATAGACCCGGGGCTCAACGAGATGAAGACCATGTGCCTATACCCCAAGTGAGGCCAGAACGTAGGTCACTCCCTTTGGCTTTGAAGGAGAGTGTTGAGCTAGAGACTTTACATTCATTGACTACTCTCATCCAAACTCTATCACAGCATGCTGATGATCTTATCTAGGCCAATGAGGGTGAGAGTAGTAGGCATCATGTGTCCCCACATTTGAGCAGTACATGTGGGAACCTATGTGATTATGGGACGCAGGAAGCACAATAGGACTCTCGGTAGGATGTTGCGATGCAGGAGCAGGATGCTGCGAGATAGGGGTATGATATATTGGATGACCTTGTTCTCAGTGACGATCTCTTACATCATACATTTGGTATTGACTCTCGGGTAATTTGTTACAAGTTTCATCTTGATTTAGTATATTGTTATTTGAAATTTGTAAGTAATTTTATGTGATTATCCATATTATAAGTCAAAAATAATGTATGTCATTGTTTATGCAATGAAATTCCAGGGTCAAAGTCTTCGTCCTGCCTCCGTTAGCTGTCTATTGGTAGGTTATGAGAGGAGGCCAAGTGAATAGGTATGTAATTTATCACATAATCGTAATTAATGTAGATATGTCAATGGTAATATTATTTTGTGACAATTTGATTATTTCAACAGTCACCGGCACCTCCACAGTTTCCTTGGTCCCCTGGACACCAAACCACCACTTTTACGGACGTAAATTTAACTATTTCTAATCATTATGCATTTTTAAAATAATGTTATGTATTTATTTTGTTTGAATAATCTTGAACTTGATTTTCAGATGCTGAATATAGTGGAGACTCCTCCTGATCTTCATGAGTCAGCGCAGATAGGCATTGCTGCAGCCATGATGTCTGCAAATCCTTTGACTAAGGTATGAGCCAATAACATGAAAATATCATAATTTTGTATTTCTTATTTTATCTCATGTCATTTGATGTACATAAATGATATTTATGTTTAGTCAATTTTGCTTCTTGATGCTTCTCACTGGAGGTCACAACTCCAATCCATCTAAGTACGGACGTAGAGAGAGACAAGATGATGGAGAGTGATCATTAGGTGGCAATAAGTGATTGATCTTACATATGTGATGTTATATATTTCATGTTATATATGTGATGTTATAGATTAATGTGCATATATTGTTTGATTGTATTAACAGGTAGAGCCAGAACGACTTCTGTCGAAGAGGTCTACTTGACGACGGAGAGAGGATGAGTCAGTGATTGGCTCTACATCTTCACGATCAAGTAAGGGCTGCCGATTATTTCATAAAAGTCCATAGGAAACTAGTTTTTAGGATTTTTTTGTATTCCTAGATGGCTTTGTATACATACTTTTGTATGAACTACCAATGTATATTTTTGTATATATGCATGTATGGCTTTGTTTGGACATGCCTATATGGCTTTTTATATAAACTAGATGTTATGTTCATTACATTATGTATATGATAGTTTATATTAAATATTTACTATGATAATCAATTATTGTTATAGGAATTTAGTTTCACAAGTGTCAATTGCATTTGCTTGAAATTTTATAAATTATTTTCAAATAATCCATTTTGTGCATATCTTGCAATCATTGAATTCTATGGGACTGTGCATTTCTTTGAGGCATCATTTCAAATAGTTCATGTGCCTTGTCTATGCTTCCATACTTTCCATACATGTCTACAAGGGCAACTTTGCAAATACAATACATGTGACAAAATTCCTATATCATTTATGTTTTGATGGTTGTCCACACCATGTTCTCTAGATCCCATTATAGCATAGGCAAGGAGGAAGTTGGTTAAGGTTGTGCAATTTGGTTTTAGATGTGCCAAAATTTGTGTAAATGGTTGAAATTTATTTTTGTGCATTTGCTTGAGATTTTTTAAAGCCTTATGACAAATCCATTTCGTGCATATCTTGCAATCATTGCATTCCATGAGACAACATTTCTTTGAGGCATCATGTCAAATAGTTCGTGTTCATTGTATATGCTTCCACACAAGTTGCATACATGTTTTGCAGGGTACTTACAACTATGACATTTGACAAAATTCCTATATCCTTTATGCTTTGATGGATGTCTATAGCATGCTCCAAACATACCATTTCTAAGGTTTTGGAACTTGGCTTTACACTTGCCAATTGCATTTTCTTGAAACTTTCTAAAGGCCTATCAAAAAATCCATTTTGTTCATATATTGCAATCATTGTATTCCATGAGGCGACATTTCTTTGAGGCATCATCCCAAACAGTTCATGTGCCTTGTCTATGCTTCCACACTTTGCATACATGTCTCTGAGGGCAGTTGTAACTACAACATCTAACAAAATTCCCATATGTTTTATCCTTTTGATGGATGTCCATTTTGGCATAGGTAAGGAGGATACTAGCTAAGGTTGTGGAATTTTGCTTTACACCTGCCAATCACATTTGCTTGAAAGTTTGTAATGCCTTATCATAAAATCCATTGTGATCATATCTTGCAATCATTGCATTCAATGAGGTGACATTTCTTTGGGCCATCATGCCAAACAGTTCACATTCCTTGTCTATGCTTCCACAATTTCCATACATGTCTCTGAGGGCAGTTTCAACTACAACATCTAACAAAATTCCCATATGTTTTATCCTTTTGATGGATGTCCATTTTGGCATAGGCAAGGAGGATACTGGCTAAGGTTGTGAAATTTTGCTTTACACCCGCCAATAGCATTTGCTTGAAAGTTTCTAATGCCTTATCAAAAAATCCATTTTGTTCATATCTTGAAATCATTGCATTTAATGAGGTGACATTTCTTTAGGGCATCATGCCAAACAGTTCACGTGCCTTGTCTATGCTTCCACACTTTGCATACATGTCTGCAAGGGCAGCTGCAATTATAGCATGCGACAAATTTCCTATATCCTTTATACTTTGATGGATGTCGATACGTCATTCCAAACATTCTATATTGGTGTACAGATAGGGAGGATGTTGGCAAAGGTTGTGGAATTTGGCTTTACATGTGCCAACTGCATTTACTTGAAAGTTTCTATAGTCTTTTCAACAAATCCATTTCATGCATATCTTGCAATCATTGCATTTCATGAAACAACATTTCTTTGAGGCATCATGTCAAACAGTTCATGTTTGTCAAGTATATGCCTCCACACTTTGCATACATGTCTTGCAGGGTACTTACAACTACAACATTTGACAAAATTCCTATATGCTTTGATGGATGTCTATGGGCAAGTGCAAGAAGATGGAGGGCCAAAAAGGGCTCTTAAGTGGCCACTTTTTTTCTGAAATCACAAAATACTGGCCTTGGATGAGAAATTCAGCATAGTTACACTCAAAATTTGGAGATGCAACCAAAACAATGTTCGTAGTGCTTCGAGTCTACTTTCTAAACTGCTATTTTTTTTTTAAATGGCATAGATTAAGGGGTTCAAAAGAGGGAGCCATAGAAATTGGTGTTGTTTCTGTCAAAAAAAACATAACATAGCATGTTTTGTGGCTCCCTCAAAAGGTCAACTTTTTTTTAGTATTTTTAAAATCTCTTCAGTGAGAAATTAGCTAATAGCATGTAGTTTATGCCTGATTTTTCTGATAATTTTTTGATGAATATTTGATTTTTTACTAATTTTCAAAGTGGACACATCCTAAAAAATAGAATTTTGGTTGTGCTACCCCTATAAATTTTGAAAACTAATTGAAAATCATTTTTTTCTTTTTTTAATATTTGTAGAATGGAGTCTAGTTTCTAAATATTGAATTTTTTTGAAATTTCAATGAATAGTTAATTTACAATGAAAAAAAGACCAAACAGTGGTTTTTGCCCAAAAACAGACACAAACAAAAGAAATTAAAGATGAAAGGCTTAACATTGTTAAAATGTGAAAAAAATCACATTGTCAAATAGCTAAGAGAAAGCCTAACATTACCCAAGTGTTCGATTTGTTCAACCTTGAAACACATGCAAATCTGAGGGTTAGCACGAACGAAATTATGAGAAATCTTGAAGAATATGGAAAAACACGTCCGTGACTATTCAAAAGGCACTCCAAGCCTTTGGGTTGGAAATCCAAAGCAAATCCCAAGCCCAAGGCTTGGGATTCCCAAAGCAAGACATAACACGAGCACATTATAACGTGCTCGCATTATGTTTTGCTTTGCATTTTTCCTTTTCCGCAAAAGTCTATGTTGTTTGTCATGTTTAACATAATGCGAGCACGTGCGTTATGTTCCCCTTAAAATTTTTTATGTTCAAGGCTATTAATCATGTATGTATGTATGTATGCCTATATGTATGTATGTATGTATATATGTATGTATGCCTATATGTATGTATGTATGTATCTATGTATGCCTATATGTATGTATGTATCTATGTATGCCTATATATATGTATGTATAGTGTCGAGGGCAGAGGAGGGTAGAGATGGGAGTGAGTTAGATAGGGGAGGAGAGGAGTGGATAAGGATTGAGTGATTAAGGTTTAAGGTTGAGGGTTGAGCGTTTAGGGATAGGATTTAGAGTTTAGGGATAAGGGATTAGAAGTTAGGACCTTGAGGGATTAGGGTTTAGGGTTGAGGCTTTAGGGATAGCGTTTAGGGTTAAGGGTCGAGGGATTAGGTTTAAGGTAGAGTGTTGAGGGTAGAGGGATTAGGGATAGGATTTAGGGTTGAAAGTTTAGGGTTGAGGGATTAGGGTTTAAGGTATAGTTTAGTAGTTCTTGTGGATAGAGTCAGTAAACAATGGGAGATTATTTTTCTATTTCATAACAATATACCTTCCCTAAGTGCGGGGTGGAAAACAAGAAACATAGATGTACCCCAATGCAAATCTTTTCTCATAATGATCATCTTTCTGATTTCAACTGTTAATTACTCACTGTGGATGTACCATACGTAAAGCTTTTCTCATAGGGTTTAAGGTATAGTGTCAAGGGTTGAGGGTTTATTGATAGTGTTTAGGGTTGAGGGTTGAGGGATTAGGTTTTAGGGTTGATGGATTAGGGTTTAAGGTATAGTGTTGAGGGTTGAGGGTTTAGGGATAGGGTTTAGGGTTGATGGATTAGGGTTTAGGGTTGACGGATTAGCATTTAATGTCGAGGTTAGGGTTAGAGTGTCGAGGGTAGATGGATTAGGGATAGGGTTTAGGGTTTAAGGTTTAAGGATTAAGGGTTGAGGCTTTAGGGATGAGGGTTTAAGGCTTAAGATATAGTGTCAAGTGTTGAGGGTGTAGGGATAGGGTTTAAGTTTTAAGGGTTAAGGGTTGAGGGATAGGGATTAGGGTTTAAGGTATAGTGTTGAGGGTTGATGGTTTTGGGATAGCATTTAGGTTTGAGGGATTAGGGTTTAGGGTTGATCAATTAGGGTTTAATATTGAGAGTTGAGGGTTGAGGGTTGAGGGTTGAGGTTGAGGGATAGGGTAAATGGTCAAGGGATTAGGGTTAAATAAGAGTGTCGAGGGTAGAGGGATTAGCGATAGGGTTTAGGGTTGAAGGTTTAATGATTTAGGGTTGAGGCTTTAGGGATGAGGGTTAAGGGATTAGGGTTTAAGATATAGTGTCGAGTGTCGAGCGCGTAGGGATAGGTTTTAGGGTTCAAGTTTTAAGGGTTAAGAGTCGAGGGATCAGAGTTAAGGGTTGAGGGATTAGGATTTGATGTTAAGGGTTGAGTACATTGAGGTTCAAGGGTTAAGGGTTTTGGGATTAGGTTGAGGGTCAAGGGATTAGGGTTAAGGGATAGGGTTGGAGGGTTTAGGGATAAGGGATTAAGGTTTAAGGTTTAGGGATGACGGATTAGGGTTGAGGGTTGAGGGATTAGGTTTTAGGGATAAGGTTTAGGGTTGAGGGTTGAGGAATTAGGGTTTAAGGTATAGTGTTGAGGGTTTAGGGATAGGGTTTAGGGTTGAGGGATTAGAGTGAAGGGTTGAGGGATTAGGATTTGACATTGAGGGTTGAGACTTTAGGGTTTAGGGTTTAGGGATAGGGTTGAGAGTCAAGGGATCATAGTTAAGGGTTGATGGATTAGGGTTTGATGTTGAGGGTTCAGGGTTGAGGTTCGAGGGTCAAGGGTTTAGGGATAGGGTTGAGGGTCGAGGGATTAGGGTTAAAGTAGAGTCTGGAGGGTATAAGGATTAGGGATAGGGTTGGAGGGTTTAGGGATAAGGGATTAGGGTTTAAGGTATAGTATCGAGTATGTTAAGGGTTTAGGAATAGGGATAGCATTTAGGGTTTACAGATGAGGGATTAGAGTTGAGAGGTGATGGATTAGGGTTGAAGGTTGAGGGATTAGGGTTTAGGGATAAGGTTTAGGGTTGAGGGATTAGGGTTTAAGGTATAGTGTTGAGGGTTTAGGGATAGGGTTTAGGGTTGAGGGATTAGAGTGAAGGGTTGAGGGATTAGGATTTGATGTTGAGGGTTGAGGGTTTAGAGTTTAGGGTTTAGAGATAGAGTTGAGGGTTGAGGGATTAGAGTTAAGGGTTGAGGGATTAGGGTTTGACGTTGAGGGTTGAGGGTTGAGGCTCGAGGGTCAAGGGTTTAGGGATAGGGTTGAGGGTCGAGGGATTAGGGTTAAAGTAGAGTGTGGAGGGTATAAGGATTAGGGATAGGGTTGGAGGGTTTAGGGATAAGGGATTAGGATTTAAGGTATAGTATCGAGTCTGTTGACGGTTTAGGAATAGGAATAGCATTTAGGGTTTAGGGATGAGGGATTAGAGTTGAGGGATGATAGATTAGGGTTGAGGGTTGAGGGATTAGGGTTTAGGGTTGAGGGTTGAGGGATTAGGGTTTAAGGTATAGTGTTGAGGGTTTAGGGATAGGGTTTAGGGTTGAGGGATTAGAATGAAGGGTTGAGGGATTAGGATTTGACGTTAAGGGTTGAGGGTTAAGGCTTTAGGGTTTAGGGTTTAGGGATAGGGTTGAGGGCCGAGGGATCATAGTTAAGGGTTGAGGGATTAGGGTTTGACGTTGAGGGTTGAGGGTTGAGGTTCGAGGATCAAGGGTTTAGGGATAGGGTTGAGGGTCGAGGGATTAGGGTTAAAGTAGAGTGTGGAGGGTATAAGGATTAGGGATAGGGTTGGAGGGTTTAGGGATAGGGTTGAGGGTTGAGGGATTAGAGTGAAGGGTCGAGGGATTAGGATTTGACATTGAGGGTTGAGGGTTTAGGGTTTAGGGATAGGGTTGAGGGTCGAGGGATCATAGTTAAGGGTTGAGGGATTAGGGTTTGACGTTGAGGGTTGAGGGTTGAGGTTCAAGGGTCAAGGGTTTAGGGATAGGGTTGAGGGTCAAGGGATTAGGGTTAAAGTACAATATTAAGGGATTAGGGTTTAGGGATAAGGTTTAGGGTTGGAGGTTGAGGGATTAGGATTTAAGGTATAGTGTTAAGGGTTTCTATCATCAAATGTAGATTTATGGGTTTGATTATATTGATTGCCTCTCCAGTTTTGGTGTGTGGATGTTTTGGAATCAATCAGGAAGTCTTCAGGAGACTTTGTGGAAGTGGATTGGAAATCGCTTGACATAACCCTTGCTATTTATGCTTGGATAAGGATTTGTCACAAACTAGAACTTCTGCTTCCAAAGAAGATCTGTCTTTCTTCCTCGATGGGCATTTTCTATCAATAACTTGATTATGAGGGCTTGCCCCTTTATTGTTATGCCTATAATATGGCGGAGCATCTGGCAAGCTCTTGCAGGAAATAGAAAAAGTTCTCCCTCAAAAACCTTGTGGTCATTCAAGTCTGAAGGGGAAGGTTTGGAAAGAGAAATGGATCATCAAAGAGATGAAGAATTTATTATTTCTTAGACACCATCAGTGGTTTTTCTCTGATGCAGAGGACCTACCAAGATGGAAAGCATTTAAAGATTATATGATCTCCAAAGGAAAATCTCCTAATTCTCCCAGAATGTCATCCTTCAGTAAGGCGGGATGAAGTGGCTTGGCTCTTCCATTCATGGATCCTCCCGCATTTAAGAGGAATTGTAAGGCTTGGAAGTGTCAGTTGATGAAGCATAGGATGTGGTCATCCCTGCTTGTGTTAAGGAAGATAATGCACAGGATGTGATCAATCTATAGCAGGACAAAACGTGAGCGCGTTATAACGCGCTCGCGTTTTGTCTTGCTATAGAAATGGTAAAAAAGTGTTGACCCCCATGATCCAGGCCCACATGCTCTATTTTCATACTGATTTTGCATGTGCTCTAACAAAAAAGAAGTGCTTTCATGTTGTTGGGAAGTTCACATGCACATTTGACACATTGTACCACCTTTGCATGATCTTTCCACCACCTTTTCTGCATTGCCAACTTGAGAAGGAGGAAATAACATAGTTTTCACACCAAGTTTGATATATATCTATTCAAGTTTCAATTTTTGTAGTGTTGCAATGTTAATTGTGATTCAATTTTAGGAATTTAACATTATAGATTGGTTAATAGTATTGTTGTTAGTAATTATATTTGAGTGTTATTCAATTTAACATTGAAAAGGAAGCAAGTGGTGAAAAACTCAAATTGTTGAGAAGTTTGATGCAAGAAGAAAAAAACACTACATAATTGGGTACTCTCTCCATTCGAATCTTTGATTTTTAGGTATGTCAAGTCTTTACATGCATGTTCTTTACATTTTCCTTATTTCAGATTGAATTACTTTATCATGCTTTATCATACATGTTTAAAATAGACACATTCCCACTATTATCTTGTATTCATTTCTTAGGAAGTAATATTGGTCTCTTTATCATGCTACAAACAAATTCTTTGTCATGCTGAGGAAACGATCAAGAATTAAACCAACACAGGAAGAGATAGAAGCTAAGAATTTAAAGAAAGTAGTGGCTATGAGGGAACTTCATGAGAAGAGGAAATTGGACACGATAAATGAAAACATACCAATTGAAGAGGAACCACAACCATCACAAAGAGATATGGTATTGGTGGCACAAAGAGAACAAATGCAAAAACTTCATGGTACGAGAGATTTGAATACCATAGTTGGAGACACGTCCTCTACCACAAGTCAACATGTAGGGACACCATCTACCACATCTCAAGTTGAGAGTACATCATCACTCACATGTGATGAAGGAGGTATGCCATCGTTCGCACCTCAACCTCAAGGTATGTCATCTATTCCATCTTCAATCAAAGGTATGCCATCTAACCTATCTCATTTAAATATTGATGAAATTTCTAATGTTGAGATGAATTTACCTAACTTAACACCACCTAGAATTTTGCATAGAAAGCCAAAGTATTTGATTGATATTGATGAGAATATTTTGCAGCCAATGGAAGGTAAGATTCCAAAACACACTTGTAGAAGATATGCTCATAAGATTTGGAGATTGTTCTTTGAAAAGTTAAATGAGACTGCAAGATGTCAACTATTCATTGAAATGATGCGAAGTATAAAGTATAGGTCCATCATGAAGATTCTTGGGTTGAGAACATCAGAGGCTTCAAGTGAAAAATCTATTGTCAAGAATCTAATGAGTGCATATGAGAGTGTGGGTAACACCTCACGTACAAAAGATAGTAATGCAACACGGCGTGTGATTACATCGACTATAGTAAGTAGTCAAATGAGGAAAGCTCGTCTCATTAGAAAGACAAGTCAAGAATTAAGGAAAACTTTATCAAGAGCCATTGGAAGATGCCAAAGAATTGAGGACACTAATGCCAATGAATTATGGGCGTTCTCGGGGAGACTACCACGAAAAGATAAACCAATTGTTGAAGCATTGAGATCACTAATTGAAGACTTTTGGAAGAATTACACAAGGGTATCTCCAAATCAAAGGGATGTGGTAAGAAGGCGAATCAGTAGTCAGAACCGTGAGCCACATCCAAAGTATTTTTTAGCTGAGACTCAAACATAGTTTTATGGTAAATTTCTAAAGAAGTATCCTCAAATTAAAATTTGTCAAAGATATTTTGAAATGCTAAAACCTTTCTATGTCAAGATAAATCACACACGCACTACTTGTTGTTGTAGATTACATATTGAATTTTCTAACCATTTTGATGTTTATAGGTCTATATGTTTATATATGCATACTAACAATGATTTGCAGGGTTGTGTCATATGTGCCCCACCAACATCTTCAAGAGACTTCATATCAAGAATTTTATGTGAAAGAGAGGAAGGTCAAATATTTTACAAGAAATTATGCTTGGATGGCACATTTCATCGTTGCAGAGGCTTGCAACATTTGCCAATATGTGAACATATGGAAAGAACACATGCGGTTGGAAACGAACTAGTAGAGTTTGGCAAGTATAAAATAGTGGCATACAATACAAAAGATGGTAAAGAAGCAAAGAGGTGTGAATTGGTTATTGAAAAGATTCCAGAGTATCAGTTTAGACCTATATTTTGTGACAGCATAGTGTATGAGTATGCAAGACATGCCCATAGAGCTCGATGGTTGGACTTGCAATTCAAGTTATGCAAGGACACATTTCTGGTTCGTAGCATTGTTTCAGTCATCAACTTTGTAGAGAACTGCAGTCTGTAGCCACAGCGTGAGGTGCAATCACAATATTACAACTCCACACAGGTTTGTATATTTGTGCACATTGCATTCATTCATGTGAATGATAGTACAGAGGATGACAAAAAGATCATAAGGGAGTATAATTTCTATATTAGTGATGATTGCACGCATTCTACGGAGTTCGTGCAAGGTTTCTTTCAGGTGTTCTACAATGATTTGGCTAGAAGGGGCATATCGTTCAGTCAGCATATCATATGGTTGGATAACTGTGCATCACAATTCAAGAACTCGCAGAATTTCTATTGGCTGAGTAGGAGGCATAATTTTATAGGTATTCAGCATATGTGGAACTTTTGTGAGGCCGGGCATGGAAAGGGGGAGCATGATGGTGCAGAAGCATGTATCAAAAGAGCCATAGCACGAGAAGAGTTAAAGTATAAAGACAATGCAAAGTTGATAGATGCAAAATCGATTGTTGAGTGGTGTAATGCTTCCATGGGTCCAAGTAATGAAGGTAAGTCTTTAGTTCGTAGATTTTTTTGGTTGATAGATGATACTAACATTGCACCATATGAGGACTGTTGTACATTGATAGGATCAAATGAGATGCACTCTTTTAGAAGCTCAATTGCAGGTTCATGGAGTATCCATATGCGAAAGATGTCATGCTTTTGTTCTTCCTGTACAATTCAAGTCTGGGATGAGTGCAAGTCAAAGGAGTAGGTTGACGAATGGCAGTTAAGTTATCTTAGCCCACTTCACACGTATCGACCCCCAATAGCACTGGAACTAACACAGATAGAATCATCAGTTGACTTTGACTACATATCAGATTTAGTTCAACCAGGTAATATAGGGCACGTATATGCATCTAATTTCATCTAGTTCAACCAGGTAATGTCATCTTACTTTGTAGTGTTTTTGTAATGTTGACTAATTTCATCTAATTTGCTACACATATCAATGTAGGGCACGTATATGTAGTTATTGCAGATGAAGATAATGAAGAGGGAACAGATTATTACTTATGTCATTGTGTTGAGGCCAAAAAGAAATTGGAGGCCCCTGTTACAGATGGAGAAAACATCGAATACCCTACAGGCTCAGTGGTTATTACTGGAACATGGCTTAGAAGGTACCCACATAAGAGTGTTAATATTTGGTTGTTTCAGGACTTTGACACGCATCAGAAGATTCTTTATTACTCGAACCTTGTCATGGCATCCAATGTTCATTTGATAAAGTATCGGGGTAGACCTTTGAACAAAATCTTGTGGAAGGTGCGTGAGTCTGACCATGAAGCAATACTTGACACAATAAAGAGTAGAGTAGACCCGAATGATTCATTGGATTAATTTGTAAGTATTCACATTGATTTTGTAAAGTCATGTTACATTGAGTTGTAAGTATGCACATTAATTTGTAAGGTTTGTATTTTTTTAATTTCCTCCTGCATTTTTACAAATATACACATTTTTACATCACCATGTTATGCATTTTGGTGTCCTACTCCTAATGCGACCAAACTCATAACTCACCCTACTTCCTCTAGACACCATTTGATGATCTCTACAACACTCTGGATCCAGGGCGCCCAATCATGATGATGACCTATATACCATTCTCCCAAGGCACTCATAATGAATGAAAAGAAGACCAAGGGTGCCCAAGCTTAATAGACTTATTTCTTTCAATTTTGATGATCCAAACTCTTACAAAACGACATCCACTTTCATGCCTTTATATCTTCCTTCACATACAGGGTGCCAAATCAAGTTGAAAAATCTACATAAGGGCGCCAAAATGGATGAAACGAGACATGAAATGCACCTTAGGACACCATGCTAAGGTTTGAGTCATTAAAGTCTCTTGATATTAGGCAATCATGATGATGAAATTTAGAGTTTTTTCCTTTCCTAGGCACTCATCTAAGATGTTTGAATGATAAGGAGCGCCTAGACCTCTATAATGTACATTGGGTGCCAAAATCAAGGTGATTTTAAGTCACTTTGAGTCATGTTGCAAAAAAGTGTCAATATTGTCAAGTTGCACAAAGCAACTTTTGCATTTTGGTGCCCTGCTCCTGATGCAACCAAACTGATAGTTCCAATGCATCTAGATGGGTACGTTTAGGCTAGGCATGGTTCTATTTTTTACCCAAACATGTCGAAAGAGTCCGAGCTACATTGTGCCGATGATATCCCTAAAGAGTCCAAAGTGCAAAAAGGCAGCAATCTTTGACGAGATGTTACTCAAAAACTGTGTCACTTAGAAACATTCTGTCTGAGGCAATGCGATCATGTAGAGTGCCTCTACAATAACCTCTCTTAGTTTTTTATAGCTCTAAGGCATTTGCCCATGGTGAACAATTTTCTGCTGCCCCAAAAATCGTCAGAAGGAGGCAGTGTAAAGTAGCAAAGGGGTGTAACTTTCATCCTGCTCCTAATGCGACCAAACTGACTATTGCAACATGTCTGGATGGGTACGTTTATGTTAGGCATGGTCCTATTTTTGATCCAAACATGTCGAAATAGTCTGAACTACATTGTACCGACGATATCCCTGAAGAGTCAAAAGTGTAAAAAGGCAGCAATCTTTGACAAGATATTACTCAAAAAATTGTCACTTAGAAACATTCTATCTGAGGCAACGCGATCATACAGAGTGCCTCTACAATAACCTCTCTCAGTTTCTTATATCTCTCAGGCATTTGCCCATGGTCAAAGGTTTTCTGCTACCCCAAAAATCATCAGAAGGAGGCAGTGTAAAGTTGCAAAGGGGTGTAACTTTCATCCTTCTCCTGATGCAACCAAAATGATTGTTCCAACGAGTCCAGATGGGTACATTTACACTAGGCATGGTCCTATTTTTCACCTAAACATGTCGAAACAGTCCGAGCTACATTGTACCGACGATATCCCTAAAGAGCCCAAAGTGCAAAAAGGTAGCAATATTTGACGAGATGTTACTCAAAAACTATGTCACTTAGAAACATTCTATCTAAGGAAATGCGATCACATAGAGTGGCTCTACAATAACCTCTCTCAATTTTTTTATATCTCTAAGGCATTTACCCGTGGTCAAAGGTTTTCTGCTGCCCTAAAAATCATCAAGAGGCAGTGTAAAGTTGCAAAGGGGTGGAACTTTCATCCTGCTCCTGATGCGACCAAAATGATTGTTCCAACGCATCTGGATGGGTACATTTAAGCTAGGCATGGTCCTTTTTTTCACCCAAACATGTTGAACAGTCTAAGCTACGTTGTACCGATGATATCCCTGAAGAGTCCAAAGTGCAAAAAGGTAGCAATCTTTGACGAGATGTTACTCAAAAATCATGTCACTTAGAAACATTCTGTCTAAGGCAATGTGATCATGTAGAGTGCCTCTACAATAACCTCTCTCAGTTTTTTATATCTCTGAGACATTTGCCCGTGGTGAAATGTTTCTTGCTGCCCCAAAAATCGTCAGAAGGAGGCAGTGTAAAGATGAAAAGGGGTGTAACTTTTGTCCTACTCCTGATGCAACCAAACTGATTGTTCCAACCTGGATGGGTATATTTATGCTAGGCATGGTTCTATTTTTCACCCAAACATGTCAAAACAGTCCAAGCTACATTGTACCAACGATATCCCTGAAGAGTCTAAAGTACAAAAAGGCAGCAATCTTTGATGAGATGTTACTCAAAAACTGTGTCACTTAGAAATATTCAGTCTAAGGCAACGTGATCATGTAGAGTGCCTCTACAATAACCTCTCTCAGTTTTTTATATCTCTGAGGTGTTTGCCCATGGTGAAAGGTTTTCTACTGCCCCAAAAATCGTTAGAAGGAGGCAATGTAAAGTTGCAAAGCATTGCTAAGAAATCCTCAATACTCAAACACTCCAATGAACTGAAGCAACTTCTTCTTAGGTGCAAATGTAAGGGTACACAAGGGGAAAATGGCACCTAGATGACTTAGTGCATTTCTATGACTTCATTCACATGTTTAAATGTTTGAGAAACTCTCCTTTACTAAGCACTTGTCCTCATGTCAATGTTAAGCTTTATACCTCCTAGGCACTCAATCAGGTGATGTCATTAGTTACAACTTACCCTTAGGCGCCAATGTAGCTTTTTCAATCCATCACACTTCTAGGCACTCAAATTTGAGGTCTTGGACTTGTATCTTATTCCTAGGCGCAATTGGATGATCGTCCTAGATCTAGGCACTCATGATGGTGGGAAATTACATGAAGGGTGCCTAAGTCCAATTTGACTTTGTATTTGATATTTTATGACTCCAATTGACTAGGAATGGCTCAATTTCTAAAGTGCTGACTCAATAATGTAAGTTTAAGGTCTTTTCCTCATAGGCACCAATTAATGAGTTCACTAGATGCAATTTCTCCTAGACTTGAAGATTGTGAAAGAACTTGAAGCTTGGATGGATGTCTTCAAATGTTCTATGAAGAAGTGTTCCAACTTGAAAGGTCCTTTGAAGTGTAGATATTGATGATAACACTTTCCCTTATATGTGAAGTAGATGACTTCTCAAGGAGGCTTGAATGTATCAGAGGGACTTGAAATTAAATGTCTTTGGAATGCTTGATGATGATGAGAAGTTCCTTTGGAGCGGCTACATGTTGATCTTGAAGCGATGATTGATGAAGAATCTAATTGATACTTGAAGATGAATGGAACTTGAAGTGATAGATGGAAGTCTTCAAACATGATGCAACTGGTGATGTCGTTGATGAAGAAGACATGAAATATATCTTGTTGTGACCTCTTGGAGTAGCTACCTCTTGAAGTAGTGTTTCCTTGGCAGTGATTACTTCCATCTTAACTCTTTGGCATGAATGAATGTGAAAGGCTCCTTTGGAGCAGCTACATGATGACTCTAGGTGACTCCAAGCTCTTGCTCCTACGTTTTCCTTCAATCTTCCTACAATACAAACCAAGAAACACATCAATCCTCATGATAAACATTTTATAACATAAAGGAATCCTCTTTAAACATGGAATAATCTTACTACAAATCTAGGCGCATATATAGGTAAAAGAAGAGCAAAGGGCGCCTAACACAAGTTGGTCCATATTTATCACTTTAAATAATTTCAAACAATTTTAATGGCTTAAAGAGGTCAATCTCCCTTAAGAGATTCATTCAAAAGGTGTCTTTCAATGTAATTTCTCCCTTAGGTGCCAGAATGGGTTTGTACTGATGGAGAGTGCCCCTATATTTAAATGTCTTTATACTTGCAATTTTGCAATTCTAAATGATGAGACATGTCTTAGAATGAATTATATCTTTCAAGCGCTCACTCCAAAAGGTCATCTCATGCAATTTCACCCAAGGCGCTCATTGAGGTGTCCTTAGAGGCTAAAGTGCACCTAACTCAATTGCCTTTATCTTTATCATTTTTGTGCTTTCAACAATTAAAAATGACCTAGAGTGATCCTTTCTCTTAAGGCACTCACCTATTGATATGAAATCAAGTTATTTCCCTTAGGGGCAATTTTAGGCTTGTATGGGTGAAAAGTGCGCCTTACATCCTTATATGGTTCTTTCTAATTCTCAATGATTTCAATCAAATGCCAAGTGTCTAAGGAAGCTTTTGTCTTGAGATGATTAAATTATGAGGTTCAAATCCCTTCCTCAATCAAGGCACAATCTGAGGGTTGTATAGATGAAAGTTGACTTCAACTTGGGCGCTCATTTGAGTTGGGAGGAGCTAGAATTTACGCCTAGATTGGAGATAAATATTTTGGCTTATTTGATGATGGTCTCAAGTCTCTCTACCAAGGTGCATTTTGATGATGTTCTTATTTAAACTCTTATGAAGACTATCTCATCCCTAAGCGCTCATCCTCATGATTTTCATGCACTTAGACTTCAAGGCGCCAAAACTAGTAGGAAAATTCACAATGAACGCCTTTGCTTTGAAAGAATTTCTTATTGATCATTAGGCACACTTTGGAGTTGATATGTACTTCCTTTACTTCCATGTACTCAATTCATCATAATTATTGTCAAAGACTTCTCCAAGTTAATTGATAACATGCTTCTTGATGTTAAGATCCTTCATTCACTCCTTCTTAGATCTAGGCGCTCATGATGGTGGGAAATTACATGAAGGGCGCCTAAGGTTCAAGATAGGTTCTTTCCACTCATCTTAACTTTCAATCATTGCAGTTAATCTCAAAAGACATCATCCAAAATGAGAAACCTCCAAGACTTGTCATTGTAAGTTGATTTCCTCCAAGGTGCCAATACAAAGTTCTTTTGAAGGCAAAGGGTGCCTAGGCTTATGGGGCTCAATTTGATGTATTTATTGAAAGCTCAAGGTGAATTGATACTTATTGAAAATGCCACTTAGTCCTTCATTTGCATTATAGGTGCCATTTCCTATTGACTTATATACTCCTCCTCATGCTAGGGTGCCATAATGAAGTGGTTTAGACAATAGGTGCGCTTCACTTACTAGAGGCTTGTTCTCCTTCCACCTTAGGTGCACTTTTATGGTGGAATAGGTGTTAATGGGTGCCTTGTCTTAAATGAATGCTCTCTCCAAGTTGGGCGCCCTTTTGAGGCTTTATGAGTTGCAAATTATGCCTTAACCCTTCATGCTTGTTGCTCAATGTTTGAATGTTTAAGAAAGTCTCCTTTAGGCACTCATCTTAATGAATTTTTCTTAAGGCGCAATCATCTTAATGACTTGGATATTCATCCTAGTGTTTCAGGATATCAAGCTACTAGACTTAGTCATTTTTAGGATCTCAAACATAAAGAATAACATGATGATTCATTTTTTTGTATTGCATATAGTTGACATTGTATGCTACTCATAAAGAATATTAATATTTTTTGTTCAACATGATGATTCATTTTTTTTTAAATACAACTTTTATCTTTTAGTTCCAAAATGAGGTTTAGGTGATACTTGAATAACAATAGCTAGCTTATTGGATCAACAAACATCCTATGTAATACAATTGGAGTTTAAATATTTGAAGTAGCCATCTATAAATATCCATTTAAACGTGGATTTATAATGCAAGTATGGATGCCATCAATAAAAAAGATTTGTATTAACCAAATATCCATATAGGCATACATCAATATCTGTCGATATAAGTATAACATATATACAAAATAGCCATATAGGCATACAATGTCAACTATATACAATACAAAATATATGTCCACAAATGCCATATAGGCATACAACAAAGGAAAACAATAAAAAGTCATTCCCCTCTGGCTGATGAAGAGAATAGATCACGAGCAGCCTTTGATCTTCTAGGGGATGGAGATGCGCATGTGGGTGGTCTACTACGAACCCGAGGGCTGCTCCTTCTATTTAGTTCTTCCTACATCTTTAGTTGTTACACTAAAAAGTATAGACATTAATATATAGAAATTACATGTTATAAAAAATGAAACATTTAACAAAATAATCACTTACCACTAACATATAATCTGTCTCCTCACTTGCCTTAGTAGCAAGAATAGGCCGTGGTGATGTCATGTCCTATAGAAACCATCCAAATAGAAATTAAACTTCAAATCAATAATCTTTTGATTTTTTAAAAATAGACAACTATAACAATGAATGTAAATTGAAATTTATTAATCTACCTCATACCCCTGTCAATGCCATGGAGCTATGAATCGCAGAGGCCACACCATGCTCCATTACCCTATGAACATGGGGAGGTGTCTCTGCAGCCTACATCATCTGGAAATAAAATAACATTATTCAATTACAAAAACTATAATAGTGATGCAAATCATGGCTCCTAACATACACACACGTTCATCTAAACATGGAAGTACACACAATAAAGCACCCAAGTCACATACAAAAATCTAGTAAGTATAATTTATTCATTAAACTATTTATTTTATTACCTCTATAAAGCTTTGAAGTCCACCACCGTTGGCAGGTGTTGCCGTGAAATCAACAATATTAACCTATTCAACATCCAAAATCAGATATTAGAATACCATTCATATAACAATGCTATTCACACGTAATATTTATAATTGTTTACTAGTTACATACCCCGACAGTAGATGATCTAGTGTAAAATACAGGTGGAGAACCACTGAAAACTGCATCGACGCTATGACCCTAAAATTTCATTAAAATCATCAATTTAAATTAGTTAATCTTGCATATCAAAAATGAAATTTAATAAATTAAATTCAATAAACTTGCTAATATTTACCTAAATATCAAGGCTGAAAGTCTCACTCAGGAGGGTATCTATCATCACCATCTGCTCAGCTGTAGATGTAGCCTATGCACATGCATCCTGACTATCCATGGGATCATAACCATAGGCTAACCCGCAAGCCTGACAAGCATGGGGTGGGACCCTACTCCTCGCACTATCTCCCAACCCACTCTATGTTGCAAGACCGGCATGCTCTATGATGCTCTAGGTCAAGGCACTAATGGACTGAAGTGTATCAACCTCAACACTCTCCTTCACAATGGAAGGGATAGAAACATGCTCATAGGCTGGTCTATTGATTACTCATCTCACTACCCGCTGTGGGTCAAGACGTGCCCCTGGTCTATCTTTTGCTGACCCCCCACCTCTACCCTGGAAGTCCCACATATCAAAATAGTTTGGCACTTTTTTGAGGACAAACTCGCAGTAGAGTTTCCTCAAAAAGTATTGTGGGACCTCATTATTATTGCATGGAGGATGGTCAAAAACCATCCACCCCTCTACCCAAAATTGTCCCTTATCGCTTGGTTGTTGCACCAATGGATAGGGAACCTTTTGCATGTAATGGGTGGAGGTTGATTTGTTTGTGGGTTTGTAAAAATCTAACACAAGTCTAATTTTGTGATTTGTAATTTTTTCACATCTTGGTATGACAGCTTGTCTGCATAATAATCTCTAAACTCTCTCCTCTTATATGTCCAACTAGTTATTTTCTTGCTAATTGAATCTACATGATAACATAGATTCAAGAGATTCAGCAAGCGTGGACCTATGCAAGGTTGAAGTGGAAGGATCTTTCAACCTTGCAATTATATCTTCAATTTCTTTTTTGTTGTTTTCAATTTGCCCCATTATATTTTCTTGTGTTCCAGGGGCATGTCGAGGAATGGATGGAGGAGGTTGTTGTTCTGTAGGATTTTGTGGATTTTGAGGAGGAGGAGGAGGAGGTGCATTGACATTTCCTGACAATTAACGAAATATACATCAAAAAATAACTCAAACCTACCTATTTAGAAGCAAATTCAAACAAAAAAACAAATAAAACTCACTCCTTTGGCGTGCTCAATGTCGTGGCGGCATTTTGGTGACTAATCAACAAGATTTTGGTGTTGAATTATCTTTTCCAAAATACGAGCGTGCTTCCTAGGGTTTGCAAGCTGCGGGGATAGAGGAGAAAAATAGAAATGAAATGAAATGACAAGCCCTTTTTATTATTTATAGTAGTTCATAACGCGCTCGTGTTATAATACGCTCACGTTATAACACAAGCATGTTATGGTTTGGTTTTGACAAGCCTTAGGCTCATCATTACCAACCCATAACGCGAGCACATTATAACACACTCACGTTATGTATTATTTTTTTTAAACCATTTGGCCACTTTTTGGCCCCCCATCTTTTTGCACTTACCCCTATACCGTGTTCCAAAGATACCATTTCAAAGGTTTTGGAATTTAGCTTTACACTAGCACCAATTTCATTTTCTTGAAAGTTTCCAAAGCCTTATAAAAAAAGTCATTTTGTTCATATCTTGAAATCATTGCATTCAATGAGGTGACATTTCTTTGGGGCATCATGCCAAAAAGTTCATGTGCCTTGTCTATGCTTCCACACTTTGCATACATGTCTATAAGGTGCATAAGGAATGTCCTAGCCCAAGACACTAAAGAGGACTATTAAAATGATGAAAGACCATTGTGAGCCAGTCATGATGTCAAGGCATGAAGGGCTGAAACAAGGTAGAAACATGATGAATTTGGAGTCTCTTTGATTGAACTAACTAATATACCTACACATGCATGGATATAATGGTCAATTATGATAGAAAAATATGTTAAAGTTAAAAATAGATGACACATGGATCTTTTACCTGATTTCTTAGCCTTACATGTTACTACTACACCATTTTCAAGGTCCTGGTTAGCTCGATTAGTAAGAGGGAACCATGGAAAGGCCTTGAAAATATTTGAGTGATGCAAGAAATAGAAGCTATGATGTAGAATAATGGATGTACAAATCTCTCCCAACTCAAGATCATCCTTGTTACAACATCATATTATTGTTTTGTGCATGAGGAAGGATAAAATGGGTGTAGCCCTTAAGATCCCTAAGATGAAAAAATTGCTAAACTTTGATGGAGCAATTCTTGGAATTTGTGGCAGCTGGGAACATTATGTTTGGACCTACAGATGCATGTGGGGTCCGTCCATAATAACCTCTCTCAGTTTCGTTCAACTCTAGTATATTTAACTGTGTCGGAATCAAACACATTCTTGCAAAATGCTTTAGTTTCATGCATTGGAAAGGTGCTAGGAGTGACATTTTGCATTCCATAGCTCGTGGGGCCGAACGGGGATTCGCCAACACATCGAGGTGGGTAGGTAAATGCCAAGGGAGGTCTCGTTTTGTGTGTCAAGCACCCCAGTCATTTAGGGCAACAAGCTACCGATAAAGTCCCTTAAGATCCCTAAGACGAAAAAACTTCCAATCTTTGATGGAGCTGTTCTCAGAATTTGTGGAAGCTGGGAACATTATGTTTCAACCTACATATACATGTGTGGTTTGTCTACAATAACCTCTCTCAATTTCATTCAAATCCTATCCATTTGACCGTGCCAGAATCAAATGCATTCTTGCAAAATGCTTCAGTTTCATGCAATGGAAAGGTCGCCAGGTGGCATGTTTTTTGTTTTGCTCATTGTGGAGCTAAAGGGATTGTGCCAACATGTCAGGGTGGGTGGGTAAATGCTAGGGGAGGTCTCATTTTGTGTGCCAAGTGTCTCAGTTGTTTCAGGCTACAAGCTACCGGCAAAGTAGAAAGTTGTTAACACTAAAATTTTGCATTCCATAGGTCTTGGGGGCAAAATGACTACACCAACACATCTGAGTGGGTGGGTAAATGCTAGGTGAGGTCTCGTTTTGTGCGCCAAGTGTCTCAGTCGTTCCGAGCTGCAAGCTATCGGCAAACTCGAAAGGTGCTAGGAGTGACATTTTCCATTACATAGCTTGTAGGGCCGAACAGACTTTGCCAATGCATCGAGGTGAGTGGGTAAATGCCAAGGGAGGTCTTATTTTGTGTGCCAAGTGCCCTAGTCATTTGAGGTAGTAGACTACCAACAAAGTCCCTTAAGATTCCTAAGAAGAAAAAATTTACCAAACTTTGATGGGGTAGTTCCTGGAATTTGTACCATCTGGAAATGTTCTGTTTGGACCTACAGGTGCATGTGGAGTTTGTCTACAATAACCTCTCTTAGTTTTGTTCAACTCCTATCCATTTGACCATGCCAGAATCAAACACATTCTTGCAAAATGCTTCAGTTTCATGCAGTGAAAAGGTTGCCAAGTGCCATGTTTTTTGTTCTACTCATCATGGTGTTGAATGGACTACGTCAACATGTCAGGGTGGGTAGGTAAATGCTAGGGGGGTCTCATTTCATACTCCAAGTGTCTCAGTCGTTTCGGGCTGCAAACTACCAGCAAACTCAAAAAGTGCTAGGTGTCGGTAGCTTACAGGCCAGAACAACTGGGATGCTTGGCACATGAAACGAGACCTTCCCTACCATTTACCCACCCACCCCAATGTTTTGGTGTAGTTTGTTTGGCCCCACGATGAGAAAAAAAAATGGCACCTAGCAACCTTTCCATTCCATGAAACTGAAGCATTTTGCAAGAATGTATTTGATTCTGGCACGGTCAAATGGACAGGAGTTGAACAAAACTGAGAGAGGTTATTGTATATGGACTCCACATGCACTTGTAGGTCCAAATAGAACGTTCCCAGCTACCATGAATTCTGAGAACTACCCCATCAAAGTTTAGCAATTTTTTCATCTTAGGGATCTTAAGGGACTTTGCCGGTAGCCTGTTGCCCTGAAGTACTAGGATGCTTGGCACATGAAACAAGACCTCCCCTGGCATTTAGCCACCCACCCCAACATGTTGAAGAAGTTTGTTCAGCCCCATGAGCTATGGAATGCAAAATGTCACTCCTAGCATCTTTCCACTGCATGAAACGGAAGCATTTTGCAAGAATGCGTTTGATTTCGACATGGTCAAATAGACTGGAGTTGACCAAAACCGAGAGAGGTTATTGTGGACAAACCCCACCCACACCTATAGGTCTAAATGAAATGTTCCCAGCTACCATGAATTTTGAGAACTGCTCTATCAAAGTTTGGCAGTTTTTTCGTCTTAGGGATCTTAAGGGACTTTACCGATAGCCTACTACCTCGAATGACTAGGGTGCTTGGCACATGAAACGATACCTCTCCTAGCATTTAGCTACCCACCCTAATGCATTGGCAAAGTCCGTTCGGCCCCACGAGCTATGGAATGTAAAATGTCACTAATAACACCTTTCCACTACATGAAACTGAAGCATTTTGCAAGAATGTGTTTGATTCCGACATGGTCAAATAGATTGGAGTTGACCAAAATCGAGAGTGGTTATTGTGGATGGACCCCATGTGCACCTATAGGTCCAAACAAAACGTTCCTAGCTACCATGAATTATGATAAAACCTCTGTCAAAGTTTGACAATTTTTCTGTCTTAGGATCTTAAGGGACTTTGCTAGTAGCCTGTTGCCCCGAATGATTGAGGCACTTAACACCATATTTTGTGATCAACATCAACATCATGAGGACCCTAAAGAAATCTTTGACACATGAAGACACTGAGAAAACTAAAGACATGGAGGACAAAAAAGCATGAAGACATGAACAAACTCCTGTCATGAGGAAGAACCACAACCCAATCCAACTCCTGAAGAAGCATAATGGTATCATCAAAAAATAGACAACCAATAGACCTGCACAATTATGCATTCCTTACTTTCAAGCAAATGCAATTAGCACGTGTAAAACCAAATTCATGTAAGGATAATTGATCATCATATTAAATATTTAATATAAATTGTCATATACATAATGTCATGAACATAACATCTAGTTTACATACAAAGCCATATAGGCATGTCCAAACAAAGCCATATAGGCATATATACAAAAATATACATTGGTAACATACAAAAGCATGTACATACATCAGTAACATACAAAAGTATGTCTTAAAACTAGTTTCCTATGGACTTTTATGAAATAATTGGCAGCCCTTGCTTGACCATGAAGATGGAGAGCCAATCCATGACTCATCCTCTCTTTGTCGTCGAGTAGACCTCTTCGATAGTTCAAGATCATGCAGTTCCACCTATTAATACAATCAAACAATATGCACATTACTATAACAAAATGTACATGAAATAAATAATATCACATATGTAATCGATCACTTACCCCCATATGATGATCACTCTCCATCATCTTTTCTCTAGCTTCTTTGTCCGTAGTTGGATGGACTGGAGTTGTGACCTCTTGTGAGAAGCATCAAAAAGCAAAATTGACTAAACATAAATATACTGGAGGGAAGCAATTCATACTACTATTTATATACAAAATAAAGTACAAGTAACCATCTAGGAAAGTTTTATGCATACTTACAAATTAATCTAACGAACCATCTGGGTCTTCTTTACTCTTTATTGTGTCAAGTATTACCTCATGTTCAAAGTCACATACCTTCCACAAGGTCTTGTTCAAAGGTCTACCTCGATATTGTATCAAATGAACATTGGTTGCCATGACAAGGTTGGAGTAATGAAGAATCTTTTGATGCGTGTCAAAGTCCTTAAATAGCCAAACATTAACACTCTTATGTGGGTACCTTCTAAGCCATGTTCCAATAACAACCACTAATCCTGTAGGCTATTTGATGTTTTCTCCATCTGTAACTGGGGCCTCCAATTTCTTTTTAGCCTCAACACAATGACACAAGTAATATTTTGTTCCCTCTTCGTTATCTTCATCTGCAATAATTGCATAAACATACCCTATAATGATATGTGCAGCAAATTAGATGAAATTAGTCAACATTACAAAAATACTACAAAGTTTAAGATAACATTAGGAATTTCAAATTTAACTATGCAAGTAGATATATTACCTGGTTGAACTAGATCTAATATGTGGTCAAAGTCAACTGATGATTCCATCTGTGTCAGTTCCAGTGCCGTTGGGGGTCAATATGTGTCAAGTGGGCTAAGATAACTTAACTGTCATTCATCAACCCACTCTTTTGACTCGGACTCATTCCAGAATTTAATTGTACATGAAGAACAAAAGCATACCATCTTTCACATATGGATACTCCATGAGCCTACAATTGAGCTTCTAAAAGAGTGTAGCTCACTTGATCCTATCAATGTACAACCGTCCTCATATGGTGCAATGTTAGTATCATCTATGAACCAAAAAAATATATGAACTAAAGACTTACCTTCATTACCTGGACTCATCGAAGCATTACACCACTCGATAATTGATTTTGCATCTGTCAACTTTGCATTGTCTTTATACTTTAACTCTTCTCGTGCTACGACTCTTTTCATACATGCTCCTGCACTATCATGCTCCCCCTTTCCATGCCCGGCCTCACAAAAGTTTGACATATACTAAACACCTCTAATATTATGCCTCTTGCTCAGCCAATAGAAACTCCACGAGTTCTTGAATTGTGATGCATAGTTATTTGACCATATGATATGCTGACTGAACGATATGCCTCTTCTAGCCAAATCATTGTAGAACACCTAAAAGAAACCTTGGACAAACTCCATGTAATGTGTACAATCATTGCTTATATAAAAATGATACTCCCTTATGATCTTTTTGTCATCCTCTGTATTATCATTCGCATGAATGAATGCGATGTGCACAAATATAGAAACCTGTGTTGAGTTGTAATATTGGGATTGCACCTCACACTATGGCTATAGACTGTAGTTCTCTGCAAAGTCAATGACTGAAACAATACTACCAACTAGAAATGTGTCCTTGCATAACTTGAATTGCAAGTCCAACCATCAAGTTCTATGGGCATGTCTTACATACTCATACACTATACTCTCATGAAATATAGACATAAACCGATACACTGGAATCTTTTGAATAACATATTCACACCTCTTTGCTTCTTTACCATCTTTTGTATTGTATGCCACTATTTTATACTTGTTGAACTCTACTAGTTTGTTTCCAACCGCATGTGTTCTTTCCATATGTTCACATATTGGCATATGTTGCAAGCCACCGCAATGCTGACATGTGCCATCCAAGTATAATTTCCTGTAGAATATTTGACCTTCATCTCTATCATATAAAATTATTGATATGAAGTCTCTTAAAGCAGTTGGTGGGGCACGTATGCCACAATCCTGCCAAACATTGTTAGTATGCAAATCTAAACATATAGACTGATAAACATCAAAATGGTTAGAAAATTCAATATATAATCTACAACAACAAGTAGTGCGTGTGATTTATTTTGACAAAGAAAGGTTTTAGCATTTCAAAATATCTTTGAGAAATTTCAATTTGAGGATACATCTCTAGAAATTTACCAAAAAACTATGTTTGAGTCATATCTAAAAAATTCTTTGGATGTGGCTCATGGTTTCGACTACTGATTCTCCTTCTTACCACATCCCTTTGATTCGAAGATGTACCCTTGTGTAATTCTTCCAAAAGTCTTCAATTAGTGATCTCAAAGCTTCAACAACATCTTTGTCTTTCCGTGTGAGTCTCCTAGAGAATGCCCACAATTCATTAGTGTTTGGATCTTCAACTCTTTGACATCTTCCAACAGCTCTCATTAGAGATTTTTTCTATTTATTTTCAATGCTTGACTTGTCTTTCTAATGAGGTGAGCTTTTTTGTTTGTTGGCTTACAATTGTTGATGTAATGACATGTCATGTGACATTACTCTCCTTGGTGCGCGAGGTGGAACCCACACTAGATCATACACACTCATTAGATTCTTGACAATTAATTTTTCACTTGAGGCATTCGATGTTCTTAGGCCAAGAATCTTCATAATGGACCTAAGTTTCAGATTTCTCATCAGTTCAACAAAGAGTTGACATCTTCCAGTTTCATTTAAATTCTCAAAGAATAATTTCCATATCTTATTCACATATCTTTGGCAAGTGCGCATGGGAATCTTATCTGGCATGGGCTCCAATACATTCTCATCAATATCAATTAGAAACTTAGGCTTTCTATGCAAAATTCTAGGAGGCATTTTAATTGGTAAAGTAGACTCAACATTAGGAATTTCTTCAATATTTACTTGAGATGGGATAGATGATGTACCTTCGATTGGAGGTGATAAGGATGAAAATGACGTACCTTCAACTTGAGGTGTGAATGATGGTGTGCCACCAACTTGAGAAGAAAATGCAGATGTATAGGTTCTACTTCACCTGTGAAAGATGGAGTGACTCCAATTCGAGAAGATAATGCTGGTGTTCCTTCAACTTGACCTATGGACGATGGAGTGCCTCCAACTTGGAGATTCACTTTCCTCATTGCATGGAGGTTTTGCATTCATTCCCTTTGTGCCGCCAATTCCATCTCTCTCTTAGCTTCATTAGACGTGTCATGTTCCTCTTCAATTGGCAATGATGGAATGTCTTCTTGTATGGTTGAAAATTTCCTACTTTCTTGAATTCGCCTCATTCTTTCTCTTTTCCTCTCATTCTTAGCTTCATGCTCTTCTAGTGTTAGAGTATTTTCTCATTTCCTCGGCATGATGATGATTTTTACAAGCATGATGAATAAGACAATGATAATTAGAAAGTTTATAATGATAATGAATAGCACAGTCAAAATGAATAACAAGGTTCTATAAACTTCTGAATAAGACACCTCATATGAAGATAACTTGAACATACATAAGTCATGGAGTATGCATTTGAACACACATATAAAGCATGTAGTATACACTTGAACATACAAAGTCATGGAGTATACACTCAAATACACGAAGTCATAAATGATGCAGAGGAAGGGTGGAGCTCATGAAAGTAGACCCAAAAGATAAATTTAAGACAGGACTCATCACACTTTGTCAAATAATGGCCAAGAAAGCTTCAAAATCCTTGAGCAGGTCTAAAAGACCTTCATATAGATTCTTCACACCTTTTTCCCAATCACAAAATGCACCAAGTATACAATGGAATACATAAAGTCATGGAGTATTGATGCAAAGAAACTTATAACACTTAAACAAACTCAATCAATTCACCTAGAAAGTCTTGAATCATGAAATCATGGGCAATCCTTCATAAACTGCTCCTTTTCCTAGTAGCCCTACAAACTTGGTTTTTTATGCATAACTTACAAGTAAGACCTCAAATCCATATACCAAAATCTATTTCAGATACCCATTAGGTTGTTCTTCAACATATCTCAAAAGTGCATACCTTTGTTTTGGAACTTCAATCTCTAAAAATGATTGTTCCACTATTTTAGGGCTTAATTAGCCCACTTTTACAAAGCAACTCCAACTTAAACACCCTACCAACCCCAAATCTCTATGGAAAGTCCTTCACCAGCCTACAAAACCTTAGATTCAACAACTTTTAGTCACTAGAATCCTCTCTAATGCATCTAAACACTAAACCCTTACTCTAGGCCATTACAAGCTTGTACAATGAGGGTTTAATGGAACTCAATACTCCAAACCTTTCCTAACCATATCACCACTTCAAACATGTCACAATATGCCTACACAAGATTAACAAACCTTCACCCAACCTCAATCCATGCATTTTATACAAACTCCCACTTGTAGCCATCCATCTTAAGCCAAAATTCATGAAAAATAAATAGGGCAGCAACAAAATGTTCTCAAATCTTACTTCCTACTCCAAAATCCTACTTTAACATCTAAGTCTACCCTAATGGTACCCATTCCATCAATTTACAACCTACTCTACCAATGGAATGGGTCAACAATCCATTTTTTATCACTTACAAACCCCAAAATAGGGTTTCCAACCTGCCTACAGACAAATGCTTGTAAAAACCCTAAATCTCAATGGAATCAAATCAAACCAAAACCAATATGCTGTTATTTCACATATCCATCAACTACAATGCATTTGGGAGCAAGAATGAACTGTACGGGGCTATACAATGGCCTGCAATAGCAAAATACACAAGGAAATGCAAAAAAATAGAGATGTATTATTGTTTGAACTTCAAAATCCACCATTTAACATTGCCTCTAAGTTTTTGTGGTATATTTAACCTCTTCCCATCACCAAAAACCAAAAACCAATGGTTGTAACCAACTTTTGAACCTCCATGACTGTTGGCCTTCCAAAGTTTGCATTTTGAACATGACACATTTGAAAACATTACAAAATATGACAATATGAACTCAAATGACTCCAACTAAACTAATTACATTATAAAATGGTCTATTATGACCTTATTGAACAAAATAAGACTCAACACCCTAGAAACCTATCAAATGACCTCATTCACAAAACTTGGACAAACATGGTGCCCATGTACCAAGTATACACTTGAACATACAAAGTCATGGATTATACACTTAAATACATGAAGTCATAAATGATGCAGAGGAAGGGTGGAGTTCATGAAAACAGACCCAATAGAAAAATTGTTCTTGCATGTTCTCCATTGCTGCTCCTATGTACACCTTCCTATATGACTTCAATGAACTAAGGCAAATCCACTTGGAATGCTTTCAAAAACCTCAATACAGATTTGGAAGCCTATTTCAAACATTCTAAAGGTGATTTCAATAGGTATTAAACACCTACACTCAAAAGCAAACCCTAACTTGCTTGGGTGTCAACACTTACTCAATGATTGCAAAACTAGTCCTCTTGAGACAATCATAATAAAACTTGACTAACCCTTGAAGAATGCTCTAAAATCCTTTGTTCAGGTCTGTAGGACCTTCTAAGACCCCTTCCCAACAAGAATATGCACAACCAACACTTTTAGAGTTATATTTGATGAACTTCCAATTGCTACCCCAACACTGTCGTGCACAATCATTTAGGATAGTCATCACACTTTGTCAAATAATGGCCAAGAAAGCTTCAAAACTCCTTGAGCAGGTCTGAAAGACCTTCATATAGATTCTTCATGCCTTTTTCCCAATCACAAAATGCACCAATTATACAATGGAATACACAAAGTCATGAAGTATACACTTGAATACATAGTCATGATATACACTTCAATATAGGTCATAGAGTATACACTCGAATACAAATACAAAGTCATAGAGTATACACTTGAATACCTAATCATGAAGTATACACCTAAATGGAAAGAGGACATTTAGGGAAGAAATTTAATACACTTGAATTATAGACTATGAATCTTATGAACAAGAAAGTTGGGAAGGTTTCCAAAAGACTCTAATACTATGATAGTCATAGTGGACTGATGTACATAAATAGTTTTGTTCCTTCAAGACTGTCATGAGTATTTCCATAAAGGAAAATAGGGCTGCCAAGAGACTTCAAAACTATTTGAAACCATAAGGTGTTGAGAGATCACTATTTAAAGGTATATCTCTAATACTAAGCCTCCCTTTGACCCTATAAACTCATAAGAACATCACCTTGACTGCTCTTGACTGTCTTTCCCCTTGAAGGCCATTGTTTGGACTCTTATACGAGTATTAAATCATTATTTTAGGTTTGGAAATCATAAATTGTATGGTTAATTTTTTACATATATGAGTTGTATGGAGGTGATTTTGAAGGATGACAAAATGAATGCCATTGAAGGGGACTGTTAATCAACATAAATTGACTATCCTAATAGTCTTAAACCAGTCCAAAAACTTTGTGATATAGTCAAAACAACATTAACCCTTGAAGATAACCTTCTGGATACTCATGACAAAAGATCAAAGACATATTAAGTAATGCATAAATTAAAAACAACTTCATGATGGTCATGACTATGATAGTGGACTGTTATATATAGAATTGTGACTATCCTACACTCATGAAAACCTCCTTTTTAGTATTTTATCTCCTTATAACTCCCTTTCTCTCATCTTGTGTATACCCTAAGACAACCCCTAAACCTCTTTTTTATGGAGATTTCTCAGATAATGGGCAAGATACAAATCATATATGACTATCACAATGGCAAATCTAGCCTTAAAACCCTTTATGTAAATTGTCTTCTCCTTTACATGGACTGTCCTCTCTATCTCTAGTTGATGGTATCTTCAAATTTTATCTAAAATGAATGATACAACCTAAATTTATACCCTACTAAGATCACAACCTAAATTTATAACATAAAAAAATGATCCTAAATGAATTATATGGTATCCTCTTAATATGACAACATAGTCATGAAGGGTCAGGACAGTCATGGTAGCCTCTTAATATCCCAAAATAGGAAAGCAGCGAAAATTTCACAATGGTAATGAAGGGTTGGGATAGCATTGATCCTAGAATATGATTATGATACTAGGGTTAAAGAAGAGGATAGTCAGAATCTAAAATGGTTAAGAAAAACTATAAAAACACTCATAAAATAAGCATTAAGATGATCTAAGATCTAGGTTTGTATGGATTGTTGTAGCATCTAACATGAGAACATCTGGTATGAGTAGTTTACGAATAGTTGAAACAAGATGAAAATCCTAAAGTTGAAACAAGATGAAAGACATATATATAAGTGAATTTAAAATGGATATAATTTAGAACATACCTTAAAGACTTCGCTATTGGAGTTGACCAATTCCTCTAAATTTGGCTTCAAGATCCTCGAATTCTTCTTTTCGCAAGTTTGATTATGAATTCTATATAACTCTAGAATAGGATTAGTGAATTTATGGAAAAAACAAACATATATATCATAAAATTCAATATATATATATCAATGGTAATTAGCTTTGAAACAAAATCACACATGAAAGTTTAAATAATCAAATTTTCTCCAAAAAACATGCAAAATCAGTTCCTCTAGGGGTTAGGGTTTAGGGTTTAGCAAGAGATATAGAGAGGGGGTACCAATAGATATTAGGAGAGATAGAGGAGATAGAGGGGAGGGATAGGGAGATAGAGAGTGAGAGTGAGAGATAGATAGTGTTTAGGGTTTAGGGGTTTGGGGTTTACGGTTTAGGGGCATTATTTAGGGTTTAGGGAGAGAGAGAGGAGACATATAGGGAGATATAGTGGATAAAGAGGGGAGAGATAGGGTGATAGAGAGTGAGTGAGATGTCTAGAGAGATAGGGAGATTGAGGTTTGGGGTTTCTCAAGTTTAGGGTTTAGGTGGGTGTAGGGGCACCAAGAAGATTCTACTTGTCTTTGCTTTGTTCATGCTTTGTTTGTGATGTATAAGGTTTTGAAAGACCATTTCCCATGTTTTGCAATAAGGACCATGTCCAAAAGATATCATGTTGATGTCATGTTTGTAAGTGGGCAGTCATAAGATGTAGTGAACAGTCATAGCATTCATGTTTTGTAAGCCTTTTATGGCATGTAGGGGAGGTGTCAAGAGGTCTAATGCCTTGTCAAAGGCTCATTTATCTTATAATGATGTTTGAAAGCCTTGTTTGTCATGAAAACCCATGATACATATGACAAATCATTGTAATTAGTTGCAGACAATAACAAAATAGGGGCAGTTCGGTGGTTGTAGACAGTTTACCAGTCTCCCACCGATTCAAATTGCCCCTCCAACTACTCAATCCATCGATGCAGGCTTCTTAAAATCCTTACAGATGTCCATTGTATGAAGGAGAAGTGATTGGTGAAGAAATCAATAAGGAAAAAACATAGTTTTCTCTGCCTTTGTTGCTCTGTATTTTCCCTGTTCTTACACGTACTTTGCCACTGTACGAAGGAGTTGCAGAGGACCACGATGTTGGTTTGAAAGTATGGTGAGTCAAGAGTATTTTGTAGTTTAATTGGGTTCTTGAAACATCTGCATAACGTAGATATCTACATTCTTCTGAGTTTGATTTGATAAAACCCTCACCTAGGGTTTCTGAAAGAAAACCATGAGTTTCTCACCATTCTCACTGAATCAACCCCCCTTGATCAGTGGAATGGATATATTGATGTTTGTTTCAATGTTTTTGAAGGTGTTTTTGGCAGAGACTATTGTTGGTCGAGATTTCTGAAATGACCTAGCAAGACCATGTGCTAGGTATGTGTAGAAGGGAATAGTATAAGCCAAATCTATTGCAGTCAATGGTGGGGCCTCAAAACCTAAAACTAACTTGGTTTAGACATGAAATTGAAGTGTCCAACTAGTTCAAAAAGTTTTGTGAGGCAAGAAAAGGGTACTTGCTTTGTAACCTAGGCCTAATTAGGGCTCTTGACACTAGGACAGTCTTACTGAAAGTGACACATGTTCTTAAACAACCCATGGCAAGTTTTTAAACATGTTGTTAAGCCTCATAAAAAGTATCTTAAATAAGGTTGATCTAGTCATAAAAAGTGTCTGGTCTGCAAGAAATCCTCTGTCAGACCCTAAAATAGGGCTACAAGGATTAGGACAACATTGTGAGGGAAGTAGTGTTTTGAAAGAAGGCAAGACTTGTTGGTTAGTTTGGGGGTATTCTCCAAGATGTCAAATGACCCTCTAAATGTCTACCTTGAGAGAATCAGATGTTTGGTGTCATGTCCCATGTGAGCCCTTTTGGTGTAGACTTGTATCTCTCCTTGGTTAAAATAGTCCTAAGTTGAATGTTTTGTTAAACTTATAGAAGTTGTGTTGATCTACATTGGCCTCTGCATCATTAGGGGTTAGGGTTATGATTTAGGGGTATTATTTAGGGTTTAGAAGTTTAGAGAGAGAGAGAGATTGCTTTTGACATGCAACCCCTAAACCCCTAAACCCTAAACTCAAGCAACCCTAAGCCTCTAAACCCTAAATAATTCCCCTAAACACAAGAAACCCTCTCTCTCTCTCTCTCCTCTCTCCTCTCTCTCTCTCTCTCTCTCTCTCTCTCTCTCTCTCCTCCTCTCTCTCTCTCTCTCTCCTCTCTCTCTCTCTCTCTCCTCTCTCTCTCTCTCTCTCTCTCTCTCTCTCTCTCTCCTCTCTCTCCTCTCTCTCTCTCTCTCTCTCTCTCTCTCTCTCTCTCTCTCTCCCCTAAACCCAAGAAACCCTAAACCTTTATCTCTATATCTCTCCCTGATCTCCCTATCTCTATCATCCCCCTACCTCTCAATCTCTCTACCTATGTCTTTGGCCATGTCCATCACTCTCTATCTCGCTATCTCTCCCATCGGTCTCCTCTAGATATCTCCCTATGGGTCCTCTCTCCCTAAACCCTAAACCCTCCAAACCCTTAACATCGAAATAATGCTCCTAATCTCTAGATTAAGAGGTAGAGGGATGATAGTGATAAAGAGATAGGGGAGAGATAGGGAGATAGAGTTTTAGGGTTTCTTTGATTTAGGGTTTAGGTGTTTGGGGTTTGGTGCTTGGGGGTTTAGGGTTGCTCAGTTTAGGGTTTAGTGTTTAGAGATTAGGGGCATTATTTGGATGTTTAGGGTTTAGGGAGAGAGGACCAATAGGGAGATATGGAGGAGACTGAGGGAGAGATAGGGAGCTAGAGAGTGATGGACATGGCCAAAGACATAGGTAGAGAGATTGAGAGGTTTTAGGGTTTAGGGTTGCATGTCAAAAAGTTGTCTCTCTCTCTAAACCCCTAAACCCTAAATAATACCCCTAAATCATAATCCCTAAGCCCTATACTCTAAACCTGAGCAACTCCAAACCTCTATCTCCCTATCTCTCTTGACATCTCTCTCACTCTCTATCACCCTAGAGCTCTCCCCTCTTTCTCCTCTATCTCTCCCTATCTGTTTACTCTCTCTCTACCTATCTATCTCCTGCTATCTCCATATCTCTTACCTCCTTCTCCCCTATCATTCCTCTATTTCCCTATCTCTCCCTCTCCCTTATCGATGAAGTAAATGGAAAAAAGAAAACTATGACTCTCTTTCTATCTCTCTCTCTCTTTCTCTCTCCCTATATGTCACTTTCTCCCTATCTCCCTATCTCTCTCCCTCAGAGAGGGAGGGAGGGAGAGTTATTTTAGCTCACCATAATGCGAGTGTGTTAGAGAGAGAGAGAGTTGTTTTAGCTCACCATAACGCAAGTGTGTTATAATGTACTCACGTTATGCATTTCACATAACGCAAGTGCGTTATAACATGCTCGCGTTATGGTGACCTTGCTTTGACGTGTTTTTAATAGTTTTCAGCAAAATCTAAAGATAATCTGGAGTGTGCTCCCCATCAGGATGGCACTTTTTTCAATAAAAACTAAAAAAACTACCACCATAATCTTAAGCTCTTTGTTAGCTATCTAACTGTATATTTTTTTTCACATTTCGAGTAGATTAAGGATTTCATCTTGAATTTCTTTTGTTAGTGTGTTCATTTTTTGTCAAAAACCACTGTCTAGTATTTTTGACTTGTTTTTTTTAACCATTCATCAAAATTTGAAATAAGTTACATTTTAGAAAACTAGACTCCATTCTACATGTATTTTAAAAAAATTGATTTTTGATTAATTTTCAAAAAAATTAGGGGGGAGCATGCTCAAATTTATGTTTTTCAGGATGTGTCCACTTTGAAAATTACTAAAAAATCAATTTTTCATAAAAAAATTATTAGAAAAATTAGGGATAAACTACATGGTGTTAGCTAATTTCTCACTGGAGCAATTATTGAAATACTAAAAAAAATTTAACATTTTAGGGAGAGCACACCAGACACTATGTTATATTTTTTTTTGAAAAAAATAGGACTAATTTGTGTGCTCCCCCTTTTTGAACCCCTTAATCTCAACCATTTTTGGAGAAAATTAGTAGTTTAGAAACTAGATTTGGAGCACTATGACTCTTGTTTTTGTTCCATCTTCAAATTTTGAGAGTATCTATCTTCAATTTCTCATCGAACATCAATGTTTCCTGATTTCAAAAAAAAAGTGGCATCTTAAGACCCCATTTTGGTCCCTTATCTTTGTGCACTTACCCACAGTAACAAACATGCTTTAATCAATTCAATGAAGTTGCCCATGTAACAAACAACTGGAAAAGATGCAGCAAATTTCAACAAACAAATAGGCCTAAAATTCCCTACATACATGTATATAATTGTAAAATGTTGAGATGTTAAGTACCAACCTGAAATGTTTCCATTGTCTACGCTACATATTTCTATAGATATACATATGTCTATAGATCTAAATATGTGTATATAGATCTACATATATGTATATAGATATACAAATATACATATGTATATGATATACAAATATACATATGTATATGATATACATATGTAGATAGATATATGTATGTAGATAGATATACATATGTATATAGATAGACATGCATATATATATAGTACATTTATAGTCTAACCCATTTGTATGTAGAATCTTTTGATATAAAATGAAACCCTCAATATATGAAATTAAAATATAGGAAAACAATTGTAAATATTTAATGTAACAATAATTAAAAAATAGTATTCGGTCAGAACTAGGAAGAATCTGACTATAAAATTATTATGGAGACAAAGTCGTAGGATTCAAAACAGTCCTTATAATGAAACCCTTAACTGTTGACAATGAAATGATGAAACCCTTAACCGTTGACAATGAACCTTGGAAAATATATACCCTTATAATCTATTGAATGAAGCTACCCATTATATGCTAAGTGCCAACCTAAAATGTTATATAGACATTAATAGATGTTGAAATGTTAAGTGCCAACCTCAAATGGTTGTCTTAGACAGAATAGGTAAGAATGCCACTGCAAAATATATACCCTTAAAAATATACGAACCCATCTATATGTATAAAATAAAGCCCTCATTATATAATAGTATATTATTCTGTATAGCAAAATAATCACGGCACAAGGGTTGTCTTAGACAAAACATGATGTATATTATGGTCTAGGGATGGTCACACCATCGAGAATATTCTGTAAAATGATTAGGTTTTTGGTGTGTAGTTGAATATATTCTGAAATAGTTTGAGTATATGTGTGTGTGTGTACTTGAACATGTATTTGGACGTGAATAACAAAATTACATACCAGTACTCAACTCACGGGTTGTATGAGACAAACATGAAGGTAACCGATTGTATAATGATTGTATAAACAACACCGTATGAAACCAATAAAATGGAATGAAAGCAGTGTTGAAATCACGTGGATAAATGATATCTGTTTCCAATAGAAATATGTTAAATCATGTGTTAATGTAGGAGATACATACTACAAAAAGATATATGTTTGTATGTAGCAACATTTGCATAAAATCAAAGCCTTTATATATAGTTCTTTAAACATATTACAACACTGCTTGTCAAATAATACAAAAATGACACATGCTGAGGATTGACCACCCTAGACCTTTATATATAGTATTTTTATCATATTATAGCACTTCTTGTCAAATAATACAAAAAATGCAATGCTGAAGATTAACCACCCTAGACTCTCACTATGCCTTCTAGTGGATCAATACCCGAAGGCCTTGAGCCACTTCACTTGCTCTCTCAATGTGTGCAAGAGAGAGAAAGTCACCATAATTACTCAGATAATACAGATAAATCATGTCTTACAACACTTCTATATAATTACTTGGATAATAAAGATAAATCATGTCTTACCCTAGACCTTTATATATAGTATTTTTATCATATTACAGCACTTCTTGTCAAATAATACAAAAAAATGCAATGCTAAAAATTAACCACCCTAGACTTTCACTATGCCTTCTAGTGGATCAATACCCAAAGGCCTTAAGCCACTTCACTTGCTCTCTCAATGTGTGCAGGAGAGAGTAAGCCACCATAATTACTTAGATAAATCATGTCTGTTAATGTAGGAGATACATACTGCAAAAAGATATATGTTTGTATGTAGCAACATTTGCATAAAATTAAAGCCTTTATATGTATTTCTTTTAACATATTACAACACTGCTTGTCAAATAATACAAAAATGACACGTGCTAAAGATTGACCTCCCTAGACCTTTATATATAGTATTTTTATCATATTACAACAGTTCTTGTCAAATAATGCAAAAAATGCAATGCTGAAGATTAACCACCCTAGACTTTCACTATACCTTCAAGTGGATCAATACCCGAAGGCCTTGAGCCACTTCACTTGCTCTCTCAATGTGTGCAGGATAGAGAAAGTCACCATAATTACTTAGATAATTCAAATAAATCATGTCTTACAACACGTGTATATAATTACTTAGATAATACTGTAGACACTCAAAATTGTCTAGGTCTTGTTTACACATGACCTTGTATGTCTTTGCCCTAGGTCCTAGTCACATTGTCGACATGAACTTGTATATGTCCCCTAGGTCCTAGTTCATCTAACTCATCCCACTTAATGCCATTTATCCCTAGGTCCTAGTTCATCCCATCTTAATCATCTTCCTGATTGATTAAATAAACCCACTTTATTTAATTAATCCCACTTGATCACATTCCAATTAACTAAATAAATCCCATTTGTTTAGTTAATAATCCCCCTTCACATGTCTCACATAATTCAAATTTAAAATTTGAATTATTCCCTCACCTCTCCTCACATTGTGACACATGTTGCATGTCTCATCTCCGACTTAATAGGCCTTCACATGTCAAACTAATTCAAATTTGAATTAGATTCCTTTTATTCTCCATCACACACTTGTCATGTGACTACAATCTCTCTTTGAGTGGGAAACCCTAATCAATCTTGACCGTCCATATCCTCCAACATAACTGTCAATCACAACCGTCCATTCAAATTTTCCTTTTTCTATAAAGGTAGCCTCTCTTGAGCCATTTGCAATGAATCTCCTTCTAGTATCCTCATGCTGTCAAATTTTCCTCTCAATCATCCATCATCTATCTATCATCTATCCCTCTTGCATCATTCTATCTTCCATCCATCAATCATCCATCTTACCATTATGTTGTAGAATCGAGCAATCAACATTCATCTCTTTGGGTAAAGCTAGAGTGCTTTGGGTGCGGCACTCTCAACCTTATCAGTGGATCATGAGTCGATATGAGGTTTGCATTCATTTGATTTGCATTTGTTATCAATTCCTTCATGTCGATTTTCCATGATTTCATTTGGCACACCCAATCTCGGATCTAATCATGAGTTTTTTTTCAGATTTTGTTGTCAAAATTTTGTTTTTCTCTAACCCTAGGTTGTCAAAATTTGCAAGTTTTGGGGCTGAGCTATTGCAAGTTGCATCTTGGGCGAAAACTGACCCCACCATCATCATCAGGACATTGTTTTTGATTTTTTTGACTGTAAACTTGATAGGTTTCAATGACCGAAATTTTTTGAAAAAATTTGAAATTTTTTTAGGGCCTACAAATCCGTACAGTACGGATCCGTACGGATCAGAATCTGTAGACCCTCTATTGGTTGCTGATCCTGGTCGATGTGTGTTTGCAAGCTTCATAACACGAGTTACAGATTAACAGTCGCAGGTTGTATTTGTGTTGCAGGTTTGTGTTTAAAATTTCTGATGTTCTTGTCATAGGTTCTAAAAACCCCGGCCGCCATTGATAAACCCTAAAGTTCCTTGCCTTTCTACCAGTCGCCACTCCTCATGGATTCTCCTTCCACCTTATACCTCCTAGGAAAGCATCCATGTCACCACCTATTCACCTGCACTCTGTTGAGTCGACACCTCTGCAAAGGTCGACACCCTCAGCTATACCCTGGTCGGCACCCACAATCGCTATTACTGGGTTCCCTCCACTCGGCCTCTGTAACAGCTACCCTGTAAACTGTCGTCACCACCAATGACCTTTGACCTCTACCTATGCTCAGGTTGTCGTCCCCTCTCTTTGAACTAGTTCATGTTAATTTTTGGTCAATGTATCCCTGCAAGATCCACCAATCATTGTTGAAAACCCTAACGGCCACCAGAAATCTTCAACCCAAAATCTTGGACATCCATCGTTTGACCCTAAATCTTGGGTCGTAGATCCCTTGACCATAAGCCTAAAACCTGTAATGTTCAACAATAAACCTCTAGCGTCTGACAAAAGCCTTAAACATTTAGGCTTAATCAACATTTGCAGCCTATAGGCGCTTGGCCCCGATTTCTAAGCGTCCGGTCACGTGCGTGATCAAGGGGAGGAGAGGGGGTTTTATAAGCCCCTTTCATATAACTTTTTTTAAAATTTTTGCTTGGATCCAGTCCCTAGTCATATGAATGACCAGGGGCTACTCTATAACCTTAACCACCTAAATAGATCGCCCAACCAGAAATCCTACATCTGAGCAGAATTAAAACAAACTGCTAGCGGTTTGTGTCCAACAGTTAGGTTTGCCCTCCTTCCTCCACATACCCTAAAGGAGGCTATTTTTTTTCTTTTTGCTATAACTTTCACATACTGTGGAAAAATTTTGTGAATGAACACTCGTCAGAAAGCTAGGATGACGAACTACGCAGTGGAGAAGAAATTATTAGGTGAAAGTGTCATTTTGACCATTTTTTTGTAGTCAAAGTCCAACTTGCATATGAACTTCAAACAAGCATATCTTTTGCAATTTTCATCCTTTTTTCGTGAACTTTTTTTAAAAATTGTATAGAATTTCACCTAGAATCTGCTGGTGCCATTTATTTTTCTATCACAATTCATATACAGCAGATTTTTATCAGATTCATGATTTTGGCATAATGGATCTCTAGGCACTTTCACTTGCTCATTTTCGATTTGGTGGCTTGTAGGTGACCTCAAGGAGCTGGAGAAGCATTCACATCAACATACATAGCAATTTGGGATAGCAAAACAATCAAGTGTATCCACTTCAGCATTCATCTCTTTCATTTGATCAATCAATCTTGTTTGCATCATACATTTCCATTTGGGCTTAAAACGAATATTGCTTTAGCAATCACATCAAAAAAATTGGGCTAAAATTAACCATTGTCTTCAATCACACATCTTGACTTTGGGTTAAACAAGAACAAGTGTCTTCATTGCTTGGTGAAGTTGCATGTGATTAGTGGTGTGTATGCTCTTCTCATGTGCTTCATGTGATCTTGAGAATCAAAAACACCTCTTATCAATTCAATTTTCACACACACATTTCAATTTCTTAAGGGTTAATTTACAAGTGTGAGTGTGAGTCAAGTGTGTGTGTGTATGCTCTTTCTTCGCATCGCAAGGTGATCTTGGAGATCAAAAACACCTCACTTGATTTTCTTTTGTTTACCCCTTCTTAGGATGCCTACTTGGAGACACACCACTCCAAAGGATGACCTCAATCAAGGTTGAATTGAAAGACACCCTCATTGGGAGTTAGAATCTTGTCACTCTTGGCTAAGCCCCAAAGAACTTTATACCTTTGGGAAGTGAAGGTGAAGGGTGGGTTACCCCTTTCTCTCAGTTGTGTGGCAAGATTTCACTTTCAAATTCCTAGTCAACCTCGTGTAAACATTGCCCAAAACCTAATTGGCCATACCCTATTTCAAACTAGACACTAGGGCTTGTTGATGTGTCTTCCATGTGTGCTTGTTTAATCATCACCACATTCTTCAAATTCAAAATCCAAAATTGCTTATGTGTCTTGCATGAGTGAATCATGTTTGTACATGTGTGGTCATTTGATTAAACATTGCTGAATCAAGATAAACACCAAACACATAAAGACAAGTCATCCAACTCATTCTTTCAACAAATTCAAACTCAATTATATTCATCCTAATCACCCATTTTTAGCCACTTCATTCCTAACCATATCCAAGTCACCATAATTCAAACCCTCATCATTCCAAACCACCTTATTTCTAATCAACCCCTAACCATCCTAATCATCCCTAATCATTCCATATCAAACCTTAATCATATCCAAGTCATCATCCCATCACATCAACATCATCCTAATCATCCTAATCATCATCTTGGTCATTACACATCATCTAATCATTCCAAGCCAAATCACATCCCAACTATTTTCATCCCAATCCAAATCTAAATCAACCTAATCAAAAATCAAGACCTTAGTTGATCATCATCACCCGTTATTCAAAACTTGCTTGAGATCATTAGTCTATCTTAAGTAAGTCATCCAATTAGATTAATCCAATCAACCCTCTATTACTTAAGTGTCATTAGTCTACCTTAAGTATAGGGAATCAATCCAGTCAATCCTCTTACTTGATACCATTTGTCTATTTCAAGTATAAAGAGTCATCCATCAAAAAAACAAAACAAATCAAATCATCCTAAGGTCTTGAAATTTGATCCCAATCACTCCACATCATCACCTACATTTCTCATTTAAACCACGTTCATCCCAATCCATTCATCCTAATCACCTCAATCCAAGTCATCCCACCTTGTTATCCCACATCGCCCTTACCATTATCCTAAATCATCCTAGTCATCTACTCTAATAATTCCACCATCATTCATCCTAATTCCTTCGAGTCATCCAATCTCATCATCCTAGTCATCTTTGACATCCTAATCATCATCACCATAGTCCTCATCATCCAAGTAAACCCCTAATCATTTTTGGCCATTACACATCATCAAATCTTCATCCAATCAATTCTCCACATCTATCACTTGTAAACATGGTCATGGCATTTCTAAATGAAACCTATGAGAATGGTCCTTATGGCAACAAAAGAACACTTAGTCAACTTAGGTGGTTGTATAAAAAGGAAGAAGACCCTGTGTCACCACAACATCAATGATCCCCACAACATCGAGTCCTAGGCCAATATCAACGATCCCACATTCAATCACAAGCCCAACAAGCACATAATCCAAACACTAATGCTGCCACATCCATACCACAAATCACCCTCACTATTCCTAGAAACACCCCAAATGCAAGTACTTCCATAAGTCTACCATCCAATGATCCTAACTCTATTGCCATCATATCCCAACTGCTTTCTCAACAAACTTCCAACATCACCCAATGTCCACAACAATCCACCTCACAAAACCTTTCACCTACAAGTCCTATCATGCCACCTCATCACCAAACCTATCCGCATGGCAATTAAATGTGCTTACAAGAACAAAATGCAAGTCCAAATGGCCCTATGTACATAAATCAAGAAAGTCCAAGTCATCTTATGCAAGACCTAAAATCCTTTGACAAGGGAGAAACCAACCTAGCAAGTGCCTCCTTTGAGTCACCTTCACCATCCAATCATATGCCAACACATGAGCCAACTAGTCCCATCCCAACACCTTTATCAAGCCCTTCATCACCTTCATCACCTTCATCCGCATGTTCCACTAATTCTTCATTAAAAGATTCCATGGAGATACTTTTAGAGAAATTGGTCCAAGCAAATTTGATTGAGCTATACCCATTCAAAGCATATTCTCCATATATGTTTAAACCTAGGTGGTCTAAAGATGATGCATATTGTGCATACCATAGGTACAGGGGCCATACCATATCCACTTGTGTCCGATTTCAAAAATTGGTCAAGAACCTAAAAGATTGTGGTAAGATTGTCTTGGATAAAACCAATCCCTCTAATTCCATTATCTTTCCATCTAGCCCAAGTCCCAATCCATCTAATCCTATTATCCATCCAATTAGCCCTCAATCTAATCATGATCCTAAGCCTCCAACCTTATCTACTATTATCATTCATCCACTATATTGCCCATTCACACGTACACTTGCAAAGGATGTGATCCATTGGCTACTAGCAAGGAATAAAACATTGCCATATCATCAAACACCTATTCTTGAGCCTCCCCATGAGTCCTTAAACACTTTGTCTAGTCTTCTAACCCCATCATGTGATCTACAAGCTGTCAAGCTTATTAAAGAGCCTTCCACTTCCATTCAAGCCACCCAAGAAGTATGTCAAGAGTTTAATCTTAATCATGTGGAAACATTTTGCCCTAGTCCAACTTAAGATCAAATCATCCCCATCCAATCTACCCATAATATGTACCTTCTTTGTGATCAATATGATACCTATGAAGAAGCTATCCATGAGCACCTTGATCCTATCCATAATCCTATATCCATCCATGAGCAAGGCATCCAAATTTCTCCTAGTCATCCTCCATCTAGCCCAATCCATGATCCTACACCTTCCACTTGTCATGATGAGACATATGCCTCCAAAGCAAACATAGAAGATCGAACAAATAATTTGGATCCCAATGAACATAAGAAAGATCCTAATGATCCTTCCACATCCACCATTGATCCCATTTCAAATCCACCATATCCTACTAGTCTATCCACGTTCATTCATGAGTGTTCCTCCTTAGAACACCAACAATCATTATCCACTTCACCCTCTCCATCCAATAACGAACTCAAGTCTAGTGTCCAAACTACACCTAGTCCTATAGTCAATCGCATGCTCCAAAACATGAACTACCAAGGCAAAGGTTTAGGCCTACATGAACAAGACATTTTGGAGCCAATCCATGTCAAAGTCCCTCCTCGCTCATTTGGCCTTGGATACACACCCCAAGGTCAACAATCTAACGATATTGGTACTTCCTCCACACTTCCTAAATCCACTTCCTTCCATCATAAACCCCATCATATTCCTAAAACATACGTGGCCATTCCACCTCCATCATCCTAAAAATGTCAAAAGCATGCAACCATTCACCTTCCACCATCCACTTTACCTCCACTTCTTCCAACTCCTAATTTCCCTCCATCCACTTTGCCACCATTGCTTCCAACACCTAATATACCTGCCATCCATCAATTCCCTCACATTCCTAAACCCGACCAATAAACGCACACATTGTGTAAACATAAAACTTCCACCCTTTCCACCTGCCACATGGGATTTAAAAATAAACATTTGGATGCCTCTACATATAAAACCCAACATCCTAAGGGTCCTAATACCTTAGGAAATCAATCCAAAAATTCAAAGCAAGGTACATTCAAAAATCTATCCAAAACCATGCCTCCAAAAGCAAAATGGTATGGGTACCTAAGCAAAAATCAAGCAAATCAAATGAGGCATCCACATCCTGAAAATCCCAACCATCCTCTTCCATTCAAAAATGCCATTCCATCCAAACATTTCAAACATCCCACATGAAAAGCAAAAATCAGAAAAATACTAAGTCCATGTGGGTTCCAAAAGTCCTAAATCATCCATCTCCTAAGCAAACATCACCATTGCTTCCTACACCACCATCTAATCAAAAGCTTCCATGTTTAACACGATGTGAGCAGCCGTTGGTCATGATTCATTTCCATACCTCTATCACTCCATCATTCACTCATTATCCTACATATCTCCCCCATCACCTTCCTATGGTCCATGCTTTTGCATAAGTCCATCATAATCCACTTTTGATCCCTCCATAATCCACATCATAATCTACTATCTACCTGATCCATCTCACTTTCATGTCATCTCCTTACCAATATCGACGAGCACATTTGACATGGTCCATGCAACATTCCTCTCCAATGGGACTATCACCTTTCATGACACTAGACACTTGAGTCCCTCTTGTCCATATCCACCTTCTTCCATCCAAAAAGTCAAAAAAAAAAAAAAAAAAAAAAATCAAAAAAGTAAAGATAAATCCTTTCGTCCAATGGTGAAAACCTAGTAAACAGGTGCCTTGGATAAGTACCATGATGAAAACCTGGTAAACAGGCATCATGTGTAGGTTGATCTTCTATGTCACTTACACTTGGGGGCACCTTGCCTCATCTATCTTATCATTTCCAACCTATCATTTTCCATATTATCATGTCCTATCTTGCCATATACTATCTTACCATCCTTATCCGTTATACCTACACATATACCTATCCTATTGAGTCCATTCATCCTCCCTTCCTCTTTTGATCTTGACAAAGATTGGGGGGAAATTGTTGACAAGTGTTTTGGATATCTCTTGATATACCTCATCCCTTCCAAACCAATCCTCTCATTATTCTCTTGTCATTAGTCAAATCCTATCATCCTATTGCTTTAAGCATTGTCCTAAAAAATCCTAAGTCTACTACCTACAATGGGGCATGTTATTCCTATGTGACATAGTCCTTGGAGATCACATCCTTGCTCTTTTACACCTATATCCATATCATCCCATCAATAAAACACAAATTAGCATCTCCTCTTTATCATTACGTGCCTTGATCCCATGGACACAGGTATGTAGGCAGTCTGGAGCATGAAGGAAGTTCCTAGATTCAGGCACAAGATGATATTCCTCTTTCATCTCTCATTTCTTCTATCCTCTATCTCCCACATCATCAATAAACATCTAAAATTCAATTCATCCAATCATCCTTCAAATCAATCCATCAATCAATTCATCTTCATCAATCACTTCTTCAATCTCATCATCCAAGCAATAAACTCAAATGCAAGTCATCGTCAATCAATACCAATCAAATCAATCAATCATGTCAAATTATCCAATCACATCCTTGGTCTTGATCCTAATCTTGTCATCAACCAAATCAATCAATCATTATCATCATCAATGGGATATATCGTTCCCACATCCTTGTGTTGATCTAGGGATATATCGTTCCCCACCATGACAACACTATCATCAATCAATCAAACAATCAATCATTGATTTACAACTTGGTAGGGGCAATACCTTGTTTTTTTTTCTATCATTTGTGCATGCATGCTTGCTTGCTTGTGTGTGTTATCATTTTATCTTGCATTTGTTTCAAATCTGAATCCAACCCAACTAATATTCATATCTCGTATCTAGACAACGTTGTATTACGCTGGGGCATGAGCCACATCGTCACCTTTGGTCCTTATACCTTGGTGTACAATGTCTAGTGCAACATCAAACATCATGGTTTCTCACCTTCATTGCAGCATAACGCATCCATCCCTTCTTCTATCCATCCCTTTCTTCTATCCATTCCTCTCATTTCGAGAGCATACCCGTGTTTGTCCAACCCGCCTATCCTCTCGAGGGGGCATCATCGCCCTATCATTTTCTTCTATCCATTTTCTTTATCTTTTTTGAAATGATATTACTCGACATAAATCTTATTATCTCGCAACATCATCTCAAAGAGGGGCAAATGTAGACACTCAAAATTGTCTAGGTCTTGTTTACACATGACCTTGTATGTCTTTGCCCTAGGTCCTAGTCACATTGTCGACATGAACTTGTATATGTCCCCTAGGTCCTAGTTCTTCCTAGTTCATCTAACCTCATCCCACTTAATCCCATTTATCCCTAGGTCCTAGTTCATCCCATCTTAATCATCTTCCTGATTGATTAAATAAACCCACTTTATTTAATTAATCCCACTTGATCACATTCCAATTAAGTAAATAAATCTCATTTGTTTCTAGTTAATAATCCCCCTTCACATGTCTCACATAATTCAAATTTAAAATTTAAATTATTCCCTCACCTCTCATCACATTGCGACACATGTTGCATGTCTCATCTCCCACTTAATAGGCCTTCACATGTCAAACTAATTCAAATTTGAATTAGATTCATTTTATTCTCCATCACACACTTGTCATGTGACTACAATCTCTCTTTGAGTGGGAAACCCTAATCCAACCCTGATCAATCTTGACTATCCATATCCTCCAACATAACTCTCAATCACAACCGTCCATTTGAATTTGCCTTTTTCTATAAAAGTAGCCTCTCTTGAGCTATTTGCAATGAATCTTCTTCTAGTATATTCATGCTGTCAAATTTTTCTCTCAATCATCCATCATCTATCTATCATCTATCCCTCTTGCATCATTCTATCTTCCATCCATCAATCATCCATTTTACCATTATGTTGCAGAATCAAGCAATCAACATTCATCTCTTTGGGTAAAGCTAGAGTGCTTTGGGTGCAACACTCTCAACCTTATCAATGGATCATGAGTCGATATGAGGTTTGCATTCATTTGATTTGCATTTGTTATCATTTCCTTCATGTCATATTTCCATGATTTCAAATACAGATAAATCATGTCTTACCTTAGACCTTCATGTCATATTATTATAGCACTTCTTGTCAATAATACAAAAAATACAATGCTGAAGATTAACCACCCTAGACTTTCACTATGCCTTCTAGTGGATCAATACCCAAAGGCCTTGAGCCACTTCACTTGCTCTCTCAATGTGTGCAGGAGAGAGTAAGTCACCATAATTACTTAGATAAATCATGTTTGTTAATGTAGGAGATACATACTACAAAAATATATATGTTTTTTTATATATATTTGCATAAAATCAAAGCCTTTATATATAGTTTTTTTAGCATATTACAACACTGCTTGTCAAATAATACAAAAATGACACATGTTGAGGATTGACCACCCTAGACCTTTATATATAGTATTTTTATCATATTACAACACTTCTTGTCAAATAATACAAAAAATGCAATGTTGAAGATTAACTACCCTAGACTTTCACTATGCCTTCTAGTGGATCAATACCCAAAGGCCTTGAGCCACTTCACTTGCTCTCTCAATGTGTGTAGAAGAGAGCAAGTCACCATAATTACTTAGATAAAATTGAAATGTTTCAAGATTGTTTCTGAGTATTCCTTCCTGGAATAGTTGTAGAGCTGTTGTTGTCACATTATTTTTTTTGACAACCTCAACTTCAAACACACCTCCAACCATACCTTCTTCTAGAAACTCATCGAAATAGGAGATTGCATTAGTCACAGTGTCTTTGTGTTCCTCCTTCAGAAACTTGTTGACCAGGTTATTTCTGTGACTTTTGTTGCCTAGGATTTGAATAGATGTGGAGAAGAATTTTTCATAGATCATGTAGTCGCATATATGGCCTCCCTGGAAGTGTTGCATTCCTACAACTTGCTAGATTGCAATGACCAATTGGTATGAACCAGCATTGAAAAACCACTTAATTTGGGTCTTGTGATCTTCTTGTAGGCAACCACATCCACTGGCCACCTCCATTGTTTTGTGTGTTTGGAGAGTTCATCATGTCCAAGGGATTTTATAGGAGGAATAGGCAGTTGGTTCACGGGCTCCAATTCAATTGGCATGAGACTACTGAAAAAGCTTGTGTAATCAAATTTCGTGTACTTAGAATATTTGAATATCTAGAATTTATTAAGACACATTTTCTAATGCAAGCAGACATAGTAAGGAAGGACTATCAATTTTTCAAGAAACCTAATATCAAAGAAGACAGTGAATTGTCAAATCCATATTTTGGAGGGTGTGAGAATATATATTTTGGAAATAAAATCTTTATATTGGACAATGTGGTCTTTGAGAATCTTAATACACTGAACTTAATTAGGTAGACATCTACACTAAAGTTTAAACATATGTAGACATCTACACTAAGGCTTTCAGTCACAATAAGTGAGAAAAAAATAAAAATATAATGCAGTATATACACCTACACTATATATATATATATATATATATATTGCAATTTTCATAATATATATTTTTGGATTCACAAAATTAACCAACATATATAATTTTTGGATTCACTAAAAAATAAACCTATACTCAAACTGTTTCATAATATATACTCAAACTGTGTATGAATATATACTCAAACTATTTCCTAATGCTGCTGAAATTGTTTCTAATACTGCTGAAAATATTTCTCCATATATTTAATGCAATATGTATATACACCTACACTAAAAAATAAACCTATATATTTTTGGTTTCACTAAATTAACCAGTAGTAATATTAATATATTTCTAATATTTCTAAATGGGGTTAAAAATATATAGAGGGGTTGAAGCTATATATATACTCAAACCCTTAATATATTTTTAAACACATAGAGAAATGTAAACTCTACACTAATATTACTCATAGTTAAAACATAGATATATATATTTAATAGATACAGATAAATCACATTACAACATATTTAACATTAATATTAAGTTAACAAATACATTTATTTCATATTGACAGTTACAAGTTATAGATTTAACATTAATATTAACAAATACATTTTCTTCATATTAACATATTTAAAATGATGGCATGTGAACAGATATTACATTTGCTTCATATGAATAGATTTAACATTAATATAGATGACACATGTGTGAAGAGGGAGTAAAAGACAAAGAAAATAAACATAACACAAACATATGCATGAACATTAATATAGATTTAACATGAACAGAAACATATGCATAAAGAGGAAGTAAAAGACAAATAAAATAAAAATGAACATTAATATAGATTTAACATGAACAGAAACATATGCAGAAAGAGGAAGTAAAAGACAAATAAAATAAACATGAACACAAACATATGCATGAGCATTAATATAGATTTAACATGAACAGAAACATATGCAAAAGAGGAAGTAAAAGACAAAAAATAAATAAAGGAAACATAGCATAAAGAGGAAGGAATATAAGAAGGTGATGTACCAACTTGAACCTAATTGTGGAAGTCTGAAAGTCTGGAAGTCTGCAAAATTCCTCTTGGTAGCAGACAGGGTTTGCAACACTCCTTAAAGAAATTTATGTTCTACGATGCATAGTGTTAGTCTTATAATGAATTCAAATTTGAAAAGGAGTGCATTGAATTTGGTTGTTGAGTTTGTATTTAAATTAATACGTAGAAACTATTGTATTCGATGATATGATACACAAAATTGAATTTGGTTGTTGAGTTTGAATTTGATTAAATGCGTAGAAGCTATTGTATCCAATGATGTGATTTATAAATCTCATGGTTTTTCATATGATTCTATAATTAAATAGGTTTAATTTTGTTTTTTTACTTAATTTATGTCTGGTTGGGGACCCTGACACCTTTTTGTATTTGTGCAGGCGCTTAATGTAAATGGATAGGTACTTATTCTACATGGAGTTGGTGTAAGAGGATGTGATAGCAAGTATGGGAGAATGTGACAGCAAGTGGGGGGGATGTGATAGCAAGTATGGGAGAATGTGTGATTGATAGCCAAAATGGATTGGAGTGTTGTGTGTTTATGGTAGTTTAGGTACCAATAGTTGTGCACAAAAGTATGTCAATGTAACCAGTTTGACTTTATTTAATGTCCAAGTGGGTGGTTTTTTTAAACATTACCCATTGTGCACTAATCAATAAAGTGTATATTTAAATTGGAATTTCTCCAACTTGCATCATGTTGCCTTGTAAATGCAAGTGGAAGAGTGTGTGTTGGATTTTTGAAATGGTGAACTACACATAGAGTTGTGAACATGTATTGGTGCATTTATGTAAATTTACTAGGTCAATAAACATACATGTACTGGTTCATTTTAAAAACTTTATTGGAGGGTCAAGTGCACAAAAACATAACAGTTATTGAGGCATGGGCGGCAACTTGCCCCTTTCCCCAAATTGTTTGATAGTTGTCACTAATAAGCTTAGTAATCACAAAGCTCTATTTGCATGGATTAAGACTTCCACGCAAGTGAAGGAAATAATCTGTGAACAGTGTTAAAAATTAGAAGCAATAACACGAGAACTGTCGATCACGTTTGAGAAAAACTTATGATACTGTAAAGACAAGCTATTTCTATGAGGCATCAAGTCCTGACCATTGTCAATAGATTCTATCACAAACTGTACCAGAAAATACATAGTAATTTACTTAAGAAGTTCCAAACAAAAATATTGCAACACAATATTAAAATTCATTGGCCTTCCAATCCTTAAAATCGAACCGAAAAATAAATTGGCTGTAAGAAGCTTCTCCAGAAGACATATCAGTAGCTGTGTGGGCATTCTTAGGAACTAATAACTAACACGCAGATTAGCTATTGACATATAGGCACCAAAGATGAGACAAATGCATGGAAAAAAGATGGATAAAGGAAATTACCAATAATATGGTTCTTATTTCCATCCAACTTTATCTTAATTTGGCCATCTTTCACCAAAAAAGAAAACGCAAAGATTTTATCTACTGTCTGGGAAAATGACCATTTATTAAGCATAGATCTGAGCTCGATCTCATGACCTCCCATAGCCCGCTTCTGCGCTTCCTAAACGCACTACTCCGTTTTCTTCACGCAACCATCTTGTCTTAGAATTCCCAACACGACCGACTCTTTCTGTGGGTAGTGGATGTGTTTTTTTAACTAATATGTTGCTTGCTTTTAATTGACTGGGTGGTAAAATAAATTTAAAATTTTTCAATTGGGAGACGAATGATCAGACAGAAAAGGAAAGGTTAAAATGGCATTTGCAAATGGAAAATGACAAGGTCAAAACTTTATTGTTAGCGTTTGTTGTGGTTCCCATCATCAATGTTATTCTGTATGGTGAATATGGTCATGATGTCTTACGATGCTATTTTGTATGTTGTGATGTCTTAAGCATGTTGTTTTGTATGGAGAATAGTTGATTCCTATCTATACTGCTAGATTTCACTTATATGTCTACCACAACACTTGCAACTACATCTAACTAAAATACGTCTTTTATTTTGCTTTGATTGATGGTCATACTTTGTTCCAAAGCTCTCATTATTGCATAGGTTGCATTGAATAGAAAGCTAGGGACTACAAGTTGGAGGCAATATAGGTGGGGTTGTGACCATATGATTAGGGGTTGCTAGACTTGACCAATGTGGTCAGCATAAGGATGGCACTAACCACAACACAATGGCTGACCCAAATGGGTAATTAGTGGAATTAATCACTAGGATAAGACGATGCTTTCTCTAAATGTAGAAAATGATGCATAAACAAGTGCACACCCCAAACAAATCAAGTGCTAAGATGATTTTGCCTACTAGCTCATAATAGTGTGACATGTGTCTAACAATGGGGTTGGTAGGAAAGTCTTAAGTGCTTGTAGTCAACCTCTTTACCTCGCTTCTATGTCTACATGGCTACAAGCCATATGATGGATCTGGCTAGAAGTACCCCTACGTCATCAACAAATGTGCACATAACGTTGATGAGCGTCCATGTGTCATCAAGCTATTAATCCAATTGTCATCGAAGGAACCTACATGGAAGTTTTTAAGTCAACGTAGGGGTCACATGCATTTGGTTAATTGCCATTGCATTATGTTGAGGGATGCCCATAAACTTTTTGAATAAGCTTATTAACATGTCTGTAAAGTGTAGAAGTTTGGCGGGTGGCCTAAACAAATAGGTCTCCAACATGATAAGTTCACATTTGGTAGCATACTTGAGCTTGTGCCAAAATGGGAGCTTTAGATTAAGGCATGGACATCCATCAAAGCATAAAGGATAGAGGAATTTTCTTAGATATTGTAGTTGCAACTGCCCTTGTAGACATGTATACAACATGTGAAAGCATAGACAAGGCACTTGAACTATTTGACAAAATGACTCAAAGTAATGTGGTCTCATGAATTAACATTATTGTAAGATACACAAAAAGGAATTTGTTGAAAAGGATTTTGAAACTTTCAAGTAAATGGGATTCACAAGTACAAAGCCAAATTCCGCATAACATATGAACATCCATCAAAACATAAATGATAAAAAAAATTGTTATATGTTATATTTATAACTGCCCTAATAAACATACTTCCAAATTGTGGAAATAAACAAGACACATGAACTATTTAATAGAATGCCTCAAAATAAATGTTGTCTCGTGGACTTCCATTATCATAGGATATGCACAAAATGGATTTGTTGAAAAGGCTTTAAAAACTTTCAAACAAATGCAATGGCTCTTCTTAAATGTCATCCACTTTCACGGTTAGCATTGAGTCAATGCTAAAGTGGAATTGGTCCCCACTCATCTTCTTAACTTCCTCCGTCCATCCGTCCGCCAGTCTCAACCATAGCCTTTAGTAACGGCTTAACATCATAGAACGGTTTAACTTTCAAATACTTCCAAAATGGTCCCGCATTCTAATCTAGATTTTTCTATTTTTCTTCCCGCATTCATATCTAGCTTTTTCTATTTTTCTTAGCTCGCCTTCATGAACAAATTTTTTGATTTGATTTTTTTTTTCATTTATCGCTACGTGCTATTTTTTTCATTTACCGAACAAGATTTTTGGCAAACCATTTTGGGCTATTGCAGCGATTCCCAGTCTGCAATTCCTCCTCTTAATAACTGTGAGCAAATTGAATTCTCTATAACTACGAGCAAATCAAATAAAAGGCAACAGGAGACGCAGAACATCAGCTCACATAAACTTCCATTTCCTTTCTGCTTTGATTGTTGAAGGAACAAAGGAGCGAGCAAGCAGAAAATAATCCAGACACACATCTACTCTTTTAGTCAGGCTTATATCTTCAACTATAAATTCTTCCAGCTTGCCCAAGAAACTCTCGTCTTGGAGGTCCGAGCCGAAGCATAAGGGGGAAATAAAACTCATTGCCATCATTTTCAAGGAATGAAATGGCTGCACCAAGCCATTCTTCTCTTCCATTTCCTTCTCTAATTTGTTAATGAGTTTTTTCACACTTGCCTGGTGAGAAGAGCTCTGCAGTGCAACTTGATGAGTTCTATGTGTGAAGGGTTCAGCGATCACAAATCACCTCTAGGAAGGAAGCATTTTAGATGGTTGACGGCCTATGTAAACTACTTGTGAGAAGGAGGATTCAATGGTCACTATTTAAAGGCCGAGGGAGGCACAAGCATGGCCTGCTATTCCATGGTAGCCTGTGATTATAGAAAGGATGAACAGCTTGTATTGTCTTGCAAGAAGGTAGAATGACTTTTAATCTCAAGGATTCACCCCCATTTATTCTCAAAATGTCTAGATAATTTGTTGATGAGTTTTTTCACACTTGCCTGGTGAGAAGAGCTCTGCAGTGCAACTTGTACAGGGCTGAGAACATTGTTGCTGGCAAGTTTTCTGAGCTTAATCCAATGCTCATTGTAAATAGCCTAGAGGAAGACAAGGTTACATACGAAGGAAGATGATGTCAGTTTATAACAACTTAATTTTTATATCACAGTCCATTAGATCGAAATGAAGAGTATCTTGAAAACTTCTGTATATTTTGTATTTTTCAATCTTCTAGGTCCATCATCAGGGTGAGCCATACTTTCTTCATTTCATTTTACTAGTTTTAGTTGATGTTTGTTGAGGTGATGGTTCAGGTGATTGCAGATCGTTGACAATAGTATAATTTTACATTTGTTATCGCTAGTTTCCTCTGATTCTCTTCACCCCTAGTTTCTTGTTTCAGGGTAAGCTTGCTTTATTGCATTTTGGATTTCTTGATGTAATTAATACTTGTTATTCATATGATGTATTGCATTTCAGATTTCTTGTTGTAGAGTGTTAAGTTTGATAAGGTATTAATATTTTGAAAATGGTGAACACCAAACGTGTGCAGAAGGAATTAAAAACTATCGTTGTGCTTAGAGTCATGGAAATGATGGAGGTACTTCAGCAACACCCAGATGAATGGACTAGAGAAAATCAAAGCCTCATTAAGGCACTTTTTTTAATCTCTACCTATGACATATAAAAGCACCCTCTATGGCATATGCTGAGAATGGCATACAAAATTATATTTTTTGCTATCTTTTATTATGTTTAACCTATGAAAGAAATGCATTTTAGTTTTCTATGTAGGGGGTTATTTTTTATTTTAAAAAATAATGCCATATATTGAATACTATGTAAGATCTTCATTTACTAATTTATATTGACATACTAATGTTAGTTAATAAATGCATCCCTCAAGGACTAATGTTATTTGTATTTTTTAAATTTGTGTACATATTGGTGTTTTTATGGCCCAAATGATTATCGAGACATTGATGCCATGCAATTCAATAAATCATTGGTACCAAAGAGTGGTAAAAAAAGTAGGCTTGGCCAAAAACGTAGAAGATGTGGATGTCAGTGCCACTTTACAATCTGTAGTAGGCATCGTAGGCCCGATCATTCTCTGTTGTCTTTTTACCAAGTTGATCGTGTTGACAAGAATGGATTTCTTTATCATGGTTAAGAGGTTGAAGCTTTCAAAGGGAGTAGATTTTTTTTTGCACTTCACATAAGCAAAGAATTACAAGATTGGGTGAAAATATGTTATTGTTAGGTTTATCTCCTGATGCAGTTCATATGAAACATAGGGAAATGGTCATGAACAAGTTAATCTTGTTCAAAGGACAAATAGAAAGAGATGACTTCAATAAGAATGATATACAAAATATAGAGTGTAAAATCAAACAAACAAAATATGTTCTACAAACTAATGATGCACAATCTATCAAACAATGGGTGGTTGCAAATCCAGACAAATGGTTTGCCTACCAAGAATTCAACGAAACTAGTGTTGATGGAAATGGAGATGGAGATGTGCCTTTTATTTTAGGAATTCAACTACCACAACAATTGGACTGGATGATACAGTATGGGCATAATAGTATGCTAGCAATGGACTCAACATTTGGAACCAATGCAATGAAGGTAAAACATTTAACATTTTTTTCTTATCATATTTTCCTTCGTATATATATATATATATATATATATATATTTTATGATCTTAATCTTTGTACTCTAATAATTTTTGTAGTTCCAACTGTACACATTGCTTTCTTTTGATGCCCAACACATGGGGTTACTAGTTGCATGGATAATAATGTCTAGATCATGTACATCTGACTTAGCATATTGGATGCAAATTCTTATGCAAAGAGTTCTATTGAAAAAGATCGAGTGGAAAATCAATGCATTTATGGTAGATGATGTTGTAGTAGAAATTAATGCTATCAGGTGATTTTTTTGTAAATAATGTACATTGTTAATATTTACCTATATAATTAGGATGCTAATTATAGTTGTATTGTGGCATTCTAGGGAGGTTTTTGGTTGTGAAATATATCTCTGTAGCTGGCATGTTAGGAGGGCATGGTTAAAGAACTTGATAGCCAAGGTGAAGGATGATTTTGTCTAGAAGAGAAATGTTTGATATGTTGGGATCCATCATGCATCACTCTCCAGATGAGGAAATAACTATTAAAGATGCTTGGTTATTTGTGTATTATTTTCAAGACATGCATCAAAAGTTTGTTGACTATTTTGAAGAGCGGTGGATCCATAGGGTGGGGATGTGGTCTAGATGTTGTCATACTCTTAAGCATGCTAGTCAAGAAACAAATGGTGCAATTGAATCATATCACTCACATTTGAAGAACTGATTTTTAAAGACCATTCGACATGCATCACATAGAAGAGTGGATTGGTTGGTTAACCAATTGACTGTGGATGTATACACATATTATTAGTGGATACAAATTAGCAAAGAAAATAGTTTCTATAGAAACTTTAATTTGGAAAAGGTTGAGAATGTGTCTTGGGTGCATGCCTTACAGATTCCTGATGAACACGTGAAATTTGATGCCACTGATAGCCGTATTGCATGGGTTCAAAGTTAAAGAGATCACAAAATTTGTTACCAAGTGTATGGATCAATGCTAGGTTTGTCTATGTGTTCATGCAACTTTGCAACTCAAGGTTACACATGTAAGCATGTAGTCAAAGTGAACATGATGAGAGAAAAAATTGGTCACATCAATAGAAATGATATTCCCCTAGTTGTTGATGATGTTTCTAGTGTGAGCACATGGGTTCATGGAGAGGACACTAGCATTGATATATCAAATCACCTTGTGAGTGTCTTTTTGTGTTTTTTTGCATACTTTTGTTACATTCTCTTTCAATATAGATGGTCATTATTCCCTTACTAATTATTTATATGGAAATGGATTAGGAAGTAGCAGATGACCTGTTGGCATAATAGTATATAATATTACATTGTTAGTTTATGCATATTAAATAAATGTTAGTTTAGAAGTTAGGTTTTGGGAAGTTACTTTCCCGTAAGAAGTTATATACGGGAATAACAAAGCTTTTAAAAGCCAATGTACTGCATTGTAAAATCATCTGAAGACAATACTATATTATTCTATAATGGTTTAATTTTGTGTATGTTTTCTCACCATTTCTTAATATGGTATCAGAGCATTGATTATATCTCTGTGCCTATGATTGAAAAATGGTCTTGAAGAAGACAGTTATGTCTACAACGTAGAGAGATTGCTGCGGATGATGTGTCTACTAGGAGAACTATTGAAGTGCTACACACTATTAAAGTATTGGAATTTTTGAAAGGATGTCCAATGTTTGGAAGAGTAAATTTGACTGAGTTGTGCCATTATTTTTAAATTATGGAGTATTGAATTTTGATGCTGGCCGCTACAATTTTCAGATTTATTCATTTTTTTTTTTTTAATTGCTGCATTAACTGTTGTCAAGCATTGAACATTCCTCTAAAGCCTTGAAGATTTGATGAGGCATTTGTCAAAGGCATCTGGCATTCATTATGAGGCATTTTGAAAGACTACGCAAGGAGTTAAAACAAGTTTATTTACATGAATGCCAAGCACAGAAGTTTGGTAAAAGTAGTTAAAGTGTTTGCCCATATGAAAGAAAGAAACATCTTGTGAATATATTATTGCAGCATATAGAAGACATTCCTTGGGTGAGTTTAAAAATTGACTGAAATTTATTAATGTTATGCTTTATGAAATGTGAGCCAATGTGAAAAGAAAAAAAGATGTGTTGATGGGTAAAAGACATACGTGAGAAGTAAAATAATTTTATGTTTCATGAAGGTTAAAACAAATATTGAAAAGTTTTTACCTTACGTGAGAATTAAAATAAGTTTATGTTTCATGAAGTTTAAAACAAACATTGAAAAATTTTTACCTTTCTGGGGAGAAAGTTAAAAAGAAAACTTTTTAAAAAGGGAGAGATTTTTCATCTTTTAAAGAGTATTATTTTAAAAAGAAAGAAAAGTGGGGAGACATAAGTAGCAGAATTTTTATGAAGATATTTAATTTTATGAAAGGTAGACATAGGTAGTTTCTTAAAATATTTAAAGAATTTATTTTTTACCTTTGGAGTAATATGGTGGAAAACATTGGAGTTATTTTATCATGGCTACATCAAACATTGGTTGTGCTCTTGGGGCTATTTATACTACACCTAATAGAGTTTTCAAAGGCTCATATGTAACATCAGTTGGATAAAGTGTAACCACATCAAATTGGAGGCAGTGGCATCGGAGGATGGAGGATTTTCTATCATCTCAAGTTAGCTTCTCGCTTTGGGATGATGCTTTGCATGAGAAGCATTTTTAGTTTTGGTTGTTTTATTTTTCTTTGTTGATGCTGGCGGAGCTGACAGATTTGAAGAATGTATGTTTTGTGAAGATTTTGTTTTGGAGATAAGTTTGGGGTTTGGTGTTGAGCTCAATATGGATTGTTGTCCAACGAGCTTCAAAGAGTATATGATCTTGAATTATACCCTTTCGTGGTCACTAGACAACATGGCAGAGATCTGCCGTATCTCTTAGGGTCCATTGTCGAATAATTCAAGACTCTGTGATTTGAGAGCTTGGGACTAAAGAGCTCAAGAACACAGCTTGAAGCTACGCCTTTCCGAGGGTAGACGAGACAGCATGATGGAGCCTCGCTTGGTTCAGGATTTGTTCTTCGGGAGAAGATCTTCTATAAAATATGTATTCATATTATGTAATCAGCTTTGTTGAGTATGTTAGCATTCAGGGGGGTCCCCTGGTACTTTTGCGGGAACAATGTAATAAGGGGGGGAATGTTGGCATAATAGTATATAATATTACATTGTTAGTTTATGCATATTAAATAAATGTTAGTTTATAAGTTAGGTTTTAGGAAGTTACTTTCCCGTAAGAAGTTATATACGGGAATAACAAGGCTTTTAAAAGCCAATGTACTACATTGTAAAATCATCTGAAGACAATACTATATTATTCTATAATGGTTTAATTTTGTGTATGTTTGCTCACCATTTCTTAATATGACCAACCATCTACATTACATGCACTTGATGATGTTGAGGAGGAGAACCAATGTCACTCAAATGTAATGTGCTTTCAAACACTCATGCTATGTCCATTACTTTTGTTTATATTCTACTAATATCTTTTATTGATTAATATTTAGATTTCAACACAAGAAGGTGGAGAAGGCAAAATAAATTCATTGATGAGGGCACAAAAGTTGATTGAAGATTGTTTCCAAAGCACAGATGATGATGGAACAATAGCTTTTTTTGACAAGGGCTTAGAAGACTTGATAAATAGGGGTAGAGGCATGGCACTATCTAGTCAAATTGGACTACAACACCCCACTGTGCAACCATTCAAGTGTGTTGTGGATGGTCATGGCACTACACTTCGTAGAGAGAGAGACTTGATTGAAATAATGAATATTAGGAGATGTTCAACCATCTGTCAAGGTTTAGCTGTGATTCCTACTCCATCTTGTGCAAAGAACAACAAGAAGCATACTTGGCATGATGATTTGGATAGAGCAGCAACACGTGATAAGGATAAGAGTGAAGCATCTTAATATAGGGGCAAACAATATTAAGATTCTTTTTAGATATACAATTATTGTCAAAGCTACTATTTTTGTTTAATGATTAGTCATTTTTTGAAATAATGAATCTTCATCTTGATGTCTTGATATCCATATCTTTTTTGTCTTTGACTATAAATTATAGGAGAATACAACCTCTTTATTTTGTTAATAATTAAGCATGGAAGGATCTTAGGCTTGTTGCATTTTGAAATCTTGTTACTTGTTTTCTTTTTTGAATTCTTACAAGCAAGTTCATTCAGTTTACTATTATTCTACTTATTATTAGATCTAAAAAATATTAGAGTAGACATTAGTAGTTTAGTGCTTGTAAATGAAAAGAATTAATTTGGTGCTTGTAAATGAACAAGTTTTCCAAATTTTCTCGGCTACACCTATGCATAGGAGGATGAATTGTTCTACCACATTAATCAATGTCTACTATCATGCTTATGCCTACAATCTAGACTTTATTTGTATCGAATGATTAAGTATTGTTTATTTGTGTGTCATGTGACAAAATAATTTAGGTTTTTTAATGAATTGTCCACATTTCTCATTAAATATCAATTTACAACAACAAAGTGACTTGGTCTTTCAATACATACAATGTGTGAGGAATGATCAAATATGTGTTTCATCCAAGTGTTATCATTGCCCACAGATCATCCACCACATATCATTTCTAATTATGTGCTCTTATAGGACAATGGATCATTTGATGAAGCATCTACCATAATGCATTTAGTAACGTAAAGTATAATTGTATACCTATGAAATTGACAATATATGTGAGACTTGCAATGTGAAAGTATATGTGTGAAATTAGTAAATGGGGCACTAATAAGTGATGTGAAGTAGACTAAGTCACATATATTTATAATAATTCTTGTTAATAAATTATACCCTTAATTTCTTGCTACAATAGTAATGTCTTGTCAAAAAGAATTTTAACATCATAGGATTGTAAATAGATTATTCCAAGTCACTATGATCAAATGATTGAAGTAATTCATAACCATTATCAATTAATATTGTGTAATGTGTGCCAACCAACATCAAACTTTACCTTAATAGATTAATCATCTCCAAGCTAACCATGATGGTTATATAAGTTCTCATCCATCTCCATGTAAATAACTATTATGTTAACCACAACAATTTTATAAGCTCTTTTGTTTATCTAAGAACTAATTTTATTTTTCACATAATTATAAAATTATATGAAACATACATTTTTACAATTAAGTGTTAACAGTATTTAAGATTGTGTTACCTTTAAATAAAATTCAAGAAACTATGGAGTTTTTTTGCATGGAGTAGCCTTTTATACTTTTATAAATGGAGCAAAGGCTGCTAAGCTGATTCAAGGTAACACGTAGAATCTAAACATGCTCATTTGTTATGATAGCATTTAAATTCATTTTATAAGTCTCAATTTTTGCTGTCATTTTAAATTATTAGGTCTTGTGTGATTAATTGCCTACATGCTACAAAATTTAAGAGAAAGATTTTCCTTTACAACAAAAGAACCAAATATAATCCAAGGAGAATTCAATCAAGTTATAGTTAGTTCATATTTCAAATGTGCAATAGCTGTTATTCATTGCATTTTTTTATAGGTTTTTGGATGGAGCACTCAGTACAAGGAGATACTTCTTTAATTCATTATATTTCCATATTAATTTATAAATTTATTGCAGTGATTCATATATCTGGTTTGATTGTTATAAACGATACACTAAAACCAAGAGTTAAAGCATACAACCAGATCTTCAAAAAATATACGTAATATGGGATCATGCCCTAAAATCATAATGACAAAGTTGAGAACAAAATAAATACATGACCCCAAGATAGGAAACGACCACTAAACAACAAGAGCAAAACAATCCATATTTATTATTGACTTACATCATATCCTTACCTTTCTCAAGTTCTTCATTGTTGGCAGGTTCTAAGAAACTTCCTTTCCCTCTGAAGGAAGTGTGGTTGCCTTTCTTGCTTGACAATTTAACCTCAGCTTTTCTTTCTTTTTAACTCTCAGAGCATATTGATATGCTTCATCGACAGTATTTAGGTTGATTAGGGCTAGCTCATCTTGAAGTTGGAACCACAGCCCATTCAGGTATCTAGCAGCAACTCGGTCACCATCTTCTTGCAATATCTACTAAAATTTGCAACCTCTAAACTGTAGTATTCTAATACAAACATCTCCCTTTGTTCTAGGTTCTTAAATTGTTTGAATAATTTTTGTTGATAATCTATTGGTAAGAAATTGGATCTCAGTTGTTTCCACATGTTGCACCATAATTCGGTTTTGTCTTTACCTTGTCTTCTCCTATTATTCTAGGAGTTATTCCACCATAAGGCAGCATGAAAATATACACATTTGAATGCATAGCTAGAATTTGCAAAACATCAAGAAGCACCAACAACTTTTTTATTCTTGTAAAGAGCACCCTATTAGCAATATTCAATATTCAAGCAACAATTTTTCTGCCATTATTGGGCAACAACATCAGCTGAACAAGGGTGGAAATCTTCTTTCTGCCTTGACAGACATGGCCAAATCATATGGTTCTGTCATGACAGTCTGGATGGGCTCATCGCCCCTTATAGTAATCACCGGCCAAGCTGCGATCTAGGAGGCATTGGTTAACCAAGCTGCCAATTTTTCTAGTCGCTTGTCGATCTACTCCAGGAAATTTACAATGAGCATTGGATTAAGCTCAGAAAACTTGTCAGCAACAATGTTCTCAGCCCTATGCAAGTTGCACTGCAGAGCTCTTCTCACCAGGCAAGTGTGAAAAGACTCACCAACAAATTAGAGAAGGAGATGGAAGAGAAGAATGGCTTGGTGCGGCCATTTCATTCCTTGAAAATGATGGCAATGAGTTTTATTGCCCCCTTATGCTTCGGCCCGGAATAGGGTATGGACGTCTACCAAAGCATAATGCAGGGTTTTTTTGGTCAAACATTGTAGTTGTAAATGCTCTCAAAGATTTGGAATTTTGGAAAACAGCAAATGCGTTGCCGAAGATAAAGTCTACATTGACATGGATGTTACACTCTTTGTAGAACTCGTGGTGGTCAGGATAACGGTTAGCTGGCTGTAGCACACGGCAAGTAATCGGAATGGGCAGTTAAGTAAATTTAGCCGCCAGGGTGGTTAGGGTGGCAGCAACTTGGCCGTATAAATGTGCAGTTTATAAAATTGACATGACATTGAATATTAAAAAAAATTATTGAAAATTTTGTACGTTGAAAAAAGGTGATATGACATTATATGGAATTATGGAGATTCACGGACCTTCCATTTTCAGCTTTGATGGACAATTTATTACTAGTAAAAGCATCAAAGGTGCTATCAAATGGTCGATAGGCACAAATATTTATAGGCATATCATTATAAAGTTTATATTTATATTTTTACTAAAAGTCATTACATGTAGTTGGTGGACAAAGCTATAAATACTATGAAAAAATCAATTATTTTTTCTGCAAATAAAAAATAATGGAATGGTATTAAATGAATAACCACATAAACTAAATCATGAATGAACCATTACAGAACTAAATCATAAAGAAGTCATCAAAGAACTATGGATTTCCATTCAACTACGATGCAATCTATTAACTTTATCATAATTAATGGTGTACTATTAGTAAGTTGTATTTTAAACATGTTTATTTAGTGTGATTCACTCTGAAATCCATTTATTGTTTATGTGAAGTGTAACTTTGGCATTCACTTTAATTTGATATATTTATTTTTTCTATAGTTTATGGTATTAAATTTGTTGGCTATTGAGAGAAAAGGAGAAAATTTTAGCTTGAATAATCCAATTTGATCCAATTCATTGTGGGTCTGTCGCACAAATTCCTCCACAAATTCCTCCAGGTCTCCATAACAATAGAATCATGTAAAACAGAACGATTATCAAATAGATATGAACCTTCAATATTCATTATATTTGCAATGATATATAATAGGGCCAAGTGAAAAAAAGCCTTTGTAGTGGGGACTCAACTCTCCAAAGCAACTTTCCAAATGCAAAAACTCCTAAACAAAACACAGCCCCCACTTTTTCAAAAACATTGAGCACTAAATTACCTGGTTGCTTCTCTTTGCATCTCAATATAGTAAGCCTACCATTGTGTACAATTGAAGCACTACAATATCTCCATTTGTCATGACATCATGAATCAATGTGACCACATTGATTTCGTCGAGCATTTTTCTTTTGCAGTCCATGTGCTTGGCACTAGAATAGACATGATATCTGCTTCATTCATGCCTACCTACAAATTTTTCTTAAAATGATTTCTCAACGTGAGAAGTGTCACCAAGATACATCATAGGCAAACGTGCACAGTGTAATATGTTGTACATCTAGAGCGATGGTTGTGGACTACCCAAGCTAGTAACCATAGGTGCATCTATGCTTACTTGTTTCTTGTCCCCATGGTGCTATGAGCATAATGTTATGAGTTGTTGTAGGCATTTAAATAGGTGATTTTGAGTCCTTTGTTTGCTTTCCAAGTACCATGGGTTGTGCCTTGGGTTCTTAAGCCAATGTATGTGTATGCAGAGTCTGTGTTTGTACAACCCCACTGGAGGGTTCCTTGATCCAAATACTAGTAGATTGATGCTTCTAAAGTGGAGGGATTGGCGTGTGTATAATGTGCTTCCCCTTATTTTTTCTTGTTGGTGGCTTTTCCTTATCTGCTTCATCTTATGGTGCCTCAACTCCTGGGACATTATCACCATTAGTAGATGGAGTTGTGCACAAAGGTGTAACCATGAGGGGCATAGTCCTATATGGGACGTGCACCTTTGAGAATCCATCAGCGTTCTACGTCTACAATTTCCTTTATAAGCACATAGGAATTCAAGGGATCATCATCCTTCTTTTTTCTAGTGGTCTAGGTACTTTATTTTGAAATTTATGAAGTGAATTAACTAAATGCAGTCTCTTTATAATGTGCCACTGAGCTGTCATGGCAAAGAAGTGGCAAGTAGAAATCTCAACATGCATAATTCATGCAACTTGCAAAGGACAAAGGTCTACCAAATCAAAATAATTTAATAAAATGAATCCCAATTTCACATATTCATGTTTTTCTCTTACAAGTGTATTGTGTTTCATATTTTCAAAATGTTGACATAACCAATGACCATCTTACCTCAAGGCAACCTTTGTTTGATCTCAATGCTCCAAGGAACAAATTATAACATGGATGACAAGATTGGAATTTTAAGTCCATGAACTAATTCATAGTAAATGATAGGTAAAGAGGGCCCAGAGTTGCTTACTCAAATGCTATCAATTCAAAGCAACTTTGAACAACAATAGGTAAAGAGGGCTCAGAGTTGCTTACTCAAATGCTATCAATTCAAAGCGACTTTGTACAATAATAGGCAACAAAGGAACATTTGAAAAAGGCAAATGCAAATGCTAAATAGTCACTCACTCTAAAAGATAGAATGCTTATGGATTGCTTGAAGAATGCCTTCAATCCAGAAGTAATATAGATTACCTTGATAAACAATAGTCAAAAACATCAATTAAAATATCAGCTTTGTTTTGCTCTGGAATGATAAAACACTACAATTGTTTTACACATCTATTTGTAATTTATCTATATCAAGACTAATGTCTATAGTTTTACACATATATTTGTAATTTAGAATTTGAGGATTTGGTAATTTAAGTATTTTCAAATACGTAGATAAAATACATAGACAAAACTTAAAACTTTAGATACAAGGTTGAAAAAAACACATGTTATTAGTTAAAGTGCAAGTATATTGCAAGATGATCTAATAACTACTAACATGATTGCCAAACTTTATTTTAAGAGAGGTGTTAGCATATATCCCTTGAGTCATCATGAGCTCCTAAGATTTCCCTCAAGATCTCACTTTGAGGATGGAGAAGCACCTGCACACTGCACCAACTCAAACATTGATGCCCTCCATCATAAAAAAATACCCTGTGGTCAAAAGGGGCAATCCTACCGTTTTGCCATGCTAAATTTCATGCAGGCACCATTTCGGCTAGTATCGACCCTCTCCTACAAACACCATTTCTGCTAGCATTGAACCTCTCCTACAAGACTAATTATAAAAAGCATAACAATAAGTGTTAAATCAAAAGGTCTTATTTTTAAAAAAATAAAATTGGCTAAAATGCCCTGTGTTAGCTTGCTACTGAAACCTAAAAGATGCACATAACCCAAAACTAAAATTTTAAGACTCTTGAGAAAGTCGGTTCTCTAAATTTAGAGTGATGTAATCTATAGAATGTTTGGCCAAAAGAACTTCCACCTCATTGTAGACACAACACAAAACTCCTACTATTGTCACCCTAAATTTTAGGAAATCCCATTTCTGCAAGTGTCCACTCTCTCCTCCAAAAATGTTTGAATATATCAGAACAATGAGTATAAAATAGTCCTAGCTTATCATTCCCAATTACGAAAACTGTCCTATATTAGCTCACTATTAATGTTTAGATGATGCAAAGATCCCAAAACCAAATTTTTAAGACTCCCCATGCATAGAGGTTTTGTTTATACAGAGATTGATGTATTCTATAGAATGATTGGCCACAAAACATCTATTGATACAAATTATCCTACTACTTTTGATCCTACAAAATAGTTAATATAACATAACATTTGCATATCTAGTCAGGAAAACTTTAAGACACCCCATGAAAGTGTGCTCTTTAATTTCATAGACTGGTATTCCATAAAATCTTTGGCCAGAAAATTTCTATTCCATGGTGAAAACAAACAATCCTCCTGTTTGCCATCCTAAAATGGAAGAAACTATAATGCCCACTCAGGAAATTAGCAATTATTATTGAATTAGTCATAAATAAGGTAAAAAAGATAATAAAAAAGAGAGAATTTTTCCTTTTTTCGAGCTACCTGATTCGTAATTCACTTATCATGAGTTTACTCATAAAACATCTATGAAACCATCTTCAATGTTCTTTCATAGAAGATTCAAGTCTAATATTAAATCTTATATACCAAAGATCTAGTTCCACAATTTTGGAATAAGGTATCCCAATCTCATAGTTTTCTAATTACAACTTGCTCATGAAGCCAACACTTATACTACCTCCTAACATTTACAATATTGACCAATATATTCTAGACAAAATATCCTAAAACATAGTCTTTCCAACTAAAAAGATTCAATCCAAACTTCTCATAACAGAGTCTCAATCATCGTTAATATATATGACAAAGATATACTCATTTAATTTCTACCATGGGTAATATGTATGATCATATTTCTATCTAATATAATGAAAATCAATATAACACTATTAACAATAATCATGGTTACCCATATTTGAAACAAAGTAATTACTTTCAACTCTACTTTTAAACTCAATATTTTATTAATCTCCATATCTCATTCCAAGAGAAAGTTCTAACATACTAGGAGACTTGTATATAATTCCTTAGCAAAACAAATAATCTTTTATTCAAATAATTCTAGCATAAGTAAAAATATTCTAACTATTTTTTTTATTTTTTTGTGAGACAATGGAAAATGATTCCATGTAAACAAACTTAATCTTATCAAGATAAATTCTTATAATTATAACTCTATACTCTTAGACATGTCAAGACATATTTATTTATCTAATAAATGAAATTAATTTATATAAGTAATTTCTACATTTACCTGATTGGTAAACAACATATGAATCATAATGAAATAATCAAATACATATTTCTATTCTTATCAACTCATATTAAATGCAAAATTCATATCTAAAGAATCAAGATTCTATCATAACTCCTAAGTAAGAATGGTGTCAAACTGAAATAGTTTAATTGAACCAAAGAAATCCCTAACAAATCACTATGTCAATGTAATTCAATCTAACATATACAATTATAGCAAGAATATATATAGATATTGCATAACACTTCCCAGCAGACATTGTCATCATTGGACAACTTCTTCAATATAGAAAAGAAAAAGAAAGCAATAGACACTTCGAAAGATCTATTTCATTCTGATAAATCTTAAATGTCGTGTTATTGGTTTGCATAACTAGAAACTTGCAAAATAAAATTATTATCTTTCAAATTATAAGTTGACGTTAAATATACTCGGATAAGAATACTGATTGTTCACATAAACAAAAATCTAGCATAATATACATTTGTCTTCGACTAAATAAAATCTCTTGCTACCTAATTATTTTTGTGTCCATGAAATTAGAAATATAATAAACTCATAGTTATCCCATGGAGTACTAAAAAAAATGTAACGACTTAATAAGATAGTAATTCTCATTTAAGGGGCAATTCAATATCGATTAACTTTGGTTGCCATAATCTACATTAAGTTCCATAGTTACATTACACTTATCTTGGCATCCTCTATGTTGATCACTTTGGTGGTGAAATCAATTGAAATTCTTGCTAAAAAGGAACTACAATAATGTAACCTGTGTGAGTAAGATTTAGTAAAGGTCCTATTTATAGATTAAGGTACTGTCAGTTTACTGTGAGTGACAGCTAAGATACCAAATTTAACTGAATACAGGCGTATTTAGATATTATAGTCTGAAATGCGCTAATAGACATGAATGAGAACCGTGAAGGAAGGCGCTGAGTTGTTTGGCTAAATCAATGAAAGAAATGGAGCCTTATGGAATACAAATCAATTTGTTGAATAGGATTCTAAAACTTTCAATGTAAATGTAATGATTAGGTGTAAAATAAAACTCCACCACTTTGTCAGCATCCACCCAACTAGCGTCAGTACGACCATCGATAAGGAATAACGTGAAGGATTATTATCTGATATTTCAGTTGAAAACTTTCTGGCAGAAATGTGGGAGACATGTGGAAGCATAGACAAGGTCCGTGAACTATTTGACAGAATGCCTCAAAGATTGCAGGATTGTTCAAAATGGATTTATTTAAAAACAAAACTCTAGAATCTTATAAGAAGAAATGAAAAGCAAGCCAAGCGACTATAATGATTGCAATTTGATAGGTGTTAAACAAATCAATGATTGTCTGACTCAAAATATGGTTAAGCAACTATATATCAGTTTCTGGTCTGAATCAAAAAGGTAAATAAATACCACTGGCCAATCCAGGAAAAAGAGTTACTCAGGTCGTTAGTCTTTTTGCAGATCGAAAGAGCAATACAATTTAATAGAAGTTAAATTTGATGGCAGATTTCAGGTGCCCCTACATGCCACAACAATACTACATCAATGCATGATGCAACCAGTATATATTAAACAATAATCCATTCACACAATTCTCAAAACATCAGCCATCAGCTGAAACATTGGCAGCATGATAGGTACACAACCATCATCCCCAAGCTTATTAATTTATACTAGCCTCGGCAATCAAAGCCACTATTTATACACATGCTTACATCTGAACTCATAAAATTCACTACAGATAAGGATTTTAATCTAGAAATTATTGAGAACGTCTATAATAAAAAAAAAAGCCAAACTGGGCAGCTACACCAGCCCCAGTTGGCGTTTATGGCTAAGTGGAAGTCGTGGGGAGCCGTGGAGACGCGACATCCCTTAACAATTTTAAAACTTGCAATTAAAACTTCTTAAAAATATTTTCTTTGAATAACAACATAGGTGCATAGCTAGTGAAGATCAAAAATAAATCATAATGTCGTAAGAAACAAAAGCAGTGATAGACATACTCAAAAATAAAGCCCGATATTACCAAAGACCACAATCTTAATTGAGGCTGAAATTAAAATGCAGAAGAGTAAATTTATTGTTCCAAGAAAGATTCCAATAAATCACCATCACAATTCAACTCTGGTAAGAGCGTTATGAGCAATCTTAAAGCAAAGAAATGGCAGACTTTCAAGACCGATAAGATACTATAGAAAGCATTTGACAAGCAACAACAAGAATGGTCAAGATTAGCACATAATACTCTGGAGCAGTTCCAACATCGCCTTCATTACCTGATATAATCTTAAGTTTGTCTCTAAATTTGAGAAACTTATCTTTTACCAAATGAATTACTCAGTTGTCAATCGTCTATCAATTTATTCTTACTTGCGCGGAGATTCTCCTCTTTCCCATTCTCGAATTCTTATTTCCTCTCCAAGCCGCTGAAAATATTAGCAACTCTTCCTCATTGAGTAAACCATCCGATGGGATCCCCCTAATTGCCACTGCCTCTTCATTATATAACTGATCTTTTAAAAATTAAACAACACGACTCTTTGTCTACCTTAAAAGAAAATGTCTTTTCATTTTCAAAAACTAACACCCTTTTCTCATTTTCTAAAATTAACTCCACTAATTAAATATCAATCTCATCTCTTTAAAAAGAATCTTTATAAAATCTATAACAAGCACCTCCAGATTTTAGTCATAGTGGTCAGAGTCTGGTATTGGCAGGGGAAAGAGCTTGGAATTGCTGAAGTAAAATGTTATTTCTTCCATAATAATTAAATGGCATGTTTTATGGATGAATATAATATAGACGACCAATTTTTTAAAATTTTTTGACAACCAAAAAAATTAATTTTTTGTACTACCAAAAAAATGGACTACCAAATTTTTGGCAGTTACAAGATGTGTGCACATATAGAATGACCTATCAGCCAAAATATGTCAGAAATTCATTAATAAAATATAGCTGTCAATAGTAAGCTGATGTAATTTTAAGAGTACAAATTTTTATTGGGACAGGTAAATTTTATGGATTGATTTTTATGCATATGTAAGAAAACTGTGTAGAAATATTTAGGAGCAGTTTTTTTGGGGGAAAAAAATAAATATATTAATTTAGAATTTAGAAAAAATTACAAAAAGACTTCCACACAGCAACAACTGTTACTAGAGTCCATAGAATAAAAATTTGAGGTTTTCCACAATCACTCCAGGAACCAAAGGAAATCTCAAAACCATAAAAACACATAAAACCCAAAAACAAATAAGAACCATCAGCCCAAACAATCAGTAACAACATTCTACTCTCTAGGAATACGAATAAAAGAGATGGAATCAAAATCTGCTCCACATAAGAAGCCAACCTCCAAGAAGACTAAAAAACAGTTTCATTATTCAAAAGGGAAACCAAAACCATGGAATCCATCTCACAGATTACCGTCTTCCAACCTAGCTCACACGGTTTCTCTAGAACCACAAGGATGACTCAAGCCTCCATTTGATTATTAATACCAAACCCCGTAGTAGAAGAGAAAAAAAAGTGAACTGACCCAATACTATCTCTCCCAACTCCACCAATCCTTGTTGCACTCGGATGTTGCAAGAAGAACCATCAGTATTAATTTTTTAAAACCCAACGAAGAAGGAGACCATTTACCTACTCTATTCACCTTATTAGAAGATGTGATCATAGAACCAAGATTAGTAGAGCTAATTAAATATCCCAAATCTAATTTCTTTAAAATTAGATCATTAAAAGGAGGTAGGACTACATCCAAAGAGTTTCTTTTACAAAGTCTAAAACTTTTTACCAAACATACCCAATAGAACTCTCATAACCTTGGATTTTTCATTTTTTATGGATTGGTTTAAGTTTATGTATAGTGTTTTATTATTATATAATTAATGTTTTTTAAGTTTTAGTTTGGTGTTCAAAATTTATGAACTCTGTTTTATATTAAAATACAAAACTTTGGACTTCTCATTTATATGTTAGAATGCTCCAACTCTTCCAATAAATTTCTTAATATTATTATTTATGTGTGACTCATACCAACACATTTCTTACTATTTTTATTTTTCTTAATATTATTATTTTTATTTTTATTTTTTATTTGCAATTATAAAATTTATTACTTTGTTTTACTCCAACATATAAATATATAGATAGAGTTAAATGTTTAGTTCCTGCTCTGCAGATGTAGTAAGGCTGATACTTGGTGAACCTGGCTTCTGTTTCAACATAATAAGTCTCATGCTGCTAATAGGGGATGAAAATGGTGTCACCCCACTGCATGCAGCTGTCCATGGAGGACACCAGGAGATTGTCAGTGAGATATTAAACACTCAGTTGAATGATTGGTGTTGTGTGGATTGGCACAAGAGCTTAATGACAAAGAAGGATAAGTGTGGAAGGTGTGCAGTTCATATAGCAGCCATGGAAGGCCATGAAGATATTATAGATTTATTCATGAGATTAATGCCAGACTGTGTTGAGATACGAAGCACCTGCCTTAAAACTGCTGTGCACTTTGCTGTGAAATATGACCAACTTTCTGTGTTGAAGAAGTTACTGTTTGACAATGAGGATGAAATGAACGCCAGATTGATGAGCTATGACTATGACATTTGGGGTAATACAGCCTTGCATTTGGCCGCCATGAATGGAGTGGATCCCCAGGTTAGCTATATTATATGCTCACTTGTTTTTCCTACTCAAATACTTCTTTTTCTCTTCTATCAATTTATGCCATTGCTTTTGGTAAATGTATGTCAATTTAGATTATTTAAAATTAGTGCTTTATAATATGTCCAATATGCACATTGTCCCGGTCTAAATTTGACGATCGTCCATCAAACAATTTTTTTGTGACGGTCATCTATTTGAAGTTGCCTTTCAAATATTAACATCTATCTATTTTAGCAAAAATATATATATTAGAATAATTACATAGAAATTTTGACAGCCTACTTGAAATCTTCCCTTTCAAATGATACAGTCTTCCTAAAATTTTAATTGTAATTTACTGTTAAAATGATTAAATATGACCATAGGCCATCAAGGCCCTGCACATTGTGAGTGACAATTGCTTCCGTTTATAAATATATTTTTGAATTGTAAACTACTATTTTCTTAAGAAAAACTATTTAATTGCTGGCATACAGAATATCTTGGTTATTTAAACAGTAGTTTTAAATAGAATATTTAAAAAATTAAAATCTATTTTTTCAATATTTTATAATTTTAATATATTAAATTTTTTAAGTTTTTTAAGTCAAATTTTAAGATATATCATGTTTATGTTATATTATAGATAAATTAATTATTTTGTAATTTACTCTTTTTAATATTTTTCAATTATTTATAATTTTAATAGATTAAATTTTTAAGTTTTTTAAAGTGGAATTTTAAAATTTATCATTTTAAATATGTTTATGTTATATTCTAAGATAAATTAATTATTTTACAATCTATTATTTTTAATGTTTTTTTTTTAAGTTTATACGTTGATTTAATATATTAAATTTTTAAAACCTTTTAAAGTGGAATTTTAAAATGCACCATTTAAAATGTGTTTATGTTATAATCTAAAATAAATTAATTATTTTACAATCTACTCTTTTGATTGTCATTTTGGAGTTCTCATTTCAACATCAAAAGATATGGGTCATAAATAAGTGCGTTGACTTTTCATTGAAAACTTTAAATTATTATTTTTAATAATTTTTTATTTTAATAAAAAAATTAAATAATAATTAAATTTTAAGCATGTAAATGGATAAGGATATTTAGTTTTGGGAACAACTATGAAGAATTAATGTTAATGTCACATAAAATTCATTCATCCTAATACAAAAATTTAATGCTTGTTGGCTAATGTATATAATTGTGCTAGAAAAAACACAAAATTTTATGTGGATTAGTTCTAAGCCACTTGAATTCAAACCTAAGTCATGTGGAAATGATCTATGTCGTGGGATTGATCAATAAGTCATGGTATCAACCTAGTAGAATATAAACTATTGGAAACTACTTCACCCTTATCTTTGGTATATGAATGCTTGTAAGGATAGATGATATTTAAAAATACTTTTGGGGAAGTTGTTAGATATGAAAGGTCAAGTTCTAGGTAAACCCCCTATCAGACTGGTTTTATGACTCTAAGCAAATAATCAAAGACAACATTCTCAAGCATGCAAATGGCCTAGATGATTCAGATGCAAAATTTGATTCTAACGTAGATGTATTTTTTAAGATCCACATCAAGATGTTTTCAGAATGATTTTCTCTTGGATAGACCATATGAATTAATTGCATATTAAATGTCTTTATATACAAGCACACAATAGTAGGTGCATAAACTTGTGTCAAGTCAACCTTGATCTAAGTGCAGTGTTGTACAACCTAGCATATCCTCTTCAATAGTTTCAGCGATGCACTCAATGTCATTCAATGTGTGTGGCACAATGCTCATGCATCCAAATGCAACGCTATCACACTTAAATGTACAATTTTCACACACAACCACACAACACTACTCATGCACATCTTGCAACCGTATACATGGTTACACATGCAAGTGCCCAATTAGACCATACATGTGTGTCACACGAAACATCAACAACCATATGTTATGATTCTATATGCATGCACCACCTAATGGCCTTTGCACCACAAAACATGGTTGTGCAACTAGTACCATACACATTTGACACATGGCGTAGTCCACATCACATATCACTAGAATACAACTGGCACCATATAGATTTGACATTTGTCATCACCCCACCACATAGTCAATACACCACATGTGCTTGACACTTGTTAGCATATATGTGGAACCTAACTAATGGCCTACTTATATAAATACCTACTTTATACATTTTGTAAAATAAAAGAGGCATAACAAATTTTCATCTTAGCTCTATGTGCATTCATCCTATTCATTCTAAATAGAAGTGGCATTTCTACTAGAAGCCATTTGCATTTGAATGTGTTTTGGTTTGCATATTTAATTTCCTTAATGCATTCTATGACCTTAGTTCTATGCCAACATCAATTTACAAACCCACACAATCCACATAGGGACAAGCTATACGTACATCACATGTAGACACAATGATTATCTCATGCATAGAACATATGTACACAATGTGACTAACTCATGCATACATCACATATACACAATATGACTACTTCATACATGCATTCCACATACATGATGTGATTAACTCATGCATGCATCTCATATATAGAATGTGACTAACTCATACATGCATCACATATACACAATGTAACTAACTCATGCATATATCACATATACCCAATGTGACTACTTCATGTATGCATCATATATACATAATTTGATTATAATGCATGTATATATCTCGCTTACACAATGTGACTAACTCATGGATGTGTCGAATATACACATAATGACTAGCTAGCAAAAAGGAAGTGGTTGCAACCTTACTGCAAGTATCATCAACACATAAGCCCTTAAGTACGTCCCAATCAAAAAGAGGAATGTTGGTGCATCCCATACTACACTGTGGTTCCCATCCCTTTTCCTGATTCACTCACAGTTGTGATGACAAGACAAGCATCCCATACTACTTGTGTCATCATCAGCAAGGGCATACATGTATGTTCAACACACAACAAGTGCAATCATTAATAATATTTCCATATCCCACTAAGCATCGAAGGCATCTTATAACTGGATAAACATAATTAGAATGTCTTATGGTTTTACCTCACTTAAGACTAGTACTTGTGCTGTCAATCACCTAGATTGATTTAACAATTGGAACCTTGTGAACCATAGCTCAAGAAAACACAACACAAGAGGTGTACATGCATTCCTTTCTAATTCACTAATGTCAATACTAAACTCTTGAGACAAGTAGATCCTAGCATCTATTGCAATTGGTGAAAGCTGATCTAATCTTAGCATTCATCGTCTACATGCCACTGGTGAAAGCCTGTCTAGACCCTATGAAATTGAGTAGCTCCTAGCATCTATCACCTGCATGCTACTAGTGAAAGTTGGCTAACCGTATGATATGATCAAATGCTTCTTTAGGAAAAGCACACTCCCTAACACATGTCATGTTGGAGCAACAATAATCTTATATGTAAGTCCCAGTCATAGGTTTTACAATTTTGGTGATCACCTTGGGATGAGTGGGACAACAACTACATTAAGAGAACAATTATCCTCTACTTATGTTCTTATAAAGTCCCTTTCTCAATCCTAGTTGTGATGCTAAGAAGTCAGTTCCTATATCAATCTCAGTTCAACATTTTAACATTTAGAAAGTACAAGAACATTGATCTAAAACATATTGTCCTAAGGATTTACACCTTAGAATAGTTAATCCAATTACAATACCACATAGAGGGATACATTAACCCATACACATGGTCCTATAGGTCTTGGGCTCAAAATTACCAACACACTAGTAACACATTGAACCTATATGAGATGGCTTCTATATGGTCACAAATACAAACCCATAAAGTAACCTTGAAGGTCATTCACTTCATTCAATTGTTACTCAAAAACACAATATTTATTAGACAAAAATTAAACCCACAATAGTAATATTAAACAATATTCTACTTTTGAGGGCATAACAATTTGTCTATTACCAATCATAAAGCTTAGCATACAATTATCCATCAAATAGATATAAAGGCAAAAAGCCATACCATATTGACAATACTTACTGTGAATTACCCACATTTGAAAAGGCAGTCATAAGGAACTCCATCTTAAACTCAACACAAATCTAGGCACATAGTTGGAGCAAGCAAATCCTCCATAAAGATTAAGTATTGTTCACACCATTAGATCATAAATAACTTAATTTAGCATCATCATTAGATACAAAGTTAGAAAGTTTCCTTACCTCATTTGTAGCCATGCCATGGCCAAGTTTAGCATACCCTTATTTCTTGGAAGAATGGACCTCACTAGTTTCTTGAGGCTAACCTATATATTCCATACTTATTGTTGATCCAAGACACTATGCCATATTGTTAAGAACATAAAAATTTGATTATTTTAGTTCAGACAAGTCTAGAGGCATTCTCATACATTCACATCAAAGACAAACCATGAACTTGTGGTGACTCTAATGATTCATCCAAGATTGAAGTAGATATTGGAAAGCCAAACACAACAATCCTTAGAGAAGATAGCTTGATGATGATGAGTTGTCCTTATTGGCTCAAACATATATATCGAGGACATATTAATTGGAAAGGTGAATTCACAACCATCAGATGCAAATTTCAACCTCAAGATGAAGCATACTAAAGAGGGAAGATTGATCAAGTTTAGGAACAACCCCAAACCTTGGAGCTGGTCCCTAAACCCCTCCCCTATAGACTTGGGTCATAGAGGCATCCTTCACCCAAGGGCCACCTACATACCTGCTTCCAAACAATATTGAAACCCCATGTAATTCTTCTAAGATTTTAACTCTAAGGATGAGAACTTGCACTTTCCCAAGTTAAGATAACCTATACAGATACTAGACACCATAATTTTGTCACATACATTAGCAATGTATAGCCCTCAAGGATTCCCAGCTTTGACAAATAGTTTCCCTAAAGAATCCAAGGACTAGCTTAACTAAGGAAGATCACATAAATGAAATATATATATATATCATTTTACTCTAATGAATTAGTTCAATATTTTAAGATGGTGCATTACTAAGAACAAGGTTCCTAAACTACCTTTACATACAATGGTCCCATTTATCAACCATCTTTATACTTAGTTGAGCATTAAAATATCACCCATCTTAAACGACCTACCTTAGTCCATAGTGTCTTATAAGGAAAAATTGTCTGAATCAAACCCATATGTGGAAATTATGCATAACAAAATAGTCAATATAAAATAAATCCTATAATATCTTAGCATGTGGTAGAAGTCAAAATATCATCTCCATGCAACAATTATACAAAGCCCTGATATGGCTCCAAGTGAGGTCCTACTACAATATGATTCAATGATATCAAGTATCATAATCATATTATATTATGACATCCTTCTTGACAAAACACAACATGCATCAACAAGGCCACAAAATAATCATCTAAACTTCAAAAGACATACAATAGTAATTATAAACTTACTTTAAGCATGATCAATACTTGATTCATACTCAAGATAGTTGGAAACATTATATCCATCATATCATCATATAAAGATTCACACTCAATAATATTGGTAATAATAATATTAATTTGCCCTCTTGATTTCATTTATTGTATGGTGCAACCCAATATCCTTATAATAGTCCCATTCACAAACTAAATAATATTTGCACTTGCCATTTATACTAAATATAATATTTGCACTTGCCATTTATACTAAATATAACCTTAACCTCTAATAATTGGCTCCTCAACTTCACTCTCTCTCTTAGAGCGCTCCCCAGAACGGTTTCTAACCACAACCCTATTGTCTTGGAGTGGGCAGAGGATAGAAGAAAAGGTCCTTTTCCTTTTAGATTTGAAGCAATGTGGATCAAGCAACCTGACTTCAGAAATCTCCTTTCTAGCTAGTGGCAGATCAAGGTGGTAGGTACTCCTATGTTCCATCTTCACAAGAAACTCCTCCACACTAGACATCAGGGTTATGGCTGGAACAGGTACAGCTTTGGTAATATTTTTTCTAAGAAGAAGTTCATCTCTGACAATCTTGAGGACGTCCAACTTAGGATTGCCCAGGGGGATAGGTCTGAGTCTTTGGCTACTTCCGAAGACAACCTCATTAAGGATTGGAAGGATATCATGTACAAGGAAGAATTTTTTTGGAAACAAAAGTCCCGCATCCAGTGGCTCAAAGAAGGGGATAGGAACACGGCCTTCTTCCATCAATCCGCCCTTAAACATAGAAAATCTAACACTTTATCTTCTATAAAATTGGAAGATGGTAATCCTATTACTGAAGATGAGGAGATTGGAGATAATGCTGTTAGGTTCTTTCACAACCTGCTATCAGAGTCTAGGCCAATTGCTGACAATTCGCTATCTATTTCTCAGTTGTTAGAAGATATACCTTCTGTTTTGTCTGTGGAAGACAATGCTGACATCTTGAAAATTGTTACTAAGGAAGAAGTCAGGGTTGTTGTCTTTTCTATGGGCCCTTATAAAGCTCCTGGTCCCGATGGATTTCCTCCGGTGTTTTTTCAAGAATTCTGGGATATCATTGGGTTTGATGTCACCGCTGTTGTTAAAGACTTTTTCAGAACTGGTAAGCTCCTTAGACAATTTAATAACACCTTTATTGCTTTGATTCCTAAACATCCTAACCCTGATATGTTCAAGGATTTCCGGCCTATAAGTCTCTGTAACACCTTTTATAAAATTTGCACTAAGTTATTGGTTTTCAAATTGCAACCTTATCTGGATAAGATCATTTCCCCCAAGCAAAAAGGTTTTGTACCCGGCAGACAAATTTTGGATGTTGTTCTTGCTACTCATGAGACTATTCATTCCATGGAAAAAAGTCGAATACCTAGCATGGCTCTCAAACTCGACATCTCTAAAGCTTATGACCGGGTTTCTTGGCAGTTTCTGTTCAAAATTCTTTACAAATTTGGGTTTAATAATAAACTCCTCTTTCTTATCAAGGAAGTTGTTACTACTGCTAAATATTTGGTCCTTGTGAATGGTATCCCAAGAGGTTTCTTCTCCCCTTCTAGGGGGATTCGTCAGGGAGACCCTCTCTCTCCCTACCTCTTTATTATGATTGCTGAGGTGCTGGGTAGATCCTTTTTACACAAGGTCTCTTCTAAAGTTATCACTGGGATTAAACCTGCCACCTCCCTTTCTCCTTTGATGATCCAATAGTTTGTGGATGATACTATTCTTTTTGGCATCTCTTCCGTGGTGGAGGCTTCTGCTTGGAAAAGGTTACTGAATGAGTATGCCAAGGCTTCTGGGCAACATATAAATTTTTAGAAGAGCAATGTTTTTTTCTTCAATACTCCTGATGATCTTCAAAGAAAAATTGTCAAGATTCTTGGTTGTGCTGCTGCTAACCTCGCTTCTGTTTATTTGGGCCTTCCCCTCACTGTTAAAGATGTCACTCCTGCCTTTTGGCATAGCATCATTGAAAGAACTCAGAGAAAGCTCATGGGCTGGAAAGGCAAACTTCTCAGCAATGCTGGGAAACTTCAACTCTTACAAGCTTCCCTTCAAGGTATCCCCACGTACTTCCTATCTCTTTTTAAGATGCCTAGATACCTAGCTGAGAAACTGGAACAGATACAAAGGACTTTTTTATGGACTGGAATGGAGGAAAAGAAAAGGATTTCTTTGGTCAAGTGGGAGCAGGTCTGCTGTCCTATATCTCATGGGGGTCTTAACATCAGGACTGTCCACCGCAAGAACAAAGCCCTGCTGCCCAAGGTAATGTGGAACTTCATCAGCAAAAATAAAGATTGGGGAGATATTATGAAGGCCAAATATCTTAAAGATTCTGATAGTTACTCGGTACTTGTTCAAGAAGGTATTCCGCCAGGTTCTGCCATTTGGAACAAAATGCTTAAAACTAGGAGTATCATTAGAAAAGGTATGAGATGGAAATTAGGGGATGGTTCTCTCATCAACTTCTGGGAAGACCCCTGGTTAACTAATTAGGCTCTCTCAGCCCAAATTGACAATAAAGATATTGTTGCCTTGGCCAAGAAATTTTTTGGTTCTAAAGTTAGTAATTACCTTACCCATAACCATGGGTTTAAAAGGTGGAAGAATCTGTTACAGTGCACCATGAACAACCCTGAGTTCCATCAGAAACTGAATATGGTTCAACAATTAATGATGGATATCAGACTTCCTTTATTCCCTCGGAAGGATGAACTCCTGTGGTATGCTGACAAAAAAGGGAGGTTCTTGGTAAAATCTGCTTACCTTCTGCTGGTGGAGGATGTCAACAAAGATGAGATATGGGAGAAAGTCTGGAATTGTAAAAGTCTCCCCAAAATCAATTTCTTTTGGTGGACTGCCACCCATAATAAAATTTTGACTCAGGATAACCTCCAACGTAGAGGGTTGCAACTTGTCAATAGATGTGTTCTTTGCTGCAATCAAGAAGAAACTGTGGCACATCTCCTCATTCATTGTGTTTATGCCCGTGAAGTCTGGAGCAGAATTCTGGAAAAATTTGGTATTCATTGGGCTTTTAATAAAGAGATTTGTGATTGTATCGCCAGTTGGAATGTTCCCCTTAAACACCCTTGGTTGCGGGAATTGTGGAAGCAGACCCTTCCTTCCCTTGGTGGGCCCTGTGGAAAGAAAGAAACAATAGGATTTTTCAAGACACTCATAGGTCCTCGATGCAGGTTTGGATCTTTTTATTTAAGGCTATTGTTGAAAATATTTCTAACATTAACATTAAACCTGCAAATCAACCTTTGACCAAACAGGAATCTTGGGTGGCTTCTAACTGGGGTTTGTTTAACCAAATCCTGGCTTTTGATGATACGAAACTTCGGAAAAGACTTAATACTATTTGGGCACAACCTGAGCCGGGGTGGTTGACACTTAATTTTGATGGTGCGGCCAAAGATGATGGTTGCGCCAGCGGAGGAGGTATAATAAGGGATGAACATGGTGATCTCGTTGCGGCTTATGCCAGAGGAATTGGAAAGCACTCTAACAACATTGCGAAGGCAATGGCCCTCCTCTGGGGTCTCAAAGTGGTGATCTCTTTGGGGATTAGCCGCCTTCACATACAAGGTGATTCTAAAATTATTCTGGATGCGGTTACTGGTCTCTCTACTTGTGGGTGGAAGCTGAGTGACATTATTTCTGACATTCAAACCATTCTCCATGGCATCCCAAATGTTTCTTTCTCCCATACTTATAGGGAAGGCAACTCAGTTGCTGATGGTCTTGCCAACATTGGTCAGAAATTTCAAGGTTGGCGGGTTTGGCACCAAAGTAGTAGCATTCCTGGTCACATTGGAAGGCTTATTCATAAGCAGAAGAACTCTATCCTACATGATGCCTACTCAAGTGTCGAGTGATGAGGTGGTGTGTTTTACCACCCTATATAGGCTTATGTATGACCCCCGTGTGAATTGGCAGCGGCATCTGTACTCCTCTCATGCGAATTTAATACTCATTATTTGGGTTGCGCTTGGGAACTTAAAGTGTCATCATTGGCGTCGGCTGGGTTTTGTTAACATGAATACCACTTGGTTTCCTCAGAAGGGTACTCTGCATTTCATCTGTCTTCTCCTGCTGGGTATTGCGGCGTGGGCTATCACTATGGGTGGCGAAAGAATTCGCACTGAACCGAACTCCTGCAGTGAATTCAAAGACAATGCCATCGTCTGGCATTATTGCAAGGAGGGGGCATTATTCCGTTCCTGGAATGCCTTAACGAGCATGATGAGTCGCTATCCATCTAGTGTGCTTCTTCGTGGGTTGACAAACGGGTCACCATTGGCAGTGTCAGCTTTGAGCTCTCAGAGCAAAGTATTACTGAGGCAACGGGCTTATCCCTTAAAGGCATTAAGCTGCTGAGGAAGTCGAGGCTTTCCGACGCGCAGGACCAGAAGCTTTTCTTGGGTGATGGCGAAGAGCTGGTACCCTACCAGGGAGGGTTCGAAAGGGCGAAGCTTTCTCAGCCATGGGCGGACATGTGCTTCTTGATAATGAAGTACCTCACCTTGGAAGGCCGTTATGCCAGGTTCTATTATTACCATCTTCCCCTGCTTAATCATTTTCGTAGAAATATGGCTGTTTATTTCCCTTACTACCTGCTTTCTTCCTTAGAACACTCGGTTAAAAGGGTTCATAAGAATTTAACCGCTAGGCCTTTGGAGAAGCCTGTGCCCCTTCACCAAGGCCTCATTCATAGACTCTACCAGTTTCACTTGGCCCTAAAGCCCCCTGCCACTCTCCATCTCCCGGCTGTGGAACCCTCCCCCAATTCTCCGTCGGCTTCTATCAATTGTGATTCCCTTCACACCACTGTGAATAATAGTCATGATGGCCCGAGTTCGGCGACTGTGAAAACTAATACCCCCACCCCTGGGCCTACCTCTACCCCTAAGTGGAAGGACTCTGTTAAGTCTAGGAAGCGGCTTCATCACCTCTCTGAGCTGGCTGAGGAAGCGGCTATTCTGAGCTCCCTTAAAGATAGTCCTGTGACCCCTAAAGGCAAAAACATGTCCACCGCGAACCTTGCTAAAAAGGGCAAAGGGAAAAGCACAACCCCTGCTGTCAGACGCTCTACCAGAATTGCTGGGAAGCTAGCCCCCAAGGTTAAACTTATAGACTACTCTGAAAGCAACACTAAGGCTTCTTCCCATGGTGAGGAGGCTGAGAGTGATGATGATTTGAAGGTTATCTGCATGGATAATCTTGTTTCTAGGGGGAAGGTTGATGGTCATGACTCTCTGCGAAATGACTACAAGGACAGTCCCGTGATTGGTACTGGTAGTGATAAAAATGATTTTGACAGTCAGAGCCCTGTGGAGGCACAGTATGATACTGGCGAAGGAGAGGGGAACATGAATGAGCAAAATCCAGTCGGTGCTAAAGAGGTGGAAGTGAACAGTCAATCTGTTCCTGAAGAAACTCATGATGATGAGGACAGGGTTACTGCTGAGGATGGCAAGGTGAATGAGGGTAGGGACAGCAACTCTCTTTTTGCTGAAGTGACATAGTTAAAGGACAAGATGGTGGCTCTGCAGCTCAAGATGTCTACTCTGTACAAGTTCATTACCCGCATGCTGTGCAGGTCTTCCATGCTCAACTTAACCCTTTTGCAGGATATTCAACTCTTCTCCCAAGGAGCCGACAATGACAGAATTCAGAAGCTGGAAAAAGTTTTTGAAGTTCTTGCTAAAGATTTGGAGGACTCTATGTCCTAGTTTGTCTTCGGCTGTCTAGTTGCTGGTTTTTTGTTGTTGCTTACTTTCTACCGTTTGCTGGCTGGTGTTTCCTGGTTTTTGGTTCCAGGCTCTTTTTGTTTCCTAAGCCTGTGTTCTTACTTATGTAATCTCTGTTAAGGGTTCGGCCCCTTGTTTTTTGCCGCCTGTTGTAATCAAAAACAATAAATGATTCCATATGGTAGCAATAGGTTTTCATTTAAATCAACCCTTATACTCATATTTCAATGGTCATAAGATGCAGAAACACAACTTACAACACATCTTTCAATATCCAACACCATACAACCAACGAGCAACTAGATGCAACAATAATATAGTTGCAAGGTCTTTAAACTCCATGAGTAGTCCTCACAATTTAGTACATAATAACTATATGAGCATTTCTTGGTTCAATCATTTTAGAAGGATAGAGATCGTGAGGGCATTAGGCCTCAAATTAATCAATAATTCACATTGAGTTAAATCCATCACAAGGTTTCCTAATTTCCAACAGCTACAAGTTACCTTATCATCCCTTGTATATCACAACTTAGCACTGAAAGATTCCTACACCTCTGCCATGCCTAACAATGGCTATTAATGATATAGTCAATCTTTTTCCAACTATAATGATATTAAACAAGATCAATGTTGGCAAGGACCTCATAGAGAGTCAAAGGATATAAATTTGTCGCAATATTTTTTGGACAAAATTGGCTTCCATAATCCTTTTCCTAATCACATTGATAATCCTTTAGTGTATCAATCATACCAATGATATGATCAAAATCAAGACCAATTACCACTATTGCACTAGATAATGACAGTCAACAAGTTTATTCATAACCCCAAATTCAAAACATTATTACACATAATATTGTGATGGTACAATTTTTCCTTTTTACTCATCCTTATTGCAAAGACCTTGTCTAAGTGATTTTATACTAACTCCATTCTAGTTTGCAAGGGCAACACATAAGGAGGGTACTTTTCTTCAACCCCTTCACAATGTGGGTAACAAAGCCTTACCATAGTCTATTAGATTCCACTTTAAATACTTAAAGGTCTACACGTAATTCCAAACCTAAAACTCAAGTTTAATTGGGCATCACTGATGCAGAGGCATCCAAACTAAAACCTTGACATACAGCATGTATGTCCGCGATCCTTCATCATCATCATCATATTTAACTTAACACTGTCAGCATCATCATATTTTCTCTGCCGACCGATATCCTCCTACAGACAAACCTTCGACCCTTCGCCTGTCAGCAGCATCATCATATCCGGCTATCGGCAGCATCATCATATTCGACAAGCGCAAACATCCTCCTGATGTTCACTGTTCATCTTACCGCCAAACTCTATCTACAACATCATGATATTCAACATCATGTTCATCAGCAGGATATAAAATATCCGGTTCCCTCCATATATCCTGATGACGACAACTTCATGCACCTTTCCTTCAATGCTTACGTCACCCCGATATCCTGATGACGATTATCCTAATGATGATGACGTCACATGCAGTTCCTTCAATATCCTGCTGTCAGCCAAACTTAACATTATCGGCCCGCGATGGTTTTATCAACCCGATCTTCTACCTTATGCCGATACACTCCTCCTCAGCAACACCTGATGATGATCACCCCAATGCACATTCACTTTATGCAATCGACTGCATCATGCTCATCTCCACCTACTCGGATGACGCCCGAAGTAACTGCAGGATATACACAGAAATATCCTGATGATGCCGTTGTGACGAATTTCTAACCTTAGCGGATTTTCACCGTTCCGATCCGCCGAACCTCCTAAGGTGACCCGATCTACTTTCAGGGCGATCTTCCAGACTTGAACTATCAGCACGACCTAGCACATACCCATGCTAGGGTTCTCAACACCTCTTGATTGCAATCCTGCAAACATGCACATGAACAAACAGAAAATGCAAACTAAACCCTAAGCTATCATACATAGCCATTCCACCGATTCGACGAATCAACCGGTGGAATGGATCAGCGAATCCATGAAACCACCAGAACAGCAACTCGATTTCACAATGGAGATCAAACAGAAAATGAACACAAATAGGATCTTTATTGATTTCAAAAGATGCAATACAATGCTCAGTCTCTCCCTCTGCCTCACTCTCTGCAATCTAGCTTCTCAACATCTATCTCTAAAACCAACCGATCCTCATGCATAAATAGGATCTCTTGCGAGTACTACCGACCCAACTCCAAGCGGCTGGGAGCTTCCAAGCGGCTGGGAGGATCCAACTGGACATACAACATAACAGCTGTCCTAACAACCTAGCTAAAAATAGTAAAGTATGGTCAACATGACCTTATTACATGCATTGGTCTTATCAGACCTTCTTGGAAACATTAACAAGACCTATAACAAACTAACTGCCTCATGGAGGCCAGCTGTCAGGTAGGTGCTCCTGCACCATACTCCCCAACAGAAAAGAACTCATGTCCCATGAGTTTGGTTGTGGAAGAATCCCACCTTTACACTTTGCCTTTGCAGTCTCTTGACCTGTTCCAGCTTTATCCTCTGCTGGCTCTCGGCTGCGCCAAGACTTCTGAACTGCAACTTGCTGTCTTGCAAGTAAATCCTCATGCCTGTCAATGTAGGCCCTTCTCTCACATACCTTGTGTTTGTCAGGTTGTCTGACTAGAACCTCTGTCTGAACTGCCTCTTGAACTTCTGTAATGTTTAATCCTATCTTCCTTTCAACTCTTATAGGACAAACAATAGTCCCAACGATGACAACATCCTTGCCATTCCTCTCAACTGGTTGTTGTTTGCAAACCTGTTTCTGAACCTGCTGCTGACCTCTGTCAGTCACAACTAAAACTTTCTTCAAACTGTTGTCCTTAACAACTTCTTTCCCTGCAGTGTCCTCAACTGCCTTTATGCCTGCTCCTATAGGCATCTGCACAAATTCCTTCTTTCCCACTAAAATGATTTTGGCTGCCCCCTGTGCTGCAGCATCTTCCTGCAATGGCATCAACCTAATAGTCTTCCCAGCTTTCTTGATGGTGTAGGTATTAGCATACCCATCATACAGTACCCTTCTATCAAATTGCCATGGTCTACCCAACAGTAGGTGACAACATTCCATGGGCAAAATGTCACACAAAACTCTATCATGATATGCTCCAATCTGAAAATCAACATATGCCTGTTCATAGACAAAAAGTGATTGACTATCACTCACCCAAGATGCCTTGTAAGGGTGATGGTGTGGAATCCTTTCCAAATTTAGTTTATCCACCATTTCCTGAGATACCATGTTATCTGTTGAACCAGTATCAATGACAACCTTACATACTTTACCTTTGCTCTTGCATGTGGTCTTGAAAAGAGCTCTTCTTTGCATCATATCCTTTGATGCCTGCAAACTAATTCTCCTTAGCATCAATGCTTCTCCCTCCTCAAGATATCCATAATTGTCAAGAACCCTATCTCCTTGATAAGTGTTTGAACTTTGCACACTTTGCTCTACTTTCTCTTCTTGCACAAGTTGTACTCCCTTGTCATTCGTTCTATCATTTCTGGATGATGAACCTTTGTTTTCTGGACATTTGAAAAATGGATGACCAAACTCACCACAGGTGTAACACTTTCCTAAAAATGTAGTAGAACCTCTACCACCTCCAAATCTGCCTCTATTACTTTTCCATCCACCTCTGAAATCAGACTGTCCCTGTCCTTTACCAGTGTCTTCTTGACCCTCATTGGTTTGCCTTGTTGTAGGGGCTAATCCTCTTCCCCTCATATTGTTTTCTCTTCCTCTCATGGACTTATCTGGTCTTCTATTCACCTTTTCTTCAATCCTGATTGCCATTTGGTAACAATCTTCCACATTCTTAGGGTTAGCTAAAACTAACTCATCCTGTATGTTCAATCTTAAGCCAGCCAAGTACCTAGCCACCTTTTCTACCTCATTCTCATGATGACCAGATCTCATACTCAATTTATAAAACTCTTCAGTATATGCCTTCACATCCATTTCCTTCTGCCTTAAAAATTGCAGCTTCTTAAACATCTGAATTTCATAATCCTTGGGCAAGAATTTACCTTTGATCCTTGCTACCATTTTATCCCATGAAGTGATCTTTGACTTTCCTTGTTTCCTTCTCTCAGATTGTACATAATCCCACCATACCAAAGCATGACCTCCTAACTTGGTCTTTGCAAGCTTTACCTTCTGATCCTCAGCAACATCTTCACATTCAAAGTGATTATCAAGTGCAGCAATCCAATCCAGCAACTCATCTTCATTCAAACTTCCATTATACTTGGAAACATCAACCTTTACCTTAGGTTTATCACTCTGCACTGCCTTTAACAGTTTTGCAAATCTCTGGTCTTCAGCATCCAGATCTTCAGCTACCTCTTCATACTCTTCATCAGCTTCTTCATCTTCTTCAGACTCACTGTCTTCCACTTCCCTCTTTTTGTTCTTCTCCAGGGCTACAAGCCTGGCTTGAAGTGCTTCAGCAAGCTCCTTCATCTTCCTCATCTCTCTGGCATGTTTTTCCTTCATCTCCTGCAATTCCCTTGCAGTACCATTACCTTTCGGAGGCATTTTGTCAACCTCTCACTTCTCTACCTCTGTCCTTTCGGTGACAGAATCAACTCTACCTCTGCCCTTTCGGTGACAAAATCAACACACAATAGCCCAGACCTTTTGCTGAGCTCTGATACCACTATGATGCAAAGGCATCCAAACTAAAACCTTGACATACAGCATGTATGTCCGCGACCCTTCATCATCATCATCATATTTAACTTAACACTGTCAGCATCATCATATTTTCTCTGCCGACCGATATCCTCCTGCAGACAAACCTTCGACCCTTCGCCTGTCAGCAGCATCATCATATCCGGCTATCGGCAGCATCATCATATTCGGCAAGCGCAAACATCCTCCTGATGTTCACTCTTCATCTTACCGCCAAACTCTATCTGCAACATCATGATGTTCAACATCATGTTCATCAGCAGGATATAAAATATCCGGTTCCCTCCATATATCCTGATGACGACAACTTCATGCACCTTTCCTTCGATGCTTACGTCACCCCGATATCCTGATGACGATTATCCTGATGACGATGACATCACATGCAGTTCCTTCAATATCCTGCTGTCGGCCAAACTTAACATTATCGGCCCGCGATGGTTTTATCAACCCGATCTTCTACCTTATGCCGATACGCTCCTCCTCGGCAACACCTGATGATGATCACCCCAATGCACATTCACTTTATGCAATCGACTGCATCATGCTCATCTCCACCTACTCGGATGACGCCCGAAGTAACTGCAGGATATACACAGAAATATCCTGATGATGCCGTTGTGACGAATTTCTAACCTTAGCGGATTTGCACCGTTCCGATCCGCCGAACCTCCTGAGGTGACCCGATCTACTTTCAGGGCGATCTTCCAGACTTGAACTATCAGCACGACCTAGCACATACCCATGCTAGGGTTCTCAACACCTCTTGATTGTAATCCTGCAAACATGCACTTGAACAAACAGAAAATGCAAACTAAACCCTAAGCTATCATACATAGCCATTCCACCGATTCGACGAATCAACCGGTGGAATGGATCAGCGAATCCATGAAACCACCAGAACAGCAACTCGATTTCACAATGGAGATCAAACAGAAAATGAACACAAACAGGATCTTTATTGATTTCAAAAGATGCAATACAATGCTCAGTCTCTCCCTCTGCCTCACTCTCTGCAATCTAGCTTCTCAACATCTATCTCTAAAACCAACCGATCCTCATGCATAAATAGGATCTCTTGCGAGTACTACCGACCCAACTCCAAGCGGCTGGGAGGATCCAACCGGACATACAGCATAACAGCTGTCCTAACAACCTAGCTAAAAATAGTAAAGTATGGTCAACATGACCTTATTACATGCATTGGTCTTATCAGACCTTCTTGGAAACATTAACAAGACCTATAACAAACTAACTGCCTCATGGAGGCCAGCTGTCAGGTAGGTGCTCCTGCACCAATCACTATCTAGTATACTAGCTAACTAGCTACCATTGATTCTTTTTACAAAAGTCTGTGACTCATCTAACTGAGCTCTTCAATATACTTGACAACGATTCCCATCATTCAAACAAGGAACTGCTTATGTATTTAATGAAGCGTTACATTTTGTAAGGGATGGAATGGTTCACCGCCTCCTATCATTCGTGTCCACTCATGTCCAAGCAAGATCTTAGGTCATAATCCTTCCTCAATGTTAGGAACTTTTTAGGTAGTTCCATGACTTCATAAACCACCTTGGACCAACAACATAAAACCCATAGCTCACATATTGCAATACTTTCAAAGTTCAAGTAAATCTTATATATTCCTACATTCAAAGGAAATTTTGACACCTCCACACTAGATGCCTAGAATCAATAGCTCAAACTATACTTCTCCATCAATAGTTTCACTGACATTAAGAAGATCTCCTTTGCAGCACTAAAAATGTCCATTTCAGTTTCAAAATGGTGGAAAACACTCAACACACAACACATGATAGGGATCAACAACTAATTCTAACATGGAAAGCCTTTGTCAGCACTCTATAGGAGGAATTTTACCCACTCACACACTATGAGGAAGAATACATAAAGTTTCAACAATTGCACCAACGAAAAGAATAGTCTATGGAAGAATACACCAATGAGTACCATGACTTCCCTACAAATATACTAGTGGGTTATCCCCTACCACTCATGCTAAAATGGAGTTCCTAACCTCAAATACATTGGGACAAGCTTTTCACAATGTGTCCAAGATTGAGGCCAAGGTGAAGATTAAGAAAAAGTTATCATGTGCAAGTATAAGACTGCACACAAAACTAGCTAGAATCCTTTTGCACAGAGACAACAATCCTCCACAAAAAAGCATCCATGGTACTCCAAAACAACGATGCAAATCTCTAAGCCATCCCTATTATCTTCACCAAGATAGGATAAGGATAAGAAGCCATAACAAGGTGGTAAATTCTATCATCATCATGCATGATGTTGTTCGATGCCTAGGTCTCTCTACCACCTCACATCCAAGCCCTTACTCTCTAGGATGGTTGTAGCATAGTAAGGACATTCAAGTAACCAACCAATGCACTTTTAAGTATGCAATTAAACCTATGCAAGATACCATCACCTATGATGTCATGCCTTTGGAAGCTTGCAATATACTACTTCGAAGACCATCTGTGTATGATCAATATGGCATCTACCATTCTAACCCATAATGGTGGGTGGTGTACATCAACAAATAGTATTTCAGTGTACATCAAAAAATAGTACTTCAACCTCCATGTGTCTAAATCATAAGTCAAACTAGCTTTGGTCTTTGCTAAACAATGTCGCAAGGTCATTGCTCACAAGCAAAAAATTGTGCTTCTCATGGTCCACCCAAAGGCACCTGCATAGGCAAGCTTGCAAGCTCTATCAATGCACATTCATGCACCCAATCTATTGCAATAATATATTCTCAACAATGTTTTATAGTGGTATGGAGATGTCTTTGTAGATCATAAAGGTCTTCCAACACACTACACAATACAACATCAAATGGATTTGGTTCCCAGATGCCCTCTCCCAAATAGATCATTGTATTGTAGGTTTGCTTGGGAAATGATGAGGTTTAGTGCCAAATCCAATAGCTACTAAATCAAGATAAGATCTGACGTAGTTCTTCACCCTGAGGTAGCACAATGGTCGTTGCACTTAAAAGGACAACCATAGATGCCTATGCAATGACTATTACGCACTCAACAAGATCGCAATGAAAAATAAATATCCTATCATGCATCAACAACTTACTCAACCAACTTTGAGATGTGCAATACTTCACCAAGATTGACCTTAGATCAAGATATCATGAATTACCAATCTAGACTAAAGATATTTGAAAAACAACTTTCAAAACTTAGGAAGGACTATACAAATGGATGGTTGGGCTCTTTAGCTTAACCAGTGCTCCAATCACATTCATGGACCCAATGAATGGCATCTTGGGTGATAGTACAATACTATGTCCTACGTTTTTACCTAATGAGACACTGAAAATCAACATTTTTTAGTGTCTTTCAATTTGTGTCAATTATACCAAATATATGGTCAGGAATTTAAGAATGATGTAAACTAATGGGTTGTGGCATTTTTTATGTAAATTCAAATTGTAATTTTTAAAGATTTATTTCTATTATTTTTTATTGAGTGACATTTTGTTGTATCGCATAACTTTCACTATAAATAAAAACTTTTCATGATTTCTTGGAATTAGATCATTAACTCCAATGTCTAGGGCACAAATATTTTTTGGTAAATTTTTATTGAATACTTATTTATCATAAATTTTTGAATTAGTACTAACCAAAGTTTCATACCTATATTTTGTCATAACACATTTCTCATAACATATTTATCAAAACAATTTCTTTCTTTTTTCATTGAAATAAGGACATCCATGTGGGGAGGGTAGTGCATTATTTTTGAGATTTTTCTAACATTTGTTATTTTTCCTAGTGTTTGAATAGGGATCATTTTTTTTTCATAATGGACTTGCATTCATTATAATATTAGGAAAATATAATACATATTATAATTTAAAAAAAGCTAACACTAAGGGCTACATACTTGCAAAATGGCCTTTTTGAATTATTTTGTTTGATCCAAAAGGTGAAGCAAAATTACTTTTTTGTCAACATTTTGATAGGCGCAGAGGATATTTTATCGGAGGTTTGATTTAACCTTGGGGCTCCTATCGAAAAGGGTTTGATCTAAGGGGGTTTGATATAACCCCTTAGATGGAACCCCTCTAGGCTTAAATGATGCATTTTTTTTAAAATACATGATTTCAAGAAAAAAATCAAGATGCCCCACAAGTGGGACACACTATTGTGGGATCACCCTCATATGGCCCTTCACTAACTCTTTCAATATCATCTACTTAGATGACATCCTCATCTACAAAAAGACTTGGGAAGAGCATGTGGAGTAGGTCTTTCATGTGCTAGATACATTACACTAAAACAAGTTGCAAGCCAGCCTTAGTAAATGCACTTTTGGCACCACACAAATCCAATACCCAGGCTACATAATCAACCAATTTGTTATACATGTAGACCTTGGCAAGATCAAAGAAATCCAAGATTGGCCAATAATGCAGAGTCTCATGGACTTGCACAACTTCCTTGCACTTGTCAACTTCTACCACAAGTTTGTACTTGGCTTCTTACATATCGCCTAGTCACTCAACTAGATCATGTGCATCAAGAAACCATTCTCATGGACAGCGACATGACAACATGTTTTTGAGGAGCTCAAGTAGTGCATATGTGCAACATAGGTTATTATAATGCTAGATATTATGCATCTCTTTTAAATCTAAATCGATGCATCTAACTATGCACTCAATTCTAATACTCATGTATCATGGATATCTAGTTGTTTATCATTCAAATACTTTCATCTACATAGTTTGATGCTACTCCACCTACAAAACGGAGATGTATGTCATCATGAAATTCAACAAGCAATGGTGTCACTACAGCTTAGAAAAGGAGACAACCATCCATTATGATCATAAGCTATTGTAGTTCTTGCACCCTCAAAGAAAACTAGAAAATGCATGCCACATGAAGTAGGTGACATACTTATAGTAGTTCTACCTGGTAATCAAGCATAAGAAGGGAAAAGATGTAACAAGGCAGTTGACTCCCTTAGCTGACCATCCATTCATGTGCTCATCATAGTGTCAAACTCACACAACCAAACTTCTCTTACTAGAAGTCACTCTACCTAGCAGATGTAAACTTCACACAAACCTACACCAAGCTCTTGTGAGGAAAATAGGTTGGCAGGTTCTACATGTCTAACAAGCTTCTTTACAATCCTAGACATCTATGTGTTCCAAATGAGTGTCAAACTAGAGACTCATTTAGGACGTGCACTACATTGAAACAATTAGACTTCAGTATTACCAAAACATTGGTAATACTTTAGCAACACTTCTACTAGCCTCACATGCACCTAAGAATTGAGTGCAACGTTGTCTTGCATTCCTCATAACTTTGCTAACCATGCGAACAGGAAGAATAGACTCTACACCCTTCTCTTGGTTCCAACGTGACCTTAGGAATCGATCAGCATGGATTTTTTGAGCGAACTACCTACAAAAAAGCATCATGGTGTTTGTTGTGGTAGATAGATTCTCCAAGATGATGGCCATTGTGATCATGTGTAAGAAAAACCACATTACATTTAATGTCACATTTATTTTCTTGACCCATGGTTGGGTCCACTTTGGCTTACCAACATCCATTATTTCTGACCGTGAAACATAGTTTATTAGACACTTCTATTAGACTTTGTGGACCATATTAGATATGCAATCGGATAAATCTACAACATTCCCTTTGTAGATAGACATCCAAACAAAGGTGGTCAATTGCACTCTCATGCATCTACTACACATATACAACATAATCCATCTGTGCACGTGGGATGACAATACCCTCTACATCCAACATGCCTACAATAAATCTATTTGCAGTTCTACAAGGTATATAGTCAAGTCAAGTTCCAACTTGCGGTACCCCTTGACATACCGTATCATGCACCATCCACATTAGAGACATGCAAAGGAACGAGAAGTTGACAAGGCACAAAAGTTTCTACAACACATCCAAAATATGCACCAACATGTTCAGTAGATCCTTGCATGCCATAGAAAAAATATAAAATGTGTCATGATACTCACCGCGTACCTCACACATTTCAAGTAGGTGACAAAATCTAGTTACATTTTCAAAAATAATGCTTCAAGAGGCCGCATCAAAATATTATACCTCTATGCTTGGTCCTTACACCATTCTTTGTGCACCTAGTGAGAACACCTTCATTCTTGACCTTCGGTGGACAATACTTGGGCATGCACTCAGTATTCAGCATGGAACTCTTTAAGCCATATTTCCCCCCTCTACTAGAACTCACAGCTATCCAACATCCACAAAATTGGATCCAATACATTCACAACCATGAAGGATGACATCATCAATACCATTACCCTCTTGTACTCACCATGATGCCCATCCACTCTTTCATGTAGCCAAGACTAGGTAGTAAGTAGATTAGGTTATGTGGCATACTCTTCAACAACTTCACACATTATTCCCAAACTTACTGTTGACACAATGTGGACTTGCTCCTTAAGGAGGGATGAATGATCCAAGCATAGCCTTACACATTCTTTTTAGCAACTTCATCTATGCATTGAGCTTCACTCAACATGCACAAAACAATGCCTATGCATCCACATGCAACACTATTATACCTCAATGTATAGTTCTTGTGCACAACCACACAACACTACTCATGCACATATTGTGTTCGTACACATGGCTACATGTGCAAGTGCCTAGTTAGACCACACATGTGCATCATGTGGAACATCAACAACCACATGTTATGTTTCCATATGCGCATGCCACCTAGTAGCATTTGTTCCAAAGAATGTGACTATACAACTAGCACCATATTCATCTTACACATGGTGGCATTAATGTCACATATCACTAGAATACAACTAGCACAATATGGGTTTGACATTTGTCACCATCATGTCCACATAGTTAGCACACCATATGCATTTGACACTTGTCAACATATATGTGGATCCTAGCTAGTGACCTACTTGTATAAATATATCTACTTTATACATTAAGTAAAGTAGAAGAGGCATAAAAAATTCTCATCTTATATCTCTATACATTCATCTTGTTCATTTTAGATAGAAGTGGCATATTTGTACTAGAAGCCTTTTGCATTCAAATGTGTTTTGGTTGCATTTTTTTTTTTCCTTAATGCATTCTATGATCATGTTGCATTACTAGCTAATCTACAAGATCATCCCTTCGTTCACCCTAAGAATTTAATTAGGCCCAAAATATCTAGTAGAATAGGGTGGGAATTTGGGAATACAAATTTAAAAAAATAATTTGGGATCAATACAAGTACCTTTGGATTGATCTTGAGTGTTTCAAGAATGACCTTGGCATTAAAGTTGAAATCTCGGGGTAGGGAATGAATGTATGGGATAAGTTCAAACATAGGTGCAAAAAATGATGTGTAGATAATAGTTATGTGGGAAAAAGTGCAAATGGAAGGTTGATAATGTGTAATGAATGAGGAGCATATGGAAATATGTAGAATATGGCATGGATAAGGAGTGGGCCATAAGCCAAACTCAACACAAGAGTATGTGATCACTTATTGATATGTTATTGCATTAAAAATATTTCACCAAGGTGGGCATAAAACTAAATACGAAATGGCATGGGTATGTAAATTTCACCCTAGAATTTCGCCCCCACTTTGATGTGCATGTGAATCCTAACATGGGCATCCATTTCAAAGTATATGATCATTTTCAGCCATGCATGGAAAGTAAATTCTTATTTCAAATAGTAAAAAGATCTAAGTCCATATAAAATATTGGAGAGAGAGAGAGAGAGAGAGAGAGATTCCACCTTACTCCACCCAATACAACAGTTTAATGTATTTCCACTTAGGTGCAATAATGTGGTATGCTCAAGTGCAGTAAAATATGGTAGAACTCTACTCAATTAAGGGCATGTAATGCAATCAAGATTCATCTAGATATAGCGATGAATCTATGTGTAGCACAAGTCACTACCTAAAATCTCAACAATAAGTGTTAGTGACAATATATGCCCACCTTTTAATTAGTTGCCTCCATTAGATGCAAGAAATTGGAGAGGGAAAAATGGTGCATGACATTGTAGTAAAATAAGTGAATCACGTGAGCACCTATAGCATCAAAAATCATGTACAACAAATTTCATAATAATCGTCATGTGACAATCAAATAACATGTATCAAAAAACAAGAATGTAAGTACATTGATCATGTGTAGTAAAAAGCATATGATAACTATCATAAATAGCATTATGTGACAAGAAAACATTATACATCAAAAAGTAGACATCTAAGTGCATTAATCATAGCAAATATGTGATAATCAAATGGTGATTATATAAGAACATGAAGTGTAAGGTTGAAATGATGTATCATCATGAAGCAAGCAAATGATATCATAAAATGGTGATATATGTCAAGGGATAATGTTGCCCCCAGTAAAGGAGAAACATGAGATAAGGATAGCCCCAAAAGGCTACATAGTGTCAATGTAGTATATCAAAATGTATGGTCAATATCAAGTGATAAGAACATAAGCATAAGTAGGTAAGGTATGATCATGATAATGCATAGAAGGGTAATTGCTTCCAAGGTAATAATCAAGTCATGTTATAAATGTGATAAGTGGGGCTAGACATGTGGCATAAGGATAAAATATATTAAAAATTGACACGTGTGGTCAACAAATGGTGTGTTGTCAATACATAATCATCATAAATCAATGTGATCAATGCAATCTCTGATAAATGTTGTGTGTCATAATATTGGCAATAAAAGCTCAACACTTGGAGATCTCATTTATGTTATTATGACGTTCTAATCATCATTATGTTGCAAATACGTTGAGATATCATTTATCATATTGGACATTTTCTTTATTATCTGATGATTTATATGGTGATCTGTGATGATGTTTATGAGATGGTTTATAATTAGTTTCTACTTGTGTTTTCAAGTGTTCTATATGGTTATAAGTGTTTGTATATGTATGTGTGTGTGTGTGTGAATGCTATATCATGAATAATTAATGCATTTATCTTTGGTAATCAATGAACACTAAATGTATTTATGGAATCTTTATAAAATGAAGGAGGTAAAGTAATCTCATAATCATAATCACATGTAATTAATGAACAAGATGCCTCATTAAGGTTCATGTTAGTTTTAACTTCAGGCTAGTTTCCTTTTCTTTTTTCTTTCTTCTAGCCAACATTCCTCATCCTCAAGTTGGTAACTAATCCCACAATGTCATCTATTTTCTTGTGGCTCTATGAATCTATGCCAAACTTGTTCATGTTTCTCAAGCCCTTTGCCTTTATAGCCAAGCTTGTGCATAGTTTGATATCCAAGACCATTGTTTTCTTTAATGGTGTAGGGGGAGAAGATGTTTCAATTGTGGAAATAGTATATTCGATGTCACTATCACGCATGCATGCTTCCTTCTCACCATTATATGCCTCAAGTGTTTTCCAATAAATGGATGGAACCATATAAAGAGATGACATGTTATAAGCTTTAGGATCAACATGATATTCACCAACACCACAAGAAATAAAATATAGTGAATCATATTCATCATCATTTAAAGTATTATAATGTAAGAGGTCATGGTCAATAGCATTTGTATGTCATTGATGATTTTGTATAACAAAATTGTTAGACAGTTATCCATTGGTTTGCACATGTGTATGGTTGGTCAACAGATATGTGACAAGGTCTTTCTTTATGCCAAAATTTCACATGATGCAAAGTTGATGGAAGAACTCTGATAGCATGTAACCATGGATGCTCGAGAATGATATTATAAGCCAATTTACCAAGCATCACATGGAACAATGCATCTAATGTGCAAGTTCCAATTGTGATTGGAAGAGTGATTGTACCAACACAAGATCTACCTACATTGTCAAATCTTCTAATGGTAAAGTTAGATGGTTGAAACTTTGTCACAGTTCTCCATAATGTGTAACAATAATGCTTCATCGATAATCTTCGCATGTGGGAGTTCTTTATTATCAAATGAGATAGCTTGATGTTCATTGTGGCCAATACATTTTATCAAAGATGCCACCAATTGTGGAGTTTTATCAAAATTGATCTTAATTTTCTCTAAGGGTTTTTGTGCAATATCCTTATATAGAGGTGATGTACACATTAGATCCCAAGGTGATATCTTAGCTTGTGTATTTTGAAGTTGTTGAATGATGTCAAACTTCTTAGGTGCAAGAGGAAGATCAAGTATAGTAAATGGTAAAGTTGATTGTCTTAGTGTGAAATATTAACCTCTTCCTAAATTTTGATGTGTAAGCCCAGGTATGTTATAATTAGGTGAAGCAAGGGTAGCATGAAAATTAGACTTATATGAAATGTGCATATGTCATGTAAGAATAATAGGCAAGGAAACATCGAAAGATAAATCATAATAAGGCATTACTAGGTAATTATTATCCTTATGAGCACTAGGTTTAGAAAAATGAGTAATGAAAGCATGTGCTAAATTCATAAATGCAATGTAAATCAAACAAGATGAATCAAACCCTTGCAAAGATTTACCACTTAGATGAAGTCTAAACTCACTAATCAATAAGATATCATTAGATCTATATGTTGCAAGTATGAGGATAATCAGTGTTGTCATTGATGTCAACATACTCATATTGCTCAATGAGATGGATTGGATGAGCTGTGTGCTGAGGATATTGAGAAAATTAGTCTCAATCAGGAACAGTGAAGAACAATGATGATATTAAGGTAAAAGGCCAAGATAAGATGAAGATCAGAGGATGCGGATTAAAGGGTTTGTAGATATAAGTCTTGAGGTGATCCAGTTAAGATTTCAGAGGTCTGCATGAAGAAATGAAGAAGTTGTGATCAATCAAGTAGAACCAGTTCCGGGAGATGCTCCGGAGTGACAGAGTGTTACAAAAAGGTCCGGTGAGATCCGGAAGTGCATTGTCCTAATCTGCAGATTGGAAGGAGTGTTTGGGATGTCCTTGTGATGTGTCATCTCCATTTGTTCATGGTTTGGGGGTCTAAAAGCACCTTTTTCAGTATGACAGTGGTGATAGACTGTGTTCTTGAAGTTCCGGATGAACAAGAGAAGAGATTCTAATAAGTAGAGGAAGTGCGGATGTACCTAGTCATTCAGGCAAGCCTGTGAAGGTTCTTGGATCATGTTGAGGTTGTGTTGTTGGTCTGCATCAGTGTTAGAGCCCGAAATTGGAGATATACTTCGGGATGAAGATGTTCTTGTTCAGGCTAGCCGACTGGATGAGTTATTCATCTTGCGAATGTTCTTGTGGTTGATTGCCGACTTAGATGATTGTTCCTAAGTTGATGCCTTGTATAAATAAAGGTTTGTGAGTTCATTTCGAAGTGTGTCATGGAGCAGATGAGTGTGGTATAGCGAAAGAGCAAAAGACAGAGCAGGTGTGTCTCAGGCTTAAATGGAACTGATCCAGACATGGTAAAGATGTCAATCTCTAGTTCAAGTTTGTGAAACTTATCATCTTGTAGACAGTGTGTCTCTTGTAGGCAGTGTGCCTCTTTGTGAGCAATGTGCTTAGGCAGTGAGCCCTAATTGGCATGTGCCATCCATTTTTCTTATTCTTCTAACAGAGAATAATCCTTGGGTTAATCACACTGTGGTTTTTCCCTTGATCGGGTTTCCACGTTAAAATCTTGGTGTCTAATGTGTTGATGTTTATCTGCTCTGATGTTTATGCTTCATGCTTTCATGAATGGTTAATTGACATGCTATTAAATAACAAAGAAGAATCAAGTGTTTAAAGTAACAGCAAGTTTTTGTACAACTGATTCACCCCCCCTCTCAGTTGTGTGCCCTAGATCTAACACTATATACTCATAATAAGTAAGAAAGAATTATTTAACATATTAACACTCAACCATAGTACCCTTGTAATCATCATGTAATGTAGGGTAAGGCCATGAAGTATCAATATGAACTACATGAGAATCTCATGAAGAATCAAGGTATAACCTATCATCATGTAGGATATGAATATGCAAAAAACTATCATGAGTATCCATAGGTTCAACATGAGATACAAAATAATGGTCATCATCCTAGAAAAAAGAAGGTAGTTCATCGAAAGCACATGAATCTATTGACATAGGGCTAAAATGATATGTAAAAGAGGTATCATCAAAAGATATAACAACATCATGTATAGGTGAAAATGGCATAACATCATCAAAGGCCATCATACTAGATCTATCATTAACACGTGGTAAATCATCACTAGGTATATGATCATTACTATCACAAATAATAGGGGAATTAAAATCAATATGAATCTAATGGATAAGTGAAGTATGTCTAAGAGGAAAGGATGAGCACTAATCAATTCTATGAAGGAGGGAAGAGCATAAACATGGTAGAATAACACTCCATGGAACACATTTTCATCCATAGCATAAAAAGTCATGAGAGCATCAACGGTGGATGGATCGTTTGTTACAAAGTATAGGAACATGTCAAAATAATTTAAGACAACATTCTCAATCCTATAGATGGCCTAGATGATTATGATGTAGATGTATTCTTTTTGAGGCCCAAAATAAAATCTCCCTAGAATGATTTTCTCTTTGATTGACCATATGAATTAGTTTCACATTGAATGTCTTTAAATATAAGCACATAGCAATAGGTCATGCAAATATGTGACAATTCAATCCATAGCAACTAGTAGGAAAGGGAAAGAATATGAGCATTTCAATTTTAAAAATTTAAATATGGCATTAATCTCGAACACCTCAAGATCGATCTCGAGTGGCTAGGAAATGACCCTTGGCGTCAAAGTGCAAATCTTATGGTAAGAATGAATGTGTAGGAATAAGTGCAAACATAGGCACTATAACTAATGTGTTGGTGATAGGTATATGGGAATAAGTGAAAATGGGAGAGAATAGGGTGTAATAAATGAGGATGTGTGGAAATATCCAAAATATGGCATGGATAAGGATCAATCCATGAGCCAAAATTGACACAAGAGTATGCCATTTGTAGATATGTAATTGCATTAAAAACATTCCACCAAGGTGGGCACAAAACTAAATGAGAAATGACATAGGTATACAAATTTCACTATTACACTTATTTTGTATACGTTCTTAGTTGAAATATGAAGAGAAATAATATCAATGAACCTATGCAAAAGAAGCAATGCTAAAAAAATTTCAAATGTAATTTAAATAAAATAATGGCACAATTGTGCAATATAACGAGATTGTTTACCCTAAGAAACCCTTTTAGCGAAAAACCCAACAAAATAGTACTTATTGTATTAAGTCAAATGTATTCATAATATAATAAAATATTTCTCGCTTGTGCTTAACTCTAATCCATGTTCAAGTATTTATAAGAATTCTACTATATGAAACTTCTATAAACCGATGCATGAGACACAATGCTAATAGAATCTTGAATGTAGTAAAAAGAAATAATGGCACACTCGATATAACAAGATTATTTACCCTAGGAAATAGTTTCAAAAAAATCCAACAAAAATAATGCTCATTATATTAATTAACTTAACTATCCACAATACAATAAGATATTTCTTATGTGTGCTTAACCCTAATCCATGTGCAAGCATTTATATAAACATTGTTATAGGAAACTGCTAAGCACTATTACAATATAATGGGCCCTCTTATTGTGGATGAGTGTATGGGTGTAAAACATGCAAAGTATGCAAAACATATCCAACAAAACAAAGATCAATTTGTGAACAACGATTTCGTAAATGTCAATTCTATTTAGTAAATGTATTAAGTTCCTCAACTAGTGTATTAGCCCCTAAATTACTAACTTAATTTAGATTAGTGGTGTGTGATCTTTTGTTCTCTTGTGCATGATATTGAACCTAATAAGGCTATCATTTATTTAACTCAAATTGAAGACAAGAGGTCCATCAAATTATTTTTATGATAAACACAAATAATGACATGGGTATTGAAGAACAAGCCGATGACTCCTCATATCCCTTCAAGGTTTCTAATAGAGGAAGGTCCAAAAATACAAGCATAGATGATCAATAAGTCAATTTGTGTAGATGCTCCAAAATGCTCCAAGCATCTTGTGATTCCTAACAAGTAGACTTTTTGGAAATCAAACTCCTTTCAAACTATATAGGTAAACTTTGACATCCTCATGTTTGAAGAAAAATTAATGTAGATGTTGTTGATTATTACATTTCTAAATTAGATGAATATTTCTCTATAAATAATTTCTCAAATTTAGAGAAATCACATTTTCCCTCCTTAAAGTTGAACCCATATTCAACAATGTTAAGAGCCTATCCTACTAGCTAAGGAGGAATTAAGGGAGCTCCACTACGATGAGGTGATGAAGATGAATCCCATTTGGGGAGATTTTTTGGAGGCCATCAAGGAATTTTTTTGCTAAAAATACATACAAAGAAAAGTGCATCCAATTGTAATTATTTCAATAGAAGAAAGACTAGTTGGTGTATGACCACCCAAATACATGTTATATGTTATTTGTAAAACTAAAAATCAAGGACTTTGAGAAACAATAGGTCCTCAAGTATTGTAGCAACCTTCACTTTACATTTAGATAGAGATGGTGTTTTCTAATATTGAAACCTTGGGGATTGTTTACCATTAAGCAATGAGGATTGATGAGAAATTTAGGCCCAAAAGTATGAAGACTCTTTTGTAGGTATCAAGCCAAAGGTAGGTAGTGACAAGTCCATAGAATTACAATAAATAATGATACTTTGACATAGAAGCAAGCACAAAAGAAAAGTGGCAAGAAAACTCAAAAGGATACATGCATGTGGTGTGAGACTAATAAGTGCTCATGGCATGACTAGATTGAGTGGTGCACTAGAAAGGCTCTATGGATAGAGTTGTAGTGAGCTAAGGATAATTTTGCATCATTACTTGCCACCATTGCCACTACAAAGTTCTTGCCACCAAAATACAAGGTGATGTAGGAACATCCCTAGGTGAAGAGGTAATTTTGCATCAACCAAAAATATTTTTTTTCAATTCGTTTGGTTTGTTTGTTTGTTTTCAATTTTTATCCAATCATGGAACAAGCCACCACAATTCACCACATGTTGAGATTTGGTCTCGTAGTTTTGAGAGTATGTTTTATAGTGATGGATGGACATTATATTTACGTTTCAAGAAATTTGGAGCATCGGAAGGGCGTAACTTGGTTTGTGAACATCTACTGAGATTATAGATTTGTGTAGTTGCAACTAATTACACTTGCACCAAGTTATTCAAATTTTACACCAACAAAGGCATAATTGTTAGGATTCATTGGATGCAAGAGAGCATATGTTGAGCACTTGTTAAAAATTAGGATCTTAGGATACTAATCATTATGAATAAAATGTAAAATAAATAAAATGAAATTACAGAAGCGTATATTTAACACATTACACAATACATACATGGGGAAAACCCTTCTAGGTTAAAAAACCATAAAGCATCATTTTATTATAAAACACTTACAAACTTGTCTATAAATTTATAGACAAAACCTAGGCATACACTTCTTACTTCCACATGGCCAATAACACTCCATGTTCATAGTGATAGAATTCACTATAAATCCCCAAATTCACACACCTCTCAATGAGAGAGAAGCTCCTTAAATATAGAAGGGGTGGAAAAATACCTTAAGGGGTATTAGTCACACCTATTCAAAACAACCATTTGTAAATAATTAATAATCTAATAGTTATTAGATTATTAATTATTAAATGGTATATGCTTTATTTTAATAAACATAAAGTTTCTATAAACTTATATTAGAACAATATATAAATGTTATAAGAGTATTTAACCCTAATTTAATATTATGTTCTAACGCCCCCCCTTAATGTTAATAGGGGCATCACCATTCAATTTCTATAAAAGAAAAAATGAAGTACCCCAATAATGCATGTCTTCTTTGACAATGATGAATAGAGACACAAATATATGCCAAAATGAAGATCATGTATTCTGAACTACATGAAAGTCTTCTTGTCATAATTTATAATCCTAGTGTTTTAAAAATTATTCTTAAAAGCACGGCCTTATAAAGTTTTTATTGAAGCCTGGAATTCCTCAAGCTAGCCTCCTCTAGGTTCATTACATAATGGTCATAGGTCTTATATAATACAATGCTTTTTCAAGTGGAATATTTACAAGAGAAGAATTTACAATATGTTTGAAGGACTTATATATAATGCTTAGAGGTCTTATACTATGCATGTTAGGTCTTACATCTAGGATTTAGCCATATATAATGCCTAGAGGTCTTATGTTATTCATGTTAGGTCTTCCATCTCGAGGTACCATTGTAATGCACACTCCCCCTCAATGACAACTCCTTACGACCAAGCATTGATTTGAATTTGGAGAATTTGGTATTGTACAAAGGTTTGGTGTTATACTGCATATAAGAATTCTTTTGTGGTTACTAGGAGTCTAACCCAGGTCACACCTATTCAAAACAACCATTTGTAAATAATTAATAATCTAATATTTATTAGATTATTAATTATTAAATGGTATATGCTTTATTTTAATAAACATAAAGTTTCTATAAACTTATATTAGAACAATATATAAATGTTATAAGAGTATTTAACCCTAATAATATTATGTTCTAACGCTCCCCCTTAATGTTAATAGGGGCATCACCATTCAATTTATATAAAAGAAAAAGTGAAGTACCCATGCATGTCTTCTTTGACAATGATGAATAGAGACACAAATATATGCCAAAATGAAGATCATGTATTCTGAACTACATGAAAGTCTTCTTGTCATAATTTATAATCCTAGTGTTTTAAAAATTATTCTTAAAAGCAAGGCCTTATAAAGTTTTTATTGAAGCCTGGAATTCCTCAAGCTAGCCTCCTCTAGGTTCATTACATAATGGTCATAGGTCTTATATAATACAATGCTTTTTCAAGTGGAATATTTACAAGAGAAGAATTTACAATATGTTTGAAGGACTTATATATAATGCTTAGAGGTCTTATGCTATGCCTGTTAGGTCTTACATCTAGTATTTAGCCATATATAATGCCTAGAGGTCTTATGTTATTCATGTTAGGTCTTCCATCTCAAGGTACCATTGTAATGCACACTCCCCCTCAATGACAACTCCTTACGACCAAGCATTGATTTGAATTTGGAGAATTTGGTATTGTACAAAGGTTTGGTGTTATACTGCATATAAGAATTCTTTTGTGGTTACTAGGAGTCTAACCCAGGTCTTCTTGCTCATAGTATATATGTCATCTGATAATCAATCTAGTACAACTGGAGAATAATTTTATGATGGAAAGATTTTTCCTTGAATGAAGTGCCCATGAACTTCAAATGTACTTTATTTATAGAAATAGGAGTCTTCGATAAGAGCAAATAGCTTAGGCTATCATATAATGAAGTGGGACTTGTTTTAGTACTTAGATGAAAACTCTTCCAATAATCTCCTAAGCCACATTGATTTTTTTTGTGACTATTTTATAGTCATCCTTTTTATTAAAGGTCTATAAAAGGTAGCTATTTAAGCATTAATCCATCCATGTGATAGCACCTGCACCATATTTTGAAGACATAGCTTGAGGTATATATCATATCAATAGGATCACCAACATAGTCAGTAACACAATAATCAATAAAATTTTATTTTTGATGCACACATAATAAAGCCCATAATTAATTTAAGAAGTAAGTCAAGCATATATAAAATGATGTGACAATACTTAAAAAATGATCTAGAGAAAACTTCTTGATACTTTGTCTTCAACCAATATAGGTTTCTTTTGGTTCAAAAGCCATAAATTTTGACCGTTACTAGAAATATTGTCTTCCCCTGTCATATGGACTTTCTGTGCCGCTAACAGAACTTTCACAGACTGGTGGTGGGGCCTCTGCCTCCCTACATTTCCTGGTGGTGGATGAAGGAAACAATGGCCGTGGTGACAAGGGCGAACAAAGGCATTGGTTTTGAAATTGTCTGTCAATTCGCAGAAAATGGTTTGATGGTTGAAGTTAATAGATACCAACCAACTTAGTTTATGAACGAGGGAAAGAAGTTGTAGAATCTGAGATCATCCAGGTGGCCCCACCTGTGGGGTAATAGGTTTTTTCTTCCATTTGGTAGTACTCTCTTAGTACTCAATTTCATATCCCCTGGCTTGGTTTGGGATTATTCTTGCTTATGTTTTATTTTTGATGATATTCAGTTTATGTTGTGATTGCATTTACTCTTCTATTTTTGTGGCCCTGGGCTACCACTGGGGCCTTGCATATACTATCAACTGGCGAGTCATACCCCTGAAGTAATGGAGGGGGAATCCATTGAGGGTGAACCCCCTTAAAAAATAAAGAGGCAAATACAGTAACCACAAATAAAGATGAGAAATCCTTCCATGATGCTCTACTAGGTCAGATGATGGAGGTTCCAGTGAGTGCAAAATTCACTCCCCTCAATGATGGAACCCTTTGCGAGGAGGGGCAACCTCCAAGAGAGAAAGGTAAGTGCTCTCCTAGGAAACTGGTCATTTCCCCTAACCCTAATATGGTGCAAGCCATTAATAAAGAAGAGTTTAGACTTAAAAATATTGCCATTATTGTGGCTTCCATTAATAAAGAAAGATTACCGGAAAGAAGGTTCCTTGATGAATGGTTTAACAATGTTTGGAATAAGAAATTAGGGTTTCAGTTTTCCTTTTGTCACATGATTTAGAAAGGTCTTTTTTTGATATTTTTCAAAGATCATGCCATGCAATAGAAAGTAATTGAAAAACAATATTGGACCATTGGCAATGCAGTCTTTAGGTCCATTGCATGGTTGCCTAATTTGATCTTTGAGGAAGTTTTGGCTCTCTTACCCAAGATGGGTCATAGTGAAAAACGTCCCCCACAACTCTAGAACTTTTTGCCACAATTGATTTCTCAGTTTGGCAAAGTACTGAGAATAGAACAAACTAATGCCACCCTTATGCACATGGATGTGAGAACTCTTGTCTCGTTGGATCCCAGGGTGGACATACTAGAGATGATTGAAATAGAAATTGGAGATAAATCACTAACCTATGGCATTGAAATCCTTGGCGGATTGAATGCATGTTTTCTTTGCAAAAAAGAAGGGCATCTTAGAAGAAATTGCCACATCATTAAAAAATTCTGATAACCCTAAAGTGAACTAGAGGAATGATAAAAATGGATTTTCTGTTGATAAGTCCAAAAGCAATCCTATAAATAAAAAGGTTGATATGGGCAATGGTCTCCTAGCCTCAGATAACCCTAAAGATATTACTGCTAAAACTGTTAACCATAGTTCTAACCCCTCTAGATCAGGCACTGCTCCTCCTATTGTGGATATTGATATTGTCTCCTCTCAGGATCATGCTCTTCCTGACAATAATACTTTTTTGATTGATAACTCTATTAATGCTCAAGGTGTGGATTCCAACTATATCCCTGTTGTTGCAACTCAAGAACTATTCCTTTATAGAGCCCCTCCCCACCATCTAGACTAGAAATAAGTGTTAGAAATCTCAAGAGCTTGTATTAGACGAAATCAAAGAGAGAATTGCTAAAGCTAGGAAAGAGAACAAGAATAAACAGTCAAATTCTGGTAAGGAGACCTTGACTAGTGATAGTTCCCAAACTCTAAATACTAATAATGTTTCAAAAAGTAAGCCTAACAAGAAACAAGAGAGAACCAAAGTTGAAGAAAGTTCAAAAAAGGTTAAGTCTATTGAAAATGGTAATGATTATGTCCCATTGATTACTAAAGAAAAGTCTTGTGAGAAGAGCCCCCACACAGCTCGAAGCTTAGTTTTACATTCACAGAGGCCTAATAAATCTATCCTAGAACATAGGCTTGATTCTAGTGTTGGGATGACTGAGAAGGCAAAGAGAGAGCCTTCTAACAAAATGACAATGGAAGTAAGAGAAGATCCTAATTCTAGCATTTCTATGATAGAATTGTTTGTTGATAATCCTTGACAAAACATCTATGCGAGCTAGACTTAGAAATTAAGGATGCCCCTTATGAGCCCCATTCAGTTACTCCCAAATCCCCAAAATATCTTGATGAGTTCAATCCAATAATGATTAAAGATTTGCAGAATGAAACTAAAATAAATTGCCAAATGGAGCCCCATAGTAAAGAACACTACTCTGGTGGTAATTTGGTGTCCAGAGAATTAGTAAAAGACAAATTCAAGCAAAATTTGGAAGAAGAAATTAGATTTGAAATATAGAAGTTTTTGCCAGTTGATAATGAAAGTAGCATTGCTATTCTAACCATGGTTAATTCCCAAACCTGTCACTTAGATGACATGAAGTGGGAAGTAGATAGAATTGATCACATGTTGAATAAGGATGGAGCATCTACATATGATCTTAGCAATAAAGATGCTATTGTTGAGATAGGGAACATGCCCATTATGGAATTTGGAGAAATGGTCACATATGCTAGCCTAGAGACCCCTCAAACTAACAGTGAAACTGAAATCCCCATCAAGGAAGGGTCTGAGCTTTCAGATAAGGGCTGGATTAAATTTAAAAAGAATAAAAGAAAGATTAGAAGCACAGAGGAAGATTTACCTGGTTATAAAAGATTAGAAAAATAAGGCAAGATTCCCAAATGTTTCAATAAGTTTAGGAATACTAAAAGTGATTCTCAACCATTAAGAAAATGATGATTAACTGTACAAGCTGGAATATTAGGGGTTTGGAATCCCCTAATAGGAAACACATTGTTTAGAAGAGTTTTCAACTAAATTCACAAGGATGTAGTATTCTTGCAAGAGGTGAAATCTGTCAATTTTACTCTTGAAACAAATCTGAGGTTTATTTGGAAGGATGCCACGCAATTTTGTAGTACTGTGCATGATAAAGGCAGATGAGGAGTGGTCATTCTACTCTCAAATGGTTGGTCCACCTCTGTTACTGAGTATGGAGTCTCCCCTTGTAATAGAACAGTGTGGGTTATTATAGACAGACAGAGAGAGATAATAAAAAGTTTGGTCTATGTGCAATTTATGCTCCCAACAAGCATTTGGAGAGAATTGATCTATGGAAATGGATGTGTGGGATTTAAGACATCCCTTATATTATAGGAGATGACTTTAACATGGTGGAGAATCAGGAAGTCAAGTTAGGAGGAAGTAAGATGGAGTGGAAAGGAAATGAGAAATTCTTCTGGTCTAAAATGAAGAAACTTTAACTTCTCAGTATCTAAACAAACTTAAACTTCTCTGAAGCAGATTAAAAATTAAGCATTACAAAATCAACATAATCATGAAAGATTAACATAATGCACATCAACACATAACACCAGATATATGTGGAAAACCCTAGAAGGGAAAAACCACGGTGAGGATTAACTCACAATATATGAAGCTCAAAAATAATAACTTTGTTTTAGAGCTACAACCCAAGGAAGCTACTACTCCCTGAAAACTTTGATTTAGGGTCACTCCCAAGGAAGCTACTACTCCCTAAAGACTTTGTTTTAGGATCACTCCCAAGGAAGCTACTACTCCCTGAATTGAGAACACACTTACAAAATATTACAGTATGACAGTCCTTCTACTATCTAAAAATTAACATTGAAACTCACACCTTTGATGATTGCAATTCTTCCACTTTACATTTTGTTCTGATGATCAAATCAGTTAGGCACACTATATTTTATCACTATCACAAATATGTCTTCAAGATGAATCGGGATAGCATCAACAACTTCTGCTCTTTCTCCTTTAGTCGCACATCATAATGCATTCATTATGCTCCTTATCTTGCATGCGATCCCTATCAATCACTTTGCAATCACACCTCACCTAAATCAATTTGATTGACTATTTATACATGATATTACATTGATTACATTGCTCGTCAGCCAAGGACAACATGAGAAATACATTTACAAGTCATCCAGACAATATACAATATGAAACGTGTAGAGGATAAGTCCTAAACAGAACCACATGTTACACCAGTAGAAGACCCATGCCTTGTGGACACAAACACTTGCTTAACCAGGTCCAAAACATCCTTCACAGCTTCAAACACCAAGGAATTACATCTGTACACTCCTCTCATTTGAAAATAGGATAGCTTTAAGCAAAACATATGAAAACTTGAAGCATAACGGCCACAACAACTTAAGAACCTTGTGCGGTACTGGAAACAAGAAAGATCTTCATGAAAACCTTCCAAAAGAGTCTACATGACTCACAAAGCATCTCCAAACACCCCTTTACCTCTGCACATCAAAGATTTGTGTTGCATATCTTCAACCATGAACACTGAGAACAACCAGTCATCTAGAACACACTGCAACATGTTGTCATTGAAAAATTGAGCTTGCGAACCACTAAGAGACTTGAAAGTGCAAGGAAGCATGTAATGCACATCCATAAACATGTTCTCAAAATTGCAAAGGCAACCATTCACTTCTGGAGGAATGTAGAGCTTTTTAATAGGCCTTCAACACTGCCTCACTCTACCAAAACACATGCTAGTACTCTATCATGCATAACTTTCACAGCAGAGTGACAAATGATCTGAAACTTTGGAATGACCTCCTTCACTACACCTAGAACATAGTTCAAGAACCGCATTGCCATAACTGCTAATGCAGAGAAATGTGAAGTATTCTATTGCTGTATAGTAATTGTCTTCAACATTGTCTTCAAACTGCAAAACACTCTTCTGATGATCCAATCATCATGAAACTTGAATCAATCCATCAACACATTTGATCATCTTAGTGCTTCTAATTCCCATATTAATATAAATTCATACTCAACTCTGCATTTCAAGGCATGACATTCAACCATGAACACCATCACACATCCAAGATAGTGCTAACATCAATGAAAACCTTATGACAGTGTGTATATCAATGACAACCTTAAGAACCATATGTGTAACAATCTCCCCCTTTGGCATTCATGGCAACACATATTTACACATTCTCCCTGTTTGGCATCAAGGACAAAGGGAACCACTATCTGCTCAGCAGTGATCACATCCCTGCACATTCTTTCTTATATCATGACTTCTTCTAGAAAACAAACTCCTCCTATCATCAGCAACCACTACCTACCCCCCCTAAGAGGTAGCCACCATCAGTCCAGGAAAAAGATATAGCATGAATGCCCCATGGATAGATGCACCATTATGCAACTAGCAAGAAGGAGGGGCAAGTACCCCTAACCTCTGTCGGAGATCCTCAAAAGTGTATTTTGCAAGAGCCTTTGTGAAAATATATGCAATTTGATCCTTTGTTGGAACATATTCCAACCTTACTTCCTTTTTTGCCTCCTTCTCTCTTAAAAAGTGATACCTGATTGCTATATGTTTGGTTCTAGAGTGCATCACTAGATTCTTGGAAATATTGATAGCACTTGTATTGTCACACAAAATAGGAATAGGATCATCATACAATACCTTGATATCCTTTAGGGTTTGCTTCATCCACAACACTTGTGTACAATAGGATGCTATTGCAATGTATTCTACCTCTGTAATAGATAGGGATACTAAATCTTACTTCTTACTCTGCCATGAAATGAATCTGCTTCCTAAGAAGAAAGCACCTCCACTTGTACTTCTTATATCATCAACACAATCTGCCCAATCAGCATCAATGTAGGCATCTAAATCAAAGTCATTACCTCTTAGATACCATAAGCCATAATCTGGAGTCCCTTTCATGTACCTGAATATCCTTTTCACTACCTTCTCATGTGTTTGTGTGGGATTAGCTTGATATCTGGCAACCACGCATAATACATGCATAATATCAGGTCTAGAAGCAATTAGGTACAACAATCCTCCAATCATAGATCTATAGACAATCTGATCCACCTCTAGAGACTCATCATCCTTGCTCAAGTGACATCCAGTGACCATGGGAGTACTCACTGGCTTTGAATCCTTCATACCAAACTTCTTCAACAACTCTTTGACATACTTAGCTTGAGAAATAAAGATACCACCTTCTAGCTAAGAAATTTGAAGTCCAAGGAAGAAAGACATCTCACCAATCATAGACATCTCAAATTCTTTTTGCATCTCCTCTGTAAATCTCTTACACATACCATCATCTCCACCAAAGATGATGTCATCAACATATACTGAAACTATCAAAATCATGTCATCTTCTTCCTTGATATAAAGATTGCTATCTGTAGTACCTTTCTTGAAGCCCTATTGAAGTAAGTACTTGTCTAACCTGGCATACCAAACCCTAGGTGCTTGCTTGAGACCATACAAAGCCTTCTTGAGTCTGCATACCATGTCCGGATCTTCTAATATCTAGAAACCATCTGGTTGGTCAATGTAAACCTCTTCCTCTATATCACCATTCAGAAATGTTGACTTAACATCCATTGGATATACCTTGAAGTTCTTATGAGCTAGAAGAGCAAGGAATGTTCTGATTGCCTCCATCCTGGCTACCAGAGAAAAATTTTCCTCAAAGGCAATGCCTTCAACTTGTGTGTATCCTTTGCATACCAAACTTGCTTTATTCCTTACAACTTCACCTTCTTCATTCAGCTTGTTCCAAAACACCCACTTTATTCCTATAACATTCTTATTGGCTGGTCTGGTAACCAATTCCCATGTCTGATTCTTCTCAATCTGATCCAATTCTTCTTCCATTGCCTTTATCCATCCATCATCCTTGCTAGCATCAACAAAGGTTTTAGGTTCTACTTTTGTTAACAAACACAAATTTACTTGTTCATGTGCAAACTTTCTCCTTGTCAACACGCCTTCATTCTTATCTCCAATGATCTGATCTTTTGAGTGGTTCTTCTGAACATACTTTGCTGGAGTCTTAGGTACTTGCTTTGGTTCTTATTCCTTTTCTTCTTTCACTTCTTCTTCTTCATCTTCAAAGCAAGGAAATATGTCAAATTTGGACTCCTCTAAATCTTATGAGATTGAGGATACAAGTCTTCATCCACTTTGACATTTGTGCTTTCAATCATCTTTCTCAACCTCTTGTTGTAGCATCTATAAGCCTTGCTTTTGGTTGAGTAACCAATAAAGATTCCTTCATCACTATTTGAATCAAACTTTCCTAGGTCTTCCTTATCTCTTCTGATATAGCATTTGTTGCCAAAGATTCTGAAGTATTTGACAGTTTTGTTGACCCTCAGTTGCACTCGGTTAATTAGATAGACAATAGTGTGAACTGCCTCCTTCCAATACATACCAGGCATCTACCCGCATCTTTCAACATTGCCCTAGACATCTCCTGCACAATCCTATTCTTACTTTCCACTACCCCATTTTGTTGAGGGGTCCTAGGAGCTAACAGATGTCTCCTAATACCAAGATCTTCACAAAATATTTCAAATTCATTTGAAGTAAACTCACCTCCTCTATTAGACCACAAACATTTGATCTTAGCATCTACTTCATTCTCAACCATAGATTTGAACACCTTAAATTATCAAGGGCATCTGATTTTTCTTTTAAGAAAGTAACCCAAATCATTCTAGAATAATCATCAATAAGCAACATATAGTACCTCTCACCTTGTTGACTCTTTACTCTTGTAGGGCCACATAGATCAGTGTGAAACAAATCCAATGGCTTTGAAGAAGAATATTCCTTGCTTTTGAAACTTGTCTTTGTCTGCTTTCCCATTTGACATTCTCTGCATATTGTGTTTGTAGGCTTGATTATAGGCATGTCTCTCACAGCATGAGTAGAACTGATCTTTACCATATTATCAAAAATGTTGTGTCACATTCTTTTGTGCCATAGCCAAAACTCACTGGATTGAGCCAACAAACATGTTCTTCCATTTACCTCCTTTAGATTATAGATATCACCATATGTTTTGATACCTTTTGCAACTAGTTTTTCAGACCCTCTGATTTCATAGCCTTGGGCATGAAAGGTGAGATTATAGCCCTTGCTGCACATCTGACTGACACTGAGAAGATTGTGTTTTAGCCCTTTGACATAGAGGACATCCTTAGTCCTATTCTTTCCATCAATAGTTATAGCACATTTTCCACACATTTGTGTTGACTCATCACCACCAAGCTTGACAGCACTACCGTCCCACTTCTCAAGGCTGGTAAACTTCTCCTTGTAACCAGTCATATGATTTGAGCATACACTATCAATTACCCAAACCTTGGCTTCTTCTCTTGCATGAAAGGCAGTCCATACAACCATTGATCTTTCATTGTTTTAATTTGTGTGCAAGGCCTTAGTCTTCTCACATTTTCCAACATCATCCTTTTTGTCACCAACACTCAGGGCCATGAAAAGTGTTTCATCATCATGATCCTCATCTTCTGAAGAATAACTACTCTCTATGGAATACAGACTTCTCTTGAACTTGTCTCTTTTGTTACTACCCCTTGATTCTTTAAAAGGGCATTTAGAAGAAAAGTGACCAATCTTTCCACAATTGAAACATTTGAAAGGTAACTTACCTTTGTATTTGCCAGTGCCTTTCTTCAGTCTTCTCACAAAGTTTGCTTCAACTTCATCACAGCTCTCATCTTCATCAACATCTTCTTCCTTTGTCTTCATACTGACTTTGAAAGAAGCTTCTTTCTTTGGAGCATCAGTGCCAAACTCTCTCATTTCAAAGGCAGTAACGGAACCAAACAATTTGTCTACAGTGTATGTATCCAAGTCTGCACTCTCCTTAATGGTAGATACCTTATACTGTAAGATTTTGGAAGGGATCTCAGAACCTTCTTCACAATCTCATCTTCTTTCACTTGTCCACCAAGACATGTGATGCCATTAACCACTTCATTCACTCAAAGCATATATCTAGCAATGTCTTCATCCTCTGACATTTTTAGGCTCTCAAATCTGCTCTTGAATATTTGCATCTTTACTTACTTTACTTTCTTGTCTCCTTCATAAATGGTTTCAAGTTTAACCCAAACTTCTTTAGCATAATTGCAACTCATTACCTTTGATAGTTCTGAATTAGTTAACCCAGTCATGATAGCAAACTTTGCCTTGGCATTGTTATCATACTTCTTAACTTCATTTACATCTATAGAAATAGTAGCAGGAACTTTGTAACCAGTCTTGACAAATTCCTAAACACCATCCCCTATAGAATTGATATAGGCTTCCATACTTAGCTTCCAAAAAGCATAATTTGTTCCATCAAACCTAGGTATCTTGTTGGATCCATTAAGTTCCATCCTGGACCTTCCTCAAGCAGTTAAGCTTCCTTCAGAGGAACTTGGCTCTGATACCAATTGTTGGACACACAAGGATACTAAGAGGGGGGTGAATTAGTATCTAAACAAACTTTAACTTCTTCGGAGTAGATTAAAACTTAAGCATTACAACATCAACATAATCATGAAAGATTAACACAATGCACATCAACAGATAACACCAGATATATGTGAAAAACTCTAGAAGGGAAAAACCACGGTGAGGATTAACTCACAATATATGAAGCTCAAAAATAATAACTTTGTTTTAGGGCTACAACCCAAGGAAGCTACTGCTCCCTAACAAATTTGATTTAGGGTCACTCCCAAGGAAGATACTACTCCCTGAAGACTTTGTTTTAGGGTCACTCCCAAGGAAGCTACTACTCCTTGAATTGAGAACACACTTACAAAATATTACAGTATGACAGTCCTAATGTCTAAAAACTGACATTGAAACTCACACCTTTGATGATTGCAATTCTGTCTCTTCACACTTCGTTCTGATGATCAGATCAGTTAGGCACACTCTATACGTGATCATTGTCACAAATATGTCTTCAAGATGAATCAGGACAGCATCAACAACTTCTGCTCTTTCTCCTTTAGTCGCACATCATAATGCATTCATTATGTTTCTTATCTTGCATGCAAGCCCTATCAATCACTTTGCAATCACACCTCACCTAACTTAATTTGATTTACTATTTATACATGATATTACATTGATTACATTGCTTGTCAGCTAGGGACAACATGAGAAATACATTTACAAGTCGGTCAGACAGTATACAATATGAAACATGTAGAGGATAAGTCCTAAACAGAACCACGTGTTACACCAACAGAAGACCCATGCCTTGCAGACACCAACACTTGCTTAACCAACTCCAAAACATCCTTCACATCTTCAAACACCAAGGAATTACATCCACACACTCCGCTCATTTGAAAATAGGACAACTTTAAGAAAAACATATGAAAACTTGAAGCATAATGGCCATAGCAACTTGAGAACCTTGTGCAGTACTAGAAACAAGAAAGATCTTCATGAAAACCTTCCATATGAGTCTACATGACTCACAAAGCATCTCCAAACACCCCTTTACCTTCGCAAATCAAAGATTTGTGCCGCATATCTTCAACCATGAACACTGAGAACAACCAATCATCCAAAACACACTGCAACATGTTGTCATTGAAAAACTAAGCTTGCAGACCACTAAGAGACTTGAAACTGTAAGGAAGCATGTAATGCACATCCATAAATATGTCCTCAAAACCGCAAAATCAACCCTTCACTTTCGGAGGAATGTGGAGCATTTCAACAAACCTTCAACACTGCCTCACTCTACTAGAACACATGTCAATACTCTATTATGCATAACTTTCATAGTGGAGTGACAAATGATCTGAAACTTTGGAATTTTCTCCTTCACTGCACCCAGGACATAATTCCAAAACCGCATAGCCATAACTTCTAATGCAAAGGAATGCAGATCATTCTATTGCCGTATAGTAATTATCTTCAACACTGTCTTCAAACTGCAAAACACTCTTTCGGTGATCCAATCATCATGAAACTTGAATCAGTCCATCAACAGCACATCTGATCATCTTAGTGCTTCTAATTCCCATATTAATATAACTTCATACTCAACTCTGCATTGATCAAGGCATGACATCCAACCATGAACACCATCACACATCCAAGATAGTGCTGACATCAATGACAACCTTAAGAACCATATGTGTAATATGATAAATTTCTTCTCAATACAAATCTATTAAAAGATGATGAGTGCAATGATTCAATATTCACTCTAAGAGAAATCAACAAATGGATGTTAAAATACCAAACTCCCATTGAAAGATGGGATAACAACGTCAAAAGTTAGGCCACTATTTTCCAAGTTATTGGAAAAAAAGAGATTCCAGAAAAACTAAAAACTGGTCTTCAAGAAAAACTACTTAACCTAGAAAAGGATCTTCAATCTGATCCTAAAAACTTAAGAATAAATGAAGAGTTAGTCACAACTAAAAAAAATTGAGAGGTCTTCAAGAAAAAAAGATACAAGGGTTATGAGTTAGAGCCAAGTTGAAATGGCTTAATTATGGTGAGAAGGTCTCCAAATTCTTTTTTAGGTATATCAAAACCAAGAATGTTAGAGAACAAGTAGGTAATATTTGGTCTGATAACAATCTGATTAATGATCATGAGGAAATAAAAAGACAATTTCTTAGTTTTTATAAGATCCTATTCACCAATGAAAGAAATAACCCTAAAGGGAATAATGCTAGAGAATTATGTAAAAATTTAATTCCGAAGAAGATTTCTAAGGATATTGCAGATAAGCTTAAGTTGGCAATATCTAGAGATGAAATTATAAATACAATCCAAAAATTGAATAATGACAAAATGCCTAGAGCTGGTGGTCTCCCCATTGAATTTTATAAAAGGAACCTAGAGTGGATTGCAGATGATCTGATGCAAGTATACAATGAACCCATAAGCAAAGGGTCCTTAGGAGACAATATTAATAAAGGTATCATCAAATTGCTCCCTAAGGATGGGGACAAGACTCTAATTAAAAACTGGAGACCTATAACTCTCCTTAATGTCTCCTATAAGATCTTGGCCAAAATATTGGTCCTTAGACTTGTGGATATACTTCCCAATTTTATTAGCTCCACCCAAACTGGTTTCATCAAGCGTAGGTACATTCTCGAGAATCTCATCACTAGCTAGGAGGCCATTGAATGGGCCAAGACATCTAATCAAAACATTGGCATTATTTTGCTATATTTTGAGAAGGCATATGATGGGGTGGAATGGTCATTCCTAATGATGACACTTGAAGCATTTGGCTTCCCAAGTGGTTACTATCAAATGATAAAAACGCTTTTAAATGATGTTGTTGCATAGATTGATGTTAATGGCTCCCTGTCTAATCATTTTCCCCTAGAGAGGTCTATTAGACAGGGCTACCCTTGGCTCATGCTCTATTTTTTATAGCCTTTGATGTTATTTATTACATTCTCAGGGACTCTAACTTGGTGTTCATACCTAGAGGCCGAGTCTCTTTCCCCAATGGAGAAGACCTATTAAATATACAATTGTTGATGATACAACAAATGTTTGTTAATCTTGAAGAAAGTAATGTTGATCATCTTATGTGTAAACTCAATTTGTTTTGTGAAGCATCTGGAGCCAAACTCTCCAAGGCAAAAACAATAATGCTTAGTTGGAATAGTGACCCCCAGATTGGTTCAATAAGTATGAATTTTAGTAGTGTGGGCCTAACAAAATTGTAAGGTACATGGGCATTCCTTTTGTCATTAATCAATGTCTGAAAGAGATGTGGGAATGGATTAAAAGAAAGATTGATAAAAAATTTTGTCAATGGAATAAACAATATCTCTCTTTAGTTGGTAGGCTTCAAATTTGTCAAAAAAAATTATCTTCGTACAATTTATATTATTCCTCAATGTGGCTATTTAACAGCTACCAGGTGAATGAAATTCAAAAGAAGATTAGGCGATTCCTTTGGTCTGATGGGAGAGGTAATAGAAAGAAACATGTTGTGAAGTGGGATTAGTGTTGTTTAGAAAAGGTGGAAGGAGGTTTATGATTAAGCGATATCAAGAGACATGGCATTTCTCTAGCTAGTAAGTGGATCTATAAATCCCTGAGTGGGAATGAACTGTGGAAGGTGCTTGTCATGAACAATATCCAAGTTGTTCCTAGACAAGCTAAGAGTTGGAAACAACTCCCCTTAAATGACATTCTCTTTGCTAGCTTTCCAATAATATTTGTTGGATCTAATGTGTTTAAAAGTATTTGGAAAGCCTGGGAGGCTATTAGAGGACATATTAAAGGCTGTGGATTTTTGAATTATAATAGTTGTGCCTTAAATTCTGAGAGATCCATCTGGTGGAACCTTACAAAAAAGGATAAACCACTTGCCTTATTACAAGGCTACCCAGCTAAAACTTGGCATCTAAAAGGTATTAGGTGCTTTAATGACATACTTTGTAACAATCATCTTAAGTCTTGGTATGAGTTGATGAATGAAGTTAATTTGCCTCAAACACATTGGAGGACATACTTTGTTCTTAGAAAGGCTTGCAGGAACATTCCTTTTCCATTCTGTAAAGCTAGTGAAAATGTTTTTCTTGAGTCTTACCTGGACCGAAGGAACTAAATTACCAAATTTGAAGCCTAAATTGATCTACAAATCTCTAATCTCATCCCAAGACCTCACCAAATATATAAATGATTGTTGGAATCTTAATTTTTCTGGAAAGATTTGGTCAAAAACTTTTAAGATATTATGGAACAATGTGTTAGAACCTTTGGCTTGCTTTAAATGGTTATTTACAATTCAAAAACTCTCGCTTGCTATATCTTCCTCTATGGGTACCTTTTGTTCAGTTTGCAAAAAACCTGAGAACATTAGGCATACCTTCTTTGATCATTTCTTTGCTAAAGAAATCTAGAATATGCTCTTTTATGATCTGGTTGGGTGGGGCTCGATAATGGTAAAATAATTTGGCAAGAGAATCTCTTTGGTTCTATGAATGGCTTAAGTCACTCTTATAACTTGTTTTGGCTTACTTTGATTGCGTATATCTTATGGGCTATTTGGAAAGCTAGGAATGAGGATATGTTTCAGGGTACTAGGAGAGTACTTTATGAGTCTTTAAGAAGACTCATATTTTACTCTATTTTTTGTGTAGGTACCAGTCACTATGGAATTATCCAAGGATAAGTTTCAGAACCTGCTTAAAGATGGAATAATGGAGATCAACAAAGAAAAGGTGAAATATGAGATACATTGGCCTTACAACAAAGCTAATAATGTTCCATATAAGTAGAGTTATCTAGCCTTCCAAAAGAAATACAACAAGCAGCACTCTACTAAGGTTCTAGAGACTGATCTCAACTTCCAAAGAGGGCCAAGATTTCATATTAACTAGGGACAAGACTTCACTATAGAAACAATCAAATCCAATGAAGAGTTATCAGTTGTTTATCCACCTTGGAACAAGAATGATTCCTACAGTGAGAGCTGCAGAAATTTTGACAAAGCACTGGTAGGCTGTCATTATGACAACAGTGGGTCATTTGCATATGACAATTAGATATGTAGTTAGATCTGTAGATGAATTCTATCTCAAGGATAAGCAATATAATGTATAGTTCTATAGTTTATCTGACTATACTCAGAAAAAGTAGTGTATTATTTTGATCAATTTTTGTATCATATACAACATACAAATGATCCATACCCTCTGATGTTGATCTTGATTAGACCCTGTGTGGTCTCTTAGTAGCATACAGATGCAGTTGATTATGTATATCCTTTTTTTATTTATGATCTCTAATACAAAAAAATTATCTGACAATCTTATCAAGGAGATCATATAGGATTTTCATCAACATAAGTATGTATAAATTGTCAGGTTTCTACAAGGAAAAAAATAATCATACTAAACATATAGTAACAATCCATAAAAAATTGTAAAATAGCAAGTGAGTTATTATTTCTAGGCTTTCTCCCCAAATATACTTTTAGGGTGACAACCACCCATTACAACTAGATGCTTATACCCAAAAAATTTAGATTTGATGATTAAGAATTTTACTTAGGATGTTTAATGGGAGTATATCAAATATTTATCAAAAGAATGTATATGCTCTACAGATTGGATTAGTGGGGTGACAAAGAATCCATTTAGCAATGTATGAATCATGGAAGTAGTAAATGCATTGAGACAACATGAAAATCATCTTTGTTGAAATGTGAAGTCAGTTTGACTTATTCCAGCAGTGATGAGCAGTCAACATGAGATCTCATCTAGTTCCATGCAAAATTGCATGCGGAAGTGTCACTCGCACTTTTATGCATGGAGATCTATCTTTAGATTTGATTCGTTTTTAAATGTGCTTTTTCATGATTACTTAAGGTTGTCGAGCTTGAATCCCAAGGCATGAGAAAAAGTTTTGAAACTGCAAATTTTCTTCTGAGAATAAAATTGAGAGATCTTTGCTTGTTGTTTTTTCCTGGTACATTACTAGGTTTTCCACGTAAATATGTGTTGTCTATTTTGTGCTTTTATTGCTAATTCACTGTTATTTCAATTTTGCACTGCTTATTTTTCTAACAGTTGGTACTAGAGCACACAATTTTGTGCAAAAATTATTTTGTGGGTTTTTTCCATCTTTGTGAAAAGCAATGACAGGAGGCATGGTTACCAGATTTGAGGTTCAAAAATTTGATGGTTCTAATTTTGCTTTGTGGAAACTAAAGGTTCAAGCCTTATTGGTGAAGGATGGATGTGTCTCAGCTCTCAAGGGGACAACATCAAAACTTGCAGCCATGAAGCACGAGGATTGGGATGAGCAAGATAACATGGCTAGAGATACAATACAGTTATCTCTGCCTGATTCAGTTTTATTCAATGTTGCAAAGGAGAAAATGGCACATGACTTGTGGACTAAACTAGAAAAGCTATATGGGACCAAATCATTGGAAAATAAAATTATGTTACGACGGCAGTTGTAGAATTTGAGGATGCATGATAGTTCTTTAGTCACAAATCATCTCAATAATTTGAATACGCTAATTAGCAAGTTGGCTTCAGTGGAGGTGAAAATTGAAGAAGAGGATAAAGAGGCTATACTATTGTGCTCTTTGCCTGAAACTTGGGATCAACTAGTTATGGCGCTCAGTAACTCAGCACTGAAGGGGAAACTTGTTTTTGAAGATGTGGTAGCTGCAGTAATTTCTGAAGATTCAAGGCAAAAGACATCTCAAGAGACTTCTTCCTTTAATGACCTTTTTGCAAGGGGCAAAACTCTAGAAAGAGAGAAAGCTAGGTGTGGACAGGCTAGGTCAAAATCTAAGGGACAAAAAAGAGTTAAGTGTTGGAACTGTGGAAGAACATGGCATGTCAAAAAGGATTGTAGGCTACCAAAAGAAAACAAAGAAAATCCTAGCTCGCAGCCATCGGAAGCAAATACAACAAAAGTTGAAGCAACATTGGAAGATGGAGAGGTTTTGTCTGCTAATCTGAGAGGTTCATTTCATCATGTTTGGATCATTGATTTTGATGCCTCTTTTCACATGACACCTCACAAGGACTGGTTTTCTTCTTACTGGTCATGTGAAGGAGGTATGGTTTACATCGGAAATGACAACCCGTGTGAAGCTATTGGTGAAGGAGAGGTCAAAATCAAAATGTTTAATGGGATTGTAAGGACTCTACAGTGTGTAAGACATGTACCAGGCTTGAAGAAAAACCTTCTATTACTTGGAGTATTCGATGAGCAAGGTTACCAATTCAGTGGACAAAATAGTTGTCTGAAGGTAACAAAGGGAGCATTGGTGGTGCTAAAGGGAGAAAAGGTTGGCAATATCTATAGGCTGGTTGGAGAAACTTGCAATGGAGAGGCTACAATGGTATCAAATGAAGAAATGGATTCATTATCTACTTGGCATCAAAGGTTAGGCCACATTAGTGAATGTCGTCTAAAGGTACTACTAGATAGAAATCTTCTCCCAGGTTCTAAATCTAGAGATTTGAATTTTTGTGAGCATTGTTTGTTTGGAAAACAAAATAGGTTGAGTTTTTCTAGTTGCACTACCAGAAGTAAAGAAATTCTAGATTTAATTCATTCAAATACTTGGCAAGCACCTGTTACATCAATTGGGGGTTCGTCATGTTGACTCCCAAAATAACTACAACCTTAAACCCTACAACATTCCTAAATCATCTAAGCTAGGGATAGTCATTCTAGATGAATGGAAGAGGTTTATCAACAAGTTCAAGGTGATTTTGGGCAACCTATAAGAGTGGGTTAACTCCTCTGCACTTTGAGCTTAGCTTAGACTCGGAGGGATATTACTAGGGGGATACCTGAACAGGTATTAGGTTCAAACCAGATGAACAACTAAAAATAATAGAACAACCAAACCCAAACTACCTTCTAGGCCCCAAATATTGTCACTAGACCTAAAGCAACTGGTTGTCACTAATAACCCCTATATAGTTGATAAGAGGGCACTCCTGTTGACAATGGAAGGTGCAGGTATACTTGTTTGGAAGACATACAAATTAATTACTTTCTTCACACATGACAAATTTGTTTTAATCTTTTAAGAGTGTGGGTGATCATGGAAAACTTTAGACCGATGCCTAATATATTGGGTTAGGGAGTCCACAGTTCAATAGAAGGAAGAGAACAACAAGAGAAATGAAACATGCACTTTCTAGTTATTCAGATGCAAGAAGAAACAACAAACAATGGATAATATGCTTAGTAATCCTTCATCAAGATACAATCAATCATCTACAACCATAAAAGAGATCATCACATGACATGTAATGTTTTAAGAATATGTTCATTCATCTTATCAATGGTAACAATCATACCACGAAGTGTGGCAAGAGGAAACCTTAAAACAAATTTAGAATTTCCTTGAGATTACATAAGAAGAAGGATAAGTTCATACACTGATAGCTATAATCAATATGATAAACCTTTCATAACCTGTGTCTTCACTGCTAAAGAGCTGGAGATTTTCTGCTATTTGAAACCCTAGAGATCTCTACACTTGACTGCCTAAAAAATACCCAAAAGACCAACCCTGTTTACATCTTACCTTCATGCATATATAGCCTATGATTCCACTTGACCTAATTTAGGTTACAATAAATTTTCTCCTATGGGACATGTCAAAAAATATCTTGGCCAGAAGGGATGACTATCTGCAAGAATTAACTACAGAAAATATCTGGAGACCTAGGTAGATGGGAGATAATTTGTCCTTCTTTAATGCAAGTAGCTGACGGAAGAAATATCTAGAATGGTGCAGTTGAGAAGATTAAATTCTTCAGTGAAAGCACATTAGACAAAAATATTTTTAAATTCACCCAACAAATTCCCTTTTATACATTAAATCATCGTCCCCTTTGATTATGTGTCTCATCACCTTTGGAAATCTTTGAAATCTGACCTTTGAATGTCTATGTCGATTGAACCTACACATTTCTCGCCATCGGGATGCCAAACCATTTCATTTGAATATGAGTTGTAGATGAAATTACCTTTAACATCAATAGCTTAGAAAGATTTGAAAATCCAGTCGACACCGTTGAAAATTCCACTGGCCAATGAAAATGTGCCAATCAGACGGTCTCAACAGTCAACATACACATTGGTACCGAAGACTGCCATGTGTCACAAAATTGCAGTCGCGCACTGGAAGGTGGGCCATCTCTTTTATACCTCTGCGCGAGTGTACAAAAGCCTCCTCATTTCCATTCACATATAAGCCTTTTGATTCTCTTCAAGAACTGGACACGTGGTTGCATCTCACAACCGTGCAAGGCATCTCTACCTCTTACAAGATTCTTCTATGACTGCGTGTTGCCGTTAGATCTTCATAGGCTGAGGTCCCACTTCTTTGTTTGTTTTCTCAACACTTGGCAACATCTTGTTCGTCGTTTCAGAATCATAGATATTATGGCCATAGGCTTGAGCATCCTCCACACGTGACGCCATTCCAGGTTTGGGCAAGAGTAAATGAGCCACTCTCTTTTTGGCTCCCTAGAAACAAGCTAAACCTTCCACATGGCCCTCCTCTTCATAGCCTTTTTCTTTTATCCGAGGAACCAGCCACATGGCATCATCTCATGGTCGCATGTTGAATCTTTCCTTCTGACAAGATTCTTCTGTGCCATTACATGGTCGTTGGATCCTTTCATCGACCCACTTCCTTCCTTTATTCCATGACACTTGGCACGATCTACATCATTCAGCAAAGTCAATGATCATATGGCCAGAAAGCCATGACACACTTCTAGTGTCCTTACTTCGCAGCTACGCAATATGGATTATGATGTCACCTACAATGGTATGTGGGCACATGACATATTGCCATGTGGCACTTTCGGGCCCTATAAAAACTTAAGATTCAAAACTTTACGAAGGGTAAGTGGTGCAGGGGCACCTAGACCTCAAAGCAATTTTTGATTTTTTTTTGTCTCAATAATGAGAACCTAGGTGGCATTTTTTGTCTTAAAATAATGTAATAAAGGTCTATATAAGACCACTCTCCATGTATCTAAGCCACTTATGGCATGTTTAAGAGAGTGGTGAGAGTGTAGGTTAAAATTAGCATGTTCTTTTTATGATTGTTTTAGTGGGATAGTAGTGTATGTTGTTCATGCCTATTTTTCAGGCTTTTCCCACGATGGGAATGAATGTAATGGAGAGATAAGGATAAAAAACTATGTTTTTGATTCATTATTAACCTTGCATAACGTGGAGAAGAAGTTTGGAGTTTGAAAGAATACAAAAAAAGTTTGATTTCTGTTGTTCCTATTGTGAAAATTGTTGTTCCAACTGTTATTTCGTTGTTCCAGCCTCCTGTACTTGTCCGTATGGCCCAATCATGAGGGAAAATGTTTGAAATATCTTGAGGAATGTTTTTAACCTTCATTTGAGTCAAATTGTAGAGATTTTCATTGTAGTTTAAACATTTTATCACTATTTTTGTGAAAGTGGGTCTTAAACCCTTGTTTTGAGGGTTTTAGTGAGATCGATGGATTTTTGGCATTTTCCACCTATACCATAAACTCAAAATGGGTGGAGTAGCTCTAGTTAGGTTGTATTTACATGTTGAATTTCATTGCAAGAGCAGGGGAGCAGATTTGTGTGACTGTTGCATTCTTTGAGGCTCAATATCTTCAAGTATTGAGGCTTCTAGACTAGATAGAGGAGTAGTTTGATGCATGGTTGACTCATGGTGGCTCAAGAACTCTAAAATCACCTTATTCAATCCATTTTCAGTCCATTTGATGCCCTAGAATAGGTTTGGGGGGTGTAGAGCAATTCTACATACTTTGGTTGTGTAGGAGGCCTAATTAGGCCTAGTGCAGCAGGAACAATCCTCTTTTTGAGACATTTGTTACAAAGGAACCTACCCTGCATGTTTAATATGTTATGTAACTCCCAAATGGGTATCTAAAAACCTAATTTTTTCATGGGTTTGCCAAGTATTTTGCAAGTTATGATCAAAAAACCTCTAAAACAGAGCTAATTGCCCCCAAAAACAGTAGGACAGTCAATTTTTGAGGCACACGTTCCAAAGAAACCTATGTTGCATGTTTGATATGTTGAAAAGAATCCAAATGGGTATCTAAAACACCTTTTTTTTTGTGGGTTTGACCTGTTGTCTGTAAGTTATGACTGAAAAACCTCATAGGAAGGCCTACAAGCAATTAGAGCAGTTTGCAAGCAAATCACTAGGAGGGTATGGTATCATGGTTTTTTGTGACCTTGGGTGGTCTTAGTCTACCAAAATAGAGTGTTTCAATGTGTGATAGAGTTGTAGTAAGTTGAGCAACTCATTTTGGCATTCATTTGTGCATGTTTCACCCTTTGTTAACCATGCAAGTTGAAGAGGAAATTTGTCAAGTTGGGACAGTCACCTTAGTGAATTCCAAGAATCATTTTGAATGCCTTTAAAGGACCTCCCTATCTCTACATAAATAAGACATTTCAACGGGCAATAAAAGGTGGGCACTAGGACTCGGGGCCGGTCATTTCACAATTTTGAAGGCTCGGTGTTATAACTTATGCAACCGGCAACCTAGGATAAACTATCAATAGAAGATTAGAAGATATAGTAGATATATGACTGTAGGTCTTAGGGTTTTGAAGGATAATTAAGAAAAATTCAAAGGGAATAAATTTAAAACCCTAAAAACCTAAACAGGTGTCAACACTGGCTCCAGTTGGGGACGTGTGCCAGGCAGTGGCACAACAAGAATCCAGAATCTCTGAGCAGACCAAAATAACATGTAGGAATAAAAATAAAACACCATCAAGACCAGAAATGGTCATGACTACTTGGATTCAAAAAATATCAGATATAACAAAGGTTTATCACAAAATTTTAAGAAAAATCATTACCTATGAGAAGTAATGTTTCAAATGTTGCCCATGAACAGGTAGTTCCAACAATTCTCCTTCCATGTTTCTAACATAAAAGGTGTTCTCACTGGCCCTTTTATCAATTTGATATCGGTCTAACCATAGTGGCTCAAATTTACCATGTTTGCCCTTGTCCTCTGATTTGGCATTCCTGAGAAGAACCAAATCACCAATCTGTAAACATCTTTTGACTGTTCTTTTGTTGAACAGATGTTGTACCTCCTGCTGCCTTAGCAGGTTTTTGTCATATGTCATCCTTATGATCTCATCTAGCTCTGTTAACTCATGCATTCTCAATGCCATAGCATCATTTCCATCTTCTCCTATTTGTTGCAGCAATTGATACACAAGCAACTCTAGTGACATTGGCATTTTGGCCTCCTTCCCATATACTAACTCAAAAGGACTCCTGCCTATAGCACATTTATATGTGATCCTATCAGTCCAAACTGCATATTTTAGCTTGTCATCCCACCTTTTCTTGTTCTCATCCAAAGTCCTCTTTAAAATTTTCATGAGGCTCTTGTTAGTGGACTCAACTTGTCCATTACTTTGTGGATGATATGGTGATGAATGAATTAGACTTATCCCATACTTAGAACACATATTTGCAATGTCCTAAGATCTAAAACACATAGCATTATCTGCAACAATTTTGGATGGCACACCAAATCTAGTTATTAAATTGTTCAACAAGAACTCAATTACTACCTTGGACGTGGCATTGCAAGTTAGAATAGCCTCAACCCACTTAGTAAAGTAATCAATTGCCACCAATATCCACCTGTATCCATTGCTTGATCTCTCCTAGATCTCCCCTATGAAATCAATGCCCCATTGCTAAAAGGGTACTTCAATGGTAACATTCATAAGGGGAAGGGCACCTTGAAACTTCAACTTACCTGCAAAGCTTTGACAAGATTCACACTTTCTAATTTGTTTTGCAATATCTTTGAAGAGATTAGGCCACCAAAAGCCTACTCTAATGATCTTGTGTTGTAGTTTTAGCATAAAAATGCCCACCACAAAATCCTCAGTGATATTCATCAATAACTTCCTCAGACTGTTGTTGATCTAGACATTTTAACAACAATCCCTCATGATTTCTCCAAATTAAAATACCTTGGATCAAGACATATCTTTGGGATTGGAGTTTAAGTGTCATTTGCTAAGTTACACTCATGCCTGGGGGGAAATGCATGTTGACCAGATAAAAGATAATATCCCTATACCATGGGTCATCTGTCAAAGCACACACATCAATAAATTGAGAAACATTTACTTCATTTAACTCAGCTACCTCTAAGTTGGAATTTGCCATTAACTTAGCTAAACCCTAGCCTCTAACCAATTTGGTAATTTGTATATCCATGTCATATTCCTGGATCCTGTTGATCCATTTGCACCTCCTACCTAAAACTTCATATTGTATGAAAATATCCTTCACAACTATGTTTGGCACATATGTTATGATCTTGGCACCTGTGAAGTAAGATTTGAAATTCTTTATGGCCTTAACCAATGCATATGCATGCTTCTCCATTATGGAATAATTCAATTCAACAGTCCGTAAAGACTTGCTAAAGAATCATATAGGTTGTTCAAATCCATCTTTATTCTTTTGAAGTAAAACAGCAACAATAGTATAAAAAAAAGCAAACGAAAACAATTGAAGGGGTTAGAATAATCTGGACTTATCAGTACATGTGCCTCCTTGATAGCTTCCTCGATATCCTTGAATGCTTCAAATAGTTCTTTCTCCCATATAATAGATTGCCCTCTCTTGAGCATTTTAGAAATCGCCTTAGTCTTTTCGGCAAAATTAGGAATAAACCTCCTAACAAAGTTGATTTGCCTGAAAAAAGGCTGTATTCCTTTAACTGTTTTGGACTGGGGAGTGAGATCAAAGCCTTGACTCATTCTAGATCAATCCTTACCCTGTCTTTTGACACAATGTGCCCTAGCAACTTGCCCTCTTCAACTTCAAACTAACATTTTTTAGGATTCAAAGAAATCCCATAGTCTAAGCATCTCTTGAAAATTACTTCAAGATGCTTGCAGTGCTCACCCCTTTCTTTTGAAAATGTTGTTAGGTCATCCTAATAAACCACCATCATCTCATCAATGAGACCAGCAAAAGCTACATCCATAGCTCGCTGAAATATTGACCCAGCATTCTTCAAACCAAGTGGCATTCTCAGGTATACATAGGTCCCCCAAGGAGTGGTGAATGTTGTTTTATGTTGTTCAAACTCCTTGACCAACACTTGGTTGTATCCAGAGAATCCATCCATCATTGACATCAGCTCTAAACCAACAACCCTCTGTAATAAATGGTCCATGCTTGGGAGAGGGTAGTTATGTTTGAGGGACTTGATGTTCAAATTTCTAAAATCCACACACAACCTAATTTCCCCTTTCTTCTTTCTTACCGGGACAACGTTGGATACCCACTCGGAATATCTAATAGGTTTTATAATGCCTTTAATTGTTTTAGACTGGGAGTGAGATCAATAGCCTTGACTCATTCTAGATCAATCCTTACCCTATCTTTTGACACAATGTGCCCTAGCAACTTGCCCTCTTCAACTTCAAACTAACATTTTTTAGGATTCAAAGAAATCCCATAGTCTAAGCATCTCTTGAAAATTACTTCAAGATGCTTGCAGTGCTCATCCCTTTCTTTTGAAAATGTTGTCAAGTCATCCTAATAAACCACCATCATCTCATCAATGAGACCAACAAAAGCTGCATCCATAGCTCGCTGAAATATTGACCCAACATTCTTCAAACCAAGTGGCATTCTCAGGTATACATAGGTCCCCCAAGGAGTGGTGAATGTTGTTTTGTGTTGTTCAGACTCCTTGACCAACACCTGGTTGTATCCAGAGAATCCATCCATCATTGACATCAGCTCTAAACCAACAACCCTCTGTAATAAATGGTCCATGCTTGGGAGAGGGTAGTTATGTTTGAGGGACTTGATGTTCAAATTTTTGAAATCCACACACAACCTGATTTCCCCATTCTTCTTTCTTACCAGGACAAGGTTGGATACCCACTCAGAATATCTATTAATAGGTTTTATAATGCCTCCATCTTTCATATTTAATAGTTCTTTTTGCATCTTGGGAGCAATGGTAGGATTTATAGGCCTCTGCTTTTGCCTAAATGGTTTTGCATCAGGTTCAAGGGGAATGGTATGTTGAAACAAGTCCTCCCTATAAGCCTTAAGCTCATCATAGGACCATGCAAAACACTTCTTAAATGTACCGAGCAAAGCAATCAGCATCTACTTCTCCTGAGGCTTCAATCTCTTCTCAATGCAAACCATTATAGGTGCCTCCCTAGTTCCAAGGTTTACACCTTCAACATTATCTTCTATAATAGGTTTAATTTTAGTCTTCCATCGATTTGAGTTGTCAAATACTCTTTCTAATGCTACCAACCCTTTTGGAATAGTATTTGTCTTTAATTGTACAACATCGGTACCAAACAAAGTTTCCTTACCATCTATAACTTCCATCATTGGCTGCCAATCAATCAACTAATTTTCAAATTCATCCATGCAATTCATAAAACTAAAAATTTGATTGGTGGCATTGAAAACCTGCCAACTATAAATATTATCAGGAATTGTTGGCCTTGTGAGTACCTCCACAGTATATTGGCCAAGGGGAAAATTCATTTGAGAGTCAAATTTTGAACCAATGACAACAAGGGAATCTGCTCCTTCATTTTTTGTTCTTTCAATCCATTTAATGCCAATGGCATCAAACAATTCCATTGTGTCCCAGACTATATTTCGGTACCCTCTATGTCTTTTTTCTTTGGCAGCAAATATCTTTCTAATCTATTGCACAATCAATTCTGAATCACCAAATATTCTTAGACATGTGATTCCATGTTTATGGGCAATATTTAAGCCCAGCAATAGTGCCTCATATTCAACCACATTGTTGGTGCACTAAAAATCAAGTCTAAAAGACTTACCAAACTAATCACCATTAGGTGCTATCAGGACAATATCAGCACCTGGACCTTCCCTTGAATATGCACCATCAAAATATAAAGTCCACAAATCATTTGTATCATAAACAAGAGTAATGAGGTTAGAAGGTAAAGCCTCCAAATTAGGATTATTATCATTGCAACATGCCATAAAGTGATCAATTTCAGTATCAAAGAAATTTGCATAATCATCCTCTATCTTGTATCTATCTTCTATGTGTTCATTTTCTACCTTTTGTTCCCTATACAACTTTACCTCTACACCCTGTACTAGAATAGTGGCATATGAGAGATCCATCTAGATACTTCCACCCATAGAGGCTGCCCATTTTCTTGATAGCAGCATGCCCCATTTGGCTAGGCAATCTACTATGATTATGTCCATCAAAAATGATTTGTCAAGATATGCAGCTAATTTGACCTCAACATCTTTGACAAGACCAATCACATTTACCTCTCTAGAGTCCATAGCAAAATACTTGCCCAAAGACTTGGACACTTTCAATCCAAAATTATTCATTATAGACAATGGCATAACATTACTGGAAGCACCAAAGTCAAGCATGCAGTTGTGTAACAGCTATACATTTAAAATAAATGTGGTAAAAAAGGGATCAACTCCCATCTTGTTGTTAACAACAGTTGATCCCAAATATACTTCTATGGTCTCATCATTACTGGGTTCAACAACAGGTTATTTTTGTGCTTCTATGATAGTAATAAGAGACCCTGCTCTATCCCTATGTTCAGGGATCCTAAGGAGTTCCACTATTGGCACAGAAATTCTAATTTGGCTAAATACTTCAGCCATGTCAGTAGGGAGATATTTTGGCAAAGGAGTATTAGATGAAATAGTTACATCATTTGCAGAAAGAATATAAGGTATTACTTGGGAGGATGAGATATCCTTACCTTCTTCCTTTGTCTTCTCTTTCTCCTTTTTTTATTCCTTTTGGACTTGAGGCTAATCACGCTTATTGTAATCTTTCGGATAATGGATCCCTAGAGTAGGTGAGGTAACCGGTTGCACCTTTGATGTTGGGTTCTTTTGTACATATTTTTGTTTTGTTGTTATAGGCTGCACTAAAAGCTTCCTCTTTTTAGGCACAGTCTTATTTGGAACAGTATTTTTCTTTTCTCCCACATCCTCCTGCCTTTTCTTACCATCATCTAATGCATCATGTCTTGGCCTAGCAACAAGAGAGCTTTGCATTGGCACTTGCCTATTTCTTAATTGATAGCCCCCCTGAACTTGCAAGATGGCAGCATCAATGAGAGATTTTACATCCTTCTCAAAAGGTCTGGATTGTTTGTACTTCTTCTGCATGAGATCTCTCAAGTTCCCAAAATCATGAGCGGGCAAGTGATATCTCTTCTGACCTTCATTATGATCATATTGGGAAATATGATCGTCATCCTCATAACTATCAAAATTTACATCATGACCCATCTTCTCAAATCCCTGGGTGTCAAACTAATTTATCTACTCCTCATAATACTCAGCTCCACCCTCTTCATTAGGAAATTCCTCATCTCTGCTCATTGAATGAGCAACTGCACAGTTTGTTGGGTCATGGGGAAGGAAACACACTTAGCACCAAAGAGTATCATCTTGAAAATTTTCTTGATCCTTACTCAATGGATCAGGGGTATCCCTCTCAAGTTGTTTGAAGCTAACATGCCTAGGAGTAGCTTGTCTATTATTTTGTTGTGGTCTCTTAGACCAATTTGCATTGTAAGGTCTGTTATGCAGCTTTGACCTTCATTGAAATGTGTTGGAGCACCTTGAGGTGGTAACCCATTGTCATTTCGAGCAACTTTGTAAGATAGGTCTTTCATTACTCCTATGAGTTTATCCAATTTGTCTTCAATAGTGAGGGGCTTGTTATAAGTTTCCCTATCTGGCTGAGAGATTTTTATATCAGATCTCTTAACATGTTTGTCAGAGGCTCTCATGTTACTTTCAATGTTGATGGCTACAACATAAGCTTCCCTTAGTGTTTGAAGACTCTTATCCTTTAAACAATAACCAATCTTAGAATCAAAGGCACCACAGTATAAAACTAAACACATGGATTCATTAGGTCTCATATGAGGTGGCACTTTTCTCATTGTCATAATGAATCTGCCATTGAAGTCAGCAACAGTTTCATTGATTCCTTTCCTAATTGTTGTGAGCTCATGGATGGCAAACTTAGGGTCAATCCTATCCCCATATTGTAGTCTAAACACTATCATGAACTCCTCCCATGAGTCATTGCTATTATCAGGGAGTGCCTTGTACCATTCTTTGGCACTTTCTTGCAATGAATGCACAAACATCTTCATCATCACATCCTCATCCTCAATCTCATACTCATCTATGACATTGATAAAGTGTCTCAAATGTTCCTCACCAGTGACTACATTATTACCTTGAAACCTAGGAATTTTCCCTCTAATCTCAGTTGGAATGGGATTAGGAAAATTAGGTATGCCAATAAAGTCAAGTTGTTTGTACCTTTCAGCTCCTAATGGTTGTCTTTGTGGAAGAAACCTTTGTTCTTGTCTTCTGAATGGAGGCCTAACATTCTGAATATTGCCATGCTGCTGATTCATTTGATTTTGCAGGAGCTGATTTTACATACCTTGAACGTGGGCATTATTCACACCCTGTTGTCCCCTTTGTTGTTGTCTGGGATTGGCCTGAAAGTTAGGGTCATGTTGATTAAGTTGTTGATGTTGTTGTCTTTATTGTTGTTGTTGAGGTATATGGCATTGGTGCTAAATATTTTGATTTACCTGAGTCTGTTGAGCAAGTTGAGCTTGTTGTTGGTCAATCAAGGCCTACACCTCTCTCTGTCTATTCTTGATATGATCAAGAAAATCTAGCTCATCCTGAATTCTCTTTTCTCTTTCCTCATCATTAGGTTGTTGTTGTTGCTCACCCTCATTTGGGATGGTATCATGCCGGATTTCAATTGTCCTTGTGGGAAAAGTAGGATGCCTGATATTTTGATATGCTTCTTCATTATCATGGGACATCCCTACATCCTCAAGTAGGGCTCATTAGATTTATCCCTGCTTCTTCTACCAACAACATTTTCATTTCTCTAGACATCATATCCATCAATGTTCATTATCCAACTCGTTCTGAGTATATTATCAGTAGAGTCCTCAGAAGTATACTGATATTGACTTTTGAGGCCAACAAATACATTATCTTGAGTATTCCTTGAGGGTACCATACCAAGTCTTCTTTCCTTGTATCTACTCCTTCTATTTCCTATACTGCTAGAGGACTCCCCATGTCCAGGCTATCCCTATTTTCTTTCTCTATCTATTTCAATATTCTTGAAAATTAATTTTCTAGGTTTCTTACTTGATGGAGTTGCCACTTCCCTGATGGGAAGAACTTCTTCTTTAGTGATTGTTGCAAAGATTTTCAAATCCTTTAATTCATTCTCCGGCAACAGTGCCAAAAAGATTGTTGACTCCCAAAATAACTACAACCTTAAACCCTAAAACATTCCCAAATCATCTAAGCCACAGATAGTCATTCTAGATGAATGGTAGAGGTTAATCAACAAGTTCAAGGTGATTTTGGGCAACCTATAAGAGTGGGTTAACTCCTCTACATGTTGAGCTTAGCTTAGACTCAGGAAGGATATTCCTAGGGAGATACCTAACCAGGTATTAGGTTCAAACCAAATGAACAACTAAAAATAACAAGACAACCAAACCCAAACTGCCTTCTAGGCCCCAAAGATCGTCACTGGACCTAAAACGACTGGTTTTCACTAATAACCCCTATATAGTTGATAAGAGGGCACTCCCATTGACAACGGAAGGTGCAGGTATGCTTGTTTGCAAGACATGCAAATTAATTACTTTATTCACACATGATAAATTTGTTTTAATCTTTTAAGAGTGTGGGTGATCATGGAAAACTTCAGACCGGTGCCTAATATATTGGGTTACAGAGTCCACAGTTCAACAGAAGGAAGAGAACAATAAGAGAAATGAAACACACACTTTCTGGCTATTCAGATGCAAGAAGAAATAGAAAACAATGGAGAATATGCTTAGTAATCCTTCATCAAGATACAATTAATCATCTACAACCATAAAAGAGATCATCACATGGCATGTAATGTTTTAAGAATCTGTTCATTCATCTGATCAATGGTTACAATCATACCACGAAGTGTGGCAAGAGGAAACCCTAAAAAAAAATTAGAATTTCCTAGAGAGATTACATAAGAAGGAGAAGTTCATAGACTAATTGTTGTAATCAATATGATAAACCTTTCATAACCTATGTCTTCACTGTTGGAGAACTGGAGCTTTTCTGCTATTTGAGAGACTGCCTAAAAAATACCCAAAAGACCAACCCCGTTTACATCTTACATTCATGCATATATAGCCTATGATTCCACTTGACCTGATTTAGGTTACAATAAATTTCCTCCTATGGGCCATGTCAAAAAATATCTTGGCCAGAAGGAATGACTATCTGCAAGAATTAATTGTAGAAAATATCTAGAGACCTGGGTAGATGGGGGATAATTTGTCCTTTAATGCGAGCAGCTAATGGAACAAATATCTAGAAGGGGATAGTTGAGAAGATTAAATTCTTCAGTGATAGCACATTAGACAAAAATCTTTTTAAATTTACCCAGCAAATTCCCTTTATACATTAAATCATCATCCCCTTTGATTCTATGCCTCATCACCTTTGGAAATCTTCAAAATCCGACCTTTGAATGCCTCTGTCGATTGAACTTGCACGTTTCCTGCCATCAGGATGCCAAACAGTTTCATTTGAATATGAGTCATAGATGAAATTACCTTTAGCATCGACGGCTTAGAAAGATTTAAAAATACAGTCGACACCGTTGAAATGTTCCACTGACCAATGAAAATGTGCCAATCAAGCGGTCTCAACAATCAACATACACATTGGTACTGAAGACTGCCACGTGTCACAAAATCACATTCGTGCACTGGAGGTTGGGCCATCTCTTTTTTACCTTTATGCGAGTGTGCAAAAGCCTCCTCGTGTCCATTCACATATAAGCCTTCTAATTCTCTCCGAGAATTGGACACGTGGCTGCATCTCACAGCGGCGCAAGGGATCTTTGCCTGTTACAAGATTCTTCTGCGACTGCACGCTACCATTAGATCTCCATAGGCTACAGTCCCACTGCTTCATTTATTTTCTCAACACTTGGCAACATCATGCTTGTCATTTCACAATCATAGATATTACGGCCATAGGCCCGAGCATCCTCGACACATGGTGCCGTTCCGGGGTCGGGCAAGAGCAAAAGAGCCACTCTCTTTTTGGCTCCCAGAAATGAGTTAAGTCTTCCACGTGGCCCTCCTCGTAGCCTTTTTCTTTCATCCAAGGAACGGCCATGTTGCATCATCTCACGGCCGTGCTTTGAATCTTTCCTTCTGACAGGATTCTTTTGCGGCATTATGTAGCCTTTGGATCCTTTCATTGACCCACTTCCTTTATTCCATGACACTTGGCACGATCTGCATCATTCATCCAAGTCAACAATCATATGGCCAAAAGGCCATGACACACTTTACAAGTGTCCTTACTTCACAGCCGCGTAGTAGGGATTATGACATTACCTACAATGGTCTGCGGGCATGCAACATACTGCCATGTGGCACTTTCGGGCCCTATAAAGACTTAAGATTTAAAAATTTATGAAGGGTAAGACATTTCAACGGGTAATAAAAGGTGGGCACTAGGACTCGGGGCCGGTCATTTCACGATTTTGAAGGCTTGGTGTTGTAACTTATGCAACCGGCAACCTAGGACAAATGGTCAACAGTAGATTAGAAGATATACTAGATATATGACCACAGGTCTTAGGGTTTTGAAGGAAAATTAAGAAAACTTTAAAGGGAATAGATTTAAAACCCTAAAAACCTAAACATGTGTCAACACGTCATATTTTGTTTATTTATAGATGATTGTTCCTGTAAGGTGTGGATTTATCTGTTGAAGAAGAAATCTGATGTATTTTCTTATTTTAAGAAGTTTAAAGCTTTCATAGAGAATCAGAAAGGTAAGACAATTAAGTGTCTTAGAATAGATAATGGAGGGGAATTTGTTTAGGGGAGTTTAATCAGTTTTATAGTGAGCATGGTATTGCAAGGCAGTTGATAGTTCCTAGAACACTACAACAAAATGGTGTTGCTGAAAGGATGAACCGTACAATTATGGAAAGAGCTAGATGTATGTTGAGCATTGTTGGATTAGAGCAAAAAATTTGGGTTGAGACTGTTAATACAGCCTGTTTCTTGATTAATAGATCACCCACTATAGCTTTAAATCATCAAATTTATGAAGAAGTTTGGACAAGTAAACCTATTGATTATTCCTTTCTTCATATTTTTGGTTCTAATGCTTATGCTCATATTCCTCAAGAGGATAGGAATAAGCCAAATGTGAAGTCCACAAAATGTATTTTTCTTGGCTCTGCAGAAGGTACAAAGGGGTATAGGTTGTGGGATACTGCTGCCCACAAGATTATTATTAGTTGAGATGTTTATTTTAATGAAAAATCAGTGCAAGGAAGTAAAGAACAACAAAGTACAGAAACTATTCCAGTAGAGGTGGAAAACTATGATGCTAATTTGGAGGTGCTAGATGAAAATCAGCCACCTGTTCATCAAAATCAGCAAGATAATAATCAAAATCAGTTTTTCTAAGCCTAATTTATAAAATCATGAGCATCATGATCGCAAGGTGGAGGCAGTGTTTATCTCTTATTGAGCCACAAGATCCAGAATATTCAGACCACCAGCATCAAGAGCTAGAAGTAGAGCAGGGGCATGAGATCAACTCTATTGATTTGCATGCCATTTCAAGGGGATGTCTTATCAGGGATTTGGCCCAATTAGATACATATCAGAGAGAGTCCCTACCTATCATTCTTTCTTCAAAGCATGAGGTTGAGCATCAAAGAGGGCTAGATCAACCCATTTATCCACTTCCATGCAGCTACATTTCTGATCAATACAAGTGGATAGGTGAGTTTTCCTTTGTCCTTGGGGAAGTATTTCATTACCTTGTTGTATGCCCATCCCTTCCCCAGCTCTTTTTAACTACCCACATGCATGAGAAACATTGTAAATTATTAAGAAAGGGCAATTACTTTCAAGAACCTATCAATGGCTTTGTTTGAGGTTATTTCCTTGTTAGCTTAGGATTAGAGTAGGTTTTATTTCAATTTTAGGTTTACTTTCCCTAAGTACTCTTGCATAGGTTGCATTGTCATTAGGAGAATGCATGCCTTGTTTTCCTTTTTGTGGTGTTGTTTCAAAAGGCAGGGTTTCAGTTGTTTTTGACCTATTGCAATCACTTTTAGACTCCATGCCCAATGGATGCTTAAGGCCATTGGCCTATTTGTTTAGCAGGCAAACATCCCTGAGAGGTTGCCAAAATCTTGACCTATTTTCCTCTACCTAGAGTCAAATAACCCAACTTCAAAATCTTGTTGAAATTCCTTGAAACTTAGCTCTGCAAGCCTAAAATCCTTCAAATCTTAGTGTTTACCTTGTAAAAATCTTTGAAAATTCATCTGGGGAATCCTTGTAGAAAACCCAAAAAAATTGAGGCTTTTACATCATTTTTTGGCCCCCTTTTAGCGTTTATCAACAAAGTTTCAGTTTTCTGAACTAACCAAAAAATGATTAAGGCATGGAAGACTCTTTTTCCTTCCATTGGTAGAATTCAGGTTTTATGAACTCAAGGAAAGTTCACTTTTTCTCAAGGTTCACTGATTCGGTGATTTGCCGATAAAGCGATAGGTGAGCAGGCTTCTTCACATTGTCTAAGGCAAAAGCAAAGGAAAGGATGCCTTTATCGGCAATTTTTCCCAATCGCGAACTTTCCAAAAGTTCAAAAATTCTAAAGTTCGCTAACTAGGTGATTTCCCGATAAAGGGAAAGCAAAGGGGAAGATTTGCAGGAATCAGCTAAGTTAAAAGAGAGCAAGGAAAGGCCTTTGTCGACAAAGTTCACAAGATGCGAACTTTCCATAAGTTCAAAATATTCGCGGTTCATCAACAGAGCATTTCGCCAACAAAGCAAAGGTTGAGGGAGGAGTTCAAGAAAAGGTGAATGGACCGACAAAGCAAAAAATTGGCTAAGGCATTGAAGGTTCAAAATTCCTCAGATTCGCCAACAAGGCACTTCACCGATAAAGGTGAAGGAGGAGGCAAAGTCCAAAGTTCAAGAAATTGTCCAGTCGTCGACAAAGAGGGCCCAGTTCACCACAGACTACCTTTGCTGATAAGGTAGAATAGGGAGAAGAAGCAGCTAAGAAAAGGTTCGGCAGAATTGATTTTTGCTAACAAGGTGGGCTAGGTTCAAAAAAGTAACATTTTGCCGATAAGGCAAAATAGGAAACAAGAAAATTGGCTAAGTGAAGAAATGTAAGGCCCCTTCTATCAACAAATTGGGCAAAGGCTGAACTTTTCAAAAGTTTAGAATTCATAAAATTTTGTCAACATGGCGATTTGCTGACAAGAAGAAGGCAAAAGTAAAAAACCAAATGGTTCACTGATAAGGGACTTTTGTCAATAGAAAAAGAAGATAAGCAAAGATAGTTCAAGAAAAGAATATTTTGCCGATAGGGCAAAAGATGATGAAGTAAGCTAAGTTCGGCAAAGTGCAAAGTCGTCAATAAAGAGGGAAAAGAGCAAACAAAGCCAAGTTCAGCAAAATGATATTTTGTCGATAAGGCAGAATATAGTCAAGAATGATTCTAAAGGATGATTTTTGCCAATAAGGCAAAAATAGAGATAAAAGAGGCAACCAACAAAAGTTCAGAAAAATGACCTTTTGCCGATAAGGCAAAAGTATGCAGAAATGAAATTACAGGGCACAGTTCAGAAAATGACAGAGTTGCCGACTGAAGATGAAAATATTCAGAAATCAAAAATAGGATGGTCTCTAAATGCAGATTTGGCTGACAAGGCATAATTTAGGCCAAAATTTCTAGAAAAGACTGAAATGAGGAAAAACAGAGTTGTAATATATTGTAAACTTCAAATATTTAGATTTAAATATTTGAAGTGTTGTAAAAGCTCTGTAAAAAGGGATTTTGGAGGGAAAATTCATTTGAATTTCTTCATCAACCATTAATGTAGATCTAATCTTCTCAACTACCCCATCTGTATATATTTTTGCATTTATGATTGCAGATGATGAATCAGCTATTTGCATTGAAGGCAAAATATCTCCCAGTTGCTCCATGATCCAAAATATTTTGTACAGTTAATCTTAACAGGCAAACATTCCCTTTGACAGGGATATTTTCTGACAGGCCCATGGGGGCGAATTTATTGTAAAATGCCTGAGGTCAATGTAATCAAATGCTATATATGCATATCTGAAAGATCTAATGAGGGTTAAAAAAATAGTTGCAAGATAGTTGAATTTCTTGTTTTCTTTTGTATTTTCAAACAGAGCCCTTTGTTCTAACCTTGCCTTTTTGATGAAATACACATTGTGTTTTACCTCTTTATGCTTGTTTTTTAGCACTGTGTAAATTAGGATTGATTTGTATGTGAATGTTTGTTCCTTACAATTATGTTCTGCTCTTACCTCTGTTAGAATCAGCTAGACTTGTGTAAGTTTATCAGATGTATCTATTTATTTTGTGCATTCTTAGTGCAGTGAGAGATCCATATTCAAACCTGGTGTATCACCTCCATTAATTTCCAGTTTTGTCCCTCTTCCTCTTTTCCTCAATGGTGGATAGATCAGGTTCAGTCTTGGGAATAGATGAATCTCTTATTCAACAAAGGAACCAGCCTCTCTCTAGAGATTTGATCTCCCTATAGGGTCCCACACCTGGAGATCATCTCAATGTTTCACTGGATTGTTGAAGCCCTAAAAGCCTTCAACAGAGGGTGCAAATCCAAGTGACAACAAGTCTTCAAACTGAAAAAGGGATATAAATGATAATGTGGAGTGATATAAAGCTTGGTTGGTGGCCAAGGGGTATGCATAGAAATCTGGTATTGATTTTGATGAAATCTTTTCACCTGTGGTGCGGTTAAGTACAGTTAGAGTTGTTTTGGCTCTTGTTTCTACTTTTGATTTGGATTTACAACAGTTAGATGTTAAAACAACTTTCTTGCATGGTGATCTTCTGAGGAAATGTATATGCTACACCCGGAAGGTTTTGAGGAAAAAGACAAGGAGAGTCTAGTATGCAGGTTAAACAAATCGTTGTATGGTTTGAAACAGGCGCCAAGGTGTTGGTACAAGCAATTTGATACCTTCATGATGAGTTTGAGTTTTAGTAGATGTGAGGCTGATCATTGTACCTATTTTAAACAGTATGAAGATGATAGTTTCATTATTTTTCTTTTATATGTAGATGATATGTTGGTAGCAGGTCCCAACATGAAGAGAATCATCGGGTTAAAAACTCAACTTGCTAGGGAGTTTGAAATGAAGGACTTAGGAAATGCAAATCAGATTCTTAGAATGAGGATACATAGAGACAGAAAGAACGAGAAAATTTGGTTGACACATAAGACTTATGTGGAGAAGATTTTGCAGCACTTCAATATGCAAAATGCTCAACCAGTTAGTACTCCATTTCCTACTCATATTAAATTGTCTTCGATACAGTGCCTTAGCACAGAAGTAGAAAAGACATGAATGTCTTGTGTATCCTACTCATCAGCAGTTGGTATTCTTATATTTGCTATGGTGTGCACCAGATCAAACATTGCACAAGCAGTGGGAGTAGTCAGTTGTTTCATGGCGAATCCAAGTTGTGACAATTGGACGACTGTGAAGTGGATTATCAGGTATTTGAGGGGCACTTCTAATGTTGCTATTTGTTATAGTGGGAGTAGTCTTCAGGTTAATGGATATGTGGAAGCGGATTTTGGTGGAGATAGAGATAAGAGAAAATCTGCTACATGTTATGTTTTCTCCTTAGCAGGAGGTGTTGTTAACTAGGTTTCAAAGTTACAGATAGTGGTGGCTTTGTCTACTATTGAAGCAAAATATATGGGAACAACACAGGCTAGCAAGGAGGCAATCTGGCTTCATAGACTCTTGGGTGAACTGCAAGTAAAGTAGGATAACATGGTGTTGCATTGTGACAGCCAAATTGCTTTACACTTAGCACGAAACTCAGCTTATCATGCCAGAATGAAACATATTGATGTACATCACTTTGTACGTGAGGTGGTGGAAGGAGGACATGTCTCTTTGGCTAAGATACACACTAATATAAATCCAGCATATATTTTGATGAAGCCTACTAGTAGAGAGAAGTTCATATGGTACAGAACTTCTCTTGGCTTGCACATCACTTGATGATAGGTAGCAACGGCATTGGTCTCTCAATGTGAGGAGTTATTTGCAAGGCAGAAACATGACTTCAAGTGGGAGATTGTTGAAATGTGATGTCAGTTTGACTTATTCTAGCAATGACGAGCAGTCGACATGAGATCTCATCTAGTGACCTAGGTACCTGCCCAGCGGGGCTGAAGGCCAAGGAAAGGAAACCTGAAAGGTTGTTGGACATGGGGTTGTAGGGGGCTAGGCGTAGCCCTCCTGCACACTAAAGGCATTTTCCAACGAGGTTGCTAGGCCAAGCCAGAAATTTTTTTTGGATATGTTCCACATGTACATGTAAAATTGCATGCAGAAGTGCCACTCATGCTTTTATGCATGGAGATCTATCTTTAGATTTGATCAATTTTTGCATGTGCTTTTTTGTGATTACTTAAGGTTGTCGAGCTTGAATCCCGAGGCATGAGAAAAAGTTTTGTAAGTGCAAATTTTCTTCTGAGAATAAAATTGAGTGATCTTTGCCCATGGTTTTTTCTTGGTACATTACCAAGTTTTCCATGTAAATCTGTGTTGTCTATTTTGTGCTTTTATTGCTAATTCACTGTTATTTCAATTTTGCACTGCTTATTTTTCTAACAATCTCTTCCTAGTTAATAGAGCTCCTATAAATGTACACACAACATTCCTTCTAGATTTTAATAGTCTCCCATACTTGACTCAAGGTAAATAATTTTAATTTTTAATTCAAGAAAAATTTCATCCTTGTCATGGATACACATGAGTATTTGATAAATCACTTGGTTAACATAAGTAAGAGTAAATGAAGGGAGAGTGCATCCATTTCCATAGCTCCTATAACATAAAAGGTTAATGATTTCCTCTTTTGCTAGTGAGTTGGTCAGGTGATTATTATGGACCACCCATTATTAACATGCAAATGTTTTAGTTGAAATATACTAACAAACTTAGACAATGTAAAAGTTATAGTGGGAAAAATGTAGAGGAGAGCCCAAACAAACATTAATTAAGAGAAAGAATAGAATATGCTCAAGTCTTTCTCTCACGTCTCTTTAGGTAGTTATATGGTGGTAAGGTCCAAATTTATTCAAAGAACATGTAGTGCATGCTTGTTGTCCAATGCAATAGTTATATTTCACCTCTTATTCATTTCAATAAACTTGGGTTTTATACACATCACTCTAAACAACAATTATTTAAGTATGATTCATTACAACTTTGGAGTTCATTCTAGAGAATTTCAAGGTTATGTACACAATTTGGTACAATAGTTATTTAGATCTATCATTCCCATGGAAGTGGAAGTCTTGTAGTTTGAAGAGTTATTTCAGTGATTTTGATTTTGAATTTTACTTTCTTGTTGTTACATTTGTGGATATCAAATCTCCATAGATGTCCTAATTTTGTAACATTTTCTTTATAGAGATGAAATACAGAACTATTTTGATTTTCTGTATGAAGATGTGCAATGTTGGATGAATCGAGTTGGTGATCTTTTATAGTGTTCAAATCTAATTTTCACACCTTATTGATCATTGTTTATCATTGTGTGTGGAGATACTAATCTTAAGTGCAACATACGTGTGGATATTATCGAATGACCTAGTGTAGATGAAATGGTGGTCAGCATGTATGCACAAGGGTCACCATATTATTTTAGATGACATACTTCTCTTAATATAAATCCATATCTCTTTGTTTATTAAAGAACAACAAATTGAAGATGCATCCCTATTCAGGACTTCCTAGACTTATGTCGAGCTTGATATATGGGTAAATGTTGGTCTATAAATGCCTTAGATTTGAAATTAAGCTCTTGTAAGCTCATGCCTTAAACAATATGGGATATATTTGTAATTCCAATTTTATGGTAGAAAAATATGACGTCGCAACCCAAAGTTGAAGCCCTTATCATAGGGCATGTTCACAAGCTGACTGTGGCCATTTAATCTTCATGTTTTTTATGAACTTATGTCTATTATAAGCTCTAGGAGCATCTATTTCATGGTAAATGTGGGATTTAAAATTTTATAAGATTACTGTCAAAAAATTTGATGTCACGGCTTGCATAGGGTCAAATACACTTAATAGGGTTGATGGAAGTCACAATGTCTTTTGTTTATTTTATCATTCGATAGAGATTCTAAACTAAAATGTGACCCCTATTGGCAACAATATGGGATTAAAATTGAGCTTAGTTTGAAAATGTGTCAATATAATATTTGTCAAAGTTCAAGAGGTACCAAAAATACAAAATTTTCCTATTTTGTTGACATTAAATATTAGAAGCCTATATCAAATGTAATAATACCACTTGGGTGACAAGGATCATGACTCTCCCTACTTTTGGGGAAAAGACAAGTCCTCCATTTTTATAAATGACTTGAACTTTTAAAACAAAAGGTGACCTTGAACATTGAAGTAAAGAGGTTTCAAATCATCTTGAATGTCCATGTATATTACATTGTGGTTTATTAAGTGGTCTTGTCTTGAATGTCGATGTATATTGCTAAAGGTCAATTGTTGTACCAATCTCTTGTGAAATCCATATCATAGATCTCCTTGACTTCATTAATAGTGTGTTTTGGCAATAGTCATTGGTAATTGTAAAATGGCATTTATGTTGGAAGTTGAAAATTCAAAATGATTTTATAATGTATTAGGTAATTTAGGTTAGATTGAGATTGGAATGCTAATGTGTGGCTTATATTTTATGGTAATTTGTAAAAATAAAAAACATTGAGGTTATATGGAAGTAAAATAAAAGTTAATTATAAGCGCTCAAATATTAATTAGATTTAAATAATGGAATTGAGATTGATAAAATGGTAGAAGGAAATGAGAAAGTTGGAATTTATTGACTTTAATTCACTTATTGCATATAGTTCATAATTGATATTTTGATGTAGTGTGTACTTGACAATTCATATTAGGGTTATGTTATTGTAAATATGTGGAAGAATGATCTTTGGGTACACAAAAATGGTAAAACTACTATAAATACTAGGGTCTATTATATAAGGATTGGTATCCATCCAAAGAGACTAAATGAAAGAAATTCAATTGCATTGGTCTTTACTAAGACCAATAGAGAATATTGTGTCTCAATTCAATAGGTCGAGAGTCAACATTAGATCAACATGATATAAAAATTGATTGTTTTTCTATAAGAAGTGACTCATAGACCATTTATGGAGGATTGTTAATGATTCCATTAATTTCTTCCTCATCTATTGTCAGTATTAGAAGATGTTATGTAGTAAGTCTTTGTTAATTTGGAAATGCATTAAGCTAATGTGGAGCTTGAGTAAGTGAAAAAAGATGTTTTCTTAATAATGATCCATTTATGAGATTAGACCACACTAATTTAAGTTAGAGATTCTATTTTGATTTATAAAGACATAAACATGAAAAGATAATGCAAGAAATCAAATCATTTTTAATGGATTGTTAAGATAAGTCTTGATTGAGAAATGCCTAACCCCAACCAACGAGAGAGGGTGTCTTATAGTAGGGACATACATTAATGGATAGTTTAGTAATTTAATGATTTTGAGAAAATAGAAGAGACATACTAGATGCATCAAGAAATTTAAAAAATCTTAATGAAATATTTTAGCAAGAGAAGGAAGCCATTGGAGTGAAGTTTATGAGCATGTTAGAAAAAAGAATAGCATAAAAATTCTTTCAAATATCACCTATAAAAAATGATTGGTATTTCCTAACCTAATCTGATACCATGTTAGAAATTAGGATCTTAGGATATTAATCATTATGAATAAAATGTAAAATAAATAAAATAAAATTACAAAGCATAGATTTAACACATTACACAACATATACATGGGGAAACCCTTCTGGGTTAAAAAACCCCATAAAGCATCTTTTGTTATAAAACACTTACAAACTTGTCTATAAAATTATAGACAAAACCTAGGGATATGCTTCTTTTTACTTCCACATGGCCAATAAGACTTCATGTTCATAGTGATAGAATTCACTATAAATCTCCAAATTCGCACCCCTCTCAATGAGAGAGAAGCTCCTTAAATATAGGAGAAGGGGTGACAAAATACTTAAAGGAGTATTAGTCACACTTATTCAAAACAACCATTTGTAAATAATTAATAATCTAATACTTATTTGATTATTAATTACAAAATGGTATATGCTTTATAAAGCATATAATAAACATAAGGTTTTTATAACCTTATATTAGAACAATTTATAAATGTTATAAGAGTATGACCCCTAATAACATTATGTTCTAATAGCACTGCATGAATATTCTTCATTTTGTTACCACTGCATGAATTTAGAAACTTGTTAGCACTAGTCAACTACACGTTTCATGTGGCATAGAGCTTTGTGCCACCTTGTAGCCGACACGAATTATCTTTGAGGCTTGAATTGTTATATATACATGGCTTGTGATCAATTAAAGATAATCAAGAAGAGGGAAGGAGAATTAGATTATCAGATATGAGAATATGAGTGTGAAGGCAATGAGGAATAAGATAGGAGAGTGAAGGAAATGAAATTTGAGGAAAGAGTGTGAGCATGAGGATGAGAGACCGAAATGGAGCATGTTAGTAATAGTGAAGAAGCAGTTAGTGTAGCAAGTAGGAATGTAATAAGTTTGTTCTAAGTAGTATGATTTCTAAATAGTGGAGTTTCATGTTTTTGTAGTTCCATGTTTTAGTAATCAAATGGTTGCACCCTAGCATCTAAGAAGCCCAATTGCCACAATTTGTAATCATTCAAATCTGAGAAATCAAAACGAATCATGTTGTTTCATTGAATTATTGTTGTTTCTATTGAAGTGTGAGTTATTTTTGGTTTGACTGCATGGTTGGACAGTCCTTCATTGGATCATTTGTCCATGATTGCATTAAGTGGTATCAAAGTGAAGATTTAGAATCATGATAGTTGAAGAAGGAAGTGAAGGAGGAAATTTGTGTTTACAAAATAGAGGTAGCTTGTGAAAGTCTTGTGGATAGATCATCGAGTGTGAGGCAGTCACAAGGGTTTGAAAGTAGATCACTGAAACTTGAGGTAGCCCATGGGAAGCTTGTAAGTAGAGTGGCAGTTGTGAGGAAGCTTATAGGGTGATTATGGACAAACTGTCGACCAAGGTAGTTTGCAATGGATCCAAGATGTCGTCAAGGTGTGGTATTTTCAATGTTGCTAGAAGAATAGAAGAGATGTATAAGATGTTAAAAGCTATGTAGAACCAGATGGATGCCTTTGAGTAGGACCACTAAAGAAATCCTAACCCTAGGGATAAGGAGAGTGATCAAGAACAAGAAGAAAATCCTATGGAGCAGAGTTAAAGTGAAGGAGACAAGGAAGAAAGGATGATGAGAGCCGTATCAAGTATTGATAATAGGAGTAGAGTAGACAGTCCTAATTATTCTGGTAATTTGAACTTGAAAACTTATCTAGAAGAGAACTTTGAGTATGAGGATATTGTTTGTCCTAGATAGAGTGAGATCTGCTAAGACTAAGTTGAAGAGACATGTTGCCATCTGGTGGAAGGAAGCCTAATTAGAGAGAAATAGGAGAGGTAAACCCAACATTAGAAAGCGGGATAGGATGGTGGAGAAGTTGAAGACCAAGTTCATTTTGGCAAACTATCAGTTAGAATTGTCAAAGAAATTGCATAAACTATGATAGAGAAACGTGACTATGAAAGAATACACTAAGGAGTACTACAGGCTAAAAATCTAATTCAGACATCATGATGAAAGAACCAAGAAAGTCACAAAATACATCAACAACTTGAGGGAGTCCATTTAGGAGGATTTAGGCATATGTGGAACATCCAAACAGTGGAAGAGTCTTACTAGTTGGTGTTGAATTTTTCATGGACCAATTAGGAGTTGAACCGAGGACCTTCCATTTGGATGTTGGAGTGCTCTACCAACTGAGCTATTGGCCTTTTGTTGACTAGCCCATCGTCATTCCAAGTGTGGATTATTTCCAACACCCCCCCTTAAGCCACACTTTAGGTGCTTGGGGCTCCTAGCCTGGCTCTGATACCATGTTGATGTCGATCTTTCAAGAAGCAAGAGGTTGAGGTGATGGAAGCTCAACACTAGTATCATGAACCGAAGTGGATGAAAGAACACAAAGGTTCAAGTGACCAAACTTCTCCTCAGAAACATGATTCACACTTGATGCATGAGTGTGAATATGAATCAATGGATCTACATCATCAAAAGAAGCAAATGGGAGAATGTTTACAAGCGAGATGCATGATCAACCATCCCAATAGCAATGATATCTCTACTCTCCAAGTCTCGTATGATCATTGAATCAGGAGTGAACTCAATTGTCTTGCCTGCACCATAATGAGTAATCTAGTAGATGGAAAGGAGATTGGTTGTCAAAGAAGGTACACACAACACATTGTTGAAAGTACTCTCACCAACAACAATAGTTCCTTTACCAGCTGCATGCATGTATATATTGCTACCCATCAAAATAGGTGGCAAAGTACATGACTCAAATGAAGAGAACATCCCTTATGATGATGCCATATGATGAGAAGCTCCTGAATCAAGAAGCCATCTCTCTGACTGAAGACTCGTAGAAGCAAAGAGTGCCTGTCCTTTTCCTTTGTCTAACCCATTTGCAATGTCTGATGTCCCTATATATGTAGATGATGATGGTGTTGAAGAAGAGGATGTACTAGGTAATGATGATGGCATTTTGATATTGTGCTTTTGAATAATGTGAGTCAACTCATCAATTTTCTTCTCATAACACTTATGTTCATCATGTCCTAGTTTCTTGCAATATGTACACTTTGGTCTCTCCTTAGATGATTCTTTTTTGGGAGAGGATGAGGACTTACGTGATTTGGTTGACTCTTTTGCTTGTTCATTGTTCTTGAAATCCTTATTTTTTTGTTTCTTGCCTTTACTGGTTGAAGCCTTTTGATCCCTTGTACCTTGACTAGCAAGAAGTGCTTGATGTCTAGAAGAATTCAATGTGCCCATGTGTACTAACTTAGCTTGTTCCCTTATGAGTGATGCAACAAACTCATCAAGTGAAGGCATTGTGAAATCTTTCCCAAGTGCATCCATAGTAGCATAAAAGGTAGAAACAAAGACTGAATAGTCAAGACCAAGCTTGGCAAGGATTGAAAGAATCAATTGAGTGTCCTCTTTCTCAATTCCACATTGTTTGAGTTGCAATCTAAGTGACTTTAGTTTTGTGAAGAAGTCATGGACGCTTGCAAAGTCAGTTGGATTCAAACCAATTTGTTCATTCTCCACTTGAGATTTGTTGTACATGGGTACCTAACATGGCCTAGTAGCCGGGACCCATCATCCGTCATTGCATCTTGCTTTAGTCAGCTACTCCCTAAGTTGCACTTAAGGGGGGGTGTTGGTGTGAACAGGGTTATCACCTAACCGGTTTACCCTTGTGTGGATAATTCATATTAGTTAACTATTTATTAGTTAAATAATATTCACACATCACACATAATTCACACATGTTGACTTAGTGAGTCTACTAGATGTTTCTAGTTGTTGATAGTTGTTGATAGTTGTCATCTTATCCTATTGTTGTCACATGTCATAGGATAATGACACTTGTCACATAACTACAACATCTTGTCTCTTATCCTTGTCTTTATAAGCAAGGCATATCATGTACATTGTAATAACAATCTTGTAATCTTTTGCATTCATTGATAAAATAGCATTATTCTCTCATTTGATCTCTCTTATGCTTTCATGAAGTCCTAGATCCTGGGTGGCTCCAATCATAGCCAACTCTAATAGTTGGCACTCACTGCAAAAAGAAAATTAAACCGAAGGTTGGAAGAAAGGTTGAACTGGCAAAGAGAGAAAGAAGAGAGGTCCCAGAGAAGCAAGATGAGATGTGGTTATAGAGGAGCATACCCAAGGGGTCAAGAGAGAGGTATCCCATACCGCAATGAAGAAAGACGTAGGGGCACCCACCACAAGGAAAGGGAAGATGATAATTATTATTGCAACAATTGAAGAGATGATAGTAACACCTACCATAGAGGCAGCGATGTTGGTAAATCCTACTGCAAAGACATGCAAGAAAATGGTACCTATTGCAAAGATGGGTATCAGCGAGGTAGGGGAGGATATAAAAGCAATGAGAGGACATGTTTTAAATGCGGGGAAGGACATAGAGCATTCAAGTCCTGAGGAAAAAGGACTGAAGGTTGTTAGGGTTAGCTAGCAGAAGATATCAATTAAATGCAAATAAAGATTAAACAAAGGAATGAAAATACACAAAAATAATAACAGCGAGAGACAAGTTTTAACATGGTTCACCCAAACTCGGGCTACATCCACCAACAGAGAGTCTAATATTATTATCCAGTAAATCAAACTAATTACAACCAGCAATCCTTGCAACTCAATACTGCTACAAAATGCTACAATACATCTCAACAGAAACCCTAACCCTTAGCCACTTTTATCGAGCTTATGTCAGTTACAAAAATAGGGTTTTTTTATGTCAGCCAATAGAAAAAATAAATTCCGACGCCTTTATAAAATAATAAGCAATTTTTGCTTCGAGGGCACTGCCCCCGAGCCCCCGGCTGGGGGTGCTACTCCCAGCAGCCCCCACTGGGGGCGTTACCCCCAGACCCCCATCGTGGGCTCCACCCCCGGGCCCCGCAGGAGGGGTTCTACCCCCTGCACTCCCCCGTTAAATAATTTGGGGGGAAACCACACCAATAAAAGTAAGGTAAATTTAACCTCCGAGTCTGATTAGGCTCCATATAACAACAATCTCCCACTTGGAGACTGATCAGTATTAGAGCCCCCAAAACATAAGTGTTTATTGGATGTACCTCTCAAATATCTGAGAATCCATTTTACTACATTCCAATGCTCCAATCCGAGATGACTCATATACCTGCTTACGACTCCTACAGCATGTGCAATATCTAGTCCCGTGCATACCATGGCGTACATTAAACTTCCTACAGCTGAATCATATGGTACCTTGGACATTTTTTCTTCCTCCTCTTGTGTCTTTGGATGCATCTCTTTAGTCAATTTCAAATGACTAGGCAAAGGTGTGTTGACAACTTTTGCATTCTCCATATGGAATCTCTGCAACACCTTTTTAACATAATCAACCTGAGATAGAGTCAATTTTTTGTTCTTCCTATCTCTACAAATTTTCATACCAAGGATTTGTTTTGCTGCCTCCAAATCCTTCATAGAAAATGATTGTGCTAACTATTGTTTTAACTCTCTTATGCGATCCATATTAGAGCCTGTTACAAGCATGTCATCAACATATAAACATAAAATAATGTAGCTATCATTATCCAACCTCTTAAAATAAACATAATGGTCAGAATTACACCGGTTGTAACCTTGCTCAGCTATAAAACTATCAAATTTTAAATATCATTGTCGAGGTGCTTGTTTCAGGCCATACAAACTCTTCTCCAATCTGCACACCTATTTCTCCTTACCTTTGACCTCAAATCCTTGGGGTTGTTCCATATATATCTCCTCCTCCAAATCACCATGGAGAAAGGCAGTTTTCACATCTAGCTGTTCCAAATGCAAATCTTCAGCAGCCACAATACTTAAAATAGTACGAATAGAAGTCATCTTAATAATCGGAGAAAAAATCTCATCAAAATCAATGTCTTTTTTCTGTCCAAATCTTTTTACAACTAACTTGGCTTTAAATCTTTTCTTACCTCTATCTTCCTCTTTCAGCCTATAAACTCATTTGTTTGGTAAAGCCTTTTTACCTGCAGGCAACTTACATAATTCCCAAGTCTGATTTTTTAGCAAGGAGTCCATTTCTTCTTTCATTGCAATCTCCCACTAAACCTTTGTATCCACCTGCATAGCTTCATCATACCCTTCTGGTTCACTAGCATCTGTTAACAAAATAGATTACAGAGAGGAAGAAAACCTTTCAGGAGGTCTACTTAGCCTTGTTGGTCGCCTAACATTCACTGGAGTTTGTGGTATTTCTTGTTGTTGCAAAGTATGAGGAACCACTGGAACATCACTATTTGGAGTATCATCCAGCACCAGATAATCCTTTTCTTTCTTCTCATGTTGGTGCAGCTGATCTTTGTATAGCACCTTCTCATTGAATACATCCCTGCTTCTCACAATTTTCTAATTTTCAAAATCCCAAAGCCTATAACCAAATTCATCAATGTCATATCCAACGAAGGTACATTTTTTTGATTTTACATCCAGCTTGGTTCTATTTTCATAATCACATCCGAAGGTTTTGAGAAAAGAATAACTCACCTTCTTACCTATCCATGCTTCCTTTGAAATACCACATCCCAAAGAAACTGAAGGACCTCTATTAATTAAATATACAGCAGTATTGACAGCCTCTGCCCACATATTTAAAGGTAGCCTAGCATGCAATCTCATGGTCCTTGTATGCTCCATTATTGTCCTATTCATGCATTCAGCCACTCCATTTTCTTGTGGAGTCCCTAGAACTATTTTTTGTCTACGAATTCCATTAAAGGAACAATAATCCTCAAATTCTTTGCTGCAATACTCACTGCCATTATCAGATCTGAGACATTTTATTCTTTTATCTGTCTCATTCTCAACCAAGTTTCTCTATTTCTTAAATGTTTCAAATACATCAGATTTCTGCCTAAGGAAATAAATCCAAACCTTCCTAGTTGTATCATCTATGAATGTAACATAATACCGAGAGCCACCGAGGGAAGATACCTGAGCCGATGCCCATACATCTGTATGCACAAGCTCCAACTTTTCATCTTTCTTTGGCTTCCCATCCTTGAGAAAACTGACTCTCTTTTGTTTATCATACTCACAACTTTCACAAAAATCCATATTAAGTAAAACTTTCTTAAAATGAAGTACCTTCATACCTTTTTCACTCATATGCCAAGTCTGTTATGCCACAGTGTTCTCATAACCTATAGCAACTGTTCCTGAACCTGTTTGTTTTTCTTTGTAACAACTAAAGTAGAAGGAACAGTATGACTTGTACAAAGATATAAGGTGCCTACTTTCACACCTTTTGCTACTATTAAGGCACCTTTTGAAACCTTCCAATTTTTATCACTGAAGTAACAATGCAACTTCATCAGCTAGCTGCCCTGCTGAAATTAAATTCCTACTCAACCTTGGAACGTGCCTTACCTCTTGTAGTAACCAATGATTCTCATTCTGCAACTTAATTTTAATTCTTCCCTTTCCAACAATTTGACAGGGTTCATTATCTCCCAAATAAACCAGCCCAAAATCCCCTTGGACATAATCAAGAAAATAACTTCTATGGGGCATAGCATGAAATGAGGCCCCTGAATCTAAAACCCATGAATCATCAGCATTATCTAGGGAAAGAATCAAAGCATCATCTTTAAATTTATTACTTACCACATTTGCCTCCTTATTATCTTCTTGTTTGTCTCCTTCTTTATTCTTCCGAGACCAACAATCTTTCTTCAGATGACCTGGTTTCCCATAGTACTATCAATCCTTCTGTCCTCTGGATTGGAATCCCTTGTCCTTTGATTTTTCTCGTGACTTCCCATGACCTCCAGAACCTTTTCCTCTCTCCTTTGATCTACCCCTACTTTCAGCATTCAAAAAACTACCTGATGTGGACCCTCCTGAGCTTTTCCGTCACATTTCCTTGCTAAGGATAACACCAACAACATCATCAACTTTCAAAGTATTTGAACCAGAGACAAATTTACTTACAGCCATTACCAAGCTATTACAACTTTCTGGCAAAGAACATAAAACCAAGAGAGCCCTTACCTCTTCATCAAATTTCACTTTTACAGAAGTTAACTGACCGGTAATCATATTAAACTCATTTAAATGATCTGTCACAAATCCACCTTCAATTATTTTCAGATTAAACAAACGCTTCATGAGAAATACCTTATTTGAGGCTGAGGGTTTTTCATACAATTTAGCCAAAGCTTTCATCAATTCATCTGTTGTCTTCGCTTCTGTTATATTGAATGTCACAAATGGTGCTAGGCACAATGGAATGGTTCCCAGTGCCTTTCTGTCCAGAAGATTCCAATCCTCATCAGTCATTGTTGCCAGTTTCTTAGCTATTCCTTTCAACGGCCTCCATAAATCCTTCTAATAGAGATAATCCTCCATCTGCATCTTCCATAACTGATAGTTCTTCTCATTAAATTTATCTAGCTTCAATTTGCCCTCGTCCGCCATTGCTCCCACTCAACCGTGAGACTCCCACTCAACTATGAGAGTTTCCTGCAAGTGATAATCGAACACAACCCACTCTGATACCACTTGTTAGGGTTAGCTGGCAGAAGATATCAATTAAATGCAAATAAAGATTAAACAGATGAATGAAAATACATAGAAATAATAACAGTGAGAGACAAGTTTTAACGTGCTTCACCCAAACTTGGGCTACATCCACCAATAGAGAGTCCAATATTATTATCCAGTAAATCAAACTGATTACAACCAACAATCCTTGCAACTCAATACTACTGCAAAATGCTACAATACATCTCAATGGAAACCCTAACCCTTAGCCGCTTTTATCAAGCTTATGTCAATTACAAAAATAGGGTTTTTTTATGTCGGCCAATAGAAAAAATAACTCCCGACACCTCCTGGTGCAGGAGCACCATTTCTTTTCAAATAAGTTTGGTCTAGTTTAAAACCTTAGGGAATATTTGAGTCATTTTTACAAATCATAAGGTTAATAAGACCATTTTATGATGTATTAGAGGTCACTAGGGGATTAGGGGGGTCAAACATGCAAAATATTGCAAACAATGTAAAAGTTGCCAACGTAAAATTGAAAAAAAAGAGCAAAATTGGGAAGGTGAAGAGGCAAGTTAGTTTTCTCTCATTGGGAAGCAGTTAGAAACTGAAAAGACATGTTGGTAATGCCTTTAAAAGGCCTTATGTATGTTTGAAGAAGTGTGGGTGATTGAAGAAAAGAAGTTGGAATGAATAACACCTCTGTTTTATGTATATCTTCTCATAAATTTACTGTTTTCTGTAGGTGTACGGCTCTGTATGGGCCCATATGCATGTATAAGTATTGAAAATGATGGTATAATCAATCACCTTCCATTTCCTTTTTGTTTCATGTAGATTGGTGGAGTTTTGAGAGATATATTGCAATTCTTGTAAAAACTGTCAAAACCCCCTGTTAGGGTAAACAGTGACTTAAGAAATTGTGTTTCTCCCATTTCAATCGGTGGAAAATCTTACTTTTTGGTAAGAAGTCTTATTTTTACATATTCTTTTAAATTCCAAAGTTTTAGATCGAGTGATGAAGGTTAGCATATGAAACATGGAAGCCCTAGGTCTATAATTTGCATGAAATTCTGGAAATTGTCAGTGTACTGACAAGAACTTGTAATTTGAGGAAGTATAAGGTATTCCACATGGTTAAGATGTTTGAAAAAGGCTGTTAGATTTAATATTGATTCATATTTGGAAAGGATTTGGTGGGATTATATATGTGTGAGCCTATTCTTATCATTGTCCTGTGAACACAGAATTAGGACAGTCAAGATTCTTTGTCCGGATGATGTAAAATGCATTCCTTTTGGGTGACAGTGATTTAAATGACTGTATGGGCATGTTTGGAACTCTTTCCTACCAAGGATTGGTGGATTTAAAGTCTTTGTGTACTTTTGTTTATTGATCTTGCATAACAGTCTATGACAGTCGCTTTTGGGGGTCTAAAATGGAAGGTCTAGTATAGGGGTTGGAAGAAAATAGTCTTGAAAGGAATTTCTTGTGGATCAATAAGCTTATGCAGACCACATAAGGAGTGTTCCAAGTGTTGGTTATGAGAGTTAGGGTTTGGATATAGAAGAATCAGTAAGACCCTTGTGTCTGCAAAGCCTAATAGGCCTAATTGACACTGTATCAGTCCATTTTTGGACACGTCTTTACAAAGCAACATATACTAAATTTAAGATATGTTTGAGAACCCTCAAAAGGGTATCTAAATATGTTCTCACAATATTATTTGGTGAACTACCTCGGAAGATATGAGTGACTGTTCTTCATTGAAGGGCTACAAGGTATGGAGCAACCTATATGGGAAAAGAGTATTGATGGAGTCTCCTGATTCTTGGAGTGATTTAGGTATGTCTAATTAGTGGATTTAATCTTGTTAGATGTCTCTTATACCCTTTGAAGGTCTGGATCATGGCAATGCATTAGAAACTAGTTCATTGAAGAATCCTTGTGTGGTTTTGTGAGGCCAATCTAGAAGTCAAGTTGTGAAATTTGGTATAAGTCAAGTGTTTTCCACCTTCCTCCGCATCACCTCCCCTACACTCCCCCATTAAATAATTTGGGGGGAAACCGAACCAATAAAAGAGTGGTAAATTTAACCTCCGAGTCTGATTAGGCTCCATATAACAACAAAGGTAGCACAAGGACTACATTTGTGGATGAGATGTAACCTAGTTTAGAGAAGGAGCCAATACATGAAGAATCACTTGTCTTGAGGAGAAGATTGAGGTGCGAGAGCAAAAGAGAGCCGATATAGAGAAAGAGCTTATTCAAGACTAGATGCGAGGCAAGAGGTAAATGTTGCAATGTTGTTGTGGATAGTGTTAGTACAAACAACTTGGTATCAAAGGAAATGGTTGACAAAATAGGAATGAAGAGGTTGAAGCATCCACACCCATATAGGACTAGGTGGTTGTAGCATGTAGACAAAATACTAGTGGAGTAATGATGCTTAGTGAGATTCAAAATAGGAGTGTATTATGATGAGGTGGTGTGCAACATTGCACCATTGGATGTGTGTCATTTATTGTTATGAAGACCCCAACAATTTGATAAAAGTGTTGTATATGATGGGAGAGACACCATATGGAAGGATGGCAAGAGGCAAGTTGATCCTGCTAAGTGAGACCAAGGAGTAGTATTACAATAGTCTTCATGTTTACGTTGGGGAAGAGCGTTATGCATTGATTCCAAGTATTTGTGGCACTGCAAGCTTGCCAAATAGCACCATAGTTGTAGAGGAACTACAGAAAGTAGAATGTGGGAGTAGAGGTCACCAAAGGGAAGCCATCTAGAGGGTAGGAAAAATTGAGGATGGGAAGAGGAGCTATATATGGGTGAATGTGTGGTAGTAAAGAGTGGAGCCAGAATTAGTGTAGAGGAGTATGTGATAGTAAAGGATCAACTACATAAAATTAGTGAGAGATATGGATAACAAGTTGTGGAAGAATGAGGAGGCAAAAGGATTGTGCATAGGTTAGAAAAATGTGGCACATGATTGGTGGAACAAAGTACTGCAACCACAAAAGTGGAATCTTAAAGGGATGTCAAGCCATGAAGAGGGAGGAAGCAAGTAGGATGGATCACTTGAGGCATACCTGAAGAGATGGAAAGGAAGTGTTGAACAAGTGTCAAGATGGAATGCAGAGGTAGGAGTAGATTGTCCTAGAAAATGAGGGAGAGGTAGTCTTGCATCGACCAAAACATATTTGTTTTTAGTTCATTTGGTTTGTTTGTTTTTAGTTTTCATCTAGTCACATAAAAAGCCACCACATTTCATCACATGTTGAGATTTGGTCTCGTAATTTTGAGAGTATGTTTTATAGTGATGAACGGACATTATATCCATGTTTTTGGAGATTTGGAGCATCAAAATGGCATAACTTGGTTCATGAACATCTATCGAGCTAACAAACTTGCATAATTGCAACTAATTACACTTGCAACATGTTATTCATAGTTTGCACCAATAGAGGCATACTTGTGAGGATTCATTGGACCCAAGAGAATGTATGTTGAGTACCGCACGAAGATTCTTCATTTTGTTATCACCACATGGATTTAGGAACTTGTTAGCACTAGCTGAATACATATTTCATGTGGCATAGAGCTTTGCACCACCTTGTAGCTGACAGGGATTATCTTTGAGGCTTGGGATTGCTATATATACACATCTTGTGATCAATTGAAGATAATCAAGAAGAGGGAAGGAGAATTAGATTATTAGGTGTGAGAATATGAGTGTGAAGGGAGGAAGGAATGAGGTAGGAGAGTGAAGGAAATGAAGTTTGAGCAAAGAGTATGGGCATGAGGATGAGAGACCAAAATGGAGCATGTTAGTAATAGTGAATAAGTAGTTAGTGTGGCAAGTAGGAATTAATGATTTTGTTCTAAGTAGTGTAGATTTTGAATAGTGTAGTTTCATGTTTGTGTAGTTTCATGTTTTAGTAATCAAATGGCTATGGCCTATCATGTAAGAACCCAATTGCACAAGTTGTAGTCATTCAAATATGAGAAATCAATAAGAATCATGTTGCTATTTCATTGAATTCTTGTTGTTTCTATCAAAGTGTGAATTGTTTTTGGTTTGGCTACATGGTTGGAAAATCCTTCATTGGATCCTCCATCCATGACTACATCACAAGGAATGACTATTCTACTTATAGATGTGAGTGAATGGGAAGATCATAAATTTCATCATGGATAGTGGAAGTTGAATAAATTGATATCTAATGAGACAGTCAAGACAATGAACTTACAAACATCTTAATCTCATCCATATTCCATTGGATAGATGAGTCAAGGCAAATACATTTGTGTATATCGACAATGTCATTTGTCATTTATCCTATTCTATCAAACCCTTTGAATATGAGGTAGTATGTGACATGGCACCCTTGGATTTGTGATGTTCTATTGAGATAACCCTACATGTACAAGCATCATGGTGTGTATACAATTAGACCTTAGAGCATCATTGTCAAATTTTGCAATAGAAAGTATAGGATAACAAAAGTGGATCCCATGATGTGAAGCAATGTTGATGCATGATTTCTTAGACCAAGACAATTAGCATGCCCATGATTACACCTAATAAGAATGGAAGGTCATGGCAACCACATGTTGTAAAACACAAACTCTAATAGCACAGTAGAAGTAGATGGATCAAATGTTGTTAGAATACAAAGATGCATTCAATTCACCAACATGTGTGCCTCTACATTACTTGGTGAAGCATTCAATTGATCTCGTCCTTGGCATACCACTTCTAAATAGGTCAATATGCAAATGATCAATCCTAGACATTGTTGAGACCGCATGGCAAATTCAAGAGTTGGTCCAAAAAAGATATACTTGGCTAAGCGCTTCACCTTGTGTAAGTCCAATTGTACTCGTCAGAAAGGATAGAACATGGTAACACCAAACTGACTATCAAATCTTGAACAAAATCATTATCTAGAATAGGTATCCCATATCTTAGATTAATGACCTCTTGGACAAACTTAGAGGGGCAAAAAGTTTTGCAATAATTAATTTGAAAGGGTATAATCAAGGGCCTATCAAGCCAGTTGACATATAGAATATTATTTTACTCTAAGGAGGCCTTGTGTTCAACTGATTGGTTATCCCCTTTGGTCAACTTATGCACCTACCATATTTTTTGCAATGATACATGATGTACTTAAAAATTCTTTTATGCACTTTGGCCTTTTACTATCATATACTTAGTTGACATTCTCATCTTTAGTAAGACATGGGAAGAGAGATGAAACTAAATAGTTGATATGTTGTTTTTTATTTGAGACTTCAGATGCCCCAAATAGAAAATATTGTGTGGGTTATTTAATCTCTTTTAGGAAGAGCATGTACAACATATCCAACAGCTTATTTTCACCCTCCTATATAAGACCTACAACAATATAGAGAAGTGTTCTTTTCGATTGGAAAGAATATAGTACCTTAAATACATCATTGAAAGAGATGGTATACATGTTAACCTGAAGAAGATCCAAACCATTAAAGACTAGTTGACCCTAAGAACTCTCACAAAACTCAGGAGCTCCTTGGGTCTACTTCTAAAATTTTATGGTCATATTCTCTCACATTGTGTGGTCTCTAAACTGGGCATTAAAGGGGGGGGAAACAAAGTTAATATGAACAACAGTGGGCATTCACATAATTGAAACAAAGGATTTGTTCACCACCTATCCTTGTTCTTACCAATCTACAATAGTCCATTAAGGTTGAAACATATGCCTTAAAATACACAATTTGAGTAGTCCTCACTTAGAATGACCATCCATTTTCCTACCACAAAGATCTTTTGTTTAAAACATGATGCATAGGTATCTAACATACAAAAAAGAGCTTTACACTATTGTCTAACCCTGTAAGTAGTGGAAATACTTATACCAGCAAGGAGACAAACATCCACACATATCACAAACCTCTATAGTTCATGCAGACTCAAAGCAATCTATAGAATGAGTAGCATCAAAGGTGGTCTCTATACCTCCAATAATTCCACCTCAAAATATAACATAGGAACTAAAGTAGTAATAGGATTATTAACAATCTGAGGCAATCTCCAATTGTCGACTTGACAATGGTCTAAAATCCCACAGGAATGAGACATTAAAGTGACATAAATTGTATATCAAAGTTCTTTAGTTCTATGAAACACACCAAAGATTGGTAGCCAGATGACAAGTTCTTGAATACCACCTAGAAAACATGTTACTATGCCACATGAAGCACAGCTTTGTTCCTACTAAGGAGCATTATAAGAATATATGAAAATCTCACTACATTTGAGTGGTAGGTCACTTTGGAGTAGATAAGATAGTGATAATTTAGTAGTACGAACTAGGTTAAAATATATCATGATGTTGTGGCATACATCAAATCTTGCACAACTTGTATGATTACAAAGCCAACCAATTGAAAACAAGGCTTGTACACTCCACTAGTCAAATATTGATAACCCCTAGTAGTTTGTTTCCATGGATTTCATGTTGGATCTACCTAATGTTAGTTATTGTCATTATTATGTATCTATTATGATTTAGGGTTCTCAAAGATGGTAGAACTTATTTTCTACAAGGGGGTATCTACGAAAGAAACTAATAATCTTTTATTTGAAAACATATGGGTCCATTCTAGCCTACCATAGATCATTGTGCCACACAAGAATAATTGGTTTCTTAGCTATTTTTATTTCCATGGTCAATGGTGGACACAAAACTAACAAATTCCACAACATTCCATTAATAGACAAATGAGTTGCCAACTACATGATTGTGTACATTTTTTGTATGTATCACTCAAAGAATTCCCATTTATGGTATGAGAAATTGCCTTATGTCCAACACAATGGCAATTGTTCTCTTCATGGTTCTATATGACACCAACCTATTGCATTTCTACCTTGGGTTCCAATTATTAGCACCCATTGATGTTGTAATGTTTGTCATGTTGGACAAGACACCACCCTATGTGTAAAAGGAATTGGACAAAACATCACCTTATGTTGAAAAGGAATTGGACAAGGCAACCATATTTGTTGATAAGATCAAACACGTTATGCAATTAGTTCAAAAAATCTTGCAATGAACTCATGAAAAGTAAAAGCATCAACATCATGTATCTCATTAGTTTCAAGTGGGATACAAAGTATGATTGCACCTTTAAAAAGAGAGGCTTCAAAGCCCAAATAAGAAACTCAAAGATTTGGAGTGTGGGACATACACCATTACCAAGATGATGAGTGTTAATGCATTTAAGCTCAATTTTCCACCCTATCTTGGCTTTTAGTGTTTAATGCATAAATGCTTCAGCCATACTTTCCACCATTATTAGACACATCAAGCGTTGTTGAGTAGTTGTGGAACATAGAATTTAAACCTAACACCATCACTCCAAATTTTATAGATCAAATCATTAATGCATCGGTCAAAGATATAAAGAATCAACATATTCCACTCTCTCAAGTGGTTAAGCAACTACAATTTTGTAGCATGGTAAGTGGTTCACTAGAAACCAAATTCATCAAAAGCTCCCTCATTAGGTGTAGAAACTAGAAATAATGTGGTGCATTGCTTCTCAAGGAGGAACAAATGATCTAGAAAGCATCTAAACTCATTTAAGTTGTAGTTTTGAACAAAATCTTGAAAATTTTTGAAATTTTGTTTTTTCAAAATTTCTATTTTTTATTTACATTTGTGAGGCCCTCTAGAATGTGATTACTTACTCATGACCTAGGTTTTTCAATGCACATATGAACTTTTAATTTCAAGTAATAGGTTAGGAGTTACAACTCCAACAATTAGGGTTTGCTAAAATCAAATAACTACAACAAACATTTTCAATTTTCTAATAAGTTTGTCATTATCTAACTATCATTTCAACTTCCAAGGACACATATAACCACTAAGTGTGGGAACTCTTCAATTCTCACCAAGAACCCTAATTTACTATTTTTAGTATTGAAAAAGTAAATAATCAATGAATAGAAAGCATGTAAAGGAAGTAAAATGCATACATCTCTCAGTTCAAACAAACATATATGTGTTCATCTATTTAGTAATTGTTAATTATGTCTTGTTTAATTTTGTTATTGTTACTTATAATGCATTAAGTTCCTCAACCAACTATTACCCTTAAATTCCCAACTTAATTCAAATCAATTGTTCCCCTAATATGTGAGAATACAAACATGTATAGAAATTTTCTTAATATTTTTCTACCTATAAATGATATAAGAATATATCTTAAGAGTCTTTCCATCCTTATTTTGTGGAGGCATTCAAATGTGAATAATTATCGTTGACTTGTAACCCACTTTAAAAATATTCTCTTTATAATTTGGCTAAAATTCTAGATATAGTCCCTTATTTGGAGAAAATATTTTATTACTTTGATCTAGAGTATAAATGTATTATACCTTGACTTTATTATATATACTATGTATATATATGACTCCATGCAATTTTGTATAAATTCTCATTATAAATTATTTTTGTAATATTAATTGTTCAATTAATTTAACTTGACTTTTATCACTTAACTAGTATAGATATCTTAAGTAAATCTATCTAAAAAAATGTCGAGAGATATCAAATTAAAAGTTTAATTATAAAATTTTATTTATGTTTATTTTCTTAATTATTTAATTATTTAAGGCTTATATCATCAATGAACCCTAATTGATTTTTCAACTATAATTAAGAAATAAAAACTATCTCAAACTAAAATATAAATAAAAAATATGTAAATTTAACAAATCAAAATATTTTCTTTCTTAACCTATAAACTTTTTAAAAATATGATTAACCTTTAAATGTAAACTTTTTATTTGATATTACACTTCTCCATTTTAATTACTTAAGACTCAAACTTAAAATTTGATATAAAATTCTAGGTTGCTTTAAATGTAAATTATCCATTTTATTTAGTTTTATTTTTTTGACTTTCTTGTTACACTTTGAAAAAGAAGAAGAATTGATGATAACATATTATGCTACTTATTTGGATTTATATTATGCTAATTATTAAATATTAATATTTTGACATGTAAATGGCTATCAAATTTAAAGTAAAAGGTAAGAGTTTTTTTAACACACTCATGCCATTACACTCCACCCCTTGCTACCATTGTAGAATGCCTCTCGGCATTAATAAGACTAACCCTCAAAGTATATTATAGATTTGTAAACCTTATACTCTAATACAATTGTTGACATTCCCATAAATCTCAAGAACTTCATCTCTCAAAAAAACTTTTTTTTTTACTGATTGCATTTTTTAGTACTTATTAAACATAAATATAAAGATTTTAAGTTAAATCTACACAACTTACAGAAGAATTACTTGTCCAACAAAGTTTGGCTTTCCAAACTGACTTCTCCACATATAAATTTAGACTCTTTTCTAATCATTCTAGATTATTGATTCTAACTATTGGGCCATGGTAATTTCGATGGATAGGAGAGCTTTTTCCCTCCATGTGAATTTTTCACTTTATATTTTTAATTAATATTATAATTCTATAATTTTAATTAAAAATATATATGTTTCTTAATATTACAAATTGATTTAGTCTACACTACCAATTTTTACAAATACTGTGATAGTTTTTCAAATTACAAATAGTGTGATAGTTTTTCAAAGTTCTTTATAACTTCTACAAATTACTTTTATAACAAATATAGTATGCTTGCTTAATTTTTATCTTTCGAGAAAATTTTTTATATATATATGGTGACATAAGATTAGGATAATATTAAAAATTTTAAGTATGAAGTCTATTAGTTTTATTGTATTTATAAAATAATTGTAGCACTTTAAGATGTGTAAAAGAATAATTAAATTGGATATTATTTGTTAATGGTGCAGCTTGTAGACTACATGTTATCATTTCCTGGTGTAAAAGCAAATGTTGTCAATAATGAAGGCTTCAGTCCATTGGACATAGCAATAAATGCAGAATCTCAAGATAAGCTAAAGCTTGGTATGATTGTACAAAGTTTGAAAGATTTTGGTGCCACAAAGAGTTTAATATGTCATTGTAGATCCGAGTTACCTCCTTGGAAGTCACAACATACAACTAATAAAATTGATGTTGAGAGCAAAATATTGGATGTAGACACACTTGTGGCATCACTCATTGCTACTGTGACATTTGCAGCTATATTTCAAGTACCAGGTGGAACTAAAAAGGATGGTCTTGCTACTATGTCATTGGAAAAAGTTTTTCATGTGTTTTTATTCTCAGATTGCCTTGCCTTTTTTGCATCCATGACAGTGGTGATTGCATGGATTTTTCGAGAACGATTACAAACAAAACTTATTGCAAATCGATCACCACTAGCCAAATTATCTATGTTGAGCTTGGGAATAGCAATAGTCTCTACATGCCTTTCTTTCTTATGTGCCACCATTCTAGTCACAATACCTCGTAAACTTGAGTCACTAGAGAACAAGCACGATAAGAAGCAATATCAAATGATATTTGCAGGTGAGATTGTCATAACATTTTTGGCACCCTTACTTACACTTATGTTCTTATCATTGGCATGGATATTTGAATATAACTTTCGTGCCACAAATGAACGACAAGCACGACTCAAATGGGAACTTAAACAAGTTCTCATTTCTACACTCCCTATGACTACAATTGTACTTATTATCATTTTTGTTTATATTATTTTATGATTGTGTGCTTTCTAAGAGAAAGAAGCACTATGATACATTCTAGGAAGAGTTTCTTACCTAAGAAAGATACATTATTATGTTAAATCAATTGATGTGATAAACATTTTTTAATCAAATACTTCTAATATATGTGTCCATAGTTAGTTTTTGGAGTACTTGGTTGAAAGATTTCAAATTTAATGTCTCAATATTTCATACATATCATATGGATTTTTTATTAGTATTATAATAATTATATTACATTATTTTTAAATAATACTTTGTTCCACTTTATTTTTTGTGTGTTTTTTCAAATATATTTAGTGGAAAAGCATAGAGTTTGTTAAATATCATTTGCAATATAGTTTTCAATTATTTTTAGAAATCTTATTGTAGTATATTTAGTGGAAAAGCATGGAGTTAGTTACATATCATTTGAAATGTAGTTTTGAATTATTTTTAGAAATCTTCTTGTAGTATATTTAGTGGAAAAGCATAGAGTTTGTTAAATATCATTTGCAATATAGTTTTGAATTATTTTTACAAATCTTCTTGTAACCTAGAGTCACACATAGTATTATGGGGAGATCTAAACTAAACTACATTTTTGTAACATAATGTTTTTATTTATATGATTAATTTAAAATATATTGAACTAACAACAATATAATTATATTTATGAAAAATAGTATTTTACAAATATATAATAATAATATGAAAAAAAACATTCATGTGTAAGGAGAAAAACATGCTCTCTAACATGGAAGATCTTATAAATCAAGTATATTTGTAATTTTTTAGAAAATTAATAATGGCAAGTGAGCTATCCAATCAATTTTTAACCATTTTCTATCACTAAAAAATGGTTAATAATTGACCTAGTAAACCGCTTATCATTTTCTATTTTCTAAAAATTGCACACATACATGATTGTTACATAGAAATTTTGGACATTGGCCCCAAGCAAACACCCATGCATTGGACATGAAGATAAATTCAACAAGAGGAAGGGATTGGAAGAAAAGTGTTTAGTGCTCAACCATATTTGAATGAGCTCAAGTTGAATGATAAGCAATATCAATAAGGAAGATGATGTGATCAAAGACAGTGCTGAGGAAAAGAAAGATGAGTGTGATGGTCATGACCATGATAATGAGGGACACATTGATACAAAAGGCTCAAATTCAAGTGTCACTAGTGGATGATACACTACTCTATATCTAGTTCAAGAGATGGATTAAGAGGTCCCAAAATTATTAATCTTATAGGAAAAGTTAGTTTTGGATTCCTAACTACAATTTTATTCAAGGACTAGTACATGTGTGAACTACACCAATAAAAATTTTGAGCAAGCTAGGAAACATTGCAGTGATTTATTATCTCAAAGGAATATAGTGACATGAAGAATGCCAATGAGAAAATGCATGATGACACTATGATGCACATTAAGCATCCCAATTATCTCACAAAATTCACCATGGAGAGGTGTGGAATTCATGACCTTGATACTCATAAGAAAGGCATGTACACATAGAGGTGTACCAACAATAAATGGTTGTTGATGTAGATTTTCTAAGATGATAGGGAGGAGAGCCTAATGGATGACTTAGATTTGAAGATATGATCATTTAGTTCAATTGCATATCAAGTTGTTACATCAATTGAGAACATCTAGCATGCCAAGATTAGGATAAGTTTAGATGCAAAAAACTCAAAACTTTCAGCTATGTATATATAGCTACAAGTCAAAACAACATAATATATAAACATTTGAATGCTACAAGGACCATAATATGACATATGTCAATGACATATGCATGGTGATAGTGTGATGCACATTGAATGCCCAAATTATCTCGTGGAAGTCATAATGGAGAGGTGGAATTCATGATTTTGAAACTCATGCAGAGAGAACATATAGAGAGTGCCAACAATAGATGGTACTAGATGCACATTTTCCAAGATGGTAGAGGTAGGAGATCCCAATGTATGGACTGAGATTCAAATACGAGATCATTTGGTATAACAACATATTAAGCTATTAGAGCAATTGAGATCTTTAGAAGGCTCCAAAATTTCAACCATACACATCATAATTCTAAGTTAAAATATCATAAGATCTAGATATTCCAAGAGTATGAGTACCATACCTTGACACAAAAAATATACATGTCAATGTAGCAAGTAAGCATTTTTGTATGCTCACCTATAGAAGATTCAGGGCACTTCAACATATATGGGAAACCATGTCAAATTGCATGTGTTTATGCCTAAATCAAATTCTATATAATCATCACACATGTTTAAAATTCTACCATAATAGAAAAAAGTAGGAAGACTACTCAATCAACTAGTAACCAAATTTTTTTATTCATCTAAAAAAAACTAGTAACCAACTTTTCCAATGCGAAAAAGTGGTCAGCAATTGATGAAGTATTAGAAAATATGATTAGTAGTTGACTAAGCAACCTACTTGGTATTTTTTCATTTTCAAAATTATGCAAACATGTGGAATTGATAAGCCTTTCTGTTATCATGACCAAGAATCAAAGGAAGTAATTTGAGTCCAAGTTACAAATGGTAAAGCAACACCAAGAGCTAACCTAGATTATGCATATGCAAGTTAATGCTAATTACTTTACACAAATGGTAGAACTCAACAAATTACAATGACAAATAGTTGAGCTAAAGAAGTCTAGGACAAAAAAGAGGGTCATCTCAAAACTATTGGGAAAGGTGTGTTGTATAGCATGCATAATAATAATGTTAATTATGTAAAATAAATATTTAATTGTGGTGCATCTAGAGATGTGAATATCGCATGGGTTAGGCATTCTTGGGGACACTTGTATGTTGTTTTAATATGGGAGTCACACTGGAATTAATATATAATTTTGGAGTCATGGTTTAGTGAGCTCATGGTTTTGAGGCACATGGTTAAATATGTAATACCACTTGGTTGTTTTGTACAAGCTTATTCTATAAAAGCAAGCACATGAGTAGTTGTTGAGGTTGGCTTGTTGGTTGTCGGTTGGATTAAGCATCTCTTACAAGTTGTGTATGTAATTATAGGAAGCATGGATTGGGATGTGTGGGTACATGGTTCTCATTCACTTGTCCACATGGACAAGTGCAACTAAGTTGCTTGATGCTTTAGAGGCCTTGCATGGAGACTATACAAATGTATTGTAATCTTATTCTTGAGATATACATTGAATTGTGTGGGTGCTTTTGGAGGCTAGGTTTTTTCCTTGAAAGGGTTTTCCCAATATACAATCGGTATTATCTTATGGATATGCTTTGTTATTGTTTTGTATTGTGGATTCTAGATAGTTGTTTTGCATTTTGTCTCCCATGAGTTATGTGGAATTGGTATATTTTGCTACAACTTCCTTTCATTTAGTATCAGAGCTTGGTTTTTAGGTTGTAGGAGACATCTTCCTAGTATTATTAACCTTTTGTTTGGGTGGAACCTTGTATATAGTTGAATCCATGGTCTTACAGGAAAATATTGAAAGCATTTCAAGGTTTCACATGTATTTATAAATTTGGGGTGTTTCAAATCTAGAATTTTTTGTTGATTTAGCAAATAGATTTTTTGTTGGGTTCATTTTTTGTGAGAGTTGTGAAAGAGAAGTTTTATAGATAGCATGTGTGGCCAGAACAGACCTCACCATTAGATTCAAAAGGCTCAAAAACCTATAAATACATATATTTGAAGCTAAAAACATTAGCCACTTTTGGAGGGTTTGGTGGAATCTTTAGCTGTCAAAATTCGTACTCTATCGTGGTCACAAACAAGTGTCAAATCTATACTATTCTATGGAATATGCACCTATATCATCTAATAGTATAGTGCATAAATTTTCAAGCGATTTGACTGGTTGGTAGGTAGAGACTTGATTTTAAAATTATTTTATTTTACCAAGCGTACTGCCTATGTCAACTCCTGCAAGTATGGCAACTCTGCCATTAGCCAAAGGATACATTGTCGTGGGCCCTATATAGCATGGTTCTTGTGCTAACATCAACTGCTTTGGGCACACAAGGACTCTTTTCGAAAACCCCAGTCACATCGGTGACCAAGGGTCGGTCAAGATCCAAGCCACTAGTCACAGTTAGGGTCCAGTCCCTATTCATAGCTAGTTTACAAGGGCTTAATCCGCAGCGGCCACAACCAAAACATCACCACCACTCAACCACCTCCTCACCACTTTGCCACCACTATGGTGGCACCACCCACGCACCACCACCATTGCCGCTCAATCGGTGGCACCACCCTACAGATATCAGAGTAGTGACATGTCCATTTGTTATTTGCCTCAAGGGAGCATTTTTTTCAAGAAGCATAATTGTCGCCTATGGTAACAAATTTTCAACTTTTTATAGTTGATGGAAATCTCTTTCCAAGCACTATGCACTGATATTAGTGTTTTTTCCAAATTTTGTTATTTATGACAAAAAATTACATTTGGAAACAACCAGTTTTGCTCATTTATTTGACAAGTCATATCTTGTGCCCATAGTGTTTGATTTTGGACTTCTTATAGGCAATGGAGAGAATTTTCTTAGCACTTTGTAGTGGATCAGGTGTGGAAGTGTTGGTATGTGCTTTGTTCACTTAACATTTCTCTAGGGGTTCTTGTTGGGTTTCTAAACTGTGATTGCTTTGTGGGTTTGTAACAAATCAGATCTAGAGTTAATTTGGGGTTTGAGTCATTGAAACTCTACATGTTAATCTATGGTTGTCTTTGTTTTACATAATTACTAATGTAATGTTCAACTTGTATGTTGCATTGTTTGAGATCTGAGTTACAAGTGCAGGTTTAAGGCTTGTCTTACTTATAAGTTGTATAAATAACTCAAATGTGGGCTTTCTATACCCACAGATCTTTTGGCGTTGGTGCAAATTATGTTGGTTGGCCTTTTTGGTCACTTGGTGCATTGGTATGTTTGTCACTATGAGGAGAGAGACAATGCTTGGAATACTTGAGACAATTGTATTTTGAAACTTATAATTGTTGACTATGGTTGTATGAGAGATTCTAGATCTCAATTCAATGAGAGTTTGATGCAAATACATTGAGGGTAGTGATCATAGTGTCATGGAGGTTATGGTATGCATAGAACTTTCACATGACATGGTCATTTATGAAGATACATAGTTGGTGGTGATCGATTGATTCCTATTTATCTTCTTGGTTTGGACCTGTCATGGTTCTACTTTACCCTTTGGGAGTTGGTGTTGCAATTGAGTATTTGTTTCCTCACTTATCTAATAAAATGAATACTTGCAATAATGAATAGAATTAGGAGTGCATACTAGATAGAGGAGTAAAAGTATATATTTATTCACACATGAAAGTATTACAGAAATAGACTAGAGATGGTCGGGCAAGGATCGGAGACGATCTGACTAGATCATACTACTTTCCTTGACAATACAAAGACTATTTAAAAGACTTGATGATTGCCAAGAGTAACGTAATTGTCGACTAACCGAATCCGACTAACTCTTATAACTATCCGAGAGCCAACAAACAATTAATGCATAATCAAATAATGTTATGTGACTTCTTCTCCAAAATGGAAAAGAAAGATATTTATGAATAACTCTCTAAAATTATAAGAGGATAAAGTTTATTTGCCCTTTATAATTAAAAGGGAGATGGAAAATAAAGGATATTATAATCCTTTGGTTTAAATGGAGATAAATAAAGAATAATTATAAAAAAACCCCTTTAAAAGGGAGGAGTTATTATGTTTATTAAACCATTATTAATGATAACCTTTGTGAAAAGGTGTGATGGTTTAGAAATCACCCCTTAAAAGGTTATATAAGGCATTTGTGTGAGACTTGGAATAGGCAATGGAGATCACTCAAAAGGAAGAAGAATGTGGAGAAAGGAGGAAATAAGAGCATTGCAAGAAATCACGAAGGAGAAGGATTATTGATTGGTCAGCAGTGAGCATTGGAGGAGCACACAGTGTGTGTCCAACTCGGGGTACAATGTCCACCCAAGATTGTCCTAGCCAGGGCTTGTGTGAGCACTTATGTTGAGCATGTTTTATTGAACATGGCTCTAGAGCACTTGTGTGTGTGCTTTCTGAAAAGGAGCAAGATGCTTGGGAAACATGTGTGTTTTTTGAAAAAGAGTTGAATGCTAGGAAGCACATGGTTGGTTCTGAATAAGAACTAGGTTCCTCTTGGAAGTGCTCACTAGCTGAAAAGGGTTCAATCTCTAATCTATTCTCTAGAGTGATATTGGAAGAACTTCCCAGAACACCAAAAGATATGTATTTATTCCTTTCTATGATGGAAATTAATTAAGTACTAAACTTAATGCTAAAGAAAGATATTAGAATCATGATATTGTTGCAAGTATGTGCCTAATTGGTGTTGTCATTGGTGTCAACTGTATCCTATTCCATTACTTGTTTAGAAGACTTGTATGTTGAGGATATTGAAAAAATTAGCCTCTCCATAAGAAACAAGTGAGTTACAGTGAAATGTAGTATAGACAGTGAGTGGTATATTGAAGAACAACCTGGTAGACTACTCCGCATTTCTTTCTAGATGATGATTTGGTAATGCGGTTTAGGTATGATGTTCTTAATTGTTCGACAGTGTTATGCCTCAGAGATTAAGTCCTGATCTTCTTCAGAAGACATCTTGAAGAAATGTCTAAGTCTGGGCAAGCAAAGGTATAGCAGGAACAATGAACAGGGTCTAGTGTAGTGGTATGCATTCCTCCGCAGATAAGTATTTCATTATGCAGTTTTAAGGTGTTGTAAACACTTATATGAAGTGTCTTATTCCAGAGTTAGGAGATCTAAAGTTCACCAAAAGGATAGCTACAAGCTACTAAGTATCGGCATAGTGTTTAACAGAGTTTGACAGAGACAAAGTCTGAGTTCTGATGGTCTACATTTCTCCGCAAGATGATATCATGCCTTGCGGTTCTGAGGGTAAGATTGGGAATGTGTAAAGAGTTCTTGACATGATTTTGGAAGTGTTTCGTGATCAACAATAGAAGTTGTAAGATAGTAGATGAAGGTGTTAAGCATGTTCTTGAGGAACAGGCCGACTAGTGAGATAAATCATTGTGTGGAGAAGAGTTAATGATTGGAGGATTTATGTAAGCAATTGGAAGATTAGAGATGACATATATGAACATGCTTGGGAGAAGATTTGGGTCTGTGCAACACTTAGTGCATTGGATTGAGTGACAAGGTACATCTTTTTATGTACACATTTTACTTCTTGGATGTCAGCCTGATTATGAAGTAAATCATGATGCGAATATATAAAGGTGATGAAATTCAGTTGAGTTGTGTGTGAAGTGTGTGTGTGATGCGAAGATACAAATAGTGGAGCAGAGTTAGAGGATCAGTAGCGATGAAGACTTGGGATTCAGAATATAGTTGTTAAATGACTGCACCCTGGCATAGTGGCAGCTGATGAATCAGTATTCAGTTATCATGTGTGATCTGAATGGAAACATGTTTTTGTCATCAGGGCAGTAAGATGGCAGTGAGCCTTCAGTAGGGTTTAACAGCCCTCAAGGTTTAACAGCCCTTATTGTAATCTTGCTAAGTTTAGGGTTGAGGCAGTGAGCCTGCCAAACTTAGTTGTACTTCATGGTTGTAAGCCAGCATGTTCTAGATCCGTGGAGTGACCAAGCATGAACATCATTTTTGTAAAGATTGCAATATATATTTGAGAGCTAATCCTCTCCGTGGTTTTTCCCTTTTTGGGTTTTCCACATAAAATCTTGGTGTTATGTGTCATGCTTTTGTGGATGTTGTTTAGTTGTATATTTTGCTTCTATTTGATTATTCTTTTGAAATGGTTGAAAGTAAAACTTCAAGAAAAGATTTATAGAACACTGATTCACTCCCCCCTCTCAGTGTTCCTGACAATCAACAATTGGTATCAGAGCAAGGTTCCTCGAAAGAAGTTTAACAGCTTGAGGAAAATCTGGGATAGTGTGATCATAGCAGCAAGAAGGTATGGAAATTATGAAAGGTACAATCAACTAGAAGCAGCTCTTATGGATCTTGAAAACTTTGAAGCAAAAGTCAAGGATCCAAAAGAAAACTTGCAACAAGCAGATGAATGCATCTTAAAGCTAAAAGAGCTAGTCAAGAAATTCAAAGACAAATACAAAGAAGTCAGTGACCAATTTCTATTAGCAAATGAAGCCCTAGAGGATTTGGAAGCAGAAGTTGCAGAAAGAACAAGAGCAGAAGATGATCTAAATCTGATTCTAAAGAATAGATCAGAAGACTGTACAAAACTTGAAAAAGAGATTATAAGTTTAAAAACAAATCTAGAAAAGGCTAGAAGCTTTGAAGAAAAGTTCAAGATAAGTACTGCCAAGCTTGATGAAATGATTGCTAGCCAGAAGAATGCTGATAGCAAACATGGCTTAGGATTTGAGAAAGGAGAAAGTTCAAACTCTAGTCAGATAAGCACTAAATTAAGGCAAAACAAAGAATACTAGTTCAGAAATCAAAGAAGAAGATCTAGAAGACCTCCGGTTAGACAACCGAATGCTCAAAGGTACCCATCTTTTAATGGTTATTGTAATTCATGCAATAAGTTTGGTCATAGGGCTACTCAGTGTAGAAGTAGAATAAATCAAAAGACTCCATTATTCTCTGGTCAGTGTTTCAATTGCAAGAAAATTGATCATAGAGCAAATGAATGTAGAAATCATATCAGGAAAAGTTTCAATAGTGTGAGGAATGAACAATCATTCAAAGGTAAATGCTTCACTCGCAATAGAATTGGTCATAAAGTTGTTGTATGCAAAAGTAAAGTAAGTCAGAACTCTATTAGGTGCAATGCATGCTACAAAATGGGACACAGATCAAATGAATGCAGAAGTTCAGTAAAAACTAATTTTTAAAATATCAGGAACAGTCAATCATTCAATAAAAGGTGTCTTGCATGTAATAGATTTGGACATGTGGCTAATCAATGCAGATCAAATCCAGTCAATGGAAGGATTCAAGGACAAAAGAATGTGGTATATTTCAATTGCAACAAACCTAGACATATTGCAAAGTTTTGCAGAAGCAGGAATGTGAAGAGAAATCATTATTCTGAAGAAAGGAAAACAGAGCAGAGAAATGATAGTGGAAAAGAGAAAGTTAATCTGGTTGAAACCAAGAAAGAAATGAACAAGGTATGGATCAAGAAAGGAGTAATTGAAGATAGAGATCTATCCGCACCGGTATCTGGTACAGATACCTCCTCCGGGAAGGAAATTGAGAGCTCTAGCTCAGGGGGAGCAGTGTAGAAAATTCAAATCCCCCAGCCAGAAATTGGGTGCCAGAATCTGGCACGAAGGTATACGATGAAACCTGATATGACACGTCTCTTGAAGGAAGAACCAGAAGAAAAAGGGTTAACGTGGCATATTGTGGAGCAGTCTGAATCAACCATATTCTACAGTGAGGGGTTTTCAATAGCCTTGAGCATTTAATGGCGACTCAGTCAACCGCACGGAGAATAAAAAGGAACCTGTTTGATCTCTAAATCTCTTCGCATTCTACCTGGTCATACACATTTACATACCCCTGGAAGGTTGTATTTGTAGCAGTTGTAAATCAAGCAAGGACTATGGTGGATCTTGAGAATTCGCTACTGGAGGCAGCTGGTCGAACTAACATCCATGATGGAAAGCATAAGGAATTGAGCTCCAACCAAGAGGAAGCAATCTGATTTCAGATGATGGTAGCAACTCCAATTCTGATAATGGGGATGATTCTGATGATAGAAAGACATCTAGGATAGGGACGCCTTTGAAGAAGAGATTTGACTCTGGTGAAAAAAGAAAATGATGATGTGGGCCAGAGAGATGATTCAGACGGTGATGGATTATCGTTTGAGAGTGATTTGTACAAAGATGATGAAAATAGGGAATGGCTTCAAAAGTTGTCTGAACTAGACAGGGAGATGATTTTTGCAGAAAGAATAGAGGCGAGGGATAATTTTTGATGCGGAAAAGGGCTAGAGCTCAAAAAAATGAGACTAGGAATTAGAGGGGAAAAGATGTAGGGCCACCATCTTCACGGATGTGCTCTTCTATGAAATCTACCATGACAGTGAAAGAAAATGCCTTAAATGAATTATTTGCAAAGAGACAAAAGGCACGGGATTCAGATGTGCAGAGAGTACAAAGGGACACTGTTGGGTCATCTAGAAGATGGGATTCTTCACCTGGCAGATGAAAGTCTCATGCTAGTCCAAATGTTAGTCCATCATCCTCTAGTAACAGGAATCAAAGTTCAAGCAGTCATGGAGATCCAGATGACAATGGTGGAGGAATAAATTATGATATTCCCTCCTTTGAAGATATTGAGAGTATAACAATTCAGGGATCAAAGCTTGCTAAGTGGTTCGTGGAGCCGTTCTTCGAATAGATCAGTGTGGGTTGTTTTGTGAGAATTGAGATTGGTATGTCAAGGTCAGGATAGTGTATTCACTGTCTCTGCATGGCCAGGAATGTAGACGCAACCAAGGCTGACAAGCATTACAAATTTGAGAATAGGATTATCCACAAGTATCTGGATTGTGTCTAAGGCAGTGATGATAGTGTAGCTAGATGGCAGATGGAGAGGGTGTCTGATTAGTTACCCCTTAAGAAAGAGTTTAAGAAATAAGAATAGAAAGTAGAGAGCACTACGGGCCAAATCTCTGATATGGAAGAAAAGAAAAATCCACTGAAGAAAATAAATAATTTTGTCTATTCTGCAGAAACTATAAAGCAGATACTACAGGAGAAGAAGGTGGTTTCTGTAAGGCCATCAAGTCTGGTTGCTGAAAGGGATAGGCTAAGGAAGGAGATGAAGCTTGCAGAGAGCAAACATGATTATTTATAAGTAGGCAGGATCAAAACACGGTTGAAAGACTTAGAAGTCCTTTTCCTTCAGAGAAAAGGCAAGGATGCATAAGCCTAAAATGACCAAGTATCATAAATGTGCAAGATAAGTGATGATATACATTGACAAGGGTCAAAAGTAAGGAGGGCCTGCAAATGTTCAAGAGCCTCTACCTCTCAATGATTCGTCTGCATCTAAGAAGAAGAAGGAGGAGGAGGAGGAGGAGGAGGAGGAGGAGGAGGAGGAGGAGGAGGAGAAGCAGAAGCAGAAGGAGAAGGAGAAGGAGAAGAAGAAGGAGAAGAAGGAGAAGAAGAAGGAGGAGAAGAAGTAGAAGGAGAAGAAGCAAAAGAAGGAGAAGGAGAAGGAGAAGGAGGAGGAGGAGGAGGAGGAGGAGGAGGAGGAGCAGAAGAAGAAGAAGAAGAAGAAGAAGCAGGAGAAGAAGGAGAAGAAGGAGGAGAAGAAGAAGAAGAAGAAGAAGCAGAAGAAGAAGGAGAAGGAGAAGGAGAAGGAGGAGGAGGAGCAGAAGAAGAAGAAGGAGGAGGAGGAGGAGGAGGAGGAGGAGGAGGAGGAGGAGGAGGAGGAGGAGAAGAAGGAGGAGGAGGAGGAGAAGAAGAAGGAGAAGGAGGAGGAGGAGGAGGAGGAGGAGAAGGAGAAGAAGGAGGAGGAGGAGGAGGAAGAAGAAGAAGAAGAAAACTAACCAGGAGAAGGAGAACCTCGTTGAACTAGGACAAGGTCTAGAACTGTCCAAGACTATGGCAGATGAAGCACCTAAATCAGAGACCATTGAGTCTGAACCCGCAAAGGCAAAAAATACTGCCAGATGAAGTTGGCACTGAACCTGAAGGACCCAAGGAATTTATAGCAGCAAAGAAGGAAACAGTAGCAGTTGCTAAAGAGAAGGGCAGGAGATTAGAGGAAATGTTCTAAGCAAAAAGGCCCCAAAACTTGTAAGGGAAATGCAAGAAAGGTTAACAAGATTGAAAGAAGAAAAGGAGAAAAGGAACCCTCAAAGGAAGAAGGCAAAGGGCAAATCATCAACCAATGAGCAGAAGGAAGAAGCTTACAGATTGACTTTAAATGAGAAAAGCAATTCATTACGCAAGTAGGGGTTTCATCTGATGTTTCAAGGGAGAAACAAATTGCTTCAAGAAACCAAAATATGAGACAAAGAAGAATAAGCATGGACCTATTTGCAGCTCCTCAACAGGCTATGCTAACAGAAGACCATGACATCCAAAAATAAAACTCAGAGGCATAGTAAAGTAAAGGAAGAGGTCAATGCAATGTAAATTGGACCTGTTGAGAGTAAGGATCTCGTGAATATGGAAACCGAAAAGGAGAAGAAAGATGATAAGGGAAGCCTGCAAAAGAAAATCTGCAGACAGAGTCATGTCTGAAGCTTTGAGAGGACAAGATATGTTACTCTAGAAGTGATAGCATGTGAAGGTTCTAGATATGATCTGATGTGTATTCCTAATAAAAGGAAAAAGGTGTAGCAGTGCAGGTAAATAATCAGAGATGGTTGCTGAAGTCAAGAAGATAATGAAATTATCTCCCTAGGGAAGCAGGTAAATGATGAATTTCTTATAAAGAGCAGTAAGTATTGTAGTGTTACTAGCAGAGAAAATAGGGCAGTAGCAGCAAGATCCTAAGGTGAGAATTGACAAACCAAGAAGGAGAGAACGTCACATGAAGAACCAAACCTACAGTCAGGAAAGCATCAAGTAAGGGGGAGCCGTTAGTTGAAGAGAGTTCAAAAAAGAGATTAGATCAAAGCAGATGAGTGCAAGTATGTGCCCTTTGCCATTGATGTCAAAGGGGGAGAGAAGTCATGTCAAAAAATTAGAGTGCAGATGTGTAGGAGAAAGGGGGAGAATTTTGGAGAAAGAAAGAGTGCAGGAATGTAAAGAGAAAGGGGGAGAATCTTGTCTTGATGGTTGTTGCATTTTTTCACATCATATGTTGCCATCAATGACAAAGGGGGAGATTGTTGCAAGTATGTGCCTAATCGGTTTTGTCATTGATGTCAACATATTCTTGTTGTCATTGGTGTCAATTGTATCCTATTCCATTACTTGTTTAGAAGACTTGTATGTTGAGGATATTGAGAAAATTAGCCTCTCTGGAAGAAACAAGTGAGTTACAGTGAAGTGCAATATAGACAGTGAGTGGTATGTTGAAGAACAGCCTGGTAGACTACTCTACATTTCTTTCTAGATGATGATTTGGTAATGCGGTTCAGGTATGATGTTCTCAATTGTTTGATAGTGTTATGTCTCGAAGATTAAGTCCTGATCCTCCCCGGAAGACATCTTGAAGAAATGTCTAAGTCTGGGCAAGCAAAGGTATAGCAAGAACAATGAGCATGGTCTAGTGCAGTGGTCCGCATTCCTCCACAGATAAGTATTTCATTATGCGGTTTTAAGGTGTTGTAAACACTTATATGAAGTGTCTTATTCCAAAGTTAGGGGATCTGAAGTTCACCGAAAGGATAGCTACACGCTGTTAAGTATCGGCATAGTGTTTAACAAAGTTTGACAGAGACAAAGTCTAAGTTCTGATGGTCTGCATTTCTCCACAACATGATATCATGCCTTGCGGTTCTGAGGGTAAGATTGGGAATGTGTAAAGAGTTCTTGACATGATTTTGGAAGTGTTTTGTGATCAACAGTAGAAGTTGTAAGACAGCAGATGAAGGTGTTAAGCATGTTCTTAAGGAATAGGTCGACTGGTGAGATAAATCATTGTGCGGAGAAGAGTTAATGATTGGAGGATTTAAGTAAGCAATTGGAAGATTAGAGCTGACCTATATGAACACACCTGGGAGAAGATTTGGGTCCGCACAACACTTAGTGCATTGGATTGAGCGACAAGGTACATCTTTTTATGTACACGTTTCACTTCTTGGATGCCAACCTGATTATGAAGTAAATCATGATGCGAATATATAAAGGCGATGAAATTTGGTTGAGTTGTGTGTGAAGTGTGTGTGTGATGTGAAGATGTGAATAGTGGAGCAGAGTTAGAGGATCAGCAGCGATGAAGACTTGGGATTCAGAATATAGTTGTTAAATGACTACACCCTGGCATAGTGGCAGATGCTAAAGCAGTATTCAGTTATTAGGTGTGATCTGAGTGGAAGCGTGTTTTTGTCATCAAGGCATTAAGCTGGCAGTGAGCCTTCAATAGGGTTTAACAACCCTTATTGTAATCTTGCTAAGTTTAGGGTTGAGGTAGTGAGCCTGCTAAACTTAGTTGTACTTCATGGCTGTAAGCCAGCATGTTCTAGGCCCGTGGAGTGACCAAGCCTGAACATCATTTTTGTAAAGATTGCAATATATATTTGAGAGCTAATCCTCTCTGTGGTTTTTCCCTTTTTGAGTTTTCCACGTAAAATCTTGGTGTTATGTGTCATGTTTTTATGGATGTTGTTCAGTTGTATATTTTGTTTCTGTTTGATTATTCTTTTGAAATTGTTGAACATAAAAGTTCAAGAAAAGATTTATAGAACACTGATTCACCCCCCCTCTTAGTGTTCCTGACAATCAGCAGATATATGTGGGTTTTTGATAATCTAATTATGGATTGTGTTATTCAAATGACTATGTTAATTATTTACTTTAGAGTTCTTAATAAAATATTACATGTGATTTTCAATTGCTATTTATAAATCTATTGATATCTTCACATATTCTAGCCTATCTTAACTATAAATATTAACCATAATAAATCTGCTGCAAAATAACTATAGGGAAAAGTAGCGTTACATTTGGTATCAGAGCCTAATGATCATGCCTAAAGTGTGCTATATGCTTTCAAATTTCATACTAACCAATCTATAATATACTCCTTGTGTATATCCAACATTATACATTCACCTTAACCTCTAAGACACCAAACCCAATTTTACAAGTTATAACCTATAGCCTTTGTCGATATACTAATCTTTGGTTCTTCATTTGCATTATTGAAAATCTTGGATCATATTTATGTGTGCATATCTATGTTTAAAATCTTGTCTAGAAATAGAATTGCTTTAAGAAACTCCCTATTATACTTAGGATGAACACTATGTCCATTATCAATCAATAGGCTCTCTATGGGCATTCAAGTGAGATATTAATCTATATAGTCTTTCTTGTACCCTATTTGAAGGTCACATCCATGGTCAAAAAACTTAAGGCTTCATTCCATGTTACATGTTCTTTTGTTGTAATTCTTTATTGACCAATTTTCAATAGTAGTAGCGTGGTAAGCAAATTAGTTTACATTTCAAAATGACTAAAGATCTATTCTTTGAATTTTAGAGAGTGTGTATGCATGCCCAGGGAACATCTTTTCATCCTAACTCTTACATATTCTAATAGAGTATATTTGACAACACCATTGACTGACTTTGGTATTATATATACCACTTTGTGGAACAAGCAATGAAGACTTGTTTACATTTGTTATTCATTCATCATGACTATGTTCCATAAAGAAAGTCTTTGTCTTGAACCATTCAAGAATGGATATGGTTGAAAGTTGCTTAATATATATTTTTTATATTAAATTGTTATTATAATAATTTTGTGTGCTTTAGTTTCTTTAAACTTGACAACCAAAAACATATACATTTGAATTTAATACTATCATGATTTAGAATTTAGATGGCATGTCACCATGGACTTTAGATTCAATTCATAATGCTTGTATCTAAAGCCTTGAGCAATTGTTTATAGTCAATGGGGCCTTCACTAAAGGAACACATGTCTCGTTTCTAAGGGTTGAGATCCCTTGCGTCAGGGGATATGTCTCTAGAGGGTGAACCAATCGGTGAATATTAAGAAGATAAGAAGCCCGACAGAGATAGTAAGAATGGTAGTAAGCATGGAGGGAGCGATGGTGATGACATCATACCAAGGCACCATTCTTCACATGATATGATCTCCCCATAATGGTGCGGTCATCACCACCATCACAATTATGGTATTGCTAATGACAAACTGCACAAAGGGTTATTTTCTTAATTACCGCAAGCCTTTCTTGGATTGGCTTCTTCATGCTACAGGTAGTTGCTCTCAATAGGTATTTCGTTCAGCTTACTCACCACTTTAATATGTTTTATGGAAACATTGGAGTAAATGACACTCATTTTAGCCATTGAAATATAATCTTCACTGTGGACCATAGGATGGAACATCGACCTTTTTGTTGTAGTCTACACCATATAAGTGACTTAATCGATTACCATCTATGTGCAAGGAGTGTGCACAAAGTTGCAAGGGCTTGTGTTTTCCATTATACTCAGTCTGATCATGATGATAGTCCGGTGATCATGGGATCCATCATTATCTTTGGTAATGTTAATTTGCTCATCCATTTCTACTAAACCAATAGATTCACTAGTAGCACTTTTATTCTCATTAAAATCCATATCTGAATACTGACAACTGCTATCATCTAGATAACTTTCCTGAGAGGAAAGCATGTTTGTTATTCTATATTAGTTCCCACTACTGAATTTAAGTATTTAAGAAATCATCTCATATCCCAAGATACTGTTTCATAATTTTTCATTTCATGGATGCCCTGCTCCTTCATAGCTTGACATATTTTTCACAGAAGCATGCATATTTTTTTTGTTGTCTTTCAAGTTAGAATCATCCATAGTCTTCCTTGAGGTGGAAACTTTTTTAAACTTCTTTGATTGTTTGTGCCTAATACGCTCTTCATTCAAGTCCATTTCATCCTTTCTCTCTAAGAGGACTGAATTCTTGTCCATTATAGAGCCACAAGTCATCGTCACTCAATGGAAGTTTCAAACAAATAAAAATTGGTAGATGAATGAGGAGTGAGTCTTGAGGTGTCAGGCCACATGTGCTCTGCCATAACATGTTGTGCACTGCACTTGTAAGGTGCACAATCATGTCATTAAAGGATAAATTAACTAGTTTACATAAGGAATTGGTCTGATATAAATTAAATGTCATTAATTGAACTCTCCACTCAGTCCCAACTATTGAGGAATCAAAGTCATTGGTGGTGTCTTTAACCAGTCTTTGGTTTGGTGTTGAAAAAATATAGGGTCATTGTTTATAGTTTTCAAACTTTAATATCACAACGAATGTTCCTTTTTATTAACATTGCACACTTTATTGTTATATATTTCTTTTGGTTAGTCATACGGAATAAGTTGGAGCCATTTATAATGTCCAACTCTTTCACAATAAGGCATATTGTATATAATCATTGAGAAGTGCATGCAAATTTTGTTCCATGAAGTTTCGCTTGAAGCAGCGACGCATCTGTAAGTGTCAATTGGTGCAAAATATAATTTTAGTTGGCAAGTTGTTTCTTCACAATTATTTGAATTCAATAGAAAGTGTATCCTTCTAGTTGACGTTTCTCTAATTCGTTATTAGTCATTAATAGTTACCATGTGTACATTATTTTAATCTATTATTTGTGATTAATTGCAAGTTATTTATAAAGGCCAAAGCCAAATTTTAGTTAGCCTCCCAGTTTTGATTATTGCCTTGTCCCCTAAATTATTTAGGGAATGTTGGAAGACGACTTAATTTTTTTTAAGTAAACATTGAATAATTATTCAATTTTATTTTTAACTATTGAATTGATAACTATATTTTCTTTTATAAGTTTATATATTGATTCAATTAGATCTTTTTTTTATCAAAGATTTTGAATGTGAAAAATCACTCATAAAAATTTAGAAAGGACTAGTCAATCCTTCTTAGTCAAAATTGTTTATTTTGCTTTCGAAATACAACTTCAATAACATGTTATTGAATAAAAGAAAAAAATGAAGAATGAAAGATAATGATATATGACTGTTGTATGTGTTCTACCTTGTATTATGTGGAGCTGACTAACTGGTTGAATAAGGTAATATACTATGCTTGTTGTTAGAAAAACATGACACCCAGATTGGTTACTTAAGTAAGTTACATTGTGAGACCATAACTCACAGGTCCCCGGATCATTTTCACATCTTAAACTTTCGAAAATATGGTGTTGTTTAAGTGAAATGAAACAATGTTTTTACAAGATATGAAACCAAAATGATTATCTTAGCATCTATCATGAGGACATGTTGGAATTTATAGGGGGAGAGCCAATCCCAAACTCAAGCCATTCTTAGATTAAATAAAACCTTTTTGTGATATGCAAGTTCCTCAAGAAGTTATTTGGATTTGGAAAAAAGCTAGTTTATGTATAATGTTTAAATCTTCAACATGTTTTATATTTTATAGAAATTGTCGAACTTCTAGAAACACGTCAAGGTTATTAAAATTCATATCGGGAATAAAATACTTGAGCTCATTGTTGAGAGTAAAAATCTAATCATCTTACACATCCTAGGCACATGGATATTTAATTGGAATTCCTATGAGTTTACTATATAAGATTAAAATATAACCCCAAGGAAAGGCACGAGATGAAAAAAAAATCCATGATTATAGCTACTATAATTTAAAGACTCCAAGGGCATAGAAATATTGGTAACCCATCTTTTGAATATTTTGAGTTTTTAAACATTGTTTGGGGATTTGGGTTTGGGAAATCAATCAAAAGACCTCGAATTGTGTCTTTAATTATTTTAGGAAGTCATAATTAGATGGTTGTGAGATCAATCAGGATGGAAAAGATGATGAAAGATATTTAATTAACCTAATTGCATAAAGTAAATATTAGACCTAGTGTTTCTCTATGTACTTTATGATGGTAATAGTTGATGTTTTGTTGCTAAGTTGCCTTGTAAGATTGTTTTGTACCATCTTTGTTTTATTGTACTTTGTTATTGGACTTGAATAACCCAATAACCTTGTACATGTTTTGTATAGAACTGAGATCTAGGTTAGGTATTATAAACACCTTGTTGACAGTAAACATTTGAATCCTTGTTAGATTTAGACTTGTCCCAAAACTCTATTTGAGTGACTATGATATTATATAAACATTGATGTATTTGTTGCTATTCAATTGTATTTAGTATATGAAACGAGGATATTCATGTAGTCTGGAATGCATGACTATCATCTTGAATGTATTTTGAGTATATGGTACTCAATGATGAGTGACTACATAGTATGGGATATGCATGTCATTCACTAGGTAAGTACTATGTAATTACATGATAATACTTTTGTATATTAAAATGACACCTAAAAGATTGAAATATTTGTATTAAAGATAAGGTTACACATTAACGACCAAATTTAAAAGATTATTTGATAGGAGATTTATTGTGGACACTTGTATTAGCTTCTCAAGTATAAATTTATGATCTATTTCATGTGAAAATGTACTTGTAGTTCTAATCATATTATTGATTAACAAAGTATTTCTATGAGAGTTAATTGTAATTTCAGTTAAAGTAGAAGAGTTATTGGAAAGATCTAAATTTTGATAAATATGATTATAAATGAAGTAGATTCATTATGATATCAATAAAGTTTTGATATTGATAATCGAGAAGGGCTTGTACCCTTACAAAGAAGCCAAAAGGCAAACGAAACGATTTTCACAAGCAGTGAAACTAGGAAATGAAACAGGATTTTCAAAGGGATCAAACCCTTGAACAACAAAAGGCAACCCCGCTACGAAAAAAAGGACCAAACGTTAGGAACTAGACAACACTAGAACCTGACCTAGTAAAACGAGCGCCTTTGACCTGAGGGTGCAAAGTAGCTACAGACTTAGGAAGACTTTTCTTCCTTCTTTGAACAATGGTCCATGAACTCAAGGAGTCTAAGTCCACAGAACAAGGAGAGAGAGGGAAATCCTCATCAAATTCCACAAACATAGATGGAACACGAGAAGTGGGGGAAGCCCCAACATAAGAAGCTGGAGTACCCGATGACTGAACTGGAGGAGTGAGCTCCACAACGCCCACATGCGAAGGGGTAACTGTTGGCTAAACAAAAGTCACAGGAGGAAGTGGGGGACACGCAGCAAGCTCAGTGGCCACAGCATCCACAGGACATTAAGGAGACAAAACAACAACCAAAGATGGCACCCCAACCGACGAGGGAGCATCCGCTAGGGAATCAGTAGCACTGACGGTCAAGTGATCATCCGAAGCATTCTTCCACCAGGTGGTCGCACCCTTTCAACGAGTGTGGGGACAAACGAAGGCTAGGTGGCGCATGGCAAAGCATCGTCTACATCTGAACGGGGGGCCCTCATAGTCAAGTATCTACGTCCACGACGTATCCCCAACCTACAAAACCACCTCCCCATGAAAGGGTTTGGAGATGTCAATGTCAACTAGAATGCGGGCAAATGTGGAATGTCCTATGAAGGAGGTTGAAGAATCCACCATCAAGAAGCGACCAATAGCATTTCCAATGTCCTCGTAGCATGAATCTTCCTAGCACTGAAGAGGGAAATTAGGCAGCCTAACCCAGGTTGGTCGGATGTTGAGAGGCTCGGTGATAGGGTTGAAGGAGCAAGACCAAGGCTTAATGGAAAGGGAATGCACTCCCCACATCCATACTCAACCGTTCAGCACAAAATCCCACTCCTTAGGGGAATCGAAGGCCACCACAAAAAAACCCTAGCGCACAAAAACAACTCTATCTTGCCCTCCACCAAGGGTTTCCAAGTCTCCAAGACCTAGTTGTGAAGATCTGGCGGGGACAGCCACAGGTTATTGAATCTGCAAACAACCCCAATACACTAGTAATATTCCTCATTCTCAATAACTTCTTGTCGACAAACCACAACTGGAGGAGGAAGAACAGAGGGCACAAGACCTACTATTGGAGGGCAAGTAGGAAACTTCCTGGAAGTGGTCGTTTCATCCACTTCAAGAAAGAGGGCCCTGAAGGAGCCACACCCTCCTAAAGGGACACCAAATCTATTGGGCGTTGGAGTAAAACCCTCAACAGGCCAAGCAAGGGCATCCTCAGGAGAAACCGCCTTCTGAACCTATAGAAAAATGCCATCAAGGACCCCCAAGCTAGTTGTCACACCAACCAAAGGCTGGACTTAATCCACGGATGGGCCCTTGAGGGCATAGGATGCCTGCACCTCCTCTGTATTCAAAAAAGCATCGCGCGGGAGCGCCATTTTCTTCATCGCGGGAGCTAATGATACTCTTACTTAACTAATTACATTCACACTTAACTAATTATTTTTGCTAAAATATGTTGTAGATTCAACTTGAGCTACTGAGGACAGCAGCTGATTTACAAGGAGAGAAATGTTATGTGACTTTTTCTCCAAAATGGAAAAGAAAGATATTTATGAATAACTGTAAAATTATAAGAGGATAAAGTTTATAATTTACCCTTTATAATTAAAAAGGAGATGCAAAATAAAGGATATTATAATCATTTGGTTAAAATGAAGATAAATATAGAATAATTATGAAAAACCCCCTTTAAAAGGGAGAAGTTATTATGTTTATTAAACCATTATTAATAAAACCTTTGTGAAAAGGTGTGATGGTTTAGAAATCACCCCTTAAAAGGTTATATAAGGCATTTGTGTAAAACTTGGAATAGGCATGGCGATCACTCAAAAGGAAGGTGGAGAAAGGAGGAAATAAAAGCATTGCAAGAAATCACGAAGGAGAAGGATTATTGATTGGTCGGCAATGAGCATTGGAGAAGGGGCACACAATGTGTGTCCAACTCGGGGTACAGTGTACACCCGAGATTGTCCTGGCCAAAGCTTGTGTGTGCACTTTGTGTTGAGCATGTTTTGTTGAAGATGGATCTGGAGCACTTGTGTGTGTGCTTTCTGAAAAGGAGCAAGATGCTTGGGAAACATGTGTGTTTTGTGAAAAGAAGTTGAATGTTGGGAAGCACATGGTTGGTTCTAAATAAGAACTAGGTTCCTCCTGGAAGTGCTCACTAACTTAAAAGGGTTCAATCTCTAATCCATTCTCCAGAGTGATATTGGAAGAACTTTCCAGAACACCAAAAGATATGTGCTAAATTTAATGCTAAAGAAAGATATTAGAATCATGATATATGTGGGTTTTTTATGTTAATCTAATTATGGATTGTTATTTAGTTGACTATGTTAATTATTTACTTTAGAGTTCTTAATAAAATATTACATGTTGTTGTGATGATAATTTGGAGAACAGTAAAAATCGATAAAGCTACCACAAAACTCTAAATTTCTACTCAAACCAAAATCACCAATGAAACTAATAGAAAAACACAATTTGAAACAAACATGATTTATACCTTCAAACTTAGAGTTCTCCTTCATGTCCCATTGTGTCCTATCTTCTTGAGATCTTGATTTTGCTGATTATAATTGTGCTCTCAGAATGCACTTCTTTGTTTCAAGATGACTCTAAGATGAACGGACTTGTGGTGGATTTTATGCAAAGTGAATGATTCTACAATGCTAAACTATGATAATGATTGGATGAAGTTAATGCAATGCAACAATGGAGATTGCTAATGCTAATGATATGCTAATGGAGGCCAAAGGCACACTTTTGATATATGATATGATTTCAGCAGCATGAAAGTATGATCTCTCTTGTGTTGTTTTCAAATAAGGATGAGAGGCTTCCTTTTATAGGCAAAGGATGGCTTAGATCCAAGTGGCAAAAGATCAATGGTTGAGGAATTGGTCTTATGACATGGAGGGTCAAGATTGAATTGGTTGGATGAGGGGGGAAATATAGAAGGAGGATGTTCCTACTACATTGACAAGATGGAGAGATATGTGGGACAAGGAGCCACATGGCGAGATGCTCACAAAGACCATGAGAGAAAGATATGAGTCTATGTTTGTTTGGATGTTGAAGGGATTATAGGGCTCATGAGACAAGTGTCTCATAGTCAATTTTGACCATGATGATGTGGAGAGACCAACTTCTACAAAGTAGGGATGGTTGAGAGGAAATAGGACGTGTTGAGGATAAATGTTTAATTAAATATTATTAATATTTAATTTATGGTGCAACATGGAGGTGAGGTGTCAAATGATGTGTAGGGTGATGTGGAGGAATGATGTGGATTTTAGGAATATGACTTTGTCTTAGAAGAATAATTAAATAATTAGGATTATTTAATTAGATATAACTTTAGAAGAATTAAGATATTTAATTAAATAAATTAAATTTTATTTAATTATTGGAAGAATACGATAAATGTGAATCAAATAAATAAATTACTATATTTATTTATTGATAAAGGAAATAAGAATAAAATAAATATTAAAATATTTATTTAATTTATCTCGGGCCATTTTTAGGTGTATACAGTTGTGATTTTCAATTGCTATTTATATCTATTGATATCTTCACATATTCTAAACTATCTTAAACTCTAAATATTAACCATAATAAATCCGTTGCAAAATAACTATGGGGAAAAGAAGCGAACTATAGATAACCCATATTATCAATTATAATAAGCAGCATTGTACACCGACTACATCATCCCCCCAAAAGAAAAAGTCTTCCAAATGTCAGAAAACCATGAAGTATCAAGTGACATTAGGTAAGCTTTGTCAAACTAACGACAACGTTGAAGAAACTGGAGGAAAACCTAAAAGTACAAGCAGAATAGAAGTAGAACCAACACATAGCAAACACCTGTCAGTAGACAGAGAATGGTGAAGACCAACCAAACAAAGAACCCAATCCGATTGCATATTGAAGGCTGAGAATGTTGTACCCAATTGTTTAGTATCTTCATATGCTCGGGATGTACATTCATTTAATTCACCAACCAATAAGAATGATTCTTTGTTTCTGCCTAGAAGAGTTAATGATAGAATGTGATCAAGTATATAAAAAAGCCATTGATTACTACAGTAGGATTACTAAGCAAAATCCTTATAATTGAATCATTTGAATCTTGAACCCCAACAATGAGTTTGAACAGTGCCAATGTTTCCTTGCCTATCTGATAAAATGAATACTTGCAATAATGAACAGAATTAGGAGTGCACACCAGATAGAGGAGTAAACTTATATCTTTATTCACACATGAAAATATTACAAAAGTAGTCCAGAGATGGTCGGCCAAGGATCATAGTCGACCCGACTAACTTTCCTTGACAATACAAAGACTATTTAAGAGACTCAACAATTGCCAAGAGAAACACAACTATCGACTAACCGAATCTAACTAACTCACTCTTATAACTACCCGAGAGCCAACAAACAATTAATACATAGTCAAATAACTCATATTATCAATTATGATAAGTGGCATTGTACATCGACTACAATATTTTGATTGTGTAAGGACCATGGTTGATCTTTAGTTAAAATATGGTTATCACGATGCCATGTGTAGCTCAATATCACAATTTAGTAGGAGCTTTGGTAGTGATGTGGATTGTCCCTTAATGATGGATGATCTTCTACAGTGGTTGTTGGTGTCATGAGGAGCTCTTGGATTTTGCCTCTTGTATGCTTATCTTCACATGTCTTGGAGATGTTAACAACTTGTTACCGTGAAGGACTCTTGGAGTCTTTGGTTGAGGTGTCATCTATGATTTGTCAGTTTGACAGATGATCCTTGCTTTAGAGGATGGATGTTATTGTGCCTTGGTGGACTTGATTACCAGTTAAATTTTTGGCACGATACAGATGCTCTTGGAAGCAAATATGTTCATTAGTGATATATGATCTTCCTTTGAGGAGATACAAATCATGGGGCTAGTGGGAGTTCCTAGAGTCTGCATGCTTTCTTAGTTGTAGTGCGAGCATTGGTCATGGTTTGGGAGGTAAATCACAACATCATGAAGAGTTCCTAGATTCTATACTAATCACACAATGGGAGCTTTAGTAGTGATTTATGGTAATCTACTAGATGAGTGTTGTGATCATTTTGCCTTGTGAGTTTCTAGTTATTATGGTGTTGCAACTAGAGTTCAATTGGCATGAGATGATCAGTTGTAGACCTATATCAGATTTGGTTGAAGTTGGATATCTCTTGCTTATAGGGATCATGTGTTGAGACAATTATTCTTGATGAGGTTTCAACAAGAAGAACGAGGACTTCACTTGGAGTTGGATGTGAGTTTAGCATGGACTTGATGGGGAGATTGTTCATGGATAGAGCAATCTCATTCCCCACTCTTGGTCCCTCGACAAAGAATCATTTGATAGGTATTGCCCCACCTTGTTTTTAGAGGCATTTTGTTTTGTGCTTTGTCTTCTCATGGGAATGAGTCTTGAGCTATGGATGTTGATTCTAGAGTGTTTGTTTGAGGATTACTTGGGTTGGTTTCTTTTTCCTTTATCTCCTCATGTATATGAGTTTGTTAGGAGGACAATATTGATGGTTTTAGGCTTATTCCTTGGTTTTGGAAATAGATGTTTTATTTGATCTTCCTTTGGTTTGAGAGGCTTATGTCCTTGCTAGTTTATTGATATATTGTTATGCTTCACCTTAGAGTTGATTAGTTGGATGTTGAGGAGACTTTTCTATTTGGGATTTTGGAAGGAGATCTTACTTATCACAAGCTTTAGCACTTAAGAGGTGTTGGTAGGACATGCTATGTAGTATGATATGCAAGTTTTCTCTCTCTGGTCTATTGTTTCTTCTTAGAGGTTCCTGTTCATATGACATTGGAGTTGAGGTTTGTGTTGAGGTATTGTGATCACTATGTTTGTGGACATTTACTGTTATTGCACTTCATTATTATTTTTAGTACTAGTATTAAGGCTCCTTATGTCTATCTTTTGTGATGTGGGGAACTTGGGAGAGCTATGAAGATTAGGTGTGAGAGTGATTTTGAAGCAGTTTAGTTTGCAAGTTTGTAGATCATTGTGTGCTCTTTGATATTAGATAATATTGATGACTAAGCTACACCCTTCTTGTGAGTGTTGATTGGTGAACTATTGGATGCTTCAATCATTTTTAGATTTGACATTACCCATGCAATGGGAAATCCAAGATGTATGTGTCCTTTGTTGGATGTTCTCATTACACTGCGGTGTTGAAGGTCTTCATGACTTCTTTGTGTAGGATAGTGTATATACACAAACTTGTGATTATGGATTGGGTTGGATATGTGGATGGCAAAATATCTACTTGTGATGATGAGTATACCTTATTTTTGAGGTATGGTTATTTGTATGTGTTAGCAACTAGTTGTGGTTGCTATTCCAATTGTTGGTTAGTTCTTGGCAACTACTCAGGCCTATTTATTACCATTGGATTTGATTTTTGTGTTATGATATCGAGTTGAGGTAGGATTCAATGATGTTTATATGTGACAGTTAGTGTGTCATCAACTTTAAATAGAATCTTATCTTTCATGTATTGGCATGATGGAGGATTGATCGAGATGGTCATCTTAGTTGTTGTTGCAAGTATCTTGATGGAGCACATGGATGTTTAAATGGTACATGTTGGCTATAAGGATTGTTCCCTTAATGATTGAGTTTACTTTTGACACCTTAAGCAATGTATACAAGAAGTGGGAGAATGTTGGGAAAGGTGTGTTGTACACCTTGCATAATAATAATAATGTTAATAATGTAAAATAAATATTTAATTGTGGCCCATCTAGAGATGTGGATACCACATGGGTTAAGCATTCTTGGGGACATTTGTATGTTGTATGGGACATTAGACAAATATTAAATGTGGGAGTCACATTGGGATAAATATTTAATTTTGGGGTCATGGTTTAATGAGCTCATGGTTTGAGGCACATAGTTTATATAATACCACTTAGTGGTTTTGTGCAAGTTTGTTCTATAAAAGCAAGCACATGAGTAGATGAGATTGGCTTGTTGGTTGTTAGTTGGATTAAGCATCTCTTGCAGGTTGCATATATGATTACAGGAAGGTTGGATTGGGATGTATGGCTACATGGTTCTCATTTGCTTGTTCACATGGAGGAGTGCAACTAAGTTGCTTGATGCTTCAAAGGCCTTGCATGGAGACTCTACGAGTTTAGTGTAATCTTATTCTCGAGATAATACATTGAGTTGTGTGGGTGCTTTTGGAGGATGGGTTTTTCCCTTGAAAGGGCTTTCCCAAAGTACATTTGGTGTTATCTTGTGGGTATGCTTTGTTGTCTTTTGCATTGTGAATTTTGAATACTTGTTTTGCATTTTTTCTTTCAAACATAATAGGGATAGTTATGGTGTATGAACTAATCAGATCAATCTATCCACAATGACAGAGCCATGTGAAATAGTTTAATTGCATAGGAACTAATCACATCAATAACAAGAATATTGGATAGGTCCTAGAGAGGGTTTTAATGTAATTATGATAGTGACAAGAAAGAAAGTTTTCTAAGTATGGCATATAGTATATCGGCATGTTAAAAGCATTATTTGGTGGATGTAGAACATCAAGGTAAAAGTTTTATAGGGTCTAATTGGAGATAAGGGGAAAAAATGGTTCTAGAAAGATTAAATAGATATTAAAACAATTTTGATTGGGTGCCTGTGGGTGTGAAATTTGGATCAAAAGTCCTCCCTTTTGCAAGATGAGACCATTGACCAATGGGCCTAAAATTGGAAGGTGAAAGCAGATCGAGATGTATCCCTTCCAAATGCAAGTTTATGTGACTACCCATACTTTGAAGAACTTAGGCAGTGGTGGAGATTGTTAAGGACTTAACATATTTATTCTCACAAAAGCTTGAGAATCTTAAATGAGGGAGAAAACAAATGAAAAAATAATAATTTGAGAACATCTATAAATGGAAAGAGTATGTATTAATGAAAATGAAAAAAAGACAACCATATTGATACTAAAGTTACAAACTGAGTCACCATTATGTGCATAGTGCAATGGTTAAGCAGTGTTGTTGTTTCAACAGCCAACCAAGTTCAAATCCTTGTTGGGCCAATGTGTTTGCGAGCTTTGTGTCCTTGCTAGTGCATTGAGCTCACAAGTTTGGATCTTGTTTCTTTGAGGGATGGAGTCCCCCTTGTGTTTCGATCATTATTGCGCTCTATTAACACCCACACCAAGGCGAGGTGTCCAATAACACTCAATAACTCATCTAAATTATTAAAAAGAAAAAGGTATAGACCAAGTCACTTTCAACAAAGAAAAAGGCTTTAATGACTAAATTCTAGCATGCATTCAAGATGGAGGAGATCCATTAAAAACACATGTTTATAGTGAAGTGATTGAAGGAGGGGTGGGAGGGTGCAAAAATATTATGCCCCTTAACCATGGTCAATAGGAACATTAATAGAAATGATAGGCTAACCATTCATTTTGTGTGAAGTAATTAAAAGAATGATAAGGTTAGAGCAAAGTAGAGGAATTATATAAAATATTTCTAATAGAAAAGGAAATGGTATAAATATCGATGGGAAGAGACCAAGTCTAAGCTAGTCCTTAGTTTCCCTAGTTTAATACCTCCAATGGAAAATGGCTTTCTAATGCAATCCATTGACAAGACGGATGTAGTTAGTTTTTCAGCCTAGAAATGCACAATGCACAAGGGTGAGATGGATTTTAGACTAGATATTTTTTTTAAATAAGGGTTACATTGTAGGTTAGAGGAATGCAAAACTAAAATGCATCTTTACAAGGAGAGGGAGTCTAGATTTTTGGGCTTAATTCCTAAAAAGGATGAATACTTCAACACTTACCACCCTATTTTTTTTACAATTTTTTTAATAGATTTACCACCAAAGTTACAACAAAAATAATTAGATAAAGGTGTCTAGGAATATCATCTTTGAAGAGCATGAAGGTCTTGTAGTTGGTCGCCAAATTGTAGATGTAGACATGGGAATTTTATTTCCCCTTTTTTTGTTCACTATCATGGTTGAATACATGGTGCAATTTATTTAAAAACAATTTCTAAATGTGATCTAAAAGGACTATAGGTAACCTCAACTGTCAATTATGAATGTTCCTCAAGGTCTATTGAATCAAACTAAGATTTTGGGTTTTGAATCTGATTCAAATCTACCATCTATTAGGGAGTCCCCTTCTTAAGGGAAGGGCGCAGAGAGGTGTGGAAGTGTGGAAGTCATTGATATAAATTTTGGGTTATATTATTATTATGGAAGGCCAAGTGGCTCTCCTCCTATGGAAAAATGTAATCAATTCAAACATATCTAAAAGCAATAGCAAATTATATAATGTCATTAATTAGATTCCTAGCAAAGTTTATAGAAAGCAGAAAAACCCTAGAGAGGATTTTTCTATGGGATGATGATAAAGATGAGATAAAACATTTAATTGACTAGGAGGCATGACTTTCGTATTATTAGGGATCTTGGCTCTTATGAATACAACATAGGGAGCAAGATTCTTTCCAAGATCTACCATGAATAAGATAGATTGTAAACTATAATCTCATACGCAAAATATTTCAGAATGCACAAAGATTGTTTCCAGAATATCAATTGCCTCTTGGATCAACCATCTAGAATATTTTATGATCTTGTAAAAGAGTAATTCTTCTAAATATGAGGTGGCCATAAAAACCAAAGATCAAATCCATTTTGGGGAGGATGATTGATTGAACATTGTGCTCATATTCCATCAACAAGAGTGGCAACTATATTATAGACAAGTATTTAATCATTTGAAGACTCTGGAGTTTTCTGCTCACTTTGATGAATCCATTTCTCAATTTGCTTCTTCAGGAGGATCAAATAGGCTAATTTGGTATTGTAATGCTTTTGGCCAACACTTCTATTAGCATATAAGGAAGATCTAAGAGAATCTCATAGAGAGAATCTCATAGGCATACCTCTAAATTTCCATTTTGGAGAATGTCTGTCAACAAAGCCCTGCCAAATGCAAACGCATTACTTTTGACTTACAAGGTGTGATTCTTACCTTTGACGAGGTAGGCAGTAGAGGCTTTCATGGTCTCTACATATGCCTAGAAAATTCAAGGTTAATTTTCTAATAAATTAGAATTGTCTTACATTTAACGTAACTGTGCAAAAGGATATCATAATCACTTGATCCTCCTTTGAAGTCAGTATGGAAAACTACTTCATCTTTCATTGAATCTATTACTGAAAAGCAATAGCAGAACCTTTAAGGACATAGATAGAAACGGTAATCCCCTAGAAAAATCATGGTTGAAGATAGAAACAGCAATCTTGAAAATCATTAATTAATACATGAAAAGGATGCTAAAATTGTAATGGATAAGCTGGAATTTTTATCTTAATAGAATTGTATTTAGTGGCATTCGATGAAGTATTTGCCAGAAAGTGGGCTTTGTGTGAATAGGCTTATGAACTCCAAGGTTTTATCGTGTCCCCCACCTATATGCATGATATAACTCAATTTTGATGGGGCAACCAAAGAAATCCCGAAGTATGCAGGTAGATGTGGAGTTTATAGATATTCCAAATGTCAGATTTTCTGATTTTTGCTCCAGATGTTAGTAATGACCAAAAAAATCAAAAAGATTTACTTAACAAGCTCCTAATTGTAGTGTTTAGAAGATGGAAAAAACTGCTTATTAAAAGAGATCAACATAAAATATTACCAATTACATGATGGTAAAGTACCAGCATGTAAGTTAGAAGCAATAATGAACAATTTGAAATGGTTGGCAAGAAAATTTGACTCCATGTTTTTTCATTGTTTCAGAAGAGAAGACGATAAGGTCACGAATGTGGCAACAAAGGTATTGGTTTATTCTCTTTAGAAGGGTGCTCTTGATAAACTTTTGCAAACCCTTTACCCCAAGGATTTCCAAAGCAGCATGACTAAAAAGTTATCAGTGAGCCTCCTAAACTGATGAGCTTGAACAGGATGATTAATTTTTTAAGTAGGCATTAAAGATTATACTCTTTAAAAATTAAATTTATACTTTTCAGGCAATACCAAAAATAAAAAGATGAGTAGATACCCTGATTAATGGTCCAGAGAAAGTGAGTATTACCCACCTTCCATAAACCAAAAAGGTACTATGTAATGTTGTCTAGTCTTGTGTACCCCTACCTCCTCTCATCAAGCAAAGACTCCCATGTGCTTTTCTATCATGGGGATTCTTCCACGTAAAAATATGTAACAACCATCATTTATCATTTTCACTACTAACTGTTGAGCTTCATCTGCATAATGATGTCTAAATAACAACCATCTTCTGTCATTTTAACTATATATTAGCTAAAGAGTTTCTCATATATTTTAACCATCCACCCACCTGTATCCACCACATCAATTAAGATATTGCATAAACTAACATCTGGAGATTGGCCATCTCATATCAATCATTTTAGCTACCAACCCGCAAGAGCTTCTACTTAATCAACTCCACCAAACATGCATAGAAACCATCCATTAGGGTACCACATATAGCAATTACAAACAAATGATAGGCATGCCTTAAGTTTGTGTGCCTAAATCTACTAGATTGGATTTTTCCTTCAACAAACTTATATATATTAAATTCTTCTGTATATCTCTACTTTGAAGCACAAACTTTGTTCCTTTGGTAACTTCCCAAGTCTTTATGAATAGAAGACTATCTGCAAGGTGGGTGGAGCAGACAAAGCTCCCAACCTAGTATTTAAGATGATGCGAGATAATTATCCAACATAAAGTGATTCTAATTTATGATCTCTAAAAGGTTGGAGGGTTTGTAGACAAAATGATGCAAGATTATTATTCTCCAGGTATTACTTAGTATAGTACCCTGATCGAGTATCTTCAATGTGAGTGCTTTAAATGTCCAAGATTATTATTCAATAATTTATATACAAATGATGTTGAGTTGAAAACTAGAAGTTTCCATTTTGTCTTGGAACATTTACATTTCATCAAAAACTAGTTCTAATTAGGATTTTTTAGCATTGATAGGTGGAAAGACAAAAAAAACTTGCAGATACTGAAAACAAGATAAACTAGAATAACGAGTCAAGAAATGAGCCAAGGCATGAACTTTCTAAATCTAGTCATACAAAACAAATAGCAAAAAATCTCACCAAATGGAATGGTCTCTAAGCAACAGCAGAGTACTACAAATAGAGAGTAATATTCTACATCAAAACTGTCATGTTCCCTCCGCTCAGGTGGAGTAATATTATTATTAATATAATAAAAGTGTTTTTAAACACTATATTTATAATATTAAATATTAAATATAATATTAATTAATAAAATAATAAAACAAGATTTTCAAATTTGATTTGAGGCTGGTCGGTGCCAATTTTTGGATCTCTTTGGAGCAAAGGTGAATAGGTATAAAGGAAAGATCATATTTCATTTGAACATATCACATTTTGGTTATTTGAAGTCACTGTATGCATACTGCTAGCCTCCTGGGACGAAAACCCGAAGCAGGCACTGCCAGGTGGGATGCAAACCTCACCATTTCCTTAAGCAATTTCCACTTGCAGGGAGTTGCACTAAGCTGAACTGAATTCATTTGTTTTTCTCCAGGTCCGCCCAGCACACTGTCTGATTGAGCAAAGGAAATTAATCCAAATTCAGTGAGTTGCTGTTGTCCTCAGATCTGAACGCATCCATTGGGTGGCGGACAAACCACTTTGTTGTACTGGGTCGTGGCTCACAGTATTTTATTGGATTGCTGAGAATTATCACGACTGAACACTACTTAGCTGGTCGTGGATCCTAGCTGCCTAGGGCACAGAAGGCAATCACATTTAACCCAGCTGCACCTCAAGTCACCACACGAATTCCATAGAGACAATCGATTGTGGTGTCTTCGACACGGAGTGACCAATCATAGCACAGGATTCATAGTTGCAGAATTAAACAAGGTCTTAATCCATTGGATCCATCTGGGCGATTCTAATTTCCATATTGATTGCGGCATCTGTGAGTAGATATTGGCTTCCTATCAACTGTTGGGGCCACAGGCCATTGATTTCTGTGAGTAAACATTGGTTTATTGTCATTTGTTGGGGCCACAGGCCACTGATTCTGGAATTGGATAAATTTGTAAAACTGAGAATTATACAGACAGTGTTAAGTTTGCTTTGTACTGAGTTTGAACTGTTCCAGACAAACTGGCTGTAATGCCTGGATTTGCAATAATTATTTTCTCTTATGCTGCTAAACTAATAACATCAGGATTTAATTCAATTGCGATATCATTCATCCCTGTATGCTGTTTGTATTACTGTTTGATGGTGGATTAGAGATTTCTTTCCTGTGGAAGTAAGTTTGGGTGAACGACACAAATTTACTAGGGATATTTCAAAAACCATAGAGGATAATCTTCTACACCAAAAATGCAGAAAAGCAAAGTATAACTTATAAGTTTTGAAATGGGGGGATATTATTGCACCTGAAAAAGAGAAACTAGAATATGGCAAGGAATGAGCTTTCTAAAACTAATCATACAAACAAATAGCAAAAAATCTCTCACCAAGTTTAAAGGTCTCTACACAACAGCAGTGTAATATAAATGGAGGCTAATCTTCTCCATCTAAAAAGTATCAAAACAAGTGTAGATTATCAGAAATGTTTTGGGGAAATTTGTCTTCTTCAGTATCACATGATTTTTTCTGCAGTAGAATGTTCAAAAACGCACTAACCTTATATGCCATATCCATAGGAACCTTAGTTACAAAACCTAAATTCTATTTCCAAGAATTATGTTAGGTAATACTTAACAGCAAAACAGGAAGATGGCATTGATCCCAACTGCTGTAGAGGCTCACCAATAAAAAGGATCAAACTTGTAAGGTTGGTCTGTGAAAGGATAAAACTTGACAGGGGGCTGCCTTTCAGTGCCATTTATTCAGAATAAGCCACCCAAAAAAATGAGGCCAAAATCTTAGAACAAGAAAAACAGCATATTATTTTTACAATTGCTGCAGAAAAACAAAAGTCACGATTCCAGTCTCCAGTAACACTATAGCACAGAATTTGGATTTGATGCCTTTATACGAAGATGTTTATAAAGCCAGTCTTGGGTTTAGATTATCAAGTTCATACATTTTGGTGTCCTAAATGCAATAGGTTGATATACAAAAACTGCAAGCAAAAGCAATAACTGCCGGTTATCTTGCTTACCTTAACCAAATCACCACATGTCATGTCCCTTTTTTCCCATAATAATTGATATTATTATGATTAAAACAAAAATGTTTTTCAACACTATATAAATAGTGTTGAAAAACATTTTAATGAATATAAATATATATATATATATATAAAGGTAATTCAAATTTGGCACCCAATTTTGGTCCCAGGGGTCCTAAAGCCAGAGGGTATAACTACAAGCTCTTGTGCTCATTTTGATCATCCAAATTTCATTTTCTGCAATTACTTTTTCTGCAATTACTCATTCAAATTCAAGTGTTTTGCTGTGAGGACGAAACCCCTTGTCAATGAACTCCGAGGTTAGGATGAAAACCCTAATTCTCCTTGGCAACCAAGGATTGCAGCGGTGCTAATCAGTAAATCTTTCTATTACAAGTCACCAATGGAGCAATTCACTCAGCACTCATTCCAAATACAGGGCAAGTCAAATTCAGATCCAGGTTGAGACGCACAACAAATTCATTATCTTCGACTTTGCACCTGAAAACATTAAATCTGAACGTCAAACTATTTACTGGCAACACTGGGGACAGCCTGTTTATCTTGGTCAGGCGGAAGTCAAGGAAGGGTAGATATTGGGTTCAAATTTGATAACTGTTGTTACCACACTTCAAAGGTATCTTCCAACCTGCAGGGATCAGCGTGTGGCACAAACTTAGGTGAAGATATTTGCAGAGCAAATCATAATCTTCCATATCGCCTAGGGTCGCACCAGCTAGACAACCCTATACAAATAGCTTCCTTTCACTCGCAGCCAAAGGGACGCATCAAGTCTTCAGTCCATGGAGTATACCTCAACTTAGACCAACAAAGGATTTGTGAGTCAACCAGCTGGGAAGTCGCATTGTAATACACAAGGTCGCATCATCCGTTCAAGTGAGTGCATTACTCTGTGATAGATATTTGGGTTTGCACAAGGTCGCGCCTTCCACTCAGAATTACAATTTAGTGTTGAACATCTGTAAGTCTGTGAGTGAAGATTAAACATTTCTTGGAGACCAGACTTGTAATGTTTTCACTGATCAATATACATTTGCATCATATTGGCTTTATAATGCAAAATCAAGTGTATTACAATCAATGAGTCTATTTACTGTATACTATCATGGTGTTTGTGTTTGCTAAGAGTTAAGAAAGTGAAAATTGTAAGATTCTTTGTTTAATTCTCTGCTGTGAGTTATCTCTCTTTGTTGTGAGTAATTCAGAATCAACTAAGTTTCCCCGAATCGCTTAATATACCCGAGATATCACAGTGGTATCAGAGCCAATTAATCCTACCAGCCTACGGGTTCACTAAATGGCTGCATGCAGCCCAGCTAGCGAGATCTGAGAGCTTCAGAGAGAAAGAGAAGGAAGTTGATGGCAGCCCAGCAAGAGAATAGTGTTGGAATAGGAGGCAGAGGTAAGAGAAACATGACAAATCAGGGAGATAAGCTTGATGCCTTCATCCAGAAGCAGGAACAAACGAACCAGCTGCTCATCCAGATGATGCAACAAATGCAAACTATGAATGCCACTTTAAATTCCACCAGGCCCACAGAATTTCACTGGTGGAGGGAGCAATTCAAATCAGAATGGTTTTGCAAATCACACAAATAATAACCAAGTTTCAATTGGATCAACAGCTAGGCCTTTTCAGCCTACTTTTTTGCCTAGAATGGAGGCACCAAGTTTCAGCGAGTATTAGTCACAGTTTTGGATGTAACAAAGAGGAGACTTATAGTTTTGTTTGTTGAGGGATTAATTGAACCACTTTGGGGTTTGGTTAAGGCTTTTGATCCAACGTCTCTAAAGGATGCCATCAAGAGGGCCTTGAATTTGGAGGATTCAGTGACTAAGAACAATTTCTATTCCAAGATTCCACCATCAGGTTAGCATAAGAAGTCGTTTCATAAGGGATCCCTCAAGCTAAGGCATTACCTCCTAAACCAAGCAAGATGTAAGAGTGCAAGAATGAGCTTCGAATGAAGAAATTGCTTTTCTTGTAGAAAGCCATGGGACCCAAGACACAAATGCTTGTGGAAAGAGCAGGTACACTACATAGAGGTGATTTCCGATGAGGATTCAAAGGTAGAAGAACCTGAGCCCGAGGTTGTAGTTGATGAGGTAGTGTTGATGTTTGTTTTTCGACAAGTCAACAATAGAGTAAAACACTAGAGTATCCCACTCTCTTGAATAAAGCTCTTCAAAGGCTGAACTATGTGATCCAGTGAAGTAACTCCAAGGTTCCTTTTATGATTCATGATGAGTTAACTCAGTGATTACATGTGATCTTACTGATAATCACAAAGGGACTTACATTAGATTTTTTTTCTTTCATTTAGCTTATCTCTCCTTCAATGTGGATGATTTATATACAAGGTCCCAATCATGAAGAAAAGTAAAAAGGTAAGGGTTTAGGAAAACTAATCTAAGGTCAATGAAGCAATGATGATGCGTGAATAGACAAACACCTGATAAACCTAACTCCACTTCGCCAAGGATGCCTACAACTACATGAAGTTGGTGCAATCTCCTAAGGTTACGCGAATGGTTTTCAAATCATGAAGGTTCATATGAACACCCATTAAATGGCGCAGCTCAAACAAGCATCCACGATCGAACTTATGCAAATGAGGCTCAGACTAGCTTTACACAACACTTCACCAGCGATGAATGTTAAAAGCATGAGCTAGGAGTTGATCAAATATCCAATACATACATACATTACAACAAAGAGCTTCTAATCTACTTTGGAACATCTCTCCACTTCATTAAGATACAAGAAGCCATGCTACTCCACAAGATAACACTTAACACCAAACAAGCTCCAATGTCCTTTGCATTAATCTTGAAAATATTTACAACTTCAAGTCCTCTCAGAGAATTTCGAGAGTCTCTCCTATTCTACTCCTACAAAAACTATATCTTACAAATGAGGCAACAAGGCCTTTATATAGTGTCCAGATTACAATGAATGGCTAAGATTAATTCATGTAGCCAAGGGTCCAAATCATGCCACCTCACAGGTAGTTACAACAACTTGCTATTTTTAGTACAAAAGAGAGAGGCAATGAAGGCACACTTTCCAAGAAGATAACATAAGACGAAATCATTTAAAACATCTTCCACATAGGCGTCCCTTTAGCTTCTTTTATTAAATGATGCACTGTATGTAGTCATATGATGTGGCTGATTGTGATTGAATGATGATGTATACTCGCCACATAGGTGCCACTTCAGGATGCTCCCAGATTATATCCTCTTGTGATGTCTTCAATATAATTGCTTTTGATGAGGAACACTTGATATGTATCTTGTTGATCTTGCCTTGTTGACTGGATAAGTATGATACATGTTGCTTCATTTGACTAACTCTGTGATTCTTTCTTCTTGTAGGTAGGTAAGTCGATCTTCTTTGATGTTTCTCCATATAGAGTAGTAGGAGATGATGATGATGCTTCTTTCATGTAAGAGTAGATGACGATGCTTCATTCATGAATAGGAGTAGGAGATCTCTCTTGAACTTGAAGGTTGAATGAAACTTGAAGTTGAATAGATGAAGTATCTCTGACATGATGCTATTGAAGATGAAGTAGTGCACTTGAAATGATGATGATCTTCACATGATGTCATTGATGTTTCCTCTACAATTTGAAGGTAACTCAAGTGCTTGTCCTTCAGATGATTCCTTGGCTTCACCAACACTTCTCTCAATGATGCAACTTGATGATGATCTTGAAGTGATCTCCAAAGGGTGGCTAGCATGATGTTTCTTCTTGCAATGACAACTTCTTGACTTCACTCCTTGGATGAAGGTGACTCCAGGCGCTTGCTCCTTAGGTTTGTTGATGTTCCTACAAGACAAGACAATATATCAATCACTTCATAACACAAAGAAATAACTTTAAACATATGAACAATCCCACTTCAAACTTAGGCGCATATATAATGTTCTGGAGGTGCAAAGTGCGCCTAACACAAGTTAGTCCCACATTCATCACTTTAAATGATTTCTAACAATTGTAATAGTTTAAAGAAGTCGATCTCCCTTATAGCACTCACTTTTAAATAGGGACTTGAGTGATTTTCTCCAAGGCGCCAATTGAGTTGGCATCAAGATGAAAGGGGCGCCTTAATCAACTTGAACCCTATTTGCTTGGATTTTTTGATGACTTTAATCACTTAAATGAAATCCAATCTCATGTCCTCAAACCCTCTTCACAAAGTGCCCATTTATGATGTTCTAACTGTGAAATAGCACCTAGTTTCCTTGATAAGAGCTTGGGTGCAAAATGGCCCCTAAGGTCAATTATGCTTTACTTGTTATTTTCATGCTTAAACAGTTGTGAAGGTCTTAGAAGGACTTCCCACACCTAGGCGCCAACTTCAAGAGGTCCTTGGATGCAACTTCAATCTAGGAAACTCAAGATGACTCATACACTTAGGCGCTCAAAGTTGATGGTACTAATGACAATAGGCGCTTTGAGTCTTCATGCAAGGTTTTAGTCATTTAGAAACTCCTAACACTAGGCGCCCATTTAGGTCTCTGCCTTTAGGCACTCAAATGATGTTATTCCATTGTCAAGGCGCTCAAACTCACCTCAATGATCAACCCTTCCCTTAGGCGCTCAAATGGTGTTATTTTGACTCTTTTATCCTTAGGCGCTTATACAAGATGCTTTGAATTGAAATAGGCGCCTTCTTCAACTTGACTTCTCCCAAGGTGCAATTTTGTTGATTGTTTGAACATGCAAAGGCACCTAAGGTCAATTAAGTACTTTCTTGTCAAATTTTCAATGTCTAAGGCCTTCCATCTTCAATATCAATCAAGGCGCCATCTTTGGGAGTGTTTGAAAGTTGATTTTCCTCTAGGCGCACATTGAAGTCTCCACCTTAGGCGCAATTATGATGTTTGCAAAAGTCAAAAAACGCGCCTAGTCTCCTAGAGTGAATTTGCGCCTAGAAGTGGAAGTCTCAGAGCGTAAGGTATATTGAAAAATATATTTAAGTATAAGAAATGAATTTCTTATACTTTAAATATTTTTCAATATACCTTTCAAGATGTTTGAGATAGGTCTCGAATCCACCGGATTTAACATGTAGATTATAGAATTTGGAGGATCCACCAGATTTCAGACTCAGTCAATTTTTCAGTGTTTCAGGATTTCAGGCTACCAGACTTAGTCATTTTCAGGATTTTCAAACATACATCAGGAGTGGAGTTAGTTTAAACATATCATGCTCTAAGGCACAACTTTGAGTTAGTTTAATGCATGAAGGGCACCTAGACTTGAATTTGCTCATTGTTGACATCTTTAAGGCTCTTCAACACTTGATTATACCCCTGTGAGACCACCTCATCCTTAGGCGCCTTCAATAATGATTTAAACTCCATCCCACATCAAGGCACCTAAAACTAGCAGGAGCAACAAGGAATGGGCACCTTCAACTCAAGGCGCTATCTGATGATCATTTGAACATGAAAAAGGCGCCTAAAACTCCTGGATCATTCCTTTGTCGAATTCCTTGATGTTTAAGGTCTCTTATGCCAATTTCAATTAAGGCGCCTATCTAGGAGAGGTTGGAAGTGTATTCTCCTCTAGGCGCACATATGAGTCTCCACCTAAGGCGCACTTTTGGGTCTCTGCGAGTGGGAAAATGCGCCTAAGGTGTTCAAGCAAATTCGCGCCCAAAACCAAAAGTCCCCAAGGTCAAGTATATTGAAAAATATATTTAAGTACAAGTGAATTTCTTATACTTTAAATATTTTTCAATATACCTTTCAAGATGTTTGAGATAGGTCTCAGATCCACCGGATTTAACATGCAGATTCTAGACTTTTGAGGATCCACCAAATTTCAGACTTAGCCAATTCTCAGGATCTTCAAGATCAGGATACTAGACTTAGTCATTTTCAGGATCTCAAACATCAGGATCAGGTCATCAAGGGACTACAGGACTCAAACACCACTAACTTCATCATGAAATAGCTCTAAGACATCATCAAAACTTGATGCAAATCATCAAAAGTCAAAAAAAGGGGGGTCCCCATTTGCAATGGGGCGATGTGTGATTAGGTCACAACAGGTAGAGCATGAGAGCAAGGAGAAGAGTCTTCGGGAGGCACACTTGCTACTCTTTCGAGAGCTCCCAAGTATCATCCTTTTCAAGTTCGAGGAGTATTGCAAGGTCATAGAGTGACAATATTGATTGATAGTGGGGCCACAACAATTTCATTGATGAGGGTTTGGTGACTAGGATGGGATTGAAGGCAGATGATTTTGAGAGATTTAATGTGATTGTGGCCGATGGATTTCCTATCCCTTGCATCAAGAGGATCCAACACCTTGACATCACCTTGGGGAGGCATAGAGTATGATGATTTTTATGTGGTTGGTATAGGTGAAACAAATGTGGTTTTGGGTGTGCAGTGGTTGCATTCACTTGGCGAGTTTACACAAAACTATCAGACTATGGAGATGAAATTCAAATCAGCAGGTAGGGAGGTGGTTCTTCGAGGCTTATCTAACGGAGCTCTAAGGGTTGTTTCAGCCAAGAGGACGAAGAGAGCTTTTTGCAGAGGCCTGGTAGCATGGGCAGCATAGTGCTTGATCACGGATGCAGTTTCATCCATGGGTGAAAAATCTATTTATGTTGATATTCGGTCCATACTAGATAAGCATAGCATGGTGTTTAGCGATATTCCTCCAGGGATGTCGCCGAATAGAGGGTTTCCGCATGTCATTGAGTTGGAGGAAGGATCGAAGCCGATCATCACTACACCGTATCGTTATCCTAGGAGACACAAGGAAGAGATTGAAAAGGCAATTAAGGAGTTGTTGGATATGGGACACATAAGACCGAGCTCTAGCCCATCTACTTCTTCCATGGTGTTGGTTAAGGACAGTACCATGAGGATGTGCATCGATTATAGGGCACTCAACAAGAAGACAATCAAGAACTGCTACCGTATTCCCAAGATCGATGAGTTGATAGATGAGCTTAATGGCACAGTGTACTTCTCCAAGATTGATTTGCAGTCAAGATATCATCAAATAAGGGCGAGAGATAAGGATGTGCATAAGACAACTTTCAAGTGTTGCTACGGGCATTACGAGTTTATATTCATGTTGTTTGGATTGACTAATACACCAGCCACATTTCAATCTTGTATGAATCGGATAGTCATTAAGCAATTGAGGAGATTTGTGTTGGCTTTCTTTGATGATATATTGATCTATAACAGGGCTTGGGAGGATCATTTGAGACACATAGATGAGGTACTTGGTATCACAGAGCACTAGTCACTTTTTGCCAAGGCATCAAAATGTGAGTTCAGACTGACAGAGATACTATATCTAGGGCATAAGATTAGTGCCCAAGGGGTTAGAGTGGATGATGAGAAGATTAAAGCAATCTTGGACTAGCCCCCAGCTAAGAATATCACACTTGAGAGGGTTTTTTGGTCTTTGCAGCTATTATAGGAGGTTCGTCAAAGGGTTTTCATAACTGGCTGCCCCATTGACAGATTTGATGAAGACGAGAGCATTCTCTTGGAATGATTTAGCACAAAGAGCTTTTAATAAGCTCAAGGAGGTAATGAGTTCATGTTTCGTTTTATCCATTCCAAATTTTTCACTTTTGTTTTGGAGTGTGATGCTTCAAGAGAGGGGATTGGAACAATTTTGGTGCAAAACAAACACCCTATAGCATTTGAGAGTCGAAAGCTCCAAGAGACAAAAAAAGAGCTTCTCTATTTACAAGGAGATGCTAGCCATCATGCATGCATTGGCTAAGTTTAGGCAATATTTGGTTTGTGGGAGATTTGTTGTGAAGATGGATCACAATAGCTTAAAGTTCTTCATCAATCAAAAAGACTTGAATGATAGACAACAGAAGTGGGTAAGTTGTAGGCCTATGATTTTGATATTATGTTAGGGGAAAGAAAATTGTTGTGGCTAATGCATTATCTAGGAAACCCTATTTGTGTGCCATGACTGATATATCTGTTGATTGGAGGGTTTCTATAATAACTGAGTGATGCAGAGCAAGGCAACAATTCTTTTCAAGTCCCAACCAAGCCAATTTGCAAGTCTCAAACCACTAAGATGAATGGTTTCCTTCACTAGCCCTTCATATTCCTTGTAGCCCTCCTAATTGAATTTTTTCAACATAACTTTCAAATTTGGCCACAAACCCACAACTCATTTACCTTTTTGAGTACTCTTTATGCCCTTCTTCAACATATCAAAAACTTGGGTAAGGTTGTTTCAAACCAACCTACTCAACAATTCACTGTTGCTGCTGCTCTTAGGCCTAATTAGGACAGCAAAAGTGGTAATTTTGACATAATTTTCATAAAACAGCTCAAACCCACAAACGAATCATCATTTCATATCTAATTTGTGCATACACTTGTTTCAAAACATCTTCCTCAAAATTGTACTGTTACGCTATCCTTAAAGGGGCAATTAGGTCACTTTTACAAAGCAACCCCTCTCCAAACACTTCTCTAACCTCAAATTTCAAATGGCAAAGCTTGACCAGACCACACACACCCTAAATCCACAAACTTTCTCAAAAAATAAGCTCACCAAGTCCCCAAACCATGAAACCCTCACTTCTAGCAAATTACAAGGGGGGTTTATTGAAAATCTATGTTCCCAAACCAATCTTGCCTCAACAAAGCCTCAAACACCTTCAATTATGTCTGCACATGCTTAATCAATCATTTCCCACACTCATTCCATGCTATTTCATCAAACTACTACTCATAACCTCCATTTTACACTATCAAACCCTTAAAAACAAGGTTGCAGGCTGCTTGCACTCAAAAGGCCATAAAATGCTTCAAATTCAATAAAAATTGATGCAACCACTTGGAAAAGAAAGAAGATTCAAAGGTTCATTGATTCCAATGATTAAAAGTGCACTTACAGGCCATACCATGCCATGCTAAGGTCTGTAACAGCAAAATTTTAGCCTTTTTTTCACAAAAAACAGAGTTTTATTAGCTTTTCTACCTCCAAATCCACTTCTCCATTGTTTTGACTCTTTCCAGGTGAATATCACTGCTACACATCAAAACCAACTAAAATATTCGACCAAACTAACCTTTAGACTCCTATTACTGTTGGTATTCCACCATTTTGGCATTTTTGCAACATTACACGGCCACACTTGACCACATTACAAAAATATGTCAATATGAACTCACATGATTCCAACTAGACTAATTACATCATAAAATGGTCTATTATGACCTTATAGAACAAAATAAAGCTCAAAACACCCTAAACCAACCTAAGATCATATTTACAAAAAATGGACTAACATGGTGCCCCTGCACCATACACCCGGACAAAGAAGAACTCAAGTCCCTTGAGGACTGTACTGCACCATTTCTTTGCTTGATCATCTTGTCTTCTTGCTCTCCACATGCTGCTCCACCTGGTAGTCCCTTACACTGGGTCAAGTATTGAAACTTTGTATCATCTTTTGCCCTGTTGAACTGGTTATCACCTTGGTATTGCTACATCTTCACAATCTGACCTGTGATATGTCCTCTGATTTGTCCCTCATCTGCACCTGATGCTGCACTTGCTCCTTTACCTGCAAACAAATCTCTTCCATTCTTGAATGGATTGGTCTTCATCTTAACTCTCTTTGTGTGCTTAAATCTGGCCACAATCCTTGATAACTTGTCTTCAACCCCTTCATTGTTCCTCTTTACCTCTATTCTCAACTTCTCTACCACCAAGACCTTCATGCTATCAGGTCTACCATCCTCTTTACTAACAGACTCTTGCTGCCTACCAACCTCCTGTCCAATCAGTGGACAAAATATTTTTCCCCCCATGACCTCACTAGGCCTCTTTTCCCAATCTTGCCTTTCCATAACCACTTTACTCTTACTCATTTTATTTTTCCTTCTTATCAGGGTCTTTGCCCCAAGAATCTCTATCTCAATAGACTTACAAACCTCTAACTTGACAGTATTTAACTGCCCACTGACCTCTCTTGCCACCAAAGGACAAAACATTGTCCCCATCATGACCTCATCATGCTTTTCTAAGCAATTTTTCTTTTCTCCAATCAATTCATCCTTGACTTTTTCTAAGTCAGATTTGGTCCTCAATTCCATGCCATCTCCTAAAAGAAAATCAAACCTCTTACCTACTACCTCAATATGATCAAGCTTTGAAGTGACTGCAATCTCCTTGTCTTCTTGTTTTGCTGTCTTAGTGTCTTGAAGTGTATGAGTGGCTGCAAATGTCATGTTTTCTTCTTCCTCTATCTTCACATACTCTTTCTTACCACACAATCACTCTTGCTGCCTTACTCTGTCCTTCATTTTCCATCAATAGAGTCAATGTAAAAGAAACCCCATCCTTCTCAATTTGATAGGTGTTATGCCTTCCATCATATAAGGCATATCTTTCAAATTGCCATGGTCTCCCTAGTAATAAGTGTCAATAATTCATAGGCAACACATCACATAAGATTCTATCCTTATAGGGACCAATATGAAACTCAACAAAAGCTTGCTCCTTAACCAAAAGAGAGTGTTCATCATTCAACCAAGAAACATTATAGGGTGGCTCATGAGGTATCCTTACCAAATTCAATTTATCAACCATCTCTTGTGACACTATGCTACCAGAATCTACTATAACCTTACATACCTTTCCATTGCACTTGCAGGTGGTCTTGAAAAGTGCTCTCCTTTGTGTCATCTCCTTCAACTCTCTGTTTTCCTTTGCCACGTTATCTTTTGGATACACCTTGACTATATTGTCTTTTCAACTTCCACTCTTACTTCTTCAACCTTCAACTCTTTACCCTCAAAAAGATCTACTCCCTGTGCTCTGATACCAATTGATGCAGAGCATGGAGGGTTCACTCAACAAACATATTACAAACACTTTCTCACAATTTCTTCAATTTGGCTAGTAGCACTCCAAACAGTGAAAATGGAGCATATCTTGCAGAATACTCCTCAAACCCAGAAACCAAATGGCATTTCAAATACCCATTTGGGCATACTTCAACATATGTGGAAATCGGATATGGTTACTTTGGAAAGTATGCTTCAAAAATGGACTATTATTACTCTTGACTAGGCTTAAGGTAGGTGCAGCAAATAGGGTTTTTTGACCATAACTTTCAAACCAAAACTGATATCCAAGAAAGAAAACTTGATTCAAATACCCATTTGACCATTATTTAACATATATCAAAATAAGGGTAGGTTATTTTGTACAGAACCCTTCAAAAATGGACTGTCCTTCTGCCAAATAGGCCTAAAATCTAAAAATGTCAATCACTAATTTAACCATATCGTTCACAAAACACGATGAAATTCAATGCTACAAAAAGGAAAAGTTAGAAGATTCAATACCCTATCAAATCCAACAGGTTTTAGGTCACCTTATGTCCGTATATGGCTGTACAATGGCCTAGAATAGAGCAGAACACTGGAAAATTCAAGAAATTCAAAGTGTTTTATTCAGTAACTTCTCAAAACTTTACATTCCACTTCTACTCTTCTCCACACGACCTTACATGAAGTGTTTGAACATATTTAAACTCATTCCCAACCATTGGTAACTGTCCAACCAACTTCCACATGACTTTTCAAATGATGACCTTTCATATTCCCAGTTTTTGCATTCTTGCAATTTGACAATTTTTTGACAATCATTGACAATATTCAACAAAACTACTTCCTAGCAACCGAAACCAATTTTAAAACATTTAACATGGCCCATAAAGGCATTATTACAAACCAAAATAGATTAGACCCCACTTAGAACCCACTTTTGCATTTATTTTGCACAAATGACAACTTGTACCATCACCTAGAAACCTAACCATGACTCCAAACACCTTACACACCTTAGAAATGGTCTTCAAGACCTTATGACATGACTCAAACATAACATAAAGCTAATATTTACAAAGTGGCCTCATGGAGGCATAAAGTCCATCAGGTGCTCCTGCACCACTGAGTATGCCAAGAATACATTTGCTACTGACATTTTGTATGGTAAGCTACAAGATGATAGGTCCAAGGTGGCAGACGAGGTCATCCTCTATAAGGACCGGATGTACCTTGTTTCAAAATCGAAGATGAAGGAGAAAGTTTTAAGGGCATGTCATGGCACATCATTGGCTGAGAAGCTTAAGCCATGATTTTATGGGCCTTACAAGGTCTTGCGGAGGATAGGAGAGGTTGCATACGAATTAGAACTGTCGGAGAACAGCGAAATTCACAATATGTTTCATGTATCATGCTTTAAAAAGGCACTTGGACAACATATTACTCCCTCCTTTGAGCTGCCACCACTTGATGACGAAGGTAAATTGATTTTGGAGCCCGGGGCTATCATCAACATGAGGGAAAAAAGCCTAAGAAACAAGGTCATCAAAGAGTACTTGGTGCATTGGAAGAATCTTCCCCTTGAGGATGCTACATGGGAAGGAGTGGAGATTTTTTATCATCCAAATCTGAAATTGCTTGAGGGCAAGCAATTCGGGGAAGAGAGGACTATCATGTCCCCTTTTTCCCTTAAAATAAAAAAATGTTTTTCAACACTATATATATTTATATATATAAAAGGTTATCCAATTTGGCACCCAATTTAAGTCCCATGGGTCCTAAAAATGGAGGGTATAACTACAAGCTCTTGTGCTCATTTTGATCATCCGGATTTCATTTTCTGCAATTACTCATTCAAATTCAAGTGTTTTGCTGTGAGGACAAAACCCCTTGTCAGCGAACTTTGAGATTAGGACGAAAACCCTAACTCTCCTTGGCAATTCTAACTAGGAATTGCAACAGTGCTAATCAGTAAATCTTTCTATTACAAGTCACCATTGGAGCAATTCACTCAGCACTCATTCCAGATCCAGGGTGAGTAAATTCAGATCTAGGTTGAGACACACAGCCAATTCATTATCTTCAATTTTGCATCTAAAAACATTAAATCTGGGCACCAAACTGTTTACTGGCAACACTGAGCACAACCTATTTATCTTGGTTGGGCGAAAGTCATGGAAGGGTATATATTGGGTTCAGATTTGATAACTGTTGTTACCACCCTTCAAAGGTATCTCCAATCTGCAGGGATCAGTGGCACAAACTTAGGTGAAGATATTTGCGGAGCAAATCATAATCTTCCATATCGCCTAGGGTTGCACCAGCTAGATGCCCCTATACAAACAGCTTCCTTTCACTTGTAGCCAAAGGGACGCATCCAGTCTTCAGTCCGTAGAGTATACCTCAACTCAAACCAGCATAGGATTTGTGAGTCAACCAACCGAGAAGTCACATTGTAATACACAGGGTCGCATCATCCATTAAAACGAGTTCTTACTCAGTGATAGATATTTGGGTTTGCACAAGGTCGCACCTTCCAATCAAGAGTATTACAGTTCAGTGTTGAACATCTGTAAGTCTGTGAGTGAAGATTACCCATTTCTGAGTGACCAGACTTGTAATGTTTTCACTGATCAATATACATTTGCATCATATTGGCTTTATAATGCAGAATCAAGTGTATTACAATCAATGAGTCTATTTACAGTATGCTGTCAAGGTATTTGTGTTTGCTGAGAGTTAAGAAAGTGAAAATTGTAAGATTCTTTGTTTAATTTTCTGCTGAGAGTTATCCCTCTTTGCTGTGAGTAATTCAGAATTAAGCTTCCCCGAATCACTTAATATACCCCGGATATCACACCACAAGATTTACCACATGGTGCCATCATTCCAGTTTGTAAAAAAAATCAGCCTAAATCTCAAAGAACCTATGGTGACTAAGATTACTTTAAGGTTCAATGCTGAGTTATAACAAAATCCACAAACCATAGTCACCTAGAGACATGGGAATGGGTGTAGGCAGAGGAAAACCTTTTTCAAATAGGGAACAAAAGTATATGAATAAGGGTAAAATTCAAATATGGTCAACAAGAGATGTGGATATAGGTATTGGAACGGAGTATAGCAGGATTAATGTATTAGATTTGTTCAAACTATTTAAAAGAGTTATGTCTATAGAGAAAAATACCAACAAACCTATGCAAAGAGAAGTAATTATTGCAAAATCTTAAATGTAGTAAGAAAAAAGTAATGGCACACTCACAGTATAACAAGAGATTTTACTGTGGGAAACCATTTCAAGAAAAAACCAGCAAAAACATCACTAACTGTGTTGACTCAACCATTCACAATACAATAAGAAATTTCTCACTTGTGTTTAACCCTAATCCATGTGCAAATATTTATAGGCACATCAATATAGAAAACCACTAAGTGGCATTATGATACAATGGATATAAGATGATGGACCAAAAAAACCACCTATAAGGACCAGAAAAAAGGGATCCTACCCACAAATCCCCTCATGGAGGGCCAATGGCCCTCCATACCCCCACATCAGGAGGATGCCCTGGAACCCATAAATTATAGCAGGGTGTACAATTTATGAGTAAAACATGCTAAGTATACAACACATATCTGACAATGTTAGATGTCAAGGCTGGTATGGAAAAGAATTCATGTAGGTGGAGCACACTATATTAAGCATGTCTAGAGGTCCACTAGAATATGATTATGATGACTCTCCACTCAAGAATGGAAAATTATATGCAACAGCTAAGTTACCGAATCGCCCCTCCTGGAAGCCAAATCGTCCCGGAATCGGATTCGGGGCCGAATTGTCTGTGGAATCGCACAAGGTACGGGTTTTTGCCGCCAGAATCGATTCAGGTAATTTGACTTCGTACCTGGGCGTTTCAGAGGCTGACGTGGTGATTCGGTGCCGATTCCATTTTGAAATAACATTAAAAAAGTGGAAGCTTCATATTTCGGTACTTGGACTGCAACTCTTTCAACTTGTGTTGCAATTGATGTAAGTCTTCACATTGCTTCACCCAATCCCGAGCACCATCTAAACTGTTGATGATAACTTGAGATAATTGTCTTCGTCTGACCGTGCTCTATGTGTTGTGTATGAAGCAGTCGAGTGCATTTTTGGCAGTGCAAATTTCTTTGAGTCGTTTGTCCTCCACTTGAAAATGCGGTGCATTGGCAATTGCTGTATCCACTTCCTCTTTGCTCAGTCTCTGCCTCTGCTCATTGTAACAAATTATAATGCGATTGCTTGCCCCTGTTCGTCTGTTCTGCGCAGAGACTGTTAGAATGCCATCTGCATCCACTTGGAAGCAAACTTCTATAGACGCGAGTTTGTTCAGACGCCATTTTCCAGACGCGAGTTGTTTGTTCAGACTTCCTCCGCCCACGTCGGGGCCAAGCGACACCATTTTCCAGACTTCCACCCAGTTTCGATAATGTTACATGTAGAAATAGGTTTGTTTGGAAATATTTACGGGTAATATTAATAATCAGAAATATTTTATTATTTATAAACCTATTTATATTAAAATTTAATGGTAGTTGTTTGAATATTTTATATTTATAAATAGGTTTGTTTAATCAGAAATATTTATAATAATATAAACATATTTAATATTTATAGTAAAATTTAATGGTATTTTCGAATATTTGAATTTCTGATTATTAAAATTTGGTATTCTATATAATAATATTAAATATTATTAATATTAAGTGTTTATTAAAATTCATGTGTTACTAATATTAATATTTATTAATAATAAATAATATACATTAAAATAATTTATTAAATTGTTCAATTTAGTTTTAATTTTTTATTTCTAGGCTGCAAATATATATATTTTTAATTTTTTATATGTATTTTGTACTAATGTACCCAAAACCCCTTCAAAAAAATTGCCGTACCGGCATACCAGATTCATGTACCCGTACCCGTGCCCGATTCCGATTCGGTAACTTAGTGCAATCATGTATAGAAAGCACTTGTGCAGGAGAAAAAGCATAGATGGAGAATTATCCCAGAAAAAAGATTGTAAGACGTACCTGGACCAAATGGTCGGGCCCAGGGCCGGACCCAAGCCAGATCCAGACTGGTCAGTACTCAGCCTGGACCATCCAAGTTCCTAGCAAACCCATCAACGCAAAATACAATCAAAGCAAAGATCAAGAACATTATCACCCCACTTGCTCAAGATGCATAACATGTCAAGAAATCGAAGAAGTTAAAGCCCATTCAAATAAACACTTACTATCATTTTGTTGGTGCTATTTCTTTTTTTTTGTAATTTAGCTTTCAAGCAGCTTCTTTAGTGGAAAAGTGCACAAAACAATAGCCCTGATAAATTACAGTTGTTTTGAAGAACACCCATTAGTTATATAATATTTACAAACAAATACCTCCTTGTCTCCTAGCAGGTAGATTACTTGCTATATTTCTCCCATCCCCACTTTATGAATATAATGCAATAAATTCCTCTGCAAAAAGTCATAATGATAAGATGTAAATGAAATAATGAAATGAGCATCTACCTTGAAACCTCCATTCTGATTCTTCATCATCCTAATATCGACAATCTCCCCACAAGAAAAAAACAACTGACCAGAAAACACCAAAATTTGGAATCATCAATAGATATATTTTCAGGGACTATTCCTTTTAACCCAAAAGATATTAAAAAAGAAAGCAAGATTCATATTAAATGTTTTCAAGCACATATTCATGATATAATCGAGTCATTGCCTTCAAATTTGTATTCATGATTTATTAGTCATTACCTTCAAGTTATAATCATGATATACTTATAGTAAAGCAGTTGCCACATTTTTCAAAAGCTATTCACTTACTTCCATACATTAATAGTAAATAACAAACAATGTATGCTCACTCTTACAATCAGATCATTCTAGAATGGCAACTAAGAAGGCATATTGCAGGTTGTCACCATTAATCCACATCTAAAAACCTTGCTACCACAAAATTGCATGTGATCAGCCTATCCATAGTTTTTATTTGCATTTCCCATCACTACCCTCTTAAGTTTTTTCTATTAAAACTGCCCTCTCAGTATTCTTAAATTCTAATATCTTATTGTATAATTATTTGAATCTTGAATTTCTGTTTCTTAAAATTCTTTTTATTTGTAATATTTGAATCTCGAATTTCTGTTTCTTACAATTCTTTTTATTTGTAACATTTTCTACCTTTTCTGTCTAGTATCCTACATTTCGGACCATGAAGGTAAATCTCAGAATTTAATATGCTTCTCATTTATGAACATCATAAAAAAGTATTCTTGGTCAAATTAGAGGCCTTATTGTAATGCTTGGACAAGCCCTCATTGGTAACTTCTCTCTGGAGATTGAAGATGACTCGGAGCTTATAAATGAGACCATGTTAAAGAGTTGGAATGATTGGAAATAATTTCTTTGAAATACTATGTCTTTTTTTATCATCAATGTAGACAAAGAAAATAGAGCACCTGGATTTTTGGCTTGTATGGGCACTGACATAAAGAGATAAACAGATGCACATGTTCAGTTCATGATGGGGAAGCCATGTTTTGCCCAGGGTCATATGACTTTATTGCAAGGAGATGCCACATAAACATGGACACAAAGGGATAGAGTAGGTATACATCAAGTATTAATTATCTAAGGTGGCAGATTATATAATGATGGCTCATATGATGATTATAAACTTCATAGCTAGCTTCCCTTGTGGGCTTCATTTCATTGAACTTCACCATAAAGTGATGGATTTTGTGTTTTCTTTGCCTTTTATTGTATCAAAGTTTCCATGTTTTTGAGTAAAGATATCATGGTTACAACCAGTCTTAAGTATGGGCAGAAAGACCCCATTAAGAGGCTATAGTCGAGGACAATGAGAGGCAAAACAAGAGGATTTTCCATGTTAAGAGCAGCAGGTAGTTAAAAGCAGAAAGAAAGTCTGGAAAGTGGCTAAGATCAAGAAATTCTCATGGCATTGCTCAGTGTTTCCAGAGAATCTACAGAAATATGGTCAAGGCTCAATGCTTGAAATGTCACACCTCTCATTCTCTCAACTTCCCAACATAAATAATGGACCAGGATTTACAATGCAACAGAAACGTCGTCTGCTAGTAAAAATCCAAAAGATTATTCTAAACACAAAGGTCTGCAAGCTGTAAGATAAACAAAACAATAATTCTAAGAAAAACTGTTGCCACCTCTAGGGCCAATTTGTCCTAATTTTCCTTGCAATTATTGTCTCAAATTTTACTTGGCTTACTGATATTACTTCTGGGCAGTGACTTTATTCGTTAAAAGGGTTTACCATGATAATATAGAATCTGCTACAAACACATTTTGCCAGGTCTTAGCAGTAATTACTTGTTTTAACTACCTACAGTCACTTTAGCCTTCGGGATTCCTTGAATTATGATGCTCAAAATCGTTTCTGGTAATTGTAGGTGAGAAAAGCAATATGAGGAGTCTAAACATTACAAGTTAGTAAACCACACCTCTAAGATTGATGGAAAGCCCTATATCCATGTAGATATTATGGGATATTCTTTTTTAATATATAAAATATGCCATACCTATCATAAGAATTGGCCATTATGCAAACAATTAACAAAGTATACAAATTAAAAGTGAAGTCGAATCCATTATAGTCTCGATATTTTGCATATGAATTGTTAAAAAAAGATGAACATCACCATGCGGGAAGAGAAAACAGCTCATATGAAAGTATGCCGGGTCAATGACAAAGTCAAAAACTCCCAACTAGAAAGAGAAAAGTACACGCAGATTGTATATACAATGGATTGGTCTAATCACTTATTCTTGAGAAAGAAAGGCCAACTAACCCTGCTTTCACAGATTGATAAATGATCTCAAAGACCAACTTAAATGACCATATAGATAGAATGGATGTGGATGAATGTCTCCACGTTTGAAGCTTTTATTGCAAAACACATAACAACATTTGTCACCAAATTTAGAATTTATAAAAAGCTTTAAATGTTTACTTTCTATGAGCTCTTTTGTATTCCAAGCCATCTGTCCAACTACTTACCTAAGAGTTTAGATGCGTGGTGAGTGATCTTACAAGGAAACAAACTATCTAAGCTCATCTGACAAGAAACACACCTCACAAAGCATATTTTCATTTACAGACTGTGCAAGACCACCAACAATCACTTCCTCCTTTTTTACTCTTGACACTCATCCTACAAGGCAACAAACATATTAAACATGACTCTGGCAATACAAATAAAGAAACTATATTTTGTTTGTTTCAAAACAAATAGTAATGTTGTAATGTAATCACACATCACCCCATTGCAAATGGAGACCCCCTCTTTTTTCTTGCTTTCTTTGTTTTGCTTTAGGTTTAGTTTTCCTCTGAGCTTGTAGGATTTTGATAGTGTTGTGTATCCAAGTCTCAACAGTTTCTTGCCAAGAGGTCTATATGCCTTCATCCTGATGCATGTCACTGAGACCCTGAAAATGACTAAGTCTGATATCCTAAAAATCCTAAAAAAATGACTACGTCTGAAATCTGGTGGATCCTCAGAAATCTAGAATCTGCATGCTAAATCCTATGGATCCAGGACCTATCTCAAACATCCTGGAAGTATATTGATAAATATTTAAAGTAAACATATTTTCAATATACTTCCATTCAGGAAAATCCAAAATTTGACTAAGGCAAGAAATTCCTCACTCCATGTCCAAACCCACCCAGTCTGGGCGGCCTCAAGGTGCATTCATGGACTTTGTCTCGTTCCAAGTGACATTGTCCAGACAGTACTCTCAAATCCGCCCTAGGAGAAAAATGGTTAAGTTTTGAGGTTTTGATGCACAGAACACTGAGATATGATGATTTGTAAGTAAGGTTTATGAGTTTGAGTGAAGTCAACTGGATTATAAGCAACATTCCAAGTGTCACTCTCCAACCCGCCCTACCTGGGCGGCCTTGGCATGAGGGCATGGATGATGTCTTCATCTCCACATGGATCTCTCCAGACAACACTTACAACCCCGCCCAAGGAGAAAGTGATCAAGTTTTTAAAGTGTTTCAAACACAAAGCATTAGGAGGTCATGAAGTTTTGATGGAAGCCTGAAGGTTTAAAAGGATTAAATGAGTTTTAAGTTGAAATCCAAGGGTCACCTCTAAAGCTGCCCTACCTAGGCAGCCTCAAGAGGTCCTTGTGGATTGTATCATCTACCACATGAAGCACTCCAAACACTGTCTCTAAAGCCGCCCAGGGTGAAGAACAACATAAGTTGTAAGTTTGTTTGATGAGAATGATGTAGATAACACCAAGGAGATGAGATAGTCAAATTGATAAGAGTGAAAAGTTTCTAAGTGTCAAAAATCCAAGGCCTACTCTCAAACCCGCCCTTTCTAGGCGGATTTCACCAAGACAGATGGACAAGATCACCACCTAGCATCCATGATGTGTCTTTCAACTTCAAAAAACACCTCAAAATTGCCTAAGTCTTAAGGAAGTTGGAGAGAAAGGTCTTCATAAGGAGAGGAATGAGCAATAAGTGAAGTTTAAGTGATGTAATCCATGCATCATCCTCCAAGCCGCCCATGCTAGGTGGCCTTCAACATCATGCTTGGATTGTGTCTCCTCCAAAACATACTCTCCATACACACCCTCCAAACCCGCCTTGTCAAGTGACTCCCACCATCATGCATGTCTTCCACACCATTCACTCCATGCACTCACTCTAAATCCACCCATGCTTCAAGAGTTACATAGCATTCAAAGGAGGACAAACTCTCAATGAAACAAGTGAAGAGCTCTTAAGTTGTCAAAACCAAGCTAAAAAATGCTTGAGTGATGAAAATTCCTTATACCTCCTCCAATCCCGCCCATGCTAGGCAACCTTGAGCACTTTGTCTGGACAAGGTCATGTCATTCACAAGACACACTCCGCCTATCACCTCTAAACCCGCCCAGCCTGGGCAGCCTCACAAGGCAATGATGGACAATGTCATCATCAGGAGACTCTCTCCAGACACTCCCTCTAAACCTGCCCAAGGAGGAAAGTGGTCAAGTTTACAAGATGTTCTAAGCACAAAGACAAGGATATGACGAAATTCTAAGCAAAGTTTATAAAATTAAAGCAATCAAATGCATTTCATATAAGAATCCAAGGGTCACCTCCAAACCCGCCCTACCTGGGCGACCTCAAGAGGTGCTCATGGACTCTGTCATGTCCCACATCAAACTCTCCATGCATTGCTTCCAGAACCGCCCAGGGATGAAGGTGGCATAAGCTGCAAGTTTACTTGATGAGAATGATGAAGATGACACCAAGCATTACTTAAACTCCTCCCAACAAGGATGAATTAATTGGAAAGAATGATAAAAAATCACTAAGCCTGATGTCTTGAAATCCTAAAAATTGGCTAAGTCTGAAATCTAGTGGATCCTCCAAAATCTAGAATTTGCATGTTAAATCCTATGGATCCGAGACCCATCTCAAACATCCTCGAAGTATATTGATAAATATTTAAAGTATAATCAATATACTTCCATTCAGGACATTTCCAATATGGCGACAAGACTTGCATTCCAAGCACACCTTCTAAACCCGCCCAGCGTGGGCGGAAATTTCACCTGAGCATGGATTCCACGTCGTTCACATGAGTCTCTCCAGACAAAGACCTCAAACCCGCCCAGGAAAACCCTTACGAAAAGTTGCAAGTTAGAAGTAGGGAGTTCATTTAGAGGCAAAAAAAGAACAAGACTGAGAAAAATCCAAGACTCCCTCTCAAATCCGCCCTTCCTAGGCGGCCTTTTGGTGTGAGCTTGGATTAGGTAGTGATTACTCCACATAACTCCTTCTAATCCGCCCATCCACTGGGGTAAGTTGCAAGAACAATCAATGAAGGAAGGTGGAAGTTGATTAAGGGAAATGAGACAAGTTTCGAAATGTTATGAAGATCATTCCACACAACACCCTCTAGGCCGCCTAGCTTGGGCGGATTTCACTATGTCATAAGGATTGTCCTTCATTCGCATTCCAAACTTGCCTGCTAACTTTGCATAAGTACTCCAAGATACTAAATCATGTCAAGAGAGGAGTCATTCAGGTGAAGCCAAAAATTGTCTAAGTCTAAAATTCCTTACCTCACCTTCAAACCCGCCCTTCCTAGGCGGCCTTGACCACCTTGCATGGATTCCATGTCCTCCACATCACACACTCCGCACACACCCTCCAAACCCGCCCAACATAGGCACTCCAGAGACTTAGGCATGGATTTCACGCGAAAGGGTATGTTTTGAAATGTCATTTTTTGATCCCACATGAATAAGATGAATGTAATTTGTTATTGAAAATCCTTTATATCAAGTCTTAATTTGATGTGTTTCTTCTTGTAGGTGGAGGATCCAAGGAGGTGAATGGCGAGAGCTCATACATAAGAAGTCTTGAAGGTGGAGAAAAGTTGCTCAAGTTTATCATCATCACCACATGGAGGAGAGCTCCTGCATCAAATTCATCTTACTTTGAAGACTTCGTATGTCTAGATGAGGAAGACATCAACGCCACGCTTGAGAGGTGTTGTGACCTAATCACACATTGCCCCATTGCAAATGGTTACCCCCCTTTTTTTGAGTTTTGATGCTTTGCATGAAGTTTTGATGATGTCTTAGAGCTATTTCATGATGAAGTCAGTGGTGTTTGAGTCCTGTAGTCCCTTGATGACCTAATCCTGATGTTTGAGATCCTAAAAATTGGCTAAGTCTGAAATCTGGTGGATCCTCAAAAATCTAGAATCTGCATGTTAAATCCGGTGGATCTGAGACCTATCTCAAACATCCTGAAAGGTATATTGAAAAATATTTAAAATATAATCTCTAAACTTATACTTAAATATATTTTTCAATATACCTGACCTTGGGGACTTTTGGTTTTGGGCGCGAATTTGCTTGAAGACCTTGGGCGCATTTTCCCATTTGCAGAGACCCAAACCAGCGCCTAAGATTGAGATTCATATGTGCGCCTAGAGGAGAACACACTTCCAACCTCTCCTAGATAGACGCCTTGATTGAAATTGGCATAAGAGACCTTAAACATCAAAGAATTCGACAAAGGAATGATCCGAGAGTTTTAGGCGCCTTTTTTATGTTCAAATGATCATCAAATAGCGCCTTGAGTTGAAGCCGCCCATTCCTTGTTGCTCCTGCCAGTTTTAGGCGCCTTGATGTGGGATGGAGTTTAAATCATTATTGAAGGCGCCTAAGGATGAGGTGGTCTCACAGGGGTATAATCAAGTTTTGAAGAGCCTTAAAGATGTCAACAATGAGCAAATTCAAGTCTAGGTGCCCTTCATGCATTAGACTACCTCATGTTGGCGCCTTAGCATGAAGAGATGTTTAAACTAACTCCAAGTTGCGCCTTAGGAAGAAAGAGTATGAAATCCCTGATGTATGTTTGAGATCCTAAAAATGACTAAGTCTGGTAGCCTGAAATCCTGAAACACTGAAAAATTGACTAAGTCTGAAATCTGGTGGATCCTCCAAATTCTATAATCTACATGTTAAATCCGGTGGATCTAAGACCTATCTCAAACATCCTGAAAGATATATTGAAAAATATTTAAAGTATAAGTTGGGCGCATTTTCTCACCTCTGCAAACATCATTTTTGTGCCTAAGATTGAGATTCATATGTGCACCTAGGAGAGAATACATTTCCAACCAGCCTTAAATTGGGCGCCTTGATTGAAAATTTGTCAAAAGACCTCAGGAATTGAAATTTCACAAAAATAAGACAGCTTAAGTTTGGGCGCCAATTCATCCCTTAAGTTTAGGCGCATTCTGCATGTGTAGCCACCATTTTTGGGCGCCTTGATGAGAGATGAGGTCCAAGTCAACTATGGATGGCGCCTAAAGAGATATCTCCTTCCTTAAGACTCTAGGATTGATTTAAGTCCACAAAACTCACATTATGAGTTAGGCGCCAATTTCACAGTCAAATGATCATCAACTTGCGCCTTGAGTTGAAGTGGATAAGTATAGGCGCATTTTCTTCTTATTGTCATCATCTTGAGCGCCCTAGATCCGGAGGGTTGGAGAGATGAACTTTTGAGCGCCTAGGGGTGTATGGTGTGGAGAGTCATCAAATATGGCTTTGTGAAAGAATTTGAAGTAATGAAATGTAAAATTAAGGCCTTAGTAGTTTGGGCGCCCTTTATGTAGCTTCATGAACATCTTTGGCGCCTAGATATAAAGAAGCATTGAAAACTTGAAAAGGTAAATGAAGATTTTAACAAGCATAAGGGAGGGTTAGGCACTCATCATGTCAACTTGGAGATTCAACTTGGAGGTTCTACAAGGTCATTATCAAACTTGCACCTAGAGCGCCTAGACCTAGGAGGGAACAAGCTTAAATTTACATCAATGAGTAAGCACTTGAAAAGTTGAGTCATTTTGAGTCATTCCAAATCAATTGAAGCCATAAGATATCAAATGCAAGGTTAAATTGACCTTAGGCGCCCTTCATGTATTTTTCCATCATTTTAAGCGCCTCGAGGTGAATATGTTGGAATGTTAAGCATTAAAGGTTGAGTTTAGAGTTATGAGTTTGGGCGCCTAAAGTATAAAGACATTCAAAAGCTTAGGCGCCATTTTGAACCCAAGCTCTTATCAAGGAAACTAGGCACTATTTCACAGTTAGAACATCATAAATGGGCGCCTTGTGAAGAGAGTTTGAGGACATGAGATTGGATATCATTTAAGTGATTAAAGTCATCAAAAAATCCAAGCAAATAGGGTTCAAGTTGATTAAGGCGCCCCTTTCATCTTGATGCCAACTCAATTGGCGCCTTGGAGAAAATCACTCAAGTCCCTATTTAAAAGTGAGCGCTATAAGGGAGATTGACTTCTTTAAACTATTACAATTGTTAGAAATCATTTAAAGTGATGAATGTGGGACTAACTTGTGTTAGGCACACTTTGCACCTCCAGAACATTATATATGCGTCTAAGTTTGAGGTGGGATTATTCATATGTTTAAAGTTATTTCTTTGTGTTATGAAGTGATTAATATTATTCCTCTTGTCTTGTAGGAACATCAACAAACCTAAGGAGCAAGCGCCTGGAGTCACCTTCATCCAAGGAGTTGTTCAAGGAGTCACCTTCAAGGAAGAGTCATCATGCTAGCCACCTTTGGAGATCACTTCAAGATCATCATCAAGTTGCATCATTGAGAGAAGGAGTGTTGGTGAAGCCAAGGAATCATCTGAAGGACAAGCACCTGAGTCACCTTCAAATTGTAGAGGAAACGTCAATGACATCATGTTAGATCACATCAAGTTCAAGTATACTTCATCAATGGCATCATGTTCGAAGACATTCATCCATCCTAGCTTCAAGTCAAGTTCTCCCAATCTTCAAAGGTTCATTAAGTTTCAAAGTCTCCTTGAGAGATCATCTACTCCACATCCAAAGAAGGTGTTATCATCTACACTCCAAAGGGCCACTTCAAAGATCATCGTGCAAGACCACTTCATCAACTTCTACATCGAAGACATTAATACCATCAACTTCAAGTTCTTTCAACTTCAAGTCCAAGAGAGATCTCCTACTTCGATTCATGAATGAAGCATCATCATCTACTCTTCATTAAGATGCAAGGGAGAAGATCAACTTACCTACCTGCAAGAAGAAAGAATCACAGAGTTAGTCAAATGAGCTACAAGTATCATACATCCAGTTTACAAAACATGAACAAGGCAAGATCAACAAGATACATCTCAAGTGTTCATCATCAAAAGCAATTACATCCACAAGTATGCTGAAATGGCACCTATGTGGCGAGTACACATCATCATTCAATCATAATCAGCCACATCATTTCAACTGCATTCAATGTATCATTTAATAAAAGAAGCCAAAGGGACGCCTATGTGAAGATGCTTTAAATGATTTCATCTTATCCTTATCACATTGGAAAGCGTGCCTTCATTGCCTCTCTTTTGTACTAAAAATAGCAGTTTGTTGTAACTACCTGTTGAGGTGGCATGATCTAAACCCTTGGCTACATGAATTGATCCTAGCCTTTCATTGTAATCTAGACACTATATAAAAGCCTTGTTGCCTCATTTGTAAGATATAGTTTTGTAGGAGTAGAATAGAAGAGACTCTAGAAATTCTCTGAGAGGACTTGAAGTTGTACATATTTCTCAAGATTAATGCAAAGACATTGGAGTTCACTTGGTGTTTAAGTCTTGTCTTGTGAAATGACATGGTTTCTTGTATCTTGAATTGAATGAAGAGATGTTAAAATTAGATTAGAAGTAGATTAGAGCTCATTAATGTGATGTATGTATGTATTGAATATTTGATCAACTCCTAGCTCATGCTTTTAACATTCATTGCCGGTGAAGTGTTGTGTAAAGCTAGTCTGAGCCTTATCATTTGCATAAGTTCGATTGTGAATGCTTGTTTGAGCTACGCCATTTAATGGGTGCTTGTATAAGTCTTCATGATTTGAAAACCATTCGCGTACCTTAGGAGATTGCACCAACTCCATGTAGTTGTAGGCATCCTTGGCGAAGTGGAGTTAGGTTTATTTAGGAGTTTGTCTATTCAAGCATCGTCATTACTTCATTGACCTTAGATTAGTTTCTAAACCTTTACCCTTTTTTCCTTTTTTATCATTGATGCCTTGTATATACATCATCCACACTGAAAGGAGGAATAAGCTAAATGAAGTTAGAATAAGTCAGCGTAAGTCCCTTTGTGATTATCAGCAAGATCGCATGTAATCACTGAGTTAACCCATCATGAATCATAAATAAGGAACCTTGGAGTTACTTCACTGGATCACATAGTTCAGCCTTTGAAGAGCTTTATTCAAGAGAGAGTGGGATACTCTAGTGTTTTACTCTATTGTTGACTTGTCTAAAAACAATCATCAACAAGAGGGAGTCATCTTCCAGTGATTCATTCCACGCGCCAAAAGGACAATCATCATGTAATCTACTCCAAGGACTCGTGCACAACATATCTTCTACTTCATGCGTCTGTCCGAGGAATATCACTTTACCATGCATGAGAAGGAGTCATCATCTAGAGTTGTCTATTTCATGTGCATCCATCATATGCCAGTCTACTACAAGAAGTCACGCACAAGACATCTTCCACCTCAACACTCCAAGAGTCCTACAAGAGTACATCACAAGATGAGAGATGAACATGATCATCAAAGCGATCCATGAGTTACATCAAAGACAACAAGAAGAAAATATTCTAAGTGAACATGAGGTGAACCAAACCAACTTGCTTGAAGATGCTGAGGTGGCACATGCATGTCATCAAGCTAATCACATTCTGCCATGTCATTCATTCAAGAGGGCCCACCATAAAGATGCTCCAAAGATGCTTATCACATTGGGAAATGTGCCTTCATTGCCTCTTTCATGTTCTAAAAATAGCAAATTTTGTAACAAACTACCTTGTTGTCTCAATCTCGGTCGTTGATTGCTAAATCAATCTGGGCCATTCATTGTAATTCTTGAGTTCTATATAAGGCTCACTTCTCTCATTTGTAAAGGGATCATAAAAGGAGAGAATCATTAGAGGAAGATAGAGTAGGAGTGGATACTATGGCAATAGGAGTAGAGTAGAAAGAACTCTTCGAAATCATTGAAGAGATATATGAGATTGTTGTAAACAAAACACTTCTTAAATCAATACAAGCTCATTGTTGTTGTTTGCATGGTTATCTTGTACGATCAAGGAATGTTTGCATGGTTTCTAATTCTCCAAGATGGTTGAGATGTGGTTCCAAGTAGCTTAGATGATAAAGTAGATAGAGTTCATTGATGTAATGGATATATGCAATGATATTTGATTAATTCCCGTTGGTTCATACTTTTGATGGTTTGTTGATGGTAAGTCAGTCATCATGTAAAGTTAGTCTGAACCACATCTTGCAAATAGTTCGACTATTGATGCTCCTTCGAGTTGCGCCAGCTGTGGGCACTTTGGAGTGTGTCAACAATATGAAAATCCTTGGTTTGTCCTTTGGAGATCGCACCTATTTCATGTAGTTGTTGCTTGTCATGGTGAAGTGAAATTTGGTTTCTAAGGGAATTTGTCTACCATAGCATCGTTCATCACGTCATTGTCCTTAGATTAGTCTTCTTAACCCTTGCCTTTTGCCTTTTCTTTTTGTAGTTGATTAGAAGTTCCATTTCACAAGGAAAGAGTACATATTTGAATGGAGTGATGAATAAATTCTGCGTAAGTCCCTTGTGTAAACAACATTATCACATCATACCACCGAGGCTATCCGTTGCAAATCACGTACAAGGAACCTTGGAGCGTTCTTGTTTGATCACGTAGTTTAGCATTCGAGACGCTTTGTTCAAGAGAGGATAGAGCACTTGGTGTTTTATTCTAATGTTGTTGTCAAGAAAACATCATCAACAATACCTGGGTGCTCCCAAAAGAGTAGCAAGTGCGCCTCCCAAAGACTCTTCTCCTTCCTTGTCCTCGTGCTCTAACTCATCAAATACAACCTCAAGCTTGAGATCTTCTACCTCTGAATCCTCATCAAAAATCACCTCTATGTAGTGTATCTGCCCCTTCCCCAACATTTATGTCCTAGTTCCCATGGCTCTCTACAAGAAAAGCACAATTTCTTCCTTCGAAGCTCATTCTTGGACTCTTCCATCCTACTTGGTTTAGGAGGTAATGCCTTAGATTGAGGGAAACCCTTATGGTAAGGTTTTTTATGCCGACCCGATGGTGCAATCTTAGAGTAGAACTTGTTCTTAGTCATTGAATCCTCCAAATTCAAAGCCCTCCTGATGGCATCCTGCAGAGATATTGGATCAAAAGCCTTATCCAAGCCTCGAAGTGGTTCGATTAGTCCCTCAACAAACAAAACTACAAGTCTCCTCTCTGTAACATTCGGGAACCTAACTAAGACTCGTTGAAATTCTGCTATATAATCATCCACTAAACCATGTTGTCTCAATTGGGCCAACTCCCTGAAATGAATCTCAGAGTCCTTCCTGTCAAACCTATCTATGAGCTTCTGTGTGAAATTAGCATATGTCACAATATGGTTATGCCCTTGTGTAATTAACCCATGATGCCACCACTCATGAGCTATGCCCTCCAAATGAAGAATTGCAAATTTGATGGCTTCCTCTTCTATCATAGGGCTGAATAAAAGATATGTATCCAACTTCTGGACCCAAGCCCGTGTAGTACCCTTTCACGAGCCATCAAAAGGAAGGAGAGTTAACTTACTCAAGCTTTGCTACAAATCTCTATGGGGCTGCTATGTAGGATGTCTTCTTTCCATTCTTGGTGCATTCCTTGATTTGAAATTGCAATAGTTTGCAAAAAAAATCTGATTTCTAATGTCTGGGTCAAGACTCATGTACCCATCCATGCAGGCATTGATGTCATATGCTGCTGGATTTTGCTCCTCATCTTTAGGTGGTGCTCCACTCTAAGCAAAAAAATAGGCTGCAAAGGCCTAGCGGCTGATCCAATTGAAACCCTGTTATTATTTGTGTGATTTACAGGACCATTCTGATTTGAATTGCTCCCTTCACTTGTGAAATTTTATGTGGGCCTGGTGGAATTTAAAGCGGCATTCATATTCTACATTTGTTGCATCATCTAGATGAGCATCTAGTTCATTTGTGTTCCTGCTTTTGGAGGAAAGCATCAAACTTATCTCCTTGATCTGTCGTGTTTCTCTTACCTCTGCCTCCTATTCCAACACTATTCTCTTGCTGGGCTGCCTCCAACTTCCTTCTCTCTCTCTGTAAAACTCTCAAATCTCACTGACTGGGCTGCATACAGCCATTAAATGCACCCGCAAGCTGGCAGGATTAATTGGCTCTAATACCACTGTGATGACCCTGAGAGATATACAAGTTGTTCTTCCTGATTTAAATGCGGTCATTCACAGTGCAGCAAAATTTAACAAGGCTAGAACACTCACAGGAATCAATCAATGACCAATAATTGATCTGCTTATTCCCCTACAGCAATTATAGGAAACGCTAAAACAGCCAGTTTGGAGTAGCCTGCAACCTGCTTTGATAGCTGAGAAATCGGGAATCTATAAACCAATGTCTATCCTACGCCACATTCAATTTTAACACATGAATAAACAATTGTGTCTAATTATTGGAGAATCAAGTAGATATACATATATGTTACTCAGACTGGCAATAAGCATTCAATCAGTGACTTCCATAGATACCTAAAATAACACATCAAAGGTGATTCAAGAATTAATAATTCCTTGCTCAAGATTTCACCAATATTTAGGACAGATTCAACTTACATTGCTCAGAGTAATGTATCTCACAAATTGGAAGAATTTATTACAATTGAAAGATTCTAATCAATATATACTACTCACTGGATGCAGCAAGGAATGAATTGTTGACAGATGTGAATAGGGCGAAGGTGTGGATTTGCTTCGCAAATAAGGTATGTCGCTCAGTACGCAGCATAGAGAGTCACTTCACCTATAGAGGTGTGCTCACGTTGTGTGATGAGTGGCCTCTCGAAATGTGCTAACTCAGATCTATCAACCGATGATGACTCTTGGCATGCCTGGATCCTGCTTGTCTACGCGATCTCTGACAATGCAAAGGGAAGGCAGTATTCAGATCTGCTGTGTATGCAATCCACCAGTTCTACAAGAGTCCAGTCGCGGCCATGAAGCTCGCTCTAGAAAAGGATCAAGCCCCAACAACTAGCGTATTCTTTCCAATGTTGTAGCAGGTCTCCCCCTCACAGATGGAACATTTAATAGACAGTGCCATGCACTAGATTCTGGATGGTTTTGTAGGCAACATATGCAGTAATGTAATCTTCAATTCCCTATTGAATTACACTCGCTTACTTGTCTTCCAGCACCCGCAAGCTTCCAGAAAATGTGAACAAGACCACAATTTTAGCACCAATGCAATTCCTAAGTGGAAATTGCTCAAAGAAGACAGGGTTTTCGTCCTACCTCTGGTTCGCAGTCCAGGGGTTTCGTCCCAAATTGCTTAATTGCTCAAATTTGAAATCAACAATACAATATGATAACTGGATAATGGAAATGAGCCACCAGCGCTTGAAATTATACCTTGCTGATTTAGGACCCATGGGACCTAAATTGGGTGCTAAATTTGAATTGCTTTTAGTTTTAATTTTTAATATAGATTTTTTTATTTTATTTTTATTTATTATATTAATTTAGTGTTGAAAAACAGATTGCTCCCAAATGTGGAGACAAGATAAAGAACCTCAGTAACCATCTATGAGATGTTGACAGTGAGATGGAGAATTTTGTAGGACTGAGAAAATGTGAGCACATGCATTATAATATTGGAAAATGTTGTGTTCAATAATGGGCTTCCGGCATGTGGAAGTGAAGGTTTGGATGCAGGTTCAGGCTTAAACCTTGAAAAGTATTCATATTTGTGTTTGGTATATACAGAACTTTTTGTTCACAGATTTTAGCAGATATTGCTTTTCCAAATACACCAGTCTCATGGAATGCAATCATTACTGGATATTCATAAAATGGGCCTGTTTAAAAATCCCTGCTCGCATCCTCCCAGCATGCATCAATTTGGGCACTTTGCAAATGTATGAGATCCACCTGAAGATGATACCAACTATAAGATGAATTGTATCATGCATTGGAGTTGAGGTATCCCTGGATGACATGTATATGAAACATGGATGCTTACCATAGGCACATAAATTGTTTGCTATATTGCCTCAGGAAATATGGCCTCATAGATTGAAATGATTGTAGTTCACACTCACAAACATGGAAGATCCATGCAAGGCTAGAGAATTTGTCTAGACTCTATGGAAATGAAGACAGCAGGGTATATTCCAAATGCAAGACCTGTAGTAAATGATGAGGAGAAAAGGAATGGATTAGTCCTCTTTCACCACAATGAGAATTTAATTCCATTGGGATTGTTAAAGCATCCACAGGAACAACTAATGCAGATGTTAATAACCTTCAAGAATGTGGCCGCTGCCGCGCTGTAAACACCTGAAGCATTTTAATGATAAACTACAAATGCCACATCTATTTTTTTGCACTTTTTTCTATTGTGTTTACAGAATGTGTCAAGAAGTGAATGAACCCCACAGGAACATTACACTTTTTGGATATCACAGCTCTTTCCAACCGCCTCCACACCAGAATATCTCAACAGCCAGCAAAGGAACTTGATCATTGACAGATCTTATTATAAGGAAGAAAAAAACGTTACCTTCCCAAAAGGTTCAGACAAGTTTCTTGAAAAATCTTCAATAGCATTGTTTAGAAGATTGCTAGCAAATGCAATTTTAGCCTGTATTTCATACACCATATCATATACAAGCAGAAAGAAACCACTCCAGAATTATTTGAATTTTGTCTCAACCATACAAGGAAAATGTATAACCACATATATCAGATGTTACAAAAGCCAAAAGGCCTAAAATTAGCCCTTGAAATGCATAACGTAAAGCAAAAACATTTACCTTTGCCAATTCAGCACGGTCGGCCCCTAGCTCATTTTCAACCCAATCCACTATTGGATGCCACTTGCCTCCAAGCAAAATGTCTTGTTTGCTCCCTATTCAATGAGTACGTGATGCAACGTCTTCTGGAATTTCCCAATGGACCAGATCAAAATGTGAGGACGTACGGATTGGCCTTCTGATTCAAAATTGAGAGCCCTTGCTTTCTTGATCATGAATGCAAGATTTCAACTAAGGTGAATACGTTGAGTTGATGTGAACACAAAGATGAGAATTTCTATAGTGACACTGATATTTCAACAAATTCAATATGTGTTGTTTCAGTTGTAGGATTGCACATTCTGTCAAAGAATTTTGTATTTGAACTGTATCTATAAGGAAAATAAGCATACTTGAGAGCTACAAATTTTCGTTGTCGTCAGATTACCCACATCCTAATTTTTTATTTCTAAAGCATTATGGCAGTATAGAACATTGACTGTAATCACCAGTCAACAACCATCCAAATATAACAGGAGAATCCAAATGCAGTACATCAAACTGAGGTTTCTACTACTACTGCAGCTCTACTCTGAAAATACGGAATTAAAGATGGCATACTCGTTGGAATTTATGTATGCCTTAGACTTGACTAGTGTCCCATTTTTTAGCATCTTATTTCTTGTTCGGACAAAATCAATGTGTCTCACTTGACAGTTGCAACAACTATATAAGCAATTTGCAGTAGAAATTTGTTCACAAGAAAAACAATCCTAAAATAATTGCTCAAGTTTTTTGATGTAATTGGATTACAAAAAGACACTTGATTTTTACAGCAGTATTGCTGGTTTGCAAATTGGCAGATATAATATCCATTAAAATATGCCTTGAAGATAAAATCCAATGAAGTACAAGAAAAGTATTATTATAAATGTACCCATACTTTCTTGTTACAAAATATACGAGGTCATAGTGAGATTATAAATGCTTGAGCTTGGAATGATGCGATATATTAATAAATTTTTACAATCAATTTTTCAAAAAATCCGGCAACAAATTTCAGTTTCATTTCATTTCATTTTCTTTGGAGCTATTGACACAAAAAATTGCAGCATTTACAGGAAAAAAAACCAAAAGTTGGAAGATCATCACACCACCATACAATTCAAGCAGAATTCCCGCCTCAGTTAACAGTGGAAGGGCAAAAACCAAAATCCGGCTGCCGCATATGTTGGAGCCCAAACTTCCTCACCCTGGACTTACTTGAATTCTTGCTCGGAGCGCCAGGCGTCTTACTTTTCCGATCAGATGGTACTATATGATCTTTTGGCGTTACAGGCGAATTTTCCTCCATGATATTTTCCTTGAGCATTTGTTTTGAATCAGAACCAGAATTAGAACTAGTCTTTTTCTTCTGCGATCTACAAAAATCGGTATTTTCTTTCAAAGGCGTATGTACATTTGCAGCGAATTCGTTTTCTTGTAGAAATTTTGGCAAACCCTTATTAACAGCAGCAGCTCTATCTGTTGTTGGTGTTGTTGAAGGCGGAAGAATTTCCTCGCGCTTAAGGCCGATCAGTACAGAGTAAGAGCAATTCTTGTCATTTTCCGTACCCATGATAATAAAAAAAGTTGAAACCCTAAAAACACTAGAAACCCTCGAAGAGCTTTGAGAAATTTTGACAAAGGAGCAATGTTGAGCTTTGTTTGTTCACCGCAGTCAAGAATAAGCAGAGAGAAACAGATGTGCGGTGTAAATGGATTTGCACAGCTTGCCAAAATAAATAGAAAAATAAAAATATTGGTAATCAAAACTTGGACTCTGTATTTTACATTCGTATTCCAAGAACATGATACGAGAATGAAGAGCCACTCCAGATAGGGCTATGTACGTTATTTCATTGGTTTTTTTAATTTACATGATTTTATTGATTGTCTTGGCGGCTACTTCGACAGTTATTGAGGATGTAATTTATTTTGCCAATTATTATTTTTTATGTAGTTTTTTTTTAATGAATATTCCTATTTAACTTATGTTAAAAAGTAATAAATAGTATAATATTCAAAAAAAAAAAGGGTTGGGTGGTAAAAGGGCACATCCACAAAGTCTGAAAGTTTTAATAGGTGATCAAAAGCCTTAAACACAGGCGAACAAAATAATAAAGGTCCAACTCCGAAAAAAACTAAACAGTAAGTGCAACACAGATGTTCTTAAATATCATCCACTTCAAAAGTCAAAGGTTAATTTTGGCCAATAAAAATAGGACAAATATTTATCACTTTTTATTATGAATGAGGTGTAAAATTGCTATTGATTGTTTGACCATTGAAGTGGATGGTATTTAAGTAGAGGGGTGCAACACTAATAGACGGAGGAGGATCTTGATCATTAGGTTTCGCCTAAACATCTCCAAGGGTAGCATCATCAATTGGCTCCAAACTATCGAGAGCATCAATTCCATCTTCATTCTCCTCGAGGGGTGGTTGAGCACAGACCAAGGAAATGGCGAGTTGTAGACGAGGAAACTTGTTTGTGTCAAGCCAGCCAACATCCCGCCTTGGAGATGGCAGTCTAGAAGGCTGAGACCATCCTCCATGGGTAGCAAAATCCTTGAAGGGCTGAGGGCCACGGGAATGAGAACCATGATCACCACAGTCGTCACAGTTACGTTGGGAGGACTGATTGCGACCACGCTAACGCCCTCAAGAGGAGGTGGAGTCAGACAGAACCCAGGCAACAGTGCAAGGGGCATTGCCCCAATGGTCCAATAGCTCCTAAAGATGGGCAACTTCAAGTGCAACTTTGATAGCTTACAACTAAATCTGCATTAGAACATTAGAACAAATGATAGCTTTAGTGTACAAAGAAAAATGTTTATTAGCAATACAATGATTGAAATTAGCAGCATTCCTATCCTTCCAAATGCTAAAAAGAATTTCCACCCTAAAAGCATGCCATATCTGAGTATATTTGCATGGGAGGTTGGGTCAACCACCAAGTAAGAGCATATGCCAAGAGAAAGAAGCAAGTTTGAAAGGTCTGAAAAATCATGGATCCAAATCCAAACTTCCTAAGCAAGGCTTAAATTGATAGTCAACCTTGACTATCAAGCAATTTTTTTATGACAGTTATCTATTCAATAGTGTCTTTAAAATACTATGAGATATTTTAATATAAGTAAATTATATAAAAACCAAATATATATATCATCATAATCCTATATAAATTTTGACAGTTTGTCCAAAATCTCTCCTTTCATATGATATGGTCTTTTCAAAATTTCAGTTGTATTTTATAGTTAAAATGTCTAAATACAGCTATACAACTGTCAAATTTAAGCCCAGTTCCTAAGCCCAAGGGCAAAACCAAAAAAGGTGCTTGATTTTTTATGCATAGAGATTCCTTTTTATTAAAGATTTCATTAAGAATTTGTAATGGTGAAAATTGGGTACCCCTCACTTTCCCATTAGTTTTGGATTCATTTTGAGCCCGTAGCTTTTAAGAAATAATTACACTGATAGGTGTTTCCTTAGTGGGGAACACTAGATGAAATATATAGATAAATGGTCCAAATGAAAAGGACTACCATCAAACAAATCTTGACCTTACATTATTTTAAACAATTTATTAAATAATCATAAAAACTTACATTTATTACTCACACCAAAACAAAAGCTGGCATACAATGACATTCTATAAATTTTGCGACCAACAAAGTCATTGTTGGTTAAAACCCACACATATTCAATTTTAATTTATTTTTGTAGTAGAAGTAGGCGGCATGTGGCAATTACCTTAATTGATATTTTGTATTCCATTGTTTTTGTAGATGGGGTAAGCATTATTTTCTAAGGATGTGCTCTTTGTCATGCACTTTAAACTCCATCAAATGAGTTTGCACCTTACACCTCTATCTGCACTACATGGAATGATCTACAACTTCCACATCTGGTAATTTGAGAGACACAATCAAATCAAATTGCGATAATATTGCAAAATATCCAATGCCATCACTAAATATTTTTAGTAAATTAGATTATGATCACATCCTATAAATTACAGGCAGGGCCAAGTTGAGCTAAAGAAATAATATTCCAATCTTTTGTTCTCCACTTGAATTATAGACTAGAACCTGCTCTGGTGGCATTTGCATCTTCGACAACACATGGTGTGTTGATCTTCCTTGATGGATTATGTGAACAACATATTTGGTTCATGGCAATTCTCGTGGTTGCATGGATTCATTTCCTTCTCACATGTTTGCAAGCCTTCTGCTCTGTCTGTGATTGTAAGTCATGGTGGAAGCACACTAAATTTGTGTACCATTTAATCAGTTAACGAGACAACATTTTCCAAAATCCCTGCACCAATGGAGGCTACTGGATCCAACAAGCTATAGAAATATTCTTCGAGCACATCACTTACAAAAAATACATCACTTATCACTGATCCAACCCCTACTTTTAATAATGCAAGACAGGTTGAGGAGATCATTGTTACTGATCAGAATGGAGGAAGGTAGCCTTCTGTGTGGCCAAAGGCTACATAAGGTGCTTGCAAATCCTGTAACGAGGCTAACAATGTGACCACTAGCATAGCAAGGATCATGTACAAATAGGTGAATTATGGCAAAGGATGGAAGCCTTGTTGGTTTGTTCTACAAGATGGTGTTCTATCCTATTACAAAATGCATGGCTAGGATAAGATTGTCATCAATCAAGAGATGGAGAAAGACATTTGTCTTATTGGAGAGGAGTCTTTAAAGATCGTGAAGAATCCCAAGCATGCTTGTGCTCATTTAAAGCAAAGAAAGTCATTTGGAGAGATTTATCTCAAGGTAAATTTCAAGTCCTAATCTTTTTGCTTTGAAATGCGTAAAGATTTGTGAAAGTAATAATTGTTCCTAAATTTTGTGAGTTTTTTTCGTTTGGGGGGAGCTTGCTAGATTGGAAAATGCAGAGTGAAATAAAGGGCATAAAATAACTAGTCAAAAGAATAAGAATTGCTTGATAAAAACTCAAGAACAGGGGAAAATTGAGTTGAACTCAATAAATTGTGAGTTTCAAAGTGACTTGAGCTCAGTAAATTGTGAATGTTAGATACATAGATTTATGAGTGGACCCCAATAATTTAATTTAATTTCTAACTCATTACAATTGTCTTTTTCTATTAATCATTTCAAGTATTTCCCAAATAATTTAGTTAAATGGGTCTTGGGGATTTGGATCACTTCTTTCCTGAATAGACCTACACATCACTAATCTTCATAATGGATAAGAGCTTGAAAAAATATTTGAGTTTTTTTGAAGAGATAATAAAACCTGCCATGGGTCTCAAAATACACTTGACACATAATTACAAAGTGCTTCTCTAGTTCTAGTTCATTGTTACAAATGTACAAATTCACTGGTGTCTAGAAATATAATGATATGATTCCACGAGAAGCAGATAATAACTTTTCAATTATATAATGGAATATGAGTATATTCATTTAAGCTACTTGATGTCCTCAATGCACTTTAGAAAGATAAAATTAATAATCATGACCATGATGGTACCTCCTAAAAATTGATAGGTTGTTGTGCATGTTACGAAGTTGTTGAACATTCTTAATGAGGGTAGTTTAAGAGAAACCACATGACCCCTTTAAACATGTATGGACTTTTGATTCACATAAGAAATATAAGCAACTTTGTCAACATATACTATTGTTAACAACGCATCATGTAGTCACATAATAATTGTAGCATCAAATACTTTAAAAGTATTTCCATCATCTTCAATATCATTTAGGATAAATATTACCATTATTTTAACTAGAATGTCTTCAACAATAATGTTTGTCCATTATACTTAGTGGTGTAAAATATTGTATTGTATGTTTCAATACATTGGTGAAGAAAAGAAGCCTTTGACAAAAAAGGTTATCCAAAAAAGCAACATGCGAGTGAAGTAAAGTCACAACATTACAATGTCAATTTGTAGGTGCCATCTATATTATGTTTATGCATTGAAATAATTAGTCATTGTCTTTTACTATAAAATTGTAGTGTGTTTATTTATCTATGACAAATTTTTTGTGTAATAATTACCTTGGAGCAGTACTTTCTCGATGGAACTTTGATCGTACCAAACTATATTAGATTTTTAATTATACAATATTACTTGTCTAAATTGCTTTTTAGCTTTGCTACTTGCCAAAATGTCCTTTCTTTTTAGCTTTGCTACTTGCCAAAGTGTCCTTTGAGATCTTTTTGTTATTTTGTAATCATAGGCTTAAGAATATAATGACAAGAGTATTGACACCACATCCAATTAGAGGAGGGATAACTCACTACCCATATCCCAAGAGTCATAAGGATAGCCAATAAAGATGGTGATTATTTTATCACACCATCTAAGCTTTATAAAAGGCCTTTCCCATGCCAAAGAATGTTTATAATGAGATTTTCCAACATATATTTGTCCTTAAGTTCCAATAGTTTCTTGTTAACATTTTTTGTAAAATTTGCCTCGAGCTATGGGAGGAAGTTGAATTTGAAGAATACATGCAAGAAGTGTCCCATGAACGAGAGTTCAGAGAAGCATTCTTTGTTTTTGATAAAGATGGTAATGGTTTTATCACACCATTTGAACTTCAAGGAGTCTTGCTAAGGCTGAGACATCAAGAAGGGTAAGACTTTAAAAATTGTAAAACAATCATAGCAATATTTGATAAAAAAAATCTAATGGTAGAATTGATTTTATAGAATTTGATTGCATGATGAAAATGATAAGTAGATCCAAATTGTTTGTTTTTATAATTGGAATCTAAACTCCTAATACTATCTTCAAAGTTTTGTAATTGTATATTGAAGAGATTGAATAGATTCCAAATTATTTGAACAAAAGTATAGAAATATAATATCCGTATTGTTCATATGGCTACATCTTATGATTTCAACTCTTATAGGTTATGTGTGTTATTTTATTTGTACAGTCTATGAGCAGTTAAGTGCTAATACATCAATGTATTTAGTCAATTGGCATAGGAATTAAAAATACAAGTTCATCAATATAATTAGTAAATGCATACATATAATTAATCATCATTTTCTCAAATCAATTTCTCTGTCAGACCTAACATAGATGGTTTATAATTTGTTTAAAAGGCCTTTCCCATGCTAAAGAATTTGTATAATGAGATTTCCCAACACATATTTATCTTTGAATTCCAACAATTTCTCTGTAATGTTTTTTGCAAACTTTACCTAAGGCTATGGGAGGAAGCTAAATCTAAATAATGCATGCAAGAAGTATCTCGTGAACAAGAGTAGAGAGAAGCATTATCTCTTTTTGATAAAGATGGTGGTGGTTTTATCACACCATCTGAGCTTCAAGAAGTCCTGCTAGTCTAGGACAACAAGAAGGGAAAGCCTTTGAGACTTGTAAAACAATGCAATATTTGATAATAAAAAAATGATGGTAGAATTAATTTTATGGAATTTGATTGGATGATAAAATAATAAACAAATATAAATATATTTCTTTTTAAATTGGGATTTGAACTCCCAATACTCTATTCAAAGTTTTGTAACTATATATTGAAGAAAATGAATAGATTTTAAATCATTTTTGAAAGTATAGAAATATAATTAACAAATCTAATATTTTTTTTATTGGAATTTGGGAAGGAGGAGCTCTGAGGTTGATTGAGGGAGACGAACACTCGCCCTCCATTTTCAACTTGATTGAGCTTCCTCTCTACTGAGATTGAATTTGATTAGCGCTCTTTGTTGTCTTGGTGATGATTGGTATGATTTCTCTTGGTTTCATTTGTGTTTGTGGTTGTATTTGTGGATTTTGGTCTTATGTTTGTTTAGGTTTATGTGTCTTTAGGTTGGTTTGAATTTGAATTTGAATTATTTTGTTTGGCACCTTTTTAAATTAATGATCGTAGAAAGGTAAGGTACAAGATAGTTAAGACCTCGAGAATCAATTGAGTAGATGTAATTATTACTCACATGACTTGTATAGAAAATAGTAATGGTGAAATTGACGGTGAAGGGGAAAGGATTTGTAGGGGAATAAATCCTTCAAAGAGGCTTTGGATGTGCAGGATGCATAAGCACCATCTAAGGATGCAGAATTTGTGGTCAGAGTTTGAGCTGACAGTGGAGAATCTGACCATGGAGGAGAGGGCAAAGGTTTTGGAGGCAAGGAAGAAGGTAAGGCATCTTCTTTTCCTTGTATTATTTGAATTAACCCTAATGATGAAATGGTTAAAGCAGTAAAGAAGGGAGAGAATAGGTTAAGAAACACTGTTGTTTTTCATGCTTGTGTTGATATTGAAAGCCTCCCCTCGAGGAAATTTTTTGATAACTAGTTGAATAGTGTTTGGGGTAAGAAATTGGGGATATACATTTCTTTCTTCTGAATGGTTCAAAAAGGTTTATTTGTTATTTTTTTAAAGAATCACAATATGCAAAAATGGGTGCTTGAGAAGGAATTTTGGAATATTGGGAAGTTGGTGTTTAAGTTTATTTCGTGGTCTCCTGAAATTACAAATGAAGAAATTCTATTATGCTCAATCCCAAGTTGGATGAAGATCAAGAATGTTCCAGCCCCATTGTGGGCTTTTTGTCTGAACTCCTCAAACCGATTGGTAGGGTTCTTCAGGTGGAGGAGACAAGGTCGACCCTGCCACACATGAATGCTAGGGTTTTACTTTCCATCAATACTGGTGTATAAATCCCATCAGCTATTTAGTTTCAACTCAAGACAAGATAACATAAGCTTGTGAAATTAAAGGGCTGTGTGGGCTCAATTCTTTCTTTTTGTGTAAAACCGATGGACATCAAAAGAAACCTATTATCAATAAATTAAAAAAATCGAAGGGCAAAATACTCAAGTTGAGGAAAAAAAAGAAAAGAGGGTCCTAAGGTCCCAAATGAATCTCAAAGGAGAAAGCCTCCTATTCACCAAAATGAAAAAATAAATACAAAGGATGAAGAGACGGTGAATGCAAAAGAAGAGGGATTGGGAAAAGAAAATTTTGATCACTCAAGTGAGATTGCATAGCCTAATGTTGGAAATGATAATGAAGATGACACTATACCTGATGTAGGTAGAAGTGATCACAGAAATAATACTCAAGAGCTTGTATTATACAAGCTTAAACAACAAATTAGGGAAAGGAAAATTGCTCAAGAGAAAATCATACAAGACCCTCTTGAATCTTTGAACTCAATAGACCTTGGAGGTGGTAATGAAGTGCTCTTAGAAGAAAATATGACTGAATCTAAGATAAATAGCATGGAATGCTCAAACCCTCTGGTCAAGAGGAAGGCATTGAGCAAAATGTTGTTTTGGATAGCAACAGTAAGGAAGAGGAAAATAAGAAAGGGTGATCCCACAATAGTGGGTTACACTTCTTGGCCAAACTTGACATTGAAATGAACATTTTGAACTAAATCTTCATTTTTCGGACACCTATGGCTGTTAAACCGTGAGGAATTTGAAGATGATGCAAACTAGTGATTTGTGACATCTTATCTGTAGATTCTAAATATATATTTTTTAAAAAAATTGGAATTAAATTGCATTTATTTTTCCATCTCCTTCGATAACTAGTTTTTAACAGTAAACATCATTTTTAAAGAGTCGTGTGTACTATAAAGCACATAACTTTTTTTCTATGAAGGATAAAATTCTATTTTTTTTAAATTTAGATTTGTAACTATGATATCTAGAGGATGCATTTGGTTTCACAATGTTTTATTGATTTTTTTTAAATTAAGTTTTGAAGTCAAACCAATTACAATTTAAACATAGGTGTACTATAAAGAGCATAACTTTTTTTGTATGTATCAGAATTCAATTTTTTTTGTTGGATCAAGGACATCAATACTAATAGGATAGATATTTTGTAGATTTTTTTTGGTAATTTACTATTTTTCCACATGTGCAGAACAGAGAGCTTGATTTTCGGTGAAAAACCTATGTTTAATTAAACTAAAAAAAGTATAATAAAACCAAAATATATTAAAACTATACTTGATGGAGAGCTCATTTTGAGGACTATAATCTTGCAGCTGGGTTTTTCAAGTTGATTCCATTTTGATCCTCAAATTGAGCCTCAAAACCCAAAATTCTGCATAAAATTGCAGCTGGAGGGAGGCAAGGGCAAAATAAGGGGGTTCAAATGAACACCCTTTCATTAGAACCCTTTCCCACCCCTTCTAATGAAGGGGTGTTCATTCAAACCCCCTTATTTTGCCCTTATTCATTAAAAAATTGACCAACTGGGGGTTCGAACGAACCCATGCGAGAAAGTGGGTTCGCTCAAATGAGGGTGTTTGAGCGAACATATTTATGTGTTCTAATGAACACCCCCGTTCGAGCAAACCCATACAAAAAAAAAATCATGCCTAGAAATTTTTTGTTCATCAATAGAATTGTAACCCACTATTGTGGGATCACCCTCTACAATGTTATTAGTGCATAAAAAAACTAATCTAAAAGCTTTCAGTATGAGGTATCCTTGTGGAGTAACAAATAGGATACCTGCGCCTAATCCATGACTAGTGAAAGAGCCACCAATGTATAGTTTCTAGGTGGGAGGCTCATCAAGTGTGAAGATAGACTCATCAAGAAATTTGATAACTAATGGATGAGTGTTGATAAGAGGTATTTCAATCAATTGATCTACAATGAACTATCCTTTAGCTACTTTTCTATCCACATCCTCAATGTTGAACTCACTTAGCAGCATAAACCATTTAGTCATATGGCCTATGAGGAAAGCTCTGGATAGAAAATACTTGAGTGGGTCAATTTTTAGATGGGCTTGGCTTTGTGACTAAGCATGTAGTTTCTAAGATTCTGTGAGCTAAAGATGGTGACTAGGCATGCTCTTTTCATAGCTATGTAGTTAAGTTCATAGCCCACTAGTGTTTGATTAATATACTAAATAGCTCGCTCACAACCCTCTTCATCATGTTGTGCTAGAAATTCCCCCAAAACAACTAGCATAGTTGATATGTACAGAAGTAGGGGCTTTTTCAAGATAGGCGCCATGAGAATTGCTACGCCCTTAATATTGGTATACATTGGGTTATGAATAGTCAGCTTGTGGCTATCTTAATTCCTAATTAATTCATGTTATCATTATTATATTATTATTCTGTTAGATAGGTTGGACTAGGTCTTATATAGGGGTGTGTCTATTCAGCCTAAGCATAATTAGGTATATATAGGAGGATGTGAGTCTTATTTCATCATCATATTGTGAACTGTGTTCTCATTGGAGATATTTGGAGGTTTCCCCCTCGAAGTGGTATGTCATTCTCAGTTATTATCAAGTATTTGTAGAATATTTCATATCATCTTCTTCCATTGTGCAAGTTATTTCATTACAAGTGGTATTAGAGCATGATCTTGGTACCGTGGAGGCAAGGTTTTTTCTCAATATTGGAGGTGATTTTGGGAAGAGCATATCTTTCAGATTTTAGCAATTTTTTTGTAATTTTTAAAGGGTTTTTGAAGACCATATTAAAGAAGCTACAATCCAGATTTCAGAGGAATTGGATCAAAATTGAGCAAATTATTGCAGAATTACGGTTTCTACATAATTTATTTGTGATCTACATATCTCTCATATCTAGATGAATTAGAGCCTAATTTTTATTGGATTTTTGAAGACATACCAAAGGAGACTATAGTCCAAAATTTGGATAAATTGAGCAGAAATAAGTGAGTTATTGCAAAATTAGTGTTTCCACAAAATTCACTCTCAAGGCTGCAAATCTGCTTATTTTTTGGAGATTTTTCTAGGTGAGAGGTATTTTGACCCTAGTAAGTTACAATAAAAATTTTAGATAATTTAGGTATCATTTGTGTGATTTATTTCAAAATTATTGGTTTTGATCATGACGGGGCCTGCAACAAGGGGCAAAAAGAATGTTATCACACCGGGGAAGACTCCTGATAACGATGGGGTAACAATAGAGGATAGTAATCCTAATGAGGAAATCATTAAGGTCAAGGAAGACATTTCCTCAATTAAGGTGGATATGTGTGACCTAAGAGGAGATATATCGGATATACAAAGCATGTTAAGCACCTATATGAATGAACCAAGAAAGGAGTTCTTAAGCAACCAAGGTGAAACCTCCAAGTTGGCTAATACTGACACAAATTTTAATACTCCTATGGGATCTAGGAATTTGTTTCCAAAGGTGGATATGCACAAGTTCGATGGCAAGGATCCTCTAACATGGATAAACCAAATGGAGAATTTTTTTGAAGTACATAAAATCCCATATGGACAAAAGGTCACGATGGCTTCCCTATATATAAAACCATATCAATTCATTTAGTATAGTTGGCTTTGTACTCATCGTAGCAAAAAGGATCTCACCATCTCATGGCCAATTTTTACAGAGGAACTCCAAGCACAATATAGCAATAGTGTGACAGACAACTTCTTCAGCCAGCTTGCTAAACTTCAACAAACAGGATCAGTTAAGGATTATATTCAGAAATTCCAAAATCTATCCTTGAGAGTGGATACAATGACAGAGGAGAACTTGAATGATTTATTCTTGGGTGGTCTCAAGGATCACATTCAACATGAGGTACGCATGTCTAGTCCTAGCTCGGTAAATGAGTCTTTTATCTTGGCATGCAAGGTAGAGGAGAAGTATTTGATTCCTAAGAAGCAAGGGGCTAATGTGACAAGAGAGAAAGGATATTCAACACCTTCTCTTCCTCAACCTACTAGGTTGACTCCACAACAAATTAAGGAGAAAAGAGCAAAAGGGTTGTGCTTCAATTGTGATAGCAAATACAGTCGAGGACATAAATGTAGTGAAAAGAAATTGTTCTATATTGAAGGTCCAAGTGGGGAAGAAGAGGAACCCATATTAGAGGAGGATAGGGAGTCAAGTGAGGAATCACATGATTCTCAACCAATCATTTCTTGTCATGCACTCTCAAGTTTCACTACGTCACAAACTCTCAAGGTAGTGGATTTCTTAAAGAAGTAGAAAGTAGCAGTGTTGATCGACTCAGGTAGTACTCATAATTTCATCAACAAAAAATTGGCGACTCATCTAAATTATTTTAAATATCTAGCCCCAGAGTTTCAGGTTTTGATTGCAGATGGTGGTACAGTTAGTTGTTCGGGGAAGTGTCATAGCATTAAATTATCCATGGGAGATTATCAACTTGATTCCCTAATGTATGTGATATCCATGGGTGCAACAGATATTGTTTTGGGAGTACAATGGCTTACTACATTGGGAACAATTGAGATGAACTTCCAAGAACTATTCATGAGATTTCAATCAGAAGGAAAGGTAGTAGAGCTAAGGGGGTTGAAGGAAAAATCCCCACAGATGGTAAGCTCTCATCAAATGCAAAAGTTGCTTAAGAAAGGAATGGATGGATTTATGGCCCAACTATGTTCATTAGAAGTCTCTCAATCTAATACTCATCCAGATTTACAAGCAATAATTGATCGTCGCTAAGTGGTTCTTGGAGATATGCCTAAAGGACTTCCTCCTAAGAGGGATCATGATCATGCCATACAACTAGTTCCAGGGAGTCAACCGCCGAACATTGGGCCTTATAGGTACCCACACATACAAAAAAGTGAGATAGAAAAAAATGTTGAGGAGATACTAGAGGTAGGAATTATCAGGCATAGCCAAAGTGCTTACTCCTCGCCTATGGTGATGGTGTGTAAGAAGGATGAAACTTGGTGCATGTGTCTGGATTATTGAGTGCTCAACATGTACACCATTAAAGAAAAGTTTCCTATTCCAGTCATTGATGATTTGCTAGATGAATTGAATGGAGCTATATATTTTACCAAGTTAGATCTTAGATTTGGTTATCACCAAATTTGGATTAAGGAGGAAGATATTTGTAAGACAATATTTCAAACTCATGAGGGTCATTATGAATTTTAGGTGACGCCATTCGATCTTACCAATGCACCATCTACATTCCAAAGTTTGATGAATTCTATTTTTAAGAAGTTCTTGAGAAAGTTTGTGTTAGTGTTCTTTGATGATATATTGATTTATAGCAAGACTTGGGAAAAACATTTGCAACATGTAGATCGATCATTACAATTACTCAAAGATCTTCAACTCTACGCTAAGCCATCCAAGTGTGCTTTTGGTCTTAAGGAGGTGGAGTATTTGTGACACATAGTTTCACATGAAGGAGTAAAGGTGGACCCTACAAAATTAAGGCTATCATGGAATGGCCTATTCCAAAAACCATTAAGAAACTGAGGGGTTTCATGGGATTGACAGGGTACTATAGAAGATTTGTGAAGAATTATGGTCGTATAGCAACACCCCTCACCACTCTATTGAAGAAGGATTATTTTCATTGGAATGAGTCCGCTAATGCAGCATTTGAGAAATTGAAGGAGGCTATGTGTACAACTCCAGTGCTTGCCACTCCGGACTTCACCAAGGAATTCATTGTGGAATGTGATGCTTCTGGAAATGGGATAGGAGTAGTTCTCATGCAAGAAGGTCGACCAATTTCTTTTAAGAGTCATCAATTAAAGGGTAAGAATCAACTCAAACCTATTCATGAGAAGGAAATGCTAGTGATCCTTCATGTAGTTAAACAATGGAGGCCTTATCTAATGGTTTGACACTTCAAGGTTAAGACAAATCATGATAGCCTAAAATATTTTTTGGAACAAAGATTAACCTCTAAAGAGCAACAAAAATGGGTCACTAAGATGTTGGAATATGACTTTGAGATTGTATATAAGAAAGGGAAGGAAAATATTGTAGCAAATGCACTTTCTAGGAAGGATGAGAAAGATGAAGCCTTATTGTGTGCCCTTTCAATATTACAAGCAAATTAGGTGGAAGAAGCCAAAGCAGAGTGGCAAAACGATGTTGCGACAAGTAATCTTATCCAACAATTAAAAAGTGATCCTAGTAGTTCAGATAAGTTTTGTTTGAAGGGGGATACTATTTGGTATAAAGAGCGCTTGTATCTCTGCAAGAATTCCACTCTTAAACACAAGATTCTCACAGAGCTACATGAGTCCCCAATTGGTGGTCATTCAGGATTTTTAAAGACATATCATCGGGTCAAGAAAGATTTTTGTGGGAAGGGCTAAAAGGTGATGTTCAAAAATTTGTGGTTGAATGTTTGGTTTGTCAAAGAAATAAGGGAGAGACAATTAAGACACCAGGTCTCTTGCAACCCTTATCTATTCCTAGCCAGCATTGGGAAGAGGTATCCATGGACTTCATCTTAGGGCTTCCCAAATCTAAATGTCATAATGTCATCATGGTAGTAGTTGATCACCTCACTAAATATGCACATTTCATTGCATTATCACATCCTTTTACAACAAGTGTAGTGGAAAAAGTTTTTTTGGAGAATATCCAAAAGCTACATGGTACACCTAAGGTTATTGTCAGTGATCGTGACCCTATCTTTACTAGTCACTTTTGGAAAGATTTATTCTCATGTTTGGGTACTTAATTGGCTCATAGTTCTTCCTACCACCCTCAATCAGATGAGCAAACTAAGGTTGTTAATAAGTGTTTGGAAGGATATCTACGTTGTTTCACTTCAAAGAAACAATCTCAATGGGTAGATTGGCTACCACTTGCAGAATGGTGGTATAACACTTCTTTTCATAGCTCATCAAAAATGTCTCCATTTTTGGCACTTTATGGATATCATCCTCCTTCCATCACATCATCGTTAAAGGTGTCACCAAGAGTTCAGGCAGTAGAGGACCACTTGCTTCATCAACAATAGGTACTTTCAGGACTCAAGGAGAATTTAGCCATGGCACAAAAATGAATGAAACAATAGGCGGACCAACATCGTAGTGAAATAAATTTTGAAGTTGGGGATTGGGTCTTCTTGAGATTGTAGCCTTATAAGAAAATCTCACTGAAGCAAAAGAAAAAGAATAATAAGTTGTCTCCAAGATATTATGGGCCATACCAAATCATGCAAAAGATTGGTAGTGTTGCCTACAAGCTAGAATTGCCACCAACAACAAAGATACATCCAGTTTTTCATGTTTCTTGTTTGAAGAAGGTAATTGGGCATAATATTCCTACTCAAATAGTACTACCAGAGCTCGATGAAGAAGGAAGAATCATTTTGGAACCAAAGTGCATTCTTCAAACACGCATGAAGAAGCTGAGGAATAGAACCCTCACTAAGTATCTCATCCAATGGAAGAATTTACCAGTTGAAGAGGCCACATGGGAGGACGAGGAGTTCATTCAAAAGAACCCACACTTGGTTAGCATTGAGGACAATGCTTCTTTAAAGAGGGGGGCATGCTACGCCCTTAATATTGGTGTACATTGGGTTATGAATAATCGACTTGTGGCTATCTTAACTCCTAATTAAGTCATGTTATCATTATTATATTATTATTTAGTTAAATAGGTCAGACTAGGTCTTATATAGGGGTGTGTCTATTCAACCTAAGCATAATTAGGTATATATAAGAGGATGTGAGTCTTATTTCATCATCATATTGTGAAGTGTGTTCTCATTGGAGATATTTGGAGGTTGCCCCCTCGAAGTGGTATGTTATTCTCAGTTATTATCAAGTATTTGTAGAATATTTCATATCATTTTCTTCCATTGTGCAAGTTATTTCATTACAAGAACTGGTGGTGAAGTGAGGTACTATTTGATTCTATCAAAGGATTTCTAGCATGACTCATCCCATTGAAAGGTTTTATTCTTATTAAGAAGATGGGATAATGGATGACACTTGTCGGCAAGATGTGCATTGAACATTTTGATAGCCTAAAGTTTCCCCTAGTGACTGTAGAGCTACTTGAGGTTCTAGGGAGGTGGCATTTCTATAACTTCTATTTTGGAAGGATCTACTTCTATGCCTTGTCTACAGACATTTAAGCCCAGTAATTTTCCTGATGATACCAAAGACACTTTTTTTAGATTAAGACAGACTTTATATTCTCACAATTTGTCAAAAGATGTGTTCAAGCATGTGTGGGTGATCTCTTTTTTTTTTATTTACGCACTAGATCATCCACATAATCTTCCATAATGTCATAGAGCATGTCATGAAAGATATGATGGAAATGTATAGCCATAAAGATAATTTCCTCATAACCCTATGAGAGATTAATATGCAAACATAGTATTCAGAAATCCACATGCATTTAAGAATAAGCAAACATACCATCAAGGTGACACAAGATATACCTTGGGAAAAATCCAACCTCCAAAAGCATCCATACTCATTGTATTAATCAGAAATGAAGCATTACAATACACTCATAGAGTCTCATGGACACCTCTTGTTATAAGTATGTGCTAATCGGTGTTGTCATTGATGTCAACATGTTTATGTTTTCATTGATGTCAACGTGTTTATGTTGTCATTGGTGTTAACTGTGTCTTCTAGTGTTGTTGTTGTTGTTTGATTAAGTTGTTGTGTTAAAGTGATCTAAATGCCTTGTAGAGGTGCTAATGATGTTAGTAGATTATTCCCGTTGTTGATTTTCCTTGAGTGCTTTTGAGAAAATTTGATTAATATTAGACACAATGTGTTGAAAAAGTCTTCTGACTTACAAAATGTTATTCGAAGTTTTTGCTCCGCATTTATTTTGGATATGTTGTCAAGAAGTGTTTGAAGATGCTAAATCCATAATTTGGTGCTCCAAATTGCTATGTAGTGAAAGTTATGTTCACTAGGTTGAGAACAATATTTGACAGTGTTTTTGAGTTGTGCAAAGGTGTCTGGGAGAAAGTATTTTGCTCTGCATTCCTCCGCAGAAGGGTTTCAGGTTCTGCAGTTCTGGATATGTGTTCATAAGGATATTACCTATCTTCCTTAAAAAAGGTTTGTGATTTGGTGCTCTGGAAAGCAATCTATTGTGTGGCAGAGTTCAACAATGTTGTGTTCAGGTGAAAGTTGTGTTCAAGTGAAAGTTGTTGTGGTTGAATTTGTTGGTTTCTAGGTGACTTCAAGATGTTTGTGGATGTTTCTAGATTGTATTAAATCCTTGTGTATGGTATGCAAGTTATGGTTGTGATCGTGGAAGCATGTGATCAAGAATTCCTTATGTTTACACTATTTGGTCGACATTGAATGTTTGCAGAGTTTATTTGGTGATTATGTGAGTGTTGTGTATAGATTTGGGTCTGACTTAAGACATAGAGTGGTTTTCCTTCATTCCCTTGTGTCGTGGAATGGTTAGGTATAGACCTAATTCAAACATTGTATGTTTTCAAACCTTGGAGATTGTTTCAAGGATCTAAGATTATGTTGTCGACCTTAAAGATTGTTGCAAGGGTAATGATGGTATAAATAAGTGTCAAGGATTTGTGGATGCATGTGGACAAATTGGGGATATGATGTTGTGATGTGAATTTGATCAGGTCAGCAAGTGCTTTCATGTGTTAGGCTAACAGATGCAGTGAGCAGAAGGTGTCTACGATTTTTAGTGATGCTGCGAAGGTGTTGTGTATGTTGTGGTGTATATTGAGCTTCATTGGAACTGAACTCCATGCATAGTTTAGATGCAATTATATCAGTTCAAAGCATGATGGTGAGCCATTCTTATCTTCTTTCTTTCTTTCTCAGTGGGCAATGAGTCCACTTGGATAGTGAGTCCCTTGCAGTGAGCATTCTCTCTATGGCAGTGAGCCTTTTGTAATTCGGTATTGTTACTACATTATATTGTGAGCTAATCCTCATCATGGTTTTTCCCTTTTAGGGTTTTCCATGTAAAAATCTGGTGTTCTCTTATGCATGGTGTTGATGTGTTTAAGTTTCTATTATCTACTTTTAATGTTTAAACTTCATAACAGATTAAGGATTTAAGTGAACTGATGTGGATGTGATTATGTCTATAAGGGTTTGAAGTTTTTGATACAACTGATTCCCCCCCCTCTCAATTGTCTTGTGCCTTCAACAATTAGTATCAGAACAATGTTACTTTGAAGAAAGCTTAATAGCTTGAGGTAGATCCGGGATGGCGCACAAGAAGGATGATACTATTACAGATGACTTTGAAGGATGCATGGAAGAAAATGCCCTAGAGGTAAGTCTTGACAATGAAGATACTTCTCTTACCAGTCAAGAAAAGAACTATTGGGTTATTGACAATAGTTTCTCAAATCATATGACTGGTGAAAAAAGCAAGTTTGTTAAATTTGAGAAATATGAGGGAGGACTAGTTATCTTTGGTGATGATTGTACTTCTGAAATATGTGGAAGAGGCTCAATCAATCTTGATGGAAAGCATCTTACTGATGATGTTCTGTGTGTCAAAGTATTAAAGCAAAATCTCTTGAGTGTTGTACAATTATGTAGCAAAGGATACAATCTTATGTTTCAGGATGACGAATTTGAGATTAGAAAGAAATCTAGAACTCTAATAGCTGCTGGAAAAATGACAGATGGAAATATTTATCATCTCAAAGAAAATGATGGTTATTGCTTTTTAAATCAAATTAATGAAAGTTGGCTATGGCATAGAAGGATGTGTCACATCAGTTTTGATAGTCTAGTGAAGATAAGCACAGTTCAAGTTGTGAAAGACCTACCAAAGATCACCAAACCTGCTAATGCTATCTGCAAGGAATGTCAAGATGGAAAGCAAGTGAGGAGAAGTTCCAAAGTCAAAGAACAATCTTCTACTAGATTGTTGGAATTGGTGCATACAGAACTCTGTGGTCCTATCAAAGTAAGAAGTGTTCAAGGTTATTTGTATTTTATGATATTAGCTGATGATTATTCTAGAATGACATGGGTTATGTTTCTTAAAGAAAAATCAGAAGCCCTAGATAAGTTCAAGACATTTAAAACAATGGTGGAGAATGAAATAGACATGAAAATCAAATACTTGAGCTCTAATAGAGAATTCACTTCAAACAAGTTTAACATCTTCTATGAGAATCATGGAATAAAGAGGCAATTGTCTAGTCCTAGGACTTCTCAACATAATGGAGAAGTTGAGAGGAGGAACATGACCATTCAAGAAGCTACAAGGACTATATTAAAAGAAGCATGCTTACCGAAAGCCTATTGGAGGGAAGTGATTCAGACTATTGTCTACATACAAAACAAAGTACAAGTAAGAGTAAATGATACAAAGACTCCCTATGAGCTATGGTATGGAAGGATTCCTACTGTAAAATATTTCAAAATTTTTGGAAGTAAATATTATATCAGAAGAAATGAAGATCTAAGAAGATTTGATGTAAGATATGATGAAGGTATTTTTCTTAGGTACTCTAACAAAAGAAAAGCTTATCGGTGCTATAACAAAAGGCTAAGAAAGATTGTTGAGAGTGTGAATGTCAAGGTTGATGAAGACATACATAAGATTTTAGAAGTTAATAAATATGCATCATATTCAGATGAGTTCTCTTGCAGAGAAGAAGAAAATGTTGTTGAAAAGGAAGTACAGATTGAAGAATAAGAAGCTTTGGAAAGAATCCCTGAAACTCCCAAATATGTGCAGAAGCATCTCACTGAAGACTAGATCATTGGTGACAAGAGCAAAGAGGTATCAACAAGAAGGAAAACTACAGAAGAATAGGTAAACATGTGTTTGATTTCTAAAGTAGAACCTAAAACAATGGTTGGGGCATGCAAGGATGAACATCAGATCAAGACAATAGAAAAATAAATTCCTGTTGTTGAAATTTTCAGAAGAGGAATTCATGTCTGCCAATAGTGAAGAACTCAAGATTGCTCTTGAAGATCTAGAGAGAACTAAAGAAATCATAGACTTGAAGGAGAATGTCAAAGAGGCAAATTAATGTATTAGAAATCTGAGAGAGCAAGTCAAGAAATTCAAACAAAGGCATAAGGAGGTCAGTGAACAATTAATATTAGAAAATGAATCCATAACTGGTATGAAAGTGCAAGCTGAAGAAAAGGTAAGAACCGAGGAATGTCTAAACTCAATGATGAAAGGCAAATCTGAAGAATGTACAAGGCTAGAGCAAGAAGTTGTGAAATTGAAATTAGATATGGAGAAGGCAAAGAACTATGAAGAAAAGTTCAAGTTAAGTTTTGCAAGGCTTGATGAGATGATTGCAAGTCAGAAAGATCCCAATGATAGAGAAGGCTTAGGGTTTGAAAAATATGTGAAATCAAAATCAGGTCAAGCATCAAAAGCTGAAGACAAGAAGAATAATGACAAGCAGATCTAGAATCAAAAGAAAGGAGCTAGAAGACCACCATTCAGAGAACCTAATGCTCAAAGTTACCCATCTTTCAATGGCCATTGTCATTCTTGCAATAAATTTGGACATAAGGCTACACACTATAGGAACATGATGAATCAAAATGTTCCATCTTTTTCTGGTCAATGTTTCACATGCAAGAAAACTAGTCATAAAGCTAATGAGTGCAGAAATCAAATAATGAATGGTTATAACAATGGCAGAATGATTCAATCTTTTAATGGAAATTGTTATATATGCAATAGATTTGGACACAAAGCTAATCAATGCATATCCAGAATGAATGGAAGAAATAATGGTCAGAGGAATATTGTGTGCTACAATTGTAGTAAGCTTGGACACATTTCAAAGTTCTACCGAAGCAGAAGCATGAAGAAGGATATTCCAATAGAGAAGAACAAACCAGTACAAAGAATTGATTCAAAAGAGACTAAGAAGGAGATGAGTAAATTTTGAATTAAGAAGGATGTAACAAAGGCTAAGAATGTACCAATACCATCTTTTGGTGCAGATGATTCCTCTAGAAACTAAGTTGGAGGCTACCTCTCAGGGGGAGTAGGTAGTGGTATTGATGTTTTTTGTAGTCAGGGGGAGTAAGAGTTGGTACAGGTTGGTGTGTGCCTCTAAGGGGGAGTACTCAAAGTAGTTGAGAATAGTTCAAGTATGTGTAGTATCATAATTAAGGGGAGAAAGCTTGAGAAAGATGTGTCACCCTTTGCCATTGATGTCAAACGGGGAGAGAGCTCATGTGAAAAAAAAGGGAGAGAAAGAGAGTAAGATGTATAAAATAAAGGGGGAGAGTGAGATTGGTGTAGAGTTGTGTCATGATGGTTTTTCACATCATATGTTGCCATCAATGACAAAGGGGGAGATTGTTGCAAGTATGTGTTAATCGGTGTTGTCATTGATGTCAACATGCTTGTGTTGTCATTGATGTCAATTGTGTCTTCTGATGTTGCTATTGTTGTTTGATTAAGTTATCATGTTAAAGTGATCTAAATGCCTTATAGAGGTATTGATGATGTTAGTAGATTGTTCCTATTGCTAAGTTTCCAAGTGCTTTTAAGAAAATTTGATTAATACTAGAAACAATGTGTTGAAGAAGTCTTTTGACTTATAGAGTGTTGTTCAAAGTTTTTGCTCCACATTTCTTTTGTGTTGGAGATCTGAGTGTGCGGTTTGGATATGTTGTCAAGAAGTGTTTGAAGATGCTAAATCTAGAATTTGGTGCTTCAGATTGTTGTGTAGTGAAAGTTATGTTCACTAGTTTGAGAACAGTATTTGACAGTGTTTCTGAGTTGTGCAGTGGTGTCTGGGAGAAAGTATTTTGCTCTGCATTCCTCTGCAGAAAGATTTTAGGTGTTATGGTTCTGGATATGTGTTCATAAGGATCTTACCTATCTTCCTTCCAAAAGGTTTGTGATTTGGTGCTCCAGAAAGCAATCTATTATGTGAAAGAGTTTGACAGTGTTGTTGTGTTCAAGTGAAAGTTGTGTTCAGGTGAAAGTTGTTGTGGCTGAATTTGTTGGTTTCTAGTTGACTTCAAGATTTTGTGGATGTTTCTAGATTGTGTTAAAGCCCTGTGTATGGTCCACAAGTTATGGTTGTGATCATGGAAGCATGTGATCAAGAATTCCTTATGTTTACACTATTTGGCTGACCTTGAATGTTTGCAGAGTTGATTTGGTAATTATGTGTGTTGTGTAGCGTGCCTGAATAAATTTGGGTCCGAGCTAAGACACAGAGTGGTTTTCCTTCATTCCCTTGTGACGTGGAATGGTTAGGTCCAGACCTAATTTAAACATTGTGTGTTTTCCAACCTTGGAGATTGTCTCAAGGATTGAAGATTGTGTTGTCGACCTTGAAGATTGTTTCAAAGGTAATAATGGTATAAATTAGTGTCAAGGATTCATGGATGTGTTTGGGTGAATGGGGGATATGATGTTGGTGATGTGAATTTGATTAAGGCAGCAAGGGCTTTCATGTGTTAGGCTACCAGATGCAGTGAGCAAAAGGAGTCTACAATTTTTAGTGATGTTGTGAAGGTGTTGTGTATGTTATGGTGTATATTGAGCTTCATTGGAACTAAACTCCATGCATAGGTTAGATGCAATAATATTAGTTCAAAGCATGACAATAAGCCATTTTTATCTTCTTTCTTTCTCAGTGGGCAGTGAGTCCACTTGGATAGTGAGTCCCCTACAGTGAGCATTCTCTCTATGGCAGCGAGCCTTTTTTAATTTGGTATTGTTACTACATTATATTGTGAGCTAATCCTCACCATGGTTTTTCCCTTTTAGGATTTTCCATGTAAACCTTTGGTGTTCTCTTGTGCATGGTGTTGATGTGTTTAAGTTTATGTTATCTGATTTTAATGTTTAAACTTCATAATAGATTAAGGGTTTAAGTGAATTGATGTGGATGTGATTATGTTTATAAGGGTTTGATGTTTTTGATACAACTGATTCATCCCCACTCTCTCAGTTGTCTTGTGCCTTCAACACCCCTGAAACACCAATCTCCTCTAATGCATCCTCCATGTGTCCAAGCATGTATCCACACATCCCATGCCATACTTCACAAAATGCACTCACAAGAGAAACTCAATACAATGGCAGCCTCTACAGCCAAAACAACCAACACCCAACAAGCCAACTCCAACTACTAACCATGTGCTTGCTTTTATATAATCAAGCTCACACAAATATAAGATGTAGTATGGAGAAAACCATGTGTTCCAAAACCATGGATACAAAAAACTATTGACTCCTCATTTAATATTTGCAATTAAGTTTTCACTTTATGCCCAATATTAAATAATTTTCCAAATAAATAATTAATTATTCTGTGTGTCCCACACACATAAAATAACTAACCCAATGTTACATACAACATTTACAAGTGGCACCCAAATAAATATATAATGCGGCTAAACACATCAATTAAGATACACCACAAATAAATATTAATTTTACATAAGTTAAAATAATCAATGTTATGTAAGGTGTGCAACACACCTATTTCCTAACAAGATAATGGTTATAGCTCTCTCAGATGTAGCCCTTATGTTCTTCAACCCAAAAGGCATTACCTGATAGAAAAAGGTTCCCCAAAGAGTGCTAAAAGTTATTTTATGTTGATCTTCAAGGATAATATTTAAATATATTTGTAGCTTAAAAATTCATCCATGAGTGATAGCATCTCATGACCCATTTTGAGGTTGACGATAGTGTCAATGTTAGGTAGAGGAAAGTGATCATTTTGACAAGATTTGTTGAGATCTCTGAAGTCTATGAAAACTCTAATCCATTTTGGTTTCTTGTTGATGGGTACTATAACGTTAGAAATTGTCCTCCTGTATGGAATGGTACAATTTCCCTCGGTTTAGCTCCTCACTTTGGTGACCTCTCAAACCTCTTTCTTTTTGACCTTCCCGAAACCTTGATTGACTAAGTCTAGTTGCAAAATATTCACTTTTTGAGGTAACCTTTTGATGGAACTCGAAAAGGGAATTTGGATTATAGGTCCCTGGGACCCCAAGAAGCAGATCTGAGTGGAAATAGGGGGCTTGGACTTGGGTACCCATGCCCTAGTCCTCCCCTATTTCCAAGGATTTTGAATTTTCACGGGATTTCGGCTCCCACCGTGTGCCTCGAGATTCAATTTTCAAATTCTCGGTTTTCACGCAATATCGAGACATTATTTCAAAATTTGAATTCCCTAAAGCTAGATATAAAAAGACATTTGGAAATCATTTTAACACACACAATTCTCATGCAAGCTTGATGCCAAAACTCTACCAAAATTGCTATTGAAGATCAGTGACTTGTTGAAGCTCTTGAAAGTATTCTATATTTGCTATCATGGAGACAATAGATGGAGATTAGGAATCAAGATCTTGAGACTATCTTGCTCTTCCTAAGGTTTGTACACTCTTTGCATGATCAAGAGAAGGGTTGAAGCCTCCAACATCGAGCTTGGAGATCCTTCGTGGACATTGCTGATTCACCTTCTTGTTCATGCAAGTCTTCATTTGTTTCATCTCCTTGAGGTGAAGTTGTATGTGTTTATTGATGCAAAGCAAGTTGTTGATTTCCCTTGATTGAGACATCTAGGGTTTGATATTTCTGCATACACATTGTTAGGTTTGCACACACTTCTGCAAATCTTTATCTCTGGCTATTGTTGAAGTAGAAATACCAAAAATAGGGCTTGACTGAGGCAAGATCCTATATAGCCGCAACATCTTTCTCCTTCTTTTGTAGGTGTGGATCGTGTTTTGTAGGTTCTAACAGAAAGAAACTACAGGAAGGAGGATATTGTGAGTACAGTCATCACAGACTTTTGAGTTTTTGGATTCTGACACCTGCGGGACTAAGGAGCACGCACCCTAGTCCAACAGGGGGCAATTTTCAGGATCTGGAAGCCATTTGGGAGTGTCAGACAGCCTGTGCAGAAGATTTCTAGTTTCAAGAACTTACGGGACTAAGGAGTGGGTACCCTAGTCCAGTCATCCCTCAAAATCTAGGTGCACAGTCTCTGATACTTTGTCTCTACATTTCTGTAATCAATTTTGCCTATATTGTCATCAATTTCTGTATATCTCTGATTTAAGGCATAATTAGGGTTTTTACTTGGTTTATGAGAAAAATACTTAACAAAACCTTAGTTAGGCTCTTCACATTAGACACCGTGAGCATAAAGGGGTAGACAAGTAACTTATAGATTAACCTTACATTCAATCCTTGTCTTCCCTAATGCTTAGTGGAGAAATGGTAGCACTTGACCTAGTTTAAACAAACCACTAATTTTTCCACTAAACATTTTGGTGAATACGAGATTTAAAGAATTTGCATCCTTTTATACTTCAGATCTAAAATAATTTGTTGTCCTAGAGCATATTTGGATTGAAAAGTGTCTTTGGTGAAATTGCATGCATTGAATTGAGAATCATATTCTTTATCTTTTTCACTAAAAGAATTGGAAAAATTGTTAATCATTGTTTACATGGTATTTCATTTTCATAGGCCATCATTGTGCATTTGAATCTTGGGTTAAAAAGAGCATGTTAAAATGTCAGATTAGTTTTTACAAGATTTTCATGCTTATGATGAGTTGTTTAGTTGTGATGACTTTGATATGTTAGATGAAGCCCTTGAGGACTTTATCTCGATTGAACATTCCCACTACGGCCTCAAAGCCGTCATTATTTCAAAGATTCGTAAATGTGATTTATGTTCCTAAATCTAAAGAAGAGCTTGAAAAACCAATAATTGTGGTCACTTTATGTGCAAATGTGGTGCAACCATCTTCTAAACCTGTGCTTACTGTTAAAGGTTGTCAATCTGCTTCTCAAACTCCTGATCATATTAATGATTATGCTAAACAAATAGCACAACAAACTCATCATAATGTGGTTGCTCATGCATAGAACACTCGGAATAATAAACAAAGTACACAACAATCGAACATTCTGATATCTTTACTGGCATCTCAACCTATGCTTCCTCAAGCACCTCGTTTAACATATAAAGGTGGTAAAGACTATGATCTTGTAGAGCAGCTTCGCGCTACTCCTGCAAAGATATCTCTTTGGGAACTTATACAAAATTCACCTACTTACCATGGAATGCTACAAGAGGCTTTACAAAAGGTGATTATTCCTCCTACTGTTAAACCAAATGATGTTGCTGCTTTATTGCATTGTATGCATGCAATAAAAATAGATATTTTATTTCAACAACATGAATTGCCATCTCTCGAAGTTCAAAATCAGTATGATCCTTTGATCATCTTTATTACAATAAATAAAACATTGGTTAAGAGAGTTATGATCGATAATGGATCAGCCCTTAACATTTGTGGCATTGACTTATTACATAAGGTTAAGGTTGATACATTTGCAATCAAACTAAAATCATTAAGTATCCATGGTTTTGACAATGTTGGACAACAATCCATGGGCACTATAACTTTACCTATACAAGTTGGACCTGTGATGGTGCCTACCTTGATTCATGTCATGTTTTGCTCTCTATCTTATAACATGATTCTTGGTATACCTTGGATACACGCATTAGAAGCAGTTCCTTCTACTCTATATGGTTCAATCAAGTTTATATTCAAAGATAAGTTACATACTATTCATGCTGATCCCGAACCAGATAGTTGTTTGCAAATGGAATTTCATAAGCATGTTGTTTGTCCTAAGACTCTAAACAATTTGAAAATGGATTTATCAACTCCTCTTGCTATCAAAAATGTTGTGCAAGAGCCTAAACAATCGAATGCATTTGTTGGTGATGACTAGGGTTCATTGGACTTTACATCTTCTTCTACAGGAGAATACAAACCTAAAAACCCTGTCCCTGAAACATCAAATATTGCATCAATTACATCACACGCTTTGATTGATAAACATAAAGCTTCTTTGGTGACAAATAAGGATGATACTCTTACTTACACTACTAATTACGATACTTATGAAGCTCCACCTTCCTCTAAGGAAATGGTTTCTCTTTATGGTCGAGGATTCTGAATCCTTTATAAAGATTATGATTATACAGGTAAAGGTTGTGGTATAAATCAACAAGGAATCAAAGTCCCTATAGAATCTTCTTTGTGACATTGCTCCAGTGGCATTGTCCAGATACAATCCTTTCAAGGAATCAAAAGCCCGTAAACGCCCTACTCTTAATGTGAATACTATATCAACACTTAGTTTGATATTTACTAAGATGATTGACATCAATTGTCCTCCAGGACCACTTTCGTTGGATGTATTCTCAACAGATGAAGCAATAGTAGAATTCTTGAGTGCTTATGACAATATTCCTCGTTATCATCATAAACGTGGCCTACCTTATTATTTAAATGACAATGCATACTTTGGAAAAACTACTAGCACAATAAATGCTACTATAGAACCTAATGGAGAATTTGAAGAAAAATTACAATCCTACAATCCCTTAGACCATAGTACTATCCTTAATGGAAAGACTGTTGATGTTGTTATGGATAAAGATGATACTGAAAAAGTTCTCCCTATTGGTGATTGTTTAAATATAGAAGAAAAAGAAGAAATGACTAAGCTATTGCATGAATTTTCATAATTATTTGCTTGGAAGTATTCTGACATGCCTGGCATTGATCCTTAGATTGTAACACATAATATCATATTGAAACCAAATGCTAAGCCATTTAAACAGAAGATTCGTAAGAAGAATCCTAAGATTGCATTGCTTGTTAAAATTGAGATAGAAAAGATTCTACAAGCTAGTTTCATACGACCTATTGACTATTCACCTTGGATTTTGAATATTGTTGCCATCGCTAAACCTGATGGTTGTATAAGAATGTGCACATATTTCTGAGATTTGAATTCAGCATCCTTGAAAGATGATTTTCCACTTCCTAATATCAATATGATTGTCGATTCAATAGCCGGACATGAACTGTTATCTTTCATGGATGATTTTTCAAGATATAATCAAATTCTAATAAACCCTTAAGACCAATATAAAACAACTTTTATAACACCTTGGGGTACATTTTGTTGGGTAGTCATGCTGTTTGGACTTAAGAATGCCGGAGCTACTTATCAACATGCAATGACTCTTATATTTCATGATTATATGCACAATATTTTAGAAGAATACGTCGATGACATCTTGGCGAAGTCTATACATCGTAAGGATCACACTATAAATCTTTGACAAATATTTGAGCACATAAAGAAATATGATATGTGATTGAATCCTCGTAAGTGTGTTGTTGGTGTAAACAGTGGAAAGTTACTAGGATCTATTGTCTCAAATCATGGTATTGAGGTGGATACGAAAAAGATAGACACAATTGTTAATATGCCAATACCGAAGAACATATCTCAACATCATACTTTGTAGGGAAAGATACAGGCCATCCGCCGATTTGTTTCACAGCTTGCAGATAGGACTCACCCCTTTACGCAACTATTGAAGAAGGATTCTAATTTTCAATGGAATTCTGAATGCCAAAAAGCTTTCGATGACTTAAAAGATTATCTATCTAATCTGCCTATTTTACAACCTGCTGTCTCCAATAAACCATTTATGTTATATATCTTAGCATCTAACAATGCCCTAACAGCTTTGTTGGCACAACATAATGCTGAAGGCAAAGAATGCACCGTCTATTACATCAATCGAACTTTTCTTGATTATGAAGTGTGATACACTATTATAGAGAAGAATTGCTTAGCCTTAGTGTTTGCAACTCAAAAACTTTGACACTATCTCCTAAATGTTGAAGTACATGTGATGGTAAAATTTGACCCTCTGAAACATCTCTTTACGAAAATAGATTTATCAGGTCGTATCGCTAAATGGGTTATGTTACTAACAAAATTTGATCTCAAGTTCATTTCCCAAAAAGTAATTAAAGGGAAAGCGTTAGCTGATCAGTTAGCTAAAGCTCCTTCACCCTTCTCTACACAACACCAGGATGTATTTACTAACGGCCAAATCTTAACAATTTGTGCGGATGAAATATGGGAATTATACTTTGACATATCAAAATGTCGAACCGGCTCTAGGGCTAGTGTTATATTGATACCCCCCATTGGTAAGCCGATTCCCCTACCTTACCGCTTAGATTTCTTATGCATAAACAATATAGTTGAATATGAGGCTCTTATAGCAGGACTTCATGCTGCCTTGGCTCCTAATATCAAAAACATTGCAATATACGGTGATTCTCAGTTAATTGTAAAACAGATAACGGGATCGTATCAAACTAAGCATGATAAGCTATCTCAGTACCGTGAGTTGGCCTTATCGTTCTTAAAACAATTCACATCATATTCAATTAGCACTATTCCTAGGAAAGATAATCAACATGCGTATGCAATGGCAAGCACAACTTCCCTTATATCTCCTGATGATTCTCCTAAGGAATTTACTTTTGTTGTTCATAATCTTAAAAACTGACAATTGACTATCCTATAGTTGCGAATAAGGAACTCTGTGGTAGTACATACACAAACAAATGGTTCTCCCATATATATAATTATTTGCATAATGGAACTATTCCTAATTCTACATCTAAGAATGCCTAAATCCGTTTGTGCAAACTAGCAACGCGATACATTATACTGTCAAATGTTTTATATCGACGAAGTTACAATGGTGTTTTACTCCGATGTTTAAGCAATTCAGAGATTCTGATAGCTTTAAAAGAAGCTCACTTTGGTGCCTATGGAGGGCATTTCAGAGGAAAATCATTGGTGCAAAAATTGTTACATATGGGCTACTATTGGTAGCATATGGAACAAGATTCCTTTGCTTACATCAAGAGATGCCCACAATGTCAACAACATAAACACCTAATCCATGCTCCCACTCAAGAACTTCGTGCCCAGGTGTCACCATGGTCGTTCTCTATTTGGGGCTTGGATCTAATCGGTAAAATTTCCCCACCCTCCTCTCAAGGACATACGTTTATCATTACTACCACTGATTATTTTACAAAAGGGGTCGAAGCAGTCCCCTTACGATCTACGACCACCGATGTAATTTGTCGATTTATACAAAACAACATTATTTCTCAATTAGGAATACCTTCCCCCCTCGTTTCGAACAATGGTATGCCATTTCAGAACAAGGATGTGAAAAAGTTCCTCAAAAAATACCATATACAACATCGCTTCTCTACGCCTTATTATCCTCAATCAAATGGCCAAGCAGAAGCTTCAAACAAAATTATCAGACAAATTTTATGGAAAACTATTAATAAACATCAAAAAGATTGGCATACTCAATTATCCTATGCATTATGGGCTTACAGAACAAGCATTCAAATGCCTACTGGTAATACACCGTATAATCTCGTCTATGGCGCAGACGCGATAATGCCCTTGGAGTTAGAAATTCCTTCCTTGAGAATTTCCCTAAGAGACATCATGGATGACGACATGGAATGTGAGAAAAGATTACAACTTGAGATGCTTAACGAAAGGTGAATTAACACTCTTGAGCACCCCAAGGCTTATCAAAAAGGTGTACAATGATCCTATAATGTGCAAGTCATACAATGTTCATTCAACGTTGGGGATTTAATTCTCTATCAAAATCAACGCAATGTAAATGCACCGCCTGGTGAAAAAGGTAAGTTCAACCCTAATTGGCTTGGACCGTACATAATTACTGAGACCTTTGGATCTGAAGCATATAAGTTAGCTGATGAGCAAGGTATGCTACTTAAAGAACCTATCAATGCAGCGCACCTCAAAAGATTTTATGCTTAAAGATCTAATATTAACTGTTTCTAAGCTAATTTATTGCATAGATTAGCTCCAATTTTGACAAGATGTCATGGTTTTGTCTTAATTCATTTAACATTACATCTTTTGTTCAGTTGATCATTGTTGTATTCTACTTAAGTATCCTTTGCTTAGATCACTTTAGCATTAACTGAATATAGCATTAAAATTTAGATTATGTGTAAAATGCTTAATCATTGTGTTTATTACTATATGTTCTTTTTTAGAATTGTTAGTATATCACAATAGAATTAATTAAAGCATTTAGATATCATCACTAGTTGCATTTTAACAAAAATCACATGTGATAGATCAAAAGCCATTACACATAGATGAAAAGAAATAAACAACATTATATATATATATATATATATATATATATATATATATATATATATCCTCAATTTTAAATATACATCCGAGTCGACTATCCCTCAGGACAAAATAGGATGTCATAGTGCCTAAATACATATATCATATAGTTGAGCCTCGATCGCCAATACCCTCAGGCCCTCGTGGTGTACGAGTGACAGAAGCATGACCATGTGTGGCTACGGATCGTGAATGACTCCTAGAGATGCTTCGTGATCGTAACCCCTTAATCTCACCTCTCATCTCTACCATCTGCTCATGTGCCTCCTAGTACATCCTCTAGTACCGGTCTCTCTTAGACTGAACCTTGTCTCTCTCTCAGCCTGAGCCCTATCTCTATCAGCTCTCGCCTAATGGACCTCACGCAGTAAGAACTCACTGACCTCTCCCTCTGATGTACGCATCGCTACCGTCTGCTCTCGTTGCGCCCTAAGCTCAGCTTCAGCGTGTTCATCTCTCTATCAAAACTCCTCTCTCTCTCTCTCTCGTGCAGACTGCTCTAGCATAGCCTTCATAGCAGTTCTGTACTAGAGCAAAGGCATAAAAATCTTTGCATGTCACCCAGTGGATGACCGGGGTGAATAACCTACCCGCACTCGCTGCTCTGAGACATCTGTAGGTACTATGTCAGCTATGACGTGACCCAAAAAGTCTCGCCAAGCATCCGTCCCAACTGCAAAATAGAGTATAAGATAGATATCGGAACCTCATATAAATATCACAAATAATAAACTATACAAAGCATCAAAATAATAAATCAAACCTAACATGGATCTCCATCTTGCCAGGATGGATCTCAGATCGCCGAAGGTGTGATGAGCTTTGCAGTCTGATATGTAGCTAGGGGCATAGACCTACTACTCTCCCCCCGCTCTCCCTGACTAGGTCTCGCATCACCTGCAGGCATAGGACCACGAGCCTTAGATTGCGGTCTCGACTCGGTCTCCTCATCAGCGTCTGCCTCCTGCTGGCTTTGTCATGGTCTCACTTTGAAGACGTACTGCGGTGGGACCTCCTATGACTCATCCTCGTCATCATCCTCATCCTCATCGAGATTGTAGTGTCCCACAAAATCACTAACGTCATCCTCTACCCCTGTGTCACTAGCGTAATCAACCCAAGGTTGGGCATCGCCTGAAGGGTGACCAGGTGGAAAGATAGGAGCAAGTCGCGTTGTGTGCCACCAGGTTTGATATGCTCAGGTACAATTGACATCATCTATGTCTGACACTGGCTCTACATCCTCAGGACCCTCCTCATCACTAAGTGGCACGTCTGCTGTTGTCGGCTGTCAGATGGTATTTACCCTGACTGCGCTGCGAGTTACACGTGCATAGCTCAGACGAACCGCAAGAACATCCTGTATCTGTTTGAACTGTCGTGCCACCCTAGCAAAATAGATCAAAGCCATGACATGATCAAGGTGACCGACCATCAGCTGATCCCTCTGCATCCTCGCTAACTGCCTCTACTGGCCAGGCCATCCGATGTAGCCGCGATATGGTCTCTAGATAATGTCGCCAGGGTGTAATCTGTCAAAAATAACTCTCCAGTATAGCAGATTACCGTGCCTCCAACACCTGACCAGTGGATAGGCATACACACATAGATGGGTGAATGTGGCATCTATGGGATAACCCACCGATCGTGTGCATCTGATGTGCTCAAAGGCCCAAACTTGTAGTAATGTGCAGATCATCAGACTATGCATCTCATAATGGACATATCGCCCTAAGTCATGATAAAGGTGTGCAAGCATATTGCTCCCCCCTGCATAGACAGTCTGATGCTCCTCCATCTCTCTAATGGTGTGAACGAGACCCTCGTGAAAGTGAGTGCCTCGTCCATCTGGTGCAATGGCGTCCATCTGGTGCAATGGCTAATGTGACCGTGCCTATCATAATCCTCCGTAGTAAGGGAATGTCACCACATCCCTGCTCTAGAAGTTAGAGCTAAATGTGTCCTCGCTCTGCTTGAGAAATAGTGCAACCCAAGTAGTATAGCTGACTCTCACGGGTGTACCTCGTTGAGCGATGTCCTATCCTCACTGTCTCTCCTTGGATGGGAAGTTGAAGGATCCTGAATACATCCTCCAGCGTAATGGCCATCTCACTTGTTGGTAAGTGGAATGTGGATGTATATGCATCCCATCTCTCCATCAGTGCCATCAGCATAGCGCAGTGGAATTTGATTTTGGGCATATCAAACACCCACCATAGGCCCATCATCTGTAGGTGCTCTCTCTCTACAGTGGACAATGAACTAGCACACTCTCGTAGAAGTGCCATCAGGCGACCACCTGTGTGCTCACGTAACTCAGGGATGTCCTGTAGACCAAAAAGTAAATAAGAACATCAGAATCTCCTCAAAAACTGAAAGCAACTATCAAAGATAGAAAAAGAGTGTTTATGCCTAAGGCCCATGTCCTCTATGGACATGGGTGCCCCAGAGGTACACTGGCACCCCTGTGGGACTAGGGCACCCTAGAGAGACTCTAGTGCCTAGGTGGACCCAGGCACCCCTCTCAGGGACCCTTGTCCATTCCTCCCTCTTGGCACAGAAAATGATAAAAGTCAAAACAAAAGTAAACTGAAAGATGACAGAAGCATAGGATTAGGACCCTACCTCGGCTTCGAAACATCTCTTTGCTACTCAAGCTCGGAGCATCTCCAGTCGTGGTGGTTGATACGGGCATCGGCTCGGCATGGTCATCCTCCTATTCTCCTTCCCTCTCTCCTCTACCTTTCTACAATGATAAGAAACAACAATGACTAAGTGATAAGTGACAACTCCCCTTTACATAACATAAATGAGTGAGAATTCCTATCCCTAACTAGGTGCAAGATTAATCTCTTTTCGTCTTGAGCCTTATCTTGAGCTATCGAACTCTAATTTTCACGTCGTTTGTCACATTGTAATCTTGGTTCCACTCTCCTTCTTACCCAATGTGTTATGTTTGAGCGTTGTTTCTTCAAATGACCCTCATAACACATTTCTCATCAAGTTTCCCTGAAATTGACGTGCGTGGATATCTCCTTGTTTATACTCTTGGACTAAGCAAGCAGAAACAAGGGGGCATATATCTCCCTCGATTTCCTCCCTCATCATGTCTCATCACTCAACCCCCCTTAGTGTTTTCTGTACTGACTCATTGATGGTGGTTGCAGGTTGATTTGGTTTTGATTTTCTGACAAGTGTTCCTTTGCAGGTTGTGGTTCCTGACTTTGTGGTCTTACAGGATTACAAACTTGGGGACTTCTTCCTTCTTGGTGACAACACTTTTGGCTTCCTCTATAGTATCCTTTTGGATATCCTTTTCATGATTGATGTATTTACTTTCCTTTAGTTGCATATGCATGTAGTGTCATATGGCCACTAAAGTGGGGGCTAAATGTAACGTCAGAAATTGTCCTCCTATATGGAATGGTACAATTTCCCTTGGTTTAGCTCCTCGCTTTGGTGACCTCTCAAACCTCTTTCTTTCTGACCTTACCGAAACCCTGATTGACTAAGTCTAGTTGCAAAATATTCACCTTTTGAGGTAACATTTTGATGGAACCTGAAAAGGGAATTTGGATTACAGGTCCCTAGGATCCCCAAAAAGTAGATCTGAGTGGAAATAGGGGGCTTGGACTTGGGCGCCCGCGCCCTAGTCCTCCCCTGTTTCCTAAGATTTTGAATTTTGGCGGGATGTTGGCTCCCGCTAAGTGGCTCAGGATTCCATTTTCAAATTCTCAGTTTTTGCGTGACATCGAGACGTTATTTCAAAATTTGAATTCCCTAAAGCTAGATATAAAAAGACATTTGGAAATCATTTTAACACACACAATTCTTATGCAAGCTTGATGCCAAAACTCTTCCAAAATTGCTATTGAAGATCAGTGACTTGTTGAAGCTCTTGAAAGTATTCTATATTTGCTATCATGGAGACAATGGATGGAGATTAGGAATCAAGATCTTGATACTATCTTGCTCTTCCTAGGGTTTGTACACTCTTTACATGATCAGGAGAAGGGTTGAAGCCTCCAACATTGAGCTTGGAGATCCTCTGTGGACATTGCTAATTTGCTTTCTTGTTCATGCAAGTCTTCATTTGTTTCATCTCCTTGAGGTGAAGTTGTATGTGTTTATTAATGCAAATCAAGTTGTTGATCTTCCCTTGATTGAGACATCTAGGGTTTGATATTTATGCATACACATTGTTAGGTTTGCACACACTTCTACAAATGTTTATCTCTGGCTATTGTTGAGGTAGAAATACCAAAAATGGGGCTTGACCAAGGCAAGCTCATATATAGCTGTAACATCTTTCTCATTCTTTTGTAGGTGCAAATCGTGTTTTGCAGGTTCTGACAGAAAGAAGCTATAGGAAGGAGGATATTGCGATTACAGTCATCACAGACTTTTGAGTTTTTGGATTCTGACACTTGTGGGACTAAGGAGCAGGCACCCTAGTCCAACAGGGGGCAATTTTCAGGATCTGGAAGCCATTTGGGAGTGTTAGATAGCCTGTGTAGAAGATTTCCAATTTTGAGAACTTGCGGGACTAAGGAGCAGGCACCCTAGTCTAGTCAGCCCTCAAAATCCAGGTGCACAATCTCTGATACTCTATCTCTGCATTTCTGTAATCAATTTTGCCTATATTGTCATCAATTTTTGTATATCTCTAATTTAAGGCATAATTAGGGTTTTTAGTTTAGTTTATGAGAAAAATACTTAACAAAACCTTAGTTAGGCTCTTCAAATTAGACACCACGAGCATAAAGGAGTACACAAGTAACTTATAGATTAACCGTACATTCAATCCTTGTCTTCCCCAATGCTTAGTGGAGAAATGGTAGCACTTGACCTTGTTTAAACAAACCACTAATTTTTTCACTAAACAAGTACAATGTTGTAGATCCATTTTGGGAAATCAATAGAGCATATAGAGTCAACCTCCAAGAGTTTCTGAATCTCTTCTTTGACCAAGAGGGCAATTTTGGGATGCATTTTGTAGAGTTTATGCTTTGCTATCTTAGCATCAGGCTAGACCACAAGGTGATGAACCATGAGGGAGGGGTTTAAACCTAGCATGTTAGTGTAGGACCAAGAAAAAACATTTGATTCTCTATGTAGGATGGATGTGATCATTTTATCTTCTATAGATGCCAAGGATACAACTATGTAGGTGATCTTTTGGTTGTCCTTTGTTCCCAAGTTTACTTCTTATGTATCTTCAACCAAGATGTTGAATCAATCTTGCCATTGTGGAAGTGTTGAGGGTAAGTCAAGTTCCTTCTCTATTGATTCCTCATAAAGGTTTTCATTAATAGAGTCATTAGTATTTTTTGTTCTTTCTCTGATAGCATCTAAGAGAGGTTTTCACTAGGAGACATTAATTTTTTTATTTTCTTTCTTTATTTTTTATTTTTAGTTTTTTATGACTAAGACACTCTACCTGCTCCCCAAAATAAGTTGTGGTGTCGAGGTTGATTTTGAATCATTTTTGTGATCTTCATCTGGGATGCCATCATGGAGCCCCAAGAATTTGGCAATGGCCTCATCATTCTAGAACGTGTCAAGACACATGCAGTCTTGTAGGTCCCAATCAATGAGGTTGGGATAATAGAGGGGAAGGTCAACGGTGCAAATGAAAGTTGTGTGAAAAAGGTCAAAATTTTCTAGATCATCAAAAGAGGCTATGATGGTCCATCCCTTAATGCTATCAATATTGTTAGAGATTGATTCCACACTCACGAAACTTACTTGGGGTTTTTTGGTATCCTCACTTGGTGGTATGTATCCCAGCCCATGTGTTTTGATGTGTTTCCATACCTAGATCAACTCAATAACATCTTGCTCATGGAGGCCAAGGCCCTTACCCTTGTAGTTCACGTTTTCACACATATGAAATGGTTTAAGGTAATTTTTTTCAACAAATCTAAGACAAATTTTGTCATCTTTATAGATCTATGAGTTGATGGAACCCTCTATTTCTTCATTGTCCAAACATCCATTTGATACAAAGGTAGTCAACCCATACCATGTTGGTAAACAAATTTGTGATTGCAATATTTTGTTACAAACTAGACTCACCCAATGGGTAGTGACAAATTTCACCACAGTTGGAGAGATCACTATTGGATTAGCAATATTCCTATGTGTTTGAGAGGGGAAATTCTCCCATGAGATAGAAATTTTAGTTTTTCGAGGGTATACATTTAATCAAAAAGCAAGAAAATAACATATCTAAAATTGAAACAAAAAGAGGAAACCCTAGAAAGGCAAACATGGGGCCAATAACCTAGTTTTCTTAGAAAATAAGAATAGATTATGAAAAAAAAGAGGAAAAAACACAAAAAAAAATTCCATGAAAAAGATCATTGCGAAGAAAAACTACAACAAGGGTTTGAATGAGGAAATGCTTCCTAACATGAGAAAAGAGACATTCACATAGGCTTTCCTAACTCATAGATCTAAAAACATTCAATATTATTAGGAAAGGTGTCTTAACCTTGCAACTACAAAATGTTTCTATTCTTCCCAAGTTTGGTCTTTTCGAAGACCCTTTATCTTGAAGAATGGTTTAGAACTTTCAAAGTTTCCAAAAAGGGTTAAAAATGGTAGGGCTTACTATTTTTAGTAACTCTACATTTGAGCATAGATGAACCTTAAATTTTCCCAGAAGGTGTGGAACTGCCAAGTAAACATCTTGGGTGAGTTTCGACTCAAGATCATACTTGGATTGCAAGATACTAAAGTTTTCATTTTAAAACTCTTGGAAAAGTTTTAAACTTGGATTTGCAAAACTTAGATGTACCTAAATACCCTGAAAGTTGTCATAACTGGAAAATCAATTTATAGCATGATTGATCTCTTCACATTCTTTCCAACGCATCAAATGTTTCATCAATCAGACACCTGAATCAAAAGTTATGGCCTCTAGAAGTTGGGTGTCTCGTTTTGGGAAATGTGAAAACATGTTGGACACTTAAAAGAGTTTTAAAGGGGAGAGTTACACATGTTGGTGTATGATTTGGCACATCACAAGGCATCTTTGATTAGAGATAATTTGGATGCCACTTTTGGGTGGTTTTGGCTCATGGTTTTGTAATTATCGTTGCTGGTTTACTGTATTGTATCTCCTATATATCAAGAGCTTGAGATGGAGGTTGCGTGTAAGAGTCTTATAGATGTTGAGTTGCCTTTGGATCTTTGGTTGTTTATACTCCTATGAAATCTTTCTTTGCAAGTATATTGTAATCTTCTTGATTCCTGAATAATATATTGGCCAGCTTTAGAGTGAGGGGTTTTTCTCTCGAAAGGGTTTCCCCACGTAATTACTGTGTTATGGTATGATTGCTATTTGTGTTTATTTATGTAATTATTGTAAAGATCTGAAACATTATGCATATCCATCCCCTCAAGATTAGTGTAGGAAGTTGTTTTGCTACCTTAGCTTCCTTACAAGTGGTATCAGAGCTTGATCACCTTTGGTTTCAGTTGTGGGTTGTTGGGTTTTTTGAACTAATCTAGTTTTGAGTGGGAGCTTGTGTAGAAGATACTTTGTGATCTTGTTGCAGGGATTTTTAGATGGCAAGCATATCAGGGAGAATAGAGGTAGAAAAAAAATTTGTTAACAATTTTGAGATGTGGAAGCTTGTTATGTCAGAAAAAATAACCTTGGGAGCTTTTTCCTCTTAAGGTTTGGCTCCCGGGTCCTGTAATTGTATTTAGAGCATCTTGCATGTTATTTCTGACTCCCGATGAGAAAACCCTTGGGTCTTGTGACAAATAGGACCTAGGGTTGCACTTTAATGAAATTTGAGTAAAAATGGTAGGGTGGACTTGGGCGCCAGTGCCCTAGTCCAGCCCTATTTTGGGTCTGCCCTAATTTCAAATGTCAGTTTAGTGACCGTTAATTAGGTCCTATGCTGACATCTAAAGTTTGAATAATGAAATTCTTAGTGGGAATCTTTGTAGTTGCATATATAAGCATGATTAGATTTCATTTGCAAACTAGATGGAAATTATATGAGCATTGTGATTTTGTGAAAGTGATTCAAGGCATTCATTGTGTTGTAGAGCAGTATTTTGTGTTGTTATTGTGTTTGTGTTTGCAGATTTGACATCTATCTCCTCATGGCATGAAGAGTATCTTCCTTCCATGAGATCTTCACTACAAGGTGATATCAATTATGTTTTCAATCATTTATCATTTGGATTTTTGCCTCTATCCCATCGAGATACACACTCTCATCTGACAATAGTGTTTGAAAGACTTGAATGTCTCTCCAGGGCTTGACCGAGGCAAGCCTCTAAACACCACAACGCCCTCTTAGACTCCTTGTGATTGCAAGTTACAAGTGTTGAGTTTTACAGAGTGGAGTTGCAAGAAGGAGTAGCAGACACAGAGGATTCAGGACCTGAAAAGAAGTAGGACACTAGTGCTTTTTCAGGACTAGGCCGCTCCCAACATTGTCCTCTGCAAATGAATTCCTAGAAACTGAAGCTACAGTGCAGATCAACATCAGAAGGAGATTAGAACCCCTCAAAGAAAAAGGTACCTTAGACTTGGGCGCGAGTCACCGTGTCCCTAACTTTTTTGTCTTCCAAACTTTGAGAAATAATAAGTTAAATATCTCTGTCCTTTGCCTCAGTCTGAAAGGATTTGTCATAATTTGATAATTTGCTTACTGATTTGCATAATTAGGGTTTCTAAGCATAATTAAACATTAGATAGAGACATTGTTTGACATATCCAAGAATCCACAGCTTCCCAAGTGGCTGATCAACCTGATAGGTGATTGCTCTCACTTAGTGGGGATTCAACTCAGTTAATAGGCCCTTGGAATGCTTGTTGGGAAAGGAGGATGACACATAAACCACTAAAACAACAAACCCTCACTTTTTCAACACTAAACAAAATTGAAGATGGAGGATTTGTTAATTGATCGAGATTTGTGAAATGCTATTGATGAGAATGTTTCAAGGCCAAACAGATGCTACTTTGGCTACTAAATATGATGTTATGGACCATAAAGCCAAGGGTCTAATCATATTGTGCTTGACAGACTCTAATTTAATCAATGTCCATGAAGATCCCTCTGCAAAGAAACTATGGAATAAACTCAGTGAGATATATCAAGCCAAATATTTAGTGAACAAGATTTTCTTGAGGAAGAAATTATGTTCCTTGATAATGGAAGAGGGTGGATGAATTGCAAACCACCTAGAAGAACTCAATATGTTAGTGGCTCAATTGGCATCAGTTGGTGTAAAAATGGATGAGGAGGAGAGATGTCATATATTGCTTTGTTCTTTGACTGATTCACGGGATTCTCTCGTAATGGCGATTGGGAGTACTTATGTTGTCTTGAAAGTTGAAGATGTTGTAGGTTCTTTGCTTTTTGAAGAAATGATAAGGAAGGTTTCCATTAGTGCCAAAGAATCCATAAGTGTTCGTGGAAGACCCTATTTAGTGTTAAAAAGATAGAGAATGAATAACATGTGCAAACTAGGTCAAGCCCCTCTTTTCGTACACTAACATTCAGAATATGAACCGAGCTCAATCACTATGAAAGGATTAAGCTGCAGTGCCTTATTCCTTTGTTGTTGTACATGAAAAGATGTCCCAACTAGGTTTCCACAAGCCCTAATTAGCTTTATCCAAACAAACCCTAGTTACAAGATATATATGAATAAATTGATTCCAGGAGCAAAAACCTACAAGATGTTTGCAGGAATGTAGACAAGAGACCATAGAGACAGTGCACCTAAAGTTTGAAGGCCTGATGGACTTGGGTGGCCACCGAAATCATCTTAAAGTTTATCTATCATAGAACTGACTATACCAGGCTCTGGATTCTCTAATAAGGGTTCCTGATTCCAGATCTAAGGGTATGAAGGACTTAGGTAGCCACCAAAATCGTCCTGAACTTGTCTGACGATAAATATGCAACTTTCATAGCCACTATGACAGTAATACCTATTTCTTCTCCATTTATTTCCACCAGATCTTCCCAAACCTAACCTGCACAACAAAAAGAAGAAGGAAGGCTGTGGATATATAGGAGTTGTTGGAAATTAAGGTGTCTCAACCTTTGCAAGTTCCTAGCATTTAATAGTTAATTGTATATTTATTTTTGCATATTATTGTAATTTCTATGCAAATTTTATTTTGTCACTTTGTGGGAGTTGGCACGGTGATGTGTCATCCTACATGGAAGGTGATTAGATGTATTTTTGTCCCCATATGAGGATATAGGCATCCCACTTTGTGGTAGAAGACTTTTGCCATGTGTCAGCATCTTTTCAATGTTGTAAGAGGTCTATGATGCATAAGAGTTATGACAAATTCCTACGATAGAATCTATGACATGTAAGAGCTAGAAATAGAAGATTCTATGAAAAGTGTGACAAGTGTCAGGAAACATCTTTGCATGGAGAAGGTAGGCACCCAATTTTGACTATGACAAGTTGTAATAGAATCCACTATTAATGGTCAGTTATGACAAATTCTCTTACAGCTATAAGTGTTGTCATATATGACAAACTTTATGACATTGTAAGAGCATCTATCATACCCTTTTTGGGTAAATTTGAGGTGCGCAAGTTTGGGGGTTGTAAGGGATGAAAGGGAATCTCTTATAAGTGTCATTCACATGTTTTATGGCCTTAGAAATTGGGCCATATGGATTTGGATGAGATTCTTGTGTTGACTTGCTCTAGAAGCTACCTCCATTCGTAGTACTTCTCTATTTATATAGGCTCTTGGAGTTGGAGTTGTATTGTTCATTTGTAGGTGCATAAATGCTACCGAAATTGCTCTAGAATTGACATCTTGGGAACTCCTAAAAGAACTTTCATTGCAAATGTGTTGTAATCTACATTCGATTTGATAATACATTGTGCAGGTTTTGGAGTGTAGGGTTTTTTCACCCGAAAGGGTTTTACCCACATATATCTTGTGTCTTTGGCATTATTCTTGCATTTGATGTTTGTTTAATCTCTCTGTTAATGTGTACCACATATCTGTAACTGCAAAGATTTAAGAAAATGTGCACTCCCCTCATTAGTTTGGTGTAGGAAGCTATTTTGCGTACCTTGCTTCCTTTTAGGAGCTTGCCTCAGTCAAACCATGTTTTCAGTATTCCTACCTCAACAATAGCCAATGTCAAAAGATGTAGATGTGTGTGCTCAAAAACCCTATGTGAGAGCATAAACAAATGCAAAATCCTAAATGACTCAAGCATAAAGGAATAGATCCACACAATGTTTCACTCAAGGAAAAAACTTCACCTCAAGGAGATGACATTAATGAAGACTTGTAGAACAAGAAGATGAGGTAGCCATATCCACAAAGGATTCCAAAACTCAAGTTGGAGGATTCAACCCTTCTCTCGATCATACAAAAAACTTCACAAACCCTAGGAAGAGAAAGATAGATTCAAGATCTTGATTCCTAATCTTCACAACATATCTCCAAGATAGAAAAGATCTAATTCTTCAATGAGCTTCAACACCTTACAGATCATCAATAGCACTTGTAGCAAAATTTTGGCATAGTAAGCTTGCATGTGAGTTGTGTGTGATAAAATGATTTTGAATTCTCTTTAAATTTCCAACCTTAGAGGTGAAATAAATAAATAAAAAATGCCAACATTGCACAGGAAGGAAGTTTTGAATTCAAAATCCTGAAGCACACGAAATAAGCTGACACAAAAAATTAAATTTGGATCCCGAGGATTAAGGCAGGACTAGGGTGGTTGGTGCCCAAGTCCAGCCCCCAAATTTCACTCTAGAATCTGGTTAAGGGTGCCCTAAATGTTTAGAATCCATCATTCCTTTCTGGGTTTTGCTAGAAATTACTCTAAGATACGACATTTATTCAGTAAGATATATGCTAATCAGGTTCTAAATAGGTCCAATGATGAAATGGATTGAGGGACACCAAAGGGGAGGAGCTAAACTTAGTGAAATTGTGCTAATCCATGTAGGAGTACAATTTATGACATAACAGACCCAAATAAGGAAAAAAAGATCGAAAAGCATGACAAATCCAAGTCCAAAGGGAGATCCAAATCTCCTAGAAAGTCCAAAGTTATTTTCTAGAATTGTGGTAAGTCTAGACACTTTCGTAAGGAGTGTAAAGAAGAAAAAGAAGAAATTTGATTCTGATTCTAAGTCTGAGAAGGAAGATGGTGATGTGTTCATTGCAGCTTTGGCCACTTGTGTAGGTAATGATGCATGGTTAATTGACTCAGGTGCATCTTTCCATATGACCCCTAATAGAGATTGGTTTTTTTAATATGAAGAATTTGGTGGAGTTAAGGTGTACTTGGGTGATGATTCTCATTTAAATATTATTTGTTGTGGTAAACTTAAAATTAGATTTTCTGATGGTAGAATAAAAAGGATTAATAGTGTGTTGCATATCACTGGATTAGCACAAAATTTATTATATGTGAGCAAACTAATAGATGTGGGTGTGTAGTTAGTCTATTTTGATTCAGGATGCAAGATGCTAAGAGGTGCTATGGTGATTGCTAGAGGTGTCAGATTTGGCACATTGTATAAGCTTGATGCATGCACTATTGAGTGAAATAGTACTTATGCAAAAAGAAAATATGTGACTACTTCATTGGAAAAGGAGAGGGTTTCATTTTTAGTGGATGGTTGTGGCTTATGGGTACCTAAGGGTGATCTTTCTTCTGTATCAAAATTTTCTACAAAGAAGGCTATGTTATGGCACTAGAGATTAGGCCACATAGGACAAAAGGGTCTAAGGACCTTGAAAAATAAAAACCTTGTTGAAGGGTTGACTAATTGTAATCATGATTTTGATTTTTGTGAGCATTACATTTATGGTAAACAAAATTGCGTTCAGTTTTACGCAAGTTCTTATAATCTTGTGGTATATTGGATCTTCATCATTCTAATGTGTTTGGTCCTGTAGATGTTCCTTCCATTATGAAATCCACATATTGTGTTTCATTCACTGATGATTATAATAGAAGGACATGGGTATATTTTCTAAAGAATAAATCTAAAGTTTTCAGTCAATTTAAAAAATTTAAAGCAATGGTTGAGTTTCAAACTAGAAAGAAAATAAAATGTTTGAGGACTAACAATGGTGGTGGATTTTACTCTAACGATTTTGATAGATTTTGTAAAGATTGTGGCATTCAAAGACAAAAGAAAACTCTTTATTCTCCACAACATAATGGAGTTCTAGAAAGAATGAACAAGACACTAATGGAGAAGGCTAGGAGTATGCTTAGTGGTGTTGGTCTAGAACAAAGGTTTTGCGATGAAGCTATCGCTACTGCTTGCTACTTGATTAATAGGTCCCCTACCTGATAAAATGTCTATGGAGGTGTGGTCAGGGCACAAGCCTTCACTGATACATCTTAGAGGTTTTGGTTGTGAGGCATATGCACATGTGCTAAAGGAGAAGCGAACAATGTTGGAGAACAAGGCAGTGAAATGTATCTTCATCAGGTATAGTTATGGTGTGAAAGGATACAAGATTTGGGACCTTGTTGCACATAAGGTAATATTTAGAAGTAGTGTTTTTAGAGAAACTAAGCCTTCTTATGTTACATTATAACTGGAACAAAGTGAACAAAAAGATGTGATTCAACTGCCTTCAACACCTGATAAAGTTGAATTAGGGCCCCTATATAGACATGAAGTTAAGGAGAGCTCATCTAGATCTGAATCTTCAGAAGAGGAGGAAGAACCTCCAACTCAACTTGTTCAAAGGTCTACAAGGCATAGACAACCACCTAAAAGGTATTCCCCTGATGACTAGAGATGTATTTTTTCTTTAAATACTAACATAGATGAACCTAGATCTGTAGAAGAGGCATTAGGTATGAATGATGCAGAGTCTTGGAATATTTCTATGGATGAATAAATGATAGCTTTGAAAAAGAATGATACATGGGACCTAGTGTCATTGCCCGAAGGATGAAAACATGTTCGTTCCAAATGGGTGTTCAAGAAAAAGATTAGTTCAAATGGAGGTATTGAGAAGTACAAAGCACGGTTGGTTGCGAAAGGTTACTCTCAGGTTGAGGGTGTTGATTACAGTGAGATATTTTCTCTTGTTGCAAAAATGATGTCCATTAGATTATTGCTTTCTATTATTGTTGCTTATGATCTAAAGGTTGAGAAAATGGATGTAAAAATGGCTTTCCTTCATGGTGATTTGGAGGAGGATATTTATATGACACAGGTAGAGCACTACATTGAAAAGTGAAAGTAATTTGGTTTGTAAATTGAAAATATCTTTGTATGTCCTCAAACAAAGTCCTAGGATGTGGTATCAGTAATTTGATACATATGTGTTGAGTTTGGGATTGGAGCGTTCTAAATTTGATCGTTGTGTTTATTATAAATCTAATGGCGATTGTTTCCTTTTTATTATATTATATGTTGATGATATGTTTATTGGTAAAGGGAAATGAATGATTTCAGAACTAAAATCTTAATTTGTTGCTAAATTTGAAATAAAATATCTTGGTGCATATAAACACATTTGTGGGATGGAAATAAGAAGAGATAGAGTGAACAAAAAACTATGGATTGGCCAGAGTAAGTATGTCAATTTAGTTTTACAAAGGATTAACATACAAGATTTTAGACCATTATGTGTTCATTTTATAGTTGGAACAAAGTTATCTGCTTCATAATGTCCAACATCCCCATCAGAGATGGAAGACATGAGCAGAGTGCCTTACAAGAGTGCAGTTGGAAGTTTGATGTATGTTATGGTCTATACTAGACCAGAGATTGCCCAAGCAGTGGGAGTTCTTTCCAGATATATGTCTAATCCTGGTAGAGTTCATTGGGATGTAGTTAAAAGAGTCTTCAAATATTTGCAGGGTACCTCAAAGTACTCATTGTGTTATCATGGTAATTTGATAGGAGACATGCATTCCATTGATATTCATGGTTATGTGGATTCAGACTAGGCAGGTGATGTTGATAGTAGACTATCCACCAGTGCTTATGTGTTTACTTTATTTGGTGGTGTAATTAGTTAGATGAGTAATTGATAGGATATGATTACTTTATCCACTACTGAAGCTAAGTCTATGGCAGATACTCATGCTTGTAGAGAAGCCATTTGGCTTAAGAGACTGTGTTTAGATATTAGAATAAAACAAGGTGCAGTGATAGTTTATTGTGACAGTCAGAGTGTGATCTCCCTAGCTAAGAACCCAACATTTCATGCTAGGACCAAGCACATTGATGTACAATAGAATTTTGTTAGAGATACGGTCAAGGATGGTAGGGTGAAGCTATTAAGGTAGAGACTTTGATGAATGTTTTAGATTCATTAATTAAGCCTATGAGTATAGACTGTTGTGTTGTTTTTGTCATTGATGTCAAAAAGTGTCGTGATGGTGATGTCAAAAGGATCTCAGGTTCATAGGTGATGGTGATTTCTTTATGGTGTTCATAGGTTCTCGGGAGATTGATCATTGCTTTACTCATTGTGTTGCATGGTGTTATATGAAATGCATGATATGGTGTAGTTGTAGTATTGATGATTAATTTGAGTTGAGTTGAGTTGGAATTGGAGACTATTACCAATTAGGAAGAGAGACTTCAAAGGTTGATATGTAGAGAGTCAAATTGTTGATCATTCCCGTGATGATATTGCTTCATATGTACACAGCTTCAAGGTGTTGCTGTTAACCTTACCTTCAATCAAAGTCACCATGTTTCAAGATATCATGAGATGCAAAGAAGAAGGTTTATCTTCATGTTATGGTGGCAATTGATAGAGTTGTTTTCACAGTGTATTGTGCTTCATCAGATATTGCTATCTTGATGATCATACTTGTTGATTGATGAGTTGGAGTTTATACTTCTAGATCTTTTATTATCAATGGTCCTCATAAGGTGTTCTTGGTGTTGAATGCAGTGATGATAGGTTTTAGGAGTTGTATGTTGCTTCATGCCAATGATATCATGTGTGAGGTATATATGGTGATATATAATATTCTTGTTTTGATGACACAAAGTTACAAGAGATCACAGCGATGACAATGTATATGGTGATATATAATATTCCTGTTTTGATGACACAAAGTCACAAGAGCTCACAATGATGACAGTGTTCAAAGGTTTTTGTATCTTTTTGAGTGTTGCTTAGTGCCTTCAAAAATGCCTTATGGTTGATTATCATCTTTATTGTGTCAACTATATGATTATGAGTTGCTCATGGCTCTGCAACTGAGACAGAGGTCTCATTTATCAGAGATGATACAAGGTTTAATGATTAGGTAATTTGTTCAATGAATAGAACCCTAATAATCTTCTTTTCCCTAAAATGACTATCATAAAATCCTATTATAACCATATGATGGGAAGCACTTTGTTATGTTTCGTGGTTAACTTATTATAGCAAGTGACATTTAACTTAAGTTATTAACTGAGGGTGTAGAAGTCATGTCTTAACCAACCCCTCGACCTAGCAATACTGGTTCCTCCAGTAAAAGGGCGCCCCAAGAATTATCAAAGGCTATGATTAAATATTTCAAAGGTGTGAAGAAGAAAATCAACGGTGCTCATTTAATTTGTTTCAAATTCCAACAGTTTAGTTGACCTGCTTTATTTTTGACGGCCAGTTTCTTATGTAAAGCCCTAACTGCCCTGTAACAATATATATACCTACTCAGAGGGCTAGAGAAATTAATTACTTGCTCCATTTGATAGATGGGTTGATGAGAGTTTGTGAGGTGTCTTCTACAGAGACAGATCTACATGCCAGTATACAAATTGGGAAATGTAGTGAAGGAAAACAGAGTTTTTGAAAGGGTTAGACTTGAAGGATGCTCTAAAGATATACAAGGAGGAGACATAAGGTGTGTGATAGTGAAGTTTAGTTAATGACAGAGGGATAACAGTATATGGAGGTCTAAATGATTTTATTTGTATTTGCTTTGCACTGAAAAGTGTGCTACACCAGATTGATTAGAGTTTGATACATAGAGAATGAATTTGATTTATATTTCTCTGAATATGCAGATGGTTATATTTCTTGAGTTATTGTCATAACAGGGTAATGATGTTGTAAAAGTCTTTGAATGTCATTCATGTTTTCATTCTAGACAGTATGATGAATTTGTGTGACACTAGTGTTCTAAGTATGTAAAGGACAGTATGGTACAGTGTAGTGAGATTTATTAAGTGCAATGAGATTTGTTGATGCAAAAATAGTATAATGAATTGCATTGCAACAGGGTAACCCCCTGAAGTTATATCTATTCTTTCATTGGAGATTGGTCATTAAGACCAAGGAGATTTTGCCAGTGAGGCAGTTGTATTTTCTAGTGAGGCATCTGTTTGCCAGTGAGGCACATTTTTCCAGTGAGGCACATTTTGCCAGTGAGGCTGTGTTAGTGAGACACTAATTGTACTTAGTGAAGGTTATTGGTTTTTCCAGTGAGGCACAATAAAGTGGAAGAATTCAAGAGTGGTTTTTCATCCCTTTTAAGGGTTTTCCACTCATCAAAACAAGTGTTATGGTTCATGTTTGTCTCTATGTGTTTGTGTGCCCTAATGATTTATGGTTGATTAAGGTCTTGTACATTCTACTTGTCATTATACTTGTATGATTCTTTGGTGTCTATCTCATTTTCTATTTGGTGTGTTAAAAGGTATAAAAACTTGTTAAGGTTTCTAGACCACTGATTCACCCCCCCTCTCAGTGGTCCTGTACTCCAACAAGTGGTATCATATCCAAGTTCCTTATTCAAAGTTTAATCAACTTAGGAGATCCTGATAGTGGAGTACTATGGGAAAGTGTAGAAGAAATAAGGGCAGGAGAAATGCCAAGTCACATACTGGTCAAAAGGTACCATCTATACCAAACTCAAATGGTGATGTACAGTCGGTTGATAGAAATATCTCACAAGTTGAGTCAGGTATTAAATTAGAAGAAGAGTTTTCTGTTGTTCCTTTCTTTGATGGTTCAGATTTCTCTATTTGGTATATTAGAATGCAAGCCTATCTATCTTCTTTAGAGTATGATGTGTGGATGTCAGTTGAGAATGGGTATTTTATTTCCTTTCAATCACCTAATACTACAAGCAATAAAGAGGCTTACGAATGTAATCATATAGCAAAGAAGGATATTCTGTCCAGATTATCTAATGAAGTTTCTTGTGAAGTTATGCATTGTGAAACTACTTAGGATGTGTGGAAGGAGTTGATTAGAATCTATCAACGAGATGCACTTGAAGGAGAGGACAACTTGGTGTCTGAGGAAAGTGACAATGAAGGGAGACATTCACATGAAGGAGATGAGGTCCAATCTGATCCTAAAGAAGGAGATCACATTATGAGTGACTATGAACAGAAGTGTGAGGTTGATATAGAAGGTGAACTCTTGTGTGCTTTGGATACAATAAAGTTGTTAGGGTTAGTTGGCAGAAGATATCAGTTAAATATAAATAAAGATTAAACAGAGGAATAGAAATACATAGAAATAATAACAACAAGAGACAAGTCTTAACGTGGTTCACCCAAACCTGGGCTACATCCACCAATAGAGAGTCCAATATTATTATCCAGTAAATCAAACAGATTACAACCAGCAATCCTTGCAACTCAATACCGCTGCAAAATGCTACAATACATCAATAGAAAACCTTAACTCTTAGCCACTTTTATCAAGTCTTATGCCAATTACAAATAATAGGGTTTTTTTTTAAAGTTGGCCAATAGAAAAATAACTCCTGACGCCTTAATAAAATAATAAAAAATCATTGGAGGTTTCAGGGGCACTGCCCCCAAACCCCCGCAAGGGGCACTGCCCCTTGATCCCATTAAATAATTTGGGGGGGGGAAACCACGCTGATAAAAGTGGAGTAAATTTAACCTCTGAGTCTAATTAGGTTCCATATAACAACAATCTTCCACTTGGAGACTGATCAAACTCCACACCATATCATCTCCCACTTGGAGACTGATCATAACACCACTGACCCTGTAGCTCCCACTGGAAATAAGCACCCTGGACTCTATTGTTCTAATTTTTTATTTTCAATCTTGAAGACCAATCGAAGCTGAAGAGGATCTTAGCTTCTCCCTTGTCACTGCCTTCGTAAACATATCCGCTCAATTTTCATCTGTATGTATCTTTTCCAGCTGTAACTGTCCATCATCCAACACCGATCAAATGAAGTGATACCTCAACTATATGTGTTTGGTCTTTGAATGCAAGGCATAATTCTTTGCAAGATGTATGGCACTCTAACTGTCCATAAACAAATAATTGTTAGCCTGTTGTTTGCTCAATTCTTCCATGAAAGATTGCAGCCATATCATCTCCTTGCTTGCCTCTGTTGCAACTACATACTCTGCCTCCGTGGTGGATAAAGCAACCACCTTTTGCAACCTGGAGATCCAACTCACCACTGTCCCACCTACAATAAAGACATAACCTTTAGTACTCTTCCTGGTATCAATATCTCCTGCCAAATCTAAGTCTACATAGCCTGCTAAATCAGTATTAGAGCCCCCAAAACATAAGTGTTTATTGGATGTACCTCTCAAATATCTAAGAATCTATTTTACCGCATTCTAATGCTCCAATCCAGGATGACTCATATACCTACTTACGACTCCTACAACATGTGCAATATCCAGTCTCATGCATACCATGGTGTACATTAAACTTCCTACAAGTGAAGCATATGGTACCTTGGACATTTTTTTTCCTCCTTTGGTGTCTTAGGACACATCTCCTTAGTCAATTTTAAATGACTGGAAAAAGGTGTCCTAACAACTTTTGCATTCTCCATATGGAATCTTTACAACACGTTTTCAATATAATCAACCTAAGATAGAGTCAATTTTCTGTTCTTCCTATCTCTGTAAATTTTCATACCAAGGATTTGCTTTGCTACCCCCAAATCCTTCATAGCAAATAATTGTGTTAACTATTGTTTTAACTCTCTTATGTGATCCATGTTAGACCCTACTACAAGCATGTTATCAGCATATAAACATAAAATAATGTAGTTGTCATTATCCAACCTCTTAAAATAAACACAATGGTCAGAATTACACCGGCTGTAGCCTTGCTCAGCCATAAAACTATCAAATTTCAAATACCATTGCCAAGGTGCTTGTTTCAAGCCATATAAACTCTTCTTCAATCTGCACACCAGTTTCTCTTTACTGTTGACCTCAAATCCTTGGGGTTGTTCCATATATATCTCCTCCTCCAAATCACCATGGAGAAAGGCAATTTTCATATCTAGTTGGTCCAAATGCAAATCTTCAGCAGCCACAATACTTAAAATAGTACGAATAGAAGTCATCTTGACAACCGGAGAAAATATCTCATCAAAATCAATACCCTTTTTCTATGCAAATCCTTTTACAACTAACCTAGATTTAAATCTTTTCTTACCTCCATCTTCCTCTGTCAGCCTATAAACCCATTTGTTTGGTAAAGCCTTTTTACCTGCAGGCAACTTACATAATTCCCAAGTCTGATTTTTCAGCAAGGAGTTTATTTCTTCTTTCATTGCAAGCTCCCATTGAACCTTTGTATCCACCTGCATAGCTTCATCATACCCTTTTGGTTCACCAGCATCTATTAACAAAATAGAATACAAAGAGGGAGAAAACCTTTCAGGAGGTCTACTTAGCCTTATTGACTGTCTAACATTCACTGGATTTTGTGGTATTTCTTATTGATGTTGCGGAGCATGAGGAACCACTGGAATATCACTATCTGGAGTATCATCCAGCACCACATAATCCTTTTCTTTCTTCTCATGTTGTTGCAACTGATCTTTGTACAACACCTTCTCATTGAATATAACATCCCTGCTTCTCACAATTTTTAGATTTTCAACATCCCAAAGCCTATAACCAAATTCATCAATGTCATATCCAACGAAGATACACTTTTTTTATTTTGCATCTAACTTGGTTCTATTTTCAGGATTTAGATGTGCAAATGCTTCACATCTGAAAGTTTTGAGAAAAGAATAACTCACCTTCTTATCTATCCATGCTTCCTCTGGAATACCACAACCCAAAGGAATTGAAGGACCTCTATTAATTAAATATACAACGGTATTGATAGCCTCTTCCCACATGTTTAAAGGCAACCTAGCATGCAATCTCATGCTCCTTGCATGCTCCATTATTGTCTTATTCATGCACTCAACCACTCTATTTTCTTGTGGAGTCCCTGTAACCATTTTTTGCCTACGAATTCCATTAAAGGAACAATAATCCTCAAATTATTTTCTGCAATACTCACCACCATTATCAGATCTGAGACATTTTAATCTTTTACCTGTTTCATTCTCAACCAAGCTTCTCCATTTCTTAAATGTTTCAAATACATTAGATTTCTGCCTAAGGAAATAAATCCAAACCTTCCTATTTGCATTATCTATGAATGTAACATAATAAGGAGAGCCTCCGAGAGAAGATATCTGAGCTGGTCCCCATACATTTGTATGCACAAGCTCCAACTTTTCTTCTTTCTTTTGCTTCCCATCCTTGAGAAAACTGACTCTCTTTTGTTTGCCATACACACAATTTTCATAGAAATCCATATTAATACATTTCAGACCTGGTAAAACTTTCTTAGATTGAAGTACCTTCATACCTTTTTCACTCATATGTCCAAGTCTGTTATGTCACAATGTTGTCTCAGAACCTGCAGTAACTATTTCAGTCTCTTCTTGCGAACCTGCAACAACTGTTCCTGAACCTGTCTATTTTTATCTGCAACAGCTAAAGTAGAAGGAACAGTATGACATGTACAAAGGTATAAGGTGCCTACTTTCACACCTTTTGCTACTATTAAGGTACCTCTTGAAACCTTCCAATTTTTATCAGTAAATGTAACAATGCAACCTTCATCAGCTAGCTGCCTTGCTGAAATTAAATTCCTACCCAGCCTTAGAATGTGCCTTACCTCTTGTAGTAGCCAATGATTCCCATTCTGCAACTTAATCTTGATTCTTCCCTTTCCAACAATCTAACAAGGTTCGTTATCTCCCAAATAAACCAACCCAAAATCCCCTTGGACATAATCAAGAAAATAACTTCTATGGGGCGTAGCTTGAAATGAGGCCCCTGAATCTAAAACCCATGAATCATCAACATTATCTAGGGAAAGAATCAAAGCATCATCTTTAGATTTATTACTTACCACATTTGCCTCCTTATTGTTTTCTTGTTTGTCTCCTTTATTCTTCCGAGACCAGCAATCTTTCTTCAGATGACCTGGTTTCCCACAATACCAGCAATCCTTCTGTCCTCTGGATTGGGACCTCTTGTCCTTTGATTTTCCTCGTAACTTCCCATGACCTCCAAAACCTTTTCCTCTCTCCTTTGATCTACCCCTGCTTTATGCATTCAAAACACTACCTGATGTGGACCATCTTGATCTTTTCCGTCGCATTTCCTCACTAAGGATAACACCAACAACATCATCAAATTTCAAAATATTTGAACCAGAGACAGGTTACTTACAACCATTACCAAATTATTCCAGCTTTTTGGCAAAGAACATAAAACCAAGAGAGTCCTCACCTCTTCATCAAATTTTACTTTTACAGAAGTTAACTAACTGGTAATCGTATTAAACTCATTTAAATGATCTGTCACAGATCCACCTTCAATCATTTTTAGATTAAACAAACGCTTCATGAGAAATACCTTATTTGAGGCTGAGGGTTTTTCATACAATTTAGCCAAAGCTTTCATCAATTCACTTGTTGTCTTTGCTTCTGTTACATTGAATGCCACAAATGGTGCCAGGCACAATCGAATAGTTCCCAGTGCCTTTCTATCAAGAAGTTCCCAATCCTCATCCATCATTCCTGCCAGTTTCTTAGTTATTCCTTCCAATGGCCTCCATAAATCCGTCTGATAGAGATAATCCTCCATTTGCATCTTCCATAACTGATATTTCTGCCCATTGAATTTATCTACCTTCAATTTACCCTCGTCCGCCATTGCTCCCACTCAATCGTGAGACTCCCACTCAACTGTGAGACCTTCCTGCAGACGATAATCAAACACAACCCGCTTTGATACCACTTGTTAGGGTTAGTTGGCAGAAGATATCAATTAAACACAAATAAAGATTAAACAGAGGAATGGAAATACACAGAAATAATAATAGCGAGAGACAAGTTTTAACATGGTTCACCCAGACCTGGGCTACATCCAGCAACAGAGAGTCCAATATTATTATCCAGTAAATCAAACCGATTGCAACCAACAATCCTTGCAACTCAATACCGCTACAAAATGCTACAATACATCAATAGAAAACCTTAACCCTTAGTCGCTTTTATCAAGCCTTATGTCGGTTACAAAAATAAGGTTTTTTATGTCGGCCAATAGAAAAATAACTCCCGTCTTGGGGGTGATGTCCCTTGACCCCATTAAATAATTTGGGGGGAAACCACGCTGATAAAAGTGGGGTAAATTTAACCTCTGAGTCTAATTAGGCTCCATATAACAACAAAAGCAACTTAGAAAATAGAATAAGAGACTAGAAGACCAACTTTAATAAGAAAAACATTCTACAATGACAAAGATAGTAGTATAATGGTTGCACAATCTTGGTATGATAGTGATGTTGATTAGTCTATGTTGATGCAAAATCCTTCCTTGATTCCCATGATAGCTTTCAAATTGAGATAAAGATAGTTTGTATTTTCTTTTTGGCTAATAATTAGTGATTATTACATTTCAAGACTGTGCTATATTTCTCACAGTATGATAAGGATAGATGATTTGCAGTCAACGACCAAATCTTATTAACAAAGTTTTTTTTGTGGTAAGTGATTTTAATGGTCTTGCAGTTGGAGCAGTATGGGATAGTGAGGTGAGTTGAAGTGCTTTGAATTCAAGTGCTTTGAGTGGTTTGGTGGCAGTAGTTGTTTATGGACAATGTTTTTGCAACCTTTGCTCTTCAATCATATGCTGATTACTTTGACAATGCTTGACAGTGGTAAGGAGACAATGCTTGCAGTAGTCTAGGTTTCATATCAATCATATGTTGATTACTTTGACAGAGATAAAGGTTCTCACCAAAGTTACATGAGGTGCAAAGGACCATCATCAATATTTGGCTTCATAGTTTGATCAAATGCTTACAATAGCAAGGAACTATGAGTCAGTTAAGGACAGTCACAGTGGTTTTAGTTTCAGGGGGAGTATTACATAGTTCATTTATTGCAAGATTTTTATGACAACAGTATGAACAACAATTAGTCTTATCACACAAGTGTTGTCTATCTTGACAGTGCAATGATGCTCACTCATCTCTGATTTGGTCATGAAGTGTTCTTGGTTTGTAGGAGTGGTGTGCTTTCATACTTCCATGATGACAGTATATTTTTTAGGGGGAGCTTCATGCCAACAAGAGATATGATGTTTTCCCTTTGTCAATTGATGTCAAAGGGGGAGAGAGAGCAAATTTGGTGTGGTTGTTTGTTTTCCCATCAATGACAAAGGGGGAGATTGTTGTGTTGTTTTTTGTCATTGATGTCAAAAGGTGTCGTGATGGTGATGTCAAAAGGATCTCAAATTCATAGGTGATGGTGATGTCTTGATGGTGTTCATAGGTTCTCAGGAGATTGATCTCTATTTATCAGATAGGGGGAGTAATTATAGTGCTTGACAGTGGTAAGGAGACAATGCTTGCAGTAGTCTAGGTTTCATATCAATCATATGCTGATTACTTTGACATAGAGGTTCTCACCAAAGTTACATGAGGTGCAAAGGACCATCATCAATATGTAGCTTCATAGTTTGATCAAATGCTTACAATAGCAAGGAACTATGAGTCAGTTAAGGACAATCACAGTGGTTTTAGTTTTAGGGGGAGTATTACTGTTACCTATTTTCGCTAACAGCTCAATCAGGTAGAGCTTTTGTGTCTTAAATGGAAATAGAAAGGTACATTTTTTATTCTTTTGCTACATTACATGCATGTGCATAAATAGAATTAGAAAGATTACATTACATTAGATTGCATTTATGCAAATGCAGATAACATAGAAAGGATTTCACAAATCTTTTCCGAAAGAGTAATCTTTATTGATAATATAAATGTATAAGGTCTCACACAAGCCGTGAGACTAACTGATTCATTACAAATGAAAATAAAGACTATAGATTTATAGAAAATTACAGAAATAAATGTGCAAATGTTATAGGGTGACTCGTCATTGCCTGAATGACGAGTCTTGGTCCTGTTTGTTTTGTCGTGCGTCATCCCGTGTTGTTTGTGTATCCTGCACCCAGCTGCTATCTGCTTGCTACTCTAGTTATTTGCATTAGAGGTTGAAAACTGATGTTAGAGCAATGACGAGGCATCATATAACATATGACATATATCTACAAATATACAGTCTATTTTTCAGATGCAATAAACCCGTCAGTATCACATGGACCTTCAAGAAAGCAATAGGATAATCAAGAACATCAATCACATGAATTTTTATTGCTAACATGTTTGTATCATGTGTAGATACAGGTGCCATTTAACACTCATTTCATTTTAGCATGTGGAGAAAATGTGGCTCCCACAAGGGTTGAGCCCAGCATGTCTAACAGAGAGCCATTAATACTTTCAAATAGTATAAAAGGAGGAGATACAAGTGCAGAGAATGAGGTGTAAAAGCTATCCTGTAGCTATTCATGATGAACATAACCTACATATACAAGTATGATTAATGATTTTTACAACTCAATTACATGCTTTGATCATTAGTATAGAAAAGATTACAACTTGTTTCACTATATCAACTGGCCAACAAATGCCAAAATTTAAAGCCAATGATATGCTGAAATCAGAATTCAAATAGTACAGATCTGATAAGAACAACATGATATTATTGCCAAAACAACTCAAATCAGAGACCAATCATGTATAGTATGGCTATATATCATAATGAGTAGCAAATAGAGGATTGAGTCAGGGGGCTTGTTAGAGGGTAAACAGATATGTCATAAAGTTTATAGGCCTGTCATAGTTTAGAAAGGTTTGTCATCAATAGGAGAGACCATAGAATGGAGGCAGTCCACATACAAGATCAAAACTAACATACATTTTAGAGAAGTCTAAGCATAAGAAAAAGCATGTGTGGGATCAGTTTTCTTGCAAAAATAATGAGGTTATATCATGAAGTTTGGTCTGCATCTAGAAAAGATTCTCTCCATACCCTAGGAGCAGTGTGAAGGATTCAAAAAAGGAGCAGACACCCAAAGGATTTGGACATCAGTCAGCAGCCTAAAGGGAAACGCAAATAGAAAAGGTGAACAATGACCTGAGACAACATAACAAAGTTATGAAGGTAATCTTTTCTAAATTTTCTTGGATAGTAAGAAAAGAATGATAGATAGAAGGTTATGAAATAGTTAATAGAATGAAGATAATCATTAAGTTTTTATGAGCAGCAGACTGTTGATGAGGTAGGAGATAGCAGTGACAGTCCTATAAGTGAAGGCAGGGTATAAGTCCCCTTAAATTCGTTAAGGGATAGTTTGCATTATCATTGAAAATAGTATCTTACAACCTTCAAAGATGAAAACTCATAGCAGTGAGGTAAAGAGTTTAGGCCTATAGGTTGGAAAAGGACCCTGACAGAATATGCAAGAAGCATCTATATAAGGAAAAGACAATCAAGGAGGTTGTGACAATATAGTGAAAATGGAAGTCATTATTTACAATGTCAAAAGCTGTTATATAATAGTCAATATGACATTCATGGAGGAGGCAAATTAGATGTGTATGTTCCTAAGAGTTATGAAGATAGAATGAAAGCCACGAGGCACAAGGCAGAAACGTGATGAAACAGTAATGACAGAGTTTTAATTCATATCAGAATGATTTATCTATATCCCAAGGCAGCTTTTCAAAAGGGCAAAGGATCTCATGACATTTTCATGTGATATCTAAGGTGTATGAACCCTATGAAGTTAGAAAAGGTGGAGAAGAAATCACGAGTTGCACATTACAGTGAAAAAGATTTTGCACAACTGTAGGAAGTGCCCTAGCAAGAGTCTACATTATGAGAGCACTAGTGGACTACCGAGCCTTTTTCAAACCTTGTCAAGTTTCTAGAAGCCCTCTATGCCTAAGGATGAGCTTTGTCAAGTTGTACATCCTAATGTGGTATCATTGCCAAGGTGTCAGAGGGTCTGTCACAATTCAAGGACTACATGAAGGTTGAAGACTTTTATGAGCATTGGTGTTTCCTAATGGATAGACGAAGGGAAGTCATCATAAATGATGAAGATTCTAAACCCTTCAAGAAGGCCTTGATAGGGTAGCATGCAGAGGGAAGATACCTTGTACAGAGGTTTGGCATGATGAAGAGAAGCAACCAGCTTTCACAAAACCTTCATACAGTGATCAAGGAAGATACATGAGAACAGATAAAAGAAGGTAGCCATAGCTAAGTGAGCAAGAGGTATAAGAATCAACAAAAGGAATGTGTCTTAGAAGACAACAACCACATGAATACACACAGAGAATGCTTAGGAAAATGAATGCATAATGGTCATATGTTATTGTTACAAAAATAGTCATGTTGCAGCAGTCAGTTGGATAGTCAACAACAAAAAAAAAGAGTATTGTCAAGATAATGACATCTCATTGAAGATACTCAAGGTCATTTTGATCATCAAAGAATATAAAAGAGGGTGGATGATAATACAAGGAAACCATTTTAATCACGCCCAGCTAAGATTTTCATTTGAAAATTTGCAGATCTGAAACAAAAACCTTTGTTCATTCCTTTTTTTCAAGAGATATGAAGAAAAGATTGTTGTAGGAAATACCCAGATATAATAAGGGTTTGATATGAGATGAAGTTACATAATGCTACTTGCTACATCCCAAATGCATGTGTAACAGTCTGAGAAAGACTCATGACTAGCAACTGATAATGAGCAGTAACAATACAGAGATGAATCAAAATGAATACCCTTATACAAATAATCTTAGCTTGTTGTTACAAATAATGGATAAGGGTTTGTATCATAAAACCCTAATGCACAACCATTTAAGTTTATTTGTATAAGTGGTCTCTGTTTAAAGTATGTGGATGCCATCCCAAGACCGGGACTGCTAAAATGGAGTACAGATAGCTTTTAAAAGGTTGCACAATATCAAATTTATTTGACCATGATAAGTTTAGAACTGCACCTATAGAATCCTGAATAGAGAAATGCAAAAAAAGATAAATTTTGTCGAACAAGAAGAGGAAAATACAGTAATAGCATTAGAGCAGGTTTGTTGAACTTACCAAGATTTACTTGCATAAAATCTGTAAGGAAATGTTATTGAGTAGCGTGAAAATCCAGTGTGAAGAGTTACAGAAGACAGAAAATGACCACTCATGGCGGCGCACAAAATAGGAGCAACAGAAGTTTGTGATTGAAGAATGAAATGAGGGTTTGGTTTCCTTTTTTGTTTTTTAGGGTTTGAAAACCCTAATCGAACAAAAGCTTAAGGCATTTTTGCCTTTCATTTTTTTTTTTTTTAATTTCATAAACTAATACCACAGCCACCTTGATTTTTATTGTTTGCCTAAACGACAAGGTTGAATTTCTTTGTTGCCTGTGGTTTTGACTTCTCAAGATGGTCGAAACCTTTGTTCTTTTTTGCATTTCATTTTAAGATGTAAAGAGTTGAACTTAATGATGTTATTATAAATCATTTAAGTTTATTGCTATTTTATGTGCAAAGAATGTGTAAAGCCCATATATGGTCTTAAATGACCTTATTATGCTTTGACAAGTTTTGCAAGGATGTAGGAGGTTGGAGGAGTTTGGAAAACACATGCCAAGCATATAGGGGGTTTGTTCTCCCTTTTTGAGGGTTGTTTGACCAGGTTTGGAGCAGATTTAGTGATGTTTATGGTAGAAGAAGTCCTACCTTGACTTTTTCTACATGAAGAAGCCTTTTTGGAGGAGATTTGCATGCTAGATTTGGGGCTTTTCTATTGCATCTAACCCCAACTGTTTTCAGTTCCTTTTTTAGTGGGTTTTGGAGGGAGTTGAGAGATATAATCACTTTGGTTGACTCATTGTAACTAGTTCTGATTATTCAACTTTTGGAGACTTGTGATTTTACAATCCTTGCTCAGATTTTGACATATTTTTGTAACTCATTTTACTTGATATGGAATACAGTGGAGACCTTGAATGCTACTGATTGAAGATTGTGCCTACTTGTCCTTTGTATCATTGTGCTTAGTAGCTGATTTGATAAAGTTATTTGTGAAGTAAGTTTCATTTCCTCTTAGCTTTTGTCTTAGAATTTAGAGCCTTTTATGTAGAAAATACTAATGCAGGTTGCGAGTTGTGTTAAAAGTGTGTATTACCCTTAAGTGTGAAATCATTTTTTCCTCTTAAGAACTCTGCATACATAAACCTACTTGTGAAATATTTATGCAGAAGTATAAGTGATAGGTTGTGCAAAAAAAATTTAGTCATTATAATGAGTGTTTGAATATGGTATTTTCATGTTCCTCATTCAGTTAGGTGTATCACCCATTAGAGTTTGGTTTCAATTTTAATGCATATGTTTCTTACCCTTTTCCTTGTCAAAGCCATTGAATAGTCAGTCTTAGGTGATATAAATTTAGGAAGACGGCCTTATTTAGAGATTCGCTCCAATTTCTAGGTGACCCATAACCATAGGAGTGTTTCCATGTTCCTCTAGAGTACTAATTTTCTGTAAATTGGTAGGGTGCAACTTTTAGAGATAACAATTACATAGTTCATTTATTGCAAGATTTTTATGACAATAGTATGAACAATAGTTGGTCTTATCACACAAGTGTTGTCTATCTTGATAGTGCAATGATGCTCACTCATCTCTAATTTTGTCATGAAGTGTTCTTGGTTTGTAGGAGTGGTCTGCTTTCATACTTCTAGGATGACAGTATATTTTTCAGGGGGAGCTTCATGCCAACAAGAGATATGATGTTTTTCCTTTGTTTGTTGATGTCAAAGGGGGAGAGAGAACAAATGTGGAGTGGTTATTTGTTTTGCCATCAATGACAAAGGGGGAGATTGTTGTGTTGTTTTTGTCATTGATGTCAAAAGGTGGCGTGATGGTGATGTCAAAAGGATCTCAGGTTCATAGGCGATGGTGATGTCTTGATGTTGTTCATAGGTTCTCAAGAGATTGATCATTGATTTACTCATTGTGTTGCATGGTGTTATATGAGATGCATGATATGGTGTAGTTGCAATACTGATGATTAATTTGAGTTAAGTTGGAATTGGAGACCATTACCAATCAGGAATAAAGACTTCAAAGGTTGATATGCTGAGAATCAAATTGTTACAAAGAGTCAAATTGTTGATCATTCTCATGATGATATTGCTTCATATGTATATAGCTTCAAGGTGTTGTTGTTAACCTTACCTTCAATCAGAGTCACCATGTTTCAAGATATCATGAGATGAAAAGAAGAAGGTTTATCTTCATGTTATGGTGGCAGTTGATAGAGTTGTTTTCACAGTGTATTGTGCTTCATCAGATGTTGCTATCTTTATGATCATACTTGTTTGATTGATGAGTTGGAGTTTATATTTCTAGATCTTTTATGATCAATGGTCCTCATAAGGTGTTCTTGGTATTGAATGCAATGATGGTAGGTTTTAGGAGTTGTATGTTGCTTAATGTCAATGATATCATGTGTGAGGTATATATGGTGATATATAATATTCCTGTTTTGATGACACAAAGTCACGAGAGCTCACAGTGATGACAATGTCTATGATGATGTATAATATTCCTATTTTGATGACACAAAGTCACAGGAGCTCATAGTTATGACAGTGTTCAAAGGTTTTTGTATCTTTTTGAGTGTTGCTTAGTGCCTTCAAAAATGCCTTATAGTTGAATATCATCTTTATTGTGTCAACTCTATGATTATGAGTTGCTCATGGCTCTACAACTGAGACATAGGTCTCATTTATCAAAGATGATACAAGGTTTAATGATTGGGTTTCTTCAATGAGTAGAACCCTAATAATCTTCTTTCCCCTAAAATGACTAGGTCATAAAAACCCTATTATAACCATATGATGGGGAGCACTTTGTTATGTTTCATGATTGACTTATTATAGGAGGTGGCATTTAACTTAAGTTATTAATTGAGGGTGTCAAAGTCATGTCTTAACTAGCCCCTCGACCTAGCAATACTGGTTCCTCTAGTAAAAGGGCGCCCCAAGAATTATCAAAGGCTATGATTAAATATTTTGAAGGCGCGAAGAAGAAAATCAATTGTGGTCATTTAATTTGTTTCAAATTCCAACGGTTCAGTTCACCTGCTTTATTTTTGATAGGCAGTTTCTTATGTAAAGCCCTAACTACCTTGTAACAATAAATATACCTACTTAGATGGCTAGAGAAATTAATTATTCGCTCCATTTGATAGATGGGTTGATGAGAGTTTGTGAGGTGTGTTCTATAGAGACATATCACATGCCAGTATGTAGATTGGGAAATGTAGTGAAGGAAAATAGAGTTTTTGAAGGGATTAGACTTGAAGGATCCTCTAAAGATATATAAGGAGGAGACATAAGGTGTGTGAGAGTGAAGTTCAGTCAATGACAGAGGGATAATAGTATATGGAGGTCTAAATGCTTTTATTTGTATTGGCTTTGCACTGAAACATGTGCTACACCAGATTGATGAGAGTTTGATACACAAAAAATGAATTTGATTTATATTTCTCTGAATATGATTATGGTTATATGTGTTGAGTTATTATCATAACAGGGTATTGATGTTGTAAAAGTCTTTGATTCTCATTCATGTTTTCATTCTAGACAGTATGATGAATTTGTGTGATAGTGTTCTAAGTATGTAAAGGACAATATGGTGCAGTGTAGTGAGATTTATTGAGTGCAATGAGATTTGTTGATGCAAAAATAGTATAGTGAATTGTATTGCAATAGGGTAACCCCCTAAAGTTATATCTCTTCTTTCATTGGAGATTGGTCATTAAGACCAAGGAGATTTTGCTAGTGAGGTAGTTGTATTTGTCAGTGAGGTAGTTGTATTTGCCAGTGAGGCAGTTGTATTTGCCAGTGAGGCACATTTTGCCAGTGAGGCTGTGTCAGTGAGACAATAATTGTACCTAGTGAAGGTTATTAGTTTTGCTAGTGAGGCACAACAAAGTGGAAGAATTCAAGAGTGGTTTTTCATCCCTTTTAAGGGTTTTCCACTAATCAAAATAAGTGTTATGGTTCATGTTTATCTCTATGTGTTTGTGTGCCCTAATTCTTTATGCTTGATTAAGGTCTTGTACATTCTACTCATCATTATACTTGTATGATTATTTGGTGTCTATCTCATTTTCTATTCAATGTGTTATAAGGTACAAAAACTTGTTAAGGTTTCTAGACCACTGATTCACCCACCCTCTCAGTGGTCCTGTACTCCAACATAGACAAGTTTAGATGGTGTACATACTCTATGGCCCTCTCAGCCCCTAGTAATTAAATCATGGTGTTGATACTCCTTTTGCTCTTGCAAGGTGTTTGACAAGTGGTAGAATGTTAGGAAAGGTGTCTCAACCTTGCAACTACAAAAGGTTTCTATTCTTCCCAATTTTGGTCTTTTCGAATACAATTTATCTTGAAGAATGGTTTAGAACTTTTAAAGTTTCCAAAAGGAGCTAAATATGGCAAAGCTTACTATTTCTAGTAACTCTATATTTGAACATGGATGGACCCAGAAATTTCCAAAAAGGTGTGTAATTGCCAAGTAAACGTCTTGGGTGAGTTTCAATTCGAGGTCATACCTGGATTGCAAGATATTAAAAGTTTCTATTTTTGAAACCCTCAGATAAGTTTTGAACTTAGATTTGAGGAACTTAGAGGTCTCTAAATACCCTAAAAGTTGTCATAACTGATAAAATTGGTTATAGCATGATATATCTCTTCACGATATTTCTGACGCATCAAATGGTTTGTTAATCAGACACCTGGATCAAAAGTTATGGCCTCCGAAAGTTGGGCCTCTAGTTTTGGGAAATGTGAAAACATGTTGGACACTTAAAAGAGTTGTAAAGGGGAGAGTTACACATGTTTGTTTGTGATTTGGCACATCACAAGGCATCTTTAATTGGAGATAATTTGGGTGCTACTTATGGGTGGTTTTGGCTCATGGTTTTATAATTACTGTTGATGGTTTACTAGATTGTATCTCTTATATATCAGGAGCTTGAGATGGAGGTTGTGTGTAAGAATCTTATAGATGTTGAGTTGCCTCCGAATCTCTAGTTTTTTATAATCCTATGAAATCTTGCTCTGCAAGTATATTGTAATCTTCTTGATTCCTGAATAATATATTGGGCAACTTTGGAGTGAAGGGTTTTCTCCCTAAAGGGTTTCCCCATGTAATTACTATGTTTTGGTATGATTTCCATTTTTGTTTATTTATGTAAATGTTATAAAGATCTAAAAAGTTCTACATACCCCTCCCCTCAATATTAGTGTAGGAAGTGTTGGTTTAGGTCTGAACAATTGAGAGGGGGGGGGGTGAATCAGTTGTCACACATTTTCTTTCTTTTCTACTTTCAATCTTCCTTTAGCCCTTATAATCAATTGAATGATATAAACATTTTAGCATCAATCAATAGCATATGAATAGAAAACTTAAATAACACATTCAACACCAAGATTTTGACATGGAAACCTAGTTAAGGGAAAAACCACCCACAAAAACTAATACTCTGTTAAAAGTATTTTTACAAATGGGAATGCACATGCATTCGGGCTCACTGCCCAGAGCTCACTGCTCAAAAGGAGGCTCAATACCTTTGGAAATATTACAACAAAAATAACAAAGGTCTGAACTGATTAATAGCATCTACTCTTATAAGAGTTTCAGTTTCGGTTAAGTACAAAAACTGATCTTACACATTTCATCTTTGATCTGCTCTTCTTACTGTTCTGGCTTCATTTGCACTTTGGATTTATGCTTGTCTCACACACACCTTTTTCACACACACACACACACACACACTTAATCATCTAATTCCATTGGCTATATATATCTACAATATGATCTACAATCATTCTAATAGTCAGCTTCAACAACACTTAGAACTTTTATGAATGCTCTGCTTTGTCAGTTAGATCTATGCATAACTTAAGGTGGGGACCAAAACTTGCTCTTGATAATCATCACTCATGTCAGCCACTATCACTGATCATCACCGTTTGTCTAATAAACAACTTCTATACATCCAGAATCAAGATCTTCTACAAGGTCGGCATGTTCTTCTATCTACTCTGATAGACTGGAACCCGATACTCAGAGGCTAATATATTTTGAATCCTTTATCACCGGAGGACAAAAATCTGGAGTTAGACTATCTTGACAATGCATATGACTCCTCTAGATTCGCAACTACTCATAACTTCCCACTAGAGAGATCCGAACCAAAATACCAGACCCTATTACTGCTCTGTTCCTAGCTGTCCAGACTTAGACAAATTCTAAATCTAACTTCCAATATGAACAAATTGTGTTATGTGGATAATTGGGATGATCTTAGTTTCCATCAATGACAAAATCTATTATGCCTAGCAGTGTCTCTTGCCAACAATCTCCCCCTTTGGCATTGATGGCAACACTTAGTGAAAAATGACTAAGTGTCTTGTGCAACTCTCCCTTTGTCTATACATTCATGCACTTCACTTGTTCCGTTTCTCCCCCTTTGCTGAATACCTCATTTTTCACTGCCCTTCACTCCCCCTTTGACATCAATGGCAAAGGGTGGGGTCCACAAGCCAAAATTGTCCAAAATTTCTGTATACATTGCCGCATATGTATAAGTAATCATTAAGTTCTATTCACATGAACTTGAGAATGTCTGCAAAACTAGCTTTTATTTGCACAAGTTTGGAGGCCCAAGTACTCTTCATTCCATCCAAAATTTGATGTGCCCACTCAACAAAAATGCATAAGCTTTTGCCTTTGCTAGATCCGGAGGATCACTTGTCTGAAGTGCATTCTGGGCTTCAGATAAGGAATTATGCATGGATTCCAACTTGGGGGCAATCAATCCATGGAGTTCACACATCCTCTTCATTGTATTGCCTTTCTCTTTTACTAGTCCCTTTATTTCATCTGTCAATCTAATAACCTGACATTCCTGGCTTATAGGAGAGGCAGTTAGAGGATCAAAATTTTGAGATAGAACTAATATTTTTTGTTCTTGTTCCTTTATCTTCTTCTCAATATCTTCATTGACCTTAGACCATGATAGGAAAAACTTATATATATCTCCTCCATCTCTTAGAGAATTATGAATGCTCTTTATGCTAATGCCCAGTATCAACCTATCACTCCTTATCATATTCTTAACTTGACTCAATTTCTTGTTCAAGAACTCTTTCTGAACTTTTGCCTCCGCAGACTTTTCAAAAGACTCAAAATGTGAGTTTACTGAACTTACAAGATTTTTTAGATGTCTAGAGGGGGAATCATTTTGATTCTTCTGATAGTTTGGCATTAATTTCTCCAGAATTTTAGTTGTAAGCCCCAGTAGCTCATTGTCCTCCATGTGGGACTTTAACATCTTTTCTCTAGCCTTTACTTGGGTGAATGATGTTATTTTCATCAATTGAATTGGAGAGAGAGCATCTGGATTGGATAGACCTTGGAGTAGCTCAGGCTCATCAAGTTCAATCATTTATTTTTCAAGAAGACCTTTTACTACATCTGCAGTGTCTCTTGCAACCATTTCAGAACCATCCTTTTGTTCATCTGATTTCTCAACATCTGCTTTAGGTTCTTCAACATTTGCACCATCTTCTTCTGCCTTATCTTCCTTTCCTTTTTCTTCCTCTTTCTCTATTTTACTCTTCTCTGTGTTCTCTTCTAAGGGACTCTTTCTTGTTTGCTCACCACTTGCTACCTAATCTAGAGGGCTCTGTGTGGTAGCAATATCCTCTTCTTTTCCAGAGTGATCAGGTGGTGGAGTAACCCTTGCATCAACTATTTTGTCTACCATATCTATGTCCTCCTGATTGACTTGTTCCTCTTCTTGAACTTCTCCATTATTTGGATTTTATGAATCAAGTCCATCATTGGTCTCCTCATGGATAAGTTTCAGAGGATCTAGAGTAGTACTTTGGTTATTAATTCTCTTGTTATTTTCTTCTTCAAGAGCTTCTTGTTCTGGAGCAGGAGGATTGTCTTCTTCCACTTGTTTTTCTGAAACAATGTAGTATTTATTTTTGTCTAAAGCCTTTCTTAGAATTTCCTCTATTTCCTTTGCAATTTCGTCAGTCTCACCAAGCATTAGCTTGTTCATCCGGACCTTGCTTTTGAATTTATCTTTAACTTCTTTGAGGATTTTATCTACTTCTTTTCTGGTCATTACATGGCACAAAGAGGAGAGAACATACTCTCTGATTTCTATGTCTTTATCCTTGGATGCTTCTTTCCTCATTTCCATTAGTTTCCTCAAACTTTTAGGAAGTTCTTGTAAGATTTCCAACAGGGCTCTATTGAATTTATTTAGATATATGATAACGGCATCTTCTAAAATTTTCTTGTTTGCTTGATCAATGTTATCATAGTAAACTCTGACAGGTTTTAAATTTCCATGAACAGTGATTGTTTTTACAATTTCATCATAGTGACCTTACCTTTTACTTGCTTTTTACTAGCCTTATTGCTTCCGGAAGGCTGGTCTTCAGAAGTCTTTGAAGTTTTGACCTTCTTGGATCTTATTTCTTTCACTTCTTCATTTGTCTCTGTCTCCTCACCATCTTTTGTGCTTGTGTGGGTTCTTGTGGCCTTGGTTTTCTTCCTTTTGCATCCATCACAGATGGAGTCACTTATGGCTTCTTGGTGGAAGTGGACTTGACTTGCTCAACGAGAGTTATAGAACTCCTTGTCTTCCTTGAAGAACTTGGTGGGATTTCCATAGCGACCGCTGGCTGACTTTCTACTTTTTTCTTCTATAGTCTACTCAGTGCTCTTATTCATCTTTTCAATTCTTTCTCTGTTCTGCTTTACTGCCTCCTTGGTTAGGCCAATGCTCTCAAGATACCTTTCAACTTGTCTTTGCACTTTCCTCTTGGTCTCAGGCTATCCGAACTCCACATGTAATTTTAGACTTAATTCCTCGTAGGTTCCAAACCCTTCCACAGAGGTAGCTTTAGGTGTGCTCAGAAGATGTTGAGCATACATGTCTAGAATTTTCTCATCCACTTCATAACCCATTGGCATTATCCATATTGTTCTTTGTTGGGAATTAAGGTGTCTCAACCTTGGTAATTCCTTGCATTTATTTTGATTGTATTTATTTATTAATTGCCTATGTTCTAAATTAATTGTAAATTCCATATTGTCATGTTGTGGGATGTGGCATGGTGATGTGTCATCCTACATGGAAGATGACAACTTATAATTTTGTCATCACATGAGGAGATAGGTGTCCCACTTTGTGGTAGGAATATTTTTCCATGTGTTGGCATCTTGGATGTTGTGTAAGGGAATCTTGACCGAAACGGTTATGATAGATTCTGATAAGGTGTCACTGTACCTCATCATTTAATCTATTTTTCAGATGTCAATAATCTAGGGGCTGTGTCCATGGCTGTTTGCAACTAGGGATTCTATAGTTATCAGTTTTCCTAACTAATATGAACTGCTTCTACTAACTTGAAAAGATTAATCTATCTACTTACTAAATAAATTTAAGGAATGCTGAAAACAGGATAAAACAGGAAATTTACTCAAAGCAATCTTAAAACAGTAACATGCATCTACCTATCAAAATCAGTAAATACTTTGCATAATAGAAAGCTGAATTAATAAAACAATGGTACTAGCCTCCTGCCTTAGTGGTGAGAGTGGGCCCTTGCTCCACACCCTTGGGGCTGAAGGCTACAGTAGGGAATTAGCACAAAAGAAGATTACAACTAGATCCAATCCAATTCATTCACTCTGCATTCATGAAAATATTGCTAACACAGAACTGAGATTACTGAGAATCAGAATAATTCAATCATTGTATATTTCCTCTACTGTTTCTACAAGTATATATCCAAAGAGTGATGACACATCACTTAACCTATTTATCATTTCTTCTATGAGATGACATCCACCTCTTTATTACACTAGATGTTTAACTATGAAAGAAAATCATGCAAATAAAAGTAGACTTGAGTGGAATAGAAGTCCACTCAAAATCTAAGTCTGAGTCTTAATACATTTGGGCATCGAGGCCCTGAAAATAGGGATATTGAATCAGTTCCATCTATAACTTCATGCAAAAACTTTGAAAAGATAAAACTTCAATAGTTTAACTAAAGATGACCCATCATCACTCAGGTGATGATTTGAGTAAAATGAGGGGTATTATGACCACTACTGAGAGTGCTTGGTCAGCAGCTTATGCTGGAAATATGCCCTACTCTCAAGAGGCACCAAAGATAACTGTTCCTGACTGTAGCTCCGGAGATATGTCTGTGGCTCCGAAGACATGTCTGCAGCTCTAGAGATATGTAGCTTTCTCTGTTCAGCTTCGGAGATGCTCCAGACTCCCGCAGAGCTTCGGAGAGGCATTCCTCATTTCTTCAAAACTTCAGGTGTCATGGCACTTTGGTATTGTCTCTAGAGATCATTGAAGACTATCTCTGGAGATGCACAGAATTGCTGTTCCTGGCATCTACACCCGTTGAATCAAAAAGAGAGAAGTTTTCTACATTTTCCATCAATTCCATACACATTAGTCACTCAATCAAAAATTATAATCTTAAGTAATCTATCTCAATTAATCATAAAATAGAATGATCTTGCTAGCTTATTTGGGTGCATACATTAGGAAAGATGGACTCAGGAAGGAGAAAAAGAGAGGCAAAAAGATGTGTTTCATGAGTGCAACTTGGCACTCATCAAATTCCTATGACAAATTCTATGACATGTAAGAGTTGGAAATAGAAGCTTGTAAGACAGGTGTAGACATGTGTCATGAAGCATCTTTGAAAAAGGCATATTGGGTGCCCCAAGGTGGACTATGACATGTTGTAAGAGAATATGCTATTTATAGCCTGTGTATGATAGATTCTCTTACAACTATAAGTTGTAACTGCTATGACAGATTCTATGACGGTCGTAAGAGTCGTAAGAGCATCTGTCATAGCCCATTTTGGAAATAGGTGACCTCTTTGGAATGGGAGTTGTGGACAAGTGTCAGGAACATTCTACAATGTTGACCAAGTGTCCTTAGGTGTGGGTTTTGGGCCATGAGGCCAAGTTGGACACCCATTCCAAGATAGAGGCAATTTTGCCTTGTATATTCTATATAAACAGGTGCTTGGAGGAGGAGATGTATTACAGGTTTGACAGGTACTGTTATGCTTCCGGTTTATCTCCAAATACGAGTGTCGAAGACTCCTAAGAGCTTGCATTGCAAGTGTGTTGTAAACATTCTTTGTTTTGATAATACATTGTGTAGGTTTTGGAGTGTGGGGTTTTTCACCCGATAAGGGTTTTCCCCATGTATATCTTGTGTCTCTCTTCTTTTGTCTCACCTTCTTTGTTATGTGTTTGCTACAATATCTCATGTTAATGGTTTAATGTTGCTATAATAGTTAGGTTAAATTTGAATTTGTACTCTCCTCCCCTCATTAGATTAGTGTAGGAAGCGATTTCCGTACACCTAGCTTCCTTTCATTCTTGGTTCTACAGCTTCCATCAAACATTGATCTGTGTCTACCATAAAACATATTTCATTTTCATACTTTTCTACGACTGAACTAGGGATTCTTTCCCTTGCATGCATCAGACTTTGAAAGTTTTTGAAATATCCCTAGATTGCAATCTTTTGTGCTCCTGAATCTCTAAGATTATGTAAATGGTCTCTTATCTGGATTGCTACTGGTCTGTCATTTGTTCAGTGAACACCTTGCACTCCAGGCACTTCATTCATAAAATAGAAAAATAGGCATATGATCAAGGAACCATATTTGAAGGAATTTTTCTTATCTCTTTTGATTTTGCTCACATTCTCTATCAGTTGATTTTGTAGTAATTCACACAAATCATAGTATACATTCTCCTTTAACATCTTATAAGCTGCATATATTACAGTCTGGAGACTTAATTTTCCCTGCTTGAGTGATAAATCTTGTACCCGATTACCATAGAGGCAAATTTAACATCCCGTTATGTGATATCATTGATGATCATTGCCCTTTTGTCAAACTTGGCACTGATAGCATCAGTTAATGTCTGGTTTGTAATGGCTTTCAACATGGGTAATCCGCCGGAGGAGTTCAACCCAGTTACAATCTTGATAACATCCTTTGTGATCTTAAATGGTTTCATTAGACACAAGAATTCATCATGTATTCAGCTTAAGATGTATTGAACCCATTCATTTTCATCAAAAGACAGAAATTCAATCATTTGCAGAAAGTGTTTGCTTTCAAGGGCTTCAAATTTAGGTCTTAGTTGGTAGTTGTCATCTTTCAGATGATTCTTAAACAACTCCATCAGTTTCATATTCCCAAATTCTTCTAGACTGCTTTTTAGGGTAAAATTGGATTTGTTAATCTTTTGTGGCTTAGATGTTAAAATCCTCCTTTCACCCTAACATTGAAGGATCTAGGGTCAAGTGGCAAGCACTATCATACCCTAGGTCACTTGCAAATGAGGGGAACCTTGGATTAGGAAATTAATTATCAAATTTTCCTTCTCCTATGCTCAATTGACCATTAAAACCCTAATTATGCAAATTCGAAAACAAATTAATGAATTACGGAAAAAGCTCTTGCAGACGGGAGTAAAATGCCAAATTATAGAATACCTATTTTCAAGGTTCTGAAGCAGAACAGTCGGGGGCACTAGAGCGGGTGCCCAAGTCCAAGGTACTTACTTTTTCAGGGAATCTGGACCTCCTTCGGACACTGATCAGCCCTGTAACTTCTATTTTCTGGAATCAGTTTGTGAAGGACACTAGAGCGAGCGCCCTAGTCCCAGAAGTGCTCCTTTGTCTGCCTTTTCTTCAGATCCTAAATCACTGATGTCTTTCTAGCCTTCCTGCAACTTCACTTTTCCCGGATGCGACACCTGTAACCTGCAATCACAAGACTTGGTTTGGGGGTTGTGGTGTTTAGAGGTTTGCCTCAGTCAAACCCTAGAGGACACTTAAGTCTCCGAACACCGTTGTCAGATAAAGAGGGGCGTACCCTTGTGAGGCAGAGGCTAAAACCAAAGGAATCAATGATGAAAACATAATGATCTGTCACCTTATAGTGAAGCTTTCATGGAGGAAGATGCTCTTCAAGCCATGAAGGAATTGATGCTCAAATCTGCAAATATCAACACACAAAACACACAAATCTGCTCTTGCAACACAATAGAAAGCCTTGAATCACCTTGAGAATGCCTAGAGTTCACAATAACCATCTAGTTTACAAATGAATGCCTACACATTCTTATAAATGCATCTACAAGCACTCCCGCCAAGATATTTGAAATTCAAACTTACCGTGTCAGCAAAGGGGCCCAATAACAGTCACTAACCGACACCCAAAATTTGGGGTTGCCCTAAAATAGGCAGGACTAGGGCGCGGGCGCCCAAGTCCTCCCCCCTATTTTAGGCAGGGTACAACTCAAGGGGTCCTCCTAGGTCCTATTTGTCATGGGACTTAGGTCGCATTCCATCAGGATGCTAAAATATAAACTAAAATGTCCTAAATGCACTCTAAAGACCCGAGAGCTAAACCTTATGAGGGAAAATGTCCCCCAAGGGGACATTTTCTGACATTACATTTAGCCCCCACTTTAATGTATGTATGAACACGAGGCCCATACATGCATTAAAGTAAGGTCACAAACATAGCAAACACACCAAACACGGAGAAGACACGCCAACCGCATAAAAGGTAGTAACAGGCATGCAAAACATAGAGAAGACAGTTATAGTCACGCAGAACACAGAGCAGACAGTTAATGCATGGAAGATAGAAATGATATCTTTTCTTTTCTTTTTCTCATATATATATGAAATGCAAATGCAAGTACTAGAAAGTAAACAAACCTCCCAAAATGCAGGAAGCACTACTCAATGGCGCTGGTCTCTGCATATGAGGCAACACACACGCAATACACGTAGAACCTCCCAAAATGCACAAAGCACTACTCAAGGCGCTGGTCTATGCATATGGGGCAATAAACATGCCATACAAAACAAGCATGCCAAAACACACACACTTGAAGACACGGAGAAAACACGGTAGACAAGCGATGGTGTGTTCCCTATTTCTAAGCTCATCATCATCTCAGGCACATTACAGGCACACACCGACAATTGGGCTTCGCCACAACAATCACCAAAGACACGCTTAAGGGTTGAGTTAGTCACAGAACCGCTCCCCGCCTCCGTAGAGGACTTTTGAAAATGAAAGGATGATGCAATCTTCTCTGAGAAATACACCATCCCCGCCTCTGCAGAGGGCTTAAGAAAAATGATATGCTCGATATCCCACCTCTGCAGAGGGCTTATATGATTGATTGATTGATTGTAAACAAGCTCAAGATGCACAATGCACTACTCTGGATAGGTCTATGCATCTGAGGTCAAACACATTGCTAACATATATAACAGACAACTTACCTTATATGCCCCCACCTTAAGGTGGTTGATATCAATTATCGATATCAAGCACATTAAGGTATGAAGAAAACACACAAGGGAACACCGACTTTCGCAAAGCCCATGCCCACCGGTGGTGACATGTACTTTAGGATCACCAAATGTTCCCACAAACACATCCCGATAAACAACAACATCAATGCATATGATTAATTACACAAAGAGCCAAGGTTATACAATGAATTCAGAGTTTGAGGATAACCATGGGCTATATCACGAAGCTCTCTGAATTGAGTACTGCCAAGGCTAGATTCAAAGGCAAACAAAGGTGCATGGAGCAGCGGTATTGTTAAGGTTTGTAAATGCGACAGAAACATCATAAAATTCACTACGTGGAAAGCACAAGTGCTTCCACTAGCCAAGCATCGGTTAAGATATACAACCCCATTGTCATATTAGGAACTAAGTCCAATTTTTGATTGCTCTCGAAAGGGACACTAGGTCCGTATCAGTATATATATGTTTGTCGTCATCCACCAGCTAGATGGAAACACTAGAGGAAGGGAAACAATAAATAAGAGAGGAGAAAACAAGTGTCTTAGGGATAGTCACGTAGGAGGGTACCCCCAAGTCACCAACCATGACACTATGTCCATAAGACACAACACACAACAATAAAATTAGAGAGAGAGGCCATTTAGATGAATGATGATACAAATAGAAGAAGGTCACAACAGAGGTGGTCTCCTAGTATCTTGAACCTTATGAGAGAATCTAAGGTCATCCCAGGAGGCCTAAACAACATATAACACATCATGGGGGAAGCACATTACAATAGAAATAAAGGGTTAGAGATACTTACCTGTAGGGCCCCTTCTGGGCTAGAAATTGTCTATAAGCAAATCGTCGTCATCATCATCCCATTCCCTAATGATGGAGGATAGCGGGACATAAGGTACGATAGCCAAGTTCATATCTTGTTCATCATGTTGTTCATCATTATGATCGTCTTTGTTTGGTTGAATGTTAGGATTAATGTTTTCTTGTTGAGAGGCAAGGTTTATAGCATATTCTTGTCTACTTCTCCTTCTTTCTCTTGCTTTTCTATTTCATTTTGTTTTACCACTTATCTTCTATAAGATAGGGCTATCCTCTTTCATAGGCTGGTGCAAATTAGAAGATGAAGCACCGGGATCAAACCTCATTTGTCGCGGTGGAACACTTTATTGTTGACAATGACCTCCCGATCTTTGTAAGGATTTTGGGGGAGGAACCTCAGCATAGGGACCTTGTCCTTTCGATCTAAAGTTCTCTTCGCATGCAGCTTGATGAGTGCCAAGTTGCACCCATGAAATACATCTTTTTACTTCTCTTTTTCTCCTTTCTGAATCCATCTTTCCTAATGTCTGCACTTAAATAAGCTAGCAAGATCGTTCTAGTTAATGATTAATTGAGATAGATTACTTAAGATTATAATTTTTGATTGAGTGACTAATGTGCATGGAATTGATGGAAAAATGCAGAAACTTCTCTCTTTTTGATTCAACAGGTGTAGATGCCAGGAACACCAATTTTGTGCATCTCTGAAGATAGTCTTCAACGATCTTCGGAGACAATACCAAAGTACCATGACACCTGAAGTTTTGAATAAATGAGGAAAGCCTCTCCGGAGCTCTGCGGGAGTCTGGAGCATCTCCGGAGCTAAACAGAGGAAGCTACAGATATCTCCAGAGCTACAGAGATATCTCTGGAACTACAGACATATCTCCAGAGCTGTAGACAGGAACAGTTATCTCCGGTGCCTCTTGAGAGTAGGGCATATTTCTAGCATAAGTTGTCGATCAAGCACTCTCAGCAGTGATCTTAATACCCCTCATTTCACTCAAATCATCACCTGAGTGGTGAAGGGTCATCTTTAGTTGAACTGCTGGAGTTTTATCTTTTCAAAGTTTTTGCATGAGTTACAGATGGAACTGATTCAATATCCACATTTTCAGGGCCTTGCTGCCCAAATGTATTAAGACTCAAACTTAGAATTATGAGTGTACTTTTGTTCCACTCAGTCTTCTTTTATTTGCATGATCATTTTTCTATAGTTAAATAGCTAGTGTAATAAAGAGATGAATGTCATCTCATAGAAGAACTGATAGATAGGATAAGTGATATGTCATCACTCTTTTTGATATATACTTGTAGAAATAGCAGAAGAAATACACAATGACTGAATTATTCTGATTCTCAGTAATCTCAGTTCTGTGATAACAATATTTTTCATGAATGCAAAGCATATGGAATAGGATTGGATCTAGTTGTGATCTTCTTTTGTGTTGATTCCCTACTATAGCCTTCAGCCCCAAGGGTGTGGAGCAAGGGCCCACTCTCACCACTAAGGCAAGAGGCTAGTACCACTGTTTTATTACTTCAGCTTTTTGTTATGAAAAGTATTTACTGATTTTGATAGGTAGATGCATGTTACTGTTTTAAGATTGCTTTGAGTAAATTTCTTGTTTTATTCTGTTTCAGCATTACTTAAATTCATTTAGAAAGTAGAAAGTTTAATCTTTTCAAATTAGTAGAAGCTGTTCAGATTAGTTAGGAAAACTGGTAACTGTAGAATCCCTAGTTGTAAACAGCCAAGGACACAGCCCCTGGATTATTGACATCTGAAAATAGATTAAATGATGAGGTACAACAACACCTTGTCATTTTTGGCGCCGTTGCCAGGGAATGTATTGTGTTAATTAGGGAAACTAAGTTAAAATAGTTTTTAGGATAGATCTGTATGGTTAGAGCTAGAGACTTGAAAGGAAGATATATAAAGCAGACACCCCAACAACAAGCCATAGGGGAAAGCAGTGGGGTGACACAAGATCTTGTTGAGGAGAGAAGCCTAGAGCCTACTTTGGAAGTTACACCTCAAAACAATAATCCCTTAGATCCTCCAAATATTCCACTTGCAGATTATATCTAGGAATTACAACAACAGTTTCAGGTAGATCCTTTGATAGAACCCAATCTTCTAGAACCTCAGGGAGAAGAACTAGTACTAAACATGGAAAATGATAATCATGAAGAAGAAAATTAGGCTCCAAGAATCTTCTCATATCCTATTGTTTTGGCTGCTGGAGACAATGCTCCTATGAAGAATATCTCACCAGCACACCTGCCAAATTTTAGAGGACTTTCTTTTGAGGATCCAGATCAGTTTTTATTTGAATTCAAAGTAGTCTGCCAAACTTATGATTATGGATCAGATAACCAGAAACTCAAGCTGTTCCCTTCAACTCTGAAAGATTCTACGATGAGATGGTTTATGGGTTTACCCCAGAATTCTATCCATTCTTGGGATTAGATGGAAACAGAGTTTTTAGAAAAATATCAAGATTACTGTAGATCCAGTAATAAAAATGAAGAATTGTTTAAAATTAGGTAGGGGGAGGAAGAAACCTTAGAGGACTATGTGGATAGGTTTAATTTTGCCTTAAGAAGGTATGGTAACCCAGTGGATCACTCCTTGGCCAGAACCCTGTTTGTAAAAGGATTGGATAAAGAATCAAAACAGGCACTGGATCTAATGGGAAAAGGGAATATCAACAAAATGGAAATACCTGCTATAGAAGAACTCTGCAGGAACTATTCTAGAACCCAAGATGGAGTGAGGTCATCCAAAATTTTTAAAGGGAAGAATGAAATAGGACAGTTAATGGAAGAGATTGCAAATCTAAAAACAGACATTTTAGTCCAATTAAATACCACATTGGATGGGATTCAGGTGAAAACTAGAACAACTGATCAAAATAGAGCAACTGAACCACTCTCCAACTATTGTCCTAGGTGTAGAAACAAACATCTGTTGAGAGAATGCCCTTTGGACAAATCAGAGATTTGTCAGATCTGTGATAAGGAACATCCTACCAGTCAATGTAGTCAACTTCCAGCCTTGAAAAGATTGAGTAAGAAGAATACTGTAATAGAAGAGGAATTGAACTATGTGGGACAAAAACAAGCTGGGAATTTCCCTTATAATCAGTATCCAAACCACCCTTCTTACAGGGGTCCTTCTAATTGAGGAAATAATCAATGGAATCCAACTTGGCATGGGCCTCAAAATAATCCTCCTTAGGGACAGCAGGGTTGTCCAAATCAACATTGGCAAAACTAAATTTGGCAAAATCAGCCTTGGGGAAATCAATAGTGGCCACCACAGTTTGGATCACAAAACATGCAATCTCAATGGGGTTCTCAACATGGATATAATCAACAATACCAGGGACAACCTAGATGTTTCCAACCTCAACAACAAGCTTTACTAACTGGACCCTCCAACACACAAGGTCAATCACACAAATGAACAAGTTAGCCAACCACCTTTACCAGCTCAGCCTATACCAAACCCACGGAATAAATAGGGAGCAGTTGTTTACATGACAGAGCAAGAAAATTTGGCTGGAATTAATGCTATATATTCAAATAATCTCCAGCTGCGTTCTGGGAAAGCATTCCCAAGACCATCTCCTCCAACTATAGTTGAAGTAACCAATGATGAGGAACCTAAAAATTCGTCCACTCAACCCCCGGAGGAGATTATTAATGAAAAAGTGCTAAAAGAATCATCCTTGGACAACTCCAGAGTTGCTCCTCAAAGACTGACTCCGGAGAACATTCCTAAAAACAATTCTGACAAGAGCTCTGGAGATGCTTCAGAGATGGAAAAACTAGCACCATACCCAGAATGACTTAAACAGAATGTTCCCCAGAAAAAGATCTTACAAAAACAAATCCAAACCAACCTGGAATCACAACTTTTACAAGAAATCAAGCAACTAAACATTGAAATTCCTCTTCTCCAAGCAATCAGAGATGTACCAAAACTAAATCAGTTCATTAAATAGTATTGTATCAAAACACAGGGCAGGAAGAAAAACTTTCCCTCCACAATATAGGTGGAAGGAAAAGTAGTAGATCTATTGATGGGAGAAATTCTCCTTCCAAAATATGGAGACCCTAGAAAACCTGTCATAACTGTTTTCATCTCAAGGGTAGAAATTTCAAATGTTCTGGTTGATTTGGGAGCAGCAATTAATGTGATGACAGTCCACACAATGGACAAATTAGCTCTATCAAGTATCCAATCCACAACTACAATTCTCTAACTTGTTGACCAGTCAGTAGTTGTTCCAAAAGGAGTAATCATTGATGTACCAGTTGTGATAGATTCATGGGAATTTCCAGTGGACTTTCTGATATTAGAACCTAGAAACCAGAGAAATGCTTATCCACTGATCTTAGGAAGACCATGGCTGGCTACAACAACATCTATTGATTGTCCAACTGGGGATATGGTCATTTCTAATGGGATAGATTTAAAGAAAATATCTTTGTATCCTCCAGGTAAACCATCAATAAATTATACAGGAAGAGTGTGGGTGGATGAACCAGAGAACAATGACAACAATACCTCAGTAGCTATCGTAACCATCAAGGAACATTTGGGAGAGTTAGAAGAAGAAATATACTATGATACAACAGAAAAAATTACTCACATCCTAATCAATGAGGATGTGATGGAACTCACCCAAGACTCTAGGAGAGAACTTCTTACTTCTTCTCGTTGTAGCCTCGCCAACATCATTCCTTGTGGGGAAACCTTTTATAGAGACTTAGCTACTTCCACATGTTGCTTCCACATTCTTGTCCTCTCAATACCATGACTCCAATATACGGATTAACTACATCTATGGATCAAATCACAAAACAGGTCATGATTCTACCAGGGAAAACACTTAATATCAATACTTAGTTAACAGCTAATTAGGAAGAGAAACTCATCCAACTTATGATTTCCCATTCAACATCTTTTGCTTGGGAATACCAAGATATGAAAGGCATACCTCCTAAGATCTGTACCCATCATATATACACTAAGGATATTAAACCTGTCAGATAGCCCCATAGAAGATTGAATCCTGCTTTAAAGGACATTGTCAAGACTGAAATAGAAAAATTACTTCAACCAGGGTTCATATATCCAATCTCATACAGTCAATGGGTCTCACCCCTTGTCATAGTGCCTAAAAAGAATGGGAAATGGAGGGTGTGTATTGATTATAGAGAACTCAACAAGGCCACAAAAAAAGACTACTTTCCCTTACCATTTATTAACCAAGTTTTGAACAACCTTGCTAGGAGAAAGTATTTTTTCTTTTCTAGATGGATTCAGTGGGTATAATCAAATTCAAGTAGCACCTAAAGATCAAGACAAAACCACCTTCACCTGCTCTTAGGGAACTTTTGCTTACAAAGTTCTTCCCTTCGGACTATGCAATGCCCCAGCTACATTTCAGAGACTTGTTTTAACTATTTTTGCTGAACTAGCTAATGAATGCATGGAGGTATATATGGATGACTTTATTGTGTATGGGGATAATTTTGAAGAAGCTCTCACAAACCTTGAGAAAGTACTGAAATGCTGTCACAAAAATTAATTATCCCTTAGCCATGAAAAGTGCTTTATGATGGTAGAGGAAGGAATTGTTTTAGGACACCACATCTCAGTAAAGGGGATCAAAGTGGATCAAAACAAGATAGAAGTGATTACACAGTTGCCTTCACCTAAAAATCAAACAGATGTTAGAAATTTTATGGGTCATGCAGGCTACTATAGGAGATTCATAGAAAATTTCAGCAGAATAGCAGCCCCCTTGTTTACCCTGCTTAACAAAGACACATAATTTCTATGGACAAAAGAACGTCAATCAGCATTTGAAACCTTGAAAGAGAAGCTTACTGTCACACCAATTTTAAGAGGACCAAATTGGACTTTGCCATTTCACATATAGACTGATGCTTCAAATGAGTACATTGGGGCAGTTTTAGGACAAAAGGAGAAAGGAAAAAGTATGCATGCCATTTATTACATCAGCAAAAACCTTACCTCTGCAGAAAGAAATTACACAACAACTGAAAAAGAATTCTTGGCAGTCATCTATGGTATAAGTAAATTCAGGCATTATATCACTAGATATAAGATATTTGTGCACACTGATCATGCAGCCATCAAGTACCTAATGAATAAACTAGTAGTGGGTGCAAGGATCATCAGGTGGTTATTGTTATTGCAGGAATTTGATATTACCATAGTTGATAATCCAGGAAAGTTTAATTTGGTTGCTGATTTTTTATCAAGATTGCATACAGGCGGAGAAAACCAACCAGTGGAGGACAAGTTCCCAGATGAACATCTTTTTTCTATATCCTCTACTGCACCTTGGTTTGCTGACATAGCTAATCTTTTAGCTATAGGCTTGTATCCATCCCATTTTACCTCAAAACAAAGAAAACATTTGGTTAAAGAAAGTTTATCTTACAAATGGTTGAATGGTTTACTATTTAAATGTGGTCCTGATTTCATTCTACGTAGGTGTTTAAAAGTTGATGAGATTTTTGATGTGTTGAGATCATGTCATGATGAATCATCTGGTGGCCATTACTCCTTCCACAGGATAGTCCACAAGATCCTTGGAGCTGGTTACTACTGGCCCTCTCTTCATAAAGATACAAAGAAGTATGTGCAGCACTATGACCAGTGCCAAAGGATGGGACAACCAACCTTTACCCAGGAGATGCTACTGCATCCTCAAGTCATTATGGAACCATTTGAGCAGTGGGGTTTAGACTTTGTGTGACCAATTTCCCCACCATCATCAGGCAAGGAGTACATTCTAGTATGCATAGACTATGTTACAAAATGGGCTGAGGTTCAAGCATTATGATTTGCAAGAGAAGAAAAAGTTGTTGATTTCCTTTACAATAAGATTTTCTTAAGATTTGGAGCCCCAAGATCAATAGTTTCAGACAGAGGACCTTAGTATACTTCACAGGTAATCAAAGCATTCACAGATTTATATCAAGTCAAACACAGAAAATCTTCACCTTACCATCCTCAAGCAAATGGGTAGGTAGAAGTAACCAATAGGGAACTTGAAAATATTCTGACAAGGACAGTAGCAATGAACAGAAAAGATTGGGCTAACAGATTACCTGAAGCAGTTTGGGCTTACAACACCACTTGGAAGTCCACAACAAAGTTCTCACCATATGAATTAGTTTATGGGAAAAGCCTATTTTTTCTATAGAATTTGAACTCTAGACACTTAAAACTGTATTGGATATGGTCTAGCATTGTCTATAGCTCAACAGAATAGAATTCTTCAGCTCAATGAGTTGGATGAAATTCAGATAGAGGCCATTCAACAAATAGAATTGGTTTAGTATCAGAGGAAGCAATGGCATGACCAACACATCAAAAGGAGGATATTTCAATAAGGTGATTGGGTTCTTCTTTATGATTTTAAAGTCAAGGAGTTCAAAGGAAATTACAAACTCATTGGATGGGTCCTTATCAAATCAAGGAAGTTTTTAAAAATGGAACGATATCACTGCAACCTATTGATGGAAGCACAGATACATTTCTAGTAAATGGTCACCAAATCAGGCTCTATAAAAGACCATCTACTAAAGAGGAGTTTCTTAATGATTTGTGTTTTGATACAGGGGATACCTCCTCTGTCACAATGTTGGATTAAAAAACAAAAACAAAACAAAAATAAAAACAAAACAAAAAAAGGAAGGTTGAAAACCAGCAAATGGTTGCCTTCTAAAAAAAAAGAGAAAAAAAACAAGGAAGGTTGAAAACTAGCAAATGGCTGCCTTAAAAAAAAAAATAAAAAAAAAGAGAAAAAAAAAGAGAAAGATGGAAAACCAGTAAATGGCTGTCTTTCTCGACCAAGGGAGTTGAAAACCAGTAAATGGCGGTTCCCTTCTTCAGGACAGTTGAAAACAATTGAGCTCAGAAGATGATTAGGTGCTAGGAGTTAGTTAGATTCACCTCCGATGCTTCTCAAACTAGGAGCACCTCTGACACTTCTCAACAAGGAGCACCTCCGGCGCTTCTCAAACTAGGAGCACCTCCAGCGCTCTGTCAATAAGGAAGTCAATTTCAATAATAGGGGAGGGGACCCACCTCTCCAGGCGGTAAAGTAGACACATCACATGATGAGGTCATCATGACTCATCCCCTACTTTATCACAAAAATAAATTCAATTGGCACGCATATCATTTGAAGGGGTATTAACAAAGACGGCGCTGACATCACCCAAAGAACGTGGATTCTCGAACCACTTAGCACAATGATTGTACGTCGTGTGCCAATGGAGTAGTGGGCGTCATCTCCAACCACCAAAAGCTGCTCATGTGCCACAACGCGTGCAGTCTCCAACAATGACGTAGCATCTCTGTCGTGTACATCGCCCTCATCATTAAAACTGATCTAGGTAATTCTATCTTTAATTAATCATTAATAGAAACTATCTCGTCTTTCTATTTTTGGGTGCCGCCACGATGACATGTCCTCCTGCCATCATTTTATTTCTAAAATTCACACATGCGGCCAACTGTGTTGTACCACCACCTTGCCTCTGGAGTGTCCTATCATTCTGTCGCATTTATGACTGCCTAGGTACTTTAACTAATCTGCATAAGCCTAAGCTAAGAAAAATAACATTCCTCATTTGAACCTCCGAAGTACCATGAAAAAAATAGAGCAAATTTAACAGTCCTCCGGAGCCTACAGAGAAAATTGAACAGTCCTCCGGAGCCTACAGAGCAAATTGAATAGTCCTCCGGAGCCTATAGAGATAAGAGGAAAAAATAAACTGCAGATTGAGGAGATGAGAAATTCAGCACAGAAAGTGGAACTAATTTAGCAATGGCGGTAAAGAAGTCTGAGCCAAAAAGTGCTATGGGTCTTCTAAAGGATGAAGCTGCAGCAAACATTCTAAGAGCTGTAGGATGGTTAGACTTCCTAGAAAAATTTGAAGGGTTTCAGGAAGATGTTGTGGATGAATTCCTCAAAAATTTAAGGGATAATCAGACAGCTGTCAGAGGAGTCCGAATCAATTTCTCCTCAGCCACTATCAGCCACATTTCTGGACTTCCTGAACAAGGTGAGAGGTTTTACCACTTGAAAACCTTATACACTGATTTGATTAAAAATTTCTCTATTCGTGGTGAACGTGCTATACAAATGCATTCAAATAAGAATGAAGTAAAAGGAATTCTGAGGTCCACACTCCCAAACCCTTGGCAATCTATTGCCACCTAGTTAATGAAATACTTTACTTGTGATGGTCAATTCTCTCTAGTTTTAGGGCCAATCATGAAAATGCTAATTTTTCTAAGACATGGAAATAGACACCCTGAGTATAGCATAAACATTCCCAATTTCCTGTATTCTGCCATCAGGGCAACTGCAGAGAAATATCAGCAGAATAAGGGTCTCATGAAACATCATGGTCTCATCTTTCTTGTAGTTAAACACCACTTCCTGTCTCAGGCCAATGGGGAGGAATTATGGCAAAACTTTCTTGACCAGACTTCGCAAAATAGAGGACTAGAAATGGCACAGCCAAGAGGTGAGAGTCCTCCTACCACCAAGAAGAAGAAACTGAGCCTTCAGCCTCCTCCATAGTTGTTCAAAGAGGAAAGAAACCCTCACAGGAGGCATCTTCATCTGCAGCCCCTGTTCTTGATAAAAGGAGGAAAGGCAAAGAAATTACAGAGTCTGCTCCTAGACAAACCCATACATGACTCGATCAATTAGGAGAAAATTGACTTGAACTAAGGAATCTTGCCCTAAGGAATTAATAGAGGGAAGGTTAGGATAGAGAATAGAGGGAACCTGGTGGGCTGAAGAACCATCTTATGATTCAGATGAGATCCCTCTAGTCAAGAAGAGGAAGCAAAGAGAAGTTTCCCCAGCACCATCATGTGCTCTAGAGAGTCCAATTTCAGAACCATCATGTGCTCCGGAGAAAGAACACATACAAACTTTTACTATTTCCTCAGATTCTGAGGAAGAGAGACTTGCTCCGGAGGCACCTGCCCCACCTCTACTACGAAGAAGCAAAAGGCAGAGATAGCTCTCACAGGCTGAGGAGGATACTGCCCTCCTAGCTGAGGTACACCTAGGTTTTAGAACATGTGAGGATAAAGCTGGGCCTTCATCGATACCAGCAGAAGTAGAGGAACCCAAAGAGGACCCTCAGGACATGCAGCCTGAAGAAAAGGATGAAGCAGGGTAGATGGGTACAAATGACAGTGCAGGGTAGATGGCCTTGGAAAACCCTAATGATCAGCCAACAACCATAGAAACAGCCACAAAAATAGCCACAGAAGAAGCAACAGAAGAAGCAGAAACCTTCTCTCATCCTTCTGATCAAGAGGATGTGGAAATTTCAAAAGAACAACAAATGATGGAAAAAATTGAAAACTTAAAGAGATTACTCTGGGGGAAGAATCTAATTATTACTGACCTCAAGAAGGTCAGAATAGAAGTAGAAATGGAGCAAAAACAAATCATTGAAAATCTACAAACAGAACTCCAAAGCAAAGACAAGATCCTCCAGGAGAAAGAAGCATAATTTGAGGCCAAGAAAATTGAGAAAGAGGCAGAGTTAGAGGCACAAAAAATTGAGGCAGCTAAACTGTTGGAAGAAAAAGAGAAAGAGGCAGCACAGAGTGTTTTTGAGCTCACCATGGCTAGAGACAATAGCCTCACAATAATGGAAGCATTGATTGAGAAAATACAAAGCCAGGATAGACAGTTAACTTGGGCCAATAACAGACTAGATGACCAGGAGGAATATATTCAAGAATTGGTTGGCCCAAGAGCAACCAATGAGCAGGAAATACAAACAGATGCCTATGTGGTTCCAATCCCCATTGACATTCCTAAGGCCCTATTCCATTGGGAGAAGAAATGTAGAGAATATAGGGCTTCCAAGCCTATGTTACAGTTACAAAGGGCAGTCACTGCCAAAACAAATAGAATAGCAACTCTGGAAGGCAAAATCCTTGAAATGGCCTCCCTTTCTTCAGAAATTCTATCCTGCAGACCTCCAAGTGCCATCTATTCTATGTTCTTACAAGAAAGAGTCCTGCAGAGGAAATTCTCTTTAGTTCTATTTGACCTAGTTGAGGATACTGAGACAGTAGAAGGATTCATGACAACATACACAAGGAGTAATGATGAAGACAAGAACTTCCTATGTGAATTATACCTGCATGGGTTCTGTGTTAATGATATAACTTTTATTCTTAATCATTTTGTGGGGGAATGCTAGCTTAAGGCATTTATGTCCCTAATGAGGAATCATCAGATCTGGAATGAAAGGATGGAAGATCATCTCAAGAAAGATTTAAAAATAGATCTCTTCATCAAGAAGGAGTGTCCCAATCCCAATGCTTTCAAGATTCAATTCAGGTCCCTTATCTATCATCCTGACAATAAGAAATTTTTTTTGCCATTATACCTAAAAAGTTTGCAAGAATGCTCCATCGATTTTGGTCTTTTCATGATCAATTCAGCAAACCCAGTGCTTGCCATAGCAAAGAAGAGATGGAATATTTTGACCCCGAAGCAAAAACTGAGAGAGGTGGTCACCCCTGCAAACTTAAGATTATTTATGAGAAAAGCAAAGTTGATATCCAAAATGATGGATAATCATAAGCAAGAATGGATAGGTGGATGGTTTAGACCCCCTCTAATAATAGAACCACTCCCTATCTGGGCAGAACAGATGGAAGATGAGAAATTACAGGACTGGATGAAGCAGGTTGATGAATACAGAGGCAATGGTAATATCAATCGCACAACTTGGACCACCTATGCACAGGATTATAGCTTGACTGACAAGCTGCTTCACTAGAATAAATCAAGAATGTGAGAAGTAGGAGGACCTGCCAAACCTTAGGTATGGGGGGATGATGAGTGCCAAGTTGCACCCATGAAATACATCGTTTTACTTCTCTTTTTCTCCTTTCTGAGTCCATCTTTCCTAATGTCTGCACCCAAATAAGCTAGTAAGGTCGTTCTAGTTAATGATTAATTGAGATAGATTACTTAAGATTATAATTTCTAATTGAGTGACTAATGTGCATGGAATTGATGGAAAAATGCAGAAACTTCTCTCTTTTTGATTCAACAGGTGTAGATGCCAGGAATAGCAATTTTGTGCATCTTTGGAGATAGTCTTCAATGATCTCTGGAGACAATACCAAAGTACCATGACACCTGAAGTTTTGAAGAAATGAGGAAAGCCTCTCCAGAGCTCAGGAACAGTTATCTCCGGTGCCTCCTGAGAGCAGGGCATATTTCCAGCATAAGCTGCCGATCAGGCACTCTCAGCAATGATCTTAATACCCCTCATTTCACTCAAATCATCACCTAAGTGGTGAAGGGTCATCTTTAGTTGAACTGTTGGAGTTTTATCTTTTCAAAGTTTTTGCATGAGTTACGAATGGAACTGATTCAATATCCACATTTTCAGGGCCTCACTGCCCAAATGTATTAAGACTCAAACTTAGAATTCTGAGTGGACTTTTGTTCCACTCAGTCTTCTTTTATTTGCATGATCATTTTTCTATAGTTAAACGGCTAGTGTAATAAACAGATCGATGTCATCTTATAGAAGAACTGATAGATAGGATAAGTGATATGTCATCACTCTTTTTGATATATACTTGTAGAAACAGCAGAAGAAATACACAATGATTGAATTATTCTGATTCTCGGTAATCTCAGTTCTGTGATAACAATATTTTTCATGAATGTAAAGCATATGGATTAGGATTGGATCTAGTTGTGATCTTCTTTTGTGCTGATTCCCTACTGTAGCCTTTAGCCCCAAGGGTGTGGAGCTAGGGTCCACTCTCACCACTAAGGCAGGAGGCTAGTACCACTATTGTATTACTTTAGCTTTTTGTTATGAAAAGTATTTACTGATTTTGATAGGTAGATGCATGTTACTGTTTTAAGATTGCTTTGAGTAAATTTCCTATTTTATTCTGTTTCAGCATTACTTAAATTCATTTAGGAAGTAGACAGATTAATCTTTTCAAATTAGTAGAAGCTGTTCAGATTAGTTAGGAAAACTGGTAACTGTAGAATCCCTAGTTGCAAACAGCCAAGGACACAACCCCTAGATTATTGACATCTGAAAATAGATTAAATGATGAGGTACAATGACACCTTGTCACAGGTTGTTTCTCTTTTGCCATTTCTTGTGTAGGAGGACTAGGTACTTCAGTTTTATCCCAAAATTAATTCAATTTGTAATATTTTTCTTGAACCAAAGGTTTATACTTGTTTCAAGGGACAGTGATTATACGGCCATCCAGAGGGAATTTTAGACAATGGTGTATTGTTGAAGGGATGGCTTTCATTTCTTTTAGCCAAGGATGTCCCAATTTAATGCCAAAGAGGTCAGAAATGGGGACAACATCAAACCATTGTTCGACATGCTTTCCGGATAATGTTACTAACAAAGATATCTTACCCAAAGGCTTGATAAAGGTTCCCTTATGCGTCTTAATCATCATGCTCAAGAGGTCATAAGAACCTTGCATTAATTGATGTGAAAAGAGGAACTCATCAGTGGAAACATTAGTCCTGCAATTAGGATCGATAAGAGTTCCATTCACAGGGTTTCCCATTATTTTCACAGTGATGTAAAGAGGTCCTTCTTTTTCTCCAGTTGTTCTATCATGAGGAGTGAAGACAATTTCAGGTTCATGAGCCTTTCTTTTTGTGTAAGGTCTAGGAAGGAACCTATTGGTGCTGTTATGATTAGAGGCCATGTTTATATGCTCAAACTGATGTAAAATTAGATTTTGAAAGCTTTTCAAAATTGGTGCAAAAGAGAAAAGCAAAAATAGCCTAAAATGCTTGATTTTTCGATACTTTTTCAATGCCAGCGAATGAAACAAAGGATGCTATGAGGATTTCAGTCAAGGGAAGCAGGTTATATGACTTATATCAGTCCAAAACAGTAGTATAATTACTCTCAACACACTCTTGATGCAAATCCAAGATAATGCAAACTCAAAATATAGTGAAAATATGTCAAAATAGGCACTTTTTTCATAACAATTCAATGCAAGAGAGCATAACAAAGGGTGTTGTGAGGAAAATGATGATGGAAATAAAATAATATTAGAAATAACAGCCACTTGATGCAAAAATACCCAACACAACATGATTGTAGCGCCACTTAAGGTAAAACCCTAGTGAAAATATAGCAAAATATGCAATTTTTCACAGTTTTTCAACTCCAAGACCCAACAAAAGGGGTGTTGTAAGGAATTTTAGGAGGGAAAGAAAATAATATAAATAATATCAGTCACATCAATACATGAAATTGATCACAACATGCTTGGAGTGCCAAACTAGGTCAAACCCTAGGGCAAAAATGGCCAAAATGTGTAGTTTTTCACCGAATTTTCACTACAAGAGCCCGTTAAAAGGGTGTTGTGAAGATTTTTATGAGGGGAACAAAATTATTACCCTGATAACAGAAAGTTAATTAAAAAATATCTTTCACAACACTCCTATGGTGCAAATTTATGAAGTCAATAAGGCCACAATTAGTGAAAATTATCATTTTCGAAGCCCTAGGTTTGAGATTTTGAAACAAAATGCTATGCAAATGATTTAATGTCTGATTTATGATGGAAATTACATACTCTCATATCTAAAAATGATTTTCAAGCTTAATCATGCAAAATTCCTATGTAAATTTAATGAAAATGCACCAAAATTGCTAGTTTTGTTGAAATTTTCGATGCAAAAATGTAAATAATTTAAATTTAATTAAAAATTCACACTAAAATGAAAGAATACAGCCAAATTAAAAATTTTAATGAGCCTCTAAAATCAATAGAAAAATCTGATAAAAGATTTTGCCTACAAACCCTAGATTTTGGAATTACTAGGTTATCTAAAAATTGTCAAAATTTCCACAAAACCTTAGCAATTAAATGATGAAAATGCAAAGCAAGATTTTGAATTTTTATATTTTTCTATAGTTTATATCAGATCTGATGCAAAAAACATGAATTAGGAAAATTTAGGAAGCATTGACACAACTTAGTAAGCCCAACAATGCAATTTTTTTGTATTTTTCTAATTTTTTCAATTTTTTTGAAATTTTCTCAATGCAATAAATTAAATGACCAAATGAATGAATGAAATCACACCAAATCTATCGACAAACACTCAACAAGTTTCAATTTAAGTTCAAAGACACGGGTTCACCAAAATGTTTAGGGTAAAATTAGATTTGTTAATCTTTTGTGGCTTAGATGTTAAAATCCTCCTTTCACCCTAACATTGAAGGATCTAGGGTCGAGTGGCGAGCACTATCATACCCTAGGTCACTTGCAAATGAAGGGAAGCTTGGATTAGGGAAATAATTATCAAATTTTCCTTCTCCTATGCTCAATTGACCATTAAAACCCTAATTATGCAAATACGACAGTAAATTAATGAATTACGGAAAAAGCTCTTGCAAACGGGAGTAAAATGCCAAATTACAGAATACCTGTTTTCAGGGTTCCGAAGTGGAACAGTCAGGGACATTGGAGCAGGCACCCAAGTCCAAGGTACCTTTTTTTTCGGGGAATTTGGACCTCCTTCTGACACTGATAAGCCCTGTAACTTTTGTTTTCTAGAATCAGTCTACGGAGGACACTGGAGTGAGCACCCTAGTCCTGAAAGTACTCCTTTGTCTGTCTTTTCTTTAGATCCTGAATCCTTGATGTCTTTCCAACGTTCCTGTAACTCCACTTTTCCCAGATGCGACACCTGTAACCTGCAATCACAAGACTTGGTTTGGGGTTGTGGTGTTTAGAGGTTTGCCTTAGTCAAAGAGGACACTTAAGTCTTCAAACACCGTTGTCAGATAAAGAGGGTATACCCTTGTGAGGCAAAGGCCAAAACCAAAGGAATCAATGATGAAAACACAATGATATGTCACCTTGTAGTGAAGCTTTCATGGAGGAAGATGCTCTTCAAACCATGAAGGAATTGATGCTCAAATCTACAAATAACAACACACAAAACACACAAATATGCTCTTGCAACACAATAGAAAGCCTTGAATCACCTTGAGAATGCCTAGAGTTCACAATAACCATCTAGTTTACAAATGAATTCCTACACATTCTTATATATGCATCTACAAGCACTCCCGCCAAGATATTTGAAATTCAAACTTACCGTGTCGGCAAAGGGGCCCAATAACGGTCACTAACCGACACCCAGAAATTTGGGCTACCCTAGAATAGGGCAGGACGAGGGCACGGGCACCCAAATCCTCCCCCCAATTTTAGGCAAGGTACAACTCAAGGGGTCCTCCTAGGTCTTATTTGTCATGGGACTTAGGTCTCATTCCATCAGGATGCTAAAATATGAACTAAAATGTCCTAAATGCACTCTAAAGACCCAGGAGCTAAACCTTATGAGGGAAAAGCTCCCAAGGGAATATTTTCTGACATTACAATTGCAATGAATGTATGCCCTAATATCTTCAACATGTAAAACCCCATATGGGACACTCGAGAAGGCACCTAGCGGCTCAACTTCAATAGATTTATAGGGATGCTTCTTGAATTTGGGACAGGGCCTCTCAGTGACATCAACAAGTAAAGGTGTAGCCATTTGCAAAGATTGAGAATTCAAGAAGTTTTGCATAAAATAGAAATACCTTGTTCCGCAGATTAGGGTTTAGCTTGGAGATCCTCTTCGCGCTTAATTTTTGGAAATTCTCAGCTCTGAACTCGTTCACTTCTCCTCTTCTTGCTTTCTTCTGATGCAAAGTGATCTAAATGAGGAATGAATGATCTTTTTATGTTTCATAATACCTAATTTGTCTTTGTAATAAATTCTCTGCCCTAATACATCCAGTTGCTTTAGTTTATTGAATAGTTTCACATAAAGTACTCTGCAATCTGCCATATTCACCTCTTTTCTTCCAGAATTCTTTCCAACTATTCTGAATCAATTCATGGAACATTTTCTTATTGTGTCAGATCTAGACACTCACTTAATGGCTAGGGGAATTTGATTTACAATGTTGTTCCTCCTGAGCCAAGGCTCTCAAATTAATTCCCAGAGGAATTTTCAGCACCAGATTCCAGTGCGGATCCATTATTATCATCCATAATTATTTTCTTGACCCATATCTTGTTTGATTCATTCTAAGTCTCATTTGTATCAATTTTTCCTTTGCCTTTGTTTTGTCTCTGCTCATCCAGTTTTTTGCTTACCGGACCACTTCTTTCATTGTTCCTACTTCTGCAGAATCTTGCAATATGACCAGATTTATTGCAGTTAAAACACACAACATTTATTTTCTTGTAAACTTAATTTTCTCTTGATCTGCACTGATTAGCCATGTGTCCAAATCCATTGCAAACAAAGTAGTAACCATTGAAAGAATTGCTAATTCTTCTATTGTTAGCATTATTCATCTTCATATTTCTACATTCATTTGATCTATGACCATACCTCTTACATTTGAAGCATTGACCGGAGAAGGATGGACCATTTTGATTTACTTTGCTTCTACACTTAGTAGCTCTATGACTAAATTTGTTGCAGTTGAAGCAATATCCATTGAATGAAGGATATCTTTGAGCATTAGGCTATCTTACCGGAGGTTTTCTAGTTTTGTTTCTCCCATTCCTAGATTGAAATTTTTTCTGTCCAGATTCAGAGCTTTCACCTTTCTCATATCCAAGACCATGCTTGTCATCAACCCTTTTTTGTCCTTCAAGTAGTGCTTCTAGTTTTGTTGAGCTTATCTTGAACTTCTCCTTATATTCATTTGCAACTCCTAGGTCATGTTTGAGAATGACAATTTGCCTTTCAAGTTCTCTCTCATTGTCTCTACTTTCTTGTAGATCAGATTCTAGATGTCCAGCTATTCTATCCTATTTGCAATATTCTTCTATTCTCTCTTTGTTTTTGATTAAGATATTCTTCAATTTTCTTCCTATCTTCAATTTCTTTGGTTTGCCTCATTATTCCTAATTCCATTTCAATTTTCAAAACAACAACTTCTTTTGACAGCTTCTCACATTCCTTTGTCTTTTCTTCCAAAACTTCATTCATGCCATTTTCTTCAGGTAAATTGGATAGCTGCAGAAGTAGCTCCTTTTTCCTTTGTAGAGATTTTTTTAATTTATCTTTTAACAATTCAATGGTATCATCAACATCTTTAAGTTCACCTTTCAAATTGTTAATTTCTACTTTAGACTGAACAAGCTCTTCCAGGGCCACTTGAAGTTGATCTTTGAGTGAACCCATTTGAGACTCCTTCCAAGATCTTTTCCTTAGGCTGTTAGACTTTTCAAAGGAACCTCGCTTTGATACCAACTATTGGTTTAGGTCCGGACAACTGAGAGGGGGGGTGAATCAGTTGTCACACATTTTCTTTCTTTTCTACTTTCAATCTTCCTTTAGCTCTTATAATCAATTCAATGATATAAACATTTCAGCATCAATCAATACACATTTGACACTAGGATTTTGTTGTGGAAACCTGGTTAAGGGAAAAACCACAGTGGGTGTTAACCCACAAAAATTAATACTCTATTAAAAGTATTTTTACAAATGGGAATGCACATGCATTCAAGCTCACTGCCCAGAGCTCACTGCTCAAAAGGAGGCTCACTACCTTTAGAAATATTACAATAAAAATAACAGAGGTTTGAACTGATTAATAGCATCTACTCTTGCAATAGTTTCAGTTCTGGTTAAGTACAAAAACTGATCTTACACATTTCATCTTTGATCTGCTCTTCTTACTGTTCTACCTTCATTCGCACTTTGGATTTCTGCTCGTCTCACATACACCTTTTTCGTATACACACACACTTAATCACCCAATTCCATCGGCTATATATATCCTCAATATGATCTACAATCATTCTAACAGTCAGCTTCAACAACACTTAGAACTTTTATGAATGCTCTACTCTGTTGGCTAGATCTATGCATAACTTAAGGTGTGGACCAAAACTTGCTCTTGATAATCATCACTCATGTCAGCCACTATCATTGATCATCACCGTTTGTCCAATAAACAACTTCCATACATCTGGAATCAAGATCTTCTACAAGGTCGGCTTGTTCTTCTTCTATTTGCTCTAACAAACTGGAACCCGGTACTCAGAGGCTAATATCTTTTGAATCCTTTATCACCGAAGGACAAAAATATGGAGTTAGATTATCTTGACAATGCATATGACTCCCGTAGATCCACAACTACTCATGACTTCCCACCAGAGAGATCCGGACCAAAATACCAGACCCTGTTACTACTATGTTCCTAGCTATCCAGACTTAGACAAATTCTGAATCTGACTTCTAGTATGAACAAATTGTGTTATGCGGATGATTGGGATGATCTTAGTTTCCATCAATGACAACATCTATTATGCCTAGCAGTGTCTCTTGCCAACAAGAAGTTGTTCCTCTACCTTAGCTTCCTTACAAATATTACATCCATTGCTACATTAAGATGTATTTCATCCACCACATAATAGCAAATATCTTAGAGAGTAACTGCAAATTAAACATAAGAAAAAATTACAACATAAAGAATTGATACGCATGCTCACAGTTCAACAATATTCTTCTTGTTGAAAATCAAAAATAGGAGAGCTCAAAGTCTCTCTCTACTCCTATACAAATGTTTGTGAATGAAAAAGTCCCTAGAAAAAGACCCCTTGATTTTACAATTTAGCCTTGTATATATTGGCTTCTCATTTGTAGTTAATTCTTGAAATACAAAATTTCTTAAAATTTACTTTTGTAACTGCTTCATAATTGTTTCTTGAAATTCCAATTTTTAATTTAAAATTCATTTTAAAGTTATAAAAGATGACTTCGGTGAAATTCTAATTTTTAATTTAAAGGTTAAAGAATAATATATCAAGGTACCTTTCAACCTAAACTCTACCTTCCACAAGATGACATCTCTTTTAAACATTTTTATCAAGTGGTCCATAAACCTTGTCAATATTTGATATTTTAATCCTTCTAATTCAAAATGGCCATAAGTTCAAGCTTTTAGAAAAGTTATAACTCAAAATGGTGATGACTTCTTGTGGTTAACACAATATGTTAAGTGGATACACCTTCATAACCTTTGATCACGAGCCTCAAAAGCACCAAAAATTGAATCACTCTGGCTACTTGAATACAATTAGCTTAATTTGGTAGAAATGAAATAAAAACACCTACAAATCAAAATGATCCTCTTTTGGAGGCATAACTGCTACTAAATAACCTATGAATGCATGTTAAATTCATGAGAATCACTTGCGTTTGTGAATCCAACATTATACTCTATCAAAACTTGTATCACCTCTCATAAAAACCTGATCAAATGCAACATTATTCTTACACAAATTACAAGATGGACAACTTATGAGAACTTGGTGTAGAATATCGATGACACTTGAGGAGAATAGATTTAATGCCAATGTCTTGCAACTAAAAACACATAATATTGACTTCAATTTGATGAGTGGTTGGACACTTGAGGATGAATGGGGCTTTTGCAAACAAGATTGACAATGGGGACACTTTAACATTTATGAATTAGAGAAGATGACATGACAAAGGAACTTGATGCATGATGATACATGCCAATTCGATGGTTGTGAAAAGTTTAAAAACTAGAAAGGTCTAAAATGAGGCCAACATACTACAAGGTAGTAGTTTTCTTTTTTGGTTGTTGTTAATGATGACCATGTGATCATTGGGGATAGAGGCAATTTGTTGATATAAAAAGAATTATGTAACTCATATTCCCCATAACCAATGCTAACAATATTAACCTTAGAGGATTTAGAGATGTGGGTAGAGGAAGTGGAGGTGAGAGTGTCAGGATCAACATAGGAGGATGATGCTTTGACTTTATCACGGGTGGTTGTATCAGTGCCAGGGAAATGGTTAGTTTTTATGATACTTGAGAGTAACAATGAGGATTCACCTCCCCCCTTTCCTAGTCATCATTCAAAGGTTGAAAAATCTCCTAATTCTTTGACTTCAATTCCACTTTAGGCCTGATAGAACTTGTAGGATGCAAGTGATTGGGTTGGGGATCCATCAAATACCAAGCAAACACATTCATAGTTTCAAAAACTTCCATATTCTTTTTAGGAGACCTCTAGCATTCTTAAGTAGGATGCAGCCATGCGGAAGGACTAAAATTCCTTGGTTAAGAACCACACTTAGGATCTTGTCCCCCAAGGGAAGTAAACTTGTTCCAAGTGTATCTATCGGTTAAAATTTAGTGCAAATGGATTAGTTGATAAGTTCAAGGCACGATTGGTAGCAAATGGGTTTTCCCAAGTTCCTAGCATTGATTATTCTAAGACCTTTACACCCATTGCAAAGATAAGCTTTATCGAATGTGTTCTAATCTACCTAGAATTCCTTGGGTAATTGGTGGTGATTTTAACATGATTGAGGGTACAGAGAATGAGTTAGGAAGTTTAAGATTTGCATGGAAATGAAATGAACTATTTTTTTGTCCAATATGAAGAGGAAATTGAATTTGTTTGATTCTATTAGTGGCAATTGAAAAGAATAAACTTTTGTAGACTTGATAGGTGTTCTTTTGATAGGATTTTTTTCAATTTATCCTCTTCTAGTGGAAATAATGTGGTAAGTGTTTGTCCTTATCCACTATCTGATCATTACCCTATAGAGTGTTGTTTTGAGTTTGATACTTCCCCAATTCAAGTTAAGCATTCTTTTTTAGGGATTTTTAAGTTGAATTTTATTTGGTTAAAGGACAACTCATGTTGTAATGGGTTCCAAAATCTTTGGATCATTTTTCATGCAAAGGGTAAAGGGTTGGTTTGTGTTTCTAATTGGTCAAATGTTGTTGATTTTGTACAAAAAAATTAGGACCTATGGTAAACTTCAAGCCAGGAAAAGGGTGGATAGTTTTAGAGTGATTGAAAAGAGTTTGTTAGATGTTGAGTTAAGACTACAAAATGGCCCTATTAATGAAAGTATCCAAATAGAGGTTGGTAATCTTAAGCACAAGCTTAGATGTGAAAATGTGTATAAAGCTAAAGGGGCTAAATTTAGATCTAGATCGAACTGGTTGAAGGTTGGTGATAAAGGTTCAAAATTCTTTTTTAATTATTATAAAGCAAACTCTGTGAAGGATAAAATCTTTGTTATAAATCTTAATGGAGGCCTAATGAGGATGAGACTCAAATAAGGGAGGTTTTTGAAGTTTTTTATAAAGACTTGTTTACTTACGCTAGTATAAATTGTGATATTTCTAGTAACAAAAATATTATTAGCAAGATTTTTCCTAGGAAGGTAAATGTTGTTGATGTTTTGAAACTTTAGGAGTCTTTTACTATGAATGAGACAAACTATCATTTGTCATTTTGCAAATGATATATCCCTTCACGCTGATGGTCTATCTGTTGAGTTTTATAACTGCAATAAAGTTTGGATTTCTCCTTATTTGTTGCAACTTTAAAATGAGGTTATTAAAGTTGGCTTTTGGGTGAGGACATTAATAGAAGTATTATCAAGTTATTTTCCAAAGAAGGATATCCTTCTCTCATTAATAATTGAATGCCAATCACATTGTTAAATGTATTATGCTAAATTGTTAGCTAATAGACTCAAGGATATTCTTCAAAATGTTCTCTTCAAATCAAATTGGCTTTGTCAAAGGGAGATGTTTTAGAGAATCTCCTTACCAATTGGGAAGGCATGAATTGGTTCAAAGATTCTAGACAGATGTGTGTATGGCATTAATTAATTTTGAAAAATCTTATGACAAAATTAAATGGAATTTCGTTATGGATGTTATGAGGTCTTTAGAATTTGGAAATATGTTTTAGAGATTTGTTAGTGTTCTATTTCAAGATTATATTACTAAGGTTAGTATAAATGGTGTTTTGTCTTCCCTATTTCAGCTACATTTCTATTAGACAAGGTTGTCCATTGGCTCCATCTTTGTTTTTTGTTTTTGTTGAGGCTTTGTGTCATGTTTTAGGACACTCTTGTCTTCGCCCTCGTCTTAAAGGTTTAAATTTGCTTAATAATTAGATTATTTTATAATGTCAATTTACAAATGATACTACGCTCTTCCCTATTCTAGAAAAAGAAATTTTTGATCATCTTTATGGAAGATTGAGTTGTTAATGTATTGCTTCTGGTTTTGAAATTGTTGTTCACAAGTTAGTTATTATGTGTTAGAAAGAGCAGCCTCCTGATTGGTTAGTAATAGATGGTTGTGAAGGGGCAGACCTTCTAAATAGGTAAGGTATCTAGGTATACATTTTTCTCTTTCTCCTTTCAAAGAAATGTGGGATTTGGTCATGGCTAAAGTTGTGAAAAAGGGGATAAATCACACTCAAATTATTTTTTTATGGTGGGCAAATTTCAAGTTTGTCAAAAGATATTCTCTTATTATTCTTTGCTTTTTTCCTCTACTTGGTTAGTGTGTCCCTCTCACTTGAAGCATATTGACAAAAATATATAGTATTTCCTTTGGTCTAATGGAAAGGAAAGTAAAAGGAAGCATGTGGTCAATTGGGCTTGGTGTTGTAGGCCTAGAGAATTTGGGGGCATGGATATGAAAAATTTATATGCTCAAGGTGTTTCTTTTTCTTTAAAACGGATTTTGAGGGCCCTAGTTGGTTCTGAACCTTGGAAAGTGCTTGTTAGGCATAATATTTGTAATAGTTTTCCTAAATCTAGACCCAATTGGAAGGGTCTTGAGCTGGTTGATTTATTGTTTGGAAATTTTAAATGCTTCACTAATAGTTCCTTGGCCTTTAAGTCAGTCTAGAAGGCTTGGGAGCAAGTTAAATGGTGTGTGTGTGGGGATGTTTCAAAAATCAATTTGGATTCTATTTGTCCTTTTAGATCTATTTAGTGGTCTATGCAAGTTAATGGGAACCCCTTGGATTTGCAAAAAAGGTTGTTATGCACTAAATGGTTTAATAATTGTATCAAAACCTTTGGACAAATTATTAATGAGTCAAGGATTATCTCATAGGATGCTATCAGAAATACATATGATATTCTTATTTCTCAAAAAAGAACTTATTCTCTTATTGTTGTTGTTATTGATAATAATTATCCAATACTTGAAAGGAACTATGATACAAGTTTGTGGCTTAATTTCTCCTGAGTTCGTGGGAATAACTTGATTGAGATCTTTGCTAAAAATATTTATAATGTTAATGAAAGTGGATAATGTTAATATTCATTTTAATACTCTCTCGACGAAGACATCATAGTCTACTAGGATCAACAACATTTGGTCTAGAATGCTTGAAACCCAAGAAATGTTTCTTTAAAGGGTTTTGTTGAAAAAGTTGCTTGTTGGGACACTATGTGATGCAAGAGCATTCGGGTCCACAAGCAACCCTCATCACCCAAAAATATTTGTTTTTCTGTGTGTTTTCCTTTGTTTTTGCTTGTAGGAGTAGATGTTCAAAAATTTGATAGATCCAATTGGAATCATGCCCAAGTAAGGAGTGCATTTTGTTAAGGAGCCAAATGGGTACCTGCAGTTCAAATTTGGTGAAGTTTTGATGAATTTTGGCTAAGTTATGCTCATTGCTCCAACTGGACATCCAGGCATCTAGATAACTAGACATCTGGTTATATTTCATGTCTAGATCCAGTTTCACTTCTTTGTATTTCATCCAGACATCTTATCAGAATCTTGTTGCCTTGTCATATCCAAATCCTGTTGTATTTCATGTCTGGATCTGGTTGCACTTCTTTGTATTTCATCTGAAAATCCTATTGCATATTCATATCTAGTTGCAATGCTTCATTACTAACTGAACATTTTCCATCTAGATGTCCTGTAACGTGTCATGTTGCTCGATTACATCTGGTTAGCTTGCAGAATTGTCTAGAAACTTCTAGAAGCGGGAAATGCAGTTGACAACCACCATTTCAACTATTTCAAGGCTTGCATGTCAATGTCGATCCAAACACTACAACAAATCCTTGTGATTAGATCCCTTCTTTGCTGCATTTTTTACTTCCACCCACTGTTTTAATGTATTTTTCTCCAAGTTTTTGAAAAAGTCAGCGCTATTTATTGGTGTTTTTTGTGTCAATCAGAACAAGTAGGCACTAAATTAGGTACAAATTAGTGCCTAAATTAGCACCTAAATTAGTGCCCAGATTAGCGCCTAAATTAGCACCTACATTAGCGCCTAATTTAACACTTAATTTAGCACCTAATTTAGAGCACCTAATTGTTCTAATCTAGCATGGATTAAGGGTTAAGGGATTAGGGGTTAGGGTTTAAGGGATTAAGGGTCATGTTGGATCAAAATTTCAAACCTTAAAATTTTTCCATTTCTCGCCATAATTCCTAATAAGTTATTTCACTCAAACCTGAAAATATCACTGTTCCATCATTAACCCTAAAATTCCTTACCTCCATCATAAAATATTTGATCAAAATCATTACACTTTCAAGGTTATAGACAATATCAGCGAGATAATACTACATTGGGGAGACTCAACATCCAGTCTCTTCGATGACCCAAAGGCATAAAAGACAAAAAGTAAAGTTATACAAAATCAAAGAAATAAAAGAAATCGAAGAGACAAGGGATATCGGCAAGATTCACTCAACAGTCTTATCGATACCTCGAACATTAAACGGACAAGACATTTGGTGTGACACCAAAATGTGTCACGCTGATCAAATGATATCATTGAAAATGTTCACAAAGGAAGTTCGGGATGTCAAGGTGATAAGGTTTGGAGTCCCACCAATAAAAGAACAATGTAAGAGGTATTTCAGAATGACTACTATATCAAAGAGCGGGTCTTTCTAGTCTCTTTGAAAAGTGATAAAATAAAAACATCATAAGGTTAAATCCATGTTCGAAGAGACTTATGTTATCGAGGAGATGCCATTTGGGGTCACACTAAAATCCTGAACAAGCATAAAACTGAAATAAATGAGATCTCAAAGCATATCACCTTGAAATAAAGTGACAAGACATGATGGTGGCGATCCAACATCCTTTATTCAAAAAATTAAATTCCTTCGATGATATGAGATACACAAGCAAGATGCCATTAATTGCACATAGTTAAGTTGATCGAATGTGAATTTTGAAGGGCATTGCAATGATCACAGGGAGTAGTTGGATAGTAATTCATAACTAGAGTGATTTTCCAAGTAAGTACTTTTGACTGGCTCGCATATATTAGCCTGCATTCATAATTTACAAAACATGGAGGAAGTAATGCAAAACCCTAAGAGTAAGAGGCAAAAAATGGGAGATAGGCATTTAAACTAGGATTTACTAGATCAGTGCCCCGGGTCAAGACAGAAGTCTAGAAGAAATGCCCAACTGAACCCACATGCCAAAAAATTAGAAGATTTATACAAACAAATAGGGGACATATGGACACCAGTTAGAGGGTATGATCTTTTTATCTTCCATTATAAGAAGATGTACAAACATAAACCCGTTTCAAATCCTTGGTGGCTAAATTTGTGTAAATTAGTAGTCCCAAATGTGTTCGTGAATGTCCAGTTGCTAAGACTCCTTGCAGAAAAATACAATGCTATATTGAATTGGATGACAGGGCTGCTTTCTTTCCCATTACTAGAGATTATATTGCCACAGTGTTTCAATTGGACACAAGTTTAGATAAAAAAATTTAGGATCAAGGACTTGTTGGTTGAATACCGTAATATGAGTAACAATTACAAGAGATGGAAACTACCCCTGCACAGGCCTCACGATGAAAACAATAAACTCAAGGTATTTTCTGGAGTTGAGGATCCACCATATTCAGTTGAATTGTTTGAGGATTACTTAAAAAAACATACTACTTTGTCTGCCAAGTGTTGGGTATAGAAGCCTCCATGTTCATGGAAATTGCACCCATGGTTCTAGCTGTAGACATACAGAGTCATGATGGACGATACTTCGATTATGCAAAGTACCTGACACATAACTTACAAAATGATCTGATATCTCTTAAGAATGGAGGAAGTAAATTCAGACATTATTCTCTGTTTATGCATATGATGTTATATGAAGGACAAAGTATGTGCTTGTGGGATAAGAATCTCAGGGTAAGAGATTTAGACAACAATGGTGATATAAAACCCATGCAAATGTGGACTACTATCTGGGATAGCAGATGTGACAAATCACATTATTTATATTTTGAGGATTTTTTTGTGAAACCTATATACAAATTGTTCGGTCATCCTTGCAATTACAATTTTTCACTAGAAATACAGAAGTTTTTGAGGCCAAAAGATAAACATGAGGAGGGAAAGTTCAGCCATAATTGGGGTGATTGGTATGTTTTCAGTGACGGCACCATGATAAGAGTGTTTGGATATGAAGGACCACCCTTCCTGCTACCAAAAACTTGCCCAGGTAGGGTTGCATATTTAGAAATTGTTAGACAATTAGCTTCTTCATATTTCATGCACCTTAAGAACCACAACAAATAGTCATGTATGCCTGGAACTCTATGCTTTGGAGATTTCACCATTCTTTCTGATAAAGGTTATCAATTGATTGACAAGAAACTAGAGCAATTCAGATTACCTTTTGGAAATGCAAGAGAAATTTTTGATCCTGAACACTTTATCAACAATGTAAAAATAAAACAAAAGTTAAAAGGATATCATCATGTCTTGTTCATTGATGAGGATTTAATCAGAAATTGTGATGAAAACACAGCAGTAGAAAGGAGGAGTTTGTACCATAAAACTATGTTAGCAGAGGCTTGGAGGGTAGCCAAAAACCCCACTTACACCAGAGCCTTTCAGGATATTAATGATCCTATTGAAAGGTTGGATACTATGATTACACATGCATCAGAATTGATAATAAATATTCCACCCTATGTATTTGACAGAAAAGGAAGCTAGCTTAAGGAAGCACAGGCTGAGTATGAGATTCCCCTGGGTCACTTTTCACCTCAGCCCACTCCAGACATAAGTTTCTCTGCAGATACTAACATTGCAGAAGGAGAAGAAGAATCTAAAGAAGGAGTACAAAACTATGACCCAACCATCGAGGGGTATGAACCTACTAAAGATAGGGAAGTTGTCACTATGGAAGCACTAGATGACTTAACAGGAGACATAAGACACCTAGCCAACAACAAATTCATTTCAGATGATGATTTCATTAAAACACCTAAGTTTAAAGCCTTTTTGTATGAATACAAGGGCAAGCAGGCTAGGGAGAGAATGAAAGATATCACTCCTGAAATACAGGATGAGGTGCTATTGGAGCTTCAGAAGGAAATTGACAAAGAATTGGAGATAATGACTCTAAAAAGGGGGAGGACATTGTTACAAGAAGCAAGTGTAATTTTGATTCCTAGATGGGATATGGCCTTGGCCATTGTATTTGATACTTTCAATAGAAATCAAGACAAGAAGATAAAACTCAACATAGAAGCCTTGGATGATATCAGAAGAGGATCAGGGTATGACCCTGACAGAAGAGTATTACTTATATGGGCGTTGTATCCTCCTAATAAAAGACCACATATCATTGATGATCCAAATAAGGCGTTCGGTCACCTTTTGATACAAAGGATTGAGGATACTAATCCTATAGAAACTGCTGATTTAAATATTAATGTTGCAAGGTTTACCAAGGCACAAATTGAAAATTTGATTAAGGATAATGATATATACAAGAAATAGAATGCCATGTTGAGACAGGAGATTGCTACTCACAAAGATAAGTTGCCTTCATCGAGCAGTTATTCACCATACCTAGAAGTTGATCAAAGGGCTACATAAGTCATGGCAGATGCTAACTACTAGAAGCTTAAAATAGAAAATTTTCAAAAGAGAAGTGAGCAGTTAGAAACTGAATTAAAAACTGTCAAATATAATATGGCTTTTGAATTAATCCAAAGAAGGTTTAGCCAAATGATGAAAAACAATGATAAGGTGTGGGATTTGCATAAGAGAACGCATCAACTGTATCAGGAACATAAAAGGTTGCATCTAAGGATGTTGGAGACAAAAGAAGGGTTGAATGCCAAAGCTAGCACTGAGGAACAAATGCTCAAGCAGTATAATGAATTGATTGGAGAGCATGAGAAATTTAATGGTGTGTTGATAGAGGATTTGAAGGACTTTGACCAGCATCTTGATCTGGCACTTCCTAACTTTTTAAATGATGAAGGTAACATAAAAGACAAGGACACCTAGAAGAATGAAATGGATCAGTTACTGCCACCACTACTCTAAAATATAAACAATGAGGAAAAGGTGATGGAAAATACTTATGCATGCCTGGGAAAGATATTTGCTCTGGAGTCAACAATGAACAATTTAGTTGACACAGATCCATGTGTTGATCAAGAATACATTGACCATGTTTTTCAAATTAATCTGTTTATAACCAGAGCATTATGATGAAGTAGGTGCAGTATAATTTTGCCAAGCAATGCAGGTGTATCAATCTGTATCAAGGAGATGAGGATGACCTTGCCAGACCTTTGGGTCACGTGTCACTCTATGGTGATTAATGGAGCCAGAATCTAATTGTTGCATGTGCTTCTATCTTTCTTTATGTTTCCTAATTACGCATTAGTTACTAATAGGTGCAATTATGAAAAGATGCAATGTTTAGGGCCTGAAGCTTGTTTGCATCCTATTAATAGGATACCAAGGCCATTTGAAAAAAAAGGAAGAATCTCTTATTTACATAAGCAAGAACTTTTATTTATACAATACAGAACAATATTTTAAATATTCATCTATACTTGTCTATGTCTCCATATAAATTTGAATTTCTAAATTAATGTAAAGGAGTGGATTTATTTGGTGAATCAAAAATATTTGGTGTTTAATTGTTGTGTTAAATTTCATTTTATGGGCTGCATGGTTGTCTCCAAAATGGTTTTCTAGATTATTTAAACTAATATATCAAGGATATGATTAGTTTATCAGTGCACATTTGTTGTTCTGTATGATCAATTCGATTGGTTTCTGCAAGAAGTTGATTTTATTCCTCCCAAATTGTTTAAGTTCATTGGTCTCTGCTAGGAGTTAAAACCCTTTAAACAAAACAATCTTGGTCAGGTTTCCTTCTCACTAGAATTAAAAATCCTTTCATTTGCTCACAGTAATTTAGGGAAACATCATTGGGATAATTAAGAAGAACCCTGTAACCTAACATCCTTGCACATCTATACAAGGTATAAATTTATATAAGTTCCTAGCAATTCAAGTTAAGCCAACATAAAGATTCATACATCACTAACTCTTGACCCTGTTGCCCAATAGATAAAGCACTGATCTCACTCATTAGCATACTTTCAGATTGCAAACCCTAGTCTTAGAAGCATTCTCAAAACCTTTCATCTACTTCACACCAATTTGCCATTGTGAAGGTCAATCAAGTCTGCACTAATTATTAAGGTACACCCACCTATGTCTGGCAAAACCTGAAGTGAAGGGGGTTTTAGCCATATCTACCTTGTGTCGTTAAAGCTAAAGCGTCAGGAGAGCCTGGCAACCTCTTAGGGTTAGCAATCTGTGTTTTTGTGACCTAATAGGTCAAAAGATAAGGGATTTGGGGCTTAGGGGTTAGGTAGTTTAATGGTTAATGGCTTAGGGATTATGGTTGATATTATGTAATCTCTATATAAACTTTGATTAAAAAATAATAAAGGTATGAGTGGAAGGGTGTTCCAAAACTCTGTTGGTGTAACTTTTGAGCTTATGAATGAAATAGAACATCTTATTATCAGAGATTCTCCATGACTTTGTTATCATTCTGTATTTTTCTTATGTTTACCATACTTATTCTTCTTATATTTGAATGAATATAAGTTCTTGAGACTCAATATTGTGCTTATGTGAATGAATATGCTGATACAGTAAAGCATTTACTGTGGATGTTTTCAGTCACATGTTCAAAATTATGTTCAACATAAAAATGGAAACTATTTAAAAATAATAAAGTTAACAAAGTTGCTTATTTAAATAATTTTGAGTTACGTGTATTAATATTTTATTAAATTTTGTGTCTCCACGAACAAATGTTGATACAAAATGAATGGAAGAAGCATCCAAGTAATCCTAATTTTTTCTGCCAACAATTCATACCAAAGATTGAATAATTTAAGGATATTGCAATAGGTAATTTGTATTGACACAAATAATATTACTGAAGCATTTCAAAGTTTAGGCGATAAGAATCATCCTTTTTTAAACATGGATTGCAAATAATTTTGAAAATTTAGAAGTCTTGGTCATTAACATTATTGTCTGCTACAATGTCATCCAGTGTATCATTGTCAATGTTCATATGCTCTTTCAAGTATTTAATATTATCATCATCCTCATCTTGACCTGCATCATCTTCATCATCATTGAAATTTGACTGTAGACCATCTATATTGTTACCAGATGTATTTGGATCATCATTTTCTATACCATCCATATTGTTGTCTTCCATAACATCATCTAACTCTGGATTGTTGTCTTCTTGTGCCTGAACATAACCATCTTCAACATCATGGATGTCAATTTCTTCAATGTTCTCTAATCTCTCTCTCATTTTGTTGGCCATCATTGTTTTGCTTAGTATCCACTAATGCATCGTCAAATACATGCCTTAATCTTGGATCATAATATATGACAAATATCCATTTCGGGTCCAAAATATATTCATAGAAAAATTCCTACACATGAACGACATACATATATTAGATGTATGTTATAACAATTTTATTAATTAATAAACACATGTATATATTCGTAATAAACTATGAATTAATAGATTAATGATCACTACCGCTTCTTGTTTGAGTTAAAGAAATACTTGCTCACAATGAATTGGTAGAACATAAAGCTCCTTATCCTTTGACAGGAACCATGAGGAATCTATAGAAAACAATCCACTATGGGTATCATGTCTTTGTGTCCTCTCAAATGCTTCATACCATCTACACTAAAAAATACAACATTTAAAAGAGCGGTAATCCAACTCAATAATTTCTTGTATTTTCCCAACATATTGTATATTCCCTTCAATTATATTCTTATCTTTTGAGCTTGATCGACTAGATTGCTTAAAGTCAACCATGATGAACCATGATGCCACAATCGAAGGATCGTCTCTTTACATCTACACTTTCTACATGATAATGTCAACCATATGCCCACATTGTTGGATATTTCCTCACCTGTGAAAGACCATTTATTTTAGTGAAAAAAAATATAAAGACAAATATTAAAATAGTTAATAGTGTTAAAACTGTAAGGAAACAACATTTTGTAAAATTCCAACTGTACCTCTCTTTCACATCCTTTAGACATGTTAATTTCATCTTCTGTTATGTTTGAATCTATACCTGCATCTTCTATTTGATTTTGAATTTGTTCAATAACCCATTCTAGTGTGCAATCTTTGCCTTGTTCCCTAAGTCGATCAGTGGGAAGTGGAGTATTCCTTGGGTTCAATCTCTTAAACTGTCTCCTTGCTTCTAACATTGCTTCTCTATTTTTATCATACAGATCAATCCATTTGTTCATAAAGTCCATGTGGTACAGAATGAACTTGTTGAGTATAGCACTTTCATCTACACCAATTACATGTCAACATGTTTATTTCAAACTCCAAATGTCATGTTGTTAATTTGACAAATAAATTATAGAGTAAATTAATGATTGTAAGAAAAACAACCACACTGATCATGAATTTACTTACTAATTTCTACTTGAACACCATTAGATTGTGGTTTTTCTCCATCAGTAATATCTAATGCTTGTTCTTCATCCCAGAAGCATGGCCCATCTTCAAAATCCTTACCAAGGAATTCACACAGGAAGAAAAATGCTTCATTCAATACATACCCTTCAGCCATGCAACCCTCTGGATGTGCCTTTTGTCAGACATATCTTTTTAGAGTTTTCATATACCTCTCAAAGAAAAACATCCACCTCGTTGATACGACACCCGCTAATTCAATGTCATCGACTAGGTGTATAAGTAAATGGACTTGTAGCTCCATGAAACTTGTAGGGAGCTCCTTCTCAAATACACATACAATTTCTGTAATTTCCTTCTTCCATTTTGGCACTTCACATTCGTGGATCTCCTTGGAGGTCACCCACCTAATATAAGAAAAGTAAATTAGTATGAACCTTTAGTAAAAAAATAAAATGCAATATAATATCTCTATGTCTCTCACACATGAACATTTCATATAACCACATATCTTGTAAATGCTGACAATCGACTTATGGCATTCCTTAAGTCAACTATAAGACAGGAATCCCCCCTAATTGCCAATGGCATGATATGATATCAAACACATTTATGAAAAGGTCATTAGTAATTTTTCTCACACAAAAAAATATCAAAATATATTTAGTACTTAATCAATGTTACTAGTAAATGTTAAATGATGATATATAATACCTTCATAAAATTATGAAAATCATGTGTTTTAAATCCTATGATATGTCCATCAACTGTAAAAGCTTTAGCCAATGATGACCCATAGCAGTAGGTGTCCTTATTGAATGGATGCCATTTTTTAGTTGGTCTAGCTCTTTTTTTTTTTCAAAATCCATGGAGCTTCTGCATATGTTTCATTTTCCCTATTTGGCTACAAATGTTTTCTATCAATTTTGGTACGTGAAAGAGCAATATCTCTCCTCAAAGATAAGGTGTCCTTCTCTTTGCCTGATATATGTCAAAATATAGAATCTGGGACATTTTTGAAGATGTGCATAGGATCTAATAGGTGAGATATTAATAGATCCTTCCAGTAAGGGAGCTCATAAAATATGGATTTCTTTTTCATTCCTTCTGGCATATTAACTACAACTTGTTCTGGTTCTTCAATTCAATCACCCCGATCAAAAAAATCCTCCTAAGCTTTCAATTCAACATCTTCATACTTCTTAATCCAATCACTTGGACCCATAATCATGGGAGGGCCTCTATTTTCAACTTTTCCATCAAATTGATTCTTCAGGCAATTTCTAAACTTATGAACTAGTGGTAGAAAAACCCTATTGTTTGTGTAAATAAATTTATGTAGATCTTTAGAATACCGCCCTTGAAATTGTTCTGCACATCTTGGACATGCAAATATCCCCTTTGTTTGAAGCCCTACAATTCAATAAGTAATGTTAATAACATCAAAAACATAGTATAAAACTAAGTATGAAAGTTGGGATGAAAATATTAAATTATGACTGTAAATACGTAAATATTTTATCTTACCAGAACAAACACCAAGTCCTAGGAAATCATGAATAGTCCAACATAGCACACCATACAACATGAAGGACCTATTTGATGGAGGACGTGATATGTCATACATTCTTATTCCTTTCCATAGCAGTTGCATCTCATCAATAAAAGACGCAAGATAAACATCCATGTTTTTAACTTGATTTTTTCCTGGAACAATGAGAGTCAGCATAAGGTGCTCCTTTCTAACACTAATCCATGGGGGAGTATTGTATACTATCAATCCGACTGGCCAAACACTATAATTTGAACTCAGGAAAGAGAATGGGCACACTCCATAATTGCAAGACCAAACTTGATACTACGGGGTTCATCTTCAAATTTTCTTGGCCATTTTTCCTCTGTGTTTCATTGCTTTGGAGTAGGCCAGAATTTACATTAATCCATCTTTACTCTTGTTCTTTGCATGCCAGTCCATCAATTGTGCAAGTGACTTGCAACGAAACATTCATTAAAGTCTAGGTATAATTGGCATGTGACGTAAAACCTTCTTTGGAACTGTAGGACCTTGTACATCTATACGATATCTCTTCTCTTTGCATACAGGGCATTCTACCTTGTTTTGATATTCATCTCTGTATAAAATGCAATCATTTTTACATGAATGAATTTGCTTATATTCAATCCCCAACTCAACCAACAATAGACGCACCTCTCTGCAAGTTGATGGCAACACATTCTCTTCAGGGAATATTTTAGTTTTTAGTGTCCTGTAAGATTGCCAGAGATTAAATCAATTGAATGTTTGACTTATGATGAACAAGTTTGATATGTCAATCTATACTAGGACTATTTATATACAATATATGGTTTTAAAATCCCCTTAAAGAAATATAAACGGAGTTGATGAATGTTTACAAATTATATACACCAATTGACAATGCAAAGTAAGAAATAGATTTCAACTCACTTCAATAGGGTAGTGAATCATTTGTCTAATCAACCAAATAGTGACTTGATTTATAATAATATTAATGTGCATGCCAATTTTGAGGTTATACTTGTACCCGATTTGAACACAGGTGTTCGCTGCTTGCTTGATGGAGTCTTTCAGGTTGTTATCATCAACATTATGTTGGTGGTAATTACCCCTGCTATCATCATTACTGTCAACCATATGATCATTATTGTCATCATTGTTTCCATCCCCAAAGAAACTTGTAAGGATTTCATTCAATCCTTCTTCATGCATTGCATTTTCACTATCATGATCATCATCATTAAGGCTAGGTGGCATGTCATCAGTGTATGCAAATCTCATCAGCTCTTCAAATTTCTCAACTAGTAGTATTCTCTTCAATGTTGCTCTTTTCACCCTAGTATTGTTTAAAGGATGGTTTGGATCATCCTGTCCAAATCTTAATAACCCAATTGGATCTTGGGTATTAGTATGTTTTTCATCAACATCTTCTACCTATCAACAAATGCAGGCATTATTTAATGTTTGGCGACAATTGGATAAATCATAAATGTATCAATTTCAAATAAATATAATCAACTATTGCTTAAAAAATAAAAATATAAATTGTATGAACATGTATACATCAATTGAATAATGGAACATTATTTTATAGACTACCATTTTTATACAATAATTTAAATAAAACACAATTTTGACAACATAGTTTATAAAACATTAGTCCACACTCATTTATCATTCTTTGGTTTTCTACCCTTAAGAACATCCTTAGGGAGACCTTGTTCTTCCCTTTTCTTTCACGCAGGAGTGTGTTTTAAGAAGGGGTAATCAATCAATAACTCATCCCCAATGGTAAGGTCCATAATAGCCTCAACCATTATCAATCTATCAACCTCTCTTTCCATATCTCCATCTTTATCATTTATAACCTCAACAAATTGACAATTCAGTCTTACAGTAGGGTCCCTTCCCTTACTACTATTTATAAATCCTGCAATATTTTTGTGTGTGTATGCACGCCCATCTATATACATAAGATGACCTCTATTCATTTATTTTCCACTTTCCAATTGGAGATGATGTGTATACATATTCGAATTTAGACCATATGCTGACATGCTAGGCTTATATTCTGCTAGCCTTCTCCATTCACCACTGTAATATGATGGACCATAATATGGCATTAATCTCCTAGTGGTATATTCTGAATTGTTTCTATGTTTAGATCCCACATGTACATTTTGGGCAATAAAGAGGCCTAGATTCACTCCATGAATATTGGATGGTCGTATCATGTAGCTGTATCCAAAAAATTGGAACACCTCGTACACTCTAGGTAGTTGTTGATCACTAGGTCAAGCGCAATATAGTCGATGATCAAATGTCTCTTTGTAAATTGATCTCAAACTCAGGGGCAAGTGATCATCTCCATCACATTCATTCTCATAGGGTATTTAGTCCACCGTCCCCTTGTCTTTAAGCAAATTATACATCTTTAAACAAGTTCTTGTTCTGTTACTTGTTTTCATCAATTTCTCATCTTCTGAGCTAGTATATTGGCACATATTTTTGTTAGATGTATCATCTGATAAATGATCATTGCTCTCTAGGCTGGAAGTCGGTGATCTAGGAAACTTTAAACCAAGAACTTTATCCTGCAAGTATCCATTAAGAAAAAAATTAATTATTTAAATAATATAAAACAATGTTTAAACAAAGTATACATGTTATTTATATCAAATTGGAAATTTCCTTACCATAATTCCTATTGGATTTGAAATGATTGTAGGAGGCATACTACCGACTGGAAGCTCATCATATATGTAATGTCTTTGTACAATCGCTTGTTTGAATTGTTTCTTTCCACGACATACAGAAAATCCACAAACAACAATTTTCTCAAAGTATTCATCCCATGCACTATAGTCCTGACCAACCTCTTGTTCAATGCAATCATTTGTTGTGTCTGTAGGATCCATTGTCATATCCTCTTCCACCCACTGTCCTCTATGTGATTTAACAATTTTAGGTCCACATCCATGTACATATCTTGTTCTTTTGCTAGTTGAACACTCAGGCTCTGTATTTGCTCCAATCTCCATCTAAAATAATCAACAACATGCATTAATTTATGTCAATATTGGATAATACATTATAAATTTCAATAATACTGTGAAAAAAGATGGACGTATCACAAAATGCCATCAGATCATTTTTTCCTAAGTTAAGTCAAAATTTGAGTACCTGATGTTCCGCTTGATTTGTTGTGTCCTCATTTGATATGACATGATCTGTTGTCATGGACTCGTCTGGCCCTATAATACACAACATAGTAAATAATGTTTAGTACACCAATTATATCATTTTAACGAATATGCTATCCAACACAAAACCTCACTTTAGTCATATATTTGACATATTGATATCATGTTTTGGCCATCCTAATTTTCAAACTTTTCCCTTGATCATAGAATCACATTTAATCACCATTCCTGTGCATTTTCAACCAATAAGTTTGACCCTAGAGGCCTTATGGACAAAAAAATGACTTTATCTCCTCTATGTTGTAGCATTTGTGAATTCATAAACACCTTCCTCCTTTGGTTGAGGTTGCTTTCTCATCTTACCTCTATTGTATCTGCAGATTCTGTTGTCATATCTATTTCCACCCACTTTCCTCTCTGTGATTTAGTAGTTCTACGCCGTCCACGTCCTCTCTCCATGGCCTCCTCTGGATCATGTAATACACAACAATGACAATAGTTACATAACAGTTGTGCACCAAGAGAATATTGTTGAAATTATCTTGTTAATACACTCTCTTTTCATTAAGACGCACTATGAAAAAAAATAGGACATTGCAACATTTTTCTCTTCACGAAAACTTTACACGCGGAATCTTGACAACTAGAGCTCAAATCTTATGATTACAAGATGACTACAAATTCACATCAAAAAGATATTTATTTACAAGCTGACTACAAATAAAACCTATTACTAATAATTTTAGCTGGTTCTCTACCTTACACTTCTTCCATAAATTCATTAAAACCGTAGATATTTTCTCTTCGAAAACTAGAGATTGGATTCCTTATTCTTGATTGAAACCTACTTTACATTGGATAGTGTGAGAATATTTATCTTAGATAAGATCAAAAACTTTAATTCTTGATTTTTTATTTTTCACGATTGGTGTTTATCCTCCATAGAGGCCGTGGTGAAAGTAGTTGGCTTGGTTATGTAGAAATCCCCTCATCAAATAAAAGTCAACAAATATTTACAAATGGATCAACCCATATAAGACTTAACAATTTACTACAAATTTAATGAAAGATTGATACATATCATGACCTACTTTATGATGTATGGAAATCATATTTGTAGCCTAATATGTTATGTTTTCATAATTAGTATTGCATGGAAGTCTAGCCACTAGCTAAAACCTTTGACATCTTGATTGATTTAGCTAGCATGTATATCTTCATTAACCAAGAGTTCAAGTATGAGATCTAAATTTATTTGTTTGATAGGTAAAAGAGTTTGGTTTTCAAGTTACTAAAACACAATACAACTTTTTTTAAGTTCCATCAAATTATGTTTTTATTATGTAAAGTTTCTAGGATGTGTCCATTTTTTTCCAAGCTAGTTAGTGGTATGTTGTTGTCATGCTAGATTCCAATGTTATAAAACCCTTACTACTTAAACATTTACTTCAATTTCAAATGTTTGCATGAGGAACATTTTGGTTTGGCACACTTTGCACTGCCTTTGGTGCCCCAAAGAGATTACATTTAGGGTTGAAATTCGGCGTTAACTATGCTGACTATAATGTCGACTAATGAATCAAAAACAAAAAATTGAAAATTCCCGCCTGCGTTAAAACATACCACACAACAAAAAAACATAAAACAAAACTTTCATACTAGGCATTAGAGAGTTCAAGATTTACTAGGCATTAGAGAGTTCAAGCTTTACTTTTTTGAATATTAAATAGGAGCGCGTTCTTAGGATGCAAGGGTTTGGCAATCCTTAACTAGAACCCCTCCCTCAACTGCATCGAGTTCAAAGATTGTCGAGTAGAAATGTTGATTTTTTACTTTAATCCCTTTATTTTTGGCATTGATACAAACAATAAATTTGCTATTTGCTAATTAAGAATACGGTGCGGCAACGCGCTTCTACAAGTTCTTTAACTTTTTGTTCCGTATATATTTTTCTCCTATTTAATATTCATAGCTAATGCATATCACAGGGTTTCAACTCTCAGGAGATATCTCATAGGCATTTAAATCCAGAAAGAGAGTCATTCAAGGTAAAGCTTGCTCATTAATCGCTTGTTTCTTTTAAATCGCCCATTTCTTTTAATTTCTTTGATTGGTGGCTTGCTTTCATACCACAAAACAAAACTTTCATACCACAAACTGGATGAAAACTTTCATACCTAGCAGTGTGTACTTCGTTTGCCTCCACAGACTGGATGAAAATAATTTGCCCTAGGTCGCCTCAAAATGTCAAGCAATAGAGGGAAGGGAGCAAACTCTAGCCACAATAAGGTAATTCATTGTCAATTTATAGATTTGTAAATGTTTCCATTGTTTCTTTAATTTTTAGTTTTTAGTTTTTTATTTCTAAATTTAAAAGAAGAAATTTATTTTTTATATATATAGGGACATGAGACTGACAAAGATAAAGAGGCATTGGCTTCCATAGTGGGGGTAGAGGTAGTGAACAAATTGGATGGTGTGGACTTGACAATGCTTGCCAGATACATAGAAAAATGATCTAGTAAAGCCCCTGAAATATTGCAACCAAATCAACCGTGTCAAAGGGAATCAATTGATTCCCCAACCAGTAGTGCATCGAGCAAAAGATCCAAGAGGAAATCAATAACAATAAACTCTAAGAATGTGGAACAAGGAGCAGAGACTTCCAATGTCCTAGCCACTCCTAGGACACAGGCTTCTTCCACCATGCCATGTTTTGCATCTTGCATTGGTAGCACAATACCAAGAAAGAATACGATGTGGTTTCAGGGGAAGTCCAAATGACAGATGCTAGAAAAATGTTTGTGAATAGGTTGAAGGAATCATGCCTTCAACAGTTCAAAGACCATCTACATTTGTCATTCTCAAAGATACCCATGCACCTGTAAAAGTAGTTATCCATGACATGGAGACTAAATTAGGCAAAGGTTGGTCTGTAAAGAAGATAAAGCTACGAATGTCTCAAAATTGCAAGAGATTTCGATGCAACCAAACAAAGAAGATAAAAAAACTCCCCCCTGACCTAAGGCTCAAAAAAGGCCAATTGATGTAAGTGTGAAAGTATGGAAAGAGCTTGTAAAAGCATATGAGAAGTCTGATGCACGGAGGAAGTCTGGTGAGGAGAGTCTACAGGTATTTGAATTTGCTCATAAGATTATATCAAATTTATCAAACAATTTTTAAATTTTATTTGTGCATAGTTAAATTGAATTAGTATATGTTTTAGGACAAGGCCTCCAAGACTAGGCTTGACAAACTTCATGCCACACATCACAGTGGCCAGAAAGGTTTACAGGCCTTGATCTGTACATTTGTAAGTATATTTAATATGTTAAATGATATTTTTTTATTTCCTAGGAAAAAGTAAATGATTGCATATTAATTAGTTTAACTAGTCCACGTGCCATGTTTTGACAAGGGGAGAAATATGGTCGACATCCAACGTAATTTGAAAAGGAAATGTTACAAAGCAAAAAGTGGACCGATTTTGTAATCTGGATGGAGAACGAGGTATCAATAGTTGACTTTCAATAACTTAGTTGGATATTGTTGTGTTAATATGTCAATTTGCATTTCTTGTGTTGAGTTGTTTATTGATGAGTAGGATGAGTTCTAAAGTGTTTCTCTGTTGGCCCTAGATCCATCTCAATTGTCCCATTATTTCATGTTGAGGAAAAAAATATTGTTTGCCTTAAAGGGCAGTGGGTGACATTCATGCCTTAGTTTCCTCGCATCTTGTAATTAATGACCATGGTCTTTTAATATCTCTTAAGTGTCCTCATTTAAGTTATGAGTTGTATCATTTGAGTAACTTAGTCCCATGTTCATTTGATTTATCTTCTCTTCTCTCAAACATGGTATCTCAAGGAGTACTTCCTTGTGATGCAGAGCAGGTGTGGTTTCAAGATTTCAACATCTCACAACAAGATTTGGTGTTTTCTTGCTCATAACCTTCAGTGGATGCAAACTAGGTTTCAACCCCTAATGGGTCATTTATGCTTCAATAGGTAAATCAACACTAGGAGGACTCTCAATGGAATGAGGATGAAAAAAAATAAGTTTTAGGAATGCACAAGAACTTAGGGCTAGCAAACTTTAGTTGTTCTCTTGCCAAATTGACTCTAGGCCAAGTAGGACAACAAATTGGCTTTTTCTGACATAACTTGCAAAACAGACCTCAAACCCACAATCTAAAAACTATTTTGAGTACCCTTTTGGGATTTCTTGAACATTTCCAAAAATTAGGTATGGTTGTTTTGTAACACGGGGCTCTAAAATTGACTGTCCTGTTTGACAAAAGGTCTAATTAGGCTTGTTCAACTAGGTCACCACAAGGTCTTCAACCCCTCAGTTTCCAAACTTCATGCCAATGGCTCAAACATGTCTTATGACATCTATCAACACCATTCCAAGCAATTCCAACCACTATTTAAGAGTTCTACTTCAAACCCTAATTCTTGTGCACTTCTATGTCAAATACATGAGGTTAAATGGACTAGGGCATCACCAAATTTGCACATAACACCATCCCCTGCTCCTGCAACATTGTGAACATGAAATACACCCTACCTACATCCATTCCACCAAGTTGGAGGCCTTTTCACTGATGAAATGGAGATAAATGCATTATTTTCAGTCAAAGCACACCCTTGTAAGGGTTTCAAACCACTTTCAGTAAATCTGCCCTAACTCGCTTCAAACTTAATTAAATCAAATGAAATCAATTGCAAAGAACAAGGATTCAAGGTACCATTAATTCCAATCAATGTTTGACTACTTCCAGGCTGTACAGAGCTGTACAGTACAGTTTAGTAGAAAATTAGGCTTCCAAAACATAGAAACATGGCACCTTGTTATTCAAAATTCAAATTTTTACAACTTCTAACTCTTGTTCCAATGTACACAAGTGCTTTTAAAACATTTCCAATCATAACCAATCGTTTTCCCACCAAAAACCAAATCCTAACCGTTCAACTTCCCCAAAAATGCAAAAGTTGCTTTGACAACTTTTTGCAACTTTTACAAATTTCACCAAATTGACTCCAAAATGACCCAACCGACACACAAAGACATAAAACATGGTCTTAAATACCTTATTACAAACAAAATGACTTCACCACACCAAAATACTAACACTCTGCAATTTTTACATTAAGACCTAAGCGCCCTGCACCACCTTGGTATCTCAAGGAGTGCTTCCTTGAATTCATGTTGTCATTCTACTAAGTGAACCACATGCATCTTTGCCATCCTTCCTCACGATGCTGACATTCTTTTAACATGTAAGAATGTTTTGATGCATCTTGGTAGGCATCCTATAGATCTAACACATCCTTATAGAACTCCTTTTGCACCAAGGTCAAGTCATCATGGATTTCTAATGCATATTCCATGAAATCACCTATTCATACCTTGCAGCCTCGTAGTATTCCACTTGATGTTTCAAGTGCTCAATTTCCTTCTTATGCCCTTCCATTTCTCATGTCATTTTAAGGATGTTTGATTCATTTTCTTGTGTTGTGGCGACCCTAGTTGTAGCCCTAGCCACTAGATCCATATCATCTACATCCATTACCATTGCTTCCATGGCTTCATTAAATCTCAAGAGTCTAGTATGACATGCAACTTCTTGATCAACATGTCAGGTACATGCTTGGGAAAAGTATGGGGTTCCTTTGCAGTGCCATAGATCTTCCTATATGTTAACAACTCATATAGGGAGTAATCTTTTAGGTTCTTCAAGATTCTGATCATGTCTTCAGACAACCTAGGGAACCTTTTCTCAAATAATAGCTCATGCAAGGGAGCAAAGAATCGGTCATACTTGTGCTCATATTTGGATGAATATTTGTGCTCCCATCGGTCCTAGCAATAAACATGGACAAAACAACATAGGATGCTCCATGTCCAATTCATCCCCAAAGAATTTATTAGCTGCACAAATAATATAACACAAGTAAGAGGTTGTATAGAATTTTGGCTTTGTGCCCATTGGAGGAGACTCGACTATCGTTATTTCATTGCACAAAATGAGTGACAAAACAACTACCTAGTTTAAAATTGGCCCCTTCTTTAAGCAACATATGTAACAATGAGACTTAGGATTGTTGAAAATGAGAAGCATCCTTCTCCCCATACAACTGCTAACTAGGGCCACTATGTTTTTTATTGAACCCTTGAGGCTGATGGAAGGGTACCATTTAGAGTTCCTAGAAGTTAATTGTCTAACTCCTCTTGAGGTTTAGGTTGTGTTTTAGTGTTGAAAACTAGGCACTTTTGTTGTAACATCCACTTCTAGAACCCATGGGTGATGTGGCACAGGGCCTTGAACCACCACATAGGTCTTATAGAGAGAGTGTTTGGTGTAAAATCCAAACCTAAGTCCTATAGAGAGAGGGGGTGGCGCTAGACTCCAAGCACCAAAAAACCATAAAATAGTCCTCTCATGCATGAACAAGTGTGCCCAAATGCTAGATCAACCCCACACCTATGGAAGATGAAGGGCCACTCCACATAGAAAAGTAATAAAGTATCTCGTGTGGGTCAAGTAGACCAAATAATCCATGCATGAACTAATAAACAACCTCCATGATGCCTCAACATGTGTGCAAGGGTGCTATGTCATCTCTATCATGCCTCAACATATGTGCCAATGCCAAATCAAGTCCCACGTGTGGTGATGAGAAGGTCGATCTATGTCAAAAAGTGATGAATGAACATGTGTGAGCCAATGGAGACCAAGTGCTCAATGACAGGCTCTAGAATGCCATGACAGGCTCCAGAATGCTGGACAAACTGTAACCTACACCAAATTGGCATCTCCCGTCGCCAACTCCACTCGAATCCGGAAGAGTATCCTTCGTCCCCATGCTAAGCCTCGATCCATTGAAAAGGGGAGGCCCAAATCCAACACAGAAGCCATCAAAGCGTGTTGTCTGAAGGCACATTTACTCTCCATCACCGCCAGTGCTGGAGGGGGGAAACAATAGCCCACATAGAAGTGAGGGGCATTAAAAATTGGAGTTAGATGGACTGGCGGGCCATGTGCCCATGTACCTTGGCCTGCTACCATGCTGCGTGTCAGTTGTCTCAAGATTGTGGTTGTCGGTTGTCGTGAGGAGGGGAGGGTCAGTTTCTGGCACAATTTGTTGATGAACACCCGCATCTGGGGATAACAGTCCTATGATTGTGGTGAATGCTTGGGTGAATTAACACTTCAAAAGACATTGTTTAAGACTTTAAACTGAAACCAACACCTACAGCCAACTAAAATCAACAAACAAAGATGACATGTGAAATGTTTGACAATAGTCCTCACTCGGGAAATGTGGTATTAAAAGGGGTGGAAAAATTAAGATCAGTGTGAGTGGTATTAAACAATAGTAAAAGTTTGTTTATGCAGTAATTTAATAAGTATAACTGAGTATAGCTAATATCCATTGCTTCACTATTTCAGGCCAAGCATGAGAGTAGAATCATGGTTCTGAAGGAGAAGCTTCAGAGGATTCAAATGCTTATTGGTGAAGACATTGCCTCTTACCTTACAAAGGTTAAATTTGGTCATTATGCTTGAGAGGAGATTTCCCGAGATGGGTGGTATCTAGATAGTGGTGCCACATGCAATATGACAGGGGAGTGTGATCTATTTCAGCCACCTAGCTCAGTAGCTACTAGATTCTTAGTGAGGTGTGGGATCCACACAGAAGGAGCAGTCAGTAGAAGAGAGGGTTCAGTTGTATTTGAGTTAGAGTCATGATGGACTCTTGTCTTTCATCATGTTCAATATGTTCCTCGTCTGAGATACAGGAGAAGAAGATATATAGACCAGTTAACTCTCAAAGGATCTTCAAGGCAAACATAATCATATATAGCACAAAATGCATAGGGTTGGCACTTAAGGTTATGTAATAGAATTTACAGTTGATAGTTAAATTGTATAACAAATTTTTTTATGATATTTACTAACATTTTTTAGAATTGTTGCATGTTTTACATCATTGGAATGACATATTAGTTGTAACTTTTTTGAAATTTTATTATGGTATGTGCACTTTGATATGATGTAATATGATTATGGTTTCGTTTCATATGTTGTAATATTAGATATATAAAAGAAAAATAAATTATTGGATGAAATAAATAATAACTTTTTTATTTTAAATGTTTTTTTTGCAGAACACGAGTCTTCCAGAAGATCAAGATGATCATCATGATATAGATCCAGAATATGTTGGTTCTGGTACAGATCACATGGCAGAGGATGATGATGACGCAGATATAGAAGACACCAAGGCCGATGACGATGATGATGACGACGATGATGATCACGATGGTGATGATGATGATGAGGTAGTTGCTGGTAGTAGCTAGTGACATTCATGATCATATAGACTGCATCATGGATCATTGTTGATATATCATTATGATGCCTCTTTTCATGGTTACTATCATATGTATCATTTTCACGGCCTACAGTACCATATTATTGAGTTGTATCATTTTGACATGTATCATTTTGACTTATATCATTTGGACATGTATCATCTTGACTTGTATCATTTTGAGTTACATAATTTATCATTTTTACTTATATCATTTGTACATGTATCATTTTGACTTATGTCAACTGTTGGACATGTATCATTTTGACATGTTATTGATCTACTGGCATATTTGACTTTCACTTGTTTTAGTTATATATGATGATGATCTTATCAGTATTGACTTGTCAATTTATATATATTGAAAGTGGTCGATGATTTTTGGATGGATATTTATTACGTATGATGATTTTAATTTACTGTTTAGGATGGGTGTTGTCAAATTCAATTAAATTATAGATATGTGACTCACTTATTTTAATTATAGATGATGATCATGTTATAATAATTATCTTGTTATTTTATATATACTGGATATTGTTGTAGATTTTATTTTGATAGAGATTTAATAAGTATAATGATGTTAATTTGTATGGATGTCCATTTCCCTAAAAATTCTTTATAAATGTTATCCTATAAAATATTTCAAATGCTTCAGAGGTCTTCAGGTGGATGGAGTGCAGATCAATGAGTTAGAGAGTATTCTGTCAAACAGGTCTGTGAGCTTGTCTCGCAAAGAGGATAGAAGAAGATGGAGATGCTCAAAAACTGGGGAGTATCAGGTTAAGCTAGGCTATAAGGTGAAAGATGGGGTGATTAGAAAGCAATATTGGCCCACTCACCTTTTTTGGAACAAAGACGCAAAAATGGAAGTAAAGCTAGATGCAACAAGCGACGTTATATCGGAAGCAAAATTGGAAGCAAATCTGGAAGCAAAATTGAAAGCAAAATTTGAAGCAAAACTAGAAGCAAAAATGGAAGCAAAACTGGAAGCAAACCTGGAAGCAAAACCGGAAGCAAACCTGGAAGCAACACAAGAAGCAAAACTAAAAGAAAAATCGAAAGCCAAACTAGAAGCAACAAAGGATGTCATAATGCAAGCAAAACTTGGCATCAATTAGGAAGCCAAAAAAGAAGCTATTTTCGACGCCATACCAGAAGCAAAACAGGAAGCACGACTTGGAGCAAAACTAGAAGCAAAAATGGGAGCAAACATGGAAGCAAAACTGGAAGCCAAATTGGGTATGAATTTAGGTGCTATTTCTGACATTAAATTGGTCGTGCTTCCCGGTGCTATTCTCGGTGCTAAAGGAGATGTTATTGCTTGCGCTACTTTTCTGGTGCAAAATCCAATGTTAAATCTGGTGCAAAAAATGGCGCTGAAGAGAACATGCAGTTTGGTGTCGAGTTTTACGTCGGCAGAAGTGTCCAATTTATGAACTCAAATGCACTAAATTCTGGTGCTATTTTAGGCGCTAATTGCATGTTTTGTTGTAGTGAAAGAGCCAATAATATGATGTCATTTTTTTGAGATGCTTATAAGAGGATGACATTTGTTCTCTTCACGTGACAATGGCGGTGGTCGTCTTAATTCACTTAACCGCCTTTGCTACCTTTAAAAGGGGAAATTTCATGTTTTCAAGGGACAATCGAGGATGATCAAGAACAGTCGAGTTGTAGAGTTTTTTGTTGTAACTTCTTTAGGAAGATCTGTAATCTAACTTTGTGAATTATATCAATTAAATGTAAGGCTGAGGCCGATGCATGTAAGGTTGTAACATCATTTGTTCTCCTGCTACTAATAAATGAGAGATTCTTGTTTCATTTTGGTGAGTTAGCTGGTTTATTGTTGCTCGATTCAATAGCTTGAAAAAGCTCCTGAACCTTGATCTACGTCAAGTGGTATCAGATCCAAGGTTTAGAATTCCTTGAGACTACGAGTTTGTTGTGCAGAGAATCCTAAGGAGATTGTTGTAGGTAGAGAGAAGAGGATACCTACAACTACAAAGGGCCCATAGATATGGCACACTGTGGCAGATGTTAAAGAGGGCCTGCTCCAAGAGTTGGAGATGTAGCATTGGTTGAAATGTTGAGAGGCATCACAACAAGGTTGGATGTGATGGAAAGAACACAACATAGAGGAGTAGCTTTGGAGGATGTAAATGATAATGAGGAAGAATTCAGTGAAGAAGAAGTAGAAGACGGAGGAGATGAATTTCAAAAAAGGTTTCTGAGTGCAATGACAAAGATGCTAGTAAATCCCATATAAAATTACCTAGTTATAGTGGAAGTCTGAATCCAGAGGAGTTGATAGACTAGATCTTAGAGGTAGAAAAGTATTTTGAGCTAGAGTCTATTGAAGACTTGAAGAGAGTGAAGCTAGCAGCTACAAAGTTGAAAGGACAAACATATCTATGGTGGGATCATGTGCAAGTTGAGAGATAGAGGAAAGGAAAGGAAAAGATTAAAACCTGGGAGAGGATGATAACTAAGATGAAGGAAAAGTTTTTACCAATAGATCATCAGATCGCCATGTTCAAAAAATTGTAGAATCTGAAGCAGAGGGAGAAAAATGTGCAAGATTACACTAAGCAATTTTACAAATTGAGTATTAGATATGGTCATATTGAAGATGATGCAGAAAAGATCTCCAGGTATGTAAATGGTTTACATTATTCGATTCAAGATGAGATTAGCCTAATCAGGATTACCAGTGTGAAAGAAGCTTATCAGTTTGCATTGAAGGCACCAGAAAAGATATCTAGGAAGCAAAATAGCTTAAGAGGAAAAGGTAAATCCTCAAGAGGAAGAAGACATTTGAATCCTGGATGTGGATCTCATGATAAGAAAGAGGAAGCAAGTTCTTCTCATACCAATACCCAAGGAGGTAGAGGAAGGGGTGATCATTCCTGAGGCAAGGGAAATTTTGGAAGAGGAAGAGGATTTAGTGGGACATGTTTCTAGTGTGGACAAACTGGACACATGGAATTTGAATGTCCTCAGATACAATAGAGTAGTGGAAAAGGAAAAGAGGCAAGAGTACATGTGTCTGAAGTGGATTGTGAGAGTGTGGTTTCTCTGAAAGTTCAAGATCCTGAGGAGGGAGAATCTTTAATGTTAAGGAGGATACTATTGAATCCTGAAAAATAGATATTTGAACATGTTTAGAGGAGGAACATGTTCCAAACTAGATGTAAAGTGGGTGGTAAATGTTGTAAAGTGATCATAGATAGCGGCAGTACAGACAATATTGTGTCTGAGGAGATAGTTACCAAGCTAGAATTGAAGAGGTTAAAACATCCTAACCCCTACAGAGTTTCTTGGATACAAAAATAATATCATTTAATGATAAGAGAGCAATCCCTGGTTAGTTTTTAGATTGACAAATATAAGGATGAAATTTTGTGTGACATAATGTCGATGGATGCATGTCATATCATGTTAGGTAGACCATGGCAATTTGATAGACAAGATGTTTATGATGGGAAGACTAACACCTATACAATTCGAAAGGATGGACAAGAGTTTGTTTTGAATTTGTTGAAGGTTGAGGATGAGGATGCAAAAAATAGTCCCAAAGTTTGCTTGGTTTCAGGGAATATGTTCCTAAAGGATCTTAAGAAAGAGGGGATGTGCTTTGCATTCATTTCCATGCCAACAACAGCAATGACCACGGAGAAGAATGAGGATCTACCAGTTGAAATTTAGGAGATCCTGGATGAGTATGTGAATATCATGATGGAGTTACCAGATGGACTACCACCTATGTGGGACATTAGTCACTACATGGATTTGATACCTGGTGTGAGTTTTTTGAACAAAGCATCGTATAGGATGACACCTATGGAGAATGAAGGGATAAATAGGCAGGTACATGAATTGTTGGATAAGGGACTAATTAGGGAAAGTCTAAGTCCATGTGTAGTACCAGCAATGCCGATGGAAAAAAAGGATGAAGAGTGGCGTATGTGTATAGATTCAATAGCCATCAACAAGACAACAATCAAGTATAGTTTCTCATTGCCACAAATGGATGACATGATGGATTGCTTAAGTGGAGCAAGGTACTTCATGAAGATTGACTTGAAGAGTGGATATCATCAGATCTAGATAAGAGAAGGGGACAAATGGAAGATTGCCTTCAAAATGAAGGATGGATTATATGAAGGGTTGGTAATGTCATTCGGACTAACAAACACTCCTGTACCTTTATGAGGTTGATGAATGAGGTATTGAAGCCATTTCTTGGTAAGTTTGTTATTGTATATTTGGATGACATTTTAATATTCAGTAAGACAAAAGAAGAGCATTTGCAACATGTTAGGGCAGTATTGTAGAGATTGAAAGAAGAGAAATTGTTAGTGAATTTGAAGAAATGCAATTTTATGGAGGAATTGGTATATATGGGGTTTGTTGTTTCCGGTGATGGACTGAAAAATGGATTCAGAAAAGGTTAGGGTGATTATGGGTTGGCTCTCACCGCATAACATGTTTGAGGCTAGAAGTTTCCATGGTTTGCCGAGCTTCTACAGGAAGTTTATTCAAAATTTCAGTGGGATTTGTGCACCTATTATGGAAACAATGAAGGGTAATAAGAAAGAATTTGTTTGGACAACAACAGCAGCAAGAAGTTTCCAGTTGCTGAAGACAAAGGTGATTGAATAACCAGTGTTGGCGCTCCCATATTTTGGAAAAGTATTTCAAGTTGACTATGATGCAAGTAGAACAGCCATTGGAGGAGTCTTAAGTCAAGAAGGAAGACCAATTGCATATTTCAGTGAGAAGTTGAATGAGGTAAAAAGGAAATATTCAGTGTATGATCAAGAATTCTATGTGATTGTGCAGGCATTGAAGAAATGGAGACATTACTTGCTACTTAAGGAGTCTGTGTTGTATACCGATCATCATGCTTTACAATTCATAAACAACTAGGATAAGTTGAATCAAAGGCATATGAAGTGGGTTGAATTTTTGTAGAGTTATTCCTTTGTGTTGAAACATAGGAGTGGAAAGTCTAATCAGGGAGTTGATGCATTGAGTAGAAAATGTATGTTGATGAATGAATTAAAGGTCAATGTAGTTGGTTTTGATTCTTTAAAAGAATTATATGAGATAGATCTAGACTTCAAGGAAGCATGAGTTGCTTGTGTGAGTCCGGTTGAAAATGATAGGACACCATGGCTGGAATATTTCATACAAGAAGGATTGTTATTCAAAGGGAAGAGATTATGTATACCTTAGGGGTCAATGAGGGATAACTTGCTGAAGGAAAACCACAGCGATGGATTGAGTGGACATTTTGGCATTGATAAAACATTAGCACAGTTCAGTGAAGGGCATTTTTGGCCTAGTATGGTTGCAGATGTGGAGAAGTTGGTACAAGGATGTTGAATTTGCCAACATGCAAAAGGAACAAGGCAGAATTTACCGATTTATATCAACCATTGCCTATACCGGAGAGACCATGTGAACACATCAACGTGGATTTTGCTTTGGGATTTCCTAGAATAAAAAGAGGAAATTATTCTATTTTTGTTGTGGTGCACAAATTTTCAAAAATGACACATTTTATACCATGTCAAAAGAATAATGACGCTTCCCACATTGCTTCGTTATTTCTCAAGCAAATAGTTAGGCTGCATGGTTTGCCTATGAGTATTGTTTCAGATCGTGATGTCAAGTCTGTAGATCATTTTTGGCATACCTTATGGAAGAAGATGGGTACACATTTAGGTTTTAGTTTAGTCTACCATCTCAGACTGATGGTCAAATTGACGTTGTCAACAAGAGTTTGGTAAACTTGTTGAGATGTTTAGTAGGGGACAAGCCTAATCAATGGGACTTGATATTGGCTAAGGTAGAGTTTGCTTATAACAATTCAGTTAATAGAAGCATAGTGAAAAGTCATTTTCAAGTTGTTTATGGATACATTCCAAGAAGTGTGGATGCATTGAGGGATAGTGCAGATTTGCATAGGAAAAGTGCAGTAGCTAAAGATTTTGCAAAGTATATTCATGATTTGCATAAGGATGTGAAGCAATCTTTAGAAAAGGTGTCATCAAATATAAGGAGTGTGCTGATATACACAGGAGAGAACATGAATTTCAAGTTGATTGGTGATGGTACATTTACGAAAGGAAAGGTTCTCGCAGGGAACATATAAACTTAAGTGGAGGAAGCTTGGACCTTGTAAAGTCTTAAGGAAATTTTCATCCAATGCATATGAAGTTGAGCTTCCAATGGGTATTGACATTTCTCCCATTTTCAATGTGGTTGATTTGTCTAAATACTATGAGGGTGAACCGAGTTTACAAGGAAATCCAGTTATAGATTTGCAAGATGCACATGAATGGATATATCAGTTGCCTGAGAAAAGTTTGAGTGGGTTGATAAGGTAATTAATTCTCGCGTGGCTAAACGAACAAGAGGGAAGGAATATATAGAATATCTTGTCCATTAGAAGGATTGACCAACAGATGAAGCCTCTTGGATGTTAGTTTTAGAATTGGTTAAGTTTGGGATACCAATTCCCAACTCACCTAAATGTTCATGAGTTCAACTCATGGAACATTTCAGTTACCTGACTTGTTTGATGCAAGAGCATCTAGGTCCATGAGCAACCTTATCACCTAAAAATATTTTGTTTTTTTTTTTGTGTTTTTCTTTATTTTTTCTTGCAGGAGTAGATGTTCAAAAATCTGATAGTCCCAAATGGAATCATGTCCAAGTAAGGAGTGCATCTTATTAAGGAGCCAAATGTGTACCCACAGTTCAAATTTCATGAAGATCTGATGAATTTTGGCCAGGTTATGCTCATTGCTCCATCCGAACATCCACACATCCATTTGTATTTCATGTCTGGATCCGGTTACACTTCTTTGTATTTCATCCAGACATCTTATCTAGATCCTATTGCCTTGTCGCATCTAGATCCTGTTGTATTTCATGTCTGGATTTGGTTGCACTTCTTTGTATTTCATTCGAACATCCTACTACACATCCATATCCAGTTGCAATGCTTCATTTCTAACCGAATATTTTCCATATGGATGTCCTGTAACGTGTCATGTTGCTCGATTACATCTGGTTAGCTTGCAAAATCATTTAGAAGTGGGAAATATAGTTGATAATCACCATTTTAACCAATCTAGGGTCTACACGTCAATGTTATCAATGTCGATCCAAAAAGCCAATAATATGATGTCGTTTTTCCAAGATGCATGTAAGGGGATGACATTTGTTCTCTTCACATGACATTGGTGGTGGTAGTCTTAATGCACTCAACTACCTTTGTTGCCTTTAAAAGGGGAAATTTCATGTTTTTAGGGGACAGTCAAGGACGATCGAGAATGGTCAAGTTATAGAGTTTTCTGTTGTAACTTGTTCAGGAAGATCTGTAATCTGACTGTGAGTTGTATCAACTAAATGTAAGGTTAAGGTTGATGCATGTAAGGTTGTAACATCATATGTACCCCTGCTGCTAATAAATGAGAGATTCTTGTTTCATTTTGGTGAGTTAACTAGTTTATTGATGTTCAGTTCAATAGCTTGAAAAAGCCCCTAAACCTTGATCTACGTCACTATGTATGTTAACCATAGTTTATGCTTAGTTTGTAGTGGCAAAGAATCTCTTGAGCATCCATTTTTTTATTGTCCTTTTGCTAAACTAGTATGGGACTATTTCTTACCTATTTGTTTTGTATGGGCAAGGGTTATGGTCATTAGTTGGTTTGATATTCTATTTGGTCATAAACAGAAGTTTTATAGTATTTGTGGATATGCAAAGTGAACATATTTTCCAAGGTGTTTGCAAAAGTGTTTCTAGCCTCTGCAAATAAGTCACTTTCATTTATTTTCTTGCAAGTTCATAAGCAAGTTGGTAAAAATGAAGAAGAAATAAAGAAGATTGTTCTAACAACGTCAACAATAGCACCAATGGTGCTAAAGGTGGTGATCCTATGTTGCTAGTAGTAGGCCCTCAAAGAAATTTGATGTCCCCAAGTTGGGTACTTTTGATGACTGCCCTATTTCATCTTTCCCATAGTGGTGGCTCAGAAAATGCATGAATTATACTATTCGAGCTCTTGCTAAGATTGAAGATATTATGGATGAAGAAAAGAGACCTAAGAGTGAGAAAAAGAATGATTCATAAGTGTGCAATGGTTTATTGTAAAATGTTTCTTTGTCTATGGGTTATTCATACAGCTATTGTAGTTGTTCTATAGTATGGTTGCCCCTTAGTTATGGCAAACTTGTCTGATGTAATGGTTGTTAGATATGTGGGATTGATCTAATCTTTTTGGATTGTGCTAGTTTATTCTACGGGTTATAATTCTACCCCTTTTTGTTATGTTTTGCAAGACTTCATGCGATTTGAGCTATATTTGTACACTCTTATTAAAAAATAAATAAATAAATAAACTCTATTTGACTCATACTTGTCATCGTTATAGCACATCACTGGGAAGTTCACTAGATGGACATGACAAGTGTTTTTCTTCACATAAATCTTGAGATATACATGGAGCTGCAACAACAAGATTTTCTATTGGACTCTTCCTTGGTATACATACTTAAGTTATCTATCCATAGCCTAAAACAAACCCCGCATGCTTGGTATGCCTAGATGGATTCCTTCTTTCTCACAATTAGGTTTTTTTGTTGTCATATGTTTTTGTTTCTTATCCTTATTATTCAATTATTTGTCTTCTTTCATGTCTTGGTTAGCAATCAAGGCATATGACTTAAGAGTATTTGCGAGCTATGATAGATCTTTCAGTTTCAATCACAAAGGCTAATCACTTACATGCAAATACATATAAGGGAGAGGGATCAGTGGTGGGTAGGGTGATGTTGAGCGAGGAGTCCACGTCAATAGCGACCGAGTCAAAAAAAAAAAATTTGCCACGTCCCTTGACAGTCGAGCTTGCACCCCCCATTTTTTCCTAGTAAAAATTAAGCATGTTTATCAATGTTTTCGGTGCATTTTTCAAAAACTGCCAAAAAAGTAGTAAAATGTGTCATCGACCGATATTGGACATGTGTATTACCCTTCATGGGTTGGCGCCACGCTAGTACTAGCTCTATTTACTACCGGTTAATGCGCATTAACTTCCCAACATTCTACCGTCGTCGGTCTTAATGCCTACCACCTCGACATGCATACCATTCGCTTAGTGTTGCTTTAGCTTCACAAAAACTCCATTCATGAGAACAATTTGCACTTTGAGTGGTTGCATTAACTACTAGTCCTGGTTCGGATGGATGCTGACGATGGTGAGGCCATGGGCGAATACTGGTGATACATTTCTCAAACTTTTTGTGTTTATCAACACCACGTTTGGCCTAAGGAAATCATTTACCTTCTGGTTATGCATGTGAGGTTGTGTTCCAACCTCACACATGCAGTAACTACGCATTGCAAGATTTTTTCATATTTTCATGCAATCTTTTTTTGTGTAAATAGATTCAGTGTACAAGTAATGATATGCTCGTTTAATTAATCTTTATTGCAGCTCTCTCTCTCTCTCTCTCTCTCTCTCTCTCTCTCTCTCTCTCTCTGTATTAATAGTACTCTTACTCTTACATGTATGAATTTGTTGTTTCAATTTGTATCATTCTTTTTTTTTCTGAGTTAGAATTGGGGATTTCATTTTTCAAAGGCCATTCATGGTAATTTATGTTGTAATTCACAATTCAAAGGGAATTGTGGACAGCTGCAACATAGGTTACCATTAGACAAGTACTCGAAATATCAATTATCCCTAAAGAATCATTGAATAGAGATACAATTAACAATAATCAGACGTATGGTTTGTTTGTAATTCAATTACACTCACATGTTCGAATATGTTGTTTCACTTTGTTTGGTTTTTTATTGTCAATACATTCATATATTTAATCAGTTAACATGATCATCTAAGGGTTATAAGAGTTACAATCGGGGATATGGTAGTATAAGAGTTATGCATCCTTGTTTCATTGCACACACATCCTTGATCATTTGCAATCAACTCAATTAGATACATGGTTAGTTTGTTCTTCAATTACCATATGTATATGTATATGTATATGTATAGTTTGTTTAAGGGTAATGAACCGCTGGTGGGTAGGGCAATGTTAATAGTATAACATACATTGTTTGTTTCATTGCACACATTCACTTGATCATTTGCAATCAAGTCAATTAGATGCATAGTTAGTTTGTTCTTCAATCACACTCACTCTTACATGTATAAATTTGTTGTTTCAATTTGTATGATTCTTTTATTTGTAAGAATTAGAATTGGGGATGTGATAGTATAACATGCATTTTTGTTTCATTAAAAACATACCTTTTATCACCTAAGGGTTGTAAGAGTTCGAATTGGGGATATACATTGAAAGAAGTCTAATCTGTTCAAGATATACATGATCTGACGTGGATGTTTTAATCCATGGACATCATGTATATCTTGAACATATAAGAATTATATGTATGTATATCACTATTCATCTTATTACAAAAGAAGAGCTCATTCCTATTAACTTAAGAGTCCTTTCAATGTATATCAATGTATATCATTGGTTTTCATATATATATATGTGTGTGTGTGTGTGTGTGTGTGTGTGTGTGTGTGTGTGCATATCCTTATGTACACACACACACACACACACACACACACACACACACACACACATATATATTGCAGAGATAGATAGATAGGTAAGTTTCCTATAGAATAAAGGACTCTGAATGATAACTCCAACTCTGAAATGGTTGGGTAATGCTTGGGCTAGGTAAGGGTGGATAGGACTGCGAATGAGGACTCCAACTCTGAAATGGCTGGCTGATACTTTGGGTAGTTGATGGACAATATTGGGGACATTGACTAGACACAAATTCTGTGAATATCCTATGACGGTCAGGCAAGGGATTTAGAGGGTTGTTGAGTTGCCTTTCCCTTGCAACCTCTTTTCGTGCCCTCTCCAATTTTTTTTCCCTTTTTACAGCTTCCTTTTCTATCCTTTGTTGCTCCTTTTTTTCTCTCCCTCTCCTTTTGCATTTCTTTTTCAACCTCTGTTGTTACTCGTTGCTTTTCCTTTTCAATTCTCAATAGAGCCTTGACCTCCAATGCTGCAATCCTTTCTATCCTACGCTCTTCAATTTGTTCCTTCTTCCTCTCTTTCAGTTCTTGGAGTTCCTTCTTCCTATCCTCTTGCTCAGTTAGCAAGGCCATGTAGTCATCAACGGTCAGGAGTTGGGATCCTCTTGGTAGTTTAATCCCATGGTTAGCTACCTTATTAGTCTTGTTTTTGACTACATGAACTGGTAGCTTCAAGAATTGTGAGATGCGTGAAGTTGTTTGGCCTCCCAAAGGCTCCATCGAATCCTCATTATTTGTTTCCTGCACCTCAGTAGCTGTATCATCCAATTCATCTCCTAATTGATCAGCTTCATTGTCTCCCCAATCAGCATAGAAATGAACTATAGTATTTGGACCCATGATGTGCGATGGAGATGGCATTGTAAGACTTTGCTCTGTGTCCACATGCAGATCAAAACCAAGATTAGCAGCATGCTCTAACAACCAGGAGGGCTCCTCGAGTGGAGTTGGTAGGGAAAGAGAGATGTCTCCAATACTATTTTGCTCTCCCAAAACTGTTGTTAGTGGTGATTGTTGGTCTGACAAACTTGAAGTTTGTGGAAGACTTTAGTGGCTTGCAAGTTTGGCTGCTTCAAGTGGGCTTTGGTGGTCTCCAAGTTCTATTGTTCCATCTATACAGTCACCCTCATTCACTGGCAAACCATTGTTGGATAGGCTTAGAATGTTTTCAACAGTTGATGCTTCCTCAGGGGTACCAAACTGAAAAGTCTCGCTAACCCTCATGTCGTTGTCCAATGCATTTGGATCAAGAGGCCAAATACATGTCCTCTTGAACCCAACTGTTATGTTTGAAACTGTCAATGCCTTTTCAAAAGCTAGGTTGCCAAGTGTAGCCAATTTTGCCTTTCTTATCTCCAAATTTGGATGTCTATTACTCCATTCTGTTCTTTCCTTTTTGAAATGAGATTTGAAAGAGGAGAAAACACTCACATCAAGACGCTGCAGCCTGAATACCAAGTTCCCTTGCTTCGAAAATAGTAGAAAAGGCTACATGGCTGCCATGGCCATCAAATATGATGAGGTGTCTATGGTTGGGCGAGCAACCCCCGGGTACTTGCATAGCAAAAAATCTCAGCCATTTCACAAAAAACTCTTTGGTCATCCATGCATGAGGCTGAACAGCCATTAATCTCCTAGCTCACAGTTGGCTATGTAGTTGTGCACGTGATATTTGCTTTTGAACAAGTAAAAGCCTGGAATTTTTTAACCTGCAACGTTTGCACATGCCAAAATTGTGATCCACTCCCGGCTCTTTGAGATAATATATGCAACACTTTTGCTACTCTTTTTGGCAAGCACCTTCATATTACCATTTTGCCCAGCTTGCAGCCTTGTCTCATCGCAATTCCAAATCCATTGGGGTCCATAATTCTCGGTTGCGTATGTCTTCTCCAATGTTTCATAGAATGTAGTTGCAATTGCAAGCCTAAGATTCACAACATGATCTCTATCTTGCCCTTGGGTTGTTCTCAAACACAGATCAGGATGCCTTCTTTTGAACCCCATCCACCAAGACTTGTCAGGAATCCCATCTTTGAAGGGAATAGGCCTCATTTGACATATTTGGGCCACTTCTGATTTGAGATTGACAATCTCCAAACCGTGGCCAACAACAACCATCTCCTTGCACCATTAGACGACCAATGCCTCTTCATCATTTAGGACTGTTGGGGACCCTTTTCTTTTTGTCGTGGTGACACCACCCACCAATTTGACAATGTTGTAGTTGGAACACCCCACTTTTTGGTTGCCCCTCTTGTTGACATGTTCCATGTCAACCATGGTCCATTCCCGCTGCACTACAACCTTTTTAGTTGTTATAGCTGGGTTAACTTGGAGTAGAGGTTCAGTTGGTTGCTCCACAACAATTACTACCTCATCATCACTACTTGGCTGCTCAGTTGGCTGCTAAACAGGAATCACTAAGTCCTCATCGCTATGTGGCAATTGCACACCTCTCTTGTGTGCAGGCACATTTGTCCGCCTCCGCTTTGTTAGAGGTTGCGTGGTATTTGTTGTCACTTTATTCTTCCTCTTAGTAAACAACATATAATTCTAACTCTTACAATTAAAAGAATGATACAAACTGAAACAACAAATTCATACATGTAAGAGTGAGTGTAATTGAAGAACAAACTAACCATGCATCTAATTGAGTTAATTGCAAATGATCAAGGGTATGTGTGCAATGAAACAAGCAATGCATGGTATACTATCATATCCTCAATTCTACCTCTTATAAACACTTGGGTGATCATGTTAAACCCTTCCTCAAACAGCATAATGATACAAATATATATAAACTTGAAACAACAATATGATACAAAATATGTATATCTTGAAAGAGCAGTATGATACAGATAAATCTTAAAACAAAAATATGAAATAACTTGAAAGAGTGGTATGATACAGGAAAGGGTTTGACATATTTCTATCATACTGTTGTTTCAAGTTATGTAAATGTTTCATAATGTTGTTTCAGAAATGGTTACCATACATGTTATAGTAATTGAAGAACAAAACATGCATCTAATTAAGTTGAATGTAAATGAAGAAAGGTATAGAAAACTTATGTATCTATCTCTGCAATATATATAATATTGATGTTTCAAGTTATATATGTTGTTTAAAAAATGGTTATAACATAAATAGGAGTCAGCGACTATCACAGTTGGTTGTAAGGGAGGGGCCGATATTTACAGTCACTTTAATTGAAGAACAAACAAAGCATACATCTAATTAAGTTGAATGTAAATGAAGAACGATATGGGTAACTTACGTATCTATCTATCCCTGCAATATATATATATATGGGCCAATATTTACAGTCACTTTAATTGAAGAACAAACAAGCATACATCTAATTAAGTTGAATGTAAATGAAGAACAATATGGGTAACTTACGTATCTATCTATCCCTGCAATATATATATATATATATCACAGTTGGTTGTAAGGGAGGGGCCGATATTTACAGTCACTTTAATTGAAGAACAAACAAAGCATACATCTAATTAAGTTGAATGTAAATGAAGAACGATATGGGTAACTTACGTATCTATCTATCCCTGCAATATATATATATGGGCCAATATTTACAGTCACTTTAATTGAAGAACAAACAAGCATACATCTAATTAAGTTGAATGTAAATGAAGAACAATATGGGTAACTTATGTATCTATCTATCCCTGCAATATATATATATATATATATTGCATAGATAGATAAATGTGTAAGTTTAATGAAAATGAACACGGCTATAGGAAACATATGTATCTATGTATCTTTGCAATATGTATGTATTGTAATGCTGTATTGGAAAGGGTTGGAAATATTTGTACCATACTGCAGTTTGAAGGTATATAAACATAACACAATTAGCTTTAAGGGAGTGGCCGATATTGGGTTGGGGTTGTTTTGGAGGTACAGAATGTGACAGCATAAACATGGGCTATGAAACAACAAATTCAATTCATTTAAATGTAATGGACAAGGCATTTGAAAGTAACAAAAACATATATGAATGCATAAGAAATACTGAAGGCAAGTTTGAGACTTACCGTAGAAGCTGAAGGAGGAGACTACATCGCTTTGAAGGAGCTCATTGTCGATAAGGTGTATCCAACACAAAGTCAGAAATTTGAATTTGTGAATAAGTAGCTTCCATCGCACAATTGAGCATTGCTTGTATAAATAAATAGGTTGATAGAATTTGAATTGGTAGCAAGTGGAGAATTTTGAATTCTAGGGGAGAATTTTGAATTCTAGGAGAGAATTTGATCTGGCATTCAAGAAATTAATGGTAGAAGAGATAAGAAATGGGTACATAATTATGGTTGGTGATTTGAAATTATATTGAAAAAAATTGTATTTCTAACCAATTTTAATATTTTGTTTTTATTATTTTAATTTTATGTTTATTTGGAATAATACTATAATAATTACGTGTTTTATTGAAAAATTGCAATACATAGTGAGTTTGAGAGTTCATTTTTTTCATTTTTACAAGTAAATTCACAAAAAAATTGGTGATTATGGACATGGTGGAACTAGTAGTTTGTAAAAAAAAAAAAGAAATGGAACATGTTTTAATGTATTTTGTTAAAATATATTTACAACTTATTTAGTTGACAATGGCTTCTATACATGTCAACTCACTTATAATGCAATAAGACATATTCTAGATTAAAAAATAACCATTTGCAATAACCTTTTATTGAGAAGGTGGCAAACATTATTTATATTGTGAAAATAAGTTTATAAACTTGCATTCACTTAATATTGGGAAGGTGGCAAATAAATGTAAAAAGAAGTCTAATTGTGAATTTTTTTGCTCAAAAGTGGGCCCCAAGCCGTCACATACTATACACACTATATGTCCTACGTCCACGATTGACTCCTCTCCCTTATTTACTTGTTATTTTATTTTTATTTTCTGCCTAAATTTATAAGGAAAAAAAATTAAAATACCAAAAAGTAAATAAAAAATAAAACTTTAAAAAATCAAAGAAAAAATTAAAAAAAAAAAATTAAAAACGGTTGAAGGAGAAAAAACTAAATCACAAAAACTATGGAACCAAAAAAGAATTGGAAATAATAAAAAAATAAAAACTAAAAAAGAAAATTGCAAACTGTTGAAAGAAGAGAAAGGTGGACAAAATCACAAAACTATGAAACCAAAAAAGAAATTGGAAAAAATAAAAACAAAAATAAAAAAAATTGCAAGAGAAAAAACAAACTATGGAAAAAAGATGTACCATAAATATATTTTTTAAAATATAAATATACTAGTACATTAGAACCATTTTATTTACTATATACATGGAGGCATATATCTTTTATGACAAGATATCTTTGTTTTTACACTACGCTTATTTTGGATTTATATTATTTATTATTAAATATTAAAAATTATTATTAATATTTTGATAAATATTAATATTTGGACAAGAATAGATAGAATTATAATAGATGAAGGATACATGAGTTTACCAAAAGGTAATGTAACCTCTTCAATGCTAAAAGTTTAAGGATAACATATTAAGCCTATTTGATAAGCTTATATTTCAACTAGCCATAACGAAGATTTGATGTTTAGATGGCCATCAAAAGTCTGTTAAATAGATTTTTCATTATCCACTCACTCCATTACAACTCCTTTGTCCCCCTTCACCCTAAAAGTATTGGTTGTATTACAAATCTAATCCTAGAGAATGTAGAAACTAAAGGCTGCAGACCATTTGAGTTGTTAATTGTTTATGATATTAATTTGAAACTTCAGAAGTCGCTCAAAGAAGCATGGAACTTGTGAGCAACAAGCTACTCAAAACAATCCATGTTGATGAATCTTCCAATGGAATACCCATAAAGTTTAAGTATCAAATATTAACATTATTTTAAAATTGGATTAAATTTGGAAAAGACAAATTTTGAAAATTCTCTTAGAGGAGAATATTTGCTGATTTTTCAATATTGAAGATCTAGTCCATCCTAAGAAAGCTTGCAAAGTCCTTGATTGTGGCCGACGATGTTGAATCTTATCAAAATGAAAGAGGTAAACGAAAATTACTTTTTGCACCAATTGACAATATACAGGGTGAAGAGAGGCATTGAGAATGTGTGGTGCAAGCATTTCAACAGTCTTTCATGTCGACTCTCGGCAGCTCTACAACTAGGTAATCTTCACTTGTCAATTTCCATGATTCCCATGGTACCTACAGTACATTGGAAACCTGGTTGGCTACAAACTGGAGTGGTAACGCTAGAGCATGACCAACAACTGGATTAAGAATTTTGATTTGGCGAGCATGTTGAGAACAAGTTTCAATAGGTATTAGGAATCAAATCACATAGAGAGCTAGAATTTGAATTCAATATGCAAGTTGATGGAGATAGAAGGGCTTCTATCCAGAGCATCTATAATCTTACTGAAAAGTGCAATTGTACTGTTTTCTAATGTAGAGTATTGGAAAAGATAAGATGTTGCTAATAAATATATTTGGAAAATAAATACTACATATTGGCTCACTCTGAGACTTTCAAGGATGTAGATTTAAAATGATCGGTTAGTACAGAAGTGATGATTCCTAAGTTTTCTGTGAGAGTACGAAGAGACTTGCTGGGCAGAATTCCCGGTCAAGAAACAACTGACAACAAAAATGTTAAACAGAGGACTTTCCAATTCCAATGGACTTGAACTGCCTCGTCACATTCCAATGGGATGATTAGTAATTTTAGTAGGCATTGAAGCTTATGCTTTTTAGAAAATAAAGGATTTCATACAATACTAAAAAATAAAAAGATTTGATTAGATACCCTGATTAGTAGCCCACATAAGGTGAGTACCACCCACCTTAAACCAATGAGGATAATATGTAATAATACTCTCCAGTGTACTGTAATCCTACCTCATCCCACCCTGAAAGATTCCCACTCTTTTTGATGTCGTATTTCAAGAAAAACCTGCCTTGGATATTCTTCTACATAAAAATATCTAAATAACAACCATAATTTTATCATTTTTACTACTAACTGTTAAGAACTTGCATAAACATTTCTGAATCAGCCATCTTGCATCATTCAACAATATATTAGCTAAGGCCTTTCTCATACGTCTTAACTATCCACCCACCTGCATCCACCGCATGAATTAAGGTATTGCACAAGATAACATCAGAAGAGCGGCCTATCAACTCCTAAGGGCTTCTCCCTAAATCAACTCCACCCACCATGCATAGTAAACATCCTATAATAACCTACCCCCAAAAGCTGCTACTTAATCAACTCCACACATCATGCACGGAAACCACAGGTTAGGGTATTAAATGGAGCAATTTCAAACAGTAAGTAAACCTCTAGTCAATCTAATAGGGGAGAGGACCCAGTAGTTGAGCACCCTAACTTCACGCTTCTCAAAATCATACGTGGCAATTTTGAATCTCTCAAATTTTTACAGTAGCTTGCTTGGCAAGGCCCCTGCTTATAACTAAGGTTTCAGGGCCACATCATCAGATATGATGCCACAATAGCATTTTTTTGCTGAGGTGTCAAATAGTTCCCCAAAAAAAGGGGTGGACCAATAGGTGTGCATTAAGTCATGTTTTGTTAGTGCGCTGATGTGGCATCACATGATTGGTTGCTTTTTAGATCTAAAGGGCACATTTCATTCAATTATTAGTACTTATAGTCAACACTAACAACCTTAAAGTCACAACTACTAGTGCTAAACTTTTAAAAATATTGGGCCCTAAATGCACAAATACTATCTAGCAATTGGAACTATCTCAGGTATTGGGTCTTTTCCCCTAGATTGGCTTTTTCCTTTAACAACCATATCTATCAATTTCTTCTGTGTTATCTCTTACTTTTAAGCACAAACTTAGTTCTTTTGATAACATACAAGTCTCTGTGAATAAAGGACAAAGCTCCCAATCTAGTACGCTAAAAAATTATGGCCTCTAAATGCTCAAGGAGATCATACGATAAAATCATACAAAATTATTGTTCTCCGAGTATTCACAGTACCCTGATTGAGTCAAGTCTCTTCAATGCAAGAGCTTTAACGTTCAAATAATTGCATACATTCTTCACTTTATATGAATGCTGTAAAGTTTAAAACTGTAAGTTGTTTTTTTGTCTTAAACTATAATCACTTCATCACAAATCAAATTCTGGCTAGAAGATTTTTTAGCAGTGACAGATTGGAAAGAGAAGCAAATCTTGCAGATGCTGAACAAGATAAGCTAGAATAACCAGTCAAGCAATGCAGCAAGGCATGAGCTCTCTAAAAATAGCCATACAAAACAAATAGTAAAAAATCTCACCAAATAGAATGGCCTCTAAGCAAGAACAATGTGCCACATATAGAGTGTTATCCTCTACATCAAAACGATAGAGGACAATCTTCTACATGAAAAATGTAGAAAACCACGTTAACTTATCAGAAACATTTTAAAGGAAGATATTCTTACACTGAAAAAGAAAAACTGCAATAAGGCAAGGTATGAACTTTCTAAAACCATTCATACAAACAACTAGCAAAAATATTCACCAAATTAAAATTATTAAATGGTCCCAATGCAACATAGTGTAATACAAATGGAGGCTATCTTCTACATCGAAGAAGTATCAAAGCAAGTATAGCTTATCGGAAATGTTTTGGAGAAATTTGTCTTCGTCAGTACCAGTTGAACTCTTGTTAACTAGAATATTCAAAAACGCACTAGCCTTATGAACCATAATATTAGACCCTTTGTTACAAAACCTAAATCCTATTTTTATGGGTTCAGTTCAGTAATACTTTCCAGAAAAACGGGAAGATGGCACCGATCCTGGCTGCTGTATAGGCTCACCAGTGAAAGGATCAAACTTGTATTGCTGACCTGTGAAAGGATCAAACTTAACAGGTCGCTTTTCCGTGCCATTTACTTCTAGTAAACTAGTACCAAAATTAACACCTACACTAGTTGGATTTCTATAAGATGACAGACCATATGTGTCATCTAACCCAGTTGAAAACCTTTCCAGAATGGGATCTGCTTTCACGAGTGGAGATACTTGAGAATGCGCAAGCAGTGATGTAGCAGTGCCATAAGGATCACGCCTGCAAATAAAAATCAAATTAGAGAACTGAAGAAGACTCATAAATTTAAAAATAAATCTGAAATAGCAACCAAATTTATGGACATCTAATAAAAATGAGGCAAAAACCCAAGAACAAGAAAAACAGCACATTGTTTTTACAATTGCTGCAGAAAAAAAGTCATGTTTACTGTAAACACTAGACATATAATCGATTTGATGCCTATATTTGAAGACATTTATAATGCCAATGATGGGTTTTGATTTAAACTTAAGTGAAAGGTATAAACAAGTTAAAAACAAACTTCATGATTAAAAGTGCAGAGAAGAAATAATATTTATAAGGTGCTGCAGATTTTCAGAGTCCATACACTCTGTAGTCGTAAATGCAATGAGTTCACATCAAAAACAGCAAGCTAAGGTTGTAATTGCAAGATATCTAGCTTACCTTTACTAAATCATCACAAGACTTACCCTATAAAAGTGCAGAGAAGAAATAATATTTATAAGGTGCTGCAGATTTTCAGAGTCCATACACTCTGTAGTCGTAAATGCAATGAGTTCACATCAAAAACAGCAAGCTAAAGTGGTAATTGCAAGATATCTAGCTTACCTTTACTAAATCATCACAAGACTTACCCTACAATGCCATTTGAATCCCTGTAAGACTTAAGTATATTTGAAAATTCAGCCTTAAACTCGAAGAGCCTACAGTGACCAAGATTGCCTAAAGGTTCGATAGTGAGTTATATAACTGATTCCACAGACAATAGTCACCTAGAGACGTACAATGCGGACATGCGGATAGGAAAAATCATTTTCAAATAGGGTACAAGAGTATATGAATAAGCATAGGTCTATATTACATTCAAATTTCAAATATAGTCATCAGGAGATACAGATATGGGTACTGAAATCAATTCTCCACTCCTGAATCTGAGTTTCCTGATGAATGACATAAACAGAGTCCCTGAGAAGTCCACACTACTAGTTGAGTAAAATTATAATTTAAAAAATGCACTATCATCAATAGAGCTCCATTACTTGCACATGTATATTGCAATATTCATAACATATTTCGTAAGGATACGTAAGCAAAAACTATCAGATGGCCACAAAAGTATAGCTGGTGTTTCATATGTTTCAAAGTAATGAAGAAAACACTCACAAGGTGGCTTTCAAAAAAGACTCACCGAATCAGTGATGACCCTGGAAGCGGGTGAGATGCAACAAGAGGATCAAATAAAGATGAATGAGAAGATCCAGGTACACCAAGTAAACCGGCCTCTCTGGTGGGAAGCTCTGAACTTCGTCCTTGCTGTAGAAATGAAAATCTAGGATTTCGCTCCTGACCCGCCTGACATAGACACTCCAAAGTAAGCAAAGAAGATCTTGATCCATGACCTCTTAGAAAAGTGAGAAGGGAACAAAATTCCTCTTTCAATACATGAGAGTTATTAAATTTTCACTCCCAGAGGAGTTCGCTGTGACAGTAAGAAGGCCTACCAAAAGAACTAATCATCAAACTATATCAAATGTGTCATGTTCATTTTTAAACATTGATGGTGAAACTTCCATATTGCTATGAATTGGATATTTTGAGGGTAGCAGCGAGAAGAACAAAATAGAGTTATTAGAATTACCCTAGTAATGAGACCTGCAAGGTAAGCACGTTTGTCTCTTCCATCTGCAAAGTTTGCTGATGCAAACTGGACAATGAAACAGTACATTTAGTAATGAAATAAAGAGACAAGACATGAAAGGTGATTCAAAAAGCACTCTAAAGTAAGAGCAAGAAATAGAATAAGATGACCTGCTCAAGGATAGATACTGCTGTAATTTCTGGAAGAGGCCTCAGTGTTTCAAGACATGCAAGGTCAATCTGGAGTGGAGTAAAATTATCAGATAAACACAATGGTAGATCATATATCAAGCAAAGAGCAATGTGCTACTTCCAGATGATGTGCTTTTGAATGAGATGTTAGTAAAAGGTAACAACAGAACAAACCATTACCATGTGCAAAATGATCAAAAAATACGATGAACTCGTTACCTGAACAGTTTGCATGTCAACTATACTTTTAAACATTTTTACAATGTTTTGCAATTTTTAGTTGAGTTTTCCTTCAAATATTAAATTAGGTACACTATTTGTTTTCTGGTCCTCACAGTTTTTCATTTCCTTTCTATTTTTTGAATGAGATGTTAGTATAAAATATCAACAGAACAAACCATTACCTTGTGCAAAATGATCAAAAAATACAATGAACTTGTTACCTAAACAGTTTGCATGTCAACTATTACTTTTAAACATTTTACAATGTTTTGCAATTTTTAGTTGAGTTTTCCTTCAAATATTAAATTAGGTACACTTTGTTTTCTGGTCCTTGCAGTTTTTCATTTCCTTTCCATTTATTGAAAGAATCTAGGTAGCATGTAGTGTATCTACATACCTCAAAATATTATGAAAAATGACACAAAATCATAGTTGCCAGGAGACCGGTACTGGTACGGGACTGGTACAGGTACCGGTACGTCTCTTTTTTGAAAATAGGAGACGGGGGTACTTGGAGACATCATTTATATTTTAATATAATTTAATAATATAAGTATATATATATATTTTTAATATAATTTAATAATATAAGTATATATATACATATATTACTATTATATTTTTTTTATTATATATTATATGATATTTCATAAATTTAAAATATTAAAAAACAAATCATAAATTTTATAATTTAAATAATTTAAAATTTAAAATAATACTTGTACATTTATAAGTTAAATTATTAAAGTTTAAACTTTAATCGAATTAACTACTCAAGACTTTCTTATAATGTTGTTTGTGTTAGCCTATGCGGAAAACTGCCTGGCCTCCTCCGATTTGTCACGCGGTCAACGAGGAATGAATAGTCAAGGATCCCCATCAAAATAAATAATGGATAACGCCATCCATTTTTTCTCAAATTTTTCCTCAGCGCATGCATTAGTCTCAATCTGGATAGTAGATCCATATACATTTGAGAGACAGGAAGCGTGCATGAGACGGCGAGGGTTCATGACACAGCGTCTCCTCATTTGAGGGACGTCTCTCTGAAGACTCCGGGACAAGAGACACATCCCCGACCTGAAAACGCGTCCCAAAAAATGTGTGATGAACAAATTCTTTAGAAAAGCATTTTGATGCTTTACCTTTTTCCTCAATACATTGATCCATGTCAAAAGGGTCTAGTGTATCAAGTACTGGACTAGGCAAACAGGTTTTCTCCTAATCCTAAGCAATTCTCTATAATCAGTTTTTTTCCAAATCCTAAGCAATTCTCTATCAACTCTGAGCTAAAACTAAGGCTAGGTACCTCAATATTTAAATGTGCTTTCAAGATCCTCCTGAATACCTATAAGCTAATACTTACAAGCCTAAAGTTGGCAACTACATCAGGTCAATAGTTATCTACAATGGCTGGAATTGTAATATCAGAATCTTGAGCAGGAGGTTTAGAAAAACTTGGACAGTAAACACTTATGACTTTTCCAATTGCAGATCACTAATACCCAGCTTATATGTATAACTACACATCTGGGGTACACGGGGACGCATCTCCACCTCCTTCAGCCCCGTCCCCGTCCCCGGTGATGTTTTCAGGACGGGGGGACAGCTCGAGACGTCCCCTTGGCATCCCCAGTAAAATGAAAAATTGTGAGACATCTCGGGGACGCGCAGGAAAATTTGGGGACAGCGGGTAGTGGATCAGGGACGCCTGGCCGTCCCCGTCTCCAGGACGACCGAGGGCGTCCCGGGGACGGCCAGGCGTCCCGGGGACGCATACAACCCATTTTTTTAAAATTTTAATTTGGGCGTGGGGTCCACAAACCTTCCCACGCCCTTCCAAAACCCTAAAATCGTGATATTGATACCCTGAATGAGGCATAGATATTAGTCCTTAGATTGTTGTATTTTGAAGTTTGAGACTGTGGGTTTAATAGTTAACTTTATCTTTAATTTTGAAGTTTAAACTTTGAACTTCAATTTTAGAATTTGAACAACAAAATGCTTTAATATTGCTGTTATGAATCTTCAATCTCTTGATTATCATTAATTCTATTGTTATTTAGATTGCTGTTATACTAGTGTTTAATCATTAATGCTCATTGTTTATTGTTTAAACTTTATAGTTTATAGTTAGCCGGTAGGCTTTTATATGTGAGCATTATAGTGCTGGGAATTGTCTCTTGCCGTAAAAAAAAATTCACTGGAAAATTTTCTAAACTTGTCGGTTGTTCCTATCGGCATATTCCTTGAACCTCTCCTATGGGTGCAAGTGCTAGTTATACTGCTGTTATACTACTGTTATACTGCTGTTACACTACTGCTGTCATGATTTATTCACATATTATTATTGTTGTTAAGATTAACATATATGATATCTCTATTTCATATTGATATTTTGAAAAATTCACACACACACACACACACACACACACACACACACATATATATTGAAAAATTCATATATTGACGTCATGATTTATTCACATATTAATATTGTTGTTAAGATTAACATATATGATATCTCTATTTCATATTTGATATTTTGAAAAATTCACACATTTTTATATATATATTGAAAAATTCATATATTGACATCCCCCCGCCGTTTCATATTGATATTTTGAAAAATTCATATATTGCCGTCCCCCCGCCATTTCATATTGATATTTTGAAAAATTCATATATATTGAAAAATTCATATATTGTCGTCCCCCCACCATTTCATATTGATATTTTGAAAAATTCATATATATTGAAAAATTCATATATTGTCGTCCCCCTGCCGTCCCCAAAAATTGGCCCTCGGCCTACCATCCCCCCCTCTCCGAAACACCGTGGAACATAGATTGTTTCCAATTTCTTTTTTTTTTATTTCTTTTTTTGGTCCCATTTTTTTTTACTTTCTATCTTTCACCGTTTTTCTTTTTTATTTTCTCCAATTTCTTTTTTGGTTTTTATTTTTTATTTTTTCCAATTTCTATTTTAGTTTTTTTTTGGCTATATATTTACACGGAAAAAATGAGTGCTCTCATCTCCACCCCGCTGTGACTGTAGAATGCCTCTCGGCATAATTAGGAGGCAACCCTAACCTCCTCAGTTGCATTGTCATACCCTCTTAGATAATTATCTAACCATGACCTCTTCAAGAACCTTTTAAGTAATTTTTAGATAACTTGCTAAGCCTTGGTGTATCAGGCTACATGGAATAACGTCAGAAGACTTCGTACACATTAAAAAATTGAAAAGTTTAAAGTTTGATACAAATACTTAGAGCTATGATAAATTAATAAAATAAAGCATACATTAAAAAACACACAACCAAGTGCAACTTTGCATGGAGGATATTGCCACTTGTCTTTCATGAAGATGAGCTGCAGCATGTGAGTCAATCACACTTCATTTAAATGATCCCTAATGCAAATATAAAAGATCAAGTTTTCATTGTTGGTATCTTTTCGCCATCTATCAAGTGGACACTGTGAGTTGAGCAACAGAAAGAGTGCCTATAAACTTTGAAACCTTAACATCGGTCACTGTTTGTCCATAATGGCTGCAATCATACTTCTACTGAAGACAGGGAGAATTGTGAAGAATATTACTTTCCAGGCAACAGACTTTGTTTCTCCAAAAGCATATCACCCACAAAGATTAAATTTTTATTATTGGTATCTTTTGACTATTTGTCAAGTGGACATTGTTAGTTGAGCAACAGAGAGTGCCTAGAAGCTAATACTTTGAAACCTAGGCATTGCAACTATGTCAGGTCAATGTTTGTCCACAATGGCTGCAATCATACTTCTACTAGAATCTTGAGCAGAAAAATGTGGAGAACTATGCAGAAAATTACTTCCCAAGACAGAGACTTTGTTTTTCCAAAACTAAGAGCATGTCACCCACTGCCAGCTTGGATGTAGGAGCTATACATCCTTCAATAACCATACTTCTCAAGTAATCTCCCTACTCCCACATACACAATTGCATTAACCATCACAACTCAGACCACATTTTCTATACCAACCTCTAATACAACATCCTCCAACATTAGACTAAAATTCTCATCATTCTTGACTTTGTTTGAGCCGTCAATGGACATCAAGAACACATTAGCCTCAAACTCTCAGCATTCTTGACTTTGTTTGAGGCGTCAATGGACCTCAAGAACAACATCCAACTATTTGAAACCACTACAAATTTGACAAGTGTGTAATTCCTTCCATCTATCCACCCATCTGATAATATGGTGCATTCCTAATTCTGCTAACATTTCGTTTGCTCTTCCACAATTGTCTCTACATTTGCCACTACTTTTTGGAGCAACGGCCCACTTAAGTCATGTAGACTAGGCACCTAGAACCCTTTCCTTGCAATAGTCAAGCCTATAACATCATTCTCCCAATATGGATTTCTTGTTACATTGAATGGAAGGTTGTTGTAGTGCCAAAAATTAACACACATCTTGCTTGTTTTGTCATGTTTCTCTTTGTTGTAGCATGTACCTTCAAGCAAAGGTTGCAAACCTGATGTATTTCGTCGAACGAAAAATTCCTGATTGCATTCAGCTCGAGCTCGATGAAGTGGATGCAGCAAATTGGTAGGCCCTGAGTGGAGCCAACACTCTTTGTCCTTGTTTTTGCCTCTAATTCCTATACCATGTTGGGATTCGTCAATGCCGCAATGGTTGTGAATGTCATCATCCTCTCCATTTTTTTGCTCTATCAAGATAAAGGTCGATTTCATCTCCCACACAATAGTTGACTCAATGTTAAGACACAATTTGATATTGCAGCCAACAATCCATGCAAGGTGGCATTCGAGACACTTGATATACCTCCACTCATCTTCAACCCACAATAGTTGCAAATGACCTATCTCGTGATCATTTTCCTACACCATGTTTCTAAGCAACACCCTTTTTGCCAAAGTGCATATCCTAACATTAAAAAATTTAAGGAAAACAAATTTAATTGTTGCTAACACTAGCATTGAAAACAAATTTGAATAATTCTGAAAAAATCATGGCTTTGAAAATTTTTAAAATTAAAATAAATGCAAAAACCCTATCTAGTGGAGATCAATTCAAAAGCATGTGAACATGTAAAGGACAACATTTCTACATGCTTGGAAGAATTTAGAAACATAAAACAAATTTGAAAAATAGAGGAAAAAAGAGTAAGAAAAAAACAATATCTTGCCTCCATTGTCTAAAATCATAAGGAGAGCTCAAAGGAGACAAATTGTTGTATGAGTGAGAAGTGAGGGCAAGCAGACTTTGAAAAAGAAGCATTTTTAGCACATTTTTGGCAGCAAAACACATTGCAAGTGCAGCAACAAGTCACAAACATGGACTAGGCAAGACCTCTCAAGTGCTTGATGCATGTTTGAGCTTGCAAGTCATCTGTGAGTCTGCAAGTGAGTTTCTCATAAAGGCTTACAACTCGTGAGTTAGGCAAGTTTCCAATCCATAGTGCAAAGTATGACAATGACTTTAGCCTGAAAAAACAATAAAATATAGCTATAAATTTTGGTCTTAGTCTGAAATAGATACTACACACCTTGTGCAAAGATTTTTGGGTTTTCTGGAGACACAAACACATTCACGGATTTCAAGATAGATGGAATAGAACAAGAATCTATGCACATAAACAAACTAAGGGTGTCTGAAATAAACACCTAAGCAATAAAATCTACTATCTCATAATCAAACAACCCAATACGAAGCCTGGATTTATCAATTATTTTCTTAAAACCTGTAAAATCCTAACCAAGGCTACAGCACAAGGTTAAACAATGAAATTTTCATTTAGCATAATAAAATTCATTATTCATAAAAGGGTGCATACATTGTTTGAATAATGAAATTGCATCTACCATCACAAAAACATTACTAGCACAAGTTTTCGGAACTTGAACAAATGACATGAAATGTATTGCAGTAAAAACACATACTAAAATATTCTTCTCTTGAAAAAACCTTCATAGAAAATTCTCTAAAAAGAAAATCATCCAAAAGACCCTCTTACAATGTGTATAGCATGTATTAATCAAGTTTTCCAACAGCAACTTGGAAACTTATGCAACACTCCCAGGTCCTAAAAATAAGACCACTTTTCTATTTGTAATTCTTCTACTCTCACACGTGGAGACTCGTGTGTTTTTTCAATCTTTTCTAAATTAAACTACAATTTGCATGATCCACAAATAAAATATTTTTGCACACCTTTGTAATTTATTAATTCTAAAAAAGAATTAAACAATCATGTGCAAATATAATAGTTGAATGGCTGAAGTTTCCACACTTTTATAATTTATTAATTCTAAAAAGAATTAAATAAATATAATTATGTGCAAAGGCTAATAATAGTTGAGCATTTCCACACTTATTTATTAATTCTAAAAAGAATTCAATATCTTTATAATGTGCAAAGGCTAATAACAGCTGAAGTTTGTACACTTTTAATTCATTAACTCTAAAAAGAAATAAATAAATTTAATCATGTGCAAAGGCTAATAATAGCTGAAATTTGCACTTATAATTTATTAAATCTAAAAAAGAAATAAACAAATTTAATTGTGTAAAAACTGAAAGGAAGCTGATAGCGGAAACACTTCCTATAGCAAAATATGATCTATCAAGTTTTTAAGAAAATATAAACTCAAAAGTAATACCACAATGACACAGTGTTTATCTTGGAAAAACCCTCTTGGGGAAAAAATTCTTGCCTCCAAATCTTGAACCAATGTCACACTACCAATCTGATTACAATACATCGACAGACTCGAGCCTTCACAGGAGAACAACCAACACAAGTTTGGAGATATTATGACAACATAGCCCCCTACAAAACCACATAATACTACATCTCCAACCTAGGCACAAATATATAGAAGATACAAATCAGGAAACCACAAATGGTAAATTATAAACCATGGGAGAATACCACTCTCAAAAATGGTGCACAAATCCCCATGGGGATTTCCAATGCCCAACTCTCATGATGAGTGAACATGCTAATTTTAGATGATTCTCTTATGTTGTCATAACCCATCATAGCCAACTCACCAACTTGGGCACTCCATTTTGGCTCCATCATCTCTCCATTCAAAGATGCCTTATAACGCATGTGCGTCATAAAGTTGATCAAAAATCAGGTCTACCATGTAACTCCCTATAATCATGCTCTTACATGTGTCATAGAATCCATCATAAGTAACCCCCACATCTTATAATGTCATGAGATGCTCTTACAACTTCTTACACACATTTCAAACTATCTGACACATAGCCAAAAGTGCCACCTCAAAATGGGACGCCCTCTTTCCCATGTGAGGACAAAATAATAAATAAATACAATAAATAATTAAATATGGGACATTGGGATGCAAAGTTGAGACACCTTTCCCAACAAAAACTAATAATGGTTCAAGGGGACCATTTTATGTCCTTTAAGTGCATAATAAGACTTTCCTATGCATCTTTGACCAACTTGAAGTGACAATTTGACTCTCTAGGTCACTTGACAATGTGCAAAGACCATTAATGAAGTCAATGAATTCATATATGACATTTCATGAAGTCCAACCACTATAAAACCATGTATGAACCATATTTGATGAAACAAACCCATTTCAGAATGCCAAAAGGCTTCCGGTTTTTGCAAAAGTAAAAACAGTGTTAAAATGAACCTCTGATTGTCCCAATTGAAGGGTCATCCCTATATGGGGACAACATAATACAGACCCCTTCGCAAAATAACACTAATTTTACATAATCTTTTTCTATTGCTCAATGATATTGATTAAAAAAAATGATCAAGTATAAGAGAATGCATTTAAAATTTTCAAAAACTTTGGACTGCATTTCAACACCAAATTTATAATACAACTAAAATATATTTGTGTTCTCACATAAAGATCAGAAACCAACTATTGACTTAAATTATTTCATATTTATTCCTCACTAGTATCTCCTAAGATGGTTTCCTATTTCAACAAGTAGTAAATATTTAATTAATATGATTAAAAATTGGGGGGCCAAGGAAGTTGTTTTCTTCACTAATCTCACTACTTTTTTGAATATTTTCCTTAACAGTGCCAAAGTTAGTCCAAATTTCTAATGTATATGGTTGTAAGATGATCTGGAGGTGATTATCCTGGTTAGAGAACTAAGTTTTTATGATAATTTATGGGAACTAATGAACTTATTGAGGAAATTTTGAAAATTCATAATGGACTACCACACTTACATCATAACGTGTGGCAAGACCCTGGCGAAAGATTCGAAGTAAACAATCTGTAACAGAAGCAGGCAATGAAAGAACAGCTAATTCGTATGGATCTGCGACAGTCTGAACCTTGAACACAAATTCAAACATGGATAACGACATTATCAATGTCTTAAGGTGCAAACTAAAACACAGAAACATCAAATTACAATGGTTCACGACTCCATAAGCTTGATTACACCGAGATTATAACTTATAAGATGATATCGGTGCTAAAATAAGAGAAATTGCTAACTGTTATCAAAATATTTATGTAGCATTATACTAACCTCCATAGCAGGCTTGGAATCAAGTCGAGGAACTTTGGCATGGAGGTTAAAGTAATCTAGTGCATTGTGTCCTGCAACATCCATGGACAGCTTACCCTTTACAGCAGGCTTATTATTTGCAACATTTTGAGTATCTTCACGATTTCGCTTCTTAGCCTTCTCAGCTGGCTTTGCAACTGTTACCTGATAAAGAAATCCAACAATGCAGTAAGCATCTCCCAAACTATCATCGAAGAGCCAAATAACTGTATCCATAAATGAAACTAATAAGAATTACATGGGACTTTATATTGAGTATGAGCTTCCAAAATAGAAAAGAAACCATCTTGTACAAACAATAAAAGTGATGTGGATTGTAATAGTGCACATCAACAAAAGTATTTGATTGGCAATTTTAAGAATACCTGTATCTTGAACTTAGGACCTTTATCAGGCCCATCAATTGCTTTGCCATCAAGTTCTTTGATTGCATTATCGAGTTCCTGTTTAAAAACAGATGATAGTCATTCAGCAATGGACCAAAAATATGCATCATATGCAGTCAACAAAGAAATCAAGCATAATAAACATTATAAAATGAGAACAAACTATGCCTAAAAAAAAAACACATAAAACCTGAAATATGTTCGAAAATGTTGCCATTGTAAATCAATCAAATCATGGAGTTTAAAAAAACCTAAGCATAATTATGATAAACTATTAATGCCGCATTTAATTTTATGCACCTATTCTGTTGTTTGTACTTACAGCACGTGTCAAGAAGTGAACAAACCCAACAGGCACATTACTCTTTCTCGATATAGCAACTCTTTCTAACTGCACCCACACACAAATATCTCAACAACCAGCAGACAAACTTGACCATCATCAGATCTTATTACAAAGAAGAAGAAAACATACCTTCCCAAAAGGTTCAAACAGTTTTCTTAAAAAGTCTTCATTAGCATTGTTTGGAAGATTGCTAATAAATGCAATTTTAACCTGCATTTCAAAAAGCACATCATATACAAGCAGCATCCAGAATTTTTTGTCTCAATCATACACGGAAAACATATAACCAAATATATCAGATGTTATGAAAGCCAAATGGCCCAATATAAGACCTTGAAACGCATAACACAAAGCAAAAAACATTTACCTTGGCCAATTCAGCAGGGTCTGCCTCTAGTTCACTTTCAGCCCAGTCCACTATCGGATGCCACTTGCCTCCAAGCAAAAAGTCTTGTTTGCTCCCAACTCGATGAGCACGAGCTGCAGCCTGTTATGGAATTTCCCAATGGACCAGATCAAAATGGGGGGACGTTGGGATTGGGCTTATGATTCTAAATTGAGAAGCCCTTGATTTCTTGATCGTGAGAGAAAAATTTCAACCAAGATGAATGAGTTGAGATGATATGAACACAAAGATGAGAATTTTTCTAGTGATATTGATATTTCAACAAGTTCAATATGTGCTGTTTCAGTTGTAGGATTGCACTTTCTGTCAAAGGAGATTGTATTTGAACTGTATCTACAAGAAAAATAAACAGAACTGAGAGCTAGAAATATATGTTGTCACCAGATTAACCACGTCCCAACTTTTGATTTCTAAAGTATTATGGCATGATAGAAAATTGACTGTTATCATCAGTCAAAAACCAATGAAATATACCATAGCAATCCGCATGCAGTACATCAAACTGAGGTTTCTACTATTACTGCAGTTCTGCTCTGGAATTATGGAATTAAAGATGGCATACCCACTTAGAATTGAAGTATGCCTTAGACTGGACTAATGTCATATTTTTTAGCATCTTAGTTCTTGATGGAACAAAATCAATGGTATCTCACGTGGCAGTTGCAGCAACCATATAGGAAATTTGCAATAAGAAAAACAATCAGATATAATTGTTCAAATTTTTGATGTAATTGGATAACAGAAAGACTTGATTTTTACAGCAGCGTTACTGGTCCGAAAATTGACAGATATCAACATGCAATATCCATTCAAATATGCCTTGAAGATAAAATCCAATAAAGTGCAAGAAATGTATCCACTATAACTGTAATCATGCTTTGACGTTACAAAATATGCAAGGTCCAAGTGTGAGATCATAAGTACTTGAGCTTCGACTGATGTGATATATTGATAAATCTTAAGTTTTAACATCTTATTTTTGAGTTAGACAAACTAGACTCAAAACAGTTTTATTGAGTATGTCTGTGCAAGTAAATGATCAAAACAAGTTAGAAAGAACATGAATTGCAAGTACGTACAAAAAAGCATCTCAGGTTATGTCAACCTTCAGAATGAGTAGAGGGATTAATGTATTGGATTTGTTCAAACTGTTCAAAATAGATGTATCAGATGTCAGGCTGGTATGGAAAAGAATTAATTTAGGTGAAACGCACTCTGTAAGCATGTCTAGAGATCCACCCAAATATCATTATGATGACCCTCCTCTGGAGATTGGAAAAATTCTATGAATACAAGGCACTTGTGCAGGAGAAAAAGCATGCATAGAGAATTAATGAATGAAAAAAAATCGCAAGACAATATAGCAAATGGCACACATGAGCAATAAGAATTATGTCAACGGCTCCACATCCTAGTTTCAGTAGGAAAATACTGTTTACAAAGAGATACAGCTGAATGTTCAGGAAAAGATGTGACTGAGGACATGGTCCATGTGAGATGCTGTCAATAGCCACCCAGCCAAAGGGAAAATAGTTGCTCAAATCAGTATCATACACAAAAACCATAAAAAATGCATGAGAACAATCATTAAAATTCAAAATAAAATGCACATCCTGTTTGTTTGACATTCTTCAGTAGGATCTTTCATGAGACAATGTCTTTTCAAGTTTCTTACAAAATGTAAGAAAAAACATTAAATTCCCTACAAAAAAGGCAGACAATCTTCATAACACTCTTAATCAGCAGCCCCTATAATGTTACTCATGTTTTATCTTACCCCATGCGAAGAAAAACGAACAAAAGCAAATCCTCGGTTGTGTTTCTTCTTGTCTGGATTCGATTCACCTGTGCTTAGAGCCATAGCAAGGTCTACAGATAAAACTTCCTGAAATGCCTGAGATCACATCCGATGATAAAGTTGAACATCAATTAGAACTGTATGCAAACAATGAGAAAAAAATTAGAGACCACATAGATGAGTTGAGTAAATTACATACTTGACGAACCATAGAGTCTACTTCTTCAGGAAGCCAATCTGAAAAATACAAAATACAAAATATATTTCAATACAAACTAGGTCTGACTTACACCCATCACGAACTATAAATAAACACAAAAAAACATATATACTCTCACATTTATTACAGAATATTTTACAAAAGAATATCTGATCGTCAGGAGCCAAGTTTTAGATAAGACACCAGCAAAAATAATAATCATTTAGAATATAAAATCTCTACAAGTACAACACACATCTTCAACCAGTTCTACAAAATTTCCTACCCTTGCGAAGGTTCCCTAAAAAGAGGATATCCCTGTCAGAGGAAGAGGCCACTCCTATCTTTTTGCCTTGGAACTACAAGCATAAAATATAATTAGAAGTTGCTGCTAGCCCATAAAAATTATTTTTTCTTTATAATAAAACCAAAGTAAAAATAAAGAACATTATCACCCAATTTGTTCAAGACAAAACATGTCAACAAACAGAAGAAGTTAAAGCCCGTTCAAATAAACACTTACTATCATTTTGTTTTTTTCCTTTTGAGCTTTCAAGGCAGCTTCTTTAGTGGAAAAGCGCACAAAACAATAGCCCTGATAAATTCCAATCATTTCAAGAAAACCCATAAATTACTTACTATAATCACTTGCATCTCCACTTTATGAATCATAAATAATTAAATTCAATAAATTCCTCTAAAAAAAGTCATAACGATACGATGTAAAGGAAAGAATAAAGAAAGAATCTACCTTGAAACCTCCACTCTGGTCCTTCATCATCCTAATCTCTACAATCTCCCCACAAGAAGAAAACAACTGACCAGAAAACATCATAAATTTTAAAATTGGAATGTCAATAGATATATTTTCCAGTTTTAATCCAAAAAGTATTAAAAAACAAAGCAAGATTCATATTAAATATCTTCAAGCTTATATCCATGAGCTATTCAATTCATTCATTACCTTCAAAGCTTATTATATTCATGATTTATTAAAGTCATTGCCTTCAAAGCTTATCATATTCATGATTTATTAGTCATTACCTTCAAGTTATAATCATAATATATTCTCCCATAAATGGATTCACAGTGCCTTAAACAGAAGGAAACATGTTAATTGGTTTCCTCCTCAGAGAGGGCATCAGAAAACAAATTCTGATGTCTCTCTAAGAGAAACCACTGGTACAGCTGGAGCTAGTTACACTGTCTGCAATTATTAGGGCACCTTCATTAGTGCAGGGGCTACTCACCTTGGTTGTTGAACCAACAATGAAGCAGAAGTCCTTGCTCTCATCAAAGTGCTGAACTTGGTTCGATCCATTCACATAAAAATCTCATAGTTAAAGGAGATTGTCAAATCGTCATTATTACAATGATAAGATGTCTTACACCCGGCTGGAAACTAAACAATCAACTAGGGGATACCAGAAGATTAATAGAAGCATTCATCACAATATCCCATCAACATTTTCTCATCAATAACAAGTATGGTAATGGAGGAGTTAAAAGGATTGGAAGCACTAGTAAAGAAGGATGCTCTTTCCACTCTACTCTCCTCTTTCACTTAGTAGTCAACAATGGACCATATGAGTATCTTTTTATTTTCCTTCTCACTTTTCGCTCAAACCTCCCCACATGATATATGTCCTAAATAATATATTGAAACTTCTGTTCTGTGCTTCTAGGGTTTACACACACACATGCTTTGGTGGACCCAGAAGAAAAAAGGAGAAGGTGTCATTTTTTCTGAGGAAGAAAGTATCATAGACAGTTTTTATAATTGGAATAATGGAATTCCTTTTGATGGGCCCTTGACAGGGAAAAGACTGCACTTAATTTTTCTCATCTCTGAGATTATGACTCAGAAACTATTCAAAAGCATACTTGAAAAAGAGAAATAGGTCCTTGTCCAGGCAAAGAAACAAACCAATTCTTCTGTTGCAGACTGTTTTATCTCCAACTTCGCAGCACAAATTCAGGATAGATATTTATTTGTGTAGGTGGCCAGTGCTCTTGTCCAGGATAAATACTTGCATGATCAAGCTCTGATCAGCATATGTGCAAACAGGCATTCAGTTCAAGTTAGTAAGGATCCTCAATGAGGAAGAAAACTGAGTCCGTAGCTATGGGAGCCAAGCTTCCTGTGACTGGTAAGAAGGATTTCATTTCCAGGTTTTAATCTCTGGAAGAGAATTTTAAGGTTTTGAAGGAAGATTTTATTGATTTCTAAGACTTTGATAAGGCTAAAATGTAGTCAACAAAGGAGGTGAACACTTGCTGGTTGATGATCTCCCCATACCAGAACCCTTGTTTCCTTATAGACTGTTTATAAGTGACCATAAAGGAAACAAAGGAAAAGATGCAACCCTCCAAGGGCGCCCCTTATTCACCTAGAATCCAGCATCATTTTCCTAAAATGCTTCCTCTTGAACTCTATGCCTGACCTGGAAGAGATTCTTACAGGCCCATTCCTGCAGCTTGCTGATCTCAAACTCCCGCTTGGGTTTGGATGATGTCCTAGCCTGGAAAGTCCATCACGTGCTAACACACTGTTATGATGTGCCCGAATGGAACAAGTATTGAGAGGCTTTCCTTCCCAAGCTTAAGGGTGAAAAACAAATTCCAGAATTCCAGGAAGAGGAAGAGGTATAGGAAGCTCAACAGCATAAAAAAATGTGGCAGAGGAAGAGGTATAGGAAGCTGCAGAGGAAGAAGCTGTGACAGCAGAGCTGGTTTGCAAACATATGTAGTTCTGGTAAATGCTGGGGAATAACATGTGTTAAGATGGAGGCAGATGTGGCAGCAGGGTCCATATGGGAGGTCCCAGACAGCACAGAAGCTAATCCATAGTCAGCTTGAGTTACCAGCCTACCACAGTTAGACCTATTTTTCCCTTTTAATATTTGATGGTTTTTTCTCACATGGTTGTGTGTATGCTTTTTGGAATGCTTCCATACCGTCTATAATAGAATTTTGTTTGGAAAGGAACAGTTTTTGGGCTCTTTGCTGCTTTGTTGCACAGCTGAGCTGCATGTCCAAGCTTTTTAAGCCCATAGTGACACTTCATAAATAAAACCCCCAACTAATTTATCAAAAAAAATCATAATCATCATGATATATTAAAGCAGTTGCCAAATTGTTCATATCTGTTCACTTACTTCCATGCATTAACACTAAATAACAGAAGCCACATGCTCACTCTCACAATTAGATCATACTAAAACGGCAAATAAAAAGGCATGTTACAGGTCACTCCACCTCTAAAAACCTTCCAACTACAGAATCGCATGTTATATGCCTATCCATGTCTTATTTGCTTCTCCCATCTCTCCCTTCTAAATTTTCTCTATTAAAATTGACCTCTCGGCATTCTTTAAATTTAATCTTATTGTGTAATTATTGGATTTCTCGATTTTCTGTTTCTTAAGATTCTATTTCTTTGTGACAGTTTCTACCTTTTCTGTCTAGTAACCTACATTTGGGACTGTGAAGGTAATGTAAATATTTAATATGCTTATGACCTTCACTGAAAAATATCTTGGTCATATTAAAAGCCCTAATACAATACTTGAAGACAGCCCCCACTACTAACTCTTCTCTGGATACTGAAGGTGATTCCGAACTTATAAATGAAACCATATTACAGAGAGCTGCAATAATTGGAAACAATTTCTTTCAAATACTAGTTTAAAAACATTAGTCTTGATCATAACTCATGAAGCAAATAGAGCACCTGGATTTTTAGCTTGTAAGGGCACTACCATATAGAGAGATACAGTATGCATATCTTCATTTCATGATGGGGAAGCCAGGTTTCGCCCAGGATCATATGTCCTTATTGTAGGGACAAACCACATAACCAAGGAAACAAAAGGATAGAGAAGGGATATATCAAGCATCAATTAACCAAGGTAGTAGATTACATAATGATGCCTCATATGATGATAACTGCCTTAATGGCCAGTTTTTCATTAAACTTTGCCATAAAGCAAATGGATTTTGGGTTTCCTTTGACTTGTATAATTTTATTGTATCATAACTTTTATATTTTTAAGTGAAGCAAACAGTGTAAGTCACAGGCAGAAAGGTTCCCATTAGTGGCTACAGATTGGACCAGGAAAATTAGAGACTGAAGTGACGGAATTTGCCATGTTAGTGCAACAGGTTGAAAAGCAGAAAAAATTCTGGAAAGTGGCCAAGATCAAGATTTTCTCTAAGCATTGCTCAGTGTATCTGGAGAATCCACATAGACAACATGGTCAAGACTAAATCAAACACTTGAAACATCTCAACTTTAATTTCTGTTGCCAATTTTATCCCCGAAAAAAATGCCGAGTTTTTGATTTAGTCAGTCAACCAAAAAATTCAGGATAAAATGGGAAAAAATTAGGTCTTGTGATTAATCACAAAAAAATCAGAGAACTAAATCAGGTACAAATCAATGCACACCCCAAACTTTTCTTTTTGCACTTTCTTATTTTTATTTTTTCCACACCAGTTTTTTCTCCTTTTTTTGGAAATTTACTGTATTTTTTAAATGCCATTTTTTTCTCAACTTTTTCCCATTTAATTGAAAAACTCATTATCTTTTAAGTTGCCAAGCTGTGTTCCACGGGGACACATCCCTAGACCTCAAACCCGTCTGTCCCCTGAGGCATTTCCAATACAGCAAGACAGCAGGGGACGGCCAGGATCTGAAAAATGTGAAACGTTTCCGAAACGCAGCCCAGATGCAAGAAACGGCAGGAAATATAACAGGGATGCCTAGGAGTAGCCGTCCCCAAGACAGCTGAGGGCGTCTGAGACGGCCCTCGACCATCTCAGACTTTGAGTTTAATTTTAAGCTTTAGACTTTACAATCGCAACATGTTTCCTTCGGTTTTTTTCGAAGGTCTTTTAAGTCTTTGCCATGCGAGTCTTGCAGCAAAGGCCAGGAGCAAAAACCACTATCGGAGGGGCCTAGCTCGGGAGGCAGAAGCCTTAAATCACATTTTTTTCCCTTAGAAAGGGTTGCAGAAACCCTGGTGCCAAAGGCTAGAGGAAGCATGTTGTGGGTTGAGGCGCGATGGCATCCATTGGATGTGTCCTAAGCCTACCACTGTCCCGCGGAGGAAGAGTCGCGTTGCCTTGACTCGATGTGCCTGTTTGTTTTTAATTTTAGGTTTTGTTTTTCTTTTGTTTTCTGTTTTTCATAAAATTTTATATATTAAAAATGTATTGATTGTTTTTAATTATTTTCTTTTTATCTTTTTTAAATTTTTAATACATTAAAATATATAATTAGTGTACCTTATATTTAATATGTATAAATAAATATTTTAATATATTAATATATATAGTATATAATGCCATCCCCCCATTGTCCCCAAAAAAGGCCACTGGACTACCGGCCCTAAAATGCACCCCCTGTCGTCCTGCCATCCCTATCCCCAAATGTCATGGAACATAGTTGCCAAGTTATTCCAAGGAAAGATTTTTGCTACTCTGCTCTCAACTTTCCAACTAAGTCACCAAGTTTGCCTAATATTATCAAAATCTGACGGATCTTTTTTCTTAAAAAGCTAAAAATCGTCATTAAAACGAGCATACAAATTCTCACTCTAGTCACTACTAGAGCATGTGATTGCTCTGGGCTTGAGCTAGCCAATTTCAACAATGGGGATCTAGACACACGAGAATTTGGAGGCTGGATGAAAACCCTTTGTGTGTGTGCGCATGTGTATAGTGATCGTGGATGAAGAGTGAAGACCTTCAATGGATCCACTATGGCATCCCACCAATCACCATAATGCCCTCTACAAGGAACAAGAGCTCTTGCTCTTGTAAAAAAATAAAGACGTTATAACCACCAAGATGCCCTAAATCGCCATCCTTCTCACCATTGAAAACCAAAAAAATCACAAATAGGAAAACCCTTAATTGACAAAGAGAGATTGATTGTGAATGCTTCGCTTGTTAAGTTGTGCTATGATAAACAAGAGCCTCAGGTATGCTTATTTAGAGAGAGCCTAAGCAAAAAACAACAATACATGATTGTGGAGATATTTCTTTACGTTTCTAATGTCCCAGATATTTTTGGATGTTTCAAGTGAGGAGAGACTTTGACATACTAGTTATGCACTCATTTTTGTTTTCTTTAAAAATAAGTCCCATAAAGGGACCGAATATTTCCACTACTTTGTGCATTTTCCATGGCTTTGGCCCGCACCTCACTCAACTAGCTTTTTGTGTTCCACGTGACCATTTTCATTAAGACAACAATGATATTCGCCAAGGAGAAAGTTAAATAGAAGTATTTGATTTGATTTAGATTTCCCTATAATAAATCTATAATCAAATCAAATTTTATTTGATTTAGATTTTCCTATAATAAATCAAATTATTAAAGATTTATAATTTTATTATAAACATTTGATTGTATAATTTTATTAGATTTATTATAGCACACAGTTTATTTGATGTAGATCTGTTATAAAAGTTTATTTGATTTAAACTTTTATATTTTATGTTTTGTAATTTGTAATTTGTAAGTATAATTATATTAGTTAAAAATTAACGATAAGAAGTGTAGATTTATATTATTCAAATTTAATCACAATTTCTTCCACAAATTTGATTAGTTGATGAATTTGTTCTGAAGTTCATCTTCACTGAACTTGAATACGAACCTGGTAAATTACCTTTCCAACATACAGAAGGGGGCAGGATGTACAATGCGGCAGACACGGTGTTCCAGTAAAAATCCAATCGATCATTCTAAACACAAAGGTCTGAAACAACAAGATAAACAAAAAAACAACTACCTAAAACTGTAGGCACCTTTGGGACCAATTCAATCTAATTTTTCTTGGAATTATGGTCTCAAGGCATTCTACTTGGCTTACTGATTTTACTTCAGGGCGGCAACTTTATTTGGTAAGGTTTATGTGATAAAATTATGAAGCTGAAATATGGTTTCTGGTGATTGTGGATGCAGTAGGCAAAATCCTTTTGGGGATTTTAAGGCTTCAGCATTACAACTTAGCATAGCAGGAAAATTCTGTATCCGTGCAGATATTATGGGATGCCATTTTCTGATATATAGAATATACAATGTCTATCATAAGGATTGGCCATCATGCAGATAATTAACAAATGATAAAATTAGAAGTGAATCTAAGACCATTAAGATCTCAATATTTAGCACATGTATTGTTACCAAAGCTGAACACCCCATGTAGGAAGAGAAAGAGGCTCATAAGAAAATATGCAGGGTCAAGGACAAAGTCAAAATTTCCCAACTAGAAAGAGAAAAGGTAAATGCAAACTGTATACAATGGATTGGCCTACCCACTTACTCTTGAGAAAGAAAGGCCAATTAGCATGTTTTCATAGATAGATAAATGACCTTAAAGACCAACTTTAATGACCATACTAGATAGGGTAGAGGTGGATGGTGAATGCCTCCAAATGTGAAGCTTAGATTGTAAATTCACATAACATTTGTCACCAAGCTTAGAATTTATAGAAAGCTTTAAGAAGTTTAATTTCTAGGTCCTCTTTAGTATTTCAAGCCATCTGTCCATCTACTTACCTTAAGAGTCTAGATACATGGTAAGTGATCTTACAAGGAAACAAATTCCTCGATAATATCTAAGCTCTTTTGAAAGAAACACACCTCACGAATCATCTTTTCATTTACAGAGCGTGCAAGACCACCAACAAACACTTCCGACCCCTTTACTCTTGACACTTGACCTACAAGGAAACAACCATATTAGAAATGACTCAAGCAGTACAAATAAAGAAAACTGTATTTTGTCTGTTTCAGAACAATTAGTAGAAGATGCATTACAGTTACTGATAATGAAATCTATTAATTATTAAATAATATATTGATAAAAGAAAGCACTGTTAATTTTAAGTTAACAACACACCTGTCTTTTGACCAGACCCGTCATCGGTTTTGATGGCTTTTGCCTGCAAAAATTACATTTTTGAAAATCATCACGATAAGAAAAAACAAAAAAAAACATTGATCAAAGCAAATCGCTTTATATAGCATTGACATTTTTACACATATTTCACAAACAAAAATCAGACAACTGCAATTGATTTCCTTTCACCATCTTGTAATTTCAAAGGTTACATAAGCACAATTAACTAATATTTCCCACACACACATTGAATTATATCGCCATAAACTGAAGAATTGCTTACACCATACAAATATTAAGGTAGAGATTAAAAGGTGTAATGTCCCCTCCTTAGTATCAGTTGTCGTGGGGTTAGCCCATCAGTTGACCCTCGCGGGCTAGCTTTTATGCTTTGAGGGTCTGTTGTCAGTTGTTGTCCGATCAGATGGGGACATTAATACTCTCCAGTGTTGTCTTGGATTCAGATGTTGGCTTCTGCACACGTTATTTGGCTCTTTTGAGAGACTTACTATTTATGGTAAGTCGTATTTCCGGGGTTACTATTCTTAGCAGGGCACCTGGCCAAATTTGGTTTGCAACGGACACCTTGGTTTTCAATTGGTTAGGCGGTTTGGCTTCATTTGATTTTAATAACATTATTATATAATTAATAAAGGTACTTTATTAATGATCTTTATTATAAAGTTGAATTATAAAGTTAAGTGGTGAATGGGGCCATGACCCTTCATTAATGAATATTAGTTATTTCATGGAAAAGCACACCTAACTTAATATTTTATCAAAAGTCAACATCAAAAGCAAATGATCAAATGTTATTTAATTGCCAAAAAAGTAACTTGGAAGTCGTGCATATTAAATGAGGATATAAAAGCTCCCAAAGACAAATCGACCTCATCCATTATGAGCATTTGACTTTGTGAAACTTTGGGAGAGCTTTGGGGTTTGTGCATTGCAGATCAATCAGCCATTGAAGAGCGAAAATTCTTCAATGTTGCAGCTGTTCTGAGGTGGTGGAATATCCATTGAAGGATGGCATTCTGGGGAGCTTCTTACAGAGGGTTTCATTGTGCAAATTGATGAAGTTTTTCAAAGAAATTCAACAAGTTTAAAATCTGATCTGAAAATCATTGTGAAAACCATTAAATATTGGCCTGCATTCATTGTTTCTGGTACTCATTTTGGAGGGGCCATACATTCCTGCAGCAGTCGTACCATTCTAGCAAAGGCGTGATCTCTCTTAGGTGAAACGCCCTCTCTTTTGAGCTGCAATTTCTTCCATTGTGGTCGCCTAAGGGAAACCAAGCAGTTGGTGACAATTTTGAGTGGGAGAAATAAATCATGGAGGCAGATCGAACCATTTTCAGGCTCCTATCTTGCATGCAATTGAAAATTCCAGATTTAAATAATGTCTTCAGCATGTTCAAATCCGGGGTATGCATGTGCACTTATGGTGTTTGTAGATACCTCTAATAAATAAATAATCAATTTCCAGCTATTGTTTTGCATTCTAGTTCTAGTTTGAATTCATTGAAAGCAAATTTTTATTTTCCTGTCATATACTCCAAAACACAAAAAACAAAAAACACAAAAAATCCAAAAATTGTATTATCAACCTTCAGCTTCAGCAGTAGAACCATCAGGGTTTACTGCAAAAGGTAAAGCTGATTTTTGTGTTGTGGCACAGCCACCACATCTCCTGTGCATACAAGAACCCCCTTGTGGGAAATCTGTATACCTTGTACATCCTGTAAAATTTATGTACCCTGAGGTCCCTATACTCCCCATGTCAACAAGGGGAATTTTTCACTTCAACATAAGTCAATGTTCAAAAACTCACCCTTAAATTTCAACCTCATGACCAGGCTTGGAGCAAATCACGCCTTGCCAACCCGCCTACACCATGGGTTCTAACTTCTAACTAAAATCTACACAAATACATTCCACGTATTTATCTCACCGAATATGTGACTAGATATAAACTTTAAATTTGATAACAGTCAATATTCATGACCAGTATAGTAAAACTATATGATTTGACTTCCAGGGAAATAGTGGAAAGCAACAATTTTTCTTTAATTAAACCGGAGTGAGGTTGTGGTACACCTAAAGCGTTGCCACAGCAGCCACCCCCACACCATGGGTACTAATTAGCATCTACATCAATACATAAAACGTATCTTGCTCGGCTAATATTTAAGTTATTAACTGAATATTAAAATCAATAGTCAAGGCTAGTGTCATGGGAAAAATAAACAATTTAACTTCCAAGGAAATACTGGTAGGCAGTAATTTTTTTCATTGATAAATCTCGGGTGAGGTTGCAGGACACTTTCAATTCCAACACGACAGAGTTGGATTTTTATTTCTACCTGAAAGAGTGGTAAATAGTTCTCTTTCTTTCACCATCCTTGCTTGAGGTTGTAGAACACCTGTACTGTGTTGTGAACTATGCTTAGTTTTTTATTGCTGGATACTAGCAATGCCATACACGACAGGCTTCGATTTTTACTTCAACCTGAATGAGTGGTAAGTAGTAGTTCTCTTGCTTTGACCATTCTTGGGTAACTTTGTAGAACACCTGTAATGTGGTGTGAACTAGGCTTGGTTTTTAATTCCCATTTAAACTTAAATCATAAGGTTGTAGGCAGCTTTTAGTAATATGTAGCGTCGAAGTGAGCTTATGTTTTTTTGAGCTGACGAGGATCAGTGCCCAACACTGATCACCATCAGCAGGCAATCTAGTGACCATTAGGCTGAACCTAGGAGCAGGAGGATTGAACCTGCTAAAATTTCAATAGTCACCTCTGCATACCCACAGAGGGTTGACTCTACCCTACTGTACATAGACTTTGGAGCATACCAATGTGGCGTGAGCTAAGGCCGCGTTCTTAAGACTTAGAAAAGGCCACTTTCAAACGTACCCCATAAACTCCCGAATATTCTTGAATGCAGCCATGTTGGCTTGACCAAAACTGCGTAGTTGATGACTCGCTTTTCCTCATCAGCTATTTTTGATACAAGGTTTAATAGCCACTTTTTCTCAGCAGCAAGCATGGCTAAAGAGCAAAGCGTACAATTTAATGAATAAAAAAATCACCAAAAATCCTTACAGTCAAAACCTAATCCAAATGAAATTTCAGAAACAATCTTCTCATTAATCCTTGCATCAACTTTTAAGCCAAATAAAGTTATTAAAAAAAATAAAAAACACTTCCCACTATTAATTTTCCTGTCAAAACTCTTCCATAACCTGAAAAATAACTAATGGTTTTCGTGCGGGCTTTAATGTTTGAACTTAGGGTTCAAACAATGCAGCCAATTTTAACCAAAAGTGGGACACCCAATAGACGAAATCCCCAACTTCGATTTGGAAACAAAAATCAGAAACAGAGAATACTCATTCGAAATGAAATTTATAATTAATTTTTTTTTAAATACACTGCCCATAAATATTCAATGAAGATATATGGATTAAAAGAGCAGAAGAATCTTCTTACCTCGGCCATTGTTCGATTGCAGAAAAGCTGAGGAAATGAAATGCTCTCCTCGCAAAACCCCTCTCACAACCCTAATGCAAGCCACAGAATATCTACTCAGTTTGATAATTTAGAGAACAAGTGCTTTGGATTTAATAGAGGGGGTTTTGTAGGGTTTGGGAATAATATTGGAGAACTTGTCGAATATGTTTGATTGGCGAAATGTCGAAGATCAAGGACTCCGGTCAAGTCCTAGGGAAAAAATCCAAGGGCTAAAAACAATGAGGCCCTACCTGGTAAAGAAAAGAAAAGGAATATGGACCTATCCTTTTATTTTCTTGGGTTTAGTTGGGAAATATTTTTGCTTTAGGAAGCCTTTTATTATGTGGGGAAAGAAAGCAAAACATTAATCTAGTAAATATGTGTAACGGTGGAAATTGTATATTTGTTTTTCTTCCTTTATTTTATGATCCATTTTGATTAGAGTGTCTTTTATACAATAACAAGATTATAAGTGGTATATTCTTATGTAAATTTGGCTCGTGATTTTATCATATTTTATCCTCGTCATCATTTATCTTTAGAAATTGGTTTCGATTCTTAGATCTTTCATTCGCCACTCTAAATCAAATTTGTGGGTGTGGAATTGACCTAGGTGACTTCCAAACACATGGATTTGAACCTTGAACTTTGAGTAAATATTTGTAATGGTGAAAATTACAAACCTATATTTGATATGGATCCATTTTGATTATAGTGCCTATTGGCGTCAATTCCTATATGCCCCAAAAATGCAAAATTTTCTAAGTCAGTTGTCCCTTTTGTTGCCTTGGCCCTACTTTGTCCATCATTGATATCCGATCAGATAAATCTTTCAAGGGGCCCCTTGATCAAATTTGTGCTTGTTGTGCTTTGCCTCCCCTCATGTCTTTGTCATGTGCCTAAGCTTCAAAATTTTCAAAAAACAATTTCTAAGTATGAGGGTATTTGGGTCAATTTCTAGTCTTGGGCAGGTTTTGGGGTTTTCCCTTAGTTTAGTACCTTTTCCTCAAGTTCCCTATTCTTCAAACCCTTGCCTTGTCTTCTTCACTAGAGTTTTGGGTTTCCTCTTGTTGGCATGTCTTCCCTTCAACCCTTGATTCCCCACACCTTTATGCTTCTTCTTCTTCTTTTGCTTCCTATAAGCTTTCAGGAATCTCCTTATCTGTTTGCATTTCCTCTTGTTCTTCGTGCCCCTATTTTCTTGATTGCTACTTGCTTTCTACTTATTTAGATATGGACCTTCAAATTTTGCTTAATTTTGGTATTATTTAATCAGTAAGTGCAAAGTTTGAACCTTAGTGTTTGTTGCCCTTTCATGGATCTGTAGACTTTTCTGTCCCATAATGCTTTTCCCTCAAGTCCCTGAATCCTTGATTCCTCGTGTTTTGGTCTTTCAAGATTTCCTTTGCCGACATCCCTTCCATTCAAACTCCATGTTCCTCAAGTTTCCCCAAGCCCCAATCCTGAACTTCTAGAATTTCTCATGCCAACTTGCCATTTTATAATGCATTCCCTCAGTAGGTGTGCATGTCAATTCCAACTTTCCCGCTCCCTTGCTTTTTGTGAGATTTTGAAGTTTTCCCTTTCCTCTTTCCTTTCTGGTCCCAGAGGATTTGATTTCATTGAGTCCTAATCTTTGCTAGGTGGTGGGTTCACAAACTTTTCCCTACCATCATACTTAAAGGATGTTGTATCCCAAATCCCCGGTCCTTGCCCTCCCTCAGTATAAAGTCATCTACAAACTTTCAGACTATTTCATTTCGTGCTTCCAAAATGCATTGGGTACTAAAAAGCTCTAATCCCTTCTTTTTGCTCTTGCATTCTTCCTACACCTTCAAAGTTTGTAATTCTAGCTTCTCATATTGCAAAAACATGAGGATCTCAATCCCCAATGTCCTACAATTCCACCTTCCTAAGCCTGTGGAGTTCTTTTCTTCCCCTTGCATCTTGGCATTTGTGCATCCCATTTCTTGGACCTCTGACTTTGAACCTTTGAAAATCTTAATGTTAACATACCTATTAAAAATTATTTGCTCAATTCCAGATTCCCTACTTCTTTGGTGTTCCTCCTCCCCGTGCATCTAAACTTTTGTCTTCCCTTGAACCCTTGCACCCTTGTATCCCAACCCCTCTAACAGAATCACATCCTTCTAACATGCAAATCACCAAACCCCTAGATGTTGGACTTTTGGGCTTCTTCTTACTAGTGCATCATTTAGGCATAAAAAACCCCTAGACACATGTCATTTGAATGATAATGCGTCATAACATTGTAAAGTGAATTAACTCTTCCTATATGCACTCACCAATGGCAATAAGGCTTGGTGATGGTTTTAATCTCATTCCATTTCATGTGTGAGTGGGCCTATGTGCATTCAAGAGTATAACAGGGATATTTTGTGCTAGAAGGGTAAAAACTTGAATGGGCAAAAGGTAATTTTTAGCTAGAGCAAGGCATGAGGGTCGGGTATCGCTTCTCTTATGAATTTGAGTAGTATGATGAATTGTAAATATCCATTTAGCATATTCTTATATTGGATCGTGTGCAGTTACAAGTCAAAGGTTTGGATTAAGCTAGGTGTCTACAAGGCATCTAATCCAGGCAATTTCATTGGTTATAAATTGTATTTTTTTGGGTTTTGTTACAGTTGCTCTCTAAAGGTTAGCAAGCTTTTGCTAACGCCTTTAGGCCAATCTAGAGTCAAGTTTTGTAATTAGGTGCATGAATCAATTATAAAACTCTAAGAGAGCATTAATAGAGTTTTATTTTGACTATAATCTTTGTATTTGTCATCGTATATCCTCTTTGGAGAATCAATGGTAAGATCAATTCTTATTTATATGGTTTTGTTTGTCTCTATGTTTTTATTTAACATTTCGGGGATTTTGACAAAATTTATGGGTGCACACTTGTTGCATTCATGTTGAAGTTAAGTTAGTTTGCATTCAAACAATGTTGTAAATCTTTCTATTATGAGCATCTTAATAGGAATTTTTTCTATCTTAGCATGTGGAGTGTTTAAATTGAGAGTGGATCACTAAGTATGAATGTAATCAATACAAATAGGAAGATAATTGAGGGCCTAATCCTTTCAAGATAAATCCTTTGTAAATCAGGTTTTTCCTTAATTATGGATTACTTTTGCATTTGCTCTAGTTAACCCATTTTTTGACTTTGTTATAATGGATTAGGTATTGGTCATTGACAGTTGTAGTTGATCCAAAATTCTAAAATTAAAATGATAAATCATTCATTCTATTCTAGTAAATTATGCTTTAATTATGTCAAGTAACACTGCATATGTTCAGAATTGTAAATCCTAGACATATATGGATTATTAACTAGATTACTCATTTGATGTTGCATCATTTAACCTATTTGTTATTTACCTTATTAAGAGATATGTGGCTTGTAAGTATGGTAAACTAGAATAAAGACATGGGGTGACAACCTATCTTAGGAGTGTCTTTGTGCATAGGGTTTGGTTAAGTTGTGTGGCTAGTTAATTTGCATTTATCCTGTCAAGGTCTCTAGGAACACCCTCCTAAGATCAGTAGGGCTCAAAGTGTAGAAGATTCATCCTACTCTTTTCGAATTGGTTCTTTCCTTTTCCTTGGTTTAATCATAGGTTTGTCCCTTTGTCTAGATTGACTCAACCCCAAGGTCTGGATGTGGCTCATCCTTTGGAATTGAGGATTACACAAAAAATCACCAACAATGTCCTTTATGTTATGGCCCATTTTGATTGGAGTGTCTTTTATACAATAACAAATTTATAAGTGGCATGTTTTTTATGTAATTTTAGCTTGTGACTTTATCATATTATATCCTCATCATCATTCATCTTTAGAAATTAATTTTGATTCTTAGATCTTGCATTCACCTCTAGATCAAATTTTTTGGCGTGGAATTGACCTAGGTCACTTCCATGCACGTGGATCTGAACCTTGAACTTTTAAAATAAAAAAATGTAAGTTTAAATTATTCCCAACCTTTTCACTAGTCATTATGAGTTGAATTGGCATATGGTTGTGTGGATTTGTGTTATGGTGTTGCATTTAAGGACATGCATTACTTATTCAATGCAAATCACTGAGGAGATAGAGGAATCACTAGAAGTGCATTCACATGAGAGCATCACAAAAGATTCACAGAGCATCCTAATTGCATCATTGTGCTAGACATATTGCATGCTTACTCATTATCTTCGATTGGTGTTCCAAATTTGTTGAATTAGTCCATTTAGGGGCTTGACTAAGGAGAACATGGCCCTCACTTAGCAAGTTCTCAAACACTATCTATAGATATCAACCCACTTCAAATAGGTACAATGAGCTTGTGTGAGTCTACTACAATAGTTTATTACCTACCAGTTCACTTCTATAGGTCTAGGTTGAATTTTATAGGTGCAAAGATCGGTTCTACAAGCAAATATATAAACCAAAATAAAACATAATCATTTTATAGATTCTGAGGTGTTCATTCAATTACGGCCTTGATTTTTAGCGCATTGATCAATCAACTCCTTGCATTTTTTATTACATATCCCACCATCAAGATTCAAGCTAAATATCTCATTTAAATTATTTAAATTGTGTTAAATTTAATTCTAGATTTATTACTCCAATCCCAACTCTTTATCTTGAGATTTAATTACTATTTATATATTTTTCTAAGACATTTATGTAAGTATGATTTATTCCACTAGTATATTTATATTTAAAAAAATATATCTACAGTATGCCGAGAGATATCTTCTAATTTGTTGGCATTTATAAATTACTTGCAGTTAGAATATTTGATGAGTTAATTTAAAGAGCCTATGCTGCAAGACTTTTCATTTTCTTCAAATGTAATAAAGATTTCATTCCATAACTGCCCAAGTTTTTCTATTTTTCTATCCATTTGGCTTCCACGAATTTATTTATTTTTTGTTTAACATGATAAAGATTTCACTCCATTACTACTCAAGTTTTTCTATTTTTCTATCCATTTGGCTTCCACGAATTTATTTATTTACACATTTTATGAATTTTGTTTACATAGAATCTGAATCTTAATTGTTTACGGGAATCTAAATCTTTTAGCCCTTGCTGTGAGTGTAGAACGCCTCTCAGCGTAATTACATTTTATTGGTGAACCTGACTTTACTTTACTACACAACCTAGATTTTTGGCCTTAGGGTTTATCCTTCTTTTATTTAGGTTTTTTTATATGATTTTTAGAGTTCATATTTTACTTTTCATATCTCATTAGGATTAGGATCCCCTTTTATACTTGAATGGTATGCCTTCTTTAGGGTTTTCTAATTCATTATGTGATCTTATTTTCATCCCACCCTACCCACACTTATTTTTGCTTCTAGGGTTTTATTTATTTGCAAATCTAATTATTTGCTAATTTTTATGATGTTATATGTGATCTTACATCCCTTTTATATCATTTGGCCTTGAGTGTTTCGTGTATCATTTATATTCCATGGTCTCGTCCACCTCTTCACATTCCTTTGAGAAGAAATCCTTGTCTGAATCCTCAAATAGACTAATCTAGCAAGAATTTATTTCTAATGGTCTTGAAATGGGACTATTGTTGTTACTACTATTGTTCAACTCGAGGTTGAAATTTTTTATCACAAGGGACATTTGAAACAATAATAGTTTGCACATGAACTTGCTAGCTTGGTTGATGTGGAAATTCATGCACATTTAGTTCAAGCCTTTCATGATTTACTGTTTACCAAGCCATTTAATTGGGAAGTGCTTCAATGCATTGGAGCTAAGGTTGTCCCTTCTAGTTATTTGAATAGTGCATCCTCGTCATAGTTTCCTTTGTATTTTGTTCCTCCATTCGATACACATCCTTTTTGGACCCTTCCTCTACCATGTTGGACGTCATTTTTATGCCTCATTTCCATCTAAAGCTTAGACATCCACTCCTCATTCCTCTCATTCCACTACTACTTCACTCGCTTTTCATGTCATCCCTACTAGTGTCATGACTGCACATGTTCCTAGTGTTTCTTCCACCACTAATATGGCCTCCTCTTCCCATCCTTCCAATGTTATTCTTACCTCCTCTATTACCATCTCTCACTCTATTTTTTCCCACTTCCATACCTCATTCCTTACCTTTTTATTTGCCTAACTCCATGCCACATTTCACCCCTCCTATCATAGCCATGTTTATGCCTCATCATCCTTCATCCTATTAGCCTATCTATATGGTCTAGATGCAGCCTATTATATCTTCATAGCTTCACATGGCACTATTTGTGCACTTAATTTTAATGAATGCATGCTACACAATACTCATGCATCTCTATACAACACTATCCTTGCACATCTATGTACATTTCTCGCGTGCCACTATGCAACACTGCTCACATACATATTGCAGCCTTGGACATGGTTAAACATGTCGATGTCCAAGTAGACCATACATGTGTGACACATGGAGAATTCATGTCTACATGTAATATTGTCATGTGCAGCTAACATGTTGCAATGCTAGTGCCATGTGTCCTGATAATACAACTAGCATCATATAATTTAACCTTTGTCATCACCCCATCCATATAGTTAGGGCACCACATGCATGTAACACTTGTCAACATATTTGTAGAGCCTATGCAACGACCTACTTGTATAAATACCTACACTATATAGAGTACGAATAAAGAAGAACTAACTGAAATCATTTGCTACATACTTGTAATTGTACATTACCTTCTCTAATTCAATATAGTACATTCCTTTCAAAGTCCTCCATGCTTTTTAATGTGCATTTAAATTCTAGTATAGGGTTTCATAATTTTATATTTTGTAAACTTATGGATTACTGTCTAATTTACAAGTTTGCCCTCTAATCCACGTACAAATAGACCATTAGTATCAATGCAAGAAATATTTCATTCCCATCTAGATGTGCTCGTACTAGATGGATGGTTGTCCACCTAGTTCAACATTTATGAATACATAGAAACATCAAGAGTAGAGCAAAATGGCATATATATATATATGCACCTAGGGTTTTAGAAAACATGCAATGCTTTATCAATGCAACCTTATAAATGCAATGCCAAGAACTCTTTAGGAAATTTTGCGACTTCATGACTCAATTTGTACTAGCACCACCACACCCCAACCAACAAGCTTTAATGCATCATCAAAATCCCCATATCAGACTTGATATTCTAATGTTCAAAGGTAAGATCAATGCCATAGAGTTAGATTATTGGATTCAACAACTCAAATCATACTTCTCTATCAACAAATCCACTTACACCAAGAAAATTTCCTTCACAGAATTGAAAATGTCCATTCAAGTGCACATCAATGGTGGTAAGCACTCAATACATAACATCATAGGGGAGCACCAACCAATTTAGACCTAGAGTACCTTTGTCATGTGGTTTCTTCAAACATTATAAGGATGATCACATGATGTTTTAGTAGTTATGCCAACATGGAGAACAAACCATGGAATCTTACACTAACAAGCTCCATGATTATTCTTACACCTATATGGAGACACCCGAGAAAACCTTGGAGTGCTTAAGTACATCAATAAACTATTGACTTCCATCCATGCACCAAAATGAAGTTCCCTACACCAGACAATTTGGGCTAGGCATTTCACCATGCATCTAAAATAAAAGTCAAGGCAAAGATGAAGTAATAATGCCTTTCTTAGCACAAGAACAAGCCTGCTTTAAGAAAAACTTTAGACCTTGTGTAGACACCTAAAAATGTATTCACCATTTAACTGATCTCTGACATCACTAATATCACCGATTCCCCTTCTAATCAATTAATTATATTGTTATTTAATTAATTATCTCATCGAACACTTAATTATTCATCGTTTCCCCCTTTAAATTGAATTAATTTAATTAATTCAATAGTCATTCCTTACTAACATTAGCCTGATCAATTAAATAAATATGAAAATATTTATTAAATTAATTCACCCATTTCATTAAACCTAATTAATTGAATAAATCATTTTTATTTAATTAATTCAACCTACTAATTAGTCTATCCCTACTCTAGTTAATTAAATACCTATTATTTAATTAGCTAGTCTAACCTACATGACCCTGGACTTAAGATTAATTAAATTAAACACCATTTAATTAATCCTAACCCATAATTAACCCATTCACTAATTTACTACAGCCATATTAATTAGGCTAATCACCCTAATTAATATGGTCAAACATTGTTTAACACTCCTCCCCACATCCTCTAAATTAAAAAATGATTTTTATGCCACATAAAACAGATTTTTTTATACATTTGTCATAAACTCCATAAATGACCTCTTACACCACCCACTTTTATTAATTACCACTCTTCCTAAAATGAAATAAAAATTCATTTTTAATCCTCACCTCTTCCCCAAGTGAATCTAAAATTCACATCTAATCCACCTCATCTACCCTCATTTAATTCTCTCCTCTTCCCAAGATGAATTAAAAATTCATCTTTATTCTCATCCCTCCATTTTTTTATGATTGAATCTAAGCCCTCCACCTCACATTCATCTTCATCCATTGATCTCCAAAATGAATTTCAACCCTTGGATCAAATATCCCTCCAAAAAGCCTATCAATACACCTCCATCCAATCCATTTCAATTATCCACAATTTGAGCAAAGTTATCATACCAAAATTTCTCCATCTCTCCACCATCTTGAGCTAGGCTTAGTGATTTGTTGCATAGTTTGAGGGAATTTCACATTTAGTAAGCCATGGGTGAAGCTAGAATGTTTGGGTGCAACATTCTCAACCTTATCTAGGAGGTGGAGGTCATCTTGAAGGTATAAAATAGTGTTTTTCATGCATTTATTTAGTGTTTTTATCTTCACTTGATTTTCCTAACCTCATTTGGCATGCCCAATGGAACCACAAGGTCCTAATCTACTAACATTTGTGTGAGTTTTGTGTAGAAAAACGTGGTTTTGCAGGTTTTAGCACCAATAGCTCACGTTTGGCGCCACTTTCTCCTACAGCGGCGCCATTTACTCATCTTGTGACACCATTTACTTATCCTGTGGTGCCATTTGCGAATATTTTGGTGCCTTCTTTGCATGACACTCTCACTAACACTTTTCTCTTTATTTGATCTTTTAATGCTTTTTTGGAGGTTTTAGCAAGCTTTTATTGTCTTTTACACTTTGTTTTAATAGTAAATGCAAAGGAATAGGGTGTTATGACAAAAAATTTATAGGGAGACTCGTATGTTTTTAATCATTCAACCCTAGTTTGTTTTGTTTGTTAAACCTTATTTGTCACTGCTTTTTGGGACTCTTGAGTGTTATTTGGCAGGGGGATAAGTACTAACCTTGTTTGAACTAAGTTTTATTTAGATTAAGTGTGTCTTTGAAGGCTTTTTGAAGACTCTGCGTCGGTTTGGCGTTATCCATACCCAGTTCAACACTTTCTGGTCAACCAACAAGGTAAGTACACGTAAAAGACTTCCTTTGGCACTATTTCGTGTTCTCGCGGCACTATTTTTGGGTTTGGTGCCATTTTAGATTTTTGTGGCACTATTTTCACTATCTGACAACACTTTTCCTGTCACTACCTTTGACGCTATTTATTACAATTTCAGTGCCATTTCTCTATTATGTGGCGCTATTTATCTATGTTTTAGTGCTATTTTTCAGGCTAACATTGGAATCTATGTAGGTGTTTGGTAGGGTTTTACAAACAAAAAGAACGCTAGCCAAAGATCAAAAAATCAAACTACTTACATCTTTTTGCAAGGTTAATAGCTTAGAAAACACTTATCTTTGGTGCACTAAAACGAACATTGCTTGTATAGCTTAGACAACACTTACATTTGGTGCATTAAAATTAACCTTGTTTGAAAACAATCATAGGAACACTTCATTTTGGATCTTAAAAAGAACGTAGCTTTTGTTTGACGTGTCTTGTGTGCTTGCACGCTTGTGTTAAACCCAAGGGATAGAATCAAAGTATCCTCTCCCTTCGCCTTCAAAAGGAACTTGGCTGAAGAGAAATGGTTCTACTTTCTTTTTCTTTTTCTTAGAGGGGACCTTCCCTTGAGAAACATCCACAAGGAGAACTCATTAGCGACCCCAAGCGGTACTTTCATTCGATCTGCTATACAAAATAGGATAAGGCAAAAGCCAAGTCCAAATCGGTATAAGCGCTTATCGTACTGTGCTAGTTCGAAAGGAGGTGTACCTTGCATATATGATACTCCTAGTAGGACTAGTTAAAACCTTAAGTGGTTTACTGGATTCTCGTAATGTGTTGATCCCTCGAATGTTTCCCCACTAGAAACCTTTGTTTAGTGGCCAAAATCCTTCTATTTGTTGGCACAGGTGGTCGGACCTCTGAAGTTGTCCCACGTTCTCGCAGTTCAAAGTCGAGATAGCAAATTCCTTGAGATCTTTGGGTCCTTGGGAATTTGAAGTTTGGTGTGCCCAATAAGTGTGTGTCATGTAAGGGGGAGCCAGTGCCACCAAACTTCTAAGCTATCCACTTTGAATAAGTGCGGCTCAGATTTATCTGCAGTGGGAATCCAACAAATATTATCTTTTTCTTGCCTTAAGTTGTACAAGTGTTTGATGAATATTCAAATTATCACATTTTCACAACAACACCTTTAGCCATTGTATTCTCTTATTTGAAAGTGTTTGTATGCTTGTCAAGAAACCATCATAGACATTATCTGAAACTTCCTAAGTCATTGAACCATTGAAACATTTGGCATTTCCCAAAGAACCAATCATTTGACCTTCAAAAATCCAAAAGTTAACATCAAAATCCCAATTTTACCAAAAAATACCATCCACTACCATGTTTTGGCGCCAAAAGCCTTCTGATTGGAGCCTAAATATTCACTGTGGCTACTTGAGCATCATTTTCCAGATCCCTGGCGCCATTACTCACTATTTTGGCGCCTTATCCTTAAGCTTTGGTGCTATTTTCAAATCAGCTTGCATGTGTGCCTTGGGAATTATTTTGGGACCTTTAAACTCTGCACATTCATAATTTGCAACCACCTTGTCAAAATCCACCAAAACCATAGCCCATCTTTGACCATCTCCCATAATCATTTTGACCCAAAATTTTCATCCATACTCCCATTTTGACCTTAAAGAATAATCACTTTCATTATTGGACCCTTCACTACCAATCACATCACTAAGCCCAACCATAATCCTCCTTTTTCATAATCACATCTTCATACATAGGGTCTGTTGGTTTTTCTTCTGAATCAGCATCAGGGTTTGCCAGTTCCTATGCACATGCAGATTTAGCCAACTAATACAGGAGGTTGCGTGAGCTGCCTCCCCTTCACTTCTGGTTCTGCCGCACCAAGGGGGGTATCCCTATAACTCAAGATGTAACCTTGACTAGCTCAAAGATAGAAAGATCTAACTTGACAACAACAGGCAGAATACTCTCATGTATGGACCAAGATCTGCATGATAGATCACAAGGTGGGCAACATTCTTGGACATATATGTCTGGTTGGGTATGAGAGCATGCAGGGGGTTCCTAATCCTACTCCTACAACTAACAGGTGGAAGTGGTGACATGGGTGGACATAATGTCTTGGATGCAAGACGAGGGGTTTTGGCTCATAACTACTGATCCAGGAGCAGACTGGTGCCTATCCATTGGGCAAGGAGTCAACTAGACGTATACAACAGATGGTTTGCAACTTTCACTCAAGTTTCAGAGGGTTGGACTGATGCTTGCCTTACAAACATCACCCAAGAATGGGTATCTAACTGCCTCTACTTACAGATATCCCTACTGACATGCAACCAGATTCAAAAGAAGGAGAATAACATGCAGCAAATGGAGACAAGCAGATAGACACATGCAATAAGCATTTTTCATATAACATTAACACTGAAACTGAAAATATGTGCAAAATACATTCATGTTGCAACTCATAAACTCCAAAATGGGATAAAACAGCCAAGATCATGCCCTGTTCTTCATTATTTATACAAAAATGCCTCAGGCCTTCCCCCTCAAAAAATGGTAACACAGTCTGCCTATATTGGCTAGAAAGTGTACCACAAGCAATTAATTACATGGTTGACCAAAAATCCCGCCAAATACAGATCTCAGAAGGAATGGCGCTCAGAAGTTATTGCTGCATCAGACAGAAAGTAGACAAGGGTGGCCTCGAGCCCTGTGCCACCATCTGGAAGTCGTCATGCCAAAAATCAGGTACATGACTGTTCAACAAGTCGCCCATGCCTCAGCACTGTCGCCATTGATGGCTCAACCACCCGCAGCCATCGAGAAAATAGTCGCATCACTCAAGAAGGAATTTCCCACCAAAACGCTTCTTCGCAGGTTCAAACTACACAGGGGAATAATCCCACATGCATGGTGAGGAGACCACTTCATTAGTTTATAAACGAGGCCGTAAACATATTAAGCGTCGAGCGCTTTTGCCGCGCTTGACACACATGCCTTCGTCTAAAGCCCATTGCCATGACGCATATCATCGGCCCGCCCCAAAAATTTCTCATCGATCTCAATTGTCTCACCGATGCCTACCTTACAATCCGCTCCATCGGCCAGAGATACGCCGATGACACCCCATCAGCCAAACACCCACTGTCGGCCCAACTGAGAAATCCCCTGCATATGCATATACAACTGTTTGATATACAAGGCAGACCCCAAACCTTTATGAAGCAGATTGGAAACTTATTCGGGTCCGGCTTGTATCTCGACCTATGTATCTTTGCTTGTATATACAACTGGTGGGCCCCATCACTTGTATATTGGCCATTGTATATTTTGTTCCTTTGCATATCCACGGGCCCTAGCACATGCATCTCCTCCGCAGCACTGTAGCGAATGTATATTTGCACCTTTGTATGTTTACCTTGCATCCGCAAATATACAAACCTCCAATATACAACTGCGGCATCTTCAACAGAATATTCGATGAATGTATCTTCCGCTCGCCACTGTAGCAATTGTATATGCACACCTCCTTTGTATATTTCACTTGTGCATGACCCGATATACAAAGCGGGAATATTCCTGGGAATATACCTGCAATGTATCTTTTCTTTGTATGTTTGAAATGCATGCTGGCGACTTTGTATGTAGCTCGATATACAAGACCACTTGTACATCGCACTGTAGCAGAAGCATGTTCGCCGCCCTTATACATTTTTCCTTAGTATCTTCACATGCAACCAAGTGTCGAGCACCAACCTCACCATCGGCCAGACAAATGCCATCGGCCCAACATGAAACTCCTTCGCCGATAGCACAAAGTCACGGCGATATACAAAGAAAACACCATGCTACCGAAATGATCGCCGAGACATATGCAAACTCATGCCGATGGACAAAACATGAAGACCCCTCCTCAAGAATTAAGATGCAGACGCTGAAAAACACCGAGGGGGCCCAAAACTTAGAACTTTTTGGATTTTTAGGGAAGGTGCCTGCATGTTTATATGCTTGAAAATTGACTGCTCATGCAGGCACCAACAGGGTCATCCCACAATAATGGGTTACACTTTTGTGGACAAAGAAAAATTGAAGTTGCCAAAAAAACTATAGTAGGCACCTTCATTTGAAGGTTTTTCCTTCGAACGAAGGTCCTGTCGGCCTTTTTAAATCTTAAAAAAATAAGGCCTTCGTTCGAAGGGGGTCTCCATTCAAAGGTCCTTGGGTGCCAAATTAAAAACAATAAAATAATACCTTCGATTGAAGACCCTCTTCGATCGAAGGTATTATTTTATTTATTTATAATAAAAAGGTTAAAACTCTCAAATGATATTTTTTTGTCATTTGAGAGCGACAATGTTCACGTTGGCAGAGGAAGATGACAAGGCGTTTGAAGGAGTCAAAGGGGACAGCGAAAAAGGCTACGACAAGGCCCCAGATTAGCATTCCACCTTCCATATTAGCATTCCAGCGTCCCTCCAGGTGCATACCTACTGATACATGCTCATATAAGCCTGTCGTTTCACTATATATGTCCACAGTTTGTCATAGAATATTTGTTGTTTCTCATTTACATATACACGGGTTACATGCAATGAAAAATTCCACAATGCGTTGTTGAATTCTTGAGTAGTTAAATTCAGTTCACTGTCAAACCTTAGTTTGGCAAACTAGGGTCTGACTAAACCTAGTTTAAGACATATACACAGGTTACATGCAATGAAAAATTCCACAATGCGTTGTTGAATTCTTGAGTAGTTAAATTTAGTTCACTGTCAAACCCTAGTTTGCCAAACTAGGGTTTTTTCATACCACCTTCTCAACCATATAACCTATTCTCTCTATCCAAGGATAACAAATAATAGAGATCCATGTTATGAAAAAAATAATTTATTTGCCATGAAAACTACTCTTGAGCTCTATGCAACTATGAATGACTATAGCTAAAAGAGAGATTCCATTCAACAACTCACAACTTTATAAAAAAAAGCTCATTTATTATTTATGAAATCATGACTCTTATATTACTTAACAAATTACAAGAGAATTACTTATATTCATTGCAACGAGATGTTTGTAGCCACACAACCAATCTCTCTTTTTGCATCTAAAGGCAAAGAACCAGTTCAAAATTTGTAACTACTGTATGCAGTTTAGATGTATCATGTTCAACTTAATATGTGCTAGGTATCAAAATTCTTTATCTTATTTTAATAATTTCATGTAATATGACAATAGAAATCCATTGGTGGCACTTGCTAAAATAATTTAAAGATATATATAAATCCATTTCCAAAAAATTCTAACAACATGTAGATGTGCAATTGTTATTAATAATGTTATCGACGATAATGATGTTGACGATGTCGGTCAAATCTAATGCTACATTAAAGTGTCTTATGATTATACTTTGGCCATGACTAGTTCAATTGACATATCAATTACCTAGATAGGGTTAACCACTAGAACCTAGTGAACCATACATAAATATATGGTCAAATCATCTCATGATGAAACAAATACCTGTTGAGTGATTAACATCTATATATATGTTGTAGTAAAAGGTTGCAATGATAAAACAACTTGGAAATGAGTCTTTAGGAATTTGTAAATGTCTAAGAATTAGATCAATCCTCATGACCCCAAGAGTTCTTTAAGTGTGCAACATCGTTATGATTGCAATGAAATGTTAACCTCAACTCAATCATACTAATTGCCTCATAGCACTAAGGGTGACCAATGTGAATTCAATCAATTTTATATAATAATTATCTCATGAGCCAATGTGGGTTCCACACAAGACAAGTCCAAGACTTCAACAAGGCTCATAACAAGTGTAACTCAACCTTTAAGGGATTTAACCTAAACAACTATTAATTTGGAATGGTTTATCACAACCCAACCACCTACACAATGAGTATTTAAGAAGCAACTCTTCACAAGTCTTTAATTAAATAAAGGCTTGTGACCACACTAAATCACATTTTCATTCTCAAATAATTCATAAACAGGTAGCAACCATATATAGCAAGTTTACAAATATCCAACTAAAGTTCTCAATAAGACTACTACAACACCCACTAAAAAACACATTTCTTGCCATTTCAAAACATATATAAGACCTTAAAGTTGTATAATTTAAATGTATTGACTTTATCCTAATCACCCATTGTTAAAAAAAGTTAATATTTAGATTGCAATATGTGTTATTATTGTAGTAGATCTATGGTAAAATCATTAGGTATAAATGTAAGTTCCATCTATCCAATTGGGTTGGATGATCTTTTACCAAATTCTAAATTGTTACAACATTTGGACCTCATAGGCCAAATTTTTATAGGTTTTCCTCTATTTAGCATAATCTTTGGTGTTAAATGCTATAATCCAGTTATGAAGTCTTGTGTTATTCCTTATTTTGTAAAATATGGAGAAGGTGCCCACTATTAAGAGGAAATCCCCTCCATGATCTAAATGTCTCCGTATTTGTCAAGGAATTTTAGGGGATAATAAAATCATCCCCAATCCTACTATATTTGCTAGCTTGTTCTTATTTTTATTAGTTAATTATCGTAACACTTGTAAAATATTTTGAAATTCTTTGAGAATTCCTTTTCAAAATAGCATATGAGATTAACTATTCATTTATGGATGATTAAATAATGTCTAGTTATGTGAAGTTTCTTGACTCTTTGAATTGCATTTAAATAAAATTGCAACTAGACATATGGGATCTTGAATGTAATACTAGTTCTCTATTTCTATCAATTCATATCTTTCTCTTAAGCTCATATTTAAAAAATTATTTACTCATTTATTCAAGACTTGACTCTTTTGCCAATGAAGTAAAACATTGGTCCTCTTTGGTAAATTAGTCATGTTGAATATTGAATATCATTCTTTGTCCTCATAAAATTGTTGTATATTAGATCATTCTTTGTCCTCTTTGGCACTGTTATCATTGGGAATTGCACCCATATGCAAGGCTGAAAAAGCTCTGCAATTCCATGTAACATGGGACTAATTTCAGGTTGTGGGTGCCCTATAACAAAATTAGACCTCCAAATTGTGGGTTGGTTCCCTTCAAATGTTCTATTGGAATGTATGACTTTTCTATTTTGGAAAAGGGGAAGAAGGAGGACTGAAACAACAAAGCTAAAATGAAAGATGGTGATGCACCTATAATGAAGATTGACTAAACTTGCAGAAAACTTCACAACTTTCTCCTATTGAAATCTGTCTTCACAGCTTGAATTGAAGATATTGGACACAAATTTATCTCAAGGAAAGGCTTGATAATCTGCCCTTTTGTGAAGGAAACGATAAATTTCACAACTTAAAAGGTTGATATACTTGTTGCACATTCAATGACATGTGGCTAAACTCAAAATGAATACATACATTCAGTAACCAAACATAAATTTAAAGGTTTCAACGTTCAAAACACATTAAATCTGCACCAAATGATTGATTAATGGAAGATTCCTGAATCTGTGAAGGAAAACACTACCTTTCAGCAAGAAATTGAAGGAAAAATACTGCAAATAATGGAATGATATAACTTGTAAGAACCCGCTGCTGTATATAAATCTCTGACTAAAAATGAGTTACAAAATTTCTCTAATCTGTCTGAATCAGAATGAGAACCAAGAACTAACTCCATAATGAATGAAGTTTTACAATATATAGAAAAGATAGGTCAAAAAGATTGACCTAAAGATAACTGGAATTTGAACCTCAATTATCTCGAAATAGCACATGCAAAAAATGATAACTAATTCCCGTGCAAGCCCTGAAATCAAGCAAAAAACACCTCCAAACTGATGGAAAATATATATAATGTGTCAAAACTAGTGTTGGTCCATGCACCAATGAAATGGAGTGCTTAACTCAAGGTGAACTGCTCATATAACTCCTCAATCTGCTCCTCAAACTACCTCTAACTGAAAGCTCAAACTGATGACTTAATTCCTCTTATCCCTCCATGCACAATAACTTATATCTTCACTAATTCATGCAATGCAATGTCAAGAATAATATTCAATAAGTGAATATTCTATCCAATCCTCTTGTGTGCTATAAATGACTTATATTTAAAATAATTTACCTAAGCTATTATTAGCAACAATTAATGTAATTGTCCTAATAATATCTTGGATAAATTATAATTTATTTACTATTTATATCATAAGTCAATAAAACCTTATATCTCCCTTTTGACTATACATCCCTACCATGCAATAAGTCAAAAATACCCTTATTACTCCATGCAAAACATAACATCAGTCTTCATATATGCATATATCACCTTTGAAAAAATATAATATCACCTTATGACTCCTTAAACATTTCATGCCTTATGCATATATTTTATCAAATCAATATATGGCTCTTCCTTATATCTCCCTTGATACCTTATGCATTATCATCCATGTTTCTTTATAAAATAAAGGAAAAAAAAAGGGAAAACCTTATCACTCCACATGCTCTAAAGTATGCATCACTTCAAATCATGTGATTCTCAACCCTCATCCTCATGCCAAAAGGAAGAAAATTGAATAAGGCATTGGGCCCTTACCTTACATGATTACATTTGACTTTGTGCAAAAATCAAAAAGGAAAAGACCTTTATCTTTTGGCCATCATGGGCCCCCTGGCAAAAAATCATTAGGTTAAAAGACTTCAAAGTCTTCACCACGGGTTCATAAGAGATTTGCAATCAAGCGATTTTTCTTTTTTTTAAACAATGTCAAAAATGATGGGAAAAAATCACCATCGAACTCAAGCAAAACAAAGGGTTTGCAACCCTAAGTATCATTTTGTCACTTCTTTCCTTTGGTTGGCTCTATGGTGGCCGCCATACTGGTAGAGTTTCAAAGTTCCTCTGGTTCCTTTGACAATTTCGTAGCTATTTCTGAGGTCTCTATGCAACATTCTCCACAAAAAAAAAAGGTGAGTATGTTTTATTGAGCATTTTTGTGGTTTATGTGGCTCCATTCTTGACACTTTAGGCCGCGGCCTACATGGTTGTCGTTTGAGCATATACTGATAACGTTTTTGCTGTATCTTTCTTCTTTTGTTTCCATACCCCTGTCGAGGGCTACCATGGAACTCTTTGACCTCTCTATCAAAACAAAGCCTACAACACTATTTGAGAATAAAAGGTGAGTATGGCTTTTTTTTCTTTTTTTCTTTTAACAAAATAAAGAAAGGAGCAAACTCTGGTTTCTTTGCTCTTTTTATATGTATGAAATTGCCTGCTATGAAATGATGAAGAAAAAATTGTCCTGAAAGTTGTCTCCTCCTGTACCATTCCTTTCTTTTATCACTACACAAAATAGAATAAATACAAAGGATGAAAGCTTCGATTTCAATGGATTCCTGTAACAAAACTTTCAATCTTCCTCAAGCTGTGGTTAGCAAATGGTATTCTGAGCATTTTTTGTTTAAATTTCTCAAAACCCATTTCATAGCAGATGAATCTCATATAGTCGCGACCAACTGGCTCCTATTTTTGGTTAAAATTCCTGCAAATGGCTCATTGAAACTATAGCATTACATGATTTTGAAATTGCTCTATCAAATCACTTTCATGCAACCTATCCATAACATGTATCTTTTCCATGATCAAGATGATATCCATAATAATGAACCTCTCCATGAGCCACTTGATCCTATCCATCTCCCAACAACTATACATGAGCAAGAGATCCAATTCCATCCCATGCATAACCTTTATCTTTTCTATGATCAAGATACTATCTTTGATGAAGAAGCTATCCATGAGCAACTTGATCCTATACATGAGAAAGAAATCCAACTCCAACCCATCCACAACCTTTATCTATTCTATGATCAAGATATTCCCTATGAAGAAGATGTCCTTGAACAATTTGATCCCATACCCATCCATGAGAAAGAAACCTCCATTACTTCTATCCCTCTTCCATCTAATCCCATCCATGATCCAACAACTTTCACTTCCTCTGATGAGACACTTGCCTCCCAAGTACACGTGAATGATCAACCCAATAACTCAGATCCTAAAGAGCATAATGATGATCAAGATTCTAGTGATCCTTCACCATCCATTATTGACCAAGCTACAAATCCGTCGTCCTATATATCCTTGGGCTTACTACCTTCATGCATGAATGTTCTTCCTTAGAACACCAACAACCATTATCCTTTATCTCACCTTCTCCATCCAATAAGGAACTCGTGTCTAGCATTCCACCTATGCATAATCCCACGGTCCACCGCATACTCCAGAATATGAACTATCAAGGTAAAGGCTTAGGCCTTCATGAACAAGGTATTTTAGAGCCTGTCCATGTCAATATTCCTCCACCTTCATACGGCCTTGGATACATACCCCAAGGTGAGCAATCTCAAGATGTTGGTACTTCCTCCACTCCTCCTAAGTCCACCATTTTCCATCACAAACCCTATCATGTCCCCAAAACATATGTCGCCATTCCACCTCCATCATCCTACAATTGTCAAAAACATGTGACCATACACCTTCCACCATCCAATCTACCTCCACTACTTCCAAATCCTAATATCCCTCCGTGCATTTTACCACCACTTCTTCCAATACCTTATCCATTCATCTATAAATCCTCTAAATATCCCAATCATGGCCAACAAATGCACATGTTGTCTAAACAACGAGCTTCCACCAACCTCACTTCCACCATCCCCAGGGGATTCAAAAACACAAATCTGGATGCGTCTACCTCTCAAGTCAAAAATCCTAAGCGTCCTCATGACCTAGGATACAAAAGCCAAGAATCAAAGAATTATCCATCTCAAAAGCTGCATACACCCAAAAACCTCAATGCCAAACTGAAAAAGGTGTGGGTCCCCAAACAACAAATAATTATCTCAGAAGCTGCACAAAAGCTGCATATGCCCAAGCCCATACCTTCACAGGTACAATCTACAAGCAAAATGGTTTGGGTACCCAAGCAAAAAGCCATCAAGTCAAATGAGGCAGCTATCTATAAAGCATCCCAACCATCCACTTTCTCCCATGCCATCCACAAATCTCAAATTCTTCCATCCCATATGGCAAGCAAAAATCAAAAGTATACTAAGTCTATGTGGGTCCATAAAGGCCTATATCATTCATTTACCAAGCAAAAATCTTCATTGCTTCCCACACCACCTGCCTATCATAAGCTTCAATGTTTATCACAGTATGTGCAACCATTGGTCATGGTTCCCTTCCATTCCAAAACACTTCTGTATAACTCCATCTCCCCTCCCTTCCGCTACTATCCTACATATCTTCCTCATCCTATGGTCCATACTTTGCATAAACCTTCCCTCCGTATTCTACATCATAATCCACTGTCTACCTACGCCGTATCACGTTCATGCAGTCTCCTACCAACATCTATGAGAACACTTGACATGGTCCATGCGACGACATCTATCTAGCGAGACTATCACCTTTCAAGGAACCAAGCACTTGGGTTCCTCTCGTCTGTTCCACCTTCTCCTATCTAAATATTCAAAAAAAAAGTAAAGAAAAATCCCTTTGTCCAATGGTGAAAATCTAGCAAACAGGCGCCTTGGATAAGCGCCATGATGAAAACCTGGCAAACAGGCGTCGTGTGTAAGTTGATCTTCTACATCACCTACACTTGGGGGCACCTTGTCTCATTAGCATATCACTTTTTTCCTGCCAGTTTCCTTTCATACCATTTCCTATCCTATTCCTCTATCCATTACATACCTATGCTGTCTAATCCATCCATCCTAATCTTCCATTCCTCTATTTTTCTTGATCTTGATAAAGATTAGGGACACAATGTTGACAAATATTTTAGATGTCTCTTGACATACCTTATCCCTCCAAACCACGCCAATCCTTCATTATCCTCTCATCCTCCTCCTTCGTCTTAAGCATTGTCATGAAAAATCCTAAGTACTCTACCTACAATGGGGCATGTTATTCCTATGCGACATAGTCCTTGGAGATCACATCCTTGATTCCTTTTGTCCACTATTTCCCATCCTCATACATACCCATTCCATTCTTTATCACCCATACATCTGCCTATCCATGGTGTTTCCCTTGTCATCAGTATCTAGCATTAAGGCTATCCAAAATTCTTATCCAGTATCCTGTCCACAGTGTCAGCCTAGCATAGCCACTATCATCAGTGTTATCTATTCCATATCTGATCCATATCTATTCCATATCTGTTCCATATTTGATCCATATTTGTTCCATATCATGTCTCATCCGATCCATATATTAGGTCCATGGTCCAAATCCTGAACTACGTCACCTCTGAGCTATCACGTAGGCAAGGCCATTCTTAATGTGCCCCCAAGGCTCCCCTTCACTCCACTCCACTATCCCGTCTGTCCCTTATCTGGTCCTTCTATCAATCTGAGTCCATGCTATTTTTGCATCCTTTGCCATCACCTAGGTCTTAGGTCCATTAGGGTTCACCCCGAACTACGTTGCCTCTACGTCGTCACGTAGGCAAGGCCATTTAGCAATGAGCCCCCAAGGCACTAGGTCAGTCCCTTAGGGTTCGTCTCTCCATGTTTGTTGTCGTCTCGCCCATAATAAGTTGATCCTTGTCTAAACTGGGGGCAACTCCTCGACCTAGTTATGGATTTGGATTCTTGAATGCCACATTTTCTAAGAGGATACCAATAAAGGATTGTGTTACCTTTCACTAAACAAGCAAGCACAGCAAAACAAGCTTCCCCAAACAAAATTCTTGGCACAAAGCATCAACCTGTCCAAAATAGAGCACCATACCGAAGCACTCAACCTAATTCTCTATCAATTATGGCAAAAGGACACATCTAACGCAAGAATGTTTTGTAAACAGGTTAACTTACAAAGTCTTGGATTTTTGTCATTGTGTCTTCCTATGCTACTCAAGGATGCCAAAAGCTAGAGATGTTATGATGGGGGCATAATCTTTTTCTTTGTCTGCTGCTTGTGGATTAAACTTTAGTAATGTGACGACTTTTGTCTAACAACATGATCAGAAAAAGATCATCGAGAACCCCGAAGTCTGAACATGAAAAGGGGCAATCCTTATCTGTTGAAACACAAGAAGTACTCAGGTCATCTAGATTCAAGTTTGACTAGATGCTTGTATCAACTTGCCATATCAAAATCCATGTAAGGAATACTCAGGTCATCTTGGTTTAATTATACCTAGATGCTTGTATTTTATTACAACATAATAAGTGCCCAATGATGAAAGCAAAGTACTTGTGCTCTAATGATGACAAATATCCATATCCATAACGTATCCAATTGCATTTCATATCCATATCTGTATCCATATCCCATGCAATAAAATTCTATGTAGCGTGTCAATGTTTACAAAGAAAAGCTTGTGATTTCTTCTGTCGAGTCATTCTTCTATCAATCAAATTTCTATCTATCATCATATATTTCATCTTTGTCCAGTCAATCTGAACAATGATCCAAATGCAAGTCTATCCTTAATTCATACCAATCATGTTAGTCAATCTTGTCAAATGATCCACTCACAATTAGTGGTCTTGATCCTAATCTTGTCGTAAACCATATCAATAAATCATAACTATCAATGGGATATATCTTTCCCACACCCATCGTGTTGATCTAGGGATATATCGTTCCCCTCCATGATAACACTATCCTTCATGTTCTAGGGATCTATCGTTCCCCGCCATGACAACATTGTTGTATATCGTTATTAGTATATCATTGGTTTACCACTTGACATGGGTAATACCTTGTTTGTTCTTGTACCATTTGTGCATACTTGCTTACATGCTTGTGTATGTTATTATTTTATCTTGCATCACATATCATTTGCCTCTTTCTTCTGCATCCAACCATTTCTTCTCATGTCAACCTATCTCATCGTGAGATTGTCCGTCTCACACCTTCTACCTTCTCCCCATCCAATCTCTTGAGGGGGCATCCTGTCGTTAAAACTTGTACTAGGGGCAAACTGGGGCATGTATCATTTTCAGACAATCTTATTCTTTGAAACAACATGATAAAACATATTGTATCAAAGAGGGGCAAAATGTATACACCTAAAAATGACACGACTCTGTCTAAATAAATATTCTTAATATTTATTCCATCTAAATTCCTCTATCAATAAATAAAATAAATAAATTTATTTATTCGATTCATATTTCCTCTAAGTTAATTAAATATCAAAATATTTAATTATCTCTTCTAAAGTCAAAATTAAATAAAATCCTTTATTTAATTAAATTCTTCCAAACAATTAAATAATTTCTAATTATTTAATTAAGTTGCTCATTACTCCAAATTTAAATAAATAAATTAAATTTATTTAAATCCTCTGTCCAAAAATAAAATATAATTAATATTTTATTTATTCTTCCAAAATCATGTGCAAGTAAATTAAATAATTTTATTTAATTTGCTTTCTTATCTTTAATATCTTCTAAAAATAAATTAAATTAATTAATTTATTTAATTTGCTTTCTTATCTTCAATATCTTCTAAAAATAAATTAAATAAGTTTATTTATTTAATTTGCTTTCTTATCTTCTAAATCTTCTAAAAATAAATTAAATAAATTTATTTATTTAATTATGCTTTCTTATCTTCTAAAAATCTTCATATCTTCTAAAACTAGCATACCTATATTTAAAAATATATATCTAAAGTACGCCGAGAGATATCCTTCTCAAGGTGCCTATTCCACCTTTGTGAGGTATATTGATTAAAAATAGGTGCCTCGAGAAGGATATCTCTCGGCGTACTTTAGATATATTTTTTTAAATATAGGTATGCTAGTAGCATCCGCAGCGGCAAGCCCAATTATAACTATATTATATAATTATAAGAATATATTATAATTATATAATATATTATATTATAATTATAATATTAATTATAAAATATAATATATAATAATTAATTATATAATATAATATATAATAATTAATTATATATCTAACCTATATTATAATATCAAGGTTATGGTTTTGATCTAATTAAATTTATGGTTATGTTCATAGAAATATATGCTAAGTGTAATGTTAGCACAACTTGTCATAATTGTATCAATAACGATACCCTAATTCTATCCTAAATTTGAAATGTAACTCTAACTCTAATTCTATCCTATATTTGATATGTAATCCTAACCCTAATTGTATCACTAACCTTAATTTTATGCTTAACCCTAATCGTAATTTAACTCTAACCCTAGTTCTAACTCTAGTGTTTTTGCCTTATATATTTGCCCTAATTATAACCAAACCCATAACCCTAATTATATACCTAAACCTAACCCACACCCTAATTCTATCCCTCAAACTAATTGTAAACCCAAACCTTTGGTTATATATATGCCCTAACTGTAACCCTAATTTGAACTGTAACCCTAAACCTCATTCTATTGAGAACCTTAATTTTATGATCCTTAACCATAACCCTAATTTAACTCTAACCCTAATTCTAGTTCTATTGTATTTTTACTTATATATTTTCCCTAATTATAACTAAACCCATAACACTAATTCTAACCCTAAACCTAACCCTAACCCTAATTTTATCTCTAGCCCTAATCCTAGCCTAATCATAATTTTGATCCTAAGACTAACCCCAACCCTAATCGTAATTCTAACCCTAACCCTAACTAAATTTATAACCCCTACCCTAATTATATTCATAACCCTAATTTTGAACTTGGTCATAATTCTATCCATAACCTAGCCCTAATTCTAACTCTAACCCTAACCCTAATTCTAACTCCAACCCTAACAATTTTTTTGTTATAAATTATTTCCCTAGTTGTAAACCTAATTCTAATCATAACCCTAACTGTCATTCTATCCCAAACCCTATTTCTTTCATTATCGCTAACTCTATCCCTAATCCTAACCCTAATTCTAACTATACTTATAACCAACCCCATAATTCTATCCCTAAACCTAATTATAAACCCAACCCTTTAGTTATATATGCCATGATTGTAAGCATAATTTGAACAATAACCCTAAACCTCATTCTATTGGTAACCTTAATTTTATCGTTAACCCTAACCCTAATTTAACTCTAACCCTATTTCTAGTTCTATTATTTTTTACTTATATATTTTCCCTAATTATAACTAAACTCATAACTCTAATTCTATCTGTAAACCTAAACCTAACCCTAAGATTAACCCCAACCCTAATCCTAATTCTAACCCTAACCCTAACTAAATTTCTAACCCCTACTCTAATTATATCCCTAACCCTAATTTAACTCTAACTCTATTATTTTTACTTATATATTTTCCCTAATTATAACTAAACCCATAAAACTAATTGTAACCCTAACCCTAATTTTATCTCTAACCCTAATCCTAACCTAATCATAATTTTGATCCTAAGACTAACCCCAACCCTAATCGTAATTCTAACCCTAACCCTAACCCTAACTAAATTTATAACCCCTACCCTAATTATATTCATAACCCTAATTTTGAACTTGGTCATAATTCTATCCATAACCTAGCCCTAATTCTAACTCTAACCCTAACCCTAATTCTAATTCCAACCCTAACAATTTTTTTGTTATAAATATTTTCCCTAGTTGTAAACCTAATTCTAATCATAACCCTAACTGTCATTCTATCCCAAACCCTATTTCTTTCATTATCGCTAACTCTATCCCTAATCCTAACACTAATTCTAACTATAATTATAACCAACCCCATAATTCTATCCCTAAACCTAATTATAAACCCAACCCTTTAGTTATATATGCCATGATTGTAAGCATAATTTGAACAATAACCCTAAACCTCATTCTATTGGTAACCTTAATTTTATCGTTAACCCTAACCCTAATTTAACTCTAACCCTATTTCTAGTTCTATTATTTTTTACTTATATATTTTCCCTAATTATAACTAAACCCATAACTCTAATTCTATCTGTAAACCTAAACCTAACCCTAAGACTAACCCCAACCCTAATCCTAATTCTAACCCTAACCCTTATTCTAACCCTAACCCTAACTAAATTTCTAACCCCTACTGTAATTATATCCCTAACCCTAATTTAACTCTAACTCTATTATTTTTTACTTATATATTTTCCCTAATTATAACTAAACATATAAATCTAATTCTATATGTAAACCTAAACCTAACCCTAAGACTAACCCCAACCCTTTAATCCTAATTCTAACCCTAACCCTAACTAAATTTCTAACCCCTACTCTAATTATATCCATAACCCTAATTTTGAACCTGGTTGTAATTCTATACCTAACCCTAAACCTCATTCTATCAATAACCTTAATTTTATCCTTAACCCTAACCCTAATTTAACTCTAACCCTAGAGTTATAGTTCTATTATTTTTTACTTATATATTTGCCCTAATTATAACTAAACCTATAACCCTAATTCTATCCCTAAACCTATAACCCTAATTTATCCCTAACCCTAATTCTAACCCTAACCCTAATTCTGACCCTAAGAATAACCCCAACCCTAATCCTAATTCTAAACCTAACCCTAACTAAATTTCTAACCCCTACCCTAAAATATTCATAACCCTAATTTTGAACCTGGTCATAATTCTATTCCTAACCCTAACCCTAATTCTAACTCTAATCCTACAATTTCTTTTGTTATAAATATTTTCCCTAACTATAATTCTATCCCAAACCTTATTTCTTTCACTATCCCTAATTCTATCCCTAACCCTAACCCTAATTTTAACTATAATTATAACTAAACCCATAATTCTATCCCTAAACCTAATTTTAAACCCAACCCTTTGGTTATATATATGCCCTGATTATAACTCTAATTTGAATTGTCACCCTAAACCTCACTCTATCGGTAACCTTAATTTTATCCTTAACCCTAACCCTAGAATTTAACTCTAACCCTAGTTCTAGTTCTATTATTTTTTACTTATATATTTGTCCTAAGTATAAGTAAACCCATAACCCTAATTATATCCCTAAACCTAACCCTAACCCTAGTTTTATCCCTAGCCCTAATTGTAACCCTAACCCTAATTCTAATCATAACCCTAACTATAATTCTATCCCAAAACTTATTTATTTCACTATCCCTAATTCTATCCCTAACCCTAACTGTAATTCTAACTATAACCCTAACTTTTTGTTTTATATATTTTCCCTAATTGTACCACTAATTCTCATCATAACCCTACCCTTAATTGTAGCCCTAACCCTAACCATGATTCTACTGCCAACCCTTTGTTTATATATATTAGCCCTAATTCTAACATAAATTTGATTTGTAACTCTAACCGTAATTGTATCACTAACCTTAATTCTATCCTTAACCCTAACCCTAATTATAACCCTAATTCTATTCCTAACTATAACTATAATTCTAACTGTAACCCATACAATTTCCTAGTTATAAATATTTTCCCTTTAACTATATCCTAATTCCAATCATAACCTAACTGTAATTGTATCCCTAACCCTAATTCTATCACTAATCATAATTCTATCCCTAACCCTAACCCTTTAATTCTAACCCTAATATTTTTGGATATATATTTGCCTTAATTGTAACTCTAATTCTAATTGTAATTCTAACCCTAAATGTAGCCCTAACCGTAATCGTAATTCTAATCCCAACACTTTGGTTATATATATTTGCCCTAATTTTATCCTAAATTTGAATTGTAACCCTAACCCTAATTCTATCGCTAACCTTAATTCTATGCTTAACCCTAACCCTAATTTAACTCTAACTCTAGCTCTAATTCTAATTATAAACCTAATCCTAACCTAATTCTAACCCAACCCTAACCTTAACAATAATTTTAATCCTAACCCTTACCCTATTTATAAAATTGATATATGTAAATTATTTGTGAAGACTTCCCCTTGACACACTTTCCAAAGTGGACCTAGAAGAGGCAATAATTAATTATAAGAAGAGGCAATAATTAATTAATTTAATTATATAAGTCCATAATATTAAGTCTAAGAAAATCATGCAATATAATTAAAACTAATAAATTCTAAAAATTAAAACTTAATTTTAAGAGCATGTAAATAATTTAAAACTAAATAAATTCATAAAATTAAATTTAAATTTAAAATGCACGTTTGTTTTTTGTAAAATTAAAACAATTGTTATAATGACTTGGATAAGTCATCTATTTTTTTTAGTAAACTACAAAAACCAATTAATTTAAGTTACCAATTAAATTAAAAAACAAACGCAAAAACAAAAACTTAATATTAGTAGAGATATCTAACATAGATTAATAAGTTTGAATATTTAAAACTTATCATTCAAAATAATTTAACTCAATTCATAAATTCATTTAATAATTTCATGATTTTAATAAATTAACACTATTGGTGCTCATAATTTAAAAAATAATTAAATTTCTAAATATTTATTATACATTCCTAAATAAATTCTTAAAAAATATAGCATTTGTTGGATAACCATACCACAAGTTACTATATAGCAAATTAATCCACCACTTTATTTGAAATAATTGAAATATAAAAGTTAGAGAAATAAAATAATAAAACTAAATAATATTTTAATTTTTTTTTTAATTTTTAAATGTGCATGAAAGTAATTAAAACTCACAAATTAAATGTAAATTTAAATAGCATTTTTCTCAAATATAATGAGACATAACTATAAATTTAAAATAAATATTGTATACTTTAACATTAATTTTATTATTATCATTTTAACATATTATATGTAACAATTCTAATAACATAACTTATACTTTTAAAATATAGCTTAAAACTTATACTATACAAAACCTCATATTAAATTTGATATATATTATATACACTATATTATTAATTTAACTAAGTGATGCTATAAACCATTTGACTTTAACCATTGGAGATTAATTTAATTTTAAATTCACAATTATAAAAACAATTTGTATTTTAAACATCATACAAGATTTTCCCTAAAATTCTAATTTAACTATGCACATTAATTTAATTTTGAAAGAGATCAGTTAGAAAATAGGGAGTTGTGGAGCTCTAATTTTAGTAACTATTAAAACTTACCTAAATGATATAAAAAACATATAAAAACTCTAGTTTTACACTACCTTGTTTTAATTTTCTCCATTATTTTTTTTTTTCAGAGACTCAAATTTCTTCTTCTTGGTCTGCATGGAGGGTTGCACAATGAAAGAATTTGGAATGGAGGTGTTTTACAAATTATTTTAACTATTTTATCAATTTAGTTGTGCAGTTGGATTCACTGGGAAGATGGTATGCATGTAGGTTAAGAGGAAGGAAAATGAGATATTTAGTTAGAGTTTGATTGGAGGTATAGAAGATTGCAAAAAAAATCTAGATCCAAAAACCTCAGTTTTCTTAGTGGGTTTACACATATAATCTATATATGATTGGGTTTCAATTATTTTAGGTCTATCATTTTAAAAATAGTATAATATACCAAATATACCCAATTAATAATATGTATGTATTAAAATTAAACAAAATATATTAATCTATATGCTGGTAGGATAAGGAAGTACATAGTTAAATTATCAAAACAAATTTAATAAATTACAGGGGAGGGTATGTATATTAGAATACTCTTTATAAAAATACAAAAACATTGATTTTTTAAACTATTTTTATTCTATGTTGTGCTTTTATTTAAAATAGAATGTAGAGTAAAGTCTTTTAAAAAAATTTAAAATACTTTTATAAAAAAATAAAAGCATTGATTTTTTAAACTATTTTTACTCTATGTTGTATTTAAAAAAAATAGAATGTAGAGTATTAAAGTCCATTGTAATTGCTATTTTGACACTTTAAGGTAACATTATAATATTATAATATGATATAATATTATAATATATTATTATTTAAAATAGAATGTAGAGTAAAGTCTTTTAAAAAAAATTAAAATACTTTTATAAAAAAATAAAAGCATTGATTTTTTAAACTATTTTTACTTTATGTTGTATTTTTAAAAAATAGAATGTAGAGTAAAGTATTTTAAAAAATTAAAATACTTTTATAAAAATAAAAGCATTGATTTTTTAAACTATTTTTACTCTATGTTGTGTTTTTAAATAATAGAATGTAGAGTAAAGTCCATTGCTATTTTGACACTTTAGATGACATTATAATATTATAATATAGTATTATATTATAATATGATACAATATTATAATATATTATATAATATTATAATATACTATTATAATGTGATACGATCAATTTCTGCAATTCTATTCTATTATATTATACTAAAATGAAATACTTTTTGAAAAAAAAATTCTTGCAGGGCCTTTAATCAGTTTCTTTTGCAATGCTATTCTTTTATGTGAATATGTGTCCTTTCATATGCCATTTATGTAACGTTTCTTTTCATGTTAATGGATATGCCATTCTGTCCATCCGATAATATATTTTAAATTAGGGAATCTTAATTGGTATTTTTAATTTTTTTTAACATCAATTTTGTTTTATGATTTTTGCTTACAGAATCTTAATTGTTTACAGGAATCTGAATCTTTCAGCCCTTGCTGCCACTGTAGGACTAGGACGCCTCTCGACGTAAATACATTCCTCTTGTCATACAAAAGCAAAAGTTGAGTTAAAGCAGTTTTAAAGCGACTGCTCTTAAATTAGAAAAATAAATTCTAAATTAAGAAAATCAAAACTCATCCTCATCAACAGAGCAGTTAACTCAACAAAGCGTCTTTTTGAATGACACGTATCCTCCTATTTGTTGCACGTTCCTCAACCATTCTCCCTCGTCGATCTTCTTATTTCTTGTCAACCATTGATCTTCTTCTACACAACTCTATAAATACAACCTTCTTCTTCTTCATTTCATAATCCATCGTTTGAGTAAACTTATGCTGCAGAAACACTAGCGCGCCTTTGGCACCTTCATCTCCATAGCACTTCATATCATCCTTTTCACTAGTGTGTTGAAGCTCACCTTCAATCACACAAAGTATCATAGCCATTCTATTCTTGTCATCTTCAACAAGCAAGGGAGCATACACTTCTGAGGGCTTCACCATTATCAAGATCAAGAATAGATATGCGAGCAATGGAAGGCGTAAGGTTGTAAGTATCATCTTGTTCTTATTTTAAAGCCTTTTATCTTCATATTCTATTGATGTATTGGGTTTGTTTTTATTATTGATTAATCCACATTTCACCCTTCACAGTTTCTCTGATCCTTGCTCCTTGCCATTCTCTTGGCATTTTTGGACTACACCTGTACATAATACCACAAGACTATTCATATTATGATAGCAGCTTTATTTAGAGATTCAAGAATGTTTGTGTGATTGTAGTCTCTATCCATGCTCCTTTTTTTTTATATGGACTATTCCTAATGATGGATTTGAGTCTTTAAGACTGTTATGTTCTTTATGCTCTTTGACACTTGGTTATGAGCTCATTTCATGCTGGAAAAATCATGATTATGACTGCTATAGTCACCAATGACTGTCTATATTGGCTACTCCATTATGATTTCTTACATGGTGTATGATTGGACCCCAAGAGATCATAACAATGATCTTTTCTCTGATGGAGAAATGAGGTGCCTTCACCTTTCTATGCTTGCTATTGAGACAAGAAATAAGAAACCTGTACTTGCCTTTGCTGCTCCTTCAACTTCTAGAAGGCTATAATAATTAAGTTGTTCCATCATGGCTGTACATCTTCTTTTATACTCATTTGCATTGATGACATGATTGCCCTCTTGCAAAGCTGGTGGTTGTTTTGTATGTGATCATAATTGTACTGATCTGGTTGCTTTAATGCATAAGGCACACAATAAACTTGTACCTATACAGTGATAGATGTGTTCTTTAAACATGAAGTTTGCAATGTATGAAATATACAAAACACATGAGCATCCTCATGATGCAATCATATAATCTAATCATTTGTTATTGCTACCTCATATGCCTTGACTGTACTTTGTAATTCATTTGATGGCATAGGGTTGTTTATATGTCTATAGCACTATACATGGCTTTATCATTTGATTCTAAATTGTTGTTTTCATGATAAAGGATGAGAGAAATACCTCTGTTATAGCATGATATGTTCTTCATCACTGTTCCATATGACTTGGTCATCCATTTTGGTTGAAAGAATATGCTTTTTAGTCAGAAACTGTCACTAATAATAGTGCTTGAGCATGCTGGGCTCAACTCTCGTGGGAGCCACATTTCCTCCACATGCTATGAGAAGAATTTGAAAATGAATGTTTATCTGTATCTGAAATGGAACACACATGTTAGCATAAAAAGTATACCTGATAGCATTGACGGATCTTCTTCATGATTTCTTCCTAATTTGTGTCATATATCTGATTTGATCTCTCATACGAATGCATGATGTGATAAGTAGATGTATCTTTGATAAAAGCATGTGATAACTTTAAACATCCAGAGCGCTAACAGGGCTATCCCCAAAAATTTTTGCAGGTTCAACTGATGATGGAAGCTAAAGATAAAGACTGAAGACTGACAGCCGGCATCAACAAACAACCTTCTTGCTCAGGCAATGATGGATGTTTCATTTTATCATGTGTTCATTTCTTTTCTTTTTATCAAACAGATGCATAGTTTGCATGTCTGCAATTGCTCAGTCTAGTTACTCCCACTGCTTGTGTGGGACACATTTGAATGCTTCTTTTAAGCATGATTGGTTAATTTCTCTTATGCATATGATGTATATGTATTTCCTTTTCAATCAATGCATGAGATAAAGTAATAGATACTTGAATGTATGTTCAAAACATGACATGAAATAATAGTTCAATACAAACATCTTTCTTTCTTTTATTCAAAACTGATTAACTGAATAATCAATCTAACTTATAACTCCTGAAAGATCAAACTGTGTTAGATCAACTGTATTTCTTGAATGATTGGTACCTTGGCAATCCTATTCTCTTGTCATGATGACTCATGAGTCTTGATTAGACTGATGGGCTATCCTGTCAACTGAAGTCCATTTCTGTTCTATTAAGGTATCAATTGTTTATTGAATGCATAACTTCAAAATTTTCTTTTATCCCTTCTGAACAATTGCCCTTAGGTCCAACTAATTTTAAGTGTGAACAAAAAATTAGTAACAGGCACATCAAAGCTAGAAGTGTGGAAGTGTTGTTTTCTCTTGTTAGTTGGTCAAAACCACTTATAGCATGATCACGAGTCTTGCTTGTTAGTCTAAACCACCCTAAGTTCCTTGCATTTAAATTGATGTGCATTCTCTAGAGATTTAGTATATATTTTGGAGTGCTACCAACACATCTACTTGCCACATGGTAATAAATATCTCAATTCCTATTTTTTAAAATTGATTATAAAAGTTGTATGCCATTCTCAACAATTCCTTTCCTATAATTATTAAATTCCTAATTCTTTTATTAAATAGATCCACTACATTTAAACGCAATATTAATGTTCTCTTTATTATTCTTAGGATGATTAGTCTTAGAACTTTCATACTCGTATTCTTTTTATACACAGGTCACATATTATTTATACCTCCTAACTTAATTCAAAATTCATTGAGAGTTTCCAGTAGCTTTAATCTATCTACTTACACTTTGCCAAATTTTATTTCATCAAAATATATCATTAAATATATTAAGGGAACAACTTCAAGGCTATAATGAAAACCCTTGAATAGATCTCACATGTAGGTAAAGTGGAGTGAGATGCAACTAGCACTAGTTGTGGTCATCTGAACTATATGTTATCTACTTTGCCAAATTGTATTTTGTTAAAACATAGATCATTAAATATAATTAAGGGAACAACAACACTTGGTTTTAGTGAAAACCCACGAATAGATCTCATGTGTAGGTAAAGTGGATCTTCCTCTCCTTCTATGTCATGCCATTGATTGCATTTTTTGATGAGGAGATTGTATAGAATAAGTATTATGGTCTATTGTACATGCCAAGCATTATGTGAAGAGATATATTGCCACAATTGCACTTGCAACCTTGTTATATATATGAAAAGAATTTATCAACCCATATTTGATTTAATCTAGGTTAATTGTGTTTAATTTTAGGTGCATTTATTTATTAGCCTATATTATTTATCTAAAGCATAAATAAAATATATTTAATTTCTTTACAACTTTATATTCAATAATAAAATAGAGAACTTATGATCAAGGTATCCTTTATCAAATGTAGTATTATGTGCACGCCTAACATATGCTTTAAGGACAAAAGGTTGACTTTGAAAGTTTAATGCCTTTTAAGGCTATCCTATATATATTACCTGACTTTAATCATCTGATAGGAAAATAAAAAAATGTCTAGTAGATTACTACAATGTGTATGAATATTTTGAAATTTGAAATTTATATTAAAATAATATCCATTTGTAGTAACCAAAATAGGTTAATGGGAAGTTGCAAGAAAAATGTATTTTAACAAAAAAAATTCAAAAGAAAATTCAGAATTCAAGTTATGAGCTCTTAATCTAATGCAAAATTATGTTGGATCATGTCTCTAATGAATACAACTGTACACGTATCTTTGATCCTCATAATGAATAAGATCTTAGTGAGAGCCATGAATTTCTCTTTAGCTCAGAAGCAGTAAAACTTGTCACATATCTCATAATACATTGGACACCTAAAAATAAAGTGAGCTTTGACTCCTTACATAACAAGAAACCTAAGCTAGCTAGTGCAAAAACACAAAAAATAGATACTTCAATTAATTGATTCAACTATACGGACTAAATACATGGCCCTCACTTACTAGGTATAACAAAAATGTGAATTTATTGTGCTTACTATTTTTATTGGCACAATTTGACAAGATCCAATAGATAGGGAACCTACACATCAACATTTTCTTTGAATAACTGTGTCAAAACCTCTAGATAAGGGTAGCTTCCTCTTGTATGAACTACACCTAACACTGAACTAACTAAATGATATAGAACAAAAAACTACTCTCTAGCATATAGCCTACCGTGTCTAAGTAGTAAAACAAAAGGGATAAAAGGACGCTAATGGTTAGGAAGGAGATAGGGTTAGAGAAACATATAAAAAGGGTGGGCAAAGGAAGATTCTCAAAAGAGTGGGTCTAGTTTCATTTGATAACTGGTGTCCATGTTGAACTCTTTCAAGAGCTCAAATATAAGATAATTAATGTCCATGTTGAACCAATTCTCTACAAGATGACTGATATGTCTCACCAACATCAGTGATAACTATCTTGTCTAATTTGGAAGTTATGGAACAACATCAACATACACACCTACATTAGAGAAGAAATTGTATGTTGATAGGTGAGCCCAACACAACATCCCTATCTACTTTGATGTAGGTGTGTATGTTGATACATTTGTTCCATAGTCTAAAGTAGACACTATCAATGATGTTGGTGAGACATATCAGTAGACATACACAGTCTGCACGTAAAATTAAATTGTTTGAAATAGACAATTATGTGTTGAATTATACTTACAAAACCTTATTTAAATCGAGCTATATTTGCATTAGGATGGCCATGTTGAACCAGTTCTCTACAAGATGACTGATATGCCTCATCAACATTAGTGATAACTAGTGTCTAAGTTTTGGAAGTTGTGGAACAACATCAACATACACACCTACATCAGAGAGAGGGATGTTGTGTTGTGAGCTTAAATCACCAGGGATAAGCAAGCACAACAAGTCAGAAGCAAGAAATTGTATGTTGATCTAGGTGAGCACAACACAACATCCCTATCTGCTCTAATGTAGGTGTGTATACATTGATACATTTGTTCCACAATTTCCAAAGTAGACACTACCAATGATGTTGGTGAGACATATTAGTCATGTCAAGTGTAGAGAATTGGTTCAGCGCGGCCATCCTAATGCAACTATAGAGGTATAAATATAAGGTTTTGTAAGTACATTTTTTTTTTAAATAGTAGATGACACAGTCTACACGTAAAATTAAATTGTTTGAAATAGACAATTATGTGTTAAATTATACTTACAAAACCTTATTTATACCGAGCTATATTTGCATTAGGATGGCCATTCTGAACCAATTCTCTACAAGATGACTGATATGTCTCACTAACATCAGTGATAACTAGTGTCTAAGTTTTAGAAGTTGTGGAACAACATCAACATACACACCTACATCAGAGAGGGATGTTGTGTTGCAAGCTTAAATCCCCAGGGATAAGCGAGCTCAATAAGTCAGAAGCAATAAATTGTATGTTGATAGGCGAGTGCAACACAACATCCCTATCTACTCTGATGTAGGTGTGTATGTACATTGATACATTTGTTCCACAACTTCCAAAGTAGACACTATCAATGATGTTGGTGAGATGTATCAGTCATGTCAAGTGTAGAGAATTGGTTCAACATGGCGATCGTAACGCAACTATAGAGGTATATATATAAGGTTTTGTAAGTACATGTTTTTTTTAAATTAGTACATGACACAGTCTACACGTAAAATTAAATTGTTTGAAATAGACAATTATGTGTTGAATTATACTTACAAAACCTTATTTATATCGAGCTATAGTTGCATTAGTATGGCCATGTTGAACCAATTCTCTACAAGATGACTGATATGTCTCACCAACATCAGTGATAACTAGTGTCTAAGTTTTAGAAGCTGTAGAACAACATCAGCATACACACCTACACTAGAGAGAGGGATGTTGTGTTGTGAGCTTAAATCACTAGGGATAAGCAAGCTCAACAAGTCAAAAGCAAAAAATTGTATGTTGATAGGCGAGTGCAACACAACATCCCTATCTACTCTGATGTAGGTGTGTATGTACATTGATACATTTGTTCCACAACTTCCAAAGTAGACACTATCAATGATGTTGGTGAGACATATTAGTCATGTCAAGTGTAGAGAATTGGTTCAACATGGCCATCCTAATGCAACTATAACTCGGTATAAATAAGGTTTTGTAAGTATAATTCAACACATGTATAGATATTTTCAAAACAATTTAATTTTATGTGTAGATTGTATGTATCATCTACTAATTTAAGTCATCACTTGATTCACACATTCAAGTCAATTAATCCAAAGCATCCTTTGCTATATTTGAGTCACAAACATGTCTAGAATCACATTATTAATTAAATTATATAATACCCAAAAGAAAACTTTACCATATATCCATATTACCTCCCACTTGCTGAAAACTTTTGTGGAGGCTTGACTTTTCTTATCAACTAAAATGAGTCCTTATATTTTAGCAAAAACACCTTCATTATAATCTTTCATATATATTAAAACCTTAATCATTGAATTGATCTATAAGCTTTTATGATTCTCCAATGCCTTCTACTACCATCTCTTTTTCTTTATAAAGTTTCAAAATCTTACAAGATTTCTAGTTGATAAAAAAATTGAGATAATTTATGGCTTTGATAACATGTTAAAATATTGAGCATGTATTTCAAATGTAGTATATAGTAAATAAATTGATTCATAAATAACATACTCAAATAAAGGCATATAATATGTACTTTCCTTGCTTTTCTTAAGGCATATAAAATTTATAAAATGTTATTGTATACAATGTTCTTGTATTGTATATTGTGTGTATTCTGTACTACTTATTCTCTTTCTTGTTTTCTTATTTATATATTTAATATAAATTTTATACACGTGAGAATTATGAATTTCTACATGCACATGATGTATCTCTAGATGTCTAATTCAGGTTGAGATATATCATGGCACATGCACCACCACCTCCTGGACCTTTTATACTTACTCATACAGATACTGAGATCCAGAGATTGAGAGGTGTTCTCTCTGACCCCAACACAATAGGGGTTTATGGGGACACCTGTCAATCAATTTTATCTAGCTTGCAGTGCATTAGGCAGAGTCTAGGAGATACCCATGCTTATTCGAGTGATACTCTTGCTACTATTCTTGCCCAGATGCGGCAAGAGGTGACTGGTGATGTTTCTCTTGCTTCTGTTCAGCTTAGTGTCTCGAAAGAGACCATCAAATCCCAATGTTTTCCATATTATGTTGGTAGGCCTAATGTGAGGGGCTACCAAGTGACTAGATGTGTAGACCCTCGTATGGCCTCGTTGATATATCCACATTTTCTTGTTGCTCATGGTCGTTATCCTAATAGCGACCAAATTCCTTTATATTTTGTACAACAATTATATGGAGAGGTTCATATGGGCCTCAAGGTCAACTACTTGGATTTGCTAGCATATTTTGGTTAGGGGAGGGACAGGGTTGCTGATAGAGATGCCTATCATCGAGCAAATCGACAGGGTCTAGTTTATAGGGTCTTGGTTGGGGAGAGGATGCCTGCTATCTCCCCAATCCTGGCCCCTGTTGCTGATCAGGTTGTAATTGCTTCCCAAAGGGAAGTAATTGATAGTGTTGGTTATATTGCAGCTGCCACATCTATTATATCTTCTAATCATGTGGGAAGATATTTGATGAGTCATCCTGGATGATCCATACCATCAGATCATGCTACTGATCCTTATGTTATGGCGGGTGTCCCTTCACCCGTAGACATAGATGGTCTTACAGGAGACCATATGCTTCAGACTACAGCAAGTTGTCTTTCTGAGGACCTATTGGAGTCATCTGCTTTTATTGCATCAGATCTTTGTATCCCTTTACATGAGGTTAGAGGACATGTTGGTAGAGCTTTCCATTTACAAACTAGGTCACGATCCAGTTAGGCCCCAAGACCTCATCAGGTGCCTACTACTCCACATCTTGATCCACCCACAGATCATTCGACTGCTACATAGGCAGATACACCTACCCCTCCTTATGCAAGTGTTGAGTATCAGACATCCCAACCCTCCCTAGATTCACTTGAAGAGTTGTAGTTCCAGATGGCATCGTCAGGTTATATGGATATGCTTCTACATTCAGGCTCTTTGATGCCAACTTGCCTACATAGTCCACTTCACTCTTCATTATTGGAGCTAGCCAAGGAGGCATCAGATACAATCACTACAGCGGATCCTACACCACCTAATACACAGGCATGTACATGCATATGTGCACACATGCATGATTTAAACTTGAACTTAAATTAAAATTTAAGTTAAATTACTTTGCTAGATAGAGTCAGGTGATACCACAATAGTGGGTTACACTTTTTTGCCAAACTTGACATTGAAATCAACATTTTGAACTAAATATTCTCTTTCTGACACCTATAGCCACTAAATGAATTTGAAGATGATGCAAACTAGTGATTTGTGAGATTTTATTTGTAGATTCTAAAAATATTTTTAAAAAAAAATTTGGAGTTAAATTGTAAATTTTTTTGCGTCTACTTTGATAACTAGTTTTTAATAGTAAACAACATTTTTTTAAAGTGATGTGTATTCCATAACACAACTTTTTTTCTACAAAGGATAAAATTCTGATTCTTTTGAATTTAGATTGGTAACACCAATATCTAGGGCATGCATTTGGTTTCATAATGTTTTGTTGAATATATTTTTTAATTAAGTTTTGAAGTCAAACCAATTATAATTTAGACATAGGCATATTCCATAAAACATAACTTTTTCTGTATGTATCGAAATTCAATTTTTTTTTTGTTGAAACAAGGACATCAATACCTAGGGCATACATATTTTTTAGATTTTTTTTTCACTAATTTACTAATTTTCCATGTGTGTAGAACAGAGAACTTGATGTTTGGTGAAAAACCCATGTTTAGTAAAACTAAAAAAAACAATCATAATAAAATCAAAATATATCAAAACTATACTCGTTGGAAAGCTCATTTCGAGGACAGTGATCCTCCAAATTGGTTTGGCAAGGTGAATCCATTTGGACCTTCAACTGGGCTTTGAAAGCCAAAATTTTGCAGAAGAAAAGGGAAGGGAAGGAGGGAAGGTGTTTAGTGGGGGTCTTCATTCAAAGACACCTACGAACAAAGGTGGGTGACATCCTTCATTTGAAGTTTAGACTCCTTTGAACGAAGGTCCAAAATGGCACATACATCCTCATAATGACCACCTTCGAATGAAGGTTCCTTGCATTAAAAAAATAATTAAATTTTTTAACCGCTGACCTTCGTTCGAAGGCTCTGCCAGTCTTAATGTACACACACACATATATTGTAGGGGTTAGCTCATGTTACACCTAGTATGGGGATGGACCGTGTACACAGGCGTGATTCAATTGATGCCAGTAATGTTAGTGGACAGGTGAGTTTTAAATTTTTAAATCATATACTTACATGTTTGCATATAATTTGTATGTGCATGTACATGTTATATATTTAACATTATTCTAATTTAACATAATTTGTACACTTTTATGTACATGTGTTGTACTATCTTCAGGACTCAACGCATTCATCAGAGTAGGATGCTCACTCAGAGGGTCGCTCAACTCGCAGCTGACATGATGACCAAGCTACCAGCATTGCCTAGACATGTTTCTCCAGATATTTCTCTAGATATTTGTTTTACATTTGCACATGTGTTTATGGACATTTCGACATGTTTGTGGACATTTCTACATGTTTGTGGACATTTCTACATGTTTGAGGACATTTCTATCTACATGTGTTTTCAGACATTTCTGTAGATCTACATGTTTTCATCTACATTTCTATCTACACATGTTTGTGGACATTTAGATACATGTTTGTAGACATTTCTATATGCATTTGCAGCACATGTTTGTGGACATTTCTATCTACATTTGCACATGTGTTTGATGATTATATATATATTTATGTCCACATGTTTGTAGACATTTGCATGTTTGATGATACTTTTGTGGACATGATTTATGTTAAATGATGATACATAATTTAAAATGGAATTGATTACATGTTTGATTCAATACATTTATATCATGGACATAATTTTTTATATGTTTGACATGAGATATACTTTGATATGGTCAGAGAGACTATCACATGCTTATTCAATATCTAGTTGTTGAGTGCAGTACCATCTTAATTGTTGAACATAACATCTAGTTGTTCATGCAATATCTAGTTGTTAGGTATATCTAGTAGCTATTTGTTGACTTCTATATCTAGTCACTTATGTATACTACCATGTTAGTTGTGTTTGTAGTATGTAGATCTAGCTACCAATAGGTGGTAGATCATTTAATTTTTTTAAAAATATAGTTAGTAGTTGTGTTTATGTTTATTTTGAATGTTTCATTGTTGCTACTTACTTGGATCTTTTTCTTACTAAAAGATTTAAATTTTTGAACTACCCCTAAGTTGGTTTTCATAATTTAATATAGTTAATTTTTTTTTCTTTTTTACTTACTAATGTATAGAACAAATTTATTACAAAGATAGAAAACAAAAAGTAAGTAAATCTAATCTAAATAGTAAATTTATGATTTTGGAAATGAAAAGTGTAAATAGATATATGCCACATAAAATAAATTATAAATTGGAGTAGAGTAATTTGATAAATTTCTATGTACTTAATGACCATGAAACTTTCACTAGTCTATCCAATGGAATCGACATGTCTGCACGTGTATAAATGCACAAGACCTTTTTACTAAGCCATAATAATAAATTCTTTCAACTCAAGAATGATAGTTATTCTATGATGTTCTCAAATCAAGCATTTCAAAAACTAATTAAATACAAGTACAATAAGAGTCAAATAAACATGCATGCAAATAAACCTCACACTTTACAAGTTTATTCATGATCATGCTTTCATAAGGTTACACAAGGACTCAGCTTTGAACTCAAATTGAGTGAGACAAGGTATACAACATAAACACAATTACCCAAATTGACCATCTCCTGATTAATCACCATTGGGAAACATATTCCTACACACTCAATTAACACATTAGGTGTATTTACACAATACAAGATAGTTGAAGCACAACATATAAAACCCAACCAAACATGTAATTAAATAAGGAATTTCTGGACATCTTGAAATTGCATCATAATATCAAAATTTGACACCAACCCAACCACATTTAATCATATAACCACATCTTATTAAAAATAATTTACAATAAACATGACCTAGATATCAAAAGATGTGTATTTAATCAATTTGCATATACTCACTAAATCCACTCATAAAATTGAACCTAAAACAATAACTTGTAATTCAAACTTAACTTATGAAATTAGTGAAGCTAAAAAATTGCATAGGTTAAATCATGAAATTATAAAAACATAAACTCTATATCAATATTAAATAAGCATCTAGGGCATTGATGTTGAAAACTTTGATTTTAATTTAATTTACATTGTGACATCTCTAGTGCATATGTATGTATTGTAGCATGTTCAAAGAGCATATAGCATTAAATAAAAGCATTCAAAAATTATCATATCACATGCTTGAATAAGAATCTAGGGCATTCTCTACATGATTTCTAATAGAGAGATCATTTACATAAGAACCACATGTTGAAATTAAAATTTGTTCAATGAAAGAACTATTAATTTAACTTGCATAAATTGTAAAACAATTAATACATGAACATAGATCTTGATACTGAATTTAGGTCTTCAAAACATTAAAAATTGTAAATTCTTCATCCATATTTTTCATACCACATCAAGTGGTTTAGCTCATTCTTCAATGACATCTAATATTATTTGATGATCATCACTATCTAGTCTCCACTTACCACATCCACGTGAATGTGGAATTGTATGAAGAGATAGGCTAGTAGCAATTACTAGGCGGCTATACTAATATACCTTGTTCTCAGGTTGATAATCAATAAAGTGAATCCCATGTTGAACAATCTTGACTTATTTGAGATATGTCCCTTGCACTACAACTGAACATGTGGGAAACAACATTCCACGGTAAGACATAACATAAATTATAATATAAATTGAATGTTTAAATCACTCAAGGTACCTTACATGTACATATGTAACAAATTCAAAATTATTTAAAAATATATTAAATAAAGTTAAACCTGTGGGAAACAACATTCCATCACTTGTTTATGGATTTATTAGCTTTTGCCTCTCTTCTATGCAATGCAATAAATAATAACTAACGTCTGCTATATTTCCAGCCTCTACTATGACTGCAAAAACATCTCCTGCACCAAATTTACATGTCCAAAATTTGTAATTTAAAAAATTTAGAGATACCTTCTATATATATATAGACACACACACACACATACCTTTTTTAATCAATCCTGAAATATGGTTATAATCAATTGAAATCAAAGGAATGTCTTCAAAGCTTTCATCCTCATCTTTGTTGTATGTGTTGGTAACAACTAATGGCACGTTTTTCCATTCACTGACATATCCACGTTGTTGGTTCTTACAATTCTCACAATCTCCCAACATGCACTCATAACAAAAATAAAAGTAATCCCTACTGCACAACGTCCATGTCTAGCTATTTGTACTCATGACACAATGCAAAGATCTTGTTTTCTCTACCCTCTTGCATCCATGCATTGATCTTCTATCCACACCTACAAATTTATTATATTGTACATTATGAATATAATAGAAATAATTAAATTCAAACTAAAATAAATAAACTCATGTACACATTTATGAATATATATTTAAAGTATTAAATTTTTAAACAATACATACCCGATATCCCCCAAAACACTCTATGTGGAATGTATCAGTTTGTTCTTGAAGATGTGATGATCTCATTTGATGCAAAGTGACTTACATGATTCAACAACATCATGTGCATCATTTATACGATCTCCCTTATAATTCATTTGATATTTTTTTGATGGAGGTAAATCATAAAACACATAACAACAGAAATGGTACATAGAAAATAGAATATTTCTTTATTGATTTGGACAACTTATTACATTACAAAAGCTCAATTACAATTAGAGGAATCAATCCTCCACAGACTGCAACATACTACAGTTACACATCACCAGACTCTGGAATCTTCTGCCTTATGTAACCCTAAATTAGCTAGGGTTTCTATTTTCCCACCTATTGTTGACTCTACACTTTTCCCCTTATCTTTGCTACTACTTAGGGTTCCCAAAATAGTCATTAATAACACTTTTTGGTAGCCTCCAGCTAAATTTAGAAATTTGCAACTCCCTCCAAAAGTAGGTCAAATTTCAGGAAGCGTAACTTTTGATCCGGTGTCTGATTGACGAATCATTTTAAGTGCTGAAAAGCTCGCGATGCGAACTATCACACCAGAAATTTGTAAACAGATTTCTGTCAACTTTTTGGGACGTTATGGGATGTTTTAGTGCCTCATATCTCGTTTCAAAAATTTTCAGGGGCTTTTTAGAAAACAAAACTTTAATATCTTTCAGCTCACAAATGATCTTTGCCTAATTCCTTCGCCAAAGGTCTTATATTTTAGTTATGAAGATTTCAGTAACATTTTGCTTCAATCCGTGCCCAAATGCAATCTTTCTTAAAATGGTAGTTAAACTTTCCAAAACTGGTAGTTTGCTATTTTTAGCAGTTTGGAAAAATTGAAAGTCCTACATCATTATTCAGGAGATTATGGAACTAGAAACACTAATTATGGAAAGAAATGAAAACAACTGCAATGATTTTGAATTAACTTCTTTTTGGGTGATGCAATATTGCCCTTACACCACTAGATGCTCTTGCATTAGACACCCAGGGTAATTTGAGAAGTGACCCTATCACGTCTCAGGTGTTTGTTTAAGGAAAACCCAAATGGTCAACCTCTGCCTTAAACAACCAAGAAGAATCTTCAACAAACCTTCCTTTCCATTTCACTAGATATTCTTCATATTTCTTGTTCTGAGTACTTCTTCCCACACGACTATCCAAGATCTCTTCTATCTCCTCCGTTGAAGTAGATGCCAGAATACTCCACTATTCTTCTGTTGGTCCATCCTCTATGCTACCTTCATGATATTCTGTTAAATCAGCAATGTTGAACACAGGGGAAATATTGATCCCACTTGGCAGGTCTACCTCATATGCATTTCTTGAATCATATTTCTTCAGGATTCTACACGATCCAAATTTCTTCATTTTCAACTTATTATATGTTCCAATTGAGAACCATTCTTTTCTCAAGTGAACCATGACTTCATCTCCTACCTGGAACTCCTTATATCTCCTCTTATGATCTGCATTAGCCTTGTACTAAATATTCATCTTATTAATGTGCTTTCTCACCTCTTCATACAAATTCTTCAGATATTCTGCAAAGTCCTCAGCTTTAGCACTTGTCTTTTCTCCTTTGTCTAGCTTCCTTAACTCAGAAGCATTTCTTGGGCTATTGCCATATACAATCTGGAATGGTGATTTACTAGTACTCCTATTGACAAAATTATTGTAAGCAAATTTTGCCTGTGGTAAAATCAAATCCCATCCCTTGGGCTTATCTCCTACTAAGCATCGTAGCAAGTTACCCAAACTCCTATTCACCACTTCCGTCTATCCATCAGTTTGTGGATGGTGTGTAGAATTGAACTTCAAATCTATCTTTAACTTCTTCCACAATGTCCTCTATAAATAACCAACAAACTTGGTATCTCGATCTAAAACTATGCTCTTTGGTAGACAGTGTAATCTCACCACCTTCCTGAAAAATAACTCTGCAATATGAACAACATCATTAGTCTTCTTGCAACAAATAAAATGTGCCATCTTCGAGAATCTATCCACCACTACAAAAATTGAATCATGTCCTCTTTGTGTCCTTGGTAAACCAAGAACAAAATCCATACTAATATCATCCCATGGCTTCTTTGGTACAGGTAGTGGTTGATATAGACCTGTATTTGACTTGCTCCTTTCGCCATTTGACATACTCTGCAACTCTGCACAAATTTTTTCACATCCTACTGCAACTGTGGCCAATAATAATTTTCACCAACAATAGCAATGGTCTTATCTCGACCAAAGTGTCCAGCCAATCCCCCACTATGCTTCTCCTTAATCAGGTTCTCTCTCATGGAACTCCTCGGAATGCACAACTAACTTCCTCTAAACAACATGCCATCTTGGATTATGAAATCCAACCATTTTGTCCTATCCAAAGTAACAGGTTCCAAACAAGCTTTCCAAGCCTCTGCAAAATCTAGATCTTCTGGATACAAACTTTTGAGCTCATCGAACTCAACAACCTCTATCTTCATTTTTGTCAACAAATTTTGCCTTCTGCTCAAGGCATCTGCAACTCTATTGGACTTCCCACTCTTGTGCTTCAAAATAAAAGTATAACTCTGCAAAAACTCAACCCATTTTAAATGCCTTTGGTTCAACTTTCCTTGACTATTAAGATAATGCAAAGCCTGATGATCAGTATATAAAACAAACTCTTTTGGCAACAAATAATGTATCCATTTCTTCAAAGCCCGAACCATTGCATAAAATTCCTGATCATAAACATAATACTTTTTCTTGGCATCATTAAGCTTCTCACTCAAATAGGCAATGGACTTACCTTCTTGACTCAAAATAGCTCCTATAGCACTACCACTAGCATCACAATCTACATAAAATACCTTATTGAAATCTGGAAGTGCCAAAATAGGTTGCTCTGTGACTTTCTGCTTCAATGTATCAAAGCTCTTGTCTGCTCCTTTAGTCCATCTAAATTCTTTTCAATCCCCTCTCATTGTCTCAGTTAGGGGTGCACAAATGCTACTAAAATTTCTAATAAACTTTCTATAAAAATGTGCCAAACCATGAAAAGATCGTACCTCTGTGGCACTTCTTGGTGTAGGCCATTCGAGGATAGCCCTTACTTTTTCTGGGTCCATCTTAAGACCTTTCTCTGAGACAACAAATCCCAGGTATACCAACTCCTTTTTTGCAAAACTACATTTCTTCAAATTCATCAACTTCTCCTCGCTTAGCTTCTCTAGAACTCTTTTGATATGCATCAGATGCTCATCCCAAGTCTTATTGAAAATCAAAATATCATCCAAATAAACAATAAGAAAACTTCCCAAAAATTCTTTCAATACCTCGTTTATGAGCCGCATGAATGTGCTCGGTGCGTTGGTTAGCCCAAATGGCATGACTAACCAATCATACAAACCCTCCTTTGTCTTGAAGGTTGTCTTCCATTCATCTCCTTCTTTGATTTAGATTTAGTGATACCCACTCTTCAGGTCAATCTTCGTGAAGTACTTGTCTCCACTCAAACAATCCATTATGTCATCCATTCTTGGCAATGGAAACCTATACTTGATCGTGATCTTATTTATGGCTCAAGAATCTGTACACATTCTCCACTCTCCATCTTTCTTTGGTGCTAGTACTATAGGTACCACACATGGACTCAGGCTCTCCCTTATCAGTCCCTTCCTTAACAACTCATGGACTTGTTTGTTCAACTCTTCATTCTCTGCTGGAGTCATTCTGTGAGCTGCCTTATTTGGCAAACTGGCTCCTAGTATCAAATCCATTTGATGACTTATCTTCCTCACTGGTGGTAAACCTTTTGGTACATTATCAGAGATAATGTCCTAAAATTCTTCCAACATATCTGAAACTTCTATTGGTACATCTTCACATTTCTCTTGACTAATCTTAGGAATCAATGCAAAGCAATGATGCTCATGCTTCATACCCTCCAAAAATTTCCTACCATAGAACCAAGCAAATTCTAGCAGTACTACATACCTTTTCTTCCACCTCCTTCAAGGGCTTCAACTTGTGACGAACTCCATCTTTTATTAGGGAATATGTGTTTGCACAACCATCATAGACATCTCTCCTATCATATTGCCACGACCTCACTAACAACATATGACATGCATCCATCTGTATGATATCACACATCACCTCATCATGGTAGTCCCCAATCTTGAACTTCACTAAATATTGCTCATTGACCAAAGCTTTGTGGTCCTTCTATAACTATGATACCCAATATGGATGTGGATGCTTTCTTCTTGTCAGTGCTTCCACTGTCAATAATAATATCACAACACTTACCTTCACATTTACACCTTGTGCAGAATAAAATCTTCCTCTGATTGGGTTCTTTCTCCTCATTCAACAAAGTTCTTCTAACAACTAGGGTTTCTCCCCTTTCAGTATCTTCAGAACGCTTAAACTGTGCATCTTCATCTACATGTGCAACTCGTGCATTACCTTCAGGTCTTCTATTTGTCGTTCCTTGATGTTGCAGACACTCGTATGCTTGATGCACTTCTTCTCCACATTGGAAACAGGTTCCTCTTGGTGGTGTTCACCTAGGGTTAGGGTTTTGATTTCCAATTTGCAGGTTCCTGGTGTTTTCCTTCTGACCCTTAGTGCTTTGGTTTAAATCGTTCCCCGGCCCACATGCATTGTTTAACTGTTTTTCCTGTAGCATTTGAGAAAATTGTTAAGTTCTGTGTATGCAAAGGCAAAATGTGTGTTGGAAAACTTGTGAAATCTCCCTCGGTCCCTGAAGACTGATAAAGATTGGGTCAAATGCATAAAAAATGCGTATCGGGTCACTGCTTTGAGCTATAGTTATTGTGTCTGAATGTTTCTAACAGTGGCTATAGGGGTCTTGTTTTGCTAATGCCACGGGATCCGCCATGTGTCGAGCCCCAGTTTATTGCCGCACTTTTATTTTTGAATGTAGCTCTAACGCAGAGTATGCCATGTTGCAAAGGCTGTTTCTCTTTTATTTCTAAGTTGCTTGCTGCGGATGGCGCCATGTGTCAGCGTCCGACAGAGTTCTGCCAATGTTTCAATGAAGTTTCTTTTAAGTTTCTATGTGTGCGCGGGAGGCACCACGTGGAGGCACCCGAGTGACCCTAAAGGTTTCACAGTTTCTACGAAGTTTCAAAGACTCTTAATGTTTCTCAAGGCCTGCGGAGCGTGCCACGTGTCACTCTCCGCCAAGGTTTCAAAAAGGTTTCTGAGCAGGGGCGGAAGATGCCGTGTGTCCCTTGTTGACTGCGGAGGCCGACAAGTGTCGGCATCCGCATTATTTTTCATTTGTTTCCGGGCTAAGTGAAGATCGTGGTGGGTCCCAGTAAAAATAGTCGCTACTGCGGATGTTGCCAAGTGGCAGCCTCCGCTTGAAGTTTCAAAGGCCCCTTTATGACGTTTCAAATGTGTCGGAAAGTGCCACGTGTCACTTGCGGAAGCATAATTTCTAAAAGTTTCCAGGCAGGGGCGGAGCGTGCCACATGTCTTTTGTAGCTGCTGCGGAAGCTGACAAGTGTCGGCCTCCACGTTGTTTCTATTTGTTTCTTGGTTTGGCAAGGCTGGAGGTGGGACCCAGTTTGAGTATCAAGTGGAGTGCGGAAAGTGCCAAGTGTCTGCTTTCGCATTAGTTTCTGAATTGCTTCCTAATGTTTCTTCAGTGTTGCGGAGCCTGACATGTGTCAGTCCCCGCATGAGTTTCAGAAAGGGTCTCTAATATTTCTAGAGCGTTGCGGACGATGCCAAGTGTCAGCATCCGTGTGAGTCCCAACTGTCTCTGATTATTTCTCGAGAGGGGCGCAGAAAGCGCCAAGTGTCGATTCCCGCGGAAGCTTCAACAAGTCCCTTCTATGTTCCTAAGGAGTGTCTCAAGTGTCGCGGTAACGACAAGTGTCACCATCCGCTTAAGTTTCAGGATGACCCCTTAAAGTTTCTTTGAAGTTTCAAGAGGCCGTGGATCCTGCCAAGTGTCACAATCCGCAAAGTTTCAAAGATGAGTCTCGAATGTTCCAGGGGTACCGCGGAGCTTGCCACATGGTGGCTTCCGCGTGAGGTTCCGGCAGTGGGCTCTCGGCGGGGAAGAATAAGGGAACAGGAAGGTAAGTGAAATGAATCAGCGATAGAAACTGTAAGTGCTTACGTGGCATGATTTGGTTGGTGGGCGACTTTTCAACATTTTTTGGGGCCGTGGATCTCAGTGACTAGGAAATCATCAACGGCCAGGTTTTTAAGTTGCATCGCAGGTTTTTTTCTTTGTATCTGTGACTGTTTTTGGCAGGAAAACTTTGTGGCTTGCTGCAGCTGCGTTTCCAGAGGCTGCGGGTAGGTGAAGCAGTAATGGCGATTGCACAGAGGTGTGGGTCGATGATGGACAGATCAACCACCGTTTTGATGATGCATGTCCCTGGGTGGCGGTGCAGATCTCGATTCTCACCTGCTCCTCGTCCTTCTCTAGCTTCTCCATGATTTGTCCCTTGTTGCATTTGTGATTTTGGGTGCCATTTTTCTGATACTGTGTATCTGGCAGGATTTTTGGGCCTCCCTTGTAATTAATTCTTTTGATACATAGTTTTGATATAAAAAGTAGACTGTATGACCCATTATGTGGTTGTTGAAAACTGGATATTTCAGCTCTGTAATGAAATACAACTGGTTTGGTTGCTCTGTGCAGAAGATTTTGTGAGTTTATGAGTCTCATGTCTTAAGTTTTGTGCATAAATTCATCGGTTTCATGCTGATTTAGATGAGTAATGCTATATTGCATGTGTCTTGTTATCTGTCTCCTATATTAAATCTACTCTTCTTTTGAATCTGGATATCTAAGGGCTGTCTTGGGTTCTAGGATATAGGTTTAATATATTAAATGCTTGATCTCTTAACTTCTGTTCAAGGGATAGACTAAACTGTTTTCAGGTTAAGTATTGAGAAGAATATATTGCAGTAAGGATATCATAAGTAGAGATAACTTGATACTCTGTTCTGGGATGTATCTGTAAGGCAGATATCACATAAATCCCCTTGAAATCTAGTTTTAATATGTTTATGCTGTACATTTACATGTGTATGTCTATGACTCCAAGCCCTGGATAGGCACCAATCTAGCTCTGTGTTGAGGTTATACACCAGGTCCAGCTCTGCATCCAAACATAAAATCAAAATCAAACTCCAAAACAACCATTAGGATAGTAAAATTAGTTTTAGGACCCCAAGTCCTCTGTCTACAACTAAAAATAGGCCCAAAGCTAGCCCCTTTGCTCTTATCTTGCAGTTTTGGTCTACTTACAGGAGGACTTATCTGCTTCATGTCAGCATCCCAGCCTTTGTATGCATATTCTCATGGATGTTGAGTAGGGAATACTCCCCTAGGTCTGGTAGAGCCTGAAGAAGAAGAGGAGATAAAAATAGAGTCTATCTCCTATACTGTTGGCCCCTGGCCCAGAGATCTTGTTGATCATTGATGGCTACCTTGTAGGGAAATTTGGGAATAAGCATCCAGTCTGGGAAAAAACCAACAGAAATTGGTCACTCTACTGGGGATAAACTTTGAGAAAGAACCTTGATTTTTTTAAAAAGAAAACAATTCCTAGTAATAGGTGGCAACTCCGAACCAATCTCCCAACTGGTAAAGTAAAAATTTGTATGCAAGGGAGAAGATCCCAGCATAATACTCTATTTGAAGAGTTACCCATAAAAATGATGTATAGAAAAAAGGGGACTATTCGAGCCATTCAAAATGGTTCTCCTAGCCCCAAGAAAAATGATTTTATTCAGGATAATCCAGGATCCTCAGAGAAGACAATACCTTATTTTTCAAACACTGAGGCTGAAATCCAGAATGTGTATGAAAGACAACAAGGTAATGGTTTGAGAATAAGGTCAGAGGTGTTTCAAGAACATCCTTTTCATGATTGTCCTGACAGATTTGAAGAGGCTAAATCCCTAAGGGATGATGATAATGATGATCAGAATATGATAAAACCATCCTCTTCTATGCCTAGAGAGGAAGAATTAGCTGATGAAATTAAGAGCTTAAGGGCTGAGTTAGAATATCTGCAAGCAGTAAAAATTAGAGATGATATGAGACAGAAAGTGCAAGCTTTGAGAGTTGCTCAAAATGATTCAATTCCTACCCTCCAAAATGCAAATATGTAGAGAAATCAACAAAGAAATGAGGTACAATATCATCAGAATAATGATCAAAGACAAAATGTAGACAATGCCAGAGTACCATTAAATAATGTGAGATAGCATAATGCTGACAGAAACACAAATGCTAATCAGTTTGAAAGGCACCCAATGCAGTTGGATAGATTCAGACAACTTGTTTTTGATGGCATTCCTGGTTATCCAAACCCTGTTGACAAACATGTGAGGCTGCAAGTGCCTAAATTTTCAGGAAACAATACTGTCTCAGGAGAGGATCATTTAAAAGCTTTTCAAAATGTCATGGATAACTTTGAGGTTGAGCATGAGGATGTTTTTATGAAGTCATTTATGCAATCCTTAGTTGATGAAGCCAAGGAATGGTATAAAAGTCTACCTGACAGAAGCATTTCATCATGGGATGATTTCAAAAGGATGTTTAAGGAGCAATATGGTGACAAAACTGACCCTAGCTTTTTTGTAAATGAGTTCACTAGTATCACCAAAGGATCAAATGAACAAGTCGCTGATTTCAATGCTAGATTCATGAAGGTGTTGAACAAATTGCCACATCACATGAGGCCAAATGAACCTATGTGCATAGTGTTGTACGTAAATGCTTTTGACACCAAGATAGCTTATGGATTGAGAGACAAGGGTTCTCACAGCCTCAGAGATGCCTTCAAAGTTGCAAAATATTGAAAATAACAGAAAAGCATCAGGCAAGACAAACAGAAGGGATGATGTGAAAATTCTGTAGAATCCAAACAAACCTCAAAACACTCAAGGTAGTACATCTGCCCCTGAAGATAAAATAGATAAATTGGAAAATGTTGTTAAGGACCTAAGCTATAGACTGGCTAGAAGTGAAAAAGGGATAGGTCCTAATAGGCAAGCTTATCAAAGACAGGAAAAGAGACAATCATTGCATGAAATGCCATATAATACTAATTGGCATAATGATAGACCTGTATTGCCACATAACAACACAAATCAAAGAGCTCAACATACCAAGGAAACTCCTGATCCTTTGAAGAAGACTGTAAATATTGCTGATGATACTCCATGGTGCATAATCTGTCAGATGCCTCTTCACAGTCACAATGTATGATTGCTCAGTCTCTATATAACAATGCCGTGGCCTGTGATGAGTGCAATGAGCCTCATTGCATGGAAGATGATAATGTCAACATGTTGTCTACAAATAGAGAATACTCTTTTCATGATGCTGATGCAAATGCAAATGATGAAACTCAGGTTTGCCAACAGTTCCCATATGATGAAGACAACTATGCTTAAGCTCAGGATTCACATAGTTTTCTGAATAACTTGAGGAGGCCTTTTGATGAAGAAATTAGGGCCTTCACAGCTGCAGCAGTTGCTCAAGTCAAAAGCAACTACGACCTAAGAGGTAAAACTCAAGTAAGCAGCCCACATTAGCCAGAAGGCATTTCTGCAAATCAGCCTGTACATAGTCATAAAGGAACTGAGACACAAAAGAAGCAATGGAACAATAATAAGCAAAATTTTAAGCAAAAAATAGGTTATGATCCCCAAGGACCAGAAAATAGAGTTCCCCAGGTTGAGGATCAAAGTAGGAATTTTCAGAACAAGGATGACAGTCAGAGAGCCATAAAAACTAAAGCTGGATCATCTCAGGATAGAGGCAAAACTGTGGATCAGGCTACAACTGTTATTCAAAATTATGCTCCATTTGACATCACTCAGGTCTTGTCTCAAATAAAAGTCTCTGTTCCATTAATGGAGCTAATGAAAGTTGAAGAATTCAGAAATAAGACTGTATCCTTGATTTCAGGAGTACCATGTCAAGCCAAGCAGAATACTGAGACTCAGGATAAGAAACAAGCTATATGTATTGAAGAGGATGAGATTCCTGAATTATATCTAGGGATGACCATGACAAAATGCCCTTCACAGGTTGAACCATTTTATGTCTCTCTGGTTATCAATGGAAAAGTGATTAGAAATTGTATGCTTGACTCAGGAGCATCTACAAATATCATGCCTTTAGCCATTATGCAACAAGCAGGATTAAAAATAGATAAGGCATGTGGGAAATACTATGCCATGGATGCTAGGGAGGTACCTGTCATTGGAATCATGAAGGATGTTGATTTTAGATTGGTAGCATATCCTAAAAAAACTACAAAATAAACATAACAATTGTTGATATCAAGCCACAGTATGGCATGTTGCTGTCAAGAAGATGGGCAGCACTGATTGGTGGAAGTATGTAATTGGACCTGTCATATGCCATGATCCCAATGAATGGCAAGGATGTCAAGCTGATCAGAGAAGAAAGATCACAGGAGTTAGTTGAAGATCAAGATTCAGAAGAACACATCTATTTTGTAGACACTGACTATGAGAATTTCAGAGTTGTCTCAAGTGATCAAGAAAACCAAAAGGAGAACCCTTGCATTAAAGAGTTGGACCAGCAAGGTCTTTAGACCATGTATTTTGATGAAGCTTGTTCAAAAGAAGGCTCTGGTGTTGGAATTGTTTTTCTGTCTCCAACTGGTAAGCTTCTCTAATTCTCTTTCTTGTTGAAGTTTGCCTGTACAAATAATATTGTAGAGTATGAGGCTCTGTTATTAGGGTTAAATGTTGCTTTGAAGCATGGAATTAAGATGCTCAAAGTGTTTGGTGATTCAGAGCTTATTGTGTCCCAAATTAGAGATAAGTATGCATCAAAAAATAAAAGGTTGAAACAATACAAGCATGCTGTTTGGGATACAATTGAATTGTTTGATGCTTTTTCAATAAATTGGATAGAAAGGTCAAAAAATGTTAGAGCAAATTTTCTAGCCAATGTAGCCATAAGGCCAGATGATATAACTTTGTCAGATGTTACAAATGTTGAAGTCAAGCTTAGGCTTGCAGTGCCAGATAATGTATGCAGCTGGCAAGTGTTTGATGATGATAAGGATTTGTTGAGATTTCTGCATTGTATTGATGAATATGAGAACCAAGAAATGGATTTTCATAACTTTGTGGAAGTTGTAGATGGAAAAGAAACTCTTTTAGGGAAGGAACTAATTCAACTCAAGACAAACAAAATCCCTAAAGGGTTGGTAGCTTTAGAGAGAGCTTTTGACCATAGAGACCAATTTGTTACAAAAGCATCTCCAACAAACAAGAATGATCTAGAGGAGATAAATTTGGGAACATCTCATGCTCCCAAAAAGGTATACATTGGCAAACATCTCAAACCATATATCAGAAGTATGCTGATTGCATTATTGAGAAAGTATAAGCATGTTTTTGCTTGGTCATATGAGGACTTGAAAGCCTATAGAGAGGATTTATTTCAGCATGAAATCCCATTGAAGCCTGGAGCTAAACCATTTAGACAAAAACAAAGGCCTATCAATCCAACCTTAGCTCCAAAAATGCAATAGGAACTTATAAAACTTAGGGAGGCTGGAATAATCATGCCTATCAGACATTCAACTTGGGTGTCTAACCTTGTCCCAGTCAGAAAAAAGAATGGTGATATAAGGTTGTGTGTGGACTTTAGAAACCTAAATGTATCTTCTTTGAAGGATAACTATCCATTGCCAAACATGGAGGCCATGTTGCAAAGAGTGACTGATTGTGAACTTTTTTCTATGATGGATGGTTTTTCAGGGTACAATCAAGTGAAAGTAAAAGAATCAGAACAATTTAAAACTGCTTTCACTACTCCATGGGGAACCTATGTATATGTAAGGATGCCATTTGGACTAACAAATGCAGGTGCTACATTTCAAAGGGCAATGGATGTTGCTTTTGCATGATTGATTGACTCAATCTTGGCTGTTTATCAAGATGACTTGACTGCCTTTTCCAAGAAAGAAGAATATCACTGTATGCATTTGGAATAGATTTTTATTAGAGCATTAGAATATGGTATCTCACTCAACCCAAAGAAATGTGCTTTTGGGGTTGTGGAAGGAAAATTGCTTGGACACATTGTTTCCAAGGATGGAGTTAGGATTGATCCTGATAGGGTAGCAGCAATTGACAAAATTCAGATCCCTAAAACAATAAAAGGTGTGCAATCCTTCTTTGGACAAATAAATTTTGTTAGGAGATTTGTTCCTAACTTTGCAGAGACAACAAAAGAAATTTCTAAGATGTTGAAAATGAAGCAATTGAATCATTTCAAAACATCAAGGAAGCAATCAAGATAGCTCCTATGCTGAAATCTCCTAATTTTTCCAAGCCATTTCAATTGTTTTCATTTGCTTCTTTCTATACTGTTGCTGCATGCTTATTGCAGAAAAATGAAGAAGGGTTTGAACAACCTATTGCTTTCTTTAGTAGGTTATTGCAGGTTGCTAAATTAAAGTATGACATTATGGAGAAACAGGGATATGCACTAGTTAGAGCAGTCAAGAGCTTCAGGCCTTATTTGGTAGGCTCACAAGTAGTTGCATATGTACCTCATGCAGTGATAAAAGATATCTTCACTTAGCAGAAGGTAACTGGAAGGAGATGCAGATGGATAAATAAGTTGCAAGAGTTCAACATAGAGATACAGATCACAAAATTGGTAAGAGGACAAGGGTTAGCAAAGCTAATGACACAGTCAAATCTAGAGGCATGCCAAATCAATGCAGTCCAGAATGAGAATGTCAATGTATCAAAATCTGAATGGTATAAGAACATCATATATTACTTGCAAAATATGAATTGTCTTTCCCATTTCAGTGACAGTCAAAAAAGGACCTTAAAACTACATGCAATCAGGTATGTTATTGTTCAAGGTGAGTTGTACTGGAAGAACCCTGATGGTGTGTTGCTGAGATGTGTGGATAAAGATGAAGCTAACAATGTTTTGAATGATATGCATAAAGGATTGTGTGGTGGACATTATACTGCCCAAACAACAGCTCATAAGATCCTTAGGGCAGGATATTGGTGGCCCACTGTCTTTTCAGATGCACAAAAGTTGGTAAGGAAATGTGACCCTTGCCAAAGATTCTCAAGAAAGTTAAGATATGAAGGAGCGTTGCCCCTTAGAACTGTAACTGTGGATGCTCCATTTCAGCAATGGGGAATTGATTTTATAGGGGAGATTTCAGAGAAATCTAGTGGAGGACATAGTTGGATTCTGGTTGCCACTGATTACTTCACTAAATGGATTGAGGCTATCCCTACTAAAAAGGCTACAAGTAAGGTGGTGATGGATTTTATCTTGGAGAATATTATTATCAGGTTTGGGGTACCAGTCAAGTTAATCACAGATAATGCAATGTGCTTGAGATCAGGTGATTTTGTTGAATTTGGAATAAATATGGAATTGACTTGTCTCACACATCACCATACCACCCACAAGGAAATGGTCAAGCAGAGTCAAGCAACAAAAGCCTAATGAAAACCATCAAGAGGATAATGGATAAAAATAAGAAATCCTGGGATTCAAAACTGAAGTTGGCATTGTGGGTTGACAGAGTGATAGTCAAGAAGGCAACTGGAAGATCTCCTTTTGAACTAGTGTATGGTGCAACAACTAGGTTGCCTGTGAATAATTTCCTACCAATTTACAAATTCATACAAGAAAACATGGAGGAGATCGGAGATCCAATAACTGAAAGGACCAATCAGCTAGTTGCACTAGATGAGATGAGAAGGGAAGCACAGAAGACAAACATCAAGAGACAGCAAAAGGTGAAATATTTGTTTGATAAGAGAGCTACAGAAAGAGTTTCAGAAAGATGATTTGGTCCTTGTATGGAATGCAAGAAACCAGGATAAGGGCAAGCACGGTAAATTTGAGCCCTTATGGATGGGCCCATACCAGGTTTGCAATACTCATGGGGAGGATTCTTATATCCTCCAGGCCCTAGATGGTGAGATGCTGGAATTGCCTGTGCATGGTCAATTCCTCAAATTTTATTTTGCATAAGTGGTTTTCCTCTATGCACATTTGTAAAAATATGTATATATTGTAAATATCTTGTACAGTTGGTGCTTTTTTGTGTTTTGTCTGGTCTGCCCGGAGGTCTGGTTCTCACTGCAGTCTTGCATCTGCACGTCCCCAATCAGAGCCACTGGTGGTGTTCACCTAGGGTTAGGGTTTTGATTTCCAATTTGTAGGTTCCTGTGTGTTTTCCTTCTAACCCTTAGTGCTTTGGTTTAAATCGTTCCCCGGCCCACATGCATTGTTTAACTATTTTTCTTGTCACATTTGAGAAAATTGTTAAGTTCTGTGTATGCAAAGGCGAAATGTGTGTTGGCAAACTTGTGAAATCTCCCTCGGTCCCTGAAGACTGATAAAGACTGGGTCAAATGCATAAAAAATGCATATCGGGTCATTGCTTCGAGCTACAGTTACTATGTCTGAATGTTTCTAACAGTGGCTATAGGGGTCTTGTTTTGCCAATGCCGCAGGATCTGCCATGTGTCAAGCCCCAGTTTATTGCCGCACTTTTATTTTTGAATGTAGCTCTAACGCGAAGTATGCCACGTTGTAGAGGCTGTTTCTCTTTTGTTTCTAAGTTGCTTGCTGCGGAAGGCGCCACGTGTCAGCTTCCGATAGAGTTCCACCAATGTTTCAACGAAGTTTCTTTTAAGTTTCTATGTGTGCGCGGGAGGCACCACGTGGAGGCACCTAAGTGACCCTAAAGGTTTCACAGTTTCTGCGAAGTTTCAAAGACTCTTAAAGTTTCTCAAGGCCCGCGGAGCGTGCCACATGTCACTCTCCGTCGAGGTTTCAAAAAAGTTTCTGAGCAGGGGCGGAAGATGTCGTGTGTCCCTTGTTGTGACTGCGGAGGCCGACAAGTGTCGGCGTCCGCATTATTTTTCATTTGTTTCAGGGCTAAGTGAAGATCGTGGTGGGTCCTAGTAAAAACAGTCGCTACTACGGATGTTGCCAAGTGCCAGCCTCCGCTTGAAGTTTCAAAGGCCCCTTTATGAAGTTTCAAATGTGTCAGAAAGTGCCACGTGTCACTTGCGGAAGCATAGTTTCTAAAAGTTTCCAGGTAGGGGCAGAGCGTGCCACGTGTCTATTGTAGCTGTTGCGGAAGCCGACAAGTGTCAGCCTCCACGTTGTTTCTATTTATTTCTTGGTTTGGCGAGGCTGGAGGTGGGACTCGGTTTGAGTATCAAGTGGAGCGTGGAAAGCGCCAAGTGTCTGCTTCCGCGTTAGTTTCTGAATTGCTTCCTAATGTTTCTTCAGTGTTGCGGAGCCTGACATGTGTCAGCCCCCGCATGAGTTTCAGAAAGGGTCTCTAATGTTTCTGGAGCGTTGCGGATGATGCCAAGTGTCGGCATCCGTGTGAGTCCCAACTGTGTCTTCGATTATTTCTCGAGAGGGGCGCGGAAAGCGCCAAGTGTCGATTCCCACGGAAGCTTCAACAAGTCCCTTCTATGTTCCTAAGGAGTGTCTCAAGTGTCACGGGTAACGACAAGTGTCACCATTCGCTTAAGTTTCAGGGCGACCCCTTAAAGTTTCTTTGAAGTTTCAAGAGGCCGTGGATCCTGCCAAGTGTCGTAGTCTGCAAAGTTTCAAAGATGAGTCTCGAATGTTCCAGGGGTGCCGCGGAGCTTGCCACGTGGTGTCTTCCGCGTGAGGTTCTGGCAGTGGGCTCTCAGCGGGGAAGAATAAGGGAATAGGAAGGTAAGTGAAATGAATTAGTGATAGAAACTACAAGTGCCTACGTGGCACGATTTGGTTGGTGGGTGACTTTTCAACATTTTTTGGGGCCGTAGATCTCAGTGACTAGGAAATCATTGACGGCTAGGTTTTAAAGTTGCATCGCAGGTTTTTTCTTTGTATTTGCGACCATTTTTGGCGGGAAAACTCTGTGGCTTGCTGCAGCTGCGTTTCTAGAGGCTGCGGGTAGGTGAAGCAGTAATGGCGATTGCACAGAGGTGTGGGTCGATGATGGACAGATCAACCGCCATTTTTATGATGCATGTCCCTGGGTGGTAGTGTAGATCCTGATTCTCACCTGCTTCTCGTCCTTCTCTGGCTTCTCCATGATTTGTCCCTTGTTGCATTTGTGATTTTGGGTGCCATTTTTCTGATACTGTGTATCTGGCGGGATTTTGGGCCTCCCTTGTAATTAATTCTTTCGGTACATAGTTTTGATATAAAAAGCAGACTGTATGACCCATTTTGTGGTTGTTGAAAACTAGACATTTCGGCTCTGTAATGAAATACAACTGGTTTGGTTGCTCTGTGCAGAAGATTTTGTGAGTTTATGAGTCTCATGTCTTATGTTTTGTGCATAAATTCATCAGTTTCATGCTGATTTAGATGAGTAATGCTATATTGCATGTGTCTTGTTATCTGTCTCCTGTATTGAATCTACTCTTCTTTTGAATTTGGATATCTAAGGGCTGTCTTGGGTTCTAGGATATAGGTTTAACATATTGAATGCTTGATCTCTTGACTTCTGTTCAAGGGATAGACTAAACTGTTTTTAGGTTAAGTATTGAGAAGAATATATTGCAGTAAGGATATCATAAGTAGAGATAACTTGATACTCTGTTCTGGGATGTATCTGTAAGGCAGATATCACACAAATCCCCTTGAAATCTAGTTTTAATATGTTTATGCTGAACATTTACATGTGTATGTCTGACTCCAAGCCCTGGATAGGCACCAATCTAGCTCTGTGTTGAGGTTATACACCAGGTCCAGCTCTGCATCCAAACATAAAATTAAAATCAAACTCCAAAACAACCATTAGGACAGTAAAATTAGTTTTAGAACCCCAAGTCCTCTTTCTACAACTAAAAATAGGCCCAAAGCTAGCCCCTTTGCTCTTATCTTGCAGTTTTGGTCTACTTACAGGAGGACTTATCTGCTTCATGTCAGCATCCCAGCCTTTGTGTGCATATTCTCATGGATGTTGAGTAGGGAATACCCCCCTAGGTCTGGCAGAGCCTGAAGAAGAAGAGGAGATAAAAATACAGTCTATCTCCTATACTGTTGGCCCCTGGCCCAGAGATCCTATTGATCATTGATGGCTACCTTATAGGGAAATTTGGGAATAAGCATCCAGTCTAGGAAAAAACCAACACCTCTAAAACCTCCTCTTCTAGGTCCTTGCCTCGGTCTGCCTCTTCCTCTTCCTCTTTGCTCACCATTGTTCTGGTCACGGAAGCAGTAGGTATTATCTCCTCTAATTTCGACTGGTGCTGGCTTCTTCACTTTTCTTTGAATCTTCATTCCGGCCCCCATAGTGTCTTCCACTAGTCCTTCCGCCTTGACCTCTTCCCCTTTGCTTGCTGTCAAATTTTTTATTCAGCTTCTCTTCAACCTTTAGGGAAAACTGATTCGCATCTTCTATGGTGGTCATTCTAACCAGGCTTAGCTCCTCTTGAATACTTGACCTCAACCCATTAATATAATGGGCTACCTTCTCCTTATTAGCCTCTACATGGTCTGCCCTGATAGTAATCTTATAAAACTCTTATGTATACTCCTTGACATACTTGTTACCTTGCTTCAATCCTTGCAGCTTCTTTAGCAACTCCATCTCATAGTCCACAGGAATGAACTGCTTCTTCAGTTTCTCTACCATCTGATCCCATCTGGTAATTTTTCCTTTTCCTCTTCTATTTCTCTCCAACTGGACCTCCTTCCACCAAATACTAGAATGGCCCTTCAACTTTGTCTTTGCAAACTTGACCCAATCTGGGTCCACATCTTCATACTCGAAATACTCCTCCATGTCATTGATCCAATCAATAAGCCGTTCCGAATTTAAATCTCTAGAATAGGTAGAAAGTTCGATCTTGGGCCTCTTTCCAATCTTTGAAATGGCCTTCAACAACTTATGCAGGATTTCTTGCAGCTTCTTGTTCTTCCTCAAATAGCTCTTCTTCAGCTTCATTCTCACTTTCTTCTCTTGTTCTCAACTCAAACCCTCTTCGTAGCTCCTCTTGTAATGCATTGATTTGCCTTTGCAGGGCTCTAAAACCCTCTTCTATCAAAGCATTCCTCCCAATATGATTTCTTCGTGGAGGCATCTTGATCTCTGAAGCAAACCCACAACCTCAGGTCCTGGTGCAAACTGCCTCACAGTCGGTGATCTGTGTACACACTCAGGAACCCTTGCTCTGATACCACTTGATGAAGGAGGTAAATCATAAAACACATAACAACAGAAATGGTACATAGAAAATAGAATATTTCTTTATTGATTTGGACAACTTATTACATTACAAAAGCTCAATTACAATTAGAGGAATCAATCCTCCACAGACTGCAACATACTACAGTTACACATCACCAGACTCTGGAATCTTCTGCCTTATGTAACCCTAAATTAGCTAGGGTTTCTATTTTCCCACCTATTGTTGACTCTACACTTTTCCCCTTATCTTTGCTACTACTTAGGGTTCCCAAAATAGTCATTAATAACACTTTTTGGTAGCCTCCAGCTAAATTTCAAAATTTGCAACTCCCTCCAAAAGTAGGTCAACTTTCGAGAAGCATAACTTTTGATTCGAGTGTCTGATTGATAAATTGTTTTAAGAGCCGAAAAGCTCGTGATGTGAACTATCACGCCGGGAATCTATAAATGGATTTCTATCAAATTTTTAGGACGTTATGGGATTCTTTAGTGCCTCATATTTCGTTTTAGAAATTTTTAGGGGCTTTTCAAAAAATAAAAACTTTAATATCTTTCAGCTCACAAATGATCTTTGCTTGATTCCTTCACCAAAGGTCTTATATTTCAGTTATGAAGATTTCTATAACTTTTTGCTTCAATCCATGCCTAAATGCAAACTTTCCTAAAATGGCAGTTAAACTTTCCAAAACTGGCAGTTTGCTATTTTTAGCAGTTTGGAAAACCTGAAAGTCCTACATCATTATTCATGAGATTATGGAACCAGAAACACTAATTATGAAAAGAAATAAAAACAACTACAATGATTTTGAATTAACTTCTTTTTGGGTGATGCAAGATTGCCCTTACACCACTGGATGCTCCTGCATCCTTCTTAGAGCACGTTTGATGCAAGCTCCTGTGCCACCATGTTCACCCTTTCCATGCCCACTCTTAAAGAAACTCCAAACATGTGGTATACTGTCATTTCAATGATATCTACATAGTGCATAAAATGGCCTTGATAATTTGAATTGTGATGGACATCCATCTGACCATACAAAATACTTTTCAATTTTTACACCCCTACTTGCCAAATATTTAAAAAAATTCTTAAAGCAATGTTGTGCAAAAATGTGTGTCATGCTCTTTATCATCACTAATATAAAAGTGATATTCTTTCTTAATGACTCATGCTTCAAATGTACTTTCAACACCATCCAAATCCAATTGTGCATGCTGATAACACACATGCACCATAATAGTGATCTGCTTTGAAAAGTAATATTGTGATTGGATCTCTTTTTGATGTACAAAAGAGTAATTTTCTGCAAAGTCAACTACTGATAAAACTGTTCTAGGTGGGAAAGTATCTCTTAATGTTTGAAATTGTTGCGCTTGCCACTTAGCAAAAAAAATATGATGTATGTATGGTTGTATCAATTTACAAAAATTTTCCATAAATGTTCCAATAGGTATCTCATCTTCTACATAATCTAACCTTGTTGATTCTTTCCCATTTTTTGTTTGAAATTTTATGTGCTTGTAACTCTTGCAATTTACCAACTTCATTGGGTCGATATCTTTGTTTCTCAAAGGCATTTTAGCCAAATTTCCACATGTTTCACAAAGACCTTTATGCATTTTATTTGACCAATTCCATTATCATCATCTGATTTATCAGATAAGATGGATGCTATGAACTGACTTACCTGTTTAGGAGGTGCATTTACAAAACCATCACTGTCTTCTCTAATCTTTCGAAACACCTGATAGTAGAGATCAAATTCAATAAGATAACGACAACAAGAAGTTTCAAAAACCTTGTTTGTCTTCACATAATATGGCCTTAACCTTTCAAACATTGTTTGTCTTCACATAATGTGGCCTTAACCTTTCAAACATTGTTTGCCCAATCTTTATATGAGGATTTGAATTACAAAAGTTCACATAAATGTCATGTTGTGTTATGTCTAGCCAATATTTTGTATGTAGTTCATAACTATTGGGCCCAATTCTGTGTTTGATAACATCTCTACAATTTGATGAAGCACGAGTATTATCATTCCAAAAGGTTGAGTCAAGTTCCTAACAACATCTTGAATCATGTTAGATCAAGGAGCTCTACACATAATTGCCCAATTGCCTTCTGAGGTACTATCATCCAATAATTTTCTCCTTTTCACATATTTTGTTACTGTCTTTCTACTGAAACCAATCTTAGTTGAAATTGAAGACAATTGTCTTTTTTTGGAATTTTTTTCACTTAAAATACCTGTCAACATCACTCTTCTTGAAATGGACTTATCCACAGATCGAGATTGTTTCCCAATGGAAGCTAAACTTTCTTTAACATTTTCAATAATATCTTTTTCTAGGTGTGAACCTTTCCCCTTTTTCAATGACAAATCTACACCCAACAATTGTAATGGCTCATTTAGCTCCTTACTAAGAAGTACAATTGATAACAATTGGGTTCGCCCAAGTATATCAAGATTATTGAAATGAGCAATTATTTCCTTTGTGGTTTTATTCATTGACCTTCTATCAGTACATCTAGGTTGTCCAGCATAATGTTTTAATTTCTCAATATCCATTTTAAGTAAATGATCTAAATTTCTATAAGAAATTTCTTTTCACCTCTTTAGCTAGATTAATATGCTCATCCATACCAGTTAAAGGAAGTGATCCTGACCCCTCTCCAACATCCATTGTTTGCACTTGGGCCTCCTCTAGGCTGACATCAACTATGTGTTCTTCAGCAATGTTTGCTCTAGTTTCTGTATCACACATTAAGGAAATACATATTAAAATAAAAATAAAAATAAAATTAATTATTTTATAAAATAAAACTTTCTAAAATTCTATGGATTAAATCATGACAATTAATTTAACTCTACATATCTTATTCTATCTCAATCATCTTTCTAGATAATAAAAGATTCTTTTTATTTTTTTTGATTTATACTCTTAAGTTCTATTATAGAAATTATTATGTTTTCTAAAAAATACTTTCATTCTTTAGGAAAAGAGAAAATCTAAAAAGCATTTTAAAAATATTTCGACAAATCTTTTCTTAAAAAAATTATTTTATTCCTTAATTTAACATTAAAAATCATAAAAACACAAAAATAAAAAAAATAAAAAACATTCATGATAAAAATTTATTGGATTAAAAAAAGCTAACAATTATTATTTATATTTTAGAGAAAGAAAACAAAAAAGCTATTGTAAAATGTTATTTCATAAATATACACGTTCAAAAAAATTTAAAATAAACTACTATAAGAGTGTTTTAAAATTAGGAAGTGTGGTTTTTTAAATATAACTTTTAGACAAAAGACTTTTTAAATAAAAAATAAATAATCAAGAAAAGAAATATCTAAAATGAAAAGTGAACTTGATTTTTTTAATACATTATAATAGAAATATATGTTACCACTTTAAAAAAATAATGAAGTTGAGTTGGAGATAGGGAGAGGGATATGGAGAGTTAAAGAGGGAGAGAGATAACTAGGGAGGCCCCAGCGAGGGAGAGGTAGAGGTAAAGAGAGTGGGCAACTTGAGAGAGAGAGAGTGGTGGACAGAGAGAGAGGTAGGTAGTTATCTCTAGGTAGAGGGGTGGGGATTATAGCTAAGAATGAGGAATGACTTAAACTAAATGACATACTAGCTACATGAAATCAATACGTATATATTTAAGCATAAATCAAGTGACCTCTATTAAATGACATTCTACTACATGATTCATCAATACATGTATATATTTAAGCATAAATAAAATGACCTAGATTAAAAATAGAAAAGAAAATATATGCATACCTTGTTTTTGTTTATGATATTTTTGCAATATTTCTTCATTTAATCTTTCTATAGTTTCTGCGGAATACTTTCGTGTAGTCTTATTTTGTCTTGTCTTTTTGTTTTCCATCTCCTTCTTTGTAAAATATGACTTGAAAATTCTTCTCTCAAAGATTTTCTCCTCGCTTGCAGAAAAAAAATGCAAATTTATATTCTTACATTGATTTGTAAAAATGAAAAAAAAACATCCTATTTATATGCAATACGAAAAAATTAAAACATTTAAAAAACACAAGTGACAACTGTTATGAGAATAGGCTCAAAGCCGTTATGGCTGAGCTATGAACACAATAATCTTTCTTGAGGCTAAACTCAAGGCTGTAAGGCTGAATAAAGAAACATAATAATCTTTTTCTTAAGACTAAGCTCAAGGCCATGGGACCGAATAATAAACACAATAACCTTTACCTGAGACTACTCTCAAGGCCAAATGGCTGAGCAGTATAATATTGTAAACTTTTCTTGTGACTAGGCTCGAGGTTTAAAGCTGAGCAGTAATAGTATTATGGTATTATTGTGACACTAGCTCGATGGCCATAAGGCCAAGCGGTATAAAGTTAAACTCCTTTCTGTGTCATAGCTTAGGGTCTTACAACCCAACTCTAATGCATTACATACCTTACGAAAGCCGGAGCTCAAAGCTGTTATGGTTGAGCATGCTTTCAAAATATATTAAGCACACATCATATGATGACGAAGTTAGAGTCTAAAGTGCTCTCGATGTGGAATATTGAATAACTCCAGAAATGATTATAGTCTATAATCAAATTATATAGTCTCTGGACTGTGGTGATAGCCGAAAAGGCAATTATACATCATTGTGTTTACAACACCTAAACTATTATCAAGTTTGGCTTGTATGGAAAGCCGACTGTGAATCATATAAGGTTTATTTAAACTGTCAAGATTGTATACGTGAACCTTCAATTATGGAGGTGGTGAGATCAATTAAGAACATTGTCTCATCTCGAAACAATTTGATTGTGCTTAAAGAATAATATAAGCTTGTTATATATGTGTCTAAATTAAGACTTATTGGTTATTGTTATGAGTTATAATTCCTTTATTTACTCAAATGTAAACTAATAGGATTGGTGTTTAACACATAAAGCTCATAAAGATTATAAGAGCTATTAATCATAATGAAACCAATCTATTCTACTAAGGCATGGTATGCCTTGAGCACCATGAATTTGACTTCATCATATATGATGATTTGCTATCAAAAATGTAAACCATATGAGACCAAGGTGGTCAAAATGGTCGATTTTGATATGAATTGAAAGAAGAACAAAGTGACAAGGAGTCACTAGTTCCTCGTTACGAAAGTAACCTATTTAGTTGTAACCAACTTATGATGGGAGTCGAATGTCCAAGTATGGACAGTGATTCGAATTGATCCCACTCATACTAGACCTAAAGAATGAGGTTGATGAAAACTTACTAGAGGACATGATAGCTTGTAAGTCGAGTTAGGGTGGTGGACATACGACAACGTTCATTGTGCAATGTGTATGTATGTAAATCTTTGGCCAAAGTAATGCATCCATCTCTGCATGCATTGTCAGTCCACAATATTCCAGATGGCCTATTTGTTGGCAAGAGACACAGTGTGGCTTCATGAGTGTTGTCATTGATGGAAACAAAGTCCATCCCACACATCTGCAGGACAAGGTGTGTCTATACTGGAAGTCAAATTGAAGAGTATTTTGGTCCAGTGACCAAGAACAGAGCATTCAACAAGGTCTGACAATCAGGTCCGAATCTCTTAGAGGAAGTATCTCAGTAAAGTGCAGACTTAGGGAAGTCAAGAGGAGTACCATGACTAATATATTCCAGAGATTGAGCCTCCGGTGATGTAAGAGTGAAAAGATATGAACACCTATGTGCTGGGTTCCTGTTTGGCAGAGCAGACTGAGGAAGAACTAACTGACAGAGCTTCAGACCTTAATCCAGATGAGATATTGATGGTAATCAAGTTTCTTAAGGAATCATTCATGATTGGCTGACATGATTAATGACTTCTATAAGCGTCTCCTTGATACGCATCACTTGGTAAGCAAGGATTCAACCGACAGACCAGAGTTTGGGAAAATATTGAGTATTTCGGATGCCGACTAGAAAGATGTTGAAATCCTTGTGTGGATATATATACTAGATGGATTTTGATGAGAAGGTGTGTGTGGTGTGGTGTGCAGTGCGAAGAAAAGCAGAGAGCAGTGTGGAAGCAGTAATATAGGTCCGGTATGTGACAGGACAGTAGCACCAAAGAAGAGGAAGAATGAAGTGCAGTAGATCAGTGTATTGAGCCTAACTAGAACTGAACCTTAGCATATGTGGATGCTTTTCATTAGCTCAAGTATCTTGTTACTTTCTTTGTACCTTGTAGACAATGAGTCTCTTGTAGGCAGTGAGCCTCTTGTGAGCAGTGTGCTCAGGCAGTGAGCCCTAATTAGCAAGTGCCATTTTGTACTTCTATTCTTTTAACAGAGAATACAATCTTGGGTTAGTCACCCTGTGGTTTTTCCCTTAACAGGGTTTTCCACGTCAAAATCATTGTCTTATGTGTATTGATTTTGTTTCTTCTTTCATGGTTATGGATGCTTATTTGTTTTGATGCTACACTAGTTATCAAAGAAAAACAAAAAGTTAAATTAATTAAGATAACTGATTCACCCTCCCTCTCAGTTATCAACACTATTGTCTCCAGTAGTGTCATACAAGTTAGAGTGGATCTATAGTGTGTGATCGTGAGACATTAGGAAGGACACAACACCAGTTACTCAGATGGCTAACCGAATGGTTTCTAATGTCTAACCTTTCTGTGAAGGGTAGGGCCACTTCCAGTTAGAAAGTTGAGTGGGGGACTGCAGGTCTGTGGTTGGAGGAAAAGCACCAGGATGATGCTCTCCTTCCCAAGCATGAGATGAGCTGAGGCTTATGGAGACTGATGTCATGGGGTCTAGATACAGTATTGCATTTATGACCAGAGGGTCTCTTATAATTTACTAATTGAACTATAATGCCTTAAGCATAACTTGTACTTGATTAGTGATGGTTACTCAATAGAGATTTGTAAATGATTATTGAAATGTAAGATTTGTTATATCATGATTAGATTGACATGCTTAATTGATTAAAAGATTGTGTTTCTTTTGGTTAAAATGTGATTAGCTCAATCATTTTGTTAACTAATCACTTGTTTATGATACATGTTTATGTTAAATCTTGAGCATTATGGAATGAGATGTTACATATGGTATCCGAGCTATCAGGTTCAATACATGGACCTAATGAGCTCACTACTTGATGATTATTGTATCCAACACTAAGTATGCTAATGATTGAGTGTTCTATGCTAGAATGGTAAAAATTAGAACCACACCTTGAAAGAAGGTAACGAAACATGGACATTACCTATGCCAACAAAAAGATCTTGAAGGCACGAGCCTCCATGGAGAAACGTGAATAGACTGGATGCTTTGTAGGTGCATGGTTATCTGATGAGGAAACTTTCGCTGATGCCGTGAAATGCATCAAGCAGGAGTTAAGGAAAGCTAAAAGGTTGGCTGCCCCTAACTCTACTGAAGCATCAGAAATACCCTCTCTCCCTAAAGCACCAGCTGATGGAAATAACCCTAAAGATTGTAATGTACCTAAGGAGGATGTGAAGGAATACCAGTGCGTATCCTCACCTCCTAAGATTGAAAAGAAAACATGAATATGGGAAGCTATCCCAAATTGCAAATGACTTGTAGGAGCAAGGTGTAAATACAATTTTGTAATTTTGGTGGATTATATGTAATCCAATGGAAACTGTAATGTAATGGCAATTTTGACAATCTTTCCTTTCTTGTTAAAGATTACATGAATGTGAATAGATTTGTAAAATGAATGAATTGTATAACATAGAAAAACTAATCCATGATGAATCTGCAAACTTCAGGAAGAAGTAGATTGCAGTAAAGGTTCAAGTTAGAACCAGAATGGAGGATAGCCAAGATGAAGGAGCACCTTCAGGGCAATCTAAGTCTAAATTAGACCAAATCTTGACTTTGTTGAAAGACACAAGGGAGAGGAATGCCATAATGACACCACCCAAAGCCAACACGAAGAAAATGACTCTGTGGCTAGACAGGAAGGGGATAAGAGGAGCCTTATGGCTATGGAAATGTCTCATGACATGAAAAAGGTCATGCCACCTAAATTCAATGGATCTATAAGCAGAGATGCTGCAGAGGCATGGCTTACAGAAATGGAGAAGTATTTTGAAATTAGAAATTATAATGATGTTACCAAAGCTATGTGGGGAGCATTCCAGCTAGTAGGTGAAGCATCCACATGGTGGATGAACAAAAATATGGAATTAGGGTTGAGGTCTACAAGCCTTACTTGAGATTATAAGCACAAAAATCACACACAGCCTCCATGAGGGCCCCTATGATGATTCAAATCCTTGTCACGTACATGTAAGTGTGAAATAAAGTCCTTTAAGCAGCGAGCCTCTTGATGACATGTCCTCTTTTCTTGTCTTGTGTTGTTTCTTCTTTGTCGATTTCTCTTTCTCCCTATTTGCGACACTTTTTGACACTTGTTACGACACTTGTCAACTTGCGTCTTTTGAGCTTTTGACCTTGCTTCTAAGCTTTGTGAGTGTCTTGTAGGTGAGTTTTCACCTTTCCCCTTTGTTTTTCATCTAATGCACCTCCTAGAAGCCTTCTAGAGGTCTCCCCTTCCATCTCCCACTTTCAGTTTTTAGTTCCACTCAACCAATCCAAATCTCCCCTTATTATTTCAAGATCTCCCCTAGGAGATCTTGTAGATGCAAGTGGAGATTTGGATTCTTCCACATGACTGACCTATTTCTTGATGCAGAACCCCTCCTTTTCTTCTCTTCTTGCATCTCCCAGCCTGTTTTTCTGCATCTGACCCTGTCCAGCCTAGATCTCCCTCAGATGACCCTACTGGCAAAAGGGGCAACCTTGCCATTTTTGCAGCCTTGGAAAAACTCAAGTTTCTCACTCATTTTTGCTCTGTTTTCGCCTATTTTTCTTTCTGTTTGCATGGTTTTTGATCCCTAATATAGAGTTAACTATTTCATGCACCCACACATGCATAATTAGCTCTATTTGATCTTAAATTAACTCCTCAATCAATCTCATGCATTCCCTCACCTCCATTTCTTCTTCAGTGATAAGCTATCATTGCTTCATCACTCCCTAATTAGCTGAGTTCACTGGGTAATCAACCTTGTTAACTCCCCAATCAACCTTGTGAACTCATCAATCAAATGAGTTAACTCTTCAATCAATCCCTTCTTCTAAACCTATAAATACCCCCCTCCCTCAAGCACAAAGGGAGGCAAATTCATTGTGCACACAACTCTTGCCAATTTTTGTTCTCCAACTTAGCATTCAAATGCTCTCATAGGAGGAAGGTGCCTTTTGCTTTATTTGTTCAGCCAAGCAACGCTACGCTGCTTCATTCTATGCCATTGTGCTCAATCCAAGTTCTCATTGAGCTCATAAAAGCTTCATAAAAGCTTCTTTTTGCTTCCTTATGTTATTTTGTTGTTAAGAGGATCACCCGCTGCCACAAAAGGATTCGAGGTTGCCAATTACAAGGATTATTGAGGGTAGTAGAGTCAACAAATCTTCATTTCTTCTAGGTTCCTTCATTGTTTTTTCTTAATTCATAGTAATTAGAGAATCAAATTTGCTCTTGGGAACAGTAAAACATTGATTTTTCCTTGATAGTTAGATCTTGCATGTTATATTAATCGCTTTCATATTTCTAGATCTAGATTGTTAGAAGAAGCATTTTTTCTTTTCTTTAGATTAGATTGCATCAAAATCATCGAAAACCCAAAAAACATAGGTTAATTTTGCATTACAAAAGTCATATAGGATTACACACATATTTCCTTTTCATAGATTAGAAGCACTTTTATTTCCAAAATACTCTAAAAAATACCAAAAAGAACATTTGCATATCATTTAGTTTGCATGCATATAGAAACCCTAGAATAGACAAAATTGCAAATCCTCTATTCCATCATGAGGTAATTATAGTTCAACTATCCAAAGGAACCCTTGATTACATCACAAGGTAAACACAAAGTCAAAACACAGGTCAAACCCTAGGTCAAAACCCTAGATCTGGTTAAACGTTAGCAATTACACAACTTCCTTTATCCTGATTCATGAATGTGCTTAGGAGTCAGAGGAGAGTGGGTAAGGGCTATTCGTGACGAGATCGAGGAGATCCATCCGCAACCACAACAACAAATGTTTGTTCTACCACAAGTAAACCCATTTGTCCTCTTGTTGTTAGAAGAAACTAGACAATTGCAACTACAACGAGAATTCCTTCAAGATATTGAAATAGCAAAAGCCATCAATGAAAACAATTGCTTACCCACGCAGAGGTGGAATCTAAGGAATCCAAATAGAAGAAGATAAACTAGTGACCCTTCAGGTCATAGGGTTATCTCAACTACAACAACAATTGAATGAAACATACAACTAAGCACACAACAACAAAGGTCACAGAGCTTGCTGACCCCTCTCCACAAAGTCCAGCTCTCCAACGTGCTAGACCCTGCCGTGTCTCGCCTCCTCTCGACTGGCTACTTCCACGTGAGCGAGAGTGACGTGGTGGATCACCCTGTGGCAAGGATAGAAGGGTCTGTGTGTGTGCCGAAATCTGACCCGACAGCCCCAGGCAACCAGAGTCACGATTTTGAGCGTACAGGGACAAGTTCGTAGAACTATTTAGGTAAAGATGGTTGCCTTAACTATTTTATGATAAAAAACTTATAGACTTTCAAAACCTAAAATAGGATGATATGACTGTAAATGAATATTGAGAAAAATTCACCCAACTGTTGAAGTATGTGCTGCAGTATCAACAAGATGAGAAATTCCATGTTCAAAAGTTTATTATGGGGTTGAACGCCCAAACTAGGGGTGAGCTTAATGTTCATGGTCCAACTACTATGGAACAGGTCTACGAGAAGGCTGTCAAACAAGAATAGAACCTGAAGGCTATGTCGGCCTATAGGGAAAGAAATCACAAGAGATATAACTGGTCTCAATCTTCTCAATCCTTAAGGAAACAGGAGAAGAAACAGGAATATACTGAGAAGAATGACAAAGGGGCCAAAAATAAACAAGCTGAGTCCAAAGGAGAGAAAAAGGGGAACAACCACTCCAGGAAGAGTGGAAACAATTCTGGCAAACCTCAAGAGAGGCAAGGACTAATTGGTGGATGCTACACTTGTGGCGGAGATCACTATGCCAATCGGTATCCTAACAAATCATAGGGAGTGCAACCAAGAGGAAATCCTCTACCCTCCTAGCAAGTGGCGTTCTAGCAACGTATCCATGCGGCCTTGGACAACTAACAAGCTGAGTACCAAATAACTCCCATAGAGACAACATGTATTTTATTTGGAGTTTTTATTTAAGTTTTAATTGATATAGGTGCTATGGAATGTTTTATTTCTCCCAAAAATTGTAAATAAGATACCTAGAAAAGTAGTATTTATGGCAAACACTTGGTCTGTAGAATATACAAATCACACTAAGGCTCAGGTAGAGCAATGCTTGTTTGAGGGTTGGGTTGAACTTCCAAGCTTTTCCACAGAAGTAAATCTTTATGTAGCCCCAGTTGGCTCGTATGATGTTATCCTAGGGATAAATTGGCTATGGAGACATCAAGCCAAAGTTGATTGTTATGCCAAAATAGTAGAATCCCTGGATGATTTAGGAAACAAAGTCTTTCTCCAAGGGAAACCTAGGGAAGTCAAACTAAGGCAAATTTCTGCCTTACAAATGAAAAGGGCATAGAGAAAAGGATGCCAACTTTTTCCTGTCAAAATGGACAAAATAGATGAAACAGAGGAAACCTACTTCCAAGATGACTTAATGTTTTATGAATCCCAAAAACTTAATGAAGTTGGGATGGAGTCTATAGGTCAGGAAAGATAAGATATGGACAAGTATCCTTTCCTCAAAGACTTTGAGGATGTATTTTTAGATGAACTACCAGGGTTACCCCCTAAAAGAGCCTTTGATTTCACCATTGATATTATTTATGGGTCATAACCTATTTCTAAAGCCCCCTACATAATGACCACAACATAACTAATGGAGTTAAAGGCTCAATTGCAAGAGCTGCTAGGTAAAGGGTTGATTAGACCCAGTGTGTCACCATGGGGAGCGCCAGTCATTTTTGTGAAAAAGAAAGATGGCACTTTGCGGTTGTGCATAGATTACCGCATGTTAAACAAAGCAACCATTAAGAATAAACACCATTTACCTCGCATCGATGATCATTTTGACCAGATGAGGGGTGCAACAGTGTTTTTCAAGATTGATCTTCGATCTCGATATCACCAATTGAGGTTGAAGGATGAACACATCCACAAGACATCCTTTAGAACTAGATATGGACATTATGAATTCATTGTCCTACCATTTGGATTGACAAATGTGCCAAAGATGTTTATGAATCTTATGAATAGTATGTTCAGAGACCGTCCAGACAAGTTTGTCAAAGTATTTGTTGATGACATTTTGATCCATTCTTAGAATGAAGAAGAATATATGTAGCATTTGAGAATTATTTTTTCAGAGATTAAGAGAGCATAAGTTATATGGCAAGCTCTCTAAGTGTACTTTCTTTTAGAAAGAAGTACAGTATTTGGGTCATATAATTTCGGCTAAGGGGATAGTTGTGGACCTAGCTAAGATGAAGGCTATTTTTTGAATGGACAGAACCAAGAAATGTACATGAGGTCCAAAGTTTCATTGGCCTTGCTGGTTATTATAGGAAGTTTGTGAAAAACTTCTCTAAAATTGCACATCTTATAACTTCCTTGCAAAGAAAGGGCAAGAAGTTTGAATGGTCAGAAAAGTGCTAGGAGGCCTTTGACCTACTGAAGGAAAAATTTACTTTAGCCCCAATATTGAAAGTACCTGACCCAGAAGGTTAATTTGTAGTCGTTACTAATGCCTCAGGGGAAGGTTTAGGTGGTGTACTAGTCCAAGATGGACATGCCATTGCGTATGAATTGCAGAAACTGAAAAACTATGAAAAAAATTATGCCCCACATGATTTAGAACTGGCAGTAGTCATTCACACACTTCAAATGTGGAGACACTATGTGCTTGGAAAACCATTTGAGTTGAAAACATATCACCATGGACTCAAGTATCTGTTCACTCAACCCCATCTTAATGCTTGTCAAAGAAGATGGTTAGAATTTATCTTGGATTATGATTTCAAGATTAAATATTATAAAGGGTAAAATTTGGATAGTTGAGTTTTGGTAGTTTTGGTGTATATCCTCCTTTCACCCTTTCATTCAAGGACCTAGGGTCAAGTTGCAATGTACTATCCTACCCTAGGTCGCTGTGAGATGTAGGGGAACTTGGATTTTTATGATTTGATTGTTAATTTCCTTCTCTTATGCTCAGTTGTACATTAAAACCCTAATTATGTAAATATGACAGTAAATAGATGAATTACAGAAAACGCTGCTACAGAAAGATGTGAAATTACAAATAACTGTTCACCTATTTTAGGGTTCAGAGATGAAAAAGTCAGGGACTAAAGAGCAGGCGTCGAATTCCAAGGTACTAGTTTGTTTGCGGGATCCTGACATCCTTCCAACACTGATCTGCACTGTAACTTTTATTTCTAGAAATTCAACTACGGAGGACATAGGGACTAGCGCCCAAGTCCTAAAAAGGCTCCAGAGTCTTGCTTCTCTCCAGATCCTAAATCCTTGATGTCTGCAGATCTTTCTTGCAACTCCACTTTTTCAAGATGCAACCCCTATAACGTGCAATCACAAAACTTTGGGAGGGGGTTGTGGTGTTTAGAGACTTGCCTCAGTCAAGCCCCAGAGAGACATTCAAGTCTTCTAAACACCGTTGTCAAATAGAGCGTGCGTACCTAGGGTGCCAGAGGCAAAAACCAAATGATAAATGCTTACAAACACAAATGAATGTCACCTTGTAGTGAAGATCTCATGGAGAAAGAAGCTCTTCATGCCATGAGGATATGATTTCTCAAATTTGCAAACACAAATGCATAAACAACACAAATCTGCTCTTGCAACACAATAAAAGCCTTGAATCACCTTTAGAACATAATAGCTTGCTAGTAATCATCTAGTTTACAAATGAATGCCTAAACATGCTTTTATATGCAACTACAAATACTCCCGCCAAGAATTTTGTAATTCAAACTTACCGTGTCGGCATAGGACCCAAATAATGGTCACAAGCCGACACCCAAAAATCGGGACTGCCCCAAAATAATGCAGGACTAGAGTGTGGGCGCCCAAGTCCTCCCCCCTATTTTGGGCAGGGGTTATCTCAAGTGGTCCCCCTAGGTCCTATTTGCCAAGACACTTAGGGGTTTTTTCATCGAGATGTTGAAATATGATGTAATATGTCCTAAATGCAGCGAAGAGACCCAGGAGCCAAACCTTATGAGGAAAAAGCCCCCAAGGGGACATTTTCTGACGTTACATTTAGCCCCCACTTTAATGTATGTATAAACGCAAGGCCAATACATGCATTAAAGTACGGTCAACAAACATAGCAAACACGCCAAGCACGGAGAAGACACACCAGACACATTGAAGACTGACAGGCATGGAAAACACGGAGAAGACAGTTACAGTCACGCAAAACACAGAGAATACATTGAATGCAAAGAAGACACATTAATGCATAGAAGACAAGAATGATTTCTTTTCTTTTCTTTTTCTCATATATATGAAATGTAGATGCAAGTACATGAAAGTAAATAAACCTCCCATAATGCAGGATGTACTCATTGCATAGGTTTTTAAATTACATATATGGGGTAACACACATGTAAGACACACAAAACCTCCCAAAATGTAGGATGTACTCATCGCATAGGTCTTTAGACTACATATGGGGAAACATACACGCCAAACAAAGCAAGCACGCCAAAAACACACACTTTGAAGACATGGAGAAAACATGGCAGACAAGCGATGGAGTATTCCTATTTCTAGGTTCATCACCATCTCAGGCACATTACAGACACACACCGATGATTGGGATTCACCACAATAATCACTGAAGACATGCTTAAGGGTTGAGTTAGTCACAGAACTGCTCCCTGCCTTCGTAGAGGACTTTCGAAAATGACATGATGATGCAATTTCCTTCGAGAAACACACCATCCCCGCCTCTGTAGAGGGCTTAAGATAAAAAGGATATATGTGATATCCTACCTCCGTAGAGGGCTTAGATGATTGATTGATTGTAAACAAACTCAGAGTGCAAGATGTACTCATCGCACAAGTCTTTAGACTGCACCTAAGGACAAGCACATTGCTAACATCTACAACAAACAGCTTACCTTATATATGCCCCCACCTTAAGGTGGTTGATATCACACATCGATATCAAGCATGTTAAGGTAGGAAGAAATCACACAAGGGAACATAGAATTTCGCAAAGCCCATGCCCCCCATAGGTGACATGTACTTTACGATCGCCAAATGTTCCTGTTATCACCCAGATTTGTACCCTATGCTGCAGTTGTGAAACTTCAGCAATCTGGAGTAACATGGGAATGATCTCGAAGTGTGGGACCTTGTGAAATGAGATCAAACCTTCGGAGAAGGCCGGCTTCCTCTCTCTAAGCCTAATGCTCAGAGAAATTCATCTAAACCTAGTGCTAATGCTTGCTGGGAAAAGGGTTAGAAGGAATGCTGAAATAAACTAAGTGATACACCAGATTTAAATGTGTTTGGCTGCAACTGAATAGACACAGTAATAATCTCATAGCTAGAAAGACATTACACAGACCCATATTAATTTTAGAGAGGTCCAAAAGAGCAGACATAGGCCAAAAAATAATAAGAGAGGCAAAATACCAGTTTATATTGATCATAGAGGCCAAATAGCCATTACAAAGAATAGCCCAGAAGAACAACCAACCCTCAATACATCTATTTTTACATGTATATATATCATTTCATTTTGCCTCAGTCGGTTGCAAAATTTGCTCTAAGAGCTGGGACAGAAAATATCTATGTGAATGACTGTCCAGCCGCATTAGTTATGGCGTCAAATATCTGGCACTGGGCAGGTAGGAGATATTTGTTAGTCTTTCTTGCAGCTGCTTACTCCTCAATCTAAAAATAGATGGTAAAGAAATATCCTTTACCATCAATGCGAGCTGCCTCATCACGGTGCAACAATGAATGCCAAAAATATCTTCATCTACTCAATGTAGTCGCTGAAACGTCTAGTTGCCCAAGACATGCAAAGCTAGATCTGAAAATGGAAAGGTGACAAAAACTCCTAAAAACCCTGCCAAATGAAAGAGGGGACCAAAATATGCAACTTTGCCTTTTACGGCAGGTCAAAATTCGCCAGGACGAAGGAGATAAAGGCGGTGAAAGTTTTGGTCAACCGCCTGTATATATCGCTTTGCATCTGTGTATATATCGCTTGCATTTGCCACCTGAATCACCGTCCAAAACCTTCTCTGCAACTCCTTTGTATATGCATGGCGCCTTGTATATCAGACTTGAATATCCCCTTTGAATTTTGAAATTGTATATGCATACAATTTTCTTTTGTATATGCGGGCCCCAACATTTGTATGTTAACTTGCATGTATGTTTGCCGCCACGTGGCACCGCCTGATTCATTGCTGAGCTGGTTCAAGGAGCATCACTGAAAACTGTATCTGCCATTTGCATATTGTAATATACAAGCACAATTGTACATGCAAGCTGCAGACTTCAAATTTTATGAAATAGCCTGACAAGACGTTGAAATCTGGCTTGTATACCTCCTGTGTATGTTTGCTTGTATATCGCATGATATACAAGCGCCAAATATACAAGCCACGGACCCCAAAAATTTATCAACTAGTTTGACTGCTAGGTCGGATCTGGCTTGTATCACTTTCTTTGTATATTTCCCTGCATGTTCAAATATACAAAACACTTATACATATATAAGGTAGACCCGAGACCTGAAACGCTAAATTTGATTTTCGATTCAAGTCCGCCTTGCATGCAACCCTTGTATCTTTTCTTTGTATATTGGCTTGCATGTACAAACATACAAGCGAAATATACATTCTACTGTTTATGCTCACTTGTATCTTCTAACATACAATCGGCCTTGTATGTGCGTGGGCGCCACCTCTTGTACATTCGACCTTGTATGTTTCTCTATATGTTTCACTTGTATGTGCAAAACATACAAGCAAAATATACAAAGAAACATACAGGGCTGAATGTACATTCCACTGTAGCGAATGCACTTGTATGTCAAACCTTGTATATTTTCGTTGCATGTGCAAACATACAACATAATATGCAACTGAAAGCCGATATGCATTGAGGGGATATTCCTGTAATGTATCTCATGCTTTGTATAATTTTCCTTGTATGTTTCTCCTTGCGACCAGATATACAAATCAGGAATATCCCAGGAATCTACAAAAGATTCCTCCTTGTACATGCACCTTCCTAAGCCCGATATACATTCAGAAATGCATAAAACCCACTTTTTAAATCATTTTCTAAGGCCGATAGAGATTTTGCAAGCCCGCCAATGTACATTTTGCCTTGTATATATCATTTGCATATTCCTTTATATGTACAAAGATGAATGTATATGCAAATGTGCATTAAAAAATACATACAAATACAAGCTATAGAAATGAGAAAATCCCAGCGATAGAAAGCACTTGAAAACAAAAGATTTCTGGGTTTTTTTTTTTTGGTTTTCTGTAAGGATTCCTTTAGGCAAGATCATGGGATTTTTTGACAAGACATGCATGAGTATTTAAAGAATTTACACCTTGTACATGCATTTCTAAAAGATTCTCAAGGAAAATACAAGGTGAAATATTTGGTTCTGGGCAGAGGCAAAATAGGTCAACAATTTGGTGACTTCTTTGGGATGTTTGCCTACTAAACATGAGATCAGTGGCCTTATGCATCCATTGGGCATGGGGTCAAGTCTAAAACCTGCTGGAAAACTAAAAATTGCCTCTGAAATACAAAAAGGGGAAATGCCCTGCATTCTCCTAATGACAATGCAACCTGTGCAGAAGCACTTATGGAAAAGGAAAACTAAAATAGAAATGAAACCTACTCTAATCCTAAACTAACTAGTCAGACGTGACCTTAAACAAAGCCATTAACTGATTCTTGGAAGTAACTACCCTTTCTTAACATTTTACAATGTTTCCCATTCATGTGGGTAGTTAAAAAGAGGTAAAGGGGAAATGTACATATGACAAATTGATAAAACACCCCCTTCAAAGTGGAGATAAACTCACCTATCCACCTAGACTGATTGCTGATGTTGCTAACTTGTGGCGAATAAATGGGCTGATCCCACTCATTTTGATGCTCAACTTCATGCTTAGAGGTAAGCATGACAAGTGGTGACTCCTCTTGATATGTCTCCAGCTGAGCTAGATGCCTAATTGAGCATCCCCTTGAAATGACATGCAAATCATGATGACTGATTTCATGTCTCTGCTCTGATTCTTTCTCTTTTTGCTCTTCATTTGGTATGATGGTGACCTCCACCTTTCTCTCGTGTTGCTATTGTGTGTGAAACAGCTGACTTGAGACCCCATGGCTTTCTCCTTCTTCCCTCAAAGAAACCAAGAAGGCCAATATAATGTCATCATGGCTGCATTCTTCCTCTTCTTGCTGGTTTGAATACCTTAGCTCTTGAGATTTTACTACAAATATGGCTGCCTCCACCTTATGAACAAAATGTTCATGATATTCTAACTTAGGCTCAGAAAATGAGCCATGCACATGCTCAAAAGAGAAGACCTCCCCATCAAGAAGCCGATATTCCTGTCCTTTTTCACATGCCAGGAACTCACAATCATGCTTAGTGCCTCCCTCATCTCTGTCAAAGTGGTTGGGGAATTCATCCAACAAGGCAGCATCATCTGCTTTCTGAGCAAATTCAGCAATAGCCTCCACCATAGCGCACTCATCCCATAAAAGAGCTTCCTCCAAGTCTTCAAGAGCTGGAAACTCACTTCTGTGCTGGGCCTCTATGCATAATGAGTGGTCACCACTTTCGTTGTTCTCTTGTTGCTGCCTATTCACAACCAGTTGCACATATTCTTCATCTTGAATATAATCAGGTAGCTCATGAAGTAGGGCAGCATCATCCATCTTCGAAGTGACCTTAACAACTTGTTTCCCTATGCCTCCATCCTTTGACTGCAGCTCTTCTGAATTTTGGTTAATTTGTCTCTACAACTGAAGGCTTTCCCCATGCACTCTTTGCATTTCAACCTTGTTTGCTTGATTAGACGCATGAGAAAAGGCTTCAAAAGAATTAAAGTTTAAAGGACTCAATCCCTTATTTGGGTTAACATTACTCACAGGTGTAATAGATTCAAACAATTCTATCTCTGTGAGTGTAGGAACAAACTACTCCTCATTAGTTTGATTTTCTTCCACCTCCTCTTTTGGCTCATCTTTCCAAATATCTTGGTAGACAACTTGCCCACCCATTTTGATTGAAATAGCATAAGGTAAAGAAGCCTGAATAACTTCTTGAATTTCTTGGAGGGGAGAGGGTTCTAGACAAATTTGTTCCTGGGGAGTGATAATTTGAGTTTACACAGGAACAGGGACTTGTGAAGGGATATAGGCATTGAAGCCTGGAAACTTGTGGAGTCTAGGTTGCTCTGTAGGCTGAACATGTGCAGAAGAAAGTGACTGGTTGAAATTTGGAATTGTAAACACATGTTCCTTTAACTTAGTAGTCTCATCATAACTGTCCATGCTGGGTCCATCTAATAAGGGAATTTGAAAGGGCTGCCTAAAGCTTGGAATTTTAAAATTTGGGACTTCTTCAGCAACAGGCTGAGTAGGTGTCATCCTTATTTCAAGGTTTTCTTGAAAAACGTCCTCTTGTGCTTCTCGCTGCTGGTCACATGTTAACATTTCTATAAATTCATCAACTTCCCTATTCAAATCTAGAGACAACTTTTTGAGACCATACATGCTTATGATGCTGAGATCATAAAACCGCTGAGGCCGACTGTACCCTGCTGCTCCTTTGGTCTTATCTAAATTTCTGTCAAGCTTTAGAAAACCCTCCATGAGCTCATTGAAAGCATCAATATTTTCAGGGGCAACATTAGGGGTAGGAGGAAGGTAAGCATCATGAGGATGCTGATATTCTGCAGCGGCAGGGCTGTATGGCATAAAATTAGAGGCATTTGGGGCCTGGTATTGCTGATATAGGGGCAATAGCCTGTATTTGGACTAGGGGTAGGGAAATAGCCATAATTCCCATAAAATTTTGACATCTTATAGCATCTAAATGCTGGATATTCATAAATATGTCAGAATTAAAGGAAAATAGGTCTGTAACCCAGAAAAGACTGGATACATACCAAAAAGGGAGTCGCCAGGTGATTGCAATGCTTCTTGAAGTTGAATAGGCTAGGAAAACCACCAAAATCTTGATCTTTAAAAATTGTTTAGGTACTTGGGCTGCTGAATCCAGCTAATTCATTCAGTAGAGTTGCCATAGTGTTATTTGTATCACCTCCAAAGGCTGGTAATACTAGGAGAAACACCAAATCTCTTAGTATCTTGATGAGAAGTTCATCGAATTGGTCCCACCGGGCATGCCAAAGTTGTTATCACCCAGATTTGCATCCTATGCTGTAGTTGTGAAACTTTAGCAATCTGGAGTAACATGGGAATGATCTCGAAGTGTGGGACCTTGCGAAATAAGATCAAACCTTTGGAGAACGCCGGCTTCCTCTCTCTAAGCCTAATGCTCAGAGAAATTCATCTAAACCTAGTGCTAATGCTTGCTGGGAAAAGGGTTAGAAGGAATGCTGAAAAGAAATGCTGAAATAAACTAAATGATACACCAGATTTAAATGTGTTTGGCTGCAACTGAATAGACACAGTAATAATCTCATAGCTGGAAAGACATTACACAGACCCATATTAATTTTCGAGAGGTCCAGAAGAGCAGACACAGGCCAAAAAATAATAAGAGAGAGGTAAAAATACCAGTTTATATTGATCATAGAGGCCAAATAGCCATTACAAAGAATAGCCCAGAAGAACAACCAACCCTCAATACATCTATTTTTACATGTACATATATCATTTCATTTTGCCTCAGTTGGTTACAAAATTCGCTCTAAGTGCTGGGACAGAAAAATATCTACATGAATGACTATCCAGCCGCATCAGTTATGGCGTCAAATATCTGGCGCTGGGCAGGTAGGAGATATTTGTTAGTCTTTCTTGCAGCTGCTTACTCCTCAATCTGAAAACAAATGGTAAAGAAATATCCTTTACCATCAATGCGAGCTGCCTCATCACAGTGCAGCAATGAATGCCAAAAATATCTTCATCTGCTCAATGTAGTTGCTGAAACGTCCAGTCCCAAGACATGTAAAGCCAGATCTAGAAATGGAAAGGTGACAAAAACTCCTGAAAACCCTGCCAAATGAAAGAGGGGACCAAAATATGCAACTTTACCTTTTACAGAAGGTCAAAATTTGCCAGGATGGAGGAGATAAAGGCAGTCAAAGTTTTGGTCAACCGCTTGTATATATCACTTTGCATCTATGTATATATCGCTTGCATTTGCCGCCTGAATCACCGTCCAAAACCTTCTTTGCAACTCCTTTGTATATGCATGGCACCTTGTATATCGGACTTGAATATCCCCTTTGAATTTCGAAATTGTATATGCGGGCCCCAACATTTTTATGTTAACTTGCATGTATGTTTGCCGCTACATGGCACCGCCTGATTCGTTGCTGAGCTGGTTCAAGGAATGTCACTGAAAACTGTATTTGCTCTTTGCATATTGCAATATACAAGCACAATTGTACATGCAAGCCGTGGACTTCAAATTTTATGAAATAGCCTGACAAGACGTTAAAATCCGGCTTGTATACCTCCTTTGTATGTTTGCTTGTATATTGCATGATATACAAGCGCCAAATATACAAGCCACGGACCCCAAAAATTTATCAACTGCTTTGACTGCTGGGTCAGATCCGGCTTGTATCACTTTCTTTGTATATTTCCTTGCATGTTCAAATATACAAAACACTTATACATATATAAGGTGGACCTGAGACTTGAAACGCTAAATTTGATCTTCAATTCAAGTCCGCTGCATGTAACCCTTGTATCTTTTCTTTGTATATTGGCTTGCATGTACAAACATACAAGTGAAATATACATTCTACTGTTCATGCTCACTTGTATCTTCTAACATACAATCGGCCTTGTATGTGCGCGAGCGCCACCTCTTGTACATTCGACCTTGTATGTTTCTCTGTATGTTTCACTTGTATGTGCAAAACATACAAGCGAAATATACAAAGAAACATACAGGGCCGAATGTACATTCCAATGTAGCAGATGCACTTGTATGTTAAACCTTGTATCTTTTCGTTGCATGTGCAAACATACAACATAATATGCATCTGAAAGCTGATATGCATTGAGGGAATATTCTTGTAATGTATCTCATGCTTTGTATAATTTTCCTTGTATGTTTCTCCTTGCAACCAGATATACAAACCAAGAATATCCTGGGAATCTGTGAAAGATTCCTCCTTGTACATGCATCTTCTTAAGCCCGATATACATTCAGAAATGCATAAAACCCATTTTTTTCATCATTTTCTAAGGCCGATAGAGATTTTGCAAGCCCGCCAATGTACATTTTGCCTTGTATATATCCTTTGCATATTCCTTTGTATGTACAAAGGTGAATGTATATGCAAATGCACAAATAAAAAATACATACAAATACAAGCTATAGAAATGAGAAAATCCCAGCGATAGAAAGCACTTGAAAACAAAAGATTTCTAGGTTTTTTTTTGGGGGTTTTCTGCAAGGATTCCTTTAGGCAAGATCTTGGGATTTTTTGACAAGGCATGCATGAGTATTTAAAGAATTTACACCTTGCACATGCATTTCTAAAAGATTCTCAAGGAAAATACAAGGTGAAATATTTGGTTCTGGGCAGAGGCAAAATAGGTCAATAATTTGGCGACTTCTTTGGGATGTTTGCCTGCTAAACATGAGATCAGTGGCCTTATGTATCCATTGGGCATGGGGTCAAGTCTAAAACTTGCTGGAAAACTAAAAATTGCCTCTGAAATACAAAAAGGGGAAAGGGCCTGCATTCTCCTAATGACAATGTAGCCTGTGCAGAAGCACTTATTTAAAAGGAAAACTAAAACATAAATGAAACCTACTCTAATCCTAAACTAACTAGTCAGACGTGACCTTAAACAAAGCCATTAACTGGTTCTTGGAAGTAACTACCCTTTCTTAACATTTTACAATGTTTCCCATTCATGTGGGTAGTTAAAAAGAGGTAAGGGGGAAATGTACATATGACAAGTTGATAAAACACCCCTTCAAAGTGGAGATAAACTCACCTATCCACCTAGACTGATTGCTGATGTTGCTAACTTGTGGCGAATAAATGGGCTGATCCCACTCATTTTGATGCTCAACTTCATGCTTAGAGGTAAGCATGACAAGTGGTGACTCCTCTTGATATGTCTCCAGCTGAGCTAGATGCCTAATTGGGCATCCCCTTGAAATAACATGCAAATCATGATGATTGATTTCATGTCTCTGCTTTGATTCTTTCTGTTCTTGCTCTTCATTTGGTATGATGGTGACCTCCACCTTTCTCTCGTGTTGCTCTTATGTGTGAAACAGCTGACTTGGGACCCCATGGCTTTCTCCTTCTTTCCTCAAAGAAACCAAGAAGGCTGATATAATGTCATCATGGCTGCATTCTTCCTCTTCTTGCTGGTCTGAATACCTTAGCTCTTGAGATTTTACTACAAATATGGCTGCCTCCACCTTATGAACAAAATGTTCATGATATTCTAACTTAGGCTCAGAAAATGAGCCATGCACATGCTCAAAAGAGAAGACTTCCCCATTAAGAAGCCGATATCCCCGTCTTTTTTCACATGCCAGCAACTCACAATCATGCTCAGTGCCTCCCTCATCTCTGTTAAAGTGGTTGGGGAATTCATCCAACAAGGCAGCATCATCTGCTTTCTGAGCAAATTCAACAATAGCCTCCACCATAGCGCACTCATCCCAGAAAAGAGCTTCCTCCAAGTCTTCAAGAGCTGGAAACTCACTGCCGTGCTGGGCCTCTAAGCATAACGAGTGTTCACCACTTTCATTGTTCTCTTGTTGCTACCTATTCACAACCAGCTGCACATATTCTTCATCTTCAACATAATCAGGTAGCTCATGAAGTAGGGCAGCATCATCCATCTCCGAAGTGACCTTAACAACTTGTTTCCCTATGCCTCCATCCTTTGACTGCAGCTCTTCTGAATTTTGGTTAATTTGTCTCTGCAACTGAAGGCTTTCCCCATGCACTCTTTGCATTTCAACCTTGTTTGCTTGATCAGATGCATGAGAAAAGGCTTCAAAAGAATTAAAGTTTAAAGGACTCAATCCCTTATTTGGGTTAACATTACTCATAGGTGTAATAGATTCAAACAATTCTATCTCTGTGAGTGTAGGAACAAACTGCTCCTCATTAGTTTGATTTTCTTCCACCTCCTCTTTTGGCTCATCTTTCCAAATATCTTGGTAGACAACTTGCCCACCCATTTTGATTGAAATAGCATCAGGTAAAGAAGCCTGAATAACTTCTTGAATTTCTTGGAGGGGAGAGGGTTCTGGATAAATTTGTTCCTGGGGAGTGATAATTTGAGTTTGCACAGGAATAGGGACTTGTGAAGGGATATAGGTGTTGAAGCCTGGAAACTTGTGGAGTCTAGGTTGCTTTGTAGGCTGAACATGTGCAGAAGAAAGTGACTGTTGAAATTTGGAATTGTAAACACATGCTCCTTTAACTTAGTAGTATCATCATAACTGTCCATGCTAGGTGCATCTGATAAGGGAATTTGAAAGGGCTGCCTAAAGCTTGGAATTTTAAAATTTGGGACTTCTTCAGCAGCAGGCTGAGCAGGTGTCGTCCTTATAGCAAGGTTTTTTTGAAAAACCTCCTCTTGTGCTTCTCGCTGCTGGTCACATGTTAACATTTCTATAAATTCGTCAGCCTCGCTATTCAGATCTAGAGACAACTTCTTGAGACCATACATGCTTATGATGCTGTCGTCATAAAACCGCTGAGGTCGACTGTACCCTGCTGCTCCTTTGGCCTTATCTAAATTTCTGTCAAGCTTTAGAAAACCCTCCATGAGCTCATTGAAAGCATCAATATTTTCAGGGGCAATATTAGGGGTAGGAGGAAGGTAAGCATCATGAGGATGCTGATATTCTGCAGCGACAGGGCTGTATGGCATAAAATCAGAGGCATTTGGGGCCTGGTATTGCTGATATGGGGGCCAATAGCCTATATTTGGACTAGGGGTAGGGAAATAGCCATAATTCCCATAAAATTCTGACATCTTATAGCATCTAAATGCTGGATATTCATAAATATGTCAAAATTAGAGCAAAATAAGTCTGTAACCCAGAAAAGACTGGATACATACCAAAAAGGGAGTCGCCAGGTGATTGCAATGCTTCTTGAAGCTAAATAGTCCAGAAAAACCACCAAAATCCTGATTTTTAAAAATTGTTTAGGTACTTGGGCTGCTGAATCTAGCTGATTCGTTCAGTAGAGTTGCCATAGTGTTGTTTGTATCGCCTCCAAAAACTGGTAATACTAGGAGAAACAATAAATCTCTTAGTATCTTGATGAGAAGTTTATCGAACTAGTCCCACTAGGCGTGCCAAAGTTGTTATCACCCAGATTTGCACCTTATGTTGCAGTTGTGAAACTTCAGCAATTTGGAGTAACATGGGAATGATCTCGAAGTGTGGGACCTTGCAAAATGAGATCAAACCTCCAGAGAAGGCTGACTTCCTCTCTCTAAGCCTAATGCTAAGAGAAATTCATCTAAACCTAGTGCTAATGCTTGCTGGGAAAAGGGTTAGAAGGAATGCTGAAATAAACTAAGTGATATATCAAATTTAAATGTGTTTGGCTACAACTGAATAGACACAATAATAATCTCATAGCTGGAAAGATATTACACAGATCCATATTAATTTTAAAGAGGTCTAGAAGAGTAGACACAGGCCAAAAAAAGAAGAGAGAGGCAAAAATACTAGTTTATATTGATCATAGAGGCCAAATAGCCATTACAAAGAATAGCCCAGAAGAACAACCAACCCTCAATACATCTATTTTTACATGTATATATATCATTTCATTTTGATTTAGTCGGTTGCAAAATTTGCTCTAAGAGCTGGGACAGAAAAATATCTACATGAATGACTGTCTAGCCGCATCAGTTATGGCATCAAATATTGGGCGCTGGGCAGGTAGGAGATATTTGTTAGTATTTCTTGCAGCTGCTTATTCCTCAATCTGAAAATAGATGGTAAAGAAATATCCTTTACCACCAATGTGAGCTGCCTCATCACAGTGCAGTAATGAATGCCAAAAATATCTTCATCTACTCAATGTAGTCGCTAAAACGTCCAGTCGCCCAAGACATGCAAAGCCAGATCTGAAAATGGAAAGGTGACAAAAACTCTTGAAAACCCTACCAAATGAAAGAGGGGACCAAAATATGCAACTTTACCTTTTACAGCAGGTTGAAATTCGCCAGGACGGAGGAGATAAAGGCGGTGAAAGTTTTGGTCAACCGCTTGTATATATCGCTTTGCATTTGTGTATATATCGCTTGCATTTGCCGCTTGAATCGCCGTCCAAAACCTTCTTTGTAACTCCTTTGTATATGCATGGCACCTTGTATATCGGACTTGAATATCCCCTTTGAATTTCGAAATTGTATATGCATACAATTTTCTTTTGTATATGCGGGCCCCAACATTTGTATGTCAACTTGCATGTATGTCTGCCGCCACGTGGCACCGCTTGATTTGTTGCTGAGCTGGTTCAAGGAGCATCGCTGAAAACTGTATCTGCCCTTTGCATATTGCAATATATAAGCACAATTGTACATGCAAGCTGCGGACTTCAAATTTTATGAAATAGCTTGACAAGACGTTGAATTCTGGCTTGTATACCTCCTTTGTATGTTTGCCCTTATATCGCATGATATACAAGTGCCAAATATACAAGCCACGGACCCCAAAAATTTATCAACTGCTTTGACTGCTGGGTCGGATCTGGCTTGTATCACTTTCTTTGCATATTTACCTGCATGTTCAAATATACAAAACACTTATACATATATAAGGTGGACCCGAGACCTGAAACGCTGAATTTGATCTTCGATTCAAGTCCGCCTTGCATGCAACCCTTGTATCTTTTCTTTGTATATTGGCTTGCATGTACAAACATACAAGCGAAATATACATTCTACTGTTCATGCTCACTTGTATCTTCTAACATACAATTGGCCTTGTATGTGTGCGGGCGCCACCTCTTGTACATTCGGCCTTGTATGTTTCTCTGTATGTTTCACTTGTATGTGCAAAACATACAAGCGAAATATACAAAGAAACATACAGGGCCGAATGTACATTCCACTGTAGCGGATGCACTTGTATGTCAAACCTTGTATCTTTTCGTTGCATGTGCAAACATACAACATAATATGCATCTGAAAGCCGATATGCATTTAGGGAATATTCCTGTAATGTATCTCCTACTTTGTATAATTTTCCTTGTATGTTTCTCCTTGCAACTAGATATACAAACTGGGAATATCCCAGGAATCTGCGAAAGATTCCTCCTTGTACATGCACCTTCCTAAGCCCGATATACATTTAGAAATGCATAAAACTCACTTTTTTCATCATTTTCTAAGACCGATAGAGATTTTGCAAGCCCGCCAATGTACATTTTGCCTTATATATATCCTTTGCATATTCCTTTGTATGTACAAAGGCGAATGTATATGCAAATGTACATTCAAAAATACATACAAATACAATCTATAGAAATGAGAAAATCCCAGCGATAGAAAACACTTGAAAACAAAAGATTTATGGGTTTTTTTTTTTTGGTTTTCTGCAAGGATTCGTTTAGGCAAGATCTTAGGATTTTTTGACAAGGCATGCATGAGTATTTAAAGAATTTACACCATGTACATGCATTTCTAAAAGATTCTCAAGGAAAATACAAGGTGAAATATTTGGTTATGGGCATAGGCAAAATAGGTCAATAGTTCCCACAAACACATCCCTGCAAGAAATATGTTGGTGTCTACATAATCATGATAAACAACAACATCAATGCATATGATTAACTACACAAAGAGCCAAGGTTATACTATGAATTCTGTAACATCCAAATCCTCAATGACAAGAATTAACTAAGTTTTCAAAACGGTAATTTTTGTTTTTGCTAGGTAAGCAAATACAAAAGTCACTTATCTATAAACCAATACAACATTTTTCATTTTACCATAACATGATTTCATTTTCATTAAACTCAAAGAAATAATATACATAAAACTATTTGTTTTCTAACGAATGAATTTTACTTGAAACATTAAATATTGGAAACATACCATTTTCATGCATCTCGATTGTCGAACCATCACATTCAAGACTCGGCATTCCTCAGTATTTGGAAGAGAAAGTATCTTCAAGGAGCTTAACCTCCAACCACAGACCGTCGGTCTCCCACACTCCTTCCTAACTGGAAGTGGCCCTACCCTACTCAAGAGGATAGACTTAGGATAACCATCGGTGTTTGCCATCTGAGCTCTGGTGTTGTAACCTACGTGTCTTGTTATCGTACAAATCCCTAGATACCCTCTAGTCATGCATGACACTCCACAAGAAACGCCATCCAGTTACGGTGAACGTTCGATGCACTTGAGGATAGTACACCACCTTGGCCAAAGGGTTTGTATTTTAATAGCGTTCTAAAAACGCATGAACTTGGTTCACCCACCCTACTCGACTTGAACTGGTCGAAATCCTACAGTTTCCCAATTTGTTTAATTTGAACTAATTGACGACCTTGATAACCTCAAGGATTTTGGATTTCCTCCTGTAGTAGCGCATGGCGCAACATTTACTCTAATCCCGAGTTCACAGTTTCAAAAAAAAAAACATTTTCACGTAAAAACATTGTTTAAAAGCGCCCACTCCTAAGTGGTTTCATAATCGTTTACTCAGTTCCCATGTTTGCACAACACACTCAAGTATCTAATACATATTCCCGTTATCTCCGAATTCAGAGGCTCTAGACTTATAAGGTTTACAAAATGAAACTAGAGTCGTCACATGCAACGTAATCTAAATTCCACATGCAGGTTTTCCGCTCTACATGCTCGTCATAAAAGCATGACGTTTTACGACACAAGTACATCAACTCCCTACTTCGCTTTTAAGTCAATTAATTTTGCATAAGTTATTGAGGTAAGAATCACACAATATAATAATAAAAGATTCGATCTCTTTCATATGACCTTAGAGGTGACCCACACACACGGTCGACCTCTAACAAAAGATAAAAGACGGAAACGACTCAAGCTAGTTGCAACAACCTCTTCGGCTATCAAGCACATTAAAGTTTACGTCGCACATGCATTTAATTCTGTGGTTTTAATCTCCCACACATCACGCACGTGGAGCAACGTGATTTCTCACAATGCAGCTATTGTTTCAAGTACTCTCGAGTGGTTTTACGTGGTTATCCCAATTTTTAAAGGAAACTCTTAATATTTTACGTTGTTACCGACGGCTTGAAGTTTGCAGCTCACATTTGCATCATACAGTGACTATTCTTTAAATGAGAGCACATTAAGGACTATGGTCTATCATAATATGACATTAATCATGAAAGATAATGATCTATTTCTTAGTTTCTTGAATAGTATCCAACGGTAGCATTATTGTTTCTGAGATTTCTATGGTCTTAAGACAGCAGTAAAGCATTTATAAAGATTCACCTTACACAGATTCGCAGTAGAAGACATTGTCTTCACACTCGATTCGTCGACACCTATCTATTCTCGCACCATAGAAACACTTTAACTGATCTAACTAGAAAAGAATAGAAGGGAAGAAGAAAACAAACCTTTTTGACAAAGGTAAGGATTGCTGTGTCAAATTCTTTTTCTCCTCTGGCTAGTCACTACTCAGAACAAAAACAAGTTCCTCGATCTTCCTTTCTGCCAATCACGATCTCTCACTCTGCCGTTCGCTTCTGCTCTTCAAGACAGCGAGCAACTTTGTTTACTCTCCCTCTCGACAGAGTCACTTTCTACACAGCTGTGCTCTCTTTACACAGCCATTTCCCTTCACACAGCATTAACAACTTCAGAAACTATCATACTTACTTCTCCTACTTTCTTCCCTACTCTCCAAAACTCTCTCCTGTTTCATTTACTTACTCCGCGACCTCTCAAAACTATCTTCCTCCTCTCCTCATAGTTCTTCCTCTATCCCACGATATACTCTCCTCCCGTCGAACACAACTTCCTCCACTTCCTTCTACCTACCCGCAGAATCTCTGTTGCACCCCCGCAGTTCTAACTACCCCGTGGATATCTCTTCAAACCGTTCCTTCTCTCTCCCACGACTATGCTCTCTGCCATCCCAAAAATGACTTCCCTTTTACCATCTCAGACTCTATCCCCCCTGCACAGTAAAAACAACTTCTTTTTTTTAAAAACATACTCCTGTCCACCGATCTCCTCCTCCTACGTAGCTCTTTCTGCCATATCTCCCTCAACGACGGCTACTCCTTTTCTCCGTCCCCTTTGCGAAGGAAACTCTCTCACTAAAACTCTCGACCACGTTCCCCTTCCACTCCTTCTGTTCACGAAGAAGGTCATAACCATTTTCCACGATGCCCGAGGTAAAGGAAACACGTTTTAGAACAACAGCAAAACCGTTGCCTCATCCTCCGAAATGAAGAGAGAATAACTGGCGTAAAGTAAACAGTTACACCAATGATTTCACTCCCTCATTGATGAGGTAGCTTGGGCATTAAATCATCAATTCCACTTCTATTACATCCGCTGAGCTGGCTCTCACTCACGCCCACGGTGAATTTAGAATTCTATGCTTTCATAAAGATGCTAAACATAAGGATAGGAATGGGAAATGGTTTTAATAACGTTGCACCACTTAACGGTCAACAAAATTATCAAGGAAAGAAAAGGATACTTGGCATAAAATCTAAGCCATTCTCGCAAGGTGAACAACACGCTTGGCATCTCAAAATCACACAATTGTCTGCATAATGAGACGCGTTATGATGACATGCATAGGCCCAAAGGTTTGTGGATTACCATGATAAACGTTTAACTCATTGAGACAAATCCAATCATGGTGAAGACTTCGTTGACCAAACTTACTCGAACACAAAGCATCAAAAAGATAAAAGTGAGGTTAAACTTGACAAGACGGCGTTTAAGAAGTGTCTAGTGCAACTCTTTGGCCGAAAAGGAAAAGAATAAATTCACAACAAACATTCGACGCGTTTTACGACAATCGTGTCGGATTGGTCGTAGCACAAATGAGCTCTTACACCGTTAGACACACAAAGCCAACTTCTCGTATCTTTCGACTACGAGACAAGATTTACAATTTTCGCCACGAGAGGATTCATTAAATACTTATAAACGGAAATAGTATACGTCTAACTAAGTCGACTTGCTATTATGGACTTACGACGCCATCGACGACTCCAAGACTCTACAAGACGACTTCCGACTCGGATGTTATACTTTATCCTTTGACGTTGACTTCTAGTTAACTAATCCCAACCGACAACAAGACTAACTGGTTGGTTTCAAGGTTTAACTACCTGTTTGGTGATCTCAGTGGCAAACACCTTTGGTTAGTTTCCAGAGTCTATACTCTCTCTTGAAGATACTTTCTCTTCTGTCGAACACGGTCCACCTGTTCCTGCATCGACAAACTCGCATACAATTTTGTGGTCAAAGCATCTATGATCCAAATATAATATATTCAAAGATCATTGCATTTTATTATAAAAACACTTAGTCTACAATATCATCTAGATTCCACAATTTTCATTTAACAACTTAGTAAAATAAGTCGTCAGTTTCCATTTCGTTCACAACACATTAAATTACTGAAATTTGCAAGAAAATAAATAGCATAATTGTTTCCAAAAAGAGGGATGTAACAAATTCAAAGTTCGAGGATAACCGTGGGGCTACATCATGAAGATCTCCAAATTGAGTACCACCAAGGCTAGATTCAAAGACAAACAAAGTGCGCAGAGCATCGGTATTGTTATGATTTGTAAATGAGATAAAAAATCATCAAAATCACTTCGCAGAAAGCACGAGTGCTTCCACTAGACAAGCATCGGATAACATATACAACCCCATCATCATATTAGGAACTAAGTTCAATTTTTGATTTCTCGCAAAAGGGACGCTAGGTCCGCATCAGTATAAATGTTTTTCGTCATCCACCCGCTAGATAGAAACACTAGAGGAAGGGAAACAATAAAAAAGAAAGGAGAAACAAGTGTCTTAGGGATAGTCATGTAGGAGGGTGCCCCCAAGACACCAACCTCAACGCTATGTCTGTAAGACACAACACACAACAATGAAATTAGAGAGAGGCAATATAGAAGAATGATGATAAAAATAGAAGAAGGTCACAACAGAGGCGGTCTCCTAGTATCCCAAACCTTACAAGAGAATCAGGGGTCATCCCAGGAGGCCTAAACAACATATAACACATCATGGGGGAAACACATCACGAGAGAGATAAAGGGTTAGAGATACTTACCTGGTGATCTTCGAACTAAGTCTTGTCATCAATCAAATCATTCTCTTCCCAATCCCAAGCATAAGGTACAATTGCCAAGTCTTTGTCATTATTCTTTTGTTCATTCTTAAATGATTCTTGGTTTGACTCTATGTTAGGTGGAATGTTTTCTTGTTGGAGTTCATTAGTATACTTAATCACTGTCCTCTTAGGTGGTGGTAGAAGCATATTATTTTGAGTGGTCTCAACATCCATCCTTGAGGGATTTAATGTGAGAGACTTCTCCTCATCCATTAGTGCTACATCCTTAGTGATGTCAAATTGACTTGAATATTCAAACAAAGGAGGGACATTGAAGGTCTTCTCTTCCTTAGTGAAATCAAAAGTGTGTGAACAATCAACTAAAGGAACAAGGTTGGTAGGATGATCCATAGAGGTTTCATGCATTATGATAGAGCTTTTATTGTTGTTAGATGAAAGCTCATCATCTACCCATGGAATGTTCTTTGTTGAAGGGAGTTCTTCATTCACTAATGCTTCCTCTTGGCCAGGGAGAGCATTGGGATGGAAAAGTGGTGATGGCTCTTCATTTGCTAATGCTTCATATTGGCCAGAGTGAGCATTAGAATGAAGATTTGGTGGTATGATGTTAAGAGATGTGTCAATGAAATCATCCTCTTGCATCAAAGTGTCCTCACGAGGAGGAACAACCTTGGGAGAAGGATCATAGGATACCACTAAGTTATCATCACATGTTTTAGCAATAGGTGTTGAATCAGAATGTTTCAGAAAATCATCTAAGGCTTCATCTAACATTTTAAGATCATCACTAGTATATATATTGTTGATCATGAATTTAGTGAGATCATCTAATATCCAAGGATATATTCCCTTGAGGTTTTTGAAACTATCAAAATCAGATATATAACAAAGGATTTCATATATGGAGCACATATAGAGATCGACATCATGAATGTATGCTATTTGTTCCAAGACTTGAGGGTACTCATAAGTGAACTTGGAAAAATTATCAATTTTTATGATGTATGCAAACAAAGATTCCAAAGAAGTGCCCATGATGTATGTTTTAAAATGAGTGCCAAATCAGATTTCCAAGATTTTCAAAACTTATGCAAGAAACAAGTGCAAAAGTATGTATGAAAATGACCTAAAATGCTTGATTTTTTGTACTTTTCAATGCCAATAAGTGAAAGCAAAGGTGTTGTAAGAATTTTGATCAGGGGAAGCAAATTATATGTTTTATATTAGTCCAATACATCAATAAGATCTGTCACAACACACTCTTGATTCAAATCTAGGATGATGCCAAGTCAAAATATAGTGAAAATACACTAAAATATGCGATTTTTCACCAAATTTCAATGACAAAGAGCATGACAAAGGGTGTTGTGAGGAAAATGATAATGAAAAACAAATTATATCAGTAATAACAGCTTCTTAATGCCAAAATATCCGTCACAACACACTTTTAGTGCCACTCAAGGTCAAACCCTAGTGAAAATGTAGCAAAATAGGTAATTTTTTGTGGTTTTTCAATTCCAAGACTTAGAAAAAGGGGTGTTGTAAAGAATTTTAGGAGGTTAAAAAAATAATACTGATGATATCAGTGATCTCAATCCATAAAATTGGTTACAACACACTTGGAGTGCAAACCAGGCCAAACCCTAGGGCAAAAATAGCAAAAATGTGTAGTTTTTCACCAAATTTTCAATACAAGAGGCCAATAACAAGGTGTTGTAAAGAATTTTAGTAGGGGAAGCAGATAATACCCCTGATATCAGCCAATTAGTTCAAAAATATTCTTTACAACATGCCTATGGTGCAAGTTTAAAGAGTCGATAAGGTCAAATCTAGTGAAAATCAATGTTTTTCAAGCCCTAGGTTTGAGATCTTGATGTAAAAAGCTATATGAATGTTTTGAAAGCTGATGTATGATGAAAATTAAATTTTCTCATATCTAAAAATTATTTCCAATCTCTAACATGTAAAATGCAAGTGCAAATCTAATGAAAAATCAATGAAAATGCTATTTTTTTGTTGAAATTTTCTATGCAAAAATACAAATTTTTGAAATCTAAATGCAAATTTGTTCTAAAATGAAAGACTACAGCCAAATAAAAATTTGAATGATCCTCTAAAATCAGTAGAAAAATCTGAAACAAGATTTTACCTACAAACCCTAGATTTTGGAATTACTAGGTTATATGCAAAATTCACAAATTTCAACAAAACCCTAGCAATTTTATGATGAAAATGCAATGCAAGATATTGAATTTTTGTAATTTTATGTAATTTAAATCAGATCTAATGCTTAAATAAAAAATTTGATGAAATTCAAATTAATTGATGCAACATGCAAAACCCTAGCATGCAATTTTTTTTTCTAATTTTTCTAATTTTTCAATTTTTTTGTAAGTTTTCCAATGCAACAAGATGAATAACTATATGAATGAATGAAAACACTATAAATTGAAGCAAAAAACTCATCAAGGTGCAAACAAGTCCGATAACATGGGTTCACCAAAATGTAAAGAGTAAAATTTGGATAGTTGAGTTTTGGTAGTTTTGGTGTATATCCTCCTTTCAACCTTTCATTCAAGGACCTAGGGTCGAGTTGCAATGTACTATCCTACCCTCGATCATTGTGAGATGTAGGGAAACTTGGATTTTTATGATTTGACTGTCAATTTCCTTCTCTTATGCTCAATTGTACCTTAAAACCCTAATTATGTAAATACAACAGTAAAAAAATAAATTACAGAAAATGTTGCTACAGAAAGATGTGAAATTATAAATAACTGTGCACCTATTTTCGGGGTTCGGAGACAGAAAAATTGGGGACTAAAGAGCGAGCGCCCAAGTCCAAGGTACCAGTTTCTTTGCGGGATCTTGACCTCCTTCTGACACTGATCTGCACTGTAACTTCTGTTTCTAGAAATTTAACTACGAAGGGCATAGGGACTAGCACCCAAGTCCCAAAAAGGCTCCAGAGTCCTGCTTCTCTCTAGATCCCAAATCATTGATGTTTGCTGATCTTTCCTGCAACTCCACTTTTTCCAGATGCGACTCCTGTAACCTACAATTACAACTTTGGGAGGGGGTTGTGGTGTTTAGAGGCTTGCCTCAGTCAAGCCCCAGAGAGACATTCAAGTCTTCCGAACACCGTTGTCAGATAGAGAGTGCGTGCCTAGGGAGGTAGAGGCAAAATCCAAATGATAAATGCTTACAAACACAAATGAATGTCACCTTGTAGTGAAGATCTCATGGAGGAAGAAGCTTTTCATGCCATGAGGAGATGATTGCTCAAATCTACAAACAAAAACACATAAACACACACAAATCTGCTCTTGAAACACAATGAAAGCCTTGAATCACCTTTAGAACACAATAGCTTGCTAGTAATCATCTAGTTTACAAATGAATGCCTAAACATGCTTTTATATGCAACTACAAACACTCCCGCCAAGAATTTTGTAATTCAAACTTACTGTGTCGGCATAGGACCCAAATAACGGTCACAAGCTGACACCCAAAAATTGGACTGACCCAAAATAGGGTAGGACTAGGGCATGGACACCCAAGTCCTCCCCCTTATTTTGGGTAGGGATTATCTCAAGTGGTCCCCATAGGTCCTATTTGCCAAGACACTTAGGGGTTTTTGTCATCGCAATGTTGAAATATGATGTAATATGTCCTAAATGCAGCTAAGAGACCTGGGAGCTAAACCTTATGAGGAAAAAGCCCCCAAGGGGGACATTTTCTGACGTTACAAATATATTTAGGGAAAAGAAAATCAAGTGGCAGATGCTTTAAGTAGGAGAAGGCATATCTCTTCTATGATCTCTATACATTCTGATTTTAGGAATTAGGTGCTACAAAAATCTAAGGGAGATGAGTTTTACGAGCAGGTAAAATAGGCTCTTGAGGAGAATCCACATAATCTGAAATATGAGGGATTCAACCTTGAACTGGATGGGTTATTAAGGTTTCAAGGGAGGATGTATGTACCTAACTCAACAGAGTTAAGGAATATGGTATGGATAGAGGTTCATTCTGCACCATATTCTAGACATCCTGGAGTAACTAAGTTACTCGCTGATGTAAAACCTTTATATTTTTGGAAAGGATGAAGAGGGATGCTGCAAATTTTGTAGCTACTTGTATTGAATGTCAAAGGGTGAAAGCAGAATGCCAACATCTAGCAGGATTATTATATCCTCATGAAATTCTTGAGTGGAAATGGTAGATCATAAGCATGGACTTTATACAAGGGCTTCCTATGTCAAGGAACAAGCATAATTCTATCTTGGTTGTGGTGGATACACTCACCAAAGCCACCCATTTTATACCAGGAAACTTAACGAATGGAGCACCCGTCATTGCTCAAAAAATTGTTTAAGAGATTTTTAGACTGCATGGCATTCCTGAGAAGATTATCTCAGATAGGGATGCATGGATAACATCGAGGTTTTGGTAAACCTGTTCTCTTCACTTGGTACACAATTGAACATAAGCTCTTCTTATCATCCTAAAACGGATGGACAAATTGAAAGGGTGAACCAAGTGTTGGAAAACTTATTAAGGATGTATTGCATGGATCAACAATACAAGTGGGAGGATTATCTTCCTCTAGTGGAATTTGCCTACAATAACTCTTATCACTCAGCTATTAAGATGGCACCATTTGAGGCATTATATGGATGGAAGTACCAAACCCCCATAAGTTGGATAAGCTAGAAGATAGGGTTAGCCTTGGTCCAGAAATGATATATGAGATGGAAGAACAAGTCCATCTAATTAAAAGGAGGCTAGCGGAAGCCAATGATAGGCAAAAGAGTTTTGCAGATGCAAAGAGTATTGAAATGCATTTAACTATGGAGATAAAGTTCTCCTAAGGGTAAAACCTTAAAAAGCTCCATCAAATTTGGAAAGATGTCCAAGCTGGCACCAAGATATGTGGGTCCTTTGGAAATTCTAGAAGAAGTACACCTAGTAGCATACATAATTTCTCTATCGCTAGCACTTGCTATGATGCATAATGTGTTTCATGTTTCTTATTTGAAAAAGTTTAATTCTGTTGATAGTCAAATTCCTATGCTTGATTAGAATATTATACAGGTGAAGGACCCAGGAGTGGTAGTGATTGAGCCCATCAAGGTGCTCAAAACACGTAAGCCACACTTACAAAACAAGGAAATAACACAGTGCAAGGTCCAATGGGACCAATATGCAGAGGAAAATGCACCTGGGAAAATTATGATGACTTCCATGCTAGATTTTCTCATCTTTTTTGAGACATTTGATATTATGCTTTTGAAAACCTTTTCATATTATGTTGGTTTATCTTAAAGACAATTAATCATCAGGGATGATGATTCTTATGGGGGGAATATGTTACATCCCCAACTTACAATTAGACTTAATCATTAACTTGGCATGATGATCAGGAGGATTAGTCATAGTTAACTAATTTGATATTGTGGAAATATCTAATTAAATTTTTGATTATGAAGTAATGGCTGTTGTTAATTAGTTTTGTAAATTAAATGATTTATATTATGATACATGATAATGATACACTGATTATGATCTTGTGGTCGTGAGTGTGAACAAGAAAATGAACGTCCTTCGAAGAAGGAAGGAGAGTATCATCCTAGAGGAAAGGTTAGATGCTGGGAAAGCAAAAGGTTGATTAGCCATTTGAGTATCAACTTCTATGTTCTTCTAAATCCCTTCGTAAGTTGTCATGTGTCATGTCACCTTTCTTAAGTTTCATGTTCTTTGTAAGTCGGTATATCATTGGTGTTATCACATCTAGATGTGATGGCTAGATGATGTTCTTGGAACATCATCTCTAGTCGAGAGACAATAGTGTTAAGAGATGAGGAGGTCTCTCGTTATCCTTTTGTCTTCGGGGATATTATTCCCTAGTCATTCGACTAATGAAGATAGTCAATTTCGAGGGAGTATTACTCAACCCAGATAACCGATGATCTTGATGTGAATCATTTTGTGATTTCAATTTTATAGTGATAATCCTCAATGTTAAATACATATTATTTAATCCTTATTTTTAAGTAAAGATATCTATATATATATGTATGTATGTATATATTTATAGGTTGGTTTTAATAATGTAGTAAACTTTTAACCTATCCTATTTTTTGATATTATCGAATAGTGATAAATTATTTTAGTTGGCCTTGAGGAGCAGAGGGAGATTCAAGCTCAGCCTTCTCAAGCACATGATGCTTTGGTCGAGCCACTTTAGAAGGAAACTGATTGAGTGGGGTGGTAGTTTCCACCCAAATTAGAATGCCTAAATTGGCTGATAGCAAGTCTTATTTTCATTTTTGGCAGAGGAAGGGATTTTTTATTTGGTAAGTTTTTGTTGTTGGTTTTGGGGTGGAAGAAGGGTGGCGAAGCCTTTCTACAAAAATACCAAGCGATTGGAAGTTGAGAGAAGCTTGTAGCAAACTCGGTCTGGGACTGCATCACCATTCGACAGCCTTGTCCAGGTAAAATGGTGGACATTGCCCTTTTGGCTTCATTTTAATAAGCTATAGCTGTATCAAACCTCTGCCAGAGAAAGTATGACATAATGTTTCTTGTTTAAAAATAGAGGCATGAGGCCTATGAGGCCGTGCTCATTGTTTTGATGTTATCATTATAGTAGAGGCTCAAGGCTGAAATGACCGAGCTCATATTGTATCTATGCATTATTTCTTTTCAAGGTTTAGAGCCTTAAGACCAAGCATTATAATGTTAACTCTATTATGAGAATAGGCTTGAAGCCATTTGGTTGAGCTATCAACACAATAATCTTTCTTGAGGCTGAGCTCAAGGCTGTAAGGCCGAATAAAGAAACACATTAATCTTTTTCTTGAGACTAAGCTCAAGGCCATGGGGCCGAATAATGAAACACAATAACCTTTACCTGAGACTACACTCAAGGATGAATGGCCGAGCAGTATAATATTGTAAACTTTTCATGTGACTAGGCTCAAGGCTTAAAAGCTGAGCAGTAACAGTATTATGGTATTATTGTGACACTAGCTCGATGGCCATAAGGCCAAGTAGTATAAAGTTAAACTCCATTATGTGTCATAGCTTAGGGTCTTATGACCCAACTCTAATGCATTACATACCTTACAAAAGCCGGAGCTCGAAGCCGTTATGGCTGGGCATGCTTTCAAAGCATATTAAGCACACATCATATGATGATGAAGTTAGAGTCTAAAGTGCTCTTGATGTGGAATGTTGAATAACTCTAGAAATGATTATAGTCTATAATCGAATTATACAGCCACTTGACTTTGGTGACAACCGAAAAGGAAATTATACATCATTGTGTTTACAACACCTAAACTATTATCAAGTTTGGCTTGTATGGAAAGATGACTGTGAATCATATAAGGTTTATTTAAACAATCAAGATTGTATATGTGAACCTTCGATTATGGAGGTGGTGAGATCAATTAAGAACATGGTCTCATCTCAAAACAGTTTGATTGTGCTTAAAGAATAATATAATCTTGTTCTATATGTGTCTAAATTAAGACTTATTGGTTATTTTTACGAGTTATAATTCTTTATTTACTCAAGTGTAAACTAATAGGATTGGTGTTTAACACCTAAAGATCATAAAGATTATAAGAGCTATTAATCATAATGAAACCAATATATTCTACCAAGGCATGGTATGCCTTGAACACCATGAATTTGACTTCATCATATATGATGATTTGCTATCGAAAATGTAAACCATAGGAGACCGAGGTGGTCAAAATGGTCGATTTTGATATGAATTGAAAGTGGAACAAGGTGACAAGGAGTCACTAGTTCCTTGTTACAAAAGTAACCTATTTAGTTGTAACCAAATTATGATTTGAGTTGAATGTCCAAGTATGGATAGTGATTCAAATTGATCCCACTCATACTAGACCTAAAGAACAAGGTCGATGAGAACTTACTATAGGACATGACAACTTGTAAGTTGAGTTAGGGTGGTGGACATACAATGATGTTCATTGTGTAATGTGTATGTATGTAAATCTTTGGCCAACGTAATGCATCCGTCTCTGTATGCATTGTCAGTCCACAGTGTTCCAAATGGCCTAGTGTCTCCAGTAGTGTCATACAAGTTAGAGTGGATCTATAGTATGTGACCATGAGACATTAGGAAGGATACAACACCAGATACTCAGATGGATAATCGAATGGTTTCTAATGTCTAACCTTTCTGTGAAGGGTAGGGCCACTTCCAGTTAGGAAGTTGAGTGGGGGACCGCAGGTCCCTGGTTGGAGGAAAAGCACCAGGATGATGCTCTCCTTCCCAAGCATGAGACTGTTGCAAGTATGAGGTTATCCAGTGTTGTCATTGATGTCAACATACTCATATTGCATTGACAAGAAGGATTTGATGAGCTGTGTGCTGAGGATATTGAGAAAATTAGTCTCAGTCAGGAACAGTGAAGAACAGTGATGAGAAGAAGATAAATGTACTGTATAGGATGAGAACCGGAGGATGCGGATTAAAGGGTTAGTAGATATGAGTCTTGAGATGCTACAGTTAAGATTTCAGAGGTCCGCATGAAGATCTGAAGGAGTTGTGGCTGCCGGTATAGAACCGGGTCCGGCAAGTATCCGGAGGTGACAAAGGATCACAAAAAGGTCCGGTGAGGTCCGAAATTGTATTATCATAATCTGCGGATTGGAAGGAGTGTTTGAGATGTCCCTGTGATGTGTCATCCTGATTTGTGTGTGATTTGGAGGTCCGGAAGTACCTCTTTCATTATGACAGTGGCGACAGACTGTGTTCTTGAAGTTCCGGATGAGGAAGACAAGAGATCCCAGTAAGCAGAGGAAGTGCGGATGTATCCGGACATTCAGACAGGCTTGTGAAGGTTCTTGAATCATGTTTAGGTTGTGTTGTTGGTCCGCATTGATGGTAGAGCCCGGAATTGAAGTTATTCTTCCGGATGAAGTTATTGCTCTGTTTAGCCGACCGGATGAGTTGTTCATCCTGCGAATGTTCTTGTGATGGCCGACCGGATGTGTTATTCATCTTGCGGATACTCCTATGGTTGTTTGCCGACTTAGATGCTTGTTCCTAAGTCGATGTCTTGTATAAATAATGATTTGTGAGTTCATTTCAGTGTGTGGTGTGAGGATGAGTATGGTATAGCGAAGAAACGTGCGAAAGGCAGAGCAGAGACTGTTGGGCTTAATTGGAACTGATCCGGACATGTTAGAGGTGTCATTCTCCAGTTCAAGACTGTGATTTTCATCACTTTGTAGACAGTGTGTCTCCTTGTAGGCAGTGGGCCTCTTTGTGAGCAGTGTGCTCGGGCAGTAAGCCCTTATTGGCATGTGCCATTAATTTTTCTTTATTCTTCTAACAGAGAATAATTCTTGGGTTAATCACCCCGTGGTTTTTCCCTTAACCGGGTTTTCCACGTCAAAATCTTGGTGTTCAATGTGTTGATGCTTATCTGCTCTTATGTTTATGTATTATGCTTCCATGAATGATTATTTGATATGCTGCTAACTAACAACAGAGAATTAAGTGTTTGAAATAGAAGAAGTTCTATACAACTGATTCACCCCCCCCTCTCAGTTGTATGCCCTAGATCCAACAGAGACAAGCTGAGGCTTATGGAGACTGGTGTCATGGGGTCTAGATACAATATTTGCATTTATGACCAGAGGGTCTCTTGTAATTTACTAATTGAACTATAATGCCTTGAGCATAACTTGTACTTGATTAGTGATGGTTACTCACTAAAGATTTATAAATGATTACTAAAATGTAAGCTTTGTTATACCATGATTTGATTGATATGCTTAATTGATGAAAAGATTATGTTTCTTTTGGTTAAAATGTGATTAGCTCAATCATTTTTTTAACTAATCACTTGATTATGATACATGTTTATGTTAAATATTGAGCATTATGGAATGAGATGTTACACCAACCTAGGCACTCTAGCCTCTTAGCAGTTAATTCAACAACCCTAGATCACAACCTTGACACTACTACTTGAAGCTATTCCTAACTCTAATGGTTTAGCCCTAGACAAAAAAAATACAAGGTCCATAGAATTCATAATCAACACTAGTGACTGCTTGAAAGTTCAAATTATAAGGCACTCTCACCTAAGAATTTTATCCTTTCAGCCTACCTTGCATCTTTCTTGGGTGTTGATATAACGAATAATAATGACTCATATTATGGAGACTATTCAAACAATAGTAAAAGAACCAAGATTTGATTAGATACCCAAAGAGGAATTAGGTTTGTATGAATTAATGCAACAATAAACTTTTGTAGCTATTTTAACATACCTTTTTGTGAAGCCCTAACTACAAAAAACAAGTTCTAATGATGATGACTGAAGCTATATGGTCTTTAACTTTATCCAATCTTAATACTTTACTCCCACAAACATTACCTAATGCAATAGTTCCCAATAGGTCATTTAAATATAGATATTGTATTGCTAAAGCAATGGGTTATGCAAGAATTTTAAAACAATAAAAAAAATAGATGTAAAACAAAAAGCAAATTACTTTCTACTAGAGTTATATGCAGTTGAGCTCACACTATATACATGATTGTGACTGAAAACAACAATGGACACCTCCTAAAAATGTTTTATAAGTAGGCAAGCACACAAGATATTGTATTGCTAGAGAAATGGGACATGCAATAATTATAAAACAATTAAAACAAAGAAGATGTAAAAGAAACAAGTATTTTATTTGAACTTATGTAGTGGAAGAATTGATTGCTAGACATTTGTGTCTTGAACAAATATGGGTGACAGAGTTAATCTCCAAATCCAAAATATATGCATATGCATAAATCTTATGCTTAATAGCATGATATGCCTTAGGAATAAAAGGAGAACCAACCTTACATTTCAAAACCTCTATAAGCTTGGTTGCATATTGTTTACATGCACTCCAAATCAACCAGAAGCACAAAAATATAGCATATTCAAATAATTCTTAAAAAACACATGGAGTCCAAAAATTATTCTAAGGATACTCCCAAAGAAAGATTCATAAGGATTTTACAAAAATCAACTAAGCACACAACATTCATGCTATTAAATACAACAGTAGAGAAAAACATATATGTCCCAAAATTCACAAAAAGTTCTTCGATTCACTTAGGCCAATGAGAAGCTATGAAGTGAGAGAACCTTCTCATAGATTTGCAACATTCATATTCCCTAAACTTTAAACTCAAACTACAAGTTTTGCCACCCCACACTATACTAAGAATAGAGCAACATAGATTTAGCAAAACTCTTGCTATACACAAAAATCTACATGTATAGGCAATAGACACCTCATTGAGAATCAATGATGACATGACAAATGCCCAACATTTTGTGCCCACTCACCAACTATCTCCCCTAAACCCTTGATTAACTAGCCACTTCCATGTTGTAGAACTCTAACTCACCCAACTCAATATTTCAATGCATCTCGCTTGCAGTTCCCATGTTTGGTTGTCTGCTTTCAATTTGTAGTATTTAAGCTGAGTATCTTATATGTCAACTGTAGAACATACTGGATGCCATAAAATGTTAATTAGCTACTTTAGATTGTACCCAAGTGATATGGCTATCATTTGGTTTAATTCATCTTGCTTGCTCTACACTTATTCTCTTACTTTCATGTGTAAGGGGATTTGAAAGGCAAATAGTATAGTGTATTTATCTTAAGGATAATATTCTTGATTATTCAATTAGTACTAAAGCCATTACTCGTACAAGCAATTTAAGATATTGCTATTATTTTTTACATATGGACATGGCAATATAGCTTATATCTACTTTGTAAAGCATAACACCCAATAGTAAATTATGAGCAAGTGCACTGGAGTTGTATATATGTTTTCTTTTATTGGAGCATTTCTTAAGGATGACTACTTGGGACACCATATGGCATGCATTTTGTTCCAAGTTATTTTTTGTACTTGCAAGAAACTCCACATGACTTCAAACCAACTAGTTTTATTACTATCCAAAAGGATCTTGAGTTTACGTGTAACATGCATCTCATATTACTCAATTTAACTCATGAATTTACAAGAAAGTAAATTAACATGGTAAACAAGAGATTTTTTTTAAAATCATTCATATGACTACAAATAAATATATCTTTTCTGAATATTTTCAACCTTGAAATTACAACATATTCATAGATAGAATTATAGTGAAATCCTTTTCACTTCATTACAATACATAATTTGCACATGGCAATGATAATAATTTTACATTGATATAATAGAATTCTGCGTCTAGAATCTTGACATCTATCACACAAGTCTTGGAAAGTCCCCCACACACCTTCCTTCCTGAAAGTGGCCCTACCCTTCATGAAGAGTATAGAAATATGAATCAACAAGTTATTCCATCTGAGTTCTAGTGCTATGTCCTATGTAACACATTCGACCACACAACTCTAGACTATCTTCTAGCAAAGTATGATCATCCTGAAGGGTTACGCTATATAGACACTTGTGAACGACTAATGCATGCAAAGACAAATGAATCACTTTGGCCAAAGTTTCAATATAAATAATGTTATAATCAATGTAGTCGTATGTTCACACACCTGTAACTCGACTTGGGAACTATCTCATCCTAGAGTATGGCTTAATTTAAGCCAAAAACACTAGACTTATATATCTAGACTTTACTTTACTCTTAGGTCAAATCTGACTTTAGAAATTAACCTTATACTGTAGGTTATCCATTTATACAATGTATACATTTAAAAATATAACTCTTTAATGAGTTCTTAGTTGCATTTTTGCAACCCTAAGAGTGTTTGACTACTTGTCATGCTACTCAAACTCAAGATTTAAGTATTCTAGGACTTTAAGTCTTGTTTCAACTCTAACAAGGAAACAATAAATTACATCAAAGAGCTTCTCATACTCTTAATAATAACATCTTATTTTGTGGTCTCGACCTTATCTGTCGACCATACAAAACAAAAGAATAATATATCATCATAATCAAACTTAAGAGATTCTATGATCTCTAATCTCATCTAAGTTAATTCTAAGGTTTAACATTCCTCTAATCCAAAGCATCGTAAATTTAAAAATCTTCAATAATAGTAAAAATATCCACTAGTCTACTCTTGACCTCTTGAACATTATAATATTTACTTTTCTAGTATCTTGAATAGACATCTCATCAGAGATTTATCCTTATCCAATAAATACTATCATCTTCTTAGCTAAACTCTAACTTAATCTATCTAACACTTGATAAGTTTAAGTCTTCCTTATAATTATTGACCTAATGGTCTCCTCGAATCTTTTGACTCAAAATAAGGGATAGATTTGTTTCTACAAATCTCTTCTTTAGAAAATAAAGATAACACTTATCACAACTTTTAAAACTAAAGAGATGCTATAGCTCTTATCCTATTGTGATTTCAAAGATGTATCATCATCTAGATGTCTTGGATTGAAAGTATAACTTATCTTAGAACAACCTGTTTAGAATAAATAGAAATTATCCATGCAAGTCTTCAAGTGATATAGAAATATCAAGCTCTATTATATGACTCTTAATAATTCAATTTTTGAATACAAAATACTCAACATATATCTTATCGAGTCTTTAAAATATAGCCATAGAATGAATTAGTCATATTGAAGGATATTCCATCTATCACAGCCTTATATTGGCTTGACCTCGGTTATGCAACTAAAACTCGAATATATTTCTAGTTAGACTCTAAACAAAGAGTTTCTAACAACAATGAACTAGTAAAATACTCATTGATATAGGTATATCCTACACAGATAACTTGTATCCTATCGGTCTATATGAGTTTTTAATCACAAACAATACATACTTGAATATTCTTGGCCTATCAGCCTCTATGGAAAGTTTACTATATAACACATATGCCACTGTTATTATCAATATAGAGATGATCTACATATCGATCACATATTGTCAATCATAAAAACAAGTGACTCTTATTAACCAAACATGTTTAGTCATGTATGGCTAATCAAGCAATCTTAGATAGTTGTAGCATTAAGCTATGCATGACAAATTATATATAATTGATATAAATCAATCATGACTACACTGGTTAATCACAACAATGATACTCAAACACAACAGAATACTGTGGTTTACTTAAACATGATAGTTTATACATTTCAATGAGTACTTTAACTTATAGGTTTACTTAGCCGAATATCAATCATATAGACTTTGTTTACATATAGAAGTATAATGAGCAATATTGGCTCTATTAAATACGATAGTGTAATGAGCACATTGGCTCCATTACCACATAGTAATCCATTGAGCATAACGACTCATAGCTATAAGAAAGAACAATAATCTATTAAGTATATCAACTCATAGCTATATGAAAGCACAATAACCTATTGAGTATAACGAGTCATGACTTTTATGAAAGCACAATAATATTTCTAAAGATAAACATTATTACATATAACACAACATTGATTATATCTTTGGCCTCATGATTGTTTACTAACAATGCCAAAGCACAACATATTTACAAACGTAATAGTAATAATGAAAACATGGGATAACCTATGAGTTCACACAGATGATTACTCTTTCCTCAGTGAGCTCCTTTGCCTTTCACTTAGGTTTCCTTTCGCACCTCCTACTCCACAGAGCACTCATCATTTTTCCTCCCTTCTAACTGTCGAGAGAATCCCCCTTTAATGAACAACTTCCATGCTCCTCAAATGGGCTCCCATGACTTCCACAAAGGCATCATTCTATGTGTAAGTTATGGTCATTAAAGACCACTTCCTAAAAACATTAACGACGCTTCTCTACTTCTCTAAATAGTTAGAGGATGAAAGGAAATTGAACAACCTCATAATTATCAAGGAATAATTTCCCATTTTCATGGAGAAGATTGTCGACCACCTTCTTGAGCCTTCTCCTAGACTCTATTAAAATATAAAGATATATATATCCACAAAAGAAAGTAAAATGCTTCCTCTTCTTACTTACGTTAATACTAACATTCAAAAGGTTACGAGAATAGGGTCAAGATTATATCCCTTATATGTCTCGCCAAAACAACAAAGAACGGTTATGAAACCAAAAATGAATGACTTAAGAAAATCATCAAATAAGCACATATAAACTTTGATTAAATCATTATAAAAACATAACTATAACCATAGCATATAGGGAAAACAACACCTATCAACCGTATCTTGTTGATGGTTAATCTATCATGACTTGGTTTTGGACAAAACTAGCGCTAATGGATCTTGATGTCAAATTGACGACTGTTGAGTTAGAACTCAAACCTTTGACAAAAAAAGCAATTACGGCTTACCATGTCTTGACATGGGTTTGAACTAATAAAAAACACAAGACTTAGATGAAAATAACTTGTTCTTTCTCATACATCTATTCTCTTCTCTCCGATGATACTCTCCCTCTCTTTCTCAGAGGGTGGAAACCTGTTTCCTGTTTACAACTTGCATTCACCAGACAGGGATTAGTGTATCATTAGTCCATCCTTAAATGAAATACATAAATAATCTTGACATCATATGATCATATGTATAAATTCTTTTGCATAATAATTCATATAGTTTTTATTTTATCCTAACATTTTCTCTAAATGTCAAATCATTATTAATCCTTGGTAAAATTATAACTAATTACATAAAAGTGAAAAGTAAAACATAGTGAAAATCAGGGATGTGACATATCTCCCCCCATAAGATTAATCATCCTCGATGATCCAATGGATCAAAATAATAAAATAAAGTTTTTGTTTTCAACTTTGGAAAGCTTTAAAAAATGAGGAAATCTCTGGTAAAAATCATGATGATCTTTTTAGGTAGCATTATCCTCTGCATACTGATCCCATTGGACCTTGCATTGAGTAACCTCTCTGTTATGCAAGTGGAGCTTGTGAACTTCGAGCATTTTGAGAAGCTTGATCATGTGCACTCCTGGGTCCTATACCTATAAAGCATTCTAATCAAGAATATGATTATCTCCTGTAATATACTTTTTCAAATATGAAACATGAAAAACATTATGCATCTTGGCAAGAGATGGTGGAAGAGCAATTCTATAGGCAACTAGATTGATCACTTCAAGAATTTTGAAGGGTCCTACATATCTAAGAGCTAATTTGGAAGACTTACCAAAATTTATAGAACTTTTCTTGAGGTTTAACCCTCAAAAGAACTTTTTCTTGAATTGAAAATTGTATTGGTGTATGTTTAGCATCAACCTAACTTTTCTATCTATCATTTGCTTGTACTGATATTTTTATGATCAGATTAACCTAATCTTCCATTTCTACCAATATTTCAGGACCAATGCTAATCCTATCTTCTAGCTTATCCCAAATTATAGGAGTTCAACATCTTCCATATAATGCTTCGAATGGAGACTTCTTGATAGCAAAATTATAGGAGTTGTTATAAGCAAACTCCACAAGTGGAAGATATTCTTCCCACTTGTATTGCTGATCCATGCAATACATCCTCAACAAATCCTCTAGAACTTGATTAACCCTCTCAGTCTGACTATCTGTCTTAGGGTCATAAGAAGAGCTTATATTAAGTTGAGTTTATAATGCTGAAAACAAAGTTTGCCAAAACCTTGACATGATCAGTGCATCTCAATCTGAGATAATCTTCTCAAGAACTCCATGTAGTCTAAACACTTCCCGAACAAACTTGCAAGCTATAACAAGTGGTCCATTTGTTAAATTTCTAGGTATAAAGTGAGCAACCTTGGTGAGTTTATCCACCACCGCTAAAATAGCATCATATCTATTTCATGACATTGGAAGACCTTGAACAAAGTCCATGCTAATAACATGCCACTTCCACTATGGAATATCATGTGGATACACTAGTCCTACTGGATGTTGATGTTCAGCCTTGACTCTCTCGCACTCTAAGCAGCTTGCTACAAACCTTGCAACACCATTCTTCATTCCTTTCTAGAAATAAAGAGGTTTTGCATCATCTAGGAGCTTGGTTACTCCTGGATGTCTTGAATATGGTGCAAAATGTACTTCTTTCAAAACAAGGTCTCTCAATTCTGACAAATCTAGAACATACATCCTTCCTTTGTATCATAAAAGGCCATTTGGTTCAAAATATAACCCATCATACCTCAAATCTTGAGGATTTACAAAGAGATCTTACTTAACTTTCTCATAGAATGCATCTCCTATAGAATTTTGCAATACTTTATCCTTAAAATTAGAGCTAATAGAGACTATTGATGAGATATGTCTCCTTCAATTCAAAGCATCTGCTACTCAATTTTCTTTACCTTTAATATATTTTATATTAAATTTATAGTTAGATATCAACTCGAACCATCTTCTCTGTCGAGCATTCAGAAGGAGTTGGGAAAATATGTACTAAGACAATGATGATTTGATTTCAATTCAAAAGGTTTTCCTAGCAAGTAGTGTTGGCACACTTGCAAAGCATGCACAAATGCTGCTAATTCTAAATCATGAGGAGAATAATTCTACTCATATGCTTTCAATTTACTAGATTCATAGGCTACCACTTGCCCATCCTGCATAAGCACTCCTCCCAAATGTTCCCTTAGACATTAGTTATGAGAACAAATTGACTTTCCAGATCTGGAACTTTCAATATTGGAGCAGTTGTCAATTTTTCTTTCAACTAACCAAATACTTTCTGACATTAAGTTGTCTAGTCAAAATGCTTTCCTTTTCGCTGAAGCGAAGTGATTGGGCTTGCAATCTTAGAAAAGTTCAAAACAAACTTCTTGTAATATCTTGCCAACCCCATGAAACTACAGACTTCATGCACATTCTTTGGCGTAGGCCACTCAAGAATAGCTTTTATCTTTTTTAGGTCTACAGATATTCCTTCAGCTTAAATAACATGCCCTAAGTATTGTATTTCTTTCTGAAAGAAAATACACTTAGAAAGCTTCTCATACAATTTATGCTCTCTCAACCACTACATAACTATCCACAAATGTTGCAAGTGCTCTTCCTCATTCTTAGAGTAAACAAGAATGTCATCTAGAAACACTAGAACAAATTTATCCAAGCAATCATGGACAATACTATTCATTAAATTCATTAATGCAGTAGGGGCATTAATAAGTCCAAAAGGTAAAACCGTGAATTCATAATTCCCATATCTGGTTCTAAAAGCTATCTTATGAATCTCCTCATCCTTTATTCTCAGTTGATGGTATCCAAATCACAAATCAATCTTGGAAAACACTGTTGCGCCTCACATCTGATCAAAAGGGTCATCAATATGAGGTAGAGGATACTTATTCTTTATCATTGCTAAATGTTAAGCATACGATAGTATATACATAGATGTAAAGTTCCATCTTTCTTTTTAACAAAAATCACTGGGGCTCCCCAAGGAGAGACACTAGGTCTAAATCAATCCTTTAGCCAACAACTACTGCAGTTGGGATGTCAATTCCATCTTCTTATTCATCCACCACATGGATGCTTCTCTTGCTAGCTGAAAAGCTCCCGATACTGCCTTAGTTATCTCAGAATAATTTTGAATCTTGAATTATTTCTCCATTTTTGTTAACCAAGCTTCTGCAACATCTCCACTTTCTGTTCCATCGAACTTAGGTGGCGTGACTTTCTTCATATCTTGAGACAATTCAGAGGCAAGTCTACTTTTCTTCTCTACCTAAGACTTAGCCTTATCAATATTCTCTCTTTTTTTTGCTATGAATACTAGATTCATGAACATATTCATCATCTCCCTGATGTGAATCCTCATGTCCTATTTCAAATTTACCACGACCTCTAACCTCTTGTTCTAGGTTTTCAAGCCTTTCCTTGGTTTCATTCAACATGGTCAATATTTGATCCAGCTTAGCCATAAGGTTTTTAGAAGGATTAGACTCTCCCTGACTATCTTCAAGAGTTGTTCAAGTTTGAACCATGATGACACTCAATATCACACCTGATATTTGTATCATATTAAAAATTAGAATTCAGAATAATTCATCTCAATAATTCAAAATTTCATCAATAAAACCCATTCACCACAAACTCAAATGGCAATCAATCTCCTTTTTATTATACTTTATTCTTAGTATAAATACATCCTTATTTAGATAATCAACCCGACAAGACTACATGTCACTGTCATTTAAAGAATATTTTTCAAGTTCCTCTTCACCATCAGAATACAACAAAATAAACTTAGTACACACAGGTACTCTTCCAAAACCTCTTTTCCTAATGCAGGGGTGTCACAACCATACCCAAATGGCATGTCACATGTTACAGAAGGTTTACTTGGTTTAACTACGCAAGTAGGAACAATAGGTTTCTTTTCTAGTTTAATACGTTGTTTCCTTTCCAAACATATATGCTTAAGAGTGTCAGCCAAAGTCTTAGAATCCTCCAGCCATGTACCCTTAGCATAATCAATATGCTCCTTGAGTTCAACCTCCTCAGTAAGTTCTTTCTTAACTACTAACTTAGGCAAACACTGGGGAACATACTTTCAGGCAGTTTTCTTAGTTCTTCTCCATGTCATTCTAACATAAAACCAATTTCAAACATTGGCTATCTACTTAATGTTGATAAATTTTCCACGTAGCGAGCACCAAGGTCCATGTGTTGAACCTGGTTAGCTCTGATACCATATGTAACATTCAATCTCATATTACTCAATTTAACTCAAGAATTTACAAGAAAGTAAATTAACATGGTAAACAAGAGATATATTTTTTTAAAAACCATTCACATAACTACAAATAAATATAAGTATATCTTTTTTGAATATTTTCAACCTTGAAATTACAATATATTCAAAGATAGAATTATAGTGAAATACTTTTCACTTCATTACAATACATAATTTGTACTTGGCAATGATAATCATTTTACATTGATATAATAGAATTCTACATCTAGAATCTTGACATCTGTCACACAAGTCTTGGCAAGTCTTTTGCTACAGAGGGAGAGCATCATCTGAGTGCTTTACCTCCAACTACAGACCGGCGGTCCCCCACTCACCTTCCTTCCTAGAAGTGGCCCTACCCTTCACGAAGAGTATAGAAATATGGAATCAACAAGTTATGCCATCCGAGTTCTAGTGTTGTGTTCTACGTAACACATTCAACCATACAACTCTAGACTATCTTCTAGATGAGTATGATCATCCTAACGGGTTACATCATCTAGACACTTGTGAACCGACTAATGCATGCAGAGACAAATGGATCACTTTGGCCAAAGTTTCAGCATAAATAACATTATAATGAATGCATTCGTATGTTCACACACCTTTAACTCGACTTGGGAACTATCTCATCCTACAATATGGCTTATTTAAGCTAAAAACACTAGACTTATATGTCTAGACTTTACTGTACTCTTAGTCAATCTGACTTTAGAAATTAATCTTATACTCTAGGTTATCCATTTATACACTATATATGTTTTAAAAAATATAACTCTTCAATGAGTTCTTAGTTGCATTCTTGCAACCCTAAGAGTCTATGATTACCTGTCATGCTACTCAAACTCAAGAATTAAGTATTCTAGGACTTTAAGTCTTGTTTCAACTCTAACAAGGAAACATTAAATTACATCAAAGAGCTTCTCATATTCTTAATTATAGTAACATCTTATTTTGTGGTTTCTCGACCATATGTGTCGACCATACAAAACAAAAGAATAATATAGCATCATAATCAAACTTAAGAGATTCCATGATCTCTAATATCATCTAAGTTGATTCTAAGGTTAAAAATTCCTCTAATCCAAAACATCGTAAAGTTAACAATCTTCAATAATAGTAAAAATATCCACTGGTCTACTCTTGACCTCTTGAACATTATGATATTTACTTATCTAGTATCTTGAATAGACATCTCATTAGAGATTTATCCTTCTCTAATAAATACTATCAGCTTCTTAGCTAAACTCTAACTTAATCAATCTAACACTTTGATAAGTTTAAGTCTTCCTTAGAGTTATTGACCTAATGGTCTCCTCGAATCTTCTGACTCAAAATAAGGGATAGATTTTTTTCTACAAATCTCTTCTTTAGAAAAGAAACATATAACTAATCACAACTTTAAAACTAAAGAGATACTATAGCTCTTATCCTATTGTGATTTCAAAGATGTATCATCATCTAGATATCTTAGATTGAAAGTATAACTCATCTCAGAATAACTTGTTTAGAATAAATAGAAATTATCCATGCGAGTCTTTGAGTGATATAGAAATATCGAGCTCTATTATCTGACTCTTAATAATTCCAATTTTGGAATACATAATACTCAAAATATCTCTTATTGAGTCTTTAAAATATAGCCATAGAATGAATTGGTAATATTGAAGGATACTCCATCTATCACATCCTTATATTGGCTTGACCTCGGTTATGCAACTAAAACCTGAATATATTTATGGTTAGACTCTAACTAGAGAGTTTATAATGACAATGAACTAGCAAAATACTCATTCATATAGGTATATCCTACACAGATAACTTGTATCCTATTGGTTTGTATGAGTTTTAATCCATAGCCAATACATACTTGAATATGATTGGCCTTTCAACCTATATGGAAAGTTTACTATTTAACACATATGCCATTGTTATTATCATATAGAGATGATCTACATATCAATCACATACTATCGATCATAAATTCATGTGAATCTTATTAACCAAACACTTTTACTCACATATGGCTCATAAAGCAATCTTAGATAGTGGTGCAGTCATGGTTAAGAGGGTCCTCAAAGATAACTTTCTAGGCTGTGTAGCTAGAGTAAACACAACAGAAACAACTCAAAGATATAAAGCAAATGCAAATTTAGTCAATCAGTATATCACATAATTTAAATACAGATCGACTAGCAACATGCGGGCTTACAATTAGGGCTCATAGACCTAATTACAGAATATCAAAATATGCGCAATATATAGCTTTGAAGCTCTTTCGTACAAATTCAAACTATCAAGCTATCACTATGTGAATCACTACTTTCCTAGGGGTCTATTACATCATTATACATCATATGCAGAACATAAGATTCCTCCGTGTCGGCCAAGGAAGATCACAAACTCCAATGAAGAGTTGTAACGTGTGTACACGGATAGGTTGTGTAACATCCATATCTGAATTAACAAGGAAACTAGGTTTTCACAAAGGTAAATTTTTTTTTTACTAGGTAATCAAATACAAAAGAATTTATCTACTACCAAGTATAACATTTTTCACTTTAACCTATACATGATTTTATTTTTCATAAAACTGAAAGAAATGATATACAATAAACATTTTGTTCTCTAACATTTTGCAATTTTCTTGAAACAAATAATATATTGGAAACATACCATTAACATGCATCTTGATTGTCGACCCATCACATTCAAGACTCGGCAATCCTTAGTATTTGGAAGAGAAAGTATCTTCAAGGAGCTTAACCTCCAACCACAGACTGTCGGTCTCCCGCACTCCTTCCTAACCGGAAGTGGCCCTACCCTACTCAAGAGGATAGACTTAGGATTACCATCGGTGTTTGCCATCTGAGCTCTGGTGTTGTAACTTACGCGTCTTGTTATCGTGCAGATCCCTAGATACCCTCTAGTCATGCATGACACTCCACAAGAAACGCCATCCAGTTACAGTGAACGTTCAATGCACTTGAGGATAGTACACCACCTTGGCCAAAGGATTTGTTTTTAAATAGCGTTCTAAGAACGCATATACTTAGTTCACGCACCCTACTCGACTTGAATTGATTGAAATCCTACAGTTTCCTATTTGTAAAGTTTGAACAAATGTCGACCTCGATGACCTCAAGGATTTTCTCCTTCAATAGCGCATGGCGCTAAATTTACTCTATCTCAAGTGTATAGTTTCAAACTCTCATATTTGTATTATTCAATGTTTAAAAACACCCACTCCTAAGTGGTTTCATGCTTGCTTACTCGGTTCCCTTGTTTGTACAACATACTCAAGTATCTAAAACAACTTCCCGTTATCCCAGAATTTAAGGATTTTAGACTCATAAGGTCTACAAAATAAAACGATACTAGAATCATTGCATGCAACGTAATCTAGACTTTAATGCGGGTTTTTCCCACCCTACTTGTTTATTACAAAAACATGATGACCAAAACAGATACTTTAACCTTCTACTCCCCTTTCCAAGTCAATTTGTTTCACATGGTGCATAGAGATAAGAGTCGTATATAAGATAATTAGGGGTTGGAAATCTTTCCTACGACATTAGAGATGACCAACCACATGGTCAACCTCTAACTAAAGATATAAGACAGTTAAGACACTAGCTGTTTATAACTACATCTTCGGCTGTCAAACACACTAAATTTTACGTCAAAACATGCTTAAAAACTATGGTTTTGACTCCTACACAACATGCACGTGGAGCAATGTGTTTTCTCGCTGTGGAGCTATTGTTCAAGGGCACCAAGGGCAGTTTTAAGTTGATAATACAGTCTTAAAGGAAACTCTTTGATCATACGTCATTGCCAATTGTTAGAAAAAGGTAATTTACATTTTGCAACATGTAGTGTTCGTTCCTAGATGTGTGTACCATTAGAGAACTGTGTTCTTTCATCATACAGTGTCGTCCATGACAAGAAATGATACAGTTTCTGAGTTCACGTATTCTAAAAGACAACAATACTACTCTTTCTAAGTTTTCGAATATCAAAACATAGCAATGATACCATTTTATTGAATAACTTCACACAGAAATCACAGTAGAAGACATTGTCATCATATGCAATGAAGAGACTCAAGAATTGACTAAGACTACGAAGATAGAGGATAGAAGAACCTGTCGACGGGGTTGAAAACTACTGTGGCAGGTTCCCGACGAACATTGCAGCTTCCCAACTCTCTTCACACCTATCCACGTCCCCCTCTGGCTAGTCATCCTCCTCTAGTTTTTTTTCAAAACTCTCTTATCTTTCCCCGTGCACAATGAAGCCAATACTTTTCTTAATTCCCAAAGCCCCCTCTCTACCGTTTTTCTTTCCCTAAAAAAAATGACCGCCCACTCATCAACTCTTGTCCCTTATCTCCTGCCCACTCACAAGGAGTAAATGGCATTCAACTCATGGTTACACCTAAGTTTCAACCGCATAACCTCCTGCCGACCACGACGAAGAGGATCCCATGGTTATCTCTGCCTTTTTTTAACTTGTTTCTAAGCAGCGACAGCAATGTCATCGTTTCTACACAGCGACGTCTCCCACTCACTATCCCCCTCCGTCGATAGAGTATATCTGACATATAACCCCCGCTTACCATTCCTAACTCCCCCTCACAACAACTCCTGATCTCCCTCTTCTCTCTCCACGACGGAGTCTCTCAATAACTCGCCCCCTCCACTTCTAACTACCGCCTAACTCCTACCTAGCACTGCGCAGCCAAAAGCTCCCCATAACTGTGGTTTCCTTTTGTTACTTTAGAACAGCCACCCGATACTTCTCCACCCTCCTAGATGATGGAGCATCAACAATAATTAACGGTTAAACTATTATTCTCCACGGCATAACTCCGACACAATACAACGAAGAAAAAGTCTCTCTTCTAACTGTGATTTCAAAATCTAACCACCGACTACCACTGGGTCAAATTCCCATGATGAAGGAAGATAGTGCAATGAGGCCAAAACCGTCACGTGCCTATCCACAAGGGTCGGTATTAACTGCAACTACCTGACTCCTCATTTGCAGCGGTCATAAACAAAAAGGAGGTTCTAAATGACGACGTCACATAGCAACTTCATCATTCTACCACAAGGAGGCTTCTAACCTTCAAGAGCAACTAAAAGATGAATTGTGGGGTTAAGCTCGACAAGGCGGCGGTTAAGAAATGTCTAGAGCATCTTTTTAGTCAAAAAAGAAAGGAGAGATAAAGACCAACTTAATAAGGAAACTCAAGGTTAGATCGATAATATCTCACGGTCAAAGCTCGAAGAAAAAGACTCAATCCCAACAATGACCAAAACAATTTATTACACGCTATGGCTTCAAAATCGACATTTGTCGATCTCCAAAAAGAATAAATTCACAACACAAGTTCGACGAGTTTTATGACAATCGCGATGGATTGAGCGTAGCGCAAACAAGTTTCCTACATCGTTAGATGCACAAAGCCAACTTCTCGCATCTTTCGACTACGAGACATGATCCACAATCTGACACAATTAGGTTCATTTAATTAATTATAAATGAAATAATAATCATCTATAAAAGTCGACTCGCTTTGGTGGACTTACGACAACATCGTCGATTCCAAGATTCTATATGACGACTTACGAAAAGGATGTTACACCTTATCCTTTGACGTCGACATCTAGTTTAACTAACCCAGCCGACAAACAAGACTAAATTGATGGTTCCAAGGTTTATCTACCTATTTGGCGTTCTCATTAACAAACACCCATGGTTAATTTCCAGAGTCTATACTCTCTCTCAAAGATACTTTCTCTTCTCGTCGAACATGGTCCACCTGTTCCTGCAACGACAATCTCACATACAATTTTGTGGTCAAAGCACCTATGTTCCAAATCAAAACATAATATATCCAAAACATCATTTCACTTAACAAAAAGGACATTTAGTCTACAATATCACATTGATCATAATCAATAGACTTCTATAATTTCATAGAACTGACTTTGTATAATAAATCATCAGTTTCCATGTCGTCCACAACATATTATATTACTGAAATTTGCAAGAAAGTAAACAACATAATCGATTTCAAAAAGAGGGATGTAACAGGTTGGACATAAATGAGTAGAACTTCTCTGCAGGATGAATGGAATGATGTGCAGATCTTGGGGAAGGTCAGCCACAAATCTAACAACATTGAATGATGTGTCATTAAGCTTTGAAGGTTGTGAAATGCTCCATAGGTTTTCTCCTTTAGCTGATTGTCTGAGACTATCATGATGCTCTATTTTGAGAAATCAGTCGATCTTCTAATAACGATATCTTTCTGGTACTTGATCTAAATGCTCTAAATTTTGGATACGTTGTGGATGAATGAATCTAGATGTTAAATCCATCTTTGCAAGGTCTAAGATGCAACTGCGGTAGAATGCGGACCAAAATTTACTGAAACTGCTATTGACTGAATAGGCTGTACTGAAAGAAAACAAATTGAAATGTGAATGTTTTTGGTTGATGCAAGATTGTTCTTGAACCAGGGATGCTCCTGCATCAGACATCCAGGGTTATTGAAAAAAGTGAGTCCCTCACTTTGCTGGGGCTAGAGGGAAACCAAGATGAGTCTTCTTCTGGTCTACCTTTCCACTTCACAAGGTATTCTTTGTACTATCTTCCTCTGGTTCTATGTCTAATTTTGCTATCCAAAATGTCTTCAATCTGCTGTGGTGCTTATGGTAATGACTTCTTCAGATCTTCTTCCATGTTGTCACTGAACTCTACTTCATGATACTAATATAGGTCTGCAATGTTGAAAATAGGTGATATACCCAATGTCTCCAGTAACTCCACTTCATATGCATTTCCTAAATCAAATTTCCTGAGTATCCTACAAGGTCCAAACTTCTTCATCTTCAACTTATTATATGTCCCATCTAGAAATCTTTCTTTTCTCAAGTATACCACCACTTCATCTCCAACTTCAAATTCTTTATGTCTCCTCTTCTCATCTGCTTGTTCTTTATACTTATTGTTCATTTCCTCCAAATGCTTCCTCACCTGATTATGTATTGTCTCCATATGTTCTACAAATTCTTCTGCTTTTGCACTTCTCTTGTCTTCCAAACTGATATCTCTCAATTCTGCTACTCCTCTAGGGTTTGCTCCGGTAAAAATCTCAAAAGGTGTTCTTCTGGTACTCCTATTCATTTAATTATTGTATGCAAACCCTGCTTGTGAAAGAATCAAATCCCAACTTCCTGCCTTCTCTCCAGCCAAACATCTCAACAAGTTTCCCAAACTCTTATTCACTACCTTTGTCTGTCCATTAGTCTGTGGATGAAATGTTGAAATGAACTCCAAATTTGTCTTCATCTTCTTCCAAAGTATCTTCCAAAAGTATCCAAGGAATCTACTGTCTCGGTCTAAAATTATGCTCTTAGGTAATCCATGCAATCTCACAATCTCCTTGAAAAATAGGTCATCTACATGCACTGCATCAGTTATCTTCTTGCAAGGTATGGAATGTGCCATTTTTGAAAATTTGTCCACTACTACAAATATTGAATCATGTCCTCTCTGTGTCTTAGGCAATCCCACTACAAAATCCATGCTGATGTCTTCCCAAGGTCTCTCTAGTACTGTCAAAGATTTTTACAATCTAGTGTTCTGACTACTCCCTTTTACAACTTGACAAACTCTGCAACTCTGCACAAATATTCTAACATCCTTATGTATCTAAGGCCAAAAGTAATTTTCAATTACCAAAGCCACTATCTTGTCAATGCCAAAATATCCTGCCAATCCACCACTATGTTTCTCTTTGATCAAATTATCTCTCATTGAACTTCTAGGTATGCATAACTAAATTCCTTTGAACAACATATCTTCCTGAATGAAATAATCCAACCATTTACTCCTATCTATCACAATAGGTTCCTTACATGATTTCCAAGGTTCTACAAAATCAAGATCTTCCTCATACAGGTTCTTCAATTCATCAAATCCCAACACTTCAACTCTCATCCCTGCCAACAAATTTCTTCTCCTACTCAAGGCATTTGTAACTTTGTTTGATTTTCCACTCCTATGCTTCAAAATAAAAGTATAACTCTGCATGAATTCTACCCATCTCATATGTCTCTGATTCAACTTTCCTTTACTGTTCAAATATTGCAAAGCTTGATGATCTGTATACAACACAAACTCCTTAGGCAACAAGTAATGTCTCCACTCTTCAAGGCTTGAATTATGGCATAGAACTCTTGATCATAAACTGAACATCTTCTCCTTCATTCAACTTCTCACTAAAATATGTTATAGGTCTACCTTCTTGACTTAATACTACTCGTATTGCATTCCCACTTACATCACAATCAACTTGAAATACCTTATTGAAATCTAGTAATGCCAAAACAGGTTGCTTTGTCACTTTCTACTTCAACAAATCAAAACTTTTATCTACTCCTAATGTCCACTTGAAATCTTTTTGGTCACCTCTCATTGTCTCTGTCATAGGGTTACAAACTGAACTATAATTTTTGATGAACTTTCGGTAGAAACTAGCTAATCCATGAAATGATCTGACTTCTCCAATGCTCTCTAGTATAGACCATTTAACAATTGCTCTTACTTTCTCAAGGTCCATCTTCACTCGTTCCGCAGAAATCACAAATCCCAAGTAAACCAATTCTTCCTTCATGAAACTACACTTCTTGATGTTTATCAGCAATTTCTCTTCTCTCAGTCTTTGCAATACTTGTCTCAAGTGCTGCAAATGTTCTTCTTTTGTCTTACTGAAAATTAGAATGTCATCGAAATATACAATAACAAACTTACCCAAGAATTTCTTCAAGACTTCATTCATCAATCTCATGAAAGTACTTGGTTCATTTGTCAATCCAAAAGGCATTACTAACCACTCATACAATCCTTCATTCGTCTTAAAACCAGTCTTCCATTTATCACCTTCTTTGATTCTGACATGATGGTATCCACTCTTCAAATCTATCTTTGTGAAATATTTTTCTCCACTCAAACAATCCATGATATCATCCATCCTAGGTAAAGGAAATCTATGCTTAACTATGATCTTGTTGAATGCTCTAGAGTTAGTACACATCCTCCATTCTCCATCTTTCTTCGGTGCTAACACTGCAGGTACTGCATAAGGACTCAAATTTTCTTTGATCAAACCTTTCCTCAACAATTCCTGTATTTGTCTATTCAATTCTTCATTCTCTGCCAATGTCATTCTGTGTGCTGCTTTGTTAGGCAAACTAGCTCCAGGTATAAGATCCATGCGATGATTGATACTCCTGATTGGTGGTAATCCTTCAGGTACATTGTCTAAAATGATGTCTTCATACTCTATCAACAACTCAGTTATCTGCTCCGGTTGTGATTCTTCAGTCTCTTTCTTCAATGTTTCAGGCTTTTTAGGAATCAAAGCATAACACATATTCTGATGTCTCAATCCATCCAAAAATTTCCTTCCATCTACCAAACATATTCTAGCATTTCCACATACTTTACTCTTAGGATCATCTTCCAAAGGAATCAAAGTAATTCTCTTCCCATTTGATGTTATAGTGTATGTATTCTTTCTCCCATCATGTATAGATTTCCTATCATATTGCCAAGGTCTACCCAATAAAATATGACAAACATCCATAGACATAATATCACACAATACTTCATCATGATATGATCCAATATGAAATTTCACCAAACATTGTTCACTCACTAGTACCTTATGATCATCCTGAATCCATGCTATATGATATGGCTTAGGGTGTTTCAATCTTTCCAACTTCAACTTAGTTGCCATCTCCTCTAAAACTAGGTTATCTGAACTACCACTATCAATTACAACTTTATAACATTTACCTCTTGATTTACATCTTGTTCTAAACAAACTTTTCCTCTACGGTGGTTCTTCATTTGTCTCTACTTGAAATAGTGCTCTCCTCATCACAAGTGATTATCCTTTCTCATGTTTACCAATTGAACTAGGTGATCTAACATGTTCTTCTTCCACATAGGTTGCTCTTCCACTGTTCTCTGTTCTCTTGCTTGTACTCCCTTGATTACATTCAAATGCTCTATGTTGGTATGTGGCGACTAATCATGCAAGTACTATACACTAGTAATGTATCCTCACTGGGGTTCGGGGGCACACCCCCCAAATTTTTTTCCCTCTTTTTTGCACGATCAAAGTCAGTTGTTAATTTTTGTTAACCGACAAAAGAAAAATGATATTACAAAACCCTAATTCTAGAAGCTTCCAAAAAGCTTGTTATAAGCAGCTGGGATGTATGTTATGGTGATGTATTCGCGAGATTGTAATCTATTTTGCACTGGATAATAAAATCATTGGATGGTTGAGTTTTGTGGGTGTAACCCATATTGGGTGAATCGTGTTAAATTTCTGTGTTGATCTCTTTTGTGTTATTCCTCATTATTATATTTGGGTTATTTAATCTGCATATAATTGTTAGTGTTTATTGCTTTGATCTGCCTAAACCCTAACACTCTATGTCCTTCACCTCCACACTTGAAACAAGTTCCTCTGAATGTTCTGCTATCCAGTCCTCTTCTCTTATGTATCCTTCATTCCGGTATGGGTTAGGGTTTCCTTTGTGGTAAAAATTTCTATCATCCCTTTAGTATGCATTGTTATCTCTATCTTCCTTCTTGAATGTGCTCTCTTATCTGCTCTACTCCGCAAATGATCTATCTCCTCCAAAAAATGTTCTGCCTCTCTGAAATTTACCTCCTCTACCTCTCTATCTCTAATCATGTCTCTTATTCAGCTTCTCTTCAACTTTCAGGGCAAATTGATATGCCTCTTCCAGTGTTGTCATCCTTACCAAACTCAGCTCCTCTTGAATGTTCAATCTTAGTCCATTGATGTATCTAGTCACTTTCTCCTTGCTTGCTTCACTATGTCTTGTTCTTATGATCATCTTATGAAATTCTTCAGTATACTCCACAGATTTCTCCTTTTGTCTCAGGTTTTGCAATCTCTTCAACAACTCCAACTCATAGTCAATTAGGTACAAACTAATTCTTCAATTTTGTCACCATCCTATCCCACTTTGTGATCTTTCTTTTCCTCTTCTGTTCGTATCCAACTGAGCTTCTTTCCACCATATAGTGGCATGTCCTTTCAACTTTGTCTTTGTAAATTTCACCTTCTCTGAATCTTCAACTTCTTCATATTCAAAGTATTATTCCATGTCATTTATCCAATCAATTAACTCCTTAGGGTTCAAATTGCCGGTGTAGTTTGGTACATCAACTCTGGGTCTTTTCTCGATCTTTGAAATAGCTCGCAACATCTTGACTTGATCTAATTCTTCTTCTTCATCACCTTCTAGGGTTTTTCCAATTTGTTCCACATTGAAATTCCTCTTCATCATCACTTTCAACATTAGGTCTTGGTGTCAACCCTCTTTGCCTATCTTCCTAGACATCATCCAATCGAATTCTCATTATTTTCATCATTTCCATCATCTCATCCATTCTACCAGCCATTGTTCCAACAACATAGATTCTCCTCAGCAACATCTTCCTAGGATCAAGTGTAAATTGCCTCAAGTTCGGCGGTCAGGCTACAAGGTGACAACTACCTCACAATTGGTGATCGGTTGTGACACAAGAAACCTACCTTAGATTCGGTAATCTGTCAACAACAAGATCTTACAGAGTTGCTTCACCAACTCCTCTCAATTTCCTCCCAAAGATTCAAACTTTTGCTCTGATACCACTTGGTGCAGTCACGGTTAAGAGGGTCCTCAAAGAGAACTTTCCAGACCATGCAACTAGAGTAAACACAATGGAAACAACTCAAAGATATAAAGCAAATGTAGATTTAGTCATTCAGTATATCACATAATTCAAATACAGATCGACTGACAACATGCGGGCTTACAATTAGGGCTCATAGACCTGATTACAGAATATCAGAATATGCGCAAGATATGGCTTTGAAGCTCTTTCGCACAAATTCAAACTATCAAGCTATCACTATGTGAATCACTACTTTCCTAGGGATACATTACATTATTATATATTATATCTGGAACATAAGATTTCTCCACATAGACCAAGGAAGATCACAAACTCCAATGAAGAGCTGTAATGTGTGTACACGGATAGGTCAGACCTAAATGAGTAGAACTCCTTCGTAGATGAATGGAATGATGTGTGGATCTCAGGAAAGGTTGGCCATGAATCCAACAACAATGAATGATGTGTCATTAAGCTTCAAAGGTTGTGAAATGCTCTGCAAGTTTTGTCCTTTAGCTGATTGTCTGAGACACTTAGGATGCTCTGTTCTGAGAAATCAGTCGATCTCTGATAGCGATATATTTCCAATAATTGATCCAAATGCTCTGAATTTCAGATACATTGTGGATGAATGTATCTAGATGTTAAATACAACTCTGCAAGATCTAAGATGCAACTACAGTAGAATGCAGACCAAAATATTGAAACTACTACTTACTAAATTGGCTGTACTGAACTAGAAGATGAAAGAAAACAAACTGAAATATGAATGTTTTTGGTTGATGCATGATTGCTCTTGAACTAGGGATGCTCCTGCATCAGATAGTCGTAGCATTAAGCTATGCATGACACTTACATATAATAGATATAAATCAATCATGACTGTACTGGTTAATCACAACAATGATATTGGAACATAGTAGAATACTGTGGTTTACTTAAACATGATAGTTTATGCATTTCAATGAGTACTTTAACTCATAGGTTTACTCAATTGAATATCAATCATATCAACTTTATTTACTTATGAAGTATAATGAGAAATATTGGCTCTATTAAATACGATCATGTAATGGGAAGATTGGCTCCATTACCAGACAACAATCTATTGAGTATAATGACTCATAGCTATAAGAAAGCACAATAACCTATTGAGTATATCAACTCATAGCTATATGAAAGCACACTAATCTATTGAGTATAACGACACATGGATTTTATGAAAGCATAATAATATTTCTAAAGATAAATGTTATTAGATATAACACAGTAGCGATTATAATCTTTGGTCTCATGATAATTTACTAACAATGTCAAAGCACAATAGATTTGCAAACATATTAGTAATAATGACAATAGGGGATAACTTGTGAGTTCATAGAGATGATTACTCTTTCCTAAGTGAGATCCTCTGCCTTTCCCTAGTTTCGCCTTTCACAGTGCCTACTCCACAGAATTATCATCATTTTTTTCTTCCCTTCTAACTGTTAAGCGAATCCTCTTTTAATGAACAACTTCCACACTCCTCAAATGGTGCTCCCATGACTTCCATGAAGGCATAATTCTATGTGGAAGTTATGGTCATTAAAGACTAATTCATAAAAACATTAATGACACTTCTCCACTTCTCTAAATAGTTATAGGATGAAAGGAAATCGAACAACCTCATAATTATCAAGGAATCATTTCCCATTTTCATGGAGAAGATTGTCGACCACCTTCTTAAGCCTTTTCATAGGCTCTCTCTATATATATATCCACAAAAGAAAGTAAAAAGCATCCTCTCCTTACTTATGTTAATAATGACTTTCAAAAGGTTACAAGAATAGGGTCAAGATTATCTCCCTTATTTTTCCTTAAAAAAAACAAAGGATGGTTACGAAACCAAAATGAATGACTTAATAAAATCATGAAATCAACACATATAACCTCTGATTAAATTGTTATAAAAACATAACTATAACCATAACGTATAGGTAAAACAACACCTATCAACCTTATCTTGTTGATGGTTAATCTATCCCGACTTGGTTTTGGACAAAACCAACGCTAATGGATCTTGATGTCAAATCGACGAATGTCGAGTCAAAACCCAAACCTTTGACAAAAAAAACAGTTACAGCTTACCAAGTTTTGACATAGGTTCACTAATTAAAAACACAATACTTAGATGACAACAATATGTTCTTTCTCATACATCTATTCTTTTTTCTTCGATGATACTCTCCCTCTCTTTCTCAGAGGGTGGAAACATGTTTCCTATTTACAACTTGCATTCACTAGACTAAGATTAGTGCATCGTTAGTCCATCCTTAGATCAAATAAATAAATAATCTTGACATCATATGATCATTTGTCTAAATTATTTTGCATAATAATTCATATAATTTTTGATTTATCCTAGCATTTTCTCTAAATGTCAAATAATTAATCCTTGCAAAATTATCCATTAATTGCATAAAAGTGAAAAGTAAAACATAGTCAAAATTAGGGATGTGACATTATGGGCCACCTTATTGCAGCTGGATTCTAAGCTTTGCACCTTAACAAAGTGTTGTGCTTAGCTTTTATTCCTTTAAAAGAAAGCAATATAGTTTAATTGCTAATTTAAGAAGTAGATAGTGAATATAATCTTTGTGTGTAAATATAAATCATTCTCCAATGGCATTGTATTCATATGACAAACCACTTGCCCAACTTTAATATGAAGGAGAGCCTATGCTGCAACTACCTTGTGAACTAACTGAAGAAGTTAAATACAATAGCTTAAAAATGTTATTATTTTGAAGTTTTTACAACTTTCTCTACAATATTCTAATATTATTTTAGAATTACAAAAAACATCTGAATTATACTAATTACGAAAAGATAAGAGAATACTTTTTTGTTATTGATAATATTATTTAATATAAGATGTTATAGAATGCCATACATTATATCCAATGTATTTCCAAAATGATGCCTTTGAACTAAACCACATCTCAATGAATTTTGCAAGTACACTCCATTGCTATTTAGCACCAAAACAAGTTTTTAAAAAATAAAATTTAAAACATCAATACCAATATAAGTAAAATCAACCACATAGGTTGAACTAGTAGTACAATATTCTCAAAAAGAAAATACCATCTTTTGCATATTGTAGCAAGCATGGTAGTCAATATATTACTACATTCAAAAAACTATCTTCACAAAAGATAAAATCGATTATTGTCAAAATCCACCAAGCCAAAATGGATTCAACATTTTCAATAAAATGCGTAGCTAATATGAAGAGAAATTCAAAATACCTAGATCGATGAAATGAACAATGAGAACTATTTATATTTTAGCCCAATGCACTGGGTCATTATTTTACACCCCTAACAACTCCTCCTTAGGATTCTCATCCTCCTTAGCCAATTTGTGAGTAACACCACCACCAAGATGAACATGGTCATACTCATCAAGCACTTCCCTAGATAAAATTGGAGCATTGCACCCACACCAAAATGGCAAGTCCCTAATAATTGATGGCTTACATATAATATCAGTGCTTTCTTGCTTCTCCTTTCTAGGTGCTTGAACTATAAATGACCCTGCACCACACTTGCCACACTACAATTTTAGTTGTTTCATAACTATTGCAAGAGTTTTGGAATGTGATGCTACATCTACCTTCATTTTTAAATTAGGCCTAGTGGGCCCTGTGACACCTTTAACAACTTTGCCTCTAAATATTTGCTTTTATCTAGCCTTCCTTTTATGCTTTTATCATGGCCCATGACTACAAAAAGTAAAAATATGTGTAGAGGATAAAAAAATTATCATTACAAACAAGATTGCTTTTTACTCCACCCACGCTCTATAATTTTGTAACTCTACAAGTCTACATGCTCCTTCCCCTCAAACTTGACATTCACGCACTTATCCAGAAATACCAATAAATTCTACACCCACAATCACCTCAAAATGGAATATGACCCTCCATCCCCAAAAAATGCCTTCAAACATCTATGTAGTGATGGAGCATGTACGACACATGCATATAAATATTGAAAATTTAACCTCTATATATTAAGAGCATATCTATTATAGATAATAAAACTATATTCCCTACATATGGAAAGGAATTGTGCTAATTCCATTAGCTATTCAACAACCATGTTACACGATACAAAGCTATTCTTCTAACACACAAATATGAATCATGTTACAAACACTTTTTTCATACACACAAGTGCAATATGCAAAGGCCTAGCATGCTGCACATTTATCTACATGATTAAGATCAATAAAGAAACAAGCAACAATGCTTAATTTCACCTATTTGTATTACCAATTACCTTTTTGCAAAACAACAACAAGCAATGCCCATATGGAAAGTTACAAAGAGAAAAACAAATTGTCAAAGACAACATATTATCTTGATAACAAAGGAACTAGCAAAGCAACATGGAGAAAACTGTGAGGAACTAAACACACCACTTACCTTTTCCCATGTTTATTGTATTACTTCAATTAACATGAATCTGGATGGTAATTAGTTAAAAGTCTTGAAGTTTGGAAGTTGTAATTTTCTAAAGCCCCAATAAAGAGAATATATAATTAGTGTGAACAAAGGTGAATAATAGAAAACCCTACATGTATTCAATACCATTGTTTCCAAGTTACACTGATAGTAGCCCCTAGACATAGCCAAGGAAGATCAATAAGTAGATAGTGAGATGTATTTCCAACTATAAATACATAATTTTGACTCAAGGAACAATGTTTCTTGCTATTATGACCAGACAGTTGAAAATCATCCTATATTTGTAGCCAAGGGCAAAAAGTAGGCTTGCATAAATGTGAAGATAGCAATAAGAACACATAAGGGCAAGGAATAAATTATTACTTGAAACACATAGACAATAATGAAAGTTAAGGGCCTCTTAAATAGAAATAAAACTTGTGATTAGTGATCAACGGTCTATTTGAATGCTAGCTAAGAGCCTTGTAATAGATGGAGATTAAGTCAATGTTAGACTACTAAACCATGAGAGGCTATCCACAAGTGTCAAGAAGATATCATTATCCTATGCTTCCAAAACAAAAACATAGAACAACTCAAACTTTTTTTGGTTCAACAATGCCCTCAACGCGTCTATGAGAATGTCCAAAATTACAAAAAGCTAATTAAATTCACCATCATAATTGGATCTATTTTAGATTGTATGAGTTCTTGTCTACATTTTTAGTAGATATATTTAAATGTTTGTGTTTTGAAATTTCAACGTCTTTTACTTATTTTAAATTTATTTCTATTTTAAAATAAATATATTAATAACAACTGCCCCCCAAATGTACATAAAATCTAAGGAAAATTTTTTCCACCTCACTCTCCCACACTATAATTATTGTACTTCACATCATCAAAAAAATTGGAATATTATCACCCTGAAGTAGGACTTATTGGTAAAGTGTTTTGTATTGATCTAGGGAAACAAAGTGCTTCCTAAATACAAGCATTTACTTTTATTTATATTAGAGATTGTTTATTCTTACCTAAAAGAGATTTAAAACATTGAAGAATACAATTAACTTGTGTACAAGTATACACAGTGTTGACAAGCCAATAGTGATGGGACTTTCAAATCCTCTCATTTTAAGGTTAAAAATAAGGGAGATCTAAAATACAACAACTACTAGAAATAAATCTAAAACTAATTCTACCACTTAAAATTAAAGAGATAGAATAATCAAAGAAAATTAAACTTAAAAATGGATATTTTAGTTGGAGATTTATTAGGAGTTATGAATGAGAAAAATGTGACAAATGGTCCGTCCAATTGTGCAATTATAAGATATAGAGAGTTGCATAACCATGAGATACTCCAAACTAACCACCATTTATGCAGAGATGTAATAGATTATTTAACACACATTAGATATTAATAACTTATTAAATAGACTTTAGATATGGGTTTGAATAGTTAAATCCAAAGAAACTAATTTTCCAGTTATCCCAACCACAAAGCATTTATAAAATTAAAAAAATATTATAAATTCAAATGAGATTTAATAATATTAATCTAAATCACAATTAGATCTAAAACAATAAGAACTTTCAAACCAACACTGTATAGGCTCATCTTTTATCTTTTTTAGCAGATATATTTAAACATTCATGTTTTAACATTTTAGCTTCTTTTAGTTATTCTTAATCTTTTTATATTTAAAAAATACATACATTAATGTTTATATGTTTTATGCTAATAGTCATCCCCCACCATACCAAAATAGGGAAAAAAAATTAAAGTTTCCATGTCCATCTCATTCTCAAATAAAAGTTTGGAATAAATACTAAGGAGTAATGGAAGACTGAATGAGCAAGTGATACAAAATCCTTTGACACTCTCTAAAAGATATTAAAATAAATAATCTGATGCACTTATATTCCAAGACCCAACTAAATCATATACATATTGGTTGTGATCAATACATGGGAACAACATTATTCCACATGACAAACAATACCGTTAAAAAGTTAAAATGTGTGTAACCAAGAATGACTCAGCATAAATTCCCTATTCAAAACCAACCTATAATTGGGAACTAGTTATCAAGGACTCTGTGACTATCCTTGACTTGAGTCAAATCTTTGAGATTGACTGTATGCTCACTCAGTTCGCGGATAGACACTTCTGTAAACAGAGGTGGCTAGATAGTCAGTCTGAAAGGGAGGTGAGGTGGTCAGATGTGGTCTCGGTTTTCTTGTCTAATTTGCTGGATATTATCCTCGACGCCAAGTATGTGTTACCCATAGCCATGGGAATAGTGAACAAGTAGCTATTCAGGGTGGACCACTGGAACAATGCCCTTGAAAGCTACGATATTATGGTCAGAGACGCGTGGGTAGGCGGCCTCTTCCCTATCCACCAACTTTTCTCTTCCAGGGCCATGGAATGCCTCTATAGGACCATGCAGAGAGGCTTGGGTTGTGGGTGTATTAATGAGCTCTAGAGGGCTATTAAAGGCCATGCCTTCTCAGTGCTGAAGCGGATGAGGTTAAGGTGTGAAGAATTATTTGTGGCAATACATTTTCTACGTTTGCATGCTATGGATATGGCCCCTCATCTACCAAGGGACCTGGATGCCATGGATGCAGACTCTGACATCAAGGTGGAGCTAGAGCAAACTGAGGAGCAGGGATTTTTTTAGTGGCGAATCTTTGCCAATTGGCGAATAGTTCATTTTCACAAATGAGGAATTGGCGAATACATTACCATCGGTAGGGGCCAATTCACCCGATTTTTATAGATTTTTGGTTAAATGCGTTTCAATTCACCACCCTATTAATTTTTGAGTCATTTATAGTTAGTATTTTTGCCACGGTATACTACGCGGTTCTAATAATGATTCGCTTGGAATTTCAGAGGCATGTTTTAATTCACCCACTTATTCACCAATATCATTAAACAATTGACACACATGAGGACCCAATTCACCAATATCATTAAACAGTTGACATGCACAAGGACCAATTTTGCCAGTATAATTAAACGGTTCACATGTATAACGACCAACTTTGCCAATACCATTATAACTCCATGCTAATTGTAGGGCCATATTCGCCTAGAAAATTACTATATATGTGTTTGATGGAGGTTCATTTCACCTAACATTTATAAGTGTCCTATTAATAGTACACGGGAATCACCATATTATTATAATACCATTTGAAAATCCTGCGTTATTCACCAAATATGCATTGATATAAATGCATTTGAAACTCTAATTAATCCTTTAAGTTTACACATTTTTGTTCAACTTAGCTCTCGAATCCTCGATTCATTTAAGATCATAGAGAAGTTACAGCTACATGCATTGGCGAGTCACTGAAAGGTAAGTGATCATTTCTTTACAAGTTTACTGTATAATAATATAAGATTCATGTTGATTATTTATGTCTTTGTTACAGATGATATTGATTGAGTACGAATTAGGACTAGGGAGATATCTTAATCTAGGAGTCTAGGACCCAGGGATCTATATTCTATCATCTATGATTGCATCTTGAACAAAATGACATTATTTCTGTAGCTTTTAATTCGTGAGAGATGTTAAGCAAGAAGAAGTTGTCTTAGGGTGGTGAAGGGACTCAAGGGAGGTCAAGGCCATCAAAATGGAGAAACAATAACATAAAGTCGTACTTTGACAATTTTGGCAGTCCATCAGATGTAGCCACAACATCAGAACCTGTACCATCTATTGACTTGCATCACAATGGCACTAATGATATTCCAGGAAATACCCAATGTAGCAGGAATGATGACAACGACACTGATGATATTCCAGGGAATACCCAATGTACCAAGATTGATGAGAATTCCACATATGATGTTCTAGGGAATACCCAATGTACTGGGAATGATGAGAATGACATAGATGATGTTCCAAATCTAGGGAATACCCAATATACCAGGAATGATGAGAATGCCATAGATGATGTTCAAGGGAATACCCAAGGTAGCCAAAATGATGACAATTCCACAGATGATGTTCCAAGAACAAATGATAATGAAGCTAATGAAGTTATAGAAATTAATGAAGATGAAGATCCTGCAAGTGCATGCAAGGGGAAAAGAAAAGCCAAAAAAAGGGGTGTGAGTGGAAATGTCAAGATTTTTCAGATTGATTGGGTGTCAAAATTCCCATTCATTGAACCGGTGGAGAATAAAAACAAGGATGAACCTCCCACAGAATGCAAGTGTAAGATTTGTAGTTGGAAATATCATAGGGAGAAGAGGTTGCAATTAAAACTTGACACCATAGAAAAACATATTGGCAAAGTTTATGAAAAACAAACCATAGATGGACAGGAAAAATCAACTAGTGATAAGATGGAAAACGAAGGAAGAATGTCTTCATGTAAAGAATGCCCTCAAATATGAAACACATTTGCAAAGAAAGGCAAAGATTCATGTAGGTGGAGGTTCAATTGAAGCTCAATTTGGAAAGATGATGGGAGAATTACAAATGGCAAAAACTATTCAATTGGGTGTTGTTTTTCATATTTTGAGCAGAGGGCGTCCTATGACAGACTACCCTAAATATAATAGTTTATTATCTTTTATGGGCATTCCTAATTTTCCCAACACACACTGGTCAATAAATAGTGGATGGGAATGGGCAAGTTCTCTTGTTGAGGTGGAAAAATGTGATTTACAGGAAAAAATAAAAGAGTCAACTTTTATTGCATTATCTCTAGATGAAGTTACAACAATAGATAATACTTCTTAGGTATGTATGCATGTGTGTACTATGGAAAATCATGTCCGACAACCTCATCTACTCTCTGTTTATAAAATGAAGGAGAATGCAACATCTCAAAATCTATTTGAGATAGTTAAGAAATCTTTGAATGAAATTGGAGGTATGGATGATTGCACAATTGCAAGAAAGTTGATGTGTGTAGGGGCGGATGGCACTTCAGTAATGCAAGGTCATACAAATGGTCTGTGTGTGAAGCTACAAACTTCTATTTCACCACACATGATTAGCATTAACTGCATGGCCCACATAATGAATTTAGCATTTAAAATTGTGAGCAAGTTTCCTGCAGTATCAAAAGTTGAAGATCTAGTCTGCGAGCTCTACTCATACTTCTACCGAAGTCCCAAAAGGTTTTTGGAATTTCAACATTTTGCTGAGGGAATAACTGCAAGAAACAAGCTTCTTAAGGATGTTGATTCCAGATGGATCTCCTTGCTTGAACCAGCTAAAAGAGTTTTTGTAGAATATCAATCCTTGATTTGTTTAATGTACGAACATCGCTTCACAATTGACAGGGCTCCTGACCTCTTACATAGGTTAAGTGACATAGAGACACTCCTCGTTTTAGCTGGTATTCTTCCCATGCTAGAGGAAATGAACATGCTTGTGAAAAAATCCCAAGAAAGGACTATGTATATTTCTGAATATACTAGACTGCGTAGAATGATATGCATGACCCTTGATAATCTATATCTATCAAGCTAGTCCTTCATAAGTCCAAAATTTAGCAGCTAGCATTTGATAACAAATGTGACCAAAAATGCTAATTTTTTGCTGTTTAATGGTAGTGGGGAGATATGTGTCTCTATAAAGGGATTTGAGATACCAATGTACTATTTAAACAAGGTCAAGCACACTATTAGAGAAGAACCTGTTTCAAGGGAAGCTTTTGACAAGATTGTTAATTCTGTAAGTACTACTTTATTACAAGGTATCTTTCCTCGGAGATTAGAGATCGATTCCCTTGTGATGAACTACTTGAAGCCATGTCTATAGTGTATCCTCAATATTGGGTCAACTTTGAGCCAACTGATTTTCACAACAAGATAAAGACCTTAACAAATCATTTTTGCAAAAGTATAGAATTCAATGGACAAGTAATAGAAGGAATTTTAAATCAAACTAAGCTCAACGATCAATCAGGTTGATTTGCAATTTCAACGAGGGAACAGTTTAAACTCATGGAGGCTCCCCACCAACATGGATCGATAACAAAGCTTTGGGCAACCTTAAGTCAAAGAGAACTATTGTGTGATGCATTATCAGAAATTTTCAAACTTGCAGATTTATGTCAAACCATGATATTGGGGTCGGTGGAGGATGAGAGAGTTTTCAGTGCATTGGGGTTCTTGAAATCAAAGATAAGAAATAAACATGACAAGAATTTGGAAATTTGCTTGAGGATGTATACACCTAGACATGATATCCGGAGTTTTCCTTTTGATAGGGCACTCACAATCTGGAGGTCCTCATGTGAAAGAAGAGGGTTGTGCAACACTTCAAACAATAATAGCATACAGGATAGTGACACGATGAATACCAGTGCCACATGTAGTGGTAGTGGTGATGATGAGATGATCTTAAGTGGAGATATGGAGATAGAAGAAACTGAAGAACATGATCAGGATGATTTCGGATATCATGGTCACAAGGAGGATTGGGAGAATCTGAATGATGAGATGATTTGGCAATTTGAAGGGATTTAGAAGCTACTAGGTAGTTATACTATATTACATGTTCCAAACTCCAAAATGTTGTTGATGGCATTTTATTTCAATGTACATTTTTTATTTTTGATCAAAAAAATTAATATTTTCATTTATTATTGTGTGATTCTGATAATTTTTACAATAATTCAACTAAATGTGAAGTAATTTTTCTTCTCTATAACCACAGTAGTGTTTCATTTGTTTTCCTTTATTGTATTGTGATGGTTTTTTAAAATTCCCAGGCTCCAGCTCTTGCAAACTATAGAATAACGCGTTGCATTACCATACTTTAATCAGTTCATAAACCAACCCTACTTAAGAATCCTTGTAATCACTCAAAACACTCAATATCTTCTTAAAGCATTAAATTTACTCTAAGTAAAACCAATAAGATAAATATTCAAGCACTAATTTTAGGTTCCTTGGTCATAGCATTTATCAATTTTAAAATAGCAGACCCCAATAGATTATTCCACGATGTCCAGTAGAACATCCTGGTGGTGCTTCCTTAGGATTTAGGGCTTCTAGTTCACTTGGTTTCATCTATTTGAATTTTGAATCCATAAAATTCTAAGTGTTTATGCTTTGTGCTTCCTGTGCTTTTTCTTCTTTCCCTCTGTTGACTATTTGTCGAAGGTTACCAGTCGCTTAAGTCACAACTTAATGTCTTCACACCCGTGAGTTGACCAGCCCCTAATCCTAGCCTTACCTACTGTCTCCTGTAAAAATCAAAGCCTTAAATCTTAGGTTAAAGCTTAATAAAGTGCATTTCGTAGCTTCGCAGTGCCTTTTTCATGATGTCACACCCCCACCCCCGACGATGAGAAATGACTGCCATCTGTCAACTGATATGACAGTAGTCCACGGAAGAACTTTTGATCCAACGGCTGCACTCCATTGCAAAGGTATCTCTCTGAGGGGAATATTCGCCACGCTGTCGCGAGATGGTGACATGTGGCGCTCCTCTATTAAAGAATTGAAAAGCAAGTGGAAGGTGGGCGTGTGGGGGCTTAATCGCACCGTCGCATGGTAGGTAATGTTAGAAATGAAAGCAACACTACTTCAATGGAAATCTGATTCAAATAAATTTCAGCAATCTTTTAAGTGTGCATTAACAATGGAGATTGTAATCAAAACATAAACCCACAATACATAAATATACCAGAAGTAGAATGAAGCACATAACACAAGTGTTTAACGTGGAGAAAACCCTTGCGGGTAAAAAACTCCACCAAGAAAAGAGGCCAAGTTGTATTATCTTCACAAAAGGAGATTACAAATACATTCACTTCCTCTGTCCTTCAACCTTCACTCTGGCAGAACTTGGGTACCTGTAAACTGTTATATGCATCTCATCTACTATGCTATGGTTTATATAGAATTTACACAACCTCAAGACATTAAATGACTTCTTATAAGGCCATAACACTTGTCAAGAGTCAACAATACAACCTTGGGCGTCCATGGCCAAGAATAGGCTCTTACGGGGTCATAAATGTTGTCATACATGCATCCTACACTTGGAAAAATGTGCCCATGCAAGCTTGAACGCCTTGGGGCCAAAAATAGCCACTTACAGCATCTTATGACGTGTCATATGCTATTATAAGTGTCATAGATTCTTATGACAACTTACAGTTGTCATAGAATCTCTTACACCTTCTTACAACATCTATGACATGCGTCATAACACTAAAAATAGATTATTCCTCCACATGTGCACTCCACTTTGACCAATTATCATTTACCATAGTAAATGACATCCCGTAACTACCGCCGGTAACTTTGGGACTTATCGTGCAGTAACTCTGTAATTACCGTGGACAGTAAATAATTTTTACCACTGCTGGTGAAACTTGTACATCTCTTATGGGTAATTACAAATTACAAATAATAAATGGAATAAATACAATATTGGGATTTACAAGGTTAATGGCACCTTATCCCAGCAGGTAAGTGGTGGGCTGTTTCTGGCTGCAAAGTACGAGGCACCATGCATCCAGTCTAGACAAAAAGGTGATGTGATCTGCAGAGAGGGTACAACTGATTCGACTTATTCTGATTGGTCAAGGTCTTTTCAAAGGTGGTGACGAAGATTTTCAAATCTAGTCACGTGATCTCAACCATCCATTGTAGAACGTAAGGAAAGGATCAACGACCTCATTTCAAATTTCCTACGAATGAGGATTTTCAATTGTCGACGACATGAACTGAGTAATGGTCGTTGCCGCCACCATTAATACTACAAATGGCAAGAAATCTAGCATTATAAGGGCATAATTTAGGGCATTATCTATCATTTTTGAGAGCACAATTGCATTCCCAACGAAAGGAGCTTCAGAACGGGCAAGTTGATGTGATTCCAAGCCTCTATTAACGTTAAAAACTAGTAAGTGGCTCTGTTCCTCTGTGTCTCATCAATTCAACTATCCATTCATTTCAAAGTGTTAAGAAGTAATTTATAGTTACAGAAGCCCTAAGTTAATTGCATAAACACAATTTAGAAGGATGAGTTAGTCTAGTCAATCTTCCACCTCAAAACGTAGTCTAGACGAAGACCTCATGATCCAATGTCCCAGGTCATTGAGGAAAGTTGCAATAGGGCTAGGACAAGTAGGAAAAAATGATAAAATCTATGACTTGTGTGTGAATTGTAGAGATGCTAGGATACCCGTATTAACGTGGAGCCTATTTGAGCATTTATTGGTTTAGGTCCGGACAACTGAGAGGGGGGGTGAATCAGTTGTCACACATTTTCTTCTTTTCCACTTTAAATCTTCCTTTAGCTCTTATAATCAAATTAATGATATAAACATTTCGGCATCAATCAATAACATATGAACAAAAAACTTAAATAACACATTCGACACCAAGATTTTGACGTGGAAACCCAGTTAAGGGAAAACCAAGGTGGGGGTTAACCCACAAAAATTAATACTCTGTTAAAAGTATTTTTACAAATGGGAATGCACATGCATTCGGGCTCACTGCCCAGAGCTCATTGCTCAACTAGAGGCTCACTGCCTATGGAAATATTACAATAGAATAATAGAGATATGAACTGATTAATAGCATCTACTCATGCAAGAGTTTCAGTTCTGATTAAGTACAAAAAGTGCTCTTACACATTTCATCTTTGATCTGCTCTTCTTACTGTTCTACCTTCATTCACACTTTGGATTTATGCTCTTCTCACATACACCTTCTTCACATACACCACACACACTTAATCATCCAATTCCATCGGCTATATATATCCGCAATATGATCTACAATCATTCTAACAGTCGGCTTCAACAACACTTAGAACTTTTATGAATGCTCTGCTCTGTCGGCTAGATCTATGCATAACTTAAGGTGCGGACCAAAACTTGCTCTTGATAATCATCATTCATGTTGGCCACTATCATTGATTATCACTGTTTGTCCAATAAACAAATTTTGGTATGAATAAATTATGTTATGTGGATAATTGGGATGATCTTAGTTGCCATCAATGACAACACCTATCAATTCAAAGCAATATCTCTTGCCAACAATCTCCCCATTTGGCATTGATGGCAACACTTAGTGAAAAATGACTAAGTGTCTAGTGCAACTCCCCCTTTGTCTATACACTTGTGTGCTTCACTTATTCCAGTGCTCACCCTTTGCTGAATACCTCATTTTTCACTACCCTTCACTCCCCCTTTGACATCAATGGCAAAGGATGGGGTCCGCAAGCCAAAATTCTCCAAAATTTTTGTATACATTGCCGCATATGTACAAGTAATCATTAAGTTCTATTCACATGAACTTGAGAATGTTTGCAAAACTGGCTTTTATCTGCACAAGTTCGGAGGCCCAAGTACTCTTCATTCCATCCAAAATGGAGATGTGCCCACTTAGCAAAAATGAATATGCTTCTGCCTTTGACAGATCTACTAGATCACTAGTCTGAGCTATACTCTAAGCTTCAGATAGAGCATTATACATTGTCTCTAACTTAGGAGAAATTAATCCCCGAAGCTCACACATTCTCTTCATAATGTTACCCTTTTCTTTAATAAGCCTCTTTATTTCATCTGTCAGCCTGATTACTTGACATTCTTGACTTATAGGCGAAGCTGTTAGAGGATCAAAATTATGAGAGAGATTTGACAATTTCTGTTCTTGCTCTTTTATCTTTTTCTCAATACCCTCATTAACTTTGGGCCATGATAGACATAATTTGTATATATCACTTCCATCATTCAGAGCATTCTGAATACTTTTTATGCTAATACCAAGTATTCTTCTATCATTTCCGATCAAGTTCTTTATTTCACAAAATTTCTTATCCAGGAATTCTTTTTAAATTTTTGCCTCCACAGACTTTTCAAAAGACTCAAAATGTGAGTTTACTGAACTTACAAGATTTTTTAGATGTTCGGAGGGAGAATAATTTTGATTCTTTTGATAGGTTGGCATTAATTTTTCCAAAATTCCAGTTGCAAGCCCCAGTAGCTCAGTGTCCTCCATGTGGGACTTTAACATCTTTGCTCTAGCCTTTACTTGGGTGAATGATGCCTTTTTCATCAATTGAATTGGAGAGAGAGCATCTAGATTGGCTAGGCCTTGGAGTAGCTCAGGCTCATCAAGTTCAATCATTTCTTTTTGAAGAAGACTTTTTACTGCATCTGCAGTGTCTCTTGCAGCCATTTTAGAACCATCCGTTTGATCTCCTGATTGCTCAGTATCTACTTTGGGTGCTTCAACATTTGCACCATCTTCTTCTATTTTATCTTTCTTTTCTCTTTCTTCCTCTATCTTTGCTTTATCTTTTCCTGTGTTCTCTGTAGAGGAACTTTTTCCTATTTGCTCATCACTTACTTCCTGATCTGGAGGGCTCTATGAAGTAGTAATATTATCCTCTTTCCCTGATGTATCAAATAGATTGGGAGTATCTCCTACATCAATTACTTTATCCAACATTTCTGTATCCTCTTGATTTGCTTGTTCTACTTCCGGAATAGGGGCTTCACCCAACTCAGATTGCTGCTTGATGATGTTCTCGTCTTCACCATCCAGAACTTCTTCTGTGACTACAGGAAAATTGTGCTTCTCCAATGCTTTCAAAAGAATTTCTTGAGTTTCTTTAACGATTTCACTGGTTTCTCCAAGCATGAGTTTGTTTATTCTCCTTTTGCTTCTAAAGTCATCTTTAACTTCCTTGAATATCATATCTCTTTGATCAGGTGAAATCTAAGGACACAAATTTATTAGCTCATGTTCCCTGATTTCCATGTCCTTGCTCTTGCCATTTTCTTTTCTTAATTCCAAAATATTTGCCAGACTTTGTGGCAACTCGGAAGTTATCTCAATCAGTGCCTTATTATAGATGTTGAGATATCTAATAGTTGCTTCCTCCAACACCCTTTAATCTACATCACTATAATCATCATAGAATTCAATTGTGGGTTTTAGATTACCATCTACCGTGACTGATTTTATTACATCCTCCAGGGAAAGTGTGGGCTTCTCAACATATTCCTCATATGCTTCTATCTTTTGCCTTTTACTATCCCTTTTGCTTCTGGAGGACTTTTCTTTGGTTACTTTTGCAGCTTTTGTTCTGGTGGTCTTAATTTCTTTGATTTCAATGTTTGAATCTGTATCTTCTTCTTCTTCTCTTACGCTTTCATAAGTCTAGGTTGCTTTTGTTTTCTTCCTTTTCTCCCATTTTCTAGAAGATTTTACTTTCGTTTTTGTAGTCTTGGAAGGAGAAAAGACAGTGGCAGAGCTTCTAGTAGTTCTTGAAGTGGAAGAGAATTCTACCTGATCACTTGTTTGTTTCTTATCTTGTTTCTCTTTCTCATCCTTCTCTGTTCTTTCTCTGAACTTCTTCACAACTTCCTTAGTTGGGCCAATATTTTTAGCTAATTGCTCAACTTCTTTTCTTACTCTCCTATTGGTTTCAGGTTCTCTGAGCTCAATATGCAACTTTAAACTCAACTCCTCATAAGTTCCAAATCTTTCAACTGTTGTGTCTTTGGGCTTGCTTAGTAGATGTTGAGCATACACATCCAAGATCCTTTCATCTACTTCATACCCCATGGGCATGATCCAAATAGTTTTGGGTTCCATTGCTTCCATTAAACACTAATCAATATCAACCATGAAACATATTTGATTTTTGTATTTGTCAACAATTGAATTAGGGATTCTTTCCCTTGAGTGCATCATACTCTGAAAGTTCTTGACATAACTCCATATTGCAGTTTTTTGAGCATTGAAATCACCAATGCTGCGAAGATGATTTCTGATCTGAATGGCAATTGGCTCATCCTTAGTCCAGTGCACACCTTTTACCCCAGGTACCTCATTCATAAAGTAAAAGAATAGACATAAAATCAATGTACCATACTTGAAAGTGTTTTTCTTATCCTTTTTGATCTTGTTTAAATTTTCCATCAGTTGATTCTGTAGCAGTTCACACAAGTCATAATCAACATTTTCTTTTAGCATCTTGTATGTAGCATATATGGCTGTTCCGGAAATAGAATTTTCTCTGCTCGAGTGGTAAATTTTGTACCTAATCACCATGGAGGCAAATTTGACATCCGGTTCTATAATATCATTAATGGTCATTGCACTTCTGTCAAACTTAGCTCCGGTAGCATCAGTTACTATCTAGTTTTTTACGGCTTTCAGCATGGGCAATCCTCCAGTTGAGTTTAAACCAGTTACATTTCTGATAGCATCCCTGGTAATCTTGAATGCTTTTAACAACTGAATGAATTCATCATGCATCTGACTCAAGACATATTGGACCCACTCATCCTCATCAAATGTTGGAAACCCCATAATCTGGATAAAGTGTTTATCTTGTAGTGCCTTATACTCGGGTTTAATTTCATGATTTTCATCCTTGAGTTGTTTCTCAAACAAGTCTACATACTTTGAATCTCCAAACTCATCTATATTTGCATGAATGTAAACCCTAATGTCTTCTACATGCAACACACCATACGGAACACTTGAAAAAGCACCTAATGGGTCGACCTCAATTGATTTGTGAGGATGCTTCTTAAATTTGGGTCGAGGCCTTTCAGTAATGTCAATAACATGAGGAGTAGCCATCTCAACAGGTTTTAGATTCAAAGCTTTATAAAGAGGTACCTTTTTCTTTTGTGAGGTTAGGGTTGAATAATTACCAGTTGAATTTGCTCTCTGCTTCAGTCTTTGGATTTGTAGCTCAAATGCTCTTCTTCTTATTTTCTTTGAATGCAAGGTGATTCAAATGAGTGATCAAGTGACCTTTTAAAGCTTCACATTACCTAATTTTCCTTTGTAATAAATGCGTTGCCCTAATTATATCCGGTTACATTATTTTTGACAGTTCTTTGTGTATCACTCCACAAGATTCCATATCAACATCTTTTCTTTCAGAAATCCTTCCAAAGGTTTTGGAGCAATTAAGAGTATTCTCTTTTATTGTGCTAGACTCAGGCACCCACTTATTGACTGGGGGAATTTGATGTTCTATGCAGCTCCCCCTGACCCAAAACTTCTGACTTAATTCTCGGAGCAATTGTTAGCACCAGATTCTGGTGTGGATCCATCACTATTGTTTATTGTATCTTTCTTTGTCCAATTCTTGTTCATTTCACTCCGTATCTCATTCACATCAATTTTCTTTTTGCCTCTGTCTTGTTTCTGCTCATTCGATTTTCTGTTTACCAGACCTCTTCTTCCATTGTTCTTATTTTTGCAGAATCTTGCAATATGACCAGATTTATTGTAGTTAAAGCACACTTGATTTCCTCTTTATTTGCACTGATTAGCTACGTGTCCAAATCCATTGCAGGCAAAGCAATAGCCATTGAAAGAATTGCTATTTGAGTTATTCATTGTCATACTTCTACATTCATTGGATTTGTGACCATACCTTTTGCATTTGAAGCATTGACCTGAGAAGGATGGACCATTTTGATTTGCTCTACTTTTGCACTGAATAGCTCAATGACCAAATTTATTGCAATTGAAGCAATTTCCATTAAATGATGGATATCTTTGAGCATTAGGCTGTCTTACCGGAGGTTTTCTAGTTCTATTTCTTTTATTCCTTGGTTAGAAATTCCTTTGTCTAGATCCAGAGCTTTCACCTTTCTCATATTTAAGATTATGCTTGTCATTATCCTTTTTCTATTCTTCAATTAGTGCTTCGAGTTTAGCTGTGCTTATTTTGAACTTCTCCTTATACTCATTTGTAATTTCTAGGTCATGTCTGAGAGTGATAATCTGTCTCTCAAGTTCTCTCTCATTGTTTCTTCTTTCTTGTAGATTAGATTCTAGGAGACTAGCTATTCCATCCAATCTGCAGCATTCTTCAGTTCTTTCTTTCAGATTTTGCTTCATCTCATCTTCAGTTTTCTTCCTATCTTCAATTTCCTTGGTTAGTCTCATCACCCCAGTTTCCATTTCATGTTTTAGGACAACTTCTTTAGCTAACTTTTCCAATTCTTTTGTCTTTTCTTTTAGGGCCTTGTCTTCCAGTTGAAGAGGTTGCTCCTTTCCTTTTGCATTGGATTTGCTCAATTTTTATTTTAAGATCTCAATGAAGTCTTCAACCTTTTTGAGATTATATTGTAGTTCTTGGACTTCTACCTTGGACTGTTCAAGATCATCTAGGGCAAGATTAAGTTGTCCTTGAAGATTATATTCATCCATTTTACTGCCTTCCCAGATCTTCCTTAAGCTGTTAAACTTTTCCAAAGGAACCTTGCTTTGATACCAATTGTTGGTTTAGGTCCGCACAACTGAGAGGGGGGGTTGAATCAATTGTTACACATTTTCTTCTTTTCTACTTTCAATCTTCCTTTAGCTCTTATAATCAAATTAATGATATAAACATTTTAGCATCAATCAATAACATATGAACAAAAAACTTAAATAACACATTCGACACCAAGATTTTGATGTGGAAACTCGGTTAAGGGAAAAACCGTGGTGGGGGTTAACCCACAAAAATTAATACTTTGTTAAAAGTATTTTTACAAATGGGAATGCACATGCATTTAGGCTCACTGCCCAGAGCTCACAACTCAATTGGAGGCTCACTGCCTATGGAAATATTACAATAGAATAATAGAGATCTGAACTGATTAATATCATCTACTCATGTAAGAGTTTCAGTTCCGGTTAAGTACAAACACTGATCTTACACATTTCTTTTTTGATCTGCTCTTCTTACTATTCTGCCTTCATTCACACTTTGGATTTTTGCTCTTCTCACATACATCTTCTTCACATACACCACACACACTTAATCACCCAATTTCATTAGCTATATATATCCGCAATATGATCTACAATAATTCTAATAGTCAGCTTCAACAACACTTAGAACTTTTATGAATGCTCTACTCTGTTGGCTAGATCTATGCATAACTTAAGGTGCAGACCAAAACTTGCTCTTGATAATCATCACTCATGTCAGCCACTATCACTGATCATCACTGTTTGTCCAATAAACAACTTCCATACATCCAGAATCAAGATCTTCTACAAGGTCGGCCTGTTCTTTTTTTGTCTGCTCTAACAGACTGGAACTCGGTACTCAGAGTCTAATATCTTTTGAATCCTTCATCACCGGAGGACAAAAATTTATAGTTAGACCATCTTGACAATGCATATGACTTCCCTAGATCCGTAGCTAATCACGACTTCCCACCAGAGAGATCCGGACCAAAATACCGGACCCTGTTACTGCTCTGTTCTTATCTATCCAGACTTAGACAAATTCTGAATCTGACTTCCGGTATGAACAAATTATGTTATGTAGATAATTGGGATAATCTTAGTTGCCATCAATGACAATACCTATCAATTCAAAGCAGCGTCTCTTGCCAATATCATTGGCATAACAAAGAAGACTATAGAGCCCCTATTTGCCATGCCTGGAAGCTTGATTTGGCCAAGTTGATTTGCTCCAATGTCTTTGTCAATCCAAACCTAGTCAGAGCAATTGCAAGTAGATATGACCCCAAAACTAGGTCTGTTCTATCTAGAAATGGTTCTGTCATAATTAGATTCACAAAAGCCTATATTTTAACTGTGTTTAATTTAGACCTTGCTGCCAGTATGCCCATTGACCTGAATTCCTTCAGAGAAAAGTATAAGATTGTCAGATATGTCTATAGATCATTCAATCGGGCCAAGCATAGACCAAGGGGAGTTGATGGAGGCCTGGTAAAAATTTCTGATAGAGAAGAGGAGCCCTTCCATTGTAAATTGTTCATGGAATATTTTGTCAGAACTTACCATAGTTTATGTCATGTGCTTGGGAGGGATGCAACTAACATAATGCCAGTATCCTTGATGATGATGGTAGTTTGCATTCAAGATCTTGGAACCAGACATCCATATGACTATGTGGGTTACTTGGCTGAGAAAATGCACAAGTAGATGGTGACAATAAAAAACAACCTGTATCTTGTAGGTCCCCATGTGGAATTCACCTGGTATTCTTTGACGTGCCACATGATCCTATTCTCTCTGTCAGGCCACTGCTAGTGGCATAAAGATTTACATGTGAGGATGACAGATGAACAAGGAAACATGATGCCAGTGTAAATGTGGACTTGCATGCTTGACATGCATTTTAAGGATGCTAGTTATGTTGGTTTTGAGGAGCATTTTGTAAGGAAGGTCTTAGGTTTCTTGAAACCTGAGGGGGATAAAATACCTAAAGAAGTTAAGGATTTCTCGAGACCTTTGGAAAGAGCCCCACACTTGAACATAGAACACAACTGGGGAGATTGGTTTCTGCATGCAAATACTACTTGCATAAGGATTTATGGGTGTGAGGCTCCACCTTACACTCTGCCTAAGTTTGTGCCGAAGAGACTTTCCTTCATGGAAATCATAAGGCAATTAAATGAAGCTAACAAGAAGCATTTCAGAAAGCACAAGAAGGGGTCACTCATCCCTACTTCATTGAAGCTCAGTGATTTTATAACAATTGATAAGAATGGATTAGATCAGATTGGCTCCATGCTTCAGTGTTATAGGATAGATATGGAGCAGTGAGAGCATTTGAACCTGAGGGTTTTATTCACAAAACAAGGTTGAAGGTCAATAGGCCTAGTTATCCCCACCGAGTCATCTTCAATGAAGATATAGTAAGAAACTGCCAGTCAATGCAGGAGATATATCTTTTGAGAAATAAATGGAATGCAGTGATTGAGGGAGAGAGGATGAAGAGAAATGCTAATCCTGCATACCCTGGGGCTTTTGTTGAAGTGCAAGATCCCATAAGGAGAATTGAGATGATCTTTGCCAAGGCAGACGAACTGATAGCTAGTGCACCTGTAGGTGAGGAGAGGCCATCTTACCAACCAAGCAGTTCTAGGGGTAAGTATGTAAGAGAAGAAGAATCCCCTGATTCCCCTGCTCCAAAGAGAGAAAAAATCATTGACCTTGAGGCAGAGGTGGAGACAGAAGTTGTGAAACAGATGGAAGAAGCAACAGAAGAACAAATTCGGGAGCCTCCTCATCAGGTGAGTTTCCCATTAAGGATAAGGCCATACTCTTCACCAGATAATATGTTGACAAGGTCAACAATTAACAATGAAGTTGATACAGAAGATATCAGAGTACGACATGTAACCAATTTATTGCAGATGATGCATTTTTCAGCACACCTGAATTCAGGTCATTCATGTTGAGGACAAAGAATGAAGAATTTCAAAGGAGAATTGAGGAAACAAGGAGTGGTGCTGACCCCTTTGAGTATGATACTATTACTCAAAGGGTTTTGAGTGAGGTTAATAATGATATTAGTGCAATAACCCTAGAGGAGGGCAGGGCTCTTGTATCTAGAAGCAACATCCTACTGCTACCACATTGGACTCTATCAGATGCAATTGCATTTGATACCATAACAAGGTATAACTTTGATATGATAGAGAAACAAGTCAGCAAAGCTTTGCAGGGTGCTGCATTTGACCCAAGGTTTGAAACCTTGGCAATTTGGGCATTGACCCCCAGTGATAAGAAACCAAAAGTTGGTTTGGAGGAATTGACTGGCAATGTCATAATTAGAAGGGTGTCAGACACCCCTGCCCCTCAAGCTACCAATCTAAATGTGCGAACTGCATAATTTACTGAGGCAACGTCAATTAAACTGCAGAAAGACTATAATGAATTGTTGGAGAAATATGCAGTGGCCATGGCCAGGTTGAGCAAATATGAAGGGCAACCACAATTAGATCCTGGTCCATCTCAAAGTCCCCTATCATTCAGATTGCAAAGTCACTTCCAGTTGACACACAACCTCTCCTTTAATAAATTAGAGAATTGAAGGAGGATAACAAAAAAATGAAAGAAAAAAAGGAGAACAAAGTAAAGGACATGGTCACCAATTTGATCAAAAACAAAGTGACCAAAATCTTGGCCAGAGTGGAGGAGGCCTGGAGGACTTACTCAAAATTAAGGATAGCTTATGAGAAGCATGAATCTGATAAACAGAGACTATCAAGTGTGAAAGCTAAGTGACTACTGAGAACTTTAGAGGTCAAAGATTTTCTTAGGTGTTCTAGATTTGATGCAAATGAACCTCTTGAGTTGAAATTGGTGTTAGATATATTGAAACATTTCGAGGATGTGGCCAATTTTCAATTGAAATTGGATACAATTTTGAGGGAAAAGATGCAGGCAATAGAAACGATGGACACTAAATGGTTGCCACATATTTTGGAGGTTGATGGGAAGGCTAAGGACCTAGACAAGTGGAAGAGAGAGATAATAGATAATGGTCATCAATTAATTCCCACTTGCTGTGATGAAGGCGATCCAACCATGCAGGTGCTGGGTTTATCACTTGACAAGCTGCATTTGGTTGAATTAACTTTTGATATATTCTGCAAGAATGTAAAGTCTATTTTGGATGCCAACTATGTTAGTCATAATGGCAAGATCGCAGAGGTTATCCCATTCCTCTAGCCACTTGAAAAGACATACAGTCAATGGAAGGACAAGTATGGGTCGCATGATTGAACAGGCCAACCACCTTTTCCCCAGCATTAATGAGGTAGATCTTCAGGCGGCTACACATCTCCCAAAGTCCATCTACTCTTTTCTTCTCTCAAATGAAATTAATGTTCTCAATGCCATGTTGGCAATGCATTGTATCTAGAACCTATTTGAAATGACAATGTAATCAATGTTGAGTACACGTTCTTGGTCTATAAAAGAACTGTGTTACTCATTCTTGTGTGGTTGGAAGATTTTGGAAATTTTGAGAAGTAAATAAGATACAAGTACTACTTTGTAATGTTGTTGGAAGATTGGGGAAGTTTTGAACAGTGAAATATAATACAATTCTGATAGGTTGCCCATATTTTCAGAGTTGTAAGTTTCAGTTTCTTACATGTTGCATGATTTTTCATGAGCATTTTATTAGTTCTAGATTGAAATATATGAATAATGCTGTAGCATATTATATTATTAATATACACCATTAGCAAATATTTATTATGAAGTGAGCAATTAAATAATACAGACAATTTCAACACATAAAAGGATTTCAGTGTTATATTGATTTTCAAATGAACATTGAAGGTCCAAAGGAAATTAGAATACATTGAAGACTAAAGTATTACATTTACAATCATTTTGGTATTGATGTCATTGGAAACACATGTTACTAAATCATTGTATCAGCTTTTGTAGAGTGCTGGACTCTTCATTTGATGGAGGTGTAATTTTTCTTAATCCATGGTTACTGAGTTGTAACTGTGATAATATTTTATAACTGATATTGTTATTTGACTTGAATGCATCACTTAAAGTTGCATTCAAGGTTATCAGTGGTAGGATGGAATCCATAAAAATTGCCTCATCAAGTTTTTGAGGAAACTGGTCCTTGTCGAAGTTCATTTTATCCTCTATCTTCTTTTTGAAAGCATCCTTTCTAATGTATTGGTATGACGGGTCAAAAGCCACCGGAAAACCAATGTTTTTGAAGTGTTCTACATTTGTTTGCAATTTCTTTGTCAATAATGCAACTTGTACCAAAAGTTCATGTGCTTTTTCTAGCTTCGTACATTTTTCAATGATAGTTGAGGCCTTTTATTGTGGCATCAATACGGTTCTGAATTCCTTTGGATTCCAATTCTTCACCACTAGCTATGTAGATTGATTGCAAAATTTTGTTTGCATCTGACTGTCTTGAAGTTGCCATTTCTCCATTTTCAGCAATGTATTGTTTGAGTGTATTCCTACATAATACTAGATCATCAATAAATTCAAACATTTTAGACAAATCATCAATCCTCTTCATTATTTTCTCCCAAATGTTACTTTTTATACAAACCATTGTGTTTCTATATAATTCAGATACTTTGTTTTGGTAGGATTTTATTTCATTCTCTGCATTCTTCAATTTTTTCTACAAATTTTTAGAGAATTTTCTCTCTCTCTCTCCACATTTTCTTGCCACATATGTCCTACTTTTTGTGATTGCTCTAGTTTGGTATTGGCTTCAATCAAGGATTGTTCTAATTTTTCTAAATTGGCTATTTGAATATCATAATTTTTTTTACTTTCACTTAACATTTTCTTCAGTTTATTCACTTCCTCCTCTATTTGTTTATTCACTTCACTTGTAGATGTAGAGTCAGAGTTCTTTATCCTCTTCTCTAATTCTTTGGTCTTGTTCTCTGCTCCTTTCCTCTTAGCTTTTTCACTTGCCATGTCTGCCTACAACTTTCCTATAAGAGTCTCCAACCTGTTACGTAAATCACAAAGTCAAATGAAAAAGAGCAATATGAATGGAATTAACATCACTGAATATATTTTCCTTCCGTTATAACTCAATTACTGGAAGATGTGATCTGTCTATCTTACAACTCTAATTTGTAGACAATATATTCAACAAGGTTACCAGGAAATTAAAAACAATCATACCTTTTTTTCTCTCTCTCTTGCTTTATTAATGATGTGTACAACACTTCGTTGTTCTTTTTTGATACATTAATTTTGTCAGAATTTTTCATTCCAAAAAAATCCACTTGGATGGTGCTCACCTCATAGTTATATAATTGCATCTAGTCCTTTGGTTTATCTTGAAATTTGGGCACAACAATCATGTAATCCATTTTTTCATTTTCTGGGTCAAATGTAGTCAATACCTTGGTTGTTGTAGGCTCTGAAGTTGCAGTAGTCTCTATCTCTAGCACTTGCTTCTTGTGACTTTTAGATAATTTTGCTTTCTTTTCAAACTCAGCTTTGTAATCACAATCTGTGACACTTGACATAACTTTGAATGGTGAAGGAGTAGTTGTAGTTTTGGTGGCATCTCTAATTAATTGTGGTTGAGTATTAGCTATTTTTGTCCCAGTCACACTAACGATAGGAGGGGGTGCCTTATGGAAACAACTGCTTTAATGTGGATGTGGAATCAAAACCTATCATAACCTTTTGCTTCTTAGTCTTCACAAGGCCTTCCTCTTTAAGTTTGTCTATAGTTTCATTTAATATTATTGATGGCCTCTTCTGAGTTTGTTGTTGCATCTCTTGCTGACCACCACTACTACTAATACCTGTACCATCACCAGATTTGCCACCAGTAGCACTAGAATGCCCAACATCTCCTACAAGAAAAGAATGAGAAACATGTAGATCAGAAGACCCTTGTGGTACTGTTAGTGATTGAATCTCACTCTGAGGATTTAAAGTTGGAACAAATCTAATCTCTTGTTCTGTATGTGTATGCCCTTTGGCTTGTTCATCACCTCCAATGCTGAGTAGAAGATCATTAGGTTTTCTAGGGTATACCTCTGGTACCATCCAAATGCCTTCTCCTGTGGGCCCAAACCATGACCTTCATAACCCAAATTTTGGGCTATTGATGCCCCTTTAGTATATGTTTGTCTTGCGGTCTCACTCATATGAGGTTTGAATACATAGGCACTAGATCTTTGGGTTGGTTTTCATCTCCATCATCACTTTCAACATTAGTTGCTCGAGCTTCAGAGGGATGCTCTTTATCCCACAATTTACTGAACTCTTCATCTTCTGAGACGTCTTCGAGATCTGTAGTAGCTTTTGGATCACCAAGATCCTTCCTCATAGACCAAAAGGCAGAAATTTTTGACGGTACCCAATGTTCCTCTGTACAAGCTTGTTTTAGAGTCTCTGGAATTTTTACATCTTAGAGTTTTCAGTAGCTTTTGTATAGAAATTGTTGAATCTCTTGTTTGCCAGTGCATCTCTTTGTGTTTGTGGAATTGGATAAAATCCCATTATTTTTGATGACAAATTTTCAAAAGTAATACCTCTTTGAGCAACAATTTCTTCCATGACTTTTCTCACCTCCTCCCAAGAATTCTTGTTTTTCAACATTTCTAGTAGGGGTTTACTTTCATGTTGAATTTTAGTTGGAACATTCTTATTGGCCACAAGCCTTCTTTTAATCATGTCACATGGGTCATACTACCAGTGAGAGTCAACATCAAATTTAAAAAGTTGTAGAATTTCATGTGCCATAGTGAATGCTTTTCTCTCGAATGTGAACCCTCCACATGAATTAGGTAAGGAAAGAAATATGCTCTTCTTTTGCTGACTAACAAAGTACAACTGATCAATACCTCTCCATTTGTTGTATGTATTCCAATGCAAAAACCCTCTCTATCACATGTATTGGAAGTTTGTGGGGCTGTGCTCCTGATCCATAAAATCTTAGGACAATATATTCCTCCATGAAGTACCAGTCAACCAATTTTGTATTTCTTTTCCCAGTTGAATGCAATTTCTACAAGACTCGGGCAATCTACGCATTGGATTATTTATAATGGTTTCATACAATGGAGCCAAAAAGTAGTCCACAAAATGATTGTAGTTCTTTTGATTATGATACATCTTTATCTTATGGGTCCAATCCAATAGTCTAATTTTATCTTGCTGATACTGAATTTGAATCTTGTTGTCCTGAAACATCCCAGCAAACTGCACTAGAAAAAAATAGCACAAGTAGGTTGTGAACCTAAATGTCTTTCTATTGGCACTGGGAGTGGGAGGTTCACTTTGGCTTCATTTAATCATTAAAAACTGACAATGCATGGATTCTGCAATGTGCTCAAGAAATCTGTATTTAGCAGGTGGCATGAATTGATGGATATTGTATACCATTTCAAGGAGGCTTGCATCTACTTCACTATTATTATCCAATCCAAGGCAAAACACTAGCATGGAAATAGTATCCTGGACCCATGATCTAAAAATATCAATTTTATAAGGAGGCTTATGATTCTGATTGAGTTGGACACCATCCACTGTTAGAGATTTGATAAATCTTTTTTTGTTATTTTCACTAACTGCTTCATAAGTATTAGTAAGTTTTTCTAGGTTTATGAGGACTGCTCCACATTCTTCAGTGGTAAAACCCAACAATTTGCCAAAATGTTCTTCATTAATGGGAAGAATTATTTCCTGGCTATCTTTTTTAACTATTGCTTTTCTTTTTTCATCATAATTCTGGGCACAGACCATGATAAATTTAGGGCAAGGGAAAACCTCAGGTAACATCAAGTGTCCCAATCTAACCACCCATGGTGCAATCATCCCGTTAATTGGTCTTAGTTTTTTTGGGTCAGGTTTCTTAGCTTGCACTTGATGTACCTTATTCTCCAATGAAAACCTAAGTGGTGCAGGGGCACCCCTTCAAAAGGACCAACATGCACAAGAAGAAGAAGAAGACTAACATTAGTTTGACATTTCATGTTATCTATAACACCTTCTAATGTAACATATAATGTTAGCATTTTCTGTATGAAGTTTCTGACAGTTTGGATTAAGGGAAAGATAATCAAGGTGTCTTAGCTGTAAGAGTTTTGCTGTCTTAGGCAAAACAGATGTCCTTTGGAATAGATTAAGGGTTTCCACCTATAATTTTGAAAAGCTAAAATCCCAGAAACAGAGGAGAATGTCAGTCCCTCGCATTGAGAAAGATAAAAAGAGGAAAACCTTTGGTAGAAGGAGAGGTGATAGGTTCGGGTCTAGGTTCTGTAGAGTAAAAATGTAAATTTCTGAACATCAAGGAGGAATAGAAGTTCTGCAATTTATTTTCCTTCCAGATTCTAAATACTGTGAAAATATCTAGTGTAGATATTCCGTGTATACGTTTCTCCTATGTAGAGTCTGTATAAAATATAGTTTTGTGTCTCTGTGGTTGAATTAACTAGATAAATCCATTCCACTGGTGGATTTCTGTGAAATCAGTGGAATGGATCTGTAGAATAGTTTCATTTGTTATATTTTCTTTGGTTTGAAATTACTGGATCGCTCCAAAGTCCTCCTCAGTGTATAATGTTGCTACAAGAATGGTATCCGTGTTCTTAAGTTCATTTTTTTGTATGCTGTAGGAAGCATTGGAGTCTGTGTGTTGTTTGTCAGTTGTATCCATATGTACATAGTTGACCAGGTAGGGGTTCAAACCAAGTCAAGAATGTATGTTTGAAGACATCGGCATAGGTCCTCATTTGTGTCATCGATGAAGGAAGTATCGGCGAGAGTCAAGGCATCGGCAAAAGGAAATGGTGTTCACCCGATGGCGAAAGTCTCTCCGATGGTAGTATTGGCCAAAGCCATTGGCGTGAGAAGGTGTATCGGCATAAGATCTTGAGTGTTGTCGATGTCCATCTGTCTTTCATTTGGCTAAGTCCCTTTGCCTTTAAACCCTATGTATATCGCCAATATACAAGAAATTAATCGGATTCAAATTGGCCTTTGAGTTCCGCATGTATATGTCGCAATGTATATTGCCTTATATATCGCAACATACAAACGCGAAATATACAAGCAATAAATCCCATTTGATAATCCCTTCGATTCCTGCGTTGTATAAAATCATTATACATCGCCAATATACAAGCCCGCATATACAAGGATTTAACCTTGTTTAATAACGTTTTCGGGTCCGACGCTTGTATATAGCGCTTGTATATTTCACCGTTGGCAGAGGTGACCAGGACCGATGATCACCGGTTGAAGATTATAAGCATCGGTGTGAGGGAGAGAGTCGGCAGGAGATTCAAGGGGTTCGCCAATAGGCGATGTCTTGCCGAAGGGAGAGATTAAACCTGTCCATCGGTTCAATGGGTTTGTATGTTTCGGTGAGACATTACTGTGGTCCTGCCGATGGAAAGCTCATCAGGGAGAAATCCGCATCAGTGAAGGAGATTTTAGTTTGACCGACGGTGGGCTGTCTTGTTGATAGGCAAGAGTGTGTCTGTTTCGGTGAGACAATTCAAAGGTCTTGCCGACAGAGTTTCTTTTGGCTGTCTTGCGGGCTCCTAGAGGTTTTTTTGAACTGGTTCACATGCTTCAGTTGACACGTGCTCTGCATCACTAAGTACTGAGGTAAACCTTCCAAAAATTACAGGGTCATAAATATCATGGTATTCATCTATAAAACTTGGGGCTTTAAGTAGTCCGACATAGTCTATTTTTTCTTTTTCTTTGGTTTTCCCAATTTTTGGTTTGGTAGTGCTAGTAGACATGCTTGTAAACACTCAACCCTAAACTCCAAGATTGAAAAAATTGAAATCTCAAGGACAATAGTAACAACAATAGTAATAGGAATAAAGTATTTCTGTATTTCACTTACCTAGATAAGATGAATACAAAGACTGGCACTGAGTGAATCAGTGGCATCGCACAATTGATATTAAAATTTCTGGTGCACTACAATCTCCTTGTCACTTGAGTCCTTAATGCTCTCGCTTCCATGTAGTTTCAATTAAAATTGCTAAATGCTAAGTGCCAATTGTGAAGTAAAGCAAGTGAAACGTGGTAAATTCTTTTATTAAAGTTCAATACAAGTATGTAGTTTTAGTTGTACAATTGTATTGAGTACTCCCACTTTAAAGTTCAAACAAAATTTAAGGATGGCATGCAAGTCTGCAGCCTAAATTAATTATTTAATACATCACATACATCGAGCGGTGGAATTGAAAATTTGAAAACTATTGTATGATATCAACTGTTGATCTTTGTAAATCTAACGGCTCTTGATTGATTCTGAAGGTTTGAGATCACCAGTCTAGCACTCAGACTTTCATTCTAGAATTCAACTACACCTTTCCATCTGGCATCGAAACATTTCGCTAGAGTCTGCAGCTCCTTTAATATTTATATGAAGTCGGGCCCACTTTGATGATATAATAACTAATAGAATAAAATGAACATGTTGACATCATTGCATCAATAATAAAGTAGAAATTATATTAATACAAAAAGATTTACACTTGGGTAGTTATATTAAGACAAAAACTCACACAGTGTAATCCAAAAGCAAATTTTGCAATTATATTAATACAAAAAGATTTACACTCAAGAAATTATATTAATACAAAAACCACTCCAGCGGCCAGCCTAGGCTCCAAAAACACACAGCACCAGAGAGGATACCATAGTACCATAGAAATCCCTAGCCCCTTGATTGAGTGACTCCTCGAAAACTTGCCACCCTACCACCCCAGCATGGAAATCACCAAAAAAAGTGGCCTGGGAGCCCGACCACTCCTACGGCCATTGCAAGTAGAATCCCCTCGCACTCACAATGGCTACGAAGTATTCAAGCCATACTGGAGTCTCCTCTATGTCCATTCCAATTGCTCACCGAAGAAAGTGTCTCCCACAAGATGCCCAAAACCTGTGCCTTCCTAGTTGTTGCTCATTCATGTTTAGTAGGAACGACTGCCTAGCTATGCCCTCCTATCCCTCCCGTAGCTTCTCCAGGTCTCTTAGCCACAGGATACCGACCCCCAATTCTACATAAATCAACACATCTACATCGTCCAAAAGAATATCTGGAGTGAATATCTCCCATAGAATCATCAATGCATCCACCTTTGCCTCTTCTAAGTCCAACAAAGAAGCCAGAAAGTGTGAGGAAATGTCTAAATTTACCCTATATCTATCCTCGGAGACCAAGAAGTCTTTATCGAGGACCATCTTCATTGCCTCAAGGAAGAGTTGGTTTTGCTGGTTACAAATGTTCATCAGTCTGCCATCTTTGATACGACCTAGAAAGGCGACCTGGTCCTTATTGCAGCAGAGCCTTATGGGAGTCTCCATGCTATATTTTGAGCAAGCCAGCCAAGTGCCGTTTTACTGGAGACCTCCAGGATTTAAAGGAAGATCGTTAATGAACACACGCCTCAACTGACAGATGCATTTATTCATTGTCCAGATTTTTTGTAGCGTCAATCTTCAGCTCATGTAAGGATCAACCAACAATGATTCTCTAAACTTGTCAGAACTATTTAATAAATTAAAAATTAATGCCTGGGAAAAGTATTTTGCAGCCAACCAAATGAAATCGATATCAATATATAAATTTATAATAATATCATATTTTATATAATATAATTATAATTTATTATTATATTATTATTATCATATATAATATAATATAATTATTATATATATTATAATATGTAATATCATATATTATATTATTATCTAATAATAATATAATATATGATGTTAATCATATAATGTAATTATTATTATTATATAGTCAGACTTAGAATAAAATAAAGGGGCTTGGGGCCGGTGACTTAGAGCAAAGGGGCTAGTAACTCGATGACATCCAAGGGGATAAAATAACAACTTAAGTTGGGGAAACCGGCTACATAGGTCAACGATGAATTAGAATAAACCTAAACACCTTAGACAAAAATAGCCACAGTGTTATTTAATATTGAAAATTTGATTCTTTGAACCATCTATGATCTGTATACATTGCAATTTGCCATTGAACTCATGTCAATTTCAAACCGTAATTACTTCTATATTATTTAGTAAAATTTAACATCACCCTTCAAAAAGATTGGGGAATTACATCGTACATGAACCTCTAACCAACCTCAAAGTTCCAAACAAAACTCCCATCCTTCAACCTTCAAACCTTGCTTTGATCCTCCAAAATCTTTTGGTTCCTCTTTTCGATGATGCGTAATGAATATTTCACTGTAGTCCATAATTACCCTATTAACAGGCAATGGGTCCATTACAAATTCAATTATGTCCTCATTCACAATGAAAGTCAACGATTCACTATAGAACCTTGCTTTATATGTATAAGAAACCACTAGGCATGGGTAACAATAAGGCCAGTAAAGAAGGATTAAATTGATTTTCTCGAGGTCACTGGCAATTGAGTTACAATACCAATTCCATGCGTCAATTCAAATTTCTAGTTTCTCATACATGCATGCATGTGTGGGAGATTCAACGCACCACCCCGAATAGAATGCATCATTTGCAAATGTTAAAAGTGTCAATTCTTGACACGATTTATTCCACTTGACAAATGCTCGTATTTCTTCATTCTGAGACATGCAAAGTAATAACATCCTGCATAGCCACACACAAACAAAATTTTCCATCATTCTTATTACTATTCTACATCTGTGAACTAAGAGCTCTATCACACAGTTAAATTTAAAATAATGAATGATCACAAAATAAATACTTGGTAACTTACTTTCTTCACACAATTGCTGTAATGAAAGCCATTACTTTAAACTTTTACAGTCTATTGATTCTTCTACTATATGAAACTTAGTAATGCAATATAAGGTTGAAACAATAAAGACTATCATATATACATTACATGTACTTTTGTGACAAATAGGTAATAAATAACAAGCAACTCTGTTTAATTGCCTCTGCTATACCGTGGAAATTTGCATTGGCTAATCTGTGCAGTTTGTCACGACTCACTTGCCATTAATGAACTTAATTGAGCATTGGCTAATCTATGCGGTTAAGTGCATTCAATCAAATCAATCGTACCACCACTGACCATTTGATGAACCCTAGAACGAAAGATGAATGGTTGTAGTTCAATTTCGGAAGGTAGATCTCCAACGCTACACATTGCTAACAAAATCCTCCGGAATCAACTAGTAGCCGTTAGATATTATTAGATCAACGATTGACATATATATAAAATATATAATATATTTATATTGATTATTGTGCAAAGGTCAAGTGGCAGCACAACAAAGCGCAAGTCCTCGACTGTACAACTACAAATTTGGGAAATTGGGTGTGTCAGTACTTTTGCCCCAAATAGAACTTATGTCATTGATTTGCGATCATTTGAAAAACAAAATCTATTAGAATATTTTCCATTTAATGACATCCATGCCAGAAGTGACCTCTGTCCTTTCGTAATAAATAAGGAATGTTGTGAAAAGCACAATTACACGTTTTTGGGAAGGTAATTTATGCAGCGCAATTATGAATCGTACAACAGCACATGCCACCAAAATTAATGCAATTTATGGAAACAATTTATTGGGTTTGCAACCCTCGTAGACACGTTCTTCTGTATTTTCAATTTTTCACTAGTGTGCTTTGGAGGAGCTCTGGATTGCGTCTTCTACATGTGTTGAACATGAACTTTCACAACCAGGTTGGCTAATTTGTGCTCTTTCTTGCCCATTTCTTACAATGACAAATTTGAATACTTTAAGTCAACTGGGTGGGAATTGGGAAGAACAATTATTTTTCATGAGTCTAAACTATTTGTTTACCCAAAATCTTTTGGAGATTTATTTGGCACCCTTAGTAGTTACAGAAGCTTTTGTTTACTAGTTTCTCAGACAAGTAAAGATGAAGCTTTTGTTTATTGAGAATGATTTAGCTAAGGTGAAGGATACCAAGCAAAATCATATAGATTTTGACTTGGAGGATTTCTGAGCTCAATTAGAGCAAAAGCCTAAGTCACATATAGCCCAGAAAATCCTAACAACTGGGTTAGCTCGTGCTCAGGGTTTCCCACCTATTGTGCCATGTCCAAACTTGGTTGTTGCATGTGGAAAAAACAATTATCCTGATATTAAGGGGAAATTTCAAGAGCATGTTGGCTCTTCTTTTGTGCATAAAGAATTAGGAACAAGAGAGCAAGGAACCTCCCAGGCTTCCAAAATTTAAAAAACTTCAACTGGTGTGGAGACACCTCATCACAGAGTTGGTTCACAATCTGGTAGTGGTGGGAAACCCTTGTATCAAATGAAATTCCCATGCAAGATACTCCTAATCAACCAGAGAGAGTTGTCCTGGGTGCAAGTGAGAACGGTACAGTTTTGTCTTCCCCTTCCTAGCTAAAGAAAGTTTTTAAGAAAAAGAGGAGATATCCCCCAATAATAGACATAAACGTTGACGCTGTAACTACACCTAAGCCTAAGAAGGCTAAGAGGATGTCTAGGATGGTAACAGATTCTTCCTTAGGGCATAGGATCTTGGAGATTGCAAACCCCATTGGGGATAAAAATGAAAATGAAGTCACAGAAGCAGATTTCAATATGACCAAGCTTGACATGGTTCCTCCTATGGTGGAATGTGATTTATATCATTTAAAATTCTCTCAATGCATGCTAGCAAAGAGAGTTAAAGCTCAACAACAGGAGAACGCAAAGCTGCAAGCCTAGGTGAATTCTTTGACATCTTTTATTCAATCTCCTTTGAATATTACTTCTCAATCCTCTGATGCAACTCCGAGTGTTTCTGTTGATGGAATGGATCCTAGCATGTTGCAACAAATCAAGAGATATCAAACTCTAGGTAAGGCCACTGAGCAATGGGTAGAGTGAGTCACCATTGATGGTTTGTTGTACATCGAGGAGGTCATGAAACTATATCCCCTCCTTTCTGATAAAAGGAAAGGGTTAATTGCAGAGTTACAAAATTTAAAGAGGGAATACATAAATATGTTCACAAACTTTGTAGAGATACAAGAAATGATGAAAATTGATACAAATATTCTTGTAGCTGAGAAAATTTTTAATGATCCAAATGAGAATGATTCTGTGTCTTGGCTAGATGCACTAAAGTGGAAGAGGTCTATGCTAGGGGATTTTAGTGGACAAATAAGAAGAATTTTGGCTCAACATTTCACTGATATGGCTGATCTTAAAAACAATTGTACCATCTTAGAAGTAGAGGTTTCAGGTGAAAGTGGAGAGAACTTTCTTGATGTCAAGGAAGTAAAGCAAAATTTTAAGAAGAGGCTCACTGAAGAGCATGTTGCCATAGTTAATGGTGAATCACTAGGGAAGCTTGGACATATAGCATCGTATCTCACAACTTTCAAGTGTGGAATTGATGATGTCTATAAGGGAGTAATAGATGCAGAGAGAATGATAGATAAGTGGAAAGTTTAGGCAAAGAACACCTGTACACCAAGTGCCAGGACTTTAAAACCCATAATTAGTAGGTTCAGGAGATATAAGGTGAAATTGAGAGCACATGTGGACTCGACTGCTGCTGGTGAACAGGACAAGGAAAATGAAGTGACTCAGGAGGAAGACCAAATGAATGCCATGTGATGGCATTTCTTAGTTTTATGTTATTTCTTTAAACATGCTATGAATACTCTTGTGGAAAAAGACTTATTATTATATATTTCAACATTTATATAATTTAGTGTTACTATATATTTCTATTATTTTCAATATATGTATTATGAATGGAAGCTTGAGGAGTTGATTTATGAAGTTGTAAAGTTTGTGTTATAGTGGATGAATCTATATTCTTTTTATGTATCCTTTTGGATTTTCTTTTTTTAAATAATTATCTATTAATTTTTGTTAATCAGAATCGTTGTTACTTGACACTTGTCTCTATTCTGGAGACTTTATGTAGAAAGATGGGTGTGTCATAACTGTAGCCCATAATGGAACTTCAACTGATACCATTGATTCTGATGCCATTGATTCTGATACTGAATAAACTATAAATTCACCAAGAAGATTAGACATTATAATATAGCATTTGATATTTTTGCCAGCCACACTAACTTTTCAAAAAATTGCCAGCACAATCACCAAATATTCTATTTTATATTTTTGAATATCTATATAATTTGCCACCTATTTTTTTTTAATATCTATATAATTCGCCACCCAATTTATTTTACTTTTTGGAATACAACTATAATTCACCACCTAATTTATTAAATTTTTTGGAATACAACTATAATTTGCCAAGGAATTTTTAAAAAATAAATCTATATATAGTTCGCTAACAAAAAAGACAATGTCGACAAAATTTGAAAAATATGCCAATGAAATTAATTCTTTTTTCTGAAATAGGCATAGATTCGCCAGCATTTTTTTGGCATCGGGCTAGGATTCGCCAGGATTTTATAGGTTTTTTTTAGGGGGGGTTCCTTAAAGTTATCCCTACTGAGGAGGGCGATAATGAGGTCGAGGCTAGTGAGGTGGCAGGTCCGGTGGAGATGAGTGGTGGTTCACCTTCTTTCTGTTTTAAATTTATGACTTTTTGGTTATACACGTCTGTATACATATGTATGTTTTTTTGTCTATCTTATTAATGACCAGATGATAAATTCCTGGTCATTTATAAACATATGTAACAATGTTTTGATATATTAATATAGTCTAGTGTTTACCACCTTAAAAAAAAACCCAACCTATAAAAATATCAGCAAGACTTTCTCGAATACAAATTTGATTATAGCTTGAGCTTCAATAGGCCTTATAGGAGTGTAAATAGACAAAAATAGAACGAAAATGCAATGTATGAACATGATGATAAATTAAACAAGTTGAAAGAATACTTCCTAGATACTAGAAAATGAGTTTACCATTGATTTATTAAAAATTAGAAATACTGTAAATATTCCAAGGTCAACTTATATTTTTGTATATCTATCATAAATTAATCTAGGACAAGAAGAAATTCCTAATTTTGGCTTGTGGAGTTTGTTGGCCTAAGAGGGTTTCTCAATGTCAAAATTTTCAATTTCCATCTTTCATATGGATGTATATATTTAAATACATTTTTGTTCAAAGTATGTAGTAACTATTTACTTATAGAAAAGGTCATTTTTTTTTGAATTTTCTCTATTGCATCAAGCTTAACATTTATACCCTTTAAATCCCACCTTTTAATGTGCCTGACTATTTGGCCAAAATTCATTGCTCTTGCTCCAATTTTTTTTGGTAATTGAGGATTCTCTTACAAAGTGAATTATACAGTACAACCTTCTAATGTGGGTTTAATGCTAGGAGGTATTTTTGAAAAGTGTTTTAGCCATACTTCATGGACAAATAATCAATTTAGAATATTAAAAGAGGGGGATAAAGGAGAGTTAGCTCTAGGTAGTGGATGTCCTATTCCTAGGTGGCACTCAATTATTTCTTATGCAGTTCGTGGTCATATGCTTTTTCTAATAATTCATAAATTTCACTCTAACATGGACAATATAATAAAGATCAACAACATACCAGATGGGAACATGATAAACAAAAATAGGGTATACTTTATCCCTTATCAAAAGATTTGTACATTTCTTTATTTCTTCTTTGTATATCAATAAGTTAATGCTAAATATTTTGTTTTCTACATAATTAGTGTACTATAGATTTTACATCAGGAATTTTATAGTTTTAATACTTTCCATTTTGATTGATTTATGTTTCATTATAAGTCCTAATGACATTTCTCCCACTTTATTCTTTTTGAAACCAATTTAATTTGACAATATTTTATCTGTACAAAAAATCATGCTCATGGAGGACTAGTACTGAAAGTTTGTATTTTGCTTGGTGAATTTCTAAATATCAATTTCATTACGTAAATCTAGGATAATAGGGAATTTCATCCCCTTACATATAGTCCATTAGGGAAATAAATTAGATATTTGTAACTAAACAATGAGTAGACATACCTTTACATTATGTCTAAACATTTTGTGACAGAGAATTTTAGTTAATATAAAGGACCTTTCGTACAAAGGACTTGCCCATCCTTTTGTAAGAGACTCACATGGTCATATACAAAATCCCATGCCTTTGTACATGTTGGAAGATGTGAGAGGTTTGAATGGGTTGATCAAAGATTTGGAATGTGCAAGCATGTGATTAATATAAGGTTCATCACTAGGATAGTCATCATAGATAAGTGGTCCATTATAATATATTAAACTATACAATGGTGTAAAAAATTGTAGTCAATATAAGGCTCATCACTAAGATAGTCATCATAGGTAGGTGGTCTAGATAAAAAAAAACATTATCATCCATAATCGTCACATGAGATGTAGAAAAATTAACATCACTATACTTATCACTTATGTATTAGGGATGAAGTGAATAATTTAATTAAAGTAATATGAAGTAGGTATTTGGGTTGGGAAGCATGTGAAGAATTGGGTGTTTATAAGTAACATTTGAAATCCTCTAGGGATCATTTTCCATAGGTCAATCAAAAGAAATAACATTCCCTACATGATGGTCTTGTTATGGTCATGGAGTTATCTTTTTGTACACTATAGTCTTGTATTGTGTTATGGTAGTCTTTTTAATCTCAACCATCAATCTATCTATAAGTATAAATTAGTGTGTAGAACTAATAAATATTTAAAAATTATATAATATCTACATGATTAGGTTTAAAAGTGCTCTTTCCCAACTAGATAGTTTCAATTTTCAAATATACAATTATATAGATTTTATAGATGATTTTCTATAAGAATGCACATCAAATTTTTTTTTTTGGATTAAAGATAGTTCACTTGTATTACCAAAAAAGAAGTATAATTACATATCTGTGGCCAAGTGGGCCACCAAAATGGACTTCACTGATTAAATCACTTATCACTGAAATAGGCTGAGAGTTACATATTGGTATAAGTCTAACAAGGTAGTATAATGATAAAAAATTTATGCATCAGTCATAATAAAAGTATGCAGTCAATCAACAAAATGTTTCTCATCTGAGGCTTTTGAAGGAGCATATTCAGACAGTGGTTTAGCATCCATCACATCCAAGACTGAATATTATGTATCTGGGTCAAGCTCAGTATGACTAATGCCCTCTTCATCCATAAAAATCCTCTGGTTCTCTATGCAAAATTGAGTACCCTTGTAGAAATCTAATTCCTGTTGTATATTGTCTTTCACCATTCCTGCAAGGTTAAGATTTCTAAATTTTTTATGCAATTCTTCGAGCCTTATATTGAAAGTTTGACAGGTTCTAGTGGTGTCATGAAGTCCCACTTCTAACATACCAGCAACATCATCCTAAAAATTAAGACCTTCTTTCTCAGTATCCTTGGTCATATTCACCAGTTGCTTTTCTACTGCCATAGCCACCTGTATATAGACATCAGCCTATGTGAGTCTCGCATCAGACCCAGTAAGCAATCTTGGTTTGTCTTGAAAATGGTCCTCAATTATCTTTTTCCACAAATTCCATAAAATTTTAGTTCTCAAAACTAGCCAAAACAAATTAGTTTTAGTATCAAAGTTAGAAACATAACCAAATAAAATCCCAAATTTAGCCATTGGATTACATAAAGACCTGTTTGAAATATTGCCGATAAACAAATTCCAGACTTGACTTGCATAAGTACATTCAAAAAATATATGACCACAGTTCTCAAAAACATTACAAAGACTACAAACATAACTGTTATATCCAACTGGCAATTTATTTAGACATAATAACCATCTAAAGCAACCTTTCTTGGGATCCAATGGCCTACTCCAAAAAGACGTAAAAAATTGCCTTAATTTCCTAAAACTTACATCACAATTCCAAGTCTTGACACAATGCTCAAAGATTTGGTTAGAATTACTAAGGATCCTATAGATTCTTTTGGATTCACAAGTCTTCAGCTTGATTCCATCTTTCCATTTCAGCTTACCCAACCAATCATGTTCACTCAACAAATTTACCTGACTAGGGTTCTTTGAGTAAGCTAAAAAGAGCACAAAGTATGTTCTCCTTTGATAATCTTTCAACCCAAAATTATCTTTTAACCTTTCCCAACTTTTGAACCCCTCCAAAGTTATCACATCTTGAAAGGTGGATAGGCCTAGTTTATGCCACTTAAGGCTAGAACAACCTTGAATTAGAGCTACAGGTCTTTCTTTATACTTCAGTGACCACCAAATGGATTTATGCATTCCCCATTGAAATGGAGAGCCATTCCTTCTTGGATGGGGTATAAGTTCTCCAATACCTTCCCAAGCTTTCCAAATAGAAGCAAAGACCACCGATCCAAAGGGCTTAACTTTGAAATCCCTAAAAAGGTAATCACAAGGATGCAAGTTATTCCAACCTAGATTACCTCTCAGCCTAGCCAGTTTGATATTATTCCTCACTAGTACTTTCCATGGTTCATTGCCTTCCATTGAATTTATTATCCATTTAGCTACTAAGGCCATACCTTGAATCTTTGGATCTTTCAAACCCAATCCCCCTTGGTCCCTGCAGGTGCAACACCATTTCCAATTGACAAAACGTTTCTTACTTTTCCCTTTGCCATCGGACCAAAAGAAGAATCTTATCACTTTCTAAACACTTTCTATCTGCATGTTAGAGAAAAGCCACATGGAAGCATAATATATAGTATAGGCAGACAAGATTTTTTGGCACACTTGGAATCTCCCTGCTAAAGAAAGAGCTTCTCTATTCCAATTCTTGAGTTTAATATCTATTTTAGCAAATAGCCAATTCCACATTTGCTTGAGAGAGGGATCAATAGAAAAGGGGATTCCTAGAAACTTGACCAACTTCTTAGGTCCACCCCATTGCCACTCATTTTCATCAAACCAATCAGGAGGAGAATTAGACCAACCTATAAGAGTGGATTTGTTGAAAGAGACTTTGGAACCAGAGGTAGCACATAATTTATCCAATCTAATTTTTAGTTTTTTAAGGTTTTCTTTTTCTATTACCGGATAAAGGGCTGTATCATCTGCAAATTGCATGTTTAGTAGAGGAGACCCATCTGGTAAACCAATTCCTTTGAAGCTTCCCAGAATTCTGTTAGTTCTCAAAATATAATATAAGGCTTCAGAAGCAATAACAAATAAAGTAGGAGCTAAAGGGCAACCTTGCCTGATAGATCTCCCCATTGGGAAGGAAGGTGAAATATCTTCGTTGATTTCAATTTGGGCAGAGGTGTCCTTAAAAAACATTTCTACCATTTTGATATACTCCATTGGAAACCCAAAGGCCTTAAGAACACATATAATGAAGGACCATTCTACTCTGTCGTATGCTTTTTCAAAGTTTAATAATAGAATCCTTGCATTCTGTCCAGATTCCTTAGCCTAGTGAGTAGCCTCCCAGCTAGTTAGTAGATTCTCCAGGATATATTTGCCTTTAATGAAACCTGTCTGTGTCACATTTATTATAGAGGGTAAAATATAAACTAATTTTCTTGCCAACACTTTAGCATTTATAAGAAACATTAAGTAAGGTAATGGGCCTCCAATTCCTCAGGTTAGTTTTGTCATCACCTTTAGGCAAAAGTTTAATAATCCCTCTATTGATGTCCTTCCCCAATGTTCCCTTACTTATTGCTTCATCATAGACCTCAAGGAGATCATCAACCACCCAATCATAATTGGTTTTGTAGAATTCCACTAGAAGTCCATCTATCCTAGGGGATTTGCTACTACTCATAGAATTTATGGCATTTCTAATTTCTTCTTTTGAAATATTCTGTTTAAGTTTCACTACCATAGATTCATCATTTTTTCTATGGCACACCAAAGAACAAAGCTTCTGTGCATCAACACAATCTAGATTCCCATCTTCTACTTTAAAGAGGTTTTCATAAAAGTTTTTAAAGACTTCCTTTATGTCTCTCGAATTAGTGTAGGTAGTGCCATTTTCTATGATGGATTCAATATGCTCTTGCCTGAACTTACTCCTTAAAATATTGAAAAAATATTTAGATCCCCTATCTCCGTCCTTAATCCAATTCATCCTGGCCTTGTTTTTAGCACTTTGTGCTCTGAGGGTTTCAAAACATCTGAGCTTGTTTTTAAAGGCACTCATTGAAGCAATCAATCCATCATCAAATGGGTCTTCTTGTAAGTTTTTTTCAGATTCCAAAAATTGTTTCTGAAGATCTCTTTCCTCCTTTCTTATGTCCATTGCATTTTTTTTACCACAAAATTGAAATACTTCTTGGCATGCTTTGATAAGAGTAGACTAATATTTGCTAGTAGATTGGTGTGACTAAGTATATTTAGTGATGTTCCTCACTGATACTATACCTTGTTTACAATCTTCTTTATCAAGTAACATGACATTGAGTTTAAATGAATTTGAGGATTTAGGCTTAGACACAGTGTAATGAGCAATAAAGTAGATTTCTACACATATTGGATAATGATCTGAAAGAGAGCTTGGTAGGACTTTGACTGTATTATCCCCTTAAGAACTTTTAAATTGAAAAAATTCTTTGTTAACATATATTCTATCAAGCTTGCTATATATTCTCCTTTTACCTGATTGTGCATTACACCATGAGAACTAGATCCCATTGCTTCTACTTTTGGCACCTTCCAGAGGATCCACCAACCTGAGAGATTTCTTAAATCTAAGCCAGAAAAATTTTTCATTGCCTTTCCACTCTGCATTGATCCCACCTATCTTATCCTCTTTGCTTTCAACCACATTAAAGTCTCCCGCAAAAATCCATGGGACCTTAGGGAGATGAGTGGTTAACCATTCCCAGAGCCCTCGCCTTTCTTTATGATCATGAGAGGCATAAAGAGAGCAAATGCCAAATTTTTCTCCATTTTGTCAAAGCAGACCCATGCTGCCCTATTACATGGTGAAAATCTAGATTGTGAAACATACAACCCCCATTCTGGCTTAAATAAGATTGTAGCGCCTCCTTTTCCTTTATCATGTCTTCTATGAATTTTAATGGAGTCCTTCTAAATGAATCTGAGTACATTATCTAATTGGAAATTTGTGGCTTTGACTTCCTGAAGCATTAAAAAATCAAGATTCTTGTAGTTATTTACCAGATCTCTCCCAATGTACTTTCTATCTGGGGATTCTAAGCCCCTTACATTCCAACTAATGCATTTCATGGGAATGAGTTGCAATGGATCTATAGCTTAGCTTATTGGGCATCTTCCTTGGAAACCCCCATCTTGTCAAAACACTTTGGAAGCTTCCCTCCTTTCACCCTTTTAGCATCACTGATCTTCCTTCTAACATACTTTTGCTTTTTCCTACCTCCCTCTCCCTTAGGACACTCTACAATTTCTTCTACTTCTTCCATTCCAACTTGGACAACCTCTGTCACCTTAAAGGGGATTTCAGTATTTTCCTTCAAGAGGTCTGGTGGTTCAGATTGTGTAGGAAAGGTCCAATCTCTTGAACAACCTCCTTCATTTTCCTTGCCAACATATCTTCTCTGATTTTCATTAGAGCAAGCTGTTGCGCATTTTTCTTATCGGGAGCTAGTCCCAAGTTTTCTTCAACTAATATTGGCTTTACAGTTGCATCAGACTTCCTCACAGTAGAGGTTTGTACCAAACTCTTATCAATTGGATTATTCTTACCCTCTAAAACTGAGTCCCAAATTTCTTTGTCCTCACCCCATAGAGGGCTCACTGAGGTTACAACCTCCATTTCCATATTATAAGAGGGGATTTTGACTTCCGGAGGGGATGTTACTAATTCAATAACATTTGAGACACTGAAAACCACATTATTTTTATCAACAAAAGGAGAGGGGAATGACGTAGACTCAACCATCTCAGAGGAGCTGAGTAAATCTTCACTAGAGGGGAATTCCTCTAATTTTAGCTTCTCTAAATTGTTCCTTACTTCTCAAAGAGTACCTTCCAGAGACTCATGTCCTGGCTAGGGAGGTTGAGAGCACGACACAGGTTAGGGCACTGGAGGAACCTTGTTTCCTGCCATAGCATCCGGGACTCTACTATGCTCTACACCACTTGAGCCAAAGACATTTTTTGCAGACTCCCCTGTTTCAAAACAGTTGTTGACATTTCTCAATTTAATCACTGGGCATTTTTTTCTAAAATGTCCATTAGATTTACATAAAAAGCAAGAGTTTAATCCCCCTAATCCAACGACTGCACATTTAACAATCTTGTTTTCAAGGTTAACTTGTATCACCTCTAGAATTAGAATCCCTGGTTTTAGGGATATCAAAACCCTAGCATCCATATGGGGCAATGTCAATCGTGAGTCTTCAATTTTTAGAACTTTTCCAATGGGTTCCAGTAGGTTAGCTAAGAATGCCCAAAGCTGGACTGGTAAGTCCTTAACCAGTAACCATCTAGGGACTGAGCAGAACTTAATGTCTTGCATGGAAGCCCCATGGCTCCATGGAAACACTTTAAATAATGAGCTGCCAACATTCCACATTTCTCTCTCTAAAATTTTCTTTTGCATAGCATGATTCTTAAAGAAAATCGCAAATATGCCTTTCGAAATCATTCTACAAAAATAAATATAAACACCCATCTTTTTCCCCCAAACTGTGTAAAGCCAATTGTCAAAAAATTTTCTTACAGACATTTTATCACAATCCAGACCAATCCAGACCAGAATTGGGCTGAAGGACAAGTTTTCTAGGCAAACCAAGATTCTTACCTTTGGGTGCTCTTTCTGCGGCATCTTTACCTTCGGTTCTGCCGTTCCTGCCACCGCCGCCGCCCTTATCTCTCTCTTCTTGTGTCGTGAATCTCGCATCTTCAGGCGGAGGGGCAGCATGTTGAACGTCCAGTGCATCTTTGAAGGATTTACCTGCAAACTCTGCCTCTCCATTTTTCCCTACTACCTTGCCATGTTTTTCATCTGTCTTGGCCATAACTTCTACTGGCCGAGGAGTAATTGCCTCGGTTGGATCTGTGTACACCAGGCTCCCTTTGCATGTGTCAAGACTACTTGGTAGGACATCCAAATAAATATTTTTAAAAGACCCTCTTAAAATTTCTATGAAACCAAATAAACTATAACAAGGAAGGTTAAAATCTGTTGGAAACTATGTGACTTTAATAACACAAAACCAACTTTTCAGCAAGCATACACTAAAAATTCTACTAGAAATGTAGAATAAAGATGACAAAGAGGATCAATATTCAAATATGAAAGAGACTCTACAACTTGTTCATGGAGGGGAACTAGAACCCTCGAACAACTCGCAAAGCCCTCTTCCCACATCAAAATTTAGAGAGAGCATACTCTAATATTAAAATTTATATTTTAATTATTAACTTATTTTAATGTAAATTCCATGTAAGAATGCAAATCATGCTTGTTCTCTATTGCCAAACGCCTTTATTCAAGATATACTATAACAAAGTTATAATATGATGAAAAGGTGCCTTTTTATTGTAGAATAAGGAATATATTAATATTTGGTCTAATATTATTTATTTATTTATTTTTGGCTTATTAGGGTATTCATTTCAACAATTTGTTTGATATTTATTCTATGGCCATGTGGCTACATTTTAGTAAGATCATATCATATTTTTATTTTAAATGTGGCTACATTTATGTATTTATTTAATGGCCATGTGTGTACATTTTAGTAAGATCATATCACATGAAGGGGAGATTTTAAGGAATATGCATATGAGTTGTATACTTTCTATGTTTAATAGTTGGGATGGGGCTAACTTTTAGTGATCAATTTTCTTATTTTTTGGGGGAAAAAAATGGATGTTATTTTAGGTTTTTTCTATTTTTAGCCATGCTGTAAAGCACTCATTTTATCTTTTGCATGCTTCATCTAATGTTTGCATGTTTAAAGGTGGTGAAGTAAGAGATTGGATTATAATATATATTTATGAGTTTTAATAAATATGAAATGCAAACAATTTTGTTTATGAATTTAGAGTTTCTTAATATTAAAAATAAAATTGAAGTTCAATCATCATATTGAAATTTGAAATATTAATTTATGTCCAATATATAAATGTTAATTGTATTATTCTATTTTTATTTTATAAAATATAAAATATTAATTTAAAAAAATAAAAACAAATAAAACAAAAAATATTTAAAATATAATTGAAATCTTGCCTGTAAAGATGTAAAGTTTCTAAACTATGAAATATTCTTATAAAAAATTAGTATAAATCTTTAAAAATATAATTGAAATATTAGAAGAGTTTCTAATTAATAAAAAAAACAGCTCAATCAGATTTATATGGTTTAGCTGCCATTGTCAGTTTTTGTTTCTATAAAAAGGAAAAAAATCAAAACCTATTTAAACATTGTATTAAAAAATATTCAGGATTTTGTATAGTCATGCAATTTCATATAGGGGAGAGGATCTACTAGTTGAGCACTCTAACTTCATACCATACCTGGCAATTTCTAATCATTCCAAAATTTTTACAGTAGCTTATTTGGCAAGGCCCCAGCTTATAACTAAGGTTTCAGGGCCACATCATCAAATATGATGCCACATCATCATACTTTTTTGTTGAGGTGTCAAATAGTTCTCCAAAAAAGAGGTGGACCAATAGATGGGCATTAAATCATGTTTTCACCTGTCATCAAATTTCATTATTTTTATTTGTCTTCAGCAGCTACAAGAACTCCAAATTATTTAAATAACAAATGGACTCACATGAAATAAAATGATTTATGTTTGACAATTGGATTCAATTGAATTCATCAGTATAAATGGTTCAATTATGCATATGGAACCCAACTTAATCATACAGGTGGATTTTGTCAATCTCCTATTCAATACCCCACTAAGCTTATAGGTCCTCAATTCCACGGCCATACATACCTTCATTTCATTTTTGTACATTACTTTTATGGTTTTAACTTTTTATTATTACTTATTTTAGTTGTAATGTTTTAAGTTTAAAGAAATTAACAGTCTGTAATCAGTGAGCTGAAATGGGAGAGTTACTAAAGACTACTAAATTCCTCCTTGGAAGTTTTACGTCTATTTTTTCAGAACCAAGCGAGTCCCCTAACAAAAAGGAAGATAACAGTGAAGATGCAAATACTTGAAAAAGATGGCTGCACTTAAAAATGCGAGGATATGGAGATTCTCATGCTTAGCACAAAAAAATTATCTCACAGTGTTTGCTCTCAAAATAACCAACTTGTGAGGGAGGTAAAGAAGACAAGAATATAAGAGAATAAAAATATTTGAAAAAGTGTATTTATTGCCGACAATCCATCCTTACTGAGGACATTGTGATTTACATTAGGGAATGACACCAAATATTTTAGGAATTGCACAATCAACAATTTGACCATTTTCTAACAACCACCTATTATTAGCCTTCTAAAATTGAGGGAGGTAAAGAAGACAAGAATATAAGAGAATAAAAATATTTGAAAAAGTGTATTTATTGCCGACAATCCATCCTTAGTGAGGACATTGTGATTTACATTAGGGAATGACACCAAATATTTTAGGAATTGCACAATCAACAATTTGACCATTTTCTAACAACCACTTATTAACCTTCTAAAATTAACTTTTATTATAGAAGTTTCAAATTAATTGTATAGATTAAAATTTTATTTAACATTATTTAGTATATTAGTATATTTATGTGTGTGTGTCTATATCTCTCACCATATTTAGATATATTTTTTAAATATAATATATTAATTTAAAAATTATAATATTTGAAATATTTGTACTTTGTGAATTCTTGAAAGATATATAGAAAGATATTTAAATATTAGGAGACTTCAAATGAAGTTTTTTTTTTTTTTTTTTATATCTTTCAAAAATTGAAAAACTTCCTATATTTTTTTTATATAATAAGTAAGAGCCAAAACAAAATAAAAAACAATACAATAATAAATTTAGTAATTTTCTATTTTTTTTAAATTTTTAACTAAATAAAATTCTTATTATAAATTCTTTAAAAAAATAGTATATTTACAAATTGATTAAAATATAATAAAAATTCCATATTTTTAAAATGATAATCAAAATATATTCTTGAGGTGGTTTCAATCTATAAAGAAGACAACTATAATACAAATAATATAACTTAACTTTCCTTGACCCATATCCAAATGAAAACTTCATAACTATAGTGGTTTTCTCTTTGGTAATCGTATTTTTAATATCTTAAATACATTTTATTATTCTTATAGGCAAAACACTAATGGATGATAGTTGCATCAAGAACCTTCTTCTCGAACGTATTCTACTGCATTTTTCTAATACTTAAGTTTTGGAAGCCATTGAGGGAAAGGTAAGAACATCCATTAATAATCTTTTTATCACGGCACAAATAGGGCTCATAAAACAGTATGAGAAGCCATGTTTAACTTCCAGTTCAGCACACTATTATCACACAAGTGATTACCGGTAGATTATATAAAGAACTTGAGGGACGGTGGGCAATAAAAAGATATTATTTCTGTGAGTAGCCATTGTTATGAGCCATTAATTTAATGCCCTCTGATTGGCAGACATGTATGTATTTGAGATGTGCTTTTCAGATTTAAAAAAAACAAAATGTGTGCTAATGGAACTATCCACAAATGTAGTAGTATTGATCCCCAAAAAAGAAAGACATTATAATTACAGTTCGATACTAAATATACATAGTTAATTTTACAGCAGTGCACGATGAATATATGGCACCACACCGCCTTGTCGAATGGTGACATCTCTGAAAAGTCTTTGGAGTTGTTTTCTTTCTCAGGCCCTTTGCCGCATTCCCTGCCAATTCCAAAAATACCTCGGCACAGAGATACTCATGACGATGGCAAGAAAGACTGGAGCGGAATCTTAAGTTTTGATGTGGCAGCTGCAGAAGGATTGTTTGATCATTTATAATAAATTGAACGCACTAGTGTTGATCCATGGGTAGGTGTTGTAACCAATAGGCCTCGAGTGATTAGGTGGCACTATCTCCAGAATAGATAGTGCCATACCAATCAATGAGTATTTCTATGTTTCACGATTTTTGCTAAATTTTTCTTTAGAAACATCCAATGCCCCGAGCTGCTATGGAAAGGAAACAATCGATAACCTGCCATGATAGAAGTAGACAATATCCAAATTCTGGTCCTTATTCCAAAAACAACCAATAATTGATAACTTGCCAAATACTGTCTCCATGTGTAGCTAAATGTTAAATCAACTAGCTAACTAGGGATTAAAAGGATAGAAGGAGAGGGATAGTAATGAATCTCCTTAGGAATTTGAATTTGAATTAAAATTTGGCTAATTATATTACCTATATAATCTATGCATTCTAAAATTTGTCAAATTAGAGATTATGCTTGAATGGTATAAAATCTCATGTTCAATATTGGTAAGGCCAACCATGTATCTATGTTGATATTCAATCGCTTAAATGATAAGAGTATATTCTTCTAATATGCGTAGGCCATGATAAATTGGTAATGTTCTAGTGAATATAGCATGTTGTTATAAGAGAATTATTTTACTCATGAATTGCATCGTGCTTGAAATCTAAGATTGTGTAAAGGGAATAATTGTGGAAGTCATATAGTGTAGAGTTGGATTGAATTTGTAAGCTATGAGGATTAAGGCTAAAGATCAATTTCTAATCATAAGTCATTTACACAACCTTGTGCCTTTCCATGGGAGGAAAGTTGACTAATTTGATCCCTAATTGATGGAATCCATATTCCCCTATCTTTTATAATTTGGTAAAATGTAAGTTTAAAATTTGATTGAATTATGTTGGTATTACAATACATATAAACATCATGACATTTTTCTTTATGTGAAGACAATGAATTATCATTCCTCACCTTAGGTTGTGTTGTTAGTTCTTCTCAATAATGAATACTACTATTACACCTTGACCTTTGGTTGCACAACAAGATCCTTGACCTTTTGACTGATAATCCATGCTCTTAAGAATTCCCTACTTGTATATCCATGGTTACATGGTTTTTATTGGTAATATGAGCATTGACCATTGATCTCATTATTGATCAAATGGCTCATACAATTGCAAAATTTATTAGCATAGACTACTATATCTATGTGCACTAACTATCTAATCTAAATTAATCGTATGGTTTACATAATCCTTAAGCAACCTCTGGACAATTTTAGATATCCCTTGGATCACTGATCAACTAGGTCTAATTCATTTTTGTGGTGGGTCTGTTAGCACTCATTTTGACCTGGGGTTGATTTTTCATGATCAGGGGGTTTCTTCATTTGAACCCTTTATCTTCTTGCCCATTTTTTCTAAGTGTTGGATCTCCTCAGCATTTTTCAGCTGCAGCATCATATTTTCCTGAGGAGGAGGTCATCATCATCATCTTGTCTTCGATGATGGTCTGCATCATCATGTTCTTCGTCGACTGGTTTCTCATCGTCATCATCATATTTCAATATCGGGTGATGTTTGGATATCATCCTGATCCTGTTGATGAGCTACAGTGCGCCCTAAGTTGCTTGCGGGGGTGATTTTTCAAGTATCCGGTGATCTTCCATTATCACCTTGCCCGTACATGATGATGATGTTGCCCCGATATTCTGAAGGGGTTATTCTCTAAGTTGTTCGACCTGACTTGTTTTTTCCTAAGGGTCGTCGTCATCATCATCATATTTCCAGTTATCACCGTGTTGCTTGCGAGGGTCATCATATTTTCTGCCTTCATGATATTTCGCCGGGGTGATATTTTTATCATCGGGTGATCTTGGTTATGATCATCCTGATGATGTTGTTGAAGAGTTCTAAGTGCGACCCGATATTCACTGGGGTCATCATATTTTGAACGTCAGGATGATCTTAGTCAATATCATCCTGATGATGTTATATCACTTCTTGTTCGTTGTTTTGTCATCCTGATGATGCTGACGTCATCCTTATATCAGGGTGATATCTTTTTCTCTGCCTATCTGCATCATGATATTTCCGAAGGAGGGGGTGATATTTTCATATCACCCGGGTGTATGTTTGTTCCAGCGTCATGATGATGCTGATATCAAGGAGATATCCGCCTGCCGGCTTCGTGCATTATCTAGTGGGGGTGATCTTTTCAAGCATCATCATATTCATCTATCGCCCTGATCTTATAGTGAAGCTACAGTGCAACGATGTGGATATGATGATGACGTCATCAAGGTCCGGGGGGGTCATATTTCTAACACTGATCATTTTGTGGAGATCCCCCGATATTTGCAAACATGATGATGACGTCATCTGGATATGAGGAGGTGTGCAGTAGGCAGATATGATGATGACGTCAGCAGGATATGATGATGATGTCATCAGGATGTTTATCGGCCAGACTTTTGGTATAGGCTCAGCAGGAGGATGTTCCTCCGATGGATCAGGATATGCCGATGAAGGCGATTATCATGCAGGTTATATTGCAATATGATGCTGACGTCAGGGTGATATTTCGGGCAACAGGATATCATGCTGTTGGAGGATGATGATGATGAAGTCTTATACTAGTGTCATCAGGAGCAAAAGCACCGACATCATATATGCTCATGACCTAGTATATAAAGTGTTAAAGAGGTCATCGCGGGGTGCATGTGGGATAATGTTATCCTGCATTTCGAAATATCATGATGATGAATCTCGGCGGGAAATGGTTGCGATGCAGAATTAATGTTCTTCCCGAGGCCGCGGGTTGGTGCGCCATCAATGGCGATTGTTGCAGAGGTATGGGCGATGGCGTGGGCGGATCTGGTACCCGATTGAAGGTGTACATCAGCGGACAGTGGCGCAGGGCTCGAGATATCTTCCTGTCTCCTCCCCTACCTGCTGCATTCATGTTTGGGCGCCAATCTGGTAGTGTTTGAGCGCCATTTTTATGGTACTGTGTATCTGGCGGGATTTTGGTCAACCTGGTAGTTAATGCTGAATACACCCTCCTGCTATATAATGCAGACGGTGTTATTCATTCAAGGTTGTTGAAAGTTGAAGATTTTTGGCTCTGTAACTCATAACAAGCTGATCTGGTTGTTCTGTACAGCTTAACCTGTGAGTTTATGTATCTCTTGTTGTATGTTTTTGGCATGAACCCACTGATTTCATGATTAAACTTATATGAGAAATGCTATCTTAGCATGTGTTGTGTTAATTCTGTCTCCAGTATTGCATGTATTCTTCTTTTGAATCTGGATATTTGAGTAATGTTTAGATTCTAGAGCATATAATTCCTATGTTGAATGTCTGATCTTTTAACTTCTGCTCAAGGGGTAGATTAAACTGTTTTCAGGTTGAACATTGGGAAGGGTATACTGCAGTAGGGATACCATAAGTAGAGATAACCTAACACTTTGTATTGGGAGATACCTGTAAGGCAGGTATCACATATATCCCCTTGAAATCCAGTTTTAGCTGTTTATGCTGATCATTCACAGGTGTATGTCTACTGACTCCAGGCCCTGGATAGGCACCAATCATGCTTTGTTTTTGTGTTATAACCATGTCCAGCTTTGCATCCACACTTAAACTCCAAATCAAAATCTAAAACAAACATTAGGACATTAGAACTAGTTTAGGATCCTCAGTCCTCTGTCTACAACTGCTAATAGGCCCAAAGCTAGCCCCTTTGCTCTTATCTTTCAGTTTTGGTCTACTTACAAGAGGACTATCTGCTTTCTGTCAGCATCCCAGCCTTGTATGCATATCCTCATGGATGTTGAGTAGGGAATACCCCCCTAGGTCTTGCAGAGCCTGAAGAAGAAGAGGAGATAAAATATAGAGTCTATCTCCTACACTATTGGCCCCCTGGCCCAGAGATCCTGTTGATCACTGATGGCTACCTTGTAGGGAAATCTGGGAATAAGCATCCAGTCTGGGAAAAAGTCAACAGAAATTGGCGACTCCGCTGGGGAACCTTGTGAAAGAACCCTGGTTTTCAGAAGAAAACAGTTCCTAGTAATAGGTGGCGACTCCGAAGTAATCTCCCAACCGGTCAAAGTAAAATTTATATGCAGGGGAGAAGATCCCAACAAAACCCTTTATTTGAAGAGTTACCATTAACAAAAAGAATGATGTACAGAAGAAAGGGAACTGTCTCAGTTAGTCATGAGAGCTCCCCCAGAAAAGGTGATGATATACAAGATAACCCTAGGCCATCAGGACAGCATGCGCCTTATTTTTCAAATGCAGAAGCTGATATTCAAGGTGCATATGAGAGGCAACAGGGTGGTAGCATGAGAATGAGGTCAGAGGTGTTCCAAGAACGCCCTTTTCTAGACCCAAGTGAAAGGTTTGAAGAGGCAGAGTCTCTGAGGGATGAAGAAGATGATGACCAGAATGGCATGAGACCATCCACCTCCAGACCTAAGGATGAACAGTTGGCTGAAGAAATCAGAAGTCTAAGAGCAGAACTAGAATACCTACAAGCCATGAAAATCAGAGATGATATGAAGCAGAAAGTGCAAGCCTTAAGAACTGCCCAAAATGATTCAGTTCCTACCCTAGAGAATGCAAATATGCAAAGACATCAGCAAAGATATGAAGTGCAACATCAGCATCATGATGAGAGACAAAATGTGAATGATGCTAGGATATCACTGAACAATGCAGGAAACCAGAATGCAAACAGAAATGTTAATGTTAATCAGCCAAACAGACAGCCCATGCAGTTAGATAGATTCAGGCAGCTGGTGTTTGATGGTATTCCTGGGTATCCTAACCCCATTGATAAGCATCTGAGGCTGCAAGTGCCTAAATTTTCAGGAAATAACACAGTGTCAGGAGAAGATCATCTAAAGGCCTTTCAAAATGTCATGGATAATTTTGAGGTTGAGCATGAGGATGTTTTCATGAAGTCATTCATGCAATCCTTGGTAGATGAGGCAAGAGAATGGTACAGGAATCTGCCTGACCAGAGTATTTCATCATGGGATGATTTTAAAAGGATATTCAAGAAGCAATATGGTGATAAAACTGACCCTAGCTTTTTTGTAAATGAGTTCACCAGTATCACCAAAGGGTCAAATGAGCAGGTTGCAGACTTTAATGCAAGATTTACTAAAGTGTTGAACAAATTGCCACATCACATGAGGCCAAATGAACCAATGTGCATAATTTTGTATATCAATGCCTTTGATGCAAAGACTGCATATGGACTAAGAGATAAAGCTCCTGCCACTCTCAGGGATGCTTTCAGAATTGCAGTGAATATTGAAAACAATAGGAAAGCATCAGGCAAGACAAATAGAAGGGATGATGTAAAAATTCTGCAGAATCCAAACAAGCCTCAGAACACTCAAGGTAGTACATCTGCTCCTGAAGATAAGATAGACAAACTGGCAAATGTTGTTAAGGACCTAAGCTATAGATTAGCTAGAAGTGAAAAAGGGATGGGTCCTGATAGGCAAGTCTATCAAAGGCAGGAAAAGAGGCCATCATTACATGATATGCCTTATAACACCAATTGGCATGATGGTAAGCCTGTGTTCCCACGTAACAACACAAATCAGAGGGCTCAACATGTCAAGGAAACTCCTGATCCCCTAAAGAAAACTATAAATATTGCTGATGATGCTCCGTGGTGTATAATTTGTTAGATGCCACATTCACAGTCACAGTGTATGATTGCTCAATCCTTGTATGATAATGTTACATCTTGTAATGAATGCAATGAGCCACATCATGTGCAGGATGATGATGTTAATATGATGTCCATAGGCAATGGATACACTCTTTATGATGCTGATGAGAGTGCAGATCATCAAGTTCAGGCCTGCCAACAGTCCCCATATGATGAAGATAATGAAGATAACTATGTGTATGCTCAGAACTCACACAATTTTCTGAGTAACTTACAACGACCTTCTGATGAGGAAATTAGAGCCTTCACAGCTGCAGCAGTTGCTCAAGTCAAAAGCAACTACAATCTCAGAGGTAAAAATCAAGTAGGCAGCCCACATCAGCCAGAAGATATTTCTGCAGGTCAGCTGGTGCATGGTCATAAAGGAACTGAACCACAAAAAAGGCAGTGGGTAAATAATAAACAGAACTTTAGACACAGAACATGTCATGAATTTCCAGGACCAGAAAACAAAATCCCTCAGGCTGAAGATCAAAGTAGAGGTTCCCAAGACAAGAATGATGATCAGGGAACTATGAAAATGAAAACTAAATCAGCTCAGGATAAAAGCAAGATTGTGGAGCAAGCTACAACTGTTGTACAAAACTGTGCTCCATTTGATATAGCCCAGATCCTCTCTCAGGTAAAGGTCTCTGTTCCACTTATGGAACTCATGAAAGTGGAAGAGATCAAGAATAGGACAATATCCCTAATCTCAGGGGTACCTTTTGAAGCTAAACAAAATGATCAGACCCAGGGTGAGAAACATGTCATGTGTAATGAAGAAGATGAGACTCCTGAAGTCTATTTAGGAATGACCATGACAAAGTGTCCTTCACAAGTGGAACCATTTTATGTTTCCCTGGTTATAAATGGAAAAATAATTAGAAATTGTATGCTTGACTTTGGAGCATCTACAAATGTCATGCCTTTGGCTATCATGCAACAAACTGGATTAAAAATTGACAAGGCATGTGGAAAATGTTATGCTATGGATGCCAGAGAGGTACCAGTTATTGGAATCATGAAGGATGTAGATTTCAAACTGGCAGCATTCCCTGAAAAGAAATATAAAATGAATATAACAGTGGTTGACATCAAGCCACAGTATGGTATGTTGCTGTCAAGAAGATGGGCAGCACTAATTGGTGGAAGTATGCAGCTGGACTTGTCATATGCCATGATTCCAATGAATGGCAGGGATGTCAAGCTAATCAGAGAGCAAAGATCATCAGAGACAGTGGAAGACCAAGAAGCAAATGAACAGGTATGCTTTGTAGACACTGACTGTGATAACTTCAAGGTTGTCTCAGATGATACAGAAGATAAAAAGAAAAATGTCTGCATTGAAGAGCTGGATCAACAAGGCTTATGGACCATGTTTTTTGATGGAGCTTGTGCAAAAGAAGGCTCTGGAGCTGGAGTTGTTTTCCTGTCTCCAACTGGTAAGCTCCTGAAATTCTCTTTCTTGCTGAGGTTTGATTGCACAAACAATATTGCAGAATATGAGGCTTTACTCTTAGGCCTAAATATTGCTCTCAAACATGGAATTAAGATGTTAAGAGTATTTGGGGATTCTGAGCTGATTGTATCCCAAATCAGAAATAAGTATGCTGCAAAAAATAAAAGACTGAAACAATACAAGCATGCTGTTTGGGATACCATTGAACTTTTTGATGCATTTTCAATTGGCTGGGTAGAAAGGTCAAAAAATGTTATGGCTGATTTCTTAGCCAATGTTGCAATAAGGCTAGATGACATCACTCTGTCAGGTGCTACAAATGTAGAAGTTAAAATTAGGCCTGCCATACCAGAAAATATATGCAGTTGGCAAGTGTTTAATGATGATAGGGATTTGCTGAAATTTTTGCACTGCATAGATGAATATGAGAATCAACAAATTGATTTCCAAGCTTTTGTAGAGACTGTAGATGGAAAAGAAACTCTTGTGGGAAAAGAGATCATTCAGTTGAGGACTAATAAAATCCCTAGAGGGTTGGTAGCTTTGGAAAGAGTTTTTGACAGTAGAGATAAAATGGTCACAAGGACATCCCCCACAAATAAGGAGGATTTAGAAGAAATAAATTTGGGGACATCTCAGGCCCCTCAGAAAGTATATATTGGTAAACAGCTCAAACCACACATTAGAAGTATGCTGATTGCATTACTGAGAAAGTATAAACATGTTTTTGCTTGGTCATATGAGGACCTAAAAGCTTATAGGGAGGACTTATTCCAGCATGAGATCCCATTGAAGCCTGAAGCTAAGCCATTTAGACAAAGGCAAAGACCTATTAATCCTACCTTAGCTCCCAAGATGCAAGAAGAACTCAAAAGGCTCAGGGAAGCTGGAATAATTGTGCCAATCAGACATTCAACTTGGGTGTCTAACCTTGTTCCAGTCAGAAAAAAGAATGGTGATATTAGGCTTTGTGTTGATTTCAGGAACTTGAATGTATCCTCTTTGAAGGATAACTATCCACTGCCTAATATGGAAGCTATGTTGCAGAGAGTGACTGGTTGTGAACTCCTATCCATGATGGATGGATTTTCAGGATATAATCAGGTAAAGGTAAAGGAATCAGAACAGTATAAAACTACCTTTACCACTCCATGGGGAACGTATGTGTATGTTAGAATGCCATTTGGACTAACAAATGCAGGTGCTACATTTCAAAGAGCAATGGATGTTGCTTTTGCAGGGTTGATTGATTCAATCCTGGCTGTATATCAGGATGACCTGACTGCTTACTCGAAGAAAGAAGAGCAGCATTGTTTGCATCTGGAGCAGATTTTCATAAGAGCACTAGAATATGGTATTTCTTTAAACCCAAAGAAGTGTGCCTTTGGGGTAATTGAAGGAAAGCTTCTGGGACATATTGTTTCCAAGGATGGAGTCAGGATAGATCCAGAGAGAGTGGCTGCTATTGACAGGATTCAAATGCCAAAAACTGTGAAAGGAGTTCAGTCCTTCTTTGGACAGATAAATTTTGTTAGAAGATTTGTTCCCAACTTTGCAGAAACCACAAGGAACATTTCCAGGATGATGAAGAAGGATGCAACTGTCAACTGGGAAAGGGAAGCAATAGAATCATTTCAGAATATCAAAGAGGCAATTAAGATGGCCCCTGTTCTTAAATCTCCTGATTTTTCTAGGCCATTCCAAGTATTTTCATTTGCTTCCTTTCATACTGTTGCTGCATGTTTGTTACAGAAAAATGAAGATGGTTTTGAATAGCCCATCGCTTTCTTCAGTATGTCCCTGCAGGCCTCTGAGTTGAAGTATGATATTATGGAAAAACAGGCATATGCACTAGTTAGAGCCATCAAAAGTTTCAGACCATACTTGGTAGGGTCATATATAATTGCATATGTACCTCATGCAGTAGTCAAAGACATATTCACTCAGCAGGAGGTGACTGGAAGAAGGTGCAGATGGATAAACAAACTGCAAGAGTTCAACATAGACATACAAGTTACTAAGTTGATAAGAGGACAAGGATTAGCCAAGATGATGGCACAGTCAAACTTGGAAGCATGCCAAGTTAATGCAGTCCAAGATGAGAGTGTAAATGTATTAGGATCTGAATGGTACAAGGATATTATCTACTACTTGCAAAATCTGAATTGTCCTTCCCATTTCAGTGACAATCAAAAGAGGACTTTAAGGTTACATGCAATCAGGTATGTTATTGTTCAAGGTGAGCTATACTGGAAAAACCCTGATGGTGTGCTGCTGAGATGTGTGGATGAGGATATGGCTAACAATGTTTTGATTGATTTGCATAAAGGATTGTGTGGTGGACATTATACTGCCCAAACAACAGCTCATAAAATTCTCAGGGCAGGATATTGGTGGCCTACTCTCTTTTCAGATGCACAGAGGTTAGTGAGAAAGTGTGACCCTTGCCAAAGATTCTCAGGAAAGCTGAAATATGATGGTGCTTTACCCCTCAGAACTGTACCTGTGGATGCTCCATTCCAGCAATGGGGAATTGACTTCATAGGGGAAATTGCAGACAAATCAAGTGGGGGACACAGTTGGATTTTGGTGGCAACTGATTATTTTACCAAATGGATTGAGGCCATTCCAACTAAGAGAGCTACAAGTAAGGTGGTGACAGATTTCATACTAGAAAACATCATCATCAGGTTTGGAGTACCATTTAAGATAATCACTGATAATGCTATGTGCTTCAGATCAGGTGAATTTGTTGATTTTTGCAACAGGTATGGGATAAATCTGTCATATACATCACCATATCACCCACAAGGAAATGGTCAAGCAGAATCAAGCAATAAGAGCATCATGAAAATTATCAAGAGGATACTGGACAAGAACAAGAGAGCTTGGGACTCAAAGTTGAACTTAGCAGTATGGGCTGACAGAGTGACAGTGAAAAGGGCTATTGGGAAGTCACCTTTTGAGCTAGTATATGGTGCATCAGCTAGACTGCCCATAAACAATCTCCTACCAGTTTACAGATTCATTCAGGAAAATGATGAGGAGATTAAAGATTCCATGACAGAAAGAGTGAATCAGCTGGTTGCATTGGATGAAGACAGAAGGAAAGCCCACCAGATCAATCTCAAAAGACAACAAGATGTGAAATATCAGTTTGACAGGAGAACTACAAAAAGGAAGTTTCAAGTCAATGATCTGGTGCTCATTTGGAATGCTAAAGGTCAGGAAAAGCGTAAGCATGGTAAATTTCAACCCTTATGGATGGGTCCATATCAGGTTTGCAATACTCATGGGGAGGATTCTTATTTCCTCCAAGCCCTAGATGGTGAAATTCTGGAATTGCATGTGCATGGCCAATTCCTTAAGTTCTATTTTGCATAAATGACTGGTTGCTGTGCACATTTGTAAAAATATGTATGTAGTGTAAATGCCTTGTACAGCTCGCATTTTTTGGCTTTTTGTCTGGTCTGCCCGGAGATCTGGTTCTCGCTGCAGGTTTTCACCTGCACGTCCCCATTCGGAGCCACTGTTAGCACTCATTTTGACCTGGGGTTGATTTTTCATGATCAGGGGGTTTCTTCATTTGAACCCTTTATCTTCTTGCCCATTTTTTCTAAGTGTTGGATCTCCTCAGCATTTTTCAGCTGCAGCATCATATTTTCCTGAGGAGGAGGTCATCATCATCATCTTGTCTTCGATGATGGTCTGCATCATCATGTTCTTCGTCGACTGGTTTCTCATCGTCATCATCATATTTCAATATCGGGTGATGTTTGGATATCATCCTGATCCTGCTGATGAGCTACAGTGCGCCCTAAGTTGCTTGCGGGGGTGATTTTTCAAGTATCCGGTGATCTTCCATTATCACCTTGCCCGTACATGATGATGATGTTGCCCCGATATTCTGAAGGGGTTATTCTCTAAGTTGTTCGACCTGACTTGTTTTTTCCTAAGGGTCGTCATCATCATCATCATATTTCCAGTTATCACCGTGTTGCTTGCGAGGGTCATCATATTTTCTGCCTTCATGATATTTCACCGGGGTGATATTTTTATCATCGGGTGATCTTGGTTATGATCATCCTGATGATGTTGTTGAAGAGTTCTAAGTGCGACCCGATATTCACTGGGGTCATCATATTTTGAACGTCAGGATGATCTTAGTCAATATCATCCTGATGATGTTATATCACTTCTTGTTCGTTGTTTTGTCATCCTGATGATGCTGACGTCATCCTTATATCAGGGTGATATCTTTTTCTCTGCCTATCTGCATCATGATATTTCCGAAGGAGGGGGTGATATTTTCATATCACCCGGGTGTATGTTTGTTCCAGCGTCATGATGATGCTGATATCAAGGAGATATCTGCCTGCCGGCTTCGTGCATTATCTAGTGGGGGTGATCTTTTCAAGCATCATCATATTCATCTATCGCCCCGATCTTATAGTGAAGCTACAGTGCAACCTGATATTTGTGCATCAGGATGATATTTTCAAATATCTGGTTGTCTTCCGAATATCATCCTGATGTGGATATGATGATGACGTCATCAAGGTCCGGGGGGGGTCATATTTCTAACACTGATCATTTTGTGGAGATCCCCCGATATTTGCAAACATGATGATGACGTCATCTGGATATGAGGAGGTGCGCAGTAGGCAGATATGATGATGACGTCAGCAGGATATGATGATGATGTCATCAGGATGTTTATCGGCCAGACTTTTGGTATAGGCTCAGCAGGAGGATGTTCCTCCGATGGATCAGGATATGCCGATGAAGGCGATTATCATGCAGGTTATATTGCAATATGATGCTGACGTCAGGGTGATATTTCGGGCAACAGGATATCATGCTGCTGGAGGATGATGATGATGAAGTCTTATACTAGTGTCGTCAGGAGCAAAAGCACCGACATCATATATGCTCATGACCTAGTATATAAAGTGTTAAAGAGGTCATCGCGGGGTGCATGTGGGATAATGTTATCCTGCATTTCGAAATATCATGATGATGAATCTCGGCGGGAAATGGTTGCGATGCAGAATTAATGTTCTTCCCGAGGCCGCGGGTTGGTGCGCCATCAATGGCGATTGTTGCAGAGGTATGGGCGATGGCGTGGGCGGATCTGGTACCCGATTGAAGGTGTACATCAGCGGACAGTGGCGCAGGGCTCGAGATATCTTCCTGTCTCCTCCCCTACCTGCTGCATTCATGTTTGGGCGCCAATCTGGTAGTGTTTGAGCGCCATTTTTATGGTACTGTGTATCTGGCGGGATTTTGGTCAACCTGGTAGTTAATGCTGAATACACCCTCCTGCTATATAATGCAGACGGTGTTATTCATTCAAGGTTGTTGAAAGTTGAAGATTTTTGGCTCTGTAACTCATAACAAGCTGATCTAGTTGTTCTGTACAGCTTAACCTGTGAGTTTATGTATCTCTTGTTGTATGTTTTTGGCATGAACCCACTGATTTCATGATTAAACTTATATGAGAAATGCTATCTTAGCATGTGTTGTGTTAATTCTGTCTCCAGTATTGCATGTATTCTTCTTTTGAATCTGGATATTTGAGTAATGTTTAGATTCTAGAGCATATAATTCCTATGTTGAATGTCTGATCTTTTAACTTCTGCTCAAGGGGTAGATTAAACTGTTTTCAGGTTGAACATTGGGAAGGGTATACTGCAGTAGGGATACCATAAGTAGAGATAACCTAACACTTTGTATTGGGAGATACCTGTAAGGCAGGTATCACATATATCCCCTTGAAATCCAGTTTTAGCTGTTTATGCTGATCATTCACAGGTGTATGTCTACTGACTCCAGGCCCTGGATAGGCACCAATCATGCTTTGTTTTTGTGTTATAACCATGTCCAGCTTTGCATCCACACTTAAACTCCAAATCAAAATCTAAAACAAACATTAGGACATTAGAATTAGTTTAGGATCCTCAGTCCTCTGTCTACAACTGCTAATAGGCCCAAAGCTAGCCCCTTTGCTCTTATCTTTCAGTTTTGGTCTACTTACAAGAGGACTATCTGCTTTCTGTCAGCATCCCAGCCTTGTATGCATATCCTCATGGATGTTGAGTAGGGAATACCCCCCTAGGTCTTGCAGAGCCTGAAGAAGAAGAGGAGATAAAATATAGAGTCTATCTCCTACACTGTTGGCCCCCTGGCCCAGAGATCCTGTTGATCACTGATGGCTACCTTGTAGGGAAATCTGGGAATAAGCATCCAGTCTGGGAAAAAGTCAACAGGGTCCTCTCCCATCTATTATTTTGTTAGTAAGCTAGGTAATTGATGATGTCAATAAGTGACATGTTAAGTTTATGCATCCTTAAAAGATGCCAAAACTAGTGCTTTGTTGGTGATGTGCTAACCATTAGATCTCCTTGAAATCTAATGACCCTTGCACCTCTCATGAGTCCTTTCATTCTATAGAATCAATGAGCTTAGTGTTTCTTGGCTTGAGCATCTGAATCAACATGAACCCAAAGATGGTATCACTTGCACAAATCATCTCAAATCCTGAGTAACTGGAATGGTATTACTAAAAATGACTTACCAAAGGAAATTATTGTGATTTTTAATGTAAATAATATGAATGATAGCTTTAAATCAATACTAAAAAAATGGTCTACTTTTCTTGATAGCTCATTGAATGAATTCTAAGTTCTTTTCATTAGTTATTAGTTAGGTGAAAAGTAACGCGAAAGTCTTGTATTGAAGTAAGTAAAATGGAAAGTATGAACTAGAGATACTTTATACCTAGCAAGAATTGAGAGATAGGCACTACTAGGGTAGGCACTAACTAGTGATCTAATTGTGTAGGCATCAAGTGATTTGGATGATTCAACCCAATGTCAGAAGGGGTTCTTGTTTCCTCACAAAATTCCACAGGTGTCACTTGATGATGTCTAGGTAAATTATTAAGAGAACCAAGAAGGCCAATTGTGATGACATCTAGGCACACTATAACACATTAAGATCTTAAAACTAATTGTAAAAAAATTAGATTGATTATTGAACCTTTATGACATCAACACTTTGTTCAAAAGATAATTTTAGAATTATTAAACAATGAATTATCTCCATATAATGTTGTAAGAAAATTAAAAAATCTAGCATATTAAATAAATACAAATACGTGCTAATAAATAATTCACCTTATATATTTTTGGAGCAATAATTTATTGAGAATTTATTTATGTTAAAACTAGATATAACAATAAACAAATTTGTAATGGATAGAGTTTATAAGTAGGTATAAAATTTGTAATGGTTAGTTTCATAGTAAATTGTTCTTTTATTCAATGTATATTGCAAACTTTTTGTATTTTTTTATTACATTATCATTCCCTTAGTCTAAGAAATTCTCTTAGTCTAGGAAATATATATGACCTTTATTTATAACAAAATATGTGTCCCAAATATGTAATTCCCTTGCAAACATCTACATTTAAAATTCAGAATTAGCTAGAGGAAGGAGCCAACAAGTTGAGTGTAAAAATAAATAGAATTAAGAAAGGAAATGGTACATAATTCTCTCATTAGTGGTTAGTGTACTTTTAAAATGAATGGAAGGTACATTGATATAAATTTCTATTTTTATTATTTGTTGCCATTTTTATTTGTGGCTAACAATTTTTATGTAATATGATTATTTAATACGAATGGAGTAAGCCCCAATATCCATATTGATGTATCAAAAGTTTAGCATAATAATATAAATGATAAAGCTAAGAGTGCTTCTTTACATGTTATATTGAGAATCCACGTTATAACTTTTATAATTAAAAATAATAATATTTGAATAATTAATAATAATAATATTAATATGAGAATCCCTTCATATGATTGTTCCTTGAGGTATATAGTTTTAAAATGTATTCTCTAATATTATTTTGATTGTTTTAATTTGAAATCCAATAGTATAACCCTCTAGCATAAACGATAATAAAGATCCTAGTTCAAGCTGAGTGAACATGTTTCCCTTGAATTCAAAGATCAATCGTATTATAAGATAATAGTGCATTCTAAAATGTTCAATATATCAAAATTTTGGACAATAAACTCTATATTAAGCTTGATAGTATATAATCAAATCTATGTTACTAAAAATGGAAACCATAATGCCAATGACAAGACAATGAGAAACATGATATTTAAGGGTCGCTTATAAGAAACAAATTTATATACATATATACTAAAGTTACATAATATGCTAGGAACATCTATTTAAACCCAAATTGAAAAACATATAAATGTGACAAATTCATAGATTAGATTAATTTATAGTAGTCTAAATTACTCTAGGGCCAATGAATCTAGACTCCTTTTCTCTCATAACACTTTATCAGTCATAGTGTATAAGTGCATATGGGAGGAGTAATTTAAATTCCATAAAAATGTTGATCATGACCCTCCATTATAATATCATCAACCCATACAAATTACATGATTTAGTTATAAAATAATTTATGTAATATTAACATTCTATTTCAAATCTAGAAATTGTATGCAAAAGAGTAACTTAATGATAATTTATTTACCATCCACACTTTGCATTGCATCCATTGTTGTTTTTCGGTTAAGATTAGTACAAAAGAGTAGCCTATCCTTTTTAGTGTTTTGTTGATCATCTAAACCTATAATGGTCCATGACCATTTAACCCATCAACTTAGATAAAGTGTTAATCATAAGATTACAATATTTAACTAATTTAATAAAATATTAACATTCTCAATTACTTCATTTTTTTTGTTGAAATGTCTAAGTACGGATAACATTGAACATTGATGGTTGTGTACCACAAATTGCATCCATTATTTATTTGATTAGGTATAGATAATGATTAAAAATAAGAATATCTACCAATTATATGATTTAGTTATAAAATAGTTAGCATTTTATTACATTTTTTAAGAGAAAACGGTGTAAGGCACCCATACCAATATATTAAAAATGAATTGGAAAATCCAAAAGAGGGGCCCTAAGGTAAAAAGGGACATCGACCAATAACATAACTCAACCGACTTACAAGGAAGCATCCTGTAAAAAGTCTAAAAAGCAACCAACAGGGAATGAAGTTGAAAAACTAAATGATGGATAATTAGCCAAAAAAAAAGTACCACATACATAGCCATAAGAAATTCCCCAAAAGTGGCTCAACTATCATTTCAAGGATCCACACATGCTTTTAATGTAAAGATATTAATAAGCTACCCAACAACATCTGCCAACTATCCTAACAGGAATAAATGGTAGCATCCACCGAAGATGTGCCCGCTGGGAACAAAGGACAATAGTTTATCACTGATGTGACTATCCTAGGGGGATGTATGCCCAAAATCATAAATGTTGAGATTTGAAAATCCTCAACAACTTCCATAACCGCCACCTAGTCAACAATCCACTCCATGACCACTACTGAAAAACACCATCACCACCTATCGTCACACCTAGATTGCTTCCACCACCCAACAAGATGATAGCCCCACCACAAATGTCACCACCACCATCAACACCTTCATCTCCATGTCCACAACTCCCACCAAAGATGAAGCAACCCTACCACTAGCAACTGCTAGTGTCCTCTTAGCGCTATCAGAGCCACCTCTAGGTATATATCTTCCTATAGCTCTCTCGACACCTCCTTTCTCCACTCCTAGCTCATAGCCATCGCCAGACCTGCCATTAACACACTATGCCTGGCCCAACACCCAATAGAGCTTACTTTGGTACCAATCGTGCCTTCAATCACCAAACAACCATCCTCTTATTCCTCCCACCTTGCCACCATCAATGCATCTCAGTCACTAGCAATCACCTCTACACCTTATCCCACCATCGTATCCCCCTCCATCCCATATGGCAAGCATGGATGAGCAAATATTAGACATCTCTATCACCTAGACACCATAAAATGTGCTAGGATCTTCACCCTCTCTGTTAAAAATGCCACCTCCCCTATCAGGTTCATCTCTTCCAACCTTTCCATCACTACCATTAGTGCCTTAGTTGAAGCCCTTAGGGTCTCTACAAGGTCTAAATCTACCTACAAATCTCACAACAATTCCATCGCCATCCCCTCATCAAGATCCACTACTTGAGCCTCATCCAAGATGAGCCCTTGAGCTAACATGCTAACCACCCCACTCCTATGATCGATAGAGGACCATAATTTGTTGTAAAATAGATCCAACCCTCTCCTGCGACTAATATTTCCATGCCACCAAGGGGCCTATGCCTCAAGATACTTAAATCTCCACCTTGTTTAATAGATGGCACTACTTCCCTACCATATGTCTCCATAGATGTCCAAAATATCGACATGGGTCAGGTCCCAGGACCTCCAACACCTTTGTGCCCCCAAAAATCTATAATTGCTCATCACCATGTCACTTCCTCTTAGCGCCTTCTCTGCCACAAAGGGATATGAGTTTCCCACACAATCCAATCTCTCCAAACCACCTCCCCCTCCAAACATGATTCTTCCACCACCTTCAACACAGCCACCAGTGTGGCCATTTAACTACCTCTAGGACCTCCACCTAGTCCAAAAAACTCCCCCAAAAAATAGAAAACTAGCTAGCACTTCAAGCTACCAAAAACTCTGATGTCTTCATGGGGCCACCCCAGTGCCTTCTTACTTTGTCTAGAAAAACTCCCAGTCATTTGGGTCATCATCCCCATCGCCATCTTTGTTAGAACACACACAATCTACTGATAGGGGGTGAGTCAGTAGGTTAATAAAACATAAAACTTAAACCCTCTAGTATTCAAATCAAATTAAATTTCAATGCTGAAATATTAACACTTAGAAAGCATGCACACATTAACACCAGATATACATGGAAAACCCAGTATAGGAAAAACCATGGTGAGAAAATGCTACTAGGAACTACTGTCCTAATCCAGCCTCACAAATGAAACCATAAATTACAATATTTAAGAGCACCAACTCTAAGGAATCTTCAAATCCCTGATTTAAGAACACCAATTCTAAGGAGAATACAATTCCTTGATCTGAGCACCAACTCAATCCATCAGAGGCACCAACCTCTGAATCCTTACAAATTCAAATATGCAGACATTTGGTTCTTTTACCAACCTTAGATGCACCTCTTCAAATCATACATGGACTATTCTTCTTACTCAACACCCTCTTCTATAATACATGCTCAAAGCGTTATTACCTCCCTTATTCTCATTAACAATATCGCATAGCATATGCGCAGAGAACATTGACACTCTACCTACAGCAACATATCACACACTATTTTATATTTGCACGAGAAGAAACTAATAATAGATTTTCAACAAATTCTACTATGAGAAGAAACTACTCAACAAAATCTGAACAATACTTCAATGAGAAGAAACTATTCCAATAAAATCTTAACAATACTTTGCTGAGAAGAAACTGCACAACAAATTTTGAACAATACTCTGCTGAAAAGAAACTGCATAAGGAATCCATAAAAACTCTATGCAGAGAAGAAACTGAATCACCAACTGAATCACTAACAAAAAAAACTCTGAGACACGGTAGTTGCAAAACCTATAACATGTTGGGAAAATTGGAAGCATCAACAAACACAACAAAGCTACCCAACAAAAACTTAACTAATCTAGTTGTTTAAACAAATTATTGATTTCCTTTTCTAATGGCACTTTTACCATTTCTCAAACTTTGTCTTTTATTGCTTATATCGGCAAAAGTTTATTTCTTTGAACTTTTGACACTTAGCCCTTTATCGGCAATTTCTCGTTTTCTCAAACCATGGTCAATTTCCACCTTATTGGTGAAAGTCTCTTTCTTCAAACCTCAAGTGTATTTCTTCTTTATTGGCAAACTATGTTTTCTATGAACTTTCCTTCTTTATTGCTTTTTGCCTTCTATCAACAAATTGTCTAAACCACAAACTTTGCCTTGCTCTTGCTTTTTGCCTTCTATCGATAAATCCTTCAAACTGCAGACTTTTCCTTTGTCTAATTTAGCCATTCCATCGGCAAAAGTCACAAACCACAAACTTTGCTTCTATGAGCCCTTTATCGCCTAGTCAGCGAATCAGCGAATATCCAAATTCCTAAATTAGCTCAAGAAAAAGAACTTCCTTGACTAAGTCATTCTCCCGACTAAGTCTTTTTCTTCAACACTTTCTCTCTATCGGTGAAATGGTCAAACCATGAACCTTTGATTTTGAAAGCCACTTGTCACCCTGTCGGTGAATTGGTGAAATGCCAAACTTCTGACCTAGTTCAAGAAATCAACTTTTTCCCAACAAAGTCATTCTCCTGACTAGGTCTTTTTCTTCAACTCTTTCTTCCAAGTCGTTACCTTTGCCTTCCTATGCCATATTGGCTAGTCATCTTATCAGCTAAATGCCAAACTTTCTAATAGTTCAAGATAGACAAAGTTTCCCAATTACCTTCTCAACTTAAGCTTTGAGAAGCTTCCTTTTACATTGTTGGTAAATTGGCGAAAAATAGAACTTGAGAACTAGTTCTCAAAATGAGAACTTTACCAATAACATTATTTTCCTAACAAAAAGGAAAAATACAAAGAGTTCTGAATTGGCTATTTTTGTCAACAAAGGCAAAATACACAGAGTTCAGAATTAGCCATTTTGTTGACTTAGGGAAAAACACAAAGAGGTTTAGATTTGGCCATTTTTGCTGACTAAAGGAAAAACACAAAAACTTAGTGTTTCATTCTTTCTCTTCTATGCACTACTTTGCCATCCAACTTTGACATCAATGACAATATATTAACAAACTCCCCCTTTGTCATTAATGTCAACACTTATGGATAAACTAATCTTAGTGCTGCACTATTTCTTCTACCATTTGCTCTAGTGTTGTTCCCCCTTACTCTTTCCCCCCTTTGTCATCAATGGCAAAAGGAAGTAAACAACCTCCTGACTGACAACAAAAACTGCCATTTATTTACTTGCTCCCCCTGAGAGGTAGTCACTCTCCAAAATAGGGATAAATAAAAAATATATGCCTTGAGCTATACTCTCTGTATAGATGTCACAGCTTCACTTCTGCTTGTAAGCAAAAAGAGCAATAATTTCTAGCTTTATACTGAGATATTCAAAAGTATCCTTTGGAAGTAGCTTGGTGAAGATGTCCACAATCTATTCTATTGTGGGGACATACTCCATCCCGACCTCCTGATCTGTAACTTTTTCCCTCAAGAAATGATATTTAATGGCAATGTGTTTCGTTCTTGAGTGCATCACAAGATTCTTTGAGATATTGATCGCACTGGTATTATCATAAAGAATGGAAATAGGATCATCAAATTCTACCTTTATATCCTTGAGTGTCTACTTCATCCATAAAACTTGTGTACAACATGACACAACAATAACATAGTTTGCTTCAGTAGTGGACAATGTTACTGAATCTTGCTTCTTGCTGAGCTAAGATACTAACTTATCACCAAGGAAAAAAGCTCCACCACTGGTGTTTCTTTTGTCATTAGTACTTCTTGCCTAATTAGCATCTATATATGCTGTCAAGGTAAAATCATTATTTTGAGGATACCATAATCCATAATCCTCAGTACCTTTCAGATACCTGAAGATTCTCTTCATAGCTTGAACATGCAATTCCTTAGGAGTAGCTTGAAATCTAGCCACCATGCAAATTGCTTGCATGATATCTGGTCAGGATGCTATTAGGTACAACAAGCTACCTATCATTGATCTATACAGAGTCTGATCTGAATCTGGTGATTCATCATTCTTTCTCAATTTGCATCCCGTCATCATGGGGATTCTCACAGGCTTATAGTCTTCCATCTTGAACTTATTAAGCATATCCTTTGCATACTTGGTTTGAGATATAAATATACCTTGGTCTTTTTGTGATATTTGTAAACCAAGAAAGAAAGAAAGTTCTCCAAGCATGGACATTTCAAACTCTTTCTACATCTAATCAACAAATTCCTTGCAGATCCTGTCATCACTACCACCAAACCTAATGTCATCGACATAAACAATAGTAATCAACACGTGCTTACCTTTTGATTTGAAGTACAAGTTGTTTTCTACACATCCTCTTTTGAATCCTTGCTGTTGGAGGTAACTGTCTAGTTTAGAAAACCAAGCCCTAGGGGCCTGTTTTAGACCATACAGTGCCTTTTTCATTCTACAAACAAAATCTTCTTTCTCGAACAACTAAAATCCTTTAGGTTGTTCAATGTAAACATCTTCATTAAGATTACCATTCAGAAATGTAGATTTGACATCCATTTGGTAAACTTTGAAATTCTTATAAATAAAGAATGCTAGAAACATTCTAATGGTTTCAAATCTCGCAACAGGTGTAAAGGTTTCTTCAAAATCTATGCCTTCAACTTGGGTATATCCTTTACAAACCAATCGTGCCTTGTTCCTTAAAACTTTTCCATCTTCATTCAGCTTGTTTTTAAACACCCATTTTGTGCCTATCACATTCTTATCGGCAAGTCTTGGAACCAATTCCCAAGTCTAATTTTTCTCTATCTGATTTAGCTCTTCATCCATTGCATTGATCCATCCTTCATCCTTACTAGCATTAGTAAATGATTTAGTTTCAATCTTAGATACTAATGAGAAATTTACTTGTTCATTTGATTTAGCTAGCATTCTTGTAGTTTGAATGCCTTCATTCTTGTCTCCTATTATCTGTTGTTTAGGATGTTCTTTTTGAACATACCGAGCGGGTGCTTTACCATTTATCCTTTTAGGTTCTTCTTTAGCAGCAATCACATCTCCTCCTTCTTCTATTATAACAAGTTCTTCTGAACAAATGTCCTTATTGTGTGTTAGATGTGGTTGATCCTCATCTACCTTGACATTGGCACTTTCTATAATTCAGTGCAATCACTTGTTATATCACTTATACGCTTTGGATATGCTAGAGTATCCCAGAAAAATGCATTCATCACATCTAGAATCAAAGATTTCAATACCATCTTCATATCTTCTGATGTAGCATCTTCTACCAAACACCTTGAAGTATTTGACAGACACAATTCTTCCATACCATAATTCATACGACGTCTTAACTATGTTAATTCTTAACTGTACTTTGTTCAAGATATACACTGTTGTGTGTAATGCATCTCTCCAGTAGACATCAAGTAACTTTGCTTCATTTATCATAGTTCTTTCCATCTCTTTTATTGTCCTATTTTTCCTTTCCACAACTCCATTCTGCTATGGAGTTCTAGGTGCAGAATATTGTCTTTTTATGCCATGTCTTTCACAGTATTCCACAAAATCATTTGAGATGAATTCTCCTCCTCTGTCTAATATTAAGCATTTAAGAGTCAGACCACTCTCCTTCTCAAACATAGACCTAAATATCTTAAATCTCTCAAAAGCTTCTAATTTATCCTTAAGAAAGGTTACCCACGTCATTCTTGAGAAATCATCAACGAACAACATGAAATATCTCTCACCTTGTACTCCTTGTGTCCTAGTTAGACCACATAGATCTGTATGTACTAACTCCAAAGGTTTTGAAGTAGAATATTCTTTTGTTTCAAAATTAGACTTTTTTTGTTTCCCATGCTGACATTCCTTACATATAGTATTTTCTGGCTTGATGATTTTAGGAATGTGCCTAACTACTCCTTTTGAGCTTACCTTCACAAGGTTGTCAAAATTGATGTGTCCCAATCTTCTGCACACCTCAACCAGCTTTCATCAATTTGTCCCGTCAAGTAACTTTTACCATGTATCTCCTTGAGATGATAAAGACTATTTTATGTTATGCTTGCTTCAGCCACTAACATCCTAGAACTTGCTTTCCTGATTTCACAACCTTCTGCATTAAAGGTTAGACTGTATCCATTGTCACACATTTGACTCACACTCAACAAATTGTGTTTCAATCCTTCCACATAGTAGACATTTTGTGTCTTTTCTTTTCCATCAATACAAAGAGTTCCTTTACCAACTATCTTGGCTGATGTATTGTCACCAAACCTGACTGAACCTCCATTCCAATCTTGTAGGCATATAAAGTTACTTTTATCTCCTATCATGTGAATGGAATAGCCAATGTCTATTACCCATAGATCCTGTCTCTTGGCATGAAATGCAGTCTAAACTATTAGAGACTCTTCTTTCTTCTGATCATCTTTCTTCTTCTTCCAAACTTTCATAGTTTTCATCTCCTTATTGACAAGAGAGTTTGACACATTATCCTTCTTAGGAGAGACAATCTTCTTTCTTTCCAGTTTGTTAGATTTTACAAAATTTGTTCTACAATATTTTGCAATGTGACCATAGTTATTGCATTTGTAACAAACTATTCTAAAATCTCCTAGAGGTGCAGATGAATTTTTGCTAATGAAATCAGTTGTTGTCCTAGGAATAATTCTACAAATAACAACCCTATGACCATATTGATTACATGAATAGAAATAACCATAAAAGGATTGAGGAAACCTAATTTTAGCAGAGTATTTTGTAGGAGGGGTTCCTTTGAATCTTTTCTCCTTTAGATCTTTGACTTTTGTGAAGCCATCATCTTCCTTCTTCTGCATCTTCTCTTTAGTCTCTTTAGGAGGATTACTATTCTTTGAATGTTGACCTTCTTCAAATCCTAGACCAACCATGCTCTTTGGAAATCTCTAATTGCTAATCATCTCATCAAGCATGCTACTGCTCTTATCAAATTTTAGACTTAGGCCAATCTTATCCTTATCCTTTTCTAATTCTTTTATTAGAGATAACACTTCAGATTCTAGCTTCAGACACTCTTCTAATTTATCTTTCAATTCAGATTTTTTAACCTCTTCTATTATTCTGGCTTCTTCCACTCATGTATTCAACTCAACAATCAACACTTCTGATTCTACAAGTTTCTCAAACACCATATCTTCTTGGATTTGTGCTTCAGTTTTGAGTTTTTCTTCCTAAGTTTCTCAATTTCTTGTAACGCACATACTAGCTTTCCTTCCAAGTCTACTTCACCTTCTTCTTCACTCTCAGGGTCTCCCAAATCAGTAATGTTCTGATCTTTAACAATAGACTCTACTGTCATAAACATGAATTCATTTTCTTCAGCCTCAGAAGAACCTAAATGTTGTTGTCTTCTGAACTAGAACATTCTTCAGACGAATCATAGTCACCTTTTATGTAAAGGCTCTTTTTGTTCTTCTAAAAATTCTTCTGATAGTTCTTATGAAAGTTTTTCTTCTTTAGATAGAACTACATGTTACTATTCTTGTTATCATATTCATCACTTTTATCTTTTCCTACAGATGGACATTTAGCAACAAAGTGACCAACCTTTCCACAATTAAAACATTTGAAAGGTAACTTACCTCTATACTTTCCAGATCCTCTCCTTAGTCTTTTTACGAAGTTGGCCTCTTCCACATTTGTCTTAGATTTAGGCTCTTTATTCTTTTCTTTATTTGATGCCTTAAATGTACCAACTGTCCTCATTTCATAGGCAGTAAAAATACCATGTAGCTCATCAACAATTATCTTATCAAGATCTTTTACTTCTTATATAGAAGAGACTTTAGCATCATACCTGGACGGTAGAGATCTAAGTACCTTCTAAACAATCACTTGCTCTTTTACTTCTTCATCCAGTCCTATCATAGCATTCACAACTTCATCAACTCTGAGCAAGTAATTAGCAATCTTTTCTTCCTCTCTCATTTTTTAGGCTTTCAAATCTTGCTTTAAAGGTCTGTAGCTTGGCTTGTTTCACCTTTGTATCTCCTTCATATATGCTTTGAAGCTTCACCCATATTTCTTTGACAGACTTGTATTGCATTACTTTAACAAATTCAAAGTTAGCTAAACCACATAAAATTGCATTCTTGGCCTTAGCATTATTCTCACATTCCTTCTTACTCACCTGGTCCCTTGGAGGAGTTTGAGGAGTGGTATAACCATCCACAATAGATTTCCATACATCATACCCTATTGAGATTAGGTAAGTCTCCATCCTTATGCTCCAGAACACATAATTTTCATTCCATCAAACAATGGTGCTTTGTTTGAGTGAGATTTGTCTTTATTGGCCATGTGTTTGATCTCCCAGATCAACCTTTAGCTGTTAAGCCTCTTCAAGGAACTTGGCTCTGATACCAATTGTTAGAACATGTACATAATCTACTGAGAGGGGGTGAATCAGTAGGTCAATAAAACATCAAACTTAAACCATCTAGTATTCAAATCAAATTAACTTTTAATGCAGAAATATCAATACTCACAAAGCATGCACACATTAGCACCAAATATACATGGAAAACCTAGTGTGGGAAAAACCACGGTGAGAAAATGTTGCTAGGAACTACCGTCCTAATCCAGCCTCACAAATGAAACCATCAATTACAATATTTAAGAGCACCAACTCTAAGGAATCTTCAAATCCCTAATTTAAGAACACCAATTCTAAGGAGACTACAATCCTCTGATCTGAGCACCAACTCAGCCCATCCAAGGCACCAACCTTTGAATCTTTACAAATTCAAATATGTAGACATTTGGTTCTTTTACCAACCTTATATGCACCTCTTCAAATCATACATGGACTATTCTTCTTACTCAACACCCTCTTCCATAATACACGTTCAAAGCATTATTACCTCCCCTGTTCTCATTACCAATATCACATAGCATGTGCGTAGAGAACATTGACACTCTACTTATGGTAGCACATCACACACTATTTTATATTTGTGTGAAAAGAAACTACTAACAGATTTTCAACAAACTCTACTGTGAGAAGAAATTGCTCAATGAAATTTGAACATTACTTCAATAAGAAGAAACTGCTCAACTAATCCTTTATAGACTTTTGATGAGAAGAAATTGCTCCAACAAAATCTTAACAGTACCTTGCTAAGAAGAAACTACACAACAAATTCTAAACAATACTCTGCTGAGAAGAAACTGTATAACAAGTCCATAACAACTCTATGCAGAGAAGAAGCTGAATCACCAACTGAATCACTAACAGAAAAAACTCTAAGACATGGTAGGTTCAAAACCTGTAACATGTTGGGAAAATGGAAGCATCAACAAACACAATAGAGCTACCCAATGAAAACTTAATTGATCTAGCCGTTTAAACAAATTATTGATTTCATTTTCTAATGACCCTTTTACCATTTCTCAAACTTTTTCTTTTATTGCTTTTATTGGCAAAAGTTCATTTCTCTGAACTTTTGACACTTAGCCCTTTATTGACGATTTCTCATTTTCTCAAACCATGGTCAATTTCCACCTTATTGGTGAAAGTATCTTTCTTCAAACCTTGGTGTATGTCAGCTTTATCGGCAAACTGTTCTTTCTACAAACTTTCCTTCTTTATCACTTTTTGCAGGTTTTATCCGCAAATTCTCTAAATCATGAACTTTGCCTTGCTCTTGCTTTTTGCCTTCTATTGGAAAATTCTCTAAACTATGAACTTTATCTTTCTCTTGCTTTTTGCCTTTGTTTTGTAGTGTTGTTTTAGTGGAGAATGTGGTTTTCTATGGTTTTATGTGTAATCCTCCTTTCACACCAAACATTCCAAGGGCTTTTCAACTGAGTTGAATCTCCACTAAGCGGGAACAATCACCTATTGTGTTGGACAACCACTTGGGAAGCTGTGGATTCTTGGATATGTCAAACAATGTCTCTATCTTATGCTCAATTATGCTTTGAAACCCTAATTATGCAAATTAGTAAGTAAATTATCAAGTTACGACAAATCCTTTCAGAATGAGATAGAGGATAGAGATATTTAACTCACTATTTTTTAAAGTTCAGAAGGCGAAGAAGTTGGGGACACAGGGACTTGCGCCTAAGTCCAAGGTACCAATTTCTTTGAGGGGTTCTAATCTCCTTCTGACACTGATCTGCACTGCAACTTCAGATTCTAGGAATACAATTGTGAAGGACAATATTGGGAGTGCCCTAGTCCTGGAAAAGCATCAGTGTCCTACTTCTTTCCAGATCCTGAATCCTCTGTGTTTGCTACTCCTTCCTACAACTCCACTCCATGAAACTTGATACCTATAACTTGCAATCACAAGGAGTTTGAGAGGGGGTTGTGGTGTTTAGAGGCTTGCCTCGGTCAAGCCTCGAAGAGACATTCAAGTCTTCTGAACACCGTTGTCAAATGAGAGTGTGTATCTCGGTGGGATAGAGGCAAAAATCTAAATGATAAATGATTGAAAACACAAATGATATCACCTTGTAGTGAAGATCTCATGAAAGGAAGATGCTCTTCATGCCATGAGGAGATAGATGCCAAATCTGCAAATACAAACACAATAACAACAAAGTATTTCTCTGCAACACAATGAATGCCTTTAATCACTTTCACAAAATGCCAATGCTCATCTCATTGCCATCTAGTTTGCAAATGAAACCTAATCATGCTTATATATGCAACTATAAAGATTCTTGCTAAGAATTTCATAATTCAAACTTTAGATGGGGTAAATGCACAAAGATGAGTCCACTTAAGGTGGAAGTTTCAGACTTAAAAAAAACTCAAAATTAGGTAAACCAAAATAGGATCCCACTTTTTATGAAATGAGATCCCATTATGCTTTGGGATCCTGAGCCAAAAGCGGGATCTCATTTTCTAGAAACAGGATCTCGTTTCAAAACGAGATCCCATTTCAAAATGGGATCCTGTTTCATAAAAGGTTAAAATATTAACCTTTTATGAAACAGGATCCCATTTATAGAACGAGATCCTATTTCATAAAATTTAAATTTCTAAACCAATTTTTTCTATGGGTTTTGGGTTAGGAAAAAGGATTGGGAACCCGACCCTTGGCTTTGGACTTGGTTTGACCTACAAGTTGAAGGTCCTGTCAATGTCACAACAAAATAGTGACTTTGGGCATATGTTTGAATGCCTTTTTTGCAGAATTTTTTGACAAAATTAAAACCTATTATAGATGAGATAGTGTAGATTCCAAATATGTAAATTTTTTTACAATTGGATTATTTTTCTATTTTTCAATTAATTTATGATGAAACAAGTCCATAAACTTGAATTATCAAGGTTTTTTAATATTTTAATAACTTTTTATCAAAATAATTTTTTGTAAAAAAATTTGTAGGAAAACATACTTCAGATAATTCTTTTCAATTTGAAAAAAAAATTCAAAAAATGACAAGTTTAGGTCATCTTATGCGTGTGTACACGACAATTTTTTAAAACACCAAAAATGGCCAAAAAAAATTAACAAAAAAAATATTCAATTAAAAATTACAAAAAAATATGGAAAATGTGCTTCAGTGAGTTACAAATCTTTTCCCAAAGGATTTAGAAAAATATGGATTTAGGTCAAAATATGGATGATGTACACGTGCATGGTATAGTAAAAAAAGTGACTTTTAAACAGTGGTTTTTAGAAACACCTATTAAAAATCAATTTGTATCATCTGGGTATTAAAAAAATTACATATTTGGAAACTAGACTTCGAGTATTATATTTCATATTTATTGACTTTTTTCAAGATTCCACCTTTAAGTGCTTCAAAATTTTAGTTCAAATGTGACAAATTTTGAAAATTAGGGAAAACACTTCCACTTTTTGGCTAAAAAATGGACTCAACTTCTTGCACACACCTGATGTTGGCATAGGACCTAATTAATGGTCACTAAGCTGAGATTTAAAATTAGGGCAAACCCAAATTAGGGCTGGACTAGGGCACTAGCGCCCAAGCCCACCCCCTTGTTTCTATTCAAGGATCATTAAATTAACACCCCCTAGGTCCTATTTGTCACAAGACCCAAGGGTTTTCTCATCGGGAGTCAAAAATAACATGCAAGATGCTCTAGATGCAATTACAAGACCCGAGAGCTAAACCTTAAGAGGAAAAAGCCCCCAAGGTTACTTTTTCTGAAATAACATTTAGCCCCCACTTTAATGTATGTATAAATGCAAGACCAATACATGCATTAAAGTAGGGTAAAAAAACACAGCAAACACGCCAAGCATGGAGAAGACACGCCAAACACATTGAAGACAATAACATACACGCAAAACACAGAGAAGATAGTTACAATCATGCAAAACACAGAGAAGACAACATTGAAGACACGGAAAACACAGTGAATGCAGTGAATATAGTAATGATTTTCTTTTTCTTTTTCTCATATATGAAATGTAGAATGCAAGTACAAGGAAAGTAAACACAACCCAAAATGCAGGAGGGAATCATCGCCACCAGTCTTTAGACTGCACTTAAGAACAAACACGCCATACAAATCAAGCATGCCATACAAATCCAAAGCATAAGAGGGACTCATCGCCACCAGTATTTAGACTATGCCTGGGAACAAACATGACACACACACACACACACACATAGAAGACACGTAGAAAACACGGTAGACAAGTGATGGAGTGTACCTATTTCTAGGTTCATCACCATCTCAGGCACATTACAGGCACACACCGACGATTGGGCTTTGCCACAACGATCATCGAAGACACGCTTAAGGGTTAAGTTAGTCACAAAACCACTCCCCACCTCCATAGAAGACTTTTGAAAATGACAAGACTGTGCACTCTCCTCGAGAAATACACCATCCCTGCCTCACATGGAGGGATTAAGATAAAAAGGATATGCACGATATCCCTCCTCCATAGAGGGCTTAAGTGATTGCAATAGATTCAAGATTCACAAACACACATTGCTAACATCTACAATAGACAACTTACCTTATATATGCCCCCACCTTAAGGTGGTTGATATCATGTGACAATATCAAGTACGTTAAGGTAGAAAGAAAACACACAAGGGAACACGAGCTCTCACAAAGCCCATGCCCCCCGAAGATGACATGTACTTTACGATCGCCAAATGTGCCCACAAACACATTCCTGCAAGAAAAGTGTTAGTGTCTATATAATCATGATAAACAATAATGCATAGAGAACTAAGGAATGCAAGATTCAAGATAGAAAAGTGCATGGAGCAGCAGTATTGTTATGTTTTGTAAGTGCGATAAGACATAATCAAGATCACATAGAGTGATTCTACTAGCCAAGTGTCAGATAATATATATCAACCTCATCATCATGTAGGAACTAAATCCATTTTTTTGATTTCTCGCTAAAGGGACACTAGGTCCGCATTAGTATAAAATGTTTTTTGTCATCCGCCCGCTAGATAGAAGCACTAGAGGAAGGGAAACAATAAATCAAGAGACGAGAAACAAGTGTCTTAGGGACAGTCACGTAGGAGGGTGCCCCCAAGTCACCAACTGCAATGCTCTGTTCGTAAGACACAACACACAACAATGAAAATAGAGGAGAATCAATATAGAAGAATGATGATACAAATAGAAGAAGGTCACAACATAGGCGGTCTCCTAGTATCCTTGACCTTACAAGAGTATCAAGGGTCATCCCAGGAGGCCTAAACAACACATAACACATCACAGAGGTAAAGGGTTAGAAATACTTACCTACCAGATACCCAAACTAAGGGTTATCATCAAGTAAATCATCCTCTTCCCAATCTTGGATGCTAGAGGAAAGAGGTCTGTAAGGTGCCATAGCCCAACTTTTGTTCTTATCTTCCAATTTTTCAGTGTTGTGGTTTTCTATGTTTGTTTCAATGTTAGGTTGAATGTTTTCTTGTTTAGCGGCAAGTCGTTGGGAAAAAGCTTGTCTTCTCCTCCTCCTTTCTTTTGCTTGTCTATTCCTTCTTGTTTTAGCACTTATAACTTCAGAGGCATCATCCTATTTTTCTATAGGGTATTGCATATTAGAGGAGGAAGCACCATGTTCAAATTTCATTGGTCTTGGTGAAATGTTTTGTTGTTGATGAAAACCTCCCGATCCTTGTAAGGATGTCAGAGGAGGAACCTCAACATAAATACCATATTTTTGTGGACGGGGCAACTTATGAAACTTTTCCTTATCCACATCTATCACACCAATTATCTCATCATATTCGTAGTAGTCTCAAGTGTTTGTTTTCCTTTTTCTCTAAGGTGATCCTCAAACAGATGTTGTTCATCCCTCATTGTTTGTAAAGGAGGCCTGGCCACTCTAGCTAGTTGTATTGCTTTGTATCATCTATAATTTAGAAAGGATTGATCTCTTTGTGGCTCAAGTTCTGTTTCAGGTTGCAACCAGAAGTAATCAAGGGTGAAATTCTTTCTCTTAGCCGGAGGTTGGTATGTGTTACAACGGATAGTACGGATCTCTCCATGCAAAGGGAATTTTAGCCATTTGTGAATAGTTGAAGGGACGACATTCATAGTCTTAAGCCATGGGTGTCCTAGTTTTACATGAAAAAGGTTGGATAATGGGATACCATCAAATAACTAATCCACAACTTTGTCATAAATTGAGACTAACAATTTTACCAATCCAAATGTTCTCATCAAGGATCCATTATGTGTTTTAATTCTCAAATCCGACGGGTCATAATAGTTTTGTGACAAATCATGTTTAAAAAGGATCTCTTCTGTAACCACATTAGTCATGCAATTAGGGTCTATGAGTGTTCCATGCATGGGTATTTCCATTATTTTCATTGTAATGTAAAGAGGCCCTTCAGTATCTACCATTTCTTTGTCATGAGGTGTAAATGTTATTTCAAGTTCAGGGGCTCGTCTTTTCAAATGGGGCCTAGGAGGAAGCATAGAATTATTGTTGTATTGAGAAGCCATGCTAATATTTTCAAATGAGTGAAAAATCATATTTCAAAGATATTGAAAACTTATGCAAGAACAAATGCAAAAGTAAGTACGAAAATGACCAAAAATGCTTGATTTTTCAACTTTTTCTAATGTAAATCACTAGGAGAAAAGGTGTTGTGATAATTTTCAAGAGGGAAAAAAATAAAATGTCTTATAATAGTCCAATGATATAGAAATATATTTCACAACACACTTTTTATGCAAACCTAGAGTCATGATAAGTCAAAACCTAGTGAAAATGTGCTACAATATGCAAGTTTTCAACAAATCTCCATGCAAATGAGTGAAATAAAGGGTTTTGTGAGGAAAATTGTAATGGAAAGAAAATCATAACAATGATATCAGTCACCTAATGCAATAAAATTTGTCACAACACGCCTATAGTGCCGGTCTAAGTGAAACCCTAGTGAAAATATAGCTAAAATGTGCAAATTTTCACAATTTTTTAATGCAAAGGCCTATTAGAAAGGGTGTTGTAAGGAATATGAGGAGGGTTAGAAGATAATAAAATTAATAACATCTAATTAATGCAAAAAAATCCCTTACAAAACGCTTATGACGCAAATCTAGAGAGACGATAAGGCCAAATCTAGTGAAAATGCAAGGTTTTCAAACCCTAGACATGAGATTTTGCAAGAGGAGCACTATGATGCAACACTTCTATTAGAAATCAGTCCTAATGAGTGTATTAAAATGTTAGTAAAATCTAAAACAAGATTTTAACTACAGGGTAAGTGTAAGAAGATGGGGGGCCAAAAAGGGGTCTTAAGTGGCCACTTTTTTTCTTCTGAAATCAGAAAATGCTGGCCTTGGATGAGAAATTGAACATAGTTACACTAAAAATTTGGAGATGCAGCCAAAACAATGTTTGTAGTGCTCTGAGTCTACTTTCTAAACTACTAATTTTTTTTTGAAAATGGTATAGATTAAAGGGTTCAAAAGAGGGAGCCACAGAAATTGGTGTTGTTTTTGTCAAAAAAACATAACATAGCATGTTTTGTGGCTCCCTCAAAAGGTTAACTTTTTTTTTGGTATTTTTAAAATTGCCTTGGTGAGAAATTAGCTAACAACATTTAGTTTATGCTTGATTTTTATGATAATTTTTTGATGAATATTTGATTTTTTACTAATTTTCAAAGTGGACACATCCTAAAAAATAGAATTTTGGCCGTGCTACCCCTATAAATTTTGAAAACTAAATGAAAATGATTTTTTTTTAATATGTGTAGAATGGAGTCTAGTTTCTAAATATGTAATTTTTTTGAAATTTCAATGAATGGTTAATTTACAATGAAAAAAAGACCAAATAGTGGTTTTTGCCCAAAAAAGGACACACAAACAAAAGAAATTAAAGATGAAAGGCTTAACATTGTCAAAATGTGAAAAAAATTACATTGTTAAATAGCTAAGAGAAAGCCTAACATTACCCAGGTGTTTGATTGTTCGACCTTCAAACACGTGCAAATATGAGGGTTAGCACAAACAAAATTATGTGAAATCTTGTAGAATTTGCAAAAACACGTTTGTGGATGTTGAAAAGGCACTCCAAGCCTTTGGGTTGGAAATCCAAAGCAAATCCCAAGCCTAAGGCTTGGGATTCCCAAAGAACAATATAACGTGAGCGCGTTATAATGTGAGTGCGTTATAACGTGCTCGCTTTATATTGTGCTTTTTTCCTTTTTTTCATGTTTGCTGGTGTTTTCCCAATTTGACATAATGCGAGCGTGTTATAATGCAATCGCGTTAGTTCTTCCTTTGAATGAGTTATGTTCAAGTTTCATAAGTATGTTTCATGGATGTATATATGTATGCTTGTAGGTATGTATGCATGCTTGTATGTATGTACATGTATGCATGCATGTTTGTATGTATGTATGTATGTATGTTTGTATGTATGCATGTATGTATGTATGTAAGTGTTTTGGGTTTAGGGTATATAAGGACTTAAGCCTGTATAGTTTTGAGGGTTGAGGGTTGAGAGTTGAGGGATTAGGGCTTAATTAATAGGTAGAGGGTAGAGATTAGAGGGTTGAGGGTTACAGTTGAGGGTTAATATTCAAGTTGTTGAGTGTATAAGATTAAGTGTGTAAGGCATGGGGATTAGGGTTTAGGATATTGGGTTTAGGGTTTACGATATGGATTGAGGGTATGTAAGGCATAGGGTGACTTGGGTTGAGAGCACATATGGTTTAGGTTTAACTTAAGTATATGGTTGAGGCACAATATTCGGTGTTTAGGATATAAGGGTGAGGTAATATGGTCTAGGGATGAGGGTTTGTGGGTGTAGTGCTTCAGGGTTTAAGGTATAGGGTTGATGATTGAGGGATTAGGGCTTAAGTATATGGTTGATTGTATAGGGTTGAGGGTTTAGGGATAGGTTTTAGGGTTTAAGGTTTAAGGGTTAAGGGTCAAGGGATAGGGTTTAAGGTTTAGGGGTAAGGGATTAGGGTTTAAAGTATAGTGTCTTGGGTTGAGGGTTTAGGAATAGGGATAGCATTTAGGGTTTAGGGATGAGGGATTAGGGTTGAGAGTTGAGGGTTGAGGGATTAAGGTTTAAGGTATAGTGCTGAGGGTTGAGTGTTTAGGGATAGGGCTTAGGGTTTAGGGTTGAGGGATTAGGGTTTAGAGTTGAGGGATTAGGGTTAAGGAATAGTGTTGAGGGTTGAGGGTTTAGGGATAGGGTTTAGGGTTGAGGGATTAGGGTTTAGGGTTGATGGATTAGGGTTTAAGGAATAGTGTTAAGGGTTGAGGGTTTAGGAATAGGGTTTAGGGTTGAGGGATTAGGGTTTAATGTTGAGAGTTAAGGGTTGAGGGTCGAGGGTTAAGGGATAGGGTTGATGGTCAAGGGATTAGGGGATAAAGTAGAGTGTCGAGGGTTGAGGGATTAGGGATAGGGTTTAGGGTTGAAGGTTTAACAATTGCGGGTTGAGGCTTTAGGGCTGAGGGTTAAGGGATTGGGGTTTAAGATATAGTGTTGAGTGTCGAGGGTTTAGGGATAGGTTTTAGGGTTTAAGTTTTAAGGGTTGAGGGTTGAGGGATAGGGTTTAGGGTTTAGGGATAAGGGATTAGGGTTTAAGGTATAGTGTCAAGGGATGAGGGTTTAGGAATAGGGATAGCGTTTAGGGTTTAGGGATGAGGGATTAGGGTTAAAGGTTGAGGGATTAGGGTTTAAGGTATAGTGTCAAGGGTTGAGGGTTTAGTGATAGGGATTAGGATTGAGGGTTGAGGGATTAGGTTTTAGGGTTGATGGATTAGGGTTTAAGATATAGTGTTGAGGGTTGAGGGATAGGGTTTAGGGTTGAGAGATTATGGTTTAGGGTTGATGGATTAGGGTTTAATGTTGAGAGTTGAGGGTTGAGGGTTTAGGGATAGGGTTGATGGTCAAGGGATTAGGGTAAGAATGTCAAGGGTAGAGGGATTAGGGATAGGGTTTAGGGTTGAAGATTTAAGGATTGAGGGTTGAGGCTTTAGAGATGAGGGTTTAAGGCTTAAGATATAGTGTCAAGTGTTGAGGGTGTTGGGATAGGTTTAAGTTTTAAGGGTTAAGGGTTGAGGGATAGGGATTAGGGTTTAAGGTATAGTGTTGAGGGTTGAGGGTTTAGGGTTGAGAGATTAGGGTTTAGGGTTGACAGATTAGGGTTTAATGTTGAGAGTTGAGGGTTGAGGGTTGAGGGTTAAGGGTTGAGGGTTGAGGGTTTAGGGATAGGGTTAATGGTCAAGGGATTAGTGTTAAAGTAGAGTGTCGAGGGTAGAGGGATTAGGGATAGGGTTTAGGGTTGAAGGTTTAAGGATTTAGGGTTGAGGCTTTAGGGATGAGGGTTAAGGGATTAGGGTTTAAGATATAGTGTTGTTTAGGGTAAAATTGGATTTTGTTAATCTTTTATTGTTTAGATGTTAAAATCTGCCTCTCCACTAAACATTGAAGGATCTAGGGTCGAGTGGTGAACACTATCATACCCTAGAGTCACTTTCAGATGTAGGGAAACTTGGATTAGGGAATTAATTATCAATTTTTCCTTCTCTTATGCCCAATTGACCATTAAAACCCTAATTATGCAAATACAACAACAAATTAATGAATTACGGAAAAAGCTCTTGCAAACGGGAGTAAAATACCAAATTACAAAATACCTATTTTTGAGGTTCTGAGGCAGAATAGTCGGGGACATTGGAGCAGGTGCCCAAGTCCAAGGTACCTACTTTTTCATGGAATCTGGACCTCCTTCCGATACTAATCAGCCCTACAACTTCTATTTTCCAGGATATGTCTGTGGAGGACACTAGAGTGAGCGCCCTAGTCTTGGAAGTGCTCTTTTGTCTGACTTTTCTTTAGATCATGAGTCCCTAATGTCTGCTCAACCTTCCTGTAACTCCACTTTTTCTGGATGCAACCCTTGTAACCTGCAATCATAAGACTTGGGTTGGGGGTTGTGGTGTTTAGAGGTTTGCCTCATTCAAACCTTGGAGGACACTTAAGTCTCTGAACACCATTGTAAATTAAAGAGGGTGTGCCCTTGTGAGGTAGAGGCCAAAACCAAAGGAATCAATGATAAAAACACAATGATATGTCACCTTGTAGTGAAGCTCTCATGGAGGAAGATGCTCTTCATGCCATGAGGAGATTGATGCTCAAATCTACAAATATCAACACACAAAACACACAAGTCTACTCTTGCAACATAATAGAAAGCCTTCAATCACCTTGAGAATGCCTAGAGTGCACAATGATCTTCTAATTGGAATCTACTTTACAAATGAATGCCTAAGCATGTTTATATATGCATCTACAAACACTCCCGCCAAGATATTTGAAATTCAAACTTACTGTGTCGGCAAAGGGACCTAATAATGGTCACTAACTGACACCCAGAAATTGGGGCTGCCCCAAAATAGGGTAGGACTAGGGCACAGGCACCCAAGTCCTCCCCCCTATTTTGGGCAGGGTACAACTCAAGGGGTCCACCTAGGTCCTATTTGCCAAGGAACCTAGGTCTCATTCCATCAGGGTGTCAAAATATGAACTAAAATATCCTAAATGCATGCTAAAGACCCGAGAGCTAAACCTTATGAGGGAAAATCCCCCAAGGGGACATTTTCTGACATTACATTTAGCCCCCAGTTTAATGTATGTATAAATGCGAGGCCAATACATGCATTAAAGTAAGGTCACAAACACATAAAACACATCAAACATGGAGAAGTCACGCCAATCACATGGAAGACAATAAAAGACACGCAAAACATAGAGAAGACAGTTATAGTCACATAAAACATGGAGCAGATGGTCAATGCATAGAAGACACATTAATGCATGGAAGACATAAATAATATCTTTTCTTTTCTTTTTCTCATATATATGAAATGCAAATGGAAGTACTGGAAAGTAAACAAACCTCCCAAAAATGCAGGAAGCACTTACCCGAAGGCGTTGGTCTCTGCATATGGGGCAACACACACACAAGACACGCAAAACCTCCCAAAAATGTAGGAAGCACTAACCCGGTGCTGGTCTCTACATATGGGGCAACAAACATGCCACACAAAACAAGCACGCCAAAACACAAACACTTGAAGACACGGAGAAAACATGGCAGACAAGCGATGGAGTGTACCTATTTCTAGGTCCAACACCATCTCAGGCACATTACATGCACACACTGCCGATTGGGCTTCACCACAACAATTGTTGAAAACATGCTTAAGGGTTGAGTTAGTCAAAAAACCGCTCCCCGCCTCCGTAGAGGACTTTTGAAAATGACAGGATGATGCAATCTGCTCCGAGAAATACACCATCCCTGCCTCCGCAGAGGGCTTAAGAAAAAGGATATGCTCGATATCCCGCCTCCACAAAGGGCTTAAGAAAAAGGATATGCTTGATATCCCGCCTCTGTAGAGGGCTTACATGATTGATTGATTGCAAACAAACTCAGGATGTACAATGCACTACCCAAGAGCGTAGGTCACTGCATCTGAGGTCAAACACATTGCTAACGTCTACAATAGACAACTTACCTTATATGCCCCCACCTTAATGTGGTTGATATCAATTATCGATATCAAGCATGTTAAGGTAGGAAGAAAACACATAAGGGAACACCGAATTTCGCAAAGCCCATGCCCCTCGGAGGTGACATGTACTTCACGATTGCCAAATGTTCCCACAAACACATCCCTGCAAGAAACATGTTAGTGTCTACAACATCATGATAAACAACAACATCAATGCATATGACTAACCACACAAAGAGCTAATGTTATACAATTAATTCAGAGTTCAAGGATAACCGTGGGGCTCTATCATGAAGCTCTCTGAATCGAGTACCGCCAAAGCTAGATTCAAAGGCAAACAAAGGTGCATAGAGTAGCAATATTGTTAAGGTTTGTAAATGCGATAGAAACATCATGAAATTCACTACGCGGAAAGCATGAGTGCTTCCACTAGCCAAGCGTTAGATAAGATATACAATCCCATCATCATATTAGGAACTAAGTCCATTTTTTTATTGCTTTCGAAAGGGACACTAGGTCTGCATCGGTATAAATGTTTGTCGTCATCCGCCCGCTAGGTGGAAACACTAGAGGAAGGGAAACAATAAATAAGAGAGGAGAAACAAGTGTCTTAGGGATAGTCACGTAGGAGGGTGCCCCCAAGTCACCAACCATGATGCTATGTCCGCAAGACACAACACACAACAATGAAATCAGAGAGAGAGACAATATAGAAGAATGATGATACAAATAGAAGAAGGTCACAATAGAGGCAGTCTCCTGGTATCTAGAACCTTACAGGTGAATCCGAGGTCATCCCAGGAGGCCTAAACAACACATAACAAATCACGGGGGAAGCACATCATGAGAGAGATAAAGGGTTAGAGATACTTACCTATAGGGCCTTCATATTATATGTTGGATTTCATGAACCTCTGGGAGAGGTATTCTATCATGTTTGTTGCAAAATTTGAGTGGTTCTTATGAAAGTCTTGTTTGTTATCATATGGTACTTGTTTTTGTTTAAATGAGGCTTTTTGTTTCTTATGAGGGGGAGAACCACTGTTATTTCTGACTATTGATTATTGTCTTGCTCTTTTCTAATTTTTGGTGAGTTTTCATTGGTGAAGCTTTCTAGAACAGTAGCAGGGTTCATCCTGTACCATCTTACTCGTTTGTATCGGTTGTTGTTCTTTATTTCAAAGGTATTTTGATTGTCTCCCAATCCATATAAGGATAATAGAGGAGGAACCTCATCATAAATTCCATTTCTTCATGGATAAGGTGGGTTATCCATTTGTTTCTTATCCACTTCAATCATTTCGACGATACTGTCATAGTCCAAGTAATCATCCTCGTCTACTTCCACTAAACCTTGTTCCACCATATTATTTTCAGTATGCTTAGGAAAAGGATTAGTGAGATTTGTAAATTCTGATTCGGTAGAGCAACCGATTTGTTTTCGTTATCACTCACACTCGATAATGGATGACATTTGAATCAATAAGGTCATGTATCTCATGTTTAAGACACATACATCGTTCAATGTCATGTCCTTCCATCTGATGAAAATGACAAAAGGCATTAGCATCGAAGTAAGGTTCTTGTTTACTAGGATCAACATGCTTGATCGGGGGAAGTTTTAGAATGTTATAACTCACATCTTGATTCATGATAGAATGATAGGACTCAGATATCAGAGTGAACTTTCTTGGTTGATATGATGGTTTATTTGGATTGTTTATAATAGGCACATTTGTATTTGGTCCATTGATCTTGATGAAACCCCTATTATTGTTCCTCTTAAAGTTGTTTTGCGATGATCCACCCATGGATTGTCCAACTTGAGTCGATGAGTTTTGGTTTTCATACTGACTAGATGAAAGTTGATAATCACGAAGGGCGGTGCATAAATGTTGAAAGGAGTTGTACTTCATCAAGAAGATCTTATCACGAATATTAGGTTGTAAGTTTGTAATAAATATCTTCTGAACATCCTCATCTTTCATTTGATACTGAATCTACGCATAAAGGCCTTAATACCGATTGATGAATTCAGTCAACTTTTCTTTCAGACCTTGTTTGCATTGAACCAAGTCAATAAGAGTGACTTGGGGTCCAATATTTGCTTGAAAATGTTGTAAAAATTGATCAATCAACTGCGAGAAGGAGTGAATTGAATTTGGAGGCAAAGAGAAAAACCATTCTAAAGCAGTATCTTTCAGAGATCGTGGGAAAAGTTTTGCTAACAAATCTTCTTCAAAATAGAAATCACTACACATAGCTGTGAATGCTGCCACATGGATATTAGGATCTCCTTTTCCACCATATTTTTCAAAGCGAGGAGTCTCAAATCTCTCAGGCATAGGGGTTCTTAGGATTGCATAGGATAACAGATTACGGGCATGATATGTTGGTAGACTAGGCTGCGAAGAGTTTGTCAAATTTGTTACCTTTTGTTGCAAAGCAGTCATGCCCTGTAAAAGTTGGTTTAAGATGGCATCATTTGGAGATGTGGTTTGTTGTGAGGAATTGGAACCAAGATGAGGAGGTGATTGAGCTTGAGATACAATATGCAGAGGCTGAGAATAAGTTAACGGTTGTTGGACATATTGGTAGGTTGAAGATGGTTGCGAGTATGTAATAGGAAGCTAGATTTGAGTGGAATAGATAAGAGGTTGAGAATAATTATTCATAGAAGATGTCCCTTTAGAAATCAGATTCTGATAATTAAATCTCACAACTTTGTAATTAGTGCCATTAGATACTCCAATACCAGTGGTAGCATTACTACAAGCATTCGCATTAGTTGTTAAGATCGTTGATGTAAAAGTGGACATTCCTGTAGTCGGTATAGGTGTCGAAACTTGTGTATGAGATGGTGATAGTGTGTTCTTTATAACTTGTGCACATTCGGTCACTAGCATAATGTTAGTTTTCACGATGTGTGTTAGACCATAAAGTGCATTAACACCATCTTGTCCTTCTTTTATCAATTCTCTTATATTATGAATTGTAGGAACAACTTCTTCAGCTATTCTCTCAATTTCCATAAATGATTGAAATTTGGATAACTCTTTATCCAATTTTTCTATTTTCTCATCTGATACATATCCTGTTGCCTCAATGGTATCATCAACATCATGAAAAGTTTGTTCTTCCATTGTACTTGTAATGGGTGGAATGTCTTGTAACATTTAGGTTTCTCCTTTTGTGAAAAAGGTGTTTAAAGTACCAACTTCTTCAAGAGAACTAGATGCCATGTGTCTTATGCTTCTTCTTAAAGGTATGTTTCACTTAGGGCAGTGATTTATTAGACTCATGCAGCAATGTGCCCAAGTTCTAGGCTTATGATATGTTGTAAATGCTTGATTTGTCGATACTTTTTCAATGCAAGTGAATGAACCGAAGGGTGCTATGAGGATTTCATTCAAGGGAAGAAAGTTATATGCTTGCTATCAGTCCAAAACAGAAATAAGTTCACTCTCAACACACTCTTGATGCAAATCTAAGATAATGCCAAGTCAATTATAGTGAAAATATGTCAAAATAGGCACTTTTTTCACCAAAATTCAATGCAAGAGAGCATAACAAAGGGTGTTGTGAGGACGATGATGATGGAAAGTGAATAATATCAGTAATGACAGCCACTTAGTGCCAAAATACCTAACACAACATGCTTTTTGTGCCACTTAAGGTAAAACCCTAGTGAAAATATAGAGAAAATAGGCTATTTTTCATGGTTTTTCAACTCCAAGACCTAGCCAAAGGAGTGTTGTAAGGAATTTTAGGAGGGAAAGAAAATAATATCAGTTATATAAGTCACCTCAATCCATAAAAATGATCACAACACACTTGGAGTGCAAACTAGGTCAAACCCTAGGGCAAAAATAGTCAAAATGTGTAGATTTTTGCCAAATTTTCACTACAAGAGCCCGTTAAAAGGGTGTTGTGAAGATTTTTATGAGGGGAAGAAAATGATAACCCTGATGAAAGAAAACTAATGTGAAAATATATTTCACAACACACTTATAGTGCAAGTTTGGAGAGTCGATAAGGCTAAATTTAGTGAAAAATTATCGTTTTTGAAGCCCTAAGTTTGAGATCTTGAGACAAAATGCTATGAAAATGGTTTGAAGTCTGATTTTTGATGGGAATTACATAATATCAGATTTGATAATGATTTTCAAGCTCAAACATGCAAAATGCCCATGCAAATTTAATGAAAATGCATCAAAATTGCTAGTTTTTGTTGAAATTTTCTATGTAAAATTGTAAATAATTTAAATCTAAATAAAAATTCACACCAAAATGTAAGACTAAAGTCAAATGAAAATTTGAATGAGCCTCTAAAATCAGTAGAAAAATTTGATAAAAGATTTTTCCTACAAACCCTAGATTTTGGAATTACTAGGTTATCTAAAATTTGTCAAAATTTCCACAAAACCCTAGCAATTAAATGATGAAAATTCAATGTAAATTTATGATTTATTTGGATTTTTCTGTAGTTTATATCAGATCTAATGCAAAAATCATGAATTAGGAAAATTTAGGAAGAATTGATACAATTTAGTAAGCCCAACAAAGCAATTTTTTTGTATTTTACCAATTTTTCAAATTTTTAAAAATTTTATGAATGCAATAAAATAAATGCCTATATGAATGAATGAAATCACACCAAATCTTCAGAAAAACACTCAGCAAGTTACAATTTAAGTCCAAAAATATGGGTTCACCAAAATGTTTAGGGTAAAATTGGATTTTGTTAATCTTTTGTTGTTTAGATGTTAAAATCTGCCCCTCCACTAAACATTGAAGGATCTAGGGTCGAGTGGTGAACACTATCATACCCTAGAGTCACTTTCAAATGTAGGGAAACTTGGATTAGGGAATTAATTATGAATTTTTCCTTCTCCTATGCCCAATTGACCATTAAAACCTTAATTATGCAAATATGACAACAAATTAATGAATTACGGAAAAAGCTCTTGCAAACGGGAGTAAAATACCAAATTATAGAATACCTATTTTTGGGGTTTTGAGGCAGAATAGTCAGGGACACTGGAGCATGCGCCCAAGTCTAAGGTACCTACTTTTTCAGGGAGTTTGGACCTCCTTCCGATACTAATCAACGCTACAACTTCTATTTTCCAAGATCTATTTGTGAAGGATACTAGAGCAAGCGCCCTGGTCCTGGAAGTGCTCTTTTGTCTGACTTTTCTTCAGATCCTGAATCTCTGATGTTTGTTCAACCTTCCTGCAACTCCACTTTTTTTGGATGTGACACTTGTAACCTACAATCACAAGACTTGGGTTAGGGGTTGTGGTGTTTAGAGGTTTGCCTCAGTCAAACCCCAGAGGACACTTAAGTCTCTGAACACCGTTGTCAGATAAAGAGAGCATGCCCTTGTGAGGTAGAGGCCAAAACTAAAGGAATCAATGATAAAAATACAATGATATGTCACCTTGTAGTGAAGCTCTCATGGAGGAAGATGCTCTTTATGCCATGAGGAGATTGATGCTTAAATCTACAAATATCAACACACAAAACACACAAGTCTACTCTTGCAACACAATAGAAAGCCTTCAATCACCTTGAGAATGCCTAGAGTGCACAATGATCTTCTAATTGGAATCTAGTTTACAAATGAATCCCTAAGCATGTTTATATATGCATCTACAAACACTCCTGCCAAGATATTTGAAATTCAAACTTACCGTGTCAGCAAAGGGACCTAATAGCGGTCACTAACCAACACCCAGAAATTGGGGCTACCCCAAAATAGGGCAGGACTAGGGCGCGGGTGCCCAAGTCCCCCCTATTTTGGGTAGGATATAGCTCAAGAGGTCCACCTAGGCCCTATTTGCCAAGGAACCTAGGTCTCATTCCATCAGGGTGTCAAAATATGAACTAAAATGTCCTAAATGCATGCTAAAGACCCGGGAGCTAAACCTTATGAGGGAAAAGCCCCCAAGGGGAAATTTTTTGACGTTACAAGTGTCGAGTGTTGAGGGTGTAGGGATAGGTTTTAGGGTTCAAGTTTTAAGGGTTAAGGGTTGAGGGATAGGGATTAGGGTTTAAGGTATAGTGTCGAGGGTTGAGGGTTTAGGAATAGGGATATCGTTTAGGGTGGAGGCATTAGGGATAGGGTTTAGGATTTAAGGTTTAAGTGTTGAGGGTTGAGGATTTAGGGATAGGGTTTATGGTTTAGGGATAAGGGATTAGGGTTTAGGGTTTAGGGATTAGGGTACCATAAATTATAATTAGGGATTAGGTTTTATGGTTTAGGGATTATGGATTAGGGTTTAGGGTTAAGGGATTACACCTTAGGGTTTAGCGATGTACAATTAAGGGCTACCATAAATAAACTAGAATTTAGGTAGGGTTGGGAAAATTTTGTGAATCATCATGGGCTGGAGATTGGAGATTTTGTTGTGTTCAAGTACATATCCAAGTCATATTTTAAGGTTAAGATATTTCAAAGAACAGGGTGTGTGAAAAACATCAATGCTCTTTAGCTTATGAATACCATCATTGATAGAGATAAAAGATGCCCTTCTTCTAACAGAGTATGCAGTTCAAGTCAACCAATGGGCAACAAGTTGTTGAATGAATTGGTTTAATGGGCGTGCCTCCCTCTTCAAAGTTATGCTTGGAGACTTTACACAAAAACTGGTAACTCTATACATTATTTTTCATTCTTTTATTTCCTGTACAATGTTAAGAACTTGTAAAATCTAATTGTGTAATGTGTTTATGGCAGCGCATTCCTCCTACATTTGTTTCACAGTTTATAGACAACATAGACGAACATACCATGTTGCAAGGTCCAAGTAGGCAGGAGTGGGATGTACAATTAGGGGGTACCATAAATAAACTAGAATGTAGGTAGGGTTGGGAAAATTTTGTGAATCATCATGGGTTGGAGATTGGAGATTTCATTGTGTTCAAGTACATATCCAAGTCATATTTTAAGGTTAAGATATTTCAAAGAACAAGGTGTCTGAAAAATATCAATGCTCTTTAGCTTATGAATACCAACATTGATACAGATAAAAAATGCCCTTCTTCTAACAGAGGATGTAGTTCAAGTCAACCAATGGGCAACAAGTTACTGATTGAATTGGTTTTTTATGAAGAAAACAATGATGTTGTTGAAGCAATGGAAGAAAATCAAAATTGTAAGTCTAATTTAATTTATTTCAACTTTCAAAGCAAGCATTTGAATTGTAGCTTTACTAGGAGGATTGGTATAACAAAAACTTAATTCTGTTACAGGCATTTCTTTGATGAACCCTAGACATTATGGACCCTATCATCTAGAAAAGCACATGACAATGAACTTTGCCCCACCTTTCAAATCAGATAAACCTTTTTATTCAATGAAAATTTTGTGAATCATCATGGGCTGGAGATTGGAGATTTTGCTATGTTCAAGTAAATATGCAAGTCATATTTTAAGGTTAAGATATTTCAAAGAACAGGGTGTGTGAAAAATATCAATGCTCTTCAGCTTATGAATACCAACATTGATACAAATAAAAAATGCCCTTCTTCTAACAGAGGATGCAGTTCAAGTCAACCAATGGGCAACAAGTTGTTGATTGAATTGGTTTCTGATGAAGAAAACAATGATATTGTTGAAGCAATGGAAGAAAATCAAAATTGTAAGTCTAATTTAATTAATTTCAACTTTCAAAGCAGGCATTCGAATTGTAGCTTTACCAGGAGGATTGGTATAACAAAAACTTAATTCTGTTACAGGCCTTTCTTTGAAGAACCCTAGACATTATGGACCCTATCATCTAGAAAAGCACATAACAGTGAACTCTGCCCCACCTTTCAAATTAGATAAACCTTTTTATTTAATGAAAATAAAGTCATGGAATGTAAACAGACCATGCATACTAGTAAGATCAAATTCTCTGCCTTCTATTCTTATTACTCTTACTTTATTAAGAGAAGAGTGTAAAAAAGAATGGGTTTAATTGTAAATTAACATAAGGCAAAGCAATTTTGTTATTACATTTTTCTGAGGGATCTCTAATAGTCTAATATAATGCAGTCTTCTATAATATGAACATGTCTGCATTTGTGTGAATGCTAAGCTTTAATAGTAGAGTATTAAATCAATGCAATAGTAGAGAATTAAATCTAAAGTAGAGTTGGTTTAGGGATAGGGTTGATGGTCAAGGGATTAGGGTTAAAGTAGAGTGTCAAGGGTAGAGGGATTAGGGATAGGGTTTAGGGTTGAAGGTTTAACGATTGAAGGTTGAGGCTTTAGGACTGAGGGTTAAGGGATTGGGGTTTAAGATATAGTGTTGTGTGTCGAGGGTTTAGGGATAGGTTTTAGGGTTTAAGTTTTAAGGGTTAAGGGTTGAGGGATAGGGTTTAGGGTTAAGGGATAAGGGATTAGGTTTTAAGGTATAGTCTTGAGGGTTTAGGAATAGAGATAGAGTTTAGGGTAGAGGCATTAGGGATAGGGTTTAGGGTTGAATGTTTGAAGATTAAGGGTTGAGGCTTTAGGGCTGAGGGTTAAGGAATTATGGTTTAACGTATAGTGTCAAGGGTAGAGGGTTCATGGATAGGGTTTAGGGTTTATAGATAGGTAGAGAGGTGAGGGGAAACAAAGGTGAGAGATAGAGAGGTGAGGGGAAAGATATAATAAAATGAGAGAGGCTTTAGGGATAGGGTTTAGGGTTGAGGGATTAGGGTTGAGGGATTAGGGTTAAGGGTTGAGGGATTAGGGTTTGACATTGAGGGTTGAGGTTCGAGGGTTGAGGGTTTAGGGATAGGGTTGAGGGTCGAGGGATTAGGGTTAAAGTAGAGTGTCGAGGGTTAGGGATTAGGGATAGGGTTGGAGGGTTTAGGGATAAGGGATTAGGGTTTAAGGTATAGTATCATGCACTTTGAGGGTTTAGGAATAGGGATAGCATTTAGGGTTTAGGGATGAGGGATTAGGGATGAGGGTTGAGGGATTAGGGTTTAGGGTTGAGGGATTAGGGTTTAAGGTATAGTGTTGAGGGTTTAGGGTTGAGGGATTAGAGTTAAGGGTTGAGGGATTAGGGTTTGACGTTGAGGGTTGAGGATTTAGGGTTGAGGGTTTAGGGATAGGGTTGAGGGTTGAGGGATTAGAGTTAAGGGTTGAGGTTTTAGGGTTGAGGGTTTAGGGATAGGGTTGAGGGTCGAGGGATTAGGGTTAAAGTAGAGTGTCAAGGGTATAGGGATTAGGGATAGGTTTGGAGGGTTTAGGGATAAGGGATTAGGGTTTAAGGTATAGTATCAAGCCTATTAAGGGTTTAGGAATAGGGATAGCATTTAGGGTTTAGGGATGAGGGATTAGGGTTGAGGGTTGAGGGATTAGGGTTGAGGGTTGAGGGATTACAGTTTAGGGATAGGGTTTAGGGTTTAGGGTTGAGGGATTAGGGTTTAAGGCATAGCGTTGAGGGTTTAGGGATAGGGTTTAGGGTTGAGGGATTAGAGTTAAGGGTTGAGGGATTAGGGTTTGATGTTGAGGGTTTAGGGATAGGGTTGAGGGTTGAGGGTTGAGGGATTAGGATTAAAGTAGAGTGTCGAGGGTATAGGGATTAGGGATAGGGTTGGAGGGTTTAGGGATAAGGGATTAGGGTTTAAGGTATAGTATTGAGCCCATTGAGGGTTTAGGAATAGGGATAGCGTTTAGGGTTTAGAGACAAGGGATTAGGGGGGTTGAGGGTTGACGGATTAGGGTTGAGGGTTTAGGGATAGGGTTTAGGGTTGAGGGATTAGGGTTTGATGTTGAGGGTTAAGGTTTTAGGGTTGAGGGTTTAGGGATAGGGTTGAGGGTCGAGGGATTAGAGTTAAGGGTTGAGGGATTAGGGTTTGATGTTGAGGGTTGAGGAATTAGGGTTAATGTAGAGTGTCGAGGGTATAGGGATTAGGGATAGGGTTGGAGGGTTTAGGGATAAGGTATTAGGGTTTAAGGTATAGTATCGAGCTTGTTGAGGCTTTAGGAATAGGCATAGCATTTAGGGTTTACAGATGAGGGATTCTAGGGTCGAGGGTTGAGGGATTAGGGTTAAGGGTTGAGGGATTAGGGTTTAGGGATAGGGTTTAGGGTTGAGGGATTAGGGTTTAAGGTATAGTGTTGAGGGTTTAGGGATAGGGTTTAGGGTTGAGGGATTAGAGTTAAGGGTTGAGGTATTAGGGTTTGACGTTGAGGGTTAAGGGTTGAGGTTTTAGGGTTGAGGGTTTAGCAATAGGGTTGAGGGTTGAGGGATTAGGGTTAAAGTAGAGTGTCGAGGGTATAGGGATTAGGGATGGGGTTGGAGGGTTTAGGGATAAGGGATTAGGGTTTGTTTAGGGATAAGGGATTAGGGTTTAAGGTATAGTATTGAGCCCATTAAGGGTTTAGGAATAGGGATAACATTTAGGGGGTTTAGGGATGAGGGATTAGGGTTGAGAGTTGAGGGATTAGGTTTTAGGGATAGGGTTTAGGGTTGAGGGATTAGGGTTTAAGGTATAGTGTTGAGGGTTTAGGGTGGAGGGATTAGAGTTAAGGGTTGATGGATTAGAGTTTGACGTTGAGGGTTGAGAGTTGAGGGTTTAGGGATAGGGTTGAGGGTCGAGGGATTAAAGTTAAGGGTTGAGGGATTATGGTTTGATGTTGAGGGTTGAGGTTTTAGGGTTGAGGGTTTAGGGATACAGTTGAGGGTTGAGGGATTAGGGTTAAAGTAGAGTGTCGAGGGTATATGGATTAGGGATAGGATTGGAGGGTTTAGGGATAAGGGATTAGGGTTTAAGGTATAGTATCGAGCCCATTGAGGGTTTAGGAATAGGGATAGCATTTAGGGTTTAGGGGTGAGGGATTAGGGTTGAGGGTTGAGGGATTATGGTTTAAGGTATAGTGTTGAGGGTTTAGGGATAGGGTTTAGGGTTGAGGGATTAGAGTTAAGGGTTGAGGGATTAGGGATTGACATTGAGGGTTGAGGTTTGAGGTTTGAGGGTTGAGGGTTTAGGGATAGAGTTAAGGGTCAAGGGATTAGGGTTAAAGTAGAGTGTCGAGGGTATAGGGATTAGGGATAGGGTTTAGGGTTGAAGGTTTAAGGATTGAGGGTTGAGGCTTTATGGCTAAGGGTTAAGGGATTAGGGTTTAGTGATAGGGTGTAGGGTTTAGGGTTGAGGGATTAGGGTTTATGGTTGAGGGAATAGGGGTTTAAGTAAAATGTTGAGGGTTTAGGGATAGGGTTTAGGATTTAAGGTTTAAGGGTCAAGGGTTGAGGCTTTAGGGTTTAGGATTAAGTGAAACCTAGATGGCTAAGGATGGATGGAGAGGTAGACAAGGAGCGACTGAGAGACATAGAGAGGGGAGAGGTAGATAGATAAGGGGGAGAGATAAGTGAGATATAGAGAGGTGAGAGACAAAACATGAGCTAATGGAACTAGAGGTGAGATATTGCAAATGTGCTATCAAAGATGAGATAGGCACAAATATTTATGGATCAATCTATAGCAGGACAAAATGCGAGCGCATTATAATGTGCTCACGTTATAATGCACTCATGTTTTGTCCTGCTATAGAAATGGTAAAAAGGACTGGACCCTCGTGATCCAGGCCCACATGCTCTATTTTCATGCTGATTATGCACGTGTTTTGACCAAAAAAAAGTGTTTTCATGCTGTTGGGAAGTTCACATGCACATTTTACACATTCTACCACCTTTGCATGATCTTTCCACCACCTTTTTTGCTTTGCCAACTTGAGGAGGAAATAACATATTTTTCACATCAAATTTGATATATATCTATTCAAGTTTCAATTTTTGTAGTGTTGCAATGTTAATTGTGATTCAATTTTAGGAATTTAACATTATAGATTGGTTAATAGTATTGTTGTTACTAATTATATTTGAGTTTTATTCAATTTAACATTGAAAAGGAAGAAAGTGGTGAAAAACTCAAATTGTTGAGGAGTTTGATGCAAGAAGAAAAAAACACTACATAATTAGGTACTCTCTCCATTCAAATCTCCATTTTTTAGGTATGTCAAGTCTTTACATGCATGTTCTTTACATTTTCCTTAATTCTATTTGAATTACTTTATCATGCTTTATCATACATGTTTATATCTCTTGTATCCAGTATGCATAATAAAAGACTATGTATACATATCTTGTGTTTATATAATAGACTATGTTTTAAATTAGTTCATGGTATGCATAATAAAAGATATCTCAAAGGTCAACATTAATTAAAATAGACACATTCCCAATCAAGAAAGCAACCTACAATCTCACATGATGCCATGTATATTTTCTACACTTGGGCTCTTTAATAATTATGTGTAATAAACAAACCTTAACATACCATGATGTCAAACTATACAAGAATAAATCCTTACAACATAATAAAAATATAATCCCACTATTATCTTGTCATATTAACAAGTTAAAATACAAATGAATAGGTGCCAAGATCATACAAGTATGCACATGACATGATGATTTGTATGCACATATCTTGGGTTAGGACATTCCTTATGCACCTATTCATGATGATTTGTATATGTTACCTTTTGAGTCGCCCTTGTTTATTTATGTATCGGTAATATTTCTTAAGCAAGAGTCAGTTTACCGTATTATATTTTTGGTCATATCTTTGCTTTGTAAATCGACTCTTAGTCCTTCAAATTTTACCCGTGTGTCATCTTTGTATAAAAGGTTTGAACCTTTGAACCTGAACCATTCTCAAAGTTCAAGGTTCAATGGTTCAATATGTCTGAAGTGTCATATAAAGCAAGTTGTCTTATTGTTTGTCTTAAGCGTCTTTGTACTTTCAGGTTGAACTTGAACCTTCCGTGCATACTCTATAGCGGGGTTCAAGGTTCAATGGTTCAACGGTCTTAAGGTTCAGCACTCATTGTCTTCCTATGAGTCAGGTCACGCAGTTTCCTTGTCTACTAATATATCATTGAACCTCCCGCTTGTACTCTGCCGCGAGGTTCAATGGTTCAAGGTTCAATAGTTCACTGTTTTATAATTGGCAACCTTTTACCGAAGCCCCATAACTTTTTGTTGGTCTACATAACCCTTGCGTCGTTGAACCTTCGTATTGAACCGTATCTTCACAAGTTCAACGGTTCATAGGTCAAGTCCCTTTTTCAGTAAGTCAATCTTTTGCCTACATACAAAGTCCAGTTGACACGCTTGAACCATCACATTGAACCATCACGTTGAACCATGTCCTAGAGGTTCAACGGTTCAATAAGTTTGAAGATTTGGTAATTTTGGTCCCATTTGCTCCTGCAGCTTTCTAAGTCAAACTTAGCGGGAAAGTTGCAGGAAAATTTATCAGAAACCCATCATGAAACCGAGAGCTCTAATTTAGCGGAGACTATGGATAATCATTGTACTTCATGATGGCGCATGAACATTACTTGCTATTAATGAAGAAATCAGAGTTCACGTCTTTTCAAATATTTTTGGCACGTATTGTTCCAAGTGATGATTATTCATTCTGGTAAGTGCCATTATTAACCAAGAACAAGCTAATTTTAGCAAGAAAATATACTATGCAATGCGGAGAAGGATAGCGCTGGAAGTGTAAGGCTCTCGTTTTTCAAGTTTTCGCAGTGAATTCAAATATCCTGAAGGTGAGTTCTGTTTCCCCTGTGCTATTGTGAATTCTTATACTGGAAAGAAGAGCCTCTAGAATTTCTATTATTTTTGAAATTCGAAGTGTTTTATTATAATCGTCCAAGTATGTCTTTGAAATCCACATGTTTGGGAGACGAACATGGCCCTGGTCTCACTTACTCTCACTCAGAATTTGGAGATACTGCATTAGTTCAATATGATTTAGAGGAATTCATAGGAAGAACTAGAAACCCTGTCCAAACCCCCACAATGAAGAAAATTGTGGACAGTGGTTTAGTTGAAGCCACAGCCTTTCCTCAAGCTATATTCTGCCCAGAGTTGGTTCAAGAGTTTATAAATAGATACGATCCCCAACACAGGTGCGTCAGAAAAGCAGATGGGGATGTGTTATTCCATTTTGACAGACAAACCCTCATGTCTGTGATGAAGATACCACCTAAGGAGGTGTATTCCAGTCTTGACATTACTACCTCCAATGGGTATTTCTCAGAAAAGAGACCAACTTACAGAAGTGTAATAGCAAGGAACTAGCTGCTAAAATTTCAAAAGGGCGGTTCAAGGCTGCCCAAACCCCTTACTAGAGATCATTTGATAAAGGAAGTAAGGGATATTGTGGTGTTGTTGCATAGACTGAGAGGCAATCAACATGCCTATTACTGGGAGGACTGGATGTACTTTTTCATACAAGTCATCCTTCAGGGTGAACAATATTTGGATTGGGCTGAGATAGTAGCTGATTGTCTACATCAGAGTTTAAATAATCGTCTAGGTAACAGGGATTTCTTTATGTCTTCATATCTGTTCTACTATTTAGCATCCACAAGAGATTGGTTTGACCTGCCTCATGAGCCTTTAGATGAGAGCAGTAAGATTTACAAATATTATTCACAGTTGCAAAGAAAAAATTGTTATGAAAATTATAAAAGGATTAATGATGTCTTCACTGGAAAAATGACCTATGAACTGGCAAGCAATCCAGGTAAAAGAATGACTAGTGAAGCAATGCAACTGATCAGTATCTACGGTAGCTTTTTCATCCAATTTTCTGAATTCACTTATATCAGAGTTGGAGGGTTTGATGGTGAACCCTTGAAGTTGCCTAGATATGTATTCGATCATTTTGTATTGATGGAGGTATGTCGGCAATTGGCACATGTTGATAACAAATTCCCATCAAAAAGGGGTTGTGGTATTGCTTTTCCTATTGAACTTGGGCATTATTCATGCCATTCAAAATCTGATGCCTTAAATTTGGAGGTGAACCTCAAAAGGTTCAATTTTCAATTTTTCACTGCCAGGGTTCAATTCGACAGTAAATGTTTTGTTAAAGATAACCTAGATTCTGGGACAGGGCACTCACACCTTCCTAAGCTGGAGGATTACTGGGAGGACTGCCCAGATGAATTTGAAGTTAGGAGGAGGTTATGGTGTAGATTTTCTTTGGGGCAAATAATTACCCTTAATTTAAACATGGACGTTTCTGGAATTTTTGTTGATGATGAACAAGTGGTTGATCCACAATTTGAGAAAGTAGAACACTTACCCATCCTAGAGGTGGACTGGAGCAAGAAAGAGGAGGACAGAATTGAAATTAAAACCCTTCCTGTGATAAGGAGGACTGAAAAATGGTTGAGAGAAAAAAGACAGGAAGGGCTTCAGAGTAAAACTGTCCAACAATTCTCTTCAGTGGTCGCATCATCGCTTCCCATGGACTCTTCTAATCAACCCCTTGCTATCTGTGGTGCAGGTGCATCCAAGCCATCGACTGAGAAAAGCCCTGTCTCCAAGAGATCCAGAAGGGTCCTCACAGATATTCTGCCATCCCGTGTTACCAGGTTGAGGACAAAAGGGAAAAGAAAGAAGTAGACTTCTGAGACAATAATTGTTGATTTAAATTCAGAGGAAGAAGCAGAAGAGCCTATGGGGGACAAAGAGGCAAGCCCAAACAGAACAGAGGCAGTTGACACTGGTTCATAGTCAGAGGCCTTTCTAGAGACCCCTGAGGTGTTAATGATTTCAAATGAACCCTCTGATGGAGAGAAGCCCAGGAAGACAGTCTCGGCCCCTGCACCGAAGTGGCTAGAGAGCTCTATATCTGACAAAAAGAAGGTGATTCCTTTTGTTCTCCCTCTAGAGGACATGTTAAGTAAATGTCTGGGGAAGACCCCCAAGTCCAAGAGACTCAAAACAATGTCCAGAATAAATATTGACCCAAACATTGGTAATTGGAGTGCAGAAATAGCCAAGCTAGTGACCGAGAAAGAGGTTCAAGATCCTACAGTGCATGATTTCACTGTGGAGAGGATAGATCTCGGTACTGCCTCCAGAGTTGCAGATGTGCACCATCTTGAAGCTTCCACTAAGAGAATGGTCAGTCGAACAATGAAAGATGAGGACAAAAGAGAGTTGAAACAAGCTCTGCGTTCAATGGCAGAATACATAGAGGCCATTAACAATCCTAACCCACAGCCGATCTCACAGGTCCCCTTGTCTTTCGACCCGAAGTCACCTGTCAATCAAAAAATGTTAGATCAAGTTCATAGAAGCAAAATGGTCTCAAAATCTTTTGACAGTTGGTTAGATAGCATCGAGCAAAAAGGAACTGAATATATTCATGAACTCAAAGGCATATATGATCTGACTGCTACTACCATTGAAGATCTTAAAGCATAGGTTGCTGTCTGGGCTAAGGACAAAGGTAAGTGGACAAGTGTGATAAACCAAATAGAGGAAGTCCGAAAATATGGACTGGAGAAGTTTTTGGCAGAAAAGAACTTGACTGGTGTGGACGAGGATTTGTTGTATGTGAACAAGAAGAATATTGAATGGAGGAACTCCATATCCCGACAAGGACGCTTTGAACTCTCAAAGCTAATTAAAGAAATAATAGAATTTACTCAATCACTGCAACATGATTTGTAATGTATCGATGTAAAATACTTAAAGGATGATGGAAAGCCTGTGGAAGATGTTGAAGCAGTAGTCCAATCCTTTAGAGATAAAATCCACTTTGTTAAAGAAAATGATAATATTCTGATTGAGGATTTCTCCAGGGTTTCTAAAGTCGAGTCTCTGCTCTATCTCTGCATCGATGCACTCCCTGAACACAAGGAAAAATTTAGGAAAATATGAAGGGAAAAAGAGGTCTAGAAATCAAGGATGAAGCATATAGGTATACCAAACTTCCCTAAAATTTAGGAGTTCGTGGCTGCCTTTCAGGAGTGGAAAACCCAACATGCTTCCCAGGCTATCGACAGCAAATCAGGAGATGTTGATTCATCACCCCAGTCATAACCTCGTCGGCTCGTTCTTTTTCTGTTCCTCAATTTATGTTATTTCCAGCAACTTTGGTCTTTTATAATCAGTTGTTAAAAACTAAATCCCGTACGGGTCAGAGTTATGCTAACTCTGGGTTTAATTTGCTCAAGGACATGGTTAAGACACTCATATATATATATATATATATTTTTAGAGTTTTTTGGGGGAAGAGAGATAGAAGTTAGAGAAAGAAAACAGGAAGGGAATTTCAGAAAGACGGTGCTTAATTTTTACATTATGTGATGATTGTTTGAGTAAATTTTCATCTGTGAATGAGAAGAAGAACAATTGCTGCTTGTTTGGATCTGTGCGTCTGAATGTGTGGAATTAGATTTTCTATGTGAAATCTCCTTTCACTCGGTAATTGCTCTTTATTTGGACAATTTATCATATGTGTTTAGTTCTTTATTGGTTTAGCAAGTTCGTATGAATGTATTCACGTATTCGAATGTACCAAAGTAGAATCTGTATATTCTATCTTGTTGCTGTATAAACTTATCGCGTTCATGACATGGCTATGTATGAATGTTAGTCTGCCTTAAGCATTTTCTGGTTAAAAATGCATTTGATTAGTTGAATAGGTTAAATTCATTGAAAATCATAAAGGGAGCTGTACCTAAATTTAGAGGGGAACTAATTTAAAGGGTTCACCCATTTGTTGTTTAACTCATTTGTTCTTTTAAAGAGGGGTATAGAGTCAGAATAAATTATTTTCAAAATAAAGACAAATCTGTTAACCAACAGTATGCACATGACACAACAATATTTCAAAATTTCCTAATTGTCCTTTGTTAGTACATGATGGTGGTTACCTTGATTGACTATATACCATTCAATACCCTAAATTACAAAGATTAGTCTAATGATTTTTATGACAATCCTAGGTATGTGATGTAGAGGTAGGGTTCAACTCAATCCAAAGGGCTCATACCAATAGTTTCTTCAAATTTCATAAGCTTTCCTCTCAAGCAATCTCCCTATACAAAGGCACAAAGAGGGTCTTCAATACTTCAAAACTTAAAAAGGTTACTAGAGGTCTTCTTACCCCTCAGGAACTTAGACACAACCATTCTAAACCCTTACTCAAGTCTACACTCTTCAATTGTTGTCTATTCCTTCATAAGCCACCCAAATCCTAGTAGCCCTAGTACCAACAAAATACCTTCTCAATTCCAAATTTCAACTTCTTGATCTAAACCATCATCCACACTTTAACAATGCTCTTTCATCAAAACCCTACTTGAAAGCATCACTTTTCACCAAAAGAAGACGTGATTTAACAATTATAGATTGTAGTGTTGCAATGTTAATTGTGATTGCATTTTAGGAATTTAACATTTAACAATTCTGAGCATTATATTCATCATAAATAAGTCACTTTTAGTCAATAGAAGCCAAAATACATCCATTTGCAATCATGGATTAGTTAAGGACAGCTAGGTGGTAAATTTGTTGCCATTGGCAACTTCACAAATTTGGTGTCTTATCTTGTCCTACTTGGTTTTCTCCATAGATCTCCATCATTATCTTCATGAATCGTATAATTCATCATGTCATAGTGCCTTCATCATTCCATAATTGATTGGTCCACTTGACAAGAGGCCTAATTAGGCTCATGCAAATAGGTCACTATAGGTTTTTTGATCTCCAGGCTTCCAATCTTCAAACCAAGACACCAAACATGTCAAATTGGGTCTGCCTCAACCTTTTCAAGCATTACAAACACCTTCCAAAGAGTTTCTCTACAAACCCTAACCCTTATGCAACTTAATTGCCTAAAACCATGAGTTTTCAGCCTGGAATAATTTGCCTCTAAAAAGCACATGATTATCTACTTGATTTTGGCATTTCCATATTAATGTGCCTTGACTTTAATAATTGTCTCTTGATATCCCTTCTTCACCCTCTACACTAATCCAAACCATGCCCTAGTGTGATGTTTGCCATGATCTCAATCACATATCCTTTCATGACTAGATTGTTATCAACAAGTAGTCAACATGAAGTCCCATGTACTCTTCACTTGTAGCCTCAATAGGCGACTCTCCTTTGACCTTATCCTCATCTAGGACTGAAGTGAACTTTGTACCATAATGCTTTGTATGGCTGCAATAACATTGTGCAATAATACTTTGTATGGCTGCAATAATTTGCTCTGTATGCTTTGTACCTATTTTGGTTGAGTGACATTTACTCTTTTACATGATGATTGTATGTACATTTACTATGAAGGTTTGAATGACATATATTTTAGTTATTTGTATGGATTCATTTATTAGGAACTAATATTGGTCTCTTTATCATACTATAGACAAATTCTCCGTCATGCCGAGGAAACGATCAAGAATTAAACCAACACAGGAAGAGATAGAAGCTAAGAATGCAAAGGAAGCAATGACTATGAGGGAACTTCGTGAGAAGAGGAAATTGGACACGATAAATGAAGACATGCCAATTGAAGGGGAACCACAACCATCACAAAGAGATATGGTATTGACGGCACAAAGAGAACGAATGCAAAAACTTCGTGCTATGAGAGATTAGAATACCATAGTTGGAGACACGTCCTCTACTACAAGTTAACATGTAGGGACACCATCTACTACTCTCAAGTTGAGAGTACATCATCACTCACATGTGATGAAGGAGGTATGCCATCGTTTCCACCTCAACCTCAAGGTATATCATCTATTCCATCTTTGATTGAAGGTATGCCATCTAGCCCATCGCATTTAAATATTGATGAAATTACTAATGTTGAGATGAATTTACCTAACTTAACACCACCTAGAATTTTGCGTAGAAAGCCAAAGTATTTGATTGATATTGATGAGAATATTTTGTAGCCAATGGAAGGTAAGATTCCAAAATGCACTTGTATAAGATATGCTCATAAGATTTGGAGATTGTTCTTTGAAAAGTTAAATGAGACCGCAAGATGTCAAATATTCATTTAAATGATGAGAAGTATAAAGTATAGGTCCATCATGAAGATTCTTGGGTTGAGAACATTAGAGGCTTCAAGTGAAAAATCTATTGTCAAGAATCTAATGAGTGCGTATGAGAGTGTGGGTAACACCTCACGCACAAAAGATAGTAATGCAACATGGCGTGTGATTACATCGACTATAGTAGGTAGTCAAATGAGGAAAGATCATCTCATTAGAAAGATGAGTCAAGCATTGAGAATTCATAGGAAAACTTTATCAAGAGCCATTGGAAGATGCCAAAAAATTGAGGACACTAATGCCAATGAATTATGGGCATTCTCTGGGAGACTACCATGAAAAGATAAACTAATTGTTGAAGCATTGAGATCACTAATTGAAGACTTTTGGAAGAATTACACAAGGGTATCTCCGAATCAAAGGGATGTGGTAAGAAGGAGAATCGGTAGTCAGAACCATGAGCTACATCCAAAGTATTTTTTGGATATGACTCAAACACAATTTTTTGGTAAATTTCTAGAGAAGTATCCTCAAATTAAAATTTGTCAAAGATATTTTGAAATGCTAAAACCTTTCTATGTCAAGATAAATCACACATGCACTACTTGTTGTTGTAGATTACATATTGAAGTTTCTAACCATTTTGATGTTTATCGGTCTATATGTTTAGGTTTGCATACTAATAATGTTTTGCAGGGTTGTGGCACACATGCCCCACCAACATCTTCAAGAGACTTCATATCAAGAATTTTATGTGAAAGAGAGGAAGGTCAAATATTCTACAAGAAATTATGCTTGGATGGAACATGTCAGCATTACGGTGGCTTGCAACGTATGCCAATATGTGAACATATGGAAAGAACACATGCGGTTGGAAATGAACTAGTAGAGTTCAGCAAGTATAAAATAGTGGCATAAAATACAAAAGATAGTAAAGAAGCAAAGAGGTGTGAATTGGTTATTGAAAATATTCCAGTGTATCAGTTTATGCCTATATTCATGACAACATAGTGTATGAGTATGCAAGACATGCCCATAGAGATCGATGGTTGGACTTGCAATTCAAGTTATGTAAAGACACATTTCTAGTTGGTAGCATTGTTTCAGTCACCGTCTTTGTAGAGAACTATAGTCTACAGCCACAACGTGAGGTGCAATCACAATATTCCAACTCCACACATGTTTCTATATTTGTGCACATTGAATTCATTCATGCAAATGATAGTACAGAGGATGACAAAAAGATCATAAGAGAGTATCATTTCTATATCAGTGATGATCACATGCATTCTATGGAGTTCATGCAAGGTTGCTTTCAGGTGTTCTACAATGATTTGGCTAGAAGAGGCATAGCGTTCAGTCAGCATATCATATGGTAGGATAACTGTGAGTCACAATTCAAGAACTCATGGAATTTCTATTGGCTGAGCAGGAGGAATAATTTTATAGGTATTCAACATATGTGGAACTTTTGTGAGGTCAAGCATGGAAAGGGGGAGCATGATGGTGCAAGAGCATGTATCAAAAGAGCCATATCATGAGAAGAGTTAAAGTATAAAGACAATGCAAAGTTGACAGCTGCAAAATTGATCTTCGAGTGGTGTAATGCTTCCATGGGTCCAAGTAATGAAGGTAAGTCTTCAGTTGATAGATTTTTTTGGTTGATAGATGATACTAACATTGCACCATATGAGGACTGTTCTACACTGATAGGATCAAGTGAGATGCACTCTTTCAGAAGCTCAATTGTAGGTTCATGGAGTATCCATATGCGAAAGCTATCATGCTTTTGTTCTTCCTGTACAATTCAAGCCTGGGATGAGTGTGAGTCAAAGGAGTGGGTTGAAGAATGGCAGTTAAGTTATCTTAGCCCACTTGACATGAATCGACCCCTGACGACATTGGAACTAACACAGATGGAATCATCAGTTGACTTTGACCACATATCAGATCTAGTTCAACCAGGTAATATATCTATTTGCATAGTTTTTGAAATTCCTAATGTCATCTTACTTTGTAGTGTTTTTATAATGTTGACTAATTTCATCTAATTTGCTACACATATCAATGTAGGGCATGTATATGCAGTTATTGCAGATGAAGATAACAAAGAGGGAACAAATTATTACTTGTGTCATTGTGTTGAGGCCAAAAAGAAATTGGAGGCCTCAGTTATAGATGGAGAAAACATCAAATACCCTACAGGCTCAGTGGTTGTTACTGGAACATGGCTTAGAAGGTACCCACATAAGAGTGTTAATGTTTGGCTGTTTCAGGACTTTGACACGCATTGGAAGATTCTTCATTAATCAAACCTTGTTGTGGCATCCAATGTTCATTTGATACAATATCGAGGTAGACATTTGAACAAGACCTTGTGGAAGGTGCATGAGTTTGACCATGAGGCAATACTTGACACAATAAAGAGTAGAGAAGACCTAGATGGTTCATTGGATTAATTTGTAATCACATTGATTTTGTAAAGTCATGTTACATTGAGTTGTAAGTATGCACATTAATTTGTAAGGTTTGTCTTTTTTTATTTGTTGCTGCATTTTTACACATATACATATTTTTACATCATCATGTTATGCTTCATGGGGTTAGACCTAAGTGATGGATGAAGTTGATCTTGAGAGTAATGTATAAAATCTAGGCAATGTATAAAATATAGGTGTCTTGGTTTCTAAATAGATAATAGGTGTCTCTAATTGTGTCTTAGGTATATACGATATGTCAACTAGGTAGATAGAGACTAGAAAAAAGGCATTTAATCTAATCTAGGTGTCTTAGGTAGATACTATATATCAATGACCTGTCTAGAGACTAGAATAAGGTATAATCTAGAATGATCTAGGTGTCTTCTAGGTAGGTGTCTTCTATAATTTAATCTAGGTGTCTTAGGTAGGTACTATATGTCAACTAGGTCTACTATAATAGGTGTCTTAGGTAGAACTATAATCTAGGTGTCTAGTTGACTTAGGTCTAGACTACGATAAGGTATAAAGACTAGGTATCTTAGGTCTACTATGTCTATAAAATCTAGATACATACTATACAATAGGTGTCTTAGGTGTCCTACATCTACAAGAATACATGTGTCTTAGGTCTTGGGTGAGGCCACATGAGGTTCCACCTTCACATGGTTGGCCTTGTCAGTATAGAATATTTATATTTCTTGAAGCTAAGGGAAGCTCTTTTTCTTAATAGGAAAACTTTATCGACTTCAGTTGCACTAATGGTATAGGGGCACCCAGGTTGTCATGCCTCCAAGAGGGGTCAAAAAGTAAAATTTTGTTTTGATTGAGTCAATTGTATGTAATAAGGTCTTCTAATACCATTTCATATGTTTTTGAGTTAGTTTGAGTCATTTGGGGTTAGTTTGAGTCTTTGAGTCTTGTTGCAAAAAAGTGTCAATGTTGTCAAGTTGCACAAAGTAACTTTTGCATTTTTGGTGTCCTACTCCTGATGCAATCAAATTTATAGTTCCAACACATCCAGATGGGTATGTTTAGGCTATGCATGGTCTTGTTTTTCACCCAAACATGCTGAAACAGTTCGACCTACATTGTACCAACGATATCCCTGAAGAGTCCAAAGTGTAAAAAGACATCAATTTTTGACGAACTGTTACTCAGAAACTGTGTCACTTAGAAACATTCTATCTAAGGCAACATGATCATGTAGGGTTCCTCTACAATAACCTCTCTCAATTTTTTATATCTCCAAGGTGTTTTCTTATGGTGAAAGGTTTTCTGATGCCCCAAAAATTGTCAGAAGGAGGTAGTGTAAAGTTGCAAAGGGGTGTAACTTTCATCCTGCTCTTGATGCGACCAAACTGACTATTCCAACACATCCGGATGGGTATGTTTAGGCTAGGCATGGTCCTATTTTTTTACCCAAACATGTTGAAACAGTTCGAGCTACATTGTATTGACTATATCCTTGAAGAGTCCAAAGTGCAAAAAGGAAGCAATCTTTGACGAAATGTTACTCGAAAACCATGTCACTTATAAACATTTTGTCTAAGGCAATGTGATCATGTAGGGTTCCTCTACAATAACCTCTCTTAGTTTTTTATATCTCTGAGGCATTTTCCTGTGGTGAAAGGTTTTTTGCTGCCCCAAAAATTGTCAGAAGGAGGTAGTGTAAAGTTGCAAAGGGGTGTAACTTTCGTCTTGCTCCTGATGTGACCAAACTAACTATTCCAATGTGTCTAGATGGGTATGTTTACGCTAGGCATAGTCTTTTTTTTCACCCAAACATGCCGAAACAGTCTGAGCTACATTGTACCGACGATATCCTTGAAGAGTCCAAAGTGCAAAAAGGCAACAATCTTTGATGAGATGTTACTCAGAAACTGTGTCACTTAGAGACATTCCATATAAGGAAACACAATCATGTAGGGTCCCTCTACAATAACCTCTCTCAGTTTTTAATATCTTTGAGGCATTTGCCCATGGTGAAAGGTTTTCTGCTACCCCAAAAATCGTCAGAAGGAGGCAGTGTAAAGTTGCAAAGGGGTGTAACTTTTGTCCTACTCTTGATGCGACCAAACTGACTATTCCAACGCATCCAGATGGGTACATTTAGGCTAGGCATGGTCCTATTTTTCACCCAAACATGCCGAAACTATTCGAGCTACATTGTACCGACGATATCCCTGAGGAGTCCAAAGTGCAAAAATGCAGCGATCTTTGAGGAGATGTTACTTGAAAATTATGTCACTTAGAGACATTCTGTTTGAGGCAACATGATCATATAGGGTCTCTCTACAATAACCTCTCTTAGTTTTTTATATCTCTAAGGTGTTTGTTCGTGGTGAAAGGTTTTTTGCTGCCTCAAAAATCATCACAAGGAGGCAGTGTAAAGTTGCAAAGGGGTGTAACTTTTGTTCTTCTCCTCGTGTGGCCAAATTGATAGTTCCAACACGTTTGGATGGGTACATTTAGGTTAGGAATGGTCCTATTTTGCATCCAAACATGCCGAAACAGTTTGAGCTACATTGTACTAGCGATATCCCTGAAGAGTCCAAGTGCAAAAAGGCATCAATCTTTGACAAGATGTTACTTGGAAACCATGTCACTTAGATACATTCCATCTAAAGTAACGCAATCATGTAGGGTCCCTCTACAATAACCTCTCTCAGTTTTTTATATCTCTGAGGTGTTTGCCTGTGGTGAAATATTTTCTGCTGCCCCAAAAATTGTCAGGAGGCATTGTAAAGCTGCAAAGGGGTGTAACTTTTGTTCTTCTCCTCGTGCGGCCAAACCAACAATTCCAATGAGTCTGGATAGGTATGTTTAGGCTAGGCATGGTCTTGTTTCACACCCAAACATGCCAAAATAGTCTGAGCTACAAACACTAAATAGTCTTCAATCTTTAAACACTACAAATACCATGATATCCTACATAAAAATGTCTTTTAGCATTTTATAAAGGCATGCCCATCAAATTCAACCACATAGAGATGACTATTTGTATTCCAAATTCCTTTTAAATACTAACCTTCCAATCCTTTCCCACCCCTCATATCAATTAAATATGACATTTGATTATGATATGGTGCTCGGGCTTATGAGAGTTTACTAGAGAGGTTGGTTGAGTTAGGTTGAAGGGCTGGTGAACTAATGACTTAAAGAGCCTTTAATAGGTTGACTTAAGTGATAGGAACCTGTGATTATAAGTCAATATTAAATTAAAACAAAAGTGCACTTTACACATGACAGACAATTGAGGGTTTAAAAGTCTTAAGAAAAGTAGATTCTTTTTAGGGTTTAATGCCCAATATGCAAACCCTAACTATCAATAAGAAAAACTTAAACATTCTAACTTTCATCAAGAGATATCTAGGACATTTCAGAGACCTTAGGGGCATCAGAAGAAAGACATTAGATTATGACACTTATCATAGGCTTAGGGTTCTAAGACATGAACAACTTCACATTCGAATCAAACTCATGACTCCCCTTGATAAATATAACTCTCCTTGATGATGACATTGAATTATGATTATGAAAGCTTGTGTCTTCACTGACTTCTTATTGCATGAACAAAACCACATCCACCATGAACATGAACCTTGCATCATATCAACCTTCCAAGATAGACCTTATCATGAAAACCATATTCACAACAAAACCTTGCATGAACAAAACCACATCCACCATGAACATGAACCTTGCATCATATGAACCATGTTTGTCTTGTACAACATCAACATGAACTGAGAGACCTTATCATGAAAACCATATTCACAACATCATGCACCTCATGACCATCACCTACCTTGAATCACTATATCACCTTATCAACATCATGGCATCAACCTTGACATCAATGACAAATAACCTTGACCCTTTGACTTCAATGAAAACCTTGAACCTTGATTGTTGATGACTTATAGAAGCCTATAGCCCCAATGTTATGTTGCATACTAAAATTAGGTAAGACTCAATGTACTCTCATAACCTCACCTTATATGCAAGAGGAATTACATTTAATAACCACAATGGTCATCAGGTGCTCGTAAGCATATGATTTTGACTATCTTATTCAAAACAACAAACATATTCTTTGCATCCCAATATGGTATAATAACAATAAATTAAGAAATATTTTCAATTGACCAACTCATAAAGAATATGGATCAGCATACTCATTTGAATATTTTCAATTGAGCAACTCATAAAGAATATGAATATTTTCTATTCAACATGATGATTCAATTTTAATTTAAATACAACTTTTATCTTTTAGTTCCAGAATGAGGTTTAGGTGATACTTGAATAACAATAGCTGGCTTATTGGATCAACAAACATCCTATGTAATACAATTGGACTTTAAATATTTGAAGTAACCATCTACAAATATCCATTCAAACGTGGATTTATAATGTAAATATGGACGCCATCAATAAAAAAGATTTGTATTAACCAAATATCCATATAGGAATACATTAATATCTGTCAATATAAGTATAACATATATACAAAATATCCATATAGGCTTACAAGAATGCCATATAGGCATATAATGTCAACTATACATAATACAAAATATATGTCCACAAATGCCATATAGGCATACAACAAAGGAACACAATAAAAAGTCATTCCCCTCTGTTTGGTGAAGAGAATAGATCACGGGCAGCCTTTGATCTTCTAGGGGATGGAGACGCGTATGTGGGTGGTCTACTACGAAACTGAGGGCTGCTCCTCCTATTTAGTTGTTCGTGGATCTGTAGATGTTACAATAAAAAGTATAGACATTAATATATAGAAATTACATGTTATAAAAAATGAAACATTTAACAAAATAATCACTTACCGCTACCATATAATCTATCTCCTCATTTTCCATAGTAGCAGGATTAGGTTGTGGTCATGTCATGTACTATAGAAACCATCCAGATAGAAATTAAACTTCAAATCAATAATCTTTTAATTATTAAAAAATAAACAACTATAACAATGAATGTAAATTGAAATTTACTAATCTGCCTCATACCCCCATCAATGACATGGAGCTATGAATCGTAGAGACACACCATGCTCCATTGCCCTATGAACATCAGGAGGTGTCTCCACAGCCTGCATCATCTAAAAATAAAACAACATTATTCAATTACGAAAACTATAATAGTGATGCAAATCATGGCTCCTAACATACACACATGTTCACCTAAACATGGAAGTACACACAATAAAGCACACAAGTCACATACAAAAATCTAGTAAGTATAATTCATTCATTAAACTATTTATTTTATTACCTCCGTGAAGCTTTGAAGTCCACCACCACTGACAGGTGTTGCCGTGAAATCTCCAATACTGACCTATTCAACATCCAAAATTAGATATTAGAATACCATTGATATAACGATGCTATTCACATGTAATATTTACAATTGTTTACTAGTTACATACCCTGATAGTAGATGATGTAGTGTAATATGCAGGTGGAGAACCACTGAAAAATGCATCAATGCTATGACCCTGAAATTTCATTAAAATCATCAAACTAAATTAGTTAATCTTGCATTTAAAAAATGAAATTTAATAAATTAAATTCAATGAACTTGCTAAGATTTACCTAAGTATCAAGCTCGAAAGTCTCACTAAGGAGGGCATCTATCATCACCATCTGCTCAGCTACAGATGTAGCCTACGTACCTGCATCATGACTATCCATGGGGTCATAACCACATGCTGACCCGCAAGCCTGACAAGTATGAGGTGGAACCACACTCGAACTCTCCCTCGGCCCACACTGTGCTACAAGACTAGCATGCTGTATGATGCTCTGGGTCAAGGCACTAATGGACTAAAGTGTCTTGACCTCAACACTCTCCTTCAGGGATAGAAACACGCTCATGGGCTAGTCTGGTGAGTGCTCATCTCACTGGCCGCTGTGGGTCAACACGTGCCCCTGGTCTATCTTGTGTTGACCCCCCCACCTCTATCCTGGAACTCCCGCATATCAAAATAATTTGGCACTTTATTTTTGACAAACTCACAGTAGAGTTTCCTCAAAAAATATTACAGGACCTCATTATTGTTGCATGGAGGATGGTCAAAAACCATCCACCACCTCTGCACAAAATTGTCCCTTATCACTTGGTTGTTGCACCAATGGATAGGGAACCTCTTGCATGTAAGTGGTAGAGGTTCATTTGTTTGTGGTTTTGTGAAAATAGAACACAAGTCCAGTTTTGTAATTTGTTCATTTTTAACTTGTTCATATGACAACTTGTCTACATAATACTCACTAAATTCTCTCCTCTTTTCTGTCCAACTAGTGATTTCCTTGCTAATTGAATCTACATTTGATAACATAGATTCAAGGGATTGAGCAAGCGTGGATCTATGCAAGGTTAAAGTAGCAGGTTCTTTCAACCTTGCAATTATGTCCTCAATTTGTTTCTTATTATTTTTAATTTGCCCCATTATATTTTCTTGTGTTCGAGGGGCATATTCAAGAATAAATGGAGGTGTTTGTGGTTGGGGTTCTTCTTCAACAGGTATTTGTTGTTCAGGTGACGGAGGATTTTGTGGATTTTTAGGAGGAGGTGCATTATCAACTCCTGCATATTTAACAAATTTAAATCAAAAACTATTTTAACCTACCTATTTAGCAACAAATTCACACAAGAAAGAAAATAAAACTTACTTCTTCGATTTCCTCGACGTCGTGGCATCATTTTGATGATGAATCGGCAAGAAATAGCTGACGATTGGATGTTAGATAATGCGAGCGCGCTCTTTTCTCTCTTCAAGCCTAGGTTTCTTGCAAATTGCTGTCAAATAATGAAATGGAACACAACTTATATATATATATATATATATATATATATATATATATATATATATATATATATATATATATATATATATAACAAAACATAACACAAGCGCGTTATGGCTTGGTGTAGGCTCGACAACACCAAGCCATACCGTGTTATGTCTAATTTTTTTAAAAAAAGTTGGCCACTTTTTGGCCCCCCAACATTTTGCACCCGCCCTACAAACCCTAGCTAATGCAAAACTAGGTTTTTATGAAAAATACACAATTTCAAGCAATTTTTGTCAAATTAAGCACAAAAATGCAATGCAAATGTATTCTAAATGATGGATTTATATGATTTTAAATCCAATCTAATAAGAATTACAGAAATTTAATGAATGTGAATGCTAATTAATTCCAATTATGCTAAAATGCAAGCCTAAAATACTAATTTGTTTTTCAAAATTTTCAAAATTTGCAATTTTTTTGTAACTTTTCGAATGCAATAAGAAGAATGAACGCAAATTTATCAAAAAACACTCAGTAAGGTGCCAAAAAGTCCAAAAACATAGGTTCACCAAAATGTTTAGTAGTGTTGTTTTAGTGGAGAATGTGGTTTGCTATGGTTTTATGTGTGATCCTTCTTTCACACCAAACATTCCAAAGGGTTTTCAACCAAGTTAAATCTCCACTAAGTGGGAACAATCACCTATCATGTTGGGTAGCCACTTGGGAAGTTGTGGATTCTTGGATATGTCAAACACTGTCTTTATCTAATGCTCAATTATGCTTTGAAACCCTAATTATGCAAATTAGTAAGCAAATTATCAAATTACGGCAAATCCTTTTAGACTGAGATAGAGGACAAAGATATTTAACTCATTATTTTTTGAAGTTTGGAAGGCAGAGAAGTCAGTGACATGGGGACTCGCGCCCAAGTCCAACATACCAGTTTCTTTGAGGGGTTATGATCTCCTTCTGACACTGATATGCACTGCAACTTTAGTTTCCAAGAATTCAGCTGTGGAGGACAATGTTGGGAGCACCCTAGTCCTAGAAAAGCACCAGTGTCTTGCTTCTTTCCAGATCCTGAATCCTCTATTTCTGCTACTCCTTCCTGTAACTCCACTCTACGATACTTGATACCTATAACCTGCAATCACAAGGAGTGTGGGAGGGGGTTGTGGTGTTTAGACACTTGCCTCAGTCAAGCCCCAGAGAGACATTCAAGTCTTTCGAATACCGTTGTTAGATGAGAGTGCGTATCCTGATAGGATAGAGGCAAAAATCTAAATGATAAATGATTGAAAACATAAATGATATCACCTTGTAGTGAAGATCTCATGAAAGGAATATTGCCATGAGGAGATGGATGTCAAATCTGCAAATACAAACACAATAATAACAAAGTACTGCTCTGCAACACAATGAATGCCTTGAATCACTTTCACAAAAATGCCAATGCTCATCTCATTTCCATCTATTTTGTAAATGAAACCTAATCATGCTTATATATGCAACTATAAAGATTCCTGCTAAGAATTTCATAATTCAAACTTTAGATGTCAATATAGGACCTAATTAACGATCACTAAATTGACATTTGAAATTAGGGCAGACCCAAATGTGAGGCCAATTATTTTTCACTTCCCTATTTTGATCATTTTACATTTTAGATGATGACATTATCAGACTTTGAGAGACTATTATTTCCATTATGCAGATTAGATTATAGCTCATGACTTTTGGTTTGACATTGATTAGACATGTGGTGATTTGATTTGATCATGTTTTGATGTTATGACGATGTTAGATATATGAGATATAGTTGATGATGATTATTGATGTGATTCAAGTTCATTATGTGGATATATTATTTGATGATGATTATGAGACATTAGATAGAAAATACAGTTTTTATCTTAAATTATGTTGTGAATGATTAATGTTGTATGCAATGACATGAATTTAATTTTAGTTGCTTCGGCTATGATTATCCATGATGTGATTGACACTTTATCTAGTTGTGCAAGATTATATTTCCAGGCCACGAGAAATTGGAGGTAGTATTCACACATATGTTATTCCCTGTTAAGCCAATCCATTCCCAGGAGGGATGAGGATCACGTTTGATCGGGTAATGTCTAGTGCATGCTTGGTTTAATTATTTTGGCCTAAGTTCACCCTTAGTAGATTGATTTATTTCATGTGTTGTATATTTATATTTGTTTTACACCACTTGGTATTATTTTATTTTGGGCCATTTAAAAGTAAATTTATGTCTCCCTAGGTGTACCTTAGTGTCCCAAACTTACCCTAGGTGGTAACCCTTGGGTCAAGGGTCAATTTTGACTAACTAAACCCTAGGGTAACTCACTTTTGGTCACTCTAAACTAAGGTTTAGTAAAGTGACGAATTTTGAAATGGCTAAGGGTGGGAGATGAGTCATGCTTTGGGAAAGACCCATCTCCCTTCCCAAAGTTTGGAGATCCCTTCACCAAGAAGACTTGGGAGGTCTTCAAGACTCCCAAGTGTGTGGGATCACCCTCCAAGGCTCACACACACGTGTGAGAGCATCTTGGAGGGAGATGGCTCTCTTGGAGAATCAGAGGATGCCATATGGAATCCCTTATCCTCATGGAGGCTTGAAGGGAATAACCACCTCACCACTTGGTCTCTCACACATGTGTGAGAGCACAAGTGGATAAGGTGAAGGTTTGAATAGAACTGGAGGGTGACACTTGTCACCCTCACACTCCTCCCTTGCAAGTGGCATGGGATGAGGAAGGACAAGGTGACATGCGTCACCTTCTCATTCCTCAAGGCCAAATTGGAAGGCCTATATTATCTCCTCTTGAAGAGGAGTGTGGGGTTCTTACATTTTGCATTTTTCCTTCTATTCTTGGAGTTTTTTTTTGGAGTTAGAGGAATTTGGAGATTAGGAGACTTGGAGAAGCTTGGAGCTCTTCACCAAACGTGCTTCCATTTTTAGGGCTATTGAAGGTAAGCCCATGGCTAAGGCCATTTCCCTTTGTATTTTTCATTTTATGCTTGTGGTTGTGAATTTATGTTGATGGTTGTTTTCATCTTTGTGTGGGTTGGGAGTTTGGTAAGAGCACCTCCATTTGGAGGTAAGGCTCAACTTGTTTGGGTTGGGGGAGAGTGAACCTCCTCGAGGTCACCTCCTTATTTTGTACTACTTATAGCCTTGAGGGCTTTTCTATGGTGTTGAGAGCATTTTGATGGCAAGAGTGCCATGATAGTTTTTTTGAGATATTTGGAGACATGTATTATGTGGTTTTGGCTTGAGGCCTTGAGACTCAGTGATTTTGAGATCTTGGAGTGACCTCTTGAGTTGAGGGGTCCACTCCCCTACCCCCTTCAAACTTATTTTCATGAGTTTAGTATTGTGCAAATCCTTGGGAGTATTTTTTTTGTGTGTTTTGGAAAAGTTCATTTGTTGTGGTATGTGTGTGCAACCGTGTGAATCCTACCTCCCTAGCTCGGGGGTGACCTACTAGCGGGTCTATGGTAGGGAGGAGGGCATTCCTTCGTGGCTTGGTTCCCCATTGTTGTGTTGATTATTGCAGGTTTTGAATTGGGGAAAATGGAGCTTTTTGAAGTCCATTTTTGGTGTTTTGGCACTACTTTTAGTTGGCTATTTTTGAGCCATGGCCTTAGAGGCCTACTTGTAATTTTGTTATAATTAGTACTCTATTTTGTGTGGCTATAGTAGGAAATTTTAATGGGGAGGTACTCTTATTGTTTTGGCTGCCAAATTTATAATTACTCCCCATTATACTGCTGTTGCTAGAAATTTATTGTAAATGTCTCTCATTGTGATGTATGAATATGATTATTTGTCATTGTTGCATTTTTGAGTTATATAGTTGCCAAAAAAAAAATTATATAGTTGTTGTCTTTCCATTTAAGAGAAAAAAAATATAGTGGCTACCTTTTGAATTAAAAAAAAAGTATTATAAAAAATGTATTTATTTGGCAAACTGGGTTATATTGTTTTGCTATTTAGGAGTAAAGAAACTTCCCTATTCAAATTGCTGTCAAAGGAAAATATACTATTTGCTTTAATATTCTTTTTAAAAAAAGGGGTACATCTGTTATACTATACAAAATAAAATATACGTTTATATTTCTGTTAGTTTGTAAGTTACCAATCTGTTTTATTATCCAACTATGAGGTTTTGTTGATATTTATGGTTCAATGTATTTATATATATCTATATATATATATATATATTTTAAATATATATATATATATATATGTTGTAAATAAACCTTACCTCTCTGTAAAACAGAAAAAGAAACTCAATGTATATATATATATATCACTGTATATATACATAGATACATAGATACATACATATATATATATATATACACATATATTCCTTACAGATTATAAATTATTTTTAAAGCATGTTATACCAGAGAACAATGGTCAAACTTGAAAATCGTTTAGTGTCTGAGTTTTAGGGAAGGAATTTTAAATTAAAAAAAAAGGGTAGTATGGGGGACGACGACCATGGCTGCCACCCACCATACTATCCTTTATGCAGTCCACGGGGGGGGGGGGGGGGGTGTGGGGAGGGGGCCGAGCCCCCACCCACACCCTTGACCCCCTCCCCACACCCAAGGGTGTGGGTGGGGGCTTGACCCCCTCCCCACACCTCTTACAATGCCTTAAACCCCACACCCATTTCCTTTTCCTCTATAATGAAAACAAAATGGCAGCCGGTCCGCCATGAGACCTCCTCTCCCATCTTTTAATGCGTGGTCCGGCGCTGTAATATGGGTTTTGTTTCAACTATTTTTTTATATATATGCACCTACCAACGAAGATATATATATATATATATATATATATATATATATATATATATATATATATATATATATATATATATATATATATATATATATATATATATATATATATATAGATTGCTCTCTGGTTTTCAATAGAGACAAACAAAAAAAAATAGGTTACTTAGATCTGTATCATATGAATGTATATTTTTTTTATTGAAAAAGGAAAGCAAAAAAAAAAACAACTAAAGAATAAAGAAACCCTATATATATAAAACAAATATACCTCTGTTGAATCTACTTGGCGACCATGGAAGAGGAATGAACCTTCAACCTGCAGATTTGCAAACAATGGAGGTAAGCAAAAACAAGAGAAAACAAAACAAATGAGTTGGGAAAACAAAAAGAGAAGGATAGGGTTTTCCATAAGGATATTATAAAATATTGTTAGGGCAACTTTTTGTAGAAAACAATAAATTAATGAAATAGGGATTTTTATTGTATTTATTTTAATTTTTTTTCTCTTCCTTGTGCACGGGAAAACTAAATTCCCTCCACTATGGATTTTCAATTCCTTTTGAATTTATTGACTTTCTTTATGCATCACTTAAATGTTTTAATTTTATTTGGGGTTTGAATTTTAAATTCTTTTGGAGATTTATTTTAGTGGTGAATGGGTTGGTCTTATTTTTTTTAAGGGAAGTGTTTTTTTTTTCCTTTTGTAATTTATTTATTTTGGGGCATTTATTTTAATTTTTGTAGTGCGTTTTAAACCATTGCGGTGGAAAAACTTTTTCTCGAATTTTTATTTTAATCAATTTTATTATTTTACGGGGAGAGATATTTTAATTTTACCCCTTTATCAATTATTTTGAGTTAGTTAATAAATATAATGATAAAAAATTATATTTATTAAAGGACTTAATGTTGAGTTTTATTTTGGCCATTTAATTATTTTTTCAAATTTTTATATTTAGTTGAATGGTTGATTTATTTGGCCTTGGAAATTCATTTTGTCCTTATTGTATTATTTTAATTTTCCTTATGTTTAATTTAATTTAAATTATGCATTAATTTCTTCTTGGAGTTTTCTTGTAAAATTTTTATTTTAATTATTGAAAACTCGTTATGCTGTCAAATTTTTCCTAGATTTTAGGGTTTCTTTTTATGGCACTTTCACGACATCATTTAACCACTCCATTTCTTCATGCGACCATCATATCATTGGAGGTGTTTTTATTTTGAATTTATTATTGCATTATAGTTAGGGTTGATCTCGATTTGGTCGAAATCATTCCACCCACCTAGGAAACTTAGGGTTTCAAACTTAAATTGTTCTAACCCTAGAAGTGGCGCATATCATGTCACCTAACCCCCTAGTCAGCTATCTTCACACAGGGGATTGTGTAGTAAGGCACACTTCCATGAGTATACGATTGACTTGTTTACGCCTTATGCGTATTGCCACCGAGCACATAGATGCGTGCGAGGGGGTTCCTAGGGACGTGCAAAAAAGTTTTTGATATTTCGTGTCATGACCACATGACAAATGTGGACATGACACATGTGTTACGTGTCGTGACCGCATGGGAAATGTGGGCATGACATTTGGTATCAGAGCCCAAGTTTAAACACTGGGCTTGTTTGGGCACATTATTAATTCTGCAAATTCGATTAGTTTGTAAATACCTTGCTCTTGTAGGATGCCTCCCCGACGAGCTAGGCGAGCGCACTCTCATGGCACAACATCCATAGAGATTTGAAAGGAGCATGAGTCATCAGCAGAGGGTCAGGGACCCCCATCACCACCAGTGCAGCAGGCACCATAGGTCTTACCAGTGCCCGATATTGGGCCACAGATTTTACAAATGTTATAGGTAGTGTTGGAGAGATTATCACTAGCGGTAGCAGAACCGCATACCGAGCCCCACGTTGATCCGTGAGAGGAGCCATGTGAGGAGCCGCGTGTGGAGCCACATGTTGAGCCCCGCGTTGAGCCGCGAGAGGCACCACGCATGGAGCCCTTTGTAGAGATTCCTGACACTACTGTAGAGGAGGTGGGTTCAACATTTAGAGGTCATAGTAGGAGCCCTCCACATCAGGTGAGGCGAGATGAGGCTGTGAGAGTAGAGCAGTATTATCATGGGCCTTACGATCATGGTAGAGATGAGCCTATCAGAGGCCACAGAGACTGAGGTGATCCTATCAGGGACATATTGAGGCTTAATCCACCTACTTTCGCTAGGACTATAGAGGGTGCTGAGGCTGAGGCTTGGCTTATTAGTTTGGATAGATGCTTTGCTTTGTGCCCTTACGAGGGCAATACGAAACACGTGTGGCAGTCCATTTGTTGTGAGACACAATAGCTACTTGGTGGCACACTGAGGAGTGCAAGCACCACTTGTCATTAGATACACTGTCTTGGGAGACTTTCATTGAGTGCTTTAATGCATGATACTTATCAGACCACTATAGACAGTGTCGCATAGATGAGTTTCACGATCTTCAGCAGAGAGGGCTTACTGTTGCTTAATATGCGGGCAGATTCACTGAGTTGTCTTGATATGCGGAGTATCTCCACAATGAGAAACTCCTAGTTCATAAGTTTATCAGAGGATTAAACCATAGCATAGCAGGGCCTGTATGCATGGCAGACCCCCAGACATTGAGTGATGCTACCGAGAAGACATACATAGTTGAGGAGATACAGGGACGAGGGCAGAGTTCATGCCCTTAGTTTCAAGATTGTGGTCAGCAGTAGCATCAACAGAGTTATCGTAGGCCACCACCACCACCTCAGAGAGGAGGGTTTAATTCTGCGTCATTACCTCCTAGACCTCCACAGTAGCAGTAGCCGCAGTAGCAGCAGAGATCCAGGCCACAACAAAGGGCACACGAGGGTCATAATCAAGGTTGGCAGCAACAGGGTCCACGTAGGGATCAGAGATAGTAGGGACCACCTGTAGGACTTGTGAGATCACATCAGTCTTACAGGGGTTCACAGGGGTCAGGTTGATCTGGACAACAGCAGAGTGGTAGGACTCAGTTTGGACATGTACAGGCTTGGGGCCCAGGCTACGTATGTGGTGGGGTGGGACATCTAGCCAGAGAGTGTCCACAGGGCTTTATAGCAGGGGGATAGTCTTGTGTAGGAGGTTCAGAGCAGACGGTTGGAGATGTGGGTAGGTCCCACCATATGTTCACAGTGGTTGATAACTGTCAGGCTAATTTTTAGGCATCAGTTATTGAGACCTCAGGTATGATTGGGAGTGTTTCCATTTCTATTCTTTTTTACTTTGGCACTACTGACTCTTTCATATCTCCATCGTTAGTGGAGTGTTGCAGGCTAGTGGCCTCTAGGCAAGGTGATAGGTGGGAGGTTGAGTTGGCCACTGGGGCCAAGATGGTAGTAGATACCTTAGTCCATGATTGTGAGATATCCTTGGGGATCTTTTCTACTTTGTGTGACCTTAGGGTTATGCCTTTAGGTTCCTATGGTGTGGTTTTGGGTATGGACTGGCTTGCAGCTCATCAAGCCAAGCTAGATTGTTGCCGAAAGGTGATTAGCTGTTTGGACGATCATGGAACGTTAGTTGAGATAGTGGGCATGTAGAAGCCCATGACAGTTCGTATGATATCTGCTCAGCAGCTTAAGCACTGCATGTGGAAGGGATGTCAGATGTTCACCATCACAGTTAGTGATAAATTAGAGGATGAGCCTGAGGCATCATTAGATGACCACCCCATCTTGAGAGAGTTTACCGATGTGTTTCCAGCAGAAATACCAGGGATACCACCCTGTCGTGAGGTAGACTTTCATATTGACTTAGTGTTGGGTGCCGATCTAGTGTCTCATGCACCTTACAGGATGACCACTCATGAGCTCACAGAGCTCAAGTTGCAGCTTGAGGACTTGCTTGAGAAGGGGCACATCTGACCGAGCATTTCACGTTGGGACGCTCCTATCATCTTCGTGAAGAAGAAGGATGTGTCTCTTCGATTATGCATGGATTATAGGTAGTTGAATAAGGTGACGGTAAAGAACCATTATCCTCAGCCCAGGATTGATGATCTCTTCGATCAGATGCAGGGAGCCAGGGTGTTCTCTAAGATTGGCCTGAAGTCTGATTATCATTAGTTGCGTATCACAGAGGTGGACATCCATAAGACCGCCTTCCAGACTTGTTATGGCCACTATGAGTTCACTGTGGTCCCCTTCAGTTTGACGAACGCCCCTGTAGTGTTCATGAGCCTCATGAATGGGGTGTTTTGTACCCATTTAGATCAGTTCTTGATTATTTTTCTTGATGACATATTGATCTATTCATGGACCAAGGGGGAGCATGAGGAGCACCTACATCAGGTTTTACAGTGTTTGAGGGAGTAGAATCTTTATGGGAACCTGATGAAGTGTACATTTTTTAGGACAGAGGCACAGTACTTGAGGTACATCCTATCTGGCAATGGTATCTCTGTAGATCCATCAAAGATCAGGGCTATCTGAGATTGGCCAACACCCACTAGTGTGACAGAGGTCAGGAGTTTAATGGGGTTAGCTGGTTACAACCGTAGATTTGTTAAGGGCTTCTCTCATATAGCGCACCCCATCACTTCCCTTCAGTAGAAGGAGAAGAGTTTTATGTGGACTGAGTAGTGTGAGAGGGCCTTTGGGGTCCTCAAGGAGCGTCTTACTAGTGCTCCCATTTTGGCAGTTCCTGATCTTGCAATAGATTTTATGGTTTGCACGGATGCATCACTTAAGGGTTTGGGAGCCGTACTTATGCAAGGTGGTAGAGCGATCACGTATGAGTCATGAAAGCTCAAGACACATGAGCTAAACTACCCCACCCACGATTTGGAGCTCGCAGCAGTGGTTCATGCTCTAGTTCATTTGAGACATTTCTTATTGGGTCATTGCTTTGAGCTTCATTTAGATCATCATAGCCTTCAGTACATATTCACATAGATGAATCTGAATGCTTGACAGTGGCGTTGGATGGAGTTTGTTTGCGAGTACAACTTTGATGTCCACTACATCAAAGGGAAGGAGAACGTAGTTGCTGACACATTAAGTCAGAGGCGCCATGAGATCCTGACCTTGACTCTGAGTGTGGACTTGAGAGGACGCATTATTTAGCATCTACCTGAGGATGAGTGGTTTCTTGAGGTACATCAAGAGATCCAGTCATAGAGGGCCCTAGTGGGCAAGTTTGTAGGATACTCACTTCAGGTAGATGGTTTACTTTGTCATCAACTGCACATCTATGTACCCCGCACAGGTGACCTATGTACTGTAGTGTTATTAGAGGCTCACAGAGCACCATATGCAGCACATTTGGGGGTGAAGAAGATGCATGCTAACCTATGATAGCTGTACCATTACGCGGGTATGAGATGAGATAATGCAGAGTTCGTTGCTCGATGCCTTGAGTGCCAAAGGGTCAAGGACGAGCATCAGCATCTAGTGGGTCTTTTAGACCCTCACGAGATACCTAAGTGGAAATGGGACACCATTTCTATGGATTTCATTGTTGGTCTTCCTATGTCTTCGCATCGCCATGATGCCATCATGATGATAGTGGACAAGTTGACCAAGGTGGCTCATTTCTCACCTATACGCATGCGTACAATGCACTAGCAGTGGTGAGAGTATTCTTGGACGACATCATGAGATTGCATGGGGTACCTTGCCGCATTATTTCTGATAGGGATTTAGTGTTCACTTCAGGCTTTTGGAGAGCTTTGTAGCATGCGTTGGGCACACAACTCAACTTTAGCTCCACATATCACCCTGAGACAGATGGGCAGACAAAGCGGGCGAATCATGTATTGGAGGACATGCTCCGTATGTATGCTATGGATCATTAGTCTAGATGGGAGGAGTATCTGTATCTGGTTGAGTTTTCCTACAATAATGGGCATCACAACTCATTTGGTATGCCTCCTTTTTAGGCTTTATACGGCAGACCATGCAGGACACCATTGAGTTGGGATCGGATAGAGGACAAGGTTGCCATTGGTCCAGAGTTGGTTCAGGATATGGAGTAGCAGGTCACATTGATTTGACAAAGACTTCAGGAGGCACATGATAGACATAAGAAGTATGCCGATGCTAAGAGACTTGATCAGAGCTTTTCAGTTGGTGACAGGGTATTCTTTAGAGTGCGGCCACACAAGAGTCTAATCCATTATGAAAAGGGCTCTAAGATCGCACCACAATTTGTAGGACCTTTTGAGATCTTGGAGTGGATAGGACCTGTAGCCTACCATCTAGCGTTGCCACCTAGCCTGTCGTGTATCCACAATGTCTTTCATATTTTATTTTGAGGTGATATATATCTGATTTATCTCATGTATTGGACTGGAGTGCTCTACAGGTAGAGGTGGATGGGCAGTTGGCTTTGGAGCCAATTCACATATTGGCTCGTTGGATGTTGGGCCTTTGAGGTTGAGAGCTAGACTAGGTTAGGGTTCAGTGGAATCGTTATGAGGAGGTCACAGCTACTTGGGAGGATGCAGCTAGTTTGAGAGCACTCTATCCTCACCTTTTTGACGACTTCCGGGAGGAAGTTTAGTCTTAGGGGGGAGGATGTGAGGTTGATTATTTTTCACTTCCCTATTTTGATCGTTTTACATTTTAGATGATGACATTATTAGACTTTGAGAGACTATTATTTCCATTATGCAGATTAGATTATAGCTCCTGACTTTTGGTTTGACATTGATTAGACATGTGGTGATTTGATTTGATTATGTTTTGATGTTATGATGATGTTAGATATATGAGATATAGTTGATGATGATTATTGATGTGATTCAAGCTCATTATGTGGATATATTATTTGATGATGATTATGAGACATTAGATAGAAAATGTAGTTTTAATCTTAAATTATGTTGTGAATGATTAATGTTGTATGCAATGACATGAATTTAATTTTAGTTGCTTCGGCTATGATTATCCATGATGTGATTGACACTTGATCTAGTTGTGCAGGATTATATTCCCAGGCCACGTGAAATCAGAGGTAGTATTCACACATATGTTATTCCCTGTTAAGCTGATCCATTCCTAGGAGGGATGAGGATCACATTTGATCGGGTGATGTCTAGTGCATGCTTGGTTTAATTATTTGGCCTAAGTTCACCCTTAGTAGATTGATTTATTTCATGTGTTGTATATTTATATTTGTTTTACACCACTTGGTATTATTTTATTTTGGGCCATTTAAAAGTGAATTTATGCCTCCCTAGGTGTACCTTAGTGTCCCAAACTTACCCTAGGCAGTAACCCTTGGGTCAAGGGTCAATTTTGACTAACTAAACCCTAGGGTAACTCACTTTTGGTCACTCTAAACTAAGATTTAGTAAAAGTGACGCATTTTGAAATGGCTAAGGGTGGGAGATGAGTCATGCTTTGGGAAAGACCCATCTCCCTTCCCAAAGTTTGGGGATCCCTTCACCAAGAAAACTTGGGAGGTCTTCAAGACTCCCAAGTGTGTGGGATCACCCTCCAAGGTTCCCACACACGTGTGAGAGCATCTTGGAGGGAGATGGCTCTCTTGGAGAATAAGAGGATGCCATATGGCATCCCTTATCCTCATGGAGGCTTGAAGGGAATTGCCACCTCACCACTTGGTCTCTCACACGTGTGAGAGCACAAGTGGATAAGGTGAGGGTTTAAATAGAATTGGAGGGTGACACTTGTCACCCTCACACTCCTTCTCCCTTGCAAGTGGCATGGGATGAGGAAGGAGAAGGTGACATGTGTCACCTTCTCATTCCTCAAGGCCAAATTGAAAGGCCTATATTATCTCCTCTTGAAGAGGAGTGTGGGGTTCTTGCATTTTGCATTTGTCCTTCTATTCTTAAAGTTTTTTTTTGGAGTTAGAGGAATTTGGAGATTGAGAGGCTTGGAGAAGCTTGGAGCTCTTCACCAAACGTGCTTCCATTTTTAGGGCTATTGAAGGTAAGCCCATGGCGAAGGCCATTTCCCTTTGTATTTTTTATTTTATGCTTGTGGTTGTGAATTTATGTTGATGGTTGTTTTCATCTTTGTGTGGGTTGGGAGTTTGGTAAGAGCACCTCCATTTGGAGGTAAGACTCAACTTGTTTGGGGTGGGGGAGAGTGAACCTCCTTGAGGTCACCTCCTTATTTTGTACTACTTATAGCCTTGAGGGATTTTCTATGGTGTTGAGATCATTTTGATGGCAAGAGTGCCATGATAGTTTTTTTGAGATATTTGGAGACATGTATTATGTGGTTTTGGCTTGAGGCCTTGAGACTCAGTGATTTTGAGATCTTGGAGTGACCTCTTGAGTTGAGGGGTCCACTCCCCTACCCCCTTCAAACTCATTTTCATGAGTTTAGTATTGTGCAAATCCTTGGGAGTATTTTTTTGTGTGCTTTGAAAAACTTCATTTGTTGTGGTATGTGTGTGCAACCGTGTGAATCCTACCTCCCTAGCTTAGGGGTGACCCACTAGCAGGTCTATGGTAGGGAGGAGGGCATTCCTTTGTGGCTTGGTTCTCCATTATTGTGTTGATTATTGCAGGTTTTGAGTTGGGGAAAATGGAGCTTGTTGAAGTCTATTTTTGGTGTTTTTGCACTACTTTTAGTTGGTTGTTTTTGAGCCATGGCCTTAGAGGCCTACTTGTAATGTTGTTAAAGTTAGTACTCTACTTTGTGTGGCTGTAGTAGGAAATTTTAATGGGGAGGTACTCTTATTGTTTTGGCTACCAAATTTATAATTACTCCCCATTATACTGTTGTTGCTAGAAATTTATTGTAAATGCCTCTCATTGTGATGTATGAATATGATTATTTGTCATTGTTGTATTTTTGAGTTATATAGTTGCCAAAAGAAAAATTATATAGTTGTTGTCTTTCCATTTAAGAGAAAAAAAATATAGTGGCTGCCTTTTGAATTAAAAAAAAAAGTATTATCAGAAATGCATTTATTTTGCAAACTGGGTTATATTGTTTTGCTATTTAGGAGTAAAGAAACTGCCCTATTCAAATTGCTGTCAAAGGAAAATATACTATTTGCTTTAATATTTTGTCAAAAAAAAAGGGGCACATTTATTATATTGTACAAAAAAAATATACGTTTATATTTCTGTTAGTTTGTAAGTTACCAATCTATTTTATTATCCAACTATTAGGTTTTGTTCATATTTATGGTTCAATGTATTTATATATATCTATATATATACATATATATATTTTAAATAAATAAATAAATAAATAAATAAATAAATATATATATATATATATATATATATATATATATATAATCTGTTGTAAATAAACCTTACCTCCCTCTAAAACAAAAAAAAGAAACTCAATGTATATATATCACTGTATACACACACACACACATATATGCATACTGATATATATACACAGATATTCCTTACAGATTACAAACTATTTTTAAAGCATGTTGTACCAGAGAACAGTGGTCGAACTCGAAAATCATTTAGTGTCTGAGTTTTAGGTAAGGAATTTTAAATAAAAAAAGGGTAGTATGGGGGACGGCGCCGCCGCCCACCATACTATCCTTTATGCAGTCCATGTGTGGGGAGGGGGTGTGGGGAGGGGGCCGAGCTCCCACCCACACCCCCCCTCCCCACACCCCTTACAATGCCTTAAACCCCACGTCCATTTCCTTTTCCTTTGCAACAAAAACAAAACGGTGGCCGGTCCACCATGAGACCTCCGTTCCCCTCTTATAATTCGCAGTCCAGCTCTGTGCTATGGGTTTTGCTTCGACTATTTTTTTATATATATGCCCCTGCCAACGAATATATATATATATTGCTCTCTGGTTTTCAATAGAGACAAACAAAAAAAAATAGGTTACTCAGATCTGTATCATATGAATGTATATTTTTTTTATTGAAAAAGGAAAGCAAAAAAAAACAACTAAAGAATAAAGAAACCCTATATATATAAAACAAATATACCTCTGTTGAATCTACTTGGCGGCCATGGAAGAGGAATGAACCTTCAACTTGTAGATTTGAAAACAATGGAGGCAAGCAAAAACAAGAGAAAACAAAACAAATGAGCTGGAAAAACAAAAAGAGAAAGATAGGGTTTTCCATAAGGATATAATAAAATATTGTTAGGGCAACTTTTTGTAGAAAACAATAAATTAATGAAATAGGGATTTTTATTGTATTTATTTTAATTTTTTTTGTCTTCCTTGTGCACGGGAAAACAAAATTCCCTCCATTATGGATTTTCAATTCCTTTTGAATTTATTGACTTTCTTTATGCATCACTTAAATGTTTTAATTTTATTTGGGGTTTGAATTTTAAATTCTTTTGGAGATTTATTTTAGTGGTGAATGGGTTGGTCTTATTTTTTTTAAGGGAAGTGTTTTTTTTTCCTTTTGTAATTTATTTATTTTGGGGCATTTATTTTAATTTTCGTAGTGTGTTTTAAACCATTGCGGTGGGAAAACTTTTTCTCAAATTTTTATTTTAATCAATTTTATTATTTTACGGGGGAAGATATTTTAATTTTCCCCCTTTATCAATTATTTTGAGTTAGTTAATAAATATAATTATCGAAAATTATATTTATTAAAGGACTTAATATTGAGTTTTATTTTGGCCATTTAATTATTTTTTGAATTTTTATATTTAGTTGAATGGTCGATTTATTTGCCCTTGGAAATTCATTTTGTCCTTATTGTATTATTTTAATTTTCCTTATGTTTAATTTAATTTAATTTTTGCATTAATTTCTTCTTGGAGTTTTTTGTTTAAAATTTTTATTTTAATTATTAAAATGCGTTATGCTATCAAAATTTTCCTAGATTTTAGGGTTTCTTTTTATGGCACTTTCGCGACATCATTTAACCACTTGATTTCTTCATGCAACCATCATATCATCGGAGGCATTTTTATTTCAAATTTATTATTGCATTATAGTTAGGGTTGATCTTGATTCGGTCAAAATCATTCCACCCACCTAGGAAACTTAGGGTTTAAAACTTAAACTGTTCTAACCCTAGAAGCGGTGCATATCGCGTCGCCTAACCCCCTAGTCAGCTATCTTCATGCAGGGGATTGCGTAGTAAGGCGCACTTCCCTGAGTATATGATTGACTTGTTTACGCCTTATACGTATTGCCACTGAGCACGTAGACGCGTGCGAGGGGGTTCCTAGGGACATGCGGAAAAGTTTTTGATATTTCGTGTCATGACCACATGACAAATGTGGACATGACATGTGTGTTGCGTGTCGTGACCACATGGGAAATGTGGGCATGACACCAAAATAGGGCTAGACTAGGGTGCTAGCACCCAAGTCCACCCCCTTGTTTCTATTCAGGGATCATTAAATTAGCAACCCCTAGGTCCTATTTGTCACAAGACCCAAGAGTTTTCTCATTGGGAGTTAGAAATAACATGCAAGATGCTCTAAATACAATTACAGGACCTGGGAGCTAAACCTTAAGAGGAAAAAGCCCCCAAGGTTACTTTTTCTGACATAACAACCTTCTATCGGCAAATCCTTCAAACTATGAACTTTTCCTTTGTTTGATTTAGCCATTCTATCAACAAAAATCACAAACCATGAACTTTGCTTCTATGCATCTTTTATCGCCTAGTGGGTGAATCAGAGAATATCCGAACTCCTAAACTAGTTCAAGAAAAAAGAAATTCCCTGACTAAGTCTTTTTCTTCAACTCTTTCTCTCTATCGGCGAAATGGTCAAACCATGAACCTTTGATTTTGAGAGCCACTTGTTGCCCTGTCAGTGAATCAATGAAATGCCAAACTTCCAACCTAGTTCAAGAAATCAACTTTTTCTTGACAAATTTATTCTCCTGACTGAGTCTTTTTATTCAAAACTTTCTTCTAAGTCTTTACCTTTGCCTTCCTACGTCATATCAACTAATCAGCTTATCGGCTAAATGTCAAACTTTCTAATAGTTCACGATAGACAAAGTTTCTTGATTGCCTTCTCAACTTAAGTTTTGAGAAGCTTCCTTTTACCTTGTTGGTAAATCAGAAAAAAATAGATCTTGAGAGCTAGTTATCAAAATGAGAACTTTACTGATAACATTATATTGCTGATAAAAAGGCAAAATACAAAGAGTTCTGGATTGGCCATTTTTACCGACAAAGGCAAAATACACAGAGTTCAGAATTGGAAACACAAAGAGGTTTGGATTTGGCCATTTTTGCCGACTAAAGGCAAAACACAAAAATTTAGTGTTTCATTCTTTCTCTTCTATGCATTGCTTTTCCATCCAACTTTGACATGAATGGCAATATATCAACAATCTTCCCCATCTCCATCACTCCCCTCCAGTCTGCGCCTTCTCACAATTCTTTTCGAATATGTTGAAGAAGTTAAAGAAAGAATTAAAGATGTGTCAATTTGTTTTTCTTTGGTTTAGATCAATAGAGAAGGGAAAATGACATCACTATGTTTTTTCCTGATCATACAAAGATACAACAACATATGCTTAACATATCAAGTTAGAGAAAGATTTAAAGATGTGTAAAACATTTAGATACTTTTGAATAAATGTACTCAATTTATTGTCATGGAATAATAATCTTTTCTTCTTGTGTTGCTATGCCTAAATTATTGAATACCTTTTTTTTCTTTCTACAATCTATAGAGGGGAATTGAAATTATTTATACCCCTTACCTTTTTCATTCAAGACTTGAGCAATGACGTTACCTCTTGGATGGATAGAATGACATTTGCATATTTTTGTGGGACTAAACCATGGTGATATCCATCTCATAGGCATGTCCTTTGAGCCAGGGATTGATGTGGATTTAAAAGAGGAAGCAAAAGATTCATGGATATCTTTTCTAAATCTTTCAACACACTCAATAAAAATAAATATTTGATTTTCTACTATTGACAAATTTTTGATTAGTGAATTGAAAATATCTGCAAAATTTTTTAGGTTATCATTGCAAGAATCAAATAATTTTATAGCATCTAGAATTCAAATAAGAATGATTTAGTCATTAAAAAAATAGACAAACCTTCATATTTCATTATGAGATGGTGATATCAATATTTACCAATAGTTTGGTCTTGAAGAGTGACAAACCTAATTGTATCTTAAACTTCCAATGGAATAGAACCAACTATAATTAGACAAAGAGTTATTGAATTTTAAATCCAAAAAAATCAATCAAAATTTTGTTACAAAAGTAACATATCAACATTACTACCTGAGTATTGTTTTCATGACCAAAATCCCTTATACATCATCATCAATCACTGAAGTAAAACCATATGTAATTCAATAAAAGTAATTTAGTTAGTTATGTGAAAAAACATAATAATTATTAAAAATATTAATGTAAAACTTAATATCAAGTGACACTTACTAGCAAATTGATCTTTCTTATCTATTTTGTTTCTTTTCTTGATATGTAAAATCTTTAACACATGATTGCATGTGTTTCCCCATTTTTCCCATTGATAGTCACATACATGGAAGTTGGGCTTGAACTTTCTAATGAGATACCATTGCATTGCATTAGTTTGTCTTCTTGTCTTATATGTGTTAGGGAGAAGATCATATGGATAATAGTTTGTATCTTGAAATTATTTTTACCTCTCCAATGCAGTAATATAGTATCTTTCCTTTTTGAAGTTAGTTAGAAATTGAGATAGTTATGATTTTTAATGTGTAAATGGTATGACTTTATGGAAGCATTGGTTTCTTGATTTGCATGAGAGATTTTTTTAAAAAAATTTGCCAACATTTCTATACAAAACACATCATGATGTCATAGCATACACAAAAATCAACTTAAATTATGTAAATGCATAGAAACAATAATAAATAATTTGACTATTTGTTTTTTCCTTTACAGGTTGGCCTTTAATTCCTTTTTTAGTTTTACAAATTAGTGAGCGTTCTCCACTACTAGCATAGGAAAAGACTTCCATTTTTGAAGGAAGAGAAATCATTTGTGAAGAATTACTTTGGTTCACCTCTTTATCAGTTATGGCTCTAAAGGATTGTGCAACAGATGTCATCCCTAAAGTAGAATTGGTCACCACACTTTCTGAATGGATGTAATGATTGCCAATAATTTTTGAGGGGACTAAAAAAGTATCAATTCTTTATCTTCATAGTAAATTTCTTATTCGTCATTGTTGTCTTCAATCTGTAAATGATATATAAATTTTTGCACTTTGTGTATCATAAGAATGAGTCACTAAGTGAACTGAATCATTTTGACACAATCTTCTTCACCTAAAATAGTTAGATTCAGACCATTACTTGAAGAAGGTGTGAACTTTTCCCTCTTTGTGGTGAGATTATGTGGAGTATAAGTATGCCTTTTAGTTTGATAATTCTGATTCTGTATGGAAGACAATTTTATCAATTTGTTTCTTGAAACCTTTGGAATACATTTCTTAATACATTTAACTTTCCATAAACTAGATAAAATCAAATCATCTTCTCTTTCAATGTCTTATTTTTAAGCGATTTCTAGATCACGTACCATATTACGCTTCAAGATGAAACTGGCTTTAGGATGTAATGCATTGAATTAAAGGTACAAAGTTGATTGGCTTCATCTGGCTGATATATCTGAGGGATCTTCTTTATAGATCGATTGAATCAGTCCACAAAATCTCTCATGGGTTCATTTTCTTCTTTATGAATTAAGAAAAACTGAGATAGAAGTTCACAACCATCAACAACCATTTTAAATCTTGTATGAAACATCACCTTCAAACTGTCCTAGTTTGTGACATACTCATCCTTCAAATATTAAAACCATTCCACAACATGTCTAAGAAGGGTTTCAACAAATAGTCACACAAACACATCTTCTTCAGTATCCTCCAAGATTCTGCAAGCAACTGTGAATGCAAGAATGTGATCATCTGCAACCTGTGAGTTTTCTCCATTGAAATTTGAAAAATGCTTCTATGATCCAGTAGGTAAAGCTTTATATTGAGGCAAGGCTAATGGGCTGAAGTGAGTTCCCCATGGCTAAGAAAGATTTACTGCCATGGTACAAGTCAGAAGATAAGGACAATGAATATCTCACTTCCATAGAGTCACCAACCTCCATTCCAGGGGAGGTATCCTTAATTTTCTAAGGATTAGGACATACCAGTACTTCACATCTATCCCCAATAGAGTCACCAAATAAATGTTAGTAAACAGATTTGGTCACTTCAAAGATAGTTATTAAAACGGTGAATTGCCCAATGAATGGTGACAAAAACTATCTACAACAATTGGCGAGATCATCAACTAGATGATGATCTTCCTTTGCATTTGGAGGCACAACTCCCTTGTATGATTTAATTTAGGTTTTTGGAGTATGATTTTAACCAAAAAGTAGGAAAGGAAAGAAAACTAAAATGAAATGAGAGAAAACCCTAGATGGAAAACATAAGAAAAACACCTAGGTTTCTCAAGAATAGAACAGAATAAAAGAGTGAGCGAAAACAAAGATACAAATCTTAGCAATTTCCTACACATGAACAATAAATGAATATAATAAATAGCTATCCTTTCCAACATACAAAATAGATCACACATTAGACATAAGAATAATATGCAACCATCTCAAAACATAATGTTCTGTATGAAATTCAGATGCAACCACACATAGAAGGAAAGCATTGAATAACGATTAGAACTTGACACAAGAAAACTTGCAATCCAGAAGAAAATAGAATAGACACAATATCCATAAATATCCCTCTAATTCTTTAATAAAAGAGAACACAATATCCTTCAGGAATCCCTATACAATAGTTGTGTTGGAAAAGTGAACCGCACTGTCAGAAGTTTACAAAAAATAAAACCTTCTTCACCAAGTTTTCATAATGAGAAGTTGGAAAAAGCTCCCATATAATGAAAAAAATTCAATTTATACCCTTTGCCCTCTAGATAACGGACTCTTGGAAAGCATTTGTAAATAATAAAATAAAATTTGAAGCTTCCCGTACATATAATATTTTAACTCATTAATGAGTTACAACATTAGTAGAATGCACTTTATAATAAAATAATACATCTGAGTTTAAATTTGACAGGCAATCAATTTTTAGTGCATTCTGCAAGGTTGTAGGTGTTTTTATTCATTAGATGAATACAAACCTCAACCCACATAACCATATATAAGTGAAGTGTGTCCCATGAATAGTCAATGAGCGCGCTATGTCTGTGCTTGAGCATTTCCAAATACAAAATTTGGTAGAATTTTGGTTGTCTTGTGAATTCCTCCTCAAATTTTTCAAAAGTAGCCTTAGATGCTTCTTCATTTGATGATCTCCAAACCTGAGTTGCTTGGGTACTATGTATTATTCCTTTTATGTTTGTTGTTTTGTTTGATATTTCCTTTCGGACAACACTTTCAGAAGAGTTAACCTTAGGTGCATCTAAATCTTATAAGATACAAATAGTATCAACCAATGTATTGTTGTTGCATATTGTAAACATATAGATTTCAACTTTTCCACTTTCTGCAAGATTTATAGCCAAAGAAGAAGACCTTCCTTCTAACATTTGTCAAGGAACAATTCATGTTTCTGTATCATCTTATCTATAAAATAATTTTACATTCACACTTTGCATTTTGAAAACAACAACATTTTTGAATTGTTCTCTACGTTTATTTAGATTTAAAAATAATTTATATTTTTAGGTTACTCCACACTTTCAAATCCACCTTAGACGGGTGAATAATAGGCCTTCCTATTAGAGATACACCTGGGCCTCATAGCCATCATCATTCAAATCTTTGGGACAAATGAGTTTCATGAAGTACATATCCACCACAATTCTTAGAACCATAAAGCTCCATAATAGGTCAAGCATCGAAAGGCAAGTTCCTAATGTATGTCCTAAACTTTTTCATTTTTCTATTACTAGTGTTCATCAGTGTCACATGAAATCAAAAAGCACAAGTAGCATCCTTTTGCATCACAACTTATTCTTCTACAAAACCATTAGTTATGACTCAACAAGCATGCTGCAAATACCCTCCACCTCCAACTTTCTCCAATGTAAAATCTATCTTTTTCTTTTCCCAGAAGGAACATGTAAGGGCCCCAAAGCATGGGATCTCATTTGCTAAAGGTTTAAGAATTAGCTAGAAAACACTAATGAAACCCACATTCTTGACCTGGATTGGAAGTCCCACATTGATTAAGGTCATAACATCTACCATCCCACTGCATTTATAGCTTCATAAGGATCCCATTCTCACTTCTTTCAACAATTTTAACTACAGTACTGAATTGTGGCACAACAGTACTAAGAGAAAGCTTTGAAAGAGTTAGAGGAGCCAAAAAGGATGCTTTATATCACTCTAGGATTGGTTCTACCATTTTTTTGATCATCTGAGATGCTGCCTTCCTAATAATATCATGCCTCCCTGCAACAACACCACTTAAACTAATTGTAAATTGATTTCCTTAAAGATTCTCAAGCACAAGTCCATCTTTCACTTAACATAAGTCTCCCAATTTGATGCAACATGGAGGATGCTGGTGCATGTTGTGGAATTTGGCATTAAACTTACATTTTGCATTTGCTTGAAAGTTTATAGAGCTTTTTTAGCAAAGGCATTTTGTGCCTATTCTGTGAAGGTATTGGAGAGCAAATGAAAATGACAATGATTTGCAGATTATTCAACAACAATATGCAATAGGAAAAACTCTCCAATCTATATTAATCAACTGAGAACAAGAAATATTTAACATGGAATAAAAAAATGACTACAAAACTATCTGCTAACTAAATACATAACCGTTAATTAATTATAGAATGTTTATTATTCTAACATTCTTCCCCATAATAAACATACAAAAAAAATGTTCATTAGTTATCCATATTCTCCCCCATAATGAACATTGGGAAGAACACCAAGTGAATGCTGATATCCTTCCAAGTTTTGTCTTCCAAGTCTTCTAACTCAAATTATCTTCACTATCTTTACAATCTGCCGATCTTTCCTCTTTCAATGCTCACTCACTGCTGCGACAGTCCCTCAACTTTGATATTCAATCAGGAAGTCCTCTCGCTATCTGTAGCTTTCCTTTTTTCTTGATGTCTTGCAAGACCAACAAACTTATCTTCCTTGTCTTTCTTGTGCTTCTACACTATGCTAAAATAATTCAATTTCTTCAATTTCTCTATTATTCTCTGCACTTGGTTGTTCACTGTATTCGACTGTTTTGTTTCTGTTGTTCAATTCTTTTTCCTTTTTCTCAACATGAGAAGACTTATGTCTATAAAACATTCTAAACATACCTGTGACCTTTTTCCAATCAAATACATTTATCCAAGCACAATTCATGTTCAAACAACCTATCATAGATTCATTTTTTAACTCTCTATTCCAACATGTCTTTTCACAATGATTTTTCAAACCACAAATTTTGCAAGGATGTAAATCCTAACAATTTTGTTTTCTATGTCCTTTTCTATCACAATGGGAACAATGTAAAATCTCATTTTCTTTTCCTTTACCTCTATACTCGATACCTTCATATTTAATCCTACCAACTGACTCAATGGGCTCTTTGATTCCTTGCCCATGATTACCCAAACCTTCACCTTTATAACCAATTTTCTTCATGATTTTCAAACCAACATTATCATCAAAACAACTAGCTATGTTAGCAAATTTTACTGATCCAATATACTTACTATCTTCAAATTTGCATTCTTTATCCAATGAATCTTCAACTCTCTCACACAAATCACATGTATCACATGAAACATCACAAACCAATGGTTTTAATCATAGATTTTCATTGCATGCTACCAATTGATCATTCTATTCTTTCAATTTTGATATTTTTTCTTTTTGTAAATTGTTTTCTTCTTCTAACCTTTCAATCTTTTTTTTCATTTCATCAAATAACTTCAATATTTTTTCTAATTCTTCTTTAACATTAATTAATTCAATTTTAAGATTAGAAATTTATATTTGTTGTCCAGTCTTTTCCATTGAAACTTGTTTTAAATTTCTTAATAGTTCATTTATTTCTTCTTCCCAATCATTTCTTTCTTTTTGCCAATCCTTTTCTATCTTCTCTCTTTTAACTTTCCCCATTGAAAATAAATTTTCTATATATTTTTTAAGAAAAAGGTGGGAGGCCACCCATAAACTATATTACTTAAAAGAGTTTATACAAAATAACAATAGAGAGCTAAATAAAATATATACACAGAGGCCCAAGAATGGCCAGATTTAGCAAATATAAAACACATCTAAACAAAATATAGACTAAGCAAAGATAATTCGCCACCCCAATGAGCAAGACTAGAAGCAAACAAAAAGAACCACCAACCCACACTTGCAGACCAGGAAAACCACACCACCCCACCTGTTAATTGCAAGCACTAGGAGACTATTAGCCATGCCATGTCCAACCATCCATCCAAAACTAAGACCCCAACCACCACATAGCAGAACCTCCACCACCACCAGACTACATTCATGGCCACCCAAAACACTATGTCCACTATTACACCCTTGGGCAAAGCTAAGCTATAGGACTCGCACCACGAAAAGGCACGTGATCCTCAAAAACTGCAATGATTCCAACATCTCCCTGGGCATCTTCATCTCCTTCCTCCAGGTCATTAAACACATCTCTGGGAATGTGAGACACCATATCCGAGGCATGTACTCTTACAAACCTGATGCCTGTGAAGGTATCCTTAATGCGCCTTGCATCCTTTTTCAAGAAGAGGAAGCTGTAAGCAGTGAGTTCTCTCTTGAGATTGTAATTGCTTAGAGATTTAAGGGAGGATTGCATCTCTCTGTAAAATGCCTAGTGGGGAGCAAAAATTCTCAGAGTTTGAAGATGGAAAAGCCCTCAAATTAGGCCATCACCTTGCTCCATGTTATATCTCTTAACCGCCGTAGCCCATCTATCCACTCTGTAGATATTATTATAGAAGAGACCAGAGGAAAGCTTATGAACGTATTCTGCATCTTGGACCACATCCATTATGTTGGAGAGGATTTGGGAGACAATATCAGAGTAGTTGAGAATACGACCAGTGTAGCCTTTTAGCCATCTGTGCCCCACAATACACCGCATTGCAAATTGCATCAACGTGGAGTCCTAGTCTATTAGAGTCATTAAATCTAAGACCCTGACCTTTCCTCTCACATCTGGCTCCTAGTCTAATAGGGGCAAAAGTGTCTCTGGTTAAGACACGTTTCTGCCATTAGAGAGTGAGGATGAAATCAAAAGTTGTAGCAATCAAGATAGGAAAATAAATGCCCTAAGCAAAGACTTAATAATAATAATCTGCTAAACTAGAGTGATGTCATCCATGTGATTGGAGGAATGAGAGCCATCCTTATGCAATCCCAATTCAATCCAAGTAAACAAGAATGTCAGAATAGAAATCTCCACACAAGCTTTCCTTTAATAACAATTGTACTTCAACTACGACGTGTGATGCAAATACAACCCCTAAAAGTAGTAAAAAAAGACCCGCCATCCTTTTTAAAGATCTAGGCTTATTTGAAAAGATGGCTACTTAATGAAACTTGAATCTCTGAGTTTAAAAAACCAATGTCAAAAAGACGAGATAGCTATTTTACTTCACCAACCATAAGAATGAGATCTGACAAAGGCCTGCTCCCCACGTGCCACCCTCAAGAGTTTTAACGTCACACCCACCAGAATTATGAAGGATTCATATCATATCCATTGGAAGAGGTATGCCATGTCTAGGTAAGAGCTGTTCTATCAAAGCAGATTGATTGGAAATTGGAGTAACCAAATCCCCATTCAACAAAGTTAGTAGCTTACTTGGAAAACACAACTGCCCCAGAAGAAATACTTCTGCCTCTGTGTCTTGGTCTATTGCCAAGTTGGATAGACTATCTTCCACCTTGTTTCCTTCTCTAAAGGTGTGTGAGATGAGGAAGTTGTCAAACTTTGGTAACAAGGATATTGCTTGTTGGAGAATATAATTAACTCTCCAATTATTTGACATTTTTGCCTTTAGAGCATTGATGATAATTTGAGAATCACCCTCTATCCACAAATTCTTTATGCTCATACTGATTGCCAATTGGAGACCATGAACCGGAGCCCAAGATTCCTCTTCATTGTTCAAACCCTTGGGAACCTTGGATGCTTTAATTTCCAAGAGAGAGCCATCCCATCTTCTTAACATGCACCTAGTTCCTGAAACCCTAGGATTCCCTCTACATGCACCATCAAAATTTATCTTGTAAAAAGGATTTGTGGGAGGAAACCATTTGACATCCTTTCTTAGAGAGGTGTTGCCTTTACTCATTGAACATCCCCCTATCCCAGCTTTAGCGAGAGATTGCTAGTCTTTTACCAGCTCAGTGTCCCAATTTGTCCAGATGGAAGTCGTACAGTTTGACTTTCTAGTTTTTTCCACCACCAACTCTGATATGGCCTCCTCTAGCTTAGAGTAGACCGCATTGCATGAAGAAGCTTCCCTTCTGAAGATTCTATAATTCCTTTCACTCCATAAATGCCACACAATCATGGAAGGGTCCAGTTCCCATAAACAGACAAAAAATAAATCTGGAAACAAGATTGGCCAGTTTTTAAACATGAGAAGTAAAGTTGTAGAAAGAGGAGAACTCCAGTTCAACTTCCTCATGAACTAGAGCTAACATTCTTGACTGAACAGGCAATGAAGAAATAAATGATCCAAAGATTCCTCATCCTTCCCATAGAGGATGCAAGAAAAATTAGAGCCAATACCTAGTCTTTTAATTCTTTCGCCCGTTAGAACTTTTTTGTGGAGAGCCAACCAAGCAAATGCTCTAGCCTTAGGCAATAAGACTTTGTTCCAACACAAGTTTGTTGGCCAATATGACCTCCCTCTTTCCATAGCCGCCCTATAACCATCTTTAACTGAATAGGAACCTGACTTAGCCTCTGTCTATATCAATTCATCATCTTTATTTGAGAAGATCACTACTCTTTTCCCCAGAAGTGTCTTCAGGAGGTCCTTTTGCCCAACTAGAAAGTTGCAGTCCTGAGTTCTTTTCCAGGAAATTGAAACCGAGTCATGGAATCTGCTAACACACCAATAGTCTTTAACTTTAAAACCCCAATTCCTTTGAAGGAAAGTTTTCGCCTCTCTAAGAGCTTCCCAACTTGACAGCTTGGCTTGCCCACACTAGGAGTCTTCCCAGAAATCTACTTTCTCACCATTATGGATGTCCCAAGACAGACTTGGGAGAATCAAATCTCTGCATTTTGACAAAAAGTTCCAGATCCCTGAACCCCTAGGAGGATTTTTGATAGTGAAAATTCTCACTTTCATGAGAGTCAAGATATTTAGCCTTCATCAGTTTATCCCATTTTGTGCTTGGATTATTATAGAGTCTCCATGCAAGCTTTACTCCTACGACTTGATTCTAGAAACTTAAGTCCAGAATACCTGCCCCACCTACTGATTTTGGTTTACATATCTTTCCTTGGCCATTAGATGAACTTTCTTCTCCTCAGAGGTACCTTGCCACATGAATTGCTTACAAATCCTCTCAATCTTAATATTTACCCCTTTTGGAATTTGAAAGATTGACATCGTATAAACTGGAACTGCAACTAGAACTGCTTTTATCATTATAATTCTGCTTGCCTGTGAAAGCCAATGTTCCTTCCAAGCAGACATCTTGGATTGCAAATTATGAATGACATTATCCCAAAGAATATTTTTATGTCATCCACTGAATAGGGGTAGGCCTAAATATTTCCCTGGAAGAGATTCAATTTTAAAATTAAAGATCTTATTTATCTCTACTTGGTTGGCTGGAGGGACGTTGAAGAAAAAAACCACTGACTTGGAGCAATTAATGAGTTGGCCTGAAAAAGAACAATAAATGTCAACTTTTTTCTTAATTGTCCTAGCTTCCTCCATTGTGGCTTGATCAAATAAGACTGTGTCATCAGCAAAAAGGGCATGCATGTAAGAATCCTGAATTTTTTTAAACCTAATACCTTGCCACTCATCTATTTGCTTCTTTGATAGCCCAAGTGAGGGCTTCTACCATGAGAATAAAGAGGTATGGCGATATAGGATCACCTTGCCACAACCCTTTGGAAGGCTCAAACGTTTCAGACTCTTCCATTTATTAGGACTAAAATTCTTAAGCCTCTAATACAAGAAAGAATCTAGTTATAGACATCCTTTAAAAATCCCAATTTCTTTAACATGGCCAGAAGAAAACTCCACTCCACCCTATCAGAAGCCTTTGCCATGTCTAACTTGATAAGCATCACTGCCTCTCTACCCTTGTTTATGGAGTGCAAAATTTCATGTTAAAATAGCCCCCTCAGGAGTTTCTTTCCCTGGCATGAATTTGCCTTGCTCCTCTACAATTAAATATGGTAGAAAACCAACTAGTCGCATTGCCATAGCTTTGGAAATTATCTTATAGACAAAGTTACACAATGAGATTGGCCTAAAGTCCTCAAAACTTTGAAGAGATTTAGATTTTGGGATAAGCATAAGACATTTATTTTTCGTTTCTTTAAGCACTTTTCTGGACTTCCTAGATTCCTCCACGGCCCAAAAAATATCCTTACCTACAGTTTCCCAGCATTGTTGGAAAAAAAGGCCTGTCCATTCATTCGAGCCTGAAGCTTTCTCCCCTGCCATTGAAAAAACTACCTCCTTTACTTCCTCCATGGTGAACTCTTTCATCATTTCCTTATTGCGTCTCTTAGTAACCAACTTGGGAATGAAAGTAATGGCTGCCTCCTCACCCCCCTCTTGATTCAGTTAGAAATGAGGTCTTTATAGAAGTTTCTTGCTTCTTCTTTAATCTCCTCCAGGTTTGTAAGCATTGTCCTAGCCTGAGCCGTGATTGAATTTATGGAGTTTGAAGCCTTCCGAATCCTAGCCGATAAGTGAAAGAAGGATCTATTCTTATCACCATCCTTGAGCCAAGTTTCCCTTGATCTTTGTCTCCAGAAAATTTCTTCTCTCTTTAAAACCTCCTCCAAATCCTTTCTGAGGCATTTCCACTGCTGATATAAGTTTGAGTCCATGCCTTCTCTAATGACCTTTTCTTCAAGTGAAATCAAATCTTGTTGAAGTCTAAACTTTTCTGCAAAGATATTCTTGAAATGACTATTGTTCTAGTCCATAACTTTCCCTCTCAAAATTTTTTGTTTGGATGTTAGTTGGAACGTGCGAGATCCCTTTACAAAGGGATCTTGTGGTGCAGGAGCACCCGCACATGATCAGGATATAGGTCCGCATGATGACATACATGATCAGGATATAGGATAGTTGTCAGCATGATGACAGGGCAGTAGGCTATTTTTAGTATGTTTGACTTTATCATGTAATAAGGTCCATTGGACCGATGCTATGTATTAGTTCAGCCTAGGAGTATGTGTAGGCAGTTAGAGATCGGGATAAGATAGTCTGAGTTGTCCTCTCTCCCAGCCGCTTGGAAGCTCCCAGCCGCTGGGAAGTGAAGTTGGTAGTACTCGAAGGATTTGTTATATATACCTTCGACCTGTTAGGGTTTAGACACAGTTCATATTGATAGTTCATATTGAGTTTGATAGATGTTATGTTCAGGAGAGTAGTACTGGTGATATGTTGTACTGGAGATCAGTTCAGATAGTGTGAAGCAGAATTGTAAAAGCAGGACATTTGAATCTCAATTGAATAAGATCTCATCTTTTGCAGTATCTGGTTGTATCAGTTGTATCTGTGTTGATTTCCTTTCCGTTTGCAAGTTGATGGGTATTTTCAACCCTTCCACCGGTTGATCCTGCAAATCGGTGGAATGGTCCTGTATCATAGTTTAGTTTGCATTTGTGTTTTCTGTTTATGCATTGCATTGTTCAGGAGATCAATTAGGAGCATGCTGTGAATCAGCCTAGCATCCTCATGTGCTAGGTCTAGAAGATAAGTTGTTAGATTTTGGTTTGAAGGTGATCCGGCCCGGTCATCACATGAACTTTGTGAAATAGAGTGGTTCGGAGTGCTTACATGCAGTGGAAGGATACACAGGAGTCTGCATGTGCGTTTCCAGTCGGAACGAGCCGCATCGTCATCTGCGAATCCATCGCCATCAGGATCGGGTCATGAAGTTGTTGAAGTTTGCATGTTGCAAGTGCATCATGATGTTTTGAGTTGGATATATACTCAGTGTATATATCGCAGTCAGGATCATCTCTCGGGGAAGTTCACCATCCGCATATCGCTGACGGATGCGGGTGTGAAAGTTAAGTTTTTTTGGCTAAGTGTTGAAGAGTTCATCAGGATGATGTGTGACGTCATCGTCATCAGGATATGACGTCATCGTCATAAGGATATTAAGAAATCCCTCAATGCGAGTTTATCCTGTTGTCACTAAGTGGTAAGGTATCGGTGTAGGCAGGAAGTTGTATTAGCATCATCAGGAGGTTTCGAGGAACCGGATGAACAATATCATGATGCTGTTGCTTGTATCGTCGGGCAGTGGAGCATCGAAGGCAAGTTGTTGAAGTGTAACGTCATCAGGATATTAGAAGCTATCGGATATTTGGATATCCTGCTGACGAAGGTGATATTGAATATCATGATGATGCCGCTTGTATTTGACACCCGATGAACAGTGCAACCGGAGGATGTTTGCGCCCATTGATTATCATGATGATGATGATAGGCGACAGGCGGAGGAGGTGAACAGTAGTCGGCAGGAGGATAATTGTGCCCGACCGAAATATGATGATGCTGTTGGTGTTGTTGGGAAATATGATGATGATGATCAGCCGATAGAGAATTTTATCATGCTGTTTGTATTGTTGGCTACTCCTTCCTGTTAGTTAGCCTCCGTTGCGTACCACTCTGCATCATAGTGGTATCAGAGCAAAGGTTAGGATCTTCTGGAAAAGATAAGCAGGATGTCAGACGAAGAAGGAACATCTGAGGTTCCAGCAAGGATGACCAACGCTGAGTTGGCAGTTCTGGTGAAGAAACAGATTGCAAAAAGTAAGGCCGTGAAGGCTCAGAATCAGGAGTTGAAAGATGAGTTAGCAAAGTTGAGGAGCAGAGTAGGTTCTGGTAGAGAAGATGATAGGGAAGAAGAGGATATCCCTAATTGGAGCGAGGAGGTCGTTCCTGCAGACCAGAGACTGCTGTTGAACGCCCTCAAGGCCATGGAGAGGAGAACCATGGATGTGAAGCTGGATTTGCCAGTATTTACTGGTAAGATGGACCCTGATTCAGTAATGGAATGGATAGATTGTTTGAACAATTTCTTTGTAACAGAGGAGATACCAGAACAGCAGAGAGTGAAGATAGCATAGTCAAAGATGAAAGAAGCTGCCTTGACATGGTGGAACTTTGTTCAGGATGATAGAGTGCAGGAGGGAAAATGTAGAGTTGCCACATGGAAGAAGATGATGGAATTGGTAAAGGAGGCTTATATTCCTTTGGATTACAGTATCCAGTTACACAAGAGGAAGCAGAACCTGAAGCAGAAGGAGCTAGATGTCAGCTCATATACAGAAGAGTTCATGAAACTCTGTATGAAGACAAAGGTGAAAGAAAGTGAAGAGGAAAAGGTAGCCAGATACCTTAATGGATTGAGGTTTAATATTCAGGAAGATCTCAGTCTGCATAACCCAGATACAGTGCAGAAAAGCTTTCAGTTGGCATTGAAAGTGGAAGAAAAGCTGAAGAGAAAACAAGACCAAAACAATAGAGGAAGAGGAAGACAACAAAGAGGTGGAAGAAGTCCTTTCAGAGGCAGAGGACATGGACAGGGATATCAAGGAGAATCCAGTCAAGACAATAGCAAGGGCAACAATAGTCAGAATCAAAGAGAGAATTTCAGTCAGCAAGGAAACTTCAGAGGCAGAAGACCTTACAGAGGAAGATCCCAGGGCAGAGGATCCATCAGGTGTTACAACTGTAACAAAGAAGGCCATATAGCCAGCAGATGTCCAGACAAGGCCACAAGCTCAGCAGGAGAAAGGAGGACAAATCTGGTCAATGAACCTGATAATCAAAGTAGGACAAGCTCTAATGATTTTCAGAGTGTGAATGGTCCTGAGAATTATGGATATCCAGAAAGTGGAGAGTCCCTGATGATGAGAAGAACAGTAACTACCATGAAGGTACCTGATAAAGAAGCCCCTCAGAGGAAGTCCCTTTTCAGAACCACTTGCAAAGCAGGAGGTAAGGCTTGTAAGGTTTTGATTGATTCTGGTTCTACTGAGAACTTTGTGTCTGAAGAGATGGTGGTGAAGCTGAAGCTTAGGAGATTGCCTCATCCATCTCCATATAAAGTCTCATGGCTTACTCAAGGTCAGCAGACAACTGTAGAAGAGCAGGCTTGGGTAGAGTTTCAGATTGGTGGATATAAGGATAAGTTGCTGTTTGATATCACCAAGATGGATGCTTGCAACCTTTTGTTTGGTAGACCATGGCAATATGATCTGAAGGCACAGCATGATGGTGTCAAAAACACCTATAAAATCACTAAAGATGGTAAAGAAGTAACGTTATTCCCATTGAAGGAGAAAGAGGAGAAGTCTAAAGGAAAAGAAGTGAAGGTCATGCTGATGGAAGGCAAACAGTTCATGAAAGAAGTAGCAGCAGAAGGTGCAGTTGCATATGCCCTAATCCCATGTCTGAGTGTGAATAAGAAACAACAGCAAGAAGCCAAGAAAGAGAAGAAGCCAAGGTTGATAGACCCAGCTGTCCAAGAGTTATTGGATAAGTACAAAGGTGTTATCTCAGAGGGAATGCCAAGATCCCTACCACCTGTCAGAGATATCAGTCATTGCATAGACTTGGTTCCAGGGTCTACACTTCCAAATAAAGCAGCTTATAAGCTTACCCCAGAACAGAATGCAGAAGTAGCCAGGCAGATTGAAGAATTGATGAATTCAGGTCTGATTGGGAAGAGTCTGAGTCCATGTGCAGTACCAGCTGTACTAGCACCAAAGAAGGAAGGCACTTGGAGGCTTTGTACAGATTCCAGAGCCATCAACAAGATCACAATCAGGTATAGGTTTCCAATCCCCAGAATTGAGGATTTACTTGATTGTTTGGGAAATGCTAAGTACTTTACCAAAATAGATTTGAAGAGTGGGTACTATCAGATCAGGATTAGACCAGGTGATGAGTGGAAGACAGCATTCAAAACAAATGAAGGTTTATATGAATGGAAGGTTATGCCATTTGGTTTGTCTAATGCCCCTAGTACTTTCATGAGGCTGATGAATGAGGTTCTGAAGGAATTCATTGGGAAGTTTGTCATAGTGTATTTAGATGACATTCTGATTTTTAGTAACACCAGAGAAGAACATCTCAGGCATATAGAGCTAGTTCTCAAGAGGTTACATGAAGAGAAGCTGATGATAAACTTGGACAAGTGTCTGTTTATGAAACAGGAGATCACCTATTTAGGTTTTGTCATCTCACAAGAAAAGCTATAGATGGATAAGGAGAAGGTGAGTGCCATATTGAATTGGCCAACTCCACAGACCATGAATGAAGTCAGAAGTTTCCATGGGTTAGCAACCTTCTACAGGAAGTTCATCAGAGGGTTCAGTCATATTTGTGCACCCATGCTGGATACCATAAAAGGAGGACAGAAGTGCAGGTTTGTTTGGACTCAAGGAGCAGATGATTCCTTTGAGGCATTGAAGAGGAAGGTGGCACAGCAGCCAGTCCTTGCACTTCCAGATTTCAATAAGATCTTTCAGGTAGAGTGTGATGCCAGTCACATGGCCATTGGAGCAGTACTCAGTCAAGAGGGTAGACCAATTGCATTTTTCAGTGAAAAGCTCAATGATGCTAAGAAAAGGTATTCATCATATGATCTGGAAATGTATGCTTTAGTTCAGTCCCTTAAGAAATGGAGGCATTACCTGATGCCAAAGGAGTTCATAGTTTTCACAGACAACCAGGCTTTGAGTTTCATCAACAGTCAGGAGAAGCTGAACCGCAGACATATGAAGTGGGTAGAGACCTTACAGGCTTTCACTTTTACCTTGAAGCATAAGAAAGGGGTTAAAAACAAAGTTGCAGATGCTTTGAGCAGAAGAGTTCTCACAGTCAATCAGATTCAGTTAGAGAGTGTTGGTATTGATTCACTCAAGACCATGTTTGAGTCTGATGCTGATTTTGGAGAGATATATCAGGTCTGTACTTCTTTTGGGGAGAAATACCATGCTGAGTTCTCTGAATTCCTAATCCAGGATGGATTGCTGTTCAAGGGTGGACAGTTGTGTATCCCAAGATGTTCCATGAGATTAAATATAATCAAGGAGAAACATTGTGGAGCAATGGCAGGTCATTTTGGTCTAGACAAGACTCTTGATCTGGTCAGGAGGCATTATTTCTGGCCTAAGTTGCAGTCAGATGTCAGGAAATTTGTAGAAACCTGTGTAATTTGTCAAAAGGCTAAAGGCAGGTCAACTAATGCAGGGTTATATCAGCCCTTACCCATTCCTTCCAGACCATGGGAAAGCATCAGTATGGATTTTGTTTTAGGTTTGCCAAGGACCAGGAGAGGATTTGACAGTGTCTTTGTTGTAGTGGATAGATTCAGTAAGATGGCACATTTCTTGCCATGCAAAACCACTGCAGATGCCTCATATATTGCAGACTTATTCTTCAGGGAGATTGTAAGAATTCATGGGTTGCCTTTGAGCATAGTTTCAGACAGGGATGTGAAGTTTGTGGGTCACTTTTGGAGAACCCTATGGAGGAAGCTGGGAACCAATTTATCTTTTTCCTCTGCATATCATCCTCAAACGGATGGACAAACTGAGGTTGTGAACCGTTCCTTGGGGAATCTACTTAGATGCTTGACAAAACAGCATGGAGAGAAGTGGGATAATATTCTGTCTCAAGCTGAGTTTTCATATAATGATACTGTCAACAGGAGCACAGGAAAATCGCCTTTTCAGGTAGTGTATGGAATGCATCCTAGGGGAATTTTGGAGCTGCGAGACCTACCTACAGCAGATCCTATTAGTGCCGATGGCGAAGCTTTTGCTGAAGCAATCAAAGAAGTTCATGATCAGGTTAAGACCCAACTCCAGCAAACCACTTTGAAATATAAGGAGTATGCTGATAAGAAGAAGAAGGATGTTCAATTTGCTGTTGGAGATTTGGATTGGGTTCACTTGAAGAAAGACAGGCTTCCTAAGGGGAAGTATACTAAGCTCATGCAAAAGAAAGTTGGACCATGTCAGATTTTGCAAAAGCATGGACAAAATGCTTATGAGATCCAACTCCCACCTGATCTCGGTTTGTCTCCTATCTTCAATGTATGTGACTTAACTCCATACAAGGCTAATCCAGATGCAGATTAGGATATCCTACAGGATACAGTTGCTGAAGACATTCCTCAACATGATCCCCCACAGATACAGCAGATTTTGGACACTAGAGTGGTCAAACAGACCAGGAACAAGAAGTATTTGGAGTACCTCGTCTCTTGGAAGGGACAACCGACTTCTGAAGCAGTATGGATGACTGCCGAACAGATACAGAAACATGGTGCCGACCTTGATACTCTCATCTCAAGTGGACTTGAGATTTCTTCTTTTGGGGAGTATGGTGCAGGAGCACCCGCACATGATCAGGATATAGGTCCGCATGATGACATACATGATCAGGATATAGGATAGTTGTCAGCATGATGACAGGGCAGTAGGCTATTTTTAGTATGTTTGACTTTATCATGTAATAAGGTCCATTGGACTGATGCTATGTATTAGTTCAGCCTAGGAGTATGTGTAGGCAGTTAGAGATCGGGATAAGATAGTCTGAGTTGTCCTCTCTCCCAGCCGCTTGGAAGCTCCCAGCCGCTGGGAAGTGAAGTTGGTAGTACTCGAAGGATTTGTTATATATACCTTCGACCTGTTAGGGTTTAGACACAGTTCATATTGATAGTTCATATTGAGTTTGATAGATGTTATGTTCAGGAGAGTAGTACTGGTGATATGTTGTACTGGAGATCAGTTCAGATAGTGTGAAGCAGAATTGTAAAAGCAGGACATTTGAATCTCAATTGAATAAGATCTCATCTTTTGCAGTATCTGGTTGTATCAGTTGTATCTGTGTTGATTTCCTTTCCGTTTGCAAGTTGATGGGTATTTTCAACCCTTCCACCGGTTGATCCTGCAAATCGGTGGAATGGTCCTGTATCATAGTTTAGTTTGCATTTGTGTTTTCTATTTATGCATTGCATTGTTCAGGAGATCAATTAGGAGCATGCTGTGAATCAGCCTAGCATCCTCATGTGCTAGGTCTAGAAGATAAGTTGTTAGATTTTGGTTTGAAGGTGATCCGGCCCGGTCATCACATGAACTTTGTGAAATAGAGTGGTTCGGAGTGCTTACATGCAGTGGAAGGATACACAGGAGTCTGCATGTGCGTTTCCAGTCGGAACGAGCCGCATCGTCATCTGCGAATCCATCGCCATCAGGATCGGGTCATGAAGTTGTTGAAGTTTGCATGTTGCAAGTGCATCATGATGTTTTGAGTTGGATATATACTCAGTGTATATATCGCAGTCAGGATCATCTCTCGGGGAAGTTCACCATCCGCATATCGCTGACGGATGCGGGTGTGAAAGTTAAGTTTTTTTGGCTAAGTGTTGAAGAGTTCATCAGGATGATGTGTGACGTCATCGTCATCAGGATATGACGTCATCGTCATAAGGATATTAAGAAATCCCTCAATGCGAGTTTATCCTGTTGTCACTAAGTGGTAAGGTATCGGCGTAGGCAGGAAGTTGTATTAGCATCATCAGGAGGTTTCGAGGAACCGAATGAACAATATCATGATGCTGTTGCTTGTATCGTCGGGCAGTGGAGCATCGAAGGCAAGTTGTTGAAGTGTAACGTCATCAGGATATTAGAAGCTACCGGATATTTGGATATCCTGCTGACGAAGGTGATATTGAATATCATGATGATGCCGCTTGTATTTGACACCCGATGAACAGTGCAACCGGAGGATGTTTGCGCCCGTTGATTATCATGATGATGATGATAGGCGACAGGCGGAGGAGGTGAACAGTAGTCGGCAGGAGGATAATTGTGCCCGACCGAAATATGATGATGCTGTTGGTGTTGTTGGGAAATATGATGATGATGATCAGCGGATAGAGAATTTTATCATGCTGTTTGTATTGTTGGCTACTCCTTCCTGTTAGTTAGCCTCCGTTGCGTACCACTCTGCATCATCTTGTTTCCACCATTCATCGACCTTTTGAGAGAAAGAAGCATCCCTAAACCACATAGACTAAAACCTAAACTTTTTTGCCCTAGCAAGACATCTATGCCAATTCTAAGTCTAACAGGGAAGTGATCCAAACCCACTAGTGGAAGAATTTCTGCCTCAAATTTTAGGTTAAAATTGAAACATTTTGGGGAGAGCAAGAATCTATCCAGCTTTTCTGCAATATTACAAAAGTCCCTCCTTTTGTTTGTCCAAGTGTATTTACTATTATTTAGGATGCAATCTAATAGATTATTCTATTCTATGAATTCTTTGAAGTCCTTTTGAGATCTAGGCGGATGGGAGATCCCCTCCTTTTTCTCATAATCATCTAGGATTGCACTAAAGTCTCCTCCTATAAGTATTCTTTTCCTTTTTAGTAGGTTTAGCCATGAAGAGAGATGTGCCCAGACTTGTCTCTTTTGCACCAAGTCTGTTGGAGCATAAACACAAAAGACCCGTAGATCAGAACCCCTAATGAGATCTAGAAATTTGCCTATCAAGTAATGATTATTTTTGTCGATCACTTCCAGTGAAGGAAATTGGGACCTCCATAATATTGCTAACCCTCCTAAAGCACCACTAGCTACCATTGTAATAATGTCCCACCCTTGCTAGTTCTTAAAAATTTGATCACTTGTATTTGAAGCAAGCTTAGTCTCTTGTAGAAGGATGATATCACATTTTTCCTCATCAATTTGAAGTTTGATGAGGCATCGTTTGTTAGGGGCATTTAAGACCCTAAAATTTCATGTAAGGATTCTCATGGCTCTTGAGGAGGGCTATTAACCCTCCTCCTATTTGGACTATAAGCAGGGAGGAAGGGAGATTCTTGATCAAAGCCTTTAGATTTTCTGTATTTTCTCTGTCTTGCACTGAAAATAAATTTTCTTAACTTATTTCTCCATTCACAAAACCAATTTTTTACAAAAAAACACTTATAAAATTTCACATTCATTAAAACTTCACAGTCATAAACCAACTCTTTCATGCATCATGTCTCTGCCCTAAGCATATGCTGCAAACACTATCTTTTTCCTTATTTTGCATATCTCCAAACTTTTTATATAAATATTTCTCCTTTTTTATAAAAATCCTTAAAATTGCTTTAAAATTCAAACTTCTAATTCTCATTTAAATTTGTACTTCTCAATGTAAGAAGTGATGTCTCTATGAATAATAAACCTCATTTCTTACCTTATTTTACTCAGTGGATCCTTCTTCCAGAGATGCTGCAGATTCAATTTCTCTTGATTTTTGTGTTACATAAACCACAATCTATGCTTTATCTTCCTTTTGTCTCTCTTGGCGATCTTTTTCTTTCTTCAGTAGTTGACTCTTGTCTTTTTATTAACTACAAACCCTTGTATCTTCAGATTGATAATATTTAGCAATGACTTCAATAACCAATACCTGTAATTTAACTCTTCTTCCCAAATCTACCTTTCACAGTGGCTTACTTCAAGAGATATCTTCAAATAAAAAATGAGACTCCTTATGCACTTTGATGTGCTTTCGGTGGCTTCACATCTTCTTGTGATCTCTTTTGAAAACTTATGGCTCATTCAGTGAACCTTAGACTTGCGATCCTTTATTTCTTCTGCACCTTGATCTCTATTAACTTTCCTTCTTATCATTGGCTTCAAATTTGCTGCACCTCTTCAAAGATCTGAGACTCCTCCTTTACAATGATTTCCTCCTCTTGATGGTGACTACATAAACTTTGGCATATATTTTATGCACAACGATTTGGTGACTTCAACGGTTAACACGGTGATACACTGATCCAATCTTCCCTCGATTCTTCTCTCAGTTTACAAACCCTAACACTAGATCTTCATGGCTCTGATACCAATTGAAGGTATTGGAGAGAAAATAAAAATGACAATGATCTCCAGATCATTCAACAACAATATGCAATAGGAAAAACTCTCCAATCTATATTAATAAACTGAGAACAAGAAATATTTAACATGGAATAAAAAACTAACTACAAAACTGCCCGCTAACTAAATACATAACCGTCAATTAATTACAGTATGTTTATTATTCTAACATTTTGCAAACTTAGTGTTGTCTTGTAAAATCTTTAACATTTTGACGTTAAGAATGATACTAAGAGCAAATGTATTGGGTTTTGTCCCTACTCTTCGCATTTCTTAAAACAACATCAACACCTTTTCCTGATGTGCATATCCCATTATAATAGCATCCCATGAAACATGTGGTGTGCTTCATTCAATATTCCATACTTAGCATACATACCTACCAAAGAATTTCCAAATATCGTATATGACAAAAATTCTCCTTTTATTAATACTTTGATAGATATCTATATCTCATTTTTGCGTAGGTAAGGAGGGCGCCTGCGAAGGTAGTTGACTTTAGCCATACAAATGCTAATTATATTTTTTTGAAATTTTCTAAATCCTTTTAAACAAATTGATTTTGGACATATCCTACAACCATTGCATAAATAAAAGAGCTAATGCGCCTTGTTTATGCTTCCATAATTTGGCATACATACCTACTAGAATATTTTAATTATAATATTCTTGTGCAAAGGAGAAGATGAATAAGTTTGTGGGATTTGGCTTTATACATTTCAATCATATTTTCTTCAAAGACACTTAAAACCTAATCATAAGCCCATGTGCATATGTTGTGGTCATTACATTTTATGAGGCTAAAAGACACTTTTACTTACACTTGCACATTTTGCATATATGTTTAGCATCTGAGTTGCAACTACATATGACAAAACCCCCTCCATTCATTTTGATTTGATAGATATCCATACCATGTTCCAAAATTTGCACTTTGGCATAGGCTATGGTATGTTGGCAAATGTGAATCGATCATGTTGGAGACCTATCGCTACATTTGGTGAAATAGTGAGACTACCCTGTGAAGATATGTAGAGGATTCTTCAAGGTGTGGCTATGTGTAGCAAGAAAAATGTGCAGTGCATCCTTCAACATACCCTCTCTACATAATGCTATGAGATTGAGATGAGTAGTGTATAGTAATGACATTTTATGATAGTGATTGAGTTTGGAAAATCTGCAATGACATTACTTTGAAACATCCAACAAATCGTGGCATTAGGAGAAATCAGATATTTGATGTGTCTTGAAAAAGAATTCCTCTATCTTTCACCTACTCCAGAATCAGTGAAGACAAAGGTTTGAAAACCTTGAAAAATACTGATAAGAAGCAACTGACCAAAAATGAGGTTAACGAACCTTTGAATTTGCTGATAACATATAGTTTCAATAATCCTCCCATCAACAATTGACAAAATTTAAAAACTCTTCCATAATGCCCATTAGGAGTTTTGGCATTTTACAAACTTATTAATTGATTGATAAAGAGTATTGTCGTCCAATTGGTGAATTTTTTAAATCACAAACCTACTAATGAGGATGCATGGGCAAAAATAAGGGTTCTCAAACTTAAAATAATGCGATATCACATAGAAATAAAATTTTCAAACCTTTAAGTTGGCTGATAAAGAGTATTGTCAAGGAAAAGCATGTTTGCCAACTTATCACTTTTACCGACTGTTATGAACTAAAAAGTGGACACATGCCTTTTTACCTCCTACGTCCCTGCATTTACACTTTACAAGCAAAAATATTCATCCTGATGAGAACTCCCTCGAAACCCATGTCAAATAGGAACTAGGGGCCCATTTAATGCTTAGGTCTTGACCAAAAAGGCCCCTTTGGACTTGGGTGCACACACCCAAGTCCACCCTAATTGGTCGGAGTAAAATTTAAGGTTGTCAGCATAGGACTTTTAAATGGGCCTTTCTTGTCGTCTCTTTCAATTAATTTGAGAATGTTTAATGAGATAGTATATATAAATAAGTGTTTGAATTCATTTTAAATTAAGTTGATGATAGCAAGGTTATGATATTGAGCAAAGAGCATTCAAGGCATTCATTGTGTTATTGTTGTAGATTTGTGTTAATATTGTGTTTGTTGTAGATTTGGAATTATCATCAACATCCTTATGAGTTGAAGAATCTTCATCCTCCTAAGGGCTTCACTGCCACTTGAGGTGACATTATCATTGTGTTTGAATCATTTCATCATCCTTTGGATTATCTTTAACCTCTGTCCTAGAAGGACACACTCTATCTCTAACAACGGTGTTGGGAAAGCTTGAATGCTAACCTGAGATTCAATTGAGGCAAATCCCTAAACACCACAACCCCCAAACCCCTCTTCTTCTTGTGTGCACAGGGAGGTTTCTTAAGGGATAAAGATTCAAGATCCAAAAATAGAGTTCAAAAATTCCACTATAGCAGACTTGGGTGCTAGTCTTATTGTCCAGTAGCTAAAATAGACCATGAATTCAACATCAAAGCATCATTTATGACATTTTTCCAGTTTTGAGATTTTAGATATTAAGACTTTCTGGACTTGGGTGGTAGCCCTGGAGTCTTCCAATATTTTAGCTTCTGAGGGATAGGTTTGGACATCTCACCGATCATCCTAGTACTTTCAGATCTTGACTCGCTATTATTATTTCTCTGTTATAGGCTGATTATCCAAATTCTAGGGTTTAGTGCATTGATTGGCCTAGGGTTTGAGAAAAGTCTTGGTTAAATCACATATTTCCTCTACAAACAAGAGCACAAAATCAATAGTTGAGTCCTCTTCCATCTTGTAGTGACTTGGCTCAGTTTTGTCCTTGAATGTTGTAGTGAAAGGAGGGTTTGATCTAGTGCATTCATCATTTGATCCTCTTTTCCCTAGACTTAAACATTTTGGTGAACCCGTAGCAACAAAAATTTGCATCTTGTTGAGTGTTGAAATCAGATTTTGCATTAATTCATATCATATTCATCATTCTACATTGAAAAAAACTTGTATAAATTTGAAAAAATGGAAAAATTAAGCATTCTAGGCTTGTATAAAGGCATAGTTTTGCATTATTTTATTACATATCATTAAGGCATTTTAGATTTCTAATTTTTACATCAGATCTGAAACAAATTACAACACTTAATCATTTCATAACCTCACATCTTGCATTTGCATATCTCACTTGTTAAGATTTTGTTGAAAACATGCATTTTTCATATAACCTATTTTTTGCAAAAAGCTAGGGTTGGTAGTCAAAATCTTATTTCAGATTTTTTTGCTCCTTTAAAACACTCATTCAAATCAGATTTTGAGTTTTAGTCTTGCATCAATTGGAATCCTTACATTCAAATTTCAAAGTTAGTAATTACACAGTGTGTATTTCAACATTGAAGGCTTTAACAATCACTTCACACTCCTTTCAACAAATTTTTTAATCATTCATATTGCCTTGTTATGTAGGACTATTTACATCATACTTACTTTGTTTGTGGTGAAATTAGCATGTTCTTGATTCTCAAAAACTCAATTTCCTCAAACTAGTGTGCAATAAGATATCATAATTTCATCATGGATGCTTCTTGTTATTCCTCTTTGGAAGCCCTATTTGCATTCATCATAGATATTGATAATTTCTCCAAATTCACTAATAAGCATCCTTAAGTCTTAAAATAAATAGCATACATATATGATGTTGACATTTCTATGTGTTCCACATATGAAATCCTTTGTTATATATATCTAATTTTGATAGTTTCACAGCTCTCATGGGAGTATATCCTTCGATATTAGATGATATCACTAAATTTATAGATAATAATAAATACGATGCATTGTTTAGTAGTGATGACTTAAATATGTTAGATGAAGCCCTAGATGACTATATCTCTATTGGAAATTATACTACGACTCATGTTGCTAAAGGTTAGGATCATGCCCTAGATCTAGTCTCTAATACATGTGATGGCAACTTAGTTTTACCTTATGATCTCTCTCCCAAAGTTGATCTCACTTATGAGGACATTTTTGTGCAAGAGGATGAAATCATTGACACATCCCTTAACATCACCCTACCCTCTCTTCATTCCAATGCTCTCCCTTTGAAAGATGAAGAATTAGTGAATGAAGAACCCCCTCTAACGAAGAACACTCCATGCATAGATAATGAACATTCATCTAATAATATTAAAAACTCTATCCCTACCACAGTGCATGAAGTCTCTATGGATCATCCTATTGATCTTCCTCCTTTAGTGGAATATTCAAGTACCTTGGATATTACTAATGCAATGAAGACCCTTGATCTTCCTCCTTTAGTTGAATGTTCAAGTACCTTGGATATCACTAAGGGATGATTCTTGATCTCCTCCCTTTGGTTGAATGTCCAAGTCCCTTGGATATCACTAAGAATGTGAAGGCCATGGATAGTTCTCCTTTAGTTGCATGTTCAAACCCTTTGGACATCACTAAAGATATAATCACCAACAATTCTCCTAACAACATTTTGCTATCCCTTCATTCCTATGCTCTCCCTTCAAAAGATGAAGCACTAGTGGATGAGGAAAGGTCTCTCACATTAAATCCTTTATGGATTGATGTCAAGATCACTCAAAGCAATTCACCTATTCCACCTACTACGGGGATATTGAATAAGTATACTAATACTAATACAATATCAACAAGTTCAAGATTAAATTTGATATATCCTACGATGATAGACATGGATTGTCTACTAGGAAATATCCCATTGACTCATGCAAGTATTTCTCCCTCATTTAGCCACACTTGATGTAGCACCTATTCTAGTTTCTCTCAAGGGTGGCCACCACCTAGATATAAATGTTGTTAGCATGTGTTGTGTTGTGTTCCCCCATGTTGTGTTAAATATTGTTTAGGTCTCCTTGGATGATCCTTGATATGCTTGTAAGGTCAAGGATACAAGGAGACTACCTTTGTTGTGAAGATTCTTCTATTTGTCTCTCTATTCTTCTATTCCTCTCCTCTATTTTTATTGTTGTGTGTTGTGCCTTGGGGGCATAACATTGTGGAGGATGTCTTGGGAGCATCTTCCCATGTTGTAAACCCAAGTCACTCTTGTCTCCTCTCTCATTTTTATTGTTTACATTCTTCAGTGACTCTACTAGTCAACGGATGAAGAAAACAAATAAATACTGATAAGGACCGTTTGCCCCTTCAGCAAGAAAGAAAAAATGGACCTAGTTTGTATATAAAGATGGGGTTTATATATATTTGAAGCTTGAATAGTAGAATCACCTTGTGCAATGTATCGTGTTGTGAAATTTCTTGTAACAGACCTTTGCAATACTCTTAATTTTCTCTAAGGCACTTTGGATTGTTTTTTATCTCACCTTGTTGCTACACTCAGTCTTGAGATACCTACAGTATAGTCCAATGACTATACTCGGTTCTGAACTTGCAAGTGTAGCCTTGGTCTTTGATGTGATCTAATATATGATTTATGCATAGCTGTCATGAATATATTTGGTTGTTAGCTTAGAGTAAGATTTTCTAACCAAAGTTTATATCTTGTTGATTATCTTAGCAAATCATAATGATGTGATTGTGGGAACATTCGGTGATCGTGACACATGTCACCTTTGGGGGAATTGGCTTTGTGAAAGGTCTTGTTCCCTTGCCCGTTTTCACTCTACCTTATTGTGCTTGATACTGGCAAGAGGGATCAACCACCTTAAGGTGGGGGCATATATAATGGTATCTTCTTGATTACTTTTGACACTGACAAAGCAAGTTTGAAAGCCCTCATCACTACACAGGATGGTGTATCTCTTGAGCTAGTGCACATCCTTTTAAGCAAAAATCCCTCATCTTGAGGTAGGATGGTGTATCTATTGACCTAGTGTGCATCCTTTTATACAAATCCCTTCTGCAGAAGGCAGGATGTTGTATCTCTTGAGCTACTGTACATCCTTTTATACAAAGTCCTCATCACGAGGTAGGGTTGGATCTTGATTCATTCACCCTTAAGCATGTATTCAGTGGTTGTAGTAGCGTAGCTCAATCGTCAGGTGTGTATGGCATGTTTTAGATAGTGGAGTGCAGTGATGAGCTCCTTCCTATCACCCGTGTTTGCCGTGTATAAGACATATAGTGTGTCGACGACATACTATGTGGTGCTCATGTATTTTGTGTGTCTTCCATGTGTTTTTTGTGTCTTATCTATGTGTCTTGTGTGCTTGTGGCATGGTCTAATGATGTGTGGCGATAAGCCCCCCCATGCTATATGTGTTTTGCATGTCTTTACATATGTGTTTTAGTTAGCATTATATATAGATATGTAATTTCTTAATCATGTCCTCTCTTCATGTCTTCTTTGTGTATTGTGTGACTGCATTCATGTCTTCTCTATGTATTGCATGCTTCCTTACTGTAATCACCGTGTCTTATGTGACTGTTAAGTGTTTTCTTATGTTTGCCTAAGTCTGAGGGCTAGAAATAGTCCTTCAAGCTTAGGGTGTGTCTTCATTCTTTTGTTTGACGTGTTTGATGTATTTTGATATGCTTCAACTGTACTTTAATGTGTTGCATTGTAAGATCACACATACATTAAAGTAGGGCCTAAATGTTATGGAGTAAAAATTGGACACAGGCCTTTTTACCTCCTAGTTTAGCTCCTAGGTCCTCGTGTTTACACTCTACAAGAAAAAATATTCATCTCGATGAGAAATCCCCTGAAACCCATGTCAAATGAGAACTAGCGGCCCATTTAATGCTTAGGTCCCAACCAAAAATGCCCCTTTGCACCCAAGTCCATCTTGATTGGTCGGGGTAAAATTTAAGGATGTCAGCATCAAACTTTTAAATGGGTCCTTCTTTGTCGGCTCTTTCAATTAATTTGTGAATGTTTAATGGGATGTCATATAAACAAGTGTTTGAATTCATTTTAAGTTAAGTTGATGATAGCAAGGCTATGATATTGAGCAAAGAGCATTCAAGGCATTCATTGTGTTATTGTTGTAGATTTGTGTTAGTGTTGTGTTTGTTGTAGATTTGTGTTAGTATTGTGTTTGTTGTAGATTTAGAATCATCATTACCAATCTTATGAGTTGAAGAATCTTCATCCTCCTAAGGGCTTCACCGACAAGATGACATTATCATTGTGTTTGAATCATTTCATCATCCTTTGGATTATCTTTAGCCTTTGTCCTGCAAGGACATGCTCTCTCTCTAACAACGATGTTGGGAAAGTTTGAATGCTAACTCTGGATTTGACTGAGACAAATCCCTAAACACCACAACCCCCAAACCCCTCTTCTTATTGTGTGTAGCTTACAGGAGTGGGAATTGCAGAAGTGAAGGTACAAGGAGGTTGCTTAAGGGATAAAGATTCAAGATCTGAAAATAGAGTTTATAAATTCCACTATAGTAGACTTGGGTGCTAGCCCTAGTGTCCAACAACTAATACAAACCCTAGATTCAGCATTAGAGCATCATTTATGACATTTTTCTAGTTTTGAGCTTTCAAATATTGGGACTTTCTGGACTCGAGTGCTAGCCTCAGAGTATTCCAACATTTCAGCTTCTGAGGGATAGGTTTGAACATCTCAGTAATCATCCTGGTACTTTCAGATCCTTACTTGCTATTACTATTTCTATGTTATAATCTAATTATCCAAATTCTAGGGTTTAGTGCATTGATTAGCCTAGGGTTTGATAAAAGGCTTGGTTGAATCACATCTTTCTGTTGACCATATGTGTTGGACCATTGATGTCAACATAACAAATGGAAATGTATAGAAAGACTTGTACAAAGGAAGAATTAGTATGGTCAAGGTAAACCAGTCTGGGAGAAGAGCAAACAACTTAAGTATGGATCAGTTTTGGGTTTGAACATGATGTGGAGGAAAATACTCATATCCTTGCATGATTCCTACATACACACATACATATCTCATTAGTCAGGTGCACCGCACTCAAGGGTAAGAAGTAGAAAAGTGTCTATGAAATTCACAATGCACATTCTAAGGCAGAGTCAACTTGAGTTGGTCTGCACTTCTCCACAAAGAAAGATCTTGCCTTTTGGTTCAAATAGCCTCTTGGATGTATTAACATGGTATATCCAAGGTTTCACCCTCTCATATATTCAGCATAAAAAATTTACAAAGGATAGCACATTGGCCATAACCAAGACAGAGCAGAGCAATAATGGGGAGACAATGGAATGCTCTGCATTTCTTTGAAAGAGATCTATTTTTCATGTGGTTCTAAGGAATGGCTAAGATTTGTATGATATATGCTATGATGAAGTCTCAAGTGCTTTGGTGGCCTACAAAGGTAATGCTCAAGTGACAGAGGCACCACAATGTACTCCAGACCTTGAATGCACAAGTTAAGTTCTATAGAAATTGAAACATATATAATTCTATTACCAAAGCTTGTGTGAAGGTAGTATATGGTCCAAGATACATCAGGTATGATCTACATGTAGATAATTCTCATTTTCCGCTATCACATCAAAGTATAATGGTTGTAAGTAAAGTTGCAAGTATAACTATCCTCTAGAACTCTAAGTACCTATGTCATTCTTGAATTCCTCTGGAAACATCAGACAAGGGTGTGTGGATCTAGTAAGTAGTATACATTGATGTCTATGATCACTCTCAGAAGGTTTTAGACTTTGCATTACACTGCAACATCATATCTTGGGTTGTGAACCATTACATAAGGTCCGAAAGACCCTATTCTCTAAAGATAGATATAATTATTATCTTGTGGATACACATTGTGGTATGATACTTCTTCTGCAAAGAGTATGGATGTTGTTAAGTTCATATATGATCAAATCCTTGGTCCGTATTGAGTTTTTGGCTTCTCCTCAATAAATAAAAAATGAACAGTCAACAGTGCTATGCCGTATGAGCTGACTAGTTAAGTACCTATTGTATGTGGAGGCTCCTGACTAGTTTCTCCAAGTCTTAAAGGTATGGAAAGATGTGCTCTAATTTTTTTCATATTGTTTTGAGGTCTACAAAAAGTTTGTTATTATTTTGCATGTGTTAAGGCCGACCAATGACTAGCTACATGTTAGATTCAATATTGTTCTAGATGGCAACCCAATCCATGTTTCAAGATCTTGTGGAGGATATTTATAGAAGATATAATTCATTTGAAATGTAAGTAAGGTGAATGTGAATATAGTAGAGTAGAGGAAGATATGAAATGCATAGAATCAATTTGAAGATATGTATTGAGCAAGAGTAGCAGACTGCACCATCAACATACAATAGATGTGTTCTCCTTAGCAGTCCTTATATCTATATTGTTATTATAATAGCAGTGAGCTAATTATTCAGGAAGTAGTAGCTTCCTTGGGTTATAACCCTAAATGAAAGTTGTAAATTAGGGAGTAGTAGCTTCCTTAGGTTGAAGCCCTAAAACAATATTCTAATACCTTTTTGGAGTGAACATATTATACTGTGAGATTATCATCACTTTGGTTTTTCCATATTTTAGGGTTTTCCACGTAGAAACATTGGTGTTATGTGTTGACTCTTGATTTTCATGTTTTTCTTAATGTTTTCAAAGTTATCCAGTTTTATTAGTAAATGTTTGGTTAATTTTTTTAAGTTTGTTGATTCACCCCCCTCTCAACACCCCACTGTGTTCAACAATTGGTATCAGATCCAAGTACCTTTGAGAAGCTTAACCACAGAGGTAGATCCTCCACCTAAACACATGGAATCTAAAGTGATGGACAATGATATATTTGTACCAAAACTAGATCTAGAAGCAATGGAACCTAAAGGTTGGGACTTTGAGTCCAATAAGTGTGAAATAGATTTTGAAGAACTCAAGTTAGCTCTTAATGATCTTGAGGAAGCAAAACATCTAAACTTAAAATATGATGATATGCTTGAAAGAGAAAAGGAGACAATTAACAAATTGAAAACAAAAGCCTAAGAATCAAAGGAAAAAATTGGCAAACTAAAAGCCCTAATGGAAGGAGATAAAGGAGGTGACAAGCTCAAGGAGTCTAAAGACATGATCTCAAATTTTAAGGTCATGGTTGAAGAAGAAAAAAGGATTGAAGATTGCTTAAATATCAAGCTCAATGAGGAATCAACTAAATATTCAAAACTTGAGGAAGAAGTTGTCACTCTAAGGAAAGAACTGTAAGAAGAAAAAGAATAGATTCTACAAGGGACTAAAACTAAAAGGAGGAACTGATATTCTTGATGAAATAATAATCTCTCAAAAGCTAGCAAAAGAAAAAATAGGTCTTGGTTTTGAAAAGGGAAAAAGTCCTATGATCAATGCCTTTGTAAACTTGTATGATAACTTTCATCTAGGAGGAAAGTTTGGAACTAAGAAGGAAGAAGCCTACACTGAAGATCCTAAGAAAGAAACTTACAAAATTGCAAGAGAAGATGAATTCACTCCTATCCAAAGACAAAGGAAGAATGTGAAGAAGAATTTCAGAAATCCTCAACCTATAAGACAACCAACTCACATTGGGTATCCTCATGACTTCAATGGAAATTGTTTTATTTTCAATAAGTTTGGTCACAAAGGTGTGGATTGTAGAAACAAGATGAATCAAAATGCTTTAATATGTTACACTTGCAATAATGTTGGTCTTATGTTAGATAAGCCAGAAATCTATCAGGTGCTATGCATGCAATAAGATGGGACATAGGGTAAATGAGTATAGAAGTAAAATGCCAAGGTATATTAGAGATAATGCTCAAGCCTTTTATGGATACTGTTATACTTGTAATAAGTTTGGCCACAAAGTAGCTAACTGCAAATCAAGGGCAAGAAGAAATGGAAATGCTCAGTAAAGAAAGTGCACCTGTCATAAGTGGAATCAAACAAGGCACTCTAGAAAGAATATGAAACCCATGTTCCAAAATAAAATTGATGTTTCTCAACAAAGAGTGGAAATGAACTACATATAGAAGAAGGAAGTATGTGACATCTCTAGACCTTTGCCTAGTGTAGGTGGATCCTCTAGTAATTAAAAGATAAAATGTTGGGCCAAGGGAGTTATAACAGTAAAATTTTCATAACCCTAAACATGCAGGATACTGAGCTCTCAACATAGTGATTAGTGATGGCATGAGAATGATAAGATAAGGAATTAAAGGAGTCCAATGAAAATTCTAGAGAAAAATCTTTAAATGCGGTAGATTGCAGAAGACTTTAAGGTTTACAGTGATAAGGACTTCTACCAAGAGGTTACATGAACTTAGGGGGAGTTGTTTTTGAAAATTTGTCATCTCCTCTTCATGATGATGAAAGCATCCAACATATAGATGAACTTTACAAAAATTCTAGAGCAATTAAATGATTTGCAGAGGATTGTTGAAGGTATATAAGAATCTGCATATGAAAAGGACAAATTAGGTCAAAGTAGAGGATGCAATTAATGCAGAGGAAGATTTTTTGGTGAAATGGCTATATAGGCGAAGGCATGATCATTTTTATCACATTTGATCAAAGAGAAAATACTTGAAGAGCTAAAGGAGAACTAAAACCACTCAACAATTTGACTGAGCAAGATTTATCATCACACATTCAGGTATTTTCATCTCTCTGGTTAAAACTCTAGCTTATGAAGATATTGCAATGGCAACTCCAATGGTGAAAGATATAGTTGAAAGGCTAAGACCAAAATTCAAGAAAAATCCTTTCAAATTCACTATAATTGATGAAGATGGGGCATTCTCATGAGTTCCTACAAATGTATTACACATGGAAGATGTCTGGATCTACATTCACTCACCAATTGATGAGTTTGATCATTTTAAACTTGAACAATTTAGAAATGAGCATTTGTTGGGAGATGATTTCTAGTTAAAACTAGATTTTGCCAACATTGGCGCCAAAAACCTAGACATCTGGAAAGGTTTTCCAAAATTTTGGTATGAATATGCTTGGGTAAGATTTTCCCTAAGCCAAATTCATAAAGATATCTTCTACTTAGACCACCCTCACATAATTACCAAGGATAATATAAAAGCATTGATAGGTTTATGCTCCTCCAGATTTGTGCCTATTCTGAAGTCTATAAAGAATGAAGAGGTAATGAGGCTCACTGGAACCAAATTTGATAAGAGAACCCTGACAATAGATGATATTGAAGACTTAGGGTCTGATATGCAACCATACAGGGATAACTCTACCTTTGCATCAAAAATCCACATAACATATCAAATGGTCAAGGAGGGAAAAGATGTTTTATCATTGTGAACTTCTTCGACAACAAATCATAGACAACTTAAAAAAGACAAAAGAAACCAAATACAGATTCTAGTATGGTTCTTTAATCATATGTCTTATGTTTTACTATTTGAATGAGTTTCCCTCAATTAAGGGAATGGTGTGGAGTTCATATAGACCAGTTGCCCATCAAATCAAGGATTACATGAGGAGTTTCTCTAACCATAATCATTGTGATACTTTATTTTAGGATTCTTCAAGACTTTTTAGAATGATATGCAATCCAGAGAAAAGATACATGCTAAGGTTTTAGAAAAATACAAAAATGATATCACCTTTATGGTTGATAAAGAAAATTTTTATATGGAGGCTGTGGAGCCAAGGACATTTTGGATTACAACCTTGTCCTATGAGGTCTCATAATTTGATTTGGTAGGGTATACTGACATACTCCTCAGTAAGCCAAAACATCCCTCTATGGAGAGGTTTGGCACATATGATGAAATCATGTACAAAAAGTTTAAGAAGGATGTAAAGAAAACAAAAGAGACAAAATCCAAGGCTGAGGAAATGAAAACAAAATTAGAGGAGACACTCAGGTCTCCTAAAGGCTCCTTAGGAGGGGAACAAACACCTCCCTCTGCTCATCCAAGAAGAACAAGAAAATCAACATTTTCTACAACCACTTCCTTTGTTGCCTTCAGATCTTCACTACCTACCAAAAGAACTAGTTTTGAAATCCTACTACAAACTACTGAAAAGAAAAAGCTGAGGCAAAAGAGTAAGGGAAAAAGAGAAAGAGTAAAAAATGTTGAAGAATAAATTAAATATGAAGAAAAGATAAATCTAGTGAATCTTGAGGATGATGAAGAAGATGAAGAGGAAATAAAGAAAACATCTTCATTGAAGAAAAGAACAAGAAAAGAAGGTGAGACCTCAGAGAAGAAAGACAAAGGGAAAGATAAGAAGATCAAGAAATTTGATTATGTTCCCCTACAACTAGAAGCAACTATAAATGCAATGACAGGAGGTGCCTTGAAAGAAGTTGCAAGAATTTATCATGAAAGGCCTGCAAATGATAAATCCACTCTTGAAGAAGAAGCAGTTAGATACATGTGAGCTCACATAATCTGGCTTTAATTGAAATTATAGACAAACTTCCCAAAAGCCTGGTTGATATCCTAACTAAAAGAAGAAATGATGCTCTGAGTGAAGAAGCTTAGATAAAGAAAAGTGCAATTGAAAAGACTTGTCACAACATCTCTAAAGAATATAGAGTCAGATTTTCCAAAATTCTAAAAAAAGAATTTAGAACTAAAAGGAGACTAAACACTCTGATGTCAAGAAATGAGGAGGAGATAAAGAATTTGAAGAAGGAAACACTAAAGAAAACTATTGAAGTTCTTGAGGAGTTGAAGATTGAGATAGGAATCATTGAAGAAGTATCAGTAGGAAAGTGAGGAAGGCATTGATATGCCTGAAAAGAATAAGGAAATTGTCACTCCTGAGAATGAGGGAGCATCAGCTATAGAAGGCCAAGGAAAGATAAGTCTACATCCCTTAGACACTCCTACAGAGCAAAGTCTCTCTTCCTGAAACTACTGAGGCACATAATATTGAGGGTCAGGATAAAAATAGTGTTGTATTTCATTCAGAGAATACAAGTGTTGAAATAAGGAGAGAAGTTACCCCTAAGGAGAGTCAAGAAGAGAAGGAAAAGAATGATGAGGAACAAAAGAAAGGAGAGGATAAAGAAAAAGATGAATAGGAAGAGGAATTAGAAGGGATAGATGATATAGGTCAATGTGCATCTGAGACAGATTCTCTTCCTGACCTACTGAGTCTACAAATACAATTTCAACCTATTATCATTCCCCAACTACTATAGGTTCTGACTAATGAGGGATAGATAGATCTGACAAGTATCTCTCTACACAAACTGCAACTTCCTAGCTTATTACATGCCTCAGCACGAAAAGAGTTTTAACAAGAAAATTTGAAGAAAACCAGTGCAGTAGAAGATGTAGTAAAAGTTATTCAAGAAGGGTTACTAGAGGTAACCACTGACCCCTCTCTACCTGTTGATCAAAAGCTCAAGATATTAATGGACTCTCTCAAAGATCACTCTTCCCACTTAAAGAAAAAGGTAGAATAAGAGGCAGAAACAAGAATAACTAATAAGAAAATGATTGAAATGATTGAAAACTGTGCTTGTGTACATAATAAGCTTAAAGAAAATTTGAAGAAATTCAAAATCTGCATTGATGAGGCTACTTCTCTATATCTATTTTGTTTAAATTGGCCTGCTTCAACAAAGAATATTGTTGATGGTGATGTTAGTCACAACCAAACACTAAACAAAAGTTACAAAACAACCTTTATTTATCTTGAAAGATACGATGAATTCAGAGAATTCTTGATCCCAAGTCTCCATTGATTAGTTCATAATTTACTGACATTACTCAGTGGTTGATGTGTGTTGCTATTTTCCATTTAGGGGCCTTACGTTGATCAGTAATTCTTGTCTTTACACTATGAACTTGCTCAAATAATGTGACTACAGATTGACATTTGCATGATTTCTACCATTATTTACAAGCCTTTGCATGATATTTTCAACACTACATGCATTTAGCTCAAAAATACTAATGATATTAAGTTATCTACGAGATGTCAGCATATTCCTCTGTTTTGCTTATTATTTATCTGTGTATTGCAGTTATGGAAGTGATTTCTATGAAATTAAAAAAATGAGAAAAAAGGGTTAGAGAATGAGATTCCCAAAATTACTTGACTAAGATCACTAATCCACATACATGTTCCAATACAGCAATGCAGAGAAGAAAACTAGAAATCATACTTCACCAAGACATTCCACAAATCTGCATGATCCAATGCAAATCTTCAAAGGAAAGTTGACAACAACATGCAATAAAAATGAAAGCGCTTCCAGTTGAACACAACATTCACCATTACATATCCAAAAATCAACTTGAAGATTACGTAAAGTTTATAATCAGGATGTAATCTGAAGCTTCATCTCCATTCAGTATGCTTAAGAACAAGTACATTTACAATGATCTGAAGAAAGAACCTTGACATTTCAACAATTCAGTCCTCATTAGTCTCACTAATTTGATCTCTTACATGAAATTGCTTCAGTCAGATTTTTACAAAATGATTGACCTCCCCCCTTTACACAGTAAAAGGGCTCAATATATAGCTCTGAGCATCCCCAATACAGTACCCAAAAAAATCCTAGTCGATCAATGGTCCACACCTCTAGCTACAACATCAAGCGGTGGAGAACAAATCCTGCCAAAAAAAAATCTGAGCAGCATGCCCATATTGGGCATAAGGACGGCCATTGGAAATCCCAATATCTCAAAATAACTGTTGCTCCCCTTTTAATAATGTTTCCCCATCTGCATTTTGTCCTCGCATTGAAGGCCTTGACCCTTCTCGTCTCTTTGTGATATGATGTGATCCGATCCGTTGCTTGGGGTGTCCTCGTCATTAAGCTCCACCTTTATTTCTACCTGCACACCACTGCTGTGTCGGCAACTCTGCAACTTTCTAGCTACTTTGAAATAGCTCCAGCATCCTGCAACAAGCAGACAAGAAATAAGCATCATCATTCTTTCAATAAACCAGCAGGGAGAAACAAAACATTTCATTGAATCAGGCACTGAATGTGCAAGCACAAAATATTGGGTTATGAATATTCATCATCCATGAGCAACCGCATATCCAAGTGCATACACAATGCCAAAAATGGCTGAGTCAACCATCATTGACCAAAAACATGCTATCGGGCTCGAAAATCATTTCAAAAACTCACCGTTTTGCCTTCCCGCCATTTCCTTGTATCTCACATGCATATCGGGTTGTATATATCAGGTTGCATCTTATAGACATACAAGCACTAAAATATGCAAGGAATTTGCTATTTTTAACTTCCCTTCGCATCCGCTCATTGCATTTCTCATTGCATATCGGGTTATACATTGTGAACATGCAAGTATACAAAATTCCTTGTACATCCCCTTTGGACCTCAACTGCCTTATAAACCGCAGCTAATTTGCTCCTTGATTCCGCAATGTATAAAAACGCAATGCATCTTTTGATATACAATCGGACGTGATGCATGCTTTATATCGTATTTTAATCTCCTTTGAATTCCAGCCTGTATACATAAAGCAATGTATGTTATGAAACATATACATACAAGGCGCGGACATATACAAGGACTTACGTCTATTTCACAATCCTTTCAGTTCTGTTACTTGCATGTATCATTGTATGTAACCTTTGTATGTAAGAAACATACAAAGCAAAAGATGCAGCCGGCAGACTTAACTGAACCCTCATTATAACTTTGAACCTGCGTTGGGTCCACCTATGCACATTAGTTTAACTAATATGACTCTCTATTCATAGATCAGGATATGATGATGATGTCATCATTATGGACATGCCTCGTTGAAATGTGAAAGGATAACGTCAGGGTCACCCTAAAGTAAAATCGGGAGTTCAAGAAATATGACCTTGACATTTAAGAAATATCACCCCCCGAATAAGATGATGTCACGTTCATGTTGGATCCTTTGTTCACCGAGCTAGATGATGTCATCGTCATATTGGCATTGGGGTGATATTTTATGATAGGGTGATATTTGTAAGATCAGGTGATATTGAAAATATGACCCCCACAAAATATATGAAGCTACTTGACTGGTGGATACATTTATCACCTAAAATTGACGTCCAGATTTTGCAAACCAAATGATTATCGGGTGATAAACCTATATCAGGGTGATCTTACATAATGTGACTGATGTTTAAAATATGACCCCCCTCCTCAAAATATCAGGTTTGACTAAAACTTTGACCCATCATAACCTCCTTATTTGGCCGAATTTTAGGGTGATGCAAAAGGTAAACCTTCCTAGAATTTTACACTCTTTCACATGGCCAACCTCCTGAGGAAAGATTCAGACTTTGAGATCTGGGTTCAGACTTCAAGATCACAAATACACTTGACATTGGGCATATGCAAACTGACTGATGCCACTTTTACCATGACCGCCTAGAGCACAAAAGCAAGGGAACAAGGCAGCAAAGAAGGGTCCCTATTTTGCTAAGGCAAAATAGGTCTTGTTGTGAGCATCACAACAACTAGCAACTAAACAAAACAACTAAATTTAAAGCATTAAAGAAAACTAAATGAAATAAATTCATAACTTCCAACTATCTTTTCTTTAAATCATCATTAAACTTGAGACTCAATGTATTCAATAAGGTGCATGAATTTTCTTTTTCAATTTAAGTGGGTGCACGTGATTAATAATCCTCATCTTGAAGATTGGTTGAACAAACCAGTGACTGACATTAGCCTACATAGTTGATGTCATTCCCTCATAGCCAACCGGATAGAGCCTTGCTGCCAGCAGGCATCCATAGCCCTGACAATGTTATCGTTACAATTCTCCTAAGTAGAGCCCCACTGCCAGTGAGTGTCTATAGCCCTGGTAGAGTTACTTATATGGCTTAATCTAGATTTTTAGTATAATCCATTTTGTTTATTATTTTTTGTATTTGATAGAACTTCATAAGATATTGCATTTATAACTTCATGATGCAAGGAGTGGTCACTTGCTAAGATTAAGCTGAGAATTGTAATGGTAGCAAGGGTGACATCTGATTTTTCACCTAATATCTACACTAGTATGTTCAACAAACCCAAGGATTTTAGGTGTGTCATTGTGAGAAACCTCCTTGAATACTCAACCCATAGTTATTGAATACAAAATTTCACAAAGTTAAACAACTTTCTACATTCATGACAGTCACAACAAGTTATGCATAAACTTCAAATAATTAACCTGAATGTTCTAAATTCCACATTGTTTTCAATGGTTGTTAGTCTGCTCCTTCACACTCTAAAGAAAAACAAAGATCCTTGCTGAGGAAACAACAAAACAAACAAAACAAGCAGACTCTACAAACAACTATACAAATATGTACACTATGATACACATGGATGTCATGGCATTACTTTAAGCTTGAAAGTAATGTTTGAGAAACTGTCCATTGACTGGTAATGGAACATCCTCGCTAGTTAATGTCCTAAGCTTGTAGGTGTTGTCTTCTAAAATTTTAAAAATTTTAAAGGGACCTATCCAGAGTTTATCAAACTTACCATGATCTCCTTTCCTCTCATGTGCTTTGTCCCATATCAGGACCAAATTTGAGATCCTGAAAGCCTTAATTCTGGCTCTTTTGTCAAACCAGCATTTGACAATAGCTTGATGTTTAGCAAATTGTTCAATTGCATCACTTCTTTTTTCTTCTAGGTTCATCAATTGAAGCAACCTGACCTCTTGTTTATTATCTATGCCCAGGTATTCTTGTACAAACTGCAATGTAGGAATCTTTAGGTTAACAGGGAGGATATGATCCACCCCATATACTAGATGAAAAGGAGAATTTCCTAATGCAGCCTTATTCCTGGTTCTATCTACCCACAAGGCATATTTCAATAAAGTATTCCACTCCCTAGGGTTCTTTTCTATCAATTTCTTTATGATATTCAATAGGTTCTTGTTTGTGGATTTTGCTAATCAATTCCCTTGGGGATAGTAGTTTGAGGAGAATTTCAATATGGTCCCATAATCAAAAGCCCAGCTTGATAGTTTAATTGAAATGAAAGAAGATTCGTTATCACATACTAAAGCATATGGAACTCCATACCTGGTCACTATATTGCTTTCCAAAAAACTGATGACATCCTCAGCATTACATGTTTTACTGCTGACAGTTTCAGTCCACCTGGTACAGTAATCAGTAATAGTTAAAAAATACATGTGGCTTGAAGATGATGGAGGATTGATAGGTCCTATGAAGTCCATTCCCCATTGAGAAAATGGGCGCATCGCCATCACTGGCTGCAAAGGTTGAGCAACATATCATTCTTTGTTTGCAGCAACTCGACACATATGACAATATTTGATGTGTTCAGTAGTGTCTTTAAAAATAGTGGGCCAATAACACCCTGCCCTGAGGATAGCATGAGTGGTAGCTAAAGGTGATCCATGTGCAGTCCCAAACTTATCATGTAACTCTACTAACACCTCGTCTGCTTCTTGTCCTTCTAGGCATCTAAGGTATATCCCCTCATAGTTTCTTTTGAAAAGGATTCCTCCTTTTATCATGTATTTCTGTGACCTTATCTTCAAGGCTCTCCTCTGTGAGGCCTGCAGTCTTGAAGGACACCTTCCAGTAATCAGGATGTGTCTGATGTCTGAGTACCATTCTCCATCTTCCTTTGCATTTACAACATACTGCTGGCTCATGATATTAGGATCAATCTCTGATATCATCTGGCTCAATTCTTTTCCTCTCACTAACTTCATGGGTGTAATGTCCATATCATACTCTTGGAGGACAGTGATCCATTTAGCTCTTTTCTCACCTGGTTCACTTTGCATTAATAACATCTTTACTGCTGCATCAGGTACTACAACAATCACTTTACTTCTCAGAATGTAATGCCTAAATTTCTTAACTGCTCAAACTAGAGCAAGCGCCTGTCTTTCACGTCCATGTATCTGAGCTCTGCATCTTTGAAGGGGCAACTCATGAAGGCTATAGACTTTTCCTCCTTTCTTCATTTCTCTATGTCAACACTGCTGCAGAAGTATGCTCTGAAGCAAATGAGTAAATGTAAAAGTCCTTGGTATAATCTGGACTGATCAGAATCGGAGCATTTGATATGGATTTTTTAATATCTTCAAAAGCTACTCTAGCTTTAGGCGTCCACTCAATTTTAGCATCCTTCTTGACCATGGCGTTTAAGGGTCTGACAATTTCTGCAAAGCCAGTAATAAATTTCCTAACAAAATTAATCTTACCAAAGTAAGATTTGAGCTCCCTTTTGCTTCTAGGAAGCTGTATCTTCATGATGGACTCCACTCTGTCAGGGTCGATGATGACCCAATTTTCTGTTATTAGGTGTCCCAATAACTTCCTCATTATTACCCTGAATATGCATTTCTTAGGGTTCAGGGATATCCCGTATTGCTCACACTTCTTTAGCACCTTTCTCAAGTCCTCTACATGGTTTCCTCTATCTTTAGAGAAAACTGTTAAGTCATCCATGTATATGACTATGCATTTACCAATCAAGCCTATGAAGGCTATGTCCATTGCTTGCTGAAATGTGGCTCCAGTGTTTATTAACCCAAACGACATGCGCTTGTAGGCGAAGATCCCCCACTTCGTGGTGAATTCAGTTTTTATCCTGTCAATTTTGTCCACCATCACCTAGTTATAACCAGAGAAACCATCCAAGAATGACATCATCCTGGCACCATTTACAATTTGTAGGACTTCATCCAGAGAAGGCAAAGAATAATTATCCTTTTCAGAAGCTTGATTTAAGTTTCAGAAGTCTATGCACAACCTGATGTCACAATTCTTTTTCCTTACTGGGACCAGGTTTGCCACCCATGTGGAATGTCTCATAGGAAATATGATCCTGGCATCAAGCAGCCTTTTGACCTCTTTGAAAATGATGGGCTCTAGTAAAGCATTGACGGGTCTTTGTTTCTGCCGAAAAGGCTTGGCGTCTGGCTTCAAAGATATTGTATGAGTGATGACTGATGTGTTGTAAGTTTTCAGTTCATCATACATCCAGGCAATGACATGGATATAATCTTTGAGAGCCTGGGTTATTATTTCCAACTCCTCCTCTGTATAGACTTTCCCAATCAGAACGTTTCTTTTCTCATCATCCTTTCCAATGTTGACCTGAGAGCACTATCCTCCATCCGCTTTTGGGAGATCCTTCTGTTTTAGTATATTGTCTAGATCAAATGCCCTTTCTATCTCTATCATTCCCTTAGGAATGCTATTACTAGGCTGCTCCAGGATTTCTTCCTCTTCCCAGATGTGGTCTTCTATATTTGCTTCATCTATGATCTATGCCTCAAAAAAATCTCTGTTGCAAATAAAGTCCAATATATGCTGATCATCATCAAATACTTGAAGATTAGTTACATTGTCAGGCACAGAAGGTATTGATACTAATTCTACTAAGAATATTTTTAAACTGGATATGGACAGAGGTTCTAGAGTACTTGCAGCTTGGGCCAAGGCATCTGCCCTATGATTTTGCTCTTTGGGTACATGCGTGATGTTGAATGCATCAAAATCCTCTATTAAGTCCCACACCCTATGTCTATAATTGGATAGCCTTTTGTAATTGCAAGAGTATATACCTCTTACCTATCTTACAACTAATTCTGAGTCTCCATAGACATGTAGAATTTTCACCTTCTTCCTAAGTGCAAACAACATCCCATGAATTAAAGCTTCATACTCCGTCACATTGTTCATACATGGGAACTGCAATTTGTATGCTACTAAATAGGATTTTCTAGACAGATCAATGAGATCTATCCCTACTCCAGCCCCTTGTTTCAACTTGGATCCATGAAAATTGAGGGTCCACGGTTTGTCATTAATTAAAGGTTTCTCTGGGGCTTATTTCTTCCTTTTGGCTCTGGCAGCTACACCATTTGATATCCATTTTAATTTTGGTGTCTCAACTTCCTCAGACTTCACCTTATCTACCTTATGTGAGGCTGATATCTCTTCTTTTCTTTTGTCATCAGAAGGTAAAACTTCTGAACTAGACAATATTTGCCTCTCCAGAATATGCAGACACAATGAACAGGCAGTTTCTAAATGAGGTGCTTCATGTAACCTGCACCATCCCTCAATCAAAACATCCTCCGAGGATCTTTGCTGTTGTGTCATCTTTCGGATCTCTTTTGATAGAAACTCTTCAAACTTGGATAGATCGTTGCCCCTATCCTCGTCAGACAACTCATAATTTGATTCTACTAAACAATCACTCCCTGGGGTGATTTTCTTCTTGCTTTTAGCAATACCCTTGTTGCACACCAGTATCTCTTCTGTTGTTTGAACATAACCTTCATCTTGATATGTACATTCTCCTTTTCCTACAGAAGACAAACAAAAATTAGTTTCGCTATCACTATCTACAGAACTCACTACGGCTAATGATGAAGATGTTTCACTGTATGCTTGTTCTAGTTCCATCATGTCTAAACAAGCATCACAAGTCCTTTCAGAATGCACCTCATCATGCAACCTACACCATCCATCAATTAGAATATCATGAACAGGAATTTTTAACAATTGACATCATTGCACCTCTTTAAACAAATGCATCTCAAAATTCTTGAAATGATCTATCTCTATTTCATTTTTAGGGCTACAATCAGATTCTAAAGTTATTCTATCATCTTGAGGGTCATCATCATGACTATGAAAGTCAAGCATCAGCATCTCCTCTATGCTGATGGTCTGGGGCCTAATGGAGTAAACTCTGAGTTCTATATCCACATACATGATTTCATTGGTTTTGTTATATTCAGTGATCATGTGTTTCATGCGGGGTTCAGCATCTATCCTTATTTGATTTGGTATCCCTCTCCTGGGCAACCACATATGACTGAAATCAGTTGACATGTATCCATTAAGGGTTTTTGACTAGTCTCTGCTGAGTAACATCCCATATGTATTAGGTATATCAACTACCTGAATATCAATATAGTGTTGATTTCTGGTATCTGATGCTAACTGCATGTGAATGTGGGTTAGTTCTCCTACCACACTCACCTTTGTTTTGTCAAATTGTATTACTTTCTTTAATGATTTAGCAGGATACAATCCTAAAGCATTGCATATGGATAGAGGCATTACATTGGTGGATGCTCCTGAGTCTACTAAGCAGTTGTGCAAATTTTTACCAAACATTCTTATGGTAAGGAGGAAAGGAGGTGACTCACTCTTGTCTTTGTATAGGGTCATGTGGGAATTTTCTATAGCCTGAATAGTGGCTGGCACTTTATGTTTAACATTAACATCCCGAGCAACATGTTCTTTATTTCCAAACTCGCCTGAGGTATGACCATCTTCCTTTTGAGCAGGATCATCTAATGACTTCATGAATGCTTTCTTGATAGCAGGGGTTTTAATCAGCTCTAACAATGACAGGTTGATTTTAACCTTTTTCATTTCATCTGCCAGATATGTAACCAATTTTTTAGATTCAGGAGGTAGATTACCAGCTTTTGGTGCTATATTCTGTGGTGCTAAATACTGAGCATTGACTTTGGGAAATCCAGGGTTATTACTTGCCTTGGGATCAGGTGGGGTGTTGAAATTGTTTGGAGGCAAGGATGTGGTCAAAGGATCAGTAGATCTATTTGAGTTATTTCTCAAGTTGTAATTATGCCTACCCTGAGGTTGCCGTTGATAAGCATTTACTTCCTCATGTGCAATTGATGGCTCATTCTCATCCTCAGATGGAAAAACATAGTTAGATTCAAAAGCCATGGCTGATTCCTCACATGTTGAGGTGTAATCCTGATGAGAAGAAATTGTCTGCTGATAAGGACGATGCATGAAGCTTTCTAGCACTAAGGTAGAATCATATTCATAGGGGACAATTTCATTTCCCTCTACATAAGGTGGATTTCCTGAAGTATTGGACACTTCAGCTTGGAAAATACTTGCAGTAATCCTGAATTGAGGACAGTCTAGCTCTGCATGAGCATTGATTTTATGTATCTTGCACCAGTTGGTAAGTGCTGCCTCCGCAAGGTTTACTCTAGTGGTTTGTCTGGGTTCACTAGGAGGCTGATTGTCTAGGGGTGATGGCAAGGAACCATTGTTCAGCCTAGTGTTCCACACTCTAGGCTGTCTAGGAGGATTATTGTTTCCATTGTTATTGTAATTATTGTTGTACCCCCTATCAGGGTAATTAGGTCTGTCATTGGCATAACCTCTATTTTGATTAGGTTGAGAAAAGAGGTTTTGACTCCTCAGATGAGTGACCTCAGTGGTAAATTTTCTTAATTGTGCTGATATCTCCTTAATTTCCTCCTTCTCTTCCTCAGCGTTGGCTGCTACATCTCTGTCTGAGGCTTGAAAAAAGAAGATCCATTGTTATTGTTGGATTGTTCCACAACCTGACGTACTTGTGCTTGTCCTGGATATTGTAACATCTGGCCATTTCCATTTGGTGGTGGCATGATACTGAGTGGAGGTGTCTACAAAGGGGTTGGCATCATAGTTGGAAGTATCATGGCTCCATTGGTTTGTTGGTGAACTGAATATGTAGGATAACAAGGAAATGTAGGGAAGGCAATATTTGGTGTGGGGGCAGGAACTAGCTACTGACTGACTTTGATAGATTCCTCAAAAGCTCTTGCTAAAGTTGTGATACCAGGATGTGCTCTCCTCATAAACATGGTAGTCAAGGGATCTAAAGATGAGTAATAAATGCTCCTAGCATCTTCATCTTCTACAGCTTAAGGTGCTACTACCTTTGAGAGCATCTTCTGGAATCTTGCATTGAAGTTAGCAATAGGTTCTCCTTCAAATCTCTTGATTGTGGCAAACAAATGATAATTCATTGAAGGATCTATAGGTGTTCTGAACCTATCCTTAAAGGCTTTTTCTAAGACATCCCATGAACCAATTGAACCCTGACCAAGACTGATATACTAGTTATAGGCCTCTTCCCCTAAGGAAAATGGAAATAACCTACATACCACATCTTCATGTTGAGTTCTAGCCCTATCATAAGATTCCTTGAATGTTCTGATATGATCATCAGCATCCTGATATGGATGATACTTAGGACAAATTTTATCAAGATTTTTAGGCAAAGCATGATATGCTAGGAAAGTTAGATGTGATTCTGCAGCAAAGAATGACATTGGAACTAGTGGAGGTTGAACCTGAGGTATGAAAGGTTGAGGCTAGACTTGAGGTGTGACAGGTGGTCTTGTAGGTGTTTAAAACCTGAGAGGAGTTATAGGAGCATGTTCTGGTGAAGCTTCTGACGCACTAGAATCAGGAGAGTGATGAATGTCCACAGTTCTAGGTCTAAATCCCCTGACAGGTAATTCTTTAAAGAGCCCACTAGATCTAGACCTGGTATTTGGCTTGGGAGCTGGGATTTCTCAAATTTAAGGAAGACTGGCTAGTTTACTGTAGAGATTAGTTGAAACTCCCTGGCCAAGGCTATATTTATGCTTAATTTGAAAATTTGACAAATGATTAGAGTGCACAAACTTAAAACAACAAATCTTTGCATATAACATCTTGAAATACAGAGATGCTTGAGTGTTACCTTTCTGTCTGCATTATCAAATCAGACAAAAACTTACTGATAATGAGAGGCCCTCCTTCTAGTGCTAGTTTCTATTGATGGTGATGTTAGTCACAATCAAACACTAAACAAAAGTTACACAACAACCTTTATTTATCTTGAAAGATACGATGAATTCAGAGAATTCATGATCCCAAGTCTCCATTGATTAGTTCATAATCTACTGACATTACTCAGTGGTTGATATGTGTTGTTGTTTTCCATTTAGGGGCTTTACATTGATCAGTAATTCTTGTCTTTACACTATGAACTTGCTCAAATAATGTGCCTACAGATTGACATTTGCGTGATTTCTACCATTATTTGTAAGCCTTTGCATGATATTTTCAACACTACATGCATTTAGCTCAAATATGCTAATGATATTCAGTTATTTACGAGATGTCAGCATATTCCTCTGTTATGCTTATTATTTATCTGTGTATTGCAGTTATGGAAGTGATTTCTATGAAATTAAAAAAAATGAGAAAAAAGGGTTAGAGAATGAGATTCCCAAAATTACTTGACTGAGATCACTGATCCACATACATGTTCTGATATAGCAATGCAGAGAAGAAAACTAGAAATCATACTTCACCAGGACATTCCACAAATCCGCATGATCCAGTGCAAATCTTCAAAGGAAAGTTGACAACAACATGCAATAAAAATGAAAGCGCTTCCAGTTGAACACAACATTCACCATTAGATATCCATAAATCAACTTGAAGATTGCGTAAAGTTTATAATCAGGATGTAATTTGAAGCTTCATCTCCATTCAGTATGCTTAAGAACAAGTACATTTACAATGATCTGAAGAAAGAACCTTGACATTTCAACAATTCAGTCCTCATTAGTCTCAGTAATCTGATCTCTTACATGAAATTGGTTGGGTTAGATTTTTACAAAATGATTGACCTCCCCCCTTTACACAGTAAAAGGGCTCAATATATAGCTTTGAGCATCCCCAATACAGTACCCAAAAAAACCCTAGTCGATCAATGGTCCACACCTCCAGCTACAACATCAAGCGATGGAGAACAAATCCCACAAAAAAAAAATTCGAGCAGCATGCCCATACTATGCGTAAGGACGACCATTGGAAATCCCAACAGCTCAAAATAACTGTTGCTCCCCTTTTAATAATGTTTCCCCATCTGCATTTTGTCCTTGCATTGAAGGCGTTGACCCTTCCCATCTCTTTGCGATCTGATGTGATCCGATTCGCCGCCTGGGGTGTCCTCATCATTAAAGCTTTGCCTTTATTTCTATTTGCACGCCGCCACTATGTTGGCAATTCTGCAACTTTCCAGCTACTTCGAAATAGCTCCAGCATCCTGCAACAAGAAGACAAGAAATAAGCATCATCATTATTTCAATAAACTAGCAGGGAGAAAAAAACATTTCATTGAATCAGGCATTGAATGTGCAAGCACAAAATATCAGGTTATGAATATTCAGCATCCGTGAGCAACCGCATATCCGAGTGCATACACAATACCAAAAATGGCCGAATCAACCATCGTTGACCAAAAACATGCTATCGGGCTCCAAAATCATTTCAAAAACTCACCGTTTTACCTTCCCGCCCTTTCCTTGTATCTCACATGCATATCGGGTTGTATATATCAGGTTGCATCTTATAGACATACAAGCACTAAAATATGCAAGGATTTTGCTGTTTTTAACTTCCCTTCGCATCCGCTCATTGCATTTCTCCTTGCATATCAAGTTATACATTGTGAACATGCAAGCATAGAAAATCCCTTGTACGTCCCCTTCAGACCTTAACTACCTTATAAATCGTAGCTAATTTGCTCTTCGATTCCGCAATATATAAAAACGTAATGCATCTTTTGATATATAATCGGACGTGATGCATGCTTTATACCGTATTTTAGTCTCCTTTGAATTCTAGCCTATATGCATAAAGCAATGTATGTTATGAAACATATTCATACAAGGCACAGACATATACAAGGACTTAACTCTGTTTCACAATCCTTTCAGCTCCATTACTTGCATGTATCATTGTATGTAACCTTTGTATGTAAGAAACATACAAAGAAAAAGATGCAGTCGGTGGACTTAACTGAACCCTCATTATAACTTTGAACTTGCGTCGGGTCCACCTATGCACATTAGTTTAACTAATATGACTCTCTATTCATAGATCGGGATATGATGATGATGTCATCATTATGGACAGGCCTCATTGAAATGTGAAAGAATGACATTAGGGTCACCCCGAAGGAAAATCGAGAGTTAAAGAAATATGACCCTGACATTTAAGAAATATCACCCCCCGAATAAGATGATATCACATTCATGTTGGGTCCTTTGTTCACCGAGCTTAGATGATGTCATCGTCATATTGGCATTGGGGTGATATTTTGTGATAGGGTGATATTTGTAAGATCAGGTGATATTGAAAATATGACCCCTGCAAAATATATGAAGCTACTTGACTGGCAGATATAGTTATCACCTAAAATTGACATCTGGATTTTGCGAACCAAATGATTATCGGGTGATAAACCTATATCAGGGTGATCTTACATAATGTGACTAATGTTTAAAATATGACCCCCCCTCCTCGAAATATTAGGTTTGACTGAAACTTTGACCCATCATAACTTCCTTATTTGGCCGAATTTCAGGGTGATGCAAAAGGCAAACCTTCCTAGAATTTTACCCTGTTTCACATGGCCACCCTCTTGAGGAAAGATTCAGACTTTGAGATTTGGGTTCAAACTTCAAGATCACAAATACACTTGACATTGGGCATATGCATACTAACTAATGTTGCTTTTACCATGACCACCCAGAGCACAAAAGAAAGGGAACAAGCCACAAAGAAGGGTCCTTGTTTTGCTAAGGCAAAATGGGGCATGTTGTGAGCATCACAAAAAATATCAAGGCACAAATTGACACTATTGACTCACAACTATCTCAGTTGGTAGAAATTTATGATTTGTCAAAGGATAAGAATGGTGTAACCAGGGCATAGGTAGAGAATCTTCATGCACAATTATCCCAATTATAGGACCAAAGAGAAAACATAAAGAAGCAATTTGGTCAGTTGAGAGAGGCAGCGAATTTAAGACTTGCCTCAATGTCTGGCATGTTAGGGGAGGTAGAATAGATAGATCAAAAGATGAAGACCCCAAGTGATTTAGAGGAAGTTGAGGAAATGCTCATATAGTGTGAATGTTAGAATCAAATGCTTGCCTCAGAATTTGTCATCTGGACCACAATTGTTCAACAACTCAAGGTAATTTACAAGACCATTATCCCATCCAAGTAAGTTGTTAGAACACTTTTGATGTACATAGCATTGCGAAGATATTGAAGTAGAGTGGTAGTACCATTTTGGTTTTCAAGGGTACAATTTTGTAAGTAAATGATACAGTCAGGGGGAGCACAATTTAGATATATTTTTGTAAGGGGGAGTACATATAGTTTTTGGATTGATACAAAGGTTACCAATTCCTTTGTCCTTGATGTCAAAGGGGGATAGAGTCTAAGGGGGAGCATATGATGCCATCAATGACAAAGGGGGAGATTGTTGACCATATGTGTTGTCATTGAAGTCAACATAGTATACATTGATGTCAACATAACAAATAGAAATGCATAGTTAGACTTGTACAAAGGAAGAGTCAGTATGGTCAAGGCAAACTAGTCCAAGAGAAGAGTAAACAACCTAAGTATGGATCAATTTTGGCTTTGAACATGATGCAAAGGAAAACACTCATATCCTTGCATGATTCCTACATACACATACATATCTCACCAGTCAGGTGTACTGCACTCAAGGGTAAGAAGTAGAAAAGTGTCTAAGGCATTCATAGTGCACATTCTAAGGCAGAGTCAACTTGAGTTGGTCCACACTTCTCTGCAAAGAAAGATCTTGAATTGTAGTTCTAAAGATAGCCTCTTGCATGTATTAACATGATATATCCAATGTTTCAGACTCTCATATATTTGGAATAACAAGTTACAAAAGATAGTACATTTGCCATCACCCAGACAGAGTAGAGCAGTAATGAGGAGATAATGGAATGCTCCGCATTCCTCTAGAAGAGATCTATTTGTCATGCAGTTATGAGGAATGACTAAGATTTGTATGATATATGCTATGTTGAAGTCTCAAGTGCTTTGGTGGTTTGTAAAGATAATGCTCAAGTGACAGAGGCACCACAATGTACTTTGGAGCCTAAATGCACAAGTTAAGTTGTAAACACATTGAAACATTTATAAATCTATCACCAAAGCTTGTGTGAAGGTAGTATATGGTCCAAGATACATCAGGTATGATTTGCATGTAGATATACTACATTCACATTTCCTACCAAATATTGTGTGAAGGGTAGGAATTGAATCATTATGAGCAACTCTCAGAGCCTGCACTTTCTGTCTCATGTCATCTCTGATCTTCATAGCTTGTAAATATTCTAATTCAACTCTTAAGCTTTTGATTTCTTTAGGTAATTGTTCCTCTTTGGGCATAGAAGAGGATGGTCTCATTCCATTGTGGTCATCGTCATTATCATCCCTTGGAGATTCAACCTCTTCAAATCTGTCACTGGGATCTAAGAAAGGGCATTCTTGAAACACTTCTAACCTCATCCTCAAAGCACCAACCTACTATTTCTCATATACATTTTGGATTTTAGCTTCTGTGTTTGAAAAATAAGGCTCTGTCCTCTTTGAAGATCCTGGATTGTTTTGATTATTATCACTTCTGGGAGAACCCTTCTGACTGGCTTGAACAGTCCCCTTTTTCCTGTACATCATTTTTCTGGTTAATTCTTTAGACAGAGAATTACGCAGGGATCTTCTCCCTAGCATATAAATTTTTACTTTATGGGTTGGGAGATTGGTTCAGATTTGCCACCTACAAGTAGGAATTATTTTATTTTAAAATTAGGGTTCTTACTAAATCCCTAGCGGAGTTGCCAAAATCTGTTGGTATTTTTCCCAGACTGGATGCTTGTTCCCAGTCATCCCTAAAAAGTAGCCATCATTGATCAATAGGATTCCCAAGCCAGGGGCCAATAGTATAGGAGATAAACTTTATAAATATCTCCTCTTCTTCTTTAGGCTCTGTAGAACCAAGGGGGGTATTCCCTACTCAACATCCCTAAGATATAACTATGAAAGGACTGGGATACTGACACAAAGCAGATAAATCCTCTATTATGCAGACCAAAACTGTGAGATAAGTACAAAGGGGCTAGCTTTGGGCCTATATTCAGTTGTAGACAGAGGATTTTGGATCCTAAAACTACTTCTAAAGTCCTAATGGTTGTATATGAAGTTTGAGTTTGATTTTATGTTTGGATGCAAATTTGAGACTTTGGGTTGCAACCTCAATACAAGACTGGATCGGTGCCTATCCAGGGCTCGGAGTCAATAGACATACACATGTAATGGTCAGCATAAACATATACCAAAGACTGGATATCAAGGGGATTTTTAGTATCTACCTTACAAATACTTCCCAAAATAGAGTATCCTGTTATCTCTACTTATTGATATCCCTATTGCAATGTCTTCTTGCCAACACTTGATCTGAAACCTTTAATCTACTCCTTGAGCAGAAGTAAAAAATCAAGCATTCAACACTGCAAACCTATATTCTAGAATCATAAACACCCCTTAAATGCTTAGATTCATAAGAAGAATACATTCAATTTGGAGACAGATAACAGAACACATGCACTATAGCATTACTCATTTAAATCAACATGATATCAGTAGATTTATACAGAAAAACATACAACATGAGACTCATAAACTCACAAGATAGCCAAGACAGTGCCACCAATGAAGTTGTATCTTATTACAGCGCCAAAAATTTGTCCAGTTTTCAACAACACAATGAGTAACACAGTTTGGCTTATATCAAGACTGTGTACCCAACAAAATTAATTACAAGGTAAATCAAAAATTTGCCAAATTCAATGCATGAGGAATGGCACTTAGAAATATTCAATGCTACGGAGAGACAAAGAGGAATGAGCAGGTAAAATCAGGATCTGCACCGTCGCTCTAGGACTTTCATCTTCAATCGGGTGGTTGACATGTCCTTTCCGTCATCCATCCTCTGCAAATCTGCCATCAATGCTTCATCTACCCACTGGATGCAACAACAGATGCATCTGGAGATTTTCCCGCTCAAAAATGACCACACATGCTCAGGAAAAACCATCACTGTAGGTTCAAAACAAGGCCATCGATCCACCTCTTGTCGCTGCGATCAACGACACCCAAAAAATGTTGAAAAGTCACTAGCTAGTGAAATCGTGCCACGTAGGCACCTCATATTTCTATCGCTGGCTTTTTGCCTTCTCTATTTTGCCCTTCCGCCCCTGTATATGCAAGAACTAATGCATATACAATCATTTGATATATAAGCTGGACCTCAAAAATTTATCCGCCGCATCTGACTTCTCCTTCGGGTCTGGAATGCATATTTCTTCATTATATATCCGAATGTATATTTTGTTTGTATGTTGAATATACAAACACAAACATACAAGCAGGGAATTGTTTTAGAATAATCCATATACATTCTTCCCTTGTATATTGAACATGTACAAACCTGTGTGTATAAAACTGCGGCGGGCCCCACCAAATGCATCTCTGCTGCACTGTAGCAAATGTATGTGCGCCAGCCTTTCTATATTTTCAATGTACATTTCCTTTGTATGTCAAATATACAAATACAATGTACAAGACCCAATATACAAGTGGGAATCTTCCAAGGAATATACCTGCAATGTATTTTTTCTTTGTATCTAACCGTTGTATGCCTGAACATACAAGCCAAATATACATGCGACCTGATATGCAAGTAGCGAATATTCTTGGAATCTTCAATGTATATTCTGCCCTTGCACATCTTCCTTTTGAGGCCTATATGTATTTGGAAATGCATACAACTGCAGAATATTCCTGGGAATCTTTGAAAGATTCCCGCTTGTATATGCAACCCGATATGCATTTGGAAATGCATACAACTCAATTTTTTACCACTTTTGGAAACTGATTGAGATTTTCAAGCCCACCAACATACATTTACACTTGTACATAGAAAAACTTAACAATTTTCATGAGTACGACAGGAAAAGGCAGTAAGACAATGCACAGGGGCTGGGACTAAATAACCAGAGACCCACCACAGAAAGTCCTCATTAGAAGATACAAAACAATGCAAGACCCCAAGACTCAAAAATTTTAGGGTTTGAATGGGAAAATCTACAAATGCATGAACTTAAAATCCTAAACATAAATGAGTACTAACATAGGCTCTGATTGGGGACGTGCGGGCGCAAGACTGCAGTGAGGACCAGACTACTCCGGGGCAGACCAGACAAAACCCAAAACTCAAAACACAACCGACTATACAAGGCATGTACAAAATATTTACACTTAGTTTACAGTGTGCACATAAGGTACTCATTTATGAGAAAAAAAACTTTAAGGAATTTACCGTGCATAGGCAATTCCAGTAGTTCACCATCAAGGGCCTGGAGAAAATAAGAATCATCTCCATGAACAGTGCTAATTTGGTATGGGCCAGTCCATAAGGGCTCAAATTTACCGTGTTTGCCCTTATCATGGCTCTTTGCTTTCCACATAAGGACCAGATCACCTATCTGAAACCTTCTCTCTGTAGCCCTTCTATCAAACATATATTTCACTTTTTGTTGTGTCTTGATGTTTGTGTTCTGTGCTTCCCTTCTTATTTCATCTAGTGCAACTAGTTGATTTATTCTTTCAGTCATTGGGTCTCCAATCTCCTCATCATTTTCTTGTATGAATTTGTATACTGGCAAGAGATTGTTCACAGGCAATCTAGCTACTGCACCATATACTAATTCATAAGGTGACCTTCTAGTTGCTCTTTTTACTGTCACCCTGTCAGCCCATAATGCCAACTTTAGCTTTGAATCCCAAGACCTCTTGTTTTTATCTATCATCCTTTTGATGATTTTCATGAGACTTTTGTTGCTTGACTCTGCCTGACCATTCCCTTGTGGATGATATGTTGATGTATGAGACAAATCAATTTCGTAATTGCTGTAAAAATCAATAAATTCACCAGACCTGAAGCACATAGCATTATCTGTGACCAATTTGGCTGGTACTCCAAATCTGATAATAATATTTTCTAGAATAAAATCCATCACCATTTTTCTTGTAGCTTTTTTAGTTGGAATGGCCTCAATCTATTTAGTGAAGTAATCGGTGGCAACCAGAATCCAATTGTGCCCTCCACTTGATTTTTTTGAAATTTCCCCTACAAAATCAATCCCCCATTACTGAAATGGAGCTTCTATAGCTATAGTCCTAAGGGGTAATGCACCTTGATATCTTAGCTTTCCTGAGAACCTTTGACAAGACTCACATTTTCTTACCATTTTGTGTGCGTCTGAGAAGAGAGTTGGCCACCAATAGCCTGCTCTGAGAATTTTGTGGGTTGTTGTCTGGGCAGCATAGTGCCCACCACAATCTCCATTGTGCATTTTGCTTAGAATATCCCTAGCCTGATCCTCATTCACACACCTGAGTAATACACCATTAGGGTTTTTCCAATATATCTCTCCTTGAACAATGATGTATTTAATAGCATGTAGCTTTAAGGTCCTTATCTGATTATCACTGAGGTGGGAAGGACAGTTTAGATTTTGTAAATAATATACAATTTCCTTGTACCACTCAGATTGTGACATATTTATAATTTCATTATGCACCACATTCACTTGGCATGCCTCTAGATTTGACTGTGTCATTAGTTTTGCCAAACCTTGTCCTTTTACCAGTTTTGTGATCTGTATTTCAATATTAAACTCCTGCAATTTATTTATCCATCTACATCTCCTTCTAGTTACTTCCTGTTGAGTAAATATATCTTTGACCACTACATGAGGCACATATGCAATTATGTGAGAGCCCACCAAATATGGCCTAAAACTTTTGACTGCTCTAACCAGTGCATATACCTGTTTCTCCATGATGTCATACTTCAATTCAGCAGCCTACAATGACCTGCTAAAGAAAGCTATAGGTGTAGACATCAAAAATTGACCTAAGTTATCCTTCATCCAAAGATTTAATTAATTTTAATTAATTAAGTAAATCTTACCTTTTATACCATATTTTGTAAATAATAAATTCAATTTATTTATTATTTATCCATAAACCCAAACACCTCCCGAAAAATAATAAATTAAATAAACTTAATTTATTATTTTGTCCAAACCTTTTCGTAAAAACAAAACCCGTAAAATACCTACCATTCTGTTCAAAACCCGTTCAACTAACTTTTACCCGTTCAACTTGCCAAAACAATTTTCACCAACTGTTATAAAACCTATCTCATTTTCCATTTTCCACCCCTGACAACATTTACAGTGGAGTTATGCAAAAATTGTGAGCAACCACATTTTAATATTTCGATAACATCAATATTTGTTTGGTTTTCATAGTTTTATCATAATCTTTTATGTTGCTCTGAGTATAGATTTTAGGGTTTATAATAGTTTCAAATCTTTATGCAAAAATCTATATTCTGGTGCAAACAATAGGTTGTTCAAACCCTTCTTCATTCTTCTATAATAAGCATGCAGTAATAGTATGGAAAGAAGCAAATGAGAATAACTGAAATGGCTTAGAAAAGTTAGGAGATTTTAACACAGGAGCCATCTTTATAGCCTCTTTTATACTCTGAAATGATTTAGTCGCTTCATCTTCCCATTTGACAATTGCACCTTTCTTCAGCATCTTAGAAATATCTTTGGTGGTCTCCGCAAAGTTAGGCACAAATCTTCTAACAAAATTAATTTGTCCAAAGAAGGACTGAACACCTTTCACTGTTCTAGGGATCTGAATTTTGTCAATTGCAGCCACCCTAAGCTTCAATAGTTCTTCTTGCATTTTAGGAGCTAAAGTTGGGTTTATAGGCCTTTGTTTTTGTCTAAATGGTTTAGCTCCAAGCTTCAAAGGGATTTCATGCTGAAATAAATCCTCCCTATAAGCTTTCAAGTCCTCATAGGACCAGGCAAAAACATGCTTATATTTTCTCAGTAATGCAATCAGCATAGTTCTGATATGTGGCTTGAGCTGTTTGCCAATATATACCTTTTTGGGAGCATGAAATGTCCCCAAGTTTATCTCCTCCAAATCATTCTTATTTGTTAGAGATGCCTTTGTAACAAATTGGTCCCTATTGTCAAAAGCTCTCTCTAAAGCAACCAGCCCTCTAGGGATTTTATTTGTCTTGAGTTGAATTATTTCTTTCCCTAAGAGGGTTTCTTTTCCATCTACAACCTCTACAAAGTTCAGAAAATCCACTTCCTGGTTCTCATACTCATCAATGCAATGTAAAAATCTCAACAAATCCTTATCATCATCAAACACTTGCCAGCTGCATACATTATCTGGCACTGCAGGTCTAAGTTTGACCTCAACATTTGTAACATCTGATAGAGTTATATCATCTATCCTTACAACTACATTAGCTAGAAAATCTGCCCTGACATTTTTTGATCTCTCTATCCAGTTTATTGAGAAGGCATCAAACAATTCAATTGTATCCTAAACAACATGCTTATACTGTTTTAACCTCTTATTCTTTGATGCATACTTATCTCTAACCTGGGAAACAACTAACTCTGAATCCCCAAATACTTTGAGCATCTTGATTCCATGCTTCAAAGCTACATTCAATCCTAATAGCAGAGCCTCATACTCTACAATATTATTTGTACAGAAAAACTTCAGCAGGAATGAGAATTTTAGAAGCTTACCAGTTGGAGACAGAAACACAATTCTAGCACCAGAGCCTTCCTTCAAACAAGCTCCATCAAAATACATGGTCCACAGACCCTATTGGTCAAGCTCTTGAATGCAAACATCTCACCCTTCACTTTCTTTAACATCTGAGATAACTCTGAAATTTTCACAGTTAGTGTCCACAAAACATATATGCTCCTCTGACTCTTGGTCCTCAACTGTATCTAATGATCTTTCTTCTCTGATCAATTTGAAATCCTTGCCATTCATTGGGATTATGGCATATGACAAGTCTAATTGCATACTTCCACCAATCAATGCTGCCCATCTTCTAGACAACAACATGCCATACTGTGGCTTGATATCAACAACTGTTATGTTCATTTTGTAAGTCCTTTCAAGATATGTTGCCAGTCTGAAATCAACATCCTTCATGATTCCAATGACAGGTACCTCCCTAGCATCCATGGCATATCATTTCCCACATGCCTTATCTATCTTCAACCCAGCTTGCTGCATGATGGCCAAAGGCATGATATTCGTTGATGCTCTTGAATCCAGCATACAATTCTTAATCACTTTTCCATTTATGACAAGGGAGACATAAAATGGCTCAACTTGTGAAGGGAACTTTGTCATGATCATCCCAAGATATACCTCAAGAATCTTGTCTTCATCAATACACAGGGCTTGTTTCTTACTCTGAGGTTCATCATTCTGCTTGGCTTGACAGGATACTCCTGAAATCAAGGATACTATTTTATTTCTGAACTCTTCAAATTTCATCAATTCCATTAATGGAACAGAGACTTTCATCTGAGACAAGACCTGTGCTATGTCAAACAGGGCATAATTTTGTATAACAGTTGTAGCTTGATCCACAGTTTTATTTTTATCTTGGCATGATCCAGCTTTAATTTTTGTGGCTCTTTGACTGTCATTCTTAATCTAAAAATTTCTGTCTTGATCCTCAACCTGGGGAATTCTATTTTCTGGTCCTTGAGGATCATGACCTATTTTTTGCTTAAAGTTTTGCCTATTACTGCCCCATTGCTTCTTTTGTGGTTCAGTCCCCTTATGACTATGCACTGGCTGGCTCATAAAAGTATTCTTTGGCTGGTGTGAATTACTTACCTAAGCTTTACCCCTGAGATTGTAATTGCTTTTGGCTTGAGCAACTGCTACAGCTGTGAAGGCTCTAATTTCTTCATCAGAAGGCCTCCTCAAGTCATTTAGAAAATTGTGTGAATCCTGAGCATAGGCATAGTTGTCTTCCTCATTTTCATCATAGGGAAACTGCTGATAGACCTGAATCTCATCAATTGCACGTGTATCCGCATTATGAGAGGGATACTCCCTATTTGTAGACAACATATTTACATTATCATCTTCCATGCAATGCGGCTCATTGCACTCATCACAGGCAACATCATTGTTGTACAAAGACTGAGCAATTAGGCATTGTGACTGTGAGTGAGGCATTTGACATATGATGCACCATGGGGTGTCATCAACCATATTAACAGTTTTCTTCAAAGGGTCAGGTGTTTCCTTGGCACTTTGAGCCCTTGGATTTGTATTATTGTGTGGGAGGATGGGCTTACCATTATGCCAATTAGTGTTATATGGCATGTCATGTAATGATGGTCTTCTTTCTTGCCTTTGGTAAACCTGTTTGTCAGGACCAACTCCCTTTTCATTTTTAGCCATTCTATAGCTTAGGTCCTTGACAATAGTTGTCAATTTATCTAATTTATCCTCAGAAGTAGATGCACTTCCTTGAACACTTTGAGATTTAATATTTAGATTTTGCAGAATTTTTACATCATCTCTTTTGTTTGTCTTACTAGATGCTTTTCTATTATTTTCAATATTTGTTGCTATTTTGAAAGCTTCTCTGAGGCTGTGAGGACCCTTGTCTCTTAACCCATAAGCAATTTTGGCATCAAAAGCATTTATATACAACACTATGCACATAGGTTCATTGGGCCTCAAGTGATGTGGTAATTGGTTCAATACCTTTGTGAATCTAGCATTGAAATCAGCAACCTGTTCATTTGATCCTTTGGTGACTCCAATGAATTCATTAATAAAGAAACTTGGATCAGTTTTGTCACCATACTATTCTTTGAATATTCTCCTGAAGTCCTCCCATGATGAAATACCACTGTCAGGCAAACCTTTATACCATTCTCTGGCCTCATCAACTAAGGATTGCATAAACAATTTCATAAAAAACATCCTCATGCTCAACCTCAAAGTTGTCCATGATATTCTGAAAAGCTTTTAAATGGTCTTCCCCTGACACAGTATTATTTCCTGAAAATTTAGGTACTTGCAGCCTCACATGTTTGTCAATAGGATTTGGGTAACCAGGAATGCCATAAAAAACAAGCTGTCTAAATCTGTCCAGTTGCATCGGCTGTCTACCAAACTGATTAACATTGGCATTTCTATTTGCATTCTGATTTCTTACATTATTTAATGGTACTCTAGCATTATTTGCATTGTGTCTTTGATCATTATGCTGATCCTGGACTTCATTTCTGTGCTGATTCCTCTGCATATTTACATTTTCAAGGGTAGGAATTAAATCATTTTGAGCAACTCTCAGAGCCTGCACTTTTTGTCTCATGTCATCTTTGATCTTCATAGCTTGTAAATATTCTAATTCAGCTCTTAAGCTTTTGATTTCTTCAGCTACTTGTTCCTCTTTGGGCATAGAAGAGGATGGTCTCATTCCATTGTGGTCATCGTCATCATCATCCCTTGGAGATTCAACCTCTTCAAATCTGTCACTGGGATCTAAGAAAGGGCGTTCTTGAAACACTTCTGACCTCATCCTCAAAGCACCAACCTGCTGTTTCTCATATACATTTTGGATTTTAGCTTCTGTGTTTGAAAAATAAGGCTTTGTCCTCTCTGAAGATCCCAGATTATTTTGATTATTATCACTTCTGGGAGAACCCTCCTGACTGGATTGAACAGTCCCCTTTTTCCTATACATCATTTTTCTGGTTAATTCTTCAGACAAAGAATTACGCAGGGATCTTCTCCCTAACATATAAATTTTTACTTTACCGGTTGGGAGATTGGTTTAGAGTCGCCACCTACAAGTAGGAATTGTTTTCTTTTAAAATCAAGGTTCTTACTAAATCCCCAGTGGAGTCGCCAAAATCTGTTGGTATTTTTCTCAGACTAGATGCTTGTTCCCAGTCATCCCTACAAAGTAGCCATCATTGATCAACAGGATTCCCAGGCCACGGGCCAACAGTATAGGAGATAGACTCTATAAATATCTCCTCTTCTTCTTTAGGCTTTGCAGAACCAAGGGGGTATTCCTTACTCAACATCTCTGAGATATAACTATGAAAGGACTGGGATGCTGACACAAAGCAGATAAATCCTCTATTATGTAGACCAAAATTGTGAGATAAGTACAAAGGGGCTAGCTTTGGGCCTATATTTAGTTGTAGATAGAGGATTTTGGATCCTAAAACTAATTCTAAAGTCCTAATGGTTGTATATGAAGTTTGAGTTTGATTTTATGTTTGGATGCAAAACTGAGACTTTGGCTTGCAACCTCAATACAAGACTGGATCGGTGCCTATCCAGGGCTTGGAGTCAATAGACATACACATGTGAATGGCCAACATAAACATATACCAAAGACTGGATATCAAGGGGATTTTTAGTATCTACCTTACAGATACTTCCCAAAATAGAGTATCTTGTTATCTCTACTTACTGATATCCCTATTGCAATGTCTTCTTCTCAACACTTGATCTGAAACGTTTAATCTACTCCTTGAGCAGAAGTAAAAAATCAAGCATTCAACACAACAAACCTATATTCTAGAATCATAAACACCCCTTAAATGCTTATATTCATAAGAAGAATACATTCAATTTGGAGACAAATAACAGAACACATGCACTATAGCATTACTCATTTAAATCAGCATGATATCAGTAGATTTATATAGAAAAACATACAACATGAGACTCATAAACTCACAAGATAGCCAAGACAGAGCCACCAATGAAGTTGTATCTTATTACAACGCCAAAATTTTTTGCAGTTTTCAACAACACAATGAGTAACACAGTTTGGCTTATATCAAGGCTATGTACCCAACAAAATTAATTACAAGGTAAATCAAAAATCTGCCAAATTCAATGCTGCGGAGAGACAAAGAGGAATGAGTAGGTGGAATCGGGATCTGCACCGCCGCTCCAGGACTTTCATCTTCAATCAGGTGGTTGACCTGTCCTTTCTGTCGTCCATCCTCTATAAATCTGCCATCAATGCTTCATCTACCTGTGAGATGTAACAACAGATGCATCTGGAGATTTTCCTACTCAAAAATGGCCACACATGCTCAGGAAAAACCATCACTGCAGGTTCAAAACAAGGCCGTCGATCCACCTCCCATCGCTGCGATCAACGACACCCAAAAAATGTTGAAAAGTCACTGGCCAGTGAAATCGTGCCACGTAGGCACCTCATATTTCTATCGCTGGCTTTTTGCCTTCTCTATTTTGCCCTTCCGCCCTTGTATATGCAAGAATGAATGCATATACAATCGTTTGATATACAAGCCGGACCTCAAAAATTTATCCACCACATCTGACTTCTCCTTCGGGTCCGGAATGCATATTTCTTCATTGTATATCCGAATGTATATTTTATTTGTATGTTGAATATACAAACACAAACATACAAGTAGGGAATCTTTTCAGAATTTTCCATATACATTCTTCCTTTGTATATTGAACATGTACAAACCTGTGTGTATAAAACTGCGGCGGGCCCCACCAAATGCATCTTTGCTGCACTGTAGCAAATGTATGTGCGCCAGCCTTTGTATATTTTTCAATGTACATTTCCTTTGTATGTCGAATATACAAATACAATGTACAAGACCCAATATACAAGCGGGAATCTTCTAAGGAATATACCTGCAATGTATTTTTTCTTTGTATCTAACAGTTGTATGTCTGAACATACAAGCCAAATATACATGCGACCTGATATGCAAGAAGGGAATATTCCTGGAATCTTAAATGTATATTCCGCCCTTGCACATCTTCCTTTTGAGCCCGATATGTATTTGGAAATGCATACAACTGCAGAATATTCCTAGGAATCTTCGAAAGATTCCTGCTTGTATATGCAACCCGATATGCATTTGGAAATGCATACAACTCAGTTTTTTACCACTTTTGGAAACTAATTGAGATTTTCAAGCCCGCCAACATACATTTACACTTGTACATTCAAAAACTTAACATTTTTCATGAGTGCGATAGGAAAAGGCAGTAAGACAATGCACAGGGGCTGGGACTAAATAACCAGAGACCCACCACAGAAAGTCCTCATTAGAAGATACAAAACAATGCAAAACCCCAAGACTCAGAAATTTCAGGGTTTGAATGGGAAAATCTGCAAATGCATGAACTTAAAACCCTAAACATAAATGAGTACTAACAGGGTAAAAAAACTCCACCAAGAAAAGAGGCTCAAGTTGTATTATCTTTGAAAACTGAATAACATAATACATGCACTTCCTTCTTCTCTCCAGCCTTCACTTCAGTAGAACCCGTGTAGAAAAATTTGTCATACTACAACACTTACATGGAAAATAACTTATAGAAGTGTTTTCCCTCCAATATAGGCATCCACTTTCTCTCTCCTAAGAATCTCCAACATGCAAAGATTAAATGTCTTCTTACAAGCTCATGACACTTGTCCAAAGTCAACCATGCAAAGTTGGGCACCCAAGGCTAAATATGGTCTCTTATAACATTTTATGACGTGTTATAATTGTCATAGATTCTCTTAGAAAGCATCTTCCCAATATGGGTGCCAGAGCTAAACATAACATCTTACAACTATTAAATATCCTTCATATGTCATCACAGTGTCATAGAATCTTATGATAACTTCCAGCTGTCATAGATTCTTTTACATGCATTCACCAACATTATGACATGTGTCATACATGATAAAAATAGCTAATTACTCCAAGGTGGTACCTACCCTCATTTACTCATGCAATTGCCAACAGTAAATACATCACTCTATAATTACCTCTGATAAGTCTGGAATTACCACTGCCAGTGAAACTACCTCATTCCCCTTATGGGTAATTACAAATTACAAATAATAAAATGGAATAATTACAATATTAGGATTTACAAGGTTAATGACATCTTATCACAACATTCTCCCACTTTACATTATACATTTTAAATCAACCCATAAGAAATCAAATGAAAAATAATTAGGCACTACAAACAAGGCCCGTGGCCTCTCTGCACCACACAAATCTCTCTATACTCATAGGTTTGGTAAATGAATCTATAAAATTATCCTAAGTGTCTATCTTCTTTAGTTCAATCTATCTACTTGCAACCAATTCTCGAACAAAGTGATACTGAACATCAACATGCTTAGCTCAAGCATGATACATACAATTCTTGGCCAAAAAGATAGCACTATGGCTATCACAACCAATATGAATGACCCTGCAATCAAAACCAATACTTGTACACAGTCTTTTCAACCAAACTTCCTCCTTAGAGACATGAGTAGTAGCCATATACTCTTCTTCGGTGGTGGACAATGCAACTATGGGCTACCTTTTACTCATCCAACTCACTACTTCTCCAAACAGAGTAAACACATAGCCACTAGTGGACCTTTAACTATCCAAGTCACCTACCCAATCTGCATCAACAAATCCCTATATGTCCAAAGTTTTATCAGTACTATCAGTACCAGAATAAACCAAACAATAATAAAAACTCAGTACCAATGGGTAAAGGAACTCTAACTGGGTTATATTCATGCATACTAAATCTCTGCAAAATGGTATTCACATACTCTATGACACTCAAAACTTTATGTTACCTCTGTCCCTCCTGATCTCCATACCTAGAATATACCTAGCTACTCCAAGATCCTTCATATCGAATGCACCTGAAAGTTGGGATTTCAACTCACTGATCATACCTTTAGTATTTCTGAAAAATAACATGTCATCAACACACAATGCAATCATCAGTATAAAATCATCAATACAATGAATGTAGACATAGTGATCCTCCTCGCTTCTAACAAAACCCAATTTCAACGCAAATGAGTCAACCTTTTGATACCGCATTCTAGGTGACTATTTCAGACCATAAAGAGACCTCTTTAACCTGTAAACCCAATGTTCTTTTTCTTTTAGCTCAAAACCTATTGGTTGTTGCATATAAATTTCTTCCTCAAGATCTCCATGCAAGAACGCAGTATTAACATCCATTTTCTCTATTTCCCAATCAAAAGTTGTAGCAATGGATAAAAGAAATCTAATAGAAGTTAACTTAGCAATAGGAGAGAAACTTTCACCAAAATCAACTCCCTCTCTCTGGGAGAAGACCTTGGCTACCAGTCTAGCCTTGCACTTTGTAACATGCCACTTGTTCTACCAATTAAAATCAACTAAGTTTTAACCCAAGAGTAAATAAATCATGAAACCAAAACATGAGTGATAAATTTTTTTCCTTTCTTTCATTTGATACAATGCACATTTGAAACATATTTCAAACTTAACCATTGCACTACCAAATTACACATTCAACAATTAGATGAATTGAATAATTCTCATTAGAATATTTCAAGAGATTGTTACATACAAGATTCATAAATCTAATTGACAATAGAGATACAATGGTTCTGATGTTTGTCTTCAAATCCTAGCCACCAACTGCATGAGGAGAAGCATCACTCAAGCTCTTTTCTGCCAAACATGGACTAATTGCAGTCCCCCACACATTTACCAAACTGGTAAATGACCATACCCTTCGATGAAGGGATTGGTATGGTAACCTCAAAGAATAGCCTAAACTGAGTTGATGTTGTGTTCTACATATCTAGTACTATCATACATTGTGGCTACAACCTACAAGCATGTTTGTTCTTCCTAGTATGTAATCTTAGATCACAATGAACTGACAATGTAAACATTGGCTACTTACACTACTTTGGCCAAATTTTCATCACGCCTAACTTGGAATGGACGTCACATGCTCACCCATCATTCTAGCTTGATTTGGAAAGACATCTAAGGTTAACCCCTTCTATGGATCAACAAATCCTAGGAATAACCCCACTAACAATTTTATGTTTACTAAATCTAAGGTTATTTGCTTCCATGGATCAACAAATCCTAGACATAACCCTGCTTATCCATCCTAGGTTTTCTATGACACTCTGATCAAAGTAATAGTATCTAGTTTTTCCTAACTTGACCATTCACTTTTCTGCAGTACTACTCATACTTATTTTAATATAGTTCAATGTAGTTGCAAGATATGATATACTAATCTTTCACCTTGTATAAAATAGCTAATCATACTTAATTTAATAATTACTCATAAAATCCAATATACCTGCACAAATCTCTACTATGGAGATTAATTTTACATTCAACAAAAAATATAATTCTCATACTAGATGTATATATACTTTTACCCAGACAAGTAAACACCCAATTCGATAAAGACAACAAAACAATTCATTGCACAACAATAAAAAACACTTAAAGACTGAAAAACCATAATGGTGTTGAAATACACCAAACAACTGAGAGGGGGGTGAATCAGTTGTCACAAAAACTTAGAATATCAAACCATTAACAACTTAATTACTGATAATGACATTTAACCATGAAAGCATGAAACCATAGACTTAATCACAATCACACATCCAACACAGCAGACACCAGATTTTTACGTGGAAAACCCTAAAAGGGAAAAACCACAATGGGTGTTAGCCCACAGAAATATATGAGTTATAACAATACCGAAAAATAGAGGCTCACTGCCCAAATTGCTCACTGCAAAGAACGAATCACTACCAAAGGGGTGAACTGATTAAGTAGCATCTACTCCATGCCTTGGTTTAGTTCCATTGAAGCACAAGATAACATCTCTGCTCTGCTCTTTTACACCTTCACACTTATCTCTTCATCTTCACACACACACACATACACACACACACTCTTTTTTGTAACTCTATTACATGCTTTTATACAATTCGTCAAGCTTGGAATGTACATCAAGGCCGAAATTACATTCATCAACCGTTGGAACATTCTCCAAGATCGGCATTACAAAACATACACATAAATAGGTCTAGACCTATTACAAAATTTAGCTAAGGAAAGATGTAGAGAAGTATGGTGAACATGCCACGCCTTAGTTGGGACTCAAATGCAATCCTCCACGCCACAACACACTTCTACAATCTTCAATGCATCTCTGCAAATAGTGAAATCAACCAAGTTGGCCAAGACTGGAGTTAACACTAGGTCTTCTAAGAACATTCTTCTTTGAAGATCCAAAATTCTCTTTGTAGACCAATCCAAAGGTAGGAACACGATCAGGAGACATCCATAAGCACAGTGTAATCACCAGGAACAACTGCACGCTCTCTAACCACTCTGTCAAGAAGATTCTTCAAACTGGAGCACAAGAACAATATTGTTAGCCATGTCATAAGGAAAGGATAGCTTGTAGACCACCAAATCATGAACCATTTGAGTTGAAGGCATATAACATCATCTTAGACTTAACTCTAGAACCACAGATCAAAATACTTCAATGTGGAGGAATGTAGAACATAATACTTTCTCCCTCTAACCACCAAATATATAGGAAAAGTAGTTTTCACTATGGTGAACATAACTCACTCAAATATTCATACCCGATGCTCAAACTTGGAATATAACATCTCCAGACAGACTTCTAAATAACTTCTAATCCACAGACAAATATATTCATTATGCTTCAAGATGCTTAGATAGAGCTCTAAGAATTAAAAATAGGGAAAACAGAGGAAGGATAGTCAAGAAAAGTTACCATGTTAGAGAAGATGTAAGTATTTAGATAATGATGAATCTGATCATGAGGATGATAATAATGAATTCTTATTTATTGCCCTAAGAGATGAAACTAGTTCTGCTAACCTTGGAAGCTATGTAAAGGAAAATGGTCTAGAAGCAAATGCTAGCCCTAAAGGCACTGTAATATTTGCTTTTCATGCTAAGAGTGAAAAGGATGATTGGGTCATTGATAGTGGATGCTTAAATCATATGACAGGTGATAAGAGTAAGTTTGTTAAACTTAAAAAATTTGATGGTGGAGTAGTTAGGTTTGGTGGTAATGAAGTTGCTAAGATTTGTGGAAAAGGTTCAATTAGTTTTGATGGAAAGCATAACAATGATGATGTTCTTTATGTCAAATGTTTAAAGCATAATCTCTTGAGTGTTAGACAGATGTGTAGCAAGGGTTACAATCTTATGTTTCAGGATGATGGCTATGAGATCAGGAAAAGCTTCAAAATAGTAATTGTTGCTAGAAAGAGGATAGGTGGAAATGTTTGTCATCTCAAAGGTGGTGTTAGTTATTTCCTTATGACTCAGATTAGTGAGCGTTGGCTATGGCATCAAAGATTGTGTCACATCAATTTTGATAGCTTGATAAGGATAAGTTTAGATCAAGCTGTGAGAGATCTGCCAAAGATTACAAAACCCTCCAATGATGTCTATAAGGAATGTCAGTTAGGAAAGTAAACAAGAAGAAGCTTCAAAAGAAAGCATCAGTCATCTACTAGACTGTTGGAATTGGTGCATATAGAGCTATCTGGTCCTACCAGAGTAAGGAGTTTTCAAGGTGACAGGTATTTTATGTTTTTTATTTATGATTGTTCTAGAATGACATGGGTCACTTTTCTTAAGAAAAAATCATAAGCCCTAGACAAGTTTAAAGCTTTTAATGTAATGGTTGAGAATGAATTAGATATAAAAATCAAATGTTTGAGGTCTTACAAAGGTGGAGAATTTACTTCTAATGAGTTTAACATATTTTGTGAGAATCATGGGATAAAGAGGCATTTATCTTCTCTTAGATACCCTCAACAAAATGGAGTGGTTGAAAGGAAGAACATAATTGTTCAAGAAGCTACAAAGACAATGATAAAAGAAGCAAACCTGCCAGATGATGTGGGGGCATCCTAATGCACCCTTTTTGAGGCAAATTGTGTCATGTTGACACACTTTGGTTTTTGGTTTAGTTGGGTCAATAAGGTCATGTAAGACCATTTGGAGTCATTTAAATCCATTGTGTAATGTTTTGGAGTCAAGTTACAAAAGTTGCAAAATATTGTCAAAATGTTGTCAAAAAGTTGTAAATGTGATCATTTGTGTTAACAAGTAGTTAGAGGTTGATTTTTTTAGTTGGGATTGATGGATAAATGTTAAATATGCAATGTAACCACAAGCACCAAGGTTGGAGAAGGCTGGAATGCAAAGAACTTCATTTTGCCATGTTTTACTTGCATTTTTCTGTGAACAACAACTGTATTTCACGTGGTACGGACTGGTAAGGATAGGTATGGTCCTGAAACTTGTTGGAGAAATAGAGGAGAGAGTTAACTTTAAAATGCATTGTTTGAGAAAATTTAATTTGGTTTTGTGAAAGTTATGCCATTTTTCATCTAGACAGGTTTGTAAAGTTTATTTTTTTGAAAGTTTGCAGTTTGAAAATGTTTTAGTACATAAATGTACAGAATGATGGAGGCCTGAAACCAATTGGGAAAGTTAGCCCTATGTTTTAAGAGATGAATTCTTTTTTTTTTTTAATCAATTTCATTAAGTTTTGTGTGAGTTATGGCATTTTTACTAACAACAGGTCTAAACCTTGCCTAGGGTTTCCAACGAACTAGAATATTTCATATATTTGATTCCAACCATCACAAAGTCATGAAAATTTGTGGAAAGTTCTATTTTAATATGTTCTAAAAACCCTTTTGGGATCAAGCCTTTAAAAGTTTGCATGTATGAGGAATTAATGATAGCGTGCTCTCTTTTGCAAGAAAACAATCCTAAAACCCTAGTTCCATGAGGGTTTGATAAGATCTATACTTTGTGTGAACATGATTGGTTGGGAATCAATAGAACATGTTGTAAGAAGACTAAAATACCAAGGAACCCATGCATCTTTCTAGTTTTCCCTTGTTGAATGCACATTAGGCTACCATGACAATGTTTCCAATGTGATCTAGAATGCATTTAATCATTGTTTGAGATGAATCCGTTTATGAAACTTGTCAAGTGAATCAAGTTGAGTTGTTTCTCTACATCACCAAAAGTCTACTAGAGAGAAGCAATTCTTACTGTTGTCTACATATAGAATAGAGTATAGGTAAAAGCAAATGACACAAAGACTCCCTATGAGCTATGGTATGGAAGGATTCACATTGTTAAATATTTCAAAGTTTTTGGAAGCAAATGTTGTATAAGAAGAGATGAAGAACTAGGAAAGTTTGATGTAAGATGTGATGAAGGCATTTTCCTTGGGTACTCTAACAAAAGCAAAGCTTACTGGTGCTATTATAACAAGAGGCTAAGAAGGATTGTTGAAAGTGCGAATGTCAAGGTGGATGAAGACACAGAAGATTTTAGAAGTTAATGAATATGTATTAGACTCAGATGAGTCCTCTTACAGAGAAAAAGAAAATTTTGTTGAAAAGGTAGTACAGACGGGAGAAGAAGTAGAAACCAGAGAAAGAGGAGTGCAAGTTGAAGAACAAGAAGCTTTGGAAAGAATCCCTAAAACACTGAAGTATCTGCAGAGGCATCACACTGAAGACCAGATCATTGGTGATAAGAGCAAAGGTGTATTGACAAGAAGCAGAGCTGCTGAAGAATAGGTAAACCTATGTTTAATTTGTAAAGTTGAACCTAAAATAGTGGTGGAGGCATGCAAAGATGAGTATTGGGTCAAGGCTATGGAAGAAGAACTAATTTTGATGAAGTGGAAGCTAACTTTGTGAGAAGAATGAAAAAGGGTACTAGAAAGTTCAATGGTAAGTTGCCCTTTAAATGTTTTAGTTGTGGAAAAATAGGTCATTATGCTTCAAGATGTCCAGATAGAGCTCTAAGGATTAAGAATAGGGAAAACAAAGGAAGGATAGTCATGAAAAGTTACCATGTTAGAGAAGATACAAGTATTTAGATAATGATGAATCTGATCATGAGGATGATAATAATGAATGCTTATTTATTGCCCTAAGAGATGAAACTAGTTTTGCTAACCCTAGAAGTTGTGTAAAGGAAAAGGGTTTGGAAGCAAGTGCTAACCCTAAAGGCATTATAATGTCTTCTTTTCATGCTAAGAGTGAAAAGGATGATTGGGTCATTGACAGTGGATGCTCAAATCATATGACAGGTGATAAGAGTAAGTTTGTTAAACTTGAAAAATTTGATGGTGGAGTAGTTAGGTTTGGTGGTAATGAAGCTACTAAGATTTGTGGAAAAATTTCAATTAGTTTTGATGGAAAGCATAACAATGATGATGTTCTTTATGTCAAAGGTTTAAAGCATAATCTCTTGAGAGTTGGACAGATGTGTAGCAAGGGTTACAATCTTATGTTTTAGGACGATGGCTGTGAGATCAGGAAAAGCTTCAAAATAGTAATTGCTACTGGAAAGAGGATAGGTAGAAATGTTTATCATGTCAAAGGTGGTGTTAGTTATTGCCTTATGACTTAGATCAGTAAAAGTTGGTTATGGCATAGGAGATTGTGTCACATCAATTTTGATAGTTTGATAAGGATAAGTTTAGATCAAGCTATGAGAGATCTGCCAAAGATTACAAAAGCCTCCAACACTGTCTATAAGGAATGTCAGTTAGGAAAGCAAGCAAGAAGAATCTTCAAAAGCAAGCATTAGTCATCTACTAGACTATTGGAATTGGTGCATATAGACCTGTGTGGTCCTACCGAAGTAAGGAGTTTTCAAGGTGACATGCATTTTATGTTATTTATTGATGATTGCTCTAGAATGACATGGCTCACTTTTCTTAAGGAAAAATTAGAAGCCCTAGATAAGTTTAAAGATTTTAATGTAATGATTGAGAATGAATTGGATATGAAAATCAAATGTTTGAGGTCTTACAGAGGTGGAGAATTTACCTCTAATGAGTTTAACATGTTTTGTGAGAATCATGGGATAAAGAGGCATTTATCTTCTCCTAGAACCCCTCAAGAAAATGAAGTGGTTGAAAGGAAGAACATAATTGTTCAAGAAGCTACAAAGACAATGATAAAAGAAGCAAACCTGCCAAATGATGCAGGGGCATCCTGATGCACCCTTTTTGAGGCAAATTGTGTCATGTTGATACACTTTGGTTTTTGGTTTGATTGGGGTCAATAAGTCATGTAAGACCATTTGGAGTCATTTAAATCCATTGTGTAATGTTTTGGAGTCAAGTTACAAAAGTTGCAAAATATTGTCAAAATGTTGTAAATGTGGTAATTTTTGTTAACAAGTAGTTAGAGGTTAGTTTTTTTAATTGGGATTGATGGAGACATGTTAAATATGAAATGTAACAATGAGTACCAAGGTTCAAGAAGGTTAGAATGCAAAGAACTTCATTTTGCCATCTTTTACTTGCATTTTTATGTGAACAACGACTATATTTCACGTGGTACAGACTAGTACAGTCCTGAAACTAGTTGGAGAAGTTATAGGAGAGTTATATTTCAAATTTATTTGGTTTGAGCAAAATTTATTGGGTTTTGTGAAAGTTATGCTATTTTTTGTGTAGACAGGTCTGTAAAGTTTATTTTTCTGAAAGTTTGCAGGTTGAAAATGTGTTAGTATAGAAATGTACAGAATGATGGAGGCCTGAAACCAATTGGGAAAGTTAGCCCTATGTTTTAAGAGATGAATTCTATTTTTTTTGAATCAATTTCATTGAGTTTTGTGTGAGTTATGGCATTTTTACTAACATTAGGTCTAAACCCTGCCTAGGGTTTCCAACGAACTAAAATATTTCATATATTTGATTCCAACCATCACAAAGTCATGAAAATTGGTGGAAAGTTCTATTTTAATATGTTCTAAAAACCCTTTTGTGATCAAGCCTTTAAAATTTTGAATGTGTGAGGAATTAATGATAGTATGCTCTCTTTTACAAGAAAACAGTCCTAAAACCCTAGTTCCATGAGGGTTTGATAAGATCTACTCTTTGTGTGAACATGATTGGTTGGGAATCAATAGAACATGTTGTAAGAAGACTAAAATACCAAGGAAACCATGCATATTTCTAGTTTTTCCTTATTGAATGCACATTATGTTTCCATGACAATGTTTCCAATGTGATCTAGAATGCATTTAATCATTGTTTGAGATGAATTAGTTTATGAAAGTTGTCAAGTGAATCAAGTTGAGTTATTTCTCTGCATCACCAGAAGTCTACTAGAGAGAAGCAATTCTTACTGCTATCTACATATAGAATAGAGTACAGGTAAAAGCAAAGAACACAAAGACTCCCTATGAGCTATGGTATGGAAGGATTCCCACTGTTAAATATTTCAAAGTTTTTGGAAGCAAATGTTATATAAGAGGAGATGAAGAACTAGGATAGTTTGATGCAAGATGTGATGAAGGCATTTTCCTTAGGTACTCTAACAAAAGAAAAGCTTATCGGTGCTATAACAAGAGGCTAAGAAGGATTGATGAAAGTGCGAATGTCAAGGTGGATGAAGACACACAAAAGATTTCAGAAGATAATGAATATGTATCAGACTCAGATGAGTCCTCTTATGGAGAAGAAGAAAATGTTGTTGAAAATGTAGTACAAACTAGAGAAGTAGAAACCAGAGAAAGAGTAGTACAAGTTGAAGAACAAGAAGCTTCAGAAAGAATCCCTAAAACACCCAAGTATCTATAGAGGCATCACACTGAAGACCAGATCATTGGTGATAAGAGGAAAGATGTATTGACAAGAAGTAGAGTTGCTAAAGAAAAGATAAACCTATGTTTAATTTTTAATGTTGAACCTAAAAGAGTGGTGGAGGCATGCAAAGATGAGTATTGGTCAAGGCTATGGAAGAAGAACTAATGTAGATTGAGAAGAATCAGACTTGGGAACTTGTCCCAAGACCAGAGAATAAGAATGTGATTGGAACTACGTGGTATTCAGGAACAAATTGAATGAGAATGGAGAAGTGGTAAGGAACAAGGCAAGACTTGTGTGTAAAGGCTACTCACAAGTGGAAGGAATAGACTATGAAGAAACTTATGCTACAGTGGAAAGAATGGATGCTATTAGGTTGTTTCTAGTGTATGCAACACATAAGGATTTCAAATTGTATCAAGTGGATGTGAAGTCTGCTTGTTTGAATGGTGAGTTGGAAGAGGAAGTATACATAGAGCAACCAGATGGATTTCAGTTGTCAGACAAACTAGATATGGTATGGAGATTGAAGAAGGCATTGTAGGGACTGAAGCAAGTTCCCAGAGCTTGGTATGCAAGGTTAGACAGGTATTTGTTGCAGCAGGGATTCAGTAAAGGGTCTACAGACTGTAATTTGTACATCAAGGTAAGAAAAGATCAAATCCTAATTGTTGAAGTCTATGTGGATGATATAATCTTTAGTGTAAATGAAAGTATGCGTAAAGAATTTGCAAATGATATGCAAAAAGAATTTGAGAGGTCAATTTGTGGAGAGAAGAACTTCTTCCTTGTGCTACAAATTAATCAGATAGATAAGGGCATTTTCATTTCACAATCAAAGTATGTCAAGGAATTGTTGAAGAAGTTTGGAATGGAAGATTCTAAATCAGTTTTTACCCCCATGACAACTGGTTGTAAGCTGAGTAGGAATGATGAATCACCTAAGATTGATCAAAGAAAATATAGATCAATGATTGGAGGACTGCTATATCTAACTTCTACCAGACCAGATATCATGCATGCAGTTTGTCTTGTGGGAATATTTCAAGAAGATCCTAGAGAGTCACATGTCATGGTGATGAAGAGGATATTCAAATATTTGAAGGGCACTCTAGATTATGGTTTGTGGTATCCTAAGAACAATGACTTTACCCTAAGTGCCTACATAAATGCAGATTGGGCCGGATGTGTAGATGATAGGAAAAGTACAAGCGATAGTGCATTTTTTCTTACAGATAGAGTTGTGTCTAGGCTAGGCAAGAAGTAGGATTTAGTGTATTTATCTACTATAGAGGTAGAGTATTGTTGCAGAATCATGTTGCACACAAGTGTTATGGATGAGATAAACATTGAAGTATATCAAAGTTGTGTATGATGAGTCAATTCCTATCTTCTGTGATAATACAAGTGCCATTAACATTTCAAAGAATCCAGTGATGTATTCAAGGACAAAGCATATTTCAATTAGGTATCACTTTCTGAGAGAGAAGGTTGCAAAGAGTGAAGTGAAGCTTGAGTATGTGCCTACAAAGGATTAGGTTGCTGACATATTCACTAAGGCTCTTCCTAAGGATACATTCGAGTATCTCTGGGAGAAGCTAGGGGTTATTTCCCCTTCTTCTTTGAACTAGATGCTTAAGGAGATGCATAAGTCTAGTGTGCTTCAAGATTCATTCTTCTCTGGACTGATGATGGAGGCTAACTCTCAGGGGAGTAGGTAGTGGTGTTGATGATTGTTGTATACAGGGGGAGTAAGAGTTGATACAGGTTGGTGTGTGCTTCTAAGAGGGAGTATTCATAGTTGTTGAGATCAGTGCAAGTATGTGGAGTATCATAATCAGGAGAGAGCTTGAAAAAGATGTGTCACCCTTTGCCATTGATGTCAAAGGGGGAGAGAGTTCATGTGAAAAATAAAGGGAGAGAAAGAGAGCAAGATGTATAAAAGAAAGGGGGAGAGTGATATTTTTGCAGAGTTGTGGACACATGATGGTTTTTCACATCATATGTTGCCATCAATGACAAAGGGGGAGATTGTTGCAAGCATGTGATAATCAATGTTGTCATTAATGTTAACATGTTTGTGTTGTCATTGGTGTCAACTATGTTCTCTACTGTCACTATTTTTATTTGATTAAGTTTTTGAATTAATGATGATGTGATTACCTTGAAGAAGTGTTGAAGGTGTTAAGAATATGTTCCTTTTGCTAGGTTTCCAAGTGCTTTTGAGAAAATTTGATTAATATTGGAAACAGTGTGTTGAAGAAGTCTTCTGGCTTATAGAATATTGTTTGAGTTTTTTCTCCGCATTTATTCTATGTTGGAGATTTGTGTGTGTAGTTTGGATATGTTGTTGAGAAGTGTTTGAAGATGCTAAATCTAGAATTTGGTACTCTAGACCACTGTGCAGTGAAAGTTATGTTCACCAATTTGAAGACAGTGTCTGATAGTGTTTACAATGTCTAGGAGAAAGTATTTTGCTCCTCATTTATTTGTAGAATGGTTTTAGGTGTTGCAATTATGAATATATGCTTATAAGATCCTTATCTATCTTCTATATAGAAGGTTTGTGATTTGGTACTTTGGAAAGCAATTTCTTGTGTAGTAGAGTTCGACAGTGTTGTTTATAAGTAGACAATGAACCTCCTTTAGGTGAAAGTTGTTGTGGTTGAATTTGTTGGTTTCCAGGTGACTTCAAGTTGTTTGTGGATGTTTCTAGATTATGTTAAATCTTTGTGCAAGTCCACAAGGTGTGTTTATCTTTGAGGAAGCATGTGTTCAAAAGTTCTTGGTGTTAACATAAGTTTTACTGACTTGGTTGTTTTGACTAATTCTAATTATGCTTTGGTGATTGTGAAAGTGTGTTGAAGCATGTTAGAGTGGATTTAGGTCCATTCTAAGGCATGATGTGGTTTGCATTCATTCCTTTCCTCCTTGGGGATGTTTAGGTCCATACCTAATTTGAATTTATGGGTTAATTTGTGTTGCCGACCTTGGAGAATGTTTTCATGATTGATGATGGTATAAATGAGTGTCAAGGTGTTGTGGATTCATGGTTGCGCAAGGAATATGATGTGTGTGATGTGAATTTGATCAGGCATAGTGAGACCTTACATGTGTTAGACTACTGAATGCAGTGAGTAGAAGGTGTCTACTATTTTCAGTGATGCTGCGAAGATGTTATTGGTCTTGTGATGAATATTGAGCTTCATTGGAGCTAAACTCCTTGCATAAGTTAGATGCAACTATATCAGTTCAAGGCCTAGTAGTGAGCCATTCTTTTCTTCTTTCCTTTTTTTTAGTGGGCAGTGAGTCCACTTGGATAGTGAGTCCCCTATAGTAAGCATTCTTTTGGTAGTGAGCCTTTTGTAGTTTGGTATTGTTACTATATTATATTGTGAGCTAATCCTCACATTGATTTTTCCCTTTTTAGGGTTTTCCATGTAAAATATGGTGTTCTCTTGTGTATGGTGTTGATGTGTTTAAGTTTCTATTATTTTCTTCCCATTTTTAATCATCATAACAGATTAAGGGTTTAAGTGAACTGACATGGATGTGAATATGTTTATGAGGGTTTGAAATTTCTGATACAACTAATTCACCCCCTCTTAGTTGTCTTGTGCATTCAACAAAAGCATCCTGCTAAAAGAAAGAAGGTCAAGATTGAGGAATTAGAAGAGAGTGAAGAAGTAGGAGAGGAAGGCACCTCTCATTGAAAGAAGAAAGAGAAGAAGTCCAAGAAACCTCCTTCAGTGGTATATGAACATGAACCTTTACAATTAGATGGTATTTTCAATGCAATTGTGCATTGTGGTATCCTAAAGGATACAATAGACTTATATTTGGAGGTGCCACCTGAAGACAAGAGCACCATTGATAAAGCCATTGTAATGTATATGCTCAAATTCAATGTCCCCTTGAATGATATTATTGAGATGTTTCAGAAAGCCTAGCTTCAATGCTCTAAGGTAGAGAAGAGAAAAAACCATTAAAATGGATGATGAGTTGAGACAAAAACCACTTGATAAGGCTGAGTCTTCCATGTCTCAAGAAGAAAAAGATAAAATAGCTCAAATGCAGGCTCAGGAGTTAAGGAAAAAGTAAAGGGTAGATGCCCTTATGAGCATGGAAGAAGGTGATAAAGATAAAATTTAGAAAGAAACTGAAGAAGTGACAAACAAAATACTTGAAGGTGTAAAAGTTGCTAAGAATGGAGTAGCCACATGTGTCTCCACCTCATGAAACTACTTCTCCACCTCACATGGCGGTATCTCCTCCACACAACACTAAACATCAAGTTCCCCAAGAGGAGAAAGAAGAGAAAGCAGCACAAGATCAAGAGCAAGTTGCACATGGTGAAGGGAATGCTTCATTTGATCATAATGTTGTGCATGATAATCCTCCTCTAGAAAATAATGAACAATAGGGTAACCCTGAAAAACAAGAGGAGAAGGTTAATTTTGACGCAAGAGAGAGCTCAGGAAAAGAACAAGACACATCTTCCTCCTTGTCTCTAGTTGAATCAATTAAGGAGTTCCTAGCCCAATAAATGCAAATCTAATCGGTGGTCACTTCACAAATTTTACAGTTGCCAGTGTTAGATGGACAAGTTAACTTGTCCAATATATCTCCACTTCACAAGTTGCAATTGGGAGATATACTTCAGTCTTCAGCAAGCAAGAAATTCTACACCAACAAATTGAAGGGGCTGATCTATTAGAAGAGGATATTAAGATAATACAAGAGGAATTGCCTGAGGCTAAGAGAGATCCAATTCTACCTCCTACTCAGCAAATGAAACTCATACTGGAGGCTTTTAGAGCTCATTCAACTTATCTTGAGAAGCAAGTTGAGCAAAAGATAACAAAGTAGGTGAATGCTAAAAGATTGACAGATGCCTCTGGGAGATGTGCTAAGGCACATAACAATTTGCAAGAAAATCTGAAAAATATTCAGAATTGTATAAAGGATGCAAACGTTTTGTATCAATTTTGTTTGAATTGGCCAACACATACAAAAAGAATAAAGGATCAAGCTGACTCTATTGAGTCACAATTAACTCATGTGGCCAAAGTATATGATCCATTGAAGGATAAATATGGAGCTATTAGGGTCCAAATTGAAAATCTCCATACTTATTTGAAGTAGCTCCTGGACCAAAGAGAGCAAATCAAAGGAGAAATAGGTCAGATAAGGGAAGTAGTGAGTATGAGGTTAGGAGCCTTGATTGGTATCCTAACTAAAGTAGAGAATGTGGTTTAGAAAGTAAAAGTGCCAACCCATTTGGAAGAAGCAGAAGAATTGTAGATTCAGTTTGAAAGGTAATCACACATTTTATTGCCTACAAAGAAGAACTCAGATAGAAATCTTGCCTAGTTAAAGGTAATTTACAAGAATGTTGTACCTTCTAAGTAAATTGAATATATGTTGAAGGTAAGGCAAATTTTGATGATTGAATAGATATGCGGAGAATAAGATGAGAATAGTCAGTGCTATTTTGATATGAACAAGACACTCTATATATATTATCCATGAATATTATAAGAAGATCCATATTTTTCTACATCATTTTTTGAAGAGGCAAAGGCTCTTTATCAAGGGGAGAAGATTGATAGAGGATGATAAGGATTGTTTAGACATGGGAAGTCTATATGTTCTTCAAGAACAAAGGAAGATCACTAGCCCTTTGGATTAATGTCAAAGGGGGAGAAATGTGTGCATATCAGGTCAGTGTGTTTCCATCAATGACAAAGGGGGAGATTGTTGCATAAGTGTTGTCATTGATGTCAACAGTGGTATGGAGTGTTGATCAATGATGATCAGTAATGTTAACAGAGATGCCAAATGATAGAGATGCAAAAGGGATAAAGCAAGGTGATGTGCAGAGGAGCAAACATAGGAGTGTTGAGCAGAAGAGTTAGTGTTGATCAAAAGTGTTGTGAAGTGAAGGAGATGGATCGGTATTATCTATGCACAATCATACCTTATCTACCTTATCTTCTGAAGTTCATGTGTAAGTTCATGATAAGTGTATGTTACCATTATATTTGAGATGTTGTGAAACATAATTTTGGATTCATGTTGTATGTTGGTGATATGAAATCATGGTGTTTTCCACATGATGAAGAAAGTTGTAAAAGTTTGAAGGGAAATTGTCTAAGTAAAATTCTAGTCAGTGAAGGGATCATAGGCTTAGAAGATTTCACCACATATCTCCACATTTGAAGGTATGGGCCTATGGATTGAATGGTAGCAAGATAATGCTCTCAGGTATCTATGATTCAAATTTGAGTTCATAGGGTCTATCACAAAGTGTTTCAAAGATAGAAGAATGAAGATAGTAATGGAACATGGTAAGTGCAGTCATAGAGAGACAAGAGAATGCTTTGCACTTCTCTACAGATGAAGATATGATGTTATAGTTTGGAGGACAGGTAGATATGAGTATCAGGTATGCATGTTTCAAGATTCAAGTGATAATATGTACGACGGTTGCTTCTCTGGAGTTAGCTGTGTGGAGACATGTCTTGGTGATGATTGAAGCAGAAGGAGACAGTTGAAGACACCACATATCATTGCACACTGGTATTGTGATCTTGCTGATTGAATCATAAGTTGATATGGCTGGTTAGTATGCACAGTTCAAGTCTCAAATGATTATGTTCACTGCAAGTATGTTTTTCATTGTTTTACCTTAAGATTATGTAAGCAGAGTTTGTTAAGGACATCAACATTAGAGTTCAAGTGTTTGTGCCAACATGAAATACCCTAAAATGATAAAATTAGTGTACATGAATATTTTTCAAGTCATATAATGTTCATTGTGTGGTCCGCATGATGTAATTTTGTCTCCTTCGATACCTCTTTAGGTCTAGAGCTAAATGCAAGGAAGGAAAAGTGTTTGAGGGGCTGACTTGGTGTATGATAATGTTTTTACCATGTGTTTGAAGTGTGAACTATCTTGGAAGAGTGTGGTAAGGTAAAATAGGACCTAATTATATCTTTCTTTTAAACCACATTGGATTTATACTTACCACAAAAATGTGGGAGCCGACTGTTATGACCATAACATGTTTGATGTTGCATGTTTCATCTTGGCCAACAAAGGATAAATATTTTGAAGCTTGCAGAGGATATAAATGTAAGATCACAGTTGTTGAAAGATGAATGAGTTATGTATTGTGTGATACCATTGATAATGTGTGAATAAAATTACCACAGAAGTAGATATAATGATGAAATATGGAAAGGATCAGTTTATATGAACTGTTACTATTGTGGAGGTAATTGTAAGTGATGTGATGACAAAGAAGTGTCTCTAAAGTTGTTTTGATGTTACAAAGTTTGGTATTATGGTTGTGCAGAGGTGTGATAGTTGTGTAGAGGTTGGTGTGATTAGTAGAAGGTTAAAACAATCAAAGTTGTGAAAGAATGATATGAATCAGATAAGTATTTTGTTTCCGAGGTTGAAGCCTCTATGTGTAAAAGTTATAACTTTCATAGTAGTTTAGGGAGTCACAACTTCCTTTGGGTTGCAGCCCATAAATGATAATGTAATCTTGTTTTTATTTGTGAGGCTAGATTTGGATAGTAGATCCAAGCGGCTTGCTCACCGTGGTTTTCCCTTCTTGGGTTTTCCACATAAATCTGGTGTTATGGTTGTGTGCTTCTGTGTTCTTATGTTTCTCATGCTTTAAATGATTTCATTTGGTTAAATGTAATTGGAAGAAAAGAGTTTGATTAAGTATTAATTCACCCCCCCTCTCAGTACTTCTGTGTGTTCAAAACTAACTTTCCCCTAGGTACATAAGTGCATAAATTAGAATTGTAGGTGTAAGTTCAAATTAGAAAAGAGCACAAGTTATTTCTTACTTTGTCAAAGCTTCACAATCTTGGGCTTGATAGTTGAAATTGGGATTGGATCACTAAGCACAAGTTACATTAAAATATCTTAAGTGCCACATCTAAATCCCCTCCAAACCTAAATACCCTTATCCTCTTTATTTATTTATTTGAATAATTGGTTGGAGAAAGTTTGTTTGAGACTATGATTCATACAACACAAGTTGAAAACTGTTGAATACAAAGAATACTGAGAGGGGGTGGTGAATCAGTATTCTGAAATACTTTTCGTTCACACATTTATTAATCCATTTCCCAAATTCAATAACATGAAAGCAAAGTAAACACAAGAAGAACAACCACAAATTCATAACACGTAGACACCAAGATTTTTACATGGAAAACCTAAAAAGGGAAAAACCATGGTGAGTGTTAGCTCACAATATATTATGATAGCAATGCTGAATTACATAAAGGCTCACTACCTTAGGGCTCACTTCCCAAGGAATCACTATCCAAAGAAGTGCTCACTGCCAAAATAAGAGAAGAGAAGATAGAAGAAGGATTGGCTCACTGCCAGAAAAATTATTACAAGTGCATCTATAGAATGTTGAGGTGTAGTATCAATTAGCTTAGTATAAAGATTCAAAGGTCTTCATAATGTCTACTCTGCTTCACATATGCTCTACCTTTCTGCTTTTACTATCCTTTTCTGATCACAAAACTACCTTAGATTGGACACACAGTTTATTCGCACGTCTATTCACACTCCAGCTACACTCCAACATCGAAATTCAATGAGTATCTATATCTGCAACAAGATTCCTCTCCTAATCAGGTCGACAAGCCAAACATGAAATGTGTATACAAATGTTATACCTTGTCAGCTTGATCTTGTGCACAAGCAGCAATGTGGACCCAAACAAACATATAATAGCCATCATATAGGTCGGCACCAATCATTCAATCACTTAGATTGATTGTTCAAACAATATATCTTCACCACATATAGATTTAACATGTCTGTCAACTTATCCCTTGATTACATACTTGACCAGTTAATCTATCACAACATAACTCCCACTGCAAACCATATGAGACTCTAAAATTCATATCCAACATTCATCATTGACCTATTAGCATGCCTTTAGAACCGAAAGACAAAATATGCAATAGCAGAGAAATGCAGACAATTTTACTCTGGTACTGCACACTGTTCCTATCTTAACTTTGTTCACCCGGACTTAGATATTTCATAGTATGACTTCTGGAGGAAGTCAGGATTTGAACACTGGAAAATGTGATCATCAAATATCTATGAACAACATACCTAAACCACATATAATGATCTTCAACTGCGGAGGTAGACTGACCCAATCTTTGATACTCTGTAGCTTGCCCATACTTAGCCATTTTGACTAAGTTAGTCTTCTGGACCTTTACCAAACCTTGTTGCCATCAATGACAACATTCTATTAGTAGTGTCTCTTGACTATGTTGCCAACAATCTCCCCCTTTGGCATTGATGACAACACTTAGTGAAAAATGCTTGTTTGCTCCCCCTTACTATATGCACTCTATTTTTCTTCTCCCCCTTAGATGTTTGCCTATTTTTCACTATTTTTCTTCTACCCCTTTGACATCAATGGCAAAGGTGTATGTACAAGAGTCAAAATTGTATTAAGATAACAAAAATGCAAAAACTGTTATATTCTGCCGCATATGTACATGTACAATCTTCAACTTAATTTATTGTGGGTTGTAGGATGTCATTGAAGATGTTTTTGATTTGAGTTAGCTCTCCATCCCAACTCTTCTTTACATTTTCCAAAATTTGAATATGGCCATTTATTAGGAAGACCATTTTTTCTACCTTTTGTATATCAAAGGGTGTGTCAATTAGTGCACTTACCTGCAGTGCTTCTACTACAAGATTTGACATTGAGTCTATCTTAGGACTTATTAGTCCTCTCAACTGACACATTCTATTTTTCATTTGATCCCTCTTATTCATTAGATTACTTAAGTCATTATGAATATTGATAACCTATATCTCTTTGCTTCTTACTGACTCAACTATCGGATCAAATGACTTAGAAATATTTGTTAGTTGCAGTTTCAAATCTTTGATCTTTTCTTCTAACTCCTTTGTGGCTTTCAACCATGATAAACAAAATTTGTACAAATCACAAGCTTCTTTAATAGCACTTTGTATACCTTTTATTCTATCATTGAGTTTATGAGTCCCTTGAGTTGATTTGTTGGAGACATTGATGTATCCTTTTGATATGATGGCATCAGCTTCTCAAAAATGTTGAATGCCACAACAATGAGTTAACTGTCCTCTACATGAGACTTCAATATTTCTTCCTGTGCCTTTGCTTGCACAATTGATAGCAATTTAAATTTTTGCACAGGGGACATTAAGTCCAAGTTTATTGGACCTTGTAAAAACTCAGGCTCATCCAAGACTTGTTTTTCTTTTTCTAAAAATTCCTTGACAGACTTAGCAGTGTCCTTTGCTATATTAGAGATTTCTTCTTCTTTATTTTGCTCTGGAGGATCCAGATCAGTAGCCTCATTCACATCAACATTTTTCTCCGGTGTAGGGCTCTTCTCACCTTGTTCTTCTTCTTGATTGTTAGCTTTATTTTGCTCATCATTTTGTTGTTTCAAAGGAAGATTTGTCTCAGTTTGATCCTTATCAGCTGTATTCAGACCATCAGTAGTAGGGGCCTAACCTTCTTTCTCCCTTATTATCTAATCCTTGATCCATTCTGACTTCTGGAATAGCTGTGTCATCTTTGACACTTGTTTCTTTATTATCATATATTTTTGGAAGATGAAATTCTTTCAACACTTTCAGAGTGATTTCCTTAGTTTCCTTGACTACCTTCTCAATGTCATCTGACATGAGAGTGTTCATCCTCCTCTTTGTTTTAAATTCTTTATGCAACACTTTAGAGACTCTTTCTTTTTCTTTGGGTGTGATCTTCGGACATAACTTTATCAATGTATGCTCTCTGAGTTCAACATTCTTAGCCATAGAAGCTTCCTTTCTTGTAGACATTATACCTCCCAAATTATCTAGGAGATCAGTAATTATCTCAATGAGAGCTTTTTTATATATATCTAAGTATTTGACAATAGAATTATCAATGATCCTTTTACCTGCATCACTATAATCATCATACAATTAGGCAATAGGCTATAGATTGCCATTAATTGTAATGGCCTTCAAGACTTCCTCTAGACTTATTGTAGCATGTACTTTCATAGGCTCTTTAGTCTTTGCTTTCTTTCTCCCTTTACCCTTACTGGAAGTCTTCTCCTTTATGGCATTGGAGGGTTTTCCTTTCTAAGAATTGGAAAGTGGTGCATGCTGTGCCTTGATCTTCTTCACCTCTTCATCAGTCTTAGTTTCCTCATCATCAACTGTACCAACACTGACATATAATCTCTCTGACCTTTGGTTTTCTTCCTTTTGCCTATTTGCATTTTGGGAGTGGAGGGAGCACTGGAACTTGTACCTCTTGTTCTTCCTTTTGGTGTAGTAGGTGCCTCTTGTTGCCCCTCATGAACTTCTGGATCTTTATTAGCTCCCTTCAAATTTTCAGCAGTTCTTGCCCTTTTTTCAGCAACTTCTTCTTTTGTAATCCCTATGCTCTAGGCATATTCCTCCACCAATTTCCTCATCTTTTTCTGGGTTTCTATCTTCCTTAGTTCAACATGGACTTTTACAGATAATTCTTCATAACTGCCAAATCTTGGCTCAGACGCATCCCTCAGTTTTCTTAACATGAGCTTGGCATAACCATCTAACACATCTGCATCGACTTCATACCCCATTGGCACAATCCAAACTATTTTAGGCTCAACTACTTCCATCATGCATTGATCCTTATTAATAATAAAGCATATGTCATTTTTATATTTTTCAACAATTGTCTTAGGGATTCTTTCCCTAGATTGCATTACCCTTTGAGATTTTTTGAAATAACCCCAAAGGGCTATGGTCTTGCATCATAACTCCCTATGCTATTAAGATGATTTCTGATTTGAATTGTAGCTAGTTTGTCATTAGTCCAAAACAAGTTTTTCAATATTGGTAACTCTTGCATAAAGTAAAATAATAGGCATAGAATCAAAGTACCAAACTTAAATGGATATTTTTTCTCCTTTGTCTTCCTTCGATTCTCCATTAGTTGTTGTCAAAGCAATTCATAGAGATCATAGTCTACATTCTCCTTAATCATCTGATATGCAGTGTATATAGCTATACTAGAGACAAAGTTCTCCCAGTTAGTGAAATAGATTTTGTATCCTAACACCATGGATGCAAACGTTAGAGCATGGTCTTCAATATCATTGATTGTCAATGCCCTTTTGTCAAATTTGGCTCTGGTGGCTGCCATTACTGTATCGTTCTTCACAGCTTTTAGCATCGGTAATGTTCCAGTGGAGTTTAATCTAGTAACGACCCTTATAACATCTTTTTTAATCATGAAAGGTTTCTCAAGCCATATGAATTCATCATGTATCCTACTCAAAATGTACCAGACTCATTCATCCTCTCCAAAAATTGGAAAGTCTACATATTGAATGAATTTCTTCACTTCCAATGCCTTATATTCTTTCTTCAAATCAAAATTTTCATTGCTCAAGTGCTTTACAAATAAATTGAAAAACCTACTATCACTAGACTCTTCTAGGGCAACATGAATGTATGCCCTAACATCCTCTACATGCATTACTCCATGTGGAATATCTGAAAATGCACCCATTTTATCAACTTCTATTGACTTGAAAGGGTGTTTCTTGAATTTTGGTCTCAGTCTCTCAATTATATTAACCACTTGTGGTGTTTCCATTTCCACAAAGACTCAAACAAATTTATAGTAGGGTTTCAAACTAAAAATACCTCTTTTGCCGAATTAGGGTTTTCTTCACTTGAGATTGATTTGGCTTGCCTTGAATCACTTTGGAAATCTCTATAGTCACTTGGAATCTATCTTCAGTTCTCCTAGATGCTAGATAAGTTGAATGTAAAGTGATTACTCTTTTTGAATCCACTCATTTTAACTCTTTGTTTAACCTAATCGTCATAAGTACAGTCTTTAAAAAGTTGTCAAACTCTTCTCTGTCAATTGCAGTCAATCTAAATTGCTCTGTAATGTTACACATCTGATTCTTTTCTTCCAGAATTACTTTCAAAAGATTTGTCATATGAAGCTTTTCATCATATCTTCGTGCCAGATCGTAGCGCACTTACTATCTAGCTAGGGGATTATGATTTTCAATACATCTCGCCCTAAGCCAGAGCTCCCAATTTACTTCTCGGAGGAAGTATCTACACTAGAGGCTAGTGCGGATCCATCCCTAACCTCATTAACATCCTTCTTAATCTAGACCTTACTCATTTCCTTCTTGATTTCCATTGAATCAACTTTGTTTTTACCTTTATCTTCTCTCTGCTCTGTTTTCCTCTTCTCTGTAGGATAGTCTCTTTTCTCATTCTTGCTTCTACAGAATTTTGCAACATGTCCAGACTTATTGCAATTGTAGCATACCACATTCCTCTATCCCTGATTCCTTCTATTGATTGAATTCATTCTTGATCTGCATTGGTTAGCCATATGTCCAAATCTATTGCATGCAAAGCATTTTCCATTGAAGGATTGAGTATTCCTTGTATTGTTAAAACCATTCCTTACCAGACTTTTGCATTCATTTGATCTATGACCAATTTTCTTGCAATTGAAACATTGACCAGAGAATGATGGAACATTCTGATTCATTCTACTCCTACACTGATTAGCCTTGTGACTAAACTTATTGCAATTAACACAATAACCATTGAAAGATGGGTACCTTTGAGCATTTGGCTGCCTGACCAGAGGTCTTCTAGGTCTTCTTCTTTCATTCTGGAATTGGTTGCCTTTGCTCTTCTTCATCTCAACGCTTTCTTGACCTAATTTAGAATTTTCTCCTTTTTCAAATCCCAAGCCTTTCTTGTTATCTAAATTCTTCTGACTTTCAATCAACTCCTCAAGCTTTGTAGAGCTTATTTTGAATTTTTCTTTATAGCTATTGGCTGCTTCCAGATCATATTTTAGAAGTAACACATCTTTTCCCAATTTTTCACATTCCTCAGACTTATCTTTCAACATTTGATTCAAATGTTCCTCAGCTTTTTCTTTCTCTTCGACCAACCTTGATAAATTATTTAGGATTTCATTTGCCTCAATCAACTATTCAGTTAGCTCTCTATTCTTTTCTTTTGATCTATTAACTTGCTCTCTTAGCTTCAGGATGCATTCATCTGCTTCTCTGACATTTTCCTTCAAATCCTGGATATCAGCTTCATACTTATCAAGATCTTCAAAGGCTATTTTTAATTCTTGATCAATTGTGACACTGCCTGGAGTAAGATACCTTCTAGTTGCCATGAGTACTCTTTCCTAGATCTTCCTTGAGCTATTAAACTTCTTCCAAGGAACCTTGCTCTGATACCAATTATTGAATACAAAGAATACTAAGAGGGGAGGGTGAATCAATATTTTGAAAAAATTTTCATTCACTCATTTATTAATCCATTTCCCAAATTCAATAACATGAAAGAAAAGTAAACACAAGAAGAACAACCACAAATTCATAACACATAGATACCAGGATTTTTACGTGGAAAACCCAAAAAGGGAAAAACCACAATGAGTATTAGCTCACAATATATTAGATAACAATACCAAATTACATAAAGGCTCACTGCCATAGGGCTCACTACCCAAGGACTCACTATCTAAAGAAGTGCTCACTGCAATAGGCTCACTGCCAAAATAAGAGAAGAGAAGATAGAAGAAGTATTGGCTCACTGCCAGAAAAATTGCTACAAGTGCATCTACAGAATGCTGAGGTGTAGTATCAATTATCTCAGTATACAAATTCAAAGGTCTTCATAATGTCTTCTTTGCTTTTCTGCTCTGCTTCACATATGCTCTGCCTTTCTACTTTTACTATCCTTTTTTGATCACAAAACTACCGTAGATCGCACACACATTTTATTCGCACTTTTATTCACACTCCAGCTACACTCCAACACCAAAGTTCATCGAGTATATATATCCGCAACAAGATTCCTCTCCCAATCAGGTCGACAAGACAAACATGAAATGTGTATACAAATGTTATACCTTGTCGGCTTGATCTTGTACACAAGCAACAATGCGGACCCAAACAAACATATAATAGTCTTCATATAGGTCAACACCAATCATTCAATCACTTAGATTGATTGTTAAAATAATATATCTTTATTGCATATAGATCTAACATGTCTTTTGGCTTATCCCTTGAGTACACACTTGACCAATTAATTTGTCACAACATAACTCCCATTGCAAACCATATGAGACTCTAAAATTCATATCCAACATTCATCATTGACCTCTTAGCATGCCTTCAGAACCACAAGACAAATAATGCAACAGTGGAGGAATGTGGACCCTTTTACTCTGGTACTACACACTATTCCTATCTTTAATTTGTTCACCTGGACTTAGATATTTCATAGTATGACTTTTAGAGGAAGTCAGGATTTGAACACTAGAAAATGTGATCATCAAATATCTATGAACAACATACCTGAACCACATATAATGATCTTCAACTGTGGAGGTAGACTGACCCAATCTCTGATACTCTGTAGCTTGCCCATACTTAGCCATTTTGATTAAGTTAGTCTTCCATACCTTTACCAAACCTTGTTGCCATCAATGACAACATTCTATCAGTAGTGTCTCTTGACTATGTTGCCAACAGAAAACTAGCCTATTGGATTTTGACTAAATGTCACCAAACAAAGCATAAGTGAAATGATAGTGGCCCCCAATAGTGTTGTGGTGGAAACAAATTATAGATGTTTTTAGAAATATGGAAGCTTGGCTCATGACTTGCAATTGTAGTATATAAGTGGTGTTGTTTGCCTATTATACATAGATGCTTTTGATAACCAAATTATTCATTAACTTTGAAATGTGATTTGTACTAGCATTATGGATAGTGTAAATAGGATGTAAAATCAAACCGATGAAATGTTCATTATTTTTACTATATGTTACATTTTGGTTCGTTGTTCTCTTGGCAAATGTGTGTTGGAAGAAACTTTATCTTTTCAACATATACATGATTTGTATGGATTAGAAATAATAATATTAGTGTAAATCTTAGGTACACAATGATCATGAAAGTAGATCCAAGTTATTCATTTGAAAATAAAGTACATGCTTACTACAAATATCACACTTTTATTTTTCTTTGTTTTATCATTGTTAAAATTTATGCATCATATAATACATCTATAAAAAAAAATAGTTGCATATGAGTGGTCCATGTCTAATAGGCTCTAGCCTTAAAATGAAAAGAAAAAACAACACATCTTTAATCACTTAGTGATCAACTTTCACTTAGAAAAACATTCAATGTTACATAGGTAACCAATTGCTTTGTGGAGTAGGTGTCACCTATAATAGAGAGTTATAAGCATATTTGACTAGGCATTCCTCGGTGGCCATAATTAATTATATGAGCCCCTGAGCTAGTTGAGTCATGTAACAGTAAATTGAAGTTGATGTCATTCAGATTTTAAATGAATGTTATTGCAATCTAGTTGGTCCTAATTTATAAAATGGATTAACGTGCTTTTTACAAATTGGTAATGTGAATAAATCTTGGTTAGGGGTGATTTTGATAACAAGGCTCTTTTAGATGAAATAACAATATTGAAGGATTCAATTATAGAAAAGGATTTGCTCATAGCTCAAATGCAAGAAAGACTAAGCACATTTGGGTGTGTTTCTTCTCATCCCTTCACCTTTTCTTCAATTTTTCAGCAACAAAGTAACATGGATAATACAAATGTAGCAGAAAATCACTCAATCATTAATATAAATGTACTAGCAAGTAATTCATCCCAAGAAAATTTTGATATAGATAAAGACACAATATTTATAGAGATGCAAGAAAATTCTAGAAGCTTGGAAGCTGATAGTAATGCTGATGAAGAGAAAATTACTATAATGCAAAGCAAGTGGATTGTATAAGACAAGGTTCACAATATAAAAGGAAACACTTATTAGAGGTGAAAAAAGGGTCAGGATGGTATTATGAGAGATTGAAAGAGGGAAGAAATAAATTTAAAGAAGTTGGAAAATGGTATAGTGGAAAAGAAATTAAGGAAGTGAATGATGATGATATTCTTGCTGGAATTGGGCACTTTATTAGCAAGAATTATAAGGAAGAGTCTCAGGTTGAGGATGTACTTGTTCATTTGAATGGAGTTATTGATAAAATTGATTCCATTATTGTCACAGAAATTCGAAAGGACTTTTTACTTAGGAACATTGCTTCTATTTTTGTCGAACCAAGTATGACTCATAAGACATTGCAATGCCTAAAAAATATAGATAGATATGGTTTACTTAAAGGTGTGAGCCCAAAAGTTGTTTGTAATGAGATGAAGTTATGGGCTAAGGAAGCTAAAGCATTGAATACGCATTGGGTTAGAACAGATGGTTTGACCTTTGGGGTAAGAGTTATGAATGTAGCACCATATGCTACATTTATGGTTGAAACATATGAGAATAAAAATGGAATATCAGTATCTGAAGTTTCTTTCAAATTAGGAATTGATTCTTGTGTGCATTATGACCGAGGTGGTCAAGTATGTGAGATTTTATTTGAGTTGCTAGAAGATAACGGGTTGATGTCTTGTGTTAGCTGTCATGCCCACATTTCATGTGCGGTCACAACACACAAACACGTGTGTCATGTCCACATGCGACATGTGGTCATGATACAAACTATCAAAAAATTTCTCCTATCTAACGTAAATTTCCCCTCGCACGCGTAAGCGTGCTCGATTGCATATGTTTAAAGTTGACAATGATAAATCTCTTCGAGGACATTCATTTTGCTTGAAGGTGTTCACTACGTTTGTTAATTAGTTGGCCTCTATAGGTTTTCTTAGTCTGTTAAATACTGCCTCGCATTCTTTGTTTACTCCTCTATCAATTTGTTTTTAAAAAAATGTTGTTTGTTTCACTCGTTACATATTTCTTTATTTACTTTTTGTATTTGCATTTAAATTTTTACGTTAAATCATCTTCCATACCTTGGTAATTCATTAGTAAGAAAAATGATACTACTCCAGACAATACAATTTCCTTACAAACGAAAATAATGTAATTTTGTTATTAGGGCAAATTACAATAGCCCCATTAAAATTGTCCATTTATATATATATAAATTCATTTATATATATATATAATTTCCTTTTAAATCATGTTGTGGAAACTCCACTCATAATTATATATATATATATTAAATATCCTTTTAGTGCAAGCTCATTCAGTTACAACTAATATATATAAATATACATATATATATAGTTATATATATATATATGTATTTATATATATATATATATATGTATTTATATATATATAATTGTAAGGCTAGTGGAAAATTGACTTATAATTTCTTAATAGTGTATTTTAAATAACTCTAACTCATAGAATGGAGTTGAAATAACCCTAAACTTCTTTTGTTGTTGATGTGTTTGTATGTAGGCCAGAGGAGGAGCGGCGGCGGTGTTGGGGTGGGCACTGTCACCGGGGAGGCCGAAGCCTTAGTGGTGGGCGGAGACAGAGGTAAGGTGGCCACAGAGGCGGTGGTAGCGGACGACAGAGGAGGGCGGTGAGATGGCCGCAGAGGCGGCGGCGGTGGGAAGTGGACCGGGCAGCGGAGTAGTAGCGCAGACCGCAGGGAAGGGAACCGCAGGGGCGGCACTGTGGGTTATCCGTGGCAGGGGTAGGGTTTCATAGGCCATGGCGAGGGGTGTGGGGAGGGGCAGAGCCCCACCCACATCCCACTTCATGGGGTGTGGGTGGGGCTCTGCTCCTCCCCACACCCATGTTATTAATATAATTCGGTGGGGTTAAAAACCCCACTGCATATCATTTTTCAAACGGCTGTGTTAAAACAGCGATCATTCTACAGTCCATTTTCATTTGGAAATATCGTAATTTCTAATTATTACTAATTAACTATATATATATATCTCATTTTCACAAGTACATTTAATCTAAAACTATATATATATATACAAGTATGCAAATTTTCACAACTTCTTTTAATAATACATATATATATATATATAACTTTATATTCATAACAAAGTTCCACATATCCTACAACCTTTCAGTTCTCGATTAACAAATTCATTTCACATTTCCTCTACGTTTTAATTTACAATATAGTAATTACTTGAGGGGAACTGAAAATAAATAACCATTTAAATCTGGATTTTAACTAAAATGATCTACCAAGTATACATTCTTTTTCAAATAAATTTACTGATAAGAGTAAATACGGGAAAACTAATAGATCTTTCAATTCAATAAACAAGCAATATTCAAGTAAATTCGATTTAGAATATTTTTCCATTGCATACTTAAATCAAGTTTTAATTTTATTTTCAAAGGTAGATTTACATCTTCCATAATACTGTAAAAATAACTTTCTCACTAAATAATACAAGAGATATATTTTAACAACTGATCCAATTCAACAACAAATCTCACAACTTACAACATGGTAAACAAGAACAAACAACTGTAAGAGTTCCACAACTCACATACACTCTAAGGGAGGAATTTACTTTCTTCTCCCAATACAATTTTTTTCCACAACTTTCATAGGGAGCAATCTCTCCTCTTCAAAAGAAACTATTATAGGAAGAATTTTAAAGAGACCAAGCTCTCATTACAAATAGGAAGATGGAACATTTTCTCTAACAAGGCAAAACTTCTCCAATCCTCTTAACATGCTTCAACAGTAACCTGCATGACAACAAGGGATAAAACAACAACCAACTAGCTCTCCTCCGTACCTTAGACCCGCAAGAGGGTCACCCCTGAGCTAGGGAGACCATCCACATACCCAGGGAAGAAAAGTTCCATAACACTTCACAACATTGATTCAACCATCAAGCAAACAACATTCAAACTCCCATGGTTTTACACACAATACAAAGACTCAGCTGAGGTGAGTTCAATGGGGGTAGGGAAGTAGACTCTCTCTACTCCAAGGTGTCATTCTTCTCAAACAAATATCATAGCTTATCTCATGGCCTCAAGCCAACAAAATTATTCTTTCTCATGGCCTCAAGCCATCCAAATAAATAAATCACAGGGATATCCCAAATAGGCTTTCAAAGCCTTAGAGCCCTCTAGGCTCAAAATTACCAACATGCCCTCAAGGCTTCCATATACTAAAATAAGAAGACACCCAAGGAGGTTCACACCTTCCCTTCCCCATGCAAGATGAACATTGCCTTCCAACTGGAAGGAGCTCTTTCAACACCCAACACAAACCCCAAAATAACCAAAAAACACATAGAAAACATTTGCAATCCTCATTCATCAACAAGAATAAAACATACATAACAAGCAATAGATCATACAAGCGAGTAGTCTTGTTCACTAACCTTTTCTAGCCCAATTATGGAATGTATTTTGATGAAGAGCTCCACTCTTAGCCTCTTCCTCCAAGTTCTCCTTCTTTCCACAATAATCCAACCCCCTTACCCTCTCCCTCCTCTCCTCTTTAAAACAAATTCTCTCCCTTATCCCTTATTCCAAGTGGCATTAAAAAAACTAAACCCACTCATTATCCATTATCCCTAATGGACTTAAAACAATTAACCCCACTCAAGAGGTTCCCCACTATAGCCTTTTTACAACACATGGGTGAATTAAAATATAATATGAAAAATAGAAATAAAAGGGAAGTGGATGACTCACCACCCTTTTAATGGGGTCTCCCACCAAAAGAGAGGCACAAAGAGACAAGCACTCCATTATTGGTGGATCATGGAGGCATTCCATGACTTGGAAGTGGGTCTAAGTGTGGATTCCACTCATCCCATTATCCCCATGCTTCCAAATTCGTCACTTAACTTCACCATGAAGTTGAAGTGACCATATGGAGGTTATCCCAAGGTTATCCTAGTCAAAAGGGTCCCTAGACCCATGGGGTATAACCTAGGGCTGATTTAAACCTAGTTAGGACTCCTAGAATCAAGTAAAAACACAAGAGGAGGGTCTAAGATAAATAAAGTTAAAACATGATTTAAAACAACATCTCTTACAACACATATCACAATATAATTAAATCAAAAGATAAACCTAATTCCCTTGACCTCATGCATCATTACAACATTACAACATTACCACAATTCACCAAACACAAGGTTGATCTTAGTTCCTCGTGGAACTAGATCGGATCACAAGGGATACAACATAGGGTATGGAATGATCTCCTGTATTTGTGGTTTCGTTAGCAATACCTACACACTCAAACTCGAAGTCAATAACACATAAAGATATCATAGCCGAAGAAATACAAATACATGCATACCTAAACATTCTACCATATAAACATACTGAAATCACATTAAAGTTCCATTTCTAATATTATCCATTCATCATTCACTTAAAAGCAACATCTAACTATCATTGCACAATTGTTTTCTTAAAAATCAATTAGGTTTAATAAACAAAATTCCGGGATCAACAGTCCCCCAATCATAAAAGTAATAGCAATAGTATTGTAAATAGTCTCATGAATAGTAGTGAAAAAGGTAGGCCTCACATTAGCCTTGGAAAATTTGATGGAAAAGAAGAATACAGACAAGTTTTGTCACATGCAGCAAATCCTAAATTTGAAGATAATTTAATGAAGCAAATAATTGTTGTTTCCAATGAAGGCATTCTCACATCAGATGGTAGACGAGTTAAGGTTAATTTGTATGAGTGTCATGATTTGGTGGCAATTTGTAGTTTGATATGCAATAATGAAGTCTCAGTGATGGGGAATAATTTTTGTCCTTGGTGCACTTGTCAAAAGAGAGACATACACATGGTTTCCACAAAGCATTGTATTAAGGAAGGTGATACAATCCTTAGTATTTCAAAGCTATACTCAATGCCTCCCAAATTATTACTTGTAAGTCATTTTCAAATTGAGTCAATAATTGATATGTTAGTTGTTTAACATTATTTGTCAATCTAATCTTGTGCGTTAATTTTAGGAAATGAACATTTATGAGGCATTTGATTACAACACACTATGGGAAGAGAAAATGGATTTATACCTTAAAGAAATTGATGCAAAATTATGTGGTGTTGATCTAAAAGTTGTGAAGAAGTGGTCAATGGATAGAAAGAATGAGTTCAAGGTACATTTTATTGTAATTAACTATTTTTTGATTTGTTTTCTAATTAAAGGTGTTATTTAAAATATACTAAATTCATTTGCAACCATTGTAGCTTACCCTTGGGTCAATGTCAAAGCTTGTATATTGTGCTCGTCATGCTGGAATTCATACTATATTAAAGATGTTATGAGAAATACAAAGAGTGGCACCAGAACATGAGAAGAAACATCCACCTAGTCCTAATGATAAATCAAAGTTCTCTCAAATATGGAAAGAGCTTGAAAAAATTGGCATTTCTTGTAAGATTGGGAATGTAGTGACTCATAAAGGCTTAAAGTATCAGGATCTCAACTATGGACAATCAAATGGTTCAATTTCTGACAAGATCCTCTTCCACCATGAAGAAATTTAATAGGTGAGTTTTTTTTAACATTTATATATTGGTAACACCTAAATTGTTTTGTCTTTATTCTAGTTTTAATAAAAATCCATGAAGTCAATTTACAATTAAAAACTTACCTTATATATTGAACACTTATTTTGAATCTATATATCATTCCTCTTAATTTTTATATTGATTTTTGTTATAGGTTATTGAAGGTATCCCAAATGAAGAGTCTTACAATAAGTTAGTAAGGATGTGGAAGACTTACAAAGAATTGCACATGTTATAGTTGCAAGCCTCTCGAGGACATGATCCATATCAATATGAGGAAAGGTAAAACTCTATTAAAATATGCATATTTGTAATGCTTAATTACATTTGTGATCAATTTTTTTTATCTTAAACAATTTTGGGTAATATAGTAATAATGTTTAAATCTTATCTTATTGTCAATGTAGGATTGGCCTCCTTTCTATAGAGTGGCATTGGTTATGTTCAAGTTGCTTTGGAGATGAGATGATTCCATATATGCATGTTCAAGGAGCCCATGCTCTAGAAATGACAAAAGTTATATTTCCATGGACTATAGGACGGTTAAGGAATGAGGTTATGGAACGTAAGCATAGGGAAATGAAAAACTTGAATACAAACCAAGGAGGTGGCACAAAGCCTCCAATAATTGAAGGTCAAAGTTTGGTTGAGAAAAATGCATTTGAAAAACATAGAATGTGTCTTGTTAATCAGATGAGGGCACAATTTTTCAAGCTTATTATAAGATCTTAGGGATAGTTCGATAAAGCAAAGAGAAATAAAGTTCTACCTGCTCATGTTCGAAGAGATCTTCATGTGGAGTATGAGAAGGCACCACAAAATGTTGATTTGCAAAAATCAAGAGAGTTGGCTTCTTATTATGAGGATGTCACTCCTAAGCAAGTCAAGCAAATATTCACTTCATGGCACAAAATAAATAGGACAATAGCATATCCTCCTATGGTAAAGATGTTGTTTCATGATTATCTTAAATTTTTAAATGAAATAACTAATATAATTTTTATGAAGTTGTTTTGTTATATTTTGTAGAATCAATATTTATCCAGGATTAGACCGATGAGTGAATATGCAAAAGATGCTTATTTAAGTTCACACCGTTTTGGCAAATCTCGTGGCAAGGAAAAGCGTCAATTGGATCCATTGTTGAAAGTTCATAAAGAAATTGATATACAACATGATCTTGTTACAAATATGGAAATAGAATTAGATATGCAAATAGGCAATAGTGCTCAAAATTCATGCAAGAGAGCTCGTTGCATCCAACCTTCAGAAGATATGATTGAAACAACAAAAGGGACATCCAATTCTCAAATAAGAAAGAGAAATACAAAGAAGAAGAATTTTCATAAAGTAGAAGATTCTAGACTTTATTCAAATTGGAATGCATGAAGTTGAGAATAGTGTTAAGGCATACCTTAATATCATTAGTATATTGAGATATTGTAACTTCATATGTATTCCTGTTATACTATTGGTGCTGTTGTCACTGTTGTTGTGATTAATTGTGTTGTTACACTAATGTTATACTACTTTCATGATATATTTATTGCTGCTATAGTGCTATCACAGTCTTAATTTTGATGTCATGTTACTCAATGTTAGTTAAACTTGTAGAAATTTGAGTATCTTGCTATGACTCTATATATATATATACATACATACAGACACATGGATAGTTGCTCTGTATTACTATTTATATGACTCTATAACCCTTGTGTATTTTATGGTTATATATTTAGTTGGCAGTGATGCTTCTGAGAGATTCCATGATATTCTATGTACCTATAGCTTGATTTCATAATTATATTACAATGTTTAATTAGACAATGGAAATCTACTGCAATCATATATGGGCTTTAATGGAGTTTGTAACAACTACAAGTTTAAAAGTGATTTTGGTCCAAGGGAATTCTCAATAGGTAATTGACCAACTAAAATGAAAGTGGGAATTGAAACATTAGAAGATAAGAGGCCTTGAGGAGTTTTGAAATGGAATTTTTGCATCTCATAAGACAATAGGATAAATTTCTAGACTTGATTGTCAATAAGAGAGCAGAGATATTGATAGCAGACTTAAATATTCAAATTCAAGAATGCTGTTGTAAGGGAATTTCATGATAAAGGCACTGCCCCAATGCTACAACCTTCTTCGTTCATGTGAATGTGACCTAGATGTAAAGAGTGCCAAATGGACCTTTTATGCCCAAGAGAGATGGATTCTTGTGAAGCACTTGTCATGGGCCAATGTAGATTCACTTGACACTTCGTAGTTGGATCCCAAAAACACATTAAGTACCAAAATTATTGGCCAAGCAAAAGACACAAGATTCTAAAGATGATTAATGTATATGCCCAGCTTATGCAAACTACATAAATAGATAAACAATGAGAATGCACTTGTACAAACAGAGTGACTAAACTAGTTGATGGAAAAGTGAAGTGGGAAATTTTCAAAATTCATGTTTTGGTTGGAGTTGATTTATCAATGCCTTCTTCAGTCTTTCTTGAGTCATACAAACTGAAAGCCCACAAAAGGGGCATGTAGGAGAGAAAGGAGGATCCTTGTAGATGCATGCAATAATTTTTATTAATTGAAACCCCCTTTTTGTGCAACCTTAACTCAGAGTTTACCTTTGTAGTAGATGTGTTGATCTTCATGTAGTTGACTAGTGTTTCAAGTGAACCTTCTTGATTGGGGAGATAAAATTTCAACTATTTGTCTTCATGACTTGACTTGGTGTAACTCCCAATATGAACCATCTCTGTCAGTTGGTGATGGTGTTGGCTTGGAAACTTTGAGTTTACTTGCTCTATTTTATTTGATCTTTGAATGAACCCTCTGTTCTGGAAATGAAAATATTGCCTTAGGACTGGTGAAAATTTCTTGAAAACTACAAACTGGGTTGATGAGAAATTTAAAGGGTTTTTCTTTCTTATTGTCTTCTAATTTCTATACAAAAATCTTAAAAACCTAGATCGTAGTGTTTGATATATGATTGAAACATGTGACTACTGTCCTTGGGGTGCAGGGCCTTCAAATGATTACTCTTTCTTCTTTCAAGGACTCCTTGCACTGTTGTCCTCTTACTGATCAGGGTTCTTCATATCACTTTGGACTGCTCCTCTATGAGTTTTCATGCCTTGTATCTTTGATGGAGAAACATCACTATCTCTTTATGCAATCTTCCTTTCCTTTGACCAACCCTAATCTTTGGATGAGCAAAGTTTGAAAACTATTCTGAGACCTGCTCCCTCCACATAGTTTTGACTGTTCCTTCAGTCCTTATGCTACTACTCTTAGCTGTGACTATTCTGTTATCTCTAGAGATTGTACCTATCTCTACCAAACCCTCTGTATCCCTAATAGTAAATCTCTGCCCTAATAGACATGTCAAAACTTTTAAAACTCTCAACAACCTTCTACAAAACCCCTTATGACAATGATATCTCTATTCATTCTTATATGAGTTTTCACTGTCCTTTTGCAATATTTGAGCTGTCATTATTGACATTTGCTATGAATGTCTCTTGCATGATGATTGTTGACTACTGCTCCACACATCTCTGTCAACTGCTGCATCACACATTTATGTGATGTTGCTTTGATTATTGTCTCATCTTATTGTTTGCTGCTCTCATGAATGCTGATTCTTTTGGTAGTGACTATTGTCACCTTGTCTAGATCACTATACTCCTTGCGACCTGCATGTGGACTGCCCCAACTACCTTAAACATAATGACATACCTACAAACTCCATGCTCTATGGTTGCTTGTTCTCATGACCTTGATCTTATTCAAGTTTTCTTAACACTTATCTATGTGCCTTCTTTTTAGAACTGTTCTTTGCTATTGTGATTGTTCTAAATAGTCATAGGACTATTCCTTGGTGTAGGATAAGTTAAAAATAGTCATAGGATTATTCCTTAAAGCCTGTGATAGTCCATTCATATCATGATTGTTCCTTTCATTGTCCTCTATTGCTGATGATGGTTTCTTAATTTAGGACTGCTCCAAAATAGTCATAGGACTATTCCCTTGATGACAGTCATGTAGGCTGCCTCTTTTTGTGTAAGATCTCTGCATGAACTTTCTAGGGTTCACACATGATTTGTGAATATTGGAAGAACTTCCTTTGACTGGACAATAGATTCTGAGTTTCCTTAAAAATCTTTAACACTAGCATTTGCATGTTGTCTGTGTCTCTATCTTCCTTGGATGGAACACACAAATAAGGAAGAAATAGATGGCAGAAGCATAAGCATCTTCAATCATTAATGAGCATGCACAATATGGCCAACTTTAGAAACACATGTTTTAGAAGCTACTTCATCATACTTACTTCTTCCCTTAAATCTCCCATTAACGTGTCAACATTTACAACATCCTCTAGTTCAATAAATTTGAGTTGCAAATGAAAACCTTGAAGAAAATTTTTTAGTAATTCATTGAGTTTGCCGAATATTCCTGTGACAACACTGCAATTTCCTTCCATCTTTCAGGTGCAAGTCTTAGTTCATTAAGAGTGTCTATTTAAGAATTGTCATCCTTGACATTATCACTGATCCAACAATTATTCTCATTCTCCATTGATCATGTGACCTTTTTCCAGAGCATGAAATGTCTAAAATAAAAAAGGAAAAGAGAGAAGTAAGTTCATATCACATATGTTAAACATAAGAGTGAGACTGTTTATTCTTTATAGCATCAATTCTATATCTCAAAATGGTAGAAATGAAGGTGCCCAAATTGTTTTGGTTCCTGGAAATTAGGTCATGAAGAGAAGTTAAGTTAGTTTGGTGAAGTTACTTCTCACATTATTAGCCTATTAGCTTCAAGAAATGATGCCAAAATGAATATCTAAATGGTGCATGTGTGGCAGAACAAGCTCAACTCATGAATCTTCAGCACCATTTACCCAACAAACCCAAGGATTATGTTTCTAGCCGTTTCATGTTTTGTGCCTTTTGGGAGGTCTATCTAGGGTCATTGGTGTAGCTTCAAACTTCTCTGTGGTCCTTGGTGGTGTTACAGATTAAATTAGCCACTAAACCAACATTCTCCAAGGGTAGATAAATCATTTTCAGAATAGGATCAAGGACATACAATCATCTTCAAGAGGAGAGAAATTGGGTTGGAACGGGGCATTTTTCATGATCTCATTATTGTCCTTCTTCTTGCATACTTGACTGGAGAGTTGACAGGATTTACAGTATGGGAAATTATTGAGGTTTCTGTCTGGAGCTGGATGGTTTTAGGCTTCTGTTGATCAGCATATGGTGTTCTGTCCTTTGCTGGGTCAGTTTTACAAGTGTTTGATCTTCAATTGGGATGATGGGCTGTGTTTGGTCTACAGTGGAACTACTGAGGTTGGAGATTGGGTTCTAGAATAGGGCAGCAACATGTCTAAGAGCTTGTGGTGCATGCAAGGAACGTTGCCCATGCTATGCCATCATGAACACTTGGCAACAAATACAGTTGTGTCTCTACTTCAGCCACTGGTCCTCTTTGTTTATGGCTATGTTTAATGTTGGCTGCTGTATCTGTTTCTTATAGCCATTGCATTTGTAGTGTTGTCTATACTTATTTGGTCTCTGTGGTATGCTTTGTTGACTGTTGATTGATCAGTGGCTATTTATCAGTCCCATGTGGATTGTTTTATTATTTGTAATTTGCATTCAATCCAATACAAAAAAAATGTGTGTTATAATGCAAGACAATTTTGCTGTGGACATGGTGAGCATTAGTCCTTATCTTAGCAATATTTATTTTGTTTTTAAGTTGACAATACTGAAAATGTATGTTTAATCAGTCAGACTAGTGTTTATACTATCCTTGTATTATTTCATCTTCAACTTGTTATTGAGTTCATTGTTGATTCAGTTTTTTAAATTTTTTCTTTAAACTTCATAGGGGTATAAGATTTAATACTATGTATATTATTGATTAGGTTGTCATCTTCTATATTCTAGTATTTACTCCAAGATTTAGTATCTCTATTCCATCTTTTCTTGAATCGATGGTGGTTGCTACTCATATTAAAAGAAATAAAAGGGAGTCTTTTGTTACTCAAATTAAAGGCTATTTAATAGGTTCAACCTATCTAGCATTCCAAGTTGGTGCCTGATATCCCCTTGTGGGAACAAAGGGACTTCATTACTCTATCTTCTACATATCGTTCAAATTTTATACCCCTTGGATTTTGACCTCATGTTGGAACAGAGGAGTATCGAGTTATGACATTCATTCTCAGTAATTCTGTTTGTCGGTCTATAGAAAGTCTATGGGTGCATGTGTGACTAAATAATGAGGAAATAGAGTGCCTTGCTGAAGACACTGGGTTGATCTATAGGCTAAGGACCTATGTCTTGGGGTGCAAGGATATGATTTCATTCTCATTAATTCTCAGTTTGAATCTATAGCAACTTTGCAGGTGTGTGCGTGTGAAAAAATAACAAAGAAGTTGAGTCACTTGTTGGAGAAACCCCTGTTTTATGTTTTGGTCAAGAATCCATATCTGCAGTATTAAGTTATGAGCTAAATTTGAGTATAGAAAAAAATAGGATAGAATAGGATTGAGGGATTTGAAATAAAATCTGAACTTCAGACAGAATTGAATTCCTCAATGTTATCCTAGAAGAGGCTCCCATATTGATATTACATAACTATTGGAGGTTCATCTACACTCTGGAAAATCTTGAAACTGTGAAAGGCCAGTGATTCACTAGCAGGCAGACTAACCATGATGACCATAGTTCCAAGTTGAACCAATTGAATGATTTTTTACTACAACTTGAATATTTGTTGTTGGACCCAAAATTTTTATGGCTGCTAGCACCAGATTTGTGCTGTAATGGATATTCTTTCTATGGATTTAGATTGTACTAATTCCAATTACCAGATTCATTGAGTCCAGTACTATTATAAAATTTTACTGCTTGTGTTAGGATTGGGTCATTTGTATGCCTACTGCCTTCCTTGGATGTGGCAATTGGTTCTTGCATTTTATGGTTTCCATACAAAATATAATATTTCAGTATGGATCAAATGCCATGATAAAAAAATTCAACATACTAGTGATGCGAAAAATTCCAAAGAGAACAACTTTCAAATTGATTAAGATGTCACAGAAGGCCTATAAAAAAATTTAGTCCATTGTTATGCAGATTGGGCATTGGGGCTAACCAAAAAATATGCTTAATGGATTTAGGATTGTCACAAATGATAATCTTAGAAGCTGCAATTTCATTGTTCAAGCCTCAGCTCACAGGTATGACAGAAGTCATGGATTAGGCATCCTTTGGACAATGTCTTAAGAAATGTTTCACCAATGTTCCCATGTTACACCAATAGCAAATCAAGGGTTGATAATGAACTTGTGTCGAGCTCTTGAATTCTTTCTACAATACCTCTATCTATATTATAAACCTTGAACTCTAATTTGTAGCCACATCTTATAATTACAAAGTTGAAAATAATACAAATCCTTCATTTGTTTTGATCCCCTTTTCTGTAGAAGTTTAAGCAGAAAACCATGGGTCTACTGTCAAAGGGAAAAGCCTAATTCTAAATTGTTCCCTTTAAATTGATCTAGGAACCTGGGGTGACGAGATGGCTAAGAGAACTTAAAGAAGATCAATAATTGGGAGGGTTTGGAAGTAGCAGTCATCAACCAAGAAGTTTTAAGAGGTCAAGCAACTTGACAGTCATACAAAGACTATTGTGTGAGTAGTCCTATGACTGTGGAAGTAGTCACATACACATACAGAGATGGCAGTGGAGACTATGAGGATGTTGTGTTAGAGGAGTTTCTACCAACAGACAACATGATATGTTGGTCAAAGGCAATAAAAGAGATTCAATGCATAGGAGATAAGAAGATCTAGACAGTGGTTAAAGAAGGACAAAGATTTTTCAATAAGAAAACTTAGATGTCTACTAGGTCTTTGAAAGGCTTGTCCAATCTAAGTGTCCAGAGGACTATCACAGAGATTAAGACAACTGTTATAGTATTTTAGGGTCTATAAATAGTCTTATGTGGTCATAATCAAAGCATTCCATTAGTTAACATTCCATAGCCTAAGTAGTCATTTTTTAGATCAAACATTTCAAAACATGTACATGCTCTTTGGTTTGTCACAAATTTTAGCACCATATCCAACAAACATAAATTTTGAAACTCTAAAGAAGCGCCGACTGCTGCTTAATCTTAAGAATTATGAATTTGGAAGGCAATCATTAGTATCTTTAGGCTATATGGTTGGAGTAGAAGAATTAAGGATTGACCTGAATAAGGATGAAGCTATTCCTAAGTGGCCAAAGCCTTCCACTATTAGAAACAAGAAGTTTTGTAGGTTCTGTCCAATATTTACAAAAGTTATAGTTAGTTTCTCTACAATCACAAACCCTTGTTATGTGATTTTAGTGAGTATCAAGTGTTTGATTTGGGGTAAAAATAAATAAGATTATTTTGACAAATTAACAAAAAAAAGTGATCCTTGATCTATTGCTAGCTTTACCTATCTTGTAGCAACCATTTTAGATTGAAAAAATGCAAACAAATACTCAATGAGGAAGGAAGAAGAATGGTTAAGACTATTACTCAATGTTGTTAGCAAGAAAATGAGGTTGGATGCAAGTCACTGGTCACTTTGAAGGAAAAGATACCCCTAAGTAACCATAGGTAATCTAGAGGACACCCAGTGAGGGGAATTTACCAATTTTGAAAAAAGGTAGAATATGGTAGATTTAACCAAAATTTTGTATTAAATAGCACAAAAGAGTGGAACCGTGGTTGAACAAAAATGCAAAACAACATGCCACATTCTTGAATATTTGATCCAAATCAAAGTCAATTTATACATTGTCCACCTTGTATACATAGATTTAGGATTTATTGTTGTTATACTATTGTTGCTGCTATCATTGTTGTCATAATTAATTTTATTACTGTTACACTGATGTTACATTGCTGTCATGATATATTTATTGTTGTTATACTACTGTCCTTGTCTTAATTTTGAAGTCATGTTACTCAATGCTAGTTAAACTTGTAGAAATTTGAGTATTTAGAGACAACCCACATAAGAGCCAAAACTTCAACATGCCAAAACCTCACCCAATTGGACAAGTGAAATTGGACTACTGTCATGTTTGTGTGAAGGTGAACATAAGAAAACAACATTCATAAAAATGAAGAATTGTATGAGCAACTAGTACTACCATTTGTGTTAACTTAAGTCAAGTTTATATAACATTGCACAAATAGCAAAAGTCTTATGTATTAATAATGTAGTATATTGCAAAGGACCAATCTAGCTGTAAACTAGTCTAAAAGGAGTATCCGCTATTATTTAAAAAAAAACTTATATTTACAAATGTGGGGCACTAGTTCTTATGCCTTTTCCATGACAATCATGCACAGGATCCCATTGGTGCACATCCCATGAAAAATAAACAAAAACTCGAGGTTGCAATCTTTTGTGCAAGTAGCAAAATTTGAATGTTGGTCCCACATGCCATTTGCCAGTAGGTTGAGTCTGCTGAATTGAACCTGAAATTGGTTGAAATCTATCTAGAAATGTTTCCCATGTGTAAAAAATAGCTTCTTTCAAATTCTCATAGCCTTGAATATAAAACTCTAATGAGTTATTCCTACCAACAATCCCAGGCAGAATAGAATGCATTGCAATTACTTCAAAAGTGACCATAAAGCTTTCATCTGAACATGGAATTTCTACATATGTTTCAGAACGTATGATGTTCCTACACATAAGATGAATATAAACTTTATTTGATATGAGTTGAATGTTGTGGCGATGCATACGATGAGGCTACAAAATACGGAGATACAAAGGCAATGCATTGTGTGAACCATATTCTATAGATGTAGCCAATCTAGTTGTCACCACTTCCTCCTCACCTTGTATTGCAAGAAGTTGAAAAGTAGTGCAGTTTCCATTATTCATACTAATGAAACGACAAAAAAATGACTCCCCATATCGAGTATGAGAAGCCCATCTTTTAATGGACTTCATTGTAAAAAGAACATTCACAACACCTACAACAACAACAACAACCATAAACAAACATTTAGAAACAAAACATAAGTTTTATATATTACTTTAAATAATAAATTAATAGAACTTTTTTTACCATCAACAATTCTAGATGGAATTAACAAAGCTTGTTCTGTATAAAAGACCTCACGTGGATGTAAATTAACACCTTGGTGAATTTGGTGACCTCTACCACCAACATCCACATGACTTTCAAAGATTCATACCCAACAAAATGTTTCAGCAGTATGTACATCTACTAAACAATCCAACACTTCCACTAGATTTGGGACTCTTAGTGACTCATCTTTATCCATGCCATGAAGGTTATCATAATAAATCCGAACATACATACCTGGTTTGACTATAAAATCAAATAGATATGAGCTGTGTACCAATAAACAATCCAAATGAATGAATTCCTTTCCATCAATCTTCACAAAAGGGCCTATTTTTGACAAGGGCAGAACATCTGAATTAGATCCCAAATAATACCCTCTCTTGATGACTCCAGTGTGTTGGGTGAATATTTTGTCGTTAACTCGCTAACGGCAAAATGGGTATATCAGCCACAACTATGATGAGACAAAGTCTCTCCTCTCAGCAAGGGGAGGTTCCCTCTAATTACTTAAATTTTGCAAATCAAACAACTTATCAAATTTATGTACACTAATAACTATGTTTGTGGTGGTTCCATCTCATCTCATTCTCTTTTTTCATAATAGATGTTTATATTTCAAACTCTTGATATAAGACTTGTAGATTATCACAATATCACAGAAACACAAAGTTTTCTGTCACCTTACTTACTACTCGTAAACAGAGCTATTTGAAGTAGAATGCAGCCCAAAGTCTTCACTCCTCTTCAAGATGATAAAAGTAAATCGAATATAACAACTTGCAGCACAAAGTCTCCAAACTATTGTATTCTCACAAACATGAACATATAACCCACAACCGATTTGATAACACAAAGTTTACCAGAATCAAATTAAGAGCGCTCTTCAATCACTTGTAACAAACTCCACACTTTAATTATTATCAAATAAGATTATGATAGAAAGACGTAAGAACAAAACTATCACAACACAAATAATCCCAAGACAAAGATTGGAATTGAACTTGCTTTCTTGTATTGAAAAATATTTGAATATTGATTTTCACAAAAAGCACAAAGTCTTGATTTGCTTCTCAATTCGCCAGAGTTTTCTTGCAATAGACAAAAGATAGATATTTACAAAAGAGGTCCCCTTTATTTATAGGGAAAGACCTTGAGAAAATCTAGGAAATCTACAACTAATTTGACTTATTCAACAAGAGAGTCCTATTTGACTTATGACTTCTCTTGTTTCACATGTAATTACATTTTGGAAAATTACATGTGTAGATGTCCAAAACAAAATTCCATTTACATAATATCTAAGAAAAATAAGCTAAGGCATTAGCTTCCTCCATCCTTTTTCCTTAGGAAGTTCTGATACATGGTTTGAACAACTGACATCTCGCATGCATCTGGTTTTGCTGTGTTTTCAGAGATGGTGCGAGCTCGGAGGATTGAATCTTTCACTGCCTTTATTGCCTTTTCATGCTTTTCTAAATTATCCTTCAGGTTCTCCAGAGTCGAATGTTGATCATACAGGTTGTCCATTGAGAGCACAGAGGGAGCTTCCTCTTCAAATTTCTTCTGTACCATTTCTTCAAAAGAACTTATCATTTCCTGTGCCGTGAGGAAGCTATGATCTTCCCTTGTCAAGGTGCAAGGAAGTTCTTCCAGCTGATGTAGGAGTGTGACATCACTATCTTCGCTGGCTTCTTGAGCTTGGCACAGATCTTCAAGTAGACTCTTTATTATGAAAATACGATGAGCTAGAGTCTCCTTGGTCTTGAGATATGATTCCCTGTTGGTGACGACCCCAATGGTGATCAAATTCTTTATCTTGATCTTCTTCATATCTGTCCACTCTTCTAGACTCTCTTCTTGATCTTGCAACTCTTGTGAAAGTAGATCCACCAGATTATCTAGCTCAGCTTTAGCTTTGTCCATTTTCTCCTTTCTTTCCACAGTGGTTTTCAACAGAACTCGTCCTTGTGCCAACAACCGCTCCACCACATCCCCCACAATCTTGCCTCTAGCTTGGGATTTTTCAACCTTCTGTATCAGGGGATCTTCCACTGTCACTGCCATTGGTTCTACTATCTCTGATGACTTTACTATTTTCTGAAGGACAGCGGCCAGTTGTTCTGCTTTTGCTTTGTATTGCTCTTTTTCCCTTTTGGCTTCATCATACTTTTCAAGTAGAGTAGTGGAAGTGGTTTGGAAATCTACTTTGACACCCTCATGAGTCACTTTACCAAGTTCAACCCTTGAAATGACATAACTGCTCATGTCAAAAGTATCAACTGTGGCATCTTTAGGAGGTTTGGCAATTTCGGCGTATCTGATTCCCTTTTCGGTGACTAGCCTAGAAACAGTCTTAGGCTTCTTCTTTTGGTTCTTAGCTTTTACGGGCAATAGCTTTTCAATGTCAATCTCATCAGGTGAGATGGCTTGTTTCTTCCTCTTTGGAGTATAGGCAGATAACCATGGAGGAAGTATAGATGCATCGATAGCTGGAGGGGCATCCACTACTTGCTTGGTTGGCTCCGTGCTTATACCCGTGATGGTGACAATTGGACTTGTGTTGGTAAACACAACACCTGTATTAATAACCTTTTGTGAAGCATCAAGAAGGTTCTCCAGAATAGTCTGTTCCCCGATATCAAAAGAAGGGGAAGATAAGCTTGGAATGGAACCAGAAGAATAAAAAATGGTTCCAAGACTAGCCCTCATGGATTGAGGAGTATTGTCAGAAGAAACAACAAAAATGGGAGAAAGAGAAACATTTGAAATTACTGGCAAACTATCAGAAAACGGAACATGAGGAGGAGGTGTAAGAACTTGTGTATCAGAAGGAAGGTCTTTCATAGGAGTTTGCGGGGAACCATCAAGTCACTCTACCTCTGTATCTTCATCTTCACCTTGTTCAGCTTCATCAGATACCTTAGTTTTAGACCTTTGAACATTTTGTTCTTTAGTCTCAACATCCTCAATTTCCATATGGTCATCATTGATGTCTTCAACATCTGACTTAGTGGCATCAGAAGCCTCTGTGGTTTCCTTCTTCTTTCCTCCCTTAGATACAAATTTGATCTTTGGTTTGTGTACCTTGGAGGAAGAAGGGGTATCACTCTTGTTCTTGGTTCGGTTCTCAACCTTCTTACCTATTTGCTCCTGTGTCCCCTCTTCAAACCCTGTAAGGAACTCTTTCAACTTGATCCCTTTACTTTCCAACCACAAATTGGTGTTTGCCAATATAGGTTGGAATCTTTTCCTGATGGATGTCTCCTCCTTGACTGACCATTTCACCTCTGGGAGAGGTGAAGCTTCAACATTCTTTGCCTCATATTCATGATCTAGGACATCTCCATCATCCTCCATTCCATCTGGAATATCAGCTAGTCCTAGTTCTTCAATTTGGCTCAGATGAAGCCTACAGAAATCCAGTTTTCTGATCTCATTTTGGGTCCTGAGATTTGCCCATATGTCTTCGACCATTGGCTCATGAAAATTTGACTTCCTCTTGATTTTATCTTGAACCCTTCTGAAGTCGGAATGATTTCTCTTCTTGTAGGTCTTCATGGTGACTAACTGCAACTCAGAGTCAATTATTAGCAGACTGAACTGAATACCTCCCAATTTCAATGGGAAACTTTATTCCTGACTTCTTAAGCTCCATCTGTTTGTTATGAACCACAATCAGTTGTCTGCAAAGCTCCATAAGAACAATGCGATCACTGGGATACCATGGCAGCATGTAAGGGTAACCAGGCTAGTATCCTACCCGAAGATAAGTGAAGGTGGGGAATTGTAGGAACAAACAACCAAAAGAATTTACAACCTGCCATGCTCCATTAGAAACTCTTCTCTGAACTAGTTCACCATTCCACAAGCACATGAAAACTGAGAAGAAAGCATCATTGACTCTTCTGAAATGATGAATCAACCCCTTCAGAGTGATTTGGGGGTAGTATTCATATACTGGGACCAATCTCCTGTCCCCTACTTGGGTCAAACCTGGAAAGTTCCTCATACTTGTAGCAGCGTAGACAAGGTAAGAGGTCATGTAAAATTTGAAGGTAGTATTGACCCTTACCAGTTGCTCGTGCAAAGCATTACTAATCTGTTCACCCCAGAATATCTTCTGGTTACCCCAAAGAATTACCTTGATGTAAGTGTACATCCAGTCTTGGAATTTAGAAGCAGAAGGGAGTCCTCTGATGCGACTCAAGAGTGTAATCAAGTCACACACTTCCTCCACAAAATCACTCCTGTGAAGATCCTTTGGCCACCTGGTCAAAGTTGCCCTAGGAATTTTCAACCATTTGCTATTTATGTGTCTTCTAGCAGCTTCCAAATCATTGTCGTAGTCTTGTTGGCCCTGAGCAAAATCAATCTGCCCGACATTTTCAATTGGTGGACACATGAAGATTTTGTCCATGAACTCCGCGTCCAATCTCATGATAACATTTCCCTGTGAGTCTATCACGGCTCTAGTGTCCCTATTGTAGTGGTTGGCCACTTGTAGAACAAATTTAGGATTATGTGCACTGACAGGAAATGATGCAACCAAATGAATATTGCTGTCAATGATTTTCTGCATATGCCAGAAGGGATTTGCTTGTTTAGTTCTATCTACGAATTTAGCCAAATCTACGTGTCCAATTTTAGTGTCTCTGATTTCATCAACATTTGATTGAACTGCTGTTACTGGAAAGACACCCTGGTACTTGTACTTCATGGCTCTGGACTTTGAAGGAGATGATTCTGACATGAGCCCTGGAGAAAACTGTGAATTTGAACACCACCACGAATGCTGACTGAGAACTGCAAAAGGCCATGATCTCGCAGTTAGGGGAAAATTGGATAAACTAGGTCAACTGCATTTTGACGATCATGGATGGGAAAGCATGCATTAAAAGGGCTTGAGCACGCAAATCGAAGCGAGGGTGAAAGCTGACTTTCAGCTTTGAAAAGTAAATTTTCCAGTGTTAGGGAAAAATTAGGGAAATGTGCTTGGGCGGGTGTATTGACCGCTTTCACAAGTTGGAAGGACTTCTAGGTGTAAAAGCGGTGAAAAAGGCCATTTCTACATGCACTTTGGAAAACTTGATTTGTCATGGTCAAGTGGTCGAAATCACCACTTTTACATGTGTAAAAACTCTGAATGTTCGAGCGGGGAATTTGGCCGCTCTTGCGAGTTGGAAGCGATTTTGGGTTTCAGTGTAAGGACGGATGAAAACACTGCTCATGCATTTGGGAGATTCATCGATAATCATGTTCGAGCGGTCAGAATGACTGCTACTACAGGTTCATGGGAAAATGTTTAACCGATGTTCGAGCGGCATGAATCACCGCTCATGCAAGTGGGAGTGATTGAGTTTTGGTGTCGAGGCAGAAAAACCCGCCGTCTTTGCACACAACGGGAGTTGGTAGTTTTGGTGTAAGGGTTTAACGGCGAATGTGGCCGTTGTTGCATACAATGGGAAGGTTGGTAAATGATGAAGGTCTGACTGACGAAAGACACAAAGTCTTCAAAACAAAAACAAAAACCCTAATCTGAAATACGAATCACAAACAACAGAAAAACCTAACAAAACTTCATAAACTAACAATACTAGTAGTTAATGAGTAACAACGGGGAAGAGAAACGAAAGAAACTTACCCGTAACAACTTGAAACCCTAGGCTCAAACTGCAACGCGAGATCCGTCACGGCTCTGGAGTATACGATCGAGCGGTCGGAGAGAACGTTGGCGGGTCAATTAGGGTTTAGTACAAGAAATGACAACAATGGGAGTGAAAAACACATTTAAAAGGTTTGAGATTGGAGTTTAAATGCCTGGCACGAGTGGCCATTAATGGAACTCGACATCCAAATCCCAAAGATCTTGCGTGAGCGGCGATTTCGGCCGCTACGACACCACAATAGATAAATATGTAAAGTCGGTGAAAAATGCCGCTCAAACATATATGACAGAAAACACATGCGATGGCGGTGAATTTAGCCGCCCAAGCGCATTAAACTTGAAAACGATGCAATAGCGGCGAAAAAGGCCGCTTCTACATCAAACAAAAACAAGTCTAAAAATAATATGTAGGAGCGGCATTTTTCGCCGCTCTTGCATTTTAAGAGTTAAAAATTTACTAACTCCAAAATAACATTTTTACTAGTTTACGACTTTAAAAGTTCCTCGTGAAAACTGAGAAATCAATTCAAGGGAATGTCGCAGATGAGTTTAGAATGTCGAATGACCTCGCACGAGACTAAGAAAATCTTTCCTCAATTTACGATCTTAGAGTGTAGGTTCACGAAACAGACAAGTTTCGTGGGGTTGTCTACAAAAACGAGCGTAGCTGATTTTGAGCACAACACAGTGGTAACTATTTTATGATGGTAATCACAACCAATACCATCAAAAAAATGTGATTTTATTACATTTAATGAAGGATGGTGCAACATAATCTTTCCATCTTCATCTGCATGCACCATATACATAGGTAAAATATTTTTCATACCTATTTGTCAAAGTATCATTGGAACCAAGAGTATACAAATTAGGATCATCATCACAGGGGTCTAAGCAAGACAGCTCTATGTCTCTTGTGTGTGACTCATCAATAACTCTGCACAAAACTATATTCTTAGAACCATTTTCTTCTTTAACCATTGCAATAGTATCAAATGATGGAATTTTATCACTGACATGTTGTGTAGTTGACCAGTTTCAAAGTTGGTAAGGCATAGGTTTGTCATTAGAAGCAGTTTTAGATACAACCCCACAAGTTGATACATTCTCATTAATGTATCCTTTTGCAATTGCTCTTGTTGATTTTGATTTCTTAGGTTGTTTCTGAGGTACCATATTCTTTTTATGTCTTTGTGACTTAGTCAAATTTTTATCTGTATGCTGCATTACTTCTTCCCAAATCTCTACTGGCAATGGTCGAGGCAATGGGCCAGGCCATTGAATATCCAATCGTAAATTCTTGTGTTCAGGTTCTACTTGTTGGGATTTTTGGCTATCCATTGATGAAATGATGACTCCTACACGCATAAAATAAAACAGATTAAATATTTGGATAATATATGTAAACTTTTTGAAAGAATCAAAATTGTAAAATAACAAATATATAATATTATATCAAATGGGTCAATCAAGGTTTTCAAATGGTAATTTTTTTCTTTCTAATTAATTCAATAAAAAAATCTACAAAGAGTAGCCTAATTTTTTTCTTTCTAATTAATTCAATAAAAAATCTACAAAGACCAGCGATCTCCAAAGAGCAGTCGTTGTGAACAAGCTCAAGTATATGCAATTTTTGTCCAAATACCCAATGTTGATTTGATGCCCTCTTTTAAATGGTATGTTGATTTTTGTCACATACCATTTGAATGTATAATTTAATGTTGTAAACCTGCATAGTTAAAAAAAATTTACAAAAGAAATTATCTCCCTTGAGAAACCATAAATCCTAACTATCTAAAATGGTAGATGTTTTGAAAGGCAAATAAAAGAAATAGAAAAGAAAGAAAAAAATAGGCATAGAACAAAATGGTGTGTTAAAATGTAGATTCCTATGAAATCACTTTATATCTAGTAATGTGAATTTGAAAAGAATAAAGAAATAGTAAAGATAAGAATAAAATCTAGAGAAGGGTCTTAGGGATCCAAGAGATGGAAGCAACATGGGCCTACAGACAAATTTTTGAAAAAAAAGCGTCTACAAAACATCTATAATTCATAAAATTGAAAAATTATGAACATGAATTCAGAAAATGATTATGATTATATTAAGAGTTGTAGAGCAAAAAAGGCATCTACAAAACATCTATAATTCATAAAATTGAAAAATTATGAACATGGATTTATAAAATGATTAATGATTATTTTAAGAGTTGTAGAGGAGAGACAATTTGTTGCTTGACTGAGTTCTTCAGTAGATAGTTGCCTTGAAGACAATTAGTTGTGAAATATTTAATCATATTCTGCAAATAAAGTTGATTATTTTTTAGTAGTCAAATAGTTAAATAAATTTGTATATGTTTTTATTTATTTTTTAATACTTGTTGTCGATGATGTAAATGTTGTGTTGATTGATCAAGATGTTTTGATATATGTTTTTAAATTTTATGTACATGTATCCATATTTTATATGTCTTCATTCCACATGTAATGTATGAACACAATTTATAACTTGATAAATAAATTGTTGACATTATTTACTAAGTTTTGTTAATTTAAATGTGTAGATTGAATGTATTTAATTTTTAAATTTTAAATTTTTTAAATTAAATTAAATTTTCATTTTATAAATTAAATGTATGTAATTTTATTTTTAAATGCAGATTTGTATACACATGTACATTTCATATCATGGATGATGAGGGTTCTCATCATTCCAATCATAATACTGCTAATATAATAGTGCTAGGAGTGACTTGTACGTGAGTACTCTTGATAGACTCAATAATGCTTTGACACATTTGGATCATATGATCCATAGTACGCAAAACCTATCTAATAGAGATAGGTTGGAGGCTATCCGAGATTAATTTAGCCATATGATATAGGCTGTCAAATCATATAACCCATACGATGATGTTAGTATTGAGGATTTTTGTGTCACTTGCTACTAGTGTTACTAGGACTATGAAATAGCTAGCAGTTAATAGGGCCATTTCATTAGATATGGTTCATATGATGTTTCCACACTATACTAGACGAGATAGAGTTCAAGGCTATCCCATGACCAGGTGCATGGATCCCATTGTTGGACCACTTATATACCCTAAGTTGTTGGAAGCACATCATCGATGGCCACATAATGATGAGTTGACATTATATTTTTGTAAATAATTATATGCACATGTTCATTTATATTTTGATGTTGAAATTACACATATATCCCTACACATGTTGGATAGGGAAGAGGGAGGTTTTCTAGTAAACCTTAATTCAGACATCCTGAGATGCCACCACCCATTGATAAGAGGGCATTAGTCAGTCCCAACCTTTTGGTACTTCACACATGCACTAGCTCCATCATGCTCACCTTTTCCATGTCCACTTTCAAAAAATTCTACACAAATTTTATGGTGCGTCTCGCATGTTGTTGGCTTAACCAATTAAATGCTTTTGCAGATTTAAATTGTCCTATAAAGTAAACAAATGAGCATTAAAACCATTAGGTTAAATAAAGGTAATGAATATATAAATTAAATTGTTTATAAGTTAGAAATAATTTATAAAATTTGAAAGAAAATAAATTTAACACTAACCAACACATCCATCTAACCAAATCCAGTGACTTGAAGCATGTATGCAATGTTGTCTCAAATCATCAAAAAACATTCCAAAACAATGGGTTACATAGCTTCTATCATGACCAATATCATCACTGATATAAAAATGATCCTCTTTGATGATATTTTGTTCATGCGGGCTACTTTGTACACCATCCACTTGAAACTTAGCATGTCTATAACAAACATGTATGAAGATTGCGACCAGCTTTAAATGATAATATTGACTCTGAATCTCTATTTGACGACTAAATGTATAGTTCTTAGCAAATTCCACAATCAAAAGAATACAACCTTGTGGAAAACAATTCTTTGACTCATGAAACTGATTTCCCTACCATCTTGCACCATGACAATGCTAGATATGAGGATATATGAGACTATAAAATTTGTTCAAAAACTCATTGTAGGGCAATTTAGTTTCTTTCAGAATATTTTTTTTGGATTCAACTCCTGACCTGGTTGTTTATTTCTCATATTCAAATCTCTTCCACATGAATATTTTCAATTAGAGCAAGCTTCTTCAAATCTCCACAATTTACACAATTATTTTTGATGTACTGCACATTGAATTCATTAGAGCCTTCTATTTTTTACATAAAATGGACTTCATAAATTGTGTTGTACTTGCATGGATGATAACATTTGGATGAGTTGTTTCCATAAATCTTTTATATGATTGAAGGTGTAGATGAAATTCTACATGATTCTGACAACAACAAGTTTCACACACTTTATTTATGCGTACAAAACATGGATGCAACTTTTCAAACACCCTTTGAGATATCTTTACCTGTGAAAATTCTTGTTTGAACATGCTTCAAAACATTCACTCTATGTTGTATCTACAAAATGTTTTGGATGAAGATACTTTTTAACATCTTCACCTGTTACTTGTGTAGACACCTAATATTTGCCAATGCGTTCTTCATGTCACTACATCACATTTGCATTACTTCCCACTTAATTATTCAATTTCTGTTCTTCCATATTAATTAAATAATTCATCTATCTCCATCTCATTCTTTCATATTAATTAAATAATTCTAATTATTTAATTAAGTTAATTTCCCTCCACACATTAATTAAATAAATTTAAATTATTTATTTAATTAAAGCTAATATTCCATTTCCTCTAAATAAATAAAAAATCAATATTTTATTTATTTATTCATGTGCACATGAAATTAAGTAATTGATTTATTTAGTTTTCCTATTATTCCCTCTCACCATAATTCACTCTCTAATCAAATCAGTTGACTCCTCAATCAATTCTGTTAACAAATCAATCAATTTTGTTAACAACCCAATCAATCCAATTAACAAATCAATCAATTTAGTCAACTCATCAATCATATCTATTAGCTCCTTTGATTCATGAGAGGACAAGGACACTTGTCAATCTCTCATTTGTTTAATCTCATTTGATTTCAACCATTGATCTTCATTTTTGAAGATATATAAAGAAAATCTCTTCTCAACCTCTCATCCATCTCTCATTTTCATAAACTTATGCTATTGCAATTGACTCATTCACTTTGGGAGATCAAAGTTATGCTATTTGATTAAGCAATCCACATATATCCATGATGTATCAAAGGAGCATATCTATTGGAGTCTGGGTGCATTCCAATATGCTCAATCAGTGAGGCTAAATTTGTGTGTGAATGAAGGTATAATTGATGTTTAATCTGATTTCTTTCATTTATATTTGCATTGTAGATATAATCTCTCACATTTTGGCACGCCCGGTGGGACCTACATCCTTTTAATTTAACCTTTTTTGGAATAAATTCCATGTGTTTGTGTAACAGGTTTAGAAATGTGCCTCTGACTGCAACAACACACCTCTAATTTTGGTTGGCATGCATGTGGTTTAGGTTAGTACACTTGTGGTTCCAGTTGGCGTGCCTACGGGTTCTATCTGAGCACCTTTGAGTTTCTAAATAGATATTAACATTTTGTGATGCTTAGGGATAATTTTTTTAGGTTTTCTAAATAGATTTGTTTGATGTGACTAGGCTAATTCTCAAATATCTCTATCTAATCACCTGATATTTTATTTTGTAGGGTCTAAGATAGATTTATTTGTAGGTTTTATACACTATTTACAGAAACAAGCCTATGGTTCACAACAGTGCGCCTTTGGTTTCTCTAAAAACTAGCATTATCTGCTTGATCAGATCTAACCCTCTAGACCTCTTGATTACCCCCAGTCAGTGATTTCTTCCTTTCTGTCAGACCTAATTTTCTATTTTGGTAGGTTTCAATAACATAGTAATGTAAGCATGCCTTTGGTTTGTAAACACATTCCTTTGTTCTCTGTCAACGTACCCTTGGATCCTATTAGCATGCCTTTTGCTTTTGCCTGTTTCTGTAAAAGTGCACTTACAGTTTCTATCTACTCACCTTTAGTCCATGTCTATGTGCCTGTGGTCATTGTTAGCATGCCTCTATAGAAAAGGTAAAAAACAAGAATATCATTCAGTTTTATGATTTCGTTCATCTCTGTCTACGCACTTTTGACTGTGTTTGCACAATTTTGGTTCAATTTTCTATTTAGGCTAATAATTTGTTTTGTTTGAGACTAACTCTTTTTGTGCAACATGTTTATGATTGTCTAAGATAACATTCAAATACTATTAATGCATTTATTGCAACCCCATTTGTCAAAGACTCTTGGTTTTCACTAATTTAGGCACTAAATTAGTTTAGTTGGTTAATGAACTTTTTTTTGTGCTTGTAGGATTTGTTAAGATGTATGCTCTCTCCATGCACTTTGTGTGATCTTGGAGATCAGAAATCTTGACTCCCTTTTGTTTTTAGATTAAAACCTAAGGTGGAGCTAACTTGTGTATGCTCTCCCCTTGCATTGTGACCTTGGGGATCAAAAGCAATTAGTATCTATCTTTCTCTTTAGGAGGCCTACTAGGGGATTTCATCACCCCTAGGGACAACCTCAATAGCATGTTCCGATGCAAGATATAAACGTTGTGAGAATCAAAAGACTCACTTCAAAGGAAGGACTCTCTCCCCCTTGTAAAAACCCCAAGACCCTCGATTTGCTGAGACTTGTGTTGGTTGGCACTTGTGTGGACAGGGACACCCCCATTCATGGATTCATCCCCCGTACCTTACGTATATTGGGACACCCCCTAGAAGCTTGTAAAGCCTAGATAAGACCTTCAACCATCATATCCTTCGATGCATCACAACCATATGGAGGACAAGAGCTCACACTATTACCTTCATTGTTTGAGATAGAATACACTTTGGGCAAGACTTTGTCTCCAATGTAAGCGGTGTAAGGTGGTTTAGGACCTTACATTCCCTACCTATCTAAGCAATGATAAATGGTATCAAGGGGATGGAAACCTCCATTATCTAATAATGTGGGTAGGAAATGGAGCATCCTTACCCCTTTATTGCTTAGGTGTTAATCTCTCCTAAGTAGTGAAAAGTATCATCATTCATCATCAATCCAAAGATCTAGATTTGTACTTGAGGCCATTTTGATTACTCATCCCAAACATCATCCCCAAGATACCAAAGTCAAAATTTTGAGTACCTCAAGTCATCATCACATTCTCTCTCTCTTTCAAACATTTATAGATCTTTTCATCCCATTTTCTTTTACCCAAGTCCTTTCTTTGCATTCCACTTACAAGGTTGCAAGAAAGAAAGATTATGATGTTCACCATTCAAAAGAAACATATCCCTCACATGGAAGTTGAACAAGAATTTGGGATTCCATCTTGTATCCCAAGTGACTATGAAGAAAACTCTCAACCATCACCACCAAATGCACCTATCTGAAGCCAAAGTTCTCAAGATCATCAACTTGTTTCCCCATGCCTACATGAGTTTTCACAAGATGATGAATGCATGGAACTTATGTATCAAATGCTTGTAGCAAATCTTGATAAATACTTTCTCATGTTGGCTCAACGTGGAGCTCAACTACCTTTGGACGATGCTATTTTCAATCTTAAGACACAAGATCCATTTGCATATGATCCTCACAATCCTCCATGAACATCACAACTTCCAATAAATAATCCATCATCTCATCTTCACATCAACACAAGCATTAGAAAACCCATTCATACTAATGTATGACAAACTTCAATTCCAACCTCCATCTCAAAACATCATAGTCAATCACAACTAATGGTTTCCATCTCCCAAGTTACAACTACCATTCCACCACTAAATCCTCAAACTTCACAATACTCATTATCAATGTCCTTCACCCATCCCCAAACTTCTCAAATATCTACCTCATACTCATATACTAACCCTCCAATCTCCAATCCCCCCTTTAATTCTCATGCTTTCCAAACTACCAACACCACCACATCACAAAACAAAGTTCATCCAACAATTCCTCAATCAACAACCTCCAAATGCCAATCTGAATCCACTACCTCCCACTAATCTTACCCAATAATTTGATGAATTGAGGAATCAGGTACAAGATATAGAGATGGGACATTCAAAGAAGAAATACACTTTTGAAGAGATATGTTCCTATCCTTTTGATAAATCCTTGGTTATGATCCCATTTCCACATAACTTTGATATACCTATGTTTGACAAATATAAAGGAAAAGCTGACCCCAAGGACCATCTAAAACAATTTTACATAGCATGTATGGAAGTCTCTTATAATGATACCTATCTCATGCGACTCTTTCCCTGTAGTCTAGGAGGCTAGGCTATCGAATGGTTTTCCCATTTACCTCATGGCATTAAAACATTTTAAGAACTTGTTGAGAAATTCATTGGACACTTTTCATATAACATCGAACATGAGGTATCTATGACAGACCTTTGCAATACCAAGAAAAGGAATGGAGAATCTTTTGCTTCATTCCTTCAATGTTGGAGGAACCTTGCTAGTAAATTCTCTTGTCCCATCCCTAAGAAACAACTTGTCAACATATTTGTTCAGAACTTAAATCAAGAGATGGGTTTTCACTTACAAATTCAATGTACAAATACGTTTGAGGAAATCATAGACAAAGGTGTCACTATTGAGAAAGCCCTCATAGATAAAGGTTTAGTCAAGATTTACAAAGACAACAAAGAGAACAACAATCAAACTAACAACAAACCTCATTTTTGGGCCAAGAATAAGGATGTTGTGAATGATGGAGTAACCAATGTCAAACACATTCAAAATCTACAAAATACCAAACCTTCATTCCCACAAACCCCAAATCACACAATACCATTTCTATGGGACCATCTAAACAAACATCTACATTTACATGATGATTCACTCCCTTAGGTGAACCCATCAAATCCGTCTTACGTAAATTGGTGCAATCAAATGTCATAAACTTTCCTGCTATAAGACAACATGATGAAAATTAAGTAAATCCCCATGGTTAAATGAAAATGAATATTGTGAGTATCACACGGTAAAAAAACATAAAACATAAAATTGCATGGAGCTCAAAAATTACATCCAAAACCTCATAGGCCAAGGACAAATTGTGGTAGAAGGACACCCTCAAAAGACAACAAATGTAAATTTGGGTGTATATCAAGATGCCTTCCCAATATTGCAAATATGCATGCCTAAGTGGTTTTGTCATTGATGTCAACATATCCTTGTTGTCATTGGTGTCAACTGTATCCTATACTGCTGTCTGTATAGAAGATCGGATTGTTGAGGATATTGAGAAAATTAATGACAATCAATGCATGCGGGCCATATGGCTATGTAGAGGATTGTCAGAAGTTTCTCTAGTTAAGATTTGAGAAGTCTGCATGAAGATTTGAAGAAGTTATGGCCATTTGAGTAGAACTGGATTCTGCAGTATTCAGTAGAGATAGTGTGACAAGAAGTTGGTCCTGATTGGTCTGGTATTAACACTCTATGATCTATGGATCTAGAGGCATGTCTAGGATAATGGTGTGTTCCCTCAACTTGAGTGGTTCATGGTTTGGAGGTCTGCAAGCAATCTTTCTAGCTTGACAGTCATGGCAAACAGTGTTCTTGAGGTTCCAAAGGAAGATACAAATGATTCTGGTAATTTGGTATAAAGTGGATGTGATTGGTGAATTCAATGTGCTTGTGGAGGTCTCTAGATCATGTGGCTATTGTATTGAAGGTCTGCATTCAAGGTTGAGCTTGTTGTTGAAGATTTCTCTTTAAGGTTGCTATTCTTCCATGTTCTTGGCCAACCGGATGGTCTTTACATGTTGCGGATGATCTAAAGAGCATGTTATAAAGTGTAGTGTGTTAATAAAGGAAGATTCAAGTCTCAGTGATGTTTGGCCGACAATGTGAAGATCCGCGTTGAGTTTAGCTGACCTTGTTGATTATTTCAAGGTTGATGAAGTGTATAAATACTTGTTGAGGAGTCATTGAAAAGTATCCTTGAACAAATGAGTTAAATCTGAAGAAAGGATAAAAAAGAAGAGCAGAGCAGAAGAGGAGTGAAGGAAGTATAGAGTGAAGAAGAATTTGAAGATAGGAGTAGAAGTTTTTGAGCCTTCAAAGGGACTAATTCAGGCATGAATGCAGATGCTATTTCTCAGTTCATTATCTCTATGTAAAGCAAGATTTCTTATAGGTAGTGAGCCTCTTCTTGACTAGTGAGCTCTGGGCAGTGTGCTCGAAGGCATGTGCCTTCTATTTTCTTAAGTACTTTTAACAAGGTACACATTTTTGTGGGTTAACCCCCACCATGGTTTTTCCCTTAACCGAGTTTTCCACATCAAAATTCTGGTGTTATGTGTTCATATTGTTTCTTCTCATGTGTTGATTAATGCTTTAATGTTTTCATCATTAATCTGGTTGTAAAGAAGATTTTAAAGTTAAAGTTTAGGGACAACTAATTCACCCCACCCTCTCAGTTGTCCGGACTGTTTCCAACACCTAGCCCATGGTCAAACCCGCAACAAAAACAAGGGTTTCAACAACATGAATAATGTTAATGCCTCTACTTCCTATGACTCCTTTGTAGGTCATATTGATGAATGTGATTCCCAAGTTGCCACCATCACCATTGTATCAAAAACATCTGATTATACTGTGACCACACGTCGAGGTTGAATAACCCTTCAAGGAGCCCCATCCAATTCATAACCATCACCTTAGTATATCATTCTTGATTATTCAAATAAAACTCCTACACAAATATCCATCCTTGAGCTCCTCATATTTTCCTCATACATAAAAAAAATTCTTGATAAAGCACTCCAAGAGTCTTGTGTTCCTAATAACATAGATACCAATCAATTTTAGGCCATGGTAGGACACTTATCCTCACTACATCATCTCGTATTCACTAAAAAAGATCTCCCTTCAGATACTCTTTCACATAAAAATGCCCTCCATTTAGAAGTACCCATTCACAAGCATAAAATAAAGCGAGTCATTATAGATGGTGGATCGGGCCTCAATCTTTGTACTTTAAAATTAATAATACAACAAGGATATTCTAAAAATGTCATAGACTCATAGAAAAGTACTACTATCAAAGGCTATGATGATAATGAACGTGAGTCTGTGGGTATCATCAAATTACCCATTCAAGTTGGTCCTGTAATAATGGAAACTCCCTGCCAAGTTTTGGACCTTGACCTTCCCTATAATATCCTCCTAGGATGCTCATGGATCCATGCCATGTAGGTCATTCCTTCAACATACTATCAATGCATAAAATTTCCCTATAATGGCTCTGAAGTCACAATTTGTGCTAACCCCCACCCATTTCAATATTGTACAATGATGGAAGTAGAGATTTTCAACGTTTGTCCTAACAATGATATTACATCCTTGCCATCATCCTATATAGATCCATCATCACTTTCATTACCATCTACCTCAAAAAATCCAATTCTTGAGATCAAGGTCCAAGTCAAAGACAAGTGGTGTGGAGAATACAAACTACAAGAATCTTTCTGCATAAGCCAACTACCACTCTCTCCATGATCACATGGAAAACCCCAGCCCTTAAGCTCAGTATCAAATGTGCCATCAAATACAAACCAATAAAATTTGAGTGTTGGGGAGTGTTAGACAAAGAGTCCATTGAAGAAGATGCCTCCAAGTGGTTGTATAAAGATGAAAAGGAACAAGTCCTATTATCGGTAGAGAAATATGTTAATGGACTATGAATTGTTAAAAATATGGGTTACAAAGGACAAGGTGGACTTGGGATATAAGAACAAGGTATCATAGAACCTATAAGTGCAACAAGAAGACCTTGATTTCAAGGACTAGGGTATGGATATGCCATGCGTGCGTCCTTAAATATTGAATTTATCCTTAGTGAGGTAGCCAAATCTTTTCCCATTGTGGAGACCACTAATGAGGATACCAACTAAGACTCCTCTAAATATATTGCTCAACTTTTCCAAGAGTCTTCCATATTTACCCTATCCTCCACCATTTAATTCACATCCACTAACATACCACTCATCTACCCCCAACTAATCAATTGGGAACAACACGGTCCTCCCATTTTGGATACCATTCAAAATGACGAAGCACTTGTAAAACTCATGAGACAATGAGAACACATTCCTTTAGGGATCATAGAGCTGGTTTCGTCACAGAGCTTAACATTGAAGCATAATTTGGTGAGAAGGCCAAATCCCTCAGTCACAAAGGTAATATAATAAAAAGGTCCCCTAGTGAAAACCACCATGTGGCGCTATCAGACCATAAAATTTAATTAAAAAAAAGGACACATCCAATGGTGAAAACCTCTCTAAGGTGCCAGAGGATGGGGGATTTGAACTTCTAGAAGATGCACTTTATCCTAAAAATTCTCCACTATTGGTGGAAAAATATCAGGAACTAAACTTGGGCATAGCAGAGGACCTAAATATCACATTTTTGGCTGCTTCTTTATCATCAGAGAAAAAGAAGGATTTCACTTCATTCTTTTAGAAATACTCCCACAATTTTGCATGGTCTTATGGTGATATGCCTGGTTTGGACCCATCTTTAGTGGTGCATCATCTAACGGTATATCCTAATGCTAAACTAGTTAAGAAAAAATTAAGAAAGAAGCACCCACATATTGCACTTTTGGTGAAAACAGAACTTGAAAAATTGTTAGTAGTAGGATTCATTAGGCTCATTAACTATCCATAACGGGTATCCAACATAGTCCTAGTTTCCAAACCAAATGGAGGCATTTGTATTTGTAAGGACTTCCGAGATCTAAATAAAGTATGACCTAAGGATCATGACTTTCTATTACCAAATATTGACACTATTATAGATCTCACTACCAAACATGAGATGCTCTCACTTATGGATGGATTTTGAGGCTATAATCAAATCCGCATCACTGAAGAAGATCGACATAAAACAACCTTCACTTGTCCATGGGGTACCTACTGTTGGCAAGTCATGCCTTTTGGTCTTAAAAATGTTGGCGCAACCTATCAATGAGAAATGACATTAATCTTTCATGGTATGCTTCATAAGATTATGGAGGACTATGGATGACCTCCTTGGTAAGTCAACAACAAAAAAAGAACATCTCTAGGTCTTAGCAAAAACCTTTGATTGAATAGAACAATATCAAGTCTGACTCAATCCAAAAAAAGTGTGTATTTTGTGTCACTTCTAGAAAATTATTGGGATATATAGTATCAAGGAGAGGTATTGAAGTAGATCCAGAAAAAGTGAAGGCCATAGTTGACATGCCTCCACCCAAGAATCTAAACTAGCTCTACAGTTTACAAGGGAAACTTCAATTCATTTGTCATTTCATTGCTCAAATTACAGACAAATGTCATCCCTTTAGACATCTTCTCCACAAAAAATGCAACATTCCAATGGGATGCTTCATGCCAACCATCTTTTGACAAGTTGAAGGAATATTTAGCTTCTCCTCTGATTCTTGTGCCTCCTATTGAAGGAAAAACCCTACTTCTATATATTTCAGCAACATCAACAACATTAGGGGCTCTACTAGCACAACATGATGAAGAAGGAAAAGAAAAAGCTATATATTATATCAGTCAAACCTTGGTAGGATATTAACTTAATTATACCCCCATGGAGAAAGCATGCCTAGCAATTGTCTTTAGTTCCTAGAAACTAAGACACTATATGCTCAATCACCAAGTTAAACTCATTTCTAAGGTGGATCCATTGAAGTATCTATTGTCAAAGGCTACTCTCATAGGACGAATGACAAAGTGGGTAATTATTCTTAGTGAATTTGATATAGTGTATGTGGACTAAAAAGCCATCAAGGGACATGTTATAGTAGATCAACTTGCTAATACTCCTATTCATTTAGATCATCCACTTACCTCAGAATTCCCAGATGAATCCATATGCTCAGTCATCCCATTAGCATATTGGAAACTATACTTTGATGGATCATTCACTTGTCATAGTTTCAGAGTAGGAATTATGTTCATCACTCCTCAAGGTGATTGCATCCCTAAAGCATATAGGATTGTATTTTCATGCACTAATAACAATGTCGAGTATGAATATTTGATTACAGGATTAAACATAGTTGTTCAATAGAAGATTGACACATTACACATGTATGGAGATTCTCTGTTGGTTACCAAACAAGCTAATGATGAGTTTCAAACCAAGGATGATAAGATAATTCCCTACAAGAAAATAGTCGATGACTTCAAAAAGTATTTTTTAGAGATTCAGTTTGAACAAGTGCCTCGACTAAAAGAGAGAGATGCAGATGCCATGGAAACCATTGGATTGCTCATCAACAAGCCAACCAACAACCAATGTTGTGAGTTTCTTGTGGAATAACTCTTTATCCCCACATATGATACCCCAGATTTTGAACTTGTCTATGAAATAGTTGAACCTACTTCCCCTTGGTATCAAGACATTTATGCCTATCTCTATGACCAATCTTTTCCACCAAACCTATCCACGGACCAACAAAAAACCTTCATTCTCCATTCATCCTGCTTTACCATCTTAGGTGATACCTTATATTGAGGGAGTCTCGAAGGTATGCTTCTTAGGTGCCTCAACTCGAAAGAAGCCCAAATTGCCTTACAGGAGGTACATGAGGGAATTTGTGGGGCACATTCTAGTGGACCTACACTTGCAAAGAAGTTTTTGAGGATAGGATACTACTGGCCTAGTATGGAACAAGATGCCCATCAATTTTCTAAGAAATGTTTACAGTTCCAGCAACATGGTGATCTAATTCATGCACTGTCTTAAGATTTGCATCCAATAACAACTCCTTGGCCCTTTTCGCAGTGGGGGATTGATCTCGTTGGTAAAATAACCCCTCAGTCATCCAATGGCCACAAATTTATCATAACCTTTACTAAATATTTTACTAAGTGAGTTGAAGCAATTCCATTCACTTAGATTACCAATACCCAAATAGCCAAGTTTATCCTACATTACATCATTTGCCTATATGGAATTCCCCTCACCATTATCATTGATAATGGTAAACCATTTAAGAATCAAGAAGTTCAGTCCCTTTGCAATAAATTCCACATCCAACATCACTTTTCCACCCCTTACTATCCACAAGGTAATGGCCAAGCTGAGGTGTCAAATAAAACCATCCTAAAAATCTTGAAAATGATTATTAATGACACTGGCTGTGACTGGAACCTACAACTAAATCTTGCCTTATCGGCATACTGTACCAGCATTCACACACCTATCAGAGCCACTCCATATTCACTTGTATTTGGTTCTAAAGCCATCTTACCAATTGAGGTCGAGCTCCCTTCTCTATGGATTTCATTGCAGAATCTCATGAATGAAAAGGAGTATTGTACAACAAGTTTACAAGAAATAAAACTCCTGGATGAGAGGTGTCTTCATGCCCTTAACCATCTTAAAGCATATAAGAACTGCCTTTGATGGAGTTACAACAAGAAATTCAAGACCCTCCATTTTGAAATTGGCGACCTTGTCCTTAAAGAAAATCAGTGCAATCACCAAGAACGTGAGAAAAAGGGCAAATTTGAACCAAACTGGCTAGGACCTTTTGTTGTCACATCTAATTATGGATCAGGTGCCTACCATCTTGCAACACTAGAGGGCCAGCCCCTTGAAGAACCAATAAACATCATTCATTGAGCAAGAGGTTCTATACTTAAAAAAACTACAAAAAAGTAAAGAAAAATAATTTGTCCAATAGTGAAAACCACTTAAGTGGTGCCTTGGGCAAGTACCATGGTGAAAACATGGCAAATAGGTGCCATGTGTAGAGACTACTATCCACCATCTATCAGGTTCTCACGCATCCTAGTCCATCCACCATATATTATCTTTCCCATTTATCCACTTATCCCACTATCATGGCTTGATAATTGATTTAAATTGATCGTATCCTGCCCTCATCAATTTTCATAATAGTATCACCTATCCCATTCCATGTAATAAATACCCTAATGGGGGGCATTCTTGGTATATACCTTTTTTGGCCTACCAAGGATTTATTATCATTTTCACAATAAAAACTCATCACTTACCACAAATCATAATAAATTCCACTATCCATCACCCATAATAAATGCACACCCATTAGACTTGATACCCAAGCAAAGCAAACTACACATAAAAAACATAGGGCTTTCATGCAAAATCATAGGTAAGACCACCTTTCGAAACACCTTGATACCTAAGTACCCATTGCCTTAACATCTCGAGATATCATCCAGAATCATGCCTATAATAGGATATAGATCTTTCCTGTATCTGACGTCATACCATATCAATCACATTTCGGGGTAAGAGATTACGATGATTAATTGGTTGTTTTGTCAGTTGGTATTTTTATTTTTGATTTATATTTTTCTCTTTCTATTACTTATTTAAAGGCCACCTAGATCTTTTTATATCTTGGTGTGTTTAGATTGGCATCGAATGGGGCATAGTCATTGATTTTCATGTGCTATGTTTGGTAGATGCTCTTATTACTCCAACTAATATTCATACCTTGTATGTGTAGGAATATATTTTTGTACACTACATGGTCCTTCAACATCTAAGGCTATGCAATACCTTTTTTGCATTAAGGACTTATGCTCTAAGTTTTCTTCCTCACATGTCTAGACAAGGTTATATTATGTTGGGCATGCATAAGATTATCCTTTTGTTTGTAGCATCATGTCCATGCAAAGGATATGTAAAGTCACCTAGTTCCTTATGTACCTTGGTGCATAATATCCATTTTTCTATATTAAATAAAGGATTTCTTTACTTTATGTCAACATAACTACTCCCCATAATAAATCTATCATTCTTACATCCATATTTTTCATGTTCTTCCTAAACATTTCATCCTAACCTTTGTCACTTTCTCTCCATGCTAACTATATACTACTCTTAAACATATTCCTTTTGTTATGGCCATTTATTATTACTTCCTTATCATTTTCATTATCATTTCCATTTCCATTATCATTAACATTTCTATTATCATTTTCATTATCATTACTATTACCATCATTTATCATTATCATTTCTAGTATCACTTCCATGTTCATTATCATTTTCATTTCCATTATCATTATCATTTTCCTTATTACCATTGCCATTATCATTATCATTATCATTTTCCTTATCATTTTCATTTCCATTATCATTATCATTTCCATTACTATTATATTACCATTACCATCATTATCATTGTCATTATCATTTTCATTATCATTTATTACCATTATCATTATGCCATCATACATACATCCATAATACATCCATGATATATCATCACATCATATCTGCACTACATACATCATCATCAATAAGGCATCATCATCTATTCTAATCCATCTACATCATACATCCATATATTACCATTAGTCATAACATCTCATGCAAAGATAACATAATACATCCATAAACCAACATCATCACATAACATCAACATATACTATCATATCATCATAACATTATCAATAAAAAACCATAACACAATTATAAACACCATCAAAATATTCACATCATCATATATATAATGAAAAATAGCCATAATACAATGTCTTTGTATCTAAAATACATATCATCCTGCAGGCATAAAAAATAAATAACATCATATCATCTCACAAAGAACTCCCTCGCTTTGAATGTGTCGAAGGTGAAGGTTGTGGGCCGGACCTTGAAGGAGGAGAGCATGATCCCTGTGTCCCTGTAATCTACATTGATGGCCATGGTAGTGGTAGAGTCTATGTTGTTGTAACCCTAAGAGGTCCCATCACTGATAGCCTTGATCTTGTAGACCTAGTTGTCCCTGATCTGCTCTATGTACTGAAAGTTAGTGGTCTCTAGTCTACTAGTACCACATTGTGATAAAGAGTATGATAGTACTCTGCCCTCTATCCTGCTACTGCCAACTCTCCTTGGACTCTCATCATGTCCACCCACATCTGTTACATCCCTCCACCTACTATGATCCCCTGTGTTGTGTCATGCTCCTACTGGAGACATGAAGCAAAAGCCACTGCTGCATCTTTCTCCACCCTGAGTGCATCGCACTCTTCCATCACTTGATGTAGTATCCCATCTCCATCACCATCCCTAATAGGTGCCTGTAACTTCACCTACAACGCTTGTACCTATCCCTGTAAAGTCTGGATCTGGAGGAGGGTATTGTCTCTCTGCTATCACTACAGTCACCACGCTCTATAACCACTCCACCTCTATTTGTAGGCTATCCATGGAGGCTCTAAGTGTCTCTAGATCCTCCTCATCTCTAGGGATATCCACCTCAACCTTTTCCTAACCCCGGTTCTCTCTATCTTTAGGAATGTCAACATGATCACCCTCCACCCTCTGTCTAACTATCTCTACATGAGAGGTTATGCTACCTATCCTTTTTGTGTACCTAGGATGGTGAGCCTCACAGGCCTCTGTGATACCCACCATGCATCAAACTCTCAGCTCGTCGTTGCATCCTCTATGTCACTGCTTGGAGGAACCCATGGACCTGGTTGTAATCCCTAAAAATCTACCAATGGCACCTATAGATCCAAGGCTGCTCCCCATGTCCCTATGTCCCATTGCACCCTCAGGAAGATAGCCTCGTGAATGGGGATTGCCCATTGCTCCCTGAACTGCCTCAGTACCTTGTCTGGCATACATTATCTCTCCATAATGTGAACCATCCACCCCAAAATATATCTCATCTGCCACACATAAGAAAGCTCCTCTACATCCTCATCCCAAGCTTCACAATCTCTCCATGGCCTCCAAGTCATAGTATCTTGCTCATCCATAACTCTCCTCCAAGCCATGTCACCTACTAACCTGTAGTGTAGGGGCCCCACATAAATCCATTAATATAGGTGGTCAGGACTCCTCGCTCTATCACAAATTGGTCTAAGCACTTCTATGTGCTCCCATGCCCATATATGTAAAAGTATCATGCCACATCCCAAATACTAGCTCCTGTTGTATACACAACTATGTAAGTCTCTGTAAAAGTGGACTAATACACATGGTCCCCACGTAAACACCTCTCCATCCATCATCCACTCCAACATGTCACCACATCCTATGGAGAACTGTTGTGATTTCCTCCTGAATACCATTACATATAGTATCAACCCTGCTATAAATAGTGGTAGTGGGGCATCTGCCTCCACCTGTGTCCCATCTATAGGAAGGTCCTCATCTACGAAGACCTACTCTAGTTCCTGTGTCCCAATCTGTAGATCATATCATACTAAGGATCCATGTATAGGTATCCTCAGTATCCACCATCCGTCCTTCAGAGTCACTATAATCTTTCCCGTTAAGAGGAGGAATGCACTCCTCTCACTATGCCATCTCTAAATTAGTGTTGTCATCATCATTATATGTGCTCTAATATCTAGCATCCTCACAATTAGCAACATCCTAATCACCACTAGAAAATCTTGGTCCTCCTCTGTGAGCTAAGGATACGTCCTCATCATCTACGGTCTCCTCACTCGTGACCGAATCACTTGAGGCCGCTCCTGTTCATCATAACATTCCACCAAGTCAATTTTCATAACACTAAAATCTTTATCTATACTTGGCTGCTTTTTCCTTTTTGAACAAAAGCGTACCTTTTCCTACCCTAGGCCCTCTTCTTTCCAAAAGTGTGCCTCTTTTCACCCTAGGTGCACCTTTCACCAAAGGCACGTCGATTCATCCCGTAGGTACTTTGTTTTACAAATGCACATATTTGCTTTCCCTAGGCACTTCTTTACCATAGGCATGTTTTTTTTGCACGTCGACGCTCTAGCCATGCCTCTCTTCCCATAGGTGCACCATTACCATAAGCATGCCACTTTTTGCCATAGGCACACCATTTTGTTCCCTAGGCGTGCTTTTACAAAAGTGTGCCCACAGTTTTCTATCTTTTTCCTAGTATTTATGACTCCTAATGACCTCCTAACCTACCCAAAAGGTCCCAGGATTAGGTATGCACCAATCTACTAGCTCCTACTACTCGCTAGAACTATTTGACATGCTCACCATGGTCTCGATGAGAATCACAACTCGATCTCCCATTTCTCTCTCCTTTTCTTCTCTCTGAAGGGTTTGTTAAGATTGTGTTGACAAGTGACTAGAAATGGGCCCCCCTGCCACTATTTATAGGCCCCCAAGCCCTAATTTTTCATCCTTAGCCTTCCTATATTATCCCCAATCACCCTGTTTTACCCCTTGTCTTCCATTTTTCCGTCTTTTATCCTCACTTTTCATTGTTTTCACATCATCCCCTTTCTTTCGAGAATTTGTTAGAAAATTTTATTTTTTTTGAAATAAATTCTTGAGGGGGCATCCATTATCCATTCTTTGTTCCCATCACCGATTGGGGCATTTTTTTTTGACACGACGCCACCTTATAGGATGCCATATCAAAGAGGGGCAAAATGTAGACACATAATATTCGCCAATGTGTTCTTCATTTTACTACATCACATTTGCATCACTTCCCACTTAATTATTCAATTTCTGTTCTTCCATATTAATTAAATAATTCATCTGTCTCCATCTCATTCTTCCATATTAATTAAATAATTCTAATTATTTAATTAATATAATTTCCCTCCACACATTAATTAAATAATTTTAAATTATTTATTTAATTAAAGCTAATAATCCATTTCCTCCAAATAAATACAATTCAATATTTTATTTATTTATCCATGTGCACATGCAATTAAATAATTAATTTATTTAATTTCCCTATTATTCCCTCTCACCATAATTTGCTCTCTAATCAGATCAATTAAAAGATCAATCAAAGCAGTTGACTCCTCAATCAATTCTATTAAAAAATTAATCAATTTTGTTAACAACCCAATCAATTCAGTTAAAAAATCAATCAATTCAGTCGACTCATCAATCAAATCTATTAGCTCCCCTGATTCATGAGAGGATAAGGACACTTGTTACTCTCTTATCTGTTTAATCCCCTCATTCGATTTCAACCATTGATCTCTTTAATCATTTTTCACGAGCCCATCCAACTCACTAGGAAAACCCCCATCGGATTCATTCCCATGTGGGAGAAGTTAGCATTGAGATAGGCAAACATGATTCATTACATTTTCTATAGCTGCAAAACATATCTGCTACTAGGGATAGGAGTAAGTTGGGTCGCTTTGAAATTCCAGGTGGGTAGGAACCTACTACGAGACTTTTGATCCCTAGAAAAACTATAGGAAACCTGATTGGTAAACTCCTTTCCTTCTACTTTTGCCCAACTATATAGAAGTTGTCTAGTGATCGTTTGACCATTGATCTTCATTTCTGAAGATCTATAAATAAAATGTCTTCTCAACCTCTCATCCATCTCTCATTTTCGTAAACCTATGTTGTTACAATTGACTCATTCACTTTGGGAGATCAAAGATATACTATTTGATTAAGCAATCCACATATATCCATGACATATCAAAGGAGCATATGCTCAATCGATGAGGTTGAATTTGTGTGTGAAGGAAGGTATAATTGATGTTTAATTTGATTTCTTTCATTTATCTTTGCATTGCAGATTTTATCTCTCACAACTTCTATAATATCCCTTCTATTAGAGGCAACATGATAGAGGTTGATCCAATATTCAATGACTTACATTTCTTCACATCTTCTTGAATTCTATCTTTTCTGGGAACCCTAACAATATTTACCCAATTATTTTCTATGTTTTCATCAAGCTTATTTCTCTTTGAAATATATCTATGAACAATTTTATTGGATACATGCAGTAATTTTCCAAATGCTTTCACATGTCTCATATGTGATAGTTTTTAACTTGAAATCACAATCATCAAATCCCTACATGTCACACTTAAATCACTTTTTCGACTTGTACTTTGAATAGAGTTCAAAGCTTTTTGCAATTTTTCAACTATTATCTATTTTGCTAGATTTGTTTTTTCTCCCTATTATCAACCCATAGCAACTCCAAGACAAGGGTCATTTATTTTTGCCTAAATAACTTAGCACATGATTGTGCTCTTCCAATTAGAGATTTATCTTCAAAAAATTCATCCCAAATTCTTTTAGAATGCATTGTACTTTTAGGTAACATGTCCTCAGGTGAAATCTTACTGAAAAGAACATCTTCATCTAAATCCACTAGATTTTCCATATCTTTAAAATAAGTTGTGTCATCAATTTCCTCCTCAGTCACAATCTTTCCTACACCTTGTTTAATTTCTTCTTCAATTTGTTCAAACCCAACATGTTCTTCCTCTTGTTCATTAGTAATTTGAACTTGTTCTTCTTGACTATGTTGAACCAATCCTTCTAAAGTTGAATTTCTCTCATTTCTTCTTCTTAGATTTTTATCTTTATCAGACCTTCTTTGATCAAACAACCTTGACCTACTCCTTTTGTTCCCCATCACAAATTACCTTTTAATTCACCTGCACAAATATGTATATGTGAGGGCAAGGTCAACTAGTGTACAAGTGGTAAACTTATAGCTTGTATATTATGGTTAAACTAATACAATGAATGGTATTTATCTAAGATTTTCAATAAACTATTTGAATGTTACACACTCATGTGTAAGGACAAATTAAACTTAGGAGAGTTCAAATATTCCTACGTGATTCTTGAAGTTATGTGGAATGGTTGTACAACTACTTCACAAGGCAAGTCTAAATTAGATGAATAAATAGTCATTTTTGGTTTACACGTTGCTTGATTTAACATATGGATTTAAATAAAATGAATGGTCTTTATCTATGTTTTAATAAACTTACTGAATGTTGCACTCACATGTAATGACAAATTAAACTTAGGAGAGGCATATAATATTGAGATTGGGATTGTCAATTTGAAGAGCTCCTTTCAATATAAATTTAGGTTTGGTGTGAACTTCATGCAAAGGAGGGGACATAGATGTTCTAGGTTCCATAATGAATTTATCAAACTATCTTTGATGTTTTGTATGTGGGTGTTGGATCTAGGATTAGGTGATGTCTTGGATGGGGATTTTGATTGGATGTGGATGGAGTTTGATTTATATATAGGATGATGTCCATGAAATTGGATTGGAATAGTGGATTATGATGTGGATTATGGATGTCAAATGGATAGAGGATGGATTATGATGTGGATTAAATGGATCTAACAAATGGATGGGAGATTATTAGGATTGGATTAGGATTGGATGAGGAATATGTATTAGATTTAGGTTTTGGTTTTTCAATTTTGTATATATAATTCTTTTACACGAAGGGAGAGACAAGAAAATCAACCTATTCTACTCAGGTGGGAGTGTTTGGTCTATGAGCTCACCAATATGCTAATCCTGTTTATATATAGTTTCGGCCTAATGTTTCAAAGAGATAACTATGGAGGATTGGGATCATACCTATAGCCCACTATACCGTCTCCAAGAATGCACGGGGTGAGTAACTTCCTGGGGCTAACTACTTACTGGTGCATCACATGTTACAAATGGTCGATGGCTTCCTAATCTAGGTTTAAACAAGTCTCAACTAAGGGAGTCCTTGATATACCTTGCAACACGTGAGGCCCAAATCCATGATACAAGGGTGTTGTCTAAGGCCTAAGTATTGGTGGGATGAAACCACCTTACTTCACGGTGTGCTTAAAACACACAACCGCTTAGCCAAAGAATGACAACTCCTCCTTGTAATTTATATAGCCCACTGGAACACGGGCTTTAGCCAAGCACTTGGTGATGAAATCCAAGTTGCTTAAACCCCTAAAAAATAAAAAATAAAAATCTGTGCACCATTTTTTATTTCCAAAATTGTCCTATGACGTGAGGAAAGAGCATATGCGGATATGGACTTGGGAAGTTAACATAAACAAACATCAATAAATTAATACTGTAACTTAATTTACAAAATAATTTACAACGTATAATATACAAAAATACAACTTTCTAATTTTCAAAAATACAACTTGAGCTAATTTTCTAAATGAAACTTGACATGTAATGAAATTTCAGTCATGTAAATGAATAAATTCGAATCAACACAGCCACTTTTCAACTTTCATTGGCTTGAAAAATACATAAATTCATAAAATAATTTACAAAAATACAACTTACTAATTTTCTAAATGAAATTGATAAATAAATACTTGTCCTTTTTGTTTCCTGACTACTTGATCAATTTTGTAGTTGTTGTTTGGTAACTGATGTTTTCTCAATGAAATGTGTGTTGTTTTTGTTGATTTCAAAAAAAGTACATACATGAATAATATTAAAAATTTGGCAAGATGGACAACATAGATGAGAGAAAGAAGAAAAATGTTAAATTTTATGATTTTGATAAGTCTTTTTAAGAGGATGCATGACATGCCTTTGGCATATCCTTGGAAACACATTCGTGCATGAAGGTACATGGATGATGTAGATAAGATTGTTAATTGTTCTTTTAAGTTTATTTTTTGTGAGCTTTATATTTATAGAAAATAAAATCATGTTTAGTTTTATTCTAGATGTCATAAATCTTTTAGTCTTTTGGATCTTCTTCATTCTAATTGATTTAGTTGTGTATATGTTCTTTCTTGTCAAACCCTTTGCATTGCATTTTTTTATTATTAACCTAGGAGTTTTTTTCTATAGTAAATCAACATTTATAAACCCTGATTAACAAAAATAATCAAACCCTAATTAAAAAAATAATATTTATAAATCCTAATTATAGGGTGATTGAGTAAGTGAATATTTATAAACTCTAATTTAAAATAATCAATCAAACCCTAAAATTAACAAATATCAATTAATAAAAAAACATTACAAAAATAAGATTATATTGATTCATATTATTGTTAAAAAAAAAAAGAATTACCTATTAATTCTTTGTTTTTTACTATATTGTTGTGTTGTATTTTTTAATTATGTTGTGTTGTACCATCCTTCATTCACTGTACCAAAAAATAATTACTTTATAAAATTAATTATATAATATTGATCTGGGTGGAACCTTATCACCCGATAAGGTTTCGCCCCTATTAAATCCACCCCAGATAGTTGCACCTGGAACCTTACTGGGAGAAAAGGTACCGCCTTGTAAGGTTCTGGGTGGAACTGTCTATGTGGCATCCTATGTGGTAGTTCACCCCCTTCCCCACAATGTTCCAAAAGCTTCATCTTTTGCTAACAAATTTCTCCCATCAAAATGCATTTTTAAGAAAATTGTCGAATACTCTTTTGTAGTGCTTGGAATGTAGATTCTAGATTTTTTTTTTCATATTTTGATTAATTTTATTATATATATTTTTAAATTTATTGTAACTAGGTTTATCCCATCAAACATGAAGCTAATTAGAAATTAAAAATAAATAGGCAAAACGTATTCAAAAAAGTTAGAAAATATACGAAACACTAGAGGAGGGAATCATCTCCAAGAGGATTTAAAAAAAAAGATTATATCTTGTAAAAAAGTTGACGTCCCATGGAACTATTATGTTCTAATTAAATTTGACTTTAAAAATTATAGAAAAATAATTATTTATCAAAAATTACATTTTTTTCCATTCACTAAATATTTGAGTTGGCTAATTAGGAAAAAAAAATAAATTAAAAAAAGTAATTTTTCTATATTTTTCTTGACGTCCCATCGATGTCACTTTTTAAAAAAATATCAATATTTAAAATTCATCAATTAAATTTATAAAAACAAATATCCACCTATTTTAAAAAAAAATTAAAAAATTATAATCATAAACTAAATTAAAAATGATACATTTTATTAGTTTATGTCATTTTAAAATTCAAAACATACATATGACTTTTTTGACGTTTAAGTTGGAAAAATATGTTTGTGTTGGTCGTTTCCTTTATAAAAGTGTGACATAGTTCTAAACTTTTACCCCATAACATTCAAATAGGTCTAATGAATTTAATTTTTTCTCCTAATTACACTTTAGCAATCAATGATTAACACAAATCTTAAAGGCAACTAGTCATTCCAAGCTTCAAGTGAGTGAGTTATGCATAGGTCTGGTAGGGGTCCAAGTTGGCACCAAACAACACACAATTGTCACATTCAAGCACCAACTACCAAATGCAAGAGTCTGAGGTGATTCAATCATCTTATTATAGTCCATATAAAAGAGCATAATAAAATCTAAGAGAAATAATTAAAATAATTAAATGAGTCACATGTATGTATGAATTAAGTCCAAATATAAAGAAAAGACCATTAAAATTTGTTTCATAATTTACTTCTCTTTGATTTGGTGAAAAAGACCAATCTCACCTTTCACAAAATTTCCTTTTTTTCTCAAGATTACAAAGTTATTGTAATTCTGAACCAATCCTCATAGTTTGAATTTTGGGATATAATATTGTTGTTGCATGCATATCTAGCTTAGTTTTTTAATGTTATAAATGGATGGGGGTTAGAATTTCATACACAATAGGGAAGCATTTTCAGTAAATGCAAGCCATATAGCATTTTAGCTTGGCAAACTATCTATCAAATTAAATTACATTGACATCTATCTGGTAAGCTTGCAAGAAGACATGACAATAGTCAATAGGCACAATGGACATAAATGCCTCCTTTTAGTTAAATGTCAAGCACATTTGATTTCTTGATGACAAAGTAAATTAGATCTACAACAAAGGGAGAAATGGTGAAAGCAAAGATAGTCATAACATTTCACTATTTTTCCTTATGTGCAACAAATGGATGCTTAACTTTATTCTTTGCTACCCTTTACTATTTGCTTCACCCACCAAATAAATCAAATGGGCCCACCAAAGCCATGTTATTAATGTACATGTGGCACCACTTGATATGCTCTTTTATGATGCAAGTTAACATGAGCTCTCATGTAAATACCCTTGGCCAATAAGGTAGTTGCACCTTGGTCTAGGTGGATATGCAAGATCCATGTGGAACCCTTTAGCTTTGGATCCCAATTTTTAAACAAGGACAAGTCTAATGATTCATAAAAATAAAGCAAGATCTAATGACTAGGGGTCAAATGATGAATGCAAAGTTGTGGGGGCTTTCCTTTAGCCATTTTACCTCAATGTTGATATGTGGCTATAGTTAGAGGAGCTTTGGGGGGTTGAGTTTAAATTCTGACTATGGGTGTGAGCCTTCAATAAACTCAATCCATATAATCACCTTGGATCTAGCACTAGGTATGATGAGACATTTCAAATGTTAATGTTTTACCATTCAAACATGGGGCTCTCTATTAACTAGACATTATAACCAACTTGGGTCTAAGAGGCCATTTGGTGCTTTTTGGATTTCAACACAATTTCTCTCCTAGATATGAGTTTTCTAAAATCAAAGTTTATGACCATCTCAAGTCTAAGATTATTTGAGGGCTCTCAAGGATTTGAATATTTAATTTTTTAGTTACAAGCCTTGTAAAAAAGAATCTTGGATAGGATTTTAAGGTCTAGTGGAGCTTGGATCCTTCATACAACTCAAAGTTGAAACTCAAACTTCTAAAACATGAGGTGACAACTAAAATTAGCAACAAGGAATATCTTGGGTCTAAAGGATAAACAAATCAAATCAATGAAAATCTCAAGGAAGTACATAAAGCTAAATGCAACACTATGGAGTCCATAAGCCCAAAAGAAAATGTCTCAAATAGGTTAACTATGAGGCTATGAATAGTTTGCACGGTGCTTCAAGGCACATACTTAGAGACAAAAATCAAAGGAGTGAGGACCAAGTAAAAATCAGAAAGAAAGTTTTCTTCATTTTTATAGGGAAATTAAGACATGTTGTGCAAACATCACCACTGTGGTTGATTAGAGATGCTAGGTAACCCTAATGGAGAGATGAACTCTGTAAGCCTAGAGTAAGTCTAGTCTAGTGAAGTGCTAGGTCTTGTAAAATTTGTAAGGAAAGCCATTTAACCTAACACTTTTATCATTATCCATGCTCATAAATGCATCATGTAGCTCCTCAAAGGTGAGTTGAGCATCACAAGTTAAATTGGCTGACTAGCTAAGCTAGTTAGGAACAACATCAAGACATTACTAAAGCATAGAATTACATTCTTGGAAGTCATGTTGAGATTGAAATAGTAACTTGTGATGTTCCAAGAATGCCTAGGAAATATCTAACAGAGAGAAAAGCCTACTGGACATAGTTTGAAAAGATTTAATATGTGAGTGTATTTACTTGATATTTAGGGATTTGAAAAAGTCTTTTGAGGCTTTGTCTCCCACCTTGAGCTAGTATAAGAAAGATAGAACTTGAGATCCTACAAGAGCATCAACAAACTTGCTATAATGATGGAGTTTGGAAGCCTTGGTTTGTAATTGCACATTGAAAAGATAGCCTTCATGCTCACAATACACCTGAACAAATTCCTTAGACATAGTGGACTTTACACATCTATAAACATGGTAAACTTGCTTGCCAAACTTGTGTAGGAAGGTGGTGGTACAAGCAATAACATAACCCCACAAATCAATCTAGCTAGAAGAGTAGGGAGGACATGACCCTCCAAGTTCTAAACTTTATCAATGAGGTGGATAGTCCTAAGATGAGTCAGATGTGATGTGTTTAGAAATAATTGCATGCATGGGATTCCCATTGGTGTAGAAACCCATTCAACCTTAAAAATGATGGGACTATGGTTAGACAAAATGGTCTTTAGATGTATTATCAATGATCTACCATTGTGAGAGAAAAGGATAAAACCATCTTGTTCACAATGCAAAACATGATCAAGTTGTTAGAGAACTATGTCCTCATTGGCCCATAAGTTGATCCATGTAAGCCAAGGATCCAATGTCGCATGCTTCCATAAAAAATCTAAGTCCACTAACTCCCAATGGTTTTTTTAAATAAAATCACGCATCACACTCTCTGATGCACCAACACATTGGCAACAAGATGACTTTATCCTTGAGAGACTCTACATATTAAAGTCACCACAAACTAGCCAATAACTAGCCAATTAGAAAGCAACAAGTGGTTAGCAAGCCAATGCCAAAATGCCATTTTTTTCAAGGCCATCATTAGGGGTGTAAATATTTATAGTCGCCAACATTCTCCCATTAATGTCAAAGATTGCTCATGTAACAGGGTATTTGGGTTCCTCCCGTAAAGTAATAATTGCATAGTGTAATCCAGGAGCACCACCACATCCATCATCATACAAAGTGACGAGATGAAAAGCTTGAGGCTAGATAAGCCAGCAAAAAACAAGTTGCTTTAATTTCTTGTAAACAAAAAAGAAACCAAACAGGCCCAACTTTTGGCATGTAGACTAGACAAAAAAACTTATGGAAAGCTTATGTACGACCTCTAAGATTTCAAGAGATGACATTCATGTGGAGAGGTCCTCCATTGAGTGCTCTAAATGACCATTGTCCTCATCTCCTAACAATATTTTGAAAATCTAATCCCAACGCAACTTCTGACTATGTAATTTATCTCTTTTTACGTTACTACAATGGTTGTGATCCCCTCTGGTCATGTTTACAGATCAGAAAAAGATAAAATCAAAGGGCTACATAAAGTTATCTCTATGTTTACAAATTAATTGACTTAACTAAATCATATTAATAATTATTACAATAATATATTTAAGAATTAATTGATTATAAATTTAAAATATCAAAATACTATTTTTTAATCCTATATACTAAGGAATCAAGATTTAATAGATACAATCTCTTTATCACAGCCTTTGACAGTTGGTAATACTAGCATACCTATATTTAAAAAATATATCTAAAGTACACCGAGAGATATCCTTCTCGAGGTGCCTATTTTTTAATCAATTTACCTCACATAGGTGGAAATAGGCACCTCAAGAAGGATATCTCTTGGCGTACTTTAGATATATATTTTAAATATAGGTATGCTAGTAGCATCCGCAGCGGCAAGCCTAATTCAAACTATATTATATGATTATATAAATTATTATAATTATATGAATTATTATAATTATATAATATAATATTATCATAGAGATTAGATATATTATTATAATATATTATATACAATAATTATAATTATAATATATATAATTATTAAAATTATATATTATATTATTTAATGATTCTAATTGAAATTATATTATATATTATATTTAGGATTATAGTTAGGGGTTAAAATTAGGGTTAGGGTTACTGTTTAGGTTAGACTTAGGGTCACAATTAGGGTTAGGGTTAGGAATAGAAATAGGGTTAGGGTTGGAAGTATGGTTAGAATTGAAGTTAGGGTTAGCATTAGTGTTAGGATTAGGATTAGGGTCAGGGTCAGAGTTAGAAATATAATTAGGGTACAAATTAGAGTTGGGATCATGGTTAGCATCAGGGTTAGTGTTATTATTAGAGTTACAACCAGAATTATGGTTAGAGTTATGTTAAATAAGGTTAGATTTAGAAGTATAGTTAAATTGAGGGTTTTGAGGCTTATAAAACAATTCTAAGTGTACTCTATGGTTTTGGTTAGAATTAGGGTACCTATTTTTAAGGAATATTTTAATATCAATGTTGAACCTTAATCCTAATTCTAAGAGGAACCCTAAGCCTAATTCTAGTCATAACCATGATTCTACCCTAACTATAAGCCTAATTTAAAATCTAAGAATAACCTTAATTCTAACCCTAACTTCAATTCTAACCCTATCTTGAATTTTGACCCTAAGCCCAATCCTAATTAAAACCCTAACCCTAACCTTAATACTAAACTTATCCCTAATTGTAACCCTAACTATAATTCTAACATTAACCCTAAATATAGTCTTAACCCTAATTCTAACCCTAAACCTAACTCCAACCCTAATTATAATCCTAACCCTAACCCAAATCCTAATTTTAAACCTAACCCTAACCCTAACTCTAACCCTAAGTCTAACTATAATTCAAACCCTAACCCTAACCTTAATACTAACCTTAACCCTAATTGAACTTTAACCCTAACTCTAGTTTGAACCCTAACCCTAACTAAAACTCTAGTTCTTTCCCTAATTCTAATAGTAACCCACCTTAATTCTAACCCTAATTCTAATAGAAACCCTAACCCTAACCCTAACTGTAACTTGAATGCTTGCCCTAACTCTAATTCTTACCCTAATTCTAATAGTAACCCACCTTAATTCTAACATTAATTGTAATAGGAACCCTAATCCTAACTCTAACCATAACCCTAACCCTAATTCTAATCATAACCCTGATTCTACCCCAACTATAACCCTAATTTTAAATATAATAATAAACTTAATTCTAACCCTAATTCTGATTCTAACTATGACTTTAACCCTAACCCTAACCTAAATTCTAACCCTAACCCTAACTGTAACTCTAATGCTTACTCTAATTTAGTAACCCCAATTCTAACTTTAACCCTAACCTCAATTCCAACCCTAACCCTAATTCTAACCCTAACCCTAACCCTAATTCCAACCCTAACCCTAACCACATTGCTAATTGTAATCCTAATTCTAATTCTAAACCTAACCCTAATCCTAATTTTAAACCTAACCCTAACCCTAACCCTAACCCTTATTCTAACCCTAAACATAGCTCTAATTTTAACCCTAACCCTAACTGTAACTCTAACCCTAAGCCTGACTATAATTCTAACTATGATTTTAACCCTAATCCTAACTTGAATTCTAACCCTAACTGTAACCCTAATCCTAACCCGAACTATAACTCTAATGCTTACCTTAATTTAGTAACCCTAATTCTAATTCTAACCCTAACTTCAATTCTAACCCTAACCTAACCCTAATTCTAACCCTAAGCCCAATCCTAATTAAAACCCTAACCCTAACCTTACTACTAAACTTATCCCTAATTGTAACCCTAACTACAATTCTAACATTAACCCTAAATATAGTCATAACCCTAATTCTAACCCTAATCATAACCTCAACCCTAATTATAATCCTAACCCTAACCCAAATCCTAATTTTAAACATAACCCTAACCCTAACTATAATTCAAACCCTAACCCTAACCTTGATACTAACCTTAACCCTAATTAAACTTTAACCCTAACTCTAGTTTGAACCCTAACTCTAACTGAAACTCTAGTTCTTACCCTAATTCTAATAGTAATCCACCTTAATTCTAACCCTAATTCTAATAGAAACCCTAACCGTAACCCTAACCCTAATTCTAATCATAACCATGATTCTACTTTAACTATAACCCTAATTTTAAATCTAACAATAACCCTAATTCTAACAATAACTCTATCCCTAACCCTTACCCTAACCCTAACCGTAATGCTTGCCCTAACTCTAATTCTTACCCTAATTCTAATAGTAACCCACCTTAATTCTAACACTAATTGTAATAGGAACCCTAATCCTAACTCTAACCCTAACCCTAACCCTAATTCTAATCATAACCCTGATTCTACCCCAACTATAACCCTAATTTTAAATATAACAATAACCTTAATTCTAACCCTAATCCTAACCTAAATTCTAACCCTAACTCTTGCCCTAACCCTAACCATAACTGTAACTCTAATGCTTACTCTAATTTAGTAACCCTAATTCTAACTTTAACCCTAACCTCAATTCCAACCCTAACCCTAATTCTAACCCTAACCCTAATTCCAATCCTAACCCTAATTTCAACCCTAACCCTAACCCTTATTCTAACCCTAAACATAGCTTTAATTTTAACCCTAACCCTAATTGTAACTCTAACCCTAAGCCTGACTATAATTCTAACTATGATTTTAACCCTAATCCTAACTTGAATTCTAACCCTAACTGTAACCCTAATCCTAACTATAACTCTAATGTGTACCTTAATTGAGTAACCCTAATTCTAATTCTAACCCTAACTTCAATTCTAACTCTAACCCTAAGCTTGATCCTAATTGAAACCCTAACCTTAATACTAAACTTAACCCTAATTGTAACCCTAACCCTAACTCTAATTCTAACATTAACCCTAACCCCAACCTTGATTATAATCCTAACCCTAACCCTAATCCTAATTTTAATCTAATAACTATAAAATTCAACTTATTTAAGTTTTCTTCTAAAATAAATAAAATACAACTTTTTTTTGAAAATAATAAATAAAGTTAATCAACAATATATATTTTTTAATGATTTATACTAATTTATATTCTTCTAATTTGCACTTACTTTTGTTTTTGTATTTTTAATAAATAAAACTTGCCTTACTAATTTATATTCTTCTAATTGGAATAAATGTAACATATACCAAATAAATTAGTAAAGTCACATTACATAAACAAGGGATTCCATAATTAAATAATAAAATTCAATTTTAAAGCACATCTCACAAATAAACATATTTAAAATAAACCATAAGTTATGGAGTGAGTTACCTAAAATATAGGTATGTAATTTAAATAAAATCACATGATTTAGTAATTATAAAATAGGTTTCTATTTTAAATATCATACAAGATTCTACTAAAATTCTAATTTAACTATGCACATTAATTTAATTTTAGATCACATTAGCTAGAAAATAGGGAGTTGTGGAGTTCTAATTTTAGTAAATATTAAAAATTACCAAAATAATATAAAAGCATATAAAACACTACCTTATTTTAATTTTCTCCATGATTATTTTTTCTGGAGGCTCTCAAATTTCTTCTTGGTTTGCATGGAGGGTTGCACAATGAGAATTTGTAATAGAGGTGTTTTACAAAAATATTTCAACTATTTTAAAGTTTATTGTAGATTTGTCATTTAATTTTCTCCATAAATTTCTTCTTCTTGGTTTGCATGCAGGGTTGCACAATGAGAGAATTTGCAATGGAGGGTTTTTACAAATTATTTTAACTATTTTATAGTTTATTATAGATCTGTCATTTTTATTATTTGGAGGATACACAGGAAGATGGTATGGATGTAGGGGTTTTAATTATTTAAGATCTATAATTTTTGTTGTTATCAATTTCACTCTATACAATAACAAAGTTGCATTTTTAAATTTTTTTTTTAAAACAATGTTTATTTAAATATGAGCCATAGATTTAAAATGGATTTAATAAATTAATAAATATATAATTTAAATTTTATATAAAACAAAAAAATAAGTTGGAAGAGGGGAGGGAGTGCCATAACATAGTTAAAGAAAAAGCACCATAGAACAATATGCAATATAGTTAAACAATTAAAATATTTTAAGAAAAAACAAAAGTTCTTAAATATATTAGTTTGATTTTTAAACTATATGCTATCCTTTAAAAAAATAGAATACTCTTAAAAGATTTTAAAGATTCTACAATATAAATATAAATATAGTTAGGGAATATAATTAAACACTTAAAACTTTTAAGAAAAAACAAAATCTCTTAAATATATTAAAATATATTAGTTTGATTTTTTAAACTATTTTTACTCTATACTATCTTTTTAAAAAATTAGAATACTTTTTATATGCATATAGTAAAGTTCAAAAGTTCAAAAAATAAAATAAAATGAAAAAATCTATTGCAATTAGATGTTGCTATTTTAGCACTTTATAATAACATTATAACATTATAATATTATATGATATTATAATATTATATTATAATATAGTATAATATAATATATATTATATTATCAAAAATAATAATTATAATAAATCAAATATGTGATAATATACATAATTTCATAATATATTTTTCTTCATTTATATAATATTATATATTATATTATATTATATTATATTATAATATGATATATTATAATAATAAATATTTGATAATATATATGTCATTTGTCTATTGGTTTGTTGTCCATTGTTTGAAAGGAATCTTAGTTCTTATTTTTAATTTTGTTTAACCAAGAAGTTTCTTCAAACCCCTGTCAATATTGGAAAATGCCACCTACAAATGTTAGTGTCAAGAATAGACCTACAAATGTTAGTGTCAAGAATAGTGTTTTGAAACGCATGTTTTGAATAGTTTTAAATGCCACAGTTTTGTGAAACGCCTCTTATTTATTAAGAGATTAATGTGCATTCCTTTCACCTTCCAAGCATGTAATCCATTATAGCCCATATTTATTTGTTAGTTTGTTGTTTTTGAATTTTATGATTTTTGTGTATTATTTTATTTTTTATAAAGATTCTATATAGGAATCTTATAAGTTTACGGAGAGATTCTGGAATCTTTCAGCTCTTGTTCTCCATCCGTGTTGAGAATGTAGAAAGGCCGAGTCTCGGCATAAAAATCTAATCCTTACAACTTTCATTGTTCTTAAATATCATCCACTTCAACAGTCAAAGGTCAATTTTAACCAATAAAAATAGGATAAATATTTACCACTTTTTGTTGTGAATGATATGAATGTTTGGCCATTGAATGTTTGACCATTAAAATGGATGATATTTAAGTAGTATACAACTTCATTTACAACTGTCAGCCAGGGAAGACCAGTCCTCGTTTAGCCTCCATACGCCAGCTTTAATGAAGACTGATAATCCCTATGAACGTGTTTCTATCGTATCGTTCATTAGATACCAACGATGCACATGCAACACTGCCCACGATTATATTTAGGAAATGGACATTTTAATCGATAGTTGTAAAGTTTTTAAATCATTTAGTCTAATGGCACTCATAAACTGTAAATGAGAATTGTCTGTTTAATTAATACATGTCTTTAGTAGATATATTGTAATAATTTAATTATTCCATAGTTTTGTGCCGAATAGATGCCCACTTTTCCTCTGTAAATACAAAGCACAACCACTTCAGCAGTACGTGTAAGCATTGTTCTGTAGAACTACATTGAATTGTAACGTTATGAAGAAAACTAGTGTTTTGAAATACATAGGAATATTGCTGGTATGGCTGTTGTTTCTGAAGCCTTGTGTGGGTAGTTATTTTACTGTATGGGCAGGGCCTGGGTGTAATAACGATGCCGTTCGTTACAGTGATTGTGGATGTTCTAATATAGCCAGCAATGTGCATGGAGGATGGGAGTTTGTATACCAAGGACAAACTGCCGCTGCTTATAATCAGGCTGATTGTCGGGGCGTAGCACATAGTCACTTTCGTGGCAGTGGAAGCATCTGCAGCGGTTTTGGCTGGCAGAGCTTCTTCATTCAGTGCTGATAATGGTGTTTTCTGTGTCTTTGTTCGTGTCTATAGTAGGATGAATTGAGTCAGGCTTTGCATCTTGTCTTTGTGATTTGTATCAGACCTAGAGTGTTAATTCGGGTCAGAATTGCTTAAGGATTTGTATCTGGTCTGCTAGTCTGATAGTATGAATAAACAGATCGTTTTCTGTCTTTGGCTGTGTCTAGTATAGGAGGAATTGAGTGAGGATTTGTATCTGGTCTTTATGGTTTGTATTGGTCATTATGATTTGTATCTGGCCTAGTTTGTTTAATTTATTAAGGATTTGTATCTGCTCTTTATGATTGACATGAATCATTACTCTTAAATCTAGTAAGACTTTTGTCTAGCCTTTGTGACAGAGAGGCATCTCTTCGGTTAAATTTACTCAGAATTTGTATTTGCCCTTTATAATTGAGGTGTTTCTTTTTTAGTTTACTTAACTGGTCTTTATAATTGAAAGGAAAAAAACATGGGTTTTTAAAGGTTAATTAGGTAAATAAGGGTACTTAAGTACAAATTAATCTAAGGAAGTGAGTTTTTTTTGGTATTGATTAGGGTTATATGGAGTAGAATAGAACAGATCATTAATATTAGATAATAAGTACAATCACACCACATATGGTAATTAATGAACAATGATCTATCACTTAGCTCTATGATCAAAGATTGAGTGTTAATCGACAAAGACAATTTGTCAATGAATTTGGTGCACCTTGAAATCTATAGATGTGAGCTAGATAGTCATGTATATGGATTATAATTAGAATATTGTGTCAGGTTGACCTCATGGATCTTGATCTAAATCACAACTATGAACCTGTTCCATAATTACAAACTCAACTTGTGATGATCTAGGTTCTACTATGTCTACTATGTGAATTATCAAAAAAGTGCACTCCTAGATAATGACATTTTGTATCAAGCTCTGAAGGTTTTTTTAATCAAACTAGCAGTATTTAAAAATAACTTGACATATCACATTTTTTAAAGCACAAAATGTGATCCCATTATGGATTGGTATTTACCAAGCCCTAATGTGATCGTGTTATGTAAATTTAAAAATAATGCAATTGCATTATTGACAAAATTATCTATTTAGCCACTTTTGTGTCCCCCATTTTGGTGCACTCACCTTGACAGTGGGAAAGTCCCCAAATACAACAATTATGGCCATAAGATAAGTGACTTATATCTAGATAATCAAGTATGAAAATAGAGCTCAATATGATGTGGTGGGGGGGGGGGGGGGGGGGGGGGGAATAATGGTGGTCCCAATGTAGGATCAATATCATATAATAGTACAATAGATGTGATCATGTTAGTGCAATGTATATGATTCAAATAAAATCAAATGATATAGTAATGTAGGCACAATGTAAATAGGATCAAGTCATTGGATATAGAAATGTAAGCTTAATGTAAGTAGGATCACTCATAAGTTATGACAATGTAAGATCAATAGATGAGGGTTGGGGATTGAAGAAGTGACATTATTCCCTTCAATATAAGCATGTGTAAGAGATCTAGAACAATGTAGAATCATATAGTCATAAGGTAAAGTAATGTGATATCATAGAGTAAGATATAGTTATAAGTGATTAAGGTGTAACCATGTGACAATAAAGATATAGCAATATAGAATCATCATATAAGTGGTCTAACATGTAGCTAGATGTAATGATCATCAAATAATAATGATGTAGAAATATAATTTATTAAGATACCAATGCTCTATAGTAGTAAGATACACATCAATAATGGACCATAGAAGTTCATAGTAGATATCTATATAACAATGATAAGACATAGATCACAAATAAGGATACGACAATGTAAAGCATAGATCATAGATATAGTGCTCATGATAGCTAGATATAATCAATGTTAGTGCACAAGATAATGATACTTCTAGGCTAGTCAATGTAAGTCCATGGAACAAGATAATGTCAAGTGATGAATAAATGAATAAAAAGGAAAAAGGATCAAAGGATAAAAAATATGAAAGACAAAATGAATAAAAAAGATAAGAAAAGGATCAAATGGATAAGTAAAAAAGAGTAGTGAAACAATATGATGAAAACAAGACATGGAATATATATAAGATAAAGGTTGATCATAAGACAATCAAATGATACAAGATTTCAAACATTTACCCTGAGTGTTATAAAGAAGTAAACATAAATGTCAAACAAAACATGTATGCCCCAAGTTAGAAAAATGATGTAAAGAAGAAGTTGGGATCCCAAAAGATAAATTAGATATGAAAAGAACATAATAGATGTTAAATTGAATAATTTATCTATTCACTATAGATTAAGTGTACTTAGGTTGATGAGGCTAGAAAACATCTTGTCTAATTGAATGTGCAACCTTTTAGAGGTTAGAGGTTACCTAGTTGTTTGGTAAACCTCATGTGCATACCTTTTGAGGTAGGAAGACTTTCCATCTCACCTCAAAAGGCACTTTGTAGTCATCCAACACTTGTCACACAAGGTTGTTGGTTTTCACATTCCAAGTGATCCAAAGGTTGACACCTTATAGGACACTTGTCTTCATACACGTACCACATCACAAGGCACTTTTCAATCCATGTGCAAGGTGGATTGTCTCTTACATGCCTATATGATGAGGCATTCTCATGTAAATTTGTAAGTGAGATCAATATATGTTTATGCTCTTAATAGGTTCATCAATATCATTGATTTCTCATCTCTATTTGTTTGATTTCTATATTGTGAGGGTGTTGATCAAGTTGTAGAGCATCCTTGGCTAATTCCAACAATAGAAAGGACAAGCGATAAATGAAGGAAAAGTAAAATTGATATCTAGAAAATTTATTCATATCTCATATCATGTGGCTTCTCTTTTATGTTATGTGTGACCTCAATGTTTATCTTCCCTTTATGTATGAATTCTTGAATTTTATGTTGGAATGCAATGTTTATGTGTTTTAAACATCCAGGTGTATGATGAGAATCACATTTAGAACAAATATCAAAAGACATCATTAAAGATCACTGTTAATTCTACTTTACTCTTATGTGAATTAGGTCTAGAGAAATAGTCAATGAAAGCATGAGCTAAATTAGAAAATGATATATAAAGAATGCAAGATGAATCAAATCATTTTAAATCTCTACCATATAAGTGTATTCTAAACTTTCTCATCAATAAGATGTCATCACCTATGTTTATATAACTAGCAAGTAAGGAATACTTCACATATAAAGAAGAATCCATAGAACTATCATAACTACCATGTAATAATTCACTAGGACTTATATATCATCATGTAGAAGTAAGGGATTGTTAATATGAGTTTTATGTTCGAATGCAATGTCTCTACATTTTGAACATCCATGTGTATGATGAGAAGCACATTTAGAAAAAAGATCAAAAGAAATAAATATTGATCATTTCTTAGTTGGACATGCTACTCTTAAGTGAACTTGGTCAGTTGGTCTAGAGAAGTAGTCAATGAAAGCATAGTCTAAATTAGATAATGAAGTATAAAGCAAGTGAAGTAAACCATTTTAAAAATCTACCACATAAGTGTAATGTAAACTTGCTCATCAATAACATGTCATCATTTGTGTGCATATTATTAGCAAGTAAGAAAGATTTCTCATATCAAGAAGCATCCATAGAACTATCATAACTATCATGTAAGAATTCTTCACTAGGACTTATAATATCATCATGTAGAAGTAAGGGAGTTTTGATATGTTAAAATAATGTATCAGCATCAAAGTGAAATCATGTTAGGAAAGGTTTCTCAACCTTCTCCTAATGTTCAGAATGCAAAAATTACAATTTTCAGGCTATAGAACAAAAAAACTCAAATTTTAAGCTATAGAGGTCATTTTAGGCCCCCAAAATAATTCCAAGTGGTTTGACATTGCTTTCAGGATATTTGGTACATAGCTCTCTTCAAGATCTACATTTTTTAAAAGGGGCCCAAATGGCCTCTTGAATCAAAAGTTATGGCCTTAGTAAGTTGGGCCTGCCACATTGGAAATGTAAAAACATCTATGACAAATGAAAGAGTTATAAGAGGGAGTTACACTTGTTGTGTGATGCCCCGCCATGCAACCCTAGAGTGCTAGACTAACTAGAGACAATATTACAGAAATATTTTTTTTTGAAGAAGGAAATGCATTACCCATTAAATATAACCGCACTAATAACAACATTAAATGAAATGAACAGCTAACACTTCTAGGGAACATAACTGCATCAGATAGAATTATAACCATACAAGTGATAATACATTATACATTTATAGAGATGAATAATTACAAGATTCAATACAAGATTACAAGACCGATTACATCAGTTTATAAGTAGTACAATTATGAATGTATACAACAGCTAAAGGTGTAGAGCAAAATTGGAACTAGAACACTTTTTCTCTGATCTCGAAACAAACATCCAAGAAGACCAATGGATAACTCTACCTCCCAACCATGTGGAACCCTAATGTCCACCCCTCTGAGCTAGGAGATAACAATGAGGTTCCACTAGGTCAAGGTTACAACAATGAACAATAACAAGATATAGACTCCATGTAGACAAAGCAGGATAACAAGACTGTACAGACACAATAGTACTCGCCAAAACAAGACAAATCAAATCATCAAGCTAAGATCAACCATCAATACAAGTCTGCACTCCAGAGGTCACAACAAAAGATAAAGAGGAAGAAACTGGACTACGGTAAGGAGAGTGTCATCGCATGGTCCTAGCATGGGTTACCCAGGCTATCTCTCACTAGAAGCTGGCCCCCATCTATGGTTACCCTGGCAGACTCTCTCTAAGCACTGACCCCATAGGGTGACACATGTGGAGCCGACATGTCCTCTCATGGAGACAAGGAGGTCGGCCTTGCCAACCATGCCTTCTCATCCTATCTTTAGCCTGCGAGAGCACTCAAGGCATGGGTGAGGTATCTTACTTATCTTGTTATGTGATTTACTACCCCAACCCTCCTAAATAAGTTATTAAGTTATCACTCACTTACAACTTCCATGGGGTTACCTAGGCGGCCTCTCTGGCACTGGCCCCACCATGAGAGCCACTCTCCTAGCAATCTCTGACCAATCATCCAAAACCAAAATACGCAAGGACAAGGGTTACAATAGATTCTGATCCATTACATATGCCATTCACTTTACCACAACAATATAAGTCCCCTTCTCCCCTTCAAAACTCAAACAATACATCATGAAACGGTATGACACAAGTATCAAGTTGAATACCAAATGGTTAAGCCTCAGGAGTTGGTAATTGAATTCTTTACTAAGTTACCACAATACCTTTCCCAATATGGAAACTAGATTTCAATGACCATGACAATAATATAAGGTCAACAAGGGATAAAGAGAAAGAAAATAATTCAACTTTAATACAAGTTGATAAAATAAACAAATTTGTCCCAAGGACGACTTCACACTAATTTTGGACAAGGTTTGCGAAATTAAACATTTCAATAAAAAGATAAAACAACATTACAACCTATACCCAAAATATTCTTACTTCCTTGCATTAATGATAAAAAAAGAACTCCAAACCTTACAAGACACAAACCCACTCCAGAAGAAAACTAGTTACACATTATTAGATTAAAACGACAACAATTTTTGTTAAAACGACGGCAATTTAAGAGACTATAATAACTTAATTCCAATCATTATGAAAAGAGGTGATTTAAATCTAGTCAACAACTTCTTCAAACAAACATTAATATAATCCAACTACCAATTCCACATGAAAGATTTTAAAGTTCTAATACTATCCTACGCTACAATTTACTTAACACACTCAAGACAATTTGATCATTTAAAGCATCATAACCCTAATCATCTAAACAAAACAAATTCAAATATATATAAGCTTAATTGTAATTTTCTAAATAAATAAGTTTAATTGAAAAATCACTAAGCATGGTAATCATATCTCTCTAGTCTATCATTTAAATGCAACTAAGAATCTACTTCCTAAAATAATAAAGATGTCAAAAGAACATGGATAAAATTTTATTGAATTAAAACCCTACTCTAATATCTTATTACCCACCATAATTAACTTTCTTACAAGAGCTTATAAAATGAAGCTTACAGTAAGCACAAGACACTAAAAGTCATAAAGTTTGGGTTAAATCAAAATGGATCGGTATATGCCAATAGATAATTTTACCCATGCCCACACTCCTTAATGTCTTGAAGAACTTCACTTAAAACAAAACTACAAGCCTATCTTATTAAAGCAATCTCTAAATTCATTCTCTAACTAACATTTAAAAATATCCTAAACTCAAAACCCGCGAAGAGATCTTCGCCTCAACAATAGAAGTAATAATCTATACAAGAAGATTTATTTAAACTACAAACATCAACCGGCTATACTCAATGTGATGAAGGCAGCATTCATCATAAAGTAAGTATAGGAAAAGTCAATAGGGAAATGTCTAAAGTCGACAGGAGGCATCAAAAGATTACATGGGTTTGCAACGGTGAGGAAGTTGGCCATGCTACTATCTAAATAGAATATGGCATCCTAAGAGTTGACTAGACAACCAATGACACCGAGGACAGCAAAGTGACACACCACGTGACCACCTAAGTGTTAGGTTCAACGAACAGTGAGAAGGTGTGCAGCTATTTTCTAGAGGACTCAAGTGTGACTGACACTGGCAGATAGAAAACCTTGGTAGCGAACACGATGACGTCCAAAATGGTATCTACCACCTTAACTACAAAGACTCCTCTGTTTGCACAGAAAGAAAACCGATGGTTTAAGCATAGCAAGGAAAGTTTCTAAAGACACAAACTGCCAACATTCGATGATAATTATATATACATCCCTCCATTGGTAGTGATGATTAGCGAGAGTTTATCAACAGAAATGATAAGTAGAAAACCTGAGGCACGATAGGGTGAGGGTTTGAAGGATACCACTGCCATGAGCAATGAAACCCAGATAAGTTTAGCTTGTCATCCTCAGCCGATGGATAGTATGGGCAACAGAGGAAGAGAGAGACATGTTGAAACTAGGGTGAACTTGGTAGCAAACAACAGAGAGATCACAATGAAATTTGCAGTGACCCAAGAAAACTGAAACAACTGTCGACAATCTCTGAGGTCTATGGTGAGGGCGACTAGCCAAGAGGTTTCTATTGGAGCTACAGAGAGAGCCAAAAGGGTTCTATAGAAGCTACAAATTCTTCTTTCAAGGGATATAAATGGATCACCAAGAAATTGAACACAACCTTTGATGAGAACGGCAGGGTTGCCTTGTTGGCAAGAGACACTATATGGATTCATGGTTGTTGTCATTGATGGCAACAAAGGTCATCCCACATATCCGCAAGTCATGGTGTGTCTCTACCGGAAGTCAGAATGAAGATTGCTGTGGTCCGGTGAACAAAAACAGAGCATGTGGCAAGGTCCGACAGATTGGTCCGGATCTCTCAGAGGAAGTGTCTTGGTGCAGTGCGGATTTGGGGAAGTCAAGAGGACTACCTTGAGTAGTATATTCCAAGGATTTAGCCTCCGGTGATGAACAAAGAAAAAGATATGAATAGTTGAGTACCGGATTCCTGAGAGACAGTGAGAACAGAGGAAGAACTAACTAACAGAGTATCAGACTATTTTCCGGATGTGTTACTGTTGATGGTAATGGTTGTGAAGGCATGAATCATGTTTGGCCGACATGATTAATGATATCTACAAGTATATGCTTGATCCGCATTGCTTGGTGAGCAAGGATTCAGCCGACAGAATAGAGTTTGTAAGAAACTAGACTGTTCCGGATGCCGACTAGAAAGGTGATGAAATTACTTGTGCGGATATATATAGAGGATGGATTTAGTTGTGAAGATATGAATTGTGTGAAGGTATATGCGAATAAGTGCAGAACAGGGCAGAAGTAGTAAGAAAGATCCGGTATGTGAAAGGATAGCAGAATAAAGAATAGAGGAAAGATGAAGTGCAACAGATCAGTGTACTGAGCCTAACCGGAACTGAACTCCAGCATATGTAGATGCTTCCAATCAGTTCAAGACTGTGATTCTTATCACTTTGTAGACAGTGTGTCTCCTTGTAGGCAGTGGGCCTCTTTGTGAGCAGTGTGCTCGGGCAGTGAGCCCTAATTGGCAAGTGCCATTTTGTAATTCCTTATTCTTCTAACAGAGAATAATCTTTGGGTTAATCACCCCGTGGTTTTCTCCCTTAACAGGGTTTCCATGTCAAAAATACTGTGTCATGTGTTTTTCATTTCATGGTAATGTTTGTTTGTTTGATTCAATGTTGCATTGATTAATAAGAAAGTTCAAAAGAAGAAATAATTAGGATAACTGATTCACCCCCCCCTCTCAGTTATCAATAATTGGTATCAGAGCTAAGTTCCTCCTAATAGATCCTAACAGCTTGAGGAAGATCTGGGAGTTCAAATGGATGCATATGGTTTAAGGGAGCAACTCAAGACTGCCCTTGAGGATCTTGAACAGTCAAATTCTGAAGTCAATGAATTAAAGGAAAGACTCAAACAGGCTGATGAATTCATGAGAGAATTAAAGGACAAATTAAGTCTCTCTATGAAAAAGAGAAAGGAGCTGCTCCAACAATTGGCAAGACAAAGTGAAGAAAGCAATACAAATGAAGAATTGACTGAGAAAACCAAGTTATGTGAAAAGTTATCAAAAGAAGCCATTATGTTAAGACATGAAATGGAATCAGGAACTATAAAGTTTACTCAAGAGATTAAAGAGAAAAGAAAAACTGGAGACAATCTAAGACAATCTCTTAAGGAGAAATCAGAAGAATGCCTTCAGATGGACAGAATTATCAGACATCTTGAATCTGATCTTGAAGATGCCAAAGATAATGAAGAAAAACTTGAGGATCAAATTGTCTCTCTCAAAAGAGACCTTCAAACAGCAAATGAATATAAAGAGAAATTCAAGATAAGTTCTGCTCAACTTGAAGTTCTTCTTGGTAGTCAAAAGAGGACAGATGACAAGTATGGTTTGGGATATGAGAAAGGAGAAAGCTCCGGATCCGGTCAAAAGAATTTTGGATCAGAAAATCCAAGGAATAGACCTAGAAGACCTTCGGTAAGACAGCCCAATGCTCAAAGATATCCATCTTTCAATGGATACTGCCACAGCTGCAATCACTTTGGTCACAAAGCTAATCAGTGCAGAAAAAGGATGAATCGAACTAATCCATCCTTCTCCAGACAGTGCTTTAACTGCAAAAGGTATGGACACAAGTCTCATGAATGCAGAAATATGCAAGTAAACAAATCATTCAATGGTAGATGTTTTACATGCAATAGAGTAGGTCATATGGCTAATCAATGCAGATCAAGAGGTTATCAGTCAAATATGCAAAGAAATGTTATTTGCCAAATCTGTAATAGGTCCGGTCATAATGCCAAAGTCTGCAGAAGCAAGAATCAGGACAAAAGAGGTCCGGTGTATAATCAGAATCAAGACAAGGGTAAACAAAAGATGAATGCGGATGAAGTTAGGAATCAGATGAACAAGATTTGGGTGAAGAAAAGTTCAGAGAATGTAGAGGTTGGATCCGCACCAGACTTTGGTGCTGATATTTCTTCCAGAAATTAAAAAGTGAGCTCTGGCTCAGGGGGAGACTCAAAGAAAAACCTGTTCCCCCAGCCAATCAAGTGGTGCTGGATGTGACACAAGATGCGGAGTAAAGGGTTTGAAGATACCAGTCCTGAGATGATCCAGACAAGATTTCAGAGGTCCACATGAAGATATAAAGAAGTTGTGATCGATCAAGTAAAGACCTATTCCGGGAGATGCTCCGGAATGACAGAGGACTACAAAAGGGTCCGGAGAGATCCGGAAGTACATTATTTTACTCTGCGGACTCGACAGAATGTTTGGGATGTTCTTGTAATGTGTCATCTCGATTTATTCATGATTGAAAGATCTGCATGATGTTCATAGATCAGGACTGATCCAGGATACTCCAAGCTATCCGGACAAGGCAAACCAGAATAATATAGGTGAAGCATTTATTGCAAACAGATATTAGGGTTTGCAAAATGATATAAGGGATTTCTCAACAATCATTTGATCATTCCACATCCAAGAAGAAGTGAAAAGTGGAGCTCTGAAACAAAATTCATCAAGATCACCGAAGATCTCCTGCCGAAGTCATTACATACAGAAATCAATCCAGCTACTCCGTGCAACCGAAGACGCAAAAGGTATTTTCCACTTTCGATATCTTGCTACAAATCTTTTGAAGAAATGGCTACTCCAAATATAGTAAAAATCTCAGATAGGCCCCAACCTGAATTTAAGAAACATCCATACAAGTCATTGGAGGTAGATCCCTTAGGAGCATTTTCCAGTGTTCCTCACGGAGTTTTACACACAGAAGACATTAGGGTTTACATACATGCAAGCATTGAGGAATTTGGGGAATTCAAATTGAGAGATCTCTATCACAAACAACTGATAGACAATGCTTTTGAGCTTAAACCAGAGTATAAGGGTATCCAGAAGAAACAATTTGATCAATTCATTCATTTCCCCTGCTTTGAAGAAGATGAATGGGTCCGGTATGTACTGAGCAGGATGCATGACAACTTCCTATGGCTGGATAGACCCTGCAAGATCACAAAAGAGGCAATTAGAGCAGTAACTGGTCTATACTCTTCCGGAGGGATACCTATCCTCAAATCTGTCAAAAATAACATTGTAACTGAGGCCACCGGATCAAAATTTGATAAGAGGGCAATGACCATTGAAGATATTTCTGATCCGGATATCAAGTATGCGTCCATGATAATAGGATACAAGATCTATCACTCCAGCAGGGAGAATTCTGTATCCGGAACTGCAGTGTATACTGCCTATGAAATGCTAAGGAAGAATGCAGAATATGATCTCTGTGAACTGCTCTTAAGCCAATTAATGGAAAATATACAGAAAATCAAGAAGGACAAGAAGAATTCCTTTAAGTATGGTACTCTTATATTATGTCTATTCTTCTACTTCATGAATGAGCTGCCCGGATCAAGTGGATGGGCATGGCAGAATGACAAACCTGTTGCAGTACAAATAAGAGACTATCTACATGGGCTTGGGGATGCCAAAGCAAGAAATACAGCCCTATGGGGATACTTCAAAAACTTCCAAAGCATGATGCAAGCAAGAGAAAGAATTCCCCAGTCTCTTGTTGAAAAATACAAAGACTCAGTGTGCTTTATGGTGGACACTGATCAGTGCCTAATGGAGGCAGTGGAGCCAAGGACTGTCTGGATCATGCCCATGGGGTATGAAGTGGATGAACAGATAGTGGAGCTGCATGTTCAACACATGCTAAGTCAGCCCAGAGATCCAAAGGCAGAAAGGTTTGGAACCTTTGAGGAGCTGAGTGTAAAGATCCATGTAGAACTCAGGGAACCTGAGATAAAGAGGAAGGTGAGAAAAGAAGTAGAGCATATTGCTCAAGGCCTAGGCATCTCAAAAGAGGCACTTGATGCCAGCCGGGAAAAGAGGAGAAAGGCTGAGGAAGAAAAGAAAAGTAAAGAAAGTGTTCCGGTTGAAACTTCCACCCGGACCAGATCATCAAAAAGATCTGCACCTCCCACAACCAAAAGTTCAAAACTGGAAGTCCAGGCATCCGGTAAAAGATCTAAGACAAAAGCCACAAGGGCTTATGAAAGCCAAAAGGATGAAGAGGAAACTGAGTCAGATGAGGGAGTAAAAGAAATAAAGAAGCAGAAGAAGAAAGGATCTGGTAAACCCTCCACAGGCCAAGACACGGATGAAATGGCAGAGGTATTTGTTGAAAAGCCCACTCTGTCTCTAGAGAGTGTAATCAAGTCGGTTATGGTGGATGGAAACCTTCAACCAATGACTGAATTTTATGATGACTACAATGAGGCTGACCAAAAGATTCTGCAGGAAGCCACAATCAAGTATCTGAACATATACAATAAGGCTTTCATTGAGATCATATCTCTAATTCCTAAAAGCCTAGAAAAGGAATTAGAAATAAGAAAGAATAATGCTCATGCAAAAGATCTTGAGATCCGGGAGCAAATAGCTATTCAGCTATATCCTCAAATTGATCCCAAGACAATGAACATAATATTCAAAGACTGCAAAGATGAGTTCAGAAGTAAAGCCAGGATGAATCAACTCATGCTTGGTGAGACTGACAAGGTGGCCAAAGAGACAGAAGAGATCCTCTGGAAGGCCTTCAAAAGGTTCAATCTTCCTGTTGTAGAGGACTTAGGTGCAGAAATAGCTGTGGACTTGGAACCCTCTGCTCCAGAAGAAGTGGCCTATGAATAGGCTAGCATCTCTCCTCCGGTTTCCCCTACAGTCTCTGGATCCAAAGAAGAAGAGAAATTATAGGAGAAGGAAGCAGTGGTGAAAGATAAAGAGGTTGACAGTACCAAGGGTGCAAAGAAAGAGAAGACTCCATCAGAGAAGACCATGACTGATAGTGGTAAGAATGTGGAAGGAGAGAAAATCCCAAAGGGCAGTTCCAAGACTGTAGAAGAAAAGAAACATCTGTCTCCGGCAAGAGACACTGCACAAACTGTTCAACAATTTTTGAGCAAAGAAATAATAGAGATCGATGGACCGGAGCTACTACAAGGCCCATTCAACTTTGATTCCCTCTCTCCGATGCAGACAATGAAGATAGCCTCATTTGCAAATGCTAAGGCAAATGAAAAGCTCCTAAAGTCTCATATGGAAGACTGTGAGTTGATAGAGGCTGCCTCCGGAGTGCTTGAGAAGATTATGCCATCGGTCCAGATAGATCCGGCAGCCTCCTCTTCCGGTAATCTCAAAACCTTAGTTAGCAGTGTTAGTACACATTTTGAATCTCTAGAAAAATCAGCTGAAGAAAAGGTCCGGAAGGAGTTTTTGGATAAAAGGTTCTCCGAGGTTCAGGGTTTGATCATTAATGATAGGAGAAACATGAACATTGGGATAAAGAGCTTAGAAAATGCTCTTAAGGATGGCGGTGAAATATACAAATTTTGTATCTCCTGGTCCAAGGTAATAGTGGACATTGAGAAGAAAATAAAAGCGCAAGAGGACACACTACTAAGCTTCTCTCAAAGTTTTGATCCTCTTTCTTCCTCTATAACAAATCAAGAATGTCAGACTATTGCAGTCTTGAGTGAAATCAAGAAACTCGAGAAGGAAAGGAAAAATAGAATAAGCAGGTTGAGTGAGCTCAGGGGGTTAATTGTCCCTAAGCTAGAGGCCATGCATGAGGCCATAGCAGAAGTTCAAATCACAGCCCAGACAAGTGATCCGAAAGATCGAAAAAGGGCAGATGCATTTGCATTTTTGTTGAGTGGTCACATTTCAATTTTGGATAGAATGAAGCAAAGTTGGGCTACAGAACTGATCCAACTGAAGACATCTTTTGCAGACATTCTTCAGTATATGTGAGTATGTAAATATGCGGCTATGTATAGAAAATTTTTGAAAATTTTGGTGTGCGGACCCTACCCTTTGCCATTGATGTCAAAGGGGGAGTGAGGAGCAGTGAAAAATGAGGAATCCAACTAAGGGGGAGTTCCGAAAATTGTATATAAAGACAGAGCATCAGCAAAGGGGGAGAATAGTGTAAACACTTAGTCATTTTTCACTAAGTGTTGCCATCAATGCCAAAGGGGGAGATTGTTGGCAAGAGACACTATATGGATTCATGGTTGTTGTCATTGATGGCAACAAAGGTCATCCCACATATCCGCAAGTCATGGTGTGTCTCTACCGGAAGTCAGAATGAAGATTGTTGTGGTCCGGTGAACAAGAACAGAGCATGTGGCAAGGTCCGACAGATTGGTCCGGATCTCTCAGAGGAAGTGTCTTGGTGCAGTGCGGATTTGGGGAAGTCAAGAGGACTACCTTGAGTAGTATATTCCAAGGATTTAGCCTCCGGTGATGAACAAAGAAAAAGATATGAATAGTTGAGTACCGGATTCCTGAGAGACAGTGAGAATAGAGGAAGAACTAACTGACAGAGTATCAGACTATTTTCTAGATGTGTTACTGTTGATGGTAAAGGTTGTGAAGGCATGAATCATGTTTGGCTGACATGATTAATGATATCTACAAGTATATGCTTGATCTGCATTGCTTGGTGAGCAAGGATTCAGCCGACAGAACAGAGTTTGTAAGAAACTAGACTGTTCCGGATGCCGACTAGAAAGGTGATGAAATTACTTGTGCGGATATATATAGAGGATGGATTTAGTTGTGAAGATATGAATTGTGTGAAGGTATATGCGAATAAGTGCAGAACAGAGCAGAAGTAGTAAGAAAGATCCGGTATGTGAAAGGATAGCAGAATAAAGAATAGAGGAAAGATGAAGTGCAACAGATCAGTGTACTGAGCCTAACCAGAACTGAACTCCAGCATATGTAGATGCTTCCAATCAGTTCAAGACTATGATTCTTATCACTTTGTAGACAGTGTGTCTCCTTGTAGGCAGTGGGCCTCTTTGTGAGCAGTGTGCTCGGGCAGTGAGCCCTAATTGGCAAGTGCCATTTTGTAATTCCTTATTCTTCTAACAGAGAATAATCTTTGGGTTAATCACCCTGTGGTTTTCTCCCTTAACAGGGTTTCCACGTCAAAAATACTGTGTCATGTGTTTTTCATTTCATGGTAATGTTTGTTTGTTTGATTCAATGCTGCATTGATTAATAAGAAAGTTCAAAAGAAGAAATAATTAGGATAACTGATTCACCCCCCCCCTCTCAGTTATCAACATGCCTGAGACCAAGGTTCTATGAGATGCACAATTAGAAAAACTGACACAAATTGCTCGGTGAGAAAATAGTAGGTAAATGAGGTTTTTTGAAGGCAAAATAACAAGAACCCACCTACTCAAATGAACTGCAGGATGAAGATTACAGTCAAAACCATCTGAGGAAGAGGTTTAGAGTTGCAGAGATGGTTGCAGGCTAAAAGTTTTGCCAAGTCTTTCCATAAGAGCATCCAACAAGAAGCAAAAAGTTTACAAAGGTGACAAGGGTGAATTACAGATCGATTCCATGCAAGAACAACTAGACAACAAAGAAATCTAATTCCTCAGAGCATAACAGAGACAAAAATACAGAAATTCACAAGACATACCCATACTATTCCCGCTCCAAAGATCGAATCCTCTTTCAGAACTTCTCCTCCTTCCTCTAAATCATGCCTTCCCCCAAAATTCCCCTCAGAACAAAATAATCTCAGTCATAAATACCCACTCACCGCAAATCCTCTCCCATGAATCCTCTTTCACCAGAAATTTTAAATTTTTACTAATCATGGAGATTCCCCACTCTGGAATCATAATTGACAACTAACCACATTTAATTATTCCCCCAGAATGATTCTAACCATATCTATAGAGATGAATGAGTTCAAATAAAACTTTGACCCACATACAAATTTTACCACATTAGAATAGTTAACTTAATTCTGCATTATAATTTATTGAAATAGCTTCCTCCAAGAATATTCCAATTTTTACGACACCTCAAAAATACTATAATGTTTGACAATAAAACGTTATAATATCATAGACCATTCATGCATACAAGAATACACATAGGCTGACCTAACAAGGACTCGACAATAACATACCAACCACATGACAACCATCAAACTGAAAGTTGGACTAACCTAGGGGATAAACCTCATGTTATCTCCATCATCATTATCCATTGTGGAGGGGCCGCTCAGACCTGCTAAGTCAGGTGGAGTCAAGGCCCAGTACCTGCAACCTACATAAGAACAATAGGTTGTATATGATCAACTGCATAAATATCAAACACACACAGAGTCAGAGAATCAGGATGTAGTAGGGTGCTCGAACCAAGTAGTACTATGCCATCCCTGCTCTGAAACAAGACTATAACCATTTTTATTTAAAATCAGATGCATAACACATGATAGTATGAAACCATCACTAAACATGTTCATCTCATCATAACTGGAATTAAAACAATGTCATCATAAACTCATACCACATGTCAAAACTATATCAATCGAACATAGTCTATCACGATCAAAATAAGCATAAACCATAGGCCTAATAACTCAAATGTCTCAAAATTGTTTGAATGCAATGGAAGAACTAACAACTGTCTCAGATCAGACAAAGAGTAATGTGAAACTAACAACTATCACAAGCCAAAAATGAGGGGGCATTACATCCTTCCCCCCTAGAGTCAGGCTTACTCCTGGAAGCCTGTAAATAAGTAAGGGTATAACTCTCTCATCCTGGAAGCATCCTCCTAGGTAGCAGAAGTCTCATCATTAGGATCCCACTAGACCCTAATCTGCTCCACGTCTCTACCCCTGAGAGCAAGTCTCCTGTGCTGAAGCTCGCACACGATCTCCAAAGAAGGCTACCTATCCTCTACCTGTGGTCTCCAAAGCTCTCCCCTCATGCTCAATTGATGTAAACACTCTATGAGACCTCCCTGCATCACCTACGGTCAGCTCTGAAGCTACCGGTCTTTGACAAAAACCTGAAGCATTCCTTTGTGGACACTGCCTGGCTATATGGCCCTGCTGTCCACAAGAGAAACATCCTGAGCCTCTACCGAAACCTCCACCACCCAAAGAAGCATTAGACTGCTAAAAGTTATCTCTACTTGCTGCAGATTGAGTACTCTGAGCTAGATGATCGAAGCAGTTACGCTTATTCCACTGCCAAGGCTGATCTTTCTTAGTCTAAAATTTGTTACCTTGCTGAGGCTGAGTGTTCTTTGGTTGTGACTCAGAACACTGTTGTTGCTGCTGCTCACATTTGTCAGGTGCATGATGGTCTCTTGAAGAGCCAGCTACCTAAGACTAACCACCAACACCTATAGAAGGTGCACTACTAATGTGCACACCTATATGCCCACTGAGTGCCATATCCAAATTCTCCTCCACTAGCCAGGCTTTCTCCACTGCTACCTCCATAAACTTAGGTTCGAATACACGAACCCCTCCACTGATCTAGGCATTCAGGCCCTTGATAAAATGTTGTACCAACATAGACTCGTCATCTCTGATACATGCATACTGCTTGATCTCATAGAATTTGCACTCATATTGCTCAACTGCATGGCCATCTGCCTTAGCTCGTGGAACTCATCTGTGTGACACTGCCTCTAATGATCAGATAGAAAATAAGCTCTAAATCTCTCTAAGAACAACTCCCAAGACATAGTGCTAATGTCTAAGTGTAGCTTCTGCTCCTCTAACCACCACCAAGTCAAAGCAAAACCTTAGAGATGCAAAATAGCACATCTGGATTTGGTGTTGCTACCATAAGGATGCATGGCAAAACACCTGTCTAAATCTAATAAAAAAGTCTCTGCCTCTAGACCTTTACCAGCTCCATCCAAGATGGGAGGGTGTTCCCTCAGTAGATCTCTCATATGGCTGGCTTGTGTGGCCTCCTGCTCAGCTGTCAACTCTCTCTGCCTAGGTGATCTCTCTCTTTCCCGAGGCTTCAGCTCGTCTACCTCCTCACCCCCTCTAGCCTACTCACCCTCCTGTCTAGGGCCTAAACAAGAAAGAGCTTCCTCAAGTAACTATCGTAACTGGACTCCCTCAGGCTAGTCCTGACCTTCCATATTCTAACCCCTGCCTTCATGGGAACTCTCATGAGGAGAACTGGGAGGAGGTATACTTCCACCACCTCTCCCATGACCCCTACCTCTAGGCATCTACCTACAAACCAAAAGATGATTTATTACACACAGAAGGAAAACAACAAGGATGAAGTTAATCTACAGAGTTTAAGCACTAGGTCACATAATGGGCTTAGTTATAACCAGAGTACCTAGTGTTTAAACTTGGCTCTAATACCAAATGTGATGCCCCACCATGGAACCCTAGAGTGCTAGACTAACTAGAGACAATATTACAAAAAAAATTTTTTTGAAGAAGGAAATGCATTACCCATTAAATATAACTACACTAATAACAACATTAAATGAAATGAATAGCTAACACTTCTAGGGAACATAACTGCATCAGATAGAATTATAACCATACAAGTGATAATACATTATACATTTATAGAGATGAATGATTACAAGTTTTAATACAAGATTACAAGACCAATTACATCAGTTTACAAGTAGTACAATTATGAATGTATACAATAGCTGAAGGTGTAGAGCAAAACTAGAACTGGAACACTTCTGCTCTGATCTCGAACCAAACATCCAAGAAGACTAATGGATAGCTTTGCCTCCCAACCATGTGGAACCCTGAGGTCCACCCCTCCGAGCTAGGAGTTAACAATGAGGTTCCACTAGGTCAAGGTTACAACAATGAACAATAACAAGATATAGACTCCATGCAGACAAAATAGGATAACAAGACTGCACAGACATGACAGTACTTGCCAAAACAAGACAAATCAAATCATCAAGCTAAGATCAACCATCAATACAAGTTTGGACTCTAGAGGTCACAACAAAAGATAAAGAGGAAGAAATTGGACTGCGGTAAGGAGAGTGTCATCGCATGGTCCTATCATGAGTTACCCAGGCTATCTCTCACTAGAAGCTGGCCCCCATCTATGGTTACCCTGGCAGCCTCTCTCTAGGCACCGGCCCCATAGGGTGACACATGCAGAGCTGACATGTCCTCTCATGGAGACAACGAGGTCGGCCTTGCCAACCAGGCCTTCTCATCCCATCCTTAGCCTACGAGAGCACTCAAGGCATGGGTGAGGTATCTTACTTATCTTGTTATGTGATTTACTACCCCAACCCCCCTAAATAAGTTATTAAGTTATCGCTTTCTTACAACTTACATGGGGTTACCGAGGCAGCCTCTCTAGCATTGGCCCCACCATGAAAGCCACTCTCCTAGCAATCTCTGACCAATCATTCAAAACTAAAATACACAAGGACAAGGGTTACAATAGATTCTGATCTGTTACATATGCCATTCACTTGACCATAACAATATAAGTCCCCTTGTTCCCTTCAAAACTCAAACAATACATCATGAAATAGTATGGGACAAGTATCAAGTTGAGTACCAAATGGTTAAGCCTCAGGAGTCAGTAATTGAATTCTTTACTAAGTTACCACAGTACCTTTCCTAATATGGAAACTAGATTTCAACGACCATGACAATAATATAAGGTCAACAAGGGATAAAGAGAATGAAAATAATTCAATACCATCCTTAATACAAGTTGATAAAATAAACAAATTTGTCCCAAGGACGACTTCACACTAATTCCAGACAAGGTTTGCGAAATTAAACATTTCAATAAAAAGATAAAACAACATTACAACCTATACCCAAAATATTCTTACTTCCTTGCATTAACGATAAAAAAAGAACTCTAAACCTTACAAGACACAAACCCACTCCAGAAGAAAACTAGTTACACATTATTAGATTAAAATGACGATAATTTTCGTTAAAACGATGACAATTTAAGAGACTATAATAACTTAATTCCAATCATTATGAAAAGAGGTGATTTAAATCTAGTCAACAACTTCTTCAAACAGACATTAATATAATCTGACTACCAATTCCACATGAAAGATTTTAAAGTTCCAATACTATCCGACACTACAATTTACTTAACACACTCAAAACAATTTGATCATTTAAAGCATCATAACCCTAATCGTCTAAACAAAACAAAATTCAAATATATATAATCTTAATTGTAATTTTCTAAATAAACAATTTAACTGAAAAATCACTAAGCATGGTAATCATGTCTCTCTAGTCTATCATTTAAATGCAACTAAGATTCTACTTCCTAAAATAATAAAGACGTCAAAAGAACACGGATAAAATTTTATTGAATTAAAATCCTACTCTAATATCTTCTTACCCACCATAATTAACTTTCTTACAAGAGCTTATAAAATGAACCTTACACTAAACACAAGGTACTAAAAGTCATAAAGTTTGGGTTAAATAAAATGGATCGCTATATGCCAATAGATAGTGTTACCCATGACCACACTCCTTAACGTCTTGAAGAATTTCACTTAAAACAAAACTACAAGCCTATCTTATTAAAGCAATCTCTAAATTCATTCTCTTTAACTAACATTTAAAAATATCCTAAACTCAAAACTCGTGAAGAGATCTTCACCTCAACAATAGAAGTAATAATCTATACAAGAAGATTTATTTAAATAACAAACATCGACTGGCTATACTCGATGCGATGAAGGAAAGATTCATCATAAAGTAAGCATAGGAAAAGTCGATAGGGAAATGACTAAAGTCTATAGGAGGCATCAAAAGATTACATGGGTTTGCAATGGTGAGGAAGTTTGCCACGCTACCGTCTAAACAAAATATGGCATCCTAAGAGTCGACTAGACAACCAATGATGCCGAGGACAACAAAGTGACACACTACGCGACCACCTAAGTGTTAGGTTTGATGGACAGTGAGAAGGTGTGTAGCTACTGTCTAGACAACTCAAGTGTGATCGACGCTGGTGGATAGAAAACCTTGGCAGCAAACACGATGATGTCCAAAATGGTATCTGCCAACTTAACTATAGAGACTCCTTCATTCGCACAGAAACAAAATTGATGGTTTAAGCATAGCAAGGAAAGTTTATAAAGACATAGACTGCCAACATCCGATGATAATTATATATGCATCCCTCCACTGGTAGTGATGATTAGTCAGAGTTTATCAACAGAAATGATAAGTAGAAAACCTGAGGCACAACAGGGTGAGGGTTCGAAGGATACCACCGCCGTGAGCAGTGAAGGGGACAGGTTTAGTTTGTCATCCTCAGCCGATGGATAGTATGGGCCACATAGGAAGAGAGAGACACGTCGAAACTAGGGTGAACTTGGTAGTAAACAACAGAGAGATCACAATGAAATTTGCAGTGACCCAAGCAAAATGAAACAACTGTCGACAGTCTCCGAGGTCTATGGTGAGGGCGACTAGCCAAGAGGTTTCTATTGAAGCTGCAGAGAGATCCAAAAGGGTTCTATAGAAGCTATAGATTCTTCTTTCAAGGGTTTTAAATGGATCACCAAGAAATTGAACACAACCTTTGATGAGAACAATAGGGTTGCCTGAGACCAAGGTTCTACAAGATGCACAATCAGAAAAACTGACATGCAAGAGGCACAATTGCTTGGTGAGAAAACAATAGGTAAATGAGGTTTTTTGAAGGCAAAATAACAAAAAACCCACTTGCTCAAATGAACTACAGGACAAAGATTACAGTCAAAACCATCTGAGGAAGAGGTTTAGAGTTGCAGAGATGGTTGTAGGCTAAAAGTTTTGCCAAGTCTTTCCATAAGAGCATCCAACAAGAAGCAAAATTTTTACAAAGGTGACAAGGGTGAATTATAGGTTGATTCCATGCAAGAACAACTAGACAACAAAGAAATCTAATTCCTCAGAGCATAACAGAGACAAAAATATAGAAATTCACAAGACATACTCGTTTTATTCCCACTCCAAAGATCGAATCTTCTTTTAGAACTTCTCCTCCTTCCTCCGAATCATGCCTTCCCCCAAAATTCCCCTCAGAACAAAATAATCTTAGTCATAAATACCCACTCACCCCAAATCCTCTCCCATGAATCCTCTTTCACTAGAAATTTTAAATTTTTACTAATCACAGAGATTCCCCACTTTGGAATCATAATTGACAACAAACCACATTTAATTATTCCCCCAGAATGATTCTAACCATATCTATAGAGATTAATGAGTTCAAATAAAACTTTGACCCACATACAAATTTTACCACAGGGTAAGTGCAAAAAGATAGGGGGCCAAGAAGGGGTCTTAAGTGGCCACTTTTTTTTTCTGGAATCAGGAAATGCTGGCCTTGGATGAGAAATTGAGCATAGTTACACTCAAAATTTGGAGATGCAACCAAAACAATGTTTGTAGTACTCTGAGTCTACTTTCTAAACTACTATTTTTTTTTGAAAATGGTATAGATTAAGGGGTTCAAAAGAGGGAGCCATAGAAATTGGTGTTGTTTTTGTCAAAAAAAACATAACATAGCATGTTTTGTGGCTCCCTCAAAAGGTCAACTTTTTTTTGGTATTTTTAAAATCTCTTTAGTGAGAAATTAGCTAACATCATGTAGTTTATGCCCAATTTTTCTGATAATTTTTTGATGAATATTTGATTTTTCACTATTATTCAAAGTGGACACATCCTAAAAAATAGAATTTTGCTCGTGCTACCCCTATAAAATTTGAAAACTAAATGAAAATTATTTTTTTCTTTTTTTAATATGTGTAGAATGGAGTCTAGTTTCTAAATATGCAATTTTTTTGAAATTTCAATGAATACTTAATTTACAATGAAAAAAAGACCAAACAATAGTTTTTGCCCAAAAACAGACACAAACAAAAGAAATTAAAGATGAAAGGCTTAACATTGTCAAAATGTGAAAAAAATCACATCGTCAAATAGCTAAGAGAAATCCTAACATCACCCAGGTGTTTGATTTGTTTGACCTTGAAACACATGCAAATTTGAGGGTTAGCACGAATGAAATTATGTGAAATCCTGTAGAATATGGAAAAACATGTCTCTAGACATTGGGAAGGTACTCCAAGCCTTTGGGTTGGACATCCAAAGAAAATCCCAAGCACAAGGCTTGGGATTCCCAAAGAAAAACATAATTCGAGTGCGTTATAATGCACTCACATTATGTTATACTTTGCATTTTTCCTTTTCCACAAAAGTTTGTGCACTATTTGTCATGTTTGCCATAACGTGAGTGCGTTATAATGCTCTCGCGTTATATTCCCCTTGAATTTTTTTATGTTCAAGGTTATTAATCATGTATGTATGTATGTATGTATGTATGCCTATATGTATGTATGTATCTATGTATGCCTATATGTATGTGTTTATAGTGTCGAGGGTAGAGGAGGGTAGAGATGGGGATGAGCCAGATAGCAGAGGAGAGGGGTGGATAAAGATTGAATGATTAAGGTTTAAGGTTGAGGGTTGAGGGTTTATGGATAGGATTTAGAGTATAGGGATAAGGGATTAGAGTTTAGGACCTTGAGGGATTAGGGTTTAGGGTTGAGGCTTTAGGGATAGTGTTTAGCGTTGAGGGTTAAGGGATTAGGGTTAAGGTAGAGTGTTAAGGGTAGAGGGATTAGGGATAGGGTTTAGGGTTGAAAGTTTAGGGGGTTTAAGGTATAGTTTTGAGGGTTGAGGGTTTAGGGATAGGGTTTAGGATTTAAGGTTTAAGTGTTGAGGGTTGAGGATTTAGGGATAAGGTTTATGGTTTAGGGATAAGGGATTAGGGTTTAGGGTTTAGGGATTAGGGTACCATAAATTATAATTAGGGATTAGGGTTTATGGTTTAGGGACTAGGGATTAGGGTTTAGGGTTAAGGGATTAGGGTTTAGGGTTTAGGGATGTACAATTAAGGGGTACCATAAATAAACTAGAATTTAGGAAGGGTTTGGAAAATTTTGTGAATCATCATAGGTTGGAGATTAGAGATTTTGTTGTGTTCAAGTACATATCCAAGTCATAATTTAAGGTTAAGATATTTCAAAGAATAGGGTGTGTGAAAAACATCAATGCTCTTCGGCTTATGAATACCAACATTGATATAGATAAAAGATGCCCTTCTTCTAATAGAGTATGCAGTTCAAGTCAACCAATGGGCAACAAGTTGTCGAATGAGTTGGTTTAATGGGCGTGCCTCCTTCTTCAAGGCCTAGGTGGGCAGGAGTGGGATGTACAATTAAGGGGTACCATATAAATAAACTAGAATTTAGGCAGGGTTGGAAAAATTTTGTGAATCATCATGGGTTGGAGATTGGAGATTTCATTGTGTTCAAGTACATATCCAAGTCATATTTTAAGGTTAAGATATTTCAAAGAACATGGTGTGTGAAAAACATCAATGCTCTTCAGCTTATGAATACCAACATTGATACAGATAAAAGATGCCCTTCTTCTAACAGAGTATGCAGTTCAAGTCAACTGATGGGCAACAAGTTGTCGAATGAGTTGGTTTAATGGGCATGCCTCCTTCTTCAAGGCCCAGGTGGGCAGGAGTGGGATGTACAATTAAGGGGTACCATATAAATAAACTAGAATTTAGGCAGGGTTGGGAAAATTTTGTGAATCATCATGGGCTGGAGATTGGACATTTCATTGTGTTCAAGTACATATCCAAGTCATATTTTAAGGTTAAGATATTTCAAAGAACAAGGTGTGTGAAAATTATCAATGCTCTTCAGCTTATGAATACCAACATTGATACAGATAAAAGATGCCCTTCTTTTAACAAAGTATGCAATTCAAGTCAACCGATGGGCAACAAGTTGTCGAATGAGTTGGTTTAATGGGTGTGCCTTCTTCTTCAAGGCCCAAGTGGGCAGGAGTGGGATGTACAATTAAGGGGTAGCATAAATAAACTAGAATTTAGGCAGGGTTGGGAAAATTTTGTGAATCATCATGGGCTGGAGATTGAAGATTTCATTGTGTTCAAGTACATATCCGAGTCATATTTTAAGGTTAAGATATTTCAAAGAACAAGGTGTGTGAAAAATATCAATGCTCTTCCACTTATGAATACTAACATTGATATAGATAAAAGATGCCCTTCTTCTAACAAAGTATGTAGTTCAAGTCAATTGATGGGCATCAAGTTGTCAAATGAGTTGGTTTAATGGGTGTGCCTCCTTCTTCAAGGCCCAGGTGGGCAGGAGTGGGATGTACAATTAAGGGGTACCATAAATAAATTGGAATTTAGGTAGGGTTGGGAAAATTTTGTGAATCATCATGGGCTAGAGATTGGAGATTTCACTGTTTTCAAGTACATATCCAAGTCATATTTTAAGGTTAAGATATTTCAAAGAATAGGGTGTGTGAAAAATATCAATGCTCTTCGGCTTATGAATACCAACATTGATACAGATAAAAAATGCCCTTCTTCTAATAGAGGATGCAATTCAAGTCAACCAATGGGCAGCAAGTTGTTGATCTTGAATTGGTTTCTGATGAAGAAAATAATGATGTTGTTGAAGCAATGGAAGAAAATCAAAATTGTAAGTTTAATTTAGTTTATTTCAACTTTCAAAGCAGGCATTTGAATTGTAGCTTTACCTAGAGGATTGGTATAACAAAAAATTAATTATGTTATAAGCCTTTCTTTGAAGAACCCTGGACATTATGGACCCTATCATATAGAAAAGCACATGACAGTGAACTCTGCCCCACCTTTCAAATCAGATATTTACCTTTTTATTCAATGAAAATGAAGTCACAAAATGTAAACCGGCCATGCATACTAGTAAGATCAAATTCTCTGCCTTCTATTCTTATTACTCTTACTTTATTAAGAGAAGAGTGTCAAAAAGAATGGGTTTAATTGTAAGCTAACATAAGGCAAAGCAGTTTTGTTATTACATTTTTTTGAGGGATCTCTAATAGTCTAATATAATGCAGTCTTCTATAATATGAACATCTGCATTTGTGTGAATGCTAAGCTTCAATATAGTAGAGTATTAAATCAATGCAATCAACTATTATTGGGTTAAAATAACTTAGTTTTTGTAATGGTTTGGGAATGTAAGAGTTTCCAAAAATAGGTGAATGTCCTCTACAATTACCAAGATAAAAAAGTTTAGTAGTTCTTGTAGATAGAGCCAGTAAACAATGGGAGATTATTTGCCTGTTTCATAACAATATACCTCCCCTAAGTGTGGGGTGGACAACAAGAAACATAGATGTACCCCAATGCAAATCTTTTCTCATAATGATCATCCTTCTGATTTCAACTTTTAATTACTCACTGTGGATGTACCATACGCAAAGCTTTTCTCATAGTGTGTACACCTATTGGCATAATGAACCCCAGATGGGCCAGAAAAACATACCATATAACATTACTAACATTAAAAAAGTTCATAGCCATTTTTCTGACATATTCTTGCAACTCAAATATCTTTAAGAGGAGTGTCAAAAATGATGGATTTAACAACCTAACATAAGGCAAAGCAGTTTTATTGGGTTTAGGGATAGGGTTTAGGGTTTGGGGTTGAGGGATTAGGGTTTAGGGTTGAGGGATTATGGTTTAAGGTATAGTGTTGAGGGTTGAGGGTTTAGGGTTGAGGGACTAGGGTTTAGGATTAACATATTAGGGTTTAGGGTTGACAGATTAGGGTTTAATGTTGAGAGTTGAGGGTTGAGGGTTTAGGGATAGGGTTGATGGTCAAGGGATTAGGGTTAAAGTAGAGTGTTGAGGGTAGAGGGATTAGGGATAGGGTTTAGGGTTGAAGGTTTAACGATTGAGGGTTGAGGCTTTAGGGCTGAGGGTTAAGGGATTGGGGTTTAAAATATAGTGTTGAGCATCGAGGGCTTATGGATAGGTTTTAGGGTTTAATTTTTAAGGGTTAAGGGTTGAGTGGTAGGGTTTAGGGTTTAGGGATAAGGGATTAGGGTTTAAGGTATAGTGTTGAGGGTTGAGGGTTTAGGAATAGGGATAGCGTTTAGGGTTTAGGGATGAGAGATTAGGGTTGAGGGTTGAGGGATTAGGGTTGAGGGTTGAGGGATTAGGTTTAAGGTATAGTGTTGAGGGTTGAGGGTTTATTGATAGTGTTTAGGGTTGAGGGATTAGGTTTTAGGGTTGATGGATTAGGGTTTAAGGTATAGTTTTGATGGTTGAGGGTTTAGGGATAGGGTTTAGGGTTGACGGATTAGGGTTTAGGGTTGACGGATTAGCATTTAATGTCGAGGTTAGGGTTAGAGTGTCGAGGGTAGAGGGATTAGGGATAGGGTTTAGGGTTGAAGGTTTAAGGATTTAGGGTTGAGGCTTTAGGGATGAGGGTTAAGGGATTAGGGTTTAAGATATAGTGTTGAGTGTTAAGTGTGTAGGGATAGGTTTTAGGGTTCAAGTTTTAAGGGTTAAGGGTCGAGGGATCAGAGTTAAGGGTTGAGGGATTAGGGTTTGACATTGAGGGTTGAGTACATTGAGGTTCAAGGGTTGAGGGTTTCGGGATAGGGTTGAGGGTCGAGGGATTAGGATTAAAGTAGAGTGTCGAGGGTATAAGGATTAGGGATAGGGTTGGAGGGTTTAGGGATAAGGGATTAGGGTTTAAGGTATAGTATCGAGCCCGTTGAGGGTTTAGGAATAGGGATAGCGTTTAGGGTTTAGGAATGAGGGATTAGAGTTGAGGGATGATGGATTAGGGTTAAGGGTTGAGGGATTAGGGTTTAGGGATAAGGTTTAGGGTTGAGGGTTGAGGGATTAGGGTTTAAGGTATAGTGTTGAGGATTTAGGGATAGGGTTTAGGGTTGAGGGATTAGAGTGAAGGGTTGAGGGATTAGGATTTGATGTTGAGGGTTGAGGGTTGAGGCTTTAGGGTTTAGGGTTTAGGGATAGGGTTGAGGGTCAAGGGATTAGAGTTAAGGGTTGAGGGATTAGTGTTTGACGTTGAGGTTTGAGGGTCGAGGGTTTAGGGATAGGGTTGAGGGTCAAGGGATTAGGGTTAAAGTAGAGTGTCGAGGGTATAAGGATTAGGGATAGGGTTGGAGGGTTTAGGGATAAGGGATTAGGGTTTAAGGTATAGTATCAAGCCTGTTGAGGGTTTAGGAATAGGGATAGTGTTTAGGGTTTAGGGATAGGGTTTAGGGTTAAGCAATTAGAGTTAAGGGTTGATGGATTAGGATTTGATGTTGAGGGTTGAGGGTTAAGGCTTTAGGGTTTAGGGTTTAGGGATAGGGTTAAGGGTCGAGGGATTAGAGTTAAGGGTTGAGGTATTAGGGTTTGACGTTGAGGGTTGAGTACATTGAGGTTCGAGGGTTAAGGGTTTCAGGATAGGGTTGAGGGTCGAAGGATTAGGGTTAAAGTAGAGTGTCTAGGGTATAAGGATTAGGGATAGGGTTAGAGGGTTTAGGGATAAGGGATTAGGGTTTAAGGTATAGTATCGAGCCTGTTGAGGGTTTAGGAATAGGGATAGTGTTTAGGGTTGAGGGTTGAGGGATTAGAGTTAAGGGTTGAGGGATTAGGATTTGACATCGAGGGTTGAGGGTTGAGGCTTTTGGGTTTAGGGTTTAGGGATAGGGTTGAGGGTCGAGGGATCAGAGTTGAGGGTTAAGGGATTAGGGTTTGATGTTGAGGGTTGAGTACATTGAGGTTTGAGGGTTAAGGGTTTGGGATAGTGTTGAGGGTCGAGGGATTAGGGTTAAAGTAGAGTGTCAAGGGTATAAGGATTAGGGATAAGGGATTAGGGTTTAAGGTATAGTATTGATCCCGTTGAGGGTTTAGGAATAGGGATAGTGTTTAGGGTTTAGGGATGAGGGATTAGAGTTGAGGGTTGAGGGATTAGTGTTTAGGGATAAGGTTTAGGGTTGAGGTAGACCAGGAGAGATTAAGAGACATAGAGAGGGGAGAGGTAGAGAGGTAGAGAGGTGAGGGGCAGAGATAAGTGAGATATAGAACTTGAACTGATGGAACTAGAGGTGAGATATTGTAAAGGTGAGATATGCACAAATTTATGGATCAATCTATAGCAGGACAAAATGCAAGCGCATTATAACGTGCTAGCATTTTGTCCTACTATAGAAATGGTAAAAAAGTGTTGACCCCTATGATCCAGGTCCACAGGCTTTTTATTCATGTTGATTATGCGCGTGCTCCGACAAAAAAGAAGTGCTTTCATGCTGTTGGGAAGTTCACATGCACATTTTACACATTCTACCACCTTTGCATGATCTTTCCACCACTGTTTCTACTTTACCAACTTGAGAAGGAGGAAATAACATAGTTTTCACACCAAGTTTGATATATATATCTATTCAAGTTTTAATTTTTGTAGTGTTGCAATGTTAATTGTTATTCAATTTTAGGAATTTAACATTATAGATTGGTTAACAGTATTGTTGTTAGTAATTATATTTGGGTGTTATTCAATTTAACATTGAAAAGGAAGCAAGTGGTGAAAAACTCAAATTGTTGAGGAGTTTGATGCAAGAAGAAAAAAACACTACATAATTGGGTACTCTCTCCATTCGAATCTTCATTTTTTAGGTACGTCAAGTCTTTACATGCATGTTCTTTACATTTTCCTTAATTCTATTTGAGTTACTTTATCATGCTTTATCATACATTTTTAAAATAGACACATTCCCAATCAAGAAAGCAGCCTACAATCTCACATGATGCCATGTATATTTTCTACACTTGGGCTCTTTAATAATTATGTGTAATAAATACACCTTAACATACCATGATGTCAAACTATACAAGAATAAATCCTTACAACATAATAAAAATACAATCCCACTATTATCATGTATTCATTTCTTAGCAACTAATATTGGTCTCTTTATCATGCTATAGACAAATTCTCCATCATGCCGAGGAAACAATCAAGAATTAAACCAACACAGGAAGAGATAGAAGCTAAGAATGCAAAGAAAGTAGTGGCTATGAGGGAACTTCATGAGAAAAGGAAATTGGACACAATAAATGAGGACATGTTAATTGAAGAGGAATCGTAACCATCACAAAGAGATATGGTATTGGCGGCACAAAGAGAACGAATGCAAAAACTTCATGCTACGAGAGATTTGAATACCATAGTTGGAGACACGTCCTCTACCGCAAGTCAACATGTAGGGACACCATCTACCACATCTCAAGTTAAGAGTACATCATCACTCACATGTGATGAAGGAGGTACGCCATCGTTCCCACCTCAACCTCAAGGTATGTCATCTATTCCATCTTCGATTGAAGGTATGCCATCTAGCCCATCTTATTTAAATATTGATGAAATTTCTAATGTTGATATGAATTTACCTAACTTAACACCACCTAGAATTTTGCATAGAAAGCCAAAGTATTTGATTGATATTAATGAGAATATTTTGCAGCCAATGGAAGGTAAGATTCCAAAATGCACTTGTAGAAGATATGCTCATAAGATTTAGAGATTGTTCTTTGAAAAGTTAAATGAGACTGCAAGATGTCAACTATTCATTGAAATGATGCGAAGTATAAAATATAGGTCCATCATGAAGATTCTTGGGTTGAGAACATCAGAGGCTTCAAGTGAAAAATCTATTGTCAAGAATCTAATGAGTGCGTATGAGAGTGTGGGTAACACCTCATGCATAAAAGATAGTAATGCAACATGGCATGTGATTACATCAACTATAGTAAGTAGTCAAACAAGGAAAGCTCGTCTCATTAGAAAGACGAGTCAAGAATTGAGAATTAATAGGAAAATTTTATCAAGATCTATTGGAAGATGCCAAAGAATTGAGGACACTAATGCCAATGAATTATGGACATTCTCGGGGAGACTACCACGAAAAGATAAACTAATTGTTGAAGCATTGAGATCACTAATTGAAGACTTTTGGAAGAATTAAACAAAGGTATCTCTGAATCAAAGGGATGTGGTAAGAAGGAGAATTGGTAGTCAGAACAGTGAGCCACATCCAAAGCATTTTTTTGATGAGACTCAAACACAGTTTTATGGTAAATTTCCAGAGAAGTATCCTCAAATTAAAATTTGTCAAAGATATTTTGAAATGCTAAAACTTTTGTCAAGATAAATCACACACGCACTACTTGTTGTTGTAGATTACATATTGAATTTTCTAACCATTTTGATGTTTATAGGTCTATATGTTTAGATATGCATACTAACAATGTTTTGCAGGATTGTGCCATACGTGCCCCACCAACATCTTCAAGAGACTTCATATCAAGAATTTTATGTGAAAGAGAGGAAGGTCAAATATTCTACAAGAAATTATGGTTGGATGGCACATGTCATTGTTGCAGTAGCTTGCAACATTTGCCAATATGTGAACATATGGAAAGAACACATGTGGTTGGAAATGAACTAGTAGAGTTTGGCAAGTATAAAACAGTGGCATACAATACAAAAGATGGTAAAGAAGCAAAGAGGTGTGAATTGGTTATTGAAAAGATTCCAGTGTATCAGTTTATGCCTATATTTCATGACAGCATAGTGTATGAGTATGCAAGACATGCCCATAGAGCTCGATGGTTGCACTTGAAATTTAAGTTATGAAAGGACACATTTCTAGTTGGTGGCATTGTTTCAGTCATCGACTTTGCAGAGAACTATAGTCTATAGCCACAGCGTGAGGTACAATCACAATATTACAACTCCACACAGGTTTCTATATTTGTACACGTGGCATTCAATCATGCAAATGATAGTATAGAGGATGACAGAAAGATCATAAAGGAGTATAATTTCTATATTAGTGATGATCGCACGCATTCTACGGAGTTCATGCAAGGTTGCTTTCAGGTGTTCTACAATGATTTGGCTAGAAGGGGCATATCGTTCAGTTAGCATATCATATGGTCAGATAATTGTATGTCACAATTCAAGAACTCGCAGAATTTCTATTGGCTGAGTAGGAGGCATAATTTTATAGGTATTCAACATATGTGGAACTTTTCTGAGGCCGGGCATGGAAAGGGGGAGCATGATGGTGCAGGAGCATGTATCAAAAGAGCCATAGTATGAAAAGAGTTAAAGTATAAAGACAATGCAAAGTTGACAGATGCAAAATTGATTGTCGAGTGGTGTAATGCTTCCATGGGTCTAGGTAATGAAGGTAAGTCTTTACTCCGTAGATTTTTTTGGTTGATAGATGATACTAACATTGCACCATATGAGGACTATTCTACATTGACAGGATCAAGTGAGATGCACTCTTTCAGAAGCTCAATTATAGGTTCATGGAGTATCCATATACAAAAGATGTTATGCTTTTGTTCTTCCTGTACAATTCAAGCCTGGGATGAGTGCGAGTCAAATGAGTGGGTTGACGAATGACAATTAAATTATCTTAGCCCACTTGACACGTATCGACCCCCGAGGCCACTGGAACTAACACAGATGGAATTATCAGTTGACTTTGACCACATATCAGATCTAGTTCAACCAGGTAATATATCTATTTGCATAGTTTTTGAAATTCCTAATGTCATCTTACTTTGTAGTGTTTTTGTAATGTTGACTAATTTCATCTAATTTGCTACACATATCAATGTAGGGCATGTATATGTAGTTATTACAGATGAAGATAATGAAGAGGGAACAGATTATTACTTATGTCATTGTGTTGAGGCCAAAAAGAAATTGGAGGCCCCAGTTACAGATGGAGAAAACATCGAATACCCTACAGGCTCAGTGGTTATTACTAGAACATGGCTTAGAAGGTACCCATATAAGAGTGTTAATGTTTGGCTATTTTAGGACTTTGACACACATCAGAAGATTCTTTATTTCTCGAACCTTGTCGTGGCATCCAATGTTCATTTGATACCTTTGAACAAAATCTTGTGGAAGGTGCGTGAGTCTGACCATGAAGCAATACTTGACACAATAAAGAGTAGAGCAAACCCAGATGGTTCATTGGATTAATTTGTAAGTATTCACATTGATTTTGTAAAGTCGTGTTACATTAATTTGTAAGTATGCACATTAATTTGTAAGGTTTGTCTTTTTTTATTTCCTGCTGCACTTTTACACATATACACATTTTTACATGATCATGTTATGCTTCATGGGGTTAGACCTAAGTGATGGATGAAGTTGATCCTAAGAATAATGTATAAAATATAGATAATGTATAAAATATAGGTGTCTCTAGGTGTCTTAGTTTCTAACTAGATAATAGGTGTCTCTAATTGTGATGTAGAGGCAATGGGATAGTTGGAGGATGGAAAACTAGACAAGGTTTCCTTATGCTCTAAAGCCCAAATTTCATGATCATTATACAAAAGTGGAAACAACAATTAGAGACTCTAAATTCTTCATGGAAAAGGTGATTTTAGATGCTATGGGACCCATTCCAATCATTACCAAAGGCAGACCAAACTCAGGATTAACACTTCCTTCACAAACCTAAGAAATGGCTTATAGCCCTAAAAAAGGAGAACAGTCCTAATAAATTTTGATATAGATCTTCAAACATAGAACTTCAACAATCAGTAGATACCCATTTGGACTCCCTATCACATATCCAAAACTGGGTATAGGTTGTTTTGGACGATATACCCTAATCTATAACTCCTCTTAATAACCTAGAGCTCCAATTAGGCCTAAAATACAAAGAGACCCCCCTTAAATTCACACACATAACTCAACCAATGACTTGAGCACTTAGTATTCATGCAAAAACTATGAATTTTGTGGGTTTTGTCCTCCTACAATCTACTATTCCCAAAAATGCCTCTATGGTTCCTTCTCTATGTCTCCAAACATCACCTAGCACATGGTTTTGTTAGGTTTCCTCAAAGAAAACTTCTTCTCCTCAGATTTCTTGCCAAAAACTCATCATAGAATACTAGAATAGACCTACTACAACCCATTCCATTGATCAAAAGTGAATCAAATCAGTCGAATGGCCAAAAAATGCATGATTTTTACCAAAACCCTTGATAAGGGTTTCTTAAACTGTTTTTAGGAAAATGAGTCTTACTCTACTCTAGAATTGTTTCAAGATGCCAAACTAGATGCAAATGAATGTCAACTCACTCTAGTTTCATGCCACCACCATAGTCCTTCACAACCTATCTGTACAGAAACAGGGTACGGACATGCCTTTGACAAGACTTGACATGCCTTTCTAACACTTTGACATGCCTTTGCAAGGCTTACAACATGAGGTTTTACATGACTGCCCCTTAAGACTTTATGACTACCTCCTATACAATGTATGATTGTATGATGGCTTATTACAAACATGAGAATGGCCTTCAAGACCTTATTGAATCCACAAAACAAAATGAACAACAAAAACAAGAGAACTCAAGACCTTAGTCTTCTTAGTGCTCCTGCACCAAATTGTGTCTTAGGTATATATGATATGTCAACTAGGTAGATAGAGACTAGAAAATAGGTGTCTTAGGTGTCCTGTGTCTACTAGACTACATGTGTCTTAGGTCTTAGGTGATGCCACATGAGCTTCCACCTTCACGTGGTTCACCTTGTCAGTATAGAATATTTATATTTCTTGAAGCTAAGGGAAGCACTTTTTCTTAATAGGAAAACTTTATCGACTTCAGTTGCACTAATGGTGCAAGGGCACCTAGGTTGTCATGCCTCCAAGAGGGGTCAAAAAATAAAATTTTGTTTTGATTGAGTCAATTGTATGTAATAAGGTCTTCTAAGACCATTTCATTTGTTTTTAAGTCACTTTGAGTCATTTGGGGTCAGTTTGAGTCTTTGAGTCCTATTGCAAAAAAGTGTCAATGTTGTCAAGTTACACAAAGCAACTTTTACATTTTTGGTGTCCTGCTCCTGATGTGACCAAAATGACAGTTCCAACACATCCGTATGGATATGTTTAGGCTAGGCATGGTTATGTTTTTCACCCAAACATGTCAAAACAGTCCGAGCTACATTGTACAATGATATCCCTGAAGAGTCCAAAGTGCAAAAGGGCAACAATCTTTGACGATATGTTACTCAAAAACTGTGTCACTTAGAAACATTCCTTCTAAGGAAACACGATCACATAGAGTGCCTCTATAATAACCTCTCTCAGTTTTTTATATCTCTGAGGCATTTGCCCGTGGTGAAAGGTTTTCTGCTACCCAAAAAATCATCAGAAGGAGGTAGTGTAAAGTTGCAAAGGGGTGTAACTTTCATCCTACTCCTCATGCGACCAAATTGATTATTCCAACATGTTTGGATGGGTACATTTATGCTAGGCATGGTCCTATTTTTCATCCAAACATGTCGAAACAGTCTGAGCTACATTGTATCAATAATATCCCTAAAGAGTCCAAAGTGCAAAAAGGTAGTAATCTTTGACACGATGTTACTCAAAAACTGTGTCACTTAGAAACATTTCGTCTAAGGAAACAAGATCATGTAGAGTGCCTCTATAATAACCTCTCTCGGTTTTTTATATCTCTAAAGCATTTGCTTGTGGTGAAAGGTTTTCTGCTGCCCCAAAAATCGTCAAAAGAAGGCAGTGTAAAGTTGCAAAGGGGTGTAACTTTCGTCTTACTCTTACTGCAACCAAACTGACTATTCCAACATGTCCAGATGGGTACATTTATGCTAGGTATGGTCTTTTTTTTCACCCAAACATGTTGAAATAGTCCAAGCTACATTGTACCAACGATATCTCTAAAGAGTCCAAAGTGTAAAAAAATAGCAATCTTTGATGAGATGTTACTTGAAAACCGTGTCACTTAGAAACATTCTGTCTAAGGAAACATGATCATGTAGAGTGCCTCTATAATAACCTCTCTCAATTTTTTATATCTCTGAGGCATTTGCCCGTGGTGAAAAGTTTTCTGCTGCCCCAAAAATCATCAGAAGGAGGCAGTGTAAAGTTGCAAAGGGGTGTAACTTTTGTCCTGCTCTTGCTGCGACCAAACTGACTATTCCAATGTGTCCAGATGGGTACATTTACACTAGGCATAGTCTTATTTTTCACCCAAACATGTCAAAACAGTCCGAGCTACATTGTACCGATGATATCCCTGAAGAGTCCAAAGTGCAAAAAGACAACAATCTTTGATGAGATGTTACTTGAAAACTGTGTCACTTAGAAACATTTCATCTAAGCTAACATGATCACATAGAGTGCCTCTACAATAACCTCTCTCAGTTTTTTATATCTCTGAGGCATTTGCCCGTGGTGAAAGGTTTTCTGCTGCCCCAAAAATTGTCAAGAGGCAATGTAAAGTTGCAAAGGGGTGTAACTTTCATCTTGCTCCTGATGCAACCAAACTGACTACTCCAACGCATCCAGATGGGTATATTTATGCTAGGCATGGTCCTATTTTTCACCCAAAAATGTTGAAATAGTCTGAGCTACATTGTACCAACGATATCCTTAGAGTCTAAAGTGCAAAAAGGTAGCAATCTTTGACGAGATGTTACTCAAAAACTGTGTCACTTAAAAACATTCCATCTAAGGCAACACGATCATTTAGAGTGCCTCTACAATAACCTCTCTCAGTTTGTATATCTCTGAGGCATTTGCCCGTGGTGAAAGGTTTTTTGTTGCCCCAAAAATCATCAGAAGGAGGTAGTGTAAAGTTACAAAGGGGTGTAACTTTTGTTCTTCTCCTCGTGTGGCCAAACTGATAGTTCCAACGCATCTAGATGGGTACATTTAGGTTAGGCATGGTCCTGTTTTGTATCCAAACATGCCGAAACAGTCTGAGCTACATTGTACCAGCATATTAAATTGTTGACAAATATTGAATCATATAAACACATAGAAATCATTTTAAAGCATAAACTAACTCCTCCAAGTCAAGGTGCAAATTAAGTTATGTGAAAAAACTAAATATTGAATGGGTGCCTAAGCTAGATGAAGACTTTTTATGCACCTCACCCTTCAATCATTATAATTGTTCTCAAAAGACATCATCAAAACATGAAAAAACTCCAAGACTTGTAGTTTTAAGTTGATTTCCTCCAAGGTGCCAATGTGAGGTTGTTTTGATGGCAAAGGGTACCTTGATTCATGATGTTGAATCTCCTTCCTCCTAGGCACCAAAATGGATAGTTTAGACAAGAAAAGGCATCTTAGTATACTTAGCTCATTTCTTGGCAATTTGATGGCTTCAATCACTTGTTCAAACCTATAGGAGACCATTTTACAATTAGGCGCTAGATCTTCAGATTTAGAACATCTTCCTTCAAGGAGCCAAAATGAGGTTATTTAGACACAAAAGTGCGCCTCCATAAAAGATGCTTATTCTCCTTCTATTTAGGCGCTCATTCATGATGATCCAAGTGACAATAGGTGCCTAGACTTCCTTTGGTAAGATTTAGTCATTTTGAAGGTTCTAACACTAGGTGCTACAGTTCAAAGTGATTTGAAGTTCATTTTCCCCTAGGCACCCAAAATGGATGGTGGAGACAAGAAAAGGTGCCTAGGCTTTTTTTGATGATTTTCAAAGTCTTCCTAAGTTATATTATGTTATATTGACCCTTAGGCACAAATGGATGATCTAGGATGACTCTAGGTGCATATCCAAGGTGATATCTTTCTAGGCACAATCTTCACTAAGTTTAGACTTCATTTTACATCAAGGCACTAAAATGTATAGTTTAGGGAGAGGCAAAAATGTGCCTAGAGGTATGATGCTCAGTTTGATGTGTTTGATCAACTTTGATAATCAAGATGAATTGCCTCCCTTAAGGCGCCCTCCTTTATACTTTGAAACATCCTTTCAATATCAAGGCGCAATTTTGAGGTTGTTTGGATGATGAAAGGTGCGTTGAGTTCTAGGCGGAGTTTTGAGGTTGTGCAAGTAGAGAAATGCACCTAAGGTCTTAAAGAAAATTTGCGCCTAAAACTAAAAATCCCTGAGGTATGACTAATGGAAGCCTATAGCCCCAATGTTATGTTGCATACTAAAATTAGGTAAGAATATGAATATTTTCTGTTCAACATGATGATTCATTTTTTTTTTAAATACAACTTTTATCTTTTAGTTCCAAAATGAGGTTTAGGTGATACTTGAATAACAATAGCTAGCTTATTGGATCAACAAACATCCTATGTAATACAATTGGACTTTAAATATTTGAAGTAGCCATCTACAAATATCCATTCAAACATGGATTTATAATGCAAGTATGGATGCCATCAATAAAAAAGATTTGTATTAACCAAATATTCATATAGGCATACATCAATATCTAACGATATAAGTATAACATATATACAAAATAGCCATATAGGCTTACAAGAATGCAATATAGGCATACAATGTTAACTATATGCAATACAAAATATATGTCCACAAATGCCATATAGGCATACAACAAAAGAACACAATAAAAAGTCATTCCCCTCTGGTTGGTGAAGAGAATAGATCATGGGCAACCTTTGTTCTTCTAGGGGATGAAGACACGTATGTGGGTGGTCTACTATGAACTCGAGGGTTTCTCCTCCTATTTAGTTCTTCCTGCATCTTTAGCTATTACAATAAAAAGTATAAACATTAATATATAGAAATTACATGTTATAAAAATAAAACATTTAACAAAATAATCACTTACCGCTACCATATAATTTGTCTCCTCACTTGCCTCAGTAGAAGGAATAGGCCATGGTGATGTCATGTCCTATAGAAACCATCCAGATAGAAATTAAACTTCAAATCAATAATCTTTTGATTTTTCAGAAATAAACAACTATAACAATGAATATAAATTGAAATTTACTAATCTGCCTCATACCCCTGTCAATGGCATGGAGCTATGAATCGCAAAGGTCACACCATGCTCCATTGCCCTATGAACATCGGGAGGTGTCTCCATAGCTTGCATCATCTGGAAATAAAACAACATTATTCAATTACAAAAACTATAATAGTGATGCAAATCATAGCTCCTAACATACACACACATTCATCTAAACATGGAAGTACACAGAATAAAGCACACAAGTCACATACAAAAATCTAGTAGGTACAATTCATTCATTAAACCATTTATTTTATTACCTCCGTGAAGCTTTGAAGTCTACCACTATTGGCAAGTGTTGCCATGAAATCTCCAATATTAACCTATTCAACATTCAAAATCAGATATTAGAATACCATTCATATAACGATGCTATTCACATGTAATATTTATAATTGTTTACTAGTTACATACCCCGACGGTAGATGATGTAGTGTAATATGTAGGTGGAGAACCACTAAAAACTGCATCAACACTATGACCCTAAAAGTTCATTAAAATCATCAAACTAAATTAGTTAATTTTGCATTTCAAAAATGAAATTTAATAAATTAAATTCAATAAACTTGCTAATATTTACCTGAGTATCAAGGCCAAAAGTCTCACTCAGGAGGGTATCTGTCATCACCATCTACTCAGCTGCAGATGTAGCCTATAAACTTGCATCCTAACTATCCATGGAGTCATAACCATGGGCTAGTCTACAAGTCTGACAAGCATGGGGTGGGACCCTACTCCTCACACTATCTCCCAACCCACGCTATGTTGCAGGATTGGCATGCTCTATGATGCTCTGGGTCAAGGCACTAATGGATTGAAGTGTATCAACCTCAACACTCTCCTTCACAATGGAAGAGATAGAAACATGCTCATGGGCTGGTCTATTGATTACTCATCTCACTACCCGCTGTGGGTCAACACGTGCCCTGGGTCTATCTTGTGCCGACCTCCCACCTCTACCCTGGAAGTCCCGCATATCAAAATAGTTTGGCACTTTATTGAGGACAAACTCGCAGTAGAGTTTCCTCAAAAAGTATTGTGGGACCTCATTATTATTGCATGGAGGATGGTCAAAAACTATCCACCACCTCTGCCCAAAATTGTCCCTTATCGCTTGGTTGTTGCACCAATGGATAGGGAACCTCTTGCATGTAATGGGTGGAGATTGATTTGTTTGTGGGTTTGTGAAAATGGAACACAAGTCTAATTTTATAATTTGTAACTTTTTCACATCTTTATATGATAACTTGTCTACATAATAGTCTCTAAACTCTCTCCTCTTATCCAACCAACTAGATATTTGCTTGCTAATTGAATCTACATTTGATAACATAGATTCAAGAGATTGAGCAAGCGTGGACCTATGCAAGGTTGAAGTGGAAGGATCTTTCAACCTTGCAATTATGTCTTCAATTTCTTTTTTATTGTTTTCAATTTGCCCCATTAGATTTTCTTGTGTTCCAGGGGCATGTCGAGGAATGGATGGAGAAGTTTGTTGTTCAGCAGGTATTTCCTCTTCAAGATTTTGTGGATTTTGAAGAGGAGAGGAGGAGGAGGTGCATTAACATTTCCTAACAATTAACAAAATTTACATCAAAAATCAACTCAAACCTACCTATTTAGAAACAAATTCAAAAAAAAAAAAAATAAAACTCACTCCTTTGGCCTGCTTGACGTTGTGGTGGCATTTTGGTGACGAATTGGTAAGATTTTGGTGTTGAATCAAGTCTTCCAAAATGTGAGCGTGCTTCTTAAGGTTTGCAGGCCGCAGGTGTAGAGGAGAATACATAAATGAAATGAGATGATAAGATCTTTTTTTTAATTTATAATAAGTCATAACGCGCTTGCATTGTAACGTGAGCGCATTATGGTTTGGTTTTGCGAAGCCTTAGGCTCGTCATTACCAAACCATAAAACGACTGTGTTATAATGCGCTCGCGTTATGTATTTTTTTTTTGAAAACAATTTGGCCACTTTTTGGCCCCCCAACTTTTTGCACTTAGCCTGCATTAGAATAGTTAACTTAATTCTGCATTATAATTTATTTAAATAGCTTCCTACAAGAATATTCTAATTTTTATGACACCTCAAAAATACTATAATATCATAGACCATCCACGCATACAAGAATACACATAGGCTGACGTAACAAGGACCCGACAATAACATACCAACCACACGACAACCATCAAACTGAAAGTTGAACTGACCTAGGGGATAAACCTCATGTTATCTCCATCATCATTATCCATTGTGTAGGGCCCGCTCTGACTTGCTAAGTCAGGTGAAGTTGAGGCCCGGTACCTCCAACCTGCATAAGAACAATAGGTTGTATACGATCAACTGCATAAATATCAAACACACCAAGAGTCAGAGAATTACGGCATAGTAGGGTGCTCAAACCAAGTAGTACTACACCGTCCCTACTCTGAAACAAGACTATAACCATTTTTATTTAAAATTAGATGCATAACACATGATAATATTAAACCATCACTAAACATGTCCATCTCATCATAACTAGAATTACAAAAATGTCATCATAAACTCATACCACATGTCAAAACTATATCAATCAAACATAGTCTATCACGATCAAAATAAGCATAAACCATAGGCCTAATAACTCAAATGTCTCAGAACTATCTGAATGCAATGGAAGAACTAACAACTATCTCAGATAAGACAAAGAGTAATGTGAAACTAACAACTATCACAAGCCAAAAATGAGGGGGCATAACATCCTCCCCCTAGAGTCAAGCTTACTCCTGGAAGCCTGCAAATAAGTAAGGGTATAACTCTCTCATCCTGGAAGCATCCTCCCAGGTAGTAGAAGTTTCATCATTAGGATCCCACTGGACCTTGACCTGCTCCACGTCTTTGCCCCTGAGAGCAAGTATCCTATGCTGAAGCTCACACACGATCTCCAAAGAAGGCTACCTGTCCTCTACCTGTAGTCTCCAAAGTTGTCCCCTGATGCTCAATCACTGGGAGCACTCTATGAGACCTCCCTGCATCACCTACGGTCGGCTCTGAAGTTGCCAGTCTTTGACCAAAACCTGAAGCGTTCCTTTGTGGACACTGCCTAGCTATATGGCCCTGCTATCCACAAGAGAAACATCCTGAGCCTCTACCAAAACCTCTGCCACCCAAAGAAGCATTAAACTGCTAAAAGTTATCTCTACTTACTACAGACTGCGTACTCTGAGCTAGCTAATCGAAGCGGTTAAGCCTATTCTGCTGCCAAGACTGATCTTTATTAGTCTAAAATCTCTTACCTTGCTGAGGCTGAATGTTCTTTGGTTGTGACTGAGAACACTATTGTTGCTACTGCTTGCCTTTGTCAGGTGCATGATGGTCTCTTGAAGAGATGGCTACCTGAGACTGACCACCAACACCTATAGAAGGCGCACTACTAATGTGCACACCTATATGCCCACTAACTACCATAGCCAAATTCTCCTCCACTAATCGGGCTTTCTCCACTGCTACCTCCATAGACTTAGGTTTGAATACACGAACCCCTCCGTTAATCTGGGCATTCAGGCCCTTGATAAAATGTTGTACCAACATAGACTTGTCATCCCTGATACCTGTATACTGCTTGAGCTCATTGAATCTGTGCTCATACTGCTCAACTGACATGGCCATCTACCTCAGCTCATGGAACTCATCAATGCGACACTACCTCCAATGATCAGATAGATAATAGGCTCTGAATCTCTCTAAGAACAACTCCCAAGACACAGTCCTAATGTCCAAGTGCAGCTTCTACTCCTCTAACCGCCACCAAGTTGAAGCAAAACCTTGAAGATGCAAAATAACACATTTGGCTTTGGTGTTGCTGCCATCAGGATGCATGATGAAACACCTGCCTAAATCCAATAACCAAGTCTCCCCCTCTAGACCTCTACTAGCTCCATCAAAGATGGGAGGGCATGCCCTCAGTAGATCTCTCATATGGCTGGCTAGTGTGGCCTCCTCCTCAGCTGTCAACTCTCTCTGCCTGGGTGATCTCTCTCTTTCCTGAGGCTCCAGTTGGTCTACCTCTTAACCCCCTCTAGCCTGCTCACCCTCCTATCTAGGGCCTAAACGGACAAGAGCCTCCTCAAGTAACTATCATAACTGGGCTCCCTCAAGCTGGTCTTGACCTTCCATATTCTGACCCCAACCTTCATGGGCACTCTCATGAGGAGAACTGGGAGGAGGTGTACCGTCACCACCTCTCCCATGACCCCTACCTCTGCCACAACCTCGACCCCTACCTCTAGGCATCTACCTACAAACCAAAGGATGATTTATTACACACAGAAGGAAAACAACAGGGATGAAGTTAATCTACAGAGTTTAAGCACTAGGTCACATAATGGGCTTAGTTATAACTAGAGTACCTAGTGTTTAAACTTGGCTCAAATACCAAATATGATGCCCAGCCATGCAACCCTAGAGTGCTAGACTAACTAGAGACAATATTACAGAAATATTTTATTTTGAAGAAGGAAATGCATTACCCATTAAATATAACTGCACTAATAACAACATTAAATGAAATGAACAGCTAACGCTTCTAGGGAACATAACTGCATCAGATAGAATTATAACCATACAAGTGATAATACATTATACATTTACAGAGATGAATGATTACAAGTTTCAATACAAGATTACAAGACCGATTGCATCAGTTTACAAGTAGTACAATTATGAATGTATACAACAGTTAAAGGTGTAGAGAAAAACTAGAACTGGAACACTTCTGCTCTGATCTCGAACCAAACATCCAAGAAGACCAATGGATAGCTCTGCCTCCCAACCATGTGGAATCCTGAGGTCCACCCCTCCGAGCTAGGAGATAACAATGAGGTTCCAGTAGGTCAAGGTTACAACAATGAACAATAACAAGATACAGACTCCATGCAGACAAAGTAGGATAACAGGACTACATAGACATGACAGTACTCACCAAAACAAGACAAATCAAATCATCAAGCTAAGATCAACCATCAATACAAATCTAAACTCTAGAGGTCACAACAAAAGATAAAGAGGAAGAAACTGGACTGCGGTAAGGAGAGTGTCATCGCATGGTCCTAGCATGGGTTACCCAGGCTATCTCTCACGAGAAGCTGGCCCCCATCTATGGTTACCCTAGCAGCCTCTCTCTAGGCACTGGCCCCATAGGGTGACACATGCGGAGCCGACATGTCCTCTCATGGAGACAAGGAGGTCGGCCTTGCCAACTAGGCCTTCTCATCCCATCCTTAGCCTGCGAGAGCACTCAAGGCATGGGTGAGGTATTTTACTTATCTTGTTATGTGATTTACTCCTCCAACCCTCCTAAATAAGTTATTAAGTTATCACTTGCTTACAACTTCCATGGGGTTACCCAGGCAGCCTCTCTGGCATCGGCCCCACCATGAAAGCCACTCTCCTAGCAATCTTTGACCAATCATCGAAAACCAAAATATGCAAGGACAAGGGTTACAATAGATTCTGATCCGTTACATATGTCATTCACTTGACCACAACAATATAAGTCTCATTGTCCCCTTGAAAACTTAAACAATACATCATGAAATAGTATGACACAAGTATCAATTTGAATACCAAATGGTTAAGCCTCAGGAGTCGGTAATTGAATTCTTTACTAAGTTACCACAATACCTTTCCCGATATGGAAACTAGAATTCAATGACCATGACATTAATATAAGGTCAATAAGGGATAAAGAGAAAGAAAATAATTCAATACCATCCTTAATACAAGTTGATAAAATAAACAAATTTGTCCCAAGGACGACTTCACACTAATTCCGGACAAGGTTTGCAAAATTAAACATTTCAATAAAAAGATAAAACAACATTACAACCTATACCCAAAATATTCTTACTTCCTTGCATTAATGATAAAAAAAAGAAGTCCAAACCTTACAAGACACAAACCCACTCCAGAAGAAAACTAGTTACACATTATTAGATTAAAACGATGACAATTTTCGTTAAACAATGACAATTTAAGAGACTATAATAACTTAATTCCAATCATTATGAAAAGAGGTGATTTAAATCTAGTCAACAACTTCCTCGAACAGAAATTAATATAATCCAACTACCAATTCCACATGAAATATTTTAAAGTTCCAATACTATCCTATGCTACAATTTACTTAACACACTCAAGACAATTTGATCATTTAAAGCATCATAACCCTAATCATCTAAACAAAACAAAATTCAAATATATATAATCTTAATTGTAATTTTCTAAATAAACAAGTTTAACTGAAAAATCACTAAGCATGGTAATCATATCTCTCTAGTCTGTCATTTAAATGCAACTAAGAATCTACTTCCTAAAGTAATAAAGACGTCAAAAGAACACGGATAAAATTTTATTGAATTAAAATCCTACTCTAATATCTTCTTACCCACCATAATTAACTTTCTTACAAGAGCTTATAAAATGAACCTTACACTAAACACAAGGCACTAAAAGTCATAAAGTTTGGGTTAAATAAAATGGATCGCTATATGCCAATAGATTGTGTTACCCATGACCACGCTCCTTAACGTCTTGAAGAACTTCACTTAAAACAAAACTACAAGCCTATCTTATTAAAGCAATCTCTAAATTAATTCTCTAACTAACATTTAAAAATATCCTAAACTCAAAACCCATGAAGAGATCTTCGCCTCAACAATAGAAGTAATAATCTATACAAGAAGATTTATTTAAACTACAAACATCAATTGGCTATAGTCGATGCGATGAAGGCAACAGTCATCATAAAGTAAGCATAGGAAAAGTTGATAGGGAAATGACTAAAGTCAACAGGAGGCATCAAAAGATTACATGGGTTTGCAACGGTGAGGAAGTTGGCCATGCTATCATCTAAACGGAATATGGCATCCTAAGAGTCGACTAGACAACGAACGACGCCGAGGACAACAAAGTGACACACCACTCGATCACCTAAGTGTTAGGTTTGATGGACAGTGAGAAGGTGTGTAGCTACTGTCTAGAGGAATCAAGTGTGACCAACACTGGTGGATAGAAGACCTTGGTCGTGAACACGATGACGTCCAAAATGGTATCTGCCACCTTAACTACAGAGACTCCTTTGTTTGCACAGAAACAAAACCGATGGTTTAAGCATAGCAAGGAAAGGTTATAAAGACACAAACTACCAACATCTGATGATAATTATATATACATCCCTCCACTGGTAGTGATGATTAGCGAGAGTTTATCAATAGAAATGATAAGTATAAAACTTGAGGCACAACAGAATGAGGGTTCGAAGGATACCACCGCCGTGAGCAATGAAGGGGACATGTTTAGCTTGTCATCCTCAGCCCATGGATAGTATGGGCCACAGAAGAAGAGAGAGACATGTCGAAACTAGGGTGAACTTGGTAGCAAACAACAGAGAGATCATAATGAAATTTGCAGCGACCCAAGCAAAATGAAACAACTGTTGACAGTCTCTAAGGTGTATGGTGAGGGCGACTAGCCAAGAGGTTTCTATTGGAGCTACAGAGATAGCGAAAAGGGTTCTATAGAAGTTGCAGATTCTTCTTTCAAGGGTTTTAAATGGATCACCAAGAAATTGAACACAACCTTTGATGAGAACAATAGGGTTACCCGAGACCAAGGTTCTACAAGATGCACAATCAGAAAAAATGACATGCAAGAGGCACAATTGCTTGGTGAGAAAATAGTAGGTAAATGAGGTTTTTTGAAGGCAAAATAACAATAACGCACCTGTTCAAATGATCTGCAGGATGAAGATTACAGTCAAAACCATCTGAGGAAGAGGTTTAGAGTTGCAGAGATGGTTGCGGGCTAAAATTTTTGTCAAGTCTTTCCATAAGAGCATCCAACAAGAAGCAAAAAGTTTACAAAGGTGACAAGGGTGAATTACATATCGATTCCATGCAAGAACAACTAGACAACAAAGAAATCTAATTCCTCAAAGCATAACAGAGACAAAAATATAGAAATTCACAAGACATGCCCATCCTATTCCCACTCCAAAGATCGAATCCTCTTTCATAACTTCTCCTCCTTCCTCTGAATCATGCCTTCCCCCAAAATTCACCTCAGAACAAAATAATCTTAGTCATAAATACCCACTCACCCCAAATCCTCTCCCATGAATCCTCTTTCACTAGAAATTTTAAATTTTTACTAATCACGGAGATTCCCCACTCTGGAATCATAATTGACAACTAACCACATTTAATTATTCCCCTAGAATGATTCTAACCATATCTATAGAGATGAATGAGTTCAAATAAAACTTTGACCCACATACAAATTTTACCACATTAGAATAGTTAACTTAATTCTGCATTATAATTTATTTAAATAGCTTCCTCCAAGAATATTCCAATTTTTACGACACCTCAAAAATACTAATGTTTGACAATAAAATGTTATAATATCATAGACCATTCACGCATAAAAGAATACACATAGGCTGACCTGACAAGGACATGACAATAACATACCAACCACATGACGACCATCAAACTGAAAGTTGAACTGACCTAGGGGATAAACCTCATGTTATCTCCATCATCATTATCCAGTCAGGTGGAGTCGAGGCCTGATACCTACAACCTGCATAAGAACAATAGGTTGAATACGATCAACTGCATAAATATCAAACACACACAGAGTCAGAGAATCATGGTGTAGTAGGGTGCTCGAACTGAGTAGTACTACACTGTCCCTGCTTTGAAACAAGACTATAACCATTTTTATTTAAAATCAAATGCATAACACGTGATAATATTAAACCATCACTAAACATGTCCATCTCATCATAACTGGAATTACAACAATGTCATCATAAACTCATACCACATGTCAAAACTATATCAATCAAACATAGTCTATCATGATCAAAATAAGCATAAACCATAGGCCTAATAAATCAAATGTCTTAGAACTGTTTGAATGCAATAGAAGAACTAACAACTGTCTCAGATCAGATAAAGAGTAATGTGAAACTAACAATTATCACAAGCCAAAAACGAGGGGGCATTACATGTTGAATAAATTATGACATGTGTTATGGCACATCATAAGGCATCTTTGAATGGAAAAAATGGAGCCAAAATAGAGTGCCTAAGTTGGTGAGTGGATTACGACAACATTATGGAATGTGAAAGGAATATGCTATTTTTTTATGGACACATATTGGGATTTAGGTGTTTGATTTCTAACTAGGGATTTGGGAATCACATTTTTGGTGGTTTTAACTCATGGTTTCCTAATTACCATTTTATGGTTTCATGTATTTCATCTCCTATAATTTATTGGGTGCTTTAAATGGAGGTTTTAATAGTGAGTTTTGTAAGTATTGTTATGTTACTAGATTTACTCCAGATATTTTGTTGGCGATACTCCTATAAAGACTTAGACTTCAAGTGTATTGCAACCTTTTGACTACTGAATAATACATTGAGTTATTTTAGAGTGTGGGGTTTTTCTCTTGAAAGGGTTTTCCCTACATAAGTTACTATGTTATGGTATATTGCTTCTGTGTTTATTTCCTTGTAACTATGTGATTAGTTTTTTTTTTTTACATATCTCCTGTCAAAGATTAGTGTAAGAGGTGTATTCCATACCTCTTCTTCCCTTCAGATCAACCATGTGATATATGATAAGTAGTTTATAATCATTATAATGCCAACATCACTATGTATAAAGTGAGGTAATGCATATAGAAAATCATGATGATATATACTTACAGAGCATCTAAAAGATAATAATGCAATGTGCAATACTCTAGGTAATCATCATAAATATGCAGTCCCAAATAAACAAGGATGTTCTTAATCATGAAAGATGGTACATAATAAATCATTTCATCATATACATCACACCTAGGTGTAAGATTAGTCACTTTAGGTTCTAGTAAGGTCTAAGAACTATCATTTTGTGTATCGTAAGATGTAAGAAATGAAGAAGCATATTCTCTATGAAATAAAGAGGTATCATAAAAAATAGGCACTATGTGATCCTTTATACGTACATATTTCAAAGGAGATGTGCTTAGAGATATAACATCATTAGAATTATGCACAATACTATCACTCTCCACAAAATAATTTTGTATGATATTGTACATAATCATGAAGAATTGTAGTAAGGGTATCTAGAAAATATGGAATCATGATAAGCAACTCCTTAAAGGAAAAGAAATAACATAAATGATCAAGAAATTCTTCCATGTTCATTATGATTTCATCAATATGATAAAATGCTATAAGTGACTCAAGAATAATAGGATCACATATCACAAAATATGTAAATATATCAAAATAATTCATGGACACATGAAGAGAGTAAAATGATGGAGGAGCATGAGAATCTATAGTTTAAACAATAAATATCTATCGAAGCATCTAGGGTTTACAAAAGATATGCAATAAGAGTGTACAAAAACTATAATGAGGAATTGAATTACATAAAATAAATGAATAGTTAGATAATTATGTACAAACTATTAGTTTGAAATTAGATCTATGATATGTATTAAAACCAACCCTAATGCCAAACTAGGATGGATATAGTGGGTACAAAGATAGGAAACAAAACCAATCACTAAACCACATAAGATTGATGTATTAATGAATATCAAAAGCAAAAGGATACATCACACTTGAAAATAATATAAAATCAATAATAAATGTAGGTCAAATCCTAATTAGGGTTTTAAGGTTGGGTAAATTTATTTGGGTTAAGCAAAATGACAAGGAAAAATATGAGTTCCTTAGACTAACTAGGCAAATAAGCAAACTCATGTACAAATTAACCTAAGGTAGTATGTTTTTATGATTTTTATTAGGGTCATATGGAGTGGAATAAAATGGATCAATTAATACCAAATAATAAGTATAATCACACTACAACTAGTAATGAATGAAGGATGATATCACTTCGCTTTATGACCAAATATTGAGTGTCGATTGATAAAGATAGTAAATTCAATGTGCCTTGTAATCGGTATGTGCTCTAAACACTCACACATATGAATCAAAATGGAAATATTTCTTTTGTACTATGTTAGGTCAACCTCATGGATCTAGATCTAAATCATGGTTGAAATTCTATCCCATAGCAACAAACTCAATGTTTGATGATGTCTAGTTCTACTATGTGAATTATTAGAAAAGTGGACTACTAGATAAGATCTTTTATGTTAGGCTCTTAAGGTTTTTGCCAAGATAGCTATATTTAAAAATACCGTGTTAGAAAATAAAGCTTAGACTTTTACATGAATTCTAGAATGATTGCTAGGTGATTAACATGTGCTAGGATAATTGTAATCAAATTATTTGCTTGATTTCAATGCAAATGTAAATGATTGTCCTTTTAATTATGAATCTCTTTTGATAAAAGTATGATCAAATATTTGGATTCCACGATTAGCACATGATATAATTATTTGAAATGAATGTCTTTTTATACATTGTAATATAACTCAAAATTCCAAATTTGTCCTAGGACCAAAGTGTAAGGTGGGACTAGTTGGCTAAATGTTTGGTTTTTATTTTTTAATTACAAGGATCAATATTGTGTCTATGAGGATGACCTCACACTTGGGGACATGACCTAGATCAAATAGCCAGTTTGGATTAGTGTTCGATAGAACTGGATTATAGATAATATTGAATGAATGGTCAAAGATCAAACAAATAAGTCAATTGGACTCGAATTGCATGGGCATAAGCATAGGGATAAGTGATAAGCATAGAGTTAGGTTCAAGAAAGGCTAGGTATGTATGCCCAACTATGCACAAAAGTGGTCCATTTGTAGCTATATAAATGTATTACGACATTGCCCCAAACTAGCCCTAAAACTAAATGAGAAAATACATCTAGGATGCACTCTTCACCATTACAATAGTTAAAGGCATATTTCATTTAAATTTATGTAAAATCTAAGTTTTATAATTGAGGGTGTCTTTTCATCTAATTTATTTAAGATCTAGCTTTTATAATTGAAGGGTAATTCTTTGTTAAATTTATTTAAGATTCGATATTTGAGTATAATTTTATGTTTAGCCTAATTGAGGAGTATTTTTTAGTTAAATTATTTTAAAATCTAGCTAAATTATAGTTGAAGGTATATTTGTATTTAAATTTAATTCAAATCTAACATTTATAATTGAGGGATATTTTTTTTTCAGTTAAATATATTTAAGATATGGCATTTAAGTGGAATTTTGTATCCAATATTTATAATTAAAGGGTGTTTTTTGGTTAAATTTATTTAAGATCTTACATTCAAGTAGAATTTTGTAGTTGGCCTTTATAATTGAAGAGTATTTTTGAGTTAAACCTATTTAAGATTTGATATTTAAGTTGAAATTTGTATCTGGACTTTGTAATTGAAGACTATTTTTTTAATTAAAATTATTTAGTATCTAACATTTCAGTAGAACTTTATATCTATCCTTTATAATTGAGTGTCTTTCTAGTTAACTTTACTTATGATTTCAACTTATAATGTCTATCTTAAATTAGATTTACTCAAGATTTGAACTTTATAATTGACCTAGGTATTGTTTCACTTAACTTCTTTAATATTTAATATTTACATAGAATTTTGTATCTAGACTTTATACTCAAGGGCTATATTTTTAGTTAAAACTACTTAAAATATGTGAAACGTGGAAAGGAAAATGAAACGAACTAGTGAAGTTGCTACAAAATTTTTAGGTTTTTAATAATTTTAGCCACCGCCTAGCCTGATTATTGCTCTTGGTCACTGCCCTTCATGTAGACATTGAATACTTCTCTCTAATTATTACACCCTAGATTTATTGTGTCTAGTAATCTTTTCATATGTTCTTTCTATTCATTTTTTTTGTGTTTTATTCTCCCTAGTGTTCCTATTGATGTAGCCTATTCTCTAAGGTTTTTTTTCTATTTCTTTTATGACTTCTCACTCTTATTGAAATGTTGCAGTTGGGTTGGGCACTAGACCTTTATTTCATTCCCCCTCTATTGTAGTTAATCTCCCTATTAATGAGATTATTATAAATCTTCAAGCATAGTTAAAAAATGGGAGGATTCTCCATCTATTATCATTTGCATGGGGGAATCAATGAATCTTCTTATCAAGTATTATGAGATGGCTTTGATGGGCAGGTTCACTAGGGTTTTTCCCTCTTATAAATCTCTAACTAGCTATATATATAAGGAATAGAAACCACTAGTAAAAGGAGACACCAACATTTCCATGTGTGGGAGGAGATTCTTCATAATGATCTTCTTAGATAAAGAGGAGAAAGATCTAATTTTTGGATCTAGTCCTTGGTTTACAGGCTCTTATGGTTTTTTCATAGACATTAGATAATTGATTCTAATCCTAGAAAGGAGACACCCTCTTGGGTGCTAGTTTGGATAATGCTCCCCTTTCTTCATCTATGGTTATGGACTAAATAATCTCTCAAGTTAATAGGCGATTCTCTTGAAAAATATAAAACTTGGGTTGCACTTAAATAAAATAATTTCTTTGTAGCTCAAATATGTGTAGAGGTGGATTTAATCAAAATACTTCCAAAATTCATTAACCTGAAGCTAAAAGAGTTTTATTGTAATGTTATTGTGTAGGATTGTACTTGTTATGCAAGGCTGTGAAACTCAGCAATCCTATGTAACATGGGATCAAACTCAGGCTGTGGGTGACCTATGGTGGGTTTGAACCTCTAGATTATAGGCTGGTTCCTTTATAATTTACTAATGGGTCAATGACTTGACAGGAAAAAGGATAGAAAGAATGAAAATAAAAGGACAAAACTAAAAGTAAATGGGTGGTGATGCACCTAATTGATGGAAAACTACAACTCCAACTCACAATAAATCTCAGAAAATCTATCCACACAATTCACTTTGGCAATATGATCACAAAAATGTTTCTAAGGGAGGCTGGAAATAACTTTCTTCTTGGAGGAAAATAGGGTTCTCAAAGCATGAAAGAAAAACCTATTCTAATTGCACAACCTAAGACCTGTGATTTTTACTGCTTTCAATACATGCAAGTACAAATGAGACAATGATTTTAAAGGTTTAGATATTAAACACAATAAAATCTCATCAAATCATTCATAAAGATAGCACAAATGAGAAGGTAGACACTTGATTCTATAGAAAAATAAAGGAATACATGCATAAAAATGACAAAGAATAGAACCTATTACTTGCTGTAATGTATTATTCTGCAAAAGTTGAGTTACAAACACTCTTTCTCTCTTCAATGCACAAGAGAGAAAAAAGGCAAGAACTAGAAAAACATAAGTTTTTCTCCCAATATATAATCTACTGACAAGGAAGACCTAAAAGGTCAACTGGAGTCAACTGCCTCTAAAAATAATCTCTGCAAGATTGATCCATGAGCAAGTGTGAAAATCCCTAGCAAGAAAGGCTATAACTGATCCAATTTGAGCTAAAATAGCTCCAAACGGCCCCTCTCTATCAGTTTGATCAAGTGGTGACCAAACTCCTCCAAATTTGACCAAAATTCATGCAAAAACTCTAAAAATGGCTTAGTTAACTTCATCCTCCAATTTTGCATGATTTTAGGGATCTAAACAATGTGAGCAAGGAATAAAGTAATCAAAAGTGACTTACTTTACTATCTTTTACCAATTTGTTCTATTTTTCGACTTTACAAGTTGGTGACAAATAATAAAGTAACTTATAATTATATTACTTTATTATGAAAGGAAGCTAGGTGTGCGGAAATTGCTTCCTACACTAATCTAATGAGGAGAGATGTATGCAAATTCAAATTAACCTTTCTAGTTACAGCATTATTAACACAATAATAGAGATATTGCAGAAATACACATACACACATAAAGTAGACAGATGAGAGAGAGAGAGAGACAAGATATACATGGGGAAAACCCTTACGGGTGAAAAACCCCACACTCCAAAACATAGCTCAAATGTCTTACAATAAACAATAACAGATTACAATACAATTTTAGAACCAATACTCTTTCAGGAGTCTTTCAATGTTGAATCTGGAGATATTCTGGCAGCATAACAATACTTGTACAAAAACTATATATCTCCCATCCAAGCACCTATTTTTATAGAGTTTACAAGGAAAATATAAAACCTTCTAGAGATGGGCATCCATCTTGGACTCATGCCCCAAAACCCACGCCTAAGGACACTTGACCAACATCCCATCCCAATGTGGGTGCCTTGTCCCAAGATAGGCTATGACAGATGCTCTTATGCACCTTACAGCTATCATAGAATCCGTCATAACTAACAACACTTACAGCTATAAAAGAATCTGTCATACACTGACTAAAAATATCATATTCCTCTTACAACATGTCATAACCTCCTTTGATCGCCCAAAGATGCCTTTCTCTCATGCAAAGATACTCAATGACACTTGTAGATGCCCCTTGACCCCATCTTGGGGGCATTGTCCCCAAACCCCTGTTAATTATTCAAGGGGAAAACAGCGGCTACCAAAGTCACCAAAATTTATCCTGTTGCATGTACACAAGGTGCTGATTGTGCCAACTCAACATGGGATAAATAAATACAACATTAGGAATTTGCAAAGGTTGAGACACCTTAATTCCCAACATATTATTTGTTTACATTGTTTATAAGTTGCAAAGTCATGCAAAAATGAGGGATTTTGTTTTTTCAAAAGGTTTTAAAACAAATAACAACTCCTTATATCTCCCCTTTTGATTTGCACAATTACATTATGAATCCTATGATGATGCCAAAAATACATATTCTTCATGCATGCAAAAGTTGAAAATATCCCCTTTTTTAATCCCTTATATATGATCTCCTCCATGCAAAACACATTCATCATGAATTTATATTTAACCACACATATTTATTTGATCCTTATGACTCCCATGGCATTTATAAAACCTTTCTCGTCTCCTTGACTTATCAAGTCATTATTTGCTGAGAAAAATATTAACTCGCCCCTATGTCTCCCCATGGCATAATGCTAAGTCATTGCATCTTCATGTCATAATATGTCTCTCATGCATAAGCAATCCTCTTACATCATTAGAACTTTGACTTGCATACTCCATCCTTAGAAAAAATCAAGGCAAATAATTATCCTTGTATCATTATGTCTCCAAGGTCAAAAACGAATCTTCAAACAAAAGCATATGTAAAAGGTATCATCTGATCTTTAAAAAAAACCCCTCACGACCCCTTGGCATCACTAGGTTTAATGATAAACAATGTTTTGACCACGACCATGCCTTTGAATTACAATAATAATATGAAAAAGAAATCAAAAGCCCATATAGGGCTAGGGCATTCGATCAAAAGCAGTCGAACCCTAAAAATTTTCATTACATTCCTTGCTTCTCTTTTAACTAGTTTGCTGTCCCGCCACCATGGTTGAGGGTTTCTGTCATTTCGAGGGTCTTGAAGGGCTTTTTGGAGGCTCCTGAGACTGCTATTTAATTCGGCTCTATTGGCTTTAAAGGTAAGCTTGCTTTTCTGTGCAATTTTTATGAACAAAAGAAAAAGAAGAACCTCTATTTTCTGCTCTTACTGAGAATAAAATCGTGATAGCTTATCTCTCTTCTACACTTCCATACTCTCATTTATGCTGGTTATGAGAAAAAAAAACCATTTTCTTCTGATAAAACCATGCCGGGTCTTTTGTTTCCTACAACTATTGTTCCATAACATGATTTGTCATCATACATGTATGCCTCTTTTACTCAGGTTGAGTAGTGAAATTCTATGAAGTACCTTGTTTATAATGAAAAGATGGAAATTTTTTTGTATTTGTAACAAGAAACCCCTTGTAAATTTTGTTGTTTCTCTTGGCGATGTTACTCCTAATGTTGAAAGATCTTCAAATGTTGTTCGTAGATGATGACTGTTCTTGACATTCATAGCATTCTCTGTCATACTCTATGCTAAATATATTTGTGTAATGGTAAGGCATAGCCTAAAGACTCTAGAATAGGTTGATTGGGTCACCTTGACATTGGACCACTCTTTTCCATCAAGTAGATGATTGACACATAATGGTCATTGCCAAAGCTTCATGTTGATCTCATGTCATTAAGATAGCTTCCTTACACCATTCAAAAATCCCTCAAGACTGTATTCATTCTATATATCACTGTGGAAAGAGATACATAAATATAACCCTCTTGACATACCTGAAGGCAGCTAGACCACGTAGCTGAAACAAATAACCTCTCCTTCATCACTAGATTTGAAGAGCCCATTTGTACCAACAAAGAAGTGTCACAAGTAGATGAATTTGATATAATAGAGGATCTAAGACCATTGCCAAACTTTACTTTAGCCCTCACTCCAGTACAGTTGTCAAGATCAAAAATGCTATTTTGTGAATAGCTATTAAACACATGATTTAACAACACTTGAAGAAACTGTGGCCATAGAAGTCTGAGTCATTGATGTTACCATAGCTAACCCTGAATCCTTGTTTACACACAAATTTGATGGATTACATTCAAGATTAACCTCAAATTCTACCAATTTATCTAAAACCTCTACTTCTCTTCCAGAAAGGGGATTTGAACTCATCGTTGAGGCATTCAAAAGACCAATTTCACAACTTTGTCCCCACCTATACAACAATATTTCTAGCCTTCCAAATTTTATTCAAGGACTTCAGAGCTTTGAAAATTTTGTAGTGGAGTTGATTTCTCTGTCTTATGTAATGCATCAGCATTTAGCAGAGCAAGTTCCTCTGTTTCATTCTCAGGCATCGTTTCCCCACTTGTTTTCTTCTTATGTGGATCTAAATCTCTGACATGTATATCATCACCTTCAACGTTGAAAGCATATTTTGGAACACCAAGATCATTAAAACTTTCATTATCAGTGTATTATGCTTATGATAGTGATAACATGTTCTTCTTACACTTGATGAATAATAGAACTCTGCCTACACATTTTTATCTTATGACAAAGGCTCCTTTAATGCTAAATGTCCTTTGACTTCAGATTATATGATGCTGCTCATATTTTCATTGATGGTTACTGTAATATGACAAAAGGCTGTTATAACACCGCCTTACTTAAATGTCATCCATTTCAATGGTTAAACAATTAGTAACAATTTCACAACTTATTCACAACAAGAAGTGGTAAATATTTGCTCTATTTTTGTGTCCATATAAGCTTTTCATGATTGCCGATTGTGATTGTTGTCCTCTTGCTGTTAATATGAATGCTTTTTATATGTTGTCTCAATTTTTTTTGCTCCTAAAGACTATTCCTTTGATAGTATAATAGATATAAATATAACTGTTCTTGACAACTTAATAGCAGTTTCAAAAATGACCATAGCATTGTAACAGTTATAAACTCCTTATTTGTTTAGGCTTCATTGTTATATAACATACCTCTGTCACTTTTCTCATATTTTGGATTGTCATTATCTATAGGTGCTCAGATGACCATTTCACTGTAATTATCATTGTATCTATGATTAATGAGGTTATTGCCTTTATGCACTATGGCATTCATGGTTGCTTGTAACTTCAATAGATATTTGATTTATCTCTTCTCATGTCATTAGCAAATTGAGAGAGCATCCTTATGGTAGCATATAGTTACCATGATGAATACTCATTGTAAATGTAAGCAATATGGCTGTTGTGACCTACTGATATGGAATAATAAATGCATACCTTTACTCCTCTCTTGTAAATGACAGGATGCAGTATGCTAGGCTCAACCCTTGTGGGAGCCCATTGATTTCCACATAGTGAAATGTCATACATAATGATGAATGTACTTGTACCTACACAAGAAACACATATGTTAGATATAAAATGTACCTCTGATTCATGATGTGGGGTCACTTACATGGATTTATCTCTTTCTGATATGGTTCTTGTATCTATTCATTTTGACTTCTCTTATGCTGATATCTGATTATTGATTACTGTTGCTGTATAAAAGTGTGTTGTACTTTTTAAAGTTCTGCTTGTGTGTGTGAAAAGACTTGGTACCCTAAACTCTAACAAAAATTGTTTACCAGGTATCTTGGAGCTCAACTAGATGGAGGGAGATAGAAACCAACTCAACCATGAGATTCATCATTCACATGCAATGACAGGTCCCTCCTCTTTTCTCATGCATTTCTTGTTGTTCAAAAGTAAAATTTACTTTTATGTTGCATACTTTAGTTACTCCAATGTGGGACACTTTTATACATTCTTTTGAATACAATCAACTATTTCATTCTATGGAATGACTTATGTACATTTCACTTTCTAAATCAAATACATAGCATAAACAACCGATCTTTATTTGAAACATATGTATAAAACATGACATATAATTTGACAGTTTATAAATACCTCTTTTACTTGCACTGAAACATAATGAATAATCAACAACTGAAACATGAAATTCATCAATTGTCTTCATTCTTTGAATGTCTATTTTCTTGTTCGTAAATAATTTCCCTTACCAGGATGATGTAACAACTCAACTTGAGCTATTATATGATTTTGATAAATGATTTTGCACTTGTCTTCTGTCAAGAGATTAGACATTGACTGGATGATCCTACATAATCATAAAAAAAATTGTACCCCCTCTAAACAACTAATGTTTAGGCCTTGCTAAATTAGGTGTGAACATAATTTAGTAACATTTTTGGCGACCTCTCAGGGGTGTTTTCCTGGTAAACAAAACAAAACTAGTAGCCTTGCAAATCCATTGGGCATATGAGTCTTTTCTTGCCTAAAACCTTGAAAACCTTCTGTAACTCAGAAAATTGTTTGTATCTCAGCTGTCAGGAACTATACAGCAACAAAACAAAACTGAAAAACAACTAACCTAACCTTGTTTAAGACATGATCAGCAAAAATGTGCAACTGCACTTCTTGGAAAACAAAATAGAACTAAAATAAATGTGCTAAAAGCACTTATTGGCTGCAACATCTACTCTACCTAATATAAATAGTCAATAAAGACCACTCATACAAAACCATTGACTGGTTTTTCAAAATAGCTTCCTTTCCTGATCAATTTGGAATATTTTTCATGCCTCCAAGCAACCAATGAGGGGTAGTGGAAGGGTGGGCATTCAATGAACTCATTAAGTACCTCTTCAAGGATGAAAATAGTATCATATACCCACTTGTTTTGACTAAATATACAACTATTTTGAGGCAGATGAGCAAGTTGTTCTTGTCCTCCCTGATGCTCAAACTCTAGTTCTAGATCAATCATGGTATGTAATGACTCCTTGTTGATTTCTAACTATGCTAGATGTCTAATAGGACATCCTTTTGATAACCTAATGTGCAAACAGTCAAAGCTAGTTTGATCTTCATGTTTAGTTGCTTTATCAACTTGCACAGTCAATGTTAGATCTTGTGATTCATCTAGAATCATGGCTTCCCCTACCTTTTATCCTAGTTGATCATGATTTCCCTCTTCAGGAGATGATGTTATGTTATCCATGCTTGAGCAAAACTGTTCCAACTCATCCCAAAAGAGGTCATCATCAACATCCTCTTTACTTTTCTACATAAGGTGGGTTTTATGATAGGTCTCTTGTTGTTTTGAAAAAACATCAATATTCTCAATCTGAAGCATAGGACCATCTTCTTCATGCAAATCAATCTTTGCATCTTCCAAAACAAGGTTGTCCTCATTTTGCTCTTCATAGACCATCACCCTATCAACATGATTTACATCCCCTATTGTTGCAAACTTGTTACTGTTATTGATATAGGCCTTAATAAATTCTCCTCTTCAGCAAAAAATGGAAGCTCATTAAATAAATTAGTCAAAGATTCCTATTCAATACCTCTTACTTGCTTTTCAACCTGTTGTCCCAATTGGTCATGCTTGTCATCCTCTTGCAACAAATCTTATTTTTCAGATTGGGTATCACAAAAAGGGCTACAAACAACTATTTCTTCATCATTTTCATTGCTAAGCTGAGTATGAAGCATTATGGACTGCTCTTGGTTGTAAATTAGCTTTGGAATTGAAGAAACACTCTTAAAACTTGGAATTATGCTTAGGTTAGGTTCTATAACCCTTTTCTTTTCTTGATCTTGGATTGGTATAAGAGGAGTAGCCTTAACAAGGTTTGGCATCCTGTAACCAGGATGTTTGGTCCAAGAAGGCTGCCATGGTAAAAAAGCTTGAGGCTCTTTCATAGGTTTGCTTTGGTTTGTAGGATAAACTTATCTGAAACTAGGAATCTTGACCTTAGGAGGATTAGGAGGACCTACTAAAATCATTATGAAATGACTGATCTGGAATGAAAGGAGTTGTTTGGATCTCATGCCTTTGTGTCTGAGTGAGCAAAAGTCTCATCTGTTCCTCTTTCGCAAGCATCTCCATCTCAAATTGTATCCTTTGTGCCTCCAATACCTACTCATGAAGATAGGCCTGATAATCTAACTCCTATTGTTGCAAATCAAGCTCTTGTTGTATTTTGACCTCATTCAACTGTTTATTGATTTCTAGCAATGTGTTATTAAGATCAAGTGACATACTCTTTATGCTTGCAATCTCCTCCTTTTCACTCACTTGGAGTTGGTTGGGAAAGATATACTGCTGGTTTTGAAGAAAATAGGCTTCTTGAAGCTGATTTGGTTTATGTATAGGCTGCCAACAAGGCTAAACTCCAAGGTGGGTGGGAGGTAAGTGTGTTGAGCATGTTGGTTTCCTAGAAAAACCATAGGACTTTGGCTAAAACCAGTAGCATGGTTGATTTGATATGGCTGATAAGATGGTGGATTAGCAACATTTTCATGATATGATGAATGATATGACATGTTACCATGAAAGATAGACATGCTTACTCATTCAAAAGATGGAAAATAAACTAAAACCAGAATTACTTGAAATAAAACAACACCTAGTCTTGTATGAATCTTTCTAATAGGCTACAAAATCTGATCTATTAAAACCAAAAACTTGGAGTCGCCAGGTACTTGAATTGAAACCTCCAAAAGGCTGTATTTAATGTTGCTCATACCAAAATAGTAGAAAGAATAAGTTCTTTATTGAACTAAAAATCAGTTCAATGTCCCACCGGGCGTGCCAAAACCTGTTATCATACAGGATTGCACCTGTTATGCAAAGCTGTGAAGCTTAGCAATCCTGTGTAACATGGGATCAAACTCAAGCTGTGGGTGACCTATGGTGAGTTTGAACCTCCAGATTATGGGTTGGTTCCTTTATAATTTTCTAATGGGTCAATGACTTGGCAGGAAAAAGGATAGAAGGAATGAAAATGAAAGGACAAAACTGAAATTAAATCGGTGGTGATGCACCTAATTGATGGAAAACTACAACTCTAACTCACAATAAATCTCAGAAAATCTATCCACACAATTTGCTTTGGCAATATGATAACAAAAATGTTTCTAAGGGAGGCTGGAAATAACTTTCTTCTTGGAGGAAAACAGGCTTCTCATAGCATGAAAGAAAAAACTATTCCAATTGCACAACCTAAGACCTATGATTTTTACTGCTATTCAATACATGCAAGTACAAATGAGACAATGATTTTAAAGATTCTGATATTAAACACCATAAAATCTCATCAAATCATTCATAAAGATGGCACAAATGAGAAGGTAGACACTTGATTCTATTGAAAAATAAAGGAATACTTGCATAAAAATGACAAAGAATAGAACCTATTACCTGTTGTAATGTATTAATCTGCAAAAGTTGAGTTACAAACACTCTTTCTCTCTGTAATGCACAAGAGACCAAAAAGGCAAGAACTAGAAAAACATAAGTTTTTCTCCCAATATATAATCTGCTCACAAGGAAGACCTAAAAGGTCAACTGCAGTCAACTTCCTCTAAAAATAATCTCCACAAGACTGATCCATGAGTAAGTACAAAAATGCCTAAAAAGAAGGGCTATAACTGATCCAATTTGAGCTAAAATAGATCCAAACTACCCCTCTCTATCAGTTTGACCAGGTGGTGGACCAAACTCCTCCAAATTTGACCAAAAATAATGCAAAAACTCCAAAAATGGCTCAGTTAACTTCATCCTCCAATTTTGCATGATTTTAGGGATCTAAACAATGTGAGCAAGGAATAAAGTAATCAAAAGTGACTTACTTTACTATGTGTTACCAATTTGATCTATTTTTCAACTTTACAACTTGGTGACAAATAATAAAGTAACTTATAATTATATTACTTTATTATTTGTTTACATTGTTTATAAGTTGCAAAGTTGTGCAAAAATGAGGGATTTTATTTTTTCAAAATGTTTTAAAACAAATAACAACTCCTTATATCTCCCCTTTTGATTTACACAATTACATTATGCATCCTATGATGATGCCAAAAATACATAATCTTCATGCATGCAAAAGTCAAAAAATATCCTTTTTTTTAGTCCCTTATATATGACCTCCTCCATGCAAAACACATTCATCATGCATTTATATTTAATCACACACATTTATTTGATCCTTTTGACTCCCATGGTATATATAAAACCTTTCTCCTCTCCTTGACTTATCAAGTCGTATTTACTAAGAAAAATATTAACTCGCCCTTATGTCTCCCCATGGCATAATGCTAAGTCATTGCATCTTCATGTCATAATATGTCTCTCATGCATAAGCAATCCTCTTACATCATTAGCACTTTGACTTGCATACTCCATCCTTAGAAAAAATCAAGGCAAATAATTATCCTTGCATCATTATGTCTCCAAGGTAAAAAAGGAATCTTCAAACTAAAGCATATGCAAAAGGTATCATCTGATGTTTAGAAAAGACCCCTCACGGCCCCTTGGCATCACTAGGTTTAATGATACACAATTTTTTGACCACGAGCATGCCTTTTAATAACAATAATAACATAAAAAAGAAGTCAAAATCCCATATAGGCATAGGGCATTCGATCAAAAGCAGTCAAACCCTAAAAATTTGCATTTCATTCCTTGCTTCTCTTTTAACTGCTCTGCTGTCCCGCCGCCATGGTTGAGGGTTTTTGCCATTTCAAGGATCTTGAAGGGCTTTTTGGAGGCTCCTTAGATTGCTATTTAATTTGGCTCTACTAGCTTAAAAGGTAAGCTTGCTTTTCTATGCAATTTTTATGAACAAAAGAAAAAGAAGAACCTCTATTTTCTGCTCTTACTGAGAATAAAATGGTGATAGATTGTTTTTCTTCTACACTTCCATACTCTTATTTATGTTGGTTTTGTGAAAAAAAAAAACCCTTTTCTTCTGATAAAACCATGTTGGGTCTTTCGTTTCCTGCAACTATTGCTCCATAACATGATTTGGCGTCATACATGTATGGCTCTTTTACTTGGGTTGAGCAGTGAAATTTTGAGAAATACCTTGTTTATCATGAAAAGATAGAAAGCTTGTTGTATTTGTAACAAGAAACCCCTTGTAAATTTTGTTGTATCTCTTGGCAATGTTGCTCCTAATGTTGACATATCTTCAAATGTTGTTCTTTGATGATCATTGTTCTTGACATTCATAGCATTCTCTGTCATACTCTATTCTTATTGTATTTATGTAATGGTAAGACAAAGCCTAAAGACTTTAGAATAGGTTGATTGGGTCACCTTGACATTGGACCACTCTTTTCCATCAAGTAGATGATTGACCCAGTATGGTCACTGTCAAAGCTTCATGTTGATCTCATGTCACTAAGATAGCATCCTTACACCATTCAAAAATCCCTCAAGACTATATTCATTCTATATATCATTGTGGAAAGAGATACATCAATATAACCCTCTTGACATACCTGAAGGCAGCTAGACCATGTAGATGAAATAGATAGCCTCTCCTTCATAATTGGATTTGAAGAGCCCATTTGTACCAATAAAGAAGTGTCACAAGTAGATGAATTTGATATAATAGAGGATCGAAGACCATTGCCAAACTTTACTTTAGCCCTCACTCCACTATAGTTGTCAAGATCAGAAATGCTATTTTGTGAATAGTTATTAAACACATGATTTAACAACACTTGAAGAAACTATGGTCATAGAAGTCTGAGTGATTGATATTACCATAGATGATCCTGAATCCTTGTTTCCACACAAATTGGATGGAGTACATTCAAGATCAACCTCAAATTCTACCAATTTATCTGAAACCTCTACTTCTGTTCCAGAAAGGGGACTTGAACTCATCGTCGAGGCATTCAAAAGACCAATTTTCATAGCTTTGTCCCCACCTGTACAACAATATTTTTGGCCTTCCAAATTCTGTTCAAGGACTTCAGAGCTTTGAAAATTTTGTAGTGGATTTGATTTCTCTATCTTATGTAATGCATCAGCATTTAGCAGAGCATGTTGCTCTGTTTCATTCTCAGGCATTGTTTCCCCATTTGTTTTCTTCATATGTGGATCTAAATCTCTAATAGCATGTATATCATCACCTTCGATGTTGAAAGCATGTTTTGGAACACCAAGATCATTAAAATTTTCATTATCAGTGTATTATGCTTATGATAGTGATAACATGTTCTTCTTACACTTGATGAATGATAGCACTGTTAGATCTAGGGCACACAACTGAGAGGGGGGGTGAATTAGTTGTACAAAAACTTGCTTCTACTTCAAACACTTGATTCTTCTTTGTTAGTTAATAGCATATCAATTAACCATCCATGAAAGCATAATGCATAAACACAAGAGCATATAAACATCAACACATTGGACACCAAGATTTTGACGTGGAAAACCCAGTTAAGGGAAAAACCACAGGGTGATTAACCCAAGGATTATTCTCTGTTAGAAGAATAAGAAAAATGAATGGTACATGCCAATTAGGGCTCACTGCCTGAGCACACTGCTCACAAAGAGGCACACTGCCTACAAGAGACACACTGTCTACAAAGTAATAAGAATCACAAACTTGAACTGGAGATTGACATCTTTACCATGTTTGGATCAGTTCCATTTAAGCCCGAGATACTTCTGCTCTGCCCTTCGCTCTTTCGCTATACCACTCTCATCTGCTCCACAATACACTTTGAAATGAACTCACAAACCTTTATTTATACAAGACATCGACTTAGGAACAATCATCTGAGTCGGTAATCAACCATAAGGACATTCGCAAGATGAACAACTCATCTGGTTGACTAGTCTGAACAAGAACTTCATCCGGAAGAATATCTTCAATTCCGGGCTCTACCACCAATGCGGACCGACAAAATAACCTCAACATGATCCAAGAACCTTCACAAGCTTGCCTGATTAACCAGGTACATCCGCACTTCCTCTACTCACTGGAATCTCTTCTCCTCTTCATCTGGAACTTCAAGAACACAGTCTGTCGCCACTGTCATACTGAAGAAGGTGCTTCTGGACCTCCAAACCACATACCAATTGAGATGACACATCACAAAGACATCCCAAACACTCTTTCCAATCCGCAGAGTCTGATAGTGTACCTCTAGATCTCACCGGACCTTTTTGTGACACTCTGTTCCTCCGGAGCATCTCCTGGAACCGGTTCTACTTGACCGATCACAACTTTTTCATATCTTCATGTGGACCTCTGAAATCTTAACTAGATCATCTCAAGACTCATATCTACAAACCTTTTAATCCACATCCTCTGATTCTTAGCCTATTGAGTACATTTGCCTTCTTCTTATCACTATTCTTCACTATTCCTGATTGAGACTACTTTTCTCAATATTCTCAACACACAGCTCATCCAAACCTTCTTACCAATGCAATATGAGTATGTTGACATCAATGACAACACTAGTTAACCTCATACTTGCAACAATCTCCCCCTTTGTCATTGATGGCAACATATGATGTGAAAAACCATCAAGACAAGAACTACTCTTTTTTATCACAGCTCCCCCTATCAGCAACAACTCTTCACATGTCTTCTCTTCCTTTACTGCTCCCCCTTTGATCATCAACCACTTGTTTTTCACATGTCTTCTCTCCCCCTTTGACATCAATGGCAAAGGGCTCATACTTGCACTTCTAACACATCAGAATCATACCAGCTGCTCCCCCTTAGTAGCAGCTCCCCATCATCAATCCAGATCACAAGATATGACCATGATATCCACCGGACTGATGCACATCAGTGCATCCTAGTTCATCACCGGAGGGGCCATGACCCCTAACTTCTCCTGGAGATACTCAAAAGAATCCTTGGGAAGAGGTTTAGTAAAGATATCTGCAATCTGATCCTTGGAGGGCACATACTCCAATCTGACTTCTTCCTTGTTCACTCGTTCTCTCAAAAAGTGAAACTTGATAGATATGTGCTTAGTCTTAGAATGCAATACCAGATTCTTAGAAATATTAATTGCACTTGAATTATCATAGAAAATTGTGATAGGCTCCTCATATTCAACTTTAATGTCTCTTAGCATCTGCTTCATCCATAAGATTTGAGTGCAACTACTTGCTGCTACAATGTATTCTGCTTCAGTTGTAGACAGAGATATTGCATCTTGTTTCTTGCTTAGCCAAGAAACCAATCTCTTTCCCAAAAAGAATGCTCCACCACTGGTGCTCTTCCAGTCATCCACATCTCTTGCCCAATCTGCATCTATGTAAGCATGAAGAGAGAAATCATGATCTCTAGGATACCACAAACCATACTCCACTGTCCCTTTTAGATATCTAAAAATTCTCTTGATTGCCATAACATGAGATTCTCTAGGATCAGCCTAAAATCTTGCCACAAGACCAATAGCCTGCATTATATTTGGTCTAATCTGAGTGAGATACAACAATCCACCAATCATCGATCTATACTTTGTCTGATCTACCTTCAGAGAGTCATCATCTTTGTTCAACTTACATCCAGTTGCCATAGGAGTGTTCATTGGCTTTGAATCTTCCATTCCAAATTTCCTCAACAATTCTTTCACATATTTGGTCTGAGAGATAAAGATGCCTTTCTTTGTCTGAGTAATTTGTAGACCCAAGAAGAAATTCATCTCACCAAGCATTGACATTTCAAACTCACTTTTCATTTGGTTTGCAAAGGTTTTACACAAACTGTCTTTTCCTCCAAAGATGATATCATCAACAAATACATCAACAATCAAGATGTTTTCATTATCTACTTGGAAATATAGATTACTATCAGCAGTACCTTTGTTAAAACCAATTTGCACAAGATGCTTATCCAACCTTTCATACCATGCTCTTAGGGCTTGCTTCAATCCATATAGTGCTTTCTTCAACTTGCAGACCATATTATCATGATCAAACAATTGAAATCCATCTGGTTGTTTAATGTATACTTCTTCTTCCAAATCACCATTTAGGAAGGCAGACTTGACATCCATCTGATATACCTTGAAGTATTTGAAGGTAGCATATGCAAGAAATAATCCGACTGCTTCAATTCTTGCCACCGGAGCAAAGGTCTCTTCAAAATCAATTCCTTCTATTTGAGAGTAGCCTTTGCAGACCAATCTAGCTTTGTTTCTGATTACTTCACCAACTTCATTCAGTTTGTTCCGGAAGACCCATTTGGTTCCAATCACATTCTTGTTTCTAGGTCTGGGAACAAGATCCCAAGTGTGACTTTTCTCAATTTGCATCAACTCTTCCTCCATTGCTTTTGTCCAATTTTCATCATTGCATGCTTCATTTATTGTCTTAGGTTGAATCTTTGAAATCAAACAACATTCATCTAAATTTTGAGCAATTTTCCTCCTTGTTTGTACCCCTTTGCTTCTGTCACCTATGATCTGATCTTTAGAGTGATTTAAAGTTACATACCTTGGAACTTTGGGAGTCTCTTGCACTGCTGTTTCTTGATCAGGTTCATTCAGACAAACCTCTTCTTCCTGATTTACTGGATCACTCTGAATCTGACTTTCAGGAAGGAATTGAGTACCTTGAATTAGAACACCATCCTGATCATCTTCATCATATTCATAAAACCTTGAGGGCTTCTCAATTCCTTCATCAACCTTCACATTTGTACTTTCTATCATCTTTTTCAGTCTCTTATTGTAACACTGGTATGCTTTGCTTTGAGTGGAGTAACCCGAGAAAATTCCTTCATCACTTCTAGCATCAAACTTTCCTAGATCTTCATCTCTTTTGATGTAACACTTGCTACCAAATACTCTAAAATATTTCATAGTAGGAGTTATACCAAACCAAAGTTCATAAGGAGTCTTACCGGTATTGTTTCTGATTTGAACTCAGTTAAGAGTGTAGACTGCAGTGCTAACAACTTCTCTCCAAAACATCTGAGGAACATTTGCTTCCATCATCATTGTCCTGGAAGCTTCCTGGATGGTCCAGTTCTTTCTCTCAACTACTCCATTCTGCTGTGGAGTCCTAGGAGCAGACAACTGTGTCTTTATGCCATGCTTCTCACAAAAGTCTATGAATTCACTCGATGTGAATTCACCACCTCTATCAGACCTTAGACACTTCAGTTTCAATCTAGTTTGATTCTCTACCATAGCCTTGAAGATTTTGAACTTCTCAAAGGCTTCTAATTTCTCTTTCAGAAAGGTAACCCACATCATCCAAGAATGATCATCAATCAGTAACATAAAATATCTATCACCTTGCATACTCTTGATTCTTGTCAGACCACATAGATCAGTATGAACTAATTCCAATAATCTGGTAGAGGACTGATCTTTGCTTTTGAAAGAGACTCTGCTCTATTTACCTAGCTGACACTCTTTGCACAAACTATTTGTAGGTTTCACCAATTTTGGAAGATCTCTTGCAGCCTGAATATTACTTATCTTGATGATGTTATCAAGATTTACATGACACATCCTTCTATGCCATAGCCAACTCTGATCAACTTGAACAAACAGACAACTTTTATTAGAACCAACTAGATGGAAGATATTACCTTTTGTTTGAGTACCGGATGCAATTTCAGTTTCGGAGCTTGTAAAGATTCTGCATCTTCCATTCTTGAACCATAGATCATAGCCTTTGTCCACTAACTAACCAACACTAAGAAGATTGTGCTTCAATCCTTCAACATATAGTACATTACCAGTTTTTCTCTTTCCATCAAAAGAAATAGTTCCCCTACCTCTGATTCTGGCAGCAGAATTGTCACCAAACTTTACCATTCCTCCATACCTTTCCAAATCTAAGAACTTGTTCTTGTCACCAGTCATATGGTGAGAGCATCCACTGTCAATAACCCAATCATTCTTTTCTTCCACTTGGGAAGCCAAAGCTCTTTCCACAACCTTGTGATTGACAGATTCAGAGGATATTGAATCTTCTTCCTTGATGGCAATAAACACCCATTCATTTCCAGATTTGCTTCCTAGTTCTAATTCATCATCTGTTACTCCTTCATTATCATCTTCTTCATGAACATAATAACAGTTCTTTTGGAACCTTTGTCTATTAGCATTTGACCTTGTAGATCTTTCCGAACATCTTGAAGCAAAATGACCAATCTTATTGCAGTTGAAGCACTTAAAGGGTAATTTTCCTTCATACTTACCGGATCCTCTTGGCAGTCTTTTTGCAATGAGGGCTTCAAGTTGAGCTGTTTCTGCTTCTTCCTCTTCCATGTCTCTTCTTGCTTGATCATACCATGACATCTTCCTTGAAGAGTTTTCTCCCGGATCAAATCTCTGTTTGCCTTTCACATAGGCACTGGCTTTGAAAGCAAATTCAGTCTTGGGAGGATCATCTCCAAACTCGATCATTTCAAATGCAGCTAGTTTGCCAGCCAATTGTTCTCTTCTAACAGTTGTGTGGGCTCTAAATTCATCAATGGCAGCAACCTTGATTTTGTAGGCAGTAGGAAGGGATCTAAGAATTTTGTAAACAATCTCATTTTCATCTAGAGTTCCACCAGCATTTCTAATTCCACATACTAGCTCAATTACTCTTGGCATAAAGGTAGTGATATTTTCATTATCTCTCATCTTTAACCTTTCAAATTTCCCTTTCAGACTTTGCAACCTTGCACTCTTGACAAACTCATCTCCTTCATATAGAAGTTCCAGTTTAGTCTAGATCTCATATGCAGTTGGTAGGTCAATAACATTTGAGAGATCTGAGTCATTCAATGCGCTTAGAAGAGCTTCCTTGGTCTGTAGATTGTTTTCAGCATCTATGATTTCATTCAAAGTTGTCAGACCACCCTGTGGAGGAACATATGGTTTTGAGACCATGGTCAAGTATGCTTTTCCCATACACTCCAAATGACATTTCATGCGACCTTTCCAGAGACTGAAGTTGGTTCCATCAAACTTTGGACTATCCTTCTTGTATGACGACATCCTAGATCTCCTCAAGCGGTTAAGCTCCTTTCAAAGGAACTTGGCTCTGATACCAATTGTTAGATCTAGGGCACACAATTGAGAGGGGGGGTGAATCAGTTGTACAAAAACTTGCTTCTATTTGAAACACTTGATTCTTCTTTGTTAGTTAATAGCATATCAATTAACCATCCATGAAAGCATAATGCATAAACACAAGAGTAGATAAACATCAACACATTGGACACCAAGATTTTGATGTGGAAAACCTAGTTAAGGGAAAAACCATGGGGTGATTAACCCAAGGATTATTCTCTGTTAGAAGAATAAGAAAAATGAATGGCACATGCCAATTAGGGCTCACTGTCCGAGCACACTGCTCATAAAGAGGTACACTGCCTACAAGAGACACACTGTCTACAAAGTGATAAGAATCACAAACTTGAACTGAAGATTGACATCTTTACCATGTCTGGATCAATTCCATTTAAGCCTGAGATACTTCTGCTCTGCCCTTCGCTCTTTCGCTATACCACTCTCATCCGCTCCACAATACACTTTGAAATGAACTCACAAACCTTTATTTATACAAGACATCGACTTAGGAACAATCATCTAAGTCGGCAATCAACCATAAGGACATTCGCAAGATGATTAATACGTCCGGTCAGCCACCACAAGAACATTCGCAAGATGAACTCATCCGGTCGGCTAGTCTGAACAAGAACTTCATCTGGAAGAATATCTTCAATTCCGGGCTCTACCACCAATGTGGACCGACAACATAACTTCAACATGATCCAAGAACCTTCACAAACTTGCCTGATTAACCAGGGACATCCGCACTTCCTCTACTCACTGGAATCTCTTCTCCTCTTCATCCGAAACTTCAAGAACATAGTCTGCCGCCACTGTCATACTGAAGAAGGTGCTTCCGGACCTCCAAACCATGTACCAATCAAGATGACACATCACGAAGACATCCCAAACACTCTTTCCAATCCGCAGAGTCTGATAGTGCACCTCTGGATCTCACCGGACCTTTTTGTGACACTCTGTTCCTCTGGAGCATCTCTTGGAACTGGTTCTACTTGACCGATCACAACTTTTTCATATCTTCATGCAGACCTCTGAAATCTTAACTAGATCATCTCAAGACTCATATCTACAAACCCTTTAATCTGTATCCTCTGATTCTCAGCCTAGTGAGTACATTTGCCTTCTTCTTATCACTGTTCTTCACTGTTCCTGATTGAGACTACTTTTCTCAATATCCTCAACACATAGCTCATCCAAACCTTCTTACCAATGCAATATGAGTATGTTGACATCAATGACAACACTAGTTAACCTCATACTTGCAACAAGCACTATACTTGCACATTTTGATCTTATGACAAAGGCTCCGTTAATGATGAATGTCCTTTGACTTCAAATTATATGATGTTGCTCATATTTTCACTAATGTTGACTATAATATGACAAAAGGTTGTTATAACACCAACTTACTTAAATGACATCCATTTCAATTGTTAAACAATCAGTAGCAATTTCACATCTTATTCACAACAAGAAGTGGTAAATATTTGCTCTATTTTTGTGTCCATATAAGCTTTTCATGATTGCCAACTGTGATTGCTTTCCTCTTGTTGTTAATATGGCTGCTTTTTATATGCAGTCCCAATTTTTTGTTTACTCCTAAAGGGTGTTCCTTTGATAGTATAATAGATATAAATATAATTGTTCTAGATAGCTTAATAGCAGTTTCAAAAATGACCATAGCATTGTAACAATTACCTCTGTCACCCTTCTCAAATTTTGGATTATCATCATCTATAGGTGCTCAGATGACCATTTCACTATAATTATGAGATTATTTCCTTTATGCTATATGGCATTCATTGTTGCTTGTAAATTCAATAAATATTTGATTTATATCTTCTCATGTCATTAGCAAATTGAGAGAGCATCCTTATGGCAGCATATAGTTATCATGATGAATACTCATTGTAAATGTAAGCAATATGACTGTTGTGACCTACTGATATGCAATAATGAATGCATACCTTTACTCCTCTTTTCTAAATGAGGGGATGTAGTATGCTGGGCTCAACCCTTGTTGGAGCCCATTGATCTCCACATACTGAAATATCATACGTAATGATGAATGTACCTATACCTGCACAAGAAACACACATGTTAGATATAAAATGTACCTCTGATTCATGATGTGGGGTCACTTGCATGGATTTATCTCTTTCTGATATGGCACTTGTATCTATTCATTCTGACTTCTCTTATGCTGATATCTGATTACTGATTACTACTGCTGCATAAAAGTATGTTGTACTTTTTGAAGTTCTAATTGTGTGTATGAAAAGACTTGGTACCCTGAGCTCTAACAAAAATTATTTTCTAAGTATCTTGGAGCTCAACCGGATGGAGGGAGATAGAAACCAGCTCAACCACGGGATTCATCATTCACATGCAATGACAGGTCCCTCCTCTTTTCCTATGCATTTCTTGTTCTTCAAAAGTAAAATTTACTTTTATCTTGCATACTTCAGTTACTCCCATGGCTTGTGTGGGACACTTTTATACATTCTTTTGAATACAATCAGCTATTTCATTCTATGCAATGACTTATGTATATTTCACTTTCTGAATCAAATACATAGCATAAAACAACTGATCTTTATTTGAATTTATATGTATAAAACATGATGTATAATTTGACAGTTTATAAATACCTCTTTTACTTGCACTGAAACATAATGAATAATCAACAACTGAAACATGAAATCCATCAATTGTCTTCATTCTTTGAATGTCTATTTTCTTATCCGTAAATAATTTCCCTTACCAGGATGATGTAACATATTAGCTTGAGTTGTTACATGATTTTGATAAGTGATTTTGCACTTGTCTTCTGTCAAGAGATCAGACATTGACTGGATGATCCTGCATAAGCAAAAAAAAATTGTACCCCCTCTAAACGACTAATGTTTAGGCCTTACTAAATTAGGTGTGAACATAATTTAGTAACATGTTATAAAAAAATAGACTATTAGCATATCCCCTTCAAATGTAAATCTTTCCATCAGCATGGTTGCTTGGAAATAAATTTTCTTAAGAATCCTCAAATCCTTTATGGGAAAAAAGAGAGTTCCATTTCAACTAAATAGAAAGGAAAATAAGTAGAAAGAAAATTAAGACAAATATGTTACTAATCCCTCTTCCTCTAATCACATTTTGGTCTTGTCCTTAGAGGTGGCTCCTATGAAAAATTTAGGGCCTTCTATGTAGAATATTTTAAGGAGGTGATTCCAAATGAGATGGTAGTTCAAGAGGAACATAATCCTGAATTACTAATAAAGGAGACTTGCACTACTAAAAATGAAATTTTAGCGTCTACCTCAGAAGATGGTCTTGTTGTAATTCAGGACATTCTTCTCTCTCATCCCCAACCAAAAATATAAAGGAAGAAAGGAGAATGCTGAAATTATATTTGAAGAGGCTTCAAAGAACATAGTTGTTGGCAAACAAGCCACCTTGGATTCAATAGTTAAAATTAAATATGAAATTGGGTAAACAATGATGGTGAAAATCACTAGGAAATCTCTTTTATTTCCCATGAACTTTACTAATTTTGTACTCTTGTCATCTTGTATTCCCTACCCTATGATGTTTTATATGTAATCCTCATGATTTATATTTATAAAATTATTTTTTATTTAAGAAAATTACAAGATTTATTTTAATTAAATTATTTATTTTAATTAAATTATTTAAAATCTGATATTTAACTAGAATTTTGTATGGGCTAGTTATAATTTTTTTGATATGTAAGTGAGGAACTAGGTCCCTCCCCCTTTATAATAAATTTATATTAAAAAATGGTTATATTGACTAACTTCATAAGGTAATATTGATCAATTCCTTAACCAAACAAAATATAGACCAATCAACCTTGAAAACAAAAAGAAAACATAATCAAATAACACTTGGACCTTACTATTCCTTCTTAACTTGGGATTAGAGCATCATTTTCTAGTTTCCTTCACTTTTTTGGAGGAACATTCTTCTTTACAATATTGAGCAAAATTCAATACCCTTATCTAGATGTTCGACCTTTGAATTTTTTTAAGCTAGCTATAAGTCCCCATAAAGGAAGAAATCACTTCCTCAAAGATAACTTGTGGTTGAAAATTCCTCATCATAGATGTAGAAGGGGCAATCTCAACCATCAAAACCTCATTTAGAAAAAAGACAATTTTAGCCAACAATTCTCTATTAGAATCAAAAGTGATAGGGTGATCCCCAACAAATAAACAAAATTTACCTCATATTGTTGTAAGTTGGTAAAGCATCCTTCCCCTTATGGGAATGGATCCTATAATGATGAAGATCAACCCCTTTCCACCAAGTGGTAGTATAAGATTTCTTTTACTCTCTAGAAGAACAATTATTCCTCTTGTTGGTACTTAATCTTGAATTGATCATTCATAACTCTTTTATTCCTTTTGTGCCCTCATAAATGATAACCAATCTGAGACATGTTAAATCAGACTTTATATGTTATGACTACATGTGCAATTTTTTAGGAGATCTTATTTATGTCTTGTGTTATGGCTTTGTATCCTTTCTATCGAGCTCTTGGTTTATATGTATTTATCCTCATTGTTTCATGGCTAATCTCTATTTTTATACTTATGATGGTGTGTGTATAAAAACCTAGAACTTTTCTTTACTCTTTTTCAAATTTCCCAATTTTCTATTTTGTCCCTATACCCTTTTGTTATGCTTGAATGTTGATTTTTGATTACCAGTCACGTATAACTTAAGTGATGTATTTTAAACTATGCAGTGACATGGTAGCATTTCTTTCTCATCTTCTAGATATGCAAAGACTTCATATGTGTTTGTTTTATCCTATGAAAAAATGGCTATGGTTCAAGCCTTCACTTTTTCTTTAGTCATTTAACAATAAATGAGTATGGGTATGAAATGTAATGGCATGGTCAATAAATCTATAGCTTATGTGTCATGTTTCTATTAGTTCAATGTCAAGCCCATGGATATTATGTTGGGCCTACTTAATGAAAACTCACTAGTTTTACATGCTCTACAATGATGTTGTGAATGAGTTGTGTCCAACTATCATTGGGATGGTGGAATGGTATAAGGAGAAAGCCTTTATATTTGTCCTCTTTTTTTGTCTTGGTGTATAGAAATGATATATAAGGAATATAAGGGGCATGTGGCAGTGCTTAGTTGATTTTTATTAGTCTAGAGGACCAAGGTGTGAAATGTCTAGGGGGTCCACTTGTGCGATGGAAAATGTGTGAATTCCATGTGGTTTGAGGTGGTAGTATGTGGTGGACCCTAAATTGCATAGGTGAGGCTTATATGATGTCTCTAGGTGCATAGTAATATAATATAAAGTGAGGGTGACATGTTTTATTATGGTTGGAAACATCCAAATGGTGTAATAAAGTATGCTCAACTCAATTCATTGCATTGAGGCCTCTATTGTTGATCTAAAAGTGGTTATTGTGAGCCATGGGTTAGCTTGACAAGCTCAAATAAGTTACCAAGGTAATGGCATCCATGGGGTATCCCATACGAAAAGTGATAGAAGGGTGGGTTTTTCTAGGAGGTTTTTATGGCTAAAAAAAGACTTAGGGAGAATAAATGCATTAACTACCATAGAAAGGAGCTCTTAGAGTGGTTACTTGTAGAAACAATATTACATGATTGGATTTTTAGAGAATAAATCCAATATCATGGAGACTATGATTTTGAATTAGTGGCAGCTAGTAGTCTTAATGTAGCGAGAAAAATCTGACTTCCCTAGTTAAAATATGCATATAATTCAGATCCATATGTTATGAACTATCATGTAGAACTTCATGTGGTGGTATAGGCCAATAGAATTTCAAGTTTTCTATAGTGTGATGGTTTGTGCATCTTGATTTGATTTCCATAAAAATTAAGGGGATAAATTGGGCCTTATGTAATCATAGTTTGTGTGTGTCAAATTTCTTCTATTTGAGTTGATTGAGTGCACCCTTGGTATTCAAAGAATTTAACGTATTGAACAAGGTTTTTCTTGTAGTAAGCTATTTGAAGACACAATTGAGATAGGAATGTGATAATTGGGCATAGGGGAATTGGGAATATTGTCATACACTCATTAGACAGAAACGAAACATTAATAGAGTATATATAGATTATTGGATAAAATGAGGGATGGTTAAATTATTATTTGGTGAAAACATTGTGTATCCTCTATACTAGTTAGTTCTAGGGTCTCAATTATATAATTCAAACTTCATTTTATTATGCTCTCATGTATGTTTTTTTAAAAGATGATAAAAAACCCAGACTGTATTAAATAGAGAAATCGTAATTACCTACGTCCATACGAGGGATAAACCAAGAATTAAACATATGGTATCAAAATTTAGAAAATTTACAAAAAACACCCACAAAATAGAAGATGTGAACGGAAGACGAACAGAGCTGGAACCTATGCGCCTTCAGTGGGTGATTAAAAACATTGAAACAATCCAGTCTGAGGCCTCTCTATATGCCAATGTAAATGCACACAGCGTGGTATGAAGTCTGCAAGAGATGCGGATCAAACACCCCACCAATCGGACTCGAGCCATCCTCGTAGTCATACACCGTCAACGCTGAGCGCCATTTCTCCGCAACGAGGAGGAGGTATGTATCAAGCCAAACCCAATCGAGTGTGTATACTCCTGATCTTGAGTGAAATAAAAAATGTTTGAAATGAAAGAGGCAGCGATTTTTGAACCTTTGATTTGTATATCCTCCAGCTGAAACAAATACTACCCGAGAAAACAACGAACCATAAACTCCACACTATCGCACTCGACCTCAAAGATCTTGCGTAGAAAAATAATGTTCAAAGCACCCTAATAAATAGGTTCAATGTCCACTGGAGGGAGGAACATTCGGAGGTTTGGAGTCCATGAAGCCATTGATATGTAGAACAGTGAGGATAAAGGTGATGCCAACACCTCTGCAACACTCAGAAACGCAATCTTCATACTGGTGAACACAACTTCTTTCGCACAATGAACCAGAGCACAAAATTCAGAATATAACATCTCTGAACAACATATCCAAATTATAAAGATAGATCTTCAACATACAGAAAATGCAGAGTAAAACTAGAATGCTACTCTATAAGCCAAAATGCCACTTCAACACATTGTTTCCTTTATTAATCATTTTTTCTCAAAAGCACTTGGAAATTGATCAACAGAAACAAATTCTCTACATCTTCAGTATCTCTTCAAAGCAACCAAATCATCTTCAACAAAGCAACTCAACCAAATAGCTTATATCATTGCAACAACCTCATCTCAGAGACAGTATCCACTCAACACTAACTACTCATACTCTTGCACCACAAGAAACTCACACAAATGACACAGTTGACACCAATGACAACATAAGCTTATTAACATCAATGACAATACCGATTACACATACTTGCAAAAATCCCCCCCCCCCTTTTGTCATTAATGGCAACACATAATGTGAAAAACCATCAAGACACAACTCTGCACCATACTTCTTTTCTTTCTTACTATCCCCCTTTCTTTTACACATCTTACTCTCTCTCCCTAACTACTAACTCTTTTCTTTTCCAGATTACTCTAACTCCCCCTTTGACATCAATGGAAAAGGGCTACATGTCTCTCTTTCATTACAACTGCCAAATTTGTACCTGCTCACTACTGCTCTACAAAATTATTTCTTTTGCTGCTCTACACACTTCCCTTTAGAAGTAACCAACATTAGAACTTACTCCCCCTTACTGTAACAACCATCACGACCACTACCTACTCCCCCTAAGAGATAGCTTCCAACATCAGTCTGGAATAAAGAATGAAACTTGAAATCCACTGGACTAATGCATCTCCTTATGCATCTAGTTCAAAGAAGGACGGGCAATAACCCCTAACCTCTCTCGGAGATACTCAAATGTATCCTTAGGAAGAGCCTTGGTGAATATATGAACAACATGATCCTTTGTAGGCACATACTCAAGTTTCACTTCATTCTCTGCAACCTTCTCTCTCAAAAAGTGATACTGGATTGATATATGTTTTGTCCTTGCATTCATCACTAGATTCTTCAAAATATTAATAGAATTTGTATTATCACAAAAGATAGGAATAGTTTCATCATATACCACTCTAATATCCTTCAAGGTTTGCCTCATCCACAACACCTGTGTGCAACAAGATGTTGCAGCAATGTATTTTGCCTCTGCAGTAGACAAAGATACTGAATCCTTCTTCTTGCTTAACCAAGACACCACTCTACCTCCAAGAAGGAATGCACCCACTTGTACTTTTCCTGTCATCTAAACAACCAGCCCAATCTACATTTGTGTAAGCACTTAGAGCAAATTCATTATCCTTTGGATACCACAAGCCATGATCCGGCGTGCCCTTAAATATCTGAATATCCTCTTCACTACTACAACATGTGACTCTCTAGGATCTTCTTTAAATCTAACAACAAGACAAACTACATGCATAATATCTAGTCTAGTAGCAGTTAAGTATAACAACCCTCCAATCATTGACCTATACCTGCTCTGATCATCCTTAGGAGATTCATCATTCTTGCTCAGCAACCAGTAGTCATAGGGGTACATACTGGTTTAGAGTCTTCCATTGAAAACTTTTTTAACAATTCCTTGGCATACTTTGATTGTGAAATTAAAATACCTTTATTTGTCTGATTGATCTATAGCCCAAGGAAGAAGCTCATTTCTCCACACATTGACATCTCAAATTCTTTCTGCATCTCATATGCAAAATTCTTACACATACATTCATTTCCTCCAAATATTATATCATCTACATACACTTCCACAATCAAAATTTGATCTTCTCCTACTTTGATGTAAAATTGCTATCAGTGGAGCCTTTATTGAATCATTGCTATAATAGATACCTATATAACCTTGCATACCAAGCTCTGGGGGCTTGCTTCAATCCATATAGTGCCTTCTTCAATCTACAGACCATGTCAGGTTTATCTGATAACTGAAATCCATCCGGTTGTTCTATGTATACTTCTTCCTCCAACTCACCAATCAAGAAAGAAAACTTCACATCCATTTGATATACTTTGAAATTCTTATGTGTTGCAAAAGACAAAAAGATCTTGATGGCCTCCATTCTTGCCACCGAAGCATAAGTTTCCTCATAGTCTATTCTTTCTACTTGTGAGTAACCCTTACACACAAGCCTTGCCTTGTTTTTACCACTTCTCGATTCTCATTCAGTTTGTTCCAAAATACCCACTTAGTTCCAATCACATTCTTGTTTTCTGGTCTTGGGACAAATTCCCAAGTCTAATTCTTTTCAATCTACATTATTTCTTCTTCCATAGCCTTGATCGAATATTCAACCTTGCATGCTTCAATCACTATTTTAGGTTCAACTGTAGAGAGCAAACATAGATTTACCTATTCTTCAATAGCTTTCCTTCTTGTCGCTCATGCCTTTGTTCTTGTCACCAGTGATTTGATCTTCAAAATGATGCTTCTACACATACTTGGGAGTTTTAGGAGTCTTTTCTAAAGCTTCTTCTTCTTCAATCTGTACTTTCTTTTCATGAACATTTTCTTCTTCTCTGCAAGATAACTCATTTGATTCATATCCATCAACTTTTGAATTTTTTTGTAGATCTTCATCAACTTTGACATTTGCACTCTGAACAATCCTTCTGAACCTCTTGTTGTACCACTGGTAAGCTTTAAATTAGTATAATACCTAAGGAAGATACCTTCATCAGACCTTGCATCAAACTTTCCTAGATTTTCATCCCTTCTAATAAAACATTTGCTTCCAAACACTCTGAAGTACTTGGCAGTGGGGGTCCTTCCATACCATAACACATAAGGTGTCTTTGTACTATTTACTCTTACCTGCACTATATTCAGTATGTAAACAAAAGTATCAATTGTTGATGAGCCTAGTTATTAGCCTATTTTCTTCTAGTTTTATGCAAGTTGAAAGACATTCCCAGACACTATTTTAAGCATATTTCTATCTTATGTTATCCTTTATGATCATTATGCAGACTTGAACTTGGTTAATTAAGTATATGGAGATATGATTATGATATGATGAAATTATATGTTATATGTGGGAATGTATGGATTATTGAGAATGTTTGTGTTGATTATGGTTGTTAGTATTTTGTGCATGTTCATGGACTAACCTTGCAACTAAAAGAGGAAGGACTATAATCCACAACAACTACAGGGTGCAGCCCACAGCCACAATATTTCCAGGCGCAAAGCAAGGGGATTCCAGTCTTGACTAAGTGCAAAAACCACAGCCCGATGACACTTGATGGAGAGAATCATGCATCATGGTAGGTGATCAATAAAGATGATTGGAAGCTTGGAGGACTCTATTACAACTAGAAGACTAATGGGACTAATTCAATCAATCTATATTCCCCTGTTTCAGTAGAGAGTTCTAATTTTGTTAGGACACTTCCTTCCTTTTCCTATCAATATTGTTAGCATTCATTACACTCTAGTTCATGCAGAGTGGTGTTTTATATTTACAGTTAACATACCTATTTCAATAACTCCCCCGTGCCTATATTATGGTTTGGTGGTTGAGGTAGAAGTTAGTTAAGTTCAGTTTGAATAAGTTTTTGTGCTACCACATATATAGCTATCTAAATCTTTTCTAGACTATGTAGAAAATGTTATTTAATTCTGAGTTATGAATGTTATAGTTGAGCCAGATTTTATGTGATTTGAAAAGATTGAGCAATGTATGTTAGAATCAATATGATTCTTTTTATCTAAAAGAGTTAGATTTGAGTTTAAGTAGTGAGGTAGTCACCTAAGCAAGGGCCACTCAGAATAACTGACCTTCACTTTATTTCTTGTATGTTTTAATTGATGTAGCAGTTAATTTATGAATACAAGATCAATTATATTCTTAGAGTTGCTTAGTTCAATTAACTTGTGATACTGCAGAGGATAGGAACAATTATCATTAGTAAATTAGAATTCATTTCTTAATTAATCTGTTGTTACAATCTTACATTGCGAAGTATCTGTAGCAGTTGTAGTAGCATTACTTTCCCTTGTTTATAAGTAGCTTGATGTAGTAGATAAGCTAGATAGTTTGATCCCTGAAAGCACATACAGTGCAAGTGCCATCACAAGTTTGCAAGCCCTAGTTGACAATTTGATGAGGTCTTTTTAAGAAGTTATAATAGACTATTCAATAAGAGATTCCTTTTAATTGAGTGATTACCACCAAGTTTACCTAGCATTGTAAAGACACTACATTTTTGGCACCATTGCCGGGGATGGTGCTACTTTCAGAGATTAGTTCCTGTTAGTTTTCAGTTTTCTTCGTTACATTCTACCTTCAAAGGATAGGGTACTTAGGTTCTACCTCACCAACTACTATAAAGGTTACTATCATTGTGTAGGATCCATACAAAGTTGTATACATTGTATGCGGAGGCAGAGAGGCACTTTGGGAAGGTTCCTTCCATTAACCTAACAAGCTACAGTAAATATTGGTGACTATAGTGATTAGAGCGAGGGTATTACTGAAGAATAATCTTCCCTCTCATCAATATCTACTGATAATACAAAAAGAACTTTCCTCACCATGGATGATGCAGTGGATGATCCACCAGGATAGGTGACGTTTGAATTTCCCATCACCGATCAGGAAAGGGTTGCTGCTCTGAAAAATATACCACCTTCAGCATTTCCTGTCTTCTATGGCTTGGTGACTGAAGATCCAGACACATTCCTATTTGAGTTTGATGTCTTGTGTAGGAGTTGTGACTACACCACAGATCCTCATAGGCTCAAGCTATTCCCTACCACATTGAAGGATGTTCCTTTAAGATGATTCATGGGACTAGGAAAGGATGCTATTCTAGATTGGGATACAATGGAGATAAAGTTCTTGGAGAAATACTAAGACTATTGCAGAGGGGTTGACAAAAGAAGAGATGATATTTTCATAATGACCCAGAAAGAAGATGAGCCATTCGAAGACTATGTAGAGAGATTCCAATTCTATATCAAGAAAAATCCACAGAATAGACTCTCAGATGAATCTTTGAAGCTTGTATTCTTGAGAGGAGTTAATGATGACTGCATGGATGCTCTCAATCTTATAGGAGTGGGAGATATATCTCAATTACCCTTTGAGGATGTCTGTAAGGTTTGCAGAAATTACTCAAGGACTTTCACCAATAGGACAAGTGGAGAGAGAGCATCTACCATTGGCAAGGTATCTAATTCAATTTCAAGGGTGGAATTAAGCAACCTATTGACCACCATGAAAGAAGATATCATCAACCATCTTTCCACTCAATTGGATAGTCTACACTTGAAGAAGAAGCATTAGAAGGCTAATTCAATACTCACTGAATATTGTCCCAATTGTTGACAAAGAAAAGCTAATTGTAAATGTAAACGAGTAGCCAATATTGCAAAAGATAAGTCAGAGAAACCACACTTTCAACCTATTGAAGGAGAAGATGGCCAGCTATACTATGTTGCACAAAGGAAACCATGGCAAATCAAAGACAAGGTATGCCACAAGATCTTTTAACTTTTAATACATCATTTCCTGTAGGTCATCAAAATTTCTCTAGTTAGAACCCTCAGCCTTGGCCAACTAATCAAAACCAATGGCAAAACCCTCAACAATGGCAAAATCCTCAACCAAACTAGAATCAGCAACAACCCATTGTATGGCCCCAAGAAAACTTCCAAGGATCTAATTACAACCCTCAATGGCCAATACAACAAAACCAATTGCAACCACAATGGAAAAAAAGGACAGCAATGGCAAAATGAAAACATGAATTACCCACAACCCTTACTGCTTCCCCAACCTCAACAACAAACCATTATGCCAAATCCATCTGGTCCTACAACTTAGCCACCGAGAGCACCACAAATACCTACCCAACTTGTACCTAACCCCAATAACAAGCCTGTTCAACAGACATACCCTAACGAGGCTATTCAATACCTCACTTATGGGGTAGAGGTGAGTGATGTCCACCTCAGGTCAGGGAAAATGTTAGCTGGGCCTTCATCCCCCTAAATCACTAAGGTGGTGGATGAACAACCCATTGAGGAGGTATTAGACAATTCACCTCTGGAACCTAAATCAAATCAGGTAAATCAGACTATCTCAAATCCAGAGCCTCCTTTCCCTAAATCACTAGCCATTTCAAAACACCAAACCCAAGCAAAGACAGACTCATTGGGTCAACTTAAGAATGTTAGTATTACGATACCCCTCATCCAAGCTATCAAGGACATCCCAATCTATACCAAGACCATGAGAGACCTTTGCCTTAAGAAACTAGGGAGAAAGAAGCACCCTTAGATAGTCCATGTCCTAAGAAACCTTGTTGATATCATGCTAGGGAACATAACTCTTCCTAAATACACATACCTTGGCAGTTCAGTAGTGGATGTGAAGATTAATGGAACTCTCATCAAAAACACCTTGATTGACTTGGGGGTAGCTGGATCAATGTCATGACTAAAGAAACAATGCAACTACTTCAACTACCTTTAAGGACCTGACTCATCCTTAACAAAATAATACTAAACTCTGAATTCAAAAATACCGAGGAATTAAAAATTTTGTTCTAGTGAAGAAAGATAGTACATTCAACAAGGTAACATATAAGAGCAACTGAGAAACACATACTGTAGGTTCTTCACTACACTCTACATTCATTTTTGACAACTTGTTTTTTCTCTAGTGACTGGTATCCTTATCATTTGCACAAAACTAACTAGATAATCTCATGTTAACATGACTCAAAAAATCACTACATAGAAACTATAAAAGAACACCCTATATCCAGGGGACCTGAGTACTGGGGCATCCTTCGCCATCCAGACTACCTACATACCTTGTATTTATGGGATCAAGGCCCCCTCCTTCGAATGCGATGAATACTGGGGTATGCGAATATCTAGTTCTATCTTGCACTATGTTTGATGCAACTGTGAGCGGTTATCCAGCGCTTTCTAGGGTTATCCCGTACCCCAGATAGTTCTTCGTCAGCTGCCACCCACTCGGTGAAACAAAGACAGAAATTAGTCCACTACCACGAACACCTAAAGGGGTGTTTGTCAATTAGTCCTAGTGTGGAGGAATCCTTATCAGGTGTCTGCTCATGAAATCTAGTTTACTTCCTCAAGCCAAATTAGGTAATTTTGTGACTAAGTCCATTCCTAATTCCCTAGTGCTTTTACCAAGATCCACGAAGGCGAGGTGAGAGCATACGACAGATAGGGTTTCTGGATCGGACTAGTTGTCATATCTAACATTTTACAAGTCATCTTTGATTTAGAATTGTGTTGTCAATAAGCTCTATTTTCTGTTGTTAGTTTGAAAGGTTTTTTAAATGAGCATTTAGACTCAATTTTTAAAAATTCACATGGTAATCACCATACAACTATTTCAATAGACTCATCCTTTAGTTAATCTTTTTAATGAGATATCGGAGGAGATTTTTCCTTCCTGTAGATTTAGCTTCAACATGTCCCTTATTACTCCCCAATAATTTAGAGGGATGGTGCCCAGACATCATTATTGTAGTTATGTTAGGCGCGAGGTACTTGGTTCAACGCGAAGGCATTACCCGTAAATGTGACACAGAGGTACCATAAAAACTGAACACTATGATTTGTTTTATGTTTGGACATTTGTTTAAAGTTTACCTAGCTAAAAGAAAAGTTAAACTTGCATAATCACTAATAAAGAAATTGACAAGGGGAGATACTTCTCTAAAACATAAAACAAGTAAAGTATAGTAAAGATGCTTAATCATTTTGCTTATACGTAAGGAATAGTACTAGGGAATATATTTAATCAATTTTATCAATTCATAGTTGTACGTAACATAACTAGAAATGATATTCTATCAGTAATGTATGTAGAGATTCAGTCTTGGAAAAACAAGGAAATTTTGATAACTTAATTTGTCATACACCAATAAACTTTATTCCAAAGGTAAACAATCGAAACAATTTCTTACCCGATCATTACAAACTTACTTTTAGTTAAAACCCATAAGGGCTTAATACAAGTTGTAAGATGAGGCGGATATCACAACAAGAGGTTCACTTAAAACTTCCCAATCTCCATTTTTAATAAAATTGCACCAATGAACAAGTACATTATAACAAAAATATTCTAACATCATTATTGGAAATGTTGTTTTATGATTGAACTACTTATGAATCGCAAGACAACTATACTACTTGAATGATCAACCCTAAACATATTTATGATCTATGAATCCATAATAATGCTTTTCTTTAACTTAATCAATTTGAAAAGCATACGACTTGAAAGATACTTAATCAATAAAGTACATAATGATCTAGTCTAGTACAATATAAGGAATTATTGATAACTAAATTGTGGTACATAAACATTGTTCAATAGTATAGTACAAGGATCAATTCCTTGGAAATGGATAAGAATTTACGATATTTGAATCTAAATAAGTTTCTCAACTAAAACTTTTCTAAATGTTAACCCTATTAGTCAAACAAGCTTTACTTCTTTCCATAAGTCATATTGGATGAATCTTTGAAGTTGTTCTAAGTCACTAGGTTTTCAATTTGTACATTCATGATTTATTTCCAATTATGATTCTTACTTCCATCTTATAATAAGGTTAATTGTGATATAACATCATTTACTATGTTAATTGAAACTATAGCTTAACATATTTATACACAATGTCATATACTTGTAATTACTTAATCAATATATTTAGATTATTTACCATTCACACTTTTTTATTAAATCACTAACAAATACATACTATATATTATCATTCAAGAGGATGATATAGAAGGTAGAACAAGACCCTAGTCACACTACTATCTAGCAAGAACTTAAGTACAAACTTGAGGAATTTACAAATAAAAACTTGGCAATATTAGAAATAAGGTATTTTAGTTTAGTAGTGGCAAAGTTTGAGGGAAAACATGGAGGAGTGAGAATATGAAGCTTCACACAAAGTATTTTAAGTTAGAGATTCCTAAACAAGGAGATCACTCATAAAGGAGAAATTCTAAGAGAATATATCTCTATCAAACACTAAGGATGGTGGCCTATTAAGAATAAACCAAGATGTTGGAATTCTATTCAATTGAAGTGAGAATTGTATTATTGGTTCTAAGGATATAGAGGTGGATACTATTGCAACACCCAAGAATGAGAAATTCAAAGAAGACATACTCTCATTAGCCCCTTTATTGGTGAAAGAAAGAGGACATAGAAGTCACAAATAAAATGAATGACATGATTCCAAAAAATGCCTTACTATATTTCAATCGAGTAAAAAAATGGCAAATCCTTTAGATGAATATTCATCATAAATTGATGTAAAAGTAAAGTATGAGATATTTGTGTCAAAACAAAAGAGGTGGTGTTATTGAAAAACCTAAAATCAAAATATAAGAAGATACTATCACCATGGAGGAAAACTTTAGTGTTGACAAACAACCAAAGAAGAACAAAGTACAAAATCCCATGTGCATGGGAAACTGCTTAGGAGCCAAGTTGTGTATGGTTATTTACATTTACGTTGATGTTTGTTGTAGTTATTCAATTTGTAAAGACAATGTCACAAGAGAAAATGTTGTGAGATATAAACCCCTTCCATCATTTTAAATAGGGACAATGTCCTTGTGGAGATTATTGATGATGCTAAATGAAGAAATCTGAAAAATAGGCTTACACTATAATAATGTGCACCATGTTAGATTTCCAACTAGCAGGTGTAAAGCCCAACTCCTCAACCTTTTCCAACATCCTCCATGCTTGTGCACAAATTGCAACTTTGGGTGAAGATATGGACATCCATCAAAGCATAACGGTAGGGCTCTTGTTTCTGGGTAAGATGCAGGTAGTTGCAAGTGCCCTGGTAGATGTGCATGCAACATGTGGAACCATAGACAGGGCATGTGGAGCATTTCACAAAAGCCTAAAGAAATATAGTCTCATAATGTGCCACGATTGTGGAAGATGTTTCAAAATGGATTTGTTGAAAAGTCCTTAGAAACTTTTAAGCAAATGCAACTGGTGGTGTAAAACCAGACTCCTCAACTGGCGGTGTGAAAGTCCTTGAGTAATTTCTGCAAACCTTGCAGACATCCTCAAAAGGTAATTGAGATATATCTCCCACTCCCGTAAGATTGAGGGCATCCATGCAGTCATCATTAACTCCTCTCAAGAATACAAGCTTCAAAGATTCATCTGAGAGTCTATTCTATGGATTTTTCTTGAGATAGAACTAGAATCTCTCTACATAGTCTTCAAATGGCTCATCTTCTTTCTGGGTCATTATGAAGATATCATCTCTTTTTATGTCAACCCCTTTGCAATAGTCTTGGTATTTCTCATTGTATCCCAATCTGGAATAGCATCCTTTCCTAGTCCCATGAATCATCTTAAAGGAACATCCTTCAATGTGGCAGGGAACTTCTTATGTCAACCCCTCTGCAATAGACTTCATCACAACCCTAGCCACCCGTGCATCTGATGATGTGTGGTTGATTGATTTTGGTGCATCATTCCAAATGACCTCGCATCGAAGCTAGTTCACGAAGTATGAAGAGTTCGATGGTGGAAGAGTGTACCTGGGTGATGATTCTCATCTGAAGATTATTGGTCATGGAAGAGTCTCAATTCAATTCCCTGATGGACGAGTGAAGGGGATCACTGGGGTTTTGCACATCCCAGGCCTAGTACGGAACCTTCTTTCTATAATTATGTTGAATGATGTAGGTGTGCAGGTTGTCTTTTCGAAGGATGGATGCAAGATGACTAGAGGATCTATGGTGCTTGTGAAGGGTACTCGAAGAGGTACTCTGTTTTAGCTAGAGGCATGCACTTCATAGTGCAATAGTTCTTCTGACTCGAAGAAAAGAGCTGCAGTCACTTCATCCCCACCATCTAAACAAACAGTGAAGAAATCTGTTGTAACACTTTTTGATGGTAGTGCACATGCTTTGGAAGTTAAACTTCTTGTTGAAAAGACTATGTTATGGCATTTGAGATATGGCCACATTGGTGAGAAGGGTCTTAGAACATTGAAAAATAAAAACCTCATTGACAGGTTAAATGATTGTAATCTCGAGTTTGACTTTTGCAAACATTGTGTATATGGAAAGCAAAACTGTGTTCAGTTTTACTCTAGTTCTCACAAGTCTTTTAGTTATTGGCTCTTATTCATTCTGATGTGTTTGGTCCTGTTAATGTTCCTTTGATTTTCAAATCTATATATTTTGTATCTTTCATAGATGATTACAGTAGAAGGACATGGGTTTATTTTACTGCAATCAAGACTGAAGTCTTTAGTCAGTTTAAAGAGTTTAAAGCTTTTGCTGAAAATCATACTAGTAAAAAGATTAAGTGTTTGAGAACTGATAAGGATGGTGAGTTTTGTTCGGTAGAGTTCGATAAGTTCTGTAAAGAGCAAGGGATTGAAAGACATAAGACAACTACTTACACCCTGCAACAAAATGGAGTTGCATAGAGGATGAACAGGACACTGATGGAGAATGCTAGGAATATGCTTAGTGGAGCAAGCCTTGAACAAAAGTTTTGGGTTGAAGTTGTAGCCACTGCTTGCTACCTGGTAAATAGGTCTCCTACATCAACTCTTGTTGGTTAAACACCTATGGAGGTGTGGTCTGGTAAGAAGCCTTTAGTTAGACATCTTCGTGTTTTTGGTTGTGAGGCATATGCACATGTGCCTAGGGAGAAACAGTCTAAATTGGAGAACAAGGCTGTTAAGTGTATTTTCATTAGCTATGGTGTCAGTGTGAAAGGATACAAGCTTTGGGATCCTATGGCTGAAAAAGTGTTGTATAGCAGAAGTGTTATCTTCAGATAGCTAATACCTTCTTCCATTGTTCTATAGCTAGAAGAAATAGAAAAGAAAGAGGATGTGGTTCAATTTCCTTCTACCCCTGAGAAGATTGAACCTCTGAAAGCTCAGAAGAAGAAGTAGAACCTCAACCTCAGCCATTGAGGAGGTCTACACAAACAAGGAAGCAGCCTAATAGGTTTGGTTATTTATTACTTGATTCTAGTTGTGCTTTTGCCTTGCTTACTAACACTGATGAGCCTAGAACTGTGAAAGAGGCTATGGACATGAAAGATGCAGGTTCCTGGAAGGAGTCCATGGAAAATGAGATGGCTTCTTTGGAAAAGAATAAAACATGGGACTTGGTGCCTTTTCCTGAAGGACGGAAACCGGTTGGATGCAAATGGGTGTTCAAGAAGAAATTTGGTGTAGATGGCAGTGTTGAAAAGTACAAGGCCAGACTGGTTGCGAAGGGGTATTTGCAAGTGGAGGGAATTGATTATGGTGAAATTTTATCTCCCGTTGCAAATCTGACATCTTTTTGGTTCCTGTTATCTCTTGTAGCAGTTTATGACTTAGAGGTGGAGTAGATGGATGTGAAGACAACATTCCTTCATGTTGATTTGGAGGAAGAGATTTACATGTTACAGATAGAGCATTACATAGAGAAAGGTAAAGAAAATTTGGTTTACAAGTTGAAAAAGTCTTTGTATGGTTTGAAGCGGTCTCCTAGGATGTGGTACTTTAAGTTTGATGCCTTTGTGTTGTCGATTGGATGTATGAGATCGAAATCAGATCATTGTGTGTATTACAAGTTTGACAATGATCGCATTCTCATTATTGCATTGTATGTTGATGATATGTTGTTAATTGGGAATGGTAAGAATATGAATTCTGAGTTGAAGTGTTGTCAGCACAGTTTGAGATGAAAAAACTAGGGGCAGCCAGGTACATTCTAGGAATGAAAATTAGAAGACAAAGAAAACAAAAAACTTTGGTTAAGCCAGAGTAAGTATATGAAGACCATGTTGGATAGGTTTAGCATGGTAGATTGTAGATCATTGTGTGTTCTTGTTTCATTGGGGACAAAGTTGTCTATTAATGATTGTTGAAAATCTCCTAGTGAGGTGGAGGACATGAGCAGAGTACCTTATGCTAGTGTTGTTTGTAGTTTGATGTATGCTATGGTCTGCACAAGACCAGACATTGCCCAAGTAGTGGGAGTCCTTAGTTAATTTATGGCTAATCCTAGATGGGTACATTAGGATGCAGTTAAGTGAGTGTTCAGATATTTGAGGGGTACTCCTGAGTATTCCATATGCTATCATGGTAATGCTACATGACCTCTGCATTTAGTTTGTATCCGTGGATTCATGGATTCTGATTCGGCAGGTGACATTGACAGCAGGAGATCCACCAGTGCCTATGTGTTCACTATGTTTGGTGCTATAATTAGTTGGATGAGTAAGTGACAACTTGTGGTTGCTTTGTCCATGACAGAAACTGAGTATATGGAAGCAACTCATGCTTGCAAGGAAGCCATTTGGCTTAAGAGATTGTGTTCAAATATTAGTGTTGATGTAGGACAGATTACAATTTGTTGTGATAGTCAGAGTGCAATTTGCCTAGCAAAGAATGCAACTTTCCATGCCAAAACAAAGCATATTGATGTACAGTTTCACTTTGTATGAGACATGGTAGAGGATGGGAAGGTGAATTTGGAGAAGGTAGATACTTTGAAGAATATTGCAGATGCATTGACGAAACCAGTGGGCACAGAGAAGTTCAAATGGTGTTCGGAGTCTATGGGCCTCTCGGCCTATAGAAGTTACTTCCATTGGCTCTTACAAGGTGTTCAATTAAGGTGTCTCAACCTTGGTAATTCCTTGTATTATTTCATTGTATTTATTTATTTATTGTCTATTGTGTAATTAGGATGAAAATCCTATGTTGTAATCTTGTGGGAGTTGGCAGGGTGATGTGTCATCCTACATGGAAGATAACCACATGCAAATTTGTCCTCACATGAGGAGATAGGTGTCCCACTTAGTGGTAGGAATATTCTGCCATGTGTCAGCATCTTGACTAGTGTGTAAGTGAATCTTGACTGAAACGATTATGACAGATTCCTATGACAGAATCTATGACATGTAAGAGTCAGAAATAGAAGGTTCTATGATAGGTGAATACATGTGTCACAAGGCATCTTTGAAAAAGGCATCTTTGGATGCCCCAAGGAGGGTTATGACATGTTGTAAGAGAATATTCTATTTATAGCCTATTTATTACAGATTCTCTTACAGCTGTAAGATATGTCAGTATGACGGATTCTATGATGGTTGTAAGAGTCGTAAGAGCATCTGTCATTACCCAAATTGGGAATATATGATCTCTTTGGGATGGGCTAACTTAACACGTGTCAGTAACATCCTACAGTGTTGGACAAGTGTCCATAGGCATGGGTTTTGGGCCATGAGGCCATGTTGGATGCCCATCCCAAGATAGAGCCATTTTTGCCTTGTATTTTCTATATAAACAGTTGCTTTGAAGAGGAGATGTATTATGTGATTGACAGGTATTGTTATGTTGCTAGGTTGTCTCCAAATACGAGTGTCAAAGACTCCTACAAGAGCATTGGATCTATGACTATATTTTAACCTTCATTGTTTACAGAATACATTTGAGTTGTATTTTGGAGTGTGGGGTTTTTCACCCGTAAGGGTTTTCCCCACGTATATCTTGTCTCTCTCTTCTTTTGTCTTACATTCTTGTGTATGTGTTTGCTGCAATATCTCTATTAGTGGGTTAACATTGTTGTAACTGTAAATATTAAAAAAAATTTACACTCATCTCTCCTCATTAGATTAGTGTAGGAAGCGATTTCCACACACCTAGCTTTCTTTCATTTGGTTGATGCAAGATTGCTCTTAAACCAGGGATGCTCTTGCATCATCTAGACATCTCTGGAGAACTACAGACAACTCCAAAGATAAAGAATGAAAGATGCATGTGGCCCCAGATTAAGGAAGATTGTTGGAATTTCTAATCTAGAGCGAGCAATTTCTCCACCTACCCATTAGATATCTTCTTGGGATCTCCTTCCTACCATCACTCACCAAAATAGTAACTACCATTTTATTGGCATGTCAAAATAGTTAATTTTGGTCAATTTTTCATTGAATGTTATAGGTGAGTTTGAAGTTTGAGCAGCAGAATTTTGAAGTCAAGAAAAAGACAAATGGAAGGAATGTGAAGAATGCATAGTGAGGTGAAGAATATTGCATACAAAAACATCACAATAGTGAAGGTTTGTTGTAATAGCAACAGGACTTGAATATTGCAGAGAGAGTGTAGAGAATAGAGCTCCAAGTAGCTCTAGACACACACACCGATAAGTTAGAGGAATGAGCAGTGAACAACTCCGGATAGAGAAAGACAAATGTAATGTATAGAAAGCTCCAAAGTGAGCAGTATTTGTAAGGAAGGTAGAAACAAAGCTGTAGCCATGGTAGTTGTATTTGTTTGATGTAAAATAGTTTTTATTGTTAATAGAAATATTTGTTTGTGTTTTTTGTTTTGTGTCCTCTCTCTCTCATGTTTGTTTTATTCCTTGAACAAATTGGTATCAGAGCTAGGCTAGGAGCCCTAAGCACCTACAATGTGGCTTAAGGGGGGGTGTTGGAAGTAACCCACACCTGGACTGACGATGGGGTGGCCATAGAGGGCCCAGTAGCTCAGTTGGTAGAGCACTCCAATAGCAAATGGAATGTCCTAGGTTTGAGTCCTAGCTGGTCCATATGAGCAACAAGTCAACAAAATTTTCTATAGCCTTTTTAACAGACCAATGAACATGTCTGCCCTCTTTCAAAGCTCCCCTTTTGGCTCAGGCAAGGAGGATGCTGGCAAATTTTGTGGAGTTTGATTTTGCACCTGCCAATTGCATTCACTTGATAGTTTGTAAAATCCTTTCAACAAATCCATTTTGTGCATATCCTGCAACCGTTGGTGTCTCTAAGACCATGTTCCACTAGGGATTTTCTAATTCCTCTATATCACCCTTAAATATCCTTACCATTCAAAACTCCCCATCCCTACCTGCTTCTGCGTGGATGTTTTGTGAAAAGAAAATAAGTTGTGCAACATTTTTTGGACCCAAATCAAAAGGCAACATCATTGTAAATACTATCTTTGTTATCTTTATAGTTGTTGTAGCCAGATGCTATAGGATGCATTGTTATTTATGGGATCTTCATATTGGAAAATCAACATGTACTTTTTGTTTTCTCACCCCTCTGTTTTCCCTCTCTCTCTAGAGCTACCACAAAGAATGAACTTTCAATAAACTTCCCAAGGAGATTGGTATTTTAAAGAAATTCTTTTGTTGAGGTACATAGAAACTTTCAACTATTTTTGGTTAGAGTTTGTTTAAAAATCTTATGATCTTTGGTCTTTAGATTTGATGTGTTACTACATGAGGTTAGATCACTTTAGGAATGTAGTACTCTCATTCATTGGATGTAGAAATTGGAATCCATGCAAACATAACAACTTTCATGGATTCAATTTGATCATCTAAATCAACTAATGCAATCTGCACTTTGTTAACACTCTTTGACTGTTCCACAAGGGGAATAAGGTGAATGTTTAGAGAACATTGATTACTACATCAAAACAAGACATTTTCTCTCAAACAATTAAGCCTGTAAAATTTTCAAGAATTTGAGATGCACATTTTTTTTTCTTGTCATGATCCCAACAAAGGTGAATTTGAGCCCCAACGAAGGTGAATTGTTGAAATAGTGGTATTGGATGTTGTCATAGCTATCATAATATATTTTGTAGTGAAGTTAATGTTCAACTCCAATGGAGTGTGACTGGAGGTATAACTTATAGATAGAAAAGGGGCACATTTATGGTGTGAATATGTTTTGTTAAAGTTTTTATTTCCATTTGATGTCACAAATATAAGTCATATAGTTGTGGACAATTGCAATGTTAGATATTTGTAACTGTCTAGTATCTATACCTACATGGTAGCCATGTTGATCTGTATGAGACATTATGTTAACCAACAACTATTGGGAAGTTGTGAGACATGATAAAATACTATATAAATATTTAAAGATTGATCCTATAAATATTTCAAGATTGATCTAATAATCTCAGGAATGCAACATACATGTACACATATTCAAATGTTAACTTGCATGCAATGATCCACCTTTGGGCTTATCTAGTGGGATGACACAATTTTTATTGTATCTAATCATAAAATAGTCAAAGGAAAGTCATATTTGTTTCATTGTGGAATCACTTAGAAAACCTCTTGAGCATAGCACTGAGTAATGTTAGTATAGTGTCTCCACTCTTAATTTTTCTTTACAATGCTTAGTTACGCTCATAATAATTTGCAATAACATTGCCATCTAGGTTTCTTGCATCAATGCATAAGTTAGAAGAGTGAAATCATGGTCAGTACCTCCAACGCAATTAATAGCTTAGGAGATTCTCAATAGAGATATTAGGACAAAACCATATACATAAACATGGGTTGTTTCTTCTAAGTTAGTAACATAATATAAAGTTGCACCCCTTGACATCCCTAGGAATAGTAAGGGATCAATCACATGTACATGTAGCCAACACCAGGATTTAACATCCACATGAATAATGAATAAGATCAATGACATCCAAGGATTATCTCTTTAAGAGAGAAATTAGAGCGGGAATTGAGACAAGGAATGGGAATCATATATCTATGATAGTTGGATATTTATAAAGTGGTAAAAATCAAAACCCTTTTGACACAACTTCTCACATCCACATTTAATATTGAAATCAACTACAATCACTTTGCAAATATAAAATGTAAAAGTTATGCTCTTGTCTTTCTACAACTACAACTTAGTGAAATTTATCGTGACTATTATTTATCTGAGTTTGAATTACTTTTTGAGTGTTACCACCTTTCTAATCCAGTGAAGTATGAAATCTAGAGACTTTCTCTAACTATGATGTTGTTAGAATGTGTAAAAGTATTACATGTTTGGAAAGAATAAGGATTACATTTGCATAAGATGTTTATTAGTTTTATTGTAGTGGTAGCATCTATCCTAGCTTGATTGTACCCTTACGTGTGAACACCTTTCCCTTATTATCTTAGCATATAAATGTCAAGGACAATATGATTGTGTTCATCATCTGGGCTTGGTGAGCTATTGCATCTAGCTATATTGACCATCCCTTTATCATATGGAGAGCATGTCATTAGGGTTATTACCATTTATTCTATGTAGTTCTTTCATGTGGTTAATCTTTATCTTGTGATATTATAAAATAGTTAAAAATATTAGAGTTTAGTCATAAAATCCTTATTGAGTATTTTTAATGTCTATCCATAAAATTTAAGTCTATGTATGTCATGAGGGTTGGTTAGTTTATTCATGGATTTGATGGGTTTTACCTATGTTGTTTTAGTCCATAAAATCTAAAGAGTATTGCCTTTGTTCCTTTTCCTTATTTAAAACTTTTCCTAGAAAGGATATCTTATGTTTTATTAATAAGGCTCTTGTAAGTAGAGCTCTCTTGATTTAGATACGTTTTAATAGAATTCTAATATTATAGGCATTTAGTTTGATCAATATGTTTATTCTTTTATATATACTTCATCCTTATCATATTAAAAGGAATTAAATTCAGATAATTATTATAAATCTTGTCTAGATTATCTTCTCTTTATACTATTATTGATGATCATGTAAGATCTTGATGAATTAGGAACTAAACTATAGTTGTCGAACTCTTGTAACATTTATTTGAGCAATTATGGGAAATTAATAACAATATTTTTAGAATCTGCATTTCTTGCATCTATTGACCAAAATTTGTCTTCCCTCAATATTTTTTGATTTAGATTTAGTATTATTTTGATATTAAGGAGGTGGGTCCTTACAATAATATTGGTAGGTATTTGGGGTTGGGAATCATGTGGGAGATTGGGTGCCTATAAGTCCTATTTTAAATCCTCTATAGATCACTTTGCATAGGTCAATCAAAGGAAATAACATGCCTTACATGATGGTTTTGTTAGGGTTGTGAAGATATCATTTTCTACACTATAGTCTTGTATTGTGTTAGGGTAGTCTTTTTAATCTCAACCATAGAACTAATAAATTTTAGAAAATTACATAATATCTACATGATTTGGTTTAAAAGTGCTCTTTCTCAACTAGATAGTTTTTATTTTCCAATATATAATTATTTTATAGATCATTTTCTATAATAATGCACATCAAAATTTAGAGAGAGCATACTCTAATATTAAAATTTATATTTTAAATATTAACTTACTTTAATATAAATTCCATGTAAGAATACAAATCATGTGTGTTCTCTATTGCCAAATTCCTTTATTCAAGATACACTATAACAAAGTTATAATATATTATTATTTAGTCTAATTAATATAATTTATTTATTTATTTTTGGCTTATTAGGTATTCATTTCAGGTATTTGTATGATATTTATTTAATGACCATGTGGCTACATTTATGTATTTTTACCTTAAAATACAATAAATATTTAGTAAGATCATATCACATGAAAGGGGAGATTTTTAGGAAGGTGCATATGTTGGACAAGTGTTGTATTCTTTCTATGTTTAATAGTTGGGATGGGGCTAACTTTTAGTGATCAATTTTCTTATTTTTTCAGTAAAAATGGATGTTATTTTGGGTTTTTTCTATTTTAATGCATGCTTTAAAGAACTCATATTTATCTTTTGCATGCTTCATCCAATGTTTGTATGTTTAAAGGTGGTGAAGCAAGATATTAGAAGGATTTAATACCATGTCAAATTATAATGTATATTTATCATTTTTAAAATAAATATGGAATGCAAACAATTTTGTTTATGAATTTAGAGTTTCTTAATATTTAAAGTAAAATTTAAGTGCAATCATCATATTGAAATCTGAAATATTAATTTATGTCCAATATAGTTGTTAATTGTATTGTTCTATTATTTTTATTTTATAAAATATAAAATATTAAAATATTAATTTTGTTTTATGTTTTGATTTAAAAACTATATTATTTGAAACATTCTTACTTTGTGAATTCTTGAAAGATATGTAGAAAGATATTTATATTTTAGGAGACTTCAAAGGAAGTTTTTTTCTCTGTGTCTCTATATATCTTTCAAAAAATTTAAAGATATATAGAAATATATTTAAATATTAGGAAACTTCAAACGAAGTTTCTTTTCTTCTCTACATGTTTCTATGTATCTTTCAAAAATTTAAAAACTTCCTATATAGTTTTTATATAATAGGTAAGAGGTAAAAAAAATTAAAACAATACACTAATAAACTTAGTAATTTTCTATTTTTTAAAAATTTTAACCAAATAAAATTCTTATTATTAATTCTTTAAAAAAATAGTATATCTAAGAATTGATTAAAATATAATCAAATTCCAAATATTTAAATTGATATTCAATATATTCTTTCACTCTATAAGAAAAGATAACTATAATACAAATATTATAGCTTAACTTTCCTTGGCCCATATGTAAATGAAAACTTCCATAACTATACTGGTTTTCTCTCACATTCTTGGCTAATCGTATTTTTAATATCTTAAAATACATTTTATTATTCTCTCTTTTTACCAAGAATTTTAGCTAAAACACTAATGGATCATAGTTGCATCAAAAGCCTTCTCCTCAAACGTATTCTACTGCGTTTTTCTAATACTAAAGTTTTGGAAGCCATTGAGGGAAAGGTAAGAACGTCCAGTAATAATCTTTTTATCACGGCACAAATAAGGCTCATAAAACAGTATGAGAAGCCAGGTTTAACTTCCAGACTTTAGAGTTCAGCACACTATTATCAGACAAGTGAGTGCCGGTATATACAGCATTTGAGGTAGAATATATAGATAACTTAAGTGAGTTTAATGCCCTCTCAGCGGCAGGCATGCATATGGTAATTAAGGATAAAAAACATTTAAGATCTGCTTATTTTCAGATTTACAAAAATCAAAATATGTGCACACATAAAATAATGAAACTATCCAAATCAAAAATTGGACATTACAATTATAGTTCCATGTCTAAATATACATCTTATATTAGCGGCTCTGAAAGATTCAGAACACCACACTTAAAAGACTAGTTAATCGTACCACACCGCCTTGGGCAATGGTGACATCTCCACAAAAGTAAATACGCTCACTCTAAAAACAGCTGAGCACATAGAAATGGTTAGAGGACGTTAAATTACGTCAGCACAGAGATAATGACGATGGCAAGAAAGACTGGAGCAGTGCTTCCCACCCGCTTTGCATATTTACCCTTCTTCAAATACCTTTCAATTCTGCTCACGGGAAAGAGAATATCAGCTCGGCTCGGCTGTTCTTAAATATCATCCACTTCAACAGTCAAAGGTCAATTTTGGCCAATAAAAATAAGACAAATATTTACCACTTTTTGTTGTGAATGAAGTGTAAAATTGCTATTGGCTGTTTGACCATTAAAGTGGATGATATTTAAGTAGAGCCGGCTCGGTTCGTCTTCAACACCACCTTCTTAATGCTGTTTTGATGTGACCGCTGAAGAAGGATTGTTTGATCATCTATATTAGATTTAGCGCACTGCTATTGATCCATGGATAGCTGTTGTAACCAATAGGTTTCGACGGCTTAGGTGGCACTATCTGCAGAATAGATAGTGCCATACCAATCAATGAGTATGTCTATGTTTCATGATTTTTCTAAATTTTTCTTTAGAAACATCCAATGCCCTGAGCTGTTGTGGAAACAAGTTTGAGAGAGCTCAACTGCCTCAACACAATATACTGTTGCAAGAGTTAGTATTGACAATGATTAGTGTTAAATATAATTGTAATATAATATAGATTATGTATAATTTAATATTAAATTAATATTATCTATATTATATTTATACTATTTATGTTTATTATTTTATCTATATATTCCATTTGTGTATGTAAAGATAAAGTGAGTTATATGCAACTCATCTTTAATTAAGGATGAAGTCACATTATTTCTTTCCAGTTTCAAATTGGATTTGAATGGAAGACGCAAGAAAATAGATTACAAAAGGTTGTTTTAATACCTCATTATTCCTTAATTTTGTAAATGATGGGATTCAGATGAACCCAACAAGCTTTATGTGTATATGTATATGATAAAATGAGAAAAATGTTATTTCATTTGAAAACTAATAAATATTGATGACATAAATCATAAATGTTGTCGCTCTCTCTTTCTGTCTATGAAAATTGAAGTTCGATTATAGCCTAGAATGTGAAACTTATTTCCATTGTGATTTTTAATGTAGGCAATGTTATCCAACTTAGTGCCACATGGATCACCTTTCTTAGTTTAATGTTTTGACTTATCAAACTATGCAAGAATCTCACATGTGACCTAAAGCAACTTAACATCACATGAGAAGTTTTGGAAAATTAATCGATTTAATTTTAATAAATATTTCTAACTCATGATTAGTTATAATCCTTAAGTAATTGTTGAAGCTAAGAAAACACCCAAAGGGTGGGCAAAAGCAAGAACACAACCACATCAAACAACAGACAAGAGAAAATAGAAACAACGCCCATAAATCTTAGTTTGGGCATGAGTCACCGTTCTTAGAAGATGGCAAAGGTATAAATCAAGGGATTGAGAACATCGAAAGAGCAATAGATGGGGGATGAGGTGCTCTTTTTGGAGGATGAAGGTGGATAAAATAAATGGCCCCTAAAATCTCTTGAGCCTTAGCTTCCATCCTAGATGGTAGTTGGAAACCATGAGACTTTAGTATGACATTGAGAGTATTGATGCAGCCCAACTTAAGATCTATTTTAAAGGCACTATAAACACAAGCTACCACTGATGAAGAGAGGAGAAAATTTATGGGAAATAATCCCTACATAGGAGCATCTCCATTGTAAATATTATAGTTATACAGTGTTGCCTTCCACCAGTCTTGGTTGAAGGTGTGCTCACGTACCATCACAAAAGCAATGGACACGTTAGAATACCTTAGTAGACAAGGAGAGACACAAAGTTAGGAGTTGCCAATTACAATTTTAACTAAAAAATCCACTTGTGGGCAATCAATATCTAAGACCATACGCAATTCTGTAAAGGTTGTTGTAATACCTTATTATTTCCTAATTTTGCAAATGATGGGTTTAGATGAACCCAACAAGCTTTACGTGTATATGTATATGATGAAATGAATTTTTTTATTTCACTTGAAAACTAATAAATACTAATGAAATAAATGATTTTTAGTGTAGGAAATGTTGTCCAACTCAATGCCACATGGATCACCTTTCTTAGTTTAATGTTTTGACTTATCAAATTGTACAAGAATCTCACGTGACTTAAAGCAATTTACCATCACATGAGAATCTTTGACAAATTAATGAATTTAATTTAAACAAGCATTTCTAACTCATGATTTGTCCTAATCCTTAAATAATTAGAAAAATAGTCATGATCAGTAGGCACTAACGAGTCATCTAATTGTGTAGGTAGCAAGTGATCTACATAGATCAACCCAATGCTGAAGAAGGAGTTGCATTACCTCACAAAATCCCATACATGTTTCTTGATCACGTCTAAGCATGCAATGAAAATAACCAAGAAAGGGGCTAGTTATTGACTGTAATATAAAAATGATGGGATTCAGATGAACCCAACAAGATTTATGTGTATATGTATATGATGAAATGAGAAAAATGTTATTTCATTTGAAAACTAATAAATACTCCCTCTCTCTCTCTCTGAGACTATTAAAGATGAAGTTTGATTATAGCTTAGAATGTGAAATTTGTTTATGATTTTTAATGTAGGTGATGTTATCCAACTTAGTGCCACATGGATCACCTTTATTAGTTTAATGTTTTGACTTATAAAATTATGCAATAATCTCACATGTGACCAAAATCAATTTAACATCACATGAGAAGATTTGGTAAATTAATCAATTTAATTTAAACAAGGATTTCAATAGCAGGTATGAGTTTTCCACAGTCCATGAAATAATAGAGAGTGCTTCTGGATTTAACTGTGTATGGTTTTGCTTCAACATTTTGGATCACACTCAGTGATCCATCATCAGGAAGAGGATGATTATCTAGCTCATGATTTATTCTAATCCTTACGTAATTTGAATTTAAACAATCATGATGGATAGGCAATAATAGGTGATCTAATTGTGTAGGTAGAAAGTGATCTAGATAGATCAACCAAATGTTGAAGAAGGATTTGCATTGCCTCAAAAAATTGCATACGTGTTTCTTGATCATGTCCAAGCATGCAATGAAAAGAACCAAGAAGGGGGCTAGGCATTGAGTGTACTGTATAAGGATGCTAAGTGTTGCAAGGAACACTCAAGAAAAAGACAAGTGTTTGCAAACATTTCTAGCCAAGGGAAACTTGATTCCATGAGTAAAATGCTTAAAGGAAAATCAAGAATAATGTGCAAAGTAAATAAACCCAAAGAATGAATGAATGATAGTATCTAGGAAAACTCAAGCCTTATCCAAATCACACCATCAAGCATGTGGATAGTTAAATGAGCCCAATAAATTGCATGGACAAAAAGTCTAGGGAAAGCAATTATTTCAAAGAAAACTAAGCCACCTAATTGACCAATGAAATATATAGGGGTGGAGTTCATGAGATGTTATAAAATTCTAGAGAAGTAAAAAGTGAAGGTTGCTAAAATGAAGAGAACACTCATGTATGAAATTATTACATAGTAGAAAATAAATTCAAAGGAAGGGACTAGCGATGGAATTCTAGAAATGTATAGTGTGCCATATGGATAGGTGCCATGCATGAGCTCATTATGTTCATCTGTGGGTTCTTTTTATGTGTAGGGATTGGTAAACTATGATGCCAATATTGTGACATGATTAGTGTGTAAGTGTGTGTGAGTGATGAGTTGTGATAGTGTCTTGTGTCTGTGTTGGCCTAGTTTCATGATATGTTGAGTCTCTAAAATGGTGTAAATGCATGAAATGGGGAATCCCATCAAAAATAAAATCTATGGTCTAAGTGTATTGATTAGTAAAGAAGCCTTAATGGGAATGATTTAAAAATGACCTTCTCTTAGGTATCTCAATAAATTTGCCATCGACCCATTTTGAATTGCTAAAACGAAACCATGGTTTCATTTAGTAGTTGGTCCACTACAATGTCGACCTATACTTTTCATAGTCGACCTCTATATCTTGACATAGTCGGCCTATATCTTAATACAGTCAGCCTATATCTTGGCACAGTTGGCCTATGACTTGGCACAATCAGCCTATGACTTGGCACAATCAACCTATGACTTAACACGGTCAGCCTCTGTCTTGACACGGTCGGCCTATATCTTGCCACAGTCATACTATGACTTAACACAGTTGGCCTTTGTCTTGACACAATCGGCCTATATCTTGGCATTACTATATTGAGGTTGTAATACATATAATACCTACATTTTGAATATCATAAGGCCTAAGCTTGGTTACATAGTCTTTAGACTATTGCACCACTGAAACTTCTTGTGTTTCATTAATAGTAAGAATGATATATGTTTGAGACATAGCCAAGTGATTCTCTTAACCAGAGATATTGAAATGTATAAACATTTCCTATAGTATTTACTACATGACAAGGAATATTTATTTTTATAGAGTTATTATAACTCTTTCTCTTACCGGATTGTGGTATAAAGATACATAAAATAATCCTCTATTGAAGATAAGCAACAACAAGTTTACTATCACTATGTTTCGTGGTAGCCTACATGCCAATTGATAATATAAACAAATACTCCTTTCATGTTTATACTTGCAAATTCAATCAATTAAAAATCAATTGTATTCAATCATATTCTATAGAATACAATGGACTTTCCTATATAGTATTATGAGCCAAATGTTAACCAATGTCTTTTTGCTACATCTACTAGGTCTGCGTTCCTAATAGCTCCTCTACTCCCTGTGCTTCGAGCCCTCTTCTGATTAATGCTTCCAATTCCTATTTCCTTCCTACTTATGCTACTCTCACTTGGTTATGGATGCTAGTAAATGCATCACCACAAATTTCTCTCCACTCTCTCGTGACTTCGCATGTAGAAAAAAGTGGGAACTATGGAGATACTACTCCTTCCCCCACTCCCCAAGCATCTAGGAAGTGCGCCTAGGTGAATAAAGAGAAACTTTTACCTCTACAAAACATGATTCTTAACCAAGACTCGACTTAAAAAATAATAATAATAATAAAAATAATAATAATAATTTAAAAATAGACAATAATACACTTATCTAATAGATGTCACTATTGCATACTTTCGAATGCTAATTATGCTTATTCCTGAGCACAATTATTGATGAAGGATTCTCGCAAAGTCGACTAAGGTCTTAACGACAAAATTAAACGTTTTTAGTCAATTACTCACATCAACTTGGTATTCAAAGACATACACTACGTTTCTATCTGTCGACAAAAATGATTTAACAATCATCTTAATGATGACATAAATTGACAAGAATAAAAAATGATCTCTATGCTAATCACAAATATTTCTAAGACGATCAAAGACATAGGGATAAAGACTTAATCCAAATCTGGCTTATCCTCTAATAAGTATATGTGTGTGTGTGTTTTTAGATGGCATAAAGATCATTGCATTTACACAATCTAGCATCCTCTCCATGGTCATACTCTCTCTCCTCATCTCAAAGGGGAAAAAACATTGTTCCTATATCCACCTTAGTCGCATGATGGTAGTTAGTCAATTACTTCATTTTTACCATGTGATCAATAAAAATGTCATAAACAATTATTCTTTACATATAAACTAATATAAAGCAAATGTATTTTTTTATCATTACTTTAATCATAATATCATCTCTAACTAACTATCTGTCTTCTCTAAAATAATGAAAATAAATACGTTAATTTAAAAATGGGGAGTGAAAAAAAGAATTCACTAGCCTAGCTTGCCCATGGGAAATCCAACAAATATGGTATGCCTTTGTTTTCCTTTTTTAATAGACTAGTGTACTTTAAAATGGATCAGTTCATCTAAATGTCGTAATACATTGAAAGTTTGTGGCATTGATTAGATGTTGTTATTTCCTAAATTGTGTCCCTAAAACTAGCCGCCATAAAATATCTTTTTTCTTTAATAAAGTTATACTTGTTTAACTATAAAATATACAATAGACCTCTATCTGACTATGGGATTGATAATAAATGAAAGAAAGAGAACCCCATCAAACCCTCTAGCATTTCCAAGCTATGTTAGTGCTCGAGAGGAGGATGATAAAAGATAGTAATAAGAACACATAAGGGCAAGGAATAAATTATTACTCAAAACACAGACAATAATGAAAGTTAAGGGCCTCTTAAATAGAAAGAAAACTTGTGATTAGTGATCAATGGTCTATTTGAATGCTAGCTAAGAGCCTTGTACTAGATGGAGATTAAGTCAACGTTAAACTACTAAACCATGAGAGGTTGTCCACAAGTGTCAAGAAGAGATCCTTATCCTATGTTTCCAAAAGAAAAACACATAACAACTCAAACTTATGTTGGTTCAACAATGTCCTCAATGCGTCTATGAGAATGGCCAAACTTACACAAAGCTAATTAAATTCACCATCATAATTGGATCTATTTTAGATTGTATGAGTTCTCGTCTACATTTTTAGTAGATATATTTAAATGTTCGTGTTTTAAAATTTCAACGTCTTTTACTTATTTTAAATTTATTTCTATTTTAAAATAAATATATTAATAACAGTTCCCCCCAGATGTACACAAAATCTAAGGAAAAAATTTTCCACCTCACTCTCCCACACTATAATTATTGTACTTCGCATTATCAAAAAAATTGGAATATTATCACCCTAAAGTAGGACTTATTGGTAAAGTGTTTTGTATTGATGTTGGGAAACAAAGTGCTTCCTAAATATGAGCATTTACTTTTATTTATATTAGAGATTGTTTATTCTTATCTAAAAGAGATTTAAAACACTAAAAAATACAATTAACTTGTCTACAAGTATGCACAGTGTTGACAAGCCAATAGTGAGGGACTTTCAAATCCTCTCATTTTAAGGTTAAAAATGAGGGAGATCTAAAATAGAACAACTAGTGGAAATAAATTTGAAACCAATTCTACCACTTAAAATTAAAGAGATAGAATAATCAAAGAAAATTAAACATAAAAATGGATATTTTAGTTGGAGATTTATTAGGAGTTATGAATGAGAAAAATGTGACAAATGGTCCGTCCAATTGTGCAATTATAAGATATAGAGAGTTGCATAACCATGAGATACTCCAAACTAACCATCATTTATGCAGGGATGTAATAGATTATTTAACACACATTAGATATTAATAATTTATTAAATAGACTTTAGATATGGGTTTGAATAGTGAAAGCCAAAGAAACCAATTTTCGAGATGTCCCAACCACAAAGCATTTATAAAATTAAAAAATATTATAAATTAAAAAGAGATTTAATAATATTAATCCAAATCACAATTAGATCTAAAACAATAAGAATTTTCAAACCAACATTGTATAGGCTCATCTTTTATTTTTTTAGTAGATATATTTAAACATTCATGTTTTAAAATTTTAGCTTCTTTTAGTTATTCTTAATCTTTTTATATTTAAAAAATTCATACCTTAATGTTTATATGTTTTATGTTAACAGTCATCCCCCACCATACCAAAATATGGAAAAGAAATTAAAGTTGCCCTATCTAGCGCACTCTCAAATAAAAGTTTGGAATAAATACTGAGTAATGGAAGATTGAATGAGCAAGTGATACAAAATCCTTTGACACTCTCTAGAAGATATTAAAATAAATAATCGGATGCACTTATATTGCAAGACCCAACTAAATCATATACATATTGGTTGTGATAATATACATAGTAACAACATTATTCCACATGACAAACAATACCGTAAAAATGTTAAATTGTGTGTAACAAAGAATGTCTCAGCATAAATGCCCTATTCAAAACCAACCTATAAAAATATCAACAAGACTTGCTCGAATACAAATTTGATTATAGCTTGAGCTTTAGCAGGCATAGACAAAAATAAAATGAAAATGCACATGAACATGATGATAAATTAAACAAGTTGAAAGAATACTTCCTAGATACTAGAAAATGAGTTTACCATTGCATTTCTTAAAAATTAGAAATATTGTAAATATTCCAAGGTCAACTTATATTTTTGTATATCTGTCATAAATTTTTTTTTGATGAAAATGTGATATTATCTATTAATCATAAGATAAGTAAAACACTTTCACAAAAATGGGTTGGGTGGTATAAAGGCACACCCCAAAATAGCAGAGTCATATGGGCATAGCCCAGAAAATCTAAGGGTAACTACTTGAAATTAAATATTTGAAATTATAAAAAACAAAACAAAAATGAAAGTCAAGCAGCCAATGCAGTGCCAGCAGATGGAGGGTCCTTGTCCTCTAGATTACCCCATACTGTTGCGGGATCCGAGATGACGTCAGGAAGAGTCTAGCCATCATCATTATGTTCATTCTCATTTTTTGCATTAACATTATCCCACTGAGGTGAAATGGCCAGATCCAGACGTGGAACAAACTCATGGGTGTCCCAACTAATATTAGTTGGATTATAAGCACCATGGCTGGAAGTACCAAAGGGCCAACATGTATTGCCAGCTGCATCTGCCACATGAGGACCAGAAGTCCATCCTCGATGGTGTGGAGAGGAAGATCACCTATGAGGGTGAGATCCATGCCAAGGAGGAGGCTGAGAATTGGGTCGGGAGTCCCTGGTAGAGCCACTTCTTCGTTGTCGACCATGAGAAGGTGAGCAGGCTCTGGAAGAAGGAGAGGGAGGTACCCATGCCACCGTGCAAGGTGCATTGCCCGAGTGGTCTAAACGTTCCCATAAGTGTGAAGCCTCAAGTGCCACTTTGTTTTCCTGAACTTGAATCTGCAGTAGAACATTAGAACATATAATAGCTTTAGCATATAGAGAAACAGATGTACCAATGTTGCTTTGAGAAAATATGTAGGAATTGTGATCCTTCCAAATAGTGAAGAGAATTTCCACCCTAAAAATATGTCAAATCTGAGTAAATCATGCAGGGAATTTTGGAGAATCACCCAAAAGAATCATTTTCCAAGAAAGAGGCTCTAGTTTGAAAGGCCTAAAAAAATCATGAATCCACATCCATAACTATTGAGCCCTGGTACAAAACCAGAAGAGATGTTGAAAAGTCTTAGTCTATCCACAGAAAGGGCAACGAGGGTCCTAAACCCCTAGATGAAAAATCCTTGCCACAACTGGTAAACCTTGAAAAAGAACACACCAGGCAAAGTGGGCAAGATTTGGCTCAAGAATGGCTGACCATACAGTAGCGAATCTGTTGTTCCAAATAGACACAGAAGAGTGGAGGAGCCAACACTTATTGAGAGTGTCAACCATTAGCAAATGAGGTGAAAGCCAACTGTAGCCAAGCTGAGGCTTATAATTTTGCATTGGGGTTTCTAGATACCACTTCTAGTGTTTCCACCAAGGCATGATTGATTGAATTCCCACCTTGTGAATCATGTCTAGTGGAAAGGCATTGACAATGCTAGAAAAGGTGGTTTGATCATGACTTTGAAGACCAAATTGAACCCAAAGAGTTGCTCATGACATAAGAATCATGGTGGGTCTATGGAAAATATCTTGAAGAGTTTTGATTCCCTTCTTATGAAATCTGAGATCTTTTAACCAAGGTAACTTGGCTAACGACTGGCCTGCACTGGCTTACAGGGGTGACCACCAAATGTTTTGTTGATTGAATGAGAGGCCATCTCGAAACCTAGCCTCTGACTAGAGGAGCCAGGTTTTGACTTTCTCCCAGGATTTCCAAATGCTTTTAGCGACAAAGGTTCCTGAGATTTGAACTGGCTCTCTCATTACAAGGATGGTTAAGAACCCAATTCCCTTCCAAGCAGGTCTGTGAATAGGATGCCCCATTTCAATGTTGTGCTTGAGCAGAATTTTCCAAGCCTCATTGCTAGTGAGAGCTCGAATTATCCATTTGACACATAAAGCAGTACATTGGCGTTGGGTGGATAGAAGACCAAGGCCACCTAAATCTTTGGGTAAGCAACAAAACTCCCATGCAAGGCGGTGAAAACCACGGCAAGTCTCAGAAGAGGTCCAAAGAAAATCTCTTAATAGTTTTTCCAATTTGGCATAAGATTCTTTTGAAGGAGCCCAACAAGAAGAATAGTAGACATGAGTTGCTGCTAGAACCTTAGAACAAACCTAAAATTTTCCAGCCAAAGAAAGTGGCTTGGTTATCCAGAAGGCAAGATTCTATATCACCTAAGAAAGAATGACTTGCCAGAGAGCTGCAGATGTGGCTTGGAAGGCAAATGGGATACCAAGAAATTAGAAGATTTCTCCATGAGCAACCCAGCACCAGTCATATTGTTGAATCTAATGTCGAGTGTGAAGAAATGATTGCCTGTAACATAGGGTTTTATGCCACTAAATGGAAGAACCAGAGGCTAGACAAAAGGTTTCAAGACATCCAAGAGCATTTTTCATTGTAGCTTCCTCTTCCAGTAGAGTTAAAAAGGAGTCATCAACAAAATGACCATTTACTAATTGGCAGGAAGAATTAGGTAGAGAAATTCCATAGACAAGTCCCTGTGAAATAGAATGAGCAAGAAGGTAACCATACCTTATGTGGTTAGGACATAAAGAGCAGGGGCAAGGGGATAGCCTTGACGAATGGAATGAAACAAGCCAAAGGTTGGAGATTGCTGGCCATTTATAGTGATGCAGGCAGAAGCATCTAAAAATAATATTTTTACAGATTTAATGAATGATGGACTAAATTCTAAGCCAGCAAGCATGGCTAAAATGAAGCGCCATTCAATGCGATCATAGGCCTTGGAAAAATCAATTTTGAGGAAAATAGCTTTTCGATCAGAGTTTCTTGCCCATTCCATGCCTTCCCAAATTATAATGATATTGTCTAAAATATACCTGGATTTAATTAATCCAATTTATTCAGGGTAGACAATCAAAGGTAACAGATTGGAAGCTTCAGTGAAAGAGCTTTGACAATGATCTTGTAGGAAACATTAAGGAGCGTGATTGGGCGCCAGTTACAAATGTCCTTAGGATCAAAAGCCTTAGGTATGAATTTTATATTTCCTTGATTGATAAGTTTGCCTAAAGAGTTAGAATGAAAAGATTCAAGGTAAACATTATGTAAATCTTTTTCTAAGTAATCCCAAAGAGTTTTATAGAATTCACAGCGAAAACCATCAATTCCTGGAGCTTTGTCATCAGCCATAGAGCAAACTACTTCTTTGAGGTCTTCAATGGTCAGTAGCTGATCACATAAGTGTGTCTAGGCTAGAGAAAGCCTATTTGGAAGCACTGCAAGGCAATCTTGTAGTGTATTCTGATGCTCAGAAGTATATTCCTGGGCTGTGAAAACTTTTTCATAATGCCTTACAAATGCCTGGAGAATATCAGGTAGTTCAGAAAGAACAATATTGTCCTCCTTTATTTTCTTAATGCCAGGTGAGGAATGTCTAGCTTGAAGAGCTAGAAAGAATTCTTTTGAGGCAAAATCACCTATTTTTAGCCAGTGCAATCTGGCTTTGAGCTGTGCACCTCTAGCAACATGATTATTAGTTATTTACTTATGATGCCTTAATTCTGCAACACTAACTTGCAGTGAAGGCAAAAATGGATCAGTTGCCAATGCCTCAGTGGCCACTTTTAGAGCACTAGTTGTAGCTTCATAAGACCGTCTTCTAAAAATAGATAGTTGGCGGCCATAGATGCGAAGAAACCTCGCAGTCTGGGTGATGGCATCATTCCACCACTGTATCCAGTTGGTAGTATGAGGTGGGCAGCATTCTAAATTCTAGATAGTAGCAATATGTGCCAGTGTGGGTTGGTGAGTTAGCAGAGAGGTGTTAAGAAAAAATTGAGACTTATTGGAGCGTGGCTAAGTGGCATGTCATTCAATGTAAAACTGAATTAGAAAGTGATCTGATAACATCACTTCCACTAACGACTTAACTGGGAGGGAGTCTATGCTAGTGAAAGAAAAGAAAGATTGAGTCGAGATCATGGCACAATCAAGGCATTTAAATATCCTGTCAGACCCAGCTCAAAAATTGCAGCAAGTATGCCAAAAAGGATGGGACTGATCGCGGCCAATATTGGGATCAAAAAGACCCAATTTATTGCGCATGTGGAAAGACACCTCTCTCTCACCAGTTGGCCACCAAAAAGGTAGAATGTCATCTTTATCATGTGATGTCTCAACCATATTGAAATCCCCACAAATAAGCTAGGTGGCCACTAGCAAGGAGTCTGCAATCCACCACCAGAGAAGAGATCTTTCCAATGCATTATTCGATGCATAAACATTAATAATCCCAAAGGAATTATTATCAATATTGAGCAGTGTCTAGACTAGTCGGTGGGTGGGGTCCACCCCATGAGCCACCACTGAATCTTGCTACTGAGGGGACATAAGTGTAGCAATGCCACCTTTCCCTGCCTCATGATCGGTTCAAAATAATTTACTGGCTAGCCAAATAGAGCGGCAAGCTAAAGAAAGCAAAAAACCTATAACTTTAACTTCTTGTTGACACAAAACATCAATTGCAAAATATTCTTGTAAAGTAGCTCTAACAGAGTACTTCCTAGCGATGTTAGTTAGACCTCGAACATTCCAAGAGAGAAATTTTATAATAAAGCTTCCACCATTTCCTCAGAATCCAGCTCTTTGAAGGAAGAAAAATGATTTTGCAGAAATTCAGTGGGGTTTGTGCCAAATTGAATGGGAGGAGATGGTTGTCTCCTTTTCTCCTGAGCAATTTCTCCTTCTTCAAGAGGTCAAGAACGGCTGCGAGAGCACCTCCAAGGAGACCCATTTGGCGACATAGCTTTAACTAAACCCGGTTGTGACAAGGTCAATAGCCTTTGTTGTAATGACAGAGCATTAGAAACCTTGAGGGTTTCCTTCCCCTTCGCAGAAGGGTGTGAAGTGGCCTTAGGTGACCGAGCAAATTTGGGAGCCTCCATGTAGGAGCCTTAGCCTTGTGCTTACAGTTGGTAACCATAGCCCATGTTTCCAGTGGCTTCGAAACAACTTCCACTAGATAGGGCTAAACAACCTCCCTAGGCGGAGCCTGGGTACGAGGCATGGCAAGAGGTCAATCCCTAATTTTATGTTTAGCTGACTGGCAATGGTAAAAAGTGTGGAAAATTGAAGTAGGTAACTTTCTAAGTATGTCAAAGAGGGCCAATTTGGATATCAATGGATTCCTTGAGTTCCTTTGAAAGAACCTATCTGATTCGACACAAATTACTCTTCCTAGAGAGGAAGCAATATCATGCAAGAAATGCAAACAAGGCAAGGGCAAACCAGGAAATTCAATCCACATGAGGACGCGCAGTTTGGTATCATCTGAAACAACAAAGTTGCGAGTCCGCTATTGGAATACAAGGAAGACTGAACATACCATGGACCATGACTCAAGATTGCTTGAACATGACTAACTTCCGCAAAGCGGAAAAGGAAAAATCCTTTGGTTAGATTTTGAACCATATCAAGGCGAACCCCATGAGGAACCCAAGCCTTTTGAACCTAGTCTTTGAGCATAGTTTCAAGGGTGTCTTCCCAACAAAGTATCCAATAAGAGTATGCTGCTCTAACTATTGACATACAGAATCAAATTCCTACATGGGCAAAACCACATCAGCAGGAGAGTCGGTTGGCTTACCTCATGAAAGACCTTCAGAATAAACTATCATGAGTGTGTAGACATTCAGAGTCTTATATTATCATGTGATTTGCTGTTTGTGTTCATGTTGAGATTAGTGTAGATGCTTTTACAGGTATCTTGTTGGAGCACATTAGCAGGTTGAAGAATCAATGGTACATTGATGGCTAGGGATGTTTTTCCCTGTGATTAAATTTTTATTACCTTATAAGAGTAATTGCAATGTATAATGTCAAGTGGGAGAATGTTGGGATAAGTTGTCATTAACTTTGCAATCCTAATCAAATTCATGTGTCTCCAAAGTTCTTGGAAAGTGTTCTCCAACACATATGAACATGAGAGACAAAATAATATTTAATTATAGCACTAAGACATGTTGATAACTCCTATAAGGTAGGACCCAATTTAGGTGCCCACTTTGGAAGTGGAGTCCATAGTGACTTTTAGTTAACTCCTTGATGTCTATCTTGACTTGTTGATACCTCCTAGGAAGTGTGAGTTAACTTGGGCACTCACTTTGATGGTGTCTTAAATATAGACTAGGAGTTTGTTTTTTTGTGTGCATGAGTGGATATTGTTGATACACTTTGCATGAACATGATGTAGTAGTTAGCAATGGAGTTAGAGATGCATAATATTTGCATGAACATGATATAGCAGTTAATAGTGGATTCAGAGATGCGTGATATTTGCGTGAATATGATATGGTAGTTAATAGAAGAGTTAGAGATGCATGATATTTGCATTAATATGATGTGATAGTTAACAATGAAGTTAGAGATGCATGATATTTAAATATTTCTTACATGAACTCATAAAAGCTTGCATGGACTTGCATGTTGTTGCATGTTACTTGCATGGACTTGCATGTTGTTGCATGTTGCTTATATGGACTTGCATGTTGTTGCATGTCACTTATATGAACTTGCATGTTCTTGCATGTTACTTGCATGGACTTGCATGTTGTTACATGTCACTTATATGAACTTGCATGTGCTTGCATGCTGTTGCATGTTACTTGCATGGACTTGCATGTTGTTGCATGTCACTTATATGAACTTGCATGTTGTTGCATGTCACTTATATGAACTTGCATGTACTTGCATGTTGTTGCATGTCACTTGCATGTGCTTGCATATTGTTGTGCATGTTAGTTATATGGACTTGCATGTTGTTGCATGTCGCTTATATGAACTTGCATGTACTTGCATGGTCTCGCATGTTAGTTATATGGACTTACATGTTATTGCATGTCAATCATATAGTGTTGGATGTATCTTGCATGCCACTCTAACTCAATATCAGTTTCGGATAACTCTTGCATGGTGCTACAAGTGTTTGCACGACTCTTGCATGTTACAGAATAGGTTGATTCAGAATAATATTGGGGACATCAATCATGTATATTGTTTGCATGAGATTAATGCGTGGTGATGTACTTCAGTTAATTGAAATAAATTGGGACAACTTGGGTGCCTAATCTTGATACTTTTAGTTGTGCTTTTTATTGTGACATGATACTTCAGTTGACTAAGGTTGAATTGGACAACTTGGGCATCCACGATCAAGACTGACAATTAATAGAGTTATTTTCTACAATGCAAACTTGAGGTTCACTATATGGGCATTTGGTTTTTGCATGAGGATTTAACTCATGTTCTTGGATAAAATTTATTGTATTTTTAGAGTTCCAAAACTCTATAAATTGAAGCCTTGAGGTTGTAGAAAAAAAGCTTCACAGGATAATTGTATAACAAGTTTTGAAGATTGAAGAGGCAAAGGAGTGCATCAAAATTCAAAGAAGATTTTAGTATTATTGTAAAGTCAATTACAGGAATTAATACACAAATAAATATCTTTGGGTGTGGAGTTTTTTTCTTGCAAGGGTTTCTCCACGTAAATTCTGTATCTTCTTCTATCATGTTTTTTCTTCTACTACATTGATTAAATTGGAAGAATACTATTACATCTAATATGAAAGTAATTTTTAGATTTACACATGCTTTTATTACAGATTTGAAAACATTTAAAAGCTACATAGCTGCAACTTTACCTTGTTCTCTCTCCCTTTTTCCAATAGTAGGCTTCCTCAACAATTGTGATTCACACCATGCTTAATTCATCTTGAATGGAATAATACAATCCATTAATATATCTAGAAACCTTCTCAGCATCATCATCAACATGACCAACTTGAATATTTAGTCTATATAATTCTTCAATATATTCTTGTACATTCTTCTCCTTCTGCTTCAAATTCTGCAACTTATTGAACAAACTAATATGATAGTCTACAAGTAGAAACTTGGCCTTCAACTTGGTTATCATGCTTTCCTAGGTTTGAATTTTCTCCTTTCCCTTTCTCTGTCATTCCATCTGAACATGTTCCCACCATCGGGAAGCATGACCCTTCAACTTTGTGCAGGCAAACTTCACTTTCTTGGGGTCTTCAACCAATTCAAAGTCAAAGTATTTCTTCATCTTCAATATCTAGTTGATTAATTCTTCTGGATTTAAACTACCATTATAAATGGGAAGATCTAAATGAGGCTTACTACTTATTTTGGACATTACTCTCAAAAATCTTCTTTCTGGTTCATCTCCTTCATTTGCATCATCCTATCTCTCATCAACTTCTTCTTCATCCTCACTAACATCTTCAACATGTACTCCTTTGCGCTGTGCCATCTCTATAACATCTAATCATGTGGTTATTCCTCTTAACATTTCCGCAATCACCATATCTCCTCATGGCCCTCTTCTACCACATACTCTTTGTGTTATGTCTTCTTCGAATTCTCTGCAATTGTAGGTCTACACTCGCTCTCCTCTACCCACAACAAAAATATTAGAATCTCTTCTTTGACACGTCCACAACCTTCTTAGGAAAGTTGCTCTAATACCACTTAGTGCGGGTCTAAATTCAGGGGTCTTATCAGACTACCGAATTAAGCAGCAAAATGAAATCAACACAAAAGACAACACCACACCCACAACAACTTGTATTATTTATTCAGCAGTAACAATGAATTATAGGAGTACAAATTTAAGTTCTACAATCAAGCTTCAAAATCAAAATATCCTCTTTACAGAGTGTTTTGTAACATCTACATTCACTAGGAGAATTAAACTGAACCGCTGCCACTATGCACGGGTCTCTGGACATTTATACACCCATTAGGAAAATACCCAGTCGATGATTGTAAAATCACTACATAACAGTGACCAAACAGCTTAACTATCACCAAACAATTGAATAGTTGTAGAATGAAACCGTTGTCTCAACATCTGCAATGTGTAAAATAGTTGACACTATGTACATTTGACAAATGATACAAACTTCAGGCTCTAAGATAGTTATCAGCAAAATGTTACTTCCACGAACCACAAAATCCTCTATTGGCGTTCCGTCATGTCTTGAAACATAAACTTTTCCTGACACAACACTTATGAAAAGGTTATCGGTAAAATTTTCACTTTACGAACTCAAAATTTTGCCATCACATGCCATTAGCGAATGGATACTTCACAAACTACAATATTTTCTAGTATAAGCCTTTAGTTATCGGTAAAGTTTAACTTCCTTGAACCTTTTGTTGGCATATCAGCAAATTGTGGGAGTCACGAACTACTTTTCAAACTATAAAGTTTGTCGATTAAGCGATCACTCCTTCTATCGGCAAATAGCCATCTCAAAAATGAAAGACTTTGATACAACACCCTTAGCCACCAAGCCCTTATCAGAAAAATGGATCTTTTCCATCCTTTCATCGGTTTATTGACAATTTTGGGAGACCATGAACTAGCCGATACTTATACATTTCCTTCTATCAGTGATTTCTTCTCTCCATGAACTAAGGAACTTTAAGTTCAATTTCCTTCCCTCGGCCATATCTTCAATCAGAAAAATGGTTATTGGTAAAGTGGACCATTGGTGGACAACTTCCCTTAGGACTTAGTCGGTGAAATCACTCATCGGTGAACTAAGCTGTTGGTGAACTGAAGGGTTCGTGAACAAGAAATTTTCCTGACAAAGCTTCCCTTTGATAGACTTTTCAAAATGTGAACTTCCTTTTTATGAATATTCAGTAAACTATCAAGTTAGGTAACTACTGGGTTGGCAAACTGAGTAGTTCATCAACTGAAGAAATCACCAACTGACTATAACTTAGCCAATTTTTTCCCAATCTTCACCAAATGAAACTGGGGATACCCAATTGGGTCTTTGACAAGATGATGTCCTCAATTTGGCCCAACAAATCTGAATTTTCTCTTGAAATACAAAAAACAACACTAGAAAGAAAACAAAGCCAAACAACTTACAAAATAAAACATATTTATGGTAACATGGGATTGCCAGTTAACCTGGATGCTCCTGCATCAATTTTCCCATTTAGTTTTGTTCCTATTTTGGTACAATGCCTTAATGTATTTATATAGCTACAAATGGAACATTTTTGTGCATAGTTTGTGGTGCAGGAGCACCTAACACAAGGTGGCCTCCATGAGGCACTTAAATTCATGTTTTGTTTGGAAAATCATGTTTTGGGTTGTAATAAGGTCTATTTGACCAATGCATGCCATTTTTGTTTGTATCTAGGTTCTTCAAGACTTAGAACAAATTTTGTAAGTTCCAAGTACTTAGTTTGCATTTATTGTTAGTGGTTTGGCGGTTGGTCTCCCAGCTGCTTGGAATCAATTAATTTTCTCCCAGCCACTTGGAGTCAGTCTCCCAGCCGCTTGGAAGAGGGTTGGTGTTCCTCTGGCGAGCTTATAAACCCAGGGAAATGAACCAAATCAGGATATGATATTGTAATTGAATGCAATTGTGCAAATGTAATCAAGCATTGTGAAGGAGAAATCGAACTATTCTGTGTCGTCAATCTGTTTTTCGTTCTCCATAATTACAAATTGCATAGCTATAGATTTATTTTCCTTTCTGTACTTCCGTTGTTGCAAAATGTCGATGTGAAGCATTCCACTGGTGAGATTTCTATCGAAATCAGTGGAATGGCTTCGTTGTATCATATTCGTTTGTTTCCTGTGTTGTTTCATGGTTCGGTGGTGCAGAGGATCTGGACAGTGCGAGGTGCACAGTAGGTTGACCTAGCATCTCCATGTGCTAGGGTTTGGATCGGAGGAGTTGGAGCTATTATCAGTGAGACAGAGGCCATAGAAAAAGCATTCCTCGCTTAGAGTGACAGGGATAGTCTGGCCGAAGAGAGGTTCAAGGTGTTGAATGGAAGTCACGGCCTGAGATGCATGTCGAGGTGACAAAACACGTTGGCCAGAAGTTATGCATGCTTGCCAACGAGTAGGGTCTCACCGAAGATAACACATATAGGCATATCGGGAGAACAAACAAGGAGTTCGCCGATGATCTAAGTCATGCCGATAACAAAAAGAGAACGGCAGATCGCTGAGACATGAGTCAGACTCACACCGATCGATTTTTGATCAGTTGTGTGCTTCCACTGAGCGCTCCCCATCATATTGGTATTGGAGCTAGTGAAAGCTCTGGGCAGAGGTGTTGTGTATTTGATTTCTGTCACTGAGAAGGCAGATGACGAGTTGCTCATGCCATCTAGTTGCGAGAATGAATAGGATTCCTGTAGTGTGTGGGCAGGTGATGATGAGGTATGTCGTGACCATTCACCAATAGAGGTTTGGCTAGAAGAGGGTGCAGAATGAGGCCACTGTGAGAGAGAGTGGTAGTGCATCTCTAGGATATGATGTTGGACGAGAGGAATGGGTCCATAGCAGCATGTAGGATGGACATCTGATTGAGCATTGTGTTGTAGTCAAATTGAGGATTTGCAGAAGTGTTGGTGTTGTCTGTGAATGTTTATGTCAGACAGAGAAAGCGAAGGAGAGGCTAGTGATATGCCTCCAAAGGGGATGACCACCGAAGTGCTCAAGAAATTTCAAGAGATGGAAGAGATGATCAAAACTGGAGTCAAGGAAGCACTCCAGGATGAATTGAAGGCAATGAAGATAGGTAAAAGGGTAGATGAAGATTTAGATGAAGAAAAGGAGAAAGAGGAAGAAGCAGAAGAACAAGAAGAGGCAAAGATACCGGCTGAGCAAAAAATAATTCCTGGAAGCCATCAAGGCAATTGGCAAGGACTCTTCGGAGGCTCGGATAGATGTCCCCATGTTCAGTGGGAAGATGAATGCTGAGGAAGTCATGGAATGGATTGAGGCTCTGAACAACTACTTTGAATACAAGGAAGTTCCTGAAAGTAAGAGGGTTAAGTTTGCAAAAACTAAACTCAAAGGTGCTGCCCTTACATGGTGGAATTACACCCAAGGAGAGAGGGTAAAGAATGGGAAAGGTATGGTCTCTTCATGGAGTAGAAAGCTGGAGAAGATCAAGTCCCAGTTCCTTCCATCTGACTATGAGGTGCAGATTTACAGGAAAATGCAGAACCTTAAGAAAAAAGATATGGATGTGGCTACTTACACCGAGGAGTTTCACAAATACACTCTTTGTTGTGGGTACATGGAGGATGAAAAAGCCAAGGTAGCAAGGTATCTAAATGGCCTGAGGATCAATATTCATGATGAGATAAGTTTATTTACACCTGAAACTATGGAAAAATGCTTTCAAGTAGCATTAACAGCTGAAGAGAAGCTGAAGAGGAAAGGTGAGTAGCAAAGTAAAGGAAGAGGTGACAGAAATTTTAGAGGCAGTTTTGGAGGAAGAAGTCCTAACCAGAGGCCTAGTGGTGAGTCTAGCCAAGAAGAGCAAGTTGGAGACTCAAGTAGCAGAGGGGGCTACCGAGGAAGAAGGCCAAATGAAAGTGGGACAAGTGGATCAGGTAGAGGATCCAAGTTCTCCAATATGAGATGTTATAATTGTAATCAAATAGGGCATCCAGCCTATAAGTGTCTAGAGAAGGCCTCAACTTCTCATGGTAATGAGAGAAGAACCACATTGACTCAAGAGGATGCAGGGAGTGTGACATCTCCTGAAGTGAATTTGACATCAGAAGTGGGAGAAAATCTGATGATCAAGAGGATGCTGCTCAAAGAACCAGTGTAGACTAAACCATCACAAAGGAGAGCACTTTTTAGGATCAGTTGCAAAAGCAAAGGTAAAATATGCAAGGTAGTCATAGATTCTGGTTCAACAGATAATATGGTGTCTAGGGAAATGGTGGATAAATTGAACATAGAAAGGATTCCTCATCAAACTCCTTACAGAGCATCTTGGGTAAGTGATAGCCAATCACTTTTGGTAGATGAACAAGCATATGTTGATTTCTAGATTGGAGAATATAAGGAGAGAATTTTTTGTGACATTTTGCCCATGGAGTGTTGTCACCTACTTTTAGGTAGGCCATGGCAATTTGTTAGGCAAGCATTGTATGATGGATATGCTAACACATACACCATCAAGAAGGATGGAAAGACTTTTGTGATGACACCATTGCAGGAGGATACTGAAGCAAAGAAGGCAGCCAAGATTATTTTGGTGGGTAAGAAAGAGTTTGTGAAGATCAATGAAGAAGAAACAAGGACAGTTGAGGATACCTCAAGGAGTGGGGTTACCAAAGATCAAAGTTTGAAGGTGATTTCAGTTTTGAATGATGGAGATCAGATGGTAATGTCTGAGATGGATTAGAAGAAGGTCAAAGAGCAGGCCTGCAAGCAGCCACAAGTTGATTGGAAAGAAGAATATGCTATCATAGTAGGGACCATTGTTTGTCCTCTAGAGCCAACAAGAGTTGGAAGGCAAACATATTCTACCATAGCAGCAGTACAAGAAGCATCAAACAAGGTTTTGAATGCAGGTGTTTAGGCAGAGATGACAGTAAGGAAGAATGGCGAGCAAAGTATGAGTTTGGTTGCAAGCACTCACTCATGGCAAGGTGTGAGTAGAGCCTACAATGCTAGGCATGAATTTTTAATTCCAAGGAAGCAAGTTGCAATCCAGAGCTCATGGGGAAGGCATGAGGAAGCACAGGATAACGGTGGTGCAAAACACAAACTCAACTCATGGGACATGAGTTCTTTTCTAGGTGGGGTGTATGGTGCAGGAGCACCTAACACAAGGTGGCCTCCATGAGGCATTTAAATTCATGTTTTGTTTGGAAATTCATGTTTTGGGTTGTAATAAGGTCTATTTGACCAATGCATGTCATTTCTGTTTGTATCTGGGTTCTTCAAGACTTAGAACAAACTTTGTAAGTTCCAAGTACTTAGTTTGCATTTATTGTTAGTGGTTTGACGGTTGGTCTCCCAGTCACTTGGAATCAGTTAGTTTTCTCCCAGCCGCTTGGAAGAGGGTTGGTGTTCCTCTGGCGAGCTTATAAACCCAGGGAAATGAACCAACTTAGGATATGATATTGTAATTGAATGCAATTGTGTGAATGTAATCGAGCATTGTGAAGGAGAAATCAAACTATTCTGTGTCATCAATCTGTTTTCCGTTCTCCGTAATTACAAATTGCATAGCTGTAGATTTCTTTTCCTTTCTGTACTTCCATTGTTGCAAAATGTCGATGTGAAGCATTCCACTAGGGAGATTTCTGTCAAAATCAGTGGAATGGCTTCGTTGTATCATATTCATTTGTTTCCTATGTTGTTTCATGGTTCGGCGATGCAGAGGATCTGAATAGTGTGAGGTGCATAGTAGGTTGACCTAGCATCTCCATGTGCTAGGGTTTGGATCGAAGGAGTTGGAGCTATTATCAGTGAGATAGAGGCCATCAGAAAAGCATTCCTCACTCAGAGCGATGGGGATAGTCTGGTTGAAGAGAGGTTCAAGGCGTTGAACGAAAGTCACAGCCTGAGATGCATATCGGGGTGACAAAACACATCGGCCAGAAGTTGTGTGTGCTTGCCGATGAGTAGGGTCTCGCCGAAGATAACACATATCAACATATTGGGAGAACAAACAAGGAGTTCACTGATGATCTAAGTCATGCCGATAAAAAAATGAGAAGGGCAGATCGCTGAGACACGAGTCAGACTCACACCAATCGATTTTTGATCAGTTGTGTGCTTCCACTAAGCGCGGAAAAGCATTCCTCGCTCAGAGCAACGGGGATAGTCTGGCCGAAGAGAGGCTCAAGGCATTGAATGGAAGTCATGGCCTGAGATACATGTCAGGGTGACAAAACACATAGGCTAGAAGTTGTACGTGCTTGCCGACGAGTAGGGTCTCACCGAAGATAACACATATCGGCATATCGGGAGAACAAAAAAGGAGTTCACCAATGATCTAAGTCATGCCGATAACAAAAAGAGAAGGCCAAATCACTGAGACACGAGTCAGACTCACACTGATCAATTTTTGATCAGTTGTGTGCTTCCACTGAGCGCTCCCCATCAGTTTGGCCCACATACCTAGCCTTGCTTGTACCTAACTCTATGATATTGCTTATCCCTATGCTTATGCCCATAAAATCCTAGTCCAATTGGCTTAGTTGTTTGATCTTTGATTGTTTATCCATTATTATCTATAATCCAATCCTAACACTGACCCAACCTAGTTGTTTGTCCTAGGTCACATCCCCAAGTGCGAGGTCATCCTCATAGCCACAATCTTGATCCTTATAATTAGAAAATCAAAACTAAACATTTAGTCAACTAGTCCCACCTTACACTTTGGTCCTAGGTTGACTTTGTAGAAATATTTGCAATTTTGAGTTATGTTATAGTGTATAAAAATACATTCATTGCATTAATTTATATCATTCCCTAATCCTAGAATCCAATCATTTGATCATACTTTTATCAAGAGAGATCCATAATCGAAAGGACAATCATTTGCACCTGCAATGAAATCAATCAAATAATTTGATTACAATCATCCTAGCACATGTGAATCATCTAGCAATCATTTTAGAATTCATGTCCATGTTTGAACCTTATTGTTTTTCAAGGTATTTTAACCTATAGCTAGCTTGACAGAAAAAACTCAAGACCCTAACATAAAAGATCATTATCTAGTAGTCTACTTTTCTGATAATTCATAGAGTAGAACCCAAACATTATCACAGGTTAAGTTTGTAGTTATGGAATAGGCTTTCAACCATGATTTAGATCTAGATCTATGAGGTTGACCTAACATAATGCAAAAACGGATATTTTGACTTTGATCCATATATGTGGTTGTCTAGAGCATATATAGATTCCAAGGTGCATTGACTTCACTATCTTTATCAATCGACTCTCAATCTTTGGTCATAAAGCTAAGTGATATCATCCTTCATTAATTACTATTTGTAGTGTGATTGTACTTACTATCTGATACTAATTAATCCATTCTATTCCAATCCATATGACCATAATCAAAACCATTAAACTTACTTCCTTAGGTTAATTTGTGCTTGAGTGTCCCTATTTTCCTAGTTAGCTTAAGGAACCCATACTTTTCATTTTAGTGAACTCAAAAAACACCCAACCTTAAAACCCTAATTAGGTTTTTGATCTACATTTATTTTTTATTTTTTATTATTTTTAGATTTGATTTATCCTTTTGCTTTTGATATTCATTAATACATTAATCTTATAGGGTTTGATGATTGGTTTTGTTGTTTATCCTTGTGCCCACAATATCCATACTAGTTTAGCATTAGAGTTTGGTTTGCACAAATATCTTAGTTCTAATTTGGAACTGATATTTTGCACATCATCTAATTATTCATTTCTTTTATGTCATTTGATTCCTCCTTACAGGGTTTGTACACTCTTATTACATATCTTTTGTAAACCCCCCTAGATGCTTGGATAGAGATTTTTTGTTTACACTATAGATTCTCATACTCCTCCATCCTTTTCCTCTCTTCATGTTGCCATAAATGATTTTGATATATTTACACATATTGTGATATGTGGTGGTGCAGTCACGGTTAGGAGGGTCCACAAAGTGAACAGTTCAGACTGTGCAACAAGAGTAAACACAATAGAAACAACTCAGATATAAAACAAATGTAGATTCAGTCATTTAGTTATCATAGATTCAAAATACAAACTAGCTGGCATCATGCGGGCTTACAATTAGGGCTCACAGTCCTGATTTCTCAATTACAGAATATGCACAAGACATGGCTTTGAAGCTCTTTCACAAAGAATTCAAACTATCAAACTTAGAAATATCAATGAGTACTTTCCTAGGCATCTATTACATCAACATATATCATCCCTAGAACATAAGATTCCTTCGCGTCGGCCAAGAAAGATCACAAACTCCAATGAAGAGCGATAACGTGTGTACACAGATAAGTCAAACCTAATCATATAGAATTCCTCCGCAAATGAATGGAATAGCATGCGGATCTCAAGGTAGGTCGGCCATGATCTAAACAACATTGAATGATGTGTCATTTAGCTCTGCAGGTCATGAATTGCTCTGCAGGTCTTCACCTTTAGCTGATTCTCTGAGACTGTCAGGATGCTCTGTTCTAAGAAAATAGTCAATCTTCTGATAGTGATATCTTTCTGGTACCTGGTCCAAATGATCTAAATTTTGGATATGGTGTGCATGAATGTGTCTAGATGCTACGTCCAGCTTTGCAAGGTCTGAAATGAAACTATGGTAGAATGCAGACCTAAATATTGAAACTGCTACTGACTAAACTAACTAAACTGAACTGGAAAATGAAAAGAAAACAAACTGAAATGCAAATGTTTTTGGTTGATGCAAAATTTCTCTTGAACCAGGGATGCTCCTACATCAGACATCCAAGGTTGTTGAAAATGTGAGTCCCTCACTTTGTTGGGGCTAGAGTAAAACCAAGGCTGTTCACCTTAGCCTGAGAAATCTAAGATGAGTCTTCTTCTGGTTTGCCTTTCCACTTCAAAATATATTCTTTGTATTTCTTGCCTCTGGTGTTGCGTCCAATTCTGTTGTCCAAGATGTCTTCAATCTGCTCCGATGCTTGTTGTGGTAACTGCTTCTTCAAGTCTTCATCAACGTTGTCACTGAACTCTGCTTCATGATACTAGTATAGGTCTACAATGTTGAAAATAGGTGATACGCCTAATGTCTCTGGTAACTCCACTTCATATGCATTTCCTGAATCAAACTTTATGAGTATCCTACATGGTCCAAACTTCTTCATCTTCAACTTGTTATATGTCCCAACTAAAAATCTTTCTTTTATCAAGTACACCATCACTTCATCTCCAACTGTAAATTTTGTCTCCTCTTCTCATCTGCTTGCTCCTTATACTTGATGTTCATCACCTCCAAATCCTTCTTAACCTGATCGTGCAATGTCTCCATGTGTCTTGCAAATTCTTCTGCTTCTGCACTTCTCTTGTCTTCCATACTGATATCTCTCAATTCTACTACTCCTCTAGGGTTAGTTCCTGTCACAATCTCAAATGGTGTTCTTTCGGTACTCCTATTCACTAAATTATTATATGCAAACTCTGCCTGTGATAAAATCAAATCCCAACTTCCTATCTTCTCTCCAACCAAACATCTCAACAAGTTTCCCAAACTCCTATTTACTACCTATGTCTATCCATCAGTCTGTGGATGAAATGTTGAACTAAACTTCAAATCTGTCATCATCTTCTTCCAAAGTGTCTTACAAAAGTATCCAAGAAATCTTGTATCTCTGTCTAAAGTAATGTTCTTAGGTAATCCATGCAATCTCACAATCTCCTTGAAAAGTAGGTTAGCTACATGAATTGCATCAGTTATCTTCTTACAAGGTATGAAATGTGCCATTTTTAAAAATATGTCCACCACTACAAATATAGAATCATGTCCTCTCTGTGTCCTTGGCAATCCCATTATGAAATCCATACTTATGTCTTCCCAAGGTCTCTTCGGTACTGTCAAAGGTTTATACAATCTAGTATTTTGACTACTCCCTTTTGCAACTTGACAAACTCTACAACTCTACACAAATTTCCTAACATCCTTATGTATCTAAGGCCAAAAGTAATTTTCACTTACCAAAGCCATTGTCTTATCAATGCCAAAATGTCCTGTCAATCCACCATTGTGCTTCTCTTTGATCAAATTATCTCTCATCGAATTCCTAGGTATGCATAACTAGTTTCCTTTGAACAACATCTTCCTGAATGAAATAATCCAACCACTTACTCCTATCTATCACAACAAGCTCCTTACATGCTTCCCAAGGTTCTGCAAAATCAGGATCTTCCTCATACATGTTCTTCAATTCTTCAAATCCTAACACTTCAACTCTCATCTCTATCAACAAGTTCCTTCTCCTACTCAAGGCATCTGCAACTTTGTTTGATTTTCCACTCCTATATGCTTTAGTACAAAAGTGTAGCTCTGCATGAACTCTACCCATCTCATATGTCTCTGATTCAACTTTCCTTGACTATTCAAATACTGCAAAGCTTGATGATCTATATACAACATAAACTCCTTAGGCAACAAGTAATGTCCCCACTTCTTCAAGGCTTGAATTATGGCATAGAACTCCTGATCATAAACTGAACATCTTCTCCTTGCATCATTCAACTTCTCACTAAAATATGCTACAGGTCTACCTTCTTAACTTAACACGGCTTCTATTGCATTTCCACTTGCATCACAATCTATTTGAAATACCTTATTGAAATCCAGTAATGCCAACACATGTTGCTCTGTCACTTTCTGCTTCAACAATTCAAAACTTCTATCTGCTCTTGATGTCCACTTAAAGTCTTTTCTGTCACCTCCCATTGTCTTTGTCATAGGGTTACATACTGAACTGAAATTTCTAATGAACTTCTGGTAGAAACTAGCTAATCCATGAAATGATCTGACTTCCCCAATGCTCTCCGGTGTAGGCCATTCAACAATTGCTCTCACCTTCTTAGGGTCCATCTTCAATCCTTCTGCAGAAATAACAAATGCCAAATATACCAATTCTTCTTTCATGAAACTACACTTCTTGATGTTTATCAGCAATTTCTCTTCTCTTAGTCTCTGCAATACTTGTCTCAGGTACCACAAATGTTCTTCCTTTGTCTTACTAAAACCAAAATGTCATCCAAATATACAATAACAATCTTACCCAAGAATTTCTTCAAGACTTCATTCATCAATCTCATGAAAGTACTCGGTGCATTTGTCAATCCAAAATGCATCACTAACCACTCATACAATCCTGCATTTGTCTTAAAAGCAGTCTTCCATTCATCTCCGTCTCTGATTTTGATCTAACGGTTTCTACTCTTCAAATCTATGTTTGTGAAATATTTTGCTCCACTCAAACAATCCATAATGTCATCCATTCTAGGTAAAGGAAATCTATACTTAGCTTTGATCTTGTTTATTTCTCTAGAGTTTGTACACATTCTCCATTCTCCATCTTTCTTTGGTGCTAACACTGTAGGTACTGCACAAGGACTCAAGTTTTCTCTGATCAAACTTTTCCTCAACAACTCATGTATTTGTCTATTCAATTCTTCATTCTCTGTAGGTGTCATTCTCTGTGTTGCTTTGTTAGGCAAACTAGCTCTAGGTATAAGATCCATGTGATTATTGATACTCCTGATTGGTCGCAATCCTTCACATACATTGTCTGATATGATGTCTTCATACTCTATCAGTAACTCAATTATCTCCTCCAGTTGTGATTCTTCAATCTCTGTCTTTAGGTTTTCAGGCTTCTTAGGAATCAAAGCATAACACATGTTCTCATGTCTCAATCCATCCAAAAATTTTCTTCCATCTACCAAACAGATTCTAGCATTCCCACATACTTCACTCTTAGGATCATCTTCCAAAGGAATCAAAGTTTAATTCTCTTTCCATTTGATGTTACAGTATATGTATTCTTTCTCCCATCATGTATAACTTTCCTATCATACTGCCATGGTCTACCCAACAATATATGACAAACATCCATAGGCATAATATCACACCATACTTCATCATGATAAGATCCAATATGAAATTTCACCAAACATTGTTCACTCACCAGTACTTTATGACCATCCTAAATCCATGCTATCTGATATGGCTTAGGGTGTTTCAATCTTTCTAGCTCTAGCTTAGTCACCATCTCCTCTGAAACCAAATTATCTAAACTACCACTATCAATTACAACCTTACAACATTTACCCCCTGATTTGCATATGATTCTGAACAAACTTTTCCTCTACAGCGGTTCCTCATTTGTCTTTGCTTGAAATAGTGCTCTCCTCATGACAAGTGATTCTCCTTTCTCAGGTTTACCAACTGAACTCAGTGATCCAATAGGTTCTTCTTCTACATAGGCTACTCTTCCACTATTCTCTGTCTTCTTGCTTGTACTCCCTTGATTACATTTAAATGCTTTATGTCCTTCACCTCCACACTTAAAATAGGTTCCTCTAAATGTTCTCCTATTAGGTCCTCTTTCTTCTCTTCTGTATGCTTTCTTCTTTGTTTGTGTTTTCACAGTTTGATGAGTTTCTAAATGCAACTATCTTGAATGCATGCAACTTTTCTTTTGTGTTTTTCCCAATTTTTAAATATGAGCTAATTACTACTTTGTTGAAAATGACATCTTTTATGAATGAAAATCTAGAATGGCCTTTTTCCTAAATTCAATTTTCTACTGTTCTAGTCTTTTTGTGTTTCAAATTTGGAAGTGCATTATTCTAATGAAAGCAAAATGCATCTCTTTTACCACAATAGAAAATGAAATATAGATCTAGTAAAGCAATAAAATTTAATCTAACCAAGTGAAAATAAGAGTTTTACTTTCCCAAGGGCAAGAGAATTTGCTAATTACTACTCTAAACTACCCTTTCAAATAAAATGATAACTTGTAAATGAATGATAGGCATTAGTGCCAGGCTTGTGTCCTTAGAGATCTAGTTCCATCTATCTCCTCCTCTACAGAAATAGGGTCCTCCACTCGATGATAGGAAATAAGACAAGTATGTGAGGGAAAATGGGATTGATTGAAGCTTTGAAGCTTGGGATAACAAAAAGAGGAAAAGGATCTTGATGTCCTATGAGAGCATTAAATGCTATGGTGGATACAATACAAATAAGAAAATTAGCCTCCTCTAAAACAAGAGAGGAGGGGGGTATTATAGCTTGGGAAGCAACACCAAAGGTGGCATTGATTAGGAGATAACTATAGAGTTGATTGGAAGATTACATAGGCTAATGGGGAGAAGAAAAGAGATTGATCGAGAGATCACTAGGAATTGGTTGGGAGAAGATAAATAGTTAGGGGGAGTGGTAGTTCAGTCAAACAAGAGAGAACTCTCAATTAGAGATAAAAATAGAAGTAAACTAGGTGGAACTGAAAGAAATCATGCATGCCAAAAGATGATGGGGTCACCCCTTTTGATAGGGCAGGCCACGTGGGTGAGCCTACAACATAAGGACATGTCTCCTAAGTGACCCTCTAGTTGAGGATATGCAAAAGGTTTTTGGATGTATGTAAAGTCCTGGAACTTAGTTCAAAGGTTGTAAAACATGGTCAAGGGGATAAATAGGCTAGAGGACACATCATCAAGTGTGAAAATGTTGAGAGAATTGTGATTCATGCTTTCAAGGATCATGAGATGGATTGGCAAATCATCATCAAACTTCTATGTTGGCCCGTATGTATTTTTAGTGCTTACATATTTGCCCCCTTGAGGATAGTAGTCTACATAGCAAGTAGGTACTATGTTTGAAGCATGATGTTGTGGGACCTACACTTACCTGTACTTACCTTTGTTGTTGTCCTACATATGGACCTAAAGATCATAAAAATGATTCAAGTGTAAGTTTGACAAATGATTGGTTCATAGTAAGTACAAAAATGAAGATGAGAAAATGCACCTTGGATGCGTGAGTTTGATGTTTACCTATGTCAACTTGCCTTGCCAAGATGATAAAAGAAATGTAAAATGAGAAAAAAATCTACTCTATAAAATCAAACTAAAGAACATAAGAGCAACTATTAAAAACAAAGCTAAAGAGGAGAGAGGAGAAGAAAGAGGAAAAAGGAGAGAAAGTGATAAAATGATGATGAAACTGAGTGAGGGAACAATCAATACAAAGATTACAATGAGATGATCGAGATCATGGTGATTGTTTAGCCTCTTGTGGATCCTTAAGTATGAAAAATGAGAAAAACCCTCCTTGAAACCCTAGCTTCTTTTTCATTAAATTTGACTTGAAATTATCTGTTAAACTTGAAATTTTTCATGGCATTCAACTAGGCTTTAGGTTTGCATTACTTTTACTACTTTACTTTTCCATTTTTTGCTTAATTTTTGCATTTTTTGGGTCCACTTGGGCACATTGGGGTGTGGTCCTAGGTCACCCCTTTTAGAAGTGCAGGTCACCCGAGAGACCTTTCTAGAAGCTTCTATTGATAGGATCAAAGGAAAACGTGATTATTTTTGGGCCTAAATTGAACACTTTCACTTAATTAACACTAAATTCTCCTTTTTATTGTTGATTTTATGGAGAGTCTATTCATTTTAAGGATTTTTTAAAGTATGATATTTTACAATTTTTTACTATTCTAATTTTTATGCTTTTTAAGCTTTTAAAGGTCTAACTTGATGCACTCTTTTTTGCAACACCTACATATGGTGGAATGCCACCCATGAGTAGGATTGCTACATGGATGCACTAGAGGCACTATCTACTATAGATCATGCTACTCTTCATCTGATTAAATTAGCTCAAGTAGCATAGATACCAATTGGTCATCCTTTGTCTCACATATGTTGTGACATACTAACTTATTGGGACATTAATTAGAACACATTCTGATTTCCATTTATTTTTGGAGAGTGGAAAATTACTCTTTATGAGATCTACTACCTTGGTGTTCTTGTCAGAAGGGAACAACTTGCACTACCAGAGGAGTCTAAGAGAGAGGCTAGCTTGGGAAACTATTATGGGAGAGACTCGACCTGGTGACAAGCTCATCATTCAACTTACTTTCGCCCCTAGACTCACCATTCTACCCTACAAAAGGGTATGATTGGCCTAATTTCCACTCACTTATTGGGATACAAGAAGGTTCTGATTCTTAGGTGGTGTTGGGCACTAATTATTCAGCATCTTAAGCCAAGCATAATTTTTTCTTGGGGCATTGACATACTGGCCTTGGTCTATCAAGACTTATATTGCATTTCATGATGAGGGGATCTTTCTTTTAGCCACCCTTCACTTGTTAGGTCATGAATCCTTGAGCACATTATACCATATCAACAAGAGATGCCCCCTTTGGACCCAAGATTGCCAAGAGCCATGGGATGGGGTCGACTTGGGCACTTTGATACTTCTACATGAGTTGTGGCCACTTTGATAGACGAGGACTTTATTTCAAACCCCTATAGAGAGATGGAGGTGTTGTGGCTAGGAGATAGAGCCATGTGATCCTATTGCCAATGAGTTAGCCATTTGATAGATAGGAACAACTTGATCGAGACTCACTCTATTGTATGAGTACTTCAGTAGCTAGGAGATGACTTTCCTGGGGATTTTCCCCCAATGCCCCCATGCTACATATCTATTCAAGAGGTCACTAATGCATTATGTGGAGCACTTCTATAGGTCTCACTTATTCTAGGATTTTCAATCACACAACCTGTAGACACCTAAAATCAACCTTGTCCTTACGACATCACCTAGACACTCATTCTTGCGACACTTTCATCCTGGGACCCTTTCATTAGCCAATTAATTAAATAAATTATCTTTATTTATTTAATTAATTTTAGTCCATTTTATCCATTTCCTAAATTAATTAAATAAATTGTATTTATTTAATTAATTTAGTCCATGCTTCCCTTTAGCCATATTAATTAAATAAATTTTATTTATTTAATTAATTTATTCCTCCCACCTTGTCCTATAATTAATTAAATAATTTTAGTATTTAATTAATTATTTTTCACTTATTCTAATCCTTATACAATTTTACCTATTATTCTTATCCAACCTCATGAAAATAGGTCCTATCCTTCCTACATCCAAGATCATATAAATACAACTATCAATCAAGTCATTTTCTCCTAAAGCATTTTGAGAACCATCTAGCTTTCAAGTACTGTTATGCTACTAGTGTGAGTAATCAACATCATTAATATCAAATATCATTATCAAGCATCTTTGGAGTGCATCCACCATTCGTCATGGTGCAACAAGGGCTATTGTGTTAACATTGTTTTGTTATTTTCATTTGATTTCGTTTTGTTTTGAGGCGATGTAGGTGTGAAATAGGAGCTCTCATTGTGCATTGTTACCATTTGATATTTCATATTTTCTGCATCATACATTTGGCATGCATGGTGGGACCCATGTCCCTTCATTTAGCTTGCTTTTTGTAAGATTTGCTTGCTTTTTGTTGTAGGTTTGTGCTCATGTTGATTAAAACCTGAGGTGACCTATGCCAAAAAGGACCTCACGGTTGCGTTCGGAAGGCCTCATAACCCTAAGATCCATATAAAACTTGATATATTTCAGAGGTGGAAAATTTTTGAATTTTTTTTAATTTTGTTTAGTTTACATAAATGTACCGTACAGATCCGTACAGTACAAACCCATTGTATGGCTTCTTGCATAATCTGTAGTCTTACCACTCATGGGCTATAGGTCAAGGGTTTGGTGATTTTCTTTAGATATTTCATATTTATAATCAGTGGGAATTTTTTTCAATAGTCTTAATATTTTTGTCAACAGTCATGGCTACAATATTCTAAATCAATTTAAAATATTTTTAAACTCCTCTTTTTTTACTGCAGGTGTGTAGGGTATATTCGTTGGTTAATCATTTTTGTTTGCAAAAATGTCCATATTTTTATCCGCAGTTGTTCTTAGATTGCGAGGTGTTTGTTTTGTCTGTAGGTATATTGGTACAATCATCCTTTGACAGGTAGTTATACATTTGAATCTAAGGGCTTGTCGAGTTATTCAATGGTATTGTTCGCTTTGTCTGTGGTGTTTAATAATCAACCAACGAAGGTTTCCCCCCCCACGCCAGATCCTGAAGCCTATGTCTTAAGGGTTTTATGGTGTTTTATTCGGTCGATTAATGCCTTGTATGCAGGTTTCATCCGCGGGTTACTAACTTGACACGCGGTTAGTTCGAGTGTTAAGTTTAATGCCAAGACATTTGTGCTAAGTGTTAAATGATAAGCTAACATTGAGTCTACGACTTACAATTTAAGTTTAGAAACAAGCATTAGCTGTAGAATTCTTTAAAAGCCTAACCATAATAGAGAGTTAACATTAACATTTCTGGTCAGTGGTAACGTTTGTTGTTGCAGGGTTTGTATGGTAAGCGCCAACTATAACATTTAAATTTATCCTTGATTGTGGATCTATAACTGTTAGCGTTTAATGACATAAACTACTAGCTTGACCACCACATGTGAACATATAGATCTTGACCACTAGCAATTTATAGACTGTTAGACAGAGACCCCTGCTCCTTCGAAGTCCTAAACTAGGCCTTTTTCTTAATTTTGCATAACTTTTCCCTGACATATCAAATTTTACAAAATTACAAGCGTTGGAAAGATGACTCAGCCAACTATAACATTTAAATTTAGCCTTGACTATGGATCTATAACCGTTAGCGTTTAATGCCATAAACCACTGGCTTGACCAGCACATGTGAACATATAGATCTTGACCACTAGTAGTTTATAGACCGCTAGACAGAGACCCCTGCTCCTCTGAAGTCCTAAACTAGGCCTTTTTCTCAATTTTGCATAACTTTTGCCTGACATATCAAATTTTACAAAATTACAGGCGTTGGAAAGATGACTCAGCCAACTTCACAGTGGTGTAGATAATTTTTCTAGATTTGGCCCTGATTTAAAGGTACGTTCATTTGAATTTCACTATTGTTTGCAATCTTTAATTGAGCATAACTTTTGTGTTTTAAATCGAAATTTAGCAATTTTTTTGCATAGAAAATCATAAGGAATATGTTGGTGACATTTAATTTGTTGTATGATCAGTGCTTTTTTTATTTTGACAAATTTATCATTTTGACCTTACGCTTGTTTTGTAGCTTTACATTTGTCAAAGGCTAAAATTGCTCAAATTAATAACAAGTTTGCTGTGGGTTTTGCTTATCAAAGAATTATCATTAGATCAATTTTTTTGTTTGCTTTTTTTGGTGAGCTTGGTTGTGTTTTGAGGTGTGTGTATGCTCTTTCCTCACATTGCAAAACAATCTTGAGAATAAAAAACACCCTTTAGACACATTCATTCTCTCACACACATTTGATTTCTAAGGGTTAATTAATCTTGCTTGTGTGGGTCAAGAGTGTGTGTATTCTCTCTCCTCATGCCACAAGGTGATCTTGGAGATCAAAAACACCTCTTGATTCACTTTTGTTACCTAAAGATGTGTTAGCGTGTGTATGCTCTATCCTTCCACTTAGTGTGATCCTAAAGATCAAAAACATCTAACATCAATCTTTTCCTTAGGAGGCATGCCTTATAGACACACCCACTCCAAGGGGGACCTTAACCACGCATTTTGGCAGGGTATATAAAGGGGGAGAACATAAGTTGTACCTCAATGTAGTCATCATCGTGTTTAGCACAGCCTTGGGGCCCCTAGTAATTCAAGATACAAGGTGAAGTGATATTTGCTTGTGCTTATGTCACATGCTTGTAGATGGACTAGTGTTCACGGATTGAGCCTCACATACCTAGAGTATATCAAGGAATCCCTTAGAGGCTTGTTTATCCTAGTTTAAGACCTTTTAACCGTCATTTTTTGACATACCCACTTGAATAATATTAGGCTTTTTTATGTGCTTGGCGTGTTTTCATATTTCAATATAATCCAATTAATTTTATCGCTCTTGAAAGTTAAGTTAGCCATTATGTCTTCGTGTGTGTTTGAAAACCCCTTTCCATATCATCAAAACACAATCAAAATTTGCATTAGCACCTTTGTCATAACCATATTCACCTTTCCTTCATTTTGTACTTGAATTTAATCACTCATCTTGGACCTACCGTCATTCTCAACCAAAATCATAATCTCCATTCACCCTTCAATCCATATTAATCCCAAAAATCAAATTTACTTTGAGTCAAATCTAGAACTTTCATCCTTCATCATCCTATAGCCATTGTCGATCTTGGATACATTAGCTTAGAAATTTGTCTATCCCTAAGTTAGTGGTCTCCTAATCATCATCCTTATCATCCTTTTGAAATCACAAAAGATCTAGCTTTACTTGATCCAAATTTTGGTTTTTATCCACATCATTCCTTTTGTCATTCATATCTCATCCATATCCTCATCCTTATCTTGGTCCAAAAGTTCAGCATTCAAATTTCCAAAGTCCAAACCCAACTTCATCCACATCATCTTGGTTATATCATCATTTTATGCCCCCCATAACTAGATCCCAAACCAAGAAGATCATGGATTCTTATGTGGAAATTCAAGACATTTTGAACCTAATAACAACACAAGTGAGCTCGAACAAGATTTTGATCAGCCTGAGCTTTCATCCAAATTTGTGGATTTCATCAAAGGCCTTCAACATAAGGATTTAGTATTGAAACTTCTCTTGGAACAAGAGTGAAGATTCCACCTCACCTTGATTCGGTAAAACTCAAAGATCCCATCCATCTTGGTTCTTCATCACAACCCATCATAGAAAACTCTAATGCCAATCAACAAATAGGTGACATGACCTTCCTACCTCCACCTCCCCATGATCCTTATTCAAACAATTCTTATCAACTAGGTCAATCCTCATCACTTATGCCAAAAATCTCCAAGCCGTCTGGAACAACTCATCAACACGTTCCTACACTTTCCACTTTACTTCCACCTCTTTCTATTCCTCAACATACACTTCCAAATCCTTCCACATTTACATCTCATATCCTATCACAATCAACTTCTTATCAACCCACATCCCATCATGTGGTCATGTCATCACCTCCCATTTATCAACTAGATATCAATCTAACATGTCAATACCTCAAGGGCATCTAAAACCCATATATTCAAATGCTTCACCTCAACCCATTACATCTCCATTCATCTCATCACATGCTATCCACCAACCCAATCTTTTGATCACTCATCCTATGACTTCATACCAATCCACAATACATTCATACATTACTCACCCAAACATATATCAACAAGCCATACCCAATCCCATGATATCACAACCTTTGTCATCCTCCACCCCTCTCAGACCTTCATCTCAAACAATTCAAGACCAAATAAGGGATGCCCTCAAAGGATTAGAAGTTGGGACACAACACAAAACATTACAAATTTGAGGAGTTTTGTCGTTACCCTCTTGATCAATCAATCATGATGACTAATTTTCCTCCTAACTTTGAAGTCCATGAATTTGAAAAATATAAGGAAAAGGAGATCCTCAAGACCACGTCCACCAATTTTACATGGCTTTTCAATAATTTTCCTATAGCAATGTCTATCTAATGAAACTCCTTCCCCAAAGTTTGGAGGGTCGAACCTTGTGTTTGTTTCAAAATCTTACTCCTGGTCCATCAAAACATTTTCTCAACTAGCCGAAACATGTGACACATCTCTCCTATAATGTTGAGCATGAGACTACAATGCTAGATCTTTGTAACACCAAGCAAAATAATGGAGAAAGCTTTTCCACTTACCTACAAAGGTGGAGAGGTCTTGCAAGTTGAATCCAATGGCCAATCCCTAAACAACAATTGGTTAATGTTTTCATTCAAAATCTTCATCTAAAAATGACCTTTCATCTCCAAGTCCATTGTCTATCTACTTTTGATGAGGTCATTGAAAAAGGGGTCCTTATTGGAAAAGCCCTTATTGCCGAAGGTTCACTCAAGACCTATACCAAGGACAATAATCACTCAAATGACAAATTTAAACCTTGGTTTAAGAATAAACATGTGGTTAGTGATGGAGTCACCAATGTAAAGCACATCCAAACAACTCAACCTTCCCAACACAATGTGCAAACCGTCCTTAAGAATAATACCATTTCCCTTCTTGAGAGACAATTTAGGCCACCCTCCAATCTAAGATGTCAATTTACTGACTTAGGGGAACCTATTGAACAAGTACTTTTAAAGTTGGTGCAAGCTAATATGGTCAATTTTCCCATCACCAAATCTTATGATGATAATCAACCTAAGCTTGCATGGTATAATTAGCTAGATTATTGTAGCTATCATAAAGTCTATGGACATCCTACAAACAAGTGTATGAAGCTCAAGCATATTATCCAAGATCTTATTGATGAAGGTAAGTTAGAGGTAAATGGCAACTCCTCGCGTAATGAACATTTAGGTATTTATCAAGATTCTTCTCCTAAGCACAAACAATCCACTTCATCTTCCCCTTCCACTTCAAAACAATCCCAAAATAATCATCCCAATAATAGCTGCTATAATAAGACCCCTTACAACTATGACTCTATTGTAGGGCATATTGATCATGATCCTTCACAAGTTTCCACTATCACCATAAAAGACACATCTCCTGACCAACTTGCCTTTATCCAACATGACATGTCTCCCATTGATCCATCTCATAATAAATCACTTAACATAGAGGTATTGATTTCTAGACACAAAGTTAGCATGTTCTTTTAGATAACGAATCTGGCTTGATTTTATGTACCTTGCGGTTAATAAAACAATTAGGATATTTAGTGACTAACTTGGAACCATGTACTTTTACTAACAAAGCCTGTAATGATGCCAAGAGAGCATCCAAAGGAACCATATGTCTTCCTATACAAGTGGGCCCTATTCTACATCAAACCACATGCCATATCCTTGATCTAACTTGACACACTCTTTTTACAGCACTTACATACAGTGGAATTTCACCCATGAGTAGGATTGCTACATGGATGCACTAGAGGCATTATCCTCTACAGATCATGCTACTCATCATAGGATAAAATTAGCTCAAGTAGCATAGATACCAATTGGTCATCCTTCATCTCGCATATGTTATGACATACTAACTCATTGGGAAACTAATTAGAACACATTCTAATTTTCATTTATTTTTGGAGAGTGGACAATTACTCTTTACAACATCTACTACCTTGGTGTTCTTGTCAGAAGGGAACAACTTGCACTATCAAAGGAATCTAAGAGAGAGGCTAGCTTGGGAAACTATTATGGGAGAGACTTGACCTAGTGATAGGCTCAACATTCAACTTACTTTCGTCCCTAGACTCACCATTTCGATATACAAAAGGTTATATGATTGGCCTAATTTCCACTCACTTATCAGGAGACAAGAAGGTTCTGATTCTTAGGTGGTGTTGGGCACTAATCATTCAACAACTTGAACCAAGCATAGTTTTTTCTTAGGTCATTGACATACTGGCCTTGGTCTATCAAGACTTATACTACATTTCATACTGAGGTGATCTTTCTTTTAGCCACCTTTCACTTTTTATGTCATGAATCCTTGAGCACATTATACCATATCAACAAGAGATGCCTCCTTTGGACCCAAGATTGCCAAGAGCCATGAAATGGGGTTGACTTGGGCACTTTGATACTTCTACATGAGTTGTGGCCACTTTGATAGACAAGGACTTTATTTGAAACCCCTATAGAGAGATGGAGGTGTTGTGGCCAAGAGATAGAGCCATGTGATCCTATTGCCAAGGAGTTATCCATTTGATAGATAGGAACAACTTGATCAAGACTCACTCTATTGCATGAGTACTTCAATAGCTAGGAGATGACTCTCCTGGGGATTTTCCCCAATGCCCTCATGCTACATATCTATTCAAGAGGTGACTAATGAATAATGTGGAGCACTTCTATAGGTCTCACTTGTTCCAAGAGTTTCAATTACACAACCTGTAGACACCTAAAATTGACCTTGTCCTTATGACATCACCTAGACACCTATTCTTGCAACACTTTCATCATGGGACCCTTATATTAGCTAATTAATTAAATAAATTATCTTTATTTTTTTAATTAATTAAGGAAATGGATATCCATTTCCTAAATTAATTAAATAAATTGTACTTATTTAATTAATTTAGTCTATTCTTCCCTTTAGCTACATTAATTAAATAAATTTTATTTATTTAATTAATTTATTTCTTCCACCTTATCCTATAATTAATTAAATAATTTTATTATTTAATTAATTATTTTTCACTTATTCTTTTTTTATTCAACATGGGTAAATGCTTTTGACCAAAGCTATGAACCGAGTACAATATCAAGTGGGTGAGGGGGAGACTGGACCTCATGACCTCGTGCCTACCACAGGAAGCTCTCACCAATTGAGCCAGGCCCCCTGCCCTATTTTTCACTTATTCTAATCCTTATACACTTTTACCTATTATTCTTAGCTGACCTCATGAAAATAGGTCCTATCCTTCCCACATCCAAGATCACATAAATATCACTATCAATCAAGTAATTTTCTCCCAAAGTATTTGAGGACCATCTAGCTTTCAAGTAATGTTATGCTACTAGTGTGAGTAATCAACATTATTAATATCAAATATCATTATCAAGCATCAATGGAGCACATCCACCATTTGTCATGGTGCAACTATTGTGGTAACATTGTTTTGTTATTTTCATTTGATTTCTTTAGTCCTTTGCTCAATTCGAGGTGATGTAGGTGTGAAATAGGAGCTCTCATTGTGCATTGTTTCTATTTGATATTTCATATTTTCTACATCATACACAACCATTTCAAGGAGTAGGCCTTAGGAAATGATGAGCTCGTCGAGCTCTAAGATTTATTGCTATGGAGGATGACGAGATTGATGAGGACTATGATCTTAAGGGGAGATAGATGAGATAACATTAGAGGACAATGGTTTAACACTAGAAGATGAGGAGGTTGTACCTACACATTGTCTTGTCCTATTTATAGAGCTAAGAGAGGAGGATATGAGGGTGATTCCTCATGGAAGCCTAGAGATCATCATGAGTACTATGATAATCTACTCCTTTAACTTTTTTGCACTTGATCACATAAAAATGATTATGACTTTATCACTAGACTAATACTCTCTTTATTTACACTTTGATGTAGGCACCACTGATGGATGGAGGGATATTTTTAGAACATCTTCCTTAAATTTTTAATCCTAACCACAGGATGAGCTAGAGAGGCACTTTTGATTGATGTTGGGGTGCCTACACTAGCAAGTTAACTCACAAATGTTCTTGCTCCTACTTACCATGTTAGCTAGGATATAGTATCCCAGAGGACTAGAGTTGTTTCACAATAAGTAGAAGTAAATTTTCTATGAGAGATGGCTAACCTAGGGGTCCATAGATGGACTTCTAATCACTCATGGTCTGAGACACCAGGACAATCACACTCGCATATTCACAGCCATGTCCCCTTGTAGGGACACACTCAAAGGGCTCCAAGGATTTGTGATATGGCATATAGGAAGAGGAGACCACAAAGCAATATCCTTGGAGGTTTTATGGGTTAGAGCCAACCTTGAAGTCCTTGAGAGACCTACTTTTTTCTTATTGTATAGATTTTCTAACTTGCCCCCTTGCATGGGGAGAATTTGTACACTTGAGTGCACCTTTTTTCTCTTTGGACTCCCTTGATGGAGCAACTTGTACTCAAATATTATTTAGCACTTATTATAGTGACTTTGATTGGTTTTAGATCTATATGTAGTTGCATTCAATATCTTGCATTTTTCTTTCACTCTTGTGCATATGGTTGGTTGTAGAAATTATGTTTTGAAACTATGGATGCTTATACATGATATTATGCTCATGTTGCTTTTGTTTTATCTTTCTGTTATAAATAAGATGTATGCAATGTGAATATGTATGGATGCATTTGATACACATATGAATGGAAATGCAATACACTTGTCTACTTATTTTATTATGAATTCCATTTTTCTATGACTTGATTTATAGCTTGTTTTTATATGATATGCATTAGTAGGATTTTTTACCTAGGGGATTGTGGGTTGACTTAGCATAGGATGACCTTATAAAATCTTGAGATAGGATTTATTAGGGGATCATGTGGAAATGAGGAAGGTAATGGAACAATTTTTAGATTAAGCTTCACAAAAGGCTAAACATTGATCCTTATCTAGACCAACCACTTAGACTAGCTTTCAACATAGACAAGAAACAAAATTTATAAGCACCCTCTAGACTTAGATCATAAGATGGCCAACAAGTTAAACCTAGGGTAGAGGTTCAAATCTCCTTAGCAAAAGATGACCCTCAAAAACAACTAGACTCTTGGCTTTGCCTAACTTGTGTGTGTGTGCTTTGTTTCTTTCTCTTTTTTTTCTTTTGCTTCTCCGATGAGATGTCACCCTCATAGCTTAGATCTTAGATTGTTCTCCACTTGAGAGTACAAACATCAATTTTATTTTTCTCTTTTTTTCCTCATGTATATATAGTTCTTTTTTATTGCTTTGCAGAGTTTTGACCCCCTTGACATTTTTGGCCAAGTGAGTAAGGGGCTAAGCAACACCAAAAGTACAATTGACTCCTAATACTTTCCTCTTCCTAAGGAAGATTGGAGAAGATCTACCTATTGGCTTCTATTAGGCACTGTAGGTTTGAAAACTTGATTTTCTTAGACTTGACTAGATGATGGTTAAGACTAGGATTAGTATAAAGCTTAAAGTTTGACTTCATTTGAAAGTGTTGGGAATGTAAAAGGGAATGGTAAAATGATTCTTAGGAATTTAAGGCTTAGTAGGGACAACCTATACTAGCAACTTTATGACACTTTACTAGGATGAAAATCGAACAAGAGTAAACCACTAACAAATGCACTGATCGACAAAATGAAATACATGCTTTGCTTTATTTTATTTTTTTAAGTTTTTTTTATTTTTTAGATTTTCTAATTTTTTTTTGAATTTTCATATATAATACTTTTTTAGGTGAAAGGCGTTAATTGTATCATTGAATTATTCACCTTCCATGGTGCACAAGAGATGAGCATTTTTACCAACATTTTTAACTATGTACCATCCTTTCCAATCTTCTTAGAACTTTCATTTATTTATGTGCTTTATGTCTTTCATGCTTCCTCTTATGAGGACAAACTCACATATTCTATAAGGTCTCGTCGTCATTTATTTCTCCATAGGAGTACTTGTACTTTCTTGTGAAGATTGGGATTATGTGAGATGAGCTAAATATTGAAACACTTGTTGTTAGGATGGGGTTCACTATAAGGTTCCATCGCTAGCCAATAATTTGGTAAGAAGGTCAAATTCATCTTGCATATATCTCTTAACTTTGACACGCTCTTGGATGGTTTGCATGAATTGGAATAACTTGAAGGGCATTTTTGGCTACCTTTACTCCTCGAGAGGAACAAAAATTAAACTTGTCTTCCCATTCAAGTTTGGTTGTAAGTACATGAATTACCCTATGTACTTTTTAGGTAACTCTACAATGGTAGGGTATTCTACTCCAATAGTTATGTGCAATTTCTTCTCTTTTTGAAATTCTCCCTCACTTACTTCATCCTCATCACAAAACCTTTCAACCATTTCAATTTGAACTTGAGGTGGTTCCCACATATCATTAGATTGTATAGAGGTTGTATGTGAAAGTGGGTCATGCAACTTATGTCCTCTAAAAGCCTTGGGAGAAATCTCAGGATCGTTTGTACAGATTCATTATCAATCGAGTTGATGTAAATCTGATCCTTTGAGTTTGTTTGATCTTGTTGTATTGATAGAGTCCAAGGAGTATAAGACTCACTTTCTTGTGTCAAAGGCATATAGGATTCACTTGGGGATGGCATTAAGTGTGTATACAACTCACGTAAAGAGGTTTCTCTAGTTGGTGTCAATGAAGTATAGCCTTTTGAAAAATCTTCTACAACATCAACAAAGGAATTAGGGTTTGTTTTTGCTACATCAATCATCTTTAACTAAATTTGATTCAGAGGGAGGGCCCATCTTGGAATGGGAAGAACCTCATTTCTTGCTAAAAGCATTTGAATGGGCATAGTTTACTCAATCGTTTCATCTTCTTATATGTTAGAAAACACATTTATCTCTAGGACCATGTTGATGGTGTAAATGTTCTAGAGGAATTGTATGGGATTATCTTTTTATAAAAATTTCATGATTTTGACAGTTGTTTCAGTTGATATGACCAACCCATGTTTTGATGATTCCCTTTTTCTATAGTTTTGGTGCCTAAATCAATAGTGGTATTTAGCTCGACCACCATTCTTTTTTAAATGCAAGATCTAAGGAGTAGGCTCAGGTATGGTAATCTTGTTGGTAGATAAATCATAATCAATCAAGATTCCTATCCTCTTCTTTGTTGTATCAACATTTAACATGCTAAATGGCTTAGGGTCTCCTTTCATGGCATAAATTTTTCCTAGGTGCAGGAAGTGAAACTCTTGGAATAGGGTTGAAGGGACTACCATAATCTAGTGTATCCAAGGTTTTCCTAACAAAAAATTATAACCCATGTCCTTTTCAATGACATAAAACACCATTGGGACCATTTTGGGTCATAGGGAAAGCTTGGAGCATTATCTTTCCAATGGTAGTCACTTTCAGGGTATCGTAGCCTTGCAAGTATCTATACAAGCAGTTATGTTAGTGTGTCCATATCCCATTCTTTTAAGAAGAGAGAAATTCATGATATTTATTGCTATCTCTTCATCTATTAGTTTTCTCTTTATGCAAGTGTCATAAATCCAAACTTGTAAATATAAGGTTGGATCTCCTCTTTTTGTCAATTTAGTTTCTGTGGGCATCTATTTTAGATCAAAGAATAAGCCAAGGTCATAGAGTTTCACATTCAATGGGATCATGTATAGATCCAACTGGTTTATTTTATTGCCTAGGGTATAGCTATAAGAGTGAGGTACTTCAAACCAATTGCTTGTAGAAGAGTTGTACGATGTGACAAAAAAATTATAAGAAGATTGATGAATGAGATTTTTGCATAGGTTCTTTTAAGATCTTCCATGAGATCGTATGGTCCAATGGGAGATGGCATGGGATCGATTGTTGAGATCACCTTCCCATGGAATTTTGTGTCTTGTTCAACACCAAGTTCTATGCTTATTCCATTATGGAATATCTCCACTAATCCTAGCATTTTAGTTTCACCTTTCAACCCTAACTGACTAAGTGTATTAGGCTCATTGGCATGAGATATGTTGGTTGATCCTAAAGTTGGTGGATTTTAAATTTTTCCTTTGTTGTTGTGGTGAGTTGAGGAACGATCTTGAAATATTCTCATGTTTGTATTTTGTAGGGCTAGGGGTGTTTGTGTCGAATGTTATTATTATTGGCCATCATCTCTCGAGGGTTGAAAACATTTTGATAAATAAACGTTATTGATCCTTTGGCAATTTTGAGATGAACCTATTATATTCTTGACATGAATTCATTTTATGCCCTATTGTTTTGTGAAATGAGAAAAATTGGATGGGCTCATATGGTTGGCATTATGGCTCGTACATGTTATCGTTATACTAGCAATTTCTTTATTGTTGATTATCTCTTTGATGATAATTGTTGTTGTTTCAGGGATAACTGATAGTGTTAGTGTTTTGAATTTTTTGGGGAATATAATCTCTCCCTCCAAACCCATTGTTATAACCTTTGTTGGTATTGTTCCTTGCAAGAGGTATATTGGATACCTGATCTATTGTTGTATTGCAATTGTTCTTTAAAATTTTAACAATGAAGGATTATTTTCATTGTTATCATTAGTTTGGGTAGTGATGAGTCTTCCATTCATACCATAAACTCTTCACCCACTATCAATAGCAGATTGGTCAGTTCTTAATGCACTTTCTAAAGCTTCTTCATACGACTTATAGGGCAACTTTTGAACTTCCTCTCTTGTGTTCTTATTGAGGGCGTGTAAGAAGAGTTTGCAAAGGTCTCGATGATCCATGTTTGGGGAACTTTTGACAAATAGATGACTTACCTCCAATGTATAATGAATTGTGTCATAGATTCACCTATGTCATGTTTCATGCTTAAGAATTCTTGAATTCCTATCCTTATTTATTCATATCAAATGTCATGACAAATTCACCAATGAGTTGACGAAAGGAATGTATGGAGGCCTCAAGAAGGCGACAATACCATAATAGGACAATCCCTTCAAGAGTATTTAGAAATATTCTAGACACAACTTCGTCCCAAGGGAGGAGTTTCATTGTGTATGATTTAATGTACAATTTTCGGTCCCCCTCTCCCTTGAATTTTGGTAGGTCTAAGAGTGGAGGAGGTAACAAGATGTTGAAAATATTAAAATTGAGAGGTTCCTTTAAGTACTCTAGATAAGTTCTCGAGAAGGGGTTTTGAGAAGAAGACGCTACTCCTGTGAACATAAGCCCCATGGGTGGGACCTATAAACCAAATTACTTTTTCATTTGAATGTTTACTTTATATCTATTTATGATTGGGTAAGTTGGTTGTGCATTCATTGGTTGATATGCTAGAGGAGTCATATAATTTGCATCATGCAAACTCCACTAGGTTGCATGTTAAAAACATGTTTTAGAGGTGGAAAAGCTTCAAAACTAGCATTTAGATAGTAGAAGTTTAGATAGGGATAATTTAAGTTCCCCCTAGTTTTGTTCAACTCTGGTAGTGCGAGGATTAGTTTGTTTCCTAGGTATTTATTTAGCTTTGTTTTTCTAAGATTGTTCAGAACCTTTGGCCTTAAGTGTCCTAATCTATTGGACCAAGGTAGCTATAAGGTTGGTAGGTGTCATTACCTATGTCCTTTTAATTTCACCACCTTACAGTAGGTTGTCTTGCATTTGATTAGCCCCATTTGTTCATTCTTCAAGAATATTTTCTATTGGTGCTTGGAGCATTGCAAATCATTCAACTTGATAGGCAATGTAGAGGGATTTTGAGCCTTACGAGCTTTTTGTGGCTTTATTTCCAAGTGACTCACCTCGTTATCCTATTAGGTGTTCATTTCCATGTAACTTATCATAGGATGATCCTATTGGTGAATTTTGGATCGAATGAGCACTCAACATGCTCTACCTTGGTTGGGATAATTAGGTTAAATGATCATGTCATGATTCCAAGTTGGGTTATTGAAAGATAGAAAACTATGAGGCTCTTGTTGGGCTCCCTTTGAATCAAAGTATTCATAGTCATAAAGATTTGAGATTGGATCTTGCAGGTCTGGAAAGATGTACCTATCGAATGAAGGAGCAAGAGGTTCACTGTAGGGGACCTACCCCTGAACCTTGTTTGATTATATCATATTGTGGGTGTGCAAAAAGCACTGCAAAATAAATGGAATGAATGTGAAAGAGAAAGGTGGAAATGAAATGAAAGATAACATGTATAAACATAAAAAATATCACCTCAAAGGATTTTCTCTTCACATTGGGTTCACTAAAATATGTATTGTTTAGAATTGACCCAAGCACAATGAGAGTGAGTTAGACTTTGACACAACACATTGAACTGCACCTTTACTGTAGGCACCCACCCAGTCTCTCTTGTTCTTGTTGCAAGATCCAGTCAAGTGGTGATGGGATTAAGGGGTTGTTCTGTTTATGAGGAAGCAAAACATTGTGGATGGCAGTTGTGTAGTTTATGTGTGTGGTTGATAGTTGATGTGATTTTTGAGCTTTAATTGATGAAGTTGAGAGACTAGTTATTACAGTAAGTTTATATTGGTGTTTCCAATATCTCTTATGATTTCTAGTGTAGCATCAAAAATTGCATACCCTTGCAATTTAACACTACATTTGGTAACCACTTTGGTGCCTACTTCCTCTTTGTGCATTTTAGGCTTATTTTTAGCTTCTTTTTCTCATTTTTATAAAATTTTGTTTTAGTGCTTTGTGATTCTCCTAGCGCGAAGATGATTCATGAAAATCTAAGGTAGATTCACTCAAATGCCAGCGCTTAGCGCAGATGTCCATGCATCATGCTAGCATTCTGTGAGTGTGAAACAGTTAGTGAGCTACTTTCAAGACACGTTGAGCATCTCTTGTGGCGTGTGAGATTCTCGTAATACCTTTGTGCCTTTGAATGACTCTCTCCTCTTGTATGTCGACTAACTCTTCCCTCTCATTCAATAAATAATCTAATTTTGAATCTCTCTCTCTCTCTGCAACTTTTGTAAAGTCTTGTAAAAAACTCTCTTTGGCATCCATTGTTCTATGGTAGCATTATCCTTGTGGTATCTTCTTGCATCTTGATCGTTTGTGAAGGCTCTTCCTTGGGGTTTTTGTCACAACCCATTTTTAAACTAATGTATTTATTTTGATTATTTCCAAGAAGACATATAGTTAGTCAGAGAAAATATTATGATTAAAGTAATGATATAAAATACATTTGATTTATATTAGTTTATATGCAAAGAATATTTTTTTATGACGTTATTTTTTATCATGTGGTTAAATGATGTAATGGACTAACTAATGTTGTGTAACTAGGAACCATGTTGTTTTCCCTCCGATATGAGGAGAGAGAGTATCACCATGGAGAGGATGCTAGATCGCGTGAATGCAACAACCTTATGCCATCTGGAAACACACACACACATATACTTAGTAGAGGATAAGTTAGATTTGGATTAAGTCTTTAACCCTATGTCTCTGATCATCTTAGAAATATTTGTGATTAGTAGAGAAATCATGTTTATTCTTGTCAATTTATTTCGTCATTAAGACAAAGGTTGGAATCCTTTTTGTCGTCAGTTAGAAACACGGTGTATGCCTTTGGATGCCAATTGATGTGGGTAATCGACTAAACATGTTTAATTTTGTTGGTAAGATCCTAGTCGACTTTGCGATAATTCTCCATTGATAATTGTGCTTACAAATAAGAACAATTAGTGTTCGAGAGTATGCAATAGCGACATCTATTAGATAAGTGTATTATTGTCTATTTTCAAATTATTATTATTATTAATATTATTTTCTTGGTGAAAGGTCATATTTGGTAGAAGTAAAAGTTTCTCTTTATTTCTCCTAAGCATACTTCTTAGATGTTTGGGGAGTGGGGAAGGAGTAGTAGCTCCATACTTCCCACTTTTTTCTGCATGTGAAGGATCATGGGGGAGTGGAGAGAAAATTGAGGTGATGTATTTACTACCTTCCCATACCCAAGGGTGAGTGGGATAAGTAGAGGAGGAGATAGGAATTGAGTATGCAGAGAGAGAAGGGCTCAAAGTTTAGGAGAGAAGAGGGCAATGATGTAGTTAGGCCTGTATCACCATATAGGTAAGTCCACTATATTCAATAGAATGTGATAGAATACATTTGCCTTTCGTTTGATTAGATCTTCAAGTATAAAAATGAATAGAATCTTTGTTTAGATTGTCTGCTGGCAAGCAAGCTACCACTAAGCATAGTAGATGTAAACATGTTTATCTTGTAAAGAGGATTATTTTTTGTATCATTATACCATAATCTGGTGGAGGAAGATTTATTATATAACTCTATATTAATGTCTATTCTTTGTCATGTAGTAAATTCTATAGGAAATGTTATATATTTTGATATCTTTGATTTTGAGAAACACTTGGTTACATCTTAAACTTATATCTTTTTCATTGTTAATGAAGCACAATAAGCTTCGTCGGTTCAATAGTCAAAAGACTATGCCAAAGCCTTATGATATTCAATGTAGATATTATATGTATGGCAACCTTAGTTTGGCAATGAAAATGCGTAGAGGCTAACTGTGTCATAATGTAAAGGTTGATTGTGTCATAATGTAGAGGTCGATTGTGCCTAGATGTAAAGGATGACAATGTCATGATGTGTAGGCTGACCATGCCTAAATGTGTAGGCTGACCATGCCTAAATGTGTAGGCTGACTATGCCTAAATGTGTAGGCCGATTGTGCCTAAATGTGTAGGCTGACTATGCCTAAATGTGTAGGTTGACTGTGCCTAATATGCAGGCTGACTATGCCAGGAAATATAGAGGACAACTGTGAAAAGTTTAGGTTGACAATGTAGTGGATTGATTGCTAAATAAAATCATGTTTTGGTTACAGAAATTTAGTATGGGTGGATGGAAGACTTAAGAGAGACCTAAGAGTGGGTCATTTGTCTTAAACAAAGTATTCTTCTCACAACAGTAGCTAACTGAGAAGGCATAGATTGTGTTTGAAAGCTTAAAAAGCTAGATAATAAGTCGAAGTCATGGTGTAGGAGCACTTGACATTAGACCACTATTTCCAAGTATATAAAGAAGAATGAGTTGTTTTCAGATGCTATTCTAGAGTTATTCTAAACTATCTATATCCTAGTCTTGTAGAGGAATAATCTTTAACGCAATCTTAGGCTAAGAATAACAACAGAATTGTTGAGAGATATACTCACTATGGCAATGAAAGGTCATGATATAGATTATTTTGTTATTTTGAAAATCTCTTTTGATATACATGAGGAAGTGTATTCAATTGTAGGTTTATGAAGTTATAGTTTATCATCGATAGATTATGAGTCAAATGATTATATTCTTAGATTAAGATAGAGAGAGTCTTTGATCGTTAAACCCTATGGCTTAAATTTTAGAATCTTGCATGTGTAGAGGAACACAAATGAGCATGGAAATAGGTAGACATGTCATTGCGTAGATGGTAGGACGTCATAGACCCATGATTGAAAGGATGCAAAGAGGGACTCAATGTATGATACATAGTCACCTAAGCTCTCACCTTAGACTTGTCAACATGACTAGTAGATAAGGGGTTATAATATGTCTTTAAGACCAATATGGTATAAGCAAGTCAAAAAGAATTATTATATATATATATATATGATATGAATTGAAAAATAAGAATGTTGTCTCCGAGTTGATAAAAGAGTGAGTGAACATACGACTATACATTTATATGAAAATTTGGCCAAAGTAATGCAAAATTCATTGCTTGCATTATCGGTTCATGGTGTACCAGATAGTTGAACAATCATAATGGGTCATACATAGCTAGAGCTAGACTAGAGTTGTAAACCCGATTAAATAGGACACATCACTAGTTCTTAGATGGCATAAAGAATCAGTTGATTCTCATTATCTATTACCCTCACGAAGGGAAGGGCCACTTCTAGTAGGAAGGTATGAGGGAGACCGTTGGTCTGTGGTTGGAGGAAAAGCACCAAGGTGATGCTCTCTCTCTCTTGCAGTTGACTGTCGAAGACTTGTGAACAAGAATACATTACTTATTTATAAATGATATTGATAAAATTGTAAGTCATAAGAAATACGACCATTTGATATATGTGAAATTTTGTTAGTCACATGTGAAGTGACCATCTTTTGAATATATGTATTGTACTTGAAATTGCAAATGTAATATCTTTGATTACAGATAATTTATAAAAAGAAATAAGATTTTTGCTTTAATTGTGTTTAAGGATTTCTAATATTCCAGTTGGGATGTTACACATGGTATCAGAGCTACCAGGTTCAACACTTTGATCTTGGAGCTCATTACGAGGTTTCACATGATTGGCAAGATATGCTAATGATAAAACATTTTTTCTTGTGCCAGAATGGCAGGAAAAAGAAGAACAAGAAAGTGAGCAAAGAAAAAAAAATTTAGTGAAATGTCTAAGATCACTATTAAGAAAGAGCCATCTCTTGAACCAAAGATGAAAGAAAAAATTAGTTATCCAAAGGAAGCTTCGCTCGCTGATTTTGAAACACTAGCTGATGCACTCAAACGTATTCGCCTTGAAAGGAGGAAACAGATCAAGGAGACAAAAAGGTTATCAACCCCTACTATTGTTAAGATTAGTAAACCATCCATTCATCATGACATACCTTTCAGGTGTGGTTAGGATGCACCTGTTATGGGTAAAGAGGTGTTGAAGGAGTACTCATGAGTGCATCCAACTACTAAGTTTGTGTTACTCGATTTTGACGGAGAGGAGGAACCCGAGGAAATTCCTCTGTCAGAAAGTGATATGTAGATATATATTTTTTTTAAAAGATAAGGAAAGTTTTGTATTTGAATAAGGATGTAAAAATCCAAAAAGTGAATAAAGTGAAGTTTTGTCTTTTTGAGTAAGAAAATGTTTATGTGATGAATCTTTGAGTTTTTGTATTTATGAACTTGTACTTTTATGATAGTGTATCAAAAAGTTAAATGTTTTGATAAATTTCTATGCAAATGATTAAGTGTGGTAATGTTATGAAACACTCTGGAAACCAACCAAGAGGGAACCCGGATGACCCAGATCCTGAGAATAACCCCATGGTAAATTTTGATCAAATTTTGTCAATTTTAAATGAAACAAAAGGAAGATTAGAAACCCTAGGGGTGTGTGCAAGAAGTTGAGTCCACTTTTTGGCCAAAAAGTGGAAGTGTTTTCCCTGATTTTCAAAATTTGTCACATTTGACCTTAAAATTTGAAGCACTTAGATATGGAATCTTGGAAAAAGTCACTAATCATAAAATGTAGTACTCGGAGTCCAGTTTCCAAATATGTAATTTATTTGAATACCCAAATGATATAAATTAATTTTCGATAGGCCTTTCTAAAAACCACTGTTTAAAAGTCACCTTTTTTTATTATACCATGCACATTACATCATCCATATTTTGATCTAAATAATCATATTTTTCTAGATCCTTTTGGGAAAAGATTTGTAACTCACTGAAGCACATTTTCCATATATTTTTGTAATTTTTTATTGAATATTTATTTTTTTGTTAATTTTTAATTGGCCATATTTGGTGTTTTAAAAAATTGTCGTGTACATCACGCATAAGATGACCTAAACTTATCATTTTTTTTAAATCAAATTGAAAACAATTGTCTAAAGTATGGTTTTCGTACAATTTGTTTTTCAAAAAATTATTTTAATAAAAAGTTATTAAAATACTAAAAAACCCTAATAATTCAAGTTTATGGACATGTTTCATCATAAATTAATTGAAAAATAGAAAAAAAAATCCAATTGTAAAAAAATTACATATTTGGAATCTACACTGTCTCATCTATAATGGGTTTTAATTTCGTCAAAAAGATCTGCAAAAAAGGTCTTCAGACATATGCCCAAGGTCACTATTTTCTTGTGACATTGATAGGACCTTCAACTTGCACATCAAACTAAGTCCAGAGCTAAGGGTCGGCTCCCCAAGCCTTTTTTCCAACCCAAAACCCATAGCAAAAATTGGGTTGAAAATTTAAATTTTAAGAAACAGGATCCCATTTATTTTTTTAATATTTTAATCTTTTATGAAAACAGGATCCTGTTTTTGGCTCGGGATTCTGAAGCAAAACAGGATCCTGTATCATACAAAATAGGATCCCATTTTGCTTTGCTCGATTTTAGGTTTTTTTCTATGTCTGAAACTTCCACTTTAAGTGCACTCAACTTTGTGCATTTACCCCTAGAATAGGAAGTTAGAGGGGTAGAAACCAATCAAGAACACTACTCTAAAGGAAGAGAAGAATATGGTTTTCATGGTGAACCAAGAGTGAATAATCAAGACTCACTAATTTATAATGAGGAAAAAACTCATGTTACCAGTGATCTAGCCTTAGATATGAAGAATGTTATACCTCCTAAGTTTGATCGAACAGTGAGTGGAGATGTAGTCGAGGCTTGGCTAACAGAAATTATTCTGAGATCAACAAAGTTGTATGGGGAGCATACCAGTTAGCTAGAGAAGTATCCACATGGTGGATGAACAAGAAAATGGAATTAGGATTGAGTTCCTTAAGTCTAACTTGGGATCAATTTGCGGTCATATTCATGAAAAGGTGGTTGCCCCAACTTTACTTTGACCAAAAATTAACAGATTTCCAAAATCTGCATCAAGGAGATATGATTGTCACTGAATACTGAGAAAAAATTACCAAATTATTGAAGTACATGCCACAATATCAGAAGGATGAGAGATTTAGAATAAGGAAGTTTATCATGGGCTTGAATGCTCAGATTGGTGGAGAAGTGGATGTCCATGGACCCATAACCATGGATCAAGTCTTTGAGAAAGCTATCAAGCAAGAGAAAAAGCTCAAATATATCTTTGTGTATCGAGAAAGATCTTGAAGGAAATTTAACTGGAGTCATCCTTCGATATCCTTTAAAAAGAGAAATAGGAATCAGGAATCCAGAGAGAGGAACCATGGTAAAAGTTCCAGAATTAACATAAATGAATCTAGGGATGGAAACAGGGATTTCAATCCTAAAAAGAATGATGATAATTCCAACCGATCTTCTGGAAAAAAAGGTCCTACTGGAGGGTTTTTCATGTGTGGAGGAGATCATTATGCTAACCAATGTCCCACGAAGAGTCAAGGGAATTATTATGGAAGAAAACCTTTACCTTCACAGCGAACTTCTTTTCAGCAAAGGATTCATGTTGCTCATGATAGTCATCAAGATGAGTATCTAGTTACTCCTATTGAAACCATAGGTACTCTTTTTGGAACCCCAATTTCTATTCTTGTAGATACATGAGCAACCAAAAATTTTGTGAACCCTAGAATACTTGATAAAATGTCTAGGAAAAATGGTTTCATGGCTAATTCATGGATAGTAGAGTTTGCAAACCAGTCAAGAGCTCAGGTAGAGAAATGCTTGTTTGAAGCCAGATTAACCCTACCTACTTTTTCCATAGAGGTCAACCTATTTGTAATACCTCTAGGATCCTATGATGTCATTTTAGGGATGAAATGGTTATCTCAACACAAGGAGAAAGTTGATTGTCTTTCCAAAATAGTAGAATGCCTAGATGATCATGAAAATGTTGTCCTTATCCAAGGTTTTCAGCAACAAATGAAAATCAAACAAATTTTTGTGATGCAATTGAAAAGAGAAAAATGGAAAGGATGCCAAATGTTTGTAGTTAAAATGGAGGAGGTAAAAGATGAAGAGGAGAAGCAACTTAAGGAAAATTCTTTTGAAGTGTACCCTTCTCTTCATGATTTTTGGGATATGTTTCTGGAAGACCTTTCAGTTCTATCCATGAAAAGAGTTTTTTATTTTGCAATAGATATTATTCTTGGTTCCAAACCAGTGTCCAAAGCACCTTATTAGATGACTACTACTGAGTTGATGGAGTTAAAGGCTCAACTCCAAGAATTATTTCAAAAAGGATTGATTAGACCTAGTGTGTCACCTTGGGGAGTGCTAGTGATCTTTGTTAAGAAGGAAGATGGCACTCTGTGTCTTTGTATAGATTATTGTATGCTTAACAAAGCAACAATTAAGAACAAGTACCCTCTGTCGCATATATACAATCTCTTTGATCAAATGCGTGATGCAACTATATTTTCCAAGATTGAACTTAGGTTAGATTATCATTAGTTGAGATTAAAGGAAGAAGACATTCACAAGACAACCTTTAGAACAAGGTATGGGCATTATGAGTTCACATTCTTACCTTTTGGTTTGACCAATGCTCTAGTAGCATTCACGAATTTGATGAATAGTGTTTTCAGAGACTATCTAGAAAAATTTGTTCTAGTGTTTTTAGATGACATTCTAATCTACTCTCGTAATGAGGAGGAACACCATCAACACTTGCAGAGAGTTCTGCAATGACTCAGGGAGAATAGACTTTATGGGAAGCTATCCAAATGTACCTTCTTTCAAAAAGAGGTGTAGTACTTGGGTCATATCATATCAGCTAAAGGAATTTCTATAGATCCTTCGAAGGTAAAGGTTATTTTGGAATGGCCTACACCTAAGAATGTGCATGAAGTGCATATTTTTATGAGATCAATAGGGTGTTATAGGAAGTTCATTTTGAACTTTTCTAGAATTGTCCATCCTATCACTTCCTTGTAGAGGAAAGGAAAGAGATTTGAATGGTCTAATAAGTGTGAAGAAGCATTTAATATTCTTAAAAGGAAATTGACTTGAGCACCAATTCTTAAAGTGTCAGGTCCAAAGGTTCATTTTGTTGGTGTGACTGATGCTTTAGGAGAAGGGTTAGGAGGAGTGCTCATGCAAGAAGACCAATTTGTGGCCTATAAGTCCAAGAAGTTGCGACCTTATGAGAAAAATTATGCCCCTCATGATTTGGAATTAGTGGTAATTGTGCATGCTCTCCAAGTATGGAGACATTATTTGTTGGGAAAACAATTTGAACTAAAATCTGATAATCAAGGTTTGAAGTACATCTTCATGCATCCTAATCTCAACTCCCAGCAAAGAAGATGGTTAGAGCTCATCTCTGACTATTATTTTGAGGTTAACTACATTAAAGGTAAGGAAAATTGAGTGGCTTCAATGTCTTGAGTCAAAGAAGGCACATATCAGCAATAGTATCAGTGCACTCTGATTTTAGAGCTCAAGTATTGAAGAATTTGACTGGTGATGAATATTATGAGCAAATTTTGAAATCTCTAATAGATCCTCAAGCTACAAGGTATGATGGATTTTATTTTGAACCTGATGGGTTATTGAGATTCAATAACAAAATTTATGTTCCAAATCAGGGAGATTTAAGAACTGTGTGGAAAGAAGCACATTCTACACCATATTTAGGTCATCTTGGAGTGACAAAGTTGTTAGTTGATGTGAAACCCTTATATTTTTGGAAGGGAATGAAGAATGATGCTACAATATTTGTGGCAGGATGCCTAGAGTGTCAGCGAGTTAAGGCTAAACACCAGCACTCGACAACACTTTTGTATCCTCATGACATACCTGAATGGAAATGTAAGGTTATTAGTATGGATTTTGTCCAAGGATTGCCTATGTCACACTATAAGCATGATGCTATTCTTGTGATAGTGGATAAACTTTATAAGGTATCTCATTTTATACTTAGTAATATTATAGATGGAGTGCCCATCTTAGCCAATAAATTCATGCAAGAAGTTTTCAAATTGCATGGAATTCTGGAAAAGATAATATCAGATAGAGATGCTCAAATAACTTCAAGGTTTTGGCAAACTGTATTCTCAGATTTGGGAACACAACTGAATATAATCTCAGCTTATCATCTAGAAATGGATAGAAAAACTGAGAGAGTTAATCAAATACTGGAGGATTTGTTGAGGATGTATTGCATGGATCAACAATATAAGTGGGAAGAGTATCTTCCACTAGTTGAATTTGCATATAATAATTCTTATCATTTTGCAATTAATATGGCTCCATTCGAAGAATTGTATGGTAGTAAGTGTCAAACTCCTATAAGTTGGGATAAGCTAGAGGATAGGATTTGCCTTGGGCCATAAATGCTTTCAGAAATAGAAGAGCAAGTAAAGTTGATCAAGAAAAGATTGGCATAAGCAAATGATAGACAGAAAAGTTATGTTGATGCCAAGCGAATACCCCAACAATTTTTAGTAGGAGATAAAGTTCTCTTGAGAGTCAAACCACATAAGAGCCCAGTAAAGTTTGGAAAGTCTTCCAAACTAGCACCTATATATGTTGGACCTTTTGAAGTCCTAGAAGTGGTAAATACAATTGCTTACATGATAGCTCAACCACCAACCCTTGCTAGAATGCATGATGTCTTCCATGTGTCATATTTGAAGAAATATATATCAGGATCTAATCATATACTTGATTGGAATGCTCTCTAGGTATAGGACCCAGGGGTGGTCATGATCGAGCCTCTCAAAATGCTCGAGGTATGCAAGCTCCACCTACATAACAGAGAGGTTACCCATTGCAAGGTCCAAAGGGACTAGTATTTAGAGGAAAATGCTACTTGGTAGGATTACAATGATATCTATCAAAAGTTTCCACATCTTTTTATATAACATGATGTATAAGAACATATTTGATATATTTAATTTTTGTTTGGACATAATCATCGAGGATGATGATATCTAAGGGTGAGAAATGTCACACCCCATTTTTAAACTAACGTAATTATTTTCATTATTTTTGAGAAGACAAATAGTTAGTCAGAGAAAATATTATGATTAAAGTAATGATATAAATGAATTTATTTTATATTAGTTTATATGGAAAGAATAATTGTTTATGATGTTATTTTTGATCGCGTGGTTAAATGATGTGATGGACTAACTATCGTCGTGTAACTGAGGTGGATGCAAGAAAAATGTTTCTTTCCCTGTGATATACGAAGAGAGGGTACCACCATGGAGAGGATGCTAGATCATGTGAATGCAATGATCCTTATGCCATCTGGAAACACACACACACATATATATACATAGTAGAGGGTAAGTCAGATTTGGATTAAGTCTTTAACCCTATGTCTATGATCGCCTTAGAAATATTTTTGATTAGTAGAGAGAACATGTTTATTCTTGTCAATTTATTTTGTCGGTAAGATGAAGGTTAGAATCCTTTTTTTCATCAGTTAGAAACATGGTGTATGCCTTTGGATGTCAGTCGACATGAGCAATCGACTAAACATGTTTAATTTTGTTGGTAAGATCCTAGTCGACTTTGCGAGAATTCTCCGTGGATAATTATGCTTACAAATAAGCATAATTAATGTTCGAGAGTATGCAATAGCAACATTTAATAGATAAGTGTATTATTGTCTATTTTCAAATTATTATTATTAATAATATTATTGTATTGGTGAAAGGTCATGTTTGGTAGAAGTAAAAGTTTCTCTTTATTTCTCCCAAGCATACTTCCTAGATGCTTGGGGAGTGGGGAAGGAGCAATAGCTCCATAGTTCCCACTTTTTCTGCATGTGAAGGATCATAGGGGAGTGGAGAAAAAATTGAGGTGATGTATTTACTACCTGTCCATAACCAAGGGTGAGTGGGATAAGTAGAGGAGGAGATAGGAATTGAGTATGCAGAGAGAGAAAGGGCTCGAAGCTTAGCAGAGTAGAGGAGATATAGGAATGCGGACTTGGTAAAGGTAGCGGGAAGGCAATGGTGAAGTTTGCCTGTATCAGTGCCATACAGGTAAGTCCACTATATTCAGTAGAATGTGATAGAATACATCTACCTTTTGTGTGATTAGATATGCCAGTATAAAATGAATAGAATCTTTGTTTAGATTATTGATTGGCAAGCATTTATCCTCTACAGAGGATTATTTTCTGCATCATTATAATGTAATCCGGTAGAGGAAGAATTATTATAAATTTGTATTAATATCTATTCTTTGTCATGTAGTAAATGCTATAGGAAATGTTATACATTTTGATATCTCTGATTTAGAGAAACACTCGGCTATGTCTTAAACTTATATCTTTTTCATTGTTAATGAAGCACAATAAGCTTCGTCAGTGCAACAGTCAAAAGACTGTGCCAAAGCCTTACGATATTCAATGTAGATATTATATGTATGGTAACCTTAGTTTGCAAATAAAAATGTGTAGAGGCTAACTATCTCATAGTTTAAAGGATGACTATGTTTGGATGTAAAGGCTGACTGTGTCATATTGTAGAGGTCGATTATGCCTAGATGTAGAGGCTGACTGTGTCATAATGTATAAGTTGGTTATGCCTAAATCTGTAGGCCTACTATACCTAAATGTGTAGGCTACCTAAATGTGTAGGTTGACTGTGCCTAAATGTGTAGACTAACTATGCCTAATATGTAGGCCAACTATGCCAAGAAATATAGAGGCCAACTGTGAAAAGTTTAGGTTGACAATGTAGAGGATTGACTACTACATAAAACCATGCTTTGGTTGTAGAAATTTAGTATGGGTTGATGATAGACTTAAGAGAGACCTAAGAGTAGGTCGTTTGTCTTAAACAAAGTATTCTTCTCACAACAGTAGCTAACTGAGAAGGCATAGATTGTGTTTGAAAGCTTAAAAAGCTAGATAATAAGTCGAAGTCATGGTGTAGGAGCACTTGACATTAGACCACTATTTCCATGTATATAAAGAAGAATGAGTTGTTTTTAGATGCTATTCTAAAGTTATTCTAAACTATCTATATCCTAGTCTTGTAGAGGAATAATCTTTAACCTAATCTTAGGCTAAGAATAGCCACAAGATTTTCAAGAGATATACTCACTATGGCAATTAAAGGTCATGATATAGATTATTTTGTTATTTTGAAAATCTCTTTTGATATACATGAGGAAGTGTATTCAATTGTAGGTTTATGAAGTTATAGTTTATCATCGACAAATTATGAGTCAAATGATTATATTCTTAGATTAAGACAGATAGAGTCTTCGATCGTTAAACCCTATGGCTTAAATGTCATAATCTTGCATGTGTAGAACATAGATGAGCATGGAAATAGGTAGACAGGTCATTAAGTAGATGATAGGACATCATAGACCTGTGATTGCAAGGATGCAAAGAGGGACTCAATGTATGAAACATAGCCACCTAAGCTCTCACCTTAGACTTGTCAAGATGACTAGTAGATAAGGGATTATAATATGTCTATAAGACCAATATGGTATAAGCAAGTCAAAAAGAATTATTATATATGTATGATATGAATTGAAAAATAAAAATGTTGTCTCCAAGTCAAGAAAAAAGTGAGTGAACATACGACTATACATTTATATGAAACTTTGGCCAAAGTATTGCAAAAGTCATTGTTTGCATTGTCGGTTCACGGTGTACCAGATAGCTGAACAATCAGAATGGGTCATACATAACTAGAGCTAGACTAGAGTTGTAAACCTAATTATCATTAGCTAGGACACATCACTAGTTCTCAGATCGCATAAAGAATTAGTTTATTTTGATTATCTATTATCTGTGGTTGGAGGAAAAGCACCAGGGTGATGCTCTCTCTCTCTCTTGCAATTGACTGCCGAAGACTTGTGAACATGAATACATTACTTATTTGTAAATATTATTGATCAAATTGTAAGTCGTAATAAATATGACCATTTGATATATGTGAAATTTTGTTAGTCGCATGTGAAGCGACCATCTTTTGAATATATGTATTGTACTTGAAATTGCAAATGTAATATCTTTGATTATAGATCATTTATAAGAAAAAATAAGTGAGATTTTATCTTTATTTGTGTTTAAGGATTTCTAATATTCCGGTTGGGATGTTACAGTTTTGAAGTTATTTGCACCAAATTCTAGCCCTTAAGGAGTTGTAGCCTCCTTCTCATTCCTAGATAGTAACACTATTCTATTTTGTTGATTACCATTTCATATTTGAATTTGTTTGCATATAGTCTAGTATACTTATTTTGCAATCTCATGGTGTAGACCACCAACTCTTTCTTTGCTACATGCTCAAGGGTATTCTTCCTCGTAGACTAGGGAAGCTACATTTTAGTTTATTTTCACATTGTCACTGCTCTTAATTCATAGACACAAGTAGAATAGGAGCACACACTCTATTTCTTTATTTTATTCACTGCTTGTGGAGGTTGAAAGGCCAAAGTAGGGGCTTAACTGAGGAAAGCTTCTTTACAGCCTGACATTTTTCCTCTATTTTAGCAATAGGTGCTTTGAGGAAGGACATCCATACACATAGAGGTTTTGTTGGTGTTTCTTCCTCCTTTTCATTTCATTTTATTTAATTTCTATAGATTATTTTCTTTATTTCCATTTCTGGTATTGTTTGAGTATTGTTGGGATGTCCTTTTGTGCATTATTGTACTGTACAGGTATCTAGAATCCATTCTAGGAAGACACTTTTTCTTTTTCTGGCATTTAGGATGCCAACACTAAGCGCAGACGTCCCCATAGTGCGCTATCATCCAAGGCAGTGAGCTTCCTCTTTCAGTTCCAAGTTCAATTTTAGTTATTCTTTCCACTTTTGTACTTCATTTTTTAGAATTATGTATACAATTGTTTATTTTCTAGCATTTCATCAGTTTCTTTCTCTATTGTAAGCATCTAGTTTAGTTTCTTTATTTCTGTTGGCATATAAAGTCGTTTTGTAAAACCTAGAGTAGGTCTAAAACATTAAACAAGCAAAACCTAAGTGTATTGTTAGTGAAAAACTCCCTTAATTAATATGTTGGATTGAGGAGTAGTTTTTCCTATGCTACTTTTTTAGTGAACCCAACATATTACACATATAACATTTTCTTCATTGTCGTGGTTCACCCTACATTTTGGTGAACCTGTCATCTTACACATATAACATTTTCTTCATTGTCACATGGTTCACCCTACATTTTGGTGAACCTGACCTTTTAAACAAAAAACACCTTCAACACATAGTATGGAGAATATGAGCTACATAATGCCTTTCATGTTAGAAAACTACCTTTATCTCTATCGTCTTCTGGATTAGAATGCATGCCTCTTAGTTTGGAAACCAATGATCCTCATGTTTCTTCTACAAGTCAAGATGAACCCTCTAATGTTGTTCAATGTACTGTTGATGGGACCATCAATGCCTCTTTTGAATACCTTGATATTCATTCCTCTTCCATGATAATGTCATCCTCACTATTGAATCCTCATCTCCATATCCTAATTTCATTTCTCAGGACCAACAAAATCTAATATCTTTCGATACTTGTCAAAATGATGGAGTGAATCTTGAATTCCTTAGTCCCATAAATACAAAAGCCCAAAAGTGAAAAAATAGAAAAGTATTGGACTTAAAAGAGAAAAATTATGCTATAACTATACCAAGGGCATTAAAATCCAAATAAAAAATCATCTTTCCCCTAGCATCACAAGAGGATTTATTACTCCCTAAGTCTACAAATATTTGTGAGAGTATTGATCCCACACCCCCTTCATTCCATAACACTTTCACCACCTTCCATGATCAAATCCTTCCACCCCACTTATCTCACAATCACCACAAGTCCATTTCCCACCATGCCTTGTGCTTAATTCACCTACTAAAGTCATTCACCCAAGAGTTTGTGATGGTTCCCCTTCACAATGCCTAAACACAAAAGAGGCTAATCCTATACTTAAGGAGACACGTGACGATATCCACGGTGCCCTTACTAGTGACATTATCCTTACAAAGCAGCTTCCTAGACCTAAGTATACATGGGCCTATCCATGTTCAAACCAGTGCCATCATGATTATTATCCACCTGCTACTCTCAATGGTCTAGAGTTAGATGATCCACCTGATATCATTCACCTCACAAGGTCTCATACTTAGCTTATCAAGTATCCCAATGGTCAAAATAAATAAATAAATAACACAAAAAATCAAAACATACAAAAATCCAAGCAAAAAATCAAATGCAAGCGTAGCCTTAATCCATACCAATCTAAGTGATCTAGCCAAATCATCCAAAAGCATACCTTAGTTTTGTTTCCAACCTTGTTGTCAACCTAATCAATCAATCAATTATCCAATCATCATTATTAGGATATGTCTTTCTCTCATCAACAACATTGTCTTAATCCTTCATCAATCAATCAATCATGGGTTTTCATCTTGGTAGGGGTAGCATCTTGTTTGTCTTTGTGTGGTTTTGTTCATGCTTGCTTGCTTGTGTGTGTCTCTTTATCATTTTATCTTGCATTTGCATCAAGTCCTTGCAACATATTGTCACAACAACATGTTCTTCCATATCATGTTGCCATAGGGCATATGTTTACTTGTGATCTTTGTCTTTTGAGTTAGTCCTTGATGCACAAGGTGCATCATCACCTTGGTATTTATACCTTGGTACATAATGTCTAGTGCTATATTAAAATCATGATTACTCACCTAATGCAGCATAACTTTTCTTTCACCATCTTTTTTTTGTTTGTCCTTCATTTTCCCTCATCCAATTGGTCTCATTCATTTCAAGATCCTACCAATGTTCTTCTAACTCGCCTATCCTCTCAAGGGGGCATCCTAATCCCATCATCCCACTTGTCCATTATCCTCCCCATCACTCATGTAAGTGGTTGGGGCATCCATCCCCTTTTCATCCATATCCTATCCTCTTTGAAATGATGTTACTTCTTTTAGTCGCAACATCATCTCAAAGAGGGGCAAAATGTAGACACCTAAAATCAACCTTATCCTTTCGACAACTTTCCTAACTTCACCTAGACACTCACCTTGCAACATCTTTCATCCTAAGACCATTTCATTCCCCTTTCATTAGCCAATTAATTAAATAAATTATCTTTATTTATTTATTTAATTTTAGTCTATTTCCTAAATTAATTAAATAAATTATATTTAATTAATTTAGTCAATGCGTCCCTTTAGCCACATTAAATAGAAATTTTATTTATTTAATTAATTTATTTCTCCCACCTTGTCCTATAATTAATTAAATAATTTTATTATTTAATTAATTATTTTCACTTATTCTAATCCTTATACACTTTTAGCTATTAGTCTTAGCCAACCTCATGAAAATAGGTCCTATCCTTCCCACATCCAAGATCATATAAATATCACTATCAATCAAGTCATTTCTGCTAAAGCACCTAACTAGGATCTAGAACTAGAATGTCTAGCTATCACATGAGTAATCTAGTATTGTTATGCTCCTAGTATGAGTAATCAACATTATTCATATCAAATATCATTATCAAGCATCATTGAAACACATGATCCACCATTTGTCATTGTGCAACAAGGGCTATTGTGGTAACATTGTTTTGTTATTTTCGTTTGATTTCTTTAGTCCTTTGTTCGATCCAAGGTGATGTAGGTATGAAATAGGAGATTTCATTGTATATTATTTCCATTTCTATATTTCATATTTTATGCATCATATACATAGTACTGTGTGTTGTGAAGTTGAAACTTTGTTTATGAACTTCACAACCCAGTCTTCAAATTCATTATATATTGTGCATATGAGTTTAAGACATCTTTCTATGTTATTTTCTAAAAATCCTACCACTCCTATTAAATTTTCTCTAGATTTTGTAAACTTATCTTCTGAACAAGCTATAACAACTATTACTTCTCCTTCTTCTTCTAGAATTGTTCCTATGACTACCTATCCTGATGCAGAAGTAGATTTTGATCTTGAGGTTGCCCTAGGTTATGTCCCATCAGAGAAAATTTAGGATTTATATTGCCATTTGGTCGATTATCAGAATTTTTTGCGTCATGAGGACATACATGAGGTTGCAGTCCCTTTGGTTGATGCTCTCTACTACATGTTAAATGGTCATAGTGAGGGTCTTGACTTCCTACGTGGCATCACACATATAGTACACAATGATACTCCACCTTTAGAGAGCTATGTAGCAAAACCTCAAGATTCACACTCTAATATAATGGGCAATCATTTGTCTATTCATCTTTCTTATTTTGGAATTCACATTTTCACATCATCACAAATGGCTACCAGTGCTTCACAACCTAATAGTGCAGGTACTAGTTTGTCGGGAGGTGCAGTGAGCCCCATCAACCAATATGGGTTTGTTCCTCCCTTGAGGCCCTTGCAATTTACTTTTCCAACCAATGCCCTCAAAGTTAGATAGTAGTTGTATTTACCCCTCGCTTCCAGTCCTCTCCCTGCACCCACTCACACCACTAATCATATTATTAACCAACTTCTGTAAAATGTTGGTTCTATTCAGTAACAACTCACTTCACTTTCCACCTCATTCACACAACCCCTAATCCATGCTTATTATAGATGTAGTCCACTCTCCCTTTCTATCCTTGCTACTCAATTTACCCAAAACTTTGAGGCACTGAGGTTTGAAAAGTACTCTAGTAAAGGAGACACATAGACACATGTATCTTTTTACACTACTTTATGCAGTGATTTCATTTTTCAGGATGGCTTGCTAGCAAACCTTTTCCCATAGTCTCTCAACTATACCATTTTGGACTAGTTTTGCTTGCTTCTTGAGCATTCTATTATTTCTTTGAACAACTGGTCAATCAGTTCCTTTAACATTTTCAAGCTAACATTGGACCTCAGGTCACGTTCATTAACCTCATCCATTGTAGAAAAGATGCAAATGAAAAGGTAACTGACTATATCTACTATTATCAATGTCTTTTCTCACATATTCCTTATGCTTTTTCCGATTCTGATGTGCAAAGGGTCTTTATTGGGAACCTATAGCCTCATATTTGGGACAAGATTCTACTCATGAAATATCAATCATTTACACATCTATGCACAATGCTACGGGATTACCAATAGTTCGTAAGCCAGTTCAAGGTGTCTACCTAACTGTCTCCTGGTGGTCAGTCCATTAGTTCTTTTACATATTATAAAAATAATCAAAATTTATTTAAAAATAATTCTTTTGTAGTGATCAACAATGTAGTGGTTGAAGCACCTTCAAAGGCTGATTTAGCCGTCTCTTCTTCAAGATCATAAAATAATCATAAATTCACTCCTTTGATGGAGTTTCTATATTCTATTCTTTAGCAGATCTTGAATAACAATTTGGTGCAGTTGCCTCCTATATGTCATCTCGACACTTGCAAGCCAATTCTTCCTTCATATGACCTAAAGACCTTTTACTATTTTCATAGGCTACTTGGACATGACACTGAAAAATGTTTGCATCTTAAGCACATTGTGCGGGATTTCATTGATCAGAATGTGATCCAGGTTTCTAGTGTGAACGCAAAAGCAAATAAGTCCTTTGTTATGCCTAATCATAATCTCCATATTTATACCAACCCCATGCCACACCATTCTTCTAATTTTGTTGATCTCACTTCACCTTCTGTGGCACTAGATGCTCCTTCTGACATTCCCTCTTCCTCTGCCTCTACCCAAATGGTAGGCATGGTGGATTCTCACTCTCACCCAGCTTGAGAGAGAACTATCCCTGAACCTATCATTTCCTTCTCTCCCACAGATATTCCTGCTAATGTATATGAAGGACCTCTTTATATTGTTGTCGAGGTTAATGGGAAGCCTGTAAAGGCTGTTCTAATTGACCCCATGTGCTTCGTGAATATAATCACAAAGGAGTTCTTATATGTCCATGAACTATATAAAGATATGTTCGAGAAATCAAAAATATTTATAGGTGTCATGATGGAATGTCTTGCCTAATGCTCGGTTCGATTACCCTCCCCATCCATGAGGGACCCAAAACCCTAGATGTGTCTTTTTCCATCATTTCATCCTTAGATCGCTTTCATCTAAAGCTTGGCTACCCATGGCTTGTCAGGATGAAAGTAGTCTCTTTAGTAATCCATCAATATTTAAAGTTTCCTCTCGATGGCACTATGCACACAATCTATCACAACAGATTCAAGTCTATGGCCATGCGAGGAAACTTTTCCTTGGATTACTTCTGGCTCACTTTGACTGAACACCTTCGTGTACATAATGACTTCTTGTTTATTTCTTACTAGAAGTTCAAGACCACTCGGATTTCCTAGTTGTCTATTGGCCCTTCTTCCTTGTCTTCTGCAACTGCTTCTCCCTTGGTTACTTTGCCTCCAGAGGCTACTCTAGTTCCTTCTACTACTTTTCAAGAAGTTAAAGGAAAGCATCTCACATAGAGTACACCACCCCATCCCCGCACTCTTGGCTTGTATCAGAGGTCCCACTGTTGGCAAGAGACACTATATGGATTCATGGTTGTTGTCATTGATGGCAACAAAGGTCATCCCACATATCCGCAAGTCATGATATGTCTCTACCGGAAGTCAGATTGAAGATTGTGGTGGTCCGGTGAACAAGAACAGAGCATGTGGCAAGGTCCGACAGATTGGTCCGGATCTCTCAGAGGAAGTGTCTTGGTGCAGTGCGGATCTGGGGAAGTCAAGAGGACTATCTTGAGTAGTATATTCCAAGGATTTAGCCTCCGGAGATGGACAAGGAAAAAGATATGAATAGTTGAGTACCGGATTCCTGAGAGACAGTGAAAACAGAGGAAGAACTGACTGATCGAGTATCAAACTACTTTCCGGATGTATTACAGATGATGATAAAGGTTGCGGTGGCATGAATCATGTTTGGCCGACATAATTGATGATATCTACAAGTATATGCTTGATCCGCATTGCTTGGTGAGCAAGGATTCAGCCGACAGAACTAAGTTTGTAAGAAACTAGACTGTTCCGGATGCCGACTAAAAAGATGATGAAAGTACTTGTGCGGATATATATAGAGGATGGATTTAGTGGTAAAAGGTGGGAATGTATGTGAGGATATGCGAACAAGTCCAGAGTAGAACAGAAGTAACAAGAAAGATCCGGTATGTGAAAGGACAGCAGACTAAAGAACAGAGGAAAGATGAAGTGCAGCAGATCAGTATACTGAACCTAACCGGAACTGAACTCCAGCATATGCAGATGCTTCCAATCAGTTCAAGACTGTGATTCTAATCACTTTGTAAGACAGTATGTCTTCTTGTAGGCAGTGAGCCTCTTGTGAGCAGTGTGCTCGGGCAGTGAGCCCTAATTGGCAAGTGCCATTTTTGTAATTTCCTATTCTTCTAACAGAGAATAATTCTTGGGTTAATCACCCCGTGGTTTTCTCCCTTAACAGGGTTTCCACGTCAAAAATACTGTGTCATGTGTTTCTTATTTCATGGTTTATGTTTTGTGTTTGATTTTATGCTGCTTCAATTAAAAGGAAAGTTTTATAAGGGAAATAATTAGGATAACTGATTCACCCCCCCCCTCTCAGTTATCAACAATTGGTATCAGAGCCAAGTTCCTCCTAATAGAGCCTAACAGCTTGAGGAAGATCTGGGATTTCAAATGGATGCATATGGTTTAAAGGAGCAACTCAAGACTGCCCTTGAGGATCTTGAACAGTCAAATTCTGAAGTCAGTGAATTAAGAGAAAGACTCAAACAGGCTGATGAATTCATGAGGGAATTAAAAGACAAATTAAGTCTCTCTATGAAAAAGAGAAAGGAGCTGCTCCAACAGTTGGCAAGACAAAGTGAAGAAAGCAATACAAATGAAGAATTGACTGAGCAAACCAAGTTATGTGAAAAGTTATCAAAAGAAGTCATCATGTTAAGACATGAAATGGAATCAGGAACTATAAAGTTCACTCAAGAGATTGAAGAAAAAAGAAAGGCTGAAGACAATCTAAAACAATCTCTTAAGGAAAAATCAGAAGAATGCCACCAGATGGACAGGATTATCAGACACCTTGAATCTGATCTTGAAGATTCCAAAGATAATGAAGGAAAACTTGAGGATCAAATTGCCTCTCTCAAAAGAGACCTTCAAACAGCAAATGAATATAAAGAGAAATTCAAGATAAGTTCTGCTCAACTTGAAGTTCTTCTTGGAAGTCAAAAGAGGACAGATGACAAGTATGGCTTGGGATATGAGAAAGGAGAAAGCTCCGGATCCGGTCAGAAGAATCTTGGATCAGAAAATCCAAGGAGCAGGCCTAGAAGACCTCCGGTAAGACAGCCAAATGCTCAAAAATATCCATCCTTCAATGGATACTGCCACAGCTGCAACCATTTTGGTCACAAAGCTAATCAATGCAGAATGAGAATGAATCAGATTAATTCATCCTTCTCCGGACAGTGCTTCAACTGCAAAAGGTATGGACACAAATCCCATGAATGCAGAATTATGCAAGTAAACAAATCATTCAAAGGTAGATGCTTTACATGCAATAGAGTAGGTCATATGGCTAATCAATGCAGATCAAGGGGATATCAGTTAAATATGCAAAGAAATGTTATTTGTCAAATCTGCAATAGATCCGGTCATAATGCTAAAGTCTGCAGAAACAAGAATCAGGACAAAAGAGGTCCGGTGTATAATCAGAATCAAGACAAGGGTAAACAAAAGATGAATGCGGATGAAGTTAGGAATCAGATGAGCAAGATTTGGGTGAAGAAAAGCTCAGAGAATGTAGAGGTTGGATCCGCACCAGATTCTGGTGCTGATATTTCTTCCGGAAATTAAAAAGTGAGCTCAGGCTCAGGGGGAGACTCAAAGAAGATTCTGTTCCCCCAGCCAAACAAGTTGTGCCGGATGTGGCACAAGATGCGGATTAAAGGGTTTATAGATATAAGTCCTGAGATGCTTCAGTCAAGTTTTCAGAGGTCCGCATGGAGTTATGAAGAAGCTGTGTTCGATTAAGTTAGACCTGTTCAGGGAGGTGCTCCGGTATGATAAAGGATTACAAAAAGGTCCGGAGAGATCCGGAAGTGCACGATCTTGTCTTGCGGATTGGACAAAGTGTTTGGGATGTTCTTGTAATATGTTACCTAGATTTATTCATGATTTAAAGATCCGGATGATATTCAGTGATCAGGACTAATCCGGGATACTCCAAGCTGTCCAGACATGGTAAACCGGAATAATGCAGGTGAAGCATTTATTGCAGACAGATATTAGGGTTTGCGGAGCAATATAAGGGATTTCTCAAAAGTTATCTGCTCATTCTACACTTGAGAAGAAGCGAATAGTGGAGCTCTGCAACAAGGATCATCAAGCACACCAAGGATCTCCTGCCGAAGCTATTGCATAAAGAAATCAATCCAACCACTCCGTGCAAACCGAAGGCGCATAAGGTATTCTTCGTTTTTCATTGCCTCACTGCAAATCTTTGAAGAATGGCTACTCCAAACATAGTTAAGATCTCTGATAGACCTCGCCCCTCATTCAAGAAACATCCCTACAAATCGTTGGAGGTAGATCCACTAGGAGCCTTCTCTAGTGTTCCCCACGGAGTCTTACATACTGAAGATATTAGGGTTTACATACACGCAAACATTGAGGAATTTGGGGAATTCAAATTAAGAGACCTCTATCACAAGCAACTGATAGACAATGCTTTTGAGCTCAAACCAGAGTATAAGGGTATCCAGAAGAAACAATTTGAGCAATTCATTCATTTCCCTAGCTTTGAAGAAGATGAATGGGTCCGGTATGTACTGAGCAGGATGCATGACAACTTCCTTTGGCTAGATAGACCCTGCAAGATCACAAAAGAAGCAATTAGAGCAGTAACTGGTCTATACTCTTCCGGGGGGGTACCTATCCTCAAATCTGTCAAGAACAACGTTGTAACTGAAGCCACCGGATCAAAATATGATAAGAGAGCAATGACCATTGAAGATATTTCGGATCCGGATATCAAATATGCATCAATGATCATAGGATACAAGATCTATCACTCCAGCAGGGAGAATTCTGTATCCGGAACTGCAATATACACAGCATATGAAATGCTAAGAAAGAATGCAGATTATGATCTTTGTGAACTACTACTAAGCCAATTGATGGAAAATGTACAGAAAATCAAGAAAGACAAGAAGAACTCCTTTAAGTATGGTACTCTCATTGTATGTCTCTTCTTTTACTTCATGAATGAGCTACCCGGAACAAGTGGATGGGTATGGCAGAATGACAAACCTGTTGCAGTCCAGATAAGAGACTATTTGCATGGACTTGGGGATGCAAAAGCGAGAAATACAGCTCTATGGGGATACTTCAAAAACTTTCAGAGCATGATGCAAGCAAGAGAGAGAATTCCCCAGTCTCTCATTGAGAAATACAAGGACTCAGTATGTTTTATGGTTGACACTGATCAGTGCCTAATGGAGGCAGTGGAGCCAAGGACTGTCTGGATCATGCCCATGGGGTATGAAGTTGATGAACAGATAGTAGAGCTGCATGTTCAACACATGCTAAGTCAGCCCAAAGATCCTAAGGCAGAAAGGTTTGGAACCTTTGAGGAGCTGAGCGTGAAATTACATGTAGAACTCAGGGAACCTGAGATTAAAAGAAAAGTGAGAAAAGAAGTAGAGCACATTGCTCAAGGCCTAGGCATCTCAAAAGAAGCACTTGATGCCAGCCGGGAAAAGAGGAGAAAGGCTGAGGAAGAAGAGAAAAGCAAAGAAAGTGCTCCGGTTGAAACCCCCACCCGGACCAGATCATCAAAGAGATCTGCACCCCCCACAACCAAAAGCTCAAAACCGGAAGTCCAGGCATCCGGTAAAAGATCCAAGACAAAAGCATCAAGGGCTTATGAAAGCCAAAAGGATGAAGAGGAGACAGAATCAGATGAAGGAGTAAGAGAAGTAAAGAAACAGAAAAAGAAAGGATCCGGTAAGCCCTCCACAGGCCAAGACAAGGAGGAAATGGCAGAGGTAACTGTTGAAAAGCCCACTCTGTCACTAGAGAGCATAATCAAGTCGGTCACGGTGGATGGAAACCTTCAACCAATGACTGAATCCTATGATGACTTCAGTGAGGCAGACCAAAAGACTCTGCAGGAAGCCACAGTTAAATATCTGAACACATACAATAAGGCTTTCATTGAGATCATATCTCTCATTCCTAAAAGCCTAGAGAAGGAAATGGAAGTAAGAAAGAATAATGCGCATGCCAAAGATCTTGAGATCCGGGAGCAGATAGCTATTCAGCTATATCCTCAAATTGATCCCAAGACAATGAACATGATCTTCAAGGACTGCAGAGATGAGTTCAGAAGTAAAGCCAGGATGAATCAGCTCATGCTTGGTGAGACTGACAAAGTGGCACAAGAGACAGAAGAGATCCTCCGGAAGGCCTTCAAAAGGTTCAATCTTCCTGTTGTAGAGGACTTAGGTGCAGAAACAGCTGCTGACTTGGAATCTTCTGTTCCGGAAGAAGTGAGCCCTGAACAGACAAGTGAGGACTTGGGACCCTCTGCTCCAGAAGAAGTGACCCATGAACAAGCAAGCATCTCTCCTCCGGTTTCCCCTACAGTCTCCGGATCCAAAGAAGAAGAGCAATTGCAGGAGAAGGAAGCAGTGGTGACAGACAAAGAGGTTGACAGTTCTAAGACTGCAGAAGAAAAGAAACATCTGTCTCCGGCAAGAGACACTGCACAAACTGTTCAACAATTTTTGAGCAAAGAAACTCTAGAGATTGATGAACCGGAGCTTCTAAAAGGTCCATTTGATTTTGACTCTCTCTCTCCGGTACAAACAATGAAGATAGCTTCATTTGCAAATGCCAAGGCAAATGAAAAGCTCCTAAAGTCTCATATGGAGGACTGTGAGTTGATAGAGGCTGCTTCCGGAGTACTTGTAAAGATCATGCCATCAATCCAAATAGATCCGACAGCCTCCACTTCCGGTAATCTAAAAACCTTAGTCAGCAGTATTGATACACATTTTAATTCTCTAGAAAAATCAGCTGAAGACAAGGTCCGGAAGGAATTTTTGGATAAGAGATTTTCTGAAATATTAGATTTAATCTCTAAGGATAGGAAGATTGTAAGCATTGGAATAAAGAGCTTAGAAAATGCTCTTAAGGATGGCGGTGACATCTACAAATTTTGTATATCTTGGTCAAAGGCAACAGCAGCAATTGACAAGAAAATAAAAGAGGAACAGGACAAGCTTCAAAGCTTATCTCAAAGTTTTGATCCTCTCTCTTCCTCCATAATAAATCAAGAATGTCAGACTATTGCAGTCTTGAATGAAATAAAGAATCTTGAGAAGGAGAGGAAGAACATTACCAACCGGATGGGAGAACTTAGAAGGATTATAGTCCCTAAGTTGGAAACTATGCATGAGGCCATCAGTGATGCCCAGACCACCGCCCATACAAAAGATCCGACAGATCTCAGGCGGGCAGAAGCTTTTGCATTTTTGTTGAGTGGTCACATTTCAATCTTGGACAGAATGAAGCTAAGTTGGGCTACTGAAATGGTTCAACTGCAGACAACCTTTGCAGACATTCTGCAGTATATGTGAGTATGTAAATATGCGGCTATATATAGAGAATTTTTGAAAATTTTTGGTGTGCGGACCCTACCCTTTGCCATTGATGTCAAAGGGGGAGTGAGGAGCAGTGAAAAATGAGGAATCCAACTCAGGGGGAGTTCCGGAAATTGTATATAAAGACAGAGCATCAGCAAAGGGGGAGCATAGTATAAACACTTAGTCATTTTTCACTAAGTGTTGCCATCAATGCCAAAGGGGGAGATTGTTGGCAAGAGACACTATATGGATTCATGGTTGTTGTCATTGATGGCAACAAAGGTCATCCCACATATCCGCAAGTCATGATATGTCTCTACCGGAAGTCAGATTGAAGATTGTGGTGGTCCGGTGAACAAGAACAGAGCATGTGGCAAGGTCCGACAGATTGGTCCGGATCTCTCAGAGGAAGTGTCTTGGTGCAGTGCGGATCTGGGGAAGTCAAGAGGACTATCTTGAGTAGTATATTCCAAGGATTTAGCCTCCGGAGATGGACAAGGAAAAAGATATGAATAGTTGAGTACCGGATTCCTGAGAGACAGTGAAAACAGAGGAAGAACTGACTGATCGAGTATCAAACTACTTTCCGGATGTATTACAGATGATGATAAAGGTTGCGGTGGCATGAATCATGTTTGGCCGACATAATTGATGATATCTACAAGTATATGCTTGATCCGCATTGCTTGGTGAGCAAGGATTCAGCCGACAGAACTAAGTTTGTAAGAAACTAGACTGTTCCGGATGCCGACTAAAAAGATGATGAAAGTACTTGTGCGGATATATATAGAGGATGGATTTAGTGGTAAAAGGTGGGAATGTATGTGAGGATATGCGAACAAGTCCAGAGTAGAACAGAAGTAACAAGAAAGATCCGGTATGTGAAAGGACAGCAGACTAAAGAACAGAGGAAAGATGAAGTGCAGCAGATCAGTATACTGAACCTAACCGGAACTGAACTCCAGCATATGCAGATGCTTCCAATCAGTTCAAGACTGTGATTCTAATCACTTTGTAAGACAGTATGTCTTCTTGTAGGCAGTGAGCCTCTTGTGAGCAGTGTGCTCGGGCAGTGAGCCCTAATTGGCAAGTGCCATTTTTGTAATTTCCTATTCTTCTAACAGAGAATAATTCTTGGGTTAATCACCCCGTGGTTTTCTCCCTTAACAGGGTTTCCACGTCAAAAATACTGTGTCATGTGTTTCTTATTTCATGGTTTATGTTTTGTGTTTGATTTTATGCTGCTTCAATTAAAAGGAAAGTTTTATAAGGGAAATAATTAGGATAACTGATTCACCCCCCCCCTCTCAGTTATCAACACCCACCTCTAGTCTCGTATACGAGACCTAGAAGTCCACCACCTATACAACCTCAAGTGTTGAACATTCTTGAGACTTCTCAACCTTCAATAGTTGCTTCTATTCCTCTTGTCTCTTCGGTGGCATGAGGAAAGTAACCCATGCTGAGAAGTCCTCCCCCTATCTTAGTGATTCCTTGACATTCAGTGGTTGCTCATGTTCCTCCTAGCTCTCTAAGGGGAATGAGGAAAGAAACCCATGTTGCAAGGTCCCCCTCCTTCCCCTGTGGTTTCCCAACCTTTAACAGTTCCCTATGTTCCTCCTTCTACCTCAATGATAGAAAAGGAGTCCATGTTGGAAAACCAGCCGGTTCCTTTAGTGGAGTCTCTTGCTCGCACACAACATAACCAACTTGTGAGAGATTGCAAGTGTCGTTGTTGTCCTATGGCCTAAGAACACATCACTAATGTTGAGCCTCTCCTAGAGCATTCCCCTCCCTTGCATCCACCTTCAGACCTTGCTCCTCCCTTGGATCCCTAGCCTCCTATTTCTCAATCATCCCTGACTCTTTCCTCTTTGTTGTTAGAAAAAGATGAACATCACCCTCCAAGGGTACAAGTAATCTTGGCTCCATCCATGGAGAGTCCCATTCTTCCATCCATCCATGATATGCCACCCTTTATCGATCCCTTAGATCTTCCAAATGTTAGTGTGATCTCTAGTGCCACTTTGTTATCTCTTGTCTTGTTTCAACGTACTTGCCATGCAGTTTTCCCTAAAATTCTTCACCCATCTACCATTGACATAGACATATTGTTACAAATATGTGCCTAAGAGGTGTTGTCATTGATGTCAACAAATCCTTGTTACCATTGGTGTCAATTGTATCCTATTTTGTTGCCTATATACAAGACTGGATTGTTGAGGATATTGAGAAAATTAATGAGGATCAATGTATGCGGACCATATGGATGAGTAGAGGATTGTCTGAAGAAGCTCCAGTTAAGTTTTGAAGGGTTCGCATGAAGATTTGAAGAAGCTATGGCCATCTGAGTTGAACCAGTTTTGCAGTATTCAAAAGACATAGAGTGACAGGAAAGAGGTCCAAATTGTTCTAGATATGTCAAATGATGATTTGTGGATCTAGAGGCATGTTTGGGAAGTCAGTGTGTATCATCCATTCAAGTGGTGCATGGTTTGGAGGTCTGCAAGCAATCTTTCTAATGTGACAGTCATGGCAGATAGTGTTCTTGAGGTTCTGGTGGAAGATGCAAGTGATTCTGATGATTTGGAGGAGTGCGGATGTTTTTGTTGAATTCAATGTGCTTGTGGAGGTCTCTAGATCGTGTGACTGCTATGTTGGAGGTCCGCATTGAAGTTTGAGCTCGCTATTGAAGATTTCCCTCTTAGTGTTGCAGTTCTTCCCAGTCTTAGCCGACCGGATGATTCAAGTATGTTGTGGATGATCTAAGAGCAATTCTTTGGAGCGTGGCATGTTGTTGGAGGTAGATTCAAGTCTCAGATATGTTTGGCCAATAGTATAGTGATCCATGTTAAGTCAAGCCGACCTTGATGTTTATTCCAAGGTTGATGAAGCAATAAAGGTGTGTAGTTGAAGTATGGAAAACCATCCTTGTGCAAAAACAATAAAATCCAAAGAAAGGATCAAACATAGAGTAGAGCAAAGGAGAAGTAGAAGAACAAGAGATGTCAAGGATGAAGAATTAGAGAAGAAGTATATGAGGCAGAGCAGAAGTTTTGTAAGAATTCAATGTAACTGAACCAGGCATGAAGTAGATGCTATTTATCAATTAATTCTTTTTGTACTAAACACAAATTCTGTAACCAGTGAGCCTCTCTTAAGCAGTGAGCTCTAGGCAGTGAGCCTGAAGGCATGTGCCTTCTCTTTTCATCTAAGTACTTTTAACAAGGTACAAATCTTGTGGGTTAACCCCCACTGTGGTTTTCCCTTAACCAGGTTTCCATGTAAAAATTATGGTGTTATGTGTGCTCAATTGATTTCTGCTCTTGTGTTATTGATTCATGCTTTAATATTTATCTGATTGAAAGGTGTTAAAGAAGTTTAAAAGTAGAAAAGGTTATAATTTGTGGGACAACTGATTCACCCCCCTCTCTCACCCGTCCAGACTAATTCCAACAATTGGTATCAGAGCCAAGCTCCTCTAGAAAAAGCTTAACCGCTCGAGGAGATCCAGGATGTCGACTTACAAGAAGGATAGTCTGAGATTCAATGGAACAAATTACTCTATTTGGAAGAGTCACATGGAGTGCCATTTGCAATGCATGGGTGATGCTTATTGGGTGATAACCAATGTTGAGTATAAACCTCCGGAGAAAGGTCCTTCAACTCTAGATCAAGTCAAAGATGCAAAAAATAACCTTCAAGCTAAAGAAGCCTTGTTGAGTGCCCTGACTGATTCAGAAATGTCAAATGTTTTTGGACTAAAAACTGCTCATGAAATCTAGAAGAAGTTGGAGAATCTCTATGAAGGTGATGAATATGTCAAATGTTTCAAGCTACAAAGTCTGAGAGGAAAATTTGAAAATTTGAGGATGAGTGAAGATGAAAACATCACAATCTACATGCAAAAGATAAATGAACTTGTGTGTGGTATCAGGTGTGCTAGTGGAACTTTGGAAGAATCAAAAATTGTGGCAAAAGTGCTCAGATCTTTACCTAATTCATACAAACATAAGGTTGATGTTATAGAGGAGATCAAGACTATCTCCAAAGTTACAAGAGATCAACTGGTTGGCAAAATTTTAGCTTTTGAATTAAGTGAGTTTGGTGATTCTCTTCCTAAGTTTGAATCTGCATTTAAGGCCAGTGTATATGGAAAACAAAGATATGACCAGGTGAAAGCTCTTCAGCAAGATCAAACAGATTTGGGAAGGCAAGGAAGGATCTTGAAGATGATGAAATTGAAACTGCATATCTTGAAGCTCTTATTGCCAAAAGAATACCAAGAGGATCCAGTAAGTATGAAGGAAAAATGCCATTCAAATGTTTTTCTTGTAATAAGATTGGTCATTTTTCCTCAAGATGTCCAGAGAGGTTTTCAAAACCAAACCCTAACAGATATAAAGGTCAAAAAAATTGTTACTATTTCCAAAAAGCTGGAGAAGGAGTCACAAATGATGAATTTGATCATGGAGGTGCCACCAAAGATGATTAGGTATTCATTGCTATCAAAGAAGAAGATTTGATGTCTACTGAATCTGCTAGCTGTGTAAATATGGAAAGTGACTTGGCTGCTTAGGTTGTTGAAAAGGATGAATGGGTGATTGATAGTGGATGTTCTCATCATATGACTGGTGATAAAAGCAAGTTTGTAAGCTTTGAAAATTATGAAGGTAGATCTGTGAAATTTGGAGACAACTCAATTGGTAGAATCCGTGGCAGAGGATCCATCTCTTTTGATGGTAAAAATAACACAAATGATGTTCTATATGTGGAAGGACTGAAGCATAATCTTCTCAATGTTGGACAGTTGGTTGACAAGGGTTATGATCTCTGATTCAAGGATGGTAAATGTAGAATCTTGGAAAGCTCTGGAACTGAAATTGCATCTGATACACAAACTAGAGGTAACATATTTCAATTAAATAGTTTTGGTAAAATTTGTTTGATTGCACAGACAAATCAGAGTTGGTTGTGGCATAGGAGAATGTGTCATGTGAATTTTGATAACATTGTCAAGATAAGTTCTACTCAGGCTGTGAGAGATCTTCCAAGACTTGTGAAACCTGATAGCATGTGTAGAGAATGTCAATTGGGTAAACAGAACAAAATGTCATTCAAAAGTAAAGAACAATTTTCAAGTGGGTGATTGGAACTTGTGCATACTGATCTATGTGATCTTGCTAGAATTAGGAGTGTACAAGGAGACAAGTATTTTATGATGTTGATTGATGACTACTCCTAGATGATGTGGGTGACTTTCTTAAAAGAAAAATTAGAAGCTCTTGACAAATTCAAAGTGTTCAAAGTTATGGTGGAAAATGAGATTGGTGTGAAGATAAAGTGTCTAAGATCCAACAGAGGTGGAGAGTGTACCTCCAATGAGTTTGATACAATCTGTGAAAAGCATGGAATAAAAAGATAGTTATCTGCTCCTAGGACTCCTCAGCAAAATGGAGTTGTGGAAAGAAAGAACCAGACCATTCAAGAAGCTGCTAGGACCATGATGATGGAAATAAATCTTCCACAAGTGTATTGGAGAGAAGATGTGAGTACTGCTGTCTACACTCTTAACCGGGTGTAGAACAAAGGCAATTCTGGTAAGACTCCTTATGAACTCTAGTTTGGTCATCTTCCTACTATAAGATATTTCAGAGTTTTTGGTAGTAAATGCTATATCAAAAGAGATGAGGATCTAGGCAAGTTTGAAGCTAGAAGTGATGAAGGAATTTTTCTAGGTTATTCTACTCAAAGCAAAGCATACCGGTGCTTAACAAGAGGTTGAAAAATATAGTTGAAAGTGCTAATGTCAGAGTCGATGAGAGCAAAGAAGAACATTCCAGGTCTTGCGGATATGATTCAGATGATCAAGATGAAAATCCAAGTCAAGGAAGGCAAATTCAAACCCAGACTCAGATCCAGATTGATCCAGAAAGCTCAGTGACTCAAGAGGATAATGCAGAAGTTGAGGAACAAGTTCAAGAAATAGAAGTTCAAGCAGATCCCAAAACTCCCAAGTATGTAAGGATGAATCATCCTGAAAATCAGATCATAGGAGACAGAAATAAAGGTGTTCAAACTAGAAGAAGAATTGTTGAAGATCAAGAAGAGATTTGTTTGATTTCAAAGATTGAACCAAAATTAGTAAGTGAATCCTGCAATGATGAAAAGTGGGTAAAAGCAATGGAAGAAGAATTAATGCAAATTGAAAAGAATCACACTTGGGATCTTGTTTCTAGACACAAGGACAAAAATATGATTGGAACTAAATGGGTCTTCCAGAACAAACTAAATGAAGATGGTGAAGTTGTAAGAAACATAGCAAGGTTAGTGTGCAAAGGATATTCTCAAGTGGAAGGAATTGATTTTGAAGAAACTTTTGCTTCGGTGGCAAGAATGGAGGTAGTCAGATTATTTCTTGCATTTGATGCTTATAAAGATTTCAAGGTCTATCAAATGGATGTCAAGTCAGCATTCCTAAATGGAAAACTAGAAGAAGAAGTCTATATTGAGCAACCGGAAGGATTTCAGTTGTCTGATCATAAAGATATGGTCTGCAGGTTGAGGAAAGCATTATATGGACTCAGACAAGCCCCAAGAGCCTAGTATGCAAGATTAGATAAGTATCTATTAAAGCTAGGATATAACAAAGGCACTGTTGATAGTAATCTTTACTTCAAGATTGATCATGAGAACATTCTAATTGTTGAAGTATTTGTTGATGATATCATTTTTGGTGGAAATGAGAGCATGTGCAAAACATTTACTGATCAGATGCAAAATAAATTTGAGATGTCCATGTTTGGTGAGATGAATTTCTTCTTAGGTCTACAAAACACTTAGTCAGATAAAGGAATCTTCATATCTCAGTCCAAGTATGTGAGAGAATTGTTGAAGAAGTTTGGAATGGAAGACTCAAAGCCAGTAGGTACACCTATGGTAACTGGATGCAAGTTGAGTAAAGATGATGACTCCCCTAAGGCAAATCAGAAAAGGTATAGATCAATGATTGGAGGACTGCTCTATCTGACTCAGACTAGACCTGATATCATGAATGCAATTGGACTTGTCGCCAGATTCCAAGTTGATACTAAAGAATCCCATGTTGTAGCAGTCAAGAGAATTTTTAGATATCTCAAAGGGACAATTGATTATGGATTATGGTATCCAAAGGAATAATGACTTCGCTCTACATGCATATACAGATGCTGATTGGACAGGAGATGTGGATGATAGAAAAAACACTAGTGGTGGTGCATTCTTCTTGGGAAGTCGATTGGTTTCTTGGCTAAGCAAAAAGTAGGAGGCAATTTCCCTATCTACAGTAGAGGCAGAGTATATAATAGTAACAAACAATTGTACTCAAGTTCTATGGATGAAGCAAATGTTGAAGGACATAAGAATTTGTTTGAGAATCCTATCATAATCTTCTATGATAATTCAAGTTATCTCAAAGAATTTGGTGCTGCATTTAAAGACAAAGCATATATCCATCAAGTTTCATTTCTTGAGAGAGAAGGTAAATGAGAATGAAGTCAAGTTGGAGTTTGTGTCTTCAAAGGATCAGATTGCGGACATTTTCACTAAGCCTCTTCCCAAGGATACTTTTGAGCATCACAGAGAGAAGTTAGGGGTTATTACCCCTCCTAATCAGAACTAAGTTGCACTAAGGTGCATCAGTCCAGTGGAATTCACAGTCATATCTTGTGATCCGAATTGATGTTAAGGAGATACTACTCAGGGGGAGTAGTCAGTATGAAAATTTTGGGATCAGTCTGAAACAAAAAGGGAGAAAAGATTGCAAATATGTGCCCTTTTCCATTGATGTAAAAGGGGGAGAGAAGTTCATGTGAAAAACTAGTTGCTGATGAAAGGGGGAGCAGTGAAGAAAGTAATTACAAAAGTGATAAGAGAAAGGGGGAGAAGGTCTTGTCTTGATGGTCAAATCAGTTTTTCATATCATATGTTGCCATCAATGACAAAGGGGGAGATTGTTGTAAATATGTGCCTAAGCGGTGTTGTCATTGATGTCAACATATCCTTGTTGCCATTGGTGTCAACTGTATCCTATTTTGCTGCTTGTATAGAAGACTGGATTGTTAAGGATATTGAGAAAATTAATGAGGATCAATGTATGTGGATGATATGGCTGAGTAGAGGACTGTCTGAAGAAGCTCCAGTTAAGTTTTGAAGGGTTCGCATGAAGATTTGAAGAAGCTATGGCCATCTGAGTTGAACCAGTTTTGCAGTGTTCAGAAGAGATAGAGTGACATGAAAGAGGTCCGGATTGTTCCAGATATGTCAAATGATGATCTGTGGATCTAGAGGCATGTTTGGGAAGTCAGTGTGTATCATCCATTCAAGTGGTTCGTGGTTTGGAGGTCTGCAAGAAATCTTTCTAATGTGACAGTCATAGCAGATAGTGTTCTTGAGGTTCTAGAGGAAGATGCAAGTGATTCTAATGATTTGGAGGAGTACAGATGTTTTTGTTGAATTCAATGTGCTTGTGGAGGTCTCTGGATCATGTGACTACTATGTTGGAGATCCACATTGAAGTTTGAGCTCGCTATTGAAGATTTCCCTCTTGGTGTTGCAATTCTTCCCAGTCTTGGCCGACCGAATGATTCAAGTATGTTGTGGATGATCTAAGAGAAATTCTCTCAAGCGTGGCATGTTGTTGGAGGTAGATTCAAGTTTCAGATATGTTTGGCCAATAGTATAGTGATCCGCGTTAAGTCAAGCCGACCTTAATGTTTATTCCAAGGTTGATGAAGAATATAAAGGTGTGTAGTTGAAGTATGGAAAATCATCCTTGTGCGAAAATAATAAAATCCAAAGAAAGGATCAAAGGCAAAGCAGAGCAGAGGAGAAGCAGAAGAACAAGAGATGTCAAGGATGAAGAATTAGAGAAGAAGTATATGAGGCAAAGCAGAAGTTTTGTAAGCATTTAATGTAACTGAACCAGGCATGAAGTAGATGCTATTTATCAGTTAATTCTTTCTGTACTAAACACAAATTCTGTAGGTAGTGAGCCTCTCTTGAGTAGTGAACCTGAAGGCATGTGCCTTCGCTTTTCATCTAAGTACTTTTAATAGGGTACAAATCTTGTGGGTTAACCCCCACCGTGGTTTTCCCTTAACCAGGTTTTCACGTAAAAATTCTAGTGTTGTGTGCTCAATTAATTTATGCTCTTGTGTTATTGATTCATGCTTTAATGGTTATCTGATTGAAAGTTGTTAAAGAAGTTTAAAAGTAGAAAAGGTTATAATTTGTGGGACAACTGATTCACCCCCCCTCTCAATTGTCCGGACTAATTCCAACACATACCACATCCACTGTTGAAGCACAAACCTAAGCACTATCACATCCCTCCATTATGTAAACCTAAGCATATGTATTTATCTCCACCACCTCTTAGCCCTTCTTCATCATTTCTTCTGCATGTGGAGGACATCCCTCCACTCGTGTCTCTTAGTGCTCATTTCATGTTGATAACACTAATGAGCCACATTTGGTTCACTATTCTGATAGTGACTCTCTTGATTCCTCCCTTGTAGAGCGAATCTATGAGTTCATCCTAGACATCCCCGCATTGTCTACAATCTTCACAAGATTATTGACAATGACTATTACTAATGTATCAAAGGATCTTCCTCCAGCACTGATGATCCTTTGCCCTTAGTTCTAGGGGAATTTGCTAGTGCTTTTCTTGATGTGGTATCACTATCAGCTCTTCCACCCTCCCCTTATGATCATGAAGATTGGGAGATGGATGACTTGATGGTGCTAGACCCTTGAGGGTAGTACATTTGTTCCATGTGTTTTTTGTGTGTTTTCTTGCTTGATTGTAATGTTTTCCCAGTAAACATAACTTTATGTTTGTTATTTCTTTGTGGAGGACCGACGATGCCCTTGTACACACATGGATATAGGAGGAATACCCATGTTGTGAAATTCTTCTATTTGTCCTTGCATTCTTCTATATGTTGTCTCTTTGTTTCTTTGACATTTTGGTGACAATGCAAAGTGTTGGAAGATTTAGGTTCCTTCCATGTTGACCCAAAAAAAAATTTAATTTTGATTATTTTCTTGTGACATTCTTCCTCTATACTTGAAGTTCTACGTGCTTGCGAGATGATGGTGATTCTATAATTTGTCCCTTGATGATTCCTCTTCCAAATACATACTAACCCCAAAGCACGTAGATCCCTTAGTATGTTTGGTGTTGTTGCTTGTTTTTATGTGGCATGTGATAGTGTTGCTCGGTGTCATACCATGTTTATACAAGTTTTTGTGTGTCATACATGCAACATTGCCTTTGTTGTCTTCCTTTGGGGACATCTATCTCTTCTTCTTTCTCTATATGCAACTTTTGGAACATACCTTATTCTATATAGATATGTTTCCCAGAGCTCTCTCCCCCTGTTAAAAACCCAAAATACTGAGAGGGGGGCTGAATGAATATTCTCTTAAACCATTCACTAATTAAACCATTAATCCATTTGCCCATTCAACAACATTAAAGCAAGTTAAACAAAGAATGATCAATCACAAAACATAACACATAAACACCAAGATTTTTATGTGGAAAACCCAAAATGGGAAAAACCATGATGAGTGTTAGCTCACAATATATTATGTAGTAACAATACCGAATTACAAGAGGCTCACTGCTCAGGGCTCACTTCCCTTAAGGACTCACTGTCCAAAGAAAGATGCTCACTGTATACAGGCTCACTACCATAAAGAAATAAAAAGAAGGATGGCTCACTGCCAAAATGAACTACTAAAATTGCATCTGCAAATACATGGATACAATTCCAATGAAGCTTAGAAAATTGATTCAAAACTCTTCATCTTGCTCTGCTCTGTCACACTGCTATGCTTTTATAAGATCTCTCTTCTTCGGCACTTGTCATCCTTACACAATCACAAGACTTCACATGCCGCACATACATACATTCATATTCACACTCACTTCTTTATATTCACAACATATATCAATCAAACACTGAAATGGATCTCATGTATATATCCGCAACATTTATAGTCTTTAGAGTTGGTCGGCTCGACATACAAAGATGAAACGTGTAGTTATGCCTTGTGTAGTTTGTTGGATTAATCCTTTCACCAAAATATTTTGCGAACTAATTCAACACTTGAAACAACTTTTCACATGTCAACCCAAACTATATAACCACTTAGAATATGAATCTAATCAATAGATCTTACCGCACACTGATCAAGGTATCATGTCGGCCTTAAGCTCTGATTATCACCAGTTCAGTCCATCTGTCAGATTACAACTTTCAATACGAACAACAAGACTTGCTCAAATTCATATCCAAGACTCTTCAGACATCTTAGAACATAACTCTAGAACTGCAGAACATAATATCAACTTGTGGTCAAATGTGGACCATTAGAACACATGCCCTATCACAGTCAAATACTGTCAAACCTTGTAATGATACTTAGATGCTCATAACTATCTTTTTGTTGGACTTCAAACTCTACAACTTTGGATTTAGAGACTTCATATATGTGTTTACAACACCTCAAAACCGCATAACAAAATATTCAACATAGGAGGAATGCGGACCAAAACAATTAGGTGTTTTGCTCTGTTCAGTACTATATTTTGTCATGCTAGACTTAGGCTACTTACAGGTATACTTCTAGATATAATCAAAAGCTGAAACTTTGCATTTAAGATCATCTAAGGACTATAGACATCTTACCAGAACTGCAAGACCAAATCTTCAACTGCGAACCAACATTGATCAAAATATTGTCTCGTTGTCGCTATCTTTGCTCACTGCCAACACTTAGCCAAAATGCTTAAGTCTGGTTTGCCAGACCAAAATCTCTATTCCAACCTTGTTCCTTTTCTTTTTGCCATCAATGACAACACTATCAAACATCATTCTTTGTTAAGTTGCCAACAATCTCCCCCTTTGGCATTGATGGCAACACATGATTTGAAAAACCATCATACAACTCCCCCTTACTCTTTACACACTGTTCCCCCTAACTTCATGCTTTTCTCCTTATTTATTTTTCACTTGTTTATTTTTTTCACATGCTTCATTCTCCCCCTTTGACATCAATAGCAAAAGTGTATGTTACATAAATATGGACAAGTGACCAAAACTCAAAATTGTTTGCACCATCTGCATATATATAAGTGTAATCAAATATCTTACTAGTTTTTAGGGAGAATATCTTTGTAGATCTTCTTTAATTGCACCATATCTTCATCCCATTTGACTTTAGCATCACTCAAAACTAGTATATGCCCATTGATTTGGGACAGCAACTCTTCTGCCTTCTTCACAGTAGTAGGGGCCTCAATGATTTGCCTTGTCTTATTTGTTGTTGCTACAAGCCTGGTCATGGATGCAATCTTAAAACTTGCAATCTTTCGGACGTGGCTCATTCTATGTTTGATGACCTCCTTCTGGGTCTGCAACTTATTTATCACCAAACAAATGGTCTCAACTTCTGCCCTTTTATTTTCTATGTCATCCTTCACTGGATCATAAGTTCTAGAGATCTTCATTAGTTGGGCTTCCCATCCATCTATTTTCTCATTTAACTCCTTTGTTATCTCAAGCCATGTTAGACAAAATTGATATATCTCACTATCTTCTTTGATGGTTGTCTATACATATTCTATACTCTTATCTAACAAAATTTTATCTTAAGAATACTTATCATTGAGCTCAACTAGCCTTTTGTTGTCAATCTCAACCCTTACCTTCTTTTCTATAGCTTGTTCAAGGGACTCAAAATGAAAGTTGACTAATTCCATGAGTTTCTTCAGCTGTACTATGGGAGCCAAGGATGTATCTTTCTTTACTCCAGGCATAATCTTCTCAAAAATTGTTGTTGCATCTCCAATTAATTCACTGTCTTCCATATGAGATTTCAAGATCTCTTCTTGTGTCGTGGCTTGAAAAATTATCCTTAGCCTCAGTTTTTGTAGTGGGGACATTGTAGCCAGGTTTATTGGTCCTTGTAATAACTTAGGTGCAGTTGAAATCTGAGTTTCCTTTTGTTTTTCCAAAAACTCTCTTAGAGAGTCAATTGAATCCTTTTCAACAGTGTCTCTTTTATCATCGTCATGAGATACTTCAGCATCATGTCTCTCCGGAGCATCTTCTTGAGTCGGTTCTTGTTCATTTCCCTCTGTTTCTGGAGTAGGATTGTCAATCATCTATTCATTAACTTCTTCTCTTTGCTCACCTTGTTCTTCATGGATATTTTCTTCAGGTGCCACTTTTATTTCTTCAGAGTTCTTTTCTTCCACAGACTCTTTCATTTTTTCATCCTTCCCAAAGTTTACTGGAGGAGTTATTGTACTTTGATCCACACTTTGTTCATCATTCACTTCCGGATTAGTATTTGAATTATCAACATCAACATTTTATTCTTCTTCATTTGTATCTGCCACCGTTGAGATGTAGAGTTCATGAAGTACACTCAGAGTTTTCCCCTTAGTCTCTTTCACTAGTTTCTCAATATCTCTAGACATTAGAGTATTGACTCTCTTCTTAGTTCTAAATTCCTCATTAAGCTTCTTAGTGGCTTTGAATTTTTCTTCATTGGTGATATTTGGACACAATTTCATCAGAACATATCCCTTCAATTCAGCATCTTTGGCCATAGCCGCTTCTTTTCTTACAGTTAAGATGCTAGCTAAACTATTCGGCAAGTCACTTATAACTGCAATCAATGCCTTACTAAACATATCTAAAAATCTTATTATAGCTACTTGAATTGTTTCCTTGTCAACATCTGAATATTCATCAGATGTATCAGTAATTGGCTTCAAGTTCCCATGCTCAACCATTGCATTAACTATAGCTTCCAAAGTCATTGTGGTCTCACCTTCCTTGGTCTCAGTTTTCTTTTCCTTTTTCTTCTTCTTTTTTTTCCATTTTCCAGAGGGCTTCACCTCTTTGCTTGCAGTTGCTTCATCTATTTTTTCCCTTTTTTCCTTTATCTCTTCATTAGTTTTTATCTCTTCTTCTTCTTCTCCACCACCAAGGCTCACATATACTCTGTTGGTGGCCTTTGCTTTCTTCCTATTCTTCTTTTTCTTTGCAAGCTTGTTTTCAGGTAATTCTTTCTCAACACTAGCAGTGGGAAGGGGTCCGGAGCTCCTAGAGGTAGTTGCAATAGAGCTCTTGTTCTTCATTTTGTGCTAGAAACAAGTTTTCCTTGCTCAAACTTCACTTCAGTTCTTACTAGAGCCTTTTCTTGTGCATTTTTCTCTTATGTAACCTTTACTGCTTGAGCCTTGGCTCTAGCTTGGTCTATTTGCTCCTTTGTGAATTCCTTGCTCATAGCATAATCTTCTACCATCTTTTTTGCTTTTCTCTGTGATTTTGATTGAGTTTGTTCCAGATGCACTTTGATAGATTTTTCTTCGAAAGTCCCAAATCTTTCCTCTTTAGGATCCTTTGGTTTGCTCAACATTAAATCTACCAAGCTAGTCAGGATGTCTTCTGTAACTTCATATCCCATTGCTGGGGCCCACACAATTCTTGGTTCCATTGCCTCCATGAGGCATTGATCTTTGGTCACCATAAAAACAATGTCATCTTTATACTTCTCAACCACCTTTCTAGGGATTCTAACCCTATCTTGCATTTTCTTCTGGAAATTCTTAAAGTATCCCCACATAGCAACATTCTATGCATCAATATCTCCTAAACTCTGCGGATGATTTCTAATTTGTACTGCTATAGGAGAGTGATTTAACCAAACAATGTTACTCATACCTGGTAACTCCCTCAAAAAGTAGAATAGTAGGTAGATGATAAGAGTACCATATTTGAATGGGTGCTTTGTATCTTTTGTCCTCTTCAGATTCTCCATCAATTATTGCCAGAGCAACTCACACAGGTCATAATCAGTATTCTTCTTCACCATCTCATAGGCACTGTAGATGGCCATTACAGAAACAGAGTTCTCCTTGTTGGAGACGTAGACCTTATACCCAATCACCTTTAACCCAAATCTCACAGTCGGATCTTCAATGGCATTGACAGTTAGTGTTCTTTTGTCAAATTTAGCACCAGTTAGTTTCATCATTGTATCATTCTTCACTGATTTGAGTGTCAGAACTGTTCCAGTGGAACACATACCTGTCATTGCCTCAATGGCATCCTTGGTTATCATATGAGACATATTCAGCCAAAATAATTCATCATGGATTCTACTTAGGGCATACCTAACCCAAGCATCTTTAGAGAAAATGGGAAAATAGATCCATGTGTCCAATTTCTTCTCATGTAGAGCACTAAATTCTTCCTTCAATTCAAAATTATCCCTGGTCAACTCATTCAAGTAGACTTGCCCTAATTTTAAATGATCATATTCTTCCAAATTAGCATGAATATAAACCCTAATATCTTCATTATGCATTATACCATAGGGCACATTGGAAAATGCACCATCAGGGTCTATTTCTAGGGATTTGAACAAATGCTTCTTAAATTTGGGTCAAGGCCTTTCAGTGATCTCAATTACTTGATTAGACATCTTTACAGTTCAACAAAAGCTTTTCAAAAGACTAGACTGTGAGTACCTTGTTCTTCGCTTTTTGGTTAGGGTTTCTTCATGCCAACCACTTGAATTCGCTTTAGCTTCATTTCTCAAATCTCCTTGGTCGCTTGAGAGTTTGAATGCAAAGTGAATTTCCTATGAATACTATTGCTTATAAACCCTTTTCATCAAAACCTAGCCGCCATAAATGCTCATTTCCAAAAAGTTGCTAAACACTTTTTGTTGCAAGTATGTGCTAATTATTGTTTTTATTGATGTCAACATATCTGTGTTGTCATTTGTGTCATCTATATCTTCTGGCATTGTTGTTTGTTGATTGATTGAAGAGCACTGTCTAAATATTTTGCTCTGCATATTTCCTATGTTGAAGACTAGAGTATGAGCTTTGGATATGTTTTAGAGAAATGTTTGAAGATGCTAAATCTAGAATTTGGTGGTCCAAATCGTTGTGCAAAAAAGTTCTATTCACCGGTATGAAGACTGTGCCTGGCAAGGTTTACAGAGTGATAGGGAGAAAGTGTTTTGCTCCACATTTCTCCACAGATTGGAGTTTGGATTTGTGGTTCTGGACTTAAGCTTATAAGGTTCTTAGTCATCTTCATTCCAAAGGATATGTGATTTGAAGCTCTAGAAAACAAGTTTCTAATTAGCAAAGTTTGACAGTGTCTGATTGAGAACAGTCTATGATCCATCTATTGGGAAAAAGGTGTTGTTCACCTTCCATAACATTAATTAATTTAATTATGTAAAATAAATATTATTTTGTGGTGCATCTTAAGTGATGTGTTTAGCCACATTAAATATTGATTTGGTATCACTTGTAAAAGTTGTATTTAACATTGGGAGACATAAGGCAAATATTTATTATTTTGGGTTCAATGATTTTGTGCTCATGGTTTTGAGTCACATTGTTTTTATCCAATACCACAAGTTGTATTTGTGTGAGCTTGAGTCTATAAAATCAAGCACATGGTTAGTGGTTAGGGTTGGCTATTATTTTACAAGTTGTGTGAGAGGCTATCATTGTATTTTCTCTTGAGAGTGCTCATTGTAAAGCATGGCATGGGATGTGTGGATTCATGCTTGGATACATGGAGGTTGCACTAGAAGAGCTTGATGTTTTAGAGGTGTTCATGGAGACTTTGTGAGTGTATTGTAATTTCTTATTGCTGAATAGTGCATTGAGTATGGATGCTTTTGGAGGCTGGGTTTTTTCCCTCAATGAGGGTTTTCCCAGGATATATCTTGTGTTATCTTGTTGATTGTCTATTGATCTTTGTATTATGGTAAATTTGTAAGATTGTATGCATCATTATCTCCTTTGAGTTATGTGGAATTGGTTTGATCTATCTGTATATTCCTAACAAGTGGTATCGGATCTTTAAGGTTTTTTCATGGCTTGCATATACTTACATGTTGCTTGTATGTGCTTGCATGTGATGTATCTATACATTTATGGTTCTGCGTGTTTTCACAAATCCATGTTGTGGTATAACCCTTGTTTGTGTAGATTTGGTACAAAACTAAAATCCACGACAATGCAAGAAAGATTTTGGACAAATATAGGATATGAAGGTTTTGTGCAGGTTTTTTGTTTGTAGATCTGAGGGCTTTGGGGTTGCAAATTTGTGGTGATTTTTTACAGATCTAGGTTTATAAATCTGAGTTAGAAAAAGAGTTTCTTGAATGTGATTTTTTGAGGGTTTTGAAGAGGTATTATTCGCAAATGACCTCATGTACAAAAATCGACCTCACCGTTGGATTCAGGTGGCCTGAGAGACAAAGATTGATATAAAATTTGACCTATTTAGGTAACTAGAGAAAAAAGCAAAAAAAATTACCCTTGCCCAAGTTGACTGTACGAATCTATAGGTACAAGAAAAAAAAATTAATTTTTTATCCTGTATGAAATACCTTTCTATAGTTTGCAAAATTAAAATTATTTTTGCATGGGAAAAAACTATAGTTTGTAAAATAAAACTTCCATGTTAAAAAAAGGAAAGTTTGAATTTCAAAAATTAAAAAAAACATTGCATGAGGCAAGATATTTTGTAATAATAATTAAAAAAAATGACAGGGGAGGGTATAGGGTTCGCAGACCCATACCCTGTCCCATGTGCCGACAGTGGCAACGCTAGTCAGCACTGCTGCCACGATTGTCGACAGGGCCGATCGGCACACCAGCCAATGATGGGCTTAAGGCTGTCGTCTGGCACCTGCCGGCCCGGCAAGGTCTGGCTTGCCGCCAACACCCAACTCAGCCCCCGTGGGCACTTAAAAATTAAAACAAGTAGTGAATAAAATATTAAGGGGTGGTTGAAAATATTTTAATGGCGATGGGATATTTTCTAATGACAACGAATAATTTATTTTATTCGGACCTTATTAAAGTTAAAACTTATTTTTTATAACCTTTGAAATCCACGATCAAAGCTAGTAATGACACCAACCCTATGCCACATCATCATGCCAAGTCAAACTTGCCCAATCAGTGCTTATGTCATGCTAACATCATCTTGTATGGATGGGTCCCACCAAGGGTCCTCTTTTAGCCCTGAGAGAGCATTTTTCTTTCGGGAGGCATAACTTTTGCCCATGGTATCAATTTTTCGACTTCTTATAGGCGGAGGAAAGCTCTCTCTGAGAACTACACAGTGATGTATTTTGGTGATCAGATTTTTCTGTTTGTTTCAGAATTTGGTGCATTGAAGCAAGGCATTGCTCCGAGACAGTTTTATGCTCATAACTTTTGCATACGGAATCAAATTTTTGATTTCGGATAGGTGTTGGAGAGCTATTGCTGTGTACTATAGATTGGATCATGTAGATTTTTAGTTTGGCCTGAAAAGAGAGTTTGATATTTGTTTGATCACTTGTGGGAGCCAGATATTCAAGGTGTGATTTTGAGAGCATTCAGATGGATTTTTTGGCACAAACTTGTGGAAGTGGATGTTGCTATGTGACCATCAGTATGCTATAGTGGTTTTTCATATTTGTGCTTCCAGTTACAGGTTTATAGGTGTTTTCAAAGTTTGAGCTTTGATGGAGATAGGTACATAGGTTGTCTTCTAGTTTGATGACATGATTGATACATGTGTGAGACTTGGAGTCTCATTTCAGTGGGAGTTGAGTACAGGTACAATGTTGATGATGATTATGGTGTCATGGATATGCAAGTACATGTTTGCATTAGCACGACATGATCATGTATGCGATTGACAAGTATGTGCTATGATATTTGATTCATGATTACAGGTGGTGTTGTGGTGTTGTTTTTAGGGGATTTTTCTTATCTCTCGGATGCTTGATTAGTTCCTTGACTATGGTTACTTGTGTTGTGGACTTGTTTGGAAAATCAAATATAGCATTGATTTGGTGTTTGAGTATTGGAGTCTACAAGTTGTCTTCTTTGATATCTCAATTTGCATGTTACTAATGTGATGATGAGTTTGCATGTTACATGTGTTTTGGATCTTCGAGTTATGTAGTTTTGTGGATTTGCTACCCCTTGACTACAGTGAGATGACTCGTATGTGGACTGTCTTTATCCACGAGATTGATTTAGTGTTCATGCAGACTTTGTTAGTTGGCCTTGTCTATGGTCATTTGTATATTGGTATGTTGCATTGAGATGAGAGGATGGATGATTAGAGTTCCTAGATAGTTGGTTATTGGGACATATAGCATGTTTATCATGATGTCATTGATAGCTTCGATACATTGTTTTATGTGAGATTTTGAAAGTGATGGTTTTATCTTCTTAGTTTGGAGATCATGGTTTTACTTTACCTTTTGGGAGTTGTTGATGTTACAGCAGGATTCCTTGATTGTGTCGGGGCCATGGATGATATTCATTTAGGAGATGGTTACTTTGTTGCCATGTATAGCTCAGTGTCATGATTCAGTGGGAGCTTTGGCAATGGTATGGATTCAATCTTCTTCAGTGGTTGTGGGCATCTTAGAGAGGCTCTTGGATTATGATTATTATTTCAGTGAGAGTACTTTGACATCCTGAGTTCTATTGTTAGTAGATGGTTATCTTCATGTTGTTGGAGAGTTTGACATCTTGGTTTACCATGGAGGACTTTTGGAGTCTTTGGTTGAGGTGTTGGTTTATGACTTGTCAATTTGACATGTTGATCCTTTGTTTTAGAGATGTTGGTATTGTGTATTGGTTTACTCTGGATACTAGTTTGAGTATTGACATGATACAGGTTCTCTTGAGATAGGATGAGTGCATTGATGCATGTGATCTCCTAGAAGGAGATGGTTAGATCATGATGTCATGATGGGTTCCTTGATTATGTAGTTCTGCAGTAGGATCATTGACAATGATCTTATATGGTTCTCTTGGTATTGAGTACATTGATCATGTGTTTAGGAGCTTCATGATACTGCAATGTTGCATTTGGAGTTTAGCATGGATGGATCATGGAGGTACTCTTGGATACTTGGAGACTTAGGTGAGGCTAGAGTTTTTTTTGGATTAGAGACACTTGTTGAGATGGTTACTCATTGGAGGTTTCAGCAGATAGACCAAGGAGCCTACACCTAGGTATGGACGTGAGTTCATTATGGACCTAGAGTAGATTGTTCTTGGAGAGAGTCTTTATGACTTGGTGTATCCTGGAGGGTCATTCTCATTCCTCGCTCTTGGTTAGACTCGACTATTTATCATCTATAAGGTATTACCCATCCTTTTAGATGCATTTTGCTTTATGTTTTATCTTCTCATGGTTATGTATCTTGAGCTATGGTTATTGGTTCTGGAGAGTTCATTTGAGGGACATTGGAATGGTTATCTCTTGTTCATATAGTTTGATTTATGATTTCCATTATGAGGAGTTTAGGAGATGTGATTGGGCTTATTCTTGGTTATGGAATGGTTATGAGTTTGATCTTCCTTGGTTAGAGAGGCTTACATCCATGTTGGTTACATGTTATATATGTTCATTTGATCTATGAGATTGAATGATTGGGTGTTGTTGAGGCTTTTACATTTGGGGTTGTAAAGGAGATCATACTTGACATAGCTTTGCACTTTGAGGTGTTGGTAGGACATTGTGATTTATAGGTTTTCTACCTTTGTCTTATGGCTATCTCTTGGAGGATCATGTTGATATGGTTGGACTTTGGATAATTATGGTGACATGTTGTAAGAGAGTATGCAATGATTTAACTTGCATGTGTGGATCATTGTGATTGTTCTTGATACTACATTGGCTTGTTGATTAGCCACACATCAATTTGAGTGTTGATTGGTAGACTTGGTATGCCTTGGATCTATTTTCAGATTTAACATTACCCATGCAGTGGGAGCTCCTGGATGTATGTGTTCTGCATTGACAGGTTTTATACATGGAGCTTATTATTACAGTATATGGGTTTGATATGTTGTTGGCATGAGTTTACTGATGTTGTTGATACCTATGAGGTATGGATGGTTGGATGTATTAGCATATGTTGTGGGTTTTTTACCTTTGACAGCTACTTGGAGATTTTGTTATCACTTGGATTTGACGCTTGTGTTCTTTGGATTGGTACATCTTCACCTTGGCATGTTCCTTTTCTTCCATAGGTGGCACGTTGGAGGATGAGAGGAGTTCTTGCTCGAGATGTTGGTTACTTTGATTTTATTATAGGTATCTTGATGAAGCACAAGAGCATGTTGGAGATTCATGTGGTTTCATGTTTTCCTATGATGATGTATTTCATTGATTGACCCTTATGCAATGTATACAACAAGTGGGAGAATGTTGGGAAAAAGGTGTTGTTCACCTTGCATAACATTAATTAATTTAATTATGTAAAATAAATAATCTTTTGTGGTGCATCTTAAGTGATGTGTTTAGCCACATTAAATATTTATTTGGTATCACTTGTAAAATTTGTATTTAACATTGGGAGACATAAGGCAAATATTTATTATTTGTGCAAAATAATAAATATTTATTATTTTGGGGTCAATGGTTTTGTGCTCATGGTTTTGAGTCACATTATTTATATCCAATACCACAAGTTGTATTTGTGTGAGCTTGAGTCTATAAAAGCAAGCACATGGTTATTGATTAGGGTTGGCTATTATTTTATAGGTTGTGTGAGAGGCTATCATTGTATTGAGTTTTCTCTTGAGAGCGCACATTGTAAAGCATGGCATGGCATATGTGGATTCATGCTTGGATGCATGGAGGTTGCATTAGAGGAGCTTGATGTTTCAAAGGTGTTCATGGAGACTTTGTGAGTGTATTGTAATTTCTTATTGTTGAATAATACATTGAGTATGGATGCTTTTGGAGGCTGGGTTTTTTTCTCTCAATGAGGGTTTTCCCAGGATATATCTTGTGTTATCTTGTTGATTGTCTATTGATCTTTGCATTATGGTAAATCTGTAAGATTGTTGGCATCATTATCTCCTTTGGGTTATGTGGAATTGGTTTGATCTACCTGTATATTCCTAACACCATCTTCAAGTGAAATAAGTTGAGATCGGTTGCAGTTGGATTTGCTAGTTTCCAAATGATTCTATGATGTCCTTTCAATGCATTTAAGGCATGTGCTTGATCCGCAAGCTATAATGAATATCTTGGAAGTGTGTGTTCAAGTGTTCTTGGTGATTGCACCTATCTGGCCGACCTGGATGATTAACATTCCTTGCAGATGAATTTCTTGAATTGTAGAAGTGTGTGGTAGTGTGTGAAGATGTAATTGAGTCCGTGCTAAGGCATGAAGTATTCCTCCTTTATTCATTTAGTCTGCAAGTCTATTTAGGTCTAGTCCTAATTTGATGTATGTATTTATGCCGACCTTGGAAATTGTTCCAATGGTTGATGATTGTAATGTCGACCTTGATGTACATTCCAAGGTTAATGAATTGTATAAATACATGTAATGAATTTGTGTTTGAGGTGTGATTGTGTGAAGATGTGAAGATAAGTGTGAAGTGTAAAAGTAGAGTAGAGTAGAGGAGTTTATTGTGCTTCAATGGAACTAAACTCAGGCATGATGTAGATGCTACTTAATCAGTTCAACCCTTGACAGTCAGTGATAACTTTAAGGAACCCCCCTAAAAAAACTTATAAAATCCTAGTGAATCTTAGCTAAGTGCTATAATTTTCCTAGTGAATCTTTCCCTTTTTTTGAAAAAAATATTAATTTTCTTAGTGAATCAATGTAGATTATTAGAAATTTTAAAAGATCCTGGTGAATCTTAATGAATAATTGGTAAAAATTATTATTACAATGGCAAATCCTCGCAAATAATCACTAAAAAATTAATTACAATGGCGAATCTCTCCTTTAGAAATTTGCATAGTTGGTCACCGCGGTCCCCCCATTTTTTTTTTATTTTTTGTAATATTGAAGTAGGGGCCCAGGGGCGGCAACCACCGGCGGGGTCAAGGGGCAATGCCCCCTCACGGGGTTCGGGGATAGCATTGGAGCAAACATGGATTAAGTATTGGAGCACACATGGATTAAGTATTTTTCAAAAATCTCACTTTAAAAATAAGACTAAATGAAAAGTGAAATTGTTACCATTGATTAGCTTTTTAATTGAATGGTTGCAGGTTAATTCCGCGACCTATATGTGTGTGCCTTTTAAAAGGCTTGTTGAGGCCTGGAATTTGTTTGGGCCACACGATTAAATCTAATCGTGTGCCCCAAAACAAATTTTGGGCCTCAACAAGCCTTTTAAAAGGCACGCGCATATAGGTCGTGGAATTGATTTGCAGCCATCCAATTAAAAAGCTAATCGATGGCAACAAATAAAAGCCCTATTCAAAGCTAAAATATCCCTAAAATTAAATGGTAATTAATTATTAGTGGCGATATTGCCCCAAAATTTATGACATGAATATAATATTACTGGCGAATATAATTAATATTTGTAATTACATTATAAACTACTGGCAAATCAATTCCAATGACGCATAATTTACCTAGCGAATCTATTCAATTTATTAGTTTAAAAAAATAATACATAGGCGAATTAACTGAGAAGAAATTAATTTTTGTAAAAACCTGGCGATTCAGTCTCCTTTTTAGCTTGTACTATTCGCCATTTCTGGAGGTCCCGATTTCAACTATTCGCTAATTGGCAAAGATTCGCCACTAAAAAAATCCCTGTTGGCAGTGAGCCACCCCCCGACAGTGAGCCACCCCCTGGTAGTGAGCCAACCCTTGGCAGTGAGCCATCCTTTTGAGCAGTGAGCCTTGGGAAGTAAGCCACCATTTGATATTCGGTATTGTTACTACATTTATATTGTGAGCTAACACTCACCGTGTTTTTTCCCTATTTAGGGTTTTCCACGTAAAAAATCTGGTGTTCATGTGTATGTGGTGTTCATGTGTTCATGTTTAATGCTCATAATAGAATAAGAAAATAAGTTAAGTGATTGTGAAATTATTTGTGGTTTAAAGAAGTTTTAGTTTTTATACAACTGATTCACCCCTCCTCTCATTTGTCTTGTGCCACTCAACAATTGGTATCAGAGTAGGTTCCTTTGGAGAAAGCCTAATAGCTTAAGGTAGATCCGGGATGGAACACAGGAAAGACATTCTCCAGTTTGATGGAACTAATTATGCATACTGGAAGGTACGAATGCAAAGTTATCTCATTTCTCTTGGTTATAATGTTTGGGCAGTGGTTAAGAATAAATACATAGTTCCTAAAGATCTGGATTTTGAAGAAGAGATTAAAATGTTTGAGGATAATCACAAAGCTAAAAATGCTCTATTAAATGCCCTATCTAACACTCAAATGGAAAAAGTTGTGAATCTGGAATTTGCTTATGAGATTTGAGACAAATTAAATAAAATCTATGAAGGTGATGCCTATGTGAAGAAGGCCAAGTTGCAAAATTTGAAGACCACATATGAAACCATGCGAATGGGTGAAGATGAGAACATAACAATTTACTTACAAAAGATTGATGAAGTTGTCAGCAGTATCAATGGTCTTGGTGGAGAATTAAAGGATGAGGATGTTATAGATAAGATACTTAGAACTCTACCCAAATCTTATAGTCACAAGGTATCTACCATTGAAGAGTTGTTGGAAATGGGCAAGCTTACAAAAGATCAGTTACTTGGTAAACTGACTGCCTTTGAAATAAAAGAGTTTGGTACTACTAATGGCCCTGCAAAAATAGAGACTGCTTTCAAGGCCAAGGAAGCAACTAAGACTACTAGGTCAGAGAAATATTATGTGGAATCAGATGATGAAGACTTTGCAGAGCTAGAAGCCAAATTTGTAAGCAAAATAAAGAGGGGAAGCAGAGGAAAATTCAAAGGTAAGTTACCTTTCAAATGCTTCAGTTGTGGTAAAATTAGTCATTATGCATCAAGATGTCCTGACAGAGCTTTGAAGATCAATGAAAGCAAAGGAAATACGGTAAGAAATAGATATTATGTTAGAGATGATGAAGGTGTAAGTGATGATGAATCTAATTCTAATAATCACAATAGTAGTGAATGCTTGTTTACTGCACTTAGAGAAAAACCCGTTTCTGCTAATATTGCAAGCTGTGTGAAGAAAGAAAGTCCAAGAGAGTTGTCTGCATTCCATGCTGAAAAGGAAGCTGAGTGGATCATTGACAGTGGATGCTCAAACCACATGACATGAGACAAGAGTAAGTTTGTTGAGTTTGAAAAGTATGATGGAGGACTTGTTGGGTTTGGTGATGATGCAGCTAGTAAGATTTGTGGAAAATGATCTATTACTTTTGATGGCAAGCATAATATAGATGATGTTCTTTATGTCAAGGGCCTGAAGCATAATCTACTAAGTGTTGGACAAATGTGTGACAAAGGTTATAATCTTGTGTTCAAGTACAATGGGTGTAAGATACAGAATAGCTCTGGAACCTTAATTGATGCTGGTAAGAAGACACATGGTAATGTCTATCACTTGAAAGGTGATGAAAATTGTTATTTGTTGGCTAATTCAGATGAAAGTTGGCTATGGCATAGGAGAATGTGTCACATAAATTTCAATAATCTAGTAAGAATAAGCACTATTCAAGTTGTAAGAGATCTGCCTAAGATTGTGAAGCCTGCCAATGTGATATGTAAAGAATGCCAATTTGGGAAGATGACAAAGACCACCTTCAAAAAGTAAAGAACAATCCTCTACCAGTTTGCTGGAGCTGGTGCATACAGACCTATGTGGTCCCACAAGAAAAAGAAGTCTGCAAGGTGAAAGGTATTTTATGCTCCTTATTGATGATTTTTCAAGAATGACTTGGGTTACTTTTCTTAGAGAAAGATAGAAGCTTTAGATAAATTCAAGGCATTCAAAGCTATGCTTGAAAATAAATTGGATTTAAGAATCAAATGATTAAGGTGTGATGGTGAGTTCACCTCAAATGAGTTCAATGCTTTTTGTGAAGAACATGGAATAAAAAGACATTTGTCTGCTCCCCGGACTCCTCAACAAAATGAAGTGCTTGAAAGGAAGAATAGAACTGTTCAAGAAACTGCCAGAGAAATGACCAAAGAAGCAAACCTACTGAAAGTGTACTGGAAAGAAGCAATACATAATGTTGTCTACATTCAAAATAGAGTGCAAGTCAGAGTAGAAGAAACAAAGACACCTTATGATCTATGGTATGGTAGAGCCCCCACTATCAAATACTTCAAAGTTTTTGGAAGCAGATGCTACATCAGAAGAGAAGAAGAATTAGGGAAGTTTGATGCCAGATGTGATGAAGGCATATTCCTTGGATACTCCACTAAGAGCAAGGCTTACCGGTGCTATAACAAAAGACTGAGAAAGATCATTGAAAGTGAAAGTGTGAAGGTAGATGAAGACCTCCAACCAGATGGATATGAGTCAGATGAATCTATTGATACAAAAAAGGTTGGAAAAGCAAAAGAAAAGGAAGTTCAGACTGAAGAACAAGCTCTAGAAGAAGAAGAAGAAGAAGAAACTCAAGCTAAGGCTCTGACAAGAACTCCTAAAACTCCAAGGTATGTGCAAAGAGATCATTCTGAAGATCATATTATTGGATAAAAAAAGAAAGGTGTGATGACAAGAAATAGGATTGTAGAAAAATGAGTAAATCTCTGTCTGTTGTCAGAAGTGGAACCTAAAATAGTTAATGAAGCATGCAATGATGAGCATTGGGTCAAGGCAATGAATGAAGAATTACAACAGATTGAGAAGAACAAGACTTGGAAACTTGTCCCCAGACCAACAAACAAGAATGTGATTGGAACAAAATGGGTTTTCTGGAACAAACTAAATGAAGTTGGAGAAGTTGTGAGAAACAAGGCAAGACTTGTGTGTAAAGGCTACTCCCAAGTTGAAGGAATTGATTATGAAGAGACCTATGCTCTGATGGCAAGAATGGAGGTTGTGAGACTATTTTTGGCATTTGCAGCACACAAAGACTTCAAAGTATATCAGATGGATGCGAAATCTGCTTTCCTAAATGGTGAGCTAGAAGAAGAGGTCTACATAGAGAAACCAGATGGGTTCCAATTATCTGATAAACTAGATATGGTGTGCGAATTGAAGAAGGCCTTGTATGGATTGAAGCAAGCTCCTAGAGCTTGGTATGCGAGACTGGATAAGTATCTGTTACAACAAGGTTTCAGTAAAGGGTCTATAGATAACAATTTGTATATCAAGGTAAGTAATGATCAAATCTTGATTATTGAAGTTTATGTAGATGATATCATATTTGGAGGAAATGAAGAGATGTACAAGAATTTTGCAAATGAGATGCAACAAGAGTTTGAGATGTCTATGTGTGGTGAGATGAATTTCTTCCTTGGACTGCAAATCAATCAAACAGACAAAGGTATTTTTATCAAAATATGTCAAGGAATTGTTGAAGAAGTTTGGAATGGAGGACTCCAAACCGGTATGTACTCCTATGGTTATCGGTTGTAAACTGAGCAAGAATGATGAATCTCCCAAGGCTTATCAAAGCAAGTACAAATCAATGATTGGAGGACTGCTTTACCTAACTGCTACCAGACCAGATATTATGCATGATGTCTGTCTTGTGGCTAGACTTCAATCAGATCCCTGAGAATCACATGTGATGGCAATTAAAAGGATATTCAGGTACTTGAAGGGCACTCCTGATCATGGATTGTGGTATCGTAAGAACAATGATTTTTCTTTGAGTGCCTACATAGATGTAGATTGGGCTGGGTGTGTTGATGACAAGAAAAGAACAAGTGGAGGTGCATTCTTCCTTGGAGATAGAGCAGTGTCCTAGCATAGCAAGAAACAAAAATCAATTTCCTTGTCTACTACTGAAGCAAAATATATTGTTGTAGTATCATACTGCACTCAGGTGCTCTGGATGAAGCAGACATTGAAGGATATCAAAGTTGAGTTTGATGGACCAATTCCTATTCTTTGTGAGAACATAAGTTCCATTAACATTTCAAAGAATATAGTGATGCACTCAAAGACAAAGAAAATTGCAATCAAGTATATCTTCTTGAGGGAGAAAGTTACAAAAAATGATGTAAAGCTTGAGTATGTATCTACACAAGATCAAGTTGTTGATATATTCACTAAGGCTCTTCCAAAAGACACATTTGAGTATCTCCAGGAGAAATTAGGGGTTATTGCCCCTCCCTCCTTGAACTAGATGCATAAGGAACTGCATTAGTCTAATGTGCTTCAAAGTACATTTTCTCTTTTGGACTAATGTTGGAGGCTACCTCTCAGGGGGAGCAGTTAGTGATTTGAGAAGTTTGTAACATTCAGGGGAAGTAAAAGAATGGTTTCAAACTGATTTGAGAAACACTGTGCAAGTATGTGTAGTAGAAGTGATGTGAATCCCTTTTCCATTGATGTCAAAGGGGGAGAGAAATTATGTGAAAAACTCAGAGGGAGTAAGAGTGCAGAAGTATGAAAAGAAAGGGGGAATGTTGAAGCAGAACCGTGTCTTGATGGTGGAACATGTTTTTCACATCATATGTTGCCATCAATGACAATGGGGGAGATTGTTGCAAGTATGTGTTAATTGGTGTTGTCATTGATTTCAACATATCTATGTTGTCATTTGTGTCAACTATATCTTTTGGCATTGTTGTTTGTTGATTGATTGAAGAATATTGTCTAAGTATTTTGCTCTGTATATTTCCTATGTTGAATACCAGAGTATGAGCTTTGGATATGTTTTAGAGAAGTGTTTAAAGATGCTAAATCCAAAATTTGGTGGTCTGGATAGCTGTGCAGAAAAAGTTCTATTCACCAGTATGAAGACTATGCCTGGCAAGGTTTGCAGAGTGACAAGGAGAAAGTGTTTCGCTCCGCATTTCTCCGTAGATTGGAGTTTGGCTTTGTGGTTCTAGACTTAATCTTATAAGGTCCTTAGTCATCTTCATTCCAAAGGATATGTGATTTGAAGCTCTAGAAAACAAGTTTCTAATTAGCAAAGTTTGACAGTGTATGATTGAGAACAGTCTGTGATCCATCTTCAAGTGAAATAAGTTGAGATCGGTTGTGGCTAGATTTTCTAGTTTCCAAATGATTCTATGATGTCCCCTAAATTCATTTAAGGCATGTTTTTGATCCGCAAGCTATAATGAATATCTTGGAAGAGTGTGTTCAAGTGTTCTTGGTGATTGCACCTATATGGCCGACCTGGATGATTAACATTCCTTGTGGATGAATTTCCTGAATTGTAGAAGCATGTGGTAGCGTGTGAAGATGTAATTGAGTCCATACTAAGGCATGAAGTGTTCCTCCTTTATTCATTTAGTCCACAAGTCTATTTAGGTCTAATCCTAATTTGATGTATGTATGTATGCCAACCTTGGAGATTGTTCCAATGGTTGATGATTGTAATGCCGACCTTGATGTACATTCCAAGGTTGATGAATTGTATAAATACATGTAATGAATTTGTGTTTGAGGTGTAATTGTGTGAAGATGTGAAGATAAGTGTGAAGTGTAAAAGTAGAGAAGAGCAAAGGAGTTTATTGCACTTCAATGGAACTAAACTCGAGCATGATGTAGATGCTACTTAATCAGTTCAACCCTTAGCAGTGAGCCACCCCCTGACAGTGAGCCAACCCTCGGCAGTGAGCCATCCTTTTGGGCAGTGAGCCACCATTTGGTATTCAGTGTTGTTACTACATTTATATTGTGAGCTAACACTCACCGTGGTTTTTGCCTATGTAGGGTTTCCACGTAAAAAATTTGGTGTTCATGTGTATGTGGTGTTCATGTGTTCATGTTTTGATTCTGCTATTCATGTTTAATGCTCATAACAAAATAAGAAAATAAGTTAAGTGATTGTGAAATTGTTTGTGGTTTAAAGAAGTTAAATTTTTTATACAACTGATTCACCCCCCCTCTCAGTTGTATTGTGCCACTCAACACTTTCTTTGTAAGTCACAGTCAATCTAAATTGCTCCGCAATCTGCCGCATTAGATTCTTTTCTGCCAGAATTTTCTTCAGGGGATTTGTTATACTATCTCACAACTCAAATCTTCATGTTGGATGTCAGCACCACTTTTCTTGCTAGGGGAACAAGATATTTCATTAAAGCTCCCCCAGAGCCAGAGCTCCCAATTCACTTCCCGGAGGAAGTGTCTGCACTAGAGTCTGGCACAGACACATTCTTGTCTTCAATAACTTCCTTCTTAACCCAAACCTTGTTTATTTCCTTCTTGATTTCTGTTGGATCTATATTTTGTACCAGTTTCTTCATCTCTGCCTGATTATCCTTCTTCATATTCTTGCCTCTGTAGAATCTTGCAATATGTCCAGGCCTATTGCAATTGAATCATACAACATTTCTCTGACCATTGTTTCTTCTATTCATCCTTGATCTACATTGGTTAGCCTTATGTCCAAATCTATTGCATGTAAACCATTGAAAGATTGAGCATTCCTTCCATTGTTATAGTCATTCCTTATCTGACTTCTACATTCACTAGCTCTATGACCAACTCTTTTGCATGTAAAGCAATTACCTCTAAAAGTTTGAGCATTCCTTCCATTGTTGTAACCATTCCTTGTCTGACTTCTACATTCATTAGCTTTATGACCTACTTTACTGCAAGTAAAGCACTGACTGAAAAATGATGGAACATTTTGATTCATTCTACTTCTACATTGAGTAGCCTTATGACCAAACCTATTGCATGAATTACAATAACCATTGAAACATGGATACCTTTGTGCATTTGGTTGCCTGACCGGTGGTTTTCTAAGTCCATTCCTTTGATTCTTGATCTACTTGCCTTTGTCCTTCTTGTTCTTAGCATTTATTTCTTGACCAGTTTTAGAACTTTCACCTTTCTCAAATCCCAAGCCTTCTTTGTCATCAAAGTTCTTCTGGCTAGCAAGCATCTCATCAAGTTTTGCAGAACTTATCTTGAACTTTTCTTCATAGCTCTTTGCTTTCTCTAAATCTGACTTCAAGTTCCCAACTTCCTTTTCAATCTTTGCACATTCTTCTGATTTGTCTTTCACCAATTGATTTAGATCTTCTTGTGCTTTTGCCTTATCTTCAATTTGCACTTTCAGATCATCCAAGATTTCATTTGTTGATTTCAATTTCTCACTAACCTCCTTATGTCTTTCTTTGAACTTCTTGACTTGTTCCCTCAATTTTCTGATGCACTCATATGCTTCCTTGACAATATCTTTCAGATCCCTACTTTCTTCTTCAGTCCTTTCAAGATCTTCAAGAGTAGCTTTGAGTTCTTCTTCACTGACAATCATGCATTCTTCTTCTATAGTTTCAGTTTAATCAATTTCTTTAGGAGGAGTAGAATACCTTTTACCTTCCATGTGTTCAATCTCCAAGATCTTCCTCAAGCTATTAGACTTCTTCCAAGGAACCAGGCTCTGATACCAATTGTTGAACACCTAGAATACTGTCAAAATTGACTGCTAAAATTGCATCTGTAAATGCATGGATACAGTTCCAATGAAGCTCAGAAAACTAATTCAAAACTCTTCATCCTACTCTACTCTGTCATCTATCACACTGCTCTGCTTTTATAAGATCTCTCTTCTATTATGAAGAGTTTTGCATCCTCTACAGTATCATTTTGAAAAGATAGTGTTGGTGATATTATTTTCTTTCTACTTTAGCATGCATAATCACGTAGTTGCATAAGCCTGCTAAAGTGGGGGCTAAATGTAGTGTCAAAAATTGCATACCCTTGCAATTTCACACTACATTTGGTGACTACTTTGGTGCCTACTTCCTCTTTGTACATTTTAGGCTTATTTTTAGCTTCTTTTTCTTATTTTTATAAAATTTTGTTTTAGTGTTTTGTGATTCTCCTAGCTCAGAGATGATTCACAAAATTCTGAGGTAGATTCACTCAAACGCTGGCACTTAACGCAAATGTCCAAGCATCACACTAGCATCCTACGAGTGTGAAATGATTATTGATCTACTTTCAGGACATGTTGAGCATCTCCTGTGACATGTGAGATTCCTATAACACCTTTGTGCCTTCAAATGGCTCTCTACTCTTGCATGTTCAAGACTAGCTCTTCCCTCTCATTCAAGCAATAATCTAATTTTGAATCTCTCATGCTCTTCTTTGGCTCTCTCTATAACTTTTGTAAAGTCTTGTAAAAACTCTCTTTGGCATCCATTGCTCTACAACATCTATTGAAGATTTCATCCTCTTTGGAATGGTAGAATTGTTATTGTGGTATCTTCTTGCAGCTTGGTCATTTGTGAAGGCTTTTCCTTAGGTTTTTGAAGTTGTTTGTACTAGATTCTAGCCCTTAAGGAGTTGAAACCTCCTTCTTGTCATTCAAGAGCTAGTAACATTGTTCTATTTTGTTGATTAGCATTTCACATTTGAATTTATTTGCATACAGACTATTATATTTATTTTGCAGTCTCATGGTGTAGACCACCATCTCTTTCCTTACTACATGCTCAAGGGTATTCTTCCCCGTAGACCATGGAAGCTACCTTTTTAGTTTATTTTCACATTGTCACTGCTCTTAATTCCTAGACACAAGTAGGATAGGAGCACACACTCTATTTCTTTATTCTCCTAGTTATTCACTACTTGTGAAGGTTGAAAGGCCAAAGAAAGGGCTTGACTGAGGAAAGCTCCTTTGTAGCCCAACATTTTTCCTTTGTTTTAGCAATAGGTGCTTTAAGGAAGGACATTCGAACACATGGAGGTTTTGATGGTGTTTCTTCCTCTTCATTTCATTAGTATTTCATTTCTATAGAGTATTTACTTTATTTCCATTTCTGGTATTGTTCAAGTACTATTGGGTTGTTCTTTTGTGTATTGTTGTATTGTGCAAGTATCTAAAATCCATTCTGGGAACTTTTTTTGGTATTTAAGATGTCGACGCTTAGCGTATATGTCCCCACGGTGCTCTGTTGTCCAGGGCAACAAGCTTCCTCTTCCAATTCTAGGTTCCATTTCAGTTATTCTTTCCACTTCTATACTTCATTTTTCAGAATGTTGTATACAGTTGCTTAATTTCTAGCATTTCATCAGTTTCTTTCTCTCTTGTAAGCACCTAGTTTAGTTGCTTTATTTTTGTTGGCATATAAAGTGGTTCTGTAAAACCTAGAGTAGGTTTGAAACATTAAACAAGAAGAAGCCAAGTGTATTGTTAGTGAAAAACTCCCTTAATTGATGCGTTCAATTAAGTAGTTTTTCCTTCACTGCATCTAGATCTTGTCGTGTTTCTTCATAAAATTGATTTATGATTTGACTCTAAATTTGGAATATCCTTAGAATATGGGTCCATATTGTGTTTCATTCTATCTATTGCAAGATTTGTGCTTGTTCCCAAGCTTGTTCTTCTATAGGGTTCTCCTATGTTGGCAAGTTTTCATTGATATCATCTAAGATTGTTTTAATCCAATTTTCTCTCACTCCATGGCACATTGAGTGTGCACTATAAATTAAGGAAGATGGAAGACTTGTCTTTGTTTTTCTTTTTTGAATGTTGTGTGCCTCATGATGAAATCGATGGATTTATTCTTTATTGAATGTTGTGAATTGAACATATGTGTCTCGTGATGAAATCAAAAGCTTTCTTCTTTGTTTGTGTTTTCACAGTTTGATGAGTTTCTAAATACAACTATCATAAATGAATGCAACTTTTCTTTTATGTTTTTTTCCAATTTTTAAACATGGTCTAATTACTACTTTGCTAAAAATTAAATATTTTATGAATGCAAATCTGAAATGGTTTTTTCTTAAATGCATTTTTCTACTATTTTAGTCTTTTGTGTTTCAATTTTGGATGTGAATTATTCTAATGAAAGCAAAATGCATCTACTCTACCATGACAAAAAATGAATTCTAGATCTAGTAAAGAAATAAAATTTCATCTAACCAAGAGAAAATACTTAAATTTTACTTTCCCAAGGGCCAAAAAAATTGTTAATCACTACTCTAAACTACCTTTTCAAAGAAAATGAGAACCTGTAAATGAATGATAGGCATTGATGCTAGTCTTGTGTCCTCAAAGATCCAATTTCATCTATCTCCTCCTCTATAGAAATAGAGTCCTCCACTTGATGATAGGAAAGAAGACAAGGATGTGAGGGAAATTGGGATTGATTTAAACTTTGAAGCTTGGGATAAAAAGAAGGAAAAAGCTCTCGAAGTCCAGTGTGAGCATAAAAATGCTATGGGGATACAATACAAATAATAAAATTAACCTCCTCTTAAATAAGAAAGGAGGGGTGTATTTATAGCTTGGGAAGCAACACTAAAGGTGGCACTAATTGGGAGCTAACTATAGAGATGATTGGAAGATTACAGAGGTTGATGGGGAGAAGACAAGAGATTGATTGAGAGATAATTGGAGATTGATTAGGATAAGAGAAACAATTAAGGGGAGTGGTTGTTTAGTTAGACAAGAGAGAGCTCTCAATTAGAAATGAAGATGGAAGTAGATTGGGTGGAACTGAAAGAAATAATGCATGCCAAAAGATAACGAGGTCACCCCATTTGCCAAGGGAGGTCGCTTGGGCAATGCTAAAACTTAAGAACAAGTCCCTTGGGTAGTCCTAAGGTCTTTCAGGTGACCCTCCAGTTGAGGATCTGTAAAAGGTTTTTTGGAACTTAGTTCGGAGATTGGAAAATATGGTCAAGGGGCTAAATAAGCTAGATGGCAAATCATCAAATGTGAAAATGTTGAGAGAAGTGTAAATAATACCTTCAAGGGTCATGAGCTAGATCACCAAATCATAATCGGACTACCATGTTGACCCATGCGTGTTTTTAGTACTTATAGTATCATGATGTTCTTGATCATCATCATGGATATCATAGGTGAAAGGTGTGACATCTATTTGATGTGAGTAACAGGTGAAAGATATGGGTAAAATTGTTGGCATGTGATGTATCATTACTATCCATGAGATGCTTATGCTTGATGTCAAGGGTAACTTGTTCATGTTGTAAATCCATGTCATGTGTGGAGTCAACAACAAGAGTGTCCTCATTGGTAAGATATTGGATTTTGTTTCAATAATGGAGAAGGTGAACCTCTACTAGCTTTGTTCAACCTTGATGCAAAGATAAGTCATAAAAGAAATGATAAATTTGGAGCATGGATTTTTCTTGGATAATTGGCACAAGATTTTCGAAGAAAATAGATTAAAGATGGTTATCAAGAAGTCTAAAGCCCATTTTGGCAACTAATGAATATAAACAAAATGTATAATATTTAACATGCTCATTGGTATGATTCTTGCATTGCACTAACTGTGTGAGATTATCCTTAGGGTTAGTACTAAATTAAAAATGTTGTACAAATTCTTGCACTAGATTCAAAAAAGAATGTATAAAACCATGGGCTAAGATATGAAACCAATCCAAGACATTATTTGCCAAAGTGTGAGGAAATAACATGGCTATTATTTTGTCATCACTTGTATGAGTTGAGCATAGAGTGTAGAATTTTTATACATGGTGCAAGAGATTTCCTCTACCATTATACATGTCAAATCATAGTGTCTCAAGGCCTATAGGAGAAGGATGGGCTAGTATGTCAAAGAAATTGGATGGTGTAACATTTTTTTATCATAGTTGGGAGACTGAGTTAAATTAGCCAATTGTGTTTCTAATTTCTTAATATTTTTGTCCACACAAGCCATTTTTGGAGAAAGTGAAGGGGAAGAGGATGTTGACTAAAAGATGTATTGATGGATGAATGAGAATATGTAGGCAAGGCATAAAGAGGTATATTCATTGTCATCGAAGAAATCATGACATGTGAAGAGGAACAAAAGAAAATAGTGCAAAGGAGAAGTGATGTCCTACATGAAAGAGTCACTAGGAGAGGCAACCATGTCTAATTCATTGTGATTGTGTTGTAGCTCATCCAATGTTATGTTTAGGAAGTGGATCTATATACACCAAAATTGGGTGCATATACTTGTTCATATCGGTCAGATGGAATTGATGACTCACTATTGTGGATGTGCAAGGGTTGGTCTAGTGGCAAGGTGAGTAGTAAGTTGATTGGGTTGCCTTCTTCTCTAGGGAGAAGAAGAGAAATGATGGGTGGTAGAGGCTTTGTCAAACTAGGTTGAAAGGTTCTAGGAATTCACACAAAGGTGATGTGATGGATGTTTTGTGAATGAATGTGCACTTGGTGGTTGTTTATCTGATGTAGATCTTCTACATGGGTGTTTTCCACTTGAATTTTATTAAAAGAGTTACTTGTTCAAGAATAAGAGTAGGAGCATGCAAAGCTTCTCCTAACTTTGTTATTATATGGAACCTAATTAGACTCGGAGGTTAAATTTACCCCACTTTTATTGGTGCAGTTTCCCCCCAAATTCCTACAGGGTCTAGGGGCAGTGCCCCTGGCGCACTCCCTGTCGCGATACAGGGTGGGGTCAAGGGGTAGCACCTCCATGGGGGCTCGAGGGCAACACCCTCGAAACCTCACACATTTTTTTATTATTTTATTAATGTGTCGAGAGTTTTTTTCCATTGGCCAACATAAAAAAACCCTATTTTGTAACCGATAAAAGTCGTGATAAAAATGGTTAAGGGTTAGGGTTTCCGTGGATGTATTGTAGCATTTTGCAGCGGTATTGAGTTGTAAGGATTGCTGGTTGTAATCAGTTTGATTTATTGGATAATAATAGTAGACTCTCTATTGGTGGATGTAGCCCGAGTTTAGGTGAACCACGTTAAAACTTGTCTCTCGATATTATTATTTCTATGTATTTTCATTCCTCTGTTTAATCTATATTTGCATTTAATTTATATCTTCTGCCAGCTAACCCTAACAAGTAGTATTAGAGCGGGTTGTGTTTGATTATCGTCTGCAAGAAGGTCTCACAGTTGAGTGGGAGCAATGGCGGATGAGGGTAAATTGAAGGTAGATAAATTCAATGGGTAGAACTATCAGTTATGTAAGATACAGATGGAGGATTATCTCTATTAGAAGGATTTATGGAGGCCATTGGAAGGAGTAGCCAAGAAACTAGCAGGAATGACAGATGAGGATTGGAATCTTCTAGACAGAAAGGCACTGGGAACCATTTGGTTGTGCCTAGCACCATCGGTGCCATTCAATATAACGGAAGCAAAGACAATAGATGGTCTGATGAAAGATTTGGCTAAATTGTATGAAAAACCCTCAGCCTCAAATAAGGTATTTCTCATGAAACATTTGTTTAATCTGAAAATGATTGAAGGTGGATCTGTGACAAATCATTTAATTGAGTTTAATACAATTATCAATTAGTTAACTTCTGTAAAAGTAAGTTTTGATGAAGAGGTGAGGGCTCTCTTGATATTATGTTCTTTGCCAGAAAGTTGGAATAGCTTGGTAATCGTTGTAAGTAACTATGTCTCTAGTTCAAACACTTTGAAATTTGATGATGTTGTTGGTGTTATCCTTAGCAAGGAAATGCAACAGAAAAGCTCAGGAGGGTCCACATCAGGTAGTGTTTTGAATGCAGAAAGCAAGGGCAAATCAAGAAGAGAGGACAAGGTTCTTGAGGTCATGGGAAGTCACAAAGAAAATCAAAGGACAAGAGATCCCAATCCAGAGGACAGAAGGATTGTTGGTACTATGGGAAACCAAGTCATCTGAAGAAAGATTGTCGGTCTCAGAAGAATAAAGAAAGAGACAAACAAGAAGGAAATAAGGAGGCAAATGTGGTAAGTAATAAATCTGAAGATGATGCTTTGATTCTTTCTTTGATAATGTTGATGATTCATAGGTTTTAGATTCAGGAGCCTCATTTCATGCTATGCCCCATAGAAGTTATTTTCTTGATTATGTCCAAGGGCATTTTGGGCTGGTTTATTTGGGAGATAACGAACCCTGTCAGATTGTTGGAAAGAGAAGAATTAAGATTAAGTTGTAGAATGGGAATCATTGGCTACTACGAGAGGTAAGACACGTTCCAAGGCTCAGTAGGAATTTAATTTCAACAGGGTAGCTAGTTGAAGAAGGTTGCATTGTTACATTTACTGATAAAAATTAGAAGGTTTCAAAAGATGCCTTAATAGTAGCAAAAGGTGTGAAAGTAGGCACGTTATATCTTTGTACAGGTCATATTGTTCCTTCTACTTTAGTTGTTGCAGAGAAAAAAAAAAGGTTCAGGAACAATTGTTGCAGGTTCACAGGAAGAGATTGAAACAATTGTTGTAGGTTCTGAGACAATACTGTGGCATAACAAACTTGGACATATGAGTGAAAAAGATATGAAGGTACTTCATTCTAAGAAAGTTTTACCAAGTCTAAAATATATTAATATGAATTTCTGTGAAAGTTGTGTGTATGGAAAACAAAAGAGAGTTAGTTTTCTCAAGGATGGGAAGTAAAAGAAAGATGAAAAGTTGGAGCTTGTGCATACATATGTATGGGGACCAGCTCAGGTATCTTCTCTCAGTGGCTCTCAGTATTATGTTACATTCATAAATGATGCAACTAGGAAGGTTTAGATTTATTTTCTTAGGCAGAAATCTGAAGTATTTGAAACATTTAAGAAATGGAGAAGCTTGGTTGAGAATGAGATGGGTAAAAGATTAAAATGTCTCAGATCTGATAATGGTGGTGAGTATTGCAGCAAAGAATTTGAGGATTATTGTTCCTTTAATGGAATTCATAGGCAAAAAATAGTTCCAGGGACTCCACAGGAAAATGGAGTGGTTGAAAGCATGAATATGACAATAATGGAGCGTGCAAAGACCATGAGATTGCATGTTGGGCTGCCTTTAAACATGTGGGCAGAGGCTGTCAACACCACTATATATTTAATTAATAGAGGTCCTTCAGTTCCTTTGGGCTGTGGTATTCCAGAGGGAGCATGGACAGGTAAGAAGGTGAGTTATTCTTTTCTCAAAACCTTCAAATGTGAAGCATTTAGACATGTAGATTCTGAAAATAGAACCAAGCTGGATGCAAAATCAAAAAAGTGTACCTTCGTTGGATATGGCATTGATGAATTTGGTTATAGGCTTTGGAATTTTAAAAATCAAAAAATTGTGAGAAGCAGGGATGTTGTATTCAATGAGAAGGTGTTGTACAAAGATCAGTTGTAGCAACATGAGAAGAAAGAAAAGGATTATGTGGTGCTGGATGATACTCCAAATAGTGATGTTCCAGTGGTTCCTCATGTTCCATAATAGCAACCAGAAATACCACAAACTCTAGTGAATGTTAGATGATCAACAAAGCTAAGTAGACCTCCTAAAAGGTTTTTTCCCTCTTTGTATTCTATTTTGTTAACAGATGCTGGTGAACTAGAAGGGTATGATGAAGCTATGCATGTGGATACAAAGGTTCAGTGGGAGCTTGCAATGAAAGAAGAAATGGACTCCTTGCTTAAAAAAACAGACTTGAGAATTATGTAAGTTGCCTACATGTAAAAAGGCTTTACCAAACAAATGGGTTTATAGACTGAAAGAGGAAGATGGAGGTAAGAAAAGATTTAAAGCCAAGTTAGTTGTAAAAGGATTTGCACAGAAAAAGGGCATTGATTTTGATGAGATATTTTCTCCGGTTGTCAAGATGACTTCTATTTGTACAATTTTAAGTATTGTGGCCGCTAGAGATTTGCATTTGGAACAGTCAGATGTGAAAACTGTCTTTCTCCATGGTGATTTGGAGGAGAAGATATACATGGAACAGCCCCAAGGATTTGAGGTCAAAGGTAAGGAGAAACTGGTGTATAAATTGAAGAAGAGTTTGTATTGCCTAAAACAAGCACCTCGGCAATGGTACTTGAAATTTGATAGTTTTATGGCTGAGCAAGGCTACAGCTAATGTAATTCTGACCATTGTGTTTATTTTAAGAGGTTGGATAATGACAACTACATTATTTTATGTTTATATGTTGATGACATGCTTATAGCTGGGTCTAACATGGATCACATAAGAGAGTTAAAACAACAGTTAGCATAGTCATTTGCTATGAAGGATTTGGGGGCAGCAAAACAAATCCTTGGTATGAAAATTTGTAGAGATAGGAAGAACACAAAATTGACTCTATCTCAGGTTGATTATGTTGAAAAGGTGTTGTAGAGATTCCATATGGAGAATACAAAAGTTGTCAACACACCTTTGCCTAGTCATTTGAAATTGACTAAGGAGATGCGTCCTAAGACACCAAAGGAGGAAGAAAAAAAGTCCAAGGTACCATATGCTTCAGCTGTAGGAAGTTTAATGTATGCCATGGTATGCACGAGACCAGATATTGCACATGTTGTAGGAGTCGTAAGCAGGTATATGAGTCATCCCAGATTGGAGCATTAGAATGCAGTAAAATAGATTCTCAGATATTTGAGAGGTACATCTAATAAACACTTATGTTTTGGGGGCTCTAATACAGATTTAGCAGTTTATGTAGACACAGATTTGGCAGGGGATATTGATACCAAGCGGAGTACTACAGGTTATGTCTTTACTGTAGGTGGGATAGTAGTGAGTTGGATCTCACAGTTGCAAAAGGTGGTTGCTTTATCAACTACAGAGGCAGAGTATGTAGCTGCAACAGAGGCAAGCAAGGAGATGATATGGCTGCAATCTTTCATGGAAGAATTGGGCAAACAACAGGCTAACAGTTATTTGTTTACGGACAATCAGAGTGCCATACATCTTACAAAGAATTTTGCGTTGCATTCAAAGACCAAACACATACAATTGAGGTATCACTTCATTCGGTCAGTGTTGGATGATGGATAGTTAAGGCTGGAAAAGATACATACAGATGAAAATACAACGGATATGTTTACAAAGGTAGTGACAATGGAGAAGCTGAGCTCCTCTTCATCTTCGGTTGGTCTTTAAGACTGAAAACAAAATCAAAATAGTAGAGTCCAGGGTGCTTATTTCTAGTGGGAGCTATAGGGTCAGTGGTGTTGTGGTGTTATGATTAGTCTCTAAGTGGGAGATGATATGGTGTGGAGTTTGATCAGTCTCCAAGTGGGAGATTATTGTTATATGGAGCCTAATCAGACTCAGAGGTTAAATTTACCCCACTTTTATCGGCGTGGTTTCCCCCCAAATTCCTATGAGGTCAAGGAGCAGCGCCCCTTGCGGGGGTTTGGGGGCCGCACCCCCAAGATGGGGTCAAGGGGCAGTGCCCCTTGCGGGGTCCATGGGCAGTGCCCCTGTCGCGATACAGGGCGGGGTCGAGGGGCAGTGCCCCCATGGGGGTTCGGGGGCAACGCCCCCAAAACCTCACACATTTTTTATTATTTTATTAATGCGTCAGGAGTTATTTTTTCATTGGTTGACAAAAAAAAACCCTATTTTGTAACCGACAAAAGTCGTGATAAAAATGGTTAAGCATTAGGGTTTCTGTGGATGTATTGTAGCATTTTGCAGTGGTAATGAGTTGCAGGGATTATTGGTTGTAATCAGTTTGATTTACTGGATAATAATATTGGACACTCTATTGGTGGATGTAGCCCGAGTTTGGGTGAACCACATTAAAACTTGTCTCTCGCTATTATTATTTCTAAGTATTTGTATTCCTCTGTTTAATCTTTATTTGCATTTAATTGATATCTTCTGCTGGCTAGCTAACACTAACAAACTCTCCTAAGATTTTGGTAACTAAATCTTACCTTAATTTGAGACACATTTATAATAAAACTAGAAGTGATCCTTGGTATATAGGTAGACTAATTAGCTAGTTTCAATTGGTTTAGATTTTGAATGATTACTTCGATGTTTGTTTGCTCAATCTTGGATTGTTGGATGTGTACTTGTTTGATTTGAATTGTTTTTGGTGCTTTTTGTAATTTTCAGTACAATAACAAATCTAAATTAATTAATTAATGCAACTAAATGAAATGTTTTGTTTTTGGTCTTTTGCAACTTAAATAAATGAACTATTCTAATTAATTGTTAAAACTAAATTAATTGATCAATTAAAACTGAATTAATTAGGTTTCCCCTCTTAAGTCAATGTAATTAACTAAATAATAATTGTTAATTCAATGGTGCCAATTTTGATTAATTAATCTAATAAATGATTTGCTTTTTTTTTATATTTTTGGATTTTTTGAAAACAAATTAAAACAACTAAATAATTGAACAATTGTGCTTAGTTGACTAGATCCCTCTAACTAATTTAACGTAGTTAAATAATCAATTAAAATTAATTAATAGTGTAGATAACTAAAGCAAGAAAATCAAAGTTTTATGGAAAAGAAGCTAAAGAAGCAATGCATAGATGTAGAAAGAAAGATTTTTCCCTTTCTCAACAAAAATAATTTCTTCTTTTCGAAAGTAGGAATTCAATAGAAAATCTTTTTAGCATACCTAACAATGGATCTTGTTTTTCTCTTTGAAACCAAAAGATTTAAAGTCAGGCTTTGAAGTTTTATCCATTAATTGGAGAATATTGTTATTTATTTTTGTTAAGAGGACCTAGATCCACTTAGGGAGATCCTAGTGCATTTTTTAATGCACTCTTAATAGATTAAAATCTTCTTAAGAGATCCTCGAAATAAGAAGGAAAAGAAATTGTGTCTTTTACTTGTAGTTTCTTCTTAAGAAGCTTTCAATAAAATGATTGAAGCAAATACTTTGAAACGGTGCAGGTAAACAAATCTAAATCCTCTATTTAACTCTTAACTTATAAATCAAACTTAATTCATGATGTAAGAGCATCCCTGGTTCAAGAGCAATCTTGCATCAACCAAAAACATTTGCATTCCAGTTTCTTTGCATTTCAGTTCTTTCATTTTCCAGTTCAGTCTAGGCAATTCAGTCAGAAGTAGTTTCAACTTGTGGTCCGGTTTCAGCATTTCACACCTTTCAGAACTAGACTTAGCATCTTAATTCATTCATCTACATCATATCAAGAATTCAGAGCATTTGGATTAGTTACCGGAAAGATATCGCTATCAGAAGATCAATTGTTTTCTCAGAGTAGAGCATTCTAACAGTTCCTGATAATCAGCTGAAGGAGAAGGATTGAGAGCATTGGCCAACTTGCAGATCCCTGTGATTCATTCTACAATGTTCCTTGGTTCGTGGCCGACCTTCCTCATAGGTCCGTACTTCATTGTATCTGTTGGAGAAGGATTTTCAAGCCGATAGGTCCGACCTATCCAAGAACACACGTTACACCTCTTCATCAAGATTCCAAATCTCTTGTGGCCGACGCGAAGGAATCTATTGGTCTGGAAATGATATATAAAGATGTAATAGATCCTTTAGAAGGTAGTTAGCAATTGAATCATAATCCTTAGTTTAGTTTGTGCGAGGGAGTTTCAAAGCTTTATCTTGCACTTGTATGTAATCAGGCCTTTGAGCCTAGTTGTAAGCCTACATGTTGCCAGCCAGATTGTATTTGAATTCTTTGATATACTAAATGACTGAATCTGCATATGTTCTATATTCTTGTGTTGTTTCCATTGTGTTTACTCTTGCTACATGGTCTGGACAGTTCATTCTGTGAACCCTCCTACCGCAACTGCACCAAGTGGTATCAGAAAGAAAGTTTGATTCTTTGGAGCGAAGTTGGCAAAGGGGATTTCATAAGATCTTGTTGTAAGCAGATTGCCGATCTGAGGTAGGTTACTTGTGCGCAACCGGTTGCTGATTGAGAGGTAGTTGTCGCTTGTAACCCGATCCCTAACCTAAGGCAGTTTGCACTTGATCCTAGGAAGATACTGTTGTGAAGAGTTCCTCCTATTGATACAATGGCTAATAGAATGGATGAGATGATGGAATTGATGAGAACAATGTGAATTCGTTTGGATGCTATTGAGGAAGACAGACGAAGAGGATTGACACCTAGACCTAATATTGAAAGTGATCTTGAAAAAGAATTTCAATATGTTGAACAAAGTCGCGAAACCCTAGAAGGTCATGAAGAAGAAGAATTAGATCAAGTAAAGATGTTGTGACCTATTTTGAAGATTGGAAAAAGACCTAGAGTGGATGTGTCGAACTATACTGGTAATTTGAATATAGAAGAGCTGATTGATTGGATAAATGACATGGAAGAATACTTTGAATATGAGGAAATTGAAGATCCAGAGAGGGTGAAATTTGCAAAGACAAAGTTGAAAGGACATACTGCTTTATGGTGGAAAGAAGTTTAGTTGGAAAGAAATAGGAGAGGAAAGGAAAAGATTACAAAGTGGGACCGGATGGTGACAAAGTTAAAGAATCAATTTATACCTACTGACTACGAGTTGGAGTTGTTGAAAAGACTGCAAAACTTGAGACAAAAGGAGAAATCTGTGAAGGAGTACACTAAAAAATTTCATAAGATAATCATAAGAATAGGACACAGTGAAGCGAGCAAGGAGAAAGTGGCTAGATACATCAATGGACTGAGATTGAACATTCAAGAACTAAGCTTGGTAAGGATGACATCTTTGGAAGAAGCATATCAGTTTGCCCTGAAAGTTGAAGAAAAGCTAAATAAGAAACATGATCAGAGACAAAGAGATAGAGGAAGTAAATTTCAGAGAGGGAGATCATTTTCCAGATATGATAGATCCTTTGTGGAGCAGAACAAGTTGGACATCTCGTTGAAAAAGGATGGCAGGGATAACAATGCTTACCGAAGAGATGACAGAAATTTTTACCAGAGAGGAAACCCTAGTGCATACCGGAATGAAGGATACAGAAGAGAAGGAAGAGGATTTGATAAGAGAACATTTAGAGGTAATTGTTTCAAGTGTGGAGGTGAAGGACATAGAGCATTTGAATGTAATCAGGGTAGTACAAACAAGAAAATAGAGAATAGTGGAAGAGTAGCCTATATTGAAGAACCTGTTGAATCACCTTGTTCAGTTGGCAATCCAGAGAAAGGAGAATCATTGGTGATGAGGAGAGAACTATTTCAAACTGAGACAAATGAGGAACCATCATAGAGGAAAAGTCTGTTTAGAACAAGATGCAAATCTAGAGGTAAGTGTTGTAAAGTTGTGATTGATAGTGGTAGTTCAGATAACCTAGTTTCAGAGGAGATGGTGACTAAGCTGAAGTTTGAAAGATTGAAACACCCTAAGCCCTATCAAATAGCATGGATTTAGGATGATCATAAGGTACTGGTGAGTGAACAATGTTTGGTGAAATTTCATATTGGATCTTATCATGATGAATTCTTGTGTGATATTATGCATATGGATGTTTGTCATATCTTGTTGGGTAGACCCTGGCAGTACGATAAAAAAGAATTACATGATGGGAGAAAGAATACCTATACTATAATAGCAAATGGAAAGAGAATTACCTTGATTCCTTTGGAGGATGATCCTAAGAGTGAAGTATGTGGGAATGCTAGAATTTGTTTGGTAGATGGAAGGAAATTTTTGGATGGTTTGAGACATGAGAATATGTGTTATGCCTTGATTCCTAAGAAGCCTGAAGAATTGAAGAAAGAGACAGAAGAATAGCTGGAAGAGATAAGAAAATTGCTGACAGAATATGAAGACATCATATCAGATAATGTACATGAAGGATTACCATCTATAAGGAGTATCATCCATCACATGGATTTTATACTAGGAGCAAGTTTGCCTGACAAAGAAGCACACTGGATGACACTGGCATAGAATGAAGAATTGAATAGACAAATACAAGAATTGTTGAGAAAAGGTTTGATCAGAGAAAGTTTGAGTCCTTGTGCAGTACTTGCAGTGTTAGCACCAAAGAAAGATGGAGAATGGAGAATGTGTACTGATTCCAGAGAAATAAATAAGATTACAGTTAAGTATAGATTTCCTTTACCTAGGATGGATGATATTATGGATTGTTTGAGTGGAACAAGATATTTCACAAAGATAGACTTGAAGAGTGGATACCATCAGATCAGGATCAAAGAAGGTGATGAATGGAAGACTACTTTTAAGACAAATGAAGGATAGTATGAGTGGTTAGTGATACTTTTTGGATTGACAAATGCATCAAGTACTTTCATGAGATTGATGAATGAAGTCTTGAAGAAATTCTTGGGTAAGTTTGTGATTGTGTACTTGGATGATATGCTAATTTTTAGTAAGACAAAAGAAGAACATTTGTGGAATATTAGACAAGTTTTGCAGAGGTTGAGGGAAGAGAAATTGCTAATAAACATCAAGAAGTGTAGTTTCATGAAAGAAGAATTGGTATATTTTCGATTTGTGATTTCTGCGGAAGGATTGAAGATGGACCCTGAGAAAGTGAAAGCAATTGTTGAATGGCCTACACCGGAGAGCATTGGAGAGGTTAGATCATTTCATGGTTTGGCTAGTTTCTACTAGAAGCTCATCAGAAATTTTAGTTCAGTTTGTAACCCTATGACAGAGACAATGAGAGGTGACAGAAAAGATCTCAAGTGGACATCAGGAGCAGATAAAATTTTTGAGTTGTTGAAGCAGAAGGTGACAAAGCAACTTGTTTTGGCATTACCGGATTTCAATAAGGTATTTCAAGTTGATTGTGATGCTAGTGAAAATGCAATTGGAGCAGTGTTAAGAAGGGAGACCTGTAGCATATTTAGTGAGAAGTTGAATGATGCAAGGAGAAGATATTCAATTTATGATCAAGAGTTCTATGCCATAATACAAGCCTTGAAGAAGTGGAGACATTATTTGTTTCCTAAGGAGTTTGTGTTGTATATAGATCATCAAGCTTTTCAATATCTAAATAGTTAAGGTAAGTTGAATCAGAGACATATGAGATGGGTAGAGTTCATGCAGAGTTATACTTTTGTGTTGAAACATAGAAGTGGAAAATCAAATAAAGTTGTTGATGCATTAAGTAGAAGAAGAAACTTGTTGACAGAGATGAGAGTTGACGTGTTGGGTTTTGATGAACTGAAAAACATGTATGAGGGAGACACTAATTTTGTAGAACCTTGGAAAGCATGTAAGGAACCTGTTGTGATAGATAGGAGCACGTGGTTGGATTATTTCATTCAAGAAGACATGTTGTTCAAAGGAAGTCAGTTGTGCATACCTAGAAGTTCAATGAGAGATAATTTGATCAAGAAAAAGCATAGTGGTGGATTGGCAGGACACTCTGGCATTGATAAGACAGTGGCTTTGGTAAGTGAAAATTACTTTTGGCCTCAGATACATAAGGATGTTCAGAAATTTGTGCAGAGTTGTAGAATTTGTCAAGTTGCAAAAGGGAGTAGTTAGAACATTGGATTGTATAAACCTTTGATAGTGCCAGAGCGACCTTGGGAAGACATAAGCATGGATTTTGTAATTGGATTCGCTAAAACACAGAGAGGACATGATTCAATCTTTGTAGTGGTTGACAGATTTTCAAAGATGGCTCATTTCATACCTTGCAAAAAGACAAGTGATGCAGTGCATGTGGCTGACCTATTTTTCAAGGAGATTGTGAGATTGCATGGATTACCTAGGAGTATAGTTTCAGACAGAGATACAAAATTTGTTGGATACTTTTGGAGGACACTTTGGAAGAAGATGAAGACAGATTTGAAGTTCAATTCAACTTTTCATCCACAGACAGATGGACAAACAAAGGTAGTGAATAGGAGTTTGGGAAACTTGTTGAGATGTTTGGTTGGAGAGAAGATAGGAAGTTGGGATTTGATTCTTTCACAAGCAAAGTTTGCCTACAATAATTTAGTCAACAAAAGTACCGGAAGAATACCTTTTGAGATTGTTACCGAAGCGAATCCTAGAGGAGTTGTAGAATTGAGAGAAATTAACATAGAGGAAAAGAGAAGTGCAAAAGCAGAGGAATTCGCAGATCATATGATGACAGTGCATAACCAGGTGAAGAAGCATTTGGAGGACATGAACAGTAAGTACAAAGAGAAGGTAGATGAGAAGAAATGACAAGGAATTCAAAGAGGGATGAAGTAATGGTATATTTGAGAAAAGAAAGATTTCCAGTTGGGATATATAACAAGTTGAAAATGAAGAAGTTTGGACCTTGTAAGATACTCAAGAAATTTGATTCAGGAAATGCATATGAAGTGGATTACTGAAGACATTGGGTATTTCACCTATTTTCAACATTGCAGATCTTTACCAGTATCATGAAGCAGAGCTCAGTGACAACATGAAAGAAGACTTGAAGAAACAGTTACCACAGCAAGCACTGGAACAAATTGAAGATATTTTGGACAACAGAGTTAGACATAGCACTAGAGGAAGACAATACAAAGAATATCTTGTGAAGTGGAAAGGCAGACCAGAAGAAGATTCATCATGGATTTCTCAGGCTGAGGTAGACCATCTTGGTTCTCCCCCAGCCCCAGCAAAGTGAGGGACTCACTTTTTCAATAACCCCAGATGTCTGATGCAGGAGCATCCCTAGTTCAAGAGTAATCTTGCATCAACCAAAAACATTTGCATTCCACTTTCGTTGCATTTCAGTTCTTTCATTTTCCAGTTCAGTCTAGGCAGTTCAATCAGAAGCAATTTCAGCTTGTGGTCTGGTTTCAGCATTTCACACCTTGCGGATCTAGACTTAGCATCTCAATTCACTCATCTACATCATATCAAGAATTTAGAGCATTTGGATCAGTTATCAAAAAGATATCGTTGTCAGAAGATTGACTGTTTTCTCAAAGCAGAGCATTCTAACAGTTCCTGATAATCAACTAAAGGAGAAGGATTGGGAGCATTGGCCAACTTGTGGATCCCTGTGATTCATTCTACAATGTTCCTTGGTTTGTGGCCGACCTTCCTCATAGGTCCACACTTCATTGTATCCGTTGGAGAAGGATTTTCAAGCCAATAGGTCCAACCTATCTAAGAACACACGTTACACCTCTTCATCGGGATTCTCAATCTCTTGTGGCCGACGCGAAGGAATCTATTGGTCCAGAAATGATATATAAAGATGTAATAGATCCTTAGGAAGGTAGTTAGCAATTGAATCATAATCCTTAGTTTAGTTTGTGCAAGGGAACTTCAAAGCTTTATCTTGCACTTGTATGTAATCAAGCCTTTGAGCCCAGTTGTAAGCCCGCATGTTGCCGCCTAGATTGTATTTGAATTCTTTGATATACTGAATGACTGAATTTGCATATGTTCTATATTCTTGTGTTGTTTCTGTTGTGTTTACTCTTGCTGCACGGTCTGGACAGTTCATTCTATGAACCCTCCTACCATGACTACACCAATTTATTTTATTGATAAACATTTTTTTAACAAGTAATCTTTAAACCAAACTAACTAAACAAATACATTTTATCAAACTGAATAAATCTAATTTGCTAACCTAAAATAAAGATCCACCCTTAGAACTTATAATGCCACAGATGTAGAGCAAGCTGATGAAGGTAGTGATGTCATCGAGTAAAAATCTAGCTTCCTTTCTTCCTTCAATGTCCAATTGATGATAACCTCAAGTAGAATGACCAAGGATTTACACAATGGGGAAACACGATTTGGAAGTTATGGTAAAGTTGTAGAGTTTGTCTTATGGATTGTGAATTCAAGAAAAGCTTTAAATTTGTAATTGTTGTCACAAATTCTCAATTCATAGCTATGGGTAAACAACTGCAAGAAATATAGATCCCTAATCAATCAAAAAAAGAGTTATATGTAGACTAAAACTATTAGGAGTTAAAGATAGAGTCCCCAAGTTAAAGATAGAGTTAAATCTAGACCATAAAGCACATGAAGCTCATCTTCACTATGAGAAGACTCACTAAAATCATCAAAAAGATATGTCATCCATAGAATTATAGGAGACTTGTAGAAAGAAGTTATCATGAGGAGTGGATGAGGAGTTATCATGACTATCCCTAAATATCCCAAGAGTATAGAGGGATGCAAGATGGGCTAAGTCACTATCATATGCCCAAAAAGAAGTATCAAAATCATAAACCTTATAGGCAAAGGTAGTGAGGGTGTTGAGAAAGGAGAAGCGTGTATCCATGGTTTATGATTTGAAGCAAAGATTTTCAAAAAAAACATACATTAAAGGAGAATGGATCAATTGAATCTCATCATAAGTCTTGCATATGGGCAAAGGTAGTGAGGGTGTTGAGAAAGAACGATAATATCACACCCCATTCTAAAGCAAACATACTTAACATTTTATTTTAGGCAAACAGATAAGTAGTCAGTGAAATTATTAATTTTAAAGTAATATTGTGCTAGATTAGAAAATACATTTTATTTATATTATTTTATATACAATGAATATTGTATGTGACCTTGTTATTATGCATGTGGTTAAATGATCTAATGGACTAACTACTGTTGTGCAACTGAGGTGGATGCAGGGATAGTGTTTTCCCCCTCTCAAAAGAGGAGGGAGAGCATCACCAGGGAGAGGGTGATAGATCGCGTGAATACACTGATCATTGTGCCATCTAAGAACCACACACACACTTAGTAGTTGTAATGTGTCGCTATGCCCTTTTATTTTTCATATTCTCTTCTTTTGTCGATTTGGTGTCAACCTGAGCCATGATCACTTCCTGTCTGAGTCATGATTTTACCTTGACAACTATTTCTCGTCACATATGTTTTGCGAGAATTGTTGAGTCATGCATCAATGCTAATACCTGATCATTTGGCATGCATCTTTTGAGCCCGGGTATAATGTTTATGTCTATTGTTTCAGAGACCCTTGGACTTAAGATATAACTATTTAAAGTTATTATTATTATTAGTTATGCTTCAAGTCTATTTATATTTATTATTTTATACCCAAGTATCTGGGAGAATAAATTGTTGTTTCGGGATAATTTCTTTTTTACCCAAAGTTGTGGATAGAGGGAATACAACTTTCCCCCACTACCCAATGCCTCCTATATTCTAGGAGAGATATGGGGGAACAACCACTTCCCTTAATTCTAGCATATAGGCATGGGCGCGGGGAAGAGTAGGGGGGAGCTTTTTTGTTTTAAAAACGTAATCTTGAAACTTTCTAGAGTGTTGGAGCTTGGAAAGAAAAAAGGCATGCTACAAAAATAGATTGAGTCTTTTAACAACAAAGAAAGAGGGAACATAGCTCTCATACCTACATGGAGAAGCATTGTGGGAGAAGAGTAGAAGTCTTGATCCAATTACATCTGCATAAACAGGTTGTTTTGATTCCCGATTAAAAGTATATTTATTATTCCTATGGGATTCAACACTAAATGTTGAATGCATACATAGAAACATTAAACTCAAATAGATACAATGTTAATAATTTGGCTCTACATATCCTTGTGTTTGAGTAGAGGCTGAGAGTCTTGAAGAGTTGTGTTGCATATAAAGGCTGATGAAGAGCCGATAAGTTAAGTAAACTCTATGATGTTATGAGGCCAATAAGTTTTTAACCTATGTGTAAACCTCCTGATGCCAAAAGTCTTTGTATTTTGTTCATTATATGATAAGGCCACATGGGCCAATATTCATCTAAGGGCCAATAAGTTTTTAACTTATGCGTAAACTTCCTAAGGCTGAAAGTCTTTGTATTTTGTTCATTGTATGATAAGGCCACGTGGGCCAATATTCATCTAAGGCCAAGAGCTTTTCTCTCAAACCTACTTTCATTTTGGAACTAGGCTGATAGGTAGAGGCCGAAACCTTTTTATTTTGTGCATGTTGCATGAGGCTCTCATAAATTTATACTCGTTCATGGGAGACTAAGATCTTTGTAATCTTCCATGTGCCTGTAGAAGGCCGACAAGCTTTAAATCTTACACAAGCCGAACTCTCTTATTGTTTTCTAGTTATGGTTTTAGTTTAGTGAATAAACTATCATTGTGCCGTAGAGTCTAAACAATCTTATTCAGTCATGCACAGTAAGAAGTGCATAAGTGGTTTCCTTTTAAAATAGTGAACCATGTTTACATATATGTGTGTTATAAACCTCTAATCTTCTTGAGAGGACAATAGCCTATAACTAGAGCAACTATAATTGTTATAAAGACATTGTTGTACCAGCACTATGTAAATTAAGGTCAAGTGTGACCCAATTAGTTATATATGGACAAGAGGCCAAGGAGTATATATCACATGTGTATCAAAAATATAAAGATACTCTATGTCGATCTATTGTTACCTCAAACTTTAATAAGCTTTATTATGACTAAGAATAGTCAAGAGTTATTTCGTAAATGGCCATGAATAGCTAAAACCATGCAGGTGGCAATATTATGGCCAATTGATATGTGAATATAATTTATCAATGAAAATGATACTACCATCTATTTAGAACTCTCTTGTAATACAAGTGTATATATATCAAATAGGATAGATTATGAACTATATTGGTGACCTCGACAAATTATAAGTCGAGCATAATCTTAGACTAAGACAAATGCTCCTTGGTGGAAAGGACATAAAGGCCAAAGTTGACAAAGATAATGCTATATGATAAAATCTTGCATATCTTAAAGAACAAATATCTAATTTACACATGAGCATCAAATTAGGTTTGACTAGTCATTGAGTAGATTGATAGGTTGTCATAGACCCAAGATTGCAAGGATGCAAAGAGGGGCTCAATGCAAGTACATAAGTCACCTAGGCTCTTACCACATACATGTCTAGTTGACCTATAGTAGAGGGTTTACTTAATGCCAAATAGACAGATATGGGGTAAACATATCAAAGTATATTGATTTATTATTTATTGAAATAAAAGAATGTTGTCTCCAAGTTGAGAAAAGAGTATGTGAACATACAACTTATTTATATCAAACTTTGGCCAAAATAATGCAAAATCACTACTTGCATTTTTGGTTCACCATGTTCCAAATAGCTTGAACAGTCAGAGGGTTGTGCATAGCTAGAGCTAGACTAGAAGTTGTAAACCCAATTGTTTCTAGCTAGGACATTGTACTAGTTCTCAGATGGCACATAGAATCAGTTGATTCTCATTATTTATACCCTCACAAAGGGAAGGGTCACTTCTAGTAGGAAGGTGTGCAGGGGACCACTAGTCTGTGGTTGGAAGAAAAGCACCACAATGATGTTCTCCCTCTTGTAGTTGACTGTCGAAGACTTGTGAGCAGAAGACATCATTTTATTGTACATGTAAATTTGTAAAATTTGTAAGTCGCATGTAAAATGACCATCAGTTGATGTAATATACCATGTACTTTGTAAATGCAAAAGTACTTGCTTTACTTTGTATGATAAAAATAATTATTATGAGATTTTGGCATCTAATGCTTTTATTTGTAAGTGTTTTATTTAGCATTTTAGTTTGAGATGTTACATATGGTATCAGAGCTACCGGGTTCAACACATGGACCTAGGTGCTCATTGTGAGTTTTCACAGATTAGCAAATATGCTAATGTTAAAATGATTGTTCTTGTACCTTTTGTTGATAACTGAGAGGGGGGGTGAATCAGTTATCCTAATTATTTCTTCTTTCTGAACTTTCTTATTAATCAATGTAGCATTAATTCAAACAAGCAAACATTACCATGAAATGGAAAAACACATGACACAGTATTTTTGACGTGGAAACCCTGTTAAGGGAAAAAACCACGGGGTGATTAACCCAAAGATTATTCTCTGTTAGAAGAATAAGGAAATACAAAAATGGCACTTGCCAATTAGGGCTCACTGCCCAAGCACACTACTCACAAGGGAGGCACACTGCCTACAAGGAGACACACTGTCTACAAAAGAATGTTATACAATACTTGAACTAATTGGAAGCATCCACATATGCTGGAGTTCAGTTCTGGTTAGGCTCAGTACACTGATCTGCTACACTTCATCTTTCCTCTTCTCTTATGCTGCTTTCCTTTCACATACCAGATCTTCCTTACTGCTTCTGCTCTGCTCTGCTTTTATTCACATATCACATATCGCCACAACACATCTCACAACTAAATCCATCCTATATATATATCCGCATAAGTGATTTCATTATTTTCCTAGTCGACACCCGGAACGGTTAATCTTTTCACAAACTCTGTTCTGTCGGCTGAATCCTTGCACATCAAGTAATGCGGATCAAGCATATACTTGTAGAAATCATTAATCATGTCGGCCAAACATGATTCATGCCTTCATAACCTTTAACACCATCAGTAACACATCCGGAAAGTAGTCTGATGTTCTGTCAGTCAATTCTTCCTCTGTTCACACTGTCACTCAGGAATCCAATACTCAACTATTCATATCTTTTTCCTTGTCCATCACCAGAGGCTAAATCCTTGGAATCTATTACTCAAGGTAGTCCTCTTGACTTTCCCAAATCCGCACTTCACCAAGATACTTCCTCTGAGAGATCTGGACCTGTCTGTCAGACCTTGCCATATGCTCTGTTCTTGTTTACCGAACCACAACATTCTTCACTCTGACTCCGGTAGAGACACACCATGTCTTGCGGATGTATGGGATGAACTTTGTTTCCATCAATGACAACAATCATGAATCCATATAGTGTCTCTTGCCAACAATCTCTCCCTTTGGCATTGATGGCAACACTTAGTGAAAAATGACTAAGTGTTTACACTAGGCTCCCCCTTGGCTGATGCTCTGTCTTTATATATATTTTTCGGAGCTCCCCCTTAGTTGGATTCCTCATTTTTCACTGCTCTTCACTCCCCCTTTGACATCAATGGCAAAGGGTAGGGTCCACACACCAAAATTTTCAAAAATTTTACTATACTTAGCCGCATAAGTATATACATATGGCATACTTACATATACTTAAGTATGTCTGCAAAAGTTGTCTTCAATTGAATAAATTCTGTAGCCCAACTTTGCTTCATTCTGTCCAAAATTGAGATGTGACCACTCAACAGGAATGCAAATGCATCTGCCCTTTTTAGATCTGTTGGATCATTTGTCTGGGCTGTGATTTGAGCTTCACTTATGGCCTCATGCATGACCTCTAACTTAGGGACAATGATCCTCCTAAGTTCACCCATCTCGCTGATCATGTTCTTCCTTTCCTTCTCAAAATTCTTTATTGCAGTTGTGATTGCAATAGTCTGACACTCTTGATTGACTATGGAGGAAGAGAGAGGATCAAAACTTTGAGACAAACTTAGTAGTTTATCCTCTTGCTCTTTTATTTTCTTCTCAATCTCTACTGTTACTTTGGACCATGAAATACAAAATTTGTATATTTTTCTGCCATCTATAAGAGCATTTTCTAAGCTCTTTATCCCTATACTCATATTTCTTGTATCATTACTTATCAAACCTTGTACCTCTGATAATATTTTTGCAAGAAATTCCTTCCGGACCTTATCTTCTGCTGACTTCTCTAGTGAATCAAAATGTGTACTAACACTGCTGACTAAGGTTTTGAGATTACCAGAAGAGGAGGCTATGGGATCTTTCTGAACTGATGGCATAATCTTTTCAAGCACTCTGGAAGTAGCTTCTATCAACTCACAGTCTTCCATATGAGACTTTAGGAGTTTTTCATTAGCCTTAGCATTTGCAAATGAAGCTATCTTCATTGTCTATACTAGAGAAAGAGAATCAAAATTGAATGGACCTTGTAGAAGCTCCGGTTCATCAATCTCCATTGTTTCTTTGTTCAGGAATTCTTGGACAGTTTGTGTAGTGACTCTTGCCAGAGACAGATGTTTCTTCTCTGCTGCAGTCTTGAAGCTGTCCTTAGGAGTTTTCTCTCCTTCACCACTAGCAGTTGTGGTTTTCTCTGCTGAAGTCTTCTCTCCTTCTACAACCTTAGCACTGTCATCTACTTTTTCCTTCACCTCTGCTTCTTTCTCCTATGATTTTTCTTCTCCTTTAGGTCTGGAGACTGTAGGGGAAACCAGAGGGGAAATGTTAGTCTGTTCGGGGCCCACCTCTTTTGACATTTTCTCAGGAGTTTCTTCTGCAACATTTGTAGTGGAGGGATCAGTACCCAAGTCCTCTATGATAGAAAGATTAAATCTTTTGAAGGTTTCCCGGAGAATCTCTTCAGTGTCCTTGGCTACCTTGTCAGTCTCACCAAGCATAAGTTGATTCATCCTTGCTTTGCTCCTGAATTCATCCTTGCAGTCTTTGAATACCATGTTCATTGTCTTGGGATCAATTGAAGGATATAGCTGAATAGCTATCTGTTCCCGGATCTCAAGGTCTTTTGCCATGGCATTGGTCTTTCTCATTTCCAACTCCTTCTCTAGACTCTTAGGAATTAGAGAGATAATTTCAATAAAAGCTTTATTGTAAATGTTCAAAAACTTAACTGTGGCTTCCTCTAGAATCTTTTTATCTACTTCATTATAATAATCATAGAATTCTGTTAAGGGTTGTAGGTTGCCGTCCACAGTGACTGCTTTTACTACATCATCTAAGGAGAGAGTAGGTTTTTCAACAAATTCCTCTTCCTTCTCTTCTTCTCCTTGACCGGATGATTTCTTCTTCTTCTTTAGTTTCCTGATCTCCTCATCTGATTCAGTTTCATCTTCATCCTTTTGACTTGCATAAGCCCTTGTGGCTTTTGTCTTTGATCTTTTCTCTCTTTTACCGGATGCCTGGACTTCCAATTTTGAGCTTTTGGCTATGACAGGTGCAGATCTTTTTGATGATCTGGTCCGGGTTGAGGTTTCTACTGGAACACTTTCCTTGCTTTTCTTTTCTGCCTCTTTCTTCTCTTCCTCAGCCCTTTCCATCCTTTTCTTGTGGGCATCAAGTGCCTCCTTTGAGATGCCAAGGCCTTGGGCAATATTTTCTACTTCTTTTCTCACCTTCCTCTTGATCTCTGGTTCTCTGAGTTCAACATGGATTTTTATACTTAGCTCCTCAAAGGTTCCAAACCTTTCTGCTTTTGGATCTTTAGGCTGGCTTAGCATGTGTTGAACATGTAGCTCCACAATCTGTTCATCAACTTCATACCCCATGGGCATGATCCAGACTGTCCTTGGTTCTACTGCCTCTATTAGGCACTGATCAGTCTCTACCATAAAGCAGATTGTGTCTTTGTATTTCTCAACAAGAGACTAGGGAATCCTTTCTCTTGCTTGCATCATGTTCTGAAAGTTCTTGAAATACCCCCACAGAGCTATATTTTGTGCTTTGTTGTCACCAAGTCCATGTAAATAATCTCTAATTTGGATAGCTACCGGTCTATCATTCTCCCATACCCAGCCATTAGATCCGGGAAGCTCATTCATAAAGTAGAAGACTAAGCACAATATTAATCCACCATACTTGAATGAATTCTTTGTCTTTCTTGATTTTCTGCAGATTCTCCAAGAGTTGGTTCAAGAGAAGTTGACAAAGATCATAGTCTACATCGTTTCTTAACATTTCATAAGCAGTATAGATGGCAGTTCCAGGTACAGAATTTTCTCTGCTAGAATGATATATCTTATATCCAATGATCATAGAAGCAAACTTGACATCCGGATCAGTGATGTCATCTACTGTCATTGCTCTTTTGTCAAACTTAGAACCAGTAGCCTCACTCACAGTTTGGTTCTTTATAGATTTAAGAATATTTATCCCACTGGATGAGTGTAGTCTGGTAACTGCCTGATGGCATCTTTAGTGATCTTGAATGGTCCATTTAACCACATGAAATTGTCATGTATTCTGCTCAAAATGTACCTAACCCATTCATCCTCCGTAAAACAGGGGAAATGTATGTATTGTGCAAAATGCTTATTCCGGAGGCCTATGTATTGGGGTTTGAGCTCAAATGAATCATCTAACAGTTGTTTGTGATAGATATCTCTTAGTTTGAATTCCCCAAACTCTTCAACATTTGCATGTATATAAACCCTAATATCTTCGATGTGTAACACACCATGCGGAACACTAGAAAATGCACCTAGGGGATCTACCTCCAAGGATTTATATGGATGTTTCTTAAATGAGGGCCGAGGTCTATCAAAGCTCTTTACTATATTCGAAGTAGCTATCATCAAACAATCTTACTGAAGGATATCAAGAACGATAAATACCTTTTACGCAAGTTAGGGCACACGAAGAAATCCAAATAGAGCTATATGAAGAGTTGCCTTGATCTTTTGGGAGAAGTTGTTTGCAGAGCTCCTTTTCTTTCTTCTTCACATGTGAGTGTACAAGTGTGTAAATGACAGACAAATGAACTCTTTTATTCCAAGAAGCCCTAATTTTCACCCTGCAATAAATGCGCAACCTAATTCATTCTGGTTTGCCTAGTTTTCCTTGTTCAAGGAGGAAGAAACTCATCCGGATCATTATGATTCCCTTGTGATCGATGTTAGTGATGAATCATCATATCCACTTGTCCTTCTGATCATCTTATGTATCCGCAGATCAAGCTGTATCAATTTGGATTCATACCGGGCTAATCTTGTGAGAAACCTGTTTTACCGAAAGACTTGCTTAACCGGACCAATTCTGAAGGAATTGAACTTTTTAAATTTTCTTGCGGATCTCTCAGATCTTTATCTAACCTTCTTTACATGTTTCTCTAGAAACCCTTTGATCTGCAACTTCTCATGTGCCAATTTCAGGCACCACTTAACTGGCTGGGGGAACAAGGTTTTCTTTGTGTCTCCCCCTGAGCCAGAGCTCACCTTTTAATTTCTGGAAGGAATATCAGCACCAGAGTCTGGTGCGGATCCAACCTCTACATTCTCTGAACTTTTCTTCACCCAAATCTTGTTCATCTCATTCCTAACTTCATCCGCATTCACCTTTTGTTTACCCTTATCTTGATTCTGATTATGATATACCAGACCTGTTTTCTCCTGATTCTTGCTTCTACAGAATTTTACAATATGACCAGATCTATTGCAGATTTGGCAAACAACATTTCCTTGTATATTTGATTGATATCCTCTTGATCTGCATTGATTAGCCATATGACCTATTCTATTGCATGTAAAGCATCTACCATTGAATGATTTGTTCATTTGCATATTTTTGCATTCATGAGATTTGTGACCATACCTTTTGTAGTTAAAACATTGTCTGAAGAAGAATGAATTTGTCTGATTCATTCTCTTTCTGCACCGATTAGCTTTGTGACCAAAGTGATTGCAGTTGTGGTAGTATCTATTGAAGGATGGATATCTTTGAGCATTGGGTTGTCTTACCGGAGGTCTTCTAGGCCTGTTCCTTAGATTTTCTGATCCAAAATTCTTCTGACCGGATTCGGAGCTTTCTCCTTTCTCATATCCCAAACCACACTTGTCATCTACCTTCTTTTGACTTTCAAGAAGAACTTCAAGTTGAGCAGAACTTATCTTGAATTTCTCTTTATATTCATTTGCTATTTGAAGATCCCTTTTGAGAGAGACAATTTGATCCTCAAGTTTTTCTTCATTATCTTTAGCATCTTCAAGATCAGATTCAAGATGTCTAATAATTCTATCCATCTGGTGGCAATCTTCTGATTTCTCCTTGAGAGATTGTCTTAGATTATCTTCAGTTTTTCTTTTCTCTTCAACTTCTTGGGTAAACTTTATAACTCCTGATTCCATTTTATGTCTTACCATAATGATTTCTTTTGATAACTTTTCACATAATTTAGTTTTCTCAGTCAGCTCTTCATTTGCATTACTTTCTTCACTTTGTCTTGCCAATTGCTGAAGCAGCTCCTTTCTCTTTTTCATAGAGAGACTTAATTTGTCTTTTAGTTCTCTCATGAAATCATCAGCCTGTTTGAGTCTTTCCTTTAATTCATTGACTTCAGAGTTTGACTGTTCAAGATCCTCAAGGGCAGTCTTGAGTTGCTCCCTTAAACCATATGCATCCATTTGGACTCCCAGATCTTCCTCAAGCTGAAAGGCTCTATTGGGAGGAACTTAGCTCTGATACCAATTATTGATAACTGAGAGGGGGGGCTGAATCAGTTATCCTAATTATTTCTTCTTTCTAAACTTTCTTATTAATCAATGCAACATTAATTCAAACAAGTAAACATTACCATGAAATGGAAAAACACGTGACACAGTATTTTTGCATGGAAACCCTATTAAGGGAAAAAACCATGGGGTGATTAACCCAAAGATTATTCTCTGTTAGAAGAATAAGGAAATACAAAAATGGCACTTGCCAATTAGGGCTCACTGCCCGAGCACACTGCTCACAAGGGAGGCACACTGCCTACAAGGAGACACACTATCTACAAAAGAATGTTATACAATACTTGAACTGATTGGAAGCATCCACATATGCTGGAGTTCAGTTCCAGTTAGGCTCAGTACACTGATCTACTGCACTTCATCTTTCCTCTTCTCTTATGCTGCTTTCCTTTCACATATCGGGTCTTCCTTACTACTTCTGCTCTGCTCTGCTTTTATTCACATATCACATATCGCCACAACACATCTCACAACTAAATCCATCCTATATATATATATCTGCATAAGTGATTTCATTCTTTTCCTAGTCAGCACTCGGAACAGTTAATCTTTTCACAAACTCTATTCTATCGGCTGAATCCTTGCACATCAAGTAATGCGGATCAAGCATATACTTGTAGAAATCATTAATCATGTCGGCCAAACATGATTCATGCCTTCATAACCTTTAACACCATCAGTAACACATCTGAAAAGTAGTCTAATGTTCTGTCAGTCAGTTCTTCCTCTGTTTACACTATCACTCAGGAATCCGGTGCTCAACTATTCATATCTTTTTCCTTGTCCATCACCGAAGGCTAAATCCTTGGAATCTATTACTCAAGGTAGTCCTCTTGACTTTCCCAAATCTGCACTTCACCAAGATACTTCCTCTGAGAGATCCGGACCTGTCTGTCGGACCTTGCCATATGCTTTGTTCTTGTTTACCGGACCACAACATTCTTCACTCTGACTTCCGGTAGAGACACACCATGTCCTGCGGATGTGTGGGATGAACTTTGTTGCCATTAATGACAACAATCATGAATCCATATAGTGTCTCTTGCCAACACCTTTATGGTAGGAAGAAGAACAACACATAAGAGAGCCAAGAAAACAAAACCTAGGAACTTGCTTAAGGACGTTGTTAAGAAAGAGGCATCTCCTTAGCCAAAAATGAAGGAACTAGTGAGTTACACAAATTGAGCTTGGTTCACTGATTCTAAAAACATTGGCCGATGCACTCAAACGTATTCACCTTGAGAGGAGGAAACAGTTGGAGGCAGCAACAAAGTATCAACTCCTACTGCTATTAAGATCAGTAAACCATCCGCCCACTGTGATATTCCTTTCAGGTGCGGTCGAGATGCACCTATAATAGGGAAAGAGGTGTTGGTTGAGTACTCATGAATACATCCACCCTCTAAGTTTGTGTTAGTTTATTCTAATGGGGAGGAGGAACCTGAGGAAATCCCTCTGCCAGAAAGTGATATGTAGAAACTTCTATACATAGAAACAGAAAATTTTTGTATTTGAATAAGGATGTAAAAATACATTATGTAAATAAAGCAAATTTTGGTTTTCAGTATAACAATGGCATATTTGAAATATCTCTAAGTTCATGCATTTATGAACTTCTAGTTTTATGTTAAGCATTATAAAGTTCAATGTTTTGTTAAATTTCCATGCAAATGATAGGTGTGGATAAATACCATTATGGAATACACTAGAAATCATCCAAGAGGAAGCCAAGATAGCCCAAATCCTAAAGATAATCCTATTAAAAAATTAAACCAAATCTTTCCTGTATTGAACCAAACCAAAGAAAGATTGGACACCCTAGAACGAGAAGTCAGGGGGGGAGAAAACAATCATGAACATCACTCTGAAAGAGGAGAAGAATATAGTTTTCAGAGTGAGATGGGAGTAAGTAAACAAGACTCTCTGGTTCACAGTGAGGTAAAAACTCATCAAATACCAACGAGTGAGCTAGGGATATGAAAAAAAAATTACACCCCCTAAGTTTGATGGAACTGTGAGTGGCGATGCCGTCGAGGCTTGGCTGATAGAGATGGAGAAATATTTTGAGATAAGAAATTACTCTAAATCAATAAGATTGTATGGGGAGCATATCAATTAGCAGGAGAAGCATCCACCTAGAGGATGAATAAGAAAATAGAATTAGGGTTGAGTTCCTTAAGTCTAACTAGGGATCAGTTTGTCGCCATCTTCAGGAAACGATGGTTGCCCCAACTGTATTTTGACTAGAAATTGACAGATTTCCAAAATCTATGTCAAGGAGATATGACTATGACTGAATATTGGGAAAATTCACAATATTGTTAAAATATGTACCACAATACCAGAAGGATGAGAGATTTAGGATAAGGAAGTTCATTATGGGCTTGAATGTTCAAATAGGAGGAGTAGACTTTAACATACCCATGACCATGGATCACGTCTTTGAGAAATCCATCAAACAAGAGCAAAAGCTCAATTCTATCTTAGCATATCAAGAAAAATCTTGAAAGAAATTCAACTAGAGTCGTTCCTCGACATCTTTCAAAAGGAGAAATAGAAATCAAGAATCCAGAAGGAGAAACCATGGTAAAAGTTCTAGATTCAATAGAAATGAACCCAAGGACTGGAATAGGGATAATAATCCTAAAAAGAATGATGATAATCCCAACCAATCTTCAAGAAAGAATGGTTTGTTGGTTCTTCCAGCTAATTGCCTAATTGTCTCTATAAAGTAGCCATCTTTAATGCTCAAGACTCTCAGATCAGTGGCCAATGAACAGGTGTCAATGAAATGATCTCCTCTGCACTTTAGGCTTTGCTAAACCTAGGGGGGTATTCCCTTTACAACAATATCAACAGATCAAATTCTAATCACCACAAGATATTGCAAAAGCAGAAATGTTCTCATTCATATACACCAAGACTGTGAGATTAATTAAAAACTAGCTAAGTCTTTGGAAGTTAACTCTTTGCTGGCTTTGTGAACATATATCGAAACAACCTAAACTAGTACAAAATAAAACAAAATAATTCAAATGATTTATCCTTTAGGGTTTTGGTTCTAGATCCTGGGCAAGATGAAATTTAGATCAGTGCATATCTTGGGTATAGAGTCAAACCATTTCTTGCAAGTGCCTCTTTCTGACATGTAAACTTCAAACATAGAGGACTAATCTGTATCATTGTCTTACAATGACACGTCCAAAGGGTATTTCACATGTTTCTTCTTAGTAATCCCTAATGCAATACATAACTCCCTATATCTTATTCAAAGCATTTTAATCCATTACTTGAATAGAAGAAGCAAGTAAGATATTTAATATAGCATTTGTGCATAGATAAACTTAGAAACCCTTGATTTCTTAAAAAAGAGGTGCATACATACAACGAGACAAATGTGAGAAACACATGCTAGATGCATTTTTCATATGATTCATTCTAAATTGAAAAATGTCATACAGAAATCTATTCACTAGCAAAAGGTCTATCTGCAACCAAAAATATTTTATTTCATAGTATATTCGCCCAAGAATGGCGTTCCAGAATCCCTTTACAATGATAAAACAAGTTCTTATATATAAGAAAAGAAACTTGTTGGCCTAGGACCTAACTTGACATGCTGAGTTCATTTACATTAAATGAATTGAGGCATAGGAAAATGTGCTCTATTTACAACAAAATATGCCCCCTAAAAATATATCTTTGTAGTAGTTGTAACTATTGAGAAGACCAATCCTGATGTTGATGAAAAACCTTCGAAACCGACTTTACCAAAATTAGACTTCCAACTGCCTTGAACTCCAATCTTGTGCTTTAATCATTATATTTCTCAGTCCATGTAGCACACATTTTCTCCGTATGCCACTGAAATGGGATTACCTTAGCTAAATTATATTTCTCAGTCCAAGATTTCCCTAGTTTCGTTGTTGAAACTGTCAAGACTCACCTCTAAAGAAAACAACTCATCTAATCTATCATTCAATTGATCTATGTTGAACACATCATTAGCACATATGGCAGATGAGAGATCAGGGACTAATGTTTTGAACTACTCCTTCCACTAATCAAGAGGCTTTACTTGTTTATTATCATCTAGAATCTCTGGAATAATCTTCTTGTCAACATGCTCCAGCAAATGCAACTTATCTCCAACATACTTTTCAAACCTTAACACGTATGCAACCATTTCTTCCAACATTATAATCATGTCATATGTTGGTGCAATCTCAACAGGAATTGCATGGTCAAATCTAGCACATTTGTGAATTTGCCTTATTGTTGCAGTCTTGGGCAACCATTTATCAACTATCCCTTTCAGATTATCCTTATCTTGTAGATGTTTATCAAAAGTCATTCTCAAATATGAATAGGCTTTCCATGTAGCATCAACCTTATTTACTACCTTGGCAACTCTGTGATTAATCAAATCATTAACAAGCTTGCCAGTTATTTCAATCTTATTTTAGGTAGCTCCTTTCAATTGATCTTTGAGATCCTTTATTTTTGAAAGCAAAGACTCCTTATCTGATGGAAAAGATTCTGCAAAACTGGAGGGAATGGAAATTATTGGAATAGGGGCTCCAAGTTGAAGAAGCTTATAATGATTCAACACTACCATAGCAGGAATATACTTCTCTTCTCATTCAACTAGTCATGTTCCTTTTGCAATTTCATAGTGGCAGCTTCAATGAACAGAGTTGTGTGCACACTTAGGGATGCAACTTGAGGGGCAAGTGTGTCTGATAGCCTCTTGACAATAACATTCCCTGTCAATTCATGAACACTATCTACTACTTTAGGCTTGTTTGTATTTGGGACCATTGCCCATATTGCCAAAGTTTCAAACTTACCTGGTTAAACCCTAAGCCAAAGAAATCTTGGTCATCATCATGTCTCCTTGTAGTGTCTAGAGCAAGTGCAGTGGCTATATCCCAATGTGGTAGCAGCAACAAACCACTACTCTCAACTATTTGTCTTCCCTCTTCAGGAGTGAGTTGACCAATATATCCAAACATACCCCATGCAACACCTTTTGAGTAATTTCCTCATATTGGTCAGGGTGTGCATTACTTTTGGCCTCCTCAACCCTTTTCTGAAAATCTGCACTCCTCAATCTCAATACAAACCCCTTAAACTCTTGGGATTTAACAAATTCGTCATCAGACAAGAATTGTGTACAAGCTAATGCTCGGATGTCATTTGTTTCATCTTTCCCTTGTTTTAGACTCACATCCATTATGTTCTCAAGTGGAGGATTCACCACAACCCTTACAAGTGAGGCCATAGGTTGGTTTACTTCTTCTTCTTCTCTAGGTGTACTTTCTGCAGTACCCTTCAAATTGACCATTTCGATCTTAGTATCCCCATCTTCAAGATCGATCATTTTCCTCTTCTTAGAAGAAGATGGTAGAGAAACATCAGCACTTTGAGATTGCTCAAGGGTAGTAGACTCACTTTCCACTCTAACATAACGCTGGTATAGAACATCCTTATCATATGGAGGCTGCTTTTATGCTATAGGAGCTTTCCCAATCAATGTATCAGCATGATCCAATATCATCTCTATCCTGAAAATAGGGTCCTTCTCTTCTGCAAAATCACCAAGATAACTTGCATGCATCCTTCTCTTTTGGTCCTCTACCTCCTTAACCCTTGCCCATCTACTTCTCTTATCCTTTACTTCATCCATATAAAAATAGTTTCTGACTATATCTTATTGAAACAAGAGATTGTTCACAAATGCGTGTCTCTTGATACTCAGTCTGATCCTATTGATAAATCCTTCTAGATCAAAAACTCTTGAGGGCTCTTTCCCCATGTTGTATGACTACAAAATTGGGTAGATCTGATCTAGACCCTCCTTATTTGTCGCCCAAAAATCTCCAAACTTTGTATAAGTAGGGAAGAAAGACCCTTTCTTCTGCCCCCTCAAATGAGTCTTATCTAACTCATTCAATTGCCACATTACCTCTAGATAAGCAAGTCTCTTTGGGACATACTTTGGTAACACATGAGGGTTCAATGTACATCTGTATACCCTGATGGCAGAAGTGTGGGTGTGTAGAAACCAATTACCCCAATTATGTTGGATTCCCATCTCAGGGGTTCCATCCATCGACTTCAAGAAATCCATAATTGCTCTTGGTATTCTGTCCTATGGAGGCTTAATGTAATTCAAAACTCTTCTAATGAAATGCTCCTCAAAGATCACATAATTTGCATTATTACAATGCTTATCCATCGTATGAGTCCAGCACTAAATAGGAAGAGAATTGCCTTCATTATCTACCTGACCAACCTACAAGGCATCATGCTACAAACCCTTCCCTGCATATAAAAACATATGACACATCAGGGACTACCACTTGAACTCCATCTTAAACTCCATCTTGTCTTCATTCTTCTTGATGGCCAATAACTACTCACTCATCTTATTTGCAATATATAAATCAGAATCATATTCAGTATTCACCATTTGATCCTGAATATCTGTTGCCATGACCATAAGAACAATAGCCATGTTCCCCATTGCAGCTTGCCCCAAGACCTGACATAATGAATGATAGGTCTTAATGAAATAGTCATAAAAATAATCAACTTCCAGGGGTTCCTCCTAACTAGGAGAAATCTTGATGGGCCTGTTGTCTATTCCTCTCACCCTGTGATTCGGAAGCAACATAGTTTTGTAACTGCTTTTATTTTTTCTGTATTTATCATTGAAGGCCTCAAAATCTATGCCTTTGCTAGCTCCAAGATTTAGTCCAAAGACTTCATAGATGTATTTCTTTGTTATGTCGATCATACCCACATTATTTCCTACCAATACCATTCTTCTCTGTGGGTCATATCTCCTAGCTATGGCCTTAACAAAATCAACATCAATGAACACATTTGGCACTAAAAGTTTCTCCAAATCTAAGGTCCATGCATGTGAAAGGGGAGCCCTCGAACATCTCTTTCTGTACCAATGATCAAATAATGCCCACCCTCTCACATGAATCTCTGCATCTTTGCAACCTTGGACGTTGTCTAATAATCTATCATTGACTCCTCCTGGACCACAAACATTGAAAGGTCTTCTCGACGACCCAAGCAACTGTATCATTAAATCCTCATCCAATGCACTTTTTGACATGGACGGTTGACCCATTGATCAACTCATTTTGTTGAATTACAAGTTTTAGGGCTTCTATAAAACTAGGGTTTATAACAATTGCTCGATTCTATGACCCTTTTTCTTTTATACAATCAAAAAACACTTAAAAACACCCAACACAATCCATTGAACTAATTAAAACTCAAAATTTGCACTAACTTGGATGTCCACCTATAAACCCTAATTTTTGCCAGAGAAATGTCAAGAGCTCGAGTCGCCAAGAAATTTTTTTGCAGAATAAAATGATCATCATTGCAATTCCAAAATACTATTTACTTACATCAAACGGCCCTGCAATTTATTGGTATCGGTCATTTCCACCATTACTACTCGTTTGCTTGAACAAAGTGTCTGCAATAGTCAAATTTGAAACTTTGAATATCAGTTGTTGATGTGAGGCTTTTCATGGCAAGATCAGTGGTCCAGAATGATCTGGGAGATTTGAAAAATCCCCCTTGTACGTTGAAAAATCCTTGACCAATCATCTTCAACCATGCAGGACAACTTTCCATGTCAACCCTTAGGATTTGCCACATGTCAGCATTTTGCGGCCTCGCACTCCCCATCATGTCCCAGTTTTCTGATGCTATGAGCTTGCACTATTTGTCCATGTTGAATCCACTACCTTTTGGGCTTTGTATGTATTTGGCTGACTAGGTACACGTGGTAACAAACTACCGCAGCGCGAAGATGACTCAGTTCTGACATCCTGTCCTCTATGGTAGTGTGTGACCACTTAAGAGGCGCACAGTTGGACCTTCCTTACCACTTTCTTTAGCAATATTGTGGGCTTACTAGATAGTTGGCAGTATTCTGCAACAACGCGGCCCTAACAAGGTACACATTTCAGAAGCCCACAGGCTCACGCTAAGCTGCCATGTGTCACTATCACATTTGACTCTAGCACTATAGATTTATAAATTTTAATATTTCAATTTTGGCGGGCAACAATAACCAGTAGCCTAGGACGAAGGGGTCAGTAAGGCACGATATATGAAGACTTAAGTTGTAACTTAAACAATCAGAAATCGAGACCAAAATGTCAACATCAAAACATAACACAAAACACTTATGCAATCGAATGACTTAGGTTTTTGATCCTACGGCATAAAGTATAGTCTTTGGAGCACAATAAAGCCTAAAACTTAAGGAAAAACCCAGGGAATTTGACCCAAAACCCTAAAATTTTAGCACAGACCATCAGTGGCTCTAGTTGGGGACACATGATTTATCAAAGCATGGTGAGAACCACAGAACTCTGGGAAGCAAACCAAAAAAGGAAAAACTCAAAACAAGCAAACAACTATACAACATATATAATATGTACAATGTGCATTGAAAATAACCTACTTATGCAAAGTAGGGTTTCAAGAATTGTCCATGCACGAGCAATTCCTGAAATTCTCCAGTCAAGCTCTACAAGAAATAAGATCTCTCACCATGTGTGTTGCTTATCAGATAGGGACCAGTCTAGAGTGCATCAAATTTGCCATGTTTTCCTTTCTCCTGACACCTTGCATTCCACATCAAGACCATATCATCTACCTTAAATTTTATGTATGAAGCCTTTTTATCAAATAGATATTTTACTTGTTTCTTTCTAATGTTCATTTTATGTGTTGTCCTTCTTGTCTCATCCAATTCAACCAACTGATTTATCCTATTACTCATGACTATGTCAATATCATTGTCATATTCTTGTATAAACTTGTATGTGGACAGAAGATTGTTAACAGGCATCCTAGCATCCATTCCATACACCAATTCATAAGGGGATTTCCCAATAGCCTTTTTTATTGTATCCCTATCAGCCCACAATGCAAGTCTGAGTTTTGAATCCCATGATCTCTTATTCTTACTTATCATTCTCTTTATGATCTTCATCAAACTCTTATTGCTAGACTCAACTTGTCCATTCCCCTGAGGGTGATAAGGTGAAGAATAAGATAGAGTAACACTATATTCATTGCAAAACCCTACAAATTCATTTGACCTAAAACACATAGCATTATACGTAATCAATTTATATGGTACTCTAAACCTAGTGATAATGTAATCCATTACAAAGTCTAAAATCACTTTGCTTGTTGCTCTTCTAGTAGGAATTGCTTCAATCCACTTGGTGAAATAGTCAGTAGCAACAAGAATGCAACTATATCCTCCAATGGATTTTATGTAATCTCGCCAATGAAATCTATACCCCATTGTTGAAAAGGTGTTTCCACAGTCATGGTTCTTAATGGAAAAGCACTAGAGTACTTCAACTTTCCAAAAAGTCTCTTGCATGCATCACAATTTCTCACTAGTTTTTGAGCATCAGCAAAAAGAGTAGGCCACAAATAACCAGATCTGAGGACCCTATATGCAGTAGTCTTTTCCATAAAATGACCCCCACATACTGTTGGAATTAGTTTGGACAACTGAGAGGGGGGAGAATCAGTTGTCCCACAAATTATAATATTTTCTGCTTTAAAACTTGTTTAACAACTTTCAATCAAATAAACATTAAAGCATGAATCAATAACACAAGAGCATAAATATATTGAGCACACATAACACCGAAATTTTTACGTGGAAACCCAGTTAAGGGAAAACCACGGTGGGGGATAACCCAAAAGATTCGTACCTTGTTAAAAGTACTTAGATGAAAAGAGAAGGCAGATGAAAAGAGAAGGCACATGCCTTCAGGCTCACTGCCCAGAGCTCACTGCTCAAGAGAGGCTCACTGCCTATAGAATTTGTGTTTAGTATAGGAAGAATTAACTGATAAATAGCATCTACTCCATGCCTGGTTCAGTTACATTGAATTCTTACAAAACTTCTGCTCTACCCCATATACTTCTTCTCTAATTCTTCATCCTTGACATCTCTTGTTCTTCTGTTTTCCTCTGCTCTTTGATCCTTTCTTTGGATTTTATTGTTTTCACACCAGGATGATTTTCCACACTTCAACTACACACCTTTATATGCTTCATCAACTTTGGAATATCAAGGTCGGCTTGTCTTAATGCAAATCACTATACTATCAGCCAAACATATCTGAGACTTGAATCTACCTCCAACAACACACCACGCTCTAGAGAATTGATCTTAGATCATCCGCAACATACTTGAATCATCCAATTGGTCAAGACTGGGAAGAACAGCAACACCAAGAGTTCAATCTTCAATGCGGACCTCCAACATAGTAGTCACATGATCCAAAGACCTCCACAAGCACATTGAATTCAACAAAAACATCTACACTCCTCCAAATCATCAGAATCACTTGTATCTTCCTCCGGAACCTCAAGAACACTATCTGCCATGACTGTCACATTAGAAAGATTGCTTGTGGACCTCCAAACCATGAACCACTTGAGTGGATGATACACACTGACTTCCCAAACATGCCTCTAGATCTGCAGATCATCAGTTGACATATCCGGAACAATCCGGACCTCTTTCTTATCACTCTGTCTCTTCTGAACACTACAAAGCTGGTTCAACTCAGATGGCCATAGCTTCTTCAAATCTTCATGTGAACCCTTCAAAACTTAACTGGAGCTTCTTCAGACAATCCTCTACTCAGCCATATGATCCACATACATTGATCCTCATTAATTTTCTCAATATCCTCAACAATCCAGTCTTCTATACAGGCAGCAAAATAGGATACAGTTGACACCAATGGCAACAAGGATATGGTGACATCAATGACAACATCGCTTAGGCACATATTTGCAACTATCTCCCCCTTTGTCATTGATGGCAACATATGATATGAAAAACTAATTTGACCATCAAGACAAGACCTTCTCCCCCTTTCTCTTATCACTTTTGTAATTACTTTCTTCACTACTCCCCCTTTCATCAGCAACTAATTTTTCACATGAACTTCTCTCCCCCTTTGACATCAATATCAAAGGGCACATATTTGCAATCTTTTCTCCCTTTTTGTTTCAGATAGATCCCAAAATTTTCATATTGACTACTCCCCCTGAGTAGTATCTCCTTAACATCAATCCAAATCACAAGATGTGACTGTGAATACCACCGGACTGATGCACCTTAGTGCAACTTAGTTCTAATTAGGAGGGGTAATAACCCCTAACTTCTCTTTGAGATACTCAAAAGTATCCTTGGGAAGAGGCTTAGTGAAAATGTCTGCAATCTGATCCTTTGAAGACACAAACTCCAACTTGACTTCATTCTCATTTACCTTTTCTCTCAAGAAATGAAATTTGATGGATATATGATTTGTCTTTGAATGCAACACTGGATTCTTTGAGATACTTATTGCACTTGAATTATCACAAAAGATTGTGACAAGTTTCTCAAACACAATTGTGATGTCCTTCAACATTTGCTTCATCCACAGAACTTGAGTACAATTGTTTGTTGCTGCTATATACTCTGCCTCTGCTATAGATAGGGAAATTGCCTCCTGCTTTTTGCTTAGCCAATAAACCAATCTACTTCCCAACAAGAATGCACCACCACTAGTGTTTTTTCTGTCATCCACATCTCCTACCCAATCAGTATATGTATATGCATGTAGAGTGAAGTCATTATCCTTTGGATACCATAATCCATAATCAATTGTCCCTTTGAGATATCTAAGAATTCTCTTGACTGCTACAAAATGGGATTCTTTAGGATCATCTTGCAATCTAGCGACAAGTCCAACTACATTCATGATATCAGGTCTGGTCTGAGTCAGATAGAGTAGTCCTCTAATCATTGATCTATACCTTTTCTGATTTGCCTTAGGGGAGTCATCATCTTTACTCAACTTGCATCCGGTTACCATAGGTGTACCTACTAGCTTTGAGTCTTCCATTCCAAACTTCTTCAACAATTCTCTCACATACTTGGACTAAGATATGAAGATACCTTTATCTATCTGAGTGATTTGCATACCTAAGAAGAAATTCATCTCACTAAACATGGACATCTCAAATTCATTTTGCATCTAATCAGCAAATATTTCGCACATGCTCTCATTTCCACCAAAAATGATATCATCAACAAATACGTCAACAATCAGAATGTTCTCGTGATCAATCTTGAAGTAAAGATTATTGTCAGTAGTGCCTTTGTTATATCCTAACTTTAACAGATACTTATCTAATCTTCCATACCATGCTCTTGGGGCTTGTTTAAGTCCATATAATGCTTTGCTCAACCTGCAGAACATATCTTTCTGATCAGAGAACTGAAATCCTTCTGTTTGCTCAATATAGACTTCTTCTAGTTCTCCGTTTAGGAATGCTGACTTGACATCCATCTGATAGACCTTGAAATCTTTATAAGCAGCAAATGCAAGAAATAATCTGACTGCCTCTATTCTTGCCACCAGAGCAAAAGTTTCTTCAAAATCAATTCCTTCCACTTGAGAATATCCTTTGCACATTAACCTTGTTTTGTTTCTTACAACTCCACCATCTTCATTTAGTTTGTTCTAGAAGACCCATTTAGTTCCAATCACTTTTTTGTCTTCGGGTCCAGAAACAAGATCCCAAGTGTGATTCTTTTCAATTTGCATTAATTCTTCTTCTATTGCTTTTATCCAGTTTTCATCATTGTAGGCTTCACTTACTGATTTTGGTTCAATCTTTGAAATCAAACAAATCTCTTCTTGATCTTCAGCAATTCTTCTTCTAGTTCGAACACCTTTATTTCTGTCTCCTATGATCTGATTTTCAGGATGATTCATCCTTACATACCTGGGAGTTTTGGGATCTGCTTGAACTTCTATTTCTTGAACTTGTTCATCAACTTCTGTATTATCCTCTTGAGTCACTGAGCTTCTCAGATCAATCTGGATCTGAGTCTGGGTTTGAATTTGCCTTCCTTGACTTGGATTTTCATCTTGATCATCTGAATCATATCCACAAGACCTAGAATGTTCTTCTTTTCTCTCATCAACTCTGACATTAGCACTTTCAACAATCTTTTTCAACCTCTTGTTAAAGCACCGGTATGCTTTTCTTTGAGTAGAGTAACCCAGAAAAATTCCTTCATCACGTTTTACTTCAAACTTGCCTAGATCCTCATCTCTTTTGATATAGCACTTACTACCAAAAACTTTGAAATATCTTATAGTAGGAGGATGACCAAACCATAGTCCATAAGGAGTCTTACCAGTATTGCCTTTGATCTACACCCGGTTAAGAGTGTAGACAACAGTACTCACAGCTTCTCTCCAATAAAATTGTGGAACATTTGTTTCCATCATTATGGTCCTGGCAGCTTCTTGAATGGTCCGGTTCTTTCTTTCCACAACTCCATTTTGTTAAGGAGTCCTAGGAGCAGATAACTATCTTTTTATTCCATGCTTTTCATAGAATGTATCAAACTCGTCAGAGGTAAACTCTCCACCTCTGTCGGATCTCAGACACTTTATCTTCACACCAATCTCATTTTCCACCATAACTTTGAACACTTTGAATTTGTCAAGAGCTTCTGATTTTTATTTTAAGAAAGTTACCCACATCATCCAGGAGTAATCATCAATCAACAACATAATATTTGTCTCCTTGCACACTCCTAATTCTAGCAGGACCACAGATCAATATGCAAAAGTTCCAATCGCCCACTTGAAAATTGTTCTTTACTTTTGAATGATGTTTTGTTCTATTTACCCAATTGACATTCTCTACACATGCTATCAAGTTTCACAAGTCTTGGAAGATCTCTCAAAGCTTGAGTAGAACTTAACTTGACAATGTTATCAAAATTCACATGACACATTCTCCTATGACACAACCAACTCTGATCTGTCTGTGCAATCAAACAACGTTTACTAGAACTACTTAATTGAAAGATGTTACCTCTAGTTTGTGTACCAGATGCAATTTTGGTTCTGGAGCTTTCCAAGATTATGCACTTACCATCCTTGAATCAGAGATCATAACCCTTGTCAACCAACTGTCCAACACTGAGAAGATTATGCTTCAGTCCTTCCACATATAGAACATCATTTGTATTATTCTTACCATCAAAAGAGATGGATCCTCTGCCACAGATTCTACTAGCTGAGTTGTCTCCAAATTTCACAAATCCACCTTCATAATTTTTAAAGCTTACAAACTTGCTTTTATCACCAGTCATATGATGGGAACATCCACTATCAATCACCCATTCATCCTTTTCAACAACCTGAGTAGCCAAGGCACTTTCCATATTTACACAGCTAGCATATTCAGTAGACACCAGATCTTCTTCTTTGATAGCAATGAATACCCAATCATCTTCAGTGGCACCTCCATGATTAGATTTATCATCTGTGACTCTTTCTCCAGCCTTTTGGACATAGTAACAATTCTTCTGACGTTTATATCTGTTAGGGTTTGGTTTTGAAAATCTCTCTGGACATCTTGAGGCAAAATGACCAATCATATTACAAGCAAAACATTTGAATGGCAGCTTTCCTTCATACTTACCAGATCCTCTTGGAATTCTTTTAGCAATAAGAGCTTCATGATCTACAGTTTCAATTTCATCATCTTCAAGATCCTTCCTTGCCTTCCCAAATCTATTTGATCTTGCTGAAGAGATTTCACCTGGATCATATCTTTGTTTTCCATACACACTGGCCTTAAATGCAGATTCAGACTTAGGAAGAGAATCACCAAACTCATTTAAATCAAAAGCTAAAATTTTGCCAACCAGCTAATCTCTTGTGACTTTTGAGACAATCCTGATCTCTTCTATAGCAGCAACCTTATGCTTGTATGAATCAGGTAAAGATCTGAGCACTTTTGCCACAATTTCTTATTCTTCCAAAGTTCCACCAGCACACCTGATACCACACAAGCTCATTTATCTTTTGCATGTAGATTGTGATGTTTTCATCTTCACTCATCCTCAGATTTTCAAATTTTCCTCTCAAACTTTGTAGCTTGGCGCATTTCACATATTCATCACCTTCATAAAGATTTTCCAACTTCTTCTAGATTTCATGAACAGTTTTTAGTCCAAAGACATTTGACATTTCTGAATCAGTCAGGGCACTCAACAAGGCTTCTTTAGCTCAAAGGTTATTTTCCGCATCTTTGACTTGATTTGGAGTTGAAGGACCTTTCTCTGGAGGTTTATACTCATCATTGGTTTATCACCCAATAAGCATCACCCATGCATTGCAAATGGCACTCCATGCGAGCCTTCCAAACAAAGTAACTTGTTCCATCAAATCTTGGACTATCCTTTTTGTAAGTCGACATCCTGGATCTCCTCGAGCGGTTAAGCTTCTTCAAGACGAACCTTGCTCTGATACCAATTGTTGGAATTAGTTCAAACAACTGAGAGGGGGGTGAATCAGTTGTCCCACAAATTATAATCTTTTCTACTTTTAAACTTCTTTAATAACTTTCAATTAGATAAACATTAAAGCATGAATCAATAACACAAGAGCGGAAATAAATTAAGCACACATAACACTAGAATTTTTACGTGGAAACCCAGTTAAGGGAAAACTACGGTGGGGGTTAACCCACAAGATTCGTACCCTGTTAAAAGTACGTAGATGAAAAGAGAAGGTACATGCCTTTGGGCTCACTGCCCAGAGCTCACTGCTCAAGAGACGCTCACTGCCTATAGAATTTGTGTTTAGTATAGGAAGAATTAATTGATAAATAGCATCTACTTCATGCCTTGTTCAGTTACATTGAATGCTTACAAAACTTCTGCTCTGCCCCATATACTTCTTCTATAATTCTTCATCCTTGACATCTCTTGTTCTTCTACTTTTCCTCTGCTCTTCTCTACCTTTGATCCTTTCTTTAGATTTTATTGTTTTCGCACAAGGATGATTTTCCACACTTCAACTACACACCTTTATATGCTTCATCAACTTTGGAATATTAAGGTCGGCTTGTCTTAATGCAGATCACTATACTGTTAGCCAAACATATCTGAGACTTGACTCTACCTCCAACAACACGCCACACTCCAAATAATTGCTCTTAGATCATCCGCAACATACTTGAATCATTCGGTCAGCCAAGACTGGGAAGAACAGCAACACCAAGAGGGAAATCTTCAATAGCGAGTTCAATCTTCAATGTGGACCTCCAACATAGTAGTCACATGATCCAGAGACCTCCACAAGCACATTAAATTCAACAAAAACATCTGTACTCCAAATCAACAGAATCACTTGCATCTTCCTCTGGAACCTCAAGAACACTATTTGCCATGATTGTCACATTAGAAAGATTGCTTGCGAACCTCCAAACCACAAACTACTTGAGTGGATGATACACATTGACTTCCCAAACATGCCTCTAGATCTGCAGATCATCAGTTGACATATTCGAAACAATCTGGACCTCTTTCCTGTCACTTTGTCTCTTCTGAACACTGCAAAACTGGTTCAATTCAGATGGCCATAGCTTCTTCAAATCTTCATGTGAACCCTTCAAAACTTAACTAGAGCTTCTTCAGACAATCCTCTACTCAGCCATATGATCCACATACATTGATCTTCATTAATTTTCTCAATATCCTCAACAATCTAGTCTTCTATACAAGTAGCAAAATAGGATACAGTTGACACCAATGGAAACAAGGATATGTTGACATCAATGACAACATCGCTTAGGCGCATATTTGCAACACATACTCCATTATGCATCTCATCCAGTATTTTAGAAGCTTGACTACTATCAACACACCTCAACAAGACACCATCTATGTTTTTCAATACAAGTTTTCCTGGAGAATAACATATTTTATTGCTTGTAATTTCAAAGTCCTTTTTTTTATTTTTATTCATCTCACCAGGACATGTCATAGTTTGCCGATAATAAACAACATCCTTATACCAAGGAGAATTTTCCAAATTACACTTCTAGAAAGATGTCTCCTCTTGAACCTGATTTACCTGAACAGCTTCCAAATTAGATTGTGTCATTAACTTAGCTAATCCTTGTCCTCTTACTAACTTTGTGATCTAAATGTCAATGTTAAATTCCTAAATCATATTGATCCACCTACATCTCCTCCCTATAACCTCCTGTTGTGTGAAGATATATTTAATGGCAGCATGAGGAACATAAGCTACTATTTGGGCCCCTACCAAATAAGGTCTAAAATTCTTAACCGCCTTTACCAAAGCATAAGCTTGTTTTTCCATAATATCATATTTTATCTCTACAGCATGCAAAGATTTACTGAAAAATGCTATAGGTTGCTCATATCCTTCACTATTATTTTGCAATAGTACTACTATTGTGGTGTGAAAAGAAGCAAATGAAAAAAGTTGAAAAGGCTTTGAAAAATCTAGTGACTTTAGTATAGGAGCCTTTTTTATTGCTTCCTTAACATCATGAAAAGCTTTGATAGCTTCACCTTCCCATGAAATAGACTCTCCATTTCTCAACATCTTTGAGATGGCCTTTGTGGTTTCTGCAAAATTTGTGACAAACCTTCTTACAAAATTTATCTAGCCAAAGAAAGATTGTATCCCTTTAATATTTTTAGGAACTAGTATCTTGTCAATAGCATCAACTCTTTCAGAATCAATTCAGATACCATCTTTAGACACAATATTACCCAGCAACTTTCCCTCAATAACACCAAAGGTACACTTCTTTGGATTCAATGATATACCATACTCTATTGCTCTAATAAAAATCTTTTCAAGATGCATACAATGCTCTTCTTCCTTTTTTGATAAAGTGGTTAAATCATCTTGATACACCACCAAAATAGTATCAATCAAGTCAGCAAATGCAACATCCATTGCTCTTTGAAATGTCGCTCTAGCATTTGTCAATCCAAAAGGCATCCTTACATATACATAAGTACCCCAAGGTGTTGTGAAAGTTGTTTTATATTGTTCTGATTCCTTTACCTTGACCCAATTGTATCCAAAAAACCCATCCATCATGGATAACAATTTACATCCAGTTACATTTTGCAACAATGCTCCCATATTAGGCAATGGATAATTATGTTTTAATGAGGAAACATTGAGACTCCTAAAATCAATGCATAACTTAATATCACCATTCTTCTTCCTTACTGGCACTAAATTGGAAACCCAAGTAGAGTGCCTGATAGGTTTTATGATGTCTCCATCTCTGAGTTTCATAAGTTCCTACTGCATCTTAGGTGCCAAAGTTGGATTTATTGGCCTTTGCTTTTGTCAAAAAGGCTTGGCTTCTAATTTTAGAGGAATTTCATGCTGGAACAAATCCTCTATAATATTTAAAATCATCATAGGACCAGGCAAAAACATGTTTATATCTCCTAAGTAAAGCTATCAGCATCACCCTTATCTTTGTATTTAGTTTCCTTCCAATATAAACATTTTTTGGAGCATTCTTTGTCCCTAGATTGATTTCTTCAAGGTCTTGTTCATGCACTGGGGTAGATTTTGCAATTTGTTTGTCATTATTATCAAAATTTCTTTCTAAAGAAACCAAACCCTTAGGAATATCATTTGTTTTAAGTTGAATGAGCTCATTTCCAAATAATGCTTCTTTTCCATCTACTACTTGAACAAAACTTTGGAAACCAATTTCCTAATTATCAAACTCATTTATGCATTGGATAAAGCTGATTAGATCCTTATCATCATTGAAAACCTACCAATTGCAAATGTTATCTAGGACTGAAGGTCTTGTCTTGACTTCAACTCTTGATACATCAGCTAAAGTAACACAATCTGGCCTGATAGAAACATTTGCTAGAAAATCTGCCATTACATTCTTGGACCTTTCCAACCAACTAATGGAAAATGCATCAAAGAGCTCAATTGTACCCCAAACAACATTTTTATATTGTTTCAATCTCTTATGTTTTGATGCATACTTTCCCCTCACTTGTGAAATCACCAATTCTCAATCACCTAAAACTCTAAGCATCTTAATTCCATGTTTGACAACAATGTTCAACCCTGGAAAGAGTGATTCATACTCTGCTATGTTATTTGTGCACTCAAAATTCAAAAGAAAAGAAAACTTAAAAAGTTTTTCTCGGGTGACACAAAAATAATCCCAACACCAGAACCATTATTTGAACAAGCACCATCAAAATACAGTGTGCATATTTCATTTTCAGTGTCAGATACTTGAATTTCCTTCATCATAAATTCTTTACTCACTGAGTTAGATTTTGGTGTAATAACTTTAAAATGATCAAGGTCAATATCTAGAAAACACACATGTCCTTGATCATCAACCAAAGTGGCAGAGCTCCTTTCCCTGTCCAATCTGACATCCTTACCATTCATGGGGATCATGGCATAGGATAAGTCTAATTGCATGCTTCCACCTCCTGCTACAACCCACTTCCTAGATAACAACATTCCATATTCAGGTGGAATGTCAACTACAATAATATTTATTCTATATTTTTTCTCAAGAAAAGTAGTCAATCTGAACTCTACATCTCTTATAATCCCAATAACAAGTACTTCTCTCGAATCCATGGCAAAACATTTCCCATATGCCTTGTTTACTTGCATTCCCAACTCTTTCATAATTGCTAGAGGCATAACATTCATAGAAGCTCCTAAATCTATCATACAATTCTTGACCATTTTATCATTAATGAGTAAAGTAAAATAAAAAGGTTCTACCTGAGCAGGGCACGTTATCACAGTTGTTCCCAGATAAACTTTTGGAACTTCATCAACTAATTCTTCTTCGACCTCATTCACCTGCCCTTTTCTATTTGTACTCTGGCTAGATGTCTGCTTTCTTACAACTAAGTGTTATGCAACATTATTTATCAAGGCTAGTGCCTTATATTTATGTTCCTTTATTCTCATCATCTCTAATAATGGGATTGAAACCTTTATTTGAGACAGTCTGACCTATGTCATATCAAAAGGAGCATAATGTTGTGTATGAGAAAAGGGTTAACTACTCCCATAGACACATTCTTACCCTTCTCTAGAGCATGTGTTATCTTAACATCTACAGTGCTTGTGGGGACATCAATGTTTTGCTTATCACTATTCACTTGTGATTTTCTATTCTTAGGATTCTTACCTTTTTCCTTTGTATTCTTAGCAACATTTAGATTCCCAACAAGATCTTGAGTCTATTCATAAATAAATCCCCTGACTTGCTCTGACCTTGACCCCGAGTCTTGTTCCTCATATTGTAATTATTTTTGACTTGTGCAATTGTAGTTGTTAATGCTTTAATCTCTTCATCCGAAGGTCTTTTTAATCTTGCATCAGAACTATAAGACTAAAAAACATACACAGTAAAATTAGTTTCCTCAGTATCATAGAAAACCTGATAAGCACAACCTTCCTCCTTATTCAAGCTAGTGGACAACATATTTATTTGATTATCCTCATTGTATTGGGAATCATTGCATTCATCACAAGGAATGGTAGAATCATGAAAAGACTGTGCAACCATACACTGTGTTGGTGCATGTGGCATCTGACAAATTACACACCATGGAGTCTCATAAATCATATTGACATTATTCTTTCTGAGAGGATCTAGAGTTTCTCTATTGGAAGTATTTCTCTAGTTATTGGTACTGGCTTACCATTGTGCCAAGTAGTATTGTAAGGCTAGTCTGACAATTTAGGCATTCTTTCTTTCTTGGGATAATTCTGTCTATCAGAAGGTAAACCCTTTTCAGTTCATGCCACCCTATGACTCAAATCCTTTAATTCATTTATTACTTTAACCAATTTGTCTTTAGATGCAGGTGCTCTACTTTGTTGTGCTTTGGGATTAGGGTTTTGCAATATTGTGATATCATCTCTTTTATTCATCTTCCCTGATGCTTTCCTATTACTCTCAATATGTGTTGCCATTTTAAAAGCATCTCTTAAAGATTGGGGTTTCTTATCTCTTAACTCATAGCCCACCTTAGCATCATATGCATTATAATACAAGACTAGACACATGGACTCATTTAGCCTCATATACAAGGGAATCTTGTTAAAAACCCTAGTAAACCTAGCATTAAAATCTGAGACAAGTTCATTATCTCCCTTAGTGATGCTAGTAAACTCATTAATAACAAATCTTGGATCAATTTTATCACCATATTGTTCTCTGAAAGCTCTCTTAAATTCATCCCAAGAATTAATACTTGCACCAAGAAGATTCCTATACCAATCCCTAGCATCATTGGCTAATGATTGCATAAACAATTTCATGATTACATCTTCATCCTATACTTCATAATCATCCATAAGATTTGAAAATGTTTTCAAATGATCTTCACCAGATAGAGCATTATTTCTAGAAAACTTTACTAAATCTTTCCTTATATCATTTGGAATTGGATTTGGGTAACCAGGGATACCTGTGAAATCAAGTTGTCTATACATGTCGAGTTTTAATGGTCATTTAGCTTGGACATTTGCTACTATTGCATTTGCCTGCACATTAGGTTGTCCTTGCATATTTTGTTGTCCATGAACATGTTGTTGTGGATTTATTTGAGGTTTTTGTTGACCAAGAAGATTATGACCTACTTGCGCATTAGGTACATGACCAACTCCATGTCCTGCATGGGGATAATGCATGAAATGTTGGCCTACCCATCCAGTATTAGCATTTTGAGCCTAGGCTACCACCTGTGTTTGTGAATTTGGCACAAATTGTTGTTGAAAATGCATTGGGGTGGACATAGCAACTGTAGCAGTTGAGACATTTCCCTATTGTAATGCGAAAAAATCTGTGCCTAGTAATGGTGCCTTTTGTCCAGAACTTGAAGCAATCAACCCTTGTGAAACCTTATTGAAATCAGAAATTTGAGGAATAGAATCACAAGAAGCCTTTATTGCATCAATTCTCCTTTTCATATCATCCTAAATTCTCCTTGCTTCTAATAAATCTAATTCAATCTTTAAATCATTCACTTCTTGTAGTAACTCATCCTCAGTTTGCACTTTTGTCCCAAAGGTTGAGGCTTTAGGGGAAACATGAACACTCTGTGTATTTGCTATTGTTATTGCATTAACAGAATCTATATACACTGGGTTAGAAAATGTTTGGGATCGAGGTAAGGTTCGAATGTTAGCCTGATGGATCAAATCGATCTCCTTTTCTATTCTAGCTTGATACTCTAAGTTTTACCATAGTTCCTTATTTCTAATATATTCAACAATTAGTTCTAGAACCCTAGGGCTAACATATTTGACACAAGGTACATCTTTAGTATGGCTTTCATCACCACTTGAGTCTGTTGTATGTGGAAAGGGGTTGTAAGGGGTGGTATGTGACTTACCAGTACCCTTTGCTTTCCATTCTGGTGTTGCATTTGTTTGATCCCCAATTAATAACCTATTTCCAAGATTATTCTTATACAGAGATCTTCTTCCATCCATTTTAAAAATTTGCAACTAGTGTTTATATTTGGCCAATTTGGAGATATTAGAGTCACCACCCAAAATTTCTTGGGAAACAAGTAACATGATTTGGGGTCTCAATAACTCTTTCCTCTCCCCAGCAGAATCACAAATATGTTGGTTCTTCCAGTTGATTGCCTGACTGTCTCTATAAAGTAGCCATCTTTAATGCTCAAGACTCTCAGATCAGTGGCCAACGAACATGAGTCAATGAAATGATCTCCTCTACACTTTAGGCTCTGCTAAACCTAGGGGGTTATTCCCTTTATAACAATATCAACTGATCAAATCCTAATCACCACAGGATATTGCAAAAGCAGAAATGTTATCATTCATATACACCAAGACTGTGAGATTAACTCAAAACTAGATAAGTCTTTGGAAGTTAACTCTTTGCTGGCTTTGAGAACATATATCGAAACAACCTAAACTAGCACAAAACAAAACAAAATAATTCAAATGATTTATCCTTTAGGGTTTTGGTTCTGGATCCTGGGCAAGATGAAATTCAAATTGGTGCCTATCGTGGGTATAGAGTCAAACTATTTCCTGTAAGTGCCTCTTTCTGACATGTAAACTTCAAACATAGAGGACTAATCTATATCACTGTCTTACAATGACACATCCAAAGAAGGGTATTTCACACATTTCTTCTTAGTATTCCCTAATGCAATACATAAGTCCCTATATCTTATTCAAAGCATTTTAATCCATTACTTGAATAGAAGTAGAAAATAAGATATTCAATACAACAAATGTGCATAGATAAACTCAAAAACCCTTGATTTCTTTATTTATAAGAGAAATGCAACATACAAGGAGACAAATGTGAGAGATGCATGCTAGATGCATTTTTCATATGATTCATTCTAAATTGAAAAATGTCATACAAAGATCTTTTCACTAGCACAATGTCTATCTGCAACCCAAAATATTTTATTTCATAGTATATCTGCCCAAGAATGGTGTTCTAGAATCCCCTTACAATGATAGAACAAGTTCTTATATATAAGATAAGAAACTTGTCGGCCTAGGACCTAACTCAACATATTCAATTACATTCTTTTCTTTTACATTAAATGAATTGAGGCATAAGAACATGTGCTCAGTTTACAATAAAATATGCCCCCTAAAAATAGCTCTTTGTAGTAGTTGTAACCGTTGAGAAGACCAATCCTGATGTTGATGAAAAATTTTTGAAACTAACTTTCCCAAAATTAGACTTCCAACCGCCTTGAACTCCAATATTGTGTTTTAATCATTATTTTTCTCGGTCCATGTAGCACACATTTTCTCCGTAGGCCATTGAAATGGTCACCTTAGCTATTTTTTCATTATTGGTTGTATACTTGGAATCCAAGATTGCCCTAGTTTCTTTGCTAAAACTGTCAAGACTCACCTCTAAAGAAAACAACTCATCTAATATGTTATTCAATTGATCTATGTTGAACACATCATTACCACATATGGCAAATGAGAGATCAGGGACTAATGTTTTGAACTACTCCTTCCACTGATCAAGAGGCTTTACCTATTTATTATCATCTATAATCTCTGCCATAATCTTCTTGTCAACATGCTCCATCAAATGCAACTTATCTCCAACATACTTGTCAAATCTCAACATGTATGCAACAATTTCTTCCAACATTATAATCATATGTTAGTGCAATCTGTAAGGAAAGATAAGTGCAGAAATGCCTTCCTAATGCCAATTTTTAGAAGAGAAATGCAGATAGTACATTCAAGTTCCAATTACAGTTCATTAAAGATGCACATTAATTAGAATAACAAAGCAGACAATTAAGAGACATACACAAATCAACACCAGATTTACATGAGAAAACCCTTTACGGGAGAAAAACCCACACACCAAGCAAAGTCATTGTATTACAGTAAATGATGTTTACATACAGAGTTGCAGACTTATGCTTCTAGATGTTAATTCACAGCTTCAACTTCAGCAGCATTGCATTCCCCTGTTCAACCTCTTCGATCAAATTGAACAAAATCAATTTTTACATGCAGATACAATGCAGGTTATATCATCTGGTTACCAACCAAGCATTCATTCTACATTCTCTGCTATCCCAGAAACCATTCGATTATGTTCTTGTAGCAAAGAGTCACAATTCATTTTAACTGTCAAAGACACGTCAAGGCTGTCGAACAAAACGTAACTATCACTGCCCTTGTCAAAACTTTCGAAGAGACTCCAAACAGTCTCTCTTCGAAGTCCTTGTGTCTCTTCAACAAGAGCTTTCTCACTCCAGGCTTCGCCAACACACTACATCAGACTATCGAGGAGACTCAAGACAGAGTCCCGCTGATGGCACTAGGTTACACCGATGTAGATAGTACTAGCCAAGCTTTGACCACAATCCTCCCCGCCTAGGTGGCATCCACATAGACTTCCATGTCACTGAGTCATACATCCTCCATCGACATCATCAAATCCCTGCTCTCCACTTAGTACTGGCGGGGTCCCACCAAGGCACCTACAAGTTGGCAAGTATCAACTATATCGATGGGACAATATATCATGTCCCATCAATATAACGATGTCCCTTCGATGAAGTTCATTTCGCTCCATGTGGTCCCCACTGCCAATGCTTTGTATCAGATATATCAAAAGAGCCTCTATGATGACTCCCTCTGATATCTCCATGTCTCACCGATGCAACCAATGCTCTATACCAGGCTATCGAGGGGACAGCTCAGAAGATCCCATCGAAGTGAACAACTCTCGCCAATGCCAAAGCAAGAAGTGTTATCGGTCCATTGAGGAGACTATTAACAAGGTCACATCGAAAATAGACAGTTAGGCTGATGAAGGAATAAACACACAACAATGCAGATAGAATATCAAGCCAGTAATTTGAGGCACATTTTCCAACACAATCTCAGCAGGAGCTACAAGGTCAAATCTAGCACATTTGTGAATTTGCCTTATTATTACAGTCTTGGGAAACCATTTATTAACTATCCCTTTCAGATTATCCTTATCTTGTACATGCTTATCAAAATTTGTTCTCAAATCTGAATAGGCTTTCCATGCTGCATCAATCTTATTTACTACCTTGGCAACTCTGTGATTAATCAAATCATTAACAAGCTTGCCAGTTATTTCAATCTTATTTTAGGTAGCTCCTTTCAATTGATCTTTGAGATCCTTTATTTCTGAAAGCAAAGACTCCTTATCTGATGGAAAAGGTTCTGCAAAATAGGAGGGAATGGAAATTATTGGAACAGGGGCTCCAAGTTGAAGAGACCTATAATGATTCAACTCTACCATAGCATGAGTATATTTCTCATTCAACTGGTCATGTTCCTTTTGCAATTTCATAGTGGCAACTTCAATGAACATAGTTGTGTGCACACTTGGGGATGCAACTTGAGGGGCAAGTGTGTCTGATAGCCTCTTGACAATAACATTCCCTATCAAGTCATGAACACTATCTGCTACTTTAGGCTTGTTTGTATTTGGGACCATTGACCATATTGCCAAAGTTTTAAACTTACCTAGTTAAACCCTAAACCAAAGAAATCTTGGTCAGCCTCCTCTTCTATGGCAAATACTTCATCATCATGTCTCCTTATAGTGTCCAGAGCAAGTGCAGTGGCTATATCCCAATGTGGTAGCAGCAAAAAACCACTACTCTCAACAATTTGTCTTCCCTCTTTAGGAGTGATTTGACCAATATATCCTAACTTACTTCATGCAACACCTTTTGATTAATTTCCTCATATTGGTCAGGGTGTGCATTACTTTTGGCCTCCTCAACCCTTTTCTGAAACTCTGCACTCCTCAATCTCAATACAAACCCCTTAAACTCTTGGGATTTAATAAATTCATCATCAGACAAGAATTGTGTACAAGCTAATGCTCGTATGTCATTTGTTTCATCTTTCCCTTGTTTGATACTCACACCCATTATGTGTTAGAAATGAAAGCAACACTACTTCAATGGAAAGTTGATTCAAGATAAATTTTAGCAATCTTTAAGTGTGCATTAACAATGGATATTGTAACAAAACATAAAACCCACTACAGAGAAAATGCCAAACATGAAGAACACAACACAAGACATAGTATTTACATGGAGAAAAGGGTGAAAACACAAAGATGAGTATACATTTCATGGAAGTCTCCTATAGATGAAAAATGCCGCTTGTAATGGGTACCCATTTTGAAGAAAACGGGTACCTGTTTAGGATCGGGCACCTGAAGCAAAACAGGTACCCATTTTATAATGGGTACCCTTTTTTAAAAAACAAAAAAATAACCATATGCATATAAAAACAAAAAAAAAACTTTTTGAAAACAGGTACCCGTTTCAAAACGGGTACCCGTTTCAAAATGGGTACCCGTTTTCAAAAAAAAAAATTTAACCTGCCTATTGCTAATTTTTTTATTTTTTAGAAATGAATACCCGTTATTTTTAAAACGGGTACCTGTTTCTAAAATGTTGAAATTTCAAACCCGCCAATTTGCATTGGTTTTAGGCTTGGAAACGCAAGCCTTAGCTTTGGACCTACAACTAGGAGACCATGAAAACATCCAGAGAAAAAACTAGTTTCACCACTATGGCTAACGACTTTTTTTTCAGAATATTTTAACAAAATTAAAACCCATTATAGATCTCAAAGTCTAGTTTACAAATATGTAATTTTTTTTGCTATTGAACATAATTTTCTATTTATTATTAATTTTCCAAATAAACTAAGTCATAAACTTGAAATAACATAGGTTACTATTTATTTAATAACTTTTGATTTTGAAAGTTTCTTAAAAAAAAATTATGTCTGGCCAAACTAGACATCATTCTCTACATGATGAAAAAAAAAATTAGTGAATTGATTAGTTTAACTCAAATTATGTTCTCCGTACACGAGGGGTTTTTAAAACACTAATTAGGGCCATTAAAAAATTAATTAAAAAATATATATTTATCAAAAAATTACAAAAGAATATTCTGACCAAAATTCAACATCCTGAGAATCTTTCCACAAAAGGAATTAGAAAAATACATTAATTTAGGTCAAATTATGTTGGCCGTACACATGCATGCTTTTGCAAAAAACAGGGGACTTTTAAAAAGCCACTTTTTGTACATCTGATAAAAAACCAACTTGCATCATCTAGGTATTTGAAAAAATTACATATTTGAAAACTAAAAACAAAATCCTACATTTCTTATTTTTACATCATCTTAATACTTTATGTGCAAGTGCTTCAAATTGTCACTCCAAGTACGACAAAATTTGAAAAACAGGAAAAACACTTCCACTTTTTGGCTAAAAAGTGAACTCATCTTCTTACACTTACCCAAAACCCTTGCGGGTAAAAAACTCCACTAGGAAAGAGGCACAAGTTTGTATTAATCTCAACAAGATTGTACAATACATCAACTACACAACTCTCTCCACAAGTCTTCAATCTGACAGCATTCCTGCAGCACCTGAGTACCTAAAATCTTTCTATCAGCAACAAATACATGGCAAATACTTATAGGAATGTTTTTCAACTCATCCTAAGCATTCACCTTCTCTCTCCTAAGATTCTCCAACCTGTAAACATTAATTACCATCTTACAAGCATCTTACACTTGACCAAAAATAGCCATGCAAAGGTTGGGTGCCCAAGACTAAATTTGGCCTCTTATAGCATCTTATGACGTGTCATAACTGTCATAGATACCACAAAAGAGTATCTTTCCAAGATAGGAACCTTAGGCTAAATATAGCAAATATACAACTAACATATCCATCATATGCATCATAGAATCTTAGAATCTTATGACAGCTTGCAGCTGTCAAAGATTCACTTACCAAACATTATGACAATTGTCATACTTGCCAAAAATAGTATATTCCTCAAGGGAGCATGCCTACCCTCATTTACTTTGAGTTTTTACATTTGCCAATAGTAAAAGTCACTCTGTAATTACCTTTGGTTACTCTGAAATTACCCCTGCCAATGAAATTACATATAATAAATGGAATAAATACAATATTGGGAGTTACAAGGTTAATGGCACCTTATCCCAATATTATGTTCTCAGGTGGAGGATTCACCACAACCCTTACAGGTGAGGCTATAGTTTGGTTTACTTCTTCTCCAGGTGTACTTTCTGCAATACCCTCCAAACTGACCATTTCGATCTCAATATCCCCACCTTCAAGATCAATCATTTTCCTCTTCTTAGAAGAAGATGGTAGAGGAACATCAACACTTTAAGATTGCTCAGAGGTAGTAGACCCACTTTCCACTCTAACATAACGATGGTACATAGAACATCCTTATCATATGGAGGCCTCTTTTATGCTATAGGAGCTTTCCCAATCAATGTCTCAGCATGATCCAATATCATCTGTATCCTGACAATAGGGTCATTCTCTTCTACAAAAGTACTAGGATAACTTGCATGCATCCTTCTCCTTTGGTCCTTTACCTCCTTAACCCTTGCCCATCTATTTCTCTTATCCTTTACTTCCTCCATATAAAAACAGTTTCTGACTATATCTTCTTCAAACAAGAGATTGTGCACAAATGCATGTCTCTTGATACTCAGCCTGATCCTGTTGATAAATCCTTCTAGATCAAAAACTCTTGAGAGCTCTTTCCCCATTCTATATGATTGCAAAATTGGGTAGATATGATCCAAGCCCTCCTTATTTGTTGCCCAAAAATCTCCAAACTTTGTAGAAGTAGGGAAGAAAGACCCTTTCTTCTACCCCCTCAAATGAGTCTTGTTTGACTCATTCAACTGCCACATTACCTCTAGATAAGCAAGTCTCTCTGGGACATACTTTGGTAACACAAGAGGGTTCAATGTACATCCATATACCCTGATGGAAGAAGTGTGGGTGTGTAGAAACCAATCACTCCAATTATGTTGGATTCCCATCTCAGGGGTTCTATCCATCAGCCTCAAGAAATCCACAATTGCTCTTGGTATTCTGTCATGTGGAGGCTCAACGTAATTCAAAATTCTTCTAATGAAATGCTCCTCAAATATCACATAATTAGCATTATTACAATGCTTATCCATCATATGAGTCCATCACTAAACAAGAAGAGAATTGCCTTCATTATCTACCTAACTGACCTACAAGCATCATGCCACAAACCCTTCCCTACATATAAAAACAATTCACACATCAGAGAGTACCACCTGAATTCCATCTTAAACTCCATCTTGTCTTCATTCTTCCTGATGGCCAATAACTGCTCATTCATCTTATTTGAAATATATGAGGCATAATCATATTCAGTATTCACCATTTGATCTTGAATATCTGTTGCCATGAGCATAAGAGTAACAGGCATGTTCCCCTTTGCATCTTGCCCCAAGACTTGACACAATGAATGATAGGTCTTAATGAAAGTCATAAAAATAATCAATTGTCAGGGGCTCCTTCTCACTAGGAGAAATCTTTATGGGCCTGTTGTCTATTCCTCTCACCCTGTGATTCGGAAGCAACACAGTTTTGTAACTACTTTTATTTTTTCTATATTTATCATTGAAGGCCTAAAAATCTATGACTTTGCTAGCTGCAAGATTTAGTCCAAAGACTTCAGAGATGTATTTCTTTGTTATGTTGATCATACCCACATTATTTCCTACTAATACCATTCTCCTCTATGGGTCATATCTCCTGGCTATGGCCTTAACAAAATTAGCATCAATGAACACATGGCAGAAGCTTCACCAAAGCTAAGGTCCATGCATGTGAAAGGGGAGCCCTAGAACATCTCTTTTTGTACCAATGATCAAATAACTCCCACCCTCTCATAGGAATCTCTGCATCTTTGCAACCCTGGGCATTGTCTAATAATCTATCATTGACTCCTCCTGGACCGCAAGCATTAACTCGTCTTCTCGACGACCCTGTTAGTAATAATTTGTGTTTGGGGTTTTAAGTCAGGTCTCTTCCCTAAAAATCCAAAAAGTTCTAATGTTTTGGTCCCTGCAATTATCAAAAATGCATCTCACCTTGTATGCTCAGGGTCAAAATATACAGTGGCGGGTCAGAAATCTCCATCGGCCCCTGAAAATTGATAAAATATGGGTCAAATGCATAAAAAATGCATATCGAGCCACAGTTTTCAGTGTTTCTAAGTGTGGCTAGAAGGGTCAAATTGTGCCACAGCCGCAGGACCACCAAGTGTTAAGCCCCAGTTTAGAATCTGCGCCTTTGCTTCCCGCGGAGCATGCCACGTGTCAACAGCAGAAGTAGGCCCTTAAAGTTTCAACTAAGCGCAGAAGGCGCCACGTGTCAGCTTCCGACAGAGTTCCGCCAAAGTTTCAATGCAGTTTCTATCTTGTTTAAAGAGTGCCACGGAAGGCACCACGTGGGGGCAACGCGGAGCTTGCCAAGTGTCGATCTCCGCCAAGTTTCTGAATGACCCTATGTGTTTCCCAAAGGTAGCGTGGATGATGACATGTGTCAGCTTCCGCATAAGTTTCAAACCGAAGCCTTAAAGTTTCTATGCTTCGCGGATCCTGCCAAGTGTTAGCCTCCGCTGAAGTTTCAAAAAGTTTCTATGCAGGGGCAGAGGGTGCAACGTGTCCTTTGTAGTTGCTACGGAAGCCGACAGGTGGCTACTTCCGCGTTAGTTTCTTTTTTGTTTCGAAGTGTGGCAAAGCGAAGGTGGGTCCCAGTAAAAACAGTTGCTACTGCGGATGTTGCCAAGTGGCAGCCTCCGCTTGAAGTTTCGAGTGCCCCTTTTGTAATGTTTCTGTGAGCACGGAAGGCGCCAAGTGTCACCACGCGAGGGACTCCTATATATGTTTCAACGATTATGCGCGAGCGCCGTGTGTCCCTCATGGTTGCTGCGGAGCGTGACAGGTGTCAGCTTCCGCAGGTTGTTTCTGTTTGTTTCAATGTCAAGCGAAACATGGTGGTGGGCCCCAGTTTGAATTTCAAGTGTGGCAGATTGTGACACGTGGCGGAGGATCCCGAGACTTCTACCTGTTTCTTTCAAGTTTCTATATGTTTCAAAGGTAACGCAAAACCTGCCACGTGTTGGTTTCAGCCTGAGTTTCAAAGTGGCCCCTTAAAGTTTTTGAGCAACACGAAGGGTGCCAAGTGTCGCAGTCCGCAAAGTTTCAAAGAAGAGTCTCTAATGTTTCAAGGGTGCCATGGAGCTTGCCACATGGTGGCTTCCGCGTGAGGTTCCGGTAGTTGACTCTCGGCGGAAAAAATAAAGGAAAATGAGAAGCGATGGCCCAGCAATGGAAACTCAAGGTGCCTACGTGGCACGATCTGGTTGGTTCGTGACTTTTCAACATTTTTGGGGGTCGTTGGATCTCCGCGACTAGGTTTTTGATTGACGGCCAGGTTTTAATGTTGCAGCGCGGGTTTTTTCATGAGTGTCTGCGACCGTTTTGGCGGGAAAAAAGGTTCGCTGTTGTTGCGTGTTCAGAGGCTGCGGGTTGGTGCGCCATTAGTGGTGATTGTTGCAGAGGCATGGGTCAATGATGGACAGCTCAACCACCCGATTGATGATGCATATCCCTGAGTGGCGGCCCAGATCCTGATTCCCACCTACTCTGTCCTCTGTTTCTTGTTGCAGCATTTACTGTTTTGGGCGCCATTTTTCACAGTGCATTGTATCTGGCGATTTTTGAGTCAACCATGTAATTAGTGCTAAGTACACAGTTTTGCTATAAAAGGCAGACTGTGTCACTCATTTGTTGTTGTTGAAAACTGGACATATCTGGCTCTGTAATGAAATACAACTAGTTTTGGTTGCTCTGTGCAGAAGATTTTGTGAGTTTATGAGTCTCATGTTTTATGTATTGTGCATAGACTTACTGGTTTCATTGTTGTTTTAGATGAATAATGCTATACTGCATGTGTTTTGTTATATGTCTCCTGTATTGAATATACTCTTCTTTTGAATCTGGATATCTAAGGTGTGTCTTGGGTTCTAGGATATAGGTTTACTGTATTGAATGCTTGATCTCTTAACTTCTGCTCAAGGGGTAGATTAAAGTGTTTTCAGATTGAGTGTTGAGAAGAATATATTGCAGTAAGGATATCATAAGTAGAAATAACTTGATACTCTGTTCTGGGATGTATCTGTAAGGCAGATATCACACAAATCCCCTTGAAATCCAGTTTTAATATGTTTATGCTGAACATTTGCATGTGTATGTCTACTGACTCCAAGCCCTGGATAGGCACCAATCTAGCTCTGTGTTGAGGTTATACACCAGGTCCAGCTCTGCATCCAAACACAACATCAAAATCAAACTCCAAAACAACCATTAGGACAGTAGAATTAGTTTTAGGATCCCAAGTCCTCTGTCCACAACTGAAAATAGGCCCAAAAGCTAGCCCCTTTGCTCTTATCTTGCAGTTTTGGTCTACTTACAGGAGGACTTATCTGCTTCATGTCAGCATCCCAGCCTTTGTATGCATATTCTCATGGATGTTAAGTAGGGGATACCCCCCTAGGTTTTGCAAAGCCTAAAGAAGAAGACGAGATAAAAATAGAGTCTATCTCCTATACTGTTGGCCCCTGGCCCAAAGATCCTGTTGATCATTGATGGCTACCTTATAGGGAAATCTGGGAGTAAGCATCCAGTCTGGGAAAAAACCAACAGAAATTGGTGACTCTGCTGGGGAAGGATTGATAAAAAAGAATAGATTTGTGGCCCATCCGAGTCACCAACAGATTTTGGTGACTCCGCTGGGGATCGAATGTCATATCCAAAAAATTTGAGTCTAAAAGGTTGAAAAATCAAACCTAGAGGTGCTTTGTTGCAGCAAAGGGAAAAGTTTTATATGTGGCTCTGCTAGTGGATGACCCAGAAAGAAAGAAATCAATTTTCAGCTTCAGCCTGTTTGAAACTCATTCCTCTGCCAAGGAGGTGGCGACTCTGTTGAATGAACATATCAGCAGCTGAAACATATCCAGGTATTTGTACAAGTTTTTGAAAAGTTCCCTATTTGGTGAAATAGCACTGGTTAAAAGGGAAACATTGGTGAAAGTAGAGCTTGCATGCTTTTGTTAGAACCTACTTTGTATTTCAAAAGGGGCATGCAACATTGTTCAAAAGACTCATATTGAGGACTTTAGGAAAGCTGAAATAGCAGTTTGTATTTTAGGGGCCTAAGGTTATATTGTGATTGAAAATCTGAGTAGAGAAGAGGGTTGCAAAAGCATAAAAAGATGTATTGTCAGCCCATGCACCCTTGTGAGGTGTTAAATGCAATAATGTATAGTATTCAGTCCCAACCATGTAATAAAAGAAGTTTCAACATAGATAGATATAAGCCCATAGATTTTAGTGGCATTTGTGGCTACCCAAATGCTTTTCCACCTAAAATTAGAAGATATTTGCCCAAATTTAGTGGTGCAAAGGATGAATCAGCTGAAAGACACTTGCAGCAGTTCCTAAATGTGATAGATGATTTTGAGATTGACCATGAAGATGTAGTTATGAGATTATTTGTTCAATCTCTAGATGAAGATGCAAGGGACTGGTTCTCCTATCTTCCAGCTTACTCTGTCAGCTCTTGGCATGATTTAAAATCTGCATTTTTAGAACAATATGGTGAAAGAATTTCTGAATATGCAGTCATTAGTGACTTCATGTACATCCATATTGAAGAGGATGAGTTGATCCCAGCCTTTAACCTCAGATTTATGAAGGCATTGAATAGAATACCAAAATGCATGAGCCATAATGATGCACTGTGCTTAGTTGTCTATTTGGGAGCATCTGATAAGAAAATGAGTTATAGATTGAGAGATAAGGAGCCCACCACATTGCATCAGGCTCGACAGTTTGCAATTGATATTGAAAACAATTGGAGGTATGGTATTCAAAAGGGTTTTTTTTTGAAAATTTTTGTTGTCCTGCAGCCCCCAATGATAATGAGGGATATAATTTAAATGTTGGCAATGAATGTCAAAGTGCTCACACCCCTGTTGTCCCAGTTTTTGCATCATCCCAAGTTGATGTTTCTATTGTAGAGGAGGATGTCCCATTTTGCCCAGAAAATGAAGTTGAAAACAATGGTTTTTCAAGTGATATTTACATGCCAGTCCTCATCAAAGAGCATTCATGTTTAAATGATCCAGTTGTGCAAAGTTGTGGTCATATGGATCAACAATCAATATCAGTTTCATCAGAAAGTATCAGAGGGCTGGAAAGTGATGTAGATCCTCCAACTTCAGAATGCATTGAAGTAGCAGAAATTTTGTATGTGGGGCAATCAGATGATAAAAATGATATCCATGACCAGTGCATGGATCAAGTTTGTTTTTCTTATGACTCTAGATCTGATAGTAATGAAGAAGAATTGGATTGTCATGAAGAAGAAGCAGAGACCTTTGCAGTAAGTGTTAATCCCCTTTATAATGAGCCTCAAAATGCATTTATTGTTGTGAGTCATGACCTTCATTGGTGTAGGGTTAACCCTTTGTTTGAAGATGATGATGTTGATTTACAAACTGTGAATAATGAATGTTCATCATCACCTGATTCAGACATGTGCAACATTGGGTGTGTGGATCAGGATTTGTTTTCAATATCAGTAGATATTAGGGGTCTCAATTTTTCTGGGTATTTTGAGTTTTTGGATCAACTGGATGAGTGCCTGATGGTGTGCAGTAGCCAGATAAATGATCAAGAATGCCAAGAGCAATATGATGTACTGTCTGAGGGATATAACATACATGTGTTGCCTAATGTTGAAGAATATTATGTGTATGGTTATATATCTGATTTTGAAATCCAGAGTGACAGAGGCAATACTACAAGTGGCAAGTTGTCAAAAATAGTCGAATATCTAATTGAGCAGATGACATTATGGGCAAATTATGCAAATCTTTTTAGTTGGGATTGGGATCTTTCAGTGTGGAATCAGGCATTTGACAAGAAAAAATTATGGTTCTTCCTTTTTGGTTGCCCTGGGCCGCCAAAATAATGTTTAAAAATAATGTGTTTGATATGCAGATCAATACATCTTCATGATTATGTGCCCAATGGATAGTGGACTGGTCTGCATCCCAGAGATCTGAGGTTCTCGCTGCAGTCTTGCCCCTGCACGTCCCCAATCGGAGCCTATGTTAGTAATAATTTATGTTTGGGGTTTTGAGTCAGGTCTCTTCCCTAAAAATCCAAAAAGTTCTAATGTTTTGGTCCCTGCAATTATCAAAAATGCATCTCACCTTGTATGCTCAGGGTCAAAATATACAGTGGCGGGTCAGAAATCTCCATTGGCCCCTAAAAATTGATAAAAAATGGGTCAAATGCATAAAAAATGCATATCGAGCCACAGTTTTGAGTGTTTCTAAGTGTGGCTAGAAGGGTCAAATTGTGCCACAGCCACGGGACCGCCAAGTGTTAAGCCCCAGTTTAGAATATGCGCCTTTGCTTCCTGCGGAGCGTGCCACGTGTCAACAGCGAAAGTAGCCCCTTAAAGTTTCAACTAAGCGCGGAAGGCGCCACGTGTCAGCTTCCAACAGAGTTCCACCAAAATTTCAATGTAGTTTCTATCTTGTTTCAAGAGTGCTACGGAAGGCACCACGTGGGGGCAACGCGGAGCTTGCCAAGTGTCAGTCTCCGCCAAGTTTCCGAATGACCCTATGTGTTTCCCAAAGGTAGAGCAGATGATGACATGTGTCAGCTTCCGCATAAGTTTCAAACCGAAGCCTTAAAGTTTCTATGCTTTGCGGATCCTGCCAAGTGTTAGCCTCCGCTGAAGTTTCAAAAAGTTTCTATGTAGGGGCGGAGGGTGCAACGTGTCCTTTGTAGTTGCTACGGAAGCCGACAGGTGGTTGCTTCCGCGTTAGTTTCTTTTTTGTTTCGAAGTGTGGCGAAGCGAAGGTGGGTCCCAGTAAAAACAGTTGCTACTGCGGATGTTGCCAAGTGGCAGCCTCCGCTTGAAGTTTCAAGTGCCCCTTTTGTAATGTTTCTGTGAGAGCGGAAGGCGCCAAGTGTCACCACGCGAGGGACTCCTATATATGTTTCAATGATTATGCGCGAGCGCCGTGTGTCCCTCATGGTTGCTGCGGAGCGTGACAGGTGTCAGCTTCCGCACGCTGTTGTTGTTTGTTTCAATGTCAAGCGAAACATGGTGGTGGGCCCCGGTTTGAATTTCAAGTGTGGCGGATTGTGACACGTGGCGAAGGATCCTGGGACTTCTACCTGTTTCTTTCGAGTTTCTATATGTTTCAAAGGTAACGCGGAACCTGCCACGTGTTGGTTTCCACTTGAGTTTCAAAGTGGCCCCTTAAAGTTTCTGAGCAGCACGGAGGGTGCCAAGTGTTGCAGTCCGCAAAGTTTCAAAGAAGAGTCTCTAATATTTCAAGGGTGCCGCGGAGCTTGCCACGTGGTGGCTTCTGCGTGAGGTTCCGGCAGTTGACTCTCGGTGGAAAAAATAAAGGAAAATGAGAAGCGATGGCCCAGCAATGGAAACTCAAGGTGCCTACGTGGCACGATCTGGTTGGTTCGCGACTTTTCAACATTTTTGGGGGCCTTTGGATCTCCGCGACTAGGTTTTTGATTGACAGCCAGGTTTTAATGTTGTAGCGTGGGTTTTTTCCCGAGTGTCTGCGACCGTTTTTGGCAGGAAAACTCTGAGGTTCGCTGTTGTTGCATGTTCAGAGGCTGCGGGTTGGTGCGCCATCAGTGGCGATTGTTGCAGAGGCATGGGTCAATGATGGACAGCTCAACCACCTGATTGGTGATGCAAGTCCCTGAGTGGCGGCCCAGATCTTGATTCCCACCTGCTCTGTCCTCTGTTTCTTGCTGCAGCATTTACTGTTTTGGGTGCCATTTTTCACAGTGCATTGTATCTGGCGATTTTTGAGTCAACCATGTAATTAGTGCTAAGTACACAGTTTTGCTATAAAAGGCAGACTATGTCACTCATTTGTTGTTGTTGAAAACTGGACATATCTGGCTCTGTAATGAAATACAACTGGTTTTGGTTGCTCTGTGCAGAAGATTTTGTGAGTTTATGAGTCTCATGTTTTATGTATTGTGCATAGACTTACTGGTTTCATTGTTGTTTTAGATGAATAATGCTATACTGCATGTGTTTTGTTATCTGTCTCCTATATTGAATATACTCTTCTTTTGAATCTGGATATCTAAGGCGTGTCTTGGGTTCTAGGATATAGGTTTACTATATTGAATGCTTGATCTCTTAACTTCTGCTCAAAGGGTAGATTAAAGTGTTTTCAGATTGAGTGTTGAGAAGAATATATTGCAGTAAGGATATCATAAGTAGAGATAACTTGATACTCTGTTCTGAGATGTATCTGTAAGGCAGATATCACACAAATCCCCTTGAAATCTAGTTTTAGTATGTTTATGCTGAACATTTGCACGTGTATGTCTACTGACTCCAAGCCCTAGATAGGCACCAATCTAGCTCTGTGTTGAGGTTATACACCAGGTCCAGCTCTACATCCAAACACAACATCAAAATCAAACTCCAAAACAACCATTAGGACAGTAGAATTAGTTTTAGGATCCCAAGTCCTCTGTCCACAATTGAAAATAGGCCCAAAAGCTAGCCCCTTTGCTCTTATCTTGCAGTTTTGGTCTACTTACAGAACTTATCTGCTTCATGTCAGCATCCCAGCCTTTGTATGCATATTCTCATGGATGTTGAGTAGGGAATACCCCCCTAGATTTTGCAGAGCCTGAAGAAGAAGAGGAGATAAAAATAGAGTCTATCTCCTATACTGTTGGCCCCTGGCCCAGAGATCCTATTGATCATTGATGGCTACTTTGTAGGGAAATCTGGGAGTAAGCATCCAGTCTGGGAAAAAACCAACAAACCCAAATAACTGTCATTAAATCCTCATCTAATGTTCTTTTTGACATGGATGGCTAACCTGTTGATTGACTCATTTTGTTGAATTGTAGGTTTTAGGGCTTCTGTAAAACTAGGGCTTATAACAATTGCTCGATTCTACGACCCTTTTTTCTCTTATACGAGCATAAAAACACTTTAAAACACCCAACATAATCAATTGAACTGATTAAAACTCAAAATTTGCACCAACCTGGATGTCCACCTGTAAACCCTAATTTTCGCTAGAGAAATGTCGAGAGCTCGAGTCGCCAAGAAATTCTTTTCGCAACATAGAATGATCATCATTGCAATTTCAACATACTACTTATTTACATCGTGCGACCCTACAATTTATTGGTATCGGTCATTTCTGCCATTACTACTCATTTGCTTGAATAAAGTGTCTGCAACTGTTGAATTTGAAATTTTGAATATCAATCGTTGATGCGAGGCTTGTCGCGACAAGATCAGTGGTTCAGAATGGTCAGGGAGATTTGTAAAATCCACCCTGCACGTTGAAAAATCCACCCTACACATTAAAAAATCTTGACCAATCATCTTCAGCCATGCATGACAACTTTCCCTATCAACCCTTAGGATTTGCCACATGTCAACATTTTGTGGCCCCGTGCTCCCTATCGCGTCCAAGTTTTCTAACGCTATGGGCTTGCGTTATTCGTCCATTTGGAATGTACTACCTTTTAGGCTTTGTATGTATTTGGTTGACTAGGTACACGTGGCAACAAACCTCCGCAGCATGGAGATGACTCAGTTCTGACATCCTGTCCTTTGCGATAGTGTGCAACCACTTAAAAGGCGCATAGCTAGACCTTCCTTACCACTAGCTTTAACAAGACTATGAGCCTACTGGACAAATGGCAGTACTCCGCAGCAGTGCGGCCCTGATAAGGCACATATTTCTGAAGCTCGCAGGCTCACGCTAAGCTACCATGTGTCACTATCATATTTGACTCCAGCACTATAGGTTTATAAATATTAATATTTCAATTTTGACAGGTAGCGATAACTAGTAGCCTAGGATGAAGGGGTCAGTAAGGCACGATATATGAAAACTTAAGTTGTAACTTAAATGACTGGAAACCGAGACCAAAAGGTCAACATCAAAGCATAACACAAAACACAGGCGATCAGATGACTTAGGTTGTTTATCCTAGGGCACAAAGTATAGTCTGTGGAGCATAATAAACCCTTAAACCTAAGGAAAACCCCAGGGAATTTGACCCAAAACCCTAAAATTTTAGCATAGACAATCAAGATCCACCTAGAGGATGTTTTACGTGTGGAGGAGACCACTATGCTAGTCAATGCCCTACTAAGAGCTAAGAGAACCCATATCGTAGAAATCCCTTACCATCTCAGCAAACAACCTTCCAGCAAAGAATCCATGCCACCTTGGATAGCCGCCAAGCAGAGTACCAAGTTACTCCTATTGAAACTATAGTGTGGAATCCCAGCTTCTATTCTTATAGATACAGGAGCAACTAAGAATGTTTCCTAATATATTTAATAAGATGCCTAAGAAAGTTGGTTTCATGGCAAATTCATGGATAGTAGAGTATGCAAATTAGTCAGGATCTCGGGTAGAGCAATGTTTGTTTGAAGCTAGATTAAACCTACCCACTTTTTCCACAGAGGTAGATCTATATGTAGAACATCAAAGGTCTTATGATGTCATCTTAGGGATGAAATGGCCATGGCAACATAGATGAAAGGTTGATTGTTTCTCTAAGTCAATGGAATGCCTAGACAACATTCGTAATGTCATCCCGATTCAAGGGTTTCAGTGTGGAATGAAAATTAGGCAATTTTTTGCTATGCAATTGAAGCGAGCAAGGCGGAAGGGCTACCCAATGTTTGCAGTTAAGATGGATGAGTTAGATGACAATGGAGAAGTGAGGGGAAAGTCTAAAGAATCCTCAATAGAAGCATACCCTTTTCTCCACAACTTTCAGGATGTATTCCTCAAAGACCTTCCAGGTCTGCCCCCAAAAAGGGCTCTTGATTTTTCTATTGATATTATTCCTAGATTCGAACCGGTGTCCAAAGCACCTTATCAAATGACCACCATTGAACTGATGGAGTTGAAAGCTCAACTTCAGGAGTTATTGGCAAAAGGGTTGATTAGACCCGATGTTTCACCGTGGGGAGCCCCGGTAATTTTTGTTAATAAGAAAGATGGCACTCTATGCCTTTGTATAGATTATCGTATGCTCAATAAAGCAAAGATAAAGAATAAGTATCCTCTACCACATATAGATGATCTCTTTGATCACATGCGAGGAGCAACGGTGTTTTCTAAAATTGACCTAAGGTCGGATATCATCAGTTGAGGCTGAAAGATGAAGACATTCATACAACTACTTTTAGGATGAGGTATGGGCATTACAAGTTCACAGTCTTACCTTTTGGGTTGACAAATGCCCCGACAGCCTTCATGAATTTGATGAACAGTGTCTTCAGATATTGTTTAGACAAATTTGTTTTGGTGTTTTTAGATGATATGCTCATCTATTCTCGTAATGAGGAAGAGCATTTACAACACTTGTGAATAGTTGTGCAACGACTCAGAGAGCAAACTATATGGAAAACTATCCAAATGCACTTTCTTTCAGAAAGAAGTGCAATATTTAGGCCACATCATTTCTGCATAGGGAATTGCAATAGACCCTTTGAAGATAAAGGCTATTATGGAATGGTCTACGCCTAAAAATGTGCATGAAGTGTGTAGTTTTATGGGATTGGCAGGATACTACAAAAAGTTCATATTGAACTTTTCTAGAATTGCTCATCCCATCACTTCCTTGCAAAAGAAGGGAAAATGATTTGAATGGTCCAATAAGTGTGAAGAGGCATTTAATATTCTAAAGGAGAAATTGACTTCGGCACCGATTCTTAGAGTGCTAGACCCAAAGGGTCATTTTGTTGTTGTGACCGACGCTTTAGGAGAAGGGTCGGGTGGAGTGCTAATGCAAGAAGGCCAAGTTGTGGCCTATGAATCTAGGAAGTTGCAATCCTATGAGCAGAATTATGCTCCTCATGATCTGGAAATAGTGACAATTGTGCATGCCCTCCAAGTATGAAGGCATTACTTGTTAGGGAAGTGATTTGAACTAAAATCTGACAATCAAGGTTTGAAGTACATCTTCACACAACCAAACCTTAATGCTCGATAAAGAAGATAGTTAGAGCTTATCTCTGACTATGATTTTGGATTAATTATATTAAGGACAAAGAAAATCGAGTGATTGATGCCTTAAGCCGTAGAAGGCATGTATTGTGGCAATAGTGTCAATGCACTCTAATTTTTGAGCTCAGGTACTGAAGAATTCAATCGAAGATGAATATTATGAGCAGATTCCGAAAGCTCTATCAGAAAATCCCCAAGATACAAGGTATAAAGGGTTTTATTTTGAACCTGATGGATTGTTAAGGTATAACAACCAAATTTATGTTCCAAATTAGGGAGATTTGAGAAGCATTGTATGGAAAGAAGTGCATTCTGTGTCATATTCAAGTCACCCTGGAGTGACAAAACTATTGGCTGATGTGAAGCCATTGTAATTTTGGAAGGGAATGAAGAATGATGCCACAAGATTCGTGGCAGGGTGTCTAGAATGTCAGCGAGTTAAGGTTGAACATCAGCACCAAGCAGGGCTCTTGTATCCTCATGACATCCCTAAATGGAAATAACAGGTAATTAGTAGGATTTTGTCCAGGGATTGCCTATGTCGCGTTATAAACATGATGCTATTCTTGTTGTGGTAGATAAACTTACTAAAGTAGCCCATTTCATACCTGGGAATCTTACAGATGGGGCACCCATTTTAGCCAAGAAATTCATGCAAGAAGTTTTCAAATCGCATGGGGTGCCTGAAAAGATAATCTCGGATAGAGATGCATGAATAACCTCAAGGTTTTGGCAAACCTTGTTGTCAGCACTAGGGACACAATTGAATATAAACTCAGCTTATCATCCAGAGACGGATGGTCAAACCGAGAGAGTTAATCAAATACTAGAGGATTTGTTTAATTGCATGGATCAGCAATATAAGTGGGAGGAGTACCTTCCACTAGTTGAATTTGCCTACAATATCTCTTATCATTCTACAATTAAGATGGCTCCATTCGAAGCATTGTATGGCAGAAAGTGTCAAACTCCTATAAGCTGGGACAAGCTAGAAGATAGGATTTGTCATGGGCTAGAAATGCTATAAAAAATGGAAGAGCAAGTAAAGTTGATCAAAAAAAGATTGGTAGAAGCAAATGATAGCAGAAAAGCTATGTTGATGCCAAGCGTACACCCCGACAATTTTCAATAGGTGATAAAGTTCTCTTGCGAGTCAAGCCGCATAAGAGCCCTATCAAGTTTGGAAAGTTTTCCAAACTTGCACCAAGATTTGTAGGACATTTTGAAGTCCTAGAAGTGGTTAACCCAGTTGCTTACAAGATAGATCTACCACCAGCTCTTGCTAGAATACATGATGTTTTCCATGTGTCATATTTAAAGAAATATATATCATGATTTAATCATATACTTGATTGGAATGCTCTCTAGATATAGGACCCAGGAGTGGTCATGATCAAGCCTCTCATAGTGCTCGTGGTACGCAAACTCTGCTTACATAATAGGGAGGTTACCCAATGCAAGATCTAGTGGGACCAATACTCGAAGGACAATGCTACCTAGGAGGATTACTATGATTTTTACCAAAAATTTTCACATCTTTTTATGAAAGCATGATGTAAAAGAACTTATTTGTTTAATTTTGTTTTGATATGGACACAATCATCGAGGATGATGAATTCTACGGGGGGAGATATGTCACACCCCGTTCTAAAGCAAACATAATTAACATTTTATTTCAAGCAAACAGATAGTTAGTCAATAAAATTATAATGATTAAAGTAATATTGTGCTAGATTAGAAAATGCATTTGATTTATATTATTTTATATGCAATGAATATTGTATGTGACCTTGTTATTATTTACATGGTTAAATGATGTAATGGACTAACTACTGTTGTGCAACTGAGGTGGATGCAGGGGCAGTGTTTTCCCCCTCCCAAAAGAGGAGGGAGAGCATCACCAGGGAGAGGGTGATAGATCGTGTGAATATAGTGATCATTGTGCCAGCTAAGAACCACACACGCATTTCGTAGTTGTATTGTGTCGGTGTGCCCTTTGATTTTTCATATTCTCTTCCTTTTTCGATTTGGTGTCGACCTGAGTCGTGATCACCTCCCATCTGAGTCATGATTTTAGCTTGACGACTATTTCTCATCACATGTTTTGCGAGAATTGTTGAGTCGTGCATCAATGCTAATACCTCATCGTTTGGCATGCATCTTTTGAGCCCAGATATAATGTTTGTCTCTTGTTTCAGAGACCCTTGGACTTAAGATATAACTATTTAAAGTTATTATTATTAGTTATGCTCCAAGTCTATTTATATTTATTATTTTAGACTTGATATAACTATTTAAAGTTATTATTATTAGTTATGCTCCGAGTCTATTTATATTTATTATTTTATTCCCAAGTATATGGGAGAATAAATTGTTGTTTCAAGATAATTTCTTTTTCACCCAAAGTTCTGGATAGAGGTGATAGAACTTTCCCCCACTACCCAATGCCTCCTATATTCCATGAGGTATATGGGGGAACAACCACTTCCCTTAATTCCAGCATATAGGCATGGGCACGAGGAAGAGTAGGGGGGAGTTTTTTGGTTTTAAAAACTTAGTCTTGAAACTTTATGGAGCATTGGAGCTTGGAAAGAAAAAAGGCATGCTACAACATTAGATTGAGTCTTTGAACAACAAAGAAAGAGGGAACATAGCTCTCATACCTGCATGGAGAAGCGTTGGAGGAGCAGAGTAGAAGTCTTGAGCCAATTACATTTGCATAAATAGGTTCTTTTGATCCCCAATTAAAAGTATATTTGTTATTCTTGTGGGACTCAACATTGAATGTTGAATGCATACGTAGAAACATTAAACTTAGATAGATGCAATGTTAATACTTTGGCTCTGTGTATCCTTGTGTCTGAGTAGAGGCCGAGAGTCTTGAAGAGTTGTGTTGCCTATAAAGGCCGATGAAAAGCCAATAAGCTAAATAAACTCTGTGACGTTATGAGGCTGATTAGTTTTTAACCTATGCGTAAACCTTTTGAGGCCGAAAGTCTTTGTATTTTGTTCATTGTATGATAAGGCCACATGGGCTAATATTCATTTGAGGGCCGATAAGTTTTTAACCTATGCGTAAACCTCCCGACGCTGAAAGTCTTTGTATTTTGTTCATTGTATGATAAGGCCACGTGGGCCAATATTCATCTGAGGGCGAGAGATTTGCTCTCAAACCTATTTTCATTTTGGAACCAAGCCGATAGGTAGAGGCCAAAACCTTTTTATTTTGTGCCTGCTGCATGAGGCTCTCATGCATTTATACTCCTTCGTGGGAGACTAAGATCTTTGTAATCTTTCATGTGCTTGTAGAAGGCCGACAAGCTTTAAATCTTACACAGGTCCAACTCCCTTATTGTTTTCTAATTATGGTTTTAGTTTTATTCAATCCTACACAGTAAGAAGTGCATAAGTGGTTTCCTTTTAAAACAGCGAACCATGTTTATATGTGTGTGTGTGTGTTATAAACCTCTAATCTTCTTGAGAGGCTGATACCCTGTAACTAGTGCAACTATAGTTGTTATAAAGACATTGATGTACCAGCACTATGTAAATGAAGGTCAAATGTGACCCAATTAGTTATATATGGCCAAGAGGCCAAGGAGTATATATCACATGTGTATCAGAAATATAAAGATACTATATGTCGATCTATTGTTACCTCAAATTTTAATAAGCTTTATTATGACTAAGAATAGTCAAGAGTTATTTCGTAAATGGCCATGAATAGCCAAAACTATGCAGATGGCAGTATTATGGTCAATTGATATGTGAATATAATTTAGTAGGCATGAGCTTTCCACAATCCATTGAAATTAAGAAAGAATTGCTTTTGGATTTCACTGTGTGTTTCTATGAGACAAAGAAACACACACAGTGAAATCCAAAAGCAATTCTTTCTGAATACTATTTATCAATGGCAATGATACTACCATCTATTTAGAACTCCTCTCTTGTAATACAAGTGTGTGTGTGTGTGTGTGTATCAAATAGGATAGATTATAAACTATATTGGTGGCCTCGACAAGTTATAAGTCGAGTATAATCTTAGACTAAGACAAATGCTCCTTGGTATATATATATCAAACAAGATAGATTATGAGCTATATTGGTGGCCTCGACAAGTTACAAGTCGAGTATAATCTTAGACTAAGACAAATGCTCCTTGGTGGCAGGGACATAGAGGCCAAAGTCGACAAAGATAATGCTGTATGATAAAATCTTGCATATCTTAAAGAATGAATATCTAATTTACACATGAACATGAAATCGGGTTTGACTAGTCATTGAGTAGATTGACAAGTTGTCATAGACCCGAGATTGCAAGGATACAAAGAGGGGCTCAATGCGAGTACATAAGTCACCCAGGGTCTTACCACATACTTGTCTAGTTGACCTGTAGTAGAGGGTTTACTTAATGTCAAATAGATATATATGGGGTAAACATATCAAAGTATATTGATTTATTATTTATTGAAATAAAAGAATGTTGTCTCCAAGCCAAGAAAAGAGTGTGTGAACATACGACTTATTTATATGAAACTTTGGCCAAAGTAATGTAAAATCATTGCTTGCATTGTTGGTTCACCATGTTTCCAGATAGCTTAAACAGTCAGAGGGTTGTATATAGCTAGAGCTAGACTAGAAGTTGTAAACCCGATTGTTTCTAGTTAGGACACTGCACTAGTTCTTAGATGGCACATAGAATCAATTGATTCTCATTATCTACACTCGCGAACGGAAGGGCCACTTCCAATAGGAAGGTGTGTGGGGGATCGTCAATCTGTGGTTGGAGGAAAAACACCAAGGTGATGCTCCCCCTCTTGCAGTCGACTACGAAAGACTTGTGAGCATAAGACATTATTTTATTGTACATGTAAATTTGTAAAAAAATTTAGTCGCATGTAAAGCGACCATCAGCTAATGTAATACACCATGTATTTTGTAAATGCAAAAGTACCTGCTTTACTTTATATGATAAAAAAATATTGAGATTTTGGCATTTTATGCTTTTATTTGTAAGTGTTTTATTTAGCATTTCAATTTGAGATGTTATAGAGAATGTATCCAAGGTTTATGATTTGAAGCAAAGAGTTTTAAAAAAATATACATTAAAGGAGAACGGATCAATCGAAGGTCATCATAAGTCTCCCTTATGGGTAGAGAGGCAGGTTTCAAGTCATTGACTTGAAATTTGTTTTTGGCCATTTTTGTTTTGTGTGTTTTTGGCTAACAAGAAGAGTTATGTAAAAATGTTGAGTTCACCAAATTGTAATGTAAAAATAGAACCCTACTCTAGTGTCCTTGTTTTAATTATAAAAAAATGTGTTCTTTTACTCTAAATTTAATTTAAAATAGTAAATAACATGCTAAACAACTTACAAATTTTATTAACAAAAGAGGCACAATCTTGAGGTTGAACAAGACCTAGAAATGCAAATATGTAAACAAAAAGGAGAAGATATAAAAAAAAAGTGTTTGATTTAGAGGTCGGAGGAGATGCAGATGGCCAAAAAGAGGATAGGAGAAGGTTTTGGTTTGTCAAGTGCAAATTCTAGATTTGTTGTTTTGTGACATTGTGCTTAGAGAGTCTAGCATGCACAACCATGTCTAATATGGTGCGATCCTATTTACAAGCTTACAGTTCTACCTGATGTTACACACTGGTCTCCTTCAATGCATTGGTGTCTTACTCTATACAATCATGTCCTCTATCATTGTTGGAGTCAAACTTGCAACTTATGGGAAATTGGGTGCCTAATGACTATTTGGGGCATCTACCTTAGTCAAATCCCTAGGCTAAGTTAATAGTGGATGATTTACATGTTTGAGTGTGTGAGATCCTATGTGCTTGAGAATAAATGATGTGCAAAAATGGAAGCATGTCAAAGGGGAGTCTAATAGAGGCCTAATAGTTCCTAGGTGTACATGATGCCCTAGCTTGTGTGTGTGTGTGTGTGTGTGCACGCATGCGCAAGGCGTGTCAAAGGGGAGTCTAATGGAGGCCGGACAGTTCCTAGGTGTACACAAGGCCCTAGCTTGTGTGTTTGTGTTGGGGAGGTGTGGGGGCGCGTGCACATGTGCGTGTTTGGTTGTGCTTGATTCACCTTCCTAGTGACCTTCATTTTCTTTGATGTCCTCTTTCATAAACATTTTGCCTATTTCTAGTTGTTGGAGGTGAGTTAGGGTTAGGGTTTTATGAAAGGGGAATGCTTGAATGAGAAAAGCATAATTTGAATTCAAGGGACACTACCACGCATGATCTTATCCAAGAGGATAGAAGTGTGACGTGTGAATGTCCAAGATGAGCAAATGGTGAGGAATGAGAACAGGGAAGTGTCGATGCAATGTGGATTTGGTTTGGGTGTGAGACACAAGCTCAATGACAAATTAGTGCTCCAAACAATTTAAAATAGTCATGAATTGTAATTATAAACAAGAGCACTAAAGTGAGTGCAAAACAAGTGAGAAAAGTGTATGCTTTTTGTCTCTACAATAACAAATCGAATTCTTACATTCATCATATTTATAGAACATCTTTAATGTGACAAGAGTAGAAACATACAAGGTCATTTTTTTTTTTAATCACTTTGTGCACATCTACCTTACAATTTGACGTATATTGCTCCAAGGATTATAACTCTTAAAATGAACTCCACACTCCCCTAATAACTTTTTTTTACGACTTTATGTACCTCTACCTTACAATATGATGTATATTGCCGTATGGATTACAACTCTGGAATGAACTAGTAAAATATGACCAACAAAAAAACATTATTTAGAACGGCAATATCATTCGGACCCCAAGACAAAATAAAATAAAATAATAAGAATTACAAAACCCAGTTCCAACATGGGTAACTACTTCACACTCCTCTCCGAACTAGACCAGAAAATGACCAATTTACAAAATTCAAGAAGTTTAGCAGCACAATTTATTAACAGCTTCAAGGCAAATTTTCTCCATAGGCCATACGAACAGTTCAGGCAAAGATTGTATAACCAAAAATCCCACTTTCCTGGATTATGAGGATGCCATGCTTATTCCCATTTCTTTGTTTCAACAAAGAGTTCTGGTTCTTGCCCATAGGATTGTTCAATCCGTGAATATAAATTATCAGGCTTCTTTCATGGTCGGTCCTTGACCAACAAACCATGCAATTTTCATGAGCTGCATCCCAAGCACTAGCACCCACCATGCTACTAAACCTTTCATTCCTTCCATTAACCAGGGAGGTGCATTTAGATCTATCCCCAACTCCAGGCTTCTACTTAACTGCAGAAGACGGTATGCTTCATACACAACAGGGACAATTAAGCAAACTGGTGATTTCCAATTCCATGTCAGGATCTCTGCTAACATTTGCACCAATAGCAGCATCAGATAAGGTCCCAACATTGTAGCAAATGAAATCAGGCAAATCTTTGGTTCCACTATAGCTCTGTACGAAGCCACCATTGCCAAAGAGGGCACAACAAAACCCACCAAATTCAAAAGAAAATTCCAAAACATGTAACTGAAAGGAATTTTGAAATAAGAAACCAGGCCCTTCTTAGAACGGGCACAGTAATCTGCCACAAGAAGAAAAATTGTTGCTCCCAAATTGAAGGTACCATCTAATCCTGTCAAGGAAAGAAGACTGGCCATGTTGGATGCTGGAGATATTGTAGAGAAGGGTAGCCATAGGATAGGAATGGCCCCTGTTGCAAGGAGCATAGAGGGTCCAAGCAACCATAAAGGCCATTTCAGAGGCTGTAAGCTATTCCCTTCTGCTCGCTCCACATTTTCATGTTTATCTGAGATAGTCCCTGCTGCTTCTCTAGGTGCAGAATGCACAATATTCAGGATGCCATCAGCAATATCCCCCTCCCTTCCAACCTCAGCTTCATTCTCAAATGCATCACAAACATTTTCCCCTAATGCTTCTGGTACCCACTTAAAGTTTTTGCCCTTCCCTGTGGATGTCTTGGTTAACTTGATGTTGTAAACTGGATTTCTGAAGCAGAAAGATGAACCACTTAGCCTGTAGTTGTACAGTGAACTAGGTAGAACTAGCCTTCTCTTCCTCACATAGAGTTGAGAAGAAGAGTGAAGCCGTGACTGAGACAATAGAGAAGTTTTCTCAAATTTTGTACTCCAAGCCTGCTCCATTAAGTTTTTTAGGCTTCCTGTATCAACGAAATACCACATTACATTTAGACCCGAAAGTTCATATGGTTCAGATTTGTTTAGGCTTCGGACATGTAGGAATAGATTAGATCTTATAATTCAGATTGGTTTAGGCCATTTCAGACATATACAAAGGGAATAAATTCTTGGCAAATAAATTGCATTATTCGAAGAGTTTGTTCCAAGTTCCAACCAATGATCAAGCATATTAAACACATTAAATTCCCTAAGTTTGTATGGATTCACTCCTAACTCAATTCCAAGCTGAAGGGTGTGAAGAACTAAACCCAACAACTTAGCCATTACCGTGCCTACATTCACTTGTATCTTAAGGAAGCTAGTTCATGGATAACTTGGATCTGGCTAGTAGTAAAGAAATATCAAAATCAAAATAAATCAATTGTAAATCAACATTTGACCTGCAGATGAACTTTTGATGAACCATGGAACACACTTGGATAGTCATAGCTAGTAAATTTTTGGAAAGTTTGACAGGACAATTGGAATAGTTGTAATTTTTATCAAGCTTTACATTATACACAAAAAGATCTAATATGATAAAAGGATCTGAAAGCATTCCCATTGCTGTTGAATTCTTTTCTGTAGGGCTTATCCAACCTAAGTTCTAGAGAACTTTGTAGTAGCAAATTTTCAGAAGTAGATCCATGTTTGGAAATTTTTGAAAAGTTAGCACTGACAAGGTAATTAGATTGATTTCGAGAACAGATGGCTGATATAAGTAGAAATACAATAATTTATATCTTATTGCACAAAATGGTTCCAAGACCTAGAAGAAATTTAGGAGTTTCACCCAAAAGTTCAATCTGGCAGCCAATTTTTGAAATATCAACGCTGACATTGGTTTATATTTAATAATTATCATTCATAATTACATCTAGGACTGGCTTACAAAACAACCTATAGACTATAATTAGTGTTTTATTTTCAGACCACTGCCAAATATAATATTGTTGTAAAACTATCATAATGTGGCTTTGTTCTGAAAGAACTCTGGTTCATTCTAGACCAATAACTTGAGGTGCATGAATACTCATTAAAGAACCTTGTGTCCAAAAGTGCTGAGCTGTGTATACTTGATTATGAGGTTGGAAGGTGTATCTAAGGCTGTGGACAAACATTTTAAGTAAATCCGTTTGTATATGTGAGAGTACAGTGAGACTATAATGGATGAATTGGTGAAATCACATATTATGGAGAGTAACAACAAGAAGATATTCCTATTCAAATTCAATGATTAAGGTATTGAAATAGAACAAAGAACCAGATCATAGGATGTCTAAGTTGGGAGGAAATAATATGGAAAGATTCTCAACCGACTTGGCAGCCAAAACACAATTAATAATTTTTGAATGCAGTTCTATCAAATATGAAATTTCCTGGAAACAAGTCATAATGTACAGTGGGAAATATTATTGTCTGTGCTGCTGATGAGCAAAATGTGGAGCTATTTGCAGCCAAATGGTTACATGGAATACAAGCTTTTATTCTGTAGGATCCAGTTTTTTGGAAGTTTTTAAAAACTAATATTGAAGAAAAATCCCATCATACGAGTGGGTTGCCAATTGGCAATAAAGCTCCCAAAAGATGCTCAAAGGGTGATGTAAACTTCTAGCCCCCTCTCTTGTGCAGCCACTGAAGGTTTCCAGCTTAAAAAATTGCTATTGCTTGTTTTTAGGAGAAGATTATGTTTATTACTATTTCACTTTTTTAAACTTTGCATGGGACCACCCACTGAGGATATATAGGAGTTGTAGGATATATAGGAGTTGTAGGCCCCTCCACGGGGACTAGAACTGCTTTATCAGCTGTCTACCATAGTCAAAATAAAGCTATTGCTTTTCAAAACAGACTCAATCATGCATTAGAACACTGTGTTTCTAATATTTATAAAAGGACTTGCATGATCATGATATCTTGATGCATATCTTCCAGCAGAGGAAAGATTGGCTCACTAGTTGGCTGTCACCTTAAAGCTGCACATATGGGTGTTTACTGTTTCATTTGCATTCATTTTCTTTGCTTGTGGAGCAAATAAGGAACCTTGCAAAGTCCCAATGCAGTGACAAAAATATCTTTAGTCCATAGAGACCAAATCATACAAAAAGTTTAAAGAGCTAGAGAAATGCTTTTTGTGTTTGATAACAGAACTAACTGACCACCTGCTAGATAAAAATAAGTTGTTTTGTCATCAATGGATATATGGAACCCAACATCTTTCTTCTTAAAAGCTAGTACTTGCTCCGCATTTTGAAAGCATTTAACAGAAGTGGCAATCATCTTTTCTAGCCCTTTGGAATTAAAGCTTCAATTGGAATTAAGAATTTTCTATTCTGTAGATTGTATAAATTAAATTGTTATGTTTTTTTAATCTGTTTGTATCTGTGTATTATTTACTTGTCGGCTTGTAGGTAGTTGTTAGGAGTCAGTTGTTAGTGGTTGTCAATGGTTGTGTTCTATTTGGCAACCATTGGGTACTTTAAATAGGCTTCTCGTAGTTAGGGAAAACAGTCTGATTTGGTACATGATCCTCCTTGGTATTTATTAGTTTTCATCTACAATTATTTGGTATTTACTGTTATATTTCGTTTACATTGCAATAGGTAGTATTATTATTTGGCAATAAACATTTAGCATTATTCATTAGTTTTCATCTACAATTATTTGGTATTTACTGTTATATTTCGTTTACACTGCAATAGGTAGAATTATTATTTGGCAATAAACATTTAGCATTGTTGCCTGTAACGATGTCGGATCAGATTCATAAAGAACCAGTGTACAAAGGCAGGAGAAGATCAGAGTATAGTTAGGGGACAGATCGTGAACTTAGATGATCCCTCCGATTGGTGAAACAACAAGAACACCTCTTCTAGAAACTATCGGAGTCAAAGAGGTAATAATAATAGATTCAATAATAGTAGCGAGGAAGGTAGAAGTCAGATACAATATGATTCCAGAGGTAGGCCTATCATACAATGTCGAGAGTGCAATGAATGGGGTCACTTAGCAAGCGATTACCCAAGAAGTCAGGGTAGAATAGAACTACTTTGTAAATGGTGTAGACCTGAAGACTATGATGATGCTAGATATCTGAAGCAAAAGGTGAGCATCAATATAAATGATGTAGAGAGAAATAATGGAGATTGGCTATTACTCGAGCCCAAGCAAAGAAGGTTGTTTAGTTGGGCTTGTTGATGTGTTTTTTATGCACATGCAAACTTAGAATAAAATACTAAGTATTCTATCCTCTCTTGAACAAAGTCTCTCGAATGCTAAACAATGTGATCAATCGAGGCAACTCCAAGGTTCACGATATGTCAGGTCTTGACTTGCAATGGATAGACTCAGTAGTTGATGTGATTTGCTGAAACTCACAAAGGGACTTACGTTGAATATACTCCTTATTCCAATCAAATATGTTGTTCTCCTTGTGAAATGAAACTTCTTATAACCGGCTACAAAAAGAAAATACAAAAGGACAAGGGTTTAGAGAACTATTCTAAGAACAATGAGATAATGAAATATGCCAAGATAGACAAACTCCTTAAGAAACCAAACTCCGCTTCGCCATGAGAATCAACAACTACACGAAGTCGGTGCAATCTTCTAAGGAAACTCAAGGATTTTCATGTTGCAAATCTCCATCCAGACACCCACTGCTGGCGCAGCTTGAACGAGCATCCACAACCGAACTAAAGGAAATTTGGTTCAGGCTAACTTTGCAAAATAACTTATCATCGACAAATCATAAAAAGTATGAACCATTGAGAACTTCATCAAGTATCTCCACATATAAACATTACATCAATGAACTTCTAATCTACTTCTAAGCTAATTGGAAACACATCTCCATCATATTAACATTACATCAATGAACTTCTAATCTACTTCTAAACTAATTGGAAACACATCTCCATCATATTCAAGAATTTGAAACCATGCTAACATTCCACAATCACACAAATCACCATGATAACCAACAATGAGCTTGTATTGATTTTGGAAGTCCTTTTACAACAATTTCACAATGTCTCTTCAATGACTTCGAGAAGTCTCCCCTATTCTACTCCTAATCTTGCGTGAGTTAACAAATCTCTCCCTTACAAATGAGAGAAATGGGCCTTATATAGGCTTCAAAATTACATGAACGGCCAGGATTGATTTGAGAATCAATGGCCCAGATTGAGACACCAAGGCAGTTTGTTACAAAAAATTACTATTTTTAGAACATTGAATGCGAATGGAGGATGTGGCAGATTGTGATTGGTTTGATGGTGTGCACATGCCACCTCAACATTGAGCGAACAAGTTTGATTTTCTTTGTGTTCACATTGTTTAGAATATCTTCCCAAATTTTGTCATCTTTTGGAGTAGTCTTCGAATCTGGATTTTCACCTCTGGAGCTTGGCTACTTCGAACTTGAAAACTTAGGAATCTTGTCAAATTTCTTCTTGTTATCTTGATGTGGAGCTTTGGAGGGTATTCCATTGTCCCGAACTAGAATTCCTGATGCGGAATCCTTTTCTGCATCACTTCATTTCTTAAATTTCCTTCGTCTTTATTGGAAATTTGTCAAGTTTCCTTGTTTTTGAAAACAATTTCCTTCTCCAGGTTCGGAAGTTCTTGTGAGGTCTTCTCGATTGTGTGTTAGTTTCCTTGTCCAGCATTGGAAGTTCCTTCACAATTCCTTGAACATTTTCACGAACGTGCTCCTTGCTCAGCCTTCGAGGCCCTTCCATATCCATCTCGAACACTTGATTCTTCATCAAGCATCCTCATTTTGAAAGTTTGTCATTGCTCCTGGAACGAGTCCTCAGTGTTGAATTCCTGCAAAACAAAGGGAACTTCAAGTAGTTATTTCGAACAAAAATTCTTAATTCAATGCAATGATAAAACATGATTAATATCATATGAAATTTTATTCAAGAATTTGTTTATTTTGGAAGAAGTGAATAAAATAACACTTGAAAATAGAACTTCTTAACAAAAAATTTCACCCCTCTTGAAAAAAAATTTCACCTTTTCCTTAGGAAAATTCATCTCTCCTTTAATAATTTGCCTTTTCTTCTTCTTTAATTGACTTGCTTTGTTTTGAACAATTATGACCTTGAAAAACCTACTTAAATACATGTCTAAAACGAATTCCATTATTGGCCGACCTCACTTGGAGAAATAATAATGTTTTTCATTCTAATTTTCAACTAGGTCGACTCACTTTGGAGTGGAACGAATTTCATTTGTTCTTTTTGCAATTTCGCACCTTTCTTAAATGAAGTCGCAATTTTTATGATGCCGTTTACAAATTTTAAGGTGCAATTTTCTTAAAACCTTTCACTAGCTCTTGTCACATTTTATGGGGATTTAATTCATATCGCATATTTCACCTTCCTGTGGATTTTCCAAAGTCGCAAATTTCATCAAACTAAGGAATTTCCATGTCACAATTTTTGAAGGCATAAGGAAATTCACACTTTCTATTCACCTATGGATTTAGGCAATTTTCAAGGTGTTCTGGAATTCCTTCTTGAGCACATTCCTCATGAATTCATTCACAATTTCTTTCGCACTTTACAAAGGGTCGTTTAGGAAATTTGTCGGGAATTTCTAGTGGTCTTGCACAATGTTAATCGGGGATTTTAGGAGTTTATTCACAAATTGTTGGCGCAAAATTCTTGAGTGTTTTCACAAATTCTTGTGCATGTTTTATGTGTTCAGGAACAATTCCTGACACACACATCCCATTCACTTTTGGCATTTCGCACTTTGATCATGTTGAAGATTTATTTCTGAGCACAAATTTGGAGGATTCATGGATGATTGTGTCACACATTTTGAGACTCCTTTCGCAATTGCTTGGCGTAGCATTCACAATGTTCCTGGGTGGTATTTCACAAGTCCGTTCACAATCCTTTTGGGCGGGATTTTTGTGTAGCCTTGCATTGTTAGTTGAGCACAAATTGAATATAGCCTTACAAACCCTTGGGCACAAATTCGATGACTGCATTCGCAGATGTTGGCAGGCTTTACAGGGAGTTTTTCACAATTTCCTTGGAATTGCAATTTCTATGTAGGCTTGCTATACAACTTGGGCGGCATTTCCTTATGACCTTGCAATGTAAAGTTTGCGTTTTTTTTGTAATGCGAAGATCTTGTGTAGGTGTGCCCAAAAGGCATGAGCGGACATTTTAAGTGCTTACGTATAAAATGTCTTATGCAAGGTGCCCCAAAATGAGCGCCTGAGGAGAATAAGGTGAGCGCTAATTTTGAGCAAGCGTGCATAAAACTGCTGAATAGAATGTTTTATGCAATGGTTAGGCTAAAGTGCGCCAATTTTGAAGTAGTATGAATAGGTTACTTTATGCAAAGGCATGCCAAATATGCGTCTAAGGACTTGGAGCGCAAATTTCAAATGTATATGTATAATATTCAATGTTTGCACAATACAAGGACCATCTGGAAGTGCGCCAAAGATGATGATGAGCGCTAGTTTCATGTGCCTTCCTTAATGCGAAGATTCCTTTCAAGTGTGCCTAAGGAGACACTTAACCAATTTTTGCCAAATTTGACTCTCTAACTCCCAATTTTGTAGTACCTTGATTGAGTACCTTGAGTCACTTCATGATGTTCCAGAGAGACCTATCATTTAGTTTACAGAGGAGACTAAGTTTAAAAACCACCTCCTTAGATCCTACAAACTCGAGACTGCGAAAAAAAAGGGTGGGTCCCCATTTGCAATGGGGTGATGTGTGATTAGGCCACAACAGGGCCCACATACCAAAAAAGAGATACTTCGTGAAGCAAGAGCCAAGGTGGAGCATGCTATAGATAACAAATGTTGCCACTCAAATGCAAATGCAAGTATGGTAACAAATCAATTGAAATTGGATAAAATGATTGCAAGGCGAGTACTTCAAACCATTGTACCAATTAAAATAGTGTATTTATTGCAAAGTATTCACAAACTTAGAAATGCTATAACTAATACAATACCTAAGAGGGATGAAATGGTGCATGCTATTGCCTATTTAGAATATGGAAATAATAAACACCCAATAATTGAAGCTCCATTGTCTGGAGTTCATGTAATTGATCACATGCTTCTTGTGGTGAATTTGGCAAGGTAATCAAAAATGGCACATTTGAAGATTCTCGGGTAGAACCTAACAAATACAATTATTAATAGTGGATCTGCCATGAATGTTTTTCTAGAGGATACTTGGCTAAGTCTGGGTAGCCAACTATTTGGCCACCAACTTTTTAGTTGGTAAAAGTAGACCAACAAGGAATAGAAGTGATTGGAGTCCTCATGGGGCAAAAGGTAATTATTGGTACTCAAGCATTTCTAGTTAACTTCGTTATCATCTCATTACACAAGAAGGCGTGTGATGCATTATTGGGTTGGGGTTGGTTGGTAGCAACGAAAGATGACTATAATTAGAAAAAGAACGTAATCTCCATTGAAAACAAAGGTTGTAATATATACTTGATTTGAAGAATCAAGTAGTGAGTGAGGAAGTAGCTTCCTTGGATTCGTCAAATTGAGACTTTGGAGAAGAGTGGACAAAGAAGTAAGACAAGGTTCCATGGAGCCAAACGCCAAAGGATCTTGGAATTACAGTTGTGTTTGGAAGATGAAACAATCCCTCTTTGTGGTTTGTTCCATTGACAAATGGAGGACTGTGAAGTATTTCCGTCAAATTGTAATTATATTGAAGCCGTGGAGATTAATGAAGATAAACACAGAGTATGAGATGACAAGAAGCAAATGAAGAAACCCTTTAAAGTTGAGGAGACCCAGGGGAACAATTCTGAAAAGTTGAAAGGTTCATGTGTGTCGGACAACATACATGGTTCAAAGTTAAAAAGTTTATTCTCAAAGGCTAAAAACTATTGATTATGCAAGCCCAGAGGAACTATGTAAAATAAACTCAATGAGCAATGGTATGAGAAAAATATCGAAGTTATTAAAACTTTTGATCACAAGCCAATTCATACAATTTGTGCTAACGGATGTTACACAGGAGCCTACTCATTTGCGTAAATCAACAATTATGGAAAATTGGTGTAGTCAAAAATAGTAATAGAAGGTAAACTAATGAAGTTGGAAAAAGAAACACAAGACAAAATAATGAAGTTGGAATGTAAAACATAGTATGGGCCCCACAACGAAAAAATGAAAGAAATAATAAAAGGAAAAACACTAGGCAATGGGTAGTCAAGAAGGAAATTGAACCATCGTCTGGTCACTTTTTCCATTTACTAGAAACTAGTCATTTTTTCCATTTACTAAAAACAAGTCAACTATATGGTCATTTTCTCCATTTACTAAAAACAAGTCCACTATATGGTGATTTTTTCCATTTACCAAAAACAAGTTCACTTAATGGTTATTTTATCCATTTACCAAAAACAAGTCCACACTATGGTCATTTTTTCCACTTACTAAAAACATGTCCACCATACAGTCATTTTTTCCACTTATTGAAAATAAGTCCACTATACGACCATCCATAAAAATTTATTCCACCGTGCAATCAGAAAAAAGATTTAGGGCACTCTTAAGTCTATAGTATGGCCTAGTTTTCACAATGCTTCTTCTATCGTATGCCCTCCTACATGAATTAGGGTTTTGTTTTCAACCATGTATGTGGACGGCAAGAGTTGGTAAAACGTTTGATTTAGAGTCATTGGCCACTTGTTTGTATGGTTCTCCGACGCAACCCATTCAATTTTATAGCCATTGGTAGTATATTCCATATAGTGCACATCATTCTAGATACGAGGTTGATCAATGTGTAATTCATAAGTTTTCTTTTTAACTTCCAACTGAAGAACCCTTTTTTGATTTCAAGCTTGTTGAGCTAGAAGCTCAGCATTCCAAGGATCTCTGAGTTCTTAGTGGTGGAATGTTCAATTTTTTATTAGGCTATCTTGGCTGAACAAGGAAAACATTAGCTCGAAGGCCCTTCTCCCTTTGTAGTGCCACCAAAAGTTTGGAATTTTTTTGCTAATATTACGTGATCTATATTCTTGTTGATCTTTACTTGTCGGCTAGGAATCTAACTTTTATGTGTAATGGGCTGCCTTGTTTGTGATTTTTTTTTTAATTTCTTAATTGTGTTATTTTTATTAGATTGTGGTCTTTCAGAATTGGACGGAAGATGTAGAAGGGGTTTTTTGGTTTTGCATGTATTGTTTTTGCACAAATACAATGAAATATAAGACATGCATTGAATACCCAAAAAAACTAAAATAGATATGAGTAAAATACTACTGACCCAGATCATAGAATTGCTAAATATGAATTATAATCACATACCCGTCATGTTTTGCAACTTCACAGGACTGCTGTAGCTGGACCAGCATGACGGTGCTATGAAAACTTATGAAAAGGCATACAGATCATATTTTTCATTCATGCAAATGTGGGAAGGGTTGTGCAACCCTAGGCGACCAGCTTGAGTTTCATATTCTCCATAGATAAGTGCAGAACAGCTCAAAAAAGACCCTTAGCATCCAAGGATATGGAACGGCCTGCTGAAGGGTATTGTTATAGCAATGAACAGCTAATAAACTGGTTTAAACCCTTCCATAAACCCTCACAAACTGATCGGCCCTGTTGTAGAAGTCCCAACAACATCATATCAGATCAAAATAACATCAAAACCACCATTAATGATGCTCCAGGTGAGGTACGGCCATGGCTGTGAAGGCTACAGCCTGTGAATGGTACGCCCTGCCTAATAAATAGTATAAAATGCTCTCAACTGCACTTCAAAATCTCAGCAAATCTATCCTCATAATCTTATTAACAACTGCTCCAAAAATCAAGTTTATTAACACAGTGAATCTTCATCAAAACAATATCATTAGAGCACAAGCGAAGCCTCTATATGAAGCTCCCAGTAGTCCTTCTTGATGCTATCTCTCAAGCACGAAGAAGGCAGTCTCATAGAGGGTTATGTCCCTGCAAAACTCCAATTCAAACCCTAAGCCAAGCTTCAGTTTGCTCAATTCAATATGTTTTCGAAAAAGAGAGAAGCAAATGGAGTCAAAATTGCCTTTTTATCCTCTTGGCTTCCAACACCCAGATAGGAGGGAAAAGAATAATTATTTAAATTTGAAAAAGCCCCTTATTCCCCCATGGAGCACTCCCCCTTCCTAGCACCACAACTTTAAGTTAACTTAAAGTTCAAAAAAGAAAGTTACTTTATTAATTTAAAGTAACCATAGCCAGTAAAGTATTATGTTAAATATTAAATTTAACTTATACTTCGAAATATAATCCCCTGGTTGCTCTTCGCAATCCAACTGCAAGTGCTAGGTGCTCCAACTGACAGCCTATAAATAGTAAGTTGGCCAATGCCACCTGATTACCTCTTGTCCAACTTACTATAAATAGTAAGTCCTGGAATAACAACCAAGATAGGTTCCCTAACCAATCTACTAGCCTACAAGAACCCTAGAGTAGGCTAATCATACCAACTCTCTGAATGAGCTAAGGAGGGGACATTACAATCCACCCTCCCCAGAATTGCTTGCCCTCAAGCAATTGTAGTGTTGGATGTTGGAGAATCTGTTCATTTTCCCAAGTAGCATCCTCCTCTAGTAAGTCTCGCCGCTTCACCAAGTACTCTATGATCACTCTCCGCCTGACAGTCCTCTCTCTAAAATCAATCACTACCTCTGGAACAAGTAACAACTTACCCTCATCATCCAATGGGGACAACACTGCTGAAGGAGTCACATTATGACCAAGCGCCTTCTTGAGGCGAGATACATGAAACACATTGTGCACTCTACTCCCCTCAGGCAACTCCAGCTCATAGGCTACCTCACCAACCCTCCTAGTGACTCTGAATGGGCCATAAAAACGTGGTTTCAACTTCTCTACTCCACTCTTCTTGAGAGTGGACTGCCTGTATGGTTGTAATCTCACATAAACCATGTCACCCACCTCAAACTCTCTCTCTATACGGTGCTGATCAGCATATAATTTATGTTGATTCTGGGCATGCTGAATGTTTTCCCTCAAGGATCTTATTATGTCTTGGCTCTCCTGCAAGAAGTCCTTAGCCCTAGGCACTCTACAATCACTGAACAACAAATCAATGAAGCTAGGTGCTTCATATCCATACAAGGCCATGAAAGGTGACATTTTGATGGACATGTGGAAAGTGGAGTTGTAGCAAAACTCTCCCAAGTGCAACCATTTTATCCATCTCTTTTGCTGCCCTGAAACATAATTCTAAAGGTAGCCCTCCACCCATTTGTTAACTATTTTCATTTGGCCATCAGTTTGGGGGTAGTAACTAGTGCTAGGAGTCAACTCAGTACCACATAGTTTGAACAATTCTTGGCAAAACAAGCTTATGAACTTACTGTCCCTGTCACTTATGATATTCTTTGGTACCCCATGAAGTCTAAACACCTCCTTGAAGAACAAATATGCCACCTGTAGGTCTGTATATCCTGCTGATATGGCAAAGAAATGGGCAAATTTGGTCAAACGGTCCACCACAACAAAGATACAATCCATCCCTTGCACCTTGGGAAGACCTGTAATGAAATCCATTGAAACACTCTCCCACTTTTGAGTAGGAATGGGCAATGGTTGTAGCAGACCAGCCGGGTATGTGTGCTCATTTTTATTTTGTTGGCACACTAGACACTCACGTACATACCTGGTAATGTCTTCCTTCATCCCTTTCCATAAGAATCTCTCACAGATCTGCCTATGTCTTATAAAAACCAGGATGACCAGCCATAGGAGTGTCATGAAATGATTTGAAAATTTGCTCTTCCAACTTAGACTCAGGTACTAGCCAAATCCTCTCCTTGTAGAAGATCAAACCATCCTGCACACTATATTTATCACCATCCAAAGTACCATCAAGAATGCTATTGGCAAGGTTGTTCTCTGCATAATCAGCCTGAATATTCTCCTTCCAATCTGCTGCTATCTCAGAAAAAACACATAAATGTGGTCTCCTAGATAGTGCATCAGCCACCACATTTCTTTTCCCCTTGACATATTCAATGTCAAAATCATATGCTTGAAGTTTGCTAACCCATTTCTGTTGTCTCTCACTCAAATCCTTCTGATTAAGGAAGTATTTCAAACTGTTATGATCAATTTTAACAATAAATCTACCCCCAACAAAATACTATTTGTACTGAGCCAAGGCATGCATTATGGCTAAGATTTCTTTATCATATATTGAATAACTTCTCTCACTTCCCTTCAATTTTCTACTCTCATAAGCAATTGGATGCTTATTTTGCATGACAGCCCCTATACCATCACCGGAAGCATCACATTCAAGCTCAAATGGCTTGGAAAAATCAGGAAGTGCCAAAACAGGGCATGAGCTCATCAACTTCTTAAACTGATCAAATGAATTTTGTGTTGATTCTAACCAAGAGAATGCACCTTTCCTAGTCAAGTTAGTTAGTGGGGCAGCAACCTGTGAAAATCCTTTCACGAACCTTCTGTAGAACCCACACAATCCAAAAATTCCCTTAACTTGTGTCAAATTAGTGGGTGGTGGCCAATCAAGTATTGCCTTGATTTTATCAAGATCCACACGAAGTCCATCAGCACTGATTATATGCCTAAGATACAACTCTGTCATCCCAAACTCACACTTGGATTCTTTAGCAAAAAGAGACTCACTCTCAAGAATACCCAGCACCTCATCCAAGTGTTTCAAATGCTCTTCCCATGATCTACTATAAACAAGGATGTCATAAAAGAAAATTAGAACAAACTTATGCAAATGTTGGCTGAACACCCTGTTCATGCGTGACTGGAAAGTGGCTCGAGCATTTGTCAACCCGAAGGGCATGACAAGAAACTCGAAATGTTCAAAATGACATCTAAATGCAGTCTTCTCCACATCCTCCTCCCTGACTCTAATCTGATGGTATCCCGATCTCAAGTCTATTTTGGAGAAGTATACTGCACCATGCAACTCATCAATCAACTCATCTATGTGTGGGATTGGATATCTATTCTTAATTGTTTTCTTATTAAGTGCCCTGTAATCCACACACATACGCATAGTCACATCCTTCTTCACCAAGACAACTGAAGAAGCAAATGGGCTCTTGCTTGGCCGAATGTGTCCCATCTCTAAGAGCTCCTTTATAGTCTTCTCAATCTCATCTTTGAGTCTATTGGGAAGCCTGTAAGGAGTAGTAATCACTGCCTTAGTTCCCTCCTCTAACTCTATCACATGCTCAATGCCTCTATCAGGAGGCCTACATGGAGGAAGACTACCAAACACCTTGCTTCTTTTGGAAAGAAGCTCCTGTATCTCTGATGGATAAGATCTCTTAACCTCCTCTGTAACTGTGGGCATAATAACACACTCTATTGCCCACTCTACCTAATCATGCCTGAAAAGTCCATTCGTTTGAAAAACACCACACGTGGTCCTCCATTTGGCAAACCCCTCAAGACCACATTCTTCCCTTCTGATTTGAATTTCAGCTTCAAGGTCTAAAAATTAAGAGTGATCTCCCCCAAAGAACGTAACCACTGAATTCCCATAACTGCATTTGTGCCTTCAATACTGACCACATAGAAGTCCTCCTTAACCTCATAGTCTCCAAACTGTCATAACCATCAGCTACCATCACTCGGAACCCACTCACCTCCTATGATTGAAGGCCCCTACAAACAACCAAGCCCTCATCAATAAAATTATGAGTAGCTCCTGTATCAATCACAACTATCATTCGCTGCCCCTTAAGTACTCCTCTAATGCGAAGAGACTCATTTTTTTGAAAGCTATGGAGCTGTGCTAGTTTCACATCATTGTCCTCTACCTTTTCACCCTCTTCTGGTGCATTTTCCTCCTCACATTCCTCATAATCAGATTGCTGGTCTGATTTTTCTGATGCACTTGCTTCACCAGATTGGTACTCAATAAGGAGTGCTTTGCCCTTTGCTGAACATTTATGGCCTTTGGTCCAAGGCTCCTTGCATGTGAAGCATAAACCCTTCCTCCTAAGATCATTTAAGGTCTCACTGTCAATCTTGGTGTATTGTTTCTTTGGCTGTTCCGGTTCTCTTGTTATATGTTTTTTGTCCTTGTCTTTCTTCTGAAGGAAACCTTTTGACTGAGATTTGTTTTGTGAAGTGGAAGTGTCCATATCTTGAGCTTTCTTAATTGCTTCACGAAGAGTTGATGGATTGAATGCCTTGATCCATCCCTTCAAAGGTTCTGACAACCCATCAATGAAGAGTACAATAAGTCTCCTCTCAGAAATATCTGTCACCTATACTGATAACCGCTGAAAATCAGCCACATAAGCATCCACTGTGCCCCACTGTTTCAGCTGTGCTAGCTCCTTAAAGTGCAGTTCTGGATCTTTTTTGTCAAACCTCTCTATTATCCTTTCAGTGAATTCAGCATATAATGTGATCTGTGCATGTCCCACTGTGATCATGTCGTGGTGCCACCATTCATGAGCAACTCCGTCTAGATACATGGCAGCATATTTTATGGATTCTTCTTCAGGCATAGAATTAAGAGTGAAGAAGGTATCAACTTTTTGAACCCATGCACGAGTTGATGTCTTCCCAGAGCCATCAAAGTAAGGGAGACTGAGCTTCCCAAGCTTCCTACGCAACTCATTGTGTTGCTCTCTATTGCCCCTACTGGGTATATGTCTCATCCTAACATCCATGTAATCACAGAGAGATATGTCACGCTGAAAATCAGGTCCTGCATCAACCCAATCCTATTGGAACTAATCCTGCATTCCAACCAATGTGAGATCATTCCCTATTGGTGGTTCAACTCTAGATGGGAAAACTGGCATAAGAGGTCTCGCTACTGCTGCTCCCCGTTGTGGATCCTCTGCCCTGGGTAGAATTTGGCCATTCCTCTGATCCCCATTACCCCTGTTATGGACTGCCAATAAGGCAATCGCATCAGTCAACTGAGCCATGCGCTGATTTGATTGCTCCTAACTTCTAATTAAAGCATCCAAAAGAAGTGTAGTACGGTCTGGTTCTGGATCTCTCTTATCCATATTTTCTGAATGTACTGATTGTTGTTCCTCTGTGTCAGAAGGCCAATGTTCCCAAAGTTCTTCTCTTTTTCTCTATCTTTCTCTATATCTCCTTTCTTTGTCACTGATGCTCATAGAAGTTCATTACCCACTAGATGGCCAAAAGTTTTGAGCTCTGATACCACTGTAATGGGCTGCCCTGTTTGTAATTTTTTTTAATTTCTTAATTGTGTTATTTTTATTAGATTGTGGTCTTTCAGAACTAGACGGAAGATGCAAAAGGGGGTTTTTGGTTTTGCATGTATTGTTTTTGCACAAATACAATGAAATATAAGACATGCATTGAATACCCAGAAAAACTAAAAAATACTGCTGACCCATATCATAGAATTGCTAAATATGAATTATAATCACATACCCATGTCATGTTTTGCAACTTCACAGGACTGTTGTAGCTGTACCAACATGATGGTGCTATGAAAACTTCATCAAAAGGCATACAGATCATATTTTTCATTCATGCAAATGTGGGAAATGTTGTGCAACCCTAGGCGACCAGCTTGAGTTTCATATTCTCCATAGATAAGTGCAAAACAACTCCAAAAAGACCCTTAGCATCCAAGGATATGGAACGGCCAACTGAAGGGTATTGTTACAGCAATGAACAGCTAATAAACTAGTTTAAACCCTTCCATAAACCCTCACAAACTGATCGGCCATGCTGTAGAAGTCCCAACGCCATCATATCATATCAAAATAACATCAAAACCACCATTAATGATGCTCCAGGTGAGGTATGGCCATGGTTGTGAAGGGTATGGCCAGTGAATGGTACGCCTTGCCTGATAAATAGTATAAAATGCTCTCAACAGCACTTCAAAATCTCAGCAAATCTGTCCTCACAATCTTATTAACAGCTACTCCAAAAATCAGGTTTATTAACACAGTGAATCTCCATCAAAATAATATCATTAGAGCACAAGCGAAGCCTCTGTATGAAGCTCCCAGCAGTTCTTCTTGATGCTATCTCTCAAGCACAAAGAAGGCAATCTCACAGAGGGCTACGTCCCTGCAAAACTCCAATTCAAACCCTAAGCCAAGCTTCAATTTGCTCAATTCAATATGTTTTCGAAAAAGAGAGAAGCAAATGAAGTCAAAATTGTCTTTTTATCCTCTTGGCTTCCAACGCCCAAATAGGAGGGAAAAGAATAATTATTTAAATTTGAAAAAGCCCTTTATTCCCCCATGGAGCGCTCCCCCTTCCTAGCACCACAACTTTAAGTTATAACTTAAAGTTCAAAAAAGAAAGTTACTTTATTAATTTAAAGTAACCATAGCCAGTAAAGTATTATAAGTTAAATATTAAATTTAACTTATACTTCAAAATATAATCCCCTAGTTGCTCTTCATAATCCAACTGCAAGTGCTAGGTGCTCCGACTGACAGCTTATAAATAGTAAGTTGGCCAACGCCACCTGATACCTCCTGTCCGACTTACTATAAATAGTAAGTCCTAGAATAATGACCAAGATAGGTTCCCTAACCAATCTACTAGCCTACAGGAACCCCGGAGTAGGCTAATCATACCAACTCTCTGAATGAGCTAAGGAGGGGACATTACATTTATGTTTAGGAAGGATTATGTAGGTCGTATAAATTAAATTGTTATGTTTTGTTAATCTGTTTGTTCTTTACTTGTTGGCTTGTAGGTAGTTGTTAGTGGTCGTCAACAACTGTGTTCTACTTGGCAACCGTTAAGTACTTTAAATAGGCTTTTCATAGTTAAGGAAGGCAGTCTAATTTGGTACGCAATCTTCCCTAGTCTATAGTTGGATTGTACAAGCACTGCCTGAAATAAAGTATTCATTGGTTTTCATCTACAATTATTTGGTATGTACTGTTATGTTTTTGTTTACATTGCAATAGGTAGTGTTATTATTTGGCAATAAACATATTGGTTAAGTTGAATCTAACCAATAGATCTCAAAACTAGTTGAGGTTTTAATTCCAAAGGACTAGAAAAGTTGATTGCCATTGTTTTGTTGAATGCTTACAAAATGCAAAGCAAGTACTAGCTTTTTCAAAGAAAGATGTTGATTTCAATATATGAAGTGGTATATAAGTTCTACTTAATTTATATTCTCAAACATAGGAAATATTTCTTTGGCTCTTTAATCTTTTTGTATGATTTGGTCCTTATGGACTAAAGACATTTTTCTCACTACATTGGAACTTTGCAATGTTCCTTATGTGCTCCACAAGGAAAGAAAATGAATGCAAATGAAACAGGAAACACACATATGTGCAGTTCTAAAGTGTGACACAACCAACTAGCAATCCAATCTTCCCTATGTTCGAAGATATGCATTAAGGTATCATGATCACAAGTCCTATAAATATTAGAAACACAATATCCTAATGCATGATTGAAATTGTTTTAGAAAAGCAATAGCTTTATTTTTTGTATGGTGGAGAGCTGATAAAGCACTTCCAATCCCCACGGAGAGTCAAAGGACTACAACTCCTATATATCCTTAGTGGGTGGTCCCGTGCAAAGTTTTAAAACATGAAATAGGAATAAATAAAATCTCCTCCTAAAAATGAGGAGCAGCCACCCTTTTAGCAGGAAACATTCAATGGCTGCTCAAGAAAGGGGGCTAGAAGTTTAGATCACCCTCTAAGCACTTTTTGGGAGCTCTAATTGTTAGTGTAATATTATATTGCACCTATTATTTTATTAAGTTTACTTAGGTAAATACATTTCTCTCCTAGGTAACTAATAACGACATGTGCCATTCTTGAGAGCAAGTAATCAAGTGCCACCTTTGCCTCATGAATTCTTGATTGATGGAAATTAGGTGCCACCTCTACCTAATCAAATGCCACCATTGTCTCTACTTGATTGAGTTAACTCCTCTCTTGACTGAAGTTAATTCATATCCTCTTGGACATGTGTCACCATGACTCATCCATCCAAGAGGCTATATATATGTACATTTTTCTTTGAATTGTTAATCAAGGCAAATCAATTAATATCTATTCAACTGTGTCTTTCATCATAGTGTTTAATATAACTAATTTCTCAGCATTTCTGGTTTTCAGTAAAATTTGCTTTGCAAATCTAACATGTTATCAAAGCAATAATGTTTTAGGATTAGGTTTTTTTGTGTGTGTTGAAAGCACTAGGATTTTAATTGCATGAATTCATTTTGAACTCACCATTATATCTGAAAGCATCAAACTAGCTAGGATCAACCTTCATTTTGTTTGAATCTAACAACTAGAAGCTTGCTAACAGGGTCACCAAAGTTTGAATTGTTTTTTGCAGGAAGTCACATGGTGAAAAACAGACTATAGTGTTGTCTCCAGAAGGCATCAATCTGATAGAATTGACAATATACATGCCCAGGTTGGGCACAACAATTTGGAGCCCAAAAATTCTTCCTTGCTAGTACATCCTATGGAGCATTGCATAGATTTAAAGACCAACTGTAGGTTTCATGGTACATTTCTTAAATAAGGTTTCAATTTATTTTTTAAAGTAGTGCTCCATTTTGCATAAAATTAAAAAAGTGCATCCCTTTTTAAAAGGCATGTACTATGTCGAAATTAAAAGGGAGCTCGCTTTTATAAAAAGCACTTCATTTATTGTTGGGGCGCTTCATACATGGGTATATGAGTTGTAGCTTTATTTGTCCATGAGTGCCACTTATGTTTTATACCCATCAATACATTGATTGGAGCACTATAATTTGTACATGATACTCAAAGTACTTAGACTTGTGCAACGTACCTCCTTACCTGCATCATACCAATACCTTCTTGCATCACCTTTTATTTTTCTTTGACTCGTACTTTGACCTAAGTACCTTGAGCGATTCATTTTTGACTTGTACTACTGCACCTAGTCACTTGCCATTGCAAGGGCCACCTTTACACCCATTCATTAGCAGTCCATTCAATGCCACCTCAGCTCAGCACCACACAGGCACCACGTCACTAGTTTGGTCCTTCTCCTTGCTTTAAGGTATCAAACTTTGGAAGCTCATAACTTTCAAACGGTAGCTCAAATTTGAGTGTCATTTTTTTAAAGTGTATAATTTTCGATTAGAATCAATTGGTGCAATTCGCGTTCTACTAGGATCTACAGTTTTTTTAGAATTTCTATAAAATCATTGTGTTCCTATAAGTAGTTGGTTGGGGTCATTGTACTCTCACTAATTATAAAGTGTCAAATTGTACAACCTATGGGGTCCTTTCATTGTGTAATCTTGGGGATGTGTGCCAAGATATTTGATAGGGGTCATGTATTAAACAAAGTAATATAAAATTCCAATTTGGGTGGGGAGGGGGGTTTCATTTTGTTTTTCAGTATTTCCTTTTGTTCTTCTGTTGTCACTTTGAATCACCAAATCTACATGTGTTGGCGAAAAGGGATCAAGAATCATTGCATACAGCAAAATCTATTACCCTATCTCCTTGAACTCATTCCAAAGCGAGGTGATTCTGAGCAAAAGGTTGCATGGTCAAACAACAATGATAGGGTCTACGAACAAATCTATATTTCTGCTTCCAATGGTATATTACATCGCAAAAAGCACACTGAGTGCCCTTATACTGCTTGGAACATAATTAGGCAATTGTTTGGAGATCCATTTGAACCCCCATCTGTTTGTGATGTTTCCTTGGCTGACCCTTCATCCATGAACGTAATTTAGCAAACTACAAAGATTCCTCCTCTTGATGCCCCTCTTAAACTTTTCATGTTCACGCAAATAAGGTGAACAGATTATGGGATGAGTAGTTTAGTCATCTAAAATACCAAGTCCTTGTTTAGACTAGAGTTATAGAGATATGTACCGAGATTCCTCCATTTCTTGCTTAGATATAAAGATTAGTGTTGCTTTTTCGAAGGTTTTCAATGACTCTTCAAGAGGGTCACTCATGTCTAACAAATACGCCTCATTGGGACGCATACTTATCATACATCTCACGTATGTTTGTTGAATCTCGCCTTTGAGATATAGATGACATTATTGAGGACCCGATTGTCCTCTTTGATGACAACTCTCCAACAACTAAATCTTATTCTCTAGATGTAATGAGGGTACTTATAAACCTTCATGTTCTCTCTCCTCCTCTACATGCTTCCATGATGCCACATCCTACAATTGTACCTAAGACCACTAATCAATCCTAACACATCCCAGCACATACATAGAGAAATTTAAGTATTTTCCACATATTTTTATCCTATTTCTTCCCTAATCTCCTTTTGTGGGGTGGGAAGACCTTCAACATGCACCTATGGTTATATCCCATGTTACCAGAAACAACACGTTTCACCCCTGGTGCAAAACCGGACAAGGGTGGATGTGAGAGTGGGCACAAGAGCAAGGATAGGACATACAGGGTATGGCGTACCCATGGGGTACTCAAGGCAGCTAGGCATCCCTAGGTGCTCCCAATCGTGCCCAAAGCCCAAGCGAGAATTTCTAACAAAAAAGAACCTTTTTTTACCTTTAAAAAAAACATTTTAAAAGCCTACAAAACCCTAAAACAAGAATAACAACCCTATAAGTGACTAATAACATTCATTTCACAATCACAAAGCACAAAAACAACCAATATCATTCCCCTTTGCCATTTTTGCATTTGTGAAGCTAGCTGGTTTTTTAAAAGGTGAAGGATTGTAAAGGTGCCAAAGACATTTGGTTGGAGCTATGGGAAGGAACTAGCTTGCTCAATGAAGATTTATCTATCAAAGGTAAGTATTTTGTGAAATTACTTCAATTTTTTGAGGATTTTTTTCAAGTTTTTGAGGAATTTTTTCAACTTTTTTGATTTTCCAAAAAAAAAAAATTAAGATTTTTGTAGAAACATTTTATATGTTTTTTTTAATTTTTTTTGTTTTTATTATGTTTATATGTATTGTAAGGGTTACATTTTCAATTTAAAAAAAAAAAATCTTATAACAACAATCTATTCAAAATGGTTATTAGTTCAAGTTTAGTGACCCGAAAGACAGGTAGACAATTCAAATATGATCAAGCATCACCTTTATGGAAATATGTTACAGTGATTAAACAACTTCCAAGAGGTGGGGCTTGTCTTTGGCATTGTAGTCACTGTGGGATCGAGTATAAGAGCTCGTATAGTCGAGTCAAAGCTCACCTTTGTGCTATTACCAGCCTATGAATTAGAGTTTGTCAAGGAAACAAAAAGGGGTTGCCAAAGAAACAAATTATGACATATATTAGAGAACAAGAAGAAGGTAATGGTGTGAATGAGAGAGCAAACTTAAGATCTCATCCTTTAGCCAAGAAAGGATTGGGGAAGCCACCTATAACATCTCCTTCAATAGTGGTTGCCCCACATCCTTTCTTGGAAACACTGTCTACCCAAGAAAAAGAAGACCCCTCTATTTCATCATGCAAAAGAGGCCCATTGAAGAAGGCATTTCAAAATGAGGTGAGGGGCAATGTAGATGAACACATTGCATGTTGCATTTAGGCCAATGGTCTTCCTTTCAACTTGGTGAGACCATATTGGTGGGAAATGGTGATGGCAATCAGTCAAACACCCTCTGGTTACACATATCCTAGGTATGAGAAGGTGCACACCACCTTATTGGCAAAAGAAAAAAAATTGTAGACATCACTAAAACCAATCAGGGATTCATGTGTTGAATAGGAGTGTCCATCGTTTCTGATGGATGGAAAGACTATAAAAACCGACCTTTAATTAATGTCATTACAATGTCCCCTAAAGGAGCAATGTTTTTGAAAGTGGTTGATTGTGAGGAGCAAGTGAAAGATGCAAACTTCCAAAATCCTCATTGAGTCCATAGAGATGGTGGGTGTTAAGAACGTTGTCCAAGTCATAACACATAATGCAAAAATTTGCAAAGAAGTAGGTGCTTTGGTTGAGGAAGGGTACGAGCACGTTTTCTGGACACCATGTACTATCCACTCCCTCAACTTGGTGATACAAATAATTGGCACTCAGATAGAGCGGGTGAAAAATATATACACTAAGGGTGAGGAGATTCAGATGTTCGTGGCAAACCATCATATGTCACAAAGCATCTTCAGGACTTTCTCCAATTTAGAATTATTGAAGATAAAATTATGAAATTTCAATATTTATTTTAAATTTAATTTATATGACATATTTACTTATTTAAATTTTAATTTGTTATTAACTTATTTTTTACACTACATTAGGTTGCTGAGACTCGTTTCGTATTGCACAAAATCGTTTTGAGACGACTTGTGAAGGTGCAAGAGGCATTGAGCGGCATGGTCATTAGAAACCAATGGAGTGTGTGGAGTTAATCAAATTCATAGAGGGCCATCATTGATCCTAAATGATGATTGGTGGGCTTGTGTGGACTACGTCTTGAGTTTCGTCGAGCCAATCATGAGTATGATGAGGTTCGCTAATATAGACCGATTGTGTTTGAGAGAAATCTATGATGGCATAGACTCCATGATAGAAAAACTATGGGCCATAATAGCAGAGAAGGAGAATGACCCCAAAGAAACATTTTTCCTAAGGGTGAAAAATTCGTTCTTGACCACTAGAACAAAATGACCACGCCCTTGCATCTCCTTACATATGCACTATCTCCCAAATATTACAGCATGGAGATATTTTCTTTGCTTGGGGAACGACACCATATAGAGACAATGCAGTGGTTGATGGGTACAAAAAAGCATTCCGAAGAATCTTCTCTGACCCAAAAGTGGTGGATAAAGTGGGACTGAATTTGGTAGGTTCTTAACGGAACGAGATCATAGCATTTACGCTCTTCAAGACAAGTACAAGACGTATACTCATACATGGTGGTGCCTCCATGGGCAAAGTTATACGTTCCTCCAACCTCTTGCAATCAAAATTCTATCACAGGTAACTATTTCTAATTTTTAATTTTTAACATTCTTACCATTCTTTTGCATTTTTAAGTTGTACTGACTTTCTCTCCAATTTCAACAAGTTGTAAGTTCTCTTGAGTGGAATTGGAGTACATACTCCTTTATTCACTTAGTTAAGTACAATTGGTTGGATGCAAAAAAACAAAAGATTTGATCTACATCCATTCCAACCTACACCTACTATTACATAAGAAAGTTGACTACAAGGAAGGTGCGACAAAGAATTGGGATATAGTCCCTGAGTGTGCCAACTTGGATGCATTTGTTTTAGAGCTTTTCAGAGTCAATACAGATCCTACACATGATGTTCATGTAGCTAGTGGGAGTGGCACTGTGGTTGCTTGCGGTTCAAATGAATTTCAACCAAGTGATGACTTAGATCTAGATTCTTTTGATGGAGAGGAAGATACAATATTTTGATTGTATTTACTATTTTCAAGTTTGTAATGATTTGACATATAAATGTATTATATATTATATGATATAACATTGAATTATCAATTATCTTTTCAATTCAAAGAATGAAATGCAAATATATGATATTTACAAAATTACATGTTGTGAATTATGATTTGACATATAGATATATGAATGAATTATGAAATGTATTTTCAATTCTATTATTTAACTTATTTTTAGTATCAAGTATCAAATATATTTTAAATTCTGTATAGTCACTAGTGTATATTTTTTTGTATATATATGTATGTATTGTTGTGCCAGCATACCTGAATCCCAAACCTGAGCTTGTTCCCGTGCCCATACCGGCAACTTAGGTTATATCTTTTCCTAAAGGAATAAAGTTCGTTTAGTGCAAGTGCATCTTCTTTAGCATCCATTATTGTTCATCTTCATCCATTTCCGATGTAGGTGGCTACTCATTTGGGAGGGCTACCTAGTCCTTTCTCTCTTTCTTGGAAGGGTTATCTCTCTTTTGGGGGGTTGCTTTGTTCATGGGTACTTAACATGGCCTTGTTGCTAAGACTCATTTATTTTCCTTCCTAAGTTACACTTAAGAGAAGGTGTTGGTGTACCATGTAATATTCCATTACACCTTTTATTTTATTAAGTTTACTTAGGTGAATACATTTCTCTCCTAGATAGCTAATAATGACGTTTAATTCTTGATAGGAGGTAATCGTGTACCACCTCTGCCTAATCAAGTGGTACCATTGTCTCCAATTGATTGAGTTAACTCCTCTTTTGAGTCATATTAACTCATATCCTCTTGGACATGTGTCGCTATGACTCATCCATCCAAAAGGCTATATATATGTGTTTTTTCTTTTAATTGTTAGTCAACACAAATCAATAGATATAATTGCTTTTGACTGTTCAGTTGAGTCTTTCATCATAGCGTTTAATGCACTTAATTTCTAAGCATTTCTGGTTTTGGGTAAATTTGCTTTTCAAATCTATGCACTTTATTTCTAAGCATTTCTTGTTTTGGGTAAATTTGCTTTCCAAATCTAACATTATTGGCAATTGGCAACACTCATATTGTGAGAGTTTTCTTAAATACTAGCTTTTAAAAACTTCCAAAAGAATGGATCCTACAGAATAAAATCTTGTATTCTGTGTAAGCATTTGGCTACAAAAAGCTCTACATTTTGCTCAGCAGTAGCATGTACAAAAGTCTTTCCCACTATCCATGACTTGTATTACAAAAATATCTAGCAATAAGTTGGTTTGATGGCTAATGACAAGCACAATAATATGTGCTTGTTCTATGCCATGACATCAATGCAGCAAAAGCATTTAGGTATATAATGCAGACTGTCAGATTCTCAGCCTAAGCCTCCAAGGCAAAGGAGAATTGACTGTTACAACACAGTCTCTGCCAATTATATAACAGAAAATATAGACTACTTTCAAGGATGTCAACTTCCATTGCACAGGGCCATGATCCTGACTATACATTTTACAAAGCATTGTAACCCAACATCATACTCACCTTATTTGTAATGAGCTAATAAGTATTCTTAGAGCTCAGGATAAACACATGCTTTATAGAGTCCATTGGATGACTCCAGAACATATCATCTGCAAAAATTAAAGGTACTGTTGGTATTATTACATCATTAGAAAATAATACTAATAAATAATACATTTGTTAGTTTTTGGGAAGTTATTCCCGTAGGAGGTTACACAAGGGAAAAATAAGGCTTTATAAGCCAATTGATTGTAATGTTAAAATGAGCAGATTGAATGTATCAAATCCTGAATCAACTATTTTGTGTTTTTCTTTCTGTGCAAACATGATGTAATCTGTATATGAGATTTGCTCTCCATTTTCTCAGGTACAATAAAGATAAGTAGATGCAATAATCATGGAAAGATGATTATACAATGCTACAGCCGCATAGATACGAACCTTGTGACTCAAAATCAGATCCCTGCAATATCAAGCAAAGTTGGCAGATATTTTAACGTGTGCAAGGAGTGCAGTCAAGTGTGCAGATTCTTTTGTTAAGGATGCAATCTTTTGTAAAACACTCCCAGCCTTCCATTTTTATGATACCATACTAGAATATTGTTCCTCCATTGTCATGAAATTTTCTCATTCTCCATATTTATGGTCTACTCCGTCATATAACTTTCCATCCTGATATTCCTCATTTAAGGAATTTCTGAAATGCCCAAATCTTTCATCAGTTACCTGTAACCAGATTAGATGCATGTTTTCTTCTCTAGTTAAATGGTACCAGTTTTTTCTTGTAGAAAACTGTTAAAAGACCAGTGATTATTACATGTCATAAAGGAAATTGACTTGGTGATAGTTCAACTTTTAAGAATAGAGGCTAGAGTTTTGACACTCCAAAGTACAATCAACATAATGAAGATGAAATCAAATGAAGAAGTTTACCAATATTGTATCATTTAGATTTAATCGCTTCCAACTTTAGAATCTAAAATTGTATTCCTATGTTATGGAGCATCCTTAATGCAACTACCTAGCTATTTAGGAAGTCATTTGCCCTTGGGGTCATTTATGCTTGAAATTGGTCATCCATTCAAGGGGAAACAGAGAGGAAAGGTTGAGATTCTCAACCTAAGGGATGAGTGCCTAAAAGCTCTGCAAGAGGGATTTGATCTTCACCAAAGGCTTCCCTCAACCAACTTCAGGGCTTGACCACTAAAGCATGTATGTCCTCTTATAGCTTTTTAGGTTAAATGGAGTGGTCGACCAACTGTACATTTATGTGTTGACTTAGTATGTTGTACAAATTGTTCATCATATTGTGCTTAATTGAGGGGTTCTATTTCCCTTGCTCATGCCTATACATCATAGAAACTTTGTTTTCTCAGGACCTTGGACTTTCTAGATCACACACCATATACAAACATTGAAATTTTGAAATAAATGCACTGGATATTTTATATCTGAAAAGAATCAATACTTACCATCTACCTAATGTTACAAATAAGGTGTGATTACAGAAAAGTTGAGAACAGGGAATAGTGTACAAAAAAAGAAGGAAGATCAGATTTTACCAAGTTCAGTTCTTGCCATCCTACCCTGGATAGATCTTAGATATTGTTTTTATTGATTGTAAGTTAGAGGTGAACAAGAAGATGATAAAGAATTGTAAAAAGTGCTTAAACGACAGGGCATTTATAGGTAATTTTGGCAGATTGTACGAATTTTTCATCTCCTTGTGCTTAAGTAGTATTTCATTCTTACTTTCTCATACCTAGACAATAAAGTATCACCTATTTTCCCACTTATGACTCGTTCTTGATTACATAGAATACAGAGACATTGCAATAAATCTAGTAGATTTTATAACTGGAAAGGATTGGCACTTACAATCTCCAGAATGCTATAGAGAACCTTTGGCGCAGAAATGTGTTGAAAATAAAGGTTGAGAATAGGACATGTTTCTGAAAAGGGAGAAAGGTCACATTCTACCTGCTCTATTAAATTCCTGCTATCCTTTCCTGGAATAGATCATAGAAATTATTTGTGCTGATGGTTGAGTTACAGGTGAATGAAAATAATTTATAAGCAAGAGATCATACACAGAAACCCCCCTTTCCCCTTATTGAAATATCCACATTAAGAAATTATGGCTGAGAAAAGGGTTAGCAAATAATTTTTCTCTAAAACAACACAAAAGCTCTTTAGATCCTTTGTTCCTTTACAGTATCAGGATTTCTCTGTACAGTAGACGATCAGTTCATTTAGTAATCAATTGAAAACTCTTTTAGTGTATTGTACAGGAAAAAATAATGAACTTCAAAATGTTATGGCACATGGTATGGTTGATGGCAGTAGGATTAAGGTACTTTTCAAGAAGAACCCTCCCAGCTCAGCCTAGGAAAGTTGGGGTCTATAGGCAAAGTTAAAACCAATTTTCACTCAGCTTAGGGGAATTGAAGACATTCCAACAAGAATCGACATTGATTATCAAGCGAAAATCCGGGTGTTTTATGAAGATGTTGAGTCCATGCCTCTTGAGGCAAAGGCACATATGCAACATTTTTTGAAGAAAAGATGTTGGAGGTAACCCTGTTGTAAGATCCATGTGACTTTTCCATTCCATTAAGTAATATAAGATGCATTTCTCCAAAAAATTAAAAAGGCAATTCAAGAAAAGAACAGTTCAGATCTTTCATTGCATATTACTGATCCTCTGCTTGCAAACAGCAGAAAGTTTAAATTGAGCTTCATCTTGGAGCTCCAAGAAAATTCAAGAACAGAAAACTAACGGAAACAGTGAAATTTTTTGAACAAATCCTGCTCTGTCAAAAGGCAACATAACATTGTCTTCTGGTTAACAATTTGAACAGCCTTGAATGACATGTTCATTTCTGGATACACCACGAGAGGCAGAGGCTTCTAAACAACTCTCTTTTATCTATTGTCAAGACAGAGCAAGAGTCTGACAAGGATATTTGATCCTCCCTCTTGGCCTTTTTGCCTTTTGTTTTCCTTTCTGTTTGGGGGTTTCGCTTCTGGTTTTCGGTTTTCTCTCCTTAATCTAGATGTCTTTCCTCTTTAGAGGTCTCTTGTAATAATGGCTTTCGCCTCATATAATCTAATTAGATAAAATGGAAGGATAACATGGCACCTTCTGTAGTTTCTATGTCTATCTTTAATAGTGCAGTTATTTACAGGGCACACAATGCACAATTACTGATTTGACTGTACATTTCGCCTTGTATTTCAAGCCAGGCTCTTGTAATTGACCCAATTTCGATTAATTAATTGCAATTAAGGAACTCTGTATAACCCTCACTTATCTGCTAAAACTAATAACATAAATATGACCTGAGGGCTGTGGTTCAACAGTAGGCAGTTGGCTTAAACATCAAAAGGACAGCCCCAACCATTTATAAACCAACAAAACATAATAATAAAAATGACAAAAATATGCTCTTACCAGTGAAATCTCGTCTGTAGCGAACGTCCACTCCTTTAAAATAAACAAGGGTTTGAATAAGAACAAATTCACAACCTGCAAATACAAATTAAAACTTTACAGAAAGTTCAAAAGGCCGCCGTAATTTCTATTCAACTTGTAAAACTAGTGCACAAAGCACTCAAAAGTTCATCATTGACCTCTAAAATGAAGTATAAACTAATCCAGTCATCAATTGACGTAAAATTTTGTTTTCGTGTCGAATTATCTGTAATCATTTTTAACCAGAAAGACACCTAAGCTTGCAACCTGAAAGCATCTTGAGCTTTGAAAGTGAGTTTCTAGAGCAGACTAATTACTGTTGAAGTATCTGACATAAACTGAGATTTAATGCGGCAATTTCAGCTTATTTGAATTCCTTCTGCGTGAAATAACCGAACGTAACCTTGCGCAGATGTTGAAAAATAAAAGTATGTATCTGAAATCTAAGAAATATACAATCTTTACCTCGTTCTTCGATGGCTTGGAAGTTCTGTTCAAACTAGCGTACCGCAAGTAGATGACGCGTTAATTAATAGAATTGTGTTCGGACACGGGAGGAAATAGACTCTTCTGTTATAGTCCGGAAGTAAAGGCATATATTTAAGGCTTTGTTTTATTTTTAATTAATTAATTATTAATTATTATTGTAATGGTGAAAGCAACAGACCCCTTTTAATTTTCATTTAGTTTTGTATTCATTTTGATGGGAATGTCTTAATGTAATAGCATATCCATAAATGATATATTCTTTTGTTAATTTAAGTCGATGGCTCCATCTCTATTTATTTCTATTTCACTTCATTTGCATTGACTCACATACATTTGCTCTCCACCATAAAATTATAAGTTTATCTTTTTGGATTTTTTTTGCAGGATGTCGAATTAGCTTAGGTCAACCCCTTGGAGCATAGAAATAACCCCTAAAATCCAAAGCACCAAATTTAAGTTTCAATGTTCTTGCCCCCTTCCTACTAGCCATTATAAACCAACCTAGCACACATTTCATGCAACATGTTTTTATGTCATGTATTTAAAGACATTCATTGTGCACTAAAACAAATGGATCAAGAATGCAAGGTGAATTGATAAAGGAGTATCATTAGAGCACACTTCAATTTTAAAGAGCAATAAAGGAATCAAATTTGTATCATCATTAGGTCATCTACATGTTTGTGTACATTGCCTTTGATCTTTCACATTGTCATTAATCCGGTCAAGGGGTTTGACCTAGGAGAACTCGTTCACCTATTAAGTCATCAAGCTCCTCAAAGGTGTCTCTAGACACTGTGTTGACAAATTCAAATATCTAAAAGGTGAAGGTGAACTTCTTTTTAGGTGAACCTTCTATCAAATCAATTGTGTGCATCAAATCATATTCACAATAATCATGATTGACCCCGTAAGGTGCGAGATCAACTTATAAAGTTTTTTGTACCTATCTAGACTCTAAGATTGTCATCAAATCGAGAGAGATAATTTTATGATGGTGGCAAATCATCCAAGTACTTCACCATGTGGTTTTCTTTTTTCCATGGTGTTAATGGGTGTTTTGACACACTCTTCAACTTTAGATGAAATACTAAGGATCCCACCTCTCCTGAAAGGAATTGAAATCTATCAATTGCCCCAAGGTCTTTATAACCAAGTCTTGGTTGTGCAAGATAACTCAATTAGTTGTTGTATGACATTCCATCAAGGGGCTTGCAAAACTAAACACAATGTTGGAACTTTCATTATTGGTTATTATTTAATAATTTATCATTTCAAACATTCTTAACCTAAGAATTCAATTGCTTTTAGAATTTGAAAATTGAAATTAATGATCATGAATGCCAAAATATTATCATTAGATGTTCAATTCATTTCCAATGCTTCTATTTATTAACTGGATTTATTCTAATCCCAATCCGACCATTTTGTAAACAAAATGCAAAAGAGTAAGGATGAGAGAGAGAAAGGATAGAAAAACCTAAACTAGGATTTCTATCTCCATGCAAACACTAAGTGAGTAGACAAAATTGATTTTTAACCAATCCTTGTTTTGTCATAAATGTTCACAACTCCACAAAGGATAGTGCAATCTTCAATGGGGATTTATCAATTGTGAGAACAATCATATTAAACACCCATCCAATAGCATAGCTTAATAATACATTCCCACAAATGATTAAGAACATAGTGTTCAGATTAACCATGTAATTTGTATTCTACAAGTAGCAAAAGATGAAAGATTTGAGCATACAAATTGAACAAATACTTAGATAGCATGCACAAATAAGAAACCCATCTAGATCTTGAAAACCATGTAAGAACACTACTCAAAGAGGAAGAGTAGTTGAATAGTTTTATTCACAAAATTCCTTTAGATTCAACAATTTTCAAAACTATCATTACATATGAAAAGATTGCCTATTTATAGACTCAATAATGTCTTCAATTACAATATCAATGTTCCAAATCATACAAGATTAACTATTACAAATGAAAGAGAAATAAATTTGATGGAAGAAGTGGGGAAATTGGATAATCCATTTGTTGCTACGGGTGTGTTAGGGTGGTAGTTCTACATGTTGAGGGCCTTTGGGCACATAGCACTTATGAACTTCAGTTGACTGAAGGGTGGCAAAAAAATCAAAAATTAGAGATGACATCTACCTTACTTTAAGTCTTCTATGTCTAAAGCCTCCTCAATAGTTATCATGTCTGCCCCTACCTCCCTATGCTTATATTTCATGAAAGTAGTTAGAGCTTGATTGATTGAGTCCAAGTCTAGTCTGTCAATGTAGGAAAATATAAAGGTGATGCATGTCATATGTGCAATAGACTTCATAAAGTGTAGAATGTCTCTTTGCTATATTTTTCTCAAGTTGCTTAAGGATCGTCTTCAATTTCATCAACTTGTCAAGAGAGCTTGGGCTGAAGGAATATGATTGTTGGCATAGGCCTTGAGATATGACATCCTTTAAATGTACCTTCATTATTTCCACATCATTAACCTCCTCTCCTTCATTATAGTACTGTCATCTCTTCAATCACTTCCTAGATGCTTATCAAGACATCTACTACCTTGGTCTTTGCTTCATTGACCTTCTCAAGGTTGGACTCCAACATATCATACTTTAATTTAATGGTTTATGCCCATATGGTTAGATGATTGGTGTCATCTTTCCCAAAACTCCCCTCCTTGACGAAGACTTCAAAGTTCATCTTTGACATCATTTGTATTCTTGGAAAGGTTTGGGTATGAGTTTATCACCTCTTCACAATCTTCCATGAGACCCTTTATCTTCTTCTCAATTTGCTTAAACTTGTCATGGGAGATCATGGCTTCATCAAACACTTTTCATCCAAAATCGAAGAGGTCCTCCATCTATTTCTCTATAGAAGAAGATATATATTTCATCATGTACATATTGGAAGCCTCTTGTGGAGTGATAACAACTAAGGTGAGATTGAACAATCTATTATTTGTAGTGGACTGACTAGTGGCTTGATGTAGGCAGTAAGTTTCATAACTTGCTCCTTTAATTCCTACTTGTTGTTTTGATCCTTGTCCATGCAAGAAACAGTAGTGGAGACTATTGTTTGCATCCCTTGTATGTCTACTTTCCTTGTTTGCCTCCCTATGTAAATAGTGGTTATTTGGTAATCCATGGGTTGCATGTCCTTCTCACCCTTATCAACTATTAGGGTGGCAATTTCTTCAATCATGGATCTGAAAGCATCCACATTGATAGAAGAGAGTGTTATTGGATTCTTCTTGGATCTAGGGGTCTCTATCCTTTCTAAGATGGAGGCATGGGTCTTTTGATACCAATTTTACCACTTGCTTCCTTTTCTGAATATTCACTTCAAGCCAAGTGGCAACCAAGGAAGTGTCAATACTAGGAGGAAGGAGGGCCTACTATTGGGGAGGTGAAAGATGTTAGGATTAAGGTGCCATCAACCTTGTAAATCCTATGTAAATAATTACTCCTAATATTGTTTGTAAATCACCCATAAGGGATGAAAGGTTTCACCAACATTGATCTTGTTTCAGCCGTATGTTTATATCCGGTACACGATGCTCATTCATCCACGACAAGGGGTCACAGGGGGGTTTCCCCCCTATGGGGTTCGGGGGCAGTGCCCCCAAAACCTCATTTTATTTATATCTTATCATTGTGAATTTGGACCATTCATCATTAGGTCACAGATCTAACAGTCAATATTTTGTCAGTTTTCTTGCCCTTGAAGGCAACCCCCTTTTATAAGGATATTCGTACTACATTTTTATTAGAGCTAAGAGTAACAGGTGGCACTGGATTGAAGACTAAAGGAGAGGAAGTGCATGTATTGTAATCTCATATTTGAAGATAATACAACTTGGAGCCTCTTTTCTTGGTGGAGTTTTTTACCCGAAAGGGTTTTCTCCACATTACATATTGTGTTATGTGTTCATTTCTTGATGCATGTTGTTTCTGTGTAGTGGGTTTTATTTCTGTTGCAATCTTCATTGATTCTACATTATTTAAAGGACATTAATAAGGTTTGAATCAGATTTCTATTGTGTGGTTTGCACCTTCATTTCTAACAAAGGAGCTTCCTCCTATTGCATCAACACTTCAATTTATTTTTCTCTCTTCCTCGTGAGATGAATTCTCTACCTACTCTTCATGAGCCTCTTGTTTCTTCTCACCCCCCTCCAAGGTTTTCTAGGGAGTAACTTCCTTTTCTTGTTCATTCCTTTAAAGGCTTATCACTTCATATTGTTGCTCCTCTAACTCCTTAACCACCTTATGTATATTGGATAAAGAAGGAGGTGAGTTAGGAGAAGATGAATGGATAGACCTTTAGGAAGAGGAAGGTGGAGAGATCAACTCAATTATTAACCTTTTATTGGGAGAAAGAATTTGTTGGTTGGCTTTAGCCTTATAAATTGAATAGAGGCAATGGGAGGTTGAACAATTGTCCTAAAGGTGTGAGGTGGATAACTTGATATGGTGGATACTGGGACTTGAGGAGTAGGATTTTATGCAGGGGCATTTGCACCTCAATGGAAATGGGAATTATTTGGGGAAAGACCAATGTTGGTCGCAAGGGTGCCTCTTGGGTTGGTAGGGAAGATGGAAGTTTTACAGTGGAATCTTCAAGGGGGTTTTGGCTTTGGAATACCCCCTCATGTTCCTAGTCAGGGGAATTTAATCTCCTTTTAAATCTTCTTCTTTCTTTGAATCCTTCCTCTTGTATACATGTTTGGGCTCTTTACTTGCTACAACCCCTTTTCCTTTTGATGTTGTCTTTTCCTTCTGAGAGTCCTTAGACCATTTCTTTAATGGGGGTGGTTGGTCTTCCTTTTTTTTTCTTCCCCTTTGGCATCTTATAAGTCTTCACATAGGTTAAAACCACTCCTGCAACCTATAATTGTTGAATCTTTAGTTGCAGCCACTTCTTATTATAGTCAATCACTTACTTTGAAACTTCATCTAGTGAGGTAAATTCTTCTTCAACCTAGTTAAAAGGAGAAATTGGTTATTGAAATATTCCTTCATCATTGTATGCATCCTAAAGTGTATTTCTATTATCTGACACTTCATCAGGAACTTGTTACAATCCAAACTCTTTCATTTGGTATGCAATAAGCCTACAATAACTTCTTATTCTGACCTCATTGTCATATGCATAATCAATCTAGAAGTCCTCTAGATGCAGTGCATGCCTCATGTGAGACCAAACATTCTTGTCCATTTTTCCTTTTGGGTAAAATGAGAGTTGATTGGTGTGGAAGTAGAGATTGCATCTTTGAATCTCTACATCTATCTCCTTGGCACTCTAGGAGGCAGGGCAAGCATATAATCCTATGATGATGGGAAATTGGATCTTGACCCTATGCTTATCTCCTAGGTCCTTGTGTGACTCACACAACTACCTTTTTAGCTCTAGGAGGATGACTTTGTCACTTGGGTACTTGGGTAGTTTCTATGGGGGGCCTATGAATCCCTTAATCCTAATGTAGTAGAACTTAGGGAACTATATAAAACAATTACCATTCTAAGATATCACCTTGGAGAAATTCACTAACAACCTTTTTGTTTAAATCTCCCTCCAAGGTTTGGATGATATAAAAGATAAATGCATCATTGATCCTTTTGTAATGGTTCAAGCTATTTTTTGGGTTAACTATGGATAATAATCATATAACCTGACATGCCCTAGACTTGTTCCCATAACACCATTACTTGTCAACCTAGGGTAAACAACTCTCATGGCTAGTGCATATACCAAGTAAGAGGTCATTTGGAAACTCATGGTGTCTTCAACTTTGGTGAGTTGTTCATGCAGGTTGTCACATATTAGTTTTTCTCAATCTATCATTTCTTTATTTTCCAAGATTGTGGTTATGAATTTGAACATCCATGGAACAAATGTTGAATTTGTAGGAAGACCCATTATTCTATTCAATAGGGTAACCATGTCTCCAATTTTTGTCTTGAAGTCGCTTCTCATTACTTGGTCTTCAAGAGCTTGTAGATAGTACTCCTTTGTTTGATCATCCACATTTTATTAATATCCCTCGAGAAATTATCAGTATCTTCAATATAAGTATATAATGATTGGGGCATATCCAATTGGACAACTTCATCATGGTGGGGGAGTTGAAATATCTCAACTATAGCCCCTACAAAAATGTCCAATAAGCTATGTCCTTCTAGACCCATAATCTTTCTCTCTCCAACATCATAGTATTTGGCACATGTCATGACTAATAAAGGGGAATGGACTGAAATAGGGAAGCTAGCTACCTGGGCAATTCCATTGTTCAGCATCCATTATGCCCTACTAGTTGGAGCCTCTCCATACATCCTTTGCTTCATGTCATATATGTCTCTAAGACCTAGGTATATATTAGAAATGTCTTCCCATGTGTTGTTGATCTTTGAGGTAGGGACAACCCCTTATAATTTGTACATCATTTGTCTTGTTCTTGAAGACATGAATTGACCTACAAAAGTTCAAACAATGAATAATCACAACAAATTAAGCAAGAAAAATGCTCTAATTCAAGGCATTATATGCATTCCTTAATTTATGTAGAAATGTGGGGTTCTACTGGACATCAGGACTTAAGGAAGTTTGGTTGGAAAGGAAGAAGTGCCTTAAAAATCTACAAGGCAAGCTAGAATCTTCAAATCTTTTAAAAAATTCCTTACGGAAATGTGGATCCCAACTAGACATCAGGACTTTGGACTAAAAGGTTGAAAGTCTATGAGTCTAGGAAAAATCTGCAATCCACTTTTGCACATTCATCTCACTTGAAATCTTTCTCCTAAATGCAGAGATCATTGGGTTGTCAGGACTTAGGAATAAATGGTTGGAAATCCATAAGTCCAGATTAATTCCTCAATTTTGGTTTTCTCATCAAATTTGGATAGTTTTCACTTTAGCATTCTAAATTTTAATCTAGGAATCAGTGATGCACTGAGACTTTAGGATTTTAGATGGAAGGGTTAGAAAGGAAGAAGTGCCAAGAAAACTTGCAATCTCTGGTTTCCACTTAATCATCTTAAAATGCTTGAAAGTTTAATGGGAAACTCAAGAATCATTGGGACAAATGGACTTCAAACTAAAAGGTCAAAGTCCAAATGTCCACAAATATTCTACAATTAATCTAGCTCATCAAATAATGTTGTGTTTACTATCCTAAATATTTGCGGGATCCTAATGGTGATTAGGACATTTTTAAACTTAGAGTTTTGACTTTATTTAACTTAGGACATAAATTATTGATAATGTGAATTAGGTCAAAGCTTTTACCCTAACAACCATATTTCAAAATTTAAATAAACAACTAGGGTTCTTCATAGGGAGATTAATTGAAAAGAATGAACCCTAACCTGCTAACACACTTTTGAACTTAAAACTTGGCAACTTCTCCATGAATTGACGTAGTCAAACAAATTTTCATTCAAAGGATTGATAAGGGGTCAATAATACTCACTGGTTTGGTCAATCAAGAGGGGAAATCTAGTTTGAAACATGATGTGGCTTCCTTCCAATAGCTATTTAACACTACAAGTACAATGTCAAAATTCCATAAATCTTTCCATAGAAATATAGAAAGTAAATTTAGACACAAAGCACAACAAGCATGATTCTAGGTAGCAAGGGTTCCCAAGAGTTTAAAAATTATTTCGCAAAAGATACAAATGACCAAGAAAATAAGTTTTATAAAGGGTTTGGTTCACACACAGGAGCCATTACTGCAAGCAAATAGGTAGATGGAATCAGAGGATGAATGGTTGAGAACATAGTGACACATCAATCGAAAAGTGGAAGATGCTCAATAAAATCATGCAAAAGACCCGCTTGAAACTCTACAAATCTTTGCAAAATAAACTCACTCGTCTGGATATTAAACATAAGTGGAGGATGGAAGAAGTCCTTTAAAATTTTGTGAACCCACAACTTTACACCCTCAAAAGAGTTTACCTTGAAAAGGAACAAGTGAGTGGAGAAGGAGATTGTAGAAATGCGACAACCATTTGGACTTTAAATTGAAAGTTGGAAATCCACTAGTCCGTGGGAGTCCTATAAACACATACAAGTTAAAAACTTTGATTTTCAATTGAAAACCAATTAGGACCCTTTGCCAAGACTTAGCCAATGCTTTAAAGCTTTAGAAAATATTTCCAAAAGAAATACAAGTTAACCATTGAGATAAGGGGTGAAACAAGAAGAAAGCCAGACACTTAATTACTTTTTTGTCCCTATATGAGATGAAGAAAAATGCTATGTAAAATATATTAAAGCAAATAATAGAAATATGATGAAAGATAGAGAATACAAATCCTTCATGCGATAGTGCCACTAAGAACACTATAGCTGGGATAGAGGGGAAATGGGTGACTACTTGGGAGCTTGCCAAAATGATCAAGCCCAAAATATGGTCTTTCAACATCCATAGGAAGTCAAATAGAAAGTAGATTGTGTGTGTTCTTAATCCTAAGTGTGTCTAGAACTAAGAACAACAAAGTAAATGATAAAGGAACAATAATAAGTGTATCTACTATTATCCCTATATGTATGAAAGAGAGTTAGGAGATGTAGAAATCCAAAGATGCCAAAGAAACAATACAATACATAATAGTAAAACAAAAGGGAAAGCACAACAAATTGTCTCAAGGGAGTGAATTCTAGTGGCATATATAAAGCTTCACCATAATAAAGCAAAGTATCTAAACAATTGGAGAGATATTGTAGAGTACTAGAATGCTATAGAAATTTAGGAGAAGACATGAGATTGTAGAATAACCAACCAAAAAGTAGTCTCAAAAGGTTGAGAGGGAAGAAGGAATCCAAATTCAAAATATGAATCATGTAAAGACTATTTTTTGCCAAGGAATAAGGAAAAGATCATTAGGGATTCAAAAGATGTTGCTATAGAGTTATGCAAATATTGAACCAAAAATGTATTTGATAGGGCTCTTGGAAAATGGTCGTGCAACTGTACTATCACAAGATGGTTGCACGATTGCTTAAAAATCCACATAATTGTTCTTACATCCAAGAACAAAGAATTTGAAGTTATTACAAATGACACAAATTACAAAATTAATACAAAAGCATTAGAAAATAATACATAAAACACAAGTACATAAATTATAAATATAAAACTTTAGCATTTGAACTAGGAAAAAAGGATATAGGATGGGCTAAAATGAGTCCTAAAACATACTATGGGAATGAACACTAAAATAAGTACAATTTGTAGTGGAAAAATTACACGGTATGCAATTTTGGTCATACACCTCTAAGGAAGCCAAGCTTAATTCAGATATTGCCTATGACTTAGAGCCTTTGCTCTTAGACATTATCCAACTAGTTAGATTTTAGACTATCTAGGAGTGTCCTATTCACACATGTTAAGTCTTCACTTAGGGAATTTTACCTTTTTGTCTCACCTCATGTGGCTGAGACACATGTACTCACATTTTGAGACACCTATCTCATGCACACATGACACATTTATCACACTTGTCCTATGTGCATGCAAGGTGGGTAGAGTCCACAACCACCTTCCCATCTCACCCCTTTTCTATCTATTTAGGGCTTCATATGTAACTTGTATGCTTCTTGGATTCACACATATTGTATGAATATATTGCATATTTTGGCTTTATCAAAAATCTCTTGTAAAAGGTGTATCCTTGTTTTTTAGGATCTGTTGGGCTATGAGGGTCAAATATCTAACTCCAACATGGTATCGAAGCTCTAAATCTACAAGAACCTTCTCCAATCAGGGTTTCAGCCAAGTGCTTTCATACAATGCATCATGGAGAGAAACAAATGACACAATTGGACTCAAAAGGCTTTAGAGACAAATTTTGATATAAAACATTCCATATTTTTTAGCCAAAAAAATTTTAGTGATTTTTTTGGTAGATTGAATTGTTTTTGAAAAATTCATATGAACCTATAGATCCATATGGAAATCTATATGACCATATAGTACCATACCCCTCTGCATCATCATTCAGCTCTACACAGTGGTTTGGCTCTTTATCTAGTGGTCCTTGGCCTTATCTAGCTATCACATGCTTTACCTAGTGGGTAAAACAAATTTGGCAGTTGGGGAGTATTTCGGCATCAAGGAATACTCTGGCGACATCTCTATTTTTTAGGTGATGATGTCAACATGAAGTCATCCTTTTTTCCCAAATATTTGACTCTGAGCTCCATTGGCTTGTTTGTATTTTGGGCTCAACTTCAAGAGCCCCGTTCTTGGCCATACAGAAACATTTTTCCATGCATTTTTTTTATTTGGGGTAATTTTTCATGATCCGCCTGTTGTCTCTCAGATTTGCACCCTTGTTGAGTTGTAGAACTTGGCAATCTGGAGAAACATGGGATCTTTCCAGGCCTATGGGTCACCTGTGATGGAAAGTACCTCCGGAGAAGGCCGACTTCACTAATGTCTTTGCAGGGAAAAGAGTAAGAAGGATTACAAGAAAATGAAAAATACTATCTAAGGTGATGCACCAAAATGGTTATCAGAGACTACACAAGTGACTAACACACTATAGAACCAGTAATAATAAGGTTCTCATACACAACCCAGTAGATCATAACCTTTGCATCATCAATTTATCAGAAGGCTAAATAACAACAGTTCTGTGAAGGAGAAACATGTTTTCTCGCTACTCAAAAACTGATTCTTATTCCTAGCACATCTCACAACCTGCAAAAATATATGTATCCCTGCATAAAGGCACCAACATGAAATACAGTCCTAAGGACAAAGAACATCACAAGGATCTGTACTAACACTAAGGACACACAGTACCAGAAGAAATGGGAAGGCATAAACTATTTATTACTGCTAAAAAGGTGTTACAATGCTGTATTACTCTGAAAATGGGTTACAAATCTGTTCACTTCTGCAAAAGAACTCAAAAATTTACAATATGCAGTGCAGTGAATAGCCAGAACTCCTCAATAATGAACAAGGATGAAGACTATATACTTCCCAAACAGCTTGTAACAAGATAAGCATGAGCAACCTCCATTTTCGTGCATCTCATAAATGCCCTCAAAATATCTACCTAAAGTCCTCTAAAGTGGGCTCTCAATGAGGAAAAAGTCAGGGCATGTCATCACTAATCATAAAAGCACCTGAAAATGCCTTTAAATGCTCTTTAAGGCTACTGAAAACAAGTCAAACCTCTTAATAACTCCTCAAACTGCTTGTCAACCTCACCCTGCAACATCATAAATGTCTGATATTTGCATAATAAATGACATAAATACAATCAATTATGCATTTAATTAACATTGACTAAGAGGTTTATAATTACACCACTTAGTTAATGTTTTACATTCCAAATTTATTACAAACCTATGCATAAAATAATGGCATTTAGGACATAACATTTAATTTCCCAATTTTGCATAGTTTGGGGACAAATTAAATGTCGTGAAAGAACGACAAAGTAATCGACGAGACTTACTTTCCCAGGTGTGATAAATCTGCCTATTATTGCCCTTTTGCATTTTTATTACAAATGATAAAGTAATTCATAATTTATTACTTTATCGTTCATTTACAACATTTAATCTATCTCTAGATTATGCAAAATTGACATAAAAACATCTTGTAACCCCTAGGCAAAATAAACACAACCATGCATTTGCATCACCTCTCACATCTCATGGCTACATCAAAACCCCTTACAATTCCTAGCCATTCATACATGCATACATATCTATCATCATGATACAAGACCCAATGCAATACATTTTAAAAATGACCCTTATGCCTCCCTATTACATCACCATGTCTTTCACTTCCACGCACATGTAATTACAATATTATGCATTTAGGCATCACCTTATCCCTCCATATGCATTTAAAAACAAGACATGCCTAGCAAGATAAGCATTCGCCCCTATGTTTTCATGTTGTTGATCTCTATGCAAAAGAAAAAGATAGAAAAAAGGCTTAAAGCCTTAACTTTACATGATTATTCTCTTTGACCTTTGCAAAAAATTGAAAATGAAAAGGCTTGGAGTTTATGGCATCACAGGCCCCTATCGCACAAACTGGTGTTATCATTAGGTTTTAAGACTTTGGCAAGTCTTTACCACATCCCCAAAATGGATAGCAATGATTTTAGTTTTAAAAACAAAGTCAAAAAAGGTGGAAAAAGCTCATTCGATCTCTAGCAAAAGAAAGGGTTTGAAAACCCTAAACATCATTTTGCCCTTGTCAACTTTTTGGAGAGAAGACTCGTTTCTGCCCAGCCGCAGCCTCTGTAGGGTTTTGTGGGCCAAAATGCATGATTTCTATTGATTCTGGGAGGTCTCTATGCAGATTTTCTAAGTAAAAATGCTTGGTAAGTTGCTTTTACTAAGACCTTGACCTTTTGTTGTTGATACTGGGCGGATTTGGGTCTCTCTGGCTATGATTTCTGACTAGTTTTTTATATATTTCTTTGTTTTCTGTCACCACATGTATTCTGGCCGGGATGAGTGATCTTCTGAGTTTATTTGGAAGCAAAATGAAAACAAAACAAGGAAACTCATGGCTCTATTGATGGATGACAAGGTGAGTTTGTTAAAGCTTCAAACCTTGCATCATTCCTTGGTGACTCTCCATCATTCTGTAGCTTGGTTATATATTTCAATCATCTGAAGGTCACAGCCTTTTACTTTTCTAGGTATCTCCGCACTTTCCTGATGTTTACCTTGCATTTTGAGTGTGCCGAGGCACGATTTGAGTATTTCTGGGTATTTTGCTTGAAATGAGTTACAAAAAACTTTACCTTCTCCTTTGTATCTTCATTCCTCTGGCTTAAAATGTGCTCCAGCCATGACAAAAACTTGTAAAAGAAACATTCTGTGCATTCTGCTGCCAGAGGCACATTTTGAGCATTCTATGTATTTTGTAACTCAAAAATCTGCATTTTTTATTTTCTCGCTGTAGCATGTGGCTCGATTTTGAGGTATTTCTGAGTATTTTGCTTGAAATGAGTTTAAAAACTTTCTTTGTTGTTTACATCTGCACTTTGGCTCCAAATGAGCTTGACCCATGTTACAAGAATAAAAAAGAAACCCACAAAAGAAAATGTCTCTAAACTTCTCTACATTTGAACTCTGTGGCTTTCCTTACTGGACCTTTTGCATCAGATATTCTTTTGTTCTGTAGCAGCAAACCATTGACAAAACATTTCATTTTCTATCTTTGTATACTTTGGTCATTGATTGATCTCACTCAGAAATATTTCTCTGTATCCGTCATTGGGTTCTAAAAGCCAAATTTCATTAGAACATGGATAAAAATGAAATATGGAATGTGTTTACTATTGTCTTATATCTCCATGACAGTCATTATTAGCTGTAGCTATCACTATATGACTACTTTTTCTATCTATGACAGTCCTATGCATTTCTAAATGATTGCTTTAGTCTTTGTCACTGTATCTTGCAAATATACAATCTTTAAACCTACTGTGGATATGTATCTCTGTTGTTTCTTTACAAATTTGTAGACTTAAGATGGCATAACAGGTCTTCTTTTGAAAAGATTTAGGACTATCAGATACTGATCCAATCTTCAATAAACTTTGGTAGATACTATCATTGTATTCAAATGGTTGTGCCACCCTAACCTCTATGTCCTTAGTTTTAAATAGACATTCAAATTATTCACAAACCATTAGCAGTGTTTACCACTTATTTCTACTCATTCAATATGGCCTTTTGGATTAGACAGGATTTTAAAGACTCAACAAACTTGTCTCAGTCACTTAGTGCCTTCTGTCTAGCAGACAATCATCAAGAACTCCACATTTGATAAACTATAAATCCACCTTCTTTATCAGTGACTTGCAGCTCTTGTGGACCCTCATTTTCTTCAACACTGAGCTCATATTGATCTAAGATACTCATTACCATGGAGTCTTCTTCTCTATATAGTACCACACATGTCTTGTTGTGCCTTGTAACAGTCTAGATGATAGTTATATCTTGTGATGCATGATTGTGTTGTGCTTTTAATTCACCACTGCATATACTACTAATTCCTTATGTATTTGGGCAGTCTTCTGATCATAATACTATGCCTTATCTCATGCTCCATTGGTTGCCTCAAAGGCAATTTCTTCTTATCAGCCTGCCATTATCTTCATAGCTTGTTCTTTATTGGCTGTGACTGTCACTGCCTTTTCTTATTGTTCATGATTGTTGTTCCATCATACTTTGCTGCTCCATCTTGTTATTCAACTGGCACTCTCCTTAATTCAGAGGTGCATTACTCCCTTATGAGGGTCGTCGTTGACTTAACTTTGAATAAAGACTATAATATGTGATATTCAATGATAAACTGTTCTTAATGCTTTCCTATTATATAGTTCTACCATCAAGTATATCTGGACAGCAAAAATCACACTTCAATCATAACTAAGAGATGAAAAGTACCTTTTATTGATCACTGTACCTGTTGTTGACATCTCTTGAATAGAACCATTGCTCATTCCTTTTTGTCTTTCTAACTGATATTTCTTTTTATATGAGCTCTTCTTGAGCAATTTCCTCTATCACTTGAATGTCTCATAGCTAATTATGCAAAGGAACGAAGGTTTTGATATTTTATGATGTAAACACATCATCTTTGCACCAGACTACAACTCATTTCTACTATTCTTAATATTTGACTTCACATTTGTTCTGTAAGTTCACATTTTGTACCTTTGTACCTTTTATGAAATCATCTATAGCATTTATGAGCATGCAATACCCTTTTGTCTGAAGCTACATCTATTATTCTCCTATCATTTGATTCAACTTTATTAGTATTTCACTGTATATGAGGAAAAATGCTATCACTGTAGCTGCAAATTCTCACTGTATTACTAAAACTTCTCATAGCATTCAAGCTTGGAAATGTTCTGGATCTCATTTTAGCATACACTTGTATCATTTGGACTCTTTCTGTATGTCATAACTATTGATTTTCCTCACATTTGGTACTGTAGCTTTACCTTCCATACATTTCGCATCAATTATTCTTATATTAATTGCACCAGTTATATCTATATTCTTTAGTATATTTTGGCAATGGTGACTGATGTTGTCCCTATAAGAATTTTTTGTAAAGGCTTGGCATTTCTTTTGTGATGATCTCTGTACTCCTAGTTGGCTGTGACATCTATTGTAGCTCTACTCCTTATAGCACTCAAAATACTATTGTTCTTCATTGATTGTTGACTGTCATCCATAGCATGCTATCATTATGAGCACAAGATGTTGTTTCTAGTTTATCTCTGACAGATGGATTTCTTGGACAATCATTTAACTATTTTGAACTATATGATGCTATAGTCAATGAGATGACTGTCCCTATTCCTTAATGCATATACCACTGTCTTCTTGTTGTGGCATTCATGCACTTCTTGTGACTTTGCATCTTTGTTCTAGACAGTTCTCTTATGACTGTTCCTCACCTTCCTGGTAGTTTGTCTTGCATTTGTATATGGCATATGAAATGTTCTGTCAGGACTATGAGCTGGGCTCAACCCTTGTGGGAGCCACATTTCCTCCACTCATAATGTAACCTGATGAATCAAACAGAAACATAATTACGTCTGTAACTGCAAATTAAGCAAACTTGTTAGAAAATAAATGCATATTTTGGACGTGTTTGGGGACTTGATTGTTATCTAGGATATCCAAGGTATACATCTCTTGTTTAATGCATTTGAGGATCAATTTATACATGCATGGTATCTTATTCATGTATGGTTTGGGACCATTCATTGCTTAGAGCATTGCTCTAACACCACTATTTTTTGCCAGATGCAAGAATTAGAGACGACATGAAACTAGGAAGGACAAAGACAACTCGGGGCAATAGGACAACACACCAGAACCAGAACTAGTCATTCTCAAGCAATGACTGGCCTCTAGCCTTACATGCACATCTATTTACATTTACTTATTCATGTATAGAATGTTCCTCTATTTGATTGAATAAGAAAGTTAACCTCACAGCTTGTGTGAGATAATGTACATTTTACATTCAATAAAGATTATTTATTCTTCGAAGAAGATTTTGGATAAATCTTTCTTATGTTACATGCACTTGGATAAATGCAGTAATCTAATAAACATAATCTCTTGAATTATTTCATTTATGCACTTGAATGTAATGTATGAAGGACTAGATGAAATGTACCTTTTAAGTTTTGAATCAAAACTCTACCTGAATGAGCTGCAGTGAAATTTAGGTGACATTTTTGGCGACATCTGCTATATGTTTGCTTCCTAAACATCAGACCAGTTGCCTGAAGCTTATTTATTGGGCATAGAGTCACTCATACTTGACAAAAACTTGAAAAACATTTCTTTCCATTGCTGCAACTCACTTCAGACTGCAATCTTTTCTAATCCATCAAGTGCATGGGTATGGTTGGTGACAGTGAACCAACAAAAATCACTGTCATTAATGATATGCATCTACTTGATGAGTTAGAAGGGGATGACCAACAAGAACACCTCTTTAGCAACCTCCTGCGATTTATTACAATTCTATGAGGGGGACAGGTATGATGTGTGACTATGAATACATGTATTCACTATTTCATATGATGGTTGTCTATACATATAGTTGTAGTACATTACAACAGTTTCACCTCTTGCACATAACCCGACCCAGGAACAACTAACAACTGTGTAGAAATGCACTTAGGGAAATGAAATTTGCATCTAATCTACTGTGCAGTGGCACTTATTTAACATCAAAATTGAACCTACCCTACATCTAACCAGCAGAGGTGTTGCTCAAACATGACCATTTACTGGTTCTTTGAAATAGCTTCTCATCCTCAACAATTTACAATATATCACATGCTCATGAGCAGCCTCAAGGAGGTGAATAATTGACAAAAGTATAAACAACTGCTGGAATGAGATTTGGAGAAAGAAAACAATTCCACCTACCTCATGATTTTGATCATGCTTGTTGTTGTTCTGAGGCATATAGGTAGATTGGACATGTTGCTCTTCAGTTTCAACCTTCTCCTCAAGCGTGAGCATGATTGAAAACACCATGTTAGGCTTGATTTGAGATAGATGTCTAATAGGACATCTGTTTGAACTGATGAACCTTAATCTCTCTTTGTTGGCTTCTTGCTCATGTATTACCGATTCCTCATCTTGTTGATTGGAATGTCCCATTTTTGTATCTATAATTGCTCTTGAAAATGAACCATCAAGATGTTCAACTTCTTGATCAAGACGCTGATACCCCTGCTGGATAACTAAGAAAAGATCCTCAATCTGCTACTCATTTTGTTTCTCCTTCATTCTAGAATGCAACTCTTCATCAACAAATTGTGGGAGCTCTTCAAAATAGTTTATGTTGTCCTCCTCTATAGGTTGTAAGGCATTTTCTTCTACAACTTTTCCTGAATGAAGGATGCAACCTTCATCCTTGGAATAATTAAAAGAGGATCCATCTTTGTCAATAGGAGACAAAGGCCGAACCAAAAAAACAAACAACTCTTCCTTTTCAGTCCCATCACCAATTTGTTTGAAAGCTTGTTGTTTCAAATGTCCACGATTTTCCTCCTCCAAAGGTGTTGTTTCACCTTATGATCGTGAAAAAGATAACTCAAAGTTATACTCAAACTAATCCTCTTTGTAGCAGCCCTCTTGAGGAAACAAAACATGAATGTGTTCCTCACGTTTGTAGCATTCTTTATTTTTTAAAGCTGGCTTGACATCAAGGTTAGCACAAAACTCCTCCAGACCATTCCAAAAACAAACTTCATAATGATCCTCCTAAGGAATGTTGGCCTCTTGAATATGCTTGATGTCTTTGGGCTTCCCTTCAAGGTCTGAAAACTTTGTGGTTCGAGCACCTTCTTTAACCTCAAGAACAAGGTCATCCTTTTCAAAGTACTTCTCCAAGGTGTTGTCTTCTTGCTTATTCAATGAAATATCTCCGTTGTCTTGAGGAAGCTCCTCTTCACAAGGCTGAGTTGAGACATCAACTTGTTCCTCTTCTAGGTTAAGAAAACATGGTAGCTACTCAAACAGCCTATTTGTCACCCCTTGATCATTTTCAAGTATCGATTGTTTATGTGGCATAGCACAGACACCTTCTTCCTTTTGCTTTCTGACTTCCCATGAAGAAGACTACACAATAACCCTCCTTTGAAGAGACAAATAGTATCTGGACAAGATCGTATAGGTTATTTTATCTCCTCTTCTTCTGCTTGTTGGATGCTAGAGCATGGTTCCATTTATATGTTTGGTGGAGGGACTTCACAGGGTGAAAAAGATGGCCCTTTCCAACTTGGAACCTTAAAGGTAGAAGGCTGCCTGAAACTTGGAATTTCAAACATTGGAAAAGGCTCACTGCTAGGCTCATCTTGACTTATAGTGTGGATTTGCATGAGCTTAGGAAGAGGAGAAGGGTTTTGGACCTTAGGCTCTTGAACTTGAGCTATTAATTGCCTTATTTGCTCTTCCTTGGCAACAATCTGCCTACTCAAGAATTCCTCTTCACACATTCTTTCCCTTTCCACCTCCTGCTGATGACAAAGAGCTTGGTAGGATTGCTCCTCTTGCTGCATATTATATTCTTGCTCCTTTGTGACTACCTCAAACTTCTTTTGCAAGTCTAATGCTACCTCCCTGATACTCATGTCGTTAACATTTTGAGGCTAATTCAGAGGGTAGTTATGCTGGTAATGAGCAAAATGATATTCTTGCAAATGATTATAGGCATGGATAGGTTGCCAGGAAAGCTGAGCAAGGGTGGGAGGGTGGCAAGCATGATGATTATGCTTATAATATGCTGTTGATGGGTTATTTGGGACAAAACCGGCAGCATATCCTGCTTGGTATCGCTAGTAAGAAGTGGCATAAGTAGTGTAGATTAGGAAATCATCTCAAGGTTAAAATACAAACTAAAATGCATAAACACAAAAAAGCTATACCTCAACAACAAGACCCAATCTCATCAAGGGAAAGGAAACTTGCACCCAAGAGCTCCTAAGACATGATAATCCCTAGATAATGATTCAAATGTGAAATGCTATCTCCATTTGCAACTCACTAAAGACTAGCTTAATGGACATTTGGGCATGATAACATTGCATAAAACTTCGATCCTAAAATGGGTTGTAGGATGAAGTATTATAGAGATTTTGGAGGGATTTTGATCCAAGGGTGGAGATTAGTTTGGAAGATCAATGGTGGAGGATAAAAGTGATGTGGAGGGCCTAGATTAGATCTTGGAGGAATGAAGGGCTAGAAATAAAAGTAAATCTTTTATTCATTTTAGGAAAAGGGGTAATTAAATGAGCATGGGTGTGAAGAATTATTTTTGAATTAAAGATTCATATGGGGAATGTAAAATAAATTAAAAATTGATTTGGGATTAAGTGGAGATAAATGAGGTATGGGGGTGTAAGGGGAATTAATTGTGATGTGGAATGTATTTAAATAAAAAATTGACTTATGTGGATTTATTTCAATTTTTTATTTGGAGGATGTGGGGAAGAGTGTTAAGCTAGGTTTGACAACTCAAATGAGAGGTTAGGATTAATTAAATATATGTTTTATTTAATTAATCATAGGGCTAGGATGAGGTAGGCTAGGGTAGGTAATTAAATAATAACTATTTAATTACCTAGGGTGGGGATAGGTCAATTAATAGGCTGAATTAATTAGTTAAACATGGTTTAGCTAATTAATTAGATTTAGTGAGGAGAGGGAAATTGATTAAATAAATATTGCATATTTATTAAATCAATTGGCTAAGGCTTGAACTATTGAATTAACAAAATTAATTTAATTGTTGGGGATAGAATGATGGAAAATTAGGTGACGAAGGGATAATTAATTAAATAAAAATTTAATTAATGGATTAGAAGAGAAATTGATATGTTTAGGGATGTTGGGAATCAGTTTGATGGTAAAAGACATTTTTAGGTGTCTACATTTGCCCCTCTTTGACGTGGCGTCAGGACCTAGGAGGGAAGTGGCGTCAGGTCGAAGAAAAACATGCCCTAGCTACCGAGAAGGAATAAGATGGGTGAGGGATGCCCCCTCAAGAGGTCGACAGAAAAAATAAAATTTTTAGGGTGACCTCTCGAAAAGACACAACGGGAGTGAAAGTTGGATAGGGAATGGAAAAAGAAGACAACAAGAAGAAAAACAGAGGAAAAAGGTTGAGATCTGCACCCTAGAGGGGAAAAAAAGTGGATGGGGGGATGACATGGCCCACTATACTAGGGCTAGTGGGCTCTAAGAGTGCCACATTTGCACACATTGACTTGGTGAGAAAAAGGAGTAGGGGAGAGATGGCTAAGGGCAACCCCCAATTCCCGTGTATTTGACACATCTTTGAGCGGTTTCGATCATTTGGCTGGGCACTAGAGGCTGGACCCCAGGTAGGGCCTAACCCTAGCTTTGTGATTTTTTAGTTTTTGTCACTTTTTGGGGTTCAGGAATTGGGGTTTAGGAATGTAGCGCTATCGCTGGATCGCTTTAGCGCAAAGAACAGAATGGATTAGCGCAATCCTCTGGATTGGCGCTATCCACCAGGGTAGCATTAGGGCAGTTTGTCGCCATCTGTCTAGTATTTTAGAGCTATCTTCTGAAATAGCTCAATGTTTAGAAGAACAGGGTTTTGGCGTTTTAGCGCCAAATAGGTGTCAGGGTAGCGCTATATTCCAGAATAGCGCTATTTTTGTTAGTGGCACTATGTTTACTTTTAGAGCAAAGAACAGGATTAGTGCAATATTTAGAATATGCGTGATAGGGAGAATTGGTGTTAATCCGTAGATTAGCGCCAAGTGACAGGGTGGCGCCATATTTTGACATGGCACTAAGTGCATTGCGCAATAACGCTATGTGTTGAAGTGGCGCAAAATTCCTTGCGCAGCGGCACTATTATCTATAATAGCACCATTGGAAGAAGTAGTAGCATTATTTGTAAAATGGCGCAAAGTACGGTTTGTTTTGGCACCAAATGATTTGGGCATTCAACATTAGAAGAAAGGGATGTTTTGGAAAAAAGATAGGTAGATTTTTTACCAGAATGTTGTGGATGCAGGATACGCAGTCATTTATAGTGTATTCACGGGAGCGACGTGTGCCATCTGTGATGGCACTGTTTGACCAATTTGATGATGCCACACGGGCCCGACTGGCTAGATTGGGACTCTTGACTGTGGCGTCGATGCCGGTGCTACGAGCCCATAGAGCTTTGATGACAACTATAGTAGAGCGGTACCGCTCGAAGACTTGTACATTTTATTGCCGATTGGGGAGATCACGATCATGCTTGAGGATGTTTATCACATCCTCAAGCTACCCATTCGCAACCGATGGGTACGATATGATACAAGGAGGGGACAAAGGGCCCTGATCAGGGTTCTAGGCGAGGCTCATATTGTGTTGTTAGCTGATGGTCAGGAGATGAGTTACGAGGGGACACTGGCTGTGGGTACAGATCCCTTTGTCTTATTCCTGTGTGCTTTGATTGGTGGTGTGGTGATGCCAGATAGGCGGGGTAGGGGATTCGTAGTTGGTTGGGGGAGATGATCGAGGGGATGTTGAGGCATGAGACTGTGTATCCTGGGGGCTAACGATGCTAGGACAGCTGTATCATGAGATGCATATAGTGGTCTATCTTCATGATTCCATGTTATCATCTAGGGTTACTCTGTTGCATGTGTGGATTTGGGAGCACATTACCATCACTCAACCGAGATGTGGGTACTATTGCTATCCGTTTGAGGCCTTTGTGTTCCTATATTGGGATGCCGAGTACACTTATACTGGACAGGTTCAGTACTGGAGGCAGATATTGGATGATGTCATTTAGGTGACCTGGCAGCCTTACATCAGGGTGGAGCCATGGCCAGACGATGATTTGCACATGCCTTTTACTTTTCAGCAGCGATACATGATGGGTCGAGGAGACCATACGATAGACATGTATCTACCCTCGCGGGTCATGCAGTAGTTTGGGTTGCGGTAGGATACACCGCAGCAGATGGCTATCTTTGCTCAGAACTGGCTCAGAACTGCCGAGATACGCATTTTTGGCCTGCAGCCATACAACCACAGGTTGCTCTGGATGATTTTGCAGCTTTGTGGCCATTGTGGTGGGATTGGGGGAGCACGGTCAGGGATGCAGGCACTACGCCTGCATATGATATATGGTGGCAGATGTGGCAGCCGACACGGTTTACTGATCCAGCCGAGGAGGTAATCCCTGCAGAGGAGGCAGCGGGGTCAGAGGATGATGATTCAAATGATGATGGGGATGATGATGGGAATGGAGATGATTTCCTGGAGGAAGGTGAGGAGATCATCGCAGACTACATCGTGGAGGTTGGGAGGGATGGAGAGGAGAGGGTGGTTGGGGGGCATGGGCAGCCGATGGATGTGCTGGCCACAGCAGTAGCTGGACAGGTGCCCCAATAGCAGGGGAGACAACAGGCAGCTATATAATAGGTGCCTATTGAGCAAGTTCAAATTGGAGTGGGGCATCATCATATAGGACCTCGGTGGCATGGGGGACAACCGAGGGTGGATAGGGGTGATCTACCCCCACCATAGGTAGTGCAGTAGCAGTAGGGAGAGGTAGGCCCTTCAGGGGCAGGTGGAGAGGCAGAGGTTAAGAGGCTCACACCTCGTCAGCGGCCTCGGGGTGAGGAGGAGGAGATGGAGACCTTACGAGCATAGGTGGCCAGCCTGCAGGAGGTATTGGAGAGCTGAGAGGCAAAGTTAGTTCAGTTGCGGGGGGCAGTGGCCTTATTAGATGGGTCAGACAGACAGGTGGCTGCATTGTAGGCACAGTTGGCCTAGGCTCAAGGTGACATTGTGATGGTGACTGGAGAGCAGGATGCAGCACTTGCGAGGGCACAACAGGCAGAGACTACAGTGGGTAGCCTACAGGCTTCAGGTGCTAGTCTAGCCCCAGTTTTGACAGTGATGCAGACACGGTTGTCTCAGGCACAGACACAGTCATATCAGCTATAGGGATAGTTGACTCATGTACAGGAGCAGCTGTCACAGGCACAGGGGGAGTTGGCAGAGACCAAAGGGCAGGTGGAGTATTATCGGGGCCTTTATTACATGGCAATGCCAACAGAGCAGCGTGCACCGAGCTACAACCAAGTCAGTGGATCGAGGGCATCTAGGTCACATAGATCTAAATCAGTTCAGAGCATTCAGTAGGCAATGGGTCCCCCATCATATGTGCCCCCGTAGGTTCCACAGGTACAGGTACAGCTGCAGCCACAGCCACCACCAGGGTCAGGATCCCCCACTCAATCAGATAGAGGATCATCTATGTGACAGTTATATCATTTTAGCCCTTGGAGGCATTGTATCAGGACACTGTATTTTTTGATGTATATATAAGCGATGTACTTTTTTTTGCGGTGATTATATATGATATGATGCTTTTTGATGGTCTATGTGTTTGTTTATGATGCTCTATTATGATTATGATGATGCCTATGTTGATGGATGCAGTATGCTTTATGGATTTATATGCTATGGATGTGTTGTGTTTATGCAATTATGTTTTTGATGTTATGGATGCACCTATGATGGATGTAATGATAGTTTACTTATTTTGATATATGCATGGTTTGTGATCTATGGACTATATGATGTATAATGCAAATAAATGTTCAGATTAATAAACATTTATTATGGATGCAAAAATGTGATGTAATGGAAATGTATGTTTATTTAAATAAAAACATGTTATGTATGGAAATATGGATATGCAGCTAAATGTTTATTGATTTATGCAATGTAATGAGTTATAAAATGTCACTAGTGATTATGCAATGATATATGGAATGCAAAGTAAATGTGATGTTTTATAAAATGAACCTAATGATTATGCAATTTATGCAAACTAAAGGTTTCTAAAAATGAACCTAAATGATTATGCAAATTTAATGAACCTAAATGATTATACAAATTTAATGATTCTAAAATGAACCTAAATGATTATGCAAATTTAATGATTCTAAAATGAACCTAAATGATTATGCAACTAACAGATTCTGGAACGAACCTAATGAAATGTAACTGATATGTGATGTGCAAATTAACGGATTCTAAAAATGAACCTAAATGATTATGCAATTTAAATGATTCTAAAATGAACCTAATGAAATGTAACTGATATGTGATGATATGGAAGATGCAAACTAAATGATAGGTGAGATGCAAAGTGGGTGATATGTGAGATAATCGAGTCCTGATACACATGATGTTCTTTGTTGGACCCTGGGTGGTGGGGCTGTGCGATAGAGGCATAGGTGGGGAGAGGATAAGGGTGGGTGGATGGGGAACAAATAGGATTGGGAGCGATGGAATGAGGGAATGGTTAGGTCATGAAACACCATGTCATTGAGGGGAAGATATGGTTTGGTTCGGGATGTGTTGGGTGAGAGTTAGTTAGAGGAGTGGGATTAGTGAGGGGATTTGGTAAGGTTGGGGGGGTAGGTTGTTATGAAATCTAAGCCCGGATGGTATAGTTGATTAGGATGATGATTTTGAGCTAGTAATAGTAGTTGCATAACATTAATTGAGAGCATTTCTTAGTTTACTATAGCAATGTAGGATACAGTTCACAAAGGTATGAAATGACCTAGGTGATGATATATATCCCACGATTGCATGGACTAGACCTGCAAACAATAGGTTGATTTCATGCATGCCCAAGGTAGTATAACCTTGCTTAGCCTAGGAAGGGGACTCATAGCGATGAGTGCGAATAGTACATATAAGGTTTTGATGCCTATATATGCATATGAGGCACATTATGTTAGAACTGACCCAGGCTTCAAGATATGAATACTATTCTTGGAGTAATGAAACCAACCCACAAGCACAGCATATAGAAATAGTGACCATGTCTACTCCAGGTGTTGTCCGCCACTTGCCATGATATAATGAGATCAAGGTAGCTTTGGAGATGACTTAGAGTGAGACAAAAAGATAAAAATCAATAATAAAAAAGACCAACAAAATGATACAAATAGCCTTTGTGTACTCTTGCCAAGAGACATGTTGATAGGATAATAGATTCTTGTCTATCGTAGGAATGATATATCCTAGGACGCGAATCGGTTGGATTTTGTTGGATAATGTTCAAAAGGTGGGCAAAACGATAGTCAGGCTATGTGTAGGATTATAGTTGGTATGTTGATTGATGATTTTTTGCGTTAGGGACCATGTTTCAAGTGTATACTTAGCATGTGTATCATTTATTAGGTCCAGCAAGCTCAGTGTATGGGGACCATCCAAACGGGTTGGATGGGTGCATCTTATGTACCTGAGTACTGGAAAATTCCTTCATATTCTAGACTACCTACATACCCTGTGTCCATGGGATCAAGGTACTTTCAAGATGCGGGCAAGATGAATATGTAGTTCTGGCAAGACTTGATGATGTGGGAATGGTTTGGGATGGTTGTGATGGTGAGGATTGATGTATGTTTGATGATTGCGAATTGCAGCGAGATCGATGTATGGGGTGATTTGTGGTGAATTGTGTTGTTTTTTGGATTTTCGGATTTTCTATTATTTTTTAGATTTTTTAGTTTTCAACTGTACAAAGGGGAGCTTACCAGGATCATCGTTCCATGAGTTAGCGTTGGGATGGGATAGTGAGGGTTGGGCGATAGGACTTGATGTTTTGGAATTCCAAGCCATGGGATGTGTGTGATATGGAGTGTTGTGACAGAAAGAGGACTTATTAGATGGTAGAACTGGCCACTACGCATGGCGCCTGAAACAAGTTTTCACCATGGTACTTATCCAAGGCGTCACCGAAGTGATTTTCACCATTGGAAGTTTTTATTGCACTCAAGTTTTTTCTTGATTTTTTGATTTTTTGGTTTTTTTGACTTGGGGTACTTGATGGGTTATGCATAAAATTTCTTTAGATGTAGGATGTTCATAGGCTCATCCAGAGGCTGCCCCTCAGGTGTTGCAAGCTGATATGCTCCTGATCCATAGTTGGCTGTGACGACATAAGGTCCCAGCCAATTGGGTTCAAACTTTCCTTGCTTAGGGTGCTCCTGCAAGTTCTTCTGATTTTCCATAAGGACAAGGTCACCTATTTCAAATTTTTAGTTTCTGATCCTCTTGTTATAGCTTCTCCTGAGGTGATTTTGATATGCCTGTAGGTGGTTCAATGCATTCAGGCGTTTCTCATCCAGTAGTTCTAGCTGATGCAACCGTGCGACTCGGTATTCCTCATCAGTGATTATGTTTTGCAGGGATTTGATCTGAATACTAGGGAAAAAGGAGTGGCTCCTGTAGGGGTGCAGATGCTTGTGCGGTAGGCCCATAAGGCAGGGTTGAGTTGGAGGTGCCAGTCACGACCAACTTCATTGATTGTCTTCTTTAGAATGCGGAGGATGGTTTTATTCGAAGCCTCTACTTGACCATTTCCTTGAGGGTAATATGGGGTGGAGAAATAGTGTTTGATTTCAAATTTTTCGCACAAAGTGCGAACTTCTTGGTTCTTGAATGGCTTTCCATTGTTGGTGATGATAGAATGGAGGATACCATAGCGACAAATGATGTAATGGAGGATGAATTTGGATATCTGGGTGCCAGTGGTGAAGGTGAGTGGTATTGCTTCCACCCACTTAGTGAAGTACTCGGTAGCAGTGATGATGAACTTATGGCCATTGGAGGATGGTGGATGTATTTTCCCTACGAGGTCGAGTCCCCACTATGAAAAAGGCCACGGCATTGTGATTGGTTGCAATTCTTGTGCTGGTGCGTGGATGAGATCGCCATGCTGTTGACATGGTAGGCATTTCTTGATAAACCGATAGGAGTCTCGTTCCATGGTTGGCTAGTAGTATCCGGTCCTCAGGATCTTTTTAGCAAGAGCCTGTCCACTTGAATGTGCCCCACAGATACTTGTGTGTACCTCTTGCAAGGCCACTTCAGCTTCCCTAGAGTCTAAACATCATAAAAGTGTGCCCTCAATACTCCTTTTGTATAGGGTGTCTCCTACAAGGATGAAGTGGGAGGCTCGGCGAATGAAAGATTTTCGTTGTGAGGTGGATAGATTGGGAGGGATGATGTTGTCATGGAGATATAGGTAGGTTTCTTGATACCACGAGGATAGGGGACCAATGAATTCGCACACGAACTTGGATTGGGGCACGTCATATGCTGGGATAGGGAGCTCTTCGATCAGGAATTCACATCTCTTGCTGTCTTTCTTCATGTCGACCAAGGATCTGATGGTGGCCATGGCGTTTGCAGCTTTATTGTTGAGCCTTGGGATTTGCTTGAAGTGGATGTCATTGAAGTCATCGGCCATCTTTTTGTAGGGCAGGAGCTTATCATCCTTGGTCTTGTACTTGTTATTTACTGCCATATGACTAGTTGAGAATCTCCATACACAGTTAACTTCTCAATTTTCCATTTTATTGCCATGCGAAGACCTGTGATGAGGGCCTCATATTCTGCCACGTTGTTGGTACATGGGAATGTGATTTTGAAGGATTTAGGGATGGTGTCGCCTTGAGGGGTAACAAACAAGACACCTGCCCCTGAGCCTCTGTGTGTGTATGATCCATCGAAGTACATCTTCCATGTTTCTATGGCTGGTGCGATTGTCACAATAGCTTCATCAGGAAACTTTGCCAGTGTAGGATGTTCTGCAAGAATGGGTGCTTCAACCAACTGATCGGCGATAACCTATCCTTTGATGGCTTTTCGCTCAATATATTTGATGTCGAATTCAGTGGGGATCATGACCCATTTTTCCATTCTCCCAGTAAGAGCAGCTCTGTTTAGCAGATACTTCAATGGATCGATCTTGGCGATGAGCTTGGTCTTGTGATTGAGCATGTAGTGTCTTAATTTTTGTGAAGTAAAGACGAGGGCTAGACATGCTCATTCAATTTGTGTATAGTTAAGCTCATATGAGATGAGGGTGCGGCTAATGTAATAGATGGCTCTTTCCTTCCCTTGTTCATCGTGTTGTGCTAGTAAGGCTCTGATAGTTGTCTCTGTTGCTGAGATATAACAGGAGGGGTTCTCCTTACGTCGGTGGAATTAGAACGGGAGGATTAGCCAAGTAATCTTTTAGCTAGTCAAAGGCAGCCTGACACTGAGTGTTCCAAACAAAAGCTGTGTCTTTTCTGAGTAGGTGCTGGAATGGTTGACATTTATCGGCCAGTTGAGTAATGAACTGAAAAATAGATTAAAGTTTGCCTTGCAAACTTCTCAACTATTTTAGGGTTTTAGGAGGAGGCATTTCAGTGATGGCCTTGACTTTTGCGGGATCTACCTCAATGCCTCTTCGGGATACTATGTAGCCCAGAAGTTTTCCGGAGGTGACCCCAAAGACACACTTCTTTGGATTGGGGCGAACATTGTATTGCTCTAAGCAGTCAAAGATTTTTGCCAAGACATCTAGGTGTTCCTCTCTTGTCTTTGATTTCCCTAGTAATTTGTCTACATAGTCTTCCATGATGTGGTGGAAAAGGTCATGGAAGATGACAGTCATAGCTCTTTGATATGTAGCTCCTGCATTCTTTAGACCAAACGGCATCACTACCCAACAATATGTCCCCCATGGACATATGAAGGCTGTCTTATGCTGGTCTTCCTCTGTGATCCAGATTTGGTTGTACCCTGAAAAGCCATCCATGAGGATAACATCTCATGTCCTGCCGTGAGATCCACTATCATGTCAATGTTAGGCAACAGGAAGTTATCCTTTGGGCAGGCTTTGTTGAGATCTCTGAAGTCGGTGTAGCAGTTGATTCGACCATCTGGTTTGGCTACTGGTACTAGGTTGGAGACCCATTCGGGATAATCAATTGGGCAAATGAACCCCACATCCACTAGTTTCTTTAGCTCTGCCTTGACTAGGAGGGCCACCGGAGGATTCATTTTTCTGAGCTTCTGCTTTACTGGTTTTACGTTAGGGCGCACTGCAAGGTGATGAATAACCAAAGCGGGATCAAGCCCTGGCATGTCGGCATAGGTCCATGCAAAATTACGATTTCTGCATTTGAAGAATGCCAAGAAGTTTTCCTATTCTTGTGTGTTGAGAGATTCTACCCTGAAAGTGATTTTCAGCTCTTCTTCTGTCCCAAGATTCATCTCTTGGGATGGCTCGACTAAGATAGGTGATCTATCTGGATAAACCTTGTCTATCTTGGGAAGGCCCATGCTTCCATCTCCTAGCGCCTTGTGGAGGTTTTCACCAGGAGATACGTCTTTTGTTTTTACTTTTTTGGGATCTAACACTGCCGCAGAACGGTTTTCACCATCAGATCCTTGTTTGATTTTTATATTTTTATGACTGGAAGTAGGGGTTGTCTCCCTGAAATAAGCATGTGTATCTAGCTCCATGATGTATCATGCTTTGTGATCTCCCAGGGGGAAGTGATCTCTAACCCTCATCATTTCTACGATGGCTTCATCGTTAGGTGCTATGTCAAAGACAGGAGGTCCCTGTTGGTCCCAGTCTATAAGGTTCGGGTTTACAAGTGGTAGGTCATTGGATGATGAGGATAGGGTGGTGACTGTGTAGATGGTGCATATGGATGAGTCAAAGAAATCGGCAAAGTCACTAAGGAGTCTTGAAGGCCCGTTTCGTTGACGTTGTCAACTTCAGCAGAAACCCTAGTGACCTCGGCTAAGATAGATTCGCCAGTAGTGAGGATACGTTGTCTTTGACCATATCCTAACCCTTGGGTATAGGGGTTTCTTGTTGCTTGTACCAGTTCCACGATCTCTGTTCATGAAGGCTGATACCGCCTTGTCCTTTATAACCCATGTGTTTGACAATTTTGGACCCTTTACCATAGATTTATGTTGGTATGGTGGGAGTTTCTTGCTCAGCTCCTTCATCCTTATATAGCCAGGATGAGATATCTTCGAGTACATCCTGATCCAAAAGATGTTTCTTTTCAAAGATGGGTGATGGTTTACACTTGATGACTACTGTGTTGGCTACTTCTATCTTTGGGATGCCAAACATTTTAGGATTAGGTAATGTGCCCACACAAAAGGTACCGTGCAGGTCGTATTCCCCACATCCCATGTCGGTGAGCTTGATCTTGACCTCAGGCGGTGGTGGTGTTTGGGATGAAGTGGTGGCGATGTTGGTGGGCTCGATGTATGAGGTGGAAGCTATTGGATTGGCTTTGGTGGTGGCTTTGTTGTATGGACAGAAGGTGTGGTTGTGGCCTTCCAAGAAACTACAGTATTAGAAGGGGCGGGGGTCGGCATAGACAGTTACTTCCGTGCCATTGTGAGGGAACTTGAGGCATTGATGGAATGTAGATGGGACCGCTTGCATGGCATGGATCCATGGTTAGCTGAGAAGAATGTTGTAGGGGAGGTCAAGATCAAGGACCTGACATTTTGTTTCCAGTATTTTCTGTCCCACTTGAATAGGGAACTTGATGGTGCCTTCAGATAGTCTTTCGGTGTCATCATACCCTTTGATTGTGATGCACTCACTGGTGTCTACAACCACATCTGAGTATCCCAAGTGTTTTAATAGTTTAAGAGTGCATATATTTAGGCCAGAGCCACCATCTATTAAGACTCTTTTGATGATGTGCTTGTGGATACGGACTTCAATGTATAGGGCGTCATTGTGTCAGTGGTCAGAAGCGGGAAGATCCTTTTCTGAAAATGTGAGATGGTGAGGTGCGGCGATATGTCCTACCATGGCTTGGAATTGGGTTACATTCAAGTTGGCAGGAACTTGAGTTTCCAAGAGTGCTTTGTCGAGGACGTCTTTGTGGAGGGGCGATGTGCGGAGCAACTCAAGTATGGATATTTGTGCAGGGGGCTTTCCTAGATGCTCTAGGAGATTGTATTGATTGGTAGGTGATGGACGTGTGGTTGGACGAGGGGGTTGGGAATCTGATGTGGATGTAGGTGTTTGATCAGTGGTAGGGGCTGTGCGGATGGATACATGGCCACGACGGGTTGTGACAGCGCAATCGAGTGCTTGTGCCTGAATGGTGATTGTGTTAACATGGTGAGGTGATGGATCTATCCACCCTACGATACAATCATAGGATGTGGGTGGTGGGGTGACATTGTATGCTTGATTGGATGAGAAGGCTTTATTATGGTTGGGAGTGGATCCTTGTAAGATTCGAGATTGGCATTTGGTGATGGTTGGGTGCTTTGGTCAAGGCTGACTTGATTTTGATCTATAAGGTCTTGGACACGATGCTTTAGTTGCATGCAGTCAGCAGTTTTATAGCCCACAATGTAGTGGTATTCGCAATAGTCATTTTCGTTGTACCACGCAGCTTTGAGCTCTTTTTCTTGATGTGGTCTAATAGGTGGGAGCATGATCAAACCTTTCTTGAGACATCTGTCGAGAATGTCTTCGATGGGTTCCCCTAAGGGTGTAAATTGTCTGCGAGGTTTGTTTTGTTTAGTTGGCCCTCTTGGTTTATTTACATTGGTAGTATAGGTTTGTGCAGGTGTTTGATCCTGTTTATGTTGGACAGCTTTCACATCCGTGACGCCGTCGTTCAAAGTGTTCTTGTTCTTCCCCCAATATCGTGGCTTGTCATTTGATTGCGCATTGGCATTGTTGTTTGTATTGGGGGTGTTGATATGGAGTTTGTTGTTGTTGTTGTTGGACTTGTAGTCATACAATTTGATGGAGCCCTTGGCGATGAGGGCTCCTTTAAAGGTAGTACCTTTGTCGATGACTTCTTCAAAGGTAGACGCACAAAGGATTTGTAAATGGAACCCTATTTCATGATTGAGGTTGGTCACAAACATGGTGACGAGTTGTTTTTTAGGAATTGGCCATGGGAGTTTGCTTGCTAAGCCTCTCCACCTTTACAAGAAGGAAGCGAAGGATTCTCCACTTTTTTGTTTTGTGTTGCAAAGGTCAGTCATAGATATTTCATGTTTGAAGTTATAGGAGAAATGGTTTACAATTTTTTCCGCAAGCTCAGGGAAAGACCTAATGCCTGGGGGAAGATGTGTGAACCACTCAGTGGCTTGACCACCGAGGCTTCTTGGAAATAGTCTCATAAGATATGTATCGTTATTTGAGACTTCTAAGCAAGCAAGGTAAAACTCCCTAAGATGATCCCTAAGGTCTCCCTTTCCCTTGTATTTGTCAAATTTAGGCATTTCAAAGTTCTTGGGGAAAGGGGGCATGTACAATGTGTGATCAAATGGATAGGGGCAAATATCCTCAAAGGAATAGTGCTTGCGCTTGCCGCCAATTTGCATGTCATCTACCTTTTGGATCAAGACCTATACAATGGTTGTGAGATCCTGTGTTGGTTGTAGTTGGGGTGTAAAGGGTTGTTGATGGATGAGGTGTTGAAGGTTGGGTGGTATTTGATGGTGGAGGTTTTGGGAGGTTGTGTTTTGATATTGTGATGTGGTGTTTTGGTTAAGTTGTGCAAGCTGTTGTTGATGAGCATAGAGTTGTTGGAGAATATGTGGGGGTATTTGGGGATTGGGGTTATGTTGTGTTGATGATGCTATGGTGTTATGTGGATACGTGACATTGGACGGATTGACGTTGGATAGGTGGACGTTGGATGGGTTGGATGCATTATAAAGTGGTTGTGAGAATAATTGTCTTAGGTATGCTATGGTTTGAGGGTTGGGTGGAGGCACACTCGTGGAAGTACTTGCATGCGTGAGGTTCCCTTGTATGCCTAAGGTGTATTTGTGGAATGGAAGAGTTTATGGTGGTTGTGGTAGTGGATGTGATGATGGGTTGGAAGGTGGTAGGGATGGAGGCACTTGTGGGGATTGTAGATGTGGTGACATTAGAGGTTGTGTTGGCTGTAGATACGGTGGCAGTTAATGTTTGTGGGACGATAGGTTGGGTGTTTGATGTAGATGTTTGGGTGTTTGATGTGGTAGGAATAATGTTAGAGGTGGATGGTTGTGATGAGGTCATGTTATGGGGTAGTTGAGCACCAATTTTGAGGAGATGATCAAGATATCTATTTGGATCCGACCTTAGGATTTTGTCAAGTAGGTCCATGCTATCGGCATCTTGTGTAAAGCCCAAGACATCAAGATCATCTTGGGACATGGTGGGGACGTTTTGTGGTGGTGGTGGTGGTTGTTGTAAGAAATGGAAAGGATTCTCATTGGCATTATATGTTGGGTTTGGAAAAACTGTGGGTATGTTGTATGTTTGGTTGATTGGTATGTTGTTGTCATTGGTATTAGGCATTCCTATGCCCTTATATTGTTCTGCCATTGCTTGGTTTTTCTTGTGTTGTGATCTAGTTATGGGCATGCAAGTGTATGGATTTAATTTTGGAGATGGAGTGAAATGGGGATGGAGACCTTAGAGAATTTGGATTAAATTGTTGGACCCAAAGATGGACGTGGTAGTGAGATGGAGTAGAAGAGAGGATGTGATGAAAGATCGATATGTCTTTCTAAAGGTATTAATCTAAGGGTGGTACAAGTGGACGGTATTGACTTTTTGCACAAATTTGGACCAAAAGGTAGGTGATAGATGATGTTTGTTTTGAAGAGATTGTTGATGTTTGATTTTGATGTTCGATATGAGAGATTAGGATGATGTTTCTCAAAAGGATTTGATGGTCAATAAATTAAGCTTAGGTAAGATCTAGATTTGTGTCACACAAATGGATGTTTCTCTTTGTTTGGGGTAGACTAATGACCTTATACAAAGAAGGATGATTATTTCACTTGAAAGGTAGACTAATAACTCTCCAAGCAAGATATGATGTGAATGATGAAATCTAGATCTAGATTTAGCTCAAAGGGATGACGAGTTTTTGGTTGATGATGATTTTTTGATGGGTGTTTTGATTTGGAAGATTTTGGGTATGTTTTTGGATTTTGGAATGATTTATTATGACAAGGATTTTTTGTTTGGTCCAAAAGGTATGCAAAGATCAATGAAGATAAATGGGTATGAAATTGAGTAGATTATGATATAGTAAAGGGTTTAACAATGATAGTGATTGATTCTCTAAGGTCAAAATGAAGGTATGTTTTGGAAAATTTGAGGAGAAAATGTATGGGGTACTGACAGATTTTGGAAGGTGAATATGGATTATGGCAGAGCAGATGGTGAAGATTACAACTGAATGGGTCTTAGTCTCAGGCAAGTCAATCTGAAAATAGTGCCAATCCACAGTGAAATGGTGCCAAAATTAGACAAAGATGGTGTTGATACAAGGCAGTGTTGGTCGAGGTCCTGAAAAGGACAGATTTTGATGGCAATTTTGGATTTGTTTTGTTTGAGATTTGATCAAATGATTCTCACTGTCTCTTGGCAAGTTGTTTTGTAAACAAATTCAAGCACAATAACATACAATAACCAAGATTTTTGTTTGTGAAAAAGACATGTGATTTTTGTTAAACAAGCAATTTGCACAACCTAAGGCAAAGATATGATAGTATTTGTTGAATCCCCTAGCTGCGCCTATTCAAAGCAGGTAGCTCCAAGATCTTGGTAGCACCGGCTCCTCCTTACAATTGCACACACTTCTCACGCATACCAAGATCCAGGATTCCTATAAGGCTTGTCCCTCACCAAACCTTTGGATTGTCCCTGCTACCTCGGCTAAGAACCGCATGAATCAGGGTTGCTTTACAGGTTTCCCTTTTGCGTCAACAAATAGAAGGATTTTGGCTTGCTAAAAAAAGGTTTGTAGTAAGTGCTTTCGTTTAGGTGGTTATACATGCGGCAATGCTACTCTCCATTATGGAGTCTCCCAACCTCCAAGGGTTACACCTTGGAGGGTTTTGGGGGAGGTTGGTTGTTGGTATAACACAACAACACCTGTTGTTTGTGACTTTCGTTCCAAACACCTTATTTTATATAGCGGCTTGAAAGAGCTTGGCTTTAGCTTGTTGCCACTTGGGTCGTTCCCACCTTTCAAAGCGGGGTGGCAGGCCCTCTAAAGATTAACAAAAGCAACATAACCACAAAAATACTTTTGATCCCCAAGTTCATACAAGGATGCGAGGGGAGAGCATACGTATTCTTGGTGCTTGCATCACACTAAACATGGTTCATTTTAGTTCTTTGGATTATGTTGGGGGTGATTAATGCAAGTGTTGTGAGAAGCTTTTGATTCCCAAGGTCACCAAATGGTGCGAGGGAAGAGCATACACTTTTCACACTACAAACACAAACCACGAAAACACTTCACACAAATTAGATTGGTTTTCTTGATTATATGAGTGAAGAATGTAGATTGTTGTTCTTTTTAATCCAATCATTCCATTGATGCAATTTGTGGTTCTTTTTAAAGCCCAAAGTTGAAATGTTTTGATAGTTGTTGGCACACAATCTGTGATTTTTAGAACATCAAATTCAAATATTTGACACACACACACACAAAGATTTGTTTGTTTGGTTGTTTGATTAATTTTTTTATTGCACCAAATTGAAATGTTTTGATCAAGCTAACATGCAAGGGTTCCTTTTAATTTCCAAATGAAATATTTTCTAATCTAAAAATACCCTACAAAAACTTGTTAGTGCCCGCAAGATGATTTTGATGACCTGCAAACACCCGTCAGTACCTGCACAGGACGCAAAGTCAGTCACTGGAAATAACGCTAAAACAGAGACCTAATGGCGCCACTGCGGACAACAAATGGCGCTAATGACAGAAACAACCCTAAAAAATTGACACCCTATCAAATGGCGCTGATATACAATGCAGATAGCACTGATTCATAACATGGCGCTAAAACAGAAGACAGAAGGTGCCAATATAGAATATGGCGCTACAATGATATAGAGAAGGCGCTGAGGTATACAATAACGCTAATACGACATCTATAAAGCGCGAAAATAGACAATAGCACTATTGATACTTCAACAATGCGCCATTGCGCGTGTAGTCAAAGGGTGTGGTCAAAGTCTAAAAATAGTGCTGAGCTGGGTGCCAATAGTGCTAATACGTGTCTGAACGTGTCCACCCTACAAAATAGACTTTTTCCTGACCAAAACAAAGTGTCAAACTGCAAAAACTGAGATCCTATTAGCCTTGTTAGTCTATCAAATGGAAAGGAAGACAAAAGAAAAGCCGAAATGCATGTTTGGGACTTTAGGAAAAATTTGGCATGACCTCCCCTTGTTCCTTCCAATATTCCTGCAAAACAGAGAGCAATTAGACAAAAAAAATATAGCAGGAAGAACATGGATGAAACAGACACGTGAGTGAGTCTTAAGTAAGAAACGTGCTGCGCAAAATAGCGCTAAAACAGAACATAGCGCTAAAATATGCCAGAGATAGCGCCGCTGCGCAGGGTATATAGCGCTGCACCTACAAAAACACATCCTAAGCACAAAAACTCACACAAACAGATTAGATTTGGACCTTGTGGGTCCCACCAGACATGCCAATATAGATTAGGAAATCATCTCAAGGTTAAAATACAAACTAAAATGCATAAACACAAAAAAGCTATACCTCAACAACAAGACCCAATCTCATCAAGGGAAATGAAACTTGCACCCAAGAGCTCCTAAGACATGATAATCCCTAGATAATGATTCAAATGTGAAATGCTATCTCCATTTGCAACTCATTAAAGACTAGCTCAATGGACATTTGGGCATGGTAACATTGCATAAAACTTCGATCCTAAAATGGGTTGTAGGATGAAGTATTTGTAGAGATTTTGGAGGGATTTTGATCCAAGGGTGGAGATTAGTTTGGAAGATCAATGGTGGAGGATAAAAGTGATGTGGAGGGCCTAAATTAGATCTTGGAGGAATGGAGGGCTAGGAATAAAAATAAATCTTTTATTCATTTTGGGAAAAGGGGTACTTAAATGAGCATGGGTGTGAAGGATTATTTTTGAATTAAAGATTCATATGGGGAATGTAAAATGAAATAAAAATTGATTTGGGATTAAGTGGAGATAAATGAGGTATGGGGGTGTAAGGGGAATTAATTGTGATGTGGGATGTATTTAAATAAAAAATTGACTTATGTGGATTTATTTCAATTTTTTATTTGGAGGATGTGGGGAAGGGTGTTAAGCTAGGTTTGACCACTCAAATGAGAGGTTAGGATTAATTAAATATAGGTTTTATTTAATTAATCCTAGGGCTAGGATGAGGTAGGCTAGGGTAGGTAATTAAATAATAGCTATTTAATTACCTAGGGTGGGGATAGGTCAATTAATAGGTTGAATTAATTAGTTAAACATGGTTTAGCTAATTAATTAGATTTAGTGAGGAGAGATAAATTAATTAAATAAATATTGCATATTTATTAAATCAATTGGCTAAGGCTTGAACTATTGAATTAAAAAAATTAATTCAATTGTTGGGAATAGAATGATGGAAAATTAGGTGACGAAGGGATAATTAATTAAATAAAAATTTAATCAATGGATTAGAAGAGAAATTGATATGTTTAGGGATGTCAGGTGTCGGTTTGATGGTAAAAGACATTTTTAGGTGTCTACAAGTAGGATTTTCATGGAATGGAGGGTTATAAAACCTATCTTCACTAAAAGAAAACATTATGCAGCATCAAATCAGCTAAAAATTCATGAAATGTTCACAAGGATAAAAATCAGGTCTAATTTTTTAGTAAAATAAGTACATACCAGCACTTGTCTTCTTGAAACCAGTGGTTATTTCTTTCCAGAGTCACCAGGTGTGTAAAGAAAATGCCTCCAAAAGGCTAAAACTACTGATGTACACACCAAACATCAGCAACAAAATGTATAAACTAGACTAAGAATCTATTTCACAGTCCCACTAGGCATGCCAAAAAATTGTTGTCTCTTAGATTTGCACCCTTGCTGAGTTGTAGAACTTGGCAATCTGGAGAAACATGGGATCTTTCCAGGCCTGTGGGTCACCTGTGATGGAAAGAACCTCTGGAGAAGGCTGGCTTCCTAGCTGGTTATCACCTACAAACTACTGGACTAATGTCTTTGCAGGGAAAAGAGTAAGAAGGATTACGAGAAAATGAAAAATACTATCTAAGGTGATGCACCAAAATGGTTATTAGAGACTACACAAGTGACTAACACACTATAGAACCAGTAATAATAAGGTCCTCATACACAACCCAGTAGATCAAAACCTTTGCATCATCAATTTATAAGAAGACTAAATAACAACAATTCTGTGAGGGAGAAAGATGTTTTCTCACTACTCAAAAATTGATTCTTATCCTAGCACATCTCACAACCTGCAAAAATATATGTATCGCTGCATAAAGGTACCAACATGAAATATAGTCTCAAGGACAAAGAACACCACAAGGATCTATACTAACACTAAGGACACACAATACCAGAAGAAATGGGAAGGCATAAACTGTTTATTACTACTAAAAAGGTGTTACAGTGCTGTATTACTCTAAAAATGGGTTACAAAATTGTTCACTTCTGCAATTTAAGAACTCAAAAATTTACAATATACAGTGCAGTGAATAGCCAGAACTCCTAAATAATGAACAAGGAAGAAGACTATATACTTCCCAAACATCTTGTAACAAGATAAGCATGAGCAACCTCCATTTTCGTGCATCTCATAAATGCCCTCAAAATATCTACCTAAAGTCCTCTAAAGTGGGCTCTCAATGAGGAAAAAGTCAGAGCATGTCATCACTAGCTTTAAATGCTCTTTAAGGCTACTGAAAACAACTCAAACCTCTCAATAACTCCTCAACCTGTTTGTCAACCTCACCTTGCAGCATCATAAATGTCTGATATTTGTATAATAAATGACATAAATACAATCAATTATGCATTTAATTAACATTGACTAAGAGGTTTATAATTACACCACTTAGTTAATGTTTTACATTCCAGATTTATTACAAACCTATGAAGAAAATAATGGCATTTAGGACATAACATTTAATTTCCCGATTTTGCATAGTTCGGGGACAAATTAAATGTCATGAAAGAACACAAAGTAAACGATGAGATTTACTTTGCTAGGTGTCATAAATCTACCTATTATTGCCCTTTTGCATTTTTATTACAAATGATAAAGTAATTCATAATTTATTACTTTATCGTTCGTTTACAACATTTAATCTATCTCTAGATTATGCAAAATCGACATAAAAACATCTTGTAACCCCTAGGAAAAATAAACATGACCATGCATTTACATCACCTCTTGCATCTCATGGCTACATCAAAACCCCTTACAATTCCTAGCCATTCATACATGCATACATATCTATCATCATGATACAAGGCCCAATGCAATACATTTTAAAAATGACCCTTATGCCTCCCTATTACATCACCATGTCTTTCACTTCCATGCACATGTAATTACAATATTATGCATTTAGGCATCACCTTATCCCTCCATATGCATTTAAAAACAAGACATGCCTAGCAAGATAAGCATTTGCCCCTATGTTTTCATGTTGTCGATCTCTATGCAAAAGAAAAAGATAGAAAAAAGGCTTAAAGCCTTAACTTTACATGATTATTCTCTTTGACCTTTGCAAAAAATTGAAAATGAAAAGGCTTGGAGTTTATGGCCTCACAGGCCCCTGTCACACAAACTGGTGTTATCATTAGGTTTCACGACTTTGGCAAGTCTTTACCACGTCCCCAAAATGGATAGCAATGATTTTAGTTTTAAAAACAAAGTCAAAAAAGGTGAAAAAAGCTCATTCGAGCTCTAGCAAAAGAAAGGGCTTGAAAACCCTAAACATCATTTTGCCCTTGTCGACTTTTTGGAGAGAAGACTTGTTTCTGCCTAGCCACGGCCTCTGTAGGGTTTGTGGGACAGAATGTATGATTTATGTCGATTCTGGGAGGTCTCTATGCAGATTTTCTGAGTAAAAATGCTTGGTAAGTTGCTTTTACTAAGACCTTGACCTTTTGTTGTTGATACTGGGTGGATTTGGGCCTCTCTGGCTACGATTTCTAACTGGTTTTTTATATATTTCTTTGTTTTCTATGGCCACATGTATTCTGGCCGCCATGAATGATCTTTTGAGTTTATTTGGAAGCAAAATGAAAACAAAACAAGGAAACTTGTGGCTCTATTGACGAATGACAAGGTGAGTTTGTTAAAGCTTCAAACCTTGCATCATTCCTTGGTGACTCTCCATCATTTTGTAGCTTGGTTCTATATTTCAATCATCTAAAGGCCGTGGCCTTTTACTTTTTTGGGTATCTCTGCACTTTCCTGATGTTTACCTTGCATTTTGAGTGTGCCAAGGCATGATTTGAGTATTTCTGGGTATTTTGCTTGAAATGAGTTACAAAAAACTTTACCTTCTCCTTTGTATCTTCATTCCTCTGGCTCAAAATGTGCTCTAGCCATGAGAAAAACTTGTAAAAGAAACATTCTATACATTCTGCTACCAGAGGCATGTTTTGAGCATTCTATGTATTTTGTAACTCAAAAATCTACATTTTTTATTTGCTTGCTATAGCACGTGGCTCGATTTTGAGGTATTTCCGAGTATTTTGCTTGAAATGAGTTTAAAAACTTTCTTTGTTGTTTACATCTGCACTTTGGCTCCAAATGAGCTTGACCCATGTTACAAGATTAAAAAAGAAACCCGCAAAAGAAAATATCTCTGAACTTCTTTGCATTTGAACTCTGTGGCTTTCCTTACTGGACCTTTTTCATCAGATATTCTTTTGTTCTGTAGCAGCAAACCATTGACAAAACATTTCATTTTCTATCTTTGTATACTTTGGTCATTGATTAATCTCACTCAGAAATATTTCTATGTATCTGTCATTAGGTTCTAAAAGACAGATTTCATTAGAACATGGATAAAAATGAAATATGGAATGTGTTTACTTTTGTCTTCTATCTCCATGACAGTCATTATTAGCTATAGCTATCACTATATGACTGCTTTTTCTATCTATGACAGTCCTATGCATTTCTGAATGATTGCTTTAGTCTTTGTCACTGTATCTTGCAAATATGCAATCTTTAAACCTACTGTGGATATGTATCTCTATTGTTTCTTTACAAATTTGCAGACTTAAGAAGGCATAACACGTCTTCTTTTGAAAAGATTTAGGACTATCAGATAATGATGCAATCTTTAGTAAACTTTGGTAGATACTATCATTGTATTTAAATGGTTGTGCCACCCTAACCTCTATGTCCTTAGTTTTAAATAGACATTCAAATTATTCACAAACCATTAGCAGTGTTTACCACTGATTTCTACTCATTCAATATAGCCTTTTGGATTAGACAGGATTTTAAAGACTCGACAAACTTGTCTCAGTCACTTAGTGCCTTCTGTCTAGCAGACAATCGTCAAGAACTCCACATTTGATAAACAATAAATCCACCTTCTTTATCAGTGACTTGCAGCTCTTGTGGACCCTCATTTTCTTCAACACTGAGCTCATATTGATCTAAGATACTCATTACCATGGAGTCTTCTTCTCTATACAGTACCACACATGTCTTGTTGTGCCTTGTAATAGTCTAGATGATAGTTATATCTTGTGATGCATGATTGTGTTGTGCTTTTAAAACACCACTACATATACTACTAATTCCTTATGTATTTGGGTAATCTTCTTATCATAATACTATGCCTTGTCTCATGCTCCATTGGTTTCTTCAAAGGCAATTTCTTCTTATTAGCCTGCCACTATCTTCATAGCTTGTTCTTTATTGGCTGTGACTATCACTTCCTTTTCTTATTGTTGATGATTGTTGTTCCATCATCCTTTTCTGCTCCATCTTGTTATTCAGCTAGCACTCTCCTTAATTCAAAGGTGCATTACTCCCTTATGAGGGTTGTCCTTGACTTAACTTTGAATAAAGACTATAATATGTGATATTTAATGATAAACTGTTCTTCATGTTGTCCTATTATATAGTTGTTCTACCTTCAAGGTATATCTGGACAACAAAAATCACACTTCAATCATAACTAAGAGATGAAAAGTACCTTTTATTGATCACCGTCCCTGTTGTTGACATCTCTTGAATAGAATCATTGCTCATTCCTTTTCATCTTTCTAACTAATATTTCTTTTTATATGAGCTCTTCTTGAGCAATTTCCTCTGTCACTTGAATGTCTCATAGATGATTATGCAAAGGAACAAAGGTTTTGATATTTTATGATGTAAACACATTGTCTTTGCACCAGACTACAACTCATTTCTGTTGTTCTTAATAATTGACTTCACATTTGTTCTGTAAGTTCACGTTCTGTACCTTTATACCTTTTATGAAATCATCTGTAGCATTTATGAGCATGCAATACCCTTTTGTTTGAAGCTATATATATTATTCTCCTATCATTTGATTCAACTTTATCAATATTTCATTGTATATGAGGAAAAATGCTATCACTGTAGTTGCAAATTCTCACTGTATTACTGAAACTTCTCATAGCATTCAAGCTTGGAAATGTTCTGGATCTCATTTTAGCATACACTTGTATCATTTGAACTCTTTCTGTATGTCATAACTATTGAATTTCCTCACATTTGGTACTGTAGCTTTACCTTCCGTACCTTTTGCATCAGTTATTCTTATATCAACTACACTAGTTATATCTGTATTCTTTAGCATATTTTGGGCAATGGTGGCTGATGTTGTCCCTGTAAGAATTTTTTGTAAAGGCTTGGCATTTCTTTTGTGATGATCTCTATACTCCTAGTAGGCTATGACATCCATTGTAGCTCTACTCCTTATAGCACTCAAAATACTATTGTTCTTCATTGATTGTTGACTGTCATATGTAGCATGCTATCATTATGAGCACAAGATGTTGTTTCTAGTTTATCTCTGACAGATGGATTTCTTGGACAATCATTTAACTATTCTAAACTATATGATGCTACAGTCAATGAGATGATTGTCCCTATTCATTAATGCATATACCACTATCTTCTTGTTGTAGCATTCATGCACTTCTTGTGACTTTGCATCTTTGTTCTAGATAGTTCTCTTATGACTGTTCCTCACCTTCCTGGCAGTTTGTCTTGCATTTGTATATGGCATATGAAATGTTCTGTAAGGACTATGAGCTGGGCTCAACCCTTGTGGGTGTCATATTTCCTCCACTCATAATGTAACCTGATGAATCAAACAGAAACATAACTACATCAAACTTGTTAGAAAATAAATGCATATTTTGGATGTGTTTGGTGACTTGATTGTTCTCTAGGACATCCAAGGTATACATTTCTTGTTTAATGCATTTGAGGATCAGTTTATACATGCATGTATCTTGTTCATGTATGGTTTGGGACCATTCATTGCTTAGAGCATTACTCTAACACCACTATTTTTTGCTAGATGCAAGAACTAGAGACGACATGAAACTAGGAAGGACAAAGACAACTTGGGGCAACAGGACAACACACCAGAACCAGAACCAATCATTCTCAAGCAATTACTGGCCTCTAACCTTACATGCACATCTATTTACATTACTTATTCATGTATAGATTGTTCTTCTATTTCATTGAATAAGAAAGTTAACCTCACGGCTTGTGTGAGATAATGTACATTTTACATTCAATAAAGATTATTTATTCTTCGGAGAAGATTTTGGATAAATATTTCTTATGTTACATGCACTTGGATAAATGCAGTGATCTAATAAACATAATCTCTTGAATTATTTCATTTATGCACTTGAATGTAATGTATGAAGGACTAGATGAAATGCACCTTTTAAGTTTTGAATCAAAACTCTACCTAAATGAGCTGCAGTGAAATTTAGGTAACACCTCCTTGTGGTGTAATCAATTTGTAATTTTAATAAATTATTTTTTAAATCACATATGCTCAAGTGTAACCTCACTCAGTTCCTATTTTTGGAAATTTGGAGGGCTCGTCCAGGCACATATGGACTCCTTTTTGGGTCCCTTTTTTTAAAACTACATAGAGGTTTTGTTAGTTTTTCTTGGTAGTGTTCTAGAATATTACTTTCAACATATGCCTCATTTTTTAGACTTTGTAATCATTATGCATCAAAATTCACTTGGTGGTAATTGTAAACACACTAAATATAAATTGCCACATCATTGAATTCTTTTGGGGGGTCCATTGATTGAATCAAGGGGGTAATCCAATGTTTCTTCTTTTGATTTTGTTGATCATGTGGTCGTATCTCTCACACTAAATCCCTTCCATTTGAGCAGTCTTCGTAATTCTCCTAATAAATGGAAAACCAAATGTGGATATTATGGTAAAATCAAGCATACAAAAGAAGTTTGTATTCATTAATAAAAATATGAAATGAAACAACTTATCATTGATAATGGTATTGCTTTACCTAATCACTATAATCTAGCACCTGCAAAAACAACATATGATCTCACTTAGACATCTTGTGAGATAACATCATCATTTGGGGATAAACAATGTAGTCTAATGACTTGCATTGAGATCTCATCTTCCCCATCATCAGTTACTGCTACATCAAAATCCAATGTTGATTCATCCATGGATTCTAGTGATTCTTTGCAGCAGAACATTTATATTAGTTTTCTAGATCTACCTCATTGGGACACATTTCTACTAGACATATGATCATCCTTGTTTGTAGAGACCTAAACTACAAATTTGGAAGACACAATTGTGGACATTCATCTTCTCTTTGATGACAGCTTCGATGGAGTTGCATCACCATCATCTTCTTTAGATGTGTATGTTCATCATCCTCCTCTTCTTTCATCATAGTTTAACAATGGATTAGAGACCTTTGGGAAGTATTTGAAGACAATATATTGGGATTCATCTAGGTCTTTGGATCATGTGCAAAATTTAGAGACATTCATCCTTCTTCCTGCATATTCCTATCTGGAATGGGAAGATATCCTACACATATCTATGGTTTTGTTTCTTCCCAAGAGGAGAAATGTTGTTCAACGATCATGGATCATCTTAAACATCTAGTGTTGTTCATCTGCTAGCACTACAGGAGGCATTTTGAGGGGAGGTTGCATGGTTTCTCTTCTCATCTCAATTTTGAGAGGGAGTATTTCCTTGCATGCCCGATTCTTTCCCTCTCACTTTTGGGGGATCACGCAAACCTTCTCTCTTTTCTATCCTTTGGGGGGGAACATCTATTATACTTATGTGATAGAATTCATCCTTGGGGGGTCATGTTAAGTCCTCCTTTCTTCTTCACTTGTACATTTTCACGCATTTTTTCTCTTTTGGAGAGGAGTTTTATTTCCCACTAAGTTTTCTCCTTTACTCTGTTTATTAGAAATTTATTTGTACATGGGTACCTAGCATGGCCTTGTAGCTGGGACCCATCATAATTATCATCATATTTATTCTCCTAAGTTGCACTTAAGGGGGGTGTTAGTGTAAATAAGGACATTATCCAACTAGTTAGCTTTTAGCATATCTAGGGGAGTCCTATTCACATGTTAAGCTTCCACTTAGGGACTTTTAACTTTTTATCTCACCTCATGTGGTTGGGACACATATACTCACCTTTTGAGACACCTATCTCATGCACACACAACACCTTTATCACACTTGTCCTATGTGCATGCAAGGTAGTTAGAGTCCACAACTACCTTCTCATCTCACCTCTTTTCTATATAATCAAGGGTTCATACATAATTCATAATCTTCTTGGATTCACACATATTGTATGAATATATTGCATATTTTGTCTTTATCAAAAATCTCTTGTAGAGGGAATATCCTTGTTTCACAATATCTATTGGGTTGTGAGGGTCAAAAATCTGACTCTAAAAGGGGACATCCCCAATTTTTTCCCATTCCTCTCTAGAGCTATGTCTTTTGGTGTAGCAAATCAAAAAAATTATTGACATTTTGGAAATTTGCTCTATTATTTGTAAAATAATAGGCAGGAGGTCATCCTTAATAGAGATTTATAGATGGATAGAAGCCTCTTGGTCCTCTATAATAGATCCTTCTATTTCTTTTCTCTATAGTGGTTTCTTTGCAGTAAATTTTAATCTCAGCGTGATATGGAATTTATTTTGGCAAATGGTCATTAGTTTATTGGGAAGAGAAAGGTATTCATATGCCCTTGGAAACCATTTTAATCCTATATTAGATGTATTTTTTTTGGTGTGTTCCTTGTTGGATTCGATTCTATCATCTTCCCCTTGTTTTACAAAATGTGGGGTATGTTGAAGATTTTTATGGAATGGCCTAGGGTATTCACTAAAAATTATCTAACTTCAAAGGGTTTCTAAAATCATTATTATAGTGTGTGTAATGATCAATCTTTCCAAACATTCTCTCGCACTCCATTCAAATTTGCTCTACTCATGCCCCTTATACTCAATTCATAAATTATGAGGCACTTCTCTTTCACTACTTTCATTGCAACCAAATGGATCATTTTAAGCACAATTGTAGCTCTCCCAAGGCTTCCTCCCATAAGGTTAATAATCTTTAAAAATGGATCCCAAAATTTAGAAAACTAGATCCTAAACTTTTATGGAGAAATTGATGTCACTATGATATTGTATCCACCTAATGCATAATCCAAGTATGCCCTATATCCATGCCATGTGTGGAGTGAAATAATGGAAATTCATGTAAATGATTGTACTTAAGACACATGACAATCTTTGAGATTGAAAGGTTAGCTCCTTGTAATATTTTTAATGAAACTCTCACTACCCACTTGCAAAGAAAAGGGAAAAGAGAAAAACATGAACATGCAATCCTAATCTATAGAGGTAATGCACCAAGATTAACAAATGTTTTCTATGGCATATGGATTATAACACATGATTTAATAGTCAATAAGGGAGACATATCAATTGTAATGAAAGACAAGAAACAACTATTTGCATGATCAACGAATCTTGAACATATAGACTAAAGCTCCCTGAATGCAAATGGATGATAGAGAGAAAGAAGATTTCAAAGAAAAACCAATAAATATAGAGACCAAAGAATTTTAGTTACCAGAATAAACATGATGAAAAAAACACAAAGGGGAAGAACATATCACACATTTATAAATTAACTATCAGAGGTTCAAAATACAAGAAATACATATGCTCTTAATTTTGAATTGGTAATTCTATTTTAAAAAGGGAAGGGCTTCACCCAAAAAATCCTTCTTGGGATCATACGAGCTCATTATAATATATGTCAAACTCAAGAGAGAGAATATGAGATAGAGAGAAGTAAAAAAGAGTGTAGTAATGAATGTGATGTGCAACAAATTATGTATTAGAAGATTGTGCAACATGCCCTAGATAGATGTTGTAATCTTATAATACTACATGGTATTTAGAACTATTAAATTTGTTGCAACAATCATTCCTCAAGAATTGAATTCTCTATAGACAAAGGGATGCTCAACCAAATTTGATTTTGTTGTGCAAGAAGGAAAATTTTCTTAGATTAGGCTCTATGCATAAACAAGGGAAATCCCTTCAATCATGCACATCAACTACTTGCAACACCTAACTCCATTGATTCTTAGCACCAAAGTTATTGCTAAAATAGTTGTCCATGTCTCAAGGACTCAATTTTACTTTTCCTCACATTCTCATAGGCCATGTAAAGTATCCACCTAGACACACATCTACTTGCACTTGCCACATGAATGGTTAAGCATCCTGAATCTATAAAGAGTGGGTGAAACCTTGATTACATTTCCAAATATTTAATCTCCACAAATATGATCTTTAATCATCATTCAATTATTTCCTTAGTAGTACATCTAAACCTTCATAGTCATTGAGATGAATAAATGTTGCCATTGAACTCTTCCTTTGTTTATTTATAACTAGGCTTTGGCTATGAGATATCCCCAATCATTGATCAAGGCTAACTGAATGGTCGGCATATGCCCACGAATATTTCCCTTATACCTCCATTCATATTCTATGAGCCATTCAATCAAGAGATCTAACAATTGGTAGAACATACCACAACTAGACACATTTATTCTCCATCATCTCCTACCAACCAATCACATTGCTATGTTGTCCATTTGAGGCCTTTGAACTATATTTCACTCCATCTGAAGCATATATAATGGGGCCACCAGAAGAGCCACATAGTGCAACCTCATTTGACACTATGCAAGTAAAACCCTTTGATGATTTATTGATTGGTCCAACAAACCAATAGGAACCCTGTATCATTACTACCTTAGAGCTATCCACTAACATACTACTATCACCAATGAGAGCCTTTTGAGAGTCATTCAATACAACTTGCATCAAAAAATCAACCAATCAAATTTTAAAGCATTGCCACCTTAGGGAGCTCTAAGGATCTTTAAATCACATGACATCATTTGATAAAACAATGGTGCCCATGTAATTACTTTGATACTACCATAAAATCATGGACTCACTTGTCAAAATTTATCATTGTAGGTTTGACCAACCACAAAGCACATAAATGATGTAAGGATGATGTCCACCAAACATGAGCACTTCATTAGGCAAGATTTGATGAATAATGTTTGTTGAGCTTAACTTGATTATATGGCTCTTGGGACTTTGGCTAGCCACAATGTGAAATGTATTCTAGAGTTTTGAGAGCCCTTGAATTGTCTAGCTCACTTAACAATCTCATGCCTCACATTGTTGATGATATTATCATGATAAAAGTTCATGGGCCTACCACAAGCTCACCAACAAGAACCACCTAGGAGCTCTTGATTTGATATTGTGCATAAAGACCCACTTGAACTTTTCTCTCATTGGTCTTTGACCAATAGAAAGAAATCTAACATTACCTCATGTCACCTCCTTATTCACCCTCGAACTTGACAACTAGATCACCTTGACATCATGGTGCTTAATAATACACAATTAGATAAATAAACAAAAGAAAAAGGGGCCACCATGATGACTTAGCTAAAATTGACCAATCTCAGAACTTGGTGCTGACAAATTCCTACCCTCCCTAAAGGCCCCCATAAACCATTAGATTATTAAAATCAACAGTCAGTAGAAGCCTTGACATCAAAAGCATAGAAAGACTCAACCTCCTTGTAGGCCATTGGATAAATGAGATCTAATGGTTGGCGAGGGATGTCATCTCAACAAAAGAGTACTTCACCTATTACATGAAGAACAAGGCTACCCTAAGGTGAACTTGGAGTTCAACCATGACATAAAGATCAAACAATTAACACAAGGGTGAGGAGTAACACATAGGGGAACAAGACATCGCCATCTTAAAATGTCTCAAATCAATAATCAACATAGAGAGCCATGAATAAGATATAAGGGAACAATGAATTTCATAAAGGCACCAAGTAGAGACCTAAGTAAAAATGTCTTTAATTGGTTATCAATGCTAAGGGCATCTAAAACACGTGCAGAGAGCCAAGAAAGGGGAAATAGAATGAGTGTCACTAGAGTGTGAAAGTTTTAAAATGGAGTGCAAAAAAATTACACTACAAAAATCATGGCCAATTCATGGGGGATCATTTTAAGGATGCCTAACCTCCTTCTCTGATGGTTACAATTAAAGCAAACACGATAGTGACTTCTTAGATAAACATGGATGTTAGTGGGAACATTTCCTCAAGCGAGAAGGAATCGATGGGTATAGATGCAAACTTCCTAGACTTCAATTATTATGAAAATGAAATCCTATCTAGAGAAATTCTCACCATCTTGCAAACTAAGAGTCATTTGACAAAAGTTGATTGTGGCATGAAAGGAAAGTGTGGATGTAAGTCCAAATCTTAAAAAAACTAGGGAAGAGGTTGACTTTGGAAATTAGGTTTCTATGGTCATGTTTCTGCATGATAAGGTCACCAAGCTTTTAAATAAGGATAATGGGCTAAAGGATGGGATATTGCACTAGAATTTTCTTCAAAAAATGACTTCTATGGCTATAAAAGGTGTAGGCCCCTCCTTCCATCTCTGGAGACTCTCTTAACCTGAACTAAAAAGTAAACACGTAGAAATATAGAAGTTGGGTGCCTTTATTAAGAAGCTAAGGAGTGTATTGGTTTGGGATCTCAATGGACTATGGAAACTCTCCTTTCTAGCAAGGAAAAGAGGCAACCCTTGGCCCGTGCCTAGTGAGCTTTTGTATTGGAACAAGATGTGGATTTGTTTTTTTTAGCATATAGTATTGGTTCTTAGATTTCAATCATTTCTTTCTTTTTTAGAAGAGGTTTGAGATAGCTTGAAGTTATTTTCCATAACTTTTAGGTAGGGAAGATTTTGTATTAAAGATTATTTCTTCTTTCAAAAATTACTCATTGCTTTTCCTATTTTTATTCATTTGTATTGAAGATGTTTCCTCCTTTTACTTTTATTATGGGTGATGGGCCAATAAATTCCCTTAATTTAGGGAGAAAAGATTAAAAAAATTTAAAATGAGTCCATGTATTAGGCATGTAATTTTCACCTCTGCAATACGAAACCTTTCGAGGGAGAATGATTCATACACCCACTTTTCTGGTACACTGAATGATGATCCACAGTTTTTAGAAAAATGAATATTACAACATTATTTTATGGATGCCTTAGTTTAGAACTCTTGTGTGGCCATTACAAGAACCCGCATATGTAATGTTTTGCCATTGCTTAAAAAAAACGTGCCTCATATGAATTATTTTCCATTGCGAAGAAAATAAGCAAAATTGATTTCCCTTTAGAAGAAAACAAATAAAAATGTGTGAAATGCTCAAAATGAGATGCAACTAAAATTCGTAGATTTGAAGGTACATATACTAGCAATCGCACAACTTGTGCAATGGGTACGCCGATAGACTTCTCAAAGAAGTGTCTATTTCTTAAAATGGGAAGAGCAATAATTTAAGCACAATTTTCCCATGTGTGACAAGTCGGCTCAATGTAACATGCGGAAAGCAAGACAACATGCAAGAATAGGGAATGGAGCATAGGGAAGCACGTAAAGATGCAATGGCTATTCAAGTTTCAAAAGGTGTTGTATTTGTTAGTTTTGCTAGAAATTGTAGGTTGCATATATAAGACTTCAATAATCTAACCAGGGCCCAAAATTGGAAGCACCAAAGGGAGAGCAAAGCATCTAATTCAACCATTTGCTAGGAAAGCTATCACATGGAAAAGGCACACAAGCATCAGATGTCTGTGCTGACCCAAAAGACAACAAAAAATGTTACAAAATGTAGCACAATCAAGTGCATAAGTAGAGAAGACCACTATGGGTCGGAGCCTTTAAGAGCCCTGAGACGTGACTCCTCCTTTTTCCTGAGAGAGACATAGGCACTGTCCTGCATACGAGCGTAACGCTGGAAGGTGAAAGCGGGTGAGATCTGTATGTCTTGCAAATGACGAACATGGGAGACAGCTGTGAAGAGCAAGCCTTAGCGTTCTACATGACCAATGTCTATCGTGACCTTGTCAAGAGTAAGTCCTTGTGCTTTGTGGATGGTTAAAGCCCACGCCATCCTGAGTAGGAGCTGTCTTCAAGAGCCACGAGCCATAGGTACAATAGGAACAAGTCTCGTGTCACTTGAATCCCAAGGTGGCCCTGCATAGTTGTCAAATCTAACAACTATGAAGCTTGGCAAGTCTGGAGGATTTAAACCATTTGGGTAAACAATGGCCACAACAGTTCCAAGCGCCCCATTTACAAGTCCAGCAGCCACCCACAAATTTGAGGTGAGCCTAACCTTTTGGCCAACACACAAATGAATTACGGAAGGTAACTGCTCATCTTCTAGGTCTGCAACAAACCGCCCTCTTGTTTGTTCAGCATTGCACTGCGCAATGGGAACCCCTAATGATTGTAACATATGCTTATTATGGTGAGCAACCAAGGCGTTTGTTGGGAACAAGTGTATGGAGGATCGAAATGCGAGAAGGTCATTTGCACCCAAGAATGTATCAGTCCGAGACATCAAGAGTTCCCAATTAGGCAAGCGGGCATCAGCATTTCTAAGATTAGCAAGGAGTTGACGGAAATGGACCTGCGCCTCGCCACTACCTTCTTGACGGAAAACATCCTTCAATGTAACAACAATTTGGAAGGAGTGCCACAAAGCTGCACCATATGAGTTGCATGCATATAAGGGGACGTCTCTAACAGGAGGCAATTGACCCAAATCACCAACGAGGATAATGGACCGGCCACCAAACGGAATCTGACTATACATGGGAAACACTTCACGGAGACGATTATCAATAAGCGAAAAGAGCCTTGGGCCAATGAAACTCATTTCATCAATCAAGATGTATTTAACAAAGTACATGCTTTCTTGGAATGTTGCTAATGCTTGGCCTTCCAGTGGGTCCATATCTCTCAACGGTATGCGCAAAGCAGCATGAATGGTGGATGCATTGATATTGAATGCCGCAACACCAGTTGGAGCAAGCAACAATAATGGTGATTGGGATGAAGGTAGACCCTGAGAGAGTGCATCTTTTAACATATGAATTAAGTATGACTTTCCAGTACCAGCAGTCCCTTGAATAATCATCCTAAGTGGATCCTTGTTGCCAGCTGTTTAGAAATGTGATAGAACAATATCAAAGGCAACACGTTGTGCTGTAGACATACTACCCACACCAAGATGGAAATTTTCTCTCAAAGCATTTGCAGGATGGTAGGATGCTCGACTAGCTTCAATAAAATCAACATCAACTAACTGGAGGCTCCAAGGGATTGAACAAGTACTCCAATCATGGGAAATATCAAAGTCATGCCTACCAAGCAAGTCAAGCTCATCGAAACCAATATTGCTGCCCGAGTATAGGGAAGAAAGAAGTTGCCACTCTTCAGCTCTATCCACAGTGAATGCATCAACTTCACCAAGGGGGTCCTCATCATCAGAACTAGATGACTTGTCTAGATTCTTCCGGGAAACATGCCATACAGTGTAAGAACCTTGTAGCTGCTCCCATCTGGCCACAATCTCATTGGCAGATGATCCAATGTCACTTTCAACAGAATGAAATTTTGTATATAAGAGAAGCTCACTCCAACAGAAGGAAACAAAAGCTTCAGAACCTCTAGCAGGAATGCTTGTGAAGCGAGGTTTCACTTGAACAATTGCTGGAACAAGGTGTCTAGTCCATTGATTTTTTCTACATGAAGCTGTAAACTTCCAGTTCTTTGCAACCTCTATTAATGTAAGATGTTCGAGAGCTACTGGTCGTGCCATGTATGCAGAAACAAATGTTGAATTGATAAGGCTAGCATCATCAGAAGGGTCCACACGGCATAATTGTTGCCTATTCACATTCAAGGAAACAAAGGGTCTACTACAAACAACCAAAGGTAATTTCAACAACAAGTGGCAACATTCCTGGGCACTGATATCACGATCAGCTACAGTTTTGGTCAGGGACTTATGAAAAGCAACAGCTACAGGCCTATCAGTTTCAACATTAGCAGCGATGCGAGAGAGCATGTCATGGTAGGTCTCTGATCTACGCTGAGACTTTGCAGCGTATTTTGTAATATAGTTGAGGACTGCATGGCGAGACAGGACGGGCTGGCAATCCACATTTGCTCTCCATATGGAAATCATGGCAGGGTTATGAATATTCAATCTATCATCATTCTGAGCTGGGACATACTTGGCATTGCCGTCTTCTGAAACAACCACTGTCGAAACAGCTTGCAAATCCCAAGGAGCCTTGTAGTGGCACGAGTACGAGGCACCTTTCTTAGCTAAGCACATATCTTTTGTGCACTTAGTATGCCGTTGCACACGATTGACTAGTTCAGCATAGTCCATGGAAGTATTAGTTGCTAAGATTCTCTCTGTGTCCAACAAACAAGGGTCATCTAAAATGGAGCAATGGAACATCGATGAACTCTCAACAATTCCACGTGGGTTCCAAGTAGACACATAGTTGTTGATGTAATCAACAAAACCTTTCACACTTTGTTCATCCTTCCAATTGACTGTCTCCATGGCAAGTGCATGGTCAAGCCAAAGGAAGCCATGAATGTGGGCAGAACCTCTATGCTACCACTCATACCTACTAGAAGTGAGACAAGTCAAAAGGGAATTAGGAAAAATAGCAAAACAACCAAAACAAGGTTCATTATATATAGCAACTAACCTATACCAATAGTCCTTTGCCTATAGAAGCTTCTCAAGCACCTCTTCACAGAAGATATTGAAGCGGTGATGCATGTACATTGCAGCCAAATGTGGATTGTGGATAATATTCTACACCCTCCATTTATGTGCAATAGCTAGTTCGAGGGGGGAGCCCCAGGCATGACAGCATGCAAGTCTGGCCACTTTGTATCAGCCGCACTCAACATGAAGAATAGAGTAGGGCAACCAAGTTGCATAATCATATCACAAAGTTCCCCTCTAGACTTTGTCCAAAAAGGATGAGTGCCACGCAAGGATGAGCCAAAACGCATCAAGTATTCTGCAAGCTTATCATCAGGAAAGTCATGCAAGCGTTGACGCAGCTCACCAACAGTAGATGGGAGGCTATCCTCCCACTCCTTTTTCACATAAACAGAAGCAGTGGACTGGCTACGGTGCCGCATCATTAGGTTATACACAAAGTAACAGAAACGAGGGTGCTGGCCAAACCTATTATCATGGTATCTCATCAGGTGCAGAACATATTCATGCATTTTCACTTCTCTCAACCGCGGCTGCCCGAAGCTCGCAACTCCTGTAGGGTAAAGTGTTGGGAACGCCATTGCAAACAAACCCTCTGTGTTGTACTCATTAACCGGGGCCATCGAACTAGTCAGCTAATCAACAATATCGATGGCCCGACCAGGCCCCAAATGCAAGAGATCACGAACCTCCTCCATATCCCTTTGTCGAGGAGGAAGAGTAGCCACAAAAGAGGAGTGTTGCCTAGTCTCCTCATCGAGATGGTTTGATCCCTCCTCAGTAGCGGGATGAGGGCCAAGGGTTGGCTGTAGTGCCCCTCATCTCGTCGTCCATCAGATTGATGTTTGCTTAAATTTTACAGTGCCTAGACCGTAGATGATGAATCTCTTGATATCTTGTTACTTCATTGTGAACTTAATTGTTATGATAACAGATGTTGATGTTGGATTATGTCATTTTATGCTTTACAATTTGAGAAATGAACTGATGTTTTAGATGCTTTGATGTTATTCATTATATGGGATTGGAAGTTAGTTGATCATTTTATGTCGTAGATTAATAATCTGATACCTTGTTCTATATAGTTGATTGTTATTCATAAACGTGAATGGAACAGTGTCGTATTACTCGCTCTCGAGTACCCTACCCCACTGCGATTTCCATTCACGATAGGACTGCATGTGATGTATATGTATATCTTGTTATAGTTAACTGTGCGTTGCTGCAGGATGCAGGTACTAGGCATCGACTCCACCTGATTACAGGTCTGAGCGTGCCTTCGCCAATGGATTAGTTGGTTGGAGTTAACGTGAGGTCCCTAGTCAGTGTTCCTTCATCGTCAGTTTACCCTTGTGGTTATTGGTTGTCATTCGCCCATGTCTTACTGTCAGGTAATATTGTATCTTGGAGTCTAATGAGTTCTGCAGGTGTCTAAGTATGTGTGGTAATGTTGTGCTTTAATTAGAATCATTCTACGAAGGAGTATAAATGTTGTTAAATGGGCATAATGTCGTTAGTTGTCGATTTTAGCTATAAATAAATTATTATTTTAATAGAAGTGTTGATAAATAAAGTTGTAAGAAGTTTGTATTATTCGATATAATATTATTTATAATAAATATTTAAATAAATAAATAGATGTAATCATGTTGTAAATTGTGATTTACAACTTGATTAATAAAATAAATTAAAGTATAGTACAAAATTGTATATTGTCGAAATAGTACCATTCTATTTATAACAATATTTTGGGTCGGCTATAAAGAAAAATAATAATAAAATAAAATATCTAATAATTGGGATCTTTAAATTAAATAAAAATACATATTCTTTAAAGGAGAGAAGCACGGAATTGCGTGCCAAGCCCTTGGTAGAGGAGAGAGGCTGAGTTATAAAAGAGCTGTAGGTGCATCAAGGACAACATGACAGGTGAAAGGAAGGAAGCAGCTCAGAACTGCAACGATTGGAGCAGATTCGTCGAGTTGATTGTGAAACCAGGTTCCTAATACTTGCCTTCTTTCGCTGTTTCTTTTCTCTGAATCTGAGCAGGTTGATTATTTACTTCCTTGTCTGCAAATGATATGGTGTTGGTTAAATGGTTTCTGTCGGGACTCTCGGTCATTTCTGCAAATGCGGTCGTAGTTTAATTGATTCCAAATAGTTTGAGCTGACATCAGGTTGTATCCCTTCCACCGTTTGCCGAATAGGGAACCGTATATCATTTTTAGAAAGCCCCATCGTAGGTTAATACATCTGATTCGCAAGCTGGGTAGTGTTCTCTGATTTTGGTATTTACCCCATGCCGTCCCAGATTTCCTTAGAAACCAGTTTCTTGTATCCTCCGTTCCTGTTTCTACCGTCGCTGTTTTTAACAGACTTAGCCGGCTTAGAGATCGCATTGCTAGTCGGTGTCGTAGAGAGATCACACAGTGGTTTTCCCTGCACTCCTCTGTTCTTACAGGCTCGTATATCTTTGTAAATATTCTACCTGCGTGAAAAGTTATAATAGTTTGGTTTCACTTATTTAGGGTTAGCGAACATTTTTCCAGAGATATAATACTTGATATTATGGTAGTCGCAATTAACCCATTTGGTTAGGGTTATCCCAAGAGCCGCACAGGCTAACCGTTCTAGGTCTGCGATAGAAACTTGGCTAGCGATTTTGCTATTGGTTTGGTTGCGTCGGCAATGCTTTCTGTAGTAGACCGAATTATATTAGAAGACACTGCAGGAGGTAACGCCTGGGCGAGTTGGAGAGATCGTGGCTAATGCTGTGTTTCTGCCTTCATTGAAGTTCTGGAAGTCTTTGCAACATGCCTCCGTCAATCACTCGCATATATTTTGGATACCACGGGTTTATAGGCCTCTAAACAAGCTGAGCGACTTTAATATTCCTGGCATATAGTTTGGATACCACGATTTTGTTGACCTTTTAATAAGCTGAGCGATTTAATTATCCCTGGAAAATGAAGGAGGCTGTAGTATTTACCATCAAGTCAAATAGTGTGTGTTCGTCATACAACAACCTCTGACCGCTTTCATAGCATCATAGCAGTAGTATTGTTTTAAGAGCTGATGTTTCGGCAGTGCTAGAGGTAAAACTCAGACAAGATTTGCGTCCACCCTGTATGCAGCGCCCTGTGCATAAGCTTAGAGTGTGATTCGATTTAATGTCTTGAGGAGGAATCTTACTTAAGTTCGGCAAGATTTGATCAATGTAATCTCTCACCACTTTCCCTTCAGGCTCTTTCATCAGTAGGGTATGTGCAAATGACGGCTATGCAGGAAGCCACTCTTCCAGTTATCCTTGAAGGTGACACTGGTCTGTTAGCATACACCTAAAACATTTATACTTATTACTGGCACATGGATTCATGATTGTCTTTGGAATGCTGTAGTAAAGTGTGTTCTGATAAATTTACTTGAAATTTTGCTTTGGTTGTGTGTATTGGAACGCCTTCCGTAACTATCTATTTCGTTGTGGAGGATTAATTATATAGGTTATGTCAGGAACCTGCAAATATGTTTGTGCTTTTGAAGGGTATCAAAAGATGCAGATGATTGGGATATTTAGATTCCTTTTCCTGTATGTGAGAAACCTTCTAATCTGACACTAATTTTGATATAAGATGTCTACATTATGCCACCTTTCTAAGTAATTCTGTTCTTCAATGTTTGTAATCAATATGCATCCTCTCTTGATGTACTGCACAGTAGAAGCTTCATTTGGACAATAAGACATACTCAGATATAGTAGTTTAGTACCATGAAAGACCACATAATAATGCTATTAATGAAAGATTTAAGCTGCATGTGTTTAATGGCCTATTTCAACTAAGCATAAGATGTAATATCTAAATCATCAACATCTAGGATTATTATTAAAAGTCATTTTTCTTGCGATCTACGAGATTGAAGGGCAATCATTGGGTCCTTCACAAGAGGCACATGTTTACAGTGGAGAAGCAGGACTATGTGCAGCATTTCTTTCCAACAGGGATTCTAAATCTGATGTGAAGTGAACTTTCAAAATTTGACTTATGATCTTCCTGCATGGTCAGTTAGCATACTCCTGATTGCCAAAATGTGGCATTCAATACTGCAAAAGTGAATGCCCAGTCTTACTCTCTTAAATCAAATACTCAGATGAAGCTTGAATCATCTAAATTATTATTAAGTGAGAAATTCATGGAAGGGATTGGTTGGACAACATTTAAAGAGAACATTGGAGGATTTGAAGATACTCAATTTCAGAATAAAGGTCTTTTGGAGCACATTAGTACAACTAAGGACACAACAGGCTATCTTTGGTACATGATTAGTGTTGATGTCAATGAAGATGAGCCCTTTTTAAGGAGTAACATTTCACCGTTGCTTGCTATTGGGTCTCAGGGTTATGCTGTGCGTGTCTTCGTCAACAATAATTTTGTAGGAAGTGCAAATGGAAATAAAACAAGTCCAAGTTTCAGTGTTGAGATACCCATTTCTCTAAGCCTCGGGAAGAATGATATAGCTTTACTGAGTGTGATGGCTGGATTGCCGAATTCAGGGGCACATTTTGAGCGAAAGAGTGCAGGAATAAACAATGTAGCAATCCAAGGGTTTAAAGACGGCACCCATGACTTGTCACAAGAGTTATGGACATATCAGATTGGTTTAGTTGGAGAAAGGTTAAATATCTATTCTAATGATGGTTCACACACGACGAATTGGACTTCATCAATTTCTAATCAGTCCTTGTCATGGTATAAGAGCAAGTGCCATAGCTTTCAATGGAGGAGAGTTTTTGAGAAGGAAGAATAGAGCAACTTCCTTATCATTCTTTGATGAAATGTACATGTACCCTTCTTTTGAGATTTTAAAAAAATCAAATCTGATGCTGCCTCACCTGCTGCCAACTCCTGCCCCCATACTATCTGGCTTTATATAACCAAGATACTGCAAATGAATATTAACCCAGAAGAAGAAGGTTGGCTTCTCCAGTTCTTAAGGTTTGATATCAGGTCTGTATATCACGTACGTATATAATGGATTATTGCTTTTAAGACATATGGTAGATCCAATAGCTATCTCCATATTCTTGAGGTTTAACTTTATCTTCCGCATTTAGGGTGCCATTTATAAGGAAACCTTGGAAAACACTATACATTTCAAGACATGATCCTTTTCTTTCATTGTCATTCAACATGTAGGCTATTGTTGTGCATTCAGTTATCCACAACATCAACAATGCAAATAGTTAATCCATAATTTCCTAATTCCATTTGATCTCATTTAGGAGTTGTTCTCTTTTTAGGAGTTGTGACTTCGATTTTATTTGGAAGCATTAACGAGATGCTGGGATCGCAAAGAACGCCTTCGTCTTTTATGATTAATGCTGTTCAATAGTTATATTAATAGAGAGAAGTCGTTAGACTAACTTAATATCATCCATTTCATTGATTAAGCGGTCATTAACAATTTCACACCATCTCTGCGATCAGTGGTTACAATTCAATAGGTTATTACACTTGAAACAGATATAGTAGAAGCTTTTACCAGAAAACTGTAATGCCTTGGGAACAAACATAGTTAATACATCTATCAAGTTTCGACAGCATAAGTATGTCTAGTCCCGATCGTCTTCTTAGACAGATTTAAATCATCTTTGATTAAAACATTTCAGAGACATCGTTATGACAAAGAAATCCAAGCATAGTAAACTATTATCTGTTTGAGGTCAAGAATATCTGAAGGACCGTATTAGGGTAAAACTTAGAAGAAAATGAAAACGTTGATGTTCATTGTTGATGGTAGGACCTTTGTCCTCGTTGTATTGCCATATAGCTATAAGGTATTATTTTAGTACTTAATCCAACGTTGGAAAGGTAAGTTGATTAGTGTAAAATTTGTTATACTTGTGTTTTATAATCTATCTTTTGAAACAAATGTAGAATATTTAAATAACTTAATTGTAATGTATAATTGTTGTATTTATTGTGAAATCAATTAGTTTGATTTAAAGAGATAATGTAATCCATTGTCGTTTTCGTTACAAAGTTATTTATGATGAGCCAAGAAGGAATTTTAGTGTTTAATTTCTAGAATCTGAATTGTACTGTGTGAGTTAAGTATTCTATTGTCTTACAGAGTCGAATTGAGAGTGGTCATACTCGAAATTCCAGAGGCTTAGGTTGTCGTAGTGTGGATGGATGTTTTGTATTTGTGATGTTTATGTGATTCAAATCTAGTATGAAGTATAATGGAGTATTGACTAAGTTGATTATGTGTTTTGCAATATAATATTCTCTAGATGAGATATTTAACCAGTAGTGACTACCTTGTATCCATTTTGTCGTAATTGTTGTTTGGAGAGACCTGGTATCTGTAAAAGTGTAAAATGTTGTAATGCTATAGGCGATGGATAACAATTGGTGTTATGATTCTGTTTGTAATGCAAGAGGGTTTATGCCTTGCATTGAACACGTATGTGTATTGCTATAATGCCTTGTATGGTGGTTAGGGTTTACTAGGTGTTAGGAAGGAGAGTGGCTTTCAACGTGGGGCCGGCGCCCAAAGTGGCAGTCAAGATAACCCGTTGGAAGTAGATTAATCAAGTGATAACCTAAAATGAACTAGGGGGTTAAGGGTAGATTTCACACTAAACAAGATTAATGGATTCCTCTCCCATGGCCTGTAGTGCTTGTATAGACTAAGGATGGGTAGAGAAGGCCTGGTTGGCATGATTGACTTCCTTGTCCTCATGAAAGGAAGGTCGATTCCGCATGTGTCACCCTATGGGGCCGACGCCTAGTGAGAGGCTGTCAGGATAACCATAGATGGGGGCCGGCGCCTAGTGAGAGGCTGTCAGGATAACCCATGCTAGGACCATGCGATGACACTCTCCCTACTACAACCTAGCATTCCTGGTTTGGTCTCTCCACTTATGTTATGTTTCACCTCTGGAAGATAAGTTGTGTTGTATTGTTATTGCCATGTGTTGTATTGGCGTTTGGTCGTCCTTTGTTCATGTTAGTTCTGTCTACCTGACTGTTATTGTTTGGGACCTCATGTTAACTCCTAGCTCGGGGGGTGGACCTTAGGGTTCCACATGGTCGGGTGGAAGAGCTATTTTATCCATTGGTTTTTCCTTGTCAAGTTCATATGCAGAAAAGGATTTGTTCCAGTTGTACTTGTACCAGTTGGTGAAGATATATGTGCATAACCTTGTACCAGATTTGTGTAACAAGATATTCTTTGTGTATGTAACTTTTGATGTAAACTAAAAGTGGCAATGTAATGATGTTATGATGTACTTATGTGTAATAAAAGCATTTCAGTTATGTTTTGATCTTGTAGATTGTATTATCTGACGGTATGTAATGAATATGAATCAGTTATTCAATTATGCATTTGATTTAGATCAGTTACTGATGAATGTTAAATTATGTTAGTTGGTTTGTAAAGTAATGCAGCCTTGTATCCTTAGAGAATATGTCGTAGTTAGTTATGTTAACATTATTTATTATTTTTAAACATTAAAAAAAAAAAATGTTCCTGTTTCATGTAGCATAAATGTGTAATTCTTTGAGGTGTACAAGGCGGGCGTTACATTGGCTCTGAAAGATCAGCGAATGAGTGGACTACCATGCTTGATATATCAGTAGGTATTGCTGATAAAGATGAGATGGCAGGTTCATCCAACTAGACATCTCTGTAGTACTGGTCATGAGCAATTTTGAACTTCAAGGCTTCAAGGACGCGCGATCGGCTAACATAGAAATCGTAGTTTCCTTGGCTCTCACTATGCTTTCTCACAACTATGACGTCCAACTGGTCGATGCGTCTTGGCAAGTGTGTAGCAATACTAGTAATGTCCTGTGGGAAGCTTAGTGTATGTCCACTATATTTCAGTTGTCCACCCCGAGCATGGAAAACTTGCAAGATTGGTTTCACTCGTGCTATTAACATCTCCTCTACTTGTGTTAACACTTGTAGGCAATGTGGTTGGCTTCCAGGATCCATATTATTCCACCTGGAGAAATGATTTCCATTTTTCTCTGCAAGGCAACGAGAACAAGCATTGGAATTTTGCGAATGGCGAACCTGAATGCCTGGATAGCATTCCATGCATATTGAGTAGGTAGACATAGATGAGAGGTGATCTATTTACTGCCAGAAGTGTTGTTGTGCCACTTCAAATAGTGCAGGAGTAGGGCTAGCACTACTTTCTAAGTGAAGTCTGGCATTGAGCCCATTCGATTCAGATAATTGGGGGTGGTGCATCAAGTCTCGTCATGGCAAGTCTTGCCCTATATGCAACGAAGAAGGTGTCGTATGGATTTTAGTCTGAATGTCAAGGCCATTGATGCTAGTGGAGAGTCCATGGTGCATTGATAACCTCCTCTTTTCACGCCTCGCTCTATTAAGACCATCCTTTTGTGCTGCGTAACGAAGGCATCGCAACTTGTTCCTTCGAGAAGGCATCATCGAGCCACTACTAGATGCAACATTGGCCATGTCCGAGTGGTCCATAGCAAATTGGAGTGATAACCTGAGTGAAGAGAAGGCAAAGATTTAGGTAGAAGGAATGGCATGCAAGGAGACCATGCAAGAAAAGCACTACAAACTTTAGAGATGAGCAAACTATAGGGGAAAGTATAAAACAACTGAGTCTAGCAATAAATAGCACCAACAATAACAAGCAATGGCAAAATACAAACCAATATACCAATTTTGCAAGAACATGCATTGGAACGACAATAGCTGGCTTCAAACAAGCGACAAAACTATAATCAATCTATTGAGTGAGGAAACAATGCAGATATTATCAACAAAAACATTATGCTTATATTGATGCCAAAGCAGATAAAAGGTCAGCTACTTTGTCAAACCTCACAATCACATGCCATATAGATGCCATAATTCATCTATATATTTATTTCCTTATGCATATTAAACTGTAGGTATGTATGATGAAATCCATAGGAAAAAGCTGTCTATTTTTCCCTTACAAATATGAACCAATAGATCAACTATGGAAAAAGATGAATTGAAATCACAAGCATTATTTTCAAGTATAAGGCAAAACCAATTTAAGCAAGAAAACAAAATGAGAATGGGAACAACAAATATTATAATTCAAGACAATCTACAATAGGGCTTCCACAGATGTGAACACTATATCATACATGAAGACTTGACATAGGTATATATGAGGCTGGACAAGGGCTTGACATCAAAACACTGTGGTATCAACATAGAACAAGGCATGTTTACAACTAAAATTCAAAAGGAGTCCCAAAGATTTCAATATTTAACGATCCAAGCCACACGGACAAGGCAAGGGAGGCCATCTAAAGCCTTTGGATCTATACAAGCGAGGACAACTTTGAGATTTCTTTCAAAAGCCGATTGCTTTCATCCACAAAGGAAATATGTTCAACCCTAGTCACAACAGGATTGATCCTCTCATCATCATTATATTTTTCACGTTTGACAGATAGTCTAAACACAAATTGATGTGAAACGATATTCTTCAAAATCTCTTGAACCACTTCATCTTCAATTAGCAACAACTGCAAGTCCATGGCAGTGACACCCATCAGTACATTCCCAATTTGGTCAAAAGTAGTAACCCAATGCAAGGCCCCTGTATGGTCTTGCAATTCAAGTTTGAGCATATAGTTGTAGTCACAATCTGTGAGGTCTTTGGAACATTTTGGGCAATGCCAAAGGCTATCTGTTTGTTGCACAACCTTTTTCTTACATTTTTTCCTGTCAACAACATTTGGGCAAGAAAGGTAGAAGAAATTTGCCAGGTGTAGCTTGGTCACAGAGGCATGAACAAGGATGGCGTCGGTCTTCTCAAAGCAAGCAATGGATTGAGCACCTAAGATGAAAACTCGACTATCATGATCACAAGAATGAGCTCCTCCTCGTGTCAAGCATGATGCAACATTCAATGAACCCTCTAAGCTCCATAAGGACTTCAACGTTGTGGCCTCCTTGATGTCAGGATTTATAGAGAGCTTTGTGGAACGTAGAGTGTCAATTGTCTTTCCATCCCATGCCGCCACACGACCACCTCTAACCAAAAGGATGGGAGGAAGCTCCTAGGAGTGCAAATCGTACAACTACTTCCCCTCGACCTCAGCATGGGTTCCCCAAAGAGTCATGTCTATGCTGAACCATGTAGCGTCAACAAGGTGAGTGACACGTTTAGCTATCTCTGTGCCATCGCGCTTACGGATGGTCGATGTGGTTGAGACAGTCTCCACAATACCAAGAACATCAACCAAGGAATTGGCAGCCAGTGATTCGAGATCTTTGATTTGAGTGAAGTGGAAGTTGTGGGTGGGTATGTTGGACACATCAGAGACATAAGAGATAATTGTTGAAGAAGGTTGTAAGAAGACCTCCCATGGATTTGAGGAGCAAGAGTAAGCAGGGTTTGCTACCTTAACATGACCATTAGAGATATCAAAAACCATACCGACCTCGATGACATCAAAGAAGTGATCTACTGCATCATTGAAACATGTCAAATGTAGTTCGCTCCCAGCAGAGTTGATTACGTCGAAACCAAAGACCTTCCCATGACCTCTACGATTACTGAAGTTGTGTAAGACACCCTTAGATAAGACTCGGCCTCGTATTGTCCATGAGTGTTGGTAAGGAGTAAGTGCACCAATTGGTATAATTGCATGGCCCCTAGTAGATTCAACAGCAGCAGGCTGGGAGCTTGAACCATGCGATGATGAAGCAACGCCTGTAGAAGGAATGTCCGCCTTGGGGCCCTCCAGGTACAATCCGCTAGGCATAGAAAGAAGCAAGCTAGGTGCACCAATAGTAGCAGCGTGAATAGATAGAACTTTTATCGAGCTAATAACAATTGACCTGCATTTTGCAAAGGAGAGATAGTCAAGAGGGTGGAAACCACAACATGTGCAGATGGAAAAGACAATGACCATTTAGGGGTGGATTTAATGACTTCCATACACCGATTTGTTGACGCGCTGGCATGCATATCCTGTAAGTTGCAAAATGGACCCCTCAACAAGGCCTCCTCCAACAACCATCTCATTATATTTAGAGGGGAGGAGAGCATCATGCATGTGGGCTCCGTCAGAAAGGCGCACCCGATAACAAAGGGTAGAGCTACGTCTAGAGGCGATCAAGTTTAATGAGGTAACTTGCAATGTCGGGCACAAGCCAGAGGAGCCACTAAGCAAGCTACTAATCGCCCCATCGGTTAAGTTGGCATCCATGGCGGGGCAACAGAGAAAAGACAGACAAGCCTGCAACCAAACCAAGCAAATATCTAATGAGGAGCAGGCCAAGCAGAGTAAAGGATAACAAGTTCAATTGGGTAAGAGCAAGAAAGCACCACATAGTGTGTAGAAATGCCAATTTAACGCCAAACACTGTAGAGTCCATATTAAATAGTTAATGCAAAGTAACTAAATGACCATAGCAATTCCATGAACAATTTTAAGAATCGTAAAAGTGACTTGAGAGAATCTCAAAACTGTACCAACTCCCTAAAATTCAGGGGGTAAAATCTAGACCAATGTAAAACAACAAAAAAGCAGCAGAGATATCAAACTAAAAAAATGAATTCTCATGATGCTACTGCAAAGTAGCCTTACAAAATTAAAATCTAAATGAATACTAATGAAGGAATGAAATGCTAAACCAAACACAAACATTCAAAGGAAAAATCACACCTTCATTCCCTATCACCAAGATCTTTGATTTTGTATTTAATTGCATTCAATTTTTTATCAGCACAAATGCAACAAGAAGTTAAGATGAATGGATAAAGGTTGTATGAAAAAATCAATTTCCTCACGATGAAAAAGGAGAGGGTTCATATTTTTTTTTTAGAGAAGAGAAAGTGTGAAAGTTGCCATTTTTGTAATGGAAAATAAATTGAAGTTAACTTATGAAGATTGGAGGAAATTTCCAAAATCATGGGATAAAAGATGGAGATGCTAAAAGGAGAGAGAGAAGAGTGGGTTATTGATAAAAATGAGTTAATAAAAATGCAAGCAAGAGAATGGTCAACACACAACCATGCTAAACAAACTTTATTACCTTTACTATTATGGAACTTAAACAACACAATTCCAACAAAGAAGAACCCCAACAAATGCAATTAATCCAAAACTAGTTACATTCCAAAAATGTATTTGAGATTTCACTTGCAACATAATCACCATGGTGGAACATAAACAACAAAAGACAAATTTATTTACAAGACCATTTACACGAGTCTTTTATTTACAAGACCAGTTTTATATATAAGCCTAAACACATAAACAATTTTCTTACAGATTTTACACGTTTAGAAGCAATTGAGCCATTGAGAACCATCAATGCTCAAACTATTTACAAGTAAACCAAGATATAGACAAGTGAAGGTAGCCAAAAAATAAAGATACGATGACATATGCAACACTACATGCTAGCCATATATTCAGCTAGTGCACACAATATTTCGATCGATGCACCCCCTCCATACAACTGGTCATAATAGAGCTCTTTAAACCAAAGAACAAATGATCAAGTTTGTCATACACACATTGGAGATCAGCTAAGGCACCCTGGAATGCTTGCATCTCAGTCTCTTCTAGCAAATGTTTAGGAAGAGAAAGATTCCTAGCACGGTTAACAAGTGCAGAGCAGGACTATGACAACGTGAGGGAAAATTCATGCAGACCCAAAGGTGCATCCACATTAGGGATTGGGGCAAATTTTGGCACTTCACGAAGCGGGCCCATGACACTCCCATTTGAGCTATTACTCGAGATCTCCACAACCTCTACATGTTGCTGAGGAGTTGCCATTTCCCAAGCTTATATCTAGAAAGAAATTTTCAAAAGCAACAAAAACATTTAAAAAACTCAGAAACAAAGCTTACATGGTTATTATTGACAACATGTCAGCATGACTATATAGAACTTGCAAAGCAAATTCAATGCAATGATTTCCAATCTACCAAGACATTTAAGAACATTTAAACTATGTCTTTTTCATCAAGGATCACAAAGGGAATGTATTTTTTCTATTCTATTAATGCAAGATTATATTTGTTTTCAAATTGAAGCATTCAAAAGTTGCTGTGTCTTGTGAAAATAATCTTTCAACATAAAGACTGATATTGAAGCCACAGACAAACGTTAGAAATATGACAAACTCCAACCACAATACCAATCAAAAATAAATATTAAAATAAAATTAAATTGTATGGGGAAAAAAACCCAACTTCTTTGTATTTGATGACACAATTAAAACTTATATTAAAGTTAGGAACAAATGCTAGGAATATGAGAATCTCCAACAACAAACTGAATCAAAGATAAATATTAAAATAAATTTAAACTGTACGGGGAAAAAAAGCTCAACTTCCTTGTATTTGATGACACAATTAAAACTTTAATTAAAGCTATTGACAAATGCTAGGAATATGACAATCTCTAACCACAAACCCAAGCAAAGATAAATATTAAAGTTAATTTAAAATGTATGTGGACGAAAAGCCAAGTTTCTTTATATTCAAAGGTAAAATAAAACTAATATTGATGATTGCTAAAAATTGAAGCCACAGACGAACGCTAGACTTATGACACAATCCAACCACAATCCGAAGCAAAGATAAATATTAAAATAAATTTAAACTGTATGGGGAAAAAAAGCTCAACTTCCTTGTATTTGTTGAAACAATTAAAACTTAAGTTAAAGCTAGGGACAAACACTAGGAATATGACAATCTCGAACCACAAACCCAATCAAAGATAAATATCAAAGTAAATTTGAAATGTATGGAGGAGAAAAGCCGAGCTTCTATGTATTCAAAGGGAAAAAAAATCTAAGATTAAGATTGATGATCTCTAAAAATTAATATAACAATAATGGTAGCATATAGCATACTATAGTAACACAAGTACCTTTTAATAAACACAACAAGATAAGCATTTATAAATATTCTACGATATGTAAATATATTCAAGAAGACGAAAGAATTTACTTTTACAAAGTAAACGAATAAATATTATTTCATTTTTTGTAAGGCAAGCAGTAAAGTAAATGTACAAAATAAATCCTCTTCCTCTGTTATTGATTTCAATTGACAACACTATATGTCTTTCCTTGGAATTGTTATTAATTAAAACTAATCTAGAAATGATATTACTTAAAAATTAAATTTAAAAAATTATTTATACATTGTTTATCAATTAACATCTGCTTGACATCCACTTACAAAAATACTTGTAACAATAAATATCTAATCTAAATTTGGCAAAATAAAATTTGCACTAAAATCCCCAAAACTTTAGTTAACTTCGTTCAAGATTTAGAGTCCTAAAAATCTAATCTATTAATTTGATTTGTATATATCTATTATATTTGGCCAAAAATATGAGAGTGCCACAAGATTTTTACATAAAAGAAAAGATGCAAGACACCTAATAAATTTGCACTTCAAAGTAAATTTGAAATGTATGGAGGAGAAAAGCCGAGCTTCTATGTATTCAAAGGGAAAAAAAATCTAAGATTAAGATTGATGATCTCTAAAAATTAATATAACAATAATGGTAGCATATAGCATACTATAGTAACACAAGTACCTTTTAATAAACACAACAAGATAAGCATTTATAAATATTCTACGATATGTAAATATATTCAAGAAGACGAAAGAATTTACTTTTACAAAGTAAACGAATAAATATTATTTCATTTTTTGTAAGGCAAGCAGTAAAGTAAATGTACAAAATAAATCCTCTTCCTCTGTTATTGATTTCAATTGACAACACTATATGTCTTTCCTTGGAATTGTTATTAATTAAAACTAATCTAGAAATGATATTACTTAAAAATTAAATTTAAAAAATTATTTATACATTGTTTATCAATTAACATCTGCTTGACATCCACTTACAAAAATACTTGTAACAATAAATATCTAATCTAAATTTGGAAAAATAAAATTTGCACTAAAATCCCCAAAACTTTAGTTAACTTCGTTCAAGATTTAGAGTCCTAAAAATCTAATCTATTAATTTGATTTGTATATATCTATTATATTTGGCCAAAAATATGAGAGTGCCACAAGATTTTTACATAAAAGAAAAGATGCAAGACACCTAATAAATTTGCACTTCAAAGAAACTAGCCATGCCCTCGTGAGATGCTTCTATCTGTATATACAATTACATTTTTAGTTTTGAGTTTCAAATAATTCTAAGACCAAAAAATAGTCAAGCAAGCTTACTGCAGTTGACGTGTTGATAGCTCTAATGTTGAAACTGGAACCCCCATAAATGATTATATGATATGAAGTTGATAGCTTGAAGATTGGTTTAACATTTAGATCAATAACAAATCCTTTTACCCTCAACTTTAACGACTTCAAGAATAACAACATTTAGAACAATACTAAATCTTAACCGCTTGTAGAATATATTATTATTAACCTTTGTATTCAAATGATTTGTCCACATGATAAATTATTCAGAAAAAAGACAAGTATTCTTTCAAGCCCTTAATGGTTCAATCTACAAAGAAATAACCAAGATGGTTTAAGTTAATAGAACATAACATACCAATGCCGCCATATCCAGAAAATACACATGATTGAGAATCCAAAAAAGAATCTCACACCGTGTCAATTTAACAATTACAATTCTGAGATGTTATATTCAATAAATTCCCTTGCAAACATCAGTGTCATTTATGACCCCTAAAAGACCTGAAAACAGCTGAAGCATAGTCCTTCACCATAAGCTCTCCAACGGTCACAAAATAACTACACCTAAAATCTCCAGAATTTCCAATCAGAACTGCTCTAGCAAGTGAGCAAGAGGAACACATCTTGATTAGTTACTATTATGATTTTCAACCAGTTAAGGCCTTACAAAGACCCAAAAAATAGTTGGGCACCATATTACAGTTTCAGAACAATGGAAAATTAGGAAGTCAGGCCCACCTAATTTGTAAATGGCCAAAACCATAGGAAAAGTCCACAACATAGACATCTTTCAACATATCCCTAAGTTTATAAGTCCAATCCTTCAAGGCTACAGCAGCAGCATTCTGCCTTGACAATTTATTAATCCACTTATTATGAACTTCCATTGGAATAAAAATTCTAGCACATAACTTTTCTAGTACAATAACATAAAATAGAATTCCAAAAAGATTGCTCATAATACTTAAAACTGTGCCTGGATGTAAAATAAACAAAACTTAATACAAAGTCCCTCAAGAAGGTGTGTGGGTGCAGCAAAGAAGTTTAATGGGTACATTTCATTTATGAGAAAAGATAGAGGCGTGGAGTAGGAGACTGAAAATTGCAGATCTCTGAACAACAATAAAGAAGGGAATAATGGCGCCTCTATTGAGTGGACAACTACCTTATATAATTGCACATTAAAACAATTCAAATCTACCCAGCTCAATTCCTTGTGAAGGAGGCAAAGGGACTTCCAAGTAGGGGTTTAAGTATTAAAAAAATGAAAGACTTTAAATAGGCGTATAAGCATAATGGCAAATGGAGGTGCATTTCACCAAACATTGTTGTTACAACCGTAAAAAAGACAGACTACAAGCATGACATTGATGCCTATTTTTCCATAGAGCTACTCACATTAACTTAGCAACCGTGGCATTTATGGGAGATAATATTTCAAAACAAATTATAGATTCAACCCACTGTTCCTTGTTCTAGCATTTTGCAGATTAATAAAAACTTAAAACAACAGAAATAGGGGTCGCCTATTCTCATAGAGTTCGCCTACCTCTGTAGGAGCTGCCTACATGTTCCATAGGGGTCACCTACAGGTAGAATGATGTACTAGATGTCATCAAGGTAAAACATTAAAAAAAGAGAGGAAAAGAAAAAATAATACTAGAGGATGCGTAGAAAGGAAGGGGAATTCTAGTTTTAAAAGGGAGAAATTCGATTGCAAGAGGGATCTCCATCTATCTTGGTCAAAACTAAAAAGTTAAAGAAAGCAAAATGCAGTAAAAAGTTGCACAGTAATCAAACTGAAAAAAATCAACGCAATCATGAGAAAATGAACCAAAAATATAGTAAAGCAAGCAGAAAGCGAGGCTCGAAATCTCCTAGTCTTTACCGCAAAACAATCTCTTCCTTTTTCACTATGTAAATAATTGCTCACAGCGAGAATATCTAAGGGAAAAGTAATATTGTTTATGCCCCCTAATGGGCCACATATTTCGTAACTTCTAAATGTGTCAAAGTATTAATCTGCTTTATAAATGAAGTATGCTAATCTTAATACATAGGAAAATAAAGTATATCAACTGCAGAGTTGAAAACTAACCCTAAAATCACACTTTCCCTAATTTCCTACGCCTCCCATAAACCCTAAATGCAAGAGAGGGAGGGGTGAGAAAAGTCGAGAGGCTTCTACGCCTCATTTCTGCTCCTGGCCGCCATTTATTTGACTTCCACAGAAGCGTTGAGCACATAGCAGAGACAGGATGCCTAAACTGATTCCTGAGTTTTATTTTATTGTGTGTACTACTTGTTGCCTTACCTGATTTATTTCTTATTTCCATAAAGCAAAGAAAGTAGAGATGAGGCGTGGGGGGAAAAAATAAAGAGGAAACAGATTGAAGGTGTAAACAGATTGAAGGTGCTCAAACGAATTTTTTGAGTTGCCCAAAACCAATAGCTATCGATTTTGATGCACTCCCAAATAAGTTTTTTCACTGAAATTCTTTCAACTAAAAATTTATATGACTATCAAAACAAACAAATAATGGTATAAAAAAAGTAGGTTGCTTACAAAAGAAGAGAGTTTAATGAGGAAAACTTCCTAACCTCCAACACGATTGCACTGCCAATCCACACCGTCGCCTGACACCTTCAAACTGCTCAGTTCAATGAAGTTACGTATAGGCTTGATGCAAACCACACACAATAGAATTAAAACACCATTGCCACAGCATACATAAAAACAAACCTAAAACCAAACAGCAAATTGTTGAAGCTTTGGACAGGCGAAATAAGAGATTGCAAGAAAGTAAATATTTGAATCCTTGGAGAGATGAAATGATCGCTGACAAAGCATTAATGCTACAGGAGAACGGAGCAAGCAAGAGATCTCCAGTGTCAGTGGAGCTTCGGCCAAGATGTATGCTGTATAAATCTTTTGAATCCTCGCCCTCCAATCTCCACCGACCCCCAGCAGTCTCTAGAAAACTTGCCGACCAATCTCCACCGACTCCGAACGGAACACCTGCGAGGCACAACACGTGAATGGGCACGATCAGTTTGATGGTTGTCCCTATACCTGTTGGCGTAACTGGGCCATTGGATGGCATACGACCGCAATAACTGAGCTCGACTCCTCCCGGAGTTAAACGCCTATCGGCGTAAAAATCATCCCACCCTTATCATGTCAGCAACAAAATGTTAATCACTAACAAACTAGAAAACATGTTCCTTTCATTATCACCTAAATCAATAATAATGTAAGTATTCATTTAAAAAGACTATTTTTGGTTGGTTTTTAAATATTTATATTTTAACTTTAAGAGTGGGGTAAAGTTAGATGGATATTAATTGGTTAAACTTAATTGGTGAAGATGATGGTTTCCTTGATTATGCCATCCACCAAGGTACAAATCCCTTAGGGGTGTGATTACACCAGGTTCCACCCTTGGATGACTTTGTCAAACTAATTACCCCTACTTGTGATAGGCTCAAAAAAGACAGAGATGATGATATTAAAGGATAAAAAGTTAAAATTCTTAAATTGGAAGCTCCATCCTTGCCCTATGCAAACCCTATTTTACATTGCACTAAGTGAAGGATTCACTAAGCAATAGATGGAGAGCTCCATAATACCTATCTATAAAGGTGGGAGAAAAAACAATCCTTTTATTATAGAACTATTACAAGTTCCTCTTTACTTATAATAGAGTCAAAAAAGTCCTTTGGGGTGTTGTGGACTAGTAGGGTGGGATAGAAGGTTTGTCTTACATTATCTATAATGCCAACCTTTTAATGCAAGTACTTAATCCTTGCAGTTGTTGATGTCTTTGGTGGGGTCCCCAGGAATAGAGAACATATTATGGGAAGGTAGTCAACTTTACATGCATATCACAACCTTCATAAGGCATAACCACTTCACTAGTTAACCCAAGCTATAGCTTGCTAGACATGGTTCCTATAATGTTTTATGTCAAAATCTTCTAGTCTTAAGGAATTGATTGAAGTGTCTTAATTTAGGTAAACATAGCTTCACCTTGTTGGCGCCCTTAGTTCCATCCCTCTTTTATTTATTGATGGATAGTCTTGATTCCCACTTATTTACATCATCTTCTTCATCTCTTTTAGACATTCTAGCGTTGTCATTATGGGTTCATGGGTTTTTATTTTAAGACCTGAAAGAATCAATTGGGATTTCCCCGTGAACTATACCTACTTGAGTAGTAGATGCATATTTGGTTTTAAGATGGTTTCTCCCAACCATTGTTTTATCTTTTATGGACTCACCTCAGTCATGTTTAGGATCCTGAGGTTTTTGTCTACCTTTGTTTCCATCTTTGGGCCTTCTAGACCTAAACTATCCCTTTCCCTTATGGCTATCAAGAATTTCACTATCATCATCTCCCTTTGAGACGAATATATTTGTTATGGAGTAAAAAGTGTCCACATGTCCTTTTACCTCCTTGTTTAGCTCCTAGGTCCTCGTGATTACATTATGCATTCTAAATGTTCATCCTGGTGCAAAATTGCCCAACACCAATGTAAATTGGGAATAAGGGCCCCATGTTTTATCTTATCCTAGACCCAAAAGGAGCCCAAAGACTTGGGTGCCACTGCCCAAGTCCCTCCTGATTGGTCGGGGCAAAATCAAGTGTATGTCAGCCTAGGACCTTTCAAAAGGTTTCTCCTTGTCGGCTCTTTTGGTTTAATTTCATGATTGTGAGCGGGAAAGCATATATAAGTGTGTTTTTGGATTCATTTGTAACTAGGTTGGAAAAGATAGAGATAGCTAACTTGAGATATTGAAGGAAAGCAAGCAAGAGCATTCATTGTGATTTTAGAGCAGATTTGTGTGTTGTTATTGTGTGTTTGTTGTAGGCATGAAGCTATCATCTATCCACCTTGGGAGTTGAAGGATCTTCATCTTTCTAAGGGATCATCACATAGGTGATATCATTGTTGTTTATCATTATTTGATTCATCATTATTATCATTATTTTCAGCCTCTGCCCACGGAGGGCACGCACTCTCTATCAAACAATGGTGTTGGGAAGCTTAAATGTTATCCTAGGATTTGACTGAGGCAAGTCCCTAAACACCATAACCCCCAAACCCCTTCTTATCTTCTTGTGTGTAGGTTACAAGAGTGAGATCTGGAGAATATGAAGATACAGGAAGGCTGAGTGAAGATCAAGGTTTTGGGATTTGACAACAGTTACAAAATATTCCTTTGTCCAAGACTTGGGCAGTGGCACCCTAGTCTTCCTGCCCTTTCAAACTCTAGATTTGGCATCAGAGCAACATTTGTAACATCTTTCCAGTTTACAGTCTCTGTTGATTCCTCCAACTAGGACTTGGGCGGTTCCGAAATAGTCCTTTGACACCTCTGCTTCTGGGAGACAGGTTCTATCACCTTCTTGATCATCCCTGTACAATTAGTTTATGGATTACTGTTGTACATTTTTTGTTATAAGTTGATCATTGTAGAACTATGGTTTTATCCATTGTTAGCCTAGGGTTTGATAGAAAGACTGAATTAAATCTAATTCCTCTATAGCATACCTGAGTACAAGATCTGTAGCTGAGTACACCTTCATTTGGTAGTGATTTGGCTCGGTCTTGTCCTTGAATGTTATATGGGAAAGGGTTTGATCTAGTGTGCATCATAGTTGTCATCATTCACCTTTTTCATACTAAACAATATTACATATATGTGCACTAGAATCATCTTTATACGATATGACTGCATTAATCCATGTAATATTTCATCACTAGGGTTAACATAAATAGCTTTTGATGATGAAATGAGCACTAGTTGTGCAGACCACAATCAAGACCAAGGTACATGTACGTACATCCATTTTAAAATAAAGATATGTCAAAGATCTATGTATTTCAATTTCATCATCTCACTTATTTCACAACAATATCTTATTATATATGGTATTATGTTTTTCATGAAGAACAATCACTCACCACACTATTGTGATGATTGATGATCTTTAGGGGGCATATGCATATACATTATTTTTTCTTTAGTGATATTTTTATCATGCAAGACTTGTTAGCACATTAATCTCCTTGAGACTATGTTCATGCATATGTTAGCATCGAGTTAGATTGAGGTACTTTGTGAGGGGTGTGTCATCAATTATCATACCTTTGTTGATATCAACATATTTATCCTCTTAGCTCCTTGATCCTCCATCTTACCTACTCTTTCCCTTTTTCTTGCATGTGGTTGACACTTGGTAGATGAAGTATTATCTTCTTTGGGATTCTTTCTACATAACTCGCCCAACGGATGACATCACTAACCTATCTGGTGAAGTACATTTCTCTTTAGAATTAGTTGTGCATCATCATCCTAGTTGATGATGTACAAATTTCTTCAGAATTATTTGTACATCATTGGTTGGGATGACGACATTGAATTAAATTAGGATTTGAATTTTAGGGTTCTAATTCATATTTATAAATTCCCTAATTTGTGACGCGGATAGAAATCCTATCCCCTGCTCACAACTCACAATTCACAAACTCAAAGACACACATCAATACTCTGCCTCAATTCAACATTCAAATACTCAAGACTGCAACACCAAATTTGATTTTATTGGATTCAAAAGATTTCTATGACAAAATTACAATCTGCTTTATCAATGGCATTTTTCCTGCACACAAACAATCTTCTTTGTTCATCTAGTTGTCTGCCACACTATCAGTTCACTCCTCTGCTCCTTCAATCTGCAACGTTTCTCCCATCTTATGCTTCTATGATTCCATCACTATCAGTGGACACCTCGGTGTAATTTACAATTATTCTCCTTTCTGGTTGTACTCCTCCTCTCTTCTTTTTTCATGTTCCTTTCTACGCAGCCCTCCTCCCAAACTTCCACGCTACTCACTCTGTATGGTCTTCTTTTTATTCCCTCATTCTTTCCCCTTTTGTCCGTGCCCTCTTCTCTTTCTCTCTGCTCCAACGCAGCTAATTATGTTGTAGTTAAACTCTTTGGTATGCCTCAACGAGGCATTGAAAAAGCAAAAATGGGACGCTTCAAATTCCTTCATTAAAATTGATGTTGAATATAGCATTTAATCATGGCATGATTCATCTTTAATGTCATTCTCTATAACTTACGTGCTGCCTCCTTTCAATTCCTGCGTGGCAGTCTTCTAGGCGCCTCAGATCTTTTTGTTTATGTCTCTCAAGAGGCGTCAAAATCTGGTCAAAGTGATGCTTTTAAAATTCTAAACTATGGCACTATATTAGGCATTCCAAATCGCCCCAATTCGCAGCCACCAAAAATCATAAGAAAATGAAGTGACGCCTCATTGAAGTCAAGAGCTTTGAATTAAAAAGGTAACTTATCTGTGTCTTTATGCACACAAACATTCAAATTCTAATGTTCTTTTCCATACACCAATCCAGGTCGCGCTATCTGAAGACTTCCAACAACCATTAAACTAAGATCCCTTTGTTTGCACCTTGACATGGATGCCTTTTCATACAAAGGGAATAGAATATAACATCCAGACATTGAATTTAAATGACAGCTTACTCTTGCGTACCACGATTGCGTATGCCTTCAGACAAGTTATTCAGCCAATGCTCAACTAAGTTTCATCCTTCTCTCGTGTAGATGCTTAGAATCAACCCTCCGGAAGAATGTTATGAGATGAAATAATTTGATTCATAGTTGAGGGAGTATCAACCTCCTCTTTGTGAAAACTCTGCTTAAACATTGGAGATAAATTACTTATGCAATTGCGACAGGACAACAAAATCAGTTACTTGAGCTGAAAATTGACTTTTGCGATAACTTTTTCCCATCAGCTCAGAATCACTTGAAAAATTGCAAAGAGGTGCATTTCAACATTACCTGACTACCCACCAGACCATTCTACCTCAAACCTCACGAAAGCCAAAATTTTAAAACTTCACCAAATTGCCAGCGAAAGTCGCGAAACAATTGATTCTCCAAAACCATAAGGCGTATGACTATGGAATCTTTGGCATCAAATCCAGGATGGAGTCAACAATCTTCTCATAAGAGGATTTGTCCACAAACTTCGCCGATCCACCTGAACAATTGTTTTCGTGAAGACTGTCTATTATGCGTCGAAACTGACAACTAACGAAAACTAGGTTCCTGCCAATCTGACCACATCATGTATCCCCAACGCTGTGAAAGGCCAAAAACAAAACCTAAGCAAATCAAAACTGAAATAAACAACTGAAAATCTTTTTGGGTGATGTCAATTGCACATGCGCCCAGGTGCCCCTGCATCAATTTACCATTTATCAAGAAGAAGATAGGCCATTCGTGTTGTTCTTGCACATACACATCTAACTTAAGAAGTAGAAAATGACTTAGGGTTAGAAGAGCTTACACTAAAGAAGAAATTTGAAATTTTTAGGACTATTTTACAAAAGAAGAGCCAAAGACCAATTAAATTTAAAAGTAAACATTCAATCATTAATCACATTCTAAATTTTAAAATTATTGTTGGAAATTTAGTGTAACAAGATACGCATTGCGTCAGGTTCCTACCGATGATGTGGCAAATGTAATGATTGTTGTTGTAATTAATAGTTGTTATGTCCTATTGTATGTGTCTATTTTGAACTTGCATGAGGACTATCATTAACTTTTTGAAATCAACTCATCAGAACTTGAATTTGAAAGATTTAGTAAGTTGAAGAAGTATCCAAATTATTTGATAATAAAATTAAATATAAACTATAGCATTGTTGCTCAAATTTTTCATTCTAGTACTTGGTTTTTGCTCGGGTTTGAAACAATATTGTCATTTATAACATTAAACATTACTATGTACTGAAACATGATGGTGCGAAATGTCATATATTTGTGCTTCCAAGGTAGAAATATTGATAAACAAAATTGAAACAGATGAGAAGATAATTTTGTTCAATGTGATGTAATTATTTTCAAGTGCCCATATTAGCTATCTCTGTATTGTTATCTTGTAAAATTTGTTGAAGATCAATGTCTAGTTTATTAACAAAGGAACTACAACATTGGTGGTGGAAACATGCATGCCATGTTTCTCCAATTGTAGTTATTGTTATTGAGGAAGGAACTTTTGGATTACTTGATCCAACAAACCTGATTCTGTATTAGCAAAGTTGTTGTTGTGAAAAGAAGATTGAGCAATAGAGATGCATGATTGTGAACATGAAAATGAGCATTCGAGATTACAATTATAACTTGTCAACAGGGCTTCTTCCAAAGGCCTTTGAATGGCAATGTTGGTGTTAGGGTTGGTAGTACCTCTAGGAAGAGAGACGGGTACTTCCAAATTGCTTGAAGAACCTCCAAGTAATTGATGATTCTTCTCTATCATTCTTGTTGAAGATTGCATGGAATTATTTGTGACCAAGTCACCAAAGTTGTACATTTTAGCTTCTACTACAAAATATTTCATGTTCAAATTCCCACATGAATAATTAAGTATCTTACAACAAGTTAATATGGTGAATATAATCTATATTCAATATGAAGAAAGACATGAAAGTACGAAAAGGAAGAACCAATTGATTGGAAATGAACATACATGGATTTGAACCCATACAAATTGCTCTAATGGCTCTCATCGATATGGCTACAATATCATAAGCATAGGCAACCTCTTATGTTGTATCAAATGTTCCAAGCCATTGACGTTTCTTGGAGTTTGGGTCCCAAATTTCTGTAGCATAACGACCCCATGGACGTTGTCTAACACCTCTGTATTTACATGTATTCATAGAATGTTTGGATTTGGTATCATTGAGGTACATGTCTTTGCTTTTCCTCGAGCCTTCTGACTTTAATTACAAGGTATTGGTGGGTTGAACATTAACATGGTTTGATGTGGAAGAAGAATGAACAATGGATAGGGGAACAATAGGTTGGTTGGAAAGGAACTTGCATGGCTCTAAATTGTTGTACGAGAAATTGGTTATGGCATTGATGCCTTTCATGGATATAGCTACCTTACCATAAGCGTAAGCAACATCCTCTGCTATATCAAAGGTCCCTAACCATTGGTATTGTCTTTTATAGTTGCAGTCATAGATTTTTGCACCATAACGCTCATTTCCACGTTTTCTAACACCTATGTATCTTCCTTCCTTTCTTGAATTTTTCAAGTTCCTAGGACTAATGCTCCAATCTAGAAATTTGTTGGATTATTTTTCCCATAGTCTTGATACCTTGGTTGGTCTAACAATTTCTCTATCATCTTATAATATAATTTTCTTGCCATTGTCAATCGTAACCAATCTATGCAACTAATGTTGCATAATCAACTCATTCATTACTTTAATATCCTGCAAAAGATTTGTGAAAAAAAAAAACATGCTTGGCACTTTTGTTGAGAGCACTTTGCTTATTATAAAAGATTGATTATTAACATGAGTACTCTCATTATTAAGACGATACCAGGCGCTTGACATACCTTTCTCAAATCATAAGTTGTTCTTTGCTTGCAATTGTTTCAATATATTTGAATATGCGAAACAACAACTTAGCTCTTCTCAGTTCTTCCATGACTTCTACAATGATCTCTTCTCAATCTTAAGAGCAATGGAAGAAGCAAGGTAGGGGACATGATATGCAACGCATAGTCAATGAAATGTGGAGCAATACAACAAGATGAGTAATATGTAGATGGAAAATATGACAAAACTACCAATATTGTATGAATGAAATAGAGAGCTACAAGGACTATGAATAGGTCAATTATTAAAATGATAAGGCTGGACATAGAAAAAAACATCATTGTAAAGAGGATCAGCCGTCATATCCTCTATTGCAAGTGACAATTACAAATGAATAAGTACATGATGAAGAGAAAGATCATTATAACTACTCAAACTACTTTATTGACTGATTAAATCACTAAACACTACTTCTGTGCAATCCAAGTGCAACTACCCTATGCAGATTCCAGCAAGCAAAGACAACCAATGACCACTTTAACCAATGAAGTTGCAAAATTGTTGGATGTATATACAAAATAAAATAATTTCATTTGTCTCCATTAAGAAATCCCTTGATAATTTACCAATTAAGCTCATCTCACTTGACTAGAATGTTAGTTTAGATGTTGGCACACACCTCATAGAGAATATGGAGTCGACTTTGTTTTTAGGTGTTTATAGATGTATTCCTTTGATGATTTCAAAATTTGAGTTTTTTAAAGAGAAAAGCTAAACTGAGGTTTTAATCTAGAAAAATGTTAGGGATTTACATTGAGATGGTTCATGGACCATGAATGACAAGGACAAGTTTGTTGGAGTAGACAAAGCAATGCCCATTTGTTCAATTCCAACTTCCATCATGAATTTTATGGGATTTTTGTTGACAATGATTCTAAAGGAATTTCTACATAAATTCTCGTAATACCTGGATGCCATACATATTTAAAGTCAAAATTACAAGTATTGTAATTTTCTTCAAAAACATCAGTATCGAAAAGAACAACATGGTTCCATAAATTCACATCACAAGATAACAATCCAATTTCAAATTGTAGCTAATTTTGCCTTATAAAAGATTTATAAATAGTGTGTGTTCATACATAGTCATGTAACAAGTGTTTAATTGATAACGAATTGGCTATTATAAAAGACTTGCAAATAGTGTATGCTCACACATGGTCCTCTATAAAGTGTTTAACTGATAACAAACAAGTAAAACTTACTAGTTTATATTGCAAATTCTTGAGCTTAAAAACCTTTTAGTGGAATTTAATTACATAAATTGAGCATGTTACTTCTTCTAAGTGTTAGTACCAAAAATAGAATAATGGTTTTCAGATGCTTTTCGAGTTCTGGTGGGCAGAGGAGGTGTCCTTACTTGCAGAGGCGCCTATAAGTGCATCTTGTGTGGAGTCTCTAATATCAATGTTGAGGACATGGAATGCAATGGCTATAGGATATGAACAAAATGGATTTGTTGAAAAAGATTTAGAAATTTTCAAACAAATGCAAATGGCAAGTGTAAACCCAGACTCCACAAACCTTTACCAGCATCCTCCCTGCTTGTGCCAAAATGGGAACATTGGAACACGGTATGGACCTCTATCAAAGCATAATGAAATGAGGATTTTTGTCTGATACTGTAGTGCGAGAAAACACAATTCCACCACTCTCCCGCACTCAGATTTAATACCACTGCTCTCCTGCGCTCAAATTTAATACTGCCTACAGGGATGCGAGGAGAGCCCACCATACCGCACACTCATGCCTGACTGCTTGCAATGGCTGCGTGAATCACTTTGGAGTTACCGCGATATCGCACATACAATTTCCATCCACTACGATGATGCGGGAAAGGTTTGACCGACTCTTTCTTTGTGGGCATGGTAGCATAAAGTCTCTGGGATGTAGCAAGATCAACGTAAGTGATTGCTGGCCAAAGATTCTAGTTTGTTGTCCTTAGTGGAATCAATTTGGAAACTAACTTTATTTAATGGCAAGGAAATAATGAGGTTTCTGCCACTGATATGGTGAATGAAACGAATCTTGTAATTAATTAATGTAAATATTGCAATAGCAATAATGTATAATGAAATGATGCATACATTTAGTGCAATGTCCATATAGTAAATCTGGTTTGACATTGATATGTTGAATGAAATGAATCTTGTAATTAATTAACGTAAATATTGCAATTAATTTAATGATTCATATTTTTTAAATGTATCTATATGCTTTAAATGCACTTTATTTTATTCAAGTTAATAGGCAATAGAAATGCATGCAATAAGTAATGTTAAAATTTATTATGAATTTAGTAGCTATTATATGTAAATCCTAATGGGTTAGATAGAGTTGTTTTGTTAGAATACAATTGTATTGAGTTGGAATGTAATTAAATCTTCAATTTCAAATATGATAGCATTTATTGTTTTGATGCTACTTAATTTAGAGGTATGGACATTGATAGCCATAAATATATTTTATCAAGAAAATAATTTTTACCTAGAAAGAAAATACCCTAAATTAAGAATAAACTTATTGACTTCGTAGTGTTCATATAAACCACTTTATATGATAAATTTAAAATATGGAAGTAAAAACTAGAAAAATAATAATAAATTATATATTTGAAAAATATATTAATTTATAATAATTTTGTAAATGCAAAGATAACTTAATTATAAATAATAAAATGATAAAAAAATAGAATAAAATTTAAATACCAATAGTATTTTTTATAATGTTTCCAATTAAAATAAAAAGTTAAATATAACTTATAAATAAACAATCATCAACATTTATTTGAGCTACTCTGCTTAGGAGTTTGTTGCGTAATTAGAATTTGTGTATTGAGGATACGCGTAGAGGGAGGAGCTTGCTTCGAGATCGCTTGTGAGGGTTGCCACGCGTTTTGATTGTTTTTGATGATATAGATACTACAGAGCAAATATAAAATCTGTTATTTGTAAAAGATGTTGTGGGTAATGGCAGTTTGATTTTGGTGACATCTAGAGACCAAAGTTTTCTTGTCAGTTCTAAAATAGAAATATACATGTCAAATTACTAGATGCAAAACATGCCCAAGAGCTATTCTGTTGGCATGCTTTCCAGCATACCAAACCACTCTACGATTTGCAAGATATGGTGGAAGAGTTAGTTAGAATGTGTGGTGGTTTTCCTTTGGCTTTGAAAGTTTTAGCGGGGAAGCTCCACAATGATTGTCTATTACAAAATGCTTCAAAGAAATAGTGTCTCATAGAATGCAGCATAAGTACAATAATGAAATGACTATGGGTATCAAATGTGGAAGTGCGCTAATTTTGATGGACACACGATATGTCCTGTGACATCCTTTTTTCCTGCAATCTCCTATAGGAGCTATTTTTCCTGCATCCTCTGATGACATGTTAAAGTTCTGCACAGTCCAACAATGTTTGAATCTCCACAAGACCCCATGATCTCGATTTCCTCCACATATCTGGTCAACAACAAATTCTCTGCCTAGAACCATTGGTAGCTCTAGGTACAGTGACAAGCATATTCACACCATTGTCCATTAGCTCCGTCCATTTGCAACCAAGGTGATTGAGACCAAGCTCATAGAAGGCCAAATGCTCATGTGTCTCATTTGCTTCGACTTAGTGTTGAAAACCATTGCTGCAAGATATGTACCATAGTTGCTTAAAATTCCATTAGCACTTGGTTTAGTGCCTTCGGCATAAATTGCGGATTTTTTTGTTGTTATAGGATATTGCACTAATTCTGTGTCACACCTATTCACAAGAGACTCTGCTATGCTAAATAATGGAGTGTTTTCATTGATGGCAACAAGAAAAGGAACAAGGTTGGAATAGAGATTGTGGTACGGTGAAGAAGACTTAGTCATATTGGCTGTGTTGGCAATGTACAGAAGCAGCGACAAAAGAACAGTGTTTGGGTTGGCATTGGTCTGTAGTTGAAGACCAAGTTTTGCAGTTCTGGTATGATGTTCCTAACTCTCAGATGATCTTATATCCAAGGTTTCATCTTTTGATCAGTTCTGAAAGTATATCTTCAACTGGCCTAAGTTTGGGAGAACAAAATACAGTGATATTCATAGCTGTTCACTCAGTTGTTTTGGTCTGCATTTCTCTGGTGTTGCATATCTTGATATGTGTTTTGAGGTCTTATAAACACTTGTATGAAGTGTCTAAATCTAGAGTTGCAGAGTCTGAAGTCCACCGAAAAGATAGTTACAAGCTGTTGAATATCGCTACATTGTTTGACAGAGTTTGACTGTGACAGAGTCTAAATTCTAATGGTCTGCATTTTGCCACTAAAGGATATTTTGCTTTATGGTTCTAAAGGTATGATTGGTGATGTTTGAGGACTCTTTGACATGATTTTGAGCAAGCCTTGTGGTCTGCAGTAAAAGATGTAGTTTGACAGTTGAACTGAATTAGAGGTAGTCTGAGTCTAAAGAGGCCGACATGATAAGTTTGAATTGTATGCGGTAAGTTCTATTATTTAGAACTTAATCCTAAGTTGTTAAATAGTTGAGGCCGACATATGTGAATGAAATTCAAGTGTTGTTTGAGTCCGCTGGGAGTTTTGGCAAATGCATTTGGCCGATAAGCTACTTAAGATATGAGTGCATGTTTCACTTTACTAGGCCAACCTAATATGAAGATTCTAAGTGTTGCGGATATATATAAGGGATCGAATTCAGTGTTTGGGGTGTGTGTTGTGAATTTGAATAGACATATGTGTGATATACAATGGAAGGCAATTCTGTGGGAGTAATAAAGAGCAGAAGAAGAGAGATCTTATCCCCGAATAAGAGCAGAGTAGTAAAATAGGGTAGACAGAAATGAAGAGTGATGAATCATTTTTTCTATGCTTCATTGGAGCTATAACCATGCATGTGTAGATGCAATCTAAGTAGTTCAAATTGGAAGTGAGCCATTCTTCTTTCTTCTTTCTTTCTCTAGGCAGTGAGCCTGATTTAGCAGTGATCCATTCTTGCAGTGAGCATTTCTCTGGGTAGTGAGCCCTAAGGTAGTGAGTGAGCTAACACTCACTGTGGTTTTTTTCCCTTTTTGGGTTTTCCACGTAAAAATCCTGGTGTCCATGTGTTATGTCTTTATGGTTGTTGTTCCTATGCTTATTCTACTTTCATATTATTAATTTTGGAAATTAGATTAATAAACTTATTAAAAAGTGGTTTTGTGGAATACTGATTCACCCCCCCTCTCTCAGTATTCCTTTCTATCAACAATTGGTATCAGAGCAAGGTTCCTTGGAAGAAGTCTAACAACTTGAGGAAGATTTGGGGCAGTGTAATCATGGTAGCAAGAAGATTTGGAAATTATGAAAGCAACAAGGAACTAGAAGTAGCCCTTATTGATCTTGAAAAATATGAGGCAAAAATCAGGGATCTAAAAGCTAATATTCAAGAAGCTGATGAATGTATCCTAAAGATAAGAGAGCAAGTTAGAAAGTTCAAAGAGAAAATCAAGGAGCTAAATGATCAATTAGATGAAGCACATGAAATACTAAATGGTTTGACACTGGAAGCTGAAAAGAAGGAAGAAATTGAAAGGCATCTGAATCAAGTTGTTAAGGATAAATCAGAGGAATGTGAAAAATTGGGCAAAGAAGTGCTACTTCTAAAATTTGATCTGGAAGCAGCCAAGAGCTATGAAGAAAAGTTCAAGCTAAGTTCTGCAAAGTTTGATGAGATGATTGCTAGTCAAAGAAGTGTTGATGATAAGCAAGGTTTGGGATTTGAGAAAGGAGAAAGTTTAAAATCTAGTCAAACAAACACTGAGTTAAAGGAATACAGAAGAAACCAATTCAGAAATCAAGGAAGACCTATAAGACCTCAGGTCAGATAGCCAAATGCTCAAAGGTATCCATCTTTCAATGGCTATTGTTTTAATTGCAATAAGTATGGTCATAAAGCTACTCAGTGCAGAAGTAGAATAAACCAGAATCAACATGTTACATCCTTTTCTAGTCAATGTTTCAATTGTAAGAAAATTGGTCACAAATGAAATGAATGCAGAAATCTGGTAAGGAATGGTTCCTACAATGTAAGGAATAGTTAATCATTCAATGGTAAGTGTTTTGCATGCAATAGATTTGGACATATGGCTAATCAATGCAGATCAAATCCAATCAATAGAAGGAATCAAAGATAGAGGAATGTGGTGTGCTACAATTGCAACAAATATGGACATATTGCAAGAGTCCGCAGAAGCAAAAATGTGAAAAGAAACTACCATATTGAAAACAGGAAAACAGAGCAAAGGAATGACAAAGGAAAAGAAAAGGTTGATTTGGTTGAAACCAAGAAAGGAATGAGCAAGATTTGGATCAAGAAAGATGTGATTAAGTAAAGGATGGATCCGCACCATCATCTGGTGTAGATACTTCCTCTGGGAAGTAAATTGGGAGCTCTGGCTTAGGGGGAGTGGTGTTGAAAATTCAAAACCCCCAGCCAGATAGTTAGTGTTGGAATCCAGCATGAAGATGTGTGGTAGAATCCAATATGAATAATCCTATGGAAGAAAATCTAGAAGAAAATAAGTCAGTGTGGTACATTGCGGAGCAATTTTGATCAACTATATCTATCAGAGAAAAGTCAGGCAGCTTTTGAAATTGAACATTTATGACAATTAGGTCAAGTGCGGAGGATAAAAGGAAAACTCATTTGCATTGTAACTCACTTTGCATTCAAGCTATTAGATATCTAAGAGATATTGAAGCAAGATTTTAAGCATCAATAGAGATTCAAAGAACTCAGAGCGATCCAAATGAAGAAAACTCTAATTCAGCATAACAATGTATTTATCGTTGGAACTTACTGAATCTTTGAAATGGCAACCCCAAAAGTTGTTGATATTATTGAGTGACCACAACCCAAATTCAAGAAACATCCTTTCAAAGCAACCAAAGTTGATCCAATGGGTGCATTTTCAAAAATACCATATGGAGTTCTATATGTGGAAGATGTTAGGACTTATATCCATGTTGCCCTAGATGAGCTCAGTGGCAACAAATTCTCAGATCTCTACTTGAAGCATTTAAGTGATGATCAATTTGACCTAAAGGAAGAATACAAAGTTTTAAAAGAGAAGAAATTCATCCAGTGTGTAGAGTTTCCTGCATTTGCAGAGGATGAATGTGTCTGGTATATTTTAAGTCAAATTCACAATGAATTCATGTGGTTAGGGCAGCCCTTCAAAATCACCAAGGAAGCGATTAGGCTAGTAACAGGGTTAAATTCCACTGGAGGTGTGACCTTGTTGAAAGTCGTGAAGATTCAAACTATTACAGAGGCTACTAGAGCCCAATTTGACAAGAGGGCATTAACCATAATCGACATCATAGACCATGTGGTAAGATTTGCTTCTATGGTCATAGGCTACAAGATCTATTTCTCAAACCGGGGGAACTCTGTCTCCAGTACTAGGATTTACACCGCATATTAAATGGTCAAAGAGAATGCTGATTATGATTTGTGTGAGTTGCTGAGAATTCAACTACTGGAGAATCTAAAGAAGATCAAGGAAAGAAAAAACTATCCTTTCAAATTCGGTACGCTGATTATCTGTCTATTCTTTTATTTTATGAATGAGTTGCCAAACATGAAGAATCTGTTCTTGTCAACTAGAAAACCAGTCGCTATCCAAATCAGAAATCATTTAAGTAGCATTGGAAGTCATGATGAGCAAAAAGAAGCTCTATGGGGGTGCTTAAAAAATTTTCAAAGCATGATGCACTCAAGAGAAAGAATCCCTGAGAAAATTGTTGAGAAGTATAAGGATACTATATGTTTTATGGTTACAAAAGATCAATGCTTGATGGAGGCTGTTGAGCCTAGGACAATCTAGATAATGCCAATGGGTTATGAAGTGAATGGATAAATATTAGATAACTATGCTCAACACATGTTGGGCAAACCTAAGTACAACAGAGAAGAAAGGTTTGGAATGCATGAAGAGCTATTTGTGAAACTTCATGTTGAAGTCAGACAACCTGAAACCTCCAGGAAGGTGAGGAAGGAGGTAGAAGAAGTTGCATTGAAATATGGTTTCACTAAGGAACAAATCAAAGAAGCAAGAGAAAAAAGTCAAGCAGAAAGGGAAATAGGAGAAAAGAAAGAAATTGAATTGGCTAAGCCTCCGGAGGAGTCTAAAAGGAAACAAGAAATGCCTGAAGCAACTCAAAGGTCTACAAGAAGCTCTGTTACTTTCTCCGGTTCCACACAATCTGCAAGTGTGGAGCAGTCGTCCAAGAAATCCACTGATAAAGGCACAAAGAGATAGAAAATGAAAGGTAAGAGGATGTATGTCAATATAGGAAAAATTGATGAAGAAGAAACAGAGTTTGATGAAGAAGTGAAAAAGATGAAAGCTGAGGTTACAGAGGCCTCCAAAACTAGCAAAAAGAAACCTTCCAGTAAGGGTAAATTACAAAAAGACAAAAGCAAGATGTGCCTTTTACAGAGGAAGCAACCATAAGTCTTGAAGATGTTCTCAAAGCCATAATAGTGGATGGCAATCTAAATCCTATTGCACAATTATATGATGAACATGATCCAGACAAGAAAATCATTGAGGCTGCTATTGTAGAGTATCTAAACATCTACAACAAGGCCCTAATTGAAATAATTGATGATCTTCCACATAGCCTGGGAAGCATAATGTCTGCAAGAAAGGAAGGCAAAGGATGTTGAACTAAGAGAGCACTCTTTAATAAAACTATGTCCAGAAATCACTCCAGAAGAAAAACTAAGAATATCCAAAGCAATTCACAACAAATTTAGGTCAAAGAAAAGAATGAATGCTCTAATGTTACGAGAAATTGAAAAAGTGGTAAAGGAAACTGAAGAAACCAATTTGAGCACATTAAAGGAATTCAATCTTCCAACCATATATGACAATGAAGAAACATATGCTGGAAATGATACATCTGCCCTAGAAGTAAATCCTGATCAAGAAATAGATGAAGGTGTCAAAGTGACTGAGGAGAAAGAAGTTTCTACTAAAACAAGATTCTCTCCGGAACATCAAGCTAAAGATAAAATTGACAAGGAGAGGACTGAGGAGGAACAGGTAAAGGAAAATCCTTCACCAAAATAGAAGGACTCTAATAAGGACATGGATCTAGATGATCTAGAGTAGAGCTTAAAAAAAGAAGTCTCTACTGCACCAAGAGACACTACAGAATCGGTTAAAGAACTATTGGAGAAAGAGAAACAAGTTTTGGATGAGCTTGAGTTTTTGCATGGTCCAATAAACTTGGACACAATGTCCCCTGTACAAAAATTTAGATTGGCATCAATTGTACAGGAAAAGGCAAGAGAGGAAATGTTAAAGTCTCACATAGAGGATAATGAGCTCATTGGTGAAGCATCTAGCATTTTGGATAAGCTGATGCCAACATACCAAAAGGATACTTCCTTGTCATCAGAAAATTAACTCAAAGGACTATTAAACTCTGTAAGTAAACATTTTGAATCATTTGAGAAATCTGCAGACATAAAAGTTGGGCAAGAGTTTAATGAGAAACGATTGAATGAGTTGAAGAAAATGATAGATGATGACAAAGCCCAGCTAGATAATATAATAAAAAGCATTCAAAGTGCCATTAAAGAAGCTGGCGATATATATAAATTGTTCTTATCTTGGTCGGAAGCCACTAAGGAAATAGAAGTGAAGATCAAGGATTTAGAGCTGAAACTAATAAATATTTCTAAGTCATTCAATCTAGTGACAGAATCAGTAAGCAACAAGGAAAGTCAAGTCATCAACCTTCATGATGACTTGAATAATCTAATAAGTGAGAAGGACAAAATCAAAAACAAAATGTGTCAGCTAAGAAGAATAATCAATCCTAAGTTAGATTCTATGTTTAATCTAGCAGTTGAAGCACAAGTAGCTCTATAATCTGACACACCCTCTGATCTTCATAAGGCAGAGACTGTAGTTTTTCTACTCAATGGTCATATTCAAATTTTGGACAATGCTAAGAAATGCTGGGATGGTGAGTTGACCCTAATTAAGAACATTTTCAATGACATCCTCTAGCACATGTAAAATAAAGTTGAGGACTGTACTTGTACATATGGGGCAGAGTATAGCAAATTTTATTGTTTTGACAAATTTTTATTTTGAAACCTACACCTTTTCTATTGATGTCAAAGGGGGAGAAGAAGATTAGTGAAAAATGGGCAAAACATCTTAGGGGGAGAAGAAATATATAGTGCATGTAGAAAGGGGGAGCAGTCAAGGTAGACAAGTATTATTCACTAAGTGTTGCCATCAGTGCCAAAGAGGGAGATTGTTGGAAAGAGACTTTGCTATGCTAAATAATGGAGTGTTGTCATTGACGTCAACAAGAAAAGGAATAGGTTGGAATAGAGATTGTGGTCCGGTGAAGAAGACTTAGTCATATTGGCTGTGTTGGCAATGTACAAAAGCAGCGACAGAAGAATAGTGTTTGGATTGGCATTGGTCTGTAGTTGAAGACCAAGTTTTGCGGTTCTGGTATGATGTTCCTAACTCTCATATGTTCTTGTATCGAAGGTTTCAACTTTTGATCAATTCTGAAAGTATATCTTCAAATGGCCTAAGTCTGGGAGAACAAAATACAGTGATATTCAAAGCAATTCACTCAGTTGTTTTGGTCCGCATTTCTCTAGTGTTGCATGTCTTGATATGTGGTTTTAATGTCTTGTAAACACTTGTATGAAGTGTCTAAATCTAGAGTTGCAGAGTCTGAAGTCCACTAGAAAGATAGTTACAAGATATTGAATATCGCTACACTGTTTGACAAAATTTGACTGTGACAGTCTAAATTCTGATGGTTTGCATTTTGCCGCTAAAGGATATTTTGCTTTGCAATTTTGAAGGTATGATTGGTGATGTCTGAGGAGTCTTTGACATGATTTTGAGCAAGCCCTGTGGTCTGCAGTAAAAGATGTAGTCTGACAGTTGAACTGAATTAGAGGCAGTCTGAGTTAGAGGCTGACATGATAAGTTTGAATTGTATGCGGTAACTTCTATTGTTTAGAACTTAATCCTAAGTTGTTAAATAGTTGAGGTTGACATATGTGAATGAAATTCAAGTGTTGTTTGAGTCCGTTGGGAGTTTTGGCAAATGAATTTGGCCAACAAGCTACTTAAGATATGAGTACATGTTTCACTTTACTAGGCTGACCTAATGTGAAGATTCTAAGTGTTGTGGATATATATAAGGGATTGAATTCAATGTTTGGGGTGTGTGTTGCGAATGTGAATAGACATATGTGTGATATACAGTGGAAGGGAATTTTGTGGGAGCAATAAAGAGTAAAAGAAGAGAGATCTTATCCTAGACTAAGAGCAGAGTAGTAAAACGGGGCAGACAGAAATGAAGAGTGTTGAATCAATTTTTCTATACTTCATTGGAGTTGTAACCATGCATGAATAGATGCAATCTAAGCAGTTCAAATTGGCAGTAAGCCATTCTTCTTTCTTCTTTCTTTCTCTAGGTAGTGAGCCTGATTTGGTAGTGAGCCATTCTTGCAGTGAGCATTTCTCTGGGAAGTAAGCCTTCTTGTAATTCGGTATTGAGCTATATTAATATATTGTGAGCTAACACTCACCGCGGTTTTTCCCTTTTTGGGTTTTCCACGTAAAAATCCTGGTGTCCATGTGTTATGTCATTGTGGTTGTTGTTCCTATGCTTATTCTACTTTCATGTTATTAATTTTAGAAATTGGATTAATAAACTTATTAAAAAGTGGTTTTGTGGAATATTGATTCACCCCCCCTCTCAGTATTCCTTGCTATCAATAACACCAAATATATCCCTTGAGGACTAAAACCTATGTATATCCTGTCACACTTCATTTCTCCTCAATCCATCAGCATCCATTCTCTGCTTTAAACCAATATAATATAACTTGTCACTGTATTATAAATATATTATAGTTTATAGCTATCGATGTAAACTATAAATATAGTTTATATTATAGTTTATAGCTACCAATATAACTTAAAATAATTTAGTTTATAAGCGAACTGTTTAAATAAACATTATTTGCAAGCAAACCTTAATCCTTTTAAATATATGTATTAAGTATATTATATTTAAATATAAATAAAAATTATATATATACTTGAAAACTTGTCTAATCCTTTAAGTTGAAGAAAAGCAGAGATTTCATGCTTGATTGGATGTGGGAATATTTTGCTCCACTAGATATATCTTGTCACTACCTTAGACTCTGCCTTATCCCGTCATCAATTAAATCCACGCAATATCCGGTGGGCATGAAAATACCTGCAAAAGGGCTATAAATGGTGTTCCTTTACTACTTTGTGGGTGATATACACTTCACTGGATATATCCCGTAACACACCGAACTACCGCAACATCTCGTGATGGTCAACTTCCCCGCAACATCCAATCAGCGCCATATTTGCTGCAAAAAACTAATGACTCCTTAATGAAGGTGATCCAAGAAAGTGGAAGCAGCACTTGGAAAGCCTCTGTAAACAACTGCCCAATAACCTATTAAAGCATATGGTAATGGATAGCTATGAATCTCTTGATGATGGAGAGAAGAGGCCTTTCTAGACGTTGCCCATTTCTTAACAGGAGAAGACACAGATCTGGTGGAGAGAATTTTGGATGGATTGAATGGTAACGTCTTTTACTGCCTTTAGACGCTTCGTCATAAATGCCTCGTGGAGTTTGAATGTGCAAACAAATTTCGTCGAAGATCACTACGTGTAAGAATTGCCTGCAAACCTTAAATAGGCATAGATCTTTATCATGCTTTGAAGAAGTAATTAGAACTGTTTGTTAGCATAACTTACCTAATGATTTTATCCTCAGAGTCGAAGTGTGAATTGGAGTATAGGTGTTTGGAGAAGAGTGAAGGGGAGCTTGAAAATAAGAATGCACGATTTAGTGAGGGACTTGGCAAGACAAATAGGCAGACAAAAGTTGCCCCTCTGCCTTTGCTGCTCAAACGATAAAATAATCTCCAGATCGGTATTAGGTGTGAAAGTTGCAACAAACCTTGTGGAGAAGGCGACCTAGAGCTTTTCCCACAACCCTACAAGGAGCCATAGAATGATGTGTGGGCTTGTGGGAGACAATTCAAGCAAGGCAAGGGGGTATTGAGTCTGAATGTGGCCTTGCGGGAGACAATTCAAGTGATTACCACTTCATCGTAGGGGCTATCAAGTCTGGATGAGGGCTTGCGGTAAATTTGGTGTCTCTTCACGCATTCCTCTCCTAGTCTCTCATGCTTATTGGCTCCTCTACTTTTGTTCTGGGAATGCACCAGCCGTTAGATTCATTTTAATCTAGTGGTCCCTGTCCATCCTTGAATGACCTGCATTCCATTTGAAACTACCTATGTTGTTATTCTAAAGATGATATGATAGTAATATGGCCGAGCTTTCATTTGAGTGGAATTCCTTCATCTTACAAGCATATACTATTCTAGATATAGATATCAAACAATATTACTAAAAGGCGCATTGTATTTCTTTGCAAACTTGGCAAAACCCTATAAAAATTTGCCCAGCATATACTCCAAGTTGTAATGAATAAGGTTTAAATATTGCATATGCAAGCTCAAAAGTTGTCCATATATATTGTTGTTTCATATTTTAATCAACAAAATCACAGATTGACATGGCGAATACCCAAACTTCTTTTGATAGTATAAACTTTAAATAGCAGGTCTTTAAGGGTATTGTTCTGATAATACTCTACTTAAATAACATCATATATCAATAGAAATTTTACACCTCATTCACAACAAAAAGTGGTAGATGAATTAATCTTTAATGATATTGAAATGGATGATATTTAAGAATAATTCTAGAATGGAACAATACTTCTAACTAAATAAAACTTACTGGCTAATTACAAATTATAAATCCTAAAATATGGGGTTAAAAATACTCAAAATAACTAATAAGTAATAGACTATTCATTTTAATACCTTCCTTATAGAGCAAAAGAGTCATGGAAACCCCAAATCTAAGCTCTTTTCTAGTATAAACCAAGCGCCAAACGAGGGCACCATAAAAGCAATAAATGTGGATTTGTAGCTTATCTTGATATAAACTAGGTAGAAAGACAACTTTGATCATAGCCTCTGCATATAATTTATATATAGAGAGCACTCCATCTTCTGCCTTGTCCATTATTTTCTTCTGCGGTGAACAGAGTAACTTTAGGGGTTTTCAACTCCCCTGGGCTTGGCAATGGGACAAGCAAATCTGGCAGAAAAAGCACGTCATGAATAGTAGTCCTCGTCTGCACAACCATTGTCAAAATTAAGTGCATAATTGAGAGCATCATGTAGAGGCTAACTAATGCATTGTAGACTTGACACAATTAAGGGGTAAACATATCTGAACAGTCCACTTGGCATTATACACCTACATTAAATTATCAACCAAGGAGTGTAAGATCATGATGGCACTGCACTATATGTGCCTTCAAGGGCTCATTCTCTTAAACTATCCTATTCAAACCTACTCAAATTATTCTACTCTGCTGGAATTCACAGAATACAAGAAAAATAAAAATAGTTACAAAACCTAGTGGCTACGGGTACTTGCAGTATAAGCTATAGATAATTGCTAACAACAGAAAAGTACAGAACTAATCCAAAACCATTCAAAATGATGAGAAAGCTAATGCTAACCTCCAGAGGACTAAGATGGATCAATTATACATTTGTTCATGAACCACAACTATTGTAATTAACAACAAGAGTATTCTACTTAACTCACAATGCATTTATAAAATAATGAAAAACAACTTTAACAAGAATGCGTAAATGAATAAGAAAATAAATGAAGTGAAGATCAGCACCTTGAGTGGCCAGATCAGGGGACTGAATCACTTAGCTAGAAATCAAATCTAACTTAGATACTCATGCATCCACATAACACATAGCTCCATTCGTTCCATATCACAAAAATACTTCAAACAAAGTCCTCTTTGCAGATTTTATTCAATAATTTCATTTCAACAATTCATGTCTAGAGAAAAAATAACTGATGTATCTGCTAATAGTGAATAAAACAACTAACAACTGAGTAACTTTCTTGAATCCAAGATCATCCCCTAACTTATACAAAATGAGAGAGTCTTATTCAACTACCAACTAACTACAATCATTAATCCATTCCTAGATATTAGGATACAAAGTTAAGATTGATTTATTAATTCTAACTGAACAGTGGAAGGAGAATCCCATTCAAATAAAAATTCCTATGCAACGGCTCATATGAGAAACACATAAGCTGCATTTAGAATCTTGGAACAAGTCTACTTCTTTTGCATTTCTTTCTTTCCATAATGATTCACGTTCAGCGTCCAGCTGCCTGCACTTTTGGCAGCTTGATTTCAACTTCCTTCAATTCCCCTATTCTACGACTTGCTACAAATTCTTCTCTCCTTGATGTCATGTGCTTGTTGTTGCACAGGGGTTAATCCACAAAACATATGCGTGCAAATAACCATCATAAATAAACCATAGAATCTCATCTATATTGCATACATACTCATGTTCAAATCATTCAATCGATAAATATTATCACCATATTTCATATTAACAAAATAGGTTCAAGGTTTTGCAAAATATAGAAAAAGACAGTATATCATGTTGGTAATGTTTGAAAAATATCTAGAAGATTATGTGCAAAAGGTCTGAAAGCATATAAAAACAACACAAAAGAGGCCAATATTTAAATCCATCATTCCCCCAACTATCCTTTTGCTTGTCCTCAAGCAAAACACTTAATTAAACATCTAGGGGAAAAGATTGTAATGCAAGGTGATCTACCTAAGGTCCATCACTTCTCTGATCCCCACCCCCTGCTTAAGATAGAAACCATTATAACATGCAAGCCTATCCATCTTAGTTGATTCTACACTCCTACATTCATCATTCTTTTCTCATGTCTAGCGTGGTACTGGATAGAGGAGAATAGGAGGATGATAAGTAAGTGGCAGCCATCCCACTCCATTTTGTTCTGAAACCTGGATGTACTTGTGCAATCTTTCAAACATATTTATAAAATTATGGAAAGAGTGAGGCTCTTTCCTTTGCAACTCTAGGGTCAGGTTATTCCATCTGCTTTGTACATACCTTAGGCAGTTTTGAAGGATAGGCATTGCTAGCTGCTGTATCCTTCTGTAATCTCAGAGTCTCAAATCCATGATTATCTTTCCTGGACCCCTGTGAGAAAGGAGTGTTAACCATTGAGTAATGATTACATTGGGATTCATTGATTCTTTTCTGATCTGCAGTGCTACTATGTTCTCTTATTCTTCATATCTGTCCACTAATTCACCTCTGAGCTGCTCATTCTTGAAATAGGATGACAGTGCTCTAACTTGTAAATCCCCAACATAAATTAAGGGGTTCCATTCTGTATCCTCTGCCATCAGATAGTTGTGTAAACAATACTCACACAACTGATCTTGCTCCTCCGGGCTAACTTCTTTGAAATAGCTGAGAAAATTAGGCTGATCATTAATGAACTTATTGAACTGAAAACTGAGAAATTTTTCCTTTAGAAACAATGCATACACCCTAGGTGGAGGTATACACTCAATAATTTGAATGGTTCTGTTTATTACCTCTATCAATTTACCTTCCAACCTTTTCAACTCCAAATTCTTACCTTCCAGTGATGCATTGAGAGTTTGTTTTTCTTCCTCCTAGCTTTCTTTCTCCTGTTTCAATTTGTTAGTAAGTTTCATCAATTCAAAGCCCAAGGACAAAGTGGTGAGATATGTTGGAGACCTTGCTACATGAGGTTGTGGATTTAGTGCTTTATTCTCTTCAGTTTTTGTTTTATTCTCGGCCATCTATGCTAACATATCCAAATTGGTTCCATGGTTGTAGGTTTGGATTTTCTCCTCCAATTCTTGTATTCTTATCTCCTTCTCTTTGTCCTTTTCCTCATATTTCTTTATTTTCTCTTCTAATTGCTTTATCTTGAAAAGAGCTTCTTAAAGCTCTTTCCTTATATTCCTATCCTCTAACAGTTCTTTTTCCTCTTCAAAATTTAAAGCTTCATCATCATCCCTAGTGATATCAAAAATTTCCCTAGCAGAGCTACTAGGAACTGACTTCCCTATCTTCTTTGCAACAAAAATATCTTCTGAATCAGAGTCAAAAGATGAAGAAACATGCCTTCTCCTCTTAGCAGGCACATTGATATTTTTATAAACATTAGAAGGGACATTCTCAGGGGCGTCCCCTTCTTTGTCCGAGTCTGTGTCCAGCAGCGTTGAATCATGGTGCTGCTGTCCTTCACCTTTTTCTTCCTGCCCTTATTCCTTAGCAATTCTTTCTTCAACATTCTGCCTTTTCAACCTTCCTGAGCGCATGGGAGTAACAGTTTCCTATTTAACTTCACTTTTCCTCTTCTTTTTACTCTCCTTCTTCTCCCTTGCATCCCCTTCTTTTATAGTGCTCTTATGTTTTTCAACACCTTTCTTATTCTTCTTTTTCTTAGAAGATGTTGAAGCAACGCCTCTCATAGCTTTAGGGTTTGTAGAAGATGAGGGTTTCTTTGTTGCCAATGACCTATTTTCTGGAGTATTTTCCTCCTGTAGCTCTTCTTGCTCCAGTTCAATTTTAGGTGCAATCTCAGGTTCTGATTCATGTTGAGGTTCATCCTCTGCTTCAGGGACTTCTAGTAGTTTTGTGATATTTGTGCATTTTTTTAAGGCATTCCAATCAACCTGTGGATGTTGAATTCTTAGGCTTCTTTTAACCAATAGGGCTAATAAGCAGTGATGGGACAACGCGGTGTCCATTTTCTTTCTTGGATAGTCAGATGCCATCCTCTTCAACATGACATAGAGGAAATTGGGAACATTGACTAACTTATCACAGAGTAAGTGATTTAGCAACTTAAAGTGCACAATATATAACAAATTGTGCCGACCATCATAGGTAAAGTATTTAATGATATAAGAAGTACATTTTCCCCAAAAGAATGGAAGGGACAGTCTCTTTGTACCTTGTGATGATGAGTCCAGGTTTTCTCCACACTCACAGAATTCTTCTCTTGCTGCAGCTGCATCAACATGAGCTAGATATTCTAACCTTGTACGCGGCAATCCTATAACTTGGGCAATGGCCATTTCTGAAGCATCTTCAAACAATCCCCTAACTGTTGCCTCATCATACCGCAATGTAGCTACAAATTCTTTCACCATTTCATTGTCATATTTTGTTAGCTTCAAGAAGTAATCTAGCCATCCCACTCTGGTGAAGAGTGGTAGAACCATCATATCCTCTAATATTTCCTTGTGGGCAAATGGTTCTCATCTTATAACATCACCTCCCATTATCTCTATACTCTGCAACCTTAAAAGGTTTCAATTTCTGCTCAACTTAATTTCTTCTCAATTGCGATTCCACCACCTTCAGAAGAACCTATAATTTGCTGCCTTTTCTTGTGCCCTCTTCTATTCCCCCCAACTGTAACTTTTGGAGCTCTCTTGTATGTAAACATTCGTATCTCAGCTCACTCATAGGGTAATAAGTTCACAATTTGGATGAAACAGGGTAGGTCTACTAGTTTTGGAAAAATGACATAAAATTCTATCTGATAACTCTAAAGACTTGGGTGGCGAAAATAAAAAATTAACTAACCATTATACCCCTCCCCCCAACTAATGGGTGACGTGACCTCACTTCACGCGTGAATCGATAGGGCTGAAAGAGTAATTATGAAATTTAATGGTGATATATATTTTTGCATGCATGAATTAAATGAAGAGTAATAATGAATATAAAATGAAATCTAAGTTAACCATGTAAGGTTACCTTTTGTACATATGGTATGGAAGTAAGTGATTGGCGCACCTTGGAACTGGAGAACACATACTTGGCATTTATTTGATGCGAGCAGAATGAAATGCATGAGAGTGAATGGTAAGGTGGCAGGTATGTTGGAAGTGATGTGATGTGAGATCTCACAATACTTGATCTAACAACTCGTGAGTGTGAGTTGAACATTTTTGCTGCATGCATTTGATTTATTCAAAATGAATAACACATGTGTGGAAGAAATGGAATGCATGGAAAAATAGTTTACTTTTTGCCAAAGTGTTGACGACTTCTATAGACAGGTGTTTCTACGGGTACCTCCAGTATAGGTCCCAACTGAATGTTTACATATTCATTATTTTAGGTCCCAACTGTAACTTAAGAACAGGTCCCGTTGGAGCTAACTATGTTCACTATGGGTAGTGTGTTGTGTGTGCATGTGAAGTGCGAAGCAATAAAAATTAAGTCTCAGTGACAAGGGTCGAGTCGTGCAACTCAACCTCTGCATCACTAAACATGATGGGTGGATCACTTTCTGATGGTACATCATTGTGTGTTTCAGAGCCTTCATCAATATCATTGTGAGCACCATACTTGTTTGTTAGAGAGACAATAAAATCATCTTTTTGAAGTGGTTTCTTATAAAGTTTCAGCCTATGTCCATTTACCAGCAATGAAAATCTGACCTCATCAATGCTTTGTATTTGGACTGCACCATTAGGGAATACCTGTTGAATCTCATATGGTCCCAGCCATCGAGATTGAAGCTTTCCTTTGAAATATTTATATCTGGAATCATAGAGAAGGGCCCAATCACCGACATTGAAAGCTTTAGTCTTTATATACCGATCATGCCATTTAATTCTTTGCTTATGAATAACCTCTGTGTGGTGTATGGCTTCTAATATGATTTTGTCAAGAGCATTCAAATGTTGTAACCTTTCCTTTTGAGCCTCCATTAAGTCATCTGCAATTCAATTGCTATTCTCAGATTTTTGTATTCAAACTCTATAGGCAGTATTGTTGTCTTTCCATAAACCAATTCATAATGAGTGAATCTTGTAGTTGTCTTTCATGTGGTTCTGTATGCCCAAACAACTTTTAGTAATTTGGAAACCCAATCTCTTCTGTGGAGCTGTACTCAATATATTCTCAATCTCCCTGTTTGTAACCTCGGCTTGACCATTAGCCTGAGGATGATATGGGGTAGACTTCTTGTGTTTGATTTGATACTCCTCCACCAGTTTGGTGATTAAGTATTGATGCAGGAGCATCCAATGGTGTAAGAGCAATCTTGCATCACCCAAAAAAAGATGTGTTTAAAAATTGTTGATGTTCTTTCCATTTCTTTTCAAAATTTGTGGTTCTAGTTCCATAATCACTTGAATAATGATGTAGAACTTTCAGTTTTTCCAAACTCCTAAAAATAGTAACCTGCTATTTTTAGAAAGTTTGCATTTGGGCACGGATTGAAGTGAAAATTTACAGGAAGTTACATAATGCAAATATAAGACCTTTGGTGAAGGAATCACACAAAGATCATTTGCAAGCTGAAAGATATTAAAGTTTTTGTTTCCTGAAAAATGCCTGAAAATTATTCAAACTCAGGTTTGAGGCACCAAACGGCCCTGTACAGGCCCGAAAATGGCCAAAACTAGTAGAGTGTATTCTTAGCACGTAGAGAACTCCACGAGCTTTCTGACGCATAAAACGGTTCATCAATCTGACACCCGGATCAAAAGTTATGGCTCTCGGAAGTTGACCTATTTTTGGAGGGAGATGCAAAATTTGAAATTAGGTTGTTGGCCACCAAAAAGGCTATTAATAACCATTTTTGGGAACCCTGGGCAGTAGTAGAGTTAAGGGGGCAAGTGTGGAGTCGATAATAAGAGGGAAAACAGAAACCCTAGTTGATTTGGGGTTACAAAAGGCAGGTGATTCTAGAGTCTGGGAATAGGAAGTTGTAATGTGTTGCAACCTGTGGAGGGTTGATTCCTCTGATTGTATTTGAGCTTCTGTAATGTAATAAGTCATCCAAATCAATAAAGGAAGTTCTATTTTCTGTGTGCAATTTCTGTTGTTGTGTGTTTTAAGATTTAGCCCCTTCATCAAGTGGTATCAAAGCAAGGATTCCTGAGTGTGTAGACAGATCGCCGACCGTGAGGCAGTTTGCACTAGGACCTGAGGTTGTGGGTTTTCTGCGGAGACCAAGATGCCTCCATGAAGAAATTGTGTTGCGAGGAATGCTTTGATGGAAGAGGGTTTTAGAGCCCTACAAAGGCAAATCGATGCATTGCAAGAGGAGCTACGAAGAGGGTTTGAGCCAAGGATGAGAGAAGAAAGTGAAGATGAAGCTAAAGAAGAGCTATCTGAGGAAGAACAAGAAGCTGCCAGAGATCCTACAGAAGTTAGGTTGTTGAGGGCCATTTTGAAGATCAGAAAGAGGCCAAGGATCAAAGTTTCTACATATTCTGGAGATTTGAATCCAGAACAACTTATTGATTGGATCAATGACATGGAGGAGTATTTTGAGTATGAAGATGTGGAGGACCCAGATCGGGTTAAGTTTGCAAAAACAAAGTTGAAGGGCCACGCCAATATTTGGTGGAAGGAGGTCCAATTAGAGAGGAACAGAAGAGGAAAAGGAAAGATTACCAGATGGGATCAGATGGTGGAGAAATTGAAGAAGCAGTTCATTCCTGTGGACTATGAGATGGAGTCACTGAAGAAGTTGCAAGGACTGAAGCAAGGTAACAAGTCTGTTAAAGAGTATACAAAAGAGTTTTATAAAATTACTATCAGGACAGGCCATGCAGAGCCAAACAAGGAGAAGGTAGCCCATTACATTAATGGGTTGAGGCTGAGTATTCAAAAGGAGTTGAGCCTGGTTGGAATGACCACCATAGAAGATGTGTACCAGTTTTCCCTGAAGGTGGAAGAGAAGTTGAATAAAAGATTTGATAGCAAGCAAAGGGGAAGAGGTCAAGGTGGAAGGACTGGTGGAAGAGCCTATGAAGGCCGTAATGAAGATTAAAGAAAAATGAAGAAGCAGGCACCGGTCGAAATCAAAGAGGGGATAATACCTACCGCCCTCGTGACCAGAACAATGGTGAGCAAAGAGGAAGAGGAAGAGGCAGACCTGGATAAGGACCTGGAAGAGGAGGTTTCAGAGGAACCTATTTCCAATGTGGAGAAGAAGGGCATCGAGCATATGAGTGTCCGCAACATCAAGGAAGGACAAATAGAAGACCTAAAGGTAATGCACGAGTTGCACATGTAGATGAAGATGCACATTCTGAGCATTCTGAAGATGCTGAAAGGGGAGAAACCCTAGTTGTCAGAAGAATCGTGCTGAATGAGGAGAAGGAACCCAACTAGAGGAAGAGTTTATTCCGCACAAGGTGCAAATGTGAAGGTAAGTGTTGTGATATTATTATTGACAGTGGAAGCACTCATAATCTTTTTTTAGAGGAGATGGTTAACAAGTTGAAGTTGACAAGAAGAAAGCATCCGCATCCATATCAGATTACATGGTTGTAGAAGGACCATAGAGCTTTGGTCAATGAGCAGTGTTTAGTGAAGTTGAAGATTGGTGACTACCATGATGAGGTGCTGTGTGATATCATACTGATGGATGCATGTCATATGCTGTTGGGGAGGCCATGGCAGTATGATAGGAGCGTTGTCCATGATGGTCGTGCAAACACATATTCCCTAACAAAGGATGGAGTTCGTCATAAGTTGAAGCCCTTGAAGGAGGTGGAAGAAAAGGTATGTAGTAATGCCAGAATTTGCCTAGTAGATGGTAGGAAATTTTTGGAAGGTATGAAGCATGAGCGTCATTGCTTTGCATTGATTCCTAAGATCAGTCAAGAGAAATGTGAAGATGTACCTGCAGAAGTCTCAGATATGTTGGAAGAATTTCAAGACATTATCTCTAATAATGTACCAGAAGGTTTACCACCAGTAAGGAAGATAAGTCATCAAATAGATTTGATACCAGGTGCTAGTTTGCCAAACAAGGCAGCCCATAGAATGACTCCAGTAGAAAGTGAAGAGTTGAATAGACAAGTTTAGGAGTCGTTAAGGAAGGGATTGATAAGAGAAATCCTAAGTCTATGTGCGGTACCTGCAGTACTCGCACCAAAGAAAGATGGAGAGTGGAGAATGTGTATAGACTCTCGATCCATCAATAAGATTATGATCAAGTACAGATTTCCATTGTCCAAAATGGATGACATAATGGATTGTTTGAGTGGAGCCAAGTACTTCACGAAGATTGACCTAAAGAGTGGGTATGACCAGATCCGTGTCAGAGAAGGAGATGAGTGGAAGATAGCCTTCAAAACCAAAGAAGGTTTGTATGAGTGGTTAGTCATGCCATTTGGACTTACCAATGGACCGAGCACATTCATGCAGCTCATGAACTAGGTATTGAAAGAATTTTTTGGAAGTTTTGTTATTGTTTATTTGGATGATATTTTGATTTTCAGTAAGACTTGGGATGAGCATCCGATGCATATCAGAAGAGTTCTAGAGAACCTGAGGGAGGAGAAGTTGCTGATTAATTTGAAGAAATGTAGTTTTGCAAAGGAGTTGGTATACCTGGGATTTGTTGTCTCAGAGGAAGGTCTTAAGATAGACCCAAAAAAAGTAAGGGCTATCATTGAATGGCCTATGCCAAGGAGTGCAACGAAGGTAAGATCTTTTCATGGTTTGGCAAGTTTTTACATAAAGTTTATCAGGAATTTTAGTAGCATTTGTGCACCCCTAACTGAGACAATGAGAGGGGATAGAAAAGAGTTTAGATGGACTAAAGGAGCAGACAAGAGCTTTGATACATTGAAGCAAAAAGTCGTAGAGCAACCTGTTTTGGCACTTCCACATTTTAATAAGGTATTTTAGGTAGATTGTGATGCTAGTGGTAGTGGTATAGGAGCTATTTTGAACCAAGAAGGTAAGCCCATTGCCTATTTTAGTGAGAATCTTAATGATGCCAAGAAAAAGTATTATGTTTATGATCAAGAATTTTATGCGATAGCTCAAGCCTTGAAGAAATGGAGACATTATTTGTTGCCAAAGGAGTTTGTTTTATATACTGATCATCAGGCTTTACAGTATCTTAATAGTCAAGGAAAGTTGAACCAAAGGCATTGAAAATGGGTTGAGTTTTTGCAGAGCTATACTTTTGTTTTGAAGCACAGGAGTGGGAAGTCCAACAGAGTTGTAGATGCCTTGAGCAGAAGGCAAAATTTGTTGATAGAAATGAAGATAGAGGTTGTTGGGTTTGATGAGCTCAAAAGTTTGTACCCTGAAGATCCAGATTTTGCAGAGGCCTAGAAAGCTTCTTTGGAGCCTGCTACTTTGGACAGGACAAAATGGTTGGATTTCATAATTCAAGATGGCATGTTGTTTAGGGGAAGCCAGTTGTGCATTCCAAGGAGTTCCATGAGAGAGAACCTGATTAAGGAGAAGCATAGTGGAGGATTGGCTGGACACTTTGGTCGAGATAAGACCATTGCTATTATTGGTGAAAATTATTATTGGCCACAGTTGCAGCAGGATGTGAGGAAATTTGTACAGAGTTGCAGAGTGTGTTAGATGGAAAAAGGAACGATTCAGAATATAGGGCTATATCAGCCATTACCTATACCAGAGAAGCCATGGGATGATATCAGTATGGATTTTATTTTTGGTTTACCAAGGACACAGAGAGGACATGATTTCATTTTTGTGGTGGTGGACAGATTCTCGAAGATGGCACATTTCATTCCTAGCAAGAAGACTAATGATGCTGTTCATATTGCTGAATTATTTTTCAGGGAGGTGATGAGATTACATGGTCTACCAAAGAGCATAGTTTCAGATCGAGATGCCAAGTTTGTTGGTTATTTCTAGAGGACATTGTGGAAGAAGTTGAAAATAGATTTAAAGTTCAGTTCTGCACACCATCCACAAACTGATGGATAGACCGAAGTGGTGAATAGGAGTTTGGGTAACCTACTACAATGCTTAGTAGGAGATAAGCCCAAGGGATGGGATTTGATTTTACCATAGGCAGAATTTGCTTACAACAATTCTATCAATAGGAGTACTGGTAAATCACCATTCCATATTGTATATGGGAATAGTCCAAGAAATGCTTCAGAGTTAAGGAAGCTGGACAAAGGAGAAAAGACAATTTTCAAGTTTGAAGACTTTGTAGAACACATGAAGAATTTGCATGAAGAGGTGAAAAAGCACATAAATAAGATGAATATTTAGTACAAAGCTAAGGCAGATCAGAAGAGGAGATATAAGGAATTCCAGGTAGGAGATGAAGTCATGGTTCACTTGAGAAAAGAAAGGTTCCCAATTGGAACATACAATAAGTTGAAAATGAAGAAATTTGGACCATGCAGAATTTTGAAGAAATATGATTCAGGAAATGCCTATGAGGTAGAGCTGCTGAGTGGGATCAACATTTCCCCTATTTTCAACATTGCTGATTTATCAGAATATCATGAAGGTGGAACAGAGGATGGACCAACAGAAGAACAATGGAGTATTCTGGTGTCTACTTCAACAGAGGAGATAGAAGAGATCTTATATAGCCGTGTGGGAAGAAGTACTTGGAACAGGTAATATGAAGAATACCTAGTGAAATGGAAAGGAAGGCCTGTTGAAGATTCTTCTTGGTTGTCTAAGGCAGAGGTTGACCGTTTGGGTTTTCCTCACACAAACACCTGAGACGTGACAAGGTCACTTCTCAAATTACCCTAGGTGTCTGATGTAGGAGCATCCAGTGGTGTAAGGGCAATCTTGCATCACCCAAAAAAAAAGATGTGTTTCAAAATTGTTGATGTTCTTTCCATTTCTTTTCAAAATTTATGGTTTTGGTTCCATAATCGCTTGAATAATGATGTAGAACTTTTAGTTTTTCTAAACTGCTAAAAATAACATGTTATTTTTAGAAAGTTTGCATTTGGGCACGGAATGAAGTAAAAATTTACAGGAAGCTTCATAACTAAAAAATAAGACCTTTGGCGAAGGAATCATGCAAATATCATTTGCAAGCTGAAAGATATTAAAGTTTTCGTTTCTTGAAAAATGCTTAAAAATTATTCAAACTTAGGTTTGAGGCACTAAACAGCCCTGTACGGGCCCCAAAATGGCCGAAACTAGTAGAGCAGGTTCTTAGCGTGTAGAGCACTCCGTGAGCTTTTTGACACATAAAACAGTTTGTCAATCGGACACCCAAATCAAAAGTTATGGCTCCTGGAAGTTGACCTATTTTTGGAGGGAGATGCAAATTTTGAAATTAGGTTGTTGGCCGCCAAAAAGGCTATTAATAACCATTTTTGGGAACCCTGGGTAGTAGTAGAGTTAAGGGGGTAAGTGTGGAGTTGAGAATAGGTGGGAAAATAGAAACCCTAGCTAATTTGGGGTTACAGAAGGCAGGTGATTCTAGAGTCTGGGAATAGGAAGTTGTAATGTGTTGCAGCCTGTGGAGGGTTGATTCCTCTTATTGTATTTGAGCTTCTGTAATGTAATAAGTTGTCCAGATCAACAAAGGAATTTCTATTTTATATGTGCAATTTTTGTTGTTGTGTGTTTTAAGATTTACCCCCTTCATCAAGTCTGATGTGAATTGTGGTCCTTGATCAGTCACTATCTCCCTAGGTACACCATACCTAGTGAAGATTTCCTCATATAAGGATTTTGCCACATTGCCATCTTTGGAAAACTGCAAAGCTTTAACTTCTACCCATTTGGTTAAGTAATCAGTGTATACCAGTATATATTTCTTGTTGTTTGAAGTGGGAAATGCTATTTAAGGTTGCAAAGGCATTTCATCACTTCTTGTAGGTCTACCCATTCTCTAACACCGATCACAACTTCTAGTATACTTGACAGAGTCTTTATGTAGTGTTGGCCAGTAATATCCTGTTGTCAAAATCTTGAAGGCTATCCTTTTAGCTACAAAATGTCCACCGCAAGGTTCATCATGACATGCCTTCAATATGGCAAACACTTCATCCTCCCTAATACATCTTCTCATAATGTTATCTAGGCCAGTGTAGAATAGGAATTCAAAAATCCAAGAATAAGGGAAGCATTTGTGAACTAACTGTCTTTTCTCCCTTGGAGAAAAGTAACCTAGAATCTACCTTGTCACCAAATAATTCTCTAGATCTACATACCATGAAGTATGTATGTTTAGAGCAAATAGATGCTCATCAGGAAAAGAGTCATCAACCGCTCCCTCTACTGATTGTGTAGGCAGTCTAGATAGAAAATCAGCAACCGCATTAGCCTTTCCTGGTTTGTCAACTATTGTTATGTCAAATTCTTGCAATAACAACAACCACCTTACAAGTCTTTTGCCCACTATTGGCTTATTCATCAAATATCTGATTGTTGTATGATTTGTATGTATGAACACTTTATAGCCAATAATGTAGTGTCTAAATTTGTTAATGGCATAAACAACAACTAACATTTCCTTTTCTATCACAGTGTAGTTCAACTCAGCTCCCTATAGGTTTTTGCTGATATAGTATATTGTATATTCTTTGTTTCCTTCTTGCTAGCCTAAGACTGCTCCAAGGGCAAAGTTTGATGCATCAGTATGGATATGAAAGGGCAGTGTCCAATTTGGTCCTCTTAGAACTGGGGCTTGTGTCAAGGCTACTTTTAGCTTCTCAAATGAATTCTGACAGTTTGGGGTCCATTCAAAGTCAATGTCTTTTGTCAACAAAGTAAACAAAGGGGCAACAATTTTGCTAAAATCTTGAATGAACCGCATGTAATAACATGCATGTCCAAGGAAGCTCCTTACATCCTTTTGTCTCTATGGAATAGGCAGGGTAGATATGATTTCAATCTTCTTTGGGTCAACTTGTATTCGTGCACTTAAGATAAAATGTCCCAAGACAATGCCCTGTGTCATCATCATAAAACATTTTTCATTGGTCAAAGATAGATTGTGCTTTGTGCATCTCTTTAAAACTTTCTCCAAATTGTGTGAGGCTTCATCATATGTTTCACCATATGTGGTGAAGTGATCCATGTAAATCTCCATGCTATCATGGGCAAAATCAGAGAAAATACTGAGTACTGCTCTTTGAAATGTGGCTAGAGCATTACACAGACCAAAAGACAAGATATAATATGCATAGGTACCCCAAGGGCAGGTAAACATTGTCTTATCTTGATCCTCAGGTGTAATCTTGATTTGGTTATAGCCACTGAAGTCATCAAGAAATGAGATATTTCTTCCCTGCTAAAGAGTCAAGAACTTGGTCAATAAACGACAATGGGAAGTGATCCTTGTGGTAGCATTTAGTTCCCTGTAGTCAACACAAACTCACCATTTGCCACCTTTCTTGGGAACTATTACCAATGGTGAAACCCATTCACTGTCTGAAATGGGGTATATAAATCCTGCATCTAGAAGCTTTTGAAGTTTAGATTTCACTATCTCTCTTAGAGTAGGGTTCATGTGTCTCTATTGCTGCCTTATAGGTCTATGGCCATCATAAATGTAAATTTTGTGCATGCATAAGGCATGATCAATGCCTTTCATGTCATTGTAATCCCATGCAAATGTTGTTGCGTGTGCTTGCAACACTACCTGCAAGGATTGCTATTGTTCATCAATCAATGCATTATTAACAATCAACATCTTTCCTGGCTTGATTTCTAATTGTTTAGACATTTCTTGTACAGATGACAAATTGAGGCTAGGTATTAGTGGTAAGCATTGTTGGGGTAATAAAGTATGAAATATTTGGGATACCTCTTCTGAGGAACTGGTCAGAATTATGCTTCTCAAGGGGTCTTGTAAGCAGGATAGACAATCTTGCTACTACGGGTGCCTACTGCAGTCATTTTGTATAAAGTGAGCTATCAGCTCATCTTCATCCTGGATATCTAGCAAGGGGATGCGTTCAATGGTCATCAAGGTTTGTAGTGAATAGTTGTCCTCATCATCCAAGGTAGGCCAGATGGTTTGCTCAAGTTCATGGTATGGTTGGGCTGGTGGATATAAGACCAATTTCTTGGTCACAGTCCCATTGGATATGATCATATTTCCTGACCTACAACCTAGAAATGCATCTGCTATGGCAAGCCATGGTCTGCCCAGTATAAGAGGATAACCAACAAGATTGACCTTGGGCTGGAGTACTATAAAATCAGCAGGGTATTCCCAGGAATCTAATGCAATTACCAAGTCCTCAATGACTCCTTCAGGCTTAACTATAGACCTATCAGCTAATTGCAAAACTGTCTGAGTAGGCCTAAGGTTGTTTAACTACAACATTTGCATTGTCTCCTTGGTCATTACATTAACTGTAGCACCCAATACTATCAAAGTATTCTTGATTAGAGTCCCATTAATTTTTACTTCCACTACTGGACTACGTGGATCTATATATTTGGGGATAGTTATATTCCCCAACATTATGTCAGCAAGGTTACTCAAAACTTGGACTGCCTTTGGGTTCGTTCTCTTCCTTCCTGGTTTCCTTATGCAAGATCTCTAATAGTCTTAATATAGATAGGAATATCTTTGATAGCTTGGATTAAGGGAATCTTTATGCTTATATCTTTTAACTAGCCTAGAAGGTCAGTTTCAGCCTGTGCTGGTTTCTTCTGGATAGCCAAGTGTTCAGGGAAAGGAGGCTTCAGATGTGAAGTGGTCTGAGGGTCCTGATTTGATTCAGGTTCCAAAGGTGGCTTATATGAGGCTTCCTCTATGGGTTCTTCATCTTCAAGTTCTGTAATCTGGGGAGATGAATGGCCCTCAAGTTGCTTCCCTGATCTAAGGTGAACATTACTCACCTCTACCCCATAGGTGGGGTATTGCATCACCTCGTTAGTATAAGCCTGTTGAACAGGCTTGTTGTTAGGGTTAGGTGTAGGTTGGGCAGGGAGTTGGGTAGGTCTAGGAGGTTGAGTTGGAGGAATGGATGGAGGCATTATTGCTGGCTGCTGGAGTTGAGATGGAAGCATAGGTTGTAGGTAATTTGCATTTTGCTGCCATTGTTGGCCCTTGTTCCATTGGAGCTACCACTAATGTTGTTGTGTAGGCCACTAGGGGTTATAGTTGGAACACTGGAAACTTTGTTGGGGCCATGGGTTTGGCTTCTGTTGGTTCTAACTAGGTTGTGGAGTAGGCCATTGTGGGTTTTGCCATAGATTTTGATTGCTAGGCCATGGTTGAGTATTCCAAGCAGAGAAATTTTGGTTTGCGGCAAGAAAGGGTGAATTAAAATTAAGTGGATCGGAGGGCATACCTTGTCTTTGCTGCCAAGGTTTCCTTTAAGCTATGTAGAATAGTTGCACGTCCTCTCCTTCAAATGGATGAAATTCTAGCCTTTCAACCTTCTCTTGCTAGATACTGCCACCCTCTTGCATTTACAATTGGCCTTCCCTTGTCTACAGCTGGGGTAGTACTCAGTAAGCATTGCTTCCACCTCTTCTTGTTTCTTCTTGATGTGAAGAGAGTCCAGCTATGTAGCCATATGGTTGATGATATCCTCCTTCATGTTGGACAACAAGTTACTGATTTCCTCTCTTGAAACCCCATTGGTTGCTTTGTTTGTGATGGATGTCCTTTCTCCCCTTGGTCGTCTGGTGAAAGTTCTTGAATAATTTCTACAGACTTTACAGATTGATTCAAAAGGTAATTGAGAAACATCACCTTGCCCAATGAGATTCAAGGCATCCATGAAATCATCATTATCCCCTCTCAAAAAGACCAGCTTCAATGATTCTTCAAACAATCTGTTTTGGGGGTTTTTCTTCAAGGCAAACTAGAATCTTTTAACATAATCTTCCAGTGGCTCCTCCTCTTTTTGTGACATCCTAAAGATGTCATCTCTCCTCCTATCATGTCCTTTGCAGTAATCTTGGTATTTCTCCAAGAATCTCTCCTTCATTATATCCCAGTCTGGAATGACATCTTTTCCTAGCCCCATAAACCATCTCAAGGTTGCATCCTTGAGAGTGGCAGGAAAGAGTTTAAGCCTGTGAGCATCTGAAGTGTAGTCATAGCTCCTCCATAGGATATCAAACTCAAACAAAAATGTATCTAGGTCCTCTGTCACTAGGCCATAAAAGACCGGTAATGTTGAAGGTGGAATGTTCTTCAACACTATAGCCCTCTCCTGATCAGTGATAGGAAACTCAAACATTGCTTGCTCTGGTAGATCATCCACCGCTGCATCTGCCATGGTTCTAAAGGTCCCTTCTATATTTGTGGAAGAACCTGATGAAGATGTAGAAGGTATTGATGAAGATGGAAGAACACGTTCTTCTCCTTCAACAATTCCTACTGTATAGTTGATATAGTCAATAGTATCTTCTCTGTCCTGATAATTTGAAGGGAGGAATCTGCCTTGGTTGTCTCTCAGCCTCCGCATACAGTGGATTTAGCTTTTGTATATCAGTAGTCCTGCACAATGTTAGTACAATTTCTGGTGTTTCTTAAAGAGTGAATCTATCAACCCTAATGCTGGAATCAAAATTTAAGCTATGAAAACATGTAAAATGAGCCTATGAAGGTAGCACCATCCCCGACAATGATGCAAAAAATGTAGCGGCTAACTAATGTGTTGTAGACTTGACACAATTCAGAGATAAACCTATCTGAACAATCCACTTGACATTATACACCTACATAAATTATCAACCAAGGAGTCTAAGCTTATGATGGCACTGCACTATATGTGCCTTCAGGGGCTCATATTCTCTTAAACTATCCTATTCAAACCTACTTAGATTATTCTACTTTGCTAGAATTCACAGAAATGCAAGAACAATAAAAATAGTTACAGAACTTAGTGGCTACGAGTACCTGCAACATAAGTTGTAGATAACTGCTAACAACAGAAAAGTACAGAACTAATCCAAAACCATTCAAAATGATGAGAAAGCTAATGCTAACCTATGGAGGACTAAGATGGATCAATTATACATTTGTTCATGAACCACAACTATTGTAATTAACAACAAGAGTATTCTACTTAACTCACAATGCATTTATAAAATAATGGAAAACAACTTTAACAAGAATGCATAAATGAATAAGAAAATAAATGAAGTGAAGATCAATACCTTAAGTGGCCAACTCAGGGGATTGACTCACTTAGCTGGAAATCAAATCTAACTCAAATACTCACGCATCCACATAACACATAGTTCCATTCATTCCATATCACAAAAATACTTCAAACAAAATCCTCTTTGCAGATTTTATTCAATAATTGCATTTCAACAATTCATGTCTGGAGAAAAAATAATTGTTGTATTTTCTAATAGTGAATAAAACAACTAACAACTGAGTAACTTTCTTGACTCCAAGCTCATCCCTTAACTTATACAAAATGGGAGAGTCTTATTCAACTACCAACTAACTACAATCATTAATCCATTCCTAGATATTAGGATACAGAGTTAAGATTGATTTATTAATTCTAATTGAACAAAGGAAGGAGAATCCCATTAAAATAAGAATTTCTATGCAACAACTCAGATGAGAAACACATAAACTATGTTTAGAATCTTGCAACAAGTCTACTTCTTCTGCATTTATTTCTTCCCATAATGATTCACGTTCAGCTTCTAGATGCCTGCACTTTTGCCAGCTTGATTTCAACTTCCTTCAATTCCCCTATTCTACGACTTGCTACAAGTTCTCCTCTCCTTGATGTCACGTCCTTGTTGCTGCACAAGGGATAATCCACAAAACATATGCGTGCAAATAACCTTCATAATTAAACCATAGAATCTCATCTATATTGCATACATACTCATGTTCAAATCATTCAATCGATAAATATCATCACCATATTTCATATTAACAAAATAGGTTTAAGGTTTTGCAAAATATATAAAAAGACAGTATATCATGATGGTAATGTTTGAAAAGTATCTGGAAGATTATGTGCAAAAGGTCTGAAAGCATATAAAAACAACACAAAAGAGGCCACTATTTAAACCAATCACATCATACTGAAACTGCGATGCTTATTCTATTTTGAGACTTGTACCATTACTGTCTTTTAAAACCTCCCATTTTAGCATGGGCTATTTGTACGCTGGCAAATGTGAAATTGATGAAAAATAAAACTGCCTATACGGTCAGCCCTCACTGCCTTGTACCTGTGCCAACTTGCCAACTTGCCAATTTGGTACTTGAAAGGCAGATTGAAAAGAAAAATTTAAAGTTTCAACTATAGTCATCTTACCAAATGAGTTTATTACTCAATGCTCATTGGTCAATGGAAGTTTAATATAATTAAAAAATATAATTATTCCATTTTTCACATTACTGTTCACCCAATTGACCAATAGCACAAGAGATAAATTGAATTGATAAATAAAAAATTAACTTTCAACTTTAGGGATTTTGCCAAATTAATTTAATACTCCATTCTCATTGGTCAACTGAATTGAATTAATTGAATCAGTTGATTGCATAAGTAATCATGCCTACGGTAGGAACTAATAATAAAGACAACCTCTTTAGCTAGTTTTAGAAAAAGAAAATTTTCATTTACGATAACCTTTGAAAATGCATATTAGGCCTAGGAATTCTCTTTGAACTCATTATTACAATATATCTATACTTAATGATGGATTATTTCCAAAATTAAATCAACTTTGATCTAAGAAAATTAATTGTAATATTAGAGTAAATAAACTCTTCCTCGCCAATTATTTTATGAATTACATTTAATTGTTTGGAAAAATGCGTGGAAATGGATGAGTCTGTTAGTAGTGACCTTCACAACTATACTATTACATTCCTAGTTTATGCAAATGGTGTTGTTGCTTTAAACATATTAATGACATAGAAAAAATATTAATATCTTTCAAGAATTTTGTGATAAGTATATTTAAATATAAATGTTGATGTAACCAAAATCATGAATATCAAATTTAAAACATCAGCTTATCTTGAAATTTCTTTCAATAATTATCCTCTTGAGATAGTTAATAATTAAAAATACTTTGGTATTAATCTCTCATAAACTAAATTAGAATCGTGGCCCATTTAAAAAGAAAACTTTGTGGGCTAGAAAGCATGTTATAATTTGGAAAACCATTACAAAGATGTTGAACTTTTGTAATGGATTAATGAGATAACACTATTATATAGCCTTATAACTCATGTGATCCTCTATGGATGTTGCAAGGTTTAAGGTGGACACATATATCATGAAAGTTGGAATAAAATTGAGAAAATCTAGAAATAATTCATTACTTAAAACTTTAATAGTTAAAGAAATACACCTTACTATATCCTCTTCATAGAAGTTGAAAGTTCCCATTTAAAGTAAAGCTTTAAAATGATTATATATAATACAAACACAAGTTGAAAAATATAGAAAAAGATAACTTTATATCATTTCCCAACAATTGTGTCATGTGTGTCTTCATCAAAAAGAGCTTAGGAGGATACTAAAACTAAAATTTTAAAAAGTTGAAAATTAAGTATTTGAAAACATAAATATCATGAAATTATCAAAGATAAAAGAAAGTTGTGTTTAACTACCACATTCAGTGCTTCCAAGAAGAGTGATGGTGCAAGTTGTGCTTCTTCTACTCTTTCACGTTCCTCTCCTACTTGATATGTAGGTCTACCTTTTTATTTTTTTAATTTTTAATGTTTGTTTTAGATTAATGGGGCTTATCTCATTTCATCTAGCCAGTGTTTCAAATTTAAGGTGTTTTCCTTAGGTGGAAGGAGCCAAGTATGTTTTCAAAGCAAGGACATTACAGAGAATGGGGTTAATCTTGTGTTGCCCTTTCAGCTGCAAGACACAATGCCAACATTTATTAATAAATCTCACTTTCTTCCTTTGAAAAACATAAGTATGACCCTTCTTATTAACATATTTAAGGTTTCCACAAGGGTTTCATCGGTCAAGTCCTAAGAAAGCATAGGTCTTGGATTACCATAACAGCTCTTCGATCATTTTGTGCTTGAGAATTTTCTTCGAAAATGTTATTATCCATTGCAAGGTCCGCAATTATTATTAGCATTAGTTTGTTTTGGCAAATGCAATTTTTTTCATGTACTGACAAGGTTTTGTTTGTACTTGAATATTTTTTTTGCATTTCAGTCACTTATAGTAAATGAAGAGTTTCAATGCATTCTTTGTGTGTTGAACACCATGTTGATGGGCGATAAAAGATTATGTTTGCTCTGACATCCATCAAGGGTATTGGGCACCATTTCGCTAACATCATATGCAAGAAGGTTGATTTTGATATGAGTAAAAGGTGGTTTTTCTTTTTTGGCTCAACTTCTCGACTCATATTTATTTTAGGGTTTCCAAATGTTTATAATTGTATTGGTAAAATTTTTAGCTTTTTGATTCATTATTTGGTAAAACATAATGTGAGCATTTGCAAGGTAACTTAACTTTCTAGATCTATGGCATGTCGGTTTTTGCGTGTCTTTTTTATAAATTATTATTTTTTAAAGTAAATTATTAGTTATTATCCTACAGTATGCGATGGGAGCCATTCTAGGGTTTATCTCTATTTGGTAAGGTTTCACGTTCTTTAAATTTCTTGGGTTATAATGGAATATTTTGAACTTTTTTCCCTATAGGAGTAACATTGTATTTTTTTAAAATAAATTCCCTATCTTTTTCTGATTTTTTTATTTTTTGTTGTTGGGATTTTTAGGTTTGCAGTTTTTATAAATATATTAAGGGTTCTAAACATTTTGAAAATTATAGTTTGGTTTGAGTTTTTTTCTTGTTCTTTTAGCGTTATGATGGGATGGCTTTGTACTTGGTAGGGCTCGAGAGTTGTCATCACAGGAATTTGAAAATCTAATGGTATAGTGGCGAATCCTAGACAGTTCAAGATCCCAAACTAGTTTCTTAATAGAAAGAAAGACCACAAGGATGGGCATTTCTCTCAGGTGATTTCCAGTGTTTTAAAAGCAAGGATAGTACAGAGAATGGGGTTAATCTTGTGTTCCCCTTTCAGCTATAAGACACAAGGGTTTTGAATTTTTAGCCATTGGTTGTTGTGGCTACAATAATGCTATGTACAATTAGGGAAACATAAGTTCTGAATAGTGTTGAATGCTAGTGTCACTTGCTTTCTGGATTAAGGGTCGATAAAGTAAGGAAAAAGTCATTTCAGCAACATTGAATTATTTTTCAGTAAATTATTTTTATCCAAACAATAAATAGTGAGTGCTTCCATGTAAAATACAGAACTCTTAGTAGACCATGGTCCTATTTCATAGGGGCTTGGGTAGTGGGTTAGATTGCAGTATGGGTGGAAGAGAATCTATCCAAAATGGCATATCTTTAAAGCAATTCACTTATCCAAGTTTTCTTGAGTTGTTAATGATTTTTGGTTGCAGTTACTGCCTCTTTCCTGACTATGATTAGTAGTTCTTTTAGGTAAGAGCTAGGCATACCGTAAGATCACGAGGTATCCTATATTACATTCAAAATAGTGTACTTTATATGCATCCTTTGGAAGTTTAGTATTAAACTTCTAAGTGCATGTTTATGTGATGTTATGTAGTCTAAGTGAACTATCCATGTAATTTTACGTTGGGAAAGGTAAACATTTGGTCTTTGAAGAGAATATTCACCAACTATGTATTTAAAGAAAAATCTACAATCTATTTCTACTCGGATGCTAGTACAAAAAATGTTGATTCTGAAGGAACTTGGATATGGAAAAGTGTGGAAGTATCAAGACAAGATTTATTATAAAAAAATTTAATTAAAACATCAAACTTGAAGGTTGTGACACTCCCCTTGTTGTAATGAAAGATTGGGCAATAAGTGGGCACTTGTGGGGTAATTATAACTATAAATTGGCTAGCTTTCAGATAGTTGTGGTAGCCATTGTAGGTCTTGAGTTGGTTCCAGCAACAAGAGTTGTGTTTTTCTGTTCAACTACTGAAACTAGAGGAGTACCATAAGTTTCATGAAACATAGTAATCAAAATTGTTCAATCCTATATATAGCCATTTTTGTTGTTTGTGAACGTGGAAATGAATGTCAAAGTGGTTTGATATAGAAATACGATTTCTACAGTGTATAGACTACTTTTTATTGACATTGTGTATGGGATTTTCCTGGGCAACTCATCCTTTATTCTCTTCAAATCAAGGCCAAAATATAAAGGTCGATCAATTTTTCAGATAACTTGTTAAATTGATTTATCTTCTATAATTAGTTCAGAAAAAATCTAAGCTTTAATGCCAACTTTTAAATATGTAAAAATCATATTTTTATTAGTGGTGGTGCACTTTGACTATTCGCTTGACTTGATTTGTCTAAACATTTGTTGCTAAGGCTTGCAATCATTTTACTTGATTTATAAATTCTTGCCTGGAAGACTAGAGATATGGGAAAAGATGTAAAAATCATATATAGCTAGACTAAGATAAAAAGATTCAAATTCAAATTCAAAATAACATCTATTATCAAATCAGCTAAAACAGAGCCAATTTATAGAAGAATATGGAAGTGTCATAATATATCATGCCCCAATTACACAAGCTATAGTTTTTCATACTGAAATATCATCAATTGAAAAGAAACAAAGATGCAATAAACACTCATTAACGAAATGCTAAAAAAATGATAAATATAAATAAGTACAAGCCAAAAAATTCCAAGGCAAATACCAAATGCTATTCTATTTTGAATGAAGATACAAAGTAGAATGCTTGGATGAAGTATCCATGAAAGATCTATGTAGCTATTGAATAAAATAATTTCCTTATGCACCATTGTTGTCCTAGTTGTCTCTAAATAATATAAAAGCCAATCTTCAATAAACACATGGTATTGTTACTTATCCACAGGGATCTGAGGAAAGACACATGCAAGCCCTATGAAACACCATGATCTAAAATCTTCTATGATATCCAAGCATAAAAGCAAAAATGACTGTATTTAGGTAAACCTTCAATTCTCCTCCTTTGCAATGACTCTCACTTCAATATGAAACATAAAACTTTTATATCACTTGACTTAGAACACAATGACATCCACTTGAAACACCATGATCTAAAATCTTCTATCATCTCCAAGTATAAAAGAAAAAATGACTTTATGTAGGTAAACCTTCAATTCTCCTCCTTTGTAATGGCTCTCACTTCAATATGAAATAGAGAAATTCTATCACTTGACCTAGAACACAATGACATCCATTTGTAAAGTACATCACAAAATCAAAGCAATCATCCAGGGACAATAACGAAGCTTCCCAATTTGTTAACAATTAGTCCAAGTAAAGGGAAGCCACCCCTACGCTATTATGCTTGAATAAAACTTCTATCACCTTCCTGCATATACAACTACCTTAAAATAACTTTGTAGAGATGTTTGACTGTCCCTACCATTTTTACTAAATAGGATTTTAACTCTCCTTGTTTAATCACCCAAACTAGATAGATTATTAATATCATACTTTTAAGTTGATATCATGAATGTAAAGTTATCTTAAGGAGTAAAATCTTCAAAAACAGAAATGTGTGATTTATCACTCTCACAATTTTGATGTAAAAGGAGTAAATGCTATATTCCTCCGAGTCCACTTTTGAGGGAGATAGGGAAATCTAGGAATGCAAAATAGGGACACCTAGAAGTAACCTCAAAATCCTATAAATGATCTATAAATGTAATGTAGATGTGACATTAACAACAAGGTCTTATGTAGGGGGCATTTTACTTAAAATAGATACAGTGGATGGGTTTTCTTAGTGCCATAAATGAATGAAAATGTAGGAGAAATCAAGGTGACCCTACATATTTGGATTCTAGACTAACAAATAAGCTTCTATTTCCACACTGTGAAACTAAGGCTGAATAAATTATGCATGACAAAGATTATTTTACTCATGATCTGGCGACTCCCAAATAAAGTGGAGAAGAGATCCATATGCCATAAAAAGAATGGGCACTTACTATCATTGTGACATGCATACAAAACGTGAAAGAGAGAGAACGTGCAAATCCTTCATAAATCAAATTATATATAAATTCCTCCTTGAATTACCACATATACGGGGTATGCGCAACATGGATTTGTTGACAGTCTTAATAAAAAGAAGAAATTATTGAAATGGTTAGAGTAATTTTCAAGTAATGGGTATGGTTTAGGCAAACCAAAAGAGACATTCTCAGTGCACAAAAATTATAGACAACTCTATTATCTTTAAATAAAGATGTCCATACAAGGAGTGGTCACAACCTGAATTAGAATGCATAGATAAGGCACACAAATCAATTGGAAAAATATAGTAAACTTCATTGATATTCGACCTGAATGTCCATTTTATAGAAATATAGCATTTAGAATGTTTAACTGCATATACAACTCAAGCTCGAGCTTAACTGAAAATAGATATATTATACTAATTACAGCCCAAAATCAACAAAATAGTAGTTCTACATGTTGCACAGATGTTACCTAAGGTTGTCATTGATGTCAACACTTCATTTGGGCAGCCATTGATGCTCATGTTGATGGTGTGCTAACTATGATATTGCTAATGTTCATGGTTGGATGTCATGCCTTATTTAATGTCAAATTTGTACTGAGTATGGTTGGTGTCAGTAGAGATGATATCATGATGATATATTAAGATGGGAATTAGAAGCATTAAGATGGGAATTAGAGGCATCAAGATGAGGATTAGAAGTAATGCTAATGTTGGGGAGATGGTGCTGATGGTCTGTTGCATGTTGTATGCTCTCTCCTATTGTTCCTAGGGAAGTATGTGTTGCTACAAGGAGGCTCTGGTCTCCAGATGTAGGTGAAGGTTTTTGCTGCAGGAAGTTGCTTTGAAGACTGCTTGGGAAAATGCTTCACATTCCTCCACATTCGGAGATATGGCCATGCGGTTCAGAAGTTAAGTTTAGTATGTTGAGAAGGTACTACACTCAAAGGGTCATAGCATTTGTCCCTCCGCAGAGAAAGTTGTAAGTGACAGAATGCAGGATTGTAATGTTTGGTGGCTAGTTTCAGTGTATGTTAGCTTGTGCCAACTTGTTGCTATATGAAATGGTGAATTGGCTAATGGATAATGATCCTAATGATCTTGTGATGTTTCTTGTTGCTCTATAAGGTGTTTTCTAGTTTATCTGAAACAAGTTGTGGTTCGAAATGAAGGTGTTGTTAGGTTATGCCTTTGTCTGGCTGACTAAGGTATGTTGGAGGTGTGTGCCACAAAGTCTTTGTTGTGTGGAGTTCAAGGAGTGTTTGGAGATGTTGCATGGGTCATGTCGACTCATTTGGGAGAAGAACAAGTAATGTTTAATCATCCATGAGTACCGCCAAGTTGTAATGGTCGATATGCTACAAGCCTTATATTTTCTTGCTTAAGGCTAACTTATTTCAATTATGTGTTCAGCATGCGGATGTTATTCGTTCGAGGCTGATGCTATGAAGGATGTTTAGGATCAGGTTAAGCATGTGTTGGAATCCACAAGGTGTGTTCCTCTTCCTAGCGTTGAGTGTAATTCATGTTAGGGCATTCCCTCTACACATTTCATGTTGTTGATCTCTGGCTGACTTGTAATTGTAATATTCTCGTTGTCTTTGGCTAAAATACATTGTAATTAATGTAATATCATGTATATATTGTAAACCTAGTTGATGTAAGTGAGGTATGATTGTGAGTGTGAATGTGAGAAGTAGAATATGGATGTGTAATGCATTATGATGTAGGACTGAAAGAGAAAGAGCAGAAGTGATAGATCATGTCCAAATTCATCTTGAAGATATTTTTGAGACAGAAGGGAAGTGAAGAATGTGCCTAATTGATTGTTGGAGGCAGTGATTCAAAGGCAAAACTTCTTGAAGGCTGAAAGCAGTGAGTCAGTAAGCTACAGAGAAGACATTTGAAGAAGTTGCAGAAGTTGTCAAAGTAGAAGAGCAATCATCAAAAGAGGAGTGAAAAGGCAGAATTGTAATCATCAAAAGAAGTGAGCTTCATTGTCAGTGTCAGACAGTAGAAGGATTGTCTTGATGTAATATTTTCTAAGTTTGTTCTCAGTTCAGGGAGTAGTTGATTCCTTGGGTAGAAGCCCTAAAAGAAAGTTTGTAGGGAGTGAGTAGCTTCCTTGGGAGTGACCCTAAAACCTTTCTTCAGGGAGTAGTAGCTTCCTTGGGTTGTAACCCTAAAACAAAGTTGTAATTGTGATTCTTTTGTGAGGCTGGATTAGGACAGTAGCTCCTAGCAGCTTTTCTCACCGTGGTTTTTCCCCTTTGGGGTTTTCCATGTACATCTAGTGTTATGTAGTGTTATGCATTATGATTGAGCTTTTATGTTTCTGTTAATGTTGTAAAGTTTTAAGTTTTAATTTGCTTTGGAGGGTTTAAAATTTGTTTGAATACTGATTCACCTCCCTCTCAATATCTGGGTGTGTTCAACACTACACACCCGCAGATATGTTTTGTAAAGTTTGTATGTTTTACACCCTACAGACTATACACTTGGGCACAATTGGTGGGTTCCACAACATCGCCCTAGCTGGGGGTATTGGTGGTAACATTTTTTGGGCCTTTATAGGTGTTTTTGTTGGTCCACTGTTTTAATACCCCATTGTATCATAATACCACTTAGCAATTTTCTATATTGATGTGCCTATAAATACTTGTATATGGATTAGGATTACGTACATGGAAAAATATCTGTCTTGTGAACAATTGAGTTAATATGGTAAGTTATTGTTGTTTTTGATGTACTAGTGTGTCTCAGTCTCACTGTTACTTTCTAACCCCTAATCTACTAAGAAGTTCATAGCTATTTTAATTTAATCATAGATAAATCCAAGTTTTTAAGGACTTAAAGGTCATTCACAACATCGTTTACAACAAATTCAGTATTAGCATCAATCATTTTTGCATCTGCAAGTGGAACATCAATTTCATCTCGTTCATCAAGAGTTGGTATTTGCCTATAAGATCTTCAACTTTCCTATGCAACTATGTTTTATTTAACACTTTTCACATGAGACCAATATGAGCAAGTCCCTTACACATGTTGACATCAGCAATATCAACTTCTCCCACATCATTACTTATTGGAATATGTAATTGTATCGAATCTTTGTTTCTACATAAAGTTGAATTTGAAGGTCTTTGCTACAAAAACCCATTGATTACCATTTCAGAACACACCAATTGACTGTACATTGCACCTATTTTACAAGAAATGAAGACCTATTTAAACTAAGAAATGAAGATCCAAATATTTTGGGGATATAAATGTTTTTGGGTTTTTATATACACATACAAGAATTACTAACTACTATCACACAAAAATATAAATGATTCAACTTTTAGCAAGCAGATTTAAAAGTCAAAACAATGATCAATCACTAATATCACTAATCATTTAAGGCATGTTTAGCAAGTGACTGCAATATTTTAAATGAATTATTTTCATATGTAGCACTACCCAATTGATAATTGATCTGTAATTGACTTGGATATTACAATTTGCAATTCTTCAATGAAGGTTTAGAATTTCCTATTTGTTGATCCAATACAAATTGCTATCAAAATCAACATGCATAAGACTAAAAATTAATGTGTTACAACTATGTCTTCCATCTATATCTTCTATTAAATTTGTGATGTGTACGTACTCAAATACATGCCTACAATGCTAAACATGACCACTCAAGAAGAACTAAACATGACGAAAATAATTATAAGTCTTTCTATCCTTAAGAACTAAACATGTTATGAGATCTTATAGATATCCACTCTTTAGCATGTTATAAGCACATGTAGGCAACAAGGGGTCTAAAATATTACTTGTAGAATGTATCTATTTTTTATTAAGACTTAAAAAGAGATAGAAAAATGTTCATTATGCATGTATCACTTTAGAGGGAAAAACACTTGTCTACTTGTCCATTTTAATCAAGTGCCTTCCCTAGCCTCAACCAAGTTTAGTTCATATTTTTCGTCTTATAGTCCATCTTCGAGTAACTCTATCGAGATTTGTTATCCACGTTTCTTAACACTAATTACCTGGGAGTAGAAAAGATGGAGTGCCATAAAATCTTCTTATTATAAGGAGAAAGAGGGGAATTAAAAGAATAAATTGTATCCACAAAAAAAATCTTAGTCATAATCACAAATTCCTCTAATTGAAACATCAATTTCGTGTTTATTATCAAGTACTATTATTGTCATTTCTCAATTACCTAAATATCTGGGACTAGAAAAGATCCCCTAACACCATAAAAATCTTCTTTTCACCAATAGGCATTTCACTATTACTTAAATATCTAAGGTGTAATTATGTCGATAAGCATTTCACTCACACTTAATGTGCAATGGGCACACCGATAGGATATGACAAGGATTGTAATATTGAATTGATTTGAAGAACACATAGGAATGTGCAAACAACAATTTTTGGAAATGGTAGCATTTTGTACACTGTGTATTGAAAGTTGTAGTACATTGTTAAGGAAAGGAGCTAGAAATGATAGACTAATATCACAAATAGATGATCCTCTTCTTGCCTCTCAAGGGATACATATACACTATCTTGCACACTTACATACCTCTAGTAGCTAAAGGTTAAGGAGATGAGCAAATCGGCTAGAGATTGTACCCACAAGACAATAGCAAACATGAGGCCCTAACGATCAATATTTTATTGTCAATTGATGCTCTTTCAAGTATTAAACCTTGGGATTTATGGATTTTCAAGGCCCACGCCATCTTAACTAGGATTCTACTGCATCTGCCATAAGCAATTAGAACAACTAGCACAATTTGTGGACCATACAAATCTAAAGGTGGACCTACATAATGTTTGAACTCGATGATCCTCTTCTTGTCTCCTAAGGGACACATATACACTATATTGCATTCTTGCGTACCTCCAGTTGCTAAACATTAAGGAGATGAGTATATTAGCTAGATGTTGAACTCGTGAGACAACAATGAACATGAGAGCCTAACGATCAATATTTTTGTTGTTAATTAATGATCTTCCAAGTATTAAACCTTGGGATTTATAGATTTTCAAGTCCCATGCCTTCTTAATCAGAAGTTGGCAATATTTGTTCGAGTACTGCACACTTAGTTCAAGTACTGCACACTTAAGTTAATTTCTTAAAGAAGTTAATAATATTTAGCTAAGAGTGGTTAATCACAAGTAATCCAAATGATTGGCATGAGTTGTGGGGATTGCAAATCCCTGAGTGGACCTACAAATAAGTATTAGTAAAAATGAGGAACATAAAAGTTGGTATAAATGAGTGGAACAAGGAAGTAGCTCACCTCTACTAGTAATCTTTGCACCCAAAAGATTCTCCAGGACCTCATCTATTATGCATATACAATGTCATCAAATATTGATTGACCCATTATTTTCTCCTTTGTCTCCTCAACCATCCCCAAGTTCAGTAATCATTAAGGGCCCAATAAGCTATTCCCATCACAAACTAAAGCATATGAAAAAGAGTAGCAAAGACTAGCTAAGCTCGTTGCTCATTTAGCTTCTACCAGGTGAAAGCACAATATGACCCTCAAAGGAAAGAAATATACTTTGCTCACATGATGCTCACAACAAGAAAGCCTGAAGTTCAAATATTACAAAAGAAAATGAGGTGTCAACACTAAATCATAAGTCTAAAGAATGCCTAGCCAAAGGATAAAGTTGAGCTCCTTGCATAAAGTACCAAATCGGTGACTACAAGATACTTGGAAGTGGAGGGGAAACTAAAGAATAAGGAAGTAGACTTATAAGTGGTATAATAAAATCTACAACTGACTAACTTGAAGACCAACGCACTAGAACTTTAGGTGGATACTTTGAATGAATCCATTTGAAAAAAGTACTTGATATATAAATAAATGTAGAAAAGGAGAAGAACAAGGGGTTGCAAGTGAAGCTACATTAACTATTTGAACAACTTAATTACACATTTCCTATGCTAATGGCAATATCTAATGGTCTCTTCAATCCTAATTCGCAAGCATCATTTGCAAGATAGAAATGCTTCTTTAAAACTCTATTTGTCATAATTCAAAAGATAAACATTTGAACCTAGTGATTCAACATGATGATATGGTTTTGGTGAGATTATAGAGTCAAACCTTTTGAACACCTTGCATCTAGCACTAAAAGCCTTAAGCTTCTTCATTGTGTAAATTAAGAATATTCACAAAAATGACCCTACCATCTCTTAGATCTTTCTTTTAAACCAATCCAAAGCTACCCACTACAACTAACTTGCTCTTATTTACTCCATCAATTTCACTAATAACACCTTCAGAAGAAATTTTCATGTGACCTAACTTTTGCAAATTATCTCTTTGGGAGAGCATCTATTGCCAATGTGCATCTCCACAAGAAATCTAAGGGCTAAAACTAAGCAACATATCACAAAAGCATTGGCACTAGAAACCATTATGTATGCGTGCTATAATCACTAATCTTGAAATTTACGAGAGAAATCTATATTTCAAAATTTATGATGTACAATCTCCTTTACTTTCACCCACTCTCTATGCATTTAGGGTGGTTTTAGATATAGAAAAGCACTTTAATTTTTAATATTTTTGGGATCCCAAATATCCCAATATTGTTCTAAGAAAAATATTTACTTCAATTGATAAAACTAGTTTGTATTATCCTCAATATCAAAGATAAGAGTTGAATTCAAATTAAACTAAACTTACACAATATACACCAATAAGAGCAAGTCCAAAAAAGCTAAATCTTATTAACTAAGTGGGTAAACATTTAAGAATTAAGGATTGTGCTTTAGATTATGCTAAAGTCAAGCAAAACGTAATTTTGGCCTATCACACCTCCTAGCAGATGCCCAAAAAAATCTCTCCATCTGTCTATCGACACCCCACTCAATCTAATGTAATAATAACATAACTTGAGATCGATGAAGAGCTTGTTTGAGTCCAAAAAAACCTCACAAATGTCATTACACACCTTAACAACTTTTAGAATCCTAACCCATCAATAGCAATCACCTTGATCAAGATAATAATCTATTCGATTGAGAGGAATCAATATTAACATATTGTATCCAATTCTAGGTGCCCTTATTTTTGTCTCTTAGCTCAAATGTAGAAAAGTGGTGAAATAAAAAATAAAATCATATCAATGTTGTATCAATAGGTTTAGAGGGAATGGTGATACACCCAAAAAGAGTTTTAACATTTGATTAAAATAATATGACATTAGGTGCAACCCAATTTAAGGGTTTTAACATTTGATTAAATGAAGACAACATTTGGTGTAGCCCATAAGCCACATTTACAAAAAGCCAAAGACTTTCACCCTTATGTATATTGGGGTACATGTAGAATTACTTATTATTTTATTGTAGCAAGTAGATTTAAATATATGATATGCCCTTATGCCTGTTTGGTTATTGTGTTTTGGGATAAATCTAAATCACCATTATCATGTTTTGATATAAATTTAAGTCATTGTTGTTTAGACAAATATATGTTACGTGCCCTTATTTATATTTAAATCTACTTCCATAAGTCAATGTGGAGAGGACATTGAGGATAAGTGGACAAGCATAAGAGTGTAACATATCTTTAAATCTACTAGCTACAAAAAAACAACAAATAAATATACATTTACCTTAAAGTTTGCCTTGGAATCCACTGACTACAATAAGATAGTATAAAACATGTATATGCACATTAATCTGTCTAACTTTACTAAGCATAACTCTCTAAATACAATGTTAATTTTTAGATTAAAGGAATATTGATTTCTTATATAATCATTACCCTGATTAAGAGAAGTATCCAAAATGCTCACAATAAATTCCACAACCCACATAAATCTAACAATCTACAATAAGAATAAATTTAGGCAAAAACCTTGAATGTCCATTGCACAATTACATGGTTTATTGCAAACAATAGTAGTTAAAAAAAACATTGCAAACATTCTTAACTATTTCTCTTTTCAAGAAAATAAATTTCTTAGATGCCTAGACTCATCCAACCTTCCATGTTTTGCAAATGCTTAAATATTGTGGCTTTCCTAATGATGGCCAAGTGACACAATAATTAAATTACTAAGACTAGTTCTAAAACTGCAAATTTGACCTTGCAAAAAACAAAAACAAAAAAGATTCTTATCCACATAGCAACTATCTAAGACGTATCCAAATCCCAAGGCATACAAATCTCATTGTCTACAAAAACCAACAATCATTCTTCAATTACAAAGTTAAGCAATCTATCTCTTTAATCACTTTAAAGCATGGTTATACTTATTGTTTGATAGTAGTTCATCTGATCCATTCCATCTAACTAGCAACTCAATTTAATCTAAGTTAATTTGTATTTGATTACTTTATTTAATTAAATAACCTAAATTATTACTATTTTCTGTTCATTTCCTATAATTCCTCACTAAATTCAAGTGCCTATCAACATGTCCATTGCACTTTAGGTTGCAATTGCTAATGATATATATGGTGGGAGAATATAGTCAACATAATAATGATAACAAGAAGATGACAAAGTTTTTTTCCAATACTTGTAGGGACGAATTACCATGTTAATAGGTTTTCTTAGCATGTTAATAGAGATGAAAATTACCTAACAGTAAGATTAGTTTGTTAATAGTAACACATAATTCCCTTCGTCCTTTGTTGCATTTACAATCACAAATAAATAATTATGCGAAAAGCTAGAAATATTTGTGCCATTTGTTATTGTTGAGGTAACCACTAATGTTGCTACTTTGTTTACTCACACTGAGAGTCTAGCATTCTACATGATCAATGCAACAGTCTACCAACTCATCCTTCTTTTGAAGAAACCTACAAATTTTCTATCAATTTTAGGATTCCAAATACCCTGAAACTACAAACGGGTAGGAGTTTTTATAAGAAAAAACATGTGCAACAAGGAGGGCCTTCTTTGTGCAAGTATGAGCATTGAAACATGGAGTTTGTTTGCCTATTTGACAATGGTAGTAGCCTTTCACTAGCCTGTATGACAACTGCTTGCACATCCAGCTAACAAACACAAAACCAAGTACCATAGCCATCAAATATTCATCCTACAATGACCTTGAAATATTGATTGTTAGGGCCTCATGTTCGCTATTGTCTCGTGGGTACAATCTCTAGCTGATTTGCTCATCTCCTTAACCTTTAGCTACTAGAGGTATGCAAGTGTGCAAGATAGTGTATATGTGTCCCTCGAGAGGCAAGAGGAGGATCATCTATTTGCGATATTAGTCTGTCATTTCTAGCTCCTTTCCTTAACAATGTACTACAACTTTCAATACACGATGTACAAAATGACTACCATTTCCAAAAATTGTTGTTTGCACATTCCTATGTGTTCTTCAAATCAATTCGAAATTACAATCTTTGTCAAATCTTATAGTGTGCCTATTACACATTAAATGTGATTGCTAGTTAAATAGATAAGGATAATAGGAATATACATAGTTCACCATTACATTCATATATATTCTAATGCGCTTATAAACTTTTAAAATATGCTTATAATCATTAATCTTTAGTGTAGGGCACAATGTGACATTTTAGTTTTTTATTATATATTTTACGACTTACTAAAAATAAAACGGTGGTTTGATAGATTCTCTTAGGTTGGCATTTGAGTTGAAGGGAGTCCCTCCTAACAAAGTTTAGGAGCGAAATATTCACATAAACCTAATTAGTCATTTTGAATGTCCCGTTGGTTAGGACTTAACTACATTCTTGGTAGGAGTGGTAGATTCAAGAAAAAGAAAATTTAAAATATTACAAAAATTAAATTAAAAAATTAAAATGTTTTTATACTTTTCTAAGTGTGTTTTGGAATTACTTTTACGATTAAAAAAAAAATCATTTTTATATTTGTTTTTTAATGTGAATTTTTTTAGTACTAATTTATATTCTAAAAAGATTTAAATATTGTAAAATTTATGATATAAGCAAAGTTAAGAATGTATGACATTTTCTTTTAATTTGCTTTAGCTTTAATAATATGAGAAGTAAATTTATCAATTTTATCATCACAACAATAATTTGAAATTTTGTGAAAATCACAATAATATTTAAAAATTTCTAATTTTTAAAGAATCAAAATAATTTAGGTGTCTTCATTTCCACCATGTTGAAATATACAATGTATATCTTTTTGTAAATGCTTTCTCTTATTTCTATCTCATCCTTGTGTAAATGAATGGCTACTATCTTATATCTTTTTTTCTTTTTGTAGGGCATTCTTGACACAAGCAATGGAACATTTGAATAAGGAGAAACATAAACATTGTAATATTGATAACAATCAAAAGGACACCCCTTATTTTGAGTTTGAAGATGTCGAGCTGGAGAAGAAGTTTGTTCTTGTTCAGGAGTGCTCTAAGTGTGATCAGGTTGTTGCCGAGGTTGCTGAGTTGAAGTCGAAGGTTGCAACTCTGGAAGGGAAACTAAAGGTGATGGCTACCTTCAGCACGAAGGTGATGCACATGTCTGCTACTATGTTGTTGGTGTTGCAGGACCTTGAACTTAGGAGACATGGTTTAGATGCTGACACTTTTGTCAATTATGAGGAAATGTATAGATTCCTCGATGATGACTGGGGTCAGTTATTCTCCTAGGTTTCCTATCTGTTCTATTTCTAGTTTTTGGATATGGTTAATGCTTAAGACTCTGATCTATAGTATGGTTTACTATTGTTAGTATGTTGTTGGTCTATTGTTCGTGGCCTATCTGTGGCATGTTTTGCTCTGCCCTTTTGGCTTTTTTTATAAAGGGTTCAGCACCCTAGTTTGCTGCTTACCATAATAAAAAACAATCAAAAGGACACTTCTTCTATTAATGTATAGCTCTTAGACATGGATGATTTGAGGCGTGAAATAACAATAAAAGCAACTTCGACAATACTTTATATAGTGAAGTCAAATGACATGTAACTACATTATATAATTAGTTGACTCATTTCAAAGATCCCAAGACCAATTTGATTTAAAAGATGTTAACAATCATTGTTTTTGATATTAATAAGTTGCAAACCTGGATGCATATATTAACAGTCATTGTTATCATCATATTTATATTGATAATTTTGAAAAATATTTAAAATAATAAATTATATTGACATTATCATAATTAAATTTATTATTAGCTATGCATTGTAATCTCTAGAAACAATTCAATGTTCTCTAACAATTTTATAAAAGTTAAAAGTTTACTATTAATTTACTATTAATATCGATAAATAAAAATAAAAATATATCTAATCTTCTAATATTATAATAATACCTTTAAAAAAATTTAAAATTATTTAAATAGTTTCTGGATTAACTTCAAATATTGTTTAAATTGAAACTACAATTTCAAAATAAATGTAACACTTTCACCCCATACTCTTTTTATTACATAGTGGATTATATTTCATTAGAATCTATAACCATAGATACAAATAATAAATAACAAGAGTTCTTTATTTGTGATTCTTATATATGAGCAATAGGCATCATAGATTAGAATAAGGTTGGGCAGATGTAATGAAACATACTTTATAAATTAGGATATCAAAGATAATAATCTAATAGAAATAAAAATAATATTAAATATTATATTTTTATAAAGCTTAAACAAATATAATGGAATAATAGTTTACAATTTTTAATAAAAAATTTGGAAGTATTGAAAATTATATTAAGTGGTCAAAATTATTTTTAACATTTTCAACTTGAAAATACGTTAAATGACAATGTTATTATAGGATCAATTATGCAATATTATTAGGTTCTGATATTTTGGATGTTACTATTAAACTGATCATGAGGGAAAGCATATTGAGCCTATTTCAAGGAATGGAAACCACCCAAAGAAACTGGGGGGTATTTAAGAGAGGAACTAACCTCGACTATTAGTTTTGTAGTTAATCTTATATAAAGTGTTTTCGAATGACTTAATTTAAAATCATCATCCATTTTCAAATTTCTTATTCATTTTTTTTAAATTACATTTTTAATTCTTTTATGTTTCCAACCTTTTACTATGAGAATTTTGGGGTCTTTAAGATGTATTGGGTGTTTTGCTAATATTGATTACTTTATATTACAATGTTGAATGCCTATAGTAGGTTTTTTGTCACACTCCAAATTTTGACTATGATTTACTTTTTACTTGTACGTAATTAGTACATAATTTTGCATGAATTAATGATTTGACGTTATGTGAAAATGTCAGGATAAATCAATGATGTCATGAGTTTATATTTTTATGATTAGAATTAAGACATGTGATTATAAGATGTTATGATTTCATAAAGGTTATGAATTGATTAACAATATACTAATCCCGGTTGGGTGATTGCAAGTTGTAACCAAAAAATAGGTTTCTGCCCTCCGAGAAAGAGAGGGAGAGCATCATCAGAGAGAAGTGAATAGACGTATGGATAAGAAAAGGTTGTTGCCATCTAAGTCTCGTGCTTGCACAATTTAGTGAATTTTCGTCAAGATTGGTAAGTGTGTTTGACCAGTTAGTCTAAATTTGGTTTTGACTCAACAATTGTTGATTTGTCGACAAGATCCAATGTAGGTTTTGTCGAAAAATGAAGTCAGGGTAGTTTTTGATCATTGACAAGAAATGGTTGATAGTAGATAGTTTATAAAAAAAAAAAAATTCCCAATTGGGATTTTATCTTGTTATTTTGTCTATTTTGGCGTTTATGCAAGATAGAGAGGGGAGAATACCTCGACCCATTCTTGTATCTTGTCAGGTATTAGAAACAATGTAGATATACGTTGTATACACCAATTTTATGTATATATATAAGTATTTAATAAGAATTATTAGTTTAAACCTTTTGTTTGTTATAGTTGAGCTTCTTATGGGAGGTGGAGTAGTTACTAATTCAATGTAATTTACTTCATGTAAGTAATAGATGCTCGACTCCTTTACTCCACAATAGCATGGAGAGTATGAAGGAGCTTTTAATAGGATTGGGGAGTGGTCTTAATGACCAATCGCTCCGCCATCAATTTGCATGCTCCTTTGAGAGTGTTTTTAGGCTAGAGTTGGGCAAAGATCCCAGCGGGTAAGGCAGAGAAAAGCCTTGAAAAGGCTATAATTCAAGGGAGTTTGGAGGAAAGAAAGGGGTGGAGGTCATTATGGGTTGGAGAAGTATGCCACTCCAATCATAGAGAAGGAGAATACAATGAGTGCATTCTCTGTAGGAAACCATGGATAACATTGTTGTTAGAAGCATAGAAGGTTGAAGCTTATACAAAAGGAAGGACTTTGTGAAGATTTGGAGTTGGATTGATTAGCAACGAAAAAATTCGTTGGCCTTGGAGGTAAGGTCATCACACAGAAAGAAATATCAAATTCTTCAACTGTAACAATCTCTTTCTGTATAAGCATAGAAAGATGTTTCTTTTGTAAAGCATAGTAATAAGAGTTACACAACATCAGTGTAACTAGATAAGCTTTCTAGATTATGTAGGAATTTAACCATTAGAGAACTCTGACATAGACTTAGAAGTTGTACTAAGTCAAGAAAAGTTTTAGCAATGATATTAAGATCACAACATCCTTGTTAACTTAGGTTTGCAAGAATTAAAAGTAATTCTATCATTTTTAGAGGTGAAACTGCACTCAGAATGCTCGAGTCATTAGAAACCAATTATATGATGGTGGAAATGTTTTGAACAATAGTGAAACCGCCCTAGTTAAACATTAGATTGCTTTAATTTTCAATAGAAATCATGTGGTAGTATCTAGGGTCTAGCATAGGGCAAGCTGGCGGCTACAACTATGGATATAGTGTCGTTAACAACAACTAGTATCACTACTAGCATCGATATTGAATATCTACTTCGAACCATATGTCTAACGACTTATATTGATGTCTCTGCAACCTAGTAAGCCGTATAGGCAAGTTATTAATGACCATCAGTTTAACCGCAAGCCCTCATTAGTATTTTTGCTTATAAAGGATATAGTAGTTGAGCGACCTATGAATGGAAGAAATCCATTAGATCACAGACAGAACTATCCTACAGTAATGCCAGTGATGATTTAAACTAGAGGCATACAAATTGTGCACATAAACAAAATCTCACTTTTTCCTATTAAGGAGTTGTCCTTAAAACATATGTATAGAAAGAACAAGTTTTTACTACTATAATGTTATTGAATACATAGTGAATATGTAAGGTAAACCTAGTTCTTTGATAGACTAAAGATTATAGAACATTGATGGGTTTCCATTTCTTGATGATGTATGTATGAGTTTAAATCTAAAGTTTTGATGTCAAATATTCTATTATATCGAATATACAATGATATTGATTTCATTGTAAACATCTAAGTGCCGAGATATATTATCATATATGCATTATATATGCAATGATAAACATTACCATGATATTCAGGAATGTTAACCTTTTTAGATCAAAAAATCAAACTTAGTCAAAAGATTATTTAAGATTAGGATAATGTTCTTTAAGGTCGTATATGAATGAGGGCTTACCTCATCTATTATGTCATGAGAATTATGATGCCTAAGTAATCAAGAGAATATTAGAGGACATTTATTTTATGCTATTTTATGAGTTATTATTTTTGAAGAACAAGAGTTTTATTTTTGGCATTTCAAATGTGTCAGGATAGAGAAAATTAAATCCCTACTTTTGGAATCTTTTATAACATTGAGTTAGTCCATTATTTAATGTGGTTGACAGTGAATAGTCGAGAAACCATAGATCAAAACAACTATATTGTAGGAAAAATATATGAAGTGGTTTTTGATAATAAATGATTTCTTGTAGAGTCAAAAATTTGTTTATAACATAATAATGCTCAACCTTTGAGTCTTTGAGTAAAATTATAGGAAGTCATAGACCCTAGTATTTGCAAGTATGCAACGAGGGACTCTCTGAAAGGTTAAAATCATCTAAACATTCATATTGTTTATATATCCTAGATTAAGGATCAATTCTAAGTTATTGACTAAGACTTGAGTTCAGTCAAGACAAATTATGTCTAGAGTTACTAGTCAAGAAAGTCAAACTGTAGAATGAGGTAGTTTCCAAGTTGAGTTAGAGGTGTGTGAACACATGTCTATGTTTATTGCAAATGTCTATTTATATAGAAACTTTGGCCAAAGTGATGCATTTGTCTCTACATGCATTAGTCGGTTCATCATGACTAGATTGCGTGACCTATCAAAATGATCATACTTAGCTAGAAGATTGTCTAGAGTTGTATGGTCGATTGAGTTACGTAGGACACAACACTGGAACTCATATGGCAACCTGTTGGTTCTTTATGTCTATACTCTTTGTGAAGGGTAGGGCCACTTCTAGGAAGGAAGGTGTGTGGGGGACCGCCAGTCTACTGTTGGAGGTAAAGCACTCGGATGTTGCTCTCCCTCTGTAGCAAAAGACTCGCCAAGACTTGTGAGATAGATATCAAGATTCCAGATGCAGTACACTTTATGTTATGACTTATGATGTAAAATTATTCTTTTTTCCAAGTGTAACTTAATTGTAAATGTAAAGTGAAATGTTTTCACTATGATTTATCTTTGAATATATTGTATTTCAAGGTTGAAAAATATTCAGAAAATATATGCTTTTATTTCTTTGTAATTACGCAAATGATACAAAAAAATTCACTCATGTTTATCATGTTCTTTTACTTTCTTAGTAAATTGTGTGTGTAATTCCTAGTAATATGAGATGGCATGTTACATTTTTTAATAAAGATCTTAATTTCTCACCAATATATGAAATACCACATGGACACAAAATTTCATAAATATATTTCTTAAGTGTTTCTTTGACATGGTCTTTTGTTCTTAAAATATTTCTAAAAGTTTTACATGATTTAAAGTGGGTTTTGATATCATTTTTAGTATTTCGACAAGCTTCTTAGTGATCCCTTGGACATAATGAAGGATGCATTTCTTGTTTTCTAAAATCCATGATGATATAAACCTAGTTGATAGCAATTACATCTAGTTTGATATTAGAGGGCTTTTAAATTAAGTTCCATTTTTTACCTCTAACTTGAGAATGGATCTAATTTCCTTTTTATATCCTAGTTTTATGCTTTTGGCATTCAATTTCCTTTATCTTCTCTTCAAAATGAAAGGTGATGCAAGATCTCAATGTATGGTAAGATAGGTTGGAACCATGGGTAGTGCATAATTTTGACGCATAGTAGATTTTTAGGTTCTTTATTGTATATTAATACTTTAACACATCTAAATTTTGGTTTTACTTGGTACATCCCATGGACAAAAATCACAATATATAAACCCCAGTTGATTTGAATATCAAATCCATAGTTTTGTCAAACCTGTTTAATTCCTTTTGTTGACTTTAGGCTTTTGATGGAAAATGTGGACCAAATTCTCTTGAATAAAATGGGTAATGCTACATTAAAGTAGTCAAAGGTAAAGTAGAGAGTTTGAACTGGACATCTTACTAAGCAAATTTCATAAAATTTCACATCTAAATTCATATTAGAGCACTGTAAAACATTTTAAGGTGTTTTTCCTTTTAATATCTCTTTAGATTTAATTTTTATGTAATTAGATTTATTAAAATTTTGCATTTGGTTTGTAATCTAGGTTATATGTATCCTTATTAAATCATGACTAACCCTAGGATTAATTAAATCAAATTTTAATAGCTAATCAAATCCATATTTCATTAGAGGTGAAAATTGTTCTTTATACCATTTGTCCTCTGACGGCAATGTGATCTAGATATATCTTTCAAAATCAGTTTGTTTAATTTGACATTTAGGTTTTTATTTATAAAATATTACCTCTTTAACTCCTTGTGGTGAGTTAGGTTAACCTAGGTGAGTAAGAAGTTAGACAGATGACACGAATGCTTACTTTTTCGTGATAGATGTGTTTTTATGTTGTGTTTCAAAAGGAAATCATATCTAGATTTATTCCAAGGCGAATCAAAATTAAAAAGCCAATTTGTGCTCTAATTAAAATGTGGACCCAATATATGGTTTTAGGAAATCTTTAATCAACCTTCACATTTGATGTTGTAAGTTGACTAGGACCCACGATGGATTATTATAACCAATACAATTTCTTAATGATTTTTTTTATGGCAGGGAAACTAGACAGGTAGGAATCTAAGTTGGGGAATAATCTTCAATTGCTAGGAAATAATATATCAAGTAAATTCATCATGGCAGGATAAGATACAACCTTTGGGATATGTGTTCGCCTATGATTAGTTGATTAATTTGTTGTTTCACACTTTTGCATATTTAATTGGTGTTTTAAAGCTATTTTCTCTATGTTTTTTCATGCATAAATCATTTCTTTATATGTAGATCTCTATAACAAGTTAATCTAGAGGTTCCAACGAATGTAGCTCAAAAGGATGGCTAAGTTTTGGGACACTTGTGGCTAATGCCATTTGCTCTCGACACTTGGTGGATGATCATACGATCTTGAGAGGCTTCAGTATCTTTGAAAACCAAATTGAGAAGCTTCAAGGTACTTCCCAAAGTAGTTGTAAATGACCATGAAGGAGGGAAAAACAAGAGAATTTGAAGATCATCCACACATAATACATGGAGTTCCAAATGGTTAATCAAACAACCATGGTTGAGTTGTCACCTCATGGATGTGTTAGGGTTTCAAGTTCTTATTAGAAATTTGCCCGGAGTCCTCATACGTCTATTGAGGTTGTTATGGGTTTGATTGCTTAGGATTTATTTATGACTAGTGGGAATTCTATATAAAGGGTTGGAAAAATTAAAAAAATATTGTATCTTTGTTGAAATTAATATAATCTTTGTTTTATTTTTTAATTTGAGTTTCATGAAATCATTTGTGAATGTCATCTCTGTAGTTTTCAAATGAGTAATTATGAGTAAACAATTAAGTCTTTAATTTTTTATAAGTCGTAACCTATGCATTCCTATGGTAGTTGTTGTCTTACTGTTTTATGAGAAATACCATTGAAGATCTCACTATCCCCGTCCTCAACTTGTGTCAAGATAAGTTGTGGCTTAAATGGCATAGAAGAGTACTTAGACTACTTGGAAACCAAACATTTTTTTATTTTGATCAAAAGGCTCATTCCTCTTTCTCCCTACCCTACATATCTTTTTGATCATTTTAAAAAACCTTAAGATAAATTATTTAGCTAGAATAAGCTTTAGATTCTTATTTCTTTCAAGGTTATTTTGAGCTTCTTGTTATTTTAATCTCTAATATCTAAATTGCTAACTATTGTTCTTATTTGAAGAATTTCCTTTAATTCTATTGTAGAGAGGTAAACTTGGAGTGATAATCCTTAGCCTAGTTTAAAACATTGATGAATATTTATTTGGCCCTAATTCAACTAGTATCTCCTTGTATGATAGTTGATTAGGGAATTCTAGTAACCACACAAGACATCTAAAAATGAATCCCAAACCTTGGGGGAGTCAAATACCTTTCAAGTGATCATTAACCCACTCTCCACATTGGTGTGTCAAAAGACACATCAACAAGGTCATTTTAAAAATAAAACTGAGAGAAAAAGAAAAAGTTTCTTTAAGACATTTTCCGAGGTGACATAATGCAATCATATTTTGACAGCAACTTGGTTTACTAATTACATTGATTATGTTTACACAACTTAAGGTGGGATACAAATTTAAGGTAGATTTTTTTTTTGCTAAGAGTGACTAGGGACATCATCGAGTCCTAGCTCAAATGTGGCACCCTTCTAAGGATAGGCATTTCAATGTGCTTATTATTTTATTAGCCAATAGGCTTTTATATGTGAGCATTATAGTGCTCAAAAATTGTTTCACGCCGTAAAAAAATTCACGCCCGAAAATTTTCCGTAAAAAAATTCTCATTGGAAAATTTTCTAAACTCGTTGGTTGTTCCTATGGCGTATTCCTTGAACCTCCTATAGGTGCAAGTGCTAGTTAACCATATTAACATGATGCCTCATTAACAAGGAGTTTATTGGGTGATAGATCATCTTACCACAAAGTGGGATAAGAGATATAATATTTCTTTGTCCCCACTAATTTATCTTTAGTTATGATTCCTCACCTATATACTTTAACACATTTATTTTAATATATAATCTTTTTCATTAACAAACCTAATAAAACGGAGTAACCATGTGAGATACTTACAAAATTAGTTACAACCCATTATAATTTTAAAAAAATACATAAGTCAAATACACTCCATGTCTACTAAAACATGGGCCATAAAGCCTTATAATACATTTACACTCCTTGAGCATAAACATAGTTTAAAAGCAAACCAATGACAAATGGACTGTTGCACTGAATAAAATATACTTATATTTCAAAACCAATACATAAACCACGACTGACAATTGATTGCGGGAAAAATAAAAATATTTCACGTAAACCACGATTATAATTTAATCATTTAAAAACCTAAAAAAAACTCTCCCTTTGGCTTTAAGTTCAAACAAATAAAAGCGACAACTCTTTCGTAATCAGTTGGCCTTTTTTTTCATTTTTACCTTGCGTAACAAGCGGATATGTAAAAATAATTTGACATTACAACAAACGCACTAACCGTGATAGAAGGCATAGTTATAGGTTTTAATGCTTCAACGGTAAGATCGGAAGGAGCTAACTAATCGTGGTTTAATCGCCTCTCTGGCTTGCTATGATCGTGAAATTTATTTAAGCAACAACGAATTGGATTATATTAGGGTTTTATAGGTTTTGCCGTGAAAATTTGAGCCGGACTTCGTCAAATTTGGACCAATTCGAGGTGATTTCTGGCTAATTTTGACTTGCATTTCATGATTTCTTTTCTTTCGGAAGAATCCGGCTAGAAACGTTCAAAAATGGAGTAATAGAGCTCGTTTTTTAATGAATTTACTGTTTCCGTGGGCGGCGGGTGATTGTTTGACAGTTTTTCTTACATACCGCGTTAAAGTTAATTAATGTGGAATATTCCCTTTGATTATGTGTGGTAGGACCTTGCCGGAGCTGCCGAGAGTGAGATTTCAAAGGAGAGAAGATATTTAAGGAACGCGGGGTGCGAAGTCTAGACGCGCTTCTGACAGACTATTTCTTTCCCATTAGGTTTCGTTTGCTCAGGAAGAAAGAGTAAGTGTCGTCAATTCTCTGGTTTTTGTACTTGATCTTGCGTTTCAGCGATTTGGAGAGAGGTATTCGGTGAATTTGACGTGTTTGCGGCATTTGACAGGTTTCTTGCCGGAGATCTGTCGGTATTTGTATTTTTGAGTGGAATTTCACAGCAGGTATGTTGCATTTTTGAAATTTTTTTATGTCTGTAGGTTTGAATAGGTCGGATCTGGATGCATTGGCCTGGAAATGGCTTTTTTAGTAAGGAGTTTAGCTGAATTTGTTGGATTTTTAAAATTTCCGCTTGAGATTGTGCTGCCGATGATATAGCTGGTTTTTTATTTCCTGAGATCTATTGCTTACAAGCTTAAATTATCGCGTTTTTAGCTGCATTTGCACTTAAAGTTCTGCTAGGGAAGGAGTTTCTGGAAAAGTTGTCAGATCTCTTTGTTATTCAAAATTAAATCGTGTCATTTTAGGTGTGTTTGCATTTAAAATTCCAATATTGGATGGATTTGTGAAGTAGTGTAAATGTCTCTGTTATACAAGCTGAAATCGTCCTAGTTTTTGCATTTAAAATTACGCAACTGAAAACTTGTCGAGATCCTTCTGTTTTACAAGGTTAAATCGTCTCACTTTAGGTGCATTTGTTTTTGAAATTATTCTACGGATGAGAAAATTCGAATCTCTAAGGTGCGATCTTAAATCGTGAAAACCATGCACTAAAGAAAATTTGAAAAATTGTTTAGATCTCTCTGTTTTACAAGGTTAGGTTTAGGTCTGTTTCCACTTGAAATTCTTCTTCCGAAGGAAATTCTGGAAACATGTTCCAATTGAAGAAAGTATAGAATTTTTTTCAGATCTCTCTGTTTTTGAAGCTTAAATCCGGTTGTGTCTGCCTTAATTCTGCTGACAGAGAATAATTCAGAGAATCTGTTTGGATCTCTCTGTTTTGCAAGCGTGAGTTGTCTCAATTTCAGTAGATTTTTTTCTTAAACTTTCGCGGTTGAAGGGAATCAAACAACTCTTCAATTTTTTGTTGCGCAAGCCTTATCATCCTAATTTGGTTGCATTTGCACTTGAAACTGGGCAGCTGAAGAATTATTTTTATTTTTATTTAATAATATCTCTCTGTTTGACGATTTCAAAACTGTCTTGCTTTGGGTGTTTGTTTGCACCTAAAATTGTACTACTGAATGAATTTTTTAAAATGTAGTTTGGATCTCATTTTTATAAGTTCAAATTTTATTAATTTCATTAATTTGTTCTGTTAATCAAGTAGCCCTACTTTAGGTGCACTTGCATAAGCTCTGTTACAAGGAACTTTTGAACAGTTCAAATAACTCTGTTCTATAAGCTCAAATCGTCTGAATTTTGTAGCATTTGTGCATAAAATTCTACTACTAATCTGCTGTTCAAATCTTCGCCCTCCAAGATTAAGTTGTTCAAATTTTTTGCCACCGACGTATTTTTGAAACATTCTGTTTTGCAAGCTGAAATTGACTTTATTTAGGTGCATTTTGCATGATCTGGTTGTGCTTGTATACAAACTTGTAAAGCTCTCTAGTTTTTACGAAGTTCTCAGTAAGGTTTGTAAACTTGAATTTGTTTATATTCTTATACAGTCTGGATCCATGAAGTACCTCCTATGCTTATTTACATTTTCATGGATTAATCTTGATGGATGTGCATAATCTTGCATATTTAGTTCTATTTGCTTCCTTGAACAACTCAACATTATGTTTCTCTTTTGGCTCCTAAGAGATTGGCATTAGCCTTGGAATATGTGATTATTTAAATATAAACTTGTAATTCCAATTCTGCTTCCCTCTAAGATAGGCTTCATTTATGTTTATGCTTCTTGATCTACGGTAAACTTTCCTGATATTTAGACTCCCTCTGGTTCTTCAGCAGGTGAAGATGGTGAAAATCTGCTGCCTTGGAGCTGGGTATGTCGGGGGGCCAACAATGGCTGTCATTGCCTTAAAATGCCCTGCCATTGAAGTTGCTGTTGTAGACATCTCAACAGCTCGAATTGCCGCCTGGAATAGCGACCAGCTCCCTATTTATGAGCCTGGCCTTGATGATGTTGTCAAAAGCTGCAGAGGAAGAAACCTGTTTTTCAGTACTGATCTAGAAAAACATGTCATGGAGGCAGACATTATCTTTGTTTCAGTCAATACACCAACAAAGACCAGAGGACTTGGGGCTGGAAAGGCTGCAGATCTAACCTATTGGGAGAGTGCTGCTCGAATGATTGCAGATGTTTCAAAGTCTGACAAAATTGTCGTGGAAAAGTCTACTGTACCAGTGAAAACAGCAGAGGCAATTGAAAAAATTCTGATGCATAACAGCAAGGGAGTAAACTTCCAGATTCTTTCAAACCCAGAGTTTCTAGCAGAAGGAACTGCAATTGAAGATCTTTTCAAGCCAGACCGTGTCCTCATTGGAGGTAGGGAGACTCCTGAAGGGCAGAAAGCAGTTCAAGCTTTGAAAGCAGTTTATGCAAACTGGGTTCCTGAAGATAGGATCATTACAACAAATTTATGGTCTGCGGAAATTTCAAAACTTGCTGCAAATGCATTTTTGGCCCAGAGAATTTCATCAGTGAATGCAATTTCGGCCCTGTGTGAAGCAACTGGAGCAGATGTTACTGAAGTTGCTTATGCTGTTGGCAAAGATTCAAGGATTGGTCCAAAGTTCTTGAATGCTAGTGTTGGTTTTGGTGGGTCATGTTTCCAGAAGGATATCTTGAACTTGGTTTACATCTGTGAGTGCAATGGACTTCCAGAGGTGGCAAACTACTGGAAACAGGTTATTAAGATTAATGACTATCAGAAAACAAGATTTGTGAACCGTGTAGTTTCCTCAATGTTCAATACAGTTTCAGGAAAGAAGGTTGCTATTCTCGGTTTTGCATTCAAGAAGGATACTGGTGATACTCGGGAAACTCCTGCAATTGATGTGTGCAAGGGACTTCTTGGGGACAGAGCAAATATTAGCATTTATGATCCCCAAGTAACAGAGGATCAGATTCAGAGGGATCTATCCATGAACAAATTTGATTGGGATCATCCTATTCATTTGCAACCAATGAGTCCTTCAGCTATCAAGCAAGTTAGTGTTGTTTGGGATGCATATGAAGCTACAAAGGATGCTCATGGAGTGTGCATTTTAACAGAATGGGATGAGTTCAAAAGTTTGGACTATCAGAAGGTCTATGATAATATGCAGAAACCTGCATTCATTTTTGATGGCCGTAACATTGTAGACGTACAGAAGCTCAGGGATATTGGTTTCATTGTTTACTCAATTGGGAAGCCTCTAGATCCATGGGTGAAAGACCTCCCTGCGGTAGCATAGAAGATTCAAAGCATTTCTCTTTCATCCAAGGCTGCATTGGATTTGTAACTTGGTTGTGGAAGAGAAACTCTCTGATGGTGGTAGTTATACTGGATGCTAAGAGACCGTGGGAATGGATTTTACTTTTCACATTAGGCGGGGATGGTATTCTATATCTTTTATTATTTGCGGGAGAACCAATTCCATTTTAGAACCGGGATGGAATAAGTAATACCTTCATCACATTTTGATTTAGTAGCATTGAATATTTTTAGGGGATCCTGCCAGAGTAGGGTACAGGGCTCTTCATCTTCTAGCTCATTCAAATAATATTGTTTCTTTTGGGTTTGGCATAAACCCAAATGGATTTTCCGTATTTTTATAGGTTTAAGCTCCTGACATTATTTCTTGAAGTTTAATACATAATTGCATGTGCTCGTATTTTTAAACATCTCAGCTCTTATTGATTGATGTTCCTTATTTTTCTTTATTTAGTTCTGGATTTCCATGGGATTATATGATTTGTGGTCAGTTCTAAACAATGGAAGAACTGCTTGGATCCTTCATGAGTGGGAAGTCTGATTGGTATAACTTATCATGGCAATTATTGATTAATCTGCTTTCGAAATCAATATATGTGTTTGGTTACAACTTCTATTTACAATTAAAAAAGTGTTTGGGAGGGTGGTTACATATGGCAGTTTTGCTCTCTTATCATGTGATCATTCAAGTAGATTGTAATTTGTAATGTATGATGCTGATTTTCAAATTTTTAGTTTCAGCAGTTGAATGCCATCCTTAATATGTTTTGTAGTTTAATGTCATCCTTAATATGTTTTGCAGTTTAATGCTCTGGATTTTACGAGCCATTTGAATTGTGTTTAGTCAGATGTGTCATAGTATCACTTGGATTTTTGTCCACCTCATATCATTTGCATAGTTTACCTTCTTGTTATATCATATTTTCAATTTCAATTCTGATTTACGAGTTTTTGTCTTGGATCAGTATAAATGGAGCTATAATTATTTGATGATTTTGCAGATTCAGCTGCATGATTTCAAGTCAATTTTCATCAAACCCACATTTCATGAGTTGTACTTCACCAGAACCCATTTCTCATGAGCCACAGAGCTCTATCATGAATGGTTCAAAAAGCAAGAACACTTGCTGAAGGTTTTGCAAAGGGGGTGAATGCATGATTGTGGGAGAGTATTCCATGGTTAATTGCACTTGACCCAGAGTAGTACTGCGATTGGCAATCTCCACAGAAATCCGGGTGCGTCACCTGTTAAATAGTGTCATTGTAGATTGACTTGTAACAATACAGCTGAATCCCAAAAAATCATGACATAAGCTTTAGTTATTTATTTTTCACCTCTATACTCACCTCTATACTAAGTGTCAAGGTTTATTAAGTTGTCAAACAACTGAGCCACAAGAGTATTACCAAGAGGAGGAGCTTGGCCCAGGCTGTACAGAAGATTGGCTTGAGATTTATTGGAGGTAATTTGTTGTATCCAAAACTTAGAAATCTGGTATTCACATGAGGGGAGAACTAGGTTCAGGCTATACAAATGATTGCCATCAACCACAGGAAATTGTTGAGTTCTAGTTTTTTTCAAGCAAGGTGTTATGTTAGCACTGTTTTTAATCCTGTATACCCCTTATCAACATGAAATAATAGAATAGGATTTGATGAAATAAAGATTGATAAATTCAAATGTTTGCAACATAGTATTGGGTTATTAGTGTGGAGACATTTACTGCATTTGTATGTATTGTATTTGAAGTTTAATCTGTGCAGTGTGGGGTCATTTCATTATTTTTGTTTGTTTTAGCAAAATTACCTACTTTGGAGAGGCTTAGTTTCTGCGATCTCTCACCTAGATGTATGTAAGACTTTATTTTTGCAAGCAAATAAACAATGCTAATTGGGATCTTTTTTTAAGCTTTATTTTAGAAAGACAACTACACTTTGGTAGAATTGGTTACTTAGACATGTACTGATATGACATTTAATTGGAATCTTTTTTTAAGCTCTATTTTAGAAAGACAACTACACTTTGGTAGAATTGGTTACTTAGACATGTACTGATATGACATTTAATTGGAATGTTTTTTTAAGCTTTATTTTAGAAAGACAACTACACTTTGGTAGAATTGGTTACTTTGACATGTACTGATATGACATTTAATTGGGCGCACACGGTGTAGACCAGACAGTTAAGCTGTTGAAAGACAGGGATAGTGGTTGCAGGTTCAAATCCCCAACTCCAACCCTTGCATGGTTAAGGGCAGCTCATGTGGCTGGAGGTTATAGGGGCCACATAGTTAGGACCTCACAAAAAGGGTCCCACCTAGTGCCAATTCCTCCTAAAAAAAAAAAAATTTAGTTAGAAAAATTAAAACAATGAGAGGTTATAGGGGCCACATAACTAGGACCTCACAAGTGGGGTCTCAGCTAGTGCCAATTCCTCCATACATAAAAAAACAACATTTAGTTGGAAAAATTAAAACAATAACCTTTTTGTCATTTTCCCTGTTACTTGTTCTAGAGTTCTCAAGTTTTTAGCTTTTCCCTCCATTGTAAATTGTCTCACTTTTCTTCAAGAGGATGATCTTTTGAGTGCTAAGTTGGTTCCCTGCTATGTTTACTTCAATCTTTTGAATGCTGAGGTGGTTCTGTTAGCATCAACCCGGCTACCACTACACCAAAAGCTCGAACTGTTAATGAATGGCGCCTCGACGATGTTACCCAGAGACCGCACGGGCCCGAAGGGGGAGGAGTTGAGGGTCGCACACCTAAGCGCCAACAGAACCCCCACCAGTTCGTACCTGCCCCTTGGGCAGGCACGGACTGCTAGGCACACCTTGTATGCGTGAAGGCAATGGGCATCGGTGGGAATCGAACTCCTCCCTAGTAGAGTCACTACCACTACACCAAAAGCTCGAACTGTTAATGAATGGCGCCCCGACGATGTTACCCAGAGGCCGCGCGGACCCGAAGGGGGAGGAGTTGAGGGTCGCACACCTAAGCGCCAACAGGTTCCATACTAGTTTACTTAAATCTTTTGAATGCTAAATTGGTCCATACAATATATAGTAATCGGAGTTGGTCCATTGTATGTACATTCAAGAGGATGAGTTTTTGAATGTCAAGGTGGTCCATACTATGTGCATAGAACTTTTTCAGCTAAATTCTCTACTCATGTGAATATTGTTTCACTGAAGTTATTCCAATTTAATTTCACATTTCTTACAAAGATGATTGTCACTTTCTTTGCAATGGAAAATCCGTGAATATCTTTGATTTGCTACGAGTGGAAGATGGTGGATGTTTATTTGTTTCATACATTAATCTATGTCTTTAGAACTGAAAATTTGGGCAGAGGATTTTATTTTATGAGAGAATTTAGGCAGTGTTTAGGAGGGTGGTGTAAGAAACCCTTAGTTGGAAGACACAAAAATTTAAAAAACCTATAGATCTGTAGAATTCTTTCCTCTTCGGTAGCTTCCATCTTTCTCCATACCAAGAGGTAAATCAACTCTTTATCGAGTTGCTTGGGTCCTGTATGTTTGTTTGGCATTGATGCCCTTCAAACTGTAACTGATTGTGAACTGATTCATCCAAAGTTTCTGTTCTCTTGGTTTGTAGCAGAGCCTCTTCCTCCGCATTTCTTGAGTATCAATTAAAAACAATTTTTTTATCATATAAAAAGGACAAATCTAGTTATATTTTAAGAATGTCATAAGAACCATCTCAGATTTAATGTAATTTGCATCGATAAATGAATCTTTCAACACAAGACATAAGTATAATTCAATCACTGTTATAAAACCAGCATTCGTATTGCTGTAACTATGACTAAATAACATCATCATTCACTACTTATTGCTTACCAACAATATGGTACAAATGATTTCATCATTAACATAAAATCTCAGTGATATTTCATAATGAGAGACTGCTACTAATTGACAGCAGGCCCAAGTTTACATAACAACATAAATATTATTTCTCAATAATGACATTAATGTTCAAGGTCTGAATAATTAACCCTATTACATTTATTACAGAAATGGATTCCTTCAAGAAATCTATCTCATTACTGACGAGTATAAGAATAATCTATTTATATAGATTACTAATGAAGGTACAATGTACATCAAGAGGTTCTCAAGAAAATAAATCCAATCTGCTATAAGGTTGTCAAACGAGACCATCAGAGCTGCAAGGGGAGGGTATAATTAACTGCCATTCAAGAGTCTTTAAAAAAGACCTCTTACTCAGGAGTGGCCTTACTTATTTGGAAAAACATTTCACATAAGACCTGTGCAATTGAAGGAAAATGTTAACACACAGAGAATTGAAAAATAGCATAGTAGGTACCCTAACATTAAACTCTTGTTTGAATACTTGGTTACACAACAACATAGCTTCAGTCATAGTACAACTGACCTCTTTAAATAGAGTCACTTCTTTATGTAGAACCACTGAACTGTTGACTTATGAGGTACACTTCATACGAGATAGTTTCATACCTTAAACACAACATAGTTTCGGTCATAGTACAACTGACCTTTTTAAACAGAGTCATTCTTCTTTAAGTAGAATCACCAAACATCCACTTCAACAGTCAAAAGTTAATTTTGGCCAATAAAAATAAAACAAATATTTACCACTTTTTGTTGTGAATGAGGTGTAAAATGGCTATTGATTGTTTGACTGTTGAAGTGGATGATATTTAAGTAGAGTGATCACCAAACTGTTGACCTATGAGGTACACTTCATATGAGATAGTTTCATATCTTAAATATAGACATTAAAGCACTATAAGGTATAATTACAATGCAACGTTAATACTCTAAAATTCCTTCTTAATGTGAAATTGGAGGATTTGTAACACATTTGATATAATATAGATAAAGAGAATATCATGATGGCAACAGCTCCTTTATGTCAAGCTCTTTAAGACATAATTAATCCCAAAACTTGACAAGCTTACTTTCCATCAATGACTTGGTGAAGATATTTGCCACTTGATCCTTTGTCCCAACATAACCAATAAAAACATGTTAGAACATAAGATTTATTAGTGGTTCATATCATTTAAGTAAACTTAAAATAAACATTTAAAAGGTTCTAATATAAGTATAAACCTTTTATATATATATAACAAGATTTTTTAATATTAATTAATTTATTAAATAATACTAATATCCTTACTAAAATATATGGTTACTTTTTGGGTGCTACCTACCTTATTTCTACATATTTTAAGGTATTCTATTTGGAGTTTTGAGAATAAAGAATGTAAATTTAAATTTAGAAGAATTCAAATTGCATCAAAGATTTAGTGGGGTCATTTAGAGGAAGGAAGGAAGTGTCTCTAGGTATAAAGTGATGGTCCACTCTCCTGATACCCATGTGAACCTGAAAGTGTTCTTATCTGCATCCCAATATGTCAAAATATCACAGCAAATCCGTGAAGAAGGATGAACAATTGGGACTCAAGCCACTAGGTCCAAACCTATCCTCTTAAGAATAGCACGATCTCTAGAAGACAAAGCCTTATACGTGTTAGTGAACTAAGCCCGATCATGTGTCGCATTTCATCAAATGCGTCCATCCTATCACACATAAGGAATATTAAGTTAGATATCTGAAAACTTAGAAAATCACAAAAAAACGTAAAACATGACAAAGTTTCACAAAAAAACATATATTATGAGAAAAATTATAATAAATTGAAGAGGTTAGTGTCGAGAAATGAACAAAATTGAGAATAAAATGCACCAAATTTCTAAAGATTCCATCCAGAAACATTTTGGGTGGGACACCCAGTTTACCAGGGCAAAACTCCCCAGGCACCCAGGATCCCCTTGGGTGACTTGCCTTTTCAAACTAGGTGACCCTACCCCATGCCTTGGGATGGTAAAGACAACACAGAAAACCACATAAATGACCAGAATCTAACAAACAAAAGGTAGCAAACTAACTGAAATAAAAAAAAAAAAGACAATGCAAAGACAAAACTCGAAAACAACAGATTCATTTGAGTGAAATCAACAAAACAAAAACTAGGGTTACAAGAGGGGTTTTTCTCATTTTCACACTTGATTGTCAGCAGGAGGAAGGTTAGGTGTCATGTTCTTTATCCCCTCGTCAATAGCTCTCCGTCGACTGCTTTCGTGCACAATTCCATCACCATTTGACCTCGTTTCTTCTCATTTCTCCTTTTCCCCCTTCTCTTAATTTAGTTCACTTGCATGCTTTTAGGAGTAGTTTTGGCATTTGTAGTGCTCTTGTACTCTCATTTTGCATGCTTTCATTCTTGTAGGTCCCCATGGTGAAGCGAGGTGACTCATGTATACTTACAACTCACATATCAACAGTATGTTCCCTCATTTCAATTTCTATACTTATTTTTGAATATCATTAAGTCAAACCAATACTTGTTATTTCAGGTATAATTATAGGATAACGACAACGGGTAAGGCCTAGTTTGAGAACGGTACCTATCTTTAATGTAGACTACCAGCCCCGAGGGGGAAAATATGTAAGCACTAAAAAAGTGCATGGACCTACATGGTAATCCAATGATGAGTTGTAATACTAATCACATACATGTAAGCATGTAATTATGACCTCTCAGTAACATTCTTCTTGGTGACATGTGTATTGAGGTTCTTCATCTTGTTTGTGCTTCCTCTATCCTCTAGCTAGCCTTCTAAGGTCATACATATTCCTCGTTTCCCCTTTACCAATGATTCATTTTTGTTGATTTCTAACCTTATCGATTTTACCCTCTGATGTCACAAGATGGGAAATTCACTTTCCCAAAGGCCTCCAATTGACCTCTCAAATCATTCCCCATCACCAATTTTGTCTCTCTATTCTTCATTTTTGTGTCAGCGCCTATTATTTCCAGATACCCTTTGGTGACCTTGAATCTCCCCCTGGGTGACCTGCCCTGCTAAACTAGGTGACCCACTCTCTTCAAGTCCCTTAATTAGTCTCTGAGTCTTGAGGTCATCTTCAATCCCTTTTGACCATTCTTAGCCCTTGAAACCACCTGTAGAACCCTGTCTTTCTAGGTCGCCCCTTTTGTCTTCTGAATCTCCCTAGGTGACCCTGAATCTCCCAAGGGGGTGACCCAGTTGTGTTTAAACACACGAGTTTCTCTTCAATTTGGGCCCAAATTAGCTTTATTTTTCCTCTAGTTTGCATGGCTCTTCAACCCTAACTGAGCCTAGTCTATTTTTAACTCCTCCCTCTATTCTTAGCTCCAAAAAAGCTATTCTTATCTTCCTTTCATCTCATGCTAACTCTTATTCCCCCTTGAGTGATAAACTTTCATGTCTAGTTCACTCCCTAATCAAACTTGTTTACTTCTCAATCAATCTTGTTAACTCATCAATCAATTGAGTTAGCTCTTCAATCAGCTCCACCCTTTGTGAGCTCTCCCAACCTATAAATGCCCCCCTCCTATATGTAATATGGGAGACAAATTCATTGTTGCAATCTTATGTCCAACTTTACTTTTTGTTCTCCATAGCATGCTTATGCTCTTCACATGACTTATGAGCCTTTTGCTTTCTTAGTATAGTTGCCAAGCTTTCAAAAGCTTCAATAGCATTGTTACACTCACAAATTACTTTTGAAAAAGCCAAGCCATAGTGCTTCATTAGCTTCTATAGCTCAATTCATCCATCATATCTTTCAAAGCTCAATCCCATTTGTAATCAATTGCTACTTCATCCTTGTTGCCAAGAGGAGTTCCTACTACTGCAAAGGAGAGGAGGTTTCCACACAAGGACTTTTGAGAATACGCTAGGTTCATGCGCCAAAGAGAATCTAGATTCTTCATGCTTTCGTAGTTAATTAAATCACAAATTTACTCTTGGAGAACTAATCTTTGCATTGTTATTTCCTTGATAGAACTTGTTTAGATTTAATTAAATTAGCATTGTTTAGAGTAGATTCATTGCAATTCATAGATTACAATTTCATTCAAGTATTTTCATTTCTAGATTAGATTCAAAATCATCTCAAAAAACACAAAAACATAGTTTAGATTGCATTTGGGAAAATTCATATTAACTGCATTCATATTTTAATTCTTAGTTAATTAGATCACTTTATTATTCAGCTTTAGAGAAGGAACCAAAAATTGTCTTGCATTCATATTAGTTGCATTCTTACAAAAATATTAGGAAACTTGGGAAAACTAAACCCTCGATTTCAGCATGAGGTACATTTCACATACAAACAAGGTCAAACCCTTGATCACATCATGAGGTACATTTCACAATTCACATTTAAACAAAAGAGAAACAAAACCTTTGACCTCAAGTCAAAGTCAACTCAATTCAAACAAGGTCAATACTTAGTCAACAAACTCTCTCCCAAGCATTCGACGTGCCCAGGGTTTAAGGAAATTGGATTAGGGATATTCTTCAAGATATAGATGAAATCCATCCAAGACCACAACACACACCATAAACCATAGAAGAGCAAGAACACACTCTTAAAATCTTTCAACAGAGAGATATCATACGACAACACATTCAAACAAACGAGGATATGTTACAACGCTCTAGACTCATCAACGAGCAAAACAGTCTACCCACTAGATGTTGGAACATGAGAAATCCTAACAGGAGACGTGGGATTAGTGACCCTTCGGGCCATATAATTATCTCCACCACAACAACCCTAGAAAGATCTCATCAAATATCAATCCACACTAGGCCCATAGATCAGCCAACAGTCCTTTGCGAAGTTCTACTTCCCCGCGAATAGAATCACCCCTGGGTCTCACCTCCACTCAACTAGCTTCTACCACGAGAGAAAGAGTGATTTGGAGGTCACCCATAGCAAGGAGAGGTGTTTGTGTGTGATGTCAAGGATGACTCATTCATGTTGTGGTTGAGTAACATTTCGAAGCACACACTACTATATTTGACTACAAATTCTGATGAATGTTTGGTGACATATCGACAAAATATTATCGACTTCTCGACGCAACACTGATTTAAATTTTGTTGCTGAATTTTTGTCACTTTAACGACCAATTTTTTTATGTCGAAACCTCGACCCAGCATCGTCGGTCAGCGCCACAGAAAATGTTGGCGGTGTCCATCGCAAAATCGACGTAACTTCGTCCATCTATCGACACAAAAAATCACAAAACATTTTAGAACGCCCATTTGAAATCGTCGAAAAAACACCAAACGTTCATCCATTTTCCAACGAGGTGGAGCAAACCACGACACAGCATCATCGATCAGTGCCACGGAAAATGTTGGTGGTGTCCGTCGCAAAATCTATGTAACTTCGTCCATCTATCGACGCAAAAAATCACAAAACGTTGTAGAACACCCATTTGAAATTGTCAAAAAAACACCAAACGTTCGTCCATTTTCCAACGAGGTGGAGCAAACCGTCGTTGCCATTACAACGAAAACTGCCTCACGTGTACAACAACCTCGTCGCAAATTTTTGTCGTTCGTCGAGCTATGTTCATCGAAATTGTAACGAAACCCTGCAGTTTTTTTTTTTTAAATATTCGATCAAACATCTTTTACTTTCACCGATGGTGCCTTATTTTATCCACTATGTCGACGTAACTTGAGATATGTTCTCCGGACTAAATATTATCGATGTAAGATGTGTCGTCGGGCGGTCCATTTTCTGTTGTTCCAATATCAATGTGTTCCTCTGATGAAATATATCGGTGTACCTCATGCCAAAATCCTGAGTGAGTCTATCTTTTACTTTCTTGAATAACCCATTGGTAGAACAAAAAGAATGTGTCCCCGATATGAGCCTTTTATCTTCATCGGAGTAGTATATGAGCCTTTTATTTTCTGCACTACATGAGTTATGCTGATATGCATTTCCTATGGTGCTACATTCTCTATTTGTTCCTTTTTAATCAAAATATACAGCCGAATTTCTTCTGCCGATCGGTATGAATGCAATGTTCCTATGCCGATATTGTACAATGTGCTTCCTCGTTCACGTAGGCCATTCCTGCAATGTTTTTATCGGTGAAGCTTGCGAGTTGTTGTGCCATAGATACTGCTTGGCCGATATGTTATATCTCTTCAATTTGAAATCTGTGAACAATAGGTCTTGGATACATATAGTGAGTAAATAGCTTATAAGAACAATGGTAGAAGACCCAACAATGAAGACTTGGTAAAAACTGCCATAGAAATTGCTGGATACGTCTCACATGACCTGCAATAATGCAAGTCTCAAAGCATATGGGCATAGTGTTGAAAACCCACACATGGAAACTAGGGACCCAAATTTGTGGTCTTAAGGTTGTGGAATCCCTACAAAAACCCTCATTAACCAATCAAAAAGTAAACAATTGTCTACTAATTTGAAAGGATTAATCACAAAATTGGTTTTAATAGTTGAGACAGGTGTGAATGAAAAATGGAAGACTTATGGTAAAATTTCAAATATGTGAAGATCTCCTTGGGAAAAAATCTAATAGTCGCCTTCTTCTCTCATAGTGGAATAAAGTAAAATATGTTCTTAACATTTTACAGGCAAAAGTTAGTGTAAAGACAACATACAAGTATGCTGATGCCATCATTGAACTGCACACCAAGCTCATGAATCAAAACAAGTATTGTTCCCGCAACGTATGAAGCCCACCTGATTACAATTGAGTTCAAATAGAAATTAAATCCACAACTAATGATTTCCAAACAATACATTCTATTTTTGGTCAGTTGTGTGTGTGAGAGAGCGAGAAAGTGAGTGAGTGAGTGAGTGAGTGAGTGTGTGTGGGTGTGTGTGTGTGTGAGAGAGAGAGAGAGAAGGTCACTTTTGTGATGGATCTCTAGCAAAATATGTGCGTGCTTTCTCATATGATACCTGGGCGAATAAAAATAACAATTAAACCCAAACCAAAAACCAAACTAGCAACATATAATACATAACTGTATTAATTCTATCCAATGAAATTATTTTATCATCAATGCATGAATCACATGATAGGTGATTACTAGGAGCAATCCATCCACTCACTTATTCCATTGGTCACTAAATAAGAGAATCATCTATAAAATTGCTACCCAGATTGAAAGGTGCCCCTCATATGGATCAAATGGCATGTAAGCAACTAGAGATGATTATTGGGAGCAATTGCAAAATCAATAACCTACCAAACAATGGCATGACATCATCACTAACTACTCATCACATAGTGAATTGTGGATGATTTTAGCATTAACTGCATAATTACAATATCTGTATGTTTAATGATTCAATACCAGCTGTGTTACAGGGCTCTCTCCTAGACCCCTCATACCCAGACCTAGTTCGAACCACGTACCAGTCTCAAGGCAATTCTTGTGCTGAAATGGTTGGGCTCTTCTCTTTTGTTTATGCGCTACACGAGTACATCCCAAGTTTGTCTAATCTAAACTCGTATATCCCCAGACGTGGGATCCATTCGTGGATAGCTTCCCCTGCAAAAGCTATCATCCAGGGTAACATATGAGATGTGTTAAAAAGTAAAATAAGTACAAAGGGTAACATATTGAAGCAAAGAGAACTAATGAAAATTGCATAAGCTTAAAAGTGCAGCATAATGAAATATTGAAAAGTGCATTACCTTATTGAGCTTCTCTTTTCTTTGTTTCGAGAATAGTTTAATATTCTCTACTTAACAGGGCCAACCACGTGACGATGGAAGCTCATTTGGCCCCTCCTCCCGCACCCCCCACCCCCCCTACATCACTCTCAATTCCCCATACCCAATCATATAACATTAATCATTCATTCATCCATTAATAACATATAACATTCATTCATTCATCCATTAATAACATATAACATTCATTCATTAACATATTTAGATTCATTCATTAACATATAACATTCATTCTTTCAGTTTTTACATATTATCAAAAATATGGTTGTCATGATATGATTACAATCACTTTTTTTTTTGTTTCTTTTTTGCAGCTAAAAAAAGAAGTGGAGTATCATTTTCTAAATCATCTATCCCCCCTTCAATTGTTCTGCCCTCTGCTCATGATCTTAATGTATGCCTAGTTGTGTACTCACGACGTGGAGGCCGCTGCAAGGGGGGGTCTGGTGCAATAAAAAAGAAATGTTAAATTGATATGTTTTATTATTATTGTTACAAGTATTTCATTAATTAAAAGAACATTAGAGTGGTGCTCTTTACCTAATGGGGCCACACCATGTTCCTGATCTTGTCTTATAGCCTCATGCTCAACATGCTGAACACCCTCTAAATCCTCTGGATTTGAAACATGAAAGGTTACATTAATTAATACACCAATTGCAATTAAATATGTTTAAAAGAACATTACAGTGGTCCTCTTTACCTGATGGGGCCACATCATGTTCCTGATCTTGTCTAGCCTGATCATGCTCAACATGTTGATCACGCTCTACATGCTCTAAAGTTGAAACACGAAAGGTTACATTAATTAATACACCAATTGCAATTAAAGATGTTTAATTGTATTAATCCATACTGCGTTTTGTATAGCACATGAATACATCCAGTACCGGGATGCACACCATGACCTTCATCTGCAAGTTGTGCTCCACCCTCACCAGACTGCATTCCAATGTCATGTGTAGTATTATCATTGCTTGCCTGTTTAAAACAAATAGGCACATAATTACTTTATGGTGGAAATTAATATTAAATAGATTGCACAAGTATTCAATTTTAAATAAACTTCATTGAGTTTATTTACTTGCGTGTCGGATGCAGTGGAAGTTTGTGTTTGCCCAATCAAGAGTCTTAGGCGTTCAGCCACGACTCCATAGCCTTGTTGGAAGGCCATCTTCAGGTCCTCTTCTGTGGGCACTCTGTTGAATTCAGAGCCCTGCATTTTTGCATAAGATCATGAATTTTGCTTCTATGGTGTGATAAAACCAAAATTGTTTGCAATTTATTATTTGGATGCAATATTTCATTTATTGATACTTACAATTCGTGCAGCTAATTTCATATAACAACCAGAGCCAAGTTTGTGCTGCCTGTGTTTTTCTAGTCTTGCCTTTGTTGCCTTCGATGTGTCGGGCAACCTATGAAAAGTTTGAAATACATTAGATTATGTAAAAATAAAGAGTAATCAGTATATAATTACATTGTTGATAGTATCACATACCTTCCTTGGCCCGGTGGTGTCTTTCCTTTTTTCTTTTCAGCCTTCTCCTTTCCATCCGACACTAGGTCCTTCCACTCCCTCTCCAGAATCATGGGGGGACGCTCGTACTTTTTGTTCTTTTGTAAATGTGACCTAAATTGGTCCCTCACATACTTTAGATAAGTACCAGCTTTCTTAAGGACCTTGGTTCGATTGAATGTGTTATTACCGAATATCACAACTAAACGGTTAATGAGCTCATCTTTTAAATCTTGATTTTGGGCATTCCACCGTGTATGTATGGTGGGCCTGATGATCTCCAATGTAATATCATTTAGATGTTTATAAAAAACATCATTTCCTGCAAAATGATCATGGGATCATTAGTCTAAAAAGAGTGATCAATAAGTAAATTTCAATTGGATTATATATAATAATAATTAAAACATTTTAAAGTAATTGGGACCTTCTCTATCTTTATGGGAACAAAATCCTCAGTCACCACAAATGTGACCAACAATGTTTCCGTACTAGTAATACGGGAAGATCTAGGAAATGCTACTAAAACATCACCAGTACTAGTGGCCTCTGCATCCCTAGGTACATGTCCTGATGCATGTTCTGGCATGTGTTTACTGCTAGAGGGTACACTACCCAATGCATGCATGCTATGTGTTGCCGACATTTTAGTCGACAATATAGGCACGAATGATGGGGTCGAATGATGTGATGTATGCGTAGGAAGATCAGGGTTGACACTTGTACCAACCCCTACTCCTCGAGCAGCACCTGCAGTACCCTGATCATGGCCAACAACATCATGAGGATGCAAAAAATCTTGTAAAAACAACACATATTTTAGTTCATGACATAAAAGAGTATAAAATATAAAACCATGAATGAATTTATGTTATAATTAAAGATCTCATGACAACTTACTTGCAAGTTCCGTGCTCTCTCAGTCAATATTTTAGCCATTTCTCTTATCTCATCTGTTTGAGGCACTATGAATAACAACTGAAGGATTTCTTCATTGCATTTTTTGGGTCTTCCTTATCATGTCCAGAGGGTTTGTGGAATATGCGATGTCATCATCGCATAATAGTGACTGCACCTCCCTATGGATGCTCTCCTCTACTGCTAGTGCCTGTCCCCAATCATCCGACTACGACAAGAATATTAAAAACATTGTCGAAATTAACCAATAAACTTATGAAAAAAACATAATAATAAAATATTTTTCTCGTATCTAATTTGTACAATTACAATGAGGTAAACCTGTCAGGTAGAAGCGCCTGAAGATGCATCATGATCTGTGCTCTGGGCCGAAGCCTTCCCCCTATGATCAATGTCCCACTATGACAAAAAATAAATATAAAAAAACATTACCGAAATGAAACCAATAGACTTACGAAAAAAAACATAATAATAAAATGGTATATTGGAGTCATTAATTAGAGGTTGGGTAAAATGGTATATAGTACGTACCACCCCAATAGTAACTGTGTTTATATCTATGCGATTCAAATTGCAATCAATTAGCAACTCTTCCCCTACAGTTATTGATTTTATTGCACATACGAATACACAGTTTCCCTTGCGCGCCTCGAATATGCATTTGAGTTGCTTATATGTTGACCCAAGTCGTGTACTGTTTATAAACCCTCAATATTCCCTGATACTTTTGGCCTTCCGTCAATGTACATAGCCACTTCTTTATTTTGATCCTTATCTTTTAGCTATATATAATTTACTGACAGTGCATACCTACGCATACTTCGTGTATATCGATCCAACTGCATTTAATCTTTGTAACTGTAACAGGGCTCGACATACTCCATCAATTCAGTAACTTTGTCGTAATAGACCTTTATGCCATCCATGCAAAATAGGCCCAAACCATGTAATGATGATGGTGCTATGCGATATATCCTCTTGTTGACACAAAAATTAGTGTTTATTGGAGGAAGTTCCTTGGGTACCCATTGTTTCCGTAGATGTTTGTACCTCAAGGGCACCTCGATGTCACCTATGCTCTCATCATCATAGGAACATGACCCCCCTTCAGCAAGAAAAAAATTCCATGCGTTTACGGAATTTTCTTCTAATCTTTTGACCTCTAGTTGATCTCCCTCTTTTAGACCTACTACATGTCTCTCTTTCCTCTTCTCTTCCTGAATTTCCCTTGCTCGAGGAAGACAGATCTAACAAATACCTATTTGGTGGTACCTGCACTCATAAGGATGTTGGATGAAGTTCTTTCATGGTGATGTGATCCCAAGGTATGGGGTTGGAGGATTAAAAACCAAGGTTGTCACTACTAGTCAAATTCATGTGGAGGTAACAATAGTTTGTAGCCATAGGAATGGTTTGTAGGGTCACCAACCTTGTGTTTTGAAGCCATTTCCAGGCATTGTACGGAATTGTACGGCCTTGAAGGCATGGTAGAATGGTTGGATATGGTAATTATCTCAATCACCTTCCTGTTACATCAAAGTTCATGCATTTTAGTTAAGATTTGTGTGAGTTATTGTGGATTTACTTCAGAATGCTAAAACCCTCAGTTAGGGTAAGCAAAGACATAAATAATTATGTTTCTCCTTTATTAATTGGTGGAATCTTCTAGTTTCTTGTGAGATTATCCTACTATGAATATTCTTTCATGTTTCAGTGGATTTAGGGCAAAATCATAAAGATAAGATGCGAGGGAATGAAGTTTCTTGATTGAAAAACTATGCACAGTCTATGAACAGAGTAATTATGAAGGTTAAGCCCTTAGGGTTTTGTGAAAATACTTTGTAAATGGACTTTGATGCTTTGAAGAGCATATACTAGTCAAACTAAACATGTCCCAAGCACTGGACAAGTGTACTTTGGTCAAGAGTCAGTAAAGCAACAAACTCTTATGCAAATCAGGCCTAATTAGGCTTAAATCTGTCTGAGACAACAATATTTGAAGCTTGTGTTGTAAAAGTTTTGATACCTGTTTTGAATATGTTTTAGATCTGCAAGGAGGGCATTGAAAAGTGTGGATAGACTTGTGTAATAGTGCTTAGATTGTGAATGAAGCCTTGACAAATAGGTTGGCAGACCTACAAGCGTTGCAAATAGGGTATGAAGGAACCAGTGACAGTAAGAACTTTAAGGGCTTTTGATGATTAAGTGTGAGTTCTTGGTTGTTTTGGTTAAGAGATTACCAAGCTATAATTTGATATCATTTGATATAAGGTTTGGTGTAAGCATGAAGTTAAAAAGTCCATTGCTTTGACTGATCTGTCTAATAATAGCCCTATTTTGGAGACTAAAATGAAAGTATAGTATATGATTTTGTTAAATTGTCAAGAATAAAGGATGGGAGATGGTTTACATTTGTATGAAGTGAAATGGAATGGAAATTGTGTGGTCTATATTAGCCTAAATACTGTTTTGGGTCAGATTACTTTATGTTGAGTTGAAATTGTGAAGTTTAGGATAGTCATAAAGAGAGTTAATGGTAAAATGAAAGGGCAGACTGGGTAATTGTTTGTTTTGATCAAGATGAAGTTGAATAAGGTGTTTGAAGGTCTGGTAATGGTTTGGAACTCTAAAGCAAAAGTTGAGTGTTTGTGTTGAGTTTTGTGAAAGGAAATATAGTTGAATAAGTGTATCAAAAGAAGGAAAGTTCAAGATTGTTTGTGACTTGTCAAATGAGATTGTGTGAGTTTGTTTCCTTCCTCTATCTTTGCATCATGTACTTCTATATGTTCTCTTATGGATAGGCACTATGTGAGGCCTACCTTTTTCATTCCATTATATTTGACTACTTTATTTTACTATTGGTGATACTAGACTTGTGGAACTGTTGATCTCAAATTTCAGGACTATTAGACTTTATGCTTTATGTGGATTTATTATGTTTAATAGGATTACGATGTGATTTGACCTTGATATTGCTTCACTGTTGATGTTAGACATATGGTTTATATTATGATGTTATTGGGATACTATTCATGTGATGTTAGTTAGAAATTTATTATATGATTCTATCTTGGGATGGATTTTTGAAATGTAAATTTAGAATTTGATATGATGTGATTCGTTGATGTTTATATGATCGTGTGATGATGTGAGTGTATGTTTCACTTTGCTTCGGCTATTATATACATGTGGGATTAACATTTCATTTGAGTGCGCAGGTGTTTCTAATGAAACCACAGAAATTCAGAGATCATCCCACACACTGTGTTGTTTTCACATGTAAAGTCGATCTAATTCCAAGAGGAACCAAGATTAACAATGTTTGCATGATAAATTTTTGTAATGCTATTGCATGGTGTTAGTTGGGTTAGGTCTACCCTTCTTCTATTTGATTTCTAATTGGTGTTGTAAGTTGTAGTGTCATTTGAATTTCATTTTTGAGTTATAATTTTTGTGACCCCTTTTCTCTGTTTTTACTCAACCTTTGGTGCTCAAAATGGGTTAAACTTGACCCTGGGTTGTACCCCTAGGGTCTAGGGGTCATTTGAGCTTGCGTAACCTTAGGTAAACTTCCATTTGGTCACTTTAACTTCACCCTGAAGTAAAGTGACGAAAATGGAAGCTTGGGAGGGGAAGGATGAGTGGGTCAAACACTCAACCTCTTCCTTTCCTCTTCCCTAGGTTGGGGGAGTCTTCAAGACCCCTGAATTGTGGAGGACTCAACTCCAAGCCTCTCCCACAATTGGTGAGGGTACCTTAAGGTTGAGTGGTCCTTCTTAGGAGGAGAGGATTGGGGCACATGTGGATGGGAGAAAGACTTGGTGGATTGGGTGAATGACATGTGTCATCACCCCATTCCAAGAGTCTTGCTAGTAGTTGGGAGGAGGAGTGAGGAAGTGACATGTGTCACCTCCCCATTCCTCAAGGCTCATGAGAAGAGCCTATTTTAATCCCTCTTGAAGTGAGGGTTGGGGTTGTTGAATTTTTGACAATTTATTTATTTTAATTATTTTGGGGAAAAAGTTAGAGCGAAATTGGTGGCTCAACTTGGAGAAGGAGTTAGAGGAGCTCTTCTCAACTAGCTTCCATTTGGGCTTTATAAGATAGGATTCAAGGCAAATGACTTTCCTTATGTATTTTCTTTACTTGCATGTTGTGTGTGTGTGAGTTCATTTTGTTGATTTTACTTTGTGTTGTGGGAAAATTGGGTATGGGAGTTGTGAGAGCCTCTCCTACTTGGGAGAAGATGCTCAACATGTGTGGGGTGGGGGGGGGGAGTGAACCTCCTCAGAGTCACATCCTTAGGTTCTTGGAGTTTTAGCCTTGAGGGCAAAATTGTGAATTTGAGCAATATGTGTATAAGAGAAAATTGTGATATGGCTTGAGAGCCAAGAGAAGGTTGTGAAATCATGTTTATATGTGTGGGCTTGAGGCCTTGAGGGATTTATGATTTGGGAAGTTTTGGAGTGGCACTCTTGAGTTGAGTGATGTCCACTCCCCTACCCCATTAAACTCATCTTGAGTGAGTTGTTGTTATGTGAAAACCATGGGAGCTTTCTTGTTGAGTGAATTTGTTGTAAAGTGGTGTGTGCTTACCTTGTGTGAGGATGACCTCCTAGCTCAGGGGTGACTCATGAGTGAGTCCATGGTAGGGAGGAGAGAAGTTTGAGTGGCTTCTTTTTCCCTTCTATGTGTCTATGCAGGTTATTTGGAGCTATAGTTGTGGAGGAAAATATTATTGTTCTTTAGAGTTGTTATCCTTTTTGTTAGCTCTTGAGAGAGCATGGCCTAGTTAGGCTTTTGTATCATCTTTTAGATTTTAAAAGAGAACTTTGTTCTCTCTCTCAAGTTGTAAGAATATTTTTTTTTTTTTGTGTTGAATGAAACTATTTACATTTGCAATTAGAAGATTTAGTTTGCAGAATTTAATTGCTGTATGATTTAAAGAAAAGTAGATCACTAAAAGAAAAACATGTTTATATTGGTTTCACTTGTATGTTTAATTTTCAAAAAAATTGGATAGTTGTTGTTTTGGTTGCAAGACAAAAAAAAGAAATTTACTTATCTATTGGAAGAAGAAAATAAAATGTTGTTATCATTTTGAAGGAATGAACCAAATGACTTTATTTAGAAGAAAAAATAAATAAAATTTGAGAGGACTTGACTCATGTTGGTTGTATAATGTCAATAACAATATTTTCTTTGTGAAAGAAATGATTATTCTATATTTATTAAAATATAAGTCTTTTTACAAAAAAAAAAAATCCATTTGCTCAATGTAAATACATAAAAGATAAGAATTCCTTTTGCTTTATTGCATTCAACAAAAAAAAAAAAAAAAAAACAATTCTGTGAAAATTAAATGTCACATACTTGAATATATATTTAGAGATATGTTAATTATTAATTCCTTTTCTATTATTGTAAAATATATATATATATATCTCTTATTGAGGAAGGGTTGTGTTTACAGCCGTGGTAATATATATATATATACTTTTCTTTATTTATTTTTATTGTTGTCAATAATATTTTAACTGTGTTAGGGAAATTAAGAAAAGCTGAGAAAATTGTATATAAACTGCATATATACACTATATATATATATTTAAATAAATAAAAAAATGCAAAAAAAATAGTAAATGACTGTGAAGGAGCGTGGATTGCATTTTTTATTTGTTATAGTGTTTTAAAAAAAATGAAATGGTTTTGGGGGGGTTCGAACCCCCCCACCGTCGCTGCCTTTGATATTATGGAGTGTGGGGAGGGGTCGAAACCCCACCCACACTCCACCGAAGTGGACTGTGGGTGGGGTTTCGGCCCCTCCCCACACTCTCGTCCCCCTTACCCCACGAGCCCAACCCCCGCACAGACCGCCATTGCCTCCTACTACCACAGCAGCCACAACACCTCCCCTCCGCCGCTCCACTATCCCCACGCCCCACGAACTCCCTTCCCCCTGCAGACTCCCTTTCCGTTCCCACGGGCGCTGCCGCCAATGCAACACACAGTCCACCCCCTGGGATTCGGCCATTCGGCCTTCCAAACCTATTTACTTCTTTTCATCTCTGCAATATATATATATATATATGTATATATATATATGTATATATATATATGTATGTATGTATATATGTATATATGTATATGTATATATGTATATGTATATATGTATATGTATATATGTATATATATATACATATACATATATATATATATATATATATATATATGTATATGTATATATATATATATGTATATGTATATATATATATATATATATATATATATATATATATATATATATATATATATATATATATATATATATATATATGTATATCAAAAAAAATAATGCAACGGTTACATTAGATGGGTATACCTCTAGTTTTGAACTTCATTCATGGGTTCTCATCACCAAAACCTGCAACAAAACTTGAGAGAAGAAAATGGAGAGATTAGAGAAAAGAGAATCAGTGAGAGAGATGGAGGGAGGCTAGGGTTTTCTCCTTCCCTCTCATAAGGAAATTATTATTTTACTTGGAGGCTTTTAGGGCAAAGAGAGGGATTTAAAATTGGTTTTAATTAATTCATTTTGTGCTTCCATTCCCCTCTTTTGTTTTGTTTTAAGAGCTCTTTTATTTTAGAGATAATTTTAGTGATGTGGGTAGTTTTAATTTTTATTTAAAAAAAAATGGCTAACATTATTATTGTTGTTTAGTGGTAAGGTAAATATGTAAATATGGTATTTTAGACTAGAGGAAGACTATAGACTATTGTCTTAAATTTAATTATTTGGAAAGGAATCTAATTAATTTATTTAATTTTGTCCCTCCAAATAATTATTGAGATGTTTTTAATTTAAAACGATGGGATTATTCAATGGCTTGCAAACCTTTATCAACAAGGTTAGTGGAAATTCAGTTGTTATTGTTACCTAGATTTCACTACTAACTCAATTAGGTAGAGCTTCCAGTTTTGAAGGAGAAAAAAAAAATATTTTATTTCTGCTGCGTTATATCCATGCACATATTTGGTACAAATTAAGTTTTAATTGTATTGTTGCATTCAAATGCATTTCAAACTTAAGAGATTATACAAATCTTTCAAAGGATCAGCAATTGGTATTGAAAAAATAAGTGTATAAGATCTCACACAAGCTATGAGACTAACTATTTCATTGCAAAATGAAAAGGACAAACTATACATTTATAGAAGAACTAAAAGACGAATATGCATATGAGATAGGGTGACTCGTCATTGCCTGAATGACGAGCCTTCATGCTGTTGACGTGTCTTGTGTCGTCCTGTATGGTTTGCGTGTCCCGCATCCAGCTATTGTCTCCTTGCTACCCCTAGTTATCTACATAAAATTTTGGAAAACTGATGTTAGAGAAATGATGAGGCATCATACATCATATGATATACACCTATAAATATACAATTTGTGTTTTTAGATGCAGTAAACCAATTAGTGTCACAGAAACTTTTGAGAAGACAAATCATGTATATCGACTGCAGGTCCTTGTTTTTCTTAACATGTTTGCTTCATGTGCAGATACAGGTGTAATTATGTTTCTATTTGATTCATCAAGTTACATTATGAGTGGAAGGAAATGTGGCTCCCACAAGGGTTGAGCCCAACTCATAATCCTTATGAAACATTTCATATGCCATAAACAAATGCAAGACAAACTACCAAGCAGGGAGATAGTCATTAGTCATAGAGAGCTGCAAGAAATGAATAAGATGCAGAGTTGGTAGAATAATCACTAAAATGTAAAGATAGTTATGAAAATAGTAAATGGATGACTATCATAAAGATATCAGTTGTGAGAGTTCTGACATGAGGTAAACAGAGAACAAGAGACTTTGAAGCCTATATGACAATAAAGAAAGAAGGCAACAAACATCTTAAGGGAGCAGTCCTTTTATGACTATCATAGGGACAATGATTTTAGAGTAGTACAAAGGAACAACCCTGACTGTGACAGTCCTAGTAACTGTTACAAAAGTCAAGCAACAGTCTATTAATGACTGTAGCAAATGCAAGAGGAGACAAGTCTATCATAATGACTATGTTGAAAGTCACTACACGAGGTGCAGCCCGAAGGACAATCACAAATCGGCATGTTCACAACCATTGTTTGAGAGCAATTGTAACAAGTCATAAAAAGCAGCATTCATGAACTAAAGGGTATTGCTCCTTACTTTAAAAAGATGATGAGTATAGTGGTTGAGGAATTCTGCTTCAGTTTTAGAAGGTCTCTCATACAAGGTACAGGGATGACAGTGGGTTAAAAGACAAACGTTAAGGTGCAAAATAATGGACAGCATACAGAGTTTTTTAAAATCCCTGTAGTCACATGAGATAATGACTGATGAGACATGGCCAACAAGAGTTTTGTTAAAGATTCTAATGGCCGTATAGACATTTAGTAAGGTTTGCATCACCTTCATAGAAGCCTGAATATTCATTTCTATGACTGACAGAACATGATAATAATAGTTATGCCCATCAGCAAAACAATTCTGCCATTCAACAGAATAGCAACTCTTTATAGCAGGGTAGGATCAACACTTCATAACAAAACTTTTGAGAAGACAAATCATGTATATCAACTGCAGGTCCTTGTTTTTCTTAACATGTTTGCTTCATGTGTAGATACAGGTGTAATTATGTTTCTATTTGATTCATCAAGTTACATTATGAGTGGAAGGAAATGTGGCTCCCACAAGGGTTGAGCCCAACTCATAATCCTTATGAAACATTTCATATGCCATAAACAAATGCAAGACAAACTACCAAGCAGGGAGACAGTCATTAGTCATAGAGAGCTGCAAGAAATGAATAAGATGCAGAGTTGGTAGAATAATCACTAAAATGTAAAGATAGTTATGAAAATAGTAAATGGATGACTATCATAAAGATATCAGTTGTGAGAGTTCTGACATGAGGTAAACAGAGAACAAGAGACTTTGAAGCCTATATGACAATAAAGAAAGAAGGCAACAAACATCTTAAGGGAGTAGTCCTTTTATGACTATCATAGGGACAATGATTTTAGAGTAGTACAAAGGAACAACCCTGACTGTGACAGTCCTAGTAACTGTTACAAAAGTCAAGCAACAGTCTATTAATGACTGTAGCAAATGCAAGAGGAGACAAGTCTATCATAATGACTATGTTGAAAGTCACTACACGAGGTGCAGCCCGAAGGACAATCACAAATCGGCATGTTCACAACCATTGTTTGAGAGCAATTGTAACAAGTCATAAAAAGCAGCATTCATGAACTAAAGGGTATTGCTCCTTACTTTAAAAAGATGATGAGTATAGTGGTTGAGGAATTCTGCTTCAGTTTTAGAAGGTCTCTCATACAAGGTACAGGGATGACAGTGGGTTAAAAGACAAACGTTAAGGTGCAAAATAATGGACAGCATACAGAGTTTTTTAAAATCCCTGCAGTCACATGAGATAATGACTGATGAGACATGGCCAACAAGAGTTTTGTTAAAGATTCTAATGGCCGTATAGACATTTAGTAAGGTTTGCATCACCTTCATAGAAGCTTGAATATTCATTTCTATGACTGACAGAACATGATAATAATAGTTATGCCCATCAGCAAAACAATTCTGCCATTCAACAGAATAGCAACTCTTTATAGCAGGGTAGGATCAACACTTCATAACAAAACAATTTAAATCCTATACAATTGAATGCCAATGCTCTACATCACCACCAAGCAATAAAATAGCAAGAGCTGTTACAAGCACAACATCAGAGGAATATCTGCATTACAACAACAAGGACAACAACAAATTCAGATTCCACCTTAGGCTGGAAGCCAAATGCAATCTATTCAGGAGTCACAGTTCAAGCAGGTTTTGAACTACCAAAGGAAATTATTGTTGTTGTAAGACCAAATCTTTTATTGCAAATAATATGGGTAGAAGCTCAGATAGTACAGATCTAAAAGATATATTGCGAAAGCAAAGAGCAATCTACTAACAAGAGTCAGGGTTCTGATGGCCCAACTAAAGACTCTTCTGCCGTATCAAATGAAGAAGTAGAACCAGATAAATTATTCTCTCCAGCAATAGTTACAGAAGGCAAACCTTACATTCTCAAAATTCCAACTTTTGCAAGGAGAAAACCATCTCTTACAATTCTAAAAGGAACAGTTAAAGCTGAAAGCAAGAATACCTCATTTGGAAGCAAAAGTAAGGATGAAATAGGAGGAAACGTAACTGCTATCACAAAGGTATGAAAATGGAGTGAAGGTTTCAAAGAAAAGCTGAGTGAAACAGATATGAAAGCTATCTCCATTTGTCTTGAAAAGATCCCAAATAAAATGCCCAGAAAATGGAGTTTCAAGATCATGCTACAACCACCCAGAAGATACAAATTTCAAGTTGCAGCAAGGCATATATGTCATTTTTCCAAGTTTTTGTCAAAGCTGGGGCTCGTTCACAACCAAAGAAATGTAGAAAACAGGAAAAGATCTAAGGTTTCAACTCATTTTTAAGCAAATACTCACAAAACCCCAGGTCGCGGCCTCTGGCAGCGAAAGTCATAGTCATAGAGAACAACAAAAGAATGCCCAGAAAATCAATAGAAATGCCTTAAAATCGCGCTTCAACAAGGCGAAAATATGCAAGCAAGTTCAAAAAATAAAGTTCTTTCAGGTCTTCTGTCAAAGCAGCACATAGAAAAATACAGTTTTTTGAATTTACAACACACAGAGACGTCTGTTTGCAGGTTTTTCAAGTTTTTTTATCATGTGTTGTGCTCATTCGAGCCAAAGGAATACAGATACAAGGAAAAAATGAAAACCCTTTGAACCCCTTTCACATAATATGCTCAGAAATGTAGTCAAAATTGCACCTCTGGCAGTGGATTCAGGTAAGAATCAAAAGAAAAATGAAGTGGTATCTACTGTAAACTGATTACATCTATTTTCTACCATATGTTGTTGCCAAAGTCAAAAAAAAATTCTTAGAATCACTCCCAGAACGGCCTCAAACGCAGTCAATATGCAGTCATAATGGTCAGCCAAGAGAAACAGCAGAAAAATGCTTGAAGGCCCAAAATCAACAGAAAGAGGAGTCAAAACCTCAGGGGAAGCAACTTACCTTGCAAAATCCTCAGAATTCTGCATCAAAACCCTTAGAGATCGACATAGTGATGTAGGTTTTCTTCCAAACCCTATAGGCATGGCGGCGGCCAAGTTCGAACAGCAGGAATAAAATGCAAATGAAATGATTTTTAGGTTTTTTCTCTTCAAGGAAGTCGAATAGACCTAATTTCATTTTTGTCTTTTTTAAACTTTTGTTTGCAAATCATTTCTATCCCTTGGCGGCCCGTGGTGAAGACTTTTTGGAAGTCTTAGGACCGAGGAATCACATACACATGGGGCCGTGAGTTTTTTGCCTTTTTGTTTCCTTTTCAAGGACAAGTCAAATGCATTAGGAGAAGCACAAGGCTAAATAGCATATTTTGCTAAGGCATGTTGGCTAGGAGTTACAAGGTGGATGAAGTGTGGCCACAAGACAGGGTGTTATGCATATGGGTGTCATAAGGGTTATTTTTTTGGATATGTATTGCTTCGAACCGTGTATGGGCATGATGAGATGTATGTAAAAATGGGAATGGTTAGGTTGTGAGACGTTTTGATACAACTTTGTGACATGTATATGATGCAGATGTAATGAGTCATGTTATTTTGCCTAGGAGTTACGACATTCTTATGTCATTTTTGCATAGTTAGAACAGATTAGACGTTGTAAACAAACGACAGAGTAATTATTTATGAATTACTTTATCATTTGTAATAATGCATAGAGGCATGAATGGCCAGATTATCACAAACGACAAAGTAAGTCTCTTTGATTACTTTGTCATCTTTTTACGACATTTAATTAGCCCCTAAATCATGCAAAATCAAGGAATTAGATGATTATGTCATAGATGTCATTATTTTCTGCATAGGTTTGTATAATTTTGAATTGTAAAACATTTACTAAGGTGGTGTAATTATAAACCTCTTAGTCAAATGTTAATTAAATGCAGAAAATGTGTAATTATGTCCTTTATTGGGAAAATATCAGTATTTATGATGCTGCAGGAGAGTTATTACATAGATCTGACGTATGTCAGAAGCCTTAAAGATCATTTAAAGGCATTCTATGACATTTTCAGGTGCCTTTATGATAGTTGATGGCATGCCTTAGCCATTTATGCATTGGGAACCCTTTTTGGAGGACTTTAGAGAGATATTTTGGGGGCATTTAGGAGATGCACGAGAATGGAGGTGGTTGATGTTTATCTGTTTACAACTGTTTGGGAAGTATATAGTCTTCTTCCTTGTTCATTTTTCAAGGGTTCTTGCTATTCACTACTCTGTATATTGTAATTTTCTAAGTTCTTTTGCAAAGGTGAACAGTTTTGTAACCCATTTTCAGAGATATACAGTATTGTAACACCTTTTTGGCAGTAATAAGCAATTTATACCTTCCCATTTCTTCTGATATTGTGTGTCCTCAGTGTTAGTGCAGATCTTTGTGATGTTTTTTGTCCTTGGAGCTGTATTTCATGTTGGTGCCTTTATGCAGGGATTACATAATTTTTGCAGGTTGTGAGATGTGCAAGGAATAACAATCAATTTTGGGTAGTGAGAAAACCTCTTTCTCCTTTGTAGGACTGTTGTTATTTAGCCTCCTTACAAAGTAATGATGCAAGGATTATGATTTGCTGGGTTGTGTAAGGGATTCTTATTATTACTGGTTCTGTAGTGTGTCATTTATGTGTATTTTCTGATGATCTTTTGGTGCATCACCTTAGACAGTAGGTTTTATTTTCATGCAATCCTTCTTACCCTTTTCTCTACAAAGACTTTAGTTTAAGTAGTTTAGGTGGAGTATCGACAAGAAGCCAGCCTTCTCTAGAGGTTCTTTCCATCACAGGTGACCCACAGACCTAGAAAGATCCCATGTTTCTCTAGATTGCCAAGTTATACAACTCAGGAAGGGTGCAAATCTGAGAGACAACATTTATTAGTTTAGTAATTAATTTAATTAATCTAGAGCAATTTTATTAGTCTAATAAAGACATCATTTTAATCCAACTTGGAAACCTATAAACTATCTAAATGAAGTTAGTATAACATGCTTCCATGATCTGGTCTACCAAGAAATTAGGAATAATGTAAAGGATGCAATGATAGCCCTGATTGATAGAAAATGTGAAGAAGAACAAATTGATCGAGCTTTATTGAAAGATGCTCTGGACATCTTTGTAGAGATTTAATGAGTTGGGACTTGTTCACAGCCAAAGAAATGTAGAAAACAGGAAAAGATCTAAGGTTTCAACTCATTTTTTAAGCAAATACTCACAAAACCCCAGGTCGCGACCTCTAGCAATGAAAGTCACAGTCACAGAGAACAACAAAAAAATGGCCAGAGAATCAACAGAAATGCTTTAAAATCGCGCTTCAGCAAGGCAAAAATATGCAAGCAAGTTCAAAAAATAAAGTTCTTTCAGGTCTTCTATCAAAGCAACACACAGAAAAATACAGTTTTTTGAATTTACAACACACAGAGACGTCTGTTTGCAGGTTTTTCAAGTTTTTTATCATGTGTTGTGCTCGTTCGAGCCAAACAAATACAGATACAAGGAAAAAATGAAAGCCCTTTGAACCCCTTTCACACAATATGCTCAGAAATGTAGTCAAAATCGTGCCTCTGGCAGCGGATTCAGGTAAGAATCAAAAGAAAAATGAAGTGGTATCTACTGTAAAGTGATTACCTCTATTTTCTACCATATGTTGTTGCCAAAGTCAAAAAAAATTCTTAGAATCACTCCCAGAATGGCCTCGAATGCAGTCAATATGCAGTCATAATGGTCGGCCAAGAGAAACAACAGAAAAATGCATCAAGACATAGTCAGAATCGTGGCCTTGAAGGCCCAAAATCGACAGAAAGAGGAGTCGAAACCTCAGGGGAAGCAATTTACCTTGCAAAATCCTCAAAATTTTGCATCAAAACCCTCAGAGATCGACATCGTGATGTAGGTTCTCTTCCAAACCCTACAGGCATGGCGGCGGCCAAGTTCAAACAACAGGAATAAAATGCAAATGAAATGATTTTTAGGTTTTTTCTCTTGAAGGGGATCGAATAGACCTAATTTCATTTTTGTATTTTTTAAACTTTTGTTTGCAAATCATTTCTATCCCTTGGCAGCCCGTGGTGAAGACTTTTTGGAACTCTTAGGACCTAGGAATCACATACACATGGGGCCGTGAGTTTTCTGCCTTTTTGTTTCCTTTTCAAGGACAAGTCAAATGCATTAGGAGAAGCACAAGGCCAAATAACATATTTTGCTAAGGCATGTTGTCTAGGAGTTACAAGGTGGATGAAGTGTGGCCACAAGACAGGGTGTTGTGCATATGGGAGTCATAAGGGTTATTTTTTTGGATATGTATTGCTTCGAACCGTGTATGGGCATGATGAGATGTATGTAAAAATGGGAATGGTTAGGTTGTGAGATGTTTTGATACAGCTTTGTGATGTGTATATGATGCAGATGTGATGAGTCATGTTATTTTGCCTAGGAGTTACGACATTCTTATGTCATTTTTGCATAGTTAGAACAGATTAGACATTGTAAACAAACGACAAAGTAATTATTTATGAATTACTTTATCGTTTGTAATAATGCATAGAGGCATGAATGGGTAGATTATCACAAATGACAAAGTAAGTCTCTTTGATTACTTTGTCATCTTTTTACGACATTTAATTAGCCCCTAAATCATGTAAAATCAGGGAATTAGATGATTATGTCATAGATGTCATTATTTTCTGCATAGGTTTGTATAATTTTGAATTGTAAAACATTTACTAAGGTGGTGTAATTATAAACCTCTTAATCAAATGTTAATTAAATGCAGAAAATGTGTAATTATGTCATTTATTAGGAAAATATCATATATTTATGATGCTGTAGGAGAGTTATTACACAGATCTGACATATGTCAGAAGCCTTAAAGATCATTTAAAGGCATTCTATGACATTTTCAGGTGCCTTTATGATAGTTGATGGCATGCCTTGACCATTTATGCATTGGGAACCCTTTTTGGTGGACTTTAGAGAGATATTTTGGGGGCATTTATGAGATGCACGGGAATGGAGGTGGTTGATGTTTATCTGTTTACAGCTACTTAGGAAGTATATAGTTTTCTTCCTTGTTCATTTTTCAGGGGTTCTTGCTATTTGCTACTCTGTATATTGTAATTTTCTAAGTTCTTTTGCAGAGGTGAACAGTTTTGTAACCCATTTTCAGAGATATACAGTATTGTAACACCTTCTTGGTAGTAATAAGCAGTTTATACCTTCCCATTTCTTCTGATATTGTGTGTCCTCAGTGTTAGTGCAGATCTTTGTGATGTTCTTTGTCCTTGGAGCTGTATTTCATGTTGGCGCCTTTATGCAGGGATTACATAATTTTTGCAGGTTGTGAGATGTGCAAGGAATAACAATTAGTTTTGGGTAGTGAGAAAACCTCTTTCTCCTTTGTAGGACTGTTGTTATTTAGCCTCCTTACAAAGTAATGATGCAAGGATTATGATTTGCTGGGTTGTGTAAGGGATTCTTATTATTACTGGTTCTATAGTGTGTCATTTCTATGTTTTTTCTGATGATCTTTTGGTGCATCACCTTAGACAGTAGGTTTCATTTTCATGCAATCCTTCTTACCCTTTTCTCTGCAAGACTTTAGTTTAAGTAGTTTAAGTGGAGTATCGACAAGAAGCTAGCCTTCTCCGGAGGTTCTTTCCATCACAGGTGACCCACAGACCTGGAAAGATCCCATGTTTCTCCAGATTGCCAAGTTTTACAACTCAGGAAGGGTGCAAATCTGAGAGACAACAATTTTTGGCATGCCCAGTGGGATTGTGGAATTAGAAACAGTTCAAATACTACCTTTTATTGTTGGTTTTGATGTGCAGCCAGTGATTTTCAGACCTGTAAGAGGTTAAAACCTGCATATCTGGTGACTCTGAGCTTTGGTTTAGCAAATAAGTATATTTCTGCTTATGAGAAGGATACAAACCAGAAGCAATTCTTCATCTTTTGAATATTTGCAATTATCCACACCTAGGAGAAGAGGGATAACAACTGAGAAACCCAAGAAGACTCGTGTCTATTCTAGGAGAGCCAAGTCTACTCCTCCTGCTGTTGGAACTCATATAGTCACAAGAATCCCAGTTACAATGATTCCTACAATCAGAAATCAGCCTTTTGTTGCATTCAACCAAGGTAGCCCACTGAATTTAGCTCAGCATGATGATATTTCTGTTGCTGCCTTGAAAAGTTTACCATATTTTAATGGTGAAGATCAGGCTACTCTGGCTAAACACATAAAAGACATTGAAAACCTATGTGTTGTCCATCATGTGACAGAAGAGAATGTTGCGATCAGGTTATTGGCAGCTTCTCTCAAAGGGAAAGCTTTGCAGTGGTTCAGAAGCCTGCCGGTGAACTCCATAGATTCATGGGATCGTTTGGGAGAGGAGCTATGCAGTTTCTTTGAGGACAAATCAGACCATCTGTCATTGGTGGAACAACTATCTACAATTAAAAGGGCTCCTCACGAAGTTATTTCAAACTTCAACCACCGTTTCCAGAAGACATGGGACAGAATCCCACCAACGGTAAGGCCTACATCTGACCATGCCTTCTTATATTATTTAAGAGCTTTAAACAATGATATTTCTGTCATGATTCAATCTATGGGAGAAAATTCCTTACCATAGACTTATGCCATAGCCATAAGAGCTGAGAACAGCCGCATAGAGGCTGGTAAAATTGCCCCTAAGCCTCCTTTGCCAATATTCCCAGCTATTTAGCCACCAATGCCAATGCATGTGCCTCCTATAGCTGTTATACCTGCTGCACCAGCGTTACCAGCACCTAATGCGCAACCCAATAAATTAGAAAATGTTGTTCAAACTCAGTCTTTTGAGTTACAGGAAATCAAAGGACTGCTGCAATCTTTTGGTAATGAGATTGTGAACCTCAAGAGGTAGCAAGGTCAAAATTTTAGACCTTATCAGCCCCCATTCCAGTCCAATTACTAGTAAAATCAGCCAAATAGGCCACCTTATCAGCCTAATAATCAAGGTCCGAGGCAAGCCTTTAACTCTAGACCTTATCAGGCCTACTGTTACATCCCTATTTTCTGACATGCTATACTTTTACTTTTTACTTGGGCATAAGTAAATTTGTTGTGATGTTCTAGATTTATGACAGGATATGACATGGAATTATATTGAATATCATTTATGAAATCATGGAAATGATTATGTTATTGTTGATTTAATAATTGTATTATGAGATTTGATTTACTAGTTGAATTTATTGAATAATGATGCACTGATTACTTATTGTTTGATGACAAGTGAAACAGGATTACAAGTTATCGACTCTCAGAGAAGAGAGAGAGAGTATCTTTCGAGAAGAGAGATATAGACCTTGGATTATGAGTGGTCTATTTGCCAAATGAGTTTAGTGTTAAACGATAATGTGAACCAATGAGTCGTAAGAGGTAAGTCTTGTCTTGCTGGTTTTCTTTTGAATCTAATCGACAGGCAGTCAATATGTTGATTATCATCTAGTCAAGTCGATGGTAAGTCGACATAGCCATTCATTAAGTAAACAGCGTCATAGACGTAAAACGGTTGTGTTATTCTTCTTGAGTCACTTGAGGTTTTATTATCGCTTCTTAACGTCAAGACGTTCTCAAGTTAGATGACGCGAATATTGTCGACAAATTGTGATGGGGAGGTAAACTTGACCCATTCACACCATCTGTAATCCTTAGTGATCAAAATGAGACAAATAGAGGAGTTTTTAACAAAATCGGGTGGAGGTTTTTCACAGCTATGTGATAACTAAATGAAATCTAAAATCTTGTTTTGCGTTACGCCTAATCCGTCGTGATTGTCGTAAAAACGCTTTGGACATAGGTTGTGAACTCATTCCTTTTTGGAAATCGACGGATGTCGAATTAGAAGCCAAGGCATGTTATAACCTGTTTTGGTCATTATTTGGGGGAATATGCCAAATCACATTTTGGTAAACGTGAGGTATTTCCTTATTCTAGTTGGTCGTCGATATCAATCCGGAGTTGTAGAGGGACACATAATAGTTCTTTTTATGATGTCTTTTCTTTTGAATGACTCTTTTTGCCTTATAGTTTAAGACCTCGAGTTGTTGTTAGTCTAACCTTTATTTTTATATTGGCATTCGTTTGTTCTCATCAGCTTTGAGTAGAGGAACACATCATTCAACTATAGTCTGCCGCCCTGCAAGAGTTAGAACCTCACCTTTCGGTGTAGTTGCAAATTATGTGGTAATAAAGCTTTTATTTTTTAGTAGTGGGGAGAATTGTTATTTCTGGTAGCCGCCACCTCGCCAATTTTGGAACTCCATTATGGAGAATAACCGCAAAACTGAGTGGAGGCAAAACCGTATTCTAGTAGTGGTCGTATTTGGAGGAGGATGTTATGCATGTGGCGGAATCCTTTTGTTTAGGCATGATTTTTTGTGAGTGGGAGTTGGTTACACTTTCGCAGCGAGTATAATATATATGGCTTGAATTGAGAAATTGTGGGGGGGGGTCGGATTTAGACAGATATATTTTTGACTAAGTCTTGAGTTGGAAAAAAAAAGGGATACAAAGTTTGAGTTGTCACAGAGAGAAGAGCGAATGAAGTATAGTGTAAAGAGGAAATAACGAACAACAGTGGAAAACAAGAGCTCTTCGTGGACATCAACAAAGAATCCTCTGTAGTTCTCCATCAGGTTCCTTTCTATTCATAAGGTCTTTAAATACTATGAGAAATGCAAGTTAAATGCTAGACTTTGTAGTAATTGTGAGTCGATGCTTTATGTCTACAAGGTCGTCATCTTTGGATGATAATATTGCTCGATTCTAGTTCATTAGGATTGTTTTTATCTCTGTATAAAACTTAGACAGAGATTTAAGGAATGTTTACGTTGAGATTTCATCTCTAATATATATATATATATATATTAAAAGTATACTCTCTTCAGAGTATTTAAATCGTATGACAAAAACAGTTATAACATCATTTTGCTTTGTTCACGTCTTTGATTACAATATGGAATTAGTTCAAGCAATTTCTATGGATATTAGAAAGACTTAGGATTTGTGTTTTTGTAATCTTAAGTTCTTTTTAAACCTCAACTCTAATATACTCGGTACGTGATTGAATCTCCCTGTAATTTTGTGGAATCTTTATGAGAGTAATGCAAATTGCTAGTGAGAATCATAGCTTAGGTTGCTCAAAAGGATTTAGTCTTTAATATTGATCTAAAGGCTTCTTCGGATATATTTATGTTTATGAGAAACAACTCAGACAGTAAACATAGGTTGACAATAGTATAAACTAGTCTTTTTGCATTATTTGATATCAAGTCAATCAAAGACAATATTTTAAACTTATATGGAACCACAAGGATAGTTATGAATATGATTTCAATGTAAAGGGAGAATAACTTCGTTATAAAGGATTGGACAACCTCTTAGTGGTTAAAACCTTGGAAAACAATCTTCTTTCTAGTCAAGAGTGGTGAAAACCTAGAAATGACCTTGTAGTCAACATAAGACCTAGAGGTTAATCCTTTTGCTCACTAAATTGTTACTTTATGGGAATATACGGTTGTTCTTCCATTATGATGGTATGGGAAGGATAAGACCTATAAATTGACCCGATAGGGAGATTTTATATTCTATATCTACGTGATCACTAGAAAGATTGACAATGAAAAGGAGCAAATACTCTATGAATGTTTATTCTTACTTGACAGGGAAGAATATGCAAGTCTTAAGATGTCTCGAAAATAGTATCCTCTTGTACTTTTAATGTCATTAGTAGAATACTTTGCTTTAGGGATGTTCAAAGAGAATGGATTTTCCCTACATCAACTTAGAATAAAAACACTCGTTTATATTTGACTCTATATAGTTCAATATGAAAAAGGAGAAGAACTTTAAACATGTTTTCAATGGATAAAAAAATGGGATTAGACTACCAACCAGTTACAGTCCAACTAAACTTGGGAGAAGTTTAGACTTGGAGTTGAACCATTTGGCATTATTGTTCTAAGGCTTGTTTGGAAATGACCTTTAGGTCAAAAGAAAACTAAAGGAAAGTTGTTTTCATAAACTCTATTCTTGATATTCCATTATCATGGAAAAAGAAATACAAAAACCTAGAGTGACCCAGTAGGGTAAGGTTATAAATTATACCTTTTGGGTTACAACTTGTTTTAGTTGATTATATATGGGTCGACAAAGAAGGCTGAGAACCCTAATCTGGTAATGTTCATGTCTATCTTATTGAAAAGAGATTTGTTACTAGTCGACAATGTTTAACCTTAAGTAGGGAAAACTATTTATTGGCCTACAAATTGACTTGAAATAGAAGTTATAAGCCTCAACTTTTGCAAAACTGCAAGAGGTACTAATAATGGTTAGTCAACCATAAAGTATATTACATCTTATTGGACACAACTTCTCTTAGCTATTACTTGTCAATAAGGGGTGAATCTCAAACGTTGCAAAGATGCAAAGAGAGATACGTTAGAATGAATAGTCATCCCATAAAGGTCAATGAAGCAATGATAGTTCTTATGAATCCACCTAAGTCAGAAAGACTAGGTTTGAGTTAGGCAAAACTCATCAATTAAATCTTAATCCTAGATATGGTAATTATTATATTAAATCATTGAGATTATTTATAGATCATGATTGAAGGGTCAAGTGCCCTAACTATGTATAAGTACTCTTACTTGCAAGAAGGGAATTAGATTCCTAGAGACTATAATGCTTAACTTGGGTAAGGTTATCATCTTAGTCGTAATTAATCTATCTATATTTATTATGAGACAATAAGTCGTGGACCTCAGGAATTGCGATGATGCAATGAAAGTCCTCATAAAGAAAGAAAGTTGAACAGGTCTATGGATTATAGACAGTGAAAGAAAACATGTATGGGTCGAGAAGACTAAATTGTTCAAACGTCATAACTTCTTAAGTTAAACATAGATGACCAAGTCGAACTGTAGGAATATGATAGTATCCAAGTCGAGTTGGGGTGGGTGAACATTACGACATCGTTCATTGCGAACGTCAATTTATATTGAAACTATGGCCATAGTAATGCATATGTCTCTGCATGCATTATCGGTTCACTGTATCTGGATTGCACATCCTATCGAGAATCATACTTAGCTAGAGGGTATCTAGTGTTGTATGATAGATAGAGTTGTGTAAGATACAACACTATGTACTCGGAAAGGAAAAATACCACTGGTCACCTTGGTCTATACTTCTCATGAAGGGTAGGGCCACTTCCTATGTGGAAGATGTGTGGGAGACCGCCAGTCTGTGGTTGGAGGTAAATCACTAGAAAGATACTCTCTCTCTCTCTCGTAGAAGACATGCCAAGGCTTGTGATAAAGATGTCAGAATTCTGGATGCAGTATATCTCTGAGACTTGTGTTTATTGAGACTATGTAAAGCAATATTTAAAGCAGATATTTGTAATTGATTTATTTTTGTAAACATTGTACTTGAGAAAGACAATAAGGTTGATTGTATTGAAATATCTTGTAATTGTAGTTACTCGACTATATGTTGAATAAAAGAAAAATTTTCTCTGTCTTTTTTTTTACCTTGTAAATTTACTATGTTTTTAGAACGTGATTGTTACACCTACAATCCAAACGCTGCTAGTTTTTCGAAGGAGGTTGTGTCCACGCAAAATAATTTGGCTCAAGAATATGACTGGTGTTTTCCTTGTAACCAGCCCCATAACCAGAATACATGTGCCAATGGGGTGATTAACCAAGCTCTGATGGTTCAGAACAGTCTAGTAGTGCATTCTAATGTGCCTGTAGAACCTCCTATTCAGCAGCAAGAAGAATAGGCACATGAAACAACACTCCTAAATTGGCAAGGAGAAGAATTCTGTGGTATGAACCAAGTTGGTTCTTTAGTTGCAGACAATACATGCATCAAGAAAAGGGCTATTGATGAAGGGAAGCAAGCTGGTAAAGTTCAAACTCATGGGCATCAAGTGCTGAACATCAATCAAGGTGTTTCTAACCCATCAAAGGCTGAAAAAACTCAAGTCCTATCAAAGGATCAGCCTTTGATAGGCAAGGAACAACTTAATCCATCAGTTCAGCCAGCTTGCGCTCAAGGTGACGTGGCTGCCCCCAAAAGCCAAGCTAAATCAGGTACATCTACTTTCATTATCCTTGAGCCTATGAAAAAAGTAAATGTATCCATGACTATGTGGGATTCCCTGAGTATCCCTGGCCAAAAAGACCTGCTACAATTAGCCTTGTCAAATTTAAAACTGTCTCAAGAGTCTGATATAGGTAAGTCCAAAGTTGTTTTGACAAGTAACCTTGAGAAAAATGTAGAACAACAAGCTGTAGAGGTCAAACCCCCACCATTTTACGTATCTTTGATCATAGGGGATCATCTAGTTCATAACTGCATGATAGACTCAGATGCTAGCAGTTCCGTCATGCCCAAACAGATTGTTGACAAGTTGGGCATTGAATATGAGCCATTAGAGAAGGGAGTTATTCAGATGGATGGAACTACTATTAATACAGTGGGTGTCATCAAAGGACTGAGTTTAACTCTGCATGCCTGCCCAAATTTCTCTATCCTACAGGACATATATGTTATTGAATTACCTCCTTATTTTGCCATTTGCTTGTCAACGGATTTTACAACAAAGATAGGGGTTACCTATCCTCAGATTGGTCTCATATGTTGTTCAGAACCAGGTATGGCACTAAGGTGACTATCAAGTTAGAGCCCATTGCCAAAGACCATATTGAGCCTTACACTACACTCCCCGTCAATGCCAACTTGGTTGCAAGTGAAACAGAAATGGAACAGCCTGTTGTTCAAGAAGGTAATACGCTGATTGAAGGCATACCAGAGGTCCTTCTTGATGAATGGGAAGATCAAACTCAAGTGGTTGAGCCGTGTGAGCACCTGGACGAGGTTGGTTTAGGCATGTATATGATGCACGAGGCTGATTTATTTCTACCTAACATTGAAAAAGTTGCAGAACAGCAGAATGGGCAGCAAGAAAATGAAGTCTGGGAGCTATTTTTTAATAGCTCAAGGAGTACAATGGGTGCCAAAGGTGGATGCATGCTTATTTCCCCTAAGGCTAAAAATTATTATTCATCTTTCAAATTTTGTTTCAGCTGCACTAACAACGTAGCTGAATATGAAGCTCTAATTCAAGGCCTAGAATGGGCAAGACAAAGAGGTATTGGCTGTCTAAAAGTTTATGGGGACAACGAACTGGTTGTAAATCAGGTGAGAAAGCTTAATGTCACAAAAAATGATCTGCTAAAGTCTTACAAGCATAGAGTATGGGACCTTTTGGAAGGTTTTGATGCATTCAATTTGATCTCCATACCCTAAAATTAGAATAAACACGCTGATAGGCTAGCTGCTGTAGGGGCAGAATTTGACATTCCCAAGGAAATCAGTAGTGGTAAGCAAAATCAGCATATTAAGATTGTTGTTAGGCCTGTTGTGCCAGATAATAACATACATTGGCAGGTGTTTGATAGTGATCAGCAGATTGTAAACTTCTTGAGAGAGGAAGTTGAATTCTCTCATGCCAACCAGGGGAAGCTACATCACCAGTACGGTGACCAAATCATTCAGCTGAAAAATAACAAGATGCCAAAGGGTTTGAGCACCTTAGAGTCCATCTTTAACACTGATGATGAAGCTGTAAAGCCCAGGTCCAGCCTACAGGTTCAGCAAGATCACTATGAAGAATTTGAGATCTTTAAGGGTAAACTCCTTAAACTGGGCAAGGTATGTATAGCAAAAGAAAGACGTGCATTTATTCAACTATTCCAAGAATTTAGTGACATTTTTGCATGGGAATATGTTGATTTAAAGGGGTTTGATCCCTAGCTTGCTCAACACACTATTGAGTTGGAACCTGATGCCAAGCCTATTAGGCAAAAACAGAGGCCTTTCAATCCTAAATTAGAGCCTCTCATGAAAATAGAACTGAATAAGCTGATTGAGAGTTGCATAATTTTTCCTATCAAACACACCTCATGGGTTTCCAACCTTGTGTCGGTTAGGAAGAAAAACGGGGAGATAAGGCTGTGTGTAGACTTTCGTGACTTGAATAGAGCTTCTTTGAAGGACCATCATCCTTTGCCTTCCATGGAGCAGATACTCCAAGTAGTTTCAGGATCAGAAAGGTTTTCCTTGTTAGACGACTATTCCGGTTACAATCAGATTTTAGTCAGAGAAGAGGACTAATACAAAACAACCTTCACCACAAAGTGGGGGACTATGGCTTACAAGAAGATGCCTTTCAGTTTGTCCAATGCTAGAGAAACCTTTCAAAAAGCTATGGATATGGCCTTTCAGGGGCTGATGTACAAGATCGTCCTAGTCTACCTTGACGACATTACCATTTTCTCTAAAGAAGCCAAAGATCATCTAAATCACCTAAGGCAGATTTTTGAGAGGTGTAGGGAGTTTGGGATATCACTTAATCCCAAAAAATGTGTGTTTGCTGTCCATGAGGGTAGATTGCTTGGTTATGTGGTGTCAAAGCAAGGCATCACCATTGATCCTGAGAGAATAAGTGCGATTTTGGGTCTACCTTTACCAGCACACAAGAAGGGCCTACAAAGTTTCATCGGTAGGATCAACTTCGTCAAAAGGTTCATCCCTGACATTGATGATTTGTTAAATCCATTAACTGCTATGTTGAGGAAGAACATGTCTTTCAGCTGGACTAGAGAGGGAAAACGAAGTTTTGAGCTTATTAAAGAGTCTTTGGCTGCTGCACCTACACTGCTAAATCCTAATTTTTCTAAGGATTTTACTTTGTATGCATATGGTAATGTTGATTTTGTTTCAGCTATGTTGGTACAGAAAAATGAGCTAGAAATGGAACAGCCTTTAGCTTTTTTTAGTCAGGCGTTGAAAGATTATGAGCTGAGGTACACTTTTTTTGAGAAACATGTACTTGCTGCTATAAGGAGTTTAAAAAAGTTTAAACACATGTTATCAAGTAACAAGATTAATTTAATGGTTGCTCATCTGAGCGTGAAAGAATTTCTGCTAAGTAAAGATCTCAGTGATAAGAGGGTTGGTTGGGTGACTAAAGTCATGGAGTATGATGTGGACATTAAGGTTACCAAGTTGGTCAGAGGAAAAGGGCTGTGTGAACAACTTGCTGATGGTGTTATCAGCAAAGAAGAACGTGATCAAGAAGCTGTTCTATCAATGCAAGATCAAGAAGCTGTTCTATCAATGCAAGATCAAGAACAAACAGCTGTTTCAGATCTTGTTGCTGATTGGGTGCAAGAAATGGTTCATTTCTTGCGGATCGGTGAGTGTCCTTAGGGCTTAGATAGAGCCAAATGAAGGTATTTCAGATTGCAGTCCATACCTTATGTGCTCATTAATGACTTACTTTTTAGGAAGGATTTTAATGGAGTGTTGCTGAGATGCATTGGACCTAACCAAGTCAGAAAAGTGTTGCATGAATTTCATGAAGGGTCAGCTAGAGGCCATTTTTCACCTAGAGCAACAACTCTTAAGATAATGAAAGGTGGCTATTATTGGCCCAGTTTGTTTAAAGATGCACACTTATGGGTCAGAAAATGCAAGGAATGTGCTATGTTCACCGGAAAAGAGAAGTTAGCAGCCTTACCTTTGCAGCCAGTTCAGGTGGAACAACCCTTTATGAGGTGGGGATTAGACTTTATTGGGGTTATAAACCCTTCATCCAGCACTGGCCATAAGTGGGTTCTTACAACCACTGACTATTTCACTAAGTGGACTGAAGCAGTTGCACTTAAGAAAGCTAATGAGTCTGCTGTTTTGAATTTTTATGAAGAGCTGGTTATCAGATTTGGAGTGCCTGAGTCCATCATTTCAGATAATGCCCTTGCTTTCGTTGGATCCAAAATTTCTAATTGGGATGTAAGGAATGGCATTTATCTCAATACATCCTCAAATTACTATCTGCAAGGCAACGACCAAGCAGAATCTACAAATAAGAACCTGATCAGAATCATCAAGAAGACCATAGAGGGCAACCAGAGATCCTGGCACACAGTTAAAATCAGCACTATGGGCTGGTAGAATCACTACAAAATGGTCAACAGGGCATTCGCCTTTCATGTTAGTGTACGAAAAGGAAGTAAGGCTTCCTATCACACTTGAGTTACCAGCACTTGATTTGGTAAATCAGTTGGACATGCTAGAGGAAGGCCCTCTGACGGTAAGGCTAGCTCAACTAGTTGAGCTTGAAGAAACTAGAAATGATGCTATGAGAAACATAGAGCATCATCAAGCCCAAATGAAAAGGTCTTTCGACAAAAGGGCATCTCCAAGAACATTCCAAGAGGGCGACATAGTGCTGAAGTGGGATGTGTTGAAAAGCAAACCTGGGAAGCAGTCCAAGTTTGACGCTTTTTGGAGTGGCCCATATATTGTTTCAGAATGCAATCAGCATAATGCTTTCCAGTTGTCTAAACTGGATGGTGACGTCAAGCCAATCCTAGTCAATGGGATTCACCTCAAACATTGCTTCTGAGGTAGGATCTAGACTGTTTATACATATTTCATGAAGTTTCAGTTGTTGAATAAGTGTTGCTGCACAATAGATTAGTTGCAGATTTCTTTTCCCTAAGTGCATTTCTGCACAGTTGTTAGTTTTCCCTCAGTCTAGTTGTGCAAGATGTGAAACTACTGTAATGTACTACAACCATATGCGGTACAACCATCATAAGAAATAGTGAATACATGTATTCACTATCACACATCATACCTGTCCTTAAAGGGCTGTAATAAATCACAATAGTTAGGAAGGAGGTTTTTCAAGGTTTTGTCAAGCATGTGTGACTCTATGCCCAATGGCTAAGCTTTAGGCAGCTGGTCTAATGTTTAGCAAGCAAACATATAGCAGATGTCGCCAAAGATGTTACCTAGATTTCACTACTAGCTCAATCAGGTAGAGCTTCCAGTTTTGAAGGAGAGAAAAAATACATTTTATTTCTGCTGCGTTATATCCATGCACATATTTGGTACAAATTAAGTTTAAATTGTATTGTTGCATTCAGATGCATTTCAAACTTAAGAGATTGTACAAATCTTTCAAAGGATCAGCAATTGGTATTGAAAAAATAAGTGTATAAGATCTCACACAAGCCGTGAGACTAATTGTTTCATTGCAAAATGAAAAGGACAAACTATACATTTATAGAAGAACTAAAACATGAATATGCATATGAGATAGGGTGACTCGTCATTGCCTAAATGATGAGCCTTCATGCTGTTGATGTGTTTTGTGTCATCTTGTATGGTTTGCGTGTCCTGCATCCAGCTGCTGTCTCCTTGCTACCCCTAGTTATCTACATAAAATTTTGGAAAACTGATCTTAGAGCAATGACGAGGCATCATACATCATATGATATACACCTATAAATATACAATTTGTGTTTTCAGATGCAGTAAACCAGTTACTGTCACAGAAACTTTTGAGAAGACAAATCATGTATATCAACTGCAGGTCCTTATTTTTCTTAACATGTTTGCTTCATGTGCAGATACAGGTGCAATTATGTTTCTATTTGATTCATCAAGTTACATTATGAGTGGAAGGAAATGTGGCTCCCACAAGGGTTGAGCCCAACTCATAATCCTTATGGAACATTTCATATGCCATAAACAAATGCAGGACAAACTGCTAGGCAAGGAGACAGTCATTAGTCATAGAGAGCTACAAGAAATGAACAAGATGCAAAGTTGGTAGAATAATCACTAAAATGTAAAGACAATTATGAAAATAGTCAATGGATGACTATCATAAAGATATTAGTTGTGACAGTTCTAACGTGAGGTAAACAGAGAACAAGAGACTTTGAAGCCTATATGACAATAAAGAAAGAAGGCAGCAAACATCTTAAGGGAGCAGTCCTTTTATGACTGTTATAGGGACATTGATTTTAGAGTAGTACAAAGGAACAACCCTGACTGTGACAGTCCAAGTAACTGTTACAAAAGTCAAGCAATAGTCTCTTAATGATAGTAGCAAATGCAAGAGGAGACAAGTCTATCATAATGACTATGTTGAAAGTCACTACATGAGGTGCAGCCCAAAGGACAGTCACAAATCGGCATGTTCACAGCCATTGTTTGAGAGCAATTGTAACAAGTCATAAAGAGCAGCATTCATGAACTAAAGGGTATTGCTCCTTACTTTAAAAAGATGATGAGTATAGTGGTTGAGGCATTCTGCTTTAGTTTTAGGTCTCTCATACAAGGTACAGGGATGACAATGGGTTAAAAGACAAATGTTAAGGTGCAAAATAATGGACAACATACTGAGTTTTTTAAAATCCCTGCAGTCACATGAGATAATGACTGATGAGACATGGCCAACAAGAGTTTTGTTAAAGATTCTAATGGCTGTATATATTTTCAGTAAGGTTTGCATCACCTTCATAGAAGCCTGAATATTCATTTCTATGACTGACAGAACATGATAATAATAGTTATGCCCGTCAGCAAAACAATTCTGCCATTCAACAGAATAGCAACTCTTTACAGCAGGGTAGGATTAGCACTTCACAACAAAACAATTTAAATCTTATACAATTGAATGCCAATGCTCTACATCACCACCAAGCAATAAAACAACAAGAGCTGTTACAAGCATAACATCAGAGGAATATCTGCATTACAACAACAAGGACAACAACAAATTCAGATTCCACCTCAGGCTGGAAGCCAAATGCAATCTATTCAGGAGTCATAATTCAAGCAAGTTTTGAACTACCAAAGGAAATTATTGTTGTTGTAAGACCAAATCTTTTGCTGTAGATAATATGGGTAGAAGCTCAGATAGTACAGATCTAAAAGATATATTGCAAAAGCAAAGAGCAATTTGCTAACAAGATTCAGGGTTCTGATGGCCCAACTAAGGACTCTTCTGCCATATCAAATGAAGAAGTAGAACCAAATATATTATTCTCTCCAGCAATAGCTACAGAAGGTAGACCTTACATTCTCAAAATTCCAACTTTTGTAAGGAGAAAACCATCTCTTACAATTCTAAAAGGAACTATTAAAGCTGAAAGCAAGAATACCTCATTTGGAAGCAAAAGTAAGGATGAAATAGGAGGAAATGCAACTGCTATCACAAAGATACGAAAATGGAGTGAAGGTTTCAAAGAAAAGCTGAGTGAAACAGATATGAAAGCTATCTCCATTTGTCTTGAAAAGATCCCAAATAAAATGCCCAGAAAATGGAGTTTCAAGCTCATGCTACAGCCACCCAGAAGATACAGATATTGAGTTGCAGCAAGGCATATATGTCATTTTTCCAAGTTTTTGTCAAAGCTGGGGCTTGTTCACAGCCAAAGAAATGCAGAAAATAGGAAAAGATCTAAGGTTTCAACTCATTTTTTAAGCAAATACTCACAAAACCCCAGGTCGCGGCCTCTGGCAGCGAAAGTCACAGTCACAGAGAACAACAAAAAAATGCCCAAAAAATCAACAGAAATGCTTTAAAATCATGCTTCAACAAGGCGAAAATATGCAAGCAAGTTCAGAAAATAAAGTTCTTTCAGGTTTTCTGTCAAAGCAACACACAGAAAAATACAGTTTTTTGAATTTACAACACATAGAGACATCTGTTTGCAAGTTTTTCAAGTTTTTTTATCATGTGTTGTGCTCATTCGAGCCAAAGAAATACAGATACAAGGAAAAAATGAAAACCCTTTGAACCCCTTTCACACAATATGCTCAGAAATGTAGTCAAAATCGTGCCTCTGGCAACGGATTCAAGTAAGAATCAAAAGAAAAATGAAGTGGTATCTACTGTAAAGTGATTACCTCTGTTTTCTACCATATGTTGTTGCCAAAGTCAAAAAAATTCTTAGAATCACTCCCAGAATGGCCTCGAACGCAGTCAATACGCAGTCATAATGGTCGGCCAAGAGAAACAGCAGAAAAATGCATCAAGACACAGTCAGTATCGTGGCCTTGAAGGCCCAAAATCGACAGAAAGAGGAGTCGAAACCTGAAGGGAAGCAACTTACCTTCCAAAATCCTCAGAATTCTGCATCAAAACCTTCAGAGATCGACATAGTGATGTAGGTTTTCTTCCAAACCCTACAGGCATGGCGGCGGCCAAGTTCGAACAACAAGAATAAAATGCAAATGAAATGATTTTTAGGTTTTTTCTCTTCAAGGTGGTCGAATAGACTTAATTTCATTTTTGTCTTTTTTAAACTTTTGTTTGCAAATCATTTCTATCCCTTGGCGGCCCATGGTTAAGACTTTTTGGAAGTCTTAGGACCTAGGAATCACATACACATGGGGCCGTGAGTTTTCTGTCTTTTTGTTTCCTTTTCAAGGACAAGTCAAATGCATTAGGAGAAGCACAAGGCCAAATAGCATATTTTGCTAAGGCATGTTGTCTAGGAGTTACAAGGTGGATGAAGTGTGGCCACAAGACAGGGTGCTGTGCATATGGGAGTCATAAGGGTTATTTTTTTGGATATGTATTGCTTCGAACCGTGTATGGGCATGATGAGATGTATGTAAAAATGGGAATGGTTAGGTTGTGAGACATTTTGATACAGCTTTGTGACGTGTATATGATGCAGATGTGATGAGTCATGTTATTTTGCCTAGGAGTTACGACATTCTTATGTCATTTTTGCATAGTTAGAATAGATTAGACGTTGTAAACAAATGACAAAGTAATTATTTATGAATTACTTTATTGTTTGTAATAATGCATAGAGGCATGAATGGGCAGATTATCACAAACGACAAAGTAAGTCTCTTTGATTACTTTGTCATCTTTTTACGACATTTAATTAGCCCCTAAATCATGCAAAATCAGGGAATTAGATGATTATGTCATAGATGTCATTATTTTCTGCATAGGTTTGTATAGTTTTGAATTGTAAAACATTTACTAAGGTGGTGTAATTATAAACCTCTCAGTCAAATGTTAATTAAATGCAGAAAATGTGTAATTATGTCATTTATTGGGAAAATATCAGATATTTATGATGCTGCAGGAGAGTTATTTTACAAATCTGACATATGTTAGAAGCCTTAAAGATCATTTAAAGGCATTCTATGACATTTTCAGGTGCCTTTATGATAGTTGATGGCATACCTTGACCATTTATGCATTGGGAACCCTTTTTGGAGGACTTTAGAGAGATTTTTTTGGGGGCATTTATGAGATGCACGGGATTGGAGGTGGTTGATGTTTATCTGTTTATAGCTGTTTGGGAAGTATATAGTCTTCTTCCTTGTTCATTTTTCAGGGGTTCTTGCTATTCACTACTCTGTATATTGTAATTTTCTAAGTTCTTTTGCAGAGGTGAACAATTTTGTAACCCATTTTCAGAGATATACAGTATTGTAACACCTTTTTGGCAGTAACAAGTAGTTTATACCTTCCCATTTCTTCTGATATTGTGTGTCCTCAGTGTTAGTGCAGATCTTTGTGATGTTCTTTGTCCTTGGAGCTGTATTTCATGTTGGTGCCTTTATGCAAGGATTACATAATTTTTGCAGGTTGTGAGATGTGCAAGGAATAACAATCAGTTTTGGGTAGTGAGAAAACCTGTTTCTCCTTTGCAGGACTGTTGTTATTTAGCCTCCTTACAAAGTAATGATGCAAGGATTATGATTTGCTAGGTTGTGTAAGGGATTCTTATTATTACTGGTTCTGTAGTGTGTCATTTATGTGTATTTTCTAATGATCTTTTGGTACATCACCTTAGACAATAGGTTTCATTTTCATGCAATCCTTCTTACCCTTTTCTCTGCAAAGACTTTAGTTTAAGTAGTTTAGGTGGAGTATCGACAAGAAGCTGGCCTTCTTCAGAGGTTCTTTCCATCATAGGTGACCCACAGACCTGGAAAGATCCCATGTTTCTCTAGATTGCCAAGTTTTACAACTCAGGAAGGGTGCAAATCTGAGAGACAACATTTATTAGTTTAGTAATTAATTTAATTAATCTAGAGTGATTTTATTAGTCTAATAAAGATGTCATTTTAATCCAACTTGGAAACCTAGTAAACTATCCAAATGAAGTTAGTATAACATGCTTCTGTGAGCTGGTCTACCAAGAAAATAGAAATAATGTAAAGGATGCAGTGATAGCCCTGATTGATAGAAAACGTGAAGGAGAACAAATTGATCAAGCTTTGTTGAAAGATGCTCTGGACATCTTTATAGAGATTTAATTAATGAGTTTTGGGTATTTTTTTAATTATTCCAATTAACTTCTCTACCAATTTAACTAATGTAACGTAGGTAATTTAAAACCAACCCGTAAACTTTCTATCAAAATTAGTTTTATTATAATAAACCCTAATCACGCCCATGAGGCGTTATGCTGCCAAATTTTTTTGGGATTTAGGGTTTAGCTAGGTTAGTGAAATTTAACCTTGCTTAGGATTAAATTATTGTTTTTGCTGGTTATTGATATTAGGTTTTGGTATGATATTATATTTTCTCATGCACTAGAGTTTCTCTTTTGATTTTGACTTATGTCAAAATCCATCATTCACGTAGGTTAACCTAGGGTTTCGATCGTTGATCCTAACCCTATTGGCGACATTATCCGCGTCGCATCAACTCCCTAGTTTGGCCTTCATTGCGAAATGGTATGTGCAAGGGAACGCATTTCTTCGCCTTCAACTGTCATGTTTACGCCTTAGGCGTAACACCACTGAGCATGCTTACGCATGCGAGGGGTTTCTATGGAAGTGTGGTAAAAAAAATTATATTGTGTCATCACCACATGACAAATGTGGACATGACACATTTGATGCATGTCATGACCGCATGGGAAATGTGGGCATGACACACTAGGCATTTTTCATTGCACTCACGGAACACGTATTTTTTTCAGTCACTTTGATCATGTATGGACCTCAATATGTAAATTTATTTCATCAAAGTTTAGAAATTTGAACCCTAGTGAACTTCGTGTGCTATTATGTGACGGGAATTCCTTTCAATCTTATAGTAGAAAAAATATGCTAAGACATATACAAAAATTGTAGTTCACAGGCCAAAAATGGCCACCCAAATGATTGAACATCTCAAAGCTTGGCTATTCAAACTAGCCAGACACCAGTACTAGGTAGTACTTGGGTTTGTCAATAGGACATTGGCTCGAATTGACCAAAATATTGCATGTAACACCTCGATGGGAACAAACAGAGTCTAAATCACTGTACTTGCAACAAGATTTCTAAATGTGGGAGAAAAATCACTTACAGTCATTGTCCCTTGGTTGATTTTCCCTTTCTGAGTACCCTCACCTCTCGCTCTGGCTTTCCTCCTGCCAAATGGTTCCTAGTCTTCCTCCTCGACTCAATGGCCTTACAGCACTCGTCCAGTGAAGTCTCGCAACTCACCACTCAGGGGCTGGATGTAGTGGTTCTTGGTGCAACTCTCCAGTTAGGGTCTCAGTGCAGTATGCTATGTCATGCTCAAATATATAGTTTATATATATGCTATGTCAGCATATAGTTTATATACAAAATATATATGCTATGTCAACATATAGTTTATTTTATTTTCTACAAAATATAATTTTTGTATGGTGGCTTGCTGAGCTTATATAGTTGGTTTTCTCTTTCTTTATAATTTTTGATGATTTATTTCCTATGACATGATTGAATATTATCTACAGTCCTAGTGATTGTTAAAAAGTCTTATGATATGTGATGTTTAATCATGATGGATGTCTAAGAATCAGTGATTGAAATACTACTTGACTAAAGATTGAGCTATCTGATATTTTGTCATTTAAACATCATAGAAGAAATGCTTGCAATCAATGTCTTATTAATGTAGCCTACAAGGTTTCTTTTCCTAGTTTTTTTTGGTCCTATTCTTGTTATGACTTATTTTTTTCCATTGGTCTATTACAGTAATGGGGAGCATATCTAGTGAATCGATTCTTTCAGTCTCTTTGATTCTTATCCTTGTGCATAACGAGTTTTCTTCTATCCTAGGAAGGATGAGATGCCTTTATGTAGCATGACCTCATGTTTGAGTCTTGAAACCCTCCCATATCGTCAACGCATGCGTCTAGGCTAACCATATCAAGTTTCACTCCATACAAGCACAAATTGAAAAAATTTCAACATTGGCCCCATTCACATGTCAGTATGCAGGGTCGACATAAGGAAACACTAATTTTTTGGGAATGAAATAACCAAAGATATGATCAAATAATATCTAATCATAAATAGTCGTAGCGTAATTAGGATTTGATCATATGGAAATTTCTAGGAGAGCTACAATAGTTGTAACATCATGAATTAACAACATTAAAAAGTACATCATGAATTAATTATGTAACCATATAAGTCAAATATAATTCTATCAAGAAATCAATATCAAATAGATAATATAATCGCATAACTCATACATTTCAATGTAATTGATCTTCTTCTTCATCCAACTCTTTGTCTGTATCATCCAATCCAGATTCGACATTGTAAGGTTTGGTTATATCATCATCATCGTCATTGATATCAGTTTTGATAATGTCATCATCCACATGGTTATCATCTTCATGAACATTAACTCCTACATCATCATGATCTAGTTCCTCTTCTTTGACATCTTCGTCAAGCACATCATCAACTAATTGTTGATGCTGATCATCATCTACATCATCTTCTAGTTCTTCGGTATCTTCTTCTTCCACCACATTATATTTTACCAGCCTTCCTCTTGGATCATGTCTAACAACAAATGACCAACCCGGTCTACCTGGAACCTCTGAGTAAAATAGCTGCTCATATTGGCTTGGAAGAACATAGGGCTCATTTCCAGCTCGCTCGATTGACCTTGTATTAACCATGGTAAATCCATTATCATGTTCAATAACAGTTCTCTTGGGATCATTTTCATTCAATCGTAGCCTGTACCATTGGATGACGAACATAACTAATTTGAAGGACTTAAAGTCACACTCAAGTATATCATCCAAAATCCCATAGTATCAATTTTCTAAGACTTCTAGATGTATGTCGCTTCTAGATGAAACATTAGTCACCTGAAAGGATACAGTTATCCTAGAATCACAAGTTTTCTTCATGTCATCCAACTTTTTGATTCAAAATTTATGACCATTGCACCACATAGCCTTGTGGTGTTTCACCTACAATATGTCAAACATGTAAAAATTATTGCATCATTAGTTGATAAACATATTTATTCTTGGCCGAATGTATGCAAAGAAAAAAAACTCAACATATATACACATCAATATAATTGAAAATAATTAAATAATATGGGTGATTAATATATTTATACGTACCTGTTTATCTCTTAAACCATGTGCTAAATCAATTTCCCTTAGTGTAATATTGGAATCTCCATTACGATGAGCTTCTTTAACCAATGAAGCCACACCTTCCCATGTTAATGTGCGACCATATTGTTGACATCGTTTAATCCATACCATCATCCAATCAAGATTGTTTGTGGTACAAATGTAGTGCATCCCACTCTCGACCAACTATATAAAAAAAAATGAAATTCACAAATGACATATAAGTAGTTAATTACCACCGTATACGACCTTAATTTATAATTGATGTACCTAAAAACCTAACATCCCACTACCAATGATCTTATTATCTTTCATTGTTGGATGAATTCAAATTAAATGAGTATGCACAAAGAATGAATTATGAGCCTAAAGGGTACATACACTCTTGTAAGAAAAAGCAAAACCTTAGTGGATACACCCATGTTCCTATACCAAGGGAAGATGTGTTTAAGAACAAAGAAGACAAAGAAGCAGAGAAGGTTATAGAAAATTTCATGAAGGTATTATACCCTAAATTACAAAATTTCAAAAGTATTATGCCCTAAATTACAAAATTTGGTATTATGAGAGCCATCATTTGTGTGACAAGATCCATAGCATAGCCACCCATAACCATTAGTACCATCGCCCTAGTTACAACTGACCAAAATGCCATTACATCCACTTCAGCAAGACTTTGAACCCTTCATACTAACCCAGAAAGTAGCAAGGATTTAGACTCATGAAGCAAACAACTTACACAAGATTTGAAATCTTATGAGCTAAGGGTATATCAGCCTAGAATAGCCCCATCGTTGGAACCTTTCATTATGCTACACTGATGGTTCGATAGAGACAAGATATTATTATATCAGTATGACAATGACCTATTGGAGTAACTTTTGAATCATCCCACCGATAGATCGATGAAATTAAACATAGTAAACTTATTGAAATAACATGCAGATATCGGTGGAAACCGCATAATGGTCCTGCTGATAGGCCGACAAAATTGGTAAAAGCAGATTGTATCGCCGCAACATAAAGACTTCGGTGGAATAAACGTCACACCTTCATTGGTGAGTCGATGAACTCAAGTTAGCTGGAACATGTTGACTTTGGTGGATCTTATATACAAGTTTCCCCGATATGCCAATAAAAGCCCACAAGGACAATAAGCATCACTGAAACATATAAGGATCGGTGGAACCAAGGATAAAGTTTCACCAATAGCTCGAGATAACTTAAAAGCATTACCAATATGATAAGTATCAGCTGAGCTAGGGTATATCAGAGTAACTACATACAGAATCCCGCCGATAGACCGAGAAAAGGAAATCCATTGATGGAAGAAGTCGGCATTGGTGAAATATAATGCAAAGTCACTGTTGGAACTAAAAATTCACATTTTTCATCTGCTAAAGAATTCACTAATGTCCCTCATTTCCAAGACCAACCACTAAAATTTGCATGACAAGATCCATATCAGAGTCCACACATAAAAGATCCCATGAACATACCTAGCTCTGTGACCATAGCTCAATTCTTATACTAGTTCATCCATATTAGCAAGACCTCATGTAACTCACACCGAATGGTAAAATACATTTTTGGAAGAAAATATGATAATCGGTGAGAGATGAGCAATGTCTAAACGACCAAGATTTCACATGTTAAAAATTTCAGGGAGACATTTGGTATGTATCACCGATACATTCTCATCGGCATGAGTATAACAATCAGAGCGAAGTCTTGAAGTCACACCAAGCCTTTAAGTCACACCGATCAATGACTTATCAGCATGAAGGCAAGCAATCTCTCCCCGATGCATAACGATAAGGCTATCAGCGTGACACATACAGTCGGAATGAAATCCTTAAGCTTCTCTGATCATAAAAGTCACCTTGACATAAGGAGTAAAAGGCTTTTTGGCAAGACTCTCCGATATGTTCCAGTAAAGTTGAATGAAGGAAATAAGACCATTGGGAAAACATGATCCGTCGGGAGACCTGCATATTTTCTTGCCGATGAAGATTATCATGCCGATAACGACAAGCTAATCTCTATCCATCAGAGAAACACTCACAACTGCTAGGGTGAATATTAATCCAATTTGACCAAATGTTGTCGGGATGAAAATTGAAATATCTTCCCGAAATAACAATAAAAGGTTAAAAACTACTTTGGGGAGACACCAATGTACCCATGACGACCAAATAGATACATATGAACAAAAATGGCGCCAAGGCAATATGAAGGTCAGTAAAAGAATGAGATAGTCTCACTGATATGAATAAAAGAGCATCGTCCTAAAGTCACACCGAGCCTTCAAGTCACACCGATCAATGGCTTATCGGCATGAAGGCAAGCAATCTCTCCCCGATGCATAATGATAAGGCTATCAACGTGACACATACAGTCGGAATGAAATCCTTAAGCTTCTCTAATCATAAAAGTCACCCTGACATAAGGAGCAAAAGGATTTTCAGCAAGACTCTCTCCGATATGTTCCAGTAAAGTTGAATGAAGGAAATAAGACCATCGGGAAGACATGACCCGTCGAGACACCTGCATATTTTCTTGCCGATGAAGATTATCATGCCGATGAAGATTATCATGCCGATAATGGCAAGCTAATATCTATCCATCGGAGAAACACTCACTGATGCCAGGGTGAATATTAATCCAACTTGACCAAATGTTGTCGGAATGAAAATTGAAATATCTTCCCGAAATAATGATAAAAGGTTAAAAACTACTTTGGGGTGACACCAATGTACCCATGACGACCAATTAGATACATATAAATGAAAATGGCGTCAAGGCAATATGAAGGTCAGTAAAAGAATGAGATAGTCTCACCGATATGAATAAAGGAGCATCGCCCTGACATTTTGAAAGTCATGAACTCCCTACATTCAATTCAAGTGGCAGCCATTAATGGCTGATTGAACATAAGAGGTATAAACTAGATTGAATTCAATTGAGATCAATACAAGGGTTGCAGACAGAGGAGGAGTTCACCAGGAGCCAAGGAGATTGCACAGAGCGTATACGGGTAAGTCCTTGAACTCTCACTAGAATAGTCAAGTTCTAATAGTCACCAAAAATGGAAGGTTCCTCTGAAATAAAGAAGAGGCAACCAATTGAGAAGAGCCAAACCAAGGGTAAAAAACAAAAAATTGACACAGAAAAGGGAGAGAAAACACCAGAGAGGAAATTGAACCAAGACCCTGTAGACCAGTTGCTCGGTTCAGGGCCCAAGGCTAGAAGAACTGCACAATTAAGAGAAAATGTGGAAAAAATTGAAGATAAATACAAATACATAGGAAATGTATGGACTCCTATTTGAGGATATGAGTTATTTATGTTCCACTATCATAGGAGACATAGGATGGAACCCATCTGCAACCCCTGGCAACTCAATTTGGGGCGATTGATAGTTACAGATGTTTTTGTCAATATTAACCTTTTGAAACTACTAGCATACCATTATGACCCTGACCAAAGAGCTATATGCGATCTACAAGGAAAGCCCCTGTTTCATGTTTCCAAAAATGCAATCTGTGAAGTTTTTGACTTAAATGACACATACAACACCCCAATTGTGCATGAAACCCTAGAAAAGGAATATTTCAAATTGGATACAACATATAAGGGATGGAGACTACCATTACATAGGCCACGAAATGAAGGGAGTCTGGTGCCATTTGAAGAAGGGGACAAACCACCGTTTCATGTAGATTTGTTCAAACCTTACTTGAGATACACATATTACTCAGTGGGACAGGTGTTGGGGACTGAAGTTCTGGTTGATGTCTGTAGTGCCCATGGTTATCTTTGCGGATATCTAGTGCCATCAAGCTAGGACATTTGATTATACTACTTTTATTTTTAAGGAAATAGACTCAAGTCTGAAGGCCATAAAAAATAGTTCCCCCACAGTCAGCTGCAGACACTATTCTATTCTCATGCATATGGTTTTGTATTTTGGACAAGAATTAAATTTATGGACAGAGCAGCTAAAAATTTCACAAATTGATAAAAATGGTCAGCCTCTACCTCCACAATTATGGACCTTTGTTTGGGAGAGTAGGTTTAGAAATTCCAATTATGTTTATTTTGAAGAATTCTTTGTGAAAACCCTATATAGATGTTATGGCTACCCATGCAGTTATACTTTGTCTGAGGAAATTAAAAGGTTTCTAAGACCCAAAGATTTTGATGGGCCACCTACTGTGAACCACAATTGGGGGGATTAGTATAGTTTCTATGATTCCACAATGATCAAAGTGTATGGGTTTGAGGATACCCCCTTTTTATTGCCAAAAACTATACCAGATAGGGTGGCATACTTGGAAATAGTTAGACAACTTGATTACTCAAATGTGATGCATCTCAGTGCATATGATAAACAATCCTTTATGCCGAGCACCTTATGTTTTGGTGACTTCACTATTTTGGCTAAATAAGGTTATGATCTTATTCTTGATAAATTATCTCATTTTAATCTTGGGAAAGGGATACAAAGAAAGAATTTTGACCCAGAGGGCTTTATTGATTATGCTAAAAAGAAGCAAAAACTGGGAGGATATGCTCATGTACCATTCCCTCATGATGATGTGATCAGAAATTTGGAAGAAGTAGAGGCTGAAATAGCCATTGATAAGTATAATCAAGAAGTAAGGGAAAGGAGAAGAAAAACACAAGAAATTGAAGTTTTGTCCTCGGAAAGTGAAGGGTCTGTAGCCACTGAGACCCATGACCTACCTAATACAATTTCAAAATGTAGAATTGAACCATATCAGTCCCCGAAAAGAGAATTAGAAATTGAAGAAATAGGGGATGATAATGTTAGACAGGTTGCATACATATCTTTTATTTCAGATGACCAATTCATTCATACTCCTGAGAATCAGTCCCAAATGTTACACTAGATAACCAGGCATAATTAATGAATGCTTTAAAAATAGAGGTTGAAAAGGAGATAGAAGATATGACTCCTAAGAAAGGCAGAGAGCTACTCAGAGAATCTGGTGTAATAATATTCCCAGGACTTGATCTAAAATCAACACTTGTTTTTGATAGTTTTTTGCATAGTGATGACACAAAACACAAGCTTAGTTCTAAAGGGGTTGCTGAAGTGTATACAAGAACAAAATATAATCCAGATGAGAATTCTCTCATGATATGGGCTATGTATCCCCTAAATAAGAAGATTGCAATCATTGATACTGAGAAAGCTTTTGGTCATGTTATGACATTGAGAGCTAGAGAAATTGATCCAGTTGTCACAGTAGAGCTTGGAGTAAATGTAGAAAAGCTAAATAAAGCTTAGATTCAGCTATTGATAAAAGAGAGGGATACCTACAAGATGAGTTGGGAGAGATTGAAAAAGGAAAATGATTTTTTAAAGGATGCAGTTCCTCTCAAAATGATTACACAGGCAAAGAGCTCACAACAAGCCCAATCACCTTCAAAAAATCAAATGACATAGGTCAAAATAGATACACTCACTACAGTCCTGCAGAATAGGCATGATCATATGATGAAATGGATGTATAAATTATGGGACATTTGTTCTAAGAATCAAAAGGTCATTCAGGAACATGAGAGATTGGATAATAGGGCAAGAGATAAGTTACAAAAGATATAGGGCAAATAAGCCTCTAATAGTGCAAGCACATTCGATGCTGACATCGTATCGAGCAACATAAGAAATATCATGATAGGCTCTAGGATGAAGTAAAAGAATGCATGGAGACTTCGTAGATAGGTGTACCTATGCTACTCAAAAATGACAAAGATTTGAAAAGAAAAGATGAATGGATCAAGGAGTGTCAAGGAATCTTGAAAGAAGCCCTAGAAATTGTGAAACAGGAAGATTCAACATCTAAGGAGGCTTGCTCACATTTGGAGAAGATGGTCTCAATGGAGGTGGACGTTAGGGATGCCATTGAATATACTGAAACGCACCTGAGCCAGAAATACTTAGATCATCTTGCTCAAATTTACTTGTGGCTTAGTAGGGATTAATTGTGTTTATTTAGTCTCATAATGCACCTGTTGTTTAGAAGGAGTAGATCAACCAACACACATATGAAACATCCTATGAGAAAATAGAAAACCTTGCTCAGGTCTTGAATGGTCATGGGTTTCTATTCGAAGAGGAACAAATTGGTGTTTTAATTATATTTCTATTTATTTTCTTAATTCAGTTAGTTATGAAAAGATGCAACTCTTCCATTGTAACCGGCTTGAAGCTTGTTCGCTTCCCAATATATAAAGGGAACCCAAGGCCATATTTTGAATCATCATCAAGATTAGATTAGAATCACTACCATTAGTAGTAGCTTTCATCAATTCGATTCAGTATCAAAATGTTTTAAATCATATCCAAAGACCATGTTGCACATAATATTTTGAGGAAATCAATTGAAGATCTCAAATTCGATGGCTCTATACTGGTATCAACTGTTTGTTAAGATAAGCAATTATTTGGCTATCTTCAAGTTGGTATTCCTTATTATTTGAATTTATTCCAAGTAGAATATTAAATTCATCAAACACATTTGTTGTTCCTGGTTTCTTCAAGTAGGAATTAAAATCATTTTAAACATATTACAGTAATTTGGAAATATCAATTGGATAGATAAGGAGAGTCTATAATTGAAGGTTGTTATACTGTCTCTAGACAATACTATTAAGTTGTTCAAAATTGAATATATCAAATATCTTTTCATTTTGTCGGTGCACATTTTGTTGTCATTGTGTGATCCCTCTTAACTAGTTCCTTCAAGGAAGGATTAAAATCCTCTTAGATAGATCACAGTAATTTAATAGATCTTGATTGGATCAATAAGAAGAGTCTGCCAGTCACATCCCTGCACGTTTATGCAAGTCATAACCAGAAACATTATGCCAAATAGTTAGAATTATTGCCAGGTAACACCATTAATCCCAGGTTCTCACTTGACTCTGTTTACCCAACAAGGCACTGGTCTCACCCATTCCATCTTACTTAGAAATTCCATCAATCTAACTTAGGGTTTTTACCTCGATATTGCATATACAATTTATACCAAATTACCATCATTTCATTTCAGAATTCCATAAAATCTCATTTGAACATTTGCATTTCATATTTACATACTAGAAATAGAAGTAGTCAGCAAGCTTTCATCTATTCCACACCATTTGCCACTGTGGGTAGATTCGTTCATTTAGATAAAAACTGCACATCAAACCAATCTTCTTCAACTATTAAGGTCCACTCACCTAGGCCTTGCAGAGCCTAAAGTGTAGAGAGTCATTAACCATACTGGTTAACTCTGTCAATTGGCTCAAGAACGTTGCAAGTTTGATGACAGAGCTTGGCATCCTCTTAGGACTTGTAACTTGCATTTTTGAGACCCAACAGAAGGAGTTAGAGCAAAAAAAGCAAAGGTTGCAAGAAATGGATGATTCATCTGAAGAAGAATCTATGGGAGAATATGAAGCACAATCACAACAAAGAACAGTCTCTCGGATGATGAATGATGAATATGAAGAACTCCCTGATAGAGACTTACAAGTAGCCAAGGAATTGGGTGTAGATGAAGATGATAGGCTTATAGCTTATGAATCCTTTATTTTTGATAATGAGTTTGTCAAGTCAAGAGAATTTAAATCTTTTTTATATAATTACAAAGGCAAAAGGTTTAGGGAATCCATCCCAAATATTACCCCTGAAAATGAACAACAATTGATGAAAAGGTTGAAAGATAATATAGACAGTGAAGTGCAAAACATGACCCCTGAAAGGGGTAGACAGTTGTTACTTGAAGTTGGTGTAATAGTATTTCCTAGTTGGGACCTCAGTGCCTCTTTAATTTTTGATAGTTTTTTGCATAACAAGGAAGGATAATACAAGTTAAACATAGAGGGTGTGAAGGAAATTTACATAGGGTCAAGATTCAATCCTGATGAAAATTTAATGTTGATATGGGCACTATAACCACCTCACAAAAGGCCAAAGATCATCGATATCGAAAAAGCCTTTAGACACATGATGACCCTTAAAGTTGGGGAAACTGACCCTGTGGCTTCAGCAAACATGAGCATAAGCATTGCCAAGTTCAACAAGGCACAAACAATACAGTTGATGAAAGAAAGAAATTATTACAAAATGAAAAGTGAAAAATCAGATTTGGAAATTACTGCCATGAAAGATGCCAGAATGAGGATCACCTCTAGAATTGATACATAGTTGTAGAGTGAATATGAGAAATTACAAGAAGAACATCAATAGCTAGTAGAAAAGATGAAGGACCTTCAGTTTGACACTATGGCAATGATGTTGCACAAGATATTTACAAACCTGAAGATATGCCTTGATGATTTTTGGCATGTTCACAAAAAGAACTATCAAGCCATTCTTGAGCATGGGAGAGTGGAAAATATATTAGGTACTAAGAGACATGATATGCAACTACATGAGGGATCCGACACCAATTCCATCTCGGCCATTGACACAATCATGAGAAAGCATGACAAATATGATAAAGACTTACACTCAGAAAACACAAGGTTTGATGATACTGTGAAGTTGGGATTACCCAAATTATGTGATAAGAATGGGTTTCTGAAGGAACGAGATGATTGGATGGATGAATGCAATATGATACTTCATGAAGCATTGGATATAGTCAAAGCAGAAGGGCTATTGCTGGATGGAGCATGCAAACATATGGAATTGATGATAAAACTTGAATATGAATCCCAAAATGTAGTGCATGATGCAGATACCCATACCTTGGAGGAGTATAAAAAACATCTCTCAATGGCTAAGTCAATGTTAGGAGAAGATTAAATTGTTTTATAAGTTTAATTAAGATCGGTAGTTTAATTATTTGCCAAAAGACAATACGAAGAGACACCTTTGTTGGGTCTTCTTCTTATATATATGAAATTCAAATTGTAATATTTGATCATCAGCACTTTTTAAGTTTTAATACTTTTTAGCGGTGAAAGACTTATTTTTTGGAGTAATACAATACCAATAGTTTTCTATTTGTGTGTGGAAGATTCTTTCATTTGGACTAGTTCTCTGTTATTTCTTTTCAAGTAGTTGAAGACAATGTAAAATGTATTCTAATTAATCTCCATGACCATCTTATAATTACCTCTCACTTTCCTCAATCTACCTTTCCCCATCATGTACTCCCCTTCGAATTTGTTAATGGAGTTGGGATCCCAAATGCGATCTACATGGATCTTTGCTGTGAACTTAGGAAGATATTCAGTAATGTACACCATGGTCTAGTATACCATATATCCCTCCACCATAGAACCCTTAGGATGTGCTCTTTGTCTAACCAAAGCCTTCAAAAATTTCAAGTGCCTCTCAACCATCCACATTGACCTTGTGTGTACAGGTCCACACAATTCAATCTCCTCAACTTGGTGTATGAGGTAGTGCTCTTGTGCATTGAAAAATGTTGAAGGTAGACACTTTTGCATTTCACACATTAGACGAGGAATTTTTCTCCTCCAATAATTTATATCTTCTTTATGGATTTCTTTAGATGACATCCATCTACAAGTGATTCAAGGCGCAAATATATTAACGAGATTTAACAAAAATATACAATATATTACATAACAAGTAAAACAAATAGTAAATATAAGATCTATACAACGAATTGAACAAATATCGCTACTTACCTCATGTATTTTCCAAGATCATATACAACTTGCTTGACATTGTTGTCAAAGTTGTTTGGGAGAGATAGAGGTAGAACGTACTGCAACAATTATAAAATGATCTTTTCATTATTTTTCCAAAACTAGTTAACATAATACACTAAAAAGTACATGCAGTATACAAATATATATAAAATATACTAGAATAATTACCTTAATGAAGGTATGCCAATCATGCATTTTCATCCCTGACCCAAATTCACCTTTCTTTGTTATGATATTGTTTATGTTCGCAGCAAATCCTGTGGGAAATCAAATTTTTTGTATGACTTCTTTTATAGCATTGCTTTTCTGCTTCATTAATAACCAAGGAAGGGCACTTATATTAATTTGGTCTCCATCGCTATTTAATTGAATGACATTTTTCATTGTATGATTGGCTTCTTGAATGTCACTACAAATTTTGACAATTTTTTCTTTGTCATGCCCTCCATCCAATATTTTCCATAACGTTTATGTTATATTCTTTCTGATATGCATTGTATCAAACAAATGCACAATTTGTAGTTGCTCATAGTAGGGCAACCTACTAAATTGTCTGGGATAAATTTTCAGTCCCTGTGGAAGCTAGCCATTAATGCCTTGATGACCTTCATGAAGCATATAAGTTAAACAAATTAACAACGACAATCATTGTCAATTACAACATGAGTAAACAAAACACAATATAAAAATATAAATTCCAAACATATCATATATGATAGATAAACAATTTGATCTGATGTATAACCTTGACGATTAATTCTATTATATTCCAACTTCCATAGGCGAGGTGTCATTCTTCGTGGTTTTGATGTAGTCTCTTCTTTCCCATTGAAAATATGTTTTTCAGTAGTTCGATACTTATGATTTCTATGGAGGAAGTGCCTATACTCATCAAACACCTGCTTTCCTAAACTTGTTGAATGACAAGATTTCATCTTTGGACCACAAACTGGACATACAAATTTTCCCTTTGTTTGAAGACCTACAAGATCATATATAATTGGATTAAATATGTCAATTTTTATAATTATATATAATGAATAGATTATTTAAAAAATATGCATGATATCTAATTCATAAAATTAAATATCGTTAAAGTGCAGTCGAACGTTAGAACATACCACAAAAATGTGTTAGCCCTGGGGCATCATGAATTGTCCATACAAGCATTGCATGGAATTGAAATTGTCTTTGTCCTATTGGTCTAGAGACATCATACATAGTGACGCCATTCCATAACTTTAGTAACTCGTCGATAAGATGCTCGATATATACATTCATATCTTTAACTTGGTACTTACCTAGTTGAATGAACATAAACATTACATCATTATTATAACCATTTTACTGCAATATATATAAATTAATGCACATGACTATTAAATGAAAAAAATATAAGTCATTATGCAACAAATAAGAGAAATGAGATGCTACTACGTTAAACAAAATTGATGTAAACAAATACCTAGAACAATCATTGCCAACATTATGTGCTCCCTCTTTATTGACATCCATGGAGGAATGTTATTTTTTATAACAAAAATAGGCCACACCGAGTAAATAGATCTCAGCTCTCCAAATGGATTGATACTGTCCGCTACCAATGAAAGCTTGAGATTACGAGGTTCTTCTTTAAAGTGTGGCCATTTTTCCTCCATGTCCCTAAATGTAGAACCATCTGCAAGCATTCGAAGAATGTCATCTCCATTTCTATTTCGTGCATGGTAATCCATAAATTGTGCTAAGCTTTCGCACCTAAATAATCGTTGCATACATGGAATAATGGGAATATAACGAAGAACCTTGTGAGGCACCTTTTTTGTTAGTTGATCTGTTTGATATCTACTAATATGAGATTCAGGGCATTCTATTGCAAATTCATGTTGTTTATGATATATAATATGATCATTGGGACATGCATCTATTGCTTGATGCTCCATTCCAATATCTTTCATAATGGCAGATAAATCTCGGTATGAGTGAGGTAAAATATTTGATGGTGGTAACAAAAATTCACCTATCAATCTACAACAAAAAAATAATTTATTAATATAAAGAATATTAATGGTACATATTTCATCCTTTATTTACTAGTGATGAACTAACAACAAAAATAGATGAAAAAAGATGACATATATGACATACCTTAACATCTATGAGATTGCTATGTTGGATAAATCATTCATAACCTTCAAGTTCACCAGCAACAATACAGCAGAGAGAAGAGTTATTTGGGAGCGTTCATAAAGGGGATTGTATGCCTTCTCAAGTACAGGTAAATCATGAACATCATCAAAGTCATCTCGATCAACATGATTAGCTGCACCACTAAATGTGTCATGGATAAATGTATTTGTACCATCATCTTCAACTGTGTTTTCTGGCGCATGATCATCTTCTTCCATAGGATCATTAACTTCATCTTCGATATTCACAGCTCCATGTTCCTCCGCTTGCAAAACCACATTCTCCAGGCCATGATAATCCATATCATGTGCCCTAGGGCACCCCACCTTTATAATAATGATCGACACAAATAAACCATGATCATGATCAAGTGATTATATATATAATGTTAAAACGATATAAATATTTACAAATTTAATCAATATAAAGACATATAATGAACAACTTACCAATGGACAATAATCATGCCCCCCTTCAATGTGACCATGCTGCCTACAATGTTTCTCAGTTGTTGTGATTAAAAGTCTTCTCATCTTTAAGCCCTTGCAATTATTGCAAGTACAATAACATTTCCCATCACCCTTTCTTTTCAATCTAGCCCACAATCTAGCAAGTGTCTCTTCATTTTGTTCTACACTAATATTATTTGACATGATTTTTCTTTACCAAGATTGAATATTTAGATCTTCAAAAAATATCAAACTCTCACTCCAATAATTAAAAATATCAAACTGTCACAAGTATAGAAAATTCACAAGTATAGCAAAACACTGTCTCAAGTATAGATAAATTGTCGAACTCACTTTTATTTATTAAAAAACATTCGTCAGAACCCTGAAGAATGCTAACCATATACCCGACGGTCCACTTATTAAGGAGGCTAACCATATGTCGACCCAAAAATTGATGGAAGGGGATGGTTGACTTTAAGTGTATGTCAAAATAGAGACAAAAATTACAGAGCGTCACAAGTTCGACAAATGTCGGGCATAAATTTTTTAAAAAATTGAAAATTTCACATTAAATACACAGGTACCCGATGATACATCTAATTATACATCTTTCGTCGAAAAGTTTCGTCCTATTTTGCATTCAAATGAGTTAGTGACACAAGTCCAAGAGTCACTCATAGGATAATTTTGCCAATTATAATCACTCTAAGGTTGCCATATCCTCTTAGCATGTTGTGAGTGTGGTGATATTTGTTTCACCATAACTAATATTTTGTAAACAGGAAAAAGGGAACACATTAATTACATCTTCATCATTAGCCATGTCTCTTTTGATATAGTTATTATAAATCTCACACTTGGAGATAAAGTGTAGGGTCTCCTCTTTGAAAATTTTTGGCATTCATCATATATTGAAGGAGAAACCTACATCTTAAATATTGGAGTTGGGTGGCTGCACATATAGATCAATGTGGTTAACTTAGGCTTTAGGGGTGAAGTGACGTTAGCCAGGTGCCTAAATCCCAATACCTTAATTAGTAAAAATGATGGATAGCGGAAAAGATACAAAAATGAAACATGGGAAAAGGTCTTCTTAATATCCTCAAGTAAATATGAGGGACCCATAGAGAAAGGGAATGTATTATTGGAAGATAGTACATGTGTTTCAACTTTAAGTCCAATGGTTAAGTTGATCTCCTTGTCATTATCTAACTCCACTAGACCCAACATCTTGGTCTTTCCTTTTTGACCAAGTAAATGTTTTGTGTTAGTATCTTCTATAGTGGAAACATCATCTAAACTAGAAGAGGAAGGCTTGGTTTGATTGCATTGGAGGTTCTCATTTCCTTGCATGTGGTCTATAATGGGGTTCTTGTAGATCCTAATCTAAACCCCAAGTGGATCTGAGGACAAACTTGCAAATTAGTGTATTAACCTACAAAATTTATAGAATATGCATAATATTAGTATATAAATGCACATTCAAGATGAGTGGAAGACTTTGCAGTGTATTTATATTACATGAAAGAACTATAAAGTGGCATTTATGTAGTAGTTTCTAGTAGGAACTTCTCTATTTGTACTTTGTACATGACATGTATCTATAAAAGTGGCCATTGGATAGGCCTTAGATAGTGTCAATAGGTGTCAAGTGTATATGAGACACTTTCTACATGGACATGAGTCTAATAGGTGTCAATCATGTATGGGGCTAGGTGTTAAACTTGTATGGTGCTAGTTAGCATGCATACATATGTGGTGTAGGTGAGATCAAGTGTCAGATGCATATGGTGTTGAACTAGATGTATTCAAGAGCGAGTGCATTTCTGCCCATGTGCAAGGTTGTGTTATTTAGGCAAGTGGTGTTGTGCAAAGATGCATGAGAATTGAACTCTAACTAGTACACAACATTAGCTATGTGGTACAATGATGCATAGAGTTGTACTGGAGCTATATGGCACACATTGAATAGAGACAAGCTCATAATCTACACAAATGTAAGAGACCAAGGTTGTGCATGTGATTGTGCTCAAATCATTCTTGAGAAGAAATGGTCTCCACCGTGTCAAAATTAAGTGAGGGAAACTATGCATGGAGTTGCTCCAAGTTGTACCATTCAACTTAATTAGAGTAGCACCTGATCTTGACTATGTCAAATGCCCAATGATTGATTGAGTATTGGTTGTCATGGTGGTGATGGCATCCTTCTTCACTATATTTAAATGAGGAGGGTTTGGGTCTATTGGATGTTGAGTTTTTGTTGGTTCCAAAAGAGAATGGAAGTATGGTTTGAGTAGCTCCAATGTGTTGAAGCCAAGGTGTAGACCCAAGTATTGTGGTATGTCAAGAATGAAAGCATTCTCACCAACTACACATGGAATGGTGTAAGGACCATAATGCAGAGGTTTGATCTTGTATTATGGACCAAAAAACATTCTTTTTGAAGATGTAGCTAGACTTTGTCATTGACTTGAAAGGTGTGTGGCACACGATAGGCATTATGGCATTCTTTATACTTCTATTGTCATTGAAGGATTTTTTAGACCTATTGATCATAAAGGTCTTGGATATGTTGGATGAATCTTTATGCTTTGTGAACTTCCTATTATTTTATGTGTGTCTCAAAAGTCACTAGTGCACAATAGGAGAAGTCAAGGGGCACCATTGGTTGGAGCCAAGACATGTTTGGAAAGGACTATGCCCCATAGAGCTATTCAATGTTTTATTATAAAATGTTGGAAGATAGGTAGACTATATTCACATGTGCATAGATATGCACTATTGTGAATGCATAGGAGGTGAACCAATGTGCAAGTGACCACCTATATGTACCCATCAATCTATGGGTAGAAGGTTGTGGACTGGTCTAGTCGTGTGTCCAACATAGCAAATCTTGGTTACAGCTAGAGACAATAGAGGTCAAAATCCCAAAGTAAAGCCAACCATGGTTGAAGAAGATATGCATGATGTTTGATAATGCGATGATCTTCTTGCAAGCAACAATAATGGCCATCTTCGAGAACCTATCAACCATGACAAACATAGTCATTTTGGGACTTGGTGGTTTTAAGGTCGTTGAGAAAATCTACGATGATTGACTCTGAAGGCATTGAGGTATCGATAGAGGAGTACAAATCCACAAAGTCATATTTATAGGATTGGTAATGCAATAGGTATGCAAGACTTGATGTGGTGTCTAATGTTTGTCCATATTTGAGGTTAGTAAAAGTGTTGTTGAAGCATGACAAGTGTTTTGGTTACACCAAAGTGACATACTATTTTGGAATGATGTGCTTCCTAAATTAGGTATTGTTGGGTGTGCCTGAGGGAACACAGAGATGTTTGAGCTTGTAGAGAAGCTCATTAGACATGAAAAAATCTCTCATGGAATACCTTGTACAAGCACATTGAATGGATGCACAAAATATTTATCTACTAAGTACAATGATCCCTAGTTAGAAAGGTTGTGGTCGCATAATTTTAGTAATGGTGGTAAGTGCATGAATTGGTGGTTGACTAAGGAAACCTACATTTTTTTCACACCCCTTGTTAAGCTTAATTATTAGTTGGAATTATTGTAGGTATGTCATTTGCTTCATGTGCCTCACATGTTCTAATTTGCTTTGTGTGTGTAGGAATTGGAGTGGTAGATGATATGAGTGAATGATAGTCTATTTGTTAAGAATGTAGTGATGTTATTATTTCATGGATTTACTATAGTGTATATCTTCTTAATAAGTGACTTAGTGTTGTATGGTATCACTAAAAGTCTCTGAGTTATAGGTGATGAGATGACCATTATAAAGTAGTACAATGCCAAGTGCATAGTCAGATGTGTTTATGAATCTCAAATGAGTTTGTGGTGTCTAGTAGTGCCAACACTAGGATGGAGCAAAGGCATTGTTTAAGGTCATCGAAGGTGTGTTGTTGCATAGGAGTCCATTGAAATGTTGCCTTAGCATGTATAATATCATTAACAAGTCACATGTGATAATCCAAGAATGAGCCTTTAGTAGAAAATAGCAAGGCCAAGAAAGCCACATAATTTTTTTTGGATTGTGTGAAACACTCTAGTCTTGAATCACCTTGATTTTCTCTAAATCAACATGAAATACAGAGTGGTTGATACCATAATCGAGGCACTAAAATTGCATGGTGTTAAAAGTGTATTTGTTGAGGTTGGCTTATATCTTGTGTTGGTGTAGTGTATCCAGTACCTATGCAATGTGTTGCACATGTTCTTCCCAAGTCTTGTTGAAGATGAGGATGTCATCTAAGTACATGATTATAAAGGATTTTGTGAATGCATGTAGGACATTATTTGTCAAGCACATAAATATCACATAAGAAATGCATAACCATCCATTCACAGAACCCTTCCTATATTTTGAATGTAGTCTTCCAAGCGTCTTATGATTAGAATGGAACCTGGTGATATCTTGATTTCACATCAATTTGGTGAAAGTGCACCCACATAGCTGATCTAGGAGGTTATCAGTGCATGGTAGGGCATGCATGTTCTTCATTAAAATCTTGTTAATTGTGTGGTAGTCAATGCAGAGTTGCCATGTACCATCCTTATTGAACACAAGAAAAATTGAACTACTGCAAGGAGATGAACTTGGCTTGACCTTTCCTTGATTGACTAATTCTTAGACTTGGTGTCAAATCTCAACATTCTTTCTAAATGGATCTATGATGCAAAGTGTTATTTGGAAGAGGAGATTTGAGAATCAAGTCAATTATGTTTTGTTCTAAGAAGTGAATGGGAAGACACTCATGATCAACAAATACTTCATCATAATAGCATAGTAACATGTCAAGCTAATGCTTCTATGATAGACTAGGTGCAAATTTGCATGTTGTGGGAGCATGTTTGCTTAATTGCATAGACCTATGTTTTATAAGTATGAACTTTTGTGTATGCACAATGATCATGTTGCACCATTTTGCTAAGACTAGATTGAGTATGAACTATGGAAACATCTCTTGTACGTTGAAGTACATGTTGCCAACATTGGTTACTCATGATGCATTGGTTCTATTCCAAGATGAGTCATGAAATTGTAGAACTATTCAAAGAGTTCCTAGCACTACGTTTGTATGGTCATATTGAGTAGTTGTTGCATATCTATTGGCCTCACTGTAAGGAAGCTAAGGTTACATAACAACTTCCTACACTATTCTTGAGAGTAGGGATATGCAAAATTTTTTAGATATTTTACAATAGTTACATAAATTATACAGAAATAAACATAACTAGCAATCATGTCACAACATAGTAATTATGTGGGGAAACCCTTTCAGGAGAAAAATCCCACACTCCAAAAGCCACCCAATATATTATTCAAAAAGAAAAAAGATTACAATATACTTGTAGAGAAAGCTTGAACACAAGAGTATAACCAACCAGAGATCTAGAGGCAACTCAACATCTATAAGACTCTCACACACCACCTCCATCTCAAGCACATAATATATAGGAGATACAATACATAAAATCGTTAAACAGTAATTACAAAACCATGAGCTACAACCACCCAAAAAGGTGATGCCCAAATTATCTTCAAGCAAAGATGCCATGTGATGTGTCAAAACACTCACCAACACTTGTAACTCCCCCTTTACAACTCTTTTAAGTGTCCAACATGTTTTTTTATTTCCCAAAATGGGAAGCCCAACTTCCAGAGGCCATAACTTTTGATCTGAATGTCTAATTGATGAGTCGCTTGATGCATTGGAAAGCTCATGAAGAGATCTATACCCTTATAACCAACTTGGTTACTTACGACAACTTTTGGGGCCAAAAATAGCCTCTAGATGCCTCAAAGATGACTTTGAAACTTTTTTGAGTATTTCAAAAAATTAGAAACTTTAATAACTTGACATCCAGACATGACCTTGGGTCAAAACTTACCCAAAACATTTATTTAACAATTCCTTAGCTTTGGGGAAAATTTTGGACCCATACATGCTCAAACACAAACTTACTATAAATGATAACATTTTTATAATTGCAAGGTTGAGACACCTTTCCTAACATTCTCCCACTTGTCAAACACCTTGCAAGAGCAAAGGGAGTATCAACAACATGATTTAATTGCTAGTGGCCAAGAGGCCCATAGACTTCGAACACCATCTAAACTTCTCTATGCTCATAGGCCCTTAGTTAATGAATCTACAACAGTCATCAAAGTCTCTACCTTAACTATCTTCACCCTACCATCCTTGACCATATCTCTGACAAAATGATACTATACATCAATGTGCTCGGTCCTGGCATGAGATGTCAGGTTCTTAGCTAGGTAGATCATACTTTGACTATCACAATAAATTGTCACTACACCTTGTTTTATTATGATATCTAAACATAGTCTCTTAATCCAAATGACTTCTTTACAAGCATGAGTAGATACCATATACTCACCTTTAGTAGTGGTCAAAGCAGCCACAACATGTCGCTTACTCATCCAGCTAATTGCACCACCAAATAAAGTAAACACATAAGCGTCGATGGATCATCTACTATCAACATCACTTGCCCAATATGAATCCACATAACCACAAATATCAAGGGAATGCATATCTCCTATCAAATTACCATGATAGCACAAGGAATACTCTAAGATACCTCGCAAATATCTGAAGACTCTTTTAATTGCATCCCAATGAACTCTACTAGGATTAGACATATATCTAGAATGAAATCCCACTCCTTGGGTAATGTCTAGTCTAGTACAGACCATAGCATACATCAAACATCCAACTGCACTCTAGTAAGGCATTCTGCTCACATTTTCCATCTTTGATGGGGATGTTGGGCATTGTGAAGCAGATAACTTTGTTCCAACTATAAAAGGAACACACAATGGTCTACAATCCTAGATGTTAAACCTCTGTAAAACTGAATTGACATACTTACTCTGGCCAAGCCATAGTTTTCTATTCACTCTATCTCTTCTTGTTTCCATACCAAGAATGTGTTTAGATGCACCAAGATCTTTCATTTGAAATATACCTAAAATTTGATACTTTAGTTCTGAAATCATTCCTTTCCCTTTACCAATAAATAACATATCATCAACATATAATGTGATAAACAAGAAACGAGTACCATCAGATTTATATTAAACACAATGATCTGATTTAGAATGCTCAAATTCCAAACTAAACACATATGGATCAAATTTTTGGTACCACATCCTAGGACTTTATTTGAGGCCATACAAAGATTTCTTCAATTTACAAACCAAATTACTTTTACCTTTCACCATGTAGTGCTCTAGCTATGTCATATAAATATCCTCCTCCAAACACTAGTAGAATTTGACAAATAAATGACTACGTGACTAAAACTTTTAGTCACAACAACTAAAAATGACTAAATTCTACTAATTTTTTGCAACTCAGCTATAAATGAGTAAGTAAATGACTAATTTGGTCATCAACTAAAAAATTATCTAGTCATGCAAATAAAAATGACTAAATAGTTAGTCACGCAAATACAAATTAGACAAAATTTAAAAAAAAAACATTTCAATAAATTATTGGCGGGAGTGTATTGCGCACGATTCATTATTCATTGAATTCCTCGTTTTGTTAGTTGGTTATCCTAGCACTGAGGCATTTTGGGTTATAGTAGCTACTTGCATGGGTGATAAAGCTTGTTTGGAGAGGACCTGGAGACTTCTGAAAAGGCGGGCAAGAAATTCAGAGTTTGCTACAACAAATTTGAAGTTGGCGAGGCCCTCTACAGCGAAGTCAGATTTGGGGATGCCCTCTGCAGCAAATTCAGAGGTAATTCAAAACCCTCATTACATTAAACACAAAATCTATAGCTTTTGGATTGGCAATTTATAGTAGTTACATAGGCAACTTAGTACTAGAACCATACAGGCAGTTTAGGGTTTAGGGGACTATTTTTTCATTAGTTTCCTCTACGCATTTTGGAGCATATGGGAATTGAACTTGTAAATCAAGTGAAACACCACCTTCTTCTAGTTGTTGGAAGAATTCCATATCCTTAAAGCGCATAGAAAAAATTATAGAGTTGGTACTGGAGCTTTTATTTATGAATTCAACCCAAATATCATTTCCTAATGCCTCCATAAAAGTTTGTTGAGTCAACTCTAGTTCATCACGCTCAACATGAAGAACCCCAATGTTGTTTAACAATTCAATGGGTACTTATTCTCTACTCTTCTTCAGAAAAGACTTTGTTGTCTTAAGATAATCTAAGGCTGCATTGGGATCTGACGATATTAATAACTCACCCATCTTGATAAATGCATGGGCATCAAGTGGATCTATGCGAGTTGCCTTTCTTAAAATTTCCAAAGCCTTGTCTGCTTGCCCTTGCTGAGCATAGATATGGCTTACAACTTTTAAGCTCTCACAGTTCTCAGAGTGGACCTCTAGAACCATTTCAAAATTTGATAGAGAACTCTTAAGATATCCCAACTTCAATTGAACCTGTCCACAAAATCCTGTGGCCTCTGTCTTTCCTTGATTGATGCCATGTAGTAGCGGCCAGTGGTGTCATAATCACCTTTACTATGATAAGATCATGCAAGATTATAATATGAATGAGATTTCATGAGAGGGTGGTTAGTTGAAACAAGAGCCATCTCAGTCAATTGTTCCACAAGAAAATGTTGCCTTGTGAAGAAAAAATGGTTTGCTAAATGTTTCAATGCCATTTCACAGTACGGGTATAATTCAAAGGATCTACGCATCTTTTCCATTCCTTCATGAACACTACCATTTTCACTAATTGTGAGAATCCTACAAGTAAAAAATGCACAAAATTGACCACATCGATTTATGTAGAGGCAGAACATCATTTCCTAATGCCTCCATAAAAGTTTGTTGAGCCAACTCTAGTTCATCACACTCAAAATGAAGAACACCAATGTTTTTTAACAATTCAATGGGTACTTCTTCTCTGTTCTTCTTCAAAAGAGACTTTGGTGTCTTAAGAGAATCTAAGGCTACACTAGGGTCTGACGATATTAATAACTCACCCATCTTGATAAATGCATGGGAATCACGTGGATCTATGTGAGTTGCCTTTCTTAAAATTTCCAAAGCGTTTTGTTGGTTCTCAAATTTGCAGTATGAAAAACCTTAAAAGGATGCCAAGCTTTATGATTAGGTTATGCAACCAATTTGGCCAATTGATAGAATCAACCCAAGTGGTTAGGATTCTCTACACTTTAGGCTCTGCTTTGCCCAGGTGGGTTTTACCTTATATTCACCAATGATTAATTACTCCTCAAATTGGTTGGTGACTTCATAGCAGATTAAGGGATTTATGTAATTTTGTCAATTAAATCATCCAATTCACCCTAATCCAAACTGGCATATGATTTGAATTAGATTTTTTTAATTTTCTATTCTACTATTACTCCTACTCCTACACAGCAGAAAATTAAAATTAAAATTTTTGAATATGATACATGGAAATGATTCTGGAAAAGAATTGATCGGTGCCTTTCTCAACAATTAGGTAACGGAGTCTATTCACAAAAAGATTTGTGCTTTCTATCTATCCACAACTCAAATTACTTGGCATGGGATTGTCTATGATTAGCATAGACATGCAAGATTATTATTATCCAAATTGAATCCTCCAAGTTATAGTGACCTATTCAATGGCATTTAATCCCTACTTGAGGAAACCTAATTAGATAAACCACCCAAAAACAACAAATGTGTTTTGAAGAACTAAACATATACTTGATATGTTAATTCAAATAACAAAGAGAAACAAAAATGGAGACAACCAAATAAAGTATAATATGAATATTCAACAAGCAATTGAGAACTAGATATATGGCACCAGAGAAATGTGGTTTACTTTTATTGATATATCTTTGAAGAGCAGGCCTTACAATGTCTATTTCCAAAATCAAATTCCCAGAGAGCTTTCCCAAGGTCTTGGTTTCCTTCTTATAGGGGTGAAGGAAGCTACAAGCTTCAGACCTTTCACATTCCAAAAAATAAATTTTCATATACCCACCCCTTAATATGACCTATTACAACATAAACTTTTTGACAAGTCTTAAAAAGATCGCCAAATATATTTTGAATACATATTGGAAAGCATAAAAATAAGAAAAAGATAAAACAGAAGGACGTCCAAGATTTGTTGGTGCCATGTTGACGCCAACTTGATGCTCATTGCTCCTCTGCATACTTGGCCTGCTTATTCTTCAGTTGTCAAATACTGATGCTCCCATTGATACATTGTGAAATCACTAGGCCACTTATATTCTTGGATCTGGAGCAGGATGGCCTGGTGATCTTTCCATCTTTTGTCCAACAGCACTTTGACATCAATGATGAACTTTGCATATCCAACATCCAGAGCAATTACTCTATCTAAAATGATATTGAAACTGAGAATATTTATGTTTTCATCTTTTTTCAAGAAATCAATGACTTGAGAAATTGTTTGACCATATTCACTTTTCCATGCATCAAAATCTTTGATCTTTTTATCCTCTATCAAAATGGAAGGAAAAAACTAGTGTTTGAAGGTAGCAAAAGAATCAATCTTTGCCTGCATTTTATGGCTCTCACCATTCACATATTGAAATCATCCAAGATCATTTTCACCATCTTCTCTATTGGCTTGAGTGAGGCTGGAGCACCTAGATCTCTTTGTAGAAATTTGCACAAGGTTAGCAATGTATGGTGTGCAGGTTGCCATTTCTTATATATTGGATCCAAAATAGAAAGATTGACCTTCAACTGATCAATGGCCTTAGACAAGGAATAATAGCATTCATGCACATCTCCCAACTTTTCAACAACCAATTTTACTCTGTATTCCAAAATCTTCTCAAACACCTCAAGGATTTTCAATTTGGCCTCATCCTTTGTCTTCTCATTTTGCTTTTTCAAATCTTCCATTTCTTTCTCCAAATTCAACTTCAATGCATTCAACTAATCAACTGGGACTGTATTATCACTGGTTATTTGTGGCACAGGGGCTTGGTATGGCACAATTTCTTAGCTTTGAGAATCAACACCCTTCAACTATTTATTTAGTTTGAAAATTTCCAAATACAACCTATTCACTTCATCATTCATCTCAATTTGAGTTTTTTTCATAGTCGAGCAATCTTTGCTCCATTTTCTTGACAACAACTTGTGTGAACATTACAGAGTGCATAGTAAGGGTGGAAGCTTCAAGCACTGATGTATCCTGAAATGTTTTCACCACAGTTGTTCCCATCAACTCCTAGACTACATCAATCAATCTTGGCTTGTTGGTGTTCTTCTATGTGGACCATATTGCTAGAGTCTCTATCTTTGGGTTAAACCTACAACCACTGATACCATCCTTATAATTGAACTCAAAAACCATCATGGGGTCATCTTGATTTCTCACTTGGTCCAACAAAAACATTTTCTTCAATTCAATGCCAGGGATGATCAGCATATTACTCTTCAAAACCATTTGTCTAGCCTCATCAGGGGGCTGACATTTATTTCATCAATTTTCAAATCCTTGAAAGTTTGTGTCACAATTTGATCATGCTGAGATTCATCAGCACCCATTTTATTTATTTTCACCTTTTCTTCAAATTCTTTCATCTTCATTTTGAGCCACAAATCTTTGAATTCTAGGGTATTGATGAAATCATCATCCTCGATGAACCTCATAGAAGCCACAACCCTTTCATCTTCTTGTAGTTCAGGCTCACCTTGTGCCTGTTCATCCATTCTTGCTTCTGGTTTGTGTGCTTCTATTTCTTGACCAACAAGGGGTTGATCATCTTCCTCTTCCCCTCCCATATGCCTCAAAATATTGGGCACCTCCTTAGTGTCACCAACTCCTTCATTCATTTCATATGGATCCAGTGGAGAAACATCATTAGTCTTTTTCCTTTTGGTAAGTGGTGAATCAGGAACAGTTGGATCTTGCACTGACATTGCATCTAGAGTAGGTTCTTGAATCACAACTCCTATTGGCTTTTTGATAGGGAGCTTGGTAGGCTTTGTAGGCTGCTTCTCAGACTTGCCATATATTATTTCAAAATTATCAATTATCAAATCTATTCTTTTCAAAGGTTACTTCTCTTCAACAAAAAATCCTAAAAATTTAGGTTTTTGTTTTCTTTTGTCATCCTCAATCTTCTTCAAAATTTCCTATTTTCTTTTCCTATTATATACCTCTTCAAAAGTGACACAAATTCTGATCACATCCTCATCAAAATTGAATATCCCCATCCTGGTAAGGGTGACTTGTCTAACAAAGTTCATGTGACCCTCTGGATCACAAACCCCTTCTGTCCTTGATTTCAAAGAATATTTAGCCTTCAAATAGGCTTCCAACTCCTCCAAGGTATCTGCACCAATGGACCATTCACAAAACACAGTGGAATTTGGAAGACATGTGCCCTTCTTTTGTTTTTTCATCACATCTTTCTCCATCCAGAGCATCTGCCACATGAATTCAAGAAAAGTAATTCTGTTTCGCACAAATTTTGGCAACACATGGGGTGGCTGAGTACACCCATATGCTCTGATTCTAGTATGGTCATGCAAGAAATACCAATCAGCAACATTATGTTTGTGACCCTGTTCTAGCCTATGAGCAAGAGGCCTCAACATTTCTCTGACCTCTTTGGTCAATCTAGGAGAAGGGCTACCAAGGGAATTCATTATTCTGACTGAGAAATCATCATGGAACACAACATAGTTACAATTTTGACAATGAGTGTCCCATTTGTAACACCAACACTGTGTAGGCAATCTCTGTCTATTTTGATCAATCATGCTCAAGTCCATCCTGTTGGTCCACTTCCTTTTGTTTTGATACAAAATTAAATGACACAACAAATAATTATATTTGAACTCCATAGGTGTCTTGTTCTCCCTTATTTGCAAAAATCCATCATGCAATTTCTTCTCAATAAACGATGCAAAATCATACTCAACATTAACCTCTGGGTTCTGTATTCTCATGGCCATCATCATCATGCCAACTGGAATTCTATCTTGGGCATCAATTCCTAGCACTTTACACAAAGAAAAATATGTCCTTTTGAAATACATAGCAAAGTCATCAACTGGAAAAGGCTCAATTGCAGTGGTTGGGATTGAAATCCTGCTATTGTTGGCCCCTTTCCTCATGTGCATGGGTAACTCATCACTCCCGTGTATATTTCTCAGACTGGTATATTCTTGTTCACTCTTCTTCAAGTCAACTTTTGTGAGGGCTTGCTTTTTGAGCATGAAGCAATCAATGATTACATTTCTATCCACAACCACTAATGGTAACCCATTTGGAAACCTAACAATTTTGGTGGTTGGATGATAGTTTTGTGCCAATATCCTAATCAAATCCACATCAATGAATACATTTGGTGCTACAAGCTTAGCCAAATTCAAATTCCATGGGTTTGCAACTAGTCCCTGTCCATCTTGCTTTTCACAAAAATACCAAAAAAGGTTACATCCTGAGATAGGGACTCTAGCATCCTGACACGCCCTACTACATCCTTGAATAGTTTCTTATACCCTTTGTCAACTGAATTTGGCAAAATTTCCAATAGTGACTATTGAAGGGACCGCTTCTTGGGAACAAGGGGTTCAATGCTCTTACTTGTAGACTCAGATTTCTTAGGTGCCATAGTTTGATGCTTTTATGAACTAGGGTTTTGATAGTCACTTGCTCTACCAAACTAGTTGAAAACAAAGCACAAACTAAATACCAACTTTTATGAAGAGAATGATGAGGCAGACTTACCTAGTTGGAAGATGGCTGAAGTGCACACACATAGTTTGAATTCGCCATCTACAATCATCACTGAATTTGCTTGAATGACAAAATACAAAGAAATTTTAAATTTTATTCTACTATGGAGCCAGTCATTTCGTCATTACTCTAGTTCATGCCACAAAATTGATAAATCTCAGCATTCAAGTCTTTCAAGCACAGACTGTTGATTTGGTCCAATCCAATGGCTGGGTGGGCACTTCAAGATTTGTAGTCTTTTCATCGATAACCGCAATCTTGAAGGCATCAATGATAACCACTGCAGGGCAGCAATATAGTCATTTTAGGATCTAATACTTTACCGCATCACTACAATACCTATTTAGATCTATTGCAGGACCACAGGAGCTTCTAGATGGTTATACCGCATCTTTCACCACTTACTGCCACCTCGCAAGCCTTGATACACATCATCGCGGGATGGCAGAATACATGTTACCCCTTATACCTCATACCATGTTACCACCAACCTTTGATTTGACCATCACGGGACCCCAAGATCCTTTGGCATCCCTTCACTATTTACCGCATCACCGCAAGCATTGGATTTGATTGTGGTGGGAGCGCGAGACATACTTTATATTACTTTTACCGCTTATCGCTAGCCTGTAAGACCTTCTCTGAACTATTGCGGGGCTGTGGTATGTGTTATCTATCAGCTTAGCCCTTACCACCATACCGCTAGTTATCTTCTTGTCTACCGCGGGGCTGCGGTAAACCCTTACTATTTGCTCTTACCGCATACCGCATCACCGCAAGCATTGGATTTGACTGTGGCGGGAGCGCAGGACGTACTTTCACTAGTAGAAATATGGCAAATAAATGACCAGGTGACTAAAACTTTTAGTCACGTGACTAAAATTTTTTGCAACACAGCTATAAATGACTAATTTGGTCATCAGTTGAAATGACTAAATAAATTACCAAATAAATCACTAATTTGGTCATCGGGCAAAAAACACAACTAAATAATTAGCCACACTAATAAAAATTAAACAATATGATATTAAAGTGGACAATTTAAAAAAATATTTCGGGGAGTGGGTTGTATTATAATATAATATAATATAATAATAATATATTATATTACAATACAATATAATTTAATATATTATAATATGATATTATATAATATAATATATATTATAATATATATATTATATTATATTATTATTGTATAATATTATATAATAATATAATTGTTGCAAGTATGGGCCTAACCGGTGTTTTCATTGATGTCAACATACTTCTGTTGCATTAATTATAAGGATTGGATGAACTGTTTGCTGAGGATATTGAGAAAATTGGTCATATCAGGAACAGTGAAGACAGTAAGGTAAAAGTCCAAGATACGATGAGGATCAGAGGATGTGGTTTAAAGGATTTGTAGATATGTGTCTTAAGGTGATCTAGTAAAGATTTCAGAGGTCCACATGAAGATCTGAAGAAGTTGTGGCTGCTCAAGTAAAGTCGGTTCCGACAGGTCTTCAGAGGTGACAGAGTGACACAGACAGGTCCGGTGAGATCCAGAAATTCATTATCATGTTCTACAGATTTGGTGGAGTATTTAGGAAGTCCTTGTGAAGTATCAACTCGATTGGTTCGTGGTCTGGAGGTCCACAAGCATCTATTCCTTTGTGACAGTGATGATAGACTGTGTTCTTAAGGTTCCAGATGAAGGAGAGAAGGATTTCAACAAGCAGATGTAGTGTGGATGTTCTTGGTGATTCAGGCGAGCTTGTGGAGGTCTTTGGATCATGTCCTGTTTGTGTTGATGGTCTGCATTGGGGTTTGAGGTCAAAATTGAAGAATAACTTTCGGTTGATGGTGTTCTTCCAGAGACTGGCCGACCGGATGAGTTACACATCCTGTGGATGTTCTTCTAGATGTTTGTCGACTTAGATGATTATTCCTAAGTCAATGTCTTGTATAAATAAGGGATTGTAAAGTCATTTCATAGTGTGTCTTGTGGAGATGTGAGTGGAGTAGTGAGGAGGAGAGCAAAAGGCAGAGCAAAAGTATTGGACTTAAATAGAACTGATTCAAGCATGGTGAAGATGCTATTCTCCAGTTCATGTATGTAGTACTTATTATTTTGTAGATAGTGTGTCTCTTGTAGGCAATGGGCCTCTTGTGAGTAGTGTGCTCGGGTAGTGAGCCCTAATTGGCATGTGCCATTTTTGTTCTTTCTATTCTTCTGACAGAGAATACAATCTTGGGTTAATCACCCCATGGTTTTTCCCTTAACTGGGTTTTCCATGTCAAAATCTTGGTGTCCTGTATGTTAATGTGTTTCTGCTCTTGATTAATGCATTATGTTTTCATGATTGATTTATCATTATACTGCTAAATTACAAAGTGGATTTAAGTGTTTAATTGGAAGAAAGTTTTGGACAACTGATTCACCCCCCCTCTCAGTTGTCTTCCCTAAGACTAACAATAATATTATATTATTAATATTACAATATTATATTTATATTACATATTATATAATAATATAATATATTTAATACTATAATATATTTCTTACTCATCATGAGTATCTAGTCACCTAAAATTTAGAGAACCCCCGTTAATTATTCAAGGGGGAAACTGCCGCTGCCAAAGTCACCAAAATTTACCCTGCTGCATATACACAAGGTGCTGACTATGCTAACTCAACATGGGATAAATAAATACAACATTAGGAATTTGCAAAGGTTGAGACACCTTAATTCCCAACACTGATCAAGAATCAGAAGTGCAAGAAACTCCCAAAGTTCCTAGGTATGTAAGACTGAACCACTCTGAAGATTAGATCATAGGTGATAAAAGCAAAGGTGTTCAAACAAGAAGGAGAATTGCTCAAGATTCAGATGAGTATTGTTTGATTTCAAAGATTGAACCTAAGACAGTGAATGAAGCTTGCAATGATGAAAACTGGACTAAAGCAATGGAGGAAGAGCTAATGCAAATTGAAAAAAATCACACTTGGGATCTTGTCCCCAGACCTAGAAACAAGAATGTGATTGGAACAAAATGGGTCTTCTAGAATAAGGTGAATGAAGTTGGTGGAGTAATAAAAAAATAAAGCTAGATTGGTCTGCAAGGGTTACTCTCAAATAGAAGGAGTTGATCTTGAAGAAACTTTTGCTCTAGTGGCAAGAATTGAAGTAGTCAGACTATTTCTTGCTTTTGTTGCTTACAAAGATTTCAAAGTATATCAGATGGATGTCAAGTCTGCCTTTTTGAATGGTGACTTGGAAGAAGAAGTATACATTGAGCAACCAGATGGATTTCAATTGTCTGATCATGGTGATATGGTCTGCAAGTTGAAGAAAGCACTGTATGGACTGAAGCAAGCCCCAAGAGCTTGGTATGAAAGATTGGATAAACATCTTTTGAAGATTGGTTTCAACAAAGGTACTGCTGAAAGTAATTTGTATTTCAAAATTGATCATGAAAACATCTTGATTCTTGAAGTGTTTGTTGATGATATCATTTTTGGAGGAAGAGATAGTATGTGTAAAACTTTTGCAAATCAAATGAAAAGTGAATTTGAGATGTCCATGCTTGGGGAAATGAATTTCTTCTTGGGTCTACAAATCACTCAAACAAAGAAAGGAATCTTCATTTCTCAGACCAAATATGTGAAAGAATTGTTGAAGAAATTTGGGATGCAAGACTCAAAACCAATGAATACTCCCATGGCAACTAGATGTAAATTGGGAAAAGATGATGACTCTCCTAAGGCTGATAAAAAAAAGTACAGGTCAATGATTGGAGGATTGTTGTATCTCACTCAAACTAGACCTGACATTATGAATGTTGTGGGTCTTGTTACTAGATTTCAAGTTGATCCTAGAGAATCTCATGTCATGGCAATCAAGAGGATTTTTAGATATCTAAAGGAACAGTTGAGTATGGATTGTGGTATCCCAGAGATCATGATTTCTCTCTTCATGCATATACAGATGCGGATTGGGCAGGAGATGTGGATGACCAGAAGAGTACCAGTGGTGGAGCATTCTTTTTGGGGAAGAAATTGGTTTCTTGGTTGAGCAAAAAACAAGAGGCAATAGCTCTGTCCACTGTAGAAGCAGAATATATTGCAGCAGCAGGTAGTTGCACTCAAGTTTTGTGGATGAAGCAAATTCTAAGAGACATAAGAGTGGAGTATGAGGAGCCTATCACAATCTTCTGTGATAATTCAAGTGCAATAAATATATTTAAGAATCCGGTGTTGCATTCAAAGACTAAACATATATCCATCAAGTTTCACTTTTTGAGAGAACAAGTGAACAAGAATGAAGTCAGATTGGAGTTTGTGCCATCCAAGGATCAGATTGCAGACATCTTTACTAAACCTCTACCTAAGGACTCTTTTGAGTATCTCAGGGAGAAGTTAGGGGTTATTGCCCCTCTGGTGATGAACTAAGATGCACTGTGGTGCATCAGTTCGGTGGATATCATAGTCATATCTTGTGATCTGGATTGATGATGGAGAGATGCTACTCAGGGGGAGCAGCTGATATGATTATGAAATGATGGAATTGCAAGTATGTTCCCTTTGCCATTGATGTCAAAGGAGGAGAGAAGACATGTGAAAAACAAGTGGTTGTTGATCAAAGGGGGAGAAGGAAAGCAAGAGAAGACATGTGAATGGTTGTTGCTAATAGGGGGAGTTGTGACTGTAAGGAGAAGTTCTTGTCTTGATGGTCATAACAGTTTTTCACATCATATGTTGCCATCAATGACAAAGGGGGAGATTGTTGCAAGTATGGGCCTAATCGGTGTTGGTATTGATGTCAACATACTCCTGTTGCATTAATGATAAGGATTGGATGAACTATTTGCTGAGGATATTGAGAAAATTGGTCATATCAGGAACAGTGAAGAACAATGAAGATAGTAAGGTAAAAGTCCAAGATACGATGAGGATCAGAGGATGCGGTTTAAAGGGTTTACAGATATGTGTCTTAAGGTGATCTAGTAAAGATTTTAGAGGTCCGCATAAAGATTTGAAGAAGTTGTGGCTGCTCAAGTAAAACTGGTTCCAGTAGGTGTTCAAAGGTGACAGAGTGACACAGACAGGTCCGGTGAGATCCAGAAATGCATTATCTTGTTCTGCAGATTTGGTGGAGTATTTAGGAAGTCCTTGTGTAGTATCAACTTGATTGGTTCATGGTCTAGAGGTCTGCAAGCATCTATTCCTTTGTGACAGTGATGACAGATTGTGTTCTTGAGGTTCTAGATGAAGGAGAGAAGGATTTCAACAAGCAGATGTAGTGTGGATGTTCTTGGTGATTCAGGTGAGCTTGTGGAGGTCTTTGGATCATTTCCTATTTGTGTTGATGGTCCGCATTGGAGTTTGAGCTCAAAATTGAAGAATAACTTCCGGTTGATGGTGTTCTTCCAAAGACTGGCTGACCGGATGAGTTACACATCCTGCGGATGTTCTTCTAGATGTTTGCTGATTTATATGATTATTCCTAAGTCGATGTCTTGTATAAATAAGGGATTGTAAAGTCATTTCATAGTGTGTCTTGTGGAGATGTGAGTGGAGTAGCAAGGAGGAGAGAAAAAGACAGAGCAGAAGTATTGGACTTAAATGGAACTGATTCAAGTATGGTGAAGATGCTATTCTCCAGTTCACGTATGTAGTACTTATTATTTTGTAGACAGTGTGTCTCTTGTAGGCAGTGGGCCTCTTGTGAGCAGTGTGCTCGAGCAGTGAGCCCTAATTGGCATGTGCCATTTTTGTTCTTTCTATTCTTCTAACAAAGAATACAATCTTGGGTTAATCACCTCGTGGTTTTTCCCTTAACTGGGTTTTCCATGTCAAAATCTTGGTGTCATGTGTGTTAATGTGTTTCTGCTCTTGATTAATGCATTATGTTTTCATGATTGATTTATCATTATGCTGCTAAATTACAAAGTGGATTTAAGTGTTTAATTGGAAGAAAGTTTTGGACAACTGATTCACCTCCCCTCTCAGTTGTCTGCCCTAAGACTAACAATAATATTATATTATTAATATTACAATATTATATTTATATTACATATTATATAATAATATAATACATTTAATATTATAATATATTTCTTACTCATCATGAGTATCTAGTCACCTAAAATTTAGAGACATTCAATGGCATGGTTTAATGTTACTCCAGGTCTTTGAGAAAGAATTGGATGCCAATAGTCAAGCTATTAATTAGTGGCAACACTATATTTTGGGTAAGGAGCTGATCACAATTGTTCATTCAAATCATAAGCCACTTTAGTTTCTACACACATAGAGCAAGATAGAGAATCCATGCCACACGAAGTGGATGAAATACTTTCCATAGTTCCATTTGGTGATCAAGCATAAGAATGGAAAAGATGATAAGGCATTAGATTTTCCTAGTCAATTGGGTTCATGCGCTCATCATAGTGTTGAACTCACATGACTAGAACTTTTCTAACTAGGGAACTTCTACTCAATATATTACAACTTCATACATACCTGCACTACAATCACACAAGGTAAATATGCTGGTGAATTGTATTTGCGTGACAAGCTTCTTTTCAAGCTTAGATATGTTTGTGTTCCAAAAGGTGCACCTTGCTTACGACTCATCTAGGGGGTGCACTTCATCATGATATTGGACACTTTATCATTACAAAGACCTTGGCAATGCTACAAAATTTCTATTGGCCTCACATGTGTTTAGACATCAAGCACTATATCAAGTCTTGCATTCCTTATCGCATTGCCAAGCCCATGAACATGAAGATTGGGATTTATACCTCTTAGAGTTTTGTAAAGACCTTAGGATCTATTAGCATGAATTTAATTAGTGGATTCCTTATGAAAAAGCATCATAATAATTCAATATTTTGTTGTATTGGACATATTTTCAAAAATGGTCATCATAATTTCTTGTAAGAAAAGTATCACAATGCAAGAGACCATGCACCTTTTCTTCAGTTGTGTTTGGGTACAATTCCGGCTACCCACATCTATTGTGAATGATTACAACCCAATATTCGTTAGCACATTTTTAAATCTTTGTGGGAGAGATTGGATACATAATTGAATTGGTCCACAATATTTCATTTCTAAATAGATAGTCAAATAGAGGTGGTTAATTGCACACTTCTACACTTATTGCACACCTTTAGATATGCACATATGTGTACTTTGTATGACAACCTACTATACATCTAGCATGCCTACAATAGAGCTTTACATAGTTCTACAAGTATAGTCCTTTTTAGACATGTCCTAGGATTTAGTTTGCAACAACCTCTTGACATATCCTAATGCATACCACCATATTTGGATTCACACACATGAGAATGAGAAGTAGATAAAGCATATAAATTTTTGCAACACGTTCACAGAGTTCATCAATAGATTTAGAAGATTCTATCAAACTGGAAATAGAATTACAAAGAGTACCATGGCACACATCACACACCTCACTCTTTCAATGTTGATGACAAACTTTAGTTACATATTTAGAAGAAACATTTCAAAGTTCCAAATAGGAAGATTAAGCCTCTATGATATGGTTCATAGATCGTTTTTGTGATAATACATTTTTTTCTCAATCTCACATAATACCTAGGATGACACCTAATATTCAATGTGGAACTCCTTAAACCATCACAGTTATAAATGAATTAATTAGTCACATAAATAAAAATTAGACAATAGGATATTAAAGTGGGTAATTTAAAAAAATATGGGCGCCAAAAATGAAAAGGATGGGTGCCAAAAGTGAAATTGATTTCTTTCACCAACACCGCACTGTTCTTAGGGTTTATTTGTTGTTTTTTCTTTGTCTGTGTGCGATCAAACAAACATTGCATTTCAAGTAGAATCCATCCTCAGATATGCCAATTCACATTCCTACCTCAGATCCACAATGGACAGAATATGGATCTTAGCATTAGCCGGGCTTGCCTTTGTAGCTTTGATCATGGATATTTGATCCGATGACGTGGTGGCCCTAAATCCTAATACCTTTGAGAATGAAGTGGACAAAGATAAGGGTACCCTTGTCAAATTTTACGCACCATGGTCAGTAATTTTATTTTATGTTTTTTTAAATGTAATGTTTTACTGTCTAATCCAATTTTTGGAGGCATGCCTCGGTTGGATTTTACTTCCACATTTTGCATACATGTCTACCAGAACATTTCCAACTATAATATCTAACAAAAATCCCCCTTCCATTATGTTATGATGGATGTCCATACCCTGTTCCAAAGCTCCCATTTTGGCACAGGTAGGGAGGATGTTGGCAAAGGTTGTCAAATTTGGATTTACACCTACTAATTACATTTGCTTGAAAGTTTCTAAAGCCTTTTTAAAAAATCCATTTTGTGCATATCTAGAAATCATTGCATTCCATGAGATGACATCTCTTTGAGGCATTCTGCCAAACAATTCATCGCCCGCTCTCCCGCAGGCATGACTTGAAGTGCTTGCGAGAGAGCGGGTGATGCAATTTCTAAAGCCTTTTCAACAAATCCATTTTGTGCATATCCAACAACTCTATTTTCATCTTTGTTGAGGTTCCCTAATGCCCAATTGTTATTCTAATCTATTTGGCACCTTTCAGCCTCAAGGCTAAAAGCCTTGGTAATGGCCATGTGGTACAACAACACGTGCTTGGTTAGATTGTGAGATCCATAATAATGAATGAAACATATCTAAAGTAGAAACTATGTACATAAAGATTAGAGGATCTTGAGACATCACAATATGATGCATAAGTTATGCATCTATGCCCTATGGTATTGTCTTCCAGTGCAACATTATATGCCTTGTGTGAAACATTGTCCATGCATCCTATGTGAACGGTAAAAAGATTAGCAACAGTTGAATTGTGTGGTCAAATATTTTTAGACAGGGATAGAAAATTGGTACTTTAGAGATGGACATGTCAAATTATAGTCATCTTACCTATAGAAGGGTAGAACTTTGATGCACAGACCCAGGATGTAGGGAAGGTAGCAATCTCCCTCGAATAAGGCTTCTTCCATTCATCTGACATAACCATTGATGCAGGATGAGGTGCTCTCTGGTAACACAAACCAAAATCCAATATGAGTATTTTTATAATGATTTTACTTGTATTGTTAAACTTTTTTATAACTTCAATTTTTATTTTTATCATTTCAAGCTCCTGAATCATCCAATTCAACTTCTCCCAAAAATACTGATGGTGCATTTTTGCTACACAGCTACGCCCTTTCTGAATTCCTATCATGACAAATATCTTAGGCATCCTTTAAAGGCATTCCTTTCAATTTGTTTCCTCGCTAAAATGGCCATGATCAGTCTAAAGAACTTATTGCAATCATAAGATGTGCTTTATCTTACTTTCAAAACATTGTCACGAGGGGCCATTTTTCCTAGTTCAATAACTTGAATTTCTTCTCTAATGGAGATTAATGCATTAAAAAACCTTTCCAGTTTAGCCTACAATATAACAATCAAAAAATATTAGACCAACCTCTACAGCCCAAGAAGAGATCTTAAACTTGGACAAAGAAATCAAACTAAAGATTAAGAGTCACAAGTCACATGTTATGATTCAGACCTTGCTTTCACTTTCAGTAGGCTCAATCATTAATGTTCTAGGGAGTGGCCAGGACATCTAACAAAATTCCTCTATCCTTAATGTTTTGATGGATGTGTTTAGAGTCATTCTAATTTCGTATATGTTGTTCTCAATTGTAGGATTAGCACCCACCTCTGCCAAAGTTTATGGATAGGTTCTTGTCAATGGGAGGAAATCCAAGTTGGAGTATGGCTCTTATGAAGTACACCATGAACCTGGCTATACATACTGCAAACTATGTTGTCTATTATAACTTCTTGTCTAAGACTATGAGAAGCACCATTTGTATTGCTTTTCTTTGATGGCTAACTATTGTTAAGTAAGAAATTAGCTGAGTCTGTATTGCTTTGTTGAAAATGCATATAATTTTTTTTCTTCTTGTGGTTTTATTCTAAAAGTTTCCCTTCAGCATGCTTGCTTGTAAAAACAATCATATTTCATTTATGTGTAGGATTTTCTCATATGCAGAAAAACATATATCGTCCCACAACATTAACTTGTACTCTACATTTTTTGTTCGCTCCATATTCAATCAGACATGTTTGACGATATGTACCGATCTAAACTTTAAGAGCTATCTATGACCATCCACTTAGTCTACCAAATGTTTCACTCTGCTCCTGCAGGTGGCATCAAATATCACAACACTAATCCAACCCTAGAAACAACATTATCCTTCCTTCTCAAAGCAGGCTGAAACTTGTTTGGTCTCAAGCAATCATTGCAGTCCATGAGACCACATATCTTTGAGGCATTATGTCAAATAGTTCACGTGCCTTGTCTATGCTTCCACATTTTGTATACATGTCTAACAGGGTAGTTACAACTACTACATCTGAGAAAATTCCTCTATCCTTTATGTTTTGATGGATGTCCATACCCTATTCCAAAGCTCCCATTTTGACACAGGCAGGGAGAATGCTAGAAAGGGTTGTGGAATTTGGCTTTACACCAGCTAATTGCATTTGCTTTAAAATTTCTAAAGCCTTTTCAACAAATCCATTTTGTGCATATCCTACAATCATTTCAGTCCATGAGACCACTTTTCTTTGAGGCATTATGTCAAATAGTTCACGTGCCTTGTCTTTGCTTCCACATTTTGCATACATGTCTAGCAAGGCAGTTGCAACTACATCTGACAAAATTCCTCTATCCTTTATGTTTTGATGGATGTCCATACCCTATTCGAAAACTCCCATTTTGACATAGGCAGGGAGGATGCTAGCAAAGGTTGTGGAATTTGGCTTTACACTAGCTAATTGCATTTGCTTTAAAATTTCTAAAGCCTTTTCAACAAATCCATTTTGTGCATATCTTGCAATCATTGCAGTCCATGAGACCACATTTCTTTGATGCATTCTATCAAATAGTTCATGTGCCTTGTCTATGCTTCCACATTTTGCATACATGTCTAATAGGGCAGTTGCAACTACAACATCTGACAAAATTCCTCTTATCCTTTATGTTTTGATGGATGTCCATACCCTATTCTAAAGCTCCCATTTTGACAAAGGCAGGGAGGATGCTGGCAAAGGTTGTGGAACTTGGATTTACACCAGGCAATTGCATTTGCTTTAAAATTTCTAAAGCCTTTTCAACAAATCCATTTTGTGTATATCTTGCAATAATTGCAGTCCATGAGACCACATTTCTTTGAGGCATTCTGTCATACAACTCGCATGCCTTGTCTATGCTTCCACATTTTGCATACATGTCTAATAGGACAGTTGCAACTACAACATTTGACAAAATTCCTCTATCCTTTATGTCTTGATGGATGTCCAAACCCTATTCCAAAGCTCCCATTTTGACACAGGTAGGGAGGATGCTGGAAAAGGTTGTGGAATTTGGCTTTACCGTGGCCAATTGCATTTGCTTTAAAATTTCTAAAGCCTTTTCAACAAATCCATTTTGTGCATATCCTGCAATCATTATAGTCCATGAGACCATATTTCTTTGAGGCATTCTGTCAAACAGTTCACGTGCCTTGTCTATGCTTCCACATTTTGCATACATGTCTAACAGGGCAGTTGCAACTACTACATATGACAAAATTCCTCTATCCTTTATGTTTTGATGGATGTCCAAACCCTATTCCAAATCTCCCATTTTGACACAGGCAGGGAGGATGCTGGAAAAGGTTGTGGAATTTGGCTTTACACTAGCCAATTGCATTTGCTTTAAAATTTTTAAAGCCTTGTCAACAAATCCATTTTGTGCATATCCTGTAATCATTGCAGTCCATGAGACCACATTTCTTTGAGACATTCTATCAAATAGTTCACGTGCCTTGTCTATGTTTCCACATTTTGCATACATGTCTAACAAGGCAGTTGCAACTACAACATCTAACAAAATTCCTCTATCCTTTATGTCTTGATTGATTTACATACCCTATTCCAAAGCTCCCATTTTGACACAGGCAAGGAGGATGCTGGAAAACGTTGTGTAATTTAGCTTTACACCAACCAATTACATTTGCTTTAAAATTTATAAAGCCTTTCCAACAAATCCATTTTGTGCATATCCTGCAATCATTGCAGTCCATGAGACCACATTTCTTTGAGGCATTCTATCAAACAGTTCACATGCCTTGTCTATGCTTCAACATTTTGCATACATGTCTAACAGGGCAGTTGCAACTACAACATCTGACAAAATTCCTCTATCCTTTATGTTTTGATGGATGTCCATACCCTATTCCAAAGCTCCCATTTTGGCACAGGTAGGGAGGATGCTGGCAAAGGTTGTCGAATGTCCATGGGATGACATCTCTTTGAGGAATTGTGTCAAATAGTTCCCGTGCCTTGACTATTATTCCAAATTTTGCATACATTTCTACCAGAGCATTTACAACTATAATATCTGTCAAACATCCCCCTTCCATTATGATTTGATTTGCTAATAAAGTATGTTTTAGATTTGAATTTTCTATTCAAGTTTCATCTTAACTTTCACATGTTTGGAGTTGGGATTGCTAGCTTCCTAAACCTATAATCAATGAAAATTCATAGTTCAGAAATTGATTACTAGGAATGGGGGTTGCAAGAATGTTTGTTTAAACCTGATTGTTTATAAATTTGACTTACTCTGTCTAAACAGATCTAAGAAGATCTGTGGAGTCAAGAAGGTAAATATTGTTTCAAAGAACATGTTAAAGTTACTTATTTGCTTTCTATTACAAAGGGGCAATTTACTTATTGCATTGCTGGGTTCTGTTTGTGCAGACCAAGGTGGGAGATGTAACAAAGAAGTAATGCAGCAATTAGCAATATTATGCTAGTTTTGATATATTTATTCAAATTGTGAGATGTAAAAGCCCATAATGAAATATTTAGGCTTCATTTTGCAAGTAGTTCTTTCATGTTTTAGAGTTGTATAAGCAAAAAATAGAGCATTGTAACTCAGTTTTCTCAGTCACAGCACTAAGAAACATATTTTTCAAAGCAAAGACATATTTAAGTCTTGTATCTGCTGTAAAAACACATTTTCTCAATAAAATTTATGTATTTTGCCTTCTTAATAGTTGTTTCATTATGTGCAAATGAATGATTGATTATGTTTTTTTGTGTTTTATGTTTAAACCTCAAAAATAATTAAATAAACTACCAATTGACTAAATATCCTACCAACTAATAGAAATTGATGACCAAATATACTACCAAATTGATATAGGAGCATCCCTAGTTCAAGATAAATCTTGCATCGATCAAAAACATTTGCATTTCAGTTTGTTTGCATTTCAATTCTTTCCTTTTCCAGTTCAGTTCAGGCAGTTCAATCAGTAGCAGTTCTCAGCTTATGCTCCAGTTTTGGCATTTCACATCTTGCGGATTTGGACTTAGCATCTACATTCATTCATCTACATCATATCAAGAATTCAGAGCATTTGGATCCGTTACTGGAAAGATATCACTATCAAAAGTTGAGTGTTTTCTCAAGGTAGAACATTCTAACAGTTCCTAATAACCAGCTGAAGGAGAAGGCTTGTGGATCGTTCCTTGACTTGTGGATCTCATTGACACATCATTCAATGTTCTTTGGTTTGTGGATGACCTTCCCCAAGGGTCCGTACATTGTTCCATTCATTTGAGGAAGTGTTCTATGCATTTAGGTTTGACCTATCTTTGAACATGTTACAACTCTTCATTGGAGTTTATGATCTTCCTTGGCCAACGCGAAGGAATCTATTGGTCTGGAAATGATATATAAAGATGTAATAGATCCTTAGGAAACCATTCATCAAGCTATTGGCATAAGAAAGATCTGATAGTTTAGTTTTAAGGAACTTCAAAGCCTTATCTTGTGCATATATGTAATCAGGCCTGTGAGCCCTAATTGTAAGCCCGCATGTTGCCCGCGGATCTCTATTTTGAATTCCATGAGATACTGAATGATTGAATCTGCATTTGCTTTATTTCTTTGAGTTGTTTCTGTTGTGTTTACTCTTGTTGCACGGTCTGAATAGTTCATTCTATGAACCCTCCTACCATGACTGCACCAAGTGGTATCAGAACGAAAGTTTGAATCTTAGAGAGCAAAAGTTTGATTCTTTGGAGCGAATTGGTGAAGGGCATTCTATAAGGTCTTGTTGTAAGTAGATCGCTGATCTGAGGCAGGTTACTTGTGCACAACCAATCACCGATTGAGAGGCAGCTGTCGTTTGTAGCCCGACTGCCAAACCTGAGGTAGTTTACACTTGATTCTAGGAAGAATGTTGTCGCAAAGAGTTCCTCCTATTGGTAGAATGGCTAATAGAATGGATGAGATGATGGAATTGATGAGAACAATGCGAATTCGTTTGGATGTTGTTAAAGAAGATAGGTGAAGAGGATGACACTTAGACTTAATGTTGAAAGTGATGATGAGGAAGAATTTCAATCTATGGAACATACTAGAGAAACCCTAGGAGGTGATGAAGAAGAAGAATCAAATCAGATAAAGATGTTGTGAGCTATTTCAAAGATTGGAAAGAGACCTAGAGTTGATGTTCCGAACTATACTGGTAATTTGAACCCTAAAGAATTGATTGACTGGATAAATGACATGGAAGAATACTTTGAATATGAGGAGATTGAAGATCTAGAGAAGGTGAAATTTGCAAAGACAAAGTTGAAAGGACATGTTGCTATATGGTGGAAAGAAGTTTAGTTGGAAAGAAATAGAAGGGGAAAAGAAAAGATTACAAAGTGGGACTGGATGGTGACAAAGTTGAAGAATCAATTCATACCTGCTGACTATGAGTTGGAATTGTTGAAAAGATTGCAAAACCTAAGACAAAAGGAGAAATCTATGAAGGAGTACACTAAGGAATTTCATAAGATGATTGCAAAAACAAGACATAGTGAAGCAAGAAAGGAGAAAGTGGCTAGATACATCAATCGGCTGAGATTGAACATTCAAGAAGAACTAAGTTTGGTAAGGATGACATCTTTGGAAGAAGCATATCAATTTGCCTTGAAAGTTGAAGAGAAGCTGAATAAGAAGCATGATTAGAGACAGAGAGGCCGAGGAGGTAAATTTTAGAGAGGAAGATCATTTTCTAGATATGATAGATCATTTGTGGAACAGAACAAGTTTGACAATCCAGTTAGAAAGGATGACAGAGATAACAATGCTTACTGGAGAGATGACAAAAATTTTTACCAGAGAGGAAACCCTAGTGCATACCGGAATGAAGGATACAGAAGAGAAGGAAGAGGATTTGATAAGAAGACATTCAGAGGTACTTGTTTCAAGTGTGGAGGTGAAGAACATAGAGCATTTGAATGTAATCAGGGTAGTACAAGCAAGAAGACAGAGAATAGTGGGAGAGTAACCTATGTGGAAGAAGAACCTGTTGGATCACCTTGTTCAGTTGGCAATCCAGAGAAAGGAGAATCATTGGTGATGAGGAGAGCACTATTTCAAGTAGAGACAAATGAGGAACCATCACAGAGGAAAATTGTGTTCAGAACTAACTATAAATCAGGGGGTAAGTGTTGTAAAGTTGTAATTGATAGTGGTAGTTCAGATAACCTAGTTTCAGAGGAGATGGTGACTAAGCTGAAGTTGGAAAGGTTGAAACATCCGAAGCCCTACCAGATAGCATGGATTTAGGATGATCATAAGGTACTAGTGAGTGAACAATGTTTGGTGAAGTTTCATATTGGATCTTATCATGATGAAGTCTTGTGTGATATTATGCCTATGGATGTTTGTCATATCTTGTTGGGTAGACCTTGGTAGTATGATAGAAAAGCTATGCATGATGGAAGAAAGAATACATATACTTTAACAACAAATGGGAAAAGAATTACTTTGATTCCTTTAGAAGATGATCCTAAAAATGTGGTATGTGGGAATGCTAGAATTTGTTTGGAAGATGGAAGGAAATTTTTGGATGCTTTGAAGCAGGAAAGTATGTGTTATGCCTTGATTCCTAAGAAGCCTGAAATAGCAGAGAGAGAGACTGAACTGGAGGAGATAAGAGAGTTGCTGATAGAATATGAATACATCGTATGAGATAATGTACCTGGTGGATTACCACCTATAAGAAGTATCAGTCATCACATGGACCTTATACCAAGAGCAAGTTTGCCTAACAAAGAAGCACATAGAATGACACCGGTAGAGAATGAAGAATTGAATAGAAAGATACAAGATTTGTTGAGGAAAGGTTTGATCAGAGAAAGTTTGAGTCCTTGTGCAGTACCTGCAGTGTTAGCACCTAACAAGGACGGAGAATGGAGAATGTGTACTGATTCTAGAGCAATAAACAAGATCACAGTTAAGTATAGATTTCCTTTACCTAGGATGGATGATATCATGTATTGTTTGAGTGGAGCAAGATATTTCACACAGATAGACTTGAAAAGTGGATACCATCAAATCAGAATCAGAGAAGGAGATGAATGGAAGACTGCTTTTAAGACAAATGAAGGATTGTATTAGTGGTTAGTGATGCATTTTGGATTGACAAATGCACCAAGTACTTTCATGAGATTGATGAATGAAATTTTAAAGAAATTCTTGGGTAAGTTTGTTATTGTATACCTGGATGATATTCTAATTTTCAGTAGGACAAAAGAGGAACATTTGTTTCATATTAGACAAGTTTTGTAGAGGTTGATAGAAGAGAAATTGTTGATAAACATCAAGAAGTGTAGTTTCATGAAGGAAGAATTGGTATATTTGGGATTTGTGATTTCTGTGAAAGGATTGAAGATGGATCCTAAGAAAGTGAGAGAAATTGTTGAATGGCCTACACCAAAGAGTATTAGAGAAGTTAGATCATTTCATGGATTGGCTAGTTTCTACCGGAAGTTCATTAGAAATTTCAGTTCAGTTTGTAACCCTATGACAGAAACAATGAGAGGTGACAGAAAAGATTTTAAGTGGACATCAAGAGTAGATAAAAGTTTCAAGTTGTTGAAGCAGAAAGTAATAGGGCAACCTATTTTGGCATTATCTGATTTCAATAAGGTATTTCAAGTTGATTGTGATGCTAGTGGAAATGCAATTGGAGCAGTGTTAAGTCAAGAAGGTAGACCTGTAGCATATTTTAGTGAGAAGTTGAATGATACAAGGAGAAGATATTTGGTTTATGATCAAGAGTTCTATGCCATAATTCAGACCTTGAAGAAGTGGAGACATTACTTGTTGCCTAAGGAGTTTGTGTTGTATACAGATCATCAAGCTTTGCAATATTTGAATAGTCAAGGTAAGTTGACTCAAAGACATATGAGATGGGTGGAGTTCATGCAGAGTTATACTTTTGTGTTGAAACATAGGAGTGGTAAATCAAATAAAGTTGTTGATGCCTTGAGTAGAAGAAGAAACTTGTTGACAGAGATGAGAGTTGAAGTGTTGGGTTTTGATGAATTGAAGAACATGTATGAGGGAGACATTAATTTTGTAGAAACTTGGAGAGCATGTAAGGAACTTGTTGTGATAGATAGAAGTAAGTGGTTGGACTATTTCATTCAATAAGATATGTTGTTCAAAGGAAGTCAGATGTGCATACCTAGAAGTTAAATGAGGGATAATTTGATCAAGGAGAAGCATAGTGGTGGATTGGTAGGACACTTTGGCATTAATAAGATAGTGGCTTTAGTAAGTGAAAATTACTTTTGGCCTCAGATATAGAAGGGTGTCAGGAGATTTGTGTAGAGTTGTAGAGTTTGTCAAGTTGCAAAAGGGAGTAGTCAGAACACCGGATTGTATAAACCTTTGACAGTACCGGAGAGACCTTGGGAACACATAAGCATGGATTTTGTAATGGGATTACCTAAGACACAGAGAGGTCATGATTTAATATTTGTAGTGGTTGATAGATTTTCAAAAATGGCTCATTTCATACCTTGTAAGAAGACAACTAATGTAGTGCATGTAGCTAACCTATTTTTCAAGGAGATTGTGAGATTGAATGGATTACCTAAGAGTATAGTTTCAGACAGAGACACTAAGTTTGTTGGTTACTTTTGGAAGACACTTGGGAAAAAGATGAAGACAAGTTTGAAGTTCAGTTCTACTTTTCATCCACAGATAGATGGACAGACAAAGGTAGTGAATAGGAGTTTGGGAAACTTGTTGAGATGTTTGGTTGGAGACAAATCCAGAAGTTGGGACTTGATTCTTTCACAAGCAGAGTTTGCATACAATAATTCAATAAATAGGAGTACCGGAAGAACACCTTTTGAGATTATGACCAGAGTGAATCCTAGAGGAGTTGCAAAATTGAGAGACATCAGTATAGAAGAAAAGTGGAGTACAAAAGCAGAGGAATTTGCAAATCATATGAAGACAATGCATATTGAGGTAAAGAAACATTTGGAGGTCATGAACAGTAAGTACAAAGAGAAAGCAGACGAGAAGAGAAGACATAAGGAATTTGAAGTTAGAGATGAAGTGATGGTGTACTTAAGAAAAGAAAGATTTCTAATTGGAACATATAACAAGTTAAAGATGAAGAAGTTTGGACCTTGTAGGATACTCAAGAAATTTGATTCAGGAAATGCATATGAAGTGGAACTACTGGAGACATTGGGTATTTCACCTATTTTCAACATTGCAGATCTTTTTCAATATCATGAAGCAAAATTTAGTGACAGCATGGGAGAAGACTTGAAGATGCATTTACCACAACAAGCACTGAAGCAGATAGAAGACATTTTGGACAACAACGTTGGATGCAGCACGAGAGGCAGACAATACAAAGAATATCTTGTGAAGTGGAAAGGCAGACCGAAAGAAGATTCATCTTGGTTTTCTTAGGCTGAGGTGGACCGTCTTGGTTCTCCCCTAGCCCCAACAAAGTGAGGGACTCACTTTTTTCAATAACCCCGGATGTATGATGCAGGAGCATCCCTGATTCAAGAGAAATCTTGCATCAATCAAAAATATTTACATTTCAGTTTGTTTGCATTTCAATTCTTTCCTTTTCCAGTTCAGTCAGTAGCAGTTCTCAGCTTATGGTCTGGTTTTGGCATTTCACATCTTATGAATCTTGACTTAGCATCTACATTCATTCATCTACATCATATCAAGAATTCAGGGCATTTGGATCAGTTACCAAAAAGATATCGCTATCAGAAGTTGACTGTTTTCTCATAGAAGAACATTCTAATAGTTCCTGATAACCAGCTGAAGGAGAAGGCTTGCAGATTGTTCCTTGACTTGTGGATCTCATTGACACATCATTTAATGTTCTTTGGTTCATGGCTAATCTTCCCCAAGGGTCCGCATGTTTTTCCATTCATTTGAGGAAGTGTTCTATGCATTTAGGTCTGACCTATCTTTGAACACGTTACAACTCTTCATTGGAGTTTGTGATCTTCCTTGGCCGACGCGGAGGAATCTATTGGTCTAGAAATGTTATATAAAGATGTAACAGATCCTTAGGAAACCATTCATCAAGCTATTGACATAAGAAAGATCTGATAGTTTAGTTTTAAGGAGCTTCAAAGCCTTATCTTGTGCATGTATGTAATCAGGCATGTGAGCCCTAATTGTAAGCCCGCATGTTGTCAGTGGATCTCTATTTTGAATTCTATGATATACTGAATGATTGAATCTACATTTGCTTTATTTCTTTGAGTTGTTTCTATTGTGTTTACTCTTGCTGCATGGTCCAGATAGTTCATTTTGTGAACCCTCCTACCATGACTACACCACAAATTGATGACTAAATATACTACCAAATTAATGACTAAAATTTGTTAAGTCATAAATTTGGTCGCGAGATAAATGACCGGCAATAAACTACCAATGGTAACGTGACTAAATATACTACCAAATTGATGACTAAATATACTACCAAATTACCAAATATACTACCAAATTGATGACTAAATATACTACCAAATTAATGACTAAATATACTACCAAATTAATGACTAAAATTTGTTTGGTCATAAATTTGGTCACGAGATAAATGACCGGCAATAAACTACCAATGGTCACGTGACCAAACTACTGATCACATGACTAATTTTTAGTAGTTTTTTTAGTCATTTATTTCTATTTTTCTACTAGTGTTTATATTACTTTTACTGATTATCGCTAGCTCGCAAGACCTCTGAACTGTCGTAGGGCTGTGATATGTATTATTTATCAGCTTAGCCCTTACCGCCATACTGCCAATTATCTTCTTGTACACTATGGGGTTGCAGTGAACCTTTACTGTTTGCTCTCACTGCATCATTGCAAGTCAACATTTTGTTTGTCGTGGGATCACGGTGAAATATTATATGCTACTCAAACTCTTGTTGCCAACCCGCCAATTACTTTTGAGACCTCCGTGGGGCCATGGTAACCAGCCTCTGTATACCGTAACACCACAAGTGAAGTTCCTACATGTTGTGGGGAAGTGGTAACTATCTTTTCACTTCCTTTGGTTCTTGCACACCCGCCAAAACTATTTGAATGTACTGTGGGGCTGCGGTAAGATAAAAAACACATCAATGATCAAAATACAAATATCTTTCAAATGAACATGATATGGGATGCTTATGAATGACTCCTCGAATAATTGTAAAAGGAATATGGACTCCTAAGATGAATTTTATGGAAAGAAAAGTGTATGAAACCAAGTGGGACAAGGTGAATTTTGGATGGTCCTAACACCTTCTCTGCCTGCCCTTGTTGAGCATATATATGGCCTACAGCTTTTAAGCTCTCACAATTCTTAGGGTGGACCTCCAGAACCTTTTCAAAATTTGAGAGAGAACTCTTAAGATCTCCCAGCTTTAATTGAACCTGTCCCAGCCCAAAGTATGGTAACATAAAATCCTGTGGCCTCTAGCTTTCCTTGACTGATGCCATGTAGTCCTAGCCAGCGGTGTCATAATCACCTTTACTATGATAAGATCATGCAAGATTATAATATGAATGAGATTTCATGAGAGGGTGGTCAATTGAAACAAGAGTTATCTCAGTCAACTATTCCACAAGAAAATGCTGCCCTGTGAAGAAAAAATGGTTTGCTAAATGATTCAATGCCATTACATAGTATGAGTATAATTCAAAATCTCTACGCATCTTTTCCATTCCTTCATGAACACTACCTTTTTCACTAACAGTGAGAATCCTACAATTAAAAAATGTACAAAACTGACCACAAAGATTTTTCCCCATTTCAAACAACAAAATTGCCAAAAAAAACCTGCAAATAAAATCATGCTGATTTTCACGCCAAAAAAAACCATGAGACCATAGCTTGTTGCTTACTATTATGCTTTGATAGATTTTTTCCAAGCATCCATAGCTTATTTGAAATCACCTATTTTAGGCTTTTAGCCATAGCAGCAAGGCAGTGAATTGTTTGATAAAATACTTTGGTAGACATGTATGAAAAATGTGGTAGCATAGACAAGGCAATGAACTTTGGAAAAAATGCCTCAAAGAAATGTGGTCTCATGGTGATGGAATGCCATGACGAATGCCATGACAAGAGAATTGTTATGGATTATTGTTGGGAATTAAGGTGTCTCAACCTTGCAATTCCTAGCATTGCTTTATTAATTATTTATTTAGTTATTTTCTCAATTTGTATTTTACTTGCACATTCAGTTTTGACATTTAGTTTGAGGTGGCATTGTGACATGTCATCCTACTTGTAATATGCTTTGAGTGGTCAAGTCAAACACATGTGGATTTGGGCATCCCATTTGAGGTAGCACTAATATGTCATGTGTCAGCATCTTGTGGTATGACATAGGTGTTATTGTGTATGACAGAATCTATGATACGTAAGAGCCAAGTATAGATATTCTCAAGACAAGTGAAGACAAGTGTCATAAAACATCTTTGCATGTGGAGAAGGCATCTTTGGGTGCCCAATTTGGGCTATGACATGTTGTAAGAGGAATATGCTATATTTAGTCTTGTATGATGGATTCTCTTACAACATTTAAGGTTGTTATGTTGGGAAAATCTATAACAACTGTAAGATACGTAAGAGCATCTGTCATAGTCTATTTTTAGCATGAAGCGCTCTATCTTTGGGAAGTCAAATCTACCATGTTATGACAGATGTAAGAGAGATATTTGTATCTTGGACAAGTGTCCTATGATGCAGGAAAATGGCCATGTGGCCAAGATGGATGCCTATCTCTAGAGGCTTCTCAATATTGCCTTGTAATCTCTATATATTGTGTAGTTTAGAGTTGTAGTTACATAGTGTTTTTACAGGTACTATTATACTACCAAAATCACTCTAGAAATGACATTTGAAGACTCTTGGAAGAACTTGCACTGCAAGTGTATTGTAAACACACCATTGTTTTGATAATACATTGTGCAGGTTTTAGAGTGTGGGGTTTTTTTACCTGAAAAGGTTTTCCCCACGGTATATCTTTTGTCACATTCTTTGTGTATTGTGTTGCTGCTGTAATCTTTATGTTATGTGTTTAACATTGCTGCAATTGTAAGGATTAAAAAGAATTTGCATACATTTCCCCTCATTAGATTGGTGTAGGAAGTGTGTTCCGTGTATCTTGCTTCCTTTCAGTTGGTATCAGAGCTTGATCACCTATGATCCTAGTTGTTGGGTAGGGGTTTTTTGAACTAATCTTTGATTGAGTGGGAATATGTGTATAGTATTCTCTGATCTTGTTGTAATGAGAAGATGGTAGGAACATCCAGTAGCATAGAGTTGGAAAATTTTAATGGCAGCAATTTTGAGTTGTGGAAACTCAAAATGGAAGATATGCTTGTTGACAGAGATCTATGGGAAGCAATTTCTGGCACAAAACCAACTGCAATGCCTCAAGATGAATGGGATCACAAAGATCAAAAAGCTAAGGGTCTTTTGAGACTCTATTTAGCTAATTCCTTCCTATTGAATGTTCATGAATAGAAGACCGCAAAGGAGCTGTAGAAGAAACTTGGTGATGTTTATCAGGCTAAATCCCTGGTAAACAAGTTATTCCTATGGAAGAAGCTATATTCTCTGATGATAGATGATGGAGGATCTGTTGCAAATCACCTAAATGCTTTTAACATGCTAGTTGCACAATTAACATTTGTTGGTGTAAAGACGGAGGAGGAGGATTGTTGCATGACCTTGCTTTGTTCTTTGCTAGACTCGTGAGACCACCTTGTCATGACCATTGAGAGTACTACAACCACCTTCAAGATGGATGAAGTGGTGTCTTCATTGTTATCTGAAGAGATGTAGAGAAAGTCTTCTGAATCGGCAAAGGAGGCTCTTGCAGTTCGTGGTAGACCCAAAGAGAAAGGGAAAAAGAAGGACAAGAAAGTTGAAAAGGGAAAATCCAAATCTAGTGAGAGATCCAAATCTCCTGGAAAGTCCAAGGTACTTTGTTGGAACTATGGTAAATCTGGGCATTTCTGAAAGGAGTGTAAAGAGGAGAAGAAGAAAAAGAAGAAAAACATCTCTGATTTTGATTCTGACAAGTCACAAGATGATGGTGATGCTTTTGTTGTAACCTTGGCCACCCATGTATCAGAAGATGTGTGGATGATTGACTCTGGTGCTTCCTTCTACATGACCTCACATCGAGGTTGGTTTACAAAGTATGAAGAATATGATGGTGGGAATGTGTACTTGGGTGATGACTCTCACCTAAAAATAGTTGGTTGTGGAAGAGTCTTGATCTGATTCCCTGATGGATGAGTGAAGGGGATCAATGGGGTTATGCACATCCCCGGTTTAGCATGAAACTTGCTCTATGTAAATAAATTGAATGATGCAAGTGTGCAGGTTGTCTTCTCAGGTGGAGGATGCAAGATGACAAGAGGAGCTATGCTTCTTGCTAAGGGTACTCTAAGAGGTACTCTATTTCAGCTAGATGCATGCACTACTCAGTGCAATAGTTCTTCTATTTCGAAGAAAAGACCTTCAGATTCTTTATCCTCATCATTGGAACTAGCAGTAAAGAAATGTGTTGCTTCAACTTTCAATGGTAGTGCTTTCTAGGTACCTAAGGGTGCTCATGCTTTAGAAATGAAACTTCTTGCTAAAAAGGCAATGTTGTGGCATAAGAGACTTGGTCACATTGGTGAGAAGAGTCTTACAACCCTAAAAAATAAAAACCTCATCGAGGGGTTAAATGATTGTAATCTTGAGTTTGACTTTTGTGAACATTGTGTATATGGAAAATAAAACTATGTTCAGTTTTATTCAAGTTCTCATAAGTCTTTTGGGGTGTTGGATCTTATTCATTCTGATGTGTTTGGTCCTGTGAATGTTCCTTTGATTTCCAAATCGTTGTATTTTGTATCATTCATTGATGATTACAGTAGGAGGACATGGATTTATTTTCTCAAAAGCAAATCTGAAGTCTTTAGTCTATTCAAAGAGTTTAAAGCTTTTGTAGAGAATTAGACTGGTAAAAAGATTAAGTGTTTGAGAACTGATAACAATAGTGAGTTTTGTTCCACCGAGTTTGACAAGTTCTATAAAGAACATGGGATTGAAAGACATAAGACAACTCCATATACCTCACAGCAAAATGGAGTTGCAAAGAGGATGAACAAAACGTTGATGGAGAGGGCTAGGAGTATGCTTAGTGGTGCTAACCTCGAACAAAAGTTTTAGGCTGAAGTTGTAGCCACTGCTTGCTACCTAGTTAACAGGTCTCCTACTTTGGTGCTTGTTGATAAGACACCCATAGAGGTGTGGTCTGGTAAGAATCCTTTGTTGAGACATCTTCATGTTTTTGGTTGTGAGGCATATGCACATGTGCCTAAGGAGAAGAGGTCAAAATTGGAGAATAAGGTAGTTAAGTGTATCTTTATTGGCTATGGTGTCGGTGTGACAGGGTACAAGCTTTGGGATCCTGTGGCTAAAAAAGTTTTGTATAGAAGAAGTGTTATCTTCAGAGAGGTAACACCTTCTCCTATTGTTTTACAGCTAGAAGAAGAAGAAAAAAAAGAGGATGTGGTTCAGTTTCCTACTACCCTTGAGAAGACTGAACCAAAAGACCCTGTTGGGCCTAATGATGAGGAGAGCTCTAGCAGATCTAAAAGTTCAGAAGAAGATGTAGAACCTCCACCTCAGCCTTCGAGGAGGTCCACATGAAATAGGAAGCAACCTAAGAGGTTTGATTATACATTGCTTGATTCTTTTTGTGCTTTTGCTTTGCTTACTAACACTGATGAGCCTAGAACTGTGACAGAGGCTATGGGCATGAAAGATGCAGGTTCTTGGAAGGAGGTCATGGAAGATGAGATGGCTTCTTTGGAAAAGAATAAAACTTGGGACTCGGTGCCTTTACCTGATGGATGGAAACCTGTTGGATGCAAATGGTAGTGTTGAGACGTATAATGCCAGATTGGTTGTGAAGGGGTATTCACAAGTGGAGGGAATTGATTATGGTGAAATTTTCTCTCCCGTTACAAATCTGACATTTATTTGGTTCCTGTTATCTCTTGCAGCAGCTTATGATTTAGAAGTGGAACAAATAGATGTGAAGATATCTTTCCTTCATGGTGACTTGAAGGAAGAAATCTACATGTCACAGCCACAACACTACATAGTGAAAGGTAAAGAAAATTTGGTTTGCAAGTTAAAGAAGTCTTTGTATAGATTGAAAGAATCTCCTAGGATGTGGAACTTGAAGTTTGATGCCTTTGTGTTGTCCATTGGATTTCTGAGATCGAAATCAGATCATTGTGTGTATTACAAGTTTGACAATGATCATATTCTCATTATTGCATTGTATGTTGACGATATGTTGCTGATTAGCAATGGTAAGAATATGATTTCTAATTTGAAGTCTTTGTTGTCAGCATAGTTTGAAATGAAAAACTTAGGGGTAGACAAGTACATTTTGGGGATGGAGATCTGAAGACAGAGCAAACATAAAACTTTGGTTAGGCTAGAGTATGTTAACACTATGTTGGAGAGATTCAGTATGGTGGACTGCATACCATTGACTGTTCCTGTTACGATGGGGACAAAGTTATGTATTGATGATTGTCCAAAGTCTCCTTCTGAGACAGAGGATATGAGTAGAGTACCTTATTCTAGTGTAGTTGGCGGCTTGATGTATACTATGGTTTGTACAAGACCATACATTACCCGAGTAGTGGGAGTCCTTGGTCAGTTTATAGCTAATCCTAGATGGGTACATTGGGATACAGTGAAGAGAGTGTTTAGATATTTGAGGGGTACTTTCAAGTATTCCTTATGTTATCATGGTTATCCTATTGGACCTCAGCATTCTGTGAGTATTCGTGGATTCGTGGATTCTAATTGGGTAGGTGACATTGACAGCAGGAGATCCACCAGTGCTTATGTGTTTACCATGTTTGGTGGTGCTATTATTTGGATGAGTAAGTGACAACCTGTGGTTGCTTTGTCCATGACAGAAGCATAGTACATGGCAACAACTCATGCTTGTAAGGAAGCCATTTGGCTTAAGAGGTTGTGTTCAGATGTTGGTTTTGATGTAGGATAGATTACTATCCATTGTGACAGTCAGAGTGTGATTTGCTTAGCAAAGAATCCTACTTTCCATGCCAAAACAAAGCACATCGATGTTTAGTTTCATTTTGTTTGAGATATGGTAGAAGATGGGAAGGTGATGCTGGAAAAGGTTGACACTTTGAAGAATGTTGTATATGCATTAACTAAACATGTGGGCACAGATAAGTTCATATGGTGTTCAGAGTCTATGGGGCTTTTGGCCCCTAGCAGTGAAATCTTGTCTTTGTATTATCTCCTGCAATGTGTTCGGCAAGTGGGAGAATGTTGAGAATTAAGGTTGCTCAACCTTGCAATTCCTAGCATTGATTTATTAATTATTTATTTAGTTATTTGCTCAATTTGTATTTTACTTGCACATTCAGTTTTGGCATTTAGCTTGGGAAGTCAAATTATATGCCATGTTATGATAGATGTAAGAGAGATATTTCCAGCTTGGACAAGTGTCCTATGATGCGAGAAAATGGCCATGTGGCCAAGATGGATGCCTATCTCTAGAGGCTTCTCAATATTGCCTTGTAATCTCGATATATTGCATAGTTTGGAGTTGTAGTTACATAGTGTTTTTACAGGTACTATTATGTTGCCGGAATCACTCCAGAAATGACATTTGAAGACTCTTGGAAGAACTTGCATTGCAAGTGTATTGTAAACACACCATTGTTTTGATAATACATTGTGCAGGTTTTAGAGTGTGGGGTTTTTTTTACCTGAAAAGGTTTTCCCCATGATATATCTTGTGTCACATTCTTTATGTATTGTGTTGCTATTGTAATCTTTATGTTATGTGTTTAACATTGCTGTAATTGTAAGGATTAAAAAGAATTTGCATAGATTTCCCCTCATTAGATTGGTGTAGGAAGTGTGTTCTGTGTACCTTGCTTCCTTTCAATTGTCATGACATTCCATCACCACGAGACCACATTTCTTTGAGGCATTTTTTCAACCAGTTCACTTCCTTGTCTATGCTATTGCTTATTATTATGCTTTGATAGATTTTTTCCAAGCATCCATAGCTTGTTTGAAAGCACTTGTTTTAGGCTTTTAGCCATAGCAACAAGGCAGTGAACTATTTGATAAAATGCTTTGGTAGACATGTATGAAAAATGTGGTAGCATAGACAAGGCAGTGAACTATTTGAAAAAATGCCTCAAAGAAATGTGGTCTCATGGAATGCCATGACAAGCAAATGCAATTGGCAACTGCTCCTAGTTATTAGTTATGCAATGTGAAGTAATTGCATAACTGCATAGGTTGACTTTGTAAAAACTATATTGTAATTGAAAAATTGTCATCTATCAGCATCTAGTTATTATTTAGCAATGTGAAGTAATGCTTTGAGTTTGAAAGATGTGTAATGCAATGTAATCGGCAATTCAAATATAAACTACAAAAATCTATTTTTTACAATTCATTAGTTAAACTCTATTTTATTTGCTCTCTATAACTCTATTGCTATGGAAATGCCTTTCAATTAAAAAAATAGTTTTTGTCTCTTAGTCTACAATTTTTTACATTTTTTTAAAAATCTATTTTTTTCCAAAAATCTTGAACTTTTGGTTTGTCAAATTTTTCCCCAAAATATTTTTGTTGCTATGTGTAGAACATTACAGATGGATCAACATCGAAGTTGACTATGGATCAATACCATGCATTTGATGAGAGAGTAGCCAATGAGAGGGACATGGACAAATATCCATGTCCATGTAATGACTGTCTTGGTGGAAAGGTGAGAAAAAGAAAGTTGATTTATTGAAATATGATAAGATATGGGCATAGTGGTATAAGCCCTTGGGATTACAATTATTATGAAGATATGATAGAATTGCAGAGTGTGAGAGATGAAGAGGCAACAAACATAGATAAAGTGGCACCAAACATAGATGAAGAGGTAACAATGTTAGACGAAGGGTTTGAAGTTGATAGAATGTTGAATGAGGGTCTAAACGATGATTGGGCCAAGTTGATGGAGGATACTTTAAAGCTTGTGTATGTTAATTGCAAGTTAAGTCGTTTGACAACAATCCTTCAAATTATTAACTTGGAAGTGGTGTTTGGTTGGAGAAATGTGAGTGTAGATCAGTTATTGGCATTATTAAGTTTGTTGTTACCACCTGACTCCACATTGCCAACAAAATGAAGTCAATGTAAAAAGCAAATCACTAAGCTAGGCTTAGGGTATGAAAACATCCAAACATGTGTGAATGGTTGTGTATTATTTCGCAATAATCTTGCAAGTGAGAGTGAATGTCTGAAATGTCATGAAGCGAGTTATAGACAAGGGTTGAAATCAGCTATGGTTCCTAGAAAGGTTCTTCACCACTTTCTGATAATCCCACGATTACTCCGAATGTATAGGTGCAAAGACATTGCTGAACTTATGCAATGGCATGCCCAAAATAAGAGCACCGATGGAAAACAATGACATGTGCCTAATTCTAATACATGGATGGAATTTGATAACAAATGGATTGATTTTTCTCAAGATCCTTGTAATATAAGGTTGGGTTTAGCTCTAGATGGGGTGAACCTGTTAGGTCTCAAAAATGCAGGTTGCCAATCCTAAGAGGATGCCAAGCTCTATGTTTAAACTGGCAACGTTTCTGAACTAACTTAACGAAATCAACCTTTAAGGTTTGATGATTTCCTTCGCTTTAGGTCCTGCTACACCTAGGCGGGTAAACCTTGGAAAATTAAAGCAGATTGAATGTGAATGTGTGGACTAATCAAATCTATCTACAATGGCATAAGATGTAGGATAGATGAAATGCTTGCTAAATAGTTTTATGTCTGATGTCTAATGAGTGATTGGTAGAAATTGTATAAGCAATATCAAGTTAAAAGGTTTTAAGTATTGAGTAAAATAAGACTAGTGCCTTGTTGGGTAACAGAGTCAATTTGAAGGACCAAGACTAATGGTCTCCTAATGGTAATAATTCTAGTTGTCTGGCACAGTTTTAGTTTATAACTTGTATAAACGTGCAAGTAAATGACTGACAAACTCTTCTTGATAATCCAACCAAATAGAATCAGATATCTTATAATTCACCAGAAGGTATTTTAATCCTTACTTGAAGGAACCAAATGAAATGAATAGACAAGATTAACAGATAATATTTTACTGGAGATAGAATGGCAATCTAATTATATGGCCCTACTTAGTAATCCAAACTTATTACTTCTAGGCTACTGTAACTAAATCAGAAGGGTTTAATTCCTCAAATGGACACCAGCCTATTTAATCACACAGATACAGCAAACCTGTATTGACAGATTAAATATATACTTGATACATTAATCTGAATATCAAGGAAATGCAGAAATGGAGACAGCCACACAATTGAATAATTTTAACAAACAACTGATACCAAAGTAGAACCACTGAACCAGAGAACTTCAAATTTCTTCTTCAAATAAAATATGCAACATAGTCATCTTGAAACATTGTATATATAAGGTATATGAATATATTCTACTGCTGATGATCTCTCAGCATCGATTGTTTGGACTTATATAGATATTTCTATGAAGAGACATAACTCTTCAATGAGTTTTTTGGGAACTTAAAAAACATTAACAACTATGACATAATCATGATTAGGCTTTATTTAGCCACAAGTAAACTTTAGCCAAGTAATCCAAGTAATCCTGCTCACGATGAGAATCAGTAAGGTCAATAGCACTTCTGGTAATTATATCAAGTGTGATCATGCTTTCCAATTGTTTGCAAACTTCTCTAGATGCAGAGGCTTTGTCTTTCAGAGCTCCTGTGGCTTTGTGTAATATAATTTGACAATCAATAATCCATTCTTCCTTGCTCTTTACCTCTCTGTTGTCTTTAAATATCCTGGGCACTCCTGCGTTTGAGGCATCATTTCCTTCCTTAGCATCAGCTTTAAGTTTGTCATAATAATTTTGGTGTTGTTTGAGAAATGCTCTCGCATCAGAGATATCTGTACTATCAGTAGCACTTCTATTTTGTAACTCAATCAATTTCTCTTGTATTCTCTTTTCAAGTCTTTCATGTTCTTTAACTGCTTTATGATTCTCTGAGTAATTATCCCAAAACTGGTTTAACCACCGCACCATGTTTGCATACCTGCTTTGCAGTATTGTAACAAATGCATCTATCTGAATTTGTGTGGCCTGGTCAGGGGATAATACTTGAATGCCTTGTGAGCTCTCACCTTGAGTTATTCTTTTTGTGGATTGGCCAAAAGTGCTCTTAACAGCATCCTTCAAGTAATCATTTTCTTTTGTCAATCTTTCACAATTCAATTTGTATGCATCTCTTTCTTTGATCAACATTTGAGCTTGTGCTTTATTCAATTTTGCAACATTGATGCCAATGTCCGCAGTAATTATAGGGTCAGTTTCTCCTGCTTTGAAAGTCATAACATGGCCAAAAGTCTTTTCAGTATCTATGATGGCCGTCTTCTTATGGGGAGGGTATAACGCCCATATCATCAAGGAATTTTCATCATTATTGTATCTTGTTCCCATATATACTTCATTAACTCCTTCTGGAGTAAGCTTATACTTATCATTAGCATTATTCAGAAAACTATCAAAAACCAAAGCAGAATTTAAATCCAGACCAGGAAAAATCATAACCCCTGCATCCTTGAGCAACTGTCTACCCTTGCTTGGTGTCATGTCTTGCATTTCTTTATCTACTATTTCCTTCAGCATATCTAATAACTGTTTTTCATTATCAGCAGAAACATCATCTACTAACTCTCTGATCTCTTTCCCTTTGTATTTATACAAAAATGATTTAAATTCTTTTGATTGAATAAATTTATCATCTGAAATGAAGGAATCATAGGTTGTTTGGCGTGGATCCTCATCAGCAGACCCCTCCTCATCATGTAGCATAACTGGAGGCTGATATTGTTGCATTTTCCTTTTGGACATTTCCATTGTTTTATCTTGTGGCTGCTCTTGTTCTGTCAGTTCTTCATCTTCAGAGGATACCACTTCAATCTCTGCTAACTGCTTTTTCTTTTCACTTAAATCCCTGTTATATTTTTCTACCACCAATTCGACTTCTGCTTCTTCTAAATTTCTAATGACATCATCATGTGGATAATGTATGTGCATGTATCCACTGAGATTTTGTTTTCTTCTTGCATAGTCAATAAAACCTTTAGGGTCAAATCCTTTCCTAGCCTGAGCAGTCATCATATTATAATGCATTAATTTATCCAAAATGAGATTGTAACCTTCTTTTGAAACCACAGTAAAATCTCCAAAACATAAGGTGCTGGGCATAAATGATTGTTTATCATGTGAACTTAGATGCATCACATTTGAACAATGCATTTGCCTAATTATCTCCAAATATGCAAGTCTATCAGGGACAGTCTTGGGCAATATGAATGGAGTATCCTCAAATCCATAAACTCTGATCATAGTAGCATCCTCAAAGCAATACCAGTCTCCCCAATTATGAGTGACAGTAGGGGGGCCACCAAAATCTTTCGGTCTGAGGAACCTTTTTATTTCAGTTGAAATTGAATATTCACAGGGGTGGTTGAAATATCTATATAGCACTTTCACACAATACTCTTCAAATTGAGCATAGCTGGAGTGGGCATATCTACTATCCCATACTCTGGTCCACATTTGTATGGGTATCTTTTCCCCTTTCTTATCTGCAGCAACAATTCGAAACTCACTTGGCCACAACCGTACTTCCTAGCCGTAATATAACACCATGTGCATAAGCATTGAGTAATGCTCAAAAGAGCATGCTGGAGCACTATTTTTTATTGCAGACAGACCAGAGTCCATTCTATTACCAATATAAGCAGCATAATCAAACTGCCTTGCATTATGACACTGAATGTCAGAAGCTATGACTATTAGAGGAATAGTCATGAACTCGGGGACCTCTGAACCAAGGACTTGGCCTACAGAAAAATAGGTATACTGTATGTATGGTTCAAATATAGCCACATGAAAAGGAGGGCCATCATTTTCAGTTAAGGGCATCACTTCTCCTTCTACCCTAGGCCTATGAATGGGCAACCTCCATCCATTGTAAGTTGTATCCATTCTCCAATACTCTTTATCCAGATCTTCATAAATAATAGGGACAGTGCATAAATCATCTAAATCAAAAACCTCACAAATAGCATTTTTTGACAAATGCACAATTGGTTCTCCCTGTGGGTTGCAGATGGCTTTCAGGCTTGAATTGTAATGTCTGGCAAGCAGTAGGAGGAGTTCCACATTCAGGAATACATTGGGCACAACCAGTTTTCCCAAATTCAAGTGCCATGGGTTTGACACAGGAGCATTCCTAAACCTTCTATTATAATGAAATCTGAAAAGCTCATATCCCCGGATTGGGGTCCAGATATCTCCCAGGCGTTTATGTTTATCTTCCAATTTTTCCACTTCTGCCCTGAGTTGGGCAGACCTCCTGGCCTTGGGAGTTGACCCAGGCAATTGGTCAATTAAGTCCTGATTGAGTTTTCTATCTTTCATTTTCTCCTCAGGGGTTTGTTCAGTTTTTTGTTTTTTAGGCTTACTGGTTTCCCCTTGTAACTTTCTTCCTTTTCCCTTTCCCAGAATTTCCATTTTAAAACTTTGGCAGAAAATTTAAATACAGGCTATATAGTGGTTTGTGTATGTGTACCTGTCATTCGGTGGCTGGAATTAGAATCCTCTGCTTTTGCCTTAAGAATTCCTCTGTATTCTCTTCTCAGACAGTTTTTTGCAATTATAATGATCGTAGAAATTTCGTAGCCGTTTGCATTTAATTATCTGATCAATTCAATGTTCATCGTTGTGATGTGTCACATCACCATAACTCTTCTTATCGGCATGATTTTTAAAATGTCTGGGCGACCTTAATGCTTTTATGGCGCGAACAATCAATCGGCATGACCATCGGCATAACCTATTTCATCGCCGTGTGATTTAGATTTCCTTCTGATGTAATGAATCTTACCGATATAATTTGTTTATCGGGGTGATTAATACCATCAGGATAACATAATTACGTTTCCTCGAGCTTTGTTGTCTCACCGATAGTCATTTTACTTTGGATCGGAATGACTGCTTTAGTGTCTTGCCGCTAGAATATCAACATGCATGAATTTATTCCCATCGGAATGAAATATACTATCGGGATAGCTTTCAAAAGATAACCTGATCCACATTATCTCACCGATGGTCCTTCCATATTCTTCATCGGACAGAGTATGTTAAAGTGTCACCGACACCTTTTGATCGCCGTGACTTGTGAATCGGCGAGACCTAATTCCCTTGTCCCAATATATTAAGTCATCCCGACAGATACTTGTATCGCTGTGAGTCTTTGCCGAAAGCTCTCTTATCACCAAGACATTGAGTATCGGAGATTTACTTATTTCTTATCCTGATGATTAATTTCTTGCCGATGGCTATTTGCTTCGTTGCCCCCACAGGATGTTCGGTGAAACTCCTGCCGAAATACTTTATCGGTATGATATATATCAACGGGGCAGCTTTTGAAGGATCCTCCGATGGTTATCAGTCATACCGATCGGTATGACTTCTTGGTTCTCTTGCCGATATAAGGTCATCGGCATTACTTATTCCATCGGTGACTTTTATAAATCTCTTTCCGATCTCTATTCTCACACCGATGGTTATTTTCAAATGGTTCCTTATGTATCGGTGTAAGCGACACAACATCTTGCCGATAGATTGACCTTGAAGAAATTTAGCACTACTCATCTATAGACACCTTGTGAGATACATTAAATTTTTATTATGGTTTTTTGGGATATTTTTCAGGATTTATTCAAATATGATGGAGTGAGAAGATAGTAAAAATTTCAAATTTTTACTGTCCTAACAGAACCCATTCTCAAATCAAAGTACTAAATGGTCAACTTGGCCAGTGTTTTTAATAAATTATAACTTGCCTCCATTGTTAGCAACTAAACCATTTTTCTTAATGCTATCATTGATTATACCAAGAAAGAAAAGTGTGACTTTAGAAATAATCGATGCTTATTTAGAGCCATTATATGATGAGCTAATGGAATTGGGAAAAGGAATTGAAGTAATTCAATCTTTAAGGGATGGTCATTCAATCAAATTCACTTTAAGAGCTTCCTTGTTGTTTATCATGATCTTCCTGCATATGGCACATTGTCTGGTCTCAGTGTTGATGGATACCATGGATGTCTTGTTTGCAACTTTAAGGATTTTGTGAGGCACTCAAGAAGTTTGCGTAAGTGTATTTATTGTGGACATCATGATTACCTTAAAATGGATCATCCATATCGTCGACAAAAAACACATTTCAATGGTCAAGAAGAGAATCGTGAAGCACCATAGCTAATAATAGGTGATTACATTGTTGAGAATGGACAAAAAAATGTCATTTATTGAAAATGATGGGATTGATGGTAGTAGATATGATCCATGTAATGAAAGCGGTGTAAAATAGTTGTGCATATTCTATAAGTTGCCATACTTTAAGGATATAGCCATTAGGCATACTGTTGACTTTATGCATACTGATAAAAATATACCCTGTGCTATTATAGAAACTCTTTTTGGTGCTTTTGATACTATTTCATCATGTGAAGACTTTCGACAACTAAAGATTCATTGAAATCTTTGGGTTGAAAAATATGATGATGAAAAATATAGAAAACCTAGTGCTCCTTATGTATGGACAAAGGAACAACATGTACAATTCTTACAATTGATGTCTCAGACTCGCTTTCCCACTAGATATGTAAGTAGTAGTATTAGAAGCCAAACTAACATTAATGGCTTAAGAGGCCTCAAGACTCATGACTATCATGTCATAATCCAGAATATTTTACCTATTGTGGTAAATATATCAAGTTTGGCAAAGGGGCCAAGATTGGAAATTATAAGGTTGGGCCTAATATTAAAGAGAATGAGTTTACATGTATTAGATCCTTTGAACTTTGATAGTTTGAGGGAGGAGGTTGTTGAAGTCCTTTGTCTATTGGAATGGGAATTTCCACCAACAATATTTAACATTTCTATGCATCTTTTGATACATCTAGAATATGAACTAGAGCATTGTGGCCCAATAAGAACGAGATGGATGTATCCTATACAACAATATATGAAGTTTTTGAAAAAAATTGTTCGTACTAGGGCAAAGCTGGAAGGCAGCATGTCTAAGGGATATTCAATGCAAGAGGCCATGGAATTTTGCACAAAATATATGAAGGATTTTAAAAATGTCAATCGACGTGTATAGGATGATGACAAAGATGAGAGAGTTGCAGGTGAAGTATTAGAAGGCAATGGATGTTGCTTCAAGCTATCACATCAAGAAAGCAGTGTGATACATGCCTATATTCTTCAAAACACATCTTCATTCGATAAGTGGCTTAGGTAAAAAGAATTTTACACAATAATTTATTTACTCAATTGCATTTACACATTTATATTATTAATCTTACTATTTGTATGTTAATATTCTATGTAGAAAATATGAAGAAGAGAATCAAGCTTGGATGCAACATCAACCTCAAAAGCGCAGACGTCATGATTTGATTAGAGGTGATTCTTTTCCAAAATTTGAAGAATGGATTGCTAATGCAGTCAATGATGCAAAAGAAGAAGGTCAAGATATAAAAACGGAGGAAAGTGAGCTTTCGCAATCACCACATTTATGGGCTATGTGTTTTAGTGGAATGTGGGCCTATGGTAGTCATTTAAGAGTGGAAGAAAAAGACAAAGGAAAGACAAATTGTGATTGTGTTGTTAGTGCTGAATTTCTTAACAAAACTGAGAAGAAATTTTATGTTGGATTCATCCAAGAAATTATTCAAGTGAATTTTGGTGAAAATAGTCCTATATTATTAAAATGTAAGTGGATCTAATCATCTGCAATACAATTTGATGAGTATTGATTTGTATACACAACAATTTTTATTAGAGACAGATGAATCGTATGTTTCCCCTCTTCAAATTAACCAATCATTTCTAATTGATGATGTAAGGAGCCCAGGATGGTTGTATGTCATTCAAACAAAGTCTCGTTCAAAACAAAAATTCATGGAAGTTGTTAATATAATGCGTGATGGGCAATATGTTAATTTACGAGAAATATTCAAAGAAGTGGATGAAGACGATGATAGAGTGTTTGAAGAAGAGATTTTGATTACCAATTAAGATATTGGGAGAGAGAATGTATTGCATGTCATAGATGAGGATGAGGAAGAAAATCAAGCAAATGCAGATAGAAGTGATCAGGATTCTGATCTTGCTGGCAATGCAGATGATTATGATGATGTTTTGTCACCTTAACTAGCCTGTCACCTTAAGAGGTTAGCTTTTCACCTAAACTTTGGTTATATGTGCTAGTACCTGTCTAGGTTTTAGGGTTTTGAGTCAGCTTTTATCAATTGTATTCTTTATTTCCCCTTAAAACCCTAAGTCTTGCAGTCATGTTGTTACTTTATGTTATAATCCATTATTGACTGTTATAATCCATTATTGACTGCCTAGCCTAAGTTATTGGTCGTCTAACTTGGTTGAAGAAATACTAAAATTCCAAGCTTCTACAAGTAAAACCAGTAAGTTTAATCTTTGCCAGCTACGTCTATTTTAATTGAAGTTGTTGTCTTGTTTAAGTTGCTATCTATTTCAATTTTGAGTTGTAAGTTTTAATTTCTTGCATGTTGAATATATGTTCTCAATAAGCATTTTATCAGTTTCAGATTGCAATATATGAAAAATGCCTCTGAGCATGTGTTTCCATTAATTGTCTCCTATGTTGTTTGCATTTCTTTTTTGAATGAGGATACTAAGGGTTTCTAAATTCTTGAATATACATTTGCTATATTGCATGTCTAATTCACTACTTCTATTTAAGGAATATATTAAAATGCTCTAAATCAGATATGGGGAGGTGTGTTTTGCAATAGGGATAGTTGTAAGAAGAGTTGTTGGAAATACCCATTCTTGGATTGTTTTCTGTAAGACAGTAACATATTAAATCCTTTGAATCTGCATATTTATGATGCTTAAGAGAAGTAATCTGCATTTGTAAGGAATTGACTCCAAACCCTAGGATTGGCACCGATCAAAGTTGGGCTTATTTTCACAAATTACTCACAATCAGACAATCATATACATAAAAAGAAAAACAAATCAACTTGTTAGTTTTAGGAGTAGGGTTTAGTTCTGTGTTCTTTGAGCCATCTAGTGAAACAATTTCCAAAGCTAGCCACTTTGAAGCAATCATACAGTTTTGGTCTGCATTCAGGAGAACATATCTGCTTAAGTGTCAATATCCTGTTGAAACAAGGGATCGTCATATTGATAGTCTAATACGTGTAATTATAAACTTCTTGGTTTTTTACTGCAAATTCTTTTTAATCTGTAAACTGAATTCTATTTTAAGTTTCCATTTGCAATTATCAGCTAATTGGAAAGTCAACAGTTATCAACTTATGAACTCAATAAAGTTTTACTAATTCAAGTTGTTGATTTATACATTATTGTTTATTTGGACTTTAGGAAATGAGGAAAAGGATTGTAAGGCACAAATTAGATGATAGTCATCATAATGCTGAAATTTCAATGACAGATTATGAGCACTTTCGTAGAGAAAGAGTGGCCAAGAATAATGAATATTTATCGCAGCTTGGTTTGACAAACAGGCAAGTTGTAAATCCACTAAGTAGTATATTATTTGTTTAATAGTGTTTAATGAAATTTTATAGGCAAGAGCTTTATGTATATAAGACATAATATGATTTTTTTTAATGTTTTATAGGCAAGAAAAGTAGTGCAAAGAAAATGCAGAGAAAAAACAAAAGGAAAGAAAGGATACAATGTAGCCATCTCATAGAAGCCAACGCATTTGTGATTCAACAAATGCAATTGGTGAAAACAATAGTTGTGATGATGTGCAACCTGATATAGCACATGGTGATGTGCAGCCTAATATAGCACATGGTGATGTGCAATGTCGTGATGATCTCTTAGCATAGAGTCTAAGTGAGATTATTGAAAAACATCAGAGCAAAGGAACAACATGCCTGCAAATGATTTATTCAACATTAAAGGATGTGCTTGAAGTGAAATATGCAAAGACAGGTATTGATCTACCTACTCGTGCCACACCTAATGTGGCCAAGGAGCATGAAGTTGTGATTAATGAAATTTATGAAGAGAGATCACTTGCATCTGATGTGCCTCAGAATGCACCTGTTGCATCTAGAAATTTGATGGAACTAGTGGATCAGTCAGAAATACTAGTAGTGGTTTAATAGATGTTTCTACTTTTGTCAAAAGACAAAGATTGAGTCAAGATTTGTACAAATCTACAAAGAGGAATGCAAAAGAAAGAAAATTAGAAGGCAAGAAGCCATTCTTGGTTGGGTATCGAGAGATGGTGAGCCCATTGGGCCAAATGCTGCAAAGTGGGCCTCTGAGTTGGGTGTAAGATGTAGGGCCCATTTGGATATTTATAAATCAAGTTTTACATATCAAGATCCATGAACTGTGGAAAATGTTATCAAAAAATGGAAAATGCTTTTGAGACTACTGGTGGACAAATCTCTAGAAAATATTACAAGAAAAAGATGAGAATTTTGATGAACAATTTTAGATACAATTGCAGAAAAACAATCAGGGAGGGAAAAGAGAGGTTAGACTCCACTCTATCTCCCAAACAGTGGGAGGCATTGAAAGTATGTTGAAATTGACATTGTATTTGAGGTGGAAAATAGTAATAGAAAAGCAAGTACATAAGATATTGTCAATTATATGGCAGCACTAGATCGACCTAGTAAATCTAAGAGTATGATTAAGTGGAAATCTAGTTCGTCAACAAAGATTTCACAGCCATCTGTTAAATGCCCAGTAGGATCCTCTCTAAATCATGTCAACTCAAATGAAGGGTACCAACGGTAATGAGTTGCATATTTGGTCTCACTCAGCAAGTTTCACAGTTGGTTGCCTCCATTAACCCTATAGTTTTTGCATGGAATGAGCATAAATCCATGGATTCAGATGAGGTAAGAGGCTCTATTGATCTCATTTCTTCTTATTTGGCAATTATGTATACAAATGCCTCTTAATATGTAGATTATTGAATTCTGAGCGTAGGAGAATCCAACCCAGTTTTTTTTATTGTTGGAGTGATCTAGAAAATGTTCTTTTGGACAAATTTATAGCTTGCATTCTTTACTTGACTATTGAATGCTTTGTATATTTTTTTGCATGATGGTTAAACTACATACAAAGCAATTTTATCAAAGCAACAGGAAAATAAAATGCCTTCATGATGTCAACAGAGTTGTCGATATTGATAGTGATCATGATGAACTCGACAAGAATGTGTAACACAGTCATCATAGTTGTGTTGAATTAGTTGAGATAATATAATAGTTGTCAGTTATGTGTCCCAATGTTTTGTCATTCTTCATGCTTAAAATGTTCTTTTGGACAAAAACGTATAGCTTTTGCATTCTTTAAGTTGTAAGTTAATCTATCCCAATGTTTTGTCATTCTTCTTTTGGACAAAAATTTATATCTTTTGCATTCTTTAAGTTGTAGTTAATCTGTCGCAATGTTTTATCATTCTTCATGCTTAAAATGTTCTTTTGGACAAAAATTTATAGCTTTTGCATTCTTTACTTGACTTATATTAATTTTTGCATGATAATAAAACCACATGCAGAGTAATTATTAGAAAACGGAACAAAAATAAAAAGGCCCTGTCAATAGAGCTCTCTGCAAAATTGTACTTCACATCAATGTTGATAGTGATAATTATGATGATGAACTCGATGAGCATGCACATGATATTCATAGTAGTAGTCGTGCTGAACTTGAGGTGAGTGCTATGAAACCACATGCAAGTAAGTACTATTCAAGTAAGTAATGGTTGTTTTATTATGTAAATAAGGGTAATCATTACCTATTTGATAGAAGTTGGTTAGAATAATAGTGAAGTGTAATTAGCTAGTGTACAGAGATTATGGAAATAAGGGAGAACATATAACTTACATATGGAATCTTAGAGCTTAGTTGTAATAGAGTGCATACATAGATTTTGACAATGCATTAGTGCATTGTGTTCGGGGATGTCATGGTCCTCAGTTGGGCGGACTTCATTGCAAATGCATGTCTCTTTCAGGAGTACTCATACAGTCTAGCACTATTGTAGTCTTTCCCTCCATTTGTTTGTACCTTGCAATGGATTAGTCTTTTTTTTTCAGAGTAAAAAGTTACTTCTTTGACAGAATAAAAAAAAAGCACATACAAAAATTGATTTGTTCCAAGACATATGACATTACATACAGCTGTCAAAAACAATATAATGTGTGTTTTATATCTCAATATAATGTGTTTTTTTTTTTTGTTTTTGTAGACATTTATTGATAAACTCCAAGAAGGGGATAAAGTTGGGGTGTTGGATCCGTTTGATGGTGTTGTTGTGGGCATTGGGCAGATTCACTCACTATCTATTGTACATGGAGTCAAATTGAAAGGAATAGGAGATGCAAGTGTAAATATTTTAAAGGTCACAAGTAACATACCCCTTGATTATGAAGACAAAATAGATGGAGTTGTCCATCTGAAAGAGAAAGAAGGGACCTTCACACAGTGGCAACTAAAATATTTGAAAAAAATGACATAGCTGATGTTTATCATGTACTATCCGTTAGACAACTTGGCCCATTGCTTTATGCAATAGTTTGAATGTGTTGTTTAGGGATCTTAGTGTTTTTTGTCTATTTTGGAGCTATATAAGCAAAAAAAGGCATTGTAACTTAGTTTTCTCAGTCACAGCACTGAGAAACACACTTTGTAACACATTTTTCAAAGCAAAGACACATATTTAAGTCTTATGGGTTTTTTGGACTTGATTTTATGTTGATTTTTCTCCCTAAACATTCAGCATCACTACCTTATATGCCTTTATGAAACTCCTAAACTAGTTGTTCATAAGCAGAGTTATCTTGTAGCTTGCTTGGATAGAATTTGAAATGCACAATGTAACACTCTAAAGGACATAGTATTCTTAGCAGTATAAAACAAATGACCATATCCTTCCATCTCTCCACCGTCTAAATCTAGATCCTGTCAACTACTAATTTGATGATAGTCGTGAGAAAATGAATGAAATTTTCAAATTTAGATGAAGTTTTACTATTTTAGTAAAAGATGTCAAAGAACCTCATCCACCTAGCAAAGACAATTCTCCCCTATAGAATGCATCATCAATTCCTAGGCTTAAGCTTGCAAGTTCAATATGCAAATTCAAGTTAAAATGCTCTACTTTTGTCTAGAATATGAGGTGAGCGTTTGTATGCACAGAGTAGATCATTTTCCCTAGAAGATAACAACTAATTTTTACTAAATGAAAGTCGCATGCTTTGATTTTTCTTTGCTTACTGAAGAATATATTATTTGGAAAAGAATATGAATGGCAATGAATTGCAACTTATGTTTTGGAACCATAACCAGATCATTGTTTAGGGTTCAACAATAAACAACAATAAATAAATCTAGTCGCAAAGTACTCGCACACATAGACATACATGAAAATGTGGAAGCATACACAAGGCAAGTGAACTATTTCAAAAAATGCCTCAAAGAAATGTGATATCATGGAAGGCACCTGCTCTCCCGTAAACTCTTCAAGTCATGCCAGCGGTGATGCAGGAAAGCCATTTCTTTGAGGCATTTTTTGAAATAGTTTTCTTGCCTTGTTTATGCTTCCACATTTTCATATATGTCTAGCAGGGCACTTGTAACTACCACATATGACAAAAAAATCCAAGTGTTGTTATGCTTTGATGGATGTCTCTTTGTTACTACTGGATATCTATTGTAGTGTACATTATTATAGTGCAAGCCTATTTTAGATTGTTTCATTTAGCATCACCAATATTCTAATACTCTTGCCAAGTGTATACATTAAGAGAGAGATTCAAATGATAGAGGAGAAGGTTATATATGTTGGAGTACAATACAACACTAAGAGGGGGGATGAATTAGTGTTGTATAATTTTTAACATTTCAAAACTTGATTCAAAAAGGTTATGCAAAGGAGTTCACTGAAGAACATAATTATCATGATATGCAAAACTTAAATAAAGATGATCAAATAGGTTCAACATAATCAACCACAAGAAAGAGACATGACACAAGTTTTGATGAGTGGAAAACCCTCTAGGGGAAGAAAAACCACTCTGAAATGCTTCACTAGTTTAATCAAGAACCTCATTGGTTACAAACAAGTCTCACTGACCATACAAGCCTCACTGGCAACATAATACAATCTCAAAACAATACAAGTAATAAAGAGGGTTTCTCTGTTTCAATATAAGCCCTTGAATTTGCATGTCTTTACAATCACATCCAATTCAATCTCCATATTAGTCTCATTATCTATGCACAATCAATTCACCTGATTTTACCTCTGCACAATCAATTCACCTGATTTTACCTCTGCACACTCAATTCACCTAATGCATAATCAATTGCATATTGTCTTCAACTTTGACATGGTTTAGTCTGTAAGTTTGTTACATAATGTCTTCAACCTGTGTGCAAAAACATTCTCATACATCACATACAAAAATCATATGATTCATCTGTATTTTCTCTTGAAAAATATCTTCACAGAAATGTCTTCACCACTGCATTTTGATTCAAGTTCTACAACACATTTTCACAACCTGCATATTTATATTACTTCTCAATGAAAACTCTTTATCTTCCATATTTTCTCTCCACAAATTCTCACAAAAATATTTCTTCAATTCTCTACATTATAATTTTCATCCATGAAGCACCTGTAAAAAATCTCATTCACAATGCACCTGCAAATTCATTATATAAAAAATAGAAGGTTCTTTTCGACCTTTCACATTCTTCTTCTTCTCTAATTCATTCTCCCTCTATGAAGAACCTGCAAAACAAAATAAGGTCATTCTTGTAAAACCATTCACATTCCTCTTGATTAAATTTCCCTTTCATAAAAAATTTCCATCTCCTTTCAACAATATTTTTCAATCTGCAAAAATCATCTACATGAAGTCTTTTCATATTCTTCTTCCCATTTATCTTCATTTTCCCTTAAAAAAATCCTCTACAAACTCCAATTTGCAATTTTTGTCTTCAATAAAAATCACAATGAACCTGCAATGAGAATGACTTTTCATTTCTTACTTCTCTTCAATCACATGTTCATATTCTTTGCAATTATCTTCACAAGAAATTATATCTTCAAATCTGCATATTTGTCCTCCAAAAATCAAATCATTTTGTAATATTAGAAAATTAAAAAAACCTTTTCATATACATATACATTCCTCTTCAAAGAAAACTTCCTACATGATGCACAATAAATTCTCATAAAAGAATAATGTCTTAAAAAAATTCTTTCCTTTAAAAAACTTCTTTTTGATCTCTCTGCCATGAAAGTAGAGTGTAAAAATAGAAAAAATACTTCTTAAAAAGAAGCTTTTAAAACTCCTAGAAAAGTTACCTTCTTAAAGGCTAAAAATAGCCTCTAAACAGCAAATCATCTACAGTCATAAGATATGACATCTCATAGCATGTCAAATGTCAGGCTTCAAGAGAAGGTTTTTGAAATTTAAATTAGAACCATTGATTTAACTCTTTGTGCGCTCTGCCAATTTAAATATGAGTTGTTGATCGCATGTTGAATGACTGATGAAACCAGTGCCACAAGGTAAGAGGGTCGGTTGCCCAACGAGCATAGACCCTCAACTTAATAACTTAAGTTGCTCTTCACCTGCTGTAGGAGGTCAATGATTAAATATATCAAAAAGTGCACTTATCATGACGGGCACAAAAAAGGTTTAAAAGCATATATTTAGGATTATAAAGAAAACCATTTAGGGATTAAAAGGAATAGATATTAAGTCTTAGAAATTTGCAAATGACTTGGAATTTTTATGACAGACATAAATCACTAATCCCCTACTTAAGCAACAGTATGGCAGATGGAACATAAAAAAGACATGTCTCTTTACATAAGAAATCTTTAGGGTTTAGGATACTTAGTGTACACTCTATGCACTTCATCACACTATCAAGATAACCATCTTCAATTCTCCTGAAATCACTAAAAAAATCCATTGCAGGACCATCTTTGTCTATTAAAGATTGATCATGTTACAAGAACATATCTGAAGAAGTCTTGAATGAAGCTCATTATGATGAATTATGACATCTTCCTTCAACCTTGAAGGAATGATTTCTGCCATATACTACTGATACATACATGCTCATGAACCCTGCATTACTTGAAGCATGAACAAGAACTATGAGCATGAAACTTCTTGAAGTATGAACACTTGAATGAAGCATGATGAACCAACTAGAACTCCATACTAATAATAATGAGGAATATGAAGCTAACATTGTGCCACAAACACAATCTCCATCAACCTCCTGATGATGAGAAGATGAAAACATAAAACATATCTAACCTCCTGATCTTGTATCACAAGTCACTGACATGATCTGATTCCTGTTACATCACACCAAGTATCAAGTAAGCTCTTGTGATGACAAAAACAAACTCACAAGACTATCACCATTCCTTATGACTGTGAACCCATCAATTGAACTCATCAATGCATGTGAACACTTGAAGTAACCTTTGACATCAAAGCATCCATAATCTTGACATCAATGACAATCAACCTCCATCAATCTCCCCCTTTGTCATTCATGGCAAAACTACATGATGCATTTTCTCTCTCTCTCCCTTTTTGACATCTGATGACAAAGGGTTAAAACTATTTTCTCCCCCTGTGATGAAGTGCACTAACAAATCACTTCCCATAGACTATACCATCCTCTCAGCACAATACCACTTCTTGTCACAACACCAGTATGAAGATGAAGATTGAAAAACTGACAAATCTCTACTATCGAATACAAACTCCTGATAACATCACTTGTGGTTGCAAAATAAATTTTTCATGACAAAAAAATCTTTCACAATCATCAACCCTTTTTGACCTAAATTACACATCTCCATGATCTCCCAGAGCATATAGTATGATGTATGATTATGAAGGCATAAAAATTGACTCCTTTGATATGACTCATATGAACTTGAACTCCATGCAAAGATATCATAATCACATCAACACCCATGATGAACAACAATGCAGGTTCAACAAGCAAAATTCTAATAATAATAGCATGAAGACTACTCATCACAAAATTCACAACTCATGATGACATGATACCCACTCAAGAGATGACCTTACCAATAATACCATGATAGTGACAACAAGATGGACAATCAATCTGCAACAATCTGCAACCAATTTACTTGTGCACACACTTCTTGACATGAAAGAGAATGAAGACCATCTTGATTAAGGCCATCCTCCTATTCCTGCACATGACACTTTTTGCAACACAATGTCAAATCTGATACAAAACCACTATCAATACCTTTGCAAAAATAAATGCAGAGACGTGCTATGAATTGTCTTCTTCCATTTACAACTTCCTCGGCCAACATATGCTAACTTTTGATGAGAACTCCTTGAGTACACCCAAGATACTGTCATTCAAAGTCGGGTTTTTATCCTAGGACCTGTTAATCATCATTCAAATCAGCCCATCAAGTCTGCACATCAACAAACTATGACAACTCAACCTTTGTAAGTATCAACATGATATGGACAAGATACAAATAGGAACAATTATAAACCAAGTCACTCAACATCATCAAACTCTTTGTGCATTGAGTCCATGAACATCTTGTGAACATGAACCACTGATCATCTGTACCACTGTCATACACTGAAGATCAACATAGTTATCAACACCATTAAGAACTTCATTTCACAAGACTGATATGAATAGCATCTTAACAACCATTATCAGGCATAAATCCAAAAACATAATAAACAAAACAAGATCATCATATTGACAAACATCAAATGATCTCCTTCCTGAAACTTCTTGGGGATAACTGATAGGACACAAACAACTCCCCCTTACTTCATGATATCTGTTATGCAACTAATGATGTAACTTGTACAAGATGCACAAGTTTAGAATCTATACTCTTTTGATTTTGTTTCAGTCTCCAAACTTTTACAGGTTCTTTCTTCCTCCAAACTTTTTTAGCTTCTTTCCTTTTCCATCTTTTCAAATCAGGTGATGCCTTTTTGCAACTATGTGCTTTGTGACCAAGAGAGTTGCATATATAACAAACTAAATTGTAATCATAATCAAATGATTGATAATACCTTTTTGAAACCCCTTGAGCATTTATGTTACGCTTCCATGCAGGATCATATCTTCTATGCATTTTATAGTTTCTTTGTATGTGACCAACATTACTGCACTTGTAACATACAAGATTAGTATTCCTTCTGCAATCAACTTCTTTGTATCCAAAATGATTATAGATGTAACAATAGCCATTAAATGAATAATTATACCTGTACATATAAGCTTGTCTTACAGGAGCAGTTCTTCTAAAATTTCCCCTCCTTTGATTGTGCATTTTGACAAACTCATCTTTGGTATTCATTTCCGCTTCAATCTTCTTTTTGCCTTCAAGAGCAGCAGCATGATAACTCATATCAATTTTCTTTCTAGGAGTTTCTCTGACTTTGGAACATTCTCCTTCTTCATAACCAAGTCCAGTAGTGTCTCTATGTTGTTTTTATTTACCAAGCATCTCATGCAACTTATTTGTGTTTTCTTCAAACTCCTGATATTTCTTGGACAGAATCTTGAGACCTTCATAATCTTTTCTAAGATTGATAGTTTCAGCCTCTAGTTTCAGATTTTCAATTCTTTTAACCTCAAGGCCAGATCTTGTTACATCAACTATCCTCTTAGCTTCCTCAACTTATGTCTTGAGATTGATAATCAAATTTTCTGATTCATTAATTTGTGTCCTTAAATTCACAATTTGATTTCTTGCATCTTCAAGATCAAAGAATAAGTTTTCAAGTTCTAAAAGTGCATTGTATTTGGATTCTTTTTCTTGTTGCAGATGCAATTCTAATCTTTGATTCTCCTTTTTGTACTTCTTGATTTTACTTAGAGAACACAAGAGTTCTTCTAAATCAACCTCACATTCTTGTTCATCATATTCCTAATCATAATCACTCATAATATTACCTTCTTCTGAATCAAATTAAACCTCATCTCCTTCATGCAAATGTCTCTTTTTATTATCACTTTCTTTAGACACCAAGATGTCCTCTTCTTTAAGTGCATCACTTTGATAAATTCTAATCAACTCCTTCCACATATCCTAAGTTGTTTCACAATACATAACTTTGTAAGAAACTTCATTAGATAATCCAGATAGAATAGCCTTCTGTGCAGTATCATTGTATTCATAAGCCTCTTTATTACTTGTATCATTAGGTGATGGAGAGAAAATAAAATGCCCACTCTCATCTGACATCCACACACCATATCCTAAAGAAAATAGATAGGCTTGCATCCTAATGCACCAAGCAGAGAAATCTAAACCATCAAAGAAAGGAACTCCAGAAAACTCTTTCTAATTTTATACCTGGTTCAACTTGTGAAACATTTCTATCAACTAATTGTATATCAACATCTGAATTTGATATAGATGGTGCCATTTGATCAATAGGAGACTTGACATTTTTCTTTTCTTTATTTCTTTTGCACTTACCCATGGTACTCCACACTCAGGACCTACCCAAGTTGATTAGACTTCTACAGGGAACCTTGCTCTAATACCACTTGTTGGAGTATAATTCAACACTGAGAGGGGGGTGAATCAGTGTTGTATAATTTTTAACATTTCAAAACTTGATCCAAAAAGGTTTTGCAAAGGAGTTCACTGAAGAACATAATCATCATGATATGCAAAACTTAAATAAATAGGTGCAACATAATCAACCACAAGAAAGATACATGACACAGGTTTTGATGAGTGGAAAACCCTCTTGGGGAAGAAAAACCACTCTGAAATGCTTCACTATCTTAATCAAGAACATCACTGGTTACAAACAGATCTCACTGACCATACAAGCCTCACTGGCTACAAGGAGGTCTCACTGACCATGCAAGCCTCACTGGCTACAAGGAGGTCTCACTGGCAAAAGAATACAATATCAAAACAATACAAGTAATGCAGAGGGTTTCTCTGTTTTAGTATAAACCCCTAAATTTTCATATGTCTTTGCAATCACATCCAATTCAATCTGCATATTAGTCTCATTATCTCTGCACAATCAATTCACCTGATTTTACCTCTACACAATCAATTCACCTGATTTTACCTCTGCACACTCAATTCACCTGATGCGTAATCAATTGCATATTGTCTTCAACTTTGACATGGTTCAGTCTGTAAGTTTGTTGCATAATGTCTTCAACCTATGTACAAAAACATTCTCATACATCACATACAAAAATCATCTGATTCATCTATATTTTCTCTTCAAAAATATCTTCACAGAAATGTCTTCACCACTGCATTTTGATTCACTCTACAACACATTTTCACAACCTACATATTTATATTACTTCTCAATGAAAACTCTTGATTTTCCATATTTTCTCTCCACAAATTCTCACAAAAATATTTCTTCAATTCTCTGTATTATAATTTTCATCCATGAAGCACCTGTAAAAAAATCTCATTCACAATACACCTACAAATTCATTATATAAAAAGGGTAGGGGTTCTGGCTCGATTGGCTAAGTAATTCCGTTGCGGTAAAGATGGTCAAAGGTCCAGTCTCCCCCCTGCCCACCTGATATTGTAGCCGGTTCATAGCTCCGGTCAAAAATGTTTACCCATGAATAAAAAAAAAATCATTATATAAAAAATAGAAGGTCCTTTAATGACCTTTCACATTCTTCTTCTTCTCTGATTCATTCTCCCTCTATGAAGAACCTGCAAAATAAAATAAGATCATATTCTTGTAAAACCATTCACATTCCTCTTGATTCAATTTCCCTTTCATAAAAAATTTCCATCTCCTTTCAACAATATTTTTCAATCTGCAAAAATCATCTACATGAAGTCTTCATATTCTTCTTCCCATTTATCTTCATTTTCCCTTATAAAAAAAAATCCTCTACAAACTCCAATCTGCAATTTTTGTCTTCAATAAAAATCACAATGAACCTACAATGAGAATGACTTTTCATTTCTTACTTCTCTTCAATCACCTATTCATATTCTTTGCAATTATCTTCACAAGAAATTATATCTTCAAATCTGCATATTTGTCCTCAAAAAATCAAATCATTTTGCACTGTTAGAAAATTTAAAAAAACCTTTTCATATACGGATCCATTCCTCTTCAAAGAAAACTTCTTGCATGATGCACAATAAATTCTCATAAAAGAATAATGTCTTAAAAAAATTCTTTCCTTAGAAAACTTCTTTTTGATCTCTCTGCCATGAAAGTAGAGTGTAAAATAGAAAAAATACTTCTTAAAAAGAAGCTTTTAAAACTCCTAGAATAACTACCTTCTTAAAGGCTAAAAATAGCCTCTAAATAGCAAATCATCTGTAGTCATAAGATATGACATCTCATAGCACGTAAAATGTTGGGCTTCAAGAGAAGGTTTTTGAAATTTAAATTAGAGCCATTGATTTAACTCTTTGCGCGCTCTGCCAATTTAAATATGAACTGTTGATTTGAAACTGGCACCCGATCACATGTTGAATGACTGATGAAACCAGTGCTACAAGGTAAGAGGGTCGGTTGCCCAATGAGCATAGACCCTCAACTTAATAACTTAAGTTGCTTTTCACCTGATGTAGGAAGTCAATGATTAAATATATCAAAAAGTGCACTTATCATGACAGGCACAAAAATGGTTTAAAAGCATATATTTAGGATTATAAAGAAAACCATTTAGGGATTAAAAGGAATAGCTATTAAGTCTTAGAAATTTGCAGATGACTTGGAAATTTTATGACAAACATAAAGCACTAATCCCCTACTTAAGCAATAGTTTGGCAGATGGAACATAAAAAAAAAGTCTCTCTGCATAATAAAGCTTTAGAGTTTAGGATACTTAGTGTACACTATATGCACTTCATCACACTATCAAGATAACCATCTTCAATTCTCTTGAAATCACTGAAAAAATCCACTGCAGGACCATCTCTGTCTGTTAAAGATCAATCATGTTACAAGAACATCTCTGAAGAAGTCTTGAATGAAGCCCATTATGATGAATTATGACATCTTCGTTCAACCTTGAAGGAATGATTTCTGCCATATACTGATGATACATACATGTTCATGAACCCTGCATTACTTGAAGCATGAACAAGAACTATGAGCATGAAACTTCTTGAAGTATGAACACTTGAATGAAGCATAATGAACCAAGAAGAACTCCATACTGATAATAATGAAGAATATGAAGCTAACATTGTGCCACCAACACAATCTCCATCAACCTCCTGATGATGAGAAGATGAAAACATAAAACATATCTAACCTCCTAATCTTGTATCACAAGTCACTGACATGATCTAATTCTTGTTACATCACACCAAGTATCAAGTAAGCTCTTGTGATGATAAAAACAAACTCACAAGACTATCACCATTCCTTATGATTGTGAACCCATCAACTAAACTCATCAATGCATGTGAACACTTGAAGCAACCCTTGGCATCAAAGAATCCATAATCTTTACATCAATGACAATCTACTCAACACCTTTTTGACATCAATGACAATCAACCTCCATCAATATAATGGTTCTATTTTTGCATTATTCATGGTTTCCTTGCAATGGACTGAATATGTTTAGGTGACAAAAGTTTGTTTGAGTGTGAATGTATTGTGTAATCCCCTATAACAGTGCTCAAGTTATGCAAATGTTCATGTGAATGGAGTTTAGTAATGTCAAGGGTCTGTGATTATCATAAGTGTGAAGATCATTGTGTTGCATTTACTTGTGCACAGAGAACAGAATTGAATCACAGTACTACATAATGCCATTGTATTACTATGTTTTTGGAGTGTGTTTTGCCTTGGACAGTAGTATGCTCTAACTGAGATCATTGACACTTGAAGGTTGAGTGAATCTATCAATATTCATGTGACAAAGGTCTTGTGGTGTCTTGGATTGATTTATGATTCTTAGGATATCTATCTATGTTTAGTCTATGTTTTGATTACAGACAAATAACATAATTTCTTGTTGCATTTATCACATAAACAAAGGGCTCTTCTGATTGTAGCAGAGGATGTTATATAGATAGTGAAGCATTGGCTACTTTGATCTTCAATAAGCTTCGTGCAGGGGTGAAGGTTGGTGGATTTTTCTATTTAAATCTTGTTTACTTTTTAAATTATTTTTTAACTTTAAATTCTAAATCCTTAGAATTTTAAAAATATATTTGTGGCTGAATCAAGTTTGTGCTATTAAGGCCCTTGGTTTTGGTGAAAATAGGAAAAATAACTTGCAGGATCTTGCTACACTTACTATGGACAGGTTAGGTTTATGTTTCTATGTATCTACTCTCTTTTTTGGCTTTGGAGTTTCTTGTTTGTTATGCAAGTTTGGCTTCTTCATGTGACACCTATTGAACCAAATTTGTTTCTCAATTGAGTTAGTTTGCATGTATTTTTCCATTTTGTTTTCTCTACTTCTCAAGGAAAAGTATTTATGGTTGGTAGTTATCTTCAGGTCATATTAGAGGATCTTGGTATGAAGCTTGACAAAGTAGAATTTGGCATTCTTGGAACAACTAAGAAGGTAGGTAAACATAGTAGTATCCTTGTATGTAGGCGTATAATGTTGTTTTCATCCATGGACAAGGTTTTTGTTGTATTGTTACTCAAATTCTTTTTGTCATTTTAACATTTTGTTGTATGATAAGATTAGTTGTTCTTTATTCTAGGTGACTATCTCTGGGGATGATACTATAATTCTTGATGGAGGTGGTGATAAAAAAGCAATTGAAGAGAGATGTGAGCAGATGAGTTTTGTTAGAGTGAAGCGTGATAATATTTTTGCAAGACTATAATGCTTGGTGACAATAGAGATGATAAGAGATTTGTGTTGGTATGCTTGGCATGGATGACAAAATATTTGGTCATAGATCTGTACTAATATTAAAGCAAGCACATCTGATTATGACAAAGAAAATCTCCAAGAGAGGTAATTGGCAAAGCTATCAGGAGGAGTTGTTGTTCTTAAGGTTTAACTTATAATCAAATTGTGATCAGTTGTCTAAAGATAATTTTCAATATTTTCAAATTAGGATGATATATTGTATCTAGATTTTTTTATGGTCTTTTTTATTTAATTTAGATTGGAGGAGCCAATGAGCTTTAAGTTAGAGAGAAAAAAGATAGAGTCACTGATGCATTGAATGCAACGAAGGCAGCAATAGAGAAGGTGTTTTACAAGGTAAACAAATTTACAGAAGTTTCATTAAAGCATTAGAAATGGTAATATTTTTATTAGGAAGGTTATAGCTCCGTGCTTACTGGAAGATACATTCCAAGTGGTGGTGTTGCTCTTCTCTATGCAACAAAAGAGCTTGATCCAATTCCTACAACCAACTTTGACCAGAAGATTAGAGTTTAGATAATTCAGAATGCATTGAAGGTATACATTACTAACCTAGACTTTCTTTTGTTTATGTCTAGAAATAGGCTTTATCTCAGTGTTTAATCATTTATTTTTTCTATTTTTTGAAGTCTCCTATACATATAATTGCTTCCAATGCTGGTGTCAAGGGTGTTGTTGTAGTGGGAAAACTACTGGAACAAGAGAATCTTGAATATGGCTATGATGTTACTAAAGGTGCACTTAGAATATGAGCATATTAAGTTCTTAGTACTTAACATTATAAAGTTTGATGATCTTTGAAATTGATGATTTTTTTACTAAATTGATAATGCTCCTTTAGTTGTTGGTCAGTTGCTTGATGATGATTGTCCCAAGGACTTCATCAAAGGTCTTATTCTTTCTATTCGTTCTTTCCTTCCTATTGAACCACTAGTTTTTGAAGACTGCAAGAAAAAGTTAATGTATAAAATCTCCAAAGCTATTTTTCAATTTCCATAAGGTTTATATTAAGAGTTAACAGTTCTTGTTTTGTCTTTGTTTATACCAGCTTCCATTGTTGACAATTTTTAGAGCATCTTGTGAGTGAAGGAAGTCAGGATGTACATAGGACCCTTAGGCTTCATGTATGGGATGAGATGTAGGACCCTTAGGCTTCATTTTTCAAGTAGTTCTTTCATGCAGTTTTGGAGCTGTATAAGAAAAAAATAGAGCATTGTAACTTAGTTTTCTCAGTCACAGCACTAAGAAACACACTTTATAACACATTTTTCAAAGCAAAGACACATATTTAAGTCTTGTATCTGCTATAAGAACACCTTTTTTAATCAATAAAATTTCAATATTTTGCCCTTCTTAATAGTTGTTTCATTATGTACAAATGAATGATTGATTATGTTTTTATGTGTTTTGTGTTTAAACCTCAAAAGCATTGTCTCATTTCTAGCACTTTTAGGCAAAAATCAACGAACAAAAACAATTAAATAAACTACTAATTGACTAAATAACTACCAATTGACAGAGCAGTGAATAAATATGACTAAATATAATGATTATGCAATTAATAAACAATGTATCAATATACTACCAGTTGACAGAAATCAGTGAACAAAAATAATTAAATAAACTACCAATTGACTAAATATACTACTAATTGACAAAGCAGTGAATAAATATGACTAAATATAATGATTATGCAATTAATAAACAATGTATCAATATACTACCAGTTGACAAAAATTAGTGAACAAAAACAATTAAATAAACTACCAAATTGATCAAAATGATTATTAGAATTAATGACTAAATACACTACCAATGGATGGAAATCAGTGAATAAAAATGACTAAATAAGTGACTAGTTAACAACAATCAATGACTAAATTAATGACTAAATATATCAATGAATAAAAAAAGACTAAATAAGTGACCAGTTTATAACAATCAATAACTAAATTAATGACTAAATATACTACAAAATTGATCAATCAAAACAACCAATAAATGACTAAAAATAGTTTAGTCATCAATTCGGTCACATTATAAATGACTGGCAATAAACTACTAATGGTCACGTGACCATGTTCAGTCATTTATATGCAGTTTTTAGTAGTTTTTTTAATCATATATTGTTGTTTCTGTACTAGTGAAATCACCATGAAGGAACATCATCTTCACATCCATTTTCTCAACCTCTAGACCATAAGCAACAACAATAGAAAGCAAGAATCTAAAGGATATAATTTTTGTAACAAGAAAAAATATCACTGTAATCAACACCCTCAACTTGAGAGTAACCTTTCGCAACCAACCATGCTTTTTACTTCTCAATACCTCCATCGGAACCAATCTTTTTCTTGAACACCCATTTTCAATCAATAGGTTTTCATCCTTAAAGAAATGGTACTAAGTCCCATCTATTAAATTCTTTTTCAAAGCTGTCATTTCTTCATCCATAGAAATCTTCTAGGACTCTGGATCATTCATACCTAATGTCTCTTCTACAAATTTAGGTTCATCTATATTACTATACAAAGAAAAGATACATCTCTAGTCATTAGGTGAATACCTTTAAAGTGGTTGTCTATGTCTTGTACACGTTCAAACAAGCTAACTTGGAGGTTCTTCCTCCTCTTATGAAGATTTAGAGATAGATGAGCTCTTCTCAACTTCTTCCTATATCTAAGGGCCTCGATTCAACTTTCTCAGGTGTAGAAGGAAGTCGATTCAAACCTTTATGTTCACTTTGTTATGGCTGTAATGTAACAAAAGAAGTCTTAGTTTCTTTAAAAATAACACTTCTTCTATATATTACCTTCTGTACAATAGGGTCCCAATACTTGTATCCTTTCACACCATAACTGTACCCAATGAAGATACATTCCACATCCTTGTTCTCCAACTTTGTTTGCTTCTCCTTTGGTACATGTGCATATGGATTGCAACTAAAAATTCTAAGAGTCTCAATGAAGGCTTGTGCCCTAACCACGCCTCCATAAGTGTTTAATCAACAAGAGTTGATGTAGGAGACCTGCTAGTCAGGTAGCAAGTAGTGGCGACATCGTCAACCCAAAACCTTTGTTCTAGACCAGCATGACTAAGCATACTCCTAGCCTCCTCCATCAATGTCTTGTTCATTCTTTCTACAACTCCATTTTGTTGTGTAGAATATGAAGTTGTCTTTTGTCTCTAAATGCCACAATCTTTACAAAATCTGTCAAAATCATTAGAGAAAAATTCACTATCATTGTCAATACTCAAACATTGTATTTCCTTTCCAGTCTGCAACTCAACCATTGCTCTAAATTTGTTAAATTGACTAAAAACTTTAGATTTACTCTTTAGAAAACATACCCATGTCCTTCTTCTATAATCATCAATAAATGAGACATTATGTGTATTTTCCAACGGAAGGAACATCTATAGGACCAAACACATCAAAATGAATAAGATCCAATACACCACAAGATTTATGAGAACTCAAGTAAAACTGAACACAATTTTATTTACCATAAATACAATGCTCACAAAAGTCAAAATCAAGATTAGAATCAGTCAACCCTTCAATAAAAATTTTATTTTTCAAAGTCCTTAGACCCTTTTATCCAATGTGGTCTGATCTCTGGTGCCATAACATAGTCTTCTCTATAGGTGATTTTGATTCAGAAGAAAGAGCACCCTTAGGTACTCCAAAGCCACAACCATCCACTAAAAATGAAACCCTCTCCTTTTCCAATAAAGTAGTCACATATTTGTCTTTCATAGAAGTACTATTTCACTCAACAGTGCATGCATCAAGCTTATACAATGTGCCAAATCTGACACCTCTAGTGATCACCGTAGCACATCTAACTATCTTGCATCATGTATCAGAAAAGACTACCTGCACACTAGCATCTATTGGTTTGCTAAAAGATAATAAATTTCATGCTAATCCAGGGATATGCAACACACCATTAATCATTTTTACTCTACCATCAAGAAAAGTGATTTTAACTTTACCACGACCAACAATAATTAAATGAGAATCATCACCCAAGTACACCTTACCTCCATCAAATTCTTCATATTCAAAAAACCAATTTCTATTAGCCTGGGTCATATGGAAAGATGTACCTGAGTCAATTAACCATGCATCATTACCTGCACTAGTGGCCAAAGATACAATGAACTTGTCACCATCTTCCTTCTCAGGCTCACAATCAGGATAAGATTTCTTCTTCTTCTTCTTTTCTTCTTTGCACTCCTTACAGAAGTGTCCAAAATCCACCCAATATATTATTCAAAAATCAAAAAGATTACAATATGCTTGTAGAGAAAGCTTTCACGGGAGTATAACCAACCAGAGATCTAGAGGCAACTCATAATCTATAAGATTCTTACACACCACCTCCATCTCAAGCACCTAATATATAGGAGATACAATAAATAAAATCGTTAAACGGTATTTACAAAGCCATGAGCTAAGACCACCCAAAAAGGTGGTGCCAAAATTATCTTCCATCAAAGATGCCTTTTGATGTGTCAAAACACACACTAACACTTGTAACTCCCCATTTACAACTCTTTTAAGTGTTCAACACATTTTTGTATTTCCCAGAACGGTAGGCCCAACTTCCAAAAGCCATAACTTTTGATCTGGGTGTCTAATTGATGAACCACTTGATGCATTAGAAATCTCATGAAGATATCTATACCCTTATAACCAACTTGGTTGCTTACGACAACTTTTGGGGCCAAAAATGGCCTCTAGATGCCTCAAAATTGACTTTGAAACTTTTTTGGATATTTCAAAAAACTAGAAACTTTAATAACTTGACATCCAAACATGACCTTGGGTCGAAACTTACCCAAAATGTTTATTTGACAATTTCGTAGCTTTGGGGAAAATTTCAGACCCATACATGCTCAAACACAAACTTCCTATAGATAGTATCATTTTGTAATTGTAAGGTTGAGACACCTTTCCTAACATTCTCCCACTTGTTGAACACCTTGCAAGAGCAAAAGGAGTATCAACAATATGATTGAATTTCTAGGGGCTAAGAGGCCCATAAACTTTGAACACCATCTAAACTTATCTATGCTCACAGGCTTAGTTAATGAATCTACATCATTCATCAAAGTCTCTACCTTAACTAGCTTCACCCTGCCATCCTTGACCATATCTCTGACAAAATGATAATATACATCAATGTGCTTGGTCCTGGCATGAAATGTCAGGTTCTTAGCCAGGCAAATCACACTCTGACTATCAAAATAAATTGTCACTGCACCTTGTTTTATTCTAATATCTGAATACAATCTCTTAAGCCAAATGGCTTCTTTACAAGCGTGAGTAGCTACCATATACTCACCTTCAGTAGTGGATAAAGCAACCACATCCTATCGCTTACTCATCCAACTAATTGCACCACAAAATAAAGTAAACACATAAGCATTGGTGGATCATCTACTATCAACATCACCTGCCCAGACTGAATCTACATAACCAGGAATATCAAGGGAATGCATGTCTCCTATCAACTTACCATGATAATACAAGGAATACTCTTCGAGGTACCCCACAAATATCTAAAGACTCTTTTAATTGCATCCCAATGAACTCTACTAGGATTAGACTTATATCTGGAAAGAACTCCCACTACTTGGGCAATGTCTGGTCTAGTACAGACCATAGCATACATCAAACTTTTGATTGCACTCTGGTAAGGCACTCTGCTCATGTCTTCCATCTTTGATGGGGATGTTGGACATTGTGAAGCAGATAACTTCATTCCAACTATAAAAGGAACACACAATGGTCTACAATCCTGCATGTTAAACCTCTGTAAAACTGAATTGACATACTTACTCTGGCCAAGCCATAGTTTTTTGTTTACTCTATCTCTTCTTGTTTCCATCCCAAGAATGTGTTTAGTTGCACCAAGATCTTTCATTTGAAATATACTTGCAAGTTGATACTTTATTTATGAAATAATTCATTTCCCTTTACCAATAAATAACATATCATCAACATATAATGCGATAAATAGGAAACGATCACCATCAGATTTATAATAAACACAATGATATGATTTAGAATGCTTAAATTCCAAACTAAGCACATATGTATTAAATTTATGGTACCACATCCTAATACTTTGTTTGAGGCCATACAAAGATTTCTTCAATTTCCAAACCAAATTACTTTTACCTTTCACCGCATAGTGCTCTAGCTATGTCATATAAATATTCTCCTTCAAATCACCATGAAGGAACGTCACTTCTAGATCATAAGAAATGATGAGTGGCAGGTAGCACTCATCCAAACACACCTTTTTGTTCCCTTTTTCCTATCTTCATGCACCACTTGTCCTGCTAATTGCACTATGGAAGCTGTGAAATCTTGTTTAATTATGTTAATAAAAGATGAAATGTTGAAGTTACTATTGTGATGAAAGGACCCATGTTTTGGATTGAAACTGACAAAATTATGTAGAAATGTCTCCTTTGTGTCACAGGTGTCTATCTCTTAGGTGAAGAAAGGTTTTTAGAGACTTAAGAGATGATCCTAACTATCTCTGAAATTGAGCAGAAAGTACACTACACAACACTCCAATATTTTCCAAGATGGTTGGAGGATCTCTGGAGCTGTGCTGGCAGAACAAGAATGGTTAGTGATCATGAATACCTCTAGAGTAGTGTCCTAACAAGCCATGTAGTGATATCTAGAGCTTCTGGTAACTTCACAGAGTCTTTGGAGTTGCATAGAGTCTCAAGAGTTGCACAGAATCTTCGGAGCTACTTCACTGCCGGAATCTCCAAAGCTGATGTGAAGCTACGGAGTTCCGCACATCAAGGCTAGAATTTTTGAGAAGATAACTCTAGTGGTTCAAGGGGGGCACATTAGAACTTCCATTTGATTTTGCATGATTTAGGGACTTCTAGTATTTCATTATTTTTAAAGTTAATTCCATTTTTATCAGGACCTCCATGACCTGTTTACACATAATGTTTGATTATCAAGTCATATAAAAGAATGTACTATATCTGGAACTTTTGCATCTATCTTCAAAAGTCTCAACTTGTCTTCTGCTTGGGAAGGAGAGCATCACCCAAGTGCTTTTCCTCCAACCATAGACCGACAGTCGCCCACACAACTTCCTTCCTGGAAGCAGCCCTACCCTTCATGAAGGGTATAGATATAAGGAACCAATTGGTTTGACATCTGAGTATCTGGTGTTGTGTCCTTCATAATACTTCACGGTCATACAACTATAGATCCACTCTAACTATGTATGACACTATTGGAAGCATTATGCCATATGGAGCACAGTCAACCGATTAATGCATGCAAAGACAGATGCATTACTTTGGCCAAAGGTTTATATACATATACATTTCGCAATGAACGTAGTCGATTGTTCACACATCTCGACTTGACTTAGAAGTTGTCTCATCCTACAGTGATCATAATTTGATCTCTCTAGATCATAGAAAAGAATGAGTTCAATTCACCCTTAGTCCACCTAGCTTGGACTTTTGACTCTGATTCCAGGAGTGCATTCATTATTGTTTGTGGTATTATGCAATAGGGAATTCTGTGACTCCACGTCACCCTATTCCCGTACTTTCTCTTGCAAGATCATGGTTTTAGTTTTTAAGACTAACCCCAATCTAAGTTACTATGTTTACCTTGTTTCAAGGTTAACATCAATTCACATTGATTATATCACATATATTTATGGTCTAATTGTTAGAATCTTGAAAAAGAATATAACCCAAAATCAAATTGAAAGAGCTAGAATCAATAAACTGTACTTTGAGAGAATAATGTAAATGTTCAATGGCATAATAGCATTATGAGAGAACTATAGCTCTAGCCTTCATTGCATTCATTCATTAACATCTTACAAAATGAAATGAGATCCTTTCTTATAAAGACAAGGTGAGAGCTAGAAAGGTGGAGTGAAAGGTGGAGAGTGTCCTACAACATGGCAACTAATTAAACATGTGGAGGATAAGACACCTCACTCCAATAATCAACAACTCAACACACAAATAGACTCCTAGAAAACTCACTAAGTCAACTTAACATGTGAATATGTGTGTGAATATTATTTAACTAATAAATAGTTAAATAATATGAATTATCCACACAACAAGGGAAATAACTGGTTAGGTAATATCCCTATTCACACTAACACCCCCCCTTAAGTGTAACTTAGGGAGAAGCTGACTAAAGCAAGAATGCAAAATGTAAGAATGGGTCCTGGCTGCAAGGCCATGTTAGGTACCCATGTACAAAAAATCTCTCACAAACAAAGAAAAGGAGAAAACACAGTGGGAAAAAACTCCTCTCCAAAAGAGAGAAAACAAAAATGCTCCCTATAGTATGAGAAGAACAAAACCCCTTGTGAGGAAAAAGTCCCCCCCATAAGAGAGAAGAAAGCCCCCCAGAATAGAGAGAGTGAAAGAGACTAAGAAACCCCCCCACAATGAAGTAGCTCCTATTCCAAAAGAGGATGCCCATATATTAATATTGAAGATGATCCATTTGTGACAAATGATATTTCTCCCCTTAGGAAGAAACAACTCCAATGGTGAATGCTAAAGTAACTCCCATTCAAAGAAGCAAGGTGAGGATGGAAGTCTCATGATGTATCATATCTTGGAACACTGCTCAAATGTCTTCATGTTGATGTTGAAATGAGTCACAAACAAATCAGGAGGCTCAGGCCTAATTGAAACAAGTGACTTCTCAAAAAAATGTGAGGACTGATGAGGAATAGGATCCAAAGAACTAATGTATGGATGTGGAATGACAATGCATACCATGTGGCTACAATGCAAATCCAATGAGATGTCCTACAAAGAATCACTAGAAGCCTTTGATAAAGCCTCTCTGAACTCTGTCAAAATAGCAGGTGTATGTGTACTATCATCAAAGAGGAGAGATAACCCCTCAAATGTGTCCTTCAAATTAGCAATGTGGGACTCCACAAACAAAGATGATATGTCTGCAAGATAGGAATCCCAATGAGGAAGACTGAAATGAACCTGCTATAGAGAATCATTGGAAGCTCTTGATGAAGCGTCACTGAACTCAGAAGTTGCAGTAGGTACTGTAGGAGTGTCCTTAACTATAGATGAAAGAGATGAATCCTCAATGTCCTAGTACAAAGAGTCACTGGAGGTTCTCAAAGAAACGACATTGAATTCTGATGAAGTAACAGGTGTTAGAGGAGATGTGATCTCAATATCCTATTGTAAAGAATCGTTGGAAGCTCTCAAAGGAACATCACTAAACTATGAAGTAGCAATAGGTGATGGTGAAGAAATGATCTCAATAGAAGGAGAGAGAGAAACAAGAGAAGAACAATCAAGACCTGCTAGATATTCAAGCTCCTCTTTTATATTATTACCAAAGGGCATATTATCTGTATCATCAATGGGTATGAGGCAATCCATTGCAGGATCATCTGGGAAAGGAGAAATATGTGGGTCTCCAAAGATCTCCCAAATCTTAGTCCAAAGTGTGCATGGACAATCAATGTCCAAAATATCCCACATAGTGTCAAGATCAACACTAGAACCAATCAATCCTACAATATGATCATTCCTATTTTCCCATGCATTCTTCTTCTAAGGTGAATCTGGTTCAGGTATGAGGCCATAAAGATAAGGCAAAAGATTAAGCCACCTACAATGTGTGACAATGCCTTTTTTCCAAGACTCATAATTATCCTTGTTCAGATTTATCATAGAAGGATGAATAGAAAAGCCCATGATATCTTCTCAAATGATTAGAGATCAAAACATCAAAAGATTAACCTTGTAACTCAAGTAGAGCACACAGGAGACAACCCCCCCATTTCACTCAATCAAAGAACCCCCCAGAAATAAATGATTGTGGGAATTTATGATCATTCCCATTACAATTGCCACAAACCAAAATAGCAAAGTGGAATTTGATTTTGGTACAATGTAAAAGCCAAGATTATGCTAAATCTGAAACTACAATTCTGAGCAAAAATTGGATCAAACTAATAGCAGATCTGGAAAGTACTTGAAAAAACATGCACTTTCAAAAAAATTGCACCAAAAAATGTTACCGTATGAGCTTGAACGAGGCCTTTGAAGTTCAGAAAACAAGGACTGCTCAGGTACAGTGAAGAAAAACTACAATTTTGGGGCAAATTAGGAATCAAAATAGAAAACTGATTCCACCACTATGTAGCCTACAAAATTCTAGCCTAAATAAAAGAAATTGCTTGAAAAATGGAGCAAATATGAGCAAGATATAGGCATTTGAAGTTGGACTGCCAAACTGAAAAGCTCAATAGAGAGGGGTCCTATAGAAACTTTTTGATTGAAATTGCGGATGATCCATTACTTGCATGCCAAATCTAAAAGATACCAAAATTGTTTTTTGATGCGATGAACAAAACCCAGAAGGCAATTTTTGATCTGACGTGTAGAAGATGTGGACCTAGTGCAAAAAACATCTCCAGCAACAACAAAATGACATGTTGAAGTTGAATCAGCCACCTAAGTCAAACAAAGACATGTTGAAACCTGCAATACAATGCCAAAAAGAAGAAAATCCTCCAAATCTAGTATTTCTATCAAATTTTTCTGATTCTCAAGATCATCATACGATGCAAGAGAAGAGCATACTCAACCATCAAGATCCACCATCATTTGCACTCTCAAACAATGAATCTAATCTTTCAAAAAATGCTCTGATACCATGTTAGAATCTTGAAAAAGAATATAACCCAGAATCAAATTGAAAGAGCTAGAATCAATAAATTGTACTTTGAGAGAATAATGTAAATGCTCAATGGCATAATAACATTATGAGAGAACTATAGCTCCAACCTTCATTACATTCATTCATTAACCTCTTAGAAAATGAAAAGAGATACCTTGCTTATAAAGACAAGGTGAGAGCTAGAAAGGTGGAGTGAAAGGTGGAGAGTGTCCTACAACATGTAACAATTAGAGGATACCAACTAATTACACATGTGGAGGATAAGACACCTCACTCCAACTTGTTGGCAAGAGACACTCCTCCAGTATGGGCTTGTATATTGTCATTGATGGCAACAAGGCTTAGAGATCCTATCACCATGATAGGAAGAGATATCTCCAGAAGAACACATTGGATTCCAGGTCCGGTTGATTGAAAATGGCTAAGTATGGAAAGTATTCTGAGTAGAAGACAGTACATCAGATAGTATGTTTCTGCAGATGATGATCAGTTAATACAGTTTAGGTATGATGTTCTTAATTGTCTGATAGTGTTATGGTTCAGAGGTTAAGTTCTGACTTCCTCCGGAAGTCACCTTGAAGAAATGTCTAAGTCCGAGTAAGCAAAGGTATATCAGGATGAGTGAACAGGGCATAGTGTAGTGGTCCGCATTCCTCCACAGATAAGTATTTTGTTATGCAGTTTTGAAGTGTTGTAAACACTTATATGGAGTATCTAATTCCAGAATTAAGAGATCTGAAGTCCACCAGAAGGTTAGCTACAAGCTACTAAGTATCGGCATAGTGTTTGATAGAGTTTGACAGAGACAGGGTCTGAGTTCTAATGGTCCGCTGGTCCGCATTTCTCTGCATGATGATATAATGCCTTGCGGTTTTAAGGGTAAGATTGGGAATGTGTAAAGAGTCCTTGATATGATTTGGAAGGTGTTTTGAGATCCTCAGCAAAAGTTGTAAGTTAGCAGATGAAGTTGTTAAGCATGCTCTTGAGGAACAGGCCAACTACTGAGATAAATCATGATGCGGAGAAAGGATAGCGTGTGAAAGATCTATGTAAGTAATTGAATGATTAGAGCCAACCTATATGAACATGTTTGGGAGAAGATTTGGGTCCGCACGACACAGTGCATTGAATTGAGTGATAAGGTACATCTTTCTATGTACACATTTCACTTCTTGGATGTTGACCTGATTATGGATTAAATCATAATGCGGATATATAAGAGCGATGATCTTCAGTTGAGTTGTGAGTAAGTGTGTGTATAGTGAGTGTGATGTGAGCATGCGAATAGAAGAGCAGAGTTAGAAGAGAAGCAATGATGAAGACTTGGGATTTAGAATTCAATTCCTAAATGACTGCACCTTGGCATAGTAGCAGATGCTTAAGCCGTATTCAATTTTCATGTGCAATATGATTGGAAGCAAGTTTTCATCATCAAGGCAGTGAGCTAGTAGTGAGCATCCAATAGGGTTTAATAGCCCTCAGGGTTTAACAGCCCTTATTGTAATCTTTCTAGATTTAGGGTTGAGGCAATGAACCTGCTAAATCTAGTTGTACTTCATGGCAGTGAGCCGAAATGTTAGGCCCATGGAGTGACCAAGCCTGAACATTATTTTTGTAAAGATTGCAATATATATTTGAGAGCTAATCCTCTCCGTGGTTTTTCCCTTTTGGGTTTTGCATATTAAATCTTGGTGTTCTGTATCATGCTTTTGTGGATGTTGTTCATTTGTATATTATGCTTCTATTTGATTAATTCCTTGAAATGGTTGAAAGTGAAAGTGCAAGAAAAAGTTCATAGAACACTGATTCACCCCACCCTCTCAGTGTTCCTGAAAATCAACACAACTATCAACAACTCAACACACAACTAGACTCCTAGAAAACTCACTAAGTCAACTTAACATGTGAATATGTGTGTGAATATTATTTAACTAATAAATAGTTAAATATTATGAATTATCCACACAACAAGGGAAATAACTGGTTAGGTAATATCCCTATTCACACTAACACTAATAAGTAGACAATATAAAATAGTCTTTTAATCAAAAGAGTTCAAAGGGTTCTTAATACCCTATACTTCATTCATGAAGCATTTCCATTCAAAAAGAAATGAGACCATAATGTGTTTCCAATAATGAGTCAACATACTCAATTTCATGTTCTTTCCTACATGAAAATAAAATGACAGTCGAGGGTTATTCCCTTGACATGCACTTAATGCAGTCTCTACATTGTTACCAATAACAACTAGTTTTTCCTTCATGGATATCAAGAGTCTTATTACTCTTATCCTATGTCAAGATTACACTCAAAGGTTTAAAAATGTTGTCTTATATAAACAAACAAGTGTTTCACTTCTTATTTCATGTGCCTCGAAAGCCACCATGGCTTGGCACTGTCGATAACATAGACTTCCAAGGGTGTCTCTTCTTTGTATTAAGTGTGGTCATCAACCTTAATACTGTCTTATCTTTCAAAATGAATAAAAAGAGTGGCTCGCAACCTACTCACATGGCTTAACCTTAGAGTATACATGGCTCTCGGCTGACTGGTATGGTTTATCAATATACAGCATGGCTCTTGGCCAGCTTGATAATCTTTATCATTATGCAACATGGCTCTTGGCTAGCTTGATAGATTTTATCAACATACAAATAATATGATATAAAAACACAATATTACTAACACTTCGGCCACATAGGCCATAACTGGTTATCATCACAACCATCACATATGATAGCAAGTTATTACTCATGTAGTCAGCCATGAAAGCCTTAGACATATAAAGGTTATTGTTTATGATAGCATTGCACTATATGTGCACTTGGCCATGAAGGCCTTATCAAAAATATAAAGCACATAGTTTCTATCTTCACAACCATCAAATGGCCAAGAAATAGTGGTATTAACATGAAATGTAATACACGACTATAAACACAGTCTTACCTGTAATGATATGCTCGCAGCTGAATACAGCTTGCTAAGGAATATGCATGTTAAGGTGATCTCGGCTCCTTCCCATGAGCTCTCAAGCCTTAAGTCTCTTATATGTGACTTCTACAAAAAGAAAAACAGTGCTATTCTAGAACACATCCCACGACAAAAGACTATCAATTCTTTTCTTTTGCATGCAATTGTTTTCTCCCACTCCTAACTGCCACCCTTCACTTTGAAGGTGGTAAGTCAGTTGGCACAGGTCATGCCAACTCACGGGCATCTTCACTCCTCAAGGGCCATATCTCCCCTTTTGGGAGTATCTACAGAGTTAAGCTTTGGTTAAGTTCACAACACCCTCCACTTAGTCCACATTTCATGGGTAATGATATGGTGGACAACAATGAACATACAAGCTTAACATATATATAATGCTTGACCACTATAAATGGGTCAATAAATAATTATGTTTAACATAATATCAATTACATCTAAATGATGTTATAGGATTATCAAAATAACATAGGGTATCACTTAAATTATATTACCATCATTAAGGTGGTATCATTAATATGCGAATATGGGGTCGAGTCCTCTCCCCCTCTTCGCCATATTAAACTATACTCAACATATTTAAATATTATTCACAAAATTAAATAAAGAAATAGATACGTGAATAAAGGAAAACTTCAACATCCAACTAGGTTTACTATCGACTGCATAAATGTTCTAAGAACATTATCTAGTTGAATCGACATAAATGACGTCAAGAGGTCTTAAATCGACTTGCTGACATTAGTTGAATTAAAATTGACTTAACAAAGAAATGGGCTTATACTCACCCCGACTTACATGGGTTAACGGATGATCAAATTTGATACTCATATGGCATTCTGACCTTTCCCCGACATCTATCTCCTTCTCTTGAGTGATGCTCTCCTTCCATCCTTGGAGGAAGATTATTTTCCTGATTACACTCACAACCATATAACTATGATTAGTGTATCATCATTTAATTCATAAAACATTATGATAAATAATCTTATTAACATGTAATCTCATGTCTAATCTAAACATCAATCAATATCCATATAATCAATGATTCTACTTGATATTTTCCACAAACATCAAATCATTAGTCTAGTTAATTATCCTGTTTACCACATAAAAGTAGGATTAAGCCAAATCAAAAGTTGGGGATGTAACATATCTCTCCCTATAAGAATCATTATCCCCGATGATTTAATGTCTCCAAAGATCAATCATCATAAAGTAAAAGTGTTTACTCATTATAGTAATAAGTTTTAAAAGAGATAGGGAAATCTTTGATAAATATCCTCATAGGACTCCTAGGTGGCATTCTCTTCTGCATATTGGTCCCACTGGACCTTGCATTGAGTTATCTCTTTAATACGTAAATGTAGCTTACGTGTTTCAAGCACCTTGATGGGCTCGATCACTACATCCCCTAGATCCTTCACCTATATGGCATTCTAATCAAGAATAGAAATATGATTATCACTTAAAATAAACTTTTTCAAATAGGAAACATGGAAAATATTATGCATCATGGCAAGAGCTGGCGGCAGAGCAATCCTGTATCAACTAGGTTGACCTCTTCGAGAACTTCGAAGGGACCCACATACCTAGGAGCTAATTTGGACATCTTTCCAAACTTAATGGAGCTTTTTTGGGGTTTGACCCTTAGAAGGACTTTTTCTCCCACTAAGAAATGCCTTGCGATGTGTTTAGCACCCACATAACTTTTTTACCTATCATTGGCTTCCGCTAGCCTTTTTTTAATTAGATGGACTTGCTCTTCCATTTCTGACAGCATTTCTGGACCAAGGCTAACCATATCTTCTATCTTATCCCAGGTTATAGGGGTTCAGAACTTTCTTCCATATAATGCTTCAAATGGAGCCATCTTAATTGCAGAATGATAGGAATTATTATAGGCAAATTCCACAAGAGGAAGGTAATCTTCCCATTTGTATTGTTGATCCATGCAATACATGCTCAACAAATCTTCCAACACTTGGTTTACCCTTTCTGTTTGGCCACCCATCTCGGGATGATAAGTAGAGATTATATTCAACTAGGTTCCAAGTGAGGAAAATAAGGTTTGTCAAAATCTTGATGTCATACGAGCATCCCTATCTAAGATAATCTTCTCAGGAATACCATGCAATCTAAAAATTTCTTGCACAAATTTGTGGGCTATGACCGGTACCCCATCAGTCAAATTCCCAGGTATAAAATGTGCCATTTTGGTGAGTCTATCCACCACAACTAGATTAGCATTGTGCTCATTCATAGACATAGGAAGTCCTTGCACAAAATCCATGCTAATGATTTGCCATTTCCATTCCAAAATTTCATGAGGGTATAATAGTCCTACCAGGTGATGGTGTTCCGCCTTCATCCTCTGGCATTCCAAGCATTCAACTACAAACTTTGCAGCATCCCTCTTCATTTCTTTCCAGAAATATAAGGGCTTCAATTAGCTAGTAACTTTGTTACTCCAGGATGTCCTGAATAAGGTGTAGAATGAACCTCTTTCCACACAATATTCCTTAACTCCTCGGAGTTTGAAACATACATCCTTCCTTTATACCTCAATAACCCATCTGGTTCAAGGTAAGATCCATCATATTTCTAATTCTAGGGATTCTCTAAAAGGGTTTGTTTTACCAACTCGTAAAACTCATCTCCTTTAGACTTTTGTAATACCTGATTCTTAAAATCAAAGTGCATGGAGATCATTAAGGAGATATGTCTTCTCCTACTTAAGGCATCCACCACTTAGTTTTCCTTGCCTTGAATGTATTTGATCTCAAAATCATAATCTGAGATTAACTCCAACTACCTTCTTTGGTGAGCATTTAGATGTGGTTGAGTGAACAGATATTTAAGCCATTAATGGTCTATTTTTTGTTCAAAGGGTTTCCCAAGCAAGTAGTGTCTCCACATTTCTAGTGCATGAATTACTGTTGCCAATTCCAAATCATGGGGGGCATAGTTTTGTTCATAAGTTTTTCAGTTTCCTAGATTCATATGCAATAACTTGTCCATCCTAGACTAGTACATCACCTAATCCTTCTCCTAATGCATTGGTAATGACTACAAAATGACCTTCTGGGTCAGGTACCTTCAAGATAGGTGTTGTAGTCAACTTTTCCTTCAATTGGGCAAATGCCTCTTGGCAGTTGTCTGACCAATCAAATCTTTTGCCTTTTCTCTGCAAAGAAGTAATAGGATAAGCAATTTTAGAAAAAAAAAATTCACAAATTTTCTATAATAACCAACTAGGCCCATGAAAGTTTAGACCTCGTGTACATTTCTTAGTACTAGCCATTCTAATTTTAATCTTGGTTGGGTCCATAGCTATTCCCTTAGCTAAAATTATATGACCCAAATACTGCACTTCCTTTTGAAAGAAAGTACATTTAGAGAGCTTGCCATACAATTTATGCTCTCTTAACCTTTGAAGAACAATCCTTAAATGTTGAAGGTGTTCTTCCTCATTCTTAGAGTAAATTTGAATATCATCAAGAAAAAACTAGGACAAACTTGTCCAAATAGTCTTTGAACACACTGTTCATTAAGTTCATAAATGCAGCAAGGGCATTTGTTAATCCAAAGGGCAAGACAGTGAATTCGTAATGCCCATACCTTGTTCTGAAGGTTGTTTTATGAATATCCTCATCTTTTAACTGCAATTGATGGTACCCAGATCAAAGATCAATCTTTGAAAACATAGCTGCTCCTCTCATTTGATCAAAGAGATCATCAATGCGGGCGATGGGTACTTGTTCTTAATTGTTTCTTTATTAAGCATGCGGTAGTCTATACATAACCGCAATGTGCCATCTTTCTTTTTCACAAAAATTACTGGTGCTCCCCAGGGTGGCACATTGGGTCTTATCAGACCTTTATCAAGCAATTCATGTAATTGAGCCTTTACCTCTATTAATTCAATTGTGGTCATTCTATATGGAGCTTTAGATATAGGTTCCAATCCTAGAATTATATCTATAGAGAAATCAAAAGCTCTTTTAGGAGGCAATCCCGGTAGTTTATCCAGAAACACATCCTTAAAATCTCTAAGGAAAGGGAATCTATCCATATGTGATCTTTCCTGATCTATGGACTCCTCCATTTTAACAGCAAAAAGATGACATCCCTTCCTTTGGGCTCTTTTCATCTGCAAGGCAGACATTTGTCTCATTTTAACCTCTCCAAGGTTACCCTGTAGAAAAACTTTATTCTCAAGGTCATCTAGACATTCTATAGTTTTGGCATAACAATCCACCTTAGCCCGATGTCTCCATAACCAATTTATCCCAAGGATAACATCATATGACCCTAATGGGGCTACGTAAAGTTTCACTTCAGTGGAGAAACTTGGAAGTTCAACCTTACCCTATAACAAGCATTGCTCTACATGAGCTTTGGTCTAATTTGCATATTCTATAGACTAAGTATTTGCCATGTATCTAGCTTTTCTAGGAATTTTATTTAAGACTTTTGGGGAAATAAAACATTCTGTTGCACCAGTATCTATCAAAACTGAAATTGGGAAACCAGATAAATACTTGTAGTTTCAATGGGAGAGTGATTTGATATTCGGCTTGCCTATTATCTAGGGCAGCATGTATGCGTTGTTAGAATGCAACCAGCTATGAGGGTAAAGGATTTCCTCGTGGCTGAGTTCCCTGTATCTTGTTAGGACACTTATTGGCATAATGATCACCGCCACATGTATAACACCCTCCCACAGGTCCTCGCCTTTCATGAGGCTTTCTATAATTATCTCCATTTTTCTTAGAGTTATTATTGCCTTTCTTTTCCCCCTTGGATTCATTTTGCAAGAGATGAGAAGGTGGATCGAGCATGGTGATGACGTAGCACATGGAGAAGATGGAAAGGAAAGAATTGGTTTGGAAGGCATGATCAGGATATATTGCATAAAGACATTGGGTCTCATAAGTCACATCCCTTGGAAGTACAATGGAATACACATGAAGGTAAGCTTGTGGAAACCCTAACTCATTTTGATCATGTTCATAAGGTGATGGAAGATTTGCATTGAAGAGCTCTAGAGAGGAATGAACACTTTGAAGAAGATCTATAACCAGTTTCCAAGAGCTCCAAGAGGTCATGGCTATGGTGAAATCAAAATACTTGCATCTACTTGTAGATAGAGATCATCTCTTCAAGATTGGTGAGATATACGCTAACACTTTGAGAAGGGAGGAAGATGAAGTGGATCAGCTCACTTGGGAGCTTAAGGATACTATGGATTCTCTAAAGAGAACTCAAGAGGCCCTTCAAGAATCAAAAGATCAAGTAAAGAGGCTTTGTTGGGAGTTGAGCATGGCACACTCTTCATCATACACAATAGAAATTTAGACTTCTATGGCAGCCACATCTGAGGGAGAACAATGCAACATGAAGATGGCAAAGAGTGGAGACATGGAGGAAGGTCTTGAAGAATCCTATGATGATGACATGAAGATAGAATAGATGTTTACACATGAGGATTCAACTTGCATCCATGGGATAGAAGTTGAGGCACATGACACATATGATTTTCTATTGGAGACATCACATGGACCTACCCTATTTAATGATCCCTCACTCATGGAGAAAGAGGAGATCAAGGTCTACAAGGACATCACTCAAAGGCACAACGTAAGGTCTAATTTTTGGATATGTAACAGCAGTCCCTTGTCTTCACAATATCATAACATGGCAGACGAAGGAAGAGAGATCCAATTCAGATTGAAGGCAAGAGATTTTCAGTTAGATCCACCTTGTGAATCTACACTTGTGGGAGGACATGTGGTGAAGGTTGAGGAATTGATTGAGGAGCTAAGGTATAATAAAAGGCTTGATTTAATGAAGTATGACAGCAGTCCTTTACATTCACATTATTATGTTATGATAGCCAAAGGGATCAGCCTTGAGGCATAATGTAAATTTCATGCGGAGTCTCACATTAGATCAACACTTCATGGAGAGCATGTAACAGCAATGAAGGAGATTTTTGAAATAGATGTGGACACTACAGAAAGGTATGACAAAGATTCTAATTTTATCAGCAGTATTTCACTCTTGCATAATCATTGGTTGACAACTCCTATACTTGATAATGAGAGTGGAAAGACTTCTATTGTTGACACTCCATGGGGAATCAAACATGAAGGTTTTAGGGATTGTCCAAGACACAAGAGGACTGATTTGATATTCCATGACATGAAAGAGGCAAAGAAGATGCAACTCACATGGCATAGGAGGGATGAGCATTGTGTGGTAGTCAAGCTAGTGGTACAATCAGTTTTGTACAATGGGAGGTATGATTTAGATTTATTGTTTGTTCACTTAGCTTTCCTCATGAGGATATGGTGTCACCTCTTTTGGAGAGTCATTTGGAGACTCATGTCATACACTTAGATGGAGTTGTTGAGACTACACTTAATGGATCAGCCACTAATATCATGACTTCACTTGAAGAGGGAGTCATAAGGGATTCAGTTTGTGATGATCCTTTGATCATTTTTGTAGGAGACGTAGAGTTGGGTGATAATGTGATGCAACTCTATTATTCTATTGATCCTTTGGTACCATTGAAGGCTGCCCTATGTCTGAGTTTGATGATGCATAATATCGAGGCACATGTATTGGATGAGCACACTTCAAAGATGCAGTTGTTTCATATGCCTAGAGGTATGGAGATATTGTTCTCATTTCTAATTTTGAGATGCTAGGGTTTGTCTTGCAGTTGGACTTTGAAAACGGAGTTGGAGATGAGCTAGATGACATTAATGAGGATCATTTGCATGTCTAGGTTAGAGATGACTATTCTACTACATGGTGTATGGATTTCCTAGTGAGTAGAAGGAGGACAACAATTGTTTGGGAGTTGAGAGGGAAGTTGGATCATCTCTTCATGAGAGAATGTCATAGTGATGAATCATATCATCCTTTGTCTTTGGTGATTTCTTTTGCACTTACATGGAGCTAGTTTACTATCATGAGGTTGTTGTTTGGGTTCATATCAGAAACGTAGTGGGAGTAGTCATACACCTTCTTGCAACTATGTTGGGCATACTTCACATCCACGGGAGGTCTATGGAAGTTGGAGAATGGTTTGATGTTGCTATCACTTTGAGATGCTTCCATCTCTTCATGATTATTGGATGTGATGATAGGATGATTTGGGATCCAGGTGGTGGTATGTTTGGTACACCACTTCATTGGGATTTTGATGAGTTGCTTCGCAACTCATGGAGCATTGACGATGATTCTATAAGAGTGGAGCAACGGAAGCTTGGAGACTTGTGGTTGTGTTTTAGAGATCATACTCTTCATCACTTGTTGAAAGGCATGGCATTCTTCAAGGCTTCTAATTGGACCAACTATTGGTTCTTGAGGAGTGGCACCTTGGGAGCTTTGTTGATTGTTACACTTGTGGTTGCAGGCATATTTTCATAATCTAGAGGATGGGACAAGGTTGAGATCGAGTATGTATGGCTTCAGCTACTGAAGCTCACTTCGCATTGCATTCTTCACCTTCTTGCAGGATACAGCCACAAGTGGAGAATTTGTACGTCCACCGAGCATGTGGATGGATGAAGATACATGTCATTTGACACTATCTCATAGGATACATACTTGCCATTGCTTGAGGACAAGCAATTCCAAGAAGGGAGGACCGTAATGTACCCATTTTTGGAATGGTCACCATTGGAGAGTAGAGGGATTGGTTTTCAAACTCTAGGAGTTTTGGAAGGAGAATCTAGGTTTGAAGATGACTTATCATATTTTCAGAGTGATCACTATCGGAGGATAGGAGGACTTGTCTTCACACTCAGGAGGGTTTTGGAGGGCACATTGAGGTTTGAAGGTGTTCTCCTAATGTTGATGATATAACTCTTTTATTTACTATCATAATTATACCTTGGAGAGAACCACTTGGAAGAGTCACAAATATGGAGATTTATTATTGGGAGCGTGGAGACTTGTCATAACCTTGCCAAGAGATAATATTGTTTCATATAGATGCATAAGGGATGCTTTCATTCATGCCAAGAGAAGTATAAGTTTGAGGGAGCATTGTATACGCCTTCACTATGAGGATCTACTTGAGGATTGGTGCCTAATGATGAAGACAATTAATAATATTTCTTTAATCCTTGGTAGAGTTGGAGAAAATAACAAATTCATATCTTTAATTTGAATTTTACTTGGGCACTCATGAGGTTAGAGGTTGGTCGGCCCACCCAAATGGTATAAGCTATTAAAATAAAATAATACTTTTCCTAGGTCGGCCAAGAGGGAAATTGAGCATAAATCATGTATAAATACAAGGTCAAGTTTGGCATTGAGAGCATCATTCACTTATTCATTCATACACATTTCAAAGTTTATCTCTTGGAGAGGATCTTGGGACAAAAACCTCAAGCATCCTAAGAGGAGTTGGATGAAAACCTAGTTCATCCATTGGAGGATTATGTGACAAGGATTTACTTGTGCTTCATTGATTTAAGGGCAAATTTGTATATCAGATTTGAAGATCATGATTGAGGTCTTCTCTTGGCTGTGGCATTGTGCATATTAACTAGGATTCATCCTAGTGTTTGAGCACTACACCTTGGAGGAGGAGTGACTTCACTTGGGAGGCAAATTTGTGGAAGTATTGTTGATTAGGGTTTGGAGTTAGAGCAAATTTCTAGAGCAACAGAGTTGCAGATCCAATTCACGCATTTTGGAGGACTTCTTGTTGGTGGTTTTGTTGTCATTTCTTAGGGTTTTAACACTACTTGTGGAGCACCATCACTTGAGGTCATTTTGTCTATGTTTTTGGTAGGTAAAACCTTAGGATTTTTTTGATTTATAGCTAGGCATGTTTGGCTTGTTTTCCCTAGCCATTTAATGTATTTGAAGACTTCATAAGTTCTAATTTATAGCAGCAAACTTCTACATTTATTTTTAGTCATGGTGGTTGTGGATTGAATTGGTTTCATTGTGTATTTCATTGTGAAATTCAAGTATGTTATTGGCAATCATGTTGGCAATGTTTATATGATAATTTGATATGATATATGGGTTGTTATAAGTGTATGATTAAGTCTGATTGGAAAAGCAAAGATTCAGAAAATTAGGGTTTAAGCAGAAAATCTGAAATCAGAAATTAGGAAAGCTCAGAAATCCAATTTGAAGAAAATATCCCCATTTGAGATATTACAAAGATAGATTGATAGCATGGTTAAGTAAGAAACAAGATTCAGTTTCTTTGTTAACAGTTGAAGATGAATATATAGTTGTTGTATCTTGTTGTACTAACATGTTATGGATGAAACAAACTCTACAAGCTATTAAGGTTGGGTTTGATGAGCCAATTAACATTCTTTGTGATAATACAAGTGCTATAAATAGCTCAAAGAATCCAATTATGCATTCAAGGACCAAGCACATATCCATTAAGTACCATTTTCTCAGGGAAAAAGTTGTTGCATAGGAAGTATAGCTGGAATATGTTGCTACAAAAGATCAACTGGCAGATATATTTACAAAACCCCTTCCAAAGGAGATATTTGAAAATCTCAAACAGAAGTTGGGAGTGTTGGATCTAGGGCATACAACTGAGAGGGGGGGGTGAATCAGTTGTATAAAAATCTGCTCTACTTTAAATACTTGATTCTTCTTGTTAGTTAACAGTATATCAATTAATCATCCATGAAAGCATAATGCACAAACATAAGAGCAGATAAACATCAACACATTGAACACCAAGATTTTGACATGGAAAACCCAGTTAAGGGAAAAACCACGGGGTGATTAACCCAAGGATTATTCTCTGTTAGAAGAATAAGAAAAAAAATGGCACTTGCCAATTAGGGCTCACTGCCTGAGCACACTGCTCACAAAGAGGCCCACTGCCTACAAGGAGACACACTGTCTACAAAGTGATAAGAATCACAATCTTGAACTAGAGAATGACATCTCTACTATGTCTGGATCAGTTCCATTTAAGCCCAAAAACCCTTGCTTTGCCTTTCGCACTTCTCTTCGCTACACCATACTCATCCACACAATCCACACTTCAAAATGAACTCACAAACCTTTATTTATACAAGACATCGACTTAGGAACAATCATCTAAGTCAGCAATCAACCATAAGAATATCCGCAAGATAAATAACACATCCGGTCGGCCATCACAAGAACATTCGCAGGATGAACAACTCATCCGGTCAGCTTAATCAGAGCAAGAACTTCATCTGGAAGAATATCTTCAATTCCGGGCTCTACCATCAATGCGGACCAACAACACAACCTAAACATGATCCACAGACATTTCCAAGCCTGCCTGAATGACCAGGTACATCCGCACTTTCTCTACTTACTGGAATCTCTTCTCTTCCTTATTCGAAACTTCAAGAACACAGTCTGTCGCCACTGTCACAATGCAAAAAGTACTTTCGGACCTCCAAATCATACATAACTCAAGATGACACATCACAAGGACATCCAAAACACTCCTTCCAATCTGTAGATTAGGATTATACAATTCCGAACCTCACCAGACCTTTCTATGATCCTCTGTCACCTCTGAACACTTGCCGAAACCGGTTCCACACCGACAGCCACAACTCCTTCAAATCTTCATACGGACCTCTGAAATCTTAACTAAAGCATCTCAAGACTCATATCTACAAACCCTTTAATCCGCATCCTCTGGTTTGCATCCTATACAATACTTTTACCTTCTTCTCATCACTGTTCTTCACTGTTCCTGACTGAGGCTAATTTTCTCAATATCCTCAACACACTGCTCATCGAATCCTTCTTGTCAATGCAATATGAGTATGTTGACATCAATGACAACACTGGTTCACCTCATACTTGCAACAATCTCCCCCTTTGTCATTGATGGCAACATATGATGTGAAAAACCATCAAGACAAGAACTTCTCCTTTCTGTCACAGCTCCCCCTATCAGCAACATGTCTTCTCCTCATTTACAGCTCCCCCTTTGATCATAAGCTACTTGTTTTTCACATGTCTTCTCTCCCCCTTTGACATCAATGGCAAAGGGCTCATACTTGCAATTCTAACACATCAGAATCATACCAGCTGCTCCCCCTTAGTAGTAGCTCCCCATCATCAATCTGGATCACAAGATATGACTGTGATATCCACCGGACTGATGCACATCAGTGCATCTTAGTTCATTACCGGAGGGGCCATGACCCCTAACTTCTCCCGGAGATATTGAAAAAAGTCCTTGGGAAGAGGTTTAGTAAAGATATCTGCAATCTGATCCTTGGAAGGAACATACTCCAACCTGACTTCTTCCTTGTTCACTTGTTCTCTCAAAAAGTGAAACTTGATAGATATGTGCTTAGTCTTAGAGTGCAATACCAGATTCTTAGAAATATTAATTGCACTTGAATTATCACAGAAAATTGTGATAGGTTCCTCATATTCAACTTTAATGTCTCTTAGCATCTGCTTCATCCATAAGATTTGAGTGCAACTGCCTGCTACTGCAATGTATTCTGCTTTAGTTGTGGACAGAGATATTGCATCTTGTTTCTTACTTAGCCAAGAAACCAATCTCTTCCCCAGAAAGAATGCTCCACCACTGGTGCTCTTCCGGTCATCCACATCTCCTGCCCAATCTGCATCTGTGTAAGCATGAAGAGAGAAATCCGGATCTCTAGGGTACCATAGACCATACTCAACTGTTCCTTTCAAGTACCTAAAAATTCTTTTGATTGCCATAACATGAGATTCTCTAGGATCAGCCTGGAATCTTGCCACAAGACCAACAGCCTGCATTAAATCTGGTCTAGTCTGAGTTAGATACAACAATCCACCAATCATTGATCTATACTTTGTCTGATCTGCCTTTGGAGAGTCATCATCTTTGCTCAACTTACATCCAGTTGCCATAGGAGTGTTCATTGGCTTTGAATCTTCCATACCAAATTTCCTCAATAGTTCTTTTACATATTTGGTCTGAGAAATGAAGATCCCTTTCTTTGTTTGAGTAATTTGCAGACCCAAGAAGAAATTCATTTCACCAAGCATAGACATTTCAAACTCACTTTTCATCTTATTTGCAAAAGTTTTGCACATACTATCTCTTCCTCCAAAAATGATATCATCCACAAATACTTCAACAATCAAAATGTTTTCATGATCAATTTTGAAATATAAGTTACTGTTAGCAGTACCTTTGTTGAATCCAATCTGCACAAGATGCTTATCCAACCTATCATACCATGCTCTTGGGGCTTGCTTCAATCCATACAAAGCTTTCTTCAACTTGCAGACCATATCATCATTATCAGACAATTGAAATCCATCTGGTTGTTCAATGTAAACTTCTTCTTCCAAATCACCATTTAGGAAGGCAGACTTGACATCCATCTGATATACCTTGAAGTCTTTGAAGGCAGCAAATGCAAGGAGTAATCTGACTGCTTCAATTCTTGCCACTGGAGCAAAGGTTTCTTCAAAATCAATTCCTTCTATTTGAGAGTAGCCTTTGCAGACCAATCTAGCTTTGTTTCTAGTTACTTCACCAGCTTCATTCAGTTTGTTCCGGAAGACCCATTTGGTTCCAATCACATTCCTGTCTCTTGGTCTAGGAACAAGATCCCAAGTATGATTTTTCTCAATTTGCATCAATTCATCTTCCATTGCTTTGGTCCAGTTTTCATCATTGCAAGCTTCTTTTATTGTTTTAGGTTCAATCTTTGAAATTAGACAACATTCATCCTGATTTTGAGCAACATTCCTTCTAGTTTGCACACCTTTGTTTCTGTCACCTATGATCTGATCTTCAGAGTGGTTCTGTCTTACATACCTTGGAATTTTGGGAGTATCCTGTACTGCTACTTCTTGATCAGGCTCACTCAGACCTATCTCTTCTTCCTGATTTACCGGATCAGGCTGACTCTGACTTACCGGAGAGGATTGAGTTCCTTGAACCTGAACACCATCTTGATCATCTTCATCAAACTCATAAAATCTTGAGGGCTTCTCAATTCCTTCATCAACTTTTACATTAGTGCTTTCTATCATCTTCCTCAATCTCTTATTGTAACACCGGTATGCTTTGCTTTGAGTGGAGTAACCCAAGAAAATTCCTTCATCACTTCTAGCATCAAACTTTCCTAGATCTTCATCTCTTTTAATATAACACTTGCTACCAAATACTCTGAAATACTTCACAGTAGGAGTGATGCCAAACCAGAGTTCATAGGGGGTCTTACCGGTGTTGTTTCTGATTTGAACTCGATTGAGAGTGTAGACTGCAGTGCTAATAGCTTCTTTCCAAAACATTTGAGGGACATTTGCTTCCAACATCATTGTCCTGGCAGCTGCCTGGATGGTCCGGTTCTTTCTCTCAACTACTCCATTCTGCTATGGAGTTCCAGGAGCAAACAATTGTCTCCTTATACCCTGCTTCTCACAAAAGTTAATGAACTCACCAGATGTAAATTCACCACCTCTATCAGACCTTAGACACTTTAGTTTCAATCAGGTTTGATTCTCTACCATAGCTTTGAAGATTTTGAACTTCTCAAATGCTTCTAATTTTTCTTTTAGTATGGTAACCCACATCATCCAGGAATGGTCATCAATTAACAACATGAAATATCTATCACCTTGCAGACTCTTGATTCTTGTCGGACCACAGAGATCAGTATGTACTAATTCCAACAATCCGGTAGAGGACTGATCTTTGCTTTTGAAAGAGACTCTGCTCTGTTTACCTAGCTGACATTCTTTGCACAAACTATTTGTAGGTTTCATCAATTTTGGAAGATCTCTTACAGCTTGAGTATTGCTTATCTTGATGATGTTATCAAAATTTACATGACACATTCTTCTATGCCATAACCAACTCTGATCAATTTGAACAAACAGACAACTTTTATTTGAATCAACCAGATGAAAGATATTACCTTTTGTCTGAGTACCAGATGCAATTTTAGTTCTGAAACTTGTAAAGATTCTGCATTTTCCATTCTTGAACTGGAGATCGTAGCCTTTGTCTACTAACCGACCAACACTGAGAAGATTGTGCTTCAATCCTTCAACATATAGTACATTATCTGTTTTGCTCTTTCCATCAAAGGAAATAGTTCCCCTACCTTTGATTCTGCCAGCAGAATTGTCACCAAATTTTACCATTCCTCCTTCATACCTTTCCAAATCCAAGAACTGATCCTTGTCACCAGTCATATGGTGAGAACATCCACTATCAATAACCCAATCATCCTTTTCTTCCACTTGAGCAGCCAAAGCTTTTTTCACAACCTTGTGATTGACAGATTCAGAGAGTATTGAATCTTCTTCCTTGATGGCAATAAACACCCATTCATTTCTGGATTCGCTTCCTAGTTCTGATTCATCATCTGTTACTCCTTCATTGTCATCTTCTTCATGAACATAATAGCAGTTCTTTTGAAACCTTTGTCTATTAGTATTAGTCCTTGCAGATATTTCCAGAAATCTTGAAGCAAAATGACCAATCTTATTGCAGTTGAAGCACTTAAAGGGCAGTTTTCCTTCATACTTGCCGGATCCTCTTGGCAGTCTTTTTGCAATGAGGGCTTCAAGTTGAGCTGTTTCTGCTTCTTCTTCTTCCATGTCTCTTCTTGCTTGATCATACCATGACATCTTCCTTGAAGAGTTTTCTCCCAGATCAAATCTCTATTTGCATTTCACATAGGCACTGGCTTTGAAAGCAGATTCAGTCTTGGGAGGATCATCTCCAAACTTGGTCATTTCAAATGCAGCTAGTTTGCCAGCCAATTGTTCTCTTGTGACAGTTGTGTGGGCTCTGAATTCATCAATGGCAACAACCTTGATTTTGTAGGCAGCAGGAAGGGATCTGAGGATTTTGCAAACGATCTCATTTTCATCCAGAGTTCTACCAGCATTTCTAATTCCACATACCAGCTCATTTACTCTTGGCATAAAGGTAGTGATGTTTTCATCATCTCTCATCTTCAATCTTTCAAATTTCCCTTTCAGACTTTGCAACCTTGCACTCTTGAAAAACTCATCTCCTTCATACAGAAGTTCCAATTTAGTCAGGATCTCATATGCAGTTGGTAGGTCAATAACATTTGAGAGATCTAAGTCGCTCAATGCGCTTAGCAGAGCTTCCTTGGTCCGCAGATTGTTTTCAGCATTTGTGATTTCATTCAGAGTTGTCAAACCACCTTTTGGAGGTACATATGGTTTTGAGACCATGGCCAAGTATGCTTTTCCCATACATTCCAAGTGACATTTCATGCGACCTTTCCAGAGAGTGAAGTTGGTTCCATCGAACTTCGGACTATCCTTCTTGTATGATGACATCCTGGATCTCCTCAAGCAGTTAAGCTCCTTTCAGAGGAACTTGGCTCTGATACCAATTGTTGGATCTAGGGCATACAACTAAGAGGGGGGGTGAATCAGTTGTATAAAAACCTGCTCTACTTTAAATACTTGATTCTTCTTGTTAGTTAACAGTATATCAATTAATCATCCATGAAAGCATAATGCACAAACATAAGAGCAGATAAACATCAACACATTGAACACCAAGATTTTGACATGGAAAACCCGGTTAAGGGAAAAACCACGGGGTGATTAACCCAAGGATTATTCTCTGTTAGAAGAATAAGAAAAAGAATGGCACTTGCCAATTAGGGCTCACTGCCCGAGCACACTGCTCACAAAGAGGCCCACTGCCTACAAGGAGACACACTGTCTACAAAGTGATAAGAACCACAATCTTGAACTAGAGAATGACATCTCTACTATGTCTGGATCAGTTCCATTTAAGCCCAAAAACCCCTGCTCTGCCTTTCGCACTTCTCTTCGCTACACCATACTCATCCACACAATCCACACTTCAAAATGAACTCACAAACCTTTATTTATACAAGACATCAACTTAGGAACAATCATCTAAGTCAACAATCAACCATAAGAATATCCGCAAGATAAATAACACATCCGGTCGGCCATCACAAGAACATTCGCAGGATGAACAACTCATCCGGTCGGCTAATCAGAGCAAGAACTTCATCTGGAAGAATATCTTCAATTCTGGGCTCTACCATCAATGTGGACCAACAACACAACCTAAACATGATCCACAGACATTTCCAAGCCTACCTGAATGACCAGGTACATCCGCACTTTCTCTACTTACTGGAATCTCTTCTCTTCCTTATCCAGAACTTCAAGAACACAGTCTGTCACCACTGTCACAATGCAAAAGGTACTTCTGGACCTCCAAATCATACATAACTCAAGATGACACATCACATGGACATCCAAAACACTCCTTCCAATCTGTAGATTAGGATTATACAATTCCGGACCTCACCGGACCTTTCTGTGATCCTCTGTCACCTCTGAACACTTGCCGGAACCGGTTCCACACCGACAGCCACAACTCCTTTAGATCTTCATACGGACCTCTGAAATCTTAACTGAAGCATCTCAAGACTCATATCTACAAACCCTTTAATCCGCATCCTCCGGTTTGCATCCTATACAATACTTTTACCTTCTTCTCATCACTGTTCTTCACTGTTCCTGACTGAGGCTAATTTTCTCAATATCCTCAGCACACTGCTCATCAAATCCTTCTTGTCAATGCAATATGAGTATGTTGACATCAATGACAACACTGGTTCACCTCATACTTGCAACAGGGAGTTGTTCCTTCTCCTCTCTCCAATTGAATACAAGAAGTATTCATCCAGGGGGAGCATATCTGAGTATTTCTTTATCCCTGGTACCATAGTTGCCATGTAGGATGATTATTCTCAAGGGGGCAAGTAAGCATTGTCATCATAGATAAGGCATTTTTCTTTGAATCCCTTTGTAATTGATGTCAAAGGGGGAGAATATTGTAGCCGAAGCTAATGCAGTAAGGGGGGAATGGTGTTGTTTTTAGAGAACGATGCTGGAGATACTGGTCAGGTGTTGTCATGGCCTATTCAAATTCAGTTGTTTCCATCAATGACAAAGGGGGAGATTGTTGAATTATTGTCATTGATGTCAAACAAAGGATGAGTTGTGTCAGAAAATTGTTGATATTGTTGGCATTATTGTCATTGATGTTAAGGGATGATGTCTATGTCTCTATGAAAGTTCTTGTTGTCAAAGGGTTGTTTGTTTGAGGCCATTTCAGGTTGTTTGGCCAAATTAAGGACATCATCTTGAAGGAGACCAAATTGGGTATTCACAGTTTCATTTTTGTGAAGTTTGGGCAAAAATTGGCTGTTATAGCTAGTTAGAGATTTCTGCAGTTCGAGAACTAGCAAGTTTGCCAGTTTCATTTTTCACCGATTCGCTGACAGCAAAGAAAGGGGAAGTGCCTTCGATAAGTCTTGGAAGATAGAAAATGTGTTAAGTCTTAGCAAAAGGTTAGTTCATGAGTTACGAAGTTTGTTAGTTTATTGATTTGGTGATTCACTGACAAAGGCATGGAAAAAGAAAGTTTGAAGGTTCGACCAAAAGTTTTTTTTGTAAGTTTCAAACTTCATCGATTCGTTGATTTTGAAATTTGTTGATTTGTCGGCAACAAAGGAGGCATTGAAAATGAAAGGTTGAAGAACTAGTTCATGAGTTCATCTTTTCACCAATTCACTAACAAAGAAGGAGGCATGGAAAAAGAAAGCTTGAAGAACAAAGGCTTAGTTAATGGCAAAACTTTTGTTTCACGAACTAGCTCAAGAGTTCATCATTTCTCCGATTCATAGACTAGGTGACAAAGAGCACATAAGAATATTGTTAAGAAAAGTGTCTCAAACTTGCAACTTCAAAAGATTACTATTCTTCCCAGTTTTGGTCTTTTTGAATACCCTTTATCTTGGATAATGGTCTGGAACTTTCAAAGTTTCCAAGAGAGTTAAAAATAGTGAGACTTACTATTTTTAGTAAGTTCTTCTATTAAGCTTAGATTAACCTAAAATTTTTCCCAGAAGGTATGGAACAGCTAAGTGAACATCTCGGGTGAGTTTCATCTCAAGATCATATCTGGATCACGAGATATTAAAGTTTCTGTATTTTGAAACTACTAGAAAAGTCTTTGAACTCAATTAATGGAATCAAAACTTCTCTAAACCTCCCTAAATTGGGATAATCAGTGTATCTAGTTATAGAGTGATAGATCTCTTCACGAGCTTTCTGACGTATTAAACGGTTTGTCAAATGGACACCCAGATCAAAAGTTATGGCCTCCGGAAGTTGGACCTTCTGTTTTGGGAAATGTAAAAACGTGTTAGACACATAAAAGAGTTGTAAAGGGGAGAGTTACATGTGTTGGTGTGTGGTTTGGCACATCACAAGGCATCTTTGATTGGAGATAATTTGGGCACCACTTTTAGGTGGTTTTAGCTCATGGTTTTGTAATTATCGTTGGCGGTGTACTGTATTGTATCTCCTATATATCAGGAACTTGAGATGGAGGTTGTATGTAAGAATCTTATAGATGTCAAATTACCTCCTGGATCTCTAGTTGGATATACTCCTATAAAAGCTTGCTCTGCAAGTATATTGTAATCTTCATCCTTCCTAAATAATATATTGGGCGGCTTTGGAGTGGGGTTTTTTACCTGAAAGGGTTTTCCCCACGTATATCTTGTGTTGTGAGTTTTGTGTTTGTATTTGGAAGTTGTTATTATCTTTCTGTTAATGTGCATCTTAATCTGTAACTATAAAAGTAAAAATTTGTGTAAGTCTTTCCTCATTAAATCAGTGTAGGAAGTGTTTCTGCATACCTTGCTTCCTTTCAGTTGGTATCAGAGCCTGATCACCTTTGGTTCTAGTTGTTGGGTAGAGGATTTTTTGAGCTAATCTTTGTTTGAGTGGGAGCTTGTGTAGAGGATTTTAAAATTTTTGTTGTAGGTAAGAGATAGCGAGCACATCTGGGAGGTTTGAGATAGAGAAGTTTAACAGCAGTAATTTCAGGTTGTGGAAACTCAAAATGGAGGACATGCTTATAGATCAGGATTTATGGGAAGTCGTATCTGGTACAAAACCAACGGCAATGTCTCAAGAAGACTAGGATCTCAAAGATTTAAAAGCTAAGGGTTTGATAAGACTCTGTTTGGTTGATTTAGTGCTCTTGAATATCCATGAAGAGAAGACTGCAAAGGACCTTTGGAAGAAGCTTGAAGATGTTTATCAGGCTAAATCCTTGGTGAACAAGTTATTCCTACGAAAGAAATTATATTCTCTAAGGATGGAAGATGGAGGATTTGTCGCTGATCACCTAAATACATTCAATATGCTTGTTGCCCATTTGACTTTTGTTGGTGTGAAGATGGAGGAGGAGGATCGATGTATGACATTACTATGTTCCTTACCAGATTCGTGGGACCACCTTGTTATGGCCATTGGGAGTACCACTACCACCTTCAAGATGGATGAAGTGGTTTCTTCGTTGTTGTCTGAAGAGATACAGAGAAAGTCTTCTGAATCAGCTAAGGAGGCTCTTGCGGTTCGTGGTAGATCTAAAGAGAAGGGAAAGAAAAAGGATAAGAAGAAGGAAGAAAAAGGAAGATCCAAATCCTATGGGAGATCTAAGTCTCCCGGAAAGTCCAAGGCCCTGTGTTGGAACTGCAGAAAACCTGGTCACTTCCGCAAGGAGTGCAAGGAGGAGAAAAAGAAAAAGAAGAATAATTATGATTCAAATTCTGACAAGTCCTCTCAGAATGAAGGAGAAGCATTTGTCGCTGCCTTGGCAACGCATGAATCTAAGGATGTGTGGCTCATTGACTCTAGAGCATCTTTTCACATGACCTCACATTGGGGTTGGTTTTTGAAGTATGAAGAATATGATGGTGGAAAGGTGTGCTTGGGTGATGATTCTCACCTAGATATTGTTGGTCATGAAAAAGTCTTGATTTGATTCCCTAATGGACAAGTAAAGGGAATCAATGGTGTTTTGCATATCCCTAGTTTGACACGGAACCTTCTTTCTTTAAGTAAATTGAATGATGTGGGTGTGCAAGTTGTTTTCTTGAATGGAATGCAATATGACTAGAGAATCTATGGTGTTGGATAAAGGTGTTCGGATTGGCACTCTATTTTAGCTTGATGCATGTGCAGTTCAGAGCAATAGTGCCTCTGTTTCGAAGAAGAGAGCTTTAGTCTTCATCCTCACCATTGGAACTAGCAGCAAAAAGGACTGTTGCATCTACTTTCGATGGTCGTGCTTTCTGGGTACCTAAGGGTGCTCATTCTATGGAGATGAAACTTCTAGTAGAGAAGACAATGTTATGGCACCAAAGGCTTGGTCACATTGGTGAAAAGGGTTTGAGGACCCTGAAGAATAAAAATCTTGTTGAGGGTATGAATGATTGTAACCTTGAGTTCGATTTTTGTGAACACTGCATTTATGGAAAACAAAACCGTGTTCAGTTTTATTCCAGTTCTCACAAATCTTTTGAGTTGTTGGACTTGATTCATTCTGATGTGTTTGGTCCTGTTAATGTTCCTTTGATTTCAAAATCTATTTACTTTGTTTCATTTATTGATGATTACAATAGAAGGACATGGGTGTATTTTCTTAGAAGTAAATATGAAGTCTTTAATAGATTCAAAGAGTTCAAAGCTCTTGTAGAGAATCAGAAGGATAGAAAGATTAAGTGTTTGAGGACTGACAATGGTGGTGAGTTCTGTTCAGTAGATTTTGACAAGTTCTGTAAAGAACAGGGGATTGAGAGGCACAAGACAACTCCATATACCCCTCAGCAAAATGGAGTTGCAGAGAGGATGAATAGAATGTTGATGGAGAGGGCAAGGACTATGCTAAGTGGAGCTGGTCTTAAACAAAAGTTTTGCACCAAAAATGTTGCTACTGCTTGTTACCTGGTTAACAGGTCTCCTACATCAGCTCTCGTTGATAAGACACCTATGGAGGTATGGTCTGGTAAAAAACCTTCATTAAGACAAATTCAAGTATTTGGTTGTGAGGCATATGCACATTTGCCTAAGGAGAAGAGGTCTAAGTTGGAGAACAAGGTTGTAAAGTGTATCTTCATCAGTTATGGCATCAGTCTGAAAGGGTACAAGATTTGGAATCTAATAGTTGGGAGAGTTCTGTATAGCAGAAGTGTGATCTTCAGAGAACTCAGTCCTTCTTCTGTTGTCTTGCAGCCAGAGAAAGAAGAGAAGAAAGATGATGTGGTTCAGCTTCCTTCCACCCCTGAGAAAGTTGAACCAAAAACATCTATTGGACCTAATAATGAGGAGAGCTCTAGTAGCTCTAAAAGTTTAGAAGAAGATGAAGAACCTTAACCTCAACCTTTGAGGAGGTCCACGCAGATAAGACAGCAACCTGATAGGTTTGGTTATTCATTGCATGATTCCAATTGTATTTTTGCTTTGATTTCTAACACTGATGAGCCTAGAACTGTGAAAGAGGCTATGGGTATGAAAGATGCAGGTTCCTGGAAGGAGGTAATGGAAGAGGAGATGGCTTCTTTGAAAAAGAATAATACTTGGGACTTGGTGCCTTTGCCTAAAGGACAAAAATCTATTGGATGCAAATGGGTGTTCAAAAAGAAATTCGGTGTAGATGGTAGTGTTGAGAAATATAAGGCTAGATTGGTTGCGAAGGGGTATTCTCAAGTGGAGGGAATTGACTATGGTGAGATTTTATCTCCCATTCCAAAGCTGACATCTATTCGGTTCCTATTATCTCTTGCAGTAGCGTATGATTTAGAAGTGGAATAGATGGATGTGAAGACAGCATTCCTTCATGGTGACTTGGAGGAGGAAATTTGTATGTCACAGCCAGAGCACTACGTGGTGAAAGGTAAAGAAAATCTGGTTTGCAAGTTGAAAAAGTTTTTGTATGGTCTGAAACAATCTCCTAGGATGTGGTACCAGAAGTTTGATGCCTTTGTGTTGAGTATTGGATTTCAGAGATCGAAATCAGATCATTATGTTTACTACAAGTTTAACAATGATCGCATTCTCATTATTGCATTGTATGTCGATGATATGTTACTCATTGCGAATGGTAAAAATTTGATGTCTGATTTGAAGTCTCAGTTGTCAACACAGTTTGAAATGAAAAATCTAGGGGCGGCTCGGTACATTCTGGGAATGGAAATCAGAAGAGACAGAGCAAACAGAAAACTTTGGTTAGGCCAGGGTAAGTATGTTAACACTGTGTTGGAGACATTCAACATGATGGATTGCAGATCTTTGACTATTCCTGTTACAATGGGGACAAAGTTATATGTTGAAGATTGTCCAAAGTCTCCTTCTGAGATAGAGGATATGAGCAGAGTTCCTTATGCTAGTGCAGTTGGCAGTTTGATGTATGAGATGGTCTGCACAAGACTAGACATTGCCCAAACAGTGGGAGTCCTTAGTTGGTTTATTGCTAATCCTGGATGGGTACATTGGGATGCAATGAAGAGAGTGTTCAGATATTTGTGGGGTACTTCTGAGTATTCCTTATGTTATCATGTTTATTCTATAGGACCTCGGCATTCACTTTGTATTCGTGGATTTGTAGATTCAAAATGGGCAAGTGACATTGACAGTAGGAGATTCACCAGTGCTTATGTGTTCACTATGTTTGGTGGTGCTATTAGTTGAATGAGTAAGCGAAAACCTGTGGTCACTTTTTCCACTACTAAAGCTAAGTACATGGTAGCAACTCATGCTTGTAAAGAAGCCATTTGGCTTAAGAGATTGTGTTATGATGTTGGGCTTGATGCAGGGAAGATTACTATTTGTTGTGACAGTCAGAGTGCCATATGTTTGGAGAAGAATCCTACTTTCCACCCAAGGACTAAGCATATTGATGTCTAGTACTATTTTGTTCATGATATGGTAGAGGATGGGAAGGTAAACTTGAAAAAAGTTGAAACTTTGATGAATGTTGCAGATTCCTTGACAAACCTATGAGCACAGAGAAGTTCAGATGGTGTTCAGAGTCTATGGGCCTCATGACCCCTAGCAATTAAATCATGGTGTTGATACTCCCTTTACTCTTGCAAGGTGTTCGACAAGTGGGAGAATGTTAAGAAAAGTGTCTCAACCTTGCAACTTCAAAAGATTACTATTCTTCCTAGTTTTGGTCTTTTTGAATACCCTTTATCTTGGATAATGGTCTGGAACTTTCAAAGTTTCTAAGAGAGCTAAAAATAGAGAGACTTACTATTTTTAGTAAGTTCTTTGATTAAGCTCAGATTGACCTGAAATGTTTCCTAAAAGGTGAGGAATAGCTAAGTGAACATGTCAGGTGAGTTTCGTCTCAAGATCATAGCTAGATCGCGAGATATTAAAGTTTATGTATTTTGAAACTACCAAAAAAAGTCTTTGAACTCAATTACCGGAATTGAAACTTCTCTAAACATTCCAAAAATTGGGATAGTCAGTGTAGCGAGTTATAGGGTGATAGATCTCTTCACGATCTTTCTGACGCATTAAACAGTTCGTCAATCGAACACCCGGATTAAAAGTTATGGCCTCCGAAAATTGGACCTTCTGTTTTGGGAAATGTAAAAACGTGTTGGACACATAAAAGAGTTGTAAAGGGGAGAGTTACACATGTTGGTGTGTGGTTTGGCACATCACAAGGCATCTTTGATTGGATATAATTTGGACGCCACTTTTGGGTGGTTTTAGCTCATGGTTTTGTAATTATCATTGGCAGTGTACTGTATTGTATCTCCTATATATTAGGAACTTGAGATGGAGGTTGTATGTAAGAATCTTATAGATGTCAAATTACCTCTTGGATCTCTGGTTGGATATACTCCTATAAAATCTTTCTTTGCAAGTATATTATAATCTTCGTGATTCCTGAATAATATATTGGACGGCTTTGGAGTGGGGTTTTTTACTTGAAAGGGTTTTCCCCACGTATATCTTGTGTTGTGAGTTTTGTGTTTGCATTTGGAAATTGTTATTATCTTTTTGTTAATGTGCATCTTAATCTGTAACTGTAAAAGTAAAAATTTGCATAAGTCTTTCCTCATTAGATCAGTGTAGGAAGCATTTTTGCATACCTTGCTTCCTTTCAAATATCAGTTTGCATTTTGGTGCTTTTGTCGATAAAGAAGATATGTTGGCTTGTGGTTTAAGGGGAAAGGAGCGAGGCCTCGGAACAAGGCTTAATTTGAGAATGTAAAAGCCCTCAAACCATCACAAAAGTAAATAAAGTAAAATGAAGTAAATAATCCACTTAAATACAACATCACATTATCCAAAGTAAAGAGATATAATTAATCCACTTATTTACAACAATCCAAAAGGTAAAAAGGGGTGTAATTAATCCGCTTAATTACAATATCAAAATAAACGATAATGTCGTCAATGTAACTCAAACAAAGTCATTAAATCTTACAATTCACATGCTCATTCTAGGTAAAAGCACTATAAAATCATACACAAAGTCATTTGACAACCATGCCATAATACATCCAACAATCATGAACAACATGAATAAATAAATCAATACGCTCATCAGTCGCATGAACCAAGTGGTCCTCCACTTGCAAGCCGAGAGACAGAAACATGGCCCAGGTGCTTTTCCACCCAATCATGAAGCAATTACACTTCCCCGGATCCCTTCATAAAATGAAGGAAACCTAGCCCTACACGAAATGTCTAGCTACCTAGAAACAACTAGCAAGAGGGAACGCCCGATGCAACCCTGATGTCTGAATGTGCAATTGTAAATAATGAAATGCAGATTGTCTCACAACAGGATGTGGCAGGGATATATATAAATAAGTTTTTCTAGACAAATAAACATCTATTTCAATGTCATCTCTATTAGATCTAATCCTTTAAATAGTAACCTAGTTCAATTCCCGAAAAGAGGAAAAGCCATCTCTGATAATCCACATTCAGCATCCTAGCCCAGAAAGTAACCCAATAACATTCCTAGATAAAAATCTGTCTTCTTTCCCCAAGAAGTAAATAAGGAAGTAAATAAATAAATCAATGAATATAGATCCAAAATCACCTATGACCACCTCTGATCCCTTTCCCATGCATCAATGAAGAAAGCACACTTTTCAATCAAGCAGTATTGAAGAACATCATAAAGCAATATATCTGATCATATTCTCAATTTGTATTTCCATGGTTAAATAGATTGTAGAAACTAATGATTTTGCTTCATATCCAAATATTGTTTCATAAATCAAGCAATAAAATCAAATAATGAGGTTTGACTACTCCACTCTCACACAATGAGGTTTCATGCATACTTATGTCAAATTTTATTTCTATCTTTCCTCAAGATCAAGTAAATAGAATAAAACAAATCAATGTTCTCCTATAAATCATTTCAAATCCCTTTTTCCAAAACTCTAATCAAGGAAACACACTTTCCAAGCAATAATCCATCTTTTGTTCATTCAATTGCATCCATAAGTTTATCAAAATGATATAACTTCGAAGTCCATATTTCAATCATAATTCACAATGTAAATAGTATTCTAAGATTTAAGCAAACTTATTGTCAAATATGTGACAAGAACTATCTCGGTCCATTATCTATAACCAAATAAGTTCACAATTTAATCACAAACCTTAATGTCACATCTGTGATAGGAAGTCTAGAAACAATAAAAATAATCTTCCTTTCGCAACTACGATAGGAACTATTGTAGAAATAAAAATGAATGAACAATAGAGTTTAGTCAGGTTTTAGTCATGAATATAAATATAATACTAATAATCTGGTTCAGTTTTCTAGTTTCACATTATTGCATCAAATAGTTTAGTTTCTCTACTTCTATCTATCTCTGTTTTGGATTAAGTAATGATTCACAATAAAAATATAATCGGTTTTAGCATCAGCATTCATAGGAAATAACTAGACTATCAAACGATCTCTATTTTGAAATTGTCATAACTATTATAAAGAGTTTAAGAAGCTACAAGATCTGTTTAAAATGCAGGCTACATGAACTATTAAAACTAGCGACAAGAACTATCAAAACTGGTGACAGGAACGACAAAAAGCTACAGGAACCTGCTAAAAGGGTGACATGAATAACAGAAAACTAACAAAAATTTAATATGGCTATAGAAAATAAATCAGGCTGCTACAGAATCTAATTCTTTTATATAGTTTAGAACAATGACCTAGCTACAACAAAGGGCGTCCAATCTGGTAAATAATCATGCTAATGCCATGACAAGATAAAGATATGATTTACAGCTGAGAGAAGTCTGATTTCAAAGGTAAATTTAGAGGTTTAAAGTGCTGGAATGAGGATAACTGGCAGTGACCACAAGTAAGGAAAAACAGGTAATAAATCTTTGATTTTTCAAGCTATTTGTTGGGCACGTCGACCAACATACCGAAAGAATTGGTTTCCAGCCAAAAATTGTAGAAATTAAGAGGGAAAATTCTTATGTTTAAAGGCTAAAAACTGGTGACAGAAATTAACAAGGTAGACCGAGCATAAAGAAAAGGTAAATTCCTACCAAACAAGTTGAAGTTTATCATTTTTATAGTCCACAACAAAGTATTTTTATTGCAAGGAAAAATCAGAAGAAAAACCTAGAAAAAACGTTGGTAACGAAAGTGTTTTGTAGCTTCTATTGCCCAAAACAGACCCTGTTGTTGCCCAAACAAATTTGTTGTTACCTCTTCTCATAAATCATGGATGGCATCCTCACTTCTGCCATTTTGTTTTTATTTAAAGGCTCTCCAAAAATTGGCGTTCAGAATTAGGTTTATTTTCCCCAATTTGTTTTTTCATAACTAGTGTTGATTTTTAGTTTTGCATGAAAAAAAGCATTTAAAATTAAATAAATTAAACTAATTTTTGCTCTTGTTGCTTGCATGACGACATTCCATTCACTTAATTTCTCAATTTAACAATCTAAATATAATAATGTTATTAATATGATCTATTTATTTTAGAAAATAAAATAGTCACTTAATTTAAACAAGATATTAACAATAATATTAAAATAATATATAAATATGCATATCTATTTAAAATACAATTGAAATTAGATATTGTTATTCAAACAATAATATTATAAAAAAATAGAAAAATACTTATATATTTTATTATTTAAATAATTTAAATACAATATTTATTTAAATATCATAAAATAAACCATTAAAAATAACCCATTTTAAATATAATCAAAAGAACTTTTAATATTTATAATTAAATCATGCACTTGAAAAGGACTTACTGTTGCAATTAAAACACAATATTTTATAAGTATCTAACCATCAATCACATTTATTATCCACACAATTAATGCATAATAATTCATTCAAAATGCAATATGAGACTACGTGAGTGTGTGATTGCATCAAAGTTAACCATCCCAAACAATTCTTACCAAGTGGCTAGAACATCTCTACCTCAACCATGTTCTCGTCTTTGACGAGTACTTGCATTCATTTGCACTCAACTCGACGTCAATAGGTTAGTTCCCCAAAATCATAGTCGAAGCAAAACATCATAATCACATTGATAATATCAACTTTCCAATTTACGCACATATAACTTCGTGATAATTACCTTCACACACGTGGAACTTACTTGAAGTAAAACAATCATGGTAAATGTTCACTAATCTAGAATAATTATATAGTCCATAAAAATGAGACATGACAAAGAAGGACTAGTTTTGCCGATAAAAGAAGATGATGCCTTGAGACTTTGCATCGAAAAACTTCTAAGATTGGAAACTAATGTTTAGGATGAAAAGAGGGATTTTAGTTTCAAGAGTAAATCCTCCTTTCACACCAACATTCAAGGACATAAATCAAGTGAAGCCACAATCTCTTGCAAGAGGGCTTTGCTACAGATTTAGTGTCCCTGAAAATGAAGAGGAAACTTGGAATTTGCTAACTAATTGATTAATTAAAGTCCAATTATGCTCAAAACCCTAATTTCGTAAAATCGTAAACAAACAGATGAATCACGACAAATGCTCACACACAGAGATATCAAATGACAATTAAATACAACTAGATTTTGGGATTTCAGATGCAGAATAGTCGAGGACTAATGAGCGGGCGCCCAAATCTAAGGTACCAATTTTTGTCAGGATCTCTGAAGAATGTTTGCAACTTGTTTCTGTTGTTCCAGAGATTTTACTGTTTCAGGATCCAAAGGACTAATGAGCGGGCACCCTAGTCCAGGTCCTACTTTTGTACTTTCCTCTGTACTTCTGACACTCTGCTCTACTTCCCTGCAACTCCACTTCTTCTGCTTCCGCCACCTGTAACCTGTAATCACAAAAAAAGGGGTTGGGGTTGTGGTGTTTAGAGGCTTGCCTCGGTCAAGCCCCGGAGAGACATTCAAGTCTTCCAAACACTGTTGTCAGATAAAGATTGTGTATCCCTATGGGATAGAGGAAAAATCTAAATGATAACTAATTGAAAACACAAATAAATGTCACCTCAGAGGTGTAACTCACATATAGATGAAATCCTTCACATCATGAGAAGATGAAGCCAAATCTGCATAACAAACACAATAACAAGACAATTCTGCTCTGCAACAATGAATATCTTGAATGCTCTAAAATCACAAGTTCACTAAAAGTTCATAATCATCTTCTAGTTTACAAATCAATCTCTAAACATGCTTATATATGCATCTAAACACATTCCTACTAAGAATTTCGTAATTCAAACTTAAGGTGTCGGCATAGGACCTAATTAATGGTCACATAACTGACACTGGATTTTAGGTCCTACCTAAAATAGGGTAGGACTAGGGTGCAGGCACCCAAGTCCTCCCTCCCTATTTCAGTAAGGTGTCATCTCAATAGCACCCCCTATGTCCTATTTGCCATAAAACTTAGGGGTCTTCTCATTGGGAGTCAACATGAATATGCAAGATGATAAAAATGCTCTCTAAAGGACTCGAGAGCTAAACATAGGAGGAAAAAAGTCCTCTAGGGGGACATTTTTAGATGTAACATTTAACCCCCATTTTAATGTATGCATGAACATAAGGCCCATACATACATTAAAGTACGATCAACAAACACAGAAAACATGCCAGGCACTTAGAGCTAATGCATACACAAAGATTGAGAACTATTTCTAGCCCCAGTCTCAGGTAGACATTAGAGCAAACATGCCGAACACAATGAAGATAGTAACAGGCACACAAAACACGGAGAAGACAATAACAGGCATGCAAAACACGGAGAAGACAACATTGAAGACATGTTAAACATAGTGAATACAATGAATGCAGTGATTATTTCTTTTTCGTTTTCTCATATATATGAATGCAAATGCAAGTACATGGAAAGTAAACACACAACCTAAAATGTAGGAGGGACTCATCGACACATGTCTTTAGACTGCATATGGGGCAACAAACACGCAATACAAATCTTAGAGTGTAGGAGGGACTCATCACCACACATCTTTAGACTACACTTGAGAACAAACACACCATACAAATCCCAAAGCATAGGAGGGACTCATCACCACATGTCTTTAGACTATTCTTGGGAACAAACATGCCATACAAGAGGAAAACACACGAAAGACACGAAGAAAACATGGTAAACAAGCGATGGAAGGAGCTTATTGCTAGGTTCACCACCATCTCAGGCACATTACAGGCACACCTGACAGTTGGGCTTTGCCACAACAACTACCAAAGACACGCTTAAGGGAGGATACACCAACCCTGCCTACTCAGAGGACTTTTAGAATAAAAAGGATGTGCACTAGCTCAAGAGATACACCATCCCCGCCTCCTAGAGGGCTTAAAAATGAAAGGATATGCACGATATCCTACCTCCACAAAAGGCTCAATGATTGCAATATAGAATAAAGATGTGCACTCGCACGGAGATACAACATCCTGCCTCTGCAGAGGGCTTACAAACACACTTCGTTAGTACCAAAATCATCAGATAGCTTACCTTATATATTCCCCCACCTTAAGGTGGTTGATATCATGTATTGATATCAAGCATGTTAAGGTAGGAAGAAAACACACAAGGGAACATGAGCTCTCGTAAAGCCCATGCCCCCAAAGGTGACATGTACTTTATGATCACCAAATGTTCCCACAAACACACAATTTCCTGCAAGAAAAGGTGTTAGAAACCACATAATCATGATAAACAAAAATGCATGTAATCATTCACATGAAGAGCCGATGTTATACTATGGGTCTAAGATCTGAGTATAACCGTGGAGCTATACCATAGAAATCTCAAAACTGAGTGTAACCAAAGCGAGATTCAAAGATAAACAAAGTGCACAAAGCAGATGTATTGTTATGGTTTGTTAGTATGATAAGACAACATCAAAATATCACACAAAGTGATTCTACTAGCCAAGTGTCAGATAATATATATCAACCCCATCGTCATATATGGACTAGGTCCATTTTTGCTTACTCGCTAAAGGGACACGTGGTCCTTATCAGTATTATTTGTTTTTCATCATTTTCTAGCTAGATAGAACCACTAGATGAAGGTAAACAATAAATCAAGAGAGGAGAAACAAGTGCCTTAGGGTCGTCACGTAGGAAGGTGCCCCCAAGTCACCAATCACAACGCTATGCCCCTAGGACACAACAAACAACAATGAAAATAGAGGAGAGGCAATATAGAAGAATGATGATACAAATAGAAGAAGGGTCACAATAGAGGCGGTCTCCCAGTATCCTTTACCTTACAAGAGTATCAAGGGTCATCCTAGGAGGCCTAAACAACACATAACACATCACAGGGGAAACACAACATGGAGGTAAAGGGTTAGAAATACTTACCTACAAAGACAACCAAACTAGCAGTCATCATTGTCTTCCCAATCCTGGATATTAGAGGAAAGAGGTACATAAGGTACCATAGCCCAACTTTTGTTCTTGTCTTTAGGTTGTTCAGTCTTAAGCTCTTCTTGGTTTGATTAAATGTTAGGTGGAATGTTTTCTTGTTGATGTGCATTTCGTTGGGCAAAAGGTTGTCTTCTTCTCCTTTCTCTTGCTTGTTAATTTCTTCTTGTCTTGTTGCTTATATTTTTAAAAGTACTATCATATTTTTCCATAGGTTTTTGCATGTTAGAGGAGGAAGCACCATGTTCAAATATCATTTGTCTTGATGAAGTTTTTTTCTCTCAACAAATCACTCCTAATCCTTGTAAGGATGGCGAGGGAGGAACCTCAGCATAGGTCCTTTTCCTTTTGCTCTAGGAATTTCTTCTAATGTGGGTTGTTCATCTCTTACTGTTTCTTGAATAGAAGGATCAGCCACTCGATGTAATAGTTTTGCTTTGTATTTTCTATATCCCAAGAAGTTAAAATCCATTCGTAGCTCCATTTCCTCATCAGATCGTTGCCAAAAGTAATGAAGGTTGAAATGGTGTTTTGTAACCAAAGGTTTATATCTATTGCGATGAATAGTATGCACTTGTCCATTCAAAGGGAATTTTACACAGTTATGAATCGTTGAAGGGACAACTTTCATTTCCTTTAACCATGGGTGTCCTAATTTTATGCGAAAAATTTCAGATAGAGGGACAACATCAAACAATTATTCTACAGATTTGTCAAATATTGTGACCAATAAAAATATCTTCCCATAAGTGTTTTTAAAGGTTCCCTTATGTGTCTTAATCATCATGTCAAAAAGATCATAGAAATCTTGTACCAAACCCTATGAATAAAGGAATTCCTCTGTTGCCACATTAGTCATGCAATTAGGATATACAAGTATTCCATTCACCAGATTTTCCATTATCTTTACAGTGATATAAAGAGGTCCTTCAATTTCTCCAATTGTTCTATCATGAGGTGTAAACACAATTTCGGGTTCAAGGACCTTTCTTTTTATATAAGGCCTAGGAGGGAACCTAGTGTTATTGTTGCAATTAGAATCCATGTGTATATGGTTTTAAATCAATGTAAAATCAGATTTCAAAAGGTTTTAAAAACTTATGACAGGAACAAGTGCAAACTATATATGCTTATGACCTAAAATGCTTGATTTTTTCAACTTTTTTCAATGCAAATGAGTAAAAGAAGAGGTGTTGTGAAGAATTTTATGAGGGGTGGAAAATAATAAGCTATATATCAATCCAATAATGCAACAATATCCTTCACAACACGCCTATAATGCAATTCTATATGCAAAATAAGCCAAAATCTAGTGAAAATGCAAGATTTTTAAACCCTAGACATGAAATTTTGCAAGAAAGATACTATGATGAAACACTACAGTTAGAAATCAGACCTAAATGAGTGTTTAAAATAGTAGTAAAATCTGAAACAAGATTTTAAATACAAACCCTAGCTAATGCACAATTTCAAGCAATTTTTAACAATTTAAGCATGAAAATGCAACGCAAATGAATGATAAATGATGAATTTTTGTATTTTAAATCAAATCTAATTAAAATAACAGAAATTAAATGAAATTAAATGCAAATTAATTCAAATTATTTGAAAATGCTAGCCTAAAATGCCAAATTTTTCAAAATTTTCAATTTTTTTGTAAATTTTCAAATGTAATAAGAATATGATGACTGAAATGAATGCAAATCTGAAGTACAACACTTAGCAAGGTGCAAAATTCATTAAAAATATGGGTTCACCAAAATGTTTAGGATGAGAAGAGGGGTTTTAGTTTCAAGAGTAAATCCTCCTTTCACACCAACATTCAAGGACATAAATCAAGTGAAGCCACAATCTCTTGCAAGAGGGCTTTGCTACAAATTTAGTGTCCCTTAGAATGAAGAGGAAACTTGGAATTTTCTAACTAATTGATTAATTAAAGTCCAATTATACTCAAAACCCTAATTTCATAAAATCGTAAACAAACAAACAAATCACAACAAATGCTCGCACACAGAGATATCAAATGACAATAAAATACATACCATATTTTAGGATTTAGATGCAAAATAGTCAGGGACTAATGAGTGGGTGCCCAAGTCAAAGGTACCAGTTTTTGTCGGGACCTCTGAAGAATGTCTACAACTTATTTCTGTTGTTCTAGAGATTTTACTGTTTCAGGATTCAGAGGACTAATGAACAGGCACCCTAGTCCAGGTCCTACTTTTCTGCTTTCCTCTCCACTTCCAACACTTTCCTCTGCTTCCCTACAACTCCACTTCTTCTACTTCTACAACCTATAACCTGCAATCATCGAAAACAGGGTTGGGGGTTGTGGTGTTTAGAGGCTTGCCTCGATCAAGCCTCAGAGAGACATTCAAGTCTTTTGAACACCGTTGTCAGATAAAGAGTGTGTATCCCTATGGGATAGAGGCAAAATCTAAATGATAACTAATTGAAAACATAAATAAATGTCACCTCGGAGGTGCAACTCACATATAGATGAAAATCCTTCACATCATGAGAAGATGAATCTAAATCTAAATAACAAACACAATAACAAGACAAGTCTGCTCTGCAACAATGAATATCTTGAATGCTCTAAAATCGCAAGTGCTCCAAAAGTTCATAATCATCTTCTAGTTTACAAATGATTCCCTAAACATGCTTATATATGCATCTAAACACATTCCTGCTAAGAATTTCATAATTCAAACTTAAGGTGTCAGCATAGGACCTAATTAACAGTCACATAACTGACACTAGATTTTAGGTCCTACCTAAAATAGGGCAAGACTAGAGCACGAGTGCCTAAGTCCTCCCTCCCTATTTCAGTCAGGAGTCATCTCAATAGCACCCCCTAGGTCCTATTTGCCATAAAACTTAGGGGTCTTCTCATCGGGAGTCAACATGAATATGCAAGATGATTAAAATGCTCTCTAAAGGACCTGGGAGCTCGACATAGGAGGAAAAGGTCCTAGGGGACATTTTCTGACGTAACAACTAGTTCATGGGTTTCACGATTTGCTGATAAGTTGTTAAAAGGACGAAAAAGTAAAGTTGGCTGATAAGAGTGATGGTTCTTAAAAAGGAAATTTTGCCAAAGTTCTTAAAAGGGAAATTTTACCAACAGGAGCGATAAAGGCATAAAAGATAAAGGTTCCTAAAAGAGAGATTTTGTTGATAAAGGCAACATAAGTCAAGTTTGTAAAAATGACTTTTCGCTGATAGAGGCAAAAGAGGCCAAGTTCATGAAGAACATATTTCATTGATAGATTGCTCTGAAGCTTGGGTATATACGGTTGGGAGGACAATTTAGTTGTTGGGCCACTGTTTAAACTTATTGATGCAATTACCCAACTACTCTATCAACTTTCAATTTTCTAAACAGTTTTTGTTTGTAACAAGTTGCGGGTGTGCAACTACCTTCATTTTTGTGGCAGTTCAAACTAGTGTAAAAAGGGAGAGAGAACAAGGTAAAGTTGCAGCTATGTAGCTTTTAAAATGTTTTCAAATCTAAAATTAATAGCATGTGTAAATCTAAAAATTACTTTCAATTTAGATGTTATAGTATTTCTCCAATTTAATCAGTGTAGTAGAAGAAGAAAGCATGATAGAAGAAGACACAATATTTATGTGGAGAAACCCTTGTGGGAAAAACCACCACACCTAAAGGTGTTTATGTTTGTATTAATTATCTTCAAGAAAGATTGCATTCAATACAGAAACATCTCTATATCCTTTTGTAGACCTCAAGCTTCTTCAATCTTCTAAAACCTGTAAAACCTGTTATGTTGTAATTCCTGTAATTTTTTTCCTACAACTTCAAAGCTTCTATATAGAAAGCTTCAAAACTTGTTCTCTGGAAAATACATTGTGCTTTTTTAATTACAACTTCAAAGCTTCTTAATTCAAAAGCTTGAAACTCAAATTATAATAAATTGTAATAGATAACATAAGACAAGTCCTCATGCAAAACCCAAGCACTCCAAATAGAGAAGACTAAAGTCAAATTGTACCAAGCACCTTGTTAACTGCCAGTCCTAATTATGGATGCCCAGTTTGTCCCATTCAAACTTAGTCAACAGAAATAACATTTCACAAATAAAAGCACAACTGAAAGTCTCAAGATTGGGTGCCCAAGTTGGCCCAATCTATTTCAGTCAACTGAAGTGCATCTCCACACATCAATCCTCATGCAACAACCTACATGATTGATGTCCCCAATATTATTCTGAAGTAGCCTATTATGTACACGCAAGTGGCATGCAAACACCTATAGCACAATGCAAGAGATACCCATTAACTAAATCTGGAGGAGTGTTCTGCAAGTTTTTTAGAGTTGGAGTGTTCTGCAAGCAGCTCATAAAACTAGCATGCAACAACATGCAAGTGACATGCAACAACATGCAAGCACATGCAACAACATAGATGCAACATGCAACAACATGCAAGTACATGCAAGTGACATGCAAAAACATGCAAGTCCATGCAAGATTTTATGAACTCATGCAAGCAATATTCCAATATCATGCATCTCTAACACTTTAGTTAGCTCCAACATATATCCATGCAAAGTGTATCAACAATATCCACTCGTGTAAATAAAAAAGCAAACTCCAAGTCTAAATATAAGACACCTCCAAAAGTGGGCACCCAAGTTAACTCCCACTCACTAGGAGTTGTCAAACACCCAAAATAGACTTCAAGGAGTTGTCAACAAGTCTTCATGGACCCCACCCCAAAAGTGGATGCCCAAGTTTAACCCTACCATTTAGGAGTTAATTACAATAAGCCAAGTGATATAATTAAATATTAATTTACCTCTCAAAGTCCTTATGTGTTGGGGAACACATTCCAAGAACTTTGGAGATACGTGAATTGGTTAGGATTGCAAGTTAATGGCAACTTATCCAAACATTCTCCCACTTGACGTTATACATTGCAATTACTCTTTATGAGGTAATCAAACTTTTAATAAAGTATAGTGATCAAGGACAATGGCCTTCCTGCACCAAGAGAACTTATCTGTAGTAACTAGTTTCGTAAGATAATCTGCAACATTAACTAAAGCGTCAACTTTTTCAATCAAAACCTTACCATTCTCAACCATTTGTCGCACAAAGTGATACTGAACATCAACATGCTTAGTACAAGCATGATACATAGAATTTTTGGATAAACAAATGGAACTCTGACTGTCACATCCAATCCTTACTATCCTACAATCAAAACCAATACATGTTCCAAGTCTCTATAACCATACTGCCTCTTTGGAGGCATGTGTAGCAGCCATATACTCTATTTTTTTGGTAGACAAAGCAACCATGGGCTGCCTCTTACTCATCCAACTTACCATAGCTCCAAATAAAGTAAAAACATGGCCACTTGTGGACCTTCAACTATCCAAGTCACCTGCCCAATTAGAATCAACAAAACCCTGTATGTCCAATGATTTATCCACATTATCAATACCATGATAAACTAAACAATAATTATAAGTTCCTCACAAATATCTAAACACCCTCTTAATATAATTCCAATGTTCTTTACCAAGGTTAGACATAAACCTGCTTAAAACTCCCACTACTTGTGCAATATCTGGTCTAGTGCAAACCATTGCATACATTAAACTATCAAACACTTGCATAAGGAACATTAGACATATCTTCAAAATCACCATCAGAAGTAGAACACATGTCTAATCTAAGCTTAGTACCAACCAGAAAAGGAATTCTTGTTGGTTTATAGTCATGCATATTAAATCTTTGCAAAATTGTATCAATATACTTACTCTAACTTAACCATAGTTTTCTGTGTACCCTGTCCCTGTTGATCTCCTTCCTAAGAATATATCTTGCAGCCCCCAAGTCCTTCATATCAAAAGTACTTAACAAAGCAAATACACAACAGAAATTAGGTGGGCTATACCTATTAACAGGATTCCAATGTCTTGTGGATTTTCTCAAAGTAGGAGTAAGGAGCTCTGCATGTTCTTCTATATGCTCATCCTGCACATCATTACCTTAACCCTCTGAACTTTCTTCTTCTTCTCCATCCTCAAATCCATCTAATTGTTCTTCAACATGTGTATCTTCTTGCATTTTTGTATATCTCAAAGTGCAATATTTTAGTCTTTTATTTTTCGTTTGTGTGACCCAATCTGTGGTCCCACAACATACATGCATTTTCAGTGTTAGTCACATTGGCTGAAATAAAAATGGAGGCATCAAGCCTAAACAAAGTCCCAATCCGAGATCCTTTAAAAACCACCCTATTCCCTCTTACCAACCTGCAACCAAACTTGTCAAATGTCACATGCATTTGAGAATCAATTAACTTGGATACAGAAAGTAAATTTCTCACAAGTCCTGGAATATGTAAAACATCATCAAGGGTTTTAACCCTTCCATCAATGAAACACAACTTTACCTTTCCTTTGTCAACAATCTGTTTAGTACTGTTGTCACCAAGGAAAACATCTCCTCCATCATATGTTGCATATTTGGTAAACCACTCCTTGTTGGGAGTCATGATAAGAGCAACTTGAATCAATAAGCCGAGCATCATTACTTATAGTGTTAGCTGAAATAATCAAAGAATCATTGTCACTATCATTTGAGGATTTTTCTGTGGAGCAATCTGAACTCTCTTTCCTGTTCTTACAATCCTTGTTCACATGTCCTCATTTCCCATAGTTCCAACAATTTACTTTGCTCTTACTAGGGGTTTTAGAACGTCTTTTAGACTTACCCTTCTTCTTATCCCTTGTAGGTGTTTTTTCCTTAGTCCCACCCCTTACATGTAAAGCATCTTGGGATCCACCATTTTTGGACATTCCTCTCATTTCTTCTGAAAGAAGAGTAGCAATGATTTGTCCATCTTTGGATCTACACCACTACCACTGATAGCAACAATTAAATTTTCCCAAGATAGTAAAGAACAAAGTAACAATATGCATTTATCTATATCTTCTAGCTTAACATCTATAGATGCAAGTTGACTTAAAATAAAAAAGAAAGCATTTAAATGATTTGCAACATAATCACCATCTTTCATCTTTAAAGAATACAACTATCTTTTGAGGTATAACTTGTTAGTTAAACTTTTGGTTTGATAAATATCACCTATCCTCTTCCATAGCTTGTATGCAGTAGCTTCAATAGAAACATTCAAGAGGACAGCATCTGTAAGGCACGACCTTATGGTTCCTTGTGCTTTTTTATCAAGTTTTAACCATTCTTTAGACATAATTGTAGATGGCTTCTTCTCATTGGAAACAGCTAACCATTGTTCTCTTTCTTCTAAGAGATCTTCCATTTTCAATTTCCACATCTCGTAGCCAGAACCATTGAACTTCTCAATATCTAGGCAAGACGTAGAACCCATTGTTAACAATCTTATTCACAAATTTGCAAACTAATAGCATGGGTAAATCTGAAAATTACTTTCAATTTAGATGTTGTAGTATTTCTCCAGTTTAATCAGTGTAGTAGAAGAAGAAAGCATGATAGAAGAAGACATGGTATTTATGTGGAGAAACCCTTGCGGGAAAAAACTCCACACCCAAAGGTGTTTATGCTTGTATTAATTATCTTCAAGAAAGATTACATTCAATACTAAAACATCTCTGGATCCTAATGCACGCCTCAAGCTTCTTCAATCTTCTAAAACCTGTTATGTTGTAATTCCTATAATTTTTTTCCTACAACTTCAAAGCTTCTATATAGAAAGCTTCAAAACTTGCTCTGTGGAAAATACATTGTGCTTTTTTAATTACAATTTCAAATCTTCTTAATTCAAAATATTGAAACTCAAATTACAATAAATTGTAATTGATAACATAAAACAAGTCCTCATGCAAAACCCAAGTGCTCCAAATAGAGAAGACTAAATTCAAATTGTACCAAGCACCATGTTAACTGCTAGTCCTAATTATGGGCACCCAAGTTGTCCCATTCAAACTTAGTCAACAAAAATAACATTTCACAAATAAAAGCACAACTAAAAGTCTAAAGATTGGGTGCCCAAGTTCACCCAATCTATTTCAATCAACTAAAGTGCATCACCACACATCAATCTTCATGCAACAACCTGCATGATTGATGTCCCCAATGTTATTATGAATTAACCTTTTATGTACATACAAGTGACATGCAAACACCTGTAGCACAATGCGAGAGATGCCCATTAATTGAATCTGGAGAAGCAGTGTTCTGCAAGTTTTTTGGAGTTGGAGTGTTCTGCAAGCAACCTCAAAAAACTGACATGCAAGAACATGCAAGTCCATAGGAGCAACATGCAACAACATGCAAGCACATGCAACATGCAAGTCCACAGAAGCAACATGCAACAACATGCAAGCGACATGCAAAAAAATGCAAGTCCATGCAAGCTTTTATGAACTCATGCAAGCAATATTATAATAGCATGCATCTCTAACACTTTAGTTAAATCCAACATATATCCATGCAAAGTGTATCAACAATATCCACTCATGTACATAAAAAAGCAAACTTTAAGTATAAATATAAGACACTTCCAAAAGTGGGTGCCCAAGTTAACTCCCACTCACTAGGAGTTGTCAAACACCCAAAATAGACTTCAAGGAGTTGTCAATAAGTCTTCATGGACCCCACCCCAAAAGTGGATGCCCAAGTTTGACCCTACCATTTAGGAGTTAATTAAAATAAGCCAAGTGATATAATTAAATAATAATTTACCTCTCAAAGTCCTTATGTCTTGGGGAACACATTCCAAGAACTTTGGAGATACATGAATTGGTTAGGATTGTAAGTTAATGAAAACTTATCCCAACAGTAATCGTATTTATTTCTGAAAACATAAAACATGTTGAGTAGTTAGCATGTCGTGTTCCTCCCACATAAATATAAAAATAGATGCTTGTAGAAGTAGGGGTTGATGCGTGAATGCTACAGGGTGTGTGCTTGAGAGAAATTAGACTATGTTAATAAGAACATAGCGTATAGAGAGCATTCAAGGTGTGCAATGAGAGGGTAGGAGTCTTTGTTAAAGTGAACAGAGAATACAAAGAACATAGAGAGAAGAAAATATTGTGTTAATGAAAACACGAAGTACGTGAGTGCATGTGAGACTGTAGATGAATTGAAAGGGTGCATTTCAAGTTAGTGAAGAGCTAATGTCTGCATATCAAAATTTGTTAGGATTTATGGGTTGGTGCCTCTTTGGGGTCGGTGCATCATTGTATTGGGTTGGTGCTCAATTAGGTGTATAATGTACCTGAAGGTTGGTCCCTCAAAACATTGTCTTGGGTGTCAATGTACCTGTAAGTTGGTGCTTACAAAATATTTGTAAAAGCTCTTTTTGTGAGGTTGGATTTGAGCAGTAGACTCAAGCAACATTCTCACCATGGTTTTTCCCTTTTAGGGTTTTCTACATATATTTGGTGTTTCTTTGTGTGTATGTGGTTTATGTGTGATTTTAATTCTTGTCTACTAATTTCGTTTTAAAAAATTAACATACATTGATTCACCCCCCCTCTCAGTGTATTGGTGTTCTTTCAACAAAATGGAATAAATCGGTGGCAACTCCTAATCAAAACCTTTAAATATATACCGATCCTTTGCCTCATCATGAATCTAATGCGGTGAATATATCTCATGATGAAGATTGTGATGAAGATATTTTCATGGTGGATTCTCTCCCTCACAAAGAGTGAGCGGATTTAGAACATGTTATATCTTTTACTCCACATCATGCTACTATCAAATCTCTTGATGGGCCTCTCTACATTAATATTTGAATCAACAATAAACCTATTTGGGGTGCTATGATAGATATTATATGCATGGTGAATGTAGTAAATTAGGAGTTCCTCTACATGTATGGTTTACATCGAGATACATATGATGTATCAGAGGTAGCTATTAGAGCACACGATGGGTATATCCCTACAACTCTTGGTGCTTTAACCCTTGAAGTTAAAGTTGGGCCAAGAGTCTTGGATGTTCACTTTGTCATCATTCCTACATTAGATCTATTTCATGTGAAGTTGGGCCACCCATGGCTCTGCTCCATGAAAGGGGTCCCCTCTATGTTCCATAAGTGCTTGAAGTTTCCATTTGAGAGACGAGTGCATGTTGTACATCATAGTTAGTATCACCCCGTTGCTCGAAATGGACACTTTTCACTCGACTAATTCTGGCCACAACTAGTACGAGTCACTCAAGAAAGAGAGGATATATTTTTCTTATCATATCAAAAATTTAAAGAAAAGAAGATAGTAGAGTTATCGCTTAGTAATATTCTTCCTAGTGATGTTCCCAAACCTCCTCGATCTTCTGAGGCTTTGACTATAATTCCTTGTGTATCACATGTAGCGAATGAAGCTAGGCCCAAATCAAAGGTTCTTCCCCATCCCCAAGCATCTGGTAGATATGTCAAGGTTCCCCCTTCGCCATCCCTTCAAGGATGATGAGGCAACCTTCATGCACAAAATAGACCTCCCCACAATCGCAATATAACTTTTATTCCACCCACCTCTCCAGAGACTAGTGGTGATCAATCAGTTGCGTGAGTTTTATTTCCCAAAGTTTCTCAATTGCTTAAAGATGCTTATGTACTTCCACCTGTGTCACAAGAAGAGAAGGAAGAGCATCTCTCATTGAGGAACCCCTCCCCCATAGTCTCCCAGCCTTCGGTGGTTCCTCGTGTTTCTTCTAATGTCCTTGAAACAAAAGAAGAAAAGGAACCCACATTGGAAGATGCTACGGTTCCCATTAAGAACATCACAAATAAAGCTAAGCAAAATGAGATTGCGAGAGAAAGAAAGAAGCATCATCGTGCTATGGCTCACCTTGCTACAAGAGAGGAGAATATCCCTCCTCGCAAGCATTTATCACCGACAGATGCCAAAGTGACAGCTACTACTATCATGTCTCTTGTAGAGAAAGAGGAAGCTTCACAAACCGCTATGGAACCTATTAGACTACATTCTGATAGCGATTTTGAAGATAATATAGATATGGCTATTGTCCCTTATACCTCACGTGCTATAGTTCCTCTTGCATCTTGTCCTCCTTTTCAAATGGATGAGACACTAGATTGGGAGGAGGTTGACTTGCTTTAGGTTGACTTGCATGTGAGGTACCTTATTTTCTTTGTTATGCGTGTATGTGATTGTGTTTCCCCTGATGTGTTGCTTGATGCTTTATTTGTGTTTTATTTTTTGTTATTATTTTTGTGTTATTAGGCTCTCTTTGGATGACCCTTACACCCTTGTAGGTGCAAGGATACAAAGGGACCAAAACCCTTTGTGACATTCTCTCTATTTGTATCATCATTCTTCTATCTGTCGTAATTTGTTTTGTTGTTGTATCCTTTGGGGATGATGCAAGGCGTAGGATGTTTCGACATTCTCCCATGTTGACCCAAGAGATGTATAATTTAATTTCATGTGCTACTTCTTCCTTTGTCTCTGTATGTCTACCAGCTAGTGGATGATGACAATTCCATATATATATGGTCTTGAGACGTCTTCTATTATACAACCATTCCTATAGTGATGCCAATTGGTAGATCCCTTTTGTGTTTTTACTTTGTACAACTTGTTGCTTCTTTTATGTTTTGATTTATGTGGCACCTTGTTGCTATGCTCGACGTCATACCATGAATACACAAGCCATTATGCATCATGCTTATAGCATCGCCTCAGTTTGCCTTTTGTGGGGGCTGGTGGTGCCTGCATAAGCAATCAGGTTTTAAGCATTTAAATATGCAGGCCCCTTCCCAAAAAATCCAAAAATTCTAACATTTTCAGCCTCTGCAGTGGTAAAATTGTGAAAAATCAGCTAAGTGCAGGTGTCTTTGTATATACAAAGGGGTTTGTATGTACATACAGGTCAGAATGTGCATTGGCGGGTCAAAAATCTCTATCACCCTTTGAAAAATTAGTTAGATGCATTTCTGAGTGCATATCGGGCTCTAAATGTGCATATACAAAGGGGGAATCTTTCGCAGATTCCTGGGAATATTCCCGCTTTGTATATCGGGTTGTATGTAATGGTGCATTGAAAAGTATATAAGGGCGCAGATGCATTTACTACAGTGCTGGAGATACAAGTGAAAAACATACATTGCAGGCATATTCCAGGAAAGATTCGCTGTTTGTATGCAGAGGAAATATACAAAGCAAAATATACAAGGGCGTGCTAATATGCATTTGCTACAGTGCAACGGGGAAGATACATGTGGTAGGACCCGCAGGCATATACAAACAGGTTTGTATATTCGGCATACAGAAGAGGCAGATACAAGGTTGAATGTATGACATACATTGGCGACATACAAGAGGGAATCTATATCGCATATCCTAAAAGATTCTTTGCTTGTATGGTAGGGGATTTGTATGTTTGCATATACAGGCCGATATACAAAAAGAGGACATGCAATCTAGACGCAATGGAGGAATAAGGTGCGGTGAATGAAATTTGGCGTCCATGGGTTGTATAAAGTGCTTGTATGTGTTGATATACAAGCCGAGATGCAAGTGAAAGAGATACAAGCCAAACTTCAAAGGGAGGTACGTTCCGATGCATAATGGTTTGAAGTCCACGGCGTGCATGTATGTGGTGTTTGTACATGGCCCGATATGCAAGGGTATGCATTGGGTCATCGGCGGGATAGTTATCATCGGCGAATGCCTCAAGAGTTATTCCGATGGCCGATGGAGGAAAATGCATGGCGACAAAGGACTAACCTACGACCGCCATATGTCCCGAAACAGTCGCATGTATATGTTGAATGCATATACAATGGTTTTAAAAAAGCTAAAGGGGGTGGTTGTATATGCTCTTGCATATACAAAGATGGATGTATGTGCTCTAGGCGACAAAGGCAAAAACAAGGGGGAAAAGGCCAGTGATAGAAATGTGAGGTGCCTACGTGGCACAATTTCACTGGCCAATGACTTTTTAGCATTTTTTGACACCATTGATCCTAGCGATAGGAGGGTGATCGACGGCCATGCTTTGAGACCCCAGTGAAGGTTTTTTCCTGAGTGTTTGAAGTCATTTTTTGAGCGGGAAAACAACAGAGGCATGTTGTTGCTGCATTTCAGAAGGGGCTGCGGGTAGCTAAGGCAATAATGGTAGATTTGTAGAGGATGGGTGATAGAAATGACAGGTCAACCACCCGATTGAAGATGAATGTCTCTGAGCGGCAGCTCAGATCCTAATACTGCCTGCTCTCTTCCTTTGCTTCCCTCTGCTGCATTAACTATTTTGAGCACCAATCTGATCATGCATTGTATTTGGCAAATTTTTGATTTGCCTTGTAATTAATGTGTTGAGTACACTTCCTTGTTGTATAAGGAGGACTATGTTACTCATTTTTCGTGTTGTTGAAGACTTGGGCATTTTGGTGTGAATAACGAAGTACAGGGCATTTCCTGTTTGTTTTATCTTTGTGGAGTTTATGTGTTGCATTTGAGTTGTATCTTGCACATATATTCAGTTTCAGTGTTAATGTTATATGAAAAATGCTTCTTGCATGTGTTTTGTTGTCTGTCTCCACTTGTTGCATGCATTTCTCCTTCTGAATTTGGTTGCTAAGGGTTTCTCAAATTCTAGAATACAGATTTATGTATTGCATGCTTAATCTTTAGACTTCCATTCAAGGGGTGGATTAAATTGTTTTAGGTTGAGTATGGAGGAGATTGTATGTCAACTGGGATATCTATAAGCAGAGACAGTTAAATACCCATTCTTGGGTGATGTTTGTAAGGCAAGCATCAGTTCAAACCCCTTGAAACTCTAATGACAATTGCAAGCCATTCTTATGTATACGTCTAGTTGACTCCTTGCCCTGAGAAAGGCACCGGTCTGCACCTGCGTTAGTAGTTATGATCCAAAGCCCCTGTCTTGCATCCAAACCATCAAATTCCAACCATTCCATAACTTCCACCTGTTAGTTGTAGGAGTAGGATTAGGAGCCCCTGCATACTCTCATCCTGACCAGATAAATATGTCTAAGAACATTACCAACCTATTGATTTATCACACAAATCTTGGTCCAAACATGGGAGTATTCTACATGTTATCACAAAGTTAAATCTTTCTATCATTTGGAGAGTAAGTGTCAAATCTTTAGCTAATAGGGATATCCCCCTTGGTGCGGCAGAACCAGAAGTGAAGGGGAGGCAACTCACGCAACCTCCCGTAATTTGTTGGTCGAATCTGCCCATGCATTGGAACTGGCAAACCCTCTGCCGATTCGGAGAAAATAACCAACAAGGGTAACCCCTTGGTGCGATGTAGTTCTTTGGAAATGCATATCTTATGGGCATGTGCTTCCAGAAATCTCTTGTGCATGTTTGTGGTTTGTTTTACCTTAAAGTAATTGCTCCCTGCTTGGAGTTGGCATTCACTTTAAGGTGGGGGCATGCATCGTGCTATGCTCTCTTTTGGTTGCATATTTGCTCATTGGTGTGGAACTCACCTAATGATTTGGTAGTCCTCACTAGCATGTGATGCTTCCTCTTTGGTCCATGAGCCACCTAGTGCAACGTAGTTGGCTAGCCCATGCGCTTCATGTGACTTAGCATGGTCACCTAGTAATTCGACGGTCCTTACTAGTGTGTGATCCACGGTGGCACTTTTCTTCACATGACCCCTAGCAACAGAGCAAGCTAGCGTCAAAGTAATGTATCTTATGTTTTTTTTTCTGTGTATTCTTATGTTTGTTTCTTTTATGTGTTACATTTTAGCTTATGTTTTCCATGTGTTCTCTATGTACTCATTGTGTTTTCTATGTATTTATTGTGTTCTCTATGTGTATTCATTGTGTCTTGTGTGTATGCTTTGTTTCTTATGTGTATGCTTCGTGTTTGGCGTGTATTACATTTGTGTATTGTGTGTCTTCCATGTGTAATCTTATGTATGCTTTTTGTACTCCACATATGTATGAATTAATGTTATAATGTCTTGTGTGTTTTCTCTTTGCCTATGTGTTTGTAACCTTAGGATCCTAAGTTTGGGGGATACTCGTAGTCCACAACTTGGTGGAATCCTTTGGTCTTTTATGTTTGTGTGTTTTGTCCATCCCTTTAGTATGAGTTCAAACATAAGTTCGTACCCACACTAAAGTGGGGGCTAAATGTAGCATTGTAAAATGTGTACATTAGCATTTTACACCTAGTTTAACTCCTAGGTTGGACCTATTTTGTTGCCTTTGTTAATTTGGACCTATTTTAACACCTCTTTGAGCTCTAAATGATGAATATCTCGATCCAGACAAGTAAACCCAACATAATCAACTTAGGAGTAGGCTAAGCCCACATTAAAAGACACTTTTCAAAGTCTATGGGCCAAAGGTCAAGGGCACCCAAGCACCCTGGTTTCGCTTGGGTACTTTGGCCCTACTTTGTGGTGTCAACTTAGGACACTTCTTTAGTTAGTATTTGTCAGCCTAAAGTTGTTTTATTTGTCGTAGATGAGTGGGAATGCATATTTAAGTGTGTGTTGTAGTTAATTTTACACCTAACAAGATGAATGCCAAAATTGCCCTCATGTGATGTTCTATGCTAAAGGATTCTTCATGTTTGGATGGTCATCTACTTGTGAATGCTACTAAAGTTGTTTATAGGCTTTGAAGGAAGGTTGAAGCCCTCTTCATCACTCTCCTTTGTTGGTGCTAGATCTTCATCAACTAAGGTTGGATATCCTGCGATTATTGTTATCATCTTTCATAATTATATATCATATTATTGCAGATTTGGCATCTGCCATCTTAGGGCATGCACTCTTGGATCTTATCATTTGTTTTAGTGGAGGTGGGAACACCAACATGGGGTTTGACTGAGGCAAACCCTTAAACATAGCACAATCTTTTCCCTCTTTCTGTGTGTGCAGGTAAGAAGAACAGGTTTTGGAGGTTGATTTCTGAGAAGAAGGCAGTGTAGACAGGTACAGGTCTGATAATACCTAAAGTTTTGCCTAACCCTAAAAGAGGACCAGGGCACCCGAGCACCTCTAACTTGGGCACTTCTGTTATATTTTTTAGGTTAGGAATTCTTCCCTCACCTCTGTTGTGCTTGTTGATTACTAAGATTCATTTCTTGTAGTCAGTTATAGTTTGTTATTCATTATTTTATGGTTTAATCATAGTCTTGGCTTGCTTGGTTGGCTTTGGTTGAACTTGGTTGGTCCTTCTATCTACAACAAAATGGTAGAACCCATGTAGTTTGTCTCTCCTTGGGTAGAAGTCATGCTCGGTTTGTGCCCCAATGTTTTGTAGAAGAGGGTTGACCTAGTTTAACTCTTTTGGCTAGAGATCTATTTTCTACACTACAAGAACTATAGAGAATAGTGGAAGATCAAGTGCCAAGTCCAAGAATGTCCCACTAGGAAAGTGAGATACCATTTTAGGTGAAAAATAAGCATTGATCCTAGGATCCTTTGTGTTGCTAGTAGACATGGATGTTCCAGGATCCATAGGTCACTGTGAAACAACCACCATGTCTAAATAAGAAGGCAACACAAATGGTGTTGAACCATTGGAAAGAGTCATGATGCAAGGTTCACAATAATGGTGGGCAGGGATGAGGTAGGGTTCATATTTGTATTTTTGTTTAGGGAGGGGAGGAACAATGTTAAGGCTAGAAGGGTGGAGCATGTGGAGAAGGAGGAATGATGTGGCTCAGTGAAAAGCACATGTCGGGACTCAGAGAAGGAGGGTATGGGTTGAGAATTGGGTGTTTTAAGAATAGATGGGAGATTAAGAAATTGGGAAGAGGCATCAAGTATAAAGGGAGAGAGAGGAAGGAAAACTATAGGATAAAGGACCTTAATAACTCAAGGTCATCATCATTATCATTTAGTTTGTGATGACACTTAGGTGGTTGTTGAGGAATGGGTTGGTTTTGGGATGGGGAGGAAGGAAGAGGTACAAAGGTAGTTGGAATGGGCTTGGGATAAGGTTATGGTTGAGGTTTAGGTTTGGGTTAAGGTGAAGGTGGAGGTTTAGGTTGGGGATGGTTTTGGGTTCTTGGTTGAGGGTGGTTAGGGATGGCAGCAAGTTTAGGCAAAGTAGGGGTAATGGTTAAATAATTGATGGTGAAGTGCCCAAGGCCAAAGATGGGATAATAAGGAGTACAATGAATAGTACAAAATTGGATAAGAAAGGGGGATTTGATTTAGGACTAAGTGTGTCATTCACCTTGCAAATCCTAAGTCTTGTTAATTATATTTAATTATGTAGATGATAAATGATGTATGATCTCCAAACATCATGGAGTGGGAAAAATGGGACACCTATGTGTGGGTGGGGGCATTATTTTTTTATTATTCAGTCTCCAAGACACTTGGAATATTGTGTAAGAAGGAATTGATTAGGGAGGTTACATAGAAAATGTAAAAAATGGGAGTTATAAAGAATCTTCCTAGTTTGGGTGTTATAATAGGGAATTCAATGCCTTAATGGAGCACTTAGATTTAAGAAATAAGTCAATATGATAGTTATGACAAAACCTATGATTCATAAGAGAGGTGTAATAGATGTTTAAGATAAGTTACTTTCTATTATGGGTTTCTCGACCATGACTATTGGGCGTTGGATTTTTTCTAGTGGCTCATGATTTTGACTCCTAGTTTTAGGATACCACTTGGTGGTTTCTTGTTTTGTATTTTCCTATATAATGGAGGCATTTAACAGAGGTTTATAAGGTTCTTTTGTATGTAATCTTATGTTTCTAGATTATTGTTAGTTAGAGGGATAAGTGGATTGTGTCGGTGTACACTTTATTGTGAGTAATATAAGCTTGCATCTCTTTGGTAGTGGAGTTTTTTTCCCATAGAGGTTTCCCATGTATATTTGGTGTTCATATAGATTACATATTTATGTTTTCGTTTCTATTATTTCATTAATATTTTATTATTTATTACATGTTTAATTGGATTGAAAAACTTTATTGTTAATATTCTCATTGTGTTGTTCACCATGTATTCAACATTAGTATCAAATCTACAACTTAATTTTAGAGAGGGACACTATTCTTATAGTGTTGTGGGCTTTTTGTGGTTGTAGTGAGAGTATTTAGTTTAGTGG